>OX345665.1:0-10000000 GCA_947044415.1 Eupithecia dodoneata
TGACGACCCCAAATTTTTTACTGACCCAGACGGAGCCCTTGTTGAGTTCTACACGTCGGACGTATTTGCTGATTTTTTCCGCACACCGTTGCGGAATAATCAGCAGAAAAACAAGAACCACGTGGCCACGAGGTCACCGAAGGAGAGGAGCGCGTCGCTAACTAAGTTAGCTAATTTGAAGAGGACAACTTCAGGACCCGGGAGGTACCCCTAGAAAATTTTTCGGACAATTGGTGACGGAGATACAGACATTTTTATTATTTTGCTGTTCAGTGACATCTTGGACACTCGATTATTCCATTTTTTCAGCGATAACTTAGCTTTATTTTTTGATAGATTATAACGCCTACAGAGTAGATTATTTTAGTTCTTAAATTTTATTTTTATGTAGAGCGGTTTAGAAGTTATAGATTTTTATATAGAAAAACCAACCGCACAAAAACGTCACACCCTTGTATCTCCGAAACGGTGAGAGATAGGCTAATTTTATGACCAGTTTGCATATATTATATATATAATATATGTAAGCAACCCCTAAATTTAATAGTACGTAAGAGCCCCCCCTTAACTTTTTCCCCCTTTTTTTGTAAAATTTTTAATATTAGATTTTTTGTTAAAGAAAGTTCGCAAATTGTAAAATTTTTTGTTGTAATAATTAGTTATATAAATAGATTCTTTTAAAATTAATTGTTTCCCCTCCCCCCCTTCACCCCCTCCTTTGGTAAAACCCCCCTCATAACCTAATCTTAAATTATATCCTGTCCAAATATTTTTACCTCAAAGTCCATATTTTTCTCCCCAAAAATTTATTTTGTATTTCCCTCCCTCTCCCCATATTTCCCCCCCAACTAAATTTAGAAACATTAAACCCATTTATCTCGGGAACGGAGCAAGATAGCTCATTTTTGACCAAAGTTTGTATATTTAATAAATATTAAATATACAATAAAGTTCCCCAAATTTGGGTTTCTGATATGACCCCCCCTAATTTCCCCCCCACCTCCCTTCAAGTTTAAAGCCTCATATCTCTCGAACCGATACACCAAATTTGACGGCGTCTCTTGCGTGATATAGAATTTAAGGAACCCAACAAAATAGTAATATAAAACAGGACTCTATGTAGAGCCAAAAAATTTTTATGTCTTTTGACTGGAAATTACTCCATACTTGTTTTTGCAGTAAACAATAAGATAATTTTGGACCTAAATTTTAAAATATATACAAATCGACTCTTGGTAGAGTCTCATTAAATTTGACAAACAGACAGAATACTTACCTGTGCACTTACCTGTGTGCCGACGCTGGCTGGCTGAAGTCCCTGGAACCTGAAAAAGGAAAAATTGCAATTTTTTTTATATAACTTATACAAACTTTTATCCTTGGTTCAATTTTGACTTTTTATTTTGTGTATAGGTATATTGCATTTGTCCTTCAAACATGTTTGGACACCGTACACCTACCCAAAAGGCACAGAAGATTGTGGATCCCGACACCCATAAATCTACTGAAATGACGGAGAAGGCAGGACCTTCACACGAAATGACTGAGACCTCCAAGGTGAGGCGCAGCATTGGAGAGTGGGAGTCGGGAAAAACAGACGTCCAACCTAAGACTCCCCCGAAAAAGGTGCCGGCGGGACTTCCCAAACCAAAAACAAAAACGATGCTCTCCCAGGAGAGTTTAACGACGCGCAGAATATCTGTGGACGCGGTGGGAAGCCCGCCGAAGACGAGAAAACCTAAGTACGTCAATAGGATCTCGGAAGCCCGAGCCTGCTTGACAAAGGCAAAAGAACAGCTGGGCAGTGCTCGTAACTTAAAGACCGACATAAAAACCGAGGTCACCTTAGCAGTGGAGCGCCTATACCAGCTGGTGAAAGAGGCAGAGGGAGGGAAAGGAAAAGACGGAGAGAGCGACAACGGAAAGCGGGGGAGGGGGGAAGAAGAGGAACCACTGGTTTCTCCTTCCCCTCTTGCTCCTGGATCCAGAACTGAGCCCGACGTGGAATTAATAAGGAGACTAGAGGAGCACAGCAAGCTCATTACGAACAGTAACGCGAGAATGGAAGAGCTAAGGGTAGCGATGGACAAACAGCAAAAGACCTTGGAGCAAATGGCGTGCGTGAGTGTGGCGGCTGGTTCGATGAAAAGACAGCCCGTGAGCCAGACTGCGCTGCACTCCGTAGTCATATCCTCGAAAGATGAGACTGAGACTGGGGAAGAGGTATTGAATAGGGTAAGAGAAGCAGTAAATGCAAAGGATGGGTGGATCAAGGTGGATAGAGTTAGGAAGGCAAAGGATAGGAAAATTATTGTAGGATGTAGAACTGAAGAAGAAAGGCAGAAAGTGAAGGAAAGGTTGAAGAAAGCCGAGTCGTACCTCTGTGTTGAGGAAGTCAAGAATAAGGATCCACTCCTGGTCCTCAGGGACGTTCTTCAGTACAACAAAGACGAAGACATCTTGAACGCCCTGAGAAACCAGAACGGTCATATCCTTGGGAACCTCAGCACGGAGGACAACCGCATCGAAGTCAGATTCCGGAAAAAAGCGAGAAATCCCTACGCATGCCATGTCGTGCTCCGTGTATCCCCGAAGGTGTGGAACCTGTTAGTCGATGCAGGGGAGGTCTATATTGACCTCCAAAGAATCAGAGTGGCTGACCAGTCTCCCCTGGTGCAGTGCTCGCTGTGCCTGGGATACGGGCATGGCAGGCGCTACTGCAGGGAAACAGTCGCAAAATGCAGCCATTGCGGGGGCCCGCACATGAAATCTGAGTGCGCGGACTGGCTCGCAGGAACGGCTCCAACCTGCTGCAACTGCAGACATGCCCAACTGGATGCAACGGAGCACAATGCCTTTAGCCAAGAGTGCGTGGTGAGACGGAAGTGGGATGCCTTGGCGCGAGCCACTGTGGCATATTGCTAAAGGCACCTATACGACTAAAAAACCCAGCTCATCCACCAATAGAAAACCCTTTTTGGTAGCCCAGGCAAACCTCCAAAGAAAAGAGTTAGCAACAAATGAGCTAATGATAAAGGCAAGCGAAAGAGAGATGGCTTTTGCGCTGCTCCAGGAGCCTTACGTGGGTGGGGCAAAAAGTATGAAAAACTTCAGAGGCGCTAGAGTCTACCAGAGCACTGAACAAGGAGAAGGGAACGTTAAGGCAGCAATAGCTGTCTTCAATCATGATCTCGACGTTTTGCAATTCCCAAAACTCACCACCAAAAACATCGCGGTGGTGAAGATCCGCACCAGTGCCTGGGAGTTAGCTGTAGTCTCCTTCTACTTTGAGCCAGACCAACCCATAGAGCCGTACCTGGAGCAGCTCAAAAAGATCGAAGAGGAGCTTGGGCCAACTAAATTTATAATTGGGGGCGATACAAACGCAAAGAGCCCATGGTGGGGCAGTAAAGTGGTGGATCATAGGGGGGAAGAAATGGCTGGGGCATTGGAAGACATGAACTTGCAGGTACTCAACGAGGGTGACACTCCTACCTTCGACACTATCAGAGGAAACCAGGCTTACACTAGCCACGTTGACGTAACGGCCTGCACCGAAGACTTGCTAGGCATGGTGGAAGACTGGAGAGTCGAAGAAGACCTTGTAAGTTCGGACCACAACGGCATCACCTTCAAAATTAATCTCGTTAAATCATTAGGCATAAGTGTAGAAAGGACAACTAGAATTTACAATACTAAAAAAGCTAATTGGAACCTGTTTAATGAGAAACTGGACCAATTAAAAATAGAAAATAAAATAAGAAAAACAGAAATAGAAAAAATCAACAGTAAAGAAGAGTTAGAAGAAACAGTTAATAAATACATGAATATAATTAAGCAAGCATGCAAAGAAGCGATACCTAGGAAGAAAATAAGGGAAAAACTTACCTTGCCGTGGTGGTCCGAAAAACTCGCCGAAATGAAGAAGAAGGTCACCACTATGAGACGGAGAATCAGATGTGCAGCGCCGGTCCGGAAAGCGAAGGTCATCCGGGAGTACCTGCAAGAAAAAGAAAATTATGAGAGTGAAGCCAAAAAGGCCCAAATAGGAAGCTGGAAAGAATTCTGTGAGAAGCAGGATAGGGAGGGAGTCTGGGAAGGAATCTACAGGGTAATAGGAAGAACAACGAAAAGGCAAGAAGACCTGCCTCTGGAGAAGGATGGAAGAACACTTGACCCGGGAGAGTCTGTCAGACTGTTGGCTGAGACCTTCTATCCCGAGGACACTGAAAGCGGAGAAGAAGCAATCCACAGGCAGACTAGAGAAATAGCAAACCAAGCAAACGTCTGGGGTCATGATGAAAACCATGACCCACCGTTTACAGAAGAAGAGCTTCGTTCTGCCACGGAAAGCTTTAATCCGAAGAAGGCCCCGGGAGCAGATGGATTTACGGCCGACATATGCAAACGCGTCGTGTTCTGTGACCCCGAATTGAACCTTGCAATAATGAACAAATGTCTGGAACACCATCACTTCCCCAACATCTGGAAGGAGGCCACGGTGGTAGTCTTAAGGAAGCCGGGTAAGGATACTTACACCAACCCAAAGTCCTACAGACCCATTGGCCTTCTTCCGGTGATGGGCAAGATTCTGGAGAAGGTAGTTGTCAGAAGGCTTAAGTGGCACCTACTCCCTAGAATGAGTCCTCGCCAATACGGCTTTATGCCCCAGAAGAGCACCGAAGACTCCCTCTATGACCTGATGAATTACATACGCGGAAAGCTGGAACGCAAAAAATTAATCACATTGATATCATTGGACATAGAGGGAGCCTTCGATAGCGCATGGTGGCCTGCCATTAGAGCACGCTTGGCTGAGGAGGATTGCCCCGTCAATATAAGGAGAATAGTCGACAGCTATCTTCAGAACAGAATAGTTAGAGTGAGGTACGCGGGAAAGGAGCACACGCGAGGTACCAACAAGGGCTGTGTGCAGGGTTCAATCGGCGGTCCCATTCTCTGGAACCTCCTTCTGGATCCGTTACTGAAGGAACTGGAAAAGCGGGGTGATTACTGTCAGGCCTTTGCTGATGATGTGGTATTGATCGTTGACGGCGACACGGCACTGGAGGTCCAGAGACAGGCAAATGCCGCCCTCGCCCATGTTCAGGAGTGGGGTGTCAAAAATAAACTAAAGTTCGCTCCACACAAAACAAAAGCTATGCTGATCACGAGGAAACTAAAATATGACACACCACTGCTGAGGATGGGCGGGGTCGACATAGGCATGTCTCCCGAAATAAAAATATTAGGCCTCACAATAGACCACAAGCTCACGTTCAATGGCCACGTCGCAGAGGTCTGCCGGAGAGCTCTGAATATTTACAAACAGCTTTCCAGAGCGGCAAAGGTTAGTTGGGGGCTCCACCCAGAAATTGTTAGGGTTATTTATACGGCGGCAGTAGAACCAGTGGTAACGTATGCCGCCAGTGCTTGGGTGCAGGCAACGGAAAAACTGGGGGTGCAGAGGAAACTCAACGCAGTGCAGAGGGGCTTCGCTCAGAAACTGTGTAAGGCATACCGCACCGTCTCACTAAACTCAGCACTGATGCTGGCCGGGATACTGCCACTCGACCTTAGGATTAAGGAGGCAGCAGCTCTTTTTGAAGCTAGGAGAGGGGTACCCCGGCCAGGGCTAGGGGACAGGGAGGTGGAGCGCCCGGTGCCGTATGTCAACATGGAACACCCGGCAGAGCATATGAGCCTGGAGTTCGTTAGCCTGTTAGACCAACAACAAGTAGACGACCACAACAACCAAGCGGTCAGAATTTTCACTGATGGTAGCAAGATTGATGGTGAGGTTGGGGCAGCGTTATCCTTCTGGAATAGCGAAGCCGAAACTAAAGCCATCAAACTTAAACTACCATCCTACTGCACGGTCTATCAGGCGGAACTACTGGCCATATGTAAGGCCACAAGGGTTATCCTGAAGCGCACAGAGGGCACCTTCGGTGTGTACAGTGACTCGCGATCCTCGTTGGAAACAATCACAAATCCTAGTTCCCTTCACGCCCTGGTCATAGAGGTCAGGAAGAACATCAAAGAAGCCCGTCTCCAGAATAAGGTGGTAACCCTATTCTGGATCAAAGCACACGCGGGGCTTGAAGGGAACGAGCGTGCCGACCAGCTGGCTAAGGATGCGGCTCACTGTACAAAACGAAAGCCCGACTACGACTGGTGCCCGGTTTCATACGTCAAGCGACAAATCCGTTTGGAGTCGCTTGACGAATGGAACCAAAGGTACTTGTCTGGTCAAACGGCTGCAACAACAAAAATGTTTTTTCCAGACGCCATAATAGCCTACAAAATTGTCAGGAGCATTCAGCCTACTGGCGTCATAACACAGGTAATGACGGGGCATGGTGGGTTCTCCGAATACCTGAACCGGTTCAAGCGTAAGGAGAGCCCGTCGTGCATTTGCGAACCTGGGATAGACGAGACGGTTCTGCACATTTTGCTAGAGTGCCCCGTGTATGGTTCTGAGAGACATGAGGTGGAACAGGATATACAAGTGAAACTGACGGTCGAAAGTATCCATGAGATTGTAGAGGACAAGTTGAAACGTCCAAAATTTTTAAAATACTGCACAACAATTACAAATAAGGTAATAATAAGAAATAAATAGCATAAGAAAAATATGATGAATATATATAATAATTATATATATAAAGCATGATATGAAATAAAAGCATAAAAATAGAGATTAAGAATGTGTATATTTTATAGAAATATCTCGTGCTTAACTGTAACCAATGTATAAAACTGTATATTATGACCTAATGCCCTAGTAGAAATAAATTGTAAACATAATGTTAAGATAAGATATATAGAAAATTTATATAAGAATAAAACCTATGATATATATGTATAAAATCTTAAAAATGTATTAGATATAAGAACATAAGTTTCATTAAAGAAAAACCCAGTCGTTTTGTATACCTATATACCGAATAAAAGGTCTCTGACTAATTCAGAGGAAAAACATGTAGGCTAGCTCGCGGGCCGGGACATAGCTCCCGGACAGGAATAAAAAAAAAAAAAAAAAAAAAAAAAAACCTAACCTAACCTAACCTAACCTAACCTAACCTAACCTAACCTAACCTAACCTAACCTAACCTAACCTAACCTAACCTAACCTAACAAGTTTTGACAAAGAATTGAGGATATGAAAAAATCACTACAGAAACAACTCCCGGCTCGGACAGGTAGGTACTGACGAAAACTACTTTTGTCTTATAATCGTCCCAATGTGTTTCCATTGTGAATGTTTGCCTATTACTCATATAAAAATCAAGTTTTGACAAGGAATTGAGGATATGAAAAAATCACTACAGAAACTACTCCCGGCACGGGCAGGTAGATACTGACGAAAACTACTTTTGTCATATAATCGTCCAAATGTGTTTCCATTGTGAATGTTTACCTATTGATCATATAAAAATCAATTTTGACAAAGAATTGAGGATATGAAAAAATCAATAAAACTTTTGAAACTATCATGGTTATTAATACTAAAGTCATTTAAAACGGGATATTTACCATGATTTGATTTTTGAGTTATCCAATATTTCGGCACAGTTGCATGCGCCATGATCACGGAGTAACTGAAGGCACTGCGAGTGTGCCGAAATATTGGATAACTCAAAAATCAAATCATGGTAAATATCCCGTTTTAAATGACTTTAGTATGAAAAAATCACTACAGAAACTACTCCCGGCACGGGCAGGTAGGTACTGACGAAAACTACTTAATTCTTATAATAGTCCCAATGTGTTTCCATTGTGAATGTTTACCTATTAATCATATAAAAATCAAGTTTTGACAATGATTTGAGGATATGAACAAATTGCTACAGAAACTACTCCCGGCACGGGCAGGTAGGTACTGACGAAAACTACTTTTGTCTTATAATCGTCCCAATGTATTTCCATTGTGAATGTTTACCTATTAATCATATAAAAATCAAGTTTTGACAAGGAATTCAGGATATGAAAAAATCACTACAGAAACTACTCCCGGCACGGGCAGGTAGATACTGACGAAAACTACTTTTGTCATATAATCGTCCCAATGTGTTTCCATTGTGAATGTTTACCTATTAATCATATAAAAATCAAGTTTTGACAAAGAATTGAGGATATGAAAAAATCACTACAGAAACTACTCGCGGCTCGGACAGGTAGGTACTGACGAAAACTACTTTTGTCTTATAATCGTCCCAATGTGTTTCCATTGTGAATGTTTACCTATTAATCATATAAAAATCAAGTTTTGACAATAAATTGAGGATATGAAAAAATCACTACAGAAACTACTCCCTGCACGGGCAGGTAGGTACTGACGAAAACTAATTTTGTCTTATAATCGTCATAATGTGTTTCCATTGTGAATGTTTACCTATTAATCATATAAAAATCAAGTTTTGACAAAGAATTGAGGATATGAAAAAATCACTACAGATAAACTACTCCCGGCACGGGCAGGTAGGTACTGACGAAAACTACTTTTGTCTTATAATCGTCCCAATGTGTTTCCATTGTGAATGTTTACCTATTAATCATATAAAAATCAAGTTTTGACAAAGAATTGAGGATATGAAAAAATCACTACAGAAACTACTCCCGGCACAGGCAGGTAGGTACTGACGAAAACTACTTTTGTCTTATAATCGTCCCAATGTGTTTCCATTGTGAATGTTTACCTATTAATCATATAAAAATCAAGTTTTGACAAAGAATTGAGGATATGAAAAAATCACTACAGAAACTACTCCCGGCACAGGCAGGTAGGTACTGACGAAAACACATTGGGACGATTATAAGACAAAAGTAGTTTTCGTCAGTACCTACCTGCCCGTGCCGGGAGTAGTTTATCTGTAGTGATTTTTCATATCCTCAATTCCTTGTCAAAACTTGATTTTTATATGATTAATAGGTAAACATTCACAATGGAAACACATTGGGACGATTATAAGACAAAATTAGTTTTCGTCAGTACCTACCTGCCTGTGCCGGGAGTAGTTTCTGTAGTGATTTTTTCATATCCTCAATTCTTTGTCAAAACTTGATTTTTATATGATTAATAGGTAAACATTCACAATGGAAACACATTGGGACGATTATAAGACAAAAGTAGTTTTCGTCAGTACCTACCTGCCCGTGCCGGGAGTAGTTTATCTGTAGTGATTTTTCATATCCTCAATTCCTTGTCAAAACTTGATTTTTATATGATTAATAGGTAAACATTCACAATGGAAACAAATTGGGACGCTTATAAGACAAAAGTAGTTTTCGTCAGTACCTACCTGCCCGTGCCGGGAGTAGTTTCTGTAGTGATTTTTTCATATCCTCAATTTCTTGTCAAAACTTGATTTTTATATGATTAATAAGTAAACGTTCACAATGGAAACACATTGGGACGATTATAAGACAAAAGTAGTTTTCGTCAGTACCTACCTGCCTGTGCCGGGAGTAGTTTCTGTAGTGATTTTTTCATATCCTCAATTCTTTGTCAAAATTGATTTTTATATGATCAATAGGTAAACATTCACAATGGAAACACATTTGGACGATTATATGACAAAAGTAGTTTTCGTCAGTATCTACCTGCCCGTGCCGGGAGTAGTTTCTGTAGTGATTTTTTCATATCCTCAATTCCTTGTCAAAACTTGATTTTTATATGAGTAATAGGCAAACATTCACAATGGAAACACATTGGGACGATTATAAGACAAAAGTAGTTTTCGTCAGTACCTACCTGTCCGAGCCGGGAGTTGTTTCTGTAGTGATTTTTTCATATCCTCAATTCTTTGTCAAAACTTGATTTTTATATGATTAATAAGTAAACATTCACAATGGAAACACATTGGGACGATTATAAGACAAAAGTAGTTTTCGTCAGTACTTTTCTGCCCGTGCCGGGAGTAGTTTCTGTAGTGATTTTTTCATATCCTCAATTCTTTGTCAAAACTTGATTTTTATATGATTAATAGGTAAACATTCACAATGGAAACACATTGGGACGATTATAAGACAAAAGTAGTTTTCGTCAGTACCTACCTGCCCGTGCCTGGAGTAGTTTCTATAGTGATTTTTTCATATCCTCAATTCTTTGTCAAAACTTGATTTTTATATGATTAATAGGTAAACATTCACAATGGAAACACATTTGGACGATTATATGACAAAAGTAGTTTTCGTCAGTACCTACCTGCCCGTGCCAGTAGTAGTTTCTGTAGTGATTTTTTCATATCCTCAATTCTTTGACAAAACTTGATTTTTATATGATTAATAGGTAAACATTCACAATGGAAACACATTGGGACGATTATAAGACAAAAGTAGTTTTCGTCAGTACCTACCTGCCCGTGCCGGGAGTAGTTTATCTGTAGTGATTTTTCATATCCCCAATTCCTTGTCAAAACTTGATTTTTATATGATTAATAGGTAAACATTCACAATGGAAACACATTGGGACGATTATAAGACAAAAGTAGTTTTCGTCAGTACCTACCTGCCCGTGCCGGGAGTAGTTTCTGTGGTGATTTTTTCATATCCTCAATTTCTTGTCAAAACTTGATTTTATATGATTAATAGGTAAACGTTCACAATGGAAACACATTGGGACGATTATAAGACAAAAGTAGTTTTCGTCAGTACCTACCTGCCTGTGCCGGGAGTAGTTTCTGTAGTGATTTTTTCATATCCTCAATTCCTTGTCAAAACTTGATTTTTATATGATTAATAGGTAAACATTCACAATGGAAACACATTGGGACGATTATAAGACAAAATTAGTTTTCGTCAGTACCTACCTGCCTGTGCCGGGAGTAGTTTCTGTAGTGATTTTTTCATATCCTCAATTCTTTGTCAAAACTTGATTTTTATATGATTAATAGGTAAACATTCACAATGGAAACACATTGGGACGATTATAAGACAAAAGTAGTTTTCGTCAGTACCTACCTGCCCGTGCCGGGAGTAGTTTATCTGTAGTGATTTTTCATATCCTCAATTCCTTGTCAAAACTTGATTTTTATATGATTAATAGGTAAACATTCACAATGGAAACACATTGGGACGCTTATAAGACAAAAGTAGTTTTCGTCAGTACCTACCTGCCCGTGCCGGGAGTAGTTTCTGTAGTGATTTTTTCATATCCTCAATTTCTTGT
Organism: Eupithecia dodoneata; assembly: GCA_947044415.1. Taxonomy (NCBI): domain Eukaryota; kingdom Metazoa; phylum Arthropoda; class Insecta; order Lepidoptera; family Geometridae; genus Eupithecia; species Eupithecia dodoneata. The sequence goes on from OX345665.1 coordinate 11,174, forward strand.
CAAAACTTGATTTTTATATGATTAATAGGTAAACGTTCACAATGGAAACACATTGGGACGATTATAAGACAAAAGTAGTTTTCGTCAGTACCTACCTGCCTGTGCCGGGAGTAGTTTCTGTAGTGATTTTTTCATATCCTCAATTCTTTGTCAAAATTGATTTTTATATGATTAATAGGTAAACATTCACAATGGAAACACATTTGGACGATTATATGACAAAAGTAGTTTTCGTCAGTATCTACCTGCCCGTGCCGGGAGTAGTTTCTGTAGTGATTTTTTCATATCCTCAATTCCTTGTCAAAACTTGATTTTTATATGAGTATTAGGCAAACATTCACAATGGAAACACATTGGGACGATTATAAGACAAAAGTAGTTTTCGTCAGTACCTACCTGTCCGAGCCGGGAGTTGTTTCTGTAGTGATTTTTTCATATCCTCAATTCTTTGTCAAAACTTGATTTTTATATGATTAATAAGTAAACATTCACAATGGAAACACATTGGGACGATTATAAGACAAAAGTAGTTTTCGTCAGTACTTTTCTGCCCGTGCCGGGAGTAGTTTCTGTAGTGATTTTTTCATATCCTCAATTGAAAAAATCCCACCATGCTGGAGGTGCCCACTTGTAGGACCAACCTACTTAAGTTTGCCCCTATGTCACTCGCTATATATTTACTCAATGTTCTGTCCAAAAACAGCGTGGACATATTTTACGAAAACCTGCCGAAAGCCATGAAAAAGGCACAAAATGTTATTGAAAAACAAATATAAATTATTTAGTATTGTGTGTATGTACAAAAATATGTAATTTTTAGTATAAGTAGTTATAACATGGCCTTAAGGCTTAATAAAAAAAACCTGTTATGATGTTATTATCTCAATAAATAAATAAATAAATAAATAAAATTCTTTGTCAAAACTTGATTTTTATATGATTAATAGGTAAACATTCACAATGGAAACACATTGGGACGATTATAAGCAAAAGTAGTTTACTTCGGTACCTACCTGCCCGTGCCTGGAGTAGTTTCTATAGTGATTTTTTCATATCCTCAATTCTTTGTCAAAACTTGATTTTTATATGATTAATAGGTAAACATTCACAATGGAAACACATTTGGACGATTATAAGACAAAAGTAGTTTTCGTCAGTACCTACCTGCCCGTGCCAGTAGTAGTTTCTGTAGTGATTTTTTCATATCCTCAATTCTTTGACAAAACTTGATTTTTATATGATTAATAGGTAAACATTCACAATGGAAACACATTGGGACGATTATAAGACAAAAGTAGTTTTCGTCAGTACCTACCTGCCCGTGCCGGGAGTAGTTTCTGTAGTGATTTTTTCATATCCTCAATTTCTTGTCAAAACTTGATTTTTATATGATTAATAGGTAAACGTTCACAATGGAAACACATTGGGACGATTATATGACAAAAGTAGTTTTCGTCAGTACCTACCTGCCTGTGCCGGGAGTAGTTTCTGTAGTGATTTTTTCATATCCTCAATTCTTTGTCAAAACTTGATTTTTATATGATTAATAGGTAAACATTCACAATGGAAACACATTGGGACGATTATAAGACAAAAGTAGTTTTCGTCAGTACCTACCTGCCCGTGCCGGGAGTAGTTTATCTGTAGTGATTTTTTCATATCCTCAATTCTTTGTCAAAACTTGATTTTTATATGATTAATAGGTAAACATTCACAATGGAAACACATTGGGACGATTATAAGACAAAATTAGTTTTCGTCAGTACCTACCTGCCCGTGCAGGGAGTAGTTTCTGTAGTGATTTTTTCATATCCTCAATTTATTGTCAAAACTTGATTTTTATATGATTAATAGGTAAACATTCACAATGGAAACACATTGGGACGATTATAAGACAAAAGTAGTTTTCGTCAGTACCTACCTGCCCGTGCCGGGAGTAGTTTATCTGTAGTGATTTTTCATATCCTCAATTCCTTGTCAAAACTTGATTTTTATATGATTAATAGGTAAACATTCACAATGGAATCACATTGGGACGATTATAAGACAAAAGTAGTTTTCGTCAGTACCTACCTGCCTGTGCCGGGAGTAGTTTCTGTAGTGATTTTTTCATATCCTCAATTCCTTGTAAAAACTTGATTTTTATATGATTAATAGGTAAACATTCACAATGGAAACACATTGTGACGATTATAAGACAAAAGTAGTTTTCGTCAGTGCCTACCTGCCCGCCTATCCTGCCCGTGCCGGGAGTAGTTTATCTGTAGTGATTTTTCATATCCTCAATTCCTTGTCAAAACTTGATTTTTATATGATTAATAGGTAAACATTCACAATGGAAACACATTGGAATGATTAAAAGACAAAAGAAGTTTTCGTCAGTACCTACCTGCCCGTGCCGGGAGTAGTTTATCGGTAGTGATTTTTCATATCCTCAATTCCTTGTCAAAACTTGATTTTTATATGATTAATAGGTAAACATTCACAATGGAAACACATTGGGACGATTATAAGACAAAATTAGTTTTCGTCAGTACCTACCTGCCTGTGCCGGGAGTAGTTTCTGTAGTGATTTTTTCATATCCTCAATTCTTTGTCAAAACTTGATTTTTATATGATTAATAGGTAAACATTCACAATGGAAACACATTGGGACGATTATAAGACAAAAGTAGTTTTCGTCAGTACCTACCTGCCTGTGCCGGGAGTAGTTTCTGTAGTGATTTTTTCATATCCTCAATTCTTTGTCAAAAATTGATTTTTATATGATTAATAGGTAAACATTCACAATGGAAACACATTGGGACGATTATAAGACAAAAGTAGTTTTCGTCAGTACCTACCTGTCCGAGCCGGGAGTAGTTTCTGTAGTGATTTTTTCATATCCTCAATTCTTTGTCAAAACTTGATTTTTATATGATTAATAGGTAAACATTCACAATGGAAACACATTGGGACGATTATAAGACAAAAGTAGTTTTCGTCAGTACCTACCTGTCCGAGCCGGGAGTAGTTTCTGTAGTGATTTTTTCATATCCTCAATTCTTCGTCAAAACTTGATTTTTATATGATTAATAGGTAAACATTCACAATTGAAACACATTGGGACGATTATAAGACAAAAGTAGTTTTCGTCAGTACCTACCTGTCCGAGCCGGGAGTAGTTTCTGTAGTGATTTTTTCATATCCTCAATTCTTTGTCAAAACTTGCTTTTTATATGATTAATAGGTAAACATTCACAATGGAAACACATTGGGACGATTATAAGACAAAAGTAGTTTTCGTCAGTACCTACCTGTCCGAGCCGGGAGTAGTTTCTGTAGTGATTTTTTCATATCCTCAATTCTTTGTCAAAACTTGATTTTTATATGATTAATAGGTAAACATTCACAATGGAAACACATTGGGACGATTATAAGACAAAAGTAGTTTTCGTCAGTACCTACCTGCCCGTGCCGGGAGTAGTTTATCTGTAGTGATTTTTCATATCCTCTGTTAGCTACGGGGTTCATCGGGTGCTTCTTCAATGATGTAGATGTATTAAATTTGAGAAAAAACGTATATTCCTATATCTAGGTTACAGAGATGTGCTTTGTGTCGCAGTCGAAAGAATACAAAATAAAATATGGCGTATAGGCCGCATTCTCGAATCTGCTTGAGCGCGTCGAGCTTCTTCAGCCTACCGCTAGATGGCGTCATAACTTCGTTGAGTTGAATTTCGTGTATAACAGCGCGAACATACCGCCCGCCTTGGAAGCACCGGCTTCCAACGTTGGGATAATCATGAATCACTGGCTGCTGCTACTGTCTGCTGGATCTATTGGCAGAGGGCAGATTTTGGAGAACGCCCTTCGTATTGTTCCAGTTGCCGTTCGTATCTCGGCAACTCGTGAGACACCGTCCGTGCCCGGAAACACCTTCGTGACGCGCCCCAGGCGCCATTTCATCGGAGGCAGGTTGTCTTCTTTAATTAGGACCAAGCTCTCTAAGCTTATGTCCTTCTGGTTGGACTTCCACTTCGTTCTCTGTTGAAGCTCTGAAATGTATTCCCTTGACCACCGCTTCCAGAAGTGCTGTCGTAGTTGCTCAATTCGATGATACCGGTTCAGCCTTGACATTGGGACATCCGTGAGGTCATCGTGTGCAGCTGGAGCAGTCAAAGGTCGGCCAATGAGAAAGTGACCAGGAGTCAATGGAGTGAAGTCGTCGGGATCTGGAGATAGAGGGGACATAGGGCGGGAATTGAGGACAGATTCTATTTGTGCTAAAACCGTGCTCAATTCCTCATAAGTAAGTTTCGCGTTACCTACTACACGACGTAAATGATATTTACAAGACCTTATCCCACTCTCCCACAGGCCTCCAAAATGGGGTGAATATGGTGGAATAAAATTGAATTTAATTTCATCGTTAGCTGTGTAATCTATGATTTGCTTAGAATTTTTATCTAAAAAAGTATAGAATTCTTTTTCAGCTCCTACAAAATTTGTTCCGTTATCAGAATAAATAGAATCAGGTTTACCTCTTCTACTAATGAAACGTTTAAGTGCTAAAATAAAGTCATCAGTGGATAGACTGGAAACAAGTTCAAGATGTACCGCACGAGTTAGAAAACAGACGAACAGACATACATACGTTTTGCTAAGACGTGCTCCTCTGCCCTTTTTGTTAAGGACATAGAAAGTTCCTCCTAGATCCATACCTGTCCGACCAAAAGGAAATCCAGAATCCAATCGCGTAGAAGGTAAATTGCCCATTCTAGGCTGTAAAGTTTTACCTTTTACTCGCGCACAAGTAACACATTCACGCACAATTTTACGAACTAAGTTCCTAGCACCGACCGGCCACCAACATTCACGTAATGTTGACAAGAGTAGCTGCGGGCCACTATGAAGCAAACGTCTATGTTCGTATTGCACTATTAGCACTGTCAAATAATGTTTACTGCACAATAATAAAGGATGTTTCTTTTCGTAACTAAACTCAGTTGAGTTTCCTAGCCTACCACCGACTCTAATTAATTTATTTTCGTCTAAAAATATATTTAGACCAGAAATACGATTCGTATGTTTGCTATTTGTTTGTATAGGTATGTTATTAAGCAAACTACTGTACGCGTCCGGAAAGGAATGCATCTGAGCTAGCCTAACTAGCATCATTTGCGATGCATTGAGCTCGGTTACTGATAAGAAACCGGTTTCACGCTCCTCGCGCCTCGAGCGTATATTTGAAATGAATCGTAGTACATACGCACCTATACGCTTGAGTTTTATGAATGATGAGTATTTATTGAATTGTATAATGTCACTTGGACAGGAATTACATGTTAAATTAATAGATTGCAATTTTAATTCGGGAAGTTCGTTAAGATTAAATGATTCACTGTGTAATTTATTATTCGAAAAATTATAATTATTATTTTGTAAATAAGATGGACCGTTCCACCACAACGTATTATCGATTAAAGAATCAAGCGGCATACCTCGGGACAATAAATCGGCCGGGTTGTCTTTGCTACGAACATGTAGCCAGTCTGCGTCATTTGTTAACTCATTAATTTCTGAAACACGATTTTGTACAAATGTTTTTAACAAATGCGGAGACATGCGTAGCCAACCAATTACAATAGTTGAGTCTGTCCAAAAATATACACGAGTAAAAGTTAACCGTAATGAATCAGCACTGGATAGTTCCAATTTTGGAATACTGAGCGATTTTAGTGGCGCAACTTTGCTTTTTGCGCACAACAACCTAACGGTAACCTGAAAATTATCACTATACGATCGTATACATATATGCGCAGCCGCCGTATGCGTTTTGAGAAGCATCTGTGAAAATATGAAGTTCCGTAAATTGAGCTTTATCGTCTATTGCGTGACGAGGTATGCGTAATTTATGTAAGCAACCTAACGTACTGATAAAGTTGTTCCATGTCAGCGCGAGGTCTTCCGAAACCATGGAATCCCAACCTATCTTATCGAGCCATAATTGTTGAATTAACATTTTTGCTATTATGACTACAGGAGAGAGTAGGCCTAGCGGGTCGTAAATCTGCGAAATTACCGATAACATAACTCGTTTTGTCAACTTCACATTTTTTGTATCGCAATCTATTTTTGTAGTGAAATGCAAGTAATCTTGAACGTTTTGCCAACCTATACCTAGCGTTTTGTTTTGTGTATGTTCACCGACAAAGGTATGAGCGTAAGATTCGTTAGTTACGTCAGCGTTGAATGTCCATTTACGTAGTGGAAAGCACCCTGACTGTAGGACTTGCGACGTCTTCTCGCATATAGCTAGCAGCTTGTTATAGTCATCGTGACCTGTACAAAGATCATCAACGAAGAAATCCTGACTAATGACCCTAGCTATGACGTCATCGCTACATTCCAAAGCTAACTGACGTATACAACGCATGCTAAGATACGGCGCTGACGCAGTGCCGTAGCTTACTGTGTTTAAGGACCAGATACCTAAAGGGTCTGCTGGTGTATCTCTCCACAACAAAAGCTGGAGAGATCTTTGATCTGGCTGTACTAAAACTTGTCTAAACATTTTCTCAACGTCAGCGCAAGCTACGTACTTATACTGCCTAAAGCGTAACAGTATTGAAAAGATATCATTTTGTAGTGCTGGACCTGGATACTGTATATCGTTAAGTGATTTATTCGAAGTTGTCACAGCACTACCATCGAAAACAACGCGTAATTTAGTAGTAGAACTACTTTCCCTAAATACACCGTGATGCGGTAGGAAATAATTTGGTTCATCGACTTTGTCGATCCGACTCATATGGCCTAAAGCCGCGTACTCACTCATAAAGTCGGAGTACATTCGTTTATAGTCGGGTAAACGCTCTAATTTACGTTCTAACGACAAAAATCTATTTTTAGCTGAATTATATGAATCACCCAATGCTTCAGGTGATTCTTTCAGCGGGATGCGGACTGAGAATCTACCTCCTGATTCGCGTTTAGTTGTAGTTTTAAATAACTCCTCACAAAATTGCTCATCTTTTGAAAGAACGTTATCTACCTGCGGTACATTCTCTAACTCCCAGAAACGTTTAAGTTGTTCGTCTAAACCTAAGCCTAAGGTTTGATTGAAGTTGCAGTGAACTTTAGAATGGCTATCTAAGTTCTTAGAAACGTATAAAGGACCCGAAAGTAACCATCCTAGCTTCGAATTCTGAAGGAATGGTCCGTTTACCAATCGGATTCTAGTGCCGTCAAGTATTTCCCAAAACAAATCCGCACCTATCAATAACCTATCGATTTCCGAGGGGATATTGTAGGTAGGATCGGCTAGGTATACATTGTCCGGTATTCGTATAAGCTCGGTATCAATGCTTGTCGTGGGTAAACTGTTTGTTATACGCTGCAAGACAAAGCATTTAACCTTTGCACTGTAATCGTTTATTTTTGAACGCATAAATAATTCGCATGAATGATTTGATTGTGTCACTGATTGCGCAACACCTGAAATCTGTATTGTGGACTGTAATAGAGGTGCATTGATTCGTTTTTGTAATTTATCTGAAATAAAGCAGTGTTGAGAACCATTGTCCAGAAGGGCTCTGGCTGTATGGAAACGATTATTACTATCTGCTACCTCAACTAAAGCCGTGCATAACAATACCGGTTGCAGTACATGTTGTGTTGAACTATCGCCGCCGTTGCGAGCGTATTTGCCTACACTATTGTGATATGTACCTACACTACCTACTGATAAGGAGTGCAACGCGGTCGATGGAGCGGTCTGAGACGAACTCTCAGCTGCTGACTCCTTGTTACCCGACTGTAGGTGCAAAAGTGAGTTATGTTTGTTTTGACATTGTTTGCATGGACCAAAAATACAATGGGAAAGTGAATGACCTGCACGCAAACAATTTCTACATAACTGCTTATTCTCAACTACCTTTAACCTATCCTTGATAGACATATTCAAGAATTTGAAACACGTATAAATCGCATGATCGCCGTTACATAATTGACAAGTAAAGCCTTTACGTTTAGGCTTACATTTAGCTCCCGATTCGCTAGTTGACACATAGCTATGTGCAGACGCATTGTTATTTCTTGAATTAACCTTTAATTCATTTTGCGACTTTTGTAGCGGTTTATTTTGACTTGAGCTAATTGAATCTAACATGTCTGCTTTTTTCTTTAGAAATGAAAGAATATCGTCTAGTTTCAACCTTCTATCTGAACTGACATGAATAGAACCTTTTTCTATTTCCCACTCTCGCTCAGTAGACGCATCTAACTTTGACTGTACTAGGTAAATAATAATAGTATCCCAGCTACTAGTAGGTTCGCCTAGCGAAGTAAGTGAGCGAATGTTTCGCAAAACGGTATCTATTAGCTTCCTAATCTGTGAAGATGTTTCCTGTTTCAAAGACGACATTTGAAACAAAGCTTTCATGTGATTCTGAACTAAAAGCCTAGTATTGTGAAACCTATTTTCCAATAACTCCCATGCGTGAACGTAGTTCCTAGGCGTGAATTCGAAAGAACTTATAACTTCTAAGGCGGTACCAGAAAGTGAAGAACGCAAGTAATGGAACTTCTGGATTTCGTCTAGATCGGGACAGTTATGGATCATGGTAACGTATGCATGTTTGAACTCAAGCCAATCATCAAATTTCCCACTGAAGGTAGGTAGTTTTATTTCTGGTAACGACCGGAAACCGCTATTTTTCGCAATATTCGTACAATTGTTTCCAGTTTCTACACTTTCGACTAAACTTTCAGCTATTGCTAAAGCATGAAAATATGAAGATTCAAACGTTTGAACATATTCATTGTTAGAATCGGCATCTGATTCAGAACTCAAAAAATCGACTTTACTTTGAAGTTCATTGAACTGTTTGAATCGATCTTGACATGCCTGCATTCTAAACTTTATTTCTTTTACTTGTAGGATGTTTATTTCTTTTACTTGTAGGATGAGGGACATTTATCTTTAAATGATTCTAGGTAATTCTGAAACTGAGTCAACCTACATTTAAGGTTACCACGTTGTCGTCTGAGTATAGAAAGTTCATCGTCAGAACGCTTATTCGGAGAAACTTGAGATTTATTACTAGGGACACCTAATCTATTATCTTCACTACCCATTATGAAGGCCTATGTAAAGAATAAGATAAGGTACTCACGTTTTTAACTGCGCGGGAAATGTTACGGCCACGCGACACTTGGTATCTTTCTGTAATGCACAAACGACACAATTTTAGCACAAATGGGAACGTATGGAAGGAGTGGACGGGATCAATGACCTGACCGTTGTCTGGGGTGCTGGTTTCTTGTGATGTCTCGGGATGATGTCTTCGAACTTCTCACGAGCAGGCTGGAGACGGATTCTTCTCCCAGCAATCAATTCCGGTTCGTAGGGCCAATATGTTAGCTACGGGGGTCATCGGGTGCGTCTTCAATGATGTAGATGTATTAAATTTGAGAAAAAACGTATATTCCTATATCTAGGTTACAGAGATGTGCTTTGTGTCGCAGTAGAAAGAATACAAAATAAAATATGGCGGATAGGCCGCATTCTCGAATCTGCTTGAGCGCGTCGAGCTTCTTCAGCCTACCGCTAGATGGCGTCATAACTTCGTTAAGTTGAATTTCGTGTATAACAGCGCGAACACATATCCTCAATTCTTTGTCAAAACTTGATTTTTATATGATTAATAGGTAAACATTCACAATGGAAACACATTGGGACGATTATAAGACAAAAGTAGTTTTCGTCAGTACCTACCTGCCTGTGCCGGGAGTAGTTTCTGTAGTGATTTTTTCATATCCTCAATTCTTTGTGAAAACTTGATTTTTATATGATTACTAGGTAAACATTCACAATGGAAACACATTGGGACGATTATAAGACAAAAGTAGTTTTCGTCAGTACCTACCTGTCCGAGCCGGGAGTAGTTTCTGTAGTGATTTTTTCATATCCTCAATTCTTTGTCAAAACTTGATTTTTATATGATTAATAGGTAAACATTCACAATGGAAACACATTGGGACGATTATAAGACAAAAGTAGTTTTCGTCAGTACCTACCTGCCTGTGCCGGGAGTAGTTTCTGTAGTGATTTTTTCATATCCTCAATTCTTTGTGAAAACTTGATTTTTATATGATTAATAGGTAAACATTCACAATGGAAACACATTGGGACGATTATAAGACAAAAGTAGTTTTCGTCAGTACCTACCTGTCCGAGCCGGGAGTAGTTTCTGTAGTGATTTTTTCATATCCTCAATTCTTTGTCAAAACTTGATTTTTATATGATTAATAGGTAAACATTCACAATGGAAACACATTGGGACGATTATAAGACAAAAGTAGTTTTCGTCAGTACCTACCTGCCTGTGCCGGGAGTAGTTTCTGTTATGATTTTTTCATATCCTCAATTCTTTGTCAAAACTTGATTTTTATATGATTAATAGGTAAACATTCACAATGGAAACACATTGGGACGATTATAAGACAAAAGTTTTGTAAGTTGTGTTTATAAGACAAAAGTAGTTTTCGTCAGTACCTAGCCCGTGCCGGGAGTAGTTTCTGTAGTGATTTTTTCATATCCTCAATTCTTTGTCAAAACTTGATTTTTATATGATTAATAGGTAAACATTCACAATGGAAACACATTGGGACGATTATAAGACAAAAGTAGTTTTCGTCATTACCTACCTGTCCGAGCCGGGAGTAGTTTCTGTAGTGATTTTTTCATATCCTCAATTCTTTATCAAAACTTGATTTTTATATGATTAATAGGTAAAACTTCACAATGGAAACACATTTGGACGATTATAAGACAAAAGTAGTTTTCGTCAGTCGTGCCTGCCGTAACGTACCTGCCCGTGCCAGTAGTAGTTTCTGTAGTGATTTTTTCATATCCTCAATTCTTTGTCAAAACTTGATTTTTATATGATTAATAGGTAAACATTCACAATGGAAACACATTGGGACGATTATAAGACAAAAGTAGTTTTCGTCAGTACCTACCTGCCTGTGCCGGGAGTAGTTTCTGTAGCGATTTTTTCATATCCTCAATTCTTTGTCAAAACTTGATTTTTATATGATTAATAGGTAAACATTCACAATGGAAACACATTGGGACGATTATAAGACAAAAGTAGTTTTCGTCAGTACCTACCTGCCCGTGCCGGGAGTAGTTTATCTGTAGTGATTTTTTCATATCCTCAATTCTTTGTCAAAACTTGATTTTTATATGATTAATAGGTAAACATTCACAATGGAAACACATTTGGACGATTATAAGACAAAAGTAGTTTTCGTCAGTACCTACCTGCCCGTGCCAGTAGTAGTTTCTGTAGTGATTTTTTCATATCCTCAATTCTTTGTCAAAACTTGATTTTTATATGATTAATAGGTAAACATTCACAATGGAAACACATTGGGACGATTATAAGACAAAAGTAGTTTTCGTCAGTACCTACCTGCCTGTGCCGGGAGTAGTTTCTGTAGTGATTTTTTCATATCCTCAATTCTTTGTCAAAACTTGATTTTTATATGATTAATACGTAAACATTCACAATGGAAACACATTGGGACGATTATAAGACAAAAGTAGTTTTCGTCAGTACCTACCTGCCCGTGCCGGGAGTAGTTTATATGTAGTGATTTTTTCATATCCTCAATTCTTTGTCAAAACTTGATTTTTATATGATTAAAAGGTAAACATTCACAATGGAAACACATTGGGACGATTATAAGACAAAATTAGTGTTCGTCAGTACCTACCTGCCCGTGCAGGGAGTAGTTTCTGTAGTGATTTTTTCATATCCTCAATTTATTGTCAAAACTTGATTTTTATATGATTAATAGGTAAACATTCACAATGGAAACACATTGGGACGATTATAAGACAAAATTAGTTTTCGTCAGTACCTACCTGCCCGTGCAGGGAGTAGTTTCTGTAGTGATTTTTTCATATCCTCAATTTATTGTCAAAACTTGATTTTTATATGATTAATAGATAAAAATTCACAATGGAAACACATTGGGACGATTATAAGACAAAAGTAGTTTTCGTCAGTACCTACCTGCCCGTGCCGGGAGTAGTTTATCTGTAGTGATTTTTTCATATCCTCAATTCTTTGTCAAAACTTGATTTTTATATGATTAATAGGTAAACATTCACAATGGAAACACATTGGGACGATTATAAGACAAAAGTAGTTTTCGTCAGTACCTACCTGTCCGAGCCGGGAGTAGTTTCTGTAGTGATTTTTTCATATCCTCAATTCTTTATCAAAACTTGATTTTTATATGATTAATAGGTAAACATTCACAATGGAAACACATTTGGACGATTATAAGACAAAAGTAGTTTTCGTCAGTCGTGCCTGCCGTAACGTACCTGCCCGTGCCAGTAGTAGTTTCTGTAGTGATTTTTTCATATCCTCAATTCTTTGTCAAAACTTGATTTTTATATGATTAATAGGTAAACATTCACAATGGAAACACATTGGGACGATTATAAGACAAAAGTTTTGTAAGTTGTGTTTATAAGACAAAAGTAGTTTTCGTCAGTACCTACCTGTCCGAGCCGGGAGTAGTTTCTGTAGTGATTTTTTCATATCCTCAATTCTTTATCAAAACTTGATTTTTATATGATTAATAGGTAAACATTCACAATGGAAACACATTTGGACGATTATAAGACAAAAGTAGTTTTCGTCAGTCGTGCCTGCCGTAACGTACCTGCCCGTGCCAGTAGTAGTTTCTGTAGTGATTTTTTCATATCCTCAATTCTTTGTCAAAACTTGATTTTTATATGATTAATAGGTAAACATTCACAATGGAAACACATTGGGACGATTATAAGACAAAAGTAGTTTTCGTCAGTACCTACCTGCCTGTGCCGGGAGTAGTTTCTGTAGCGATTTTTTCATATCCTCAATTCTTTGTCAAAACTTGATTTTTATATGATTAATAGGTAAACATTCACAATGGAAACACATTGGGACGATTATAAGACAAAAGTAGTTTTCGTCAGTACCTACCTGCCCGTGCCGGGAGTAGTTTATCTGTAGTGATTTTTTCATATCCTCAATTCTTTGTCAAAACTTGATTTTTATATGATTAATAGGTAAACATTCACAATGGAAACACATTTGGACGATTATAAGACAAAAGTAGTTTTCGTCAGTACCTACCTGCCCGTGCCAGTAGTAGTTTCTGTAGTGATTTTTTCATATCCTCAATTCTTTGTCAAAACTTGATTTTTATATGATTAATAGGTAAACATTCACAATGGAAACACATTGGGACGATTATAAGACAAAAGTAGTTTTCGTCAGTACCTACCTGCCTGTGCCGGGAGTAGTTTCTGTAGTGATTTTTTCATATCCTCAATTCTTTGTCAAAACTTGATTTTTATATGATTAATACGTAAACATTCACAATGGAAACACATTGGGACGATTATAAGACAAAAGTAGTTTTCGTCAGTACCTACCTGCCCGTGCCGGGAGTAGTTTATATGTAGTGATTTTTTCATATCCTCAATTCTTTGTCAAAACTTGATTTTTATATGATTAATAGGTAAACATTCACAATGGAAACACATTGGGACGATTATAAGACAAAATTAGTTTTCGTCAGTACCTACCTGCCCGTGCAGGGAGTAGTTTCTGTAGTGATTTTTTCATATCCTCAATTTATTGTCAAAACTTGATTTTTATATGATTAATAGGTAAACATTCACAATGGAAACACATTGGGACGATTATAAGACAAAATTAGTTTTCGTCAGTACCTACCTGCCCGTGCAGGGAGTAGTTTCTGTAGTGATTTTTTCATATCCTCAATTTATTGTCAAAACTTGATTTTTATATGATTAATAGGTAAACATTCACAATGGAAACACATTGGGACGATTATAAGACAAAATTAGTTTTCGTACCTACCTGCCCGTGCAGGGAGTAGTTTCTGTAGTGATTTTTTCATATCCTCAATTTATTGTCAAAACTTGATTTTTATATGATTAATAGATAAAAATTCACAATGGAAACACATTGGGACGATTATAAGACAAAAGTAGTTTTCGTCAGTACCTACCTGCCCGTGCCGGGAGTAGTTTATCTGTAGTGATTTTTTCATATCCTCAATTCTTTGTCAAAACTTGATTTTTATATGATTAATAGGTAAACATTCACAATGGAAACACATTGGGACGATTATAAGACAAAATTAGTTTTCGTCAGTACCTACCTGCCCGTGCAAGGAGTAGTTTCTGTAGTGATTTTTTCATATCCTCAATTTATTGTCAAAACTTGATTTTTATATGATTAATAGGTAAACATTCACAATGGAAACACATTGGGACGATTATAAGACAAAATTAGTTTTCGTCAGTACCTACCTGCCCGTGCCTGGAGTAGTTTCTGTAGTGATTTTTTCATATCCTCAATTCTTTGTCAAAACTTGATTTTTATTAGGTAAACATTCACAATGGAAACACATTGGGACGATTATAAGACAAAAGTAGTTTTCGTCAGTACCTACCTGCCCGTGCAGGAAGTAGTTTCTGTAGTGATTTTTTCATATCCTCAATTTATTGTCAAAACTTGATTTTTATATGATTAATAGGTAAAAATTCACAATGGAAACACATTGGGACGATTATAAGACAAAAGTAGTTTTCGTCAGTACCTACCTGCCTGTGCCGGGAGTAGTTTCTGTAGTGATTTTTTCATATCCTCAATTCTTTGTCAAAACTTGATTTTTATATGATTAATAGGTAAACATTCACAATGGAAACACATTGGGACGATTATAAGACAAAAGTTTTGTAAGTTGTGTTTATGAGACAAAAGTAGTTTTCGTCAGTACCTACATGCCCGTGCCGGGAGTAGTTTCTGTAGTGATTTTTTCATATCCTCAATTCTTTGTCAAAACTTGATTTTTATATGATTAATAGGTAAACATTCACAATGGAAACACATTGGGACGATTATAAGACAAAAGTAGTTTTCGTCAGTACCTACCTGTCCGAGCCGGGAATAGTTTCTGTAGTGATTTTTTCATATCCTCAATTCTTTATCAAAACTTGATTTTTATATGATTAATAGGTAAACATTCACAATGGAAACACATTTGGACGATTATAAGACAAAAGTAGTTTTCGTCAGTCGTGCCTGCCGTAACGTACCTGCCCGTGCCAGTAGTAGTTTCTGTAGTGATTTTTTCATATCCTCAATTCTTTGTCAAAACTTGATTTTTATATGATTAATAGGTAAACATTCACAATGGAAACACATTGGGACGATTATAAGACAAAAGTAGTTTTCGTCAGTACCTACCTGCCTGTGCCGGGAGTAGTTTCTGTAGCGATTTTTTCATATCCTCAATTCTTTGTCAAAACTTGATTTTTATATGATTAATAGGTAAACATTCACAATGGAAACACATTGGGACGATTATAAGACAAAAGTAGTTTTCGTCAGTACCTACCTGCCCGTGCCGGGAGTAGTTTATCTGAAGTGATTTTTTCATATCCTCAATTCTTTGTCAAAACTTGATTTCTATATGATTAATTAGGTAAACATTCACAATGGAAACACATTTGGACGATTATAAGACAAAAGTAGTTTTCGTCAGTACCTACCTGCCCGTGCCAGTAGTAGTTTCTGTAGTGATTTTTTCATATTCTCAATTCTTTGTCAAAACTTGATTTTTATATGATTAATAGGTAAACATTCACAATGGAAACACATTGGGACGATTATAAGACAAAAGTAGTTTTCGTCAGTACCTACCTGTCCGAGCCGGGAATAGTTTCTGTAGTGATTTTTTCATATCCTCAATTCTTTATCAAAACTTGATTTTTATATGATTAATAGGTAAACATTCACAATGGAAACACATTTGGACGATTATAAGACAAAAGTAGTTTTCGTCAGTCGTGCCTGCCGTAACGTACCTGCCCGTGCCAGTAGTAGTTTCTGTAGTGATTTTTTCATATCCTCAATTCTTTGTCAAAACTTGATTTTTATATGATTAATAGGTAAACATTCACAATGGAAACACATTGGGACGATTATAAGACAAAAGTAGTTTTCGTCAGTACCTACCTGCCCGTGCCGGGAGTAGTTTATATGTAGTGATTTTTTCATATCCTCAATTCTTTGTCAAAACTTGATTTTTATATGATTAATAGGTAAACATTCACAATGGAAACACATTGGGACGATTATAAGACAAAATTAGTTTTCGTCAGTACCTACCTGCCCGTGCAGGGAGTAGTTTCTGTAGTGATTTTTTCATATCCTCAATTTATTGTCAAAACTTGATTTTTATATGATTAATAGGTAAACATTCACAATGGAAACACATTGGGACGATTATAAGACAAAATTAGTTTTCGTCAGTACCTACCTGCCCGTGCAGGGAGTAGTTTCTGTAGTGATTTTTTCATATCCTCAATTTATTGTCAAAACTTGATTTTTATATGATTAATAGATAAAAATTCACAATGGAAACACATTGGGACGATTATAAGACAAAAGTAGTTTTCGTCAGTACCTACCTGCCCGTGCCGGGAGTAGTTTATCTGTAGTGATTTTTTCATATCCTCAATTCTTTGTCAAAACTTGATTTTTATATGATTAATAGGTAAACATTCACAATGGAAACACATTGGGACGATTATAAGACAAAATTAGTTTTCGTCAGTACCTACCTGCCCGTGCAAGGAGTAGTTTCTGTAGTGATTTTTTCATATCCTCAATTTATTGTCAAAACTTGATTTTTATATGATTAATAGGTAAACATTCACAATGGAAACACATTGGGACGATTATAAGACAAAATAAGTTTTCGTCAGTACCTACCTGCCCGTGCCTGGAGTAGTTTCTGTAGTGATTTTTTCATATCCTCAATTCTTTGTCAAAACTTGATTTTTATTAGGTAAACATTCACAATGGAAACACATTGGGACGATTATAAGACAAAAGTAGTTTTCGTCAGTACCTACCTGCCCGTGCAGGAAGTAGTTTCTGTAGTGATTTTTTCATATCCTCAATTTATTGTCAAAACTTGATTTTTATATGATTAATAGGTAAAAATTCACAATGGAAACACATTGGGACGATTATAAGACAAAAGTAGTTTTCGTCAGTACCTACCTGCCTGTGCCGGGAGTAGTTTCTGTAGTGATTTTTTCATATCCTCAATTCTTTGTCAAAACTTGATTTTTATATGATTAATAGGTAAACATTCACAATGGAAACACATTGGGAAGATTATAAGACAAAAGTTTTGTAAGTTGTGTTTATGAGACAAAAGTAGTTTTCGTCAGTACCTACATGCCCGTGCCGGGAGTAGTTTCTGTAGTGATTTTTTCATATCCTCAATTCTTTGTCAAAACTTGATTTTTATATGATTAATAGGTAAACATTCACAATGGAAACACATTGGGACGATTATAAGACAAAAGTAGTTTTCGTCAGTACCTACCTGTCCGAGCCGGGAATAGTTTCTGTAGTGATTTTTTCATATCCTCAATTCTTTATCAAAACTTGATTTTTATATGATTAATAGGTAAACATTCACAATGGAAACACATTTGGACGATTATAAGACAAAAGTAGTTTTCGTCAGTCGTGCCTGCCGTAACGTACCTGCCCGTGCCAGTAGTAGTTTCTGTAGTGATTTTTTCATATCCTCAATTCTTTGTCAAAACTTGATTTTTATATGATTAATAGGTAAACATTCACAATGGAAACACATTGGGACGATTATAAGACAAAAGTAGTTTTCGTCAGTACCTACCTGCCTGTGCCGGGAGTAGTTTCTGTAGTGATTTTTTCATATCCTCAATTCTTTGTCAAAACTTGATTTTTATATGATTAATAGGTAAACATTCACAATGGAAACACATTGGGACGATTATAAGACAAAAGTAGTTTTCGTCAGTACCTACCTGCCCGTGCCGGGAGTAGTTTATCTGAAGTGATTTTTTCATATCCTCAATTCTTTGTCAAAACTTGATTTTTATATGATTAATTAGGTAAACATTCACAATGGAAACACATTTGGACGATTATAAGACAAAAGTAGTTTTCGTCAGTACCTACCTGCCCGTGCCAGTAGTAGTTTCTGTAGTGATTTTTTCATATTCTCAATTCTTTGTCAAAACTTGATTTTTATATGATTAATAGGTAAACATTCACAATGGAAACACATTGGGACGATTATAAGACAAAAGTAGTTTTCGTCAGTACCTACCTGCCTCTGCCGGGAGTAGTTTCTGTAGTGATTTTTTCATATCCTCAATTCTTTGTCAAAACTTGATTTTTATATGATTAATAGGTAAACATTCACAATGGAAACACATTGGGACGATTATAAGACAAAAGTAGTTTTCGTCAGTACCTACCTGCCCGTGCCGGGAGTAGTTTATATGTAGTGATTTTTTCATATCCTCAATTCTTTGTCAAAACTTGATTTTTATATGATTAATAGGTAAACATTCACAATGGAAACACATTGGGACGATTATAAGACAAAAGTAGTTTTCGTCAGTACCTACCTGCCCGTGCCGGGAGTAGTTTATATGTAGTGATTTTTTCATATCCTCAATTTATTGTCAAAACTTGATTTTTATATGATTAATAGGTAAACATTCACAATGGAAACACATTGGGACGATTATAAGACAAAAGTAGTTTTCGTCAGTACCTACCTGCCTGTGCCGGGAGTAGTTTCTGTAGTGATTTTTTCATATCCTCAATTCTTTGTCAAAACTTGATTTTTATATGATTAATAGGTAAACATTCACAATGGAAACACATTGGGACGATTATAAGACAAAAGTAGTTTTCGTCAGTACCTACCTGCCCGTGCCGGGAGTAGTTTATATGTAGTGATTTTTTCATATCCTCAATTCTTTGTCAAAACTTGATTTTTATATGATTAATAGGTAAACATTCACAATGGAAACACATTGGGACGATTATAAGACAAAATTAGTTTTCGTCAGTACCTACCTGCCCGTGCAGGGAGTAGTTTCTGTAGTGATTTTTTCATATCCTCAATTTATTGTCAAAACTTGATTTTTATATGATTAATAAGTAAACATTCACAATGGAAACACATTGGGACGATTATATGACAAAAGTAGTTTTCGTCAGTACCTACCTGCCCGTGCTGGGAGTAGTTTCTGTAGTGATTTTTTCATATCCTGAATTCCTTGTCGAAACTTGATTTTTATATGATTAATAGGTAAACATTCACAATGGAAACACATTGGGACGATTATAAGACAAAAGTAGTTTTCGTCAGTACCTACCTGCCTGTGCCGGGAGTAGTTTCTGTAGTGATTTTTTCATATCCTCAATTCTTTGTCAAAACTTGATTTTTATATGATTAATAGGTAAACATTCACAATGGAAACACATTGGGACGATTATAAGACAAAAGTAGTTTTCGTCAGTACCTACCTGTCCGAGCCGGGAGTAGTTTCTGTAGTGATTTTTTCATATCCTCAATTCTTTGTCAAAACTTGATTTTTATATGATTAATAGGTAAACATTCACAATGGAAACACATTTGGACGATTATAAGACAAAAGTAGTTTTCGTCAGTACCTACCTGCCCGTGCCAGTAGTAGTTTCTGTAGTGAATTTTTAATATCCTCAATTCTTTGTCAAAACTTGATTTTTATATGATTAATAGGTAAACATTCACAATGGAAACACATTGGGACGATTATAAGACAAAAGTAGTTTTCGTCAGTACCTACCTGCCTGTGCCGGGAGTAGTTTCTGTAGCAATTTGTTTATATCCTCAAATCATTGTCAAAACTTGATTTTTATATGATTAATAGGTAAACATTCACAATGGAAACACATTTGGACGATTATAAGACAAAAGTAGTTTTCGTCAGTACCTACCTACCCGTGCCGGGAGTAGTTTCTGTAGTGATTTTTTCATATCCTCAATTCTTTGTCAAAACTTGATTTTTATATGATTAATAGGTAAACATTCACAATGGAAACACATTGGGACGATTAT
The DNA here is from genome assembly GCA_947044415.1 of Eupithecia dodoneata. NCBI lineage: Eukaryota > Metazoa > Arthropoda > Insecta > Lepidoptera > Geometridae > Eupithecia > Eupithecia dodoneata. The sequence continues at coordinate 31,220 of OX345665.1, forward strand.
AAGCCAGAAGTAGTTTTCGTCAGTACCTACCTGCCGTGCCGGGAGTAGTTTCTGTAGTGATTTTTTCATATCCTCAATTCTTTGTCAAAACTTGCTTTTTATATGATTAATAGTTAAACATTCTCAATGGAAACACATTGGGACGATTATAAGACAAAAGTTGTTTTCGTCAGAACCTACCTGCCCGTGCCGGGAGTAGTTTCTTTAGTGATTTTTTCATATTCTCAATTCTTTGTCAAAACTTGATTTTTATATGATTAATAGTTAAACATTCACAATGGAAACACATTGGGACGATTATAAGACAAAAGTAGTTTTCGTCAGTACCTACCTGCCCGTGCCGGGAGTAGTTTATCTGTAGTGATTTTTCATATCCTCAATTCCTTGTCAAAACTTGATTTTTATATGATTAATAGGTAAACATTCACAATGGAAACACATTGGGACGATTATAAGACAAAAGTAGTTTTCGTCAGTACCTACCTGCCCGTGCCGGGAGTAGTTTCTGTAGTGATTTTTTCATATCCTCAATTCCTTGTCAAAACTTGATTTTTATATGTTTAATAGGTAAACATTCACAATGGAAACACATTGGGACGATTATAAGACAAAAGTAGTTTTCGTCAGTACCTACCTGCCTGTGCCGGGAGTAGTTTCTGTAGCGATTTTTTCATATCCTCAATTCTTTGTCAAAACTTGATTTTTATATGATTAATAGGTAAACATTCACAATGGAAACACATTGGGACGATTATAAGACAAAAGTAGTTTTCGTCAGTACCTACCTGCCTGTGCCGGGAGTAGTTTCTGTAGTGATTTTTTCATATCCTCAATTCTTTGTGAAAACTTGATTTTTATATGATTACTAGGTAAACATTCACAATGGAAACACATTGGGACGATTATAAGACAAAAGTAGTTTTCGTCAGTACCTACCTGTCCGAGCCGGGAGTAGTTTCTGTAGTGATTTTTTCATATCCTCAATTCTTTGTCAAAACTTGATTTTTATATGATTAATAGGTAAACATTCACAATGGAAACACATTGGGACGATTATAAGACAAAAGTAGTTTTCGTCAGTACCTACCTGCCTGTGCCGGGAGTAGTTTCTGTAGTGATTTTTTCATATCCTCAATTCTTTGTGAAAACTTGATTTTTATATGATTAATAGGTAAACATTCACAATGGAAACACATTGGGACGATTATAAGACAAAAGTAGTTTTCGTCAGTACCTACCTGTCCGAGCCGGGAGTAGTTTCTGTAGTGATTTTTTCATATCCTCAATTCTTTGTCAAAACTTGATTTTTATATGATTAATAGGTAAACATTCACAATGGAAACACATTGGGACGATTATAAGACAAAAGTAGTTTTCGTCAGTACCTACCTGCCTGTGCCGGGAGTAGTTTCTGTTATGATTTTTTCATATCCTCAATTCTTTGTCAAAACTTGATTTTTATATGATTAATAGGTAAACATTCACAATGGAAACACATTGGGACGATTATAAGACAAAAGTTTTGTAAGTTGTGTTTATAAGACAAAAGTAGTTTTCGTCAGTACCTAGCCCGTGCCGGGAGTAGTTTCTGTAGTGATTTTTTCATATCCTCAATTCTTTGTCAAAACTTGATTTTTATATGATTAATAGGTAAACATTCACAATGGAAACACATTGGGACGATTATAAGACAAAAGTAGTTTTCGTCATTACCTACCTGTCCGAGCCGGGAGTAGTTTCTGTAGTGATTTTTTCATATCCTCAATTCTTTATCAAAACTTGATTTTTATATGATTAATAGGTAAAACTTCACAATGGAAACACATTTGGACGATTATAAGACAAAAGTAGTTTTCGTCAGTCGTGCCTGCCGTAACGTACCTGCCCGTGCCAGTAGTAGTTTCTGTAGTGATTTTTTCATATCCTCAATTCTTTGTCAAAACTTGATTTTTATATGATTAATAGGTAAACATTCACAATGGAAACACATTGGGACGATTATAAGACAAAAGTAGTTTTCGTCAGTACCTACCTGCCTGTGCCGGGAGTAGTTTCTGTAGCGATTTTTTCATATCCTCAATTCTTTGTCAAAACTTGATTTTTATATGATTAATAGGTAAACATTCACAATGGAAACACATTGGGACGATTATAAGACAAAAGTAGTTTTCGTCAGTACCTACCTGCCCGTGCCGGGAGTAGTTTATCTGTAGTGATTTTTTCATATCCTCAATTCTTTGTCAAAACTTGATTTTTATATGATTAATAGGTAAACATTCACAATGGAAACACATTTGGACGATTATAAGACAAAAGTAGTTTTCGTCAGTACCTACCTGCCCGTGCCAGTAGTAGTTTCTGTAGTGATTTTTTCATATCCTCAATTCTTTGTCAAAACTTGATTTTTATATGATTAATAGGTAAACATTCACAATGGAAACACATTGGGACGATTATAAGACAAAAGTAGTTTTCGTCAGTACCTACCTGCCTGTGCCGGGAGTAGTTTCTGTAGTGATTTTTTCATATCCTCAATTCTTTGTCAAAACTTGATTTTTATATGATTAATACGTAAACATTCACAATGGAAACACATTGGGACGATTATAAGACAAAAGTAGTTTTCGTCAGTACCTACCTGCCCGTGCCGGGAGTAGTTTATATGTAGTGATTTTTTCATATCCTCAATTCTTTGTCAAAACTTGATTTTTATATGATTAATAGGTAAACATTCACAATGGAAACACATTGGGACGATTATAAGACAAAATTAGTGTTCGTCAGTACCTACCTGCCCGTGCAGGGAGTAGTTTCTGTAGTGATTTTTTCATATCCTCAATTTATTGTCAAAACTTGATTTTTATATGATTAATAGGTAAACATTCACAATGGAAACACATTGGGACGATTATAAGACAAAATTAGTTTTCGTCAGTACCTACCTGCCCGTGCAGGGAGTAGTTTCTGTAGTGATTTTTTCATATCCTCAATTTATTGTCAAAACTTGATTTTTATATGATTAATAGATAAAAATTCACAATGGAAACACATTGGGACGATTATAAGACAAAAGTAGTTTTCGTCAGTACCTACCTGCCCGTGCCGGGAGTAGTTTATCTGTAGTGATTTTTTCATATCCTCAATTCTTTGTCAAAACTTGATTTTTATATGATTAATAGGTAAACATTCACAATGGAAACACATTGGGACGATTATAAGACAAAAGTAGTTTTCGTCAGTACCTACCTGTCCGAGCCGGGAGTAGTTTCTGTAGTGATTTTTTCATATCCTCAATTCTTTATCAAAACTTGATTTTTATATGATTAATAGGTAAACATTCACAATGGAAACACATTTGGACGATTATAAGACAAAAGTAGTTTTCGTCAGTCGTGCCTGCCGTAACGTACCTGCCCGTGCCAGTAGTAGTTTCTGTAGTGATTTTTTCATATCCTCAATTCTTTGTCAAAACTTGATTTTTATATGATTAATAGGTAAACATTCACAATGGAAACACATTGGGACGATTATAAGACAAAAGTTTTGTAAGTTGTGTTTATAAGACAAAAGTAGTTTTCGTCAGTACCTACCTGTCCGAGCCGGGAGTAGTTTCTGTAGTGATTTTTTCATATCCTCAATTCTTTATCAAAACTTGATTTTTATATGATTAATAGGTAAACATTCACAATGGAAACACATTTGGACGATTATAAGACAAAAGTAGTTTTCGTCAGTCGTGCCTGCCGTAACGTACCTGCCCGTGCCAGTAGTAGTTTCTGTAGTGATTTTTTCATATCCTCAATTCTTTGTCAAAACTTGATTTTTATATGATTAATAGGTAAACATTCACAATGGAAACACATTGGGACGATTATAAGACAAAAGTAGTTTTCGTCAGTACCTACCTGCCTGTGCCGGGAGTAGTTTCTGTAGCGATTTTTTCATATCCTCAATTCTTTGTCAAAACTTGATTTTTATATGATTAATAGGTAAACATTCACAATGGAAACACATTGGGACGATTATAAGACAAAAGTAGTTTTCGTCAGTACCTACCTGCCCGTGCCGGGAGTAGTTTATCTGTAGTGATTTTTTCATATCCTCAATTCTTTGTCAAAACTTGATTTTTATATGATTAATAGGTAAACATTCACAATGGAAACACATTTGGACGATTATAAGACAAAAGTAGTTTTCGTCAGTACCTACCTGCCCGTGCCAGTAGTAGTTTCTGTAGTGATTTTTTCATATCCTCAATTCTTTGTCAAAACTTGATTTTTATATGATTAATAGGTAAACATTCACAATGGAAACACATTGGGACGATTATAAGACAAAAGTAGTTTTCGTCAGTACCTACCTGCCTGTGCCGGGAGTAGTTTCTGTAGTGATTTTTTCATATCCTCAATTCTTTGTCAAAACTTGATTTTTATATGATTAATACGTAAACATTCACAATGGAAACACATTGGGACGATTATAAGACAAAAGTAGTTTTCGTCAGTACCTACCTGCCCGTGCCGGGAGTAGTTTATATGTAGTGATTTTTTCATATCCTCAATTCTTTGTCAAAACTTGATTTTTATATGATTAATAGGTAAACATTCACAATGGAAACACATTGGGACGATTATAAGACAAAATTAGTTTTCGTCAGTACCTACCTGCCCGTGCAGGGAGTAGTTTCTGTAGTGATTTTTTCATATCCTCAATTTATTGTCAAAACTTGATTTTTATATGATTAATAGGTAAACATTCACAATGGAAACACATTGGGACGATTATAAGACAAAATTAGTTTTCGTCAGTACCTACCTGCCCGTGCAGGGAGTAGTTTCTGTAGTGATTTTTTCATATCCTCAATTTATTGTCAAAACTTGATTTTTATATGATTAATAGGTAAACATTCACAATGGAAACACATTGGGACGATTATAAGACAAAATTAGTTTTCGTACCTACCTGCCCGTGCAGGGAGTAGTTTCTGTAGTGATTTTTTCATATCCTCAATTTATTGTCAAAACTTGATTTTTATATGATTAATAGATAAAAATTCACAATGGAAACACATTGGGACGATTATAAGACAAAAGTAGTTTTCGTCAGTACCTACCTGCCCGTGCCGGGAGTAGTTTATCTGTAGTGATTTTTTCATATCCTCAATTCTTTGTCAAAACTTGATTTTTATATGATTAATAGGTAAACATTCACAATGGAAACACATTGGGACGATTATAAGACAAAATTAGTTTTCGTCAGTACCTACCTGCCCGTGCAAGGAGTAGTTTCTGTAGTGATTTTTTCATATCCTCAATTTATTGTCAAAACTTGATTTTTATATGATTAATAGGTAAACATTCACAATGGAAACACATTGGGACGATTATAAGACAAAATTAGTTTTCGTCAGTACCTACCTGCCCGTGCCTGGAGTAGTTTCTGTAGTGATTTTTTCATATCCTCAATTCTTTGTCAAAACTTGATTTTTATTAGGTAAACATTCACAATGGAAACACATTGGGACGATTATAAGACAAAAGTAGTTTTCGTCAGTACCTACCTGCCCGTGCAGGAAGTAGTTTCTGTAGTGATTTTTTCATATCCTCAATTTATTGTCAAAACTTGATTTTTATATGATTAATAGGTAAAAATTCACAATGGAAACACATTGGGACGATTATAAGACAAAAGTAGTTTTCGTCAGTACCTACCTGCCTGTGCCGGGAGTAGTTTCTGTAGTGATTTTTTCATATCCTCAATTCTTTGTCAAAACTTGATTTTTATATGATTAATAGGTAAACATTCACAATGGAAACACATTGGGACGATTATAAGACAAAAGTTTTGTAAGTTGTGTTTATGAGACAAAAGTAGTTTTCGTCAGTACCTACATGCCCGTGCCGGGAGTAGTTTCTGTAGTGATTTTTTCATATCCTCAATTCTTTGTCAAAACTTGATTTTTATATGATTAATAGGTAAACATTCACAATGGAAACACATTGGGACGATTATAAGACAAAAGTAGTTTTCGTCAGTACCTACCTGTCCGAGCCGGGAATAGTTTCTGTAGTGATTTTTTCATATCCTCAATTCTTTATCAAAACTTGATTTTTATATGATTAATAGGTAAACATTCACAATGGAAACACATTTGGACGATTATAAGACAAAAGTAGTTTTCGTCAGTCGTGCCTGCCGTAACGTACCTGCCCGTGCCAGTAGTAGTTTCTGTAGTGATTTTTTCATATCCTCAATTCTTTGTCAAAACTTGATTTTTATATGATTAATAGGTAAACATTCACAATGGAAACACATTGGGACGATTATAAGACAAAAGTAGTTTTCGTCAGTACCTACCTGCCTGTGCCGGGAGTAGTTTCTGTAGCGATTTTTTCATATCCTCAATTCTTTGTCAAAACTTGATTTTTATATGATTAATAGGTAAACATTCACAATGGAAACACATTGGGACGATTATAAGACAAAAGTAGTTTTCGTCAGTACCTACCTGCCCGTGCCGGGAGTAGTTTATCTGAAGTGATTTTTTCATATCCTCAATTCTTTGTCAAAACTTGATTTCTATATGATTAATTAGGTAAACATTCACAATGGAAACACATTTGGACGATTATAAGACAAAAGTAGTTTTCGTCAGTACCTACCTGCCCGTGCCAGTAGTAGTTTCTGTAGTGATTTTTTCATATTCTCAATTCTTTGTCAAAACTTGATTTTTATATGATTAATAGGTAAACATTCACAATGGAAACACATTGGGACGATTATAAGACAAAAGTAGTTTTCGTCAGTACCTACCTGTCCGAGCCGGGAATAGTTTCTGTAGTGATTTTTTCATATCCTCAATTCTTTATCAAAACTTGATTTTTATATGATTAATAGGTAAACATTCACAATGGAAACACATTTGGACGATTATAAGACAAAAGTAGTTTTCGTCAGTCGTGCCTGCCGTAACGTACCTGCCCGTGCCAGTAGTAGTTTCTGTAGTGATTTTTTCATATCCTCAATTCTTTGTCAAAACTTGATTTTTATATGATTAATAGGTAAACATTCACAATGGAAACACATTGGGACGATTATAAGACAAAAGTAGTTTTCGTCAGTACCTACCTGCCCGTGCCGGGAGTAGTTTATATGTAGTGATTTTTTCATATCCTCAATTCTTTGTCAAAACTTGATTTTTATATGATTAATAGGTAAACATTCACAATGGAAACACATTGGGACGATTATAAGACAAAATTAGTTTTCGTCAGTACCTACCTGCCCGTGCAGGGAGTAGTTTCTGTAGTGATTTTTTCATATCCTCAATTTATTGTCAAAACTTGATTTTTATATGATTAATAGGTAAACATTCACAATGGAAACACATTGGGACGATTATAAGACAAAATTAGTTTTCGTCAGTACCTACCTGCCCGTGCAGGGAGTAGTTTCTGTAGTGATTTTTTCATATCCTCAATTTATTGTCAAAACTTGATTTTTATATGATTAATAGATAAAAATTCACAATGGAAACACATTGGGACGATTATAAGACAAAAGTAGTTTTCGTCAGTACCTACCTGCCCGTGCCGGGAGTAGTTTATCTGTAGTGATTTTTTCATATCCTCAATTCTTTGTCAAAACTTGATTTTTATATGATTAATAGGTAAACATTCACAATGGAAACACATTGGGACGATTATAAGACAAAATTAGTTTTCGTCAGTACCTACCTGCCCGTGCAAGGAGTAGTTTCTGTAGTGATTTTTTCATATCCTCAATTTATTGTCAAAACTTGATTTTTATATGATTAATAGGTAAACATTCACAATGGAAACACATTGGGACGATTATAAGACAAAATAAGTTTTCGTCAGTACCTACCTGCCCGTGCCTGGAGTAGTTTCTGTAGTGATTTTTTCATATCCTCAATTCTTTGTCAAAACTTGATTTTTATTAGGTAAACATTCACAATGGAAACACATTGGGACGATTATAAGACAAAAGTAGTTTTCGTCAGTACCTACCTGCCCGTGCAGGAAGTAGTTTCTGTAGTGATTTTTTCATATCCTCAATTTATTGTCAAAACTTGATTTTTATATGATTAATAGGTAAAAATTCACAATGGAAACACATTGGGACGATTATAAGACAAAAGTAGTTTTCGTCAGTACCTACCTGCCTGTGCCGGGAGTAGTTTCTGTAGTGATTTTTTCATATCCTCAATTCTTTGTCAAAACTTGATTTTTATATGATTAATAGGTAAACATTCACAATGGAAACACATTGGGAAGATTATAAGACAAAAGTTTTGTAAGTTGTGTTTATGAGACAAAAGTAGTTTTCGTCAGTACCTACATGCCCGTGCCGGGAGTAGTTTCTGTAGTGATTTTTTCATATCCTCAATTCTTTGTCAAAACTTGATTTTTATATGATTAATAGGTAAACATTCACAATGGAAACACATTGGGACGATTATAAGACAAAAGTAGTTTTCGTCAGTACCTACCTGTCCGAGCCGGGAATAGTTTCTGTAGTGATTTTTTCATATCCTCAATTCTTTATCAAAACTTGATTTTTATATGATTAATAGGTAAACATTCACAATGGAAACACATTTGGACGATTATAAGACAAAAGTAGTTTTCGTCAGTCGTGCCTGCCGTAACGTACCTGCCCGTGCCAGTAGTAGTTTCTGTAGTGATTTTTTCATATCCTCAATTCTTTGTCAAAACTTGATTTTTATATGATTAATAGGTAAACATTCACAATGGAAACACATTGGGACGATTATAAGACAAAAGTAGTTTTCGTCAGTACCTACCTGCCTGTGCCGGGAGTAGTTTCTGTAGTGATTTTTTCATATCCTCAATTCTTTGTCAAAACTTGATTTTTATATGATTAATAGGTAAACATTCACAATGGAAACACATTGGGACGATTATAAGACAAAAGTAGTTTTCGTCAGTACCTACCTGCCCGTGCCGGGAGTAGTTTATCTGAAGTGATTTTTTCATATCCTCAATTCTTTGTCAAAACTTGATTTTTATATGATTAATTAGGTAAACATTCACAATGGAAACACATTTGGACGATTATAAGACAAAAGTAGTTTTCGTCAGTACCTACCTGCCCGTGCCAGTAGTAGTTTCTGTAGTGATTTTTTCATATTCTCAATTCTTTGTCAAAACTTGATTTTTATATGATTAATAGGTAAACATTCACAATGGAAACACATTGGGACGATTATAAGACAAAAGTAGTTTTCGTCAGTACCTACCTGCCTCTGCCGGGAGTAGTTTCTGTAGTGATTTTTTCATATCCTCAATTCTTTGTCAAAACTTGATTTTTATATGATTAATAGGTAAACATTCACAATGGAAACACATTGGGACGATTATAAGACAAAAGTAGTTTTCGTCAGTACCTACCTGCCCGTGCCGGGAGTAGTTTATATGTAGTGATTTTTTCATATCCTCAATTCTTTGTCAAAACTTGATTTTTATATGATTAATAGGTAAACATTCACAATGGAAACACATTGGGACGATTATAAGACAAAAGTAGTTTTCGTCAGTACCTACCTGCCCGTGCCGGGAGTAGTTTATATGTAGTGATTTTTTCATATCCTCAATTTATTGTCAAAACTTGATTTTTATATGATTAATAGGTAAACATTCACAATGGAAACACATTGGGACGATTATAAGACAAAAGTAGTTTTCGTCAGTACCTACCTGCCTGTGCCGGGAGTAGTTTCTGTAGTGATTTTTTCATATCCTCAATTCTTTGTCAAAACTTGATTTTTATATGATTAATAGGTAAACATTCACAATGGAAACACATTGGGACGATTATAAGACAAAAGTAGTTTTCGTCAGTACCTACCTGCCCGTGCCGGGAGTAGTTTATATGTAGTGATTTTTTCATATCCTCAATTCTTTGTCAAAACTTGATTTTTATATGATTAATAGGTAAACATTCACAATGGAAACACATTGGGACGATTATAAGACAAAATTAGTTTTCGTCAGTACCTACCTGCCCGTGCAGGGAGTAGTTTCTGTAGTGATTTTTTCATATCCTCAATTTATTGTCAAAACTTGATTTTTATATGATTAATAAGTAAACATTCACAATGGAAACACATTGGGACGATTATATGACAAAAGTAGTTTTCGTCAGTACCTACCTGCCCGTGCTGGGAGTAGTTTCTGTAGTGATTTTTTCATATCCTGAATTCCTTGTCGAAACTTGATTTTTATATGATTAATAGGTAAACATTCACAATGGAAACACATTGGGACGATTATAAGACAAAAGTAGTTTTCGTCAGTACCTACCTGCCTGTGCCGGGAGTAGTTTCTGTAGTGATTTTTTCATATCCTCAATTCTTTGTCAAAACTTGATTTTTATATGATTAATAGGTAAACATTCACAATGGAAACACATTGGGACGATTATAAGACAAAAGTAGTTTTCGTCAGTACCTACCTGTCCGAGCCGGGAGTAGTTTCTGTAGTGATTTTTTCATATCCTCAATTCTTTGTCAAAACTTGATTTTTATATGATTAATAGGTAAACATTCACAATGGAAACACATTTGGACGATTATAAGACAAAAGTAGTTTTCGTCAGTACCTACCTGCCCGTGCCAGTAGTAGTTTCTGTAGTGAATTTTTAATATCCTCAATTCTTTGTCAAAACTTGATTTTTATATGATTAATAGGTAAACATTCACAATGGAAACACATTGGGACGATTATAAGACAAAAGTAGTTTTCGTCAGTACCTACCTGCCTGTGCCGGGAGTAGTTTCTGTAGCAATTTGTTTATATCCTCAAATCATTGTCAAAACTTGATTTTTATATGATTAATAGGTAAACATTCACAATGGAAACACATTTGGACGATTATAAGACAAAAGTAGTTTTCGTCAGTACCTACCTACCCGTGCCGGGAGTAGTTTCTGTAGTGATTTTTTCATATCCTCAATTCTTTGTCAAAACTTGATTTTTATATGATTAATAGGTAAACATTCACAATGGAAACACATTGGGACGATTATAAGCCAGAAGTAGTTTTCGTCAGTACCTACCTGCCGTGCCGGGAGTAGTTTCTGTAGTGATTTTTTCATATCCTCAATTCTTTGTCAAAACTTGCTTTTTATATGATTAATAGTTAAACATTCTCAATGGAAACACATTGGGACGATTATAAGACAAAAGTTGTTTTCGTCAGAACCTACCTGCCCGTGCCGGGAGTAGTTTCTTTAGTGATTTTTTCATATTCTCAATTCTTTGTCAAAACTTGATTTTTATATGATTAATAGTTAAACATTCACAATGGAAACACATTGGGACGATTATAAGACAAAAGTAGTTTTCGTCAGTACCTACCTGCCCGTGCCGGGAGTAGTTTATCTGTAGTGATTTTTCATATCCTCAATTCCTTGTCAAAACTTGATTTTTATATGATTAATAGGTAAACATTCACAATGGAAACACATTGGGACGATTATAAGACAAAAGTAGTTTTCGTCAGTACCTACCTGCCCGTGCCGGGAGTAGTTTCTGTAGTGATTTTTTCATATCCTCAATTCCTTGTCAAAACTTGATTTTTATATGTTTAATAGGTAAACATTCACAATGGAAACACATTGGGACGATTATAAGACAAAAGTAGTTTTCGTCAGTACCTACCTGCCTGTGCCGGGAGTAGTTTCTGTAGCGATTTTTTCATATCCTCAATTCTTTGTCAAAACTTGATTTTTATATGATTAATAGGTAAACATTCACAATGGAAACACATTAGGACGATTATAAGACAAAAGTAGTTTTCGTCAGTACCTACCTGTCCGAGCCGGGAGTAGTTTCTGTAGTGATTTTTTCATATCCTCAATTCTTTGTCAAAACTTGATTTTTATATGATTAATAGGTAAACATTCACAATGGAAACACATTTGGACGATTATAAGACAAAAGTAGTTTTCGTCAGTACCTACCTGCCCGTGCCAGTAGTAGTTTCTGTAGTGAATTTTTAATATCCTCAATTCTTTGTCAAAACTTGATTTTTATATGATTAATAGGTAAACATTCACAATGGAAACACATTGGGACGATTATAAGACAAAAGTAGTTTTCGTCAGTACCTACCTGTCCGAGCCGGGAGTAGTTTCTGTAGTGATTTTTTCATATCCTCAATTCTTTGTCAAAACTTGATTTTTATATGATTAATAGGTAAACATTCACAATGGAAACACATTGGGACGATTATAAGACAAAAGTAGTTTTCGTCAGTACCTACCTGTCCGAGCCGGGAGTAGTTTCTGTAGTGATTTTTTCATATCCTCAATTCTTTGTGAAAACTTGATTTTTATATGATTAATAGGTAAACATTCACAATGGAAACACATTGGGACGATTATAAGACAAAAGTAGTTTTCGTCAGTACCTACCTGTCCGAGCCGGGAATAGTTTCTGTAGTGATTTTTTCATATCCTCAATTCTTTATCAAAACTTGATTTTTATATGATTAATAGGTAAACATTCACAATGGAAACACATTTGGACGATTATAAGACAAAAGTAGTTTTCGTCAGTCGTGCCTGCCGTAACGTACCTGCCCGTGCCAGTAGTAGTTTCTGTAGTGATTTTTTCATATCCTCAATTCTTTGTCAAAACTTGATTTTTATATGATTAATAGGTAAACATTCACAATGGAAACACATTGGGACGATTATAAGACAAAAGTAGTTTTCGTCAGTACCTACCTGCCTGTGCCGGGAGTAGTTTCTGTAGCGATTTTTTCATATCCTCAATTCTTTGTCAAAACTTGATTTTTATATGATTAATAGGTAAACATTCACAATGGAAACACATTGGGACGATTATAAGACAAAAGTAGTTTTCGTCAGTACCTACCTGCCCGTGCCGGGAGTAGTTTATCTGAAGTGATTTTTTCATATCCTCAATTCTTTGTCAAAACTTGATTTTTATATGATTAATTAGGTAAACATTCACAATGGAAACACATTTGGACGATTATAAGACAAAAGTAGTTTTCGTCAGTACCTACCTGCCCGTGCCAGTAGTAGTTTCTGTAGTGATTTTTTCATATTCTCAATTCTTTGTCAAAACTTGATTTTTATATGATTAATAGGTAAACATTCACAATGGAAACACATTGGGACGATTATAAGACAAAAGTAGTTTTCGTCAGTACCTACCTGCCTCTGCCGGGAGTAGTTTCTGTAGTGATTTTTTCATATCCTCAATTCTTTGTCAAAACTTGATTTTTATATGATTAATAGGTAAACATTCACAATGGAAACACATTGGGACGATTATAAGACAAAAGTAGTTTTCGTCAGTACCTACCTGCCCGTGCCGGGAGTAGTTTATATGTAGTGATTTTTTCATATCCTCAATTCTTTGTCAAAACTTGATTTTTATATGATTAATAGGTAAACATTCACAATGGAAACACATTGGGACGATTATAAGACAAAATAAGTTTTCGTCAGTACCTACCTGCCCGTGCAGGGAGTAGTTTCTGTAGTGATTTTTTCATATCCTCAATTTATTGTCAAAACTTGATTTTTATATGATTAATAGGTAAACATTCACAATGGAAACACATTGGGACGATTATAAGACAAAAGTAGTTTTCGTCAGTACCTACCTGCCTGTGCCGGGAGTAGTTTCTGTAGTGATTTTTTCATATCCTCAATTCTTTGTCAAAACTTGATTTTTATATGATTAATAGGTAAACATTCACAATGGAAACACATTGGGACGATTATATGACAAAAGTAGTTTTCGTCAGTACCTACCTGCCCGTGCTGGGAGTAGTTTCTGTAGTGATTTTTTCATATCCTGAATTCCTTGTCGAAACTTGATTTTTATATGATTAATAGGTAAACATTCACAATGGAAACACATTGGGACGATTATAAGACAAAAGTAGTTTTCGTCAGTACCTACCTGCCTGTGCCGGGAGTAGTTTCTGTAGTGATTTTTTCATATCCTCAATTCTTTGTCAAAACTTGATTTTTATATGATTAATAGGTAAACATTCACAATGGAAACACATTGGGACGATTATAAGACAAAAGTAGTTTTCGTCAGTACCTACCTGTCCGAGCCGGGAGTAGTTTCTGTAGTGATTTTTTCATATCCTCAATTCTTTGTCAAAACTTGATTTTTATATGATTAATAGGTAAACATTCACAATGGAAACACATTTGGACGATTATAAGACAAAAGTAGTTTTCGTCAGTACCTACCTGCCCGTGCCAGTAGTAGTTTCTGTAGTGAATTTTTAATATCCTCAATTCTTTGTCAAAACTTGATTTTTATATGATTAATAGGTAAACATTCACAATGGAAACACATTGGGACGATTATAAGACAAAAGTAGTTTTCGTCAGTACCTACCTGCCTGTGCCGGGAGTAGTTTCTGTAGCAATTTGTTTATATCCTCAAATCATTGTCAAAACTTGATTTTTATATGATTAATAGGTAAACATTCACAATGGAAACACATTTGGACGATTATAAGACAAAAGTAGTTTTCGTCAGTACCTACCTACCCGTGCCGGGAGTAGTTTCTGTAGTGATTTTTTCATATCCTCAATTCTTTGTCAAAACTTGATTTTTATATGATTAATAGGTAAACATTCACAATGGAAACACATTGGGACGATTATAAGCCAGAAGTAGTTTTCGTCAGTACCTACCTGCCGTGCCGGGAGTAGTTTCTGTAGTGATTTTTTCATATCCTCAATTCTTTGTCAAAACTTGCTTTTTATATGATTAATAGTTAAACATTCTCAATGGAAACACATTGGGACGATTATAAGACAAAAGTTGTTTTCGTCAGAACCTACCTGCCCGTGCCGGGAGTAGTTTCTTTAGTGATTTTTTCATATTCTCAATTCTTTGTCAAAACTTGATTTTTATATGATTAATAGTTAAACATTCACAATGGAAACACATTGGGACGATTATAAGACAAAAGTAGTTTTCGTCAGTACCTACCTGCCCGTGCCGGGAGTAGTTTATCTGTAGTGATTTTTCATATCCTCAATTCCTTGTCAAAACTTGATTTTTATATGATTAATAGGTAAACATTCACAATGGAAACACATTGGGACGATTATAAGACAAAAGTAGTTTTCGTCAGTACCTACCTGCCCGTGCCGGGAGTAGTTTCTGTAGTGATTTTTTCATATCCTCAATTCCTTGTCAAAACTTGATTTTTATATGTTTAATAGGTAAACATTCACAATGGAAACACATTGGGACGATTATAAGACAAAAGTAGTTTTCGTCAGTACCTACCTGCCTGTGCCGGGAGTAGTTTCTGTAGCGATTTTTTCATATCCTCAATTCTTTGTCAAAACTTGATTTTTATATGATTAATAGGTAAACATTCACAATGGAAACACATTGGGACGATTATAAGACAAAAGTAGTTTTCGTCAGTACCTACCTGTCCGAGCCGGGAGTAGTTTCTGTAGTGATTTTTTCATATCCTCAATTCTTTGTCAAAACTTGATTTTTATATGATTAATAGGTAAACATTCACAATGGAAACACATTTGGACGATTATAAGACAAAAGTAGTTTTCGTCAGTACCTACCTGCCCGTGCCAGTAGTAGTTTCTGTAGTGAATTTTTAATATCCTCAATTCTTTGTCAAAACTTGATTTTTATATGATTAATAGGTAAACATTCACAATGGAAACACATTGGGACGATTATAAGACAAAAGTAGTTTTCGTCAGTACCTACCTGTCCGAGCCGGGAGTAGTTTCTGTAGTGATTTTTTCATATCCTCAATTCTTTGTCAAAACTTGATTTTTATATGATTAATAGGTAAACATTCACAATGGAAACACATTGGGACGATTATAAGACAAAAGTAGTTTTCGTCAGTACCTACCTGTCCGAGCCGGGAGTAGTTTCTGTAGTGATTTTTTCATATCCTCAATTCTTTGTCAAAACTTGATTTTTATATGATTAATAGGTAAACATTCACAATGGAAACACATTGGGACGATTATATGACAAAAGTAGTTTTCGTCAGTACCTACCTGCCCGTGCCGGGAGTAGTTTCTGTAGTGATTTTTTCATATCCTGAATTCCTTGTCAAAACTTGATTTTTATATGATTAATAGGTAAACATTCACAATGGAAACACATTGGGACGATTATAAGACAAAAGTAGTTTTCGTCAGTACCTACCTGCCTGTGCCGGGAGTAGTTTCTGTAGTGATTTTTTCATATCCTCAATTCTTTGTGAAAACTTGATTTTTATATGATTAATAGGTAAACATTCACAATGGAAACACATTGGGACGATTATAAGACAAAAGTAGTTTTCGTCAGTACCTACCTGTCCGAGCCGGGAGTAGTTTCTGTAGTGATTTTTTCATATCCTCAATTCTTTGTCAAAACTTGATTTTTATATGATTAATAGGTAAACATTCACAATGGAAACACATTGGGACGATTATAAGATAAAAGTCGTTTTCGTCAGTACCTACCTGCCTGTGCCGGGAGTAGTTTCTGTAGTGATTTTTTCATATCCTCAATTCTTTGTCAAAACTTGATTTTTATATGATTAATAGGTAAACATTCACAATGGAAACACATTGGGACGATTATAAGACAAAAGTTTTGTAAGTTGTGTTTATAAGACAAAAGTAGTTTTCGTCAGTACCTACCTGATCGTGCCGGGAGTAGTTTCTGTAGTGATTTTTTCATATCCTCAATTCTTTGTCAAAACTTGATTTTTATATGATTAATAGGTAAACATTCACAATGGAAACACATTGGGACGATTATAAGACAAAAGTAGTTTTCGTCAGTACCTACCTGCCTGTGCCGGGAGTAGTTTCTGTAGTGATTTTTTCATATCCTCAATTCTTTGTCAAAACTTGATTTTATATGATTAATAGGTAAACATTCACAATGGAAACACATTGGGACGATTATAAGACAAGAGTAGTTATCGTCAGTACCTACCTGCCCGTGCCGGGAGTAGTTTATCTGTATTGATTTTTCATATCCTCAATTCCTTGTCAAAACTTGATTTTTATATGATTAATAGGTAAAAATTCACAATGGAAACACATTGGGACGATTATAAGACAAAAGTAGTTTTCGTCAGTACCTACCTGCCTGTGCCGGGAGTAGTTTCTGTAGTGATTTTTTCATATCCTCAATTCTTTGTGAAAACTTGATTTTTATATGATTAATAGGTAAACATTCACAATGGAAACACATTGGGACGATTATAAGACAAAAGTAGTTTTCGTCAGTACCTACCTGCCTGTGCCGGGAGTAGTTTCTGTAGTGATTTTTTCATATCCTCAATTCTTTGTGAAAACTTGATTTTTATATGATTACTAGGTAAACATTCACAATGGAAACACATTGGGACGATTATAAGACAAAAGTAGTTTTCGTCAGTACCTACCTGTCCGAGCCGGGAGTAGTTTCTGTAGTGATTTTTTCATATCCTCAATTCTTTGTCAAAACTTGATTTTTATATGATTAATAGGTAAACATTCACAATGGAAACACATTGGGACGATTATAAGACAAAAGTAGTTTTCGTCAGTACCTACCTGCCTGTGCCGGGAGTAGTTTCTGTAGTGATTTTTTCATATCCTCAATTCTTTGTGAAAACTTGATTTTTATATGATTAATAGGTAAACATTCACAATGGAAACACATTGGGACGATTATAAGACAAAAGTAGTTTTCGTCAGTACCTACCTGTCCGAGCCGGGAGTAGTTTCTGTAGTGATTTTTTCATATCCTCAATTCTTTGTCAAAACTTGATTTTTATATGATTAATAGGTAAACATTCACAATGGAAACACATTGGGACGATTATAAGACAAAAGTAGTTTTCGTCAGTACCTACCTGCCTGTGCCGGGAGTAGTTTCTGTTATGATTTTTTCATATCCTCAATTCTTTGTCAAAACTTGATTTTTATATGATTAATAGGTAAACATTCACAATGGAAACACATTGGGACGATTATAAGACAAAAGTTTTGTAAGTTGTGTTTATAAGACAAAAGTAGTTTTCGTCAGTACCTACCTGTCCGAGCCGGGAGTAGTTTCTGTAGTGATTTTTTCATATCCTCAATTCTTTATCAAAACTTGATTTTTATATGATTAATAGGTAAACATTCACAATGGAAACACATTTGGACGATTATAAGACAAAAGTAGTTTTCGTCAGTCGTGCCTGCCGTAACGTACCTGCCCGTGCCAGTAGTAGTTTCTGTAGTGATTTTTTCATATCCTCAATTCTTTGTCAAAACTTGATTTTTATATGATTAATAGGTAAACATTCACAATGGAAACACATTGGGACGATTATAAGACAAAAGTAGTTTTCGTCAGTACCTACCTGCCTGTGCCGGGAGTAGTTTCTGTAGCGATTTTTTCATATCCTCAATTCTTTGTCAAAACTTGATTTTTATATGATTAATAGGTAAACATTCACAATGGAAACACATTGGGACGATTATAAGACAAAAGTAGTTTTCGTCAGTACCTACCTGCCCGTGCCGGGAGTAGTTTATCTGTAGTGATTTTTTCATATCCTCAATTCTTTGTCAAAACTTGATTTTTATATGATTAATAGGTAAACATTCACAATGGAAACACATTTGGACGATTATAAGACAAAAGTAGTTTTCGTCAGTACCTACCTGCCCGTGCCAGTAGTAGTTTCTGTAGTGATTTTTTCATATCCTCAATTCTTTGTCAAAACTTGATTTTTATATGATTAATAGGTAAACATTCACAATGGAAACACATTGGGACGATTATAAGACAAAAGTAGTTTTCGTCAGTACCTACCTGCCTGTGCCGGGAGTAGTTTCTGTAGTGATTTTTTCATATCCTCAATTCTTTGTCAAAACTTGATTTTTATATGATTAATACGTAAACATTCACAATGGAAACACATTGGGACGATTATAAGACAAAAGTAGTTTTCGTCAGTACCTACCTGCCCGTGCCGGGAGTAGTTTATATGTAGTGATTTTTTCATATCCTCAATTCTTTGTCAAAACTTGATTTTTATATGATTAATAGGTAAACATTCACAATGGAAACACATTGGGACGATTATAAGACAAAATTAGTTTTCGTCAGTACCTACCTGCCCGTGCAGGGAGTAGTTTCTGTAGTGATTTTTTCATATCCTCAATTTATTGTCAAAACTTGATTTTTATATGATTAATAGGTAAACATTCACAATGGAAACACATTGGGACGATTATAAGACAAAATTAGTTTTCGTCAGTACCTACCTGCCCGTGCAGGGAGTAGTTTCTGTAGTGATTTTTTCATATCCTCAATTTATTGTCAAAACTTGATTTTTATATGATTAATAGATAAAAATTCACAATGGAAACACATTGGGACGATTATAAGACAAAAGTAGTTTTCGTCAGTACCTACCTGCCCGTGCCGGGAGTAGTTTATCTGTAGTGATTTTTTCATATCCTCAATTCTTTGTCAAAACTTGATTTTTATATGATTAATAGGTAAACATTCACAATGGAAACACATTGGGACGATTATAAGACAAAATTAGTTTTCGTCAGTACCTACCTGCCCGTGCAAGGAGTAGTTTCTGTAGTGATTTTTTCATATCCTCAATTTATTGTCAAAACTTGATTTTTATATGATTAATAGGTAAACATTCACAATGGAAACACATTGGGACGATTATAAGACAAAATTAGTTTTCGTCAGTACCTACCTGCCCGTGCCTGGAGTAGTTTCTGTAGTGATTTTTTCATATCCTCAATTCTTTGTCAAAACTTGATTTTTATTAGGTAAACATTCACAATGGAAACACATTGGGACGATTATAAGACAAAAGTAGTTTTCGTCAGTACCTACCTGCCCGTGCAGGAAGTAGTTTCTGTAGTGATTTTTTCATATCCTCAATTTATTGTCAAAACTTGATTTTTATATGATTAATAGGTAAAAATTCACAATGGAAACACATTGGGACGATTATAAGACAAAAGTAGTTTTCGTCAGTACCTACCTGCCTGTGCCGGGAGTAGTTTCTGTAGTGATTTTTTCATATCCTCAATTCTTTGTCAAAACTTGATTTTTATATGATTAATAGGTAAACATTCACAATGGAAACACATTGGGACGATTATAAGACAAAAGTTTTGTAAGTTGTGTTTATGAGACAAAAGTAGTTTTCGTCAGTACCTACATGCCCGTGCCGGGAGTAGTTTCTGTAGTGATTTTTTCATATCCTCAATTCTTTGTCAAAACTTGATTTTTATATGATTAATAGGTAAACATTCACAATGGAAACACATTGGGACGATTATAAGACAAAAGTAGTTTTCGTCAGTACCTACCTGTCCGAGCCGGGAATAGTTTCTGTAGTGATTTTTTCATATCCTCAATTCTTTATCAAAACTTGATTTTTATATGATTAATAGGTAAACATTCACAATGGAAACACATTTGGACGATTATAAGACAAAAGTAGTTTTCGTCAGTCGTGCCTGCCGTAACGTACCTGCCCGTGCCAGTAGTAGTTTCTGTAGTGATTTTTTCATATCCTCAATTCTTTGTCAAAACTTGATTTTTATATGATTAATAGGTAAACATTCACAATGGAAACACATTGGGACGATTATAAGACAAAAGTAGTTTTCGTCAGTACCTACCTGCCTGTGCCGGGAGTAGTTTCTGTAGCGATTTTTTCATATCCTCAATTCTTTGTCAAAACTTGATTTTTATATGATTAATAGGTAAACATTCACAATGGAAACACATTGGGACGATTATAAGACAAAAGTAGTTTTCGTCAGTACCTACCTGCCCGTGCCGGGAGTAGTTTATCTGAAGTGATTTTTTCATATCCTCAATTCTTTGTCAAAACTTGATTTCTATATGATTAATTAGGTAAACATTCACAATGGAAACACATTTGGACGATTATAAGACAAAAGTAGTTTTCGTCAGTACCTACCTGCCCGTGCCAGTAGTAGTTTCTGTAGTGATTTTTTCATATTCTCAATTCTTTGTCAAAACTTGATTTTTATATGATTAATAGGTAAACATTCACAATGGAAACACATTGGGACGATTATAAGACAAAAGTAGTTTTCGTCAGTACCTACCTGTCCGAGCCGGGAATAGTTTCTGTAGTGATTTTTTCATATCCTCAATTCTTTATCAAAACTTGATTTTTATATGATTAATAGGTAAACATTCACAATGGAAACACATTTGGACGATTATAAGACAAAAGTAGTTTTCGTCAGTCGTGCCTGCCGTAACGTACCTGCCCGTGCCAGTAGTAGTTTCTGTAGTGATTTTTTCATATCCTCAATTCTTTGTCAAAACTTGATTTTTATATGATTAATAGGTAAACATTCACAATGGAAACACATTGGGACGATTATAAGACAAAAGTAGTTTTCGTCAGTACCTACCTGCCCGTGCCGGGAGTAGTTTATATGTAGTGATTTTTTCATATCCTCAATTCTTTGTCAAAACTTGATTTTTATATGATTAATAGGTAAACATTCACAATGGAAACACATTGGGACGATTATAAGACAAAATTAGTTTTCGTCAGTACCTACCTGCCCGTGCAGGGAGTAGTTTCTGTAGTGATTTTTTCATATCCTCAATTTATTGTCAAAACTTGATTTTTATATGATTAATAGGTAAACATTCACAATGGAAACACATTGGGACGATTATAAGACAAAATTAGTTTTCGTCAGTACCTACCTGCCCGTGCAGGGAGTAGTTTCTGTTGTGATTTTTTCATATCCTCAATTTATTGTCAAAACTTGATTTTTATATGATTAATAGATAAAAATTCACAATGGAAACACATTGGGACGATTATAAGACAAAAGTAGTTTTCGTCAGTACCTACCTGCCCGTGCCGGGAGTAGTTTATCTGTAGTGATTTTTTCATATCCTCAATTCTTTGTCAAAACTTGATTTTTATATGATTAATAGGTAAACATTCACAATGGAAACACATTGGGACGATTATAAGACAAAATTAGTTTTCGTCAGTACCTACCTGCCCGTGCAAGGAGTAGTTTCTGTAGTGATTTTTTCATATCCTCAATTTATTGTCAAAACTTGATTTTTATATGATTAATAGGTAAACATTCACAATGGAAACACATTGGGACGATTATAAGACAAAATTAGTTTTCGTCAGTACCTACCTGCCCGTGCCTGGAGTAGTTTCTGTAGTGATTTTTTCATATCCTCAATTCTTTGTCAAAACTTGATTTTTATTAGGTAAACATTCACAATGGAAACACATTGGGACGATTATAAGACAAAAGTAGTTTTCGTCAGTACCTACCTGCCCGTGCAGGAAGTAGTTTCTGTAGTGATTTTTTCATATCCTCAATTTATTGTCAAAACTTGATTTTTATATGATTAATAGGTAAAAATTCACAATGGAAACACATTGGGACGATTATAAGACAAAAGTAGTTTTCGTCAGTACCTACCTGCCTGTGCCGGGAGTAGTTTCTGTAGTGATTTTTTCATATCCTCAATTCTTTGTCAAAACTTGATTTTTATATGATTAATAGGTAAACATTCACAATGGAAACACATTGGGACGATTATAAGACAAAAGTTTTGTAAGTTGTGTTTATGAGACAAAAGTAGTTTTCGTCAGTACCTACATGCCCGTGCCGGGAGTAGTTTCTGTAGTGATTTTTTCATATCCTCAATTCTTTGTCAAAACTTGATTTTTATATGATTAATAGGTAAACATTCACAATGGAAACACATTGGGACGATTATAAGACAAAAGTAGTTTTCGTCAGTACCTACCTGTCCGAGCCGGGAATAGTTTCTGTAGTGATTTTTTCATATCCTCAATTCTTTATCAAAACTTGATTTTTATATGATTAATAGGTAAACATTCACAATGGAAACACATTTGGACGATTATAAGACAAAAGTAGTTTTCGTCAGTCGTGCCTGCCGTAACGTACCTGCCCGTGCCAGTAGTAGTTTCTGTAGTGATTTTTTCATATCCTCAATTCTTTGTCAAAACTTGATTTTTATATGATTAATAGGTAAACATTCACAATGGAAACACATTGGGACGATTATAAGACAAAAGTAGTTTTCGTCAGTACCTACCTGCCTGTGCCGGGAGTAGTTTCTGTAGTGATTTTTTCATATCCTCAATTCTTTGTCAAAACTTGATTTTTATATGATTAATAGGTAAACATTCACAATGGAAACACATTGGGACGATTATAAGACAAAAGTAGTTTTCGTCAGTACCTACCTGCCCGTGCCGGGAGTAGTTTATATGTAGTGATTTTTTCATATCCTCAATTCTTTGTCAAAACTTGATTTTTATATGAATAATAGGTAAACATTCACAATGGAAACACATTGGGACGATTATAAGACAAAAGTAGTTTTCGTCAGTACCTACCTGCCCGTGCCGGGAGTAGTTTATATGTAGTGATTTTTTCATATCCTCAATTCTTTGTCAAAACTTGATTTTTATATGATTAATAGGTAAACATTCACAATGGAAACACATTGGGACGATTATAAGACAAAATTAGTTTTCGTCAGTACCTACCTGCCCGTGCTGGGAGTAGTTTCTGTAGTGATTTTTTCATATCCTGAATTCCTTGTCGAAACTTGATTTTTATATGATTAATAGGTAAACATTCACAATGGAAACACATTGGGACGATTATAAGACAAAAGTAGTTTTCGTCAGTACCTACCTGCCTGTGCCGGGAGTAGTTTCTGTAGTGATTTTTTCATATGCTCAATTCTTTGTCAAAACTTGATTTTTATATGATTAATAGGTAAACATTCACAATGGAAACACATTGGGACGATTATAAGACAAAAGTAGTTTTCGTCAGTACCTACCTGTCCGAGCCGGGAGTAGTTTCTGTAGTGATTTTTTCATATCCTCAATTCTTTGTCAAAACTTGATTTTTATATGATTAATAGGTAAACATTCACAATGGAAACACATTTGGACGATTATAAGACAAAAGTAGTTTTCGTCAGTACCTACCTGCCCGTGCCAGTAGTAGTTTCTGTAGTGAATTTTTAATATCCTCAATTCTTTGTCAAAACTTGATTTTTATATGATTAATAGGTAAACATTCACAATGGAAACACATTGGGACGATTATAAGACAAAAGTAGTTTTCGTCAGTACCTACCTGCCTGTGCCGGGAGTAGTTTCTGTAGCAATTTGTTTATATCCTCAAATCATTGTCAAAACTTGATTTTTATATGATTAATAGGTAAACATTCACAATGGAAACACATTTGGACGATTATAAGACAAAAGTAGTTTTCGTCAGTACCTACCTACCCGTGCCGGGAGTAGTTTCTGTAGTGATTTTTTCATATCCTCAATTCTTTGTCAAAACTTGATTTTTATATGATTAATAGGTAAACATTCACAATGGAAACACATTGGGACGATTATAAGCCAGAAGTAGTTTTCGTCAGTACCTACCTGCCGTGCCGGGAGTAGTTTCTGTAGTGATTTTTTCATATCCTCAATTCTTTGTCAAAACTTGCTTTTTATATGATTAATAGTTAAACATTCTCAATGGAAACACATTGGGACGATTATAAGACAAAAGTTGTTTTCGTCAGAACCTACCTGCCCGTGCCGGGAGTAGTTTCTTTAGTGATTTTTTCATATTCTCAATTCTTTGTCAAAACTTGATTTTTATATGATTAATAGTTAAACATTCACAATGGAAACACATTGGGACGATTATAAGACAAAAGTAGTTTTCGTCAGTACCTACCTGCCCGTGCCGGGAGTAGTTTATCTGTAGTGATTTTTCATATCCTCAATTCCTTGTCAAAACTTGATTTTTATATGATTAATAGGTAAACATTCACAATGGAAACACATTGGGACGATTATAAGACAAAAGTAGTTTTCGTCAGTACCTACCTGCCCGTGCCGGGAGTAGTTTCTGTAGTGATTTTTTCATATCCTCAATTCCTTGTCAAAACTTGATTTTTATATGTTTAATAGGTAAACATTCACAATGGAAACACATTGGGACGATTATAAGACAAAAGTAGTTTTCGTCAGTACCTACCTGCCTGTGCCGGGAGTAGTTTCTGTAGCGATTTTTTCATATCCTCAATTCTTTGTCAAAACTTGATTTTTATATGATTAATAGGTAAACATTCACAATGGAAACACATTAGGACGATTATAAGACAAAAGTAGTTTTCGTCAGTACCTACCTGTCCGAGCCGGGAGTAGTTTCTGTAGTGATTTTTTCATATCCTCAATTCTTTGTCAAAACTTGATTTTTATATGATTAATAGGTAAACATTCACAATGGAAACACATTTGGACGATTATAAGACAAAAGTAGTTTTCGTCAGTACCTACCTGCCCGTGCCAGTAGTAGTTTCTGTAGTGAATTTTTAATATCCTCAATTCTTTGTCAAAACTTGATTTTTATATGATTAATAGGTAAACATTCACAATGGAAACACATTGGGACGATTATAAGACAAAAGTAGTTTTCGTCAGTACCTACCTGTCCGAGCCGGGAGTAGTTTCTGTAGTGATTTTTTCATATCCTCAATTCTTTGTCAAAACTTGATTTTTATATGATTAATAGGTAAACATTCACAATGGAAACACATTGGGACGATTATAAGACAAAAGTAGTTTTCGTCAGTACCTACCTGTCCGAGCCGGGAGTAGTTTCTGTAGTGATTTTTTCATATCCTCAATTCTTTGTGAAAACTTGATTTTTATATGATTAATAGGTAAACATTCACAATGGAAACACATTGGGACGATTATAAGACAAAAGTAGTTTTCGTCAGTACCTACCTGTCCGAGCCGGGAGTAGTTTCTGTAGTGATTTTTTCATATCCTCAATTCTTTGTCAAAACTTGATTTTTATATGATTAATAGGTAAACATTCACAATGGAAACACATTGGGACGATTATAAGACAAAAGTAGTTTTCGTCAGTACCTACCTGCCTGTGCCGGGAGTAGTTTCTGTAGTGATTTTTTCATATCCTCAATTCTTTGTCAAAACTTGATTTTTATATGATTAATAGGTAAACATTCACAATGGAAACACATTGGGACGATTATAAGACAAAAGTAGTTTTCGTCAGTACCTACCTGTCCGAGCCGGGAGTAGTTTCTGTAGTGATTTTTTCATATCCTCAATTCTTTGTCAAAACTTGATTTTTATATGATTAATAGGTAAACATTCACAATGGAAACACATTGGGACGATTATAAGACAAAAGTAGTTTTCGTCAGTACCTACCTGCCTGTGCCGGGAGTAGTTTCTGTTATGATTTTTTCATATCCTCAATTCTTTGTCAAAACTTGATTTTTATATGATTAATAGGTAAACATTCACAATGGAAACACATTGGGACGATTATAAGACAAAAGTTTTGTAAGTTGTGTTTATAAGACAAAAGTAGTTTTCGTCAGTACCTAGCCCGTGCCGGGAGTAGTTTCTGTAGTGATTTTTTCATATCCTCAATTCTTTGTCAAAACTTGATTTTTATATGATTAATAGGTAAACATTCACAATGGAAACACATTGGGACGATTATAAGACAAAAGTAGTTTTCGTCAGTACCTACCTGTCCGAGCCGGGAGTAGTTTCTGTAGTGATTTTTTCATATCCTCAATTCTTTATCAAAACTTGATTTTTATATGATTAATAGGTAAACATTCACAATGGAAACACATTTGGACGATTATAAGACAAAAGTAGTTTTCGTCAGTCGTGCCTGCCGTAACGTACCTGCCCGTGCCAGTAGTAGTTTCTGTAGTGATTTTTTCATATCCTCAATTCTTTGTCAAAACTTGATTTTTATATGATTAATAGGTAAACATTCACAATGGAAACACATTGGGACGATTATAAGACAAAAGTAGTTTTCGTCAGTACCTACCTGCCTGTGCCGGGAGTAGTTTCTGTAGCGATTTTTTCATATCCTCAATTCTTTGTCAAAACTTGATTTTTATATGATTAATAGGTAAACATTCACAATGGAAACACATTGGGACGATTATAAGACAAAAGTAGTTTTCGTCAGTACCTACCTGCCCGTGCCGGGAGTAGTTTATCTGTAGTGATTTTTTCATATCCTCAATTCTTTGTCAAAACTTGATTTTTATATGATTAATAGGTAAACATTCACAATGGAAACACATTTGGACGATTATAAGACAAAAGTAGTTTTCGTCAGTACCTACCTGCCCGTGCCAGTAGTAGTTTCTGTAGTGATTTTTTCATATCCTCAATTCTTTGTCAAAACTTGATTTTTATATGATTAATAGGTAAACATTCACAATGGAAACACATTGGGACGATTATAAGACAAAAGTAGTTTTCGTCAGTACCTACCTGCCTGTGCCGGGAGTAGTTTCTGTAGTGATTTTTTCATATCCTCAATTCTTTGTCAAAACTTGATTTTTATATGATTAATACGTAAACATTCACAATGGAAACACATTGGGACGATTATAAGACAAAAGTAGTTTTCGTCAGTACCTACCTGCCCGTGCCGGGAGTAGTTTATATGTAGTGATTTTTTCATATCCTCAATTCTTTGTCAAAACTTGATTTTTATATGATTAATAGGTAAACATTCACAATGGAAACACATTGGGACGATTATAAGACAAAATTAGTTTTCGTCAGTACCTACCTGCCCGTGCAGGGAGTAGTTTCTGTAGTGATTTTTTCATATCCTCAATTTATTGTCAAAACTTGATTTTTATATGATTAATAGGTAAACATTCACAATGGAAACACATTGGGACGATTATAAGACAAAATTAGTTTTCGTCAGTACCTACCTGCCCGTGCAGGGAGTAGTTTCTGTAGTGATTTTTTCATATCCTCAATTTATTGTCAAAACTTGATTTTTATATGATTAATAGATAAAAATTCACAATGGAAACACATTGGGACGATTATAAGACAAAAGTAGTTTTCGTCAGTACCTACCTGCCCGTGCCGGGAGTAGTTTATCTGTAGTGATTTTTTCATATCCTCAATTCTTTGTCAAAACTTGATTTTTATATGATTAATAGGTAAACATTCACAATGGAAACACATTGGGACGATTATAAGACAAAATTAGTTTTCGTCAGTACCTACCTGCCCGTGCAAGGAGTAGTTTCTGTAGTGATTTTTTCATATCCTCAATTTATTGTCAAAACTTGATTTTTATATGATTAATAGGTAAACATTCACAATGGAAACACATTGGGACGATTATAAGACAAAATTAGTTTTCGTCAGTACCTACCTGCCCGTGCCTGGAGTAGTTTCTGTAGTGATTTTTTCATATCCTCAATTCTTTGTCAAAACTTGATTTTTATTAGGTAAACATTCACAATGGAAACACATTGGGACGATTATAAGACAAAAGTAGTTTTCGTCAGTACCTACCTGCCCGTGCAGGAAGTAGTTTCTGTAGTGATTTTTTCATATCCTCAATTTATTGTCAAAACTTGATTTTTATATGATTAATAGGTAAAAATTCACAATGGAAACACATTGGGACGATTATAAGACAAAAGTAGTTTTCGTCAGTACCTACCTGCCTGTGCCGGGAGTAGTTTCTGTAGTGATTTTTTCATATCCTCAATTCTTTGTCAAAACTTGATTTTTATATGATTAATAGGTAAACATTCACAATGGAAACACATTGGGACGATTATAAGACAAAAGTTTTGTAAGTTGTGTTTATGAGACAAAAGTAGTTTTCGTCAGTACCTACATGCCCGTGCCGGGAGTAGTTTCTGTAGTGATTTTTTCATATCCTCAATTCTTTGTCAAAACTTGATTTTTATATGATTAATAGGTAAACATTCACAATGGAAACACATTGGGACGATTATAAGACAAAAGTAGTTTTCGTCAGTACCTACCTGTCCGAGCCGGGAATAGTTTCTGTAGTGATTTTTTCATATCCTCAATTCTTTATCAAAACTTGATTTTTATATGATTAATAGGTAAACATTCACAATGGAAACACATTTGGACGATTATAAGACAAAAGTAGTTTTCGTCAGTCGTGCCTGCCGTAACGTACCTGCCCGTGCCAGTAGTAGTTTCTGTAGTGATTTTTTCATATCCTCAATTCTTTGTCAAAACTTGATTTTTATATGATTAATAGGTAAACATTCACAATGGAAACACATTGGGACGATTATAAGACAAAAGTAGTTTTCGTCAGTACCTACCTGCCTGTGCCGGGAGTAGTTTCTGTAGCGATTTTTTCATATCCTCAATTCTTTGTCAAAACTTGATTTTTATATGATTAATAGGTAAACATTCACAATGGAAACACATTGGGACGATTATAAGACAAAAGTAGTTTTCGTCAGTACCTACCTGCCCGTGCCGGGAGTAGTTTATCTGAAGTGATTTTTTCATATCCTCAATTCTTTGTCAAAACTTGATTTCTATATGATTAATTAGGTAAACATTCACAATGGAAACACATTTGGACGATTATAAGACAAAAGTAGTTTTCGTCAGTACCTACCTGCCCGTGCCAGTAGTAGTTTCTGTAGTGATTTTTTCATATTCTCAATTCTTTGTCAAAACTTGATTTTTATATGATTAATAGGTAAACATTCACAATGGAAACACATTGGGACGATTATAAGACAAAAGTAGTTTTCGTCAGTACCTACCTGCCTCTGCCGGGAGTAGTTTCTGTAGTGATTTTTTCATATCCTCAATTCTTTGTCAAAACTTGATTTTTATATGATTAATAGGTAAACATTCACAATGGAAACACATTGGGACGATTATAAGACAAAAGTAGTTTTCGTCAGTACCTACCTGCCCGTGCCGGGAGTAGTTTATATGTAGTGATTTTTTCATATCCTCAATTCTTTGTCAAAACTTGATTTTTATATGATTAATAGGTAAACATTCACAATGGAAACACATTGGGACGATTATAAGACAAAATAAGTTTTCGTCAGTACCTACCTGCCCGTGCAGGGAGTAGTTTCTGTAGTGATTTTTTCATATCCTCAATTTATTGTCAAAACTTGATTTTTATATGATTAATAGGTAAACATTCACAATGGAAACACATTGGGACGATTATAAGACAAAAGTAGTTTTCGTCAGTACCTACCTGCCTGTGCCGGGAGTAGTTTCAGTAGTGATTTTTTCATATCCTCAATTCTTTGTCAAAACTTGATTTTTATATGATTAATAGGTAAACATTCACAATGGAAACACATTGGGACGATTATAAGACAAAAGTAGTTTTCGTCAGTACCTACCTGCCCGTGCCGGGAGTAGTTTATATGTAGTGATTTTTTCATATCCTCAATTCTTTGTCAAAACTTGATTTTTATATGATTAATAGGTAAACATTCACAATGGAAACACATTGGGACGATTATAAGACAAAATTAGTTTTCGTCAGTACCTACCTGCCCGTGCAGGGAGTAGTTTCTGTAGTGATTTTTTCATATCCTCAATTTATTGTCAAAACTTGATTTTTATATGATTAATAAGTAAACATTCACAATGGAAACACATTGGGACGATTATATGACAAAAGTAGTTTTCGTCAGTACCTACCTGCCCGTGCTGGGAGTAGTTTCTGTAGTGATTTTTTCATATCCTGAATTCCTTGTCGAAACTTGATTTTTATATGATTAATAGGTAAACATTCACAATGGAAACACATTGGGACGATTATAAGACAAAAGTAGTTTTCGTCAGTACCTACCTGCCTGTGCCGGGAGTAGTTTCTGTAGTGATTTTTTCATATCCTCAATTCTTTGTCAAAACTTGATTTTTATATGATTAATAGGTAAACATTCACAATGGAAACACATTGGGACGATTATAAGACAAAAGTAGTTTTCGTCAGTACCTACCTGTCCGAGCCGGGAGTAGTTTCTGTAGTGATTTTTTCATATCCTCAATTCTTTGTCAAAACTTGATTTTTATATGATTAATAGGTAAACATTCACAATGGAAACACATTTGGACGATTATAAGACAAAAGTAGTTTACGTCAGTACCTACCTGCCCGTGCCAGTAGTAGTTTCTGTAGTGAATTTTTAATATCCTCAATTCTTTGTCAAAACTTGATTTTTATATGATTAATAGGTAAACATTCACAATGGAAACACATTGGGACGATTATAAGACAAAAGTAGTTTTCGTCAGTACCTACCTGCCTGTGCCGGGAGTAGTTTCTGTAGCAATTTGTTTATATCCTCAAATCATTGTCAAAACTTGATTTTTATATGATTAATAGGTAAACATTCACAATGGAAACACATTTGGACGATTATAAGACAAAAGTAGTTTTCGTCAGTACCTACCTACCCGTGCCGGGAGTAGTTTCTGTAGTGATTTTTTCATATCCTCAATTCTTTGTCAAAACTTGATTTTTATATGATTAATAGGTAAACATTCACAATGGAAACACATTGGGACGATTATAAGCCAGAAGTAGTTTTCGTCAGTACCTACCTGCCGTGCCGGGAGTAGTTTCTGTAGTGATTTTTTCATATCCTCAATTCTTTGTCAAAACTTGCTTTTTATATGATTAATAGTTAAACATTCTCAATGGAAACACATTGGGACGATTATAAGACAAAAGTTGTTTTCGTCAGAACCTACCTGCCCGTGCCGGGAGTAGTTTCTTTAGTGATTTTTTCATATTCTCAATTCTTTGTCAAAACTTGATTTTTATATGATTAATAGTTAAACATTCACAATGGAAACACATTGGGACGATTATAAGACAAAAGTAGTTTTCGTCAGTACCTACCTGCCCGTGCCGGGAGTAGTTTATCTGTAGTGATTTTTCATATCCTCAATTCCTTGTCAAAACTTGATTTTTATATGATTAATAGGTAAACATTCACAATGGAAACACATTGGGACGATTATAAGACAAAAGTAGTTTTCGTCAGTACCTACCTGCCCGTGCCGGGAGTAGTTTCTGTAGTGATTTTTTCATATCCTCAATTCCTTGTCAAAACTTGATTTTTATATGTTTAATAGGTAAACATTCACAATGGAAACACATTGGGACGATTATAAGACAAAAGTAGTTTTCGTCAGTACCTACCTGCCTGTGCCGGGAGTAGTTTCTGTAGCGATTTTTTCATATCCTCAATTCTTTGTCAAAACTTGATTTTTATATGATTAATAGGTAAACATTCACAATGGAAACACATTGGGACGATTATAAGACAAAAGTAGTTTTCGTCAGTACCTACCTGTCCGAGCCGGGAGTAGTTTCTGTAGTGATTTTTTCATATCCTCAATTCTTTGTCAAAACTTGATTTTTATATGATTAATAGGTAAACATTTACAATGGAAACACATTTGGACGATTATAAGACAAAAGTAGTTTTCGTCAGTACCTACCTGCCCGTGCCAGTAGTAGTTTCTGTAGTGAATTTTTAATATCCTCAATTCTTTGTCAAAACTTGATTTTTATATGATTAATAGGTAAACATTCACAATGGAAACACATTGGGACGATTATAAGACAAAAGTAGTTTTCGTCAGTACCTACCTGTCCGAGCCGGGAGTAGTTTCTGTAGTGATTTTTTCATATCCTCAATTCTTTGTCAAAACTTGATTTTTATATGATTAATAGGTAAACATTCACAATGGAAACACATTGGGACGATTATAAGACAAAAGTAGTTTTCGTCAGTACCTACCTGTCCGAGCCGGGAGTAGTTTCTGTAGTGATTTTTTCATATCCTCAATTCTTTGTCAAAACTTGATTTTTATATGATAAATAGGTAAACATTCACAATGGAAACACATTGGGACGATTATATGACAAAAGTAGTTTTCGTCAGTACCTACCTGCCTGTGCCAGGAGTAGTTTCTGTAGTAATTTTTTCATATCCTCAATTCTTTGTCAAAACTTGATTTTTATATGATTAATAGGTAAACATTCACAATGGAAACACATTGGGACGATTATAAGACAAAAGTAGTTTTCGTCAGTACCTACCTGCCTGTGCCGGGAGTAGTTTCTGTAGTGATTTTTTCATATCCTCAATTCTTTGTGAAAACTTGATTTTTATATGATTAATAGGTAAACATTCACAATGGAAACACATTGGGACGATTATAAGACAAAAGTAGTTTTCGTCAGTACCTACCTGTCCGAGCCGGGAGTAGTTTCTGTAGTGATTTTTTCATATCCTCAATTCTTTGTCAAAACTTGATTTTTATATGATTAATAGGTAAACATTCACAATGGAAACACATTGGGACGATTATAAGATAAAAGTCGTTTTCGTCAGTACCTACCTGCCTGTGCCGGGAGTAGTTTCTGTAGTGATTTTTTCATATCCTCAATTCTTTGTCAAAACTTGATTTTTATATGATTAATAGGTAAACATTCACAATGGAAACACATTGGGACGATTATAAGACAAAAGTTTTGTAAGTTGTGTTTATAAGACAAAAGTAGTTTTCGTCAGTACCTATCTGATCGTGCCGGGAGTAGTTTCTGTAGTGATTTTTTCATATCCTCAATTCTTTGTCAAAACTTGATTTTTATATGATTAATAGGTAAACATTCACAATGGAAACACATTGGGACGATTATAAGACAAAAGTAGTTTTCGTCAGTACCTACCTGCCTGTGCCGGGAGTAGTTTCTGTAGTGATTTTTTCATATCCTCAATTCTTTGTCAAAACTTGATTTTTATATGATTAATAGGTAAACATTCACAATGGAAACACATTGGGACGATTATAAGACAAGAGTAGTTTTCGTCAGTACCTACCTGCCCGTGCCGGGAGTAGTTTATCTGTATTGATTTTTCATATCCTCAATTCCTTGTCAAAACTTGATTTTTATATGATTAATAGGTAAACATTCACAATGGAAACACATTGGGACGATTATAAGACAAAAGTAGTTTTCGTCAGTACCTACCTGCCCGTGCCGGGAGTAGTTTCTGTAGTGATTTTTTCATATCCTCAATTCTTTGTCAAAACTTGATTTTTATATGATTAATAGGTAAACATTCACAATGGAAACACATTGGGACGATTATAAGACAAAATTAGTTTTCGTCAGTACCTACCTGCCTGTGCCGGGAGTAGTTTCTGTAGTGATTTTTTCATATCCTCCATTCTTTGTCAAAACTTGATTTTTATATGATTAATAGGTAAACATTCACAATGGAAACACATTGGGACGATTATAAGACAAAAGTAGTTTTCGTCTGTACCTACCTGCCTGTGCCGGGAGTAGTTTCTGTAGTGATTTTTTCATATCCTCAATTCTTTGTCAAAACTTGATTTTTATATGATTAATAGGTAAACATTCACAATGGAAACACATTGGGACGATTATAAGACAAAAGTAGTTTTCGTCAGTACCTACCTGCCTGTGCCGGGAGTAGTTTCTGTAGTGATTTTTTCATATCCTCAATTCTTTGTCAAAAATTGATTTTTATATGATTAATAGGTAAACATTCACAATGGAAACACATTGGGACGATTATAAGACAAAAGTAGTTTTCGTCAGTACCTACCTGCCCGTGCCGGGAGTAGTTTATCTGTAGTGATTTTTAATATCCTCAATTCCTTGTCAAATTTTGATTTTTATATGATTAATAGGTAAACATTCACAATGGAAACACATTGGGACGATTATAAGACAAAAGTAGTTTTCGTCAGTACCTACCTGCCTGTGCCGGGAGTAGTTTCTGTTATGATTTTTTCATATCCTCAATTCCTTGTCAAAACTTGATTTTTATATGATTAATAGGTAAACATTCACAATGGAAACACATTGGGACAATTATAAGACAAAAGTAGTTTTCGTCAGTACCTACCTGCCTGTGCCGGGAGTAGTTTCTGTAGTGATTTTTTCATATCCTCAATTCTTTGTCAAAACTTGATTTTTATATGATTAATAGGTAAACATTCACAATGGAAACACATTGGGACGATTATAAGACAAAAGTAGTTTTCGTCAGTACCTACCTGCCCGTGCCGGGAGTAGTTTCTGTAGTGATTTTTTCATATCCTCAATTCCTTGTCAAAACTTGATTTTTATATGATTAATAGGTAAACATTCACAATGGAAACACATTGGGACGATTATAAGACAAAAGTAGTTTTCGTCAGTACCTACCTGCCCGTGCCGGGAGTAGTTTATATGTAGTGATTTTTTCATATCCTCAATTCTTTGTCAAAACTTGATTTTTATATGATTAATAGGTAAACATTCACAATGGAAACACATTGGGACGATTATAAGACAAAATTAGTTTTCGTCAGTACCTACCTGCCCGTGCAGGGAGTAGTTTCTGTAGTGATTTTTTCATATCCTCAATTTATTGTCAAAACTTGATTTTTATATGATTAATAGGTAAACATTCACAATGGAAACACATTTGGACGATTATAAGACAAAAGTAGTTTTCGTCAGTACCTACCTGCCCGTGCCAGTAGTAGTTTCTGTAGTGAATTTTTAATATCCTCAATTCTTTGTCAAAACTTGATTTTT
Organism: Eupithecia dodoneata; assembly: GCA_947044415.1. Taxonomy (NCBI): domain Eukaryota; kingdom Metazoa; phylum Arthropoda; class Insecta; order Lepidoptera; family Geometridae; genus Eupithecia; species Eupithecia dodoneata. The sequence goes on from OX345665.1 coordinate 66,858, forward strand.
ATATGATTAATAGGTAAACATTCACAATGGAAACACATTGGGACGATTATAAGACAAAAGTAGTTTTCCTCAGTACCTACCTGCCTGTGCCGGGAGTAGTTTCTGTAGCAATTTGTTTATATCCTCAAATCATTGTCAAAACTTGATTTTTATATGATTAATAGGTAAACATTCACAATGGAAACACATTTGGACGATTATAAGACAAAAGTAGTTTTCGTCAGTACCTACCTACCCGTGCCGGGAGTAGTTTCTGTAGTGATTTTTTCATATCCTCAATTCTTTGTCAAAACTTGATTTTTATATGATTAATAGGTAAACATTCACAATGGAAACACATTGGGACGATTATAAGCCAGAAGTAGTTTTCGTCAGTACCTACCTGCCGTGCCGGGAGTAGTTTCTGTAGTGATTTTTTCATATCCTCAATTCTTTGTCAAAACTTGCTTTTTATATGATTAATAGTTAAACATTCTCAATGGAAACACATTGGGACGATTATAAGACAAAAGTTGTTTTCGTCAGAACCTACCTGCCCGTGCCGGGAGTAGTTTCTTTAGTGATTTTTTCATATTCTCAATTCTTTGTCAAAACTTGATTTTTATATGATTAATAGTTAAACATTCACAATGGAAACACATTGGGACGATTATAAGACAAAAGTAGTTTTCGTCAGTACCTACCTGCCCGTGCCGGGAGTAGTTTATCTGTAGTGATTTTTCATATCCTCAATTCCTTGTCAAAACTTGATTTTTATATGATTAATAGGTAAACATTCACAATGGAAACACATTGGGACGATTATAAGACAAAAGTAGTTTTCGTCAGTACCTACCTGCCCGTGCCGGGAGTAGTTTCTGTAGTGATATTTTCATATCCTCAATTCCTTGTCAAAACTTGATTTTTATATGATTAATAGGTAAACATTCACAATGGAAACACATTGGGACGATTATAAGACAAAAGTAGTTTTCGTCAGTACCTACCTGCCTGTGCCGGGAGTAGTTTCTGTAGTGATTTTTTCATATCCTCAATTCTTTGTCAAAACTTGATTTTTATATGATTAATAGGTAAACATTCACAATGGAAACACATTGGGACGATTATAAGACAAAAGTAGTTTTCGTCAGTACCTACCTGTCCGAGCCGGGAGTAGTTTCTGTAGTGATTTTTTCATATCCTCAATTCTTTGTCAAAACTTGATTTTTATATGATTAATAGGTAAACATTCACAATGGAAACACATTTGGACGATTATAAGACAAAAGTAGTTTTCGTCAGTACCTACCTGCCCGTGCCAGTAGTAGTTTCTGTAGTGAATTTTTAATATCCTCAATTCTTTGTCAAAACTTGATTTTTATATGATTAATAGGTAAACATTCACAATGGAAACACATTGGGACGATTATAAGACAAAAGTAGTTTTCGTCAGTACCTACCTGCCCGTGCCGGGAGTAGTTTCTGTAGTGATTTTTTCATATCCTCAATTCTTTGTCAAAACTTGATTTTTATATGATTAATAGGTAAACATTCACAATGGAAACACATTGGGACGATTATAAGACAAAATTAGTTTTCGTCAGTACCTACCTGCCTGTGCCGGGAGTAGTTTCTGTAGTGATTTTTTCATATCCTCCATTCTTTGTCAAAACTTGATTTTTATATGATTAATAGGTAAACATTCACAATGGAAACACATTGGGACGATTATAAGACAAAAGTAGTTTTCGTCTGTACCTACCTGCCTGTGCCGGGAGTAGTTTCTGTAGTGATTTTTTCATATCCTCAATTCTTTGTCAAAACTTGATTTTTATATGATTAATAGGTAAACATTCACAATGGAAACACATTGGGACGATTATAAGACAAAAGTAGTTTTCGTCAGTACCTACCTGCCTGTGCCGGGAGTAGTTTCTGTAGTGATTTTTTCATATCCTCAATTCTTTGTCAAAAATTGATTTTTATATGATTAATAGGTAAACATTCACAATGGAAACACATTGGGACGATTATAAGACAAAAGTAGTTTTCGTCAGTACCTACCTGCCCGTGCCGGGAGTAGTTTATCTGTAGTGATTTTTAATATCCTCAATTCCTTGTCAAATTTTGATTTTTATATGATTAATAGGTAAACATTCACAATGGAAACACATTGGGACGATTATAAGACAAAAGTAGTTTTCGTCAGTACCTACCTGCCTGTGCCGGGAGTAGTTTCTGTTATGATTTTTTCATATCCTCAATTCCTTGTCAAAACTTGATTTTTATATGATTAATAGGTAAACATTCACAATGGAAACACATTGGGACAATTATAAGACAAAAGTAGTTTTCGTCAGTACCTACCTGCCTGTGCCGGGAGTAGTTTCTGTAGTGATTTTTTCATATCCTCAATTCTTTGTCAAAACTTGATTTTTATATGATTAATAGGTAAACATTCACAATGGAAACACATTGGGACGATTATAAGACAAAAGTAGTTTTCGTCAGTACCTACCTGCCCGTGCCGGGAGTAGTTTCTGTAGTGATTTTTTCATATCCTCAATTCCTTGTCAAAACTTGATTTTTATATGATTAATAGGTAAACATTCACAATGGAAACACATTGGGACGATTATAAGACAAAAGTAGTTTTCGTCAGTACCTACCTGCCCGTGCCGGGAGTAGTTTATATGTAGTGATTTTTTCATATCCTCAATTCTTTGTCAAAACTTGATTTTTATATGATTAATAGGTAAACATTCACAATGGAAACACATTGGGACGATTATAAGACAAAATTAGTTTTCGTCAGTACCTACCTGCCCGTGCAGGGAGTAGTTTCTGTAGTGATTTTTTCATATCCTCAATTTATTGTCAAAACTTGATTTTTATATGATTAATAGGTAAACATTCACAATGGAAACACATTTGGACGATTATAAGACAAAAGTAGTTTTCGTCAGTACCTACCTGCCCGTGCCAGTAGTAGTTTCTGTAGTGAATTTTTAATATCCTCAATTCTTTGTCAAAACTTGATTTTTATATGATTAATAGGTAAACATTCACAATGGAAACACATTGGGACGATTATAAGACAAAAGTAGTTTTCCTCAGTACCTACCTGCCTGTGCCGGGAGTAGTTTCTGTAGCAATTTGTTTATATCCTCAAATCATTGTCAAAACTTGATTTTTATATGATTAATAGGTAAACATTCACAATGGAAACACATTTGGACGATTATAAGACAAAAGTAGTTTTCGTCAGTACCTACCTACCCGTGCCGGGAGTAGTTTCTGTAGTGATTTTTTCATATCCTCAATTCTTTGTCAAAACTTGATTTTTATATGATTAATAGGTAAACATTCACAATGGAAACACATTGGGACGATTATAAGCCAGAAGTAGTTTTCGTCAGTACCTACCTGCCGTGCCGGGAGTAGTTTCTGTAGTGATTTTTTCATATCCTCAATTCTTTGTCAAAACTTGCTTTTTATATGATTAATAGTTAAACATTCTCAATGGAAACACATTGGGACGATTATAAGACAAAAGTTGTTTTCGTCAGAACCTACCTGCCCGTGCCGGGAGTAGTTTCTTTAGTGATTTTTTCATATTCTCAATTCTTTGTCAAAACTTGATTTTTATATGATTAATAGTTAAACATTCACAATGGAAACACATTGGGACGATTATAAGACAAAAGTAGTTTTCGTCAGTACCTACCTGCCCGTGCCGGGAGTAGTTTATCTGTAGTGATTTTTCATATCCTCAATTCCTTGTCAAAACTTGATTTTTATATGATTAATAGGTAAACATTCACAATGGAAACACATTGGGACGATTATAAGACAAAAGTAGTTTTCGTCAGTACCTACCTGCCCGTGCCGGGAGTAGTTTCTGTAGTGATATTTTCATATCCTCAATTCCTTGTCAAAACTTGATTTTTATATGATTAATAGGTAAACATTCACAATGGAAACACATTGGGACGATTATAAGACAAAAGTAGTTTTCGTCAGTACCTACCTGCCTGTGCCGGGAGTAGTTTCTGTAGTGATTTTTTCATATCCTCAATTCTTTGTCAAAACTTGATTTTTATATGATTAATAGGTAAACATTCACAATGGAAACACATTGGGACGATTATAAGACAAAAGTAGTTTTCGTCAGTACCTACCTGTCCGAGCCGGGAGTAGTTTCTGTAGTGATTTTTTCATATCCTCAATTCTTTGTCAAAACTTGATTTTTATATGATTAATAGGTAAACATTCACAATGGAAACACATTTGGACGATTATAAGACAAAAGTAGTTTTCGTCAGTACCTACCTGCCCGTGCCAGTAGTAGTTTCTGTAGTGAATTTTTAATATCCTCAATTCTTTGTCAAAACTTGATTTTTATATGATTAATAGGTAAACATTCACAATGGAAACACATTGGGACGATTATAAGACAAAAGTAGTTTTCGTCAGTACCTACCTGCCCGTGCCGGGAGTAGTTTCTGTAGTGATTTTTTCATATCCTGAATTCCTTGACAAAACTTGATTTTTATATGATTAATAGGTAAACATTCACAATGGAAACACATTGGGACGATTATAAGACAAAAGTAGTTTTCGTCAGTACCTACCTGCCTGTGCCGGGAGTAGTTTCTGTAGTGATTTTTTCATATCCTCAATTCTTTGTGAAAACTTGATTTTTATATGATTAATAGGTAAACATTCACAATGGAAACACATTGGGACGATTATAAGACAAAAGTAGTTTTCGTCAGTACCTACCTGTCCGAGCCGGGAGTAGTTTCTGTAGTGATTTTTTCATATCCTCAATTCTTTGTCAAAACTTGATTTTTATATGATTAATAGGTAAACATTCACAATGGAAACACATTGGGACGATTATAAGACAAAAGTAGTTTTCGTCAGTACCTACCTGCCCGTGCCAGTAGTAGTTTCTGTAGTGAATTTTTAATATCCTCAATTCTTTGTCAAAACTTGATTTTTATATGATTAATAGGTAAACATTCACAATGGAAACACATTGGGACGATTATAAGACAAAAGTAGTTTTCGTCAGTACATACCTGCCTGTGCCGGGAGTAGTTTCTGTAGCAATTTGTTTATATCCTCAAATCATTGTCAAAACTTGATTTTTATATGATTAATAGGTAAACATTCACAATGGAAACACATTTGGACGATTATAAGACAAAAGTAGTTTTCGTCAGTACCTACCTACCCGTGCCGGGAGTAGTTTCTGTAGTGATTTTTTCATATCCTCAATTCTTTGTCAAAACTTGATTTTTATATGATTAATAGGTAAACATTCACAATGGAAACACATTGGGACGATTATAAGCCAGAAGTAGTTTTCGTCAGTACCTACCTGCCGTGCCGGGAGTAGTTTCTGTAGTGATTTTTTCATATCCTCAATTCTTTGTCAAAACTTGCTTTTTATATGATTAATAGTTAAACATTCTCAATGGAAACACATTGGGACGATTATAAGACAAAAGTTGTTTTCGTCAGAACCTACCTGGCCGTGCCGGGAGTAGTTTCTTTAGTGATTTTTTCATATTCTCAATTCTTTGTCAAAACTTGATTTTTATATGATTAATAGTTAAACATTCACAATGGAAACACATTGGGACGATTATAAGACAAAAGTAGTTTTCGTCAGTACCTACCTGCCCGTGCCGGGAGTAGTTTATCTGTAGTGATTTTTCATATCCTCAATTCCTTGTCAAAACTTGATTTTTATATGATTAATAGGTAAACATTCACAATGGAAACACATTGGGACGATTATAAGACAAAAGTAGTTTTCGTCAGTACCTACCTGCCCGTGCCGGGAGTAGTTTCTGTAGTGATTTTTTCATATCCTCAATTCCTTGTCAAAACTTGATTTTTATATGATTAATAGGTAAACATTCACAATGGAAACACATTGGGACGATTATAAGACAAAAGTAGTTTTCGTCAGTACCTACCTGCCTGTGCCGGGAGTAGTTTCTGTAGTGATTTTTTCATATCCTCAATTCTTTGTCAAAACTTGATTTTTATATGATTAATAGGTAAACATTCACAATGGAAACACATTGGGACGATTATAAGACAAAAGTAGTTTTCGTCAGTACCTACCTGTCCGAGCCGGGAGTAGTTTCTGTAGTGATTTTTTCATATCCTCAATTCTTTGTCAAAACTTGATTTTTATATGATTAATAGGTAAACATTCACAATGGAAACACATTTGGACGATTATAAGACAAAAGTAGTTTTCGTCAGTACCTACCTGCCCGTGCCAGTAGTAGTTTCTGTAGTGAATTTTTAATATCCTCAATTCTTTGTCAAAACTTGATTTTTATATGATTAATAGGTAAACATTCACAATGGAAACACATTGGGACGATTATAAGACAAAAGTAGTTTTCGACAGTACCTACCTGCCCGTGCCGGGAGTAGTTTCTGTAGTGATTTTTTCATATCCTGAATTCCTTGTCAAAACTTGATTTTTATATGATTAATAGGTAAACATTCACAATGGAAACACATTGGGACGATTATAAGACAAAAGTAGTTTTCGTCAGTACCTACCTGCCTGTGCCGGGAGTAGTTTCTGTAGTGATTTTTTCATATCCTCAATTCTTTGTGAAAACTTGATTTTTATATGATTAATAGGTAAACATTCACAATGGAAACACATTGGGACGATTATAAGACAAAAGTAGTTTTCGTCAGTACCTACCTGTCCGAGCCGGGAGTAGTTTCTGTAGTGATTTTTTCATATCCTCAATTCTTTGTCAAAACTTGATTTTTATATGATTAATAGGTAAACATTCACAATGGAAACACATTGGGACGATTATAAGACAAAAGTAGTTTTCGTCAGTACCTACCTGCCTGTGCCGGGAGTAGTTTCTGTAGTGATTTTTTCATATCCTCAATTCTTTGTCAAAACTTGATTTTTATATGATTAATAGGTAAACATTCACAATGGAAACACATTGGGACGATTATAAGACAAAAGTTTTGTAAGTTGTGTTTATAAGACAAAAGTAGTTTTCGTCAGTACCTACCAGATCGTGCCGGGAGTAGTTTCTGTAGTGATTTTTTCATATCCTCAATTCTTTGTCAAAACTTGATTTTTATATGATTAATAGGTAAACATTCACAATAAAAACACATTGGGACGATTATAAGACAAAAGTAGTTTTCGTCAGTACCTACCTGCCTGTGCCGGGAGTAGTTTCTGTAGTGATTTTTTCATATCCTCAATTCTTTGTCAAAACTTTATTTTTATATGATTAATAGGTAAACATTCACAATGGAAACATATTGGGACGATTATAAGACTAAAGTTTTGTAAGTTGTGTTTATAAGACAAAAGTAGTTTTCGTCAGTACCTACCTGCCCGTGCCGGGAGTAGTTTCTGTAGTGATTTTTTCATATCCTCAATTCTTTGTCAAAACTTGATTTTCATATGATTAATAGGTAAACATTCACAATGGAAACACATTGGGACGATTATAAGACAAAAGTAGTTTTGGTCAGTACCTACCTGCCTGTGCCGGGAGTAGTTTCTGTAGTGATTTTTTCATATCCTCAATTCTTTGTCAAAACTTGATTTTTATATGATTAATAGGTAAACATTCACAATGGAAACACATTGGGACGATTATAAGACAAAAGTAGTTTTGGTCAGTACCTACCTGCCTGTGCCGGGAGTAGTTTCTGTAGTGATTTTTTCATATCCTCAATTCTTTGTCAAAACTTGATTTTTATATGATTAATAGGTAAACATTCACAATGGAAACACATTGGGACGATTATAAGACAAAAGTAATTTTCGTCAGTACCTACCTGTCCGAGCCGGGAGTAGTTTCTGTAGTGATTTTTTCATATCCTCAATTCTTTGTCAAAACTTGATTTTTATATGATTAATAGGTAAACATTCACAATGGAAACACATTGGGACGATTATAAGACAAAAGTAGTTTTCGTCAGTACCTACCTGCCTGTGCCGGGAGTAGTTTCTGTAGTGATTTTTTCATATCCTCAATTCTTTGTCAAAACTTGATTTTTATATGATTAATAGGTAAACATTCACAATGGAAACACATTGGGAATATTATAAGACAAAAGTTTTGTAAGTTGTGTTTATAAGACAAAAGTAGTTTTCGTCAGTACCTACCTGCCCGTGCCGGGAGTAGTTTCTGTAGTGATTTTTTCATATCCTCAATTCTTTGTCAAAACTTGATTTTTATATGATTAATAGGTAAACATTCACAATGGAAACACATTGGGACGATTATAAGACAAAAGTAGTTTTCGTCAGTACCTACCTGCCTGTGCCGGGAGTAGTTTCTGTAGTGATTTTTTCATATCCTCAATTCTTTGTGAAAACTTGATTTTTATATGATTAATAGGTAAACATTCACAATGGAAACACATTGGGACGATTATAAGACAAAAGTAGTTTTCGTCAGTACCTCCCTGTCCGAGCCGGGAGTAGTTTCTGTAGTGATTTTTTCATATCCTCAATTCTTTGTCAAAACTTGATTTTTATATGATTAATAGGTAAACATTCACAATGGAAACACATTGGGACGATTATAAGACAAAAGTAGTTTTCGTCAGTACCTACCTGCCTGTGCCGGGAGTATTTTCTGTAGTGATTTTTTCATATCCTCAATTCTTTGTCAAAACTTTATTTTTATATGATTAATAGGTAAACATTCACAATGGAAACACATTGGGACGATTATAAGACAAAAGTTTTGTAAGTTGTGTTTATAAGACAAAAGTAGTTTTCGTCAGTACCTACCTGCCCGTGCCGGGAGTAGTTTCTGTAGTGATTTTTTCATATCCTCAATTCTTTGTCAAAACTTGATTTTTATATGATTAATAGGTAAACATTCACAATGGAAACACATTGGGACGATTATAAGACAAAAGTAGTTTTCGTCAGTACCTACCTGTCCGAGCCGGGAGTAGTTTCTGTAGTGATTTTTTCATATCCTCAATTCTTTGTGAAAACTTGATTTTTATATGATTAATAGGTAAACATTCACAATGGAAACACATTGGGACGATTATAAGACAAAAGTAGTTTTCGTCAGTACCTACCTGTCCGAGCCGGGAGTAGTTTCTGTAGTGATTTTTTCATATCCTCAATTCTTTGTCAAAACTTGATTTTTATATGATTAATAGGTAAACATTCACAATGGAAACACATTGGGACGATTATAAGACAAAAGTAGTTTTCGTCAGTACCTACCTGCCTGTGCCGGGAGTAGTTTCTGTTATGATTTTTTCATATCCTCAATTCTTTGTCAAAACTTGATTTTTATATGATTAATAGGTAAACATTCACAATGGAAACACATTGGGACGATTATAAGACAAAAGTTTTGTAAGTTGTGTTTATAAGACAAAAGTAGTTTTCGTCAGTACCTACCTGCCCGTGCCGGGAGTAGTTTCTGTAGTGATTTTTTCATATCCTCAATTCTTTGTCAAAACTTGATTTTTATATGATTAATAGGTAAACATTCACAATGGAAACACATTGGGACGATTATAAGACAAAAGTAGTTTTCGTCAGTACCTACCTGTCCGAGCCGGGAGTAGTTTCTGTAGTGATTTTTTCATATCCTCAATTCTTTGTCAAAACTTGATTTTTATATGATTAATAGGTAAACATTCACAATGGAAACACATTGGGACGATTATAAGACAAAAGTTTTGTAAGTTGTGTTTATAAGACAAAAGTAGTTTTCGTCAGTACCTACCTGCCCGTGCCGGGAGTAGTTTCTGTAGTGATTTTTTCATATCCTCAATTCTTTGTCAAAACTTGATTTTTATATGATTAATAGGTAAACATTCACAATGGAAACACATTGGGACGATTATAAGACAAAAGTAGTTTTCGTCAGTACCTACCTGCCTGTGCCGGGAGTAGTTTCTGTAGCGATTTTTTCATATCCTCAATTCTTTGTCAAAACTTGATTTTTATATGATTAATAGGTAAACATTCACAATGGAAACACATTTGGACGATTATAAGACAAAAGTAGTTTTCGTCAGTACCTACCTGCCCGTGCCAGTAGTAGTTTCTGTAGTGATTTTTTCATATCCTCAATTCTTTGTCAAAACTTGATTTTTATATGATTAATAGGTAAACATTCACAATGGAAACACATTGGGACGATTATAAGACAAGAGTAGTTTTCGTCAGTACCTACCTGCCCGTGCCGGGAGTAGTTTATCTGTATTTATTTTTCATATCCTCAATTCCTTGTCAAAACTTGATTTTTATATGATTAATAGGTAAACATTCACAATGGAAACACATTGGGACGATTATAAGACAAAAGTAGTTTTCGTCAGTACCTACCTGCCCGTGCCGGGAGTAGTTTCTGTAGTGATTTTTTCATATCCTCAATTCCTTGTCAAAACTTGATTTTTATATGATTAATAGGTAAACATTCACAATGGAAACACATTGGGACGATTATAAGACAAAATTAGTTTTCGTCAGTACCTACCTGCCTGTGCCGGGAGTAGTTTCTGTAGTGATTTTTTCATATCCTCAATTCTTTGTCAAAACTTGATTTTTATATGATTAATAGGTAAACATTCACAATGGAAACACATTGGGACGATTATAAGACAAAAGTAGTTTTCGTCTGTACCTACCTGCCTGTGCCGGGAGTAGTTTCTGTAGTGATTTTTTCATATCCTCAATTCTTTGTCAAAAATTGATTTTTATATGATTAATAGGTAAACATTCACAATGGAAACACATTGGGACGATTATAAGACAAAAGTAGTTTTCGTCAGTACCTACCTGCCTGTGCCGGGAGTAGTTTCTGTTATGATTTTTTCATATCCTCAATTCTTTGTCAAAACTAGATTTTTATATGATTAATAGGTAAACATTCACAATGGAAACACATTGGGACGATTATAAGACAAAAGTTTTGTAAGTTGTGTTTATAAGACAAAAGTAGTTTTCGTCAGTACCTACCTGCCCGTGCCGGGAGTAGTTTCTGTAGTGATTTTTTCATATCCTCAATTCTTTGTCAAAACTTGATTTTTATATGATTAATAGGTAAACATTCACAATGGAAACACATTGGGACGATTATAAGACAAAAGTAGTTTTCGTCAGTACCTACCTGTCCGAGCCGGGAGTAGTTTCTGTAGTGATTTTTTCATATCCTCAATTCTTTGTCAAAACTTGATTTTTATATGATTAATAGGTAAACATTCACAATGGAAACACATTGGGACGATTATAAGACAAAAGTTTTGTAAGTTGTGTTTATAAGACAAAAGTAGTTTTCGTCAGTACCTACCTGCCCGTGCCGGGAGTAGTTTCTGTAGTGATTTTTTCATATCCTCAATTCTTTGTCAAAACTTGATTTTTATATGATTAATAGGTAAACATTCACAATGGAAACACATTGGGACGATTATAAGACAAAAGTAGTTTTCGTCAGTACCTACCTGCCTGTGCCGGGAGTAGTTTCTGTAGCGATTTTTTCATATCCTCAATTCTTTGTCAAAACTTGATTTTTATATGATTAATAGGTAAACATTCACAATGGAAACACATTTGGACGATTATAAGACAAAAGTAGTTTTCGTCAGTACCTACCTGCCCGTGCCAGTAGTAGTTTCTGTAGTGATTTTTTCATATCCTCAATTCTTTGTCAAAACTTGATTTTTATATGATTAATAGGTAAACATTCACAATGGAAACACATTGGGACGATTATAAGACAAGAGTAGTTTTCGTCAGTACCTACCTGCCCGTGCCGGGAGTAGTTTATCTGTATTGATTTTTCATATCCTCAATTCCTTGTCAAAACTTGATTTTTATATGATTAATAGGTAAACATTCACAATGGAAACACATTGGGACGATTATAAGACAAAAGTAGTTTTCGTCAGTACCTACCTGCCCGTGCCGGGAGTAGTTTCTGTAGTGATTTTTTCATATCCTCAATTCTTTGTCAAAACTTGATTTTTATATGATTAATAGGTAAACATTCACAATGGAAACACATTGGGACGATTATAAGACAAAATTAGTTTTCGTCAGTACCTACCTGCCTGTGCCGGGAGTAGTTTCTGTAGTGATTTTTTCATATCCTCCATTCTTTGTCAAAACTTGATTTTTATATGATTAATAGGTAAACATTCACAATGGAAACACATTGGGACGATTATAAGACAAAAGTAGTTTTCGTCTGTACCTACCTGCCTGTGCCGGGAGTAGTTTCTGTAGTGATTTTTTCATATCCTCAATTCTTTGTCAAAACTTGATTTTTATATGATTAATAGGTAAACATTCACAATGGAAACACATTGGGACGATTATAAGACAAAAGTAGTTTTCGTCAGTACCTACCTGCCTGTGCCGGGAGTAGTTTCTGTAGTGATTTTTTCATATCCTCAATTCTTTGTCAAAAATTGATTTTTATATGATTAATAGGTAAACATTCACAATGGAAACACATTGGGACGATTATAAGACAAAAGTAGTTTTCGTCAGTACCTACCTGCCCGTGCCGGGAGTAGTTTATCTGTAGTGATTTTTAATATCCTCAATTCCTTGTCAAATTTTGATTTTTATATGATTAATAGGTAAACATTCACAATGGAAACACATTGGGACGATTATAAGACAAAAGTAGTTTTCGTCAGTACCTACCTGCCTGTGCCGGGAGTAGTTTCTGTTATGATTTTTTCATATCCTCAATTCCTTGTCAAAACTTGATTTTTATATGATTAATAGGTAAACATTCACAATGGAAACACATTGGGACAATTATAAGACAAAAGTAGTTTTCGTCAGTACCTACCTGCCTGTGCCGGGAGTAGTTTCTGTAGTGATTTTTTCATATCCTCAATTCTTTGTCAAAACTTGATTTTTATATGATTAATAGGTAAACATTCACAATGGAAACACATTGGGACGATTATAAGACAAAAGTAGTTTTCGTCAGTACCTACCTGCCCGTGCCGGGAGTAGTTTCTGTAGTGATTTTTTCATATCCTCAATTCCTTGTCAAAACTTGATTTTTATATCATTAATAGGTAAACATTCACAATGGAAACACATTGGGACGATTATAAGACAAAAGTAGTTTTCGTCAGTACCTACCTGCCCGTGCCGGGAGTAGTTTATATGTAGTGATTTTTTCATATCCTCAATTCTTTGTCAAAACTTGATTTTTATATGATTAATAGGTAAACATTCACAATGGAAACACATTGGGACGATTATAAGACAAAATTAGTTTTCGTCAGTACCTACCTGCCCGTGCAGGGAGTAGTTTCTGTAGTGATTTTTTCATATCCTCAATTTATTGTCAAAACTTGATTTTTATATGATTAATAGGTAAACATTCACAATGGAAACACATTTGGACGATTATAAGACAAAAGTAGTTTTCGTCAGTACCTACCTGCCCGTGCCAGTAGTAGTTTCTGTAGTGAATTTTTAATATCCTCAATTCTTTGTCAAAACTTGATTTTTATATGATTAATAGGTAAACATTCACAATGGAAACACATTGGGACGATTATAAGACAAAAGTAGTTTTCCTCAGTACCTACCTGCCTGTGCCGGGAGTAGTTTCTGTAGCAATTTGTTTATATCCTCAAATCATTGTCAAAACTTGATTTTTATATGATTAATAGGTAAACATTCACAATGGAAACACATTTGGACGATTATAAGACAAAAGTAGTTTTCGTCAGTACCTACCTACCCGTGCCGGGAGTAGTTTCTGTAGTGATTTTTTCATATCCTCAATTCTTTGTCAAAACTTGATTTTTATATGATTAATAGGTAAACATTCACAATGGAAACACATTGGGACGATTATAAGCCAGAAGTAGTTTTCGTCAGTACCTACCTGCCGTGCCGGGAGTAGTTTCTGTAGTGATTTTTTCATATCCTCAATTCTTTGTCAAAACTTGCTTTTTATATGATTAATAGTTAAACATTCTCAATGGAAACACATTGGGACGATTATAAGACAAAAGTTGTTTTCGTCAGAACCTACCTGCCCGTGCCGGGAGTAGTTTCTTTAGTGATTTTTTCATATTCTCAATTCTTTGTCAAAACTTGATTTTTATATGATTAATAGTTAAACATTCACAATGGAAACACATTGGGACGATTATAAGACAAAAGTAGTTTTCGTCAGTACCTACCTGCCCGTGCCGGGAGTAGTTTATCTGTAGTGATTTTTCATATCCTCAATTCCTTGTCAAAACTTGATTTTTATATGATTAATAGGTAAACATTCACAATGGAAACACATTGGGACGATTATAAGACAAAAGTAGTTTTCGTCAGTACCTACCTGCCCGTGCCGGGAGTAGTTTCTGTAGTGATTTTTTCATATCCTGAATTCCTTGACAAAACTTGATTTTTATATGATTAATAGGTAAACATTCACAATGGAAACACATTGGGACGATTATAAGACAAAAGTAGTTTTCGTCAGTACCTACCTGCCTGTGCCGGGAGTAGTTTCTGTAGTGATTTTTTCATATCCTCAATTCTTTGTGAAAACTTGATTTTTATATGATTAATAGGTAAACATTCACAATGGAAACACATTGGGACGATTATAAGACAAAAGTAGTTTTCGTCAGTACCTACCTGTCCGAGCCGGGAGTAGTTTCTGTAGTGATTTTTTCATATCCTCAATTCTTTGTCAAAACTTGATTTTTATATGATTAATAGGTAAACATTCACAATGGAAACACATTGGGACGATTATAAGACAAAAGTAGTTTTCGTCAGTACCTACCTGCCCGTGCCAGTAGTAGTTTCTGTAGTGAATTTTTAATATCCTCAATTCTTTGTCAAAACTTGATTTTTATATGATTAATAGGTAAACATTCACAATGGAAACACATTGGGACGATTATAAGACAAAAGTAGTTTTCGTCAGTACATACCTGCCTGTGCCGGGAGTAGTTTCTGTAGCAATTTGTTTATATCCTCAAATCATTGTCAAAACTTGATTTTTATATGATTAATAGGTAAACATTCACAATGGAAACACATTTGGACGATTATAAGACAAAAGTAGTTTTCGTCAGTACCTACCTACCCGTGCCGGGAGTAGTTTCTGTAGTGATTTTTTCATATCCTCAATTCTTTGTCAAAACTTGATTTTTATATGATTAATAGGTAAACATTCACAATGGAAACACATTGGGACGATTATAAGCCAGAAGTAGTTTTCGTCAGTACCTACCTGCCGTGCCGGGAGTAGTTTCTGTAGTGATTTTTTCATATCCTCAATTCTTTGTCAAAACTTGCTTTTTATATGATTAATAGTTAAACATTCTCAATGGAAACACATTGGGACGATTATAAGACAAAAGTTGTTTTCGTCAGAACCTACCTGGCCGTGCCGGGAGTAGTTTCTTTAGTGATTTTTTCATATTCTCAATTCTTTGTCAAAACTTGATTTTTATATGATTAATAGTTAAACATTCACAATGGAAACACATTGGGACGATTATAAGACAAAAGTAGTTTTCGTCAGTACCTACCTGCCCGTGCCGGGAGTAGTTTATCTGTAGTGATTTTTCATATCCTCAATTCCTTGTCAAAACTTGATTTTTATATGATTAATAGGTAAACATTCACAATGGAAACACATTGGGACGATTATAAGACAAAAGTAGTTTTCGTCAGTACCTACCTGCCCGTGCCGGGAGTAGTTTCTGTAGTGATTTTTTCATATCCTCAATTCCTTGTCAAAACTTGATTTTTATATGATTAATAGGTAAACATTCACAATGGAAACACATTGGGACGATTATAAGACAAAAGTAGTTTTCGTCAGTACCTACCTGCCTGTGCCGGGAGTAGTTTCTGTAGTGATTTTTTCATATCCTCAATTCTTTGTCAAAACTTGATTTTTATATGATTAATAGGTAAACATTCACAATGGAAACACATTGGGACGATTATAAGACAAAAGTAGTTTTCGTCAGTACCTACCTGTCCGAGCCGGGAGTAGTTTCTGTAGTGATTTTTTCATATCCTCAATTCTTTGTCAAAACTTGATTTTTATATGATTAATAGGTAAACATTCACAATGGAAACACATTTGGACGATTATAAGACAAAAGTAGTTTTCGTCAGTACCTACCTGCCCGTGCCAGTAGTAGTTTCTGTAGTGAATTTTTAATATCCTCAATTCTTTGTCAAAACTTGATTTTTATATGATTAATAGGTAAACATTCACAATGGAAACACATTGGGACGATTATAAGACAAAAGTAGTTTTCGACAGTACCTACCTGCCCGTGCCGGGAGTAGTTTCTGTAGTGATTTTTTCATATCCTGAATTCCTTGTCAAAACTTGATTTTTATATGATTAATAGGTAAACATTCACAATGGAAACACATTGGGACGATTATAAGACAAAAGTAGTTTTCGTCAGTACCTACCTGCCTGTGCCGGGAGTAGTTTCTGTAGTGATTTTTTCATATCCTCAATTCTTTGTGAAAACTTGATTTTTATATGATTAATAGGTAAACATTCACAATGGAAACACATTGGGACGATTATAAGACAAAAGTAGTTTTCGTCAGTACCTACCTGTCCGAGCCGGGAGTAGTTTCTGTAGTGATTTTTTCATATCCTCAATTCTTTGTCAAAACTTGATTTTTATATGATTAATAGGTAAACATTCACAATGGAAACACATTGGGACGATTATAAGACAAAAGTAGTTTTCGTCAGTACCTACCTGCCTGTGCCGGGAGTAGTTTCTGTAGTGATTTTTTCATATCCTCAATTCTTTGTCAAAACTTGATTTTTATATGATTAATAGGTAAACATTCACAATGGAAACACATTGGGACGATTATAAGACAAAAGTTTTGTAAGTTGTGTTTATAAGACAAAAGTAGTTTTCGTCAGTACCTACCAGATCGTGCCGGGAGTAGTTTCTGTAGTGATTTTTTCATATCCTCAATTCTTTGTCAAAACTTGATTTTTATATGATTAATAGGTAAACATTCACAATAAAAACACATTGGGACGATTATAAGACAAAAGTAGTTTTCGTCAGTACCTACCTGCCTGTGCCGGGAGTAGTTTCTGTAGTGATTTTTTCATATCCTCAATTCTTTGTCAAAACTTTATTTTTATATGATTAATAGGTAAACATTCACAATGGAAACATATTGGGACGATTATAAGACTAAAGTTTTGTAAGTTGTGTTTATAAGACAAAAGTAGTTTTCGTCAGTACCTACCTGCCCGTGCCGGGAGTAGTTTCTGTAGTGATTTTTTCATATCCTCAATTCTTTGTCAAAACTTGATTTTCATATGATTAATAGGTAAACATTCACAATGGAAACACATTGGGACGATTATAAGACAAAAGTAGTTTTGGTCAGTACCTACCTGCCTGTGCCGGGAGTAGTTTCTGTAGTGATTTTTTCATATCCTCAATTCTTTGTCAAAACTTGATTTTTATATGATTAATAGGTAAACATTCACAATGGAAACACATTGGGACGATTATAAGACAAAAGTAGTTTTGGTCAGTACCTACCTGCCTGTGCCGGGAGTAGTTTCTGTAGTGATTTTTTCATATCCTCAATTCTTTGTCAAAACTTGATTTTTATATGATTAATAGGTAAACATTCACAATGGAAACACATTGGGACGATTATAAGACAAAAGTAATTTTCGTCAGTACCTACCTGTCCGAGCCGGGAGTAGTTTCTGTAGTGATTTTTTCATATCCTCAATTCTTTGTCAAAACTTGATTTTTATATGATTAATAGGTAAACATTCACAATGGAAACACATTGGGACGATTATAAGACAAAAGTAGTTTTCGTCAGTACCTACCTGCCTGTGCCGGGAGTAGTTTCTGTAGTGATTTTTTCATATCCTCAATTCTTTGTCAAAACTTGATTTTTATATGATTAATAGGTAAACATTCACAATGGAAACACATTGGGAATATTATAAGACAAAAGTTTTGTAAGTTGTGTTTATAAGACAAAAGTAGTTTTCGTCAGTACCTACCTGCCCGTGCCGGGAGTAGTTTCTGTAGTGATTTTTTCATATCCTCAATTCTTTGTCAAAACTTGATTTTTATATGATTAATAGGTAAACATTCACAATGGAAACACATTGGGACGATTATAAGACAAAAGTAGTTTTCGTCAGTACCTACCTGCCTGTGCCGGGAGTAGTTTCTGTAGTGATTTTTTCATATCCTCAATTCTTTGTGAAAACTTGATTTTTATATGATTAATAGGTAAACATTCACAATGGAAACACATTGGGACGATTATAAGACAAAAGTAGTTTTCGTCAGTACCTCCCTGTCCGAGCCGGGAGTAGTTTCTGTAGTGATTTTTTCATATCCTCAATTCTTTGTCAAAACTTGATTTTTATATGATTAATAGGTAAACATTCACAATGGAAACACATTGGGACGATTATAAGACAAAAGTAGTTTTCGTCAGTACCTACCTGCCTGTGCCGGGAGTATTTTCTGTAGTGATTTTTTCATATCCTCAATTCTTTGTCAAAACTTTATTTTTATATGATTAATAGGTAAACATTCACAATGGAAACACATTGGGACGATTATAAGACAAAAGTTTTGTAAGTTGTGTTTATAAGACAAAAGTAGTTTTCGTCAGTACCTACCTGCCCGTGCCGGGAGTAGTTTCTGTAGTGATTTTTTCATATCCTCAATTCTTTGTCAAAACTTGATTTTTATATGATTAATAGGTAAACATTCACAATGGAAACACATTGGGACGATTATAAGACAAAAGTAGTTTTCGTCAGTACCTACCTGTCCGAGCCGGGAGTAGTTTCTGTAGTGATTTTTTCATATCCTCAATTCTTTGTCAAAACTTGATTTTTATATGATTAATAGGTAAACATTCACAATGGAAACACATTGGGACGATTATAAGACAAAAGTTTTGTAAGTTGTGTTTATAAGACAAAAGTAGTTTTCGTCAGTACCTACCTGCCCGTGCCGGGAGTAGTTTCTGTAGTGATTTTTTCATATCCTCAATTCTTTGTCAAAACTTGATTTTTATATGATTAATAGGTAAACATTCACAATGGAAACACATTGGGACGATTATAAGACAAAAGTAGTTTTCGTCAGTACCTACCTGCCTGTGCCGGGAGTAGTTTCTGTAGCGATTTTTTCATATCCTCAATTCTTTGTCAAAACTTGATTTTTATATGATTAATAGGTAAACATTCACAATGGAAACACATTTGGACGATTATAAGACAAAAGTAGTTTTCGTCAGTACCTACCTGCCCGTGCCAGTAGTAGTTTCTGTAGTGATTTTTTCATATCCTCAATTCTTTGTCAAAACTTGATTTTTATATGATTAATAGGTAAACATTCACAATGGAAACACATTGGGACGATTATAAGACAAGAGTAGTTTTCGTCAGTACCTACCTGCCCGTGCCGGGAGTAGTTTATCTGTATTTATTTTTCATATCCTCAATTCCTTGTCAAAACTTGATTTTTATATGATTAATAGGTAAACATTCACAATGGAAACACATTGGGACGATTATAAGACAAAAGTAGTTTTCGTCAGTACCTACCTGCCCGTGCCGGGAGTAGTTTCTGTAGTGATTTTTTCATATCCTCAATTCCTTGTCAAAACTTGATTTTTATATGATTAATAGGTAAACATTCACAATGGAAACACATTGGGACGATTATAAGACAAAATTAGTTTTCGTCAGTACCTACCTGCCTGTGCCGGGAGTAGTTTCTGTAGTGATTTTTTCATATCCTCAATTCTTTGTCAAAACTTGATTTTTATATGATTAATAGGTAAACATTCACAATGGAAACACATTGGGACGATTATAAGACAAAAGTAGTTTTCGTCTGTACCTACCTGCCTGTGCCGGGAGTAGTTTCTGTAGTGATTTTTTCATATCCTCAATTCTTTGTCAAAAATTGATTTTTATATGATTAATAGGTAAACATTCACAATGGAAACACATTGGGACGATTATAAGACAAAAGTAGTTTTCGTCAGTACCTACCTGCCTGTGCCGGGAGTAGTTTCTGTTATGATTTTTTCATATCCTCAATTCTTTGTCAAAACTTGATTTTTATATGATTAATAGGTAAACATTCACAATGGAAACACATTGGGACGATTATAAGACAAAAGTTTTGTAAGTTGTGTTTATAAGACAAAAGTAGTTTTCGTCAGTACCTACCTGCCCGTGCCGGGAGTAGTTTCTGTAGTGATTTTTTCATATCCTCAATTCTTTGTCAAAACTTGATTTTTATATGATTAATAGGTAAACATTCACAATGGAAACACATTGGGACGATTATAAGACAAAAGTAGTTTTCGTCAGTACCTACCTGTCCGAGCCGGGAGTAGTTTCTGTAGTGATTTTTTCATATCCTCAATTCTTTGTCAAAACTTGATTTTTATATGATTAATAGGTAAACATTCACAATGGAAACACATTGGGACGATTATAAGACAAAAGTTTTGTAAGTTGTGTTTATAAGACAAAAGTAGTTTTCGTCAGTACCTACCTGCCCGTGCCGGGAGTAGTTTCTGTAGTGATTTTTTCATATCCTCAATTCTTTGTCAAAACTTGATTTTTATATGATTAATAGGTAAACATTCACAATGGAAACACATTGGGACGATTATAAGACAAAAGTAGTTTTCGTCAGTACCTACCTGCCTGTGCCGGGAGTAGTTTCTGTAGCGATTTTTTCATATCCTCAATTCTTTGTCAAAACTTGATTTTTATATGATTAATAGGTAAACATTCACAATGGAAACACATTTGGACGATTATAAGACAAAAGTAGTTTTCGTCAGTACCTACCTGCCCGTGCCAGTAGTAGTTTCTGTAGTGATTTTTTCATATCCTCAATTCTTTGTCAAAACTTGATTTTTATATGATTAATAGGTAAACATTCACAATGGAAACACATTGGGACGATTATAAGACAAGAGTAGTTTTCGTCAGTACCTACCTGCCCGTGCCGGGAGTAGTTTATCTGTATTTATTTTTCATATCCTCAATTCCTTGTCAAAACTTGATTTTTATATGATTAATAGGTAAACATTCACAATGGAAACACATTGGGACGATTATAAGACAAAAGTAGTTTTCGTCAGTACCTACCTGCCCGTGCCGGGAGTAGTTTCTGTAGTGATTTTTTCATATCCTCAATTCCTTGTCAAAACTTGATTTTTATATGATTAATAGGTAAACATTCACAATGGAAACACATTGGGACGATTATAAGACAAAATTAGTTTTCGTCAGTACCTACCTGCCTGTGCCGGGAGTAGTTTCTGTAGTGATTTTTTCATATCCTCAATTCTTTGTCAAAACTTGATTTTTATATGATTAATAGGTAAACATTCACAATGGAAACACATTGGGACGATTATAAGACAAAAGTAGTTTTCGTCTGTACCTACCTGCCCGTGCCGGGAGTAGTTTCTGTAGTGATTTTTTCATATCCTCAATTCCTTGTCAAAACTTGATTTTTATATGATTAATAGGTAAACATTCACAATGGAAACACATTGGGACGATTATAAGACAAAATTAGTTTTCGTCAGTACCTACCTACCTGTGCCGGGAGTAGTTTCTGTAGTGATTTTTTCATATCCTCAATTCTTTGTCAAAACTTGATTTTTATATGATTAATAGGTAAACATTCACAATGGAAACACATTGGGACGATTATAAGACAAAAGTAGTTTTCGTCAGTACCTACCTGCCCGTGCCGGGAGTAGTTTATCTGTAGTGATTTTTCATATCCTCAATTCCTTGTCAAAACTTGATTTTTATATGATTAATAGGTAAACATTCACAATGGAAACACATTGGGACGATTATAAGACAAAAGTAGTTTTCGTCAGTACCTACCTGCCTGTGCCGGGAGTAGTTTCTGTAATGATTTTTTCATATCCTCAATTCCTTGTCAAATCTTGATTTTTATATGATTAATAGGTAAACATTCACAATGGAAACACATTGGGACGATTATAAGACAAAAGTAGTTTTCGTCAGTACCTACCTGCCCGTGCCGGGAGTAGTTTATATGTAGTGATTTTTTCATATCCTCAATTCTTTGTCAAAACTTGATTTTTATATGATTAATAGGTAAACATTCACAATGGAAACACATTGGGACGATTATAAGACAAAATTAGTTTTCGTCAGTACCTACCTGCCCGTGCAGGGAGTAGTTTCTGTAGTGATTTTTTCATATCCTCAATTTATTGTCAAAACTTGATTTTTATATGATTAATAGGTAAACATTCACAATGGAAACACATTTGGACGATTATAAGACAAAAGTAGTTTTCGTCAGTACCTACCTGCCCGTGCCAGTAGTAGTTTCTGTAGTGAATTTTTAATATCCTCAATTCTTTGTCAAAACTTGATTTTTATATGATTAATAGGTAAACATTCACAATGGAAACACATTGGGACGATTATAAGACAAAAGTAGTTTTCGTCAGTACCTACCTGCCTGTGCCGGGAGTAGTTTCTGTAGCAATTTGTTTATATCCTCAAATCATTGTCAAAACTTGATTTTTATATGATTAATAGGTAAACATTCACAATGGAAACACATTTGGACGATTATAAGACAAAAGTAGTTTTCGTCAGTACCTACCTACCCGAGCCGGGAGTAGTTTCTGTAGTGATTTTTTCATATCCTCAATTCTTTGTCAAAACTTGATTTTTATATGATTAATAGGTAAACATTCACAATGGAAACACATTGGGACGATTATAAGCCAGAAGTAGTTTTCGTCAGTACCTACCTGCCGTGCCGGGAGTAGTTTCTGTAGTGATTTTTTCATATCCTCAATTCTTTGTCAAAACTTGCTTTTTATATGATTAATAATTAAACATTCTCAATGGAAACACATTGGGACGATTATAAGACAAAAGTTGTTTTCGTCAGAACCTACCTGCCCGTGCCGGGAGTAGTTTCTTTAGTGATTTTTTCATATTCTCAATTCTTTGTCAAAACTTGATTTTTATGTGATTAATAGTTAAACATTCACAATGGAAACACATTGGGACGATTATAAGACAAAAGTAGTTTTCGTCAGTACCTACCTGCCCGTGCCGGGAGTAGTTTATCTGTAGTGATTTTTCATATCCTCAATTCCTTGTCAAAACTTGATTTTTATATGATTAATAGGTAAACATTCACAATGGAAACACATTGGGACGATTATAAGACAAAAGTAGTTTTCGTCAGTACCTACCTGCCCGTGCCGGGAGTAGTTTCTGTAGTGATTTTTTCATATCCTCAATTCCTTGTCAAAACTTGATTTTTATATGATTAATAGGTAAACATTCACAATGGAAACACATTGGGACGATTATAAGACAAAAGTAGTTTTCGTCAGTACCTACCTGCCTGTGCCGGGAGTAGTTTCTGTAGTGATTTTTTCATATCCTCAATTCTTTGTCAAAACTTGATTTTTATATGATTAATAGGTAAACATTCACAATGGAAACACATTGGGACGATTATAAGACAAAAGTAGTTTTCGTCAGTACCTACCTGTCCGAGCCGGGAGTAGTTTCTGTAGTGATTTTTTCATATCCTCAATTCTTTGTCAAAACTTGATTTTTATATGATTAATAGGTAAACATTCACAATGGAAACACATTTGGACGATTATAAGACAAAAGTAGTTTTCGTCAGTACCTACCTGCCCGTGCCAGTAGTAGTTTCTGTAGTGAATTTTTAATATCCTCAATTCTTTGTCAAAACTTGATTTTTATATGATTAATAGGTAAACATTCACAATGGAAACACATTGGGACGATTATAAGACAAAAGTAGTTTTCGTCAGTACCTACCTGCCTGTGCCGGGAGTAGTTTCTGTAGTGATTTTTTCATATCCTCAATTCTTTGTCAAAACTTGATTTTTATATGATTAATAGGTAAAAATTCACAATGGAAACACATTGGGACGATTATAAGACAAAAGTAGTTTTCGTCAGTACCTACCTGCCCATGCCGGGAGTAGTTTATCTGTAGTGATATTTTCATATCCTCAATTCTTTGTCAAAACTTGATTTTTATATGATTAATAGGTAAACATTCACAATGGAAACACATTTGGACGATTATAAGACAAAAGTAGTTTTCGTCAGTACCTACCTGCCCGTGCCAGTAGTAGTTTCTGTAGTGATTTTTTCATATCCTCAATTCTTTGTCAAAACTTGATTTTTATATGATTAATAGGTAAACATTCACAATGGAAACACATTGGGACGATTATAAGACAAAAGTAGTTTTCGTCAGTACCTACCTGCCTGTGCCGGGAGTAGTTTCTGTAGCGATTTTTTCATATCCTCAATTCTTTGTCAAAACTTGATTTTTATATGATTAATAGGTAAACATTCACAATGGAAACACATTGGGACGATTATAAGACAAAAGTAGTTTTCGTCAGTACCTACCTGCCCGTGCCGGGAGTAGTTTATATGTAGTGATTTTTTCATATCCTCAATTCTTTGTCAAAACTTGATTTTTATATGATTAATAGGTAAACATTCACAATGGAAACACATTGGGACGATTATAAGACAAAAGTAGTTTTCGTCAGTACCTACCTGTCCGAGCCGGGAGTAGTTTCTGTAGTGATTTTTTCATATCCTCAATTCTTTGTCAAAACTTGATTTTTATATGATTAATAGGTAAACATTCACAATGGAAACACATTTGGACGATTATAAGACAAAAGTAGTTTTCGTCAGTACCTACCTGCCCGTGCCAGTAGTAGTATCTGTAGTGAATTTTTAATATCCTCAATTCTTTGTCAAAACTTGATTTTTATATGATTAATAGGTAAACATTCACAATGGAAACACATTGGGACGATTATAAGACAAAAGTAGTTTTCGTCAGTACCTACCTGCCTGTGCCGGGAGTAGTTTCTGTAGTGATTTTTTCATATCCTCAATTCTTTGTCAAAACTTGATTTTTATATGATTAATAGGTAAAAATTCACAATGGAAACACATTGGGACGATTATAAGACAAAAGTAGTTTTCGTCAGTACCTACCTGCCCATGCCGGGAGTAGTTTATCTGTAGTGATTTTTTCATATCCTCAATTCTTTGTCAAAACTTGATTTTTATATGATTAATAGGTAAACATTCACAATGGAAACACATTGGGACGATTATATGACAAAAGTAGTTTTCGTCAGTACCTACCTGCCCGTGCCGGGAGTAGTTTCTGTAGTGATTTTTTCATATCCTGAATTCCTTGTCAAAACTTGATTTTTATATGATTAATAGGTAAACATTCACAATGGAAACACATTGGGACGATTATAAGACAAAAGTAGTTTTCGTCAGTACCTACCTGCCTGTGCCGGGAGTAGTTTCTGTAGTGATTTTTTCATATCCTCAATTCTTTGTGAAAACTTGATTTTTATATGATTAATAGGTAAACATTCACAATGGAAACACATTGGGACGATTATAACACAAAAGTAGTTTTCGTCAGTACCTACCTGTCCGAGCCGGGAGTAGTTTCTGTAATGATTTTTTCATATCCTCAATTCTTTGTCAAAACTTGATTTTTATATGATTAATAGGTAAACATTCACAATGGAAACACATTGGGACGATTATAAGACAAAAGTAGTTTTCGTCAGTACCTACCTGCCTGTGCCGGGAGTAGTTTCTGTAGTGATTTTTTCATATCCTCAATTCTTTGTCAAAACTTGATTTTTATATGATTAATAGGTAAACATTCACAATGGAAACACATTGGGACGATTATAAGACAAAAGTTTTGTAAGTTGTGTTTATAAGACAAAAGTAGTTTTCGTCAGTACCTACCTGATCGTGCCGGGAGTAGTTTCTGTAGTGATTTTTTCATATCCTCAATTCTTTGTCAAAACTTGATTTTTATATGATTAATAGGTAAACATTCACAATGGAAACACATTGGGACGATTATAAGACAAAAGTAGTTTTCGTCAGTACCTACCTGTCCGAGCCGGGAGTAGTTTCTGTAGTGATTTTTTCATATCCTCAATTCTTTGTCAAAACTTGATTTTTATATGATTAATAGGTAAACATTCACAATGGAAACACATTGGGACGATTATAAGACAAAAGTTTTGTAAGTTGTGTTTATAAGACAAAAGTAGTTTTCGTCAGTACCTACCTGCCCGTGCCGGGAGTAGTTTCTGTAGTGATTTTTTCATATCCTCAATTCTTTGTCAAAACTTGATTTTTATATGATTAATAGGTAAACATTCACAATGGAAACACATTGGGACGATTATAAGACAAAAGTAGTTTTCGTCAGTACCTACCTGCCTGTGCCGGGAGTAGTTTCTGTAGTGATTTTTTCATATCCTCAATTCTTTGTCAAAAATTGATTTTTATATGATTAATAGGTAAACATTCACAATGGAAACACATTGGGACGATTATAAGACAAAAGTAGTTTTCGTCAGTACCTACCTGCCCGTGCCGGGAGTAGTTTATCTGTAGTGATTTTTAATATCCTCAATTCCTTGTCAAATTTTGATTTTTATATGATTAATAGGTAAACATTCACAATGGAAACACATTGGGACGATTATAAGACAAAAGTAGTTTTCGTCAGTACCTACCTGCCTGTGCCGGGAGTAGTTTCTGTAGCAATTTGTTTATATCCTCAAATCATTGTCAAAACTTGATTTTTATAT
The DNA here is from genome assembly GCA_947044415.1 of Eupithecia dodoneata. NCBI lineage: Eukaryota > Metazoa > Arthropoda > Insecta > Lepidoptera > Geometridae > Eupithecia > Eupithecia dodoneata. Next base: position 93,649 of record OX345665.1, read on the forward strand.
GATTAATAGGTAAACATTCACAATGGAAACACATTTGGACGATTATAAGACAAAAGTAGTTTTCGTCAGTACCTACCTACCCGTGCCGGGAGTAGTTTCTGTAGTGATTTTTTCATATCCTCAATTCTTTGTCAAAACTTGATTTTTATATGATTAATAGGTAAACATTCACAATGGAAACACATTGGGACGATTATAAGCCAGAAGTAGTTTTCGTCAGTACCTACCTGCCGTGCCGGGAGTAGTTTCTGTAGTGATTTTTTCATATCCTCAATTCTTTGTCAAAACTTGCTTTTTATATGATTAATAATTAAACATTCTCAATGGAAACACATTGGGACGATTATAAGACAAAAGTTGTTTTCGTCAGAACCTACCTGCCCGTGCCGGGAGTAGTTTCTTTAGTGATTTTTTCATATTCTCAATTCTTTGTCAAAACTTGATTTTTATATGATTAATAGTTAAACATTCACAATGGAAACACATTGGGACGATTATAAGACAAAAGTAGTTTTCGTCAGTACCTACCTGCCCGTGCCGGGAGTAGTTTATCTGTAGTGATTTTTCATATCCTCAATTCCTTGTCAAAACTTGATTTTTATATGATTAATAGGTAAACATTCACAATGGAAACACATTGGGACGATTATAAGACAAAAGTAGTTTTCGTCAGTACCTACCTGCCCGTGCCGGGAGTAGTTTCTGTAGTGATTTTTTCATATCCTCAATTCCTTGTCAAAACTTGATTTTTATATGATTAATAGGTAAACATTCACAATGGAAACACATTGGGACGATTATAAGACAAAAGTAGTTTTCGTCAGTACCTACCTGCCTGTGCCGGGAGTAGTTTCTGTAGTGATTTTTTCATATCCTCAATTCTTTGTCAAAACTTGATTTTTATATGATTAATAGGTAAACATTCACAATGGAAACACATTGGGACGATTATAAGACAAAAGTAGTTTTCGTCAGTACCTACCTGTCCGAGCCGGGAGTAGTTTCTGTAGTGATTTTTTCATATCCTCAATTCTTTGTCAAAACTTGATTTTTATATGATTAATAGGTAAACATTCACAATGGAAACACATTTGGACGATTATAAGACAAAAGTAGTTTTCGTCAGTACCTACCTGCCCGTGCCAGTAGTAGTTTCTGTAGTGAATTTTTAATATCCTCAATTCTTTGTCAAAACTTGATTTTTATATGATTAATAGGTAAACATTCACAATGGAAACACATTGGGACGATTATAAGACAAAAGTAGTTTTCGTCAGTACCTACCTGCCTGTGCCGGGAGTAGTTTCTGTAGTGATTTTTTCATATCCTCAATTCTTTGTCAAAACTTGATTTTTATATGATTAATAGGTAAAAATTCACAATGGAAACACATTGGGACGATTATAAGACAAAAGTAGTTTTCGTCAGTACCTACCTGCCCATGCCGGGAGTAGTTTATCTGTAGTGATTTTTTCATATCCTCAATTCTTTGTCAAAACTTGATTTTTATATGATTAATAGGTAAACATTCACAATGGAAACACATTGGGACGATTATATGACAAAAGTAGTTTTCGTCAGTACCTACCTGCCCGTGCCGGGAGTAGTTTCTGTAGTGATTTTTTCATATCCTGAATTCCTTGTCAAAACTTGATTTTTATATGATTAATAGGTAAACATTCACAATGGAAACACATTGGGACGATTATAAGACAAAAGTAGTTTTCGTCAGTACCTACCTGCCTGTGCCGGGAGTAGTTTCTGTAGTGATTTTTTCATATCCTCAATTCTTTGTGAAAACTTGATTTTTATATGATTAATACGTAAACATTCACAATGGAAACACATTGGGACGATTATAAGACAAAAGTAGTTTTCGTCAGTACCTACCTGTCCGAGCCGGGAGTAGTTTCTGTAGTGATTTTTTCATATCCTCAATTCTTTGTCAAAACTTGATTTTTATATGATTAATAGGTAAACATTCACAATGGAAACACATTGGGACGATTATAAGACAAAAGTAGTTTTCGTCAGTACCTACCTGCCTGTGCCGGGAGTAGTTTCTGTTATGATTTTTTCATATCCTCAATTCTTTGTCAAAACTTGATTTTTATATGATTAATAGGTAAACATTCACAATGGAAACACATTGGGACGATTATAAGACAAAAGTTTTGTAAGTTGTGTTTATAAGACAAAAGTAGTTTTCGTCAGTACCTACCTGCCCGTGCCGGGAGTAGTTTCTGTAGTGATTTTTTCATATCCTCAATTCTTTGTCAAAACTTGATTTTTATATGATTAATAGGTAAACATTCACAATGGAAACACATTGGGACGATTATAAGACAAAAGTAGTTTTCGTCAGTACCTACCTGTCCGAGCCGGGAGTAGTTTCTGTAGTGATTTTTTCATATCCTCAATTCTTTGTCAAAACTTGATTTTTATATGATTAATAGGTAAACATTCACAATGGAAACACATTGGGACGATTATAAGACAAAAGTTTTGTAAGTTGTGTTTATAAGACAAAAGTAGTTTTCGTCAGTACCTACCTGCCCGTGCCGGGAGTAGTTTCTGTAGTGATTTTTTCATATCCTCAATTCTTTGTCAAAACTTGATTTTTATATGATTAATAGGTAAACATTCACAATGGAAACACATTGGGACGATTATAAGACAAAAGTAGTTTTCGTCAGTACCTACCTGCCTGTGCCGGGAGTAGTTTCTGTAGCGATTTTTTCATATCCTCAATTCTTTGTCAAAACTTGATTTTTATATGATTAATAGGTAAACATTCACAATGGAAACACATTTGGACGATTATAAGACAAAAGTAGTTTTCGTCAGTACCTACCTGCCCGTGCCAGTAGTAGTTTCTGTAGTGATTTTTTCATATCCTCAATTCTTTGTCAAAACTTGATTTTTATATGATTAATAGGTAAACATTCACAATGGAAACACATTGGGACGATTATAAGACAAGAGTAGTTTTCGTCAGTACCTACCTGCCCGTGCCGGGAGTAGTTTATCTGTATTTATTTTTCATATCCTCAATTCCTTGTCAAAACTTGATTTTTATATGATTAATAGGTAAACATTCACAATGGAAACACATTGGGACGATTATAAGACAAAAGTAGTTTTCGTCAGTACCTACCTGCCCGTGCCGGGAGTAGTTTCTGTAGTGATTTTTTCATATCCTCAATTCCTTGTCAAAACTTGATTTTTATATGATTAATAGGTAAACATTCACAATGGAAACACATTGGGACGATTATAAGACAAAATTAGTTTTCGTCAGTACCTACCTGCCTGTGCCGGGAGTAGTTTCTGTAGTGATTTTTTCATATCCTCAATTCTTTGTCAAAACTTGATTTTTATATGATTAATAGGTAAACATTCACAATGGAAACACATTGGGACGATTATAAGACAAAAGTAGTTTTCGTCTGTACCTACCTGCCTGTGCCGGGAGTAGTTTCTGTAGTGATTTTTTCATATCCTCAATTCTTTGTCAAAAATTGATTTTTATATGATTAATAGGTAAACATTCACAATGGAAACACATTGGGACGATTATAAGACAAAAGTAGTTTTCGTCAGTACCTACCTGCCCGTGCCGGGAGTAGTTTCTGTAGTGATTTTTTCATATCCTCAATTCCTTGTCAAAACTTGATTTTTATATGATTAATAGGTAAACATTCACAATGGAAACACATTGGGACGATTATAAGACAAAATTAGTTTTCGTCAGTACCTACCTACCTGTGCCGGGAGTAGTTTCTGTAGTGATTTTTTCATATCCTCAATTCTTTGTCAAAACTTGATTTTTATATGATTAATAGGTAAACATTCACAATGGAAACACATTGGGACGATTATAAGACAAAAGTAGTTTTCGTCAGTACCTACCTGCCCGTGCCGGGAGTAGTTTATCTGTAGTGATTTTTCATATCCTCAATTCCTTGTCAAAACTTGATTTTTATATGATTAATAGGTAAACATTCACAATGGAAACACATTGGGACGATTATAAGACAAAAGTAGTTTTCGTCAGTACCTACCTGCCTGTGCCGGGAGTAGTTTCTGTAATGATTTTTTCATATCCTCAATTCCTTGTCAAATCTTGATTTTTATATGATTAATAGGTAAACATTCACAATGGAAACACATTGGGACGATTATAAGACAAAAGTAGTTTTCGTCAGTACCTACCTGCCCGTGCCGGGAGTAGTTTATATGTAGTGATTTTTTCATATCCTCAATTCTTTGTCAAAACTTGATTTTTATATGATTAATAGGTAAACATTCACAATGGAAACACATTGGGACGATTATAAGACAAAATTAGTTTTCGTCAGTACCTACCTGCCCGTGCAGGGAGTAGTTTCTGTAGTGATTTTTTCATATCCTCAATTTATTGTCAAAACTTGATTTTTATATGATTAATAGGTAAACATTCACAATGGAAACACATTTGGACGATTATAAGACAAAAGTAGTTTTCGTCAGTACCTACCTGCCCGTGCCAGTAGTAGTTTCTGTAGTGAATTTTTAATATCCTCAATTCTTTGTCAAAACTTGATTTTTATATGATTAATAGGTAAACATTCACAATGGAAACACATTGGGACGATTATAAGACAAAAGTAGTTTTCGTCAGTACCTACCTGCCTGTGCCGGGAGTAGTTTCTGTAGCAATTTGTTTATATCCTCAAATCATTGTCAAAACTTGATTTTTATATGATTAATAGGTAAACATTCACAATGGAAACACATTTGGACGATTATAAGACAAAAGTAGTTTTCGTCAGTACCTACCTACCCGTGCCGGGAGTAGTTTCTGTAGTGATTTTTTCATATCCTCAATTCTTTGTCAAAACTTGATTTTTATATGATTAATAGGTAAACATTCACAATGGAAACACATTGGGACGATTATAAGCCAGAAGTAGTTTTCGTCAGTACCTACCTGCCGTGCCGGGAGTAGTTTCTGTAGTGATTTTTTCATATCCTCAATTCTTTGTCAAAACTTGCTTTTTATATGATTAATAATTAAACATTCTCAATGGAAACACATTGGGACGATTATAAGACAAAAGTTGTTTTCGTCAGAACCTACCTGCCCGTGCCGGGAGTAGTTTCTTTAGTGATTTTTTCATATTCTCAATTCTTTGTCAAAACTTGATTTTTATGTGATTAATAGTTAAACATTCACAATGGAAACACATTGGGACGATTATAAGACAAAAGTAGTTTTCGTCAGTACCTACCTGCCCGTGCCGGGAGTAGTTTATCTGTAGTGATTTTTCATATCCTCAATTCCTTGTCAAAACTTGATTTTTATATGATTAATAGGTAAACATTCACAATGGAAACACATTGGGACGATTATAAGACAAAAGTAGTTTTCGTCAGTACCTACCTGCCCGTGCCGGGAGTAGTTTCTGTAGTGATTTTTTCATATCCTCAATTCCTTGTCAAAACTTGATTTTTATATGATTAATAGGTAAACATTCACAATGGAAACACATTGGGACGATTATAAGACAAAAGTAGTTTTCGTCAGTACCTACCTGCCTGTGCCGGGAGTAGTTTCTGTAGTGATTTTTTCATATCCTCAATTCTTTGTCAAAACTTGATTTTTATATGATTAATAGGTAAACATTCACAATGGAAACACATTGGGACGATTATAAGACAAAAGTAGTTTTCGTCAGTACCTACCTGTCCGAGCCGGGAGTAGTTTCTGTAGTGATTTTTTCATATCCTCAATTCTTTGTCAAAACTTGATTTTTATATGATTAATAGGTAAACATTCACAATGGAAACACATTTGGACGATTATAAGACAAAAGTAGTTTTCGTCAGTACCTACCTGCCCGTGCCAGTAGTAGTTTCTGTAGTGAATTTTTAATATCCTCAATTCTTTGTCAAAACTTGATTTTTATATGATTAATAGGTAAACATTCACAATGGAAACACATTGGGACGATTATAAGACAAAAGTAGTTTTCGTCAGTACCTACCTGCCTGTGCCGGGAGTAGTTTCTGTAGTGATTTTTTCATATCCTCAATTCTTTGTCAAAACTTGATTTTTATATGATTAATAGGTAAAAATTCACAATGGAAACACATTGGGACGATTATAAGACAAAAGTAGTTTTCGTCAGTACCTACCTGCCCATGCCGGGAGTAGTTTATCTGTAGTGATATTTTCATATCCTCAATTCTTTGTCAAAACTTGATTTTTATATGATTAATAGGTAAACATTCACAATGGAAACACATTGGGACGATTATATGACAAAAGTAGTTTTCGTCAGTACCTACCTGCCCGTGCCGGGAGTAGTTTCTGTAGTGATTTTTTCATATCCTGAATTCCTTGTCAAAACTTGATTTTTATATGATTAATAGGTAAACATTCACAATGGAAACACATTGGGACGATTATAAGACAAAAGTAGTTTTCGTCAGTACCTACCTGTCCGAGCCGGGAGTAGTTTCTGTAATGATTTTTTCATATCCTCAATTCTTTGTCAAAACTTGATTTTTATATGATTAATAGGTAAACATTCACAATGGAAACACATTGGGACGATTATAAGACAAAAGTAGTTTTCGTCAGTACCTACCTGCCTGTGCCGGGAGTAGTTTCTGTAGTGATTTTTTCATATCCTCAATTCTTTGTCAAAACTTGATTTTTATATGATTAATAGGTAAACATTCACAATGGAAACACATTGGGACGATTATAAGACAAAAGTTTTGTAAGTTGTGTTTATAAGACAAAAGTAGTTTTCGTCAGTACCTACCTGATCGTGCCGGGAGTAGTTTCTGTAGTGATTTTTTCATATCCTCAATTCTTTGTCAAAACTTGATTTTTATATGATTAATAGGTAAACATTCACAATGGAAACACATTGGGACGATTATAAGACAAAAGTAGTTTTCGTCAGTACCTACCTGCCTGTGCCGGGAGTAGTTTCTGTAGTGATTTTTTCATATCCTCAATTCTTTGTCAAAACTTTATTTTTATATGATTAATAGGTAAACATTCACAATGGAAACATATTGGGACGATTATAAGACAAAAGTTTTGTAAGTTGTGTTTATAAGACAAAAGTAGTTTTCGTCAGTACCTACCTGCCCGTGCCGGGAGTAGTTTCTGTAGTGATTTTTTCATATCCTCAATTCTTTGTCAAAACTTGATTTTCATATGATTAATAGGTAAACATTCACAATGGAAACACATTGGGACGATTATAAGACAAAAGTAGTTTTCGTCAGTACCTACCTGCCTGTGCCGGGAGTAGTTTCTGTAGTGATTTTTTCATATCCTCAATTCCTTGTCAAAACTTGATTTTTATATGATTAATAGGTAAACATTCACAATGGAAACACATTGGGACGATTATAAGACAAAAGTAGTTTTGGTCAGTACCTACCTGCCTGTGCCGGGAGTAGTTTCTGTAGTGATTTTTTCATATCCTCAATTCTTTGTCAAAACTTGATTTTTATATGATTAATAGGTAAACATTCACAATGGAAACACATTGGGACGATTATAAGACAAAAGTAATTTTCGTCAGTACCTACCTGTCCGAGCCGGGAGTAGTTTCTGTAGTGATTTTTTCATATCCTCAATTCTTTGTCAAAACTTGATTTTTATATGATTAATAGGTAAACATTCACAATGGAAACACATTGGGACGATTATAAGACAAAAGTAGTTTTCGTCAGTACCTACCTGCCTGTGCCGGGAGTAGTTTCTGTAGTGATTTTTTCATATCCTCAATTCTTTGTCAAAACTTGATTTTTATATGATTAATAGGTAAACATTCACAATGGAAACACATTGGGAATATTATAAGACAAAAGTTTTGTAAGTTGTGTTTATAAGACAAAAGTAGTTTTCGTCAGTACCTACCTGCCCGTGCCGGGAGTAGTTTCTGTAGTGATTTTTTCATATCCTCAATTCTTTGTCAAAACTTGATTTTTATATGATTAATAGGTAAACATTCACAATGGAAACACATTGGGACGATTATAAGACAAAAGTAGTTTTCGTCAGTACCTACCTGCCTGTGCCGGGAGTAGTTTCTGTAGTGATTTTTTCATATCCTCAATTCTTTGTGAAAACTTGATTTTTATATGATTAATAGGTAAACATTCACAATGGAAACACATTGGGACGATTATAAGACAAAAGTAGTTTTCGTCAGTACCTCCCTGTCCGAGCCGGGAGTAGTTTCTGTAGTGATTTTTTCATATCCTCAATTCTTTGTCAAAACTTGATTTTTATATGATTAATAGGTAAACATTCACAATGGAAACACATTGGGACGATTATAAGACAAAAGTTTTGTAAGTTGTGTTTATAAGACAAAAGTAGTTTTCGTCAGTACCTACCTGCCCGTGCCGGGAGTAGTTTCTGTAGTGATTTTTTCATATCCTCAATTCTTTGTCAAAACTTGATTTTTATATGATTAATAGGTAAACATTCACAATGGAAACACATTGGGACGATTATAAGACAAAAGTAGTTTTCGTCAGTACCTACCTGCCTGTGCCGGGAGTAGTTTCTGTAGCGATTTTTTCATATCCTCAATTCTTTGTCAAAACTTGATTTTTATATGATTAATAGGTAAACATTCACAATGGAAACACATTTGGACGATTATAAGACAAAAGTAGTTTTCGTCAGTACCTACCTGCCCGTGCCAGTAGTAGTTTCTGTAGTGATTTTTTCATATCCTCAATTCTTTGTCAAAACTTGATTTTTATATGATTAATAGGTAAACATTCACAATGGAAACACATTGGGACGATTATAAGACAAGAGTAGTTTTCGTCAGTACCTACCTGCCCGTGCCGGGAGTAGTTTATCTGTATTTATTTTTCATATCCTCAATTCCTTGTCAAAACTTGATTTTTATATGATTAATAGGTAAACATTCACAATGGAAACACATTGGGACGATTATAAGACAAAAGTAGTTTTCGTCAGTACCTACCTGCCCGTGCCGGGAGTAGTTTCTGTAGTGATTTTTTCATATCCTCAATTCCTTGTCAAAACTTGATTTTTATATGATTAATAGGTAAACATTCACAATGGAAACACATTGGGACGATTATAAGACAAAATTAGTTTTCGTCAGTACCTACCTGCCTGTGCCGGGAGTAGTTTCTGTAGTGATTTTTTCATATCCTCAATTCTTTGTCAAAACTTGATTTTTATATGATTAATAGGTAAACATTCACAATGGAAACACATTGGGACGATTATAAGACAAAAGTAGTTTTCGTCTGTACCTACCTGCCTGTGCCGGGAGTAGTTTCTGTAGTGATTTTTTCATATCCTCAATTCTTTGTCAAAAATTGATTTTTATATGATTAATAGGTAAACATTCACAATGGAAACACATTGGGACGATTATAAGACAAAAGTAGTTTTCGTCAGTACCTACCTGCCCGTGCCGGGAGTAGTTTCTGTAGTGATTTTTTCATATCCTCAATTCCTTGTCAAAACTTGATTTTTATATGATTAATAGGTAAACATTCACAATGGAAACACATTGGGACGATTATAAGACAAAATTAGTTTTCGTCAGTACCTACCTACCTGTGCCGGGAGTAGTTTCTGTAGTGATTTTTTCATATCCTCAATTCTTTGTCAAAACTTGATTTTTATATGATTAATAGGTAAACATTCACAATGGAAACACATTGGGACGATTATAAGACAAAAGTAGTTTTCGTCAGTACCTACCTGCCCGTGCCGGGAGTAGTTTATCTGTAGTGATTTTTCATATCCTCAATTCCTTGTCAAAACTTGATTTTTATATGATTAATAGGTAAACATTCACAATGGAAACACATTGGGACGATTATAAGACAAAAGTAGTTTTCGTCAGTACCTACCTGCCTGTGCCGGGAGTAGTTTCTGTAATGATTTTTTCATATCCTCAATTCCTTGTCAAATCTTGATTTTTATATGATTAATAGGTAAACATTCACAATGGAAACACATTGGGACGATTATAAGACAAAAGTAGTTTTCGTCAGTACCTACCTGCCCGTGCCGGGAGTAGTTTATATGTAGTGATTTTTTCATATCCTCAATTCTTTGTCAAAACTTGATTTTTATATGATTAATAGGTAAACATTCACAATGGAAACACATTGGGACGATTATAAGACAAAATTAGTTTTCGTCAGTACCTACCTGCCCGTGCAGGGAGTAGTTTCTGTAGTGATTTTTTCATATCCTCAATTTATTGTCAAAACTTGATTTTTATATGATTAATAGGTAAACATTCACAATGGAAACACATTTGGACGATTATAAGACAAAAGTAGTTTTCGTCAGTACCTACCTGCCCGTGCCAGTAGTAGTTTCTGTAGTGAATTTTTAATATCCTCAATTCTTTGTCAAAACTTGATTTTTATATGATTAATAGGTAAACATTCACAATGGAAACACATTGGGACGATTATAAGACAAAAGTAGTTTTCGTCAGTACCTACCTGCCTGTGCCGGGAGTAGTTTCTGTAGCAATTTGTTTATATCCTCAAATCATTGTCAAAACTTGATTTTTATATGATTAATAGGTAAACATTCACAATGGAAACACATTTGGACGATTATAAGACAAAAGTAGTTTTCGTCAGTACCTACCTACCCGTGCCGGGAGTAGTTTCTGTAGTGATTTTTTCATATCCTCAATTCTTTGTCAAAACTTGATTTTTATATGATTAATAGGTAAACATTCACAATGGAAACACATTGGGACGATTATAAGCCAGAAGTAGTTTTCGTCAGTACCTACCTGCCGTGCCGGGAGTAGTTTCTGTAGTGATTTTTTCATATCCTCAATTCTTTGTCAAAACTTGCTTTTTATATGATTAATAATTAAACATTCTCAATGGAAACACATTGGGACGATTATAAGACAAAAGTTGTTTTCGTCAGAACCTACCTGCCCGTGCCGGGAGTAGTTTCTTTAGTGATTTTTTCATATTCTCAATTCTTTGTCAAAACTTGATTTTTATGTGATTAATAGTTAAACATTCACAATGGAAACACATTGGGACGATTATAAGACAAAAGTAGTTTTCGTCAGAACCTACCTGGCCGTGCCGGGAGTAGTTTCTTTAGTGATTTTTTCATATTCTCAATTCTTTGTCAAAACTTGATTTTTATATGATTAATAGTTAAACATTCACAATGGAAACACATTGGGACGATTATAAGACAAAAGTAGTTTTCGTCAGTACCTACCTGCCCGTGCCGGGAGTAGTTTATCTGTAGTGATTTTTCATATCCTCAATTCCTTGTCAAAACTTGATTTTTATATGATTAATAGGTAAACATTCACAATGGAAACACATTGGGACGATTATAAGACAAAAGTAGTTTTCGTCAGTACCTACCTGCCTGTGCCGGGAGTAGTTTCTGTAGTGATTTTTTCATATCCTCAATTCTTTGTCAAAACTTGATTTTTATATGATTAATAGGTAAACATTCACAATGGAAACACATTGGGACGATTATAAGACAAAAGTAGTTTTCGTCAGTACCTACCTGTCCGAGCCGGGAGTAGTTTCTGTAGTGATTTTTTCATATCCTCAATTCTTTGTCAAAACTTGATTTTTATATGATTAATAGGTAAACATTCACAATGGAAACACATTTGGACGATTATAAGACAAAAGTAGTTTTCGTCAGTACCTACCTGCCCGTGCCAGTAGTAGTTTCTGTAGTGAATTTTTAATATCCTCAATTCTTTGTCAAAACTTGATTTTTATATGATTAATAGGTAAACATTCACAATGGAAACACATTGGGACGATTATAAGACAAAAGTAGTTTTCGTCAGTACCTACCTGCCTGTGCCGGGAGTAGTTTCTGTAGTGATTTTTTCATATCCTCAATTCTTTGTCAAAACTTGATTTTTATATGATTAATAGGTAAAAATTCACAATGGAAACACATTGGGACGATTATAAGACAAAAGTAGTTTTCGTCAGTACCTACCTGCCCATGCCGGGAGTAGTTTATCTGTAGTGATATTTTCATATCCTCAATTCTTTGTCAAAACTTGATTTTTATATGATTAATAGGTAAACATTCACAATGGAAACACATTGGGACGATTATATGACAAAAGTAGTTTTCGTCAGTACCTACCTGCCCGTGCCGGGAGTAGTTTCTGTAGTGATTTTTTCATATCCTGAATTCCTTGTCAAAACTTGATTTTTATATGATTAATAGGTAAACATTCACAATGGAAACACATTGGGACGATTATAAGACAAAAGTAGTTTTCGTCAGTACCTACCTGTCCGAGCCGGGAGTAGTTTCTGTAATGATTTTTTCATATCCTCAATTCTTTGTCAAAACTTGATTTTTATATGATTAATAGGTAAACATTCACAATGGAAACACATTGGGACGATTATAAGACAAAAGTAGTTTTCGTCAGTACCTACCTGCCTGTGCCGGGAGTAGTTTCTGTAGTGATTTTTTCATATCCTCAATTCTTTGTCAAAACTTGATTTTTATATGATTAATAGGTAAACATTCACAATGGAAACACATTGGGACGATTATAAGACAAAAGTTTTGTAAGTTGTGTTTATAAGACAAAAGTAGTTTTCGTCAGTACCTACCTGATCGTGCCGGGAGTAGTTTCTGTAGTGATTTTTTCATATCCTCAATTCTTTGTCAAAACTTGATTTTTATATGATTAATAGGTAAACATTCACAATGGAAACACATTGGGACGATTATAAGACAAAAGTAGTTTTCGTCAGTACCTACCTGCCTGTGCCGGGAGTAGTTTCTGTAGTGATTTTTTCATATCCTCAATTCTTTGTCAAAACTTTATTTTTATATGATTAATAGGTAAACATTCACAATGGAAACATATTGGGACGATTATAAGACAAAAGTTTTGTAAGTTGTGTTTATAAGACAAAAGTAGTTTTCGTCAGTACCTACCTGCCCGTGCCGGGAGTAGTTTCTGTAGTGATTTTTTCATATCCTCAATTCTTTGTCAAAACTTGATTTTCATATGATTAATAGGTAAACATTCACAATGGAAACACATTGGGACGATTATAAGACAAAAGTAGTTTTCGTCAGTACCTACCTGCCTGTGCCGGGAGTAGTTTCTGTAGTGATTTTTTCATATCCTCAATTCCTTGTCAAAACTTGATTTTTATATGATTAATAGGTAAACATTCACAATGGAAACACATTGGGACGATTATAAGACAAAAGTAGTTTTGGTCAGTACCTACCTGCCTGTGCCGGGAGTAGTTTCTGTAGTGATTTTTTCATATCCTCAATTCTTTGTCAAAACTTGATTTTTATATGATTAATAGGTAAACATTCACAATGGAAACACATTGGGACGATTATAAGACAAAAGTAATTTTCGTCAGTACCTACCTGTCCGAGCCGGGAGTAGTTTCTGTAGTGATTTTTTCATATCCTCAATTCTTTGTCAAAACTTGATTTTTATATGATTAATAGGTAAACATTCACAATGGAAACACATTGGGACGATTATAAGACAAAAGTAGTTTTCGTCAGTACCTACCTGCCTGTGCCGGGAGTAGTTTCTGTAGTGATTTTTTCATATCCTCAATTCTTTGTCAAAACTTGATTTTTATATGATTAATAGGTAAACATTCACAATGGAAACACATTGGGAATATTATAAGACAAAAGTTTTGTAAGTTGTGTTTATAAGACAAAAGTAGTTTTCGTCAGTACCTACCTGCCCGTGCCGGGAGTAGTTTCTGTAGTGATTTTTTCATATCCTCAATTCTTTGTCAAAACTTGATTTTTATATGATTAATAGGTAAACATTCACAATGGAAACACATTGGGACGATTATAAGACAAAAGTAGTTTTCGTCAGTACCTACCTGCCTGTGCCGGGAGTAGTTTCTGTAGTGATTTTTTCATATCCTCAATTCTTTGTGAAAACTTGATTTTTATATGATTAATAGGTAAACATTCACAATGGAAACACATTGGGACGATTATAAGACAAAAGTAGTTTTCGTCAGTACCTCCCTGTCCGAGCCGGGAGTAGTTTCTGTAGTGATTTTTTCATATCCTCAATTCTTTGTCAAAACTTGATTTTTATATGATTAATAGGTAAACATTCACAATGGAAACACATTGGGACGATTATAAGACAAAAGTAGTTTTCGTCAGTACCTACCTGCCTGTGCCGGGAGTAGTTTCTGTAGTGATTTTTTCATATCCTCAATTCTTTGTCAAAACTTTATTTTTATATGATTAATAGGTAAACATTCACAATGGAAACACATTGGGACGATTATAAGACAAAAGTTTTGTAAGTTGTGTTTATAAGACAAAAGTAGTTTTCGTCAGTACCTACCTGCCCGTGCCGGGAGTAGTTTCTGTAGTGATTTTTTCATATCCTCAATTCTTTGTCAAAACTTGATTTTTATATGATTAATAGGTAAACATTCACAATGGAAACACATTGGGACGATTATAAGACAAAAGTAGTTTTCGTCAGTACCTACCTGTCCGAGCCGGGAGTAGTTTCTGTAGTGATTTTTTCATATCCTCAATTCTTTGTCAAAACTTGATTTTTATATGATTAATAGGTAAACATTCACAATGGAAACACATTGGGACGATTATAAGACAAAAGTAGTTTTCGTCAGTACCTACCTGCCTGTGCCGGGAGTAGTTTCTGTTATGATTTTTTCATATCCTCAATTCTTTGTCAAAACTTGATTTTTATATGATTAATAGGTAAACATTCACAATGGAAACACATTGGGACGATTATAAGACAAAAGTTTTGTAAGTTGTGTTTATAAGACAAAAGTAGTTTTCGTCAGTACCTACCTGCCCGTGCCGGGAGTAGTTTCTGTAGTGATTTTTTCATATCCTCAATTCTTTGTCAAAACTTGATTTTTATATGATTAATAGGTAAACATTCACAATGGAAACACATTGGGACGATTATAAGACAAAAGTAGTTTTCGTCAGTACCTACCTGTCCGAGCCGGGAGTAGTTTCTGTAGTGATTTTTTCATATCCTCAATTCTTTGTCAAAACTTGATTTTTATATGATTAATAGGTAAACATTCACAATGGAAACACATTTGGACGATTATAAGACAAAAGTAGTTTTCGTCAGTACCTACCTGCCCGTGCCAGTAGTAGTTTCTGTAGTGATTTTTTCATATCCTCAATTCTTTGTCAAAACTTGATTTTTATATGATTAATAGGTAAACATTCACAATGGAAACACATTGGGACGATTATAAGACAAAAGTAGTTTTCGTCAGTACCTACCTGCCTGTGCCGGGAGTAGTTTCTGTAGCGATTTTTTCATATCCTCAATTCTTTGTCAAAACTTGATTTTTATATGATTAATAGGTAAACATTCACAATGGAAACACATTGGGACGATTATAAGACAAAAGTAGTTTTCGTCAGTACCTACCTGCCCGTGCCGGGAGTAGTTTATATGTAGTGATTTTTTCATATCCTCAATTCTTTGTCAAAACTTGATTTTTATATGATTAATAGGTAAACATTCACAATGGAAACACATTGGGACGATTATAAGACAAAAGTAGTTTTCGTCAGTACCTACCTGTCCGAGCCGGGAGTAGTTTCTGTAGTGATTTTTTCATATCCTCAATTCTTTGTCAAAACTTGATTTTTATATGATTAATAGGTAAACATTCACAATGGAAACACATTTGGACGATTATAAGACAAAAGTAGTTTTCGTCAGTACCTACCTGCCCGTGCCAGTAGTAGTTTCTGTAGTGAATTTTTAATATCCTCAATTCTTTGTCAAAACTTGATTTTTATATGATTAATAGGTAAACATTCACAATGGAAACACATTGGGACGATTATAAGACAAAAGTAGTTTTCGTCAGTACCTACCTGCCTGTGCCGGGAGTAGTTTCTGTAGTGATTTTTTCATATCCTCAATTCTTTGTCAAAACTTGATTTTTATATGATTAATAGGTAAAAATTCACAATGGAAACACATTGGGACGATTATAAGACAAAAGTAGTTTTCGTCAGTACCTACCTGCCCATGCCGGGAGTAGTTTATCTGTAGTGATTTTTTCATATCCTCAATTCTTTGTCGAAACTTGATTTTTATATGATTAATAGGTAAACATTCACAATGGAAACACATTGGGACGATTATATGACAAAAGTAGTTTTCGTCAGTACCTACCTGCCCGTGCCGGGAGTAGTTTCTGTAGTGATTTTTTCATATCCTGAATTCCTTGTCAAAACTTGATTTTTATATGATTAATAGGTAAACATTCACAATGGAAACACATTGGGACGATTATAAGACAAAAGTAGTTTTCGTCAGTACCTACCTGCCTGTGCCGGGAGTAGTTTCTGTAGTGATTTTTTCATATCCTCAATTCTTTGTGAAAACTTGATTTTTATATGATTAATAGGTAAACATTCACAATGGAAACACATTGGGACGATTATAACACAAAAGTAGTTTTCGTCAGTACCTACCTGTCCGAGCCGGGAGTAGTTTCTGTAATGATTTTTTCATATCCTCAATTCTTTGTCAAAACTTGATTTTTATATGATTAATAGGTAAACATTCACAATGGAAACACATTGGGACGATTATAAGACAAAAGTAGTTTTCGTCAGTACCTACCTGCCTGTGCCGGGAGTAGTTTCTGTAGTGATTTTTTCATATCCTCAATTCTTTGTCAAAACTTGATTTTTATATGATTAATAGGTAAACATTCACAATGGAAACACATTGGGACGATTATAAGACAAAAGTTTTGTAAGTTGTGTTTATAAGACAAAAGTAGTTTTCGTCAGTACCTACCTGATCGTGCCGGGAGTAGTTTCTGTAGTGATTTTTTCATATCCTCAATTCTTTGTCAAAACTTGATTTTTATATGATTAATAGGTAAACATTCACAATGGAAACACATTGGGACGATTATAAGACAAAAGTAGTTTTCGTCAGTACCTACCTGTCCGAGCCGGGAGTAGTTTCTGTAGTGATTTTTTCATATCCTCAATTCTTTGTCAAAACTTGATTTTTATATGATTAATAGGTAAACATTCACAATGGAAACACATTGGGACGATTATAAGACAAAAGTTTTGTAAGTTGTGTTTATAAGACAAAAGTAGTTTTCGTCAGTACCTACCTGCCCGTGCCGGGAGTAGTTTCTGTAGTGATTTTTTCATATCCTCAATTCTTTGTCAAAACTTGATTTTTATATGATTAATAGGTAAACATTCACAATGGAAACACATTGGGACGATTATAAGACAAAAGTAGTTTTCGTCAGTACCTACCTGCCTGTGCCGGGAGTAGTTTCTGTAGTGATTTTTTCATATCCTCAATTCTTTGTCAAAAATTGATTTTTATATGATTAATAGGTAAACATTCACAATGGAAACACATTGGGACGATTATAAGACAAAAGTAGTTTTCGTC
The DNA here is from genome assembly GCA_947044415.1 of Eupithecia dodoneata. Lineage (NCBI taxonomy): Eukaryota > Metazoa > Arthropoda > Insecta > Lepidoptera > Geometridae > Eupithecia > Eupithecia dodoneata. The sequence continues at coordinate 111,174 of OX345665.1, forward strand.
AGTACCTACCTGCCCGTGCCGGGAGTAGTTTATCTGTAGTGATTTTTAATATCCTCAATTCCTTGTCAAATTTTGATTTTTATATGATTAATAGGTAAACATTCACAATGGAAACACATTGGGACGATTATAAGACAAAAGTAGTTTTCGTCAGTACCTACCTGCCTGTGCCGGGAGTAGTTTCTGTAGCAATTTGTTTATATCCTCAAATCATTGTCAAAACTTGATTTTTATATGATTAATAGGTAAACATTCACAATGGAAACACATTTGGACGATTATAAGACAAAAGTAGTTTTCGTCAGTACCTACCTACCCGTGCCGGGAGTAGTTTCTGTAGTGATTTTTTCATATCCTCAATTCTTTGTCAAAACTTGATTTTTATATGATTAATAGGTAAACATTCACAATGGAAACACATTGGGACGATTATAAGCCAGAAGTAGTTTTCGTCAGTACCTACCTGCCGTGCCGGGAGTAGTTTCTGTAGTGATTTTTTCATATCCTCAATTCTTTGTCAAAACTTGCTTTTTATATGATTAATAATTAAACATTCTCAATGGAAACACATTGGGACGATTATAAGACAAAAGTTGTTTTCGTCAGAACCTACCTGCCCGTGCCGGGAGTAGTTTCTTTAGTGATTTTTTCATATTCTCAATTCTTTGTCAAAACTTGATTTTTATATGATTAATAGTTAAACATTCACAATGGAAACACATTGGGACGATTATAAGACAAAAGTAGTTTTCGTCAGTACCTACCTGCCCGTGCCGGGAGTAGTTTATCTGTAGTGATTTTTCATATCCTCAATTCCTTGTCAAAACTTGATTTTTATATGATTAATAGGTAAACATTCACAATGGAAACACATTGGGACGATTATAAGACAAAAGTAGTTTTCGTCAGTACCTACCTGCCCGTGCCGGGAGTAGTTTCTGTAGTGATTTTTTCATATCCTCAATTCCTTGTCAAAACTTGATTTTTATATGATTAATAGGTAAACATTCACAATGGAAACACATTGGGACGATTATAAGACAAAAGTAGTTTTCGTCAGTACCTACCTGCCTGTGCCGGGAGTAGTTTCTGTAGTGATTTTTTCATATCCTCAATTCTTTGTCAAAACTTGATTTTTATATGATTAATAGGTAAACATTCACAATGGAAACACATTGGGACGATTATAAGACAAAAGTAGTTTTCGTCAGTACCTACCTGTCCGAGCCGGGAGTAGTTTCTGTAGTGATTTTTTCATATCCTCAATTCTTTGTCAAAACTTGATTTTTATATGATTAATAGGTAAACATTCACAATGGAAACACATTTGGACGATTATAAGACAAAAGTAGTTTTCGTCAGTACCTACCTGCCCGTGCCAGTAGTAGTTTCTGTAGTGAATTTTTAATATCCTCAATTCTTTGTCAAAACTTGATTTTTATATGATTAATAGGTAAACATTCACAATGGAAACACATTGGGACGATTATAAGACAAAAGTAGTTTTCGTCAGTACCTACCTGCCTGTGCCGGGAGTAGTTTCTGTAGTGATTTTTTCATATCCTCAATTCTTTGTCAAAACTTGATTTTTATATGATTAATAGGTAAAAATTCACAATGGAAACACATTGGGACGATTATAAGACAAAAGTAGTTTTCGTCAGTACCTACCTGCCCATGCCGGGAGTAGTTTATCTGTAGTGATTTTTTCATATCCTCAATTCTTTGTCAAAACTTGATTTTTATATGATTAATAGGTAAACATTCACAATGGAAACACATTGGGACGATTATATGACAAAAGTAGTTTTCGTCAGTACCTACCTGCCCGTGCCGGGAGTAGTTTCTGTAGTGATTTTTTCATATCCTGAATTCCTTGTCAAAACTTGATTTTTATATGATTAATAGGTAAACATTCACAATGGAAACACATTGGGACGATTATAAGACAAAAGTAGTTTTCGTCAGTACCTACCTGCCTGTGCCGGGAGTAGTTTCTGTAGTGATTTTTTCATATCCTCAATTCTTTGTGAAAACTTGATTTTTATATGATTAATAGGTAAACATTCACAATGGAAACACATTGGGACGATTATAAGACAAAAGTAGTTTTCGTCAGTACCTACCTGTCCGAGCCGGGAGTAGTTTCTGTAGTGATTTTTTCATATCCTCAATTCTTTGTCAAAACTTGATTTTTATATGATTAATAGGTAAACATTCACAATGGAAACACATTGGGACGATTATAAGACAAAAGTAGTTTTCGTCAGTACCTACCTGCCTGTGCCGGGAGTAGTTTCTGTAGTGATTTTTTCATATCCTCAATTCTTTGTCAAAACTTGATTTTTATATGATTAATAGGTAAACATTCACAATGGAAACACATTGGGACGATTATAAGACAAAAGTTTTGTAAGTTGTGTTTATAAGACAAAAGTAGTTTTCGTCAGTACCTACCTGATCGTGCCGGGAGTAGTTTCTGTAGTGATTTTTTCATATCCTCAATTCTTTGTCAAAACTTGATTTTTATATGATTAATAGGTAAACATTCACAATGGAAACACATTGGGACGATTATAAGACAAAAGTAGTTTTCGTCAGTACCTACCTGCCTGTGCCGGGAGTAGTTTCTGTAGTGATTTTTTCATATCCTCAATTCTTTGTCAAAACTTTATTTTTATATGATTAATAGGTAAACATTCACAATGGAAACATATTGGGACGATTATAAGACAAAAGTTTTGTAAGTTGTGTTTATAAGACAAAAGTAGTTTTCGTCAGTACCTACCTGCCCGTGCCGGGAGTAGTTTCGGTAGTGATTTTTTCATATCCTCAATTCTTTGTCAAAACTTGATTTTCATATGATTAATAGGTAAACATTCACAATGGAAACACATTGGGACGATTATAAGACAAAAGTAGTTTTCGTCAGTACCTACCTGCCTGTGCCGGGAGTAGTTTCTGTAGTGATTTTTTCATATCCTCAATTCCTTGTCAAAACTTGATTTTTATATGATTAATAGGTAAACATTCACAATGGAAACACATTGGGACGATTATAAGACAAAAGTAGTTTTGGTCAGTACCTACCTGCCTGTGCCGGGAGTAGTTTCTGTAGTGATTTTTTCATATCCTCAATTCTTTGTCAAAACTTGATTTTTATATGATTAATAGGTAAACATTCACAATGGAAACACATTGGGACGATTATAAGACAAAAGTAATTTTCGTCAGTACCTACCTGTCCGAGCCGGGAGTAGTTTCTGTAGTGATTTTTTCATATCCTCAATTCTTTGTCAAAACTTGATTTTTATATGATTAATAGGTAAACATTCACAATGGAAACACATTGGGACGATTATAAGACAAAAGTAGTTTTCGTCAGTACCTACCTGCCTGTGCCGGGAGTAGTTTCTGTAGTGATTTTTTCATATCCTCAATTCTTTGTCAAAACTTGATTTTTATATGATTAATAGGTAAACATTCACAATGGAAACACATTGGGAATATTATAAGACAAAAGTTTTGTAAGTTGTGTTTATAAGACAAAAGTAGTTTTCGTCAGTACCTACCTGCCCGTGCCGGGAGTAGTTTCTGTAGTGATTTTTTCATATCCTCAATTCTTTGTCAAAACTTGATTTTTATATGATTAATAGGTAAACATTCACAATGGAAACACATTGGGACGATTATAAGACAAAAGTAGTTTTCGTCAGTACCTACCTGCCTGTGCCGGGAGTAGTTTCTGTAGTGATTTTTTCATATCCTCAATTCTTTGTGAAAACTTGATTTTTATATGATTAATAGGTAAACATTCACAATGGAAACACATTGGGACGATTATAAGACAAAAGTAGTTTTCGTCAGTACCTCCCTGTCCGAGCCGGGAGTAGTTTCTGTAGTGATTTTTTCATATCCTCAATTCTTTGTCAAAACTTGATTTTTATATGATTAATAGGTAAACATTCACAATGGAAACACATTGGGACGATTATAAGACAAAAGTAGTTTTCGTCAGTACCTACCTGCCTGTGCCGGGAGTAGTTTCTGTAGTGATTTTTTCATATCCTCAATTCTTTGTCAAAACTTTATTTTTATATGATTAATAGGTAAACATTCACAATGGAAACACATTGGGACGATTATAAGACAAAAGTTTTGTAAGTTGTGTTTATAAGACAAAAGTAGTTTTCGTCAGTACCTACCTGCCCGTGCCGGGAGTAGTTTCTGTAGTGATTTTTTCATATCCTCAATTCTTTGTCAAAACTTGATTTTTATATGATTAATAGGTAAACATTCACAATGGAAACACATTGGGACGATTATAAGACAAAAGTAGTTTTCGTCAGTACCTACCTGTCCGAGCCGGGAGTAGTTTCTGTAGTGATTTTTTCATATCCTCAATTCTTTGTCAAAACTTGATTTTTATATGATTAATAGGTAAACATTCACAATGGAAACACATTGGGACGATTATAAGACAAAAGTAGTTTTCGTCAGTACCTACCTGCCTGTGCCGGGAGTAGTTTCTGTTATGATTTTTTCATATCCTCAATTCTTTGTCAAAACTTGATTTTTATATGATTAATAGGTAAACATTCACAATGGAAACACATTGGGACGATTATAAGACAAAAGTTTTGTAAGTTGTGTTTATAAGACAAAAGTAGTTTTCGTCAGTACCTACCTGCCCGTGCCGGGAGTAGTTTCTGTAGTGATTTTTTCATATCCTCAATTCTTTGTCAAAACTTGATTTTTATATGATTAATAGGTAAACATTCACAATGGAAACACATTGGGACGATTATAAGACAAAAGTAGTTTTCGTCAGTACCTACCTGTCCGAGCCGGGAGTAGTTTCTGTAGTGATTTTTTCATATCCTCAATTCTTTGTCAAAACTTGATTTTTATATGATTAATAGGTAAACATTCACAATGGAAACACATTTGGACGATTATAAGACAAAAGTAGTTTTCGTCAGTACCTACCTGCCCGTGCCAGTAGTAGTTTCTGTAGTGATTTTTTCATATCCTCAATTCTTTGTCAAAACTTGATTTTTATATGATTAATAGGTAAACATTCACAATGGAAACACATTGGGACGATTATAAGACAAAAGTAGTTTTCGTCAGTACCTACCTGCCTGTGCCGGGAGTAGTTTCTGTAGCGATTTTTTCATATCCTCAATTCTTTGTCAAAACTTGATTTTTATATGATTAATAGGTAAACATTCACAATGGAAACACATTGGGACGATTATAAGACAAAAGTAGTTTTCGTCAGTACCTACCTGCCCGTGCCGGGAGTAGTTTATATGTAGTGATTTTTTCATATCCTCAATTCTTTGTCAAAACTTGATTTTTATATGATTAATAGGTAAACATTCACAATGGAAACACATTGGGACGATTATAAGACAAAAGTAGTTTTCGTCAGTACCTACCTGTCCGAGCCGGGAGTAGTTTCTGTAGTGATTTTTTCATATCCTCAATTCTTTGTCAAAACTTGATTTTTATATGATTAATAGGTAAACATTCACAATGGAAACACATTTGGACGATTATAAGACAAAAGTAGTTTTCGTCAGTACCTACCTGCCCGTGCCAGTAGTAGTTTCTGTAGTGAATTTTTAATATCCTCAATTCTTTGTCAAAACTTGATTTTTATATGATTAATAGGTAAACATTCACAATGGAAACACATTGGGACGATTATAAGACAAAAGTAGTTTTCGTCAGTACCTACCTGCCTGTGCCGGGAGTAGTTTCTGTAGTGATTTTTTCATATCCTCAATTCTTTGTCAAAACTTGATTTTTATATGATTAATAGGTAAAAATTCACAATGGAAACACATTGGGACGATTATAAGACAAAAGTAGTTTTCGTCAGTACCTACCTGCCCATGCCGGGAGTAGTTTATCTGTAGTGATTTTTTCATATCCTCAATTCTTTGTCAAAACTTGATTTTTATATGATTAATAGGTAAACATTCACAATGGAAACACATTGGGACGATTATATGACAAAAGTAGTTTTCGTCAGTACCTACCTGCCTGTGCCGGGAGTAGTTTCTGTAGTGATTTTTTCATATCCTCAATTCTTTGTGAAAACTTGATTTTTATATGATTAATAGGTAAACATTCACAATGGAAACACATTGGGACGATTATAACACAAAAGTAGTTTTCGTCAGTACCTACCTGTCCGAGCCGGGAGTAGTTTCTGTAATGATTTTTTCATATCCTCAATTCTTTGTCAAAACTTGATTTTTATATGATTAATAGGTAAACATTCACAATGGAAACACATTGGGACGATTATAAGACAAAAGTAGTTTTCGTCAGTACCTACCTGCCTGTGCCGGGAGTAGTTTCTGTAGTGATTTTTTCATATCCTCAATTCTTTGTCAAAACTTGATTTTTATATGATTAATAGGTAAACATTCACAATGGAAACACATTGGGACGATTATAAGACAAAAGTTTTGTAAGTTGTGTTTATAAGACAAAAGTAGTTTTCGTCAGTACCTACCTGATCGTGCCGGGAGTAGTTTCTGTAGTGATTTTTTCATATCCTCAATTCTTTGTCAAAACTTGATTTTTATATGATTAATAGGTAAACATTCACAATGGAAACACATTGGGACGATTATAAGACAAAAGTAGTTTTCGTCAGTACCTACCTGTCCGAGCCGGGAGTAGTTTCTGTAGTGATTTTTTCATATCCTCAATTCTTTGTCAAAACTTGATTTTTATATGATTAATAGGTAAACATTCACAATGGAAACACATTGGGACGATTATAAGACAAAAGTTTTGTAAGTTGTGTTTATAAGACAAAAGTAGTTTTCGTCAGTACCTACCTGCCCGTGCCGGGAGTAGTTTCTGTAGTGATTTTTTCATATCCTCAATTCTTTGTCAAAACTTGATTTTTATATGATTAATAGGTAAACATTCACAATGGAAACACATTGGGACGATTATAAGACAAAAGTAGTTTTCGTCAGTACCTACCTGCCTGTGCCGGGAGTAGTTTCTGTAGTGATTTTTTCATATCCTCAATTCTTTGTCAAAAATTGATTTTTATATGATTAATAGGTAAACATTCACAATGGAAACACATTGGGACGATTATAAGACAAAAGTAGTTTTCGTCAGTACCTACCTGCCCGTGCCGGGAGTAGTTTATCTGTAGTGATTTTTAATATCCTCAATTCCTTGTCAAATTTTGATTTTTATATGATTAATAGGTAAACATTCACAATGGAAACACATTGGGACGATTATAAGATAAAAGTAGTTTTCGTCAGTACCTACCTGCCTGTGCCGGGAGTAGTTTCTGTTATGATTTTTTCATATCCTCAATTCCTTGTCAAAACTTGATTTTTATATGATTAATAGGTAAACATTCACAATGGAAACACATTGGGACAATTATAAGACAAAAGTAGTTTTCGTCAGTACCTACCTGCCTGTGCCGGGAGTAGTTTCTGTAGTGATTTTTTCATATCCTCAATTCTTTGTCAAAACTTGATTTTTATATGATTAATAGGTAAACATTCACAATGGAAACACATTGGGACGATTATAAGACAAAAGTAGTTTTCGTCAGTACCTACCTGCCCGTGCCGGGAGTAGTTTCTGTAGTGATTTTTTCATATCCTCAATTCCTTGTCAAAACTTGATTTTTATATGATTAATAGGTAAACATTCACAATGGAAACACATTGGGACGATTATAAGACAAAAGTAGTTTTCGTCAGTACCTACCTGCCCGTGCCGGGAGTAGTTTATATGTAGTGATTTTTTCATATCCTCAATTCTTTGTCAAAACTTGATTTTTATATGATTAATAGGTAAACATTCACAATGGAAACACATTGGGACGATTATAAGACAAAATTAGTTTTCGTCAGTACCTACCTGCCCGTGCAGGGAGTAGTTTCTGTAGTGATTTTTTCATATCCTCAATTTATTGTCAAAACTTGATTTTTATATGATTAATAGGTAAACATTCACAATGGAAACACATTTGGACGATTATAAGACAAAAGTAGTTTTCGTCAGTACCTACCTGCCCGTGCCAGTAGTAGTTTCTGTAGTGAATTTTTAATATCCTCAATTCTTTGTCAAAACTTGATTTTTATATGATTAATAGGTAAACATTCACAATGGAAACACATTGGGACGATTATAAGACAAAAGTAGTTTTCCTCAGTACCTACCTGCCTGTGCCGGGAGTAGTTTCTGTAGCAATTTGTTTATATCCTCAAATCATTGTCAAAACTTGATTTTTATATGATTAATAGGTAAACATTCACAATGGAAACACATTTGGACGATTATAAGACAAAAGTAGTTTTCGTCAGTACCTACCTACCCGTGCCGGGAGTAGTTTCTGTAGTGATTTTTTCATATCCTCAATTCTTTGTCAAAACTTGATTTTTATATGATTAATAGGTAAACATTCACAATGGAAACACATTGGGACGATTATAAGCCAGAAGTAGTTTTCGTCAGTACCTACCTGCCGTGCCGGGAGTAGTTTCTGTAGTGATTTTTTCATATCCTCAATTCTTTGTCAAAACTTGCTTTTTATATGATTAATAGTTAAACATTCTCAATGGAAACACATTGGGACGATTATAAGACAAAAGTTGTTTTCGTCAGAACCTACCTGCCCGTGCCGGGAGTAGTTTCTTTAGTGATTTTTTCATATTCTCAATTCTTTGTCAAAACTTGATTTTTATATGATTAATAGTTAAACATTCACAATGGAAACACATTGGGACGATTATAAGACAAAAGTAGTTTTCGTCAGTACCTACCTGCCCGTGCCGGGAGTAGTTTATCTGTAGTGATTTTTCATATCCTCAATTCCTTGTCAAAACTTGATTTTTATATGATTAATAGGTAAACATTCACAATGGAAACACATTGGGACGATTATAAGACAAAAGTAGTTTTCGTCAGTACCTACCTGCCCGTGCCGGGAGTAGTTTCTGTAGTGATTTTTTCATATCCTCAATTCCTTGTCAAAACTTGATTTTTATATGATTAATAGGTAAACATTCACAATGGAAACACATTGGGACGATTATAAGACAAAAGTAGTTTTCGTCAGTACCTACCTGCCTGTGCCGGGAGTAGTTTCTGTAGTGATTTTTTCATATCCTCAATTCTTTGTCAAAACTTGATTTTTATATGATTAATAGGTAAACATTCACAATGGAAACACATTGGGACGATTATAAGACAAAAGTAGTTTTCGTCAGTACCTACCTGTCCGAGCCGGGAGTAGTTTCTGTAGTGATTTTTTCATATCCTCAATTCTTTGTCAAAACTTGATTTTTATATGATTAATAGGTAAACATTCACAATGGAAACACATTTGGACGATTATAAGACAAAAGTAGTTTTCGTCAGTACCTACCTGCCCGTGCCAGTAGTAGTTTCTGTAGTGAATTTTTAATATCCTCAATTCTTTGTCAAAACTTGATTTTTATATGATTAATAGGTAAACATTCACAATGGAAACACATTGGGACGATTATAAGACAAAAGTAGTTTTCGTCAGTACCTACCTGCCCGTGCCGGGAGTAGTTTCTGTAGTGATTTTTTCATATCCTGAATTCCTTGACAAAACTTGATTTTTATATGATTAATAGGTAAACATTCACAATGGAAACACATTGGGACGATTATAAGACAAAAGTAGTTTTCGTCAGTACCTACCTGCCTGTGCCGGGAGTAGTTTCTGTAGTGATTTTTTCATATCCTCAATTCTTTGTGAAAACTTGATTTTTATATGATTAATAGGTAAACATTCACAATGGAAACACATTGGGACGATTATAAGACAAAAGTAGTTTTCGTCAGTACCTACCTGTCCGAGCCGGGAGTAGTTTCTGTAGTGATTTTTTCATATCCTCAATTCTTTGTCAAAACTTGATTTTTATATGATTAATAGGTAAACATTCACAATGGAAACACATTGGGACGATTATAAGACAAAAGTAGTTTTCGTCAGTACATACCTGCCTGTGCCGGGAGTAGTTTCTGTAGCAATTTGTTTATATCCTCAAATCATTGTCAAAACTTGATTTTTATATGATTAATAGGTAAACATTCACAATGGAAACACATTTGGACGATTATAAGACAAAAGTAGTTTTCGTCAGTACCTACCTACCCGTGCCGGGAGTAGTTTCTGTAGTGATTTTTTCATATCCTCAATTCTTTGTCAAAACTTGATTTTTATATGATTAATAGGTAAACATTCACAATGGAAACACATTGGGACGATTATAAGCCAGAAGTAGTTTTCGTCAGTACCTACCTGCCGTGCCGGGAGTAGTTTCTGTAGTGATTTTTTCATATCCTCAATTCTTTGTCAAAACTTGCTTTTTATATGATTAATAGTTAAACATTCTCAATGGAAACACATTGGGACGATTATAAGACAAAAGTTGTTTTCGTCAGAACCTACCTGGCCGTGCCGGGAGTAGTTTCTTTAGTGATTTTTTCATATTCTCAATTCTTTGTCAAAACTTGATTTTTATATGATTAATAGTTAAACATTCACAATGGAAACACATTGGGACGATTATAAGACAAAAGTAGTTTTCGTCAGTACCTACCTGCCCGTGCCGGGAGTAGTTTATCTGTAGTGATTTTTCATATCCTCAATTCCTTGTCAAAACTTGATTTTTATATGATTAATAGGTAAACATTCACAATGGAAACACATTGGGACGATTATAAGACAAAAGTAGTTTTCGTCAGTACCTACCTGCCCGTGCCGGGAGTAGTTTCTGTAGTGATTTTTTCATATCCTCAATTCCTTGTCAAAACTTGATTTTTATATGATTAATAGGTAAACATTCACAATGGAAACACATTGGGACGATTATAAGACAAAAGTAGTTTTCGTCAGTACCTACCTGCCTGTGCCGGGAGTAGTTTCTGTAGTGATTTTTTCATATCCTCAATTCTTTGTCAAAACTTGATTTTTATATGATTAATAGGTAAACATTCACAATGGAAACACATTGGGACGATTATAAGACAAAAGTAGTTTTCGTCAGTACCTACCTGTCCGAGCCGGGAGTAGTTTCTGTAGTGATTTTTTCATATCCTCAATTCTTTGTCAAAACTTGATTTTTATATGATTAATAGGTAAACATTCACAATGGAAACACATTTGGACGATTATAAGACAAAAGTAGTTTTCGTCAGTACCTACCTGCCCGTGCCAGTAGTAGTTTCTGTAGTGAATTTTTAATATCCTCAATTCTTTGTCAAAACTTGATTTTTATATGATTAATAGGTAAACATTCACAATGGAAACACATTGGGACGATTATAAGACAAAAGTAGTTTTCGTCAGTACCTACCTGCCCGTGCCGGGAGTAGTTTCTGTAGTGATTTTTTCATATCCTGAATTCCTTGTCAAAACTTGATTTTTATATGATTAATAGGTAAACATTCACAATGGAAACACATTGGGACGATTATAAGACAAAAGTAGTTTTCGTCAGTACCTACCTGCCTGTGCCGGGAGTAGTTTCTGTAGTGATTTTTTCATATCCTCAATTCTTTGTGAAAACTTGATTTTTATATGATTAATAGGTAAACATTCACAATGGAAACACATTGGGACGATTATAAGACAAAAGTAGTTTTCGTCAGTACCTACCTGTCCGAGCCGGGAGTAGTTTCTGTAGTGATTTTTTCATATCCTCAATTCTTTGTCAAAACTTGATTTTTATATGATTAATAGGTAAACATTCACAATGGAAACACATTGGGACGATTATAAGACAAAAGTAGTTTTCGTCAGTACCTACCTGCCTGTGCCGGGAGTAGTTTCTGTAGTGATTTTTTCATATCCTCAATTCTTTGTCAAAACTTGATTTTTATATGATTAATAGGTAAACATTCACAATGGAAACACATTGGGACGATTATAAGACAAAAGTTTTGTAAGTTGTGTTTATAAGACAAAAGTAGTTTTCGTCAGTACCTACCTGATCGTGCCGGGAGTAGTTTCTGTAGTGATTTTTTCATATCCTCAATTCTTTGTCAAAACTTGATTTTTATATGATTAATAGGTAAACATTCACAATGGAAACACATTGGGACGATTATAAGACAAAAGTAGTTTTCGTCAGTACCTACCTGCCTGTGCCGGGAGTAGTTTCTGTAGTGATTTTTTCATATCCTCAATTCTTTGTCAAAACTTTATTTTTATATGATTAATAGGTAAACATTCACAATGGAAACATATTGGGACGATTATAAGACTAAAGTTTTGTAAGTTGTGTTTATAAGACAAAAGTAGTTTTCGTCAGTACCTACCTGCCCGTGCCGGGAGTAGTTTCTGTAGTGATTTTTTCATATCCTCAATTCTTTGTCAAAACTTGATTTTCATATGATTAATAGGTAAACATTCACAATGGAAACACATTGGGACGATTATAAGACAAAAGTAGTTTTGGTCAGTACCTACCTGCCTGTGCCGGGAGTAGTTTCTGTAGTGATTTTTTCATATCCTCAATTCTTTGTCAAAACTTGATTTTTATATGATTAATAGGTAAACATTCACAATGGAAACACATTGGGACGATTATAAGACAAAAGTAGTTTTGGTCAGTACCTACCTGCCTGTGCCGGGAGTAGTTTCTGTAGTGATTTTTTCATATCCTCAATTCTTTGTCAAAACTTGATTTTTATATGATTAATAGGTAAACATTCACAATGGAAACACATTGGGACGATTATAAGACAAAAGTAATTTTCGTCAGTACCTACCTGTCCGAGCCGGGAGTAGTTTCTGTAGTGATTTTTTCATATCCTCAATTCTTTGTCAAAACTTGATTTTTATATGATTAATAGGTAAACATTCACAATGGAAACACATTGGGACGATTATAAGACAAAAGTAGTTTTCGTCAGTACCTACCTGCCTGTGCCGGGAGTAGTTTCTGTAGTGATTTTTTCATATCCTCAATTCTTTGTCAAAACTTGATTTTTATATGATTAATAGGTAAACATTCACAATGGAAACACATTGGGAATATTATAAGACAAAAGTTTTGTAAGTTGTGTTTATAAGACAAAAGTAGTTTTCGTCAGTACCTACCTGCCCGTGCCGGGAGTAGTTTCTGTAGTGATTTTTTCATATCCTCAATTCTTTGTCAAAACTTGATTTTTATATGATTAATAGGTAAACATTCACAATGGAAACACATTGGGACGATTATAAGACAAAAGTAGTTTTCGTCAGTACCTACCTGCCTGTGCCGGGAGTAGTTTCTGTAGTGATTTTTTCATATCCTCAATTCTTTGTGAAAACTTGATTTTTATATGATTAATAGGTAAACATTCACAATGGAAACACATTGGGACGATTATAAGACAAAAGTAGTTTTCGTCAGTACCTCCCTGTCCGAGCCGGGAGTAGTTTCTGTAGTGATTTTTTCATAGCCTCAATTCTTTGTCAAAACTTGATTTTTATATGATTAATAGGTAAACATTCACAATGGAAACACATTGGGACGATTATAAGACAAAAGTAGTTTTCGTCAGTACCTACCTGCCTGTGCCGGGAGTAGTTTCTGTAGTGATTTTTTCATATCCTCAATTCTTTGTCAAAACTTTATTTTTATATGATTAATAGGTAAACATTCACAATGGAAACACATTGGGACGATTATAAGACAAAAGTTTTGTAAGTTGTGTTTATAAGACAAAAGTAGTTTTCGTCAGTACCTACCTGCCCGTGCCGGGAGTAGTTTCTGTAGTGATTTTTTCATATCCTCAATTCTTTGTCAAAACTTGATTTTTATATGATTAATAGGTAAACATTCACAATGGAAACACATTGGGACGATTATAAGACAAAAGTAGTTTTCGTCAGTACCTACCTGTCCGAGCCGGGAGTAGTTTCTGTAGTGATTTTTTCATATCCTCAATTCTTTGTGAAAACTTGATTTTTATATGATTAATAGGTAAACATTCACAATGGAAACACATTGGGACGATTATAAGACAAAAGTAGTTTTCGTCAGTACCTACCTGTCCGAGCCGGGAGTAGTTTCTGTAGTGATTTTTTCATATCCTCAATTCTTTGTCAAAACTTGATTTTTATATGATTAATAGGTAAACATTCACAATGGAAACACATTGGGACGATTATAAGACAAAAGTAGTTTTCGTCAGTACCTACCTGCCTGTGCCGGGAGTAGTTTCTGTTATGATTTTTTCATATCCTCAATTCTTTGTCAAAACTTGATTTTTATATGATTAATAGGTAAACATTCACAATGGAAACACATTGGGACGATTATAAGACAAAAGTTTTGTAAGTTGTGTTTATAAGACAAAAGTAGTTTTCGTCAGTACCTACCTGCCCGTGCCGGGAGTAGTTTCTGTAGTGATTTTTTCATATCCTCAATTCTTTGTCAAAACTTGATTTTTATATGATTAATAGGTAAACATTCACAATGGAAACACATTGGGACGATTATAAGACAAAAGTAGTTTTCGTCAGTACCTACCTGTCCGAGCCGGGAGTAGTTTCTGTAGTGATTTTTTCATATCCTCAATTCTTTGTCAAAACTTGATTTTTATATGATTAATAGGTAAACATTCACAATGGAAACACATTGGGACGATTATAAGACAAAAGTTTTGTAAGTTGTGTTTATAAGACAAAAGTAGTTTTCGTCAGTACCTACCTGCCCGTGCCGGGAGTAGTTTCTGTAGTGATTTTTTCATATCCTCAATTCTTTGTCAAAACTTGATTTTTATATGATTAATAGGTAAACATTCACAATGGAAACACATTGGGACGATTATAAGACAAAAGTAGTTTTCGTCAGTACCTACCTGCCTGTGCCGGGAGTAGTTTCTGTAGCGATTTTTTCATATCCTCAATTCTTTGTCAAAACTTGATTTTTATATGATTAATAGGTAAACATTCACAATGGAAACACATTGGGACGATTATAAGACAAAAGTAGTTTTCGTCAGTACCTACCTGCCCGTGCCGGGAGTAGTTTATATGTAGTGATTTTTTCATATCCTCAATTCTTTGTCAAAACTTGATTTTTATATGATTAATAGGTAAACATTCACAATGGAAACACATTTGGACGATTATAAGACAAAAGTAGTTTTCGTCAGTACCTACCTGCCCGTGCCAGTAGTAGTTTCTGTAGTGATTTTTTCATATCCTCAATTCTTTGTCAAAACTTGATTTTTATATGATTAATAGGTAAACATTCACAATGGAAACACATTGGGACGATTATAAGACAAGAGTAGTTTTCGTCAGTACCTACCTGCCCGTGCCGGGAGTAGTTTATCTGTATTTATTTTTCATATCCTCAATTCCTTGTCAAAACTTGATTTTTATATGATTAATAGGTAAACATTCACAATGGAAACACATTGGGACGATTATAAGACAAAAGTAGTTTTCGTCAGTACCTACCTGCCCGTGCCGGGAGTAGTTTCTGTAGTGATTTTTTCATATCCTCAATTCCTTGTCAAAACTTGATTTTTATATGATTAATAGGTAAACATTCACAATGGAAACACATTGGGACGATTATAAGACAAAATTAGTTTTCGTCAGTACCTACCTGCCTGTGCCGGGAGTAGTTTCTGTAGTGATTTTTTCATATCCTCAATTCTTTGTCAAAACTTGATTTTTATATGATTAATAGGTAAACATTCACAATGGAAACACATTGGGACGATTATAAGACAAAAGTAGTTTTCGTCTGTACCTACCTGCCTGTGCCGGGAGTAGTTTCTGTAGTGATTTTTTCATATCCTCAATTCTTTGTCAAAAATTGATTTTTATATGATTAATAGGTAAACATTCACAATGGAAACACATTGGGACGATTATAAGACAAAAGTAGTTTTCGTCAGTACCTACCTGCCCGTGCCGGGAGTAGTTTCTGTAGTGATTTTTTCATATCCTCAATTCCTTGTCAAAACTTGATTTTTATATGATTAATAGGTAAACATTCACAATGGAAACACATTGGGACGATTATAAGACAAAATTAGTTTTCGTCAGTACCTACCTACCTGTGCCGGGAGTAGTTTCTGTAGTGATTTTTTCATATCCTCAATTCTTTGTCAAAACTTGATTTTTATATGATTAATAGGTAAACATTCACAATGGAAACACATTGGGACGATTATAAGACAAAAGTAGTTTTCGTCAGTACCTACCTGCCTGTGCCGGGAGTAGTTTCTGTAGTGATTTTTTCATATCCTCAATTCTTTGTCAAAAATTGATTTTTATATGATTAATAGGTAAACATTCACAATGGAAACACATTGGGACGATTATAAGACAAAAGTAGTTTTCGTCAGTACCTACCTGCCCGTGCCGGGAGTAGTTTATCTGTAGTGATTTTTCATATCCTCAATTCCTTGTCAAAACTTGATTTTTATATGATTAATAGGTAAACATTCACAATGGAAACACATTGGGACGATTATAAGACAAAAGTAGTTTTCGTCAGTACCTACCTGCCTGTGCCGGGAGTAGTTTCTGTTATGATTTTTTCATATCCTCAATTCCTTGTCAAATCTTGATTTTTATATGATTAATAGGTAAACATTCACAATGGAAACACATTGGGACAATTATAAGACAAAAGTAGTTTTCGTCAGTACCTACCTGCCTGTGCCGGGAGTAGTTTCTGTAGTGATTTTTTCATATCCTCAATTCTTTGTCAAAACTTGATTTTTATATGATTAATAGGTAAACATTCACAATGGAAACACATTGGGACGATTATAAGACAAAAGTAGTTTTCGTCAGTACCTACCTGCCCGTGCCGGGAGTAGTTTCTGTAGTGATTTTTTCATATCCTCAATTCCTTGTCAAAACTTGATTTTTATATGATTAATAGGTAAACATTCACAATGGAAACACATTGGGACGATTATAAGACAAAAGTAGTTTTCGTCAGTACCTACCTGCCCGTGCCGGGAGTAGTTTATATGTAGTGATTTTTTCATATCCTCAATTCTTTGTCAAAACTTGATTTTTATATGATTAATAGGTAAACATTCACAATGGAAACACATTGGGACGATTATAAGACAAAATTAGTTTTCGTCAGTACCTACCTGCCCGTGCAGGGAGTAGTTTCTGTAGTGATTTTTTCATATCCTCAATTTATTGTCAAAACTTGATTTTTATATGATTAATAGGTAAACATTCACAATGGAAACACATTTGGACGATTATAAGACAAAAGTAGTTTTCGTCAGTACCTACCTGCCCGTGCCAGTAGTAGTTTCTGTAGTGAATTTTTAATATCCTCAATTCTTTGTCAAAACTTGATTTTTATATGATTAATAGGTAAACATTCACAATGGAAACACATTGGGACGATTATAAGACAAAAGTAGTTTTCGTCAGTACCTACCTGCCTGTGCCGGGAGTAGTTTCTGTAGCAATTTGTTTATATCCTCAAATCATTATCAAAACTTGATTTTTATATGATTAATAGGTAAACATTCACAATGGAAACACATTTGGACGATTATAAGACAAAAGTAGTTTTCGTCAGTACCTACCTACCCGTGCCGGGAGTAGTTTCTGTAGTGATTTTTTCATATCCTCAATTCTTTGTCAAAACTTGATTTTTATATGATTAATAGGTAAACATTCACAATGGAAACACATTGGGACGATTATAAGCCAGAAGTAGTTTTCGTCAGTACCTACCTGCCGTGCCGGGAGTAGTTTCTGTAGTGATTTTTTCATATCCTCAATTCTTTGTCAAAACTTGATTTTTATATGATTAATAGGTAAACATTCACAATGGAAACACATTGGGACGATTATAAGACAAAAGTTTTGTAAGTTGTGTTTATAAGACAAAAGTAGTTTTCGTCAGTACCTACCTGCCCGTGCCGGGAGTAGTTTCTGTAGTGATTTTTTCATATCCTCAATTCTTTGTCAAAACTTGATTTTTATATGATTAATAGGTAAACATTCACAATGGAAACACATTGGGACGATTATAAGACAAAAGTAGTTTTCGTCAGTACCTACCTGCCTGTGCCGGGAGTAGTTTCTGTAGTGATTTTTTCATATCCTCAATTCTTTGTCAAAACTTGATTTTTATATGATTAATAGGTAAACATTCACAATGGAAACACATTGGGACGATTATAAGACAAAAGTAGTTTTCGTCAGTACCTACCTGCCTGTGCCGGGAGTAGTTTCTGTTATGATTTTTTCATATCCTCAATTCTTTGTCAAAACTTGATTTTTATATGATTAATAGGTAAACATTCACAATGGAAACACATTGGGACGATTATAAGACAAAAGTAGTTTTCGTCAGTACCTACCTGTCCGAGCCGGGAGTAGTTTCTGTAGTGATTTTTTCATATCCTCAATTCTTTGTCAAAACTTGATTTTTATATGATTAATAGGTAAACATTCACAATGGAAACACATTGGGACGATTATAAGACAAAAGTAGTTTTCGTCAGTACCTACCTGCCTGTGCCGGGAGTAGTTTCTGTTATGATTTTTTCATATCCTCAATTCTTTGTCAAAACTTGATTTTTATATGATTAATAGGTAAACATTCACAATGGAAACACATTGGGACGATTATAAGACAAAAGTTTTGTAAGTTGTGTTTATAAGACAAAAGTAGTTTTCGTCAGTACCTACCTGCCCGTGCCGGGAGTAGTTTCTGTAGTGATTTTTTCATATCCTCAATTCTTTGTCAAAACTTGATTTTTATATGATTAATAGGTAAACATTCACAATGGAAACACATTGGGACTATTATAAGACAAAAGTAGTTTTCGTCAGTACCTACCTGTCCGAGCCGGGAGTAGTTTCTGTAGTGATTTTTTCATATCCTCAATTCTTTGTCAAAACTTGATTTTTATATGATTAATAGGTAAACATTCACAATGGAAACACATTTGGACGATTATAAGACAAAAGTAGTTTTCGTCAGTACCTACCTGCCCGTGCCAGTAGTAGTTTCTGTAGTGATTTTTTCATATCCTCAATTCTTTGTCAAAACTTGATTTTTATATGATTAATAGGTAAACATTCACAATGGAAACACATTGGGACGATTATAAGACAAAAGTAGTTTTCGTCAGTACCTACCTGCCTGTGCCGGGAGTAGTTTCTGTAGCGATTTTTTCATATCCTCAATTCTTTGTCAAAACTTGATTTTTATATGATTAATAGGTAAACATTCACAATGGAAACACATTGGGACGATTATAAGACAAAAGTAGTTTTCGTCAGTACCTACCTGCCCGTGCCGGGAGTAGTTTATATGTAGTGATTTTTTCATATCCTCAATTCTTTGTCAAAACTTGATTTTTATATGATTAATAGGTAAACATTCACAATGGAAACACATTGGGACGATTATAAGACAAAAGTAGTTTTCGTCAGTACCTACCTGTCCGAGCCGGGAGTAGTTTCTGTAGTGATTTTTTCATATCCTCAATTCTTTGTCAAAACTTGATTTTTATATGATTAATAGGTAAACATTCACAATGGAAACACATTTGGACGATTATAAGACAAAAGTAGTTTTCGTCAGTACCTACCTGCCCGTGCCAGTAGTAGTTTCTGTAGTGAATTTTTAATATCCTCAATTCTTTGTCAAAACTTGATTTTTATATGATTAATAGGTAAACATTCACAATGGAAACACATTGGGACGATTATAAGACAAAAGTAGTTTTCGTCAGTACCTACCTGCCTGTGCCGGGAGTAGTTTCTGTAGTGATTTTTTCATATCCTCAATTCTTTGTCAAAACTTGATTTTTATATGATTAATAGGTAAAAATTCACAATGGAAACACATTGGGACGATTATAAGACAAAAGTAGTTTTCGTCAGTACCTACCTGCCCATGCCGGGAGTAGTTTATCTGTAGTGATTTTTTCATATCCTCAATTCTTTGTCAAAACTTGATTTTTATATGATTAATAGGTAAACATTCACAATGGAAACACATTGGGACGATTATATGACAAAAGTAGTTTTCGTCAGTACCTACCTGCCCGTGCCGGGAGTAGTTTCTGTAGTGATTTTTTCATATCCTGAATTCCTTGTCAAAACTTGATTTTTATATGATTAATAGGTAAACATTCACAATGGAAACACATTGGGACGATTATAAGACAAAAGTAGTTTTCGTCAGTACCTACCTGCCTGTGCCGGGAGTAGTTTCTGTAGTGATTTTTTCATATCCTCAATTCTTTGTGAAAACTTGATTTTTATATGATTAATAGGTAAACATTCACAATGGAAACACATTGGGACGATTATAAGACAAAAGTAGTTTTCGTCAGTACCTACCTGTCCGAGCCGGGAGTAGTTTCTGTAATGATTTTTTCATATCCTCAATTCTTTGTCAAAACTTGATTTTTATATGATTAATAGGTAAACATTCACAATGGAAACACATTGGGACGATTATAAGACAAAAGTAGTTTTCGTCAGTACCTACCTGCCTGTGCCGGGAGTAGTTTCTGTAGTGATTTTTTCATATCCTCAATTCTTTGTCAAAACTTGATTTTTATATGTATATAGGTAAACATTCACAATGGAAACACATTGGGACGATTATAAGACAAAAGTTTTGTAAGTTGTGTTTATAAGACAAAAGTAGTTTTCGTCAGTACCTACCTGATCGTGCCGGGAGTAGTTTCTGTAGTGATTTTTTCATATCCTCAATTCTTTGTCAAAACTTGATTTTTATATGATTAATAGGTAAACATTCACAATGGAAACACATTGGGACGATTATAAGACAAAAGTAGTTTTCGTCAGTACCTACCTGCCTGTGCCGGGAGTAGTTTCTGTAGTGATTTTTTCATATCCTCAATTCTTTGTCAAAACTTTATTTTTATATGATTAATAGGTAAACATTCACAATGGAAACATATTGGGACGATTATAAGACAAAAGTTTTGTAAGTTGTGTTTATAAGACAAAAGTAGTTTTCGTCAGTACCTACCTGCCCGTGCCGGGAGTAGTTTCTGTAGTGATTTTTTCATATCCTCAATTCTTTGTCAAAACTTGATTTTCATATGATTAATAGGTAAACATTCACAATGGAAACACATTGGGACGATTATAAGACAAAAGTAGTTTTCGTCAGTACCTACCTGCCTGTGCCGGGAGTAGTTTCTGTAGTGATTTTTTCATATCCTCAATTCCTTGTCAAAACTTGATTTTTATATGATTAATAGGTAAACATTCACAATGGAAACACATTGGGACGATTATAAGACAAAAGTAGTTTTGGTCAGTACCTACCTGCCTGTGCCGGGAGTAGTTTCTGTAGTGATTTTTTCATATCCTCAATTCTTTGTCAAAACTTGATTTTTATATGATTAATAGGTAAACATTCACAATGGAAACACATTGGGACGATTATAAGACAAAAGTAATTTTCGTCAGTACCTACCTGTCCGAGCCGGGAGTAGTTTCTGTAGTGATTTTTTCATATCCTCAATTCTTTGTCAAAACTTGATTTTTATATGATTAATAGGTAAACATTCACAATGGAAACACATTGGGACGATTATAAGACAAAAGTAGTTTTCGTCAGTACCTACCTGCCTGTGCCGGGAGTAGTTTCTGTAGTGATTTTTTCATATCCTCAATTCTTTGTCAAAACTTGATTTTTATATGATTAATAGGTAAACATTCACAATGGAAACACATTGGGACGATTATAAGACAAAAGTAGTTTTCGTCAGTACCTACCTGCCCGTGCCGGGAGTAGTTTCTGTAGTGATTTTTTCATATCCTCAATTCCTTGTCAAAACTTGATTTTTATATGTTTAATAGGTAAACATTCACAATGGAAACACATTGGGACGATTATAAGACAAAAGTAGTTTTCGTCAGTACCTACCTGCCTGTGCCGGGAGTAGTTTCTGTAGCGATTTTTTCATATCCTCAATTCTTTGTCAAAACTTGATTTTTATATGATTAATAGGTAAACATTCACAATGGAAACACATTAGGACGATTATAAGACAAAAGTAGTTTTCGTCAGTACCTACCTGTCCGAGCCGGGAGTAGTTTCTGTAGTGATTTTTTCATATCCTCAATTCTTTGTCAAAACTTGATTTTTATATGATTAATAGGTAAACATTCACAATGGAAACACATTTGGACGATTATAAGACAAAAGTAGTTTTCGTCAGTACCTACCTGCCCGTGCCAGTAGTAGTTTCTGTAGTGAATTTTTAATATCCTCAATTCTTTGTCAAAACTTGATTTTTATATGATTAATAGGTAAACATTCACAATGGAAACACATTGGGACGATTATAAGACAAAAGTAGTTTTCGTCAGTACCTACCTGCCTGTGCCGGGAGTAGTTTCTGTAGTGATTTTTTCATATCCTCAATTCTTTGTCAAAACTTGATTTTTATATGATTAATAGGTAAACATTCACAATGGAAACACATTGGGACGATTATAAGACAAGAGTAGTTTTCGTCAGTACCTACCTGCCCGTGCCGGGAGTAGTTTATCTGTATTGATTTTTCATATCCTCAATTCCTTGTCAAAACTTGATTTTTATATGATTAATAGGTAAACATTCACAATGGAAACACATTGGGACGATTATAAGACAAAAGTTTTGTAAGTTGTGTTTATAAGACAAAAGTAGTTTTCGTCAGTACCTACCTGCCCGTGCCGGGAGTAGTTTCTGTAGTGATTTTTTCATATCCTCAATTCTTTGTCAAAACTTGATTTTTATATGATTAATAGGTAAACATTCACAATGGAAACACATTGGGACGATTATAAGACAAAAGTAGTTTTCGTCAGTACCTACCTGTCCGAGCCGGGAGTAGTTTCTGTAGTGATTTTTTCATATCCTCAATTCTTTGTCAAAACTTGATTTTTATATGATTAATAGGTAAACATTCACAATGGAAACACATTTGGACGATTATAAGACAAAAGTAGTTTTCGTCAGTACCTACCTGCCCGTGCCAGTAGTAGTTTCTGTAGTGATTTTTTCATATCCTCAATTCTTTGTCAAAACTTGATTTTTATATGATTAATAGGTAAACATTCACAATGGAAACACATTGGGACGATTATAAGCCAGAAGTAGTTTTCGTCAGTACCTACCTGCCTGTGCCGGGAGTAGTTTCTGTAGTGATTTTTTCATATCCTCAATTCTTTGTCAAAACTTGATTTTTATATGATTAATAGGTAAAAATTCACAATGGAAACACATTGGGACGATTATAAGACAAAAGTAGTTTTCGTCAGTACCTACCTGCCCATGCCGGGAGTAGTTTATCTGTAGTGATTTTTTCATATCCTCAATTCTTTGTCAAAACTTGATTTTTATATGATTAATAGGTAAACATTCACAATGGAAACACATTGGGACGATTATATGACAAAAGTAGTTTTCGTCAGTACCTACCTGCCCGTGCCGGGAGTAGTTTCTGTAGTGATTTTTTCATATCCTGAATTCCTTGTCAAAACTTGATTTTTATATGATTAATAGGTAAACATTCACAATGGAAACACATTGGGACGATTATAAGACAAAAGTAGTTTTCGTCAGTACCTACCTGTCCGAGCCGGGAGTAGTTTCTGTAATGATTTTTTCATATCCTCAATTCTTTGTCAAAACTTGATTTTTATATGATTAATAGGTAAACATTCACAATGGAAACACATTGGGACGATTATAAGACAAAAGTAGTTTTCGTCCTGCCTGTGCCGGGAGTAGTTTCTGTAGTGATTTTTTCATATCCTCAATTCTTTGTCAAAACTTGATTTTTATATGTATATAGGTAAACATTCACAATGGAAACACATTGGGACGATTATAAGACAAAAGTTTTGTAAGTTGTGTTTATAAGACAAAAGTAGTTTTCGTCAGTACCTACCTGATCGTGCCGGGAGTAGTTTCTGTAGTGATTTTTTCATATCCTCAATTCTTTGTCAAAACTTGATTTTTATATGATTAATAGGTAAACATTCACAATGGAAACACATTGGGACGATTATAAGACAAAAGTAGTTTTCGTCAGTACCTACCTGCCTGTGCCGGGAGTAGTTTCTGTAGTGATTTTTTCATATCCTCAATTCTTTGTCAAAACTTTATTTTTATATGATTAATAGGTAAACATTCACAATGGAAACATATTGGGACGATTATAAGACAAAAGTTTTGTAAGTTGTGTTTATAAGACAAAAGTAGTTTTCGTCAGTACCTACCTGCCCGTGCCGGGAGTAGTTTCTGTAGTGATTTTTTCATATCCTCAATTCTTTGTCAAAACTTGATTTTCATATGATTAATAGGTAAACATTCACAATGGAAACACATTGGGACGATTATAAGACAAAAGTAGTTTTCGTCAGTACCTACCTGCCTGTGCCGGGAGTAGTTTCTGTAGTGATTTTTTCATATCCTCAATTCCTTGTCAAAACTTGATTTTTATATGATTAATAGGTAAACATTCACAATGGAAACACATTGGGACGATTATAAGACAAAAGTAGTTTTGGTCAGTACCTACCTGCCTGTGCCGGGAGTAGTTTCTGTAGTGATTTTTTCATATCCTCAATTCTTTGTCAAAACTTGATTTTTATATGATTAATAGGTAAACATTCACAATGGAAACACATTGGGACGATTATAAGACAAAAGTAGTTTTCGTCAGTACCTACCTGCCTGTGCCGGGAGTAGTTTCTGTAGTGATTTTTTCATATCCTCAATTCTTTGTCAAAACTTGATTTTTATATGATTAATAGGTAAACATTCACAATGGAAACACATTGGGAATATTATAAGACAAAAGTTTTGTAAGTTGTGTATATAAGACAAAAGTAGTTTTCGTCAGTACCTACCTGCCCGTGCCGGGAGTAGTTTCTGTAGTGATTTTTTCATATCCTCAATTCTTTGTCAAAACTTGATTTTTATATGATTAATAGGTAAACATTCACAATGGAAACACATTGGGACGATTATAAGACAAAAGTAGTTTTCGTCAGTACCTACCTGTCCGAGCCGGGAGTAGTTTCTGTAGTGATTTTTTCATATCCTCAATTCTTTGTCAAAACTTGATTTTTATATGATTAATAGGTAAACATTCACAATGGAAACACATTGGGACGATTATAAGACAAAAGTAGTTTTCGTCAGTACCTACCTGCCTGTGCCGGGAGTAGTTTCTGTTATGATTTTTTCATATCCTCAATTCTTTGTCAAAACTTGATTTTTATATGATTAATAGGTAAACATTCACAATGGAAACACATTTGGACGATTATAAGACAAAAGTAGTTTTCGTCAGTACCTACCTGCCCGTGCCAGTAGTAGTTTCTGTAGTGATTTTTTCATATCCTCAATTCTTTGTCAAAACTTGATTTTTATATGATTAATAGGTAAACATTCACAATGGAAACACATTGGGACGATTATAAGACAAAAGTAGTTTTCGTCAGTACCTACCTGCCTGTGCCGGGAGTAGTTTCTGTAGTGATTTTTTCATATCCTCAATTCTTTGTCAAAACTTGATTTTTATATGATTAATAGGTAAACATTCACAATGGAAACACATTGGGACGATTATAAGACAAGAGTAGTTTTCGTCAGTACCTACCTGCCCGTGCCGGGAGTAGTTTATCTGTATTGATTTTTCATATCCTCAATTCCTTGTCAAAACTTGATTTTTATATGATTAATAGGTAAACATTCACAATGGAAACACATTGGGACGATTATAAGACAAAAGTAGTTTTCGTCAGTACCTACCTGCCCGTGCCGGGAGTAGTTTCTGTAGTGATTTTTTCATATCCTCAATTCCTTGTCAAAACTTGATTTTTATATGATTAATAGGTAAACATTCACAATGGAAACACATTGGGACGATTATAAGACAAAATTAGTTTTCGTCAGTACCTACCTGCCTGTGCCGGGAGTAGTTTCTGTAGTGATTTTTTCATATCCTCAATTCTTTGTCAAAACTTGATTTTTATATGATTAATAGGTAAACATTCACAATGGAAACACATTGGGACGATTATAAGACAAAAGTAGTTTTCGTCTGTACCTACCTGCCTGTGCCGGGAGTAGTTTCTGTAGTGATTTTTTCATATCCTCAATTCTTTGTCAAAAATTGATTTTTATATGATTAATAGGTAAACATTCACAATGGAAACACATTGGGACGATTATAAGACAAAAGTAGTTTTCGTCAGTACCTACCTGCCCGTGCCGGGAGTAGTTTCTGTAGTGATTTTTTCATATCCTCAATTCTTTGTCAAAACTTGATTTTTATATGATTAATAGGTAAACATTCACAATGGAAACACATTTGGACGATTATAAGACAAAAGTAGTTTTCGTCAGTACCTACCTGCCCGTGCCAGTAGTAGTTTCTGTAGTGATTTTTTCATATCCTCAATTCTTTGTCAAAACTTGATTTTTATATGATTAATAGGTAAACATTCACAATGGAAACACATTGGGACGATTATAAGACAAAAGTAGTTTTCGTCAGTACCTACCTGCCTGTGCCGGGAGTAGTTTCTGTAGTGATTTTTTCATATCCTCAATTCTTTGTCAAAACTTGATTTTTATATGATTAATAGGTAAACATTCACAATGGAAACACATTGGGACGATTATAAGACAAGAGTAGTTTTCGTCAGTACCTACCTGCCCGTGCCGGGAGTAGTTTATCTGTATTGATTTTTCATATCCTCAATTCCTTGTCAAAACTTGATTTTTATATGATTAATAGGTAAACATTCACAATGGAAACACATTGGGACGATTATAAGACAAAAGTAGTTTTCGTCAGTACCTACCTGCCCGTGCCGGGAGTAGTTTCTGTAGTGATTTTTTCATATCCTCAATTCCTTGTCAAAACTTGATTTTTATATGATTAATAGGTAAACATTCACAATGGAAACACATTGGGACGATTATAAGACAAAATTAGTTTTCGTCAGTACCTACCTGCCTGTGCCGGGAGTAGTTTCTGTAGTGATTTTTTCATATCCTCAATTCTTTGTCAAAACTTGATTTTTATATGATTAATAGGTAAACATTCACAATGGAAACACATTGGGACGATTATAAGACAAAAGTAGTTTTCGTCTGTACCTACCTGCCTGTGCCGGGAGTAGTTTCTGTAGTGATTTTTTCATATCCTCAATTCTTTGTCAAAAATTGATTTTTATATGATTAATAGGTAAACATTCACAATGGAAACACATTGGGACGATTATAAGACAAAATTAGTTTTCGTCAGTACCTACCTGCCTGTGCCGGGAGTAGTTTCTGTAGTGATTTTTTCATATCCTCAATTCTTTGTCAAAACTTGATTTTTATATGATTAATAGGTAAACATTCACAATGGAAACACATTGGGACGATTATAAGACAAAAGTAGTTTTCGTCAGTACCTACGTGCCTGTGCCGGGAGTAGTTTCTGTAGTGATTTTTTCATATCCTCAATTCTTTGTCAAAAATTGATTTTTATATGATTAATAGGTAAACATTCACAATGGAAACACATTGGGACGATTATAAGACAAAAGTAGTTTTCGTCAGTACCTACCTGCCCGTGCCGGGAGTAGTTTATCTGTAGTGATTTTTCATATCCTCAATTCCTTGTCAAAACTTGATTTTTATATGATTAATAGGTAAACATTCACAATGGAAACACATTGGGACGATTATAAGACAAAAGTAGTTTTCGTCAGTACCTACCTGCCTGTGCCGGGAGTAGTTTCTGTTATGATTTTTTCATATCCTCAATTCCTTGTCAAAACTTGATTTTTATATGATTAATAGGTAAACATTCACAATGGAAACACATTGGGACAATTATAAGACAAAAGTAGTTTTCGTCAGTACCTACCTGCCTGTGCCGGGAGTAGTTTCTGTAGTGATTTTTTCATATCCTCAATTCTTTGTCAAAACTTGATTTTTATATGATTAATAGGTAAACATTCACAATGGAAACACATTGGGACGATTATAAGACAAAAGTAGTTTTCGTCAGTACCTACCTGCCCGTGCCGGGAGTAGTTTCTGTAGTGATTTTTTCATATCCTCAATTCCTTGTCAAAACTTGATTTTTATATGATTAATAGGTAAACATTCACAATGGAAACACATTGGGACGATTATAAGACAAAATTAGTTTTCGTCAGTACCTACCTGCCTGTGCCGGGAGTAGTTTCTGTAGTGATTTGTTCATATCCTCAATTCTTTGTCAAAACTTGATTTTTATATGATTAATAGGTAAACATTCACAATGGAAACACATTGGGACGATTATAAGACAAAAGTAGTTTTCGTCAGTACCTACCTGCCTGTGCCGGGAGTAGTTTCTGTAGTGATTTTTTCATATCCTCAATTCTTTGTCAAAAATTGATTTTTATATGATTAATAGGTAAACATTCACAATGGAAACACATTGGGACGATTATAAGACAAAATTAGTTTTCGTCAGTACCTACCTGCCTGTGCCGGGAGTAGTTTCTGTAGTGATTTTTTCATATCCTCAATTCTTTGTCAAAACTTGATTTTTATATGATTAATAGGTAAACATTCACAATGGAAACACATTGGGACGATTATAAGACAAAAGTAGTTTTCGTCAGTACCTACCTGCCTGTGCCGGGAGTAGTTTCTGTAGTGATTTTTTCATATCCTCAATTCTTTGTCAAAAATTGATTTTTATATGATTAATAGGTAAACATTCACAATGGAAACACATTGGGACGATTATAAGACAAAAGTAGTTTTCGTCAGTACCTACCTGCCCGTGCCGGGAGTAGTTTATCTGTAGTGATTTTTCATATCCTCAATTCCTTGTCAAAACTTGATTTTTATATGATTAATAGGTAAACATTCACAATGGAAACACATTGGGACGATTATAAGACAAAAGTAGTTTTCGTCAGTACCTACCTGCCTGTGCCGGGAGTAGTTTCTGTTATGATTTTTTCATATCCTCAATTCCTTGTCAAAACTTGATTTTTATATGATTAATAGGTAAACATTCACAATGGAAACACATTGGGACAATTATAAGACAAAAGTAGTTTTCGTCAGTACCTACCTGCCTCTGCCGGGAGTAGTTTCTGTAGTGATTTTTTCATATCCTCAATTCTTTGTCAAAACTTGATTTTTATATGATTAATAGGTAAACATTCACAATGGAAACACATTGGGACGATTATAAGACAAAAGTAGTTTTCGTCAGTACCTACCTGCCCGTGCCGGGAGTAGTTTCTGTAGTGATTTTTTCATATCCTCAATTGAAAAAATCCCGCCATGCTGGAGGTGCCCACTTGTAGGACCAACCTACTTAAGTTTGCCCCTATGTCACTCGCTATATATTTACTCAATGTTCTGTCCAAAAACAGCGTGGACATATTTTACGAAAACCTGCCGAAAGCCATGAAAAAGGCACAAAATGTTATTGAAAAACAAATATAAATTATTTAGTATTGTGTTTGTACAAAAATATGTAATTTTTAGTATAAGTAGTTATAACATCGCCTTAGGGCTTAATAAAAAAAACCTGTTATGATGTTATTATCTCAATAAATAAATAAATAAATAAATAAAATTCTTTGTCAAAACTTGATTTTTATATGATTAATAGGTAAACATTCACAATGGAAACACATTGGGACGATTATAAGCAAAAGTAGTTTACTTCGGTACCTACCTGCCCGTGCCTGGAGTAGTTTCTATAGTGATTTTTTCATATCCTCAATTCTTTGTCAAAACTTGATTTTTATATGATTAATAGGTAAACATTCACAATGGAAACACATTTGGACGATTATAAGACAAAAGTAGTTTTCGTCAGTACCTACCTGCCCGTGCCAGTAGTAGTTTCTGTAGTGATTTTTTCATATCCTCAATTCTTTGACAAAACTTGATTTTTATATGATTAATAGGTAAACATTCACAATGGAAACACATTGGGACGATTATAAGACAAAAGTAGTTTTCGTCAGTACCTACCTGTCCGAGCCGGGAGTAGTTTCTGTAGTGATTTTTTCATATCCTCAATTCTTTGTCAAAACTTGATTTTTATATGATTAATAGGTAAACATTCACAATGGAAACACATTTGGACGATTATAAGACAAAATTAGTTTTCGTCCGTACCTACCTGCCCGTGCAGGGAGTAGTTTCTGTAGTGATTTTTTCATATCCTCAATTTATTGTCAAAACTTGATTTTTATATGATTAATAGGTAAACATTCACAATGGAAACACATTGGGACGATTATAAGACAAAAGTAGTTTTCGTCAGTACCTACCTGCCCGTGCCGGGAGTAGTTTCTGTAGTGATTTTTTCATATCCTCAATTCCTTGTCAAAACTTGATTTTTATATGATTAATAGGTAAACATTCACAATGGAAACACATTGGGACGATTATAAGACAAAAGTAGTTTTCGTCAGTACCTACCTGCCTGTGCCGGGAGTAGTTTCTGTAGTGATTTTTTCATATCCTCAATTCTTTGTCAAAACTTGATTTTTATATGATTAATAGGTAAACATTCACAATGGAAACACATTGGGACGATTATAAGACAAAAGTAGTTTTCGTCAGTACCTACCTGTCCGAGCCGGGAGTAGTTTCTGTAGTGATTTTTTCATATCCTCAATTCTTTGTCAAAACTTGATTTTTATATGATTAATAGGTAAACATTCACAATGGAAACACATTTGGACGATTATAAGACAAAAGTAGTTTTCGTCAGTACCTACCTGCCCGTGCCAGTAGTAGTTTCTGTAGTGAATTTTTAATATCCTCAATTCTTTGTCAAAACTTGATTTTTATATGATTAATAGGTAAACATTCACAATGGAAACACATTGGGACGATTATAAGACAAAAGTAGTTTTCGTCAGTACCTACCTGCCTGTGCCGGGAGTAGTTTCTGTAGTGATTTTTTCATATCCTCAATTCTTTGTCAAAACTTGATTTTTATATGATTAATAGGTAAAAATTCACAATGGAAACACATTGGGACGATTATAAGACAAAAGTAGTTTTCGTCAGTACCTACCTGCCCATGCCGGGAGTAGTTTATCTGTAGTGATTTTTTCATATCCTCAATTCTTTGTCAAAACTTGATTTTTATATGATTAATAGGTAAACATTCACAATGGAAACACATTGGGACGATTATATGACAAAAGTAGTTTTCGTCAGTACCTACCTGCCCGTGCCGGGAGTAGTTTCTGTAGTGATTTTTTCATATCCTGAATTCCTTGTCAAAACTTGATTTTTATATGATTAATAGGTAAACATTCACAATGGAAACACATTGGGACGATTATAAGACAAAAGTAGTTTTCGTCAGTACCTACCTGCCTGTGCCGGGAGTAGTTTCTGTTATGATTTTTTCATATCCTCAATTCTTTGTCAAAACTTGATTTTTATATGATTAATAGGTAAACATTCACAATGGAAACACATTGGGACGATTATAAGACAAAAGTTTTGTAAGTTGTGTTTATAAGACAAAAGTAGTTTTCGTCAGTACCTACCTGCCCGTGCCGGGAGTAGTTTCTGTAGTGATTTTTTCATATCCTCAATTCTTTGTCAAAACTTGATTTTTATATGATTAATAGGTAAACATTCACAATGGAAACACATTGGGACGATTATAAGACAAAAGTAGTTTTCGTCAGTACCTACCTGTCCGAGCCGGGAGTAGTTTCTGTAGTGATTTTTTCATATCCTCAATTCTTTGTCAAAACTTGATTTTTATATGATTAATAGGTAAACATTCACAATGGAAACACATTGGGACGATTATAAGACAAAAGTTTTGTAAGTTGTGTTTATAAGACAAAAGTAGTTTTCGTCAGTACCTACCTGCCCGTGCCGGGAGTAGTTTCTGTAGTGATTTTTTCATATCCTCAATTCTTTGTCAAAACTTGATTTTTATATGATTAATAGGTAAACATTCACAATGGAAACACATTGGGACGATTATAAGACAAAAGTAGTTTTCGTCAGTACCTACCTGCCTGTGCCGGGAGTAGTTTCTGTAGCGATTTTTTCATATCCTCAATTCTTTGTCAAAACTTGATTTTTATATGATTAATAGGTAAACATTCACAATGGAAACACATTGGGACGATTATAAGACAAAAGTAGTTTTCGTCAGTACCTACCTGCCCGTGCCGGGAGTAGTTTATATGTAGTGATTTTTTCATATCCTCAATTCTTTGTCAAAACTTGATTTTTATATGATTAATAGGTAAACATTCACAATGGAAACACATTTGGACGATTATAAGACAAAAGTAGTTTTCGTCAGTACCTACCTGCCCGTGCCAGTAGTAGTTTCTGTAGTGATTTTTTCATATCCTCAATTCTTTGTCAAAACTTGATTTTTATATGATTAATAGGTAAACATTCACAATGGAAACACATTGGGACGATTATAAGACAAGAGTAGTTTTCGTCAGTACCTACCTGCCCGTGCCGGGAGTAGTTTATCTGTATTTATTTTTCATATCCTCAATTCCTTGTCAAAACTTGATTTTTATATGATTAATAGGTAAACATTCACAATGGAAACACATTGGGACGATTATAAGACAAAAGTAGTTTTCGTCAGTACCTACCTGCCCGTGCCGGGAGTAGTTTCTGTAGTGATTTTTTCATATCCTCAATTCCTTGTCAAAACTTGATTTTTATATGATTAATAGGTAAACATTCACAATGGAAACACATTGGGACGATTATAAGACAAAATTAGTTTTCGTCAGTACCTACCTGCCTGTGCCGGGAGTAGTTTCTGTAGTGATTTTTTCATATCCTCAATTCTTTGTCAAAACTTGATTTTTATATGATTAATAGGTAAACATTCACAATGGAAACACATTGGGACGATTATAAGACAAAAGTAGTTTTCGTCTGTACCTACCTGCCTGTGCCGGGAGTAGTTTCTGTAGTGATTTTTTCATATCCTCAATTCTTTGTCAAAAATTGATTTTTATATGATTAATAGGTAAACATTCACAATGGAAACACATTGGGACGATTATAAGACAAAAGTAGTTTTCGTCAGTACCTACCTGCCCGTGCCGGGAGTAGTTTCTGTAGTGATTTTTTCATATCCTCAATTCCTTGTCAAAACTTGATTTTTATATGATTAATAGGTAAACATTCACAATGGAAACACATTGGGACGATTATAAGACAAAATTAGTTTTCGTCAGTACCTACCTACCTGTGCCGGGAGTAGTTTCTGTAGTGATTTTTTCATATCCTCAATTCTTTGTCAAAACTTGATTTTTATATGATTAATAGGTAAACATTCACAATGGAAACACATTGGGACGATTATAAGACAAAAGTAGTTTTCGTCAGTACCTACCTGCCTGTGCCGGGAGTAGTTTCTGTAGTGATTTTTTCATATCCTCAATTCTTTGTCAAAAATTGATTTTTATATGATTAATAGGTAAACATTCACAATGGAAACACATTGGGACGATTATAAGACAAAAGTAGTTTTCGTCAGTACCTACCTGCCCGTGCCGGGAGTAGTTTATCTGTAGTGATTTTTCATATCCTCAATTCCTTGTCAAAACTTGATTTTTATATGATTAATAGGTAAACATTCACAATGGAAACACATTGGGACGATTATAAGACAAAAGTAGTTTTCGTCAGTACCTACCTGCCTGTGCCGGGAGTAGTTTCTGTTATGATTTTTTCATATCCTCAATTCCTTGTCAAATCTTGATTTTTATATGATTAATAGGTAAACATTCACAATGGAAACACATTGGGACAATTATAAGACAAAAGTAGTTTTCGTCAGTACCTACCTGCCTGTGCCGGGAGTAGTTTCTGTAGTGATTTTTTCATATCCTCAATTCTTTGTCAAAACTTGATTTTTATATGATTAATAGGTAAACATTCACAATGGAAACACATTGGGACGATTATAAGACAAAAGTAGTTTTCGTCAGTACCTACCTGCCCGTGCCGGGAGTAGTTTCTGTAGTGATTTTTTCATATCCTCAATTCCTTGTCAAAACTTGATTTTTATATGATTAATAGGTAAACATTCACAATGGAAACACATTGGGACGATTATAAGACAAAAGTAGTTTTCGTCAGTACCTACCTGCCCGTGCCGGGAGTAGTTTATATGTAGTGATTTTTTCATATCCTCAATTCTTTGTCAAAACTTGATTTTTATATGATTAATAGGTAAACATTCACAATGGAAACACATTGGGACGATTATAAGACAAAATTAGTTTTCGTCAGTACCTACCTGCCCGTGCAGGGAGTAGTTTCTGTAGTGATTTTTTCATATCCTCAATTTATTGTCAAAACTTGATTTTTATATGATTAATAGGTAAACATTCACAATGGAAACACATTTGGACGATTATAAGACAAAAGTAGTTTTCGTCAGTACCTACCTGCCCGTGCCAGTAGTAGTTTCTGTAGTGAATTTTTAATATCCTCAATTCTTTGTCAAAACTTGATTTTTATATGATTAATAGGTAAACATTCACAATGGAAACACATTGGGACGATTATAAGACAAAAGTAGTTTTCGTCAGTACCTACCTGCCTGTGCCGGGAGTAGTTTCTGTAGCAATTTGTTTATATCCTCAAATCATTATCAAAACTTGATTTTTATATGATTAATAGGTAAACATTCACAATGGAAACACATTTGGACGATTATAAGACAAAAGTAGTTTTCGTCAGTACCTACCTACCCGTGCCGGGAGTAGTTTCTGTAGTGATTTTTTCATATCCTCAATTCTTTGTCAAAACTTGATTTTTATATGATTAATAGGTAAACATTCACAATGGAAACACATTGGGACGATTATAAGCCAGAAGTAGTTTTCGTCAGTACCTACCTGCCGTGCCGGGAGTAGTTTCTGTAGTGATTTTTTCATATCCTCAATTCTTTGTCAAAACTTGATTTTTATATGATTAATAGGTAAACATTCACAATGGAAACACATTGGGACGATTATAAGACAAAAGTTTTGTAAGTTGTGTTTATAAGACAAAAGTAGTTTTCGTCAGTACCTACCTGCCCGTGCCGGGAGTAGTTTCTGTAGTGATTTTTTCATATCCTCAATTCTTTGTCAAAACTTGATTTTTATATGATTAATAGGTAAACATTCACAATGGAAACACATTGGGACGATTATAAGACAAAAGTAGTTTTCGTCAGTACCTACCTGCCTGTGCCGGGAGTAGTTTCTGTAGTGATTTTTTCATATCCTCAATTCTTTGTCAAAACTTGATTTTTATATGATTAATAGGTAAACATTCACAATGGAAACACATTGGGACGATTATAAGACAAAAGTAGTTTTCGTCAGTACCTACCTGCCTGTGCCGGGAGTAGTTTCTGTTATGATTTTTTCATATCCTCAATTCTTTGTCAAAACTTGATTTTTATATGATTAATAGGTAAACATTCACAATGGAAACACATTGGGACGATTATAAGACAAAAGTAGTTTTCGTCAGTACCTACCTGTCCGAGCCGGGAGTAGTTTCTGTAGTGATTTTTTCATATCCTCAATTCTTTGTCAAAACTTGATTTTTATATGATTAATAGGTAAACATTCACAATGGAAACACATTGGGACGATTATAAGACAAAAGTAGTTTTCGTCAGTACCTACCTGCCTGTGCCGGGAGTAGTTTCTGTTATGATTTTTTCATATCCTCAATTCTTTGTCAAAACTTGATTTTTATATGATTAATAGGTAAACATTCACAATGGAAACACATTGGGACGATTATAAGACAAAAGTTTTGTAAGTTGTGTTTATAAGACAAAAGTAGTTTTCGTCAGTACCTACCTGCCCGTGCCGGGAGTAGTTTCTGTAGTGATTTTTTCATATCCTCAATTCTTTGTCAAAACTTGATTTTTATATGATTAATAGGTAAACATTCACAATGGAAACACATTGGGACGATTATAAGACAAAAGTAGTTTTCGTCAGTACCTACCTGTCCGAGCCGGGAGTAGTTTCTGTAGTGATTTTTTCATATCCTCAATTCTTTGTCAAAACTTGATTTTTATATGATTAATAGGTAAACATTCACAATGGAAACACATTTGGACGATTATAAGACAAAAGTAGTTTTCGTCAGTACCTACCTGCCCGTGCCAGTAGTAGTTTCTGTAGTGATTTTTTCATATCCTCAATTCTTTGTCAAAACTTGATTTTTATATGATTAATAGGTAAACATTCACAATGGAAACACATTGGGACGATTATAAGACAAAAGTAGTTTTCGTCAGTACCTACCTGCCTGTGCCGGGAGTAGTTTCTGTAGCGATTTTTTCATATCCTCAATTCTTTGTCAAAACTTGATTTTTATATGATTAATAGGTAAACATTCACAATGGAAACACATTGGGACGATTATAAGACAAAAGTAGTTTTCGTCAGTACCTACCTGCCCGTGCCGGGAGTAGTTTATATGTAGTGATTTTTTCATATCCTCAATTCTTTGTCAAAACTTGATTTTTATATGATTAATAGGTAAACATTCACAATGGAAACACATTGGGACGATTATAAGACAAAAGTAGTTTTCGTCAGTACCTACCTGTCCGAGCCGGGAGTAGTTTCTGTAGTGATTTTTTCATATCCTCAATTCTTTGTCAAAACTTGATTTTTATATGATTAATAGGTAAACATTCACAATGGAAACACATTTGGACGATTATAAGACAAAAGTAGTTTTCGTCAGTACCTACCTGCCCGTGCCAGTAGTAGTTTCTGTAGTGAATTTTTAATATCCTCAATTCTTTGTCAAAACTTGATTTTTATATGATTAATAGGTAAACATTCACAATGGAAACACATTGGGACGATTATAAGACAAAAGTAGTTTTCGTCAGTACCTACCTGCCTGTGCCGGGAGTAGTTTCTGTAGTGATTTTTTCATATCCTCAATTCTTTGTCAAAACTTGATTTTTATATGATTAATAGGTAAAAATTCACAATGGAAACACATTGGGACGATTATAAGACAAAAGTAGTTTTCGTCAGTACCTACCTGCCAATGCCGGGAGTAGTTTATCTGTAGTGATTTTTTCATATCCTCAATTCTTTGTCAAAACTTGATTTTTATATGATTAATAGGTAAACATTCACAATGGAAACACATTGGGACGATTATATGACAAAAGTAGTTTTCGTCAGTACCTACCTGCCCGTGCCGGGAGTAGTTTCTGTAGTGATTTTTTCATATCCTGAATTCCTTGTCAAAACTTGATTTTTATATGATTAATAGGTAAACATTCACAATGGAAACACATTGGGACGATTATAAGACAAAAGTAGTTTTCGTCAGTACCTACCTGCCTGTGCCGGGAGTAGTTTCTGTAGTGATTTTTTCATATCCTCAATTCTTTGTGAAAACTTGATTTTTATATGATTAATAGGTAAACATTCACAATGGAAACACATTGGGACGATTATAAGACAAAAGTAGTTTTCGTCAGTACCTACCTGTCCGAGCCGGGAGTAGTTTCTGTAATGATTTTTTCATATCCTCAATTCTTTGTCAAAACTTGATTTTTATATGATTAATAGGTAAACATTCACAATGGAAACACATTGGGACGATTATAAGACAAAAGTAGTTTTCGTCAGTACCTACCTGCCTGTGCCGGGAGTAGTTTCTGTAGTGATTTTTTCATATCCTCAATTCTTTGTCAAAACTTGATTTTTATATGTATATAGGTAAACATTCACAATGGAAACACATTGGGACGATTATAAGACAAAAGTTTTGTAAGTTGTGTTTATAAGACAAAAGT
The DNA here is from genome assembly GCA_947044415.1 of Eupithecia dodoneata. Classification (NCBI taxonomy): domain Eukaryota; kingdom Metazoa; phylum Arthropoda; class Insecta; order Lepidoptera; family Geometridae; genus Eupithecia; species Eupithecia dodoneata. The sequence continues at coordinate 149,100 of OX345665.1, forward strand.
AGTTTTCGTCAGTACCTACCTGATCGTGCCGGGAGTAGTTTCTGTAGTGATTTTTTCATATCCTCAATTCTTTGTCAAAACTTGATTTTTATATGATTAATAGGTAAACATTCACAATGGAAACACATTGGGACGATTATAAGACAAAAGTAGTTTTCGTCAGTACCTACCTGCCTGTGCCGGGAGTAGTTTCTGTAGTGATTTTTTCATATCCTCAATTCTTTGTCAAAACTTTATTTTTATATGATTAATAGGTAAACATTCACAATGGAAACATATTGGGACGATTATAAGACAAAAGTTTTGTAAGTTGTGTTTATAAGACAAAAGTAGTTTTCGTCAGTACCTACCTGCCCGTGCCGGGAGTAGTTTCTGTAGTGATTTTTTCATATCCTCAATTCTTTGTCAAAACTTGATTTTCATATGATTAATAGGTAAACATTCACAATGGAAACACATTGGGACGATTATAAGACAAAAGTAGTTTTCGTCAGTACCTACCTGCCTGTGCCGGGAGTAGTTTCTGTAGTGATTTTTTCATATCCTCAATTCCTTGTCAAAACTTGATTTTTATATGATTAATAGGTAAACATTCACAATGGAAACACATTGGGACGATTATAAGACAAAAGTAGTTTTGGTCAGTACCTACCTGCCTGTGCCGGGAGTAGTTTCTGTAGTGATTTTTTCATATCCTCAATTCTTTGTCAAAACTTGATTTTTATATGATTAATAGGTAAACATTCACAATGGAAACACATTGGGACGATTATAAGACAAAAGTAATTTTCGTCAGTACCTACCTGTCCGAGCCGGGAGTAGTTTCTGTAGTGATTTTTTCATATCCTCAATTCTTTGTCAAAACTTGATTTTTATATGATTAATAGGTAAACATTCACAATGGAAACACATTGGGACGATTATAAGACAAAAGTAGTTTTCGTCAGTACCTACCTGCCTGTGCCGGGAGTAGTTTCTGTAGTGATTTTTTCATATCCTCAATTCTTTGTCAAAACTTGATTTTTATATGATTAATAGGTAAACATTCACAATGGAAACACATTGGGACGATTATAAGACAAAAGTAGTTTTCGTCAGTACCTACCTGCCCGTGCCGGGAGTAGTTTCTGTAGTGATTTTTTCATATCCTCAATTCCTTGTCAAAACTTGATTTTTATATGTTTAATAGGTAAACATTCACAATGGAAACACATTGGGACGATTATAAGACAAAAGTAGTTTTCGTCAGTACCTACCTGCCTGTGCCGGGAGTAGTTTCTGTAGCGATTTTTTCATATCCTCAATTCTTTGTCAAAACTTGATTTTTATATGATTAATAGGTAAACATTCACAATGGAAACACATTAGGACGATTATAAGACAAAAGTAGTTTTCGTCAGTACCTACCTGTCCGAGCCGGGAGTAGTTTCTGTAGTGATTTTTTCATATCCTCAATTCTTTGTCAAAACTTGATTTTTATATGATTAATAGGTAAACATTCACAATGGAAACACATTTGGACGATTATAAGACAAAAGTAGTTTTCGTCAGTACCTACCTGCCCGTGCCAGTAGTAGTTTCTGTAGTGAATTTTTAATATCCTCAATTCTTTGTCAAAACTTGATTTTTATATGATTAATAGGTAAACATTCACAATGGAAACACATTGGGACGATTATAAGACAAAAGTAGTTTTCGTCAGTACCTACCTGCCTGTGCCGGGAGTAGTTTCTGTAGTGATTTTTTCATATCCTCAATTCTTTGTCAAAACTTGATTTTTATATGATTAATAGGTAAACATTCACAATGGAAACACATTGGGACGATTATAAGACAAGAGTAGTTTTCGTCAGTACCTACCTGCCCGTGCCGGGAGTAGTTTATCTGTATTGATTTTTCATATCCTCAATTCCTTGTCAAAACTTGATTTTTATATGATTAATAGGTAAACATTCACAATGGAAACACATTGGGACGATTATAAGACAAAAGTTTTGTAAGTTGTGTTTATAAGACAAAAGTAGTTTTCGTCAGTACCTACCTGCCCGTGCCGGGAGTAGTTTCTGTAGTGATTTTTTCATATCCTCAATTCTTTGTCAAAACTTGATTTTTATATGATTAATAGGTAAACATTCACAATGGAAACACATTGGGACGATTATAAGACAAAAGTAGTTTTCGTCAGTACCTACCTGTCCGAGCCGGGAGTAGTTTCTGTAGTGATTTTTTCATATCCTCAATTCTTTGTCAAAACTTGATTTTTATATGATTAATAGGTAAACATTCACAATGGAAACACATTTGGACGATTATAAGACAAAAGTAGTTTTCGTCAGTACCTACCTGCCCGTGCCAGTAGTAGTTTCTGTAGTGATTTTTTCATATCCTCAATTCTTTGTCAAAACTTGATTTTTATATGATTAATAGGTAAACATTCACAATGGAAACACATTGGGACGATTATAAGCCAGAAGTAGTTTTCGTCAGTACCTACCTGCCTGTGCCGGGAGTAGTTTCTGTAGTGATTTTTTCATATCCTCAATTCTTTGTCAAAACTTGATTTTTATATGATTAATAGGTAAAAATTCACAATGGAAACACATTGGGACGATTATAAGACAAAAGTAGTTTTCGTCAGTACCTACCTGCCCATGCCGGGAGTAGTTTATCTGTAGTGATTTTTTCATATCCTCAATTCTTTGTCAAAACTTGATTTTTATATGATTAATAGGTAAACATTCACAATGGAAACACATTGGGACGATTATATGACAAAAGTAGTTTTCGTCAGTACCTACCTGCCCGTGCCGGGAGTAGTTTCTGTAGTGATTTTTTCATATCCTGAATTCCTTGTCAAAACTTGATTTTTATATGATTAATAGGTAAACATTCACAATGGAAACACATTGGGACGATTATAAGACAAAAGTAGTTTTCGTCAGTACCTACCTGTCCGAGCCGGGAGTAGTTTCTGTAATGATTTTTTCATATCCTCAATTCTTTGTCAAAACTTGATTTTTATATGATTAATAGGTAAACATTCACAATGGAAACACATTGGGACGATTATAAGACAAAAGTAGTTTTCGTCCTGCCTGTGCCGGGAGTAGTTTCTGTAGTGATTTTTTCATATCCTCAATTCTTTGTCAAAACTTGATTTTTATATGTATATAGGTAAACATTCACAATGGAAACACATTGGGACGATTATAAGACAAAAGTTTTGTAAGTTGTGTTTATAAGACAAAAGTAGTTTTCGTCAGTACCTACCTGATCGTGCCGGGAGTAGTTTCTGTAGTGATTTTTTCATATCCTCAATTCTTTGTCAAAACTTGATTTTTATATGATTAATAGGTAAACATTCACAATGGAAACACATTGGGACGATTATAAGACAAAAGTAGTTTTCGTCAGTACCTACCTGCCTGTGCCGGGAGTAGTTTCTGTAGTGATTTTTTCATATCCTCAATTCTTTGTCAAAACTTTATTTTTATATGATTAATAGGTAAACATTCACAATGGAAACATATTGGGACGATTATAAGACAAAAGTTTTGTAAGTTGTGTTTATAAGACAAAAGTAGTTTTCGTCAGTACCTACCTGCCCGTGCCGGGAGTAGTTTCTGTAGTGATTTTTTCATATCCTCAATTCTTTGTCAAAACTTGATTTTCATATGATTAATAGGTAAACATTCACAATGGAAACACATTGGGACGATTATAAGACAAAAGTAGTTTTCGTCAGTACCTACCTGCCTGTGCCGGGAGTAGTTTCTGTAGTGATTTTTTCATATCCTCAATTCCTTGTCAAAACTTGATTTTTATATGATTAATAGGTAAACATTCACAATGGAAACACATTGGGACGATTATAAGACAAAAGTAGTTTTGGTCAGTACCTACCTGCCTGTGCCGGGAGTAGTTTCTGTAGTGATTTTTTCATATCCTCAATTCTTTGTCAAAACTTGATTTTTATATGATTAATAGGTAAACATTCACAATGGAAACACATTGGGACGATTATAAGACAAAAGTAGTTTTCGTCAGTACCTACCTGCCTGTGCCGGGAGTAGTTTCTGTAGTGATTTTTTCATATCCTCAATTCTTTGTCAAAACTTGATTTTTATATGATTAATAGGTAAACATTCACAATGGAAACACATTGGGAATATTATAAGACAAAAGTTTTGTAAGTTGTGTATATAAGACAAAAGTAGTTTTCGTCAGTACCTACCTGCCCGTGCCGGGAGTAGTTTCTGTAGTGATTTTTTCATATCCTCAATTCTTTGTCAAAACTTGATTTTTATATGATTAATAGGTAAACATTCACAATGGAAACACATTGGGACGATTATAAGACAAAAGTAGTTTTCGTCAGTACCTACCTGTCCGAGCCGGGAGTAGTTTCTGTAGTGATTTTTTCATATCCTCAATTCTTTGTCAAAACTTGATTTTTATATGATTAATAGGTAAACATTCACAATGGAAACACATTGGGACGATTATAAGACAAAAGTAGTTTTCGTCAGTACCTACCTGCCTGTGCCGGGAGTAGTTTCTGTTATGATTTTTTCATATCCTCAATTCTTTGTCAAAACTTGATTTTTATATGATTAATAGGTAAACATTCACAATGGAAACACATTTGGACGATTATAAGACAAAAGTAGTTTTCGTCAGTACCTACCTGCCCGTGCCAGTAGTAGTTTCTGTAGTGATTTTTTCATATCCTCAATTCTTTGTCAAAACTTGATTTTTATATGATTAATAGGTAAACATTCACAATGGAAACACATTGGGACGATTATAAGACAAAAGTAGTTTTCGTCAGTACCTACCTGCCTGTGCCGGGAGTAGTTTCTGTAGTGATTTTTTCATATCCTCAATTCTTTGTCAAAACTTGATTTTTATATGATTAATAGGTAAACATTCACAATGGAAACACATTGGGACGATTATAAGACAAGAGTAGTTTTCGTCAGTACCTACCTGCCCGTGCCGGGAGTAGTTTATCTGTATTGATTTTTCATATCCTCAATTCCTTGTCAAAACTTGATTTTTATATGATTAATAGGTAAACATTCACAATGGAAACACATTGGGACGATTATAAGACAAAAGTAGTTTTCGTCAGTACCTACCTGCCCGTGCCGGGAGTAGTTTCTGTAGTGATTTTTTCATATCCTCAATTCCTTGTCAAAACTTGATTTTTATATGATTAATAGGTAAACATTCACAATGGAAACACATTGGGACGATTATAAGACAAAATTAGTTTTCGTCAGTACCTACCTGCCTGTGCCGGGAGTAGTTTCTGTAGTGATTTTTTCATATCCTCAATTCTTTGTCAAAACTTGATTTTTATATGATTAATAGGTAAACATTCACAATGGAAACACATTGGGACGATTATAAGACAAAAGTAGTTTTCGTCTGTACCTACCTGCCTGTGCCGGGAGTAGTTTCTGTAGTGATTTTTTCATATCCTCAATTCTTTGTCAAAAATTGATTTTTATATGATTAATAGGTAAACATTCACAATGGAAACACATTGGGACGATTATAAGACAAAAGTAGTTTTCGTCAGTACCTACCTGCCCGTGCCGGGAGTAGTTTCTGTAGTGATTTTTTCATATCCTCAATTCTTTGTCAAAACTTGATTTTTATATGATTAATAGGTAAACATTCACAATGGAAACACATTTGGACGATTATAAGACAAAAGTAGTTTTCGTCAGTACCTACCTGCCCGTGCCAGTAGTAGTTTCTGTAGTGATTTTTTCATATCCTCAATTCTTTGTCAAAACTTGATTTTTATATGATTAATAGGTAAACATTCACAATGGAAACACATTGGGACGATTATAAGACAAAAGTAGTTTTCGTCAGTACCTACCTGCCCGTGCCGGGAGTAGTTTCTGTAGTGATTTTTTCATATCCTCAATTCTTTGTCAAAACTTGATTTTTATATGATTAATAGGTAAACATTCACAATGGAAACACATTTGGACGATTATAAGACAAAAGTAGTTTTCGTCAGTACCTACCTGCCCGTGCCAGTAGTAGTTTCTGTAGTGATTTTTTCATATCCTCAATTCTTTGTCAAAACTTGATTTTTATATGATTAATAGGTAAACATTCACAATGGAAACACATTGGGACGATTATAAGACAAGAGTAGTTTTCGTCAGTACCTACCTGCCCGTGCCGGGAGTAGTTTATCTGTATTGATTTTTCATATCCTCAATTCCTTGTCAAAACTTGATTTTTATATGATTAATAGGTAAACATTCACAATGGAAACACATTGGGACGATTATAAGACAAAAGTAGTTTTCGTCAGTACCTACCTGCCCGTGCCGGGAGTAGTTTCTGTAGTGATTTTTTCATATCCTCAATTCCTTGTCAAAACTTGATTTTTATATGATTAATAGGTAAACATTCACAATGGAAACACATTGGGACGATTATAAGACAAAATTAGTTTTCGTCAGTACCTACCTGCCTGTGCCGGGAGTAGTTTCTGTAGTGATTTTTTCATATCCTCAATTCTTTGTCAAAACTTGATTTTTATATGATTAATAGGTAAACATTCACAATGGAAACACATTGGGACGATTATAAGACAAAAGTAGTTTTCGTCTGTACCTACCTGCCTGTGCCGGGAGTAGTTTCTGTAGTGATTTTTTCATATCCTCAATTCTTTGTCAAAAATTGATTTTTATATGATTAATAGGTAAACATTCACAATGGAAACACATTGGGACGATTATAAGACAAAAGTAGTTTTCGTCAGTACCTACCTGCCCGTGCCGGGAGTAGTTTCTGTAGTGATTTTTTCATATCCTCAATTCCTTGTCAAAACTTGATTTTTATATGATTAATAGGTAAACATTCACAATGGAAACACATTGGGACGATTATAAGACAAAATTAGTTTTCGTCAGTACCTACCTGCCTGTGCCGGGAGTAGTTTCTGTAGTGATTTTTTCATATCCTCAATTCTTTGTCAAAACTTGATTTTTATATGATTAATAGGTAAACATTCACAATGGAAACACATTGGGACGATTATAAGACAAAAGTAGTTTTCGTCAGTACCTACGTGCCTGTGCCGGGAGTAGTTTCTGTAGTGATTTTTTCATATCCTCAATTCTTTGTCAAAAATTGATTTTTATATGATTAATAGGTAAACATTCACAATGGAAACACATTGGGACGATTATAAGACAAAAGTAGTTTTCGTCAGTACCTACCTGCCCGTGCCGGGAGTAGTTTATCTGTAGTGATTTTTCATATCCTCAATTCCTTGTCAAAACTTGATTTTTATATGATTAATAGGTAAACATTCACAATGGAAACACATTGGGACGATTATAAGACAAAAGTAGTTTTCGTCAGTACCTACCTGCCTGTGCCGGGAGTAGTTTCTGTTATGATTTTTTCATATCCTCAATTCCTTGTCAAAACTTGATTTTTATATGATTAATAGGTAAACATTCACAATGGAAACACATTGGGACAATTATAAGACAAAAGTAGTTTTCGTCAGTACCTACCTGCCTGTGCCGGGAGTAGTTTCTGTAGTGATTTTTTCATATCCTCAATTCTTTGTCAAAACTTGATTTTTATATGATTAATAGGTAAACATTCACAATGGAAACACATTGGGACGATTATAAGACAAAAGTAGTTTTCGTCAGTACCTACCTGCCCGTGCCGGGAGTAGTTTCTGTAGTGATTTTTTCATATCCTCAATTCCTTGTCAAAACTTGATTTTTATATGATTAATAGGTAAACATTCACAATGGAAACACATTGGGACGATTATAAGACAAAATTAGTTTTCGTCAGTACCTACCTGCCTGTGCCGGGAGTAGTTTCTGTAGTGATTTGTTCATATCCTCAATTCTTTGTCAAAACTTGATTTTTATATGATTAATAGGTAAACATTCACAATGGAAACACATTGGGACGATTATAAGACAAAAGTAGTTTTCGTCAGTACCTACCTGCCTGTGCCGGGAGTAGTTTCTGTAGTGATTTTTTCATATCCTCAATTCTTTGTCAAAAATTGATTTTTATATGATTAATAGGTAAACATTCACAATGGAAACACATTGGGACGATTATAAGACAAAATTAGTTTTCGTCAGTACCTACCTGCCTGTGCCGGGAGTAGTTTCTGTAGTGATTTTTTCATATCCTCAATTCTTTGTCAAAACTTGATTTTTATATGATTAATAGGTAAACATTCACAATGGAAACACATTGGGACGATTATAAGACAAAAGTAGTTTTCGTCAGTACCTACCTGCCTGTGCCGGGAGTAGTTTCTGTAGTGATTTTTTCATATCCTCAATTCTTTGTCAAAAATTGATTTTTATATGATTAATAGGTAAACATTCACAATGGAAACACATTGGGACGATTATAAGACAAAAGTAGTTTTCGTCAGTACCTACCTGCCCGTGCCGGGAGTAGTTTATCTGTAGTGATTTTTCATATCCTCAATTCCTTGTCAAAACTTGATTTTTATATGATTAATAGGTAAACATTCACAATGGAAACACATTGGGACGATTATAAGACAAAAGTAGTTTTCGTCAGTACCTACCTGCCTGTGCCGGGAGTAGTTTCTGTTATGATTTTTTCATATCCTCAATTCCTTGTCAAAACTTGATTTTTATATGATTAATAGGTAAACATTCACAATGGAAACACATTGGGACAATTATAAGACAAAAGTAGTTTTCGTCAGTACCTACCTGCCTCTGCCGGGAGTAGTTTCTGTAGTGATTTTTTCATATCCTCAATTCTTTGTCAAAACTTGATTTTTATATGATTAATAGGTAAACATTCACAATGGAAACACATTGGGACGATTATAAGACAAAAGTAGTTTTCGTCAGTACCTACCTGCCCGTGCCGGGAGTAGTTTCTGTAGTGATTTTTTCATATCCTCAATTGAAAAAATCCCGCCATGCTGGAGGTGCCCACTTGTAGGACCAACCTACTTAAGTTTGCCCCTATGTCACTCGCTATATATTTACTCAATGTTCTGTCCAAAAACAGCGTGGACATATTTTACGAAAACCTGCCGAAAGCCATGAAAAAGGCACAAAATGTTATTGAAAAACAAATATAAATTATTTAGTATTGTGTTTGTACAAAAATATGTAATTTTTAGTATAAGTAGTTATAACATCGCCTTAGGGCTTAATAAAAAAAACCTGTTATGATGTTATTATCTCAATAAATAAATAAATAAATAAATAAAATTCTTTGTCAAAACTTGATTTTTATATGATTAATAGGTAAACATTCACAATGGAAACACATTGGGACGATTATAAGCAAAAGTAGTTTACTTCGGTACCTACCTGCCCGTGCCTGGAGTAGTTTCTATAGTGATTTTTTCATATCCTCAATTCTTTGTCAAAACTTGATTTTTATATGATTAATAGGTAAACATTCACAATGGAAACACATTTGGACGATTATAAGACAAAAGTAGTTTTCGTCAGTACCTACCTGCCCGTGCCAGTAGTAGTTTCTGTAGTGATTTTTTCATATCCTCAATTCTTTGACAAAACTTGATTTTTATATGATTAATAGGTAAACATTCACAATGGAAACACATTGGGACGATTATAAGACAAAAGTAGTTTTCGTCAGTACCTACCTGTCCGAGCCGGGAGTAGTTTCTGTAGTGATTTTTTCATATCCTCAATTCTTTGTCAAAACTTGATTTTTATATGATTAATAGGTAAACATTCACAATGGAAACACATTTGGACGATTATAAGACAAAATTAGTTTTCGTCCGTACCTACCTGCCCGTGCAGGGAGTAGTTTCTGTAGTGATTTTTTCATATCCTCAATTTATTGTCAAAACTTGATTTTTATATGATTAATAGGTAAACATTCACAATGGAAACACATTGGGACGATTATAAGACAAAAGTAGTTTTCGTCAGTACCTACCTGCCCGTGCCGGGAGTAGTTTCTGTAGTGATTTTTTCATATCCTCAATTCCTTGTCAAAACTTGATTTTTATATGATTAATAGGTAAACATTCACAATGGAAACACATTGGGACGATTATAAGACAAAAGTAGTTTTCGTCAGTACCTACCTGCCTGTGCCGGGAGTAGTTTCTGTAGTGATTTTTTCATATCCTCAATTCTTTGTCAAAACTTGATTTTTATATGATTAATAGGTAAACATTCACAATGGAAACACATTGGGACGATTATAAGACAAAAGTAGTTTTCGTCAGTACCTACCTGTCCGAGCCGGGAGTAGTTTCTGTAGTGATTTTTTCATATCCTCAATTCTTTGTCAAAACTTGATTTTTATATGATTAATAGGTAAACATTCACAATGGAAACACATTTGGACGATTATAAGACAAAAGTAGTTTTCGTCAGTACCTACCTGCCCGTGCCAGTAGTAGTTTCTGTAGTGAATTTTTAATATCCTCAATTCTTTGTCAAAACTTGATTTTTATATGATTAATAGGTAAACATTCACAATGGAAACACATTGGGACGATTATAAGACAAAAGTAGTTTTCGTCAGTACCTACCTGCCTGTGCCGGGAGTAGTTTCTGTAGTGATTTTTTCATATCCTCAATTCTTTGTCAAAACTTGATTTTTATATGATTAATAGGTAAAAATTCACAATGGAAACACATTGGGACGATTATAAGACAAAAGTAGTTTTCGTCAGTACCTACCTGCCCATGCCGGGAGTAGTTTATCTGTAGTGATTTTTTCATATCCTCAATTCTTTGTCAAAACTTGATTTTTATATGATTAATAGGTAAACATTCACAATGGAAACACATTGGGACGATTATATGACAAAAGTAGTTTTCGTCAGTACCTACCTGCCCGTGCCGGGAGTAGTTTCTGTAGTGATTTTTTCATATCCTGAATTCCTTGTCAAAACTTGATTTTTATATGATTAATAGGTAAACATTCACAATGGAAACACATTGGGACGATTATAAGACAAAAGTAGTTTTCGTCAGTACCTACCTGCCTGTGCCGGGAGTAGTTTCTGTAGTGATTTTTTCATATCCTCAATTCTTTGTGAAAACTTGATTTTTATATGATTAATAGGTAAACATTCACAATGGAAACACATTGGGACGATTATAAGACAAAAGTAGTTTTCGTCAGTACCTACCTGTCCGAGCCGGGAGTAGTTTCTGTAATGATTTTTTCATATCCTCAATTCTTTGTCAAAACTTGATTTTTATATGATTAATAGGTAAACATTCACAATGGAAACACATTGGGACGATTATAAGACAAAAGTAGTTTTCGTCAGTACCTACCTGCCTGTGCCGGGAGTAGTTTCTGTAGTGATTTTTTCATATCCTCAATTCTTTGTCAAAACTTGATTTTTATATGATTAATAGGTAAACATTCACAATGGAAACACATTGGGACGATTATAAGACAAAAGTTTTGTAAGTTGTGTTTATAAGACAAAAGTAGTTTTCGTCAGTACCTACCTGATCGTGCCGGGAGTAGTTTCTGTAGTGATTTTTTCATATCCTCAATTCTTTGTCAAAACTTGATTTTTATATGATTAATAGGTAAACATTCACAATGGAAACACATTGGGACGATTATAAGACAAAAGTAGTTTTCGTCAGTACCTACCTGCCTGTGCCGGGAGTAGTTTCTGTAGTGATTTTTTCATATCCTCAATTCTTTGTCAAAACTTTATTTTAATATGATTAATAGGTAAACATTCACAATGGAAACATATTGGGACGATTATAAGACAAAAGTTTTGTAAGTTGTGTTTATAAGACAAAAGTAGTTTTCGTCAGTACCTACCTGCCCGTGCCGGGAGTAGTTTCTGTAGTGATTTTTTCATATCCTCAATTCTTTGTCAAAACTTGATTTTCATATGATGAATAGGTAAACATTCACAATGGAAACACATTGGGACGATTATAAGACAAAAGTAGTTTTCGTCAGTACCTACCTGCCTGTGCCGGGAGTAGTTTCTGTAGTGATTTTTTCATATCCTCAATTCCTTGTCAAAACTTGATTTTTATATGATTAATAGGTAAACATTCACAATGGAAACACATTGGGACGATTATAAGACAAAAGTAGTTTTGGTCAGTACCTACCTGCCTGTGCCGGGAGTAGTTTCTGTAGTGATTTTTTCATATCCTCAATTCTTTGTCAAAACTTGATTTTTATATGATTAATAGGTAAACATTCACAATGGAAACACATTGGGACGATTATAAGACAAAAGTAATTTTCGTCAGTACCTACCTGTCCGAGCCGGGAGTAGTTTCTGTAGTGATTTTTTCATATCCTCAATTCTTTGTCAAAACTTGATTTTTATATGATTAATAGGTAAACATTCACAATGGAAACACATTGGGACGATTATAAGACAAAAGTAGTTTTCGTCAGTACCTACCTGCCTGTGCCGGGAGTAGTTTCTGTAGTGATTTTTTCATATCCTCAATTCTTTGTCAAAACTTGATTTTTATATGATTAATAGGTAAACATTCACAATGGAAACACATTGGGAATATTATAAGACAAAAGTTTTGTAAGTTGTGTTTATAAGACAAAAGTAGTTTTCGTCAGTACCTACCTGCCCGTGCCGGGAGTAGTTTCTGTAGTGATTTTTTCATATCCTCAATTCTTTGTCAAAACTTGATTTTTATATGATTAATAGGTAAACATTCACAATGGAAACACATTGGGACGATTATAAGACAAAAGTAGTTTTCGTCAGTACCTACCTGCCTGTGCCGGGAGTAGTTTCTGTAGTGATTTTTTCATATCCTCAATTCTTTGTGAAAACTTGATTTTTATATGATTAATAGGTAAACATTCACAATGGAAACACATTGGGACGATTATAAGACAAAAGTAGTTTTCGTCAGTACCTCCCTGTCCGAGCCGGGAGTAGTTTCTGTAGTGATTTTTTCATATCCTCAATTCTTTGTCAAAACTTGATTTTTATATGATTAATAGGTAAACATTCACAATGGAAACACATTGGGACGATTATAAGACAAAAGTAGTTTTCGTCAGTACCTACCTGCCTGTGCCGGGAGTAGTTTCTGTAGTGATTTTTTCATATCCTCAATTCTTTGTCAAAACTTTATTTTTATATGATTAATAGGTAAACATTCACAATGGAAACACATTGGGACGATTATAAGACAAAAGTTTTGTAAGTTGTGTTTATAAGACAAAAGTAGTTTTCGTCAGTACCTACCTGCCCGTGCCGGGAGTAGTTTCTGTAGTGATTTTTTCATATCCTCAATTCTTTGTCAAAACTTGATTTTTATATGATTAATAGGTAAACATTCACAATGGAAACACATTGGGACGATTATAAGACAAAAGTAGTTTTCGTCAGTACCTACCTGTCCGAGCCGGGAGTAGTTTCTGTAGTGATTTTTTCATATCCTCAATTCTTTGTCAAAACTTGATTTTTATATGATTAATAGGTAAACATTCACAATGGAAACACATTGGGACGATTATAAGACAAAAGTAGTTTTCGTCAGTACCTACCTGCCTGTGCCGGGAGTAGTTTCTGTTATGATTTTTTCATATCCTCAATTCTTTGTCAAAACTTGATTTTTATATGATTAATAGGTAAACATTCACAATGGAAACACATTGGGACGATTATAAGACAAAAGTTTTGTAAGTTGTGTTTATAAGACAAAAGTAGTTTTCGTCAGTACCTACCTGCCCGTGCCGGGAGTAGTTTCTGTAGTGATTTTTTCATATCCTCAATTCTTTGTCAAAACTTGATTTTTATATGATTAATAGGTAAACATTCACAATGGAAACACATTGGGACGATTATAAGACAAAAGTAGTTTTCGTCAGTACCTACCTGTCCGAGCCGGGAGTAGTTTCTGTAGTGATTTTTTCATATCCTCAATTCTTTGTCAAAACTTGATTTTTATATGATTAATAGGTAAACATTCACAATGGAAACACATTTGGACGATTATAAGACAAAAGTAGTTTTCGTCAGTACCTACCTGCCCGTGCCAGTAGTAGTTTCTGTAGTGATTTTTTCATATCCTCAATTCTTTGTCAAAACTTGATTTTTATATGATTAATAGGTAAACATTCACAATGGAAACACATTGGGACGATTATAAGACAAAAGTAGTTTTCGTCAGTACCTACCTGCCTGTGCCGGGAGTAGTTTCTGTAGCGATTTTTTCATATCCTCAATTCTTTGTCAAAACTTGATTTTTATATGATTAATAGGTAAACATTCACAATGGAAACACATTGGGACGATTATAAGACAAAAGTAGTTTTCGTCAGTACCTACCTGCCCGTGCCGGGAGTAGTTTATATGTAGTGATTTTTTCATATCCTCAATTCTTTGTCAAAACTTGATTTTTATATGATTAATAGGTAAACATTCACAATGGAAACACATTGGGACGATTATAAGACAAAAGTAGTTTTCGTCAGTACCTACCTGTCCGAGCCGGGAGTAGTTTCTGTAGTGATTTTTTCATATCCTCAATTCTTTGTCAAAACTTGATTTTTATATGATTAATAGGTAAACATTCACAATGGAAACACATTTGGACGATTATAAGACAAAAGTAGTTTTCGTCAGTACCTACCTGCCCGTGCCAGTAGTAGTTTCTGTAGTGAATTTTTAATATCCTCAATTCTTTGTCAAAACTTGATTTTTATATGATTAATAGGTAAACATTCACAATGGAAACACATTGGGACGATTATAAGACAAAAGTAGTTTTCGTCAGTACCTACCTGCCTGTGCCGGGAGTAGTTTCTGTAGTGATTTTTTCATATCCTCAATTCTTTGTCAAAACTTGATTTTTATATGATTAATAGGTAAAAATTCACAATGGAAACACATTGGGACGATTATAAGACAAAAGTAGTTTTCGTCAGTACCTACCTGCCCATGCCGGGAGTAGTTTATCTGTAGTGATTTTTTCATATCCTCAATTCTTTGTCAAAACTTGATTTTTATATGATTAATAGGTAAACATTCACAATGGAAACACATTGGGACGATTATATGACAAAAGTAGTTTTCGTCAGTACCTACCTGCCCGTGCCGGGAGTAGTTTCTGTAGTGATTTTTTCATATCCTGAATTCCTTGTCAAAACTTGATTTTTATATGATTAATAGGTAAACATTCACAATGGAAACACATTGGGACGATTATAAGACAAAAGTAGTTTTCGTCAGTACCTACCTGCCTGTGCCGGGAGTAGTTTCTGTAGTGATTTTTTCATATCCTCAATTCTTTGTGAAAACTTGATTTTTATATGATTAATAGGTAAACATTCACAATGGAAACACATTGGGACGATTATAACACAAAAGTAGTTTTCGTCAGTACCTACCTGTCCGAGCCGGGAGTAGTTTCTGTAATGATTTTTTCATATCCTCAATTCTTTGTCAAAACTTGATTTTTATATGATTAATAGGTAAACATTCACAATGGAAACACATTGGGACGATTATAAGACAAAAGTAGTTTTCGTCAGTACCTACCTGCCTGTGCCGGGAGTAGTTTCTGTAGTGATTTTTTCATATCCTCAATTCTTTGTCAAAATTTGATTTTTATATGATTAATAGGTAAACATTCACAATGGAAACACATTGGGACGATTATAAGACAAAAGTTTTGTAAGTTGTGTTTATAAGACAAAAGTAGTTTTCGTCAGTACCTACCTGATCGTGCCGGGAGTAGTTTCTGTAGTGATTTTTTCATATCCTCAATTCTTTGTCAAAACTTGATTTTTATATGATTAATAGGTAAACATTCACAATGGAAACACATTGGGACGATTATAAGACAAAAGTAGTTTTCGTCAGTACCTACCTGCCTGTGCCGGGAGTAGTTTCTGTAGTGATTTTTTCATATCCTCAATTCTTTGTCAAAACTTTATTTTTATATGATTAATAGGTAAACATTCACAATGGAAACATATTGGGACGATTATAAGACAAAAGTTTTGTAAGTTGTGTTTATAAGACAAAAGTAGTTTTCGTCAGTACCTACCTGCCCGTGCCGGGAGTAGTTTCTGTAGTGATTTTTTCATATCCTCAATTCTTTGTCAAAACTTGATTTTCATATGATTAATAGGTAAACATTCACAATGGAAACACATTGGGACGATTATAAGACAAAAGTAGTTTTCGTCAGTACCTACCTGCCTGTGCCGGGAGTAGTTTCTGTAGTGATTTTTTCATATCCTCAATTCCTTGTCAAAACTTGATTTTTATATGATTAATAGGTAAACATTCACAATGGAAACACATTGGGACGATTATAAGACAAAAGTAGTTTTGGTCAGTACCTACCTGCCTGTGCCGGGAGTAGTTTCTGTAGTGATTTTTTCATATCCTCAATTCTTTGTCAAAACTTGATTTTTATATGATTAATAGGTAAACATTCACAATGGAAACACATTGGGACGATTATAAGACAAAAGTAATTTTCGTCAGTACCTACCTGTCCGAGCCGGGAGTAGTTTCTGTAGTGATTTTTTCATATCCTCAATTCTTTGTCAAAACTTGATTTTTATATGATTAATAGGTAAACATTCACAATGGAAACACATTGGGACGATTATAAGACAAAAGTAGTTTTCGTCAGTACCTACCTGCCTGTGCCGGGAGTAGTTTCTGTAGTGATTTTTTTCATATCCTCAATTCTTTGTCAAAACTTTATTTTTATATGATTAATAGGTAAACATTCACAATGGAAACACATTGGGACGATTATAAGACAAAAGTTTTGTAAGTTGTGTTTATAAGACAAAAGTAGTTTTCGTCAGTACCTACCTGCCCGTGCCGGGAGTAGTTTCTGTAGTGATTTTTTCATATCCTCAATTCTTTGTCAAAACTTGATTTTTATATGATTAATAGGTAAACATTCACAATGGAAACACATTGGGACGATTATAAGACAAAAGTAGTTTTCGTCAGTACCTACCTGTCCGAGCCGGGAGTAGTTTCTGTAGTGATTTTTTCATATCCTCAATTCTTTGTCAAAACTTGATTTTTATATGATTAATAGGTAAACATTCACAATGGAAACACATTGGGACGATTATAAGACAAAAGTAGTTTTCGTCAGTACCTACCTGCCTGTGCCGGGAGTAGTTTCTGTTATGATTTTTTCATATCCTCAATTCTTTGTCAAAACTTGATTTTTATATGATTAATAGGTAAACATTCACAATGGAAACACATTGGGACGATTATAAGACAAAAGTTTTGTAAGTTGTGTTTATAAGACAAAAGTAGTTTTCGTCAGTACCTACCTGCCCGTGCCGGGAGTAGTTTCTGTAGTGATTTTTTCATATCCTCAATTCTTTGTCAAAACTTGATTTTTATATGATTAATAGGTAAACATTCACAATGGAAACACATTGGGACGATTATAAGACAAAAGTAGTTTTCGTCAGTACCTACCTGTCCGAGCCGGGAGTAGTTTCTGTAGTGATTTTTTCATATCCTCAATTCTTTGTCAAAACTTGATTTTTATATGATTAATAGGTAAACATTCACAATGGAAACACATTTGGACGATTATAAGACAAAAGTAGTTTTCGTCAGTACCTACCTGCCCGTGCCAGTAGTAGTTTCTGTAGTGATTTTTTCATATCCTCAATTCTTTGTCAAAACTTGATTTTTATATGATTAATAGGTAAACATTCACAATGGAAACACATTGGGACGATTATAAGACAAAAGTAGTTTTCGTCAGTACCTACCTGCCTGTGCCGGGAGTAGTTTCTGTAGCGATTTTTTCATATCCTCAATTCTTTGTCAAAACTTGATTTTTATATGATTAATAGGTAAACATTCACAATGGAAACACATTGGGACGATTATAAGACAAAAGTAGTTTTCGTCAGTACCTACCTGCCCGTGCCGGGAGTAGTTTATATGTAGTGATTTTTTCATATCCTCAATTCTTTGTCAAAACTTGATTTTTATATGATTAATAGGTAAACATTCACAATGGAAACACATTGGGACGATTATAAGACAAAAGTAGTTTTCGTCAGTACCTACCTGTCCGAGCCGGGAGTAGTTTCTGTAGTGATTTTTTCATATCCTCAATTCTTTGTCAAAACTTGATTTTTATATGATTAATAGGTAAACATTCACAATGGAAACACATTTGGACGATTATAAGACAAAAGTAGTTTTCGTCAGTACCTACCTGCCCGTGCCAGTAGTAGTTTCTGTAGTGAATTTTTAATATCCTCAATTCTTTGTCAAAACTTGATTTTTATATGATTAATAGGTAAACATTCACAATGGAAACACATTGGGACGATTATAAGACAAAAGTAGTTTTCGTCAGTACCTACCTGCCTGTGCCGGGAGTAGTTTCTGTAGTGATTTTTTCATATCCTCAATTCTTTGTCAAAACTTGATTTTTATATGATTAATAGGTAAAAATTCACAATGGAAACACATTGGGACGATTATAAGACAAAAGTAGTTTTCGTCAGTACCTACCTGCCCATGCCGGGAGTAGTTTATCTGTAGTGATTTTTTCATATCCTCAATTCTTTGTCAAAACTTGATTTTTATATGATTAATAGGTAAACATTCACAATGGAAACACATTGGGACGATTATATGACAAAAGTAGTTTTCGTCAGTACCTACCTGCCCGTGCCGGGAGTAGTTTCTGTAGTGATTTTTTCATATCCTGAATTCCTTGTCAAAACTTGATTTTTATATGATTAATAGGTAAACATTCACAATGGAAACACATTGGGACGATTATAAGACAAAAGTAGTTTTCGTCAGTACCTACCTGCCTGTGCCGGGAGTAGTTTCTGTAGTGATTTTTTCATATCCTCAATTCTTTGTGAAAACTTGATTTTTATATGATTAATAGGTAAACATTCACAATGGAAACACATTGGGACGATTATAAGACAAAAGTAGTTTTCGTCAGTACCTACCTGTCCGAGCCGGGAGTAGTTTCTGTAATGATTTTTTCATATCCTCAATTCTTTGTCAAAACTTGATTTTTATATGATTAATAGGTAAACATTCACAATGGAAACACATTGGGACGATTATAAGACAAAAGTAGTTTTCGTCAGTACCTACCTGCCTGTGCCGGGAGTAGTTTCTGTAGTGATTTTTTCATATCCTCAATTCTTTGTCAAAACTTGATTTTTATATGTATATAGGTAAACATTCACAATGGAAACACATTGGGACGATTATAAGACAAAAGTTTTGTAAGTTGTGTTTATAAGACAAAAGTAGTTTTCGTCAGTACCTACCTGATCGTGCCGGGAGTAGTTTCTGTAGTGATTTTTTCATATCCTCAATTCTTTGTCAAAACTTGATTTTTATATGATTAATAGGTAAACATTCACAATGGAAACACATTGGGACGATTATAAGACAAAAGTAGTTTTCGTCAGTACCTACCTGCCTGTGCCGGGAGTAGTTTCTGTAGTGATTTTTTCATATCCTCAATTCTTTGTCAAAACTTTATTTTTATATGATTAATAGGTAAACATTCACAATGGAAACATATTGGGACGATTATAAGACAAAAGTTTTGTAAGTTGTGTTTATAAGACAAAAGTAGTTTTCGTCAGTACCTACCTGCCCGTGCCGGGAGTAGTTTCTGTAGTGATTTTTTCATATCCTCAATTCTTTGTCAAAACTTGATTTTCATATGATTAATAGGTAAACATTCACAATGGAAACACATTGGGACGATTATAAGACAAAAGTAGTTTTCGTCAGTACCTACCTGCCTGTGCCGGGAGTAGTTTCTGTAGTGATTTTTTCATATCCTCAATTCCTTGTCAAAACTTGATTTTTATATGATTAATAGGTAAACATTCACAATGGAAACACATTGGGACGATTATAAGACAAAAGTAGTTTTGGTCAGTACCTACCTGCCTGTGCCGGGAGTAGTTTCTGTAGTGATTTTTTCATATCCTCAATTCTTTGTCAAAACTTGATTTTTATATGATTAATAGGTAAACATTCACAATGGAAACACATTGGGACGATTATAAGACAAAAGTAATTTTCGTCAGTACCTACCTGTCCGAGCCGGGAGTAGTTTCTGTAGTGATTTTTTCATATCCTCAATTCTTTGTCAAAACTTGATTTTTATATGATTAATAGGTAAACATTCACAATGGAAACACATTGGGACGATTATAAGACAAAAGTAGTTTTCGTCAGTACCTACCTGCCTGTGCCGGGAGTAGTTTCTGTAGTGATTTTTTCATATCCTCAATTCTTTGTCAAAACTTGATTTTTATATGATTAATAGGTAAACATTCACAATGGAAACACATTGGGACGATTATAAGACAAAAGTAGTTTTCGTCAGTACCTACCTGCCCGTGCCGGGAGTAGTTTCTGTAGTGATTTTTTCATATCCTCAATTCCTTGTCAAAACTTGATTTTTATATGTTTAATAGGTAAACATTCACAATGGAAACACATTGGGACGATTATAAGACAAAAGTAGTTTTCGTCAGTACCTACCTGCCTGTGCCGGGAGTAGTTTCTGTAGCGATTTTTTCATATCCTCAATTCTTTGTCAAAACTTGATTTTTATATGATTAATAGGTAAACATTCACAATGGAAACACATTAGGACGATTATAAGACAAAAGTAGTTTTCGTCAGTACCTACCTGTCCGAGCCGGGAGTAGTTTCTGTAGTGATTTTTTCATATCCTCAATTCCTTGTCAAAACTTGATTTTTATATGATTAATAGGTAAACATTCACAATGGAAACACATTGGGACGATTATAAGACAAAATTAGTTTTCGTCAGTACCTACCTGCCTGTGCCGGGAGTAGTTTCTGTAGTGATTTTTTCATATCCTCAATTCTTTGTCAAAACTTGATTTTTATATGATTAATAGGTAAACATTCACAATGGAAACACATTGGGACGATTATAAGACAAAAGTAGTTTTCGTCTGTACCTACCTGCCTGTGCCGGGAGTAGTTTCTGTAGTGATTTTTTCATATCCTCAATTCTTTGTCAAAAATTGATTTTTATATGATTAATAGGTAAACATTCACAATGGAAACACATTGGGACGATTATAAGACAAAAGTAGTTTTCGTCAGTACCTACCTGCCCGTGCCGGGAGTAGTTTCTGTAGTGATTTTTTCATATCCTCAATTCCTTGTCAAAACTTGATTTTTATATGATTAATAGGTAAACATTCACAATGGAAACACATTGGGACGATTATAAGACAAAATTAGTTTTCGTCAGTACCTACCTGCCTGTGCCGGGAGTAGTTTCTGTAGTGATTTTTTCATATCCTCAATTCTTTGTCAAAACTTGATTTTTATATGATTAATAGGTAAACATTCACAATGGAAACACATTGGGACGATTATAAGACAAAAGTAGTTTTCGTCAGTACCTACCTGTCCGAGCCGGGAGTAGTTTCTGTAGTGATTTTTTCATATCCTCAATTCTTTGTCAAAAATTGATTTTTATATGATTAATAGGTAAACATTCACAATGGAAACACATTGGGACGATTATAAGACAAAAGTAGTTTTCGTCAGTACCTACCTGCCCGTGCCGGGAGTAGTTTATCTGTAGTGATTTTTCATATCCTCAATTCCTTGTCAAAACTTGATTTTTATATGATTAATAGGTAAACATTCACAATGGAAACACATTGGGACGATTATAAGACAAAAGTAGTTTTCGTCAGTACCTACCTGCCTGTGCCGGGAGTAGTTTCTGTTATGATTTTTTCATATCCTCAATTCCTTGTCAAAACTTGATTTTTATATGATTAATAGGTAAACATTCACAATGGAAACACATTGGGACAATTATAAGACAAAAGTAGTTTTCGTCAGTACCTACCTGCCTGTGCCGGGAGTAGTTTCTGTAGTGATTTTTTCATATCCTCAATTCTTTGTCAAAACTTGATTTTTATATGATTAATAGGTAAACATTCACAATGGAAACACATTGGGACGATTATAAGACAAAAGTAGTTTTCGTCAGTACCTACCTGCCCGTGCCGGGAGTAGTTTCTGTAGTGATTTTTTCATATCCTCAATTCCTTTTCAAAACTTGATTTTTATATGATTAATAGGTAAACATTCACAATGGAAACACATTGGGACGATTATAAGACAAAATTAGTTTTCGTCAGTACCTACCTGCCTGTGCCGGGAGTAGTTTCTGTAGTGATTTGTTCATATCCTCAATTCTTTGTCAAAACTTGATTTTTATATGATTAATAGGTAAACATTCACAATGGAAACACATTGGGACGATTATAAGACAAAAGTAGTTTTCGTCAGTACCTACCTGCCTGTGCCGGGAGTAGTTTCTGTAGTGATTTTTTCATATCCTCAATTCTTTGTCAAAAATTGATTTTTATATGATTAATAGGTAAACATTCACAATGGAAACACATTGGGACGATTATAAGACAAAATTAGTTTTCGTCAGTACCTACCTGCCTGTGCCGGGAGTAGTTTCTGTAGTGATTTTTTCATATCCTCAATTCTTTGTCAAAACTTGATTTTTATATGATTAATAGGTAAACATTCACAATGGAAACACATTGGGACGATTATAAGACAAAAGTAGTTTTCGTCAGTACCTACCTGCCTGTGCCGGGAGTAGTTTCTGTAGTGATTTTTTCATATCCTCAATTCTTTGTCAAAAATTGATTTTTATATGATTAATAGGTAAACATTCACAATGGAAACACATTGGGACGATTATAAGACAAAAGTAGTTTTCGTCAGTACCTACCTGCCCGTGCCGGGAGTAGTTTATCTGTAGTGATTTTTCATATCCTCAATTCCTTGTCAAAACTTGATTTTTATATGATTAATAGGTAAACATTCACAATGGAAACACATTGGGACGATTATAAGACAAAAGTAGTTTTCGTCAGTACCTACCTGCCTGTGCCGGGAGTAGTTTCTGTTATGATTTTTTCATATCCTCAATTCCTTGTCAAAACTTGATTTTTATATGATTAATAGGTAAACATTCACAATGGAAACACATTGGGACAATTATAAGACAAAAGTAGTTTTCGTCAGTACCTACCTGCCTCTGCCGGGAGTAGTTTCTGTAGTGATTTTTTCATATCCTCAATTCTTTGTCAAAACTTGATTTTTATATGATTAATAGGTAAACATTCACAATGGAAACACATTGGGACGATTATAAGACAAAAGTAGTTTTCGTCAGTACCTACCTGCCCGTGCCGGGAGTAGTTTCTGTAGTGATTTTTTCATATCCTCAATTGAAAAAATCCCGCCATGCTGGAGGTGCCCACTTGTAGGACCAACCTACTTAAGTTTGCCCCTATGTCACTCGCTATATATTTACTCAATGTTCTGTCCAAAAACAGCGTGGACATATTTTACGAAAACCTGCCGAAAGCCATGAAAAAGGCACAAAATGTTATTGAAAAACAAATATAAATTATTTAGTATTGTGTTTGTACAAAAATATGTAATTTTTAGTATAAGTAGTTATAACATCGCCTTAGGGCTTAATAAAAAAAACCTGTTATGATGTTATTATCTCAATAAATAAATAAATAAATAAATAAAATTCTTTGTCAAAACTTGATTTTTATATGATTAATAGGTAAACATTCACAATGGAAACACATTGGGACGATTATAAGCAAAAGTAGTTTACTTCGGTACCTACCTGCCCGTGCCTGGAGTAGTTTCTATAGTGATTTTTTCATATCCTCAATTCTTTGTCAAAACTTGATTTTTATATGATTAATAGGTAAACATTCACAATGGAAACACATTTGGACGATTATAAGACAAAAGTAGTTTTCGTCAGTACCTACCTGCCCGTGCCAGTAGTAGTTTCTGTAGTGATTTTTTCATATCCTCAATTCTTTGACAAAACTTGATTTTTATATGATTAATAGGTAAACATTCACAATGGAAACACATTGGGACGATTATAAGACAAAAGTAGTTTTCGTCAGTACCTACCTGTCCGAGCCGGGAGTAGTTTCTGTAGTGATTTTTTCATATCCTCAATTCTTTGTCAAAACTTGATTTTTATATGATTAATAGGTAAACATTCACAATGGAAACACATTTGGACGATTATAAGACAAAATTAGTTTTCGTCCGTACCTACCTGCCCGTGCAGGGAGTAGTTTCTGTAGTGATTTTTTCATATCCTCAATTTATTGTCAAAACTTGATTTTTATATGATTAATAGGTAAACATTCACAATGAAAACACATTGGGACGATTATAAGACAAAAGTAGTTTTCGTCAGTACCTACCTGCCCGTGCCGGGAGTAGTTTCTGTAGTGATTTTTTCATTTCCTCAATTCCTTGTCAAAACTTGATTTTTATATGATTAATAGGTAAACATTCACAATGGAAACACATTGGGACGATTATAAGACAAAAGTAGTTTTCGTCAGTACCTTACGTACAGCACTTAAGACCAAGTTCGGTCTAGCGAGCCATTTAAGGGCTCATGATTATAATAAGTATAGATATTTGTGAATAGAAAAAAATTAAATGAAATATTTTCTTACTTACAAAAAAACACACACATACCAACATAGAGTGAGCGAGAGAGCCATAAACACAGGTAAGCTTGCTTGCGCGGGTAATTTTAAACACTCGCGATTGTGGCACCGTGACGGGAATGGTTTTGATAATGATTATTTAAGAATTTATCTTTTATCGATATTTTATCGATTTCTTCGATAATTATCGCCGACATAAATGAGCCGATTACCGATAATTTATCGATTATCGATTATCGGTTTGCATGCCCTAGTTACGGATCTCCTCAGGGACCGTAGCCAGGTAGTGGTGGGCGACGGTGGCGAGACCAGATCTGATGCTCTCGGAACCGTGATGGGCGTGGCCCAAGGCTCGTCCGTCTCGAACATCCTCTTCTCCCTGCTTCTGAACGACCTGCCCGAGCACGTGACGGCGGGAGAAGTGTTCATGTACGCGGATGACGTGGCCGTGGTTGTGCGTGCTCCATCTCTCGACCGACTTGAGCAACGGCTCAACGAGGCTGCCTGGCAGGTTGCACAGTGGTTTGAGTGGAATGGACTCGTCCTAAATCTCAAAAAAACCCACTTCATGCATTTCTCCATCTCGGGGCGCCAAGTGAGAAGCCTCGCGGTATCGTTAGATTCTACAAGCATAAAGCAAGTGCAGACCATCACATTCTTGGGTTTTCAAATCGATCGAGGCTTGACTTGGAGCTCACATGTTGACCAACTCTGTGCGAGACTAGGTAGCGCTTGCTATGCTTTACGTAGACTGGGCCGCGTGGTCTCTGCTGATGTTGTCCGCACGTGCTACTTTGCAACGGTGCATTCGCTCTTACAGTACGGAGCTGAACTGTGGGGGCGCGCTGCCGATAGGGAGCGCGCGTTTCGCATGCAGAAACGTGCTGTGAGAGCTATTACAGGCGTGGCGTGGGACACACCGGCAACACCGCTCTTCACTTCCCAGGGAATACTCACGCTGCCAGGTATCGTTATATACCAAGTTGCAATGTACGTGCGGGTGAACCATGGAGCATTCGCAACACGAGGAGACGGACACACTCACCGGTACAGGACCCGCGGAGCCGACAAGCTCGCCTCCGTACAGCACAGGTTGGCCAAATCTGACAGGTTGACTCATGTGCTCGGACCTACTATCTACAACCGCCTACCGGAGCATGTTGTCACCGCACCCAGCTTAGCTTCTTTCAAAAATAAACTAAAGATATGGCTCATCGAGAGGGCGTACTATAAGGTCGAGGATTTTCTCGAAAGAAAATTATGATTTTTTATTTTAATGATTGTGAATAATGTTATTATTTTATTACTTGTTGTATTGTGTTATATATTTTTTTCTGCAAATTTAATTGAATCTATATTCCATACTCTGACAAATTGTTATTTATATATTTTTAATATTTGAAATTGTATTTAATTGTCAGTATTCAGTAGTCGTATACAGCCCACCATCAGCTTCTTTTGAAATATTTGAAAAAAATATGGATGATATCTTATTTAAATTATCAAAATCAAATAAAAACTTCATAGTATGTGGAGACTTTAATATTGATATTTTAGAAGTTTACTCCCTCAGTAGTAGATTAACAAATTTATTTAATTCTTATAATCTTAGACCAACATTTATGGAACCTACTAGAATAACTGAAACATCAGCAAAATGTATAGATAATATATTTGTTTTCCAAACTGAAAAAATTGTCAGTCAGAAAATTATAAGCAATCTAAAATCAGACCACTTAGGTCAACTAATTAAATTAAAACATCAAGATAAAAATAATAATTATAAAAAAAAAATCAAGTACATACCTGTGACCACAGATCGATTTGAACGGTTGAAATTGGATTGGGATTTTAAACCATCACCTAACTACTCACTTAACAATCCAAATGAGTCGTATCGTAGTTTTTTTAATAAATTCACTACTGCGTTCAATTCAATATTCATACCCAAATCAATCTTGGTCTCAGAAAAACTTAGCTTTAGTGAGTGGGCAACAGTAGGTATACATAAGAGTAGACAAAAGCTGTATGAACTGTATAGTGAAAAGCAGTACAATTTTAGCCAGGAATTCAAAGAAAAAGTAAAAAATTACTCAAAAATATTTAGAAAAGTTTGTAATAAGTACAGCAAAATCAAATTATATTAGCTCGAAAATAAAAAATAGTGAAAATGTAATAAAATCAACCTGGAAAATAATTAATAGTGAGACTGGAAAGGTCAGTACCTACATTAATGATTACAATTTAAAGATTAATGATTGCTCCATCAAAAATGATGTTGAGGTAGCGCAAGCATTTGAATTTTTTTTTACTGACATTCCAATCTGTACTACAAAGTGTCTGAACTCTTCTCAAGTAATAGCCGAATCATTACTTAAAGAAAATGTACCTAAATGCGATAGTAAATTTAATTTCACCCATGTTAATGAACACGATATAAAAAAAACCTTTAAACTTTTAAATATTAAAAAAACTGCAGATCTCTGGGGCATTTCCGTTAGAATTATTAAACCTTTAATTAATACCATTGCACCAGATCTAGCTTTTATATTTAATGAATCCATTGATTGTGGCGTATTTCCTGATCTAATGAAACATAGTAAAATAATCCCATTGTTTAAATCGGGTAGTAGGTCTGACCCCACTAACTTTAGACCAATATCAGTACTGCCTACATTCAGTAAAGTTTTTGAAAAACTTATTTTACACCAATTGCTTAGACATTTTAATGGCAATGACCTGCTACATTGTAAGCAATTTGGGTTTACTCGTGGCAGGTCAACTACTGATGCCGGTGTAGAGTTGGTATCGCATATTTTTGATGCTTGGGAGAAGTCGCAAGATGCTTTAGGCGTTTTTTGCGACTTGTCAAAAGCATTCGATTGCGTTCATCACGAAACATTAATCAGGAAACTACATCATTATGGAATTACGGACAGCTCTTTGGATCTTCTTACATCTTACTTGAGTGATAGGATACAAAGAGTTGACATTAATGGGAAACGATCTAAAGGGTCTGTTGTTACAATGGGTGTACCGCAGGGCTCTATCTTGGGTCCTTTCCTATTTTTAGTTTATATTAATGACCTGCCTCATCTTGTAAAGAATGATCATGAGATTGTATTGTTTGCTGATGATACTTCATTAATTTTTAAAATGAAACGACAAAACACAAATTTCGACGATGTAAATACTGCAATCTCAAAGGTAGTCCATTGGTTTAGTATTAATAATCTTTTGCTGAATGAAACCAAAACAAAATGTTTAAGATTTATTCTACCTAATGTAAAACAAGTTAAGGCCGATATAAACGTAAAAGGAGAAACGTTAGAAATTGTAGACAATACCGTATTTTTGGGAATAACCTTAGATAGTAAGCTTCAATGGGGCCCACACATAGATAAGCTATCGAAGAGACTTAGTTCTGCAGCATACGCAGTTAAAAAAATCCGTCACCTTACAGACGTTGATACTTCTAGACTAGTCTATTTCAGCTACTTCCATAGTATTATGTCTTATGGCATACTACTGTGGGGGAACGCTGCAGATATGAACACCGTATTTGTGTTGCAGAAGAGGGCTGTTCGTGCGATCTATAATATGGGTCCCAGAGAATCCCTACGTAAAAATTCAAAGAAATAAACATAATGACAGTACCGTGTCAATATATTTATGAAAACTTGTTGTACACTCATAAAAATATCAATCGGTTCACTAAAAAAAGTGATATTCATAATGTAAATACTAGAAATAAGAATAAACTCGCTGTGCCCACAACTAGGCTACACAAGATAAATGTATCTTTTAAAGGGCAATGTATACGCTTCTACAACAAAACTCCAAATGAGTTGCAAAAATTATCAATAAATAAATTTAAAAAAATTGTTAAACATATTCTTTGTAAAAAAGCATATTACAAAATATCAGATTACTTAGAAGATAAAAAAGCTTGGAACGAGTTTTGCTCCAACTCAAAATCTACCAACTTACAGATAAGAAAATCAAATGTACTAGACACATAAGTTATGAACATACTAGTGGTTTCTTCTCACTTCTTCCACTGGTGGACAAAAAATTGAAGTGAACTATAATATATGACGTGTCTAAGTGCTTATTTGTAAGCTTAAAGAAACAAATTTTTTTCATTTTCATTTTCATTTTCAGTATGTACTTACATAGATTTTTAATATGCGACTTGTAAATATTTTCTTTTACCAATAAAATGACTATCTGACTATGACTATCTGACTATAAAGCAGTGTCTTTATTCTGGACCAAAGCCTACGCGGGTTTAGAGGGGAACGAACGCGCCGATCAGCTAGCGAAGGAAGCTGCTGCAAATAAAAAGAGACGGGCCGATTATGACTATTGTCCGGTCTCATTCGCCAAGCGTCAGATTCGTCTGAATACGCTCGACGAATGGAACCGGCGGCGGTACGTGAGCGGCACGACAGCAGGAGTCACCAAACTCTTCTTCCCGGACGCTGTGCTGGCGTATAAATGTGTGCGTAGTGCGTGAGGATCTGCGTTAACAGACTAGTAGCCTCGAAGGCTACTAGTCTGTTAACGCAGATCCTCACGGGGCACGGTGGGTTCTCCGAATACTTGAACCGGTTCAAGTGCAGTGTGGCCGAGTCAGCAGTGCACATCCTTACAGACTGTCCTATCTTCGCGCTGAAACGTCACGAAACCGAGCAATCCCTTAACCTCCAGATCTCCACAGTAAATCGAAGTAAATTTATGGCAAATAAAAACATCAGAGATATATTTATAAAATATTGTACATTTAGCATTCACTTGGGAAATTCATTAAAAAAAACAATATCAAAGCAATCTAATCATGATTTATTCATAATTTTACAAAAACAACAAAATTATAACCTCAAAATGAACAGAAATAAAGTAAAACACCATTTAGCAAAGTAAATCACTACTGTGATTTACTTTTAAAGTAAATCACTACTGTGATTTACTCACAGTTTAACACTACCCTGAACTGATAACCAACACTTTAAACAACTCACAAATCGCGTCGATAACAACCAGTCTTATAATAGACTTACATTTCACGGTTTACCGGAACGGTGCGCCGTGGCGGCGGAAAGGACGTTCTGATTACACTGCACGGTCGCCGCCTTCCTAACTCAGTTGCCAGTCGAACGTAGTAGGAGTATGGCGCCTGTGCTCTCAAAATATCAAAAAATTGGAATCGCCCTTGCCGCAACTGCGGCTGTAAATGTGAGAAGGAAGAAAAAAAGAAAATGTTGGATCAAGCAATATCTCCTTTTAAGAAACAAAATGTCTAATATGAACATCTTGCATTCGTTAGAGTCAGAGGATTTTAGAAATTATTTACGTATGGATTCTGCTTTCTAAAAGAACACAAAATCCGTCGTGTCTAAGCTGTTTATTTTTGTATTCCTGATGAGTTTTGTTCCATAAGTTAGGCATGTCTTTATAAAGTTCTAGAACATTGGACAATACATCCTTTTTCTTTTGGGAAGTCATTATTGCACGCAAGGCTCGCTGATGCACGTCCGCTCACGATAAACGCCTCGCGCGACTGAGCGGCCGCCGCGGCCGCCGCGGCCGGTCAGCGATTACATTTGCCGGTGCACCGGCAATTAGGAAGTTAGGACGGCCGGGAGCGCACGGTCTTCCGGTATCGGCATCCTTTCTTCCTAACAGCGATTACACCTTCCGTTTTAAGCTTCCTAACTCTTACCGTTGACGGTGAACCGCAAAGTGTAATCGAGCTTTTATCCGTCCGAAGTTCCGCAAGCAAATGAGCGGCGCTCGTCAAGCGCGCGCTTTATATACACGTGGAACGCCTTGCCGTGCTGTTTTCTAACTGTACAGATATTGCACAAAAAGTTATAAAACGAAATAAATAGGTACCAAAATTATGATGTATGTATATTTTGAAAAATATATAGAACAGCATAAGAAAGAATAGATATTGATTAAAAATGTATAAAAGATAAGTATAAAAAATAGATAAATAAGAAAAAAGTAAAACGCTGTAAAATTTGTATAAGATAATATTATTGGTCTCCTAATCCTAAAAATGTAATATAGATGAGAAGTTTGTAAAAAGTAGTATGTAATTTAGTAATAATTATGCTTAAATCCTGAAGCCCTGTCTGGGCACAAATGTATTCCTCTGTAGACTAGAAATAAAGCAAACAGACTTTGATTCAGTAAACGTCAAAGGAACGAGAATAAAAAAAAAACTAACCTAACCTAAAATTTTTTTTTTTTTTTACGTGGGGATGTCCTTTATGGATATCTACGAGCCCGGGGGATCCATAGATTATGTCAGTGCCCCCCTTTATATTCTAGTTAGGATAAAAGTTAGTACTTACATAGTTAGTAAGTAGGCTATTAGTACATTTATTTTATAGTTTTTTCTATTTTTTTTTTAACTAAATTGGAATTTTAACAGCATTTTTTCACAAACAGTGGTATTCTTGGACTAGCAAAGTCGAACCTCACAGTCTCGCTGTCACACCACCCTGAGTTTTCCATCCGTTTTAATCTTTTTACTGCAATTATTTCCGCGTCAGATTCAAGGTTTTCAGCTTCCGTCATTTCCATTTCTATATATTTAACCACTCCATATGAAACAGTTGCTTCATTGGTGAGCCGACATCTGTATCCCAACTCTTGTATTTTTTTTATTATTCACTAGCAGTATTGCTTCATCTCTCGAACCGAACCTCAAGTATGCCCGGTATGGCGTTTTATGTGTTTTTGATAAATATGAGGAATTCTTTCAGATTTAAGTAGTTTTGCAAGTCCAATTTGTTTTGATAGCAACTTATCTGACGACATACAAACTTCAATCAATTCTCCACTTGATAACTGTCTCTCTGGTTACTGGTGGGCTTATCTCCTCCGCCAATCTCTTGGTCAACTCCTTCTTTTTCTTAGATTTACTCTTCACCACAGTATATCCATCATCATCATCCTGTTGATCACTATATGGTTCGTCTAGTAAACGTTTTTCCGCAGAAGTTCTTCTGTCATTGGTCCCACTTTCCTCTGTCACAGTCATCTCATGGGTCACAAAATTGTTCAAATCAACTAAACTGCTCTGAATAATCGTATCATCCAAGTCCATCTCACCTCCGCACTCATTGGCATGAGGTCTAGGGACCCCAGCCATTTTTTCGGTCACTTCAAAACTTGAGGGTAGCTCAAAAAAATATTGCCGGGAGAAAATAAACCCCTACTGGGGATACGTGCGCTTACGGCGAAATATCGCACGCCACTGATGATGATGCACATGGGGGTGAAAATTATAGCAAATAGTCACCCTTAACGGGAATACGTCGAATTACCAATAACCCTGTATATAGAGGTAGTATCGACCTGGCTCCCCGACTCCATTTGATCAGTGAGAAAATCTATAAAGGACAAGAGATTAGTAGTAGTAGGTAGTAGTAGCAAATATGACGTGTGAACAACTACATTTGATGAGATTAATAAAGAAAAAAAAACACATTTTTGTATATTATTTTAATGAGAATACTCATTACAAAATAAAAAATGTAAGAGCTGATAACGGGACGGAGAAGGCCGGCCACGGGGAGGGCGCGGAGGCGGAGGCGGAAACTGATTTTTTGATATTTGGTGAGATTTGCGCTTCCAAGGACGCGGCAAGCTGCTCGCGCGCCGGCGTGGCAGCCCCGGGCGCGGGCGCCGGCGTCGTGGCATTGGGAGCGGCGGACGCGGCCGTGGGCGAGGGCGAGGGCGCGGGCGAGGGCGCCGGCGGCGCCTCCTCGGCGGCCCCCATGTAGTCGTCCGCGCTGCCGTACTCGCCCGCCTTCAAGACAACGCGTGTGGGTACCGATGAGGACCGCATCTACAACGGCCCTTCGTTATTACGAACTCTACTCAAATCAAACCTAATTATTAAAGGTTAATTCTATTCCCTGGGAATTCATTTCAGGGATACTAGGTAAGAGTGGATGGTACGAGTATAGGCCTGCGTGTTTCTTGGGGTGCAATTTTTTTATTTTGTCAGTACTGAATCAGGCGGGTTCCCTGTCCAGACCAGACAAGCCGGTACGGTTAGGTACAGGTCAAATATTCCATTGTTATCATTTGAGCTCAGGGTCATACGGGCTATAGCGTTTGAAGCCATGCTGGTCAATAAAGACAAATTGACCTGTTTATTTATGTAGCGTAATTAATAAACTTACTGTGAAGTCTTGTCGATTAGGTTCAAATTCCAGCGCCTGACGTCCGGCGGGCGGCGCCGGCGCCGGCGTCCCGGCGGCTGCGGCGTCCACGACGGCGAGGGCGCTGGGCGAGGGCGCGGCGGCCGGCGGCGCGGCGCCGGCGGCGGGAGGCGAGCGCGTTGGCGGCGCCGGTGTGCTGGGCCGGGGCGTACTCTGCATCTCTGAAATTACGAAAAATCATTAAGATGATACTAAGATCGAGATAGAGCAGAGAAGCATCAAAATCATTTATGTCCGAACGTAGAGTCGACTCGCGCATATGTCAGGGGCTACATGAAACGGTCTCGGTAGGTACCGGCGCGGGTGGGGGCCGCGGTCTCTGCGGGCGCGGGCTCGGGATCCTCGGGCGCCGCGAGCAGCAGCGGGTGCAGCGGGGGCTCCGCTCGCGTCTCCTCCTCCAGCCAGCGCTCCGTGCAGAGCCGCGCGCACTCGCCGTCCCTGCACCGGAGAGAACACGTCACTACTGCACTACCTACGGGAGCGACCACCTACCGGCCGGAGCGCCACCTACCGGCCGCAGGCGCCGCGCGTGTGCGCGCAGTGCAGGAAGCGGCGCCAGCGGGGCGCGCTGCCGGCCGCGTGCGGCGCGCCGCAGCCCGGGGGCGCGCCCCCCGCGCCCTCCAGCGACGCGCTCAGCACGCCGCACAGCTTGCCGCCGCACACCACGCCCGCGCCGCGCTCCGAGCGACAAAGCGCGGGCCCCGCGAGGCACATGGCACGCTCGTCGGCCGCATGCGCCGCGCCTGTGCCCGCGGGCCAGCACGCGGCCGGCGCGCGCAGCTCCAGCTCCACGATGCGCAGCCGGCTGGCGCTGAGCGCGCGCACCGCGTAGCACTGCCGCGGCGGCACGCAGTCCGCGCGCCCCGCCGCCAGCAGGATGGGCCGCGCGCCGCCCAGCGCCTCCGCCAGCTCCAGCAGCGCCACGTCGTGCGCCGTCTCCGCGGCTCCCCACCCCGCGCCCGCACCCTCCCCCTCGCCCTCGCCCGCAGCCGCCGCCGCGTCCAGCGCGATGCGCAGCACGCGCGTGGCCGCCGGCACGACGCCGGGCTGCGTGGCGTGCGCCCACACGTCGGGCGCGGGGCGGGGCGGACCGCGCGCGCACCGCGCGGAGGTGAGCGCGGTGCGGAGGGAGAGCAGCGCCGCGGAGCAGCGCCAGTCGCTGCCGGCGCCGTGCTCCACCGCCACCTGCAAGAGGCGCGCGCGGTCAGAGCGTGGCGCGCAGCCGCCGGGCCGCATTGCGCAGGACACGCACGGTGAAGGGCGCCGAGTCGCTCTCGTCGTCCGGCTCCGCCGCGCCTTCGCCCCGCGCGCCCGCCGCCGCCGCCGCCGCCAGCAGCGCCAGCGCCAGCACCTCACACATCAACGAGCCCCTCATCTTGCTCTCTATACAAAGTTCTATATCTATACATTCCTCTCCATAACTCTGACAGATACTGACATCCGTCAAATTGTCTCACCTTCGTCTGATGACATAGACTTACGCAGAGTGTAATCGTACCTACTTACTTCTGGAACGTAAGTAGTTCTGCCCTCCTTATAGCAAATGCAGTACTTGCAAAATGGCAGTTTCGAGAAAAACGCGGTAATCATATTTTTGGGTATCTTTGCAGTATGGCCATGATAAATAGCTTGTTAGCGTTGTAGAAAAATAATAGCAACAAAATCATAAAATTTTTAAATGTACCTATGATTTTAAAAAAGATGCTCCACTTTATTGGTAGGCTATAATATTATTATATTAAATTAAATAAGGTATATCGGTAAAAACATCATTTAAAAATGTGAAATATTCGTAATATTTCACATTTTTTGAATTCTTTTTAGCCAAGAATCTCATCAGTAGGTTATATTTTTTTCTTAATTAGATATGTCAGTATTTTCTATTATTTTGAGCCTCGAAACTGATGCTGAAAGGGAAATTATGAAAACCTCTCACAAGTTATCTTGATAGAACGCGTACATACTATATTAATCGAAATATTTTATAGTCAAACTATTCGGACACTAAAATTTCCTAAAATTATTAGTAAATAATATATACTATAAGATAAGTGGTTCATGATATAAACGGGTTTGAAAAGTACTGTTTCTGCGCATTTTAGGAATAAACGCTCTTAAAGTATTAGATAAAATCTAGTTGTCTGAGTGAAACTAGATTAAAATGTATCTAAATATCAGCCATAATTATCAAGTTTTCCATAATCAAAATTAAAATCGGAATAAACTTACACGAACGTCTTTAAAAAATCAACAAATATAAAAATTCTAAGAAACAATCAAGGTTATTTATGGATAAACTGTAGAATACTGCGTGTGTCGTTAGCTAATATCAGTTGCAAATACTTTTATACTAAACGATTCCACAGTAATAGTAGCAAGTGCTGCATAATCTTCTAGCACGTGTTTAATACTGTAGATCTGGTTAGCAAAAGTAATATTTTCATGCAAGTACTGCAATTCTTGGTAGGGGAGACCGGGGCAAAACGAAGCTCGGGGTAGGACGGGAAGTCGGCTTGTATGCGTGACTGGTGAACATAACAAAGCCTAACACAGCGCCATTCGCCCGATGTTCTGTCGCGTCATACCAGTCAGAGAGGCGCGTGCGTGTTTCTGCGTGTTTTGGTTGCGAGGAGGCAAAAAATGTTTTTGGAAAAATTTTACGAAGTTTTCTGTTTTGAATTGATGGGCACCTCGGTAAGTAAGCATTCATACTTATTATACTATTGTAATATTTTACAACATACTGGCTGCAGTAGTGTTAAACAACGAATTTAGATTGCGTTTTCACCGAATAATTAGTAGTAAGAAATAACTTTTGTTACTTTTACAAAATGTATCTGATGGGGCAAAAAGGTTGGGGCATAATGGGATAGTATCTCATTTTGCCCCATATGTGTCGGCCCACTCATTCAAGACAGGCTATATCGGAAGCAACCCAAGATGAACCATCCATTCCAGAAGAAAAAGATGTTTCTGCTGATTCTTCAGCTGCGGTACTAATGAGCACTGAGTTTTTGCCTCAACTTTCGACTCCTGCACATGATAAAATAGATTTATTAAAATTACTGTCCTAGAATATATTGTGGGTGCAATTACATAATGTAATTATGTATATTCACAGCCACTAAAGGATGGGTTATTTGTAGCGTGTGCCAAGGCTGGGCCTATAATTCCTGCGCAGGTGTGGACGATGACAAAGAAGAAGCACATAGTGAACGTGAGATCAAAATGTGTGCTCATTATGCCCCATAGTGTTTCCCATTTTGCCCCGGTCATGGGGCAAGAAGGGATTTTTGACATAAGCCATATAATTCCTATTTACCAAAAAGCTATTTTATTTAGCGCCATAAAATATTATAATTATGTTCATTAAAACTATACGTGTTGGTTTTGCTGTAAAAGATTTTTAATAAACAGTGTAATTTTCATTTTATGACGTTTTTTCTCTTAAGTATTCCATCTTGCCCCGGTCTCCCCTATGTAAAAACATACTTTTTAGTAAGAAATATAATGAAATTAATTTTTTTATGTATAGATTAGCCCCTTGGGATACCATTTCTGCAAAAAAGTGAAAAATCCAAAAATGTCGATTACTGCACGTGCAAATAGTAGGGCAGAGTTACCTACCTGTACTGTGCCTCACTAACAAGGTTGCAAGGGCGGCTGTTGGGACGAACTGGTGAAGCTTGGATACTTGACTCGGACTGTTTATTATATACCTATAGAATATTCCTACCTCTAAGTAGGTAGGTAGGTACACTATAAATTGCAGTCTAGTTGTTTTTTTATCATTAAATTGAATTTAAAGGAACGAAATTTAAAAAAAAACATTATTATGTCTTCGAATTCTTTTATTTTTATATTTAAAATATGAACAAATGAAGCTAACACAGTTTCCGCTTATAGTACCTAGGTACGCAAATAATACTCATAATCATAACTGATCACATTAAGGTAAGTATAGAAAAAAAATACAAATAACGTGCCAATTTAAACATCACCAAAGAGATAATAATATGCCCGTCGTCAGTTCCCGGAAATATGAATAAACAACATCTCATAGGAAGGTGTACATAATTATATTAAAATAAAATGAAAGTAAAATCCTAAATAAACATATACTATTGAAGTATCTCCCCACTGTATTTTGAAATTACTTAAAACGCTTGATTGTAATAAATCAGCTGGACCAGATGGTCTCCATCCCAAACTACTTAAAAATTGCGCCAACTCATTATGTTATCCTATTAGTATACTCTTTCGAAGATATATAACTAAAGGAATTGTCCCAACTATATGGAAGTCTGCATGTCTCCTATTCACAAAAAAGGATCAAAGCGGGATATCAGTAGGTAATTATAGACCAATTTCCAAGTTATGTGTGTTGGCAAAATTTTTTGAGAAAATTGTCCTAGAGCAGCTTTACTTTGCATTAAAACACTCTTTCATCAATGAGCAACACGGTTTTCTCAAAGGCAGGTCAACTACAACAAATCTCATAAGTTTTATAGACTTTGTAACTGATGGAATGGAGTCGGGAAAGCAGGTGGACACAATTTATACTGACTATAGCAAAGCCTTTGATCGCATCGACCACTCTATTCTACTCGACAAACTTTGCTCAGCTGGTATTAAAGGCAACTTATTGAGATGGTTTGCCTCATATGTAAATGGTCGTTATTAAACTGTAGTCTTAAATGGTTACACGTCTGGGGCATCTCTGATCCCTCTGGAGTCCCCCAGGGGTCGATTCTTGGTCCACTCCTATTCACCATCTTTATCAATGATATCGGCTCGTGTTTTCATTACTCTACGTTTCTATTATTCGCAGACGATATGAAACTATTTAAAAAAGTTGATAGACCTTCTGACCTTTTACTTCTGCAGAGTGATCTGGACCGCCTTCATACTTACTGCATGATCAACAAACTTGAGCTTAACGTTAAGAAGTGTTTCTGCATCTCTTTTAGTAGGTCCCCAAACATTTTAACTTTTAGCTATAACATTAATAACCAAAAGGACTAACTCTGTTGTTGATCTTGGCGTTACTTTGGACTCCAAACTACTGTTTGACCAACATGTGGGTAATATCACCTCCAAAGCCATGAAGATGCTCTGCTTTCTGTTTCGGGTGACCAAGGATTTCCGCTCTCTTAAAACACTAAAGATACTCTACTGCTCACTAGTCCGAAGTCACCTCGAATACGCCTCTCAGGTCTGGAATCCCCAGTGCAACAAATATATTTCGTTACTCGAAAAACCACAGCGAAAATTTCCCAAATTTATCAACTATAAGCATAGGATCATATTAGCGACTATACAGATAGCTGTAGACACCATCACTTGCTGCCCCTCGAGTTGAGAAGGGAAGCCGCTGACCTTACACTGTTGCTCAAAGTTGTTTTAAATCTAGTTGACTCACCCGCGCTCTTATCTGGAATAGGACTAACTGTTCCATCCAGCCGGGCTTCTCGACGAAACCACCTAAAACTTCACGTCCCGTCCTGTTCCACTAACTACCGGGAAAACTCATACTTACTGCGAACTATGCATGTCTTTAATAAAACATACACAAAAGATGTTGTCTAACGGCGAAATGTGGAACTACAGGTTCCAAAAAACAAAAAAACACATGTTTTAAACATTTTAAACAGTTTGTTTTATAAAATATAAAAAAAACTGTTTTTTTTCCAACCCTGGTACCTACACATAACCGCCACCGCGAGCTGCTTGCAGCTCGCGCACACCTCAACAACTAGCGTTATACATACCTACATAATTATAAGTACTATAACTTATCGTTCTCTAATTGTATCTCAGGATGTCCTTTTCTTAATTATTGTGACCTGTGTATCATGTGTTGCAGATGTGTGTGTCAAATAAATGTGTATCTATCTACTTATCTATATCAGTGAAGCAGTGGTGTCCAATATAATACTGGGTTCAGGATGCTGGTGGGTTGGCCTCGGTTCTGTAGCGCATCAGGAATGTTTGCGCATGCACAGGTTGATGACATGCAGTCAATTGTCCGCAAAGGATCGCGTCCCTGATGCGCCGCACGTGCGCCACCACCCATGGCTTACTTGCATTTGTGACTGATAGTTTTAATTTCAATTCTGGCATCATGAGTCACTGGGTCGTAAGTCGTAACTCAACATCGGCCGCTCGCCCCACGATTGACAAAATAAGTTGACTCATTTAGATTTAAATTTTCTCATTTCATTAATAACATCTATATGACATCGCAATTGAAATTATTATTATTATCCATTGATTAATTATTTATTTGTAATGTTGTGTACCTACTAATCATTCTCAATTTTTATTATACTTACTGTATTACTAACAAAATCGATGTTTTGTCTGAATAAAAAAAAATCAATTTCATCAGAAATGGCAAATATCAAAAAAAGAATGAATACAGGAGATTTGCATACATTGTAGACATTTCAAATACTTATCAACTTGCGCTCTCCATTGAAGAGAGGAATCATTATGTTGCCCTAGGAACACAGTAATGTATACAAGGTGAATAATCTCATCCTTCAGCATTATTTTACTTGCAAATTCTTTTACATTGAATAGCATGCATTTTATACATTCAGTACAATACAGCATTCAATGAAAGGTAGAGGTTATTGGCGGTGAACAAATCTAGTCGTTTTGTAAACGTATAAAATATATTTACATCGTTATTATTCTATTTTAAAAAGCAATGAAGTATTATCAGCAAGTAGAACTATATCACAAAGATCTTGTGCTAAAAATGGAAGATCATTAACATGTACTAGAAGTAAAAAAGGTCCTCATATTGATCCTTGCGGGACGCCTCGTTTTGAGCCTTGGATCTTTCTTAATCTTACCCAACTCAATAAAAACTCAAAGAATAACAAACTTCCCGATCCAAACCAGCTGTCTGTGAACAGACAGCCATCTAACTTCTTTTGAATGGTCAATCTAATTAAAACATAATCTTATTAATTTTTTTTTATTCATTCATGAAACAAATAGCTTATGGTATATGTACATTAAAATATGAATAAATAAAGCTAGAACAGTTTCCGCTATATCTTAGCGGTTTTCGGTCGTAAGTTAAATTTGCTTTTATACAATAGTAAAGAAGAGTGTTGAGAGTGCGGTCGCGTCAAGGCGCCGCCCCCTCCCCCTCCCCCGCCCGGGCCCCCGCAGGCGGCTGCAGCGCGCGCAGCTCCGGCAGCAGCGCGTGCGCGCGCAGCCCGCGTTCCAGCAGCGCCTCGCACAGCGCCGCTCCCTCCGCGCCCAGCCACGCCGCCCCGCGCGTGTACAGCCACTGCAACACACGACCACTGCACTGCACACCCCTGTCTGTGTCTATGTACATATGTATGTACTGCCTCCACCTCACCTTGTGGTTGCAGTGGTGCTGCAGCGCGGCGAACAGCGCGCGCTGCGGGGACAGCGCCGCGCGCCCCTCTGCCTCCAGCTGCAGCACGGCCAGCGCCGCGCCGTCCACGCCCGCGCGTGCCGTCTGCGCCCGCGCCGCCGCGCGCGCCACCCGCGCCACGCCCTCGCGCGTTGCCGACCCGTCCAGCGGCGCCGCCAGCAGCGCCGGCAGCGCGCTCGCCAGCCCGCCCCCACACCCGCCCCCGCACCACGCCGGACGCTCCGCGTACGCTGCAACCAACACACGCACCTCACTCTCACAGAGGACACACACATACACACACACACACTGGCTACGTACCGATCGCGAGCAGAGCGTTGTTCGGGAAGGCGGCGTGCAGGCGCAGCGCGGCACGCGTCAGGCCCGTGCCCGCGGCCAGCGCCAGCGCGCGCGCCTCGCGCCACGCCACCGCCGCGGGGGAGGGCGCGGTGGAGGCGGGGGGCAGCGGCCCTGCCAGCTCGGCCGCGCGCGCCTCCGCGCCCAGCAGCGCCACGCGCGCCGCCTGCCACTCGCCCGCGCCGCACGTCAGCGCCGCGCACAGCACCGCCTCCTCCCCCCCGCCGCCCTCCTCCTCATGCCCCTCGAGCGTCTCCTCCAGCTCGGCGCAGCGGCGCTCGCAGGCGCGCAGCGCGGCGCACATGTCCTCGGCGGGGGGGGGCGCAGGGTCGCGCGAGAGGGCGCGCCCGCGCACGGCGGCGCAGAGCGCGGCGTCGCAGAGCCCCCCCGCCCGCCGCCCCGCCACCTCCCGCAGCACGCGCGCACAGAACAGCGCGTGCTCGCGCGGCACGTCCGCGTCCCCGCACGCCGCGCGCACAGCCTGAACCAGATCAATACAATATTACAATACAACATTTATTGATAATGCATTCAATTGGTACTAGAAAGGCTATTCCACACAGAAAACTTGTTTCAACTTGCTGCGCGGCGGCGGGGGCAGAGCGGGGCGAGTACGCATTTTGTTCAAGGTAGTCTGACATAGATTTTACACCGGTCTTGAACCTACAAAACTTCGTAAGAATTCATTCCGGAACCCTAAATGCTCTGTATATATAGGTAGATAAGATTGACCGACCTGGAGCGCAACGCGCGTCGCCTCCGCCTCGTCGCCCGCGTCCGCCGCCAGCCGCGCGAACAGCGCGTACGCGACGGGCTGCGCCGGCGCGTGAGCGCGCAGCACGCGGCGGGCCAGCGCGCGCAGCCGCCGCGCCTCGCCCGCCTCCGCCAGCAACGCCAGCGCCGCTAGCCAGCGCAGCCGCCAGCAGGCCAGCGCCAGCCGCGGGCGCCCCGACGTCCACCCGAGGCAGGCCTCCCACAGCGCGCTCGCCCACGACCCGAACCCGGCCGCGTCGCAGTGCACGTGCGGCGGATCCAGCAGCGCGGGCAGCGAGCGCCGCAGCGCGTCCGCCTCGCGCCGGAGGACGGGCAGGCGGCGCCGCGCGCGCCACAGCGCCGGCAGCGCCGCGCCCAGCCCGTCGCCCTCCTCCGCCCCCCGCGCGCCGCCCCACGCCGCCAGCGTCGCCTCCGACGCGGGCAACAGCGGCGCCTGCGTCAGGCGCAGCATGGCCACGCACATGAGCAGCGAGGCGGCGGGCGGCACGGCGCGCAGCAGCGGCGCCGCCTCCGCCGCGGAGGGCGCGCGCTGCGGGTCCGCGTCGCGCGCGCCGCCCGCCGCCGGCCTCCAGTGGCGCGCGGCGCGCAGGCGCTCCACGCGCGCCCACACCTGCTGCAGCGGCAGGCAGCTGGCGAGCGCCTCGTCCTCGGCACGGTGCAGGGCCCGCTCGGCCGCCGCCGCCGCCTCAGCGTCGGCCGCGGGCGGCGGGAAGGCGCCGCTGACCGGGTAGTTGACGGCGCATGCCAGCTCCACCAGCAGCACCAGCTGCTCCCACAGCCCCCCCGCGCGCAGCACCACACCTGCCGGACAGAGAATTTGTACTACCGCGAGAGTGACATTTAAGGAAAGATTTGCCACCTTTACCGAACTCTGTCATTTAACTTACTTAATAAACTTTATCTTTGTGACTCGTGTGTTTAGTTTACGTGCTCAACTAACTGAACTACTACGTTACCAACGGTGACAATACAAAGTGAGGTGCTATAGGTAAACTGCCTACAACTACATCTCTACACATGTAAGGGTCTTCACTTAGGTCCTTACATAAGGGCTTTTTATTTTATTAAATAATTTTATTTTAATATTTTTGTTTATTTATTATATGTATTATATATACCTTCCTATGTTATGTCCGTTAGGTTATTTATTTATATTTCGGGGTACTGACGACAGGCATTTTAGTTTGTTGATGTTTAATTTGGCACGTTATTTGTATTTTTTTTTTCTTCTGTAATTACCACATTATTATTGTAATCAGTTTATATTATTTGCGTACTACAAGCGGAAACTGTGTTAGCTTCTTTTACTCATATTTTAAATGTACTATTAATTGTACCTATGTAGCATAATCTTTTTGTTTCCCAAATATATAAAAATAAAATAAAAATAAAAAATAAAATAAAATAAATAATGCTGATGCAGCAGTTTTTTGAAGATAGGGAGTGATTTAGTTTATTATTTAGTTTTTATTTTTATTTTAAGTAAGATGAAAGAAGAGTCGAGATCGTTTCACTCGAGGCTGTCGCGGTAGTCGCGAGCGCGGCGCGTCTCCCGGGCACCCGGCTCGCTACAGGTAACTAGTGTATAAAGAAGCATCCTCGCTCATGATCACCGTAAACGTAGAAGAGATGCGGGTAGGCGTGCGGGTCGTGCGGCAGGTCCCGCAGCGCGGCCAGCGCGGCGCCCTGCACGTCCTCCGGCGCGCCGCGCTCCGCCAGCGCCCACGCCAGCCGCAGCCAGCGCTCCCGCCGCACGCCGGCGCCGGCGCCGCCCTGCGCCAGCTCCGCCGTGAGCTCGTGCACGAGGTGCGCGTGCGTGCGGGCGGCGCGGCGCGCGTGGTGCAGCTCGGCGCGCAGGGCGGCGGGCGGCGGCGCGGGGGCGAAGGCGCGCGCCGCCTCCTCGCAGGCCGCCAGCCACTCCGCGTTGCTGGCCCACTCCTGCTGGAAGGCTAGGTAGTCGAGCCACAGCGCGGCGTCGCACGGGCTGCTCCGCAGCAGCAGGCGGTGGGCCCCCCGGCGCGCCTCCAGCTCGCGCGCGTCCCGCTCCGTGTCGCCGCCGCCGCCGGCGCCCGCCTGCAGGTAGTACCGACGCCGCCGCCCCCCGCCGCCCCCGCCCCCCCACCACCGGCCCACCGGCTCCTTCGTAGCGCGCTTGTAGCTGCAAACATTATTTCTTTATTAGGTATAAGGTACCCTCACTTCTGCTA
The DNA here is from genome assembly GCA_947044415.1 of Eupithecia dodoneata. NCBI lineage: Eukaryota > Metazoa > Arthropoda > Insecta > Lepidoptera > Geometridae > Eupithecia > Eupithecia dodoneata. The sequence goes on from OX345665.1 coordinate 192,713, forward strand.
TTCAGCTCCCTCGCTAACTAGCTGAATACACATCTAAATCGCAACTATGTGTTTTAATTGAAATTCTGGACTAAACAGTCAATGACTTTACTATAAATAAATAATAAGTTAAAAAAAATAAAAAACGAGGTTTTTATAAATAAACCGAACTAAAATGTAGAAAATAATTTTATTAAATAATTCAAATTATGGATAAGAGTGATAAATAAAAAGAAATAATAATAAGAAATGCGTGGGGTGCATGGATACATGGATCTGCGTTCTCTTGCCAACAGCGCACACTTGCCTCACATAACTAGATACTGATAGGAGCAGTAGTGGTATAAAAAGATATGTCGACGATGTGTTCTGCATAATGAACGGGAGTGACCAGGACGTAGATCAGCTGAGAGAGTATCGGAATTCCATACACCCTAACATCAGGTTTGCGCACGAAATGGAGAACAGATCGTTGGCTTTCCTCGATTTAAGTGACTGTAAAATCCGACGGGACCTTAGCACACTCTGTGTATAGAAAACCGACACACACGGACCGATACCTCAACGCAGCGTCACACCATCATCCGTCAGTAGTATCTTCTCTAGTAAACAGAGCTCATGACCTCTGTGACCCTGAACACATAGGCGGTGAATAAGAGCATGTTCAGGAGGTACTCAAACGGAATGGCTACAAGACTGACTGGTATCAGATGGCAACCCAACCGGAGGCGCAAAGAGAAACGTGTTGAAGTGACAAGACGGCCAGCGTTTCTGCCATATGTGAAAGGAGTGATGGACAAAATTGGAAATATTCTTAGGAAGTTTTCAATCTAGTCGATCTATATTCCACTCACTAAGATGGCGAAGCGACTTCGAACACCAAAGGATGTAGTCCCTTGCAAGTTCCTGGTATCTACAAGATTGATGATTGATTGATCTGCAGCTGCGGGCGTTCCTACATAGGCCAGACTAAACGCACGGAACATATAGCAGCGGTCAAAAATCGTCAAGTTAATAAGTCGGCAATAGCTGAGCATATAGTAGACTCAGGACCTAATCACTGGATTGAACTACACAAACCGCAGGTCATCTATAATGAAAGGCATTACTACGAGATAATGTTTCGGGAAGCGATTGAAATTAAGAAATATCGTAATTTCAATCATGAAGACGGGTTCAAACTCTCTGCCTATTGGAATCCAGTGATAGCAAAGTGTACTCGTCGTAAACCGGTCTCTCAGTGCGTCGCGGACACTGTTAGTGTTATGTGTCGTCCGAGTGTGCAGATAGACATGCCTACTATCGAAAATCAAGTGAGGGTAGTTTCAAATAAACTAGCCCCCGTTTCGCTGAGGCTGTAACTCCAGTACTCCAGTCATACCGTGACCACAACAGAGTGTAAACCTGTTGAAAAAAGGTAAATAAACGCGATAAATACCCGTTGTATTTACAATACTTATAATTATGTGTTCAGATCGCGTAAGTTTAAAAATATTTATGATGAAGGCTGACACAGGTCATTGACCCCGACTTTTTTCCAGTCTTTTGCCAGTTGTGTGAGAGTGACCACATTAATCCATAGGCATAGCGAAACAACTTTCCAAATCGGTCCATAATTAAAGGAGAAATCAATGAACAGACTTAAAAAGATACATGCCGCTGAACATTGATCTCCTTCCTCCATTCAAAATAATATATAATTGATACTCACATAGGTCTTCCTGGAAAGTATAATGTAGATACACCGAGGTTAGTATTGTCAGCCTTGCGGTCCCAATAGAAGTCTTGTGGGGCGGGCGGTGCGGGGGCCGCGGGGGGCGGCGCCTCCTCGCCCGACTCGCTGGAGCTGGCCAGCAGCGCCGCCTCGCCCGCCTCCTCCTCCTCCTTACTCAGGGCTCCTTCTCCCTTCATCTCCTTCCCGTCTATGTTCCAGCTCACGAGCTTATTCACATCTTTGGCTTCAGCCTTTCGCTCCTCTCCATTGGAAGCATAGGCAGGAAAGAGCGACATTGTTTTTTATAACATACAATTGTATGAACTTGTATGTATGGTGGTACGGATTGGATCGTCATCGACTAACGATAAAACAATATTTTTCGTAAGTTACTCTTTTCATAAGTCGGAGAATATGTAAATATATAGGTTTAAATTAAATTGTAAAGTTATTGCATGTTCGGAGGTTCCTATATTATTTGGTACCTATATTTCATTCGCTCCTTGATATAGTAAAATAATTGATAACACCCCTTAGTTATCATTACTACCGAAGATTAAACTTTACACTGTTATTCTCAGAAATTCATTTGTTTGTCGATGTACGTAAATATTCATGCATTATTCATTATCTAAGTTTATTTACGAAAAGCCGTAAATAGAGGTAAGTAAACTAAACTTTGATATAATTGTAGGTAATTTCATTCAACTTCTTTTATTTTGGTACTCGGTATCGGTACGGGAGGGACCATAGATGAATACTAACTCGAGCGGGCCGGGCGGCGGCCGGCGGCGGCGCGCGGCGCGGCGGGGCGGCGGGACAGTGAGCTCAAGTACCGAATGATGCAAATGCAAACAACCAACACGACGACGACGCGATGATCGCGATCTCAGAGCACGCTACATTTCGAAGGGTAATATTAGAGACTTGTGTAAATAACATTATAAAAATATAAATAACGCTGTTATTTTGATAAACGTATCGTTCGTTCATAGATGAACAAACATTATCCTTTTTAGTAAAACATTTTGGCTACCGTACAAAAGTATGATATAAGTAATGTAGGTATATTAATTATCGATTTTGGCGTGACGCATTTATGATAGTATACTTCACTCTTCGGTCGTGCTGCGGTAAGCTAGGGTTTGCAATTCGAATATTCATTTTATTCGAATATCCGCTCCAATAGCAAATAATTTATTAAATTTATCCAAATATTCGAATAGTAATAAATTTCGTTGTTTATATTATTTTTGAATAATTTTCTGGTTCCAGCCCTGCCCCTGACTGAGTTCCACCCTGGTTTGGTCTTGTAGTTTTAAGCCTTGTACCTACGTACTTGACTACTTGTTCGTTCACTCACTCACTCAGCGCCGCCCCGCCGCCGCCAGCCAGCGCAGCGCGCACGCATCACACGTGTTAGCGACTACGACATTATTTCCATGGAATAACGTACAAATTAGAAATTAAATTTCCGCAAATTACAGAATAAACATAATATCTCCGAATACGTCATAGATTACGTTATACCTACATGATCTTGTCTCAAAATGTACGGCATTATGGACATCAACATTCATTCACCACAATTAAAACGCAAGTCGTTCAGAAACCTGAGAAAGTACTTATAGCAAAACTAACAGGAAAGGACACAATAGATAACTGTCTCAACAAAACACAGTAGGCAATCTTTCCTGGCATCTGATGGCGCGAGCGTTGCCTGCATTTCATCAACTATGCTAAGCGTATGGAATTCAACTAGTAGTAAATTATTGATGTTCTTTGCACAAAAATAAAGCCTGTAGTACCAGTTATTTCCGCTCCTGAGTCAGAATACAGCGCAGCGATACAACTGATGTCTACTGATATTGACATTGACCAATAAATAAACCGAGAATGATAAACTGGACAGGGTTGGGTTAGATGTAGATGTGTCCATTGAATTTGCCAGCACTTCAACAACGGTCAGACATGCGTTAGCAAGAAGCTTCAATTATTATATTGTAAGACACTATGGAGCAGCCTTGCTAACAAGAGTAACAAGTTGTCGGTTTCTAAAACTAAAAGTTCCAATCCAGAATCTAAAATGACGTGAGCTTTGATGTCTTAGTATCACTTGAACAAAGAATTGCGGAACGACAAACCAACAGAGCTGAGCGGCACTATCAAATACCTAGTCCCTGTATAATTCCTGTGAGATTGGGCAATTAATATTCGTCATATCTATTCGAAAATCTCAAAGTGGTAAAAAACACAATTAACCAATTGAACAGGTAATTTACACGAATACGAACAATGATACCTACCTATTGGAAAGAGACAAAGCAATGATGACAACAGTAGGTAGGTAAGCTATGTCTATAAAACATCAGCTGCGTGCGCCGCAAGCTACAACATGACGCAGCCGAATCTTTACAGCTGCGGCAGTCCGAAGAAGAGTTCTTGGGTCTTTAATTTATTTTAAAAAATTAACAAATTTTTTATGAAAAATGTAACCAAAGTTTATTTTCTAATTCAGATTCAAGTGAAGATAAATATGGATGTCTATAATAGTGTTATTATGTACAAACTCAATTAATAATGTTAAGAGCGTTTATTGGTAAAATGCGCAGAAACAGTAGTTTTCAAACCCGTTTATATCATGAACCACTTATCTTATAGTATATGTTATTTACTAATAATTTTAGGAAATTTTAGTGTCCAAATAGTTTGACTATAAAATATTTCAATTAATAAAGTATGTACGCGTTCTATCAAGATAACTTGTGAGAGGTTTTCATAATTTCCCTTTCAGCATCAGTTTCGAAGCTCAAAATAATAGAAAATACTGACATATCAAATTAAGAAAAAAATATAACCTACTGATGAGATCCTTGGCTAAAAAATTAATTGGTTTTGGTATCCTACTATGAGAAATTAAAATTCAAAAAATGTGAAATATTACGAATATTTCACATTTTTAAATGATGTTTTTACCGATATACCTTATTGATTAGATATGTCAGTATTTTCTATTATTTTGAGCTTTGAAACTGATGCTGAAAGGGAAATTATGAAAACCTCTCACAAGTTATCTTGATAGAACGCGTACATACTATATTAATCGAAATATTTTATAGTCAAACTATTTGGACACTAAAATTTCCTAAAATTATTAGTAAATAACATATACTATAAGATAAGTGGTTCATGATATAAACGGGTTTGAAAACTACTGTTTCTGCGCATTTTACCAATAAACGCTCTTAACTGTATTACATAAAGCAAGCCTGAGTACCTATTACCTGTTAGGTACTTATTCTAGTTACTAATGTTGATTGTGATAATAAAAATTGATAGGCAAGATTAACTTAGGTATTTGTTTATCAACAAGAATAATAAGTACCTACCTAAATCTGAACTATAGTTCAGAGGTACAAAAGATTACTTATGTAACCTACATATGTGACATGTATATGTATGTTCTATGAATAAATAAATAGTGTTGAAAACTATGAACATTATTATTTTGAGTTTTTCGAAAGCTAACCAAGCTAATGTCAACAATTTATTAGCAAGAATTTAGTAAGCCGAGAATTAACTATCCATTCACATATACTTATTTTGATATCAAATAAGTGTACCTATATTTTTATTTATTTGGGAAACAAAAAGCTTATATTTAGTTATATATAGAACGTAGACTTAGAGTAAATAAAGCTAACTACAGTTTCCGCTTATAGATTACTTATCCTTAATGTAGTTTATGAAACTAAATTACCTAATAGTTATAGTAAATGTATAGTTAGATGAGATTACCTATCGTAAGCTTAGACTAAAATGTGTTTTTTTATAAAATAAATTTTTTAAACAATAAAACTAACTCGAATTATACTGCAATCAAATCAAACACTAGTGTAGCTGCTCTTATGATGAATTGATATTGAATAATTAAATCAATGTTAAAAAAATATTCGAACATTTCGCTTGAGAAGTATTCATTTTATTCGAATAGTCAAATTAAACGAATAGTGCAAGCCCTAGGTCAGACCAATGTGTTGGCAGACCAGTTTCCGTTTCCGCTGTCACCGAGGGAAGTGCCTTCAACTGAGTAATCGAACCGAACAGAACAAGAACATGACCCAAGCGAGAACATTTAAATCATCTTCCTGACCGCCGCGCCGCCGCCGCGCTGGGGCCTAAAGGGGGAGTAAAATGAGTTTTACTCGTCTCTGATGTACCTACTTAAATATTTTTAAACATACGCGATCAGATTAGTTAATTCTCGGCTTACTAAATTCTTGCTAACAAATTGTTGGTTGTGCAATCTAACCAAGCAATGGCGGTTTATGAAGATTGATGAAAATTTACTTTAAACACAATTTTCGAGCCTTGTCTCGATGGGAATCTAAGAAACCGTACATTTTGAATAGTTTTGTAGTCAAAATAAATTGTTCTTACGAGTGGAATGATGAATCCAGCACGTTCACTTCACTGTAATTTTTACACAGAAAAACACTGCTCTGAACCATCTTTATTTCTGGTCATTATTGATAGGATACAATTAATAAATAATGCTGGACACAATTTACACAACATTATCTAGCCCCATGGTAAGCAGAGCTTGTGTTATGGGTACTAGATAACTGATATACATAATACAATACATTAAATAAATAAATAATGCTGGACAATTCACACAGCATTATCTAGCCCCATGGTAAGCAGAGCTTGTGTTATGGGTACTAGATAACTGATATACATAATACAATACATTAAATAAATAAATAATGCTGGACAATTCACACAGCATTATCTAGCCCCATGGTAAGCAGAGCTTGTGTTATGGGTACTAGATGACTGATATACATAATACAATATATTACATAGATAGATATTTTTTACTATACATAGAAAACGACCAGAACACCCGAAACAAATATCTGCAGATCGTACACACCATTGTTCCGAGGCGGGAATCGAACCCGCAACCGCCTGCGTCGCAGGCGGACCTTCGCCCACCGCGCCACATCGGTCGTCAATATATTACATAGATAGATTTTTTTAGGTGTAGTAATGTTCGCGGAATCACTCTACCACATTTAAATTTAAAAAAACTTATTGTAAGGTTGAAAACAACAATATTTCGTCGAAACCTACCGATGTCCAGGCACATTTGTTTATCAAATAGAGTTGCTTGACCTTCACACGCTGAGCAAGACAGAAATACAGTCGATCTATCTCATTTTTTCTCAGGCTTTGAGGATATATTGTTCTCTTTCTTGTGTGAAAAGCATTTGCACGCCTTCTAGGACTTCTCTTTCTAGGCTGTTGATACATTAAATAATTTAGCAAGCCGTTAATAATAAATAAGCCGTTAAATTTCTTTTGTGACGGCTCACGTCAAAATTTGCATCAAAAGTTTAAACTGTTGTCAAAAATAACATGCGTTTGAATCTGTTTGATAACAATATTAACAATCGAAATAAATAAAGAAATAATGCTGGACAATTCACACAGCATTATCTAGCCCCATGGTAAGTAGATTACTAAATGATTACTTATTAGGCATGTACCACAGTCAACAATGTTATTGCAAAAACGAATAAGATGATGATGATTCTTTTTTAATGGCAACTGTGTCTGGTTGGTTGAACACTTTTCTACCAGTCAGTGTTAAGTTATGGAAAATAATTGTTTAATTGAAGAGTTAATAAATAAAATTATAAAGATTGTTTGATATTTTCACCAGAGCCTAGTTCATTATCTAGCAGGGTGTACCACGTGCAGGTTAGGTTGGCTTAGAAGACGAAATGTTGGAGTTCCCCTTACACCCCAAACGATTAAGAGGTGGCAGCGCTGTGGTTGACAAAGACAACTGACAGTTCCAAACAGCTGTCCCTCGCTCGGCTGAGTAATAAATAAAGAATTCCTCCTAGGTAGATACCTACGTAAATGAAATTTTCTTCAATTGGGACATATTATTTTGATTTATTTGAAAAATAGTATCAACCCTTGTGTTTTATCTACAACAGTGAAGATATTCTTTACTTCTGTCTGTCTAATAGGTTAGAGTAGTTTACCTACAAAAATAGCGTCAAGTGCATCTACTTTTAGAAATCGTATCTGTAATTGAAGTAGCATCATCATGGCTAAGCCCGTCCCCAAAGCCGGCAAAGGGAAGACGAACGAGGAAATATTCGCTAACTTCCAAGAGCTCCGGGGCGAACAGAGGTTACTAGCAAACAAACTGTCGGAGCTGGGCATGGATCTGAACGAGCACAAGTGAGTGTGGTCGCGTCGCGTAGTGTAGTGCTCGGGCAGACAGCGTGACGAGTCAGCGCGCGTTCTGTTACAGGATCGTGATCGAGACGCTGCGCAGCGTGGAGGCGTCGCGCAAGTGTTTCCGCATGGTGGGCGGCGTACTGTGCGAGCGCACCGTGGGCGAAGTGCTGCCAGAGCTGCAAAGCAACTGTGAGCAGCTGCCGCTGGCCGTGCGCGCGCTGGAGGACCAGCTGGCGCGCAAGGGCCAGGAGATCAACGCCTACATCCAGAGCCACGACATCCGCGTGCAGCGCCTCGACAAGCCGACTGCAGCGCCTGCGCAAGACCAGCTCGCCAAGTCTAATGTGCTTGTGCCCACAGCCTAACCGAGACCAATGTGTTGTGTGGAGGTACCAGCCATGGAAGATGTGTCCATTTGCTTTATTCCTAATAAACAGAGGTGGCATACTAGTGGTGTACCTACCTAAGAAGCTAGGACAACATAACTAACCTCTTCAGTTCCCTACCCTTTAACCCCCAGCGTTTATCTGTAATTAACTGTATTGCTTGAAACTATTGACCGATACTTATTCCTTTTATTAAAAGTTTATGCATTTACTCTAATAATATGAATAAGAGACAATCCTCCACAGCGTAAGGTGCTGCATCCCCTGTAACTGCACCACCTGATTGCCGTTGGCAAACAATAACAACAGTCTGATGTGTCCACTCCATGCGGTGTGGGTCATCAGATTGCTGATCAGTGCATGCACTCTAGTTATATCAATGTTGGAAATTCGTTTGCAAATGGCGGTCGCGTCGGCAATCCCCTTGCTGCGGTTACAGCGGACGCACAACCTGCTCTAAACATCCGCATCTGCATCGGATAGTACATAAGAGAAGTCACCTTTGGACTGAGACGATGTGCACAGAGCGACCCATGTCGGCCTGTCGACTCTAGCCACGCATTTATATTTCTTACTAAATGGTTATTAATTCAATAAAAACATGAGATAATACACCATTTTTTTAATAAACGTTATTATTACCGTTAGGTACCTAAAATAAAAATAACATGTATGTACGGTATGTCGACGACTCGGCGCCGCCGCCGGATCGTAGAAAGGCAAGGCCTCCGCCCTCGCTCGCTGACAACACGGAGGCTGATTAGGCGGCTAATAAAGGTGCTTCAAAGGAAACAGCTAATTCCTTTCATTTGACAAATTACTTATCTCCGAATATTCAAACACAGCTCTGATGTCGTCGTCACAAATACCGAATTTGTCCTTGAAAACTATCAAAAAGTACCGACAATCAAGTATTTCATTTTGTGAAGTAATCGGCAAAGGAATTTATTTGGTGCCGTTTTGTAAACGCCTGGCCTTTTTACTATCTCTGGCGGCGACACTTTAGGCTCTAGACAGACGGACTGCATTTCAACTGCAATCGGACTGCGCGGTTGGTTTGCAGTTCTATTGCAGTCTGTCTGTCTAGACTTCTATATATCTACCCTAATAATAATTATAAAAATGTAACGTATATACATTATAGACCAAACCTTTGTATAAAAATAAACGTCTTTTTACATGACTATAACTTTAACAAATAATGTATTATTATGTATTCTTTTCTGTTGCTAACCTGTTCGTAAATATCACAAGGTGTCTTAGACTAAACAACAACAAAAAAAAATATTTTTTAAAATATAGTTACCATCAGGATTTAGGACGCATACAAGATCTCAGCCGTTTCCCTGAAGCATCAGCATGCGTTATGCGCTAGTCTATGTCGGACACGCGGAGCGTCATGCGCTAGCGCTGTGCGTCGGACACGCGGAGCGTCATGCGCTAGCGCTGTGCGTCGGACACGCGGAGCGTCATGCGTCAGCGCTGTGCGTCGGACACGCGGAGCGTCATGAGGAACCGCTTTATAAAAACCTACCAAAACAGTCATTTGTGCAAGTGCCGAAAAATATCCCGACGGACATTAGTTACATAGTAGTATGTCCAGTCCATTGCGACAAAATATAAGAGATCCAAAAATATATATAAACTTCTATAAACAAGGGCTATTATTTTATTCTTAATTTTAATTTTTATATAAGTTACATATTATTATGTACACCTTCCTATATGTTTATGTCCTTTAGGTTATTTATTTATATAATGTGTATTGTCGAACCTTGATCTAACGAGATGTGCGGATACACGCACGACGTAAACTATTTATCGAAAAATAAATCTGAAATCTGAAATAATTTTGTGAATTTAAGAAAGGGGGTGTACCAAAGATAATCCAGAACTCAGAGTAATAAGACATAGAGTGATAATTTCACAAAACATTCCGCTCTAAGTTGAAGCCAAAAACCAAGCAATGTGTGCGTAAGCGGCACGTCATTACAAGAGCCGACACGCACACAAGTGCACAAATAATGTTGCAAGCTATTAACATTTTCCCCATAAGGTAAGGAAATTGTAACATTTTGTAAGGAGTAAATGATTATCATATTTATCACTTTTCTGTTAGATGATACTTCATTAACAGAAAAATTCCTGTAAATATTATATACTCTATGGGTGTTTACATACAGGGGAGTGTTGAGTTAGCGAATTAGTTAAATAGATAGAAATAAATATTATGGCCGAAACATTTTCATACCTTTGTTGGGATAGCACCCTCTCGTAATTTGCATAAACCACCTTTCGTGATATGCTTGTCATTTTCTTCAAAATGTATAGAACATAATCAGTGTAGTGTATTTCTTTTTTAGTGTACAGTCCTAGTGTATTTAGTTGGCTTGCAAAACTTTTCTTTGCAATTCCGTCTAAGTTTTTCAACCAATCGGGAAGCAACAGTCTATATTATTTTTCGTGTTATTTCGTTATGTTTTTTTTGTTACCCTACATATGTATGTATTATTTTGTTTGACATAATGTCAAAACAACATGAATATTCTTATTAATAAAGAACTGAACTGAAGTCGGATCAGAAGGAAATCTAAGAACGAATATAAAGACATAAATAAAACTAGGGTTCATCGTCTAATGAAACCAATGAAATTTTTATATTTAACGCTCCGACTACATCAACATCCGGACAGTCTGTAACAATCTATTTCCTTGCCCGTGAAAATAAAACAAAAGTTTTAGATTATTTATACCAAGCTTAATAGAACATAGGTACATATTTCACTTAAAAATCCGAGTAAGTTAGTAGGTAACCCTAATTATATCTGGCAAATAAAAGTCCTACAAGTGTAAAGTAGAAATATGTTAAACAAATAAGTACCTATGGGGGAAAATAATTTTTCTAATAGCTAGCAACATTTTTATGTAATGGCGTCTGTTATGTTTACGATTTATTTTTGTGCTTATACCAATGTTTTACTCAAGAATATAAGATGCCAGGTTGTATCTACCCGTGAAATGGAATCTTCTATTGTTTCTGATTATTATGAGAAGAGTTGTTACACCCTTTTACTGCACAATAAGTCATTGTTATTAAAAAATTACGGAGCTCTTCCCAGTAGGTCTTGACCTTGAGCACTGACGTGTCGAGCGATGTACGTAGCCTTTAAAGGCTAACTTGAAATTGCGTCACTTCGCGTGCGCCTACTGCGGTTCTAAGCCTGGTTATTCTAAGATCCAGAATATGTAAATATGAACATAACATGAATATTTAAAGATAAATATATAGTCGTGGTCAACTAATTAGGGACACTCTTTAGTTAAACCGAATTGTGAATTTATTTTTTATTTTCCAACGAGTCTAAACCATATTCCATATCTCTTACATGTAAGTATAATTAGTCATTTATGTGCCCGATTATACAAACAATAACAACTTCTTAAACATTGAACCTCTTTACAGTATAGCTGATAGATTATCATAGTGCTATTTGTTCAAATAATGCTGGCTGGCCATTTAATTAGGGACACTGAGATATTGCGTTCTATTTTCCAAAATTTGAATCTCAATACTTTTTTACTTCTTCTCTTATTGTTTCGTGGTAGTTTTGGCGGCAATCCCGATTTTTATTTTAAGTTTTGAAAAATATTTTGAAGAAAAATGGGCAAAAATAAAAGTTGCGATCCAACACTACGAAAAATTATCATAAAGTTTGTTGTCGAGCATGGTTGGCCATACCGAAGGATAGCAGAACATTTAAATTGTTCAAAAACTATGGTATACAATGCAGTGCAACATGTCAGACGCAATAACACAGCTTTAAATGTGCCCAGAACAAAAAGATCGAGAAAAACAACTCCGCAAGAAGACAGAATGATAACCAGGTTAGCTAAGAAAGATCCGTTTCTAGGCTCTATTTTAATGAAACACGAAGTGTTTGGGACAGACGAAAGAGCTGGTGTCTCAGCGAGGACCGTTCGACGACGTCTGGTAGAAGCAGGGTTGTTCGGAAGAGTGGCTCGCAAAGTACCGTTGTTGAAGAAAGAACATAGAAATGCTCGTTTGGCGTTTGCACGTAAATATTGGACCTACGCCCAATGGCAACATGTATTATTCTCTGACGAGACCAAGGTTAATTTGATTTCTTCAGATGGAAGGCAATACGTACGGCGTCCAGTAAAAGCGGAAATGAATCCAAGATTCACAAAAAAGCAGGTGAAACATGGCGGTGGAAACATTAAAATGTGGGGTTCATTTTCTGGACGTGGAGAGGGACCTGTGAGGAAAGTTCAGGGTAACTTAGACCAACATCAATACAAGGCAATATTGGAGGAAACGATGCTTCCCTATGCTGAGGAGTATTTCCCTATTATATGGACGTTTCAGCATGATAACGAGCCGAAACATACCGCCCGTTCAGTCAAGTCGTTTCTTACCAGTCAGTCAGTATCGGTGCTAGATTGGCCAGCAAATAGCCCGGACCTTAACCCAATCGAGCACCTTTGGCACGAAATCAAGAAAAAAGTTGCCACTTATCGTACCACAACTTTAGATGAACTTAATGAAGCTTTTTGTGAGGCATGGGCAAACATTCCTGTCGAAACATGCCAGAAACTGATAATGTCTATGCCACATCGGTGTCAAGCGGTAATTACTAACAAAGGTTTTGCTACTGGGTACTGATTTTACACGTAATAAAATGGAGCTGTTAAAGATATTATAATACTGCAGATTATTAGTTTTGTTTAACTCTATTTTTCATTATAGTTTACTGTCCCTAATTAAATGTCCAGCTACAGAATTATACCTTAAAATTGAATACATGTACAACCTTTGATATTAAATACTTTTTTCTATTTATTTATTCTTTTATTTACAGCCTTTGTGAGTTGTCTCTATTTCTTTGTATTTTTATTTATTTATTTATAAAGAATATATATAATTTCTTATATTAACACTATTTAAACCCGTAGGGGGTTTGACCCGAATGTTACATTCCTCGGGTTTCATCTTAAAATAAAGTGTAATGCATTATGTAACTTTGTACGTAGGTACAAGTGAAATAGTTTACATATTGAGTGCCATACCCATCCCTAGATTATAATATGACCCAAAGGTAAAAAAGGTGTGTTTTTTAGCTGTCCTGTTGTAAATGGCTTTGGAATATGAGATTTTATTCAGCTGACTCTCAGCTAATAACACATCTATACAAACATTTGTGGTTTCCTTCGTGTTATTTTTAAGCTTTTTTATGTAACAATATCTTTAAGTTGGTAAATATATAAAAAAATATATACATATAAGAAACTCCATTAAACCTTAGGGTTATAGGAGAGGCGATGGAACATAATAGGAAGTTTGTTTGAGTTAAATTGAGTTGGAGTTGTCTCTATTTTAGAGCCATATCCATTAAATTAGGCATTTTACGAAAAACCCAAATCCCCACTCTCCCCACAACACATTACAATATTAGGCAATTCGCCGCTTCCCTGTTTGCCAAGACTCCGCGTCACTTACTGCCAATTAGAGGACTTACCGCTGATAATGTTAAAACATTGATATTTATAGCATAATAATCGGACCAAATTATGCAAATAATAGGTGCTGAGAAATCAATAGGGTTTTATATTTATATGTACATAACCGGTTATTGTTCTTCACTATCTTGCAAGCTCTAATTAGATGACCACGACTGTATACAATGTGTATTGTCGAACCTTGATCAAACGAGATGTGCGGATACACGACATATATTTATCGATAAAAAACACAAAATAAAAAATTATATGTTACCTATCGCAAAAACAAAGCCGTTTTAATTAGTTTTTTAATGAAAACTACTTCATCTGGTTTTTTCTTTGTTTCTTATTGAGTAAACGGTATATTTTATTCAAAGTAGTCTCATTTGAAAGCTAAATAGTTTACCTAGCTAAGAAAAATAGGTACTTTCTGTCTTGTACAAAGATCAACAGGAATATCAACTGATTTAATCTACATAAATTATGAAATAAAACAAGGCAAGATAGGAAGAAATGGAATAAGGTCATAATGGAATTTGCCCAGCAGTGGGATAGTAACGGCTCTTTAAGATAAAGTTTTTGTTTTTTTTTTACTCTAGAAAAGACAGAAAGTACCTATTTTAAATGGTGAATAACATGACAACAAAAAGAGATAGACCCATAAGTTTTGGAGGGTTTGTAGACTAAATTATGTAGTTTAATACAACATGCAAAAAAGTACACCTCAATAACCCAGTTTTAAAGTTACAGATCATAAATAAAACAAAAAATAGTTTTTTTTTGCAAATTTCTAAAAAAACAATATTTTTACTAGGCTTATGTACCGACATTGTATTTTTTTCTTATTTTCTTAACTAGGTTGACTATCTAGTTTTCAAATGAGACTACTTTGAATAAAATACACCGTTTACTCAAAAAGAAACGAAGAAAAAACCAGATGAAGTAGTTTTCATTAAAAAAATATTAAATCGGCTTTGTTTTTTAAATACATATAATTTTTTATTTTTTGTTTTTTATCGATAAATATATGTCGTGTATCCGCACATTTCGTTTGATCAAGGTTCGACAATACACATTGTATATGTATACCTAATATACTTCTTATAGTTAGCGTTGGTATTGTACTCGTATACCGCACCCGTGCAGCGGTGGTCGCTAGAAGTAGATCAAGTTGACCGGCGCGAAGGGCTCGCGCTCGTCGGCCGGCGGCAAGGAGTAGTTGTGTTGTAGGGGTGGTGCGGGCGGTGCGGGGGGCGAGGAACGGCCGCCCTCCTTGCGCACGAGGCGCAGGTCCGTGATGCGCATGTCCTTGTCGACCGACTTGCACATGTCGTAGAGCGCGAGCGCGGCCACCGCGCAGCCCGTCAGCGCCTCCATCTCCGCGCCCGTGCGCGCCGTCACCCGCACCTCGCAGCGCAGCCGCAGCGCCCCGCCCCCCCGCGCAGGCGCTATCTCCACGCGCGCCAGCTCCAATGGCAGCGGGTGGCACAGCGGGATGAGCTCCGCCGTGCGCTTGGCCGCCAGCGCACCCGCCAGCCGCGCGCAGCACAGCGCGTCCCCCTTGGGCAGCCGCGCCTCCAGCAGCAGCCGCATGAGCCGCGCGCTCACCTGCAGCCGGCACTCCGCCACCGCCCTGCGCCGCGTCACCGCCTTCTCTCCTACGTCCACCATGCGCGCCGCGCCGGACGCGTCCAGGTGCGAGAACCCGTCCGACCCTCCGTCCGCCGCGCCCGCGCTGGATGCGTCCAGGTGCAAGAACTCGTCCGCCGCGCCCGCGCTGGATGCGACCAGGTGCGAGAACCCGTCCGCCGCGCCCGCGCGGCATACGTCCTGTTGAGAGAACCCGTCCGTCTCTTCGTTCTTCGCGCCCGCGCCCGACGCATCCAGTTGCGAGAACCCGTCCACCTCTTCTTTCTTCGCGCCCGCACCGGACGCGTCCAGTTGCGAGAGCCCGTCCGCCGCGCCCGCGCCCGCGCCCGCCCGCGTGCTGTAGGCGCGCGCTGTGAACGTCACGTCATAGAGCAGGAGCTAGCCGCCGATCAAAATCATCGGGCGGTTCTCCATCCGCGCGAGATTCTGCATGCCTACACAACATACGCGGAGTGAGCGGAGTCCGCGGCCCGGCCGCCCGCGCTCCCGGCCGGGCCGAGGGCTCCGTCGTCGGAGGAAGGCACACACTAGTTTATGATTCTGCATGCCTACACAACATACGCGGAGTGAGCGGAGTCCGCGGCCCGCGCTCCCGGCCGGGCCGGGGGCTCCGTCGGAGGAAGGCACACAACATACGCGGAATGACCTCTAGGTACGCACTGTTCGCCGCGCCGAACAGTGCGTAGCTAGAGATCGCGGTGTGGTGTGGGTACTGACCGGCGTGTCGCGGCAGCTTGCGGGCGAGCGCGGCGCGCACCAGCCCCACCAGCTCGCCCTCCCGCGCCCCCGCACGCAGCGCGTCGCGTAGGGACACCTCCGCCGCGCCGAACAGGCACACCTGCGGGTGAATCCTTTCAATTATTATATATTTTAATTCATACTTGCCCGCCTTGCGCATAGTGTTTTGTGTTGTGATGGATGTTTATATCATCCCCAGTTCTGATATAAATATATTACGAGAGCAGATTAAACATTCTAAATGACTATCAATGTGGAAATACAAAGTTGGACGCGGGCGAAGGTTCGACCCATTGTGGGCCGAAAGCGAACCATGTGTCGCACACTAGTGGGGCTGGGCTGGGCTGGGGTAGCATAGGGAGGTCACCTTGAGGTTGCCGTCGGCGGTGAGGCGCAAGCGGTTGCAGGTGGCGCAGAAGTGGTCCGTCATGGAGGAGATGAAGCCGACGCGGCCGCGGTAGCCGGGCACGCGCCAAACGCGCGCCGTGTCGTGCGCGCGCGGCACGCTACCCTGCAGCGCGGGGTGCCGCGCGCTGACGGCCCGCAGAGCCTCGCGGTACGGCACCATGCGCGAGTCCTGCCACGAGTTGCCCGAGAATGGCATGAACTCTATGAACCTGCGCACGGCAAACAACAACAACACTTTACTACATGTTTCTCATTCAACATATCAAATAATCATATTCTGTTGGCGAATATACGAATGGAGTGTACAATGAGTATACAGTGGGTACGTAATGTATGTATGTATGTATGTAGGTTGGTGAGTGAACTTACCGGACTTCCATATCCCTGTCCTTGGTGAGTTCCACGAAATCGCAAATTTCATCATCGTTGAAACCTGCAAGTTGCGCGCAAGAGTCAAGTAATGTTTGGTTTCCGGCGCGAGGGGAGGGACGTGGGCGGGTATCAGCATGGTTGCATGACTTACCCTTCATGAGCACGGTGTTGACCTTGACGGGCACGCCCAGCTGCAGCGCCAGGTCGACGCCGGCCAGCACGCGCGCCAGCCCCTGCGGACACCACCACGCACGTCACGCACAAAACCACCACTACATACATAATATGTACATACTCTGCTTACTAATAACGATATTATATTATTTTTCTACACCAACAAATAATGATAGCGAAAAAATACATTTTGATTGTTTACCAAAAACTAAAAACATACTTCGAATCCCTTAGTTCCCTCACCTCTGTAGTCATTCGGGTCAAGTGAGCGCACTTTCAAACTCTCGCTTAAGAAGAACAGAATTCTGTGAAATATTGATGCATCAATACATACTTTGTTAATTAATATAAACCGAATGTGTGCTGTCCTTTACACGAATCATTAAATGATATGCATTTTAGGACGATAAGTCGGAGAGTGTGCGCACCCTTATAGGGTCAGTGATCGCAAGTAAGGCTTACCCAACATGTGTTCAATTGTTACTTAGAAGTTTAGCTTGGCATAGGGTTAGGTTAGGTGATGAGAGAGCGAGTACGCACCGGGCGGCGCGCCATGCGCTCGTAGCGGTCCTCTCGCAGCGAGTCGAGCGAGACGTTGACCGCGGCGAGCCCAGCGCGCTGCAGCGCCGGCAGCTTGCGCGTCAGCACCAGGCCGTTGGTCGTCATGGACACGCTACGGATGCCCGGGATGCCGCCCAGCTCCTCTGCAACATGCGGTGGCGTTACTTTGCTGCTTGCGCCCGAGGCACATTGCAACGATATGCGGTACGTACGGATGATGTCCGGCAGGTCAGGCCGCAGCGTGGGCTCGCCGCCCGTCAGCCGCAGCTTGTCCACCCCGACGGTGGCCAGCGCGCGCACGACGGCGGCCAGCTCCGCGCGCGTCAGCAGCTCCGACCGGCGCGACAGTGGCACGCCGTCAGCCGGCATGCAGTACTGGCCTGCACACACATACACACACACTCAGAGCCATCCAGCGCGCGTACGACGCCTACGGCGCCCAGCTCCGCGCGCGTCAGCAGCTCCGACCGGCGCGACGACAGCGGCACGCCGCGCCGTCCGCCGGCATGCAATACTGGCCTGCACACACACATACACACTCAGAGCCCCACTTTTTGAATTTGGAACATCTTAGTGTTCAGCGCCAAAGAAATCGAACGCAAATATTGTTTGAATAAAGACTGGCGCGGCTGAATAAAAAAAAAGAAATCACATGTAAAACGCGCGAATTACCAGCCCGCGTTTTCGTAAATTTTCACGGATTGTTAGAACATCATGATTTTGTTTTTAAAATTAGTTCTTCAAGTGACAGTGAAATTAATGAATAATATAACGATAAAATATGAGGCGCCTTTTATTTTATCATAGAGGGTGATGAAAAGTAGAGTGTATCACATGGGTGCAAATATATTTTTGGCTCGGGCGACGTACTTTGAATTAGTAAAAATATTTTTTTGCTCCTTTATAATACAATCTACTATTACAGAGTAATTCTGCAACCAGACCAGTGAAAGCCCTATGAAGTGAAGCGAAAGGTTTAGTAGAATCGGGCCCTACCAGCGTACACACACGCACACAAACACCCATAGTGTTCTCGGATATCGCGGGTGACTGTGAGAAGACAACGATAGGTTTTGGGCAATGGGTCGTCGAAGTCATGGGTTATATTTCTCCTGTAGACTCGATGTCTCGTGATGTGTCACGGTTGCTAAGATATTATTTTATGTTATTTTTATTTCGATGGAAATCTAACAGCTTATAAATCTTAAGTAAGTAGGAACATTTGTGGCATAACTAAAGCTTAACAGTTTTCACTTATGACACTAAAATATGCTTAAACTAAAATTTATATCTAATATAAGTAACTTGTTTATTAAGAGCGTTTATTCCTAAAATGCGCAGAAACAGTACTTTTCAAACCTGTTTATATCATGACCCACTTATCTTATAGTATATGTTATTTACTAATAATTTTAGGAAATTTTAGTGTCCAAATAGTTTACTATAAAATATTTAGTTTAATATAGTATGTACGCGTTCTATCAAGATAACTTGTGGGAGGTTTTCATAATTTCCCTTTCAGCATCAGTTTCGAAGCTCAAAATAATAGAAAATACTGACATATCTAATTAAGAAAAAAATATAACTTACTGATGAGATCCTTGGCTAAAAATCTAATTAGAAAGATGTTTGGTTTTGGTATCCTACAATGAGAAATTAAAATTAAAAAAATGTGAAATATTACGAATATTTCACATTTTTCAATAAATGTTTTTACCGATATGCCTTATTTAATTTAATATAATAATAGCCTACCAATAAAGTAAAGCATCTTTTTTAAAATCATACATTTAAAATTTTTATGATTTTGTTGCTATTATTTTTCTCTCTCGTCTCATAGTAGGATACCAAAACCAAACATCTATCTAATTAACTTTTTAGCCAAGGATTTCATCAGTAGGTTATATTTTTTTCTTAATTAGATATGTCAGTATTTTCTATTATTTTGAGCTTCGAAACTGATGCTGAAAGGGAAATTATGAAAACCTCTCACAAGTTATCTTGATAGAACGCGTACATACTATATTAATCGAAATATTTTATAGTCAAACTATTTGGACACTAAAATTTCCTAAAATTATTAGTAAATAACATATACTATAAGATAAGTGGTTCATGATATAAACGGGTTTGAAAAGTACTGTTTCTGCGCATTTTAGGAATAAACGCTCTTAACAACCCAATGAATACAAGAGAGAAACAACAAATGAACTAAAAGTGTTTTGCCTGCTCGCCCAGTTGTAGGTAGGTACAGATAATTTATAAGAGTCACATAAATCCAGATTACCTATAGAGATTGCGAGACGCAGGCTGGTCACAACAAACGAGTAGGAGTAGTATTGCGTACTGCTAAGTATTGAAGAAATTATTGTAAATTATATTTTTTTAAATGTTTTATTTTCAAAAATATATTTAAGTAATAATATATTTTAAATCGTAATATCTTTTTTGTTTGTAGTTATTATTTTATACTTTGAGTCATTTGAATGACTATGTCAGTCCCGTATTTTGACAAATAACTGAAACTTTAAACTAAATTATATCTAAAACGTAATGCCACAAAATACCTCAGAAACATTTATTCACATAAGATAGTATACGAATTTCCGCCTGCTTCCTTTGAAATTATGTTTTTTTCAGTTTCTTTGAAATAAGTTCATAGTTGTTATGCATTGTTGGAGAGCTAAGAAAAAGGTTATGTTTTTAAAATAATCTGCAAGCCAAGTTTCATAACGATTTTTTTTATTTTTTAAGGCATTTTAGAGAAAAAAAATCTCAATGAATAATGAAATAATATCGTTTTTATCTCGCATTTTTAAATTTAGAGCGATAATTGTTGTTTTAATATTGATAAATAACCAGTGTTTATTCGTTTTTATAAATCAGAAGAAAAAAATAGATTTAAATAGACAGTTTTTTTTTAAATCAATTTTGATGTTGCACTTTTGACTTATTTTGAAAAAAACTAAAAATCATGATAAAGTTATCATGATTTTTAGTTAAAAATGGTTCACTTTTGCATGATGCACATGGGGATGAAAATTATCGCAAATAGTCACCCCTATCACCTCCTAACGGGAATACGTCGAATTACAAATAACCCTGTATAAATAAATTGACAATTAAAATAGGGCTCTCCAGATAGGTCCAAACTTGTGCTGTATTATTCATTATATACTTAAACCATCGCTTGATATGTTTTATTTGGCAATATATTTATAAAAAAGAGGACATACCACTTTATATCTATAAAAGATATACATAAATTGAGAGAGCTTCAAAATTCATTAAAAACTACAATGCCTATTTATTTAGGTTTTCTTTAAAAGGTTGTTCAGATATTAGGTTGTTTCATTACCCTTTCCACTGATTTGCTACAAGCATGAGGTATGTAACAAATCATTTATTAAGTGGTTGAACTTTCTTGCATATAATAATTTCATACTCTGTACAACAAACTTTTTTTAATGATCATACCTTAACCAGGTACCTAGGTAATCTAACTAAATATGTATTCAGTATTGGAGTATGTACATAATATTATTATGTATTAATAGTAAGGTACTCTGTGAGTGAACTACCTTGGTCCATTTAATGTTCCCAGTTTATATCTAAAAGTGATAGATAACCAGTTCTAAGGGGTCAAATGACACATAAAAGAATGATTATTGTAAGTGTTGATGTAACATCAGATCAGTTTCTGGACTAAGTTAGGGACCTCTATCTAACCAACAACCCACCCAACCAAAGAGAATGTCTTGCTATGAAGGACATCAAACATAAACATGTCTTTAAGTAGGTGCTAACTTATACACAGCTGGAGGGTTTTATCATATCCAGTACATACAACACATAATCACTGTCTACTGAAGAGAATAAATTCGAAAATATAAACAACAAGAATTAAACGATTCAAGACAAAAAAAAAAAAATTTTGAATATGACATTCTTACTTCCTACGACTTAACGAGAAGGCAAACTACAAAGACAATACAGGAGCTGGAGGAGGCCTGTACCCAAAAGGGGTCCTAACCACCGAATTTTAAAGTTTAGAACATAATTAAAATTTAAATCAATAAAATACTATAATAATGTACATTCATATTAATAATAATAATACCAATGCATGTTTATTTTCTCAATACATTTAATCTAATTACTTCATATTCATAATAAGATTTGTTATAAATTTGATATGATTAATGTTAATGGTTATGGAATTAAAGGTTTTTTTATTTTAATTTTAACTTATACACATGATACAGCATTTTCTTACCTACCCTAAGTATGTGATGATTGATTATTACTGTGCACACAAACTGCATGCAGTGTGTGTGCACAGGTATACATACAACAATGAGGAATATCAGTGAAAAATGGAGGTCAGCAAATCTCAGCTTCTGAAGTTGGTATATACTTACATCGCAAGTTGCATCGCTCAGTTAGAGAGACTCGCAGGTAGTTGTGACCTCGGCCCAATGAGTCTGACAGCGGCGCCTCCGCGTCGGGCACCTCCGCCGCGGCCTCCCGCGCCTCCCGCATGCCAGCTCCTGCCCCCTGCGCCCACAGTACATAATAGCTACTTTACAACTCCTATCAGCATACTACTTAATTACCTAGGATAGAACTTAGTTATCACATGATGGTTAGATTTAAATTGTGTTAGTACAAGTCAAGTGTAACTGGTGTGGGGAAACTCTGTTGATATCCAGACCTGACAAACCAGCCACCGGATGATAACGTGAGATCAGAACAAGAGCCCCGTTGGGGATGGAATATGTCTTTTTCCTCTGAAACTTTATAACATTGCCATAGGTACCTCATAGTAAGACCGGTTCGTCACAGTAGTATATCTCGTTGCAATTGTTTCAGGGAGTGCAACGCGAGACAGCCAAATGAATTTACTTGAAAAGAGTTTCATTTTTATTCAGTTAATTTTAGTGAAAACCTGTGTGATCGAAGGTCAGAAAATATTGTTATATTTTTTAATAAAAAGAAAATCAAAACAAGGTCTACTGATATTTCCGACGGGTTATACAAAATGATCCATTTTAATCCAATAGATAATTCGGTTACAGCAACAACAAAACTAACCAAAGTGAAGATTAATAATTAAATTATTTTATGAACCAAAGATAGCAAAGTCACAAACTGAACCAACAAACAACAAACAAACAAAACAAGTGTGTGCGTGTGAGTGTGTTCCTCCTTCCTTTTCGTTCGAGTGAAGTTTTGACTTGACTTCTTTGATATTTGGCTGCCCAGAGCGCAAACAAAAGAATCGCTTCGGTCGGCACATTCCGCGCGCTGATATCCTTACTGCTGATATCGCGCGGCTTGTCGTGTAGAATATAATTTGTTTCGTGTAATGAATGTCTGTATTTATGAATGTGAGTAATGCATGTTAGTGTAAATAGGTACGTAAATAAGTATGATATATAGGTGTAGTGTTGAGTGATATTATATACTTAAATATAAATACATAATAGTAGGGTCACCTACATTATATACATATTATAATGCTTAAAATTGGAATTAGGTAGGTAGCCTACCTAACATATATAAGAATTTAAATAGATATTTCTTTAATATTTTATTATATAAAGCTAAATTAACACAGACTGACTTGACTTACTGATTGACATAATTGTTTTCCTTGATGGACGTATGTTTTTTTTTACGGAATCGTATAGAGGGGGTTGAGGTGACCTAAGAAAAATTCCAACTTTTTGACATTTACTCCCCCAGAACACCTATTTTTTTTTTAAATTATAGCTACCTATTTGATATTTGTGATTTGTAGAAACTTTTATGAAAATTATCGGCATTTTTTTTTGTCATATGTGAGAGATGCCAACTGATGAACTGTCCGCCATTACTGTTCTTGACTTGTGATTCCGTAGGATGGCGTCTGGAAATTATTGCTAAGTCTATGATAATAATGTTGTAAAATCTGCTTCATAGAGGAAAAACATGCTGTTCCTCGTCCCGTCCATCAATAGTCTTGAAAATTTCGAGCGAAATTCGGCTAAGAATCAAACTTAGGTTTTTCTTCTGGCTTCAACATCGAGCGAGACGTCACTCGAGTCTTGGGTTATTGCTTTGAGAGTCCTCTCAAGAGCTGTTCAGTAGCCGATTGGCTGCGATGGTCTTTTTGATTTTGAGAGTCATTGTGGAGTTCCGGCAGTTTCCAGGGAAACAAGAAGGGAAGGGCTTAGAACAGCTATTTTTGTTCGAAGTAAAAAACTTATTGGTGTGATGGATGATGATGATGATGATTCTTTGTTAATGGCAACTGTGTCTGGTCTAGTTGAACAATTTTCTGCTAGTGTCAAGTACCTAATAGAAAATAATTGTAAAATTAATGAGTTATCAAATTTATAAAGAATGTTTGATATTTTCACCAGAGCCTGGTTCGTTACTCATTGGTGTTTTTCAAAATTTAATATTGCATGAAAGAAATAATGCTCGGTCTGTCTCGTCAACCGAAGAACGAAGCAGTCACTGAAGCTTCCATCCTCTAAACTACACGTACGCGTGCTCACTCACACATTGACACATCTATCGACACTCGTCCGCCATTACCGCTTTAGACACCGACAGAGTGACTCTGTTCTAATTGAGATCGAAAAATGAAAAATGCCTACTTGTGTGATCGATCAAATAATAAACAAATAATGCTGGACAATTCACACAGCATTATCTAGCCCCATGGTAAGCAGAGCTTGTGTTATTATGGGTACTAAATAACTGATATACATAATACTATATATGGATAGATATACATGGATAGATATTTTTTATTATACATACATAGAAAACGACCAGAACACCCGGAACAAATAACCCGCAACCTTCTGCGTCGCAGGCGGACCTTCGCATACCGCGCCACATCGGTCGTCGAAACTTCAAAATGAAAAATGTTAGGTATTTCTTCAATTGAACGCAAATAACTATCAACAGAAAAAACGCAATACTTTCCGGTGTTACCAGTACGTAAACTTCTAAATTTCCGAATAATGGGTTTATTAAAAATGTTTGAATCCTTGTTATATTATAATCCTTAAAATTGGAATTAGGTAGGTAGCCTACCTAATATAAAGCTAAATTACCACTGACTGACTGATTGACATAATTGTTCTCCTTGATGGAGGTATGTTTTTTTACGGAATCGTATAGAGGGGGTCGAGGTGACTTAAGAAAAATTCCAACTTTTTGACTCCCCCAGAACCCCAATACGCGGAGCCATATTGCATAAAAATAATAGTGGGGGTGTATAGAGACCAGTGATTTTAAATGCAAACTAAATGTTGCTCCCCCCTGCCCCCTGAGAGCCCCTTTTGAGTGTGCTACCAGATGCCGTCGCGGTTTAGGGGTTCTGATTTCAAGATCGTATAGATGGTTTCTTTCGAGTAGAAAAACCAGCCAGTCGTTCGGAAGGAAAATAATTATAATGATAGGTATGTTACGTAGTAGGTAGGTCTAATAAAAACTAAAACATTTATGTGACTAAAGCATTACGCTACTTTTTTTAAAATAATAGCTTCCTAATTAGCTTCATAAAAGTTTATGAAAATTATCGGCATTTTTTTTTATCAGATGGCATCTCTCCTAAACACGCACACATACATATGACTCGTCCGCCATTGCTGTTCTTCATCTTCACATGTGATAGATAGATAGAAAATTCTTTTATCGC
Organism: Eupithecia dodoneata; assembly: GCA_947044415.1. Lineage (NCBI taxonomy): Eukaryota > Metazoa > Arthropoda > Insecta > Lepidoptera > Geometridae > Eupithecia > Eupithecia dodoneata. The sequence continues at coordinate 218,178 of OX345665.1, forward strand.
ACACTTAAAAATAAAACAAACAAGACAGAATAAAATACAAAACATGTGACAATTTGGCGGTCTTATCGCTCAAGAGCGATCTCTACCAGACAACCGTGGATGGATAGGATCGTTGGATTGTACATGGGGATCTGTGTGCTGTGCATTATAGTAATTTATAAAATACTCCGATTATTTGTGATTCCGTAGGAATCCGTCTGGGAATTATTAATTAGTCTATTCTATGTTATATTGTTATTCTAACCATGCGTCCATTCCATGACTCTGATGAAATGACACTCATTGACAAAAAATGGCGAACCAGATATTAGGTAACTCAGAGTAATAAGACATAGAGTGATCATTTCACAAAACATTCCGCTCTAAGTTGAAGCCAAAAAACAAGTAATGTGTGCGTAAGCGGCACGTCATTACATGAGCCGACACGCACACAAGTGCACAAATAATGTTGCAAGCTATTAACATTTTCCCCATAAGGTAGGGAAATTGTAACATTTTGTAAGGAGTAAATGATTATCATATTTATCACTTTTCTGTTAGATGATATTTCATTAACAGAAAACTTCCTGTAAGTATAATATTAATTTAGATATGTCTATTAATAATAAAAAATATATATATAAATCAATGCATGTTATAAATTATATACTTTTAAGTTTTTTTTATTAAGTCGTGTGCTGTATTTGTTTACTATAGTTAGATAATTAAGTTTTTTTGCTCTATCAGAATAAATATATTTTCATTTCATTTCATTTCATTTCATTTAATGGCGGACGAGCGTTCTATCAATTGACAATGTCAAAATCGGTACTACAGTGAGTACTTCGTTCTTCGGTTGACTGAGACTCCCTCCGAGTATTTTTTTCATTCATGATTATTATATAAAAAAATATTTATATATATTTATTTTTATTAAAATGGATCATTATGTATAAAAATAAACAAAACATAAAATAAAAAAAAATCCACAAATAAAAGAAGTCAAGTCGAAAGAAGTGGAAGATAGGGGTCAGCGTAGCGGTCATAGACTAATTTCTAGGGCAGCGGATATGCAGCGGTGGTGGTGGGCATAGAGTAAAGAGTAGCCTCAGTGGTGGGCTGGGCCGTGGGATGAGGGAGGGTGTTTGTGTTGTTGACGTGACGGACGTTGTTTGTTGTGGACTGTCTGTGGTCCGGGGTCCGTACATAGGTACTGTACTGACTGATTGACTGTCCCTCCTTCCTTACTACCTACCTATTCCGTAGTTGTGGTCGTTCGTTTCGTTGTAATGTAAAGAGATCATACAATAACTACGTGTGATGGAGTTACTTTTCTTTCTTTAATCGCGACGACGTTGATAGTTTAATTAAAGTGCCTTCAATAAACCTACTTACTTTGATACTTAACTGCGTGTATTTTTTCTACAACGCGAACGAAAGCTTGTACAATTTTTTTACAATTGGATCCAGTGCCTAGCTTGCTATAATAGTTGTTAGCATCAATAACAATGATAAAGTATGAAGAAACAACTCTAGGTCTCCCCAAAGAATGGGAAGCAGAAAAAGAATTCAATGAGTCTGTAAGTATTCTCTTACTATTTACCTAAGCTACCACCTAAACAGTATTCTTAGACAATTATAAGTTAAGTCTAAGCCATGACTACATTTGTACCGCCTGCAAGCATATTGGATCATTCATTCAGGTGAGCAAACATGCTTATAGTCAGGGACAAGTAAAACTACTTGTCCCAGTTGTCCCTGCTTTTAGTACCTAACAATTTACCAATCTCCCTACTGAAATTCAATAATCACTTGCTGACTCATGGCCTCGATTATTTGTGGCAACATTAATTTGTCACATACAATATAAAATGTTGATGATATCTATATTTAAAAAAGTGTTATTTTATTTATAAGTTGTGTGCCAGTAAGATAAGTAAATTTAAATCCTGATCCCCTGCTCATGAGAGATGTACTAGCAATAAAATGTCTGAGAAAATCAATGCCTTACTATTAAAAAAAAATTCTAGATACCTAACAAAAAAATCCTTTTGTGCAGCGGAAACCAACAAGAATAGCTAATGTAATAAATAATGTAGCTATCAAAACAAAATTAAGAAAATTTTAACTTAATAAATGTTTTGCTTTTTGGGTTCTTTTGGAACGGTCACACAGCCTGTGAATGGGCAGCTGCATGCTAATGCTTGTGGCATTGTGGACTATGGAACTGGCTGAGTCATTTATTAATATTATCAAGTGGAAACTGTAGTTAGCTTTATTTATTCTAAGTCTATGTTCTATTTATGATTAAATTTAAGCTTTTTGTTTCCCAAATAAAATAAAATAAAATGTATTTTATTTTATTTATATAAAAGATTATATTTCTCAAACTGTAGTTAGCTTTATTTACTCTAAGTCTACATTCTATTTATAACTAATTATAAGCTTTTTGTTTCCCAAATAAAATAGAATAAAAATAAAGCTAACTACAGTTTCCACTTGCCAAGGTCAGTTCCAAACTTCAAATATATTTGAATTTGGACTGCAGGCGCGGGGCGGGTGCGGCGCCCTGTCCCCTGGAGCCCTTGGCGCGCTGCTGGAGGGCGGCGCTGAGGACGACCCCGAGCGGCGGGTGGCCGCGCTCGGGCTGCAGCTGGCGCGCCTCGACGCAGCCAACGTGGCGGGCATGCTGGCCGCCGCCACGTCCGGCGCCGGCGCGCGCCTCGCCGCCGCACTCGGCGCCGGCCTGCAGCGCGCCTCCGAGCTGGGCGCCCGCCGCGCGCGCCTGCAGCCGCCCGCCGCGCCTGCACCGCACCGCGCCGCCGCGCCAGACGACAACGCGCGCCGCCTGCTGCACGAGTTGGACGAGATCACCGCCTGGCTCGACGCGCCGCCGCTGCACCACCTGGACGAGCTGGCCGAGGTACCTTCTCCGACCGCACCGTCGCACTATCTCTCGCTACCTCTAACTGCACCCTCTCATCTCGCAGATCTCGCTGGCGTCGGCGGCGGGGCGCGCGAGGGCGCTGAGCGCGTGCGCGGCGTTGCGCACGGCCCTGCGCGCCGAGAGCACGATGCCGGCGGCGCGGCGGCGGCTCGGCGCCGTGCGCGAGCGGCTGCGGCGGCTGGCGCGCGCGCGCGACCAGCTCGCCGCCAACGTGGCGCGACACGTCAACAACCTGCTTATCCACCTCGGCAACGAGGCATCGGCCACGCCGCCCGCCGCCACCGCCTCCCCCGCCGCGCCCCTGCGGCACCACGCGGACCTGCTGCCGCTGGCGCCGCTGATGCGCTGCCTCAAGGAGATGGACGAGAAGTCTTTCGAGGCACTCGCCAAGGTGTACACGAGCACGTGGGCGCGCGTGCACGAGCGCAGCGTGCGCGCGGCGTGCGACGCGGCGCGCGGCGCGGCCGGCGGCGCGGAAGACGCGCAGCTGGACGCCGTGCTCGCGCTTGTGGAGACGCTGTGCAGCGCCGAGCAGGACTTCTGTACGCAGTTCTTCCACCTGGACCGGGAACTGGAGGAGGGGGCGGAGTGCGAGGGCGCGGGGCGCGCGGGGCCCGAGGCGCGCCGCTACATGCGCGCGCTGTTCCCAGCGCTGGAGGGCGCGCTGCTGGCGCTCACGCAGCACGTCGAGAAGCACGACCAGTAGTGAGTACCTATCCGTCGTGGGGCGCCGCCGCCCTCTCGGCCGCGCCAGCGACATTGAGCTGTTCTCTGTTTCTGTTTCAGTGGCGCGTTCCGTGTGCTGGCGTGCGTGGGTCGGCGCGTGCTGGGCGTGGAGGGGGAGGTGGAGGGCGAGGCGGCGTGGGCGCGCGCGGCGCTGGCCGGCGTGGCGGTGGCGGCCAAGCGGCAGGCGGACCGCTGCGTGGCGGAGCGCGCCGCGGCGCTGGACGAGGCGGCGCGAGCGGCAGCGCGCAGGCACAAGTGCGGCGTGCTGCCCTTCCTGCGCGACTTCGAGCAGCTGGCGGAGCACTGCGAGCGCATCTTCGCTGGCGGGCGGCGCGCTGACCTGGAGCGGTGGTACGGGTCGCTGGCGGGCAGCATGCTGGCGGCGGTGGCGCGCGCGTCGCACCCGCGCACGCCGCGTCCTGTCGTGCAGCTGGAGAACTACCACGCGCTGGGCGGCGCGCTGGCGGCGCTGCGCGTGCCAGCGCTGGAGGCGGCGCGCCGCGAGTGCCGCGCGCGCTACGCGGACGCGCTGAAGGCCTACGTGACGCAGTACTTCGGGCGGCCGCTGGAGAAGCTGACGCTGTTCTTCGAGGGCGTGGCGGAGGCGGTGGCGGGCGGCGTGCGCGAGGCCGAGGTCTGCTACCGCGCCGCCTTCTCCAAGCACGAGCTGCGCCGCCTGCTGGCGCTCTACCCGGCGCATGAGGGTGCGTACCTCCCTAGAGACGCGTGTCCGCGCCCCGCGCCCTCTGACCGCCCTCCTCTGTTGCAGTGCGCAAGTCCCTCCACCGGCTGTACCGCACCGTGGAGAAGCATCTGAGCGAAGAGAGCGGCCTGCTGCAGGTGGTGTGGCGCGCCATGCAGGAGGAGTTCATCGCGCAGCACCGCGCGCTGCAGGTGGGTGCGGGGTGTGTGCGGGGTGTGTGCGGAGGGGGGAGAGGTTTGGTGGTACCTACAGCTCGTGTGTTGCAGGCGCGCATCGCGGCGTGCTACCCGGCGGCGGGGCTGGCGCTGCCGCTCACCACGAGGGACATTCTGGACGCCTTCTCCGACATCGCGCGGGAACACTGACGACCACTCCCACAGAAACACCTTACAACTATATTCCTACAAAAAATATTTTTAGTAACTAGGTATGCTATTTGCTATGGCAACTGACTGATATTTCACTAAAAAAAAACACGTAGAAGTGGATTTCCATAGTTTTTCTACTCGCATTCTGTTTAGTTGAGATGTGGTAGGACTGCCTCTCCCCTGGACATGGTCATTTGTTCAACAACTGCACTACACCCTTTTTGTTGAATGTACCTGTTGGAAGTTGGAAATGATATAAAAATACAGGACTACTGGCGCCATCTGTCATTCTCTTGTGTAATAACTAGTAGAGTCACGAACAGCGTAGCGAGTAGGTCTACTGAAAGTTATAGATAGTATTCCCGACTCCCGAGGATAAGTATGTATTGTCTAGTTGTCCCGCTAAACATACGATATGAAGATTTTTCTCAATACATAATCAAATTATAGGTAGATAAATAAATAATAATAATACTCTTGATATTATTTAAGTGATGATAATAATGCTGGAAAATCCACACAGTCCACCGTCCCAAGCTAAGCTATGTAATGCTTGTTGCCAACGATACATCACGAAGGTCTACTAGAAGTCAATGTTGCCATGTGAAACTTTGAGGTCGTAATTATTGGGTCATATAATATTATCATTACAACTTTTCACCTCACTTCTCGAAAAAATATTTTGCAATTTATAAAAGAGGTTGAATGTCAGAAACTCATTATGGTCAGCACCCATGGAGGGTTAGAATTAGAATGCTAGAAAACTCTTTCAAACTGCGAACGAACGAAATTATTCTTTTCCATGAACTTTGAATATTGTCTAATCTCCTTCCCTTCAAAAGTTAAAATGAGTACAGGTCAAAGAGACAACTCTAAAGTCTGATGTTATTTTAACTAAAATTGTACCAACCTATCTATATAAATATTATGCATTATTATATTAATTTATGAAGCATTAAAATAAAAACTGTTTTCATTTCATAACCTTGTTTATTTCTTGGAAATAAAATTATAAACTTGATGTTAAGCACTAGTTGATTATACTATACATAATGCACCATTGGATTTGTGTAACTAATTATGGTTGCATCATAGAATGTTTGGTAATGTTGCTGGTTGGTTGCACAAATGCAGCGGCGGCGCTTAGTCCACGGACTTGGGAGGGTAGTAGTTGAGGTAGACCAGGCCCGACGCCTTCGCCTGCAGACAGAACAAACATTCATTACTATGTTCATTATATGAAATGAAACCAATAGTTAGCGTTGCAGCACAAAGTGGCGTGTTGTGGGTGGTTACCGTGATGATGGTGCCGGCTGTGAAGACGAGCCCGAAGAGCAGCGCGGCGTTGTACCGGCGCTGGTCGGCGTCGTACTTGGCTTGCCAGGAGCCGCTCGGCACCGGCAAGTCGTCCATGGTGGGCGGACGCACGCCGCTCGGTGGGTGGTAGCGCCGCACTGCACACATTACACCATTAGCTTGACTATTGAATCTACTGGGGGGCTTATTGTGATGCGAGTGGATGGCCAAATCAGAAACCATGATAGTTACAGAAAGGAGTCATGTGCTCAATTTATGAGAAATTAAAAGTATATTTGGATTTTTTGTTCATTGTTTACTTTTGCATGAAATCAAACCAATTCAATACATTAAATGCATGAAATCAAACCAATTCAATACATTGATTTCAGACATCAATAAAGTTTACATACAAACAAATTAAATAATGCATTTCATGTTTTAAAAAATATGACAACTGTACTTTTGCACCAAAAGATTTTCAGTTCCTAGCTGAAAAGGATTGATGACTGATGTGGCGCGGCGGGCGATGGTCCGCCTGTGACGCAGAAAGTTGCGGGTTCGATTCCCGCCTTGGAACAACTGTTTGTGTGTGACTATCTGCAAATATTTGCCCCTGGTGTTCAGTTATTTTCATATATGTATGTAGGTACTTATAATAAAAATATCTATTTATGTATTGTATTATGTATATCAGTATCTAGTACCCGTAACACAAGCTCTGCTGAGCCTGGAGTGAGAAGATGCTGTGGGAGTGTGCAGCATTATTTATTTTATTTTATTCTATATAAAAACGTGAGTTTGGTTGGTTGGAGTAATTTTTGACACCTTTTCCATTATAAATAAGAATACTCCTTGCTATTTTAAGTTGTTCAGGAAATACCTATTAAACTACTAATGTATAATTGAGTTAAACTGAGATAAATATTAAACTGCTATACTTACTTAATTCCATTCAATTCAATTCAATTTATTTAATTCAGCTTAAAAGCAAGCAAAATACATGTTACAGCCATAGAGAGAGTATATGTAAACTAAAAATAAAACATTTTTATTGGAAGGGACACATCCTGCGTTTACAGACGCATGGCATTATGAATATGCGTCCAGTGCTTCATAAAAGCGCAGTCCGTGTCCAGCCTTCCAGCTATAAGGTTCAGATAGCTACTGGTGCCGCCCCTTACCCGGCGCATCAGGGATGCTGTTCTGTTGCGGATGATTGCGTAAAAGTCATCAACATCACCATTGATATTACATTTTTAATATGGTTCCATTCTCCTTTTAAATGTCAATTTGCCAATTAATTATTTGAATTAGTCACTTTTCCATTACAACCAATCACAGATGTCCATTAAGTAAACTAACCATATGGTTCTGGTCTGCCTTTTCCTCACCCTCCGTTGAGAACATTGTCATTTGGGCATGAGAACATGCTGATTACTTTTTGTTTTTATTTTTGCTTACAATTCTATTAGGATGTGTATATTTTAGTTATTCTGTGTTAACTGTTGTATTTATAGCCACACGGTGAAGCTGATAAAGTTTTGTTATTTGTGTCTCTCAGTTATTTAATATTATTGCTTTCTATATGTTGTTGTTAGGTGTTCAGTCTACAGAGCTTGTTCACACTTTTAATGTAACTAAGTATTATTATTTTTAACTGTGAAAATCTCTTCCTTCTGCTTCGATTTCTTTTATATAATTTATTGTATGTGCTGCTGGTTTACCTTGTAATATAATTTACACCATTTTAAGTTAATATGGCTGTTGTAAGTAAAATTTTTAAAATGTCTTTATCTCACTTTTGAACAAAATATTACATGACGCAAAATGGGAAACTAAGATTTGCAGTGTACTTGCATTTTATGCCCATACCATTGTCAGAGTACTATTGAATAGGACCCACTATTTGCATTAAGAATGTATTATTATTTTGTGTTGAGATTAGTCTAACTTAAGAGGGACATGCTGGGGTCTCTGAAGGATCTCTCAATGAAGGGTGCGAGAGGCTGACAGGCCGTTGTTTCAGGTTATCATTGATGTTATGTAACTTCAGATAAAAAAGGGTTTGTTACCGAATCAGCTATTTTGTTTTGAGTTACAACAGACAGGAGCAATATTGATCTAAATTAAGTCATTTTTAAAAAACAAATGAAACTAAGTATAGAAGTTTACTACGAATAATGAGGTCTATTCAGTAAATACATCTATCGATGACATTTTGAGTAGGAACTGTAACAAAGAGGTCTTTAATCTTACCTTGCGCCTGAAATAGCCTCGACATGATAGAACGTGAGGCTTGCATCGTTTCTTGGTGAAAATCTAGAAATTTATTTTCACAGAAAAACTCAACTCGTTCGACCGACGACACTCGAAACTCGACACGACAGAAGAAGAACAGACACAAGACAAGCAAGATAGAGACAGACAAACAAGAAAAGACAAGGCAGGCCGTATAGTGTTTCCACCAACAGAACGTGTTTTTTGGAACTAGACTTTTTTACACTGGCAACGACAAGCGTGTGACGCTATAATTGTGTAAGCATGAAGTGTAAACATTTTTTGACATAAATGTTGCCCCCCCCTGCCCTCTGAGAACCCCCCTTTTGAGTGTGCTACCGATTTAGGGGTTCTGATTGCAGGATCGTATAGATGGTTTCTTTCGAGTAGAAAAACCAGCCAGTCGTTCGGAAGGAAAATAATTATAATCATAGGTTGGTATGTTACGAAGTAGGTAGGTCTTATAAAAACTATAACATTTATATGACTATAGCATTACGCTACTTTTTTAAAAAATAATAGCTACCTACCTACTTGATATGTGTGATCTGTGATTTGTAGAAAATTTTATGAAAATTATCGGCATTTTTTTTCATCAGTTGGCATCTCTCACTTATGACAAGTCCGCCATTGCTGTTCTTGACTTGTGATTCCGTAGGACTCCGTCTGGAATTACTTAGTCTATGTATTTATCTTTGAACACGGGCAGAATAAACAATAATGCAAATTGATCAGTTTGATGAGCAAAAATTCACTTTCTTGTGTTGGATCTAGCAACACACTCTAATTCGTTTTAACGTCACTCTATCACGCTTTTCAAAAAGGATTAAAGCTAAAAGATGGGGATCTTAGCAGATAATTCAATAACAGATCAACTCAACAACAGTTCTGGGCCTGTTAATGGTCCACAGCTGAAATTTGTTTCAAGTTTTATATGTTAATTCTTATGTTTTAGCTACGATGATGGAGAAAAGCTTCTAGAAACATTGCTTAATAAAATAATAATGTAGGTGTATGCATGCCGCCCCGGCGGCGCGGCGCGGCGCCACGCCTTGGTTCGGAATTCATAAAATAGAATAAAAGTATTGAAAGGGTAATTCCTGGTTTTATTGATGTCTGAGTTTCTCCCTTTGCTATATATATTTATATATCTCTTTATTATATATATATATAATTATTTATACTATATTAAATAACCACACCTAACACATAATGATACTAACTCATAGACATCACACTTTCACATGTACTTTACTTTATGACACTTTTAATTTTAATTTTATTTTATTAAAACACTCAACGTTAGAGTGGGTGGATATTAGGTTCATTTATTATTGTACATTATTTATAAAGTTAGCATAATTAAAATCTTTGTAAACCTTTTAAAAAACAATTATTTCACTGGCATTTTAATTGTTTCTCTTTGTGCTTTGAACAAGTGTTGCTAGATTTAAATGTTACATTTTTAAGTAGCTATGTAAGTATTAACTTGCTAATCTTTAGAAAGCCGCGCTACAGAGCGAGACTGTCTAGCACAGGTATTACATTACATTACTTAAAAGGTCCACTAAAATGTATAAGCATAGACTTAGTAATCATTTCCAGACGCCATCCTACGGAATCACAAGTCAAGAACAGCAATGGCGGACTTGTCATATGTGAGAGATGCCAACTGATGAATAAAAAATGCCGATTATTTTCATAAGTTTCTACAAATCACAGATCACATAGTCACATAAATGTTATAATTTTTATAAGAGCTACCTACTACGTAACATACCAATCTATGATTATAATATATATTTAAGAAATATCTATTTAAATTCTTATTTATGTTAGGTAGGCTACCTACTTAATTCCAATTTTAAGCATTATATGTATATAATATACAAAGATTCAAACATTTTTAATAAACTCCCACATTATTATATAGTTTACGTGCTGGTAACACCGGCAAGATTTGTGTTTTTGTTGTGATTTTTCTGTTGATAGTTATTTGCGTTCAATCGAAGAAATAAGTGGATATAATTCGAAATTTACGTGTGAAATGTGATTCAGTGTTTATTATTTACTAAATTAGTGTGATTTCGGCAACATCTGACCACATAAGAAGACTTTTTTCTTTTTTCTACAGATCACATATCAAGCAGGTAGCTATTATTTTTTAAAAAGTAGCGTAATGCTTTATTCACATAAATGTTATAGTTTTTATAAGACCTACTTACTACGTAAGTGTAAGTAGCTATTATTTTTTAAAAAGTAGCGTAATGCTTTATTCACATAAATGTTATAGTTTTTATAAGACCTACTTACTACGTAACATACCTATGATTATAATTATCAAAAAAAAAAATCACATTTCGTTATAAGTAAAAAGCTGTTAAATTTACATCACAAACAAAAAATCTATTTATTTTATTGTAACAATACGACTCTGCTCGTACTGCCACAGCTGTGTGACAGTTGTCGCATTGATTTTATTTGCATTTGAAATAACTTGTCCCCCTTGTCCCTCATAAAAAAATTAAGAAATATGGCTCTGCGTAGGTGCTCGCCCATTGGGGGAGGTCTTGGGGGGGCAAATGTCAAAAAGTCGGAATTTTCCCTAGGAGACTTTTAGCTCCCCTATACGATGCCGTGATCGAGGAAGATGGAAGGAGCTGGAGGAGGCTTTCACCGCTGAAAGCGGTACTCACATATGTATAGACAGAGATAATATATAGATTAGTATTTAAGTTAAGTGTGAGAAATAAAAGCTGTTTTATTTATTTATTATTTTATTTATACGATGCCGTAAAACAAAACATACCTGCCCATCCACCATCAAGGAGAACAATTATGTCAGTCAGTCAGTGAATCAGTGGTACCTAATCTAGCTTCATACTATAGTAGGATGAAATGATAAAGTAATATCTAATTAAATTCTTATCTATACTAAGTAGGCTACCTTATTCCAATTTTAAGGATTATAATATACAAGGATTCAAACATTTTTAATAAACTCCCACATTATTCGGAAATTTAGAAGTTTACGTGCTGGTAACGCCGGCAAGATTTGTGTTTTTGTTGTGTTTTTTGTGTTGATAGTTATTTGCGTTCAATCGAAGAAATAAGTGGATGTAATAAGAAATTTACCTGTGAAATGTGATTCCGGGTTTTTTATTTCCTGAGCTAGTGTGATTTCGGCAACATCTCACCACACAAGAAGGCATTTTTTATTTTTCGATCTCAATTAGAACAGAGTCACTCTGTTGGTGTATGAAGCGGTAATGGCGGACGAGTGGTCTATCAATAGACAATGTCAAAATTTGGTACCTCAGTGAGTCCTTCGTTCCTCGGTTGACTGAGACTCGATCCGGAGATTTTTTTCATTCATGGTCGTAAATGTAATTGAGATAGTCTGCAAAATCCATTGTAAATAACAACAAACTATTTCGAGGAGCATTCAAGGTAGGTAGCGAGGTACCTTGAGATGACAGTTCGTTATTCCACTCGTATGAAAAAATTCTCGAAGGCTGTTTCGAGTGAAGGATTTTTTTACGATCAAGCATACCGAAACGCATTTGGAGGTTGAGTAGAGTTTGAATTAAAGATATGTGGGTGAGACTCCATCCGAGTATTCTTTTCATTCATGTGTACAAGATTAAATAAAAGAAATAAACTAGGTATTGGTTTGACTTGAAATGTTATATCAAAAGTTTTAAGATTATTAGGATTTGTTATAAGGAATTCTCAAAACTTCATCTCCCACAAAACTAAAACGAGGAAGTCATTGGTTCGTCATAGAATGCCATTTGTTGACAGGTTTCAATGAAAATCTGTCAGGAAATCGTCACATGAGTGAGATGCGTTTGAGACTACCACCTACCTTACCTATCGAGAGTGGGTAATAAAAATAATCTAAAATTAAGATTTAAGATTTTTTTTGGCTAGGGGCATAGCTGGGCACCGTTAATCAAATAGTTAACTTCGTTAATGGTTAATCCGCTAAAAGTTAGCTTCGTTAAACGTTAAAGCGTTACATACATATACAGTCGGAAGAATTAACGCAAGTTAACGTTAATCCGTTAATATGTGCAAAATTGCATATTTATATCGTTGCGTTAGTGAACTTATAAAACCTGTTGGTTTAGGTTCTCGACCCTGTTGTATTCTTCTTTTAACGGGATAAGGATTACTGCTACTTGTGCTATCATCATTAATATTGTCAGATCGAGTTCTCCTTTTTGTCTTGCCCCGGTTAGAGCCCACCTTAACAATCTCTTCAAACTGTACGTATTGTGACTCATGTACCCTTCTTACATGTTGTTTCAAATTATTCAGGCTTGATACATTAACTTTTATTTTGGTGTCTTTCGGCAAGCATCGCTTACACGCAAAAAGTATTTGCTGGCCCGATCTGGACACAAATTCCACATACTCAGTCAAATGTGGCCATGGATTCTCATCAGGACCGCTGGAATCCGATCCCATGTCTTCCATGATATGGTTTTAATTACTACACTGCACAGTACACTTTTTCTACCTAACTAAATTACACTGCACTCTTCTTTATCAACACGCAAATGATCACTGACAGTTATTTATAATAACAACAAACAAAACACTCGTTACTCTAAGCACCGGCGCTAAGTAATGAAATGATCAAACGAAACAAATCTCTTCGCAGTTTTCTCACTCGCACGCGTCGGCAAAATATATCTAGTTTTGTTTTTGTTACACTCGCTGCCATGCGCCGCCCGGCACTTGTCGTTTAATACTTGTCTGAACCTGTTTTTCGCGCCACGCCGCTATGCCGTGCGGTAAATAGTAGGCATTGGATTAACGATTAACGGACTTCTGCATATTAACACTTTGAGTGCTGAAATCACACGGTATGTGTTTTCTACAAGTGACTAATATGCGTAAATCCACACTAGCGCAGCGGCTGAGAAAATACAGATCTTTGTGACTCAGCACAGCCGTAATAATATGCCTTGGAAATAGGGGTAATGTGAACAAATCTGACTTGATTAGTTATGTAGACATACTATTAAAATTAAATTTAAAACAAATTGTGATGTTCACATTCCCCTACAGCGACAGCTTGCCACAATCAGAGAACAACCTTAGATATAAGCTTAATATGACGTTGCACACTATTTCATGCAACAGCAATGTACATGTGATTGATACTAACAATATTGTTAGTAAAAAGTTATATTTGACTCAAGGTAATTACTACCTTTCCAATTTTTATAAGAGACAGATAGCAATTTCGCTATCCTATTATTTTAAAACTACAGCCAAAAACTTGGCTATCAAAAATGCTCCTTTTGAGCTTTGTAATGATTTTAAAAACAAATCTTTGGAAGTTATTCCAAGTCATTTAAATTAGAAATAACGACAATAGAGGAAATCTCTAGCCCTAAACAATCAAATAATAATATTATTATTATTAATCACAATAAAAAACAAAGAAATCAAAGTTGTAAAATCAATGCAAAGTTTACCAACTTGGTGCATCAAAATATTCAAGGATTGAGAAGTAAATTATTAGAATTGGAATTGTACATGAACTCATTTGATATTGACATCATCTGCTTAACAGAACACTGGCTGAAAAGCTATGAGCTCATGTTTAACTTCAGTAACCACCAGGTTGGTAGTTCTTTTTGCAGATCACATGCTATTCGTGGAGGCTCTTTAATATTACTAAATAAACTCATAAAATTCAAAGAACGTAAGGACATAGTATGCTTATCCGTTGAAAGCCACATTGAAGTAGCATGTGTTGAGTTGGAGCATACTATTGTAGCAAGCGTATACAGCCCACCATCAGCTTCTTTTGAAATATTTGAAAAAATATGGATGATATCTTATTTAAATTATCAAAATCAAATAAAAACCTAATAGTATGTGGAGACTTTAATATTGATCTTTTAGAAGTTTACTCCCTCAGTAGTAGATTAACAAATTTATTTAATTCTTATAATCTTAGGCCAACATTTATGGAACCTACTAGAATAACTGAAACATCAGCAAAATGTATAGATAATATATTTGTTTTCCAAAATGAAAAAATTGTCAGTCACAAAATTATAAGCAATTTAAAATCAGACCACTTAGGTCAACTAATTCAATTAAAACATAAAGTTAAAAATAATAATTGTAAAAACAAAATTAAGTACATTCCTGTGACCACAGATCGATTTGAACGGTTGAAATTGGATTGGGATTTTAAACCATCACCTAACTACTCACCTAACAACCCAAATGAGTCGTATTGTAGTTTTTTTTAATAAATTCACCAATGCGTTCAATTCAATATTCATACCCAAATCAATCACGGTCTCAGAAAAACTTAGCTTTAGTGAGTGGGCTACAGTAGGTATACATAAGAGTAGACAAAAATTGTATGAACTGTATAGTGAAAAGCAGTACAATTTTAGCCAGGAATTCAAAGAAAAAGTAAAAAATTACTCAAAAATATTTAGAAAAGTTTGTAACACAGCAAAATCAAATTATTTTAGCTCGAAAATTAAAAATAGTGAAAATGTAATAAAATCAACCTGGAAAATAATTAATAGTGAGACTGGAAAGGTCAGTACCTACATTAATGATTACAATTTAAAGATTAATGATTGCTCCATCAAAAATGATGTTGAGGTAGCACAAGCATTTGAATTTTTTTTTACTGACATTCCAATCTGTACTACAAAGCGTCTGAACTCTTCTCAAGTAATAGCCGAATCATTTCTTAAAGAAAATGTACCTAAATGCGATAGTAAATTTAATTTCACCCATGTTAATGAAAACGATGTAAAAAAAACCTTTAAACTTTTAAATATTAAAAAAACTGCAGATCTCTGGGGCATTTCCGTTAGAATTATTAAACCTTTAATTGATACCATTGCACCAGATCTAGCTTTTATATTTAATGAATCCATTGATTGTGGCGTATTTCCTGATCTAATGAAACATAGTAAAATAATCCCATTGTTTAAATCGGGTAGTAGGTCTGACCCCACTAACTTTAGACCAATATCAGTACTGCCTACATTCAGTAAAGTTTTTGAAAAACTTATTTTACACCAATTGCTTAGACATTTTAATGGCAATGACCTGCTACATTGTAAGCAATTTGGGTTTACTCGTGTTAGGTCAACTACTGATGCCGGTGTAGAGTTGGTATCGCATATTTTTGATGCTTGGGAGAAGTCGCAAGATGCTTTAGGCGTTTTTTGCGACTTGTCAAAAGCATTCGATTGCGTTCATCACGAAACATTAATCAGGAAACTACATCATTATGGAATTAGGGACAGCTCTTTGGATCTTCTTACATCTTACTTGAGTGATAGGATACAAAGAGTTGACATTAATGGGAAACGATCTAAAGGGTCTGTTGTTACAATGGGTGTACCGCAGGGCTCTATCTTGGGTCCTTTCCTATTTTTAGTTTATATTAATGACCTGCCTCATCTTGTAAAGAATGATCATGAGATTGTATTGTTTGCTGATGATACTTCATTAATTTTTAAAATGAAACGACAAAACACAAATTTCGACGATGTAAATACTGCAATCTCAAAGGTAGTCCATTGGTTTAGTATTAATAATCTTTTGCTTAATGAAACCAAAACATGAAACAAATGTATAAGATTTATTCTACCTAATGTAAAACAAGTTAAGGCTGATATAAACGTAAAAGGAAAAACGTTAGAAATTGTAGACAATACCGTATTTTTAGGAATAACCTTAGATAGTAAACTTCAATGGGGCCCACACATAGATAAGCTATCGAAGAGACTTAGTTCTGCAGCATATGCAGTTAAAAAAATCCGTCACCTTACAGACGTTGATACTTCTAGACTTGTCTATTTCAGCTACTTCCATAGTATTATGTCTTATGGCTTACTACTGTGGGGGAACGCTGCAGATATAAACACTGTATTTGTGTTGCAGAAAAGGGCTGTTCGTGCGATCTATAATATGGGTCCCAGAGAATCCCTACGTGAAAAATTCAAAGAAATAAATATAATGACAGTACCGTGTCAATATATTTATGAAAACTTGTTGTACACTCATAAAAATATCAATCGGTTCACTAAAAAAAGTGATATACATAATATAAATAGTAGAAATAAGAATAAACTCGCTGTGCCCACAACTAGGCTACACAAGATAAATGTATCTTTTAAAGGGCAATGTATACGCTTCTACAACAAAACTCCAAATGAGTTAGAAGAAATAAAGTGAGAAATTATCAATAAACAAATTTAAAAAAATTGTGAAACATATTCTTTGTAAAAAAGCTTATTACAAAATATCAGATTACCTAGAAGATAAAAAAGCTTGGAACGAGTTTTGCTCCAACTCAAAATCTACCAACTTACAGATAAGCAAATCAAATGTTCTAGACACATAAGTTATTTATGAACATACTAGTGGTTTCTTCTCACTTCTTCCACTGGTGGACAAAAAATTGAAGTGAACTATAAAATAATTTAATTGATAATAATGAATAGTATAAATATGACCTGTCTAAGTGCTTATTTGTAAGCTTAAAGAAATAAAAACTTTTCATTTTCATTTTCAATATTTTTCGAACGAAACGCATGTGCGGCACAACACAACCGCTGTGTAGAGCGGCAGCACGAATTTTTTAGGTTAAAAAAAAGATCGCAGTCGTCGAAAAAAAATCGCAGTCAAAGTGTTAAAAGTTAATTCGTTAATCAAAATTTTAAGCTTCGTTAATTAACGATTAACGAGTTAGCCATAGCTGAGCAAGCTATGGCTGGCTAGGGGCGCAGGCCGTTTTCGCTCCCCGGCGTAAAACTTAGTAAAATGATGATCCATGACTTCGAAAGTAGGTATTAGGGATATCAAATGTTATAATATAAATGACAGGAGGTTGAACTGTTATGTTTATTTGGAATGACTTTCTCCAAGTTGGGAATGACGGAATACCTCGATCGAGGGCACGCGAGGGAGACAAGAGATATCGCCTATTACTGAAGTACGACTGAGAGCGAGAAACAACAAAGAATTCCACATCGACATCGCATCGTTCGTGCCGTAGACGTAGTACGTACAGTACCGCACCACACCGCACCAGTACCTCGCGGAGAACGGCGCTGCGCGTGCGTCCACAGTGCAGCCGCAGCCGCGCGCACAGCGAGCGTTCACTCGACGTGACGCGACGCGACGGATCCTTTGTTTACTGTGCTATCTATTACTCATTCGCTTCCGTGACATTGGTCGGGCGTCGCGCGCGCCGCTCGCTACTGTCCTTAGTCGAAAACAATGCGTGGATTACATTCTGATAGTTTAGATTATTTAGTATCGTACATAACGTAATGGAGTGGGTCAAGAGAGTAATGTGCCGCGATACGGCAGCGGAGCGGGACGCGGGCGGCGCGGAGGCGGAGGCAGAGGCGGAAGCGGAGGGCGGCGCGGGTCTATTGGGAACGGAGCGGGACGCAGAGACGGCGGGGGGCGGGGGTGTGCTGGAGACGGCGCAGGAGCGGCGCGAGCGCTGGCGCAGCGTCTACGTCATCTACTTCACCATGTTCCAGATGTCGCTGGGTTTCAGTATCGCGCTCACCGGCGTCTACCCCTACCTCGACAAGGTACCGCCATCCTCTTTCCATCCGTTATACTTACAGACACAACAACATAACATGCTGGTGCAGTACTGTGCCAACACGGCTCGCGAGGGCTGCAACCTGCCGCCGCCTGCGAGACGGCGGAGAGTGCGTGTGCATGCACGGCTGCTCTGCGTCCCGTTCGCTCGTTGACTGTCTCACTGTCAGTATATTGTACCTATTTGATTGATACAATTAAAAAAAACCGGCCAAGTTCGAGACGGACTCGCGATATTTCAAATAAAATGTTTTAATTTTCAAAAAAATATATTTTATTATAAATAGTTTCACTTTATTTATTCAAAAACAATTTACATTGTGTATGAATTAATACTTATACCCTCATAGCTACGAATAATCTAAATTCTAATAACATTCTAAATAAAATACAAATAGGTTCCTAGGTAAGTAAATTAAAAGCACACAATTTTAAATAATTCAATTCATTGTTGCTAACATAATAATTACCTGCTTTCATCTGATAAACTTGTCAATTATTTACTCGTCAATATTATTTATATTATTGACGTGAAAAGTGGTAGGTTAGGTATGTTTAACTCGAGAGAAAATGATTTTGTTTCGTGTCTTTTAAACCCTCGCAATTTACTTTAGAGCTACTCGCTACGCTCGTGAAATGAAATGAAATGAAAGTTTATTTCTTTAGGCTTACAAATAAGCACTTAGACAAGTCATATTTTATACTATTCATTATTATATTGATGTTCACTTCAATTTTTTGTCCACCAGTAGAAGTAAGAAACCACTAGTATGTTCATAACTTATGATATGACTCGTGACCCTACTCTTGACTGCCTCGCTAGCTCGGGATTAAGATTTAGAATTTTTGATTTTATAATACGTTCAACAAAAAATTGTTTTGCTAACTTGTTGAACAAATAACTATATATCCTAAGGGTCGAGTTGTACGCCCTCTAAGCTACGCTATATAAAGACTAATGATAATAATAACACACTTTTTGAGAAAGACAAGTGGAAAAACGTTTTGCCTAAGTTCTTGACGGCGGCGCGGCGCGGCGGTGTTTGTGGTGAGATGCAGCGATCAATAAGTCTTATGTAGTGACTGTAAATGACCTGAATCACAAGTCTTATGTAGTGACTGTAAATGACCTGACTCACAAGTCTTATGTAGTGACTGTAAATGACCTGACTCAAAAATAATAAATGAATGACGATCAATAAGTCTTATGTAGTGACTGTAAATGACCTGACTCACAAATAATAAATGAATGACGAATGCGTGGAATTGTTTTCCCACAAAGAATTTGCATTTGTTTCTGTGGTTTCTACGATTTCTTTAATATTTCGTTACTGAGCTACGAGTACATCCAACTAAACAGAGCGGCGGCGGCAGTTCCTTTTTAAAGGAACCGCAGCCGTTGTTTACCTTTGTTAAATCTGTTCAATCGGCGGCGTTTTATACGTAGGCAGTTTGCGTTCCACTGCGGCATTCTCAGGCCAGCGACGAGTATTAGTGCTGTGCGGTGAGCGGTGCTCCTGTATTACTTGAAGAAGTCTTTGAAGAAGCTCATAGATCTGTCTCACAGGAAGTATTCAATCTGAGCGGTTGATGTGCCGCCGCTCCGTGCGGTAGGTAGGTGAAGTGATGAGGCACCCCGCTAGTCGTGAATTCAATATATTCTTTTAATTTAAGTCTAGGTTTTTTTTTACCCGCGACTGAACGGAGACAGTGTACCGACGCGCTTAGGGTGAGATGTTGTTTGTTGTGTGTGCACTTCTCAAACGGCCCTTTTCAGTTTCTGGTTTAGAATTTATTAGCAAAGGTTCTTAGCTAGATAACAGATTATTAAATGACCAGACCGAATTATAATGGGTGGGTTTGGTCCGAGTGAAAAACTCTACTTTTCACTTCGATTGTGAAATAAAACAATCTAAACCACATTGCACAATTTTTTCACTTCTCTTATTCACGAATTTCTCTGCAGAAGAAACATAATCATTTTTTGTTGTCCCTTCTGTTTGGTTAATAGTCTAGGTACCTACATTATAGTTATAACAAATAATAAGTAACTATATGTTAGAGATATCGACCTGTGCTTTAGATCATCAAATCTACTGTGTTCTGCAGATCATATGAAGATATGACAACGTGTGCAACAATATCAAGATTGGAGGATATAGTTGAGACTATATCCTCCAATCTTGATATTGTTGCTCTTCAGTCGGATCTCTCTCGGTTGGAAGACTTTTGCCTTTAAATAAGCTAGAACTCAATCCTGTCAAATGCTTCACTTCCACGTATTCCCGTAAACTTCATGTTATTCCATCGTGCTATTCATTAGCAGGACAGGTCCTAACCAAAACTACCATTATGCGTGATCTCGGAGTATACCATGACTCAAAACTACTCTTTGACGTCCACGTCGATAAAATAATTAGTAAGGCTTCGAGATCACTGGGATTTGTCATGCGAATCTCTAAGAGTTTCACGAATGTTAAAACTCTTAAGCTTTTGTATTGTACGTTTGTAAGGAGTCATCTCGAATATGCGTCTCAGATATGGAACCCGCGCTACCAGACTACATAGATCGCATTGAAAGCATTCAGAGGCGTTTCTTAAGATACTTATGTTATAGAGTCAAGATCCCGTACAGCACTCACAGCTACGAAGAACTCTGTAAGAGATTCCACTTTTTACCTCTAAAACATAGGCGGGATATTTCTGATTATCTGTACATTCTTAAACTTATCAACAATGATGTTGACTGCCCAGACCTCCTTAGCAAATTACACTTTAACATTCCTCGTAAGCAACTTAGACACAACCCTCCACTACATGTTCCCGGAGCCTCAACGAACTATAGACAGAATTCGTTTATGGTGCGAGCGAGCAAAACTGTCAATGACTTCAGCAAGAAGTTTGACATCGATCCGTTTCATACCAGCATTCACAAGGCAAGGCGTCACATGTCTCTTGACTTTTTTGGCACTTAACTTAGGTCTAGTTCTTGATTATTGTGTTTTATGTTTTCTTTTATTTTAATCACTAGTTTAAGTACGAACACTTTATGGTTTCCCATAAAGTAAGCTTTCTTACTTGTCATGTAACAATGTTAGTGTTCACACATAATTTAGCTTATTTAGATTATATCAGTGAATACCTATTATTAGCTCTCTGTTGTCATTTTTAAGTCTATGAATATTATAGTAGCTGATGGTGTTCCGAAATTAATAAATAAATAAATATTAAATAATACTGGACAATTCCTGAAAATTTTGTGGTTTTCGTTAGATTTTTGCGTAATTTTTTCAAGTGGGGGTTCGCTTTTTTCTGTAGCCAGAAGGAACAATTTTTATCGGCTTGTGGAACTAAAAAGGACGGAGATAACCGCAGCATTTTGTGATTTTATTGGGGATACAAAAGAAATGCCATTATACGAAAGATATAACGCCGAAATTTTTGTTACTTTTCTCAAACTAGTTAAGAGTACGAAAAAATTAATAAAAAGGAGCGGAGCGAGCCCTGAAAATGAAAGACTATTTTTGCAAGTTTTTGTGTTTGGCAAAATTATCTTAATGTGAGCACTTGACTACCCAAGAAACAGAAAAATGCAAAACTTTTGTGGTTTTCGTTAGAATTTTGTGTTATTTTTAAAACCGGGGGGTTTGCTTTTTTCTATAGCCAGAAGGAACAATTGTTATCGGCTTGTGGAACTAACCGCGAAAAATGTTCCTTAGATTTTTTGTGCCCTTTGAAAAAGTGACCTTGCAGAGTATTTGTTACATTTTGCGCTACTTGTTGCGGTGATTGAATTGATAGTAAATGACTGTAGCAAAGCTGCCGTTGCATTTGCAGAACTGATACGAAACATAACAATACTCCCAAAACACGAGTAATATCGGCGAGCGGAGCGAGTCACGATTTTTTTTACCGCAGTGGATACAGTTTAACCATATTGTTAAGTTACATGTTCGGTATTTTCATACTCTATTCCAGTATGAAATTAAAATTTATTTAAGGTTTCGGACTTAATCACTTAATATTCGCAGGTACCTATTCTTACCCGTAGAGTAAACACTGTTGTTACCTACCTACCACCTACCTAGCAGTAGGAAGTACTATAACGTAATTAAATAGACACAGATACACATGATAGACGAGATAAACACGCTCTGAGAGTTCTATAAATACACGCGCGACTCGCCTGAAGGGCAGGCCGAGGAGGACAATGTATGTGTCGCGTCACGAGTACTGCGCATAGGTATGTACCTAGGTAGGTGTCCGTGCGCGCTGACAGACAGTGCCTGCTGGTACGGGTAGCTGCTGTGCTGTGGCTAGTTGTCCCGGAGTCCGCCTGCTAGCAGCTGTGCGCCGGCGCCGGCTCGCGGGAGACGCTGGCCGACAGCTGGTGCGGCGCCAGCAGCGTAGCTCCGCGCCCTACCGCCGCCGCCGCGCCGGTGCCCTGTCATTAGATGATTGACCCGCAGCATTTTTTTTTACAGAACGGAATGTAAAGTGTACAATTACTTTAAAACAAAACAAGAACTAGACAATAACTATAACAGACGAAATAAGAATAAAATACTACTCCCTGATACAACCCTAACAACTGTCAGCAAAAGCCCCAAATTTAGATTACTTAAAATATTTAATAAACTACCTGAAATCCTAAAATGCGAACCAAAAGATAATATATTTATGAAACACTTGAAAACTTTATTATTACAAAAATGCAACTATTCAATTCACGATATTTTCTCCGATGACAATTTAAAACAAAAAACCGAAAGTGTACTAGCTGACATACAGCATCACCTACAGATTAAATTAGTCATTACCTTACCTCACGACATAAACCATGACATTCCTATATCACAGGGTTTTTATGCATTGTGTTGTGTACCTACCCACTAAGTTGTGTTGTGTACCTACCCACTAAGTTGTGTTGTGTACCTACCCACTAAGACTGTAGGGTCTTACACCTTTAAAATGATAGATGTTGCTGATAGGTAAATGGATGGATTTATTCCAAACTACTACGAGCTAATGATAATATTAAAATGATAATGAGCCACGCGCCCGGTATGAATGGCTAACATGAACTGATGCGAGCGCGCGCGCGCGCGCGTTGATACTGCGACAATGAGGTAAAAATGCTGACGCGCGAGGATGGTGCGGGTTCACCGTACAAAGACACTACACCTAAGAAACTATAAATGATATGAATATGAAGCATCTACTATTTGCAGTAAAGTAATAAGTGAAGAGATGGTTGCAACATTAAAAACTAACTACAATCAACTTATCATTAAAAAAAATCGTCTCATCTCATCCTACATAATATCAGTTCATTCATAACGTTTAATCTTCTTCATGCAGATTTCTATATTCTATATTTACCAATGTTATTATTTGTTATAAAT
The DNA here is from genome assembly GCA_947044415.1 of Eupithecia dodoneata. Taxonomy (NCBI): domain Eukaryota; kingdom Metazoa; phylum Arthropoda; class Insecta; order Lepidoptera; family Geometridae; genus Eupithecia; species Eupithecia dodoneata. The sequence continues at coordinate 241,506 of OX345665.1, forward strand.
TGAGAGGAGCCACACCGACAACACGTTTCTGCATTAGTGCTATTTTATCAGGATGTGATTGTAACCTTGTTCCTATCCCGCTTGTTTCGAGTCCCGGGGGCCAGGAAACAGATGGGGATTATTATTCACAAAGAAGGGATTTTAATATGTAGAGGGAGTGCTTTGTATATGTATGTATAGTGGCCAGATAGAAAATAATAACATAGCGGATAACTCGGACTGAGTCGGTACTTTTATTGTATCAGTTTCAGTAATATTTTCATAAGATTCTACAATAGACATGTGCTAAGAGACATAAACAATATGTACATTGGCGGAATAACACAGTAGAGCATCTCTCACCCGAATACAGGCACTTGAATATAAAATTCAGTAAAATTAAATGAGATGTCATGAATAAAATCAAATAAGCGCATAGTGTTCATGCGCATAGTATAAATACATGTCAGTTCAAATAGAACTCGCCAGGTTAAAACATAAAATTAAGGTTATCTTCAAACTCAATAATCAAAACATTGCATTACAGATACTAATTGTGCGTGCGGAACTGAGCGGCGTCTGGCCAAGCGTTAACATCATTGATGCAATCATCTATGGAGTAGAAAGCATTCTTCATAAGATTTTGTTTTATGTAATGTTTAAATTTACGAAGGGAGCTGTTGCTTCAGATAGAAGCTTATTATAAAAGCGCACGCTATTGCCCATAAATTATATCCTTACCTTGTGTAATCTACATATATGGGATGGGATGACTACGGAGGGACGCTATACAGGGTGGCACATTTAGAGCGGTCAGTATGGGAAAGTCTAAAACTATAAGACAAACGAAGATCTCTTCTAAGGTACAATGTCATCGATTTTAGTAAAATAAAAACTGCATTCATAATTTTTTTTAAAACCTGTACTCAGCTCGGGAATCGAACCCGGACGTTTTGAAAATTAAAACTAACACTATTTATATTTAAATATTGTTACTATGAAACATGATGTCCAAAATGAACAAAATGCATTGTTTTGTTTGCATATCCTTTAATTTATTATAGTAAATTTTCGAAATGACCACCATTTTTTTCAATACAAAATTCAACACGTTTAGGTAACAATCTTACTATTGCGTTTTGTATCTTCAGGTGGTGAATTTGCATTAAAATTGACTCTAACGCTGCTTTTAGGTCTTCAATGGTATCGTAGCTTGTTTTGTACACTTCATCCTTAACGTAACTCCACAAGAAATAGTCTAGTGGGGTTAAATCGGGTGACCTCGCGGGCCATTTGATAGGGCCGTCCGTACCAATCCATTTTTGAGGAAAGTTCCCATTTAAAAATTCTCTAGCTATGTGACTATTGTGAGCCGGTGCTCCGTCCTGTTGAAAATAAACTCGTTCTTTTACTTCTGCTGGCATTTCTCCTAGGACCTCTAAAAGATCTACTAAGATTGCAAGGTACTTAAATCTGTCCAAACGTCCATAATAAATCTTAAGCATGAGAACCTTATTATGAAGTAGGCCAACCCAGCAGTTGAATGAGAATCTAACTTGACGACGTCCTTCGTGTACTCGTATGTTTGTACGAGTTACAAGTTGTGACATCAGCAAAGAGTTATAAACAACCATAGAGTCAATTTTACGCAACTAAGCGAGTTGAATGTTGTATTGAAAAAAATGGTGATTATTTCGAAAACTTAGGTACTAAAATAAACTAAAGGATATAAAAACAATACATTTTATTCATTTTACACATCATGTTTCACAGTAACATTTACTGCTTATGACCTACACAATCGATATCTAAATATAAATAGTGTTAGTTTTATTTTTCAAAACGTCCGGGTTCGATTCCCGAGCTGAGTATAAGTTTTTTTAAAATGTATGAATGCAGTTTTTATTTTTACTAAAATCGATGACATGGTTCCTATGAAGAGATCTTCGTATGTCTTATAGTTTCAGACTCACCCATACTGACCGCTCTAAATGTGCCACCCTGTATAGGTAGAGTATCCTTTCATGGGCTTCCAAAATAAGCGCTTAGACAAGTCTTTATGTATGTGGCAGCTGCAGCCGGGCTCGCAGAAGGAGGTGCTGGGGCTGGCCGTGGGCGCCAACCCGCTGGGCCAGCTGGTGTTCTCCCCACTACTGGGCTACTGGGCCAATCGCGCGGGGCGGGCGCGCGCGCCGCTCGCCGCCTCGCTGGTGCTGTTTGTGCTGGCCAGCGTGCTGTACGCGCAGTTGCACCTCACGCGCCCGCACGCGCACTACTGCCTGCTGCTGGCCAGGTTCCTCATCGGAGTCAGCTCGGGTGAGTCCACGCCGTGCCCGTTCCTGGCTAACTTTTCGGTTGTACTGTGCAGACACTATAATGAGTCCGTCCCGGCTCCACTAGGACTAAGGACACCCTCCTCACGTAGTCCCGAACACTCCTCTTTGAGGCCTCACGTAGCACGTCGCAGGCTTCACTCCTTGTGTATTGTTGATGAAAATTGTTCTGGGACTCTTTTGAATCGTCTTGCCTTATATTAGTTGTAATGTTAATGCATGCACCATGCTGAATAAATACAAATATTCTGTTAAACACGTGTTTATTTGCAAGCACTGTGCGTCGTCGGTAGTGAGTGCGAGTGCTGCGTGTTGCAGCGAACGTGGCGGTAGCGCGGTCCTACCTGTCGGCGGCGACGCTGGTGGAGGAGCGCACACGCTGTGTGGCAGTGGTGTCGCTGGCGCAGGTGCTGGGGTTCGTGGTAGGCCCCGCACTGCAGGCGGCCGCCGCGCCGCTAGGGCCCGGGGCCGACTACCCGCCGGCCGGGGCTCCGCAGCCCGCGCTGCGGCTCGACATGTACACGGCGGCGGGCTGGACGAACGCACTGCTCGGCACGCTCAACCTGCTGCTGTTCCTGCCGTGCTGCTTCAAGGAGCGCGCCGTCGCCGCCCGCGAGGCCATGCTGGCGCAGGGCAAGTCCTCCGGTGAGTGCGAAGGCAGGCGGGGCGCGGGGTGCGGGGTGCAGCAGGCGGGGTCTGACGAAGTGACGTTCGTGTTGCAGAGAAGGAGGCGCTTGCGGCGTTGCGCGTGGACCGCGTGAGCAGCTGGACGCTGGTGGGCGCGTTCTTCGTGCTGGTGTTCAACTTCGTGCTGCTGGAGACGCTGGCCACGTCGCTGACCATGGACCAGTTCGCGTGGAGCAAGCAGCAGGCCATCGAGTACATGGGCGCGCTCATGTCGGCCGGCGCGCTGCTCGCCGTCGCCACCTTCGCGCTCATCGCCCCGCTCTCCAAGATCATAGAGGAACGGTTCGTTACTTCTGTCTCATTCAACAGGCAGTGCACTCTCACTCTCCTGATCGCTTGTCCCTGAGACCTGTACTCCTCAACAGTCAGTGTCTCTGCACTATGCTCTAGTGACCGTGTGATAGTGGCTCTAGTGACCTTGGCGTTCGTTATTTCCAGCGCACTGCTGCTGTGGGGCGGGTTCCTGCTGACGGGGCTGGCGTCCGTGTTCTGCATCCCGTGGGGGCCGGGCGGGCCGCCGCTGGCGCCGGCGGGCGCGGGCGAGGCGGGCGGGGGCTGCCCCGCCAGCACGCAGCCCTGGTGCCTCACCACGCGCGGGCTGACGGTGCCTCAGTTCCTGGTGGGGTACACGCTGGTGTCGGTGGGGTACTCGCTGGGCGTGACGCTGATCCAGACGATCTTCTCGAAGGTGCTGGGCCCGCGGCCGCAGGGCGTGTGGATGGGCGTCCTGACGGGCGCGGGCTGCCTGTCGCGCGCGCTGGGGCCCGTGTTCGTGGCGGTGGTGTACGCGCGGCTGGGCCCCGCCGCCACCTTCTCCTGCACGGCCGCACTCACCTTCTCCGCGCTGGCGGCGCTGCGCGGCGTGTACGCGCGCCTGCTGCCCCCCCCACTCGCCGCACCACCACCCGCCGCCGCCCCCGCCGCGCAGGAGTTGCTCCCTCTCGCCCGACCGCACACCTGACAACACTCGCGGACTGGTACCTAGTCTACTAGAAACATTAAAGACTGACATCGGAATGCAGTTAGAGAAGTACCAAGGGAAGGGCTCCTCGCGTCGCGTTGTAAATAGTTATATGCGTTTAATATGATAGTTTGCTCTACAAAATATTATGTAGTCAGAGTCCACAGTACATAACATACGAATATTATCATAAGTACCTATCTACTAAGGAAGACAATGGAGTAGGTAATGTGGTAGGGACGTGCGTGTGTATGTGAGTGTAAGTTTAAAGCGTGTGCGTGTGCGCGTGCGCCGGTGGAGGGGGAGGGGAGGGGAGAGGTGAGGGTGAGGGGTGACTCGCCGCGAGGTGCGCTCTACTTCGGGACGGTTGAACTGATGCACTCGAGTGCTGGCATTTAGATTCTAAGTAGGATAGGAACCTCCATTGTGTAAGCTAGTCGGTGCCAATTACTTTACTTGGTTGACGAAGCAAAGTATACCCCGCAAAAGGAAATAAATGTACTAAACAAATACCTACATATTGTCAAACAGCTGGGCTGCGAGCCGTGCGCGCGCAGTGAGTACATCACTACAGCTAGCTATAGGTAGGTAGGATATGTATCCGAGAGATAACAACTATATGTTGTAAAACTAGTCGCTCAGCACTGATAAGACAATACTGTGTAATGTAGATACAGGCTGTCCCGAAACTCAACGGTTCGTGAAGATACAGAATACAAACTCTGCAAAAATATGAAGATAGAAAAATATTGGTGCAAAAACAGAACTAAACTAGTCTTTTTTGAGATTATGTCGTTATTTGGCACTTCAATAACAGAGTTATGTTTGTATTATGTACAACAATAAAAATCACAAAATATTGACAGAAAAATTTGGCCCCCGGTAGAGAATTTATGATTTTCCGTAAAAATCCTATAACTCCGAAATTATTGTACATAAACTCATGACTTGCGGTTTGCCCGTGCTCGGCATGAACCCATCTGTCGTCCGCTCTCAGCTTGACGTTATGTTTCGGAACACCCTGTATGTAGCCACATTACATATTATATTATTATTTCTTTGATTGAACTAGATTACTTGTCGTTAGGAAGGTACTATGTACCGGTTGTATGTACCTATGTAGACACAGATTACACTCTAGTGCAGAGAGACTGACATACATCGTGGTCTAGTAGGTAGGTACACATTGTAGGTAAGTAGGTACGTACATACGTTTGTGTAGTCGAAACAGTTTCAATTAAAATAAATGTATATTTAGGTATTTAAAATGATTAGATATTGTCCGTTCTTCAAGCACTATCTCGACTCTTGAGGAAGTAGGTACAGTCGCACGTAAGGTTGTGCAACGTGGAGTAGTACTGTAGGTGGGTACTGATTAGTACAGCTACTAATTATTTGTAACTCTGGCTATATAAAATATCTATCTATGTATGTATGTAATATTTCAGTCGCCTAGTATACATACCAAGCCAAGCTAGCCCCAAGCTAGCCCCAAGCTAGCCCCAAGCTAGCCCCGAGCTCTGCTTAGCTTGGGGCTAAGTCATCTCGTATAAGATGTCCTATTTTATCACGCTTTTATTAGCTTCACCCGTATGTACGAGTATGTACGTATGTATGTATGATTGTTTGTTTGTAACCGACTCCTTCCCCGCGATTTTGACCCACTTTGAACGGTCAGATTTCATTTAAACTTGGTCAACTAATTAATAACCGATGACAATACAATCATTTGATAAGATTTATCACTCTTATCCATAATTTGAATTATTTAAAACAATATTATCTACTTTTTAGTTCGGTTTATTTATAAAAGCGTGGTTTTTTAGTTTTTTTAAACTATATTTATTAGTTTTGACGGTGTTCATCTGAAACCTCCCCCCCCCCCCCACTGCATCCACACATGGCTATGCTCCGAACGTGCTCCGAACGTGCTCCAAACTTGTGTTTTTATAAATTTTTCCAAACTTTATTATACTCTAGCTAGATGTATTAATATCTATATTTTTTTTAATAACACGTATGTTTCGCCATACCTGCTATGTTACCCTCATACCGGGGGCGGACCATAGGCGCCTAAAGAATAGACAATGAGGTAGTACGAAGGTTTGTAACGAAAGGAAAGTGCAATATTTATTTTTCACATGATGTACAGACGACATAGTAAACATGTAACATACATACGTGGGACTGGGCAGTATTCATCTGTTTTTATTTTATTTTATTTTAAGTTTGCTTTATTCGGAAGAGGAACAGTTCAATATTGTTGCCAATGTTGAATATAAGTAGATAAGTAGTTGTAAGAATATAAATATTGATGTAGTACATAGTTAGTGTAGATAGGTAGGTACTGTCGGGTGCAGACCTACTAACCAGCGCGGGCAGTGCTCCAGGCTCCACCGCTCCAGGGTGGAGTAGACAATGACGTCACCGCATCTGATGGTGGTGCAAATGCATGTATTATATTCATATAAATCTTCCTCTTGAATCACTTTATGTATTAAAAAAAAGTATCAAAATCCTTTGCGTAGTTATAAAGATCTAAGCATACATAGGGACAGACTGACAGCGGGAAGCGACTTTGATTTATGTTTATTTTTAACGCACTCGTTGATTATTTTTGTGTATTCTACTCTACACAGACAACACTCCCCGTGTTGTGACACCATCACTACCTATATTAATATTATATATCACTAGTACCTATATTACAATAGTATGTGACCAGCAGCCGTCCCGCGAGGGGCTCCGCGTTCGAATCTCCGCCTGAAGTCATTTTGTTTCATTTTTGGATTGTATATTTTTATACTTAGGGTTTTATAATAATTTTAGGTAAATAAATGATATGTTTAATGAATTATATTTAGAATGAGATTCAGATTGTAGTTGGCAGCCCCGCGTTACGGTGTGCATTGTGTTCCCGAGTCAAGGGTCGACCTCGCGCGTACGGCGATGGACTTTCAACCGCTCATTCATTATGTATCCAGCGCCGTCATTTCACTTCTGACCTAACATTTCTAAAAACTCGTGAGTAGCCCTCAGCTCCCGTCTTGTGATCAAACGACTGTACCCGACAGTACCAAGCATTACTGCGGTCTGCCCCCGACAGTGCCTAGCGTTACTAGAAACATGAGTGCCTTCGCCTACTGTGATATTGCATAAAGATAGGTAATAAATCGAATACAGGTATTTTGATTTCAACTTGCTGTTTTATTTTGCAGTTACTTACATAGTATACATAATTATCTTATACATATAGGAAAACATGTATTTTATGTCTACTTCCTGCTACTCGTAGTAGGTATTATACAAGGAGGAATGTTGGACGGCGCAGTCAGTACCGACTTGAACTTACAAAAAATGGTCGTCGGACGGCGCAGTCAGTACCGACTTGAACTTACAAAAAATGGTCGTCGGACGGCGCAGTCAGTACCGACTTGAACTTACAAAAAATGGTCGTCGGACGGCGCAGTCAGTACCGACTTGAAGTTACAGAAAAATGGTCGTCGGACGGCGCAGTCAGTACCGACTTGAACTTACAGAAAAATGGTCGTCGGACGGCGCAGTCAGTACCGACTTGAACTTACAAAAAATGGTCGTCGGACGGCGCAGTCAGTACCGACTTGAAGTTACAGAAAAATGGTCGTCGGACGGCGCAGTCAGTACCGACTTGAACTTACAAAAAATGGTCGTCGGACGGCGCAGTCAGTACCGACTTGAAGTTACAGAAAAATGGTCGTCGGACGGCGCAGTCAGTACCGACTTGAACTTACAGAAAAATGGTCGTCGGACGGCGCAGTCAGTACCGACTTGAACTTACAGAAAAATGGTCGTCGAAGACTATCAATCATTTTTAGAGAAATGTTCTTCCCATTCACAGATTTAAAAACAGGAAATATATAGAATATAAAAACAAATCCTGACTTAGATTTCGAAAAATAAATAAATGGACATATCACTAGACTGTCACTAGGCATGACAACAACCCAGGTGCGTGTGGCTGCGACTCTACTACTCGCTATGACTCACTACCCTCTGATACTGGCGAGACGGCCAGTACCTGATACCACCGGTATCACCCTACTGAATCATTGTTTTACAATACTAATTGCTATATCACAGCCATAACAATTTCCTACATTTCAATAACTAGTTATAAATCAAAGTAGCACGCTCAGTGTAACGCATGCGAATAACGTAGGAACCATTGCTTGTCACTGTACTGTTAGTGTACCAGAGACGAGCGACAGAGATGTCGCGGCCTGCGCCCGAGTGCGACACGCCGAGCCGCGGTGACTCAGATAGGTACGCTACAGATAGACTATGCGGGCCGCAGACCACACTCTGTTCCCGCACCGACAGGCCACACAAGTCAGCTTCGTAAGTGTCGCCCAACGAGTACTTCATGAACCATCCTGCGTGTAGAGCATCGCACGTCGCGTCGGCCAGGCCGGAGTCAGCTGTCCGCGCTGAGGACCCTTGCGGCGGGCGGGGGCGGCGGGCGGGCGTCGCGCGGGTGCGGGGGCATGGCGGCGCGCAGCTGCTCAGCGGCGCGCGCGGAATGCGGCAGCGGCGCGCGCCGCGTCTCCGGCACCAGCAGCACGCTCAGCGCCGCCAGCAGCGAGCACGCCCCGTACAGCGCCGCTTGTACCGACACGTTCTGTAACATCATGCATATACCTTACACCCTGGAGATGTACTAGACTCTCTTCTAGAAGACACGTTCGTTACCTGCTGATACAAACTACCAGATACAAGTACCTAACGGTTGATGTCACAACAACAATATTACAGCATGTCGCTAGTGTTAGGTTTAGTATTGGAGTAAGAGATGTGTCTCACCAGCAGCGGCGTCATGGGCGCGGCGATGGAGCCGAGGCGGCCGACCAGCGAGCAGGCGGCCAGCGCCGAGCTGCGCGCGCGCGTCGGGAACAGCTCCGCCGTGAACACGTACAGCCCGTTGAACGCGAACGTGATCGCCAGCTTGCCCACGAAGAACAGCGCCAGCCGCCACCCCGTGTGGGCTGCAACACGCACTACCGTCACCGCACCGCACCACCGCCGGAACTAGGTAGGAAGACTCCGAGGACGGACCGCACCACTGTACCTACTATGAGAACCCCCTAGCATCAGATCGGTGGGCGGGTATGTACTATGAACACTCGCATTACGCATAGACGCGTCTGACGCAACTTGTTAGTACAGTACAAGTTATGTTTGGTTCTGAGATGTTAGAAGGTGCGTGTTTTGTTAAAGAAAGCGGTTCAGAGCCGTCTCGTTGCATACCGATGAAGAAGGGCGCGACGCAGGCGGCGCCGCACAGCAGGAAGGCCGAGCAGACGGCGCGGCGGCGGCCGAGGCGCTCCAGCGCCATGGCGAGCAGCAGGCTGGCCACCACCTCCATGGCCATGTTGAGCGCGAAGTTGACGTACTTGTCGCCGGCCAGTGCCACCGAGCTGATGGTCAGCCCGTAGTACACGAAGGCCACGGCCACCCAGCTCCACGCGCACAGCGCGAGCCGCGTCCGGAGCGCGCGCGACCGCACCACGCTCACGAAAGACCTCTCCTCCTCGCTCTCACCCGAGCCCTCGGTCTCCTCCGACACCACCTTCTTCATCACCTCCTCGTCCAGGGTCACCTGTCGACAACAAACTAATTAAAACAACTCCTCCATCCGATTATGAGATTGTTATATTAGTGCACAGCACATACTACCCTACAGGTAGAGAAGTGCACGCCTTGTATGTATGTAAATCTGAATAAAGAAACTTTTAATTTATTTCAAACTGGAGCATGATTCCTTCCACGACTTAACTGTAACTATGGATTTGGCCATTCACTCTGATCTCAAATAACCAACCTGTATAATCACTATTTCAAATATGAATTTCATCACAACTCATATCATTGAGCAAAAGACAATGTCGTAGCGCGAGTTGATGACCTAGCTGTCACGTCCACACACCAGCACACCGCACGTGGCCGGTTAGTATCTAGACATAGAGGTAGTAATCCGAGTGATAGACCTTGTTCCAGCGCGCCGCCTTCCTGAGTACCCTGGCGGCGTCGTGGTTGCGGCCGCGCGCGTGCAGCCAGCGCGCGCTCTCGTCCAGCAGCAGGCGGTAGAGCGGCAGCAGCAGCGCGGCGCCGTGCACGAGCAGCAGCAGGCGCCGCCAGCGCCGCACGCGCCACGCCAGCGCCGCGAACAGCACGCCGCCCAGCCCGTACGCCACGCCCGACAGGCACGCGTACCACGCGCGCGTGCTCGGCCGCGCCAGCTCCACCGCTGGAACACAACACCTTCCCGTAACACTCTCCCTACCTCCACTCCAGACTAGGCTGACGCGACACCACGGTCTGCTCACTCAATAATTGAACGAACTTTCTAATTGTATAAACATCATAGGGTTATTGACTACCTATATTTGTATTATTAATAAAAACTTCTATAAATAAGGGCTTTTTATTTTATTCCTAATTTTATTTTAATTTATTATATTATGTACACGTTATATCAGTTCGGTTATTTATTTACATTTCCGGGTTCCGACTGACGACAGGCATATTATTTACATTTCCGGGTTCCGACTGACGACAGGCATATTATTTACATTTCCGGGTTCCGACTGACGACAGGCATATTATTTACATTTCCGGGTTCCGACTGACGACAGGCATATTATTTACATTTCCGGGTTCCGACTGACGACAGGCATATTATTTACATTTCCGGGTTCCGACTGACGACAGGCATATTATTTACATTTCCGGGTTCCGACTGACGACAGGCATATTATTTACATTTCCGGGTTCCGACTGACTACAGGCATATTATTTACATTTCCGGGTTCCGACTGACGACAGGCATATTATTTACATTTCCGGGTTCCGACTGACGACAGGCATATTATTTACATTTCCGGGTTCCGACTGACGACAGGCATATTATTTACATTTCCGGGTTCCGACTGACGACAGGCATATTATTTACATTTCCGGGTTCCGACTGACGACAGGCATATTATTTACATTTCCGGGTTCCGACTGACGACAGGCATATTATTTACATTTCCGGGTTCCGACTGACTACAGGCATATTATTTACATTTCCGGGTTCCGACTGACGACAGGCATATTATTTACATTTCCGGGTTCCGACTGACGACAGGCATATTATTTACATTTCCGGGTTCCGACTGACGACAGGCATATTATTTACATTTCCGGGTTCCGACTGACGACAGGCATATTATTTACATTTCCGGGTTCCGACTGACGACAGGCATATTATTTACATTTCCGGGTTCCGACTGACGACAGGCATATTATTTACATTTCCGGGTTCCGACTGACTACAGGCATATTATTTACATTTCCGGGTTCCGACTGACGACAGGCATATTATTTACATTTCCGGGTTCCGACTGACGACAGGCATATTATTTACATTTCCGGGTTCCGACTGACGACAGGCATATTATTTACATTTCCGGGTTCCGACTGACGACAGGCATATTATTTACATTTCCGGGTTCCGACTGACGACAGGCATATTATTACCTCTTGTATTATGTCATTCAATTTTCTAACATTTTAGTGATATTTAAATTGGCACGTTATTTGTTTATTTTCTTCTTTGCTTACCATTATTGTAATCAGTTACATTCTTTGCGTAGGTACTACAAGCGGAAACTGTGTTAGCTTCATTTATTCATATTTTAAATGTACTAGCTTTTTGTTTCCCAAATATATATAAAAAAATATATATATTAGTATGAGTTATAAGAATGTGTACAGACCGAGCACGTAGGCGGCGCTGGCGAAGCCGTAGCCGAGCGCGGCCTCCAGGAACTCGAGCGCCAGGTACATGGGGTAGCTGACGGCCAGCGCTTTCAGCACGCCCAGCGCGCCCGTGCAGCCCGCGAACAGGCAGAACGCGGCGCGGCGACCGAACCTGCGACCACACGCCTGACTATACTACTCCTCCACTAGCGTGCGCAGCCACGCGCGGCACTCTAGTATGTAATGTGTGTCTCACGTAGGGATTGCTATTCCGCACCTCATTAAATCCCGCGGGATTGATATACGGGATTACTCAATCCCGCGCTGATCCCGCGGAATCCCGCACCTTTGAAATTATGATATGAAATCAAATTGAACCTACAGATTTGACGGTAAAAGTCAACTTCTATTAAACATTACTCACATTAATCAACATAAATTATTTCTTTTCTATTAATTAAGTATAATTAATTAGTCATTTGTTTCATTAGATTCATCTTTAAATGTTTCGCATAGTTTAATAGTTTTTTTAAAAGAAAACGATCTGTATTTTTGGCTTCGTCGTAATTTTTGTGATTTTACAAATAAATCAAAAGTCCTGTTAAATCAGTTCGGCGTTCTTGAATACGTTCATGTATCTGTTGCACCGCGTTTTGTTCTTGCAATTTATATCTAACTGTTGTGTCTGCAGTTAGGTACAAGCGTTGACTCTCGCCTACAACATGCCTCAACTCCTAATGTACAAGGCTGCAAGTTGCCAATGTCTTTAATTATGAACCTTTCACTATCGCTGAATTTTATCTTAGATTCAATACGGATTAATGTTTTATGAATACAATTCTTCAAATTGTAGAATCGTTATATTCAAAAGGCTATTCCAGCGAGTACGGTACATTAGGTAGTCATCTCACATCCGTCGTGCGAACGCGAAAGTTTTAGCGACAAATTTTAATTTGCGGGATCTGCGGATCCGCGCTTTGAAGGTGCGGGATCCAGCAGATTAACAAAAGCAACGGGATCCCGTTTTGCGGGATTGCTATCCCTGGTCTCACGTGTCGGAGACGTAGCCCGTGAGCAGCAGCGCCAGAGGCAGCGCGGCGTTGCGCACCGTGCCCACCAGGGTGCGCAGCCACTCGCGGCAGCCCAGCGAGAACTGGAACAACCACACAACCACAATAATCACAAAGACACTAGTAACTACATAATAATAGTCAATTTATATATTAACCAAGGACGGAGTCTCAGTCAGAAATAAACGATGAACTGATCTAGTTCTGTTAACGTTCCTAAAGGCAGTGTGTACACTAATTCCTAGGTACAGATTGTAGGTTCTAATGAAACACCGTGAACGTTGACTGGTAAAAATCCAATTTATTTCGGAACCATAAATTTCACCCCTATCAGAACCCGAAACGCTTCGTTAGCGCGATCTAGCGCTCGCGCACTTTTAGCAGCGACATCTAGTTAAGACCACAAAAGTTTGGAACTTAACTAGACACAGTGAATGTATCGTAGAACAGAAACTAACGAGAGGCTAACTGATTCGATGCGCGACATTTCTTAATGTGCGACATTAATTAATTACCTAACCACTTGAACGTCCCGTGGTACTTAAGTACCACAAACGTTTACCCCCGATTACGTTCATGGTACAAAATGGCCACACGACGCTTAGCTCTTTTGGCTACCGATTATTATCTATGCCGCTAAGTCGCTACCCGTCGTACTAGATGGCTCTATCAACAATTTTTTTAACAAATTCTATCAAGTTCCTATACTTGGTAGTAAAAATTATGAAAAAAAAAATATTTTGACAACAGAGCGAGAGAACATTTTTAGCGGAAGTGTGGTGCTGCAAATATGTCGTAAAATATTTTGGATTAATGTGTATTTTTAGGATTGTGATACATGTAATTATTCCTTACATTTTACTCGTGAACTAAGAGTAAAAACAACATACTCTCCTACGCTGCAAAGTTGATTAATTGAGCAAAACAGATAGTCGAATCGCTGTTCTTGTATAAAATTGGCTGTGTTATGTTTTCTTACGTGATATTAGTACAAGTTTTTGCAGAAGCTATGTTTTTAAATCGTAAAATTAAAATCTAGAATAATTCTTTACAAAGAACAAACTAATCAAGATCTTATTTTTACATAGATTTAATAAGTTGGTATTCAGCCAGAGCATGACTTGCGTTGAACCAAATTTGGGGTTGAGGGTCCCCTCAACCCCATTTTGATAAATTTTTAAAATACTACTCCTGAATATTTAATTATTATTTTGGTACCGTTTTTTGTTATTAATACAGATATCACAAGTAAATCACAAAAAAATTAACTTTCGGAAAATCAGCTTAAAAATGGTACCATCCTATGTTTGATAATTTTTTACTATATGAAAATGTAGGTACGATGTTTCATATTATTATTCAAGTTTATTTACTATATAATAACGTACATAAAGTAATTTTTGGTTTTGAAATCCCTTTAGTACTTTTTATGTGATAAATCGTTTTAACGGGAATATCGCGCAGCGTGGCACGCCACGCTCGCGGAGAAACGGCTGGGACGTAAGTCGCTCGCTGCGCTGAGGGCGCTGGACGTTCAAGTGGCGAAAGGATGTGAAATAATTTATAACAGTGTCAAACAGTGGAGTAGTTACCTTTCCACGTTTGTATGGAAGATGAGCGACTTGTTTAACCTTAATAATTGTATACTATAAATGGTTTAGCATACATTACGGAGACCTTTGAAATGTAAAGTATCCGCACGTGTGATGTCAGTCCGCAGGCTCCGGGGCCCTCGGACGACTCCCACAGCAGCGACGGCTGTTTACATCATACCACCATTGTTCCACTGTGGGAAGGCGCCCAGCCTTCAGAGCGTGAAGGAGAAACACTCACACAGGCTAACTGACTGAGTTTAGTCTGACGAGATGTTATGGAAAACTTGGTACGCGTCTCCACGCGGAATGGACTAACTTAAGCCTGGTTTCCACCGTGAAAGGGTAATGAGCGGAAAATGTTGGTAGAACGGACTACTTACACCGGCTTCCCACGGTGCGTGATATTGCGGACGTACGCGCACCAGCCCGCACCACGCACCGTGGGAAGGGTCTCGTCCGTGGTCGCAGAGGACGTCTGTGGCGGTGCGCCGGTATCCGTCGCGAGGCGGTAACTTCAAAGGTGCGGTGCGGCGCCTCGTTTCACTCGCGTGAACGCGTTCTCTTTCACTTTGCATTTTGAAATGAAGTTATCAAAAGATCTACACAGACCGCACGCACCGTTGGAAGAGCCCTGTCTGCGTGCGTTGCCGTCCGTGATCGTCGGCTGTGCGTGATGATCCGCAGAATCGCGGACCGTGGGAAGCCAGCTTTAGAAGTTCAAAAACGTAGAATAGATTACGTACCATAATGTAACTAGTTATTGGCAAAGTATGAGTCGAGCCTAGAGTAGAGTGTAGGTACCTCTGCGAACGTAGTGTCCATCGACTCGTAGACGAAGTGGTCGCAGATCTGCGTGGTGGCGAGGTAGTCTGCGGGACTACAGGTGAGAGCGGGGAAGGAGTCGTTGGCGGGAGCGGGGGTGGGGCGCTCGCAGGGCGGCGCGCCCTGCAGCAGCGCGGCGGGCGCTGCGGCCGCGTACTGCCAGCCCGCCGGGGCGCCGCCCTCGCACTCAGGGACTGCACATCTGGAATAACCACCACACGACTACAGTTTTTAAATTTTATAAAAAAAAAAAAACATGCATACCCATAAAATTCATATGTTCAGCTGTGGACTAACATAGGCGGATGATGACACAAAATTCAGATGAAATTGTTAGCAATATTTACTAAAAGAAAGGTCTCCGATCGACAAGGAATGTACTCGTAAGTACCAAGCGCAAGTCAAATACACGAGAACAAAGTTAATTTCAGGTAAAGTCGGGGCTTTGTTTAAACATCAGATATCAAAGTGTTTTATTTCCGTTAGACCTCATAGGACTCTGGACACGTCACAAAGTGGTCCGGCTCCTTGTTGCAGCGGCGAGCGCGTTCAAGTCTTTTGCATCACAAATAAAGCGACCCCTAGACGTCGCCCCGAGACGTAACCTTCCGCACAGCGACATCTCTAGATAAAGCTGGAGTTTTCTTTAATAGAGATTATTATTTTTCCCAAGGCTCAGAGATGTTATCGATCCGTGCATCCGATCAGATAAGATACCGGTGAGATGTTACCGTGCATGTTTGCTTTTACCGGGAAAACAAAACATGCAGGAAACTTTACAGATGAAATTATAATTTAGGTAATGTTTTCATATAAGTAGGTATGGTAATTGATTCTCTTATCAAATCCTAGCGGAGATAGACGGCGCGTCGCGTCGGCGGAAGATAAGAGGCATAAGTAATGGAACACATTAGCTTATCGTGTGATAAGAACAACACAGAAGTATGACAAAACAAAAGACAGCTTAATTTTACAGAAATCTAAAACCTCAGACGTGACCTCGCACCATCGTACGGTAGCACCGTTGTCAGCAGACATCCGAGACGTCACCTTCCTGCACCACTACTTACGATGAACCATCGCATCACTGACTCATCAGACTGAGCGCCTGACTCTCCAAATGATTTACTGAGACTATCCCTGACAAATATGTACATATATATAATGTAAAGAAAGTGCATCAAATGCTGAAAACTTATAGGAGCGTTTAACGATACTCCTAGACCCTGAGCAATGTTGAAGGTAGAGCAATCTGAATCTGCTGGGGAGGATCTCACCGGAAGGGCACCTGATCAGCCACGAAGATGTAGTTGAGGGAGTACATGGGCGCCAGCAGGTTGGGGATGCAGAGCAGCAGCAGCGTGTACCCCTGGTAGAGGCCCAGCGGCCCCAGGCTGTGCAGCGCGGCCTCCAGCGGCTCGCCCGGGGCCTCCAGTGCCTCGTCCGGGGCCTCCCGCTCGCGATCCTGCGCCTGCGCCGCCATCTCGCTGCGCACTGCCGTCGGCGCCGCAGCCCGCCGCAGGTGACTCGCCACAGCCTATCTAACACTCTCGCGCCTCGCTGATAAGCGCCGCACCGCCCCGCCGCCGCGCCGCACCGCCGCCGCCGGTGGCACGTTGTGTGAGTGGCTGGTACTCGTATGAGTGTGCACAATACCAAAGGAACAAGGTTTCCTTAGCTACCGCCACTTGGCAAAGTTGTCAAAATGACCTCCATACCTAGGTAGGTACACAGGACCATTCTGTCACTGTGCCTCTATGCTAAAAGGCAGTAGCAAATGCTGAAATTGTACAGCATTACATTGTATTTGTGAACAAATTCATAATAAAGTGTGTAAAACGTACTTGTCGTAAGACTTCACATTTATGTTTTTAATTAGATTTTAATACGTTTTGATAAGTTTAAATAGGTTTTAATAGTCAACACTTAAAGTGTTTAAATTTCAAACCGCATCCCATGAGTAGGTACAATATTTTACCATTATAACTTGTAAATTAATACAATTAATTAGTAACAGGCGCGCTTTTCTTTACCCGGCTTTTTCAGTTGGAAACATCAGTAAATTATGTAGGTACTATGTAATTATTTTAATTGGCCACCCTTCCTAAATGACTGATAGAGGTCATTCACACCTCTGCGTTCTCATTAGCGCGATATAGAGCTGGTACAAAGATTTCAAAATGACCTACTGATTAATTCAGATTGAGTATTCTGTAACTCCCCATCTGAGCTAAGGTACCCAGTAGTAGGGGGAAGCATTGCTAAAAGGCAAAAAAGTTAGGTTTGTTCCACAGTTATTTGTTCTGGTGCCAAGCACTGTTCGAACGTGGAGCCGTGCCTTCACATACATAGTATGTACAAGCGGCAAAAATGACTTGAAACGGAACTATTTTGTTTTGTTTATATGGTTTTTAAACAAAACAAAAAACAAAATAGTTCTCAAAATGACGTTTCATGTATATAAACAAAGATTACGAACGAATTCGCAATTTTTATAATTTGGAGCAAATAAAGATTAAAAGATTAAAGATGTTTATTTGCCAGAATATATGTATGTAGCTCTTAAATGTACCATACATGCAGTTATATTCTACCCATCGACATTCTACCTAACATGGGCATCCAAATGTACCATACATGCAGTTATATTCTACCCATCGACATTCTACCTAACATGGGCATCCAAATGTACCATACATGCAGTTATATTCTACCCATCGACATTCTACCTAACATGGGCATCCAAATGTACCATACATGCAGTTATATTCTACCCATCGACATTCTACCTAACATGGGCATCCAAATGTACCATACATGCAGTTATATTCTACCCATCGACATTCTACCTAACATGGGCATCCAAATGTACCATACATGCAGTTATATTCTACCCATCGACATTCTACCTAACATGGGCATCCAAATGTACCATACATGCAGTTATATTCTACCCATCGACATTCTACCTAACATGGGCATCCAAATGTACCATACATGCAGTTATATTCTACCCATCGACATTCTACCTAACATGGGCATCCAAATGTACCATACATGCAGTTATATTCTACCCATCGACATTCTACCTAACATGGGCATCCAAATGTACCATACATGCAGTTATATTCTACCCATCGACATTCTACCTAACATGGGCATCCAAATGTACCATACATGCAGTTATATTCTACCCATCGACATTCTACCTAACATGGGCATCCAAATGTACCATACATGCAGTTATATTCTACCCATCGACATTCTACCTAACATGGGCATCCAAATGTACCATACATGCAGTTATATTCTACCCATCGACATTCTACCTAACATGGGCATCCAAATGTACCATACATGCAGTTATATTCTACCCATCGACATTCTACCTAACATGGGCATCCAAATGTACCATACATGCAGTTATATTCTACCCATCGACATTCTACCTAACATGGGCATCCAAATGTACCATACATGCAGTTATATTCTACCCATCGACATTCTACCTAACATGGGCATCCAAATGTACCATACATGCAGTTATATTCTACCCATCGACATTCTACCTAACATGGGCATCCAAATGTACCATACATGCAGTTATATTCTACCCATCGACATTCTACCTAACATGGGCATCCAAATGTACCATACATGCAGTTATATTCTACCCATCGACATTCTACCTAACATGGGCATCCAAATGTACCATACATGCAGTTATATTCTACCCATCGACATTCTACCTAACATGGGCATCCAAATGTACCATACATGCAGTTATATTCTACCCATCGACATTCTACCTAACATGGGCATCCAAATGTACCATACATGCAGTTATATTCTACCCATCGACATTCTACCTAACATGGGCATCCAAATGTACCATACATGCAGTTATATTCTACCCATCGACATTCTACCTAACATGGGCATCCAAATGTACCATACATGCAGTTATATTCTACCCATCGACATTCTACCTAACATGGGCATCCAAATGTACCATACATGCAGTTATATTCTACCCATCGACATTCTACCTAACATGGGCATCCAAATGTACCATACATGCAGTTATATTCTACCCATCGACATTCTACCTAACATGGGCATCCAAATGTACCATACATGCAGTTATATTCTACCCATCGACATTCTACCTAACATGGGCATCCAAATGTACCATACATGCAGTTATATTCTACCCATCGACATTCTACCTAACATGGGCATCCAAATGTACCATACATGCAGTTATATTCTACCCATCGACATTCTACCTAACATGGGCATCCAAATGCTAATTTTACAATTATTAAAAACGGTGATTTAAATACGCAAAAGTGAAAATATTAAATAAAACTGTTAGAAGTGCTGCCGGGAAGCTTACCGGGAAGCTCACCGGGAAGCTCACCGGGAAGCTCACCGGGAAGTTCACCGGGAAGGTTATTTATAAGGCATTTATTTATTGATAAAATATTTACAATGCCTTTACAGTTGGACACCAAAGCGACAAAGAAATAACAAAAAAAAACTTAAACTTAAAATACATTAACTAAAAACGAACGTTCATAAGATGCGCCAACACGCTACTAACTACCACTTAATATTAAATTTAAAATAAACCTATTTACATATTTCTGTATCCTATCCAAAAATGTTAAAACCGCATCCCTGAAGTTTGGTTCCATGTGAGTATATATGTATACAGAGTGATTTTTTTAAATGGGACAGTATGGGGAAATCCGAATCTAAAGGAGATAGAGGAAAAGTGTCTAAGAAGACATTAGGTGTTTTTTTATGTAAACAAATTTGGCTCGTTCAAATTTGTGGTCAAGCGTGAGTTGTTCTTAAAAAATGATAAAGTTGGTCAATTTTTTTTTTGACGTGGATCGACTCTGTTGCATGTAAGGATTATTTCATTGTTCGGAAAGAAAAAAATCTGAACAGCAGAAGTTGGTCAAATTTAATGAAAACTAATCTTCATACAGTTGGTTTATTACTTGAGTAAATGTTCGATGTGGCCGCCGTCTTGTCTTATGCAGGTACGAGCACGCTTCAAGACACTTCTAGTTGCATTTAACAGAGACTTATGGTGAATTGTGTTTAAAGTGTTGTAAACAGCATCTTTTAATTCTTGTACGGAGTTGTATCGGGATACATAAATTCGACCCTTAAGGTAACCCCATAAGAAAAAATCTAATGGCGTTAAGTCGGGCGATCGTGGGGGCCACTTTATCGGCCCATATGTACCCATCCAACGGTTTGGAAACTGCTCGTCCAAACATAGTTTACTTGCCCTACTGTTGTGGGCTGGTGCACCATCTTGTTGGTAGATTATCTTACCAAAGTTCCTTAAGCTAATAGTCTCATCCACTAAATCTGCAGCCATGTTCAATATTTCCTGATATTTTTCACTATTTAGCGTTCCTTGGTAAATTTTGATAGCAAAAATTCTGTTATGTAATATCGCACACCAACAATTAAAAGAAAATCGGATTTGGTTGTGGGTTTCTGTAGTTCTTAGCGGATTTATTTTTGACCAGTAATGGTTATTTCTCCTGTTGTACATGCCATTGTTCGAAAAGTTGCATTCATCAGTCCAAATAATAAAATTAGGAAAACATCTATTTCTAATAGTCTGAGCCACATACCAATTACAGAAATGTAACCTGCGGTCTTTATCTCCAGGTAGTAACGCTTGTACAAGTCGACCTTCTATGTAACACTTGTATTTATGAGCCTTCAATATCTTCCTTACAGTTGATTTATGAATACCGATAGTTTCAGCTGCTTCCCGTAACGAAGCTTTTGGGTATGCTTCAAAATATCCCAATACGGCAATAGTTATAAACTCACTATTGACTATTGTCGGCCTTTTACGCTTAGGCTTGAAACAGCCTTCCTGTCTTAGGTTCTTTATTAAACTATCAAATATCTTGCGATTCGGTACTACACGGTCAGGATAGCGTTCTTGATACCACTTAAGTGCATTATCTCTACTGCGATAATTAAGAAAATACGCCTCAATCAAATCAACTTTATGTGAATTAGTTAACGCCATGATGAATAAAATTACAAGCATGAACTGATTGGAAACAAAATCACAGCTGCAGAAATAACTTACGTTCCAAATTTGAATTCTTTTTTTTATAATTTCAAGACTATCGGTTGCCATGATGTTTACGAAGATTAAAAAAAATGTTCTTCTCTTGAATCATCTGGAGCTCTTATCGATTATCAAAATTTAAAAATGGAATAATTTTAAATATTTTTTTACACGCCTAGGCACTTGTAACAATATTAAAAGGCGAATACTGCAACTGTATGAAGATTAGTTTTCATTAAATTTGACCAACTTCTGCTGTTCAGATTTTTTTCTTTCCAAACAATGAAATAATCCTTACATGAAACAGAGTCGATCCGCGTCAAAAAAAAATTGACCAACTTTATCATTTTTTAAGAACAACTCACGCTTGACCACAAATTTGAACGAGCCAAATTTGTTTACATAAAAAAACACCTAATGTCTCCTTAGACACTTTTCCTCTATCTCCTTTAGATTCGGATTTCCCCATACTGTCCCATTTAAAAAAATCACTCTATATACATAGAATATGTCAACATCCTCCTCTTCACATAAAGTATTAATAGCCCGAAGGGCCCGTGTGAACGGGGACTTGCTCAGGAGGTTAGTTCTTGCTTTCGGGATCGCAAGTAGCCTAGGTCTTCGGCGTGCGTATACATACTCATTAGGTAGGTATGTGCGTGCAGCCCTATATGCATTAAAACAAGAGGGTTGTGTGTTATGCCTCTAGTCACACTAAAATGTACGTTATCAACATCAGTTCCCTTCTTATTTCTAGTTTAAAATACCCTACCGTCTCAGTACGAATAAGGTAGGGTACATTAGTGGGAAAAATGGGTAAATTCCGTATGACTTTAAATAGAGAAACCTTAAAAACTTATTCTGCATTTTTCCACCATACTACTGTACTTTTTTTCATGAGGGGACCATATCATGGCTCCACACTCCAGCCTACTTCTAACGAGTGCATTATACAGTATCTACCTACAGACAGGCCTACAGGCGATGTTTCGTGGTGTTTGAGGCCAAAACGATTCCTTCGGATCTCAACGATGTTTACCAAAGAACCGCTGAAAAGTTAAGTATGTGAGAGTTTGTTTTGTTATTTTTAGTTAAATCAAACGTAACTTGATGGCCCTAAAGCAGGATTGAATTGTTATCCTACGGAATAAGTGGATAAATCAACAATAAACATCGGGCAGTCAGGTTATGTTTACGTTTGTTCTGCTGTACCTAGGTATAGCGCGCTTAGATTCGATGATGTATAGTTAACTTGTCTAAGTGCTTCTTTTATTTTTATTGTTGTTTCGATGGAAAACTAACAGCTTATAAATCTTAAGTAAGTAGGAACATTTGTGGCATAACTAAAGCTTAACAGTTTTCACTTATGACACTAAAATATGCTTAAACTAAAATTTATATCTAATATAAGTAACTTGTTTATTAACAACCCAATGAATACAAGAGAGAAACAACAAATGAACTAAAAGTGTTTTGCCTGCTCGCCCAGTTGTAGGTAGGTACAGATAATTTATAAGAGTCACACATAGATTTAGTAATATTCCAGATGGAGTCCTACGGAATCACAAGTGAGTCCGCCATTGAACAGCAATGTCATAAGTGAGGGATGCCAACTGATGAAAAAAAATGCCGATAATTTTCATAAAATTTTGTACAGATCACAATGGAGTCACATAAATCCAGATTACCCATAGATGACGGCGAGACGCAGGCTGGTCACAACAAACACGAGTAGGAGTAGTATTGCGTACTGCTAAGTATTGAAGAAATTATTGTAAATTATATTTTTGAAAATGATTTGTTTAGTATGGAATAAGTCAACATGCGAGTAATTATACCTATATTTTGTAAGTTAAAAGCTAGGCAGGCAGGTAGAAATATAGTTACCTATTTGATTTTGTATTAAAGTATAGTAGACAGATTGTCTCCGCGGGAGCGTGGCGGGGCGAGGCGAGGCGGGGAAGGGCGCTAGTGCAATATTTATTTTAGTGTTTACACACTGGCACGTGGCCGCTAGAGCATTCAAATGGCGTGGCGGCTCCCCGCGCCACTGCAAACTGAACCGTGTCCCTCATCTGTAGAGTTGTTATTATCGCGACGCGATGCGGCAAGCTGGCGGAGTCGGCACCCTCGCTGTTATAGCTGCGCCGGCGCCGCGCGCGACGCTCGTCTCCACTCCGCCGCGTCTGTCTGACGGCTATTACTTCGAGCGGTCCGCCTCATCGAGCAACCGTCCGGGTGTGAGTAGTGTAGTGCAGTAGTGGGAGATGTCCAGCGCTGGGGCTGGCGCAGGCGGCGAGGCGTGGTGCGGCGGGTGGGGGCGCTGGCAGTTGCGGCTGGCGCTGCTGCTGGCGCTGCCCGTGCTGCTGACCGGCGCCTACGGCACCAACTACGTCTTCCTCGCCGCCCCCACGCCCTTCAGGTAAACACACACACTAGTGCACGTATTCCTGTTATAACAACTCAATGTGCTGCAGTAAAGCAGATGGTCCGATAGAGTAGACCCAGCTCCTGCAGATTACTGCAGACATTACTTATACATCTAAATAATATTATAATTATACACATGCACAAGGCAAGTCTTCGCGGCGAGTTATTAGCATGGAATCTAGGATTAGCATAATAAAGACACCTAAAGTCAAAAACATTAGATAAACAGAAGCGTGAAATAAATTCACAAACCGAGCAGGTAGGAGGTACCTACCTACTACTCAAACTATTCGATACCGCAGCAAGCAATCAAGCTGCTGGCTTGTCATGCCTGTCCCGCAATCAAAACTAACATAATTCATTAGGTTCCATCCAGGACTAAAGCTTGTTGCTTGTATAATATTTCCTATGACAAACGTTCATCTTCACAAACTTTAGCTTGACTTTAAAAAATACGAAAGTACACAAGGGAAGTAGTTAAGTACCTAGATAGATGGTTATTTGGTTCACAAACATAGACAGCACATGGACATTGGACAGCACCAAACAAAATCAAACAGATAATAGACATACAGGAGGCAGATATCGGTAGGGATACAATTACCTAAGACATAGGACATAGGTATTTCATAGTGACAAACAATAAAAAAGTTATAAATCAATATGTAGATGTTGTGCATTCAAAACTAAGGACAAATATCTATTGGTCACGTCATTATCTATGCTTATATACACCGTAAACCGAAAAAAGGAAAGGGCATTAATATAAACGGCGAGTACATCTCACATCTGCGATTCGCTGATGACATAGTCTTAATGGCGGAGTCGTTTGAGGAACTGAACCAGATGCTGGACGGCCTAGCTTCAGCCTCCCGATGTATCGGTCTTGGCATGAATTTGGATAAAACCAAATTCATGATCAATGGTCACATTGATCCAAGGCCGGTGGTCGTACATGGTCACCTTCTCGAAACTGTTTCCGAGTACACTTACCTTGGGCAGATTCAGATTCAGATTTCTTTATTATCATAATTCTTACATAAAAGTGTACAATATAATATATATATATACCTTAATTATGCTAAGGATACGACTCGTCAAAACAGGTAGGTAATATACAATTTTGATGTATGTGAAACATAATAATTATGTTATATTCTTAAAATTCTAAAAGTGAACGTTACTCTCGGCTAGGTGATGTTACGGGCATGTCTGATTTTATTTTATATTTACTGTAATCGTTTTCTAAAAACTCTTTGATGCTATACAGCGTTTTGTCGATTAAAAGATTTTTTAGTTCTTGGATGAAACTATTTTCATTTTTAATAAGCTTCAACTCTAAAGGGAGCTTATTATACAGTTGTTGACTCATTATTTTAGGTAGCTTTTTTTGCATATTTAGTCGATGCTGGATGGGCTCAAGCATCATTTTATTCTGCAGTTGGGTAAAAACAGTTTCGAGAAGGAGGCCAAAAGGAAGATCTAGCTGGGCTGGGCAGCATTTGAGAAACTACGTCAAGTCTTCACGTCATCCATACCGCAATGCTTGAAAACGAAAGTTTTCAACCAGTGCGTCCTACCCATGATGACCTACGGAGCTGAGACGTGGACACTCTCGATAGGGCTGGTCCACCAGTCGCTCAGCGAGCTATGGAAAGAGCTATGCTCGGAGTTTCTCTGAAGGATAGGATTCGTAATGAATACATCCGACAGAGAACCAAAGTTACCGACATAGCTCAAAGAATGAATTGATGAATTGAAAGAATGAATGGAATTTCTCCGGGCACATATGCTAGGGATTTCGGGGACTTTCGGGAATACTTCCGCGAACCCTGACAGTGATGTTCCACTTGTGGAACCCTTCAGAGATGGGGAGCACACGGTTTCGTCGCGTGTAGGATGCACGCGCATCGCCTATGACCAGCAGCGAGGTCGTTTTTAAGGCTGAACAAGGGCACCAAAGGCCCTTCTTCTTCGCCCGTTCCGCCTTCGTCGAATTGGGTCAGTGGAGGAATCCTCCCTTTCCCTTTCCGCCGCTTCCTTCTGTAGGAGGACTTCTTCGCAGAACACAGCCATTGTCCGCCAACTTTCCTGATTCTCAACCATAGATTTAGCTATGGTTGACAAGGAAAGTTCCCCGCCTACTGCAGCAACCAGGATTTGCCGCTGCTGTTCCCACACGGGGCATGACTCTAGCGTATGCTGAGCTGTGTCTTCGGGATTGTCACAGTGATGACATCTCTCTGTTTCTTCCCTTCTGGCGACACGGCACAGGTACCTCCCAAAACAACCATGTCCGGAGAGGACCTGCATTAACCGAAAGGTCAGTGTTCCGTGTTGTCTTCCTAACCACTGCAGCAGCACTGGTCGGATCGCCTCCACGGTTTTATGTCCGGCACTTGGATGTGATAGCCTATTCTGCCACACCTCTACCATCTCCTCATGTAACTCTGCCCGTCGTGCTTCAATTTCCCTCTGTGCTGGGCGCTGACCCCGTTCAAGTTCCTCCACCCTCCAGTAATAAATTCCCGCGAGAGTCTCAGCGTCCAAGTCCCAGGGTAGGCAACCTGCCAGGACGCATGCCGCCTCGAAAGAGATCGTGCGATATCCTCTGATCGCTCTGATTGCCATCGCCCTTTGTGGTTTTCGCAAAAGGGCAATATTTCGACTATTCAGAGCGTCGGTCCAGACTGGAGCTCCATATAGAGCCATGGACGAATCCCATATAGAGGCGACGACAGCTAGTGTTCGCACCTCTTAAATTAGGAAGCAGTCTTCCAAGTGCTGCCGCTGAACCCATCAGCTTCGGTATCAGTCCCTGGAAATGAGAGCGAAAGTTCCACCGACTGTCGAGGACAAGTCCCAGATACTTCATCGATGAATCGACAACGATGTTGACTCCACACACTATTATGTTAGCTCCGGCTGGAGGAGCTTTTCGTGGTCCGTGGAAGCACAAGGCTTCAGATTTGTTGAGAGCTACCTCAAGACCCAGCATATTAATCCTGCTGACCACCTCGGCTACTCCAGCCGTCGCAAGCACAGACGCCTGCCTAAAAGTTTTGCCTCTTGCTGTCACAAGCGTGTCATCGGCGTAGCAGGTGACAATAACTCCTGGTAGATTAACGCCTGTCATCACCCAGTCATAGCCAATATTCCACAGGAGTGGAATATTGAATATTCCTAAGACCGAGCCCTGTGGGACACCGCAGGACATGTTTCGCTGACAAAAACCATCTTGTCCCTCATACGCAATGTATCTCTCCGCTAGATAATCGCTGACAATATGACGCAGTTACTGGGGCATATGGTGGTATTTAAGCGCCTCTTTTATGCAGTTCCAAGGCAAGGAGTTAAAAGCATTGGCGATGTCAAGTGACACTGCCAATATAACCTCGCCCCGGGAGACAGCTTCTTCTGCAAGTGTCTTGACCCTCAGAATCGCACCCACTGTGGAACGTCCTACCCTGAAACCAAACTGGTTGTCATCCAGGTCAGGACCGACACAGTTCAGGTGCCCAATCAAGCGACCGGCGATAATCCGCTCAAAGAGCTTGCCTATCTCGTCAAGTAGCACAATCGGACGGTAGGCAGAAGGGGAGTCCGTTGGGCGCCCGTTTTTCTGCAGCAGAACCAGTCGACCAGTTTTCCAGAGCGTTGGAAAGCATCCTTGCTCTAAACATGCAGTGAATAAGCTGCGGAGTCGGGCTCCCAATGTTTTCAGAGCCAGAACCCATACACGACCGTGAACACCATCTGGGCCTGGAGCAGTGTTTTTGGCTCGTAGCCGCATGATAGCAACCCTCATCTCGACCGCCGATACTTCGGGTACTTCTACGTCTAGTTCTTCCGCTTGACTATCAGGTGACACCATGCGTGGAGGGATGTGCTCCTCTCTAGTAGGAAAAAGGCTCTCTACCACATTTTGTAAGAGCCGAGGCTCAAGGCTCATGGTTAGTGGAGGGGCCCAAGGGCGGAGTTTTCCTCTAACAGACTTATAGGAACGGCCCCATGGATCGCGGCTCAGAGTCTCCAACATCTCGTTACGAGCCCGGATCTTTGCCTGATATATGGCCTGCTGCAGTGACTTTTTGGCGTTCATGTAGACATCATATATTCGAAGAAGACGACGTCGCTTAGAAGAGGAAGAGTTCCGAACACACTTCGGATACCTACCGCAAGGTATATAATAAACACATATTTGTATGGAACCATTTAGTACCTACATTGTTCAGAGTCGGTAAGATTCTCGTGGCAGTAGTCACACCACACTCACTCAGTAGTTCTGAGACAAACCACAGATAAGAGTTGTTGAGCGGCGAGAGCGTGGAGATCGTGAGTGAGACACTCGGCTTATCTCGAGTTGTGTGGGGCGAGGGCGACACGAGGCGACACGCGCACCCGCCGCCGCACCGCCGCCGCCGCATACGTGATACCGGCATGAGGCTCCCATATACATTGTTCATTCGTTATTTACTTACAATGCAGTATAGTGACATCTTTACTGTTTTTTTTAAACCTAGGAGATGATATGTGACATAATATACGCTTATTTATTGATTAGGATTAGCAACTAAAATGTCTTTTTTGTAAAGGTTTGCATCTAGTGTACAATAAAGTATTTTTGTATTATATTGTATTTATGTTATGTATGTATATCTATACCAATATTTTGTAAAGAGGAAAGGTTTGATTTTTTGTTTGTTTGTTTGTATTAAAAAAGCTCCGAAACTACTGGATTGATTTTTTAAACAAAAAATGTTTTCACCGTTGCTTTGTTGGGAAGTGCTCTATCCCCGCCTCCCCGGTGAACATAGGCTATATCAAATAAAAAAAAATAGGGATCTTTACTAAAACTCCAATAATGTAACCGAAGGTGTAAAAAAATCACCTAATAAAGTGAAATTCGAGTGTAACGCGGGTCAAACCGCGTGGAACAGCTAGTCAGTTATATAGACTAGGAGGGACAACACACGCTCTGCTCAGCGGCTGTGATGCTGTGTCAATTGATGATTATTGTGCTGACCGGATAGTGAGACAATGTCCGGCTGTAGTATGCGGTGCTATCACCGAGCTGTTAGTATGCGGTGCTATCACCGAGCTGTTAGTATGCGGTGCTATCACCGAGCTGTAGTGTGTGGCGCTATCACCGAGCGGACCGCGTGAGGTCGGGCTCATCTCTGCTTATCTCCGCCGCGACCCCGCACCGGTTCGATCCGGTGCGCCGAACTACATTGCTTAAAGTTACAAGAACCATTCGTAAATAAACATTGGCCAAATAACATAAGGTAAGGCATATAAAATAGTGTCAACGGTCGATTTCTCTGCAGAACTGGAATTGGCGCACCTGTCCTCTCTGGCCATCAGCTCCCGGGGTCGAGTCCAAAGGGGAAACTATCAGCTAGTTGTGTTAATTTAACAAGCTGGCACAAACCTAGTTAATAGAGTCTACACACTAAACCCGCCGACACAGTCGGTTCAGTTTGTGAATGATGACGCGTCCTGTGCCTGTCTGCGTAGTCCTCGTACAGAGAGCTCGCTGACCTTCAATACTAGGTTTTTTAACTCCTGCATAAACTGAGTTGGGACCATTTTGTCGCTAAAACTAAGTATTGTTTTTATTAAAGTGTAATATTGATGTTTTACTACAAATAAACGCATTTAATTTGACAATTCATGCACAAGCAAGCGTATAATGGACGCCGCGCCAGTGAGAGAGCTCCATGGATGACAGGCCGCGACAGGTTCTTAATCATCGTAATTAATAGCTTTTAGTTGTTTGTTGTTGAACAGATTTATTTTAATATTACTCAGAGATTCTAGTTGAAACTGAACATGGTGTTTTCCTGGTGACGGAGCTCTCTTCGTCGTCATATGACCCTAGCCGTTACTAGCACGTCAACGTTGATTCGTAATCGCAGTGGAGGTGTTATTATAACTAAGCATCGTGCAGGTGCAGATGTGTTGCAAGATAATGATAATAAGCAAGATTATCAAGCACCTTATATGAGCTGGCTCCCTTCCCAGATGCCGTGTTCCGGAGTGCGAGGGCGCGGAGGGTGCAGGCGCGCTGTCGCCCCCGGCGCGGTGGGCGCGGTGGGCGCTCGCGGCGCAGGCGCAGGCCTGCTCGCGCCCCGCACCCCTGGACGGCGCCTGCACGCCCCTCTCCTTCGACAACGCCTCGCAGGTGCCCTGCGAACAGTTCGTCTACGGCCCGGGCAGCAGTATTGTAGCTGAGGTAAACTCGCATCAAATTTCTTTAAGTTTTTAATTAGTATTTCTTTTATGCCGGAATCAGAAAGTTAATTTGCAAAATATGCAAGACCAACATTGCAACAATATGTACCTACTTACCCATGTTTTTACATGGTCTAGTCTAGCTGATCGAGGGAATCAGAAACCCATTACAAGTATATAATATGTATGAATTCAACAGCAACCCAAATAGGAACTACTACAACAACCAAACCGAAACGTAACCGAAAATGTAACCTTCAATAGAGGTTTGATTTGAACTCCGCGACCTTGAAGAAGTTGCGAATTGTTAAGACATTTTGAAAGTGTTCCAAAGTTCCAGAAAATAAAAATGTATACATTGCCCTTTAAAATATACATATTTTATCTTGTGTAGCCTAGTTGTGGGAACAGCGAGTTTTTTCTTATTTCTAGTATTTACATTATGTATATCTGTTATTTTAGTGAACCGATTGATATTTTTATGAGTGTACAACAAGTTTTCATAAATATGTTGTCATGGTACTGTCATTATGTTTATTTCTTTGATTTTCTCACGTAGGGACTCTCTTGGATCCGTATTTATAGATCGCACGAACAGCTCTCTTCTGCAACACAAAGTTCCACAGTGTTCATTTTTGTAGTTTATTTTGTGTGTACAATGTGAATGGTGTTCCAGTTGGGGCTGGCGTGCCAGGAGGTGCGGCGCTCGCTGGTGGGCACAGTCCACAACGTGGGCATGCTGCTCTCGCTGCCCATCATGGGCTACGTCTCCGACAGGTGAGCATGCTCCAATCGACACAGTAGCCGTCGATCTGCGGTCCATGCAGTTTGAGTTTGATGGTCAACATCATTACCGGTAGCGGTAGATATAATAGGTTGCGCATAATATTTGGTGTGTTTATAACCTTATACTTACCTATAACTTGAGTTTTATAGTTTTTATTCTGTTTGCTGCTTTAGAAAAATAATAGAACAGTTAGGTACATTTTGCAGATGAAGAGGTTGTTTTTCAACGTCTGAACAGGCTTGGGAGCGGCGCGTGTCCTGTCCTGACGGATGCGAGCCGGGTCGAATGCTGTCTGTAATAATATCTACTCAGTCCTCAGGCATGTGCCTCGACCCAACGAGGAAAACTACGCTGTTGACCTTTACGAGCTTCTTACCATAGCCAGACACTTACTAATGAAGCCACTGTGATGACAACAATAAATATATTGAGTATTGAGTACTCATTTTAAACCTGACCCTTAAACCATGGATAACAAAAGGTGTTGTGAAATGTATTAGAAAAAGGGATAGAATGCATAAAAAAATACGCAAGGCTCCGAAGGATGAGAAATTAAGAGATAAATATAATAAATATAGAAATGTGTGTAATACTATTATAAAAAGAATGAAGAAAAAAAAAAGAAAGAAAAAAGAAAAAAAAATTGCATACTAGAAGTATGCAATTTTACTCAAACCAACCTTCCGTCACGTGACTTGCTTGAAATATGTAATGAACCAACCGAATCACTCTATCATGTCAACCAGTTTTTCACAACTGTTGGAGGTACGCTTGCAAAGGACACCCTTCAGTTAATAAACAAAAGTGAAAGTGACCTTGCTGCATCATCTATGACGCCGATTAGCTCGATGTCTTTGTTTCCCACTGACCCAGCAGAAATCAGGTCGATAATATTTGGTTTAAAATAGAATAGTGCCCCTGGATGGGACAACATCATTACTGTCAACACTTTCCAAAGTTCTAGAAAAGCAGGTTAAAAAACAGCTTATGAATTATCTGGAAGGCAATAATCTACTGAGTCAAAACCAATACGGCTTTAGAGAAGGTAGAGCTACAGAGGACGCTGTTCTTACTCTAACTTCCCAGATTACTTCGCATCTTGATGATGGAGATAAGTGTTTAGGTGTTTTTTTGGATCTTCAAAAGAGAATGAAGAAAGAGAAAGAAAGAGATGTCGTGAAACTGGCTGAGGGAGGACGTTATATATTTGGTGACGAAATGGTTGGAAAACAGTTTGCTCACACTAAACACCAATAAAACTAAATATATGTGTTATAGTAAGACAGCTGCTGGAAATCCAAGATGTACTATCAACCTTAAGATTCACACTTTTCCCTGTAACCACTACCGTACGACTCCATGTAACTGCGCTACTCTATCTCGCGTTAACTCCATCAAATACTTGGGAATAATAATTGATGATCATCTCACCTGGAACCTGCATATTAAAACACTTGCATCTCAAATCCGAAAACTCATCTATGTATTCAGGAATCTTCGGACTGTTGCAGAGCGTTAGCTAGTTATACAGATATATAAAGCCCTGTGTGAATGCCTGATTAGGTACTGTATATGTATATGGGGTGGAGCGCATCTTATCACAGTCGAGCTTGCACAACGTGCAATTCTCAAAGTTTTTCTGTACCTACCATTTAGACATCCTACCGCGGAGGTTTACCAGATTGCCGGAGTCCTGAGTGTTAGAAAAATATTTATCTATGAGACTATTCGTCGATACCATAAAATAATTGTTCCTCATTTACCAGCTTCCAACAAAAGAATTAATCATTGTCCTACTCCAACCGTTAAAAGTAAATTCGCCCAGAATCACTACAACGTTGTAGCACCACACCTCTACAATAAAATGCATAAAACTAGGACATATAGTAATAGAGACATAAAAAACACAATAATAAAGTGGTTAAATGATCTTAACTATGATGAGGTGGAACTAATGATAGGCAGATATTAGGGTACAATATACCATTGTAACATATGTACATATAACATACTTTAATAATACAATAACATGGCATAGTAGTAATTATATATGTAGTAATAATAATATCTATAAGTATAGTAACATCATAATATAAATATACATTACTATAATCGCATAATAACATGATAAATAAATAATACCATCAGTACAATTCCAAATAATTATATGTAATGTAGGTAAACCGTTTCTTTAGGATTTTTTAATCCATTTTTAACATAGAATTTATCATAAATATCCTATAAGTAATAATAAATATGAGCATTGATGTCTGAAGTAAATACAATAACTTAAAAAGAGATATGCCATGATCCGGCCAATTACAGGCCAATTTCAATACTTCCTGCAATAAGTAAAATTTTCGAAAAAATTATCCTCACTCAGTTGACTTCACACTTCAACCTTAACAGGCTGTTTCATAAAAATCAGTTTGGCTTCACCAAGAGTAGATCGACAACCGATGCTGGCACAGTTCTATTAAAGCATTTATTAGATGCCTGGGATAAAGCAAAAACGCTATTGGTGTATTCTGTGACCTTTCTAAGGCTTTTGATTGCGTGGATCATGGTACACTAATTAGGAAGTTGGAACACTATGGAATTATATATCTATCTATCTATAACTAGGCGTCCCGCAAGGATCAATATTAGGTCTTTTTTATTTTTAGTTTATGTAAATGATCTTCCGTTTTTAGCAAAAGATCTTTGTGATATAGTTTTATTTGCGGATGATACTTCTTTGATTTTTATAGTTGATAGAAATTAATATAACTATGACGATGTAAATAATTCGCTTTCACAAATACTAGATTGGTTCACCGCCAAAAACCTACTACTCAATGCTAAAAAGACTAAATGTATAAAATTCATGCTACCGAATGTATGTTAGAGAACTCCCAACAAAAATAATGCTGAAGGATGAGATTGTTCACCTTGTAGACTCTACTGTATTCCTAGGGTTACATATTGATTATTCTCTTCAATGGAGGTAGCAAATAGAGGCTCTGGCAGGTAGACTTAGTTCAGCAGCTTATGCAGTTCGAACAATTAGATATATTACCAATGAAGATACAGCTAGGTTAGCTTATTTCAGTTACTTCCATAGTATTATGTCTTATGGTATTTTGCTTTGGGGACAGGCAGCTGACATCCAGACTATATTTGTTCTTCAAAAAAGGGCGGTACGCGCTATTTATAAATTAAAGCCACGAGATTCTTTGAAGGAATTATTTAAAAACATTAATATTCTGACTGTAATATCGCAATACATCTATGAGAATTTAATGTATACCCACAAAAATAAGGATATCCTTATGAAAAAGTGTGATGTTCACAATAGAAATACAAGAAACAAGAACAAGTTACACATCCCATCATTTAGATTACACAAGGTAGGGAAATCATTTATGGGCCATAGCGTGCGCTTCTATAATAAGCTTCCATCTGAAGCATCTGAGCTCCCTATTCGTAAATTTAAAAATTACATAAAAATAAATCTCATCAAGAAGGCTTTCTACTCCATAAATGATTATCTCAATGATGTTAATGCTTGGCCAGATGTCGCTCAGTTTCGCACCGACAATAGTATGTAAGTAATTTGTTATTGTGCATAGCTTTACTTAAATATTGACATGACGTATCGAATCTTACTATATTTAGACTTAAATAGGCAAATAACCATGTATTGGACATAAGAGATGAACATGCTAGTGGTTTCTTTTTCACTTCTTCCACTAGTGGACGAAAAATTGAAGTGAACAGTAAAATATTTTTTTTTGATAATAATTTAATGTATAAAATATGACTTGTCTAAGTGCTTATTTTGTAAGCCTAAAGATATAAATGATTTTTTACTTTACTTTTTTTACTTTATATACATTAGGTACATTACATTATAATTATTGTCTTAAACAATGTACTCATAAGCGTCCAGTCCGAGATTACTGCTTCTACATGTTTATGTTATGTTTTTGTTTGGCTGGAATTTACTCTACTTTACTCGTACAATGTTTATTAGGACTTCAATATCTGGACACCACGGCTCTATCACCCATGTCTCGATTAATTTATTGCAAAGGTTGCTATTATTTGTATATGACAATCATATCGGTTGATATGGACTCATGGAAGAAATGGAGTAAATGTATGCCGTATTTACGCTTAGAGACAATTTAGAGAACCGAGTTGCCTTGAAAAGTCTTGTGTCGGAGGCCAAGGTTCACGTTGAGTTGCTGTGCCACAGTACTGCAGGAGTATGTGTACGATCTGTTTGCAGATGGGGCCGGCGGGCGGCGCTAGTGAGTAGCGCGGTGGGCGCGGGGCTGGTGGGGACGGGCAAGTCGTTCGTGACGTCATACGGCGCGTACCTGGCGGCTGAGCTGGCGGAGACCGTGTTCGGCGCCAGCGTCTACCCCGCCGCCTTCGTGCTCAGTAAGAACCTTTCTATTGCGAGGTGCGTACACACCGCCCTAGCGAACCTATTGCATGCAGTCTGTGCAAGTCGATTCTAATTGCTTGATGTAAGCTCTGCCATGATGAAACCCCCATTTAAATCTGACAGGACCCATCCACAAATACGAAAAAATGATTTATTTTTCGTCTTGGTTCCAATCCAGCGTTAGCAAGCTACGCTGCCCCGCCATCATCTACAAGTAACCTGTGCGGCAGAGGTTCATTGTAATGTTTATTTGTTCCAGTGATAGAGTGGCTGGACGCCGAGCACCGCATCCAGACAAGCCTGGTGCTGGGCGTCCCCCTGGCACTGGGCGCGGCCGCGCTGGCCTGGCTGGACTACCTGGCGGGGTCCTGGCGGCTGTGGGCGCGGCTGGCCTACCCGCCCTCCTTCCTGCTGCTGGCCTACCCCTGGCTGCTGCCCGAGTCCGTGCGCTGGCTGCTGGCGCGCGGCCGGCCCGCCGACGCCGTGGAGACCATACAGCGGGCCGCCAGGTGGAACCGGCTGCAGGTCTCGCAGGAGGCGCTGGATAATGTCCTGATGCAGAAGCAGCTGGCCGAGGGAGAGGACGAGGAGGGACTGCTGCGAGCTCTGATTAAGTGAGTACATATTGACCTACCACAGCGAGTAGCAGCAGATGCTGGAAATCACAGGCGCCGCGGGCGATACCTCCGTGTCGAGGCGGTTCAGATATACAATACCTATCTTTATCTGGAAAATAGAATAACAACCGAGGAAAATCATAACAAAAACATCAAGGAAAAATAAATTTTGAGGTCATTCATTACGAACGTTCACAGCGAAATGACGATTGTTTGTACGTATGAAATATTGTCCAAGAGTTCCTTAGGAAACTTAATAGTGATTTATGTAATATAGCTCAGTGGTCTAAAAATAATAGTCTCTTACTCAACCCCTCAAAAACCAAATATATGATCTTTGGTAGCAAACATCAACTAGCTAATCTGAGGCCAAGTGTCGATGTGAAGCTTATGGATGCGCCCGTAGAGCGAGTGTACGAAGCCCGCAACTTAAGTTTACATATGGACTGCAATCTTCGCTTCGAAAAACATGTAGCTGACACAGTAGCTAACTGTTTTTACAGGCTAAAAGTATTGTATGGAATGAGGTCTCATATACAAATGGACCTACGCATACGTCTTGTGGAATCACTCATACTATCCAAGTTGAATTACACTGATACAGTCATTAGTCCTAGACTGCTTGCTAAAACAAAAAAGTTGATTCAGAGAGTACAGAATGCCTGTGCTCGTTTTTGCTTTGATATCCCGTTGAGAGGTCATGTTACGCCCTTTTTTAATCAACATGGCATTATGAAGATGAGACATCGTAGAAAACTTCATTTAGCTTGTTTACTCTTTGGTGTCCTCAAGCACCGTGTACCCATATATCTCTATGAGAAATTTTCATGGAACTGTAGCACTAGATCATGCGGACCTCGACAGAGTGCCAAACAGCTCGCGATGCAGTGCCATAGCTCGGCCTCTTTTCGAGGCAGTTTTCGCTACGCGGCATCGCGATGCTGGAATAATATCCCCCCTCCAATAAGGAACCTGCAAAGTTTTTATGGTTTTAAATTTAAACTACGCAATTTTATTTTTGAAGGTCAGAAAAAACAAGAAAATCATAAAAACGACACAAGTATCATATAATGCTCGGCCTCTTTTCGTGAGCTTTAAAAACTGGCAAGGATACAGTTTTACTAATGAGAGTCCATTTGAAAAACTATATCCTTACCAGTTTAGTGGTAGGTAGTGCATTCCACAACCTTATGGCCTGGATGGAGAAGGATTTGTCGTAGAAACTGGTTTGTGAGGTGGCATATTCAAAACCAGATTTTCTGATGACCGGAGGACACGGGAAGGCTGAGGATGAGAATTGTGGAGGAATTCAAAACGCTCCTTTAAATAGAAGGGGTGACTAGGTTAAAGATAATGTTATGAAGAAGAAAAATGATATGGGAATTTCGGCGAAGACGGACAGGAAGCCATTTTAGTTTTTATTGGAGCCGTTCAACTTTATTCAACTGCTCCTCAGTTAGGTCGAGGTAGCAAACATCAGAATAATCAAGGATAGGAAGTAAGAGAGATTGAGTGAGCACAATTTTAGTGGCAGTAGGCAAGAAGTTACGGAGTCTTCTCAATGGAGCAGCGCAGGTGCACGAGTCCGTCTGCATCGCCTGGCGACAGGCCTTCCATAGCCACACTCACATGAAACCTATAACAATATTTATAATGAGTGTACGAGACGTAAGAAGAGATAGATAAACAACTCTACCATGATGAGGTGACAACGTGAACTGATGCAATAAACTAAGTCAAAGGCGCGTATCTGACAATAATTAGCCAGCTTATACCTTAATGCACGGTCGCGCTGCACCGTACAATGAGGAGGTTCTCTTATGTTTCGTATGGTTGACCTTTGTACAGATACGGGGCGTTGCGCGTGCGGCTGTGCGTGTGCTGCGCGTGGTGGTTCAGCGGCGTGTTCGTGTTCTACGGGCTGGCGGTGAACGCGCGCGCGCTGGACGGGTCGCCGCACGCGACCTACGCGGCGCTGTCGGCCGCGCAGCTGCCGGCGTTGCTCGCCAACACACTGCTGTTGGACCGGCTCGGCCGCCGCCGTCTGCTCACCGCCGCGCTGCTGCTCACCGCCGCCGCACTCGTCCTGTCTTCGTACGCCGCCGGCGGAGGCTGGGCGCGCACTGTGCTCTACCTGCTGGGGCAGGGCGGCGCCACCATGACGCTGAACGCGCTCTACGTGTACACGGCCGAGCTGTTCCCGACAAGCGCGCGCCAGCGCCTGCTGGCCGCCAGCTCCACGGCTGGCCGCCTCGGCGCCATCCTCGCGCCG
Organism: Eupithecia dodoneata; assembly: GCA_947044415.1. Taxonomy (NCBI): domain Eukaryota; kingdom Metazoa; phylum Arthropoda; class Insecta; order Lepidoptera; family Geometridae; genus Eupithecia; species Eupithecia dodoneata. Next base: position 279,628 of record OX345665.1, read on the forward strand.
CTCACTCCGCTGCTGGTAAACTAATACATTGTTTTCATAATGTTCGCAGTTGAGGGTCACTAACTGACAATAGACAGTAACTTTCAAAATGCATGTGCAGGCAGCGCACGGGGCGTGGATCCCGACGGCGGTGTTCGGCGTGCTGCCGCTGCTGAGCGCGGCGCTGACGCGGTTGGTCCCCGACACGCTGCGCCACCCGCTGCCCATCCGGTTCGCGGACCTGGCCGAGCACACCGCGCCCACTCCCTCTCAGCCCACCATCGCCACCATCTCCTGATGCTGCGAGAGACTAGTCCGAGCCAGCCCTGTCCCCTGACAGACACTCTAAAGTGGAATTTGTTTGGAATGTGCGTTGATGAACCAACTATTTGGTCATGCGAAACTGATTTACCTACTGTAAAAGTTATAATTCATAATTCATTTATTGTTTGTGAATCAGGGTAATGGATAGTCAGATACATGAGACTTATTTTAGATCGCTAGATTCTGCCGCTTAGGCGTACAAACATTTTAATAAACAATTAATATTTTAGCTTATACAATTATATTATAAAAAAAGCATGCAGTTATATAAATAATCATTTAATGCAATTACTTATAAATTTTAATTAATGTCTAATTATGAAATTTTATTTAAATGATAGATTAATGTACAGCAGGAGATTAAATGTCAATATAAAGTTAAGGTAATCATTTAAAAAATAGTACAATCTGTTCTATTTTTTGACATTGTAAAAAGTTCAGTTTATTGATAGGTTTTGTGTATGTGCATTTGTGATAGGTACAGATAATGTTACAGTAACATCTTAATGTTAGGTATGATCCCACCAAATACATAAATGTAAAAAAGGAGAGCCAAGTTCAATACAAAAATTATGCTTGGCTGTGGCCTTCGCCGCAAAAAGAATGGAGATCTAAATGAATGCCAAGTCAAATCTATGTAGGTTAGATTTAACTTGGCCAGTTTTTATCAGAATTAAAATGTTGAATAACTTTATAAAATGACTGATGTAATGAAACTGGCCAAGTCAAATCTAACCTTTATGTATTTGGTGGGATATCATTACTTTTTGTAAAGAAAACTAGGCAGGTATTGAGATTTAATGTTTTTTCTTGCGTTTCCGCTGCGTAGTTTTGAAAATACTCAAAAACACCACTTATTTTTTGACTTTTTTTATTTTTTCCTAAAGTTTTCCTAAGTTATAAACCGGAGACTCGTTCGTTTACGAAATGAAGTGTAGAAAAGAAAGTGCCCCAGTGGCCAACGCTGTGGCGCGGCGCCTGCGCGCACGCGGGCGGCACGATTTGATTGCTCCCGATTTGATTCAGGCGCTGCATTTAATAATGTGCAATACAAGCCAAGTTTCTTGTTTCTTGTTTTCTTCTCAATAGCAGCTTTAATTCCGAACTATGTGTGCTTCATTATTTTTAACTACTACCTATATGTTTTGTTTAATAACTGCGGGAGTGTATACATAGGGAGTTCCAATACATCCTTCGTCTCCTTATTTCCTTTATTTTTGTAACGACGTATGCAATTACAGACAGACTTTTTCACTTAAGTTAATTAAGCTTCTTGAGATCAACTGAAACCTTGTAGGTAGGTATTAAGAGACTGATAATCGTTTTCTTAAATTATTTTACAAGAATCATGCTTGTCCATGTTGATTTCAGGTAAATTGCGTTAGACGTTACAAACATTATCATACGTTATATACCTCTATAGTCATCACGAAAAACACAAACCGAGCTGTTTTACACTGAGTTGAACTGAGTTGTTTTACAATTTATAGTTTTAACAATTTTCGTATTTTACACAAAATTACAAAAAAACTGTAAGAACACTAAAAGTTAAACGTAGTAAGCAGATGCCTGGAACTATCTTAGTTATCACTCACACCAGGTACCTTTCAAACAAATCAAAACAACGCAGCTGTGCGACCGAATCCTTTTATATTTATGGGCATACCTACCCGCCGCCGCCGCGCCGCCGCCGCGCCGCCGCCGCGCCGCCGCCATTTCATTTAATATCTACTATGGTCGACTAAAGTATGAATAGATACTGACCTACTTAACTTGGTAGGTACATGTCACATACCTACGGAATCATCTAACCATTCAAGTATGGACACTGGACTGGACAGGGTCACCGAGCTGAAAAACTACATTGCCAAGCTTGATCGAATGTTGAAATTGTGAAATATCTAATCAAAAACTGTCAATGAATAAGACAGGTACCTAGATAAACAAAGGTTCAATGTTATTTAAAGTAACCTTGTCAGAGTCGGGTAGAGTCTGGCTCCTCGTATGTAAGGAGAGGCGGGGCGGGGCGGCGCGGGGAGCAATGACAATCGGTTCCGATCGGTAATGAAGCTATTGACTGGCGAGACCCTGACCTGGTTGTCTCGGCACCGCGAGCCCCGAGCCCCTGCTGCAGCCGCTGCCTCCACTCCTCTCGCGGCGCTGGAGGCTGCAGCGCGCCAGTACTGCAGCAGACAAGGCAGTCCGTGTGCAGACAGTGTGGGGAGAGGAGCGCCCGACCCTCAGCCCTCTCTGATGACATCTAATTGCTCTCAAATATTTGCAATCATAATTTTAATGCGGACAACTGTTGGGAGAGAACATACGAGATATCGCCGTGTTGCGGTGCGGTGCGCAGGGGGCGTTGTTTTAGAGTTCAGCTTCAACAGGTGTAAAGTTATCCAAACATCACCCGAGCGGCGCTCCCACGCAGATCCGTGTCTGAAACAATAACACGTCCCGGAGTGTGTCCACTATGGCGGGCGCTGGCGGTGCTGGCGGCGTGGAGGTGGAGCGCGTGTACCGCGAGCTGGGCGGCGCGGGGCGCTGGCAGCGCGGCGTGCTGGTGCTGGCCGCGCTGGCCGCCGTGCAGGTCGGCCTGCTGCACACCACCTACATCTTCCTCGCTGCGGATGTGCCCTACAGGTATGTATGTACTGTGCCCTGCATGTACCTCACCTCGCCCACACACATGGCCTACAAACCAACCGGCTCACTTTGCACACACAAACCATAATTTGTGTAAAACTTTAACCAAAGTGCGCCACAGTAGAGACTTTTCCTTGCACCAGCGTTGCCCACAAGAGCACAAGAGCGCCGAGGCTGTGCGTTCAATGATGTGGTGTTGAATAGCTACAAAGGGCCTTGTCCTTGGATCGGAGACAGTAAAGACACTAACTCCGGTTACAATCAGGTGGGCCGGACTTCAGAGTCGCTTGACGTCTCACCAATCTCAAGTAGCAACACACCCTGAGGGCTCCAAGGCACGTTCTCCGAGGGTTCATTTATTTCACACAAACTCTACGTATACCTAACTAAATTTTCCGTGCTGTTGGTTATAGTACGCCGATTGGCATACAGAGGGCAGCAATATTTGAATGGTTCAATCTAAGTTGTAATGATCCAGTCAGCCGACATACTGTGCGAAACATTTGGGCGTGACATAAGACGCAAAGATGTGCTGGAAAGCTCACAGTAGACGAGTCGCTCATCTCCCTACAAACGGGGCAGGGTAACTACTGCACTGTTTTGATGTCGACCATCCAAAACTAAGGATAATATTAATTTATCTCGTCATTATTTAAGTTTGTATAGGTACACCCAAAACCGAAATATATATTTTTCGGGTTCATTTGAAAAGTACAAGTTTCCAAACTTTCGTTTTTCAACACTGGTTTTAGGCGTTTTGGGCTAAAACATTGGGCGAAACAAAAAATATACCGAGAAAGAAAACACTAAAATAAAGCCCGTTTCGTTTAGTTATGTATTTAAAAGAAGAAATAAATTAATTTTGAAAAGATATACTCCACAGTTTGACTTTATTATCCTTTGTGCTAAAAGTGTGTTTACATTGCTTTGCTTTACGCGGTTGTTTTAGGAATTAAGCATTGTGCATTTCATCTTTGTGCCTTCTCACGAGTTCGCACCGTGACCTCGTTTAATCTTAAGAAGTATTAAGTAGGAGCATCCGCTTCTTTAAGATGTACCTACTGGCTGATTGTAAGAAATTCTACTCTAGCAGAACACAATAAACTCTTATTATATAAGCAAGTACCTACCTTCTCGAAACTGTTTCCGAGTACACTTATCAATTTCGAGGAGGCCAAAAGGAGGATCCAGCTGGGCTGGGCAGCATTTGGGAAACTACGTCGAGTCTTCACGTCATCCATACCGCAATGCTTGAAAACGAAAGTTTTCAACCAGTGCGTCCTACCCGTGATGCTGATAACGTACGGAGCTGAGACGTGACTATGTCAAGCAGTGGACTGCTATAGGCTGATGATGATGATGATATAAACAAGTCGTCTTGCTAATCTGGACTTATGGAACACAGCTCCGGGACTTGACAACAAATAAACAATTGATACAAAGATTCCAGAACAAAGTAGTCAGGTCAGTGGGTAATGCTCCTTGGTACGTAAGTACGTAAATGACGATATTCATCGGGACCTGATTATTGAACTTGTTGACACAGTCATAATACAAAAGGAGACTAAAATAGAGGCTCACGAACAGAGGCTTATCAGCAGGTGAACGTCGAGGCCACCCAGCTCCTCGACAACACGGACATACTGAGAAGGAACAAAACCTTTTGAGGTAGTTTAGTGATAATATTAGTGAATGTGCAGGAGTGCTTTCATAAAGAACACGTGAACAAAGTATGTTCACCTGAAGTATAGAGACAATATAAGAAAAGTGCCATTCTTAGTCATATGTTTAAGAATCATTTCAATAGAAATTAGCTATCAGCCAATTCTTGGCTTGATCGTAATTACTATTACTCTAGCTAGTTTATAAAAACATCTTATTTCATGTAGGGTAGGTAGATCCACAGAACATGTATTCTCTGTTCTGTGGGTAGATCGTTCAGATTTCATATTTCAATAACATATTTGTATGCGCGACATACCGTGCGACTATACAGCGATCTTATTGGTGACTGATGGATGACATTAGACGCCAGCCTACGCAGAAGGCAGCTCGTATTGATACCCATCGGTAGCCGGGTCGGTACCGCGCTGGAGGAGTCAGCGCAGGCGTGGGAATACTTGTAAACAATCGCGGATACATTATAACATTCCATTATGTCACGAGCAAATTCATTTGACAGTTGCTATTATATTTATATGACGAGTGAGGCAGACGCGACGGGCCCGTCCCGTGTCCCCCGCCCGTCACCACACAATGCGCTCGCTGAAGGCGCTATTGTACACTCCTTTCATCTCCTCAATCATCCGCCTCGTCCCGGCCAGTGTGATGTGCCTAGGTATAGCGGATGTATAGTACGTACTAGTTCAATCTTATGTGTTCTCATCGAATGTTCGTTGAGATTGTTGTCATCTTTGTCAAATTACGGGTCAACAATTTTTTTTGTCTTTCCCCTTCTTGTTTTATATCAAAAAAAAGGTCTTGCCATCGTAACAATCGTGAAAGTAGGGTAGTGTAGGGTTCCATGCGTTATAGTAGGTATGTACTCGTATATGCTTAACATTCGTAGAGCTAGTGTTGAATAGCACACACTATTTTGATGTTGCTTTCTCTTTTCCTCCTTGACACAATAAGCACATGGCGTATCAGGCGGTATATTTTGCTACTTACTAGATGACTTTCGTATCACAATCACCTTTGTTATTATTAATTATTTGGCAATTTCAATGGCGACATGGCCAAGCAAGCTTACAAATCTGCGCATACAAACTAAATCCTTAGCAAGGATGTCTTTATTTTCACATTATTATAATGACATACAATCCAAATAAAGCTGTGTAATTATGTTACGTATTATCATTAAACAGAAGGTCAAATGTGAGGTGTTTCTTTGATTGAACATTCTACTCTACCTTCTTTTCTATGTCTGGGTCCATAATACATTCGAGTAAAACCGTCGAAGGAAGTTGGTTAAGTATGAGGAATGGGTTACGGCTTGGCTAAGGCTGCCTCGATCCGTCACTGCGGTCACAATATGTCACAGGCACATAGTGCTCAGGTTCATAGCTAGCTTCACCGTGTTCTGACTAACGCTAACACTAGATATGCAAAACATATACCGTAGAGTACGGTAGAACCTCGAATGCCCGATCAGTCCGCTCGTTCACTTTGAAATCTCTGCAAACCAAATAGAACACTAATCCCGTTCAAACAGCGCGCAGCAAACATTCAATGGCTCTATCCTCCCGGAAACCTTCCTTTTTACAACTTAATAGTATCTTTAGATGGACGGTTATCATATGCATATTTGTGAGTTGTTATTAACAAACATAAGCGAGGGCAGCGTCCCTCGGCGGCGGCGGCGGCGGCGCGCGCGCAGCCAGTCCCAGAGCCCGACGCGCGGTGGACCGTCGCGTGCCGAATCACAGCCGTCGACTCGTCGTCGCAACAACGTGTCTTCTACACTTGCATAGAACAATCATCTCAAAGCAGTTCTCTTAGCTATAGGAGAGAGTCTGTGGTCGGTGTGGTGTAGCGTGTAGACACGCGCGGCAGCATGGCGGTGGACACGGAGCGGCTGATGGTGGAACTGGGCCAGTTCCGGCGGTTCCACCTGCAGAACTTCCTGCTGCTGGCGCTGGCCGGCTTCTCCGCAGCGCTCTACGGGATCAACTACGTGTTCCTCGCAGCGGACGTGCCCTACAGGTACCTACATACACTGCATTATTACTGACAGGCGCCTCAATGAGGGCTTTGGATATGTGACCACCTGTCGCATATCCAAAGCCTTCTATTTTGTTCCCACCCAAGCTGCGACCAAATACAACTTTAAACCTTCCTCACCATCCATCCGAGCGTGAGACAGACTCCTACTACTACTCCGACCTACTTACAATCTACCAGAGGACCTAAAGAACCTTTCCTGAAACGTATTCTATATACAACAAAAAATGGCTTACAAGTACCTAAATGCTATTATTCTATGAATCAATATTTAATAATAATAATAATAATAATAATAATAATAATATTCTTTATTCAGACACGAGATCAGACACGAGTCGTTTAAATTACTGGGACTTCATTAGTTAGAGGACTTCGAATATTCTCCTTGACTTTTAATTATTTTCGAATTATTTCAATAACTCATTTCATATTTGTAATCATTTTGTAATTTAAAAATAGACATTTTAATATCGTGTAATTGAAAATATGTATATCTTTGCAGTCCTATGTTATGTAGGTAGAATATAACTAGTCCTATGTTAGGTAGAATATAACTCGACCTATTGGCATTTTAAGACACAGACACCTCGTATATTATATATGTATATTCTGGCAAAACATCTTTAATCCATCTTCAACGAGGCAGAGAGGAGCGAAGACGCTAGAATAGCCGCCGTCGTCGTCGCGGCGGGGCGGCGGGGCGCGTGCGACCTACTCCGGTATCCTGCCCCGCTGCTTGAGTCCTGCGCCCGGCCGCGGTGTGGTAACCTCCCACGACACAGACACAGCGCTGGGGACCCTCTAGCAGTTGGGTTCAAGCTGCCTACGCACAGTATTTGTGGCTGCTCTTATCTCGCATTACCTCCATAAAGTAGCGAACTGTGCAATGATTTGAAGCAAGCAGCAAGGTAACCAAGGTTAGCGATAATGTTCCTTTTACTACTACTAGGTAGGTTAGGTATGTGTGCGAACGATCGCGGTGAATATTGATAGCGCTGGTCTCGGGTGAAGGTTCTATTCCGGTTGTGCGGCCAGTCTGCGATCTAACGCACGGGCAGATGTTTGAGGAAACTCTCACAGTTTTCCTTTCACATGATTTGTTAAACACGTCCGCGCGTACGATGCGCCGTCAGATATACCTACTTAGCTTGTGTTTTTAAATATTCACTCGTCAGTGGAAAGTGCCGGGGTTAAGAAACTTTGCTGTGGATGGAACATCTATTTAATTTGTTCAATAATAGATATAATACCAGCACCTATTGTGCTGCTCGTCTATTGGCTAAGATTAATAACTTATTGACATTCGTCCTGATACAGGAGGTCGCGTCGTCAATCAAGTTAAATACATAGCAATATCATAACTCATAGGGTAGAGTAAATACATTATGGTCGCTATCACACGTTTCCTACATACTAGTTTATTGTTGAAGGAGATAAGGTACGCGGGTACTCCGGCGCCCGCGCCGCTGTCACATCTATACTCGGTTCTAAAATCACATCAGTAGCTACATTGTAAACCCAGGCGAGACTGTGGCAATTCCCATCGAGGGTACGAATCGTACTTTCTCCCGAGTACCATATTATGATAGTGGTTTACACCGAGGAGGAAATAATCCTTGTATAATATTTAAAATTATTCGAGTAAAATTAAATTATAAAATAAATACGCGCACGAGCGTGTTTCGTTTGGTTCTAGTTTTGAATTATGGTTCCGAACACATAAGAGGCCGATATAAACAAATAATACGTTAGGTATGGATTGCATACAGTTTTCTCTCTCGCGCCAAACGTGACAAATGAAATTCCATAGGTACAGTTTCCCCGCATTTTAGTACACCTATGAGCTTTTGTTCTTTTCAAATATCCAGTGTTTCCACCTTGCTCCCTTTAAATGTAGTTGCATACCTATTGATGTCTTGTGTTCGCTGGATGTCATTACATCATACAAATATTGTAAGACAGGCTCGCGTTGGTTAAGGCTCAGGTTAAGGTGCTTAAATATATTGGTACCTATTCTTTACGTTGACGAACATAATATAATGAATGAATGAACACTTTATTGTACCCAAAATAACAAAATAACACCTTATATCTAAATCTTACATAATAACAGTACAATAGGCGGCCTTATCGCTTAAAGCGATTTCTTCCAGGCAACCAGGGATGGAGAAAAAGATATATTATACAAAGAGTAGGTAGAGCACAAACAAACAGTAATAGAGAAGTAAATAATAAAAAAACAAAGAATACAAACTTAATACAATGCATGCGATAGAAAACTACTTCAATTAAAACTAACCTAAAAGAAAAACTACAAATAAGAATAACTGAATACAATAAGAAGGTAGGTACCACAGAAATAAAATTTCGATAAAATCTGATCACTGTTGGAGCAGGAATAAGAATCTGAACAAGAAAGAGAGGAGAATGAAGGGAAAATTTTAGACAACTGAAGATAGAAGGTGGGACTTTAGTTTAGATTTGAAAGAGTTAATGGAAGGTGCAAGTCTGATATCAACAGGCAGTTTGTTCCAGAGCCGTACAGCCTGAACACTAAAAGAGTTACCGTAGAACGTTTGGGAATGAGTGGGAAACTTGAGTAGTAAGTTATCTGATGATCGTGAGAGTTAGAAGAATGAAGGAACTCCAACCTTTCTTTGAGGTAGGCAGGAGAAAAGGGATTAGAGAATGGAATAGAGAAGAGTAAGAACATGCATGGCCCGGCGAAGTCGAATAGGGAGCCACTTGAGCATGGTGCGAAAAGGAGAGACATGGTCGTATTTGCGCAAACCAAATATGAACCGAAGGCAGAAATTTTGGAGGCGCTCAAGTTTATCTAGCTGTTCCTCAACGAGGTCCAAATAGCAGGCATCTTGCATAGTCCAGAACGGGGAGAAGTAGGGATTGGGCAAGTGCGGTTTTAGTGGCGGTCGGTAGAAGGTACCGTAATTTCCTCAGACAACCTGCTGAAGCATATAGCTTAATGTATGTATGTACATGGGATATGTTTTATTTGGTTTTAAAGCACCACTGTTGTGAGAGGAGCCGCCTGTTTAGTAAACACGACCCGAGGTAGTGTTCCGCGGAGATATTCATTTCAACACTGAACATTGAGCTGTAGTTTCTTTCATCAAAGGTAACATACCTACTAAAATGTGTCCTTCAGTGAAACCGCCATTGTTATGTTGAAGCGATTCATAGTGGAGTTCCGACCATAGCTAAAGAGCCCTCCTTTAGCTATGGTCGGATCCACTTAGATAACACATTTATTTGACATTTCACGTGTATTAGACTGTGCCTCCTCCGTGACGACGGACGGTCAGAACACCTCAAGGTGGTCTCTAACGACAACAATACACACACATTGATGGTATCGCACATCAACCGCAAAAACTATTCGCGGCTATGTACTGATGTTCATTTGCAAGGTGTTTGGGAAACCCGCGCTACAGCGCCGCGCCGCGCCGCGCCTCCGCAGCTCCGCCCGGCTCGCTGATGAGGATGACTCTAATACCAGACCAGTACGCAATTAAGAATTTAATATTAAAATACAAAAAAAAAAATACAAAAAAATATTAAAATAAATATTGCTTAGATGATTTGTTTTTGTTTGAATGTTACAGTGTTACAGATTTGAAAGTCGACAGACAGACAGATGGACACAACAAAGTGATCCTATAAGGGTTTTTTTCCTTCATCGCATCGGTACGGACGGACGGAGCCTTAAAAGTATATTTTTACTTTATTTCATTGGTTACGGGTGGCCAGAGCACAGACCGAGTTATAATGGGTGGGTTTGGTCCGAGTGAACAACTCTACCTTTCACTTGGATTGCGAGACAATAAACCAATCCAACGTACGTCCATACTGCACACATTTTACACTTTACGAATTTGAAATTACGTTTGACGTAATTTCAATCGCAACGACAGAATCATTATTCATTATTTCTTTGCCCTTCTGTGACATTTGCATATAACAATTAAATAAACCACGGCCACCTTTAGTACAATTTATAGTTAACAAAAAATTCCAGTTATTTCGGGCTAATACCATTTTTTTGTGTCTTCGGTACACACAATGCTAAGTAGTACCCACGTAGTACCCATGCATTACCGCTACGCACGTACAGCCATCAGGCGCTGACTCCATACTTACTCCATTTTCAAAAATAATAAATATACATATTATATTCATTATGTCCGGTAAAATATGTGTATAATGAGAAAGCATTTGGATTAGTCTAATTCAAAAAACAGTTGACTGCTTACCGATGCCGCGCCGGTTGCGTTCCAAGTCGCTCCTCATCGAGTCGACCTTACTGAGAGTGACCTGCCGACATCGACTACGTATCCTGCCGAACTCGTTTGCCGTTTACATTTCATAATGCGTTACAGACAACAACAACTCGCAACAGCTTAATAACTCCTTTATTAACTAAGGAGGCTGTCTACAAGGCCATTGGTAACCTAATTATGCGTTGTCCTATCAAATATTTTGCAAGTGTATCGAGATCAAAGGTCACAGATGCTTAACATTATTGTCAAGACTGGAATCCGATCAGAGTCCGTTTGAAGCTGTACAACCGGCATGTTGAATCTAACAAAACTTACGGGAAGAGGCCTTCCAGGGCATCCTGTTTAGCAATTACTAGTGGCCCTACGATTTGATTCTTCTGGTAGTTTTCAAGTAAGTAGTATAATGAAATTCCTATTTTAATGTAGGTCTGTATTTTAAATAACTGATTACGAAACTAGCTGACACCAGTGGTTTCGCTCCCGAAGTATATCGATAATAAAAGAACACCAGTATCCTTTGTGTAAAAAAGGATCTATCTACCATCTACCTGTGCTATCCATGTGCCAAAGAAAAGCAGGCACTTTTATGTCACAGAACTAGCAACGGAAACGCACCAATCACAGCTCTGTAATCGACGCAGTGCGTTCGCATAGTAAAGTGTCGGCTGAGTCACAGTACACATTATACTGAGGCTGAGTGTTGTTTGTGAATGAAATGGCTTGCCATGATCAACGCTGTGAGAAATGCCTTACTTAGCACAGTGTTGCTTGCTCCCTATATAAGTATTGTTCTTGAATACGGGTGTGAGAGTACAATATCTTTTGCAAATCTATACCGTCTTCTAAATTCCTCTTCACTGTACCTATGTAATAATCGAAAGGATTTTGAAAATGCGTTCGTCTGCACTGTGAGACCTCATAGTATTGTTCTTGAATACGGGTGTTATGCCCTTATAAGACCCACGAGCTGGAGGAGTAGATTGTGCCGCGACCGCTACTGAATAATAAACTGTAATTTGTTTTGTTGTAGATGTTTAGTCCCGGAGTGTGAGAGTGCCAACAGCACACAGTACCACACGGTGTGGTCGGGCGCGGCGCTTGCGGCGGGCGGCGGCGGGCGGCGCGCGCGCTGCCTGCGGCCGCGCCCGCTGGACGGCTCCTGCGCCGCCTTCCACGACCACTGGCAGCCCTGCGACACCTGGCTCTACGCCGACAACAACACCATCGTCTCCGAGGTAACACTCTAACAGCACACAGTACCACACGGTGTGGTCGGGCGCGGCGCTTGCGGCGGGCGGCGGAGGGCGGCGCGCGCGCTGCCTGCGGCCGCGCCCGCTGGACGGCTCCTGCGCCGCCTTCCACGACCACTGGCAGCCCTGCGACACCTGGCTCTACGCCGACAACAACACCATCGTCTCCGAGGTAACACTCTAACAGCACACAGTACCACACGGTGTGGTCGGGCGCGGCGTTTGCGGCGGGCGGCGGAGGGCGGCGCGCCCGCTGGACGGCTCCTGCGCCGCCTTCCACGACCACTGGCAGCCCTGCGACACCTGGCTCTACGCCGACAACAACACCATCGTCTCCGAGGTAACACTCTAACAGCACACAGTACCACACGGCGTGGTCGGGCGCGGCGCTTGCGGCGGGCGGCGGAGGGCGGTGCGCGCGCTGCCTGCGGCCGCGCCCGCTGGACGGCTCCTGCGCCGCCTTCCACGACCACTGGCAGCCCTGCGACACCTGGCTCTACGCCGACAACAACACCATCGTCTCCGAGGTAACACTCTAACAGCACACAGTACCACACGGTGTGGTCGGGCGCGGCGCTTGCGGCGGGCGGTGGAGGGCGGTGCACGCGCTGCCTGCGCCCGCGCCCGCTGGACGGCTCCTGCGCCGCCTTCCACGACCACTGGCAGCCCTGCGACACCTGGCTCTACGCCGACAACAACACCATCGTCTCCGAGGTAACACTCTAACAGCACACAGTACCACACGGCGTGGTCGGGCGCGGCGCTTGCGGCGGGCGGCGGAGGGCGGCGCGCGCGCTGCCTGCGGCCGCGCCCGCTGGACGGCTCCTGCGCCGCCTTCCACGACCACTGGCAGCCCTGCGACACCTGGTTCTACGCCGACAACAACACCATCGTCTCCGAGGTAACACTCTAACAGCACACAGTACCACACGGCGTGGTCGGGCGCGGCGCTTGCGGCGGGCGGCGGAGGGCGGCGCGCGCGCTGCCTGCGGCCGCGCCCGCTGGACGGCTCCTGCACCGCCTTCCACGACCACTGGCAGCCCTGCGACACCTGGCTCTACGCCGACAACAACACCATCGTCTCCGAGGTATCACTCTAACAGCACACAGTACCACACGGCGTGGTCGGGCGCGGCGCTTGCGGCGGGCGGCGGAGGGCGGCGCGCGCGCTGCCTGCGGCCGCGCCCGCTGGACGGCTCCTGCACCGCCTTCCACGACCACTGGCAGCCCTGCGACACCTGGCTCTACGCCGACAACAACACCATCGTCTCCGAGGTAACACTCTAACAGCACACAGTACCACACGGCGTGGTCGGGCGCGGCGGAACATACTAGTTGTTTCTTTTTCATTTCTTCCACTAGTGGACAAAAAATTAAGGTGTACATTAAAATTAAAATAATGTTATTTGATAATAATGAATATTATAAAATTTGACTTGTCTAAGTGCTTATTTTGTAAGTTTAGAGAAATAAATGAGTTTGACTTTGACTTTGAATACTCAAAGTAAATTTTCATAGTGTGACGGCAATTCTACTTTTATAGTGATGTGTTGCATTTCGCCGCCAGCCTCTACGACGACGGTCCACCCACGACATACACCACATACATGTTCAAACACCTCTAATAGTTTGTGGTTTAAGGTGGTGTACCCACTGTTTATTATTTTAAGTTAGCTTGCACTTAAACGTTTGTCACTGTCCTGCGAGATTGACAATGCTTGTTCAAATATTATGAACTCGTAAAAACTACCGCAACCGTGGTGGTTTATCAAGCCATCGAGTTAGGAGTGAGTACTGGGTACAATTTATTACTTCTCATTTATAATCATCATAATCGTATTTCACTCATTCCATCTAGTCTTTTGGCAGCTTGGCATGAAGTACGGAGTCACTCAACTCAGGAGACGCTCAACCAAAGGCGACTCGATACTCTGGTAGATGCTGCTTCACTGTCGGTATTTATAAAAGAGCGTCCAAGAATCCAACTTCATAAAAACAAGTCCTTATAGTTTTCATTGGATGCGCCGGCGCGGGCGCAGGAAACAATAAGGGGAGTGCGGATGTGCGCAATGACGGGCTCGGACGAGACGAGACGGAACCAGCGCTGAGAGTAGGGCACGTGACGTCACCTCCAGCCACAACTGGACACAATGCCTACTGCTTAACTACCTAAGTATACCTTTGTTCAGGGTCGCGCCGCTAATTAAATTCTCTTCACCTTATCGTTCAGAGTACAATCTCAGATGCTAATCAGTGCAGTGTTCCGGAACTGCACCACGTGCATGCACGTGGGGTCCTCCTCAACACCACACATTACAGGATATAATTATGCTTACGCTCGCAGCTTCATACACACTTTTTTGTACAACACCCAGCATAGTTATGTCCCTGGGGTATAACGCGTGGCTTATAAGTTATAATTGTAGGTATTATTAATAATATTATTCAAAAATAAAATACATATTATTACAATACATTTAAGTTTTTAGGTAAGTACTTACTAAATTTTATAAATTTACTGCACTGTCGCTTTGTTTTGATTGTTTAGGTGATTATCTAGTATTCGTTGTAAATTATTTTTCAAAGATTGACGCAATAACTATGTTTGAAGCTTAAAGGTCCTAAGTTCCAAGTAAAGCACTCATGTCTCACTATATTCTAGCATGCAATAATTATGATGACTAATTAAATTAGTTAAGTATTATTATTTATTATCGAACATTTAAAAACTCATTGATGTCGTAAACTTCATGTTATTCAGCCATCTACGCAATTTGATTTTATATAAATAATTATTTAATAATTTGATTTCATTTGGTAATTTGTTGTATATTTTTACGCATAGAGTCAAACAACTTTTGGAACCGGAACTTATCTGAACGCGGGGTATCTTTTAGAATAAGTCTATTGGGGTCTCTACACAGTCTAGGGTGTTTGTCAGATGCGTTTATAAATAAGTTTAAATTATTTGTAACAAAATTTGATAACTTCATAAATATAAAGCGACGGCAGAGGTAATAAACCAAGTTCCTTAAAACAAGGGTTTGCATGACTCATCAGGGGGGATTCCACAGATTGCTCTGATGCATTTCTTTTGTGCTATAAATGGTCTGTTCTTATCAGTGCTGTTGCCCCACATTACTAGCCCATAGCGAAGAGCAGATTCAATACAGGCATGAAAGGACATTATTGCAGTTTTCGCATTTGTGACATTTTTAATTTGACTTAGAGCGTACACGAATTTGTTTAATTTTTTATTTACTATTATATATCAATATGTGCCTTCCAGTCCAGATTTTTGTCAATTATTACGCCTAGAAACTTAATTTGCGGAACTTCTTCAATCTTCGCTATATCAATTGTGTTATGAATGTCAGATTCATGGTCAGTTTTAGTATACAATGTTATCAGATGTCACAACTACACAAATTGTGGCGTTAATGTTTTTAGGGAGGAAATTAAAATTACAAATTAAACAATTAACGTCAACATTAAGAAAATAAATATATATTAAAAAAAAAAAGAAGGTCGTAGGTAGGTTTGCCGGTCTGGTTTCACTTAGTGGTCCGGTACTATCCTGGCTTTCCTGAAGGCCGCTCAGGTGGGTGGACACCGACGGCAGGAAGGAGAAAGAAGGTCCTGTGACGCCCGCCGTCGAAGATGGTGCCGTGAATGCGCAGGGAATGAAAATATTCCCTAGGGATTAAACCCTATCGTCGGACCCCTATCGGGGTGCAGAGCGACACTTAGATTTATACAAAACCTCCCAAATACGTTGGAAGAGGTGGTACCAAGGTAAATGAAATAACTGTATCGCTAGTGCGTGAGACGACACTTAGTGTATCTAATACGTAGACAACTGGTGAACGCACTCGATTGACTCGACTGTCGTTCGTCGTGTCCCAGGGGCAATGAGCGGCCGGCTTGCCTCGCGAAGCCGCTCACGCGTCGATCAGGTGATTCCCGAACAATGGAATGTGACCGCCAATCAGAGCGGCTTACGTGTTCCGACGCGCGACCGGTACAGTGAGTGTAAGAAGTTTATTACTGAAATATACATGTACGTACAACGTTACATTACCCCCCGCGTCACAAAAGGATTTTATCCATATTATTAAAGATAAAATCCGCACAATAAGTTTCATATTTCATATTTATCCTTACAAAATTCAATCTTTCATACTTCACGCATACAAACAAGCAAAAGTGGCCATTTCAACGGCTACTAACGCGATCTATCAGTTATTAAGGTAACCATTTTTAACTTAATTGGAAACCCATATGAATATTTTAAGTACAGTGGTGGAAAAAATTGTGACGATTAGGTTGGTTTTGACGATAAGCATTGTACATGCTATAAAAAAAACTAAATATCTATTTATTTAAAACTATCGATTTCAAATCTTTTATATGCCATGTACCTAGGTTTTTACCTGACATATCTTCTAAAATATAGACTAAAGGAGACTTCTTTTTTATAACGCGACATTTGATGAATTTTGGTGCCAGCTTTTTGCTAAAGTACTTGTCTTTGTCACTTAAAACAAACGCACGCTTCATCACTACATCACCAACATTAAATTCTGACGGTTTTCGACGCAGGTTATAGTGAGCCGTGTTCTTTTCATGTGCATGCCAAAGTTTCGTTTGAACTTTATCAAAAATCTCTGAAAGGGAACCTAAATTTTCAGCATAACAATCGCGTGGAAGGAACAAAAATTCATCGCCCAGATCATTATCGACATAGTGAGTACCACACACGACTAATTCTCTGCCAAATACCAAAAATGAAGGAGTGAAACCTGTTGCCTCATTCACCGAATTGTTAATGGCAAACTGTACCTTGGGGATAAAAACGTCCCACGTCCGGTGGTCATCCTCCACGAATGTTGATAGGCAAGTTATAATAGTACGGTTGTAACGCTCGACCGTGTTGACCTGCGGCGTGTATTTAGGGGTATAGAATAGATTAGGGACGTTATATTTCTTAAAGAGGGACTGTGTGACATTACTGATAAACTGGCTACCATTGTCCATGAAAATAGTTTGAGGGATTCCATGTATGAGGAAGACGGAATCTTCCAGAAACTTACAAACAGCTGTAGAGGTAGCAGATCGCAAGGGACAAATAAGACAAAACTTGGAAAAACAGCAAGTCACCACTAAAATGTAGCTGTTCTGCTTTCTAGTGACGGGCAGAGGGCCCATAAGGTCAATTGAAATGGCCTGGAAAGGGCGACAGCACTGCTTCGGACGACCCATTTCTCCTAAAACTTGGTGATTCTGAGCTTTGTAAGTGAGACATTTGGTACACGAACCAACAAACTTCACTACGTCCTGGTGCATACCTGGCCAAAAATAGCGTAACGTGAGACGACGATACGTTTTGAACACGCCAAGATGTCCAGCCGTAGGCTCCGCGTGGTTTTCGAGTATAACCTGCTCACGTAGCTCGTTCGGTACTACCTCTTTCCACTCAAATTCTGAAGTTAAGTCATTATGTTTGTTCTTTGTCAATCTAAAAAGGGAATTGTTTTTAATAAGAAAGTTAGGGAAATTTTCTGGTTTTGTAAGGCAAGAATTATAGATGTTTTTGTACCACGGATCAGTAGTTGTTAAATGAACGCCTGAAGTACTGATTGTATTAAGGGGAACTGCTCTACTTAAGGCATCAGGTATGACATTGTCAACGCCGCGACGATGTTTCAGCTCAAAGTGAAAAGCGGACAATCTAACACCCCAGCGAGCTAGGCGACCGGTCGGGTTATTTAGGGACAAGAACCACTTTAAAGCACTGTGGTCTGTATAGACAGTGAAAGGCTTCCCGTTCTCCAAATAACACCTCCAGTGTTCCAAAGCTATGACGACAGCAAGTGTTTCACGCTCTGTGATGCTATAGTTCTTTTCTGCCGCTGACAAGGACTTACTCATGTAAGCAATTGGGTGCTCCTTGCCATCCATGGTTTGGGTTAGCATAGCGCCCACACCATAGTTGCTGGCATCGGTATGCACATCGAATGGCTTATCGTAGTCAGGACAGGAAAGAACCGGAGCGGAAACTAAGCATTCCTTCAACTTCTGAAACGCCAAATCTGCTTCCGGGGACCAGACAAACGGAGGTCCACCCTTCTTGCACGACGTCAACTTATTGAGCGGAGCTGCTATACTGCTAAAATTGGGGACGAAACGACGATACCATGTAGCTGTACCGAGAAAGCGCTTAATATCCTTACGACAAGAAGGTGTTGGATAATTGAGGATAGCTTGAACTTTCTCAGGATCGGTACGTAGTCCATCACTATCGACAACATAGCCTAGATACTTGAGCGTACTCCGGAAAAACTTACACTTCTCCAGGTTGATGGTGAGATTGGCCTGCTTCAATTTCTCTAGAACGCGCAGTAAAACGGAGACATGGGAATTGAAGTCGTTCGAGACGATGATGATGTCATCAAGATATGCGAATACTTTAAGGTCAAATTCACTAAAGAGCATGTCTACCAGCCTCTGCTGAGTTGCAGGCGCGTTGGTCAAGCCGAATGCGGTACGCTTAAAGCGGAAAGTACCACGATTTGGCACGTAGAATGCAGTTTTGTCTCGGTCTTCAGGAGCTATTGGAATTTGCCAAAACGCTTTGGACAGATCTAAGCTCGACAAGTAACGAGCGTCACGAAGGTTGTCCAAAATCTCTGACACGTAAGGCAAATTGTACGCATCGCGTTTTGTGACAGAATTCAACTTACGACTATCGAGACAAAAACGTGGCTGGCCATTCTTCTTGTTGACTATAAGGACAGGGGACGACCAAGCGCTTTCACAAGGCTCGATAACGTCAAGACCTAGCATCTCGTCGACCTGTTCAACAAGAATACGCTGCTTCTCCGGCGACATCCGGTAGTAGCGTTGACGAATGGGCTGTGCGTCACCAGTATCAATTCGGTGAGTAATTGCCTTAGTCTTACCTAAACCTTTGCATTCGGCAGAGATAGCCTTAAATTGTGCAATAATATTGTCCCCTACTAACTTTTCTGATTGAGATAAGTGATCGTATGCTTGAATAAATGAGGGACGATCAGTCTGAAGGCTAGCAGCTGAAATATTAGAATTAAAAAACAAAATATTGGAAAGATGATTAGGGAAAATATTAAACTTTTTCCAAAAATCGATACCCAAAATGAAGTCAATGTTAACATATGGTACAACATAAGCTTTAATAACATGAAACATGTTTTCAAAATTGATAGGTAAGTTCAAATAGCCTATACTAGACATAGATTGACCACCTGCTGCTGAAACAGTGATGCTATGATCCTTTTGTACTTCAAAACCCTGCTGTTCAAAGACACGATGAAAGTTGTTACCTACAATTGTGACAGCTGCACCAGAATCCATCAAAGCGTGTAATTTTAAATTATTAATGTGTACGACAGCATAAGGCCTAGGGTCATTAATCGGTTGACTCTGCAGAACTGTATTTATCTTATATGTGCTAAAATATAAACTAATAGTTTGTAGCCATTTAGCCCAATCATCACTATCGAACTTATTAGTACAATTCTGCAGGCTTACTAGTTTTTTGAAGGCTCAGCCCTATTTTTATTGCATGTCGGGCATTGCGGAGTTTTAACACCCTCATGACCACAGACGAAGCAAAGTATTTTGTCTTTATTGGCTTTACATTGCCTCAGGTTATGGGTGTTGTTACGACACCGCGGACAATACGGCGCTTTGGGAGTAGGTAACATTGCATGTACATTCTTATTACTGTTATATTTATCATTACTTTTATCAGAATTTGTGTTATTATGAGATGGTCTCTGCGATGAATGACCGCTGTATGCAAATTCTGGTGCCATGGTATCAGATGTGACCTTGGGAGGCTCGCGAAAACCAGCAAGACGGGCCTGGATATTCTCGTAATTACGACATGATGATCTAAGCGTGTCAATACTGTCAATCCTAGCGGCAGAAGCTAAGGTGCTCGCGTAGCATGGCCTAATGTTATGCAGAAGGATCTCTAATTTGTCCTCATTAGAAAGGGATTTTGACAGACGAGAAAACAGACCTGACATTATTGAGAGATAAATAGTGATATTTTCTGTCTCACCTTGAGTCCTAGCACGTATCTCTGAGAGTAGTCTATAATCATAATCCGCTTGATCGAAATCATTTTTGAGTAACAAAACAAGTTCATCCCAATCTGACACTTGGTCCTGGATTCCACGGTACCAGTGTAAAGCGTCACCTGTAAATATTTCTGTGGCGTACGACATTAACTTTGACGAGGAAATATTCCTAGCTTTGCCGAATTCAGAGATCCGCTGTATAAAGGATCGAACACACGATTTCCCGTCAAATTTAATTCGAGTAAGTTCACCAGCTACACCACGTTCGCAAGATACGCTTATATTTAAAGGAGTGCTAGCAAGTTGATTTGTAGGGCTCGTAGAAGACGAAACCAGAAGAGAATCAACAGCAGTGTCTCTAAGCGATTGATTGCGTTTATATAGCTCACGAAATTCTGCTGCTGCGATATTATAAACGTCTTTGGACTTTTCATCACAAACAAGCCGATTAAGTCGGTGATAAAGGTGATGAAGGTAGTTCTGAGCCCGAAGCACAGCATTCTTGTCAGGCTTGGAATCAAGAAGGAGTTTTGTTTTAGTGAGAACGTCACTAACCCCTTTTAAGTCCTGATTGATTGGCAACGAACTATCAAGAATGTCTTCGGAAGGAAAAAGAGGCCCTAATTTTGAAATTTGCTTCCTTAAATCCTCAACTGTACTACCGGGAGTTTCGCCTCTAATAGTCACTTCATATTCTAATTCTGATTTTTGCAACGACAAAAATTTTATGGGATATTCCATTTTAATTAAAAAAAAAACAAGTAAAATTTTTCAGATTAAAAAAAAATAGTGTCACCGCAATAAAGTAAATGTTGAACAAGGTTTATCTAATCTACTCCGTTCTGTTACAAAGCCAGCTACGTAACGTTATGGTTGGCAAAGGAAAAAAAATGAAATTAAGCAAAATGAAATAACTGAAAAAAAAAACACAGTAACAAAATAAAAAAAGCGTGAATGCAACTAATGTGTACAGCCAGGTAAAATAAAAGTTGATAAAAGAAAAGTTACAAGACTAGTTGTTAAAAGTTAACACTTTTGTCATCGACTGTACTAAAACTTACGAACAAAGAGAATGCAAGTGACGCAGTTTTTGCATACAGGATGTGTAAAATTTCAAAAACTACGGAAACAAATACAAAGAAGAAATAAGTTTAGGACAGTATTAAAACAAACATACCGGATGTACACCTTAGTTACGAGCAACCAAAAAATAAATAACGTTTAACAAAAAAAAATAGCACATAACACACAACTACTACGAAGCAAAACCAGACCTTTTTAAAAAAAAAATTAACCACGTTTAAGGGCGCCAGTGTGGCGTTAATGTTTTTAGGGAGGAAATTAAAATTACAAATTAAACAATTAACGTCAACATTAAGAAAATAAATATATATTAAAAAAAAAAAGAAGGTCGTAGGTAGGTTTGCCGGTCTGGTTTCACTTAGTGGTCCGGTACTATCCTGGCTTTCCTGAAGGCCGCTCAGGTGGGTGGACACCGACGGCAGGAAGGAGAAAGAAGGTCCTGTGACGCCCGCCGTCGAAGATGGTGCCGTGAATGCGCAGGGAATGAAAATATTCCCTAGGGATTAAACCCTATCGTCGGACCCCTATCGGGGTGCAGAGCGACACTTAGATTTATACAAAACCTCCCAAATACGTTGGAAGAGGTGGTACCAAGGTAAATGAAATAACTGTATCGCTAGTGCGTGAGACGACACTTAGTGTATCTAATACGTAGACAACTGGTGAACGCACTCGATTGACTCGACTGTCGTTCGTCGTGTCCCAGGGGCAATGAGCGGCCGGCTTGCCTCGCGAAGCCGCTCACGCGTCGATCAGGTGATTCCCGAACAATGGAATGTGACCGCCAATCAGAGCGGCTTACGTGTTCCGACGCGCGACCGGTACAGTGAGTGTAAGAAGTTTATTACTGAAATATACATGTACGTACAACGTTACAAAATGTCATCAGCATATAAAATGCACCTATGGTTTGTCACGTTAACTATGTCATTAATATAGAGTAGAAACAATATAGACCCTAAAATGATGCCCTGTGGCACGCCAGATTTGTTGATTTCATAGTCATGTCATTAGTTCGTTGTTATCAGTCAGTTTCTCAATAACAACGCATTGCTTACGGTTCTCCAAGTAAGAAGAGAACTATTGTAGAGTTGGGCCTCTGACGCCGATGTTACCTAGTTTTTTCAAAAGTGGATCATTTGAAACGTAGTCAAATGCTTTAGATAAGTCATAGAAAAGTCCTGTCGTTAAGTGACCAGTGTTTAGACTATTTAAAACCGTTTCTACTAGGGTGAAAATGGCCAAAGAGGTCGACTTTCCTTTCTGAAAACCAAATTGTTCTTTTGTTATTATATTTTGTTGGTCACAATAGTTTATAAGTCTTAGATACATACATTTTTCAAATATTTTTGGTGGTATTAGCGTCGATAGTTATTTACCTCTGTCCTATCGCCTTTTTTAAATAGAGGTTTGACCATTGACTTTTTTAATGCGTCGGGAAAAGTAGCCGTTGAGAAGGACAGGTTAATCAGATATGTCAATACAGCTACTATTTCAGTAATGCTTTCTTTTTTAATGTTCGTGTTGATTCCATCATAGCCTTCACACTTACTGTTTTTAAAGCCAACATTTCCTCTTTAACTTCATTTTCAGTCATTTCATATCTACCTACTGAGGTGTGAAGGTGGTTCACCTACTTAAGTTGAATGCAAATTCATTGAAATTACGCAATAACCGTACAAAATGGTTGTGATTGGGTAAAAAGTGTCGTCCTTTGGCAACGCACCAGTTCATGTACACGCATGAGCGGCGCCCTTGACTGTCGTCCCTGCGAGTATTGTACTTACTTACTAGCTTCGGTTATTATTTAGTAAATTGCAAAGTGAACCAATTATTTCGGCGATCGGCATCATCAGTATCATATCAGGCGGTAATGATCGTGACTCTGCTGCCGTGACCACGGCCGTGACACTGCATGCGACAGATTGATGGTGAACGTGATAAAACGAACAACTAGGGGGTATCTTCATTAAGATTGTGTAGACAAGTCACCTATTATTATTTACAATAGAATGGGCGAGCCATAAATTGTCAGAGTCATAAGACAATAGTTTGTTTTGTTTAATTTGACAGGTTGTAGTATGTCGTCATTACTGGGCCAACAAGAGAGCGCAAATACTACTTCGAACCATACGTTTCGGTTTCAAGACAGTGTGTTTTTATGCCTTATGATTTTCTCTAAAAAGAGTTTACTTTCTTTAAGAAAGTGTACCCCTGATGATGATGGGTGCCTTCATCTTGACCCAGTAACCAGATCACAGTATACATATTATGTATAGAAGGTGTGCCTGCTTGGTTCCAGTTCGACCTGGCCTGCCAGGAGTGGAAGCGCACGCTGGTAGGCACCATCCACAACGTGGGCATGCTGGTATCGCTGCCCATCCTGGGGTACATCTCCGACCGGTGAGTACATTGTGTCATACATTGACTCTTGTTATAATGCCATAATAATAATAATGCCATAATAATGCTGGTTTTGAGGTGCACCTATATATGTATTACTATGGACCGTAGAATAAGATCGCTTACTTTTCTATGGTCTGAAATAAATGATTATTAATATTAGAATAGAATAGTAAGCTTTTATTAGCACACACAAACAGACAAACATACGTTAAAACATATTAAGCTAAATAAGATAGACTGTCACACTAAAACGAAAAGATAAACAAAAGAAAATACATTTAAAGAACTTACCATAAAAGCCGGTCCTTATTGCGCACTCATTTGGTCCAGCCACAGCTTAATGTCGCTATATTAGTTCTACATTAATTACATTTTTGTGTGTACTTCCGTATGACTGCGGCCATGTTAGGCGGTGTTGTGACATCACTCCCAAATGTGTTATATTCACCCCTGAAGCTGTGGTGTGGACGCTGACCGAAGGCACAAAAATAAGTCTGGTCCCAGTTTTACATTTAAGACAATACAATTCTAGAAGCATTTAATATTTGAATTAGTACGGAGTAGGGTGTAGTCCGTCACACAAGGTTCCTCTTGAAATGACGTAAATACACTTCAAATGGATATCGCGTACATTTTGATGACTCCTAGCGACCCTTTCCACCAACAAAGACGTTCAAATAAGAAACTCTACGGGTGTGGTTGTTCCCAGCTGGGGCCGCAAGCGCGCGCTGGTGCTGAGCTGCACGCTGGTGGGAGCGGTGGGCTCGCTGAAGGCCTTCTCCGTCTCCTACGAGATGTACATCATCATCGAGTTCCTGGAGACCGTCGCCGGCGCCAGCGCCTTTCCCGCCGCCTACATACTCAGTGAGTGCAGCATTCTCGGAATATGTTTTACCTGTCTTGTTATTAGCATGATTATTACATGAGCCTCTGCACGACTAGAGTGAATAGATGTCTTCTAGACCCTTGTAATACATGCCCGGGCTAAGCGCCGCTTCCCGCAACATTCGTAGGTGATCAAAGAGACCTTTATGGTCCCTTGAATTTATTGTAACCAAAAAGTTTTTTTGTTCCCTACCCTCAGAAGTGAAACAGTGTTGAAATTTGCGTCGTGTTTTAGAAATTAGCTAAAAATACTAATTTACGTTAAAATAAGGCCAAACTTCGCTAAATCCGATAAAACTAAGACAATAAAATTCGGTAAAACATTAGACACAGTGAAAAAACGCTTCTGTGAAGTGCATACTCGATAGCAAAATCGTAACGACTTTTTTCTCTTTGTCTTTCGTACCAGTGTCGTGTTTGAGCCAAAATGAAGTGCTTTCAATGTGAAGTTGATCAAAATGATGAAAATATGATGCAGTGTGATGGCTGCAAGAGAAATATTTGCCTACAGTGCAGCAATCTGACGAGTAGTGTAGGTGCGCGTGATGGGACTGAAGGGCAAGCGCACGCTTTTGTACTTGTGCCCAGCTTGCCGAGAAGCCCTATTTCAAGTGCCCAAGCTTATAAAGGCCTATGATGGACTACGTGAAGAGCTTGATGACGTTAAGAAACTCCTGTCTCAACCCAGTGTTGCTCCAGCTCCTGCCTCTGTGGTGACCCCAGCGGTTATGGCGGCAGTGTCCCTACCTCCAACCGATGCCAATGCTATCTTGGAGGAAATTGTGGAGCGCGAACACAGGGCCAACAACGTTATCTTGGTTGGCATCAAGGAATCCAGCTCGAGCATTGGAAACGACAGAAAGTTGCATGATGAGTCACTAGTCAAGGAGATCCTTCATGAAATTACCAGAGACCGAGACTTCACTAATAAATTAGTGTCACTGCAGCGCTTGGGACGCCGAGACGATGGAAAACCAAGGCCAATAAAAGTGGTGCTGGCCTCACGTCAGGATGCTGTCATAGTACTCAAGAATAAAAGTAAGGCTGGACAACAGGTAAGAGTCTATGATGACAAAACACCTAAGCAGCGGGAAGAGATCAATACTCTTCGGGATACACTCAAGGCTAGAATAGATAAGGGAGAGTCTAACCTCACAATAAAATATGTGAGGGGCCTGCCTAAAATTGTGCAGCAAAAAAACTGAATTATGCCAGTAACCCTTACGTTGACCGTACTTTCATGTATACTAACTTATGTTCCTTACCTTCCAAATTTGACTTATTTCTATTATATGTAAACACAAGTAATCCTGCCATAATTATAATCACTGAAACCTGGCTAAATAGCAATGATCGGAACAGTACCTTCAATATACCAACTTACACCTTATTTAGATATGACCGTACTCACAAGAGAAAAAATTCTGATGGTAAAACTAGAGGTGGAGGTGTAGCTATATACATAAAGAATAGTGTTAATGGTATCCCATTAATAGCCAAACGAAACCAGAGATACATGTCCGATGGTGTAGAAGCCTTATACCTGGACATTCAGTTTAGTACTTACCACTTCCTCGTAGTAGCAGTTTACCGGTCAGATGATTCTGAGGAAAACACATGGCGGCCTCGGGATACTAAACTGTTAGAAAACTTGATTGAGGCCTCGGAACATAACAATATCATTATAGCTGGAGACTTTAATTATCCGTCAATCAACTGGCCATTCCGGACTGACCAGAGTCAAACAGGGTCAGCGGAGATCTTTAAAGATAAATACACTAACAGTAATCTGATACAACTAGTTGACAAACCCACCCGATTTAGACACAATCAAACTCCTTCTCTACTGGATTTAATATTAGTAAATGACAAGGACTCAATAAAACAGATTGACCATAAATCACCAATAGGCAAGAGCGACCACTGTGTATTGGAGTTCAGTTTGCAGTACCACATACAACCTCTAAAAGATGTAACAAAGGTCAGACGACATTATCACTCTATTAAACTTAGTGAATTCAATTTCGACCTAGCAGAGAAACTTGAACTAGTCACCTCCATCTGTGACACCGAACAACTTTGGAGAGAGATTTTGGATGCAATCAGTACTACTACGGACAAGCATGCCCCAGAAAAAAGATTAAAAATAAAAATCAAGAATAAGCCCTGGATAAATGAAGAGATTCTTAAACTAGTTGCAGCAAAGAAGCTACTGTGGGACAAATACAGATCAAGTGGATCAAACGATGACTACCTTAAATTTCGTGACGTCAACAACCTATGTGTAGCATCTTCAAGAAGACAAAGAAGTCTGTATGAAACAAAAATACTCAGCTATGGTGACAAAGCATTCTATTCCCACATACGCCGCAATACAACCACTAAGGTCAGCATACCACCGGCAATCAGGAGTCACAACGGCGACCTAGTGATAAATCCTCAGGAAATAGCTGAAGTATTTGCTGAGGAGTTCCTCAAAGCATATTCAGAAGAGCCTGTACTCGATCAAAACACGGTTATAACTGGGTGTGCTCGGGTAGTGAACAGCCTAACTGACATTTCTTTCACTGTTAAAGATATTGAAAAAACTATAAAGAAGTTAAATGTAGAATCCTCTCCGGGTCCTGACAAACTAACATGTTACATCATCAAAAACTGTGTCCAACTATTAGCTCCAGCCCTAGCCGAATTAATGAACAAGTCTTTTCAAACAGGATGTTTACCTCAGGAATGGAAACATGCAATTGTCACCCCGATCTACAAAAAAGGAGATAAAACTCAAACCGGGAACTTTCGTCCCATTAGTCTCACCAGTGTTGTTGTCAAAATAATGGAGAGGATTATCTGTGACGAACTAACGACATTTTTAAACAGAGAATGTATAGTATCAGCGAAGCAACATGGCTTTCTAAGAAAACGTTCAACCGTTACAAACCTGATGACCTGTTTACATGCTTGGAGCAATGAACTTGACAATAAGAATCCTGTTGACGTGGTATACCTAGACTTTGAACGAGCATTTGACAAAGTTCCTCACAAACGCCTAATTATGAAACTAGAACACTTCGGAGTCCGCGGATCTCTGCTCAGGTGGATTGAAAATTACCTAAAGAACAGAACTTTCCAGGTCCGCATCGGTGACTCCCTATCTCAACATAAGCGGGTAGCAAGTGGGGTGCCGCAGGGTTCAGTCCTTGCTCCGCATCTGTTCGGAATTTTTATCACAGACTTGATAGAGCTCCTTGAGTCTCAATCTGCCTTTTTTGCGGATGATGGAAAGTTCTTTGCTAATCCTATACTTGACTCAGGGAAACTTCAAGACGACCTGAGCCGTATACAAAACTGGACCAAAGACTGGGTAATAAAGCTAAACACAGAAAAATGCAACATCCTTCACCTAGGCAATAACAACCCAAATATACCTTACTGTTTAGATGGTAAAACGATTGCTACAGCTGACAGTCAAAAGGATCTTGGAGTCACAATAACTAGCAATTTAAAGTGGGAAATACACATCAGCAACATAGCTAAGAGAGCAAACTCGTTCATTTATGTGATACGTAGATTCTTTCAATCAATGACGGTGGAGGTCTTCCGGAAGATATACAAGACATATATTAGACCCCTGCTCGAATATGGATTCCAAGCATGGAGCCCTCACTTTCACAAAGACATAAACCTGCTCGAAAGTGTTCAGAGAAGAGCTACCAAGATTCCATGGGCTTTACGACGGAAATCCTATGAAGATAGATTACACGCACTACGCCTCACTACTCTGGAAGAACGACGTCTTTGAGGTGATCTCATCGAGACCTACAAGATACTCACTCACCAATACAACCTGCCATCCTTACAAGACATCTACATAAAGAAAGAAGGACGTTCTACCCGTGGGCATCACCTTAGATTGTCCCGTGACTCTATGAAAACCCTTGCCGCGCACCATTTTATTAGCAATAGAGTGGTGCACAATTGGAACCTATTACCAGAAGATATTATATCAGCCACATCAATAAACGCCTTCAAGAATAAACTCGACAACTGGTTACGAGACAAAAATAATAAACTAAAAAAAGTAACGCAATAAATAAATTCAACACTGTGTGATATAGACATATCAGCTAGAAGCTGCTCGTCTATTAACAATAAATAAATAAATAAAATGTTCACTCTAAACTAGACATTTTTTCTGTTTTCAGCAATCGAGCTCCTCGGGCAAGACAAGCGCGTTTTAACGACCGCCTTCCTCGGCATCATGCTGGTGATAGGCGGCATCAGCTTCGCGCTGCTCGCCAAGACCTTCCAGTACTGGCGCACCTTCATCCTCGTCGTGTATCCGCCCTCGCTGCTGTTCTTGCTGTACATCTATCTGCTGCCGGAGTCGATCCGCTGGTTGCTGTCGAAGGGCAAGAAGGCAGAGGCGGTGGAGATCATAATGAGGGCGGCGAAAATGAACAAAGTGACGCTATCGGAGGAGACGATGCGTCAGCTGAAGGAAGAGAAGCCTGCCGCGGCGGAGCAGAGCGAGGAGGCGGAGCGGGGGCTGTGGGGGCAGGTGGTGCGGTCGCCGGTGCTGGTGCGGCGGCTGGCCATCTGCTCGTGGTGGTGGATCACCTGCACGTTCGTGTTCTACGGGCTGGCCATCAACTCGGTGTCACTGGCGGGCGACAAGTATACCAATTACATGCTGGTGGTGAGCGTGGAGGTGGTGGCCGTGGTCGCCAACGCGCTGGTGCTGGACCGCGCGGGCCGCAAGCGCACGCTGCTGTTTGCCTTCACCGTCTGCGGATTATCCTGTATCGTCATTCCCTTCATACCAGACAGTGAGTCTTTGTTCGCCAATACTGAGCTCTTACTGTTGACATATTAATAAACGTAGTTTCCTTCTTTCACGGACCTTCGGTTCCAACCTCCTTCTTCCTAGTATCTACCATAGTTCGTAATAGGTACGTAAGTAATAGTAAGTAATAGTTCGTTGTAACGTTCACTTTACGTAATGTTACATAACATACTACAGACAGCCGAATATTATTCAAAAAAATGAATAATCTACGGAACGAGAAGGTCTTATTTATTTATTTAATATAAGGAAAACCAGCATGTATGTGCATACAGTAAATTAAAAAATCAAGAAAATAGAAACAGAAGGCTATTAAGAGGTTTTCACGACTAAGAAGAATATTAGATACATAAAAAGTGTGAACAAGCCAAGAAAACAGATAACCTACAAGATTACAGTCAACTTAGTACATAGAAGTAGAATAATAATTGTAATAAATGATAGATAAAGAAGAAAAAAAACTAGTTATAATATTACTTTTTAGCAACAAAAATAATGATAAATAACAGACAATTTGCATTATATTTGCATTACTCGCATGCTAAATAATGATAAATAACAGACAATTTGCATTATATTTGCATTACTCGCATGCTAAATAATGATAAATAACAGACAATTTGCATTATATTTGCATTACTCGCATGCTAAATAATGATAAATAACAGACAATTTGCATTATATTTGCATTACTCGCATGCTAAATAATGATAAATAACAGACAATTTGCATTATATTTGCATTACTCGCATGCTAAATAATGATAAATAACAGACAATTTGCATTATATTTGCATTACTCGCATGCTAAATAATGATAAATAACAGACAATTTGCATGATATTTGCATTACTCGCATGCTAAATAATGATAAATAACAGACAATTTGCATGATATTTGCATGATATTTGCATTACTCGCATGCTAAATAATGATAAATAACAGACAATTTGCATTATATTTGCATTATATTTGCATTATATTTGCATTATATTTGCATTATATTTGCATGATATTTGCATTACTCGCATGCTAAATAATGATACATAACAGACAATTTGCATGATATTTGCATGATATTTGCATTACTCGCATGCTAAATAATGATAAATAACAGACAATTTGCATGATATTTGCATGATATTTGCATTACTCGCATGCTAAATAATGATAAATAACAGACAATTTGCATTATATTTGCATTATATTTGCATTACTCGCATGCTAAATAATGATAAATAACAGACAATTTGCATGATATTTGCATTACTCGCATGCTAAATAATGATAAATAACAGACAATTTGCATGATATTTGCATGATATTTGCATTACTCGCATGCTAAATAATGATAAATAACAGACAATTTGCATTATATTTGCATTATATTTGCATTACTCGCATGCTAAATAATGATAAATAACAGACAATTTGCATTATATTTGCATTACTCGCATGCTAAATAATGATAAATGACAGACAATTTGCATTATATTTGCATGATATTTGCATTACTCGCATGCTAAATAATGATAAATAACAGACAATTTGCATGATATTTGCATGATATTTGCATTAAATGCTAAATAATGATAAATAACAGACAATTTGCATGATATTTGCATTACTCGCATGCTAAATAATGATAAATAACAGACAATTTGCATTATATTTGCATTATATTTGCATGATATTTGCATTACTCGCATGCTAAATAATGATAAATAACAGACAATTTGCATGATATTTGCATTACTCGCATGCTAAATAATGCTAAGTATATCGGAGGGTGCGCCAGTGACCGAAATTGAACATAAAAATGTCCATTTATCTATTTCAATTAATTTACAATGCCTCTGGAATACCAGGAGAGTAGAAGTGTATTGGAAATAAAATAATATAATGAAGAAGATACGTAATTAGAATTCAAAATTTCAAATAGGAATAACAAAATCTACACTGTTTAAGAAACATACATAATAAGGAGGTGTATTGTTTTGTCACATTTTCCCAAAGAATCTATTGAGCGTGCTCGGTTGTACGTTATGGCTCAATATCCGAAAGATGAAAATATTGTCAAATTTAATGATTATTTCGTAGGGACTTCGTTTGTTGTCGACAAATGGTCTTGCTATAACATGCATCACCGCACTACAAACATGGTCGAGAGCTGGCATTCTACTGTAAATAAAAAACCGATAAGCATTGCACATTTTTTAGTAGGCACAGGCTCTTATATTAAATTTCTTAAAATAATCTAATTCTTAAAACGTTTTTGTAGATGACGGTACATAAATACGTCAGATTTCTCAAACAAGCGAGTTGACGACACAAAAAATAGGTAAAATCGAAAGGTGCTAACTCGCGGGTGCCCGCGAGATGACGAATGAGCCATCCAGACGGATTGAATGGAGTCCTAACAGTGTATGATGTTTCAGCGCTCGGGTGGCTGGCGACGCTCCTGTACCTGGTGGGCAAGGTGACCATCACGCAAGCCTTCAGCGGGATCTACATGTACACGTCGGAGCTGTTCCCCACGCACGCGCGGCACAGCCTGCTGGGCGCCTGCTCCATGGTGGGCCGGCTCGGGTCCATCATCGCGCCGCAGATGCCTCTGCTGGTCAGTATCATACACATCTTGGAGATCGGCGAAATAAAAGGACATCTCAAGTCACTCCAAGAACATTATCCAAAAAATCGTAGGTAATGATTTTTAGTAAAGCGAGTAAAGTAAAATGATTTTATTATATCAGAACAGAAACGAATTAGTATACATAAAAAATAACCTTCAATTAACAGAGAAACTGACAAAATCGATTTCCACTCAGCATGTGCTATGGTAGAGCAGACCATTGCATAGCGCTGGTCTGCCGAGGAGACCGATCTCGTGATCAATCATCGAATTTGTTTTTTGATCTTGGTGTTGCATAAAGAATCGACTAAGGTAATGTTGTTTCCAGGCTATCTATGTGTCGTGGCTGCCGTCGGTGCTGTTCGGCGGCGCGGCGCTCGTGGCGGGCGGCCTGATGCTGAGCACGCCGGAGACGCTGCACGCGCGGCTGCCCGACACCATCTCCGAGGCGGAGCAGCTCGCCGCCGCGCCGCACCACAAGCAGCAGGACATACAGCTGCACGACGCCAAGTTCTGATCTGTCTGATGCCACCCACGCCACTCTTGAAGACTAGGGACGTCTCCGAGGGAAGACGTTATGATCCAAGCATCACGTCATCATTTTTTTTTTTTCGCCAGCCTGTAAAGTCAAGGCTCGTGATGACTCGGCTACATGTGGATGACAATTTTTAAGTCTAAGTGCTTAGTGCTTTGCATTTTTTGCTCATCAGAGCAGTGGACTCCACACAAAAAGAACTGGTTGCCACCACAGTCCACCTGTGTATTTATGTTGTCCATTATTCATGTTTTTGCTGTACCTGCGTCTGTTCTTGTAAACTTTTTATCGAGGGCAATAATTCAGTAGATTTAGAGTCATTTGAGGAGGATGACTGACTGTGTAACTCGACGCTCTAACTTATTCTTAGGATTATAATTATATCGGACTCTAAGCTGCGGATGTGCTATTATTTTATAACTAGAACCTAACTTCTAAATAGCAAAGGTAGTTCATCTTCATGAGAGACGAACACTTTTGATAATAGCCTTATTTATTTATTTAATTATGTTAATTCCTACGTATATTGAAAGGAGGATATGTTACTAAGTAAGTACCTAAGTAAACCTATGCACCTATGTATGTATATACCTACAGAGTGAATAATTAATTAAGTAGTTAATTAAAATAGTCATCATTATTTGGTGCTAATGTAAGGATTGTAATACTGAATTAAAGCTCCAGGTTATTTAGCTTGTTTCTTTGAATCGACCTGCTCGTTATATACTCCTGTGGTGCTCCCTGCGTGACCCGCGCACGCACCACGAAACATTGCATCGCTTATAGATTACAATATAATGCAAAAATAATTTTAAAAAGAGATATTCACTGAGACTAGTAAAATTAACCATGTGCATATTAATATATAAAATTAGTCATGATATTATTTGGTGAGTTAGAAATCGGTTCATCGCCTCGACATACAGGTGGTGGTGCCGTGAGGTTGTTTGAGTCGTCTGAATGGATCGGTTCATCGCCTCGACATACAGGTGGTGGTGCCGTGAGGTTGTTGGAGTCCTCTGAATGGTTTTCAATTCAAATCAATTCAATTAGAATTGACATCACACAGCTTGTGATGCTTACAAATACACATAACACTTTCCTTCTAATACGATCCAAAATGTTCTACTTTCGTTGACCCGCAGCCAGGAGTGCGGTAGTGGTGCAGTGAGTGGTAGGTGCGCGTTATAACCGTCCGAGCTCGCATTATACTGACCCAGATTCCCTAACTCTGGAGATTTGATCGTAAAGCGGCGCGCTGGGGGAATCGATCGGCGCGCGCGATCACCGGCTAGGGCTGTGCGGACGGGACGGGGCAGGTCTGTTACGAAGATTAGCTATTTTCTGTGTACAACATCTACAGGTGTACAACATATACGATTAATTTCCTGGAAAGGGAGGAAAAGTTTTTTACCTTCCGCCTTGTCAGAATGTTGCTTCCTTGTCAGAAGGAACTTCTTCAAGTGTAGGGACACATTGGAAGTAACTATAGGATGGCCCGTGCAGCATGCAGTTTCAGAAGACAGAAGGTCTAACTTACCTAAGTACCAACATTGAGCTCGGTCCGCAAATTATCTCTAACAACTGTTATCACTAGTAGTTAAAGAAAAAAAAATAGGAAAAATAATATAAAATATACTAATTTGGTAGAAGGTGATAAGTAGATGCTATAAATGTTTTCCACATAGTGTGAACCCTAGCGCGCTCCCTCGGGAGGTGTCAGTGTGTCGACGCGCGCCCGCCTGCGCGTGCGCACCCACATCCAACGCGGATCTAAACACGCGCATCATGATACGAGTCCGTGATTGATATACTGCTTGCAAACAACACTCAGTGGATTGGAGAAGTGGTGAGACGTGTTGTTATGAAATATTTGGTAGAGAGAATGTTAGTAAGAGTGGTTAGTGGTCAGTGCTTGAGGAGGTAAAGTGAGTGTGGGGAGCTTTTAGAAGAGTGTCTGTCGGAGCGGTGGGCCAGGAGGTGTAGCAGTGCAGCGGACATGTCGCGCAGGGAGCGCGCGGAGTACGCGCTGCCGCCGCCCAGCAAGTGTGCTAAGGTGGGTAGAGTAGGTAACATACAAACAAACAGCTACTCAACAAGGTCCTATTGACTTCGAAGTTGCCTCTTATCTACCAGATCTAAAGCAAATCTTCAATATTCTAAAAAGAAGCTTCGGAGTACTCATCCCTTTGATAGTGTGCATGTGTGCTCGTGGCTGCTTCAGACGCCAAACAGGGTTTCAATTCCGATCACAAGATCATTATCAGCTGAAATAAAACTGATGAAGTATATAAAGACGAACCCAGATGGACGGCACAAAGTGAAGCCCTGTACCTACCTAGCAGCGGGTGACATTCAGCCAATGAGGAGCATGTAGGTATATATGTTAACGTTGGTGACGTAGTGGTGGTGTGGTCCGCAGTTCCTGTACTACACGTGGAAGTTGTGCTCCGTGGTGTTCTCGCACTTCGTGATGATCAGCCTGGTGGTGGCCTACTGCATCCTGGGCGCCGTCACCTTCGAGAAGCTGGAGGCGGAACATGAGAAGGAGGTAGGCACTACTTTTGTTTCTGCCTTCACTTTATTACACGATAACACTACCTCATAACATTTCCTGGAAGTCGCTTCTTTGACAGCAACCTTACAGCAATCCTTACAACTTTGAATACATTTGAACCTCACGCACCTTCCTATTCTTCACAGCAACCTGTAAGGGTCTACCTACAGTAACTGAATTATTCTTCCGTTTTTTATAAAATTAAGCCATATGGTGGTCTAAATGTATTCCATCCATATCAAACGAAACCATCAAAACCGTGCGTAGCAACAAACAGAGATTGCTCAAAAACATCTAATATCTCTGTTTGTAATTATTAGCCGCCGAACGAATATAGACAGAGCCTAACAGTAATCTGTGAGCTCTGCCGTGCCGTGCCGTGTTGGTAATACTTGCAGGGACCAACATCCGAAAGAAATGAGTTGAAACTAAATAATTAAGACGAGTCCTTGGATGCGACGGACAATGATGCGTGGTTTCGTACGTCCAACACATACACAAAAATCGATCTCGTCCTTCTGGTCCGCCCTCAGCGTTTACGAGTGGCTCTACCAACTATAGACACTGCGGCAGAGACTTGTAGGTATTTAGTAGTCTATTCATATATTAAATTAGGCACAATTTCTGTCTGTCGCCATGTTGATCGACGCCTCTGTACTGCCGACTCCTCGCCTTGAACTTCGTAAGAGCTTTCCATTCTTTCTTTAAACTGCTATTTCTGCCGCGAATATAACACAAACAATAAAACTGTTCGAAATAACTCGAAGCACCAAATCTATTTACTAGAGATGCAATGAATTAAGTGATTTAGATATTGTCAGATCGGTGAATTTCACGCGAACAGGTTTCCGGGATTGCTTTGACGAAGCCTCTGCTGAAAGTTTGCCTTATAAATAAATACAAGAACTCTAAACAGTACTGAATGCTTAAAAAGTTATTAAAAATATTATAATTCCGGCACGTTGCAATAGTGCATAGTGAGGAACTATTCCCCGAAGCAACAACAAGCATTGTGTACAAAGAAAAGCGCCATCGTCTGTTTCCGACAAATTATGCTAAAAATATTGTTTTTATTCAGCATAATCAACATTAATCCTTTGAATAATTTTACCTGTATCCTCAATATCAAATCTGTATAATATGACAGGCCGAATATTCGTAGCATCTCTATTATACACCTATCCAATATACGTCTGCCCTAGTGCAGAGCAGACAGGTACCGCTGTTCATGGAATCATGTCTGATTTACTCTTCATCTTTCATCTACTAATGTTGATTACTATTCCTAGGCGAGACAAGTAGCTCTACTACTTACTATACACTCCTTACACTAATGGCACCTAATTGTAAGTTGCAAATACATAGGTACAATATTACCAGAACAATGAACGTATTGGTGGGGGTGGCCGCAAGAGATGGAGTATCATTGTCCATCAGATTCGTTTTTTCTGGGCACAAGCCTCCCCGGCTTGTGCCCAGAAAAAACGAATCTGATACTTTGGGACTTGGTTACATTTCCCGTCATGTTTTGTTATATTGTATTGTAATATTTTGTTGTCAGGTGAAGATGAACATATCTCAGATCCGCAGCAACACGACGCACAGCATCTGGCACATGACGCGCGGCGCGCTGCTGCTCAACCACACCAACTGGACGCTCGAGGTGGTGGACATGCTCAAGGTATACAAGATACAAAGATTTGCAGGATTTTCAATGATTTGTAAAATAAGCTTGTTAGGAAATAAATGCATTCGTGAGCGATGTTAATGCATAGAAACATAACGCATGCAGCGTCGCTACATCTCGCACGATGTGGACGTGCTGCAGGGTCGGGCTCCACTGCAGCAGCTCAGCTAACAGCTGGTATCCGGCGCGTGACGCGGGCCCTGCCAGTACTTACAGTAGCTACAATAATAAATGCATTCGTGAGCGATGTTCATGCATAGAAACATAACGCATGCAGCGTCGCTACATCTCGCACGATGTGGACGTGCTGCAGGGTCGGGCTCCACTGCAACAGCTCAGCTAACAGCTGGTATCCGGCGCGTGACGCGGGCCCTGCCAGTACTTACAGTAGCTACAATAATAAATGCATTCGTGAGCGATGTTAATGCATAGAAACATAACGCATGCAGCGTCGCTACATCTCGCACGATGTGGACGTGCTGCAGGGTCGGGCTCCACTGCAGCAGCTCAGCTAACAGCTGGTATCCGGCGCGTGACGCGGGCCCTGCCAGTACTTACAGTAGCTACAATAATAGAGAGGTGTCGCAGGTGCACTGTGCAGGTCGCAGGCCGCTCATTACACTGATTATTAAATAAGGAAGAGCTATTTTATCTCCCACAGAAGACTAGTCATAGCCATTGCAAATATCTGTTGTAGGTACCTATTTTGTACAACAGATAATAAATATGTGTTGTAAAACCAAATGTTCAAAGTGTGCAAAATGTGCATCATTGATCATAGAACTCATTGTATATAATTCAATGATCTCAATCATAGCATAGAACACGTAGGTACATAATGTCAAATCATGCAGGAATAACCAAACTAAAGGGCTTTTCGTGCAGAAAGCGAATGTTTTTGGGAGCATTAATATAATAAGAGACTGATTAACCATGTAATGATGTTAAGGTCCGTTCGATGACGCTGAATGTCACACGATATGGCGGATTGGGACATAGAAGATGAAGGAGATGGGAAGGGTCTATCTCGTAAATTCACTAGAGTTCAATTATCAGATCTGCCTAACTATCTAGGTCGGTATATAGTTAGGCAGATCCTGTTATTTGAACTCTAGTGAATTTACAAGATAGACCGAAAGTACTTTTGAGCATGTATTCCTCATAAAGACTGGAGTGTTCCCGGTGTGTAGGACTTCGAGAGTGCCATCCTGCTCGAGATGAAGGTGCGCGGCTGGGACGGCAACGAGAGCCCGGACCACCTGCAGTGGACCTTCTTCGGAGCGCTCTTCTACTCCATCATCGTCATCACCACCATCGGTCAGTATCAGCAGCCCTGTCCAGACACTTACAACTATACCTATGTCAGCCCTATCTCTAAGTATTCCGGAAACACCCTGTAAGGTTTCCACCCTACACCTTTAGATGATAAGTGATAGAGAAAATTGATAATTAGATTTATTGCTAATTATATGAATAGACGGGACAGCGGACGCACTGCTGAAGTGGAAATGTGTACATCGTAGACACCCACAGATAAAAAGTCTCTCTAATGAGCAATTTTTTTCGGTTCTATAATAAAATAACATATAGGTATATTGAGGAAGAAGGTATGTTAGGCTCTAGACAGACGGACCGCATTTCAACTGCAATCCAACCGCAAATTGCAGTTCAAACAGCATCCGAACTGATTCGGATGCTGCGTTAACGTAATGCTGGCGGGTGGGTATGGTGCAGTTCAATTGCAGTCGGCGTTCAGTCGTTTGAACTGCACGCCGACTGCAATTGAACTGCAATCGGACTGCGCGGTTGGTCTACAGTTCTATTGCAGTCGTGTCAACTGCATTCAAACTGCAATTTGCGGTTGGATTGCAGTTGAAATGCGGTCCGTCTGTCTAGGGCCTAGGAGTGTGTAATGTGTGCGGTAGATGCGCAGGCGCCGCCCGCACCGCCCGCACCGCCCGCCGCCGCGCCGCCCGGTGGGCGCTCGGCAGCTGGCGCGGCGCCAGACGCTATCCGTCAATTCTTATTTCTACGATATAATTCGACGTTTCTCTGACAGGAAGAGCGCACAATTATACGTTATTTCTTTTACGAATGATTAATGAATAGTTTTTTCTTGTAAATAATTGCCAAGATTTACTGGCGCATTTATTCGAGGAAACATAAAACAAAGAAACGTTTATTTTATATATTTATTTTACAAAAAGCGAGTGCTTACCGAGACCTAGTTATTTACATGTTTTACTTATGTATGCACCTAAGGACTTCACGTGTGTGGTGCCGTGTACTTGTTTGATATCAGTTTTGGAAAAGGAATCAAGAAATTGTGAGCAAACGTCTAAATAATGACACAAATGTTCTCAAAAATAGTAATCCGTTTACACAGTGAAGTATTATAGTTAGTAAAGTTGACACAGGTATAGTTAGTACGCGCGGCCGCGTTCCTACTGAACTACCAAATATTTACATTAGCAGCTAATTGACTACAACAAACCGGTAACGTCGATGGCTATATTACTCACAGCCACAGTTCGACAGCGGACTATTTACCGAAATAGCTCTGCGGGCCGATCATACCGGTGGGTCCCCCGGGCCCCACGAGCAGCCCCCGGCCGGGCCCGATGCTA
The DNA here is from genome assembly GCA_947044415.1 of Eupithecia dodoneata. Lineage (NCBI taxonomy): Eukaryota > Metazoa > Arthropoda > Insecta > Lepidoptera > Geometridae > Eupithecia > Eupithecia dodoneata. The sequence continues at coordinate 319,228 of OX345665.1, forward strand.
CCGGTGGGGCCGCCGGGACCCACGAGTAGGCCGCGGCTCATGGGACGCCCGTACCCAGGGTTGTAGAACCCTCCGTAGGCGGGTCTCCTCGGCCCGATGAAGCCGGTGGGTCCCCCGGGCCCCACGAGCACTCCGCGGCGGCCGTACCCGCCCTGCGGCCCGATGATCCCCGTGGGGCCTCCCGGGCCGACCAGCACCCCGCGCTGCGCCGACTCCTCGGGGTGGATGGGGTCTATCGGTAGATCAGGTTGCCTGCCTTTGTTCGCATTGCCCGGTCCGATCACCCCCGTGGGGCCACCAGGCCCTACTAGAACCACAGGTTTCTGCGTGCCGTATGTGATAGGGCCAATCAGTAATGACGGGTTCTGGTTGGGTCCGAGGCGGCCCGTGGGCCCCTGGGGGCCCACCAGCAGGGCAGGCCCCCCGGGCGGCGGCGGGAAGGGCCGCGCGATGCTCTCGCGGCCCGGCAGCAGCATGGGCCGCTCGTCGTCGATCTCGTTGAAGTACTCTGCAAAGACAACGTCACTCATATAGAACTCACAAGAGAGCCCCCCCCCTCCGCTATCAGCCCACCGCCGCGGCCGCACAATACCCACCAGTGTTCTGCTGGCTGCCCTCGTAAGGCTTCTTGTAGCAGCACAGGAACTTGCCCGAGCCACAGGCGCGCTGGAACAAACAAATTTATTTTATACTAAAAAAAAAAACAATTTTTTTATGCATTTTATGAGGCCTTTTTATAACGATTTTATTAGCTTCACCTGTATGTACATATTATGTATGTATGTACATATGTTTGTTTGTAACCGACTCCTTTGGACTCGATTTTGTACCACTTTGAACGGTCAGATTTCATTTAAACTTCGTAAACTTATTAATAACCGATTACAATACAATAAAAAATAGAAAATAAATAAAAGTCATCTAATTAGTGACGCGCATGAATGGATTAACGAGATTCCCACTGTCCCTATCTCCTAATGTTGAGCTTGACTCTAGTCTGGCATTGTAATGAGACATGAGAGGTTAAACTAAAAAATAGAAAATAAATAATATTTTCATAAAGCACCTTACGCTTTTTTACATTAAAATAATTTTGTGTTGAAAATAAAATTGTGAAAAGAAGAGTAAAATTATGTTTCGTTCGAAAAACATTACAGCGGTGCTGAGTCACACAGATCTGTATTTTTTCAGCACCTGCGCTAGTGTGGATTTACGCATATTAGTCACTTTCACACACAATCACGATAACTCGTCAATTAGTCTAGTATTGTAGAAAACACATACGGTGTGATTTCAGCACTCGAAGTGTTAAACTATTATTTATTTATGATGAATTTTGAAAATAATGTAGAATAGAATAGAGATGTGTGTTTATATTGTACATAACTCAGACACATAAGCTCTGAGCATATAAGTTAATCAAAGAATACAAAACGTTTGCTATATAGCCTGTTATCTGCTCGGCCTGGGTCGGAATTTTAGTTTAGGAAAAAAAAACATTTCGTTTACGAAAACTAGGTATAAAAGTTTTCCTTTCGTGAAGCGCCCAACAGCAACGCGCCGCATATTGTTATATTATCGGTATCATAATTGTTTCAGTCTAGCTAGTTATTGCTGTGTGTGGATTCTTGAGCATAATATTGACTTTTTTTATTTCCTAACTTTTTTTAAATTTTGGTATGTGCTCTTACGTAACGCGTACTTGTCATTCTGTGCCCTTACCGCGGAGTCCTCGTGAGGGTTACATTCAGCAGTGGAGACACACTTGCAGTACTGCAGCGAGTCCAGGGTGCCGTCGTTATCCACCTCACTTCTCCTGGAACATAAACCATTCATGGATGAGATTCTGAAGAGCAGAGCTCACACGAGCTGGTCAGACAGGAATAACTTTGGTAAAACTTGCTGATTTAAGTTAAAAACTATCATATTAAACATTATTTAATTAATAAAAGTATTTAACAAGATTCTAGACGTCATGAGGAGACGAGCTCGGTAAGAGTAGCTGTGAAGGTAACTTTACATTACAAGGTACCTACTAGCTAAGTATGGACAATGCTGACTCAGCAGTATAGTTTTTGGTAATGTAATTAATTAATACAATAAATAAACATGATCTCGCTGTGCCCACAGCCAGGCTTCACAAGATTAATGTACCGTTGAAAGGGCAATGTTTACGCAAATTTCTACAACAACACTCCTAGGGAGTTGCAAAAACTATCAGTAAATAAATTCAAAGAAATTGTAAAATCTCAAAAAAATTAGGTAACAAAATCAATTACTACAAAATATCAAATTATCTAGAGGATAAAAAGTTTGGTATGGCTTTTGCTCCACCTCGATTACAGCGTTTAATTTTAAGACGAAATGTATCTATCTATTGCAGCTGTACAAGATAGTATAGTACTGACCTGGGGTATATGTACTGGTCTAGCGTAGGGGGCGCAGGCCGGGGCTCCTCCACGCGCACGGGGTAGCGGCCGGCGCCCCGCGGCCGGTTGTAGAAGCCCTCGGTCTCCACGGCCTCCTTGAAAGGCACCTCGTCTAAAGCAGGCTCGCGGTGCCCTCTGGAACATAAACACCACCATTTCAACTCTTTCTATTCTTCAAATAAGTTGTCAACAAAAACCGTTTTCATAAGGTCATCTGTCTGTTTATCTCATGGACAAAAAAAAAGAAAGAAACTGGTGTGTGACATACTTTAAAAGTATGTTTGTTTGTTATGAACAAGCTCTGCCTGTTCCAGAAGGGAGATCCTCCTCCAGAGTCCCTTGCATCAATGACCAGTCTATGCAAGGACTAAGGACTATTTCGTTGTCAACCTGTGCATACCGGCCTCGGTTACTAGCGCAACATTGGTAATCGTCATTCGATACGCCTCTGGTAATATACGCCACAAGTCGATTGAAAGTAACAGGTTTAGATTAGTATTTGTAACGTTTGCGTAATGTTCATCATTCGCCGACGTGTTGCAAATCAAACGATCGATTTGACGACCTCTGCGGCGCGGTGGGCGAAGGTCCGCCTGCGACGCAGGAGGTTGGCGGTTCGATTCCCGCCTCGGAACAATTGTGTGTACGAACTGCAGATAATTGTTCCGGGTGTTCTGGTCGTTTTCTGTATGTATAATAAAAAAATATCTATCTATGTAGTGTATTGTATAATGTATATCAGTCATCTAGTACCCATAACACAAGCTCTGCTTACCATGGGGCTAGATAATGCTGTGTGAATTGTCCAGCATTATTTATTATTAATTTATTTTGATTAAACAAATATGTAAAGTGGCAGCACCACTATTATAAACCCACGCGTTACCAAACAGTGCTTGCACAAACCGTATTGTATCGGCAGCGGCCGGCGCGCGGCATGCGGCATGCGGCATGCGGCATCTCGATACAACATCTATTACATATTGGATCTCGTGTTTTTGCCAGAGTGTTTATGCAAAACCAAACCAGAGTTATGTACCTATAGACACATACATACTTGTTGGTCCTTGATTGGAGTAGAAACCGAACGGAAGCGAGCCGGCGGCGGCGCGCCGTAATCGAACATCTAGAACTCGTTTTTGTAGTTTTTTTTAATCACGCAATTGCCGATAGAATTGTTTTGATCATATAATTTCAAAGACGCTTAAATTAACTTGGTAGGTAGGTACCTACATTTGTCGAGCGAGCCGTCGTCGTCGTCAAACAACAGCTGCTTCTGAATCGTGGACCTTCGATTCTGGATTCTCGCCAGTTATGATGTAGAAAAGGAACTTATAAAAAACTAGCTGCGCCCTGCGGATTCGCCTACGTAGAAATCTATATGTCAAATTGTTTATAAACCTTCTTGAATCACTCTTTCTATTAAAAAATAACATCAAAATCCGTTCGTAGTTTCGAAGGTCTAAGCATAAATGGGGATGGGGACAGATAGACAGCGGGAAACGACTTGTGATTAATACTATGTAGTGATAGTGATATTAGATGGATTGATCGAATCGAAAACAGTTGAACTACGGCCTGTCATTGTGTTCAGTCAGAGACAGACGTGGCTAGTTGCGTATGCGCAGCGCTTGCAGAACGGAGCGAGACGCCGGCGGCGCCGGCGTGACGCAAGTGCACCCATTCTGGTGTCAATCTCCAAAGCTACAATACCTAGCTGTAGGTACCTACCTAGGTACAGCGCAAGCGATTAGTGGCATCATAGTGCATTGTAATGAGAACAATAAGGAGGCGCTATCGAGGCCAAGACACCGGCGGCGGCGCGCTCGACCGGAACACGGTCCTGCAGGTCACGTGTATGTGTGTGTGTGTGTGTCGTTCCGCTCGGAATAAAACATACGCTATTTTTTATCCCATAAATCAGTTCCCATGGAAAATAACTGTAAAACATTTACATAGAAACAACGCGTGCGAGGCCGCGGGCAGAAACTAGTAGTCCAAACATCCAACTTTCGCATTTCTATTAAAAGTATAGTTTTCTAGTAACACAAGCTCTGCTTAGCTTGGGTCTGGGTGATGTTGTGTGAATTGTTCAGCATTATTCATTAATTTATTCTTTATGTATAAAAACCAACCCGTTTCCCAAAAACACCGAGACATCTATTCGACCAAACACGAACGCTATAGAATGCAGTACCTACAGACCTGTGTTTAGACATACAAGCCCAGTTTAAACGTATAAACTTCCCACCCAAAGCTAAGTATCGAGCGCGCTGACGTCACTGCGCGCGAGCTTTCGCAACAAGTGGCCAGAAGCTGTATCAGGCTGCGCGTGCGCAAGTGGGCCAAAGTCAAGGTCGGCGGCTACAACCATGCATGCTTGCATGTTACAACATACATCAAGAAATTATATACAAGAGACTAGACTTGACCGTTTAAGAAGAAAGGAACATGGGTGGGAGGCTCTTAGCTGAGCTCTTAGTGTTCGTTTCAGTTTGTTTATATGTTTACTGACATGTCTTTTCTAAATTATAATTAAATTATCAATAACGTCTCGGTAGATCATTAATTTCTTGATCATAAATTCATAACAAATTGATCAAAAACGAAAATAAAAAATTGAATTATAAAATGTCAAATATGTAGTTCACTAAATTCATAGTGACGTTGCTCAATGTAGGTACCAGAATTGTAGTTTGCAGGCTTTTGAAGGATTGCGTTCAGAAGGCTCTGACGTAGCTGGAAGACGGTTGTCAGTACCTCAGTTAGTAATGTACATTGTGTCAGCACCGCTTCCGGCGCGGGCGCGTACAGAGGGTACTTACTTGTCCTTGTCTGTGTCGATGAAGCGGACCTTGGTGTCGATCCGCACGGAGGCGGCGCGCGGCTCGGGCCAGCGCCAGTCCGCTGCGCCCGCGCCGCTCAGCGCCGCCAGCATTGCCACCGTCACACACACTCCTGGAAACAATACAAAGCGTTCCTTGCTTATCTTGTCATATTACAGAGCTCCTTTTAATATTAAATCAGCTGTGCCGGCCTAGAATTGCACCTTCCTTCTTCCCGAAGACGGGAAACCACTTAGGCGTATTAAAAAACCATCAAAAATTACAAACAAATTAAAATTTTAAGTTTTAGAAACGAATTCACCGAATCTTATAATTGTGATGCAACGAATACTACTTTTACGAATACGAATATCAAACCTACTAACCGGCGAATACGAATACGAATAACTCGGCAGATAAGTAATAAAACACTCATTTATTTAAAAAAATTCTATTTGTTTTATAGTAAGTAGTAACCAGTACTTATAATTTACAACTGTCAAATTTTTGTTCAGAAAACACAACATCTGTAGATTCGCTGGTGACAGGCGATTTCTTTTTTTCGTCTGGATGTTGCCAGCCGTTCCAACTGTACATGGTTTTTGTGAAAAATACTTTTGCGCGAGTGTTTTCAGCCTTGGGAAATGTGCTTTGGGAGCTTTCGATAATTAATGTCGATTTTGAAGAGCGAGAATCCTGTAAAAATAATTTTAATAAATTTTAAAATATAATAATTTTATTGTAGACAATCAGAAGATAATGAGTACAAAAAAGTTAGTAACTTTATGAGATACTGACCGTAAAATATCGCAATGGCTCTTCCATTTCCGCCTCTTCAATTATTTCTTGGCATGCTAAATTCCTCTACTTTTCTACTATTTTTTAAATTTTATTTTAATTTTTATTGTTTCAACAAAATCAACAGCGCTTAATCTAAATAATTTAAACCTAACTTACGGCCAATAAGAATAATAATAATTAATAGTTTTCGTAATTATTTATTCGCCGAATACGAATATTCGGTAAATGTCTACTATTCGGCGAATACGAATTTTCGTATTCGTATTCGTTGCATCACTAATAATTATAAAAGATCGCGAATTCTTAAGAATTCTAAGGATTTTAAATTCAGACGAGCGTTGCAGATTGTGATAAACAAAACAAACAAAAGGTTTTCCTTTAGCTCCCAGGCTGACAATGAACCCACCGCCAAATATCACGGCCGTAGCCATAGCTAGTACCTGAACCTGGCCCAAAGTCAACCTTACTGCCGAGGGTAACGTTTTGTTTTATACTAGCATTCAATATTTATAGACATTTCATGTACGAGTATGATGTTAATAATATCATCCATGCATGTCTGTCTCGTGTTTATGTTTTACAACTTTAGCTTTGATTTTAGTTCAGGGGCGGATTCTACCAATCTATCTGAGTATCTACTAGGTATATCGCACACTATAGCATGTGTAGCCGTGAAGTTATGCTTCACCGGTTTAGGGTCATCTATTGCATGTGATTCTCGGCCTACGGATAAATGACTACCTTCGGCGCAGCGCGAGGTCGCGGGGCGGGCTCTCTTCGTTGTCTCACGATATGGCTATTAAACGTGACATCAGATGAATCAACTTTATCAGGGGATGACAACAAGTCAGTGGTCGGCACTGAGTCATCGCTAATGACTGCACTAGCGGCGTGTAGGTAAATAGTACAGCGTAGATTAAACGTTTCAAAACATGGGAGTAGTTTGGCAGCGAACCAGTAGCAAGGGCAAGTAGGTAAGTTAGTAAATATTACCAGTAGGTACTACAGCGGCGGAGTTATGTAATGTGAGTGTAGCGTGGGGACGCGAGGTAGGGCGAGGTAATTAACACGATCTCTGAACAACGAGTTCCATTCAATAATATATTCATAACTTGGATTATTTATACTAAAATGTTAAGCTTGCGATGAGATAGTTATTGGTTGTTCATTCAGATTTGTTTATTGTCATAAACGTAACTTATACAAGTGTACCATATAAAGGAGCCTCGCCATGCTGCGGCTCTCGGCAGAACACGACGTGTTGTGACTGACGGCCAAACATGACGATGTTTTATCTAATCCTACTAATATTATAAATGCGAAAGATTGTGTGAATCTTTGTTACCACGTACCTATCTTGATAACTAATTAACCAATTAACTACTTAACTTCTATGTGCAATACATTTCTGAAATTTGTATGACAATAAAATGTTCTCTGGTCCGCATATTCACTCAAAACATGGTTAACCTTTTAGTAAATAATGGCGAAGTCACAGGGCGCACCTAGTTAACCATAAAACAATAAATTGTGTGCGATTTGTTGTTTCAAAAGCTTACAATCAGACTACTGAGTGCCAGGGCCGCGAGGGCCGCGAGGGCCGCGAGGGCCGCGAGGGCCGCGCGAGGGGCGCTCTTTGAGTAACAACATTGTTTATGTTTATTGAACAATGCATCAGCTGTATCCCACCGAACCCGGCCCATCGCAAACAAACGGACAACTTGTGCGACACACAAAATAAACAAGGTGCGAGTTCACATTAGTCATTTAGCCAATTAGCATAACATTGCGCGGTCGAGAGACATTTGTTTTTTCCGGTTAGATAGACAAGCGTCGATGGATTGTGTACATGAGATATGTTAGGGCGGTGCGTGGATGTCGCCACGGTAGGCAGGTGCAGTGGGCGGGCGGCGGCGCGGCGGTGAAGAAATACTTCCAAGGCGATACAGCCTTTTGGGAAAATGTGAGGTTTTGTCTGACTTTTCACAACGTATTCATTTAATGTATACAACTAGTTTCGTGCATAGTTTGATAAATGGTCACGTTATTCAATCATCACTAATTCACTATATAATTTCAATTTAATGTTGGTGTCTTTTTAAATAAGGTCCGTGCCCGGTGCCGTTAAATAAGGTCCGTGCCCGGTGCCGTTAAATAAGGTCCGTGCCCGGTGCCGTTAAATAAGGTCCGTGCCCGGTGCCGTTAAAGGGTACTTCACATTCATGTAAACTGAAAAATATCACCAAACGGAAAATAAAAATCAATTAAATACGAACCTAGCTTCATTTTCGTGTATACAAATATTCTCTCTATATTAACTGTATTATCAGCTTCACACAATAAATGAATATAAATTTAGTTATTCTTATAGATGTAGTAGAATGCGCGTGCAGTGCGCGCCCTCCGCGCGGAGACTGAGGCGGCACTCGGCTGCGCGCGCGCCGCCCGCGCTTTATACCAACATTGTTATCCGCCACTAATTGCCAGGATCTGATCGATCTCTGAAATTCCCCAGAATTCAGTGCCGCTCGATGATCCCCTTGACCTCAATTTTACCTCCATTAGATTAATATTATAGACAAGAAATAAATATGTTAAGATTGAGGATTGACGCAAAACTTAAAGTTTTTAAGTACTTATGTTAATCGGAATGAAATTATCACATACACACAATAAACATAATATGTAATTCCAAAAGCTAGTAAACTCAATGAAGGCGCCGGATGGTCCCTTGGCCCTACATTGTACACACGACAGGCAGCAGACATGTCAGGCGTGGTTCACACGATAGCGACTGAACCTTTCTCAAGTGAAAGACGCACCAGCGCCTGCCAACCCTGAAGGCCAGCGGCCGCCTGTCTCTTAGTACATAGGTATCGGTGAAGCTGTGACTCTTCGGCCAGGCCATACTGACTGCCGGTCATTCTGTGGCGTCTTCGGCCGCGGAGGGGAAACCCGGAGGCCGGAGTGATGCAAGCCACCTTGGATTCGATACTGTATTATACTGCCTATTACAATAATTGGCCAAAACTGGCCATATTGTAATAGCAATATATTGATGCGCTGATTTGATTATCTGTTGACTCTTCCAGAACATACGAACGTAAGCGGCTGTCATTAATCATGATTATTATCAAAGATTTATTTATTTGAGCGTGATTCCTGCGATTTGAATTAGCGGCTGCAAAAAGGTCGCAGGAACCGACCTCGCGTCGCGGTGGCAGCGGCGGCGGGGCGGCGGCGGGGCAGCGGCGGCCTCCAACTCTACCAACGACGGAAATCGAACCCATTACACAAAAAACATATCCAAATCATGGACAGATATCATTATGTCTATTTTTTGTGTTAATAATCTAGTTGGTTAATGTTTTACTGACGACGTGATCTCTTCCGACCGGCTAGGTTTAATATCGGTACCAACCAACCATTTAATAAGCGTAATCTTATCAAGGCACACACAACACAAATTTAAGTGAGTAGAGAACAACCTCTCTACTCAATAATTTACGTGTTAAGTTTTAAATCATCAGAAAGATAAAATTAAAATGATGGTTAATAATAAAATAATCTTGTATAAGGAATTACAAAATGGACTGCATCGACCGGGAATCGAACCCGGGCCGCCCGCGTGGCAGGCGAGCATTCTACCACTGAACCATCGATGCTGGTGACGGCAAATCGAAAATACCTGTTATAAAGTTGATATTATAAACATTACTCAAGCAAAACGTGTAAGTTTTGTACGTTTCAGAAATGATTACAAACAGTTTCTAGTAAATTAAACATAACCGTTTTGCCTGTGCAGACCAATATAATAGTAACAGAACGTTTGTGTGTGTTGCCAGGTTACGGGCATATCGCGCCGAAGACCCAGACGGGCAAGGTGGTGACCATCTTCTACGCCATCCTCGGCATCCCCCTCATGCTGCTGTGCCTCTCCAACATCGGAGACGTCATGGCCTCCTCCTTCAGGTTCATCCTCACACACACACAACTTTACATTTCATGTGCCGTAGACCACTTAGTACCTCCTACCCTCAGCCCAGCAATGACGTTAAAATGTTCTATTATCTGACATTTATCATGTCTTCGAGTTCAAAGCATAATTTTTTAATTAAATTGAAATTCAAAATTGAAATTCATTTATTATCATGGCCTTTGGTACAAAATAAGCATTTAGACAAGTCAAATTTTATACTATATGAAATAAGGTGATTTGATTTTCATCAAATCATCAAAGTGCGCCCGCATTTATTAACAACCTTGCGCCTGAATGAATATTGCGATCAACTATGTATTTCACTACAAGCATTTACCCAGGCGTGACCGTTACTAACGCAGTTTGACAGCCGAGCCAAGCTAAAATAATATTTATTGCGTTGTCCTTAAGGTTCCTGTACTGGCGTGTCTGCTGCTACGTGTGCACGCGCCCGCCCAAGCGCCGGCGCCATCACCACCAGTCCATGCGGTCAGCACCTACCTTCTAAAACTATGATGCTTGTTAAAACCGACTTTGAGTGTAGCAACTGAAAATTACGAATTAATAATGCCGAATAATTCAGCTGATCTAGCCCCATGCTAAGCAGACCTTGTGTTAATTAATTAAATCCACGGAAGACCAGCGCTATGGTATAATCTGCTCTACCATTGCACATGCTGAGTGGATTTTGTCAGTTTCTCTCATAATTACAGGTTCATTTATACGAGTATGTAGACTATTCGTCTCTGTGCTGGCAAAATAAAAATCTTTTTACTTTTACTTTTGAATGAATCCAGTTTTACAAAATTTTCATTAGAAACCAGTAGTGGACCGATTTTACTAATTCGCAATCTTCTAAGTTGTTGAAATCTTTCGCAGGCTTCTCAAGAACGAGATACTAATAACTGTACCTACGACTACATCACCAAATGATTTGACTATAAGCCACTAGGCCACTACCTCCCAAGTAACATTTTGGACCTATAACTTAGGTTTATATCAAAAGGTTGAGTAAACGTCGTATAAAGGTTTTTAGCGTACCTACAGGTTCTATAGAAGCGTTTGGTGAAACGTTTTTGCTCTGTAAGCTATAGAGCCAAATTATCCTATTACCTGGCGATGTAAAGGTTTACTTCACCATTTTATAGAGCCATTATAGACAGGTATTATAAACGTTTCAAATATGCCAGTACAGAGCAATATTACTCTATAGTAGTGTTTGATTCACCTTTACGTATCTAATTTGCTCTATAAGGTTTCCCTGATTACCGTTTTATATATTGCGTTATAGCAGTGATGAATATCCAACAATAGAACCATTTAGTGACATCGTGGTTCCACAAACCACTGCAATAGTCCATGGTCTTTAGTAGTGTTAACGACGCCAAAATAGAGCATTTTTGCTCTATAGCGGATATTTCATCACCTTTATAGGATAATTTTACTCATGATGGCGCCGGAAACTTTGTCATGACTACTATAGTTGGCCAATAAGGGTTACGGAGTTACCATTTTGCTCTATAGTACAAAACTGCGGTACCTTTAATACTCGTCTTATATTAATATTTTATTTTATTCAAAACTCAATAAACCGGAGGCGCGTTAAAAATACTAAATAAAAATAGTACTAATCTATCGGTAAAACTTTTGTCGCACGAAAATTTTGCAGTATTGAACGAGTTATTCAATGTCAAAATAAGATAATATAAACTAATCACGTTACAATCCTTGAACTGAAATCACTTTACACAGATAATTTATTTTTTCGACCGTGCCATCTGCCGATGCCGAAAGAAAGATATTTGTGATGTATTGGAATTACGGACTCTACTATAGAACAAATTGGCACTTTAATGGTAACACGAACGCTACTACAGTATAAAATGACACTAAAGTAGCGTTACTGTACCCACTATGTCAATAGATTGTCATACGATTACCACTATATCAACTTTATAGAACAAAAATGTCACCGCTAACACTTCTACAGGTCTACTATGTCACTTTTTGGTGATATAATTGCGCCAAATCGGCTTTACTCGACCTTCTTTGGGCCTCTATAGTACCAAAAGTGGTGTTTGAGATACGTTCTATGGACTGCTATAGAACCAGAAATTGTTACTTGGGCTATGTCCTTTAGAATAGCTATATGTTGTTGCCTGGTTGCAGGCGCTCCGTGCGAGGCACCAGCTCGCGCTCCGTGCGCCGCAGGAGGCCGGTGGAGCGCGCGCACTCCGACACTGACTTCAGGTAAAGTTCAGGACTACTTACTAAAACCTTACTGGAACTGATGCCTGAAATATCTTCACATTTTTGATGATGATGACCTGCGAAAGACTGCAAGTAGATGCTGGATGCGTCAAGCTGAAGATAGGGCGCTATGGCGCTCATTGGGGGAGGCCTATGTCTGAAGCACTGAGTCTCACTGGTTGGGCAGGGCGCAAGTATTGCATGCAGCGTTCTACTTGTCAAATGAATTGTCATCACATACCTTCACCAAACCCATAGCCGCTCCCTCCGCTCAACAAACACTCTTCAACTAAAAACTCCCCGCCCCTTCCATTCCTATAGCTCATCCTTTACCGTACATGCCATAAAACTGTGGAATGCCCTACCCATTTCTATAAGACAAGCTAAGTCTCTCCCTATATTCAAACATATGGTCTATGAACATTTCCTTAACTCAGCATCAAACTGTTAATTTATATACATCACACCTATATTATATATTTATATGTGTATCTTATATTATATATTTATGTGTGTATCTTATATTATATATTTATATGTGTATCTTATATTATATATTTATGTTTGTATTTATACTTATAGCTATCAATATTATTCTATATAACACGCCACCGTCTATACTTGTTCTAACTCTTCATGTCCATCCAAAGGTTGGCTGGCAGAGATCGCTTTAAGCGATAAGGCCGCCCATTGTACAACACATTCTTTATTTGTCTTTTTCCTGTCCAGTGTATCTGTTTTTATGGTGTGCAATAAAGAATTATTGTATTGTATTGAGACAAGTGATGAAATGAATATAAAGTGAATCAATGAAGTAAATATGTGATGTGTAGGTACCGAGACAGTGGGTACAGCAGCGGGCGCGCGCGCAGGTCGCGGCCGCCCCCCGCGACCCCGCACCGCGCCCCCTCCGGCCCCCGCACGCGCTCGCAGCCGCCGCAGCCCAGGAGACATGGTACCACACACACTTCATAGTTTAAACACTAACTAAAGGAATTACTACTGACGTCACCGTTCCATCCTTAGGTTCCAGGGACCCGGAGGACAGATCGCCCGTTCGATTCGACAGACTCAGCAGCAGACATGAACCAGCACCATACGATTATGAAGAAGGTAGGACAATCACATTGAATCATCTTTTCCTTACAGTTACGTTGAATTTCGGCTCCATGTTTCAGGGTTAAATTTTCATTATTTTGTTCAGAAGACTTTCCTAAGATTTCACTGCCACTGCAAGACCTGGAGGCTGCGCTGAAGGACCTGGAAACTCACCAGAACCACAAGCCTTCCAAGTCAGACCTGCGCAGCAAGTCCCTGCCTCGTCCAGCCAAACCCAAGTCAGAATACGGACCTCGACGGGACTTCGACGACCGGAGATATTACGACGACGAACCCATGGATCTGTACGAAATGCACGACCTACATGATATAGACTTTGATAACTACCGAGAGAGGAAGGCGCTGGAGAAAGAGAGAGAAGATGACGGGCACAGGGACCGCGGGTACGACCCCGAGGACGATGACTTCGAGTTCGACAGCCCGAGGAGACAGCAGCGGAGAGAATACAGGTATAAAATGTTACAATGGCTGGTTATTTTGTATGTTTTTAAGCTTAAGGCCTCTTAAAATAAATAAATAACTTGGTCATCCAAACTTCGTGTGATTTTCTTTTGTTCTCTCCAAACAGCAGCTATCTTGCAGTAGGTAGAAGGACATTGCGCAAACAAAAACAAAATACCTACTATCTAGCAAACTCTTGCTGCGCTACCCGCGCCACGAGCATCCTGTTGCATTGCAGCAGAAGACGTCTCTTTGTATGATCAGCTTATTATGTTTGATTGTCAGGTCCAACCGAGGTCGGTCCGAGGCGTACGAGCGCGACGAGTACCCGGAGTACCAGCAGGCGCGGCGCGCGAGAAGTGCGGCCTACGAGCACGAGCGCGACGAGCGCCGCGTGGAGCGCCTGCTGCCGGGGGCGGAGGCGACCCGCGGCCGACACCTGCGCAGGCTCTACACCGTCGACGACACCAGGCCGTATCGATATGTAAGACTAGCTGTTTCCCGCGGTTTCACCTGCGTTAAATTCGAATTTCACATTTCTTAAATATAGTGGTAATATAGCCTATGTTCACCGGGGATAGTGTAGCTTCCCAACGGTGAAATTTTTTTCAAATCGGCCCAATAGTTTTGGATCCTATTCAATACAATCAAACAAAAAATCAAATACTCAACCTTTATTCTTTATAATATTAGTATAGACAACACAATTTTATGAACTATTTTTTGGTGATTTTGATAGGACTGCATTATTCGAGATGGATATGTCAACTACATATGTAGATCATTTGAACGTATTTACGTTCAATTCAAACGCTAGGTCGTTTAAAGCTAGAAATATGAATGTCACAAAAAACTTCATGCTCAAATATTTACACGTATTTCATTTCAGACGAAATGCATTTTTTCTTTATAATTATCGTCTGAAATCATCAGCTATTACAAGATATTCTGCCTCTTACATAAAAACTTTACTTTTTGGTGTTCTATTTACAAAAACGGAACATCATTTCATTCGAATTAATTTTTAAATATGGAACTGAAAGCGCTCTTTTGATGATTGTATAAAAGAAGGGTCACTCTTCCCGCGTGGTAGTATAGCTGTAGATATGCTATGACGTAGCTGTAGACATGCTGCGACGTAGCTGTAGACATGCTGCGACGTAGCTGTAGACATGCTGCGACGTAGCTGTAGACATGCTGCGACGTAGCTGTAGACATGCTGCGACGTAGCTGTAGACATGCTGCGACGTAGCTGTAGACATGCTGCGACGTAGCTGTAGACATGCTACAACGTAGCTGTAGACATGCTACAACGTAGCTGTAGACATGCTACGACGTAGCTTTAGACATGCTTAGAATTATCTACAGTAGACATGCTACGGCGTAGCTGTAGACATGCTACGACGTAGCTGTAGACATGCTGCGACGTAGCTGTAGACATGCTACGGCGTAGCTGTAGACATGCTACGGCGTAGCTGTAGACATGCTACGGCGTAGCTGTAGACATGCTACGGCGTAGCTGTAGACATGCTACGACGTAGCTGTAGACATGCTACGACGTAGCTCTAGACATACTACGACGTATACCGATGCGTAGGTTAGGTACTTTGTTTTCGTGATGTATAAGAAACAAAAAAGAAATTTATACCGTCCCCTGTAAAAAAATATACCATTTCAGACCCCATCTCCCGACAGAGATGAAGACTGGAGCGATGGTGAGGTAGCCGTGATGCCGCGGAGGAGCAGACCGCCTCAAGGTATAAACCTCTTGAATCCTGATACGATCATTGGTCGAGCGCCTGATATGAAAGCGAATGCCGTTTTGTTGCAGCGTGGGGCTCTGCGCGACAGATGGAGATGTATCCCCCCGCACTGTCGGACACAGCCAGAGTAGAGGTACGCGTCGCGTGACCCACATTATTATATACAGGGTTATTGGTCATTCAACGTATTCCCGTTAGGAGGTGATATGGGTGACTATATGCGATATTTTTTACCCCCATGTGCATCATGCAAAAGTGAACCATTTTTAAGTTATCATGATTTTTAGCTTTTTTCAAAATAAGTCAAATGTGCAACATCAAAAATCTAGTCTTTTTAAATCAATTGTTTTCTTCTGATTTATAAAAACGAATAAACATTGGTTATTTATAAATATTAAAACAACAATTATCAAAAAAAATTCTCAATTAATAATGAAATAATATCGTTTTTTATCTCGCATTTTAAAATTTGGAGCGATAATTGTTGTTTAATAAACACTTTAATAATATCAATATTATTGATAAATAACTAGTGTTTATTAGTTTTTATAAATCAGAAGAAAAAAATAGATTTAAAAAGACAGTTTTTTTTAAATAAATTTTTGATGTTGCACTTTTGACTTATTTTGAAAAAAGCTAAAAATCATGATAACTTAAAAATGGTTCACTTTTGCATGATGCACATGGGGGTGAAAATTATCGCAAATAGTCACCCCTATTACCTCCTAACGGGAATACGTCGAATTACCAATAACCCTGTATTGAAACTCTGCACGAAAGAATTGCTCCTATTTATCCAGCTGTTGCTCTCACTCAACGGATGCATGACAAAACAAAACAAATAATTATTTACTGTACACGATCATTATTATAAACGAAATTCGTGCGACATGTACAATGGCTGGCCTTATCGCTAAGAAGCGATATCTTCCAGGCAAACTTTGTATGGAAAGAATAATGGCTCTAGATCAGTTTAGAGACCGAAACATACTCTGATCCACAAACAATTATCCATTTGGTACCGTCTACCTCAACGTTACTCCGTTACGCCGCTCCCAAGTTGGCAGAAGCACGCTTTGTCCTGGAAGTTTACTTTGAAAAACGAACGAACTGGACTGATGATGTCAATCGCACGGATCTAACAACCACTTTACCACCAAGTGGCTTCTTAATAAATGTCAGAATCATTTTCGAAAGAACGGTATGGTGATTATAAAAAATAAAATAAAAAATAAAAAGTTTCTTTATTCAGACAGGTTGTCCACATACATACAAATTACAAAAATAAAACATAAGACCTTAAATTAAATTAAAATTAGATTTGCAGCAGTCATTCAACAGGCTCCCCCCAACCCATGGAGTCTAGTGAGTGAGGACTCTGTTGAATGTCTGCATGATGGGCGAGGCAAACTTGCTGCCCACAACCTGCAGGATGGAGTTGGTACTGCTCCATGTTCTGCGCAGCAGCGAGGCTGTATTCTTGCGGATGATGGCGTGAAAGCCATCAACCTGGGCTTCAGCAAACATGGAGGATGCACTGCAGAAGCGGGGCAATCCCTACAACATCCTGAAGGCGTTATTATACTGTACACGCAGAGCGCTGAGCGATCTTTTAGTAAAGCTAGCCCAAAGGCTGCCCGTATAGAACGATTGGCAGTAGGCTTTGAATAGCGTGATTTTCACTTGCCTACTGCAACGAGCGAACCTTCGTGCCAGCATATTACTGCGGACCGCCAACGCCCTGCGTTCACGTTCTATGTCTACCTGGTCGTCAAGGTCGTCGGTAAGGAAATGTCCCAGATACTTGAACTTATAAACTCTATTTAGCTCAAGACCATTTAGTCTCAAGCATGGGACAGACTCTGGAACCTTACCTGCGGCCTTGAATACCAGGTATTATGTAACTCGCGACCGGTTTCCGACAGGCGTAAATTAAGCAATCAGTGCTGTCAAACGTCAATTTTTAGAAATTGCAGCTAGTTTCAAACTAATACAAAATTGACGTTTTATGCACTGATTGCTTAATTTACGCCTGTCGCAAACCGGTCGCGAGTTACATAATCACCCGGCCGGTCGGCCGTCTTTAGTTTTATCCGACGTCATCCGTCAATTTTGTTCATTTTTTAAAGTAGACCTCCTGGCGAGCCCTCACTCGCCTATGCTGGCCACTTGCTGCAGATCAAACACACGCTACGGGCGGTGGTTAGCCACCAAGAGCATGAAAGGAGCATTACAAGTATGACTAACCTCTGGAGGGGTGTGTGGGTTGTGTTTGTGCAGATGAAGCCGGTGCCGATCTGGCTGTGCGTGTGCCTGGTGGCGTCCTACATCGTGGCGGGCACGTTCCTGTTCGTGCGCTGGGAGCGCTGGCCGCACCTGGACGCCGCCTACTTCTGCTTCATCACGCTCACCACCATCGGCTTCGGAGACTTCGTGCCTGCACAGGTTAACACACTCTATTGGCTTATTTTGATTATTATTAACAAGTAGTTTGCGCTTCCCACGCGTTGTTTCTATGGAAAGTTAGTGTAGGTATTAAGGTTATAATCTGTCTCATAGGAACTGATCTATGGTGATTAAAAGAAGCCTATGTTTTATTCTAGGCTTACAGCTACATGTAGGAAATCACAATTTCAGCCCGATCCGTTCAGTACTTTTGGCGTGAAAAAGTAACAAACATACATCCATCATATATAAATCGAAAAAAATGAAAAATGGCATTTTACAATTGAAACAGTTGAGGTAACTACAGACTCTAGCACAGTCTGTTTCAATTGAAACAGTTGAGGTAACTACAGACTCTAGCACAGTCTGTTTCAATTGAAACAGTTGAGGTAACTACAGACTCTAGCACAGTCTGTTTCAATTGAGTCAATACAGACGGAGGTAACTACAGACTCTAGCACAGTCTGTTTCAATTGAAACAGTTGAGGTAACTACAGACTCTAGCACAGTCTGTTTCAATTGAGTCAATACAGACGGAGGTATCATAACGACTCTCAAGAACACATTTACACCCCATTATTGGCCCAAAATGGTTTATTTATTTATTGAGAAACAATAAACCACTCCATTAACCATTTAATTAACTTAAACATTTGTGCTAAAACTTTAGTATGTAAAATGTGTGGTTGTCGGTGAGATCGAGTATTTAGTTCATTGTACAAGTGTAGTATGTCTGGACAGGGCCAGCGCGTGGACGACCCCCGCGCCGCGGTGCACTCCATCGCGCTCTGCTCGCTGTACCTGTTATTCGGCATCGCGCTGCTCGCCATGTCCTTCAACCTGGTGCAGGAGGAGGTGCGCGCCAACGTGGCCGCGCTCGCCACCAAGCTCGGCATCATCAAGGCGCGCGACGTCGTCCCCGACTCCGACACCGACTACTGACCCTCGGACCCCCGACGCGACGCCGACACCGACTACTGACCCCCAGACCCCCGACGCGACGCAGACACCGACTACTGACTCCCAGGAACTCTGATTTCGACACCAGCTACTGACTGGAGGCAGAAGTCATATTCCTAGAACTTCCGCAAGTGAGCCAGCCAGTCAAACTTCAAAGTGCTTTATTTCCTTTAGAGCCAGGTCTCAAGACATTCCGGATGTGTGAGGCCAGCCTTCCTTAGACTCTTGTTTCGGGCGTGTCGCGTCAACGTTCATGAACCGGATAAGGCCAGTAGCTAAGCTAAAATAGATAACAGACTTCAATATATTTATGAGGAGGTGGACTAGACACTATTGTATGTAATAGCTAAGAATTAAGCAAGTAACTATAACTTATTGTTATATGCCTTATATGACATTTAAACTAACTAATAGTAAATAAAGGAAAAATACCTACCGGAAGATGTTCCTCTTTCTATTGACTCCCCCGCGATCCCAAGCTTCCTAACAACCTAAGCTTTAAGCTTGATATGCCCTCACAACTTGTTATTTTTTACAACCAAATTGAAATTGAAATTAAATATCGAGGGTCAAAAATCTCCAAAAATTGCGGTACAATAATATTTCCATGGGAATAATGCCGCCACTGCCCAACCCACCCACGGAATCGCAGCTGACGGTCACGTCACGAGTAGGTACTTTACAAATTTTCGTTCGGGAGGAAATAAATTGACCAAATTTGTAGGTACTCGTACCTGACGCCCGGAACACTACGTTTTAGAAGAACACTCACCCGTAATATAATAAATAACCCAAACAATGAATAGTCTATTCTGATCTGAAACAATTAATAGTCTATGGTTGGTTCCTTCATAGTGTTGGACTGGTGTACTGTGACTGTGGTGTTGGTAACAGCAGCGACGTTGCCGCTCCACCGCGCGCCGGTGACCGGATAGCGCCGTCTGGCGGCGCGGCGGCGCGGCGGTGCCGCTCTGCTCGCACCTAGAGGGCTTGACTGTGGTGTTGGTAACAGCAGCGACGTTGCCGCTCCGCCGCGCCGCCGCGCGCCGGTGACCGGATAGAGCCGTCTGGCGGCGGTGCCGCTCTGCTCGCACCTAGAGGGCTCGACCAGTGCCCCCCTCCCCCGCGCCCGCACCGCGTCGTCCCCGTCAGTCACCACCGCCCGCCATTCCGTTCAGTTCCGGCCGCCGCCGCCGCCGCCGCCGCCGCCAGTGCGCTTCTAACCGGCTCTCGGACGGTTGGTTCACACACTAGTTGTTTACATACAAGAATTGAAAGCAAATTTATTTCAAAGCAAAGCCCAAATACCTACTAATAACTTTGACATGATTTTGATATCCTTGGTGACATTGTTACATTATGACATTGTTACATTATGACATTGTTACATACAAAAAGCTGAATTGAAAGTGACAACTGACTGGCAAGTTTATTCAGAGAGCTCAGGGTCACGCACGGCACGGGTCGCCCGGTCAGGTTATCGTACTGTTGCCTGTTTCGTTGTGGAAACGGATCGGAAACGGGAAAGGAGAACAGCAAAATGGACCCGTTATCTGCCTCAACGTCAAGGTTAGTAGCCAGCATGGATGAACTAAGTAATATGTACCTACTACATAGGTAGTAGGTAAGGTACTATCCTATATTGTATGTATGATAAGGAATACATGTATGTAGGTAGGTGGGTACGTAGTTATTGTGCCTATTCTCTTTGCTTTGATATATACGTAATATACATATGTAGGTAGATACTCTAAAGTTAACTTAAATATCTACCTACACCTAAATAAAGGATGATAGAAAGTTGACTAGGGGGGCACGCATCGCATTAACATTGTAATGTCGGATAAAAAAAACAATTTCAATTTCTTTTGAAACTATCATGGTTATTAATACTAAAGTCATTTAAAACGGGATATTTACCATGATGAGTGCAGTCGCAGTGCCTTCAGTTACTCCGTCCGTGATCATGGCGCATGCAACTGTGCCGAAATATTGGATAACTCAAAAATCAAATCATGGTAAATATCACGTTTAAAATGACTTTAGTAATTTAAATTTCCTTCGAAAACGCTCTAGACTGTCATGCCATGGCCTCTTAAATGACGTCACGCCCTGCTAAACAAAACTGTTTGTTTGTGTATGCTGTAAGTATGGAGATTGCAAGTTAAAAATGAATTCCACGTATTACAAGTACTGTATAGTGCCGCTGTGTAAAAGCACAAGCATAAAACACCAAACAAATTATTTATATATGTTCCAAACCATCCACAAACACGGAAAAAGTGGCTAACTATTGCAAGGAGGGATGATGCTCATTGTTTATCAACAAATACAAGAATGTATTTTTGTGAAGATCATTTCGATGTAAGTACCTATATGACACCACTTATTCTAGGCAATTTAAATGTAACACAAAACTATTTGTAATACTGATAACTGATAAATTTGGCTCAAAAATATTGATAAAACTGACAATAACTTAGGTACTAGTTGAGGTTAGGTATTTTTAAGGTTTAGTTGTGTAGTTCATTGTAGGATTTGTAGGTACCTAATAAACACAATTTTTATTTTCTAGTTGCCAAATGATATGCTTCATTATACCGAGTATCATATACTGGGAACAGTCATGGAACAGTATCACTAGTGCGCATGAAACCAGGTTGCACTCCCAGTCAATTTGGATGTCGAGAAGATAGAAGAAAACGGACATGTAGCAGCACAGAATTAAAATACATATTTAAAAAACAAAGAATGACAACAATAGCAGAGTCCGAATGAACCAGAAGAAAGTTATGTGTGTGTAAGAAAGTGAAGTTCTTCTCTCAGAGATATTCCTCATACAAGTTCAGGTATGTACGAGTAATAAACAACACAAACTGTTATAAACAACAAGTACCTACCTACCTATCTAGTTCAATATCATTATAAAGCTAATTACTTGCCTTTTTTGCAGATTTTCAAACAGTTGGACAAAATGAGCCAGAAATTTTATGTGTGCCCAGCCCAAAGTACATAAATCAGTTCAAGCATTTGTAAAGTAAAGTAGAGTAAAAAATCATTTATTTCTTTAGGCTTACAAAATAAGCACTTAGACAAGTCATATTTTATAAGTACATTAAATTATTATCAAATAAAATTATTTTACTGTTCACTTAAATTTTTTGTCCACTAGTGGAAGAAGTGAAAAAGAAACCACTAGCATGTTCATCTCTTATGTCTAATACATGGTTATTTGCCTATTTAAGTCTAAATATAATATGATTCGATACATGTCAATATTTAAGTAAAGCTATGCACAACAACAAATTACTTACATACTATTGTCGGTGCGAAACTGAGCGACATCTGGCCAAGCATTAACATCATTGAGATAATCATTTATGGAGTAGAAAGCCTTCTTGATGAGATTTATTTTTATGTAATTTTTAAATTTTTGGATAGGGAGCTCAGTTGCTTCAGATGGAAGCTTATTATAGAAGCGCACGCTATTGCCCATAAATGTTTTCCCTACCTTGTGTAATCTAAATGATGGGATGTGTAACTTGTTCTTGTTTCTTGTATTTCTATTGTGAACATCACACTTTTTCATAAGGCTATCCTTATTTTTCTGGGTATACATTAAATTTTCATAGATGTATTGCGATATTACAGTCAGAATATTAATGTTTTTAAATAAATCTCGTGGCTTTAATTTATAAATAGCGCGTACCGCCCTTTTTTGAAGAACAAATATGGTCTGGATGTCAGCTGCCTGTCCCCAAAGCAAAATACCATAAGACTTAATACTATGGAAGTAACTGAAATAAACTAACCTAGCTGTGTCTTCATTGGTAATATATCTAATTATTCGAACTGCATAAGCTGCTGAACTAAGCCTACCTGCCAGAGCCTCTATTTGCGGCCTCCATTGAAGAGAGGAATCCTAGGAATACAGTAGAGTCTATTCGGTATTTGTGACACATACATTCAGAAGTAAAGCTGTCCAGGTCACGACTAATGTGAAAACAATAGACTAGGCATTATCACCCTTGAAACCTTCAATAATGTCTATAAGTTCCACATCCCCGTTTAATGCTGAGCCACCATTACAAATCATATCCTTCCGTCTCCAACCGAAGCAAAGTTACAAGAAACATATTGATTGAGGAAGAACTCTCTGACAGTGATAAAAAGAATATCTTTATCTATGGTTACACTATTTAAAACTCAAGAATGGCTGAACCGATTTGGTTGAAAATTAGAATAGTAAAAGGTAGCTTAGAACCAGGAGAAAGACATTTTCGTGGGTTAGCGTGGTTTCCATAGAAACAACGCGTGCGAAGCCGCGGACCAAAACTAGTACAAGATACCTAATTATATTAGAGTTAGGTACATCTTCTGTCTGATTAGTTAGTAGAAAGGTAGTGTAATAGCAGCACGACGGTGTGTTCGCAGCGCGATGAGGCGGTTTCACCCGGAGCCCGGCGAGCTGATCGCGGAGCTGCGCGCGCGGCCCTGCCTGTGGGACCGCGAGCACGCGCAGTACCGCCAGCGCGGCGCCAAGGAGCGCGCCTGGCGGGAGGTCGCCGCCGCGCTCGAGCCCGCCTACCACCTCCTCGACACCGCCGAGAGACACGAACTAGGTACGACTACTTCATAGAACAATGCACCCCTTCAGGTGGCTTTATGCAAACTCTCTACAAGCAACGCATCGTAGTTACAAACTACGTAAACGTAACACAGCTACGAGCAGCGATTCGATGGACGATCTATATTCTAATTCCTTGTTACTTTACTTCCAGGAATCATAATAATGCGCAAGTGGTACAACATCCGCGACGCGTACCGCAAGGCGTTCACGTCGCGGCACAGCCGGCCCTACGTGTACGGAGACCTGCTCGCCTTCCTCGACCCCTGCTTCCGGGACTGCGAGCGCGCCAAGCGGGAGTGCTCCTCGCTCGAGGAGGAGGAGCCCGCCGAGAAGGAGGAGTGGCTCAACGTGTTCGAGGTGGAGGAGGACACGCCTCCGCCGAAAAGAACGAAAACAGTCGAATACAATACAAGTAGAATGAAAGATGAAACTGACGAGAGCCTCGTGTCCGTCCTTGTCAATCTCTTGGAGAAAGAAGAGGACGAGGATAGAGCGTTCTTCAAATCAATCACGCCGACCGTCAAAGCTCTGTCGGACGAAGCTAAGTTCGTGTTCAGGATACAGGTGATGAAGCTG
Source organism: Eupithecia dodoneata (assembly GCA_947044415.1). Lineage (NCBI taxonomy): Eukaryota > Metazoa > Arthropoda > Insecta > Lepidoptera > Geometridae > Eupithecia > Eupithecia dodoneata. The sequence goes on from OX345665.1 coordinate 343,446, forward strand.
CTCAACAGTCTGCGCAAAAAGTCTCGGAACATCAAGGTAGAAACCATTTCTAACGGGAGCGAAGGGGACGACGAATGAACGAGACGCTCAATGAACGCTAGAGGATGGAATATACGCGTGACTTGTGCATATTACTATGGAGCAGAAAGTATTGTTGTTGCCGGAGATATCTTTAAATATAATGAAAGTAACGGTTGTCCTCAGCCTACTCAAAGTACAATACAACAGGATTTACGGCAGTTTCGTTGTTTCTCTGCTCTGGGATTGTTAAATAACTGAGTGGCTGGCTACTACAGCAGTGTACTCATAATGTCCTCCTCCATTTTCATCAGCTAGGGAAATACGTAATAACGTAACTGATTAACTTAATCCTGTGAGATACATAGGTACGATAGGGGCTATCTTTAATTCTGACAAAATTATAAACTCTACTAATCACGTGCGGAAATGATTATTTTCGGTGCAACTTACAAAAGTATTGTTTTTCCAGTGTAAGTAGCCACTTACTTATTTCAACAGAAGTGTAGATACCTATGATAATATATTGCAAAGGTGAGGTCGTTAATTAAAAACATAGTTATCAATTACGAACCTCTTTTACGTCACAATCACAAGGTAACAAACAGCCTAGTCCTATCAGCGGTCAGTGTTGGTAATCCATACTAGAAGCCTATTTAGTACGTTTGTTTATATTATACTGGGTCATGAAAATGTAAAGACAATTTCTCAATATTATATTAAACCGATCGGATTGAGCACTACTGGGGGTACCAAGCGCATCTGACATAACTCTGCAAGTAATGTCACGAACTCCCACCAACAATTTCCCGAGTATGGTTTTCCTTGAGTGAAGCCGCGGTTAATAACTACTAATAAAATAAATCCATTATCTGCTAATGATATACGATATATTTAATTCGTCCGAGTGCGCTGAGTACTTCCGAGCTGGCCGCGGGCCCTGACGCTAGTGCGCCCATATCCAGGGGCAAGAAGAGGCATCATCGTAACCAGTTAAAGCTCAAAGTCGGATCCAGTGTTGTCTTACAGTCAGGCGTACAGTCACCACACGAACAATCGGTGCTAGCTAACACAGGCGCCACCGAACCAGCTGTTGGCTCATAGCACCATGTCGAACGAAGAGAAAGGCGAGAAAGGGCCTCCGTCGCGAGGCCCAGGCGTGGACCTGGACCACATCCTAGAGCACGAGGTGGGACAGTTCGGGCGCTACCAGCTCGTGACGCTGGCGCTGGCCGCGCTGCCCATCATGTTCTCTGCCTTCGCGGCCGGAGAGTACATATTCACCACGGCCAGGATACCCACCAGGTACGTTGACCAAAACTGATAAGCTAAATTAAATAAAGATTATCGATACCTAAGGTCTCAATGAGGACATTAGGCATTGCCGGACACACACATTGGCAAATATGTAAGATGGTTTTCAGTCATGCTACGGGCTAAAGTTATCAAAGAACAAGCTTAAAAACAAATATGTTCCAATAGCATTTTATTATTTTAATCTGAAGCTGAACACCATCATTGAAATTACCATAGACTGCGTCTGTTGCGCAGTTGGGATAGGTCAGTGAGACGCTAAAGAGTTTAATTCTCGCTGGTGACGAGGTGTGTGCTAAATATGTTATAACTCCGTGTTGGTAGATGCCTGGTCCCGCAGTGCGACACCAGCCCGCCGCAGTTCTCTCCGCCATGGCTGCTGGATGCTGTCCCGGCCAGCGGCGCCTCCTTCGACAATTGCCAGCAATTCGCCAACGCCAGCGCGCCGCCGCCGCAGCCGGTCGTGCCTGACACCTGCCCCGCCGCGCTCTTTGACCAGGGTACCACTGTCGACTGCACGGAGTACGTCTTCGAGAATACCTACAGCGTTGTTTATGACGTAAGTGGATTTCCATCTTTTGAACTGACAGATATTAAATTGTTTATTGTTCGAAGACTGTAGACGAGACTTGCACTGGGTGGGACTGATTGTTCGTGGCATGCGCATGGTTCCAGCTATACAGCTACTAGTGTGTGTCTATGCAGCTATGCTATGCTATGGATAGTTTGCTTGACCGACACCTACGGGGGCACATTAAACTGAACGATGCCCAATTTGGGTTTCGGTTAGGTTTATGAACGGAAAGTGCTACCTTGTCTCTCAAGCAAACAGTTCAGTATTATACGGCTAGAGGAATACCAGTGTACGCCTGTTGTTTGGACCTGTCCAAAGCATTCGACCTGCTATCGTATGACATACTCTGGAAGAAGCTGGAGCTTGAGTCGGACTTCCCACGAGAGTTAGCGTAACTATTTCGCTATTGATATAGTCACCAAACCAATATTGTGAAGTGGGCGGACTCATACTCGGACATGTACAGGCTGGAATGCGGTGTGAGGCAGGGCTCACACCGCATTCCAGCCTGTACATGTGAGGGGGTCTCTTCTCCAAGTATTTTTAACGTACATGAACAGCTTGATTGGGGAGCTCAGTGGCATCAAAGTCGGCTGTCACATAGATGGGGTTTGTATCAATAACATTAGCTACGCCGACGATATGGTGTTGCTGAGCCCTTCGATCGGAGCCCTACGCAAGCTACTGCACATATGTGAGTCCTATGCGAAGGCCCATGGGCTCAGATATAATGCGAGAAAGAGTGAGTTTATGGTGTTTAAGGCAGGCTCCAAGACCTTTTTAAATGTTCCACCCATCACCCTAGATGGAGCTCCTCTCGAGCGCGTGTCGAAGTTCAAATATCTGGGCCACTGGGTCAACAAGGACCTAGATGATAATGACGACATAGAGAGAGAGCGCAGGGCGTTGGCCGTCCGATGTAACATGGTGGCTCGCAGGTTTGCTCGCAGTTCCAGGGAGGTGAAGGTGACGCTCTTCAAAGCATATTGCCAGTCACTATACTATAGTAGATATACGCAGAAGGCGTACAACGCGCTGTGTGCGGGGCGGGTTAAGGGGCGGTGCCCGGTCACTGATGGTCTCTCGCGTCCGCATATTTTTATTTTTGTCTGTGTCCATATTTTTAATTTATTTTATTTTATGTCATTGATTTGTGATTGAGTATGTAAATTTTAATGTTATTTTTTGTATGAGGCCTGTGCTTGAAATAAACAATATATTTTTTTTTTATGCGTATCGGTCTACTGGTTGAGACGCCAGACGGTGATAATGTCCTCAGTAAAGGAGGTACCTTTCTTACAGGGAGAAGGTGAATAGTGGCCTTCTCATACCCCGTCTGTTGTGTGTAAGATTCCCGATAGGGGTATACTTTGATGGTCAATAAAAAAAAATACTTTACGTTTCAACGATTAGTGTTGCTATAAAATATCATGATAATTTAATTCAAGGGCAGGATCACTTTAATATCTAGTATAATTTACGATTAGGTTATCCTAATCATAAATAAGATTAATGCTCACATAATCGCCAAATATGTAAATATTTCCGTGCAAATGTTATTGACATTTTACTGATATATAATTGATTGATTTGTTTCTTTAATTTTGGGATATATTGTGTCATTACGAATAAATACAAAATGTTTATTCAATAATAAAAAATACACAGTCGGAGTTGAAAACAACTGGAAGTATTTATTTTTCCAACAAGAGCAAAGATAAGTTCATTTCGGGGCTTTTTAGAAGGCATCTTGATTAATGAAAGGCATCTCTAGTCTAGTCAATACCTAATAATAATAATGAAATCATTAAGACCCACAACTGATTCTTAGATTTATACACATTTAAATATGTTCACATGACGAAGTTTTCGCCCTGGTACCGTTCCAGTTCGGCATGGCGTGTGAGGAGTGGCGCCGTTCTCAGATCGGGTCGATCCGCACGATCGGCACGCTGCTGGTGCTGCCCATCACCGGGTACATCTCCGACCGCTGGGGGCGCCGCGTCGCGCTAACGCTCAACGCCTTCAACACCGCCTGGATCGGCCTCGCGCGCTCCTTCGTCAACTCCTACGAGTGGTTCCTGGCGCTAGAGGTGCTCGAGTCCACGGTCGGCGCCGGCGCCTACTCCTCCTGCTATATCCTTGGTAAATACTTTTACTCTCTATAAAATGCATGAATGATTATACTTAGGTATATATTATACTTACGCATTGACAGTCAATGTACTACACTGACAGTAACGTAAGGAATTCTAACAACTTGTGCATAATTATTATTCAAAATTATAAGTTTAAAGTGTACCTTCTTACACTTTAAACTTATAATGTGAGCAGTAACCAAAAACGTCCGACAGCGGTAGTCGACTAAGCGCCTTGTAGAGTTTACTTGAAACGTGCACCTGTAAATTGCTAAAACTTTTTTGCACGGTTCAACAAACTATTTAACTGTCATTATAACATGGAGAAACGTAAGTGTGGAGGCTGTACACTTGTACAGCGGTTATTAGTGATAAATGGTTTATGAGCTGCGCTACTTGCAATCAAAAATACGATCTGCAATGTGCAAATCTTTGTTCAAATAATTACAGGGGATTAAATGAGGAGAGTCAGCAGAAAGGAAAGGAAATGTCGGTTTCAACGGAGACAGTCAGCCATGTGTGCAGGACATAACATATGTAGTGCAGAAGTATGTGGCAATTATTATTGTCTGTAATTTTTTATTTTTTTATTTCTAGTAGTTAATTATTGTAAATTTTACAATATTGCACGCCCAATAGGGCAGAATACATTGTGACCCATTACATTATAAGAACTTTTTCACATGTATTTCATGCAATAAATGAATTTACCCGTACTTTAAAATCAGTTAAATTAGATGAAGTTTCCTGATCCTAAGCTTATAATGATGTGTAATTGTACGTGGGTGCATGAACACATATGTAAGTTTACTTATATTTAGCTTTAGGTACGTATCCGGTTTATTGTTTTTTTCTATTTCAAGCTTTTCTATCATACGTTTTGCTCTACTCGTTTTGTTCTTATGATTCTCAGTATGCACATCATTTGTGAAATGATCAAGTTCTAAACCCTTTATTATTCAAATTCTGTATATTTTGTGATTATTTTATGTTTTGTGCGTTTAAATAAATAAATAAAAAAAAAAAAAAAATGAATTTGAATGCGACGCCAGACCCATACGACCGGGAAGTCAGGCGCAGGACCAACGCATTTTAAGCAAACAAAAAAATATGTAAAGAAAAATTACTGGTGATGATGAAAAAACTGAAGAGTGTACCTTATGTAATGTTATAGTTAGAAATCGTTATTTATCTCAGAATCTGTGAAAGCTACCACCTTCATATTTAGGTAAATGATAAATCGAACTTTTATCTTGGATTCCGTTTTTTCGAAAACACGATTGGTGAAAATTTTCTCGATACTTTTATTTTTTGAAAAATACATGTTTTGCACACATTTTGCTATTTATCTCAGGAACCACCTAATTTTTTTGTTGGATTTTTGTTTTGTCGAGAAACGTAGTAGAATTTCTTCGTTTTCGTCTTTTTAATTTTTAGATTAGTTGTGTACTTAAATAACTTGTAATTAAGCATTAGGCAGTTTTGGCGCTTACGTCGATAAAAAATACGGAGCACGTCTATCGCTCTGTGCTTCTCACTCACAAGAAAATCATATCTTGTCATTCTGCTCTGAACTGAAGCGAAATTCGAATTTTGGCTGAGGTATGGCACGCTCTTAATAAAATCATATCTCAGCTCCCGTGACACTTAGGATTAGGACATCAATTCAAAGGGAAATGTTGCGCCTGACCACCATATTCCCTCGAGCCCAGATAGCAAACACTGTATAATATGAGCCCAGATAGCAAACACTGTATAATAAAGCAGTTTATTTAATTTTTTCTTTAATATTGTATTTTCTCGTTTCAGTAACGGAGCTGGTAGGTCCTAAGTACCGCGTAGTGGCGGGCGCCACGATCTCCACCCTGTTCGCGCTCGGGCAAGTGGTGCTCGGGTTCATCGCGTGGGGCGTGCCCTCCTGGAGGCCGCTCACGCAGGTGCTGTACGCGCCGCAGCTGCTGGTCATCGCCTACTTTTGGATCCTCTCGGAGTCCGTCCGCTGGCTCATGAGCAAAGGCCGTTACGAGGAGTCCGAGAAGATATTACAGAAGGTCGCGAAAACTAACAAAAAAGAGCTGTCTCAAGAGTCTCTAGCGGCGTTGCGAACTACGATCGAAGCGGAGAAGAACGAAGTGAAACCGAAAGAACCGTTGTTGATACTCCTGGTGTTGAGGTCGAAGACGATACTGTCGCGGTGCATGGTCTCTCCGGTCTGGTGGATCACGAACACGCTGATCTACTACGGCATGGGCATCAACTCGGTGAACATGTCGGGCAACGGGTACCTGAACTACGTGGCGGTGGCGGCTATCGAGATCCCCGGCTACTGGACCGCCATCCTGCTGCTGGACCGCGTGGGCCGCAAGCCCGTGCTCATCTGCGGGTACTGGCTCTGCGCCGCTTGCCAGTTCGCCTTTGCATTCCTTCCTGACGGTACTATCTTTGTCTATCACGAGTATCTACCTATCTATGTTTGTTTATCATCTGTTGTGAGAAAAAAGTAAAGTAAGGGAATACCAAAGGCAGTTTGAGTACGTAATAATGCTGTGCAATTCTCTACCGATCCGCCTGCTAAGCAAGGTAATTTTGCAGTCTTGGCAGTTTTTGGGAGTGATGGGATGATTTCAGTGTTACTATACAATGTGTATTGTCGAACCTTGATCAAACGAGATGTGCGAATACACGACATATATTTATCGATAAATAATAAAAAATGAAAATTTATATGTTACCTATCTCAAAAATAAAGCCGATTTAATAAATTTTTTAATGAAAACTAATTCATCTGGTTTTTTCTTCGTTTCTTTTTGAGTAAACGGTGTATTTTATTCAAAGTAGTCTCATTTGAAAGCTAGATAGTTTACCTAGCTAATAAAATATGGATAGGCCCATAATTTTGGAGGATTTGTAGACTAAATTGTGGAGTTTAATACAACATGCAAAAAAGTATACCACAATAACCCAGTTTTAAAGTTACAGATCAAAAATAAAATAAAAATCGTATTTTTTTTGAAAATTTCAAAAAAAATATTGATTTTACTAGGCTTATGTACAGAAATTGTATTTTATTAGCTTAGCATTAGCTAGGTAGACTATCTAGCTTTCAAATGAGACTATTTTGAATAAAATACACCGTTTACTCAAAAAGAAACGAAGAAAAAACCAGATGAAGTAGTTAACATTAAAAAAATAAATAAATCGGCTTTATTTTTGAGATAGGTAACATATAATTTTTTATTTTTTGATTTTTATCGATAAATATATGTCGTGTATCCGCAAATCTCGTTTGATCAAGGTTCGACAATACACATTGTATATGCCAATATTGCCCCTTCCAGGCATGTCGGGTCTCTCCCTGTTCCTGTACCTGTTCGGCAAGTACAGCATCGCCATGGTGATGACGTCAGTGTACGTGTACACCGCGGAGCTCTACCCCACCAAGTACCGGCACAGCCTGTTCGCCTTCTCCTCCATGGTGGGCCGGCTCGGCTCCATCACAGCGCCACTCACGCCAGCGCTTGTAAGTGATTTTTATAACAGTTTTTAGGGTTTCTTTTGCGAAATAGTTATCTACGATGGTAGGTACCTAAAGGTTGCAACAGTTGACAGCTTTATCCATGTTTATTTAGACAATTTCCTGGACAATAATTTAACTATTGCTTGGTTTAACTCTAAACAAGTCAAACTAATAACAACAATTTTAATTTTTATAAAACTTAGCGATAGAATAGTATGAAAAAGTTGTGGTTATTTTGTGTCAGATTAATGTGTAACAAGTACATAACAACAAGTATTAGTAACATAAAAATAGCTGTTACGGATTTTGACTCATTGTAACAATTTTGAAACATTGTGCACACAAAGGGCCTCGCTCAGCATGGTTCGCGTAGCGATGTCTCGATAGAGAGAGATATATATGAGTGCGCGTCACTGCGATCCTCCACTTATGCAGTGGTTGTAATGTGCAGGCGCAGGAGGTGTGGGCTCCCTTCCCGTCGGTGCTGTTCGGCAGCTTTGCGCTGCTGTCGGGGCTGCTCATCTTCACGACCCCAGAGACCCTGGGCTGCAAGCTGCCGGACTCCATGGAGGATGCAGAACTCATCGGCAAGAAGAAGGTGCCAGTGCACTGATCTCAATATACCTTAGATTGTATGATGGAATGTGTTTTCTTGTTGCCCTTTTATTAGGAAACCAACATAGGTTATTTGGTTTTATAGAGTTTATGTGAGTATACCAAATATATAGGACTAGTGGATGCGGGTTCAAGTCCCGCCTCAGCCATTAAGGATACTCTAACCCTTTTGGGGGAGCCTTTTGTTTGGGAGAGGCCTATGTTCAGCTGTGGACGTGTACTGTACGGGCTCATGATGATACAATACAATACTATTACTCTTTATTGCACACCAAATAAAACAGATACACTAGACAGGAAAAATACAATAATACAGAATGTGTTGTACAATGGGCGGTCTTATCGCTATGAGCGATCTCTGCCAGGCAACCTTTGAATGGACATTAGGATGATGATAAGAATAAAATAAATAATGTTGTTATGGCAGACGTCCGCAATCTCCCCTATAGCCCGATTACCCAGTCCATCCATCCATCACAATAGCCTGGTTTTATTTATTTCATTTTTCTTTGCAATAGTCTCTACACCTGGCGGATACCATCTTTGGGTGTATCATATTGTGCACCCGAGGATGATACCCGCTATGTGTAGCCTTCGCCTTTAGATTAACTTTCTCAAAGGGCCTCTGTGCTGTTGGCTTCGGCCCCACGCAAGCCTTCCAAAGGACCGAGTCACTTTATGGCCCGAGGTCATGGTAAATGAGAGAAATAAATAAATAATAATAAAATAAAAATAAATACAATTGACATGGTGATAGTTTTTTAAAGTCACGTAGATTGGCATTGAACATTATCATGCAAAATTATAAGCAATTTAAAATCAGACCACTTAGGTCAACTAATTCAATTAAAACATAAAGTTAAAAATAATAATTGTAAAAACAAAATTAAGTACATTCCTGTGACCACAGATCGATTTGAACGGTTGAAATTGGATTGGGATTTTAAACCATCACCTAACTACTCACCTAACAACCCAAATGAGTCGTATTGTAGTTTTTTTAAATAAATTCACCAATGCGTTCAATTCAATATTCATACCCAAATCAATCTTGGTCTCAGAAAAACTTAGCTTTAGTGAGTGGGCAACAGTAGGTATACATAAGAGTAGACAAAAGTTGTATGAACTGTATAGTGAAAAGCAGTACAATTTTAGCCAGGAATTTAAAGAAAAAGTAAAAAATTACTCAAAAATATTTAGAAAAGTTTGTAACACAGCAAAATCAAATTATATTAGCTCGAAAATTAAAAATAGTGAAAATGTAATAAAATCAACCTGGAAAATAATTAATAGTGAGACTGGAAAGGTCAGTACCTACATTAATGATTACAATTTAAAGATTAATGATTGCTCCATCAAAAATGATGTTGAGGTAGCACAAGCATTTGAAATTTTTTTTACTGACATTCCAATCTGTACTACAAAGTGTCTGAACTCTTCTCAAGTAATAGCCGAATCATTACTTAAAGAAAATGTACCTAAATGCAATAGTAAATTTAATTTCACCCATGTTAATGAAAACGATATAAAAAAAACCTTTAAACTTTTATATATTAAAAAAACTGCAGATCTCTGGGGCATTTCCGTTAGAATTATTAAACCTTTAATTGATACCATTGCACCAGATCTAGCTTTTATATTTAATGAATCCATTGATTGTGGCGTATTTCCTGATCTAATGAATTTATTTTTTATTTTATTTATTTATTTAATTTAATTAGAACGGCACAATCACCAATTACACTAATTATTTTACATATGAGAAAGACGAGTCACCCATCCCTCTCACAATAGATCAAACAAACTGACAATATTTTTTTTAGTTCGTCTGCGAATATGTCGCAGTCAGGGAAGGCCTTAAGTAATCCGTTGAGAGCGTTAAGAGCGTGAGGCAGCGGCGACTGATGATGCCCTACAGTGCGGCTAGTTGGTGGAGCAAGGAGCCTGTGACTTCTACCGCGAATATAATTGTCCGGCACGTATAGGCGAAGCAACTCGTTGTGTAGATCGGGACCGTCAATAATATTCCTAAGGATTTTAATTACGTTTGCCATCTGAAACATAGTAAAATAATCCCATTGTTTAAATCGGGTAGTAGGTCTGACCCCACTAACTTTAGACCAATATCAGTACTGCCTACATTCAGTAAAGTTTTTGAAAAACTTATTTTACACCAATTGCTTAGACATTTTAATGGCAATGATGTACATGTATAATAACATCAGCAAATATATAGATATAAAGGACTTCAACTACAGAGAATGCAAAAATATGATAAAATCATATTTATCAAACCTGAACTATGATGAAACAGAATGCCTACTAAAAACAACTCGTTAATCAATCACACAGTCAACTTCTACTCCACTCACTCACTCATCCACACACATAGATACACATACACATTTTACACTCATACCTATAAACTGATTTTTGGCCTAATTATAATATAATATTAAGTATAAGAAACTGTAAGTATACTACATAGTACAGTGTTTCCTAAAGTTTTTATTTTTATTTTTTATATACTATAAGTTGTTCTTAAAATAGTGTAAATCTAATGAGCTACCGAGGTAGAGAGCCCTTGCGTCTACATCACAAGTCTAGAACTTAGTTAGAGCAAGGTGTCGAAACTAAGAAGTGAAATAGGTCTACAGTATACATTACTTTGTTTTGTTTTTAAGACCTTTTTTGAATAAATAAATATTATTATTATATTATTATATATTAATGACCTGCTACATTGTAAGCAATTTGGGTTTACTCGTGGCAGGTCAACTACTGATGCCGGTGTAGAGTTGGTATCGCATATTTTTGATGCTTGGGAGAAGTCGCAAGATGCGACTTGTCAAAAGCATTCGATTGCGTTCATCACGAAACATTAATCAGGAAACTACATCATTATGGAATTAGGGACAGCTCTTTGGATCTTCTTACATCTTACTTGAGTGATAGGATACAAAGAGTTGACATTAATGGGAAACGATCTAAAGGGTCTGTTGTTACAATGGGTGTACCGCAGGGCTCTATCTTGGGTCCTTTCCTATTTTTAGTTTATATTAATGACCTGCCTCATCTTGTAAAGAATGATCATGAGAATGTATTGTTTGCTGATGATACTTCATAAATTTTTTAAATGAAACGACAAAACACAAATTTCGACGATGTAAATACTGCAATCTCAAAGGTAGTCCATTGGTTTAGTATTAATAATCTTTTGCTTAATGAAACCAAAACAAAATGTATAAGATTTATTCTACCTAATGTAAAACAAGTTAAGGCTGATATAAACGTAAAAGGAAAAACGTTAGAAATTGTAGATAATACCGTATTTTTAGGAATAACCTTAGATTAATAACCTTCTATGTGTGGGCCCCATTGAAGTTTACTAACTTCAATGGGGCCCACACATAGATAAGCTATCGAAGAGACTTAGTTCTGCAGCATATGCAGTTAAAAAAATCCGTCACCTTACAGACGTTGATACTTCTAGACTTGTCTATTTCAGCTACTTCCATAGTATTATGTCTTATGGCATACTACTGTGGGGGAACGCTGCAGATATAAACACCGTATTTGTGTTGCAGAAAAGGGCTGTTCGTGCGATCTATAATATGGGTCCCAGAGAATCCCTACGTGAAAAATTCAAAGAAATAAATATAATGACAGTACCGTGTCAATATATTTATGAAAACTTGTTGTACACTCATAAAAATATCAATCGGTTCACTAAAAAAAGTGATATACATAATATAAATACTAGAAATAAGAATAAACTCGCTGTGCCCACAACTAGGCTACACAAGATAAATGTATCTTTTAAAGGGCAATGTATACGCTTCTACAATAAAACTCCAAATGAGTTGCAAAAATTATCAATAAATAAATTTTAAAAAATTGTGAAACATATTCTTTGTAAAAAAGCTTATTACAAAATATCAGATTACTTAGAAGATATTTTTATCTTCTAAGTAATCTGATATTTTGTAGCTTGGAACGAGTTTTGCTCCAACTCAAAATCTACCAACTTACAGATAAGCAAATCAAATGTACTAGACACATAAGTTATGAACATACTAGTGGTTTCTTCTCACTTCTTCCACTGGTGGACAAAAAATTGAAGTGAACTATAAAATAATTTAATTGATAATAATGAATAGTATAAATATGACCTGTCTAAGTGCTTATTTGTAAGCTTAAAGAAATAAAAACTTTTCATTTTTCATTTTCATTTTCTTGGCACAGCAGGAGCGCGAGCACGGCTTAGATAAGCACCGTTCTTGTCACATCGATACAATTCTGTTAGGACAGTCGGTTCTGCAATAGCTGTAGCTCTGAGACCGTCGCGTCGCGACAGGCCTGGTCACAACGCTCCACTAGTGTTCGTCCCCGATGCGCTCTGCCTGGTCCATGGAGTCAGGCAGCGCGGTGCCTCGCGTCTCCGGTGTGAGACCGAGCGCCGCGCCCGACACCAGCGCCAGACCGCCGAATAACAGAAACGGCAGCTCGGGGAACGTCGCAGCAGCCTGGAAACGGGATTATTACTTAAATCTTGACCGTTAGTGCATACACTGCCCAGTCCACTGTCCTTCGGTGCTGCGACCCACACTAAGCGCTGCAGATGTACCATGTGCGTCTTGGGACATGCACAAGTACCTAAGTATTAAATAAGAGACCTTGTGAGAGATAAGAACCACCTGTTATGTTTTCTGACACCTGGATCGATGTTACTTTAGTGTGATTAAACATTCAACACATTAAAGAGTCTGAAATATTATATAGTTAGGTGTTTAAGATCTCATACCGTTTTTCCAATTCCAATAAAGTACTTACAATGTTGCCGATTTTACAAAATTGGTTTAAAATGGATGAACTTACAATGGCCGGCGTCAGCGGCGCCGTGATGGAGCCAATCCGTCCCAGGGCGGAGCAGAAGGCGAACAGGTTGTGTCGGTACCGGGTGGGGAAGGACTCGGCCGTGTACACGTAGATTGCGGTCACTACGGCTGAGATGGCGCACTTGCCCACCAGGTACAACGCCAACGATGCGGAGTACATGCCTGCAACAGCGGACATACTGTTGTGACTCATACAATTCAACATAAATTATTAAACTTTAAAAACCGTCAACAGTATTGGGGTGAAGCTCCCAGTTATGAATTTGGTTTCTGTTTATCGCGCCATGCCCCAGAAATAGGACAGCCCAGAAAGGGCAATTCATAGCCTCTGAGGCTATTCATAGCTCTCAGGAGACTTTCTGGACTCTTCTCTTTTTGGGGCAGGTCTAAGCGTAGTCTAGAGCTAGGTTTTTGATACCTTCTGGCAGGAAACAGTAAGCAAGCATGCAAGCGGCGCAGATCCAAAAGCAGTTTCTCAGCACTGGTTTCCTGCCTACTCTGCTGATCAGGAACACAGAGATCCAATACCCCGGGACCTCCACCAGCGATACTGCCACATAGTTCAAATACGGATTTCCCGTGACATGCAACGCGTTGATGGAGAGACCGTAGTAGACCAGCGTGGTGGTGATCCAGCAGCCGGGGAGCACGACGCATCTGACCAATATGCTCTTGTGCCTAAACACCAGCACTACCAGCCACGGCTCGCTCGCCTTCTCCGCCTCTTCCGAGGCTTTCCTTCTCTTCTCCTCCTCCGACGTGACCCTCAATAGATGGAGAGACTTGTCTGAAAGTTGCTTGTTGTTGACGCGAGCGACTTCTTTCAGCAGCGCCTCAGAGTCTGCATAGCGGCCCTTGCTGATGTACCACCGCACTGACTCCGGTAGAACCCAGAAGTAGGCGACGGTGAGGAGTTGTGGCACATAGAGCACCAGAGTGAGGGCGCGCCAGCGGGGCACCGCCCAGGCCAGCAGCCCCATCAGCGCCTGCCCCAGGGCAAAGCACGAGGACATCGCTCCGCCCGCCACCACGCGGTACTCCGGACCCACCAGCTCCAACACTACAACAAACACTTGTAAATGTATAACCCTGATTACAATCAGATATGAACGGGGTTTTTGATAGATACTCAATAACTCAGGATATAGTACTATATGTGTTTATGTATATATACATAAACAAGGTGCCAAGTAACATCCAAGTGCTTATTTTGTAAGTCTAAAGAAATAAATGATTTTTTACTTTACTTTTACTTTACATGCGCTAAGCCGAAAGGGGGTGATTCTTGACCCCGAGGTGTATTTTCTAAATATTGAACCAATTTTTTTTTTTCAAAAATACTTGTATATTGTGTTCGTATTCGTGTTCCTTTACTCGAACTCTTGCATTATTTAACATTATGTATCATATACTAGTTTATCCATATTTGCCCGCGGCTTCGCACGCCTTGTTTCTATGGAAACGTTTTAAGGCTATTTCTATCCCATGGGAACTGATTTCTGGGATAAGGAGTAGCCAATGTTTTGTTCAAGGCCTACCCGTATGCTAAATTTCAGCCCGATCATTGCCAAAATAGCGGATAAACAGACAGCTGCATCAATTCCGGTTGCATTAGTGAGAACTCGTGTCCGGCTTACAAAACTAGTGCTGAGCTTACTTTTATGGTAATTTAGCGTTCCGAGATGGTCGGCAGAGATTGGAAGATTTCTGATTCCGCTTTGAATTTGTTATTTATTACTGAAGACGTGCGTATCAATGGACGCATCTAAGATTGTTCACCACCACTTATTTGACGTGATGTCATCACTAATAATTAGGAAGAAATCATTTCTTTTGTGAATAGAGTCATCAGAGAGTAATATTTTTTTTATTCATCAATAAAGTATTTACCTAAGCATTCTCGTTTCACCCCCTTTGGGGATGCACTTTATCAAGGTACACATGTACAGGCTGACAATGCTAATGTTAAAAAATTTAAGCCTAAAAATCTACTAAAAATCTTTAAATATTTCTTAAAACTGAACACTGAAAAGCCATTTCGTAGAGTGGCTATTCATGATTAAACAAGCCACCAAGCCACCTATTGCACCAGGTCAACCTGCTACCAGTTACCATTTAGCACACGGTCTGCCGGACACCCTGACATTCTCTGCCTATGTCTAGCGAGGGCTTGTAGGAACCTTACCCAAAATATAAGTGCATGAGTAGAACCCCGAGCCGAAGACAGCCTCCACGACCTGCGAGATGACGAAGGAATGGTAGGAGGTGGTCCAGACGCGCAGCAAGCCCAGCACGGCGGTGTTCAGCGCGCTGACGGTGAGCGCGGCGCGCCGCCCCCAACGGTCCGACGCGTACCCCGTCAGCGGGAGCGCTACCGGCGTGCCAACGGTCCGTAGGAACCCGATCAGCGAGCGGCGCCACTCGTCGCAGCCTAAGTCGAACTGAAACCAGCACATACAGATCATAATCATCATCAACCTATTATAGTCCACTGCTGGACATAGGCCTCCCCCAATGAGCACCATAGCGCCCTGTCTTCAGCTTGACGCATCCAGCATCTACCTGCAGTCTTTAGCAAAGTTCAAAATCATTAAATAATTTTTGTAATTTTGTATATTAATTTCTTGTTTTGATTATTTTGTTATTTTTGTTTTTGTTATTTTTCCCTTCAATCATCTCATGTTTATTTTTAATTTTTGTAGATTTATGTGACTTTTTAGTTATTATTGTGTACTTTTAAGTTTATATGGACCGTAGTGTAGTCTGAAATAAAGATCATTATTATTATTATTCCACTCATTTATTTCAATTCTCGTATAAAATACATTGTTTACTATAGAAAATACAATAAAATATTATAAAACTATTCTACAGTAAAAAATATATCAAAACGGTAGATCACCGACCGCGAAGCTAGGCTCAAGCGGCCGGTGACTAGGGCTGCAGAGAAAGGAACTTCCTGACGATACGTGCCGAGTCCAAGAGTACCGCCTTCTGGATCTGGCCCTTGATCCAACTGCCTAGCGAGAGTCTCTTCAGGTGTTGATCGAGGCTCTTCGCTATTACGCCGTTAGCCGAAACGACTATCGGGACTATAGTCGCTGAATCTACATCCCACATGCATACACTACATTTTGAGAGGGTGTATGTTATACTAGTATCACTATAAAAAATTCAATAAATTGTATTATTATCCGTCTGTACCACGTTGAGAACCGATGCGCGGTCACTCGCTGCTGTGGGGTGACCGCGTCATGTTGGCTTTTTTTTTTCAATCCATTAAATTAACCCATTAAGTAACTCTAACAATGGGTTTCTTTGTACGATGGTACGGGAACCTCCATGTGTGAGTTGACTTGAACTTAGCCTTTGCGTTCATTCGTTCGTCCTAGATAGTCGTATACTAATATAATAACACGCATCTCTGTACCTCACAGGACATACCTAAGGTTCAGGTGTGTTCAGGAGGCAGCTGCAGTGCACCAGGCAATCCGCACTGACATCAGCGAGTGAACGTCATCCGATGTGTTGTCATAGCATGCGCATGCTCAGCTCATGAGCAGGTGGTCACTTACGTCATACACGACCGTGTTGGTGTTCTCGTAGACGTACTGCTCGCAGGGCTGGAGCACGCTGGTGTCGAAGAGGGCCGCCGGGCAGGCGTCGTCGGGCGCCGCCGTGGGCTGCGGCGCGCTAACGTTGCCGAATCGGCGGCACTCGTCGAAGGCGTCTCCGCTGGCGGGCACGGCCTGCGCCACCCACCACGCTGCGAACACGGCGCTGGACGACTCCTCACACTCCGGGATTAAACATCTACGTTACATCAAATGGTTTAAAGTTAAAGGTTCTAGTAACCTTTAATTTTTAAAAGTATATGTAGAAAGTTATGTATTTAAACTTAAGACAGAGAAAGATTTGGACTTATAAGACAGACTAGTTGTTAAGGTGTGCGTTCTGTTCTTACGAGTACTTATAAGACAGACTAGTTGTTAAGGTGTGCGTTCTGTTCTTACGAGTACTTATAAGACAGACTAGTTGTTAAGGTGTGCGTTCTGTTCTTACGAGTACTTATACTCTTGATGATGACTTATCGTTGAAAAAAGTATTAAAATTCGAATGGTCAAATGCAAACAATCACCACCTACGAGTATGTACATACCTTATTTACATGTATTTGATGCAATCAGTTTAATTTTACTCTTGTTTTCAGAATAACTATTTTGAAGATAGTTTTTTGATGTTATGAACGAACCCAAGCCATTGTTTAGAATAACGAGCCATTATCCACCCAGCGAGATGGTTTGAAGAGGAAACACTGAAACCGCACAGGGTTCAGTGCTTCCTCTTAAACCTTTTTTTTTGGGAACATAATATGTATAAGGGAAATATATATGTACCATTAAACGTATGCTTACTATTACCTTGTAGTGATCCTGGCGGCCGTGAACACGTACTCGGCATGGAAGGCCGCGAAGACGACACCGACGGCGGCCAACGCCAGCGTGCGCCGCTGGAACCGCCCGAACTGCCCGATCTCCTCAAACAGGATCCGGTCCAGGTCCACCTCCTCACCACTACCAGTCTTCATCGCTTTGTTCTACTGTCATCGGTATTCAAGACTGATCTGACGTGATCTTTTATTATAGATAGGTAAGTAAAGACTCTGTGTATTGATATTCAGCTGAATATACTGGCATTGCAACTCATAATCCTGCAGTATCGTCGATTGATAACGAGAGAGAGAGAGAGGGGAGATGCTGCACCGCACGCGAGGGATTACCGCGTGTTGTTATCACGGTCGGTGGTACAAAGGAACGGGACAAAATTCAAATAAACGTAGATATTTTTTATACAAGAGATAAGATTAACTAAAATTCTAGTAAGTACTGTGCAGAAACCAAGGTCGAGGCTCGGCTCTGAATGTTTAGCGCAGTTACAGACACGCGAGAGATTTGCAGCAATAAAAAACAAATATGAAAATATACCTCAGTAGCAGTATGAAGTTGTGTAAGTATAATATGAAGTACAAGTATGGCCATTAGCACTTACTTTAATTGTTTTATTTAGCTTTCGTTTTATTAGTTAGTGCACTTCCTTACCTTACCAGCAAACAGAAAATGTATTGATACCCCGCGAAACAGGCCTAGCCTAGTGTGGGGTTCACTGTTAACTGCAACACCTCAACCTGCAGCACTGCAACACCTCAACAAGCCTTTCATTGTGACATCATTGTGATGGCAACAGTGACGGCTTTCAATATGAACCTTATCACAATTAATGTTAAAAAAACTAAATATATAGTTTTCTCAAAAACGGTAGTGTCCAATCCACCTACCTCCTTAACCATCTGTGTCCCCTATTTCCCCACTGGTGCGAGCGCAGACGGTAACAACCCTATTAATGTAATTGACCGCACCACTAAAATAAGATAATTGGGCGTTACTCTCGATGAGAATCTTACGTATAAAACACACATCTCAGAAATGGCTAGCCGAGTTAGAAAACTAATTTTTGTCATGAAGGCTACGAGACTGCACCCCTAGAGATATTCTGAAAACTGTGTACGTATCACTGTGTCAGTCGATTATACAGTATTGTATTTCAGTGTGGGGCAGTGCAGGTAAAACGTTCTTCATGAAATTAGAGATAGCCCAAAGGGCTCTAATAATGTTACTTTAAGAAAGCTCTTCCGCTACCCAACTGACGACCTATATAGAGGGTTTAAAGTCCTTCGGGTAAGACAGCTCTTCGTCTTAAATGCAGCTATTAAGACGCACAGAAGCATCAAAGCCCTCCCAAACTACGACGAAATTATTTCGAAACGAGTTTACAGAATACCTATACCACAGATGTACTCACTCATGGCAAGACGTAGCCCGGCTTTCTCCCTGATTAACACTTATAACAAACTATGCAAATTTTGCGACTTAAAATATACATCCTTATTCTCGTGTAAATCACTAATTTAAAACACAAAAACAAGCCCTTAGAACTAACCTATTCTGAAACAGAAGACCTCATCTGACTTTATTTGTACTCGCAGACCTACCTCACACACACACCCTATCTCTCTCTCTCTCACACACACACACATAATCAGTACACAAACAACTATTCTAGGCACACAATACACTAGTACACACAACACACTAGTACACACTCAGCACACAATATCACATTCCGAACTCGCTAGAACTTATTCTCATTCCAGGATACCATTACGAATACTATTTGTTAAAGAAATATTATTATTTATTTGTTAAAGAAATTATTGCATGTTAGTTGTATTCTGTTTTGTAAGTTTAGCACATACTGTATCTGCACATCCTCATAAATCCTGCCTGTCAAACGCACTCATGGACCTCAAGATACAAGCATTCTTGCTTAGTTTGAGTTCCACTGCCACTGTATTTTAAATGATTTCGCATGTGTTTTTTGGTAAATAAATATTTTATTATTTATTTATTTATTGTCATACTCCCGGTAGTGATGCATGTTAGTCAAAACCTGGAGCAGTTCAAAACGCGTGGAGATCACCACACGCGATGCTACAACACTCGTGGAGCTGGCAAGCTATCTACGATAAG
The DNA here is from genome assembly GCA_947044415.1 of Eupithecia dodoneata. Taxonomy (NCBI): domain Eukaryota; kingdom Metazoa; phylum Arthropoda; class Insecta; order Lepidoptera; family Geometridae; genus Eupithecia; species Eupithecia dodoneata. The sequence goes on from OX345665.1 coordinate 363,107, forward strand.
ACAGACTGGCGACGTCGGACAGACTCACACCCGCCCTGTAGAACTACCTACCGGATTAGGCACCCAGTCTCTCTTTATTTTAAATCGTGATTGGCTTAGGGAGAAGGCGTTCTACAGTGCGAAAAATAAAAGAATATTTTAATTATTTGTTTTATACTATTAATTTATTTAATTTAAATCGCAATTTAACTTTTTATTTGAAATTTTCCTTGTCCTTTTTCTAAACAAACTTAAAATACTATGTTTTTCCTACGACCAATAACGATTTTTCATTTTATAGATGGATAGATTTTTTTAAATTGTAATTATATTTTTAAACTTATTTATTTACAAACATCAAACAAGACTTTTCCTCCCTTCCACCAACTGAGGAAACAGCGATGGCGCATTATTTCTTATTTTCTTTATTTTGTAGTAATTCTAGGTGCGTCGCCTCTTGTGCATCTCTTCCGCGTCCTGCATGGAGTCCGGCAGCGCAGCCGCCAGCGTCTCCGGCGTCAGCAACACCAGCAGCCCCGACACCAGCGCGAACGAACCGAACAGGACGAACGGCATCTCGGCGAATGTCGCTGCTCCCTGTACACAGGATAATAAAATAATAATAATCAAACTCGTTTATGACTAATTTGATCTAGTCTTTCTAAGGTAGAGAATGTGGAGATTGGCCACCAGAATTTGCATCTGCATTTGTAGTAGGTATTGATTGTGCATCTACCATGATTAGATCAGGATAATATGGTAGATGGGGTAAATACTCGCATGAGCATAAACATTTTATGGGTTCACCACGGGATTATGTTCCATACAACTTCAAAGGAATCATTCACCTCGATCCATAAATAACGGAGAAGCATACATTGACGAACATACATATAGCCAAACATAAAACCTTCTCCTTATTAGTTAAAAATAACGCCTTGACTTGGTTGGTCCAGCCAGATAGATAGTGAAGGATCAAGCTCACCATAGCAGGCGTGAGCGGCGCAGTGATGGATCCAATCCGGCCCAGCATGGAGCAGAACCCGAACAGGCTGTGTCGGTAGCGCGTCGGGAATAGCTCCGTCGTGTACACGTAGATGGCCGTCACCACAGCCGCTATGCTGCACTTGCCCACCAGGTACACCACCAGGGAAGACACGTAGTTACCTGCAACAGTCATAGCTAATCATTCTCAACAATCATAGTCACCAGCCAGTATTTTGTTTAATTTCCCCGCCCTTCCCGCTCGCATAGGTTTCGGTGGCTAGCTTACGTATGGTTATAAGGCAAATCAGAGGCGTACTGCTACCGTACAGCATAAAAAATTTAATTCAAATATCGGCTTTAACTTGTAACATTTAGATGCATTTTATATTGACGGCATCAGATGAAAGACAGCTAGCGGGCCACTCGTTTGAAGCTTGTTAGAAGCCATTTGTCACAGTAAAGTGTACCCGTATGTGAAAGCACAGTTTTGTACCGCGCTGTAGCGATGATGGATGAATGAGCGCAGAGCTTTAATTGCAGTGGTACTAAGTAATGTTTATTGTTACCGCTCGGCATGAAGACATAAGCAGCCTGGCAGGCGGCGCACATCCAGAAGGCCCCCATGAGCACGGGCCTGCGCCCCGCGCACCCCAGCAGCAGCACCGACAGCCAGAACCCAGGAATCTCCACGGCCGCCACCGCCACGTAGTTCACATACTTGTTCCCGGAGATCAGCACCGAATTGATGGACAGCCCGTAGTACACCAGCGTCGTCGTGATCCACCACACGGGGAGCACCATGCACCGGATCAGAACCTGCTTGTGTCTGAACACGAGCACAGGCAGCCACGGCTCCAGCGCCCTCTCGGCATCCTCGATAGCTTTCTTCTTCTTGTCATTTTCAGCTGTGACTCGCAGCAAACGCAACGAGTCTTCAGATAGTTGCTTTCCGTTCACTCTGGCGATATCTTTCAGGAGAGCTTCTGATTCATCGTAGCGACCCTTGCTCAGGTACCAGCGCACCGACTCGGCCAGGATCCAGAAGTAACTGAATGTCAGCAGTTGAGGAATGTAGAGCGTGAGCGTGAGGCGCCTCCAGTCGGGGACGGCCCACGCCACAAGGCCGAGGCACATCTGGCCCAGCGCGAAGGTCGAGGTCAGGATCCCGCCGGCTACGACGCGGTACTTGGGACCGACCACCTCCAGTACTGAAACAGATCATTACGCTAGCAAGGATTGACAATTTAATGAAATAGCCTTTCGACATACAGAGTATGCACAACGTTTGTCATAATGAAAAATGGGGGAAGGTGAAACTAAGACAAGTGTAATTATAGCTTGATCAATGTACATATGTATAAATCAGAAAACTTACCAAGTATATAAGCGCAGGAGAAGACACCGGACCCGAACACGGCCTCCACCACCTCGAGCGTTAGGAAGGTGGGGTAGGAGGACGCCCAGCGGCGCGCGAGGCCCAGCCAGGCCGAGTTGAAGGCGTTGAGGGCGAGTGCCGTGTGGCGGCCCCAGCGGTCCGACACCAGCCCCGTCAGCGGGAGGGACAGGAACGTGCCCAGCGTGCGCGAGAACCCGACCACGCTGCGCCGCCACTCCTCGCATGCCAGATCGAACTGGACAACATTCAAAATCCTTTAATTCCATAGGCTTACAAAATAAGCACTTAGACAAGTCAAAGACACAACAACTATACCTCATTAAGGGCCCAGCACATGCTTCCACATCCGCCACAACCCTTGTCCTTTCATAACAGCTAACTTACGTCGTACACCACAGAGTGCGTGTTTTCATAGAGATGCTGGCTGCACGGGACGATGGTACTGTGGTCGAACTCCTCCGGTACACACGTGCCGTTGCCCCCGGCCGCGCTGGCGAACTGCTTGCAACTGTCCAGGGAGCCCCCACTGGTGGGGAAAGCCAGCTCCAGCCATGGGGGGGCGAACATGGAGGTGTTGCTGTCCTCGCACTGCGGGACCAGACATCTACAACAGAAGTTATTTCTTATAATGTGTGCGTCTACTGGAGACAGTGCTTGCAAGTCCCGTCTCTTGAAACTGCGACCGAGTGCAAAGAAATGAAGATTTCTTGTAGAACTATTATATAGGGTGATGCACCACCTCGCAGTCGAGCACAACGCCGGGCGATCCACCGTTGGGGTCTTTCTAGACGTGGAGAAGGCCTTTGACCGTGTATGGCACCCCGGCCTTCTGTACAAGCTCCTGCAGACTCCTACACCGCCAGCCCTCACCAGGCTCGTGGCATCCTTCCTCGCCAACCGGCGGTTCTTCGTCGCAGTCGAGGATGCCACCTCCTCCACCCGGACCATCTCAGCTGGTGTACCGCAGGGTAGCTGCCTGTCGCCCGCCCTATACGCGCTGTACACTGACGACATCCCTACACTGGAGGGCCTACACCCCGGGGAGAGGGATGTCTCGTTGGCGCTGTTTTTTTTTGTTTGTTTTGCGGACGACAGCGCCTACTTCTCGTCATCCACCAGCCCCACCATCGCAGCCAGCAGGATGCAGCGGCTGCTAGACGTCCTACCGCCATGGCTGGACAAATGGCGCATGGCCGTCAATGTGGGTAAGACGGCCGCGCTATTTGTCTCCCGCCGCCGCCGCCACCCACCTCAACTCCAGCTTCGGGGCCAGGACGTGGCTTGGAGCTCGCACACGAGGTACCTCGGCATCGAGATTGACAGGTCGTTGAGGATGCAGCCGGCCGCGTGCTACAACAAGCGCGCGTCGCCCGAGCGCTCCTCCGACCTGTCCTGGGATCTCAACTGCCGCTGAGGACTAAAGTGCGGGTCTACAAGTCCTACGTCCGGTCCCGACTAACCTATGCGGCGCCGAGCTGGTACGCTCTGGTCTCCCAGACTAACAAGGACCGGCTCCAGGCGCTGCAGAACGTGGCTCTCAGGATCTGCACGGGCGCGGGGCGCTACGTCAGGAACGACGTCATCGCCCGCGACCTGCAGATCCAATCCGTGGAGGAATTCGTCGTGCAGACGGCGCGTCGAATGTACGATCGCGCCGACAACGGGCACCACGAACACCTCCACAACATCGCGCCGCCCCAGCCCCGGCCCCAGGAAGATGACCGCCCATGGCGACCCCTTCCGCGGGACCTGATCCCTGCGGAACCACCATAGAGTCCTTGGGTTTACCGAATGCAGCCAAAAAAAAACATTGATAAGTAGGGAAAAAAAAAGAAGATTTCCCACAAAACCCAAGGACCGAGGGGTCGTCACCCCTCGAGTTGACGCCGGGGTAATGAGGCGAAGCCTCGAGGCCCCTCTCTGCGCCCCCACCAGGGCCGGAAAGAAATTGATTGAACAGGTAGAAATAGAACAGTTACTTACGAACTCTGCAGATGGCGACCAATGTTTGTAGGCGCCGACTTCAAGTCGAGGCGCGTGCAATAATCGGCCCGAATATCGCATTATAGCCGTTCAAAATTTGGTATGAATTTGGTTTGTTCCGTATGTAATACCAAAACGAAAAAAAATACGAAAATTTTAAGATATTGTATATAATTTTTGGTTTAAAATAGAAAATACAAAAAGTCTGTGTCAGTCAATATTAGTCATCATTTTTGGTATTACGGAACAAAAAGGACGAAAACACGTCATTTTCGACGTAAAAATATGCAAAATGTGATTGGCTAACATTTAATTTTAGGTACGTAAGTATTTGAAAAAGAAATCAACCAGAGACCTAGTTAAATCGAATACAAAAAATTACATAATATAAAGCGGAAATATGCTCGAATTACAAATAAAAATGAATTCCTTCTTGCAGAGGTCAAGGTCGCTGCTGATAAAAATTACTTATTTCACTTTTACATACCTACAGGGGTGAGATTACAGACTGATCGAATAGGTACCTACCTCGTGTTGATCCTGGCTGCGGTGAAGTTGTACTCCGAGTTGGAAGCGGAGAAGAGCGCAGCCACAGCGGCCAGCACCAGGACTCGCACCTGGAACCTGCCGAACTGCCCCACCTCGCTGATCAGGATCGTGTCCAACTCCACTTTTACATTCTCTTCTGCTGCCCCTTTCACGTTTTCTTCTACTTCTTCTTTCACTTTCGAGGAATTAAATTCCATATTCGCATCATCTTCGCGCGCGCTCATGTCTGCAGACTACTGATACCAACCGACGACGCTCTCTCAGTATTATTATTATCTCTCCTCTTGCTCCGAATATCATCGCTGGATAAATTAATGTTCAACTCCTGATAAAAATATGTCAAATATTGCAGTTTATTGTACCCACTGATCCAAGGAAAACAGAGATAACAATGTTCATAAACATTGCCAACAAGTATAAGATTCAAGTTTAAACAAATAGGATTTAATAACGTGCCTACATGATTACTAAGTATTTACGTAAATGAAAGCTTTGATATCTTCAGCTGTTTACTGATGTATTGGGGAGTGGATCACTCTCATTCTGTGTTCACCGCTCAGTATATGTATTTTGATTACAAATAAAAACAAAAGTTATTGAATAAATCAGTGGCGAAAACGGTATGAGTAATAGACACTCGAATATATGTAGGTACCTACACACTTTAATCTGTTCACCTGGCAACCACTTCCTTAGAGAGATTCTCAATGGTCTATCTCTACTCAATACCTACCTATCAAATTAAGCCAATACCTACATCAGAGCAGTTATGTTGGTAGCTATGTACCTACTTCTATATAACTTCCCCACCTCAAATCAATTAAACGCATAAATTAAATATGAAACATCGATTTATTTACAAATACAATGTGTACAAAACATGTGAACTTACACTTTATAAATTCGACAGATTAGGTTTAACTTAATCAATAAATAATACTTATTAAATACACAGTGCATTAATTAGATGTTCTATGTTGCTCTCATGTTGACTTTATTTATTAAAGAAGATAGAGTTTACAGTATTTATATATTTTATTAGGATATGTATATATAACGAAAGCACTCATTATCCTATGCTAATATAAAAATAATATATAACTATAAAACTATGTTCAGACTTAAATATATTAAAATATTTTATATTTTAATTATAACATTGAGCTTGTCGTGGATTATGTCGACATGCTGGAACTCGTGTACTCGTGTTCGTGGTTGTCAATTCCAACCTGCGATCACTAATACTATCCAGCTCTCGGGTCTCCGTAAATAAGAGCGCACTTGTATGTGCCCCGAAATCTAGATAGTATTTGTGATCGCAGATTACAAGTATAAAGATACGTACAAGCCTATAGACGTTTCCCGAGGTTCTCGGCCTCCTCCATGGTGTCAGGCAGCGGGCGGCCGCGCGTCTCCGGGAACAGGAACACCAGCCCGCCGGAGACCAGAGCGAAGCTGCCGAACAGCAACGATGGAAACTCTTCGAACGTTGACACACCCTGAATTAATATGTTAACTATTTGTTACTTCAATGTTTGCAAACTTATTTAGGTTTTCCTCCTTATGGGGGATCTTCAAAGGGGAAAACTGTAATTAATATTTTTAAATGCATATTTAGGGAAAACTGGATCCCTCAATATGCATCTGTTTAATGGAGTAAGGAACGAAGGAATATTAAAATGATGATGAAATCAAAGTAGAAAACAGATTTGATAAAACAGATTGTTTAACGTGATGTTTAATAAACCCAAAAAGGCAAAAAGACTACGAAAAGCATCTTGACTTATTTGTGTTCTACCTTGCAGGTTTATAGGTAGGTACTATATTGAGTAACCCGCCAAGCAATGAGTACTATCTGATAATGTGCGTGCGGAATCAGCACGAGGCAATCTGCGGGTGCATCATTATCGATTGGATATTGTATCGCGATTAGCCTCCGTGTCGGTACCGCTGTGTTTGATGGACCTTAGAACTTTGAGTCCAAGACTTGTAGGTATACTAACAATGGCGGGCGTGAGCGGCGCGACGATAGCTCCCACTCGGCCGATCATGGAGCAGAAGGCGAACAGCTGGTTCCGGTGGCGGGTGGGCATCAGTTCCGCCGTGTACATGTACAGGGTCGTCACCTCCGCCGCGATGCAGAATTTGCCCAACAGGTACACCGACAGGGATACACCGTACAACTCTGAAACATATACAGACGAGAGGCGGTGAGTTCGCACGGAAATGTTTTAAGGTAGCGGTAGTACACGTACGGCTAAATGTCGATGTACTTGTACTTTTCTATCAAGGTATCAAACAAAATGAAATAATAATAATATTTTGGAAAATTTACACACATCTAGCCTAGCCCCAAGCTGAAATTAACAGAAGGTATAAAATAATAATGACCCGTAAAGTATGGACTCACCAGATGGTATCAGGATGAACGCTAGTTGGCAAGCTGCGCAGATCCAGAAGGCCGCGATGAGCACGGGTTTGCGGCCCAGCTTGTTGAGCAGGTAAGCGGCCGCCCAGTAGCCAGGCACCTCGGCTGCCGTCACCGCCACGAAGTTTACGTAGCTGTTCCCGGCCATGTGCACCGAGTGGATCGTCATGCCGTAGTACACGAAAGTGCTGGTGACCCACCACACCGGCGCCACCGCGCACCGCAGCAGCACCCGCTTGTTGCGGAACACCGTCACGATCAGCCACGGCTCGGGTGAATCATTCTTCTCCGTTTTCTTCTTCAACTCCTCCTCGGCTGACCGCTGCAGATTTTCCACGCACTTCGGGGAGAGTTTGCGTCTATTCGCTTTTGCTATTCTTTGGAGTAGCGCTTCTACTTCCCGGAAGCGGCCTTTGGACAGCAGCCATCGCACAGAGTCTCCGATGAGCCAGAAGTAGACGATGACGATGAACTGCGGCGCGAACAGGACCAGGGTCAGCTGCCTCCAGTTCGGCACCAACCACGCGATCAGTCCCAGTAAGATTTGCCCGATTGCATAGGAGCTGTTGATGGCGGCTCCGACCACCAATCTATATTTGGGGCCAGTTGTCTCCATCACTGTAAAGTAGACATAATATATTTTCAATATTTTAATTAAACTTTTAAAAAAAGCTTTTATCACCTAGGAATAAAGTGCTTGGGAAAACAAATTCAAAGTAAGTAGAGGTACCCAAACTCAATGGGGTTAAGTAACGAGTTAACCGCGTAGATCCCAGAAAGTAGCCAATGGCCATAGTAACTCCTAAACGAAACATCGTAATGGTCTAAAATTCAGTTGAAGATTTCTTTCACACAAACTAATAGGGTAAGCTGAATAAAAGCTTTATGCGAAACACAAATGTTGAAAGAGACTTACAGAGGATGTACAAGCTGTTGTAAGCGCCGCTTCCGATGACCGACTCGAAGACTTGCAGCACGAGATAGCCGACGTAGCTGTTGGAGAAGGCCCGGACGACGCCGACCCAGGCGCAGTTAAGGGTGGCGCTGACGAGCACGGGGCGGCGCCCCCAGCGGTCCGACAGGTACCCCGAGAAGGGCAGGTTCACCAGCGTGCCCATGGTGCGCGCAGAACCTATGAACGTGCGTCGCCACTCGTCGCACGCCAGCTCGAACTGACGAATGGAGACTCTGATGAGTGCTTGAACAGACTAGCCCTCGCAGGTATTATACTCTGTACTCATAAGAAGAGGTGGCTGATAATACTTTATACTAAAAATGTGTTAGGTATAAAGTAGCAAATAATATAAAAATGACACGAAAAAACACTAACTTCAACGATGTAAATAATGCAATATCGAAAGTTATCCAATGGTTAAGTCAATAATCTTTTGCTTATTCTACCTAATGCACAAGTAAGGCTGATGTTAACGTTAACGGAGAAACATTAGAAATTGTAGACAGTACCGTATTCTTAGGAATAACTATAGATAGTAAACTTCAATGGGCCCACACACAGTTATATGCGTCGCAGGCGGACCTTCGCCATACAGGTCATCAATGACAGTACCATTTTAATATACATATTTATGAACACTTGTTGTCATCATCATCAGTCTATATTTATATATCGCTGCTGGTCATAGGCCACCGCTAAAGAGTGCCCTGTCTTAAGTTTCAGCATCTGCCAGCAGTCTTTCGCAGGTCGTCATCACACGTGGCCGGAGGGCGTCCTACACTACGTTTACCGAGTCGCGGTCTCCCACTCAATAACACGTTTACCCCAGCGGTTGTCGGTTCTTCGCGAGATATGGCCGACCTACTGCCACTTCACCTTGCTAACTCACATCGTAAACAACGGTGTTAGTATTCTCATATACATAATCCTCGCAGGGTTGAACCACGCTGGTGTCGAAGAGGTCTGGCGGACACTGCCCGGGCTCCGGTGTCCAGGTGACGGAGGCGTTCCCGTAGCGCTGGCACTGGTCTCCCGGGGGTACGGCCTCCGCGAGCCAGGCCGGGGAGAACTCCGCCGGCGAACTCTCACACTCCGGGATCACACACCTGAACAAATAATTACATGTCCAAGACTCCTACAGCAGGGGCAGGGCAAATTAAAGTTTGGACGTGTGTTTGTGACTTCATCCCGCCAAAACGACTCCATGGATCGGACTGAAGAATTGCAGAGACATAATATGCTGTAACATGTACTTTGTGAAGCTGAAATAGTAAATAAATTGAATTGAATAATTCTGGATCTGATTATTGTACACGATACTTCTTATCCTGGAAAATATGTGAAAACGCGGAGGAGGTCCATAAACATCTCTGTGATGAAACAACTGCAAGGAGTTAGTGTTCAATACACATAGCTACAAATAATAAAAGCATTTTGCTAAATGGCAAACTGCTTAGGTACCTACATTCAAATTTCTAAAAAAATCCCGGATCTTGATAAAATTGAAGGCCAGAGCGTGTGAACTTTCATATCATATAGATAAGCAATAGATCCACTTAAGACACTTGTATATTATTAGGTGGCTCTATTATATAAAACAGGTTTGGTCTAAAAATGCTAAAAACAGAATTCAAATTCATTTCATTTAGTATTCACACGTTTTGTTATTTTTCGGGACAACGACTTATCCTTCGTGAATAAATGTGTTATAGGGATCATTCTCCATACTAATAGAAAAAGAATTTTCCATATCAAAGCAGAGCTTGTGTTATGGGTGCTAATACTAAATGACAGATATACTAATAGAATACATAGGTACAATGTATACGCTTCTACAACAAAACTCCAAGTGAGTTGCAAAAATTATCAATAAATAAATTTAAAAAAATTTTTAAACATATTCTTTGTAAAAAAGCTTATTACAAAATATCAGATTATCTAGAAGATAAAAAAGCTTGGAACGAGTTTTGCTCCAACTCAAAATCTACCAACTTACAGATAAGCAAATCAAATGTTCTAGACACATAAGTTATTTACATATGGTTTCTTGTCACTTCTTCCACTAGTCGACAAAAAATTGAAGTGAACTATAAAATATGACGTGTCTAAGTGCTTATTTGTAAGCTTAAAGAAATAAAAAACTTTTCATTTTCATTTCATTTTCATTATATAGATATACTCGTATAATTGTTATTATACGTAGAAAATACCCAGAACACCCGGATCAAATATTTGTGGATCGTACAAACATTTGTCCCAAGGCGGAAATCGAACCCGCAAGCTCTTGCGACGTTCGCCCGCCACACCACTTTAGTATTGAGTCGCACTATTCTAAAGTGTTTTTAGCCGAGCATCGCTTGTAAGTTTTACTTGTAACTTAAGTTAGGAACAAATAGTTGTGATGCCACAGTTGCCAGTAGTTGCGCACCGAACCGCGTCCGTAACGACCGCCCAACCAGCCCCTTATCGCAACTCCGGTCAGTTTTGATAATAAAAAACGAGCTTTTCACATCAGTTTTATACGTAACGGGAAATGGAAAGAGATGTGCCGTATCATGGTCACAGAAGCTGTTGCGTCCAGAATTTTACTTAAAATATGGTCAATGCAAGAGTCTTCGTGTGGTGACTTTGATGTGAATTCTAATAACAATTTAATCTTCCAGCTATATATATTTTTTATCTATTTGGAACAACACGCTCGAGTATGTTCAGATGAATGTTCGAGTCGGACGATGGTGTCCTTACAAACATGGGATTATTAACTTTTGAACAGGTATATCGGTTCCGCATACTTCAAATGTATTTTATCCCGTAAAAAATGTAAGCTTTTTGTATGTAATGTCTAAATACAAAAATATAAGTTCCATCTTTTTGTTTATATACAAAAAGCTGATGCCAGTTCATATTCCGTAATTTTCAAATATCCCATGAAACTTAGTTTCAAAATCGTTTACGATGGGCGTGGAATGAGATGGCTGGGTATATATAACTCTCATCTAATCTCTTCTAATGTCAGCTCTCACAGAGATTATTTGGATAGAATAGGTACTTGCAATGTTTGGGCGACAAAACTGGTTTAAAAGTGGTTTAATGTTACATTATACAATACTTCGGGTACAGTATGTATTATATTATCTGTGCTTCGGTGGAAACATTAAATGTACTGTCATCCACTACGGTAGAGTAGAGCACTTGGCCTGGCGGGGTAGAAATAATATTTTATGGAATCATGTCCCTGGTCTTAAAGCACAAGAGAAACGTGTGCGGAAGACCGAGGGCCAAGAAGTTTGGATGTTGGTCCGCTACGCTCCACCAGCTTTTCAAATTCCTTAGCGTTTAGATATTTACTGTCATCATCAATACAATCTCATAAACATAAACAAAGAAGGAAAATAATAAAAACCGAATTTGAAAGCTACCATAACAAAGATTTTCTATTCTATTCATAGTGAGTTCAAGTTTATCTGCCTAATAGGATACAAAGGTAGTGAAACAGAGAACGGTATCAAGTACCTCGTGGGTATCCTTGCCACCGTGAAGAGGTACTCCGTGTTGGACCAGCTCACGAACACGACCACAAGCACGGCCAGCGCCAGCACGCGCGCCTGGTACCGCCCGAACTGCCCCAGCTCCTCCACCAGCACCCGGTCCAGGTCCAGCCTGCCCCCACGAGGTGAACCCTTCTCTGCCCCAGACATGTCACTTGGGCAGAACTAAACTAATAAGTGATAGCTACCAGGTGAAGCTACCAGTTGGCTTCTTTTTCTTTCATCTTATCGAGGTTTTATTGCTCTTCCGATAATCGATAGGTGTAATCTAAACCATCGTACAGGGATATTTTAATGTTATCTACTTACAGGGTGACACGTTGTGTGCAAGTCGCAAGGCCGGGGGTCTTGAGGTTTTTGCTTTCACATTGTGTTCTTTTTGACGTTTCTGCTTTTTTTAATTTGATTATTTTACTATAAGTTTGTAGTACTTTGTGTACCTTAGAGTAATTTATTCTAAGAGAGATACCTCAAAAGATAACAGGCTCAAATTATAAAACAGTTTCATTTTGTAAATGCAAATAAAAAAATAAAAACCGCGCAAAGAAAACTAGGGTAGGTACTTTCAGTTGACCTAGAATTAATCAAGATATTTGGCAAGAAACAAGACCTTCTAATTACATGGAACCCTTAGTGTGCGAGTCCGACTGGCACTTGGCATTTTATTTGAAATTTTTTGTATAAAATTATATTATTGTACCACATACATAGTAATAAACCCTAAAATTCATGAAGATAGATTCTTTTAAAAATGTTTCTCTATCATACAATCCATACGAGTTCAGAGGGAGGCTGCTAGGTTCTACTGGGAGACACAAGCTTAGTACAAAATACTCTTTATTCAAATAACGTATAATTAACAATAGTTTGATAAATTCACTTGTTAGCCAAGTGGCGAGCCCTGACACCAGCGCGGGTGTTCCTATGCTGGTGGCGAGCCCTGACACCAGCGCGGGTGTTCCTACGCTGGTGGCGAGCCCTGACACCAGCGCGGGTGTTCCTACGCTAAATAACTGATTCAGGCACAATAAACAACTATTTCACCAGATATTTGATCATAAAGTACTTGCAAATGAAAGAAAACAATGATGACGCGGCCAACATGATCAATTCACTCTAATAAACAAACTTGGAAAAACAACTTATAAATATGTACAACATTATTAACTATTTTTATTGTTTTATTACTAGACATATACATACACACACATAAGCACAATAAATAACATTACGAGGTACCCTAAATAGTGTAAGGCTGATTAATGACATCAATAAGTTTTATTAATGTCATTTATAAGGGAGTGGGGTAATATCACAAGATTAGGGAGTTGAAGATTACGAGCGCCATCTCTCGTAAACAAACAACAACATTACAGTGGAGGCAAGCTTCCTTCATAAGGACTGCACTTGCTCTTTGTCAGTCCATCTGCGAAGTCCTATCTCCTCCGCGTCCTGCATGGAGTCCGGCAGCGGAGCCCCCAGCGTCTCCGGCGTCAGCAGGATCAGCAGCCCCGACACCAGCGCGAACGAACCGAACAGCACGAACGGCATCTCGGCGAACGTCGCATCCCCCTGAAATAGTTGGAAGTATTTGCTTAGATTAGACAGTCAACCACGATGGTTCACATCATCACCGATTCATACGTTCACCAGGTGAACGGGACCATTTATTTATTGAATTATATGATGAGCAGTGACGAGATATACCGTATCTAGTTTAAAAAACTTTTATACGCTTTTATCGTCACTGCTCATGCTCATCGTCGATCCTCCTTTTGAATTATTACTTAGAGAGCGAGCCAGTTGTTCTAATTGAAACAGTTCCATTGCAGAGGTCATTGGTTATTGGACCGATGTGAAACACGAAGACTCATGAGACCAGAAGTCTGATATTGCACACACGTTGTACTTAGATGAGGCGCTACTGCGATGCTATGTGAACTTGTCTTTGAATGTAGAACGAACCAGAACTAGAACCAGAACTAGAACAAGCCAGAGGAGACTCTTTATACAAGCAGGTTCCTGTTTTGGTCGGCGAGCCAACATGTCTCGAAAGTAACTCCGGCACAATAAGTTACGAGTAGATAAGTTGAATTGACACCAAACACTTTGTAGGTTGAATTGATAAGACGAGAATATGTATTGAGACAAGATGAGCAGACTTACAAAAGCGGGCGTGAGCGGCGCGACGATGGATCCTATGCGACCGATCATGGAGGAGAAGGCGAATAGGCTGTGCCGGTACTTGGTGGGGTACAGCTCCGCGGTGTACACGTACACTGACGTCATCACCATGGCGATGCTGTACTTGCCCACCAGGAACACCGCCAGCGATGCCCCGTCTAGGTCTGCGGGATAGATGACTAAAGTCCATTGACGAACGCATTCTCACGTAGTCATTACAATTACAGTGACTTGCGTGAAACGACGGTCGAATTTTTTATCGCAGTTTATATACATTGGATTCTAGATATCTTTTGATTAACAGCAACGGGGTTAATTCATTCAATGTAAGTACCTTGATAATTTATGATAGACTTTGTAATCGTACGTATGATAATTTAATATGGATTTTAATTTTGGCATAATTCAGAATGAATATCCTTTTCCGTTGCTTGCACTCACCATTAGGCATGAAGATGTATGCGATCTGGCAAGCCGCGCAGACCCAGAAGGCGGCCATGAGCACGGGGCGGCGGCCCACGCGGGACATCAGGTACACCGCGGTCCAGTAGCCGGGGATCTCGGCCGCCGACACCGCGATGTAGTTGACGTACCGGTTGCCCGACAGGTTTACCGAGTTGATGGACATGCCGTAGTAGATGAAGGTGGTGGTGATCCACCACACGGGCGACACCACACAACGCAGCAGGATCTTCTTGTGCCGGAACACTAGAACTATCAACCACGGCTCGTTCTTCTTCTCTAACTCTTCGAGAGCTTTCTTTTTCTTCTCCTCCTCGGCTGTGTATCTCAGTGCTGCTAGTGATTTAGGAGATAATTCCTTCCGGTTAGTCTTTGCGATATATTGGAGTACAGCTTCGGAGTCCTCGTAGCGGCCCTTACTCATGTACCAGCGCACGGACTCTGCCATCAGCCAGTAGTAAGAGATGGTGATGAACATGGGGATGTACAGAGTCAGGGTCAGCAGCCTCCAGTTGGGCACGCCCCAGGCGATAAGGCCCATCAAGATCTGGCCGATCGAGAAGAATGTATTCATGGTAGCGCCCGCTGCCACTCGGTACTTGGGACCCATTACTTCCATTACTGAAATACAATCATAATAACGTTATTGCATGAAAAATGATTTAATATAGGCGAATGAATTAAAGATTGGTCTCTTATAATTTTGATCAGCCGCCACAGATGAAATCAAATCTGGTTTAGGCAACGGCGACTGTGTGGTCAGGCGTTTATCTTGGAGTGAGAGTCTCAGAAAAAGTGATACCTTTAATGGGAGTGAACTTACCAAGAATATAAGCCGAAGAGAATCCCCCAGAGCCAAAAGTGGACTCAATAAATTCAGACATCATGAAGCCAATGTAAGTCCCGGCCCAGTATCTGGTGACGCCGAGCCAGGCGCAGTTGACGGCGTTGAAAACGAGCGCCACGCGGCGGCCCCAGCGGTCCGAGATGTACCCGGTGATGGGCAGCGCCGTCAGCGTGCCGAGCGTGCGCACCGACCCGATCAGCGAGCGGCGCCACTCCTCGCACGCCAGCCCGAACTGGAATACAATGGAGTGTGGGGAAACTTAAACCTGACTTTGGAACAAGGTCACTAGATAGAACAACTAGAAGGGATACGAATGCCGTTTTGTCCTAATTTGGATCTTGTGAAATATTGTGAATAAGATTTTAGATCTGCCAAATTCATTTCAACAATTTGATAGTACCTAGTAAAATTACTGCGAAAGTCGCTCTGTTTTTAGTCAAACGAATCTGCCAGGATACATACGGATTGCACGCCGGAGTGGCTGATAGGACCTGTCGTATTAAAGGAAACTTTTTATTTTATATATTTTGGGTAAAATTAATGCAAAGTCATTATGGGAGGCCTATGTCCAGCTATGAACTAACATAGTCTGATGATGAATGCAAATTCGCGGTCAGAAGTTAATCTCTCACATATAGTTCGTCAATACCATTCAAACATCTCTTTATTTATTTATGATACAAAATCCACAGCCCCTAATTAATACAAACATGTTAATTATCAAAACTTACGGCTAAAAACGATGGTTGTTTTTAGATCCAGAACCTTCAAGTTCCACTTACATCATAGACGACCGTCTCTGTGTTCTGGTAGACATAGTCCGTGCAGGGCACCACCACGCTCTGGTCGAACAGCTCCGCCGGACACTCGCCCTCGCCGACGACGGCGGAGGCCGAGGCGTTCCCGTACCGCGCGCAGCCGTCTGTGGCACCTGGTGACCCCGGCACGGCCTGCAGCAGCCAGGGGGGAGAGAAGTCAGGGTTGGCGCCGTCGCACTGCTCGATCAAACATCTACGGATTCAATTTTATATTATTTTCACCTATTTTTGTATTTAGACCTATTATTGTATTTAGACCTTTTTTGTAGTTTGATGGTCGCGTTATCACCGAATTGCATCTAGATGTTAAAATAAAACTTTAAAACTGTCATGGTTATTAATACTATAAAGAATATTGGAAAACTCAAAAATCAGATCATGGTAAATATCCCGTCTAAATACATTCTCTGATAATGCGAATGAACGCTGGAACTAAAATTGTTTATTTACTATAGTTATTCACTAAGGTCTAAAAATAAATTGACCGTGCCGTGGGACACTTCCCACTGCTAGGCAAAGGCTCCATTTTTATTTTTTTTTCAGTTTGTAATAGTTCCTACAGTTTAATGCATTGTCATTCGTAATGCTAAATCACGCTTTATTATAGAGGTAGTTAGGTACCTACTCTACAAACTATCGTAGAATTAATGCCTTATCATTCTGAATGTGAGCGGGTCAGCTTTGAACCTTGTTTGTATTGGAAAAACGTTTCTTACCTCTTAACGAGGGACTTCTTCAGATCTCACTGTCTCGTTCAGTGTTGCCATCCTCTGTGTGCGTGCTGGTTCCGTATGTACACAGAGGACGCCCTGATGATTTCCGTCGTTAAGAGATGGCAGGTCAGCTATTCTTTTAATATTTTGAAATTATCTAGGTATTTGGTTAACATGCTCGTGGAAACTTACACTTTCAAATAAATTTGCATAGGTAGTAGGTTGGTCCTAAATCTTTTAATATGTGTTTTCATAGAAACGTTGGTGTACTTTCAACACAAGCAAAGTTCGTAGTAAACCCGTATCGCTGTCCATATACCTATGTGATATGAATGTACCTTCATTCATAATGATCACGCTCTAATCCGGAACCGTAACATAAAAAAGAGGATTTAGCTATTAACAAAAGACAGTCGCGGGTTTCTTCCCTATACAATCTTATAGAGGATGCAACCAATAACATTCAATTATATCGAATTCTGAAACCCTTGCATGAAATGATTTGAATAGTTTACGGAAACTATGCGGCGCGCATGATTTTGAACTATTCATTGCATTTGGGCAGCACGACTTGGACAACTTTACTACTGAGCGCAGACAATACAGTTCCTTCTCAAAAACTTCTTCCGTTTTGTATTTCTTCTGAACACTCATACTCAACTTTGATCCGCCTATTTTTAATAAGCTATAATTATAATAAATAAATATTTGCTCTGGTATTGAAGGTGAATAGCACAGCTCGTTTGTATTAACAAGATAATTGTTCAAGACAAAGGAATTGTTTACAACAAAATGGAATTGGAAAAATGGACAGAGTGGGAAAATAAGAGTAGGCACCTAAACCTTATGGGGGATACTCTTCCCATGTAAATAAAAGAGGAATCACTGCAGTTTATTTGGAGATGGTTGTATTCTTATATTACAAATAAAACAACGGGATTGCATGGAAATTGGAAAATGTTAAATAACAATGGGGCAATCCAAATCATCCGTACCTGGTGCTGATCCTCGCGGTGGTGAAGACGTACTCGCTGGCGCCCCAGGCCGCGAAGATGACGAGCAGCGCGGCCAGTGCCAGCACGCGCGCCTGGTAGCGCCCGAACTGCCCCAGTTCCTCCACCAGGATGGAGTCCAGGTCCACCTTCCGGTCCTCACTACGCGACATGGTGCCTTTAGGTTTACGACTGCCGCCGGCCGATGTACTCATTGATTTATAAACACCGTGCTGCGATTATCGCCGTCTAGACTTTTATTGCGCGCCCGATAGGTACAGATACCTACTGCGTGGACTGACTGTCGAGTCGTGCTGTGGCAGTGCGGGCCGCAGGAGGCACTGGGGCTCCGCAAGCCGTCTTAGGGACTTCGGATTGTGAAAGTGATCAAAAACACCGATATATGCAATCACCCAAAGGTCCAGACGTGAGCCCAATTGGGGCTCACGTCTGGACCTTACTTATTACCTATTAATTAGGACATTATTTGAAAAAACCGAAACATATAACATTTTTATTTACCTATACTTAATTCTATTACCACGCTTATTGTCAAGATCTGAACTTCTGTATTTATTGAGAATTTTAGGTTTTAGTAAAAATTTAGAGGTAACTGCGATTTTTTTCTATCGAGAAAATTTTATGGAATCGTGTTTTCGAAACATAGGATCGATAGATTAAGTCCTGAACTTTACCATATATCAATTTCAAAGTTAAATATTCAGTAGTTTAGACGATATGGACATCCGGCGGAGTTGAAAATTAGCAGTTTGAGGTATTAGGTATACACTCTTCAGGAAAGTGTCACCGGCGCGGCGCTTCCTTCCCTACCTAACATGACCACTGCACTACCTAATGATTAGCATTTTAAAAACCCTTATCTACCTTTCCCTTATCGTGTAAACAGCACTGATTGCAATTTAAGAAAAGTCATTCTCATGCTTTTTGCTTCTCTTGCTCAAAAATGCAACAAAACCATCCAAGCGGAACTAAAATGGGATTCTATCCTTTGGTCAAAAAGTATGTTTTATTTTCATCAGTCAAAGAGCCAACGAAAACATTTTCATACATAAAGACTCCACTTTTTGATGAAATGGAATGGAAAAATTTAAATACACAAAGAAAATAAATTCTGTTGTGAGGGGTAGATGACTGATGTATTTAATTTTCAATACATTACATAGATAGATATTTTTTATTATACAGAGATAATACCCAGAACGAATATTTGTAGATCGTACAAATATTTGTCCTGAGGCGGGAATCGAACCCGCAACCTCCTGCGTCACAGGCGCACCTTCGCCCACCATGACACATCATCCCGCTACTCAGGATCAGCGAAGGAACAACTATAATAAGCTGTATGAGATGACTCGTGGAATCGTGAACAGACAGAGAAAGATAGCTTTGATGTACTTTCCCTTGCTAATATTATAAAGCGTCAAACGGCATCCTTGGGAAAAACATAAATTTTATTTTTCCTGGAAAAGCGCGTACGTAGCCGCGGCCAAAAGCTAGTTTCTTACATAAATGCGATAGGGGAGAGGGGGGCATAACGGGGACGCGAGGCACGACGGGGCCACCCACACATACAAGTAACTACGCACATTAGCCGTGTTTTGTTTTCGCCAAAAAGAGGGAGATTTCACATCGGTCTTCAGCGCGGCCGTGACGGCGATCAGAGTCCACGCGTTTATTTTTGACGACCAATTCTTTTTTCCGGCGACATTTCATATAATTTTGAGTGGTTACCAAAACGCGTCTATAAAGGTAAGTGTTTAGATTACTACTATAGTTTTTTTTATGTGTATTACTACTGACATCAACTATTGATATGTTTTGAGCAAAATCACTCTGACCTTGAATACATTTTTTTGTTCGTTATTTAAAATTCTGTTAGACATGGGGGCATAACGGGGACATGGCTATGGGGCACAATGGGGTACACCGTTGTGCCCGCAACGGAAAAAGAACGCGAACAACTTAAACGGACGAAGAAATGTTCCAATTCGAATGATCCCCGGTTGAAAAAAAACTCCAAAAAACAGAAGACTCAAAAAGCTCGCTCTGATGGAGAAAATGTTAAGGAGGATGTCTTATGCATCTATTGTGTTGACTCGAACCACACTTATTTGAAGTCTTCGGAGCGTTGGGTGGCCTGCCTATGTGGCCCATACAGCCTGTGCAGGAGTTGATGACGCAGATTTAGAAGAAATCCACATCTGCTTATTCTGTGACAAATAAAATAGTGTACCCCGTACTGCCCCTACCCCGGGGCACGATGGAGTTTTCATGAAGGTTTTGTGAAATTGAAATTAAAAATATTATTTGATTTCTTACTTCAACAAATTCAGTGCCAAATTATAAATTAATATGTAACCAAAGAATTGTCATTAGTTTTCATTAAAAATATTTTATGTTTATTTCCCTTCACGTCCCCGTTATGCCCCCCCCCCCCCCCTCCCCTATTTAGTTATGAAAGCCACAGACATTTCCCGCTCGTCCTAGGAAAGTGCGCACGACGTGACTGTTTCTATTCCATGGTAAATAATCCCCAAGTATATACTTACAGAAGAACACACAGTTCGTCAGTGTGGTGCAGTCAGCCTATAGCTACTGTCCTCTGCTCGTGGTTCACAAGCCACCTGCAGTCCGCGGCGGCGCGTCGACTCACGCGTGCGTCGGTGCTTCAGCTGCGTGCGCGCAGGAATCAACACGATATCATCTCACTTACAACGAACAAAGCTATGAAGCTTTGGATGTTTTCTTCAATAACAAACGTTCAAGAATTAATAAAAGTATAATCTACACGGTGTGACAAAAGTACATTCAGGAAGTGACCTGTGCTGTGGATTGTATCCATCGTAGTTGACACACAGTAAGTCAACAGTAATCCAGATTCCAGTTCTCACGATAACTGTTTCATATTGTAAGGGATTTTCATATTATTTAGATGTAGGGTCAGTCGGAGTAGAGCACGCTATTTCAAATCAAGTAATAAAATTATCGCAAAAGGTATTGTTTGAACATTCACCCTAAAATAGTGCCCTAGATAGGTACTTATTCATACGCCCCCTCATTATAAATTCATATGAAGGATAAACTACACCCGAGGCAGCTTCCCGTCCGCTCTGACAGGTCTTCCGCAAAGACAGATAAATGCTGATTGTTGAACCCTAATCTTTCCTATCTTACACGTAGGTACCAACTGTTCGAGTTAATCTCGTATAATTTATTGAATCAATCATCATCATATCGTTCTCATCTCCTGGATTGTTCCCAGTCATCACTCACTGCACATCACAAAATCTTCGACCTTTGCATTCTCGAAGGTATATTATAATTGGTGTTAGTAAAGCGACGCCTCGAAAACAGATAACATATTATGGTACCTTAGAATGTCCTATAACTTGAATTGGTTTTGAGCAAAGAATGTAATTAGTGCAGTATTAGCTGTGGTATACAAGCAAACAAAACAATGCACGAGTATCGTCTATCCAGCACCGATAAGACAAGACATGGCGGCGGCGGGTCGCGACCTCGCCTCTGCGCTTGCGGTCCGTGCTAATACTCTACCTCCGACCTTTTACTATTATATGTATGTAATGTACATCAAAATAAAAACATTATTTATGTCTAAAGACATTTCAATGTATTAAATTTTAGAATTACCTCGGCAACAATGTGAATTTTGAAGTGAAAACTTTTTAAGGCGCGTTGAGCACTTTTTGGGTAAACAAAAATCATGGAACTCGCGTCAACGTCACCGAACGGTTTCCTAACAAACTCAATAGCATTTATTTCTTTAGGCTTACAAAATAAGCACTTAACTGTGTATAAACATACGTGTACTTTTTGGGTGAATAAAAAGCGTGAAACTCGCGTCGTCCGCGTCGTCACCAACTGTTATGACTATTCAAATATGTAGGTATAATATTACTTAGTTTTGACTTCTATCGGCAGTCCCATAGACAGCTCCGCATCATTTTGTAGCCGACTTGCTTCAGCCTGCGGCTCGGTTTACACGCCATTTTCCGGAATCAAAGCCTGTATGTGTTATTCCAGTTTTTAGACTATATTTTATTGGTAACAAACTTTCAAACATCTGAACACCCAACCGTACGCATTTCTAATATTACTAGATGAAAACCCGGCTTCGCTCGGGTATAATGTAGACTCATAGTAATATTCTAGCATTTTTTTAATAAAATGTAGGTCAGACGTAGATGATACTTGTGTAGTGATCGGTACTCAGCTATTAATATGTTGGCTAGGCATACATTCGTATACCATGTGTTGTCGTATACATTCATTGTGTCTGTTTATACTTAAATAAATCTGCTAAAGTTTATACATACTTCAATTTTATCTGATTTCTATGTTTAAAATACTCGATAATCCGAATGTTCCGCCTATAGGTGTCGACTTGGATGCACTAATTTTTGACGCTCTTCAATTTGATGTGCATTTCATTCGTCTCCCGCAGACCGGTGCGAAATCATTAATAATAGATTGTGATGTGAGTTTCTCACGAAGAAAGATAGACGTTAATTTTAATGCGCACTTAAAAATAAAACAACCCAGATAAAAAAGAATGAAAAAATGTGACAGTTTGGCGAAGCTCCCGATATGGACTATGTATTGGACAGGTAGGTAGGTACTATCAGAGATTATATTTACGAATATTGAACACGTTTCCGATAAATGCCCCAAAATTATTATTAGTTCGAGCAAGATCATAGATACTGTCAACCAAATGACAATAGTTAATTCGAGCAATGTCATAGGTACCGTCAACCGCACTACAATGTCATAGGTACCG
Source organism: Eupithecia dodoneata (assembly GCA_947044415.1). Classification (NCBI taxonomy): domain Eukaryota; kingdom Metazoa; phylum Arthropoda; class Insecta; order Lepidoptera; family Geometridae; genus Eupithecia; species Eupithecia dodoneata. The sequence goes on from OX345665.1 coordinate 385,770, forward strand.
TCAACCGCACTACAATTTTTATTCCTCCGATTAGATAAGTTCTAGGAATTTCTTTCAATTGTAACAATAAATCATTCGTTATTATCAATTAAAGTATTATGTGGCAGAGACAAGCTTCGGCAACATTGTAGCTTTGTTACTGCGTCCGAGTGGATAGCCAATAGTATGTCAAACTCGTTCATGGATGACGTGTTACGTGACGTCACACGTCAGGACGTATCCGACAGATGTACGTACATTATGTATCTGCGACATGCGCCTGCTTCAATGGAGAAGATACCTACTGATAGTCAATCACTACATAGTAAAAAACAAAGTCTAACCGCTGTCTGTCTGTCCCTATGTATGCTTAGATCTTTAAAAGTATGGAACGGATTTTGTAGCATTTTTTTTAGATGTAGTAGGTACTTTATTCAAGAGGGAGATTTATAAAGTATTATAAATCTCACAGACCCTCGGGGCCCAGAATAATTTCTACTTAGTACACGTGATAGGCGGCACCTTGTTTACATACCACACGGTAAAGGAAATTTATTAAATAAATAAAAATAATGGTATTAAAAGTAACGGTAATAATTCTACTTAGAAGCCAAGCTGTTCAATATTTCATTTCAGCAATGGGTGTCGAGTAGTCCGCCTATATATGTAATTTGTCTTTTAAAATAGTATTTAACGACATCAAGTGTAACATGTGTACGGTGGAAATAAATAAATAAAATAAATATCTATAGAGTTCTGTGTGTCACCACGGACAGACTCGACGAGCGCTGATATTTTTGAAAACTTGCTAGTAATATCAATAATAAAACCATTTATCTATCTTCTATACAATGTGTATTGTCGAACCTTGATCAAACGAGATGTGCGAATACACGACATATATTTATCGATAAAAAACAAAAAATAAAAAATTATATGTTACCTATCTCAAAAATAAAGCCGATTTAATATTTTTTTTAATGAAAACTACTTCATCTGGTTTTTTCTTCGTTTCTTTTTGAGTAAACGGTGTATTTTATTCAAAGTAGCCTCATTTGAAAGCTAGATTGTCTATCTAGCTAAGAAAATAAGAAAAAAATACAATTTCGGTACATAAGCCTAGTAAAATCAATATTTTTTTAGAAATTTGCAAAAAAAAACAAATTTATTTTTATTTTTGATCTGTAACTTTAAAACTGGGTTATTGAGGTGTACTTTTTTGCATGTTGTATTAAACTTCATAATTTAATTTTTTTTGCTAAGAAAATAAGAAAAAAATACAATTTCGGTACATAAGCCTAGTAAAATCAATATTTTTTTAGAAATTTGCAAAAAAAAACAAATTTATTTTTATTTTTGATCTGTAACTTTAAAACTGGGTTATTGAGGTGTACTTTTTTGCATGTTGTATTAAACTTCATAATTTAATTTTTTTTGCAAATTTCTAAAAAAATATTGATTTTACTAGGCTTATGTACCGAAATTGTATTTTTTTCTTATTTTCTTAGCTAGATAAACAATCTAGCTTTCAAATGAGGCTACTTTGAATAAAATACACCGTTTACTCAAAAAGAAACGAAGAAAAAACCAGATGAAGTAGTTTTCATTACAAAAATTATTAAATCGGCTTTATTTTATTTATTTTATTTTTATTTTATTTATTTACACATTGTATATATAAAAATGAATCCCTATTTCCCTTGGTCACGGCATCACGCGTGAACGGCTGGACCGATTTCGCTAATTCTTTTTTTGTTGTGTTTGTTATTGTCAGGAGAAGGTTCTTATGAAAAAATTAAGAAAATTGCGCGGAAAATTAGAAAATTTAAGAATACTTAACCACCATATTAAATTATTTCTAATGTAACCATAGCGCTTTTACAATTAAAACTTTTTTGATGTAACCTAATGGCGTTTGACATAACATTGGCAGAATGCTCAATATTCATAGTTAAGACAGGAAAACGTCGGTCGGCTCCGCTAGTACCTAATAAAAACCATTTATTTCCTATACATTTTTTAACCTAAACTAAAATGAAACAAAAAAATTAATTACATACATATAACAGGCATAGGGAGTATTAATCAGCATTATGCTGCAAGCCAAGCCAAGACATGCGGCGCTGGTTTCAAATATAATCCGGTGGGTAGGTAGCCACCGAGGGGATGGGTTAGCGGGCTAAAAGTAGCTTCCTATACTTATAAAATATATTTCCCCGCGGTTACTCTAGCATAATTTTATTGTATGCCGCATTAATGGTGCAGACGTAACTGGGTAGTTATGTTTGCACCATCACTGGGGCAAATCAATGGTGCAAATGTAACCGGGGGTATATTTCAATCGTACAATTAAAGAGATTAGTGTAAGTGGTTGATATAGCAAGGAATCATACATGAATATACTAGTGTAATGTTCCCATCGGTCCTTGTGCTACAGTGCAGTCAGACAGTCCCACAACAAATGGTATCGTAGAGTGTGGTGTGGCGGCGCGGCGGGTGACAATGGCTGTGTTTGGTAAACAGCCGGGCAGAGCGAGGCGCATCACGTGGGACTCTATTTAACTAATAATAGCCAAATAATAATATACCAAATACTGTACTCACTCACCTCAACTTGCTTGTTCGGCTGAAACACAGCGCTGATCATACAATAATATTATAATAATATTCAGCACACGCTGAGCCGACCCTTGTTTCGGCGCATGCGCAGGGTCATGGAGGCAGCCTTATTTTTATTATCACCCTTTTAGTGTAAACTCCATTGTTTTTCGTTAGTTTATTCTATGTCTGTGTTTTGTTTTTTATTAGTCTATAGCAGTCCACTGCTGGACATAGGCCTCCCCCAATGAGCGCCATAGCGCACTGTCTTCAGCTTGCCGCATCCAGCATCTACCTGCAGTCTTTCGCAGGTCATCATCCCACCTGGTCAGAGAGCGTCCTACACTACGTTTGCCGAGTCGTGGTCTCCACTCAGGAACACGTTTGCCCTAGCGGCTATCGGTTCTTAGAGCTATGTCGATAACTTTGGTTCTCTGTCGGATGTATTCGTTATGAATCCTATCCTTCAGAGAAACTCCGAGCATAGCTCTTTCCATAGCTCGCTGAGCGACTTTGAACTGGTGGACCAGCCCTATCGAGAGTGTCCACGTCTCAGCTCCGTAGGTCATCACGGGTAGGACGCACTGCTTGAAAACTTTCGTTTTCAAGCATTGCGGTATGGATGACGAGAAGACTCTACGTAGTTTCCCAAATGCTGTATTTGTACCTGTGTCTAAATAAATATTTTTCTATTCTATTCTATTCAAAAACCGTTCTCAATGGTTGACTAATGGATCGGCAGCGTCAATACTAGCTTCTACCCGCAGCTCCACACGCGCTTTTCCGATATCAAGTTTCCATCCCTGGGATACCATCTCCCTGCAACGTCATTAAAAACCATTCGTTTGTACGTGAAGATACGGACGGAAGTAAATCTGTCTCTGTCTGTCTGTTACCATCTAACAGACAGACACAGATATAATATGATTACTTTTGGATTTAATTTATTAGCTATGATATTAATACTATGTTGATTGTATAAATATTATTTGAATTAGATATGTATGCAGTTTAAAATGTGACTTGTATATAACTTTATTTTGAAGCCCAACTACAAACCAAAGTTAAGGATTTCTTATGTAGTAAAGTGTCAAGTTGTGAACAGTTATAAAAACAAATATAAAAATCTAGTATCGCCATGACCGACCATGACCCACCATGTCGTAGAAGCATACTCGAGAAGCACAGAGCAGATTATTCTTACAAAAAAACTTGCAAACATAAAGTAACAAGTAAATAGTAACAGTGCGTGACTCAGCCGAGGCCTGTTAGTCGATGAGCCCAACAGCTCCATCCCCACAGAGCCACCTCATCGTGAAAACATTACAGTGAGTAATTCCTTTCTCCCGTGCGCGAGGCAGCGCGCTGAATGCGCGGGCGCATCCAATCGATTCCCCGCGCCTTCGTGTTATTGAAACTGGGCGTAATGTTTCTCTTCAATTTGCGCTCCTCGTCACGTCACGGTGCAGGAATTCATGAACTTGCCAAATATTTACATTTGAACCGCACAACCTCACGTGAGTCACGAGAACCAATCGGAAGCTCGCCAGGAACCGAAACACACATCATTTGTTACCTATATACGACTACAGTGGATTCGAAATAATTCGAATCAATTTCAGAATAAGTAGGTACCTGCTTTATTTATTTTTTATTTCTTGACTAGACAAATCATTAAAAAGATAAATATTTAAAACTAGCGGCCTGTCCCGGCTTCGCACGGGTGGTCATTTGTTTTAGGCTATTTTTAATCATCGTACTTCAAGGAATATTCTAAAAAAAAATCAGTGAAATCGGTTCAGCTGCTCTCGAGATTTGCGCTTAGCAACACATTCAGCGATTCATTTTTATATTATAGAAGATATATCGATTTTCTACATTTTCTACATCTATTAGATCTCTTTTTGATGCTTCACCATCCGAACGTGGCAACGAAGCCATCATTCTGGGCACATCTTTGCTTATTATAATAATAATTGTTAGTGACTTATTACTTTCTGAAGTAAAGAGTAAAATGATGATACTTACTATAATTGAGCTATAAAGAGACAAGTGAATAGTATGTCGTCCTGTTTATGCGCGGCGATGGCCGTCATTGACAGTAAATCTCGTTCAATATGAGTTGCGACGATGGATGCCTTTTCTTGGAAAACTCCATCATTTCTCACTGATTTAATGTAATCGTGAAACGATCGGTATTTATAAGTATTTAGCTTGTATATATCGGGAGTCAGCGGTCGGTCCTCTGTGGTGCCGCTTCATACTGGTCTGCGGTCGGTCCTCTGTGGTGCCGCTTCATACTGGTCTGCGCTCGGTCCTCTGTGGTGCCGCTTCATACTGGTCTGCGCTCGGTAAAGACACATTTTCTTATTAATATAGTACAAATACGAGTTAGTTCTTACAACAACAGCTGGGATAAAAAAATATAGACTTTTTTAAATTTATCTGTTTGTTCTCCATATTTTTTAAATAATTGTTGATTGCTTTAGTCCCCTAGTACGTTCAATTAGCAAAACAAATCATCAAACCTAAGCCTTTAAGCATAATAACAATTTAAACTCTCAATAACTTGATAATCATCTATTTGAAAGAAAGAAAATACATTTATTTTATTTTATTTATTTATTTGAAATGTGAAAAGAATTTAAAAGTGTATTGGGGAGGCTTTGCTGCGATTGGAAAGTTATGCATCCATTGTTGTACTACCTCTAGATTTTGCAGTTATTTATTTATGTATTGTTTTGTCTCCCATACCTACCTACAAACTCCGTTCCATCGCGGTGATTACAATGGATCTGTAAGTAACTGCCTAATTAATGTTTACATTTGTTGTTTTTCAGAGGATGTTGTTATCGCTCAGAAGAATAATAACCCATTGATATTAGTCTCAAGCCGCGCCACCACTAGTCAAGATGTCCAAAGAAGCCAGCGGCAAGGTACCTATACTATACTATACTGCGTAACAGAATCATAAGCGGTGTATACCGACATTTTTACTGACTAATAACAAAGGAGTTCTATGTTCGGCTGTGTTATTTATGTTCGTCGATTTCTGCGTTAATTATGACCAATTTAGAAAATTCTTTAAATTATATGCAGTGGAATTGACAGATGAAAAAAAAACCCGACCACGAATCCCGGGCAGGCTGTGAATGCGCGCCTCAGGACCGCTATCTCGTAGCTCTTCTGAGCTGAGCAGGTGTTTGCTTGACGAGTGCTACGGTGTAATGGAAGCCTAAGTCCAGCTGTGGCTTTACATTTGTACATGCTCCGTGTTATATTTTATCACGTTTCAATAGTATTTTACGTAGAATCATATTTTACATTGAACTTATTTGACGACCGATGTGGCGCGGTGGGCGAAGGTCCGCCCGCGACGCAGGAGGTTGCGGGTTCGATTCCCGCCTCGGAACAATTGTGTGTATGATCTGCAGATATTTGTTCCGGTGGTTCTGGTGTATAATGTATAAAAAAAAATATCAATCTATGTAATCTATTGTATTAGTATATCAGTCATCTAGTACCCATAACACAAGCTCTGCTTACCATGGGGCTAGATGATGCTGTGTGGATTGTCCAGCATTATTTATATATTTATTATGTTCCAGAGTGAGCGAAATGAAGAGAGCACCGAGGGCGGTGGCGAGGGCCCGTTCAACCTGGAGCACGTCCTGCACGAGCTGGGCTCTTTCGGCAAGTACCAGCTGGTGCTGCTGCTGCTGCTGGCCTTCCGCGACTCCTACCTCAACATCTGCAACTTCAACTACGTCTTCACCGCGGAGGATGTTGGCTTCAGGTTCGTCTGATTGCTCCTTTTAGGAGTCATTAATGTTGTAGCTCTCGTATGAACCGTAACTTCGAAAATGTCATAATCTTGAATCAATGAAAACCTTGTTGTAATTGTATTGAACACTCAGGAAACACACCGAGGCGAGGGTCCAATACAACAACTCATTTTATTGCCTCCTGAAAAAGACGATCTTAACAGCCAGAAAAAATTAATTCGCAAATAATGCTTTAAGTGCCCAACCGCAGAACTATAACCGCGTGTAGCTGCGGCCCGCCCGCCCTTGCAGGTACCTGCGGCGCGCCCGCCCTTGCAGGTACCTGTAAACGAAATCAGTTCCAGAAAAAGGCCATAAACTAGGAGTAGATACCGATTCTGGAAACGTCTGGGTAACGACGTCAAACTTGGTAATGATAAATAGTTTGATAATGTCTCCGACGCGATATAAATTACTTCAACCAGGGTATTCACACTGGCGGCGTTCGGACCGGGTTATACCGACGCAAAGATACCCATACAAGTGGCCAACTAAACATTTACAAAGTCACATAAACGTCTGAGCCTAACTCTAGGCTCATACCATCACTCAAAAATATTACGCTACAAATCCATAGACAATGGCGATCACCACTTATCATAATCAATGTTTATGTAAGTGAAATTACCGCTGACTTAGTGGGAAACACTTGTTGAGTAGAATAGAAGGCTGATGTAACCGAGAAGGCTCAAAATTACTCTTTGTAGTAACCTTGAGCCTCCTGGAGCGGCGCGGTGAGAGTCGTAAACACTATTTATTACATTTATGCAATTTTATGCTTCTCGTGTTTGTATGCATGCGTAACATTTCTAGTAGTTGTAGCTAGTATACCTAGTCGCACCTAACTTTGGTACTAGTTGTGGTCGCAGACAATCACAAATAGGAGAAGATTAGCGCTGTCGTCATAACAATAACAAATAACTACTTTTGTCGGTAAATTATGAATAGGTAGAGCAATTTGAGTAACGAGCGATAAATCACTAATATTTATCCCAAAATGTTCGAGGCAAGTAGCGAATAAATAGATCATTATTTTGCCTTGTGCCCGATACTAATTTTTTTTAATATATCTACTTACTCGTATATTTAAAGAATGACGTAAAGAGCTAAACATATTTGATAAATAATAAGTTAGGTACATAATTTAATTAGGTTGCTTAGCTAGGGGCTAGGTGATGCTGTATGGATAGTCCAGCATTATTTATTTATTGTCAGTGTATTACCTATAGGATTTAAATATTGCAAATGATGTAAAGAGCGCACTCCGCGTATTCGAATGAATCCCGCGGCCGAGTGTTCCTCACCTCAGTGCCACCACAGCCCTGGGAGCCATCTCCGCAGCTCCCGGTCCAGCCCACGTCGCGTGACTGAGCCACGCGCATACTATCGCGCGTCGCGTGCGCTCCACCTTCACGCAGCTCTCGTAACGCCATGCGATGCCTGCTCCTCACTGAAAACACATCTTTGTTCAGCGACCTAAACTTTGCTACACACAAAACTGTCTAGAAACCTTCTTGAATCATTCAATCTATAAAAAACCGCATCAAAATCTAATGCGTAGTTTTAAAGATTTAAGCATACATAGGGATAAACAGACAGCGGAAAGCGACTTTGTTTTATACTATGTAGTGATTACTTTCTAGGTTCCTGAGTACTATTTTCTTTCGTTCATTGACAATGATGTATTTCGTTTCAGATGCGTCGTGCCGGAGTGCGAGACGCGCGTGCTGCCCATAGACAGAGACTTCAACTCCTCGTGGCTGGAGTACACGATCGGAGGCCACGCCAACCAGTGCTACCGCATGGCACCACTGGACGCGGGGGACCACTCGGAGGGAGGCCTCACGAGCGGCGGCCAGCCCCCCGCCGGGGACCGCTGCAGCCCGGAGTACTTCGCCTGGAACAAGACACTGCCCTGCACGAAGGTGGTCTACGACGACTATAACAGCATAGTTGCCGAGGTATGTTACTGATACAACCCATTTTTGAGGCATGGCTTTTATTAGAGGTATATCGAGCTCTAGATGATGCTGTGTGGATTGTATATCGAGCTCTAGATGATGCTGTGTGGATTGTATATCGAGCTCTAGATGATGCTGTGTGGATTGTATATCGAGCTGTAGATGATGCTGTGTGGATTGTATATCGAGCTCTAGATGATGCTGTGTGGATTGTATATCGAGCTCTAGATGATGCTGTGTGGATTGTATATCGAGCTCTAGATGATGCTGTGTGGATTGTATATCGAGCTCTAGATGATGCTGTGTGGATTGTATATCGAGCTGTAGATGATGCTGTGTGGATTGTATATCGAGCTCTAGATGATGCTGTGTGGATTGTATATCGAGCTCTAGATGATGCTGTGTGGATTGTATATCGAGCTCTAGATGATGCTGTGTGGATTGTATATCGAGCTCTAGATGATGCTGTGTGGATTGTATATCGAGCTCTAGATGATGCTGTGTGGATTGTATATCGAGCTGTAGATGATGCTGTGTGGATTGTATATCGAGCTCTAGATGATGCTGTGTGGATTGTATATCGAGCTCTAGATGATGCTGTGTGGATTGTATATCGAGCTCTAGATGATGCTGTGTGGATTGTATATCGAGCTGTAGATGATGCTGTGTGGATTGTATATCGAGCTCTAGATGATGCTGTGTGGATTGTATATCGAGCTCTAGATGATGCTGTGTGGATTGTATATCGAGCTCTAGATGATGCTGTGTGGATTGTATATCGAGCTGTAGATGATGCTGTGTGGATTGTATATCGAGCTCTAGATGATGCTGTGTGGATTGTATATCGAGCTCTAGATGATGCTGTGTGGATTGTATATCGAGCTCTAGATGATGCTGTGTGGATTGTATATCGAGCTCTAGATGATGCTGTGTGGATTGTATATCGAGCTCTAGATGATGCTGTGTGGATTGTATATCGAGCTCTAGATGATGCTGTGTGGATTGTATATCGAGCTCTAGATGATGCTGTGTGGATTGTATATCGAGCTCTAGATGATGCTGTGTGGATTGTATATCGAGCTCTAGATGATGCTGTGTGGATTGTATATCGAGCTCTAGATGATGCTGTGTGGATTGTATATCGAGCTCTAGATGATGCTGTGTGGATTGTATATCGAGCTCTAGATGATGCTGTGTGGATTGTATATCGAGCTCTAGATGATGCTGTGTGGATTGTATATCGAGCTCTAGATGATGCTGTGTGGATTTTACCAACATAATTATCATTGTAAGGTTTTTGTTATTATAGTGCGTAAGCCCTTCCTCTGGGGGTAATCTCAACAAACGATAATAATATCCCTAAAATAAGGCGGTTCGCGGGTTCAAGTCGCGGCGAAATCGATTTTTTTGGGTTATGATTTATTTGTTTATTTAGTTATTTATTTAGGTAGGTACCTACCTAAATCTCCATGATTTGAGTTATACTATTTTTGGCCCTAGTTGCCAATAGCACCTTTTGCAAGCCTACATACGATAGGCATTGTCCCTTGAGCTATGCCCTTGACGGAGCCGTAGTCGGATCCACCAACAATAAGCCAAGTCCAATGTCATTGTCGCGTTCTATGATAGAGAATAGCACTCATTATGGGCATTCAACCACGGGTACCTACCGGCTAGGTGGCGTCGAGTTCAAGTTCATGACTTCACTGGAACTGGTGGTAGTGTTTAGTGTCTAGGTCTAGCTCGCTATTGTTTCCCAAACATTTAGTTGAATTGAAGTGTGTTTAAACTCTACGAAATGTTTGCGTAAACTAGGGGAGATGTCGGTAATGGAGATCGTAGGAGCGATATTATAAAAGAGCCATATAATTATTGAGTATTAAATGTCTTATTGTTTTCGCTTTACTTATTTAACTTAAAATTAAGGTGAAGTTCTTTCTCGTAAGTTTATTACTTTAGCAGCTTTATTCTTTAAAAAATATTTAGCCTGGTTACGATGAGGTTTCAAATCGCAATTTCAAATGCGTTTAAAGTCTAAAGTCGTTTAAAACGGGATATTTACCATGATTTGATTTTTCAGTTATCCAATATTTCGGCACAGTTTCATGCGCCATGATCACGGAATAACAAATATATAAATCATGGTAAATATCCTGTTTTAAATTACTTTAGTGTTAATAACCATAGTAGTTTCAAAAGTCAAATGCATCCATAACATATCAGAAGAGTAGAAAAAAAACAAATTATTTGAGCCAAACTTTCAGGGCCTCGTACTCTAGTTCATAATTCATAATCTTTATTCAATCACAATAATAGAATTGTATCTGAAATTTTGTACATGCACATGCGGACCTTATTGAATATAATATACAATGTCGTACACAATTAATACAAAAGTCATTTACACACTTACACAAAAAAAAAAATACAATAATAATAACAAACTAACAAAAAACTTAAAATTTTTGTTGAACTAAAAACCTTTTAATTCAACAAAAAAACAAAAAAAAAATTAAAATAAAATTGAAGAAATAATAAATTGGCATAAGATTACATTGACTATTATGATGTCAACAATATTATTCTACAACAATTTCAGCATTTAAGAATTCGTTTACCGAGTAGAAACACCCCTTCAACAAAATATCTTTCAGATTTAATTTAAATAAATTTGCATTGTCTTTAGTTTTCAGGTCGGAAGGTAATGCATTGGACAATTTTACAGCTTGATATCTGCAGCAATGTTTAGAAACTTCAAGTGTTGGTTGATAGGGAGTGCTCATATCTTTTCTCCTAGTGGTAAGGCGTTCTGATTTTGCCTCTGCGGTCTCGTATCGGAGTGGGTGCTTGATAACATCGACTAGTGTTACCAGTATGTATAGGCAAGATACATACGGTCAAAATATTTAGCTTTAAGAAATGTTACCTACAGGATTCCCGTTGTGGTATTCTAACCATTGTACGAATAGCGCTCTTTTGACTAATAAAAGCCTTGCTTATATTGTATTTGTAGCTGCGAACCATTTATTAAACTCTAAAATTGTGTCTTGCATTATGCTGCCGAGTTCCTCTAGATTACTAGCCGGGATAACAGCATTCGTGTCATCTGCATATATAACTAACCTAATGTTGGGTATCGATAGAGTTATGTAATTTATGACATAACGTTCGTCGATGAGTCGTTCTTTTGAAAGATCATTACCTCGAAGAGTTGCTACCTCGACGGTACGTTTCGTCGATGAGTCGTTCTTTCGAAAGATCATTACCTCGAAGAGTTGCTACAACGACGGTACGTTACATCGATGGATCGTTACCTCGAAAGATCAACAAAACCAAAGTTATATTATTTAAATTATAATTGAATGGTGCCTTTTCCTTTATTAGATGAACGCGTGGCGCGAACTAAATGAGACTTACGTTGCAAGTTTTTCCGGCACACATCTAGGGACTGAATACATTCACTGCGCGCTCGCTTAATATTTGTTATATTTGAGTTATCCCCATTCCCAACTGGTTCCGCTTGCCTACATCTCCCCTATCAAATTGACATAAACACTAACATCAAAAGCCATGGTATTAAGTGATAATAGGATGATAGAGCATGCGTTTGCAAATGCCAAAGTAAACACGCTAATGATGGTGTTTGTCTGTTGTGTGCGGGGACGTGACCGCGCCGCCGTCATCACCGCCCTTGTGACCAGGGCTTGGAATACCGGTATTTTCAAGTACCGGTTCGTCTGACCTTGACGTGGTACCGATACCATCATTGGTATCGTTATAAATTTAACCGATACTTTTTTAGAACCGATACTTGTAAGTACCGGTACTTTATTGGTATCGATACTAAAATATCGGTATTTTCAATTAGTACCGGTATAATTACCGGTACTAATTGAATAAAATAAAATAGCGTAATAAAATAGGCGTAAAATATCGATACCAACAAAGTTGGCAAGCACGCGCGCGCGCCCGCCCCTCCCCGGTCGGTACGCTAGGACTGGAGAGCTGGCAAAGTCGCGAGAACCGCTTTGAGTACCGGTACTTTTGGCAAAGTATCGATACTTGAAAGTATCGAATTGAAAATAGCATAATTACCGCTATAGTACCGATATTATTGGTACCGGTAGCAAGCCCTGCTCGTGACGCCGCGTCGTGAACCTCTGCTGCTCTGATGCAGACTCACTTCCTGCGACACTGACCGTTCTTCAGCAGCATGCATCATCATGATCTTTAATATTAGCAATATCATAGTCATTTATCGTTTGAGGAAATAATGAACTCGAACTGACTTGACGTGCATCGTCAAGAAGTTCCTCTCTCTGCAGCCCTAGTCACCGGCCGCTTGAGCCTAGCGAGCGGACGTCGTGATCTACACAGAGCTTGTGTTATGAGTACTAGATGACTGATAATACAATAGATTATATATATAGACATTTTATTCTTATACATAGATAACGACCAGAACACCCGGAACAAATATCTGCAGATCGTACACACTTGTTCTGAGGCAGGAATCGAAAACGCAACCTCCTGCTTCCGCGCACCGCGCCACAGAGGCCGTCAATGAAACATATTGGTGGTGTACGGACTTACGACGTTTTATATTTAGAAAGCTATTGAAGCCGTTCCCACTGTCCCCTCTGTATTTGTCATGAATACTTAATAGGTACTGTGAGTGATACGAGTATGTATGTCTGTCCTCAGTTCGAGCTGGGCTGCCAGCAGTGGAAGCGCACGCTGGTGGGCACGGTGCACAACCTGGGGCTGGTCTTCTCGTTCGTGCTCTGCGGGTTCATCTCTGACAGGTCAGGTTATCTACAGATTACACTTTAACTAGCCTCTAGGCACAGCTCTAGGTAACGAACTACTCAAGATGTTTTCCCAAGGGAATGACACTGACAGATTGCCACAGTGGTTGCCCACTTAACGACCGATGTGGCGCGGCGGGCGGCGGGCGAAGGTCGCCTGCGACGCGGGAAGATGCGGGTTCGATTCCCGCCTTGGAACAAATGTTTGTAGGTTCTGCAAATATTTGTTTCGGGTGTTCTGTGTATTTCTATGTATAATAAAAAATATCTATATATTTTATAAATTGTTTTATGTATATCAGTCATCTAGTACTCATAACACAAGTTCTGCTTTGCTTAGGGTATAGCCCCATATGATGCTGTGTGGATTGTCCAGTATTATTATTTATATACTTACACTGTTAGTCGTTATATTTATCGGTATATCTTTGCTCTCCAACTTTTACCACTCTTAGTGTTAAAGAGTAGTGTAAGAAGAACCCCGTGGAGTCCAGATGACTTCTTCCTCTGGATCTGAGTGATGGTCGTTGTGTGTGCAGGTACGGACGCAAGGTGGTGATAGTGGGCACGCCGCTCGTGGTGGGCACGATGGGGCTCCTCAAGTCCTTCTCCGTCAACTACTGGATGCTGTTGGTGCTGGAGTTCCTCGAGACCGCGCTCGGATACGGAAACGCCAGCATGGTGCTCTGTGAGTCCCATCTACTCTTGTCACAGGAAAATGTTTCAGAAAACAAGAAGAGTGTTAGTAACACAGTTTTTGAAAATGTTAGGAACCTGAGCGGTCAATCGCAATCACATCACAGTAGAGGGATATTTATGACTCGCAGTTATTCAAGTTGAATCGGATTACTTGGATAAACAAAGTTCTGATCTTCAAAAAACGTTAAAAGTTGACTTACTACTTACTACTTGATACTTATATTATTTACTTAAAACTATGTGATTGAATTATATTTTTCTGCTCTCTCTGTCATCTAATAAACATAATTTTCTAGAAACCCGGCTCACTTCCACTCTCCGTACCTAATTCCAAGCCCTACTTGGGTACCATTGAATAAGAAATAATGTCTTATCCATTACCTAGATACTAAGACCTGTATACAAATGTACACAATGATGCAATCAAATAAATATGAATATTGAAAATATGAATAAAGGCTTCGTATGAACTAGACACAAGCTTGCAATGCTCTGCCTCAAATACAAACAATATTATGTGATTTGTACTTATTTGAATTGACGAGAAACTGATAACACCTTACTTTAGCTTAACATAGAGTTAACCAGGGCGCTATGGCGCTCATTGGGGGAGGCCTATGTCCAGCAGTGGACTGCTATAGGCTGATGATGAGAGTTAACCATTGTTATTGTGTATTTCATTTTCCATAAATATTAACATTTCATTTCTCGGGCAGCTCTAGAAACAGTAACCCAGAAGCAGCGCGTCGCCTTCTCGTGCCTGTGGGACATCCTGTCGAGCCTGGGCAGCGCGGCGCTGGTGGTGGTGGTGTGGAAGGTGCCCTACTGGCGGCACCTCATGCGCGCCATCTACGCGCCGCTGCTTGTCGTCGTCTTCTACATCTTCCTGGTCGATGAAGGAGTCAGGTGATTACACGCGTCTCTTATCTTGTTTGGTGACGTCATACCACCAGTATTTACACAAGCTTGAAGAGTGTCGTGGCGGCGGAATAGAACTGACGGAATAGATTACAATTTTTCCTTTTACGAATTGCAAAATGTGCTGGGGCACTCAGGTTTTAATTTTAAGTAGATAGACAGATAGATAGATTAAGTAAGATTTAAGTATCAAAAAAGCGTCATGAAGTCTACTCAGACATGTGGATCGCCTTAATCCACCTCTACCTATACCTAGTAGGTATTTACAGCTATTGCTAATGTATTTGTGTTGGTATGGTTCCAGATGGTTGCTGGCACACAACAAGAAGGACGAAGCGGTGAAGATCCTCAACAAAGTGGCCAAGACCAACAACATCACGTTCTCCAACAAGGCCAGAGCGTTGATGGACAAGATCCAGGAGGAGAGGAAGTCTTGTGAGGTACCTATCTACTACAATTAATAAATAATAACCAACAATAGTTGACACCGATTGGTGTGCGCAGACCTTAGCTAGACTTAGGTAGAGCGGCTAGTGACACAATCATTTTAGTGGCATTTTGTCGAGCCTAGGCTGTCAAATTTGTTACCAACATAAATGTAGTTGAAAAACTAATTATATAATAAAAAAAAAAAAAAGCTAGTCTAGCCTAGCCCCAAGGTAAGCAAAGCTTGTGTTATGGGTACTAGATAAATGATATACATAGTACATAGTAAACGACCAGAACACCCTGAATGTCATCTGCAGCTCGTACAAACATTTGTCACAAGGCGGGAATCGAACCCGCAACTTCCTGCATCGCAGGAAGATCTTCGGATCTTCGCCACAGAGTATTGTATTTGTGAAAGACAAAAGAGTCCTACTTTACGATTTTTTACGACCAGACCAGAAAACTCCATAGACTTTTCAATCAGCTTTACCAAGAATATCAAACGTCCCCAGACAGGAGAGGCGGGGGCCAGCGGCTCGCAGTCGGGGCTGATCTCCTCGCTGCGGTCGGGCACCATCAGCGCTCGCGTGGCCATGCTCGCTGCCTGCTTCACCTGCGCCACCTTCGTGCTCAACGGCACCATCATCAACTCCACCGCCATCTCCGGCAACAAGTATATTAACTTCGGAGCCATGCTGCTGGTCTCCGTGCCTCCGAGGATCGTCACTGCTCTTACTCTTACCAGGTTATACTAACTTACCACTAAAAATAAATAGAATACAGAATACAGATCATTTATATGCACACATGGGTCACAGAGTCTTAGTTTAGAAAAAGAAAACTTCTGTTTAACCTTTGGGCTAAACCGGACCGTCATCAACTCAACCGGAAATTTTGGAGATATTGTCTCCAAAATTTCCGGTTGAGTTGATGACGGTGACATGAGCTTCGGAGCTACGTTGCTTGTCTATGTGCCTCCGAGGTTCGTCACTGCTTGTCTGGAATACTTAGTTGTCAACCCTTTACTGACAATATTTTGATTGTATAACAGATTCGGTCGGAAGGCGCCCATCTGCGTCGCCTACGTACTGTGTTCCATCTTCTTCATCACGTCCGCTTTCGTGCCTAAATGTGAGTATTGTTCACGGGTTCTATATTGATAGAACTATGTTGATAAAACCCATCCAAAAACAAAGGTTAATACTCGTATATCTCAAAACCAAGCTAGGCTAACTATAGATACTCAGGAAATTTGAGACATAACATACCAAAACCGTTGGTCACCAACTTCTACTGCGTTACCTTCAGGGAAAACTAAAAGATGCTACACGTAGTTTAATTTAAGCGAGAACAGGGAGAGCTGGTTTTAGATATTAATGTGGATGAAAAGAATGTCCAATTTGTGTTGTTTGTATAGCGGTGTCGTGGGCGCCGGTGCTTCTGTACATGGCGGGCAAGATGTGCAGCTCGTACGGCGTGTTCAGCCTGTGGGTGGTGGCGCTGGAGGTGTTCCCCACCAGCTCGCGCAACTCCCTCACCAATCTCGCCTCCACCGTGGCGCGCCTCGGGGCTGTACTCGCGCCGCAGACGCCGCTGCTGGTAACACTATCATCATACTATCTCTGTTGATCCCACTGCTTGGCCTTCAGCAGACATCACAATCCTGAGCCAACTAATGCCAATGACCCAGGAATTTTAGCTTTGCAGCCTTTTAAGCTACCTCAGCGCAGTTTGGTGTTCTGGTATTTGTTCGTTGTTTTAATCGGACATTAATTGCGCTACGACTGCGACTATAGTTGTGATCTTTGGAAACCTTATATCCAGCTGTGGACGTCCTTTCTCTGAAGTAACACTCTGTTCTTTATCTCCTTGCTTTTACTATATGTGAAGCTAATTTGTGTGCGTGCTACGAATACAAATTAAATGAAATTATATCCTTTTTTGTTGTTTCGGCAGGCCAAATACATGAGCGGCCTGCCCAGCATAGTGTTCGGGCTGGTGGCACTCGGGCCAGCCGGGCTGGCGCTGCTGCTGCCCGACACCAGCCACGCGCCGCTGCCCGACGACGTCGCCAGCGCGGAGCAGCTCGAGCAAGCGCCCGACTGCGATGGAAACAATACGACGGACGACGTGGAAGCTCCAGCCCCCGTTACTGATATCAAGATACCGGCTGATGTAACGGAGAGCACGCAAGGGGCTGTTGATACAGAAGTAGTGCGGTGCTGATATGATATTGAATGAAGACTCGACTCCAGTGTTAGTGGTGACGACGCTAGGCTCACGCGACAATACCAACGCGTTCATTGTGACAAGTCCTGCGAGCTTGGGGGCGCTTGATTAGGACAGTGTGACTGTGTTAA
Organism: Eupithecia dodoneata; assembly: GCA_947044415.1. Taxonomy (NCBI): domain Eukaryota; kingdom Metazoa; phylum Arthropoda; class Insecta; order Lepidoptera; family Geometridae; genus Eupithecia; species Eupithecia dodoneata. The sequence continues at coordinate 403,346 of OX345665.1, forward strand.
AGACGGCAAAGCATTTGAACTTAGTTAAGTTAATCATAATAAAAAAATCTCGGTTGAAAGTGAATCAGTGACTTGAGTATAGTTGATCTGTGACAATCAGACGATGTAAATTAAGTGATCTTATTAAGAATCTGAAAGTGTGCTTGAATATATGTATGTTTTATATGAATATATGTTTCAATTAATAATGCTTGAATATAATGTATGTTTTATTTGACGACCGACGTGGCGCGGTGGGCGAAGGTCCGCCTGCGACGCAGGAGGTTGCGGGTTCGATTCCCGCCTCGGAACAATTGTGTGTACGATCTGCAGATATTTGTTCCGGGTGTTCTGGTCGTTTTCTATGTATAATAAAAAATATCTATCTATGTAATATATAGTATTATGTATATCAGTTATCTAGTACCCATAACACAAGCTCTGCTTACCATGGGGCTAGATAATGATGTGTGAATTGTCCAGCATTATTTATTTATTTTATATGAATACAGACCACTGTTATTATAAGTTGTAGGTTTATGCTCGTACTTAATTTCCTGTTATTGTATTTATGTTAGGAATAATTAGGTCGGAGAGATAGAACCTCTCTGTACTCGTAAGTAGGAAACGTTGGAAACGTTATCAATAAAGATTTATGGATATATAAATCGAAACTGGCTCCTGTTTATTTATACAAACTAAATCTATTCAATAAACCTTTTGAATCTATTCAGTCAAACTTTATATAAACCTGAAATGATATCTATATATTATACCATGTAAATATAATGATAGGTAAAGTATATATAATGATAGGTAAAGGTCGAAAGGCATGAATAGAATTATAAAACTAAACAAAAAGAAAATGATATATATTTTATCATCAAATATATTTCACAAAGTCACGTGTCTTATCTAAGTATCTGCTAAGTATCCCTAGCCAGCCTTGTGTTAGTAAACATTCCTAAGGATTAGCTACACTAATACCCATTATCATATTTTAATACTACGATAAATTATTATTTATCTAAATTTGCAGTACTTTTTAATAATAATCAATTATCTGCTTATTGATAATGTTTATTATCTGCTTTGTATTTATTATTTACCATGAATGTACGTCATTGATGTTTTGGCGCTCATTTCCGAGGCGACATAACTCAGTAACAAATGCCTTCAGAATACTCGGAAAAACCTTGAAGGGTTGTTCACGCCTCCGATGTCTCAGAATTTGCCGAGGTCAACCAATTCGTGTGGTCAAACGAATCTCTGGTACAATCCCAATGTTAAACAGATCCACGCGGTAGTGTGCGAGGTTTACACGTTATACCTACGGTACTTGGTAGGAACGTCGGTCAAAGAATACATTATAGAGATGAAACTGTAGACAATTCCATTAAAAGGTAATCCCTAAAGTATTAGCCTCTACCAGGGTAAGCTACAATTGCCCTGCTTCAGGAGCCGCCCACAGACACCGCCAGGCTACGAGAGCACCTTGGACTGCGGAGTGCCCAACGCCTCGGCCTCCTCCAGCGTGTCCGGCATCTTGGTGCCCAGCGTCTCCGGCTGCGTGAGCACCAGCGCGCCCGACAGGAAGCCCATGCCTGCGAACATTACTGACGGGATGCCCGACCAGTACTCCATCTGGAAAACATTACACTTTATTCGTTTATGAAAATTAACTGTATCTTCTTCGTGTTTTTCATTACTGAAGGTCGCGTTCGCTTTGAAAAGCCTTAGTGGAGGAGTTGACCTGCATGCTTCCACGTAAGTATCTTCGGTTTGTTTGTCTTAGGGCGCATACACACATTGCATCCGTTTTACAAGACCCGTTTTTAGCCGTGATGGCGTAGGAGCGAGTTTACATACCCCGCAGTATTCCGGATCCAGTAAACGATTGTTTCCATAGTAGAAGGATCCGGAAAAAACGGTCCTGTAAAAACGGATCCGCTGTGTGAACGTATCCTTACTATCGATGGCTTACTCAGTAGAATGATATCGCTAGTAAGCACTAGGTTACTGAAAAGATGGAAGGCGTTTTCCGAAATAATATAAAATAATAAGTTTTGGAAAGATGAAAATTGATGATAAAAGATGAATAAATATATTTTGGATGGATGAAGGTCGAAAACATCCAAGAATGGAGGCTATTCTTGAACTGCATATTCCTACCACCTTGCATCGCGATTCCTTTTCTCACGGCAGGTGTGCTATTAAACACCATGAATACATTCTCTCTCCCCCTTGCAAATTGTTCCATTCCAAGCAATCACCTACGAATACTTGCAGCCCAAGTTCCAGAAACAACCAGGTCATTCAAATTTTTATTTGTAACCCCGACTTCTGGATACTTGTCTCCTGTAATCATTACCTACTGCCAGCCTCTCCTATGCAGACTATCCTTTTATATGCCAGAAGTAGGATAGTAATATAACTCACAAGCACGGGGGTGAGCGGCGCGGTGATGGAGCCTATCCGTCCTATCATGGAGGAGAAGGCGAGCAGGCTGTGGCGGTGCTGCGTGGGGTACAGCTCGGAGGTGAACAGGTACAGTGACGTCATCACCACGGAGATACCGAACTTGCCCAGTAGGTACACGATCAGCCGCAGGACCGTCATTTCTGAACAAAAAGAAGCATTGATTTTTTTTAAGAAATTAAAAACAGGTTATGATTTCCTCAATATACATTATTTACTTTTTTTAGGGTTCTATACCCAATGGGTAAAAACGGGACCCTGTTTAGTAACAGGGTCCCGCCTGCGTTGTTTGTCAGTCTATCCGCTCTTTAGTGGATTCTCATGAACCGTGGTAGGTAGACAGTTGAAATTTTTACAGAATGTATATTTCTTTTGCTGCTACCACAACCAATAAAATCATAAATATTAAAATTAAAAGGCTGTTTATAATTGGTGTGATCGTGGAGCTCCACATGGATTGGATCATCACAAATGTTTATTGAAGTAACTTATGTATTTATTGCGTCATTTACATAATAATAATATGCAGTATCAAAGAAAACATTTTCACCTGCCACGATACAATGGATTTCTGAATTGTTATCTGATAATCAAAGTGCATAGTTCTGTGAAAGGAATGGTGAGCTACATACTATAGTTTAACCAACAAAGAAAAATCTAGGAATGTCAAGGAGATCAAATATCGAAGTGCTTTATTTCGTTTGACCTTACAGGACTCTTGGACGTCACAAAGAAGTAAACTTACCAGTAGGAATAAAAGCAAATGCAAGATTGCAGATAGCGCTGAAGAAGAAACCAGCGGACAGCGTTGCCTTCCTTCCAATCCTGTCGAGCACCAGCACCGCCGTGAAGTAGCCAGGGATCTCGATGGCGCAGGTGAGGATGTAGTTCAGGTAGATGGTGTCCGAAAGGCTGGTGGAGTTGATAGACAGCCCGTAGTACACGAAGGTGGTGGTGATCCACCAGACGGGGGTGGTGCAGACGCGGCGCAGGAGCACGCGGGACTTCAAGATCACGGAGATCACGCCGGGACCCTGGGAAGGCATCATTCAACATCTTTACATTAGCATATTGTCTAGCTATCTAAGGTTTTTGTAATTAAAGTGCGTAAGCCCTCATACTCCGGGTAATTTCTAAGAAGCGCTAGAGTCCGAAGGAATTCCCAAAGTTTTTCGACTACTACGTCACTTGACCTCGTGGTGCAATTGTTTTCGTACTGAGGTGCAGGTTCAAATTGTTATGGACTGATTGTGGACTGATTGAGCAGTAACTATGAAAATAAATCACTGGAAATCACTACTACATTTATTGGTTACATGGTAGCCATTTTATATCGAGAGATCGGCACGTTACAGGCGACGACCATAGATAAGGAGAAATTGGTTGTCTTAATACTCCCTCTCAATTTAGTTATACCGTCGAAGTCAATAATAATTTGCAATTAAACACTGCTGTTGGTGATAATTCTTTGTTAATGGCATTGTCAGACTGATGTTGTTAATGACTGAAATAATAATAACAATAAGCAAACTCTCACCGGCGGAGGCGGTGGAGGAGGGTTAATCAAAGCATTCAGCGACTTCTCGCTAATTTCCGTCTTGTTCATCCGCGCAACCTTCTTCAAGACTTTCGTGGCCTCCTCGTACTTCCGCTTGGAAAGCAGCCAGCGCACGCTCTCCGACAGCAGCCAGTAGTAGGCGATGATGAGGAAGCAGGGGATGTGCAGCGCCAGGATCATGTACCGCCAGGGCTCCACCAGCCACGCCACGCCGCCCAGGATCACCTGGCCCACCGCGAACATGGAGGACGCGACTGCACTCGTCAGTACTCGGTATTTAGGACCCACCAGCTCGGCAGCTGAAATGGAATTATAACGCTTATTAAAATAACCCCCATTTTGATAGCTTTGGTCTAGAGATCTCGAGTAGCGTAAGTGCTTGCCTCGGTAGGTAGGTATAATGTGGTACCATAATTTGACAAGACATCGGAAACCCAACATAAAAATTTTAAAAACGTACACGCCTTAAATTTTTTCAGATGTTGACCCTACAAGTGATGAGTAGAAAGGGAATAATGCACCATGCATTATATAATATATTTGGAAACCCTTACCAAAGATGTAGGAAGAGCTGAACGTTCCCGCACCAACCGTAGTCTGCAGGATCTGGAAGACGAGGTACATGGGGTAGTTGACGGAGAAGGCGCGCACCAGCCCCACCAGCGCCAGGTTGAAGACGCTGAGCACGAGCGCGACGCGCCGGCCGAACCGGTCCGAGATGAACCCCACGATGGGCAGCACCAGCAGCGTGCCTACGCTGTTCAGCGTGCCGGCCAGCGCGCGCAGCCACTCCTGGCACCCCAGGTCGAACTGGAAACCACCACATAAGTATTATTTGCTTCTTTCTCTTTTCTTACCACATAGCACATAATGATACGGATACAAATCATTTCTTTTTTAAGGTTTTTGTTTTAATAGGCATTTCCAAACTCAGTTTTTTTTAAATAAAATGTTGATTTGATGTTAAAGTCTGTTAAAAGTAATTATTAAAAATGTCCTATGCTAAATTATACTGGATGGCCACTAACTAAAAACTTCACAATGTTTTGGTGTTGTTTCCCTCGGTGACATTTTAATACAGCGGCGTCACCAAGCCCCTAAGTAGAGCAGCCAGTCCTTCAGTTAGATTCCATCAATTTCGCTTTATGTAGTGATTACTTGTGGTATAGTTATTACTTTTGTGTGGTTGTGTGTGTCACTAGCATGCCTACTAATGATCAATTACTTGTAGACAAGTTGCTTGCTGAGATCTTCAATGATCTCACAAACTTTTGTTTTCATTGCTAACTTTCGTCTAAATGAGAATGGTATTTCTAAATAGTTATCTGAAACTCTGACGGTCTGACACAGTGAAGTAGGTACTGTTTTTTTAGTAGTATCTATAATGTAAATGCAAAGTTATTGTTAACTCTGTATATGTAGGTAAGTACCTAAGTCTTGACTGGGAGATTGGATTTGCCTTATCGCTTGTAAGTATTCGGAAACATAATAATCAAATTGTCGTTTAGATAGTGGTCAATAAATAATTTGAATCGTTTTCAACTGTGTAGGTAATATGCATGTTTAAGTTGCTCGAGTTTTTAGAAATTAAATAACTAGGAAAGCTTGTAATAACCTTCTCTCAAGTGCGATCACTTGCTGCTCGCGTTGCGTACTCCCCAGATATAGCAACGCAACTGTTACTTCAGTATATAAACTTCTCAACAAATATAACTGAACAACCTCGGAGTGCAAACCGCTGAGGACAGGCACCCTTCCGCGTATTCCTAACATTCACTCTGCCATCTGCATCTGTGATTTGAGAACTTCATCCAGTTAGATGAACAGTCCACTTACATCATAGACGACAGAGTTAACCCTGGCGTAGACGAACCCGTCGCAGGCCTGCCGGGCGTCGGAGAAGAGGCTGGCGGGACAGGTCGCGAGGGTACCGTTGCCCCCGAGGGGGACGAAGCGCTCGCAACTGGCGGGGCCGGATGACGTCATGGGGATCGCGTTCGACACCCACGAGGGGTCGAACGGCACGTCGCGACTATTCTCTCCGCACTCGTGGACTGCGCATCTGGGAAACAGGCAAACTCCTTTATTATAAACAGAACATAATATTCGTCCAACGGCGAGAAGAGCGAATGATGTCACAAGCATCACGCAGGATCGTGTTCGTTGTTGCTGCTGTCTCCAAAATGCGTGACATTTTGGAGACAGCAGCAACAACGATATTATGTACATTTTTCTAGTTATATGACTTAATAACAAGATAAAGGTGTACCGAAAGAGGAAGCAGCTGCCTATTAGTAGATAACTAAGTTATATAATTCAGCCACCTAGTTATACCGAAAGCAAGTAAAGTAAAGTAAAAAATCATTTATTTATTTAGGCTTACAAAATAAGCACTTAGACAAGTCAAGCAACCTTGAAGTTTATCTTAGTATTGGGCTGGTGTCTATGCTAACACATATACCTAAAACTCGAAAATATCAAACAAAATACTATGTACAGAGATATATTCTTTCAGATTTTCTGCGTTTTTATTTATTTATGGGTTTCATCGCGCCAAGAATTCTCTCATCTTAGTAAAAAAATAGCGGTACCATCGGTAAAAATAAAAATGGTACCTGTGTGGAATAGCAGCAGCGGAGAAGATATACTCGCTCATGAAGGCAGAGGCAATGATGGGGAAGGCCACCAGCATGATGTTGTACAGCTGGAACTTGCCGAACTGCCCCAACTCGTGCACCAGCACATCGTCCAGGTCCAGGGCCTTGCCGCCGCCCAGGCCAGCATCCTCCGTGTTGATCTTCCGACCAGCGCCTGCCATGCTGCCCTTGCGACCAGCATTATCATCCTCCATGCTGGCCTTTCCGTTGGCTTCTTCCGCTTTTCTATCGGCCTCCGTCGCCATGCTTCCTTTCCTACTGCCAGCCATGTCTCCAGCCCAGGCGAGCGAGGCGCGCCGCCGACCTCAGCCAAATGAAACCTGCGCTCATTATTGCCAAACACATCTATATCTGATAATTTCTGCTTCATTTTTCGATAAGGTATGTAGATTGGATCAGATACATAGCTGCGCATTCGGATTAGGCAGTGGTAAAAACCACAAATATACGAGTGTACGAATTTTGTATTGTACGAAAGTCTGCACCTCCCGGTTGAATATATATTTTACGAGCGGAACTTCGTCTATAGATTGATGTGAGATGGCAAACTGGAGGTACAAGGTGACTGTGAGTTCATCAGTAGTAGTAAGCACAAAGCCCATTCGTTCGACTTCTCTCCCACAGTCGCCTTCGCCTCGAACTTACCTTGTACTATGCCACTAGGTGTGCCCTGACACCGAACCACAAGGGATCTGTGAACAAGCCTGCTGGCGGCGTCGCTGCGGCCCGCCGCCGCCGCCTAGCCCCAGCTTTGCAAGTAATATAATATTTTTTTTATTTCCTGACACGAGATCCATATTCTACTTAAAAATAGTTAAAACTAATACACAAAATAAAAAATAGACAATAAGATGTAGGCAGTATGTAGGTACATAGGGTAACTAGGTCAGAAAAAATATAATAAAAAAAAATCTAGGTGGCAATAGCCATAGAGTAACTTTTATGCAATAGCCACCCACCGTTTGTACATATCAGACAAGATCAAACGATCTGCCATACTCCTTATGATTGAGTTTGTACACATGTCAATTCTGGACATAAACGAGACTATTATCTTTCTCTTGATGGCATTGAAAGAGTCAACACGGGATGTTGTGTACATTTCTGAAGCGCTACAGTAGCGCTTCAGTCCCATGAGATGCCTGAAAACATTGTTGTATGTCACTCTGATACCATCGTGTGATTTTTTGGTATAATCTGTCCAAAGTTGACATGTGTAGAAAGACTGACAATAAGATTTGAAAAGGGTGATGTTCACGTCAGACGAGCAGTTAAAAAATTTCCTCGCTATCATGTTGCCAACTACACACAATGATCTGCGCTGCCGCTCTATGTCAGCATCGTCCTTTAAGTTTGAAGTTACGATATGTTCCAAGTACTTAAAACTCTCTACTATTTATACTATTATTATAGGTCGCCCGCTAATGCAGACCCCAGGCACGCTCTCTGGCCCCTTCCCTGATCTCCTGATCGATAACCATTTCGGTGTTTTTGGCGTTATAGATGAGATCGTGATTCTTGGCGTATTCCTCACAGATGGCGAGTAACTTTGTCCTTTGATCGAAGGGCTGAGCAGAACCATATCATTGGCGTAGCTCAGATTGTTGACGTACCTGCCATCCAATCTGAGCCCCACCAGGGTACCGCTCAACTCCTCGATCAAACCATTGACGTACCAGTTAAAAAGGTCTGGAGAGGAGAGCCCCCCTGTCTTACCCCACAAGAGAGCTGGTAGCTGTCAGATAGCTCGGCTCCCCACCTGACGTTGTTGGTCTGATTCTGGTACCAGAATTCCAGAATGCCAACAACGTCATCCGGGACGTCCGAGCCATCTCGCAGCTTGCCCCAAAGACGGTTGTGATTCTGAGTGTCGAAGGCGCGGCTGAGGTCGAGAAATATGGCGTATACGGACGTTTCTCTCTGCGTGTAGTAGCGTACGACCTGCTTCATGGAGAATATAGCCATGTCAGTCGAAACTTGAAGACGAAAACCAAACTGTCCTTCATTGTAAGACAAAACGTTAAGGTGCGACTAAATAATGCGATCGAGTACTTTGGCCACAATCGTTGCCAAAGAAATTGGTCTGTAGTTAGTAATCGGAACGACAAGAATACGAATCATCTCTTGGGGAAGGTAACTATTCTTCAAGCAGAGAGAGAAGAAACGCGCTAGCACCTCACAGATATGTTGGCCCGCATACAGTAAATGCTCTATACTCAGCCCGTCATGTCCCGGAGACCTACCACGGTTCATACAAATACAAATACAAAATGTTTATTCAATAATAAAGGATACATAGTCATAATCATATTTGAAGCCACCTTTTAAGTATTATGAAAATACTTGTGCTAGGTGGCTTCGCTCTTCCACGTTTACATTAATTCATATGTATTAGTTTTTGTAGGCTTGACTCTATATAAAACTAACAATAGTAATTATATTTTAATTAATAAAGTAAAACATTAACTATTAGAGTACAAAGTAGGAGGGTAGGGCAAAAAATATACACTGACATCTCTAACATCTCTAACAATAGTTTTAACTTTTAGTGTATGGTCCAAGGCAAGAAAATTTACGTATTTAATAAAATTATATTAAAAAATGGTATAATGTAGAATTTAGTATAAGTTTTGCGAAATAAAATAAAATAAGATAAAACCTATAATAATCTGTATAAAATAAATGAATTCATTAAATTAAATATAATCAATTACAATAATAAAAAATTAAATCAGATTACTGCTCATACCGGTTATGCGGTGTGTGTGTTTTAGTGTGTGTGTGTGTGAGTGTGTGAGTGTGTGTGTGTGTGTATTTGTGCGTGTGTTTGTGTTTTGCTCTCCTGAGGCACCAGTCTCATAAGAGTCTGGGCAACAAGAGACCATTTTGTGTATAATGTGAGTATGTGCGTGTGTGTGATTATGCTCTCTTGAGGCACCAGTCTCATAAGAGTCTGGGCAACAAGAGAACTGGGTGTGTGTGCGATATGTGAATGAGGTTTGCCATACAATATTATGTCACTCTTTCCAGAAGAGCTTCAGTCTCGTCGTAACTTAAATGTTGTAGCCAAGTGGACAGGGACGCTTTACATTTGTAGCTGTTAAGGGGGTACATGCATAATGTTTTATTAATTTTATTATACAAGTGTAATGATTGGCTTGTAAATTGCCGATTTGCGAATGCTGAGTAAAATTGAGGTGTTTGAGTTAAAATTTTATATCTACGTTGTGTTAGTTTGGTGGGATCGAATTCAAGAGTTTTATGTAGTTTTAGTATAGTAAATAGCACATAGAGTTTTCTAACTGTCAGAACTTCGGAATTGGAGTAAAGCATATCGGTAGGATATCTATAAGGTTTGAAGAACATTAATTTAAGTAAAGACCGTTGAGTACGTTCGAGATCCAGAAATTTCATTTTTGTAGCCCCTCCCCAAATAGGAATACAGTATGTTAAAACTGATTGGGCAAGTGAAACATAAATTTGTTTTAAAAGCTTAGGTGATGCTACATGTCGTAAGTTTTTAAATATATATTTAATCTTTCTGGTTCTACTCATAAGCAATTCCAAATGGGCATGCCATGATAAACGTTGATCTATAAACACCCCCAGATATTTTGTAGATTCTACTTTATCTAAGCTTGGGCAATTACAGTGTGGGATATTATTGCAGTCATGTATTTTAATATTGAAGTTAGAATTAGGTTGAGAGCTATTGTACATTGTAAAACATATATAGTTAGTTTTTGATACGTTAAGTGTAAGAAGGTTCGACTTTAACCATATTGATACTTTTTGCAAGCCTTTTTCTGCGCTTTTCTTAACGTCTTCCCAGGAAGTGCCTGTGAACACTATAGCAGTATCGTCGGCGTAAGATATAACATGTCCATTGTCAATTTCCAATCCACAAAGATCATTTATGTAGGCTAGGAATAATGTAGGCCCCAACACGCTACCCTGGGGGACTCCGTAATTTATAGCCTCATCATCACTGGTCAATTCACCAATTTTTACCCTTTGCTTTCTATCATGGAGATAGTCTTTAAATAATGCAAGGGGAGTTCCCCTTATACCCAAACTGTCTAATTTATCTATTAGAATGGAGACAGAGACGGTATCAAAGGCCTTTTTGAGGTCCAAAAAAACAGTCAGGCATTTTTTTCTTCTATCAACTTCTTCTACAATTTTATTACAAAGAGCAGTTACTGCATCTTCAGTTGAAAGACCCCTCCTGAAACCAAACTGTGATTTTGAAATAATATTAAATTTGTTGAAATAAGTTATAAGTCTATTATTAAGTATCTTTTCCAATATTTTTGAGACTGAAGGCAAAACTGAGATAGGTCTATAATTACTGACATCTTCTCTATCTCCACTCTTAAATACTGGTGTAATTAGAGATCGTTTTAGATTATAGGGAAATATTCCATGAGAGAAGCAAAGATTCACCAAGTGACAAATGATAGGTATTAAAATATTTTTGGTAAGTTTTAAAAAGCTGGAAGGGATGGAATCATATCCCGGAGAGCTATTTTGCTTAAGATTCATAATTGTGTTGTTTATTTCGCCAGGGTCAGTATCTAGTAATACAAATGAGGAGACATGCGTATTGGGTAATTTTAAGACAATCTTATCCTGTGAATGTTTATTTTGCTGGATTATATTGTCAGCTAAAGTTTTACCTATGCTTGAAAAATAAGTGTTAACATGTTTTATGGATTCTAGTGAGGTAGCTTTTAAATAAAGAAGTTGTATATTTGGTGTTGTTGGTGGTTTATAGTGCGTTATATTGTTTATTGTGTTCCATAATGCTTTACTATTAAAATGCGGTTCATCTTTCGCAAAATTATGCCGATTTGTTCCGGTGTAATTATAACGTGACCGGTCTCCGAGACCGGAAGGATCTTCTGAACATCGTTTCTATTATAAATACTAGTACTATTATTATCCTGACTCTGAACATTAAAATGACTATAAAATAAGTTTGCTATATTTTTTTGGCTTTTCTCTCCTTCAACACTAATTGGTAAAATATTTTACTTGGCCATCTTTTTGACTTTCCAAAATTCTACAAAATTGCCAGCACTCCGATGCCGGGCCAACATATCCATTTTGATCTTATCTTGATTTTTTTTGAAGGAATTCAGCGCATTTTTAAACTCTCTGCTTGAGGCACTCATTCGTTCATAGTAGGTAATATCCCGAGCGGGGCCTTCCAAACTGAACCCAAATTAAAAAGTCCTCCCTAGCATTAACATGGGCCCGCCTGACGTGAAAATTCCATCCTATAAATTTCTTGTCATTACTAACTAACCTGTTTCCATTATTTTTTCAGCCGCTTCTTGCAATAAACCGACCATGTCCTGGTACATGTCATCTAAATATTCAGTCCACTTATTAACCATATGGATATGTCAGAACACCTCAAATTATACTTATTAATTAAACCCTGTAACGCCTCTTCACATAAATTCGTATTCGTTCTCTTCTGATATTCGTCTCTATTACCCCACAAATGCTTATGAACTATTCTTTGGTAATTATCACTGATTACTTTCGGCCGAACGTTATTAAAATTACATTTTAATTCAAGTGGGAAGTGGTCTGACCAATATGTACCATATTTCACAATCTATACCAGTCATTAAGCTAGCCGCCGCGTCCGTCGCGATGCAATGCTCCAGCCAGCGGCAAGCGCCGTTCATGTCACTTACATAGGTATATGTATCAGGTTTCAGTCTCTTAAAGTCCACACTGCAGCGTAAAAGTTGCTCACCACAGAAATCCTCCAACTCTTTTCCAAAAAGAGTGGTAGGATGCGCGTTGAAGTCCCCTGGGACCAATACACTTTTTGTCTCTATTACCGCACTTATCTACGCAAGGCACTGTATAAATTCAAGCAGATTTTCCTCGTCATTAGGTAGCATATAAACACTGAAAACCAATAGACTTCGATCGCCTTGCATTAATACGAATGCCTAGCACTGCAACTACAGGATCACTTTGACACTGTATGATTTCCGTGTTTGTGAATAGGCTAGATCTCCACATTAACGCCACACCTCCATAAGGTCGCCCACGAAGAACACCTGCCGATGTGTCAATGGAAGACTTAGCATGACAACCAAACTCCTTATCGATTTCATTCACAAAACCCAAGGCATATGGCATAAGCCAAGTCTCTTGCATTGCAATAACGTCGGAAATCTTACACAGATCTCGTACGTGCTGAACGGACCTTTTAACTCCCTGGCAGTTAAAAGTGACCAATGTGCAATCTCCTTTAGGTTGTACTACCATCCATATTTTGCTAGTCAACATACTGCCAAAGATTTTAAACATTTTTGGAAGAATACAAACAAAATGAATGCTAAGTCTGGCCTCCCTGTGACGGTAAATGATGTATTTAGTCACAGTTCTATTGCCGATCTTTTCAGGGAGCATTTTAATGTGAAACCTAAGTTGAACTCTCAGCCGTGTGATCTGCTCAAGGCTGAGATCGTCATGCAGAACAGAGAGGTGAGTTTCACTGCCAAAGAAGTACAAAGAGTCATTCGGACCATGCAAAGGGGAAAATCACCTGGACATGACGGTCTCAGCATTGAGCATCTGAAGTTTGCTGGTGTTCACCTTCCGAACGTGCTCTCCATGTTCTATAATTTATGCCTGTGTCACGGATACCTACCTGACAAACTAACTAGAACTATCGTTGTACCAATAGTAAAATGTAAAACTGGAGATATATCGGATAAGAGCAACTACCGGCCCATCTCACTTGCAACCATTATAGCCAAGGTTCTTGACAGCTTGCTTAACAACATTCTCCTACAACACGTCAAACTGCATGATGCTCAGTTCGGCTTTAGGGCCGGACTATCTACAGAGTGCGATTTTGTCTCTTAAGCAAGCTGTCAGATATTATACTGATAGGAAGACCCCGGTTTACGCCTGTTTCCTTGATATATCTAAGGCCTTTGATACCGTTTTGTATCACAGGCTTTGGGAGAAGTTGGGGAACGAAGGTGTACCGGCTGAGGTGGTTTCCATTATGGAATATTGGTACAAAGGCCAGAAAAATCAGGTGAGATGGGGAGGTGCTCTATCTGAAGAGTATGGCTTGGAGTGTGGTGTTCGGCAGGGTGGAATAACCTCCGCTTTGTTGTTTAATTTATATGTTAATGAGCTTATTGGTGAGCTCAGCAGCGCCCATACCGGTTGCTTTGTTGATGATGTTTGTCTGAACAACATAAGTTACGCAGACGATATGGTGCTGCTGGGTCCATCGGTGGGCTCCATTCAAAAGCTCGTCAGAATTTGTGAGAAGTATGCGGCGGATCATGGGCTGACTTACAACGTTAAAAAAAGTGAAGTCCTCGTATTTAAAAGTGGAAATGTAAAGCCGGCCTATGTCCCACCAATACTGCTCAGCGGTGCGGCTCTAAAGGTTGTTGATACTTTTAGATATTTAGGGCATATTGTGAACGAGTCTCTAAGAGATGATGCAGACGTTGAAAGGGAGCGTAAAGCGCTGGCTGTACGGGGAAACATGATTGCGCGTAGGTTCGCACGCTGCTCGAGAGAAGTAAAAATCACCTTATTTCAGGCCTACTGCCAGTCCTTCTACTCGAGTAGCGCTCTACGTGTCCAGTACAACAACATTTTCAGGATGCTGATGCGGCTGCCTCGCTTTTGCAGCGCGTCTGGTATGTTCGCGGAGGCGCGCACGGACGGCTTTCATGCGATTATTCGCAAAAAAGTCGCTTCCCTACTTCAGCGTGCGCGAGCCAGTAGCAACGGTATCCTGAAAATGTTTGTTTCACGTCTGGACTGTCCCATCCAAAACAAATGGATGAAAATATTAATGGGGTCTACATCCATCTAAATGTTAGGTTAGTAAGTTTTCAATTTGTATTTTATTATTTATTTTTTAATTTCTCTACGTTATAATTATTCTAGTTTTATTTTATTTTATTGTGTGATTTTGTTTTTGACATTATTTTTAAATTTGTATGTGCATTATTTTATTATGGATTATGAATCTGAGAATAAATGAGTTAATAATAATAATATTTAGTTAGTAGGCTTAGCGGTATCGTTCCCGATGGAACGCGGTTGGCGATAACGCCGAAAGACCAACCCCTCTGGCCAAAAATCATTTTGGAGGTATTTAGTCAGTTTAAAAGTAAGTATTGTCAATTTAAAACTATTAAAATTAGTTTCTCGTGTCTGGTTCAATTATTCAATTTCATAACAATTTTCATTCACTCGATTAATGTGTTCTCTTATGTCATTCTCTGTAATATTTTTCTTAAGACGCGACAAATACTTGTAACCATTGCTAGATCATGTTGTTAGGATTGTCTTGCAATATTTCTATATATTATTACTTACCAGTCGTACTTTCACCACTCGTCAAATATATTTGTCCAAAATTCCTTTGTCGTAGTTGAGTTCCAATGAAATCACATCAATATTATAAATGCCAAAGTTTAGATGGATGTTACCTCTTCACGCCACAACTTCTTTCTTACGACTGATTTTTTTTTATACGTGAAGCTGGAATAAAAAATAAGTTATTTTAACCAAAAACCATTCCATAGAAACAACGCTTGCGAAACCGTGAACAGACACTAGTGTCAAAATATTTGGTAAAATATCGGAGTCACATAAAGTGGATGAAGGCTTCCAATTTAATTATTCAAATATACATTGGTTAAGATATTTGACGAATGTAATAGGTCACCTACCGCAGGGAAGGAGATTTCCGCGACTAAGGGCTAAAAGCAACCTTAGCTGTTTATTTTGCTAATTCTCGGTTGTAATTGTACGTAGGTACGAGTATTATTGTGGTGTACGGAAGCGGTGTCGTACTGTGCGACTACTGCGTTCAGAAACCGCAGACACGTGTAAATAAACGTTGTCGCTATACAGTCACTTGCAGGCATTAGCTACCAGACAATGCGATGCCATCGAAGACTGCGATGTGTAGTGTACTGCAAACATCGCCGCGCCTGCTATCTAATCTCGGCACGTGCTGAGTCTAAGGAACAACGATCACCAGGCTCCTGAATGTATAGACCTCTACGTTCTCTACGGTGTAAAGTCAAGCGATCGGTTATAAACAGAGGTACCTATATAGTTATTTTATCATAATCTTTGTTTCAGTTGTCAGCTTATTCACTTGATAATAAAATTATAATTTGATAATAAGGTATTGAATAGGCAAGAGTAAGCATTTTTTGTAGGTACCTATAAGATATCTGTATCGGTAGTGTGCAAAAATGATTATGGACGAAGCATCGAATAGTTGTGGATCTGAATCTGATCAGTTTTGAAGCAAGTTAGTTTATTTGTTACATAAACTTAAAACCTAAAGGTTTTCTATGTAAGATGGATCCCTCTCTCTAATAGGCTATTTGACAAATTTTGGAAATCGTTTTAAATTATTCTTTATTACATAATAAACACACTACATTAATATTTCCGGGCAATCTACTGTATTATTTATAAAAATAAATGTTAAAGTTAAAATTTTCCAAACCGCGCCAAAAACGATGTTTCTATAATGGCGCTGGTCACGTGACACATGTGACGTCACACGCAAGTAAACAATTACCACAATAAAACAGTGCAGCTGTAGTGAATTTAATCATTTTCCTTCAAAATTGGATAAAATGGTGTATAAATGATGTGTAGTGCCAAAGTGTAAAAATACATCTATAAATAGTCCAAACAAACTGTTTGTGTCTTTTTTTTCCAAAAGACGAAAGACCATGGTCGAACAACATGGACGAATATTTATGCCACTAGTTATAATATTTATCAAAATTTGACAGAAAATGCTTCAGAAATAGCTCACAGATTGAATTTAACACCCAGAAAACGCAAAACGCGAACAACAATCGGTCGAGGAATGTATGTTTACTTGCATGTGACGTCACCAGAGTTGTAACCAATAACAGGGCGTTCTCGTCACAGATAAAATTCAATAAATTATTACATTTTGTTTCGTGTAACTTGCAAAAAAATATACATAATTTAGTTGAAATAAAGCGTTTTTTTTTTTGGGCTTTTTAGCTTTTATTATCTGATAGGATGACCACAATTTGTAGCATATTTTTAATGTTGTCAAATAGCCTATTCTTTAACTTTGATAAAATTATCAACCATAAAAAAGATTCAGTTTGATAATGGTTATCTAGCTTGCAGGAAATAATTGTAACCTTAAAGATAAACTTTGCCTACGTGGTTGCTACGTCGTAGCCCTCCTAGGTGGCTGCTACGTCGTAGCCCTCCTAGGTGGCTGCTACGTCGTAGCCCTCCTAGGTGGTTGCTACGTCGTAGCCCTCCTAGGTGGCTGCTACGTCGTAGCCCTCCTAGGTGGCTGCAATGGATTGCAACGACAAATAAAACATTTAAAGGTTGATTAAAAAAACATCTTTATTTAAAAAGTCAAAGTAATGCTAAAAACCGTCTTAAAATTAATAAAATTACTAGATTTAAAATATCAGTAAATAAATTAAATATTATATTACTATAGAACTTAATGGCAATACCTGTAACAGCGAATTTTGTACTTGTTCGTGAGTATCGGAGTCCTGAGAGCGCGAGACTGGCACACCTCATGGTTTGTTATGTATCAAGTGTACACAAACTATTGCTGATAGGTTCTCCTCTCCTATGTGGGTATGTTTTGTGCGTAGGGTAATAGGTGTAATTTGATGATTTTGTTTTTCATAATTAGTGTACGTTCTTACCAACCTTCATTTTTAAGACATTTCTATAATGTTTTTTAATAACAAAATATGGATAATGTTATTCGAAATAAAATATTTTTAATTTTTATTTTAAAGCGGCAGCCCGTTTGTACATTTTTTGAACTTGTAATTCTGACTGCCCCACTTTATAGGGAAAAAAAAATACAACTCTATATAGTTACGTATTTCAATACATCTGGAATAACAGCTCCTTTGAAAATATTGTGAGTAGGTTCCGTTTCAATTGCACAAATAAAGGTCATCTTGGATCTGGGAATTCAATTTTCAAGTACAATTCAATTCAGAAACAATAACGTTTTTGGGAAACTACTCGTAGATTCTGAATCATAATTCTTAATCAAAACCCATTATCGCTCCGAAAAATCTGTGGCTAGGTGTTTATTTAGGTTTGATTTCGTCTCGTGAGTTTCAAGTGGTGTTCATTTAGCTTTCATCTCCGTGTGCGGGTGGTTGCGCGGGTGCAGCTTGGGTGCGACGGCGATGTGCTCGGCCTGGTAGATGGTGTCCGGCAGCCTCATGCGGTGCGTCTCCGGCGTCAGCACCATCAGCAGCCCCGACGTGCCCGCCATCACGCCGAACATCAGGTACGGGAGCGACTGCCAGTACGCTTCCTGGAATCGACAAAACAAACATTAGATAGATAGAAAACACCTTATAACAAAACAGAAAACAATAAAGAAATACAAAATACAACAATCTTAATATTAGCAGCACGCCGCACTGTAAGGTACGAGTAGAACATCATTGAAACTTTTAATATATTCAACATGTACAACTGTAACTGCATTATGGTGAAGCAAATATATGAATCTTTATCTTTAAATAAAAACTTAGAATAAAGTTATAAAAGGCGGGCTTATCGCTAAGAGCGATCTCTTCCCGTCAACCTTAGGATGGACTGGACATGATAGATAGATAGAAAAGATAGAAAATTCTTTTATTGCACACTTACAGAATAAAACAAACAAGACAGAATAAAATACAAAAAAAGTGACAATTTGGCGGTCTTATCGCTCATGAGCGATCTCTACCAGACATGAAGGAACAATATGATGATGGTGGCACTTTAATAAACAATTGGTAAAAAAAAGAAAACAAATACACTACATACCTACATTACAAACAAATACACTACATACCTACATTACAAACAAATACACTACATACCTACATTACAAACAAATACACTACATACCTACATTACAAACAAATACACTACATACCTACATTACAAACAAATACACTACATACCTACATTACAAACAAATACACTACATACCTACATTACAAACAAATACACTACATACCTACATTACAAACAAATACACTACATACCTACATTACAAACAAATACACTACATACCTACATTACAAACAAATACACTACATACCTACATTACAAACAAATACACTACATACCTACATTACAAACAAATACACTACATACCTACATTACAAACAAATACACTACATACCTACATTACAAACAAATACACTACATACCTACATTACAAACAAATACACTACATACCTACATTACAAACAAATACACTACATACCTACATTACAAACAAATACACTACATACCTACATTACA
The DNA here is from genome assembly GCA_947044415.1 of Eupithecia dodoneata. Lineage (NCBI taxonomy): Eukaryota > Metazoa > Arthropoda > Insecta > Lepidoptera > Geometridae > Eupithecia > Eupithecia dodoneata. Next base: position 422,390 of record OX345665.1, read on the forward strand.
AACAAATACACTACATACCTACATTACAAACAAATACACTACATACCTACATTACAAACAAATACACTACATACCTACATTACAAACAAATACACTACATACCTACATTACAAACAAATACACTATATACCTACATTACAAACAAATACACTACATACCTACATTACAAACAAATACACTACATACCTACATTACAAACAAATACACTACATACCTACATTACAAACATTCTCATAAACTTACATAGACATAAGCAGCAGTTTTATAGGGAGTGCATCATCATCATCATCATTATTCAATGACAATGGATGAGCAGAGGGCTGGGGGCGCGCGGCGCAGGACAGAACAAACTAGCGACTTTTAGTATTCAATCATTATTATAAAATGGCGTGATCATCAGGCTTATCATCGCAGGAAGCGAAAATTAAAAAAAAACTAAAATTAAAGGAAATCGCCGTCAACCTCGTCGGTGATTCCATTTCATTTTTAGCAAATCGTAAAATATACAAAATTCATTCCATTATTTCCAATAAATTACGTATATATTTTTCGATTTAAGATATTATTCTCAACTCCAGCCTAATATGAACAGCCTAGATAAGGTATGTCTAGGCCGTCCATGGTGTCGGTGAGTGCATCCGTGCATCATCTAGCTTGCTAGCTAGCTATTTTTACAACCTACGTGCACTACGCCGCCACCTGCTAAACTCTACTCTAAGTAAAGGCAACTTCGTGTGGGTAGTTCTTGATACATCAAGCCTAACCTCTGTGACCGATAATGATATCAACAGTGCATCAGCAGTAAATCATAATAATAATAAAATCATTTTAATGCAGGCGCAAAAAGAACCATACCACGAACAAAAATAAAGTGCACAACTACACAATAGACAGTGGACAGAAGTGCAGTGAAGGTGCAGGTATCAACACTATTATAAACATCTATCTAGCTCCTACATATCGAAGCTCTAGCAGTGAGTAACAGCTACTAATTATAGATCAGAGAGTGGTGCAGGTACCAACAGCGGCGTCTGCGGCGCAGCAATGGAGCCGATGCGGCCCAGCATGGAGCAGGCGCTGAGCGTGCTCTGCCGGCAGCTCGTGGGGAACAGCTCGATGGTGTAGATGTAGATGGACGCGAAGATCATGCTGATCGTCAGCTTGCCCACCGTCGACAGCAGCAGCGCCACGTTGCCTACGGAGAGTGCTATCATCACCTTCACACGCGAGCCTTATTTGCTTGACTCGTGAATAACACCGTGTTCGCTACCTACACTCCTAGTATAAAAGAAACTCACTTCCCGCTGTCTGTCTGTCCCTATGTATGCTTAGATTTTTTAAACTACGCAACGGATTTTGATGCGGTTTTTTAACAGAGAGAGTGATTTGAGAGGAATGTTTATAAAACATTTGACACATACATTTCCACGCGGGCAAAGCCGAGGGGCGCAGCTAATCTTATATTTAAGTCTAATGGGGGAACTGCGGCCTGCAATATGATGGAACCGAGGCAGCCCGGAGCAGGCTGTGGATGTACTGACCAGTAGTGGCGTCTGCGGCGCCAGCAGAGAGCCAATGCGGCCCACCATGGAGCAGGCCCCCAGCAGGCTCTGGCGCAGCTCCGTGGGGAACAGCTCCGAGGTGTATATGTAGATGGAGGAGAAGGCCATGCTGATCGCCAGCTTGCCCGTCATCGTCAGCGTCACGCGCAGCCACGGCAGGTCTGTGGAGAGTCTACTGTCTACACTACATACAAATATAAACTAAATACCTACTCATACATGAACTATATCGTGCTAGCTAAGCTACCTGTAAGGAGATCCAGCTAAGGTACAAATGGATCTAGGACGGATAAGGTTTACTCAACATTGTGCTTGAATGATGTTGAACATGGGATCAATAAACTATTTCTAGCGGTCTACTATTAAAACTCTAATCATGTTAAACCGAACATAGACCCGCCACACGCACATTATTTTACAAATCTCCGAAAAGATCGGAAACTGTACATTATACAGCAAACGCCTAGGGCATATACCTCGACTCGCTTGTGAATATACATAATATCGTCTGTGTCGTCATAACAATATTCTGATAGGCGCTCCAATCCTGAACAAACACTACAAGCAATCATACAAATCTCTTGACAGGCACTCTAAGCCTGTACAATAATCAATCACCGTAGTGTATAAACTTCTTCCAGGCTCTAGTCAGCAGCAACAAGGTGGGTCCTATCGTCGGAGTGAAAAGACAGGTTGATGAATAGAAGTACCGTTACCACGTTATATATCAATATGTACCTTGTTCGATGCATAAAATTACATAAAGCTTTTGTCTGAACCCAATATCTACTTAAAGCACTAACTTCACGTACTAACCCCTCTAGTCATTAAATAGACTAATATGCTACAATAAACACAAACAAAATTGTTTAGACAATAGTAACATTCGGTAAGCCTTACCATCAGCGACGAAGGGCATGCTAATAAGCGCCGTCCCGCACACGAAGAAGGCAGAGATGATGGAGCTCTTCCGTCCGAAGCGGTCCAGCATCAGCATGCTGAGCGTGTAGCCCGGGATCTCGACCAGCGAGATGAGGATGTAGTTCACGTAGCTGTTCCCGGCCAGGGACACCACGTTGATGGACAGCCCGTAGTAGATGAACGTTATGGTCACCCACCACGTGGAGCAGATCAGCAGACGTGTCACGAGCGTCTTCGAGCCCAGGACCTGGATGACGAAAATGTCTCAGGAAAAAGTAAGTATATGTACGAGTACGTATATGCAAAACCATGTTCAACTCGCTGAACCATAGAGAAAAGTCTTTGAAAATAGCATCTTGTGTTACATTGGCCACATAATAGATAGATACTGTGGTATAATAAATAAATAAATAATGTGGACAATCCAAACAGCACCGATTGTTTTTTTTTTTGTTATTAAAAAAGGGACGACAACAGTTTTATGCAAGTTATTCAAGGTTTTTTCCAAACTTATCACTGGAATGATTAGTGATAATGAGATCGCGGCGTGTGAAGGCAGAGGTAAAGGTGGTGCTGGTTACCGAGATATTGGTTTATAAAGTACTAGATGCTCCACGCGGGCGAAGCCGCGGGACCGAATGTTTATAAAATGAGATCGCGACGGCTGAAGGCAGAGGTAAAGGTGGTGCTGGTTACCGAGATATTGGTTTATAAAGTACTAGATGCTCCACGCGGGCGAAGCCGCGGGACCGAATGTTTATAAAATGAGATCGCGACGGCTGAAGGCAGAGGTAAAGGTGGTGCTGGTTACCGAGATATTGGTTTATAAAGTACTAGATGCTCCACGCGGGCGAAGCCGCGGGACCGAATGTTTATAAAATGAGATCGCGACGGCTGAAGGCAGAGGTAAAGGTGGTGCTGGTTACCGAGATATTGGTTTATAAAGTACTAGATGCTCCACGCGGGCGAAGCCGCGGGACCGAATGTTTATAAAATGAGATCGCGACGGCTGAAGGCAGAGGTAAAGGTGGTGCTGGTTACCGAGATATTGGTTTATAAAGTACTAGATGCTTCACGCGGGCGAAGCCGCGGGACCGAATGTTTATAAAATGAGATCACGACGGCTGAAGGCAGAGGTAAAGGTGGTGCTGGTTACCGAGATATTGGTTTATAAAGTACTAGATGCTCCACGCGGGCGAAGCCGCGGGACCGAATGTTTATAAAATCTATATGTCAAATGGTTTACTAACGTTCCTCTTGAGTTATTCTATGTATTTTAAAAAACCGCATCAAAATCCATTGAGAAATTTAAAGATTTAAGCATATTTAGGTAGCTCGTAGCTCGGGTAGGTGATGCGAAGAGACAACACTTGAATAACTTCACTCAGGTTTATTACGAGCTCACATGAAAGTTTATACAGGTTATTGGTAATTCGACGTATTCCCGTTAGGAGGTGAAAGGGGTAACTATTTGCGAAAATGTTCACTCCCATGTGCAAAATGGTTCACTTTTTTATTACAAAACACACAATTACAAAATGTCTAAATTGTTACTTATTATTAATTTTATTTATTGTTGTTACTACGTAACGGTTCTAAATTTTATTTAAAAAATATATTTTTCGTTTTATTTACATTGGGTATTGTTTTGTTAGTTTTATAGTAATTTTAAAGAACGACCTTAGGTTTAGTTCGTATACGAATTTCCGCCTGCTTCCTTTGTAATGATATTTTTTTCAGTTTCTTTGAAATAAGTTCATAGTTGTTATGCATTGTTGGAGAGCTAAGAAAACGGTTATGTTTTTAAAATAATCTGCAAGCCAAGTTTCATAACGTTTTTTTAGTTTTAGGGCATTTTAGAGGAAAACAATCTCAATGAATAATGAAATAATATGGTTTTCATCTCGCATTTTTAAATTTGGAGCGATAATTGTTGTTTTGATAAAGATAAATAACCAGTGTTTATTTGATTTTATAAATCAGAAGAAAATAAATTTAAATAGACAGTTTTTTTAAATCAATTTTTGATGTTGCACTTTTGACTTATTTTAAAAAAAGCTAAAAATTATGATAACTTAAAAATGGTTCACTTTTACATGATGCACATAGGGGGTGAACATTTTCGCAAATAGTCACCCCTATCACCTCCTAACGGGAATACGTCGAATTACCAATAACCCTGTATACAGAAGGAGTAGGTAGTAGTGTACGTTTATATACATAGGGACAGACAGACAGCGGGAACCAACATTGTTTTATATTGTTTGTTTATTTATTTCCACCGTACGTACACAAGTTACTCATGATATCGTCCAGTTCTATACTACATTTTAAAAGTATATATACATAGGAAACACCATAGGGGATTGTTCAAAGAAAAGGCAGAGAGATATGCATTCTTTAAAATTAAATAAAAAGATTCACAGTAATTTATCACAGTAATGTATATAATAAAATAATAATTAAGGAAATAATGTCAGACAGAAAATTAATTTAAATTTACATTCGATGTAGTGTAGGAATCATACATCGATGTAGTGTAGGAATCATACATCGATGTAGTGTAGGAATCAAACCTGCTTCAAGAGCGAAGGCCCGTCGGCCGGGTCATCGGGCCGCGGGTCGGGGTCCGCGGCGGGCGGAGAGCTCAGCAACTTGATGGTCTCCGGAGACAGCTTGCGCTTGTTCAGCTCCGCTGCCTTGAAGATTATCTTAGCAGCTTCTTCCTGGAAGTCACCATGAGGGTCACATACTACTTTATTCATAACATATAATTTTTTTTTATTATTATTTCTGTCTAAAGAGTACAAAAAAGTGCTGAACTGAACCCTTTCGACTGATTAGGGTTTTTTTTTAATTTTAGGTGCCATACTAAAAACACTTTTCCGCATTAGTGCTGTGTTAGCTTGATGTGTTTGTATGCAAAATGAACTGTCGCAGATGACGAGGGTCACCATGCGAGGCAGCGGCCGGGAGGTCCGTGCCATCAGCGCTGGTGTTACCTTCCGGCCTTTGCTGAGCAGCCAGCGCACGCTCTCCTCCATGACGCAGAAGTAGAGCAGGCAGAGGACGGAGGGCGCGTACACGACGACGGTCAGCGTGCGCCAGTGCGGCAACGCCCACGCTGTCAGCGCCATCACCACCTGGCCCAGCGCGAACACGCACGAGATTATGTTCCCGCCGATCACGCGCCTGTCCAGGCCCACCATCTCCAACGCTAATAACAACAACCAGAGAGACACTCTTCTCCACTGAAGCTTAAAAATCATACGCTAAATCCCATTATTTTATTTTCCTACATTACTATTGCTCCTGGTGGAGCACTAGTTCAAATGTGTCGAGCAAAAACTATATAAGTGCATGATGTTATTGCATTTACGCAGTCGCAAAGTGGTCAAAGATTTACATTTTATTATTTACGGCTGCGTTATTTAATTTTCTGTTTTATGTTTGTGTACGTACATTACATAAATGATCGAGGCTAAGCCGAACGAACTCTTGTCAAAACATAATGCCATCCTCTTCCTTCACCTTTTCCCTGTTCGATAACGAGCAATGCTCAAACGCAGAGAAGCAAAAATATTCCAGTTGAAAATAGTTCAGTATTCATAGACATTGAGTCAAAGCGTCACATGGGGCCAGTTTAGAGTAAACGCCACTTTACAAGCCGCAGGGTATTCATATGGCATCAATGCGCAGTCATCATCATCATCATCAGCCTGTGTTAGTCTACAGTTGGACATAGGCCTCCCTTAATGAGCCTCATAGCACCCTGTCTTCTTGCTTGACGCATCCAACATCTGCCTGCGTAGTAGATGGGCCAAACGTCGGGCAGCCTAACTAACAGTGGTTCAAATGTCTGCGGATGGTACCTAGTACGAAGCCAGCGCTGTAGAGTCCCGCGCCCAGCAGCGCTTCGAAGAACTCCATCACCATGTACATGGGGTAGTTGACGGACAGCGCGCGCGCCGCGCCCACCACGCTGCCCACCGTCGCGTTGAGGATGAACGCGATGCGGCGCCCATACCTAAGTGCAACAATCGTCGTAGATGGAAAATTAACACATTTCGCGAAATCGACTTTATTGCATTTCTATAAAATCTAACTCATGCTGCATCTTTCTGACTTAATAAAGTTTCTCTATCTTAATTTATTAAAAATATATTTGTAAATGAATCCCGCAAGTCGGAACTGATGGAAAATTAAATTTCTCAGTTTAGAGAAAAACGTAGCGAAAGAAAATTAAATAACGCAGCCGTAAATAATAAAATGTAAATCGTTGACCACTTTGCGACTGCGTAAATGCAATAACATCACTTATATAGTTTTCGCTCGACACATTTATGCTCCACCAGGAGCAATAGTAGGTAATGTAGGAAAATGAAACAATGGCATTTAGCGTATCATTTTGAAGCTTCAGTGGAGAATATTGTCGAAGGATATATGAATAACTGGCATACGCAAGTAAATAAGGGACATAAACATTCACAACTTTGGCGAGGGAAAAATACATAAGTGGTTTGTTTTTCATATAATCCAAACACCCAAAATTGTGTATATTTAGATTAAAACATAGGTATATTATTAATCTACAACAAAAAAATTTGGCATAAAAAATTATCGCCATTTTTGTCGCAAAAAAGCAGTTATGCGCATTGTTCTCACTATTTTGGATTTAATTTTCTATCTACAGCGACGAAATATTATTAAGCTCAGCGCAAATATAAATACTTAAGTATCAGGACATTTGCGCTCACCGAAAAATGGCTGGATCTGCATCGTAGAGTATTTCGCTTTATTTTACAATTACTAAATGTAAAACTTCCATCTTAAAAACCAGCCCCCTAATAATGAGAAACGGAACAATGAAATCTTCGTAGCGCGTGCTACTGTGCTACACTACACTCGCGCAGCAAACAAAACATTTCAACACGCACCCGCGCCGCGTTTCACTCAACTCAATTCCTCATTATCTCTGAAGCTATACATGTATATTTGCGTAAGTATTGTGTAATAAAAGTCATTTAGGTGATTCATTAGGGAGGAGTAGGGGAATGACGCGGGTTTAAATCCCGTCCAAATCGAAAAAACAACCTCTCTAACGTTTTGTAAGGGTGAGTCGAACATTGTTGTACACTACAATATTTTGTAGGCTAAGCAATATTAATGTTTGTTGTCACTGAAGAATGAATCTAAAAAATAGTTCTCGAGCCGAGAACAGAGTCACGTAATAAAACTTTTGAAACTACCATGGTTATATTATAGTTGACCGAAACCGCTGTACCGCGCCTTAGGTATGCGAGCGGCGAGACGGGGGGTAGTAGTAAGTATCGGCCGCTCCGATCCATCAGTCTGCCGTCAACGGTCACGGCGCGGCGGTAGGTAGCTTTTCTACCGGACGGTCTACGTCAGACGCACCAAAGATGGGTCGAGCGCTATCTCGTGATGTCAAGACCGACATTTTTAAAGTGGCCGAATATTTTAAGAAAAGAAAAGCAGACAGAGAAAGCTTATACATATAGGCTACCTTTTATCGTGGTACCACGCGAGCGATGCCGCGGGCGAAAGCTAGTAAAAAAATATAAACATATCGTTTTATAAAAAAACGTATCGTTTACGATATCGTAAGATCTATCCGACAATACGTATCTCATGTGTACTCTTGCTATTTTTTCCTCGGCTCCCACCTCGCCGCACTTTCTTAGGGAGCGGTACAGCGGTTACGGTCAAACTATAACACTAAAGTCATCGTATCATGGTTATTAACAGGCGTATGAAACTGTGAAACTGTGCCGAAATATTGTAAAAATCAAAAATCAAATCATGGTCAATATCCCGTTTTAAATGACTTTAGAGTCACGTAATGCGCTCGATAGGAAGGAATGGTGGACCACTCACGTGTCGGAGATGAAGGCGGTGAGCGGCAGCGCGAAGAACACCCCGAGGTTGTGCACGGAGCCCACCAGGGTGCGCTTCCAGTCCTGGCAGGCCAGATCGAACTGGAACACAACGAGAAATATCTATAATAGCCGTTGCATTAAAGTTAATATGTACATATTTGACAAATATGTTTATACATAATATGATTATACATAATAGTTCGACGTTGTCTCCTCGATGCCTCGCGCGGTGCTCGCACGGCCTGTCAATTACTGTTTCCACAAAGCATTATCTCTTTTTATTATTGTTTAAAACATCTTAAAATAAATAATGAAAAACACAATAATATGCAAAATCTTACAGCATGCGTTCACAAAAGTATAGTGCAAGAACATTTTTTAACAATGTTTTGTAGAGATAGATTGAATCCGGGCTTGTTTTGGCCGCTATAGTTCAGGCCCGGATGCTTACATATACAGCCGGCCCTTGTCGGAGCCTTAGTGCTTAGTCCTTAGTGACGAACAAGAGTTGGTAGTTAAGTCATTTAAAACGGCATTTTTACCATGATTTTATTTTTGAGTTTCACGGAATGACTACGGAACAACGTTAGTTATTCCGTGATCATGGCGCATGCAACTGTGCCGAAATATTGGAAAACTCCAAAATCAAATCATGGTAAATATCCCGTTTTAAATGACTTTAGTGGTAATAACCATGTAATAACCATGATAGTTTCTGAAGATTTATGAAGAGTTGGTAGATGAGATACTGACCTCAGCTACAATAGTGTTGTGGTTCTCATAGAGCCAGGCGTCGCAGGGCACCGTCTGGTTGAGCTGGAAGCTCTCCGGCTGGCAGGCGTCCCCTAGGGGCCGCAGCCGGGAGCAGCGGCCCCCGTCCGGGGGCAGCGCCCACGCGCCCCACCCCTCCGTGCCAAACGCGGGGGGCGAAGACTCGCATTGCGGGACCACACATCTGGAATACAAAAATCTTTATTTGAAACAAAAAACTTACAATATAGGGTACAACTGTGGGCTGACTTCCGCAAACGTTAAGACACTGTGAATCATGGGACAAAAGAAAACGTCGATACTGAGGTGTAGCAATAAAACGAAGATCCAGAGCCAACTGCCGCCGCGCCGGTAGCATTCTATTACTAAGCGAGTGACGTACGGCATCTACCCGCAATTATAAATATCGAATATACAACAGATACAATATACAACAGATACAATATTCACTGATGCCTATGTAAATGTATTATGACTCGCCTTTGACCGTGTTATACATTGCGAACGAATCATTTCTTATTTTTATTTACTAAATACACACATTTATTTGAAATAAAATATAGAACGGACCATTTCTTATTTTTTATTTACTAAATACACACGTTTACGAGTATTTGAAATGAAATTTAATGATATATGGTCCGATAAGCAACTTATGACACCTTTGATTTTTTTCTACGTAATAGCATGTTTTCTAACTTTTAGGTTTAACAAGACGCTCAGCGTCCCACACAAACGTGGAACTACTTGAATGTTGACCTTTCAAAACTAAGGACAATATCAATTTGTCGCGCATTTTTTTTTTGTTTGTATACACCCAAACCCGAATTAAAGTAAGCATTTTAAAAGCACAAGCTTCTAAACTTTGGTATCTTCTGTTCGTTAACATAAGTGTATATGTAAGCGTATAAATATATATAAAATACGTTTTCAAAATAAAAATACTTTATTTTGAAAAGATACATTCAATACTTATTCTATAATTAAATTAATAACCCATGTACGTCGTCGAATTACATTTTATTACACGGTCGTTTTAGGAATTAATCATTGTGAATATAATTCTTGCGCGCCCTTTCGCAGATTCCTCATCTTCAACAGCGTATATTGGTCCAATATAGACAATAAAAATAAAACCCAGCTGGCATTTCAATGTCTGCGATCTAGACAACGAGCAGACAAGAGACCAATCTGTGTTTCTAGAGCTGAGGAAGTGCTTCATTGCTGCTTTTAACGCCGAGAGGGTTAAATAATTGAATTACCTACAGGCTCCATTTGTCATCTGTACCTACTTCTATTCAATTGCACACTTGACCACGTCTTGTTTGTGGGAAGGTATTATTGAGTTAGCTACGCATCTTGATTCGTGACTATATTTCTCAGTTTTGATGTACGAAATACTCTTCGTCAATCATAATTGGTTTGGTATTCTTATCGGCGCAATGGTTGCAAGATACACCTGTTTATCGCCATACATATACACCAGTCATACACACACATGCATGTGTTTCAGTTTAGATAATTTCGGAAGCATAGGTAGGTAACCACAAACTGCGTTTGCCTGAGTAAAACATATCTGGTTCTTTTCAGAAGACATTAGATAATAGTCGACACGTATCACACAGCACGATCATAGATAACAGTTTGCAAGAAACGTGTCTCGCTTGTCTCTAGATAAAGATCACAATACGATACTTGACTTTATTGTAATATGTATTGAGAAATATATTTCCCTGTAGGCAGGCGCAGGCCTATTGTACCTACCTAAAGAGAAATATCTTTATTTGTTAAAGTGAAGTATACCGATACTCACACATTCTACGTTCATTCTTGTAATATTTAGGAAGAAATGACATATGGAGGTGTTATTGTTATGGTTTACAAAATTGTTAGTTTGTTTGTTATTCGCTATGACTTTTCATTTAGCTATGACTCCTAGTGTACAATAATATGTACCAAAACGGAATAAATTAATTGAATTGGTTCCGGAACCTCGATATCTATGTAGACCGCACCGTGAGTAGGCAAGGTATCTATCTACACCTGTAGGGTACTATCCCGGCCACGAAGATGAACTGGCAGTTGTGTACCGCGGCGAAGACCATGGTCACGAGGACGATGCCGTAGATCCTGCGCTGGTAGCAGCCGCACTGGCCCAGCTCCTCGAGGATCGGGTCCAGGTCGATGTACTCCCTCATGCAGTCTCCTCCTCATGCATTTACTCTCCACTTCCTATCACTGACTGATGCAACAGAGAGGGCTAGGCTCGCGCTTGGCTCACGAGCAGTAGATGGATCAGTTGTCTCTCTGACGCGAGCCGCTTTGTTAGTATCATCTATGCGCGGGGCAACCAACCACTGCAGCTCCGACCATTTAATCAGATTTTAAAAAAATAAAGACTTGACTTCTTTGTTATGATGATTCTTGGTTAATGGCAACTGTGTCAGGTTGGACACTTTTCTGCCAGTGTCAAGTAATGGAAAATAATTGTAAAAACAATTAGTTATGAAATTATGAAGATGGTTTGATATGTTCACCAGAGCCTAGCCTCTGTTATTGGCAATATTTAAAATGTATTGTTGTTAGAGTTTGAAGTTGAAGTAAACTGACGCTTTGAAGTATTCCTGATTGCTATGTTGTGAATGTCAGATGTAACGACGAGCTCTGTGCGCAGACAACGAATTGAACTTAGCATAGAGGTAAGATAGGTACTTGGACTCTTCTGTAGAGAAGTTCCAAAGATCACGGGACCCATCCGTTAGCTGGGAGCCCCCAGTATTCTTATATTGTTTTTCCATAGGAGCCCAGCTTCTACTAAAGAAATATTACCTCATCTGTCTCCTACCACGAGTAGGCCGCGCATGGATTCGTTATGTTTCGACAGTGCTATTCAACGCCATCATTCTAAAATCTAAAAAAAAACTTACCGTGGACGCTACGATGTAGACGCTTCTACAACATGACCGTGCTACGAAAACCCAAAAAATAGCTTGACTTTAAATCGGATTTTAATAAAATTACTTTAAGTTATTAAGTAATTTTATACGCGGAATTTCCTTGCGTGGAAAAGTAGGTGAGTATTAGAGTACCTAAGCAATGCAACGGACAACAATAGCAGTGCAGACAGGCATCAGAGTTAATGGCCCGTGCGGTGTGCTCGCACTCGCAATGGGACTGCACGCGGACAATAGAACGCTCGATCCGATTACGCGTAGCATTCCTTCAGCTGGTTTACTAGCTTTGTCCGCGGCTTCGCATGAGCTTTTCCGGGATAAGAAGTAGCCTATATCCTTCCCCGGGATAAATTGCTATTCAGGCAAGAAAACAGTATTATCCCGGGGAAGGATATAGGCTTTGAGCATTTTGTTTCTACAATCCTTCATGCCTTCGAAAGAGGTTTGAAGATTTTGTCACTAACATTAGTTTACGACATTGTTTTTTTTTTTTCAAAATTGAGAATGAAATTTGTATACGGACCTGTATTTGGAGATTTACAAAAACAAAAATTTCTTATAGCCTTAGATGAAAGTAATAACATCATTTACATTAAAAAATGGATCGATTGATTGCAGGTATCCTTGGTGCCTTTTTTATATACGTATACAATATATTAAATTAATGTGTTAGCCAATACTTATTCCTTAAATTATAATAATAATTGTAAGAAAAAATTTAGAGATAAGTACCTACTCTACAATGTATGTCATACGATGACATACAAAATTGACTGACTGTTCTAAAGTAGGCCACTAATTGTAAGCACCTTTATTATTATATGCGACTAGTTTAGCGTATTTAGCTTAAGTTATTCTTTAGTATGCATTGTTTTTATAATTAATAGAGTCTATGCAATTTCATTATTTTGTTTATTGTCAGCACTTTTGCCTAGTTCAAATAATGCATGTGGCATTATTATCCGATAAAAATACAGATAAAAAATACAATAAGATTAAGTACTTTTTGTTACCCTTTTGGTCCTAAGTTATTTTGAATAATAATAATTATTATAAGTGTGAAGCATGGAAGCTACAAAAGTGCGAATGGATTAAAGCAATCAACTGGGCTTAAGAGCTCTTGAGCTATAAACTGAATGATAAGGTAGGTACGTACTTACATCATCATCATCATCATCGGCCTATGATAGTCCACTGCTGGACATAGGCCACCCCCAATGAGCGCCATAGGGCCCTGTCTTCAGCTTGCTGCATCCAGCATCTACCTGCAGTCTTTCGCAGGTCGTCATCCCGGTCGGAGGGCGTCCTACACGTCGGAGGGCGTCCTACACTACGTAGGTACGTACTTACATCCGTTTGCAAAAGGATTTTAACACTTTGACTGCTGAAATCACACGGTCTGTGTTTTCTACAAGTGACTAATATGCGTAAATCCACACTAGCGCAGCGGCTGAGAAAATACAGATCTTTGTGACTCAGCACAGCCGTAATATTTTTCGAACGAAACGCATGTGCGGCGCAACACAACCGCTGTGTAGAGCGGCAGCATGAATTTTTTAGGTTAAAAAAAAGATCGCAGTCGTCGAAAAAAAATCGCAGACAAAGTGTTAAATGTACAATACAATACAATACAATACAAATACGCTTTATTGCACATCAAACACAGAAAAACAAAAACAGTAAAGAACAAAGATACAGATGCACAATGGGCGGCCTTATCGCTAAGAGCGATTTCTTCCAGGCAACCTTTGGATGGACACGTAGCTAAAGTACAGGTATGACGGTGGCGTATTATAGACTAATGTTGTTTATAAATTATATACAATACAAATACATAAATACATGTATGTAATGTAGGTAATTTAGCGAATCATATTCGATTTTGTCGTTTATTCACTAAACCATTAGCCAACTACTAACTTACTGGAACCGAAACGTGCGCGTAAATGAACTTGGTACAATACTACGTTTGCACATAAACAAACCACGACACAAGAAAGGATCTCGAATCGACAAGTAATGTATAATTATGAAGGTAAGTTTAGAAAGACGCAGCAACATGTATAAGTTTAGAAAGACGCGGCAACAGGTATAAGTTTAGAAAGACGCGGCAACAGGTATAAGTTTAGAAAGACGCGGCAACAGGTATAAGTTTAGAAAGACGCGGCAACAGGTATAAGTTTAGAAAGACGCGGCAACAGGTATAAGCGGTTTGTAACGTTGCGTTGTAACGTTGTTTACAAAATCAAAGGTTTTTTTATTTAGACAGGTCGTATTTTATACTATTCATTATTATCAAATAACATTATTTTAATGTTCACTTCCATTTTTTGTCCACTAGTGAAAGAAAGAAAGGTGAAAAAGAAACCACTAGTAGGTATGTTCATAGCTTTATGTGTCTAGTAGGTACATTTGATTTGCTTATCTGTAAGTTGTTAGATTTGGAGAGGTGGTGGTTGTGGTGAGTTGCAGAAATACTCGTTCCAAGCTTTTATATCTTCTAAATAATCCGATATTTTGTAATAAGCCTAAACAAAGAATATGTTTCACAATTTTTTTAAATTTATTTATAGATAATAATTTTTGCAACTCACTTGGAGCACAGTATACCTTGGAGTTTTGTTTACAAATTATGTACATCGAATTCGGCAGGAATATATTTGCAGGCCTAGCCTAGTGCAGGTGCGGGGGTCATTGTCAGTCTTATAATGTCCACCTAAACTAGTAACCACTCAAATCTATGACCTATGTAATCCTGTGCTCATTATTAGGGTGTTTTTTGTAAGCTTTTCTGTGTATATACTTTTTGTTCTTGTATTTGTACCTACTACCACTACTACCAAACTGTAGCTTTGTGAGCAGGCGGAGGTTCAAGTTGAAACGGGATTAAGGTACCTACCTATACATAAGTTTGAATGAATTCAGACAGGTTTAGAGGTCATTGTTCACTCTTAAGCAGGTTTGACTGGGGGTAGGTATGTGATAGAAGGTACGTATCTTCGTACAGTAGGTACCTAGCGATAAGGCCGCCCATTGTACGTGTCGCATATAATGTATTTTTGTAATGATTGATTCGATTATGGTGTACAATAAAGAATGTTTGTATTGTATTTTTTTGTATTGTACCTAAAGGATGTACCTATGCTGCCAAATATCAAAACAGACCTAGCTGTTTGTAGCACATGCCTAGGGACTTACCTAGGGATCTAAACGCGATCGGACACTGAGTTTCTACATTTTTATTTTGCAGAAATAATTGTTCTAGGAATCTAAGATGGCTGTGCAAACATGATGTTATTTGGCTCGACTCGACTTTAATAACCAATTGAAAATATTTCATTTCATTTCATAAAATACCTCGATTATCGATGTTTCCGTGGTGTTGACTACCGAGAATCGTGCAAATTCCATAATATAACTAGTCTCGAAAATCGACGTAAGTTGGCGGACATGTCTTTCCTCCATGGCATATGCAATGGCTTTATAGATTGTTCGGAATTGCTCTCAAAATATTTAATGATATAGACATCAACATTGGGGTTCAAACGTGATGTTCTACTAGTCTTAAATAATCTAGAACAGGGTACGGTTGGCGGGGTAGAGTCCAACGCGCGTACGAAGTTGGTGGATTAATAATGTGGTGTGGATCATTATAGGTCGACGCATGTTTTATATTAGTATATTTGTATTGCATAGACATAAATATTTATATAAAGATTTATAATACACAGTTAACTTACAGGTTTTATTATCGTTAAGTGTAATTGTGATGTAAGTATTTAGTTATTCCCAATGACCTAATTTATAGTGTTTATAGTTAACAGTTAGTTGTCGTTAAGGCTGTAATAGTGTAGGTACATAGCTTGAGACACTTAAATAATGAGATTTGTATTTAGTCTTTTAGTTTTAGTTTTAATTTTCATGTTTCTTTTTGTTTTAAATTTAGATACTCTTTTTTTCTTATGTCATTCAAATTGTTTTAGCGTTTTTAAATTTGATTTATAGTGATAGTAATTTTTTAATTGTATACAAAGTAAATCCTGTACTGACCTTCAGTTTAGTGATTACGTACGTTAACATTCGTTTTAAAGGCTGTGGATTTTGTTTCTTAACCCTAGACACCTAACCTTCGAATATACTCCTTTAAACCTAACCATACGTCGATTCGATGAACAATGTTTAGCGCTTATTTTTATATATTTTATTTGATTTTGTCGTTATTTTTATTACGTATATATAAAAACCAATTATTGTTTTAGTAAATAAAACAATCAATTTATGTTTTAACTATACATATATTTATTTGATACCTTATATTATTCGGTACTAGTTTTTTGAGATAAAATGACACTTATACTTGAAAATTAAAAAAAAATAACACAAAATTGCCTTTTCTCTTTTGACAGCAAAATTTCTGTTCTGTACTCGTCGATTCGACGAAGGTTAGGTGTCTAGGGTTAAATAAATAAAAATAAATATTCCGAAATATTCACAATATAACTGAACACTCACCTGTACTGCACAGCTGCAGCATTGAAGATGAACTGATTGAGCCATAAAGCACTGAACACAATCCCGACTAGAATGAAGCAGTAGTTCTTGGCCTGGAAGAGGCCGAACTGGCCGACCTCCAGCAAGATGGCGTCGAAGTCAATGGCCTCCTCCGTGGCCTTCTGTTTCTCCTCGGGCATGGTCACAGGTCACTCTTGGTGCATGAGTACCTAGTACTGTGTACAGATGTAGGCGACAGGTTCGCTCCACTACGCGGCTACATCTGACTTCGCTATTGCCATACCTAACTTACACGCAACCCGCAGCCGCGCGTCCTTTGTTCTGTTATAGTACCTACGTGGAATCCTGCGTCCGTTCATGTGAGTGGCAGGTTGCACTCAGATGAACGTGTCGCTGGATCTATCAATCTGAACGCACGCTGTATGTAGGTACTAGGTAGGTAGGTACCTACCTATGCTGCCTAAAACGGATCCTTTGTAGCACTTAGCCAAACAAGTTATGAGTAGGTAAGTATTGTGGCACTTTGAATATGCTCCTATGCAGGTACATTTGTGTCTATTTTTACATTATGTACTTATTTGCAAAAACAAAATTGAACTTTGAAACTAATCGGCGCACAGCGGCTGCGCTAAATCGATTTTGTTGTTCTTTGATTCATAACGATATAGAAACATTCTTATAGATACCTATCCACCGTAGAAACGAACACACACCTGTATTGCACAGCTGCAGCATTGAAGATGAACTGATTGAGCCATAAAGCACTGAACACAATCCCGATCAGAATGAAGCAGTAGTTCTTGGCCTGGAAGAGGCCGAACTGGCCGACCTCCAGCAAGATGGCGTCGAAGTCAATGGCCTCCTCCGTGGCCTTCTGTTTCTCCTCCGGCATGGTCACAGACACTGGTCACACATGAACACAGGAGGGTGGAGGCGACAGGTTCGCTTCACTACGCGGATATGTCTGAATTCGCTTATCATCGGCGCACGCGACCGGCCGCCGCCGCCACCGCCGCGCCGCCGCCGCCGCCGCCGCCAATCGTCTTTGTTGTCGGTAGATACTAGTTAGGCACTCACAGTCTAGACTTCTCTTGCTACGTAGGTATATCAATGAATCCTGCTACCATTCGACGACCTCTGTGGCGGCAGGAGGTTTCGGGTTCGATTCCCGCCCCGGGACTATTGTGTTTACGAACTGCAGATTTGTTCCGAGTGTTCTGGTCATTATCTAAAAATATGTATATCTACATATGTAATTTATTGTATCAAGTATAAATAAATAAATAAATAAAATTTATTCAAAAATATCTTAGGACTAAAGAGTAACAAAAAGTACCTTACTTAAATTCTGATGGACAATGTGGGTGCCTGAACTAGGTGAAAACCTGTTTTTCAGGCTGAAAGAGTGCTAACAACAAATAAATAATCAATTTGAACTTGCTTATTCTACAAAGCGACGAACATGAATACTTTATGATAATAACTTATGCTACTTACACTAAACTAAATTTAAATAATAAAGGTATACACAAAGATTTGTAGGTCTACTTAAAAACAGTCAATAAATTTTCTGTGTCATCGTATGACATACATTGCAGTGTATCCTTAAGTTTTTTCTTACAACTATTATAATTTAAGGGATAAATATTGGCTAATACATTTAATCTATTGTATAAAAAAGGACCAAGGATACTGTAAAATTTATTTGAAAAGGTGTGTCTCCGATCTAGTTCTTTAGGGCAAACGTTATTTTTTCTCCTTTTGTTAGCGCTTTCATTGACATAAGGATATATCAGTAGTAGGAGTATATATCAGTATCTAGTACCATTACACAAGCTCTGCTTAGTTTGGGGTTAGATGATGCTGTGTGGATTTTCCAGTCCATCTTTATTTATTCAAACTCAAAATAATTTATTTCCTTAGGCTTACAAAATAAGCACTTATAAACACAAGTCATTAGTTCATGTGACCACCACTGGACTGGTAGTGGACAGGTTGCACTCAGGAAGGTGTCGCCGTGCTCGAGTTATCGTCTCACCTGGTTTTATTCGCTCTTGTTATTTGGCTGAACTAAAACTAACTGTGAGCTCTAGTTGTTAGTTTTCTCATCATCAAAATATCAAGTGCGAGTCGGACTCCCGCACCGAGGGATCCGTAACTTATAAGACGTTTCTTACCTAAAGTGTGTTTAGACAAGTAAAATTGTATAGGTGAGTAGTGAGTACTATAAATTATTATCAAATATGAGATAAGGGGTTTTTGATTTTCAGTTCACTACACTTTGATATAAAACCAAACCAAAACCTGTGGGAACCTATAGGTTTTAGTCTCATGCGAGAATCTTTATTTTCCGTATAGGTACACTACACATTGACGGTTTTCAGATTTTACCGTTTACTTGTGCTATAAGACCTTGCTTCTTGCCAAATGTTATAATTGTAAGATTTGTAAGTCACAACGAGAAGTAGGTTTTGTGCGCAAGGTTACATTTTGAATGGAGCCGTAATATTAGGCAAACTTGTAAGTCAACCCTTAGAAGTTTGCCTAATATTACGGCTCCAAGAGTTATTATGGGCTTGAGTACCTACCTATGTGATGTTCATTTCAACTGAAAATATCAAAATACCTCCACGTGTTCCTGAGAAAAGGTCGTTGACAGACGAACAACAAAGCGATCTTTTATGGGTTCCTTTTTTCCTTTTCCTTCCTGAGATACGGAATCCTAAAAACAAAAGGTTACCATTAGTCTAAAGCGAAAGTAACCTAATTTAATTCTTTAAATTCGTGTCGAAACTTGTCGCCTATCTCATAGACGAGGACAACCCGTTCCTTTTGATTAATTTACATAATTTGAGCACGCATCAGACTATTATATAGATAGGTAGGTAGGTACTGAGCATAATAATGAGGTAGGTGGGTACAGGTAAGGTGCCTATATTGACGTGTCTGGCGTGTTGTCTTGTCAGTGGTCTTGCTTGCCATGATGAGTCGGTATGTAAATGAGTCGTGTAAGTGAGGAGGCAGGTTCCACTCAGGCCGTTTTCCTCGTTGCCATACCTGCAACACTCTGACCTCAGCAGAGGTCGCCCCGGACGGGCTGGTGACCTCGACGCTCGTTTTTTACGAACAATACAAATATCTACTAAGTATACATAGGTATCTATCTATACTAATATTATAAAGAGGAAAGGTTTGATTTTTTGTTTGTTTGTTGGCTATATTATGTTTTCAAAAAAGTTAGGGATCCGTACTAAAACCGTGCGAAGCCGGGAAGGACCGCTAGTACATAATAAAAAAGCCTTTTATTCCTTAACCTTAAATAACATTGATGAACAATGCTTATAAAAAAATTGTTAAATCTAGGTATGTATGTCAATTATTATAAAAAATGTCAGTATATAGATTTAAATATTACCTAATGTATTTATTGGTTTATTGTATTTGAAAATTTGCTTGTTTCGATTGAATTTAATGCTAATATTTAATAAGTAGTTAGGAACCTCTCGGGTAACATAGTAGCACCAAATGTTTATCAGAGAGATTGTATCCTGAACATCGATCCTTGTTTCTGGACTGGTTTCCGCAACTTGGCTGCCGGGTTTCCGCAACTTGGCTGCCGGGTTTCCGCAACTTGGCTGCCGGTGGCCTTTTTTTGTGTAGAACATCGATTAGTAAAATAATAAATAGCGAGTTTTTTTGTTTATTGTTTTTTAGGTGTTTCGAGTACCGGCTGAGGCAAGCGAATTTAAGACAATCTATGAAAGCAGTTTCACGAGGGTGAAGCCGCGGGGCGCAGCTAGTAATTATAATATGCAATGAAACCTGCTATTCCGAACACACGCGTGCGAATAAAGCCGCGGATTGAAGCTAGTGCGAGTTAGTACTGATACTGAAGTAAATAAATAATAAGCCCTAAGGGTTGACAGACTTTGATGAGGCGAGGTGAAGGTGAGGTGAAGGCGGAAATCTTTTGATCATAGATTCTTGAATTTAAGATTGAGGTTTTAGTTTGTTTGAAAGAAATTTAATGCTTCTTTAATTACATTATTACCTATGTATTAGATATACAGGGTGTCACGAAAATATGTATTTAATCTATTAGGCCGCAATAACCATATAATTAAGCGACTAAGCTGAAGTCAATTTTGTTTTAAATATATATTTTAATACGATATATAAACGATATATTTTTTTCATAATAATTTTCAATTTAAATTTTCGTAATAATTGATGACAAACACTGTTTTTGCTTAAAAAAAATAAAAAACACAAGTTGAGCGCCTCCGAGTTCAAAAACACCTCTTTCAGCTTAGTAGACATGGAATTTGGCACCCTGTAGTTTATGACGGAATAGGTACACCTAAGTAACCACCTACCCTACCAAACTAGGCTCTAAATTTCATTTAAATAAACAAACTGCGTATAAGGTGCGTAAGTATAAATATCGCAACTCCTGAACGAATTATCGGATTAAAATTTCCAATTTCTACGGTCCTCGTCTTATCATGCGTGAGTGGGCGTTTATCAAAGAACATTATTCATTATTTATGACGAGTATTGGATAGCAGGATTAGTTCTGTATAATGATTAGTTACTTGTACCTATTATTGTGATAAATAAGGAAGCCCGAGGCAGGCGACTATCTGATCATATGAAGGTCTGACATCAGCACATTTAGTACCGGCCTCTTGCATGTTGCTAAATTAACAACAAAGTAAAATTTACATTTCCTGCTTGCATAAAAATCAACAGGTATAGGTAAATAAATCTTTGTATTTACAATATTTATGTAGTAGGTACCTAATTAAAAACTGAATTCTACTTAATTCCTTAGGTACTATAATTATTTACTATTTTTTTAAGTATTATGAGGCGAATAGTAATCCTCGGGCATGAAACTGCTATAGAACATGTCGAGATATAATTCAAACAGAAAAAAACATTTTCAAAATCGATCCACATTTATTTTGACGGTGAAATCAGTGAAGTGTGTTTAATTTTAAAAAAACAGTCGCACATAGAACCTCCTTTAGAAGTAGGTTAACAAGATTATTTTGTGAGACAATACGTGCTTCTTCAGCAGGCACAAGGTCGACTTTATCTCCATCTCTTGTCAGTCATCCACGCCAGTACAGATAAGGGACCCTACAAAGCAACCAATGCTGCACTGTCTTACCAACTGGTCAGATAGTGATTTCAAACAAAGACTCCATCATCATCACCATGCTATCCACTGCTGGGTATAGTATAGGCCTCTCTTCAATATTTGTCGCCGCCTCCATCCTGTGCCCACTGCCCAGCGACTACTCAGACAAACACTTTTAAAAAAACATCTTATAATAAGAAACTATTGTCATGGTTTATTATGAACCTTCGCCAGCTGTACGGCATTCCGGGACACAATGGTCACGTGGGTGACACAAGCCTGCGTCGAGGCGACCAGCAAATGAGAAGAGGAATCTGTTGTCTGCAAGACTACCACCCACCATACCGCCCCGAGCTCCATACATTACCTGTAGGTGTAGGTACAAATCTGAATCCAATAATGTGGTTTTGTATCAACTCATTATTAAAAAAACTATCAGCAATTCCTTAGAATTGTTTCAAGCAAGTGAAGTGACGCTGACGTAAGCATGTATCACTCTCGGAATGTCAGACCTATGCCTATGTTTTTTTATTAGTACCTAAGTAGCAAACTTTTTAAGACAGTATTCGGAATCAAATACCTATATTAGTCCACTGCTGGACATAGGCCTCCCCCAATGAGCGCCATAGCGCCCTGTCTTCAATTTGACCGATCCAGCATCTGCCTGCAGAAATTTACAGAAATAAAACAAGCAAATTATGTAACATAATAATTATCATATTTAATATCCTTAAAGTTTTATATACAATCAACATTGACATCAGAAACAACATCTACAAGTACCTACAGTAGACAAGAGCACAACAGGTCCTAAACGATTTATTCACTCGCATACAAGGTGCCCCAAAATTACAACAGTTCTAAAAAGGAGGTTAAACTACACGAACCTACGTAAAAAAATCTTTATTATTTGTTAATAGCAAATCTCACTTCACGTTATTTTGTTTGGGGGCACCCTGTACAATATGTTACAGTAATATTCAGTGTAGTATTATAGTAGGTACGTATACATACTTTATATTATATTATATACATCACAAAAGGTACAGTAGTATCAGCGAGTGTTCACTTTATGTACATGAAAGGGAATACCGAACACTTCTGAAACTGGGTATCTATATAACACGAGAAACTCAAATCATTGCGACCAAAGAACATATTTTACTTACAAAATTTAGTAGTTTGATGAATTAATATTGAATGCCCCCACTACTTCCGTACTATAAGGAATTGGTCTTACAGCTTTATTTAAAAACAACACAATTACACATATACAATTCAATTACAATTACAAATATAATAATAAAGCTGGCCGACCATCGACGCAGCATCACCTACGAGTAGCTAAGCAGAGCTTGGTAGATAACTAATATACTTAATACAATACATTACATACAAATATTGAATACACACTACATTTCAAATAGGCACAAGTAGTTTGTAGTCAATAGAGTTAATAATGTCGGAGTAGTATTGTCTAGAGAAGGCTTTCAGTAGGTGTATTGGAACATGATATGAAAAAAAAACTTCATATACAGAAATTGCAAGATTTTTTAGAGACCAAAATTCAAAATTCGAATTCTAAAAAAGTTTATTTCTTTAGGCTTACAAATAAGCACTTAGACAAGTCACATTTACTATTCATTATTATCAAATAACAATATTTTAATGTTCACTTCATTTTTTTTGTCCGGATCGGACTTTTCGATACTCTTGTAAATAAAGTGAATTCTCCAGTAGATTATTTTCGCGTGTGCTTACACTTGTGATAGTGAAGTGATATCAGGCCGATGTCATTTAATGACTTGGATTATGATAAACTAAATGACGTCTTTTTTCATTGACCAGTAAACAGTATCTACTATAATAAATATTGAAAGATATCGATAGGTTGGTACATTAATCGTATTTGATAAATGTAAATTATTGCCATTGTAATATAGATAGGATTCAAGCAATATACGAGTAGGTACATGTTCGTATGCTGTGTCTTAGAATCAGCCTGTCTGTATTACAACCTTGTCTAGGCCGATTGTCTTGCCTGATCTTATTTCATTCTTGATTTTTTGTACCTATAATGCTCTGTATTGTGTAATTTATGGACAAAGTGATAAAAACTTTGAAAAAACGACGCATTTCAGTTGATTACCTAATATGCTTGAACGATCAACATTCAACAATATGGCACGACGTTAATTACCCAACTCGTCAAATGAAAATAACTAGTTATTCCAAACAAATTAGCGTTCGTTTTGCAATCCGCCTAGCCATTCTACAAACAGTCTGATTCTACGATCCATCGACATAATATTTCCTAGTTACTATCAGAATATAAAAATAAGATTCATGGGGTATTGTAGTTTGAAGGTTAGCGACAGAATCACGTCAGTACCGGTATTTACAAACGTGGACATTAAGCAGTCGTTAAGTAACGATAAACCGTAAGTGATTAGGCAGGTGCTGTACCAGTAACCGTGGTAATTAGAAAAGACGACATAATCGTCCAATGCGATTCTCGACGCTCATACTGTGAAACGCATCGCAAGAGCACGCGTTGCGAACTCGCATCGCGATCTATAGGCGTCGCATGACTTAGTGATCGACTTGACTAGTGTTGAATGAACACAGAGCCTATTTATATGTGTCGACTCGAAGACAAGGTGGGTTCGTAGCTTCATCGCTATTTCCTTATCTTGCATAGCAATAGACACAGACATACCGACATTATATATGAACTGCCTTGTCGAGTGGGTACCGCGGTTAAATTAACTATTTGCTCTGTTGACGAATAATTAAGTTGTTTAGCAGAATTTTCGTCAACGGACTATAAATGATTAGACTTCTGTTTCCAGTGTTATTATCAAGGTCATACACAGATAAGAGTTAATATCAGAACCATTTCTGTAATGCATGTTGTACAAACGCGAACGAAAACAGCAAGATCTAGACGGCATCCAGTTGTTTGAATGACATTGATGACTAGCAAGTGTTCTATCAGGACGTGGAGCATCAAGTCTCTGACTCAAGACAACTAAAGTAATAGATTCAATATGACGACCTCTGTGGCGCGGTGGGCGAAGGTCCGCCTGCGACGCAGGAGGTTACGGGTTCTGCAGATATTTGTTCATTTTCTATATATACCTAAAAAAAGTATCTATGTAATATATTGAATTATGTTAATCAGTTATCTAGGAAACCCATAACACAAGCTTTGCTTAGCTTGGGGCTAGATAATGCTGTGTTAATAGTCCAACATTATTTATTTATTTATAATACATGGTTTTTGCGTAGTTCCGCAGCAGGCAAGGACTCAAGGAGCAATGAGACGCGATTTGGACTCGCAGTCAACAATCATGATAAATGCTTCCTGTGCTGCAACTGATAGCTATCACTTTACATTACGAATTTAGATGATTACATTAGTCCATTTAGAGTTCCGTAAGGAGGTCGCACGGGCCCGCATTGAGGACAGTCCGACAATAGTCATTTATTTGGAGCGCGAGATCGCAACGCATTGCTCGTGCGCTCGTGGAATCGACCTTCAAACCCATATAGGACTTTCCTTGAGACATGTTTTGAGATTGTACTAAAGCTATCGTTGTTTGTTTGACGAATTCATATAACCGCGTACCTAGTTTGCTCACAGCCTACTAGTAGCTAACCCCGAGGGAGACCCTCGTTAAGGGATGAACTGTTGGTGTTCTTCCAACACGAAGGTTCATAGTTTACCCGCTTACATTTTATAATGACGTTCTGAGAGGTTCAAGAGATAAATATTGTCTGATGCGGTATGTAGGTGATCCCTCGCTATATGTGTTGCTTTCCCGAGCACGCGTACATAAAAAATATAAATAATATGTTGAGCTTCATGTAAAAACAATAGATGTGATTGTATCATCTGTAAAACATATGACTTGAGATGACGCGTGTTGTTCGACGACAGCTCTACTTGAGATGACGCGTGTTGTTCGACGACAGCTCTACTTTACAATATACATTCCGATACAATATGAATTATTGCAAGAATATCACAATTCAAGGGACACAAATACATAATAATATTTAAGTAATAACACGATATTTATAAATAGTTATAACTATATTTATAGCGACTCATGGAATTCATATATGTATGTAGGTCCAATTAAATTATACACAATAAGGCTTTTAAATTTATCCTTTATTTCAAAAGATTTTTACACTTTATTTTAAGAAGTAGATAATATACTTTAGGTTTTTAAAGGTGTATTTAATAAACACTTATTTTACTTATTGTTTCTCAGTAAATAAATAATTTTATATACACTCATCCGAGGCTACATGTTCATTCGTGATGTACACCCATGTAGGCTACGTCTAATATACAAGTCACCGTGGCCCACTGATACTTCATCTTCTAAAGCAATCACCCACATAGTCCTACGTACTACCTACTACTTAAAGAATTCAACCACCAAAGTATACTAAGCCCAGCACCGAAAACAAACACGCGACAAAGCCGTGACGTCACGACGACGTCGACGTACTATCGTCAGAGCGAAAACGGGCCGTAAGTGTCGGCACACATCTGACGGAAAATGCGTCGAGCGTATCATCGGTCGCGTCTATTCGGTCAAATTAGACCTGCCACATTTCGCGTTGAGTCACTTCGAACGGGGAGTCGATGGGCCTTTACACAAACGATCTCTGCTGATATTACGCGAAGTCTGAATGCATCATACAAAATACACTTATCGCGACACGTTACCCCGACCGACTATGCGTTGACGGAAACGGTACAGACGGTGTACGCTCGACGCAATAACGCATCATCGTTTGAGTGTGAAAGGTTGAATGTTTTATTATATACTAGCTGCGCCCCGCAGCTTCGCCCCCGTGGAAATCGATTTGTCAAATGTTTTTTTTAATATCCTATGTTAGACTCCTGGTTCTAACCTACCTTCTCACCAATTTTCAGTCAAATCGGTCCAGCCGTTCTCGAGTTATAAGTGTTGTAACAAACACGACTTTCTTTTATATATATAGATTTGGCTGTTCTAGCGTAACGTGACTGATAATACGCGACGCATTTTCCGTCAGATATGTGACGACCGACCCTAACTCTACAATGAATCGTTTCACTAAAACAATGGTATTGTCTCAGAATGACACATTTTGGTATTTTACCTTCGATGAGAATACAGGTTGATAGCCTCTCATGCAGCATTGGACAAAAGTTCATATTTTTTGTATTTTTATGTTTTCTGTGTATGTTTTAAAATGTGTCTCGTTACTGTTGTGACTGTGCATGTTAACTTTGTACTATGTCTAAATAAATGTGATTTAATTTGATAGGGAGGTGCATACCAAGCTATCAACTCTCTCTACGCACTATCTAGAGTTACTTTCATCTGTGGACGAGTCTGTAACTATACGTCAGCAGCATTCGGCCCAGGCTCTAATCGCGTTAAAACTATAAAAGTTTTTATCAGTTAAGTTTATTTCGTTTTTAAAGCTATAATGGAGGACTTAGTTTCCGTTAACCGCAACGGTGCCTACTATTGTTAGTTTAAATGAAAACGTACAGTAACTATGATTGGACGGACATCGTTAACTAAACGAATTAACGTACATTTCGATAAATTATACAATAATATTATTGTATACATTCATGGCGAAATGTTATTGAATATGAACGTGTCAATTAATAATGCATTTAATTAGTAATATCGTGTAAGTTGATGTACATATAACACGAGTCGTGAACAAAAACTGAGATCGTCAGCATTACATTATCTTGTAATAGTAAAAACTTCAGTTCAAGTACCATTGGCACATTTCCACAGTTACTCGCCACTCGGTGTATATTTCGTAATAACTCAAGAGGTATTCAGATGTTATTATCTCTTTCAATTCAACTTCTGAACACTTCAATTCAAAGAGATAATAATATTGAAGAGTATCAATCTGTTATTGCATATCGAATATTTGTACATATTGCGACGTTTTTAAGTACTTTATGTACATTGTCGTTCACATTCTAAGATGGTTTTCAGCAGTTGGTTCATAACAAATCTTATCAACTAAGAATATTACAATCAAATAATAAACACTAATTAGAACTAGTATTTGATTTAATTACAGACTGTTGCAAACAATCTACTGGTAGCTCAAGTGATCCATATCAATACCAGTCGCAAGCGTCCCCAAGTAGTTGGTTGATTTAGACAGTTTGTTTTTGATTCCACAACGAGCTTGTATAATATAGTTGACGCTATCGAGCACTGGCATATAAACAACTTGCATCAAACACGACAACTAGATTTATTCTAAAAGGAGAAGGATCTGATGATAACAAACCATTTCTAATCTCAAATATTATTATATGAAACACAAGAAAAAGTTTGTTTTCAAATTTCAATAACTTTATTTATTTCTTTAGGCTTACAAAATAAGCACTTAGAGGAGTAACAATTATACTGTAAATTAATAAGAATCAGGGTGTTACTCATGTTCTAATTGGCTACTTATTGACATTACTGAACTTTTTCTTATTTATTTATATGATATCCATCCATACTTAGTTAAAACTGGTGTATCCTAGTGTAGTACCCGTTGTATTACAAACTAAACGATGTAATGACGGGCAGTGCTACTGATAACATAATGCGGGGCCTACTTTACCTTAATAGTCTAGTTGACTCACTCACACCGTCACCTAGCGATACACATCGGGATATTACTCGATTGTATATTTACTTTATTAACCCAGAATACTCGAACACAACTCGGATGTAAGCATAGCTCAAGGAAGAGAACGCTTCTAAGCGATAAGGCCATTTGCCCATTGTACTTGTCGAATGTAATGTACAATAAAGATTTTTGGTATTGTATTGTATTTTGTATCTCGAGTCGTGATTTCGTGGCATGTTTTAATAGAAATCTGTCAAAATACTTCACTAAGACGAGCTTAAATCTGAGCTGCGTTTGAATATTCGGACGTTTATAATTAGATTCACTAAGTGCACTGTTCCCTGCGGCAGGACCCGGTATACCTGCGGCAGGACCCGGTATACCTGCGGCCGCTGGGACGTCTTTTAAAGACATATTCCTCATTTATTCTTAAGTGTAAAATGTCAGTTCTAGGTACTTTACGTTTTAGGTTAAGAGTTATTTTAGTTATTAGTTCTTATTAGTTTAGTTTATACGTTGTGACAACATCATTTAATTAAATTAACTCTACAGTTTCATTCTTTCACTATCGCTAGTCATAAAGTAAGGGATGATACCACCAAGGGCTAAAAGGATTAAGCTTTCTTCGGCGCTCCTTAAATGTAGTCTACATACCGAAGCAACAGAAATCATAAATATCGCTTTATTTCTATCTCAGTGTAATTTGACTTTATCTAATGTAATGTATTAATGGAAATAAATAATTTTTGATTTAGAAGGTTCAAGACGATGATATCTGTAGGCGTAAGGTAAGCGACACTGTTGATAGTGGTGAGCTCGATGCGGCCGTAATAGTACCTTAGTGGTGAGACAGAGGGCGCTGTCAGTATGCTCGATCACGCAAAACAGACCAACTTCGGTCCGGGTAGCGTCGTTTTTGGATGGATTTATCAGAAGAAGCGTAATAATAAAACTTTGAAACTATCATGGTTATTAAAACTAAAGTGATTTATAACAGGATCTCAGGAATAGAAGCGTCATCTCTAGCGATACCTGAGAGTAAACACGTCGCGCGAGTAGTGCAGCGTGACAAGGTCACGCTTCAGAAACGATACTGTCACTGGTAGGGTAGTGGAGTCGTACCAGTATGATGGATCACGCAGAATAGACCAAGTTGGGGTCCCGGTCCTTGTTTTTAGATGGATTTATGAAAAGAAGCGTCATCTCTAACTGATGCGTAAGAGAAAACGCGTCGCGCGAGTAGTGCAGCGTGTCAAGGTCACGCCGTAGAAACGATCCTCGAATAAATATGTTACCTACGATACCGACACTGGCAGTGTAGTGGATGTACTCGTCCTGTAGAGATGGTGGTGGTGTTGTGTTGTGGATCAGAGCGGCATGTCGAGCGTGGTGGAGGGATGGAGGGCGAGCGCGGCGGCGGCGGCGTCGGCGGCGGCGGCGTGGTCGCGGCGTGCGCACAGCACGAGCGAGAGCCGGCGCCACGTGTCCGCGTGCCGCGGCGCCAGCCCCGCCGCCTCGCGCAGTGCGCGCTCCGCCAGCCCCAGCCAACCGAGCGCGTAGTATGCACCACCTGTTACATACTATACGTTACTCATTGCTATAATCTACGGTCTTAGTGTCAATGCTGTGTCTTACATCATCATCAGTCTATGTTAGTCCAATGCGGGACATAGGCCTCCCCCAATGAGCGCCATAGCGCCCTGTCTTCAGCTTGACGCATCCAGCATCTACCTGCAGTCTTTCGCAGGAACAAGACTCACCCAGCTGCACCATACTGTCCAGGTGTGTGGGGTGTATCGCGAGTGCGTTCTGGAAGCACTGCCGCGCCTCTTCCCACTCGTTGCTGGCCGCGTGCACCAGACCTCGCTGTATCAACACAACAAACCAGATCAGACATGCTTCAGGTCTCTATCACATGACAGAGGACACTTAGAAGGTAGTTTTGTTTATACTAATGTTTTAAAGAGGTACAGTTGCAGGGGGTCATTAAATAAATCTCTGGGTCTACTGAACCGATTTTGAAAATTCTTTTACCAATAGAAAGCCAGGTTATTTGAGAGTATCATAGGCTATATTAACCTGAAAAATTAAAACACTTTTTCATGCATAAAGATACATTTACTCTATAATCATCATCGCAAAATGATTATGAAACAAATGTCCACCCGGGTGAAGCCGGGAGGGGCCGCCTAGAAATGAATCTATGGCTAGCGGTCATACCGCACGTGGTCTATATCCGATTATAGCAGGACCGGTGATAGGGTTGCACGGAAGCTTGTACCGTTTAAATAGCTTAGGATTCGTATATAAGGGAATTTTCTCTTGTTATCACTTATTTTGGGGGAGAACAACGTTTTCCCTCCAAAAGCGTGTTCATAAGTTAAAAAGCTGGGTCGACCAAGCTGGTCCACTATACCAGATTGTCTTTCGAATAACAGTTGCTGTCTAGTGTCTATCAGTTACATGTTACTGAAAACACTGTTTGCACGATTTATCGTTTTCATAAGTTTTTGTGCTTCGAATTTTTTTCAGTGTAAATTAGATTTGGTATTTTGCCTTAGCGCCATCTAGCGGAATTACTCTGAAGTCCTTAGGTAACTAGATTCAGTATTCCGAGCTTCCGTGAGCGCCCTATTGACGTTAGCTTTATAGTTCAACCAACGTTTTCCCTAGAGGTCGCTCGCTACACTAATTTTAACTTTCAGTAGATTTTTTTTAAATACATGCAATGACTTACTGTGTACAATACTAGATGGCTGTAGGGCGTCAGCGCAGCCGCCTCCGCCACGCAGCCCGCCGCGGCGCTTATTCGATCTAACCTACAAAACAAATTTATAAATTAAAAAATAGCGTTCACTAAATCAAATCATTAATTGTTGCAGGAATGTCGGTACAATCGATCTTCTTAATAAGGTTCCTATACGTGCTACCTCGTCAGGGCGTGCAAAATAATTACAAGTTAGGTGCAATCATCATCAGCCTATGTTAGTCCACTGCTGGACATATAGCACCGTCTTCAGCTTGACGCATCCAGCATCTAGTGCGCGGTGCGCGACGCGGGGCGCAGGGCGCGGGGCGCGGGGCGCGTGCGCGCCGTCGACAGCGAGGACGCGCCCTCGGACAGCGCGCGCTCCACGCGGTACACGCCCGCTGACTCCACCAGGATCTATCTATCTAAAGTAAAGGTAACCTGAGGCAGGCGGCGGCGAGTAGGAGCCAGGCGTGTGCGCGGTGCGCGGCGCGGGGCGCGGGGCGCGTGCGCGCCGTCGACAGCGAGGACGCGCCCTCGGACAGCGCGCGCTCCACGCGGTACACGCCCGCTGACTCCACCAGGATCTATCTATCTAAAGTAAAGGTAACCTGAGGCAGGCGGCGGCGAGTAGGAGCCAGGCGTGTGCGCGGTGCGCGGCGCGGGGCGCGGGGCGCGTGCGCGCCGTCGACAGCGAGGACGCGCCCTCGGACAGCGCGCGCTCCACGCGGTACACGCCCGCTGACTCCACCAAGATCTATCTATCTAAAGTAAAGGTAACCTGAGGCAGGCGGCGGCGAGTAGGAGCCAGGCGTGTGCGCGGTGCGCGGCGCGGGGCGCGGGGCGCGTGCGCGCCGTCGACAGCGAGGACGCGCCCTCGGACAGCGCGCGCTCCACGCGGTACACGCCCACTGACTCCACCAGGATCTATCTATCTAAAGTAAAGGTAACCTGAGGCAGGCGGCGGCGAGTAGGAGCCAGGCGTGTGCGCGGTGCGCGGCGCGGGGCGCGGGGCGCGTGCGCGCCGTCGACAGCGAGGACGCGCCCTCGGACAGCGCGCGCTCCACGCGGTACACGCCCGCTGACTCCACCAGGATCTATCTATCTAAAGTAAAGGTAACCTGAGGCAGGCGGCGGCGAGTAGGAGCCAGGCGTGTGCGCGGTGCGCGGCGCGGGGCGCGGGGCGCGTGCGCGCCGTTGACAGCGAGGACGCGCCCTCGGACAGCGCGCGCTCCACGCGGTACACGCCCGCTGACTCCGCCAGAATCGACGCTGGAAGCATTACACATACATACATTACTACTTCAATACTTTGTTGACACGGGACGTCTTAGGTAAACTATGCAGTGTATAAAATCAACCGTTCGATGATGTGAAGATAATGCAGAAATAAGCAGGCAATGTCACGAGTGTGCCGTAACAACATAACAATTTGAAAGTAGAGCATCGACAAAGGTAGGTACATATACACTCAACACAATGATATGGCATGCATTCATGCGAGTATAGGACTTATTGATGAACAGAACGAGCAAAATATTAATGTAGATTTGTGTTAATAATTTGCTCATTTGTTTTAGAATAAATGACATTCGATAAAACTGACCTAAATATGTATATCCAGCTTTAGATGCAGGTGAGTGATTCTTTTTAAACTAAGTACACTTTGGTTTGACGCAATCAGTTATGAAGTATTGTATGACAGTGTGGGGAGGAGGTGGCACTGACCTGCGTCCCTCGTGCTGTGCGTGTCGTCATGCAGCGAGTCGGACAGCGCGTCCAGCTCCAGGTAACCATGCTGGTCGGCATCTGCCTCCGCATCCGCGCTGTTCAGCAGCGCCAGAAGTTCTTTGCCGGCGGCCAGGGCAGCCTCGCCAGCGTCCCATGCTGGAAGAACATCATCATCCATATGACTACACCCGCGCGCTGGCTTAGTAGATTCGAGTGAATGGAGAAGAAACGTCCTGCTAAGAAGGAAATGGAAAAACCATCGCGGCCTGGATCAGTTCACATGGCGTAATGCGCTGGATTGACGAATTTGAGGTCAAACTTGACGCAAGAGAAAGCTCAGAATCGAGTTGCCTAGAGAAGTCTCGCGTTGGAGAATACGATCCACTTGTGGTTGCTGAGCCACGTGGTTATGACAACAAGTAAGTTTATTAAGTCTAGGAGCCAAGCCAGCCGTGACCTATATTAGTTCCGAAAAACTTAACTAGATATCACGATTAAAAGTGTCGAGCTCTTGATCGTGCTGACGAGAACGCGCAAACGCACTAAATCGTTTTGAAGGTAATAATAAATTAAGTCTACTCCGAGAGTTCAAGGTGTTTTATTTAACAACTTACAGCACGGTATTGTTTCGGGTAGGTCTCAAACAAAGTTTGTTAAACGTCTAGATGTACCTATGTGTAGAGTAGCGAGCGCGGCGAGCGGCCACTCTGCGTGCGGGTAGTGCTGGCGCGCGAGCGAGGCGGTGGCCAGCGCGCGCGGGGCGCGCCCGCCCGCGCACGCGCACGACCACAGCGCCACCGCCAGCCGCAGGCCGCCGGCGCATTCCGCGCGCCGCTCGAGGCACGCGCGCGTCGCTTCCTACAACACATACGGACTTCTTTTACACTTTATTGCTTTATAAGGCAAACGTCAGGTAGCGCTAATAGGAGCACAAAGACTAAAATCGTTGTCGCTTAGACTTGCTCTTTCTAAATAGGTGCGCATGATAGCTCTACAGATCCCAATATTTTGCTCGTTCTGTTCATCAATAAGTCCTATACTCGCATGAATGCATGCCATATCATTGTGTTGAGTGTATATGTACCTACCTTTGTCGATGCTCTACTTTCAAATTGTTATGTTGTTACGGCACACTCGTGACATTGCCTGGTTATTTCTGCATTATCTTCACATCATCGAACCTTGGGTCTGGACAAGACCGATTTAGGCGATATTTTAGATTGTAAACAATCTAAAATATCGCCTGAAGCGGTCGATTCGAGAGCTTATTATTCTGTACAACTAGAAACATGAATTTAAAAAATACATCTTTTACATATTATTTAAATAAAAAAAATTTAAGAGGCATAAAAAGAACACGTTCTTTGGGTCTGAAATGGCAGAAGAGATAGGGTACTGCAGGGGTCTTCACCCGGTCTATTCTAATCCATGGTTCATATGAACTACAAATGAAACGCAAAATTAAGGGCTAACTAGTCGCTATTAATACTGACATACTAGCCCATGTCAGTATTAATAGCGACTAGTTAGCCCTTAATTTTGCGTTTCATTTTTATAATGAAACGACGTAGTTAACTAGAAATTTAAATAATAATGAATAAATCTAAAAGTAATCCCTCATTACCATGGCCTCGTTGAGCAAGCCCATCTGCATGTAGTGCAGCCCCAGGTAGTAGAACGCGAGGTGGTCGTTGTCGTCCAGCTGGACGCTCCTCACGAGGTGCTTTAGAGCCGTGTCGTTCGCCGCTTCTTTATCGATTCGGGAATTTCTTTTCTGTAAAGATAAAATACAACCATGTTAAACCTATACTGTAATTATTAATAAATGTATATGATGGTGCCTATGTACGAACCTGCGACAGCATCTGGTACCCGATGCCGGTGAACAGAGAGCAGCGGGCCAGCATCCAGCCCTCGCCGGCCTCCTCGATGGTACCATAGACGTCAGACCGTTGTACCCACCTGCGTCTGCATCTGGTACCCGATGCCGGTGAACAGACAGCAGCAGGCCAGGATCCAGCCCTCGCCCACCTCCTCGATGGTACCATAGACGTCAGACCGTTGTACCCACCTGCGCCTACATCTGGTACCCGATGCCGGTGAACAGACAGCAGCAGGCCAGGATCCAGCCCTCGCCCGCCTCCTCGATGGTACCATAGACGTCAGACCGTTGTACCCACCTGCGCCTGCATCTGGTACCCGATGCCGGTGAACAGACAGCAGCAGGCCAGGATCCAGCCCTCGCCCGCCTCCTCGATGGTACCATAGACGTCAGACCGTTGTACCCACCTGCGCCTGCATCTGGTACCCGATGCCGGTGAACAGACAGCAGCAGGCCAGGATCCAGCCCTCGCCCGCCTCCTCGATGGTACCATAGACGTCAGACCGTTGTACCCACCTACGTCTGCATCTGGTACCCGATGCCGGTGAACAGACAGCAGCAGGCCAGGATCCAGCCCTCGCCCGCCTCCTCGATGGTACCATAGACGTCAGACCGTTGTACCCACCTGCGTCTGCATCTGGTACCCGATGCCGGTGAACAGACAGCAGCAGGCCAGGATCCAGCCCTCGCCCGCCTCCTCGATGGTACCATAGACGTCAGACCGTTGTACCCACCTGCGCCTGCATCTGGTACCCGATGCCGGTGAACAGACAGCAGCAGGCCAGGATCCAGCCCTCGCCCGCCTCCTCGATGGTACCATAGACGTCAGACCGTTGTACCCACCTGCGTCTGCATCTGGTACCCGATGCCGGTGAACAGACAGCAGCAGGCCAGGAACCAGCCCTCGCCCGCCTCCTCGATGGTACCATAGACGTCAGACCGTTGTACCCACCTGCGTCTGCATCTGGTACCCGATGCCGGTGAACAGACAGCAGCGGGCCAGGATCCAGCCCTCGCCCGCCTCCTCGATGGTACCATAGACGTCAGACCGTTGTACCCACCTGCGTCTGCATCTGGTACCCGATGCCGGTGAACAGACAGCAGCAGGCCAGGATCCAGCCCCCGCCCGCCTCCTCGATGGTACCATAGACGTCAGACCGTTGTACCCACCTGCGTCTGCATCTGGTACCCGATGCCGGTGAACAGACAGCAGCAGGCCAGGATCCAGCCCTCGCCCGCCTCCTCGATGGTACCATAGACGTCAGACCGTTGTACCCACCTGCGCCTGCATCTGGTACCCGATGCCGGTGAACAGACAGCAGCAGGCCAGGATCCAGCCCTCGCCCGCCTCCTCGATGGTACCATAGACGTCAGACCGTTGTACCCACCTGCGTCTGCATCTGGTACCCGATGCCGGTGAACAGACAGCAGCAGGCCAGGATCCAGCCCTCGCCCGCCTCCTCGATGGTACCATAGACGTCAGACCGTTGTACCCACCTGCGTCTGCATCTGGTACCCGATGCCGGTGAACAGACAGCAGCAGGCCAGGATCCAGCCCTCGCCCGCCTCCTCGATGGTACCATAGACGTCAGACCGTTGTACCCACCTGCGCCTGCATCTGGTACCCGATGCCGGTGAACAGACAGCAGCGGGCCAGCATCCAGCCCTCGCCCGCCTCCTCGATGGCCAGCGCCGCCTCCGCCAGCGCGATGCCTTCTTCTATCTGTCACAACATTACTCATCTTAGCAATCATTGACGATATCCTCTCCCCCTCCAACTCTTAAACAATAGATGCATGTTTCTAAACTGGAAAAGAAAGGGTATTTTATTCCTTGAGCACAATATAAGTTTCATTGTATACTGAATGAGATCCCCAGCCCCTGTTTTTAGCGGTAATGTATACAAAGTACAGGAATTAACATTTTGCATTTTAAGTTATAGAAAAGCGGCAAGAATTACATGTACCTCATCATCGACAAGCCCTCCTGTGTACATACATTGTACATATGTGCATAAATGTTATTATTTATCTCCGCGAACTCACACTAGGGAAAGAAAACTCGCGGAGATTTTTGTTGTTTGAGGTTAAGAGGAACTTTGTGTCGCTGAGCTACAGGTCAGTAAGTAAATCTTCAGACCCATCCCATCCTGTAGGCGGTGTTGGCGCCGACGAGCCGCAGCGGCGCGTCGCCGGGCGCCAGCCGCGCCGCCGCCGACAGCACGCCCAGCGCACGCACGCCGCAGCTCCACAGGGCGCTGCCTGCAGTAAACACACATAATATGCAATTCAGACGAAAGACATCCACCTTCTTTACTCCTCCGGAAAATCACCAAAAGATAGATAGCTAGATCATTCTTTATTACACACTTATTTTATAATAACAATGTAATATAAAAAAACTTTTAAAAAAACTATGTATATACAATTGGCGGTCTTATACAACCATGGATGGATAGGATCGTGGACAGTACCAGTACTATCTGTGTGCTTTTAGGTTATATATTATAAAATAAAGCACTTATAATACTTACATAGAAATATACTACATACATAACATAAAATATACAAAATAACGTTCACAGGACAGATCCAAATTTGCAACTGTTCTTGTTTAATGTCAACTTCGGGTTCTAAGAGCTGGATATAGCGGGTGTGAAAGATGAGGCCTATGTTCAGTGGGCGTGTACGGGCTGATGTTGACGTGAAAGTTAGAAGAAGAAGAACACGAGAAGATGTACATAGTAAAAAAAAAGTTATAGGACCCCTTTAGAGTGTACTATGTAACTTTCCCATCTCGGGACAAGATAAGTCAACAAAAAACGGAGTTCTTCAAAACACCACATCCACATTTTGATGCCTTACTAGTGTGTGGTGGCGTACTGTACTGACCTGGCTTGACGTGCGCCACGTTGGAGTGGTGCGCGGGCGAGGGCGCCGCGGCCGCCGTGCACAGCGCGCGCTGCCGCCACACGTGCGCGCATCCGTTGGAGAACTTCATGGCTCGCTCCAACGACTGAAGACAACAACTATTTATTAAATAAATAATGCTGGACCATCCACAAAGCATCATCTAGCTCGACCACAGAGCGCCACAGAGGTCGTCATATTAAATCACTTCTTTCTAGCATACTTCATGATAGTGACTCTGTTTTATACAGTTTGAAACTAGAGATTGTATAAATGCCGGTGTACCTCAGTGACCGGCGCGAGCAGCCCCCAGCGCGCCGCACACAATGCTAACAGGTCGATGACCGCGACCGCGTTCCGGAGCGCGTGCGCGCGCGCCGCCTCGAACTCCGCGCTCTGCGAGAGCACCGCGTCGCGCACCGCCATCGCCTCGCCCACCAGCAGCAACAGGATCACCTCCTCGTACTCGTTGCGCGGCACGAACTGAAAGTGTACAAATATAATACTGTCTAGTTAACTTGTCAACTTTGAGACTTGAGCTTCACTAGATGGCGCTGCTAATTGTGTACGAGCGCTAGATCGCGCTATCGAAGCGTTTCGTGTTCTGAAAGGTTTAAAGTTTATGGATCTCGAATAAATTGGTTAATTATTATTTGAACCTCCTACCTGTACCTAATATATATTTGTTCCAAAATATAATATAATACAAATTAGGAACTAATATAAATATTTAGAATTTCGTACATTGATCTTTATTCCTGTCTATGTCATTCCCGCGTAAATATAGTTGCAGTAAAGTAGACGCAACTATATTTACACAGAGAAAGGAAAACAGGTCAATGTACGAAATTCTTTCTGCTTCGCGGCCGGACTTTAGATATAGCAAAACTTGTGTACAAGGGGAGAAAGAGAGAATGTTTTTCTAAAGACGTTAGCCTTAAAATGCACCAGTGAGAAATCGTAATTTCTTTTGTTTTACCTCTATACTCTATACTCCACTACACTTCGAGAAGAATCATGGCTTTAGAATTTTCAAAATCATTCGACAATATTCAGAGTATATTCTAATCTGTTTATTTGTTATAAAAGATATGGACAGACACATTTGAGCGTTCCTCACCTGATTGATGGCAGCATATTTCTTGGGTTTCCAGGGTCCCTCGGAGACGTGGTCCTCCCTCCGCCGCGACAGCGTGCCGGCCGCCGGCGCTAGGTTCAATTTCTCCGGCGCTTTGTATACCTGAGTCATACAATATAATTCAAACTGGTCCAAACCTCCGTAGGTCGCTCATAAAAAAACTGATTTTATGGTATTAAATTACCTAGTTATACAAGATAGATATTGTACGTACAAAGTTAATTGATAAACTGTTGGTTCACCTAGCTGGATTCAACCTCCTTAGGTGGCTCATAAAAAACTGATTTTATGGTATTAAAGAACTTTACTATGACTTTAAAAAATATAATTATTAAATTACCTAGTTATATAAGTTAAATATTGTATGTACAAAGTTAATTGATAAAATGTTGTTTCACCTAGCTTTTAAGGGTCCGGCGACCCTCGCTTGCAAAAATCGCTACGAATATCGCTGTCCCTGTTTAACCCTTGCGCCGAGCCCCATGCGTCGCGCACGCATGGGGCGCGGCGCAAGGGTTATTTAGGGATAGCAATATTAGCCGTTCAAAATTTGGTTTGTTCCGTAATACCAAAAATTATGACTGAAAACTTTTTGTATTCTTCACAA
Organism: Eupithecia dodoneata; assembly: GCA_947044415.1. Classification (NCBI taxonomy): domain Eukaryota; kingdom Metazoa; phylum Arthropoda; class Insecta; order Lepidoptera; family Geometridae; genus Eupithecia; species Eupithecia dodoneata. The sequence goes on from OX345665.1 coordinate 461,844, forward strand.
AGTATTGTTATTCTGTAACTAGACAATATAAGCTATGTTCTTGAATAAATAAAACGTAAGATATTGATGTTTTTAATACGAAACAAATAGCAAGAAAACTTGTCCATTTTCGCATAAAAATGTGCAAAATGAGATTGGCTTTCATTTCATTTTAGGTAAGTATTTTGAAAAAAAAAACTATTTGGGAACCTAGATAAATACTATTTTAATATAAATAATGCAATATTATAGTGGAAATATGCTTGAATTAGAAATAATTTTGGTATTACGTTTGTATGAAGAATTCGTCCCTCCGGGGAGGCCCCTTAAGATGTTTTTGTACACAGTTTCTTCAATAAATTTATTTGATCTATATGCAGATATCGGGTTTTCCCTTAATAGCTTTATTTTTTATCCGAGTCACATTATTCTGGAATGCGAGGGGGAATCATCGGAGCGACATGAATTTTTTTCCATCCGAGGTCGCTCCGCGAAGTGATGATTCCAGCAAGACTTCTAGATTTTGGTCGGACCTTTTTTCCTTTTGTGTGGCTTTGGTAACACTACCGTAACTTGGTCAGACCATAGCAAGACTTATCTACGCATAATGAAGCTATTTTGGACTCCAAACGCGGCTCAAATAGGACATACTAACTGTAGTATGATTTTGAACTTTATGCAATAGTTATAGAGTAGATAATAACCTGTCCAGTGACACCGCGCATCAGCACCTCTGCGAGTTGCCGCGCGAGCGTCAGCCGCAGCGCCTGTGTGGACGGCGCCTCCACTGCGGACAGCATTTCTCTATACCTGGAACAGGGAATAGAATATCTAATTCATGGTCTATCTATAGGAATAACATGAATAAGAATGTGAAACCCTGGGGTACGCCACTTGTAACTGTGTATGAAGGGAGCATAAGAAATAATTTCCATAGGCTGTTGCTACATGATTATCCATGCCGATATAAAAACCTACTTGCTATTATCTAATGTTGTTACAGGATAATTAGCATCGGAAGGTTCATAAAATACAACCAAAGGGTTGAGATCAAAGTAAGTTTAGCTTCTTTCTGGGCTCTTTTTGGCACTTCCATGGTGGTGAGATAACTACCTATTTTTTTTTCTTTTGTTGGCTTTGGTGTCACTGCGGCCATGTTAGGCCAATTGTGATCGCCACTTTATTGGTTCAGCCCCGAAGCTGTAGCGTTCATAATTCGCCACTAACCCTTGCAGCTGCTAGGAACTGTAGGATTTTCTTCAGGGTGATGTGAGATAGGTACCTGTCTACGGCGCTCTGCAGCCGGCCGGCCCGTATGTGGAGCAGCGGCACTCGTTGTAGCGCGGTCTCGAGCGTGGGCCCGGCGCGCGCCGCCGGAGCGTGCGTGCGCTGCAGGTACAGCAGGGTCAGCTCTGACGCCAACTCGAAACTGCGGATCTGGAGTATAAGGACATTGCAATATATTTATCAATCTGTGTTTGGTCTCTGAGATTATGTCACATTCGTCACAAATTTAACCGTCCACTAGATAATAAGGTATGGTATGGAATGGTTATATGAACCGTATAAGTGTACCATCTACTTCAGGAATAGCCTTAGTTAGACAGTTGTTTATTTGATTAGAGATGATAGATGTGCATTACCGTCTCGGCTTCTCTCTCGGCCTGCTTGTACCGGCTGGTGGAGCTGGGGACTGCGTTCTGCTCCAGGCAGAGCCCTTTGATCGCGTACGACTCCGCCACTATCCTCAGACTGCGGCTGTAACGTACATTTCACATACTTTAGCGAACAATTAATAAATAATGGAATTATTGTCACTGTGGGCCGGTCTCAACTATGAGACATGTTTGTGTAACACCAACATTTCATCCCTCAATTAGGTTCAGAAGAGGGTTCGATTCCGGTCCCTGTTGCCAATCCCGGGATTTCGGGATCGAATTGAGGCGATAAAAAATCAACTATTTTGGAAAAATCAGCGTTTTTGTTATCTTTTTATCAACAACATACTTAATATAACATGTTCTTAAATAATTAGCAAAAAAATAAGATGGAAGTCAGGCGCGAATTTTCTTACACCTTTTGATAGCTGATAATTTCATTCTATGCACGGCCTAAACGGATCGGACATCGGGGATGGACATAAATGCTATTTGAAATGCGCGTGCGAAGCCGCAGGCAGCAGCCGTGTATAGTAGAAGTGTATAAATATTTATATCAAATGACAGCTCAACTAAACTTTACATGAAATGTATCTAATACATCCCCATTGAAATGCTATTGGTCGCTTCAAAAAGTCATAAACCTAATATTATGCTATTAACATAATGATACCCATTTAATGTGACACATCAGCCTGATAAAACAGTGTTTACTCATGTCTCATGTAGAAACAATGTTCGAATGAGGTATCCAAAGAATTTCAGGCACAATAGGGACCCTGACAATAGATATACTACTGGGGACACTGGCCAGCCTATTTTAGCTTGAACATGGAGTTATGAAGAGATCATTTCCATTTATTTCATAATAGGTATGTACATAGTAATAGGTATTGTTTATTTCCTTAGCATTGTTTAAAAAATAATTGGATAGGTGATAATAAAAGCTAGTTTAATAACTACAGATGTATTCATGATGATGTCACATTGCTAAACAAGTGCAGTGACTCAGCATCTCAAGGAAAACAACTGCTCTGGCAACTGTTACACTCACTGTTGTTTGTGCACACTACATTATGTTCTCAACATGGATTTATTAATGTGTTTGGTTGATTTTGAACTTTATAGCAACAGACATTAGAGCTTATGGTATGAAACGTTATAATTACACTTCAGCCTCAGCCATTTCGAAACAGCTATTGTTTACCTAATCTGGATGTCAGAGTTTAATAATAGAGTTTGGATAGAACCTAACAATTATGCCTTTTAATGTTCTTTTAAGCCTGTTCGGACCTACATTATGTTGACACAATTACCTTATGTATAATTTGACATTAGATTAAAGTATTTTTTAAATATTGAATTGCTAGTACTTATTCCAAAGTACCTTACCTACAGACTATCACTAACTAAAGTCATTTATAACAGAATATTAACCATGATTTGATTTTTGAGTTGACTTTAGTGTTAATAACCATGACAGTTTCAAAAGTTTGGTGGTTAACTAGTTTAAAGTGCCACGGGTACTCACACAGGAAGCTCCTTCTCCGTGAGTGTGTTCAACTCTGCATTTTTATAATGTTTGAGTGCCTCATCATAATGTCCACAGGAGTAGTTGAGCTTGCCTAGCAGTAGGTATGCATCCAAGGCTACTCCAGCCTTGATACCGGCCTCATCTGTGGCCAGTGTCAGGTAGCCTCGGGCCTCTGACAGTTCCCGTTGTGCTCTATCTATGTTGTCTTTTAGCGGAGGCCATTCTTCTAAGTAGGCTTCTAGCTTGCCTTCACCGATAAGGAAATGTGCGAGACTTTCTGAAATATTGCAGACTTTATTAATTAAAGAATCTGTATTTACACTTATTATGTTTATTCCAGTGTGATGCGATAATGTTCTTCTACATAACTGTTTGTATTCCAGTCATTACACAGTCTCTCCCCGTGACATGTTATCTGTATGCCTCTATTCAATAGGAAGGCTCTCCCACTCTCACATTCTAATTTAATTTGCCAGTCACCTGACAACCCAAGTATAGTTCAAAGATAATATGCCAAGGGTGTTACTTTTCTTTATAATTTAACATAGATTTTAGTTAAAACAAGGGGTGTTTTTACAGAAAACATGGTCAAATCAATGACTGTTTGTTGGATCATTATTGACTGTTTCCTGCGGATTACAGTCTCTAGTGTGTGTGTTGTGTTTGTTGAATGAAGGGTGACAAGAGGGCTTGACGCCTACCGTGCTGGGGGGACCTGGTTTTCAGCTGCTGAGCCAGTTCCACCGCCTTCTTCCAATTGGACTCCTCCCGACTCTTCTCGATCTCCGTCTCGCACACCCGCACCGCGTTCTTATTCCGCGACGTCATTTTTCTAAGCACGGGGAATCACTTTATCGTGTCACAGCATTGATTTTTATTTACAATTCAGGAACATGGCAAATTATCAATGCAATCGCGAAATCAAGATTCAGGGCTTTGCATTGCAAGTGAACTGTGAAGGCCAAATGTGACAGCGATGTCAAAACTGACAGATGACATTCTACAGACGTTTTCGAAGGTGTCATTTATTTACATTGAAAAGATCGTAGATCGTAGTTCCTACCGTACATTGATGACTCCTCTTTCTGAGCTGTAGACGAAGCTTCCTCTGTGAACGTAAAACTTTGCTGAAATAACTGCTTCGGAAAACCGCTAGATGGCGTTACACGTATTTTATTTTATATCTTAATCGGACATTATTTTTTATGGAAGTGCACAATTTTGGGCATTCTTTGCAACATTTGGTTTGTTTTAGCTTTATTTGGTTAGGTACGGTAAGAACTTTGATACGTCTGTTCAGATTTTGTCTGCACCTAGGTTTGCAGGCACCACAATAATGTCCTGAGCATCTGACATCGTTAATAACATTAGATTTTTTTTGTTTAAAGTTCATCAATTAGGGATTCAATTTATAAATTGTTCAATGATTTATTCTCAAAAAGACAATTTATATACACTTACATGAGAACAGGGTTCTTAGGTTAAGTATGTATATACATAGGTTAAGTATATATATACATAACTCTGATAAAAACTAAAACTCGTAGGTTAAATATAATTTAATTTTTTCCATGATTATCTGTAATAATTTTCGTTACTTATGTCAGCTAATAAAAATCAATATTTTCGTCACAGAATAACTATTATATAGGTTAGGTAGGTACTTTTTTTTATTTTTTACGATGGGAAAATGCTGTTTGCCCATTGCCTCTAGCCTGAGGAGGGCTAATATGGTAGTAGTTTAGTGAGTCCCGTAGACTGTGTGTGAGTCCCGATGAGTCCCAATATTTTTCAAGTTCCGCATCTCTAAAATCTCTATCTGTCAAAAGTACCTGTGTCTATGAAATATCTCATTCTATCATGTCAAGTTTTCAACAATTAGGAAACTTCATAGACGTGTTTATAACAAACAAAAAATAAATCTGTAGACGGAGTGGGGTAGGTATAGGTGGGTACCTACCTACCTACTAATTATCTCGAGAAGGATGCGAAGGTAGGATAGGTATATAATGCGTAGATCCTAGATAACTTAGGATCTTGTGCTCACCTCGATACAGCAAGAAGTTGGTACTTATAATTTGTAAGGTTTGTCGTGCGTGAGCGTGAGGGGCTTGCTTGGTGGTGGCGACGTCGCGGATTAGCGCGGGCTGACACGAGGCTCTCTGCGCTAAGCACCCGCGCCCCATTTCACCCGCCTGTCTCGGCTATTAGCCGGATTACCCTGCCGAGCCAATGGCAAATAGATAAACGTGGAAAGGTCACAGCTACTCACTGCTCACTGTAAATGATCTTGAAGGTTATGAAATTGCGAATTATTAGCTGGTTTGTGAATTACAGTACCTAGTATCTTACCTAGAAGGTATATACGTAAACCTAGTACTAAGGTACCTATTTTTGTACCAACTTAAAACTTACAGGATAAAAATACCTAAAAGTAAAGTAAAACCTTCGTACCTACTAAAGCTTAAAATTGTTGGTTGACAATGAGTTGATTGGTTGCTACATAATCCTATCATTCGGCTGGGGCCAATTGGGGACCGTTGAAAACCTTGATCGATGCTTTCGCCTTACAAAACCAAGCAAAATCCGCTTTTGCTTGATCTCCGTCCTACCAACTATGTAATATTCAACGGCAAATCCGAGCAAATTCCCGTAATCTGTAAACAGGAAATGGATGGAAGCTCCAATCGGCTCTAAGTTTTTCCATAGCCTGCAATATCCGGCTGAATCTGGTAGCATCCGGTCTGCCTGCATGAATGACGCACCTGGGCGCAGTGCGGGTCAATGTCGGGCCGCCCCGCCCCGCCTGCCCTCCAGAGCGCAGTCTCCGCATAAATTCGCTTAGCGTTAAACCGAGGTAGGTACCAGCCAGGAGATATTGCGAAACATGTTTTCAATTTCGCCGGGTTGTAAAGAGACTGTCCATAGATTGGATGAGAGTCAGGGACAGCCAGTCGGGGACAGGTAAACCCGGAATACTGGCTAAGCTATATCATTATTATTATCATGAATACTCTACTGGAGGTTTTTAATAATGTGTACAGACCTTTGTGTGACCCACAATCTCACCTAATGGTTAGATGATGTATCACAAAGGTCTAAAGACACCTTTCACTCTTATAACAATGGCCGGTCATTAGCAGTAAGCTTACCTAACTAAAATTCGTCCTACATCCTAGTTTCACTGTCGCCCGGGCAATAATGAAAACTTATCTACGTAATGGGCAATAAAATGAATTTTCATAGGAATTAGGGTAAGTATATAGCTTTTCTTCCGCGAGCATCATGAAGCAAGCCGGAAACTTTTTCCATCATTTTTATTTGGTTCAAATTAGGCCCAAAACCCACAGGTCGATTCCCATTAGTTGATCAAATAACGCTGATCTGTAAACATTTGTTCCGGCTCAAAGATTAAACTCGGTAAACAAGGGAGGGTACTTACCCCCTAATTAATTTGCCACTGACCTGAAAACACGATCACAGTGGGAAGGTTAATTATTAAAACAATGTTCGCGCGCCTCCGCCTCCACCATGCCCACCAGGTACTTAGGGATTGAATGTGTGTTAGCATTAATTAATTACTTAATTAGTCAATCTGAAATCATGTATTGGTTATCTAACTACTCGTACGAACTTACTATATCGTTTTTATCTAATTAAATAGGTACTTAAGTACTACTTTTGTGTAATTTAAGATTATGTATACTTAACTAAGTTCAGATGTACTATAAGTTCAAATTTCACATTATACTTAAAAATTTCACATCTATATATATAAAAGAAAGTCGTGTTTGTTACAACACTTATAACTCAAGAACGGCTGAACCGATTTGACTGAAAATTGGTGAGAAGGTAGGTTAGAACCAGGAGTCTAACATAGGATATTAAAAAAACCATTTGACAAATCGATTTCCACGGGGGCGAAGCCGCGGGGCGCAGCTAGTTATAAATAAATAAACTGAACCTAAACAAAACCGAACCCTGTTTGTTGGTGGTTGTTTTGAAAATCAATTCGTAGCTACTTTCGTTGCCGACTGTACCTCGTTATCTACCTATACAGTGTATTTTTTTTACCTTTTCAGTTATTTTGTACTACCGACTAACGTTTCCGATACTATTATGTATACAATTAACACGCTGCTCTACCAAATCAATACAAAGCCTAAGATAAACAATCTCCTATTTCATTGAAGCTAGGGATTTTATCCTGCACAAAGGCTTGCCAATCTGCAAGTAAGTAAGTAAATACTACGTACGTAAAGCGCGGCGGGCGGGCCAAGGGCGGCGCCCGCCGGTCAATAATGCGCTACTACGCACCGTGCAGCACAAACCAACATGTAACCATGTGGCCTCAGGGTTGTTACAGTGGAACCTTGGCTTTAGACTTTAGCTTTTGCTAAGCAGAGCACTATATAAAAATAAATAAATAATGTTTGACATTTTTCACACAACACTTAGCTACACCTAAAGTAAGCAGTAGTTGTGATTATGCAAACATTTGCCACGTGTATGGGCATTAAACCCTCATACAATACACCGCAATTGTTTGCATCGTAGGTGGACCATAACCCACTGCGCTACTAAGGTTTTCGTTTGGAAGCATAGGAAAAGAGACAAGATTTTTCAAAATTGTATAAGGTACTCGAGAGAACGGATTGATCTTCCGTATTACAAATTCATACATGTTCCCACCTGGTTGGCATCCACTCACATTTCATTTCGCCGAGCGAGCTGTCGGCGCAGAGTGTATAATAAATCAGAGCAGATTATGAATTATCCACACAGCAAACAGAAGTTCGCAGCAAGGATTATCTAAATCAGAACATTCAGAACTAACACATTAGTGCCGCAAGAGCAAAGCGAACTTCGGAATTATGTGCTTATTTAAGGACAAGTAAACATTCTGAGGCTCAACGCGTTTTATTTGAGTTGTGCTTCAAACCACGGCTTCGTATTTACTCAGGCACTTAGACAAACCTAACTTTAAATCTAGGTGCACAGATCTCTACCAGTAGAACATGTTAATATTTATTCAAAAATATCTGAAATTTGTATCGCTACTTAGTGCTTAGCTTTCTTCGAGACCTAACATCTAGCATAGTGAGTATTGCTCCAATATTTCCCTAGAATGGAATATGTGAAAAAAGGAAAGGAGCCTAGAAGTGGGAACTAAGAGAAAGAGTATATAAAAAATAAGTAAAAGATAGGCCTAAGAGACTGCAGATTATTTTCTACCACTTGCTGAAAAATCTGAGGATAATGTTTTACGCTGCTGAAGATATATTAGCTTAAAGAGCAAAGAACGATGGAGAGATAAATTATTTATTTATTTACCTATCATATTTGGTTAAACACCACGATGCATTAAAATATTGGACTGTGTCTTCCCGTCGGTGTCAGAAGTTGTCCTAGCAGTGGTTATCGCGATAAATTCCTGCATTTCCCGAGGGCGGCGCGGTGGGACGGCGGCGGATGTTGTAAACTTGCCGGAATACGGCTTTTTATCAATTGACTGAGTATGCTCAACCACACAAGAGCTTGAAGATTCCGTTATAATATTTTGCCGAGAGACCGCTACGCCACCGCGTAGAATCAACTACGCCGTACCGAGAGACCGCTACGCTGCCGCGTAGAAGCAACTACACCGTACCGAGAGACTGCTACGCCGCCGCGTAGAAGCAACTACACCGTACCGAGAGACCGCTACGCCACCGCGTAGAAGCAACTACACCGTACCGAGAGACCGCTACGCCGCCGCGTAGAAACTACGACACCGTACCGAGAGACCGCTACGCCGCCGCGTAGAAGCAACTACACCGTACCGAGAGACCGCTATGCCGCCGCGTAGAAGCAACTACGCCGTACCGAGAGACCGCTACGCCGCCGCGTAGAAGCAACTAAGCCGTACCGAGAGACAGCTACGCCGCCGCGAAGAAGCAACTACACCGTACCGAGAGACCGCTACGCCGCCACGTAGAAGCAACTACACCGTACCGAGAGACCGCTACGCCGCCGCGTAGAAGCAACTCCACCGTACCGAGAGACCGCTACGCCGCCGCGTAGAAGCAACTACGCCGTACCGAGAGAACGCTACGCCGCCGCGTAGAAGCAACTACACCGTACCGAGAGATTGCGTAAAAAGGTAACAAAAGCTGATAGTCTATAGATATTAGTATGATGTGATGCTTATGACGCAATATGTAGCTCACTAATACAGGTGTGATCGTAAAGGGAGGGTAAAATAATAGTTAAGAATGGTATTTTGTACGCGTCTGTACACTTCTTGGTTATTTTATACTCAAAGCGCTATTCGCAAACTTGTGTAACAAATAGCTCGGAGCCGCGATTCCTGACATATACTCGTTTTATTCGAAAGGATCTTCCCCGTCCTCCCGTTTGTTCCGCGGTAACTAATGACTGAACATTTGATTTATGCTTGCTATGGAAGCGGGCTGATGGATCGCGGAGGGAACCATGTAAATGGCGGTGCCTCAAAGATACACACGGTCTAACACGTTGTTTCCTTTTTATTCCATTTTGTTACAACGATTTTATCATACTGTTGAACTCTATTCATTCCATTTCCTCTTCTCGAAAGAAAGAACCTTTCTTTTGAGAGAAAGGAAAATAGGAATAGCTATCGATCAAAGTATTTGCCGCTAACCGATCGAAGCCTATCTTTGATCAGTTATCGGATCGGTCGGGCAAATAGCTTTGCTAGGCAGCAGCCGGTAAAGAAATAGTTCTTATCACAGAGAGACCGAGGTTTATTCAACGTTAAAAAATATATTAGAAAATCCGCTAAGAGCTTACAAAAATATCTTGTGAAACCATCCATTGAAGCTAATGGAGTGAGAATATTTGCAATGTTCGCTCTCGACGGAGATATAGAGATATAGCCACCTTGATATATATGTATGTACCTATCTACTAACTCATACTAACCGAACACTCCATTGTCTTTACATCACACCACGTTCTACCTAATACACAACGAATTGCCTTCCATACAGCCACGCATCACATGGGCCATAAACAGTTTACTGTTTCACAAACGTTATTCCTGCGATATTCGACACGATAAAACTAACTCGCTTCGTTACAGCAAGCCTAGCCTTTCTTTACAGCGGAAGTTATCGCCATTCATTTCTTTATATTTTACAAAATTTGTTCATTTTCTGCCGGAAGTATACGCAAACCTTTTTATCCGAGAACAACAGAATTTCACATAAAAAGCGAACGGCTTTTGTTATCTTTGAATTGGGCAATTTTGTACAAATCCCTTTCTGAAACGCTTATCTCACTTAGCCGAACCAACATACCTACCTACCTACCTACCCCGGTACCGAAGCCAATAATAGCCCGCCTGTGCACGTGCACGGAAGGGTAAGGAACAATCATAAAACTTTGAAAACAAAACAAAATCTTTTAACAACGTACTAAAAGGGCCTACTCATAAGTTCAATTCGATTTGATGTCCCTTATAAGTACGCGGCTGTTAAAATGTAAGTGTATTGGTGCTATCCTATCGCATTTACAGCCTATCTTTGATGGCGGTTTAATAGCTCTGACGTAGTAGCCAGTGAAAGCCACAGGGGATCACGCAGTAATATAAAACCTTAAAAATTATATACCTACCCATCTTAAGTATTAATGCTTACAACAACCACACTGTTAACAGTATTGAAAGCTCTCGTAACAGGGCAAAGGGCAGCATTAGTTCGTTGCTTCACTGCAGTATACAATATGAATAGAAAATACATTACTAAATAGAAACACAAAGTTTTCCATTGTAATGGTAATTTGAATATAACAAGTGTACAATCACGGAGGCGCGTGAGGGCGGGCGGCACAAAGAGACCGGCGCCCTTTGTCAACGTCCTAGGAATTTAAAACATGCCAGCAACTCTTTGTTAATTTAATTAGTATTGTGTGCGCCATATTCGCTTTAATAACTTCAGAGGTTGCGGGAATTTAATCTGGTGAAGTTGAATACTTTATTTTATATTCGTTTTATAAATATTCCAGCAGTTCGAATAAAATATGATACCTACCGACTATCAAATGGTCTTACAAGGGCAAAGTAAACTTAATATTCAGTCAGCAAAAATATGAGCAGCTTTCTACTGAGTCTGAGATATTATTTGAGCAGCATTATTAAATACGTGCTGTTCTTTGTGCATTCGGGGTTGAATCTTCGGTCGTTGTGACCGCGCCCGACCCCGGCGGGTCACAGCGTGACCCATTTCACTGCGCCTCCGCCCACACCCCGGCTCTCTTATAACTGTACGTGTAACACCATCGGACTGTACTCAAACAAACAGAATACCAAATACAAACAAGAGCAATACAAACTGAGGGCATACTAGAACTTAAGAGTTATTAATTATTAAAACAATAACATTTATTTACTACAGTCTAAGTACAAGAAAAGGCACATAATTTAAATAACGTCATAAATATGGGTAAGGACGTCACATCTCGCCCGTAAACAACACTCACTTGCGGGCGAGTTCTACCTTGTGTAAACATCTTAGTGGACTACTCGCCCTAATCGAATCAAGACTATTGGATTTTGATTCGGGCCAGTTGTCCTCTATCCCATCAAGTGGACCACTAGAAACGATCGGACGACGTCAATGGAGAGACAAGCTAAGAAAGGCCTAAAATAGCTTAAACAGACAAGATGTCACAGGAGTAGAAAGCCCCTACCAAGCAATAAGGCAGCACAGGCTCGTAAAAAAATAATAGGAAGGTAATAACTTCACTTTAATCTGCCTAGGAAGGAGTATAATGGATTCCATTTACAAATTTATGCAGAAGGTCCCAGGAGGCATACCGTCAAACTTTCTGGTTTGTAGCGGTTACAGCTACATACATATATCGTAGAGGGTCTACGAATCACGTAGAATATTGCTACGCCGTAGCACTTCGTAGCAACATTCCAGTCGGTTTAAAATATGGGATAGAATGGGTACAATGAAATAAATAAATGATGCTAACTTTTAACACAGCATCGTCAAGCTCCAAAGTAAAAATAGCTTTGTCAGAGGTACCAGAATAATAAACAAATATTGCTGGACCATATAGCTGGTCCAAAATAAACAGAGTTAATGTAATGGGTGCCATTTAATTAATGAAATAATAAACATGAACAGTATTCCATGTTCTACCGGTTGTCACTTCCAAATGTGCCTTTAAATAATGTATGGCACGTCGCGATATATTATTAAAATGAATTCGTCGATGTTACATAGGTATGTATGTATGTATGTTGGTACGATTACCTAACGCGCGATCCTTCTCTGAATACATTTCGCTCAGACAATTTGGTTCGTTACATATTTTATTTGAATCGTCATTGAAACAATTCAAGCACGTTCATATTATTCAAAAAATTCAGGCATGTTTATATTATTCAAAAATGTTATACTAAATTATTATGCTATGGCGGATCATTAAATAGTGTAATGAATAAATATAATTGCTGATCTCCAAAGTAGGCGAGCAAGGTTTTGTATTCAGTTTATAGACAAACTGGCCGACAAGTTTTAGTTAAAAAGCTTTTTCAACGAGTCCCTACAGAATCATCAAATTAATTTAAAACAGAGTCAGAACAGCCTCTCTCATAAATATAAGAAAAATACTCCCTAGGAAGAAATTATATAATAAATCTCCGAAAATAGCAAATTTTGTAATATGAGAAATGAAAAACTATTGTTAAATCTGTTTATTTTCATCATCATTTATTATTATACAATAGAATGGATTCTCCAGCATTTTGTAATATGAGAAATGAAAAACTATTGTTAAATCTGTTTATTTTCATCATCATTTATTATTATACAATAGAATGGATTCTCCAGCATTTTGTTATTTATTTGTAATGTCTGTAAAACGTCCACTGTCACCAAGTTCGTATAATGATTCGTAATGTTCCACCCGCATCCGATTTAATGTAATACTTAGTCTAAATTCATAGTAACACACAGTCGTGTGAAGTTCATAAGAAGTTCTTTCCGTCCATACAGATCACGTCCTGGACCCGTAGTCAGCACGTTATGATTATTTAACGCCGAGACATCCCCGGGAATGGCAGCTAAGCAGCCCTGGCGCTCCCCGGGAGCCGCTTAATTCAATAAATGTAAATTCACGAGAAAGGAATATGCAAAAAATGGTGAAGGTAGACGTGAATTTCGTAAAAGGTTGTACAACATGTGGCACTTCTGAAACGATGTATTAGGGAGGAACCTATTGTCTTCGGGAATACCAAGTTCACGTTCACAAAATATTAGAACCCTCGGGGTTCTAGTTATCGTTTATTGTTCCTCAAAGTAGGCCTCTATTTTCAAGATCTATGTTATTATTGTAGTAGGTACCAGCATGTTAGTAAAAATAAACCTTCCAAGCCGTCGGTTTGTGTTCACAATGACCTACTTTTTCGTCCTTCAAATGCCTTGTTTCTATGTTCTTTGAGTAAACTTCGCGAAATATTCCGGCTTTAATAAGCCAACATCTTTAGAATTCTTTGCGTATCTTTATAAATTAAATTTTCCTGGAAACACTTTACAAAGGGGTAGATATGGGTCCACCCGGCCCGTCGGCATGGGGTTCACTGGACCCGGGCCGCGCGGGTCCGTTAGGCTCTCACAAATCTTGCAGCTACGTTTAAGCCCCGGAGAGGTTAACAGCACTCTATGCATACATCCGGCCGGCGTTATTAGTCATGTGAGAAGAGTTGTTAGTTACTCGTGTGACTAACTTTATTGATAACTAGCTTCCGCCCGCGCATTTCCGCCCGCTTTTCTAAATGACAACTAGACTACCTATGTCCTTCCCGGCTGAACTGATAAGAATTTAGATTGGATATCATCTTAATTCTAAGAAGTTCAGCTGTTCAGATGTGAAAAGATATCAGACACTTACTTTTGCATTTAGAATTTACTTTTTAACATGTAACTTTGTAATTCAAAAAAACATGGCGTGTGACTTGACTGGAAATATGAGTGAAATTAAGTAAGAGATTATTGCTTTTTTGCGAAGGGGTAATTTTTGTGTCTTATTTCCAAGTATACCTCCAGCACCGGCGTGCAATAGCCTCGCGGTTTGTTTAGGGCGGAGGGCGGAATGAAGGCGGGCGGCATTCTGCCCGAGATGTGTGAATATAGAATCCTACTAATATTATAAACGCGAAAGTTTGTGAGGATGTTTGTTGCTCTTTCACGCAAAAACTACTGAATGGATTTTAATAAAACTTCACAATAATATAGCTTACATATCAGAATAACACATAGGCTACAATTTATAAAGTTGTATTGTATATTATCCAAAATATCTATCTCCACGCGGGTGAAACCGCGGGGCGGAGCTAGTCTGATAAAAGAGAATCGCAAGAGGAATGCCTTTCAACTATTCTAGTCGCGTTCGGTTCCATTGGGAAGAGAATTATGTTTTAATGAAGTTGTTTTAGGGTTCCGTGGTTGATCAAAAGCTATATTATCATTACATAAGTTCATGGTCTCATTTCTTCCGCTTCTTTCTAGTTTCGTTTCAAAGTGATATTGTAAAAGATAAATTGCGCGTTATGGATCATTGCTTTTTTACTTTATTATACACCCTACAGAACAACTCAAGATTTATAAGATAGTGCTTATGTTCGACTATCCATCACTCTGTATGTAAAACCAATACCAACAACAATAGAGAAATATTTCGCGGCATTTTGTGGGCACAATGGTATTTACATCTAGCTGCCTTCAGCTGAGAGATGCTAATTCCCGAATATTGAGCTCGTCTCTTGGCTCAGCTCCAGCCGCCTCCATCCAACACGTACATTATGTATATTATCGCACTAGTTAGATATTTATACATAGCTACTTACATTAATATAATTATTTATTTTAATTTATTGTTGTTTAGTTTCTGTGTATGTCATGTTTTATTCTCGTTATGTTGACTGTAGGTATGTATACTGTGCTAATTCTGAAATAAATGTTATTTGATTTTGATTAACCACAAACTCACGCTTCTTGTTCAATTTAAATCAAATTGTCCCGTTAAACTTTCTGTCTCGTTCACTGAAATAATATATTTTGTAAAGAGAGATGAAAATATAACATTCGATCCGTTGGGCCTAACGAAATATGGAAGAAAAACAAAGGTATTTACAATTTTGTTATTTTGACGTCACCTGCTATATAATATAATATAATCGAAATTACGAATTGCACTCTAGACGCCTAAATTCAAGTCATAAAGTTAATTCTGACGTTAGGTACCTGCTATTTATTTTAACTAAGCTAATATTATGTGACAATGTATGTGTATGCAATAAAAAAAATAATATAAATATTCTCTACCACCAAGATTAAAATCTTTCCATACAAAAATAGTTATAAAGTGGCGCGACAAAGTTGAGGTGCTTCAATAATCTTGGATGGCAAGTTTTCATGAGAATCACCGCGGTTGTCGGTGATTAATTTTGTATTAAATTTTTTACGAACTGACATTTAATACAAAATACCTCGAGGATCAAACTTATATGGGACCACTTCAAAATCAATACATCATATACATCAACAAAATAATCATCAAAACCTATTATGTCAGCGAAAATATCACCAAAACCTATTATGTCAGCGAAAATATCACCAAAATTGTTGTATCTACATAATCGTGATTTATCAAAAGTATTGTTTTGTTTTTTAAACTCGATGGAATAAATTCTGATCTACATAAATAATATTTCCTTGGGTTTCATATTTTTATGGGGCCACTTCGGAATTATTCTCTGTACACAATCGAAATAATTTTTAGAGGTCCATAATTCATGAACAAATCAACGAATATTTAATAAAAATACATACATCCGAACAAAAGCCTCCTCCCTTTTTTAATTTTTGAATTCGGTCAAATGTTAGAGAGAATGTGTGTTGTGTTGTGATCATCAACGCCCTCCCAACAAGACGAGCGTTTTACGAGGCTCCTAACTTTATTTCTAATGGAAACAGATTGGAGGCCTAGAAGCGGTCTGGGCTGCGCGCCCTTCTGCCTAACGCGTGATAAAATAGTTGTTTTATTGGACTGTTTCGGGGGTGGAAATCTTCAAGTAGTAAATAACATATTTTGCAGCATTAGATTTGAAGTTATGTTAGATTTAATTATTTCGTTTTAATAATACTAAGGTGGTGGTTGCCTGCCGTTAGAAAATACAACTTCAATAAAATCCACAGATCTCAGACTGGTGTCGGCGCTTGACTAAAGTTTTTTGACAAACGAAGACACGTTTCGCAATTTATCTATATGCTGTTTGTGTTATGTGTTTATGCCTTGATTCCCGACAGCACCACGCTCGGTGGTGTCCTTAGACCTCCGTCCCTTCAGTCTGTTCATCCGGCGAGTAGTACGCTCTCGCTCGCCGTAAACGTGAAAGGATCGAGACATCCTCGCTCAAGACAGCATTCCGCAGTCCGCATTGTTATTCATCGCCCGACCTCCTTTCTGACGTATTAAGAGCATGCAATGCCGCATCTTCCCTTCCTCTCGCACCCACTACATCTCGCAGTGTGCACGTGAGACGGAGGCCGCGGTGCGTGAGTTTTGCGCTATGAGTTCGTGTTCGTCCTTCCTCCCTCTCTGTCTCCTACTGGCTCTAGCCGCAGCAAGAGCGAGAGAGAGGATTAGCGCAACAGTTGTCGCACGTATATCGACCGCGTCCCTGCCACGTGCCTCCTAGCTCCGCGCCACACCACAGTTTTCCGAGAATTTTCATTTGTAGCGTGTACATTGCTGACTTCAAACTGAGGTGATCAAAATACGCAAGCTTTACATTCAGCGTGCGCGCATTGTGTGTGGTAAATTTTTACATGTGGTAGGGAATTTGTCGCAATGATTGCTTCATTTCTTTCTTTGACGGTCGCTTGGGAGGCTCATAAAGGCTCGTCTTCTTACGGGCTCGTATGCGTAGTTATCATGCTAACATGTACCTATAATTTAATAATTTAAAACTAAATGCTTGTAAATTTCGAAATCGACGAAATGTTTGAAAATGGGAATATAACGGCCATTCGTCACGACATTTTGAACTTTGCATTTTAATGGGCAGGGTTGGGCTCTGCAATGGGCTCCAAGGGGATACTTTACAAAGTTGAAACATTCAGAGCGCTGATTAAAACTAGGTCGGTGGAAGGTTGGAAGCGGAAACATCAAGAATAGAGACCCTTGTACTATTTTACGACTTCTGAGATCAAAACTTGCCTTTGTAAATGAACTAATTAGATGGCATTGAAAGAGCCGTGCGGTCGCGTGTCGGTTGCCTCTAAGGGCTCATCAACTTGTTCTTCGTCGAATTTCATTTGCGTTGTGTGGAGCTGGTTCACGCGATTCGTTTGCCCAAAGGCTTTCTATTTGAACAATTTGTTACCTACCTATTGTTTACCTTCTATCGGGGTTATAACGAGCTTGACTAGTTATTTATCTAGTCAAACCTTGTTTAAGTTACACCATAGTCAACCGTATTAACATAGCTTTTGGGAAACTAAGTGCTTATTATGTAAGCCTAAAGAAATAAATCATTTTTTACTTTACTTTTACTTTAAACAAAACAAAGTGGGACGGAAAGTTATTTAAAAACATATTTACAATTAATTGAGAACGTTATCAGAAAGCCTTACAACGATTAGAATCTCCCGGGACTCCTTGTCCGCGCAATAACCGAGCAAACTTGATAACTAAGTAAATGCCTCGTTGTTGAAGTTATTTGTCTAAAGAAAATACATCGCTTTGTTTGTCTTTATTCTCATGAATAACATGTTAACCGCATGGTGTTATCCAAATTATTTTCCGTCCGTACCATGAATGATGCGGCCGTAATATTATTTAGGTTAGTTATAAGTAGTTGGTTTGGTTCAAATACGGCACTGACATAGTCTCATTGGTATGACTGAATGTCCTTTAAATATTTAAAAATATATATATCATTTGATTGTTTTCTAAAACCAAAACCGACATCGAATCAGTTAATTTTTACTGTTTTCTGAGATTCACGGTCTTGTGAGATAAATACCATCGGGAATATCAATGTTATGAAACCACCTCGGGATCATTTTCTATACAACAACTAAATAATTTTAAAATCGGTTCATAATTTACGGAGAATCGAACAACATACAACCGATTATGAAACCTTTTTTTGTCTTTTAAAAAGCTACGAATGGGTTTTAAGGTTTTTTGTATCAAGTGTTAGTATATCGCATTCACGGCCCAGTCTCACGGAACTATAAATGGATGTGCCTCGTGGGCCCTGAAAGTGTCACTAAAAGTCTGAAAGTCTACAAATGTATAGTAGTTATATATAAACTATATATATAGTTTGCTATAGCAAAATAAATAAACAAAAAAGTAACTTTGAAAATCCAATTGTATCCGACACAAACCAAACACATTCACAGAGGAATACGTTCATATTTCATCGTGAAAAATGGTCGTGCAAATTGACAATCGGCTGTAGCTAGCAGATATCAAACGTTCGGATATCCCGGGGTATTGTGGAATATTCCGGGATGTTTGTAAAGAGATCCCGGGGGAGTGACGCGGGCAGCCGGAGTGGGGCTAATGGCGCTCGCCTCCGGGATAAGCGGGAATTGGTTCCTCACATTCGATGTAGAGGTCACGAGGGAATTCGTAAAAGCTCCAAGATCTCATCATCAACGTCAGACAAAGGTGGAAGGACAAACAGTTTTCTTTAAGTTGTTTTTAGAAATCGACCCTCAACTTATAACTTAAACAGTTGCTAAGCAGTGTTTTGTCTTTGTTTTAAATGTACCAGCAGAAAAAGATATACTCTTGGCAATAGTTTAATTAGTATAACTAGGTCAGAGTTTTGGGCAGATGCTGGAGACATCAAGCAAATTACAAGGTAATATAGCACTCATTAGGGAAGCTCTACGTCCAGTATTGGACTTGTTTAAGATCATGATAAAGAGATATAAAAATGTTTATCATTGAAGAGGGTTAATGTTGAATTGTTGAGCTGTACTTTTTTATTTTTATTGCGTTTTTAGGTAACAAAGAAAGAAAAACCTTCAAATAAACAACAATTAAGTTCCAAATCGTCCAGCACCCGGCAGATAAAAGGCTCTCCTGTTGGATGCGAACAAAGATTTATTCCTCTCTAACTACGTTACCCTGATGAAGCGGCCGCGGCGAAATTATTTAATGCATAGAGCTGAATAAACGAGCTTTAACCAAATTAAAAGAGCTCGTAATTACGTGAGCCAGACTCATTCGTTTCAATAAACGCATTCCAGATAGATGAGAGCTTACGCAGCTTTATTTTCTTTTATAATTACGTAAACATTGGAAAAACTATTTATTAATACTATATAATGCATGGGTTTCAAATAAATATTAAATATAAGTTTAAAAGGTTCAAAATTGTCAATGTCTGTGATGTGAATTGGTAGTTTACTATATAATTGTATTTTTATAAATTATCCCTGCTTTTGTGTCTTCGCAAGACTTTCTTACTTTTGACAAGTATTCGTTATTTCTTATATGTAAATAGTTTTCTTTGTTGCTATGTTTTTCTAAAAGACACACGACGATAGTGCAGTGTTTATAAGCTGAAAACAGCTTCAGGCTTATATACAGTTTTGTTTTCATCAGAATAAAATGCACGACAAGCGTGCGTCTAGAAGAGCACTCGTCTTGAAAGTAAACATTACTGAATTAGAAAGTCATACATGAACCACATGAAAGGTTGCCCTGAAAGAGAGCACAGGGCGCCGCCTCGCGGGTTGTCGACACGACACCGATAATTTGCAATCCATTTCCAATTAGGGCCAGCCGTTAGCTAATGCCAGGCTTCCCCGTACACGTACAGGTAGCTATCACGTACTACGTTACCGCTTTTAATTTACTTGCTTGACTGCTATGAAAATAGCTTACGTTCTAATTAGTTTTCGTCTCCCTGAAACGTTTAATTACGTGCCTTTGTTTATTGTGCCATGTCGGTTTTATTTATTTTATTCACTGAAAACAGTCTATAGTTTAGTGTAGAACAAGTAGAATAGAAATTACTTTTGATTCTAGTATATACTCGTGGTATTTAGATTAGTAACGAATCATTTCACTTTCAAAGCTATTCCGCTTTATGTTGAACTATTCAAAGTCACAAAACTTTAAATTCAAGTACGAATTTGTGTTTACTAGAAACGCGATTCGGTGATGCCGTAAAATTCAATAAGGCAGCTTGGGCTGACAAAAGGTGCAATTTGTTCAGTTTTATGATTGTCAAAAATAGCTCAGCATTAGTTCGGTCGTGTGCCCCCGCGGCGCGCGCGTCGCGTGACCCGTTATGGGCGCCAACACGAAAACGTGGAACTAACAAATCACTATCTACAAATATTATACTTGATACTGGACACGACATTATGTAGCTAGTAATATTGTCGCAGATCATGGATTTTATAAACTTCGGAAAATTAGCTTAGGCATTGTCAGGGGTGTAGTCCCCGTGGAGTAAGTGAAATGTTTCGTGCGTAAAAAGAAGCTAAAGCCCTCTTCAAAAATATCTTGTCACATATAACTGTGCTTCATCAACGGTTGTGGAAAGTTGCGTTGCGACTAAAAGTCGAGGCCAAAAGTCGTAGCCAATGTTTCGGGTAACCTTCCCAAACCATATTAGAATGATGTTCGATTTAAATTGTAACAGGAAGGGCGGATAGCACGCTGCACGAGCCACGCACTGCAGTGCCCTCCGACTTTAAGCACACAAGTAACTTTTTTTGTAGAAGAAAATACCATACCAACTACCACATTAACAAAACTACCGTAAGTTGCGTAAGTCTTTGTTTCCTTCTGTGATTGCAGGGCAATGGGCATGTTAATTTGTGGAAGGGCGGGCGGAGCACGCGCATGTATTTTGTTTGATTAACGTGGAATTGTTAATAAACAGTTAATAATCTAATATTTGCAATGGATTTCTGGAAAGCAACGCCTGAATCTATTATTTTTACTCTAACATACATAATGTAAAAATAACTAATTTCGGATGGGTTAGAAGGTCCTAGATTACGACGGATGTTATGTTTAAATGTCTTCTAATTTTCCGTAGTCAGTCGAGCTTTAGTTTTTTTATAAAATTTTAATTACTTGTTATGTTTGTGTACTCGCGTGCTTTATTTACGGTAGCTTAGTTTACGTGTTAAAGCAGTTGCATGTGTGAAATTAGCTGGAAATTGCTCGACGGGCGCCGCCCGCGCCCCGTCCGCGCCTGCACCCCGCCCGCACCCCGCCCGTGCCTTACAGCGTGCAATACAAACATACGGGAAATTACTCTTTAATTACTCTTAATAAATGTAGGTTCCTCGTACCGACTATGAATATATTATTATACCGAGATTCGATAAAAAAAAATGCCAAGCTTTATTTCAATAAGTGCTAGCTCAACCTACATATATATTTCATTTCAATTATTCAGTTCCACCGTAGGTACACATATGTTACACTTGATTTCGGTCAGTTGTACATAAAAATTATATAACAATTTTATTATAAAACACACATTAATTTTGATATAGGAAACACCAATATTTTTTTTTTAATTTGAATGAACCATCAATATCTGTGTTATGGCTAGTTATTCTGGAAAAACACATGCGAAGCTGCGCGCAAAACATAGTAAACATATGCAATAAGCACGCAATGAAGAATGCTCTCAGTCAGATAAAAAGGTTATCTACTATGTGCCATTGTTAGATACTAACCAGACCTTCATGGAGTAAGCACAGCATCCTGCCAGCCCGGGGAGTCGTTTATTGCGGGAGGTTCTTATTAAATTACCAGAAGGAGTACTCCGCCGGCCGCTGGATATATAACGTTGTTTGGAAGTCTTTGTTCTTTGCCGCAGTCGCTGAGATGCTCAAATGGAGCAGATACTTGGGGGATTTAGGTCGTGATTTCTGAGGTACTGCGCGGTTGTGTATCTTTATAAGAAAACTATGTAGTAGCCTTTGTTTAATCCCAGATCTAGACATATATAATTATATGCAATATTTCAGCCCGATCCATTCAGTGGTTTTGGCGTAAAGAAGTAACAAACCGCCATCTATCCGCCAAACCAAACTATTCTATTTTGTGAGTGTGAAGATTTGTGTGATAGTTTTATAAGTTACACCTCCCTTATGATGGATACATTCTTATCTTTTTACCCTTCCGTAGTTTTTGGTTAATTAACAAAAATCTTTTAACTTTTTACCAGAGAAACATTCAGAATAAATACCAATCTTAAACACTTCAGTATATGTGTAGAGAGATGCGATTATCGTTGACTTCTCCAATACTTCGCAGGTTCATGTCCCCGTCCTTTATGAGGCCGGTTGTTATTAGGCGGGTTGAATAATAAAACAAAGAGTTTGCCCGCTCGGTGTACTCCTGCAGGGCTTCTTTATAACTAAATTGTTTTAATTAAATTACTTTGTTGTTTAATATGACGCGTCACAGGGCATTTTATCACTTCATTTTTAATGTCATGTTGTGGCAAACTTTGCCGAGTTCATTTCTTTGAGCTAACCAAAAAGAAATCAGCACGAAAGAACAGATATGGAGAAACCCTAAAATAAAAACATAATTCAAGCAAGAAACAACATTAGTATGCGCACGCTTGTATTTCAAGAAATGAACATACGTATGCACATAATACGCTAGTTAGATAATGGTGTGTGGAAATGTTCAGCAATGCCAACCAAAATGCATAACATTTAGTGATTGATATTATTAAATGTATGCAAAAACGCTCAAAATATGAATGAATCGCGGGATGTCGTTACTGTCCAAACCACTGAAATAAATCACACAATAAAGGATCATTTCGACAGAACTGATAACGCGCACCCTCAAATAAATCAAAGATAAAAACAAATTCATGTGACGCAAAATGGCGATTCCCATTCAGCCGCCGTAGCAGCTTCTACGCTCGTAGACGTGCTACGCTTGTAGACGTGCTACGACTCGTAGACGCTACGAATAGTCACGCCAAGCCTTTTTGTGCTACGAAGTTGAAGTATTCAATTACTGGATCCAAAACAATGAAAAATAACAAGCCATGCCATTCTAGAATATTTTCCATTACACGTAATAGGAAATATTCCAGAATAAGTAGAAGGTATTGCGTGAATTTCAACTTCAGTACCACTTCCAATGGCTTTGTGTTTGTACTTTTAATTTATAATTTAGACTTGTATTATTTGCAAAACGATTGTTATGGTGTTATTATACGATCGATGAGTCGTTCATAGTTATGGTAGACTAGTCATATACAGCGTCGACCCTACCGTAGGATAGTATTTTTTTTACAAGTAATTTGTACAAACTATCTGTCTCAACGAGAAACTAAGAATGAGGTCAGTCCGGTTACGCACAGTCCTAGGCCGGGCGGATGAAGCCATTATTGCTTTAGATAAATCTGAGCGATTATTGTGTTGTTTTATTTAGTCTGAAGTCTGTTATTGGAATACAAACTAATCTTGGGAGATAGTTATTTGTACAATGTATTATCAGCGAGTAAATACATTTCTTTTAAACCTAGAAACCTTATTTTTGAATGCCATGAGTTAGGTTCAGATCTATGCTGTCAGACTGAGAAATATTTTTTTTAGTATGTGATCTCGTAACGGTTTTATTTTACAGTGCCATCTTTGATATTATTTTTGTTTTAATTTATTTGCGTGGGGTTGCATCGAATAAAATGGGCCCGTTAGAGATCTTTCATCAAAGAAAGACAGTGATATGGTGACTGTACAGTTATTTTATCATCATCATCAGCCTATGTTAGTCCCCTCTGGACATAGGCCTTCTCTAATGAGCGCCTTAGCATTCTGTCAGCTTGCCGCAACCAGTATCTGCTTGCAAGCTTTCGCAGGTCATACCAGACCACGTGTCACGAACATAACCCGACACGTGCTAAAGGCGGTGCTCGCATTACGTAGTTGTTGTATTCTCTTTGCCAGCAACAGAAACGAGCCCAGCCTCGGGCTAGCAATATGTATGTATTGATAAACGAAATGTTTCCTCAACAATTTTCTAAGGGGCCTTGAGTTTCAATCGTAAACTTTAGATGAAAACAGCTATCAACCGATATTATACCGAAGGAAATTATAATTTTATTTCATTACAGCATAACCCGCGACCTTCATGAAACGGCCTTTGATATTAAAATGTATTCTACTGGCTGTAAACATGAAACAATTCCGTCGCTTTTATTTATTTGATCACAATATCTTAAATGCGAAAGTTTGGATGAATGGATGGGTGTTTGTTACACGCTTACGAGTATCTTCAGGATAGATTATGGTACAACGAAAGTCTATTCACAATTAGCAAGCAACCTAAAAATAAAGCCTAGACATTCTAGAACACCACATGCTATATACACACTTCCTATTAGATCCGTCTTTGTTAACTTAGATTAAAGTGTCTATAGATATATTTTTTTTAAAAGCTCGAAATCGCGTGCAGAAACTAGTCGTATTATATTATGAACAACTAGGGAAAACTACATGTTATCTGTAAAAAATCGAAATACTCCATTAGGGTGACGTCATTTGGTGTGTCCGCGTCGAGTCCACTTTTAACATAGTGGTTTACTCAGCGGGCGCCTGTATGATGTGTTTAGAAAACTAGAGCAAATTTCTAAATAGTTTTCTAGAAAACATTTCGTTACCAAGTCATCAAGTTATTTAGGTTTGAAAAACTAGTGCTGCCTGCCGCTTTACACGCATTCTTCATTAATAAAAGGCGTCCTATTCTACCAAGGGTAAATCCATCTCCTTTCCATAAAGGTACTAGGACTCCTTCGGCCGTTTATTTATATAATATCAGACAGACTAGCAGAGTATATTTATGAATATGTATCAAATTATACGTTTATCTCATCTCAACATCGAAAGTCAGCTAGATTTCTAGATAATGTTTAAAGTCCAGATTAAGGTGACACAAAACATGTTATAAACATAGTTAGTTTAACATATTTTATGATGTAGACATGTTACATGTATAACATAAGTAAGTTAGCGTTACTTATTCTGAACGCAGCTGCGCAGTATGTAACAAGTAACTATATTTTGACCGATCCTGTTCTTTTCACCACCTCGTTAAATGAACGAAAGTGCCAGGCCAACATAACGCGTAAGGAGCAATCTTCATTCCCTCCATAAAGGATACAGCCACAAATTCAAGTTTAGAGCGCGAATCCTTTTACAAGCCCCTGCATACAGTCGTCTCTATATGGGTGCTTGATGTATGCGCGTAGAGCGACGCCATCACCTAACAACATATTTACAAGGGCGGGTGGACCGCGTGAGGTGCGGTTAGATCAAGCGCGAGTTACACTGATGATCGGCTTCGGCTGCATAGGAAACCGGAGGTTTGTAACCAGTTACTGTAGAAGAAAAAATCTTTTTTTACGATACTAGTTACTAAACAATAGCGTTTTTTCCTTATACCATACTGGTTTCGATATAAAAAATCGTAATAAAGTAATGAATGTCGCGACGCTAAAGTTAATCAATCAATCGTAGAATTGAACTTAAACTGAATAACGCTTGGGCAACCAAAACAATTGAGATATCAGTTATACAATAGAATCGATATCTCCATTTAATTCGGTTTAAATGATCCTTATATTACATTTAGTATCAACGCCGAACACCCTCATTTTATATTTAATCAGTCGACTATGTATTGCTGTTTACCCAAGTAGGTAATAGCAGTTATTCTGTGCTAGTAAACGATTGTAATGACAGATTTGCGCTAATACAAGACTTTGGTAAATAGATGGATACATAACTCGGCCATTGTGTGAGTAGAATAGCCACTAAATTCGTGTCATAGTCCGCAGATGTACCCAGTAATTGTGTCGTTTTTGTAGAAGATCAGCTGCGTATTGAGTTTATTGAATCAAAATCGAACTGTATAATAAAATAAATTTAACTGTGTAATATAGGTCTGCCCTCCTACTTTTTTCAGTTTCTGAGTTTCTGGTATCCACCATACATATTTTACGGCTCTTATTCCGTAAATTATCGATTTCAGAGTGTCTAAGCTTATATTGTAAGCCTCAAAAATGTAAATTAATAGATTTTGATGTTTTGTTTCATTGTTATTAACAGAAAAGTCATTTATAACGAGATAATTCCTATGAATTGAGATTTAAGCTATCCAATATTTCGCTAAGTTTCATGCGCCTGAAGTTCACGGAATAACTGAAGTCGCTGCGAGTTCGTTTTTTAGATCTACTTTATTTTTTTATCTTTTTATTTTTTTTCTTTACGAACACCACTACCACCACGAACCCACTATCATCAATTATTTTAAACTTTACTCAAATCATGGTAAATATCCCGTTATAGCTTTAGTGTTTGGTTTAGTTGTAGCCTGATTCCGCGGTCAGTGCGGCGGCGGCGTGGTGGCCCGTGGCGGGAGCGCTCTCCGAGGTGCCGAGGATAATATATAGCGGTCGGGGATATTGCGAGCGTTTTATTCGCGCCATAAAAACTGTATTCATTCCGCTTTACAGCTCGACCAATGGCGAAATAATTAAACAAAGGCGTACTGTTGCTTTATGATCTTGGAGAATTTCAATGGGATCATTGAAATACTATGTTACGCTAGCTTTCGTTTGGTTCTGTAATAAAAGATTTTATTATAATAGAATGTGCTTCTAAGTTGTGTGGGATGACCTCTGGCTAGGTGGGATGACCTCTGGCTAGGTGGGATGACCTCTGGCTAGGTGGGATGACGATCTGCAGAAGACTGTCAATCAAAGTATCCACCATTACCATCTATACACTTTTGCAATTTTCAAGTATTTTACTGATTCCTTTCGATGAAAAAATGCTATTCAAACAAACTTATGTTATTCAAACAAACAAACAAAATCACCAAAACAACATTTGAGATCAATGTGGCCAGTTCAACAAAACGCCAATTACATATGCAAGAACATAATATTTTATCCGCACACCAGTAGTATTTATAAATGACGTATGCTGCAGCCAAAAGCTCGCATAGAGCAAATAGCATTTTACCAATAAAATGACTATCTAAGTATCTGAGCTGACGGCGACCGCAGTAGAATGACGTCACTACTAATGGCACTGTCTTGCAGCAGTCAAAGTTAACAATACTTACCGTGTGTCTTCATTATGCATAGGACACTCATACTTACCCGAGGAAATGACGAAAACTGTGGTGGTACCTATCGTTAAAAATAAGACCGGCGACACGAGTGATAAGAACAATTATAGGCCGATTTCGTTAGCTACTATTGTAGCTAAGGTACTGGACAGTCTGCTTGATGCTGAACTTAGTCGTTATCTAACACTTAATGATAGTCAATTCGGCTTTAGACCAGGTTTGTCAACAGAAACGGCTATCTTGAGCCTGAAGCAGACTGTTAAGTATTACACTGATCGTAAGACTCCCATTCATGCCTGTTTCCTCGACCTATCTAAAGCATTCGACCTGGTTAGTTATGACTTACTGTGGCAAAACCTAAGTGAACTAGAAATGCCACCAGAGCTTAATGATATTTTTAAGTTCTGGTATCAAAACCAGGTCAATGTGGTACGATGGTCAGGTGCTTACTCGGAGGCATACAGGCTGGAGTGTGGCGTGAGACAGGGGGGGCGGACTTCTCCAAAGCTCTTCAACCTGTATGTCAACGCGCTGATGGATGAGCTCAGCAGCACTCGTGTCGGTTGTCACATTGACGGTGTCTGCATCAACAGCATAAGCTATGCAGACGACATGGTGCTGTTGAGCGCATCCACGTGTGGCCTGGGTAAGCTATTACAGATATGCGAGAGGTACGCTACAGTACATGGTCTGAAATATAATGTGAAGAAGAGTGAATGCATGGTTTTTCAGGCCAGAGGAAGCTGTCCCGTATCTAACATACCTTCCATAAAGTTGTATGGTACTTCATTAAAGATAGTTAGAGAATTTAAATACTTGGGACATCTCCTAACCTCTGACCTGAAAGACGATGCAGACATTGAGAGAGAACGGAGGGCGCTGTCCGTAAGAGCGAACATGATAGCCCGCAGGTTCACTCGCTGCTCTAGAGAGGTAAAAACAACGCTTTTTAAAGCCTATTGTTCTAATTTTTACACATGCAGCCTGTGGGTGAACCATACGCAAAAACAGTACAGCGCCCTACGAGTGCAGTACAACAACGCATTTAGGGTGCTGATGGGGCTGCCACGGTTCTGCAGCGCATCAGGGATGTTCGCCGAGGCGCGCGTGGACTGTTTCTATACAACCATGCGCAAGCGGGGAACATCTCTGGTGCGCAGAGTCGGGGCCAGCTCCAACAGCATTCTGAGCGTGTTCGCGAATAGGTTTGACTGCATTTATATTTATCACTCTTCCAGGTTGCACGCTTTTACAAATAATAATGACGTAAAGTTCAAAATCCTTAAATAATTTTTGTAATTTTGTATATTAATTTCTTGTTTTGATTATTTTGTTATTTTTGTTTTTGTTATTTTTCCCTTCAATCATCTCATGTTTATTTTTAATTTTTGTAGATTTATGTGACTTTTTAATTATTATTGTGTACTTTTAAGTTTATATGGACCCATGTAGTCTGAAATAAAGATCATTATTATTATATTATTATTATTATTATTATTATTATTATACTAGTTTCTGCCCACTGCTTCATACGCTTGTTTATATGGAAACGTGTAAAGGATATTTTTATCCCACGCGAACTTATTTTATGGGATAAAATGTATGTATATGTTTTGATTCCAGGCTACATCTATACAAAATGTCAACCCGATCCGTTCAGTGGTTTTGGCGTGAAGAAGTAACAAACATCGATCCATCCATCTATTTTAACATCCAAACTTTCGCATTTTTAGTTATGATAACGAAATAAATGTGATACTGTGATTGTACAACTGTATTTATACAACGGCGTAGCACCTTCTACGCCGTAGCAAGCTCTACGCCGTAGCACTCCCAAGTCAATAGTATATACTCGTAGCAGTAAGTAGCAAATCTACGAAATAAACTTACAAAATCCGACTTCGAAGGTCGTTGTGAGAATCCCCTAACTGAGCTCATTGTTCTTTATAGCAGTTCTAGAAGAGTCGTTATGAAGACTGAGGGCGCGCGTCCGGAGTGTCCGAGATGTCTCTCTCCCGGGGGCTGGCCGGTTACTTTACACACAGGGGTGGATTAGGGGCCATTTTGTGGGAGCTACTTTCTAGGGAAAGGATTCAGGATTTAAATAAATAAAATAATTTTTAATTTCAAAAAAGGCTTTAAAGTTGAACATAACAGAGTTGAACAAGATAACATGTTGAGACATGCTTATGATAATTTCATTTAATTAATTAATATTATTTTATGATCAGAGAGAGGTTCAGAGAACAGATTTAGATTGACGTTGTCTGAGGAATTACAACACTGCGTGGATTCTTCAAAAAAGGGCCTATAAGACATTTAAACCGTCGGCAAAGTGCGTGTAATGTACCTGATGTAGCAGGTGTCTATAGGCTGCGGTAACCGCTTCCCATCAGGTGGGCCGCATGTTTGTTTGTTACCTTAAAGGTATAGACAAAACCGGCTAGACATTATGTAACGAACGTTTGAATAATATTCTCGTGTTCTGGCTCGGTGTTGTCAAGCATATTGAACACTTATTTATTACGCTTTGTATATTTATTTTTTATTTTTATTACTAATAATTTATATGTTAATAACACGAAGCTTAACTATGGTTAGTAAAGTATATATTGATAAAAACGACGACCTTTGTGGCGTGGTGGGCAACGGTCCAACGGCGACGCAGGATGTTGCAAGTTCGATCCCGGCCTCGTTACAATTGTGTGTATGATTTACAGATAATTTTATCGTTTTCTATATATATAATAATATCTATCTATCTATGTAATTTATTGTATGAAGTATAATTAAAAATATCAGTTATCTAGTACCGATAACACAAGCTCTGCTTAGCTTGGGGCTAGGTGACGCTGTGTGGATTGTCCAACATTATTTATTTATATTATTTCTATCGGTGGTCATATTATTCATATGTTCTAACCACAGAACGTTCTGTGGTTCTAACTATATGAACCCTAATTAAACCGCGATCTCTGGCGATGTCTCCCATGAAACTACGGCGCGGACAGACGGACAGACTGGCGCGGTGATTGCGGTCCACTGGTCTACATTGTGCTGAGAGTTGGATGCAATTACTCCTTCAGCAGTTAACTCGACCATAACTCACTGTGTAGTTGTATAGTAGTATTGTGTAGATTGAGCAACGTAGTTTGTATAACTGTATGGATGAGGGAGGGTCTCGCGTTGGGATGATCAGCCAGGAGTCATGACCTGGAGATATGTACATATATTCAGATGGAAGTATACAGTGTACATGTTCCCTCTCGTACACCGTACATAATGTACTGTATGTTGAGACGCAAGCTCATTCCAATAGAATGAGACCAAATATTCAACCTTGTAAGTTTTGCTGGACTCACAATAGGCTATAGTAATTGAGAACAAAAATAGTATCTATTATTTTCATGCATCGATCGGTCAAGGCATTCGTACGCCGCCTTAGGCCATAATATGTATCTCTGTACTACCCTAAACAGAAACCATGTCCAAGTAGGGAACATTTCTTTTACATCTAAAAGAAACCTTCACATCCAATTTCCCAGACAGTTCCCAGTCAGTAATAGTTCGTTTCCACCTCCAATAGCCAGCCTGGTAACAGCCACCAGCGACGTCAGGAGTCATATAAAGTGAAACAATATTTATCTGCGCGATAATAACGTAAAGCGCTCAGTATTCAGGGTTCGTTAGTCGCGGGGGGCGGAGGGGCGAGGGGGGAGGGTTCATCTGCATAGACGAGGGACTGATGAGATTAGGACAGTTCGACGACCGCTTTCAGCTTGTCTTGGAAGAGTTAAGAAAAATAATTAAGTCTCGGAAAGAGTTTAAACCTACTTAAACAAGTTTAAATTCTTATTAATTCAAATAACAAAACGATTAATAACAACTAGTATTTGCACCTATATAGTAATATCACTTTTTTTTTAATCTAAGCCGTCACCAGAAGGCGTCGTGCTCAGAATGCTGGCAACAGATTTAGTAAAGCTGTGATCCTGGTTCTGACGGGTCAAATGCCACGGAAAACTTGTGTCCGACCCGACTACAAGTTCATCACATTAGTCGATGATTTCATTCCAATAAGCTAAAAGCCATCTATGTTTTTGAATCTCCATCACATTTGCATAAATATTGCTCATCCCGTGACCACGACAGTGTGCAAACTGTTGAAAAGTCGAAAATAGCGATAAATACGCTGATAATAACGCCAAAGCGTACTTTTAATGATATCTTTTATTTTATTAATCTAACTATATCTAATATTAACCTTCTGTAATTAATATAATTGCCTTTCCAATAACATCAAAATTACATTCGTTTTTGAAACTCACGCTCTTGTAACAAAACTAGCTGCGCCCCGCGGCTTCGTCCTCGTGGAAATCTATGTTTCAAATAGTTTATAAATCTTCCTCTTGAATCACTCTATCTATTAAAAAACGCATCAAAATCCGTTGCGTAGTTTTAAAGATCTAAGCATACATAGGGACAGACAGACAGCGGGACGCGACTTTGTTTTATACGATGTGGTGATAGAGCACCGTTTAGTGGAAGTGGCATCATAGGGTTTTAAACTCTATCCCTAGATGTGTAAGGTAGGTTCTAGATGTTCAGATAGGACAGATCGGATCGATGCACTCGACAACCAGGTCAGGGTGTGGGGTCGAGGGCTCTCATCGCGTATTTTCGGATCTATTATCCAGCGATCGACTTACAACGCTCATCAATATTGCCTCTTCATTGTTGAACGCTGAACGTTGCTAGTTTGAATATATTCTTACTTTGGATCTTTAAGCTATTAATCTCTAGTACTTAATCATAAGTTGAAATATTAATATCTTAAACAGTCAAATGAAATGAAATTCTACTATCGCATGATCTACTGGCATGATCATCGATGAAGTACTAATGTAAATCATTTCAGCTAGATTTTAGAATAGAGCACAACTTGACTAGACTGTATTTAGCATTTTTTTAAAACCTTCTGCAAGTTCGTCACATAACAAAAACTCCAATAAAAGTACAAGTAATTCGAAAACCACATAATAATTGAAATCCTGCGCTCCTGCATGGAAGCCCGCGGTACTCTAAACTGCGCTGTTTTTATGAAGTTTTATTGAATCAGATAATCCGCTTAGAGCCTCGCACGTTGCCAACTATCGTTATTTATGTTCATACACAACGCAGCGGGCGCATACACAACTCGACAAATAAATACCCTTTACATTCTAATGGCAGATGGTAAGCGCTAATAAGTCACACGAGGTAATCGGAAATGGTTATGAACAACGAATATACCTTTAACGTACTTGTGGATAGAACTCCTAATTTAGACATCTAACTAGGTGATTTATTCAACGTTACAAGTCCCAGATTAAAATACAATGCCTTTCAATGACCCGCTTGTCTATTTTTATTGATATCCTATAGAAGAATCAATTACTGACACAACTAGTTTCTGTTTGCTCCATAGGTCTGCTATGTGGTAAAGAAGCTAGTTGTAAAACTTTTAAAATTATCATGGTGATTAACACTAAAGTCATTTAAAACGGGATATCAACCATGATTTGATTTTTGAGTTTTACTATATTTCGGCACAGTTTCATGCGCCATGAAAACTGTGATGGATCCCGTTTTAAATGACTTTAGAAGCTAGTTGTATCAGCAATTGAAACTTCTTGAAGCCTTTGTGGAGCATCTCCTGCAATGTTGTTTTGAATAAGCAAGTATTCAAGTAGAGCTAGCATATTGCGTTGCAGCAAATTCAATAAAAAAGTATTTGCTGCAGATATGGTCGAGGTCAGCCGATCAACACTGCATTGCGTTCTGTTGGCAATGCTCCGCACTCGTGGACCTTGGATCGGTCCGTAGCAATTTTAACAGTTGTTACAAGGCAAGTCTATTTATCCTTAATGGTTTACTAGCTTCTGTTTTCGGCTACGATGGTACTTTCCACCGTAAAAATTAGCAAGGTATTTCCTTTTCCGGAATACAATCGATCTCCATCCAATCGCATGAAAAGGTAACAAATACGCAGACAAAGTAACTCTCCTATCTAAAATATTAGAAGACCATTTTTATTATTTAAATTAATTGAATTACCTACAAAAACTTGGCAAATATTACGTATATCAATTTGGAAAAATACTAAAAGAAACAAGAGGAAAAGTGTTCTTTCCTCATGAACTGTCGCCCGTGGCCGCGGGCAAAGTGGCTTTGAAGAATGTAATTTAGCTAGTATTATATCCCGGGGGAAATATCCTAGTGTGCCTCTTTCCTGGGATTTGGGGAATTCCCAGGAGCTCCATTATTTGCGGCGATCGATGCTAGACCAATAAATACGGCGCGCGTCTGAGTGGAATTTATCTAAGGACGATCCATTGGAGCTTTTGGAGAATTGGAAATTGAAATTTATAGATAAATTAAGATGTATGATATTATTTACATGGTGGCAACACTATTGGAAACAACTACATAATCTTTAGCTCATGCAAACTTTAAAGCTTTTTACTTCCACCTCTAAAACCACTACACGCGGACGAAGTCGCGGGGAACAGCTAGAAATATAAATTAATTATAAAAAAGAGATTTTGAATTATTATTATTTATAATGTATATAATTAAATACTTTTATTTTAATATGCATATTGCATGAAAAAAGGCAATTTGAAACCCTATTAACATTTGCGTTAGGTTTTTATCATAACAGCTTTAAAAGAACCTGGCGCGGCGCGACGCGGCGTCGCACACGATATTGCAGTTACGTTCTGCCTTACGAGTAGAGTCACGTGCGTCGCCTAGTGCCGTATAAACTTTGTCAATAAAACTCGTCGCCTATCTGACCCATGCCGCACATTACTTACGATGTTTTCAGATCTGTTTTCAGTAGTTAAAAACATTAGGTATTTGTAGAAACATATTTTTTTACCCTAGATGCTATCGATACTGCATCATATTAGTTTTATTTCTACATCTCTTTTATTTGCACTATACAATAGACAAGCTCTTTAAAAAAGTGGGACTGAACCTAGTGCTGCTAGCTACAGCTAGTAAACTGGACAATCATTTTTTGTATTAGCAATCACTACATAGTATAAAACAAAGTCACTTCCCGCTAACTGTCTACCCCTATGTATGCTTAGATATTTCTTAAAACTGAGCAACGGATTCTAATGCGATTTTTTGAAATAGATAGAGTGATTACAGAGGAAGGTTTATAAACCATTTGACGCATCGATTTCTACGCGGTCGAAGCCGCGGGGTGCAGCTAGTAAAAAATAAATGAATTGTGTTTTGTATTTTTGTTGTGTACATTGTTTAAAAGCTATAGACTGAACTTTCTGCTAGTAGAGTCATATCCCATTCCGTGCGCGCTGACGCGACGTCGCCGCCAGGCTCCGGTTGCGTTGTGTTTCCGAGCCCACAGTGTATACAGATTCCGACAGAAACTGGATTATATTTTAGAGCCTTGTTATGAATTTGTTTTTGTCCTTTATTTTGCTGCAGATTGTTTTTATGCTGTCACATTTAACACGGTTTTTCGCCCTAAACTTAGAAGATAGAGTAAAAGTTTGTTTTGTTTTATGGGTACCAGATGATTTTATACTATAGTGAAGGCACTACAGAGATGACTAATATGAGTAGCTAATTATTATTTCAAGACATCGCCTCTTATAGTTTTTACGTTAGATGATGATGAATTTGCCTACTTTAAGTTGAGATGGCCCTCGAATTATTTGTTGATATCGTTTCGCGGATAGACGCTGATTTCAAAATGTTTAGTTCTAGTAATCTTAAAGCTTTCTTATTCCAACACGGAATTTTACTATTCCGCCATTTTGAGTTAATTAGTTCAGCTGTAACTATTATTTATTAAGCTCTATTTACAAATATATAGTTCGATTCAGTATTGAGAAAATAACTAAAGATAAAGATGAAGAGCCGGATAGCTGGTAGGTAAGGTACCTATCCTTTTAGAAACATAAGATACAAAATATAAGACACGATTAGACCTAACCACCATTAAAAGTGTAAGTTTGTCCGAAAATACCCTAACTTATACATGTAAGTTTATCCGAAAATAGCCTAACTTATACATGTAAGTTTATCGGAAAATAGCCTAACTTATACACAACACTAGACGAACTTCCCAGAAAATATCCACTTAGACCAGGGAGAAATAAAATCATACAACCATCATCAAACCTGTGTATGCACAGCACCGGCCCATATAAAATGTATAACAAACTACCAAACGCAATAAAAGACATAGAATCTGATACCTTAATCATAAAAATATTAAGAAATTATTAATTGACAAATGCTATTATGATATAAATGAATTTTTAATGACAAACTGACATTATGATAAGGCAAGTAAAATATAATCATTACTAAAATTATTAGACTTCCACTTGTTGTTCACGCCCAATAGGGTTCACATTGTGATACTAATATATACATAAGAACCTACTAATTAAGCCATGTGATGACTACAATAAATATATTGAGTATTAAGTAAAAAACTTAAAGGGGTCCCCCCCTTTAAGTTTTTTACTTAATACAGATAGAGAGGTGAACATTTGCATATTATGATAATGCTATGTGGATTGTCCAACATTATTTATTATTATTTGATTTCTATCAAGCACCAGTTTTAAGTTTACCTCTGTTGTATCGCCCTACATCAAAATCATGGGCGGATTATTTCCCATTAGCCGACACCACCCAACACCAGCCAACTGTCGACGTGTTGACTCAATTCCACGGACAGCGGTACGACAGGAGTATTACTGGATCAAACATAACCCTACACTTTTGTGGAACGGAAAAAGTATTTCAGTAAAGGTTTCCGGTGTCGTTTTTAGCTTCTAAACTTAGACCTTTTGGAATAGCTTTTTGAGGCAGATAAGGGTTGACTGAGTTAGGTGACGTAGTTATTGGCAGGTCTATGTAAATTTGTGGGTACAGTTTGGTACCTCAGCGTTCGTAGCTCAAAATGAATATTTATGCTCTTTGCTTTACTCTGTGACTATGCAATATTGCACCAGTTATTTTTGCGAGCAAAATGCTTCTGTGATGGAGTTTCCATGTTGAAAATACATAGCTTAAAATTCCTGTTATTCTAGTGGAGCAACCACGCTGTAATACTGGTGAATTTTGAGGTGTTTTCAGTCTTCAGAGTAAAATGACTATATTGTTGCATTTACGTCATCACTGTTGTACCTTTTCACTTAGCCTGGCCTCAGGCAGGTCCGTGTTCATTACGTATTTAGCCGCGTTGAGCAGCGAGCCAGGCTCTCGCTAAGTACACGGTACCTTGGCTCGCAGCTGAATATTTCATAGAGGCTTAGGATCAGGCGCTGCGCCTCTCTCAGCTTTACGATAATATTAGCTTCTGGGGTTGTAGGCAGAGGTGCTGGTTTTTAAATACCTGTTTATATTTTTTAAATATCCTGCCCTAAAATGTTGTAAACAAGTAATTAATTGTATCTAAGGAAATTAAAAAAAATACTCGGGTGCGTTATGGCACTAATTATACTTTATGCTTCATTGCGTCAATGGCACTCAATTACGGAACATATGCTGCTACGATATTTGCACTCGATGTACTAAACAAGTGTTTCGTAATTGGTAAATATCAAACTGCCATAAGTCCATAAGAAATTAGACTATTTGATTTGGTTGTATACTTCTCACTTCAAAAGTACATAAATGTAAATGTTTACTTTTTCAAATCTATAATAAGGACAAAAAAAATATCGCATGTCCAACCAATCACGGATATCCATTTACTCAAACACCCATAAAAACCATCTTATTCATGAGAAAATGTACGCAAATGTAAAGCAAACACAGTCGTGTAACGCGCTACTGGTAAACAGGATTTAGGGTTTACCTTAGTGTATTTCATGTTGACATGAAACCTGGCACAACTCAGCACACCACACAACAAAGCAAGCTCCGTGACGTGTGCTTAATGCCTTTGTAATGTGTGTTCATGGTGTCAAAGTAGCCTTACGGTAAGCGACACAACACAGGCTGAGTAATATACGGAAATGGGCTCGGAGAATCATCACCATTACACAGTGGACAACAACACACATGCTATCCAAATTAGCCATTCCATTAGTGGACAAAGTTGTATTAATTTAAATGGAAATGACCGGTGGAGGCTCGCACGCCCTAATTATAGTGGAAAGTTAAATTGCGCGGGAAAATGAAGTAGTTTGCGTGTGCCGGAAGTTGTTCCGTTGTGTTGGTGCCTAACTCGCTACAAGCGAACACAAACACTAGCTGTGATTTCGGCATTCCGTGCCTTTGTTCTAATATTTCATGACTTTGGAGTAAGTATATTAAAACTA
Organism: Eupithecia dodoneata; assembly: GCA_947044415.1. Classification (NCBI taxonomy): domain Eukaryota; kingdom Metazoa; phylum Arthropoda; class Insecta; order Lepidoptera; family Geometridae; genus Eupithecia; species Eupithecia dodoneata. The sequence continues at coordinate 499,568 of OX345665.1, forward strand.
CTTTGTAAGTTTTATAAATTGTTTTACGCAGTTTTTCGTTTGTGTTGACGAATACAAAGCTAGATTTGACCTTGACCTAAATAATATATCTACAAGAAAACAATAAAAATCATACATATTTAAAACGATGAAGTTGGTGATGAATGCTTTCTGATGAACATTACGTCACGACATGTAGTGTGAAGTAACCGTTTCAATAAAGCATCAGCGAATACAAATCACTGTGTTAGTAAACGTGTGCTTGCAGTACATTACCGCGTTCTTGACTGAACGCCGCTCAAAAGGCACCTAATTGGATGATGGCTCAAAGAGCGGAGTCACTCGAGGCGAGGCGCTGTAGGCTGCCTGATTACTTATTCATAACATGGAGTACATGTGGGGGGCAGAAGGGGGGGGGGGATCGATCACTTGGCTCCAACTCGGAGATCGTGAATACGTCTTACCTATAAGATATTCTGTATTGAAACTTCAACGATGAAGTTGGTGAATTAATTTTCAATCTCTTGGTTTAGGAAACTGTATAGACATTTTTTAAAATATGTGTCAGTTGAACATCTAGACTAGATAGTAAGCAACAGTTTGCAGTTAGCTTTATTATAATTTTCTTAGATGTCCATAACACATTATGTAATTAGCATGCCGCCTGAGGTCTTGACGATGCCTTGTGAATTGTCCAGCATTATTTATGTATTTGTTTGTTTGTTTGTTAAATATATCACAGCAGTGATTTAAAATCAATTGATCAAATTCTTGATTGAACACGGGGGCCGAATGCCTTCCTTGATCGATGATGGTCAAAGTCTACTTATACAAACAGTGGCTTTTAAAACAAAGGATTTTTGTTCTGGTTTTCTTTGCTTTTTCAAACAAAGGCACGTAAAAAAGGTAAGTAATCATAACAATTTTAGTGTTGTAAGGTATTGTAAATACCTAGAAGCTCTTATGTTACTTACTTCTTAAATGGTTGATTCGATCGTACTAATAGACTGGAGAAAAAGAGCGAGTCCATCTTGATAATATATCGGCTCGGCGCCGGCGGCGGCGGCGGCGGCGGCGGCCGAGTGGAAGTGATCTAATAGCGCGCGGCGGAAGCAATTTGTTCGGCGGCGACGAAGGCATTATGTCGTGTGGGCGCGCACTGAGCTACTCTGTGCTCTGACCGTGTCTGCTAACTGTGACTACTGCTGGTCCATGCTTGCTGATGTATTCATTTTAATTATTTATTTATTCATTCACTAATCAGATAACAATCAAATTGTTTACTTTCAATACTTTAACAATTTTAATCTAGATGAAATCAATTTATTTTTATCTATAGATGGTTAACACACATGATGGTCTAACACAGATGGTTGTTACATGTTATGCGATAAAGCTATGCCCCTGGTAACATGGTAACTGATAAGAATCTTGATAACGATCATGCCCAAGCTAGACTAGGAAACGATGTGGTCGGTATTTAGTAAAATTACTAGTGACCCAGTTAGTACCAAACTATGAGTCAGCGACACACTACTCAGTTGATTGTTTTCCAAATAGACACTCACTAAACAAATTACTGTAAGTTCATAGTTGTGCTATGCCTCTGTTCAAAGTGCGTACCTACATAATTTGATAATGGAGAAGCAAGTAAGAAGCATGTAAGTTCGAAAATGAAAATGAAAAGTTTTTATTTCTTTAAGCTTACAAATAAGCACTTAGACAGGTCATATTTATACTATTCATTATTATCAATTAAATTATTTTATAGTTCACTTCAATTTTTTGTCCACCAGTGGAAGAAGTGAGAAGAAACCACTAGTATGTTCATAACTTATGTGTCTGTAACTTATGTGTTCTTGAATCTATAACGCAATCCTCACTTACTTTAATGACATGATAATAAATTATAACTTAACACTAACTACGAATTCGTCGTAGCTGTGCTCAATAAGCCGCGTTTGAGTTTATATTTGAATGCAGGCAGACTGTGGGCTCTTGTAACAGCACTGGGAAGTCGGTTGTACACGGCTGGGCCCAGCCGTTAAGTTATAATTTATTATCATAAAATAATAGTTTAATCTATTAATTTGGCTATGATATTATTAATTTGAATGTTAGTTAATTAATTATATACTCTATGATTATTTGATTTTTATTATATTATTACTATTATGATGTTATGCAACGAATGACGAGTAGTTTTTTCATCGAGTTTTAATATAACATAGTCGTAATAGTTCCAAGACCTTTTTCGCTAATTGATGAGGTGCCTACTTTATGTTTGTTTTCACAAGGTATTTTATAGGTATGTATGTAGAAAAAATGTTACGGGGTACGGGACCTATTACTTTCCTATTACGGGGAACTATAACGGGGCCTTTAAGATTAAAATGATCTAATACACAAGTACCTTATGTATCAGATAATTGTAGTCTTAAAGTGACTAGGTCGGGTATGCGGTGTCCACTAATGGTATCGAGCGCGGCCTCGTTTGGCGGAGGCTGCTGGCACGGCGGGTGCTGGCACCCGCAGCGCGCGGCCTTGCCAAGGAGCCTCCGCTTAATCGTAGGCCTCCCCGTATGTCACGCTGTTGGCATCATCTGCCGCACTCTGCTCAAGGGTGTCACTTTTCTAATATTTATAGAAGACATCACGAGTGCTCTCATTCCTTCTTCAGTTCATAATAATATTATCATTTATTTCAGACCATAGAAAAGTAAGCGATCTTATTTAACTTATTCTAAGGTCCATAGTAATAGGTATATATACCTTAAAACTAGCATATATATATAAAATAAATAAATAAATAAAATAAATAAATAATGCTGGACAATTCACACAGCATTATCTAGCCATGGTAAGCAGAGCTTGTGTTATAGGTACTAGATAACTGATATACATAATACAATACATTACATAGATAGATATTTTTTATTATATATAGAAAACGACCAGAACACCCGAAACAAATATCTGCAGATCGTACACACATTTGTTCCGAGGCGGGAATCGAACCCGCAACCTCCTGCGTCGCAGGCGGACCTTCGCCCACCGCGCCACATCGGTCGTCAAATATAAAAGACTTAATTAATAATAGACGTTTTTTGGTGATGTAAATGAAACAAATAGCAAGTCTAGGAAGTGTTTGTTCAGAGCCAAGTTTGTGAAACAGTGTGATTTCTGATTCATAAAGTGTGACAGATTATATACCTATTTGTATTTTAACAGAAAGCCACGACCAACTAGACAAGTCGTAGAAACCATTTATACAACAATTTATTGCAGAGTGCAGGTGTAAATAAGATTACTGATTATTTATGTTTGTATTCATATACTCGTAGTTATCATATCATTATTTATACTGTAAAGTGGGGCTAATTCAACACGTTTTTCACACATTTCTTGAGATACTAAGTGAAAAAATGTAGCCCCCGGGTGTTCGAGTAGCCCACTGTAACTGACTGTATATATTTCCACCATACAAAAAACAAGACTTTGTATTCGTCGACTTTTTGATTAGACCATGATCGTTTTGACTTGGTATCCCATTGAAAAGTCATAAATTATAAGTATAATTTAGTATAATTTATTCCAACAATGCAGCACCACACTCCCTTATGACAAAGTAACAGTCAATTAAATGATTATAGCAAAACAATATTGTATTATTTTCTGTTTCAAAACAATCTATAACTAAGTTTCTTGATTATTGTTGTTTTAACTTATTCATTTTATATTATTCTGCAATCTAATTCAAATCAAATCACATTTATTTCAGACACAGTACAATCATTGCAGTACAAAGTTAACATACACAGTCCATATATCGACACACATTTTAAAACATACACAGAAAACACTAATTGTCTGAAATTTAATTAATTGCCATCCTCAGCTACTCATTCTTGGGAATTTCTTAATCCAACGCCCACGTAAACTCAAACCAGCCATTAAAAGGGTTCAGCAGGTCTGGCAGCGTGGTGGTCACAAAGGCAGCGGCTGAGCGCTAAGTGGGCGCCTTCCGCCTGGGCGGGCGGACTCGAGGTCGGGTAACGACCGCGTTAGGGCTCCCGGGCTCTGAACAATACTCATAGGCACCGTGTGAGGAGGTTACAGACAGATACAAAAAATTCAAAATAAAAAATATTAGTATCCAAAAAGTTTACGAATAATAACATCTTTATTTATGTACATGTTCTTACATTTAAGAGATGATCGTAGAGCGCGAACTGAACTTCCTTCAGCCGTTGACGTGATCTCGTCTATAAACGTCTCTGTTTTGTAAAAGTTAAAAAATGTATTTTTCCAAAACAGAGACTAATAGTATACAAATATTAGTACATATACATATGTAAATTAACTTTAAATTACAGAGAAATTGTCAAAATAAGTCACCACTTAGCATGTGCTATGGTAGAGCCGATCATACCATAGCGCTGGTCTTCCTCTTCTTTTGAACGAACGAGATAGGAACCCAGAGAACACTCTCATCTACTAACGTGTTAAGGTTAGGTTCGTGTAACACAAAACAATCGCCTTGTTTGTGTTACATTATATTATCTTCATTCATGATCAATAATTACCTTCGAGTATCACACATGCACCACTTGGACTGGAGTATAACCTAAATGGCCTTATTTTATATTTCCTCCTTGACAAATCCCCCAAGGGAAAACGGGAAACCTAATTTAAAAAAATCCAGAATAGTACGGTACTTGAATGAAATAGATACAGTGAAACTTGCAGTCTATTTTTGGTCTAGAAATCGCTACGAAACCGCTACGCAATGCCGAGACGAAATGTGAACGGCTACAGCATTGCGTAGCATTTCGTAGCGATTTTCGTAGCGACCGACAGTGCGCGGTCCGCCGTTATCTCGTGGTCCTACTATTTTTATCCTACTAGTAGGGACACGAGGGAGACTAGTATCTGTTCGTCCTACTATGACATTAGTAGTGCTGTAATACGTAAACGTACTTTTTATTCCGTAGCGGAGTTCTACGAACTACCAATTATTTAAATATTATATAAAATACAATTAACTGTTAATAAGCTATACATTTAATATATTATATTAAGGCAATTTATTAATTTTTATATTGAATACCCCTTTTTTGACATGTAACTTGGTTATCAATAAATGATTTGTTTTTGTAATAATTTATTTATACCACCTGTATTTAATGAATACCTTTGACACTACTCTGCTAGGAAAACGTTTTCCTTCATCGCTGTAGAGCGAGCGAACGACAGTATCACATTTCATGGTGACACTCGAGCGGCGAGGGATATTGATAGCAGGCCCCTCGGGGTCATTGACCCGAAGCCCCGCACATTCTGAGTGTCAACGACCGATAGCGAATTCCTTATCTCGCGCCGCAAGAGGTATTTTATCATTTGGGCGCCTTTGTTTCAGGTATTCTATTGAAGGTTGTGTGTAAAGGAGGAATTTGAAGCTGAAATGTGATTCAAAGTGCCACGCTTGGTTCCTACTTGCGTCAATGTTGTCATCAAAGCTTTCTATTCGTCAAAGTTAGATAAAGAGCCGTACAATAAGTATTGAGGCGTCATCGACACGTTCCATTGGTTCCAATGGTCTATTTATTTATTTAAAAACAAAACCCACAGCCCATAAGAACTAAAATTAACATACTTAATAATTATTATAAGTATTGCGTTCTTCCGCCTGGTAGATATCCCATACAATAACGCTCAAAGTTTGTTTATGATGTCTTGATACTAAACTCGCGGGTTATTTCGTATTTTTCTTCAAACAAAAGAACAGAATAAGTAGCACAGCTTTCTCATTTCCGTTACTATAGTGAAACAATAAAATATTCCTGCTTGGGTTTGTAGGTAAGTCGTTTTCCCTGGCTTTTAATACAAAGCCGTAACTGTCTCATCCGGTTGAAGCCGGTTCGCGAAGGCTCTCTGAGAGCTCGCTAATCTGTGTTTACGAACTAAAGACATCTTCTCTTCCAAAGCTTAAGCAGTCAGCCGGAAATTAAGCTTAACTTCCGAAAAATTCCTGATTAAGTACATACTATTACGTACTTACCAGTGACAAAAGTAAATTGGGACTTTACTGAGCACTGAGCTTCTGCCTGCGGCTTCGCACCCTTTTTCCAGGATAAAAAGTAGCCTATGTCAGTCCCGGGATATCATCTGAATTGCCTTATTTCGTCGAAATCCAGTCAGCCGTTTAGGCGTGAAAAGCTAACACGCAGACAGACAGAATTGCTTTTGAATATAAATAAGTAGCTTCTAGCCCAGGCATTTACTGTCCAGCCTTGGCGGTGCGACCTGGAGCGGGCTGCAGCACATACACGCAGCTGGACTCCGGCGTGTGCGACATGGGCATTCAAATTGTTATTTAAATGAGCCCGAAAGTAGGTGTCTGATCACCTGTAGCTATGCAAATAGTAGCACTCTGTAGCTACACAAATAGCGCTTAGTTAACAGCAGCGTCTACAATCCAGCAAATTAATTAAGCAAACTCATTGATCCCCATCTCGAGGCAAATTAATAAATTCACGAGTGCTAGCTTTAAGCCGCTGACCCGCCGCCGCGCACGTAGAGGCCACGCATGTGGGCCTAGCTTCGTTTTGCAAGAAAATGTATGTGATAACGTCCACTGCAACCACAAACACTCTAAGTCTGAATACAAGATTAATGACGTTATTGCTATACGCGTGGCTTGTTAGAATAAACTACGCAGCTCAACGCTGTTGACGCTATGCACGCGGTACACGCAAACAAACGACCCCACGCAGTTAAAAAACGATGCTGCACAACGTGCATGTATAGTGTGTGCTGCAGTGGAAACGTAGAACCACGTTGTAAAACAAATGAACGCTAAAATGCGGTGTCCGTACACAACGTGCGTGGCGATGAGACGGTGGCTTTACATACATAGACTAGTACCTAGCATGTAGGTCATTGCGAATATTCCGCACACACACTGCAGGACGCACGGCGCATGCGCGGGCGCGGCGGGGGGGTCGGGGGCGGGGTTGGTGGGGGGTGGCAGGAAGGCGATAATAAAATAAGGCGCCCGCTGCGGTCGCACCGCCCCGCCCAGAGCTTATCACACATAGTCTGCAGCTGATAATGATATGTTGTACTTTCAGCAAGCTATCTGGAAGCCTGCAAATAACTGGCCTAGCGGGGGACCTACGGCTGCCTGCGGGGAAGGGCGGGGCGGGTCAAGGCTAGGAAATCGAAGGCTACAGCGGCCCTTACCTCACTCACTGGGTTTATCTAACATGATCTGAGCCCCAAGTCGAGATGTCATCGTAACGTCTCATTATTCCATACATTTTGGATAAGCGCCTCCATCATGCGGACAGGTTACACACATCCCATACAAACATGAGACGTCTCGATCACTCCTCGATACTATAGTTCAATTAACGCGAGGTTATGCTCTGTTAGCCTAAAAAAATCCTAAATAATAATGAACCCAAATATGAGCCTATATAAACATACGAACAACTTTCTAAGATGGACATACTTTCTGGATTGGACATGTTAAAAACCCTCCAACTTTCTCTTTCAACAACAAAAAGATGGAAAGTATTCTTTGGACAATATAAACTGATTTGCCTGAAGTAAAAGTGATTGAAAGTTTTAATAAGTCCTCTTACGTAAAATTTCCAGAGTTTTCGAGCTTCTGCGCTGTAGGTAAAGTCTGTAGTAGTATGCTTCTTTTACGATGCGACAGTTTGCGACACATCAAATTATAATAATATGGTACTATAACTATGTACCGTTTACTAAAAGAAAGGCTCTTGCCTTGCCGTGGGGCTATAATTTTTTGTCAGTATAGGCATTTAATTTTCGCAGGAATTCATTTATTTAAAGCCTTTTTTCTAAAATTCCAATTTTTCTAAAATGTGTATATGATTATTATAAAGTTGATGTACGTCATTATTATATTATTTATAAGTAGATTTATACAGCTAATTCAAAACAATACGTGTTTACATGTTAAATTCATGCATATAAGCAGAGAACGTGCCATTCGTGTCGGTCCTGTGCTAGTCTACTATTTATACGATTGCACCAGATCTAGCTTTTATATTTAATGAATCCATTGATTGTGGCATATTTCCTGATCTAATGAAACATAGTAAAATAATCCCATTGTTTAAATCGGGTATTAGGTCTGACCCCACTAACTTTAGACCAATATCAGTACTGCCTACATTCAGTAAAGTTTTTGAAAAACTGATTTTACACCAATTGCTTAGACATTTTAATGGCAATGACCTGCTACACTGTAAGCAATTTGGGTTTACTCGTGGCAGGTCAACTACTGATGCCGGTGTAGAGTTGGTATCGCATATTTTTGATGCTTGGGAGAAGTCGCAAGATGCTTTAGGCGTTTTTTGTGACTTGTCAAAAGCATTCGATTGCGTTCATCACGAAACATTAATCAGGAAACTACATCATTATGGAATAAGGGACAGCTCTTTGGATCTTCTTACATCTTACTTGAGTGATAGGATACAAAGAGTTGACATTAATGGGAAACGATCTAAAGGGTCTGTGGTTTCAATGGGTGTACCGCAAGGCTCTATCTTGGGTCCTTTCCTATTTTTAGTTTATATTAACGACCTGCCTCATCTTGTAAAGAATGATCATGAGATTGTATTGTTTGCTGATGATACTTCATTAATTTTTAAAATGAATCGACAAAAAACAAATTTCGACGATGTAAATACTGCAATCTCAAAAGTAGTCCATTGGTTTAGTATCAATAATCTTTTGCTTAATGAAACAAAAACAAAATGTATAAGATTTATTCTACCTAATGTAAAACAAGTTAAGGCTGATGTAAACGTAAAAGGAGAAACGGTAGAAATTGTAGACAATACCGTATTCTTAGGAATAACCTTAGATAGTAAACTTCAATGGGGCCCACACATAGATAAGCTATCGAAGAGACTTAGTTCTGCAGCATATGCAGTTAAAAAAATCCGTCACCTTACAGACGTTGATACTTCTAGACTAGTCTATTTCAGCTACTTCCATAGTATTATGTCTTATGGCATACTATTGTGGGGGAACGCTGCAGATATAAACACCGTTTTTGTGTTGCAGAAGAGGGCTGTTCGTGCGATCTATAATATGGGTCCCAGAGAATCCCTACGTAATAAATTCAAAGAAATAAACATAATGACAGTACCATGTCAATATATTTATGAAAACTTGTTGTACACTCATAAAAACATTGATCGATTCAATAAAAAAAGCGATATACATAATGTAAATACTAGAAATAAGAATAAACTCGCTGTTCCCACAACTAGACTACATAAGATAAGTGCATCTTTTAAAGGGCAATGTATACGCTTCTACAACAAAACTCCAAGTGAGTTGCAAAAATTATCAATAAATAAATTTAAAAAAATTGTGAAGCATATTCTTTGTAAAAAGGCTTATTACAAAATATCAGATTATCTAGAAGATAAAAAAGCTTGGAACGAGTTTTGCTCCAACTCAAAATCTAACAACTTACAGATAAGCAAATCTATGTACTAGACACATAAGTTATGAACATACTGGTGGTTTCTTCTCACTTCTTCCACTGGTGGACAAAAAATTGAAGTGAACATCAATATAATAATGAATAGTATAAAATATGACTTGTCTAAGTGCTTATTTGTAAGCCTAAGGAAATAAACTTTCATTTCATTTCATTTCATTTCATTTCATTTCATTTCATTTCATTTCATTTCATTACTATTTATTGTGATGCTCAATGTAAAAGATCTTGTGAATCAAATTATAACCTCCACACGAGTCCTACTCTCCCCACGCCCCGCACACCCGCGCCACCTTTCTATCCCAGCCGGTCCCGTGGAATTGTATTTAACTTCGCTTTTTATCCATTTTGTTGGGAACTCCCGGGACAATCGCGTTTGCCGCCGGTTTCCTTTCTCGCTTACAAAATAAATGATTGCTTGTTCTAACTTGCTAAATAAATGAATGCTTATTATTTTGCGCGAGTGAGATGGAGAGGATTTGTTTGAGAAGTTTCCTTTGTTTCGTTTATTCTACTTGCAATTAAGAGCAATCTCGCTTTAGGAGATTCTGTTATTAATGTATTTTCTTTCAGAGAATTTTCAAGAAATTTTGAAGATTCATTAAATAATATAGTAGAGTTTTAGTTGCCATTTTAAAATATTCACCCCTAGGTCCATCTTTATATAGAGTATAAATTAAATGAAGTCGTTTCAGCTGTCTGTTTGCAGTTTTCAGCAATAGATGGAGTGATTCATGAGAAAGGTTTATAAACCATTTGACACATAGATTTGATTTTCGCAGCTAGTTTAAAAATATATAATTGCTAATTGTAGCTAGCTAGTTGTTTGAAACTTGAGAACTTTTCTAAGTAATAGCATAAATTGGTCATGACAAATGTAGGGTTTTCCAACAGTCGCAGTAGGCATCTCTGCGACAGTTGGACAAGGAGCGAGTGGACAACAACAGAGCCACAGAAAGGGCGTCCACTCTGTACAACCCTGAACAAGTGAGTTCAAAGAATACATTAATTAGGTAGGTGGGTTATGTATCCAATATTTACTTTCACAACGCGGGCAGACCGCGCCGCCGGCTCGCTGGCTAAAATAATAAACCCTTGAATTAATATTTTGAAATAATTTCAGTAAAGGTATTCGTAAATGTTACATTTCTTTGCAAAGCTCTTATTTTATTACGACGAAAGTTATTAAAACCGACCTACTTCGAAAATAACAGCATTTATCGTCTATGACGTCTCACTCGACTGGCACTACACTAATTGCACACTCTTGCTAATACATATTTAAGTAATTGTTATTTATTTTAGACATTATTATTACAAAACAAAGAAAGTTACTTGTTGGTATTTTCTAGAATATTTTTGATAATGTTTGCCTACACAACTATTTGCCAATAATAAAGGGTGCTTAAGAGTAATTACTATGTCTTTTATCATTAATATTTGTGTTTTCCTATGATTTCAATATGTTTATGATATCGACACCAATCTACGTAATAAAAAGTAGTTTTGTATTTGTAAGACAAAGAAAAAACATTTTTTCATTGTAGCCTCGTACTTTACGCCCTGTTGTACAACTGTGTAGCACCTTAGGGCTCTCGAAGCCACAACTCGTAAAAGCCTCGTACTTTACGCCCTGTTGTACAACTGTGTAGCACCTTAGGGCTCTCGAAGCCACAACTCGTAAAAGCCTCGTACTTTACGCCCTGTTGTACAACTGTGTAGCACCTTAGGGCTCTCGAAGCCACAACTCGTAAAAGCCTCGTACTTTACGCCCTGTTGTACAACTGTGTAGCACCTTAGGGCTCTCGAAGTCACAACTCGTAAAAGCCTCGTACTTTACGCCCTGTTGTACAACTGTGTAGCACCTTAGGGCTCTCGAAGCCACAACTCGTAAAAGCCTCGTACTTTACGCCCTGTTGTACAACTGTGTAGCACCTTAGGGCTCTCGAAGCCACAACTCGTAAAAGAGCCATAAATCAGGAGACTACTCAGGTGCCGCCATTACAGGTAAAGCTCGTTATGATTAAAAACGTTATTTACAGTCTACGGCCATTTTAGTTATCTTCTCTAATGAAATGAACAAATGATTAATATTCAGTCGGCGAGGCGGTCAGGGCTGGGCTACATCTGCGGCGATGGGCCCAAACCTTAGACTTCACTCAAGTATACCGGCTACAAACAAACGTGGAGTATAGGAACACTCTTATTATTTTTTATCAAATATTCAAACAATACGATAACAAATCATAACATTATAATATGAAAGAGTGTTGATTAAGATGTAAAACTGAATATGTACGAGCTAAAACATACGTGTAGCTATACGTATGTTTTAGGATTTGGATATACATATATACATTATCTAGTTTTACCTACGGATAAGTAGGTGAGCAATCTTTTCGTCCCCGTAAGTCAAGTTGCAATACGTTTCATCCAAATACGAGTACATAATCGACACAAATATCATAGTTATAAAATGACTTGCAGTATCCTAAAAACTCATCAAAACTCAAAAGAAGTCCAGTGTGGCCAAGCCTTAGTGAGCCATTTACATGCAAACGACGGCCTGTTAGTAGACCCCCGCCACTATGAATGCTGACTGTACTAATTAATGGCCAATTTACTTAATTAACACATTATTTAGGAGGCTTGGCGGTCCACAAATAATTTGATTAAACTTCGTTTACAAGTTAATGATAACTTACGTTATAAAACATTTAAAAATAAATAACAATAATAATTTCGTAGTAAGCATAAATATTCTATGTAAACGAGTACGTATTATTTGTTCAAACAAAGCTTGGTAGTATTTTATCACCAAGAGATCAATATCTAAATTTCGTAGCATCGTAGCAAACATAGATTTCGTAGCATTTATCCGTAGCAAATGTTGATTTCGTAGCATTTATTCCATTGCAAAAGATGATTTCGTAGCTTCGTAGCAAACATAGATTTCGTAGCATTTATCCGTAGCAAATGTTGATTTCGTAGCATTTATTCCATTGCAAAAGATGATTTCGTAGCTTCGTAGCAAACATAGATTTCGTAGCATTTATCCGTAGCAAATGTTGATTTCGTAGCATTTATTCCATTGCAAAAGATGATTTCGTAGCTTCGTAGCAAACATAGATTTCGTAGCATTTATCCGTAGCAAATGTTGATTTCGTAGCATTTATTCCATTGCAAAAGATGATTTCGTAGCTTCGTAGCAAACATAGATTTCATAGCATTTATCCAAGCAAATGTTGATTTCGCAATAGTCACAGTAAGTAATTGTAGCAAACCGTTGCTACGAAAACACACCTAAGAAGAAATCGTATTATTCTGCGGCAATCGTTGCTTTCGAACCAACCCATAAGCTAGCTTAGCTTCCGCAGTATGCAAAGGTTTGGTGCTTTAGCTTTCAACTCAATAACACTCATAATATATTTTACTAAAAAGTTGCAGCGAGTGGCTTGTCGGACCCAACGACGCGTGTCCGCAATCGCGCTTCATGCAAATACTCTCTTTCACATCAACTCTTTTGTAACAGTAGGGTTGCTGTCGCCTTACTTTATTTTATATATCTACTAGCTGCGCCCCACGACATCGTCCGTGGAATTTTCTTCGTAATTTTACCATTTTTATCACTGTATAAACCCTGGACTGCGACAAACATTTCAAAGCCAAAATCAGCTAAATCGGCCCAGCCGTTCTCGAGTTTTAGCGAGACTAACGAACAGCAATAGATTTTTATACAGGGTTATTGGTAATTCGACGTATTCCCGTTAGGAGGATAGGGATAGGGGTGACTATTTGCGATAATTTTCACCCCATGTGCATCATGCAAAAGTGAACCATTTTTAAGTTATAATGATTTTTAGCTTTTTTCAAAATAAGTCAAAAGTGCAACATCAAAAATTGATTTAAAAAAAACTGTCTATTTAAATCTATTTTTTTCTTCTGATTTATAAAAACGAATCAACACTGGTTATTTATCAATATAAAAACAACAATTGTCGCTCCAAATTCAAAAATGCGATATAAAAAACGATATTATTTTAAAACTTCGAAAAACTCAAATTTAAAACTACTACCTATTCAGCCAATCACAGCGGTGCAAGATAACGCAGTCTTCATTCCAAAATTCAAATTCATAATAAAAAATAGCATACTACCAAATCAGCCAATCACAAGGGTGTAAGAGCAAGATATAATGCTTTTATTTAGCTATCCTTTCCTTGACATGATCCAGTAGTTTTTGTTAACAAATCACTTATTTTTGGCACTTACACTAGTTTAATTACATTTTTCAACATGATGCTTTCGTATTAGCCAAATCAAATTTTCATAGTTTATTCTTCATGAAAGCCAGATGTTTTTAAGATAAGTATCAGAAAAAAAAAATACGAAATATTTATTTTAGAACCATAAAATAAATTTAATGTAAATATTAAATTTTTCAAAGAAATTTTGCTATAATTTTCATATTTGGTTTTATATAAATCTAAGAGTCAAATTGGTATAAGGGCACTAAAGGCCCACTATTCATCTTGTTTCAAAAAAAAGAACAGTGTCGCAGACCCAATATTTTGGCTGCAATTGCGAAATTAAAGATGAATTCTGATTTTAACTAAAATTTTACTTAAGTCCAAATAACTTTTGAACCAGTGAATATCGCTGAACATACAGGGGGGTTAAATCGATAGGTGCTGAGGTCCCCCACCCCCCATTTACCGATGATCCACCCCTTATGTTACACCGTGTATAAAGATTGAATAGTAGTTTCTGCCCAATTTCTGCCCTATATTTTATTCCATGCCTCTTAAACTGAAGTACCCGAATGCAATACTTCAGGTCGATTCTCTGCGTGGTGTTAGCGTGAACAAGTAACAAACATCCACCCATCCATATTTTCTTGTTTAGTATGATGTCTAATTTTGACACAATTTCATTTGAATAGATGTACTCAATAGATTACTCTTCCAATTTAATAAACGAATAGTACGTTAGTACTAGGTATGTAGTTATTCTGTTCAAATTGTAGTTTCTTGTAGTTAAGTACGGTTAATTTGATTATGGATTATATTAAAAACGAATACGGAAAATATTATAATATAGTTTTAGTATAAATAATAAAATATTTAATTGTGAACTTTAATTTTTGCGTGTTATTAAAAGGTTCATGGGCTAAAACCAGTTGACGGACCGCAAGGGCGCCGCGTTCACCCCGCGCCGCAGCCCTACCGTTTCCGGTTGTAAATGAAAGCCTTATGCTAAAACCAGTTGACGGACCGCAAGGGCGCCGCGTTCACCCCGCGCCGCAGCCCTACCGTTTCCGGTTGTAAATGAAAGCCTTATGCTAAAACCAGTTGACGGACCGCAAGGGCGCCGCGTTCACCCCGCGCCGCAGCCCTACCGTTTCCGGTTGTAAATGAAAGCCTTATGCTAAAACCAGTTGACGGACCGCAAGGGCGCCGCGTTCACCCCGCGCCGCAGCCCTACCGTTTCCGGTTGTAAATGAAAGCCTTATGCTAAAACTTAGTATTTTTCTTGGTACTCCGAATGCATACCGCTTTAATAAGTCATTTATTATGCAAAGTGGCAATCAAGGGGAGCGAGTGGCGCCGGGGGCTAGCGCTAGATAAGATCTGTGGTCGTGTTTGCTGCTGGCTGCGCGTGTGATGATGATGATGAATATCACCAATGGCTATCGTAGGGCTGGGCGGTGCAGTGCACCAGGGCCCTGGAGCTCAAGGGGCCCTCTAATCTAAGCTTTGAAAAGATAGGGTCAGCCAGCTTCCGAAGCTAAGCTTCAAGATTGCTCACAAGTGTTTTTTTAATGATTTTAAATGAACATCAACAATCACAGAATTCTCTATTTTTTTTTTGTTATTGTTATTTGGTAGTTTGGTTGAGTACGTCCGTAGCACATTGTATCAGCGATAAGCTCACGTGCTTGACGGTCGTGAGATCAATTCGACTATTCCACCCGTCAACTTTTTAGTTAATTTTTCATTCGCTCTTACTTTACATCTATTCTAATGTTCATTGCAACGTGGAAACTGTAGAGGGGCGGTGAGGGCCCAATTCCATCTCTATGCACCGGGGCCCTTGTCCACCTAGCTACGCCACTGAATATCACTCAAATGTGCTTCAGGTAAAGCTTCTCATTATGTCTTATTATGAGGTTATGGTCGAATGGTGTGAAAGGGATTGCTCTTTCCATTACGGCCACCTAATTAGTATTCCGTATTTAATGCTTTATGGCATAAATGGTATTAATGTATATATAGACCTCCTCATCGATTTCGACGACGGCGACCCTAGATATCACGGATTTTTTCTATCATGAGATCTAATATGGCTCGCCAGACCGAACTTGGTCTTGGATATCCTAAGGCACGCATGGTATTAATGTACCGTGTAAGATAGAGATGCAGACGGATCATAAAATAGGACTTCATACAAAAAAATATTGAAGAACAAAATAGTTTAGTTTATTATTATGTACACGAACAGAGATCTGATTATTGGTGGTTAGTAAAAAGTGCAGTGCTCGGCTGACCCGTCCGAACTGATCTGATGCCTAACTTATCTTTAGTAGTTTGTTGGTGATCATGAATAAACTCTTACTGACAAAGAAGGGTACTTACTTAATAAAGAGTGCATTCGATTGATAGTATTCTGTCGATGCGAGAGGCACAAACATTGCCACCTACCTACTGTAGCCACTTAAAAGCCTCGCTCTACCCTCGGCTATGTATTTCCATCACTAGTAGTTATAATGAATGTAGACGAGATCGTATTTCAACCCGGTACCTTCATTAGGGCTCGCGATCTACATAATCTAATTCTAGTGGAGATTTCCATATTTTACACTAGAAACCTGATAAGCAAATGTAAATTGGTATCTTGTTAAAAAAATAACAAAAAACTTAAGCAGGTACTCTAGACTAGAATGAGAAGAATTGCTAAAGGTAAGACCGTAAGGAGTGCCAAAACAGTTTTGCCACCTTTTTTATTTTATTTGCTTGAGGTTGCTTTTGTGACGACACTGCGGCCATGATAGACCTTTTGTGACGACACTGCGGCCATGATAGACCTTTTAATAGACCTTTTGTGACGAGGATGCGGCCATGATAGACCTTTTGTGACGACACTGCGGCCATGATAGATCTTTTAATAGACCTTTTGTGAGACTTTAATGTAACCAGCAGTGGGTGAAGTTGATTTGAGATGATGGTGTAAATAATGCTGGACAATTAACAGAGCATCATGTAGCCTCATGCTTGTTTTATGGGTAGTTAACTGATAAAACCGAAGTCAAGTCAAGGAGGGAAATCACCGTGATTTGAGTTTTGAGCTATCCAATATTTCGGCACAGTTTCGTACTCTGGACTCAAATCTTGGCCAATATCCCATTATAAATGATATATTATAAATAACTGCTATTCTTAAAGCAATACAATTACCTACAAAGAAATATATATTTTTTTAATATAGAAAACACACAGAACCTGAACGGCGCAGCGTATCTACAGTTCACACATTTGTCCCAATGCAGATATTAAACCCGCAACCTCCTGCGTCGCAAGCGGACCTTCGTACTCGACTCGACACGTACCTATATTGTTTTTACTATCAGCGTAGTGCTTTAAAATTATTCTGTGCTATCAGAACCTAGGGCTGAAAAGCTCATAATTCTCGCCGTTAATTTTGGGATCACCCAAGAGGTTTACTCAAGCCTGGTTCAGTCCGGGCCCGTGCCAAATGTGAAGCCTCCCGTGCCAAGCGTCACTCCACTGAGGGCCTATCGCACACACGCCAGCCAATTTTTAATAATGGACACATTTGGCACCACATTCTACGAATTTGTTAATTTAGTAAAGACACCAGATACTGTTACGGCGAATAAATTGGCAGCGCTTTTGATAGGGCCCTAGAAAAATTGGAAACCTTTCATGTTTTTTCTACCTATTTAATTTTGACTGCTTTTTACACCACCTCTATTAGTCATATTTCATTAATTCAGTATCAGAAATCAATAACTGTTTGCTCAACTGTTTCAATGCTAAATACTGGTTTTAATGATTTTAAAATAAATAAAATAAAAAATTGTGCTCTATCCCTTATAAAAGAAACTCTTGGACGTACGCATTCTTCCCATCCTCACCTATGGCGCTCAAACTTGGTCTCTATCCGATCGTCAAAAGTCCGCCCTCGGGGTCTGCCAACAAGCCATGGAGCGTAGTATCTTGGAGTCAAGCTGTGAGACCGCGTGCATACTACGCTCCAAAACACGCATCATTGACGTTGGTCAGACAGCCGAAAGCCTGAAGTGGAACTGGGCCGGACACGTCTGCCGGTTGTCCAGCGACTTGTGGACAAAGACCACCACAGAATGGAGCCCACCCAACGCTAAAAGGTGACGTGGAAGGCCCAGGATGAGATGGTGTGACGAGCTCGAGGCACATCTTCCATCGTGGCCTGTTGCAGCGTTGGATCGCGAGGAGTGGAAGGAGAAAAGGGAGGCCTTTGCCCAGCAGTGGGACAATAGTGGCTAAAAGTAGATAAATAAAATAAAATATTGTTAATTGTTGTCAATTCTCTTAAATAATCAGGGCCGGCCATATCTCCCGAAGAACCGACCAATTTGCGTACCTTCATTTGACCACAGTCTCACCTGATGGAAATTGACGATGTGAGCGACTATTTATCGCGAAGGTACTCACTCTTGTGTTGAAAAGAGCCATGTTCTCATTTATTAACCGGAAAAACAACATCATACCTAACTTTTCAATACTTAAATATAAGGAGAAGACGAGAAAACATCAAAGCTCAACTAAAGCCAATTCGAAACAACTCGTTACAAAGCAAGGTAATTCGGTTACCGACGAGGAATAAGGGGCCATTTCTCTTGTTCAAGTCGAAATTGGGCATTGTGGTGCTCCTTTGAATAGTTGCTAAGTAGTTACACCGACATTGCCCGTACAATAGGGCTCTACAAATTGTTTGGTAGCTATAGCTAGGACCGCTTTTTGTCCATTATTGGAATAATGGCGACCAATCCGAAAAGAAAGTTTAATTACGTAGGTATGTACATACCTAGTACTAAAGTGATAAAAACATTTTGGAAGCTATGAGGAAAACGTATTTCAGGACTGCCTATCTATCTACTCTATCTCTATACAATCAGCAAACTGAAGTTTCCTAGGTAGGTATCATGAGACTGAGTAGGTACCCACGCAGATATTAAACTACATAGGTAAGGTTCTAAGTAAACGCCTAACCTAACCAAATATTCCGTAATAGTCCTAAAACGTCACCTTTATTAAATAATACCAAATAATGTATTAATTGGAATTTTGATTTAATCCCTTTTCAGTGATAAAATTAAAGAAGTTAGATTTCTAAGAACTAGTTTACTTACTTACCTAAAATATTTTTATTATTTTACTATATACTCGATCTGAATACACATCCTACTAATATTATAAACGCGAAAGTTGGTAAGTATGGATGGATGGATGGATGTTTGTTACTCTTTCACGTAAAAACTGCTGAATGGATTTTAATGAAACTTTACAATAATATAGCTTATACATCAAAATAACACATAGGCTACAATTTATATAGATATATTGTATATTATCCAAATTATCTATCAGCACGCGGGTGAAACCGCGGGGCGCAGCTAGTAACACATAATTATATTATTATCCAATTCCTATGTAATTATTATAGGTTAGTAATACCTACTTATTTACCTAAACAAACTGTTCAATTTAGTCATGCACTAAGTAGATAAGAACCTAAAAATGGCGGGCGTGCTGGTAATCGAAGCGAAGGCCATTTACCTGTGCCATTACCTATAACGCGATGAGTGACGCAGAATGGCGGTAAATGTCTGTGTTCTCTGCTAAACCCTGGCTTAGTGGAGGTTCGCACACCTGGTTTGACCCTGACGCCAGCTGGATTACTTTATTTAAACGTTCGTAAATTACTTTCAAGTTATGAAAGAAGATATTAGGTACCTTGCGATAATTTCGAGATTCAAAGTTGGTGCCAAATTCTATCAAGTTCAGGTTCACTTTAAAGTGACTAGATGGCGCCGAGCGCTAGTTTGTTTTGTTTTTTGTTTCAGATATGTCAAATCTGTCAATAACACCGGTTAATATTCTTAATTAGTGGTGGGCTACATAAAGTAGTATCGATATTGACCGTGTTTAATCGATTTTTATTCACGTACGTATAAGAACTTCGATGTCACCAATTCGATTTTTTTATATGGAAAACAAAATATTATTTTGAAATAATTGTAACAAACCTACTCTATTCTTGTTTAATTAATTTTATTAATTTGACTTATCTGTAATTGTAATCTCGGAAGTAGGCAGGAGTGGCTGCCATGGGAATTCCATCCCAATAATACCAATATCTTAGTAGTACCTACTGTCAAGTCGAGTGCCATTTCAAATTGTTATTTTGGTGTTTGTTTTCGATATTGTTGTTATTGTCTTCGTTACTCATGACTTGCTGACGCTTTAATGTGATATGTCACCAACACGTAAAATGGTGTTTGAAATTTCATATCAATGAAAACGAATCGAACGATTCTGCGAAGATTGCGATAATTATTGAATTGTTACTTATTGAATTGAATTGTGACATTTTCACAAGTTTGAGAATAATTATTCATAATTATTCTCAAACTTGTGAAGATGTCCCTTCATCTAGTCTAATTCTTATGGAAGTACATAATAATAATATTCATTGATATTTCTTGCATAATGTACCTAGGCTGGCACAAAGAAAAAACATAACTACATACGACAGGTGTAGCGCGGCGGGCGAAGATCCGCCGTTGAAGGTTGTTGGTTGATTGGGTTCGATTCCCGCCTTGGAATAAATGTTTGTACGAACACCAAATATTGGTTCCGGATGTTCGAGTTCGGAGTATTTTTACTAAAATCTATGTAGTACCCTTAACACAAGCACTGCTTTGCTAAGGACTAGATGATACTGTGTGGATTGTCCAATTATTTATTTATTTATACCTATGTAGGTAGGTATAAATAAATAACTGTAACTAATTTAACTTATTACATTATTATACATTATGCACTCAACTGTCACATGCGCAGATTCGTATTAGAGGATATGTTTACAGAATTCATAAAGATTTGCGCGACTTATACTCCATAAGGCAAGCACCTACTCATAAAAACACCGCTTGCGAAGTCGCGGGGAGAGAGTAGTTAATGTCAAATGGATCGAGAAGAAATGCCTAGTACTGACCTACCTGTACCTACTAACTGTTGCTATTAAAACTGGGGAACCCTGAAAAAGTAAAAGCTACCGTGTAGTGGGTAGGTACCTACATCGTGTAACGTAAGCCTAAATACCTATTATGATAATACGGTAGGTAGGTACAATAGCTTGGTAATTACGTGTGTTGGTAAAAATGTCCAAGCTTGGCTACTACATTGACAACAAGCGCGTGTCATTATCATTATCTCGTTAGCGCGCTGTTCGGCTGTCTGTCTGCGGACACTGCGGCGTGCCTTCGGCTGCGACCGCGAACTAGGGCATGGTGACACTTGCCGCCGTAGTGGGTTCAGTCGCCGCCGCTGTCATCTGGAGATGCCGCCGCCGCCGCTGTCGTCGGTAGCTGCGCCGCCGCCCACCATCGACGCACCACGCACCACGCTCGCCGCCGCCGCCACCGCCGCCGGCTGCCAGCTCCCGCAGTGACGCATTGCAGGTGCGCGGCATCCAATCGGCGCGCGCCGAAGAAGCATCGTTCTCGTTACCGCCGCACCCGCCCGATATAAAACCGACTATCCTTTGCGGTTCAAATTTAATCTTGTGTTGTGCGCTTTGAGACATGGACTTGCGACGTTTTCTATCTTTGTTTATAAACGGACAGCATCCAGTTTAGTGCTCGGGCTATCCAATCCAAGGATCGGAGAACGGCTTTGAGAACGCGGCTAATCGAATAGTCGATTCGGAACGATTCGCGCCGGGCTCAAAGCGAATCGGTGTCGCGAGCTTCTCGGCGCGGCCGCTCGCGCGAGGGGGGCGGCAGTATCGTGTTAACCGTCGTTCCGTGCGGTCGCTTTTGCGGCGTAGACTGTGATTTTTAGTGTAGCTCCAGATAATCCAAGTTAATCTACAATGGTGAGTGTTATTTTTGCTGAATCGTGTCAAAAGTGCATTCAGGAGATCCTCCCGGATATGATCCCGGGTATATTTCGGAGATTTGGTGCATCGGTGTTTTAGTGATGACGGCCTCCATTTATATTATTGTGATGGCCGTTTTTTACCGCAATGCGGAACGAAATCGTTGCTGGATCCGAACAAATAACGAGATGGGAAGGAAGCCAGAGTGAAATGATGAGAGTTTTGATTTCGGGAACAGTAAACATCGCAGTCCAACCGTCAAAATGGGTCGAGAAACGTCCGTCGCCATAGTTCCGTAGCCGGTAAAGTCAGTGACGTTATTTTGCTCAAAGCCGGTTGTCCAATGTTGCCTGTTGGCATACCGTTTTGGTCGCATTCTGTATTATTATACTATAACAAGTGGATCCAAAGTAATCAGTTTGTGTACGGCGGTGTAGAGAAATCACCCGCATCGGTCGACCGGTGTAACTGTCAGACGCCCGTTGACTCATCGTCATCGCTTTGCGATATTTTTTGATACGCAGTTCGCGTATCAGTAGAGCCGTTGACCGGCGCCGGACCATGGTAATGTTTGTCCTGCTAGGCCGAGTCGTCGCTTGTCGCGCCTGTACTGCTGACTCCGTTCCATCTCCATTGCTATCACGACCCTATTATCACTCAAGATTGTTTTCTAACCGTTAGTTTTGAAGGTGAACTGGTCGAGTAAGCTAATTTGAGACATATTTGGATGGATAGGTAGGTAGTGATCAGAAGAATGTACCGAGTACAGTGAGTGATGTTTTGCCGCGATGTCGCTGCCTATAGTTGAAGCGCTCATTAGGCAGGACAGGAGAACCTATTAAAAGCAAACAACCTCAATGTTTTTTCTTGTACTGTAACAGCTCATAAAGACATGTTTGCTTATTTGGGTAGATAAAAGACTGTAAATGTCAGGGATTTTACACATTGCCATGCTAATGTTTACCAAGTATTAGGAGATCAATATTTTAACTTAGTCTGACCATGAATTTACCTTTTTATTAAGAATAGAGACATTTAATAACAGGGTGTCTCATAGTCAATTAAAAGAACTTGCTAGAATAATTTTAATTGTCTGCGTTTTTCTAGCTTTTGTTGGGCACCGCTGTTATCAGCTGCATGAGATTACAGTTCCCACTACAATTCCATTGTGAGTGAACAAAGGCCGCATTGAATACCTAGTGAGACAGTTAGTGGAACAATGCCTGCACTTTGTAATTGCCCAGCTGGGACAACATCCTGGTGTTTACAGTGTAACCCAAGTTATCAACCAACATTCTATAGCAGTTGATTGTTGATCCTTCCATCTGATATGATGCTGCTAGGTTGTTGCTCCAACTAAATAACTAATAAGTTAAAGTTTTCTTGTCCACTTCTTTACTTTACCTTAAAAAGATTGAAGTGAACAAAATAACTAGGTGATCACTTTATTTCCTAGTCTAACGAATGCAATTTGAAATTTGTGACATGTCCAAGTGTCCTTTAAGGTCTAAAAGACATAAAGCGGTTTGATGTCACATAAATGTATTGAAGAAATTTTAATAAGATAGGTACATACCTAATTAGTTCTTAGTAGGAAGATCTGCAGGGCTATTACATTTGGATAAAAATCACATGTACATGTCGACTATTTCTGTCGTAGATATGTGCGAAATTCAAATATTTGTTTTTGTGTGTGTATAGTTTTGAATTTTTAATGGGTTATGCTTATGCGGTCTGCAAACAGTAAAACTAGTGGGATAGGAAAAGTACATAGTTTCCTGCATATATATTTATTTTAGTAAATATGATTTTTAACTTCTGTGTTCTGAAGTTGTAAAATCGATTTGCGGGAAACTAATTTTCCGCCAGTTTTATTTACAAAACGCGGATAATATAAAAAATTATAATCCGCAAAAATGTACTAAAGGCCGGGATATTAATATTTCTGCATTCTACAAGGAATCATATTGGCAGAAAAATCTGTTCAAATAAATGTTTTAGTGGCAAAAATACATTCGCAATTTTTGATAATTCAACACGCACTTGATCTGGTATTGGTAGTGTGTGTGTTGTGAATAGGTATTGATTAACATTGACTAATTTAATTATCACGATTTCGTTGTTCATTGGCTAGGAGTATATTGGCAAAATTGATGTTTAGGTATGTATTGCGATAAGTGTACTGCGGCATTCGATATCAGGGTTGCAAACCCCGCAGTGTGACGCGGCGTCAGGCAGTAATTACACGTAATCTCGTGTTCCTTATCTTATCGCGGCCGATAGCGATAACGCACTCGCGGCCCGCCAACTCTTCAGTACACAGAACTCGGAGACAATGGTCGTCATGGCGCAAAACGTACGGCCCCTAACTTAATTTGCAAAGTAATCGCTGATCTCAAAGCTCGTAAAACTATTTTATGAGAGTTCCTGGGCCATCGAACTAATTATCTACGTGCTCCACGAAATTAGCTCGTATCTTGATAGTAATTTGGTTTTTTTTCGGTAGGCGGATCAACTAACGGAAGAACAGATCGCAGAATTCAAGGAGGCGTTTTCATTGTTCGACAAGGACGGCGACGGCACCATTACTACCAAAGAGCTGGGCACCGTCATGCGGTCCCTAGGGCAGAACCCCACAGAAGCCGAGCTGCAAGACATGATCAACGAAGTTGACGCAGACGGTGAGTCACTTACCTTCCTTCATCTCGTCAGGCGAAACGTGGTCACCGCTGGACATAGGCCTTCCCAAAAGATCGCCAGAGTGACCAGCTCTACGCTCTACCTTCCCTCAAACTCTGCTTGCTTTGGAGCTAGATGTTACTGTGTGGATTGTCTAAGATTATTATTTAGTTTTATCCGTTACTGTCCAAGGCCAAGGTCTCTCATTTCTTCAACTCCTCGCGATTCAACACACTAACAGGCTTTGATCGTAAATTAGCGTTAAGCTCGTCCCGCTCTCGCATACATTAATACTCAAAAGTCAAAAATCATTTATTCTTTAGGCTTACAAAATAAGCACTTACTTATACTAGGGTATTACTTAATGTGACGGCGGGACGAGCTAGGGTAGGCCCTACCTTCGGTTCATCAATGTGATCATAACCTTAGGTGAATCACTCTAATGACTAAGTATGAAGTTACGGATGACCATTAGTCAAAGGAATTCGCGATGGTAAAAATAAAGATCATCGCAGATTTTAATCATTTTGCCTTTTATCACTTTCAAAACAAGTTTATGAGACTGATGGAGGACCGTGGTGTAGTATCTACTGCGTAAGATTCTTGTAGGTAGGTAGGTATGTGCAGTATGTACAACTATATTTTACTATATTATTATAAATTCGAAAGTTAGGATGTTTAGATGGACGGATATTTGTAACTTCTTAACGTCAAAACTAATGAACGGATCCGGCTGGAATTGCGTACATGCAGTTGTAGGCCTGGAATAAAATATAGGCTACTTTTATCACATAAACCAGTTCTCATGAGATAGAAATAACCTTTAAACGTTTCCATATCGGTAAACAACGCGTGTGAAGTCGCGGGCAGAAACTATTCGTACATAAAGCATACCTACCACTTCAGATAAGGAATAGCTCGCCTAACTGCAGTTGGAAACGTAACCGAGTAGTTTCCTCATTAGTCTGCGGGAATGAGTTTGACCGCGGCTACATTTAGCTCATAACAGGAATACTTACCTACTGCGAAACTACATTCGCTATTTCAGCCTCATTTAGCGCTAAATAAGCAATTTGTGTGTAGATCAGGCAACGAATTAGGATTGGAACTTTTTCGTCTGTGCCAACATGGCCAGCATTACCGATTATCGAGTGGAATGTTATCGACATTAAATACTGATTTATAGGCACAGGTTAATTCACACCTGGCTTTGATCGCACGTTATTTGGCAAGAAATAACACGCTCATACAATAAACACCTAAGATAGACCCTCTAGCTCGGTTTATGGGCAATCTAATAAAAGTTACATAAATGGAGCAATGAAAGGATTTGTACCTTTCAGCGCGTGGGTAATGTCGGGAAAGGCATTATTAACTATCACGCAGGCCTAGAAAAGCAATAAACTCAATCAAAACATGCTTTTATAAATATTTGCGGTGGGCGTTAATTTGACAAATTTACACTACGGTACCACATGGAAAATTTTCCTGTTATTACCATTTTGGGAACAAAACAATTTTTTATGTTAAAATATGGCAAGCTATTATTATTCGAGGACATCGTCATTGCGTCACAGCAAATTATACATTGTAGGAAATAAGACTGCAAAATGGAACACATTTAGCATGCAAAAGTTCCATAATATCTTTTTAATTGAAGCAAATTCCCTTGCAAACTGGCACGAGTACTTAGTACGTGCTTTTAACAACCGCGCACACTTCACCTTAGCTTTCCTACGCCCGGAGATAGATACAGTATCCAACTTCTCTTCTAGGGAACGATTGCAATCTTCGAGTTAGTATCAGTATATTACAGATTAGCGAGCTACCCGCGGCTTCGCACGCGATTTACTGAGTAAAGGCGCGTTCCTTCGCCGCGTCGTGACGACACATAGTCGTGTTGTTATTGTAGGTCACGCTCCGGGGTGGCTTTTAAAAAAAGACTTATTTTAATTAACCCTAATTTATTATAAAAAATTACAATGTAGAGACTCGTTCGAAGTATGAATCGAGAATGCTCAGTTCCTGAATCTAGGTAAACGAAGACATCGCGATGTCTTTGTTGACAAAATTTTACATAGTTAAATATCTGATTCTAGAAACAAGTGTAGAACTATTTCTCACTCAGCAAAATATCACTTCTATCCGTTCAGAACTTTTCTCCGCCCAAATATTACGTATCTTTATAAAAGTTTCGCCTGTTAAGTATTAGCAGCGTTTTTAAAAGTACCTAGTGAAGTTTTAACATTATTCTTGTGATAAATTGTTCTCCGAATGTAAAAGTACACGAATTGTGTATTCAAGCATCACGGCTTACTGATAAACTGCTAGTCGCGATAACCGCGGAGTTTGTTTTTATTCGTCGACTGTTTTAATATAACCAGAATAACGTCGCCTCGCTCTCTTTCCTATCTGCGTTCATGGTTCACGCGCTTTGATAATGAGGTTTGTTTTGGATTAATAGTATTTGCCAGAATTGGCCAAACAAAGAGCTCCCAACCTTGTTTACACACAAAATGTATACTGGTTGTATACATTTTGAAAGCAAGGAATGCCATTCAAATCACTATCAAATTTTACAAAAAATGCATTTCCCCCAGGGTTGGCATGATTAAAACAAGTTGTTTTAAAACACGTGTTTAAAACAAGTTGTTTTAAAACACGTGTTTAAAACAGTTTGAAATAAAACTATGTTTTTTATTAAGTGTATGTAAGTAAACACAGTTTAAAACAAGTTTTAAACAATGTTTAAAACATGAAGAAAAAAACAGTGTTTAAAACTACCTTTAATTGCAAATGAATGTGTATAAATACCACAGATCGGCCGTTTTATACACTGCATAGGTAACTCCCCGCCAGTAAAGTCCCGCAGGGAAAGTCCCTATGTCGGCCGTCGAAAGAAAGTAATTCACTGGATTAGTGGGTAACGGTCAGGGTTGGCATGATTAAAACAAGTTGTTTTAAAACAAATATTTAAAACAGTGTTTAAAACAGTTTGAAATAAAACTATGTTTTATATTAAGAAAAAAACAGGGTTTAAAACTACCTTTAATAGCAAATGAATATGTATAAATACCACAGACAGGCTGTGGTATTTATACATTGCATAGGTAACTCCCCGCCAGTAAAGTCCCGCAGGGAAAGTCCCTATGTCGGCCGTCGAAAGAAAGTAATTCACTGGATTAATGGGTACGGTACCTATTCCCCGCTCTCTCTCTAGTTCTCTACCTACCTACAAACAAGGTGTATGTAAAGTGTTTTGTATTGATTAATAATAATAACAATTTTTAATAATTAGATTAGAGGTACTGAGTTATGCAACAAAAGTAAGTATTTATCGTTTTGTTAATTTTTACTAATGTGAATTAGGAAATAGTTTAGAAATGGATTATTTTATTATTCGCTATAATTGATGAAAAAAAAACACTTGTTTTAAACATTTTGAAATTGAAAAGTAAAAAAAAACAAAAAAAACACTTGTTTTAAACATTTTGAACTGTTTGTTTTATAAAATATAAAAAAAACTGTTTTTTTTCCAACCCTGGTAACGGTACCTATTCCCCGCTCTCTCTAGTTCTCTACCTACCTACAACACTACATACAAGGTGTATGTAAAGTGTTTTGTATTGATTAATAATAATAATAATTAGATTAGAGGTACTGAGATATGCAACAAAAGTAAATATTTATCGTTTTGTTAATTTTTACTAATGTGAATTAGGAAATAGTTTAGAAATGGATTATTTTATTATTCGCTATAATTGATACCTTTAGATAAAAAGTAAGTAAAAAAAAACACTAGTTTTAAACATATTGAACTGTTTGTTTTATAAAATATAAAAATAACTGTTTTTTTTCCAACCCTGATTTCCCCTATGATTATACTTTCCACTTATGATATAGAGATGAACTGAAGAGAACCGATTATCATCAAATAAAGATGATAATCTGTTCAAAAAAATACGATATTAAATTCCCCCTCCCTCCGACCAGGTGGGATGACGAGCTGCGAAGCGAAAGGCTGCAGGTAAATGCTGCATGCGTCAAGCTGAAGTCAGGGCGCTATGGCGCTCATTGGGGGAGGCCTATGTCCAGCTGTGGACTAATATAGGCTGATGATGATATTAAATTAGCGTAAACCGCATTGAATGGCGATGTTCATTTGAAAGCTTTCTGCTCTACTATTTGGTAGAATACAAGTATGCAGTTTACTCTTGAGAATGAAAGCCCTGAATGGGTCCGCTCCGCCCGCGGTGGAAAACCGGCTTTAGATTCAGAATCGCTGGAAAAGTAAAATGTCAGCAGAATATGGAAAAAACAATGGATCAATCATGGTCTGGAATGACTTCCACATTGAAGACATCAATCATAAAGTGGGCGTCGCGTCAGTCATTTGAGGCGATGACGAGTATATTAGCCCGCGCTGTTTACCCGGGTGACCCTGACACTCGCCTCTTATCAATGAATACTACTGCTCGGCAATAATAAACTGGATCGATGGCATGCCGTTCCACGCAGATGAATATCGGCTTGAGAACTAGGCCTCTGCTTCGGTCTCCGAGACGCGCACTTTCACTGCTCTGCGCTGCGTGTGGCACACATTTACATACTGAATCGTTTTCCTGGGTTCCGGTGATGCCTAGCAACATAAATTGACAGAATAATCTACTTAGCTCCGACTTCATCATCAAGCCTTTGCTGCATAATGAATACCAGCCTTGATCTGCAGTCTTTAGCGGATCGTCATCCCACAATTCAGTACCAGTACCGAATTTCACTAAATTAATCGCTTTGCCATAACAATGGTATCGTTTCAGATTTACACATTTTAGTTTTTTACCATAGATGAAACAAGTTATCAATCTCTTTTTGCAAATAGAGCACTGCGCGCACTAGTATACACTAGCCGAATTCAATGTAGAATGTTTGTAAACAAACCGCCCATACCTAACCTAAAATTCACCCTGTTGCCGTCAATTAACATTACGTGTCGATTTGAGATCCTTTCTTCAATAAATATTGCTGACATTTATGTCTAAAACTCGACACCAAGCAAGTGAGTTTTAGTCAACAGCGTCGTGGTTTGTTTACAAACATTCTACATCCAGTTTGGCTTGTGAGTTAGTTTCTTTTACCTATGGACGATTCTACAACGATACCATTGTCATAGTAAAGCGATTGATTAGCAGAATTCGGGCCCTGGCCACAGGGCGTCCAACTCTACTTTTTGCAGAGTTTGTCATCAAAAATGATGTTATTCTGAAAGATGTTTAACACTGATGTGATGATGAGGAATGAAGGCCTCTTGTTGATACGGCAATTATACTGGTAACACAATAGCGAGCTGCGAGCGTGCGGCTCCATATAATGACTGCAAGTGTTCATCTCCGGTACAGTCGACAGAAAATTAATGGGTATCCGATTAGTAGTATTTTATCGACGCAGACGGCTCACTCAATCATAAATTTAGGTAGGTAATGATAATGACGCTTAAGCCGGTGATAAGATTATTACTAGGAATCCTAATCAATCGATTGATATATTACTTATGTGTGATGCAATGGTTTATTACACGAGTTAATTACGTGTAAAAGTTTTTATGATTGAGTTTTATGATGGTATATAATGGACAGCGCATCCAAATTACTATTGTTATTAGCACGGAAGAATGGTTTTTATACCGGTTGTCGCTATGCTTGTAGGCAGTCAAAGCATGAGACGCGATCTCATGCTGTAACCCCGACAGTCACGGTTGTCCGTATACAGTGAACAATGGCGGAGCATCCTGCGCGCCCGCGCAGCCCAACGACCGCCGCAAATTCATTGTCCACCTGCGAGCGGAAAGCGTGCGATAACACACGTATATTTCCCTGCAAATACGCTCGTGACATGGACATAATGCTTTTATTTTATTGAATTTTCATACCGAGGACTCTGACAGACAAACAATATAACTATTCTTCAGCCTCATTACAATTTCAATGATGGATGGCTCACTATCTGTATGGACCAAGTACTCGTCAATATTATGACGCAAAACATAAAGCAGTAAAACCAAAAAGGTGTTAATGTTTGCTGAAGGATGTCCCAGACTATAACCGTCCGGCTTGAAGCTGCAAGAATGTCTAGATTGTATCTTATTCCACGTCGCGGTCAATAAAATAAAATGCGCGGGAAATATTAAATGACGGAACAATTGGCAGCGGATTCCCGGACAGCTTGTAGGAAAGGACCCGGGTGATTCCTGATCGTAGACGGTTAAACTCACCCCGGTAGTGATGCCTTGCTAATACTTGCGAGAAAAACTTCATTGAATATGGAAATCTTATTTCGAAGTTACTTAAAAATAACAAATTTGTATTTCTACTTACTGAATATTCGTCACCTAAAATGTACACAAGCAAGACATACATAGCACGATTCTTGTCTGATCGATTTTATAAACAGAAGCGTTTTATAAGTGGCGAATCTCATGTGATCGAGACCAATTAATATTGTTTTGGGCAAACTTCCATCGGTAATGAACGCCGCGCCCGCGCCCGTTATTTTAATGTCCATGCTTCATACTACGGATTGTTTACAACTGTAACCGATCTGCACATGTATTTCTATAATGCAGAGAAAATATATTTACACGAATCCTTGATTTTCTCAGAAACGCAATAGAAATTAAAACGTGATTTATCTATCACATTATCGTGGTTGCTGGCCTTGGACTTGGCTATTTTATTTTACGGCGACCGCGATAAACGCGAAGGCAGATTGAATCGATTCTGTGGAAATGTCCGTTGTTCCGTTGATAACAGGACATTTTCTTCGCGTATGAAATCAACTCTCTTTTGCTTTTGAAAACAAAACGTAGAGCCTTCAGATAATTAGAACTCAAGTCTAGTTGGCCGAAGAGAGAAGTGACGAACGTGCCTTTGTTTTCCATTTTGATACACCTTACAGTAGAACGCTTATCGCTCTACCCCTAGCGACTGGCTGACCCAATTCGCGAAGACACAAACAACAGCGCCCGGTGTCCGTTGAACCCTCTTCCTGAATATTTTAGCGAACATTTTATGGCTTTTCGAGAGCCAAAGTGCAGCTGGCTTATTCATTGTAATCATGTTGAATACACGAACACCAATTCCGTGCAGATGTGCACGAAAAAGGCGCATGGGTCTATATGATTACAATCTAGTTCTTACAGCGTACTATAGTATCAATATACGATACGCCTCACTGTATAATGATGATTAGTTAGAGTTCTCTAGTTGGCATCGGTTCTGCCGGTGATGTCACGGACGCTGCGATAAGGAGTCGTTCACTCGACAGAGAGAGAGAGATAGTCGCCGATGCTTGCGATGTCGCCGCTATTTCGGTAACAATGCGCCAGAGAATTTACTTCACGATACAGCAGCTGACCGAATGCTAGCGCGTGCTATCTATTATCTGCTAGCATGCTGCGTTAATCTTAAGCTTTGAATACAGTGTTCACATTCCCATAATTGACTAGCAGTAACCAGATGTTCATGTAGGCAGCTTGTATATTTCGTCAGCTGAGACCGGCGGCGGCAGGGCGAGCGAGGGTCGCCGCGATCGATACCGAAACGTGTTGGATCCGGGTCGGGCGCGCTCGCTACCCGAATAAATCCCCTTAGGCGCCGCGCCCCGGTGACTCTGCGAATCTTGGATTACTTGATCTTGACTACCCTCAATCCATATCCAATAAATTGCAGAGATTTATCTACTACTCGAAGAAGATATAAAAATGCAAATGCACCGCGCAGGTGGGCCCGTAAATAAAGTACGGGCTCGCCATTAGTGTGGAGGCGAACGACCAATTAGCTCGATGGTCCCGCGTCGCCGCGCACCGTCTCCCGCTTCTATTAACCCTATTGAACCGCTAGGCGACTCCTTCAATACCTAATTGATTCTGTTGTCGCCCTGATTGAAACGCTGTTGACACGATCCGTTTTCCCTGGATAGCGGTTGTCTGTACCAGATAGAGACTGATTGATTATTTATAATAGGCGTCCAGCTGCGTCGCGCCTCCGATCAATCTAACCGAGCCGAACGTCACTCTTCGCTATATGCAGCCCCTTAGTATAATAATCCATTTGCTAACATGGAGCCTGTGACACCTACAGCTAGTATGATTTACAGCGCCGATTGTAAAAGTTAATCGCACGTATGTTTACCCGTCTAATCCGGGATCGCAATAAAAATAGGCAGTGTAGTGCCGGTCATGCAACTCGCCATCGATCGGCTATCTCATTGTAGTGCTCTACTTCGGCGCACAATCTCTTTGATCTCACTTTGAGCACAGAAGCTTCACGTTGAATTCGCATTACTCATCTCGAAGTAATGATGGTCACGAACTTATCTTTAGACGTTATTCACGTTCGTGCATCGACTAACTTACAAGTTTGTTAAGTATCTGCCGAATAACTTTGCATTGGTAAACTTCGCAGTGTAATTTATCGCTTTATAGCATGCCAGTATCACATGCCTTTCGCATCCTCCTTGGCCTTCAGTTCATCTAGGAAGGAAGGCATATCTAAATGGATGGCCAACTACGTAAGCTATGCAAATCTGTCGATGATGTCAGCATAGGAAGTAAGCATGGAACAATGCCGTTTAGTATTTCTGGTTGAACATTAATCATGCGTAATCTAGACGAACTACGCCCTAAAATTTTGCTCGTAAACCGAAATGATGTCTATTAGTCCATCTATTTGCGCGTGATATAAATGCGGGCAGTCCATAGAAAGTGCCGACTGTATTTATGAGGCAATACGTCAACGTCTGACCTTTCTTGTCCCATTACTATGTAGTTCGCACCTCCATGCTGTCATTTATCCTGCGAGAGAGGATAATTTGTTTTCCTTCTGGTAAAGCGGCCATAACTATCAATGCCTCAATATTTTTCCTCCCTTTTGTGCGTTTCAGGATAAAACCCGTTATTATTATTCCATAGTTACTCGCAATATTATTCAGTCGGATATTTATTTAGTGATGCTTGTGACCGGTTCTGTTTTTCATTAAACATGACGTTTACTACTCGCTTTAGTGAAAAATATTTAGTAATTCTAGCAATGCTGCTACCAATCGTCTATATGCTGCGTAGGTAACAACATAGCGCTATATTTTTTGGTTCTATCTACATCACAATAGGAATATGACACGTTTTTCGAAACTGCAGGGTGATTCAGAGCGACTGACCCGAACCGGAGGACATGGTCGCCTCGCCGCAAATGTCAAGAGCATTCTACATCACTAAATAGACGGAAATAATCAGCTTCAAAAACATTGTACAAGTATCGCGATAGCTAACGGAATAGTCACTAATTGTGTGTAGTTGGTGGCGCGCCAAGATATTGATCAGCCGCTGGCGAGTTCCTGTCGCCTTCAGCGCTGCAGGCGTCCCACCGCGACGCGTCCTGTTGACCGGCTGACCTTCCATTCTTTGAATAACCATTCCTATCGTCCCTTCTTCTATATTTACCTCCCCATCCCCACTCAACAATCTAATATCGTTAATGCGCACAGGAATTAAACAGAATTACGCAAATATCAAATGAATTAGTCTCCGGTAGTAAACTGCAGGTGAAGGTGTAGTTGTTGTCATGATAGTTGTGAGCGATAAACAGTGTTGACAGCGCTCATAACCACTCGGGACACGTTGGATTGCCGCTACGTTTCTAATGAATCTGCATATTTAGCTGGCCCTTCGCCAGATAGTTCGCCGCAGCTCTTCGCTCTAACGCTGCATGGAGTATTCTCCCGGGATGCACCTTTACTGTTACATTCAGTAACCGTTTCATTATTCCGAGGTACATCTATTCTATTCGCGAAACAGTAAACGTCACGTGTGCTTTCCGTCCTGTAAACTTAATAAATATATGGGTCATAAATAACGGGAGCATCAACCCTTGCTCGTCGCACGAGTAGGCGGGCACGTATGCTACAATAAACTGCAGCATTCCTTCCGCATATTTCGTTAACTGATGCAGTAGCTTTGATCTTACAATATCGGCCTCAAATCATTAAAATGAAATAACAAAACAATAAATAAACCGCAATTGAAGCTTGTTGTATCCGTCCACAAACGATTTCTCCGACTTGTCTGTCATCTCATAAGCAAAAAACATGTTTCATTACATCGATCTACTAACAGACTTATCGGTAATTTATCTTGGAGCAATCACGTATCATATATGGAATGGTCGGAGGCTTGCTGAACGGCTGGCGAGCGCTGACGCCATGTTGAGTCACGTGTCCTTGTCGCCGTGTTGCGGGGCTTCGCAGCCTGCCTTGCCTACTTACACGGCATTATGTTAGCCACGCCTGAATTAACCTGAAAACTAACTATGTGCTTCAATGCTTTACTTTTTATGTTTAAATGATAGCTCGAAGGGAACAACGATATCATAGATTTGTTTACATAAATAGGGTTTCAAGTACGAATGTACATACGATACAAATTATTTGCTGCAGTCGCTATCTAATCTGAATTTGCTTGCAAAATAGCCATGAGCGTGTTTGGTCGTTGGTGCTACTGGCTGGATTATCTGTATTTACCATGCGCTGTTATCGTGAAATAATGTGTTTTTCCGTTCATGGAGGACAAATGTAGTTGGTTGACTTCACCTCCAGTAATAGCCATATCATTAAGTATTTTTGTCCGGCAACGAGCTTGTGGGTGAGATACGTTTATTAAAGCTTTGCACGCGCATCGACAATGGCCTCATCAAACTTTCCCCGAAACTCTGATGTATGAAACGTTAATCCTGGCTGGGTAATTGCATCGCGGGATTGAATGCGGTTCCGATTGGGTGTCTATTGTTTGGAAAGCTATCGAGGGCAGGCAATCACTGCGCAATAAGGGTGTGACTTGTCCACGGACTCAAAACTGTTCGGGATTTTCTGCAGTTAACAATTTGACATGCAATTATTTTACCTTGGGGAAGCAAATGACTCAAGTTGGAATTAATTATCTGGCTATGCAAATAATCTACATAGTTTGCAATTAGGTATCTCATTAAAACTTGTAGAATTTAGCACATTAAGCAAACACACATACTAATGCGTTAACTTGACATGTTTATTATTTCGGTAAATCCTTGAAAGGATTCGACTAATGCTAAACTGTGAGCGTTCTCGGAATGTAGTGTGAAGCGATGGTAGAACAACAAATACGGGCGCGGTGTGCAGAGTAAGACAACAAGCGCCGCGCCGGGTTCAAGGAGACAGGCCGCTGTGTATCCCACGCCCGCCGCTCATACAACATGTCATAATAACATAATATACCAACCAACACCTCGTGCATATTTCATAAAGCAATATGCGCTGTTGAATGAATTCAATCTTTGCCTTGTAAACACAGAATGTCTTGATTTATTGTTTACGAATGATTAATAGCTTAATCTGATCAAACCCTTTAGAATATTCACAAAAAATCTACAGCTGTTCGAATTCCCACAGTCTAAATGGCGGCAGGCTTAAATAGCTAGATAAATGTATGTGTCGACAGTTGGGAGTGAAGTGAAATATGACAAATGTGCGGAGTGCGGAGCGAGTGCAGCGGCCCAGGTGCTGCGGGCCCAGTTAAACAAACGCGCGCGACGCATTCTCCACAGCCAGCGGTATAAATAGCCCGCGACTACCTCGAAAAGGTTAAACCCAGAATTAGACGGGCCAAACTTAACCGGAACTTATTTTTGCAACATGGCTCGCTCGATCGAGCGTTAACCTCTGCGACAGCTGTGCCAATTGTTCGCACCCTCATTGAATATTTACAATGGAACGCTGAGATGGGAAATAGTTAAAAGATTCCGTTTGTCGACTCCAAGAAATTATTATTGCAACCACAATGACGACGGGAGTTGCGGTTCAACTGGGGAGATATTTTATCTCTTTAGTCTCTGAATCATGTGGAAAGGTGTGTTTCTTTGTAAGGCATTATTATAGCAATTTCTACCCTCGATGGAGATGCTGAGTTAAATCCTGGGTATTCTTGTGCCAGTTTAGTCCGAACGTGCGAAATGATTTCGGCGAAGTGTCAAGCTGAATGTTTCCTCAGATAACGACGACATGTTTATAGCTGAGCTGTGCACGCGCCGACTGCAGAGTCTGGCTTACATTTACTTAGTGATTTATTATCTCTAAGTGACTGAAAAAGGAAGATTATTTTTTATAGACTGTTTTCGTGACGCTCGTGTGTAAAGTCCGCGACATTTTCCAAAGTATGTTTACTTGCTCTGAGCGTCAATAAATTCTTGAGCACGACAATTTCCAAGAAGAGCAATACAAACAATTTTCTCTACCAACAGATCGCAGATGATAGTATTTAAATTTACAAGTCCATTAAATTCCGCCGCTGGTTTTCTTGACAGTAAATTGTTGAACTTTTCCATGGTTTTACGTATTTGATCGTCAAATAGAGACAAGTAACGTGAGCAAATAAATGTGTTTATTCCGTCGACTTGATGGAGGTATTCCAACCGCAGTTGTCAGTTTGCTATTTTAATTATCTCAACTACTCGTAACACATAAGCGAAAATAGCTCGTTTATTTTAAATCGATTATAATCACAGTGGTTGGTAGCCTCGATCCGGTCTGCCTATTTCAGTCACACCACAAAACAATTTTACGACGTGATTCCTATCTAAGAACAGTATGTGTCGGTCAACTAACGTGATGAGCATTTAATTCTATTTATGAATCACCAATGTACTTGTAAGAACCTATTGTTCTGTAGAAGTTGAAAAGTAACATTTCATGGCCACAAATGCTATCAAGGTCTTGACAACTCAAATTACTAAAAACGAATATACCTGTATGCTGTAGACCGCAGAGTCGCAGGAGGTCCAAGAATAGATTACAGATATTTGTTCCGGATGCTAAATATGAGATGCTGAAAAAACAGTTTTTTTTTTATATTTTATAAAACAAATAGTTCAAAATGTTTAAAACTAGTGTTTTTTTTTACTTACCCTTTACCTTAAAGGTATCAATTTCAAATCAATTATAGCGAATAATAAAATAATCCATTTCTAAACTATTTCCTAATTCACATTAGTAAAAATTAACAAAACGATAAATATTTACTTTTGTTGCATACCTCAGTACCTCTAATCTAATTATTAAAAATTATTATTATTATTAATCAATACAAAACACTTTACATACACCTTGTATGTAGTGTTATAGGTAGGTAGAGAACTAGAGAGAGAGCAGGGAATAGGTACCGTATCCACTAATCCAGTGAATTACTTTCTTTCGACGGCCGACATAGGGACTATCCCTGCGGGACTTTACTGGCGGGGAGTTACCTATGCAGTGTGCAGTATATAAAACGGCCGACATAGGGACTTTCCCTGCAGGACTTTACTGGCGGGGTTACCTATGCAGTGTTTAAATACCACACCTGTCTGTGGTATTTATACACATTCTTTTGCAATTAAAGGTAGTTTTAAACACTGTTTTTTTCTTCATGTTTTAAACTTTTTTGAAACACTTAATAAAAAACATAGTTTTATTTCAAACCGTTTTAAACACGTGTTTTAAAACAACTTGTTTTAATCATGCCAACCCTGTTTCTATGTACATACATATATAGTTTAATATACTTGTATTTTTCGTGTAGGTACATCAGTTATCTAGTATGTATCCATAACACAAGCTCTGCTTACTATGGGGCTAGATGATGCTCTGTGGATTGTCTAGCAATATTATAATTAATATTTTTGGTTTGTATATTCCAGGCAACGGCACGATAGACTTCCCCGAATTCCTGACGATGATGGCGCGCAAGATGAAGGACACTGACAGCGAGGAGGAGATCCGCGAGGCGTTCCGCGTGTTCGACAAGGACGGGAACGGGTTCATATCCGCCGCGGAGCTGCGCCACGTGATGACCAACCTGGGGGAGAAGCTCACCGACGAGGAGGTCGACGAGATGATCCGCGAGGCCGACATCGACGGCGACGGACAGGTCAATTACGAGGGTCAGTACAACCATATACAACTACCGCTTGATACATACTCTCTGTCCACGCATTTATTTTCTTCGATTTCATGAAAGAATACTAATTTTCATACACACGTAAAGCCGACAGGTTCTTCGTTAAATATCGAGGCTCTTTATTAGTATCGATATTTTTAGAGTATAGATTCGCATTACTAATGAAGCTGACGCATTATTAGTATCGATATTTTTAGAGTATAGATTCGCATTACTAATGAAGCTGACTGTATGAAATACTCCATTCTTTAATTCAGTCAAAGAAAATAAATGCGTGAACCGAGCATATCGGGGCCCGGGATGAACTTAACCAAAGCAGCAGTGAAAATCTCTGGTTTTAATTTCTCAACCATTATTAGATTGTAGGCAATGAAACGTACCGTTTTTCCCAGTAATTGTTGAAAATCAATTTCTGACTACTAAGCTAGAGAGATTGGGTTGAAATTTAAGGGGATTTCAAAATAAATTTACTATACTATTACTCGTATTCTTGAATATAACGAAGTCCTTAGCTATTGCATGATCGAGTCGATTACGTTCGATTCCATGCAATTTTAATTAGTAGGCGAGGGATTGTATTGCCAATTAGCCATTTGGCTACGCCTGAGATTTGCAACTACTTGTCTAAACCGTAGCCAAACGACTGTGCAGCTAACTTAAGCTAAAGACAACTACAGTTGTCTTTACAAAAAAAGTATGAGTTGGATTACTTTCGACTAGTGTAATCTTCCAGTATCCTATCAGGTAACAAATTCCCGATACAATACCACCCTCTGAATGCTGATGACGTATGAGAATAAACGAGCCAAAGTATATGTGTCTGACTAACGAACGTGGGGTTGTCTGTCCGGAGGTCCCTGTGTTTGATAACTAACTCGTAGAATGTGATGCCCGCGCTAAAGATGTTACCGCGTCATGGTTTATGCACCGTGCCCCGCGTGTTACCACTTCAGCAAAGCAAAACGATCAATCTGCGTATTTATTGGCATTCGGCACTATTTAATGTAGAATATTATCGTCGTAGTAAAAACCAGTTGAATGTAGTTTTGATGTTGAGTAAGTCGTTGTAGATTTTATTTTGGCTAGGAGGTCAGTGAGTAAACCGATTGTTGTGGCACGCACGGTCGCGCTTGTGGCCCGCCGAGCGGGAGTGGAGCGGGCTGGGCAGGCACCAGCCGCGGGGGGCCTCCGCCTCGAGCCTCCCCCCACAGTCCTCCTCGCGAATGCGGTAAACATCATTGGACCGATCGATTCCAGCTCGCCGAGAGCTTTCTACCTCGCACAACTCTACCCTACTAGAAGAGCTACGCGTAACAAATGAGACTAGATCGCGTCGTAGAGCGTGATGGTAGGGGCTGTGCGCGGAGGCTCGGGGCTCCGGGCCGCACGTATGTTTGCGCATCATCCGACGAAGCGTTCTCTTTGCAGACTTCCATGCACTCGCCCAAATCATATTCTGCCGCGGCGACGGCAGCCGCTAGCGCGCGCCCGCCGGCCCTCGTAGTTCCCTAACTAACGCTAAGACAGGACTCTACCGTAACGCTGTGATCTCGAAACGATTTCCCCATTAGTGTAGAGTGCCGACGGGCGGCGCTGGCGCGGCGCGTTCCTCATAGGTATACCAGTGTTGCTCTGAATGGTTTGCTGCTCGTTATTAACTGTTCCTCTCTTGGATTGTTAGCTGCTCCCGCCTCTCCCCCGCTCGCTCGCCCCCCTCACTCCTCTCGTTGGGATCTCACCTCTGTCTCTCGTGCGTGTTCTGTCTACCTCACTCACCGGCAGCGTGCAGCCTCGTGCCGCGCGCTACGAGCCTGCACGCCCCCACTAATGCATGCATCTGTTGTTAGCATCGTCCCTGTAGAAATACCACCTGGTGATCCCTCCTGCTTGTTTGTGCTCACGCTGCGTCCCCCCCGCACCCCGCGTCTCACGAACGAGCAGCAACCAACGTTCAACGGTCATGACATAACGAACGAAGGAGCGGTACTCTTACGTTCTCGACTTAGGCTTAGCGCACCAAACACTTTCGGTATACTCTCACGGTCTCTTTATTCATATCGGACAATACTTATCACATTTTGATCGATCATATCCAGAGGGTGGTATTTCACATAATATTCCCCTTGTAGTGGCATGATGAACTCTTCGGATCGTTTATGTTGTGCGCCATCGCGTCGAATACATGCCTCGCTGTGCGCCGCCCGCGCCGAGCGCACTGAGGGCATGTGTTCGGTGCCGATTTAGATATTTACTGTTTTAATACATCTTGGTTCACTGTCTACTAGCGATTACATAATTATTAGTGCATCATTCGATCTGTCGGTTACTTTCTCTGTGTTCTTATGTTGTGTTAATATTCAATCTTAGAACTTTAAAAGGGTAATGTGAACGTCTCGTATATGTATGTGTTGGGTGTCTAATGCCGAACGTTTGACTAATGGTTGCTTTCTGTTTTCTTTTCCAGAATTCGTCACCATGATGACGTCGAAGTGAGCCTCCGGCTAGTGTGTGTGTAAAAAGCAGAGAATTTAAATATACATTTTGTTTCATGACACACAATATTACCATCGTATTGGACCTGCATTTCTCTAGTGTTTGCGATAAATTAACTCGTCTCGTCATCGTTTCAGTTGTATGACAGGCGGCGGCGCTCGCTCGCTCGCCTCGCCGCGACATCTTTTATTTAGATTTTAAAGTATTCCGTTAATTTTACTATGTAAGAAAAATTTAATAGTAGGCGGTACAAGGGGAAAGGAATAGGTGTGCGTCGCAATGTGATGGTAAAGTCTCGGGTTCGTGTCGGCTCATATAATGTTTGTGTATATTCGTTGGGCGCTGCCTCGTCTAGTTGTATGTGTGCGTGCCGCGTGCCACGCGCGCATGCGCCTCCGCACCGGTACATTTTAATGTACATTTTTTTCAAGTATGAGATATTTATTAAGTACGTGAGAATAAAATTTTAAAAAATCCAAAAAAAAAGTATTGTATTCCTGTGTGCGGCCAGCGCCCTCGCGCTCCGGCGGTAGTTCACTCCGTGTACATTCTCTTATCAATGTTTCAATTGGACTAACTCAGTAAATGAATAAATTAGATTTATCGGTACTGCATTAATATATCTGATTCTGTAAATGATTCGATAAATATTATATTTCTATTGTTGGTAAACTAATTCTATCGAAACGGAAAGTAATCCGCTCTGTTATTCTCTGAGATTTGATTCATTCTGTTTAAATTTTACAAAAGACATACTGAAAATAAATGTTTCTTCATTTTTAGGTCAATAAGCATCGGTGTTTCATTTCGCCCCCGTTGTGTTACTTACGTTGTTATCCGCCCCGTCCCGCCCGCCCTGCGCCGCGCATGTGCTTACCGCGCGCCCCTCTACCGACTCATTTAGTTGTTATTCTTATTTTATTATTATGTAAAGGTAATTTTATTTGTAACGTGACAGATTACATGTAATTATAATTTATTTTTGAATAAAATAAATCAATCCATCACACATGTGGATTGAAATCAATTGTATATTTCCTTGGTTGTCATTGTGCAAGCTTACTTACTTACTCATGCAATACCTAAGTATCGGCGCGAGGCACTATCACATGTTATTGTTCTGTTTTAACATGTGTTATCTGTTGGTAGGCTGTTAGTTAATGTTTTAATTTCTTATCTTATCAGATTAGCTATTGATAAAAAAAAATCGTAAAAGGTATTATTTTACTTACCTAATGTCCTTGACTCAGGCACTGATATATAGGTGAATATTTACTTAGACTTATGGGGATCTTATTAAGATACCCTTGTGTTTGAGAATCACTCTACTTCACATAAGGTTATATAGGTAGATATATCCTTGTGTTTGAGAATCACTCTACTTCACATAAGGTTATATAGGTAGATATCCTTGTGTTTGAGAATCACTCTACTTCACATAAGGTTATATAGGTAGATATCCTTGTGTTTGAGAATCACTCTACTTCACATAAGGTTATATAGGTAGATATATCCTTGTGTTTGAGAATCACTCTACTTCACATAAAGTTATATAGGTAGATATCCTTGTGTTTGAGAATCACTCTACTTAACATAAGGTTATATAGGTAGATATATCCTTGTGTTTGAGAATCACTCTACTTCACATAAAGTTATATAGGTAGATATCCTTGTGTTTGAGAATCACTCTACTTAACATAAGGTTATATAGGTAGATATATCCTTGTGTTTGAGAATCACTCTACTTCACATAAGGTTATATAGGTAGATATCCTTGTGTTTGAGAATCACTCTAGTTCACATAAGGTTATAAAGGTAGATATCCTTGTGTTTGAGAATCACTCTACTTCACATAAGGTTATATAGGTAGATATCCTTGTGTTTGAGAATCACTCTACTTCACATAAGGTTATAAAATACTTTTCTACAGAATACAAAGAA
Organism: Eupithecia dodoneata; assembly: GCA_947044415.1. NCBI lineage: Eukaryota > Metazoa > Arthropoda > Insecta > Lepidoptera > Geometridae > Eupithecia > Eupithecia dodoneata. The sequence goes on from OX345665.1 coordinate 542,392, forward strand.
AATAAAAGATGTTTGTCAGGATTTTTAATTGGAATCAGTTTAAGATGAGTCGCGTACATAAAGATTGAGATAAAGATAGAAATTACAGGCTAAGATCATAATCATAATAAATATTTGGTTGAATACGGTTAAGCAAGACGCATTGACAAGCAATCTTTTCTACGCGACTTACCTATCTAAAGACAATATAGACCAAAAAAAGCTTGTTTCAAATAAAAGTACAGTAACAAGTACAGAACACATTATCACACGGAACGCAACATTTGGGAAATAAGATTGTTGTTGGAATTTAAAAATGGCGACCGCGGTGGCCGAAGCCGAAGTATAGTTAAAGATTTTAGGGCAGGCCGTACGCATTCAGTTAATGCGGACAACAAACGAATGTTCAGAGACTATTCTATTCTGATCCAGTGGAGTAGGTAAGTTAAGGCGGCCTGTTTATTCTCTTCGGCTTTCGCCTGGAAATGCGCGCTTTGCTGTACAGTGGACGTGTGGCGGCCCATAATGAAGCACGAGAATGCTGCTGGAGGAGCAGCGAAACAAATTGGATGGTATCTGCGGAGTTCGTTAATTCTGGCGGAAGACTAGTTCTGGGCGACATGCTTATTCTCCTTGGTCTTGGCTTGACAGTCGTGCGCGATGTTCTGCAGGAGCGTGGTGAGCGTGCGCGTGGGGCGGCCAGTCATGCGGCGCGCGCGCAGGTAGGGCGGCGCGCCGTGCGCCAGCTTGCCCACGCCAGTGATGTCGATGTGCATCCAGTCGCAGCACACGAAGTTCTGAAATAGATCGATAGATAAATTCTTTATTGCACACTTCGTTTATAAGAACAACGTAAAATTAAAACTTAAAAACAAGATACAATATACGATCCATATTGGTATGGATAACGTAACAAAAGCTAAAGGCGCGTTCCCACCGTGTCGCGAAGACAAAAAGTCGTGCAGTTTAATGAATCGCGGGTTGTATGTTGTGACGATAGATTGTCGTTATAATAACAGCTAGAGACTAGTCGCTCTACGATAAATGCAAGTACGGTCACGACACAGTGGGAACGCACCCGGCTTGAAAATATTTGGAAAACCCATCGAATTCACTTTGTAACTTTTGTAGTAGGCACAAAGATGAACACGAAAAGGGCTGCATTGAAGATAATTATAACACCTCGACTCAGCAGGTGAAATAGAGAACAGCAATGTCAGGGAGAAAGCTTCGATTATGTTCACAGTTAAAAATGTAACTCATGATTCAAGCATGAATTGTAGTTTTGAAAAGAATGTAATAAAATGATAACCCTCAGAAACGCAGCTCCTAAACAGGGCGAAGCCTTCCCTCGGCCCTCGTTCCGCAAATCGACCGAAGGATCATCTGAAATAGGCATAGGTAGGTCATTATTATATCTATAGTAGGTACTGATTCATGGAAATCCACAACTTAACCATATAATCACAACCCTAAACTAGATAAATGCATCTTCATAATAAAACCTAACTAGCTAGCTCCGACTAGCGAATTTTTTATTTATAAGTTGCGGAGCATTATTTGAATGTGAAAAGCACAAGACAAAGGCCGACAGGAGTAGGCTGTTCAAAGAACCGTAAAGAAAGAGCTATATAATTTGATTTTGTCACAAATACCAGAGTGGAAACCGTTAAAAATACACTGTGACTATGAAAAAGCGGCAATGAATGCAATTTTGAAAGTTTTTCCTAACTGCACTGTGAAAGGATGCTATTACCACTGGGTACGCAATATTTGAAAAAATGCTAAATCTCAAATGTTATATATTAAGTATTGAGTAAAGCCTACCCTAGGTGGACGAGCACGAGCTTCCTTGTGTGTAGTTTTTAAATTACATTCCCTCTGCGATCACAACTCCGCTTGCCGAGTGGAGATTGTGGCAGACATGGACGTATCTGCCTATGTTTAGTGATGTGATGAGGTCATTAAATTCTGTAGTCAGTAGGTCAAATAGTCACTTCAGCGTGCTCTGTGTCGGTTCGGTAGTATATAGTATACCTGTGATTTGTTTACTGTAGAAGTTCCAGAGAGGCAGCCGCCAGGGCCGGTCGCCCGTGCTGGCGCCGGCCGCGCGCGCCGACAACCACGCCGGCTCGCTCGACGTGAACAGGCCGAACGCGCCGCCGCCCGTCGCTAAGGCGATCCCGTCTGGGGAAATTAATATAACATAACAATGGGATGTAAAGGGACTCCTACACTTTGCTTCATGCGTATGAGACCAAGCCCCAATTATTTATGTCGTTGGGGATGGGCTAGGGTCCTTAAAGTTGATCAGAGGCGCACTGCAGCACAAAGTTATGTATTCAAATTTGGGCTTTAACTAGTATTGTTTAGATGCATTTCATATTGACGTCTACTAAGTTATAGGAAATGAACGAATATTATTATTATTATAGGCTTAGAGCGTGTGACCGCCCCGAGCCGCCGCGCCGGACCTTCGTCATTTTATAAAAGCTGGGAGTTTGTCAGCGCACGCTTCCGACGCAGGTCGAGGTCGGAACGATCACCAATTATGAAGTTTAGTTCATAATGGATTTAGCAGATACAAAGTTTTATTTGCACCAAAAATTCATTAATAGTCTAAAAGGTAAAAGATAAAGATTTTTATTTTGCCGAAGACGTGTGTTTGTAAGGTTACAGGTAATAGGTAGGTATACACTACATGGTTCAACATGCTTGACCGTTAGTCGGTATGCAAAGATATTTGAGAGAATGACATGCACTAGTATAACATGAATTAAAATTTATCATTAAAAAAATCGTCAATACTATAGTAACATTTACAAATTAACAACATTTTTAATTTCTTTCTAAAGAGTACACCATTTAGCTCTTTCAACTGTTTAGGTAGCTTATTAAAAATTTTAGGAGCCATACTAACAACACTTTTTCGCATTAATGCTGTGTTAGCTTGATGTGTTTGTAGTCTACTGTTATCTCGTCTGTTTCTACACACATTGTCAGATAGCCGGGGAAACAGATGAGGATTATTCTAATATGTAGAGGGATGTAAAGGTCTATTATTTTTTATTTTATTCGGTATAGTATTGGAAATCAAGTAGATACTTCCACTGCCAGACGTTTTCCATAGTGGCATTGGCCTGCTAGACTCCTTAAAGTATCTTATAATGAAGGTAAACTTCCGTCATACTATACAATCTGAATTCTATATAACGTTACTTGGGGAACTACCAAATGCTGCTGGCTAAACAGCACATGTATGATGCACAGGTTCTAAAACCACTTGACCGTTCGGGCGACTAGAGCAACCCAGCTCACCTAGTAGACTGCTTTATTTTCTGTGGTCTATGTTAATGTTGTCGAAACACGTCACTAGATGGTTCCTAAACAAAGAAAGGTACTGACGTGTGAGAGTGGCGACATCTATGACGAGCTCTGGTCGGAAGGCGATCTGTCCGTAGACCAGCGCGTCCGCCAGCATCAGCCGCCCCTCCATGTCCGTGTTCTCGATCTACAAATAACAAACATTCTAATATTTAGGTACCAACTACATTCATTGGAGAGTCAACATTGCATGGGCTTCGCAACGCAGGCCGATGCGATGTTGACTATAGATAAGTTTTTTTTTATTTTATTTCTTTTAAAATAATATTATACATACGACTTACATTTATAACACTCTGAATGTTATTTTGGGTTTATATCTTAAGAGAAAGTGTACATTTGTACGTCGGTACAAAGTAATTTAGTAAAACGACAAGTAAAACTATGCAGGTATGTACGTACAGGTAGTTGTAGACAGGTATAAAAGGTACGAGTTCCAATACATTTATCTACAAAGCCTCAACGCCGAATTGGCTCTTTTTTTGACGAATCCCAAAAACTTTATAATTATCTACGTCAAAAGCGTTGTAATCACTCGCTGATACATTCTCCCCGATTTTTCTCTAAAGATTTTGTTAGGTTTTGTTATTTAACCCTAGAACACTACTAGGGGTGCTGGAGCACCCCAGCAGTATTTGTTTTTTGAATAACTTTGTTAATGTTCAATTGATATGTCTATGCTTCCGTGTATTTTACTCTATAGTCACCTGCTCCTGATTGGTTAGTAACGCGGCAATGGCCTGACAATGTGGAAGTGTACTAGTGTCTTGCGGGGTGCCCCAGCACCCCAGTGTAGGAAAATCATAAGTATTTTTTTTAGTTTAACACGATGGTTTCCTAGTGTTTATTACATTATTTTGTTTTTTTATTTGATGTTGAATAATGAAATATACTGTCAAAATGCTTTTAACAAAATCTAGAGCTCGAAGATCGTTTCTATTTTACTAATATTTTGAGTAATTTGTATGTTGGATGGCTGCTGGCAGGGCATTAGGAGATGATGAGTTCAACAACATATGATAGGGAATCTGCATGAAATATGAAGAGGAAAAGGAAACTATGGTGTATCGTTTGCTCATAGCTAATGAATCTGACGATGAAATAATAAATTTCTAATAAAATAAATAATAAAACTTATCAAAGAATATTTGGAATAACGCCTGGAAAAGCCATGTTTTTGAGGAGGGATATAAGAGAAATGGTTTCCGGAATCCTAATAAAACTTATGCAGGATCAAAGGTATACTATGGGACATCACGCCCAGGGACGTTGTGGTTTTTATCGAAACAATAAAGACTGCAAGTCCAAGACCAAGTGCAACTAGTGCAATATTCAAATTATCTTGGAACACTAAATTAAAGTGTGCCAAAAGTGCTCAAATACATAAGAATAGCTTGATTTTAAAGTTGATTTGTGATTTCAGTTGTTAATAAATACTAATTCAAAACATAGTTTTAAAAACTGTTCCTATGTAAAAAAATACACGACATTATACTATGGGGTGCCCCAGCACCCCATGTAGTAAAACTAGGTGTGTAAAACCAGTGTAGGGTTCCAGGGTTAATACCGTATGAACATACCGTTGTATGTACATAAGCAAGGTGTAATGCAATAGTTACCAATATAGACATGCCGTATGCAAGATGTAATGCAATAGTTACCAGTATGGACATGCCGTATGCAAGATGTAATGCAATAGTTACCAGTATGGACATGCCGTATGCAAGATGTAATGCAATAGTTACCAGTATGGACATGCTGTATGCAAGATGTAATGCAAAAGTTACCAGTATGGACATGCCGTGTGCAAGATGTAATGCAATAGTTACCAGTATGGACATGCCGTTGAGCGCGCGCACCACGTCGCCCACCTTCATGCACTGTCCGCTGATCATGTTCTCGCAGCACGGGATCACGGCGTGCAGGTTTATGGGCACCTGGGGTATATAAGCACATTCGTTTATGGGCACCTGCGGTATATAAGCACATTCGTTTATGGGCACCTGGGGTATACAAGTACATTCGTTTATGGGCACCTGCGGGGTTATTTAGACACATTTTCTACGGTATTTATTTAGATCACGGCCGCACTGCGAGCATGAGCGAGGATTTGCAGTGAAATCTCGCATAGGAGTGCCAGACTCTAATCAGCCCAGCCCCTTGAAGTACTGGAGCAAAACTTATGATGATTGATACTTTGTGTCTTCGCATACAAATATAATACGTCTATATGATACATCTCCGCTCGGTGGTCTCCACTGAAGCTTGACGGAGACGAGATGTGTGAATAACGAGGTCCTACTGCTTGTTTAAAACCATCGACTACGTACCCTATACAGGGTGGCACATTTAGAGCGGTCAGTATGGGTGAGTCTGAAACTATAAGACATACGAAGATCTCTTCATAGGAACCATGTCATCGATTTTAGTAAAAATAAAAACTGCATTCATACATTTTAAAAAAACTTATACTCAGCTCGGGAATCGAACCCGGACGTTTTGAAAAATAAAATTAACACTATTTATATTTAGATATCGATTGTGTAGGTCATAAGCAGTAAATGTTACTGTGAAACATGATGTGTAAAATGAATAAAATGTATTGTTTTTATATCCTTTAGTTTATTTTAGTACCTAAGTTTTCGAAATTACCACCATTTTTTTCAATACAACATTCAACTCGCTTAGTTGCGTAAAATTGACTCTATGGTTGTTTATAACTCTTTGCTGATGTCACAACTTGTAACTCGTACAAACATACGAGTACACGAAGGACGTCGTCAAGTTAGATTCTCATTCAACTGCTGGGTTGGTCTACTTCATAATAAGGTTCTCATGCTTAAGATTTATGATGGACGTTTGGACAGATTTAAGTACCTTGCAATCTTAGTAGATCTTTTAGAGGGCCTAGGAGAAATGCCAGCAGAAGTAAAAGCACGAGTTTATTTTCAACAGGACGGAGCACCGGCTCACAATAGTCACATAGCTAGAGAATTTTTAAATGAGAACTTTCCTCAAAAATGGATTGGTACGGACGGCCCTATCAAATGGCCCGCGAGGTCACCCGATTTAACCCCACTAGACTATTTCTTGTGGAGTTACGTTAAGGATGAAGTGTACAAAACAAGCTACGATACCATTGAAGACCTAAAAGCAGCGTTAGAGTCAATTTTAATGCAAATTCACCACCTGAAGATACAAAACGCAATAGTAAGATTGTTACCTAAACGTGTTGAATTTTGTATTGAAAAAAATGGTGGTCATTTCGAAAATTTACTATAATAAATTAAAGGATATGCAAACAAAACAATGCATTTTGTTCATTTTGGACATCATGTTTCATAGTAACAATATTGAAATATAAATAGTGTTAGTTTTAATTTTCAAAACGTCCGGGTTCGATTCCCGAGCTGAGTACAGGTTTTAAAAAATGTATGAATGCAGTTTTTCTTTTTACTAAAATCGATGACATTGTACCTTAGAAGAGATCTTCGTATGTCTTATAGTTTTAGACTTTCCCATACTGACCGCTCTAAATGTGCCACCCTGTATATTATATATTATTATATTATACGTATATATATATATATATATATTATTATACGTACCTATATACTATATATTATTATATTATACGTAGTCGATGTTTAAAACACATCTCTTCTCCGTACGTCTCGTTTAGTTCCGATTCCCGCGATGAGCCATGGTCCGCCTGCGACGCAGGAGGTTAAGGGTTCGTTTCCCACCTCGGGTAAAGTGTTTTGTATGATCTGCAGATATTTGTTCCGAGTGTACTGGGTATGTTCTATGTTGGTATATTATTATGTATATGAGTATGAGTCATCTAGTAGGAAACCATAACGTAAGCTCTGCTTAGCTTGGAGCCAGATGATGTTGTGTTGATTGTCCAGCATTATTTATTGATATAATCAATTATGTCTCAGCTCTCAGCGATAAGACCGCCCTTTATACTTACTTTACTATGTTTATTTATGTATTGTTTTCTGTTTTGTGTGGTATATATATAATAAAGTGTTTTCTATCTATCTTTGTCTAGGGTCGCCGTCATCGAAATCGATGAGGAGGCCTATAAATAAAAATAAATAAAACCTTTCAAAAGGGTCTTTCATTAAGCGCTTCCTATCTTTAAACTTAAATAAAACAGTGTGTGTGAGATATCATTGAATTTTTTTATTCGTTTGAAAGACCTATCGATGCCATTATTTATGGAATACAACATCATTCAAATGTCCGCCATGGCTTCTCTGGGTAGAGTGCATCCGAAATGTCCAATTTTCCATGAATTTGGCGCATAAAACAGGCTGAATTTGACCGATGGCATGGGTTATGTTGGCTTTGAGGGCCGCTGGTTTGTGGCTTATTCGCATAGACCTGAGACTTAAGAAAGCCCCCACAAGAAAAAGTCTAACGGGGTCAAATCGCACGATCTCGGTGGCCAGTTGATATCACCTCCACGTGAGATGACCATGCCCTCAAATCGCTCGTGCAGATTATCCAATGTGGCGTGAGCTGTGTGGCACGTAGCGCCGTCCTGTTGAAACCACATGCCCTGCTTCCTTTGTAACGATGTTTTTTTCAGTTTCTTTGAAATAAGTTCATAGTTGTTATGCATTATTGGAGAGCTAAAAAAACCGTTATGATTTTAAAATAATCTGCAAGCCATGTTTCATAACGTTTTTTTTAGTTTTTAAGGCATTTTAGTGGAAAAAAAATCTCAATGAATAATGAAATAATATCGTTTTTCATCTCGCATTTTTAAATTTGGAGCGATAATTGTTGTTTTAATATTGATAAATAACCAGTGTTTATTCGTTTTTATAAATCAGAAGAAAAAAATAGATTTAAATAGACAGTTTTTTTTAAATACATTTTTGATGTTGCACTTTTGACTTATTTTGAAAAAAGCTAAAAATCATGATAACTTAAAAATGGTTCACTTTTTCACGAAGCACATGGGGATGAAAATTATCGCAAATAGTCACCCCTATCACCTCCTAACGGGAATACGTCAAATTACCAATAACCCTGTATATGAATACCTTGAGTTCAGCGCAGGCCTTGATGGCGGCCAGCACGACGGCCGCGCCCGCCATGCTGCCGCGGTTCTCCACCATGCTCTGAGTTTTCTTTAGGCACAGCCCGCCGCTGGAAACACATTACAATGTTTACAGTAAAAGGTATCATCAGGCGACCTAGGCTACATAAAGAGTTCTCTACTAGAAATTGATACATGTATACCAAAAGTTTATCAAATCAAATCATTTATTTCAGACGGCTTATTCCACGATGTTTCCACTCTCATCCTAGTGGGAACAAACAAAACTTTTGAGTTTATTGCGCTCCCACTATTTTTGGGAGCAACATCTCGTCTCCCAAGCCAACCTAACCCGCACGTGGTAGCTACACCCTGCTAGATAACGAACGAACTAGGCTCTGGTGAAAAGTTTGAGTTATCAAACCATCTTCATAATTTGATAACTCGTTAATTTTACAATTATTTTCCATTACTTGACACTGGCAGAAAAGTGTCCAACCTGACAAGGTAGCCATTAACAAAGAATCATCAAGGTACAGTCAGCGTCAAATTGATATAAGCGTCTAGATTAGTCAAAATAATCTGAAAAACATGGAAGCAATTAGATATACGCAGTTGGAATCATCATATTGTAAGCACCCAAGGTGTTCAAAATATCTTACTACTCTTGTTTCATTATTTATGTGACACTATTCATCTTAGCAATTATCAGTTTGCAAACTACCTTTAAGAGCTTGGTTTGCTCAGATTATTTTGAACACCTTGACTGCTCATTATAAATATGAAATTGTAAGATATTTTGAATACCTTGGATGCTTACAACAATATGATTATTCAAACTATGTATATCAAAATTCTTTTGTTTTTCAGATCATTTTGACTACTCTAGCTAGACGCTCATATAAGTTTGACGCTGACTGTACTAAAGTGTAGGTATGACTGCAAGTGGTAGAAACATGTAAGTAGTTAGTATAACCTGTCGAAGGTGACTCCTTTGGCCGCCAGCAGCACGGGCGGGCCCGCGCCGCCCTTGTAAGAGCACTGGAGGAATATGGGCTCCGTGCACGCGCCGCGGCACACCGCCAGGTACGCCTGACAATCAAATAATTTATTAATAATGTAGGTACAAAAGCTCTTAATAATAATGGTGTTTCAAATACATTCTGCCTCGTCGGGGCGAGCTAAATTAAATTGTTAGGCTTTATCAGGGTTGGAAAAAAAAACAGTTTTTTTTATATTTTATAAAACAAACAGTTCAAAATGTTTAAAACAAGTGTTTTTTTTGTTTTTTTTTACTTTTCAATTTCAAATCAATTATAGCGAATAATAAAATAATCCATTTCTAAACTATTTCCTAATTCACATTAGTAAAAATTTACAAAACGATAAATATTTACATTTGTTTCAGTACCTCTAATCTAATTATAAAAAAATATTATTATTATTAATCAATACAAAACACTTGACATACACCTTGTATGTAGTGTTGTAGATAGGTAGAGAACTAGAGAGAGAGCGGGGAATAGGTATCGTACCCATTAATCCAGTGAATTACTTTCTTTCGACGGCCGACATAGGGGCTTTCCCTGCAGGACTTTACTGGCGGGGAGTTACCTATGCAGTGTGCAGTGTATAAAACGGCCGACATAGGGACTTTGCCTGCGGGACGTTACTGGCGTTAATAAAAAATCATTTTTTATTAACCACACTACTTGACTATACTCGTATTATATTAAGTAATGTACGTTTTTGTTGCTCTTTAGTCATTAGATATTTTTGAATAAATTATTTATTTATTTATTAGTTTAGATCGGGGTTTTTGACTATTTTGAATCATATGAGCCAATAAAATATATTTTGTAAAATTTGCCGAAATCGTGAATCGACGTCGGCCCATAAGGAAAGTATAGTGGTGGTCACCGGTGACCACCATGGCGTTCAATGTGTTAAGGTATAATTGCTTTAAGTTCATTAGGCAATTTGTTGTAATTTTTTATTGTCTTCTAGGTATTCTTAGTTGCAAGTCACTCTGTGTTCCGGGACATAGAACTTGTAATAGTTGTTTGTTTCTCACAATATACCTCTACATTAGAATAGTAAGGTTTTTGTCGTGTTTTTCGTAAAAATTTTGTTATTGAATGACGTCATCTATCATACCGTCCCGCTCAGATCGGTTTCGAACTGAGAGGGACAGCATGAGAGGTCACGTTATTTTCAATCGCTTTCTATAAGTTCATCGTTGGTAAAACCTACGTATCTTATACCAACGATGAACACGCTAGGAGCGATCGCGTTTCTTTGACAGTTCAAATTGTGTCCCAATCGCATCGCGTCGCGATTGGGAATGACCAGGGTTGGCATGATTAAAACAAGTTGTTTTAAAACAGTGTTTATTAAGTGTTTCAAAACACAGTTTAAAACATGAAGAAAAAAACAGGGTTTAAAAACTACCTTTAATTGCAAATGAATGTGATAAATACCACAGACAGGCTGTGGTATTTATACACTGCATAGGTAACTCCCCGCCAGTAAAGTCCCGCAGGGAAAGTCCCTTTGTCGGCCGCGGCCGTCGAAAGAAAGTAATTCACTGGGTTAGTGGGTACGGTACCTATTCCCCGCTCTCTCTCTAGTTCTCTACCTACCTACAACACTACATACAAGGTGTATGTAAAGTGTTTTGTATTGATTAATAATAATAATAATTTTTAATAATTAGATTAGAGGTACTGAGATATGCAACAAAAGTAAATATTTACCGTTTTGTTAATTTTTACTAATGTGAATTAGGAAATAGTTTAGAAATGGATTATTTTATTATTCGCTATAATTGATTTGAAATTGATAACTTTAATAGGGTAAAAAGTAAAAAAAACACTAGTTTTAAACATTTTGAACTGTTTGTTTTATAAAATATAAAAAAACAGTTTTTTTTTAAACCTTGGGAATGACTAATATGACATAGAGAATACAGTTTTATCCGATTCCACGCCGCTGTCGTATCGTAGGTGTGCACCACGTTTGGAAAGTCAATATAGAATAATGCCCTAGGATATAAATGAAGAAGAATGCATGTCCTCACTTGCATGTCCTGCGTCTCGATCCACTCCCTGCCCCGCGCCTCCACCTCCACCCCGAGCGGACACAGCACGTCGATGGCGGCCTGGAATGCACGATACGCACACGATTATTAGTAAGAAGTAGGAACTCTTTGATACATCTGTCGGAGAGGGCAAGGTACGTCATCTGGATGGTCCGGCGAGTATTTATGAATCAACCTTACCCAAGTAACAGGATCATCTCGTGGACCTGAGGTTCCAAACCGCAGATGGCGTTATCCACTGCATCACGGTCCAGATGATGCTTTCAGCCGCGTATAGATGGCGACAGCTTATCGCATAGCTACGTACATTGATGGTTTGTCGTGTCGTTTGTGGAAATTGAAACAAAATTCGACCGACATGCCACGCTTCATTCTCTATCACCGATCATACCTATCTATGTATACTGTGTGGCATATGGTTAGGTACATGAGACGGCGTTTTTGGACATATACTTGTGCCAAGTCGACGGGCGTCATGACGTTAGCTGGCGTGTCTGCGAGCTGGCGCGCCCAGTTCTGCGCCACGCCGAGGATCGCGCCGCGCTTCCACTCCGCGCACTCCCCGCCGAGCTTAGACACCTTGCACTCCGGGAAGCGGTCCTTGCCGCGGAACTCTTGGTAACTGGAATTTTATTAAAGTCATCAAAATTTGTGAAAAGCGACTACGTTTCGCACTCTTTTCTTATCGATAGATAAATAGAGAGCGTTTGACAGACGGAAAATCTGTCTAGGGAGCAGAGATAGTTACGTCCAGGCGGCTAGCTCGGCGGCGGAGGCGGCGGCGGCGGGCTCGCCCGGCATGCCCACCTCCACGGCGGAGCAGCAGCGCCGCTGCAGCGCGCGCACGCCGGCGCCTACGCCCCAGCGGATATTCTCCTGGAAATACAGACCGTATTACATTAACATATGCATAATTATCATCATGCACAATCGGATATTCCCCACTGCTGGGAGACCTCTCGAAGCTTGTGATCCATCGCGGTGTTGTGCTATCCGCATTCACGTCCAAACAGCACAAATAAACATGACAAAAGTGTCTCTTTGCTCTTTTTTCTCAGCCACGGCGCTGTGCCTAGCTTCATGTATCAGTATAGTGACAACTGATAGGTATTGTACCTTAGTAACGTCCAGCGCCTCCAGTTCGTCATACCCCGGCTCCTTAGGCCCGATGCAGGCGAGCGCCACGGCGCTGTACTCCGGCACGTCTGTGATCACGAACGCTTTGCCTAGCTTCATCTGCTCTGCTACACTAGAATACCAGACAGGGGTTAGAAGACAAGAATAACTTGAATGACGGACCTCTATGTACTTAGTTACATTCGAGAGGAGTTGGTGAGCCCACTGTTGGATATAAACCTCCTCTCTATTGCGCCATCGTGTTCCACCCTCTGCATCCTTAATGCTTCGAGGCACGAGTCTCAGATCATATCATTCCTTAAATTAAGTTTGTACGTATGTAATTGAATAAATGAATAAACTGACTCATTAAGGCGCTCCTTCAGCTTGCCGCCGGCCTTGGCGTCGAACTCCTCGGCCGCCGGAGACAGCTCCAGCTTCTTGTTGCAGTCCATGTACACGCCCAGCACCAAGCCTTTCTGTAACATTATAATCACCATCAGTGCGAGATCTGTCTAACACAGCTTATATCTAATATCGCTCGGTTGATTTGCCACCTTTTGCCACTATCGTTTATTGGTACATGACTGTTCCATGATCGTTTATTTATTATTATTTTACTGAGCTCTGGTGGTAAAGCAAAGCACCTTTTTTGGTTGCGGCGATTGGTCGAATTTCCATCTGGATTAGATAGATAGAATATACTTTATTGCACAAAAGTTGTACTTAGGCGAGCATTATGCTAGATAGCATTCTCTACCTGCTGACCTTTGGGTAGTGTGGATTCTGACGAACAGCTATAAAAGACTATCAATAGCCCGGATATCTACAGTTTATGAAACGTGATAGGTCGCCAAGTCGTGACATAAAATAAAAACCTAATAGTCGTTGTCCGTTAGGCAAACCAAACGGTTCTGTGTCATATAGATATGAACTAAACTAGATAGAAAAAAAAGCGTAGGTACCTACCTTACTTCCCCCACTGCTCGCCTTTGCCCCTCCGGCAAGTTTGCAGCGTGATTGGTCTTCATTCTAAAAAACGACGTCATTTTTTAAAAGCTGGCTTGTATTCCAACTGCCAACTCATTCCAACAACCTTATTAGACACACATGCACATATTATTACATACCTACCTACATATTGAACTTGATTGATAGACCTTTGTTTGACCACAATCTCACCTGACGGAAGTGATAATGTGGCCAACAATGTACCTATCACAAAGGTAGAGGCAAAGACCCCTTTTCATTCTTGTTTTGAAGATGCCCATGATGTTTTTACACAGAGCTATCATTACAGTTTAGCTTAACAGCTAATAGGCTAAAGGTTTCTTCGTCGATGCTTTACATTTTAATTTTTCTGGTATGCATGCCGAAGCAATATAAATAAAAAAATATATTTGCATGTCAAAGTTTATTTTTAATATTTTGATTATTTCTAAATGTTCATAGATTGTATTGATAGAAATAAAGAGTTATTGATTCTTGATCTATGAGACCTACTACAGGTACTACAGGTAGGGTATTATTGTAATGAAAGATAGAAAGAAAAGTTATTTACTTACATCTTTCTTAACAGGTGGTTTACCACAGGTTTTTGGTTGACATTTTGTTCCTTCTTGAGCAGAGCTAAATTTTCTGGTTGCAACCTAAAAATTAAAAAGGCCCTCAGTATTAAGCACTTTTGTTTGTGTTAGCATTCTTATATACAGGGAGTCCCACAGCCATGGAGCCACATGGAGGGAAAGTACCTTGAATATTGTAGTCATTTTGATTTTAAAAACAATTTAAACTGCATTCAAAGATTTTTGAATAATCGCCTGTCTCAAAACGGGAATCGAACCCGCCAAATTGTAAAAAAGTCACATATAATTTAATGATTCCCATTAAAAGGCTCAATCATAAGTACCTATAATTTTTCCAAGTACTCTTCATCATCAATCTTAAATTAAAGGAAGACCTTACAAAGTTGAATACCTTGTTCTCATCAAGAGGCTTTTTGTCTGCATCCTGGGCACTGCAGATTGTTCTTGTGGTTATCTAAAAATATCATCAATTGGTTTAGTATGGAGCTTATATAGCTTGACAGGACCCAGCTTTACCTATGTCCTTTAAGACGAAATAATAGAATAGAAGAAAACATTTATTTGGACATAGGTACAAAATGCAGGCTTGGAATAAACAAAGGGGTTTAAATATTCTATTTACAACTAATTATAAGCTTTTAGTTTCCCAAATAAATAAAAATAAAATAAATTGAGGTAAGTTACACAAAAGAGTGATAGTAAAAATAAGAGAATTTAGGTACCTTTTTCACATCAGATTTTTTCTCATCTTTTGAGCAATCTTGGACAGTGCTGAATGGTCTTTTTGCAACCTAGAAACATGGAATAAAACTTTATGCCAGATGATAGCGAAGTAACAGTTATAGAACAACGTCTAGGTAGGGTACCCACCTTGTTCCCTTCTAGAGGCTTCTCTCCATCTCTAGTATCCTTGACACTGCTGTATGACCTTCTAATCACATTACTGGAATTTATTCCTTTCAGGAACTTTGCACTTGATATAAATTTTGTGAAACTCATTATAAAAAAAATACATAACAAAATCCTGAAAATTATGAAACCAACTGGATTTTGTATGTATTAGAAGATGGTTTAAATGTGGAAAATAAATAAAAAAAGGTTTATATCAATTGCACTTTGTAATATAAAATACTTACCTACCCAAGTATTTAGGTAGCAGCTACTTATAAACATTCTTATTCCCAAATATTTTAAATGTAGTTGTTTTAGGTACATGTCTAATAGTCAAAGATAGCCTGGTATCTCTCTTAACACAAGTATCTTTTACATATTTATTTGTGCACATATTTAAATTCAAAATACCATCATCTATGAAATCACTTTCCACTTCTTCAATACAGTGCAGGTAATTTCTGAACAATTGGTCTTGCAACACTAGCAAGCTCCTCGGCTCCAAAAGGAAGGAAATAACAGGCTTGTATTCTACTATCTTCTGGTCTGTGGGTTCTGTGAACCTCAAGACAGTGTGTGAGCCTAGGGACACTGTAGTTATTGTTGGGTAAAACAAATCACCGTCCAGATGAGGCATTATTCCTTGCCCGGGTAAATACTCATTCACAAGTATATGGTTTGGTTTCTTCCCACCCATGAGGTCGAGCCTGTGTATCTTGTCCAGGTACTGCTCGAGCCAGGAGGGAATGGTTTCGGCTATCATGCCCTTGTGGTGAGGAATGCCACCCCAGTTCTGAAGCCTCCTGTTTGTCAGCTGAGTCCACTTTGGTTTGGGAGTTGCATAGATCTTAGTCAAAATAGACTGCTCTTCTTCTGATGTTATGAATTCCGATACATAATAGGCAGTGGGTTGAGCCTGAAATTATTTTATTTTTGTTAGTTTTATGTTTCCTACTATTTACAGATTACAGACCTACCTAAAAAGGTGTAATACTAACGTTTACAACCCTGAACTTTTCTATATCAGAACCCTTCAACATAATCAATAAGTAAAGTCAAAGCAAATTATTCCAACAGCCAGAAAGAAAAAATCTACAAATTGTTTCCCATTCCCAAGTTTTGTTTTGATTGTATTGTATTGTAATAATAATATAACCCCCTCCCCTCCGCCGCCGCCGCCCCGCCCCGCCGGCACCACATTGGAAATTAAAATGTCAACGTCATTGTCATGAAACGATATGTCATATAAAAAAGGTATCTGCGTTCAAAACCTCGGTTATGTCGACAATAAGCAAGGTTTTGGTTTCCACCTGCCCACAAAGATAGCACGCAGAAAGGCATAATTAGATGCTGTAGGTCAGTGTAGGTGATAATTGTACGCAGGATCCCTGCGTAAAATAATTACTAAATAACTGTCTTCCGATCCGATATTGTCGCTAGCTTTTACTAGATCTAGCACATTGGACTGTTTTTGGTATTGATTTTTGAACGTCCCACCCTGTGGCTGCGTTTCGTTTGTTTTATATTCAAAGGAAAAACTTAGTGAAAATGTGTATTACACGCTATAATTCAAAGAAATAATAAAAGTTAAGTCGATATTGTAATTTTCAAGTATGGTATTCGTTATGTTCTCTAATTAAAACGTCTTTTAAATTTATGTTTTTTTAGATTGAAGGTCACTACTGACCTCCTTATTTGTAGCATTAACAAAACGATACAGTTAATCTTTTTTTTGACAGTAGGCGTTCAGTAGACAAAAAAATGTTATTTGTTACCTGTATTTTTTTTGTAAATATTTGATAAATGAGCAATTGTAGAATGTGAACGAAATGGGTGGGTGCATAGGAATCACTAGGAGTGGTAGTGGCCCCATAGAAGAATCCTCAGGAACCGTGTCTCGTCCGAACTCCGGTACGTGTGGGTCATTGCTTTTGGATGTGTGTACGTGCGTGGTCCGAATCCGCGATCGCCCCAATGACTAGTTTTTTGTTTTAGGCGGTTTGCGAAAGAACCAGTCGCTTTGCCATGAGACTATACGGTGGAAATCTGACGTGCCGTTGACGGAAGGTCAGCTGAGGAGTAAGCGAGATGAGTTCTGGGACACGGCTCCGGCCTTCGAGGGTCGGAAGGAGATCTGGGACGCGCTGCGGGCCGCCGCCGTGGCCGCGGAGGCGCTGGACTTCCAGCTGGCGCAGGCCCTGCTGGATGGGGCTAGTGTGTCCGTGCCTAATGGCTACCTCACAGAATGTTATGATGAATGGGGAACTAGATATCAGGTACATCTTCTCATTCATGTGTTTTCCTGGAGCTTAAATAATGCCTTTTTTTCATACCAGCCAGCAGTTTACACCAAATGCTAACTCAAGCATTTTTGAGAGTAGGTCGGTAAGTGCAGGATAAAAAATACATTACTTTTCATGGTCCTAAAACACCTGCTCCAAAATCCGATACGTTCTTGTAATTAGCCTGTTGAGTCCCACTATAGGACAAATGCCTTCCTTTCGACTTAAAATTTTTCTCTGTATTAAAATACGAAAATATTATGTTATTTTCATTAATTTCCGGCTATGGAGGTGGTATAGTTAATTTTTATTGGAATGTGTATGTATTAGTGTAAAAGCATAGCTGAACTTAATACACTCTTCTATACTAATTATTACTTATTAAGTTTTATCCTCTACTTGTGTGATGTGCTCTACTTGACACATTTATTGATTTCTAAAGCTAGAAGGCCTATCATTCACATAAGACAACACAAACTCAATAAGATTATATTATTAAAGATGGCTATTAGTTTATCCTAAAAGTTTTTCAGATCATTGATTTGACCATGTCATAAGCACCATTGAAATCCTACCCACCCAACTGATATTGTAGTATTTTTTTATCTGTTATTTAGGGTTTGTTCAATTATTTGAACATGCTAGCATTGAGTTATTCTATCTCGATGCATGCCTCCCTGTTTTTGATAGTTGGATCTTATTTCTATCACTTATAATTTTGTAATTTTTTACCAAACATCTGAAAAATAATCTTGAAATCTCATCCCCCATACGGCGCGGCGGTTTAGTAGTTTTGTCTGGTTTTATGGGGGTGCTCGGTATTAAACCGCCCCTGCTACCAACTCACTCTTCAGACCTCCGCGGCGAAAAGTCTCTCGTCTGTGCAGGTGTCTTAGTGTCAAACGCGTATTGAGTTCAATTACGTTGTTGACTTCCAGGTTCCAATATACTGCCTATCGCCGCCCATAAACATGGTGAAAGAAGCGAGTGGGCGCGACTCGCCCGCTGAGTGGTCGGAGCCTGTGGAGGGCGGCGTGGAGGTGGCGCTGCGGCTGCGGCTCTCCAGCACCTGCAAGGACGTGGAGCTCTGCGCGTACTCCAAGCACACGGTCGCGCAGTGCAAGAACAAGCTGCATGTGAGTAGCTAGGGCTGGCCGAGTGGTAGAGTGGCCGAGCCGGTGAGTAGAGTACTGTAGAGCTTGACACTAAATTAGAGGAAAACATTGCACAGTACAAAAAAATCTGTCAGTAGCTAAACGTTGACATCTTACCTACATGTCGTATTGTTGGGCTTGCACAGAACCTGCGAAGGCTGATCATTAGAGATTGCAGTGGATCATTATATCTGTAGGTAAGGTACCACATCCTGGTGGTACCTACCTTACCTACAGATATAAAGGTTCATGGCAAAACTTAACTGCTTTTTCGTTTAGTAAACTGAAAACCAGCGTTGTTCCGCGCCACGCGTGGTTCAGCACATAGCT
This sequence comes from Eupithecia dodoneata, assembly GCA_947044415.1. Classification (NCBI taxonomy): domain Eukaryota; kingdom Metazoa; phylum Arthropoda; class Insecta; order Lepidoptera; family Geometridae; genus Eupithecia; species Eupithecia dodoneata. Next base: position 561,270 of record OX345665.1, read on the forward strand.
GAGTTTGACCCTTATTGGCCAGCAGGCTAGCACGGTAGCCATGTTTTTGTTTTTCTGTAGGCTTTTTTATTTATGTTTTTTGTTTATACTGTGTACTGTGTTTTTTTTTATGTGTGTTTATTGCTTTAATTGTGGAGCCTGTCTTTTTTGGCCAAATAAAACTATTCTTATTATTATTCTTATTCTTAGTGATTTATTGGAAAGACCAGTATTTTGAACTACACTGGTGTGTGATTTAAGTTAGTGAGATCATAAGGTCACTAACCCTATAAAACCCTGAGAGAAATAACATGCATTCAATAATAAAGTCGTCATCTAAGCAGTGATTGACGCGTTTGATTCTCTAAAGTGGTTTCCTGTATCCATCACACAAACCATGGTGCGCTGATAACAATTAACATTCCATGAATTTGATATGTGGCCTTGCGTCTAAGCAACGTCTGACTGATTTTGGGGTACTTACATTAGCTTCCATGAGTCGCCACCGCCACGTCCAAAATAATGACAAATATTGCTGAACTTCTACAATTTAAATAATTTACATATAACGCTTTTGGAGTTTGATTCAGCTGTTTTTTTTTATCATTGCTAAGTTATTACCTACATATTCAGAGTCTGGAGAGGTCTGAGTGATTGGCAAGTCCTGCCCGCGCCCTGAACTCTTTGTATTTAATATATTATTGGCTCTTCATTGTTTATGTTTATGCTCATATCGGGTTTGTTAAAATGCACAGTTGAATACAAAAATCCTTGTTACATGGTATTTGACCATTGATTTTATGAAATCTGACTATATTCTGATATTATTTACGACTCTCGGACAACATTCAAACTACATAAGTCAAACTAGGAAATAAAGTAATACTTTAGTTTTCTGTTCACTACCATATTTGATTAATTAATTAAATATTTAATTATTTATATATTTTTTTTTTTAACTGTTGTCTACACTACCCAAAGTTTAGCAGGTATGAATGGTAGAGAATGCTATCTAGCATTATGCTCGCCTATGTACAACTTTTTGTGCAATAAAGTATATTCTATCTATCTATATTTTTAAGTTAAAGTAAAGAAGCAAACAAGAAATCTTAACCTTGTTAGTTTTTGAGTTGGAGCAAAACTCATCTGAAGCTTTTTTATCATCTACAAAATAATCTAATATTTTGTAGTAAGCCTTCTTACAAGGGATATGTTTCAGAATTTGTTTGAATTTAAAACTTTTGAAACTATCATGGTTATTAACACTAAAGTCATTTAAAACGGGATATTTACCATGATTTGATTTTTTTGTTTGAATTTATTTATTCATAATTTTTCAACTCACTTGGAGTTTTGTTGTAGAAGCAATACATTACCCTTTAGAAGATATGTACATTTATCTTGTTTAGCCTAGTTGTGAGCACGGCAAGTTTACTTGTAGTAGGCATTTAAGGCTGTAAAAGTCACACCGCTTAGCTGGACGCGCCGCTGGGCAGCGCGCTGTTAACGTTTACTGATAAGCGTTTACTAAACGACGCTGCACAAGCGCGCGACTTTGAAACGCATACATCACTACTACATCAATCTCCGAACGCGCTCCAACGGCGCTGCCGAAACGCGTAACAATAAAACCAGCCAAAGAATGTTATTCTGGTGCGTTCCAGGCTCAAGAGAACATCTCCCCGTGGAGACAGCGCTGGTACTACGGCGGCAAGCTGCTGGGCGACCGGCTGACCGTGGAGGAGGCGCGCGTCACGCCCGGGTACGTCGTGCAGGTCATCGTCAGCACGGAGACACATCCGCCCAGGTACTACCATCCAGTGCGGTTAAATAAATTATATCTATCTATGTAATATATTGTATGAAGTATATCAGTCATCAAGTACTCATAAGCAGAACACAAGCTCTGCTTAGCTTGGGACTAGTCAGCGGTTCCCTAGGTTGAACGACCGAGACACCTCTAACAACTTCTAAATACACCATTGGTTCTCTGAGAGCTCATTAAATAAATAAATAATGCTGGACAATCCACACAGCATCATCCAGTCCCAAGTAAAGCAGAGCTTGTGTTATCAGATCAAGATGACTGATATATTACATAGAAAACGACCAGAACACCCGAAACAAATATCTGCAGATCATATTGAAAGACACAAGAAGGTTTAATTCTCGTTTTCGTTTTTACAATGGACCGTATAATCTCACAAGACATAGATAAGTTATCACATTAAATTATAAAGTAATACGGTAGGTATCTCTCTAAATATACTTTACTGTGCAATAATCTAGCTAGAGTAAACCCGGACTAGGTATTAGCCAGTTGTAGTTCACTGTTCGGCGGTCAGGAGCAAATTGGAGTGTTCTCGTGGCTCTCTCGACTCGATGGCTCGGCTCGGCTCGATGGTCGCAGGTTCGAGTCACGATGCGAGAGGCGCACTTCGTTCATGTCACTCGGTGAAGGGGTGAAAGAAACGAGAGCGACAACAATACCAACATTTGTTGCAAGGCGGGAACCGACGACCCCGATACCTCCTGGGTCGCAGGCGGACCTTCGCCCGCCGCGCCACAGATATCGGTTCGCATTGACACAGGGGATCCGTTTTTACAGTACCATTTATATGGATCCTTCCACCCTGGAAACAATCGTTAACTGAATCCGGAATTTTGTCGGGTGTGTGAACTCGCTCTTAAAGCAACATAATGTACGCTATCACGATTACAACTTGACTATGGATGGATACCCATGAGGACTTAAACACTAGTTTCTTTAAGTTGAAACAACCAAGACAACACATCTAACAAGATCTACACTTTGTTCTCTGAGTTTTAACGACCGAGACACATCTCAATTATACACATACGAAGTTGTAACGCACAAATAAAAAATAAGTCCGACGGCGGGAATCGAACCCGCAACCTCCTGTGTCGCAGGCGGACCTTCGCCCGTCGCGTCACTGAGGTAGATTGCATAAATTATACATACATAGATGCATAGATTACTTCTAGATGGAGTATCAGTCAACCTAAGAATGAAGTACTCACTGTGGTACAGATTTTGACATTGTCGGTTTATAGACTACTCGTCCGCCATTACCTCTTTAGACACGAACAGAGTGACATAGATCGAAAAATGAAAAATGTCTTCTTATGTGGTCAGATGTTGCCGAAATCACACTAATTTAGTAAATAATAAACACAGAATCACATTTCACACGTAAATTTCGAATTACATCCACTTATTTCTTCGATTGAACACAAATAACTATCAACAGAAAAATGACAACAAAAACACAAATCTTGCCGGTGTTACCAGCACGTAAACTTCTAAATTTCCGAATAATGTGGGAGTTTATTAAAAATGTTTGAATCTTTGTATATTATATACATATAATGCTTAAAATTTGAATGAGGTAGGTAGCCTACCTAACATAAATAAGAATTTAAATAGATATTTCTTAAATATTTTATTATATAAAGCTAAATTAACACGGACTGACTTGACTTACTGATTGACATAATGGTTTTCCTTGATGGACGTATGTTTTTTTTACGGAATCGTATAGAGGGGGTTGAGGTGACCTAAGAAAAATTCCAACTTTTTGACATTTACCCCCCCAGACCCCCCTCCTGGCCCCTACGCGGAGCCATATTGCATAAAAATAATATTGGGGGTGTATAGAGGAGACCAGTGATTTTAAATGCAAACTAAATGTTATTCCCCCTGCCCTCTGAGAACTCCTCTTTTGAGTGTGCTACCAGATGCCGTCGCGATTTAGGGGTTCTGATTACAGGATCGTATAGATGGTTTCTTTCGAGTAGAAAAACCAGCCAGTTGTTCGGAAGGAAAATAATTATAATCATAGGTTGGTATGTTACGTATTAGGTAGCTCTTATAAAAACTATAACATTTTTGTGATTAAAGCATTACGCTACTTTTTTTAAAAATAATAGCTACCTATTTGATTTGTGATCTGTGATTTGTAGAAACTTTTATGAAAATTATCGGCATTTTTTTTCATCAGTTGGCATCTCTCACTTATGACAAGTCCGCCATTGCTGTTGTTGACTTGTGATTCCGTAGGACTCCATCTGGAACTAAATCTATGCATAGATGTTTATGAGTCATTGTTGGAGGTATTCATTTGAGGTCAGGGCATGAAGTTATTGTGGTATATATTTTAGTTAGCTAGTCGCTTTGAGTTAGTCCTTCGTGGATCATGCATGACACTTACCATCAGATGATATTGTGGTCAAATGAAGTAGTACTACGAGTAATAAAACAATCAAATTTATTATTATTATTATAATAAATTAGTCAATGTTCAGTCGATTATATTAACAAATCGCGATTAAACGAATCCTTGTGTTACTATTACTAGTGTAATGTTATTGTTCTCTTCTTTTACAGTTCAAAATCGGCGGAGACTTTATTCGCGTGAGAGGGCGAAGGACCAAGGCGGCGCACAATGTGAGCAATTTTAATCTTTACTTGAAACAAGTAAAACTCAATATCATATGCAGATGCTTGAGGAATGTGCATTTATGATGCACAAACAGATCTGCCATTGAACTGCCATGTTTTTGTGATGCGTGATTTATTCGTATGTTTATTTCAAACATGGGATTTACTCCAATAAACGCTAGGAACTCTTGCTCTTGAATATGTTGGATCGCCTATTAGTTTATATTTATACTCTCGAATATTTTAATTCCGTGGTTGTAATATTAAATCTATTTTGTCTTTTTTCATTCAATCAATTGCTTATTTAATTAGATAGGGCATAAATAATTTGAGTGAAGAGTTTTAAACTTCGTTCAACAATACAACCTGTTGTATTGTTGAAGGACGGTTTTAAATGTGCACGGGCAATCCAACTCAACAGAAAGCTATTACAAAATATTTACTTACTTGAAGCTATTTTTGTATTAACATTTGTGCAAAAGCCTATTTTAATTATTATAATTTTACGTAGACGTAAATAGCCATTTTGCACTGTCTTGTTAATATTCGTGATTATTCAATCCTTATTCAGTGTTTGTGAGAGGTCAGCGTTGATATGCACCAGTGTCGATGCGCAAAATTATATAGTTAAGGAGACTTATTAATTATTATACTTATTGGAATATTATTTAAATTAGTTATTAACCGTGTTGATATCGGAAAAATACCATTCCTGTCCCAAAATTGTAAATAGACAATTAAATTTGTACAAATATATTAAAAAATATCCATATCATACCTTGATTTAATACTCATGATAATGTGTACCTACCTCTAGTTGAATATTTGTGAGCAGAAGTAATCACTGTCATTATGTGGCCTAATGGAGGAAATGTGAGGGTTTTAATGGCTTTACTACACAATAGATGGTCAACATCAAGCTACACTGTTTGGCACAGGCATTATACGAAGCCCCAAAAGCAATATAGATTCAGTCTAGTTATATACAAATTTTAAACATAAATACTAACAATTTAGGTGTAAAAAATTCATATTTTGTACATTACCTGTAATATTATCATGGGAAGAGGCTTCTAGAACTTGTTTTATGTTTCTGGATTTGTACTCTTACTACACTGATCTCAAAGTGTTAACGATTCTGTTACTTCTATTTCGACTTTTATAGCTACAGTGGTTTAAAATGGCGCTGGGCAGTTTGTTAGTTTAGTACGCTACACGTACAGTACGCTTCTTTATGCCTAAACTGGAAGTTATACCTAACCATTGACAGTGTCCCTTGGCTGTTTATTTCACAAAACACCACTAAGTTTCTACTGTTTCTTTGATTGAAAAGGTTGTTAATTGGTCGATTATTTTAGTTCAAATCCAGGAATGACTATGGTGCTACATACCTGTATGTATATAGCTCTGCCAGTGCATAGAATGTAATTTTATTTAATAGGTATTAAAAATTGGAGCCAATTTGTTTATTTATGAGACACAACATGAAGCCTCATTTATTGGCACAAAAGTTCTTGTGAAATACTAAATGTGTCTCAAGCATAGCACTAAAACATTTGAGTAAGAAATAAAATCTCTTTATTTTAACAAAATATTTCCTATACACGACACCGTACTCAAATATTTAGAATTTATTTTGCATTTATTTTTAACTGACTAGCCCAGTTTACACTATCCATCTTGTGTCAGTTAGCAACATATTGTGTGACCACGATCGTAGAAATGGCGAGCGTGTGTCTTTATTAAAGCGTGAGAAAAAATTAAAGCAAGATAAGAATATAGACTGTATGGTTAGACATTGGTTCTTTTTTTCCACGTTTTTTTATAATCGTGGTCGCACGGTGCATTGACTGTAGACGCAAATCATTCGTTTGATATTAATACGAGGCTTATAATAAGCTGCCTGATAATGTAGATAGATATTAAATAACAAATTCACTGCGTGTAATCGTAAGGTTATATCAAGCTGTATATTTTGATGTACCTAATCATAATCGCCATATGCTATCTGGTTTGTCGAAAATTAATAACAAGCTTACCTCTGACAATACATAAGCGTAAAAAAGTTATTGGGAATCGTAGTATATCATAAATAATAAGTACCAATGTAAATAATAGTTATTCTTTGAAATTATATTTTGACAAACTGGAAAGCTGTCAGTTTTACAATGTTTGGTTGCATTGTCAAGCAAATTATGTTTGAATGCTCAAGCTTGACTGAATTCGGCTTGACAGTGTGACCAAGTGATAAAATAGAAGTGCTCAAGCCTGTATTAATGCGAGTTGAGACCTACCTATCCTTGATTGACATTAATAAGGCCTGGGTACACATATTTGTACATAAACCGAGTTTTCAGTGTGTAAGCAATATTAGCAATTTAGATTTCAAATAAAATCACTTTGTGAATAATATTATAAACTGTGCGTTTTCATTTTGGAGTGAAGTTAATTAGAATAGAAATAAAATATTTGTTTTACCTTTGGTTTCTATATTTTCTTATAAGGCTTCATTAACACTAAACAACAAATACAAATGTACAAAAGGAACCAAGTAAATGTTCTATTAAATCCTAATCGGTTGGAAACATAAATACATCTGTTAATACTGCAGTCTTCAACAAAACACTTAAAATAAATGCTAACAATGATAGTCCCCTGTATATTTGTCGGTATACATTTGATTTGGCCATCCTGAATTTCTGAGCTTACAAAAAACCTTAAGGCAAAGCTAGTTAAACGAACTACCTTTTAAATTCAATCTTATAATATTATATATGTATATAACTAACACGTTTGGATTGATAGACGTTACTTCTTCATTCTAAATCTACTAAGCAATTCGGACAAAAATTAGACATTTGACCAAGGCCTAGAATAACCGCGGGCAAAACTAGGAGTTTATATGGCAGTGCCTACCAGGATAACCAAGACAAACCACCAAACTAGGAGTAAAATGAACACCTTCACAATCTGTTCAGTTAAAGTATCACTTGGGTATGTATTTGAGGAGTTTGAGCTCGTGCGTGAGCCATATGGCGAGCGTGAGTAGCGCCAGCGAGCCGGACTGGTGGCTGGCGGCCAGCGGCGTCGGCACGTAGTGCAGCAGCGTCATGATGCCGAGACCCACCTGGACATACAACCATGGAGGTTACTATCAGAGTGGTGCAAGTACATTCATCATCATCATCATCATCAGCCTATAGCAGTCCACTGCTGGACATAGGCCTCCCCCAATGAGCGCCATAGCGCCCTGTCTTCAGCTTGCCGCATCTAGCATCTACCTGCAGTCGTTCGCAGGTCGTCATCCATTGGACACAAGTAGATTAGTACCTACTAATATTATAAACGCGAAAGTTTGTATGTGACGACCTCTTGGCGCGGTGGGCGAAGGCCTGCCTGCAATGCAAGAGGTTGCGGGTTCGACTCGGGACAAATGTTTGTATGACTTTTTTACGGGTATTGTTGTTTTCTATGTATAATAAAAAATAGCGAACTGCACCGTGGTGTATCATACCTGCATCCACGCCATAGCACCCACAGCGTTGACCGCCCTCCGCGCCATGGGCGACAGCGGCGCGCGCCGGCTCGCCGCCCACAGCGCCGTGGCCAGCGCCAGCGTGCTCGTGCCCAGCACGCGATGGTCAAACTGCACCGTGGTCGGGTTCTCCGTGAAGTTGAGCCGGGTGGGAGTGAACGCGAGGATGTCTTCGGGGATCCAGTTATCGCCCATCTTGGGGAACGAGTTGTAGACGAGACCCGCGTCGAGGCCAGCTACGAATGCACCTAAAATTTCGGACAATTCACACATTATTTTATGGGTATGGGTATATTGTGTTATGGGTAAAATACTAGATAACTGATATCATACTTATTAATACAATACAATACAAAAATTCTTTATTGTACAAAAATACATTACATGCGACAAGTACAATGTAGTGTAATGTACAAAGCCATACATGGAATAGACTATTTCACGACCTTATGTTACGGAGCGGTGGCCAACTTTGGGCGAAAATAAATAATATACGGAGAAATAAAACTCTAAAATAAAGCCCGTTCCGACGTAGTTTAGTAAGATATCAAAAGTTGAAAAAAAAAATATTCAAAAGTGTGAGTTCCCGTGTGCTAATGATTATTTCAAATGAACGCGGTCTGGCTTTGTAACTAATTAGAACTATTTGACGGGGTGACCAATAAAAACAAGTTCGCCTGGTGACCAGTAATAACAAAACTAAGGCGTGACTTATTAGAACTGAATTTACTGATTAAAACAAATTTTAAAGATTTTTGCGTTGTGACCAATTAGAAAACATTTTGGCTGTGACAAATTGTTGCCTAAACCGGAACTCTGTAACCCTGTATTCGGAGGAGGGCGTTAATGCACGCGACACAGTTATATAACTAATGCGTGTATTATCGTTTTCACACAAGTTATTTATTTCCCCTTGTATTTATGTTCCAAATAAAGATAATTTAGATTTTTTTAATAATACATACCCGACAGCGCCGTAAAGAACGCCATAGCCTTGACTGAGTGCGCCAGCGCCGTGACTCCCTTCAACTCCTTGAGCTTGGCGAGCGCGGCCGGCGGGAAGGGGCGCAGCACCCGCAGCGCGCCGCCGACCAGCCCGGCGTACAGGATGAACGCGAGCCCGAGGTGCGACGCCAGTCGGTACTGCGACACGCGGGGCACGTCCGACGGACCTTGGAAACGATCCTCCAGACCGGACTTCACCATGTACCAGCCCATTAGACCCTGCAACGAAAATACCGAAGTTACTATAATTCAACGCCGTTATGGTTTTCAACAGACTACAGATTTTTATTCAGTACTGACAGAAGTGACAGTTTTACATTTATTATGTTAGATGGCGTTACTAGTCGCTAACTACATACTTTTGATACAACCTATAAGTTATAACCAATACCTATAATACAATTTTATCTAGAAATAATTATTGCAATAAAACAGCAGTTCTAGTCAAAAAAATTAAGGACTCCTCACAAAATACAGAAATACAATTTATTGGTAAAATTAATTTACATGTAATATTTCAGAAGAATAGTTATAATACAAATTGTATTTTACCATCAGTAAGCATGTATACGGAAATATAGTCAAATTAAATTTAGTTTTCTAGTAGTTCCTTCAATGAATAGAAATTCTGCTCCCATCCCCTTGTCACACAATGTCACACTTTGTCGACCCTCTCCCTCCTCCTTAACGTGTGACGTACTTTATGGATGGCCCCATACCAGAGAACCTAAGGCATTCTCACCTGACACGCGACCAAGGTGCAGTAGACGGCGACTCGGACCTTCATGCCCTTGTCGAGGTACCCGCGCGCCCAGAAGAAGGCGGCGGGCAGGAACATGGCGGCGCCGATGCAGCGGCCCCACGTGCGGTGCGCGTACTCCATGTACCAGATCCATTTGAACTCCGATAGTGTGATGTTCTGGTTTTTACTGGAAATGATATGATAGTAAGTAAGATCTCTGTATTTTATTGTAAAGTTACATTTTCAACTGGTCAACTGGAATAAACAAATCACTGATATTCTTCATTTATATTCGCTTCGCCATAGAGAGGGATGCGGCGGCGATTAGTAAGACACAGAAAAAAATTGACGCGGAATTCTAATCTAAAGCTGACAGCATATTAGCTACTAACCGTTGCTTGAACAATCATTATTGCTAAGCTATCGTTTCGTTGTTTAAGCTGTCTCTAATAGTAATCTACGGAGCGGCGGTATGTTTCCGACAAAATATTCAAACTTGAGTGCCATAACACTACGCTACTAGTTAATCTCGAAAACGACCAGTTGTTCAAGCAATAATATCCGATGTGCCTTACTTCAATTTATAAAAGGCTAGGAAATTTTGGAATTTGACATCTGTAATTTTTAGATCTGCTATGCCACATAATACTTACAAATAGTAACTTACTACTTGTATTCCGGGAACTGCTGGTAGGTCTCAAACTCCTTCTGCCACTGCTCCTCGCTGGTCGGCAGCTTCTCCCCGAGGAGCTTCCACGTCACCATGGAGAGCCCCGACTCTGTCAGCCTCGTCACTCCACCTGAAGCATGCAAAAGTAGACCTTAACACAACTGTTTCACAGACATTTTACTAAGAGATTAGTGTCATGAAAGGAAAGAACAAGCTCTTAGGTACAGAATAGCAGCAAGAACACATGCCTAAGGCAGTGTTCATATTTTTTTATTTTACAAAAACTATCTTACTAAATTCTGTCTACTTAAGCACTGGCTAAGCAGTTTTTGTTCATTCTGAGCAATTACAACAGAAGAAAATAAACAAGTCTTAACTGACTTAGCTATTGCTTAAAGTTTTTTTCAGTGTCATGTCAAATCAATATTCAAGTTGTGCAAATGTTATAATGTAAGTGCAACATAGAAGGGTTATCAGGCCTTCAAGGATTTCTTCGTAGCTTCAAGGTATTTTTTTTTCAAACATTACTGTGTGAACAGTACTCATTAGTACTTATTTGCCCAAGTTTATACTCGGTGGCAAATAAGTAGTAATTAGCTCAATCATAGTTCTGATATTAATGGCAATAGTAATAAATGATCTACTTACCTAAAGCAGTTCAACTTGTGCATGTGAAGATGGCATGCTAGCTGATTATAAATAGAAGAATTGTCTTTTTAGTAAACACTATCAAATTATCTCAACTGTCAGATTACTCCTTAACTTAACAAGTTCTGTTTCACTATAAATGAAACAAAACATAAGGTTTAACAATATTTATTCAAATGTATGTACAATAGAAACAAAAACATAGTACAAAAGTAAATGGAATGAAAACTTCGAGCTTATCAAATATTGATTAATATAACTCCACTATTTGTACACTTAACTGCTAATTTAGATATCAATAAATGAATCCATAAATCACATTTACATAAACCACAGACATTTTAAACAACTGCATGCTTATCAACCCCTACTTTCTCCCGTTGGTAGTCTTAACCACAATATTCACAACATAGTAGACACTATAAAGCAGTATAACATATCCTAGCACCATACCTAGCACCACTGCTGTGAAGACCATGCCGCTGCAGCCCAGGAGCCAGTAGCCCACTGCTTTGGAACTCTTGGGCTTTGGAGCAGAGGAGCAGAGGCGAATAACAATGCCATTTGACTTTATTAGGTTGCTTAACTGTAAACAAACAGTGGTATGTTAATGTTACTCGAGTTAGTAATTTATCTGTTAATATTTTATTTTTATGACCTCTGTGGCACGGTAGGCGAAGGTCCTGCAACACAGGTTATGGGTTTGATTCCTGCCTCGGGACAATTGTGTGTATGATTTGCAGACATTTTTGTTCTGGTCGTTTTTATGTATAATAAAAAATATCTCGTTTAGCTTGGGGCTAGTTGATGCTGTGTGGATTGTACAGCATTATTTATTCATTTTTTAATGACTTGTTATTTGAAATATGTACTTAGTTCTACATTTGAGGCTCTGGTTGAAATAACTATGTACCAATAACTGATATAATCATCACAAATTATTATGTTATGTATGAATGAATGAATTATACTCACTCTATTGCTGTACTTCGCAGGTGTGATAAGCTGCCTAGACAGTGCGTTACTAATGCCATTTCTTGAGGACACTCCAAGCCTGCTCTGCGCTGCTCTTAAGGACGAGGTACATCGACATAGGTGAGATACGCTCCACATGGCTGAAATTAATAGTTTTTATTGAATGAAATCCCTTTATTATGTAAAATGTGCCAGACAGAAGTAAATAACAAATTATGTTGCAATCTGATCCTACCTTTGGTATTGAAATACAAAGATTTCAAACGAAAGCTTTGTCGAATCAACTACCTTAGTTATTGATCTTTCAACAATAATCTGTGTAGGTATGTTTTAATGTTTTACACAGAAATTGTTTGGAAAATAAATTTCCAAAAGTCCACGAGAAAACTACAATGCTAATATCCTTCATTCCTTCCTTGATTTGATTGATTGACAGACAAGACATATGACAAATCAAATACAACAGCTGATTGTCATATTTCGCACTTCTAGTTTTGGAAAAAGAAATTAACGGAAAGTGCGGTTTATGGAAATTTATTTTGTCAGCAATACCGCAGCGGGATTCATAAACATCATCATCAGCCGAATCCTATAGCTTATTATGACATCTGGGCATAAAGATACTCAGATTAGTACTATTATCTTTTGGTAGCAGTCGTTTGTTGACAACATTAGCGTGGACGGAGGGTGTTTAGAGGTGTCGGGATTTAACCATAGGATTTAAAAAAAATATGATCACGATATAAAATCGAGAACAGAATAGAAAGTTCCGCTGCTGAGATGAAAGCCACTTGCTTGGATTAGAGGACCCGCCGCCCTCTCTCGGTCGGCCAGTGAAGAGCTAAAGGTCAGTGGACCATGGACGAATGGGGCTCTGCGACCCAGGTAGCTGAATCGGGGCGGGTGTCTAGCCTAGGTTTATAAATAATACAACATTTTTAGTTATGCTGTTATTTTATTTGTTTCCTATTTTATTATTACACAATACATACAATAACGATACATAAACATTACTCCAAAAGTAGTGTTATTCCACTAAAAACTTTGAAATTACGCAAAGCATTGGTAGGATATCTCAATAATAAAATTGAAATGATAGGTATAAAACCTTGCCTAGGTATCTACTTTAAATTTACGTAAGGTATACACAGTGAGAACAAACGAACGCTACCTGGAGGGAAAGTACCCAAAATATTTAAGATACCTACGTAACTTCATTCGCATAATTTTGAAAAGTTACTGGCCTTATGTGTTTTTTAATTTAATACCTATGCAATGTTTATTTTTTTGTTTGATTGTTAGATTGATTTTTATGATTCACTCTGATTGGTGTCATAAAAATACCATTGTTTTTTAAAGATTTTTGTGATATCGACTACCGGGGATTACCGGGTACGAAGTAAATTTTCAAAATTCTGTGAATGCAGTTGTACCTAGGTAGGTACTTTTTTTTTAAGTTAATGGTTTTGTATATTTTGGGTACTTGTCTTCTAGATATGTTCCACCCTATACAGGGTGGCACATTTAGAGCGGTCAGTATGGGAAAGTCTAAAACTATAAGACATACGAAGATCTCTTCTAAGGTACAATGTCATCGATTTTAATAAAAATAAAAACTGCATTCATACATTTTTAAAAAACCTGTACTCAGCTCGGGAATCGAACCCGGACGTTTTGAAAATTAAAACTAACACTATTTATATTTAAATATTGTTACTATGAAACATAATGTCCAAAATGAATAAAATGCATTGTTTTGTTTGCATATCCTTTAATTTATTATAGTAAATTTTCGAAATGACCACTATTTTTTTCAATACAAAATTCAACACGTTTAGGTAACAATCTTACTATTGCGTTTTGTATCTTCAGGTGGTGAATTTGCATTAAAATTGACTCTAACGCTGCTTTTAGGTCTTCAATGGTATCGTAGCTTGTTTTGTACACTTCATCCTTAACGTAACCCCACAAGAAATAGTCTAGTGGCGTTAAATTGGGTGACCTCGCGGGCCATTTGATAGGGCCGTCCGTACCAATCCATTTTTGAGGAAAGTTCTCATTTAAAAATTCTCTAGCTATGTAACTATTGTGAGATAGAGAGAGAACTATTGAAAATAAACTCGTTCTTTTACTTCTGCTGGAATTTCTCCTAAGACCTCTAAAAGATCTACTAAGATTGCAAGGTACTTAAATCTGTCCAAACGTCCATCATAAATCTTAAGCATGAGAACCTTATTATGAACAGTTGAATGAGAATCTAACTTGACGACGTCCTTCGTGCACTCGTATATTTGTACGAGTAACAAGTTGTGACATCAGCAAAGAGTTATAAACAACCATAGAGACAATTTTACGCACCTAAGCGAGTTGAATGTTGTATTGAAAAAAATGGTGGTCATTTCGAAAACTTAGGTACTAAAATAAACTAAAGGATATAAAAACAATACATTTTATTCATTTTACACATCATGTTTCACAGTAACATTTACTGCTTATAACCTACACAATCGATATCTAAATGTAAATAGTGTTAGTTTTATTTTTCAAAAAGTCCGGGTTCGATTCCCGAGCTTAGTATAAGTTTTTTTAAAATGTATGAATGCAGTTTTTATTTTTACTAAAATCGATGACATGGTTTCTATGAAGAGATCTTCGTATGTCTTATAGTTTCAGACTCACCCATACTGACCGCTCTAAATGTGCCACCCTGTATACTGGTACAAAATGATATGGATATAATATGGGTAGGTATTATAAGAAGTCAACCCTCCATTTCTTTATAATCATTAGACAATGATTTAATATTGAAAATTGCGTTCTGGAATTCTCCTTCTTCTAATCCCTCTCCCACAAAATGGTGAACAAAAGCCCGCTTTGAATACATCAACGAAAACTTCTTGCAGATGCGCTCCCACGCCGTGCGCACTGCTGAGTTGTTGGAAACCATCACCGCTGCCCTTTGCAGGGCTGCTAAGTCTCCGCCAGGCACAGTCGTGGGTGGCATATAATTCACACCGATCTAAAAACGATTTTACTTCGTAGCTTAGGTACTTATAAAACAACCTATGTAGATTAAATGTATCAATGGCATCATTAAAATCACCTTGAATCCTGTTGGAGACCACGAAACAAATTTGATCGATCTCATACTTTTAATTTGGCTAATTGATGTGTTGATATCATTCTGATTCACGTCTCCTCGGAACAACAAGCAGCAAGACATGTAAAAGCCTTTTCTTGGATCACACTTTATCATCTGATTTGCAGGTTCAAAGCAAGACATCATCAGCTGCGCAGTTGAGTTTGAATCATGATAAGCCTTGGCTGCTGAGACAAAGGGTGCGAAAGTAACAAGGGGAAAATGTATTCTGGGATATGGGATCAAGTTCGTTCTGAATTCAACGAGTTCTACGTTCAAAGCACCTTCGAACCTCATAGACGCTGTCATGCAGGAAACCACCTGAAAAAAGTTATTTTATAAATAGGTAGTTGTACTTTGGTTGTTTTTTGGTAGCATCCTGCAGGCAGAAGGAATTGTATAACAATGTCCATGATTTTTACTTTATTCCTTTTTTCTTTTTAGTAGATTCCAATTATGTACGGCCATTAGCTTATTGTTTAAGTTAGCTTTAGTTTTATTTTATTTTTTTACGAACGTTTTGTTAGTGCACTTCCTTTACTTACCAGCAAAGAGAAAATGTATTGATACCCCGCGAAACAGGCCTAGCCTAGTGCGGGGGTCACTGTTAGTGTTAACTGAAACACCTCAACCAATCAACTCTAAAATGTAAGAATATGTACATAAATTAAGGTGTTATTATTTGTAAACTTTTTGGTAAATATATTTTTTGTATTTTGTACTCGTAGGTAGTTGTATTGATCAGTTGGTCATCGCCTGCCGAAGGCGAGCAGGTTTAACGACTAAGAATTTATTTATGATGTGGTTTTGTGTGTTGTACTTGTACCTAACTACTCGGTGTTCGGGAATTCTCGTCTACGTAGCTTTAAACAGGCATAATACATTAATATTAAATCATTTACATAGGATTCTAAAAAAAGGGTGAAGGTTTATTCTAATAATACCTTTATAGGTACATATAATTTTTACCAGCAAACAGGGTAGAAATAACCTAATTATGTATACCTAGCTCTTTTAGGCGTGATTATCTATAGTACTACTATCTGAGTACCTAGGTACCTACTATGTATTCCAGCAAAAATATAATGAAAATGACAATAAATAGTACAAATAACTCGTCCTTACCTGTGCAATAAGCCTATTTAAATTGGTGTAAGTTGGCCGGGGTACATCGAGACATCTAGCAAGGATATCATACAATGCTTCGTTGTCAAATATAAAGCAGACATCTTCTGTTTCCATACAAGCATGTGATGTGAGCACTGCATTGTATGGCTCGACGATGATCGGGGAAATCTTTGGCGAGGGATAAATTGCATATTCAATCTTTGATAGTTTTCCGTAATATTTATTCAGGCCATCCAGCATCAATGCTGTGAAGCCAGAACCTGTTCCTCCTCCGAACGCACGAAAAATGATAAAACCCTGAAGGCAACTGCATTCCTCTGCTTCAAGCCGCACTCGATTAAGAGCCAGATCGATCATTTCTCGGCCTACACCAAAGTACCCACGAGCGAAATTACTTGCAGCGTCTTCTTTGCCAGTTAGAAGGCTCGAGGAACGGAAAAGCTGCCGATATGCACCTGTTCTAATCTCATCTGAAAGTAGGTACAACAATGTGTTGTTTGGTTTTGTTTGAGGGAGCTCATCAAAACACAATGATTTAGTATCTCTAACGATTAAACCACAAACCAATAGGAGTAGGTTCTAAGTCCACCATGAGGACTCTTGGAACCACTTTCCCCCCTCCCGTTTCAGCGAAGAAAGCTCCGCAGCTATGGTCTTCATCTGAGAATGCCATGATACCGTCTGGTCTAATTCCATGTTCAAGACAATAAAGTTCCCAGCATGCATTAGCTATCTGAACACCTGATTGACCTATGTGAATTTGGATGACTTCTTTCTGAAATGGAACATGATGAATTGGTGAAAAATATGCAGTCAGGGCAGATTGGCTTCATATGTAGTCACCTTATTATGATGGATTTTTATTAACTTAGTACTGTGTAAACGAGACTTCTTAACTTACAACACCCATCACAAAAATTTAGAATTTATTACGGCTGATTTGTTAAAATGTTATAAAAACTACATTATTGTTTACATTTTTGCAACTTAGAAATCATAGTCTTACGTAGTTACTGTAATATCTTTGTCATAGAGAAACTTCCAAACAAAACTCACCTACTCCATTACGAAATAGACAACTAACAGCACAAACCTGTTTGAAATTTATTCAAAATCAATAGGGCTTAATTTCTCGCTTTATGGAAACATGAATGGAGAATTCACAGTTTCAGATTCTGCAGTCCTTATTTTGCAAAAATAATGCTCTAATCATTGAGCACAAGTCAGCTCTCACCTTCAACTACAGTTTTTATTTAGAACCGTAATATCAGATTTTAACGAAACGGATAGAGGTACACCAAGGAGGTACATCTCTAACCAACTCGACAGTGGAAAATTTAGAATAGAAGTCAATGTCATGTGTCAATTCAAAACAAGAAGATGAAGTTTTACAGACAAATATTGCCTGCCAATATCAAAGAAGTCAAGTCAAGTAGTTTTGAAAAACAAGAATGATAATGGATGTAGGTATAAAGAAAGAATTGTTATCTCTTGAATAAATTACAGCCGGACACCGATTATTCAGATTGTATGCCGCTCCTCCTAGATCTGTGAGTTACTATACTTACCTTTCTGTAATTATAATATTACGTAATTTGCAACAAAATATGAATTTCGCCGGCAAAGTTGTGATTGTTACCGGTGCAAGCTCCGGTATTGGAGCTGCCACTGCCGTATTCCTATCGAAGTTAGGAGCTCGGCTTGCTCTCATTGGCAGAAACGTCGAGAACTTGCAGAAAGTCAGCAAGGACTGTGATAAGTCAGCAGACACTTTCGTACTACCAGCAGATTTAACTAAGGAAGCTGATATCGAAAACATCGTCAAAAATACCGTGGACCATTACGGGAAACTAGATGTTCTGGTGAATAATGCCGGCATCATTGAGACAGGTACGATCGAAACAACATCATTAGCCCAGTATGATCGCTTGATGAACACTAATGTCCGCGCTATCTACTACCTAACCATGCTGGCGACGCCACACCTGATCAAAACGAAGGGAAACATTGTTAATGTCTCAAGTGTGAATGGCATCAGATCTTTCCCTGGCGTGCTGGCATACAATGTGTCCAAGGCCTCAGTGGACCAGTTCACAAGATGTGTTGCTTTAGAGCTGGCTCCCAAAGGTGTCCGGGTCAACTGTGTGAATCCTGGAGTTATATTGACTGAGTTGCAAAAACGGGGAGGTTTGAATGATGATCAATACAAAGCCTTTTTGGAAAGAAGCAAGGAGACCCATGCACTGGGTCGCCCGGGGAATCCTGATGAAGTGGCTGCTACTATTGCCTTCCTGGCTAGCAACTTGTCTAGCAACATCACTGGGGCCAGTGTGCCTGTGGACGGGGGGCGTCATGCCATGTGTCCTCGCTAAGTTTCCTTGTGTGCCCAGAAGTCATGTACTTAATTTAAGCCATAGTTATAAGAAAAAGTGCATCTACACAATTTACTCCCAAAAATAATGTGTCATGTTTTGTTCATTTACAAATACTTTATTTTTTTATAAATGTTGCATTTAAAAATAAAACATGTTTATTTAAATAATTTACAACTATCATTCACCTTAGCACTCAGTAATTAATTATCACAATTTCTATTATAATAACTTAAACTAATTTGTCTACAAACAAATAATCTAATTTAACATCAAGACAGCCTTGTAGAAGAAAATGGTGGAAAAAGAACATAAGTTGCTGAGTTTGTTTTTGGTCATAACCAGAAAATCACAATAATGTGATTTGTTGAGTATCACGGCAGCAGCAGCATGTGCGCTGGAACAGCAGCAAAGAGTTTCTTGGCTTCTTCCACACAAGCTTTGATGATTTGTTCGAAGGCAAGGGGCGCGATGTCGCGTATCACAGGCTCCCAGTTTGCGTTGATTACAGTATGGATTGTTTGACCTGCAAAAGATAAGGTGTTACATAAATTTCGAAGTCATATAACTGTGTGATAATGAAATGTAGTAAGTAGTTGTAGGTATAGGTAAGGTTATGTGATGAAATGGAGCTGGATCCCACAACTCCACAAGGGATGATGTTGGGACCATTGTTATTGAGTCATGTTACATACGGTTATGTTGTTAGATTGTTGTTATGGTTAGGTATGTTTAGTCGTTGATAAGCGGTATTTTAGTTTATCTTAAACGTAGTTATTTATTTTGGTTATCAGCGAATATGTTATGTGAATGCATATATTATTTTTGTGTAAATCTTAGGCATGAGGGAAGTAGGTAATTTTTATGAAATCGTTGATCGTAAATCAATTCATGCTGAATGCAATCACGTAAGAAATAATCCATGTAGATCAGTAACGACCGATTAACAACATGAAGCGAGCAGGTGAATGAAGCTTCCAGAACCTATGTATATGATGCTATGCCATAGATTCCAACCATTCACGGCAGTAGTTGGCTGGCTGGAATGGCGCTGAAGAACTGCTGCACTTTCTCAACGCAGCTCTGAATGATCTGTTTGATGGCCCCGGGAGCAATCTCTGACATTATGATCTGCCAGTTCTCGTTCGTGAACCTTTCGGTTGTTTCCGCTGTAAGGTAGAGTGGTGAGGTGTTATTGTGTGCGCTTTAACACGTGTTTTAAAACGTCGGAATTTAAAAATATCTAGAATAAATTAGATACGCAGGCCGCAATTTTATTGCTGTTGGGTGAACTCAACTTGTAAAACCTTTTATAATTGTTAAAGTGCCTGTAACGTTGGTTCGTAAATCACCTGTTCTTGACCCTTAATGTTGTGAAAGACTGTACAGTCAGATGTTTTGAAAGGTGTTGTCGTGTCCATTCAGAAGTGCTGTTTTGTCACAGGTTGTTTAAGAATCATTATGATCGTTGTTCGTATTGAAATCGTTTTTAGGGTCAAGGCTATGGAGGTTTGTATTGATACATGTGGTCTTTTGTTTAGTCATCAGTTCTTTATATCTTTTGTTAAAGTTTTAAGTATCTTCTTTTATGGTCTCTTACCTAATTGTCGATTTCCATTGAACAAGTTTTGGAACTTGAACTGTGCGCGGTCCATCTTGTACTGGTCCTTGTAGTTGGTGATCACCCAGTGATCGTTTCTCGTTTCAAAATCGTACTTTATTATGATGTTCAGATTCGCTGTAGGAAAAGGATACAGGTTTATTAAAACGTCATGATCGAACGTCGTTTATGATGTGCGTGCAGCACCTATGATAAATAATAATGGTCTAGGCCGCTAGTAATTTTAAGATGTTTCACTCTTGATAGCTGCCCCCAATTTCTTACAAAGGCCTTCAATCAAATGTATGCGTTTACAACTTTAATAATTTCATGCGCTAAATACCTTACAAACACAGACAAGACTAACTTAACTACCATGAACACGAAAGTAATGGCTCGCTTCCCTTGTTAACTAAGCCTTAGAACTTGAGCAAGACGGTCGTTTACCTTGTTTGACCCATCATTTAATTGTGTCGTAATTTAAGCATGGTTTTCAACTGGATAACATGCCTATTGACCATTACATATTAAGAGATGTTCGGTTGTTGTTTTCAATGACCTCTATAATAGCACACAGAGCTTGTTGTCTAAGCTGCAGGAGCAATTTATTATGTAAGTTGTAAGTAGGATGCTTTTGTATGAAAACAATAAGTTGAATCTTAAAATGCTTATTATTGAAGAGAGTATTTTTATCTGATATTACTATTTGAAGACGCTGCGCTGCAGATGCGACTGGTTTTTTTTATATTTTTGCTAGAAAAACTTTCGTCAAAATAGACTTGTTAGTTTTCTCTTTAATTTATTTATGTTTCACATTATAACTCGCTCGACCAAGATTGCACCTCGCGTCATCGCGTAAGTTTTCAGCGAGGTGCAAACTTAGCTTGTTCGAGATCTAAGTATACATATATTTTATAAAGAAGCTAAAGTTAACGGCTAACTTTAACGTTTGTTGGATGTATTATTTGATTGTTAATCACATTAGTAATAGGTACTCACTAATCTTGATCTTAGCAGGTCCTTTCCCGCGGATGGGGAGGATGAGCACCTGTCCATCCATGTCATACTGCGCCTTCAGAGTCACGTTGGCTGTGAAGTCCAGCGTCGCCTTGCCCTTGTCGGGGTTTATCCTGGACAATGTGGTGGGTTAGGTGATCTGTTGCATAACTCATCAGCTGTCTATTAACAGGCTAATATATGTACGAGTAGTTCAATTGGAAATAGCGGGTTTGGCTCAGTTTGTGATAGTGTACCTAGTCGTCGCATCGGGTGGGACATAGAGAAGTTGTGGAAAGTTAAAACCTTTTTTAGAAATCGTTGCATCTGATCTGTAAATATACTAAAATTGTCTGTTAGCTATTTGCCGAGAGGTAGAGATCCCTTGCGTCTACATCACAAGTTACTTAGAGCAAGGAGTTTAACCAAATGGAGAAATAGATCTCAAACATAATATTATTATTTTAACAATAATGTACTTATGTTATAGTAAGACCTTCAGAAATAAACGATTTTATTATTATAAAGTCCAGACGACTGTTAGCAACAAGGGGTTTAGCAAGCACTTACTTGTAGTGATTAACCCTGGATCCTCGAAGTCCAGTAACAACAGTATCAGAAAATATGATCTTCAAGGCGGGGTTGTCCACATTCACAGTGCCAAGCTGCACTGGGTCGAGTGGCGCGATGCCCAGCTCTGGGATTCCATCTGCGAACGCTGGGGCGGCGATTGCGATCACCTTCTCTACGCACTGGTTCAGGTTGGGGTTTGATCGCGAGCATGGCGTTATGAAGGATGCTGGAAGGAGATAGATAGATATAATTTCAATGCAAAGTTGACACATGTTTAAATTAGAAGTGCCTTAAAGCTAATATTTTCTTGGATATCAAAACTTTGCAAAACAACAGCTCCATTTATTTATCGCTCATTAGATTACGTCATTATCTACCGATCAATTAAGACCTAAGTAAACTTGGCCGAAGAACAAGTTAAACAATCATAATTTGCTTTAGCAATGTAAGTTAACCTGCTTGTCCTGATGACAAATCTATTACTTACGACGTTGCTTAATTTGGATTCTGTTTTTCAACCCTTGTTAGAACCTTCAAAATACCAGCAAATTGTTATTCATAATTGAGTATTATTTATTATCATACAAACAAACGATAAAATAAATAATATTTGACTTTTATCACTGTAGGTATATGATTGAATTCGAACATCATCACCAAGATGTCTGTATTGACGCATCGGAGACATCATCTATCACAGAGTGACTCGTAGGTACTTGGCAATCAAGCAAGAAATCTCTGTGAGCCTGTGCACCGGAGATGGCTCAAGAATACTAATAGCCCTCGCGACAGGTCAATGTTATACAAGTTATTGTGCTCAGCAGAAGACATGCACGTGTCTGAGGTTACAAGACCTAATGGATCTCGTCTAGGTCTATTGAGCTTGAGATTGATAGTAATTATCTAACTAAAAGGTGGTAAGAAGATAGGTAGGTACCTAGACCAATGGTCAGAGGTTTCTACCTTTGTCAGGTTTTACGTACCTATAGCACCATCGTTCGTAGCCCTATAGAGTGTACTTCGTTAATTAATACTACAGTGTACCTACTGTTGTTGCTATCGATATCGAAAAAGATATGAATAAGTTAAACCCACGAATTTTCCTTATTTTTTTTCGTGTTAATCTTTGTTTATTTGGTGTGGAAACATCCTACGCAAACGTTGAGCAGACTTGAGCTTCATAGTCGAAACAGCTAGGTCAATGTTACAAAACGTGGCTGAACCGGTCCAGCACGTGAGCGAGGTATCTGGTGCAACCGTGCAGCGGTGCCATTGCAAGAGACCAGCGTCTGACCAGTCGCTCTTATGTAACGTTTTTTATGCGATTTTTGTTACGAGTTTGTTGGATTAGGAAACTTTTGTTGGTTCTTCGTGCTTCCTATTGCCATTTGAACAGAAGGCACAAAGTGAACACCTTTACCTTTCAATGCTTTGGTTTGAGCAGCTATCTGAGATGGGTCGATTCAATATAAGGAAGTGATAATTTAATTATTGTAGGTACTCTGCTCCTACCATTATCTAGAGCTCGTTGATTCTCCTGAGAAAAGCAGAAAAGTTCGACACGGTTCCGTCAGTGACCGATTGGAGTTAGCACATAATTCTTTGCACATAACCGCCTCCCAATTTGTAAAGAAAGTTGACTGACCAAGATCGCCATATTATCGATATGAGTATGAAAATAATTTAAAAGAACCCGAGTTCAAGTAACGAAAGTACCAGTTAAGTTATATTTTCTTTAAATGAGAGAGAACTCAAGACAGGCCTTGAATTCCCGATACCATTTTCCTACGTAGGTAGGATCAAAAAGATTCTTCGCGATGATGAGAGCGAGCTACTTAGCTTAGTACAATTTGGAATAAGACAGATTAAGTCCCATTGTCTAGTCTCACGACACCATAGTTTGCAAACAATATTATAACTAACTTGAAATCATTTCCATATCCTCTCATTGTAGTATTGCAGGAAGTATTTAGACTTCCCACGTCATCATACGCTACTTTCACACACTAACTTTTTTAACGAAACAAGGTATAAGGTACTAACCTTAGCACTCAGGACTTTAAAGATCCTTGCTCGCAATTGTTTTAATGAACCAACTAGGTAAAACAAAGAGCCACTAGCCGTACGACTTACATTTAATAAGCGCTGCAGTTGCATGTTGCATCAATTGCAGGAAACATTTCCCATTGCACATGGCACTGTTGCGATACTTGGTCATGGTTCATTTGTTTCATGATTTTGAAGAAGAGTTCGGGAGAAATAACCTTCAAACGGAGTAGGTAGCGTTCTTACCCACATACTGACTTTAATCGCATTGCCGGATCATCCAAACAACAGAAATCTCGCTTAAAGTAGGTATACCAACAGAGGTGGTCTGACACGACTGGTTTCATGCTGATATCAAAATTATTATAATCACTACATATAGTATAAAACAAAGTCGCTTCCCGCTGTCTATATGTATGTCCCTATGTATGCTTAGATATTTAAAACTACGCATCGGATTTTGATGCGGTTTTTTCATAGATAGAGTAATTCAAGAGGAAGGTTTATAACAGATTTCCAAGCGCGCGAAGCCGCGGGGAGCAGCTAGTATAAGCGACGAAAATAACCTAGACAAACATTTTCGCCAAAAAAAGGTTGCACTGTTTTTTACATATTGGTCTCGATTACCTGAAGATGTTATTCAAGAGCGTGTGTATATAATGTATGTGAGACGAGTGCTCATGTCACCTTGCAGCTGATGTCAGGAGCAGCGCGGCATTGAAGCACACTTGGAGCAAAGGGACTGAGACATTGACACGGTATGCTATCCCTCACATCATCGACTCCTGAACTTTAGGAACCTACTGCTCTGAGGTTGGAAATGGTTTGTGGAAGAAGGTGAAGGAAGAAATGTAGATAGACAATTATACAGTTGTGTGACTGTATAATTGTTGTATTTTGTATGTGAAGTTGTTAATAAAGAATTTATCTATCTATCAGTTGACATTGAAAATAAGAAGCGAACTGAGGAAAAAGTTCAGAGAAAAGTTCAGAAAAACGATGATCAAGGGAAATTAAATTGTTTTTGTTAACAGTAAGATAAAGTATAGGATACGATAACTCCTATTCTGATATTTCAAATCAGTCGATGTGTGATTATTCATCTACAATCTATGTATATGCTCTAATGGTAGAGTAGAGTTGGTAGAGTTTAGCGTTAGAAAGTTACTAAATAAACCGGAATATAGGCTACTAGTATCTCTGTAACAAACAAACAACATTTTTCAATGAAAAGACATTTGCCGTTATTTTATTTCTCATATTAGGTATTAAGGAACTCTTATGACCCTGATGTAAAACCTAATCGTTAAATGACCCTTCAGTTTAAAACACCGATGCTCTCTAATGGCTGGTCTACATGTCTTGCGATCATGTATTTGAAGGTGAAGGTATCAGGGCATACCTGTCACTGCATAATGAACCGATAAACTTAAAATAAGGTAACTTGAGGTAATTGGGTAATACGAGTACGTGCTTGTAGGTTTCGTTGTAATTTAAAGGAATTGGCCACTTTTTACATCGTTATTTTAAAAAAAGTATTGATTGATTGGTTTTAAAAAAAAAAATAAAGAAAATATTTTGATTCCTGTAGTTAGATTTATCCAGGTTTCAGAAAATATTAGAAAGTTTTATCCCGACAAATTTTAGAATACTCACGTAATTTAGACGCAGCTGCTGCGGACCAGCAAAAAGCCGCAAAAATACACAATCGCACTTGCATTATAATATAAAGTAAAATAATGAAAATATTTATTTAAAAAATTACAAAACTGGTGCCTCCTATCACGGTAATCAACGAACTGTGCCAATGTTTGGGTACAAATGCCTTTTATAGGTTGCGCAAGTGGAAGCGGTGCAGCGGTGGCGCTCTGGGCTGAAATAACCACCGACTAGTAACATGCGCTGTTGTAATGTGTAAACCTTAGTCCGATGGATCCGTCTCGTCGACGACGACGCTGCAACCAAAGAGGGAGGTAAAGTCAAAACTTGGAGGCTTGAGAACTTTTAGACGATAAAAATGCTTGGGCTTGTTCCAAGCATTTTTATCGTCTTTTGTCTTTTTATCGTTTTTTGCTCCAACTCAAAAACTAACAGTCTAAATAGGTAAAGATTTCTGATTCGCTTCTTTACTTTAATTTCAAAAGATTGAAGTGAACAAAAAATCAAAGTGATCACTTTATTTCCTAGTTTTAAATGCAATTTTGAAATTTGTGACGTTTACGTGTCCAGGAGGCTGTACGGTAATTTTGATGTTTGATTCCTTTTGCGATACACCTAGGGCGATAGACGAACTGGTTTGGGCTCTGGGCAATATCATGGTAAATATATCCTGTTATAAATGACTGTGTTCATTCAATCATGATAGTTTCAAAAGTTTTATGGTAGTACCTACCTAGGTACACTGGATAAGCTGGACAGTATGTAGATTAGATATACATATGTCATTGGTGGAAATACAGCTTAAATCACACACAAAAGATCATGGAGCCTAAGTAAATAGAGGAACTGAATGCCTAAGTAGGTCTATTCTTAAAATAATAAAGTATTAATAAATAATAAAACCTGCCAAGTGCGAGTCAGACTCGCACACGAAGGGTCCGTACGACTATCTATAAAAACGTCAAAAAAACATGCCTGGAGCCCCCTTTAATATTTATTTTATGATTTTTTTATGATTTGTTGTTATAGTGGCAACAGAAATACAAAAATTTCAATTGTTTTACTATCAGGGTTCATGAGATACAGCCTGGTGACAGACGAACGGCGGAGTCTCAGTAATATGGTCCTGTTTTACCCGTTGCGTACCGAAACCTTAAAAAGTACCTCATTAAAATAAAATAAATAATTACAAAGAACCTAATTCCTCGGGAAAACATCCAGACCCGGAACGGTATATAACTACCTACTATTGAAGTAACTTATATTATTATTATTAGCAAAATAAACAGTTTAGCCACTTGATATGTTTATCGGCTGTGTTGTGCTACCTACTTACGCGAAACACATAAAAATTCAAGTAGGTAGGCTAGGTACGGTACATATACCACAGATCACCCGTGGCACATACTCATCTAGTTGCGATGCTTTACTGACTTTATACCTTTGATAAAACCTACATACTTGTAAATACTATTTTAATTGGTATTTTTTTGTTTTGGGATCATGCGATGCATTTCTCCGCTAGACCCAATGTCCTAAGTGTCATGGATTTTGTTATAGAAAGTCACGTAAAATCTTGCCCTTAAATATTTTTTCTTTGTTTTCGCATTACCACAGCAAATATTTTGCTGTATACTGCAACTTGTATGTGAATACCTTTATATACACTTTAAATTTATACAATCCATTAAAAAAATGAGCATACGGAGTTGTATCTCTGTGTAAAAATTATACATAATCAATTCCAAATTAATGAACAAAAGTAATTTTATTTTAGCTTTCCTATCATACGAGTTATTCGCCATACAAAAGATTTGAACGCGCTCCCGGTGCTAACAATTAGTGGTACTACGCTGCGGTCGCGTCACGACTAGGTCACATCACAAGAGTTTTCAAAAACTGTGTTTCTATATCTTCTGTTTTTAATCCCGGTTTAGATTTAAAAAAACGCAGATATTATTCGTTACGTATATACAATAATATATAACGAACTGTCGTCGCCGTGTTAAAGGGAGAGAGCGTACATTTAGAGGACACCTTTATATTTTATAATCAAGTCTACCAAGAATTGGGTAAAAAAAATGTAGGTATTTTTTTCTCCCCAATTCTTGGTAGACTTATTTATAATTAATGTAACTTGGCTATCTAGGTAACACGCAGGTAGGTAAGATACCTAACTCAGCCCAGTCCAGCATGTCTAGATATATTTAAATAAGCATTAATATAATGCAAATTATAATCAATTACCTAGGTAACTACAGAATTTATTATGTGCCGACCGTAAATTCAGCTTTTTGGGATGGCTGAGACAACCTAAGTAATAAAAGGCAATGATTATTGTTGACCCATGGTTATAGAATACATGAAGCGCGTTCGATTTACTAAAACTATTTATTTGATTGCAAGAGCTTGATTTTGAGATATTGATTGGCAGAGTAACGAGGGCTGAATAGCTAACAGAGTTCAATAGCTATGGAACTCTGACTACAAACTTACTAAATTAAATGATCATCATCATCATCATCAGCCTATAGCAGTCCACTGCTGGACATAGGCCTCCCCCAATGAGCGACATAGCGTCCTGTCTTCAGCTTGCCGCATCCAGCATCTATCTGCAGCCTTTCGCAGGTCGTCATCCCACCTGGTCGGAGGGCGTCCTACACTACGTTTACCGAGTCGTGGTCTCCACTCAAGAACACGTTTCCCCAGCGGCCGTCGGACAAAATTCTATAGTTATATGTATAAAAAATCCAAGACTAGATATGGCATTGAATCGAACAGAAGATGTATGTTTACTTAGCCGTTTACCTGAATTGGTACACAACATTACTCTCGACAGGTTTCTGTGTTTACTTGAGTATGGACGGACGTTATGAAATCTGTTATTGAAGGGTCATTTATGTACGGTTTGGCAATTCTAAGCACATAGGTAAATCGTATTGAGATAAATCTAACAAGAACCGAAAATATATCTTTTTAATACATAATATTATCATCAGACATTATAAACAAAGTTATCGACATAGCACAAAGAAATCGCAAGCTGAAGTGGCAGTGGGCTGGCCATATCTCGCAAAGAACCGACAACCGCTGGGGTAAAAGTGTTCTTGAGTGGAGCACGCGTTTCGACCAACGTAGTGGAGGGTACTAAAGTCATTTAAAATGGGATTTGATTTTTGAGTTATCCAATATTTTGCTTTCAGTTACTCCGTGATCATGGCGCATGCAACTGTGCCGAAATATTGGATAACTCGAAAATCAAAACCATGATAGTGTAGGGTGCTTTTCAGCCAGGTGGACGACTTATTTCCATCGCGTGTGTCCTGCGACCAATTTCTCTGACAATGATGCGAAGGTTGTTTGTAACATTTCACACAAATAAACCATCTGTCTGCGTTCCGTTCACAAATAATGACAATAATAAAACAGAATAGCAACTTTTTAGCTCTCCCATATCCGATTCGTCACATTTAAAATCCGATTATGTAATACTCATTTGTTATTCCCAGTTCGTACAGTGATGGTCTGTCGGTAGATTCATTTTTACCAATAAGTTATGTCCATAATATCTCGTCGATCGCACACACCACACTGCTTGCAAACGTCCCGTAATGAGACCAATGTCGTCACGGGCTCGACTCTTGCGCACGCTGTGACGTCAGAGGCCGGCCGGCTTTTGTTTATTGCGTTTGGGATCGTGTGACTTTGAATAGTTTCAATAATTATTGGCTCGCTGCGCTCCGCAGCTTCGCCCTCGTAGAAAGGTATGTTTCAAATAGTTTACAAACCTTTTGATTCACTCTATATATTAAAAAAAACATATCAAAATCTGTTGCGTAGTTCTAAAGATACATACTGACAGCGGGGAGCGATTTTGTTTAATACTATGTATGTAGTGATGGGTACGAGGAAAATATGTAGGTGGGCAGGGAAGGCATTTCATATCATGCTTAACACGTTCACTGTCAGGCTTCAGTGGTGCGACAAGGGCGGGCGGGGCAATGGGGCGGGCCAATTTTACCTGTGATCTACTACGTGTGACTAACAATCGCCGGCAATCTATACCAAAGATAGTCGTAGTCTACTATGATCTTTGGTGCTGGGTACCTTTGGAGCTGCGGAATCTACTAAGGTCATAAGTCTCTGATTAACAATTTTTCGATTTATGCCAGTACAATGGTCAATACAACCAACAACTATATTATATGTAATTTAATTGGCAATATTACCTACCATGTAAGTTCCAGAACTCAGAGCTGGGATATAACCGCCAGAATAGTTTCAACAGATTGGTCTTTATGTTGTCTGCGATTCATTGAATAGAATATTCGTACACTTACTCTACTTCCTTTTAACCAGTAGTTAATTTATAGGTGTGTCTTTGTGATTAATTAAGTACCTGAGTTTTGTTTTGCTCGTTAATTATCTTGGTTTCGACGAAATCGCTAATTCATTAGCTGACCCATAGCTGACCTGTTTAGAGATGTCATCAATAGGTAATGAGCTTTGCTAACAGACTGCTGAGAGGTATCGATGTCTACGTGACGCAGACAATGAAGGTGTTTGCGTATTTCATGGGTCTGTTTTTGTTATTTTTGTTATCGTCTACGCCGTTGTTAGCCCGTGCAAGTTTCAAACAGGTTGCCGAGCTGTTCGGAATTGGGTGAAAAACTTAAAAGACCTTTTTTACGGCACCGTCTCACAGATAAATGCGTCACCAATGGCGGTTAGTAAAAAATATCGGTATCGATGTGGCTGTTGGTAAGGTCAGTTGAATAATCAGATTAGATTTTTTCTCAGACATCCTAAATACAAAAATAAATCTAAATCTTTAATAGCTTACTAACATTTATCATAACTGACCCACAATTTATAAGCCAATGTTACTAACATTGGGTTGTATAATACAGTTTATGATTACACATTTTATAATCATTGCAGAATTAGATGTTTCTTGGTAACAGATTATAATCAGATAACGTTGTAATTTTATGCACAGTAAATCTGGCTTATACTGAGACCCACATAAAAAAACCAAAGGAACATTTTTTCATTTGAGATCAGGTTAGTAGGTGGTACCTATTCCTCAAGCCATCCTACTATTGCCACATAAATAAGGTTTAATGTTACTTAAGTGTGTTTATAATTAAATGAATGAAAACCTTGAAGTTTCTAGGTAAGTTTCTCCAGCCCTATGTACTTAAAGTAACGTACAGATGATACACAACACAACGAAGATATCTTCATCGTAACACTCTAGAGAGCGGTCGTGGTTATCATGTCCATTCTTGTTGGATGGCTGTGGTCTCGCCATCTTTCTCTTTTTTCGGTCTTTCTACAGCACTCAGGTAAGGGGTCCTCCATCACGGTTCTAATCTGGTCGGTCCATCGCACAATAGAGTCACCATCCCACCTTGACACCGGTGCGAAGTATTTAAGAATGGGAGTCTGGAGCAAGACAGATAGATGCTGTTTGATGCAGAGATCTTGGAGTATAGAGACATTCTTGCGAAACTCGGTCCACGATACTCCAAGCATCTTTTTCACCACCTCATCTCCAGAACGTTTATTTTTTTCTTCTAAATTTAGAGAAATAGACGAAGTTACAACGAGAAATTACGTAAAAACGATAACACACGTAGAATTTAAATCTTAATCAGCATTTACTAATATTTCATCTAACATTAAGTACCATAGGTTATGGTTTTTATTATAGAGGTAACTTACTAAAAATTATTTAAATTAGTGAGATAGTATAGGTACCTACACTACAAGTCTAGACTACTAGTCGTTTCTACTGGAAGCTACTAGACTTTAGTCACGTAGCCAGGATGATTTCTCTAATTCCAACAGTCGACAGACAGGCTAATGACTCCCCTTACCTCAGCGGAAATCATCGGTTGTTAATGTTGATATGGTATGCCCGGCAGACCACGTAGCACCTGCCTACTTTAACAGATTATCTCTAATGGGAAATATCATTCGTCTCTCTGTCCCTATGTATGCTTAGATCTTTAAAACTACGCAAAGGTTTTTGATGCGTTGTTTTTTTAAATAGATAGAGTGATTCAAGTGGAAGGTTTATAAACTATTTGACTCATAGATTTCCACGTGGGCAGGGCATAGCCGCGGGGCGCATACAGTACTGAATAAAGTAAAAATTATTTACTCCGTGCTCCAAGCTCCAAAGTAGAGCTTGAGAGCAACTTGGTTTTTTGACAAAAAATCAATTCCTAGGTTGATTGTACATACATTATATAAAAAATCTGTAAATGCGAATGAGGACGAATAAGTTCCTAAGAAGATATTACAAAAGGTTTCGGTAAATTATTCAAAATAAGAAAGATCAGAAAACAAAATTGTCAAGATTAGAAAACAAGACGTAGAATCATTTGCCATGCACTTATCGAAACGTATCAAACGTACAAAGGAGCATTCCTTTCTTTTCTATTTGACAAAGTATTAAAATAATGGTTTGTACCACGTAGCTTCTATGCAGTCCAAGAGTTTTTGATATGTAAATTATAAATTATTTATGTTTCAATGTTTATCGACAAATAATTTTACATATCAGCTACTTGTTTTTTTTAATTTACTATAGGTACAAGCTAAGTTAAATAAAAGTTGTCCGGAAAGTCGTACAATTTTCACCACCTTGAATAAAGTAAAGTAAAAAATCATTTATTTCTTTAGGCTTACAAAATAAGCACTTAGACAAGTCATATTTTAAATATAAATTATTATCATTAATAAACTTGGCTACGAAGGCTGCTCTACCTTTAAGCTCCATCTGTTATGTCTTAGTGAAACTAAGTGATATGAACCGATCGATGTAATGTAAATGAGGCTGAGAAGAGTAAGAAATAGTCGTCGCATGAAGGCTTCGCTAGGCAGTATACTGAGTACAATGTGCGTTTACCATATGAATGCCTAGATGTCGCTACACGCTATTACCACAAACAGGGCGTCTCTCATCCATCACTACTAATATAGTTATTCTCGTTGAACTGCGGAATTGTTAGTGTTTTATTAGTCTATGCTGTTAGCTAGATTCAATTCTTACTTTGTCCAATTACCTATACTTTTAATATTCGCTCCGAAATTACTGGACCGATTTGAAAAATTCTTTCACCGTTGGGAAACTACACTATCCCCGGTGAACATAGGCTATATTATATTTTCAAAAATGTTAGGGATCCGTTCTAAAACCGTGCGAAGCCGGGAAGGTCCACTAGTACAGGGTGGCCCAAAATAACGTTGACAAGATGTTTTTATAAAATATTTAATACATTTTACACATGAGTTAAATAAGGTTACGAATTATAAAACTACACTTTATTTTATATGAAAATCCCTACTTGTCTTCAAAATAGCCTCATTTATCGCGGATACATAGAGACAAACGCTTGGTAAAATTTTCTACAATTTTCCGCAGTTCCTTCACCGATATTTTGTCCAAGAATTGCCTTTAGCTCGTCAACACTTCTATGACGCGTAGCACAGGACCTTGCTTCTAAGATAGATCACAAAATCGAAATGAAATCCATCTGATTCAGATCAGGCGAGTAGGGTGGCCATTCTTTGGAGCTGATGAAATCAGGAAAATTATCTTTGCACCACTGTTGAACACTTAAGGCCCTATGAGCTGGAGCAGAGTCTTGTTGAAATATCCATCTATGGTTACCTAAGTGCTGTTGACTCCAAGGAAGAAGCACATTTTCAAGAATGTCTCGACGGTAGTTTTCTTGGTTGATTTTGATACCCTTTTCTACAAAAACTAGGGGAGTTTTGCTAGTAGCGCAAATCGTTTTGGCGATGTGGAACAATTGCAGCAGCTCCAGGACGAGTGGAAGACCAGATCCTGTCGTTTTGGCGATTATGGGCTTGTTCTATCGAAAATAATTTTTTGTTAGAGATTACGATATTTTCCGAATTTGACGCTGCGGAGCGTTGTTTAAGCAAACGACATCTCTCAAGCCGAACTTTTTTGTCTTTGTCCGTAAGCAATTGCGCTTTTCTGAGTTTATATGGTACCAATTGTAGATCATGTTTTATGATACGCTGTATGCTGGAGCGACTAATCCCCAAGTCTCACGCCATTTTCTTCACCTTGGTCTATGGATTACGGACTAATCTTTGTTTGATAATGTGTCGGTTCCTACAAGTTCTAACAGTCCTCTTGCATCCTCTTCCAGGACGGTCTCCGATGTGGCCGAGCTCGTTATAACGTTTAATTGCTGAAGAAACTAACTTACGACTAACACCGAGAATGTTTGCTATCTCACACTGCCTTTTTCCACGCTCATGCAATTATGGCTCCACGTTGCACTGACATAGCAAAACAAATATCATTTTAAGACTTTTTAGCAGACAAAAATGTTCAAAATGACGCCGAAGAATGAGTATACAATAAAAAATAATAAAAGCAAACCATTCCATTTTTGAAATTTTTACTTATTACTTTTGTCAACGTTATTTTGGGCCACACGGTGTATATACATACATTAAAGATTAATTTTAAAAGCTCGGACAAGTGAAAGAGCGGGCCGGGCATGGCGCGGTTGGTTTTGTTTTCAATGCTAGTCTTGGATTTGTGACGTCAACACGGAAAATTGTACGAAAAATCAAAAGACAATCGCGACAACTTATAATGACACAAGCTCTACTTACCTTGGGGCTAGATGATGCTGTGTGGATTGTCCATCATCATCAACCTATGTTAATCCACTGCTGGACATAGGCCTACCCCAATGAGCGCCATAGCGCCCTGTCTTCAGCTTGATGCATCCAGCATCTACCTGCAGTCTTTCGCAGGTCGTCATCCTACCTGGTCGGAGGGCATCCTACACTACGTTTACTGAGTCGTGGTCTCCACTCAAGAACATGTTTGCCCAGCGGCCGTCGGTTCTTCACGAGATATGTGTGGATTGTCCAGCATTATTTATTTATTTAAAAATGTTCCTATCGGCATATTATAGGTATCTTTCCTACGTATGCGCAGGTATGTTGGGTATGCATCTATCAGCTGGCTATTAATACCGCAACTTGCGGTCTAAGACAATTAATATGAAGACGCAGGCAAGCGATAACCTAATTTATTCTGCTACGTCACCAGATAACATTCGTTCTATAGAATTAGTTGAGTAAGTACCTACTAACTCACTAAGCATTATAACATGACGGCCTCTTTGCCGCCGCGAAGATCCCGCAGGAGGTTGCGGGTTTGATTCCCGCCCCGCAATATCTCTTAGTTAAGTAACTCTACCTACATCTTAAAAAAAACAGAATATTAAAAACATACAAAGAAAATGACAAGCAAATAATAGAACCATTAAATAAAAGTCAAGTCTTAAAATCTGGCTCGCTTGTCTTTTTCGTCATAAAATTTCCACACCGACGACGAAGCCATCACGAATCCAAACTCTAGTATTCGAAAAACAAAAGCCGATAGCACCCGCTTTTAAAACTTCACCTATAGCGCTATATGCAAAGGGACGTAACGTAAACTTTAAGTACATGCATGTATGTCTGTCAAAGAGTAAGCCATCTGTAAGCTGCCCTTGAACTTACACTTGAGGCTCTGTACGTCGTGCGCAGGAGAGTTGTCGACGGTGCTGTGTTTCTACGTCACTGTCAACATATAGGACCTATATACGACTACCTCTGTGGCGCGATGGGCGAAAGTCCACCTGCGACGCAGGAGGTAGCGGGTTCGATTCCCGCCTTGAGACAAATGTTTGTACGACCTGCAAATATTTTCTAACAAATATTTGTTCCGGTTGTTCTGGGTATTTTCTAGAGGTAAAATAAAAATAACTATTTATGTGTAACAGTCATCTAATACCCATAGCACAAGCTCTGCTTAGCTCGGGGCTAGATGATGCGGTGTTTGTTGTCCAGCAATATTTATTTACATGTATCATAAATGATCTAAATATAGGTACAGAAACCTTATTTATATCATCTTACCAAATCCGCTCTGTGGAATTTGCTCTGGGTTAGGAGGTAATCGTTCTTAGCCTCTGGCTGAAAAGGTCTATAGATAAAGAGCATTCTTTGCATAAACATAGGAGAGCACATGAGGTAGGTAATACAATAAATAAAATAAAATCTCTTTATTTCGGATATCCATGGATCGATATTTAGTTAGTAAACACTCATAAATATAATTATAGAGCGATGGGAATACCTTTGGTGCTCAATGCATAGGTGCTCAAACGGGAATACTTCTTCAGATCAACCTTAAATAAAATTAAATAAAACAATTGAATACAGATGGGATGACGACCTGCGCAAGACTGCAGGTAGATGCTGGATGCGGCAAGCTGAAGACCGGGCGCTATGGCGCTCGTAGGGGGAGGCCTATATCCAGCAGTGGACTAATATAGACTGATGATGATGATAGTAGGTATGTATTCATAGGTAGGTATACCTATCCCTGTTAAGGAACAATGAACACGTAGTTTGTTTAAGGCGCAACTTACACAAAGGATTCCTCTTGAACTCTGAATAACAAAAACCCACCTTACTTGTAAAGTTTACACAAGTTCATTCACATCCTCACTGTTTGAAGGGTGACGAGGAACTGGCAGCCTTTGTACTTCATGTAGGTACAAGAATCAAATTAATTACGCAAATAACAAGAAACCTAAAATTATAGCATTATATTCGCATAAATCGCTCTTAGCGATAAGGCCGCCCATTGTGCATCTGTAATCTTTGTTTGTTTGAAATAGAAAAAAAATATATTTGTGTTTCATATAAAATAATACAAATTAAGAACTAATAATAAAGATAACAAATTAGGAACGAATAAAAGAATTAAAACACGAGAACACAGAAAGGCTACCGGCTCAGCATTAAATGCTACATTGACACAAGTGCGAATGTAGCGCTGGTGTTCAGCGGTTTGTTCTTTACTGTTTTTATTTCTGTGTTTGATGTGCAATAAAGAGTATTTGTATTTTATTGTATTATTTAATTCTGACGAGTTTCGCTACAAATCAGCGGCTTCGCGCCTTCCTAGCCACAGATATATCACACTAATTATTATAAATGCGAAAGTTTGGCTGTTTGTTACCTCTTCAAGCCAAAACTACTGAACAGTTCAGTAGTTTTTGGCTTTGACACAGTCACATTTGGACTATCTTATGAACCTAGGTTCTAGATAACTTTAAAACGTACAAGTTTTGCGTGGAATTACTTATTTGACAATACAATTTATGACGCAGACTATACCACATTGTAAGAACATCACGGAAGTTGACGCGGAAATTTCCTTGAAGACTTTTACTCTTTTCAAAAAGCGTTGTTAAAGTTAATCTCTTGGTGCGTTTTTTCGGATCGTTGCTAGGGACCACTAGAAACTTCTGTTTCCCTATTAGTTGTAGTAATTAATACCCATAGAGATCTGGGTCTGGTACACCCATGTAGAGTACCTACCTAGTAATTATCTGATAAATATCTGACAAAGGGAAATACCTCACTTGATGGTATGTACCTATTGATATAGGTAAACAATTTATTTAAGTAATTAGATATGTAAATACTAAGGAAAATTATAGAAACATAAGGAAATTTCTCTGTTCAGAGGGTGTATTAATATCTGATAGAATGATAATTCGAATGAAAACTATTTAGATAAAAACCCAACTTCCATATTAGGATAACGGCGAACTTAATCGATTCCAAAAGGGGCTTTAATTGATAATGATTAAGGTACAGATTCGATTGTCAGAAACACTTGCACGATGAATAAAATTGATATAAAGGAAATGCAAGAGATGCACTTCGGCCACTGAGCTGTCGGTTTTGGAGGCGGAAGGTCAATTTCTAGAAATTACATTTCTTGAAAGGATTTTTTTAATTCAAAATGAGTGCGTTGTATTTTATGTTTTTTTGTGCCAGTTTTTATTGCTATGTGGACGCTAATTCTGGTGAGTACACGTTTGCAATTTTAAACGGTTTATGAAAAGAGACAGTAATTATTTTGCTTAGTTACCTAAGGCCGCTCGAAGTGAGGACCTTAGCAACTTTGAAAGAAAATAATTTAGTAACAGGGTATCAGTCAGTACCTACCTATTATACCCTGTCACGAATTTATTTGCTGTTTTGTGTATGCACGACTATGAAGTTCCCTAATTATTGTGGACAGGTGAATGAATGTAGACTGAATGACATAAATAAAGTATATTTCATAGACAAAGTTGTTTTTTAATTATTAATTGTAAGTAATGGTAGATATAACATTACAGAAATGTACAGCTAAGTCGTTACATTATGTGTAGATTGCGCACAAAAAAGTTGGAACAAAGCAATATAAAAATAACATCACATAGGTAAAATTAAAAATAACTTGGTATAAAAAAAAGAATTTACATTAAAATACAAACATAACTTATATTAAAACGTATCAATAAAAACATAGAATATTAAAATAACTATACATAAAATTACCATAAAAGCATACATAAAAAAACTTGTAGAAAAATGGAATTACAAAGGTTCTACAAGTACTTCTTTGTACTAGTTCTAACAAGGGTTTTATCGAGCCAAAATAGTATGTATGTAACGATTAATGTTCTAGATGATTTTTCCATGAAAAAGTATTTAAAATAGTATAATATTAATAATATAGATTACCATAGTAACTCAAACTATCTCGAAAATATCAAACCAATATTTTATTTTTATATATTTGGGAAACAAAAAGCTTATGCTACAATTAATAGTACATTTAAAGATGAGTAAATGAAGCTAACACAGTTTCCGCTTGTAGTAGGTGCCTACGCAAAGAATGTAACTGATTACAATATGGTAAGTAAAGAAGAAAATAAACAAATAACGTGCCAATTTGAACATCACTAAAATGAAAGAATAATTAATTACTTAATACAAAGAAATAATAATATGCCTGTCGTCAGTACCCGGAAATATAAATAAATAACCTAACGGACATAACATAGGAAAGTGTACATAATATAATAAATAAATAAAAATATTAAGAATAAAATAAAAAGTCCTTATTTATAGTATTAATTAGTTTTTTAAAAGCATGTTGCCTTACATTGAAAAGGTCAACATCTTTTAATATTCATAAGTTGATAACTCAAGATAATTTACAATTATTTCCATTACTTGACACTGGCAGAAAAGTGTCCAACCAGACACAATTGCCAGGAACAAAGAATCGTCATCATCAATGCTTTACCGATTCGATTTATGACAATCGATTTTGTTTATGAAGAAGTTGTAATCGATTTTGTTATTGTTGAACATTTTGTATATTTGACAGACTTTACTCAGGCATCTAAATGATTTTATTCTTGGAATCAGACTTTTAAATGTGTTTCTGCCCGTGGCATTACGCACGTTTTTCCGTGATAAAAAGTAAGAAAACTACTAGGTACCTCACGATATTGTACTACTGCTCGGTAGGTCTAGGTAGGTACTTGTAAAGGAGGTAGGTAACTACATAACTTTACCTATGTAGGTACCTAATGTTGTAAGGTTTTTTTTAGATAATATTAATAATTTCATTGTAGTTTTAATAGGGTTTTTTATTTGAAATGTGTATGAAATGTACAAGGTAATTCTAGAATTTATATACGTATTATAAATGTTAAGCAATTAAGTATAATTAATAACATGAATAAATATTAATATGAATAAATAATAATAACATGAATAAGTATATTGTTTATATATAAGAATATTCTTATTAATAAAGAACTGAACTAAACTGTTTAGATAGTTTTAGTTTTTGGTTATTAATTTACATTTTAGTTTTGTTCCTTGTTGTATTAGGCCACCTTGCGCAGCACGGTCTCCACGGAAGACCAGCGCTATGGTACTATCTGCTCTACCATAACACATGCTGAGTGTAGACCGATTTTGTCAGTTTCTGTCTTCTGTTAATCTAAGTTTAATTTATAAGAGTCTCTGTTCTGACAAAATAAAAATCTTTTTACTTTACTTTACTATAATAAGTGAATAAGACGTAATAATTACTCTCAAGTTGAACAGAAATTCAAAAGGCTACTCACTCACTCACTATGCCATTCAAGTCTTTTCATTTCACAAAGTCTTTAAAGATCCGTTAAAGATAGCACCAATCAGTAGATACAAATACCTACCTAATAAATAATCATGAGTGTACTGGGTTACCTCATGCCAACAATCTGTGTCATATTGAACGGAAGTAAACGAGCATTGAGTTTGTGATTCAGATTAGAGCATCACATTCTGTTGTGATCTGGGTCACGGCCTCATAACGAAAACAAACACGGCCTTCACTGCGTTATTAGTGATTAGTGTTGTGAGATTCATTGTCTCCTGTTAGGCCAAGCACGGAAACTGTTCTCTATTATACATTATTTATTTTTGTTTCCAGCTCCCTTCATCACAGCCTGCCGCGCCAGCGACACGGCCTGCTTGAAGGCCTCCACGCAAGCCGCACTGCCAGTGCTGGCGGCTGGTATACCTGCGTTCGGAGTCAGCTCCATGGATCCCATGCTGATGGAGCGGGTGGTGGCCAGCCAGGCTGGGTTGGAGATGGACTTTAGGAACACGGTCGTGAAGGGGCTGAGGAACTGCGTCGTGGAGAACCTTAAGTGAGTTTTTCATCATTTATTCAGACTTGACTTACAGAATAACGTATATTCCAAAACGTCAAACATTATATTTTATAACCTTAAGTAGGTATTCTCGGGTTTAGACTAAAATATTAGGTGCTACAAAAACTAGGACTCTCTCAAGAGACAAAACTGTAGGTTCTTAAATTATCGTCCAAATTAAAGTTAGGTAGTTTTGTCGTTCAACCCAACGGTAATTGTTCTTTTCGGGTTGGAACTCATATTTTGTAATTATTTGTTTAAAATCGTGTGCATGTCATGTAAAAAGAATCATCGTACCCGATGGTGCAGTCATTTAAACATTCGCAATCTACGTCTTACAAACAAAATATTTATTTTTACTGAATTGTAAGTAAATATAAAAATATTGGTAAAAAACGAGTTGACGAGGAAAAGTCTCCGGTATTTTTAGACTGAAGTTATATAGTAGGTATTAATATAAGTTATATACCTCCTAGTCGAAATTCTATGGACTCAAAACTGGCCAGTTAATTAATCGTAGATATCTACTTATTTTCGGGTATATATATATGTAGCTACAGCACACCTGCAGGAACAACAAATCTAAATGTCCATTGGATTACAATTTGTATTTTATTATTATTTGATTTTATTGTGTGATTTGTTCATTGTGACATTTTATTAATTTGTATTTGCATTATTATGGACCAATCTGAAAATAAATGAGTTAATAATGAATATAATCTAACAAGAAGCACGTTACGTTCCAGACGCAAGGGCCACCAGACCTTCATGGACCTGCGCTGCTCCGTGCTGCTGGCCGGAGACTATACCCTCGGGGGCAAGCTGCTCATCCTGCCAGTCGAGGGCAAGGGCAGATACAAGATCAAGATCCGTGAGTCATATGCTCCCTTTTATGTATCATGCAGTCTTTCAACAGAGCCCTCACTCTTAAGACTCCATGGGATGGGTGGGAGTCTGTTGAATGACTGCTGCAAATAATAATTGCAACAATCTAATTTTAATTTAATTTAAGGTCTCATGCTTTCTTTAGGTACCTAATTGTTAATATTTTATTTTAGTAATTTTTTATGTGTGTGGGCAATTACAAGTATGTATGGATAAAGAAACTTTTTATTTTTAGATATAACTCATGTAGAATCTGTAGCTTTTGCAGATTTATTTTGTTTTAAAATGTACTTTATGGAGATTGTTCTTTGCTGACGATTTATTCAATGATTTATAAATTTTAGTTCATATTAAATTGTTGCACGTCATTCTCTCAAATATTTTTGCATAACGACTAACGGTCAAGCATGTTGATCCACAAAATGTATATACTTGTTACAAAATATAAAAAACTAATGTTGATTTGCATTGCAGGTGACATCCTGGTGAAGATAATGTTCCAGATCGAGCAGAAGTCCCGCGATGGGCAGGTGTACTGGCACCTGCCCTCGTACAAGCACTCGGCGGAGGTGCTCACCGGCGCGCAGTACCAGTTCAAGAACCTCTTCAACGGGAACAAGCAGCTCTGTGAGTACTGATCATGGGATCGACTGGATTAATAAATAATAATAAAAAAATAATGCTGGATAATCCACACAGCATCATCTAGCTCCAAGCTAAGCAGAACTTGTGTGTTGCTATGGGTGCTAGATGACTGATGTACTTAATATATACGATACATTACATAGATAGATATTTTTTTATTTGTTCCGGGTGTTCTGGTTGTTATCCATATATACCTATATGTAGAATAACAACCAGAACACCCGGAACAAATGTCTGCAGATCGTACACACAATAATTGTCCCCAGGCAATATAATATGTTATTTGCAACTTAATAAACAAAGAATAAAACAAATATGATTAAAAATAAAATACAAAACAGATTTTTGTAATTGATTCACAAAACGGTTTCTGTCTTAGCATGAGTTAGTTGTAAGCATGTTACAACCAACGCTGGTCCTAATTGCATATAGTATATACAGATATATAACCCAAGACATGCTTCCACCCACAGTCAATCCTGACGGTTGAAGTTTTTTTTATTCTATTAAATTCTCTCCTTCCAGCGGACACTATCCACGCGTTCGCGAACAGCAACTGGCGGGAGATCTTCCAGGAGGTGGCTCCGCCGATCGTGAAGGCCATCGTTGCGAACATCGTCAAGGAAGTCCAGAAGTTTTTCGACCACGTCCCGGTTTCGGAGCTAGAGCTTTAACTTAGGTATAACTTAACCAATGATTTTTTTAAAATCTCATTGAACTTACCCCATCATTTTTTATGAGTTATATTCATTCATTTATTGTGATTTCATGCATACAGTTCGTTTCTTAGTGGGTAGGTACACAATGCATAAAAACCCTGTCAGGGCACAACAATTTTTGGGTTCTTGTTAGATGTTAGCTAAATTCTAAACAATCATATTTATAAAATTAATTAATATATGTAGGAATGTCATTTTGAAATAAGTAGTTAAATTAAATAATAATTGTATTGGATAAAAATAAGTCTTTAATCCAATAAAACAATCGCTAATTAATGTGTGAGTTAACGGTAATCTTCCATTACAAACCTAGTTTGTATTGGAAGATTATCGAAGTTTCATCCCTTAACGAGAGACTTCTTCCTTATGAGTAGAGTATACTAAAAACTACTGACAAAATATTTATTATTGGTTAGTGTACCGTAATTTCGAGGCCATGAGTTGTTTGACGTATCACCAGTTGCAATCACCTTCCTACGTTACTTAAAACAAAGTTATTGTGATGTGACATGTTTTCAAAAATATATTCCATTTTATTTTTACTACGAGTAAAATGGCTTTCTATACAAAAAATGTTGGACTGCCGCCGGAAACGGAAGTTAACGACAAGTTCCATTGTTTAATATTAGCAGGTACCTAGGTCAAACGAAAATGTAAATACCAACATATTTTCAATCCATTATGAATTGTTATAAAGTTCACTGACCTCTGTATACTCTATTGGTCATGAGAAGGAATGTTATCTTCTGGTAACTTATAAATACTTAGATTGTGTTTGTGAATTTTTTTAAAGTTGTAAATAAATAATAAGTTTATATTATAAAGATAAGAGCGAGTGACAATATATATAAAGATTTTAATGTTTTAAGTGTATTTTACTTAATCTCCCCTCTCCCTCATACAAAAGTCGGTTCATATACTTACTAGGCTCCTTGTTTCGTTTGTCTTGTGTGTTCTTCAAAACGGGAATCGGAAAATTGCAGGTTAATTGGCGTTTTGGATAGAAGTTTTCATACATGTCAAATGTGGTTACATTTGACATGTATGAAAACTTCTATCAACCAAACCCAACCAAACTGCTAATTATCCGATTATCTTTGGAAGAACACCACCCATAGTAAAACAATCGTAGTGTGACAAATATAAGGTGCACCTACCTATACCTAAGCTCGTAATGAGTTAAGAAAAGATATTATTTTGTTTATAGTTTTGACAAACAATGGAGTTCCTTTAAATTTATCTACTTACAAAAACCTACATTTTAAAATAGAAACAGCAAAAACGGATGCCTAATTCACAACCTTTTGCTTTTGAAAAGAAACGTTGAGTACTCGCAGAGAATATATGATACATAATTTAATAATTATAATAATACGTCATAGAATTAAGTAGAACTTATTATTAAAGGTTGCCTGGAAGAGATCGCTTCTAAGCGATAAGGCCGCCCATTGTACTTGTCATATGTAATGTCTTTGGTAATGATCTGTACCTGGTGTACAATAAAGTATTTTTGTATTGTAACTTATTTTCTAGCTAGGCAGACTTTTAAAGAGAGCATTATTACGATAGCAATTAATAGCGAATTAGCTTGAACGTAGGCGTTAAAAAAAAAAAAAAGGTTAAAGGTTGTCTAGCGCTTACTTATTATTATTACCCAATTAATTAAAATGTTTCGGATGTCACACAGGCTTTGTGCGTGAAGATTAATGATACAAACAAATATTACGTTTTTGTAACTAAAATCATTATCTACTAGCTGCGCCCCGCGGCTTCGCCCTCGTGGAAATCTATGTTTCAAGTAGTTTATAAACCTTGAATCACTCTATCTATAAAAAAACCGCATCTAAATCCCTTGCGTAGTTTTAAAGATCTAAACATACATAGGGACCGACAGACAGCGACTTTGTTTTATACTATGTAGTGATAGTGAAGTAATCATTCAAGCAATATGGTTTACCCTATCTGCGTTGCCGATGTAATATTTTTGTTAGAGACTTTATTAGTGCCGATCGTTGAGGCGTGCAAGGGACGTTTTTCTGAATGTTATATAAAATGCGCTTATGAATAAATAATAAAATGAAATTAGTTTATTTTAGGCAAAAACCCATATAAAAGTAAAAAAGTAAAGTAAAGTAAAAAAACATTTATTTCTTTAGGCTTACAAAATAAGCACTTAGACAAGTCATATTTTATGCATTAAATTATTATCAAAAAAAAAATATTTTATTGTTCACTTAAATTTTTCGTCCACTAGTGGAAGAAGTGAAAAAGAAACCACTAGCATGTTCATCTCTTATGTCTAATACATGGTTATTTGCCTATTTAAGTCTAAATATAGTATGATTTGATACATGTCAAAATTTAAGTAAAGCTATGCACTATAACAAATTACTTACATACTATTGTCGGTGCGAAACTGAGCGACATCTGGCCAAGCATTAACATCATTGAGATAATCATTTATGGAATAGAATATTACAAAATGTAGAGTTTTACAAATAAATATGGCAAATAACATTTTAAAGCCTATGGAGACAGAAGCATGTGCCTGTACTGTGATTCAAATAATGACAAATTTTCTCGACTC
The DNA here is from genome assembly GCA_947044415.1 of Eupithecia dodoneata. NCBI lineage: Eukaryota > Metazoa > Arthropoda > Insecta > Lepidoptera > Geometridae > Eupithecia > Eupithecia dodoneata. Next base: position 606,253 of record OX345665.1, read on the forward strand.
TACACATGTGTGAAGTTTTTGCCAGACTCAAGTAAATTTACCTCATTAACCAATCCTAGAGAAGTAATTTTCGTGAATTACGATGTGACTAGTACGAGTTTGCGAATTTTTTAGAAGACCGTGACAATAACTTATGTTATTAAAGTGTTCCGGAGATATACCCATTAATAATTACGGTAATTTCAGGTGTATTATTTCCTGAAATACTGCGGAATAGAAGGCGTGTTTACTATTAGTCCACATACTTATGTTCTTATGCCTACATCAGGGGTTAGAATGGTCAAGGTTCTGGACTAGAGCAGAGCGTCAGCAATTGACCAATGGATGATGAACTCTACCTGTAGGCTAGACTACCGCTACCTGTATTAGAACTCGTTTAATAACTACGCCATGCGCCATGGATTATATGTAAAATGATGATTACTTCTCTCGCTTTTTTTCCTTTGTTCGGTATAGGACAGATTCTAGATTAGACAAATTCGTAATTCGGCAGATTCGCTACTCGACAGATCGTGATTTGGGCAGATTCTTGGATTAGACAGATTAGCTGAACGGCAGAAAATGTACACTTGTGCACAGAATACTGATCTGATACTGATCAATGCAAAAGCTGAATAAATCGAACTAGAGTCTGACTACCGGGTGATGGATGAAACAATTGAGGTACAAAAGTAATTAATAACGGGATATTTACTTATTTATTGAATTTTAATTTTAATGATTGAAACGGGCTATTTTTTTTATTATCTTTGGGGTGGCTTTCGTATCACGGCGGCCACGATATGTGGCCTATTGTGATCGCCACTTTTACGTTTCAGTCCCGAAGCCGTGACGTTCATAGTTCGCCACTAACCCTTGCAGCTGCTAGGAACTGTAGGATTTTCTTCGGGGTAATGTCTTTCAGCTCGTCTGGGCTATCTGGGCAGATGCTTGCCCAGATGGATGTTGCGTTTGTGCATCAGTGCTCCACACTCATGAATTGAGCTAACTGAAACTCTTTTTGAATTTTCCAGACTCTGCAACTCTTTCTGCGCTCAAAGAAAGTATATTTTCTTTGGTATGCCTAGATGATGTAAGTGTTTATTTTTTTAACAACAACTACAAGTATGGAACAATGTTCCCGGCAGCTCTCTCTTCTGTAGTAGTTTAAAAACTAAAGTCTAAAGTCGACACAGTTTCATGCGCCATGATCACGGAATAACTGAAGAAACTGTACCGAAATATTGCAAAACTCAAAAATCAAATCATGGTAAATATCCCGTTTTAAATGACTTTAGTGGTAATAAGCATAATAGTTTCAAAAGTTTAAGAACTGTGTCACAGAAGGCAGCTTCTTTCCCATTACAGGGGACAAAGCTACGCTGTTATAAATGCAACGAGTTAAATCAATAATAGTCTAAGAATTACAACCTACCTTAAAAATAAAATTGCATAAAAATATTATTTTTATATAGTACATAATGTGTATACAAATAAATGGTAACTACTCGTATGGAACGTTGTAATGTACGTATACGCGGGACGCTAATGATATTACTCATTTTTACTAACGTCATGAAAAATTAATGATGGTCGTGACAAAATCCGCGAACTTTAACATGTTCGCAAAAAAACTTGACTGGCATCCATTAAATTACTAGGTTGTTAAGTTTTTCGGAGACACTGATTGTTTTAAATTATAATTTGTTTGATTGTTCTGGATTAGAGGTCTCTTAACTCATGAAAAACAGAAAACTATTGTCAAAGCATATTTTATAAAAGTTCATTTAAAATGTTTAGCTCCTTAAAATTTACCAAGGCAAGTGCAGCTTTTATTAATCTACCTAAAGTCTGGGCTAGTGGACTGAAAGTACCCGGCAAATCTCCGAAATAAGCTGAGTAGGTATTTTCTGTATTTTTGGCATATGACAGTGAAACGCCACCAGCATCCAAACAAGCAAACACAATGGTCACACACAGTGCTCTGACGTCAGTACTCGTTCTAAGAAACCACAGCCTCAAGTTAGCAATAGGTGATAAAATAAACACAATCCACTCGAATAATGCAAAGCTACTTAGCTCTTACATTTACTTCCTTTAAGTAGGTAAACTTATCTAGCGAGTATACCATGCTTCCTATACCTACCAAATGTTTTAAGATTATTATTCTTTATTTTTTAATTTACTATCTGTAATTTTACCTAAAATTCTAAATAAAAATATTCTACCTGAAGCTACTACGTCTCCACTAGATAATTAATATGGTAGATAAATAATACTGGACCAAAGTAAGCAGAGCTTGTGTTATGGGTACTAGATAATTGAAATACATAGATATTAATAAATAAATAAATACTGCTGGACAATCCACACAGCATCATCTAGCCCCAAGGTAAGCAGAGCTTGTGTTATGGGTACTAGAAGACTGATATACTTAATATTCTGACTGTAATATCGCAATACATCTATGAAAATTTAATTTATACCCACAAAAATAAGGATAGCCTTATGAAAAAGTGTGATGTTCACAATAGAAATACAAGAAACAAGAACAAGTTACACATCCCATCATTTAGATGACACAAGGTAGGGAAATCATTTATGGCCAATAGCGTGCGCTTCTATAATAAGCTTCCATCTGAAGCAACTGAGCTCCCTATTCGTAAATTTAAAAATTACATAAAAATAAATCTCATCAAGAAGGCTTTCTACTCCATAAATGATTATCTCAATGATGTTAATGCTTGGCCAGATGTCGCTCAGTTTCGCACCGACAATAGTACATATGTAAGTAATTTGTTATTTTGCATAGCTTTACTTAAATATTGACATGTATCGAATCAAATTATATTTAGACTTAAATAGGCAAATAACCATGTATTAGACATATAAGAGATGAATATGCTAGTGGTTTCTTTTTCACTTCTTCCACTAGTGGACAAAAAATTGAAGTGAACATTAGAACAGTAAAATAATTTTATTTGATAATAATTTAATGTATAAAATATGACTTGTCTAAGTGCTTATTTTGTAAGCCTAAAGAAATAAATGATTTTTTACTTTACTTACTTACTTAATACAATACATTACACAGATCAATATTTTTCATTATACATAGATAACGACCAGAACACCCGGAACAATTATCTGCAGATCGTACACACAATTGTTCCGAGGCAATATTTATTGAAACATCTCCAGAGCGAACAAACATTTGTCTTGAGGCGGGAATCGTACCCGCTGTCTCCTGCGTCTCAGACGGACCATCACCCCCTGCACCGCCGAGGTCGTCAAGTGTAAGTTGATCAAGTATCAGTTCGAGACGGAGCTAAACGGTACCTTAAGGTTCACTACAGCTTTGGGATGTTTTACCTCTCTTTGTCAGATTTAATGATTATCTTTTGAAACTATCATGGTTATAAACACAAAAGTTACTTATTATAACGGATAACTTCAGTTATTCGTGATCATGGCGCATGAAACTGTGCCGAAATATTGGAAAACTCAAAAATCAAATCATGGTAAATATCCCGTTATAATGAAGTGACTTTTATATAATGGTCACCCTATTCTACACAAGTGTTCATTCGATGATGAGAACCAGACCTAAGGATATAGTTATTATAATAATATGACTTAACAACAGATACTGCTGTATTCTAAGTCAGGTTTGTCGGCCTAAGCCCGTTATATTTACTAATATGTAGGATGTACTACAGATTAATTGTATTTGTTCAGGGTTTGAGTATTATATAGAAGGCACTTTACACATTCTGGACTAGAAGAGACTGTGGCTCAAAGAAAGATGGATTTTGGATGTTGTTTAGTTCTGAGCTAGATGGCGCTGTATAATAATAATGAGTTGTAGTAGAGCACACTCGTCTTATGTTTGTAAATAACTCAAACCCATTTTCCTTATTACTGAATTGTATCTTTGTTATGCAACACCTATGTATTTTTTTAAAAGCAAACGATGACAAAAATACACAGTAAATAATGCTGAACAATCCTAGTAGGTACTTACCTTATTTTGGTTTTTAGATTTATATTATTATTTTGCCTACTTTCACAGTCTCATGACCAGTGAAAGGAATAGGTAGTGCAATTTGCCGAGACTTCATGAAGATATCCTAATATGGACATGCCACAAGTCCCGGGAATTTAATGAGAAAATGTTATTGTATACTGTGTAAAATAATATTTGAAATACATTCTTAAGATTTATATTATCATTTCATCAGATTATTAATAAAGAAAAACTTGCCACCATATTTGTATTTACTTCAAGTTAGACGCAAAATATTATGGAATGCATTGTTTCGGCTTTATAAAGGCGCGGCGGCGATAAGATAAGGGATTTAGTCAATAACGAGGTTCGTTCGTTTTGTTTGTCATTCGGTTCATTGAGTGCGCACGTGCCGTTTGCAATTTTAAGTTACCTGATTGATTCCGTATTTTCAATTTCGTGGAAAATCAACCTCCTATTTCAGATTTTGAAAGTGACGGTGAAGGCGAAGATTAAACCAAATTTAACTTTTTGGTAAATCTTGACGTTCAATATCCATTGTTTTATTCACGATGAGTTTCACTGTAATTTTAATATGTATTAAGTTATGGTTAAAATAATTTTATTTATGTCTGTTGCGAATATTTATTTTAATTGTTATTGATTATTGTCATGTTTTTTAAAGAAATAATAAAAGCATAATGAAAATAAGGTTTTCTTTATCGGAAATTTGTTCCGTCATATTTTTCCCGATCTTTTTCCCGGAATCCCGGGGCGCATCCATACTGTTGATAATGTTTGAGGTCATTTACCCCAAATTGCACTACCTATTCCTATCTCTGCTCATGACATATGGTCTATTAGTTTCGGGTAATGCATCAACCTCAGCAAGAATTTTTCGACTGCAAAAAAGAGAAATTCGATCAATTTTAGGTCTTAAACCTAGAGAATCTTGTCGAAATCTATTCTCAAAATTGGGTATTAACCTTCACTGGAGAATTTATAGTACAGTGCGTTATTTACGTAAAAAAAAATTGTCAAAGTTTACCAACACTGTTAGCAACACATAGTTATAATACGCGCCACGGTGGCAACCACAGGTGGCAACATTCGGCATCCAGCTTGTAGATTATCCAAAGTCTCCAAAATGTATTTATGTATCGACATAAAAGTGTTCAATAAACTAAGTACACTGACGAATTAAAAAACCATCATTTTATATTATATAAGAGAAAACTTAAAGAAATACTTATAAAAAAGTTACTACACCCTTACCGAGGCTTTGGAGGATAAACAGCTGGTTTGGTCTGGTTGTTTACCGAGGAAGCACTTTTATACAATCTAAATTGACATGCAAATATTACCCTGACATTGTAACTTTTTACCTACCTATTGTATTGACATTATTTTATCTTGTATCTATATTTTATTGGACAATGCCCCTTTACAGCTGCTTTATTAGGACATTCCTTGATATTTATTCAAATTGTTATTCTATATGTATTTGATTGTAGGCTAGATACCTAGGTTTATTTTAGTTTATTATTGACAATGCCCTTATACAGCTGCATTTAATTATCTTGACATGTATTCTTCATTACAATTTAATTTAACTAATTTATTATTATTTTACTGTAATAAATATTATCTATGAATGTTGTATCAAATTTTTAAAGAAGGCATGTCTGTCTGCTTTTTCTAAAACACAATCCCTTATGGTGTTTCCTATAACAAAATTAATGTGTGTTTTATAATAAAATTGTTATATAATTTTTATGTACAACTGACCGACATCAAGTGTAACATGTGTGTACCTACGGTGGAACTGAATAAATGAAATAGTTTTCCTTAGAATGTTTTATAGATATAGATAGATAGTTTTAAAACGTAATCTGGAAATGCAAGTGCTGTTTCTTTGTCCATTATCAAAATATCAAACCATCTGCTGTATTCGTAATGAATATTATTTTTTACGGAAATTATTAGAGTTCTGTTAATATGAATGTACCCTGGAGGATTAGGATATGGCAACAAATCTTATGCTAGAGATACCTTTGTATTGTATTGTATATGTATATTTATTCCTTATGGATACATTGGTACACTTGGAAATGTCAAATTTTATACTTATTTTACGTTACAGAGTAAAACGTAAAGTTTAAGTTAATAATAAGTAAAATTGGTACAGCAGAATACATCAATGATTTTACCTATTTAATTACGTATTTCGTATTTTATACACGAATCTATGGAAGTACCTACCTACCTTCAAGTTGTTTTAACCTTAACTTTCGTAAACAGTAGGTAAGCTATTATTGCAAAATCATAAAATTTTCCGTGGCGCGGCGTGGTGGGCCCGGCGCGGCGCGGCGCTCCTCAAAGGGCAAGTTCAAGTTGAGGAAAATCTGATTCATTTAAATTAAAAATAAAGCAGCACAGCGCTATTGACCGTGGCGACTGCACGGGGTTAAGGCCAGGCTCAACTCCGGCTCTAACGTAGTAGCTTCACATGTCTGCAGTGGATCTGCACTTTTAGAATGCTCTACGAAAGTTTGGATGTACCTATATTACTTGTTCACGAGAAAACCGATGGTCAAATAGAAATGACTTTAAAACGTTTCCATAGACACAACGCGTGCGAAGCCGTGGGCGGAAGCTAGCCATTCTTAAACAAATGTTTGGAAGGAAAAATACTGGTATTTCACCTTACTGAAGTGGCGTCTAAACTTTTTTTGCTCACCTATGTTTACTAGAGCCTGGGTCATGGTCCCTACCTGAACCTATCAATAACTATCTATTGTTAGCAGATCTTTGTTTTATAAATATGTTAAGTAATTTAAGATTTTTACCTTACCACTCGGCAAACGTGTAGGACGCCCTTCGGCCAGGTGGGATGGCGACTTGCGAAGGTCTGCGGGCAGATGCTGGATGCGGCAAGCTGAAGACAGGGCGCTATGGTGCTCATTGAGAGAGGCCTACGTCCAGCAGTGGACTAATATAGGCTGATGATAAGAATGATGAACTAACCATTAACGCATTCAATGCCCAGCGTTGCCTTGAGACACGAAGGGGTGGCGCCCGGGCGCGGGGCGACGCGGCGGCGGGCCGCAGCTAGTAGTACTGCTGCAGCCTTTGCCGTACTAATCATACCCCAAGCCTGGTATAGTGTCTATTTATAAATATTTTTTGAGTATTCTAATATAATATCAATAAATGAAACAAAAACTACAAATGAAAAAATCTGTGCACATCATTAAAATCATAACCGTAAACAATAAACATTTATCGGGTGTGTTCTAGTCAGTACTGTGGTTTAATCTGGAACAATATAAAGTTAAACGGCTATTAAACTAAATTATAAGGTTCAGAATGGATTCAACTCTACAATAATGATTGCCAACCTCGCGTCAAAGGTCCCAAGAGTTCCAAGGAACTTGGCTATTGTATGACAGTCAAACGGTGCGTCACTGTCACACAATGCTATACCATCACCTACAGAATTCTTACAACGGTAACACAAGACGTATGGGGGTAAGGGGGACTCCAACATCTCGTCTCCCAAGCCGCTAGATAACGAACTAGGCTCTGGTGAAAATATCAAACAATCTTCCTAATTTAATAACTCATCGATTATACAATTATTTTCCATTACTTGACACGGGCAGGAAAGTGTCCAGCCTGACACAGTTGCCATTAACATCATCACCATCAGAATTCTAACAACAGAAACCACAAGACGTGTGTATATGTCAATCTCTCAGAGCGTAGGAGTCGTTGGTTTTCATCTAGACGACACTGCTTAAATCGAGTAAGAGGGAAAATAACACAGTTATAACAAAACTTTTTATTTAACGGAAATAGGCCTTCGTTTGACCACAATCGCATGGTAAGTGACGATGTGGCGGATGTATCACAAAGACGACAAGACATAATTCAATCTAGTCTTGATTCTCTAGGCCTTTGTAGTTGGTTGTAATTTATTTATTTATTTTTCTTATGATGTTCCTTCTTTTCAGGTTCTATTCACAGTTTTATTATATCATCATCATTAACCTATAGCAGTCCACTGCTCAACATCCTGCATAGTATACCTTCTCTAGGACCGCTTGTGTGCGTATTTGTTTGTGGTATGCAGTTTTTTTTACATTGTTTGAAATTGTGAGTGATTTTGATAATTATTTTGGTTTCGTTTTAAGAATGATCCCTAGATGGTCCTGTAAAAAAGATTTTCAATGGATGATTATTTGTCCGAAAAACGGTGTTAATTTTTAGGAATTCGAATTCATTTTTTACAAAATAATAACTTGTTAGTAATCTAATAGCCCAATATCTAATAGCCCTAGTATGTAATAGTAGTAGAGTTTCTAATAGCCCAGTATTAGCATAGTGTGTAGGTACCTGTAAATGAAATGAAATGAAAACATATTTATTCTGATAGAGCAAAAAACTTAATTATCTAACTATAGTAAACAAATACAGCACACGACTTAAAAAGACTTAAAGTATATAATTGATAATATGCATTGATTTATATATATTTTTTTTATTATTAATAGACATATCTAAATTAATTAAGTGTAGATCAAGCCGTGTGTGATTGTCAGTGCCGTGTTCCTGCGCTATCAGAACAGGTTCATGCTCAGCTGAATGTTGCGAGCAGCCCCACAACGCTGATTTTCAGCATGTTCCATTGTGATGATGACGTACAAGACTTTAAAAGCTAGAATTAAAAAGTGAAGGCAACTTGTCTATAAAAGGTAATATAGATTAAAACCTCAAAATCAACTACTGTACGTGGATTCACTCACGTAGTACCGACTTGGCTAAATAAAACGTAGCTTCTCGTTGCTTCAGGGACCATCAGTATATTGTACCAACATTTTTATATGCAGTACTATCCTTTTTGGTCTACTATCTATATAGGTCGCGACTTATATTCATTTATTTATATTGTATGTGTGTGCACATACATTTTCACATAATTTTAGTTCAAGTGTTATTGGTTCAAGCTTAGAGGTAGGTACATGTACCCTTTAAGGGCGCAGCAATATATTTTTCAATTATAATAATAGTAACCTGTTTCATCCGCGTAAAGTTATATAATAATCTTATTGGCCCCTAGTTTTTTGGAAATTCAAACAGTTTGCGTGATTTATTGGTTTTCTTGTCTACGCTCAGATTTTCTTCGTTTCTCAGTTTTTATTCGTAAACTAAGAATGGTACAAGTGTAGGCTAACACCATCTTCAGGAAATTGTAGTCAATTAAACATTTGAATAAAAGCTCTCAATAAATTTGACGACCGATGTGGCGCGGCGGGTGAAGATCCGCCTGCGACGCACGAGGTTGCGGGTACAATTCCGACCTTAGAGCAAATGTTTATACAATCTGCAAATATTTGCTCCGGTGCTCTGGTTATTTTCTATGTATAATAAAAATATCTATCAATGTACTTAATGTGTTTTAATATATTCTGTATTTCAGTTTCAGGCTATGGATGTATGGCTATGGATTGTCCATGTCCAGCATTATTTATTAATTAATTATAAATTAAAGTCAAAAACTACACGTGCGGACACAGCTATTTATATTCGTACGTAGATAAATTGAAAGTTTGTATGGCATGTAGTTATGAAGTAGTATTGTGAGTGGTGACGTCACGGCGGAGGGGCATATAAAGAGGAGCAGCAACCTTCACAGCCAGTTGTCGGAGTGACGTGAAGATGTTGAGGTTACTGAGTTTCTTGGCGGCGGTGCTCGGGGTGCAGTCGGCGTCAGGTAATGCTAGGATTTCAATTACTATTTGGGGAACGAATCAGGAATTGAAAATTTCGATTGTTGATATTTCATTTGGAAATTCTAAAAATAAATGAATATGTAACTAACTACCACTAAGTTTTTTGGGATAATAAATGATAGTGAAAGGAAGAAAGCCAAGGAACAAATTATTGAATTATCAATTTAAATAATTTGTTAGTTCTCCATGTTTGAAAAATCATTGAATTTGTTTACATGTTTTTTGATTCCAGAATATATAATCATAATCTTTATTTGCATGAATGTAGTATAAAAGAACTTAATTTTAAATATGTCATGATACAAGCAACATACTCAGGTGTGAAAAATCTTAGGAATTATTATAAAAGTTTCTAATGTCAATACTCTTAACCAATATCTAATGAAAAATGATACAAATTTAAATAGAAAGAAAAAACAGTACAAATTAATGTGTTATTTATCTCATCATCATCAGCTCATATATAGCATCATATATTAGTCCACTGCTGGACATAGGCCTCCCCCAAATATCTATCTATCTGTCAGTATATAAAACAATAAAATTAAAATAAATTAGTGAAACAAGTAGCACTCCTACTACTTGAGTCTTCTTTCTCCTACCCCAATAACGGGGGTCGACACGTGACTCCATCTTCAATCTCAAACTCATCACCAACAGTGCAGAGGAGGCTTCCATTAATGTAAGGAGTCCAACTAAAATGCTCTTCCACCACCAGCGCCGTTCATCACACCATGCAAGTCTGAAGACAACGCCTGCATCATGGCAGCTACCATCAAGGCTGTGCCCATCTTTGCTCCTGGCATCCCAGAGCTGGGCATCAAGTCTCTGGACCCTCTGGCCTTGAAGCCCGTGAAGGGTGACACGGCAGGGTTGAAGCTGATCCTCACTGATACCACGGTCAGGGGCATGAAGGACTGTGTCGTGGAGGGAGTCAAGTGAGTTTCATTTTATATTTTGTAGTTAATTTAGAATAGAATAGAAATTTCTTACGAACATGCCTAGTCTAGTGAGGATTCTTTCCATCCAACGGTGTCCTGGAAGAGATTGCTTCTAAGGGATAAGCCCGCCCGTTGTACTTGTCGCATAAAATTTCGTTTTTTGTAATGAACTGTGAACAATAAAGTATTTTCGTATTGTATTGGATCATATTAACATGTTACTTATGTATCTTCTTTTAAAGCTTTTGGTGACCAACTTTTTGTAATTTTTGTTTTTTATACGTCTCATGTTCGATACATAATATAATATAATATAGTCATATATGTATATATAATAAAGTTGATACCTCGTATTAGTAAATCATACATTTAACAATTTTATTGTTTTTTTTTGTGATTTACCTGAAACTCTATTATTATGTTGCTACTGTAAAGGTTTCGAAGGTCAAGGCTAGACATTATGGGTTTTTAGGAAGCTAACAGTGTGTACTTTAATTTAATTGAAGTTATAATTAAAGTTAAACTTAAATTAAAAAAAAATAGGGTCGTAATGAAAATGTAGGGGGTGTGCGATTGATATGATCTTAAAACTTACAGCAAGTTGTTATAAATACACTCGATACAATCATACAAATATCCAAAGCTTCCCTAAAAATTGTGATAACTTAAGTTTTTTGTTTTGATTTCACTACGGAAATTAGTTCCTCATAGTATAAACGCCTCGGTAAGGCCTCGCTTTAAAAAAATGTCTGATCGAAGCGACGCATGACAGCATTGTCATACAAGCGGGGCAATGCAGCCAGCGTCTTAAGGACGCGCGACAACTGATATTGATATGGACCAGTTGAGCTAACTGTAGACTGTTTGCAACAGTCAGAAAATAACAATCGAATATTAGAAACCAATTAGAACTAGTATTTACAACTGAAACAATGGACTAGTCCATTGTTTCAGTTGTAAATACTAGTTCTAATTGGTTTCTAATATTCGATTGTTATTTTCTATGTTATTAAATACGTATATGTACTTACATACCCTAAAATTATAACGGTTTATTAATAACGGTTGGTCAAATAAGTTATTACGATATAACTGTAGACTATTCTGTGGTAAAAATTCAAGTCCTCTGTATTTTAAAATTCAATATTTCCTTGGATTTGTAATAGACAGCACAAGGTTTTGAAAGTCAGTAAAACGTGCAGTAAACGCGTTTATGTCTTTTGTATGAAATTTAAAAAAAAATAAAACTCTTGTCAGAATTTTATTTTTAGGGCACGATAATACTTTAAAAAAATCGACAAAACACCTATATATGAAATGAATGAAATGAAATGAATAAGGTTTATTTGACACGACACATTACAATTTTAAAAACACAAAGGAAAACTAAGAACTCGGCACAAACTTAATTACTAAAATAATGGTGTCGAGTCAAAAAGGTGCCAACTCAGCATGTTGTTGGGTAGACAAATATAGATACCTACTCAGCGCTGGTATTATGTTGACCCTTTCGAAATAAGTTACATACTCTACGCATACTGACAAAATTATCTTGTAATTATGAAGTTAAGGATTTGAATAGAATATACGCACACATGCCTGTAGTGTTATGTAGTAGAGCTTAGTTATAATATAAGTACACATTAAGGAAGGAAACTAAAATTTCAATTAGATAACATCGAGGTATTTAATATCGTGAGCAAGTATCTTTTTCCCTGAACAAGCATGATATCCAATTAAGATGCTAATCTACATTATTACCCTTTTATAGTGGCTCACTTGACTTTGAGTTTCCTCTTTCGTCAAATCCGCGAGTCCCAAGGTTCAAGTTAAAAAGAAGGAAAAATCTTTGAGAAAATTATCTACGCATTTTTTTTGACTAAACGAAAGAATTCTTTTTTATTTGCTTCTTTTTAAGAACGGCATTGGTATCATCGAAGCAAAACACAGAAGCTCAAAACAATTTTCGGTTTTGAAAGCTTTCATTCATAATTTATTTGATCTCTGGTTCGTTTTCGAATTCAAATTTAAACATTACTACAAGATTATGAATTATTGAAGTTTTTTGTTTTAGTTTTTCGTGATTACCAAACGAGAGGTATCAGCAAGATACCTCGTTGTTTTCTGTTATTATTTTCAATTGTTGTTAAGTTTTCATTCATAAATGTATTTGTTGACAAAAAATATCTCGTATTCGAAATCGGAGTATAGATAATAATTGGCCTGACAGATTGTGCATGAAATGAATCTATTCTCTCATTATGTCAAAAAAAAACCTGGATGGAGTATAGTGTCCAACTTGAAGTTCTTAGTGAGTAACTGATATATTCCGATGTTGTAGCTTCAATCTAGCGTCGTCTCCTATTTTCTACTGACAAAAAAATAAAAAGAGACTCCTTAATTCGGCTGTGTTTTTTATCTTATTCGATATCTTCGCCAAATTGTTTGACGAAATCAACCAATTTAATTTTTTTCTGCTTTTGCATGGAAAATCCCGAGGTCATAAGCAGTGTATTCCTGAGGAATTCGTATTTGTCCCTAAAAACTTGAAATAGTATAAATTCTACGGAGTTTGAAGTCAGATCTTACTTTATGGACAATGTCTGAATAAGGATTTTTTTTATTTTACGTATGTAATTCTTTAAACACAATCAAATTATCGTTGCTCTTGAATGGCTCGGCACATTATTTATTCAAAAAGTGAAAACAAAATGATTAGTGATCATTTTGTTTGCATTATAATCAATAAATAATGTTGAACAATCCACACAACACCATCTAGCTTCAAGCAGAGCTTTTGTTATGGGCGCTAGATGTCTGATATACATAATACAAAACATTACATAGATATATTTTTATTATACATAGATAACCACCAGGATAACATGTGCAGATCGTACACACAAGTGTTCGAGGCAGGAATCGAACCCGCAATCACCTGTGTCGCAAGCGGATCTTCGCCTACCGCGCCACTGCGTCGCAAATAGGTCTTAACGAAGTGCAAGAACTTTAGTTTACAATAATTATAGTTCGGTTCACTACACCAGCCTGTAACCTTGGACTTTATCTCGACTCGTTGCTTTCCGCTGTAGTAGCTACATACATACCTACCCGCTTTATTTACCTAGATAGGTAGGAAAGATGCTATGTTTGTGTTTGCTATATAGAGCCTTGCCGTCTGATAGATTTGTAAATAAGTAGAGTTAGATATAGGTAGTAAAGATCTGCCTAGATCTTATGACAAATCCTTAACGGCTAGATCGGATCGGCGGACTTACTAGGTATCTTCCTACGACCTTGAAACAATTAATTTTAGATATATATAATACTTATAATCATAATCATATCATAATTGCGATTTTATGTATACAGGAAATAGTTCTTAGGTATTAGTATCTGAGTGGGTACATAATTCATAAAACCCTGCCAGGGTGCAACAATTGTTGGGTTCGTTCTTTCTAGATTGGTAACTTTTTAAGTTAGATTCATCATCATCATCAGTCTATATTAGTCTACTGCCTTCCCCAATGAGCGCCATAACGCCCTGTCTTCGGCTTGACGCATCTACCTGCTGTCTAAGTTAGATTAGATCGGTTCAAATACTTACAGTGTTATGTAAGCAATGAAGTATTTCAGTTACTTTAGTTATTATAGAATGCAAGGATTCTATCTATTCATGGTTGTCTGGTAGAGATGTCTCTCTGTCTGTCCATCTGTTAACCACCTTTGCTAAAGAACGCGTGGAGGTATCGTGTTGAAATTAGCATCAATACCGAAGTCTCCTCTTGGAGCCGTGATGTAAATCAAACTTCTAAGTCAACGCTATCAAATTTTACAGCCGTTTATCATGCACGGTGAATCATACAATTTGGCAAGAAATAAGGTCTTAAAAACTACGGAACCTTGGTGCGCGAGTCCGACTCGGACTTGACGTTGTATTCTTTGTGAACATTACCGCAGATTAAGTCATGTTATGTTATGACATTACTTTTTGTGGTACATAAACTTCACGAACTTCATCGGTCCATATTTTCTTGCAATATATTTTAGATCCGTCCGACCTTTTAAAGCGTCGCATCGTCCCTTAGAAGGTGGTTGGCTATGTTTGTTACCTTCTTACTTGAACTTAAAAAGATTGAAGTGATTAAAAAGTGATAGTGATCACTTTATATCCTAGTTGTACTTATGTATGTAATTTGAATTTTGTGACGTGTCTAAGAGTTCTGTAAGGTGTAAAGGAAATAAAGTATATAATAAAGCACTTTGATATTTGATGCTTAACCACGATCACACTAATAGTGAATGTTTTCTTTCGCAGACATGATTTGACGAAGATGAAGCAAGCCCTGACGATCCGCTGCACAGTCCAGCTGAAAGGGAACTACAAGCTGGACGGACAGATCCTGGTGCTGCCCATTCGTGGGGAGGGAAAACATGTCATTGATATCCGTGAGTAAATCACAATCAAATTAACGTTGATTTTTATAATTACAAAATAAGCACATAGACAAGTCAAATTAAAATAAAATACAGTACCTAGTATGGCGGACAACAATAGGAAATTTGGTTGACGCAAGACTTTTGCACGACGCGTCACGCCAGTCTCACCTCCCCTCTCGTTCAGACCTGTATAGTAATCAGCGTAAGTGGAAATAAATCAGTCCTTCGAACATAAACTCTATCATTTGTGCTCTTCTTCCAATTAATCATATTAATCAGTAAAGATTCCTAATTAATTAATCATATTAATTAGTAAAGATTCCTAATTAATTAATCATATTAATTAGTAAAGCGTTCTAATTAATTAGTAAAAGTTCATCATTAATTAATTATATTAATTAGTAAAGCGTCTAATTAATTAGTGAAGGTTAGGCCTCCAGTCATTGAAATGAACCTCTAAAGTACAATCAGCACTTTTACCTCTATATAGGTTATACTTAAGAATTAGCTTCGGTTACCGTTCCTGGTGGAAAGCGTCCTTGAAATTTCCATTCTGGTAACTTATTCAGCGCCTAAAGCCTAACAGAATCCAGTACAGGTAAATCATGTTATGTTTCTTGACGTTTTGTTTTAATTTTTAGGAGACATCGTTATAAAGGCAGTTACGGACTTGGAGAACACGCAGGGAGAAGACGGCAAGGTGCATTGGAAAGTCAAGAGCTGGAAGCATACCTACCAGACTAGGGGAGGCGCGCACTTCGACTTCGAAAATCTTTTCAACGGAAATAAAATACTCGGTGAGTTTCAGGTTGTTTTTCGTTTTTTATCGGCAGCCATCCCTGTCGTTTTCTCAGAGCAATACATCAAAAAACATCATGCTATGAGAAAACTGGCGGGCGCACAACCGACGACGTTTCTTATTTGAGATAATCATATTGACGACCTCTGTGACGCGGTGGGCGAAGGTCCGCCTGCCCTAGGTTGCGGGTTCGAATCCCATCCCGGAACAATTGTGTGTACGATCTGCAGATATTTGTTTCGGGTGTTCTGGTCGTTTTCTATGTAAATAAAAAATATTTATCCATGTAATGTATTGTAGGTATATCAGTATTAGGTATATCAGTTATCTAGCACCCATAACACAAGCTCTGCTTAGCTTGGGGCTAAATGATGCTGTGTGGATTGTCCAGATCAAACTCCTCACATGCTAACATTTTGCTTTCAGCTACCCCAGTAGAAGAGTTCCTCAACAGCAACTGGCAGGATGTGATGAAGGAGGTCGCACCGCCAATCGTCAAGGCCATCGTGGAGGCAGTCGTCAATGACGTCAAAGCTTTGTACCACGCCGTACCAGCTGAAGAACTGATGGCTTAGCTTACTCAGATACACAGAGATATACCAATGATCAGTATTGTGTACGCATACGGAGCGTGTCTGCAATTTTTAATAATTTTAAAGCTACGCTCGTTTAGAGTTCCGTTTCACGCTGTGCTTCGGGTGAAAGATTTCTTTTTATATTTTGTTGAAACGCATTTAGAAGGTACGTAGTATAGAAAGTGATACATTTTTGAAGATTATGTAAACAATACAATTAATAATACACATGTGGTATTTTATTCAGTCAGAGAGCACCTACGTTATCGACATAGCTGTAGGAATTAAAAAGCGAAGAACCGACAGCTGGGGTAACCGTGTGTTCATAACTGGAGACCCCGACTCAGTATATGTAGTGTAGGACTACATCTGGCGCGGTATGACAAATGACTGCGGGAAGATGCTGAATGCGTCAAGTTGAAGAAAGTGCGCTTTGGCGCTTTTTAGGGGAGCCTATGTTCAGCAGTGGATAGACTAGTCTGTTTAGGGGAGCCTATGTTCAGCAGTGGATAGACTAGTCTGTTTACGGGAGCCTATGTTCAGCAGTGGATAGACTAGCTAGTCTGATCTCTAGACTACACTACTACAACTTTTTTATTATATTTTCATTAATATTCTCGCCGCACTACGAAACTTAAAATTTATTTAGGTTCCCGCGCTGCACCAAAATTTTATTCTCCTGCCAATATTTGTGAATGTTTTAACTTTTGAACGATTATCTGAGGTTTATGGTGCCTTTATAAATAGTAGATAAGTAATGATTTTCTTATGTCATGCTCGTCTTCATAATTGTCAATATAAATTGTTTTATTTTTTACTTGCTGCGTCCCGCAGCTTCGCCCGCGTGGAGATCTATGTGTCAAATAGTTAATAAACCTTGCTCTTGAATCACTCCATCTAAAAAATCCGTTGATAAGCATACATAGGGACATACCGAGAGCGGGAAGTGACTTTGTTTACTACTCGTATGTAGTGATAGTGATTGATACTTACACAAACGTTGTTTTATTTGATTTAAATTTTCAACTGTCGACGTCGCTGTTGGGGTTCTTAAGAAATCAGGATAATGAGATCTATCACATGGAGCCCCAATAATCCCCCACCTCATGCCATATCTCCGTCTCCCGGGATATAGACCCATCATGTGGGGTATCTAAGTGATCAGCAGGAAGTTCTCTACAACTTGGTTCTAAGGGAAATTTAAACCGTCCTAGCATCCGGTTGTAGTATATTAACAAGACCAAAATAATGCAATTTAATTCTTATAATACAATTCCTATAAAACTTGACATAGATCATAATATTGAGAAGGTGGGTGAGGTTACTTCTTTTAAATTCCTTGGTGTTATTCTGGATAGGCATTTGAATTGGAAGGACCATGTGAACCAGGTGTGCCAACGGCTGAGCAGATTTGTATTCGCTCTTAAGAAGGTTCGCCAGGCTGTTTCTTTTGACGCCGCTCTAGCTGCTTACCATGGTCATGTGTCTTCAGTCTTGGGGTACGGGTTGTTACTGTGGGGCAACTCAGTAGATGTCGAAAGAGTATTTAAAATTCAAAAAAGATGCCTTAGAGTGATAAACAGGTCTTGGTTCCTTGATAGTTGCAAGCCTCTCTTCAAGAACTGTAGGATCCTTCCTCTCGTATGTATGTATATAAGGGAAGTTTGTCTGTTTGTAAAATCATATCCAAAATATTTTCAAAAACGTAGCGATGTAATAACCCGGCAAAAAAGGCCGAAGTTTCGAAATGCACTCTATAAACACCAATGCCATAAAGATATTTATAAAAGAAATGTGTATAACATGTGCATAACTATTTACAATAAATTACCGGAAGAACTAAAAGAATTAAATGGAAATATATTTAGGAAAAAGTTAAGAGGATGGCTACTTGAAAAATGTTTTTATACTGTGAACGAATATCTAGAGTTTTAAATTGTTACTTATAATGACTAATATAATTAATTTAATATATAATTATAATAATATGACTCGCATAACATTTGCACGCCTGCATGCAGGCTGAATACATTTACTAAATTAGTTATAAGATCTGACATTTTATAATTTTGTATTCTTGCAAATAAACGATTTGATTTGATTTGATTTGATTTGACATCAGATCCACTCGAGACAAACCTCCTTTGTTGGCTTTCTAAGAAATCAGCAGAATGAAACTAAAACGGTCACAACAATTATTGCTACAGGCTAACTACTAGTTTATTAAGAATGCGTTCCTGGCCTGACTGATAGACGTTAGGCTGTAAAGACTTAGCATACCTATATAGTTGAACACATAATTATAAGTACTAATAACGGGTATTTATCTCGTTTATTTTCCTATTTTTCTCGACGTTTAGCTTTAAAGACGGTCATCGTCACGCGATAAATACCCGTTTAATAATACTTATACAACTTAAAAAGGTCTTAGTGGTTCTCGTCTTCCCAAAATTACTTTGGTTGGGTTGAGGATAATGTTAGTATAGTCAATAATCGATTTAATTAGAAGCTTGTTAAGAAGAAACAATTAAACTGACTGACTGCACGTGCGGACCCAGCTGTTTGTTTGCCTATGTGGGAGATTTGTATGTTTCTATGTCATCTCAGGAATGTGGTTGTTATAATACTACTGTGACGTCACGATGGAGTCATGCAAGGGTTTGTTTGTTGGTATGGACGACGTAACATCACCTCATCTGTGGTAGGCTGCCTCAAACACTTTTTTCATCGGAGGAGGTTTAATTTCGAAGGAGTTAGTCTGTGCCCGTGGGAAGCTGCGTATAACTGACTAGGAATTGATTATAGCCTCTGTGTTAGTCTAGTCTAGGTCTAGACCTAAATCTCTACTCGTATATAGGACAAAAGCCTCATAGTTATTATCTTACATAATACTTTAGGTACCTTACTACATACTTTTTCTGAATTTCGACTGATTGCATTTTTCCGTCCGCGATTTAATTCATCTGGACTTTTAGAATAAAAATGGCTTCATCCGATTATTATCATCATAAAAATCTTCTCCCCATACAAACTAAGATCACCAAAGTTTGGTCTTCTCTGTGTAAAATGCAAGAACATGATATTTAAAAAATAGCAGGCGGTACGAGTTTATGATAGAACAACTTGAAATGAAACAGTTTGAGATACTTATAATACAATACATTACGCAGTGCAATGCAACACGATCGTGGCAAAACGCGACTAGGGATTAAATATGCGATGAAAAACTATGCTTAGGTACAAACCCATATAAAGAGGAGCAGCAACCTTCACAGCCAGTTGTCGGAGTGACGTGAAGATGTTGTGGTTACTGAGTTTCTTGGCGGCGGCGGTGCTCGGGGTGCAGTCGGCGTCAGGTAATGCTAGGCAGAACAAACCAAATTATACTTAAGTATAATAAGGATACCTATTTGACGTGTAATAATTATTTTACCAATAAATGAACTTGAACTTGCAGTTAGGCTAAGCTTATTCATTTGGGAAATTAATCAGATAATAGGAATTTTGGTTGTTAGACATTAAATTCGAATATAATAAATAATCTGGGTAGTATTTTTACCGACATAATAAAAAACAGGCGGGAAAAATTACAAAAGTAGAACATCATTTTTGTAACTTGGAAAAACCTTGTATACTTTGTAATTAGACATTTAGACATAAAAAAATTATAAGTACTTTAGGAAAATAGAAAAGGAAAGATCGGGAAACTATCGTAGTACAAATTCTAATTATTTGATATTGATTAAATTATTCATAATTATTTTACAGGCTTTTACTAAATGGAAACTGAAAACTTTTTCTAAAAGTAGACAGAGGGGACCTTTATTTACCCAGCAGTGGATTTCCTCTGGGCTGTATTCATTAAAATGATGAAAACTATTAATTTATATAATACTAGCTGGTCCCCGCGGTTTCACTACTAACTGGTAATTAGGTGATTTTTAACACCTTGTGTTACATTATTGGAGTTTTAGTAAGAATCCCTAACTTTTTGAAAATATAATATAGCCTATGTTCACCGGGGATAGTGTAGCTTCCCAACGGTGAAATAATTTTTCAAATCGGTCCAGTAGTTTCGGAGCCTATTCAATATAAACAAACAAACAAAATAATCAAACCTTAGACCGCTAATTGTCACATAGGTAGGTTATGTATTAGGATTTTAAATCTTGTTTCCTCTTTATAATATTAGTATAGATCAAAGCTACCGGGATTCCCACGACAGCTTCGTGGAAACTTTACCCTAAACTTAAATTGATGTTGAAAATAACTTTGCCCTGAAGTGGTACCTTAAACGCTTACAATAACACTAGTAACTATAATGCTATTCCACCTCCAGCGCCGTTCATCACACCATGCAAGTCAGAAGACAGTGCGTGTGCCACGCAGTCAGCCACAAAGGCTCTGCCCACCTTCGCTGCTGGCATCCCACAGCTGGGCATCAAGCCTTTGGATCCTATCACTCTGAAGACCGTGAAGGGGGACACGGCAGGGCTGCAGCTCATACTCTCTGAAACCACGGTCAGGGGCTTGAAGGAGTGTGTCGTAGAAGCACTTAAGTGAGTTTTATTAATAAAATCCTGTAAAGTAGTCCCCTTATTGCACCGATGACCTACTGGTGTTCGCGGGAAACTGCCGATATAGTTATATAGGGAGGCCCTTATTCAGTGCAGTTCAATAGATTACCCCCCCCCACCCCCATTGCATTCTAAATCGGAATAAAGACGCAATCAAGGTGAAACAAAAAAAGTGGATTTTCTAAAGTTCAAAATAATTATAGAACTCGCGCAAAAATTTATGATATACGAGTACAACATTTTTACCTGAAATAACAATAAATGCTTATTCGATAAACATAGGAATTACAACGACCTTACCTACACACACCCTAATGAACATAGAACATGCAAAAGTATTATTAGTCACGATTTAATTTGTAATCGCATGAAAAAATACTTGCTAAGTCCTTTTATGATAGGTACATACATAACAAGATAATAGCACAATGTACCTCTTGCATTACACTAAACAATAGGATTACGCTGAAAGGAGTTCTTTCTCATATTTTTTTACTTAAATTGCAATACATTATAAAGTAGGTGGTCACGATTAAAATTACTAAGTCCAGGATTATTGAAAACTAGAGGACCGTCCCGACTTCGCACGGGTAGGTATTGGAATTTTGAAGGTAATATTTTTACACCTTGGGTTACATTATTGGAGTTTTAGTAACTAAGGATCCCTTATTTTTTGAAAATATAATATAGTCTATTTTCACCGCGGATAGTGTAGCTTTCCAACGGCGAAAGAATTTTTCAATTCAGTCCAGTAGTTTCGGAGCCTATTTTCTATCTATCTATCACGCAGGTTTTTTTGTTTCCCGCAGACATGATGCGACGAAGATGAAGCAATCCCTGACGCTTCGCTGCACAGTCCAGCTGAAAGGGAACTACAAGCTGGACGGCAGGCTCCTGGTGCTGCCCATCCATGGGGAGGGGAAACATGTCATTGATATCCGTGAGTCATCATCACTACCATCAGACTATGTTAGTGCACTGCTGGACATAGGCCTCCCTCAATGAGCGCCCTGTCTTCAGCTTGAATCTCCCTGCAGTCTTTCGCAGGGCGTCCTACACTACGTTTGCCGAGTTGTCTTCACTCAAGAACACGGGTACCTACCCAAGCGGTTGTCGGTTCTTCGCGAGATATGGCCGGCCCATAGCCACTTCAGCTTGCTAATTCTTAGACCTATGTCGATAACTTTGGGCCGAGAGTTGATCACAAATATCTACAACACTGATAACTGCATCTTCAACGTCAGCCAATCCAGATAGTTGATAGTTGTAGGTTGGCGGGTGGTTGCTTAATTGATACAAGTTAATTTTTAAATTATATTATCACTAGCTGCACCCCACCCACGGCTTCGCCCGTGTGGAAATCTATGTGTCAAATAGTTTATAAAACTTCCTCTTGAATCACTCTATCTATTAAAAAAAACCTCATCAAAATCCGTTTCGTAGTTTTAAAGATCTAAGCATACATGGGGACAGACAGCGGGAAGCGACTTTGCTTTTTACTATGTAGTGATAAACAAATACTTACCAAGTTTTTGTAGCTTTGGAAATGTGAAACCACAGTTGGGTATTCATCAGAAGTTCATGTTTAGGTACCTATTAGGTATCAGAACATTCAGAACCATTCAAAGCGTGTGAGGTTTACTTTTTTTTGTAAGTAACTTAAGTACGTATTTGCTTTGAAACTAATATCATGGTTATTAACTCAAAAGTCAATAAAAGCGGGACTTAATTTACCATGATTTGATTTCTTATTGAGTTTTTCAAGTATTTCCTGTTTTTTTTTAAAGGTGACATCGTGATAAAAGCTTCTACAGAGTTGGAGACCACGCCGGGAGACGACGGCAAGCTGCACTGGCGGATCAGGACCTGGAAGCATAGCTACCTGACCAAGGGAGGTGCGCACTTCAACTTCCAAAACCTTTTCAATGGCAATAAAATTCTGGGTAAGTTTTATTTTTTTTGACGACCGATGTGGCGCGGTGGGCGAAGGTCCGCCTGCGACGCAGGAGGTTGCGGGTTCGGTTCCCGCCTCGGAACAATTGTGTGTACGATCTGAGGATATTTGTTCCGGGTGTTCTGGTCGTTTTCTATGTATAATAAAAAATATCTATCTATGTAATATATTGTATTATGTATATCAGTTATCTAGTACCCATAACACAAGCTCTGCTTACCATGGGGCTAGATAATGCTGTGTGAATTGTCCAGCATTATATTATATTATATATTTTTTATACAACAGTGGTGTCCTGCTGTGAAAAGTTGGTAGGTACCAGAAATGTACGTACTTTAGCAGAGCTAGAAGGTACCTACCTAACATCATAATAGGTACAAAACATAAGAACTACATAAGTACTTAATCTAGTAGGTACCTAGGTTATTTTATTATAATAAATACTGGACAGCACATAAACCGGGCCAACCGCTTGGAACTCTGAACTCTGATTCGATTTTCTGGAAAACTATAAAATTTACACCTATTTAATTTACGTAGTTTTCTACGGTAAAATGTATTTCATAACGAGAATTTAAATAAATGAAGTTAAATAATAATAATCATCGGGTAAGACTGTAGTAGTGTATCTAGGTAATTATCGAGTCTTGGTCGGATGCGGCCCTGCAAACAAACAGTGCTGTAGTCTTACGGAACTCTAACAGCAACTAATCATTTTTGATTCCAGCTGGCCCCGTGGAAGAATTCCTTAATAGCAATTGGCAGGATGTGATGCGAGAGATCGCGCCGCCCATTGTCAAGGCCATAGTCGTGGAAGTGGTTGATGATGTCAAAGCTCTGTACCTGGCTGTGCCGGCTGAAGATATGTTACTACCTTAGCCAGATAAATTTCAACAGAGTTAGACCAATATTATTGGTCGAACTCGTTCAATGATCTACAAAGAACTGATACTGATTTTATCAGTATCCGTATTTAGCACGTAGACGGAGCGACTCTGTCCTTGTACCTAACCGAATCTTTCATTTTGTAGTTCGGTTTCATGACATGTTATTCTCAGTGGCGTAGCTAGGTGGACAAGGGCCCCGGTGCATAGAAAAAGAATCAGGCCCGCACCCCCTCTTTCCCCGTAGCTTGAACTTATATTAGCCTTCAAAATCTATACTTCTATATTCATACTAATATTATAAAGAGGAAAGGTTAGATTTTTTGTTTGTTTGTTTGTACTGAATAGGCTCCGAAACTACTGGACCGATTTGAAAAATTCTTTCACCGTTGGGAAGCTACACTATCGCCGGTGAACATAGGCTATATTATATTTTTAAAAAATAGGGACCCCTACTCAAAATTCCAATAATGTAACCCAAGGTGTAAAAAAATTACCTTCATAATTCCAATACCCGTGCGAAGCCGGGACAGTCCGCTAGTTCACGATAAATGACGGAGGCGATCTTGTCCAATATAATTATATATTATAATCTTCACTTTACTGAAATAAAGACATTTCTGCTGCCGCGGAAGTAACAGGAATTGTATTAAGCAGCAGCATTGCTGTATACACTTCCGTAGTAACACAGTCGAACACGCCAAATTTCGTTATAATTTCTTTGCAAAGTTGGCGAATGGACCACGTATCGTGCAAAAATACCACAGAACAGCGTAGCTCAACATTTGTCAATATTAACTTGAGTTTAGAAAAACATCCTCTATTATTCGTTTTCGATCAAGTTAAGAGTTATTATTCCCCAACCCCGAAAACCACTAAGTTATCGGCGATGAATGTATGGTGTTTTTTGTGTTGGTGTAAGGTCAAATAGGGGTAAAAATCCCCCGCCGCCGGTTAAGGTTGTTTTAGCCAAAAAGAAGAGGAAGCTAAGACAACGGCCAGTGGAAATAACCGCAACATTTTTGAGATTTTTGTGGCGATACAAAATGTTCGAAATATTAAAAATAGAAAAAGATATAACGGCGAGCGGAGCAAGCCGCCGTATTTTTGTAACTTTCTCTATCGTTTAATCATAAAAAAAACTTGTTTTCCTTGGTTTCCTAGCTTATCTTCTTCGGGAGCTGGCTGACCCCTATCTTTTCAAAGCTTAGATTAGAAGGCCCCCTGAGCTCCAGGGCCCTGGTGCACTGCACCACCCAGCCCTGCGATAGCTACGCCACTGGTTATTCTTCGGGATACGTTTTTGTTTAAGCGCATTTAAAATCTTGTTTATGAAAATTAAGAAAAAAAACACAATGAGTTTATCTAATAAAGCATTATTATTTTATCTCAGCCATCTTTTCTCCTCAGTATATTTACATTATATTCACTATGGGACCTGCCTCCTCCAAACAAGGGGGGTTTGCCATAACCACCACACCCCTGGTTGCAGGCATAATGGTGATCGCAGTAGGAGTGTTAAAATTAAACTGGGTGCCTTTTTCGACATGCACGGGTTGTGTTGGAGCCGGAGGTCAACTCTTACGGCGCGGGGCGCGACCACCACGGCTATCTTAGGGTCTTTTCTAACTAGGCTAAATTGGGTAATTTCCTCCGTCCACGCTTCTTAAGTGATGGATGACGGACCGTGTGATTTCAACTTGTGTCAAAATTTTAAGGTTATTCGTCGATCAAAACAAACATTACAATTATTAAAAAGCAAAGAAATTTAGTAAAGCACGCATGGGTTCTATAAAAAAAAAATAACTTACAACTTTGATTGACGCTGAGCTAGGTATGTGATTTTGTTTAGTTAGCCGCAAGCAGACAAACCCTCTAGGCATCTATTATGATCTGCCCTGAAATAGCGAATTTTCCGCCGCCAAAAACAATGGGCTTCAACAAAAAAAACGTGGGTTTAGAGGATGTAAACAAATCCGTAAACATGAACAGCTTTTACCACAGTTTAGTGATAACGTGTCCTGACGAAACTCAAACTCCTGGTTCCATTGAAGATGTTCTCACAGAAGATACCGACTATTACAAACTTTCAGCTTGTTCTCTCACCGAGTTCATTAAACCAAGTTTTATAGAAAACTTCATCAAGACAGGTAGTGTTTACTGTTTATCATCAGACAGGAACTGTATGGTGCAGAACTGTGCCTGTATAACCCCAGACGGATTCCTCATGCTCCATATTCCTGACTTCGTGTATCAAACCTTAGGACTACAGGGAGTAAAACGTCCTCATAACTTTTATGAAGTGAAAATAGATCTGAAATCCCTAAAACAGTACAGCAGAGTGCATCAGGGCTTGAGCAAACTAGAACTTTTTGATTTCTTTCTTATATGGGAGCCTATTGAAGAGTCAGTTTGTCCATCATCTATAGCAAAGTATTTCTGTGATCAAAACATTGAAGTGTCCATACATGCCTTGGAGTTTATGAAACGAACACCTGATATCAGAGAAGTGCCTTCAATAAAAGATGTAGATATTGAGGAGATGGTAGAATGGATAGGGATGCTCGCTATTGAAGGAAATCTAGATGAACCGGAGCCATACATCAGCACATACTGCCAACCAGAGAGCGAGTTCTCACTGAAAACTACAAGAATTTCACTTTTAATAGTCAAAGGCTTCATCCCACCATCTCTAATCACAACTGTGTGCAAACATCTGTCAGACTATGCAACATCTCGGGAACTACCTAACTACTGGACAGCCATCAGTGTTCAAAGTCAAGAAAATAGTTTGTGGCAGTGGAACTCGAGCAGTCAAAAAATTTTTCAAGCTCATGATTCATCATATAATGCATTTTTCACAGTTGAAGGTGCAACAGTGTATTCTATAGGTCAAGTAAAATATTCATAAGTAAATCATGTTTTTCTCAAGGTCCTAACAATCCTGTCAGACTTTTGAAAAGTGGTAAAGGAAATCAGGGTCATTCAAAAAAGAATCAGGAAATCAGGGTAAATTCATGCAATTTAAAGATAGAATATTTCTCTCCCCCTTTTATTTGAAACAAAAATATAAGTGCCTTGCACCAGACAACAAACTAAAAACAAAAGATTGTATTTTATAATATTTGTTCAGCAAGTTATAGGAATGAATATAACAAGCTAATAGACTTACAAATCTAACACTTACTGCAACCCTGCTTTCTCTTCAATTAGAGAAAGACTGTTTACCCCAGCCAAAGTAGATGGCGTACTTGACAGATCAGCAAGATAAGCATTTCCATAGAAGTGCTTGGGTTAAGTTTTTGCTGATGTTTGTCATGTTATGTGGTTTAAGCAGACTTGGCAATGCCAATAACACCGCAAGCGATGCGTCCACCAGCGTTGCCCGTGGTCTTGCTGAGTTCATGGCCACCGAGCCCGAGGTCGTCGGGGTCGGCGTGGACCACCAGCGTGCGGCCGATGATACTCTGGGGACCTGACAGAGAGATCTGCTCATCTTGAATATTTACCTGGAAACAAAATTACAAGTGCTACAGCCCCCTAATAGATTCAACTCTGTTGGCAATGAGCCTCCAACTATTATAGTAATGTCTCCTCCATAATACAATTTACAGTTGTCACCCTACCTGTGATACAAATATCTTCATATTTTGCCATGACTCATAAAATACAGACTTTAAACACTAAAACGCAAATCTACCACCACCTATGTACTCAGTAACTAACATTTGTTTAACTACATAAATCAAAGAGATACTTTCGTTTTCCCGTTTTATTGAACAAGTATCAATAGTATCAAAAGTGCCTGGCACTGGAATATAAACTTAAAACAAAGTTTTTATTTATAAATAACTGTTCAGTATAAATGCCTTACTAATATATTTCACCCAGCTCTTTTAAAATGTTATTATGCTGGGCATATCTTTTATAGTACTGTTGTACCCTATCCCAAATGTTATGTATACCCATACCAGTTTTTTAAATATCTGCATAACAATATCTTGAAGTCTATTTAAGTTGGATTTTTGTAAGGTAAATCATTTGTTAAATTATCACAATAGGGTTGAACATTACGCTGACTATGGTTGAAGGTCGCGATGTCCTCATTATGTTTGCGCGAACGTATGTTCGCCTAGTCTTTTTATACGGACGACGTGGCCAGTCTATTGTCATGGTTTAGGTGTCAGATGGTTTGTTTAGGACTTCGGCGTCGGTGGTGAGAAGGCAATGCCTATGATGCCGCAAGCGATGACTTCGCCCGTGTTCCCGCAAATCGTGCTGAGCTCGTGGCCGCCGCGGCCGAGGTCGTCAGCCTTGGAGGCCAGCGTCAGGGTCCGCCCGATGATGCTGTTTGGGCCTACCAGCGAGATCTGCGAGTCTTGCATACATACCTGGAAGTAAATGGACGAATTAAGGCTTACTGTTTAAAGGAAACTTAGTTCGAGAGCTGAGTGAGCTGAGCTGAGCGCATCGCGCTAGCGGGAACCAAATACTGAAGTTTGAACTTTACTGGAGCGTGCGGGAAAGCACTAAGGGCAGCCTTACACGTCATCCTTCGCTCCGCAATCTGCTTCAATGATGCGCCGTCACTTAGGCCGCGCCCCAAGCACGCATAGGTATAATAGACACATGATATGTATGAATGTAGGTACGAGTGGTTTCTTCTCTTTTAGTGTTCTATTATTGGACAAAAATTGAGGTGAACAGTCAAATAATAAATTATTATCAAATAATTATTTGATAATAATTTATAGTATACAATTTGACTTGTCTGAGTGCTTATTTTGTAAGCCTAAAGAAATAAAACATTTTTAATTTCAATTTAATGGTATCGCTTTTTTATTCCAATTCCATCTGTTGGAATGGATGTCCATTCAACAATGGAACTAAAACGAGTGTGTCAAAGAACCGGACATAATAAAGCATTACAGAGGAGGCCTATTGATACCCAATCAGTGTGGTAGCGAGTGTAAAAACATTTACCCGAAAAGCTATGCTTATATGACATACATTTAAGGCCATAACCTTAGATATTGTGTAATCTAAATCATGCTACGCAATGCTCGTGGCATGGCGAGGCCAATGACCCCGCAAGCGAGGCGCGCGCCAGCATTGCCAGTCGTCTTGCTGAGCTGGTGCCCGCCCAGACCTAGGTCGTCAGGATCAGCATGAACGACCAGAGAACGACCAACGATGCTGGTCGGACCTAATAGAGTGACCTGACAGTCTTGGATGCAAACCTGGAATGAGGAGAAACATGCTGGTACATGTCCTGTGCATCCAAATGTTGCTGGAAGAGATGGCGATAAGGCCGTAGATACCTCGCTAGTTGCAAGACAAGTATAATTTTTAAATAAGCTTGTAGTACATACAATCTACGTATTTATTTTTATATTAATCTTATTGATCTACGCTTATAGCCCCAGCCTACAATTCTCGACATGTAGTTTTTAACTAGTTGAGGAGCCTATTGACTCGTATTGCCTGTTACACTGACTATTATGTCAATAAATAACATTTTTACTTTTAGGTACTTTTAAGCTCGACGAAGATATTTGACGAACTATTTGATTTACCTTAGTAACACCTCCTCCGGACTCAATGTTGCCGAGATCCCCGACGTGGCGGATGTCTGAGTCGGGCGAGCCGTGGTCCTGCTTCTTGGGGTTGTAGTGCGCGCCGGCCGACGCGCAGCCGTTCGAGTTGTCTCCAAACTCGTGGATGTGGAAGCCGTGCTTACCCTGAACAAACAATAAATAAATAATGCTGGACAATTTACACAGCAACAACACAAGCTTTGCTTACCTTGGTGCTAGATAATGCCCCAAGGTAAGCAGAGCTTGTGTTGTGGGTGGATAACTGATGTACATAATACAATACATTACATAGATAGATATTTTTTATTATACATAAAAAACGACCAGAACACCCAAAACAAATATCTGCAATTACAATATGCCACATTAGTAACTATGCTCCAGCCATTCTCAAGGAAGGTCCGAGTCGGCGTTGTTTGAAAAAAACTATCTTTGGAAAAAAAAAACTTTTTTCTTTGAGAGAGGATTGATGTGATAAAATGTAGATATTCTAAGTACATCTATGCAAAATTTCAGCCCAATACATTTAGTAGTTTTGGCATGAAAAAGAAAATATAAGCTTTCATATTTATAATATTAGAGTGTCATTTCACTAGATCTTACTCAATACCTAACTCCATAATACAAATCTTACATAGGATTCTGTTCTCCGTTGTAAACTTAAAGAATATCTTATTTCTAAATCATTTATAATAACTAAGAAAACTAAAAAATTTAATAATGCTAAATATTCTGTTATAAATGACTTTTGTGTTAATCAAGTTTTATTTCTAAATGCTATTACTCTGTTGACTTGTGACAGCTAGGAATTTTTAAATGATAATCTAAGTTATAGCCTATTTGGCTGGCTGTTTGTAATAAATGAATATGAATACTGGTATGGCTTAATGTTCCTAGACATGAACAAACCAATATAAATAAATTATTTATTTTCACATAAGGTTAATACTGCAGGTAGATGCTGGATGCGGCACGCTGAAGACAGGGCGCTATGGCGCTCATAGGGGGAGGCCTATGTCCAGCTGTGGACTGCTATAGGCTGATGATGATGATGACAAAAGGTTAATGTAATATACTTGTTTACGAAAGTTTGATGGATAAGCCACCACTTATTATTTTATATTACATCACCCGTTCACCACCTCTCAAAATAAGTTATATAGGTATTATCTTGCAATTGAGGTAGGTGCATAAATGATTAGTCAAATGCACAATAAAGTCATTGGAAGAATAAAAGGATTGTACTTAACCAATGTGAAATAAGAACATGTTAAAAATAAATGATGAACAACCTATCAGTGTCAGAATGACTTAGCATTATTAACAAGACAGAATAGATAACAGTCTGTAGGTATGTAAGCAACATAATGATGTAATAGAATTTTAATCAATATGAATTAAAATAAGGTTATTGTTCAACCTAATTATGAAAACAGGAGACTCTAGTTTTAACACCTTGTTGTAATTATAGGAAGATTCAAGAGGTAGTAAGTGATAAATAATGCCATCACTAGAGCATACATGGCTTTTAATATTATCGAACTCAGTCTTAAAATGATTTACCTTGGACAGTCCTGCGACTTCCCCAGAAAGCACCACTGGAGACTTCTCATCCTGAAACGAGCACAGAAACAAAATTAAGCTAACATTTGTTAAGACACATTATTTTAACCAAGTTCAATAGATACTGTGCCGGCAGTGTGTATCTGGGAACGTAGTAACTAGATCGTTTAGGTAAAAGTTACTTTTGACCCCTTTTGCATAGGGAAGGGTCTCTAACTAATGTGACCCTTATATCTTTTAGGTTGTAGATTTAAGTCAAAGCACCTACCTACAATAAGAATAAGATTGTTATAATCTAATAATAAGGTACTTGAGTAATTACTCAGGTACCTTCTAGAAATCTCGGAAGCATATTCCAAGGTCTAATGTAGCTAGGTCGGTAAGCAATATAAGACCTGTAGCCGCTTGATCAGAGGTGATAAATTTGTTTCATATCAAGGTCAGATAGACCTTGAATATAGATTTGAAGGTACAAGCTAAAAGGTAATCCGAAAAATGAAGTAAAATTCTTACCCGCTGATCGAAGAAAACCGTGCCGTTGACATCCCCTTTCAGAACGCAGACTGCTCTGATCACCATTTTGATTATAGAAATACGTGAACTTTATTACCGCGATGGAATGAGGAGAGTTTCTTTGTATTTCTTCAAAGAGCAGGCAGGATTTGATGGATGATTTGGATGGAAGGTAAACGAGCAAGAAAACCACTTGAGGCAAATTTTACTTTTTTTTTTCTATTGACTCTAACAAATGACAATTGACATTGACATATACATTTTAGTATGACAAACTAAAAGTCAATAAAAAAAAAAATTGGACGTAAGAAGGTTTGTGCCGAGTTACAAACAACAACGTATGTAGGTACCTACGTGAAGCACATTTCGACGGTGAAGTGCGAATATCTTCTATCCAACATAAAACAAATTTTACAGGAGACGAAAAAGACGTTTAATTTTTTTTAATAATAAAAATAAATTAATGTAAACTATTGTAATTCGTATAAAATAATATGACAAATTCAATTAAGTTAATTACATTGACCTATGGTAAGCTATTTTCGAAATAATGTCAGTTAGGAGTTATTGGCATCATTATTAATGATATTACAGTTAGAATTTCGTAGGTATTTAGAAGGTCTTTATTAAAAAAAAACATACAAATAAGTGAAGAAAAACATGTTTATTAATGTATCAGTCTAGTAATTCTTTGCTATAATTATTTAACGTCATCGACTGTTTTATTTTTGATGATTCTCATCAATAAAAAATTTAAATATAACTCAAGATAACAACAATTTTAAGTATTTAAATTAGCAGTATTACGTACCTACTCTTATGTTCTTAATCTTAAGTAATACAAGGTTAAACAATTAGAATTAATGAATACACAATGACTCAAAAATTGACAACAACATTAAATAAGCTACTAAAAATACTTTTCAAATGTAGCAACAAAATATTAACATTTAGAAAATAAAGAATATAAAAAGGACTCGACAATCAACAACAATCTACCAGATGTAGTTGTTTCTTACTCTTATTAAAAATAGAAAATAACGAACAATGGCACAAAAATATAAGGAACTATCAATTGAGCAATCACTTACTCTAAACAACTCAGAGTATTTATGTATTTTTTGGTATATTATCGTAATATAAGTGACAGTCTTTAGGTGTGACTGCTTTTAGTTGTTGTAAATGATCGTATTTGGTAGATGCTATTGGTAACCGATCAGAATGAAGCTGTTGGTAAGGTTCATCACATTGAGTCACTTTTGGCCTCTGAGGCAAGTGAAGCCAGTCATCATCAAAGTCTAATTTAACTTGTATGGGACAATCTGATGTGTATTTAATTGCTCGAATGTCAACAACGTGCGGTTCACCCGCTTTACGCCCAGGCCTGATGCTCTTGTAAGCCCAGTGTTTAGGATCAGCATAGTTTTTGACAAAGTCATAATCAATTTCCAATACCTCGTATGTTTTTTTTTACATGCCTCTTTTGTGACAGTACAATATTCACTTGGTAAATGTATTTCTCTGTTTTTTAGTTTTCTTTCAACATCACTATGTACGGAATCACATTCTATCTGTGTATGACCGGGCACTAAAAACTTTTGGATTATAGTAATTCCATGCAATTTGCTCAATCTAAGGAGGGCATTTGCCAATGTCACATTTCGGTTTTGGTATGTGCAACCATCTGAGAATATTGTAATGGGCAGTTTCAGGGGTAAACAATGTCGCTCTATGTAGTCAATCAAAAACGACGTAAATGTACTGGAGGTCATGTCAGCCGCTGTTTCGTTGAACCATAGATGAAGGAAACACTAGATAGCCAGAGCCCATTCAAAGTTGCGTTCCTCCGAAATTCTGGTTAATACTAGATGGCATTGATCCTTATCACGAAAATCGTTATATTCCACGATTAAACTCGGTAAATGAATAGGAGTCATTTGATAATCGTAACAATTCTTTTATAGATTTTTTTAAATAAGTTTTTGATACTTACCGGTTGATATATTCAAATTTTGTTTTATTAATAGATAATCGTCCTGGTAGACTAGTCTCTAAAGAATAGTGATAGATGGCGTGGCATAATGTACAAGATAAAGCATCGTTTAATAGGTAGATGGCGTGCAAATTAAAAAGTTTGTATGATAACATTAATTTTATGATTAGCTATTTGAAGTGTGTATGAAAACAATAACTTATATAAAACAGGCCCTTTCTGTCCAATTAGATACCCTAAGCATACCTATCTATTATGCCGCAGGTTTTCTCGTTTTATTTACTTTAGCTTATTTGCAAGAGGGCGCTGCGCTCGTAAGGTCAACGTACACCCTACGAATAAAATTTATTTAAAATTGAAATCCGGATAAAACAGTGATTAAACCAGTGAAAATTAAAGTAAAACGTACTAAGCATATGGCATAACATTATCTCAACGAAACATTACAAATTAGAGCTAGAAAACAGTGATTACAAAAACAACAAGGACGATCTGTGAACAACAATAAACAGTGCAAATCAAGTGAATAAGATGATAAACACCATAAACGTAAATTACTTATGCATGTGAAGATCGAGAACAACATATAATAACAGAACATTACGAAAATACACTGAAAACATCATACAAAGTTATTAAAATCAGTGATTATTTGTCTACCGTGTTTGTCACATTTTTACCAACTTGACGGATCTTTTGAGCATCGTTAGAATATTGAAATCATCCTTCTATTCCGACAGTACCAATATTGGCTCCATGGCTCAGTTGTTTAAGACACTGGTATGTATCAACTATAAAGAATGGAAAATGACTACTGCTGGTTCGAACCTCCACATCACATGCTTTTTGCATAAATAACTTTTTGTTATTAAAATTTTTGAAGGAATATGATACCTTTAAAATTTTATGGAACATGACTTATAAAGATGTCTGTCGAAGTACCCTGCCTAATAGGATTTTTTGAATGTATGACGTCGGCCAAACTACCACCAGCAGAGCTGGTGCCAGCAAAGCTGGTGCCAGCAAGGCCAACGTTACCACTCACTCTAGGATCACTCATAGCAAATGAAGAAACACTATAACACTAAAAAGTAATGGGCTTCGCCCGCCGCACAATGCGGTTTTATTTCAAAAACCACGTGGTTCGCACCACGTGGTTTTTGACGACGAGAGAATGTTTGAGAAAACATTTAAAAATCAATTTTGATGTAGTAAATATTAACGTCATTTATAAGCTTATTTCTCATCTATTATTTAAGTTTACAAAGTAGTTAAATCGTTAATAGTTGTTGCTTGAACATGCGTCACCTCCACTACGTGGCGCGCAGTTCAAGCAACAATTTGTCTTTTAATTTTACAAAGCATTGAAAACACTTAAAATGTTATCTCCTTAGTATTCTAAATTAATCTTATAAATTAATAACTATTTACAAATAAGAAAATCAATGTTAAACAATAAGCTTGATTAACTGTTTAAAACCAAGAGTATGTTTTCAATTGTTTTGAATTTGGTTTACAACACCATAAAAAATTATGTAATTATCAAACATTCCATCAGGACATTAGCCTGAATCAAATTTCTAGCAATTATTAGTTTTGAAGCGGTTATGCGTCGTCATGTCAAAAATACCGAATTATTTTATAAAATATATATATTTATATCATAAAATTCGAAAGGTATCTGTATCTGGTATAAATATTCCTTCAAAAATTTTAATAACAAAAAGATAAAGTCATTTAAGACGGGATATTTACCATGATTTGATTTTATGCAAAAAGCAACAAAAAGATTTTAACAAAAAGTTATTTATGCAAAAGCATGAGAATTGGAGGTTCGAACCAACAGTCGCTTTCCAGTATTCTTTGTAGGAATAATTCAGTGTGTTAATCAACTGAGCCACGGAGCCGATAACTCTGCTATCGAAATAGAAGGATCATTTCAATATTCTAACGATGTTCAAAAAATTATACAACCACCCGTCAATTGTTTTGAATTTGGTTTACAACACCATGAAAATGTTACAATTCACTAATCAAACATTCCATCAGGACATTAGCCTTAATTAATCAAATTTCTAGCAATTATTAGTTTTGAAGCGTTCTGCGTCGTTATGTCAAAAATACCGAATTATTTTAGAAAAAAATGTCCATCCAATCCAATCGACCAAGAAACGTGCTAAATCAAGTACTTATTGAAAATTGTTTCGAGCTTTATGCATAATGTGTGTGCTGTAGGAAAAACATGAATAAAATTTATTAATTAAAGTCAAAACGTTCAAAACGTTCGTAAAAAAATATTATATATTAACCCAAAATTAGGGGGATTTTTATTGTATGGCAATACTGATGCGAGGTACGTGAGAGTACGTAAATAATATTTTTAGTAAAACCAGTGCAGAACACAGCAGAACGGCAACGTCGCGTCGCCGCCGGGTCGCGTCGTCGTCGTTCAGCCGGGAAAAATGCTATCTGGCAACGTATCAATCATGTAGCAATCGACATTAGCACCATCTATAAAATTTAATTAGATGGAAGTATATCATTGACATAGACTCTTGAAAAGCTGCAAAGACCATTTTATAGGTGGCGCTGTTGCGGTAAAATAAACGGGCAGATTGATTAATTTTAACGAATTGCTACACGTAGCGCCATCTCGCGCCCTACCAGATAACTAGTAATCGATTCTCGGTCGGATGAATGGACCTTGGAGGTCTATTTATTTTATTCGTCCATGGTTTAACCAATAGCAAGTGCAGTGGTGAGTAGTGACATTATAGACAGTGAAATTGTGACACGTCAGTTTTGTCTTAAAGTAGAGTGAGCTTGCAGTCAGATAGGGGCATACCTTCACAGCTTCTAAATCCATTGTAAGAAGAATACATTCTTTATTCTTGGTTTTCTGTTTATCAATGGATTTTTCTTCTCGTGCCCGGTTTTTCTTTATAATGTGTACTTGATAGTCTACTTCATAGTCTCTTGATAGTCTTTCGCGCATACGACGCGTCGTTTCTCGCTCCAGTATCATTTAAACAAGTTCTTTCGTCAAGTTAAAACGTGTTTCAAAGTATATAGGAGGTATTCGCGCAAAAAAAAAATACAAAATGATGTATTATTTAACTTAGAAGATATTTGAAGTAGTAGAGTTAGATAGCAGCAATTTTTTGTGATGAAAAATTTAGGAGGTATTACCAAAATCATTTTGACACGTTATTTTTATTCCGATCACTTAGAAGTTTTGCCAGTACATGCAAAATTGAACTTTGGATCCAATAGCATAAATAACTCATTTTCCCAAAAAAAATTTAGATAGGAGATATTCGCACTTCATCGTCGATTACCACCTAGACATGAGGCATGAGACTCTGTTTTGATCGCTTTGTTCTTTCTTTCAGCAGAAATGGTCCGGGAGCAAAGTACAAAATATTACTTATGTCAATTATTTCCTCCCGAATCCCGATCGAAAATTCGTAAAATGCATTAGGGGTTATTAATTATGAACACTTGTGACTGTCAGCTGCGATTCCGTGGGTGGGTTGGGCATGGGCAATGGGCACTATGGGCAGTGGTAGCGATGACGACATTATTCCCAGGAATAAGGTTCAAATCAGAAATTGAAATTCAAATAATATTCCAGAATTTTCAGAACACCCGGAACAAATGTCTGCAGATCGTACAAACAATTGTCCCGAGGCGGGAATCGAACCAGCAAGTACGTTGCAGACGGACCTTCGCCCACCGCGCCAGAGAGGTCGTCAAAATTAGGTACACCTAATAGGTGTTGGTTGAGGTAGTGTGAGTAGGTAGGTACGTATGTGTGTGGCTGTCATCGGAAACCAGGCGGGCAGCTTATCCAAGGAGTTTGAACTTGACTTTCCCTTGCGCTGGTCACCAGAGAAGTAGAAATCTTATAGGGCGAATTCTCATTTTCTTGTTTGAAAATTACACTAATTTACAACTCTGAGAGGAACCTAAAAGTTTGGTACCTACCTGCTGGTAGAAAAATAAGTAGGCACCCTACTTTCGAAAAAGGCACCCGTCTTTACGCTAAAAGCTCTGGGGCCTCGTCTTGTGAAAAACCAGTTAATGCTCGCGGCATCGCACGTTTTATCCCGGGATAAAAATTAACCTTTCCAGGATTTCCAGATCTAGGAATATATAGTATATCTATGCAATATTTCAGCCCGATCCGTTCAGTAGTTTTATTGAAGAGGTAACTAGAATCCAATATTTCGCACTAATTATGTTAGTGTGATGTGAAGTGTGAAGCGGAGATTCTCCGGGTTCAATTCCAGATCTACTTAATATATGATTCAAATGAAATATTTATAATTAGGTAGGCGAATAGATACAATAGGTGGAACTATTGGCAGCTGGGAAATCTGAACAATAAGATAGGTAAATATCTCATGCTGGTAGGTAGGTACTTAACTGTCTTCCGTAGGTACTTCTTTTCCCACCATTGACTCCATGGTAGTTAAGTAACTTATCTTGAATATTTACTTCCTACACACATCGTTTCAATGAATACAGGGATCTTAGAAATGACGATCAACGCTTGCGAATTCGAAGGAAAAAGATGGTGATATTAAAACCATTCAAATAAATAAATTCTTACAATTTACACGACATTACATCTAACCCCAAGCTAAGCCGAGCTTGTGTTATGGGTACTAGATGACTGATATAAATAATACAATACAATTGTCCTAAGGCGGGAATCGAACCAACAACCTCCTGCATCGCAGACGGACCTTCGCCCACCGCGCCACTGCGGTCCTCATATAGGTACCCACAGGTATGTCAAAGTAGCCTGTTTGCTGAAGGTACTACCTACCTACTAGCTATATTTATTTATTGTTTATTGATATTATACTTTTAAATAATAATAAAATAGCGAGGTAGATATATTTAATTATACTACATAGAAAACACCCAGACCCGGTTTCGGTTATTCTGTATTCTCATAAACTGGTTGCGCCCAAAAGACATTTAAGCACCACCATTATAACTTTGTCATCATCATCAGCCTATGAATATTCCACTGCTGGACATATGCCTCTAACAATGAGCGCCATAGTGCACTGTCTTCAGCTTGACGCATCAAGCAATCCAGCATCTACCTGCAGTCCTTCGAAGGTCTTCATCCCACCGACCAGGTGGGATGACGACCTTCGAAGGAGGGCGTCCTACACTAGGTCTACCTGTATTTTATTTGAAATGATTATTATCTAAATTATGGTCAAGGTAAGATTCAGCGCAGCAGACCCGGTGCGCCGCGCCGGGGCGGCGGCGCAGGGACAGGCTCGGATTCCTTGGGCGAGCCTATAAATGTGATCCACGCGCGCATCTCACTTTCATTGCACTTTCGATCATTCTGCGGTGATGTTGTGAACTGGATTCTGCATTGGATTGTGAGACGAGGTAGGGCATTCATATAAGTATTTTTTTTAATGTTACCTCCTAACGATATTAAAATTGAGCTACGAGTAATATATAACACTAGCTGCGCCCCGCGGTTTCACCCGCGTGGTCATAGATATTTTGGATAATATACAATATATCTTTATGAATTGTAGCCTATGTGTTATTCTGATATGTAAGCTATATTTTTGAGAAGTTTCGTCAAAATCCATTCAGTAGTTTTTGCGTAAAAGAGCAACAAACATACCTACTTACATACATACATCCTCACAAACTTTTGCGTTTATAATATTAGTAGGATTAGGATAAATTATGTTTTGAGTTGGTACGTATTCAAATTGATTTGTGCGTGAACCAAACTTGGAAATGGCTGTGTGTTTGAACCTAAGTTTGAAAAGCATGGGGTTCATTTATGGAGAGGGTACCTCCCTCTCCATTAATGAACCCCATGCTTTAAAGTTTAAAGTCCTAGTAAAGTCACCACTAAACCAATTACTGAATGATTGGATTGATTATAGTCAACATATTATTGAATATTTCTAGGGTATTTATCGCGTACCTTTTGATAAATAATAATATTTAATAGGTACATGTACGTATTTAAAAAGTTACCTATTTCAGTTAATTTAAATAAACTAGACGTAGAAAGTGGGGAATATCCAATTTCCTTATTATATTAAAAGTTATATTTTCTTATTATGTTAATCTGTCAATTTAGTAATGATCCCGATTAAAACCCACAGACACCATTTTTGATCACTTATTTAATATACTTTAATTAATTATACTACAGGTACGAGTATTTAATTCAAGGTTCAAGTTACGTTCCCTATTTAAAACCTGTAGGTATCTAACTCCATAAGACTCGATGGTTACCCCATGGTATAACCTACCAGCCACTTCCGAAAAAGCAATGTGTGGCCCCACTCTCTAAGAAAGGGTTCTTAGATGACATTTGCCTTTCAACCTTTAGCTAAGCTCGTTCTAAATGTAATCGTACCTACTTATTGAAACTGTTGGTGTTAAGTTCTGAAGCTGTGACTTGACCTACCTGTTTATATTATTATTATTATTTTTGTGTTTTTTCATTTATTATGAGCATAATGACTTAACTGTAAATTGTTGTGATGTTACATTTATGATTATTTACAATAATATAAACAATAATAATAATCTCTTCTTATTTCTTCACAGCCTAAGACCTTGACACTTTCATTGCCCATTAGCCAGATCCGTTTTCCTGCTTGTTTAGCTGCGGCAGCGGCGGCGCGCCCTTTCGTGTCGCACCGCAAAGGCTGGGCAGTAAAAGCGCCAATACTCGTTGAATAAGGAAACTAGAGTTTGTTATCTACAAAAACCGGAAAGATAGTAGTTGTGAATGATGATGTGTTGACAGATGCAGTGGCTGGTGGTGTGTGTGCTGGCGGCGGCTCACGGTGGCGGTGGAGTTACTAAAACCTCTGGTGAGTGCTAGACTTCAATGAAGGTGGTTCATAAGAACCTTATTTACTTTGTTGTACTTTTTTTTTATTTAGCCTGTTTCGTCCCACTGCCGGGCAAAGGCCTCCCCCAAATCTTTCCACTTCGTTGTACTTTAATATTTTATATTTAATACTCTGGGCATTATAGCTCAACATCATTGATAAGTAGGTATCCCAAAATTAAGTGAAACACATATTTTTACGTAGATCTTCATAACCCGGGCTACGGCGTACAAAAGACGTCAACGCGCACCCACTTTTTTACTAATCCTTATATTTTCTTATGTGGTACGAAGATGTTTAGATATTTTTATGATATATTGGTGGAAAACTGCTTATAAAACTTTAATATAGAAAATATATTTATCGCTGTGGTACCTTTTGCAGTAAATTTAAATAAACTAGACGTAAAAAGTGGGGGAATATCCAATTTCCTTATTATATTACAAGTTATATTTTCTAGAGAATATATTTTCTTATTGTTAATCTGTCAATTTAGTAATGATCCCGATTAAAACCCACACACACCATTTTTGATGTGGGGTAAATGCGTCTGTGGCGGAACTCGAAGTCGTCAAAAATACCTACTGTGACAGAAGTACATACTCGTATATCAACATTTAAAGCCTTTGTATTAAATTTCATTTTCTCTTACACTAATTTGGAAACTAGAGCGAATGGATTTAAAAGACATAAAATTCTGGGAGTCATGTTCGAAAGTCGGCTTGTTTACACTTTCGCAGACCCAAACATCACACGCTACTGTTAACATAAAGCTTGCATAGTTTAGTTTTCGAATACGAATTAGGAGTATACGGTAGGTATATAATTTTCTTTCTGACTGTCGCAGCTTACCATAACTCCTAGGTCACACCATTACCTTTACTCGAAATTTATTGTATCACATACAAGCTGGAACAGTCGCAAAAAAAAAAAAAATAAAAATTTCAAATGACATGCGGCCAAATTTGCTAAATTGTCTTACTTAGTAAATTTCTAATGTCGACGGGGACGATTCTATTTAATTTCTCACTATTAAAACTTTATCTATGTGGAAGGTAAACTTAGGGCAAACATCGTAGGTACAGGGCAAGTTATTTAACATACCTAACTGGATCCTAAGGAAAGTTAGTCAGGCAAGGTTTTCTCCATTAGACAGAACGCTGGTAGTATAAATAAACCTGTCAACTACTGATCGGTCCGCAGCGATAGATAGACCAAATTCTGGATATTACTACTGGCGAATGGTATAGATAAGGAATAGGATGAGGCAAAATAAAACATTATTTCTGACACTAAGTTGTAGGCACCGAGTCCAAAAACGACCTACCTAGAATAATAACTTACAAAAAATTATAAAATTGCAGGAATTGAACAATTCTGGACCGATGACTACAAAATATTCGAGCAAGTATACGGAAGAACGTCAGATAAGGACCTGTACGGAGTCACGCTGCCTCCAACCATCGACTTTCCTGACACCAAAGAAAAAGCTTCAGAAAAGAAAGAGCGATATCTCCTCAATTTCAAAGACGAAAACGATTATGACTCTTACAACACCGGTGATAAGTTTAACTTGCTTCTCACCCACGATGCGCTAAAACCTAAGAAAGAAAAACCTGCATTCAGTTTCATAGGGTACAACAACTTCAAGCCAATCAGCCTCATCAGTGATCCGGAAACGTATAACTATCTCAAACGTCTCGAAAGGAAAGAAAAGGAGAAAATATCAGAATACCCTTTGACCCTGGGTGGGTTTAAGCCGTTACACGCGATCGGTCCGAACCCGGAAGAGACAGACGCGTATAAAAGCATCCAAGATATCTTAGACGCACACGAAGCCAACAAAGGGAATGATGACGACGAAGATTCGAAGTACTTGACGTACAGAGAAGAGAACAAGAAGAAGCAGCAAAAGGGTAAGGAAGCTCAGCCGGCGAGGAAGACCTCCAAGCCGAGGTGTCTTCCAGGAAGATGCAGGAAGCGGTCCACGTACTCTTATAGGGTCCGGACTGGCAGACCCTTTATTAGGAGGATCAAGCAGCGTATTATTTACTGAGATTGTAATTTAAGATGTTATTAAGATTTAAATGGTCTTAGTTATTTATTGTTAGATTAGACTGAGGTGTATAAAAACCTACTGCTATGTTTTCTACAAAGATTTATTATAATATTATGTAATTGATATTAAAAATGTCATGAGTTTTACTGAATTTATTTATTGAATCGTGTATGTATACGCCTGTTGAAATCTTTGCACATGAAATTTTGAATTTTCTGAATTATTATCAATTTAATAATACAATATTTACATTAAATATATTAAGAAGTATTTATAGTAACATAAATCAATACATAACATAATATATAGAACTTTTTCAGCAAGTTTTCCGTCAAGAAAACTAGTGAAAAAGAAACTGCATTTTCACTCGTATTATATAACTAAATAAAATCTATTTTAAATTAATAACGTTTAGGTGATCGAAATCATCTCGTGAGTAAAGGCAATTGCGTCCTATTGCGATTACCCAGGGGACGATTTGAGTGAAAGTAGGAAATTGAAATTTGCTAATATCCACGACTGCTTCGAGCGATGCCGGAGTTAAGTAACCACTTCTCAATCTTCTTCAGCAATGAGCATGCAAAATCTAAATTGTTGAAGGCGATTTAATTGAGGGCGTTGAGTTGCCTTATTGCACACGCATGTTTTGCTGCGGATCCCTGTAAAGTTTACAGCCTTACAGGGGTCCGCCGACATTATTTAGTATTGGATTGTTTTTGAGAGTAAGAAAATTTCAAGAAACTATATTATAGCGAGAAGAGAAAAATGTAAAAGCATTTTAGCGTAAAGCCAATCACAATAACTGCCGTGACATCTTGACACTTCTGAGAAAGATAAATGTTTTTAGAAGGTGATTAACCTGTCTTCAGTTGTCTCGATGCCATTTGGCTTTGTACCTCGCACGTCCTTAGGTACAGTTGCTTTATCTTGTAAATCCAGCAAGATATAAAAGTAACTCATCCCAAGCTATAATGGTAGATTGGACGGCCGTGCCTAATTGAAGAAATTCTGACAAAAACGATAAGTGATCTAGCACCAACCTAATATATAAAGTTAGAGTTATTATTTGCTCAAACGTGCCTCATGCCAGTAGCAACCCATTCGAATCTAGACCCTATCAGATGACGGTAGGGTTCGTATCACTCTGGCAACCGCCGCCTTTAATGACAAGGTTCGTGCGACTCTTGCGCTGGTTTTCTTAAACAATTGGATCTAGACTTTAATAGATGAAGTTAGGGTTGGTATCACTCTGGCGGCCGCTGGCATTGGCTACAGGGTTGGTGTTGGTGCGGCTCTTGCGTTTGTTCTCTTCAATAGCTTGGAGCAGGAAGGGCGGCGCTGATTGCCGCTGCTGGCGCGCGTCCAGCTCGCGGGACAGCTCCTCTACCAGCTGCCCACCCGTCTGCCTGGAGGAAGACACGAGTTAGAGCTGTCAGTGTTATAATACAATCCATCGGGATAGGTTGTTTATCAAAGGATTGAATCAATCAATTCATCTAGGACTTGATATCCGCA
The DNA here is from genome assembly GCA_947044415.1 of Eupithecia dodoneata. Classification (NCBI taxonomy): domain Eukaryota; kingdom Metazoa; phylum Arthropoda; class Insecta; order Lepidoptera; family Geometridae; genus Eupithecia; species Eupithecia dodoneata. The sequence continues at coordinate 650,348 of OX345665.1, forward strand.
GATAATTTGTGGACAAAGAATATTGCAATGACGGTGCCTTACTATCTCTGATAACAGACAACAAAGATCCTAGCCTGACAGACATAAAATATAGGTAATAAAAAAACCAGTTTAATGCAGGCACAAAAAGAGCCATATCACAAACAAAACTAGTAATATTTTACTTAGCTTCGAAATGCAATATAGAGAGATGTTATGATGAGCGCCATAGCGCCCTGTCTTCAGCTTGACGCATCCAGCATCTACCTGCAGTCTTTTGCAGGTCATCATCCCACCTGGTCGGAGGGCGTCCTACACTACGTTTACCGAGTCGTGGTCTCCACTCAAGAACACCTTTGCCCCAGCGGCCGTCGGTTTTTCGCGAGATATGGCCGGCCCACTGCCACTTCAGCTTGCTAATTCTTAGAGCTATGTCCTTCAGAGAAACTCCGAACATAGCTCTTGCCATAGCTCACTGAGCTACTTTGAACTGGTGGACCAGCCCTATCGTGAGTGTCCACGTCTCAGCTTCCTAGGTCATAGCTACTCTAAGTTAACTCAGTATAATTTGATGGGCTGAGAGTTCTAGATTCTTGGGGAGGCTTATGGGCTGGTCACGTACCGGTCCGAATGTCGGCTGCTCTCGACGTCGTCCGGCATGTACATGGAGAAGCCTCGGCGGGACAGCTCCTCGTCCGGTGACAAGGCGGGGTTGTGGAAGGCGTGGTTCTTATCTTTGCTTACTTTTATCTTTCTGAAATGAGAAGAAAGTGGTTAATGCTTGGAGTGTCGTGAGAAAAGAAGGGTTTTGCACAGACTTACATACTATAAAAGAATATGTGTCACCCACTATACCATTTTAGTTTAGGTTAAGAAGTTTATAGGCAATAAATGGATTTGTTATTATTATTATGATTGTATTCTGTTGTGTATGCCAAATAAATAAAGTACTCACTGCACTCGTATTCGGTTGGAGGCCTGCATGTCGCTGACCGTCCGCCCGAGGCGCTGCACCCGCACGCACAGCGCCGCCGTCATTACCAACACCAGCAGCCACGCCGCTCCGAACACGCTCACTATTATTATTGTTTCTGTCTCCTGGAACATGTAATAAACAGCCTTCAAAAAACATGTTTCCAACGGGATTTTTACAAAATACGGTCGAAGCTGCCGCTTTTGTATAGTTCAATGTTGTTACAACACAGCCTTAGATAAAATAATTCACCTTAGCTCGCAGCTAAACTAAATCATCTTGGATGTCAACAGGCCAATAAAATCGATCTGAAGAGAGCGCATCACAAAAATGTTGGCCGAGCCTTACATAGCGAGCTTCCATGGACCTGCAGACTGTATGACTGGCTTAAGATCGATTTGAGATTCCAGACCAAGTGCATAACCTACATATAAAGGTAATTGTATCAAGCCGCAATCATACATGGACAGAAACTTCAAAAGCATAGGCTTTCAGAACTCTCAATAACAAAACCAGACTTGAGGGAAAAAATACTTCCTGTTCTTAATTCTGTTCAGCTCGTCCACTTGACTGAACGACCGATTTTTTTCGGTAGTCCAGCTACAACCACCGAAGATTCATTCATTTCGTGGTCCAGTTGACTATACCACTGGATCAACGTTAAAATATACAGATATAATATAAGTTAGGTAGGTAACCTATTGCTAAAGTAATTTGGCTCAGATTCAAGTAGGATCTATTCAAATCCCGAGCACATAAGTAGGTGTCCCTACGAATGATTTTAAACTGCCTCATTGTACCAACTTCCGACCGGATGACAAATTTTCGTATGACTTCCAGTTAGGCCTAGCCCACGGATGCATCAGTTATTCAAAGAGTTTCTAATTAATGTGCGTGTAATTATTATTATTATTGTTGTGATTTCTCAAGCCCATTAATCGCTTTATCTTGATTGATCGATTCAGAATTACAACGATTTATCTTTTTTTGTGGAAACGTGGCTTTGTCTAGGACTGACGCAGGTAGATGATCGAAAGATGCCAAATGATTTGTATAAATGATCAAACTTACCATTTCTATACAAATACCAATAAGGGAACAGTGAAGGCATTTCAGTTTTATCATAAAACTTTAAATTCTCTGTAAAACGACTTCACTTCTAACCACAGACTGACTTGTGAAAATTAACGTGTATTCTAAGTTGTGAGATAATTATCTACTGAAAATGCGGGTAGTTTTGCGGCAGGCGTGGTGGGGCTATGGAGTCAAAACAGAAAAAAATACAAAACAATAATTGGCACTTTGATGGATTTGTCGCTCAGCAGCTAGTTGAAGTCGCTCAGCGAGCTATGGAAAGAGCCATGCTCGGAGTTTCTCTGAAGGATAGGATTCGTAACGAATACATCCGACAGAGAACCAAGGTTATCGACATAGCTCAAAGAATTAGCAAGCTGAAGTGGCAGTGGGCCGGCCATATCTCGCGAAGAACCGACGGCCGATGGGGCAAACGTGTTCTTGAGTGGAGACCACGACTCGGTAAACGTAGTGTAGGACGCCCTCCGACCAGGTGGGATGACGACCTGCGAAAGACTGCAGGTAGATGCTGGATGCGGCAAGCTGAAGACAGGGCGCTATGGCGCTCTTTGGGGGAGGCCTATGTCCAGCAGTGGACTGCTATAGGCTGATGATGATGATGATGATGATGGATTTGAATGTAAGGTCAGTTGATTAAATGGTTTTGTGACATTCTAGTGGATTTTTGATGTAAAAACTAATTAGGTCAGTTAATGAGATTGATATCATTGTTTCTTACCGACTTAGAAAAAGGAAGATGTTCTATGTACATATGAACCTTTACATGCTTTTCGTATTTTTTTATCAATGCTCGCCAGTTACTTCTTTAATTGTGATTCTGATGATACTTTTGTAGGAAAGAAAATCATCCCAAGTCCCAATCATCCCTTAAAAATGTAATTCCAGAGGGATTCATATTTGTCCCGCTAAATTTATATAACAGTGTAAATATTCAGGAATTAGAAACCATTTTGTATTTCAAAACAATCAAATTATTTTGTAGTTTGTGTTTGAGTTCAACCGTCAAAGTAATCGACTAGCTATTCTATTGTTGTCCACTCGACATGTTTGGATTGATGGCGCTGATAACATTATCAATAACTCGTAGATTACCGCTATGTTGTACACCGGGTGACTCTGCTTTTATCTGAGGAATTTTACGAACGTCCATCGACATTGTGGATCGGATTTACCAATGTCTTACACCAATACAAGATAAGGTAAAAAGTTTCAGGCAACGTCTTTTTTCGAAGTTATCTTAAAGTTGATTTAGATTCATGAATGCAGCATGCGTCAGAGTTATGTGATGAAAAAACGCAACTTATTCAGATGAAAATAAATTGTCATTATGGAAAGATAAGAAGAGATGTCATCAGCCAGCTTTACCCAATAAGAGAACTAGGAACGTGTAAGGGCAAACCTAGCCCTTTCTGTTATACACTCTTTTATACATAACTCAGTACCAAGCTACTTAGGTATTGTATTGTTTTATAAAATCTAATAGTATAGGTACATCAACGACCGTATCAACAGTAGAAAAGATGCTGGATGTTGATGCTCTGTCTTACTAGCTACCAACAACCTACCGGTACGGTGTATAAATACCTTAATATTTTGAGGGTTTTTCAGGGTTATTGATTAAGTATTCATGAGTTTCTTTCATAATAAATACCGCTTTCAAATATGTTTTCATATCTAGAAAACTGAACACAGGAAAAAAAATATGAATGTGAAACTCAAGGATGCTATTTACAAAAATACACAGTAAGTAAAATATGTTTAGCCACTTACCATTATCTACGTTTTAGGACGCATGATGGTATAGCACCACTTCACTCGAAGCCACAACACCCACTGGCTTCATCACTGATAACAACGTCGGTGTTATCATTATCACTGGTACGAGTAGGTATATCGCAAGTTCGCAGGAAGTTGTTCTCGGTGCCTTGCGTTTTTAAGTAGGCAATTAACATGCGAGATAGCTATTCGAAATATGAGCGGGAGTAACTTATGTTACAGAGGGCGCTATGGCGTTCATATGGGGAGGCCTATGTCCAGCCGTGGACTAATATAGGGTGATGATGTTGACGAACTTTATTATTATCATAAACAGAGTTTACCAAAGGAATAGGTAATCCGTGTCATGATCAAATATCTAGTAAATGGAAAAATTAAATATTTATTTATGAAATATCTGCATTTCTTTTATTACCATCAGATACTAATATATCCTTTCCATTGTAATAGGCCCGCGGGTTTATTCAGATAAAGATAGGTACGCACTGTGATAAGATAACAGATTCCTTTCTTTGGTTTGCCTCATATTCACATATCGCACAAGTACCTACATACTTTTCGAAAGATCTTACGCAGCTAAAAACAATTTATTAAAATATTGGTAAATCACGTATAGATAATCAGTTTTCAGATTATCCATCAGGAATCTAACGGATTATGGTTATTCCACATGATAAAGTTGCTGGATAATCCTTGATAAATAAAATGGATTATTTCATTGTGTAATAATAGATAGTTTTATTGTTATGAATTAGTTGGTATGTTGGTACGTGGTAAGACCTCAGATATCAAAAAATATTCCCGAGGGATTGGTATTTATCTTTTAGCTCGTCAAGCTTAAAAAACAAGATAATACTTTTGAAAAATCACGACTAGCTACAACAGTTTTGGTGATATCACACTAAACACTAATAATATGTGAAAATCAGTGTTTCGCTCTTAGAGCAAAGCTTTTCGCTGAGCTATTACCTTTTTGAAAGGCTGCCAAAAATTGCGTGCGTGCTCACAATTTTTAAATCTCCACTTTTTAATTTTTTTATACTATTACTTATTGTTTAATATTACTTTTACTAATGTTACCTTTATATCATGTGCTGCAGTGTCGAATAAATGCTTATCTATCTATCTAAAATTTGGATGTTTTAATGAATGTAGTATGGATATTTGTAACTTCTTCACGCCAAAGTTACTGAACGGAGCCAGCTGAAATTTTGCGTATATGTAGCTCTCAGTCTGGAATCAAACAGTTATTTTCATCCATGTGTCATCCATCACTTACCATTTCAAACTGAATGAGACTCTACATTAACTAAATGAGACTCCAATTTTAACTAGATGTCGCCGCTCGAAAAATTTTATCGCATTATCGAAGTATTTCCTTCCAACCCCATTTTCACTATTTAGGAATTTGAAGTCGGTTTATAGTTTTTTAAAACACATCAAATTATGTTATCATCACATGTGTGTAAAATAATATTGATTCCGCTTTTTCACAAAAGACTTGACTTCTTTGATTGGGCAATATTGTGTTCACAAAAGACTTCAACGCGCTGACAATCAGAATGATGTGATGAGCGATGGCGTACTGGTAAGACTTGTAAGTATGTTGCCAAAATTGTTTGTATTTTTTTATTAATTCTCTGTTCTTTAAAAAAATACCAAATGTCTAATATGTGTCATTGTAGTCTATTAGACACGATTAAAGGCTGGTGTCCACTGTACTGGTTCAAAGCGTCGTTCTAACAACAAAATTAAGTGTTCGTCTAAAACACAACTAACCAAGCTAGTTTAGAAACAGGATGACAACTTCACATAAACTTGTGAGTTATTGCACATTTGGCCAGCGCGGCCAACGCCCACGAGATGGCTAGGTACCTACTCGTCGCAAGGTGACCAACATATTATGTAGATTTGGATGATATGTTCAGGAATGTTAGGATGCCATTCATGCATGTTCGCTTGTTTTGTTACATGTGTATGACAAATAGGTAGAAGGAAGAAGTTAGAATATAGATAGATCGGAACAATTGTGTGTACGATCTGCAGATATTTGTTCCGGGTCGTTTTCTATGTATAATAAAAAATATCTATCTATGTAATGTATTGTATTATGTATATCAGTTATCTAGTACCCATAACACAAGCTTTGCTCACCATGGGCCTAGATAATGTTGTGTGGATTGTCCAGCATTATTTATTTATTTATAGATAGTTCTTTATTCATAAAACTTACCTCTATCTACGAGGCCTATGCCCAGCAGTGCACTAATATAGTCTGATGATGATGACCTATATCTAAACAGTTTGGTAAAACACGTAAAATAATTGGCGGCCTTATTGCTTGAAGCGATTAATATCACTTTTATTGTGACCTTATAATTAGATCACAATAACAGTATATATTATCGCTCTTGTAATGGAATTATTTCATTACGTAGTTATGGATCTAAAGGTTCCAGTCAGTGGGAACGCACCTTTACATCCAGGAACCTTATGAACCTACATAACTATAACTGAAACCTAGGAATGATGGATAAGACAAAATGGTAGGATTCTATCCCATTTTTGGTTAAAGTCAAGGATATTTTTTATAAACGTGCTTATATTATTTATAATAGTTAGTATTTGATCAATTTAATTGGTATTGATTGATTGTAATGGTTGGTTGGTCTTTGTATTCGGAGATGTTCGTTATGCAACACAATAACACACAAAACAACAACAGTAAATAATGAAGAGGGAAGTTGTACCTACATACATTTGTTGTCTTTGAAGAATAAGCCTTCGTTTTTTTTTTAGAAAAACACAAGGAAATAAATCATCACGTCCACAATTATTTAGGAATGTTGGATTTCCGTATTTTTGATTATATTTTTTTGAACCAAATATGGATTTGTTTTTTTTTATTGTATTTATGTGTCGTGTTCTTGCATTTGACCGTGGTTAAATTATCTGACACGTCACGCTATGCTTGCAGCATTTTTTATTTATATTTCAGCTTTGTGTAGGTATTACCTATTTCCCAAACCGAGAAATTAGGTATAAATGGTAAAAAATAAATTACCTATTTATTTAATTGTAGAAGACCATAACGTTCACCATCATCAAAAACCTATAACAGTCCATTACTGGACATAGGCCTCCCCTAATGAGCCCCATAGCGCCCTGTCTTCAGCTTGCCGCATCCAGCATCTCATCAGCAGCCTGCAGTCTTTCGCAGGACGTCATCCCACCTGGCTGAAGGGCATCCTACACTAAGTTTTCCGTGTCCCGGTCTCCACTCGAGAACACTACACAACATTAACATTACATTAACATTAAAGAAATGATAAAACTTCTGAAACTGTCATGGTTATTAACACAAAATTCCTTAAGGAACGGGATTTTTACCATTGTATTAAAGAAATGTCTCCAAATCGTAACATACAATAAAAAATACAATACAATAAAGGCTGCCTGGAAGATCGCTTCCAAGTGATAAGGCCACCCATTGTACTTGTCGCATGTAATGTCTTTTTTGTAAATGATCTACATCTAGTGTACCTACAATAAAGTATTTTTGTATTGTATTTTACAATGTACGTATGCAAATAATGCATTGCATTCAATTCATTTGAATAGTATGTCCTTCAGCAGTGCAGTTCTCTTTTCGAAATAAATATGGGAGACCCATTGATATTATTATGACAGGCCACTACGACGAACGCACAAACAAACACTTGTTCAGTAGACATGTTGAAATAGACAATAGTGTGGGCGTGTTGGCAATCGATACAAAATTTATCGCATCTTTATTCATTGTCCAGCGGAATTTATTGGCTGAAGATCGAAGAGAACTTGAGAGTTAGTTGAATTTTATGCGGGTCACTTGATTTACTGGTCTTTTTAAAAATATATAATATGTTTCTTGCTTAGCTTGGTAACATACACAAACAAAAAACAACGAATCACTGTACAAGCTACCCGTCTATGGAATGCTCTCCCTCTGGACATCAGACGTGCAAAATCAATCCCTATCTTCAAAAAACTGCTGCATCAGCATTATTTATCTATATGAAAAGATTGACAGCTTTATATTAGGTGTTTGTAATGTAGATATTATGGTATGTAGTGAAAGAATATGTTTTATTTTCTTTATATATATTTATCAACGTGCCACCGTCTGTATTGTTCCTTCATGTCCAGTCCATGTTAAGGTACAAGGCGATATCTTCCTGCCTGAAAGAGATCTAAAGGGCAGCCTTACCGCTCTGAGAGATAAGGCTGCCCTTTATACTTCCTTTGTTCTAATGTTTATTTCTGTATTGTTTTCAGTTTTTTGTGGTATAATAAAGTGTTTTCGATCTATCTATCGATTTATAATTTTGGGCAGAGTACCTCAGTATTGCCTTTCTTTTCAAAATAAAACACACATATTACATTCTCAAATTACGATATTTTGGACAGACGCGCAATAAAAAAAACACGAATAAGTTATCGGCTGGGTCGGCTTAGATACTTGCTAACTATTTAACGAAAAAAGATTAATATAGCCATTATTGGCATAAACCAACTCTCCGTGCAGAACCACAATGGTCCTCCATTAATCAAGCAGCCACCTTCAAGCATGCGTGCGCGCAGCTTAGCTCCATATCCAGATGAGCACGCATAAAGTTGCCTGTACACTAGTGCAAGGATGCGCAAATGCTTGTAACGACTATCATTAATATTAGATACTATTAATGACCCTATAACAGCTTTTCAAGCTAATCACTCTCTTCTCTCAAGCCGAACGCACCAAGAGCCGAAGTAAATACCATAACAAATAAATTAAACAAATGAATATTCCAATTCTCTCTGACTTACAATATTAATAAGAAAAACCCAACCAACGAGCTGCGATCCCCAACCCGCATGCCCCGCGTAGGGGTTATGGGCATTCACCCCCTAATAAAACAGCCAAGTCATTAGGGGACGCATGTCCAGCAGTGGACTAACATGAGGACTAACAACAGCTGATGATGATGATACATGTATATTATAATTAAAAAGGTCTGCGTTCATCTTAACAAAGACATTACCCGTGGCATTCTTTGCTGTCAATCAGTGCCTGAATCCCGTATCATTACCGCAGCGACCTCTGGCCGCGGCGCCGACCTCGCCCTGACGTGGACACAATACCGCCGATTGGGTGCTCTTCATCAGCCTGACGCATGCATTCCAAGGAACACAAAGGAGGTGGTTAATAGGTGTTGTGATGGATGGTGCTTTGGATGAGATCGAAAGGCAGTTTAGTATTAATGGATAATTATCATGTAAATTAGTTAAATTGTTTTAATATTTAAAAAAATCTTTTATATTCTAATAGGACCGAAGTGCTCGGGAAGACAAATCCTACAAACCTAAACTTGACCGACTTATTCGTTTGAGTTCCTATGGTCATCTTCTGACTCCATCAACAGGCCAGCTCTATGGTACCATAACATGGCATTGTCACCGAACTTACATAAATAATTAAGTAAATTTCAGTTGCAAGGTTTGTCTCACACAACCTAACAGTGCCTGTAGAATAAAAGCTTTTTAAAATGACACAATACGATATTTGTTTAACTGATCTTTTTAAAGTTTTTTAATATTAGTGAATGAATTCATATATTTTTACTATTCGACAATGATGAATTGTTTGATGAACCCAAGGTTCCTAAGACAGAAGAGACTTTACATTTAAAACTGATGGTTCCGCGAACAATGGCGCGTCAGGACGAAGGTTGCAGTAGACAGTGATTTGATTTGAGTGCAATCTAACTAAGGAATGCGATGTTGCAATTCACACTTGAACAAACACTACCGACTGATTGTATGAATCAATTTCGTTTAAAAGAGCATCGAGCTACGGCCCTAGTCTAGAATGTGGTTTAATTTATTTTTATGTTGATAGCCGCTGAATGGTTAAAATTTTTGAAAAAATTTTTAAAATTTTTCAGCGGCCAACGAAATTGACAGACTAGACAATTGACACCCTGACATTTAGTTAGACGCCTAGGCCGATCGTGTATTATTTATCGTTTACCGCAATCACTCCTTGCCTCTTCAGCTTTCGCCACATGCTGCATTGCCATTCATGGATCAAACCTTATAAGCTATGAAAACATAGCTTATAAGGTTTGATCCATGAATGGCAATGTTGTCGCAGACAAAAGTCTGCGACAACATTTAAAAAATCATCAGTTGATTTTCAATAGTTTAAAACTTTCGTGATCAATATTGTATTAGGATAGGTATTTCTTGTTATATTTTATCATCGTCTACGTTCTGCACGCCCGAGGTGAGCAGTCATCCCCTTTTTGCCGTATGTTAAAAAAGTACCTTACGTACGTCTTTAAGAACCAATTTTCAGTCCAATTTCGAACAAGATTACGCAACTTTCTCTTTCAAACCTAAACTTAAGGACCCATCTAGAACCTAGGCGGGTATCTAGCCAGGGTGTTAGAAGACAAGGACTGCCCTCGGTTCAGCCTCTCGCATTATAAACTGGGCGGGCGCCGCACGATGCCACGAGTTATCGAAACGAGTTCATACAAATGCCAAGCACGCCCTCTGGCGGTGTTATTGGAATCTTGTGGACTTTGTGAATGATGGTTGAGTGGTTTTGCTGATTTGACAGGTATTTGCCTAATCACTGCGTTATTAGCGAGTAGGTACCCATATGAACAAATACAAGGTACAAACGTGTGCACAGACTAAATAATAACTTTTCGTAACAAAATGTCTTAATCGCTCGTTAAAATAGTTGAAAAATAACATGAATTCATGTGGAAAACTGTTCTCACCATCCTGTATATTCTTAGTGTCTTCTATTGTCCTGCAATGGATGGTTGTAATTAATCAGGTACCTATTAGACAAATCATCCTAAAAAAGCATGGAACTCCACTTGCAGTAATTAGCACTTGAACAAATATGATGTTGACAATAATGGATTACAAATATACAATATAGGAGTGGTACGTGTAGGTAGTAGGTATGTAGTAGGCACTAAAAGCCAAGTCAAGGCCTTGCCAAGGTTTACAGCGGATGCACAAACCGATCCAAAAGTAGCTTAACAGGCCTCATTACAACATTAACCCAAATAAGTTCCATAATATGCATAATCGGCATAATATCATTATAATGATCATCTTCAAGGAAACCTCTGAAGGAAGTGGTTTGTCTGATGAACCGAGTAAAAAACTATTATTTGATGAAGCTTAAAATTCCTCAATTAGGAAAAAACCACACATGGCTTTATAGGAAGGAATATAATTTTTACGGAACTATGAACAACCTCTATTCTCAATGTCGGATAAGTGTATGCGGAACATCAAGTCTACTAGTTGATCACCCGACATTGTGCGAACTCCCCACATTGTGTGAACTCCTGAAATTGTGTGAATCTATGATATTGTGTGATCCCCTGACTTGTACGATACGATCCCATAAACTTGTGTGGCTTGTTGTAACAAATCAGCATAATACAGTAAAATACCCGATTTATATCTTATGTCGCTAATTGAGAGTTCGTGGGCAGCATAATAATATAAAATGGACTAGGGATACAATGATAATAAATAAAATTAATAAAATTTAATGAAGTAGTAGTAAGAAAATTTCAAAAACTTACAGTTGGTTGTAAGCAGTCGAAATAAAGTTTTCTATACCTATGACTCTCCCTCATTTATTAATATCTCATGGTGGGGACAGCTTGGTTTTCTCTTTTCACTTTGCACTACCTAAACTTTTTCTAGGTAAATGGTATAAAACAGACAAATTGACCCAATGCTTCACTGCTACTAGAAGAGGTCCCTCATCACTTAATTTTCAGCCTTTGTTGAGTCAAACTGGCACCTCCGCCGGCAGACACCAATAAAACAAACAAAGAACTTTACGACTAACGCCAACTAAAATATTTACATACTACAACAATAACATTTAAAATGTTTTATTGCTTTCAAATTTAATTGCGCTACGAGGTCTCAATCAACATTGAGATGATAAAATTAAATGTCGTGAGCGATATTTTGTTAGCATGAAATAACGAATTCAATTTCCACGCCTAACTAATGCATGGAAATTGAATTCATTCCAGTGATTGAAGTCCTTCAAACTTTTTAAGATGGCTGAGGGTGTTTCCGGAGAATAAAGGAATTTTGAATTGATTGGAATATCGTAGGTTCATAGTAGGGCAAACAGATACATAGACCTTATGTAACAGCACGTTAAATATGTACATAAACGAAAATTATTTGGCAAATGACAGTTTTTCTAGAATTTCACTTACTTTGTAACAAATGCGACGTGTTATTTATGTAATCTACGAAATAAATGATTTAATTATTGATGGCAACGTAACAAAGAAAACATTTTATATGCGTTTGAATTTTTTATTTTCAATTTTATTATTTTTATGTATGTAAGTATTAAAGGTACATTATGCACGTCATCAGAAGGTAATTCTAATGAATAAATCAATCAAGTCATCATCATGGTTACTAATCAGCAGGTAACTTGGAATACCTGTGCATTTTATTAGGATCTAGAGAAATAAATAAATTATCTCAAGTTGTAAGATAATATACATCATGTAACCTCCTATTATTATAATTTTAGTTAAATGAATGCATTACGATGTAGCTTCTGCATATTTGTTGTAATTGACGTAGTTAGTGTCAGGGCTTGTAGGTTAGTTTTTGTGCTCGTGCCCTCGCTCAAGAAGATCCTGTGGAATCTATTCCAAGGTGAATAAGGACGAGTTTTAATTATACATTTAATTTCAGCCTCAAAATTACTAAGCTTGCTTTTTAGTATGTTAACGATAGAACGATTATTTACAATGTCTCTCATTTTTTGACGAATGAATATCAAATACTTATTATACAAGTCTACCGGGCCCTATGCGAATCCATTTTGACCTACTGCATTACATCATGGGGTGGAGTGGGTAAAACATTATTACTAACTGTCGAAAGAGCACAAAGAGCGATACTTAAAGTATCAACTTTCCGTCCTTTTATTTTTTCTACAAACCTTCTGTTTAAATCATGTGGAGTGTTGTCAGTTCGACAGTTATTCATAATGAATATAGTGCTCAAACAACACGCAGCCCTTCCTTATGTCAATGAAAGCGCTAACAAAAGGAGAAAAAATAACGTTTGCCCTAAAGAACCAGATCGGAGACACACCTTTTCAAATAAATTTTACAGTATCCTTGGTCCTTTTTTATACAATAGATTAAATGTATTAGCCAATATTTATCCCTTAAATTATAATAGTTGTAAGAAAAAACTTAAGGATACACTGCAATGTATGTCATACGATGACACAGAAAATTTATTGACAGTTTTTAAGTAGACCTACAAATCTTTGTGTATACCTTTATTATTTAAATTTAGTTTAGTGTAAGTAGCATAAGTTATTATCATAAAGTATTCATGTTTGTCGCTTTGTAGAATAAGCAAGTTCAAATTGATTATTTATTTGTTGTTAGCACTCTTTCAGCCTGAAAAACAGGTTTTCACCTAGTTCAGGCACCCACATTGTTATTTCCATAAGAATTTAAGTAAGGTACTTTTTGTTACTATTTAGTCCTAAGATATTTTTGAACAAATTTTATTTATTATTATTATTTATTATTAAATAACATTTTGCGAAGGTTTTACGTATTCTGGAATTCACAATTCAATATCCCTTTCAGCTTTAACACTTTGACTGCGATTTTTTTCGACGACTGCGATCTTTTTTTTAACCTAAAAAATTCGTGCTGCCGCTCTACACAGCGGTTGTGTTGCGCCGCACATGCGTTTCGTTTGAAAAATATTACGGCTGTGCTGAGTCACAAAGATCTGTATTTTCTCAGCCGCTGCGCTAGTGTGGATTTACGCATATTAGTCACTTGTAGAAAACACATACCGTTTCAGCAGTCAAAGTGTTAAAGCCATTGTGACTGGTACTCGTATTCTTTTTAGTGTTTTAATCACAGATAGAACGATTCGGTACAATGTCCTTATTTTTTTAACTAATGAATTCGAAATAAAATCTTGCTAAGGTTTTAATGGTTTCGGAATTCAGAATTCAATTTCCCTTTCAGCTTTAAAGCCATTGTGACAGGCATTTAAAAGAAAACAGATAAGAAGATAAGAACCTAAGGTTTGCTGGAAGAAAACTCTTCGGTAGGGTTAAGCTCGCCTACGTAGGTACATATCTTTTTTAATTAAGTTATTTTTATGTTGTGTGTGTGCAATTAAGAATTAAAGAAAGATTATATGAGTAGATATCTAAAAAAGTTAAATTGCCTAGGTATCTGTATTATTTACATTGTATTATGTGGACTGCTATAGGCTGATGATGATGATGATGATGATGATGATGTAGAAAAACACAATAAATTATTATAAACACACAAGATGTGTTCAATTATGCAGGCATGTGACCTGCGTGGAGCGTCTTCAATTACCAGTCCCTTGTAAACTATGTAACACGACTATTTACTAACATGTTCTTGTTTACGTGCTTTATGTAATCATAATTAGTTGCAGTTCCATCCAAGAGTCATAATTCAAACAAACATACTGTGATATGGATACCCACATCACAGTATGTTTGTTTGAATTATTTATATTTCATTATTTAAATTATTATTATTTAATTATTTGAATTATTTATAATTTTTCATAGTTAATTTAAAATAGAAATGGGGTTTAAAATTCATTAAAAAACACCGACAACAAAGAACCTTCTTCCTAATTTCTGAATTTTACCACTGTGGACTCAGACGTGACCAATGTGGCGTCGTCGCAGGCGAAGGTCCGCCTGCGACGACGTTGGAGGATCGGGTTCGATTCCCGCCTTGGAACAAATATTTGTACGATTTGCAAATATTTGTTCCGGGTGTCATCAGTCATCTAGTACCCATAGCACAAGCTCTGGGCTCTCTCTTAGCTTGGGGCTAGTTGATGCTGTCTGAATTTTCCAGCATTATTTATTTATTTATTTAATCACCTTGATGCGATTAGACCAAGGCCACTTGCCATATCCACCGGGATTGTGGAAACGATTTCCGGACATCCAGCAGTGGGGATCAGGCTGATGTTGAATAGATTTAGTTTTACACAGTCATTTCAAAAAGCTTTGCATTCATATTTTTATCATTTTTGAGAAATCACTACATAGTATAAAACAAAGTCGCGTCCCGCTGTCTGTCTGTCCCTATGTATGCTTAGATCTTTAAAACTACGCAACGGATTTAGATGCGTTTTTTAAATAGATAGAGCAGGTAATTCAAGAGAAAGGTTTATAAACCATTCGACACATATGTTTCCTCACGGGCGAAGCCACGGGCGCAGCTATTGATTTAATAAATCTTATGTCTCTGTAAGCTTATTATAATGTTTGTAATGTAGGTATTTAGTGTATTTGTTTCCTTTTTTATTACCAATTATTTATTAAAGTGTCACCGTCTATACTGTTCCTTCATTGTCCAGTCCATACCAAGGTTGCCTGAAAGAGATCGCTCTCAGCGATAAGGCCGCCCTTTATACCTTTATTCTAAGTTTTTATTTCTGTTTTGTGTGGTATAATAAAGTATTTTCTATCTATCTAAACCATTGTACCTGTCAATCAATAGATTATCACCTGACAATGACGCCGTGTCCCGTGACCCGAGTCGCCCTTGACCTGCGCCTGCGCATACCTGCGTCGGTAAAAGTGACCTGCGAGACAATGTTGGCATTGTCAACGAAACACGGGGCAAAAAGTTACGCCTTTATGCGTTAAAACTTTGCTACACGTAAAATATTAAACGTTATTTAACTGTGTTATAATAAATATAGGTTATTTCTTACTGTTCGCGTATTTATTTTCTATTAGGAATATGCACTACGAAGTTCTTTAATTGTTGGCAGGAGTGAATGAAGACCGACACCGACCGGACAGATTGAAGAATTTCATCAATAACTGTGTCTATAAACATAATGTTATAAGAATTCTATAAGTCTATAAGAAGACAAGGCGCTATGGCACTCATTGGGGGAGGCCTATGTCCAGCAGTGGACTGATATAGGCTGATGATGATGATAAACAGAATAATAACAATTAAATAATGTAATACTTCAGTCTTTCAGGACGGAGATGCGAGTCTGTCGACTCGAAACATATGGAAACTTACGAAAGTTTCGATTTTTATCGAGCTGACATATTGTGTAGTAAGTTTGCAACGAAGATGATTCTAGATGATTTTCAATCAATTATATGAATAAATAATGAAAATAATATAAAATGTATAGTTCACAACAGTTACTCAATAAGTCTTACTTGTTATCAAATATAAACGCGTGCAATGCCGCGGGCAGAAGCAAGTAGCTAATAAAGCAAAAAAAATACATAATACACAATATTTTATTCTATTGATTCATTGATTCAATAAATGAAGTCATTTAAACGACTAATAAAGTTGTAAAATAATACATATTCAGCAACAATAACAAAATTGATTATTAGTTATTCATAAACAAAATCAATTTGTTGTTGTTATTTGATTGTCAATCGAACTACTCGTATCAAACAGCAAGTAAGAGAATATAATAACGATAGTTTCTGTCCGTGACTTCGAACGGATTGTCTTGAATAAAGATCCTGTTCTCATGCTTTTATAGTATTAGTCTTAGTTATTGCGACCAACCTGAAAATCACAGTTTTGGAGTTTAAAGTAATCAAAATCCAAACTGACTTTAATTTTATTGTGTGATGACCTTTTATAAAAGTTGCCATCATTTCGTTTTCTCCACGTTTGTAAAACTTGTTCGCTTTAAAGCCAAGCACAAAAATAATTTTACGAACTGCCAAAAACATAATCAGTCGTAAATCCTATTTCCCACGCGTGATCTTGATAAGACATTCACACCTACTATCAACCAACAGATAGCACAGACTACAATCAGATAGCCAGTCTTTCAGATAGTCTTTATTATATATGTATGTATATATAGCGACCCGCCCCGGCTTCGCACGGGTGCAACTGCATGTATTATATACTTCTTGAATCATTCTAGGAATTAAAAAAAGCACATCAAAATCCGTTGCGTCCTTTTAAGATCTAAGCATCGGGACAAACAAACAGCAGAAAGCGATTTTGTTTTGTACTATGTAATTCACGCGTCTAGAATAGGGTGAACCTCGTCAGATTAAAAGGACATTAAAATGTTCGAAAATAGAAAATGACATCGAGCAAATAGCGTTAGCAAAATTTTCTGAACAATAATTTTCCTTCAAAAAGCGGCACTGACGCGAGTTTGCAGACTTTACCGGCCGCGCGAGCCTCGGTTTGAAAAAGCCCCATCCCATTCTGAATGCGTGCAAATTATACTGATATTCTTCTAGGAGATATATTTTCGTATGTACCTATAGAGTTTAATATGAACCCTGGGCTTAGATTAGTGGGTATGCTTTAGCTTTGTTCGAGAGATCACTGGGTGTTGTTTGAGATTTTACGGCTTGAAATTAGCGGTTTGAGAAGCTTAAAAGACTATGTAGACCTTAAATAGGTATCGTCAGTTCATTGTGTGCGAGGGCATAGAATGATTGTTTGCAACGAAAGACGAAGTAAGCACAACTTAAGATTTGGCTACAAGACATGCCTTTTGGACAGAAAGAGCTTTAAGACCTATGTACCTATGTCCATCTATTAACTTGTAAGCGCCGTCGTCGTTTAAATGTGAATTGTGCAGGTGGCGCAATACTAATATATAATAATAACTAATAATATATGTAAGTGAATAAACGAATAGTACTATAATAATGGTATAATAACATGTTTCGAAACAAACGGACGGCAATCGCTTCGTCTCGCGTCCTCTTTTGTTTCTTGGGGTTAAAGTCAGACCATTCTAAAATACTAACTTCAAATTAGCAAATGTTATTGATATAACAGTTAGTTAGTTACTAGTTAGCTCAGCTGACCACACTTACATAATGAATATTTCCCACATGCTCAGTGCATCGAATTAATTGCTAAACACATATACACGTAAATGTTACAAAAGGCTTTGTTGGCGTGGGAGCGGTTACGAGAGCGAGTAAAGGTTAGGAAATGTCCCATTCATGGCACTGACGACCTAGGTACCTGTCGTGTAAGACCTAGAATTTAAGCTTCAATGGTAACCTATGTGCTATATGGCAGGTTTACTGGAACCACAGAATTGCCTAGGTGAGAACTTATGAGTTTCATTTTGTTTCTATTTGTTGGATTCTCTTCGTGTAGAGCGTCGCGTTTCTACAAAATTTGGTAGAATCTTAGATGAAAGTAAAAAAGAAGTAGAATGCAAGAAGTGGGCTTACCCACTTCTTAACTTCAAAACGCTAAAAGTAACCAAAACATCTACCTTAAGAGCAAACAAAAATTGATGACTTTTCACGCCTTTTAAAAAATAAATTAACCGATCTGTACCACCGTAAATTTTAACTCCTCGATCATTAGGAGTCATCACATTTCGCAACAAGCCTTGTGTCTGATACCGATTCTCTACGCTCTGCCATCTTGACCAAACTAATCCATGCAGTTCCCATAGCTATTACGAAATGGCGCCCGAAATCAACAAAAACGAATATTTATTCGCACACGACCTCGCAATGGACTATAATCTTTCAATTATGGCGCAGTAATGGGCATTAACAATCGGTATTTGTGTTAGTTTTTGTTCGTAAATAATCAGTAATCACTGTGATACGAGCGTCCGAGGCAATTGCTCTTTTTATGATGAAGATGATTCAAATTAAGGTTTCAATGAATTTAAATTGATTTTCTCGAGAATTCTTTTTTGATACAGAAGGCTTACCCGAAGCTTATGTATCATTAAGGATCATAGATAATATGTAGTATGCTGCATTTGCATTGTGCATGGTGGTAAGGTAATTTTATAGCGCTGTAGCAAATTCCATTCTATCTTAACCTTTTACCCTCTACCTATACGTCTCTTCTGTAACTGGTCTTACTCTGATCCCAGTGGTGGATGTTAGGATCTGCGACACAGAATTTTATTCTGCAGGTCGCATAGCTTCCTATTTTAGTATTGTAAGAAGATTAAGTTCCTTAATAAAGACTTTTACTGTACTTTTACTTCTAAGTTCTAAAGCGTTAAAATTTGAAAGTTTGGATGTAAAATAAATAAATAAATAATGTTGGACTATCCACACATCATCTTCTGTGTAATTTTTCAAACTACTGGCCCGTTTTGGAAAAATATTTGCTAATTTAATATCCCTCAGTTCTACAAAAAACGTTTTTTCCAGTTACCAGAAGCCAGGGGCAAAAGGTAGCATTGAGTAGGTTCATAGAATGAAAAATAAAGTTGAACTCCCACTACACCTTAGACCATTCAATTAATTTTACCACAAATTAATGTAAAAGGTTAACGTCATTGTTCTAGCTTCCATCCACATTATACCTCATGTAGCACCAGAGTAGGTCATTCCTCCACCTTGCATTGTTGGGGTAAATGCGGGCACAATGGCACATGACGCTAGGCTACCTAATGAATTGACCCAATGAACAGTCGGATGTAATTCGTTTTGGATGCTGCTGGTTCAAGGGCAGTTAGCCTCTGGAAAGACGGTGACCATTATCTATCGTTCTCCTGGGATTTTTTCTGAAATTACGATGGCCTAGGCTGTGATGATTTTCTGTTCAGATAAAAACCATTACAAGGTAGATTATGATCTCACCCTAGAGATATACCGCTAGATGTACTTAGTGGCCGCACACTTGCCGTGATCCAGTTATATATATACATTTATATATTATGCTTATTTATAATAATTATTGCAATTATTCCCATTCATGTTGTGTTTTTAGTATATCTTTCATAAATAATTATTTAAATAAAAATTCATCGAAATAAAATTACAAGGTCGCCTATTGTATTATGGGGCAAACGTGTTCTTGAGCGGAGACCACGACTCGGTAAACGTAATGTAGGACGCCCTCCGACCAGGTGGGATGAGGCGTGAGGCGAAAGACTGCAGGTAGATGCTG
The DNA here is from genome assembly GCA_947044415.1 of Eupithecia dodoneata. Lineage (NCBI taxonomy): Eukaryota > Metazoa > Arthropoda > Insecta > Lepidoptera > Geometridae > Eupithecia > Eupithecia dodoneata. The sequence continues at coordinate 670,208 of OX345665.1, forward strand.
GATGCGTCAAGCTGAAGACAGGGCGCTATGGCGCTCATTGGGGGAGGCCTATGTCCAGCAGTGGACTAATATATCCTGATGATGATGATGAATATCATTTTGTAATGATCTGCATGGTGTACAATAACGCATTTTTGTATTGTATTGTACAATAAAATTAATTATTTATTGAAATAATAACATCTATACTTTGATCTTAGCCAAAAGGCCGACAAGCGATGAACATCTGTACTAATTAAAATCTTTTGCTCACGATAGAAGCTTTAAAACAATCCATTGCATCTCACTTATTTTTCTCGGACTTCTAACAAATTCTAAGCTAACTCTCAAATCTAGCTCACTCAACAATCCTCTACTCCTCAACCTCCACAACCCTTTACTCAGTTTTCTTATAATTCATATCCTCAAAAAGAGCGTCGTGTATCCACTCGTTGTTATTGTCAAGGAGTTGCGCAAGCGGCTAATTGTTTCTCTCCGGCGTCGGCCGGCGCGGATGTGGGCCAACCAGAGATGTGTCGGGGTAGGACGCTCACGGCCCACTGGTTGGCCAGTAAAGAAACAGAGCCCTGAGTTTATTTTTTTTAATTTATATATATATATATCTACATTGTCATAACAGTGGAACACGAAACCGATAAAGAAATAAAAAAAGTTAAATACACTAACTCACGTTGAAAGTTAGAAAAACATATGCCCACAAACGTCCACAATTCCAAATGTGCGTGAGATATACGGGTCAAAAACAAAATGTAAGTAAATAAAATCATCTGGGGTTTAGAAATCACATTGAGGTAAATTTTCTGATAAACTGCCCATAAGTTTTCAGAAAATGTTACTCAATGTGTTGTGATGTGATGATACTCCTGATTGGTCGTACTAGACGTTTACCGTTTGGTTTCAACAACTACGTGGGCAATCTTAGTGGCAACTTTAATTGTGTCTTCAAGTGGACAAGTTCGCGCTGAGTCTAATTTTTCCTACACCCTTGTACTCAGACTACTTTGCCTTGTTTAAGAGGTGATTGCGATGTCCTTTGTTTGAAGATACCCGCTACTCTTGGAACTGTTTCAATTGGAGCAATAACAGTACCTACTTAAGATTTTTTAATGTGTAAGTTTAACATTGGATAAAATTGGTGGAAAGAAATTGAGAGTCCCAGATTCAATGCTCGTGTTTGGCTAAGGTACTAAGGATGACTGATATATGAATAAATAAATAATAAGTATGACTAAATAATAAAATAAGTAAATTAATGAATGTCTTTGTGAAAATTGCAGAGAAAACATACATGAAAATTGCATAAAAAAGGAGTTGTCGCGAGAGCCCGAGTGAGATAGAAGGAGAGGAGAGGGTTTTTATCTATACTAATATTTTATAGAGGAAAGGTTTGATTTTTTGTTTGTAATGAATGGCTCCGAACTACTGGACCGATTTAAAAATTATTTCACCGTTGGGAACCTACACTATCCCCAGTGAACATAGGCTATATTATATTTTCAAAAAAGTTAGGGATCCGTACTGAAACCGTGCGAAGCCGGGAGGTCGGGGAGCAGGGAAGGTCCGCTAGTTGTTTATATTTGAGGACCACAGCGATGACCACAGCACAGCCAGTGGTTCACAGTCAGTGTGACATAAAATCATACCTAACTCTAAAATGTTAGGTATTATGTTATATTATATCATTATGTACCTCGTCTAATATTTAATTTAAGTTTTGCAAAGTGAAACTAAGAATACCTAATTAATGTTTTCTTTGTTCATGAATTGTATCAGAAAAAAGGGGTATTTTATTTGATTTATTTTACCACATAAATAAATAATTAGTATCGATGAATGTTATTCATCATGAGACTAATAGCCATACCTACTTTTTGGGTTTTATCAGTGGAATTTGATGACATACTTACACCAAACGTTTTGACTCATCCGTGGGATAGGTAGGTAGGTATAATGGAAAAAGGCCACCTATCGGAGTCATCATGACAAAACATTGCGTCTAATAGAATTTTGACTTGCTTGATCTAAGCTTGTCTAAAATTTAGCTGTGAAGTCTCAAATCAATCGTTTTACAAGCACACTAGCGGCCCCTCCCGGCTTCGCCCGGGTGGACATTTTGTTTCATAAACATTTTGCGATGAACGTCGAGTAAATGTATCTTTGTGCCCGGAAAAGTCTTTTAATTTTTCGTGTTAATATAGTATATGCCACTTACAGATAACATAGCTTTCAATTGATAAAACAATTTTCAAAATCGGTTCAGTAGATCCAGAGATTATGCCCCCTACAACCTCATAAACGTTACCTCTTTATAATATTATTATAGATTATATAGTATAGACTAGCTGCGCCCCGCGGCTTCCCTGCGTGGAAATCTATGTGTCAAATGGCTTATAAAACTTCCACTTGAATCACTCTATCTATTAAAAAGACCGCATCAAAATCCGTTGCATACTTTTAAAGATCTAAGCATACATAGGGACAGACAGACAGCGGGTAGCGACTTTGTTTTATACTATATGTAGTGATAGATATAATATTGTACAAGTACTAGAAGCACTAAACGTCATCCCATAACCATTGCGAGAATCTCGTGGGTGCCTAGCCCTCGTGACAAAAGGTCACTCACAACTGCATCGGGCCAAATTGACCCACTGCTCCTCTGTCCGCTAAAGGACCCTTGAAGTGAGCGTGTGTCCTTAATGTCACTCGGCAATGCTTTGGGCTTTGACACCTACGGAGATATGACAAGGCAGTCGTGATGTCGATCGAAACGTATTTTATCTCATTGAGTCATTCTATGAATAAAGAGGTTTCGCACCATATACATACATAGGTCTGTTTCGAACGCATCGAGAAACAAAGGAGGACTCGATCGATATTTGTCCTCTATATGTATAGGACTTCGAAAAAAGAATTGAATTTGTTGATTGAGGAATCTAGTGATCGGCCGAAATCCGTAAAGTTTAATTGAATTTTACTGAACCTCAATCTAAATCTGTGCAATTTATCGAAAGCAAAATTTGTTAACAAAAATATCTCAGTATCTCCATCATAAGTAATGGAATGGAAGGGATCTACTAAGAATAATATACATTTTTCACACATTTCAAAATTCAAAATTCAAACTGCTTTATTTCCTTTAGATCTTACAGGACACGTCACAATTTAAAATTTCAATTCAAAATTTGAAATTATAGTTATAATTGGGGCAATGAGGGCGCTTATTGCTTTTCGTGTCTATAAGTAGCGTGACCGGACCAGAGGGGCCCGGTTATAACGCGAGGCCCTTGTATGGTGTTGTCATGTTGACCACTCCACCAACGCGGCCTTTTTGGCTGATTCATCTCGCACACATGAGTTCAATCAGGCGGCCCCTGTTTTTATAATCGTTCTATTTTCAAAATATGTTTTTATTCGTATTTTTATAGAATCTTTTTTTTTTCTAATTTCTATATGTTAGCTGTAGGTACAATATAATGACGAAGGAGAAAAACATTATATAGAAAACTAAGGAACTAAAAACTGGATGATGACGGATAAAAGTATTCAATAAGAATTAGGTTTTGCGGTCGACTCTAAAACTATAATAAAGTATTAATATAGTTTTACAAAGCTATATAAATAAATGACGAATGTATTTATTGTGTGTTAATCGAAGCCGCTCCGATCCATCAGTCTGCCGTCAACGCGTACTCTTGCTCTTTTTTCCTTGCCCCCCACCTCGCCGCACTTTCCTAAGGAGCAGTATAGCGGTTTCGGTCAAACTATACAATGGAGCTTAAAATAAGTATATCTGATTCAACCTTACCTACCGACATAATCCTTCCATAAGATGTAAGAAGAACGGTTGTAATTTCGCAAACGCCTCGAATGAGCCGATAAATTGTATCGCAATGCATTGTTGCAGCCGACAGACGGACAGACAGACGTGTGGCATATCTTTCCGGTGATAGAAATTTCCATTGTTTTTCTACTGATTTTGCCAGAATGAATGTACTCTTTCACCTTCAATGCATACAAAGCAAACTTTTTAGCACGCACTTAATTTCAGCGAACTACTTCTGTTTTTAGCGACCCAACACTCTCTTGAACTTGAAGGTCTAGTAGCACACCTGACCTCCGATGGAACGCATCTCGTTTTGATCCGGGAGCCAGTGACAGACTTTCATAACCAAGTCCCTCCCAAGCAAAACTTCGTAATATGCATTTAGGGATTAATATTATGAATACTCGTGACCGTCAGCTGCGACTCCGTGGGTGGGTTGGGCACTTTGGGCAGTGGCAGCGATGACGACATTATTCCCATGGAATAATGTTCAAATCAGAATTCTGGAATATGCGAAATAATTTCTGATTTGAACCTTATTTCATGGGAATAATGTCATCATCGCTGATTTTATATTTTTCGATTGATTAACAGACTTCGGGCCCTGGTCTAATCCCGTTCGTTAGGTACTTACCATTACCACATAATATATATCATGACCATTTATGCTAACATCTCAATCATTTCACCGCCCGCCGACAGTATCTGTCATCGCGCCCGCGGGAAGCCTGCGATGATTGCTGGCAATACTTGTGTAAGTGGTATTTAGATGAGATACCATCTTAGAGTTAGTTTTGTAACTGCTTCTCTTTTGTTTTTTCTCATGACTAAACGTTGCTTTGGCGCCACTTAAGGTGGGTTTACATTGGTCTAATCTGTAGATACCTATATGGATAAATAATACATACACACTATAAGAAACTATGTAAAATAAAAACTTAAAAATTAGGTTACAATTGGCGGTCTTATCGCTCAAGAGTGATCTTTACTAGACAACCATGGATGGATAGGATCGTGAACAGTACTAGGGGATCTGTGTGCTTAAAGGTTGTATACTACATACAGACAATATACAGTTAGTAGAGAACCAAACAAAGATGAAAAGGCTATTCAAATTTGTAGGTAATTTACCTTTTCCTACAAAAATATCGAGAACTGGATGCGTCACTATCTATGTGGTTGTGTAGTTGTAGGAATATTTTCGAAGAATTTTATACTAGGAACATGTGGACGATTTACTTAAAAGATTATTATGTATTTCCATAAAAGATTAGAAGTTTAAGCTGCGAGGAGGTAAACATTAGTCAGTCTTTGTTTCTGGGTAATAAATTAAAAACAAGTTTTATCAAAACCTACGCAAATCTAAGTAATTGGAGTTTATTATCAACAGACCATAACTAAAGTAAATGATATGGCCACCACAGAGCTAATTAACCTAAAGCGTAACTACATAATAAAAACTATAAAGATTTGCCTTCAAAAATTTAAAATGTAATAGTCTCATCGGGACTCTTTTGTCCACAGCTGAACACATCATCATCACCATCAGCCTATAGTAGTCCACAGCTGGACATAGGCCTCCCCCAATGAGCGTTATAGCACCCTGTCTTCAGCCTCGCGCATCCAGCATCTGCCTGCTGTCTTCACCGATCGCAGATCGTCATCGCACCTGATCGGAGGGCATCCTACACTACGTATACCGGGTCGTTGTCTCCATTCAAGAACAGGTTTGCCCCGGTGATGTTAGTCTGATCGCTGTAATTCAAATTCAAATGTTTTTATTTTCTTTAGGCTTACAAAATAAGCACTTAGACAAATCAAATTTTATACTATTCATGTAAGGTATTCGTTAATATTATACAGATGGAAACTACTGCCTTTCCAGTGGTAGGTAAGGTTCCCTCAGTCAGTCTGTGTGACATCCAGGCCGCTACCACAAGCAGCCATAGACAATCATTCAAGATCTATCCAGAAAGAAGTGAAGGACACCTTTATCGATCAGTGGGTCACATGACAAACATCGTCACATCCCTTTATGTCACCCTCTGCTGGGCATAGGCCTCCTTTAATTATTGCCACTTTCTCTGTCCTATGCCTTTCGCATCCTGTGCCCAGCGACTTAGATAATGTCGTCTACCCAACAAGCAAACCTCACTTGAGTTGTAAGTAAAATAAGCCAGTCAAAGCTACAAGATTTTCAATGTTATGCGAACAAAGCCACGTGAGTATCTAGGCAATAACAATTTACATTCACTGGACCGTGTAAGCATTTGTAATCCATTCGATACTTATCGATTTGATACGGATCTCTTATCGATTTGAATGTTAGTTTAAGTAACTCGATCATTGGTCTATTGATCGATTGTTGAGACCACATTCCAGAGCTCAATATATGTACGTAGTTTGTAAGACTTATACCTACTAAGATACCAACCACGTTCATGGAATGGTATATATTACTAAATATTAATAATAATTTAAATAAGGAACCTGCAAAGTTTTCATAGTTTTAAATTTAAACTACGCAATTTTATTTTTGAAGATCAGAAAAAACAAGAAAGTCATAAAACCGATACAAGTATCATATAATGATGCTGTGTAATTATTGAAGTGGTAATGTGTATAATTTATGTGTTTCTCCTTAATTTCGCCTTTTACAATTTTCAACTTTTGTATTTTAATCTTTGTATACGAACTAAAACGCAAATTTACTTTTCTGCCTAAATTTTATGTATCAACGTAGAAATAACCGCTATCCGTTGTCATAGTTTATATTTTATTGTTATAGTCTTGTCTTTTATTTTTTGTTATATATCTGTCTTGTGTTATCTTCCGTGACGTCACCAAACGGCTCTATCGGAAGACCAGCGTTGGTTGTAACATGCTTACAATTAACTCATGCTGAGATAGAGTCCGTTTTGTGACTCATGTACAAAAATATGTTTTGTCCTTTATTTGTTTATAATCATGTTTGTTTTATATTTTTGTGTATTGAGTTACAAATAAACTTATTCTATTCTATTCTACTATGGACCGTAGAATAAGTTAAATAAGATCTTTTACATTTTTATGGTCTGAAATAAATGATATATTATTATGTCTCTCATTTACCATGATCACGGGCCATAAAGTGACCCGGTCCTTTGGAAGGCTTGCGTGGGGCCGAAGCCAACAGCACAGAGGCCCCTTGAGAAGTTAATCTAAAGGCGATGGCTACACATAGCGGGTATCATCCTCGGGTGCACAATATGATACACCCAAAGATGATATCCGCTTGGTGTAGAGACTATTGCAAAAAAAAAAGAATGAAATAAAACCAGGCTGTTGTGATGGATGGATGGACTGGGTAATCAATAATATTATTATTATTATTGATACGCTAAAACAATCTACGAATCAAGTTTCATTTTGAACTCTATTAACATTAAGTGATTTATAACAAAAATCGGCTGTCAATAGAATCAAAAACTACAATGGATTCTTTTTTTTATGGCAAGATGTTAAAGATTTAAAACCCTATAAACGCCAGCGAATCACTCGCATGTTGTGATACTCCCTAAGGTCAAAAATGATATTTACTTTAAACCTTAGTTAGAGGAATTTAGGACACGACAGGTAAATAATTTAAATTATATGCTAAAGTAAATCCCTTATCAGTTACATGTAAGAACAGATATACAGTTATATTTACAAGACCTACGTTATGGTGAAGCGATTCATTTAGTCTCAGAATGAGAAATTCTAGTCTCAAATTTTAGCATTTTACCTTTGATGAAAGAAACTACATGGACGCAACGGACGCGTGTCAAAACTGTCAAGGTTACCATTATACATGATAATTTCTTTTATCTTATGGACGGATACCACTTTCATTGTCAAGCGATTAGTTACTAGAATTTGGTCCCAGAAAGATTTATTGTTTTTTTTTTTTTTTCAGTGCTTTGATTATTATAGTTTGATCGGAGCTCAGATATTAAAAGAAAATTGTAAATGCGTGATATAAACAGGCATTTCATATTTTCGTTACTAATAACTGATGGTTTTGTTTTTACTACGCAACACTTTAATGAACTGATGTCAGAGGGCTACATAATTAACAAGTTATTTGAATTTGTTCATTCCTTGCATGCTCGTGCATAGATGGCGGTTGCCTTGCCGTGGCTTAGATGAGCGCATTATCTAATGAGTTTTCAATCTCCGATGATTGCTTCTCCTTGACACCGGCTTTGTTGCTTTAATTTGGTTTTTGCTTTGCTTCAGGCATTTTGTGGGAGTACCTTTATATACCTAATCGTTGTCGATAATTAACCGCATACCTCTGCGAGCCAAAGGAGGTCATAAGAATCGAAGTTTAGAATTTTTTCGTATACAAATGACTATCGTTATGTCAATCTCTCACACTTGGTGGCGCCAAGTCGGTTAATATGCAATAACTACATGAATCCATAGACTCCCAAACAAGTATCAACTGTATTTCAGAAGTCAGTGTACTGTACATGTTGTGTCCTTATAAAATAGTGTTACATAAAGTACTTAAAGAAAAATTAAGGAACTAAGGAATCGAAGTTTAGGTTTTTTGTAATCAAATGACTATCGTTGTGTCTTTCACACATGCTGGCGCCTAGTCGGAGAATTATTTGTTCTCACCTTCGACCTCACCTACAATGATAAGTGGTAGTAATACGTGACGATGTGACCGACGATAGATGACAGATATTCACGCTTGTCTGGATCTAGCTGTGTGGTACGGGCTTTGAATTTGCGCCATTCAAACTTCGACCGCGGCGGGTGCCGTTCGAAGCGACTAAGGGATATCCACCGGGGGCGGGCAGCAGCGCCTCCTGAACACAATTTACCTACGAACTGCGATCGCTAACCTGCATGCCCAGCGTGGGGATTATGGACACTACCCCTATGAGAAAAAGCTAATAAGGCACTTATCAGGGTGAGGCCTGATTCCAGCAGTAGACCAAAATAGGCTGTTTATTAAGGAGGTCTTGAAAAGACCAGCGCAGAATTCAGGGTTTATGGTTGCGATTTAATTCGTTCGCTTCGGCGCTTTACGTTAAGCATTTATTTTACTTATAAAAATGAAAATTAATTAATATTGATAATCATTATTATGTTCATTATCATGTTATGGTCTATACGCAATATGCCAACCTTGTAACCTAATATCAACGCATAGAACTGAAAGAAGTGCTTGTCATCCTTCTGACATACTATCAGGACTATTGGCGTTTTTCTATGTGTTTCTATTGTACAAAAATTGTTAGGTACTTAACTTACACAATACTACTTATGAGCCCTCTTGATTTTTAGTAAGTACGAATTGGTAAGGACTGCTTCCGTAGGCAACCTGGAACTTTTTTTCGCGAAAATAGTAGAAAGGTCTAGTTGAGGTGGGATTTATGAATAAAATCACTAAAATCACAAAATGCACAGCAGGCTCATTTCCACCTTAGGATAAAAGTTTCGATTCCTGTCTTTAGATGAATGTGTTTCATGCATTAAAAATTAATGTTTATCAGTTATCTAGCCAGCAACTACCTTACCATTTACACAAGCTCAGCACAATGACAATGACATATTTATGCCACATATGGAGCGTAGCTGACTATATCCTCCTTGTCTTCTAAGGAAATTAGTTATTATAAAAGTACGTAGTAAAGGGCAAATTATGTGGGAGTAGTTTATTTAAAATTACCCTATTTAATTGTATATTCTGTGTAACTCTGAGTTAGATTATTCTAAGGAGCAGTTATTTTCCAATTAATAGAGTAGAGAAAAAAAAATGGTTCTATGTATAGCTGTATGTATTTTTATTATGTTCGTCGATTTCTCCGTAAATTATAAGGATGACCCTGAGGTATTTCTATGAAAAATTTCAATAATGCTAATTTCTTAACAATGCAATGATTGATAAATCCTTAGGGTCTTTATTCCTTAGGTATTTGTCCTAAAAAAATTAAATAATGTAAGTATTTTCAATTAATTAAATTATTGTATTCCTTATTTCAGAGACTAGATCTGACGTAAAAATATGAATAAATAGGTTATAGTGTGAGTCGGGAATTGACCTTAAGGTAAAAATATCAACATACACCCAGCGAGTGTGGTTGTAAATGATCCTTCATCAGAAGAGCTTTCAAAGCTTTAAAAAATCACATAAATCTAAGATGTAAAAAAATAAGCTTGGCTATATTATTAGAATATTGTAGTGTAGGCAAACAACAAGTATTCTCATACAGGCTAATTATAAACATTTTCACGTGACATTTAGAAAACTAAAATGACAAAATCCTCACCTTCCAAATCGTAAATCAAGCAAATTAAGACATTTCTTAATATGGAGAAACAGAAACAAAAAATCAATAATATAATTTAAATGATGTGACGAAATCACTCTAGTTCCATAACTAAATGAAATGATTGAAGAGTTAGCGACGCGCCGGATGGTTGAATGCCGAATAACTTGTAGGACCCATTCAAGTATTGTTACGGTTAAACTCGAAATAATAGACAATTTGAAACTTACCTAACTAAAAAAAGCTTCTAGGAGTTATATGTTAGCTAGGAGGGTGAACTGCCCGTACATCAGACACTGCTGTGAACGCCACCTTTACAGCTATCCTATTCGTTTATAAGGTTAATTTGTAAATTTTTCTAATTATGAGCTGTACCTACTGCTTGAAATAATCTTTTTTATTATATTTTTTTATTTATTTATTTTTAAGGCAGGGACAAAAGACAACCTAGATCAAAATATTCCTATTATCCTATTGAATATACTCAATAACAATAATTATTCACAGTAGCAGCCTGAATTCCGAAAGTTTTCGGTATTACAGCAGTGCCTCAAAAAGCACTTCAAGTCGTTGCTTCTGTGCCTGACCTCTCCCCAATCGTGTCGCCATCGGATTATGAGAATAAGAGAATAAACAGTGCACCTGTGTTTGAGCACGCACTTGTGCACTGTGATATGTCCTGCACACATGGCAAGACTCCGTTAAGACTGAACGCTGTAGGCGAAGGGTGAAATTCAGCTAGAAAAATATCATTATCACCTATTTAGTTGGATGATTATTTATGTTATCTAATGCGCAAAAATATTACTCATGTATTATCAGTTGACTTGATCAAATACCTACGTCTGGTTAAAATATGCAGCGGAATAACTAACGCATTATTTCACTGAATCATGCTATGATTCAGGCAATTCCCGAGCTTTGACTAGTCAACATTTCACACTTTGTCTACAGCTCTAATAACTTATTAAAAGGTAGTACGTTCAAGGACGAGGCAGGCGGGGTAGGGGCGCATCGCTAGCTCGCAGCCGGCCGGCCAAATGTCAGTCTCGCGGAAAATCTACACAACGCCGCGCGTTTCGAACTTCGAATCGATTTGAATAATCGAATACGATACACGAACTTCTTACTGTGATTTTGTTTATCTTTTGAACTTAGACCAAAGAGTTCTGTTTTTTTTTGGTTGAAATAGTGAAGTGAATGTGCAACGATTGTTTGAATAATTGTTTTTATTGTATTGTTTGTTGATTGATTAATTTCTTGTAATTATTATCGCCTCCATCAATCATTGCATTGTTAAGAAATTAGCGTTATTGAAATGGTAATTTGATTGGTATCGTGCGGGTGACAATTTGTGTGAAAATGTTTGGAAAGACTTTATATCTGGGTGCGGCGGCGGCGCTTTGTTTTTATTTGTATGCAGTTGTAGCACAGGTAAGACGTTTTAAAGGTTAATCGTTAGTAAAAGTGGTATTAGGTATTTTCCAACCACATTTCATAAGTCTGGCTATTATTATCTAGACGTTATGATGAGACTTGATTTTCTAGTAAAAGAACATTAAGTACCTAGGTACCTAACAAAGCTCTCATACAAAAGATTTCAACGCGCGAATATCAATATTTATTTATATATTAAAATTAGAATCAAAATTTATTTATTTCGTACAAAAATACAAGAACATATTAAGTATGGCATATACAATTAGCATAAGACTTTGTATATTTACACATATGTATCAATTTGACGAAATGGTTATAATTAAACGTCAACTAATATTATAAATCTGAGAGTTTGGATGTTTGTATGCTAGTTACCTCTTCAAGCCAAAACTGCTAAACGGATAGGGCTGAAACTTTGCATACAGCTAGTTCCAGGAATAAAACAGAATACATAGGCTGTTTTTTTCCATAAATCAGTTCCCATAGCATATAAATAACCTTAAAATGTTTCCATAGAATCAACGCGTGCGAAGCCGCGGTCAGACACTAGTACTGAATACAGCGGCGGACTAGTGTACCAGATGTTGTTGATCACTATAAACTGAGTGGGACATTTAGAAAAATCTAATAAGTACTAATAATTTAAAACCAAAATAAAGTGGTATTTGATGTACTCCATTTCAATATTTAAAGGAGACTTAGTACAAGGCAGTGCAATAAAAAATCTCACATCATTATGTATGTAAGTAAGTAATATTTTAAGGCTACGTGTTATGTACACGAACTCTGAAAATATTATACTTTTTTTGGACAGTGTAGTAAAAATAAATCTCTAACTTGTTCGAAAATATGACTCATCTATGTCGACCTACTTCCAAACTGAAACCTCTAGCTTGTACAAAAATATCATTTAGCAATCTCTACCTACTTCCAAACTGAACGTAATGCAAAAAGAAACCTCTAACTTGTTTATAAATATCACTCATCAATGTCGACCTACTTACTACTACTTAACTGAAACTTTATAGTGTGAATGCCATTGAATGTTGGTTGAATGCGTCTGAAGCTGATAATGTGTTAATTTGTTAAAATAATGGTAATCACAGGAGCCAAGTTCAAACTGATAATAACATGTTTACAGCGAGATTCTCAGAATTATCTTTGAACTTATTGTCTCAACTTAACCTCGTTCTACATCAACTTATCTCGTTAAGTTACTCTTATCAGTCCCACATTAGAATTTATCATTAATTTGTACGCAAAATAATAATTATAGTTTTCCCCCAGAGCACCCGAAACAAATATCTTCAAATCGTGTACACATTTGTCCCGAGACGGGGATCGAACCCGCAACCTCCTGCGTCACAGGCGGACCTTCGCCCACCCTGCCAGAGAGGTCGTCTGAGGTCGTTTGTACAGCGCAGTGATGCTTTATGGTTTTCTTTTTTTTTTCTTATTTTTCTTTTTAGGCACGGAACCGTAAAAAGGGGGAAGCATTGAGCAAGTTCAGGATGTTACAATGTCTCGAATATTTTATAAAATAACAAAGAAACTTAATTTATGAATCAATTTAGTATCGGAGATGACCCGTATTGATTACAAAATCGATTTTGGTGAATGATTTCTCAGTCACGATCTGTTACAACTCGAATTACAGCGATCGGCGAATGTCGATCGTCATTTAGATTACACAGAGGTTTTAATGTCATTATTACATACCTAGGTATTTATAGTGCCTACCCCTAGACCGTGGTGGCGTGACAATCTAATACCCAACCAAATCCACCCTATTGGATGAATATCATTACCTACGAGAGAAAAGGCAGCAGCTTCTTTCTGTGTTCTTTTAACACCTCTACTGTGATAACGAATCCGCCTGCCAACCCCCTTGCTTAATTATATTATTTGAAGATATTTTGAGATACGTAACCCTAAAAAGTGGCGCAGACTTCTGAGTTATTATTAGGTATTTGTGGAGCATTGAGACATAATTTTTCAGTCAGATGTCTTCCTAGTTCGGTCGATCACGATTCCTTCCCTCACGACGCGACGCACACACGATACTTTCGATTCCTTCCCTCACGACGCGCCGCACACACGATACTTTCGATTCCTTCCCTCCCGACGCGCCGCACACACGATACTTTCGATGCCGAAATTGATCTCTGCTATACTTTCTATCATCAATCTTTACCAATCTTGGAGAGGACATTTGTCTTATTGTCTAGCTATGGCTGACTACAAGCAGTTGTTGATACAGGGTTATTATGTTTAAATTTAAAATGGCTTGACTTTTTCTAAATATCTGTAAATTGTCGATGATTTATGATTGAGCGTTGCTGATTTAGATTGATTCTGCAATAATAAATACAAATACAAAAAAATATTTACCAAAAGTTTACAAATAATAACAGCTTAATTTAATTTATGTAATATGTACATACATAAATTAAATTAATTACATTTTAGACATGATTGGTGTTGCAGTTAACAGTGACCCCCGCACTAGGCTAGGCCTGTTTCGCGGGGTATCAATACATTTTCTATTTGCTGGTAAGGTAAGGAAGTGCACTAACAAAACTTTAGTAACAATAAAATAAAACTAAAGCTAAATAAAACAATTAAAGTATGTAAGTGCTAATGGCCATACATGTGACTTGTAACCAAAAGTTATTAATAAACGAGCTATGAACTAACTATGAACTACATAATTGGAATCTACTAAAAAAAGAAAAAAGGAGTAATAAAAGAAATTTCAAAATCAAAATAGGACCAACCTTTTATAACTTTACAGAAAATTTTAAAAATATTAAGAGTTGAAGTGTATCCTTTCTATTTATTAACTTTGTAAACTTCCTCTATCTGTTCCATCGCCTCTTCTATACTCCTAAGGTTTGCTGGAAGAAAACTCTCTGTCAGGGTTAAGTGTCCGAAATAAACTAATTATCTATATCTATACTAATATTACGTATATAAACAGGAAATGTTTGATTTTTTGTTTGTTTGTAATGAATAGGCTCCGAAACTACTGGACCGATTTGAAAAATTCTGTTACCGTTGGGAAGCTACACTATCCCCGGTGAACATAGGCTATATTATATTTTCAAAAAAGTTAGGGATCCATACAAAAACCGTGCGAAGCCGGGAAGGTCCGCTAGTATTTTATAAGCTCGCCTATGTCCTCCTCTATTTTGTTAAGTTTGTTTAAAGTATTATTGTGTGTACAATAAAGAACTATAGAATTTGAGTGTGATATTTAAAGCATTGTTCTCCTAAGTAGTTCAATGTTATGCAACAAAAGTATAATCCTTTTCAGCTGAGTTTTGATCCTATACTGTATAACATATAATACACTATTATGCAGGAACAGTCTGAAGCTCGTTAGATAACCTATTGTGATCTGACGGTCGCTGACCGAGGCTGCGCGCGCGCAATAAGGCCGATTAGACTAGATAACTATTGAATAAACATGTTTATACCTCTCTAGTAAGATTAATACAGGGTGTAAACAGAAGATATAACAGTACTGGTTCCGGGAAGATTCCATTTATAAATAATTAGTTTAATTATATCATCATCATCAGCCTATAGCAGTCCACTGCTGGACATAGGCCTCCCCCAATGAGCGCCATAGCGTCCTGTCTTCAGCTTGCCGCATCCATCTACCTGCAGTCTTTCGCAGGCCGTCATCCCACCTGGTCGGAGGGCGTCCTACACTACGTTTACCGAGTCGTGGTCTCCACTCAAAAACACGTTTGCCTCAGCGGCCGTCGGTTCTTCGCGAGATATGGCCGGCCCGCTGCCACTTCAGCTTGCTAATTCTTTGAGCTAATTAAATTATAAGCATACTAATTATTAAAAAGTTTGGATGGAAGCATGTTTGATTTTTCTTCGTGCCGAGAGTAGGTACTGATCGGCTGGCAAATTAGAAAATGCCCTGGAATTGTGCATTAATGTCTTTCGAGCAATAAACATTTCCTTCTGTTCCATAAATCAGTTCCCATGGGATCATATTTCTGAATAACCTTTAAACGTTTCCATAGAAACTACGCGTGCAAAACCGCGGGCAGAAACTAGTATATAATATAATAACAATAACGACGCCCATTGAACATGTCTTTCATATTTATGTCTTTATGCTGTATTTTATTTGCAGAGTACAACACAAAGTTGCATATTAGTTTAAATGCGAATGTTTGAATGTATTGGATACGCCAAAACTACTGAACAAATAATACAATACAATATACCTTTATTGCACCATCAAATATAAAGAAAATAATAAAAATAAAGGATCTTAATACTAACTAAATCTAGTGGCACAATCGGCTGCCTTATCGCTAAAAGCGATCTCTTCCAGGCAACCTTTGGATATATATTAACATATGTATATACTACCTGTAAGATACCTTATATCTTGCGTAATTATGTACTTTTATGCTACCTTATAAACGCGTACAAAGCGCAGGCAACGTTCAGCATAAAATTGCCTAAAAAAAAAACATAAATTTTATGCATTAATCGGGGTTCCGCGCCACGCCGCGCGCCGTGCCGAAGTTGACCCGAATAAATCTCAGAACCAACTACATACAGATGGTCAGTCAGATGACTCAAAATCGTGTGATATGACAAAATAATTGCTCTCATTGTTGGGCAATGAGTCGAGGTCGCGTTTCATGAGCATAACTTATTTTTTTCACCGTTGGGTAATTACCATTGACGGTGTCGGTGATTTGACACGATGACATCTTGAATGCAAGCAGGTACAATTACGTTTGGTAATTTTATTAATACCTCCCATACAATCTACGAGGCCAATTATGTACAAATTATTTCCACCAATTTATCACAATTATTCATCCTTTATTCATCGCCGCATTTTAACAGTTACTCAAAGGCTTAAAATAGCATATTTAAATAAAACTTTAATAATATGTACCTATGTGATTATAACACTTAGCTTTAATTCAAATAACCCTGCACAACAACTAAACATAATGATCTGTATATTCATATATTTATTTCCTCTGCTAAAACCAAACCAGAGTCTCGCAATTTTAACATCCGTTCCATTTTAGCAAATAAACCAATTAATTATGTATGTTGACAAATCGCCGAACAGATTATAACACGTGTATCCCCTAAGAAACCACAACCTTTCACATCTCAGCTTATGTATTACAATAGCTTACATAAGTTTAGTCTATCAAAACCTAGACCCCTAGCTAGATTATTTAACCTCAGAGACAACGGTGTGTTTCAAAACGATTGCCAAACTAATAATTATGTTCGATCGTCGCTCTATCATAACAAAAGAAGATCATTCCGATCTTTTATTTTGCAATATGGAATGTGCAACTAGAAACAAAAGAAAATAAGGATGGACGAATGAAGACGTGGTGTTGCTTGTACCTTGTCCTCGCTCTTATGTCATTCCGGTCAGTTCTGACAACCTATAACCAAAATAGACTTGTTCTCACCTCGGAAGAAAGAATTAGAGGACTTTTAGAGACTAAAATATTCTAGCTATGTAGTCCTAATGCTTTACCGATTACAATTTTTATTGATATAGATACTCGTATTTATGACAATCGATTTTGGTAATTTGACTCAATATTTCGTATTATTTTACAATAAAAATTCATCAACTGAATTAGATTGAGTTATCCCGTGACCACGACAGAGTGTAAACCTGTTGAAACGTCGGGAAAATAAATAAATAAACGCGATAAATACCCGTTCTATCAATACTTATAAGTATCGAGTCATAAGACTCGAAACACAAAAACCACTACGATCAAACGCAAGTTTAACACATCGTTGAACTTTTTAACATACTATTACAATCTTATCTATTAGGTACATATCAAAAACATCTAATAAGTTCAAAGTTTAACGGTCCAGTAATGACCAGTGAGGCCAGACAGATAGATCACAGTTATCTATGACGTAACGGACTACACCTTTCTCTCCCGAGGTTTATGGACGATTGTTAGTCTATCTGGGAATCCTGTCGGATATCTAGTGATTTTTATTGCGGTCTTCTTGCTATAAATATTTAGTGGCCCGGTAAACAAAATGTATTGGTATAAAAGACGTGCGGTGACGTTGGGTTTCTGCAGGATTATCTAATAACTTTGCTGGGGAAGGCAGAATTGGGATATTTAAAATGACATAGTGTATTGAACAAATTAAGAGATAGTCCAAAAGCTACCGACATAGCTCTAAGAATTAGCAAGCTGAAGTGGCAGTGGGCCGGCCATATCTCGCGAAGAACCGACGGCCACTAGGGCACATGTGTTCTTAAAAGGAGACCACGACTTGGTAAACGTAGAGTAGGATGCCCTCCGACCAGGTGGGATGACTACCTGCGAAAGACTGCAGGTAGATGCTGGATGCGGTGATGATGATATCAGTTATTTAGTACTCATAACTCACAAGTTCTGCTTAGGTTAGGGCTAGATGATTCTGTGTGAATTTTACAGCATTATTTTGTATTATTATTTATTAAACAACACGAACATAATCAATTCAATAGAGCTGAAAAAACTTACACGAGGAGTTGTCATAATGGATCCCAACTCGTAATAATAGAGATTGCATAAATAAAGCTGGTTTATACGTTGTTGTTACGTGTCAGTGATTGGGAGAATATCCTGATCGCCAGTAAAATATTTCTGAACGAGTTTAAAGCTGGTACACCACTGCAAAGCTCTGCTTTATTCACGAAAAACTCCATTTATGATAGTCTATGATAGTCCACAGTGAATATAATGGGCCTCCCCCAATGAACGCCATACCGCCCTGTCTTCTCCAGCTTGTCGCATCCAGCATATACCTGCAGTCTTTCGCAGGTCATCATCCTAAATGGTTGGAGGGCGTCCTACACTACGTTTACCGAGTCGTGAACACGTTTGCCCCAGCGGCCGTCGGTTCTTCGCGAGATAAGACCGGCCCACTGCCACTTCAGTTTGCTAATTCTAATTCTAAGAGCTATGTCGATAACGTATTTATTGGTACACAAAACGGAAAGCAATCAAATAGTAAGAAATAGCAAGAGACAATTATTATCTTTATGAGTGTAACTATGAACTTAGTTTACGTAATTATTTTTATTTTATTTTTTATTTTTACGTTATTATATTTTTTTCTTATTATCTCATATTTGTATTTTTTATTTATTTATTCAACCGTTGGTATGCATGTGTAATATGTCGTAAAGTTCTTTATGTATATATATAATTTATATTACAACTAGTTTCTCGCCACGGCTTTGTATCGGCACCTATTATTTTTGTACCACGTTCTAATAATTAAATGAATAAATAATGCTGGACATTTCACACAGCATCATCTAGCCCCAAGATAAGCAGAGCTTGTGTTGTGGATGACTGATATACTTAATACAATACATTACATAGATATTTATTTTTTATTATACATAGATTAGATAACGACCAGAACACCCGAAACAAATATCTGCAGATCGTACACACAATTGTTCCGAGGCGGGAATCGAACCCGCAACCTCCTGCGTCGCAGGCGGACCTTCGACCACCGCGCCACATCGGTCGTCAATTAAAAAACGCTTTGATGACGTTTAGCATTCATATTAATATCGATTGCTATATTTCTTCTTGCTTCCAAATTTAACAAAGAACCAAGAATAAAACAAACTTAAATTACAGCTATAAAAAAATACCCACTTCCATCCAATTACTAGGCGTAGATAATATCTTTTTGTCTTTTAGTCCAAGTGTGTCAACCGCTTATTATAATTGTCGATCGTATCGCCTGGCTGTTTGTGGCGTGCAAGCTTTAGCTGCGACCTTTAGTTATACATACCTAGGTAAATGATATTTGAAGTCACATGCTTCTATGTTCCTATGCCGTACTAACCTATTACTACTTAATATACGAATATTTTACTTGTAATGTCATTATTGATTTCGCAAATATTAGTTCTAGGTTCATCTTGCTTCTGTGCGGTGGCGTTGGTTCAAAACAAGTTATGTCATTAAGTGAATGAACTTTACTGTACTTATGACCTTATATTTTTGTAAATTGTAATAATATATGTAATAAATTAGTTAAAATCAGTCACAGAACAGTATTATATAGTACTACCTACATATACTACACCTATCGATAGTCTTTAGAACAGGTTTTCAGAAATGCCGTTTCAATGGTCCTTTGCCCATTCATACATTTAGCATTATATACCAAATTAATTTTACGGTTCATTTAGTATACTTAATATTGCTTAAAATAATAAATTGTTATTATGATTATACTAATTACTAAGTTATTATTTTTTTCTCATTTGTGTCTTTTTTAATTATAATTTTCTTTGAACCTTTTGTACCTCGTCGGCCACATCTTCACTTTCCATCTGGTGAGATTGTGGTCAAACGATCTATTAATTTTATATTTAAAAAATAAAATAACTGTCAATTCACTTTCAATAAATAAATTAAAATGAAATTATCAATCAAACAAAAAATAATAATCAATATTCTATCCTGCCCACACGCTCTAAACTAGGTAAATAGAGATATTTTTCCACAAAACAGCATAAAACGCCTACTACATAGATTATACCTTATGACCAGGTTATTATTAAATGTGAACTACTTTTTGTTGAATTTTATAAAATCAGTCAAAAACCGCCTTAGCTTTTTCATAGAAAACTAGATTTTGGCCGCGGCGCGCGTTGGGTCTAAGAAAATGTTTTAGGTTATTTCTTTCCCAAGGGAACTGATTTATGGGATAAAACATTTCTCTTGTTTTAGTCCAGACTTAATCTTACAGTATGCAAAAAATAAACCCGGTCCGGTCAGTAGTTTTGGCGTGTAGAAGTAACAAAGCCACCCATCCATCTAAACTGTCGCATTTGTAATACCTATAGTGTTATGGACAGACATTACCATTCCGCCTTACAAGCAAAGCGTGCCTCCCCAATATCATGATGTTCCTCCATATTCACTGCTGCACAGCAATGGACATAAGTGCTCAAGTTAAAATATTGAGAGGGATAGCGTCCCTTCTATCATAAACCGTCCTTTCTAAGCACTATCTAATAGCGTCAGAGTAAGATCATTGACCTTTACATCAATGAACGCAAAACCCTTTGAATACCTGCTCTAGGTCTACGTTATTCGTTGGTATCAAAAACAAACAAAACACAAATTTTTTTGTTTGTTTCTCAAACTTCAAACGTTGTAACATGACATAAAACAAAAGAAACCCTTGAACCACGTTTATCCATGTTAAACTTTGCAAGATTTTATCAATGGCAGGAGAGTAATGGTATTGGAAAAGCCAAAATAAAAAAACAAACTAAATAAATAATTTATAACGTTTTCAGTAAATCTACGGGATCCGTAAAAGGCAAGACAGGTTTTTAGTATTTATCTATTTCCCCATAAAATAGAATTAGCATTCAAAAACAGAGACATTGTAGACATCGAACATCATCATCCAAGGCCGCAGAATTCGATCATTCTCGGCTTAGTCTATAAATAAAGGACAGGCAAGACAAAACAATTAAAATAATATGAATTTTTCTCAAGTTAGAAGTTATTATTTGAAATTCTTTAATTAAAATTCTGTTTGTTGTTGTATTAATTTTTCTGTTTTACGTTTTCTGCTATTTTTATCACTAGTTTAAGTACAAGCGCTTGATGATGTCTCATAAAGTACAATTTATTTATTTTCACAACGATGTTACTGTTCACATATAAATAGCTTATTTAGTTTATATCAGTAAAGACCTATTATTCGCTTTCTATTGAAATTTAAACTCTATAGACGTTATTTTAGCTGATGGAGTTCCGAAATAAATAAAAACAAATCAGTACCGAGGTACTTGTATAAAAGTAGGTAAGGCAACTTGGATTAAGCAATATATGGAGAGGTTTAGAGCAGGATATTTAAATTATTTATTATTATTTTATAGATTAATTATAGTAGAATATAAGAAAGTACTTACTAATTATAACGCTATTGCTTAAAGTTAGTACATTTTACTGCCAACACCAATCCACGAAGGTCATGAACATAGCTCTCTCACATTTTAAAATAATAGTTATTAAAATAAATACTATGAAGAAAATCTGCCAAATAGGTAGAGTCAAAAAAATACAGGGTGTGTGTATGCTCATGTTATGTATGACACACGTTAGGAAGCACACTTATTACTTTACTCTATTAACGAGTATTATGAACTGCCCATTTAATATGTCAATATTGCAAATGTATAATCTAAGGCTTGATTAGATTAGGCCGCTGCTGGGGCAAATGTGTTCTTGAGTGGAGACCACGACTCGGTAAATGTAGTGTAGGACGCCCTCCGGATGACGACCTGCGAAAGACTGCAGGTAGATGCTGGATGCGTCAAGCTGAAGACAGGGCGCTATGGCGCTCATTGGGGGAGGCCTATGTCCAGCAGTGGACTAATATAGGCTGATGATGATGATGATGAATCTAATCAATAAATAAATTAATTCAATTTATTTTAAATGTTTATATGTTTAGGTACTTACTAGTAAGAACATATTGTTATAAAGATAATATACTAGCTACTTAAGTCGACGTATAACTTGGTGTTAATGAATTAGTATTGTATTATACGATGTACTCCTCGTTAGATCGTAATCATAATGTAACTGATAATAGCTGTAGACGACTTCAGCGTAACCGATCTGAGCGTGACAAATCAATTTTGTTCTCTGCGTAGAAAGAGCGCCTCAAGAACTTTTCACATAATTCTATTTTGCGCTATGGAGTATGCCATAAATATGTTATAGTGGTGTAGGTCAGGGAGTCATGGTTTGGGTTCATGTTTTATTCATTCGCCTATTGGCATTCGCTAAAGCTTGTAGTTAACTTTGAGGTGACTTATTTTATGTACATTATGGTGTGGCATCACATAAATGCCTCCTATCTAACAATGAAATTGTTCTGTAGCATCATCTAGCCCCAAGCTAAGCAGAGCTTGTGTTATGGATACTAATGAGTGGTATACTTAATACAATACATACATAGAAACAAGATAATATATACATAGATATTTTCTATTATAAATAAATAATGACCAGATCATCCGGAAGAAATATCTGCATATTTTTCATTTATTTATTTTATTTTTCTTACACACAATTGTCAGGAGGCGGGAATCGAACCCGCAACCTCTTGCGTCGCAGGTGGACCTTCGTCCGCCGTGTCACAGTGAGGTCGTGAAAAGTAAATAGTAGGAACTGCAAATACGAACACACCTCAAGTTTGAATCAAAATGTTCCTACAGCTTCTATCTCAAAATGTACTGGCTAAGTTCGCTTACTGCCTCCAACTTGTCTATCTATTTTCAACTCTACGATGTGCAATACACTCAAACACATACCTCCACATACAGAATTTGCCAAACATCTCCACTTATCACAAATCGTGGTTACATTAAACCCATACGACGATTTATAGTCACAAGCAGGCTTGTTAACTTTAGTAAATACCCATAATTTGACATGTTTTTGTGATTCTCATGATTTGGTGCCTACTTTCGCACGCGGTGATCATGTAAGTGGGTTGCACATCTTATTTAGTTTTGCAACCAGGCCGCTACTTTTAGAATTTGAAGGTATAACTGCGTTTCCAAAGTGGGAGGGAGAAGGGACGTTGCCTGAAGGTTTTACACAGATAATATCAAAGGTTCGATAGAGACATTGGAGTTTGGTACTTCTAGAACTTGGTTTATTTTAATTTTGAGCACTTCTTTTATAAACGATCCCATGTTAATGTTTTAATACCTATATTTTTTCTGAAAATAATTCAAAGTATAATCACTTGTCGATTTGCGATCCTACGAGTTTCTCCAATAAATATTATCAACAATCAGTGAATTTAAGTTTCATGTTCGGACTTATTGACATAATTTTCAGACAAGTAAAAGCTCGACCATAGTTCATTTTTGGCTATAATATTTAAGAGTGCTTTTGTCTGTTTATTTGTAATGATTAGGTGATGGAATAATGTTTAAACAGTAAATGTTTATTTGCATTTCAATACACCCAATAAAAATATAAATCCCAAAAACAACTGCTACTGGTCATGAATTAACACTTTCGCTCACCAGAAGTAATTATCCGTTATTATGATAATAACTTTAGTAAATCAATAATTAGTCCACCAGATACAGAACATTATGAAAGATATTACATGTGACAAGTACAAGGGGCGGCCTTATCGCTTAGAAGCGATCTCTTCCAGGCAACCTTTGGATGGAAAGAATTGTGTGAATTAAAGAAAGGCAGGGGGTGTACCAAGGATAGAGCTACAATAAATATGAACATAATATGAGTACCTATTTAAAGATAAATAAATGTTAAATATATATATATATATATAAAATAAATAAATATTATGTTTGATCTAAGTCCCTCGTGAGCAAAGAATCTTGTTTTGTCGTACTATCATTTGCGGCAGTGTAAAGGCTAACAACTACTCGTAGTTATGACATTACTAAGATCGCTATGTTTATATAGCCCACGGTAAGAAGCAAACTCTGCCTTACCTAGACTTCACTACATAGTATAAAATAAAATGGCGTCCCGCTGCCTGTCTGTCCCTATGTATGCTTAGATCTTTAAATTCTAAATATAATAATATAAAATCTATTTTTTTTTATTGATAAGTTTTTTATAGATAGAGATTCAAGATTATAAATTATTTGAAACATAGATTTAAACGCGGGGGAAGCCGCGGCGTGCAGCTAGTTATCTATAAGTTACGGATCTTTCAGAATCTGAATGCATCTAACGAAGCCACAAAAAAGCGTTTACGAAAGTAGCAAAAGAAAAGACATTACAAAACCCAGTAAAGCATAATTGATAGTTTGCCTCAAGTCTGGCCTAAGGCTGCCTTCACACGTGTCAATCATCGCTTTGTGTCCTTTCGTCACTTGCCCACATTATTCAGGCTTATTTCGAGAGGTTAAGATATGACTGGCCTTCAGTGGTTGTGTCAGGATTAGCTAAATAAACGCTATCCATTGGTTCGTTAAGTTCAGCTTAATCTTCTCGTTAAGGCGATCTTAGTCTATTAATTAATGATACCTGGAGGTCTACTTTGGAAAACGAACAAAGTTGGATGACGTCGGATCTAACAAAACGAAGGACGAAACGAAGCTCGATCCGTTCTTTTGATAACCTTACTATGAAAATGATTCTGACATTTATTTCTTTGAGATCCGAAACGAAAGACAGTTGGTCGTCACCAACCATTCGTTCCGAAGCAGCTTGGTGGTAAGGTTGTTCGTAATGATATAAAGTATATCATTTAGAAATTTTCCATTTTATCCTGCTTTATTTCTGTGAAGACACCGACGCCTTTCATTAATGACACATTTCTCCCTGTACATTAAACTCATTTATAATTTACATACCTATATAAAATAACAATATATCTTATATAATACCTATCCACATAGTTCTATCCATTCCAAGGTTGACTGGAAAAGATAGCTTCCATGCGATAAGGTCACCCATTGTACTTAGGTATTTCTTATGTTATGTCTCTTTATTATTTATTTATATCAATTTTTTTTATTGAATTTTATCGACAGACAAACACCGCGCATAGACAAAGACATAAATTATGTGTCAGACATAAAGTATGTCAATAATGTACCACCTCCATCACTCGCGCTATAACTGGGGCTAGTGCTATTACTTCTATCTACTGGACTACATAATAGCTTACTGCCCTAACTTCCTTGCTTTATGTAACTTTGTTGATTGGAATTAGGGTTGCCACTTTACACAGTGTTTCTTGTTTAAGATTTGTTGAGAAGAATTCTTCATTTTCACACTCACCTAAAAATATTTTTTTTAAAAGTCAAGAAAGCGATTTCGCAATCTATCACATAAATGGAAAAGTTGCTGTACTTTCACGCTTGACAATAATTATATTACTGTTTAGTCTTTGGCAACTTTTTCGCTAGACACATCTAGTGAAAACGTACCTGTGTTTAAGTTGTAGAGCAAATATACTGTACAGATCTTGGTGTTGAAATAACCCTATCAAACGATAAAATGTTAGTGGCCCCACCTTAGTGAGCATGAGCAGTTAAGTCAGAGATTGCCTTTTAACATATCTGCCATCTTCCTTTGTGTGCCCAGAATGGCAGAGTACCTGCGAACCTACTTCCTCGTCTTTGTAAACCTGAAACGTGCGCAAAAAATCACGTATTTTTATGTAATGCATACAATTGCTTTTGTTTCGGTCTCTGCATTGCAAATTGTCTTGGTCAATGTCTGATTTCTCGAAATATTTGAATTGCGTGGAGAATGGAGATCCACTTTGAGAATGATAAAATTTGAGAATTTGGGTGGTGTTCTCTGGAAGACTATCGATACATCAGGAAAACAGGAATACTTCTTTCAAAACCGTAATAAAAATGTTTTAACTGTCCGATTATCATAAGCCTCAAAAAATAAATGGAGATAAGGGGGAGGAAATCTTGTCATTACGAGGGATGACATGACAGCAAATAAAAAATATTGAAGGCATACAAATAATGACCGAATAAGTGACCTTTCGTATTTTCAACAGTTGATACCGATGGAGCTTCAATCCCCGTTGTTCGACCATAACGTTTCCAACATTGGCTCATTTATTTTGAATTATTTGTAGCTATCACAATCCTAAATCAGACTAAAGCGGTCATAGTCTAGTAAAATATGTCAAGTATGAGCCCAAATCCTCATTTTCCAAGGAGAGCAACAATCCTAGACAATGGTTCAATCTTCAACAATGGTTTATCGTGCATCTTTATTGCTAACACCCATAATAGACCGCCGAGACGGATGCCCTCGCTGTTTCTATTGAGATAAGATAGAACATTATTTTTGAATAGCTCTTATGACCAAAAATAGAGCTCCTGTACCACCTGAGTCGGATATGGGTTACGATATGAGTATACATAGCTAACGACACAACTCGTAATTATTGTGACGCAAATTGCGCTTTTAGTATGTCAGCAATAAGTCTGATTTGTGTTGTTTTTCAAATCATCAATCAAAAATTATTTATGGACACATTATTTCATTTTTAATGTAAGGTCAAACGAGACAGCGTTATGCCTTTATTTTAAATAGAGCACCTTATATCACCTAATAAATTTGAAACACAATTTGTCTTGGTGATGTCATTTATTTCAAATAGTTTTATTTATTGATACCTATTAATATTTATATTATATTTTTTGTTTATTGAGTTGCAAATAAAATATTCTATTCTATTCTAAATATTTTTTTGCAAAACTTTAATAATAGATGCGATACTGGTATGTCTGTAACATTGATTTGATTAATCTTTAACAAAGCTATGCATAGAGCTTGTTGAAAAATATATTTGAATGAAACCGAATTCTAATTAAAAATGTATTGGATGATTTATGATGACGTATTGTTAATTAAGCATGTTTATTAGAAGACAATCAATTAGCACTTCATACAAAAGTCAAAAGTTCAAAGTCGCGCACGAGTCGAAGCCTTTAGCATAATCACTTGAAAGCTTTGAACCAACCGCTATGCTAACAATTACTTTTATTAGTCTTAACTAACACGTCTTATTCTTCATCATCATCATCATCCTTGTCGAAGACGCCACACATCACACACCCCCTAAAAATGCGTGCATTTGGTCTACCAGTAGGTAACTCGTAGCATTTATAATTTTGTTGTTGTAGTATTGAGTTTTTGTCTAATATACGATTTATTGCATTCATTCATGCCCTTATACAGCAGCATACTTTGACATTTTATCTAATATATGATTCCTTTTAACTAATTTATTATTTGTTTTATTATGATAAATTATTATATCTTTATCTTAATTTTTTTAAGGTGTGTCTGTCTGCCTTTCTATGCACATTGCCCTATAGTGTTTCCTATGTCTAAAGTTAGTGTGTTATAGAATAAAAATGTATTTAACTTTTAAAATGTATAGTATTTAACGCCATCAAGTGTACATGTGTACCTACGAGTACTACGGTGGAAATAAATAAATAACAATTGTACCCGCGCAGCAGAGTTCGCTCTATTGAGTCGATTGGTTTCTCGCCTGCTTCACCAGTTGTCCACTCTGAAGTTATTGTTAGTTTGGTATTATTATAATGTAAATAGCTACAATATAAATAATTAGGATTAAAATTATAATATTTTTAGCTCTTGTGCAATGATGTAATTTCCTTTTTTTTGTACGATCAGTATGTACTGATAGACGTACCTATGCACGCCGCAGAAAGTGCTTCCCCAAATACCTAAGCTGGGTTTACCATAATCGCCTTGCTTAATGATCTTATTATTATTATAATTTATTAATTTAGTTAATATTTATTTGTTGCAGAGCGATGTCCCGGGCTACAAACTGCCGCGCACCCGGTTCACGTGCTCTGGCCGACCATCTGGCTACTACGCCGATATGGACACTGGATGTCAGGTAACTATCATCTCAAAAAGAAAGTCGAAAGACAGATGTAGCGCTGTGGGCCAGGTTCGGTCCGGGTTCGATTCCTGCTTTGGGACAAATGCTTGTACGACAAAAGTCATTTAAAACGGGATATTTACCATGATTTGATTTATGAGTTTTCCAATATTGGGAAATATTGGAAATCATCGTTAATATCCCGTTTTAAATGACTTTAGCGTTTATAACCATGATAGTTTCAAGAGTTTAAAATGTTGGAACGATCTGCATCGTTTAGGATGTTCTTGATATTTTCTATGTACCTATAGTAAAAATGTTTTATCTGAGTATTGTATTCGATTAAGTATATCAGTCATCCAGTATCCATAATCATTTACTTAGCTTGGGGCTAGATGATGCTTTGTACACTGTCCAGCATTATTTTTATTATTAAGAGCGTTTATTCCTAAAATGCGCAGAAACAGTACTTTTCAAACCCGTTTATATCATGAACCACTTATCTTATAGTATAATTATGTTATTTACTAATAATTTTAGGAAATTTTAGTGTCCAAATAGTTTGACTATAAAATATTTCGATTAATATAGTATGTACGCGTTCTATCAAGATAACTTGTGAGAGGTTTTCATAATGTGAAATATTACGAATATTTCACATTTTTTGAATTTTAATTTCACATAGTAGGATACCAAAACCAAACATCTATCTAATTAACTTTTTAGCCAAGGATCTCATCAGTAGGTTATATTTTTTTCTTAATTAGATATGTCAGTATTTTCTATTATTTTGATCTTCGAAACTGATGCTGAAAGGGAAATTATGAAAACCTCTCACAAGTTATCTTGATAGAACGCGTACATACTGTATTAATCGAAATATTTTATAGTCAAACTATTCGGACACTAAAATTTCCTAAAATTATTAGTAAATAATATATACTATAAGATAAGTGGTTCATGATATAAACGGGTTTGAAGAGTACTGTTTCTGCGCATTTTAGGAATAAACGCTCTTAACAAGAGTTTATGGAATTACATGCATGATTAATTGCACCATAATAATATGACATGACATACCTACCTACCGGGTTTTTGTGCAGCTACATGCCAAAATATACTAAAATAGCATCGCAAATTGACCAATTATATTTTAGTGCATTATAACAGTCATAATAATTATTTGTATTGCTCAAAACAATTTGGTGTTTTATTTTTTGCTAGCATTGCTGTGTGACGTCTGAAAATCAAAAAATAATAGGTAGGTATAAAAATATATCCAAATTTAAAAAAAAAATCTTGAGTGGAGACTGCACACGGCAGACGCCTTCCGATGGATGTCGAAGGTGGGATGACGACCTGCGAAAGACTGTAGGCAGAGGCTGGATGCGTCAAGCTGAAGACAGGGCGCTGTGGAAATCATCAGTTGAAGAAAACCAGAGGCTATATTATAAATAACAGACTTACAAACCGATAAAACACTTATTGAAGATTTTCACGGGTAGATAATAGAATAATACCTACAATAAAAATGACAATGAACCTGGTTTACATACATCTATAAAGTTATTTAGGTATTTTTAAGTGATTGCCATCATTAAACGCAGTCGGTTAAAAAGAAAACAGTTACGAATAACACGCCAGATGTGGCGACGAGACGTCAAGGTAAGCGCGCCATATTTATCGCAGCACGGCCAGGGAAGCCCACGGGAGTTACGACATCATTGTAGGCTCATTCTGATGAATGGGGTGAATATAACTCATTTAACAAATATTTATTAGTCGACTTCAATAAAGGAGATTTTCAATTCGACTGGATTTTTTTTTAATGTTTGTTACCTCAGAACTTTTCACTGGGTGAATCGATTTTGATGATTATTTTATATTTGAAAGCTGGTGCTTCCTGCGTGGTCCCATTTCAATTTGGTCCAGTTCTGACAACGGCATCCATGAAAATGTGCGCGACAAATGGACGAATAACTCAATACCTATCACGCCAGCCGATTTCGATGAGTCTTTTTTTTTAAACAAAGTTTTAAGCCCATTTTCATTGTTTGGGAATTTCTGGATCAAACCAGTACAGTACTGAAGTGCATATTTCAACTTTAAATCACACTAAAATTGTAAATGCGAAAGTGTTGATGTTTAGAATGGATAGACGGAGGTATTTGTTACTCATTCAGACCAAAACTACGGAACAGATCGTTTGTTGCATATTGGTAGTTCTGGGCCTGGAATAAGACTTATTATCCCATAAATTAGTTTTCATGGGATATAAATTACCTTAAAACGTTTCCATAAAAACAATGCGTGCGAAGCCACGGACAGACACTATTACTTATGCTATAAATATAAACGTATGCTTTAATTAAAAACTAACTATTATGTATAGCTAATACGGAGGTACTTGAATAGCCAGGTGATATTTGGTGGGTGGTGTATTTCTATACAACCTGTTAGATCACAACTTGATCAAAACACACAGGCACCTAACAATCATTATTGGTTGTGTCTGCCTGTTTCAAATCACCCGCTTTAGTTGACAGGTAAGGTCAAGTTGTTATCAAGTCAGTTCATTTTAATTCGTTCCGTTTAAGTCAAGATAATAATACTAAATTACTTATAATTAAGTTCAAATTTAATGTAGCATGGTTCCTATAACACGATTATTTATAACTTGTTTAAATCTTCTTTGTCTCGATTGTTGTCGGGTAATTAGCGTTGTAATGGGTTAATTATACGAATTATGATTATCAGGTTACGTCTATGTTATACATAAAGTGTATATACATATACATGTGCCACGATACATGTATACCACAGATAATATAATACATACTGATGTATACTAAGTACTCCGAGAGGATCGCAGTAAAAAAAATATATTATTTCTCATAAAAAACGCTAAAATATTTGAACTACACGTGAATTTGACAAATTAACCTGTAAAAAGCTTTGACACGTAAATTTCAGAAGTATGATCATCATCATCAGTCTATATTAGTCCACTGCTGGACACAGGCCGTAATGAGCGCCATAGTAACCTATCTTCAGCTTAATAATAATAATATTTCCATATAAATAGTTTCTATATTATAAATGTAGATTATAGATAAGGAACAATAGGGTTCGCACGCTGCCGTAGCGCATGTAGATGAAGCAGAGGTAGCCCTGACCTATAGGGGCGCATACCTTATCGCGAGCCGAGCTTCGAGAGAATGTACGGAATCTGTAACTTAGGCGAGGACTTCTATGTTGGTTGTAACTTCATTATGATGGTATTTAACATATCCCAAAAATTCTCAAAATTTCTTCGAGTGGCTTTTACACTATAGTAAAAAACCTTATGATAGTATTGGCAAACAGGCGGTCTTCTGTCTAATAAATAAAAATATTTACATTGTATTATGTTGGTATATGAGTCATCTAGTACCCATAACTCAAGCTTTGCTTAGCTTGGGGTAAGGTGTGTGAATATCAACATATTTCTTTATTTTAAGCCGACAATATTATTCAAACTTACTCCTCTAAATTACTTAATAGCTTTGTTCTACAAATGACCTGCTCTTCACGTCCAGTCAAAACAAATACAAAGTACACAACAACATATTTTATAGAAAATCAATGACAGCCGTGAATTCGTTTTTTGAGTAAGTTTTCTCCATTCAAGCTGCGCCTGCGGCGATTGCCTCACGGCCGCGGTGTTTTTGCACATTGGCATGAAACCGATATTTCATGGTTTTGGTGGTTTGGTACCGCTGATTGATTTTCTACTTAATTATAAGTATTAATACAACGGGTATTTATCGCGTTTATTTACCTTTTTTCCCGACGTTTCAACAGGTTTACACTCTGTCGTGGTCACGGGATCACTCTTCATCATCATCAGTCATCCCGTGACCACGACAGAGTGTATTAATACTTATAATTATGTGTTCAGATCGCGTAAGTTTAAAAAAAAAAAAAAGATTTTCTACTTGTAAAATCGGAATGGCCCATTTTGATCGTTTGTGATCTCGAATAAATCTTTTTGTGTAGTTTGACGCAGTGGCTGTATATAGCAAAGTGTTTTCAGATAATGATCTTCTTTTATAAAAATAATTTGTGGTAAGGTAAATGAAACTGAATCAAGACGCGCGATAGAGCATCAGCTAAGTTTGGAAAGAAACTCAATATTTAGGAGATAACAACCTAAATATTGAGATGAACCGTTTGATTTCTTTAAATTTGTCATAACAATTCAGGTACAGTTTTCCTGCGGTCACCACACTAACCAAAGCCTATATCGCAGAGACCAGTAATGTGGGTAACAAAATTTCGGACTACTTACTAACTTACTATCTATGAGTGAAAAAATAGATAATTAAAAATAAATAGGAAACTACCAAACATAATTATGTAGTGCAACTAAGAATGAGAAAAATACAGAATAAGTTTACATCTTCCAAACTAAATAATATAAAATGTACAAAATTTATAAATCTAATATTAAAATAAGATCTGATTTAAAAGACCAGACTTTTCTTAAAAACTGTACCTATGTATACCTCCCTCCATAAACAGTAACAGAAACCTCCCATCAACTTCACTACTCGTCCACCTAAGTGGCATCATTGCATTACCATTTTCCCAAGTGAACTTCCCATACATTCGTCCCATAGCGCGAGTTTCCCATACAAGTCATACAACAGTACCTCTCGGTGGTCCAGTGAACCAGTTCTGCAGCCTTGACCTTACCGTAACGGTTCATGTTAATCT
The DNA here is from genome assembly GCA_947044415.1 of Eupithecia dodoneata. NCBI lineage: Eukaryota > Metazoa > Arthropoda > Insecta > Lepidoptera > Geometridae > Eupithecia > Eupithecia dodoneata. The sequence continues at coordinate 703,022 of OX345665.1, forward strand.
TCGTTGTCGGAAGCTGTCGTGGTGACGGGCTGAGCTGCTCGAGTACATATAATAATGTAATTCTAACAGAATAGGTTGGTACCGAATTTTAATTTTCAACGCGGAAGTTTAATCTAATTATCTAGTTTTTTTTCGGTTAGAAGGTAAGTTTTGAATATGAAATGAAATAGAACATTGAACAGGTTTTATTTTATTTAATTGTGTTTGCTTTTTTTTAACAATCACGCTGTTTGAAAACGGAATCAAGTTGTTTAAAAACGGCGCCACTGCTGTTTCTTAAATAAAGTAACTACAAGATCGACATTAGTAAGCTATTGCCCAGTTAGAGCTCCATCAAGTCTAAAACTTTCTTAGACCGAAGTGTTGAAATTAAGACTGGTTCTTACGTCTAATACTACTGTTAAATAGAAGTGAGCAAAAACCTTAAATAGAAGTTTTAGTCACATTTCATACACACTGATGAAGACCAGAAGAGAATCCTCTCAAAACCTTTTTATAGTTTAAAGGTCGTCTCCAACGACGCAAAGTCGCTTCGCTTATGAATGCGGAGAGCCCGATGACATCGAAATCAAAAGTTAACTTGCACTTTCTTATGTTCAACTTTATTCGTAGGAAGTCACGTTTAATATTGTGGTTATTATTTCAATTAGGCACACCAATATTGGCAATAAAATAAATACCGAAGGTAGTTCTGATCTAAACCGGTCTTCAGTCTTGTCTTCAGAAATGTTATGAGGATTTTACGAGAAGGTATTACTCATGTTATAGATGGCGGAATTAATTAGGAATATGATCTAGGTAGGTATGTATTTGATATGGTACCTTACCTACATAATATAGACAGCGTTGTATTTTAATGTTTTGACAGATTTTCAAAATGAAGCTGATTTTTTTTTTGCAAGAACCGACCTTATAAGTATTTACTAAAATTATAAAAGTTTTAATTTGTTTCTCCTAAATAATGTACTTTTATATCAAAAGACATTATAAATATAAGTTTAGTACGTAAATATCGGAGCTCCACTCCACTGGGTATCAGTTCTAAACACTATTGTTAAAACAAGATTTGACACCCACACTTCTACCTTATCCGTTCACTGCCTTAGCCATTATGAGCCATATAAACATTACTTCGCTACTCAAACGCCACATTACCTACACATCGAATCACAATAAGCATTATCGCTAACAGAGATCTGAGACAGGTGTCTCAACTGAGATTATATCTCATAAAATAATAAAACGTGTATTTGACTATAATAATACATTGATCAACTTCGTTTGTAATGTCAATGGACGCAAAACATAAAGCATAGAGGTTATAAGAGTCACGGAGCTCTATTACCTAGTCTTGTAACAATTGATGAATAGTCAAATGGAATGAGCTTCCTCAAGATAACATTTCTGTGTCAAGAATAGCAGTGATAGCTGGGAGGGTGGACTGCCCGTACACCAGACACTGCTGTGAACGCGCCACCGCCACCAGCAATACTATGTATTAGTTTTTAAGGTTTTGTGTAATTATTAGTAATTACTAATATGAGCTGAGCGTCCTACCCGTTATGACCTACGGAGCTGAGACGTGGACACTCACGATAGGGCTGGTCCACCAGTTCAAAGTCGCTCAGCGAGCTATGGAAAGAGCTATGCTCGGAGTTTCTCTGAAGGATAGGATACGAAACGAATGCATCCGACAGAGAACCAAAGTTATCGACATAGCTCAAAGAATTAGCAGCTGCAAACTGAAGACAGGGCGCTATGGCGCTCATTGGGGGAGGCCTATGTCCAGCAGCGGACTGATATAGGCTGATGATGATGAAGATGAATATGAGCTGTACTGCTTTTTATTTTTTACTAGCGACCTGCCCGGCTTCGCACGGATGCAAATGCATATATTATATACATAATATAGACCTTCCTCTTGAATCACTTTATTAGAAAACACCGCCTCAAAATAGCTTGCGTAGTTTAAAAGATCTAAGCTTACATAGGGACAGGCAGACAGCGGTAAGCGACTTTGTTTTATACTAAGTAGTGATTTAAAGAAGCCCTAAGTTGCCTCCATAAGAAGGTGCCATATTTGCGGTATTTACTTACTCCTGTGACATGTGACCCGAAGTCGATCTTTGTCTCCGGCAATAGACTTCTCCAGGCAGCACCAATTGGCTCTCTGTTTTGCTTTTTTTAGGACAAATAAATAAATAAAATTTATACATAAAAACTCGTAGCTAGACAAAACATGAGTGCACTAAATAAATATAGCGAAGTATAGCCAGCTGACACCCTGAGTACGACATCTACACACTGTCGGCGTAAAAAAAAAAGAAGCGTGTTTTTATTAATTTAGTCCTTTTATATTTTTATCTATGCTAGTTTTAAGGTATATATTACGATGGACGAGAATAAGTTAATTAAGATCTGTTACTTTTCTATGGTCTGAAATAAATGATTATTATTATTATTATAACAATTTAGCCTGAACAGATAAGCCCAAATTTCCCATAGGTAGAACTAATGTCTTGTATACTGTTTATTATACTAATCGTATGAATAATTACCCAGCGCCTGTGCTGCATAAAAAAAAGTGCCAAAAAACAAAACAAGTTAGGAAACCTAAAAATAATTTACAAACCTACATTATTACAATCAGATCGTACCGTACATTTAAACAGCAATTTGCATGAGTTAAAAACAATTTGTTCTATTACGCATCCGCATTCTATTAAACTCGTGTAAAAACAGTAATGTCAATTTAAATTCTGCAGACATTGTTATTTAAAACTCGTCATTGTTGTATCGCTATTTGAACTCGTGGAATCTTTACATTTAGCGTCTGTCTTGTCTGTTTGATTTCCTATAACTGACTTTTCCCATAGTAGCTTTATGTCATTCGATTGTCAATTGTTATATTCTTTACTCAAACGATGGTTATTATTTTTAGTGTGTTCGACATAGATCATACAAAATGTTAACTCGTTGGGAGACAAAAAAGGTTCTATCTTCGGCTGTGTAATTTTTTTATGTACATATATTCGGCGATTTCTCCATCAATTATTTACCGTTTTGTTTTTTTTTCGCTACATTATGGATAATGATTTCGAGGTGGGCTCATAAAAATGTTATTCCCGTGAAATACGAAAGTATTTGCCATCCTGGTATAGTATTTTTAACTAGAAATAATAAAAAAATAATAACAAAAGACAAGAACTAAGGAATTTGAAGTATTTTTTTATTTTTTTCGAAACAATAATATTATCAAAGTGTGGGGCTGTTAGGCCTACTTAGACAGAAGCGTTATTCGAAATACACTCCTATGAGATGTGTCACTTCGTAGTTCCGCTTACATGTCTGGTTTAATGCTTTAAGGCCCACATACACTTAGAATTCTATATCTTCTATTTCTGCCTAACATAAAAATACATTCCTGATAAAGCGTTAAGCTTTTGCAGTTCAAAGGTAAAATAGAATACAATGTAAGGTATCTGTATCAGTGTTTGTTCTTACCATTACTTCCACATAACACATCGTGACTAGTGATTTTCCCTCCAGTCGTGTGATCGGAATGAGGAAGAGCCGGCCATCTCAGCTGAAATCTATGCGTGACCAAAACAGACAGCGAAGTGCGTGACTTACATGTGTCTGAATACTTATTTGTTTATTTCACTATTTGTTTCGTGATACGCTAAAGAATATAATACGACCTTTGCATTGTTTTAAGAATAGGTCGACGAAATAAGATATTGTGTTTAGTAAAATAAAAATGGTTTATATCAGACATCTTGTGGTCCATAAGCTATATTGACGATATTACAATATTAAAGAAACTACAACATATAAGAACTTAGAATTGTAGAGAAAAGAAAAGAAAAATAAAATATTTTTTTAATGCCTGGATAGGCGTTACCCACGAAAGGAAATCACGAGTTAGGTTCAACCAATGCAGCGTGGTTAACCCTGGAAAAAATGATAGATTAACTAGATTATTTAACAGAAAGTTGGCTCAATGCGGCCTACGATCGAAAGCAATGGAAAAGGAGGTTTGCTTTTGCCATGCAAGGACGTTATTATGCTGAATGAAATTGCCAGAACCAACCTTTATCACGCTGCGCGCTGTCTGTCTGTCCATAAGTATGCTTAGATCTTTAATACTACGCAACGGATTTTGATGCGGTTTTTTTAAAATAGATATAGTGATTAAAGAGGAAGGTTTGTAAACCATTTGACACATAGATTTTTACGCAAGCGAAGCCGTGGGGCAGCTGTAGGAACAAATAACTCCCAGAAACATACCTATTCCCAAGTTCAAGAGCTCTATCTCGCATTGTAATCAGCCCCCTATTCGCAGCTAATGTTGATGAATGACCCTTGATCTCCCGCTAAGGATGTCATTACTTGGGATGCATCAGATAGAACACTTGGTATTCTCTATCGCGATCTAGGCGCGTAATAGGATGCGTATGCGCATAGAGTAACAATTAAAGTTAAATCGAATCTAGACTTTTCTTGTGTCAGCCGGCCACCCATGTTCAATTCGATTTGTTCTAACAATCGACTTTTCTATTATATTGACAGTAATGGAAGATATCTTTCGAGCGTGCCTATAAGCAATGGCAAATGAATCCCCTTTGTTGCCGATCTTCGTTAAACTCTTTGCATATCATTATCATAATGATAATTATTTGTTCGGTAGTTTTAGTGTGTGTACAGTAGTTCTAAAAGAAAAAACAAAACTTCAATTAGTATTTAAGGTCTTTGGCTGAAAAACAGCGCTGAATATAATAATGTTCAGCGCACGCTGAGCCAACCCCTATTTCGGTGCAGTCATGGAGGTAGTCTTATTTTCTTAATATCACCTATTTGTGTCACTTGATAAACTACTTTATTTGCCGTTTGTTATTCTATGCCTGTATTTTGTACTTGTGTCCAAATAAATGTTTTTCTATTCTATTTAAAAGTATAGTGATATCATAGAATGAAATAAACCTCGTATGTACTCAATCGGCGAATCATATAATGTAACTGGTCTACAGATTTCAGAGTTTTGATGTTAGCCATAACCCGTGTCTGCTAAGTATATATATACTATAATAAGTATCTACCTATGTACTCCACTTTCGATGGGTAATTGCATTTTCATTCGTTCTTCAAAGTATCAAAGATGCACGACTTCACATTTACAGACTAACTGCACTTCACTTGTGGTTTTCGAAGCAATCAAGTAAATTGAATGCTATTTAAATCGTGTTAAGGTTTAAAGTGTTTGGTTTAGTTGTGTGAAGGTCTCGTAGGCCGATGTTAAATTATTCTAAGACGAACATTCTTGTTTTAACAGAGAGAATATTACCAGAAAAAATTACTACTTATTTAGGTATTAATATTTCAGAAACACGTGGAAAGCTTTCAACAACTACGCTTAAAATATTCAGTTTAATCCATTCAGTAAATACCTATAGCGTGAAGATGTAGGAAGCTTACATCCATCCATCTAAACATACAAACTTTTGCATTTATAATAAAAAATGGACTAAACAAACCAGCCACACTAATCACTTTATCGCTCTTTGGAGCACGGAAAGAAACTTGTAATTATTTCAAAATTTAAACATTCAAAAAACAACTAATAAGTACTTACACAATGAAAAAGAAGATGGTTTAAAATTCCGTGATGTTACCTTCCTGGTAGGAAATGGAGATGAACTTATGAGCGCTAATATGCTTATTATCAATTAATCATTAGGTATGTCGGCAATTATCGAATAATGTGCTTTTTTAGATTTCCTACAAGGCTCTTACGAACATTCATTGGTAGTCCATGTAATACCAATGCACAAAGGCTTTTTCTCTGCGGAAAGACATGCGAATGGCAAAAGGAGGAATGAAGTAGGTAAATAAGACTGGCTCACGAAGGGTTCTGTACTATTATTTATAGAACGGCAAAAAAACTCATGTGTATCCGTCTGTCTGTGTGTCGGACGTCAAACGGATAGAAAAAACCGTGATAGTTAGTTAGACAGTTGACATTTTCGAGATGATGTAGGTATATCTGTTGCCGCTATATCAACAAATACTAAGTAGTATTTTACAGCTGAGTCTTAGTAATAGGGTCCCGTTTTACCCTTTGGGAAAAAAGTACCTGCAGATTTCGCAGCTTACGAAAAAATTCAAGTCGCTTCTTCTCACCCCTTTAGCTTACTGCATGAGGTACCTAACTAGTTCGTGCTGGAGGACAAACTATTTTTCTTTTCAATTCCAAACACAGTCAACCTCAAACACTGCGTAACGCATTGAATTGAATTATTTTATTTGTTATTCACAAAAATTGAACTCGTACGTATCTATCCTAACAGGCAACCCAGTGCAATAGAGTACTATCCTACCAGGCAACCCAGTGCAATAGAGTACCTTTTTAACATTATCTATTGTATTTGTCTAAGGATAATTTACTTTACCGATAGTCTATTGGCAAAGGCTTGCCTCTGATACCTAATAACTTAACTACGAGTAAAAAGCGAAATCTGATCATATCTCTTCTCTGTTCCAGGTGTACCACATGTGCGATGGACTGGGCCGTCAGTTCAGCTACACCTGCCCCAACACGACGCTGTTCCAACAACGCATGCTGATCTGCGACCACTGGTACATGGTCAACTGCTCCATGTCCGAGCGGGACTATGACGCCAACCTGCTTATAGGTGAGATTTCTATGGCCATATCTCGCAAAGGCGAAGTGCAGCAAGCAAGCAAGCAAGCTGAAGTGGCGGTGGGCCGGCCATATCTCGCGAAGGCGAAGTGCAGCAAGCAAGCAAGCAAGCTGAAGTGGCGGTGGGCCGGCCATATCTCGCGAAGGCGAAGTGCAGCAAGCAAGCAAGCAAGCTGAAGTGGCGGTGGGCCGGCCATATCTCGCGAAGGCGAAGTAGACGGTAAACGTAGTGTAGTAAGCCCTCCGACCAGGTGGGATGACGATCTGCGAAAGACTGCAGGTAGATGCTGGATGCGTCAAGCTGAAGATAGGGCGCTGTGGCGCTCATTGGGGGAGGCCTATGTCCAGCAGTGGACTAACACATGATGATGATGATGATCCATGATATACGATATCCCTTCGTTTCGCTTGGAACATCATTTGGCGTGTTTTAATAGTCAAATTGAGAACCTCCTCTTGTCTAACCGACTTCAAATAAGAAGGACGTATGTTTGTTACCTCAGAACTTTCGACTGGGTGAACCGATTTTGATGATTATTTTTTATTTGAAAGCTGGTGCTTCTTGTCTGGTCCCATTTTAATTTGATCCAGTTCTGACAATGGCATCCATCATGAGAAAATCATATAAGTCTTTAAAATTATTTGGTTGGTTGGTAAGTTAAAATGATGGCACAATCGTATTTGAGTAGGGATCCGCAACGAAAATGTAACCTAACTACTACCTGAAAACATCTTTAATTAAATTGCCATAAAAACCTTTACTGTGCGTCAGACTTGACGTTCTTAATTTTATGCTGTAACTATTAACTTTTAATAGTTGTTTTGAGACTTATTTTGAAATAACCTACAAGTGTTCGACCCGCATGTGATCAACTCATGAAGGTTTCTCGTAAATTACATGTTTAACAGAGTAATACAGTCATGCATTTTGCACAGGATACTTTTATGACTTCGTCAGGCTCATTTAGCTTTTCATTACTTAATCAGCATGCATCAAATAGGCCGAGTTCACAGATGCACTCAACCTTGGGCTTCCATTATTGATATTCTACCTTCTTGACGCCTCTACAACCATGTTATTTGATACTCGCAAACTATTTAAAATGCATTAATGATCAAATGTAGGAAGGTACTTGGATGCCCACGCGCCGAGATTTTACGCTTTGTCAGTTTCATCATTTTGATTGATGATTTAAAAAGCACGTCAAGTTCATAAATTGTTTTCCATTTAGTCACGAATGATTGCTACGCTGCTACGCCCCGTAGAGACTTTGCTACGTCGTAGACGCGAGTAAATAAGGGAAGAATATTTTGGATTTTTTCAACGATAAATCAATATTTCCTAACTATAAATAGGTATAAATACTTTCGTTAAACATTATCTAGTGTCCCACAACAGACTCTTTCGGCCGTTCTATAGGCGTAGATGGTGGGATGAACTTGACACCTATTAAACAGACTGGCGCCTTGGACCAACAAGGTAATCAGTAGAAGGGAGGCATTAGTTCAGCAAAGGGATGTCACTCGTCTCAAAGTTAAGTAAAGTCGATAAAATATTTTAAGTTGTAACCTAGGGCATGCATTGATTTTCCTTCATCTATACCTACTAATATTATAAACAGGACAGGTTGATATTTTAGTTTGTTTGTATTGAATAGGCTCTGAATCTATTGGCTTTTGGGCTACACTATCCGCGGGTGACATATGCTTTATTATAAGTATTATAGGAATGTGAAATTAGAATTTATCGCGGCTGAAACGGCGGAAACCGCTAGTCCTTGATAATTGGGGCATGCAAAACTCCTTCAACAAAGATCGTCAAAATATCTTGGTATTGATATTCCTGACCTGCGTCAAGGTCCAGGATATCGCTGACAAGGTGACGGATGTAATGTCATCTCCAAGCTGAGGAGGTGTGAATAATCGGACACGAGGCGTAAACACTAATGTACCGTGGCCACAGCTACTGGGTTACTTTGTGTTCGTAGGTATTTGTTTACATGGTTGTTAATAACTAGCGGAATCAATACGATTGGTTGTATACCTACTTTGTATAAATTTGTGTTTTATGTAGGCTTTATACTCCACTTACGGACCACCTACCTTTACTGACCGACCAAAAGTGCCGAAAACCATGTTTTTTTCTGTTCGTTGTATAAACACTGGTCGGCGCTAAATTAAAACGAATTATCAGGATTCATTTGTCAACTCATAAAACTTATCTTTTGATATAGCTTTGAAATTATTCCAAGAAGAAACCTCTGAGTAAAAGTTGTTTGAAATATCGATTAGTGTCATCTTTGCGATATTTTTTATCGAGTTTTTATTTTTTTTATTTTTAGAGTATCTATATGTTCAATTTTTATAAAATATATTTATTTCGTGCTTCATTTACATTTTGGTAGAGATACAGTTGTCTAAAAAACCTAAACGTAGAACTATTCCCCCTTAGAAACGATTCCCTCACCAACTTTCGATTTATATCTACTTTGTCATAACTTTATGAAAACATTTCTTCATTAACCGACTTACCCCTATATCTTTAGATAATTCTTCAACTAATTAATCCTTCACTCAAACTCGTCTTAAGTGCATCGAGTATTACTTAAAAACATACTCGAGTTCGGTATGCTTAGTACAGGCTTTATTGTCATAAATATCATGATATTTTCCAGGTCAACGCGACAAGCCCTTCGTGTCAGACGAGGAGATGAGCCAGCGCACCCCGCGCCCCGACATCCTCTCCGTACCTCTCAACAACAACTACTACGACGGGCTCCGGGAGGCAGAGTCCAAGGTACCTACCTATCTATTATGTACATTAATTTAATAAATAAACGTACGGTTTTTGTTACATTTGTTTTCGCTTATGTGTTATTCCTGATCTCACGTCTTCTGTGATGCGGTGGGGAAATGGTCCGCCTGCGACACAGGAGTTTGCGGGAAATATGTTTGTACGAACTGCAGATATTTGATCCGGGTGTTCTAGTCGTTTTCTAAGTATAATATAAAATTATATTTATTTAATATATCATATTAAATGTATATCAGTTATCTAGAACCCATAACATAGGCTCAGTTTAGCTTAGAGCTAAATAACATGGTGTGAATTTTTCATCATTATTTATAGACCGTTATGAGTGATTCATTGGATTAAGCGATATCCAGCAGTGGGCAGATGCAGGTTAATGTTGAAAATGATAATGATTCTGGGCTTCAAGTTCGCTAAGATACTATGATGATTTTTGCCAATACTATTTCTTAAAAAATTATCGATGAAACAAGCTAAAAAAGTCATATATTTTAGGCAAATAACATATTGTTAAATCGATGACCTACCAACGATGTGTCTAGCGATATATTTGAAAATATAAATTAACATTCTCTCAGTGCACTGTACTTACTTATACCTTATCTTAAACTCCTGTTTCTTTTTCCAGTACCCACTCCACCCTGACAACAGCATCGTCGGCGTCCCTGACTCTATCAACAAAGACAAGAACGGCCTCGACAGCGGCAAGAACACTTTCCGGCCACCTACCGGCTGGTCCACTCAACGCCCGCGCCCAGATATTAGCAACATCGATAGCTTAGAAGGCTCGGCGTCCCAACGACCAACACCGACCGTCCAACCACTAGACAGGGGTACAGGCTCTATAACCAACACGCGACCAACAGTCACCCCGCCATCCCTCGAACTGATCCCCCCATTCACTCCTACAACAGAATCATCAGAATCCTCAGAAGAAATGCAGATCGACATTCGCATGAATATACCAGATCCAGTCGTCACGTTCATAAACCGTTTCGATCCTGACTCCACAGACAAACCGATAACAGACACGGCGATGACTAAAACCGAAATCATAAACCTGAACAAACAGCTACCTGATCCTCAGGCTAGTTCAGAAGAAGACAGAGCTCCGAGAAAGAACAAAAACTTCTCCAACAAAAATACAGTTCAAGACAGAAACGACAAGAGCTCTGCCGATCAATCCAAGTTTGATATCACCAAGGGAACAAACCCGAACGGGGTACGCGTACCTGATAATGTCCTTCTACCTCCAAAATCTGAGTTCTCGGACTCTCCCACAACAACTGTCGGTCCACCAATTTACTATGAATGGAAATGGGCAGTTCCTGCTTTCGATTTAGAGCCACCGAAACAGGGTAACGATACGAGAACCAACTCTAGTCTCTCTCAAACAAAACCTCAATCTCAAGGCAGAAGTCCTTTCAGAGATGTTACGAGACCGACACCACCAGCCGAAGACCCTACACCAGCGCCAAAGAATGTAGAATACAACATCAGCTCGTATTTCGTACCTGATTACGTGTTTCCTTTAGACAAGCCCCATCCGGGGTACGAGAATGATGAGGCGCAAACCTCCTTCCAAGTTCAAGTGGCCAGGGAAGGCCGGTCCAGTTATGGGGAGAACCCAGCTTGTCCTCAATGCCACCCCGCGTATCTGAAGCCTGGTTCTTGCGAGCCTTGCATTGTAAGGCGGTAACGATTTGAGGGTATAGTTTGTAATTAAGTTTTGGAGGGTATTGTGCTGTCAAGATTATCTTTGTTCTATGCTCTCTATTCATCTGTTACAGTAAGTTGCAGTTCGTATGATGTAGGTAGACTGTATAGAAACTTTTTAAAACTCGGACAAAAAATTTGTTTCAGGGTAAATAGTACATTTTATACTAGCTCTACTCATTAGGCCACAAAACAATGATCGAATCTTAAATGTTATTTTTAAACTTGTAAATAATTAGATAAATAGGCTCGACATCATGATACCTGGTAAGGAAGCTATTATTAAATAAAGCCATAATACTTATTATTATTCAGAAAGGCCTTCTCATGGATATATTTTCTATCTCTAGGTAAAGATTAAACCAATAATGTAATTAGAAGTAAACTTTTATTATACCTTTGCCCATCATAACGTTCGAATACCTAATTATGTACCTACCTGCGTTAGCAAAAAGTAGGTAGGTAAAGTTGCTTTGATGTGTTTTTATGATACCTACTTATTAATTAAATCGCCTTTCTTGCATATTAAACGAATTCTATAGGTAGGTATTTTACTCACAGTTAGGTAACAAAATCACAATAAAAGATTTATATGAGGTAAATTAGATCATAATGTATCTATTATGTTGTTATAAGTAGGTACGATTACGTAATATATAGGTACCCTCTTTCTATTCTAGCCATGTGTATAACTTATTTTAAGATTTTAAATAAAAAAACTGATAATAAAAACAATAATTTTTTATTTATATTGTCTAAGATAGTATTCACCATTAGCCCTTCCTCATAATAGGTAAGTATCAGGCTATACAGGTATAAGAAAAGTACAGATAGAAATACATTTATACATATGTACCTACTTACAAGCGACTCACGGTAGTTTAGTGCGTAGTTTTAGATTTTGAAGTAGCCACTCTATGCGGGAAGCCCACGATTTTTGTACACTAAGTAAGACCGTAGTTGGAGAGACGAGTAGACACTCAATTATTTTATTGTAAGTCAATGTCATTTTGCTTTGCTGTCAGCGTCAGATCGCTCGTCAGTCAAAATTCGGACGACGCCATTTCAAATTTAAAAAAAGATGTACGTGAGTCGTGACGTGAATGAATTTTAGATTTATAAAATAATAGTCAACTAACTTAAAAAATTATAGCATCGAATCCCTCGCTAAGTTATTCGTAATCGTATGAAAGTGATTATACGGAAACTTTATCTATAACGACAAATGTAGTAAACTAACCTTGCCATGAGCAATACAAACGCCTTGGCTGGGCTCATAGGGAGTTACGGAGATTCTGGGGACGAATCTGACGAAGGAACAAAAGTCCCTAGCACCAAACCCATGTCCACTTCAGTATACTCCACTCCTATGCCAGCTCCAGGCATGATTCCGAGTGTCTTGTCGAAGACTGGCAATCACAATCAGCCGCCGCCGCCGATGCATCATTACCCTTCAACAGGACAGGATCTACAGATTGCTGTGCCGAGTCAAGAAGCAGGAGGTCCTACGATTCATCCTTCACCGATTGCGCATTGCCGTAAGTTACAACAAATACAAAAATCTTTATTAAGGACATAATGTAGGTACAGGGTAGGTCGGAGGTACAACTATTGTGGACTGACTACCTCTAAAATCTACTAAGACTACCGTTAAAAACAGTGTAGAGGTGTGAGCACCCTCCTACACTGACAAAATTTTCTTAATAGTATAATTAACTTTGTTCCTTAATAATTAGCGTTGTTCCATCTTTTATAATTATGAATCTGAGCTGTGGTACAAACAAGGTATGAAATTAATGTGCTCACAATTCTACAGAATTCTGTTTGTTAAACATAAAAAAATTGCTTGTAAACTAAAGTGTATTGTATAACTTCCAGCTTGGTTGGCTTGCTATGACGAAGGCACTGGTTTTACATACTACTGGAACCAGACGTCCAATGCTGTGACCTGGGAGGCTCCACCTGAGTACCTCCTGGCACTCAAGATAGCGCAGCAACAAATGCAGAGTTCAGGTAATATTATTAAGATATGTCTAAGCTCATAGATAAGTATTATTGTTTGGGTGTTATCTGATTTATTAGATTAGATTAAAATATAAGTTAAGGTGGAGATTTAAAGTTTGAATTGAGTCACAGTTTTATGATAAAGTTATTGTTTGTTCTTAACTTTTACTTATATATTAACATAATAATTTTTTCTTAGTTTTTTAAAAATATTTACCTATGTTGTTAGAAAATAAGCTTAGTATATAATATTGTCAAATCTATGTGATAGTTACTCAGCTGACTCGCTAATGATGACAATTCAATTCAAACCTTTGTGGTTTTCTTAGTGTCATTATTAAGCTTTTTTTGTAACATTATATATGTTGATAAATAAATAAAAATAAACATTCCCTCACAGGAAGCACAGATGTGTCAGCAGCTGAGTGGGAACTCTACCAGCAGGCTCTAGCAGAGAAGCAAAAAGCTGCTAATAAAATACCCACAAATCTGGCGAGCAAACCCAAGAAAGACAGGAACAGCATTGACAAGAATGGCAAGACTCACAGCCGGAAGAGGTGCTACAGTGATGATGAGAATGAGTAAGTACTTTTAATCATGCATGAGCTATCATCTATTTATTAATTCTTTTTATAGTTTAGGGATTCTGAGTCATATTAAGGACTATTTTACAAGTACCGTATTTTAACAACAAAACGAACTGAAAACTGGTGGTGCGGCACATACAATATGGATAACACCAGTATCCATTAGGATAACACTGTACAAGTCTCAATACAATGAAAATGTACAGGTGACTTAGTAATATAAAGAGTATTATTACTGCTTACTAAGAAAAGGAATGTAAATAAAAATGGTACAAAACATGTAAAAACTCCGTTTGTAAAATTATAGCTCCATCCCACAAAGTATAAACCAGGGTTATTGCAAATGTTAGCATCAGCATTAATTTGAAGATCAGCATCAACCAATACTGATCAATGCTGATGTTTGGGTCATGACATGACCCGAGGGGTGAGGCTTATAGCATGTTTTTGTACAAGGTACGACCCTAAACAAGCACAAACCTGTATATTCATTACACTTAGCACATTGTGTAGATAGAAGGTATATAAATTAGTCTTTATAATTACAGGAAAATAGAACTAATAACCTCATACCACAATTCTGACTCGGAGTCAGATCCTGAACCAAGTCCAGCAAAAGCCACAGCAAAGGCCCCAGCAAAAGCCCTAGCAAAGGTCTCAGCAAAGGCCCCAATAAAGGCCACAAAGGCCCCTGAAGCCAAGCCCCCACCTCTCCCTCCAAGCAAGCCCAAGGTTGTTTTGAAGAGAGCGAAGATGAAGCCCTTGGAGCATGGGCCAGCCCTGCCTCCTAATCAGAACTATACTGTGCCAATCGGACCAGAGATGCCACCCGACCTCTCACCTAAAGTGGCTGAGAAGGTGGAAACTAGTCCCAAGATAGAGGTAATTCAAATTGAAATCCATTTATAAATATAGATATAAAAGTTTTTATTTCTTTAGGCTTACAAATAAGTCATAAATTATACTATTAATTATTATCAAATAACATGATTTTAATGTTTACTTCAATTTTTTGTCCACCAGTGGAAGAAGTGAAAAAGAAACCACTAGTATGTTCATATAACTTATGTGTCCAATACATTTGATTTGCTTATCTATTAAAAAAGAAAATAAAGTGATGACTTTGATCCTTTACCTTGTTAGATTTGGAGTTGCAGCAAAACTCGTCTCAAGCTTTTTTATTGTCTAGATAATCTGATTCATTGCATGAATACATTTTATAAAAGTTGTTATAGGATGTCACAATGTATTCTTCCCTATTGGGTGTGCAATGTACTAAACTATTTTAATGATTAATTACTCTTAAAACAATAATACAAAAAATTCTCAGACAAAATAATAATAACAATACAATTATATAAAAAAAGTAGTAAGATTTCGATGTTTCTCTCGTATTATTTCAGAACATTCAGGCAGCTTCTACTCTGTTTAAATTATGTATGACTTAAGATATCCATCTATAAAAGGAATATTATAAAAGGGAAAGTATTTGGTCTGTCTGTTACTTTTCACGCCTAAACCGATCTTAATCAAATTCGGCACGAAGGTAGATGGTGTCCCCTGGATGGCTCATTTTATTCCGAAAAAGAGCGTGCGAATCCGCGGGCAGCTGCTAGTATATTTTATCATAATAAAATTTCTTGGTTTGTTTATAAAAGTTTGGAACTCCTGGCCTGGTTTAAAAAATATTGAGTAGTTTATGCTAGCTTTCACGTTTGCTTCTATATAACGTTGTGACCAGGCAACAACATGTACCACAAAAGCCCTGAACTGAACTGAAAAAAACTGTTTAGTTCAATAACCACCAATGATGACAAAATAACACTGAAATCTGCGCACTAATGACTATCTAATAGTGTTGTAATCTCTTGCACATATCTACATGTAACCTAACAGTTCCTGTTTTTATGAGACCAAACCACTTGAAACAAGTTTTTCATGAAACAAAGATTCAAATGACTCTTTGTGCTATGAAAAATTATATTTCTCAGTTGTGTAATTTTCTATTCATTTGAATAGAACATTTCATAAGGTGCAGTCATGGTGGTTCCTAACTCTATTGTGATGGTTCTCTCGCTCAGTGATGGTCAAAGTTTTCAATCTGAGGTGTAAAACACAGCCACATTGACTGATTTTCGTACAAAAAATAAATAAAAGGTTTTTGACTGTGTCTGATTGACTTTTTACAGGAAAAACCCTCGAAAAAGGAAGCAGAAGACAGTCAAGAAGAAGAAGAAGAGAGCTCTCTTCTCAAAAGACTAAAGGACAAAGCAAAGCTTCTAGAAAAGCTAGGAGGCGAACTACCAACAGGCCTCGAAAAGATCATAAAAGATACTGACTCTGGAAACTCTACTCCCATAAAAACCATAGATGACATCAAATCTTCAGACATTGACGACCTCCTTGAAGAAATTGAAAAGAAAGAACTACCAAAACTAACCAGAAGCAGGAAAATAGATATGTTCGATGAAAACTCGCAAGGCAGCACTGACAGTGTAAAAAGCTCTATCAAAAGCGGTACTAGCACGCCGGTTCTAACCAAACCTTTGTTCCCAAGCAGCAAAAATATTACAGAACCTCCTGTCCTATTCCCAAGTGCTGACAAAATCATTCAAGAAACTTCTACCACCCTATTTCCAAGTGCTGACAAAAACATTCAAGAAACTGCCTTATTCCCAAGTACTGACAAAAACATTCAAGAAATTCCTGCCCTATTCCCAAGCGCTGACAAAAACATTCAAGAAACTCCTGCCCTATTCCCAAGCGCAGTGAAAATCGAAGAAGTAGCGCCAGAAAAGGACAACAAACCGGAAGCAGCGCCTATTATCACGGAAAAGAAAGGGGCGAACTTATATCTCTCAGATCCAACCGAGGTACTTGACAGACCGAGAAAGAAGCTTCGCATTTCAAACTCAGTATTACCCGAGCGTAAAAGAACTGAAACGCCGTCGTATACGACGAAATACTCACAACACATCGAGGGGTTTTCCAGCGAGCGTGTCGGTTTAGGCTTCAGCAAAGACGGTGAGAGTGTAGAAAGCCCCAAAGCAAAGACCATTAGCTACGGGAACGGTCTGCAGTTCACTAAGGGGGAGGTTCTCAATGATAAGGACGAAGAGATGGATAGTTTGACGGATCTGGTGGAAGCCAAGTTGAAGCACTTGGACGAACTGCAGCCGGGGACTATATCGGCGATTCAGGAGATGCTGATTCAAGTGCAGGTCAGTTTTTTTTATCTTGTTTTTTTATCGATACTATTTGTGAAGCTAGGAAAAAAACTCAAAAATCAAATCATGGTAAATGACTTTTGTGCTAAGCTAGGAAGCCAGAGCCTCTGTAATAGTCCACCCACACATTCCATACCTACTCAATGTCCTTGGTGGTGATTGATTTGATAGCTTGTTCGGACAAGCAGAAGCCTACTGCTTGTCCTAGAGCCGGCCAATGCCTAGAGTCGCCATGACTACACTCAATATATTTATTGTTATAATCTTAAAGTCAAAAATGTCCCGAAATGGAGGAAACACTGGAGATATTCTGTTCTGTTAATTCCATTCCAGCCTATGAAGACTCACTGTTAGATAATATGCCGAATAGAAGGCTAATTAGAGCGCCTCTGTATTTCACCATCCTTTTAAGTGTAGGGTACACTTAAAAGGATGGTGAAATACAGAGGCGCTCTAATTAGCCTTCTATTATATTAATTCTTTGTGTAAGTGATGATCATTTTCTTACTTGTGTACATGTGATTCCAGACTCTAGGCGCCGCGTTCCGCGCTGGAGCCCTATCTGCTGCGTACTGGCACGGCTGGGCGCGCGCGTGCGCCGCCGCGCTGGCCGGCCACGAGGCACGCGCCGCCCCGCCCGGCTGGACGCCCGCCTTCCAGAGGTACTACACTGCTGTTACTTGATATACTACGCCTGATACGGCACTCTTATACAGTTTATACTCAGTGAACGGATCCTTCATAGACTAAATGAAGTGAACGGACGGTGCCGCCGGTTGCATTTGTCATGTTAGACTGGCTTAATTGCCTTACAGTGCTCATCTGTGGTTATGGCGTAGGTGGACGAACTGATGTTACTTGATATACTAGACTATGCGTGGCTATACGGCGGTACATTACTAGTGATGCCTCTCTCAGTGTTAGAGTCAGCAACTCAACTGAGTGAATGGACCTTGTGGACGAACGATTAATACGCTTATCGTATGCGTTCACTGCTAAGCTACAACTCTCAGCGGCGATGCGACTCGGACGGGTGCGTCACTGGTTTTGTGGCATACTATGTGTTAATTAGACAAGAAACGAACTGATGATCTTTTGGCAATGTAAATTGAAGATTACTACATGCTAGTGAGATGACATGACTTGCTGACAAGTCCATTTACTTATTGCTGACAAAATACATTTTCTAGCTGACCAGAACACCTTACTAGTCCTTCGGGAATAAAACTATTATGGGACCACCTCGGAATTATTCTCCATACAATAGCAAAATAATTTTCCAAATCGGTCCATAAATGACGGAGAAATCGACAAGAAAATTACAAACCGCCAATAACCTTATTTTCTTTTATTTTCGTTTAGTAGTCGCTAGTAGTCGGTTAAAAATACAACCAATGTCACATTATTTGTCATACTACACCGTGTAGTTTACCAAACTGTCAGATATGAGTGTCCGGTCGGTATTGTTTAGTCTAGACGGTGGTGTAAGCCCGTATTGAACCGTTATTACCCACGTTCTGTGGTCGCGACATGATTGTGTCAAACACACACACCAGACAGTTATAGATTAGGTACACTTAAAATACCCAACGAACACGAAATACATAAAATGAATTACCTATCTAGACACAGTGTAGAAACAGATTTTGATCGACACGCACAAATATTTATCGCAGATCACCGTAAAACAGCATCTTCCTAAAAGTTAGTGTTTCTAGAGTTGCGTTTTATAACACTTATTAGTGTTGTTTATTTAATATATTAGTATCTTTTTATGATTTCTGTATCCATTTAAGCTTTTGTATTTATGCGCACTTGACGTAAGGACTGCGTAACGAAAATCCATCTCGCTTATTTCATTTATTTATTCAAATTCAAATAACGTAGACTTCTTTTTATCTTAGTCTCATGTTGTCAAGTGCGTAGAGTAAAGGTACGCCGCCGATGCCGTCAATTGGGCATAAATCCAATACGTAAGTAAATGTTTAATGGTTCCTTGGGTGGTGTGAGTATAAACACACATTATGCCATTTTTTAAACATTTCTGTACCTACTTGTATTATTGCGTGTAAGAAATTCATGACGTCTTATATAAATGTTATTTCTATATTTCGAAATAAATATCTCAAAATCAGTCACAGAGTTTCCTTGTTATGTTATCCTCACCTGTTTGTTTTTGTTGGCTAGATATTTTTTAATAGATATTTAATCTTTTCAATAAACAAATTTACAACTAGAGTCAACTAGAACTAAAATCCTCATCAAAGAGAATTCAAAATACAAGATTAGACTACCGAAGCCCGAAGACAAAACAAAATGGCGAACACTCAATAATACCTCAAAATGGCGGTCGAAGCAACGTCTGAAAAAAGAAGTCTGAAGAATGAAATCTGCGCACCGAGGATTTTGGTGAGACCAATGATTATTTACCAAAACTTATAACTTTTCATGATGTAATGCTTTGGTCTTTTTCAGAAGGAATCTCGTCCAAGTTGTCGCAAAAATGCATATAACTTGGATGGGAGGGAGTTGACGCGATCGTTGACTCGGTCGAAACGGCAATGGTTTAAGTATATACTGAACAGTTTTGTCTAATAGATTTGTAAGGCCCATGGATTTGGAAGGTGCATTTGAGATTTCTTCACATTTTCAAGTATTATTCAAGTCTTTATTTTGCTATACAATCGAAAGGTCTAAAGAAAAATGAAAAGTTTTAAAAAAATTACTCAATTTTATCATTAAATTTTTTTGTAGTTTAATTCTAAAAAAATATAATTGGAGGGTAAATCACTTGTCAATATGATATTGCGCAAGTCTGTGTTTTTACCTGATGATGCATGGCATGTCAATATGTGGGCGGTGCACGCGAAATGCTATTGTTGATCTTATCAGAGATGTCTTTACCCGGCATTTAAGAAAGCGGTTATGAGAAACATTATCTGAAATCTTGGACAGTGATCAAATATATCAAGAGTAAATATCGCGTTCGTGGCTTATCCTTTTGGCGTATCATTGTGTAGTTATTCTACCTCAAAATCTTATCCATCACTACATAGTATAAAACAAAGTCGTTTCCCGCTGTCTGTCTGTCCCTATGTATGCTTAGATCTTTAAAACTACGCAACGGATTTTAATGCGGTTTTTTAATAGATAGTGTAATTCAAGAGGAAGGTTCATAAACCATTTGACACACAGATTTCCACGCGGGCGAAGCCGCGGGGCGCAGCTAGTAAAATATATATTTAAAAACTATAAAACATTATTTATGTGGTTGGTCGTCATTTTAATTCCGCGCCACCATGACAAAGATAGTGTCAGTATAGTCTTTATTTAGTAACGGTTTTTTTTTATTGTACATTTATGTTTTACTACAAATAAACGCATTTGATTTGACATGAAAAGAAAATGAAGGAATCTCAAGCCCACCAACCATTTCCCAGGGCAACCTCCCTCCTCCCATACGCATATTTGTACGTACCGTTCTACCTCAGGTCTGCGGGGCGCTACCGCTACATCCGAGCGGACGGCTTCGAGCAGTGGGAGTACCCGGCGGTGGCTGACACAGACATGGAGATCTGCACCACGCCGCCTCCGCCGCCAGAGGTACGTAACTACCCCAGGAGCCCTATTTTAAAATAGCTTTAGGTCATTCATGCATGATAAATAAATAAAAAAAATGATTCTGGACGATCCACACAGCATTAGCCCCAAGCTACGCAGAGCTTGTGTTATGGAATACAATACATTACATACATATATATATATTTTATTATACATAGAAAATGCCCAGAACACCCGAAACAAATATCTGCAGATCATACAAACATTTGTCCCGAGGCGAAATCGAGAGTTATTGTAGTTTCCTTTTTTGTTTGGATGCTCATCAATCTATTCTATTCTATTTCAGGAGGAAGCCCCGCCGCCGCCGCTCCCGCCGCCGTTCGAGCCGCCCCCGCCGCCCCCTCCACCCGCATCGCCCCCCGCCCGCGTGGATACCCCCCCTCCCCCCGCGTGGCACGACCCCCCGCCGCCCGGCTGTGACGACACGCCTCTGCTTGCACAGGTCAGTACTTGTAGTACGAGAGGTCGCTTCTACACGCTACCCTTAAGCCGCGTATCGACTAGGCGCTCCTGGCGCGCGTGCCGTGAACGTCCGCGCCGAGAGTGCGTTCCACGGAACGCGTTCCAAATATTTAAACCATATCGACTAAGAGCGCCTGGCGCTCGTGGCTACTGTTCCGGTGTTTGATCGTTCAATATGCAGGCCAGTCCTAAAAGAGCGGAACGGCAACAAACACAAAATACTAATGCATCCGTCTCAACTGGCGCGCGCGCCACTACTGAGCTTTGAAACGCAGTTAAAAACCGACAGATGGATAACGACCAGAACACCCTGAACAAATATCTGCAGATAGAACACACAATTATTCCGAGACTGGAATCGAACCCGCACCATAGAGTCACATTTTCATTGTGTAATAAAATTATTTTCTTTCCATCTACGAGTATGTATTTGTATATCAGTCATCTAATACCCATAACACAGGCCCTGCTTAGCTTAGGACTAGACGATGCTGTGTGGGTTGTCCAGCATTATTTATTTATGTTGTATTAGATGATTCTGCGTAAAAGAGTCCCATATGTATATTTAATAATTATATCTCCTGCTTACAGGAACAACTAAAAAAGACCAAGCCAAAAGAAGCGAAACCTCCAAAGGGGCCCAAAGCTGAAATGGGCGATGAACTTCTCTCTTTCTACAGCGACCTAGCCGAGCTAGAGAAACAATCTCCGACGCCCACAGAACCCAACTCACCCGAGTATCCGCCGGAAAGAGTGGAGAAAGTAGAGAAAATAATAGAGAAAGTAGAGAAATTGGAGAGAGTTGTGAAGGACAAAGTGGACAGAGACCAGCCGAGAGAGAGGGAAAGGAAGAGTAGAGAGAGAGATTCTACTGTGAAGTCCGAAAAGGATAAATCTAAGAAGAAGAGCAAGGTATGTTTTTAAGAGTTGGTTCCATTTTGTCTATGATGTAGAAAATTTAATGATTTGATATTTTATTCCCATTGCATCGAGAATCTTGATTCGAAACTTGTGTTGTTGAGTTATAACAGCCGATAAATACATCTTTATAGATATTAGTCTAGTTGATTAAATATAGTAAACTGGTACTTTGTTTCATTTTTTATTATATATTGTATACTAGCCGTCCCGGCTTCGCCCGGGTGGTCATTTGTTTCCGGCAATTTAAATTTTACTCTTTGTTGTCTCCGTAAGAACCATCCTCGTATTTCAAGGAATATTCTAAAAAAAGAATTAGCGAAATCGGTTCAGCTGCTCTCGAGATTTGCTGCTAAGCTCAAATCTCGAGAGCAGCTGAACCGAACACATTCTGAGATTCATTTTTATGTTATAGATTACTTTATAAATCTGGTAGCCACACTGATCCATTTAATTACAAAACGAACATGTTCGTAGATCCTTACATATTTGAATCGGTTTCTGTTTAACCCATTTGGACTCAAATAACCCACATTCGGTTTCGTAGATTAATTTCTAAGTGGTACATTTGCTCATATAGAACTGCTGGTCAGGCTGTGTATAATATAATAGAAAAAGATCACTAAAAGTTTCCATTGAAATGTATTCTGTCGAAACGCCAAACAGAGTGTATAAAACGATGTTTCTATAAAACGCTTGCACGAAAAATGCGCACTGCACTCGCGTTAATAATTTCATGGCTAACAAACTAAAAAAGTCCGCCAAGCGATTGAGACAAATCCCCACCCCGTGTTGTTTGTGGTTGACGAGTAATACTCAAATAAAAAACGAAAACCATTCTGAGACATCCTTTATTTGATTGTATTCAGTTTTGCGTGCCAAATAAACAAACAATAAAAATGTTTTTGATTTGTTCGCAGTTAAAAATCTCAATGGGAATGGGAATGAAGCACAAGACGGTATCCAACATGGTCGCGAAATGGCAGCAAGTGGCCGACGAAATACACTCCGATTGATTAATTAAAATAATACATAACAGTAATGTACTTTCCTATACGAATATGCCTTTTACCTAGTTTTTATATTCATACCGGAACTGAAGGTATAGATAGTATGACAAATTCTACTTTATTTAAAGGTGGAAATAGAACAAAATGATTTTTACACGAATGTTAAAATATAAAGCTCATATGACGTGTTTTTATATTATTTATGAAAAGCTGGACCTTATTCCGGTTTAAACAATTCATAAGTACTTAATACTTTTAACCTTACGCGATCGTTATTTATTACTATTATTTAAGGGTCAGCTCACAATGAGATACGACGCGACGCGACGCTGCATTCATTTTGATTAAAAATATAACTTTATTTGCTACGCAAAAAGGTACAAATTTTATTGACAACTCTCCGCGGCGGCGCCGAGCTGCAATGCGCTTGCGCCAATTTGTATCTATAATATTAAATATTGTATCAAACTGCGCATAGCGTCGCGTTGCTTCGCGTCTTGGTGTGCTATGCCACCGCCATAAATAAGGCCAATGAGCATATAAGTACCATTGTGGTGCTGCAAAATAAAACAGTTATTATATAGATACTTTTATACTTATATGCCCAAAATGTACCAAAAAATCCATTATTTAGGCAACCAATGAAATGGCGAGAAGATGACAATCGATGAAAGCGATGTAAATCGACTCCATTGCTTTATTGTAATAAAAAGTTATACCTTATTTGAATTGATTCTTCACGTAAGGCGTTTTGTATCCAAATATATGAATTGTGTTAGTTGTTAGCCTCTATGTAAATATTCCGAATATTTTTATATACATGCGAATAAATATAATTATTATAAAATTCTTTATTTGTTTCATTGCAAAGTCACGATTGAAGTAAACTTACTTGAGTGCTAAGGATGAGTGTCGAAGGAGTTGGTGTATATAAGTTATTTTAATATAAAAAATCTTTAAATGTACTTAAGGATACAGATATGAATGTCACAATTTGTTATAGTATCGTGTAATTCGTGTAGACACAGTTCAATATATAGGTATATATTTGAACTTAGGTACGCGATCTGAACACATAATTAAAAAAAATAGGTAAATAAACGCAATAAATGCCCGTATCGCGTTTATTTAGCTATTTTTCGTCGTAGTCAGTAGGTCAGGCAACGCTCCAAATATCGCTCGGCGGCGGCCTGGCCCCAATCACCCCAATTTATGCGCAGTACAGCCACGTTTATGGGCACACGATAAAATACGCGATAAACCCAGATTTGCGAGGCTATATTTATTGACTATTATTTATTTACTGTATGTATCTGCCGGCGGCTTCGCTTGGATAAAAATAAGGTAAATAGGTACCTAGACGTCCATCTAGGCACGTACAACATTACATATTTCCTTGCCAAAATTTAAATGAGTTTAGCAGTTGGAAATGAAGAACCTAGTAGGTACGTACGGTTAGTCCATCTTTTGCTCCCAATGGACTTCCAGGAGCAAGAAATATCCATGTATTATACCTACTGGTACAAACAAACATGCTCTATACTATAATGTCCTTTCTAAATAGCCTTTTTCTTATCCACATCAAGTACACGAAAGTTACCTACAGACCGGTGTAGGTGTAGGTAACTTTCGCACGTTGCTTCGCTTAGTAACGGCAACATGGTGATTTTCAAACACTAATTATTAGGTAGGTATCTTTATGCTTCTTAACATGCAAATACAAGGAGAGTCACTTCACTATACCTACCTACGTATAAGCTATCAATTTACCTTGTTATTATTTGTACGGATCGCTATAAGGAAAATTATTTATTACTTCCCTCGCGATTCCAAAGGTTGTCGTGTCTCACTGCAATCGATTGATCGACCGAGTAAGGCTACCTTTCCACTAGAGATGTCCGTATATTATGTACAAAGCCCCAAACCAAAAAGAGTATTTTATTGGAATTGGAATAATTAGCGTCGACCTATAAATAATATTATGTCTGTGTCATTGTAGATCCTAAATGGATTCACGTCGAGCCTCGTTCACGTATTTGCCACAAACTGGACAAACGGGGTTGCAAGGCGCACGAGCCTTGAGCATCAGCCTATAGCAGTCCACTGCTGGACATAGGCCTCCCCCAATGAGCGCCATAGCGCCCTGTCTTCAGCTTGCCGCATCCAGCATCTACCTGCAGTCTTTCGCAGGTCGTCTTCCCACCTGGTCGGAGGGCGTCCTAACTCTGGCCTATTATTACTTAGTTATAATAACTTATTATAATTTTTAATTGGTGTCCTGTAATATTTGTCTTTACAAATAAATTGATTATTCTGATTATTCCTTGGCAGTTTTGCCGTGATTCGTGCGCGAATGTGGAGAGGCCTTTAGTATGTTTGAAGGAAACCTGCGCAGCAGCAGCTGTTCTAACGATAATAGGTAAGATTTTAAATAAATTCGACGACGCGACGGAGGCTTTCACGTTTTTATGAAATTGGTACGAGTATGTTAGTAGTAAATACTAAGTAGGTACCGACCTCGTGAAAACTCGACTAAGATCGTCTGAAAAACACTATCGAACGTCATCGTTACGACCGGTTATCACCTGACTGATATAGACCTGATGATATTGATAAGAACCTAGTTTTTTCATTTATTTTCTTAAGTTGTTTTCATTTTGAATTTTTACATTTTCTATAATTTTTAATACACGCCGCTATGTTCTTATGATGACACTATGTTATTGATTGTTTTTCCACAGTCTGCTTCGGTAGAACCTGGCCCTTACGAACGCAATGAATACGTTACGACCAGCTGTGCCCAAGACAAGGGAATTGCTTCCATAAAGGCTATTCGATTGCCGTAATAGGAATATTGTACTTATTCTGCTTAATCAGCCTAAGTTAGGAATAATGGATGATGCTTCAAGTCAATATTAGTGTTGGATTTCGGCTGTGCAGTCATTAGCTTAGAATCCAATAAAGGGTGCTTTCATATTGGAAAGGCACCTAATGGTCATAACTGGAGATAAACCTATTAAGAGCGCTACAACAAACATAAGGTAATTATTATGGGTATGCCAATGGACACGTTCTTAGTAATATGTTGATATAAAATAAGTTAAAACTATATTACCCATTAGCCAATTAGCGGACAAAAATTGAAGTAAACGGTAAAATAATTTTATTTGATAATAATTTATATATAAAATATGACTTGTCTATGTGCTTTTTTTGTAAGCCTAAAGAAATAAATGATTTTTTACTTTTTTTTTTACTTTACAATTCTATGGCTAGATTGTAATTACACTGTGTATTTAACATTTATTTAAAATGCGTATACTAAACATTAAACAAAAAATATTATATCCAAATTAAAAGTACATTACGTTATAAAGTTTCTGCCAAACTGTAACAACAGTTTGTCGGCAGTAGCTCTCGTGGATACAATAGACTGAAATCGAACCCGCAACCTCCTACGTCATTAAATATTTAAATAAAAAATTCTTAATCCACCTAATTTCCATGAGACGACGATGGTAACAGCAGCGGCCACAGTTGAATGTCTTGAAACATAGGTAGGTACATAGGTAGGTAGGTAGGTACCTACCCTACTCTAGGTATGCGCGCTCTTGCTACAAACTCATGATCCCGTTAACTTTCCTTTATCGGATTTCACGGGTTAACGGATAACATGTTCGCAAATCGGGTGATACCGAGCTTTGGAAATATCTAAGGTTAAGTAACGACGTAGTATACCTACCTAGTAGTATAATAGCGGCCGAAATCTTTAAGTAGAGTGAACCTTCCAAAATAGTTAAGAGACTTGTGCAAGATGAATTTCCAGTTTTATAAAGTTAGTACTTGCTAGTGCTGCGCCCCGCAGCTTCGCCCGCGTGGAAATCTTGTGTCAAAAATGTTGTTTATAAATTCCTCTTGAATCACTTTATCTATTAAAAAACCGCATCAAAATCCGTTGCGTAGTTTCAAAGAACTAAGCATACATAGACAGATAGACATCGGGAAGCGACTTTGTTTTATACTATGTAATGATTCAATGATCATCAATTTGTATTTGAGTGTACCTACCTACATAGCCGGAACCAAAGATAGCTTTGCCTCTAAAAATAAAATTGCTGGTAGTAAAAATAATAAAATTGCCAAGTGCGTGTCAGGCCAAGCGTAATATACGTTAACAGCTGTAGATAGATCTTTCTAACGTTGACAGCGTTCTAGGACTATAGTTATTCCACTCTAGTTATATTATTCACTATAGTTATTTGCTGTTTGATAGCTCGACTGACAATAAAAAAGTAGTGTCCTAAGCAATGCCTATTGCTTTACAGATTCGATTTTTGATGACAATCGAATTTGTTTATGAAGAAGTTGTATTTGATTATGTTATTCTTGCTAAACATTTAGTATTATTTTAAAGACTACTCAGGCCTGTAAATGCCTTTATTTTTGGAATCAGAATATTCAATTGAATAAAAAAGTAGGTATTATATTTGTTGTTTTATTTGCCACTTGCTGCCCGCGGCATTACACGCGTTTTCCCGGCATTACTGTGTTTATGACAGTAAGACGGATTGAGTTATTGTGGTAAACTATAATTTAATTACCATTTTGAATACTTTTTTATGGAAAATCATCTAGAATAATACATCTTCGTTAAATACTATGTCGTCATCTCGATAAAAATCGAAACTTTCGTAAGTCACCTTATTTTTTGAGTCGACAGATTCGTATCTCTATCTGTCGAAAGTAACTGTGCCTATGAAATACTTTATTACGGCATTCAATCTTCATTCATTCAACTGTCACAACAATTAGGGAACTTCATGGTCGTGCCTAATGTATCAAACATAGCACAATTTCGTGGACGGGATATGATTGTTTCTAAGCTAAGCCGCGCACAAAGGTGAACTATAATATGGGTTCTTTGTTTACTACGGAACTCTAAAAAGTACAGTTTGAAGAAATCATAAACTTAAATAATATGTTTGTACTAAGAATAGGACAGAGTGGAAACAAAAATAAATCTCTCGGAAATATACGGAATTCATAATGAAAAAGATGACTGACTTTCCAGTAAAGCCCTCCATCAAATTACAGAGTTTATTGATGTTAAATACCCGCCTGTCATTGTGAAGGTTACGATGGTTCGACACAAGGCTACTTTATACAAATAATCCTCATTTTATATTGAAACAGTGTTACTAGTGAGATCCGATGGACGATTCTACACGAGTCTATTTTGTAGGCTAGGAGTTGATGAGTTAGTATTTTAGATTTCAAAATTTTAATTTTTTTAGGATTACATATTAAGCACTTTCACAAGTATAATTTTATACTATAAATTAGTATCAAATAAAAAATACGATAGACAAATAATCAAATAGTTCGACGAATAGTGTAGGAAGCCTTCGACTGGGATTACGACCTGCGAAAGACTGCAGGTAGATGCTGGATGCGACAAGCTGAAGACAGGGCGCTGTGACGCTTATTGGAGGAGACCGGATGTCCAGCAGTGGACTGCTATATAGGCTGATGATGATGATGATGAAGAAATACGATAATATGTTTTTTGATTTTCTATTCTTTATTTCTTAGGCTTACAAAATAAGCACTTAGCTCTTACAAATCAGTCAAAATGATGAAGACTCATCAAACATCAAAGTGCTTTATTTCCTTTGGACCTTATAGGACTCGTCACAAATTTCTACTTAGTTGACTTGACTAAGTTATTTTGTCTTGAATATCTCAAAATAAAACACATTTGATATACACAAGTATACCCACGTAAGGACAGTATCACAAGTATCTGTAAAGCACTAGATAATTCAGCGCGTCCCCGGCGCAAAATAAATGAATTCTTTACGAGTCCGTGATAAACGGCCTGCCTTCCCTTCCTGTCTCTTCAATAGATTTATACTCTTGCAAACTACGGTAGGTACAGCTTAGGTACTTGTGTAGGTAACTACTGGAACAAATCGCTTGAAGTTGAAGTTTTATGAATGCTGCGTCGGCCTGGAACACGTTAGTGGATACAGAACCTGTTCTATTTTGTTCACCTAAAAAGCGCACATATGTACATATGTATGTATATACACGGTTAGGAAACCGTGCGGTGTCGATGACGCGAGTTCCATGATTTTTGTTCACCCAAAAAGTGCTCAACGCGTCTTAAGAAGTTTTCTTTTCTATACTAATATTATAAGAGGATTTTTTGTTTGTTTGTAATGAACAGGCTCCAAAACTACTGGACCGATTTGAAAAATTATTTCACCGTTGGGAAGCTACACTATCCGCGGTGAACATAGGCTATATTAAAATTAATAAATGTGAAATTTGAATTTAACGCGGGTGAAACCGCGGGAAACAGCTATTCAATAAACAAAACAACTGAAATACGTAGAATATGAGGTAACAAACAAAAGGAGTAGAAACTAGAGTACTTACAAGGTCACAAAATAAGTAGGCCGACCTACTCAAATATACACACAAAAATGTTAACATATTTGAACCGGGACAGAAATCAAATCCGAAACCTTCTGCTAGTCGGACCTACGCTATAAAAGTCGGCACAATAATCGAATAGCTTCTTATAAAGCCAGTGTAGGAGTCCATGAGTGCGTCGGTGAGGCGAGTATCAACGAGGTTTACGAATAAAAGCTCTTTCTACGAATTTATTGAAAGCCGAATAACTCTACATCGTTATTCGATAAATTCCGCACATACCTGATAAACACCTTGTGTAGGTTAGGGTCGTACAGTCGACAGAAAAAGCTACTACGGCTGAAAAGTACCGTTACGCACTAGCGGTTAGCCGCCGTGGTTGAATAGTTGTATACCGCGGTGGAATATTTAATTACTGACTTGAAAAGCGGAACGCTGCTCGGTGAGCCGCCCCTGCGGTTAACCGCTACATAGATAAACAGAAAACGCTTTATTATACCACACAAAACAGTAAAAAATAGAATACAGTAAGTATAAAGGGTGGCCTTATCGCTGAGACCAATCTCTTCCTCTCTCTTTACTTTATCCCTCTCTAAGTAAGTGTAAGGTTTGCTGGAAGAGAACTCTTTTTAGGGCTTAGTTCGCCTTTGTATTAATTTTCTAGAATAAGTTTTGTATTATGGTTTATCGTGCAAGAAGTATTATTATCATTATATTAGCCCGGAGTGTCCCACTGCAGAGCAAAGGCCTCCCTCAGGGGAGGGAGGCCTTTGCTCTGCAGTGGGACACCGAGATGAATGGAAGAAGGGTCTTCCACTCATCTCGGTCCTCATCAAGGAGAGCCCACTCTTTGTTGTCCTATAGGTCGAGCTCATAAAGTAGAGAAGAAGTATAAATTAAATAAAAATAATAATAAACCTCAGGCTGAACTGGAGTTTATGGCCAAATAAATGTTTCTTTATCTTTAGAATTAGGTCCTCTAGCGCGTGAACGTGGAATTACATAAATCCCATACAAAAATGTGACCTCACGATGACGTCTCGACACTATCGTCAAACTGAACTCAAGGCTCTGATTAGTAAAGGCGTGAAACTAACAAACAATGATCCATTCATCCGTATAAACTTATTAGTGTAATGATAGGTTTACATGCCCACAGGGAGATTAAGAAACCATATGATCACGCCTAATGCCATAATGACCAAACCTAATAATATTGATGTACTGTGGACCGCACGTAGATGCGATAGTACCTTGTCATAGTAAAGGCAGCTAATGTAGAGGTTTCATATTTAACTATTTTTTTACTTTTGACTAACTCGATGACTGCACTAAATAATTTAATGTGGTCATTACATAGTCGTTAGAGACATACAATCTCATAGGCTTTGATGTGTTTACTGACTATTTTTGAGTTTGAATATTTGAGTTTATAATCCGTTATAATTAAATATTTTGACTTATTTTTACGTATGGTTATTATCGATATTTTACAGTCTTTGAGCATCCTCTTCGAATCAACATAGGAAGTTCAGTTCCTTCTTTGTTATTCGTCGGTTAAAAATAAACGGCACGTAAACCAATAAATTTTACAGAACAATGGCCTAGACTAGAGATTATTAATTTTAGCAGAAGCCACTGAAATAAATTAATATTTTCTCGAAACCATTTCGTTGTGAAATTCAATGATATTGCAATATTCTGAAATGACTAAGTGCGTAAATATTTCTGTAAAAAATAAGTTTAATTTTGATGAAGAATATGATATCAAGTAAAGGGACACCTGAAATTATTACAGGCGCTTTAAAAGATCTAGAAGTAGACAGTTGGAAAAATACTTAACTGTCGCTATGGTTGCATAAACATGACTTCTGCGATTTTTTTTCTATGGGGCGAAAAGATGCCGAGTGAAAAATGTCAAGCATAAAAATGGTTACTACTCAAAATAATAATGAATAATAATCTAATATATTAAATAATATCTCAAAGAATTCAGATTTCGACGGGACTTGAACCCGCAACCTTCCCTTCAGGGACAGTACAGGGACGCTCTTTCCAGCTGAGCCACGAAATCAAGTGATGGACAAAAATCTTTGGGACTTCTAACGACTCTAGCGCCATTAGCTCCACCTACAGGGGAAACACAAGTTTATTCAATCCTGCTCAAAGATTGAAGTTATATAGTTTCTTTATATCGTTACCTTAAATTTGCTCTAACTTATGATAGAGACGCAAATCTAAATAAAAAAACCCCTAAAAAGTTCTCTACCATTTGTAATTCGCCCTTTCTAGTATTTGGTGGGTCTACGGCGTAGCAGGCCGCTACGCCGTTCGTCAGCTCGTAGTACGTCTACGCGGCCGGAGCGCTACGGTCGTCTACGCGCTCGCGACTCTCCGAAAATGGAACTCAAACTGTTTAAATAAAACTCAATTTTGAACTTCACGTTTTCTAGTTTATTTTAAAAGTTATTTTTCTTTGAGTAACTTTCAATGTAGTAAGTTTTTCAAGTGTTGCAGGCAGTTCTAAAGTTTTTACGGACAGGTGCTCGAAGATAAATTATTGTGAACTTTTCTTCGACTTGGTGTTGGGAGTTCCACACCTGTAAGTACTACATTATTTACTTTGATCTTTTAATTATTAATCAATACCGTCGCTTTAATCGTCTTTGTGAGCTTTATCTACAAAAAATTCGGTATTTTTAGACGTAAACCAATTATTTTCATGGTTGAAATGAAATTCAATTATAATAAAAATTTTGTGAAGGTATTTTGCAAGCACACTTTTCCCTTTCGTGCTCCGAAAATAGCTCGCGAGGAATTTACCTTTATATGGTAATGTCTTCTTTATGTGACGTATGCTGAAGGCGTAATACCCTATGGGGTCTATTCGTACGACGCGTGGATGGGAATTGTAGATGGAACCGTTATTATTGGGTTTATTTTAAGCTTTTTGAAACACAATGACTGAATGTTTGTAAGTCTTTACTTTGTCGGCAGGGAATATATACCAGGATGTTTATCAAATCATAGCAAATTTGTATTAATTTTGGCAAAGGGAAAATTTATGTTTTCTATCTTATCATAGAAGCTTACTTCTAAAAGGTAATTGATATAGGCACCTACTTATTTAAAATGATAATTTATAAAGTGGACCTGCGTTTCCTTTTTCATTTATGACGATTGATGATGCTGTATGGATTGCGCAGCATTATTATTTTACTATGAAGATAAGTGAAAGGTATTTGTTTCGACAGGTATTTATACAGATCGTCAACACAGAAAAAAGTGAAACTAATGGAAAAGAACGATTTATATCATAATTATTATGATTGGTCGAACATCGAATACCATTTGCTATATCAGTTTGACCTTTGAGGACTGCGTGGAAGTTTAAAGTTGAAATTCCTTCAATTTGAACCTCCTTTTCCGTGTCATCGGTAAATCACTGCTGAGTGAGGGAAAGTTCAACGTTTTTATTGAGTTACGGTAAAACTCTACCTTGGGTTTAACTGTAAGAAGCGCACACATCATCATCAACATGGGTAGCTAGTGTTCGCCCACTACTGGATATTATATCTACTTTGTACGTCATTTTTTTATGTTTGTGATCTCTTTGTGTGACTCAAGCACTGTGAAAGACAGAAAAGCCAAATGTTTACAATGTCTGGCCGTTTTTGTCCCAAAGTCAATATGCTTGACATGCATTTTAATGCAATAAAAACGAAGGGAAATTGAACTGGACATTTGGCAGAAAATTAGCAAACCAGACACATACTGCCAAATAAAATAAGTCAAGTCAAGACGTAGAGAAATAATAATAAACATTAACAAAAAACGGTGTTACATATCATACACTCTTCAGAAAATTTTAGACGTATTACGAGTACCTTATGTATGTTTGTAGGTATCCTATCCAGCCCTCTTCTGGTAGTAAAAGAGGTTAGGATTCAATGTAGGTCAATTGTTTGCCCATAACACGATATGCCCGAGTATCGCAGGTATATTTATGATATATCTGAAACTTCTGAGCATGTCGGCCGAGGATCCGATTATGAGCTTAGAGGGGATCACGTCGCGCTTATGTTATGAATACTAATGCATTATGCAAGAATCGAAGCTTGACTAAGCACTTATTACAGTAATAACTGCGCAGACTGTCAGCGCTGATGTTGACGAACATGGGCCGTGGGCCATGAAAGTGTTAAAATAGCTTTTTAATGCATTCCCTACCCAGTCTCCACGTCGCGGTAGGTTGCTCGCCCCGGATTTGAGGAGGCGCAAACGAACACTTGCATCATCTTCGATTGCTGTTCGTTAGTCTCGCTAAAACTCGAGAATGGCTCGGCCGATTTAGCTGATTTTGGTTTTGAAATGTTTGTCGTAGTCTAGGGACTGTTTAAACGGTGAGAAAACATGGTAAAATTGCGCAGAAATTTCTACGCGGGTGAAGCCGCGGGGCGCAGCTAGTGGGCAATAAAATTAACACTTTCATTGCCCATGATACAATATTAAATTCTAGTCTTGTAGTGGATATTATGGTAAATTGGGTGACGCGGAATCGAAGTCGTTACAAAACGATAAGTTCGTTTCTTTTACAATATTTAATAACTAGATCTTCAGATGAAATAAGCAGCACATCTTTATTTTTCTTTTCTTTACCCGTACCTACCTTTCTGATAAAAAAAACATTGTTTAAGAATATTATTTATTTTCACTTTGGTTTCAGCCAAACTCTATTAAATAAAATTCTCACGAAAAATACATTACTCTGGCACGAATTTCAGCGAAGTAAGAAATACTTTCGCACCTCACCGTTTCGTAGAAAACGAAACCCCTTTGTGCTAATATTCTGGTAACAAGGTGAGATGTGTTCAGAAACTTCGTTAGATCCATGTTAGATCTATCAAAACGTGACCCTAAAGTTTTACAATTTATCATTGTCAGTAAAATAAACGGGAAATTCGAAGTCATATTTCAGTAAGCGGTAATAGTCTATCTAATTCGAGCCCAAACTCCAGCGGCAAGTACGCTTTTATCACTGAGAATAAAAAATAAACAAACTGACCTACATTCTATTAAAAGCGTTATATCAAGCTTAAAAATTCTAATAAGCAGCAGCTCGTCCTGCAGAACAGTTTACCACTGAACTGCGATCTCCAACCCGCATGCCTAGCGTGGGGATTATGGGCACTACCCCCATGTAAGCAATAAACCATTGATTATTTATGTTTAGCCAGCATTATGCTGAGTTAGAGCCTTTTTGTATCAACTCTATACATGTACCTATTCTATAAGTTTGTTTTTTTTTTATTTAAGTTGTTATGAATAAATGTATTTCTTTTCTATTCTATTGAGATAAAAGCCAAGGCGCTTATCTGGGGGTGGCCTGCGTTGGCTACCTACGACTAACCAATATAGGCTGTTGAGGTTATTATACTTATTACCGTGTGGATGGACGGAAAGTACCGATGTGAGTAAACGAAATTGTTCAATATTCACAATTTAAAATATCTCTCTATTCATTCAAATTAGCCTGAGCTATATTGACGCATTTTAAACCAAAGTTAAACATACCTTATATACGTCTTCATTGTACGTATGCACCCTGATCATGAACCCGACGACGGATCCATAGATTTTGTTTTGAACACCATTTTAGAACGCGACCCTGAAGGGCTTATTTTAAGAAAGGTTAATTTAAAATAGGTGGGTACTATCTATACAGGGTGTAATAAAAAATAAGGACTAAACTTTCGGGGAATAAACGTATAAGTTTAAATAAAAAATATTTTGTTAAATAAGTTTAAAAAGTGGATTTAACCTTACTGTTATAATAGTATAAAGTCTCAAGATATAAGCATACTGCTCTCTAGATCATATACGGCTGGAACGATGAGGAACACCAATCAGTCTCATGGTACAGTCACAGAACTGAGTTTTGTTTGTTTTTTAAATATAATTATTTATAATGTTAATTTTATTATTTATAAATAATGATAGTAAACACACCAGTCATTACCTTCTAGGAGTCATTAAGTTTCTATTTAATTTCGAAAACTAAAAGTCGAGATTTTATTTTTTTCCTGTTTTCAAGTTCGGTTATTACTTTTTGTTACACCCTGTATACTCAGATCACAATAGAGTTTTCAACATCAATAAGCAATGTCGTTCTTTACAAACTGAAGGGCTTGATCCTAAATCCCTCATTTGTATTCGAGTAGGTCATACCGTTGACAGGACGTCAAAACCTTTAACAATTGTTTACCCTTTCCATTTGTACCTTTGCCCTTTTAACATTTGCTCCTGGTTTAACCCTGTCAATAGTTGTTTGATTGTCAATATCCAGTCAATATGTATTATTCGGGTGTAGTTTACTTGAAATTGTATTACATGAGAGCTAAATCTCAAGTGAGTTGTTAGAGTGTGTAAGTGACAGAATGTTTCAACTGTGTAGGAATATGGAAAATATATTTTATACTATATATGCATACAATGTCAAATTATGACGTTAAAACCTTATGAATAGTGGAGTTTTTACATTTTATTTGATGCGAACTACCCTCCTTTCGTATATTAAACTAAACTCTGAAACAATCGCAAAAAGAAAACCTAACGTTTAAGGTCTTTGTACGATTTTTTTCGCAAAATCACGAGTACGCCGAGTTTTTTTCTTTTCTCTGTGAAAATAACCATAAACCTACAATAACAACATTTTTTTTTATTAGTTTAATATGAGGTGCAAACACAAACACTACAGCTCAATAATCCTTTTTCCTACTCGGAGGTAGAAAACATTACGCTTATACCTTTGTACGAATTTTTTGCAAATTCACGATCATGCTGTGTATTATTTTCTCTGTAAATATAACCATAAACCTACAATAGCATATTTTTCTTTAATACTATGACGTGCAAACATAAACTTAACAGCCTAATTTTCCTTTTTCGTACACAGAGGTAGAAAACATTACGCTATTGCTCTATGTACGTACGAATTCCTTGCAAATTCACGAGCATGCTGTGTTTTTTTTATTTTCTCTGTGAATATAACCATAAATCTACAACAGCATATTTTCTTCATGATATAACTATGACGTGCAAATACAAATACTAGCTACTAACAGCCTAATTTTCCTTTTCCGTAGAAACCCGTTTCTTTCATTTTCCCCGCACACGGCGCGGTCTCCGCACATAAAGCTCGCTGCTATCAGCGCAGCGGGGCGCGGATTGATGTGTGTGTTCGACCGGCTAGGAGCGGACACGAGGACTTGCGATATGTAATCTTGACCTGGTTTCACTTTCGTTACTTTATCGCGGGTTACGTAGTGTGAGGTCTTTTAATATCGCATCGACGATGGTTCGTTGTTAAAGGCAATTGTGTCTCGTCGTACACTTTTCTGCCAGTCGTTGTGGAAAATTAATTATATGAATGATCAAATAGTGTGTATGTGAAATGTTTTATAACAATAATATAAACTCATAATGTATGCATGTTAAGGAAGAGCGTTACCTCCTAATATTGGTATTTCTATATTTAAAAATAGGTCTCGAATAAAATTAACCTTAAGAGAAAGACAATAAAATTGTTGTATGAAATGATGAATATGTTTGATATTTTAACCTTTTATGTGGTTAAGGTAAAGACTATAAGTCGCATATTAATGATTGATATGTTGCACACTTTTCTGTCAGTGTAATGGAAAAAAAAATGAAAAAACAGAGTAAACAACTTTGAAGATTGTTTGATATTTTCATCAGTGCCTAATTCGTTATCTAACCGGGTGTAACGTGTAGTTTAGCTTGGTTTGGGAGACGAGATGTTGGAGTCCCCCTTACATCCCAATTGCACCGACATTACATGTAGATATGCTTCAAATTATTCCGTCTATAGCGTCGTATAGCCGTCAAATTATTTAAAACAAACGAGTGTACCTAATATTTTTATTGGACATACTTATCGTCATTCATACGGTTCTGTATTTAGATCTCGTGTCTTTTTGCGTTGTTCAACTCTGGTCCACTGAACACAAACATTGATAGATTAACGTGGATTCAACAGTGAAATCAAACCATCAGTGGATGAGGGTAGAAAATAAAGGGGCTA
The DNA here is from genome assembly GCA_947044415.1 of Eupithecia dodoneata. Lineage (NCBI taxonomy): Eukaryota > Metazoa > Arthropoda > Insecta > Lepidoptera > Geometridae > Eupithecia > Eupithecia dodoneata. Next base: position 740,621 of record OX345665.1, read on the forward strand.
CTTAAACATACGCTGGATCTTTCATTTCGAGGAAAGCTTAATTGAACACCTAATGCTTTACAAACATGTTGTGTTAACGAACAGAGCAATAAATATTTTTACCACACGTAATTGAGCCTGTTGTTTTATAAATCGACTAACCTAAATAATTGATTTCCATTATTTTTCCATCCCAGTCCCTACACACGAGGCGAGCTTTCGTAAATAAAAGAAAACTAGTAAAGAGGTCGGACAATTGCCTAGTTACGGTTAAAAGAGGTCTACAGTGAAATAGATTTGTCCGAATGAGCAACAATTGGTTTCTAATTGTTCCTTTTTCGGACAAACCAGCTACGAACTACGAACTAACAAATAAATACGGATAAAGAACACTAATCTTGTGCCTCTGCCAACAAATGCTGTTTTATCTATAGCCAAATCTAAGTCCATCCAAATAAAAGTCGTTTGTTACGACACACGATAAAGGGAGGGGAAGTTGCTAATAAAATCATGAGACTCTTGTCACGACCTTCTGAAGGGCAGAGGAAATGTAAGGAGCGTTGTGAATGGCATGCTCTTTGTGAAATAACTGCTTTGGACAATTAAAGTTACTTCACTAACTCTCCGAGAGAGAACTTTGTTGCAGAACTAATAAAGTTATTATCGACCTTAAGTTACGGCCCAGATTTTGTTCGCATAATATGTCATATTGCGATAAAATTTGAATGGTTCCTTGGACCTATATAGCTACTAACTTTTATGTTATCTTACGGGTTCTATTACGTAGAATGGAGGAGGGAAGCCACGCTGATGATGTTATTGAACAAACAAACGATGTTGTCCAAATTAGATAATTAACACGTTTAATTTAAAATAGAAAAAAGGAATCAAAAACATCTTATTCTTATTTGAAAATAATTTATGGCATAAAATTTGACTTGTTTGAGTGTTTATTTTGTTTTAAAAAGTTTTAATAAATCTGAAATTGATCTGTTTCCTTTGGAAAATCCATCACAGTCAAGTTTATCCATAAACTCCATTCGATGCGATAACTGCACAAAGACCGGTATTCAATTTATGTCAAAGAGCTCCTCTTCACTTTGGTTCGATTCGACAAGCTTCATTCCTACTATTACTCTACCTTACCCTACCAATCTATAGGTAGCGACTACGCTTCTCTACCTGAATGCAAATATTTGTGCCCGTCGGCTGCCAACCCATTTCGCTAACCTACAGCTAACCAACTAACGGAGTTATAGAGTTTTGCGAAGGTTAGTCGAATTTGGGAGCGCGGACGATTTTACTTGGAAACTACAGCACTGGGCGTATACAAATTGAATCATGATTGGATATTTTCACCAACAGGAAATTGGGATGTGAAACATTGTAGTCTTTAGCAGTGACATACTAAACTTTTCCACGAGAATCAGGGACAGAAAGTTCAGAATGGTAAAGTCGACAAGATTAAAAACACTTAACTAAGGAGTTAAGTAGGTACTTACACGACCTCTGTGGCGCGGTGGGTGAAGGGCTCCACCTGCGACACATGAGGTTACGGGTTCGATCTCCGCCTCGGAACAAAAGTTTGCACGATCTGGAGATATTTGATCCGATTGTTCTGGTCGTTATCTTTGTAAAATCAGTCATCTAGTACCTATAACAGAAGCTCAGCTTAGCTTGAGGCTAGATGATGCTGTGTGGATTGTCCAGCATTATTTATTTATTTAACTTTCCACGAGGAGCAAAAAATCAGGGACGGTTAAACATTTTAAGTTTAAAATCAGGACGGAAGAGAAACTTCAAGACTCAAGACTTAAAACACTTCACTAAGAAGTTAAGTAGGTACTTTCATGGTTTTACTCATTTATATTGTGTACCCAACATTTTCCAAGTTCTTCCAAACTATTGTTTCCTGAGGAAGAAATAAGGAAACTTTCGCTAAGCACATTATATTGTGTCTTCAGAGGTGGGAACTTTCCAGGAACGTTTATAGTTATAGTGCGCTTCAAACTTGGTATCGAATCTTTACTTACAGAAATCTTTGTTCGGTTCGGGTGCATTTTCGGTACAAAGCATTTTCTTAATTTTGGCGACGAGCGGGCAAAGGCCCTGCTGCGACGCAGGAAGTTGCGGGGCCCATTTGGATGATGCTATATTTTTCATGTAGCAATTTTTTTATTCGTCATTGTCTTGTCATGTAATAAAAAAATTGCTTCATCACAAATGCGTTCGAGCTTATAGGTAAAACCCGTAAAACCAGTTCACGTAGTTTTCATTTATCAATTACCCTGTATGATATTGATGATGAATTCCGCCTTGCCAAATTTTCGGCGTCAGCAGCCGATCTCAACGGAAACTAACCCTGTATACATAGATGCAGTACCCACTAAAACAAAAGGCGGCCTACGTACTGAATACGTAAGGCCTAACTGTAGGAAGCAATTTGGCCTTATAAATGGTATCTACGCTATGGTGGTGGCGTCTTGCCAGCAAGTAAGGCAGCTAAAGGTCATGGGGATTTATGGGTCGGTAGATCTCACGCTAATTGATCAATTTTTACTGTCGCAGTGCCAGTAGTGTCATCATTTTTTGAGTTCTAGAAACTCATGACTGAGTAACGGGAGACTGAGTAACCTCAGTCTGGTCAAAAGAGCACAATAAACTCAATTCTCTGTGGCGCGTTCGGCGAAGGTCCGCTTGCGATGCAGGAGGGTGCGGGTTCGATTCCCGCCTCGTAACAATTGTGTGTACGATCTGCAGATATTTGTTCCGGGTGTTCTGGTCGTTTTCTATGTATAATAAAAAAAATATCTATGTATTGTATTAAGTATATCAGATATCTAGTACCCATAACACAAGCTCTACTTACCATGGGGCTAGATAATGCTGTGTGAATTGTCCATTATTATTTATTTATTTATTTAATTAATTGAATAATTTATGAGCTATCTGTAAACCATTGCACATAATACATGATTTCTTTTTCTGAGTGTATACACTCCCAGAAAAAGAAATCATGCCTACAACAATACATGTCGGTAAGTTTATAAATTAGATTATCGAATGTCCTTAGAAGTATCTACCTACAACACTACTGAAGAACAACAATCACCTCTCGTTTCACCAATACTTGTTCCGATAAAATACTGTAATGGCTCAGAGTAAGCTACCTGCAATAGAATGGCTGCTAATTAGATTAGATTATGAATCCCGTCGGGTCACGTCGGCTTTCCTCATACCTACCAATACTAGCTACTTATTTATGTTAATGCGAGGAAATTACTTTCCAATTATTCACGTTTTACGATCTGATTTGATAGAGAGTAAAGATTTTCTGCAAAATATTATCTTCTGTGATAAAGTTGTCTTCGGATTTAAGGCATTCTCTGCCCAGTATCTGCGGTGCGATGGCGGATGGCCTGAAGACGAGAAGTTCGGCCCGTGCCTCGTAGGCAGTGAAAGTGTTACAAAAGCCTAATACCGAGCCTTCGTTATAGTTTAAACATCTTGAAGTTCGACATGTACTTTGTTGGAGGCCTTAAAAATGCTAATTATGTTTTTATTATTTACCTATGTCATTTATTGTATTAGTTATATCAGTCATCTAGTACCCATAACACAAACTCTGCCTAGCTTGGGGCTAGATGATGCTGTGTGGACTGTCCGGCATTATCTATCCATTATTTCTGAATTCAAGACAGAGTTCTAATGTAAAGCGTGATAAATCCTCAACAATAGCCTGACTGTTCCGGCACCTTCTGCCAACATGTTAACTCTCAACACACGTTAACGTTTACTTACAAGTTTACGTGGAGGTTTATGTGTGCAGAAGCGGAACAGTCTAGTTACTACCTCTTAGCACGTGAGAGTACCGCATGAGACCGCACTGAGCGGAACTGCACTGCAGCGCAGCACGATGCGGCCAGTTATTGTTTGTGCGACTGCGCTCCGTGGCTTCGCCCACGTGGAAATATATGGGTCAAATGGTTTATAAACCTTACTTTTGATCACACTATGTATTTAAAAAAAACGACATCAAAATCCGACCAGGTGGGATGACGACCTGTGAAAGACTGCAGGTAGATGCTGGATGCGTCAAGCTGAAGACAGGGTGCTATGGCACTCATTGAGGCCTATGTCCAGCAGTGGACTATCATAGGATGATGATGATGACATTAAAAACCGTTGCATAGTTTCAAAAATCTAAGCATACATTACAGAGGGACAGACAGACAGCGGGAAGAAGCGACTTTGTTTTAAACTATGTAGTGATAAGTATAATCAGGCATGAATAAGTTAACAGCCCCTCCAGCACACCTGCGCGCTGACCCAGTTTTCTGACCCCTCGATACCAATTACTGTTGTCTCGCTGTCAATACTGATATTTCACTTTATTGCTAACAGCTGTAATAGCCGTCCACTTTAGTAGGTAATATAAACATCATGATCATCAGCCTATAGTAGTCCACTGCTGGACATAGGCCTCCCCTAATGAGCCCCATAGCGCCTGCGCGCTTGCCGGCAAAGGATAGAAGGCCTTCCATCATTGTCGGTTCTTCGCGAGATATGGCCGAACCACTGCCACTTCAGCTTGCTAATTCTTAGAGCTATGTCAATAATTTTGGTTCTGTGTCAGATGTATTCATTACGAATCCTATCCTTCAGAGAAACTCCGAGCATAGCTCTTTCCATAGCTCGCTGAGCGACTTTGAACTGGTGGACCAGCCCTATCGTGAGTGTCCACGTCAATATGGGTTCTAAGCTTATATACAAATATTTTTTATATTCACTGATATTGTGAACTGCAAGTTCTGCCTATTCATCACGAACACTATAAAATAAATAAATAATGCTCGACAATCAACACAGCATAAACCAAAGCTAAGCAGAGCTTGTGTTATGGGTACTACTAGATGACTGATATACTTTGTATGAAGTAGATACATTACATAGATAGATAATTTTATGAAACATTGATAACGATCAAAACGCCCGGAACAAATATCGGCTGATCATACACATAATAGTCCCGAGATGGGAATCGAACTCACAACCTTCTGCGTCGCAGGCGGACCTTCGCCCACCGCGCCACAGAGGTAGTCAAAGTTCGTGAAGATACTATTTGTTTTCCTCACAAAATTGTAATATTGCAAGGTAAATATATTGGAAAGCTTCTTTAACAATACCTATATTAAACATCTTTTAAAAAATGGTTTTTATCTTCCAAACACACTGTTAACACAGAAATAGTTTCCAACTCCTCGCGTCAGATTTTAGCCGGATTTGGCAATAAGTCACCCGTGCGTCGGCGGCCGGTCCGGTCCGATAGGATTCTAACTAAATCCAGAGAATATGCTACGAAAATATTTTTTGTAGGGGCTTCCTTTACCTAAACTATGAGAATAATTCACGATCCAAATGTTGAGTTCATAATTCAATTCAAAATGCAAAGTACTTTATTTCCTTTATAGACCTAGGATTCTTGGACACGTCGCAAAATTCAAATTACGAGTACATAAGTAAAACTAGGAAATAAAGTGATCACTTAGATTATTGTTCACTTCATTCTTTTTAAGGTAAAGTAAAGAAGCGAACAAGAAACCTTTACCTTGTTAGGTTCTTAGTTTTCGAGTTGGAGCAAAACTCATCCGAAGCTTTTTTATCGTCTAGATATTCTGATATTTTGTAGTAAGCCTTTTTACAATGGATATGTTTGACACTTAGTTTTTGCCTAGGTAACCTACCTATTTGGTTTTGTTTGATTAATATATAAGTTTAATATTTTTTTTGTGTTTGATGTAAATCGCAGACTATTTTATAGTTCTTTTATAGCTGTCGTAAAACCAGCGCGCAGTATCGATATCGCTTGCACGTCAAATTAGATAGTACTTTAATTTTCTATACATTATTCAGTAAAACACGTAGAATCCACCTATTTTTATTTTTGGACGAGCGGAATTTGTTTCAGGTAATTTTTAAAAAAATTCTCTTTTTTGTCTCTGTAATAACCATCCTCGTACTTCAAGGAATATTAAAAAATAATAATTAGCGAAATCGGTTCAGCTGCTCTCGAGATTTGCGCTTAGCAACACATTCAGCGATTTATTATTATATTATAGATTATGGGTCAAAGTTCTGCAGTCCCTAGTTAGCAGGCTTTAAAAATATTTCCACCGGTATAAAACCTCGGGAACTTTTTTAATTAGTGATTCGTCCGTCAAACTCTTTATGAGTAGGTATTTTGAAAAGTTTCGTGGCTCAAGCTTAGTTAACTTTGTGGCAGGTAATTGAGTTTCAGTTTGGTGGGTGGATTATTTTCTCTTTCAGCCTGCCTTATTTATCATCTACCTACTCTCTACCTATTCTCCAGCCAAATTGGATGTGAAATATTTGTAAAAACTACAACAAAAGAAATCATGTGCTTGGCTTAGAGTTTCAGATATACTTGGCAAAATTATTAGGTATGGATGGAAATATATGGAATACACGACAACAAAGCCATTTTAAGTACAGTATTACTCAAGATACTTTACTTTATACAATAAAGAAAACCGTCTTAATCTACATTGTAACATAAAACTATGTATGTACATCTATGTTAGATACATAGCTGTACATACATCGTTTTATGTTACATGGTATACTTAGATTTTGTAAATGACTTTTCTGTTAATAACCATGTTAGTTTTAAAAGTTTTAAGTACCTATAGTTAAGGCAACTATTATTCCTCGTACTAAATAGACTAACGATAAGCATTAAAACCAAGTTTGTTGTAAAATATACTACGACTATTTGTAACTTTTGTTTGTGACGTACAAAACCATTTCATTTTCTTTTTTTAAACGGTAACACCAAAAAGGATTCCTCAGATACAATATTATTGATTACTTTTACTTATAACATTCCACATTAAATTTGGCTGGAGTATCATTAGATAGAGGTAGATATAGTTGGAGAGGATAAGTCGACGTCAGAAGCTTAGTTAGCTGATATTGCTGAGAGTATTTTGATTCCCTTTCAAAGGAAATCTAGTTCCATTGATATGCAAACACGGTGCACTATTATTAGTACCTATCTATACTCCAGCCCGTAGTAGTCAAGTGAACCGTGTGGGTTGGTAGAAAATAAATTAAAGATGGCGCCCTACCCCACGCAAGTGTCTAGAAAAAGATGAATTCTCACAAATTATCTTAACATCTCAAGAAACTCGAAAAGGTTCAATTATTTGCACAATGAAGAAAGCTGGCGAAGCGCAAAAAACTTATTTCCTTTAAGATTAAAATGTCCTAAGATGTCGATAGCAACGACTCATCAATGGGAACGGAGCCTCGTTTGTAAGGAGCTAGTTATTTAGTTCCAACTGGTGGCCGCGGTACCATAATTGAGATGATTGCATGATGACATAATCGACATGCGAGCCAGTCCTAAACAAAGGTCCTTTTCACGTTTCACTACAGCAAAACAAAACCACAAATAGCGGTCCTGAGCCGCCTTTATTATGTACAAAGACTCCAAGCGACGGCTATAATGTCATCCATTCTACTTCTACCTACATACCCATGAAATTATTCATCAAACTTACTTTTAATCGAAACTCTCCAGTAAAATATAAATACAAGAAAATTAAGAAAGAAAATTATTTATTAGACACACACAATACACAAACAAATTGAGTTACACGAATATAAGACTACTTAGTTCTGGAAAACACTAAAAACTTGTATTATACGAGACTTACTTTACTTTTTAGACCAGTGAAAGTAATGACATGACTAAAAGCAAGTGAACAAGCCTCCGTTCAGTGATTGATAATGGAGCTGATAAGAGAATCCGGAAATCAAGTCGGTTCCGTTGGGCATTAGAAATGGAGATTAGAAAACCAGTCGCTTTTGATCAAAGGTCGATTGAATGTCCTAGAAAACATCGGCCTACACATAGTAGGTACGTATCTACCCGGCTTCGCATGCGTTTATCCGGTACTAAATTAACTTATGTTATCCCGGGTTTAGAACCACATCAGTAATACAAACTTTACCCCAATCCGCCATGTAGTTTTAGTACGAAGAGGTAAAAAACATTCAAACATCAAAACTTCTATAATCAAATTTTTTGATGCAATTATTTAAAAAAAAATATAGCGACATTTTAAAAGTTACTCTCTTACTTTGATGAAAACATCTCGAACTGCTTCAGTTTAAATAAACTACGTTTGCTTATAACAATCTAATTATACAGGCGCAAATTCACTTTTTTACACATTTGTGCACACTTTTCACTTTGTGAACACAAGTGAGAAAGGCAAGAAGAGTGGAGAGATCCAACGGGTGATTATGGTGATTTTCCACGTAAATGAATTTTTCCTTGTTATACGTGTGTTTACTTTAGCACATGCCAGAAGCATGATGAACACGTAATTGGTTCGAGCGTGTTTTTATTGCGAAAATAATTATTTACCAGAGAAGAAAATCAAAAAGCTTTTTAAGTTTGCTTTTAAAGGAAGGTTATCAATGAAATCTGCTAAATGGAAGCTGTCAAAACACTTTTCAGTCATGTTTTTCAAGATTATCTAAACTCAATGAATGATTAATTCTCTTGTGAGACAAATTCATTCCAAATTTCGCAAGAATCCTAAAGAGAAAGAATTGTAAAGAAGACAACCAAAACTTGACTTGATTTGAAATAAAGTTTGTATAAGCAAGTATTCATATAATTGCAAGAAACTTGCAATTATTAGAAAAAACTTAGTAAATTAATTTTATGAAAATATTATTTTACAATTGAACGATTCCTATCTATTGCACGAAGAATTGCTAGAATAATAACTATCGACTGACTCGGGGTGAACAAACCTTTTAGCATTTAACTAGGTACTTCATCTGTAGTGCTGAACATTCATGAATAATTATCATTAAAGATAATAACTTAATGCTTTTGAAAAAAAAAAACTCTAAAACGACTTTGAATCTATTAGTTTTAAACTTATTATTAACTTTTGCGGAATACTAAATTTTTAGGACTGTGGATGATCCTCTATATAAATGCAAAATAATCATCCAAATCTTTCCTGATATATACGGAGGAATCAACGAACATACATAAAAAAAACATTATACAGCTAAACATAGAACTTTCACCTTTTTCGAAGTCAATAAAATAGTATGTGACAGACACAAATGTTCTTTTTTAAATATTTCTCACAAAAATAGCCGAGTCACCAAGAACGTCGTTTGTTTTATATTATTTGACAACCCTTACAAGTGTACTCGACCAACGTGTTGTTAATTTGGCCCGCAACAAATGTCAATGAACCTATCGATAACAGCAAAGAGTTGCGAATATACTATGAGTGATACAGTACTGTACATATATAGTATTTGATAGGTCTACACCAGCTACTGAGTGTTGGTATATCTTGGCCACGAATCAGTAAATATAATCCAGTAAAACCATTATTATAGATAGAAAGAACTAGCTCTTGTCGAGCTGTGATGCCATTTTCGAATGCTTCTTTTATTTCTTTATACAACATGACAGCGGTTTTCTCCAAAAACCATAGACCATAATAATATAAAAGAAGAAAGGTAAGGTTATTGGCATTGGCCTAAAACGAACAACAAGTAAACTATCTATGAGGCTTACTACAAGTAATACCGTATTACAACAGTTTTATCGAATCGATGTGGGCCATATTAGGACGTATTGTGTGCCTCTGTAAGCTGACACGGTTGCGAACATTGTGCGGAGGTGTGGTGTGAGCCTGTGCTAGCTCTCGTGTTTACCTGTCTATTAGGGGGAGCCGTATCGAATTTTTATTTGGACAGTGGGTGTAAACTTTCGTCTTTGTTTCAATAAATCTTTTACACGTCGATGTGCGCAAGAATTTCATTGAAAACTATCAACAATCGACTCTGTTTCTAAAAATACAGCAAAAGGTATAATATTTGATGTACTGTATTTTTGATAAATACAAATACAAAGTATTATTATATTTTTTATTACGTTTTGCCTGCGGCTTCGTTCGCTTTGTTTGTATGGAAACGTTTAAAGGTCGTTTTTTTCCAGTAAAACTGTTTTATGTGATAAAACGTGTATATATTATTATTCCAGGCATATAGCTACATCTATGCAAACTTCAGCCTAATCTATTTAGTAGTTTTGGCGTGAAGAAGTAACAAACATCCATATTGACCGAACTAGAAGCCATCATTCGAATCACCTGTGGACTTTATAAGAAGTCTGGTAAGGTCTACATAAATAGCGTGTGCCCTAGGACCCCAAGGACTAGGAGTTTCATCAATATTTTGTCAAATACAAATAAGCATTTAAACCGATAAGCAAGACTGTATTACATTTAACACAGTCGTTTGAGTTAGTACGAGGGGTATTAAAGTTATAATCCAATCTGGACAAAATGAGATTCATTAACAATATACAGAATTGGATTCCTGTTCCACTAAGGTATCAAATAACACACCCATCAGTAAAATACAAATGAACCAACATAAACATGAATTAGAGCTAATAATTGGTCGCCAGTATTTCCCCCTGGGCTCTGTAATTACGCCTGGTCGCAGGCCGCATACAAATTTAGACTTAGTTTCGGTGCAAACGAGCCACAGAACAAAACAGCCTACACGCCAACCACTTTTATTATAATAACGTGTATGTCACCTGAAAGGAAAGTACATCTGTAACGACAAACAGTCGTAATACAATCATATACATAATTATAATTGTTAAAAACATTCATTCCGAGATCATAATTCTATTATTCCATTATTCCATACACGAAATATTCAAGCAGCACTTTATTAAAACAGAGTTAAATTCAGGAATACCGGCCAGTTTTTAGTTTGAAAATGAAAATGAAAAGTTTTTATTTCTTTAAGCTTACAAATAAGCACTTAGACAGGTCATATTTTATACTATTAAATTATTTTATAGTTCACTTCAATTTTTTGTCCACCAGTGGAAGAAGTGAGAAGAAACCACTAGTATGTTCATAACTTATGTGTCTAGTACATTTGATTTGCTTATTTGTAAGTTGGTAGATTTTGAGTTGGAGCAAAACTCGTTCCAAGCTTTTTTATCTTCTAAGTAATCTGATATTTTGTTATAGGTTTTTTTACAAAGAGTATGTTTCACAATTTTTTTAAATTTATTTATTGATAATTTTTGCAACTCACTTGGAGTTTTGTTGTAGAAGCGTAAGTAGAAGCGTTTGTTCAAGCAATAAATTTATCCGAATCAATTATAGCTTCTTTTGAAATGGCCCGTTTGCGCGGATCCTTACGTAATCCACTGAATAATCTATTGAAAGGAGTTCGCGACAAATGGCTCTTTTGGAGATTTTCCTGTTAATGAGTCTGCGAACTCCCTACAGGCAGTTTACTAACTTTATACAGCGAAAAGGTCTACCTTGGGAATCTTGCTTTGCGTTATTTTGCTCGGATATCTAAGTACGTCATTAGAATTTTGTATAACGCTTTTCATGCAGACGTATGTGTGTCATTAAGACTCGTACTCACTATTAAAATATGCTCTTCATAATTATGTTTTTCAGTAAATGTAGGTCGCTATATGTATAGAGGTAATGCATTACCTTGTTAGATCATGTAACCATAGCAACGGATTTATTTCCCTATAACTTTCTACCCATCTTTAATTCCTTTTTCGCACATCCCACACACAGCTTAACTATATTTAGATATTGATGTATATCGACACTTTGTTGCCACATGGATATGTAGCAACAAATATTGTATTTGCTTGCTAGGTACATCAAACACTACGACTTTTCTATATAATCGAATTATTTTTATGTTTTGTTTTTTCATGCGTTTTTCCCTTATGAATTGAACCTTAAGTAAATGATTAGATTCTAAGCTTTGTAAGAGACTTGGAAATAGCTGTGAACGCGAGCTACACAACATTTATAGTCATAGCGTATGCTCGCGACTTCACACATTTTGGAATACTTATCAAGTAGCCTAGTTATTCTTTATCGGGCCCAAAAGTAATCAGTCGCGTACCAAAATAAATATTTATAAACTTACTCGATCTGAACCAATTTAACGGGTGTTTATCGCGTTTATTTACCTATTTTCCCGACGTTTCAACAGGTTTACTCACCGTGACCTCGACAGTGTGTAAACCTGTTGAAACGTCGGAGAAAATAGCTAAATTCAACGGCATAAATACCCGTTAAATTGGATCTATAATTACGTGCCAAAATACCTATAGCTTTTTAGGTACCCCGTGAGCAAGTTAAATAAACCTAGCGACAAGGTTAACCTAAGAAATATGCAATTATTATCAAGCCTGCCATGTTTACTTGGTATTAGGTACCAGCGTGTTTAATGAAAACGAAATGATATTCGTCTAATTTCAGCTCTATAGGGATTCTATATGAATATGGATCTCGAGTGACTAATGAGTTTAGTGACTCAATACGAAGCCGAAGGTTCTTAGGTTATTAGTTATTCTGAGGTCATTGACTTATAATTTAATTACTTATCTCATAAATCTCGTTCTCTCTCTCTCTCTCTATAAATTCAAATGTTTTTTTTCTTTAGGCTTACAAAATAAGCACTTAGACAAGTCAAATTATAACACTTTAATTTTAATGTTCACTTAAATTTTTTGTCCACTAGTGGAGAAGTGAATAAGAAACAACTAGTATGTTCATAGGTAACTTATGTCTCTAATGCATTTGATTTGCTTATCTTTCTCTCGGGAGAGAGAGAATTCCTGAATTTTCTAGTTAGCCTCACCTTGTATAATAATAATTATTTATAGGTATAACCCCTCTTTGTCGGTAGTCGAGGAAAAATCTAAAGTATTTCTATCTGTCTGTTACCTTTTTGCACCTAAACGGCTGAACAGATCTTAATCAAAAGCAGGGAGGTAGATAGTAACTTGAATAGTGCGTGCAAATCCGCAGGCAAAAGCTAGTCGTTATAAGACTTAATTCTTTATCTGTCGCCCAATTAAAATCCGCTGCTCAAACTGTTACACACTCTTTATGTATAAACGATGAAACCAAGTCTATTGTTGTACTTTGAGTGCTGAAATCGCACGGTACGTGTTTTCTACAAGTGACTTATATGCGTAAATCCACACTAGCGCAGCTGCTGAGAAAATACAGATCTGTGTGACTCAGCACAGCCGTAATATTTTTCGAACGAAACGCATGTGCGGCGCAACACAACCGCTGTGTAGAGCGGCAGCACGAATTTTTTAGGTTAAAAAAAAGATCGCAGTCGTCGAAAAAAAAACCGCAGTCAAAGTGTTAAATGTCTCCCAAAGTATTTATTTTTTCCCTTAAATTGTAGTTTGTTTAGTTTAGTTACTCTCTAATATAACATTAAACTGTTACTGTCTGTACATTATATTGTTATTTAATTCTTCAACATTTTATTTTGTATATCTCAGCAGCATTAGGTTTGGCTCTTTTACTACTTACCTGTTAATCGTATTGATTCCCGTGATACAGCCAAAGCCTAGTGTGGGAATCGTTGTTACTTTAATAAGTAAATCCTGTCTACTTACACAGAAATCCTTTTTATTAACCTCTTAAAAATTCTGTATAAGTACCTATAGCAATAAACATAATTATTTTAAATTTATTCATATACTTACCACCATACTGTTATACTACACTACTAGGGTCTTCTGCTATCAGGGAAGATCTGAAGAGGACAGACCATGATGTTTTATCTTAGTCTTGCAGAGTGCTGTTGGCAAATCCAACGCACATACCTTACTTTACAGATAATGTTATAATTCTACGGTACTTATTAATTCTGTCGTCTTAGCGTGTAACGTTTTATGTTTATTTCTGTCCATTTCGTTTCGTGCTCTTACATTTTCCCGGAGTAATTTTGTTTATGAATATTTCAAGCGAGACTGTCAAATAAATTGATACCTTACGACAAGGTACGGAGATGCCCGCAATAATGAATAAACGATGGCCGGAATGGGGTCAAGTGCTGCGGGGTCGCAGTGACCCCGGTGGCTGGTGACCCCACAGTTTTACTATGGTTACTGGTATGTATGTCATATTTGATCATACCGATTATGACGCGTGAATGAAATGAGTAATATGCTACTAAAGTCGTTTAAACGGGATATTGACCATGATTTGCTTTTTGAGTTATCCAATATTTCGGCACAGTTTCATGAGCCATGCTCGCGGAATAAACGAAGTAATGTGATTTTGATAGTGCCTAGAAATTTGGCAAAATGTTTCAGGCCGATCGACTCATTTTCACGTGAGGAACAATTCATTGTACCACAAGAAAGAACACAAGAGCGGATGTTAGTAAAATCTAATAATACGTACCTACAACTTAAGTTAGCGCATTCTTAATATTTTTTTCGTTTTGATACTGTGCAACTCTGTGCAAACTCATAGTAGCCACTCAGTATGATAACAGATACATAAAAGTATTCTTACGAATCGAAAAGTCGTCCGCTTCCCGTGCCGCCCGTGAATAACATAGAATCCCGTAGATTGACACATTTATGTCTCGTCTCAAAGCACAAAGGGTCCAATTCTCGTAAACTACATCAAAACAAAGCACATAATAGTCTCTGGAAAGTTCCTATCGCCGCAAATATCGGCTGAGATAAGTGATAATCGATACTGGTAGACTTGTATTACGGTTTCGCCAAAAACGACGAATTCTGACGTTGCCATTGTATCATGTATGACTGCCTCGTTGGCCTAGCGGTGTCGTGCACAACCACAGATTATCAAGTCCTGGGTTAAAATCCTGGGTTATAAAGTCCTGTGTTCAAATCCTCCAAAAATACACTGAAGGTCGCATTCAAGAATGAAGATTTTTTCTAGGAACTTAACATCATCATCAGCATATAGCAGTCCACAGCTGGACATAGGCCTCCCCCAATGAGCGCCATAGCGCCCTGTCTTCAGCTTGCCGCAACCAGCATCTACCTGCAGTCTTTCGCAGGTCATCATCCCACCTGGTCGGAGGGCGTCCTACACTACGTATACCGAGTCGTGGTCTCCACTCAAGAACACGTTTGCCCCAGCGGCCGTTGGTTCTTCGCGAGATATGGATATAGTTTATGAACTTAACGATAGTCTTAAATTTTTGTGCTTTCTTTTCAACGTGGAGCTTTTGTTTTGTCTGAGACAACTTTTAAAATTTCCACAAAGTTATCCGACTTCGTTGAAAAGTTACTGTTAAAGTTACTTTCTGTGAACATTGAAATTTCATAACCACAATATATTTTTCGTTCAAGAATCTACTCAGGATATAATTAGACTTTGAAAAATTACTGTAAGTAATAATTTCTTTTCTGATTTACGTAACTTTATCATAGGATTTCACATGGACTTATATTTTGATTAAGATGGTAAATGAAGCCGTGTGTTTCTAACTAGACTTGGTTAGATTCCTTTTGATTCTACCTACTTTCACACTTGGTAAGTAGTCGCTTAACACTTTGACTGCGGACTTTTTTCGAGGACTGCGATCTTTTTTTTAACCTAAGCCATTCGTGCTGCCGCTCTACACAACGGTTGTGTTGCGCCGCACATGCGTTTCGTTCGAAAAATATTACAGCTGTGCTGAGTCACACAGATCTGTATTTTCTCAGCCGCTGCGCTAGTGTGGATTTACGCATATTAGTCACTTCTAGAAAACACATACGGTGTGATTTCAGCACTCGAAGTGTTAACAATTAATACACTCTCGTAGACGACATTTTATTTCTCGTAGATGACCAGTATTTTGACCCACCTCTTCTCAACGCTCGCAAGCTTTAGAAGGCTTTCCTACGGTTACGGGAAAACTATTATACGGTGTTAGTCATCATTAACATATATTAATCCACAGCTGGACATAGGCCTCCCCTTAGGAGTCCCCTAATGATGTATATGATTTACCCTATGGGTACATAAGTTGTATAGGTAGATTAAATAGGTTTAATACTTACTATAACACATAAATACTCGTGATACTTTCAAAGCTGGTTACCCAAACTCGAAGCTATACATAAACTACGAATCATAATACGTATACTTTGAATACTTCCGGTTTCCTTAGACTGCTAATATTTTTTTACGGAATAATCTCAACACATATACCGCTGATTATTACGACTCGACGACATCTAGATAGTATTTGTAATCGCAGGATTCCGTAGTAGTGGTCGCGCAGTCGGTGTAGTCGAGTAACCTCGTCCCACGGGCCGCTGCGCTACCCGTCTCGAGTACTCCTCGAGAGTTACTCTCAGGTTACATTTCAAATACGAGCCTCCTTAGGGGCCGGCCATTACACGCCTCGTGTTAAAAGAAATACGTCATTCATCTGAAGAGAGAGGTTGGGGATTTGTTTGAAAAATTGCAATTAATTAGTTTTTGCCCGCGTCGTCGCAGGCGTACGCTAGACATAGTAGGGTTCAGGATAGAAATGACAATCTGTGTGGTAGCACAGATAATATAATAGGTGGTAGTCAGGTTCTCGAATACTTACCCTGTCCACATATTTATTTTTTGTTTGATATATGCACCGTAAGATAGAATACGAACAAATACGATACGATGGAATATATTTTGTGATTGATAATGTTATTAATATTTTGTAATTAGTGCTACTATATCATATAATATTGACGAGTTTTTTATGAATACTTTAGTAAATTGGTCGGTTTAGTAATCTGGTCGGCAGTTAGAAAATGCCTTGGCATTAAGCCCACCCTTTATACCCTTTGTAGTGCAATAAAGTTTTTAAATAAATAAATTTTAACTTATTGCAAGTCATTCTCTTTCAAATATTGTTACATTCCGACTAACTATTTACTTGTTACCTATCATAACATATGTTTTTGGCAAATAACAAAATCCTTGTCATTAGATTTTTGATCCTGCACTGCCAATCGCCTGCGCAGATTCAAATACCACTATTCTGCTGTCTATTTCATACGCACGCTCCGATCTACCTGCTAATGCTTAAAGGCGAAGGGTAGACCTCTCCGGTGGCGTTTATGACTTATTTAGTTTATTTCAGGTAACAAATAAATGTAATAGTGTACGAAAAATATCTTAATTAGGGCCCTATAATAAATACCTTAGAGACTAACATAAAACCATTTAAAATTAGTAGAGTCAGCGATGACGCGACGCTCCGATGATGCATGCGCGATGTTATTTGACTCAGTCCGTATCAAAAGGACAATTATAACGCCCTTGTGGGATGAACGACGTAAAAGTAAAAAGATCTAGTAGATCTAGTCGCTAGTAAAACGTCTACAATAGAGATAAAACGCCTTACAAGAAGAACGTCTAAAACGACAAATCATCATGTCAGGTAAAAGGACTGGTAAGTACACTGGTACAGAAAATGAACCCTAAGAATGAAAAGCGTTCTTTAGACTTAGGTACCTACATTTTAAACATACCTCTAGTGCAGTAGGATTGCGCCGGGGGCTGTAATAACGACATGCTCGTACTGCAGAGACGCCTGAACTGGCTCGATTATATTTCCATTTAGAAACAGAGGGCCGGATTCAGGGCTACACAGGCGGACAAAAAACATAGCCGGAATGCAAAAATTGTTTTAAAAGTTACTTAAAACCTTAGTGAGATAAAGGAAACGGACTGAATATTACAGTTGATCAAAGTGTTTTCTACGGCTCAGACAACTTCTGTGGCGCGGTGGCCGAAGGTTCCCTGCGATGCAGGAGGTTGCGGGTTCGATTCCCGCCTCGGAACAATTGTGTGTTCGATCTGCAGATATTTGTACCGGGTGTTCTGGTCGTTATCTATTCATAATAAAAATATCTATCTATGTAATTTATTGTATTATGTATATCAGTTATCGAGTATCCATAACTTAAGCTCTGCTTAGCTTTGGGCCAGATAAAAGTATGTGAATGGTCCAGCATTATTTACTTTTATTTATATTAAATAAATAAATACGTCCTTGATCCACCCCTGGAAGCATTCAAATTCACTTCCCATCCACAAAGTCCCGTTTGTGTGGCTCCACACTTTACATCTCTTCTGTGAGCAGCGATATATTAAATTGTGGCCTGTGGCAAGGTAGATGTACTACACGTAGTGAAGTGGGTGTGTACTGTAAGCTTACCAATTCTATCCCTGGTAACTATATGCTTTGCCACTTTCTAAGAAGAAACTATAGCTCTAAGAATTAGCAAGCTGAAGTGGCAGTGGGCCGGCCATAAATTATCGAAAATCGAGAAGAAGAATCGACGGCCGCTGGGTCAAACGTGTTCTTGAGTGTAGACCACGACTCCGTAAACGTAGTGTAGGACGCCCTCCGACCAGGTGGGATGACGACCTGCGAAAGACCGCAGGTAGATGCTGAATGCGGCAAGCTGAAGACAGGACGCTATGGCGCTCATTGGGGGGCCGATGTCCAGCAGTGGACTGCTATATGCTGATGATGAAAGAAGAAGAAACTAAAAGATATAAAAACACGACTTCGTCAATACCTTGTAGTAGGTAGGTGTTTACAGAATTTAAATGCATTTCTATAGGTAAAGTCTGCTAGCGAAGAGAACTATTTATTGCCTATCCTTTGGGTGTAAGAACCTGTGGTCTCTCTTTAACTAAGTCGTTTTCATCTTCTCTAACAGTCCACCAAGATAACCAACTGCTTTCAACGTACAAACAATCAAGAACACAAGTTCACTAAACGAGAATCGCATTGCAGAGCCTGATTTCCCCCCAGATCAGCATTAGATCCCGGTTATGTGTGCGTGCATGCTACGCATTGGTCACGCCACGCATTGCATGGACACATAACTGTACAAGCTACCCAGGGAATGCTCTCCCTCTGGACATCAGACGTGCAAAATCACTCCCTATCTTCAAAAAACTGCTGCATCAGCATTATTATCCATATGAAATATTGACAGCCTTATCTTATGTCTAAGTTTCTTATAATGTTTTTAATGTAGGTATGTAATGTATTTGTTACCAATTATTTATTAAAGTGCCACCGTCTATATTGTTCGTTCATGTCCAGTCCATCCCAAGGTTGCCTGGAAGAGATCGCTCTCAGTGATAAGGCCGCCCTTTATACCTTTATTCTTAGTTTTTATCTCTGTATTATTTTCTGTTCTGTGTGGTGTAATAAAGTGTTATCTATCTATCTATCTATAACTGGTGCTTTGCTTTCATGATGGATGACAGGTGATTCCATTTTGCTTTATTAATAAAGTGTTATCTATCTATCTATCTATAACTGGTGCTTTGCTTTCATGATGGATGACAGGTGATTCCATTTTGCTTTATTAATAAAGTGTTATCTATCTATCTATCTATAACTGGTGCTTTGCTTTCATGATGGATGACAGGTGATTCCATTTTGCTTTATTAATAAATAAATAATGCTGGACAATTCAGACAGCATTATCTAGCTTATCTAGCCAAAGTACTAGATAACTGATATACATAATATAATACATTACATAGATATTTTTATTTTACATAGAAAACGACCGGAACAAATATCTGCAGATCGTACACACAATTGTTCCAAGGCGGGAATTGAATACGCAACCTCCTGTGTCGCAGGCGAACCTTCGCCCACCGCGCCACCATCGACTTCTAAGTCTTTAAGAAACATACATTCAGTAAGTTCTCGAGTGAAAGACTGGAAAGACTGTAACTCCGTAGTATTCTGCGACGCCGGGCCACGGAGATATTCAATTGTGTCGACGGGACCATGTTGGGATAGATTAGGATTTGGCGTGTTGGGAACGACGACGCTTTGTTATTGCAAAGCATTGAGTCCGGGTTGTAAGGCTGAGTGTGTTTTAGGACTAAGGGCCAACTAAATACGTATTTTCATGAAACCAACAGTTTATTTTGGTTGTAATAACGCTATTTGATATACAAATTTGTTTGAGTAGGATATATTGTCTAAATTGTGCTTTTGTGATTTAATACTGTTATACATCACTCGGCCTGGAAATTGGTGTCTCTTCGGAATGTATCACCCTATGGCTAGTTGGCAAGTAAGTCTCTATCCATCTACAACATTCATAGATGTCATCACCGTGTCATTTTACACCATTTTTAAAAATTAAAGCAAATTCACATTATTATTATAATTACTTTTGCGCCACCCGTTATTTTATGTTTAGTGTTTTGTTTACCTTGGGGCTAAATAATGCCGTGTGAATTGTCCAGCATTATTTATTTATTATTTATGTAGTTTCATGAATGGCCAAGGCAATGCGTTATGAAACTACCAACCAGCGTTAGTTTTTATGAATAAACTCAAAGGGCATCTACCTACATGTTGGTCGAGTTGCATTATCATGACTCAATACTCAATATTTTTATTGACTGCGATCTTTTTTTAACCTAAGCCATTCGTGCTGCCGCTCTACACAGCGGTTGTGTTGCGCCGCACATGCGTTTCGTTCGAAAAATATTACGGCTGTGCTGAGTCACACAGATCTGTATTTTCTCAGCCGCTGCGCTAGTGTGGATTTACGCATATTAGTCACTTGTAAAAAACACATACGGTGTGATTTCAGCACTCCAAGTATTAAAGGGGATCATAAAGATACATGCCTGTAGGCTTTCAAATAATAAATTTTTGGGTAAGACGGCCAGTCTTAAAGGAGATTAGCCATGAGCGCTAAACAAATTGTAGTGCACAAGCTCACGTGCAACTATTCCCACACTCTTATAATCCGATGGAACGACAAACCTTACAAAACGAACGTCGCTTGTGATATTCGGTCCGGGTCTGAGCTTATTGGGTACCTATTCTAAACCTTATACTTTGAGGCACGTCTCCCATCGTGCCTATTGCAGCGTTGGATCGCGAGGCGTGGAAGGAGAAAAGGGAGGCCTTTACC
The DNA here is from genome assembly GCA_947044415.1 of Eupithecia dodoneata. Classification (NCBI taxonomy): domain Eukaryota; kingdom Metazoa; phylum Arthropoda; class Insecta; order Lepidoptera; family Geometridae; genus Eupithecia; species Eupithecia dodoneata. The sequence continues at coordinate 761,472 of OX345665.1, forward strand.
CAGCAGTGGGACAAAAATGACTAAAAAAGCTATGAAACAAGTGTAAAACCCTACCACTCTCAGCATAAAGGAACATTAGGTAGTTTGCACTTTCCTCGATAAGTAAACTGTTGCCCGCAAACAAATGAAGTGGAGCATGCATCGAGGTACCGAGAGGCGCGGTCGATCGCTGTACCGGGGAGTGCCGAGCCCTACCTATTTACAGATGTTTACTTTCCTCGGCTGAACCTTATTGATCTGCTGGTATCTGCTGGTAACTATAGGTTCACGCCTTCCTACTGTTGAACATGTCGATCTTCCTGCTGATTGCTTCTATGATGGTGGCTAGATCTTTCTTTATCCCCACCTTTCATCGCCGTTAAAGCTTCGTAATCAACACATGAGTGAGCGAAGAACATCGGTTGAACAAATGTGACCTCTGTGGTGCAGTAACCGAAGGATCGCTTGAACAGAATGATATGTTATGATCTATTTGTTTGACTTTTTTGTACTTTGAATCTGCATTTTTTTGGTAAAGATGTTCAATGTTTGTTCAATACGAACAAAATAAACGTGCAAACCTGCCAACGGAGCTCTAGTCACTAAACGAGCAAACCCACCAACGAAGCCAAGTCAAAATTTATCACCAACATCAAACTGTCAACAAGAGTGATTAAAACTTCTTTCTTCAATTTCGATCCAATTTTGATAACGTCGTCGGTCGCATCAAATTATGTTTCTCTCGGAATTCATTTTCTTTAATTTTGTTTGGTTCAAGTTGTACATCAAAGGACTTTCGTAAATAACTCGAAGTCTTTTGGGATGTGGAAATAATGTCTCCGACTCGACTTTACGAAGTTCTGTATTCAAATACCTAACAACCATCTTCGATCCTATTCCTTCGATAGTATCCAGTTTTAAATTACTTTAGTGTTAATAACCATGACAGTTTCAAATGTTTTATCCATCTTCGAGTCTGACAAAGGTGCAGTTTACTACAAAACTTCCAAAAGCTTTTTTGATGTAAGTAAATTTCATTACGAAACATTAAAATAAGTTTTAGAAAAAAGTTGATGTCCATACAATATGTTTTATACTACGCCATACATTTATACATAGAATAGAATAAGATTTATTTAGCACACACAAATGACTAAAGGAAAGACGTACACATCTAGGTAGATGCAGGTATCTGGATCATAGATGTAGGATTGTAAAGAGTTTGGTTTTGAAAATGATCACATATTCAAAACCAAATCATACCTACCAGGAAATAAATTCACACTCTCTGCACCAATCTTCAAGAATCTTCTCTGCTCAAATCTAAGCTAAAGTCAAGAATCCTCGACAGTCTCTGCCTTGCCCAACAGTCGCTGGTTATTCAAAAGGTTCACGTCCACAACGGCGGTTCGTCCACAATGCAATATGTCCGCTGTCAGATTTACTCGACAGTGATTTGGGCGACACGTGGGAGGTTCGACGATATGGGATGTCTACCTTGTAGAGTTTTATACTACCCGACCACTAAGCCTAGATAGCCGCGATCAATATCTATTGATCTTCAGGGTTGTCAATACATACATATGTATATTATAAAGAGGAAAGGTTTGATTTTTTTATTTGTTTGTATTGAATAGGCTCCGAAATCACTAGACTGATTTAAAAAAATATTTCACCATTGGGAAGCTACACTATCCCCGGGTGACATAGGCTATTATTATATTTTAGAAATGGGAAATTGAAATTTAACGCAGGTGAAACCGCGGGAAACAGCTAGTAGGCAGATAAAGCAGATGTCCGGATTACAGGGATGATCCCTGATATTTTGTGTTTTACTTGAAGTATAACAAGACATTAGCAGATGGCTCACCGGATGCTTTGTACATCGCATTGACTAATAATACCTGCTTACAATTTAGTCACTGCGCGAGAGTTAAACTCACGCGGTACGCAAAAACCATAAGTTCTCGAGAAAGAAAATCGAAAGGGGTTTGATAATTTGATAGTATGTCTGTCTACACCACTTTTTTTCAAAATCACGGCGAAAATCATGGCTATGAAAGTTAGAAGTATATTCCGATAGAGGGCACTTATTTAAATAACAAATATCCTGTAACATGTATAATGTCCCTAAGGCGTCTGGTCTTTCGGAGATATTCACATAAAAGAAATCATTAGAGCAATAGTTATTTTCATCTGTGAATAATATAATATATAATTATTTCTGATATTATTAGAAACCTGGCGGTTTAGGACATTATGTAATGGAATATTTTTTCGTTGTATAAGTGTTCTGTATCCAAATATATAATTTTCACTGCGCTCCCACGATTTTGATAAAAAAGAGGCAGCCGATGTTAGGGCCACCCTCCATAGAGAAAACTTTACAAAATTAGCTTCTACTGCCCACCAAAGCGTACTTAACAGACAATTATTTGCGAATAAATCGTGTCATTCGATCGGACACTGTAAAAGGCTCTTGACCGCAATAAAATGGGAGCACACTGGTCGCTTCTGACAGGTCACGTAGGGAATTATGTCTAGAAAACATCGCTTCGGGTTCGTTATAGAATAAGAATTCACTACCACACGGTGTGGTAGTGAATTCTTATTCCAGATAGCGCGTGTATTATACAGAGATGTGGTCCACACCTATGTATGCATAATCCACGCGGTATCAAAATATAACGAAACGTTGTCAAAGTAAAAAAGTTTACATGACGTTTTTGGTACAATCCGCTCGTTGTCAATTGGTGGCGTAAAACTTGTCAAGTGACAAGTGGTTTTCTGTTTGAAATGGTTCCAACCTATTCCAATTGCGCGTGGTGTAATACCTTGGTTCCTTAATTACAACGCAATAGGTGTCAATAGGTTTCTTTCCGGCCCTGGTGGGGGCACAGAGAGGGGCCTCGAGGCTTGGCCTCATTACCCCGGCGTCAACTCGAGGGGTGGCAACCCCTCGGTCCTTGGGTTTTGTGGGAGTCTTTTTTTTTCCCTTATTCTCCATGTTTTTTTTTAGGCAGCATTTGGTTTATAATCTTTTTTTTTTGTGTTTTTTTTTTGTTTTTTTTTTGTGTTTTTTTTGTATAATAGGTGTGCGGTGCCGGACATAATCGTATGAACAACGTCTTGATTGGTCGTTTGTTTTGCCAAAGTGTGCGACAGCGTAAAGGGTCAAGCGCAATGAAGTGGGGATTGGGAACGACCATGGTACGAAGCATAGCGCCGCGTCGCGTCATCTTTTTATGGTGCGATGTGACAATCAAATGACCGCTTCTCCGCACAGACAGTGTACCGCATATCGCAGCGTTCTGCGTCTCGATCAGAGACCAAAGCTTGAGAGGAAGTTATATTGATATCAGCTTACTTTGAGGAAATGGAAGTAGAGTAGGTACCTCTTCGATATATCGTTTGATCTCGAATTTATCTGGGTTTCGTATTCGCGAGGGATTATCATAAAGCTATTAAGATCGGCTCGGCAGCTCAGGAGGTTTGAGTTTGATTCCTCTTGCTTATTCCGGTTGGATGTTTTTGTAAATCTTGTTATATTATGAGATAAATGTTTAGATTATGTTTCTTCCCAGTTATATTGTTTATTATATATTTATTTCCACCGTAGGTACACAAGTTACACTTGATGTCGTTAATTTCTATACATTTAAAGTATATAGCTTCTGTGTTTTGCTTCGATGATACCAATGCCGTTCAATATGTGAGACCAATATTCCTTGGGTATTGTAACCCATTTGTAGTATACACAAAATATCCAGTATTTTGAATCGGAGTATAGTATTAACAATTAAAAAAAATTTGCTTACTGCAGCCTGTAGTGCCGATGGATCGATTCTCTATATCAGTAGTTCCCAAAGTGGTCCAGGGGTCCACAGGAGACTCGACGGGGGTCTACGTTGGCGTGACAAAAATTGGGGGTTCACAATTCGTAAGCGGGGGTCCACGAAATTTTTTCTGCTTTCGATAGTGAAGAACTAAAATGTGGCTTGACTTCACCTATCAATGTAGGCAGATAATATTTTAGGAAGCTCAGCGACTTTTTGTTAAATTCCACAGTTACTTTCTGATAAATTTCAACGATTGCTCTTCCATACTGAAGTACGCTGGTTGTCGAAAGGTGCATGTTTAATAAGATTTTACTCACTTTTTGAATCAGTTTTAGAGTTTCTGGAAAGTAAAGATCCAGATTTAAAAGAAAACCTAATCAATTTGAAAGCAGACATTGCATATTTGACAGATTTGTTCAAAAAGTTTTTTGACATCCACTTACAGCGCAATCAATTAATTAATTAACCAATCAATTCTCAATTTTTTCGAAAACTATTAATTCGTGGTTGGAACTCAGCCGCAACGCAATTCCCATAGTTAGATCTAAACTTCACCTTTTTTGTAGAGTTTTGGGAATATGGTAGAAATGTAGCTGCAGGGGGTCCACCGAAACCAGCAAAATTGTGAAAGTGGTCTATGAGAAAAAAGGTCTGGGATCCTCTGCTCTATATGTATAATAACGGCGAGTTTTGGCCGAAAGGTGTCATTTTTAGGAAGTTCATTGGACGCCGTCATACGATACCGCGCATGCGTCATCGGAGCGTAGCTCGGTTAATTTTAAATGTTTTATCTATGTTAGTCTCTAAGGTATTTATTATATGGGTCCTCTAATTAAGTTACTTTTTGTACACTTTTGTTTCCTGAAATAAAGTTATTATTATATTAATTTAAGAGTTAGCAAGCTGATATGGCAGTGGGCCAGCAATATCTCGCGAAGAACCGACAACCGCTGCTGGGGCAAACGTGTTCTTGAGTGGTCACCACGACTCGGTAAACGTAGTGTAGGTCGCCCTCCGACCAGGTGGGATGACAAGCAGCGAAAGAATGCGTCAAGCTGAAGACAGGGCGGTATGGCGCTCATTAGGGGAGGCCTATGTCCAACTGTGGACTAACATTGGCTGATGATGATGATATTATTATAAGCATTTGCTATCTGTTTCCCATAGCGGCGGGATTCGTACCGGCACCTACTCACTTCCTTTGTTTCCATCCGCTACGTTTCAAAAGCTATAATTTGGAATAGCTCTGGGTCCGGGTGAAATATTCCAATGAGAAATGGAACGCAATCCAAGTGAGCCTTCAATTCCGATCTCAATTTGCGGACATCCATCTCTGCTCTGGGAATAGTTTCGAATTAGCTTTGATATGAGTCGGGGGCCATTTTATGATTTTGGGACTTAGGTCAAGTCTATCCGCATTATTCATATTATGACATTACTAGTTTCTACCCGCGGCTTCTCACGTGTTGTTTCAATAGAAACGTTTTAAGGTTATTTCATCCCTTAATACAATACGGTACATAGATATACTCGTATATTTTTATTATGAATAGTTGTCCAAAACATTCGGAAAAAATATCGCAGATCGTACAAACAAACGTCCCGAGTCGGGAATCGAACCCCTTCTGCACCGCAGGCGGACATTCGCCCGTCACGCCACAATAGCCGATCTACTTGATCCGTTTATTGTTGACACAATTACAACGCTAATATTTGTTTGTTCTAAAAAAGCCGCGCCCATTGATTTTCGATTCATCACGCATTACTTATTCTTTACCGAACAAAAAATATGATAATACGATGAACGCTAAAGAAATAAAGCGTAAATTTAATTTTTCGTTGCTTTACTCTGTTTTTGTAATGAGAGAACACATTTGAAATGTGTCTCGTCTAATATTATAAAGAGGAAAGGTTTGATTTTTTATTTGTTTGTTTGTAAAAAAGGCTCCGAAACTACTGGACCGATTTGAAAAACTCTTTCACCGTTGGAAAGCTACAATATCCCCGGTGAACATAGGCTATATTATATTTTCAAAAAAGTTAGGGATCCGTACTAAAACTGTGCGAAGCCGGAAAGGTCCGCTAATCTTCTATAAAGAAGCATTTATGTTGATGTGGGAACGCGAGCTTTAACTTTTACGTAAAAATTGAAGAGAGTAATCTCATTCCGTTCTAAATTATCACTCATGTTTTGAATAGAATACTTGCTTGCTTAAATTAGTGTGCCATAAATTGTTTTAAGATAAACATTTACCTTTTACATAACATTTGCACTTTGGGTAGACAACAGACGAATCAGATAAGTTTTTAATGGAAAGTTTACCAGCTGCGCTCGCTTTATTGATTTATTTATTTTATTATTATTTATTTATTTATTTACATAAGACCATACAATTACAGATAACTCCAAAATCGTTATGTCTAGTAAGCTTTGAGCTTGTCGAGAGAGGAAAGCACCAAAAATGTGCATTCAAATATGGACTTTAACTTGTAATATTAAGATATTTTATATATTTTATATCGACAGCATCAGACAGACAGCTTGTTTCCCCCAAGCTTCGAAAGAGTGGTCCGCTCATCATACATCAATGTGATCAGTTGTCCTATTCGAAATATTCATTAGGTCAGATGATCAGGGATGAGTTCGAGCGGCCTCAGATGACTAAGGATCCTACGCAACTACTGTCTTATTACATAGCTGGGTAAACAAATAATAATAAATTCTTTATTTCCAGACACGATCCAATATTATTTTATTTCTGTAGGTGCAATATTATTTTTCTTCAAATAGTTAAAACTAATACACGAAACAACATAAAAATACAGATAGAAAGAGGTAGGTTTATCAAAACAAAAAAAATCTAGATAAATAAATAATGCTGTATCTAGCCTCATGGTAAGCAGAGCTTGTGTTATGGGTGCCAGATAACTGATATACATAATACGATACATTACATAGATATATATTTTTTATTATACATAGAAAACGACCAGAACACCCGGAACAAATATCTGCAGATCGTACACACAATTGTTCCGAGGCGGGAATCGAACCCGCAACCTTCTGCGTTGCAGGCGGACCTTCGCCCAACGCGCCACATCGGTCGTCAGATGGCAATAGCCACCCACCGTTTGTACATATCAGACAAGATCAAACGATCTGCCATACTCCTTACGATTGAGTTTGTACACATGTCAATTCTGGACATAAACGAGGCTATTCTCTTTCTCTGGATGGCATTGAAAGAGTTAACACGGGATGTTGTGTGTAAGGTCTAAATTTTGCAGAGCTCCCCTTCATACAGGTAGATATCTAATATGAATGGAATTTTTGCAACATAAACATAGATATATCACATATTATGTAGATATGTTTAAGGATTTAACCCACACATGCCCGTGATTTAATTATTTATACAATCCGGTACACTGCTCATTCCATCCGACGTTCATGTTTAGGTAGAGCTCCGCCGGGAAATACAGACAAATATGGTATTCGGGACATCCAATGCTATTTGCTGTACAAACAAACCGGTTAAATTCTTGACGTACCTATAGACCTTACAGCTCAGATGATGCTGTAGTGATTACTGCCACTAATGTAACGCCTAAATCGATCATTTATTTCCAAGAATACGGTCACAATTATTTTACAATGTCAGGTCTTTTGACTATTTAAGTAATTGTATCTTGAGGCTAACTTTACTAAAAAAGATATGTACATAGGCGAGCTTAACCCTAACAAAGAGTTTTCTTACAGCAACCTTAGGTTTATAGTGTTTTCTTTATAATATATATATATCAATAAGACTAAAACGAGGGCTCTTTTAACTCCGGGTAAGAGAACGTGCTTATTTTGACATAACATCTAATTGATATGACGACCGATGTGGCGCGGTGGGCGAAGGTCCGCCTGCGACTCCTGCGTCGCAGGCGGACCTTCGCCCACCGCGGGGTTGCGGGTTCGATTCCCGCCTCGGAACAATTGTGTGTACGATCTGCAGATATTTGTTCCGGGTGTTCTGGTAGTTTTCTATGTATGATAAAAAAATATCTATCTATGTAATGTATTGTATTATGTATATCAGTTATCTAGTACCCATAACACAAGCTTTGCTTACCATGGGGCTAGATAATGCTGTGTGGATTGTCCAGTATTATTTATTTATTTATATTCTCTCCTCTCTGCTTCAGATCCCCGCCATCTTTTGAACTCTTAGGTCTTAGGTGAAAATATGTATATTTGTGTTTGGAAATTTCACTTATTCTAACAACACGCCTCACTCTATAACTAATATCAACATGTTACTACAAAGAACAACCAGTAGGGCGACCACGAGGATTGTTGGTAGGATAAAGATAAATTACGTAACTTTGTCATGGACTGCGTGAATTATTTGAAATTCATACCTTCAACTTCAACAATGTACGCAATGTATCACGAAGCGATGGAGATAACGATCTCCGAGCTTGGCCTACAGCTGATGTTCCAGTTGGTAGAATAATTAAAGTTACATAACAGATATTAAAACAAGACGCGGTATAATAAGGCTTACTGAAGAACAGCGAGACTTTGCGTAATAACCTTCTATTAATATCTGACCTAAGGCTTTGGAGAAATTGCGAGGGGGAGGGAGATGACAATACTATTGTCTGGTCTTATTAATTATAGGTACTGTAAGAAAGCCCATTGTACAACACATTCTTTATTTGTCTTTTTCCTGTCCAGTGTATCTGTTTTTATGGTGTGCTATAAAGAATAGTTGTATTGTATTGTATTGTATTGTTATCAGGTGCCACTACTCAACGAAAAAATGTAGTACTAATATAATGCTTTACCAACTTTTCCTTGCACTATTGCTAAATTATGTGTTATTTGAACGCATTATGGCAGATCACAGTGCTCTTAATTTTATGAGTGGACAATCCATGAGGTACCTTGCATCAACAACTCCAAACGATCTACCTAAATAAACATAAGACATTTCTCAGATTGTGCTATTTTTCGGTAGAATTCAGCAACCCAAGATAATGTGACTAGAGCTTAAGTCACCTTATCTTGGGTTAGTAGATTCTGCATTCAAACAGGGGTTAATTCAATAGTACAATATCTTTAAATACATTTAACAGTAACAAAAGGGCTTCCTTGGTAGCGTGAGACGACGCGCCTGGAGCTGTCTATCATCTGATGCCGTCTTTATGAAATGCATATTATTGTTACGAGATAAAACTTCATCATCATCATCAGCCTATAGCAGTCCATTGCTGGACATAAACCTCCCCCAATGAGAGCCATAGCGCCCTGTATTCAGCTTGCCGCATCCAGCATCTACCTGCAGTCTTTCGCAGGTCGTCATCCCACCTGGTCGGAGGGCTTCCTACACTACATTTACCGAGTCGTGGTCTCCACTCAAGAACATGTTTGCCCCAGCGGCCGTCGGTTCTTCGCGAGATATAGCCGGCCCACTGCCACTTCAGCTTGCTAATTCTTAAAACTTAATTTAATCAAAATATTCTAGTTTCAAAAATGTAGTTCTGTATTCATAGAAAATTGTCTTCAAACGTAACATGGGGTCAACTAACGATGAACGCCTCTGTATCTACAAACACTAAAATATATAAAATAATACAAAGCGTAGGTATCTATCGTTAAACAGGATTTTAGAGAACAATTCCGTTCCAATTTCTTATGACAGGGTTTTTATTTGCCCGCTCTAACGAGTCGCAAGGAAAAGGTTCCGTCCATAGATTACTTGAATGAAAGATAAGATGGAGGAAGAAGATTGAATTTATACATTTTTATTTATTTTTACTTAGAAAAATACAAATAAGTCGATTTACATTAATGAATGATTTAAGGCGGGTTAACTCCCTTTTCTGTGATGGAGGAACACCAGTAATGATTTTGTTAATTTTAAGTAAAGTATTTATCGCGTCCTTTAGTCATCCAGTCATCCCGTGACCACGACATTATGTAAGCCTGTTGAAACATCGGGAAAAATACAAAATACAAATATCTTTATTTGAAACATAAAACGTAATAACGTGTAATGATCTGCATATGGTGTACAATCAAGCATTTTTGTATTGTATTGTATTATAAGCTTAATGTATAGGTTACAATTGTGGGGGGACTACCGCAAAAGTTTAAAAACTGTGTAGCGAAAAATACCTTTAAAATAATACTTATTATGTGTTGATATCGCGTAAATTTATACTATAACGTATAATCGTAAATTTTATCGATTAACATTATTTAAAGCTTCGTACTAAACAAAACGAGTAATAATGTGAAAAAAGTAGTGAGAGTCTAGTAAGACTGGCTTTTGTCCGCGGCTTCGCACAGGATCCCTGAGAAGCCTGTGCGAAGTATTTATTGTAATTCCAGGTCTAGAATTTAAGCTTTACACTATCCTAAAACAAGTAAATAATAAAGATTAATTATAATATTTACAAGTAATATTGTTTTCTGACTTTGATTATGATTGTTTTCCGATTCGTATTTACAAGTAATATTATTTACAGACTTTGAAAATAGGAGGAGGTTCTATGTTAGACTGTATGCATTTGTATGTGTCCGTCGATATATCCGTCATGTATTGGTTTAGATGAGTATTTTGCTGTTGAATAGTCCTATTCAATCGACACACTAAAGAAATGCATACAGCCAAACATAGAACCTCCTCCTTTTTCAAAGTCGGAAAACAATATTACTTGTAAATACTACATTCATTAATTCATCATTCTAATTCATCAAGGATGATTCCGAATTGGGCCCATAAAATGTACATATTCTCGAGGGATTAGTATTTATCCCGCAGAACTTAAAACTTAAAAGATCTGTTTAAAACGAAGGGCTTCGATGTCAGTTTTAAGTATTTTCAAAACAATGAAATTATATTACTTGTATTATAATGGAAGAAGCGCCGTTTATTCTCAAAACACGTCTTTCTCGTCGTAATAATCGAACTGTCGAGTTTATTCTTCAATTTGCAATTTCAATGACGCGCTGAAGCGTCGTCGACCCATTTATGTGCCGTGTACTTAGCTCCCTTTCCAAGAGTTTTATATTGTCACTTTCTTACGAAAAAAATAACATAATTATATCCCTTTGGCCTCTATGGAGTAGTGGGCGGTGTGGTTTGTTTGCGACGCAGGAGTTGTAAGGTTTGATTCTCGACGCAGGTCTGTTTTTTGTGTTCATATTATATATTATAATGTAAAGATCTGCGATCTAATGTTATCGAATTCGTTCATGTCCTAGATATTTTTTTGTATAATAAATTTAATTATGTTATGGTAAGACAAGCTCTGCTTAGTATTGGATAAGGCTGAGTGAATTGCCAGTCCAAATTTTTTGTTTACTGGTCGGACGATATCGTCCAGTTGGCCTTTGGGTGTTTACAGTTTATTTTTTTTTTTTTTGTAATCAATAAGCATTCCTTTGATTATGATGAGTCTAAGTTTAAACATAGCTTTAGTAAATAAATAAATAATGCTGGACATTATTTCATTATTGTTTCTACGCGTTAAAGTTATAATTGTGTTATGAATGATCCTAAAATTATGTGAAATAAAAGTCGATGATTATTGAATATAATGAGCTAAAAGGAAACTTTACGAATTAGAATACATACTATACATAACAAGCTTTAATGTGACGTAGAAAAAGCTCTCAAAATGGCGTACCACAAAAAGCCAGAAGCCTCATTAGAATCCTCAAATGAACTAATGAGAAAACGTCTCTCAGAACTAACAATAGAAAAAGCTTGAAAATATATTCACAGGCAGTCTTTCTGTAGCTTGCCTTATATTTTTCTTGATATTTAACCTATTTATACATAGATATCTCAAGAATGAACATAATGTAGGTAAGGTTCAATCCACATCTGACGGAAGATGCGGCGAGTGTATCATCGGTCGAGTCTATTCGGTCAATCAGACCTTTCACACTACGCGTTTAGTCAGTTCGAACGGCCTTACACAGATGATCTCCGCCGATGATACGCCTAGTCTGAATGTATCAATCAAAATACACGTGGCGCGATACGTTACGTCGACCGACTATGCGCGGACGAAAATGTAAGAGACGCAGTACGCTCGACGCACTAATTAAATAATCATCGGTTAAGTGTGAAAGGTTAAATGTTTTATTATATACATATTTGCCTGTTCTGGCGTAACGTGACCGATAATACGCGACGCATTTTCCGTCAGATATGAGCGAAGCAGCGGGCAAATGACAAATTTTAGTAGGTATTCAGTAACTACAATAGTAAAAATGAGAGTAAAAAATGAGACGATATATCTAAGACATTAAGTTAGTGCGTTCACCAAAACGAGTCTGACTTTATGTTAAAAATACTAATAAAGTTTTTATTTTTAAAGTTAAGACGAAGCTGGTTTACCCTCTCGTACAATCTGTGACGTAATTAGGTACGCTCCGTCTCTTAATTCCGAATGGGGTTGCAGACGCGACTTTTGATAAAGACTTTTGGTCTCAATTATTGCTTATGTATGTATGCACGGTCACTCACATTATTTGACTGCAATAAATACAGAATTTGTGATATATTTTAAGATTCTCGAAGTTGCAATGGATTTTTGTATCTTGTCTAGCCTATATTTGCCCTTATTTACCAATAAATTATTGGAACCAATCACTTTGCTATCACAATAAGTATTGGCGAGAAACCCTCATAAAATATTTCATCTGTAGTTTATTTCATCTAATAAAGTATACCAAAAAGCGTGAGTGACAATAGCTATACACATAGTAAAGTGATTAATTGAATATGGCCTCAATTGCTTCGCCATACTTGACTCATAAAGACTTTAATTATTTTGACATTGTAAACTTACACATTGACGTCTATCTATAAAAAAACTTCAATCAAAATGTAATTTAATTAATTCTTCGGTGATCTTTTAGCAGAACATCGCCTTGGATCGGAATCATTCGGTAGGAAATATAATGAACCTTATTCGTGAAACTATTGCAATTTTCTCCCGACTACCGCTAAAATTACACTTGCCCAGTCCCTATTGCTTCCCATTCTCGATTATGCCGACGCTTGCTATCCGGATCTCACTGAAGAACAATTAAACAAGCTTAAGCGCCTCCAAAACTTCAGTATTAGGTTCATATTTGGCCTTCGCAAATATGACCACGTTTCCGAATATCGCGTAAAACTCAAGTGGTTACCCATCCGACTTCGCAGGAATACTCATATGTTATCCCTCTTGTACAGTATCTTATTCTATTCTCCAAGCCCTTCTTATCTCAAGGAGCGCTTCGAATTCCTCTCAAACTCTCACTTACTCTCTTTAAGTTCCTCTGAAACCCTCATCTTGAAAGTCCCTGCTCACTCTACCTCTTTCTATGACAAGTCATTCACTGTACAAGCTACCCGTCTATGGAATGCTCTCCCTCTGGACATCAGACGTGCAAAATCACTCCCTATATTTAAAAAACTGCTGCATCAGCATTATTTATCCATATGAAATATTGATAGCCTTATCTTATGTCTATGTAAGTTTATTATAGTGTTTGTAATGTAGGTATTTAGTGTATTTGTTACCAATTATTTATTAAAGTGCCACCGTCTATATTGTTCGTTCATGTCCAGTCCATCCCAAGGTTGCCTGGAAGAGATCGCTCTGAGCGATAAGGCCGCCCTTTATACCTTTATTCTTAGTTTTTATCTCTGTATTATTTTCTGTTTTTGTGTGGTGTAATAAAGTGTTATCTATCTATCTATCTATGTCGCGCCTGACATATTTATACTTGTCGCTTTACTGTGTTGTATTCGCTAGCTATTTACAAGCTGAGCTCCACGAGGCGCTGGTTGGTTGCACCACTCTCGTAGATTAGCTTATATTATTATTTTAATTACACGATTATTATGAAAACAGATTTGTCAGTCTGTATATGCCAAAGTAAATCAAGACTTGCACGTTCGATATTTGACAATTAAAAGATAAGGATGTCCCGTCGAAGACAAAAAAAAATTGGGTCTTTAATATATATTTTTTAAATTAATACAATGCAAAAATATAATTATTTTTAGCTGAGATAACAATAATCTAATAAATAATTATTGTTAGAGTTGTATCATTTATTTATTTATTATCATGTTTTGTGTTTATTTTGCCTGAAAGAGCAAATTTGTCACGAGGTTTAGATACTAATGATGATGTTGGCATTACCTTCAAATAAGTGCTAATAAGGCACTTATTCATTTATTGTTATTTATTTATTTATTTACAAAACTTTGGAGAAACTTACAGCTAAGTTTACAAATGAGGTATATACATACATATATAGAACATGCCTGTAAAGACCCAGTGCATGTTTGCTGACGGCTAATTAAAAGGTTTAAGTTATGAAGCTAAGTAGGTTGACGACTTTATGAAGATAATAAATAGAAATAAGTATACAAAAATAATGAAAAAAGAAAACGAATTTAATCAGATAACATAATGTAGTTTACACTTTAAAGAATTGGTCACTAAGTAAGCGTTTATACATTTATTTTTTTGAATTAGATTACTGACGACCAATAAAATGAGAAAGCTATCAAACAAAAGATTATTTCGAGCCTCTGAGGAAAGGTGTTGTATAATATTTTCCTCCATATTTCTTTGGTTTTAAAACCCTCTGTTTACAGAAAATAACTCATTTTGTATTTTAGACCCAAATATACATATAATATTCAGTTACTACCAAGAGTCTCAAACATAAATTAAACAACTCTTACCAGCCAACGACTCGTTCAAAGTTGGTGAACTATCAATGTCATTAGCCAACCAAATAACTTCCAATAACTATCTCTACGTTATTCAATGTAGTGTTGCCAATTCTACGAAGTAACGAACTGCTGAAATCGCTACGAAACTCCAAGAAACTATGAGAGTCACGAAACTGCTACGAGTTACGAGAGCTAAGAAGTGCTACGAAGTGCTACGAGAGCTACGAAGTGCTACGAGATTTGAAAAACGCTACGACGTAGTCAAACAGGATGCTACGTGTTCCCATTAGCAATTTTGTCAAGAATTCTAATAACTGTTCCAACTTTGGCAAGTCTGGTAAAAGTCAAGTTATGTGCGTTTGCCAAAAGTTTTAATTTAATTACAAACAGTACACAGTTTAGGTACTTTGTTCTTCTTTGTGGTTATTCGGCCAAAAATATGAATGAATGAATTAAACATTTTTATTTAGCTTACGAACAACTACACAATAAATAGAAGTATACCTACTAGCTTAACGCTATGGTCCGTGGTATTTAGTGCGTAGCAGAGCGCAAGGCAATCGTGGTTTCACGCAGCATAATGTACACAGATGTGTGCAGCCAGTGCTGGTTTTCAGCAGAAAAAAGAATGATCACTCTAGAGGCGCCTGAAAAATAAAATAACAGTAAAACTACATATTATTATGTAAAGTTGGAAACATAAAACGTGAAAGAAACACAAAAACACCCTGTTGGAGGTTTACAATTCTGTCACCACATAGGCATAGTCATGACACACCACAGCTTCGGCAAAATGTTTTCGTTCGAGCAGGAAATTATATTTTACGTGCTTTTGTTGTTTTTTTCAACAATTCTGTGAGTGACGCAGAGGCTTTGATCGTATTTTTCCTTTTCTCAAGCTTCCTCAATCACGTTTCAATCGTCCAACTCAGGGCGATAGATGAACGAATTTCCTCTAAATATCCGAACGGTCCATAAAACTGACTCGAATGGCAAGAGATATAAAAATACATTTTTAGTCGCTCTCCTAGACCATGAATATGGAAGAATGTTAATAATTAAATGTTATCGTCTTTCGATACAGTCAACTGTTGGGTATAAGTACTACTTGATTGTATCATTCATCTATACATTATGTTGATTCATTTTTCTGAATGATTTTGTCTGATGTGTTGATATTCTGCATTTGTACGCCTGAGCGTACAAATATTTGAATTATCATTGTAATAAATAATATTGTTGCTCACAAAATCATAATTATGTTAATTTATTTAAAAGCAAGCAGTTATATATCCATTTCATTTCAATACTTACATGTTATCATGTAAAGCATTTACGCTTGCTCTGTCTCGCAGTCATTTATTATTATAGCGCTCGGTATTTGAATAACTGTGCAAGAATGAACTTTAATTACAAATATCGTTAAGCTGCCTTTAGCATGCATCGCACGGGTGGCTCGTGTAAGCATATTAATTGCACTAGCGGGAATGAGGGAGGTTTAGCTTGTGTTTACCTGGGTTATTCTTAACGTTTCACGTGCGAGGCGCCTATCCCGAACGACTAACCCATTACTACAACAGTTATTCACAAAATAATAACGAACAAAAAACTAAAACAACCTTTAACAACGCGCAGCTGCACACATTCAGCGAACATAATTAAAATTTGAGTTCTGATATGATAGACGAATGAACGAATAAAATGTTTCAGAGCTAAATATGATTTGGACCTTCTGTGGTTTGCTCCTAAAGACGCCAGTGTACTGAAGCATTTTCACCAATATTTCTTTGGTTGTGTTAAACTTTTGTGTACTTAAAATACAGAGAATTCTACAACTGAGTAAGGTAAGTATAGATACCTATACTTGGGTCTAAAGTTCCGTTTAAATAAAGCGAGAATCATTACCTAATGCTTCTCGCTAGTGAAGTATATAGATAATAATGGAACTCGACCATTAAGAGCCGAGTATCTCAGTGTTTCTCACGTAGCGGGTGTTTGCACACTGACAATACACGTATATTAAAATAAACGGACCTACTCTCTGAACACCCTTTATTGCCGAGCAGACTTCTTTATTTATTTGTACAGTCCCTACGAAAGATTTTTAATACTATTCACATAGCTTGTAGTTATAAAAAATTCAGAGCTTGTACTCCTGAAAGGATTGATAAGTATAGCACATCAATATCTTTGTATTTTTGGTACATAGTCGTTCAGTATTCGTTCCCGTTTTTTACTTAACTGATGAGTAAAGAATTATCTATCTATCTAGTAGTTTTTTTACATTTGGTACTGTAGCACCAAAAATTTATTTGAGATTGAGTAATTACAAACGTCATTTATGGTGACAGGCTTGACAGCAAAACAAGCCTACTTGGCTTGACCGTCGAAAGTCGAAAGTCGTTGAAAGTCGCGGCAAATACGCACAGTACTCCTGCGTATTTTATCATCATCACCATAAGCGTATTTAAGTCCACTGCTGGACATAGGCCTCCCCTAATGAGCGCCACAGCGCCCTGTCTTCAGCTTGATGCATCCAGCATCTCCCTGCAGTCTTTTGCAAGTCATCATCCCATCTGGCCGCAAGGCGTTCTACATAACGTTTACCAAGTCGTGATCTCCAATTAAAAACATTTTTGCCCCAGCGGCTGTTGGTTCTTCGCGAGATATGGCCGCTCTCTTCTCCCTTCTTTGGCAGTACTATTTGCAAGTCGCAGCCCGTGTCTTTTTGGCAGAAATTATGAAGTTTCCACACACTTTATTTCTCGGCCCGTTATGGCTTGAAGTAACTTCGTAGATAGTCTATTAGACGAGCACTTCTCTTGCCGCCTGTCCCTACAAATCCAGGTGTAGATAACAGATTGCCACTCGGCAGGAGAGAGATATTTATCGCTGGGACGTGACGACAGCGCTTTAGAAGGTTAGCCTCCAAGGTTGGGCTTTACAAAACACTTTTTATGTTGGAGGAAAGAAAATAACAACTATTTGTTGGTGTCTCCTGTAATGGTGGCTTAAATGTATTGAGTTTAGAATATAAAAGTTGTTTATTTTTTCGATTTTTCTTCTTGGTTGCAGGTTAAAACGATCTGTTTTGAATGATCAATGAAACGTGCATACAACTGCTTAATTGGCTGTATTCGTGAGTGTATCACGCATCCCATTTTTGCCGGTCATTAGTTTTTTGTTTTTATATCAATGAACGCCTAAAATATAGTACAATCAAATTATTAAAGTGACGACATCTAGTTAAAATTAGAGTCTATTAAGTTTGATGTGTTGTATGAATGGATGACAGGATGAATGAAAAAATCTCTTGTTTACGCCCGTTGCCATGGAAACCATTCGTCAGCAGTCATTGTGAGATTATTATGTGAATGTTTTATACTCGTTTAACGACGCATATATCAATTCCCCGATTGAAGATCAAACTTGTATGGGACCACCTAAAAATTATTTTTTAAGCAATGACGAAAGATTGTCAAAGTCTATAAAGAATTGGCGAAGATCACTTGACTCATCACTTGGTTATTTTTTAACTTGACGGGATTAATACTAACCTCTTTTATAACTGACTAATTAACATTTGTTTACGGGATTATATCAGGATTATTTTCTATACAATAGCGACAGGTTTTATAAAAATCGTATGAACCGATTTAAAAAAAAAACCTGTTGCTTGATTGAGAAGAAAACACATAAAAAATACGTACAGCCGAATATAGAACCTTCTTCTGAAGTCGGTTAAAAATGCATATACATACACTCACGGACGTCTATGCATTAAAGTCCGTTTATATCTACAGACATAAAGCGTGCCAGACACGAACCTTGGCAGACAAAAAAATATTATACGGTAGTGTATTATTACAGTAGGTACAGTATAATATTTTTATTTTATTTATTATACGTATTTATATCTGCAGTGCATACGATGATCCGACAGACACCGGCCGTGATGGCACAATGAATATTTAGTCGCCGGTACATGTAACCGGGCCAGCAGTATTGCATAAACCTTTATTTGCTTTATTTCGTCGGTAGCCAGACTTTTGTCTTTTGTTTCATCCTGTATTGTAAATTTCCATTCCGATTTTACGAAATGAAATGAACGTAGGTAGATTGCGTATTTCGCATTCGTTTGTACTTGGTTGATGTTGGAATGTAATCTGGATTCAACTAAAAATTGCCAATGCATTTCATATTGAATGGAATGACAGATTGGAGTTGGATTTAAAATATTGAACATGATATTCATTTCACGTGATGGCTAAAAATAGAGCTTCAAAATTAAATAGACATAGACATATCATATATTTGCCACTACATATAGACACAATATAAATCAACATTTTATATCAGGATTTTTTGTCTTTTTAGGATTTAGGATAGGATTGATAGATCATATAGTGTCATCTTTGTTTTGCTGCATGATCTTTTTGTTCCTAACACCCAAAATCAATACGACAGCATTGAACACGATTATTGTCAAAGTCAAACATAATGCTGACACTCGCTTAGTCATCTAGCTGTCTAACAGATTTTTTAATCGTCAGCAACTTTAAGCGTTAAATTTAACGCGAAACTAAAATTGAAAAGTCAGACATGTAAATGATCTTACAATCAATCCGAGGGAATGAAACCCAATTCAATTGTGGCAAACTTCAAGGCATCGACCATTAATCTTCTGTCAGCGAGTTTGTGAATGTTTGCTAACTTTGTAACGTAGGGAGACAAAGTTTCTAATGTAAGGAGACAAAGTTTGCAAATCACCTGAACGTGACCAATAATCATGCATTCCGACAATCATTATGCACTTCGATGGCGGGCATCAAACCCAGAACCTCCTGCGTCGCAGGTGGACCTTCACCGTCTTACATATAGGTTCACCCATTTTGCCCATCATCATTAGCCTATGTTAGTCCACTACTGGACATAGGCCTCCCCTAATGAGCGCCATAGTGCTCTGTTTTCAGCTGGACGGATCCAGCATCTGCCAGCAGTCTTTCACAGTTTGTCATCCTACCTAGCCAGAGAGCGTCGTGCACTACATTTACCGAGTCGAGGTTTCCACTCTTTGAATAAAACGATCTAACGACAGAAAACAATTTTCACCGTTTGGCCGAAACATAAAAGAAGTTTCCTCAATCGTGATGAGTTAACTAAAAGACTGAAAACTAGGATGGACCCCAAAAGTTTGTAATTTCCTTACATCGACCCTCTGCGTGACCAATCTTGATCTCTCTACCTTTAAGAGAATAGAGTTTAGAATTTGGGGAAAATCACGAGAAACCTTTTCCTGAATATGTATGTGGTAGTTAAGAAAATAAACTTTCAACTCTGTGCTCATAAAAATAAAGATAAAAACGGATAGTTTTGAAATTCAGTTTCGTGTAGTCCAGTCACGCCTTACCCTGCAGAGTACATGAGAGATAGGGGTCCCAGTAATGCACAGATACTTTTCAAGGGACATCGCCGATTTATACCCACGTAGGGATGCTATGTCATATATAATAAAGGGAACTTTCCTACTCACACTTCTCGAATCTGACGAGTTGAATAGATTATTAATGTACATATTTTATCCATGGCTCAGTTTTATGCACCTACCTTACCGCTGGACCTATCCCTGGTGGCTGCATGACCATACAACCATAGTGCTTTAGGTATGCTTAAAGATTAGTTATACAAGGTTATACATCACTAAAACTATTTCCGTACTTAATTCTTACTAGTGGACCTAAGTACAGAATAGTTTCTGTACTTAATTATGTTATTTTGTGTTTTTTCATCTACATATGTATATTATCTTTGACTTATAAGAATTCCTTATTAATAAACATCTGAACTAAACTAAACTGTGTAAAAATAATAACCTTATATTCAAACAAAATATTTTTCTTTTTATTACAATTAAATTACTAAACCGATCGATCTGAATTTAGTTTAAATATAGGTAGTTCTAGATCACGGTAATTTAGAGGTACCTTTTGATTTAAACGAGAGCAGTAGCTGGCTGTGAATAAACTTATTGATAACCAAAGCTATATAAATAAATAATATGGTAAGAACCCGAACATTTTTCAACGATTCACAACTTTTAACAATTTCATATTTTTATTTCGTCCCAGAGGTTCGTTTATTATGCAAATTCACGTTTTTCAAGCTAGATGATGTGACATTCATTTTGCATAACGTTCGAGTCACCTTCAAATGTTGAACTGCTCATAAATCATCCAAATTATCATAGTGAGACATCTTTTATACAATAATGGCCGTTGAAACCGTCCAAAACAATAACCACTGACAAAAATGGGCACAATAATAAAGGCGAAGCGAAGTTAATCAATTAGCACTTTAATACCTGGTTCAATGGTTCATTAATGGTATAATATAGTATTCACACGACAAATAGTAGGTAGATAATAGTACAACTTACAATATACTGAGGTATATAATGGTATCACTAACAATAATACGTTAATTAATTATTATTTCAATTATGTTTATTGAAATATGACAATTAATTAACCAATCATGAAATTCAATTAAAAATCATCAAAACTTATTAATGATAATTATGTCATTAGATTAATAAAATAATACAATAATACTTGGTTAGAAGTAGTTAGTATTTTTTAATAATAGTATTAACAAACGTTATTGATTCTGGCCTCTGGTTTCTCACGGCCTTCATGGCACAGGTGGGCAAATACCAAGCTGTCACACAGGTTGTATAATCCCGTTTAATAGCCGCCCACTATGATAATTAAATAAATAAATAAATAATGCTGGACAATTCACACAGCATTATCTAGCCCCATGGTAAGCAGAGCTTGTGTTATGGGTACTAGATAACTGATATACATAATACAATACATTACATAGATAGATATTTTTTTATTATACATAGAAAACGACCAGAACACCCGGAACAAATATCTGCAGATCGTACACACAATTGTTCCGAGGCGGGAATCGAACCCGGGAGGTTGCTCCTGCGTCGCAGGCGGACCTTCGCCCACCGCGCCACATCGGTCGTCAAAAAAATATGTATCTCAGAAGGAAATAGACATAACGTCGGTACCTATCTTCTATTTATTTGCTACCAAGCAAATTGGTGCTTTACTATTATTTAAACGAAGACATAAGACGATTTTAAAGTAAACATTCAAAACAAATACAAAACTCGCCACTCGCAATTATGCTTGTAGAGCGTAAACTTTATACATTTGTAGCGTTATTTATAAAGAACTCTATCGATAGTGAACTTAAGCTTAAATATCAAATAGTAAAGTGCTTTATTTTCTTTTGACCATATATGACTCTTGGACACGTCAAAAAGTTCAATTAAAAAAAACTAGGAAATAAAGTGAACACTTTGATTTTTCTCTGTCTGAACCCTTTGCCTTATGAGATCGTTTTCGAGTTGGAGCAAAACTCGTCCCAAGTTTTTATCCTCTAGCTAATTTGATATGTCAGATTATTACTAATACAAGCCCACATAAAGCAATGTTCTTTTTCATAAAGCTGCATCCAGACTAAGTAACAAAACATGCTTCGAACTTACTAAACTTAGGACTTACTTAGGAGTTGTTATAACTTAACATTTTAATACTGTCGACGTGTTTAACATAAGTTAATTAACTTGTTACCTCTAGACATACCGTTAATCCGATCCTTGATATAAGTTTTACAATGTTCAGGGTATTATGCCAGGCTTTCCATATACTTTTATAGCCCAAAACGCACATGTGGATCTTGCAGACGTTCTAGCTGCGGGTTACGCTAAAAGAGGTTGGGCAGTGAAAGAGTTAATTCTTGCCATACTTGTTTATATGCTTATACAATGATGTGGAACTTGTCCACCATATCTTTAACCTGAGCTTGGCCACAACTCAAAGTGCTTTATTTATTATTTTCTTTAACAACTGCACCTTGCGTAGAAATCTATGTGTCAAATGGTTTATAAACCTTCCTCTTGAATCACTCTATCTATTAAAAACTGCATCAAAATCCGTTGCGTAGTTTTAAAGATCTAAGCATACATAGGGACAGACAGACAGCGGGAAGCGACTTTGTCTTATAGTAAGTAGTTAAGTAAACAGAAATAATATCTGACATGTTCAAGAGAACACATGACCAGGAGCTGCTACTTCGCTTCTGTCCATTCGCTCCTTCAGTACGGCGTGGAGCTTTGGGGGAAAGCCGCTGATTGGGAGCGAGTGTTCAGAATGCAGAAGAGAGCTGTTAGAGCGATAGTACGCGTTCCGTGGGACACGCCCGCCCGCCCTATTTTTAGAAAGCTAAGGATCCTAACAGTCCCTTGCCTGGTTATTCAACAAGCAGCCATGTACGCTCGTGACCACCTTAGTGAGTACGCTAAATTCGGTGACGGTCACACTTATTTTACGAGGAGCAGAAGCAAACCAAGGGCCATGCAGAGGCGCCTTACTAAAACCTCCAAGCTATTTCATGTTCTAGCGCCGGCGGTATACAATCGTCTCCCAATCATGATAACGAGTGCGAGCTCAACGCAATCCTTTAATACAAATTAAAGAACTGGCTGGTCGAACAATCCTTCTACAGGATTGACGAATTTGTAAAATAGGATGCTTAATATCGTTATTATTTACTATTATTACTATATAACCGAATAATTAATTATAAATTTATTGTATAATTTAATTTAATATTATTGCTAGATGACCGAATAATTAATTATAAATTTATTGTATAATTTTTAATTGAAATGTATAATTTTACATATTCTAATCGAATAATTACCAATTGAATGATACCATCTAATATACTTAAGTATATGTTAAGGAATGTACTATTTGACGTGTAATATTTTTGTTTACCAATAAATTGAACTATGAACATAAACATTAATAAATATGATGAAGAATGCTTATGTAAAACTATGTCACTCTCGGTAATAGCTTTTGTCCGCCAGTCATGGCCGAGTAACCTGTCCGCTTTGTCATAGTAAAATATAACTTAGTCTTGTTTATAAATAACCCGGCGTGTTTGTAAACGGAACTGGCATATGTTGAAGCTCTCGAGCGCTGAGCCAAATGTTAGCTTTATTGGAGCGCGCTTAAACTCATCCGTTGGAAACACTTTATTCCGTCATTTATTTTAATTTGTTGCTTTTTCAAGCGACTAAGACAAACTGATTTTCCTGTGCCAGGTGGGGTGATCTGCGAAATAATTAATGACAAAGCATATCTGTGCTGTGTCTTTACAGATGTAAAGCACTACTAGTGCACCGCTTCCACTCGCCTCCGTTTCATATCTTGCAAGTCGCACATTACTCACCCACTATCTGCTACTTCATGCTGTCACTGTAACATACTTTTAACGAATACCAAGAATGAACTATGAATCATGTACGTCCGAAGAAATAAATAAATAAATAATGCTGGACAATCTACACACCATCATCAAGCTCTAAACTAAGCAGAGCAGAATTTTGAATTTTTTGAATACGATATTTAGAATTACATAGAAAACGAGCAGAACACCCGGTACCAATATCTGCAGTTCGTACAAACATTTGTCCCAAGGTGGGAATTGAACCTGCAACCTCCTGCGTCACAATCGGACCTTTGACCGCCGCGCCAGATTGGTAATCGGAATGTCACTTCATACTTTATCCCAAGCCTGAATGACACTGAAACTTCTAGCATTCTTTAGCATCTACTGATCTGTATCATAAGGAACTCGCAGTGCCTGCTTGCACGCGGAACGATCGCGACTCGAACCGCCACCCTGACTGAAGATGTAAAGCAAAAAACTTTGGTGTTCATCCAACATAAACCAGGTTCACAGTTCACCCATCGAGCTCTAACAAATAAATAAATGAATAATGTTGGACAATTCACACAGCATTATCAAATATAAATCTTTTTACTAAAGAAGCGATCCGTCATCCGAAACTTCGTAATTATGTCGTTTATCAAAGTAGTCCTGAGTGTGACCAAATACCATTTTCCCATAGAACCAAACACGAAACACGATTTTTCGCCGCAGGCCGCGAAATAATGAATGATGTTGGTTGGTAGGTCCTTCCGGCGCGGAAGTTGATGGCTCGTTTTAGGGAAATTAATTTGCAGCCCACAGTCGCGATAAAACATTAGCATATCTACAAACGGATATTCGAAGTTACGTTACGATCTAAGGATTACTACTATGGACATGCGACCGTTTTTTCGTAATCGAAATTCTGTAGTAAGAGAGATAGAGATATGTACATCGTAGATAATATCGAAAGAAAGAAAGAAAAACTGTACAATAAAACTTTTGAACCTATCATGGCTATTAACACTAAAGTTATTTAAATCGAGATATTTACCATGATTTGGATAACTCAAATCATAATAAATATCCCGTTTTAAATGACTTTAAAATCTGTATAGAACTCGGTTAGTGGATTTTGAAAATATTTGATATCCGACATCATTTTTGGTTCTAATTGCGAGATTATGTAGAAGTCAGTTAAGTAAATATAGGTACTAGTAAGTTTTAATTATTTATTAATCTTTACGTGTTTATTCGCGCGTTATTTTTATTCGTATCTAGGCATTCACTGTAATATTTCACTTGTCGTCTTGAACTCAGACCGCTGAAGCTTAAGTTTTCGCCCATAACTCATCTGAGGGATTACGAGCTCTAAGAAACGTGAATCCAACACTTTCATATTTTGCACTACTATTTAGATAAAAGATCTTTTTTTGGGGTTCCTTACATCAAAAATAAATTAAAAAACCAGCCAAGTGCGAGTCGGATCATTATCGTATATAAATCTTTATTTTATTCTGTTTTTTAGTATTTGCTGTTGTAGCGGCAACAGATATACATCATCTGTGATTTCAACTATCTATCACGATTTATTATTTATTATTTTAGCATTTGATATCTTTGCACTTTTATGTATTAATACTATAATTTATCTATAAGTGGATACTTATAAATAGCCTTAATATTTTCTATTGTATTACCCTAATTAGTTAGTATAGTAGTGGTTTCCCTATAATAAATAAATAAATAAATGAGATGCAGCCTGGTGACATATCTACGGACGGACAGCGGAGTCTTAGTAATTGTTTCCCGTTTTACCATTTGGGTACGGAACCCTAAAAAGGGACCCTTTTTTATAGCACCATTTCGTTATTTGTCTGTTAGTAGAACTGTCATAACAAATGGGTTACTTTTTGTTCGGGAAAACGCGTACGGCGCCGCGGGCAGAAGATAGTCACTTCAAACTTGTTTTGGTTTCCGTTTTTCATAAATAATTATATTTATGAAAAAATATATAATAATTATAAATCACATCAAATCAAAGCGTTTATTTGTAGTAAAACATAAATAAAATGTACAAACAGAAAAAAAATCGTAACCACTTACAGAAAATACGACATACAACGAAAATATAATAAAAAATATAAAAAAAACATTTATTTGGACACAGTTACAAAAACAGGCATAGAATAAACAAACGGAAAACAAAGAAGTTTATCATTGGGGTAAGTCACACAAAAAAAATAGGTTGTAGGTACATCTTACCTACTTATAGATACATACAATATTTATGGTTCCAGCTTTGTTGGGTATTCGGTAAAACCCAGCACATTTCGAACGCCCGATGTCGATACTAATTGACTTAATCGCGGGGCTCGGCCTAATTTGCCAGGGTAATAACATCTGATTGCTATTTTCATTTCCACAAAGCTTTACCATGGTTTATTTGCAGGTAAAATAAAGTTATGCTATTTGAGTTTATTATAGGAATTCCGTCCTAAACTATTAAGGCTCTTAATTTTTGTATATTCTTCTATGGTAATGAAATTTTTTGAAAAATATCGGATTTTTTATGAAAAGTTGTCGCAGGGAAAGTGAATTCAGATATATGGATAAAGATTATTTTGTTACCTAGGTAGGTAGGTACTTTGCTGCGCCACTTCAGGAAGTAAACTTGTAAGTAAATAATACAAATAGCTCTTAATTTAACTTTTAATATGACCTACACATGTTCTTAAGTTGTTGTTCAATTGTAAACATTTTCATGATAATGATCAAGGTTTGTCCCTCACTTATGATAAGCCTATAAAACCATATTATTTATTAAATGGAATGATCCCGCCAAACTTAGCGACATTAATTTAATTGCTTTGTGCCTACTTTGCAAATAAAGTGAAAAGTAAATCAGTGACAAAGTTTCCGAATTGAAACTAACTAGCAAAGA
This sequence comes from Eupithecia dodoneata, assembly GCA_947044415.1. NCBI lineage: Eukaryota > Metazoa > Arthropoda > Insecta > Lepidoptera > Geometridae > Eupithecia > Eupithecia dodoneata. The sequence continues at coordinate 788,288 of OX345665.1, forward strand.
AGGTCAGTAGGCATGGCGGAAAGGAAATATCTTGGAAAGTTTGGCTGTTTCTCATTTTGCTTAATGATTTTAGTTACTCTTCCTATTAGGTAATTAAAATAATGCTGAACACACAGCATTATCTAGCCCAAAGCTAAGCGGAGCTTGTTTATACAGTATCTGAGAGATCATTCATCTGCTCTAAGTCAAAGTCAAAGTCTAAATAGCATTTATTTCTTTAGGCTTTCAAAATAAGCACTCAGACAAGTCACATTTTAAACTATTCAGTATTATCAAATAATATTATTTTAATGTTCACTTCAATTTTTGGTTCACTTGTGGAAGAAGTGAAAAAGAAACCACTAGTATGTTCATATAACTTGTGTCTAATACTTGATTGTGATTTGCTTATCTAAATATAGTGCTCGATCATGGAGATAGACCTTTATGGTCGAAATGTTGGGCTTATCTATAATATGGGTTAATAGAGACGGCGCTTGTGTTTGCACACACACTTGTGCAGTCCAGTAATGATGTCTTGCGCACTTAGCTATATTCTCCGTTGAGACTACCCGGGCTGTGGTCGAAATTCGGTGAAAAGGAAATAATCAAATTAAAGTAAAGTTAAATCGACAAGGTAATAGAGCATCTGGTGTATCTAATAGTGATTTAGTTTTATTTGTAATTTCATTTTTTAATTAATTTTATCAATAAATTGTATTTCTGTATTTTTATCCTGGCTACCTGCAAAAACCTTCATCACTTCAATACCTGCCAATTTCCTTTGAAACCCTTGAGCAGGTATGTTCGTTCAGTACTTCAGTAAGTAACAAAACACCTGAGTATTTCATTTGAAAAGGCAATCCCGTGAAAACTAGCATCGAAATGTTCTTTACAGCGAAGTTGCTCTGGCGTGCTTTTAGTTCGATTTCGATTTTCTGTTTGGATGCTCTTCACGAATGGGCGAGTCGAAGTGGCGGGCTAGGGGGCGCTGCTGGCGAATAGAATCTACGGCAGTATGCTTATCCATGCAATGTGTGCATTCAATGGTAATACAAGCATCGTAATGGATTTTATTTGTATAATCAAATAACTTTTCCTTTATGTTATCAATAGGATATGGTTAGATATAGAATGTATGTGTTTACCTGCCATTTAGAAGTTGCGGCAGGTTTATACATTATCAAAGTCAAAGGTTGTCTGGAACAAAAGGAGGAATTAAAACAAAAGGTACGCGATCAATAGGTACATTAGGTACCTACCCGATAAAATAATCTTTAATATGTTTTCTAGAAATTCCAAATGAATGGAATCAAGTAAATGGAATGTGACTAAGTATTAAAACAATGTTGATACAATGATAAATAAAAATATTGAATGCTTCTAGCAAGCACCATGAATCAACATTTAATAGTAGGTACCTAGGTTAATCTTAGTCTTTAGGTATTATGTCATCAATAGGTCACAGACTCACAGGATATCTAATAAAAGGTCAACATAGAATATAATAAGCTAGATTCAGCTTAACTACTTGTAAATGTCAGGTAAAAACAAACCTTCCACGAAGCATGAAGGTATCGTTATGATTTGTGCAGGTGTACATTTATATTTTCTCTTTTTCGCATTTTCCAACAGTTTTGGTAAAACTTTAATCAAGCAAAGCCAACTGCAGCTCGCAAAGGCCAGCTTATAACGAAATAAAAGTTCTTTCGGAGGCTACAGAAAATCCCATTGCATTCATTCACTCGAATATTTTGTTTGGTATTCCGCGTTAGGAATAAAATAGCAAAAGCTAGATTACTTTAGTAACATGCATAGACCAAATTCGAAATAATAAATAATTTGTAACTGACTTACTTCCCTATATGAGATTAAATTTATAAAAGTCTAAAGAATTTTCGGTGTCTCCTTCCAATTTTTGACGACCGATGTGGCGCGGTGGGCGAAGGTCCGCCTGCGACGCAGGAGGTTGCGGGTTCGATTCCCGCCTAGGAACAATTGTGTGTACGATCTGCAGATATTCGTTCCGGGTGTTCTGGTCGTTTTCTATGTATAATAAAAAATATCTATCTATGTAATGTATTGTATTATATATATCAGTTATATAGTACCCATAACACAAGCTCTGCTTACCATGGGGCTAGATAATGCTGTGTGAATTGTCCAGCATTATTTTTTTTTTAAATTTAATTACTTAACTTTAACTTATTTACTTCCGTAAAAACAGGTCCATTGCATAGATTTTGTGATACATGATAATATAACACAACACTGTTTAAAAGTGTTTCAGATGTCGCTGTATTTTTTCTACCTTCCTTGAGGTACGTACCCGAGACCCAGACTTAATTGTACCAACCGACAAATTGAACCGTGGCAGGATTAAAACAGGCTAGCATGGCACGTATAAACCCACTGCGCTTCGTCGCAGACAATTAATTGTTGGAAAGATAAATAACTTGTTTATTTCTAACTACGAGTACCATGAAGTCAGACGAAATAGTCTTAGCTTGGGTTTGTCTGCGTATTTGGTCAGAGTTTCAGTAATATCATTGAATGCACAGTTCGCAATGGGATCCAGACTTGAATAATTTATTTTTATTTGCTCTATCTAGGTCATCGTGAGGTGAGGATGAAACTGCTTTGACTACGGTCTCATTCACGTACAATCTCATTTATTTTAAACAAGTATTTTGTACTTCTTTTTATCTGCCTGCAAACCGACTTCTCATCAGCACACGAAGGAAATTAAAATATATTTTTTTGCATCAAGTACATGTAAATAAGGTACACAGGTGGTGTATGTTTAAGTCAGGATGTATTTTACCGTTGCGTTGCGGCGTGCAAAATGTGGGTACAATTGTTCCTCAATTTAAATATATACCTACTTAGTAAATAAAACAAATGGAAAAACAAACATTTGATCAAAAAACTGAATATTTTTTTTTACAAATAATGTAACAACAAATTTAAAAAAAACTAGAGATGTAATTTACTTATTATATCTAAAAAATGTTTGTCCGTCATGAAATCATTCAATTTATGGTAGTATTTACCTCCCAAAGCTTTTATCTTTTTCAGGAGTGGTAGCTCTCAAGTGATTTTGGCAGTTTATTGTAAATAGAGGGAGCTATGCTGAAGATACCCTGCGCATCAAAGCAGTGGGTATGTGAGTTTGGCATGCAGACTTATGATTGCCATTATTGGTGGTGTTGCCATTATGATTTCGGCAGGCAGATTGGTGATAGCAGTGGAGGTGTTAAAATTCAAAGGAGGAAGCTGCAGCCCTTTCTCTGGTGCAAAACAGACTTCTCCGCCTAAATTAAGCTAAACAAATTCTTTAAATCAAAAAAGGTTATGGGTATAGATTTTATCACAAAAACATATTTTGTTAACAGCAGCTCTTCCTTGCAGGTAGGTATTTATTTTAGGTAAATATACATGATGGACCAAAGCAGTCACCAAATGGTGGCCTAGGGATATGCGGCGGCGTCGAGGCAGACCACCTGCCCGATGGTCAGACGACATTGTGGGGGCTGTAGGATCCGACTGGCACAAGACCGCCAGGGATGGCGAGATAACGAAGAGGCCTATACTCAGCAGTGTTACCGGCGGATTAGATTAAATAGAAATATACGTACTTAGATTAGTAAGAACAAGCTAAAAAACTAAGTTACTACCGACAGATACGTTTATGACAACAAGTTTAATTTAAAACTAACTTAGTCTAAGATTTTTTATTCTTACTAACATTATGGATTTATGTAATCTGAAAAATAAATGAATTATTATTATTATTAATTTAGCTCAGCCTTTCCACCGTCCCACCTCCCTTTTTATGTCGATTTTGTTAAAAGCGTTTTCGTGTCCTATTTGGAAGATACTAAGCGAGTTGATGCTGGTGTTTTAAGCGATTGTTGCAAATTATTTTGTCTGCCCCACTTCCGGGCATGGATTTCAATGTTTTGGAAAAGGTTTCCAATAATTTTAGCTTTATTACGAATTCGTTCAGTTTCTATAAAATACTTAATTAATTCCTCTTTTAATATAGTTTGGAAACTATTTTTTTACGATTTTCGTTAATGATGTCGACTACCTCGTACCCAAAATGTGCTACGGTATTTTCTTGTGATATTGAACATTTTATAATAAAAAATCTATAAGCACGATTTTAAATACTTTATATGTATAATGTCACCACGGTTCAAAGTCAGTCAAGTCAAGTCAAAAGCATTTATTTCTTTAGGCTTACAAATTAAGCACTTAGACAAGTCATATTTTATACTATAAATTATCAAATAAAGTTATTTTACTGTTCACTTCAATTTTTTGTCCACTAGTGGAAAAAGTGAAAAATAAAACAACTAGTATGTTCATCCAAAGCCGGATACGCCCCGCTAGACCTCGGCAACTATTTAAACACGTATTAAATAGATTGCTCCAGATAATCCCTGCCATTTACGGCCCTGATTGCTAATGTTTCAATTAGCTCGCGTGTACTACGCTGGCCCATTTCTAATGCCCCAGTGGCACACGTGTTATCTCTAATGTTACCTTGTACAAGCAGAATACGGACTTTGTTAATGTTCCTAAATTACTTACATAGTAGGTTTTAGGCAGAAAAGCTGGACTAAATAGGGGACAAGGGACCGTCCCTAAAGCCTAAGTCTCTTCATCACTTCATCACGCAGTACGCTGCGGTATGCGATATACGTTGCCGGACATATCGTATGGTACACGTCTAGACTGGTATTTTGTTCCGTATGTTTGTAAAGTCTGCGTCAGCGTAAAGGGGCAAACGCGGTGAAGAGGTGGGTTGGTAAAGGATGTCTCATAATATTTTTATAAAGCGCTTGCACGCAAAACGTGCACTTGCGTTAGTCATTTCATGGCTAACAAATTAAAAAAGACTGCCAAGCGATTGAGATCACTCCCCACCATGTGCTGTTTGTGGTTGGCGCGTAATATTAAAATAAAAAAACGAATAACATTCTGAGACATCCTATATACCATGCTAAGCATACTCCGCGCTTGTGTCAAAATTTACAAGTACATGGCCTGCCCATCTTGCCGGGTTTAGACAAGAGGGGTTGTCAAGCGCCACTAAGAGGCAGGACTTATAATCTCTTTGAACGGGCGGGACTATGAGGCCTACTCAGAAAAATAAACATCAAAGCTTATAAATCGTTTTTGTACAAATCATGCTCTAATTGTCTTTGCCTTCTCACAAAATAAAACTGAAGTTTCTGATTTGTCTTCTTACAAAACATAGTCTAAGTGACTTTGTTTTTACTTTTGTACGACCGTAAGGTTTTTTAATAATCGATGTCGTAATTAGTACTCAGACAGCACTAAAAATGAAACGTTATACTGATAGACGAAGTCATTTTTACCCGAAAACTCGAACGCAACACAGTCACGATTCACAGAATTCAATGAAGATCTGTCACTAAATGCAACTGAAACTAGCTCTAAATTTGAGATGCGTTTGAGTATTCGGGCGTTAGATCAAGATATGATTATAATTATATTTTAGATTGATTATACACTTCGGACTTTTGTATAATCTGCCTCACCGTGTGTTTGTGTTCTATGGTGCTATATCCTCCGCGAAACCCGGCCTGTTCCGGTGGCTGGAACTCGTTCAGTTTCCTGGCGAGACGGTTCGTGACCACTCGTGAGAACAGCTTATGGACTCAGGAGTGTGATGGTGTGATGATGTCTGTAATTGTTAAGGAAGGATTTATTTTCCTTCTTTTGAAATAGCACCACCAAACTCCCGCTCCACGCCTTTGGAGTTCTCCCACTGTGAAGGACGGCGATAAAAAGGTTCTGTAAGGCGTTGGTGAGGCCGATTAATTGCCGCAGTGGTTTAATTATGTGCTTCATGTACAAAAAATTATCAATACTTTCAAAAATGGTTTTTGACACTGGTCCAATTGCGTCACAGTCACAGAGGTCGTCGAATAACATTTTAAAAGGAGTTCTAGGAACATCCACATGTAGGTTTGTATTTTAGCAAGACTTTAAATGAAAATTACCAATGAATAAACTATTCGACACACAAGGGCCTTATATTCTATAGATACAAATACAAATACAAAATATTTATTCAGAAACTTAAAATACATTATATAACAGTGTTTGAGATCCCCTTTTAAGTAAAGTATTTTACCTGTGTTAGGGGAATCTCGCTCTGCCGCAAACAATAGAATTTGGAACGTACATTAAGTTCAGCTAGTAGTTATATAGTATACATATAAGGCTACTTAAATTATAGAGCTTATTATTTACAAAAAATTAAGTTGATATTTATTTATTTTAGCTATTTGGAAAGTGAGCGCGCATGTAATTCTATAGGTGTGCATGTATGAGTGTGTGGGGGTGTGTATGTGTGTGTATGTGTGGGGGTGTGTGCGTGTGATTAAAATTGGTGCTCCTGAGGACACCGGTCTCTTAAGAGTCCGGGCAACGGAAGGCAACCATTTGTGTGTGTGTATGCGTGTGTGTGGGGAGGTGTTGTGTGTGACGATGTATGGTATATGTGAACCTGTAAAATTTAAATATTTAATAGTAAAGTATATAGAGATACATGAGAATCATAGGAGAGAAGACAGAGGAAAACCTAACATAACCTATCATACAGTGCTTCCGTTTCGTCATAGCTTAAGTAGAGTAGCCATTTGGTTAGTTTCTTTTTCAATTCATAGTTACTTAAGCCATAAATATTCAGTTTTTTGTTAATTAAGTTATATATGTGGGCGGATTGGGATACATATTGTCGTGCAGTAAAATTAGATCTTACAGTTACTTTATTAATAATATTTTTATTTCTTCGTTGTGTTGTTTGACTAGTTATGAATTTTAAATGTTTATGGATTTTTAAGACTATGTTTAAGGTATATAATTTTCTAATCGTAAGCAATTCTGATTCCGTATAAAGTAGATAAGTTGGATATCTGTATGGTCTAGATTACATTACTTTAATAAGAGACCTTTGCGCTCTTTCTACTTCTATATATTTACTCTTTATGGCTCCCCCCCAAACGGTTATACAGTAGCCTATGACTGATTCTGCTAAGGAAGTGTAAATTTGGTTTAGTAAAGGTTTGGAAGCGGAATTTCTTAGACCCTTAAATATCCAAATAAGTTTCCTTACTCTACCCGCCAGCAGTTCTATTTGTGCATGCCATGACAATCGTTGATCAATCATTATGCCCAAGTACTTGGTTGTCTTAACTTTAATGATTTCAGGACAGGGGCATACCAGATCGTTACGATTGCAGGAGTGAATTTTTATACTGTAATCAGTGGGGGGCTGTGTGTTATTATACATTGAAAAAGTCATAAAGTTAGTTTTAGTAACATTAAGGGTGAGAGCATTGTTCTTGAGCCATTCAGATACCAATGAGAGTCCAGCTTCAGCCTTCTGTTTAACATCATCCCATGATTTGCCGGTGAAAACTATGGCCGTATCATCTGCATAAGAGAAGATTTTGGCGTCACTGAGTTCAAGGCTGCAGAGGTCGTCAATGTAGACGAGAAACAGTGTCGGTCCGAGTACGCTACCTTGTGGAACCCCATAGCAAATGTCCTCGTCTTCACTGACAACCCCACCAATCTTAACCCTTTGTTTTCGCTCTTGGAGATAGTCAGACAACAAATCTAGTGGCTTACCACGAATACCCTTATTTTCTAGTTTATTGATAAGAGCGGGAATAGATACGGTGTCGAACGCTTTCTTCAAATCTAGGAAAACTGCTAGGCATTTCTGTTTGCGATCTACTTGATCAACGATGTGATTGGTTAAAGCAGCGACAGCGTCTTCTGTTGAACGGCCATTCCTAAAACCGTATTGTGCGTTGGGAAATAAATTAAATTTTTCAAAGTAGGAATGTAATCTAATGTTTACAAGTTTTTCCAGTATTTTAGAAATTGAGGAAAGAACTGAAATTGGCCTATAATTATTGAGTTCATCTCTATTCCCATTTTTAAAAACCGGTGTTATTATAGCCTTTTTAAGTTGTCGTGGGAATACACCTTTATCAAAACAGATATTTACTAGATGGCATAAAATTGGTGTAAGATATCTCAAGTATTTTAGGTTCTACATTATTTCACGTGTTTCTTCGAATATTCGCGTAGGTAGTGGATTGGTATGCCACGCACGCAGAGCTTCTGATGAACATACATATATGTATGTATCTCGTTAGAAACACGGTAGGTACTTAATTAATCCTTACTCGGGTTCTCGAGAACAAAACAAAGTGTCACAACTAGGTAAGGCAGTAGCTATTGTCTTTTACGTTGGATATTTTCTCACTGGCTACTTGATTTATTATCACTACATAGTAAAAAACAACGCTTAGATCTTTAAAACTACGCAACGGATTTTGATTATTTTTTTTAAATAGAAAGAATAATTCAAGGGGAAGGTTTATAAACCATTTGATTGAAACATAGATTTCCATGCGGGCGAAGCCACGGGGCACAGCTAGTATTACATAAGCCTCTCCTTTAATGTCAGTTAGAGAAGACTTTGTGGAAAAAAATCTTTAATACTGATGTATTGCAAAAGTTAGCAATTCACCTAGATGAAAGGTGTAAATTTCACCTGTCCAAGTTTTTATACAAAAACTCCAACAAAAATGATAAGACTCGACTCTGTGTAACTTTGCCAAGTTGACGTAATCTGGTTAGAAAAATCTGGCTGAGTTCGCCGTCTCGTTGATTCTTAATAATTGAGATAATTTGAAGTTTAATTAAGAAGTTTCTTCATTATGTGAAGACTGTTCGAAGAGTCTTTAAAATAATAAAATTATGCATGAACTAGCTGCAATCAGAATAACATTAATAAAGTAACGCCGTAAGTCGGTCTGTCTGTATGTTTTTGTAATAAATGACTGATTAGGTACCCTTAATGGACTGTTTGTGTTTACTTTGCGGGTTGTAATTGTTAGTAAGTAGACGCCTTTATAACAAAAAAGTTTTTTGTCTATTGTTTGAACAGACTTTAAGTTCAAAAGACTAACAAGGCATCAACACAAATACGAATTTAATATACATCATCAGCCTATGTTAGTCCACCGCTGGACATAGGCCTCCCCTAATGAGCGCCACAGCGCCATGTCTGTAGCTTGACAGTCTTCCGCAGGTCGTCATCCCACCTGGTCAGAGGGTGTCCTACACTACGTTTACCGAGTCTTGGTCTCCACTCAAGAACACGTTTGCCCCAGCGCTGCAGCCAATTTTAATCATAAGTACTATTTAACGGGTATTTATCGCGTTTATTTATCTATATTTCCCGACGTTTCAACAAGTTTACATACCGTCGTGGTCATGGAATGTTGAATGGTCGGTGTAAGTTTAACAATAATATTATTTTAGCATGACCTATTTCTTGTCGACTGTATTCCTTTTGTAAGGCTGATTTTGCTCTTTGTCTGGTCTGGGGTAATTTCGATGTTACTGGGTTAGAAGTACTTAAGGTATATTCCTTGATGCGGTTATCTAAATAAGCAGAAATATGAATTTGAATCTTCTATTTAGAGACTTAAGGTTCATTGCGCTTCTCCTACTATCACAATTTCTACCTACAATTAAACTTTTCCCACAAGCCTCTCCAGCTTCCAGAACCTTCTGCGTATTTCAATTGAAAAATTATTACTTACCAACAGAAAATTTAGGAACTCCCTTTTGAAATGGCGATTGAAATATTTGCAAAATGCCACCGCAATTTAAACTTGATCACTTAGGAGATAAAAGTTTAATCGCTTGCAGATGGTAACTCTGGAATAGCTTTTATAAAACTCAAATTACTAGGTTTATCGGTCCTTCGAAGTAGTCCTAATAGCTCGGAGGGCGATGAAATGGATTGAACGACAGCTCAGAGTGAAAGATGATTGAATGACGTTTTAACGTAATTTTTTTTATTCCGAGACAACATAATACCTCAATGTTTCTCGGAATGTTTTCTTTATTTCTCCTTGAATACCTTCCTTAGCTTGTAGGTAAAGGGCGCAGGTACAAAAATAAGTGATGGGTTTTTTCTATTCCCAGTAAAATCTATCACTTAAATTTTCAGTGTTTAGTAATATTCGTAAATAATATTTATAAAATGATAAGATCTCAACAGAGAGATCCCCTATCTCAAAGCACTGTTATTAATTAAACTTACAGTTGACTATCTAGTGTGTACTTTACTGTGAGATTATCAAAGTCAAACACCAAGATCGTTCGTCGTTAAACGCGCCATTTACATGCCACGGGCGTGTCTAGGCATAGTTTGAACTTTATTTTGTCAGAGATAGAGTATAATACTAGTTTTCAATCAGTGCGTCCTACCCGTTATGACCTACGGAGCTGAGACGTGGGCACTCACGATAGGGCTGGTCCATCAGTTCAAAGTCGCTCAGCGAGCTATGGAAAGAGCTATGCTTGGAGTTTCTTTGAAGGATAGGATTCGTGACGAATACATCCGACAGAGAACCAAAGTCATCGGCATAGCTCTAAGAATTAGCAAGCTTAAGTAGCAGTGGGCCGGCCATATCTCGTGAAGAACCGACGGCCGCTCAGCGTTAAGATATACAATGGAGAATATTTTGTGTTTGAATATCTTGAAATGCATTAATAAATAATAATCATCAATAAAATGTATTCATGAAAACTCGTGACTAGACAAAACATAAGTGCACTTAATAAATAAATATAGCTAAGTATTACAATTGAGCCTGAACAAACAAACTGTTTTTCAGGTGACAAGAGTGCTAAAATTATTAAAAAAAAAAAAACACTTACTATTACGCATTGGAAGTCTGAAGTCATAGAATCGTTCCGCCATACCATAGGCGCCATACATAGAGTTCATAATCGAGTTTAAAATGTTAAATAGGTAACATTTTAAACTCGATTATGAACTCTTCGTCTGTGCTTCTACCTAGATTGTCTGCCCGAGTGCCCGCTCACGCCTCAAACTATTCTTAAACTATATAAACTAAGATGGCGATGGTAATTTCCGGCGGAAGTCGTCGGATGTGCCACTTCCTTATTGGAAAGTTGTTTATAGACTTACCGTAATGGGACGATGCTCGACCTGTGATTGCTTTCCTTTACCTTAAAACACGGCAGCCATCTTCAGCATTTTAACCGACTCCGAACATAGGATGGAGTTCTTTCTTCGGCTGTATAATTTTTTGTGAATGTTCGCCGATTACTCAGTCAATTGTGGACCGTATTTGATGATTATTTTGGTCTTACGCAGAGAATGATCTTTGGGTGGTCTAATAGTTGAAAGTTTTATTCCTGAGGGATTACTAAATTTGTACCGCAAAACGTTTAATTATCTAAAGGAATTCAATGTCACTTTATAATTTTTGTAAAAATATCAAACTATCTTAGTTGCTAAAGGTTACATAACTAAACACAATTGTATTATATTTACATTAACACTAGTATACACTTTTAATACAACGAGTGAATTTACCCATTCTTCCGACTTTTCAACAGGTTTGTACTCTCCCGTAACGATTTTAAACAAAACTTCCAAAAGCCCTAAAAAAAGCTGTACCGGCAATGCGTCTCTTCGTATAAAAACGTAAAGCCAAATGTTCTAAATTATACATAGCTACCTTATCTCCGGTTACTGTTGTTTTCATTTGTTTTCATAAGCCAGAACCGGGATAAAACAGCGATGAAAAACCTCAATTGTCTTCATTTCATTGCTCAATCAAGAGAATTACACTTGGCAGTATCTTATTTATTTTTCACTGCCTGTATTAACCCTCGTGAAGAGCTAGTCTCCTTCCGGGCGTAAAAAGGTTTGCAGTGCGAGGGGGCAGGTTTGTTTTTACGCCCTTTCGCCTCGCATACCTGCCTTATTTATTTTGTATTCGATACCCCGCAAATCAGGCCTAGCCTAGTGCGGGGGTCATTCTTAATCGTTATATTGTTACAAGTTTTTATTTAGACTAGTAACCACTCAAATCCTATGTGATCCTGTGTTAATATTAAAGTGTTCTTTGTAAGCTTTTGGAAATAAACTTTTTGTATTTGTATTTGATGGCAGATCTTACTCGAGGGTAGTATTTATTTATTGAAAAAACAATTCAATTGCCGAAATCGTTGAAACCCTGTTTGACATAATTTTCTTGAACATGTTCTATGTACGTACATATAGACAGACACCGATCCGTTTATATTTTGCAGTAACAAAAACTAGGTCCAAAGGTAAATCATAATTTGAGCTGAAAGCACAGCTTTCTGAAACGAAATAGTCGGAAAGCATAAAAACTTTAATATTAAATAAGATTCCGAAAAAATAAATATTTACTTCCAACAGTCAGTATTATTTGCAAAAAAATGTTTTTTAAAAATTCCATAATTATTAACTTATGTATGTTAGTCCATTAGAGTAAAGTCTTCAGAATCAAAATGTACGTTAAACTTGTTCAAAACAATTAACCCTGTGATAATAAAAATAAATAGGCTTTAGATAACGATGCTTCAGTCCTTCGTGACAGATTGTGATTGGTCGCTCGGTCGCAGATGTCGTAGCAATGCTATGACCTACTAACGAAATGCGGGCTTAGATAATGGAACGAATTTCAATAACTAAACCTCAGGATTAATTGGAATTAAATAATGTTTGACAATCGTAAGCAGAACTTATGTTCTAAGTACTAGATGAGTGAAATACTTAATACAATAGAGTTCATAGATAGATATTTTATATCATACATTATCTATGTATGATAAAAATATCTATTTATACGACCACGACCCGAACACCCGGAACCAATATCTGCTGATCATACACACAGTTGTCCCGAGGCGGGAATCGAACGGGAGTCCCTTATATATAATTCCTTTATCTTTTTAAAACTAGCTTGATTCTATTCTCTATTTTCGGAGTCAGATATTCTAAGTGATGATTATCTACTTGAGACTACTGAAAGAGCCTTCGGTCTAATCGTAAGGACGAGGCATCGACTACGTACCCTAGTCGATGGGACGAGGCGTCTCGGCCGCCGATCACCTTATTCCTCGAAGGTCGTAAAAATATGAATAGAAATTGAATATATATTCGTCACAAATTCATCATACAAAAATATTGAATAAAGCCTCTTCAAACCTTATTCATAGAAAATTACAGAGAAAAACCTTTGGTCTCGGCCAACGGCAACAATACAAACATTTCTCTAACAAGATAAAACACCTTTGAAACCCCAGTTTATCTATTACCCGCCTGCGAAAGAGGTTATGATTTCAATCCATTGTTATCTGAACCGCATATTTCCATAAATAGGTATTTGTGTGCTCAGATACACCAGACACCTAGATAAATCAAATAAGGCGGGTTCACATTGAGCGATGACACAAAAGGCTTACTTTATACTTGAAGGATCATTCAACATTTATTTGTGCTTAGGGCACGTCAGGTCACTTTTATTTTTATAAAATCATTACTTGTGAAACACATCAGTGTTGCCCAGAGTTTCACAAGTATGCAAAATATATTATGTATATTCCTATAGACGATTTATGTATGGATTGAAATGTTCTCTGAATATTATATTCCTGATGTCAAAGTAAAAAGTGTATGTTTATTGGGACTAAATGATATTGTCCGCCCAGCATTATTTATTTATTTTATTTTCTGTTGACATTAGCAGGGGTAGATTATTTTTGACAAAATAACTTCCTAGTTATTTTGCCTAAGTACTTTATCTAAAATCCGTCCCGCTCGCGGTTTTTTTGCCCACCAACACGCACCTTTATTCTAAGTCTCGTGGCACGGTGAGCCTGTAAATCAGTTTAACTCAAAAGATTTAAAGTAATCGCTTTAAAATTCACGGGCTGTATTTGTAAACAAAGGAGGATTGCTCCACTCGCCCGGATTATGGACTTTCGTTCTAAATACCACGCTCAGAATACAGATGAAGCAACTTTACAAACAAAAAGCCAGCCTTCAGTTTATTTTCAAAATTTTTAAGCGAGGGTATTTTGTGACCTCTCAAGTTACAGCATAATCAATTTAAGTTATTTGTTTCAGATTTAAGCTGCAGAAGCGAGACGAAGGCAGAAATGTGAGATCAAAATGATACCCAGAACCGGGTCATCGCGAAGGCGAAGAGCGTCCAGAAGCGCTGCCACTTCTCCTCAGACCAGGTCGCCCCGAGCCTCGGCCCAGCCTTCCAGAAGAGCCTCGTTGGCAACCGCAGAGACAGACGAGGAAATGGACCCCATTCCTCAAAGGAGTCCACGCGCGAGCCTCGCTCCAGAAGCTGCCATGGACATCCCAAACTATAACAGAAGTCCGCGGCACTCTCTAGCTCCTGAACAAAGATCAGCCAGGAACTCAATGACTCCTGAAGCGGCTATGCAAATGCGAAACAGCCTTGCGCCATCACGCAACAATCTGAACGTTGAACTGTCATATGGCTCCCGTCTGAGTCTTAACCCTCAAGACTTCAACCGCAGTCCTAGGAACAGTATCACACCAGACATGGCAGCTAGAAGCCCACGGCGAAGCTTGGTCCCCGACGCTACCGGCTACCAGGGTCGCAACTCTCTAGTCCCGGACGTGGGTAGAAGTCCTAGACATTCCGTGGCGAGTATCCAGATAGATCCGGCTCGTTCTCAGAAAGACATCGGTCCAAGTCCAAGAACCAGTCCTAGGGGGAGCATAGCTCCTGAGATGATGAAAAGTAAAGATCATCCGATGCCTGATAGGACGCCGAGAGGTTCTCTCGTGCCGGACTCACAGAGAAGTCCTAGAGGCAGTATTGCGCCTTCAGAGAGGAGTGCAAGAGGGAGTCTGGTGACCGGGGACCTAGAAGCTGCCAGGGCCAGTCCACGAGGGAGCCTGACCTTGACCTTTCAGGAGCCGCTGGTGTCCAGGGAGAGGCGGGCCAGTGAGGATAGTCAAGCTGCTGGTGAGTAGTCCTATTACTGCATGCAGCCGTCGTGGCTTATCAATTACAATGACTATATTCCCCTTTGAAATTTAGTGTAGTGTTGATTCGTTATTTTATGGTAAGTATTGTTTTGCTGTCGTAGCAATAGACCAGTTACCTACTAAACTTGAGAGCATAGAAATCGCATCTTCATTTCGACCCTATTTTTTTTTAATTAAAGTTTTATTTTAAATATAACTTAAATTAAATTAAAGTACAGGGTGCTATGGCGCTCATTGGTGGAAGCCTAAGTCCAGCAGTGGACTGATAGAATCTGATGATGATGAAATTAAAGTACACACTGTTAACTTCCTAAAAACCCATAACATCTAGCCATGACCGTCGAAACCTATACAGTAGCAACATAACAATAGAATGACCCTAATTAGCTCGTTTGAGGTAAATCGGTTTGTGGAATTTTGAGCAGGTATATGTAGTTCTGCTAAAATAAGAGTTCTTACACAACCGCCTCACTTTTTTTAAATCGCATTACGTCTAAATTGCCGCCTTTGTTACCTTTTGGTATCTATACTTATAGCACAATATTTTTCTGTGTCTAATATAAGCTACGGTAGCTTTGACAAGCAATTTTTTTTTAGTTTTATCACAGCTGTTGTTATCGTAAATTAATCTATGGTTATTTCATAATTCTTCGGTCTCGGTAATTTCATTCATACCTTACTCATGATTTTATTATAACTCATACATATGCTTTCTGTTATTCGCCTATCTGTCTTTGATGTCAATCTAAATTGAATTTTGAAATTATGAGGACTGCGCGGAATTCCAGATTAGATTATTCTGATAAAGTACATGTGCGAAGAATATTTTAACAATGAAATATGAAGGTCTCAGATGTGGAATCCAGGCGTTTACGTCAGCTCGGTTGTCAAGTTGAAGAATTTAATGTTTCGAGAAACAAGCCCGCATTTCTTGCATACAAATCATAACGTCGAGGTTTTGCCGTATCTCATTTTGTTGGCATGCTGAAACTGAACAATAACTCAAGCCACTGAACGTCAAATGAAGAGTACCTAGTTTCAAGCTTATATAAACGTCACAACTTTTGAATTCACAATAAATCTTTCCAGAGTTTTCAACTATTTTATTGCGAGTATGTGTAAACAATTTAACCTCGATCCAAGATTCTAATTTTAATATTACCGTACTTCTTACCATTCAAATCATAAAACCAAAACTGAACCAAAACTATTGTGTTATTATATTCAATCCCAATCGAATCCCAGCTGCGTACCGGTATGTATAGTAGCTTTCTTGGAAACAAAAATATACCGTTTTTGATTTTAAAAAATAAAATCCCCAAGGGAGCCTGCCTCGATCCGCTTCGGTTAAACTTTCATAACTAGATGTTGGCCTTTTCATTCATAGCGAGACGCGCATGCATATTACAGGGGACCTCTCATGACGCCTTGTACGTTTTCGAAGAATTATATTAATATGTAAGAGCTGAACGATTTTAATATTCACCATTTTATAACATTTTAAGGATACGGCGGAAGAGTTAGAATAACAGTGTACGCTAAATGCCCATAAAATAATCTAGATAACATAATATTTTATCGCGAGGGGCATTAGGTAAAAGTAAAGTAAAAAGGTTTTATTTAATTTTCAGTTTAGGTTGATTCTTAATTTCAATCTAAATCTGCATCTTCATCAATATTATCAGCCTACAACTAGATCACGACTTCCGATAAAATGAGCGCGATAGTAGATAGATAGATAGATAGATAGATAACACTTTATTACACCACACAAAACAGAAAATAATACAGAGATAAAAACTTAGAATAAAGGTATAAAGGGCGGCCTTATCGCTGAGAGCGATCTCTTCCAGGCAACCTTGGGATGGACTGGACATGAACGAACAATATAGACGGTGGCACTTTAATAAATAATTGATAACAAATACACTAAATACCTACATAACAAACATTATAATAAACTTACATAGACATACTCGTAAGATAAGGCTATCAATATTTTATATGGATAAATAATGCTGATGCAGCAGTTTTTTGAAGATAGGGAGTGATTTTGCACATCTGATGTCCAGAGGGAGAGCATTCCATAGACGGGTAGCTTGTACAGTGAATGATTTGTCATAGAAAGAGGTAGAGTGAGCAGGGACTTTCAGGATGAGGGTTTCAGAGGAACGCAAAGAGAGTGAGTGAGAGTTTGAGAGGAATTCGAAGCGCTCCTTGAGATAAGAAGGGCTTGGAGAATAGAATAAGATACTGTACAAGAGGGATATTTTTTTTATTAGCTTTGGGGTGGCTATCGTATCACTGCGGCCATGATAGGCCTATTGTGATCGCCACTTTTACATCAGTCCCGAAGCCGTGGCGTTCATAGTTCGCCACTAACCCTTGCAGCTGCTAGGAACTGTAGGATTTTCTTCGGGGTGATGTCTTTCAGCTCGTCTGGGCTATGCAAATGCTTGCCCAGATGGATGCTGCGTTTGTGCATCAGTGCTCCACACTCACTTAGCAGATGGAGGGGCGTTTCATCCGCCTCCTCACAAAATCTGCAGGATTGTGTGTCGCTTAGCCCTAGTTTGAACATGTGCTTGTTAAGGCGACAGTGTCCAGTTAGGGCTCTTGTCATGATGCGAAGGTTACCTCTGCTTAGCGCTAGGATTCGGTTGGTATACCGACTATCGAAGGCTTTTATCAGAGATTTTGAATGATCCATGCCCGAGGAGTTTCTCCAAAGCTTGTGCGATTCCTCGAGGCAGGATCCCAGGAGTGTTCTGTGCGCCAAGCTTTTGGGTATGCCACAGAACGGCTCGGGTCCCAGCTGAGTCCCCTTTGCTCCGGAGCGCGCAAGTTCGTCGGCACACTCATTGCCGTTGATTCCTGCGTGCCCCGGAACCCATCTTAAGAGGACTCTGTTATTCGAGCCCAGAACGTTAAGTCGTGACAGACAGTCCTCAACTAGCTTGGACGTGATGACCTTCGAGTCCAACGCTAGGAGTGCCGCCTGGCTGTCAGAGTTGATAACTATAGTTTGGTTGGAGTAGCGCTTTTTCAGATTTATATCCGCGCATTCTAAGATTGCGAATATTTCTGCTTGGAAGATAGAGGCGTGATTTCCCAGGTTTATGCTTGTGCCAAACCTGGGTCGCTCTCCGTACACTCCACAGCCTACATCCGGTCCCATTTTGGAGCCGTCTGTGTACCAGATTAGGCATCCATCCTTGCAGAGAGGTTGTCTATTTAGCCAATCTTCTCTGGAAGGAAGTTCCACTGTGTAGTGCTTTTCAAACACATGGCGTGGAAGCATGGCATCAGTTGTCATGCTCAGAATGGGATGTTCCATAGTTGAGTCTTTTAAAGATCTCAGTTTGTGGGAGAGCCAGTTGCCTCCGCCCAGGCAGCTGGCCCTATACATGCTGGTCTTTGCCTCTTTATGTATATACATGTGAAGAGGAGGAAGGCCCAGCAGTGCATTTAATGCCTGACCGGGGGAGGTGGACATGGCTCCCGTGGCCATAAGACAAGCAGTCCTTTGTAGGCTATTTAGTTTGTTGATAGCGGTAGACTGAAAGGCCTTGTCGTACCATGCCATAGAGGCGTATGTGATAATCGGCCTCACGATGGCAGTGTACAGCCAAAGGGCAATCCTGGGGTTTACACCCCAGTTGTTGCCCATGAGTCTGCCGCTAGCACCTAGTGCCATCTTTGCTTTATGTAAGACGTTGGCTAGGTGTGTGTTCCACGTCAGTTTTTGGTCGATGGTTACGCCCAAGTACTTTACTTCTGTGGAAAAGGTTATGATTTTACCGTTTAGTTTGGGCTTTGTGAGCTTGTCTAGCCGCCGCTTGTTGGTAAACGGTATAATCACAGTTTTGTCAGCGTTGACCGAGAGTCCACTATTGCTGCACCAGTCGCTGACAGTGTTGAGAGCTCGCTGCATGATGCTAGAGATGGTAGATTGGCAGAACCCTCGTACGACGATCACGAGGTCATCTGCATAACCTTGCGCATCGATATTGAGGTCTGCCAGTCTGCACAGGAGCTGGTCCACGGCTAGGGTCCATAGTACAGGCGATAGGACTCCGCCTTGGGGACAGCCCCTAGCCGTGATTATCTCAATGTTTGATTGGTGAAGGGATATTTTTGCTCCCCTACGGGTGAGCATGTCCTCGACCCATCTGGTGGTGGTTGGGTCGACATTTTTGCTTGTCAGCCCATTCACCAGCAGTGATGTGGGGGAGTTATCAAAGGCCCCTTCAATGTCAAGGAATGCACAGAGTGCGATTTCCTTGTCCTCCATAGCTTTCTCCACTCTATCGATGAGGCTACTAAGCGCCGTCTCAGTGGATTTGCCCTTGCGATAGGCATGTTGGCTATGGTGGATGGGAGACGCGACAAGCGCCACGTCTCTAATGTATCTGTCTACCACTTTCTCCATTGTTTTAAGAAGAAAGGAAGAAAGGCATATTGGTCTGAAGGACTTTGGCTGGCTGTAGTCCTTCTTTCCTGCCTTGGGTATAAAGACAACTTTGACATTAGTCCATGGTTCTGGCACAGTTCCCCAGGCGAGGCTCGCTCTGAAGATTTTTACCAGATATGGAGTGAGGACGTCGATTCCCCGCTGTAAGAAAACAGGGAGAATTTCATCCTCACCACATGCTTTGTTAATTTTAAGAGAGTTAACGGCCCACCTTACCTGATTCGGTCTTATAATCCGGGCCGCCCTGTTCCAGTCCTCATTCCGAGGCTTATAGGGGTTGGCAGGAGCCGGTTGAAGTGATGTTTTGTACCGTGAACCAGGGAAGTGGGTCGAAGCCAGCAACTCTAGGGTTTCACTTTCATTTGTTGTGAAAGTGCCATCTCCTTTCTTAAGGAGACCTATTGGATTAGTGTTGGCTTTAGAGAGCAGTTTGTGGAGTCTAGCGCTTTGAGGTAGAATTTTGACTTCCTCGCAGAGCTTCCTCCAGGATGCTCTTTTAGCCTTCCTAATCTCTATGTTGTATTTCGTTAAGGCTTTGTGGTAGGCCTCCCATGAGCGAGTCTTTTTAGCCTTGTTGAAAAGTTTCCTGGTTTTACTCCTTAACTTGCTGAGCGTAGAGTTCCACCATGTGACTGATCGCTTTGTGGTCTTGGATTTTAACGGGCAGCTCTCCTCATAGGCACTGCAGATGCCTTTTGAGAGAGTGACTGCCGCTATCTCAAGACTGTCGCGAGTTTTAATACTTTTAGGGCAATCTTCGAGCATTTGCCTTAGTTTGTCATTGAAGACATCCCAGGCAGTTGCCCTAGGGTCCCTATAAGTTATGATTTGAGAATCAAGGGAGGCCTTTATCTCAAAACTGATGTGTTTGTGGTCGGACATGGAGTTTTCGCTGCTAACATGCCAGTCATTGATGTGCCTGGCAAGATTGTTAGTGGCGAAAGTTATGTCCAAGACCTCTTGTCTAACTCGGGTTACTAAGGTCGGTTCGCGACCTTTGTTAAGGATGGTTAGATTGTTAGTTAGGAGAAAGTCGAAAAGTGACTCACCTCTAGAGTTGACGTCCGTGCTCCCCCACGCTGAGTGGTGTGCGTTGGCGTCGCATCCAACGAGAAGTTCAGCGTTGTTTTTGGCGGCGTAGTCGACCACTCTCGCCAGGTCACCCGTTGGGTTGTCTCTCTCTCCGGGAAGGTACGCCGAGCATATGATTGCCCTCGTCCCACTCCATCCTTTGAGGTCGACAAAAGCGGCCACCAGGTCGTCATTACATACCTCTGTAATAGGCAAAAAGTTAACATATTTGTTAAAAATTATACATGCTCTGGGCCTTGTGCCATTGTTGTTTGCTAATATCTTACCGGCAGCGTCTAGTCCCAGAACCTGAGTATTGGCTACCCAAGGCTCCTGGATCAAGGCGAGGCTAGCTTGTCCTTCCGACAGACAAACCTCCATTACCGCGGATGCTGCCGCGGCATGGTGAAGGTTTGCCTGGAGGATCCTCGCCGTCCCCGCCTGGGTAGCCATTATAGGTTTCCCCGCTGGTAACGAGGCTTTGACCCAGCTAGCTTCGGGCGCGCTCCGCGTCCTCGACTAGCTCCGGTCAGCCTGTCACCCGCTCCACCTCCTCGGGGACCTCCTTGTCCTCGTCTCAGCGGATTTAGGCTGTTCTGAGGCGTTACATTGGAGGGCCCTGCCACGACAGGTCGCGGCCTTGGTCCTCCTGTGCTTCGCCCAGATGTGCCCGTTTCGCTGGACGTGGACGGCTGCGGTCCACTATCGCCCCGCCGTGATGGAACGGACCTGCTTAGGGGCGGTACATTGGAGCGCCCAGCCGCGACGGGTCGCGGCTTTGGTACTCCTGTGCTTCGCCCAGAGGTGCCCGCTCCACTGGACGTGGACGGTTGTGGGCCTCTCTCCTCGTGCGTCTGCTTTGTCTCAGGGCCGCCTTTGATCTTGAAGGCTATTTTCCTGAAACCCAGGGTAGCCTGAAAGTCGGCGGCTTTAAGGGCTTCCACAGACAGGTCGTCTAGGGCGAAGGTTATGACGAACCCGTTCCCCTCTGACCTGCTGTGTAGCACCTTCCAAAGCTCTGGACGAAGCCCCTCGTTTTGTGCCCTAAGTAGTTGGACGACTTCGTCAACCGACTCCGCCTCAATACTGGGCACAAACGTGACAGCCACCACTGCCTTGGGCAATTCACTCTCTGGAATCACCGAGAGTTTTGCCCCGGCCCATGGCTTGATTCTGGGGACCTCGTTGGTGAGCCAGTCTTGGCTCTCCTGGTTCACGCAGGTAACCAGTATCCACCCAGGTTTGTGTGCGAAACTGGCAAACTTAGGCCCCTTCCCAGCACTATCCGCTGTTTTCATTATCGCCAGGGACAGGGAACGACGGACCAGCCTCATCTGCTCGTCACTCATGGAGGCGGCGGCGCGTATGCCTACACGCTTCGCCTCCGTGACCTGCTTGAAGCTTGGTCGGACGATCGGATCTGTCTCCTGGGACAACTCCAGCCTTGGGGCCTTTTTAGGTTGCTCCCCGGGTGAATTTTCCTCCGATCTCAATCTTTTGGCAGACTTTGGATCTGGAGGAGCGTTAAGCTTCGGAATTTGGCTCCAAGGCTTGGTCGCCAACGGACGAGCTTCTTCGAAGCTTAGATTGGCAGCCATTAGCCTTCGGAGCCGCTTCCGGGCTGCTCCGCTCAATTTACGGGTCCTCTTACCTGGAGACGTTGCCGTGGCAGGGGCCGCAGCTTCGGAGCCGCCGACCTCTGTACGGTCATCTGCAAAGCAAGGCGCCGTAACCATAGGCTCCGGAGAGGCCAGTAGGGCCTCCTCCATCCTATTGTTGGTTTCTCCCGAGATGGGAGAAGAGGGTTCTCCAGAAGGAGAGAAGGGTTCTCTGGAAGGAGAAGATCTGTTTTTAGGGTTATTACAGTCCATACAAATCCCACGAGTAGCTAGGGAAATAAAACTACCCGCCAGCAGAGCCCCGCATGCCCACGGGTGGGCTGGAATACTACTCCGATTCGCCCTGGTTTCGGAGAGCCACCGTTCGAAACTGAATACAACCATCAGCCATTCATCTCTCAGCACGGTACGGATAACACCTTAGATTGGTTTGTCGGATTATTGGCCACCGCTAACAATCTCCGGTGAGGGACATTATTAGCGGTGGGAACCAGGGTGCACCGGCCCGCCACCTGCTACCGTTCCCCAGGGACGTATCCCCAAAGGACCGGTAACAGTACGGGCTCACGAGGAGGTTATCCGACCACGACACCACAAGAGGGATAACATATGAGTATTCCTGCGAAGTCGGATGGGTAACCACTTGAGTTTTGCGCGATATTCGGAAACGTGGTCATATTTGCGAAGGCCAAATATGAACCTAATACTGAAGTTTTGGAGGCGCTCAAGCTTGTTTAATTGTTCTTCAGTGAGATCCGGATAGCAAGCGTCGGCATAATCGAGAATGGGAAGCAATAGGGACTGGGCAAGTGTAATTTTAGTGGTAGTCGGGAGAAAATTGCGCAGTCGCCGCAGTGAGCCCGCCGATGCAAACATCCTTCTGCTGAGTTCCGCCAGTTGCGGACCCCAGGACAACTCATTGTCTACGATCAAACCCAGGTTTTTAACAGATTTGCTCACTGGTATTGATACACCGTCAAAGAAAATTGGAGATAAGGTCGCCATATCGATTTTAGCTATCATCCTTGAACTACCCACAATGATAACTTGAGTCTTCTTGGGGTTCACCAAAAGACCGTGCTCTTTGCTCCACTGAAGGATGCGTGAGAGGTCATCATTTAATGAAGTAATAGCTGGTGTGAGGTTACTAATTGAAGCTTGTTGGTAGATCTGGAGATCGTCAGCGTACAGGTGGTAGGAACTAGACAAATGTTCGGATATGGAGTTTATGAAAATTGCGAATAGAAGAGGAGAGAGTACGCCGCCCTGTGGAACACCGGCGGGAACATCACACCAAGACGAAAATACATCGTCAAGGCGGATGCGCTGCCGGCGACCGAACAGATAACTATGAAACCAGTCAGTAACAATTGGAGATATGTTTAGAGAACGAAGCACGGCAAGAAGAATGTCAAAGTCGACATTGTTGAAGGCGTTACTAAAATCAAGCAATGACAACACAGTCACAAGCCCGATGTCCATGCCCCGACGAATGTCATCCATAATTTTAGAGAGGGCCGTCACTGTGCTGTGACCGTGGCGAAAACCGGATTGCAGAGGATTCATGAGAGAGTTGCTAGAGAGAAATTGGCTGAGTTGGTTGTGTACCATACGCTCTATAGTACTTATATAAAAAAATATAAATTAAAAATGCTTCGGTTTTATAATTTGAAACAATAAAAAAATAAGTTTTCATATTGTTTTTCATATTAATATAGAGGTAAAAACTTGCCAGTTTTATAACTTTTTATAACTTGGTAAAAAATAACAAAACGGAACTTTTAACGATGTTTCTAGGGCTTACCCAGAATTCCAGCGTATTGTTCGCCAAGTGGAAACTCTGAAATCATATAAATTCCTAAGCTCCGAGTAACTTTTACCTTTGGCTCGGTCAGTTTTGTGAGTTGAATGGTATTTTCATATTGAACGTTTTGAATGTTTATTAACGTCCGCTATTATGCTCGTTTTAAATGATTTGATATTGGTGAATATGCATTATATTCCAAAAAAAATCGACTTCGACGGGACAAATCAATAGGTTTCTTTCCGGCCCTGGTGGGGGCACAGAGAGGGGCCTCGAGGCTTGGCCTCATTACCCCGGCGTCAACTCGAGGGGTGGCAACCCCTCGGTCCTTGGGTTTTGTGGGAGTCTTTTTTTTTCCCTTATTCTCCGTGTTTGTTTTTTAGGCAGCATTTGGTTTATAATTTTTTTTTTTTTTTTTTTTTTTGTGTTTTTTTTTGTTTTGTTTTTTTTTTGTTGTTTTTTTTTTTTTTTTTTTTTTTCTTTTTTTTTTTTAATAATAAACCCAAGGACTCTATGGTGGTTCCGCAGGGATCAGGTCCCGCGGAAGGGGTCGCCATGGGCGGTCGTCTTCCTGGGGCCGGGGCTGGGGCGGCGCGATGTTGTGGAGGTGCTCGTGGTGCCCAGTGTCGGCGCGATCGTACATTCGACGCGCCGTCTGCACGACGAATTCCTCCACGGATTGGATCTGCAGGTCGCGGGCGATGACGTCGTTCCTGACGTAGCGCCCCGCGCCCGTGCAGATCCTGAGGGCCACGTTCTGCAGCGCCTGGAGCCGGTCCTTGTTGGTCTGGGAGACCAGAGCGTACCAGCTCGGCGCCGCATAGGTTAGCCGGGACCGGACATAGGACTTGTAGACCCGCACTTTAGTCCTCAGCGGCAGCCGAGATCCCAGGACAGGTCGGAGGAGCGCTCGGGCGACGCGCGCTTGTTGTAGCGCGCGGTCAACCTGCGGCTGCATCCTCAACGACCTGTCAATCTCGATGCCGAGGTACCTCGTGTGCGAGCTCCAAGCCACGTCCTGGCCCCGAAGCTGGAGTTGAGGTGGGTGGCGGCGGCGGCGGGAGACAAACAGCGCGGCCGTCTTACCCACATTGACGGCCATGCGCCATTTGTCCAGCCATGGCGGCAGGACGTCTAGTAGCCGCTGCATCCTGCTGGCTGCGATGGTGGGGCTGGTGGATGACGAGAAGTAGGCGCTGTCGTCCGCGAACAGCGCCAATGAGACATCCCTCTCCCCGGGGTGTAGGTGGCCCTCCAGTGTAGGGATGTCGTCAGTGTACAGCGCGTACAGGGCGGGCGACAGGCAGCTACCCTGCGGTACACCAGCTGAGATGGTCCGGGTGGTGGAGGTGGCATTCTCGACTGCGACGAAGAACCGCCGGTTGGCGACGGGACTTGAGCCCGCTATCCTCGCTCAGTATCAGTTGCGTCGAAGTAAACATTTAAAATAAATAAATAAATTGATTTATATACCGTACAGGCCGTTTTGACATACTGCGGCACACACAGACATCTTACCCATATTATAATTGTATCAATGTTTGTATTAGGTTGTATATTTTTTAGTCAACTGTGTTTCAAGTTTGTGTTTTCCTGTGTACTGAATAATTGTTGTATTTTGTATGTGTGTGTCTGAAGTTTAATAACGAATTTATCTTTGTATCTACCTCTAAATATTTTTTTTTTTTTCTGATTATAATTATTTGTTCTTAGGTGCAAAAGGAAGGAGTGTGTCTCCGTACAGAGCGTCACTTGGAGGGCGTCAGAGTGGAGCGGGGGCTACTTCTGATACCGGATCTAGGAGGGCATCCAGTTCTGTGAGCCAGGTTTGTTCAAGTTTGTCCTAGAGTATTTGACTTACAAAATACCAAACTGGCTTCAGTACTTGGCTTTGCAAACAATAAAAAATATTTTTATAACAACTTAAAATATCATTTTTATAATTTAGGATAATATATTAAAGCCTAAGGTCTACTTGGCTCGTTTTCATATCGAGGAGCTTGCCAGTTCTGTTAGCCTGAACTTGGCTTGACACGCTACGGTATGTCAAGCCAAGTTCCTTCAATATCTTGTAAATACGCCTATATAAATTTATCTTCAAGTTACCTAGATTTTTTTAATGAGTTGGCAGATCTAAAACTTATGGGAATCTAAGCCAAGTTTACCATAATTTACCATTAATTACCACCAGGTGTCAGGGGACGAGCAGAGGCGGCTTTGCGGTGAGCAATCCAAATACAACGACCGGGGAGGCCTTGGCCTCGGCGTTGGCCTTACGACGTACGGTTCTGTGGCCTATCAGCTCAAAGATGCCAACATGGAGGCCTCGGGGACTGTGGATTTCGTGTGCCGCGCAGCGCAGATCATGAATAGAACTAGTAAGTTTTACCAAATTATAGCCAGGTTTAGAGGTCGAACTTGCTGCCAGAAAAAAAACATTATACCAACAGATCAGAGCTGTTTTCCACGAAAGCAAATCTGTGGGAAACTATGTAAAATATCTTGAGTCTTCTTCTAGTAATTTGACGCTTTAAGTATCTACCATTGAAATAATTTAAATAGGTTGTTTTTATAGCGCATTTATAATTTGGCCAAGTTTTGATGAGCTTTTGAGTCAGCTTGTAGGGGCTCCCAAATGAAATGAAATCAAGCGCCATGATGACTCTAACTAACTCATGATGACTCTATCAAAATGTCGACTTCCGCTTCACTCCACAAAAACTATTTGTCATTTTTTTTCTCAACGTGTACACATTTTTGTTGCAGTTCTGATGACTGTATTTCTGGCGTGTCTGTCAACGTTGCCAGTCATCATGCTGATTGTGGGTAAGATATTAGGATTATTACGACGTATTATTATTTAGGCATGTTAGTAGACGATCTAGACTAGAAGGTGAAGCAGGATAACTTGTATTGTTGTCGGATTGTACTACGTTAACTACAGTATATATTATAGTATTTTTAATTAAATGAGAACTTAGTGCCTAGACAAACCAGACATAGGCTTACCACGTTACACTAACTGAGTTAAGTAACCTATTTGTAATTAATAAATGATCTATCTATCTATATATCTTTATAATCAATTCACAGATTACGCTCAAAGTAAAGCTTTGGATGAGCTTCGATCGTTATTAAAAATGTTAGTGCAATAACACCACGCACGTTTTTACTTACCGTTCTCGGCATCTCGGCACGGCCTACTTTAATTTGAAGCCTGGGCATTTCCATAAGTTTGTTTTCACCTTGTTATTTTATTAACATGATTGAAATAAAATTAACAACCTGGGTCTCATCAATCTATGAGTAGATAGGTGTCTTCTAGACCTTCGTGATACATCGTCACTTACCATCAGATGAGATTGTCAACGAAGATATATCGCTACATAGTATAAAACAAAGTCGCTTTCCGCTGTCGGCTCGTCCTAATGTATGCTTAGATCTTTAAAACTACGCAATGGATTTTGATTCGATTTTTGTAATAGAAGAGTGATTCTAGAGGAAGTTTTATAAAGCATTTGAGACATAGATTTCCACAGCTAGTCGACTATAAAAGAGAAAAAAAAGTATATTACATGATACATCTCAAAAACCGTATCAAAAATTATCACTGACACTCTTGTGAAATATTGCAATACCCTCCAAAGTTCAGAAGTCGGGTAAAATCTTTTAAAATTTAAAAGAATAATATCTTAATCCTACTTAGACTCATCTTGTTCTTCGAGTGGAAAATAAATTAATCAGATTTTTAAGCTTCGAATAAAAACGCTTTACTTAAAGCTTAGTAAAATTAGGCTTTTATGAGTTCAAACTTGAAAAATGGGTGAGAATACTTTTTTTAGGTAATTTTGCAGGGATTTATTTTATGGATGTAAACAGCGATCAATTAAGAAACATAAATAAAATACGATAAGGTGTGAAAACTGTACTTTTCTTGAGAATAGTTTTTTCTCTGCATTTTACTTTATAACTAATATTCTGATTTATTCTTAGAAGTCAACTTAATTTTAAAAGCAGAATTATCATTAGTAAGTGTCTAAACGATTCGAGTTTTCGTTATAACTACTAACCGACTTAATAACTACTTATTCTTCATTCGAGTGTTCTGTTCGGGTTGCTATTTCGAGACTACTGGTCGATACTTGTACATATTTCATCATTGTCGTGTCTGACAGTGTGTAGCTAGCTATAGATCTCTAGACTTATACCCAAAGCGAGTGAACTTAGTTATCATTATCAGAATGTCTTTGCCTATATATTATGCCCTCCTTCAACTTTCTGCAATTTCTAAACAGTGTTTTTTTTTTTTTTTCATTCAGAATAAAACAAATGAACATCGAATCAAACAATCGGAGAATGAACAAATGAATTCTGATGATTCATTTAACAACTTGAAGATTACTACTATACTTGACCTATCTACAAGAGAAATGTTCTATTGTTTATACTATTTAGTAAATTTACAGCTTAGCAGCTAGCTTACCCTATTGAGTAGGTAAAATAATTAGCACTGAAGACTTCTGTGGTACTGACGATCGAAATAATCAAGTGGCCAGAAAAGAAAGTGGGTTCGGTGTCACACGATTTCTTATACGTATTTTAAAGTTCGTTGTCTTTGCCTCACTTTAAGCTTTAGAAGTTTAATAATAAAGGCATTCAGCTTTAGAAAAAGGCCGAAGTTTCGAAACGCACTCTATAAACACCAATGCCATAAAGATATTTATAAAAGAAATGTGTATAACATGTGCATAACTATTTACAATAAATTACCGGAAGAATTAAAAGAATTAAATGGAAATATATTTAGGAAAAAGTTAAGAGGATGGCTACTTGAAAAATGTTTTTATACTGTGAACGAATATCTAGAGATTTAAATTGTTACTTATAATGACTAATATAATTAATTTAATATATAATTATAATAATATGACTCGCATAACATTTGCACGCCTGCATGCAGGCTGAATACATTTACTAAATTACTTATAAGATCTGACATTGTATAATTTTGTATTCTTGCAAATAAACGATTTGATTTGATTTGATTTAGAAATCGATTTTTCTTTTTAATGACTCGTCCAACTTCTGGGCCGACCAAATCATGACCTTCTAGAAAAAGTTTGTTTTTCAACTCAGTCTGAGCATTGTTTAATCTATACTAATATTATAAAGAGGAAAGGTTTGATTTTTTGTTTGTTTGTAACGAATACGTCGGTACACACAATCAAAGAGTAGGTATTATACAAAGGAATGGAAGACCTTGCAGATTACTTCGATTTCGAATTAAAATCAACTAGGAATTATTTGCTTTCTACGTGTTATATATTAAATATTTACATTATTCATCGTGATCAGCCCGCACACGTCAACAGTTGAATAAAGGCCTCGCCCATACAACACCCCATACTCCATCCCGCTACAATGTCGTCGGTCTACTAATACTCCGTCCCGCATTGCATCGCGGTCACCACTCGAGAACCTTTAGTCCACAACGGTTATCGGTTCTGCGAGCTATATGGCCGGACCATTGCCATAGTGCCTTTCAGAAAAAGAGCTTTGTCGGTTACTTTGGTTCCTGTACGGAGTTCGTTAAATAACGTAAATATAACGTACGAATAGACATAAGAATCTATAGATTTATGAGTATTACTTCTGGACTAAATATTCAGATTCAGATAAAAGATTTGGGTTATGCTACAAATTACTTAAGAACGATACTTTAAGCAAAACTTCAACAAAGTGATAAAATGTACAAAGGTACGAAATTCCCGCTTTGAAATTTCCCAAAAGGCCCCGCGGTAATTTGTCTAAATTGATTAATTCACCAAAAATGTCATTCCAATTTACAAGAGTAAAGTAATTTCGTTGGCGTACAGCTTTCAGAAGTAGCTTAACAACCTGCTTGGATAGCAAAAGCAACCAGTTTTCCTACCATTTTGTCGTCTGTTGAAGAATTAAATAATTAATGCTGGACTATTCACAATTTCACATAGAAATAGAATGCACGTACCTAAGTACGTTTGATGATTTCAAATTGTAATTTTAATTGATATTTAGGTTGGTAATTTTAATTTAAAATAATTATTTTTATATAATAATGCTGGCTCGAATACGGACATCTTAATTGTGTTTGTATCATAACTTTATTGATATCTAATATATACGTATTGATGGATTGTAAGTGTTTGACGTATGAATATTTTTACTGACAGTCATTGAACAGCATCTCACCTGAGATTCAAATGATAAATAGAAAACGTTTATTGAATTTTTTCTCTATTTTTAAAAACGCCGCTTTCTCCAAATCTTCATTAGTTGATACACCTAATCCTACAATAAACCTGAATATAGAAATAGATACCTACTGCAAAAGTCATTTATAACCGGATATTTTTCATGATTTGATTATTAGTGGTAGTCTGTAGCAAAAGACAAAAATGAGGGTAGATCGATACCTCGCAATAAAAACTTACTCGCAGTACCTTCAGTTATTCCGTGATAATGGGACATGAAACTGTGCCGAAATATTGTATAACTCAAAAATCTAATCATGGTTAGTATCTCGTTATAAATTACTTTCAAATGATATCTTCTTATTGACATTTTCACGCAGCTATTTTATTGTTAGCCAGAATAGACGGATCATTCTTCCATAATCAATAGCTGTTTAAATAAACTCTTTATAAAGAAATACCTGCCGCAATAAGTGCCGCAACAGTTGTTCAGCTATTTCCGAGCGATTTATTCCCTTGACGACAATACACGCGCTTTGAATATTTATGTACGTGGTCGATTGAGCCACGAGCGAGCTCGTTACGAACCGGCCCGTTCGGAAATCTTTTGATGACTTCACTCATACTTTATAAAGGTTTCAGTTGGTGAGGTTCGTTGACATCAAAATTATCATTGGACAGTTTGTGATACTTATGACGACCTCTGTGGTGCGGTGCGATTCTCGCCGCAGAATAGGTAAATGTTTGTACGGTCTGCAGATATTTGTTCAGGTTGGTTTTTTCTACTTAAAATAAAAAAAATCTATCTATGTTATATTGTATTATGTATGTTTATCAGTTACCTGTTACTCACAACACAAGCTCTGCTTAGCGTGCAGCTAGATGATGCTGTATAGATTGGCCAGCATTATTTATTTTTTCAGGTAATTAGGTACACATTTAGCATAAAAAATATTTTCTATACATTGTTTAGTGGTTGTTGTTGTTATATTATTATTTTAAGTTTTAATTTAGTATATTTTGTTAGTAAATACTTAAATATGTTATGGTAAGAGCGGGGTCTCCTAACACAAGCAAATTTTGCTTAAAGGGTGACTCCAGAACCTGTATTTATATCTTTTAAGTTAATGCAATAAACATTTTTATTGATTTATTTATTTATTATTATTTATTTATTTATTTAATCTTTTGTGATACTTACTTGCACAACCACATAACACAAATCTAAAAGTTTTTCACCACATGCAAACTTTCGTAATATTATAAAACTTTTAAAACTATCTTGATTATTAACACAAAAGTCATTCATAACGACCGAGATGTTTTACAAAAATCTAGTCATAGTGAGTATCCCTTTATAAATGACTTTTGCATTATTAATGTTTGTGTACCTGACAAATAATCCGTGGATTTGCCGAGGTGGCAATAATTAAATTGTAGCAATGTTTAATAATATTCAATGACCTGCCAACAAAGTACTATGTATACATCATTATTTCAATAGATTCTGCAATGTAGTTTCACTGAAGGTTTAATAGAATGAAACACAAAGCGTAGGTAAGTAGGTGGCTCCAACAAATTGCTTCATGTTTCCACACGAGGCACACTCCACTCGCCTACGCGAGGAACATTCTGCCTGTGGAACATTTCTTCGGTAAACAATCATTATTTTGCTATTTATAAATAACTTGCTCCTGTCCCAGTCTTTGCTCACGTAGTACGTCAAAGTACGTTCGTATTTTGGGGCCCTTGTTATAACGATGATGATGATTTATCCGAAATGTATAGTGTGATAACGATGATTATGCCCCCTTAGCCGGAATTTGGCCACGGGGCGACCAGTCTCAACGATGACTAGCTAGCTGCGCAGGATAAATAATAGTGCACAAGTGTGCGTGCAAATACAGGTGCACTCTCTATTCAGTCTTATAAGGGATGGTAGACCGACACAATCGAGAGGTTGGCGCAGGTCCAACAGCTTAACGTGCTTTTTAGACACGTTTTTGTTTTAGAGTGTATTTATATAGTAAGGTGATACTCCTTTTTTACCTCCAAGCAACAAAACAGCTCAAGCGATTTTGATTAATAAGGTACCTATTAAAACTTGTTATTATCTCCTACATGCGTTCTTAGCTAGATTTTGCAGGTATTTACCCTAACATTTAGTTTTCAAAAGTTAAAAGCGAACACTGAGGAATTTTATTAAATACTTTTCAATTTATCACTGCTCGCCATATGCCTACCCTGTACGACGCCCAAAATATTGGTTCTGAGCTGTTTCCATCAATACAAACCTTGCGACCTCTATTCGCTTTAATATTGTCGGTCCATTAGTGTTAATATCAACGATGTATCAATAACTGAGTAGGTAATTGTATTTTATTACCTACCTACGTGTTTAATATTAGGCACCCGACACCTATTATTAACAAGCCTGTTATATGTGTAACAAATAACTATTTAGTTATAATAACAATTAGTAACCGATATAGAACATTATTACTCCGATAACGACAAATAATAACCGACCTTGCAAGCACGCCCTTGTTTAAATTATTACGATTAGAAAGCTAATTTACGATGTTTCTATATTATTTTAATTGCTAACTACCTACCGGGGCTTCTGAGAAATTATTTGAAAGGGATACAAGAAGCTGTATTTAGGGAAAAAGTTTGTGAACTTTGATGAAGTTAGGGTCACGACCACGCCAGAAGTACTTAACGGATTGGACATAATTTTTGAAGGTTCTTCATATTAAATAAAACATAATTATGATAACTGTTTGTATGGTGTACACAATTAACTTAGGCAAATTTTAGAGCTCTAGGTACAAGCCTCGAAGAACGTCCCAGATAAAAAAAACTACAGAGTAGCGAAGGGTGTTATTTATAATGATTTTGTGACTTGTAATATTTGTTTTTACCAATAAATTGATTATTCTGAGGGCTGCAGTTCAATCCCCGCCTGTTTCTGAAATCTCTGGGCTGAATGAACACAAAGGATACCTACTTTTGTAGCGCAAGGCAAAGCCGCGTGGATTTGATGTGGGCAAAATGAAGGAGATAAATTTCACAGGCTTTATTTTGTCTCCAGGTGTCCAGTACATCCGAGACTGCCCAGCCGAGCCCCGCATACCGGTCTACATGGTGGTGGGTGGAGCCAGCGGTGGTGCAGGCATCTGCTGGCTGCTGTGGGCGCAGCTGGCCAGTCGGAGCTCCAGGTCCTCACCGAGTCTTCTGGAGAGGGTCCTGGCTTATTCCCTCACCTTGTTCTTACTGAGTTGGTAAGTGGAAGTATTTATTGTAAAGGAATTCGGCCTTTAGAGCGTCTGCATAGTGCTATTTACAGTGAAAGTACCAGATGACCATAAGATACAAGGAGATTGCTAGCCTCGCCTTGTGTCCCAGATTACATGGTTGTGTGGGGGGCCAGCGTCGGCGCCGAATTGTACTAGCTACTGTGAGCGCAGCTGGCCAGTCGAGGCTCTAGGTCCTTGCCTAGTCTGCTGGCTTATTCTCTTACTCTGTTTTTACTGAGCTGGAATACAAAAAGTTATTTATAACCATCCATAAAAGCTCGTAGCAAGTTTCGTAGAGATTCTACGAGAAAACCGAAGAAGCGATGTACCAACCGCTTCGCGTTCTGATACCGTCAGTGTTGTGTGTCGTGATCGAGCTGCGTTTAGTAATAATGAAACCGGTGGTAGTGGTAACGTTCGTAGCAAAAGACAAAAAATTAGGGTAGATCGGTATGTCTGCCCATAAAAACTAACTCGCAGTGCCTTTAGTTATTCCGTGATCATGGCGCATGAAACTGCCGAAATATTGGATAACTCAAAAATCAAATCATGGTAAATATCCCGTTTTAAATGACTTTAGATTCTACGAGATCTACGAAACTTGTAATATAAAGAAAATAATGAAAGACGCACAAAATATTACTCTCATAAATTTCAAACATGTTAAAATGAGAAAAGAAGAGTTTAATCGAACTTCCAACCGCTTAGCATTCAATATCAGCATCCAATGTGAAGTCTTTAATATGCCTGCCTTCTTTATACTTACGTCGTTATTGCTTTAAAAGTAAACTTGAAACTTCTTAGTTTCGATGAGAGGCAGCGTATGAACTTCGAACTGCTTTTGTGGTTTCTAACCAAGTTTGTTCATGTTCAGCAATAATTAAGTTTGGTTTTTTTGGCAACGACTTGAAGTTTTGCTTACCTACGCGTACAATGAAAATTCAGAACTCATGAAAATCAAAAACCCGTGACTATGTATCTAGTCACGAATAGTTTGAGATTTTCGCAGGTTTTAGCAGGATTGCTTACGGTTACTAACCGTTTAGTCTTTTAGTCTATGTAATGAAAACAGTAATTTAAACAATTGCTGCAAATTCATCGTCAAATAAAACAAAGCTTTCGAACTTTCGGTTCAATGACTTGCCTGTTGTAAAGAATTAATTTAGTAAAAATATTGAAGAATATTGCTCACGCGAAATCAAATTTACTTGATGTAATGACAAGCGTTTAAATTCTAGTCATCTACGAGTAGATTAAGCTTTGATTTTTATTTTTGTCATAAAACCTTTTCAGAATTTCATTTTAAAACGGATTAAGTTTCATA
Organism: Eupithecia dodoneata; assembly: GCA_947044415.1. Taxonomy (NCBI): domain Eukaryota; kingdom Metazoa; phylum Arthropoda; class Insecta; order Lepidoptera; family Geometridae; genus Eupithecia; species Eupithecia dodoneata. The sequence goes on from OX345665.1 coordinate 823,044, forward strand.
ATTTACTGAAGCTGTTAGAAAATTACTTGTTTTAATTTAAAAAAACTTGCTGACCTAGGCCGGCATTCACCTTTAATAAAAAAATCAGGGGACTGAAGTTTGAATCTATGATCGTTGATTTGTATAGTACTTATTATGCGTGCTTTTTAAGCCGATTTAATTAATTTATTTCAGCTGTTGGCACATAATGAACACAGCAATTTATGCAGTTTACTGGTTACATTTCAAGAGCACAAACAAACATCCGTCTACCTAGATAGATCTGTTCTGATCTAGATCCAATGCCTGTGAGCTCAAATTCTTATAGGATCCCTTACAAACAGAAAGTAAAAAAACAGCACTTTGTACACGTTTGTTACCTAGGGGTCTTATATCGACGAGCTTACGAGATTGCAAGTGACTTTATGGAAGAAAGAAAGAAAGAAAGAAAATAATTTTATTTGGCCAAAAAACAGGAATAACAAAATAACACATTAAAACAGTAAAACACAGCAAACATAAAATTAAATAAAATAAACCTACAGGGAAACAATAATAATAATACACACCTGCTGACCAAAAAGGGTCAAACTCAGCTATGTGCTGAACCACGCATGGCACGGAACAATGCTTATCTTCAGTTTGTACCAAAGGATTTTTTTTTCATTTGGAAGAGGAATGTTTCACCACTAAGAATTAAAGCAGCAAATAATAGCAGTCCTACCATTGCTTGATTCACTATCAAACTAGACTTGAACTGCTGTGAAGGTAGTTTTTGTATTAGTGTAGATTAAGTAGCTACTAGGATGATAGTTACTAAGCCAAAAAGTAGTTAGGTACGCCTCTGAAACAGCGCCATTTTACACATAGTGGCCGTAACATTGATGCAGCTAGATTATTTTTGACTAACTAGTGATTTCCCCCAGGTTCGCTCTCGGCAACATCGTCACCCTGGAGATCATGTGGCCTGACTACGCCCCTACCCTCTTCGAGCCCAACAAGTGGTGCCACCGCACGCTGTACGTCATTACGCTGACGCAGCTCGGCGTGGTGTGGGGAGTTTTTGCGCTGATGCTGCTCTTGCTACTGGCGCTTGTTTTCTGTCAGGTATGGAAGAAATAAAGAAAATAAATTTAATTGACTCCACACGACACATTAATAATAGGTAAGTATACAAACAACAAATTATATAAAGGAAATAGATAAAACATACAGATAGGCCAAAAAGGTCCCTGTTTATGTGTATGGAAGAATCCAAACTCATGACTGTCATCATTAGCCTAATTTATCAAAAAATGAGGATATGCAGAGTCGCAGTCTGCTCTCATGATCATGTTTTCCCCAGCAGATGTCAGTTATTCTCTAGATAAGGCCGGTAGTAAAGTCCAGTAACTTGAAAAACGACTTTACAGTGATCATTATATTTAGTCATTAACAGTAGCTGCTTTTTAGGTTGCATTTAGATCCCAATATATAGTGCTCATTGTTTAATTTTCGGCACTCAATATCTGCCACTTCTAAGATCTTCATCTCACCTGGCCAGGGGACGTCCTACACTAAGTTTGCCAAAAATTACATGGTAAAAAAATGTGTTCCTATATATTTTGCATAGCATATATACTACGTGTATTGTTATGCAAAAAAATACGTATAAATAGCGATGTCACTACTGCGCGCTGGTTTTATGAGGCAATATGGTTTACGCACAGATATCAGTTTATAGGAGCATAAACGTAGATTTACCCCTTCATAGAATTTCCATTTAATTTGTTTATACACAATTCTATAGCGTCATAAGTGCGGTTATCATCATGGCTCAGACAGTAATCTCAATGGCCCTCCTCGCTATTATGTTGATGTAAGACGGAGCTTATAACAACGAGGCACCCAGTAGTTCTATTGTGGAGGCTGAGAACGCACTGTGAAGTTTTAATAGTTGATTTTCTAACGAAGGTCTGCTTATGTCTAAAGTTCGATTCCCACAACGTTATAAATGTTTTTATCTTGTTGATCGTGAATATCCCTTCATTTTATAACATGGCCGATGAAGTATCACGAAGCTCTGAATGAAAGACATCTCTTCACTTATTATCTTGCAGAGACCCGTTGGTGATTATGTAACTCGCGACCGGTTTGTGACAGGCGTAAATTAAGCAAGCAGTGCTGTCAAACGCCAATTTTGACCAATTTTGACGTTGTAGCTCGTGTCAAACTAATACAAAATTGACGTTTTACAGTACTGATTGCTTAATTTACGCCTGTCGCAAACCGGTCGCGAGTTAAATAATCACCCGGCCGGTTGTAGAGTTTTTATAATTTATATAATAACTTGTATACCTACAATGTCGTGTGAAAGTATAATTTTCCTATACAAAGTTCTAAAGTTTTCACGGTTGTCTGGTACAGATTGCTCTTGAGCGACCGCCAAATTGTCACATATTTTGTATTTTTTTGTATCTTGTTTGTTTTATTTTTAAGTGTGCATTAAAAGTATTGTCTATCTATCTATCTAAGTTCGCTCACATTCATAGGTAATCAAACTCCTTTGTTCAGATCTTCGGCTGCGGCTGGCTCGGTCCGCCTCGGTACAAGTAGCAACGGCGCAGCGTCGTGCTCGAACTGTGGCACCGCAACATCAACAACACCATGGACGTCGCCGGGGCATTGATGCCCTTCACGCAGGTTGGTTTATATCTGTGGCATCATCGTTATTAGCCTATACACTTTCACTGCTGAACTTGTATTCTTCACCCAAACGACCTGCTAATAGCAATCCTTACCCGCCACCATGCATCGAATCCTAGCGACCGCTACCTGTACACCGACCTCCCAGGTCGGTGGCGTTTAGTGTCTATTAGAGTCTGGGTGTCAGCGCATATGGCACTGCAGTTCTAAATCGGATAAATTAATTTCTTTTGTTATTTACCCACTTCATATGTAGTATCCCTATATGTATACCTCTGAACTATTATGTTTTTGCCTTTGTACCTTGTCGTTTGTCATATTTTAAAACTTACGCAATCTAAACACATAATTATAAATATTGTATATAATTTACATATGGATACAACGGGTATTGTTGAAACGTCGGGAAAAATACATAGGTAAATAAACTGGATAAATACCCGTTGTATCAATACTTATAATTATTGTAGTTTGTCTCTCATATTGTATAATGTCTAATACATTGTCTTTCACTACTTGTCAGGTCGTCCGGCCCGAGCTCACCATTCACGTGCAAGAGGTCCTCACTCACGCAGACCACGTCGATAAACGTATACCCGTCATCAAGGAGCCTGAAGACGACAAGGTTAGGGTCAATAACCCCGGTGTAGTGAACGTCAGTACAGAGGTGAGAACAAACGGCCCGGCCTGATGGTTGACCGTAGTGCCAGCGCGCGACAAGAAAAAAGTGACTTTCGAAACGAAAGATAAGATACATTATATTTAAATGGTGATTGTGCTTATGAATATAGTGTTTGCGAAGTGATTTGTGTTTTTAAACGGTTTATGTAAAGTGATTAATATGAATAGCCATTTTATTTAGTGTATTTTCAAAGTGGCCGGTAGATTCACAAGTTAAAGTGTTTAGAAAAATACAACGAATTATATCCAAAAGAAAAACTTACAATTTATATTTACCAAATTAGAAAATAATGTAAATAATGAATATATTCAATATGTAATTTGTCATATTTATATATTCGGTAGTACTATAAAGTGAAATATAAATGTAATAAACTTTTATATTCCTTATTAACGCAATGTGAATTGTTTGCACAAAAATTATTTAGGTTAATAAAAGAATATTATTAGGAAATATTTAAATTTTATAATCTCTATTTGAATAATATCAGGATTGATTAAAAACTGCGTGGAACAGGCTTTAAATAATAATATTTTGTGTATCATATTGCAAATATTTTTGTAAATTAACTATTAGAATGTATTTGATCTTTTAAAATAATTACTTTATTAATAAGATTGTAAAACACAAAATAAGAAAGCTATTATTTATCATTTTAAATTTACCTTTGTTTAACTTTAACTTCATTCAAATCTATAAAAAATTATCTGGCATCTTTATGTATAAAACTCAGCATACAACTAGAGAAAAAAGTTCATAGTAGATACGCGCGAAATAGATGGATTGAGATATTTTATGGCTTAGCAGCTACTGAATTCATATGAATGTAACCCCTTCCTTAGACCAACATATCTAGCTGGAGCTTTTGTATATGAGCACATTTACATATACATTTATGTATATGTCTTAGATCTTTGTATATCTTTGCAATGCGTATTGAATTGAACCCTTTAATATAACAATGTAACTAGCACCTAAAATAATGTTAGAAAACAAAAAACCTATAATATCAATATTTTATTCGTAGTAATTATCTATTATCAGATAGATATATAGAAGATATTATTATAAAGAATTGGAATCAAACTTTAAAAAATCTACTTTTACAATAATTTAAACGATAAACAAAACAATAGTAGTTTTTTAATACTTTTTAAAATGTAAAGCTAGTTTATATAAAACAATATAGAGCACAACCACTAATTAAAAAACCCTCCATAGTTCGATAAAAACAAGCTTCTATTTAATTTAAACCAAAAAAATATTACTAAAAATGCAGCAAAAAAAAAAACCAAAACTTTAAGAAGGGGGGAAAAAAAATATTCCCATAAAACCCAAAGACCGAGGGGTCGTCACCCCTCGAGTTGACGCCGGGGTAATGAGGCCAAGCCTCGAGGCCCCTCTCTGTGCCCCCACCAGGGCCGGAAAGAAATTTATTGATTGTATCAAAATATCCTAAAATAATCTTGTTGATATCTTCGTTTATCGTTTTAATTTATGAAGGTTACAAAATGTCACTCTGGCCCGATAAATTTACCTGTCTGGATATTATTACACTTCTGTTTTATGTACTTAATTACCTATTTTCTATAAATAAGTTCAGGCAAAGATAATCTGGCTATTAAAATCCAGCGACATAATTATACTCCACGTTATTTTAAGAAAATTCTCCAAAGAAAAATAACACGCATTTTTATCCCGTACAGACTGTACGTGGCAGGAAACACTTCCATCCAAGATGTATAGATGTAACATGTCTTTAAATTTATCTCTACCATGTAAAAAGCTTTTCTAATGTATTTTGCATAATTTTAGCGAGGTCGAATTACCCTGTAAAATAAGAACCAATTACTAATTAATTTGACTTGAAAATCTTATGAACTTAGATAATTTGGTTGTTGGGAACATAACAAAGTAGAAGACTTGTTTCATACAAACTTATCTAAAAACCTTTGATTCTAGGAAAGCTTTCGATTTTCCAAACATCGGCATTGAAAACATCAAGAAAAGTTATTCATAATGCTTGAAAATCAGAAGGAGCAGAATTTTGTGTATGTATTTATGACCAATCTATTCAAAAAATATATTTGAAATACATATATTTGTATACTTACGACCTATTGATTTAACAGACAGGGCAAAATTATTAAATGTAAATGCATTTAATAATTATATTATATAATATTAAATATTTAGATTTTAGAAATTTAAAGAATATATTTACTAAAAGTAAGATTTTGTAGAATATTTTTACTAAGGTACTCGTAACTTTCTAGATGAAAGCAAAATTAGGATTAGCGATCCATTTATCATCCTAGATGCGATTAATACTTAGCTTCATAAAATATTAATATTTTTTTGTAGAAAATGTATTATCCTTAGATTAAATCAACATAAACTAAAGACTATAATAAATATCAGATGGTACATTATCAGATAGTCTTAAGGCTCGAAGCATATTATATTATTTTAATGTAAAATTACTTATTGCGTGTCTTTATTGTGATGAAATGAGTATTAAATGTGTTTTGATTTATACAATAGATACTAGTTTTATTTACTGCTCCTCATCATCATCATCAGCCTATAGCAGTCCACTGCTGGACATAGGCCTCCCCCAATGAGCCATAGCACCCTGTCTTCAGCTTGCCGCATCCAGCATCTACCTGCAGTCTTTCGCAGGTCGTCATCCCACCTGGTCGGAGGGTATCCTACACTACGTTTACCGAGTCGCAGTCTCCACTCAAGAACACGTTTGCCCAGCGTTTACTGCTCCTATCCAAACATTATTATGATATCTACAAACTTACTTTACATTATTTTGTTCCTCGGTTATTATCTGTAAAGTAAAGTCTTCAAGTAAATATGAACATTCCGAACCACCTTCGGGAAAGGTCACGTCGACTAAACTGGATTATTTGCTTTGGAGTGTAGCAGCTTTGTAATTGTAATGGAACTTGGAAATATAGTCACCTAACGGTAGTCCGTCAACATTATTGTTCACAGAAAATACATAAAACATTATCAGTTTTCAGCAATAGATATAGTGATTCAAGAGGAAGGTTTATAAACTATTTGACACATATAGTTTTTGTTAGTGCACTTCCTTACCCGACGAGCAAACAGAAAATGTTTTGATACCCCGCGAAACAGGCCTAGCCTAGTGCGGGGGTCACTGTTAAGTGCAACACCTCAACCAATAAACTATTAAATGTATGTACATGAACTAAGTTAAGGTGTTATTATAATTGTAAACTTTTGGTAAATAAATTTTTTGTATTGTATTTGTATTGTTTGTATATATTTCCACGCGGGCGAAGTCGTAGGGCGCAGCTAGTCTATAGTAATATTATAAAGAGGAAAGATTTTTTGTTTGTTTATTTGTAATGAATAGGCTCCGAAACTACTGGACCGATTTTAAAAATTCTTTCACCGTTTCGCCGGTGAACATAGGCTATTATTACATTATCAAAAAACTAGGGATCCGAACTTAAACCGTGCTCTCCCAGGTGTTGTCAGTCTGTCGTTTCATCGGATTTTGAAAATGACGGAATATAGAGTGAATAGAATCCACGGGCTCAGTTGGAAGACTCCATTCTCGAGCCATAACGGCCACGCCAAAATCCAGTACACAGAGTCTCAGGAGGTACCAATAGGTGTATTTACTTCCTAAAATTGTGTCACTCGATAGGTATAATATTTATTTCATGCTAATATTCTACTTTACGTTTTATCTTAGTACCACGCCAGGTAAGCCAGAGGCAGAAACTAGCTTTATAATAATTAGGAAACTTCCCTCAATAGTGTCCTTTAATGTATTCTGTGTATGTTTCAAAATGTGGCTCGTTATATGGGTTGTTTTGTTAACTTTGTACCATGTCTGAAATAAATGTGATTTGATTTTGATTAGGGGGAAACTTTATTGCCAGCTTAAACCTCACAAGTACGATTACCGAAATCTGTTTCCGAATGGCAAATATGAAAAAAACGTTACGAAAGAAGTCCCAAAGTCCACAAGTAAAGTTAGAAACATAAGCAGAGAATATAAAATGTCGGCAAAAATATTCGTAATTTATGGGGACAGAGAAACTAGAAACAGAATCTCAGATTTTATTTGAAGATCTCAAGTACGTTCGCTAGAACAGTTGTTATGTAGGTACAACCTTATATAGGAAACCTCTCAGTTTAGTAAAAAAACAATTAAATAACTATTAATTCATAATTATTATAAACTACAATAATCCATATTTCATAATCTTTATTCAATCACAATAATAGAATTGTATCTGAAATTTTGTACATGCACATGCGAACCTTATTGAATATAATATACAATGTCGTACACAATTAATACTTAAGTCATTTATACAAAAAATACAATAATAATAACAAATAATAATTTAAAAAAAACAAACAAAAAATAAATTGAAGGAATAATAAATTGGCATTAGATTACATTAACTATTATGATGTCAAAACACAATATTATTCTACAACAATGTCAGCATTTAAGAATTCGTCTACCTACGTAATATATTATATTCAAGCAAAATAGCAATATAATACGATATATAATAAAAACTATAAAATTATAACTGCCTATTGTATAGAAACAAAAATAATGTACCTAATTACGAGACTCGAAACCTGTCAGTCGTGCTAGGTATGTGTCGATGAACGCGACTTTTTACATTGCTCCGTAGATATTTAAAAATACATAAACATAAAAGTATTTCTTTTAGCTAAATAACAAAGGTACTAATAACCAAATAAGAAGCGATGCGACCTGCAGTAGTAAAATACTGTGTCCCACGTCGCGACGCCCACCTCTGGGATTCGAGTTACATGAGTCAACAATATTCAGTGAGATAGGTCATCCCCACAGTGACTTTAGAAAAGGGGGGAATATTTGGTTGTTCCTTTTGCATAAACTTAGAACATTCAAAAATCTCCAAATGAGCCAAAGTGCGTCAGTGATTTTTGTCAGTTTTGGAGAAAGCTACGATGAGGCTAACCAGTTCAAATTTTGCTAGGGTTTTTTTTAATAAACTTCCGGTCCTATTTGCAACCAAAATATCTCCCTTCAACGTATGCAATTTTTTCTGTTATCATACATATATATAACAATACATATATATTTATTTAGACCTTACATGGCTCTTGAACACTTCACAAAATTCAAATTACTGTAAGTACTCCAGACCCGTTGTATCAATACTTATAATTAAATTCAAATCACATAAGAAAAACTAGAAAATGAAGTAATCACATTGATTTTTTGTTCATATCAATATTTTTAAGGTAAAGTATAGAAGCGAACAAGAAACCATAATATAAACCGTATACCTCAAAACCCATAAGCTATGAGCCATAAGCTAGCGTGGGCATTGCAATTATTCATATAATTTCCATAAACAACCTCCAGTGTGGGCGTGTAAGCCGAAACGTTAAGTTGAAGCGCTGGATTATTATTTACGTTGTCTACTTCCAGAGAATATTACAGATAATCTAACGACAATTTAGTTTGGAATAAACGCCCATATTTTAGTACGCGACACGCCTGCTGGCAATCATTTGAGTTTATTAAACTTTGATTTACTTATTACCCAAAGTGTCATTTTAAAATTAATGTTCTTTTTAGGAACTTCTAATATTAATGCTCTGCTCTACCACCGAATATTTAATACCACAATACATCAGCCCACATGTAGACTTTCCCCATACGACGACGCCACAAATATCGGTCCTGAGCCGCCTCCATCCATCGACTCTCTGCGACCATTCAAATCTGGCCTATCCTGGATGGATAGGCCATGGATAGGTGGTCTCCCGACATTCAATTTCACATTGCATCAGGGCCGCCATTCGAGAATTTGGTAGGTACCTATCTTAAAACACATGTATTTTTTTTCGACGATTGCGATCTTTTTTTTATCCTAAAAAATTCGTGCTGCCGCTCTACACAGCGGTTGTGTTGCGCCGCTCATGCGTTTCATCCGAAAAATATTACGGCTGTGCTGAGTCACAAAGATCTGTATTTTCTCAGCCGCTGCGCTAGTGTGGATTTACGCATATTAGTCACTTGTAGAATACACATACCGTGTGATTTCAGCAGTCAAAGTGTTAAAAAGGGATATTTACCATGATTTGATTTTTGAGTTATCCAATCATGGTAAATATCCCGTTTTAACCATGATAGTTTTAAAAGTTTTATACTTAATACAATACATTAGATAGATTGTTTTTTTTTATTATACATAGATAACGACCAGAACACCCGGAACAATTATCTGCAGATCGTACACACAATTGTTCCGAGGCCGGAATCGAACCCGAAACCTCCTGCGTCGCAGGCGGACCGTCCTCCGCGCCACCAAGGTCGTCTATCGTATTAATATTATACTATATGTAAATTCGAGAGCATCTTTGTTTGTCTGCTACCTTTCACCCGTAAAGCGGCTGGATGAATCGAAATGAAAATTGTCAAAGGCATTGTATCCGGTTGTATTCTCAAAAAGGTTATGCCGATGAGGTTCTGCAGGTGAGTGTAGGCATACTAGTGGTTTCTTTTTCACTTCTTCCAGTGGTGAAAAAAAATAATTAAGTGAACATTTGACTGTATAGTAACATAGTATAATATCATATAAGTTATAGTAACATTTGACTCGTCTAAATGCTTATTTTGTAAGCCTAAAGATATAAATTACTTTGACTTTGTAGCAGTTGCTAAAAGTCTCCGTCTCCATCATCACATCGTTGGAATATGGGAAAAATCTTTTCGTCTTTAAGATCTAAGCTCATTTAGCAGACCAGCATACGTGCTGTTACTAATTTACAATGTTAAAGGCGTTTTCTTTTAATAAACGAGGCCACCTTCAAGCGCTGAAAAGAAAACTACTGAAGTAAACACCACTTACTTTCGCTGCGTCCTGGGGCAATTGAATTGGCCTATTTATAATTGTATATCAAGTATGAGTTTGCGAAACACCAAACGTAAAAGTTTCGAGAACGTGACAGGTTACTACCGCTTGCCTAATTTACAAGTTTTGTACTGCCAAAATCGAATAAATTACTCAAAATCATTTGAAACTTGCAATCAAGTTCTTACGAAACTATTGAATTACAAAACCTACATCATAACTATTTTGATGCTACTGAAAAAAATCACATACGCCTAAAACCGTGTTTCCACTTGAGAAACCAGGGGTGTACAAGATTGACTGGTAGCTGTGGAAGATCGTCATCAGTTGGTGGTACTCAGTTGAGAATAGACGGTTGCAAGGAGCTGGATGTATGAAAGGGGTAACGTTGACTTTTTTAATATAAACTATGCCAAAGCCATACTCGGACTCCGCTGTTGACAAGAATAAACATCTCAATTTCCCCGTGTTTTCTCGTTTTTCTTTAGGGGAAGTAGCGTTTCTTTATGAAATAGTCGTAGACTTAGTTATTTTGTTTTTAGGAATTCACAGGATCCGCATAGGACAAAACATTTTAGCTTATAAGTACCAAGAACACTAGAAACGAATATTTGTAGATCGTAAATAATGTTGGTCCTATGGCGGAAATCGAACCCGCAATCTTCTGCGTCGCGTGGACCTTCGCCCGCTGCGCCAAACACGTCGTCAATATTCATTTATTTTTACTATATTGAAACCAACCACGTAGATACGCGCAAAAATCTATACCCTCGGTATAAATACTAGGACATCGCATTGGAACCTCAATTATTAACTTACCGAGCCACTGAGTAACCAATGACTCGAGAGCAAATCGACTCAGCTGTGAAGACGCAAAAAAGTCACAGTAAAAAAAGCAAATGTTCCACGATTACCTATCGTTAAAAATATGGTACAGTAAAATAATAGTGTAGCAATGTAATTTGCTTAAAGGGGCAATTATTATCAATCTAATTCATGCATAAATACACAACACAAAATACCGAATCGTATTTAAATGACGTAAGTATCTAAATGTAATATTTTGTTTTGTGGGATAAAAATACCAACCGAGACCAAATGACGACAATAGCATTTAATTATTTTAAAACAGGCCCACCTGTTCGCAAAATTTCGGCTCGATATATTAAGTAGTTTTTACGTGATGAGGTAACAAACTTCAAAAAATTCGAATCTGGGTTGGTTCGTTTTATTTGTCTTCTCAAGCACTTTCGTCCTTGATGATAATGATAGCTTTGTTTTTAAATAAGTTTTTTTAATGATGAACTAAAAGCTGTTGACTCGTCCGCTCGTTTTGCCGTGTCATAAACAATACATGCACGATTTTTAAACCCAACCTTGATGATGAATGTTTTTTTTTAAATAAATTAAATTACAGTGTGATGTGGCATTGCATGTTTAAGAAGTTACTGAAATAATTGTATTACTACTAAATTCACCACCTCGTTGTTTGAAAGGAAGCCATTTTGAATATTTCCACCCTTTCAGGTGATATCAACAAAGTTGTTGTTTTTATATTAAAAGGTAATTGCTCGAGCTCGTGTTACACTTCATTTGCTTCTATGAATGGAAACCGCGTGGGATGGACGCTTGGAGGGGTGGGCACTGGACTTGCTTTTGCGTTGAAATAATATATGTAGGTGCTATCTCTTACGGCCGGATACGAAACCGTTGCTTCGTAACCTATACTTTGAAGGAATAATCATCTTTAAACATTTATTTACTTTAGTTAATTCCATAGTTAATATGGAATATTTTTTTCTTTACATGATGGTTTTATCGTAGGAAAGTCTAGCGCCGCCGTTATTGAAAAGTCACTGAGAAACGAGATTTTACTGAAAGGTGCAGTGAAATTATTTCCCATACAATAGCGTAAGAACGGAGACACAACGTGTAAAAAACCCAGCCCGGCAAATATATAAATTCCTCCAGATATAGTCGGTAGCAAGGTATGAAAAAGCTTGCAACTGAAAGCAAAATTAGTATCCAATGTTGAACAGTCCCAACCCTGGTTACGAGTAAACAAAGACTAATGAACTTTTCTGCCCTGAGATATTATTACAGGGATTATAAATCAATTTAAGGGTTGGTTTAAATTGATTTATCAAGTCAGTGGATGACCAACTCGCAGTTTATCTACCTTCAGAATACAGGAACCGTTTTCTTAACGGTATGTGGCTATAACGCCATACGACTTAGAAAACATGACGTCGATCGTGACAAGAGGCCCAGCCTAGCACGCCGTACGGATAAGAAGTCTTGCGAGTATTGTTTAAGACACGGCAAAACCAGTGGACGAGTCAACGGCTTTTTGTTCTTTTTTGGAATACCTATACCTAATCGCCGCCATGAGAAACGTCCGGCGTCGGTCAAGCGCCGCCGGCCCGGCATCGTCGATGAAGCGCGCCAAGACGCACTAAAAGCTCTTAATGTGGCAAAAAACTCAATAGGCGTTTTATCCCATAATATATGCGTTCCCATGGGATGTAAAATATAATAAATAACCGGAGAACGTTTCCATAGAAACAACACGTGCGGGAAAAGCTAGTAGGTTAAATAGCCTAATTTCTAGACTCGAGAATTCCAACTCAAGATATTCAAAGAGCTATTCAAATTTTACTAGCTCTTGGTTTTAAATAAACATTTCCCCAACCAATTTAGGTTTCCCATTTACGCCTTTTCAATTGGCGAAATTATTCCTTAATTTTCATTCAACATACGAAATGAAATAACCTGTTTACATTTGGTATTTTCAGATTTCAAATTAAATAATATTCGAGAAGGGAAACGGGAAAGCGTTTTCCGAATTGAATTTTACGCCTCATCGCAGATTATAGAGTTTATTGGTTTAGGATGTGCTGACTTCTGCCGGCAATTAGCATAATAACTTTGCTCAGTTGTGAAAGTTAAGGGGAAACGAGTATATTGGTTTTAAACTTAGTTTGGTATAGGTACAGACGACCTGCATGACTTAGTGGAGTTGACAAGCAGAACTGGGTTCGATTCTCGCAAAGTACTCGTGGATAATTATTTGCACCGATTACTAATAATACTCCAAACTGATAATCCTAAAATAATATTTCGTAAATGAAATTCAACATGCCATGATTTACAGCCTTCATTTTCAAGAATTTTCGGCCATTGCTACCAGTCTCAACGGAGACATATCGTACGAAAGACGTGATATGAAAGATAAGAAAATAATTCTTTCATATCCGATGGTACGACCAAAGGGTGAAAACATGATCACTACATAGTATAAAACAAACTCGCTTCCCGCTGTCTGTCTGACCCTATGTATGCTTAGATCTTTAAAACTGCGCAACGGATTTTGATGCGTTTCTTTTAATAGATAGTGTGATTCAAGAGGAATGTTTATAATTTATTTGACGCATAGATTTCCACGCGAATGAAGCCGTGGGGCGCAGCTAGTAGACGATAAATAATTCTTTATCAATTAGTCTAACAAAGTCTTTCCAAAAGCCTTAGAGTCTCTGAGGCAAGTCCCGGCCCGTCAGTTCGCGGGACAATTTCCCCGCAATCTCCCGGAGTAGTAGTACGTTTAGGCGGAGCTACGTAACTGAGAGGGAACTAATGGGCCGGGGTCTCGTGGAACACGGCTATTTAATGGAATGTCATTCGTCGTGTATATGTTGCCGGTGAAATTACTGGCATATGAGGTCAGTGTCAAAATTGCTGTTCTTCATTATTTATATCTTTTATTTCGTTACTTAATCTCACATAAGTAATCACATTTAGTATTTATTGTTTTTTTAGAGGTCTATAAATAAATTTAAAAAAATCGTTTTTTTTTTATAACTTGCCATTAAGCCCATAAGGAACAATATTAATCAAAAATCTTGCATAATGCAAAGAGAATAGATAACATTTTATAAAAAAGAAAACACTGCTCTCGAGATCTGAACCCTGTCACTCATATCTTGTATTTATTTGCCTGTTACTGCGCAGAGCCTAGTTAAATCTTATAGGTTTGTTCGAAATTTTAGGCCACGTTGGTAACACAGAACATACAATTGTGTTGGAAACGTCTGAAAATTATAAATAACGTGTAGTTTTTATATCCCAATCAGGCGGCAGGATTCGAACCCACATACATAGAGATAGGGGGGTACTATGAGACGCCCACTGTACATAGGTGAGCTTAACCCTGACAAAGAGCTTAAACTAATGTTTTTCGCTGATATTAACCGCACCGATTTTTTTTCGATAAGCTCGCAGGTTACTTTGACATCGCGGTAAGCAATTTTGTCTCTGTAAGATGTATCTAAAGAGTAAGAGTTAAGGTCCATAATCGTCTTCTAGGTCGAGGTGCAAATTTATTTTAGTCCAGGAAACCATACATAACACGTTACATATTAACAGGTATGAAAAAAGTGGTTCCACGGTTTTTCATTTATCTTCGGAACGACTTAATATGTATGTAGTTCGTTCGAACCAAAATTGTGATCCGGTCGGTTCGTTGTTTCAGTTTAGTTGTTCAAAGTGTAATGGACACCTATTATTATTATTATTTTAAGCCACTATTGTCCCACTGCTGGGCAAAGGCCTCCCTTTTCTCATTCCACTCCTCGCGATCCAACGCTGCAACAGGCCACGATGGAAGATGTGCCTCGAGCTCGTCACGCCATCTCATCCTGGGCCTTGAATGGACACCTAAAATATATATTTTACTCAATATATTGTAAACAAGTTACAAAAAGAGACGATTCTGTACACTCAGAGACAAATCTTTTAGTACCTACTACCTAGTCTATTTTTGAATCAATCTCGGAAGGCAAAATCACTCGAGTTGGGCCTAACATATCCGACTTCGAGTCGTTCAGTTATTTTCCACACGACCGGTGAAAAGGTTTCGATTCCCAAGCCTTTCCTATTGATATCTGATAATACGGTTTGGGTGTTTGTAAAAATATTGCTTTGAGGGATTCAAAGAAGAGTCAATTAGAGGTGAGTCTCTTGTATTTAGACAATTACCGTATGAAAGTATAAGCTATAGTTTGACTGCAACCGCTTTACCGCTCCTTAGAAAAGTGCGGCGAGGTGGGGGGCGAGGAAAAACGAGCTGTTGACGGCAGACTGATGGATCGGAGCGGCCGATATTTCCCCCCCGTCTCGCCGCTCGCATACCTCAGGCGCGGTACAGCGGTTTCGGTCAAACTGTAATGTATATTTTATTTAGTCCTAATTTTACAAACAACGTTATTTATTCGTTTAGCAATACATTTAACTAGAACAAAAACTAATAGCATTGATGGTAATTAAAATAAAAAAGACGAATTCTATGCTCAGTAACTGAGTTGGATAGATTTAATGGTTTTTAACTAATTTATTATAATTTCGTGTTGAGTGGAAATTGGGAGAAAGAGGGAGGCTTTCATACAGTAGTAAGGAAGCATAGACTCTTCTTCTTCTTCAAATGTAAAAAGTTGCCCGAGACCAAATGTGCTAATAGTTTTATTTCCCGCTCCTTGCACAAGTAGGACAAAAAATATAGTGAAGAGGGAATCAATTAACACTTTATTGTTTATTTGATAATAATAATTTATAGTTTAACATTTGACTTGTCTATGTGGTTATTTTATAAACCTAAAGAAATAAAAGCTATTGATTTATGATTTCTGTATTAGATTTTATCAAAGCATTATTTCGCAGACCTATCCTACGAAGCTTTTGCTCAACTCTAGTGAACCCTGAGTATGTAACTAGTAGTGCGAAGTATTTGTGCGACCGTGACCCTCGCTCAACCAGCCCCCAGAGCTGGAGGGTCAGAAAACGAGATAAATATTTATTTCCTTTGGGTGACGTTACTTCGTCTGCCCATTCTATGTCTAAGAATATGAAAACTCTTATTTTGTTCCATTGCGGTAGATTCATCATCTTACTCCTTAAGGGTCCGGCGACCCTCGCTCGCAAAAATCGCTCCGAATATCCGCTCCGCTGTCCCTGTTGAACCCTTACGCCGCGCCCCATGCGTGCGCGATAGCAATATTAAGTTCAAAATCTGGTTTGTTCCGTAATACCAAAAATTATGACTGAAAACTTTTTGTATTCTTCACAAAGTATTGTTATTCTGTAACTAGACAATATAAGCTATGTTCCTTAATAAATAACACGTAAGATATTGTTGTTTTTAATACGAAACAAATATGAAGAAAACTTCTCCATTTTCGCATAAAAATGTGCAAAATGCGATTGGCTTTCATTTAATTTTAGGTAAGTATCTAAAAAAAACTATTTAGGAACCTAGATAAATACTATTCAAATACAAATAATACAATATTATAGTGGAAATATGCTTGAATTGGAAATCATTTTGGTATTACGTTTGTATGAAGAATTCGTCCCTCTGGAGCTTAAGCTAATTACGCCACCGTCAGCTTTAATACGTATCGATCCTATCCATCCAAAGGTTGCCTGGAAGAGATCGCTTTTAGCGATAAGGCCGCCGATTGTGCCACTAGATTTAGTTAGTATTAAGATCCTATTTTTATTATTTTCTTTATATGATGGTGCAATAAAGGTATATTGTATTGTATTGTATTGTATTGTAAGCTACTCGTACGTGTCTATCGGATCGGAATCCAAGTTTACGATTTCGGAACGTGTAGTGCCGACTTTCGCACTTTGCCGCACTTTTGCAGTACCTATTCAATACAAGTAATAGCGGAGTGCCGACTTTAGGAATTTTCTACAATTAATTGCTTATCGATGACTTTCGTATACTGTCGACTTTTTTAATCTTTATGTAATCATTAGCGTTTTCACGAATAAGAAATGATGTCTAGTATACTTTCGCAGGCTGTCGAACATTATGTTGTCAACGCGCAGTGTAAAGATTTGTTTCTTTGTATTGATTTCTATGATACAGTGTCCACGTTATATTTGACGATAAAAATTAAATAACACTAAAATCAAAACGAATTCCGAAAGCATTAAACGAACCCTATCGGCATATTGTAAATACCGACACCGCATACGCTGCGTCTGCTCCGATTCCATTGTATTGGCCGCATAACTTATTTGCCTATTCATATTTACGCAGTTTATGTTATGAATTGGGCGGATTTTTTTTATCGATGAACTTGTGTGCCTACAGGTTGCCACGTAACATGTTGTGTACTAAGCCGAAAGGGGTAATTTGGGCTCAAAAGAATCAATAATTGTGAATAAAGATTAATTTTATTTAGTTTTTTGTTTTTTGTTCCTTAGTGTTTTCTTGCACGCATCCTTGCTTATTATTTATCAGTATAAAATATTTCACAAATGTTATTGCTTGTTTCTTCAGCAAAACCAGTGCTTAAAACAATAATAATATAAGTATATACATAAAAGAACTCAAAAAAGTCTTAATTTTTCCATAAAATAAATAAATATTTGACATGGCCCCAGATCACCCCCTTTCGGCTGGTACACACGTTTCATATCACCTGATATAAGTTAATAAAATTATACCGAATAACGCGTGCGAAGCTGCGGTCAGAAACTAGTCATGCATAACTGGTTTTATGCATGTCAAACAAAGTTTAAAATAACTGAAATGTTGTGTAAAGCATTTTCGCTGGCAGCATTTAATTTCCAGTAATATGAAATTCCTGAAATAACCAATTCAATGGCTTCACGATATTTTATTTTTCTTTGGAAAATCAGCCATTTTGCACGTGTAAGAGTAGGTAGTCTTACACGTGCAAAATGTACAACACACAGACAGTTTTACCGGAACGACAAAGGTCGGATGCAGTCTACTATGAGTTTCACCAATCTATACGATCGCTAGATAGATAATACAGGGTTATTGGTAATTTGACGTATTCCCGTTAGGAGGTGATAGGGGTGACTATTTGCGATAATTTTCATCCCCATGTGTTTCGTGCAAAAGTGAACCATTTTTAAGTTATCAAGATTTTTAGCTTTTTGTAAAAAAAGGCAAAAGTGCAACATCAAAAATTTATTTAAAAAAAGCTGTCTATTTAAATCTATTTTTTTCTTCTGATTTATAAAAACGAATAAACACTGATTATTTGTCAATATTAAAACAACAATTATCGCTCCAAATTTAAAAATGCGAGATGAAAAACGATATTATTTCATTATTCATTGAGATTTTTTTCCACTAAAATGCCTTAAAAACTAAAAAAAACGTTATGAAACTTGGCTTGCAGATTATTTTAAAAACATAAGTATACGAATTTCCGCCTGCTTCCTTTGTAACGATGTTTTTTTCAGTTTCTTTGAAATAAGTTCATAGTTGTTATGCATCATTGGAGAGCTAAGAAAACCGTTATGTTTTTAAAATAATCTGCAAGTCAAGTTTCATAACGTTTTTTTTAGTTTTTAAGGCATTTTAGTGGAAAAAAACCTCAATGAATAATGAAATAATATCGTTTTTCATCTCGCATTTTTAAATTTGGAGCGATAATTGTTGTTTTAATATTGATAAATAACCAGTGTTTATTCGTTTTTATAAATCAGAAGAAAAAAATAGATTTGAATAGACAGTTTTTTTAAAATACATTTTTGATGTTGCACTTTTGACTTATTTTGAAAAAAGCTAAAAATCATGATAACTTAAAAATGGTTCACTTTTGCACGAAGCACATGGGGATGAAAATTATCGCAAATAGTCACCCCTATCTCCTCCTAACGGGAATACGTCAAATTACCAATAACCCTGTATATGCAGATCTCTATCAACTATATTATCGCTAGGGACTGTAGAAAACAAAATGTTTGAAAACTTTTACAGCACCTCTAGCGGATAGTTGATGTACTAAACTGCATAGTATGTAAGCCGTATATTTGTAAGCCTAAAGAAATAAACTTTCATTTCATTTCATGAGTCACGTAGTTAACCATCCTACGTCACAGTGTAGTAAACTATACTAAAGCGACTGTAGTTTGGGATTCATTTGCTTATTATTTAGTAGTAATTATTTGACAGATATAGTAATTGCGTTCTGATATTATGACCAGCGCCATAATAAATTTATTTATTTAATAAAATATTTACAATGCCTTTACAGTTGTACACCAAAGCGACAAAGAAATACAAGAAAACTTAAATAAAAAGTATACTAACTAATATTCATAAGATGCGCCAACACGCTACTAACTACCACTTAATATTAAACTTAAAATAAACCTATTTACATATTTCTATGTGTCCTATCCAAAAAATTTAAACGGCATCCCTGAATCAAATATTCTATTATGTATTTATTTGAATTTATACATCCTATCTCTGAGATGACAGATAACACTTAATAGAATAAATTAGTATGCTGTTAAGTTGTCCTCATAACACAAGCTCTGCTTAGCTTACGGCAAGAGGATGTTTGTCCAGCATTATTTATTTATTTTATCTATCAGCGATTACTACCTGCCTTCCTCGCTAATAAAGTTTAGTTGTTATATAGGTACATATTTATCTTTTGTAATGTTTTAAATGGTCGTATAAAGAAAATAACTGTTAAAAATCCTAAACCGCAACCGGTCCCTTCAGAATATAGAATCAAATATTCAAAAGGGACCAATCCTCGTTGAAAATAATACGATAGAGGATATTCGGATAAAGCCGTCGGTTTGTCCTGACCGTGACCTTTCGACGGATGGTCCCACACCGTTGACACAGTACGCCCCCACCCGTGGGGTGTTGGGGCATTTATTTGTTGTTGGCTTTAACATTGCTACCTATT
This sequence comes from Eupithecia dodoneata, assembly GCA_947044415.1. NCBI lineage: Eukaryota > Metazoa > Arthropoda > Insecta > Lepidoptera > Geometridae > Eupithecia > Eupithecia dodoneata. The sequence goes on from OX345665.1 coordinate 843,062, forward strand.
TTACTAGTTATTTTAAGTTGAATTATATTGTATCTATATAAATCTCGTGCCTGGAAATAAATAATTTATTATAAAACACATTTATTTAAAATTATCGTAGAAAATAATTTTTTTACGATAGAAAATGCAATAAAAAATTATAATACATGTATGTAGATGACCGACCGCTCGCTAGGCTCAAGCGGCCAGTGACTAGGGCTGCAGAGATAGGAACTTCCTGACAATGCGTGCCGAGTTCAAAAGCGAGAATGTTTGATTGTTATGTCTCTCATTTACCATGATCTCGGGCCATAAAGTGACCCGGTCCTTTGGAAGGCTTGCGTGGGGCCGAAGCCAACAGCACAGAGGCCCTTTGAGAAGTTAATCTAAAGGCGATGACTACACATAGCGGGTATCATCCTCGGGTGCACAATATGATACACCCAAAGATGGTATCCGCTAGGTGTAGACACTATTGCAAAGAAAAATGAAAGAAATAAAACATATTATTGATTGTTATTACTATTATTGGATAATAACAATTGGTTTAGTATAAGATAGATATATTATTTTATTAAATACAATTAGGTTACATAACTTAGTTAATAGTGACTTAAAGAATATGCTTGGTTTGTCTAAGCACTTGGTACTTACTTAATTAAAAAAAAACAATATATCTACAGTAGATATATTGTTTTTTTAACTACAGTAACTGTAGTTAACGTATAATCTTAAAACAATACAAGTTCTCCTGCGTCACCCACTACATCGTTGACTAACTAGCCTAAATAATAATACATCAAAATAATTCTAAATCTTTTCCATCTAAAGCACTCATTATGATTGCTAGTACTTTTTACGTTGTACGTAGTGTGGGACGCCCTCCGGCCAGGTGGGATGACGACCCGCGAAAGACTGCAGGTAGATGCTGGATGCGGCAAGCTGAAGACAGGGCGCTATGGCGCTCATTGGGGGAGATCTATGTCCAGCAGTGGACTGCTATAGGCTGATAGGCTGATGATGATGATGAAGTACTTTTTTAACATACAAGTTTGCTCTATTCTAATGTCGTCTCAAGAGGCGGGCGAAGAGCTTACGCCGCAGTTTTTAACTTTTTGTTCAACATTTATATGGACTCTTACTTTATTTGTAAATATCATCATTCATCATCAACCTATAGTAGTCCACTGCTGGACATAGGCCTCCCCTAATAAGTGCCATACGCCCTCCTGTCTTCAGCTTGACGCATCCAGCATCTGCCTACAGTCTTTCGCTAGTCGTCATCCCACCTGGCCGGAGTGCGTCCTATATGCCGAGTCGCAGTCTTCATTTGTAACTATAACTTTGCAAATAAACAATTTTATATATTTTTGGTAATAGTGTGTATGGGATGGTTGTCAATAAGTATGTATAATTTAGATAGATAGATCATTCTTTATTGCACATTTAGATACGATAGAACAATGTAAAATAAAAAACTTAGAAACTACATACAATTGGCGGTCAAGTCGCTCAAGAGCGATCTCTACCAGACAACCATGGATGGATAGGATCGTGTATATACCTTAGTAAGTTCAGTTCAGTTCTTTATTAATAAGAAATATTCTTATATGTCAAACATAAATAATACATAGCAAACAAAGAAAATACATTACAAAATAACAAGAAAAATACAAAATAGTTCGAAATATAAGTACAGAATTTTATAATTAATAATTTCTTTGGTTATATTATAATTTTCTAAGATTTATTTATAGTGTTGTATTCCGAGGGTAGGTACATACATTATACTATACCGACGGCTTTCAAAGTCAGCGTTATTCACCCAAACAGGCGATTCGGGCATCTTTTATGAGGAAATGTAATTGAAATAATAAATTCATACGTAAATCCAAGCATTTCCTTTCATTTAAAGATGAGGAGGAGATACCTGCCGGCTTAATAAAGTGTGATATGATGAAGGGGAGCCAAACAAGCTATGAAAGACTTTGGACTTTGAATAATTGAGGACTAAATTAATCTGAATTGAGTTCACATTTCAAAGCCTACCCTCATTAAACACCTAAACCAATTTTTTTTTCGCTTTTACAAAAAACACGCTCTCAACACCAAATTTAGAACCCCATCAATCTCGTAAGCAGCCTGAGATAGACTAATTTAATGTTTTCCCTAATTAACTGCGTAATTAAAACGTATTCGTTTGAAAAATATGCAAATTAATTCTTAGGGGCACCTGACCTGGCTTTAGGCACAGTGTTCTTAGAATAGCTGGGTCAGGAAGAACCCACAGGGATCAGAATGGAATCGTTAGGTTAAAAGCTTTAAGACTACATTCATGGTACATTACTTCATATGATTAGAACAGAATAGAAAGACATTTATTCATAACAACTTAAATTAACAAAAAACACACTTATAGAATAGATACATGTAGTGAGTTGTTACAAAAAGGCTCTAACTCAGCATAATGCTGGCTAAGCTCCGTAAGAGACTTAGCCAGCGCTGGTCTTCTCTTAGCGCCCGTACAATGATTCACTTTGTTGATGATCTAGCCGGATCTTTGGCCACAACGGCCAGCCTCAATGGAAACTATCATGGTTATTAAGAGCCTTTATTCCTAAAATGCGCAGAAACAGTACTTTTCAAAACCGTTTATAGCATGAACCACTTATCTTATAGTATATGTTATTTACTAATAATTTTAGGAAATTTTAGTGTCCAACGAGTTTGACTATAAAATATTTCGATTAATATAGTATGTACGCGTTCTATCAAGATAACTTGTGAGAGGTTTTCATAATTTCCCTTTCAGCATCAGTTTCGAAGCTCAAAATAATAGAAAATACTGACATATCTAATTAAGAAAAAAATATAACCTACTGATGAGATCCTTGGCTAAAAACTTACTTAGAAAGATGTTTGGTTTTGGTATCCTACTATGAGAAATTAAAATTCAAAAAATGTGAAATATTACGAATATTTCACATTTTTAAATGATGTTTTTACCGATATACCTTATTTAATTTAATATAATAATAGCCTACCAATAAAGTGGAGCATCTTTTTTAAAATCATACATTTAAAATTTTTATGATTTTGTTGCTATTATTTTTCTATAAATATTTAATGAGCGACGTGACCACACTCTAGAAAGCCTCGCGGCGGACTGATTTTCGCGCAGCGTTTTATAGTAGTTTTAAAATATTTATAGAAAAATAATAGCAACAAAATCATAAAAATTTTAAATGTATGATTTTAAAAAAGATGCTCCACTTTATTGGTAGGCTATTATTATATTAAATTAAATAAGGTATATCGGTAAAAACATCATTTAAAAATGTGAAATATTCGTAATATTTCACATTTTTTGAATTTTAATTTCTCATAGTAGGATACCAAAACCAAACATCTTTCTAAGTAAGTTTTTAGCCAAGGATCTCATCAGTAGGTTATATTTTTTTCTAAATTAGATATGTCAGTATTTTCTATTATTTTGAGCTTCGAAACTGATGCTGAAAGGGAAATTATGAAAACCTCTCACAAGTTATCTTGATAGAACGCGTACATACTATATTAATCGAAATATTTTATAGTCAAACTCGTTGGACACTAAAATTTCCTAAAATTATTAGTAAATAACATATACTATAAGATAAGTGGTTCATGATATAAACGGGTTTGAAAAGTACTGTTTCTGCGCATTTTAGGAATAAACGCTCTTAACACAAAATCATTTAAAACGATATTTACCATGATTTGATTCAAATTACATTGATTTAAATGACTTTAGGGCCTCAATGGAAACCCATGGCCAGGTGCACAGAACATGTTTAGTGTCCAAGTGTCTGCGCAAACACAGGTGCACTCTCTATTCCACTCACATAATCCAATGGAAAGGCAGACCGATACGACCGAATGAGGTCAGGCGCAGGACCAACGGCTTATAATAATATAATAATAATATATAATAATAATAATATCTTTATTTCAGGCAACAAAGAAAGTGTACAAAAAGTAACTTAATTAGGGCCCATATAATAAATACCTTAGAGACTAGCATAGATAAACAAAAATTTATAATTAACCGAGTCACCGAGGCCGACGCTCCGATGACGCATGCGCGGTGTCATTTGACAGGCGTCCAATGAACTTCCTGAAAATGACACCTTTCGGCCAAAACCCACTGTCCATAAACGTAGAGAGCCGATCCGTCGGCACTCTCACCATAAATGAACCGAAGTTTACGTTACGGCGAGACACCAATTTTTCGACTCTCAAGGTGATGCCGGTCTTCAGCACCAGGTACTTGACCACATCCTCATCGGTCACGGTGTAGAAGACGCGCGACACGTAGAGTTGCGTGGTAGGTACTTCGGCACGTAGCGGGCACAGCTGCTCTGATGCGTTCGGTACGGCGGTCCCGTACTGATTGCGACAAGTAGGTTTCCTCTTCTTCCTTTCAACAAGTACGAAACCATCCTTATCACATCGGCCCTTCTCAGGACCAGGAGGCAAGGCGCCACGATTAGGTTCGCGGCCACTCTGCTTCTTCCCCTTGCGAGATTGTCGCGCGGGTTGAGTCGCGGCGTCAGCGGCGTAATCACGTTCCGGGGTGGACGTGACACGCGACGGCTCGGTAACGCAGACGGCACGAGCGGTGCGGGCAGCGGGCGCGGGCGCGGGCGCAGGCGCGGGGGCAGGGGGGCGCGCGCCGCGAGCTGGAGAATCAGCTGCCACGGGCGATGCTAACGTCGACACAAAACTGCTTGCCGACACATTCAGCTGCGCACCGCGGCGAACGTTGACATTGGATGCCACCGGGTCAGATGACCTTAATACCGATTGCGTATTGCGCAATGAATCAACTTCACTGCGCAGGTCGGCGATGGTACTTTGAGCGGCATCCATCTTCAGCTGCATCTGTGTTACGGTCGACTTCAACGCTTTGATGTCCTTGAGCAAGCTCGTACAGTCAATATGGTCGAAGTCCAGCGGCGGCACACGATGCAGGTTCCGGGCGACGAAGGCGGGCAAGTCATCTGGGTCATTCACCTTGAAGACGTGGATGATGTCCTGTAGACTGCGCTCACCATGTTCATCCCTCCTGTACATCTTCATCTTCTCCGTGATGTTGAGCGTTCCGTAGAGCAATGTCCTGGCCTTGTGGATCTCATCTTCGGTGAAACTCGACTTGCAGATCTGCATCGCCGAGACCTCATCCATAACATCCAGTCGATCTTGGAGGAAGGCTAGGAGTTCGTTAGCCACGAGTTTTTCCGAACTCATGGCAACTAAACATGCATCGGCCGAAGCCGCGCGATACGTGAATATTAAATTCTTAGCGATGCAATGCGACACGTCTACTCGCAAACGTGCTCCGCACTGAATGACCTGCTTTCCGAGGCACGGGGAGTGTTAACCGTCACTTTCTCGTCTCCGGGCTGTCACTTTGCTGATTATTGTCCCTTTGAATATATGTACCTACTTCTGTAATTAAATGCAGCACACAAGCTTAAATGGATATTTACCAGCTTACTAGACAATACTATAATATGTAGTATTAAACCATTTTAGTAAATTACTTGGTAATAAATACTTAAATAAAAATTCTCTTACTTCAGGCACATAAGTAATACAAACTTAGGGACCCATATCAAAATTGAAATAAAGTACTAAAAAAATATACAAAAACAAAATACCCAAAAAACGAATATAAATACTTACTATGATAGATTTTGGATTTATCTGATGTCCAATGAACCAAACAAGCGTTGCCAGACAGATACTTGAAACTCGATAGTGGTTGAGATTCTTCAAATTAATGTTACAAGTGGTCCTTAGGATTCTAACTTTTAGTTTTCTAGCATGCAAGACCGACCAAGCAATAATTTTAGACTATAGTGGGCTTGGATAGTGCTTGTAAAGTTATGGAACCTTGGTTTATTAGGCCTTCTTTTTAACCGGCGTAACGAATCACAAAAAAGGAGGTTCTATATTAGACTATGTATTTTTTTTTGTATTTTGGTTGATTTTTTATATTATTATCCCAAAACCTTAAAAACTAAGAAATTTGAAGTCTGTTTCTAGATATTAAAAAACAAATCATATTATATGATACGTTTTATATACTGTTTTATGTAAAATGTATTTGCCGGATCACAAAATGCATTAACAGTGGGTTCTCATACCTAAACACACAATGGTCTACTTTACATTGAAGGGATTCTGATATTCCTTTTACTGCATTAAATCTCGATATCTCACTCATAATATCAAGTACATAGGGTACTTGATATTATGAGTGAGATATCCTGATTTCCCTGCGCGTGTGGTCAGCAAAGTTACCGGCCGGACCCTCCAGATACGAAGGTATAAGATAAAATGCGGAAATACTCGGAAGTGCCTTTTGGTCCACGTCGCGGGTTTATGAGTTTTATATTCGCAGAATTTTGGGTGAAATCGTGATATTAAACTGCAGCACATTCAGCTTGCTCCTGAATTGTGAGACTATTTTTACACGGGTAATTTTCTAGAAGAAAATTCGATTGAGCAGAAAAAATCCATAATACTAAACTTAAATAACGTAGTATTAGGTTTTTTTACATACAGTAAATGTGTTGAGTATTTGTTTGTCTTGTTATTATGTATTTAATTGTTTGTTTAGTACTAAAAACAGTTCTAGTAGTATCGTTGTGTGGTCGACATCAGACGGCACTTAATGAGAAATTGCTTATTTTTAAGAAAAATATTGAATTTTAAAAAAATACTGTTTGTTTTTGAATCACGATGAACGTTAACCAAGTTTTTAATATTAAAGCATCATAGTCACCTTTTAACCCTTGCGGGCACACTTCCTACACAGGGGTGAAATAGGGGTTAATATCAAATACATACCTACCTAGCCACCGCTATGAATGAAGCGTAGGAGTCAAGGTTGTTAAAATATTACCAGGTGGGTAGTATGTAAAAAATTCCAATCAAAATAAATGTGTTTTTTCGTTTTAGTTAATGGTTCTAGGAATTGTCGTAAGATGATTAAAATCATTGAACTACCTTGTAAAAGTAATCTTGAAAGTAACATCGCAGTAACGGTTAAATACTCCATGTTTTATTGATTGTACATACAAATAGATCTTAAAATAAAATAGCAAAGGCCCGGGATAACCTCTACCGCGAAATAAACCACATTTTCGATAACTATCAGATCAGATACTTACTACAATATGATTACCTTTACAAGTTCTAATAGGAAATAGAAGTAAAACTTCACTACGATTCTTCTAATTCTCTAAATGTATAGAAATCTGAATACGTTATTTAATACATACGTACCTAATTAAAATAGTATAAATAATTTAAATGAGCTACTGGCATGGCAACCCAAATGCTCAAATTCTCCAATTTCTTATCGCGCCGGAAAAGGTTCGTGACCAACAAAAAGGTTAAATACTTTGCGATTAGCACGTAATTTAGTTGTTTTGGTTAGCAAATATTAAAACATTTTTATGATATACCTCTTTATATTTATTAAAATCCCTTTATTGTGTATATAAGTGACTTAGTTTTCGGATTGCGTACCTTTTTAGAGGACCAAAGTTATCACAAAGTTATTACATAGCTCTAAGAATTAGCAAGCTGAAGTGACAGTGGGCCGGCCATATCTCGCGAAGAACCGACGGCCGCTGGGGCAAACGTGTTCTTGAGTGGAGACCACGACTCGGTAAAAGTAGTGTAGGACGCCCTTAGAAGTTAGGACGCCCATAGAAGTACCATTTAAGTAGATCTTCAAATAAGGTATCGTGACAATGCGTAAAGAGTCGCGGCTAGCTCTTCCTGGGGTGCTGATGTAATAATAGTCGAGTATAGGGACAATAGCTATATTTTATAAAACTACGACTAATATGATGGTAATGAGTACGGTTTGAATGGCTGCTGGTGATGCACTGACCTCTGTAGGCGCCCGGTCCGTGCTGGCGGCACGGGTAACCTACTTAGGCCAAATTGCTGATGCTGCTTATATACCTCCGTGGTCGATATTTCGAACAATGCGATCCTATAGAATCTGAATAATAATATTAAAAAATATACCACCTTACTGGTTTCCCTTCACAGCTCAACATCCGTGCTGGTAATATATAGAGCAGCTATTTCCCCTGCATTCAAGCATAAACTCCTCCGTTATAGCTTTCAATTGGAGCGCTTTAGAGTAGCTGTTAACTTTTATTTTATTCATGTAGATTGGCGGCCATTACGAAAATTAGCTCACGTTAATTTGATTTATGTGTTTGTGCAGTTTATATGGAAACATTGAAGTTGAAGTAAAATTTAAATTCACTTACTATAATTTTGGTTTGTTGGAAATTTTATGAAATAGGTCAACACCCGTAGGAGCCAAAGCTTGCGCGTATTAATCCAACACCGCTACCGCGCAGCATGAAAAAGTGCATTCAATTTTGGAATATAACTCGATATCTTTTTATCTTTTATCTCGGACGGTAATGTTAGCAGCTATAGCGAAGAATCGTGGTGGATGACTCAAACTTCATGAGACCTATGCCCAGCATTGGGGAGAATGTGGCTGATGATGGTTATTGTTGGAACTTACTTGTACACAAAATAAAAATATTACCTGCTGGAAACTTATAAAACTAAAACACGTCGTAGCCCATTTAATTAGCTATTCGAAAATAGACGGAAAAAAGGACCCACAAACCCGACTTTAAAATAAGGAGGAGTTTCTTATAATAATTCTGCTGCATGATTTTTAACAATATTCTTTAATTGTTTTTGTGTATTTTAATGTTTTCTGTGTATATTTCAAAATGTGTCTTGTAATATGGACTGTGTACTCGTATCTTAACTTTGTACTATAACTGAAATAAAAGTGATATGTTTTGATTTGATTGGATTTAAGAGGCCAAAATACCAATAGTCAATCAAATTATGAAAAAAAAAATCAAATTCAATATTATGAAATGTAAACATGAGCACCAACGTCAATCTAATATATTATTCCTAGAGCTGAACACACAACGTGTGCTGTGAAACTGACTGTAATTTGTTTTACAACAACTCGGGCACGTTTTTCAGCCGACTGCGATAAAAGCGGAAGTGGCGTGCACGGACCGGAAGCGCCTCCATCGCGATCGTTCCAAGTTTAAAACCACAGAGCACAGAAGTGAGAGTTGGAAAACGAACGGAACATTAAATAACTTTTGAATTTAGATTGTTCCATGAATTTTTCGTTGGTTTTGTGTTTTTATTTATTTTGCTTAAAATTCTATTTTGACAAGGGCTTTATTGACTAAAAGCTCCTTAAACTAATAAATAAATAAAGACAAAAGAGTTTTTTCGCCAGAAAAAATGGTTGATTAGATTAATGATGACATTTTATTTATTCATTGCGAAAGTATTTCTTTGATCAAAATGTCTTAGATGCTGTACAAGCCAATAAAGGCATATCACTGCTAGTGTAAAAAAAACCTACTATTTTACTAGAACTCCAACTTTATACATAGGTTACCGACCATACAAATTTAAAAAGGCATTGATTTTAAAGAATCATTTATCATAATAATAATAATTACAGGCGTCCTTAACTGTAAAACGCAGTAGTTTGTAACTGAAGATTTTACTTCAGTTTTCTATAGGTATTATAGTGTATAATTAATAATATAGTGTAAATACATCACAGCACATATTTAAGAAGTGTTTCTTGACGTAGGTAAAATACTCTTTGTTCTATAGCAGTTCGTGTCTAGTGCATTCACCTCTAGCATGTGGTGGTGGGTCGTGTGGCGGTAGCACATAAACCTGCTGATAAGTGGCGGGTTCGATTCCGATGCAGGGAAATGGACTTGGAATTTAATGTGGAAGGGAAATTGAGAAAATAGGGGTAAGCAAATACTGTAGCAAAGTAGCTTATGAGATGATTTGTACATACTTTAACTTTCACACACACACACATCATCAGCCTATAGCAGTCCACAGCTTCCTTACACAGTTGACGTGTTGAGAATACGCAGAAGGAGGCAAGTACAGCGATATTTCACATCAAACTTCAATTCACTCTCGCAGTATTATAAAGTGGGAAAACATCGAAGTATAGGCCCCGCGGCTTAGTAATTGACTTGAAGCGTGGCCACCATCCATCAACGTCGTCGGTGACGTCACTCCGTCATACCAACGCCGCCGAATTTGTTATTATATTGGGACAGGCTTCAACCCACGGCTTTAGTAACAATGTGCCTTTGCGAGTTTTAGTAGTTTTAGACCAACAAATAGTTAAGGTTTTGTTGGACTTCTTTTAAATTTAATGTTGTAGGCCTACTCAGACTCAACAATTCAGTTTTTTCATGTAATACTAGCTTCTGGCCGCGGCTTTACACGCGTTGTTTCTATTGAAAGGCTTCAAGGTTACTTTTATCCCATAAGAACTGATTTATGAGATAAAAAGTCTATGTTTTACTCCAGACCTAGAACTACAAGTAGGTGTGCAAAATTTCAGCCAGATTAGTTCAGTAGTTTCGGCGTGATGAAGTAACAAACATCCATCCATTTATCGAAACATTAAACTTTTCCATTGTTGGGCAACATTACTGTGATTATATGAATGTGCCAGAAATAACGCTTTGATACATAGATAATGCATGTATTCATATACAGGAAACAGTTAATTTTTCCTGTCTTGAGTATCTTTTTTTATTTGGTGTGCAATAAAAAGTAATTGTATTGTATATATAGTGATAAATTAATTAATTTAAGATTTAATAAATCAGATCACTTATTAAAAGTTTTAATAAACTGAATTTTCTGTGGTATGGCAGCAAATGTCTCGGAGTAAAAAACATTCATTAAAACAAGATTTCCTATTTATTAGCTCCTTAGACATTAAATTCGTAATGATATTTCATGTATAACATTTCATCTAAGTTGATGCATAATTTCCCACCACAGCACAGAAGTTTTAAAATGAAGCGTAAAACATATCGAAAAGTTAAAGCATTATATGTGATATTTTTTATTAAGCATACTCCGACCAGGTGGGATGACGACCTGCGAAAGACTGCAGGTAGATGCTATATGCGGCAAGCTGAAGACAGGGCGCTATGGTGCTCATTGGGGGAGGCCTATGTCCAGCAGTGGACTGCTATAGGCTGATGATGATGATGATACTCAACTTGATTGTGATCAATTTATCAACCCGAATTTATTTTCAAAGAAGGCCTACATACATAATACCAATGATTTTTAATGAAAAACAGTCTCAGTATAAAATTACCCAGATACCGCCTTCAAAAAGCCATTACGTGAATTATTCGTGATTAACTTCTGTAACGTAAAACGTAGACGTTAATGAATCACGTCACGTGACAGCATAACGGATGCCTGCCACTTGTCAATTTACGAGTAGTCGTGACTTCGCCCTTTCGTTCAGTTACTAAGGGAAATTGTTAGGGACCTGCTATATATCTCCGGTGCAGTGAATCAGTTACGCCAAATTAAAGAGTATTTTGAAACTGTCAAAATTGATTATAAACATTGACTCTGCTTGATCTGAACACATTATGTTTGATTTTTCTGGTTTAAAGAACGACATTTATTTTTATTTGAAACAACATACAAAAGACGAGAGAGAGAATTTTTATGAACTCTACTCTCTCTGAGTAGAGTTCATAAAAATTCTCTAACTCAGCATAATGCTGGCCAAGCTCCGTAAGAGATTTAGCCAGCGCTGATCTCCCGTTACAGCTTATACAGGTGACGTCACGAACAGACCGTTATGAGAAGAAAAAATATAGAAAAAGACTAAATAAAACACTTAAGAATGCAGTTTACAAAAAAACAAGGATGTAAACATATTACAGCCTCGTGCGGGGGCGCCGCCGCCGGAAATGTGCACATATACATAGAAGTGAAATGGCAAATAAATAATTTTGTTTTTGTATTTTTTTGTACAGGCATTATACACTTGCTAGAGCACATAGCTGGGGTGAGTTCCGCTATGCACGAGTCCCGCTTTGCTCGGATTCTAAAATACCTAACAAAAAGTGCCGCTATGCTACTAATTTCTCAGTTCTACCTTAAATAATGGAAGGTACAGTTCGTTAGAAAAGTGGTTCAAGAATACTCTTAAAGCTAGCTTTATCAACAGGTCAAAAAAAAAAATTTAGCTATAAACGTTTCACATGGACAAAGTATTATTATAATTCTATTTATTCAATTATTTATCTGGATAATTTTATAATATTTTGTGTAAGTTGGCTAACAACTACGTTTTAGTACTTAAAATTACTTATTATATTTTAATGGCTTTCTAAGATAAAAAGAAACCATTTGTTTTAGTATGCTAACGACGATTTTTACCCTAAAAAGTTAACGTCCGACCCTCATAAAGGTCTTGTTTCACGAAAAAGTTCCGTATGAATAAAACGTTTACCTAAATAAAAAGCTTTTATATACCGATTCAACCGAGGACACTATGATAGTAAACATTTTACTCGCAACAAACGTCTCACTGGCGCGCGTATCTAGTACCGATCGTTGACGTGTAAGATGTACCGAAAGGACGGGTCTTTATTGTACTTTACAAAACTCGTACTCGTTCGGGATGGGAGGAAATGAGACCAAGGTTGAACCTTATTTATCTAAAGTAAAAAGTAAAAAAGTATTTACTGTAGCAAAAGACATAGGAACTTACATTAGATGCACATTCTTCAATTGTCCCATATTTTGTATCACGGTTGTCTGGTAGAGATAGTTCTTGAGAGATAAGACCGCCAAATTGTCACATTTTTGTATTTTATTCTGTCTTGTTTGTTTTATTTTTTAGTATGTAATAAAGGAATTATATATCTATCTATTCTTATTTAAATAATAATGTTAGTTGTATACATAATTTATCTTAGGAAGGGTCACAATATACATAAAAAAGTAAAGGGAGCAGCAATTAATTATGTCCTTTGCAGACAGCTATTATTACATGGTATTATTGTATTTGTTCAAAAAGTATATAAGCTCGAAATAAATATCGACCACCCTGTGAGCTAAAATATTTTTCCATACACTCGTAGTTTTAGTTGTATGAACGTTAAAATCGTTACTAAAGTTATTTAAAACGCGATATTTACCATGATTTGATTTTTGAGTTATCCAATATTTCGGCACAGTTGCATGCGCCATGATCTCTCTCTTCGATCTGAAATCGTTATTTTAAACCTGAACCACTGGTTGGGAAATGTGTAACCACTAAAGAGGTGTTAAAGGAATGTACCCGCTTCTGTAGTTGGTTTAAATTGCGTAGCAAAATACTCAGAAGTTAGAAAGCAATAATTATGATTTTACACTTTATTGGGATATGTACGAGTAGTAAATATTTATATACTGAATTAATACGAAATTTGCCATTCAGATTTACTTATTTTTAACTGCTTGTTATTCTGGCTATGAACACGATTTTTCTTAATTAATTGTTTACGCATATTTAGACTTAGCTGTTTCTGTCATCTAAGTATGACACAACCTTCATCCCTCGCAGCCCTTAACGTCACACGACAGATATCTGTCACATGTGAGCCCTTCTTATCTGCGCCCTTGACCTTCGCCCCAAGGACGGTTCTATGTGATAAGAGTTTACGCGAATCTTTTTATGATGATGCAGTTTGTTGGTGGACCTTTTTTTAGGACGAAGTTTGTTGTTAGACCTTTTTTTAGAATTGAGAGAACATTCATAATGAGGTCTGTGATAAGCAGGTATTTTATGTTTTGCGTACCGGAGGCGGTCATAGGTGACTTCCTATCCTATTTCAGAAAAGAGTGCGCGAAGCCGAGGACAGCAGCAAGTTATCTATACAATTCAAAACTTATTATTTTACATCAATATCACTACATAGTATAAAACAAAGTTGCTTTCCGCTGTCTGTCTGTCCCTACGTATACTTAGATAGAGTGATTCAAGAGGAAGGTTTATAAACTATTTGACATATAGATTTCCACGCGGGCGAAGCCGCGGGGCGCATCTAGTTTTATATATTAAACAAAAAACATAGACATTAACATGAAACATAAAAGTACAATGGGTGGCTTATCGCTTACGTAGAAACCTATCATAGTAATCCATATTATGTATAAGAGGATTGACCTTTCACAAACCCCTTGATATAAAAGTTCAAAGTTTGCCCTCGAGATCGTACGATACTGTATCAGCAATACCTTTTACAAGCAACGTACTATATGCTTCTCTTCAAAGAAGCAAAGGAAATCAAAGAGCTTTGGAAGGAAAGCCATTAGTGTGCTATTGTAGGAATCGATACCGATAGGGTAGTGTGCTAGGGCGATTTGACAACTGGATTATAGGCTGAGAGCTGTGCCGCGGCGTCTCACGAAATTGTCGAAGCTGGTGCATGTAATGGGGCCGGCTGTTTATAACCGGCTTCCAGCTACGGTTGTCAGCGCCTCCTCAACGCAATCCTTCAAAAGGAAACTAAAATTCTGGCTCATTAAGCAATGTCACTATAAATTTAGTGAATATTTTATAATTCATTATTTTTATTTTTAATAAATTTATTATGAATTTATATGATATACTCTAATTATCTACCGATAATTGATAGTTTATAAAATGACATGTATAGACGTTATTAATAAATAAACTAAAACTGAAACTAAGCACCTAGGTAGATAATAGTCTGCGGTACAATATAGCATTTGAATAAATTGTATTGTAGTGTATAGTTTTTGGAAACGATCACTCGAACAACTCTCGCTCTAAGCGATAAATCCGCCTGTTGTACTGGTTATTCATATTGAGTTTTTTTATGTGTTGGTACAGTTATCCATTATTTTATCATCAGCCTATGTTAATCCACTGCTGGACATAGGCCTCCCCCACAGTGCCACAGCGCCCTGTCTTCAACTTGACGCATCCAGCATCTACCTGCAGTCTTTCGCAGGTCGTGATCACACCTGGTCGGAGGGCGTCCTACACTAAGTTTACCGAGTCGTGGTCTCCACTCAAGAACTCGTTTGTCCCAGCGGTGATTACGTAATGCGTCCTAAAAATTACTATTCTCTATATTTTCCTTTGTAAGCTGACAAAGCTCGTTCAAAAATGGTATTATTCCATTTAAATCCTAAGGTGAAATAATTTACGTCCCCGTATTTTACAGCCCGTGGCGTAGAGTGATGTCTTTGAAACCTGATCCGAACTCGTTTGTCTGCCAATAGTCTGTAAAAAGGTGTTATATGCTGTTCTCAAGAGTTGGAGGTAAACTTTCAAAGGATTTATGTATTGTCATGTTCTAGACTTGGAATTATTACTACAAGCTGCTTTTATAATTAGACGAGAAACATTTATTACGCTTGTATAATTATATTTTTTTTTCTTATTTATAAATAAAATATAAATCAATAATGCTGGACAATTCACACAGCATTATCTAGCCTCATGGTAAGCAGAGCTTGTATTATGGGTACTCGATAACTGATATACATAATACAATACATTACATAGATAGATATTTTTTTATTATACATAGAAAACGACCAGAACACCCGAAACAAATATCTGCAGATCGTACACATATTTGTTCCGAGGCGGGAATCGAACCCGCAACCTCCATGCGTCGCAGGCGGACCTTCGCCCGCCGCGCCACATCGGTCGTCGGTTTTTTACCCGCGTGGTGTGTTTAGAGTATTTCTGTGGTTTGATATTTTATCACCTCGAAGCATAAAGCAATTATGATAAATAAAGTATAATACTGTCTTACAGTCGGTAAAGTGGAAAGCAGGGATATTTTTTTTATAGTTTTGAATAAATAAAAACTTTTAATCACAGAATCTTATAGTAAAGGTCTGTAGATAAACATATCTGCGACGAATTATTTACTTTATTCAATATATCAATCCATTATAACAAGCTTTAACTTATCATACCGGAAATACGCGTACGAAGCCGCTGGCAATAACTAGTAAAAAAAAACATTCTTAAAGACTAGGCCGCAACCCTCTCTTGAGATCTCGTCTAAAGCCCTGAGTTCAGTTTAACACCATAAGGGCAAAGTACAATGGATTCCCAATGCGATTTGTGGCAGATACGGGACCAGAGGGTGGTGGGGCACATTTTGTTCATTTCACGGAGCATTACCCCTTCCACGCCAGCGAGCGAGTCTTCCGGACCGACTCGATAACTCCGATATTACTCGGTTAATCGAGTATTTCTATACTCTGTGTTAAATCCAAAATATTTGATGTAAACTAAGGGTATGTTCACACAGCGGATCCATTTTTACGGATCCTCCGTCACTGGAAACAATCGTTTACTTAATCCGAAATACTATGAGGTGTGTATTCACTCAACTACGTGCCATCATTAGCCTTTGTTAGTCCACTGCTGGACATAGGCCTCCTCTAATGAGTAGCGCTTTGTCTTCAGCTTGACGCATCCAGTATCTGCCTGCAGTCTTTCGATATAGGTTTTACGAATTCAGAGATAGTCCGGGCAATGCTCTTTCCATAGCTTTTCAAGCATTGCGGTATGGATGACGTGAATTCTTAAACGCAAAAATCGGCAAACTCGGCAGAAATTCCCTAACGCTGCCCAGCCAAGCTGAATCCTCCTCTTAGCCTCCTTTTTGAATGTTTTTTCCATAACTGCAGAATCTGCCCGAGGTAAGAGAAACCTACATACGTTATCATGGAAAAATATGGATTCTGTAAAACTGTTTCTGTGTGAATGCGCCTTTAGACATAAAACAGGTAAAAAAAATCAACAGGGTTGTTAACGACCTACCTACTGGCTTGAGCGATAGTTAGTTGTTAGTTTCATGAACGAGTGCAGCGTTATCTTGTCATCATTCTCAAAAGTTTTACAAGACAATAATGTTAAAAAAAAACATTTGATTATAGTGCATTTTATCGTTCCAGAAAACAATTATATCTAATAAATGGTTTTTTAAAGTTCGTTGCTAAAATAAAATCAGTCATAAATTGCATATTATAACTTGTTTATTAGCTTTGTAGTTTTCGCCCCTCTATTCCTCTGCAATGCACCTCCTAACAACCCCAACAACAAACACAATAACAACCACTAACAATCTTGTATAGAACGGCAAAACTGATTCAAATTATTAAAGTCGGTCGAGAGTTGAATTTCAGTTTTGCATTATAAATCGCTCCGTGATTGGGTTGGCTCAGTTCCTAACTCGAACCGTCTGCTCGCGACAGGTTTTCATTATTTTTCTGGTTTTATTGCAACCAATTTGTATGGCTGAGGTTATTCAGATGCGGGAACGAGTGACTGAACAAAAAGTTTGGACATTGACACTTTTTAATCGAGTGTGGCTAACTCCATTAGCTATGTTGTGAAACATGGTTTGTTTTTTTTCATTTGGGGATGAAACACACACCTCAGATAGCCATTGAAACAGCCCTTAATCAGTCATTATTACTCAAGCAGGCGTGGTTTTACTTAGTAGTCTATTTCAATACGAACATAAACAAACTAGTAAGTAACTAACTAGCGAGTCACTTTCAAGGCCGAAGGCATGTCTTTTGACCTTGGAAAGTTACTTGTTACAGAATAACGATTTAGGTACCAACCATCGTTCTAGATCTATGTAAATGTGATCTATGCAATCAAAATTGTCAGACTATGGCATTAACATCTTGAGATTTTCTTACACAATTATCTATTAAGCACCTACTATGGGTGTAGGCTATTAAAATCTTTGCTACTAAGCAATAATCAATCTCGCATCAAAGATCGTCCATTTTCTTGCTTTAGCATTTATCTACAGTCAAAAGATTTTATTATAATTGAACAACGATTTGCTCTTTCAGTTTATTTGCGCCGACACCATTCTCAAATCTAGGACAAGTCAAGCAGAGAGATAAGTCTTTATTGCCACAAATCCCTTTAAAATTAAGATAAATTCTCTCTTCCAAACTGAATAGTGCTAACTTTCCGAGGAGACGTTGATGTATAAAAATTTATCGTATGAAGAAAAGGGACATTGCGCGCATAGTACAAATAAAACGGCAAGAAAATATTACTTACCTTCGGTTTGAAGATTTCTAATAAAACAAAATGTTCACTTATAATAAGATACAATAAATCTTAAAAATAATGCTTAATCTAAATATTGCACCACCTACCTTAATCCTCATTATCTGCAGTGGGTGTCTATTGGAGGCCTATGCGAAGGAATGTAGGCCAACGCTTTTAAAGGCCAGCTAAACTGTTCGCATGCATACCTCACCTCATCCGTAATCTTACCGGTTACCTCGACAACGTCACCTGACTATTTCGCAGGTTGTCTGCTTCAAGGTCGCCTCGATTCCACTGGGCGTTCAACTATAGCTGGTGTCCATCAGCCAGTGTAGATATAATGACCTAGCACTGCGGAACCTTTACCGCAGTGCTAGGTCATTATATCTACACTCTTTCTCTAAATCACTTCGAGGTAAATCTCGCTATGAACTTAGAGTTTCATGCAGGCAATATTCATAGCAAAGGGCAATAAATGCAAAATAAATGAGCTCTATTATACTCGTAGAAGCGAAGAGCAAATGTGACTACAAAATGCGCTATGAAACATTCAAAGTTGCGCTACTACCGTATATATTTACTGCGTAGCGGCAGTTAGTGGATATTGCCGACGCGACGGTAGGACGCTGGTATCTCGGTTAATGGTCCGACCGGTGACTGTCTGTTTATGGCTTTATTAGATTGCTTAGCAAACGGTTGCTATCTCTCTTGAACTGGTCGAAAACTCAGTGAATGTGTTAATCACAAATTACATTGTGAAACATAACATTTGAAACAGAATAGATTTTTTCATCATCATCATCATCATCAATTCAAATTTCAATCATCAAATATCAGCCTGTATTAGTCCACAGTTTATAGGTATATAGTCCATCATCTACCTGCAGTATTTCGCAGTTCGTCATCCCTGGTCGACCTGGTCGGAGGGCGACTACGTTTACTGAGTCGTGGTCTCCATTCAAGAACAAGTTTGCCCCAGCAGCGGTAAAATATTTTATATTCGAATACCAAGAATCTTTTATGAAGTAGACTAAGCCAAACCAAAATGGGTATAGACCCATTTTGGTTTGGCTTTTTCAGTCTAAAAATGGATAGCCATTTAGAAGTGAAAATCCTTCCAACAATTACTCATGATTTTAATCACACTGTAGGTATCTGATAACCTTACAATATATAATAATAGGTACTATTGAGTTAAGCCAAGAGAAAAATTATGCAGTTTCCTTTCAAAAACCCTCTACCCGACCAAACGCAAGGAGGTTAACATCAAGTGCGCTGACATTCACGAGCCGTTAACTGAGAGAATGCTTCACGCTTAAATCTGAGGACCCTTCACTTGTGGGGACGGGGTTGTGCGTAGGAGGCTTTTTAAAATTGATGAATTAAAAATATTATGCGGTGTCAGCTGCTTGCGTTTATTAAGTTTTTGATGCTTTTTTGTGTAATCCTGTTTTGTGAACTTGTATGCTGAGGCAGAGCCTTTTCGATAACCGTGCGTGGGAGGCTTTTTAAAATTGACTCCTAAAGCTAGTAATACTAAACAATTTTTTTTGTGGTCCAACTAAAATACTTACTTTCTATTTGCCCCTTTACCCGTGGGGACCACCAGCTATACCTAATTTTAATGTAGTTTGAGACGTCATTCAAATACAAAGAGGCCCTTTTATGAGATATTTATGTACATTATTTTTCATAACCTTTGGCTGATAAAGTGTTTATTATTAATCCTTTACTAAAATATTGAATTGTCAACCGTATACGAAATCCACAACTAATTAATATTCAAATCCAAATAGAGAACTAAACGTACGTACGATAATATCATATCGAAGTTTATGACTATAAACTTAAGTTATAGTAAAGTATAGTAAGTTAAGTTTATAGCTGTTATTCTGTGCCTTCACTATAAACTTCGTAGCACCGTAGCAACTCGTAGCACCTCGTAGCACCTCGTAGTACCTCGTAGCACCCTCGTAGCAATCGCGTAGTCGTTCGTAGCGCTCGGCAATTCGTAGACCCTATCCGGTTAATTGGATACTGCCGTATTTGATTATATCGATGCTTGGAGTGATGTGTACTTAGATAAGGAGGTTTAATTCATAAAATAACAAGCACTACGTAACACACAATAATACATAACAGTATTTTCAAAATCTATGTAGACCTACGATGTTGCTGATCAAGTGGATGAAAGTTTGCTTGCGACAATTAATTGCAAAACTTTAAAATAAAACCGGGCCTGATTGTTTTATTTTTTTACGCTACAATTATTGGTTTCTTATAATTTCCAAATTTCTACGCACGTAATAGAAGGAAACCAGTAAGGAACCAATTAAAGTCGCCACAAACAGAATTAAATTTTCGTGCACCGCTTAACCACCGTCCGGCGGTGTTTGTGTAGTCTGTCATATCGTCTGTAAAATCGTATGATACAACCCGCACGCCTTCGTCTCCAGTCCAGCCACGGTTTCTGTGTGTGGCTTTTAAAGATATTATACACTAACATCATTTTTACTACTCTGTTCTAACGTGGCGGTGCGTGCCGTTCCAATCACGACAGTGTCGCTGTGGTTACCGTCTAATCACCAGTGCGAACAGAGGGACTTGTTTATAGCAATAGGTATTAAGGTATATTATACAGGTTCAGTTTACAAATTACCTACAGAAACAGTTGGCCAAAATTTGGCTAAACCGATAGACGGTAGCTACGGACAGGCAGGCACAGAAATCAAGAATCCATTCGGAAGTTACTTAACACTTTGACTGCGATTTTTTTTCGACGACTGCGATCTTTTTTTTAACCTAACAAATTCGTGTTGCCGTTCTACACAGCGGTTGTGTTGCGCCGCACATGCGTTTCGTTCGAAAAATATTACGGCTGTGCTGAGTCACAAAGATCTGTATTTTCTCAGCCGCTGCGCTAGTGTGGATTTACACATATTAGTCACTTGTAGAAAACACATACCGTGCGATTTCAGCAATCAAAGTGTTAAAAAATCAAATTATTGAATTGCTTTTATTTTAGAAAGTCCGTGTGTACTGACTATGTTTCATAATCCATATTCATCAACTATTTTGACGGCTCTTTTGTTTTAGAAGAGATAAAAGTAAATACAAGTAGAGTTACCAAGCTCAAATGGCAAAGAACTGACAACCGCTGGGGCAAACGTGTAAAGGCTTGAGTCGAGACCACGACTCGATAAACGTAGTGTTGGACGCCCTACGACTAGGTGGGATGACGACCTGCTTAAGACATCAGATATATGCTGGTTGCTTCAAGCTGAAGGCAGGGCGCTATAGCGCTTTCATGCATTAGGGGAGGCCTATGTCCAGCAGTGGACTCACATAGGCTGATGATGATGATGACAATACGTTGATAAAAATAAATAGACCTCATAATTCAGGTTGGATATTGCATGAACACAATCTCGGGTTGCTATTAAACAAATCCATTATCCTGTTACAATTAATGGAATAAATTAGAGAGTTTAAATTCCAATCAGTAACCAGTGCTCAGATTTCCAGAGCAAATGTTTTGAAACAATTTGCCGGTGACTCTACCCGATATTGGATAGTCAGGTATAGTTGTATAGTCGCTTGCTACCAGAAATGGATGGAACTGTGTCGAAGTAAAATGTTAGGAAATCTAAAATGACAACCCTTGAGCATAGCATGAGTTCAGTTATACTTACAAGCTACGCATAGAAACTGTAGTTAGCTTTATTTACTAAGTATACGTTCTTTTTATAACTAAATATAAGCTTTTCGTTTCCCAAAGAAAATAAAATAAAATAGAAGCGTTAGGGTCAATGAAATGTAGTATATAGGTAGTTAGTAAAGCCAATCCATCTAAATAATAAAAGGCTTGGTTATATTTTTAATTTTAAAGAAATATAAATGCCTGCAGTGCTACCAACTATTAAAAACCTGTGCTTTGACCATAAGCAACGCAAATTTTAAATACACAGTTACAATATCACAAAGCTTTTAAAATGTATAATGTCTAAGGTACATAATAAGGTCATCTCAGGAGCACCAACAACATAATAAATGACGACACTCCTACATTTTTAAAATATGGAAAAAACGTCGCGTCGCGTTGACTCAACTCAGACAAAGGGTTAGTTCGAAAGAGTCCCATCCCATTTTGATGGTATGTGCGTAATAATTACTTCTCTGCTCTAGGTCCCGGCTTATCGGTGAACGATAATCACTTCAAATAATACTGTTTTGTGTTAGAATAGGGTTAGTTTTAGCTTGAATAGTTGTGTTGTTAGGAAATTCTATTAATTTTGCATTCGCTTCAGATAGGTAGGTACTAGGTTGAGTTGAATTATTAAAGCTTTGAATTTGCGGCTTTGCTTGCAAGGTATGTTTTTGCATTTTTATTAGATTAATGAACTCTGAGATTCTTTCAATATTTTGACGACCTCTGTGGCGCAGTGGGAGAAGGTCTGCCTGCGAGGCAGGAGGTCGCGGGTTTGATTCCCACCTGAGGAAAAACTTTTGTACGATCTGCAGATGTTTGTTTCGGGTGTTTTGGTCGGTAAATTTGTTTTATTCGAAATAATATGTCCTCATGAATAAAGTTTGAATAATAAACGGCAAAATTGTATGAAATAATACAAAAGCTGAAAACGATCCGTTTCCAATATGTTTCCAAGTTTTTTAGGTTATTGCTCATTAGATCTTGTATATAATTATCAAAACTCACCTTTTACTACCCAATCGTTTTCCACATTTATTTTATACTAGCTGCGCCCCACGGTTGCACCCGCGTGGTTATAGATATTTTGGATAATATACAATAATCTGTATAAATAGTAGCCTATGTGTTATTCTGATGTATAAGCTATATTATTGTAAAGTTTCATTAAGATCCATTGAGTAGTTTTTACGTGAAAGAGTAACAAACATCCATCCATCATTCCATACTTACAAACTTTCGCGTTTATAATATTAGTAGGATGTGTGTTAAATTATCAACTTCAAACCAAAGTAAGCGAATCAAACCAACATTCAAAAGCAAAGCCATTTGGATTGAGATCTATCCAAATGGCTGCTCCGGCAATCCGGAGAATATTGTTGGCAATTTCAAGAACCGTGCAATTACTACTAATGGAGCTCTGCGCGACTGCACCTATATTCGAAGCATGATAGAATGCAGTTCCAATAAACGGCACAGGTTTTTGCAGTTTACTTTTCAATCCCGTTATTTCTGTCAATAGACCGCTTAATCAGTTCGCTTGGGAAAGGTGAAAGCTTGGTTCGATTTCTACGTTTGGGTAAATTTCGGTTCCAGTGCAGAATTGAGAACAAGAGGCTTAGTAAGCGTTCTCCAACTAGATAGTTGGACCTCACCACCTCTCTGATACAGTGCACCATAACTGCTCCCAAAACACAACCAACAGGGAAATATTGCGTTCATCAGAGCCTAGTGATAACCACAACCACGCTGCTAGGAGTGCACAATTAGGAAGAGTATTTCCGGTCGTCGGTTCTTCGCGATATATGGCCTGCCCACTTCAGCTTGCTAATTCTTTAAGCTATGTCGATAACCTTGGTTCTCTGTTGTATGTATTCCTTACGAATCCTATCCTTCAGAGAAACTCCGAGCATAGCTCTTTCCATAGCTCGCTGAGCGACCTTGAACTGGTGGACCAGCCCTATCGAGAGTGTCCAGTCCACGTCTCAGCTCCATAGGTCATACGCGATACGCCGTCACTCAATTAACGCCAAAATTTACCAAAGACTCGTTGGTTTCATAGCTCCAGGAATATACATTAAAGCCAGCGAGGCCTGTCGCTCTAAATGCAATTACGTGCAGTGGTAATGCTAAGTGCAGGTTCAGTTCCGGGCCAGGGTTTTATTTCGGTCTCCTTTGGCCTTTGACGTGCAAGACAGTGTGACGAGATAATTTTGTTACAAGCTTTTTGGTTTTACGCTCCAGAGTATTGCTATAGGCAGGTTTTAATTTCACTTTGATGTGATAATATGTCGGTCTATAATTACATTTTCAATCATACTAACATTTATTTGTGTAGTTTAGATATCAAACAAAAATAAATCGTGCTGTGTAAAATATTCTGCAGTGCCTACCGAGGTATTATTGAACGAATAATCAATTAATTGCTTGTAAATGTTGCAATACTTCGCTGCTATGTTATGCTTGCAATTCTTCATTGCGAATACCCATGCTAGGTGAAAGTTATTCAAAATGTAATGTAAGTGACGGCCTGACACAACATAAAATTACACCACCAACCACATCCATCAAAATGTAACTTTGTATGTTAAAGTATCGTCACGCAACCTTTACATTGTAACCAGGCTTTACGGCTTTATTTATGGCTCCCATAAATATTGATATGGCTATAGGATACGTTAGAACGCCTTCGATGAATCGCTACCAGGCCGCGATTGTCTTATACGACCGTTTTAATATTGTTTAATGATATTGGGTGTTCACGTGTTCTTGAGTGGAGACCACGACTCGGTAAACGTAGTGTAGGACGCCCTCCAGCCAGGTGGGATGACGACTTGCGAAAGCCTGCAGGCAGATGCTGGATGCGGCAAGCTGAAGACAGGGTGTTATGGCGCTCATTAGGGGAGGCCTATGTACAGCAGTGGACTGCTATATATTATATTGGGTGGTTTTCAACATATGGGTCTGCTTTTTAATGATTTGTCTGACGCCTGGTGCACTTAATCAACATAGGTGACTTCACTGCGAAACATACTTCAACCAAACAAGGAATTTGAACAGAAAACAATACAAGATATAAATTACATACTATGAAGGTATATCTACAATGGACTATTGACTTCAAAATACCTCATTATTTAGATAAAATTTTATTATTAAAAATAAGTGAGTACTTCGGGAATCGAACCCGCAACCTCGTCCATCGCGGCACAGAGCACCTCGTCCATCGTCGGTCGTCTTTCTATGCTGACTTCTACTGCAAAACGTTTATCTTAACTCTTCCCCGTCCTTATAATTTAATTAGAGAATCTCGGTTGCAACTTTTAATAAGTTAGTAAAACTGAGTGACACTGGCGGACAAAATGGCCGCATTCACGTCATCGCGAGTCCAATCTGGATGTTACAATGTTTTTCATTAAAACTCAGTTAGGTAACTTCAGCTTTTGTTATGATTATGACTTGAGAAGGACGGTCATTGACTTGGGAATATTGTAGACTAGCTGCGCCCCGCGGTTTCACCCACGTGGTGATTGATATTTTTGATAATATACAATATATCTTTATAAATTATAGCCTATGTGTTATTCTGATGTATAAGCTATATTACTGTACGGTTTCATTAAAATCCATTAAGTACTTTTTACGTGAAAGAGGCACAAACATCCATACTTACAAACTTTCGCGTTTATAATATTAGTAGGATTATTCTGATATTGTTTTGGTTGCTTCATTTTAGCGAGAATGGAGAATAATTGGTTTCGCTTGTGGCTTAGCTTTGTAAATATATGGCCATTGTTTTTTTTTTGTTTGCCTTGCCATTTGGTCCACAAGTGCATCAATATAGGCTGTTGATGTTGAGGTTAAGGTTGCCAAAACGTACATAAGTGACCTAAATAATTATGAAGCTGTTCCAAACCAATAGCTAGGTCATTACTTAAGGCAGATCCATATATGGATAACTCTATAATGTACCAACACCAACCGACGTGGCGCGATGGGCGATTCCTATGTCGGCTGCGGTGCAGGAAGTTGCAGATTTAATTCCCGCCTTGGGAGTGTTATTTATTTACCAACGAGTTACGACAACAAAGACAAATGTTATATACAATAATAATGTCATTTTATATACAATTTACAAGTAGTGTCTTATTCTTATTTACCTAAGCTATTATATTAGTAGGTAGTGAAAACGTTAACCAAATGGTGGAATAACACTTAGAAACAATCTGAGTCAAAACCTATATTCCCTCCAAAATATTTCCTATTATGTCGCCCTGTGGACAATTCCCTGAAAATTCACAAAAACGGAAATGGCATTTATTAACCGCACATTCGCATACAATTACATTCCGGGACCTAGCGCAACACGGGGTTCCCACCCTGCTCACATTTTTTTCTGAATCAGCCACCTGTGGGGAGATTACATTAATTTGATCGGGATAAACACTAGATATGTTAGTAATATAAAGCTTGTTTTGAATGAATGAACGCTTTATTAAATACTAGCGGACCGACCCGGCTTCATACGGGTGGATATTTGTTTGAACGTAGAGTAAATGTATCTTTGCATGCAAAAGTCTTTTAATTTTTGAGTTAACATTAGCCTATGATACTCATAAATATTGTGGCTTTCTATTGATAAAATAATTTTCAAAATCAATCAAGCTTCCGTAGATCCAGACACAGAACAGATCTCTGTTCTGTGGATCCAGAGGCCCTTACAAACTTACAAACTTTACCTCTTTATAATATTAGTAATCTAAAATTGATAATCTAAAATCGATGTGAGCGATTTCTTTTTTATTTTTTGAATTCAACACTAGTTGCTAGCTTGCATTTTCAAGCAGTGTTACGAACACACTTGTATCAGTAAAAAGTGTAAAATGTATCAGCTGAGCTTTGCAGTAAGGCGGTCTAGATAATTATTTATCTCTCCAGTACCTAGCCAATTATCATCCTAACAATAGGGAGACGAAATTGCCAGCTATACCTGACACTTTTAGGCATTCTGCGGTTTCAATGATTTCGACTAATTGAAGCTAGATTTTTAAACAAACAAGTCTCTAATTGGCTGACTAATTTTTGTTTTGGCCACCATTCTCAAATAGAATTTCAACCGAACATTTTGTTATTAGGGTTCCGTACCTCAAAATAATGTAAATAATGTATGTAGGATCACTTTGTTGTCCGTACTTACTCCAAGTCCGTTAAATGATAACGATAAGTATTTCACGTTTTTGAAATTATTTTTTATACCATGTAAAAATGCAGCAGATAAAAAGAGATAAAAAAAATTTGACTAGCGAAAAAAAAAAAATACTAGACATAGACCAAAACCTATAGGATACTTATCGTTGCCGTATCATCATGAAAATTAGCAAGAAGCAAAGTCCTATTATGCACCCTCGGTGGGCGACTCCGATTCACACTTGACGTTTTTTTTCATAATAATTGATGTACGGCCATTTTGATTTAAATTTAAAAATAAAAGCTCAGTGTGATAATTAAGGCTAATTGGCAAGCGAAGATAATTTGCGTGAAGTTTCTCCATCGCCTCGCCCGCATTTAGGTACAAAAAAAGAAATGCAAACTGTTTATTGGAGCTCATTATTTCAATTAAAGTGAGCTCTGCAGTAATCAGTGTACATATCACTACATAGTATAAAACAAAGTCGCTTCCCGCTGTCTGTCTGTCCCTATGCATGATTTATCCTTAAAACTAGGCAACGGATTTTGATGTGGTTTTTTAAATAGATAGAAGTGATTCAAGAGGAAGGTTATATGTATCATTTACATCCATGCAAATAGTTTTTTTTAAATATATTATTGCAATAGATTACTATTGGGATAATTATCGGCACTTATTGTAATGCCAACCTAAGTAGAAATTATAAGAACACTCATTTGCATGGAAACGCAGATGTTCACTTTGCCCACAAAGACAAGGCGCAAGACTAGCTCCATAGTCCCTGATTTCAAACAAGACCAAATTGGTTTAGATAGAGAGATAGAGCAAAACCCTCACCAATGTCACTTGAAGGAAAATCCTGTTACCACCGTTATTACGGCCCACGAAGACTGCCACAATCCATATTTCGCGCCAGGAGCGAAATAGAAACATAACAACGGCCGTCTGATCGTGTAAGCGTAAATTTTATTAGGGTTCCGCACGAACTCACTTGTCACGAGCCACTAAACCGTGTTCATGTAGATTTAGGGAGAAAACGGATAAACTTACTTGTGAACAGTCGACGCGGAGGCAAGTGAAGGGTTCAAATGCGTCCAAGAAATGATAACCGAGGATATTCCTCGGCTATCATTCCTCATACGCACCTGGTTTTTAACCGACTTTGAAAAAAGGAGGAGGTTCTATGTTTGGGCCAGTTAGCTCGTCAATTTTTCTCGCCGCAAAGTAACGGTTTCCACAGTGATCATTCTATCATGTATGAATTATTCACAGATGACATAATTATCTCTATGGCAACCCGAGAAAAACTTGTGTTAACAAGAGCCCAGCCCAGGTGATCTCGAGGTGGTAAAGATATTTAGAAAATACTTTTTACCACACAAAACAGGAAGGTCTAAAGTCAGCAACGCATGTTATTGTAAAAAGTCTAATCACTGTAGACACATACATCATTAGTACGTCGCATTGCGTCGTCACGGTACACCTACCTACAATCAGGTCTCAGAGTTTTAGCACACATTCTTTGGGAAACTAAGCAGGAAAACTTGTCTCCTGATTGCACTAAAGAAACATGTTACTTCTGACTTTAATTGCTAAATTTGCATGCAGAATAGCTAAAACGCTAGAACAGATAACAACCTTACTTTACTGTAAACCAGTAGCAGTAGACGCCTGAGTAAAACGCAATGCATCAAAATGTGCTTCTTTGATTGCTCTCATATAAACGTAAGGGGTTGGAGTAATAGTGCGCTACCTCTCTATTGCCTCCCCGCCCCCCCTAGCTATTTATTTGCTCTGTACTATGTTACATCCCCCATTTATACATCGACTGTAAAAGAAACAAACAAGATGGCTAGTACCGCTTCATCTTTATACCTAATTCGTAGTGAGACTAGGTATGTATATAGTAACGCGTTACGCCTAGTCAAAACGCGATTAGATATTTTGAGAGGGTAGACCCTCTCATAATATCTACCTTTTGAGAAGTAGGCCTTTTCGAATCAGGTATAAAAAGATGAAGAGACAAGTACTTCCATAACTACACTGGTCATCATAAAAATCGGCCCACCTGTACTTTTGCCGGAATATTCGTTTTTTTAATTGTGAATGAAACAAGTTGTTTTTGAATAATATTTTTTATTTAAAATTGTTTATTTTTAACATTTTAAACTGAAAATTATGTATACATTTTTGAAAACTTGCACATTATGAGGAAAAATGGAAAATCTTTAATTTTACCCAATTTTTAGGTTTATATTGAACAAGCTGTAATTTTACACCCTTTGCACTTAAGCCGATGAATTCTTGAAATCAATATTTGGTATTTCCTCCTCTTGCTTTAATTGTAGCCTGCATTCTCCTTTTTAAAGACCTTATCAAAACTGCAATGGCTCCTTGAGGTACTCTCTCCCATTCTTCTTTGATGGCGGTTTCCAGTTCTCCTAATGTGGTAGGGGCGGGATTTCGAGCTCTAACCTTTTGTTTTAGGGTGTCCCAAATGTGTTCTATAGGGTTGAGGTCAGGACTCCTTGCTGGCCACTGCATAACCTGTATACCGACCTCTTCCAGGTACTGAGTCACGATGCGCGCTACGTGTGGCCGTGCGTTGTCTTGCATTAACTGGAAGTGTTCTCCGATATAACCCGCAAAGGGCATCACGTGATCTTCTAAGATCTCTGTTATGTAACGTACAGCAGTTAGTGAACCCCTCCTGATGAATACCAGCTCCGTGCGCGCTGTCAAAGAAATCCCACCCCAGAACATTACAGAGCCTCCACCATAACTGACTGTTTCGCTCATGCAGCATTGGGCATAACGCTCACCTGGCCGTCTCATGACGTTACGGCGCCCGTCTGAACCGTATAACGTCATTCGGCTTTCATCACTAAAAAGAACTGACGCCCATTGGTCCATAGTCCAGTTCAGGTGATTTCGCGCAAATTGTACTCTTGCTTGTCGATGAGCTGCGGTCAGTTGTGGTCCCGTTGTGGGCTTGTGAGGTCTTAAATCTTGTTCACGGAGTCTCCTTCTCACTGTACTGTCACTTATAGCCACACCCCGCACTTCTTGTAAGCGTCGCTGAAGATCAACCCCAGAAAGGTGCCGATTTCTTAAAGCTGAAGTCACAATAAAGCGGTCATCTCGTTGAGATGTGACCCTTTGTCTTCCAGATCCTGATCTTCTTCGATACTCTCCAGTCTCCAGAAACCTCTGATAAACTCTTCTAACCGCAGATCGACTGAGATTCAATCTTCGCGCCACAACACGTTGACTGAAGCCTTGTTGCAGCAAGGCTACAACTTGGGCTGCCTCTGCCTCAGTAGTGTCCATAATTTCAGATGAAATCTTGCAAAACTACAGCCTTAGTGAATAAAGATAGCGTTAATTATCGAGCGCACTGTTTAAATGTTCCGTTTCACAAAGGGAATTGGGTTCAACTGAATCTCGACGTAAACAATGAAATCGACACTAATCAGTGTAAGCGTTAAAAAGTTTGTTAAGTACCCTCAAGTAGGCCGTAATTTATGGTAGGGTACTATTGAGAAAGAACGTTACTTCACAACTCACAGAACCAGTAAGTGCTACTACGGTACAGAGAACTTATACAATTTCATTACAAACTCCACACCGAGTGCACTGAGACAACCAGACGAGTGATTCACGCATACTTAATACCTAGCCGATAACAGATATTTTTATACATATATACGAGTATATATTAGACCTTTATTCGGTACCAGAACTGGAAAATTAAAACCGATACTCTTACAAAAGTAAGAAACTGTACCTAAATATGATTCTCAGAATTTTATACGTACCTAGTTGCTTGGTAAAAGATGGCGCTGAATGTGAGCATGACCGAGTAATATTTACCACGCACCTAGAAAGACCATAAAAAAGTTTTCCCCATCACTACATGGTATAAAGCAAAGTCGCTTTCCGCTGTCTGTCTGTCCCTATGTAGGTACGAGTATGCTTAGATCTTTAAAACTACGCAACAAATTTTGATGCGGATTTTTTTAAATAGATAAGAGTGATTCAAGAGGAAGGTTTATAAACCCTTTGACACGTAGCGGGCGAAGCCGCGGGGCGCAGCTAGTTATTTTATAAAGTGTGCAAACAGCAAGTTTTCTTACAATTTTAGGCTAGGTAAGTACTGTAAGTCTGCCTTTAAGTTTCTCGTCTGCAAAGCCGTCACACCTCGAGTGTGACCGTACCTTCAGTCACACATCCAGCGCTCGTATTAAAGTTTAAAGCCAAGCCAGTGTCGCTCGTTTGAAATGCTAATTCTTCCGCTTCGTCGAAATATAAATCCGGATGTGGTTTTACTTACTTGTGTGTGTAGCGGGTTACGATTTCCTGACAAAAGTTTTGCTTTGTTGTGATATTTGAAGGTGTACAAGGACCCGTGGTCAGTTTTAAAGATTGGGTAAAACTATTTAAATTGTGCCATGGTAAACCATTATTTTTTGAATACAACTGATATAAATTTAAGGCTTTTTTTAATTTTTTTGACTTATACTTGAATTATTTTGCTGGAAGACATGTGCATCAAAATTATTTTATATTGCTTATAATGTGTTTATTAATTATTTAGCTTGTAATGTACAATGTTGTTATTGCATTAGGTCATACCTGTAAGAATAATATGTAATTGTATGTATTTTATTCTGTAAATAATCTTTTGTAGGTCGGCCCAACTCAACAATCCTTCAGGAACAGAAAGTTGAATTCCCTAAATATTGAGTTTGTAAAAAGTTGAATTGGCTTCCCCAAAAAAAAATCGAATGCCAAAATTTTACTGAACAAAGGATATGTAATGTATTCTATGATAGGTAGACAATGTTAGATTCTACCTTATTATATAATACGTCAATCTACGTTTAAAAAACATCATAGACTAAAAAAGCTGCAATACCACAATACCTCGGCTTTACATACCACTATGAAAACTAATAATTAGCAAGCTGAAATGGCAGTGAGCCGGTCATATTTCGCGAAGAACGGACAACCGGTGCAAACGTGTTCTTGAGTGGAGACCACGACTCGGTAAACGTAGTGTAGGATGCTATCCGATCAGATGGGATGAAGACTTGCGAAAGACTGCAGTTAGATGATGGATGCGTCAAGCTGAAGACAGAGCGCTATGGCGCTCAATGGGCGCTCATTAGGGGAGGCCTATGTCCAGCAGTAGGCTGGCTGACGGTGATGATGAAAACCAAATATCGCTGTGTAAATCAAGACTTGAGAGCGATAGGTACTTCCTTCCGGTCAGCGTGTCGCGCGGTCGTCGTCCCTCAAGTGGGTCAATGGGCACACTTGACAGGTTGCCTTCATGATATTATATCGACTTGTTTCACTTTCAAGTTTCTACCCGACGACAAGAATGCCAAATGGAAGGGCGGTTATGGTACTTTTTTATTAACACTAAAGTCATTTAAAACGGGATATTTACCATGATTTGATTTTTGAGTTTTCCAATGACTGAAGGTACTGCGAGTAAGTTTTATTGGCAGACATACCGATCTACCCTAATTTTTTGTCTTTTGCCACGAACGTTACTAAAAAGCAAAATAAAAAATCAAATCATGGTAATATCCCGTTTCAAATGACTTTACAACGCCATTGCTAACCTTCTTTCGCGACACATTTCTTTTTTCTCGATATTATCAGAGGCACTCACTGTTCTTTGGTAGCATCCTGCAGGCAGAAGGTATTGTATAACAATGTCCGTGATTTTTACTTTACTTCATCACTCGTTTTTTCTTGTTCTTTAGTAGATTCATGTAGTTCATAGATAAGTTCATAGCTGATTATTTTTGGTCACATGTATGGCCATTGGCACTTGCTTTAATTGTTTTATTTAGCTTTAGTTTTATTCTATTGTTACTAAAGTTTTTGTTAGTGCACTTCCTTACCCTACCAGCAAACAGAAAATGTTTTGATACCCCGCGAAACAGGCCTAGCCTAGTGCGGGGGTCACTGTTAAGTGCAACACCTCAATCAATCAACTCTAAAATGTAAGAATATGTACATAAATTAAGTTAAGGTGTTATTATTTGTAAACTTTTGGTAAATAAATTTTTTGTTTGTTTGTTTAGTTTTTTTGTATTGTACTGTAGGTCTTAAAGGTCTACCTAGTAACTAACTGTAGTTCTTACTAAAGGTTTGGTTCAGACCTTTTGGAGTTGCTATGAACAACAGAAAGTCGCTGTGCACGCCCAATTTGAAGCGATGACTTAATGTATGCAAAACCATTTTGGTTCCACTATTCTCATTAGCTAGAACCAGATAATTTTATGTAAATATAATAAATCAGTTTCTACCCACGACTTCGCACACGTTGTTTCTATGGAAACGTTTTATGGTTATTTCTATGCCATGGGAATTGATTTATGGGACAAAAGTAGCCTATGTTTTATTCCGGACCTATATGCAAAATTTCATTCCGGTCCGTTCTGTAGTTTTTGCGTGAAAGAGTAACAAAAATCTATCTATACATACAAACTTTCGCTTTTATAATATTAGTAGGATTCTTATCAATACTAATACTATAACGATGTAAGATCTGATTTTTTATTTGTTCGCATAGAATACACTATAATAATAAATACTCGTGTGAAATACCGCTAGTGGTAAATACTTAGGTATTCAACTATAAGTGATCAAAGATCTTGAAGAGACAGATCTGACAGCTTCTTCGAAACGTGTCACTTGATGCCATTCCCTCTGCGATCGCACGCGTCATTAGAAGATTTCCATCTGTCTGGATCCCCGAATGTAATTACTCCTTTCAGTTCCACTCGCATCCATCACAGATCTGTGACAGGCGTAGGCAGATAGTGATTTAATGTAGATTATTTTTACCCATAATAGCATCGAACGTGTTTATAGGTAAAATACAGAGGTTTAATAATATTAATTTCATCATTTTACAATTTGAATAATATGTTTTTATGGTCGACTACATCTGGCGCTGCAATTATTTTATTTACTTATATAAATCACTACATAGCATAAAACAAAGTCGCTTCCCACTGTTTGTTTGTCTCAAAACCGCATCAAAATCCGTTGCTTAGCTTTGAAGATCTACTTCAAAGCTAAGCAACGGATTTTGATGCGGTTTTTTAAATAAATAGAGTGATTCGAGAGGAGGGTTTCTAAACTATTTGAAACATAAATTTCCACGTGGACAAAGCCGTGGTGCGCAACTAGCACAGTGTCATCTAGCCCCAAGCCAAGCAAAGCTAGTGTTATGGATGCCTTAAACTATCATAATAAGAACGACAGTTTTTTGCTTAGATAACAATACAGGATAGCTTTATTCTTTTGGAGATTTACTTGGTCAGTTTTTATATTGGAACTAGATCAAAAGTTTATCTATAAAAATATTTCAAACTAAGGTCTCATGTGTTTTGGGACACAGACACATCACGGATCATCCAGACGGGCAGAGGCTGCGGCCAGTTACTAATTGATATCGGCCGTTGTGTGTCATGATAACATAACTTTTGACATTTCGATTTTAGTAACTACTAATAAAAAAAAATCTTATCATGATGCAGAGATCTATTATTAGTACACACCTACATATATTATAACGCTACAAGAAAGCTAAATCTATAAAAAACTTACTTCTAGTACGAAGTTAAGGTTAGTTTAGTTTTCATTTTCAGTTGTTGTATTATCGGTGTTGTTTGTCGTGAGAAAGAAGATTATCCAAGAGCCATAGTCTCAAGCCGTTAGGGTCTCGTTAAATAATATTATTCTTTGAAACTGATAACGAGCTGTCATCCTCGTAATCTAAAAGCCATTTTCGTAAAATATGAGGCTTTCACAAAATATTACGAAAAATAAAAGTACCTTTGAAGTTTTTGTAGTGAAAATGGCAAAATGTTTAAACGGGAAATACATGATTTCGAGTTATGTTTTCAGCGTTGCGTATTTTTTACACTCACCTTTAATTAAAATAATGAAAAGTAGTTTCCTTATAGCTAAATGACACCTAAGTTTGTACCTGCCTATATCGTTACGATAAGTCCTGATTTTGCATCAAAAATGGATATGGCATATAGATTGAAAAGGCCACTTAAATTTTTTTCATCTAATATTTTTAAAATAGGAGATGTACATAGAGATTTTCTGTTACTATTATCTTTTATAACTACATTAGATTAAAGTATGGCTGCCCTATTAGGAAGATATTTCCTTGATTGATTATCCTCTGTTTCATCTCATTTTGTCACAAGTGCCTTTTTTGTTATATTTGTGTTTTATCTTTATAGTGTGTTTGTTAGTCATAAAAACTCGTAGCATAATATGGACTCATTATGTTGTCTGAAATAAAATATTTTAATTTTTTTATTTATTTATTGTGCAGATGACAGTTTCCCTCCAAAAACTAAAAAGTCTCAAGTTATCAGTTTTCATAGAATGGTGCCGATATAAAGCTCTTGAAAAGACGGCCAGTGGTCAAATATCTTATTTAGTCGTACCTTATTTTATTTACGCTGCAAAAGCCATTATAAAAATGGATGGTAAAATAATGTCAATTGACCTAAATTATAAAAAGTTTTCGAAACTTTGATCATTTTATAATTTGAACGCTATAAACCAAGTTCCATAAAGTGCACAAGTCGACTGCGAGAACTCGTCGCAGGCCATTAATGCAAATATATGCTATTTCACCTGAAATAATGCTTATCAGGGGATTTCAACTTTTGAATAACTAAACTATTCCGGAACGGGATTTAGTTTAGAGATTTATTTCTACTTATATCATTTATTTTCGCCCACTATTGGGCTAACATCAGTGTTAGCGTTAGAGTTATACGAACGTGTAGGAGCTTAAGGTAGCTTTCAAATATTTTTATACGGTTTTGTGTGTATGCAAACACAGTAAAATTACTAGTCATCAGTCATCTAGTACCCTTAACACAAGCTCCGCTTACCTTTGGGCTAGATGATGCTGTGTGGATTGTTCAGCATTATTTTATTTTTATTTTCTAACTCTTCTTCTTCTCTTCTTCTACAGTACAAAAAGTCTGATTATAAATCTTACAATCCTTTACAAAGGAAAATTACAAGGTTAATATTGTAATTTTTTTCCATTTTGACGAAATTATTAGCTTACAGAAGAAACCTCATATCTATATTATGGCTTCACCTTAATTATTATGTAGGTACTGCTACCTACTAAATTTTCCACTTAACATTCCTCAACTTGCTCAGAAGGTTCCTAATGAGGCCTATGCTTCAATATTTGAAAAGAAACACGGCCAAGTTAACGAGAACGGAATTCCTTACCGTTGATAACCTCGTTAGCGTTCCTTAGGTTCAATTTGCTGCGTTTTCTAGATATTTTCTCAATTTTTAGACCGTTTGATATAGGACCTGACGGAAAAAGCAAAAGAGAACTTCAGGGAACAGTTTAAATTTATGAAATTTTGAATGAATTTCTCCGGCCAGGTGGAACGACGACCTGTGAAAGACTGCTGGCAGATGCTGGATGACGCAAGCTGAAGACGGTTGTCGGTCGGTAGAAAATATTAGAATTTAAATTATTTTTTTTGACAGATCATACATATCTGAATAATCTGTCTAAAAGGTCTTTTGTGAATATAAATAGATAATTACAAGCTTGTATTCTACGTGCCCGGTTAGTTTCTGGGGGACAAACCTTGCAACTGAACTTAAGACCAGTTATCCTCAGCCGATTGAGCTGAAACTTAAATATAATAATTTATTGTGATTGTGATTGAACTTAAAATACTCGCATAATTATGTAAGTTAAGTGACAATGCAATGTCATGGTACCATCGAGCTGGTCTGATGATGGAGACAGAAGGTGGCCTATAGGAACTACTAAAATTAAATGAAACGACTTAACCCCGTCGTGCTTTGGTGGATTTAAATATTTTTAAACTTACGCGATCTGAACACATAAATATAAGTTTTTATCTCGTCGCGTTTTTTCGTTGGATTTGTATTCCCAAGCACTTTGGTACTAGATGAAGTAAAACCTTCTTTTTAAAATAATTAAAAATTATCTTATAATTAGAAACAAAATAAAATTATTGCATTCTAAACAGCAACAAAAACCCACCTAATCTTATTTTCCCTAAAACTCAAATTATTGTCTCCAAAATGGCACGCGGCTAATGACAAATCCGTCATAATCCGATCAAATGTCCTATACAAAGGACAAAATAGTTTATCCGACACGTTTTACAAAAAAACCTTTTATTACAAAAAAAAAACGAAATATTGCGTGAATACTTTCTATAGGCCCATAGTGCCCAGAGCTATTGATGCCCCATAATTTTGTCAAAAAATCACTATAATTGGGTAAAGTCTCCCAAAATGGAGAACTCATGACCTACATTGTGCGTCCGTCAACTTAATCCGATAATGACGCGATGATTGCGAGTTAACGGGAGATAATAGGAATTGTCAATCATCGGATAATCGAATCGGATGGAATTGTATTGAAGGGCTTTGATGGAATTATTGTGGTACTGTTTTAATTATAGATTCCCTTCAACTTGATAAATGTTGATACAGATCGAATAAAAAGGTCTGTAGATATTGTGAAGTTAGGTTAATATTGCCATATGAAAGTTACATTTTATTTAAAAAAACAACTAGCTTTAGCCCGCAGCCTGGCTCATGTTTTTAGGATCAATAAGTAGGTTTTAAATTATCTTAATAATGGTCTTTAAATTATGTAAATTTCAGCCCAATCCGTCCTGCAGCAGTTTTAGCTTGAAGAGACAAAAACATTCAAAATCTCTCTTGTATGAAAGTAGTTTCAATGGGAATATACCAACACGTTTTAATATTTAACTTAAAATTTAATATAATTTAACCCAGCGTTTAACATTACCGTACAATAAGCTCCAGTTAAATCTTTTTAAATCTTGTTTACGTTGCAATAACTCAGTGCATTATGATTGTAAAATACATTATCATTTTAAAAATGCTTGTAATAATTCAAGGGATATTACAGTTTACATCGCTGTGCAAACTTGTTCTTACAATTGAGTTGTAAGGTTAAAATATGGCCGCTATTATTTAGAGGGGGCCATGAACTAAGCGAGTCATGGGGTTACGTGAATGAACCGCAGTTGTAAAGAATAGAAGCGAGTTTATATTATCACAAAAGTCCCATTATAAGTGATTCTTGTGTTAATAACCATGATAGTTGCAAAAGTTTTATTATATTATCTTCGTTTATCGTTTATATCGTATTGTTTTTATTAAGTAATGGTTTATTTAATTGTACATATTGTTTTGGCACACATAAACGTTTTTGATTTATTAAGTATCTGTGCTATAAATGATTACATTGTTCCAAATTAATTTAATATGGAAGAGGGAGTGTTTTCTTACGGTTTTTCCCAGCACGTCCGTAACGTCCATTTAACAGAGTTATTTATGTAAGTAGATTGAAATTTAAAATGGCTTTTAGTCATAAATAAAATCATTAATTCAGAGCATGGTTCTTAAAGGACTTGACTTTTTTGATTTATCAATATGTTTTTATTACTTAAAGGATCATAATTATCAATTGAAACGATGACAATATCAAATCGTATAACAATATAAAAGTGTCAACGCCAGAATTCTAGGTATGGGTGTTCTGTATAATTAAAATAACATTTACAACTAATATCAAAAGCTACCTAGTAGGTAGCTAACTCCTATATTTTTACTTAGTTGTAGTACTTACCTTCGTACTTACGGAAGCGGAAACAACTGGTACAGACCAGTTGTTTCCGCTTCCGCTTATAAACCCGCTAATCTCCTAGCCCCACCCTTCGCTCTACATGTGCCACACATCGATCTGTGAGAAGAACAAACAGTTATGAACTGATAGGATCATAAATAAACGGATGTTTGTCTGTCTGTTGCGTTGCGATTTTTTATTAAATCGCGAAATGCCCTTTGGCTTAGTTTAAAGCTTCAACGGATGTGGATAGGGCTTATTGTTTGTAACAGGTAGTTAGAAAGAGAAGGAGTTATGCCTGAAGTGGTGTAGACAGCCGTCTGTCTACACCACCGTCTGCCTTCGTAGGCACGGATGTTGATCCATGGTATTTTAAAATCGAATAGTCTTCAATAAATTCAATTAAATTTAAAATACATACATATCGCCTAACATTGAATTTTCTCCTTTTTTGAAGTCGATTAAAATTTTATTCATTGTTGATTTTGATTCTTCGGAGAATGTTTAAGAATTGTATACTGGACACATTTTTAATGAGCCGAGTATAAAATTCTTCAGGACCGAAAGTATTTTTGATTTCTATAAAAGGGTCTTTCAGGAGGATCCAGCTAGGCTTCTCCTCGGAGTCTTCTCGTCATCCGTACCGCAATGCTTGAAAACGAAAGTTTTCAATCAGTACGTCCATGCCAAAGTCCATGAGACATTTATTAGAGGAGGGGAGGCCTGTGTCCAGCTGTGGACTGGCAAAGGGCTTCCGATGGACGACTCTACCTGTACTTGTAACGATCTAGATGCTACATTTTAAACAAGACTCTACTAAATAGGTAAGAAGGTACCAAATCAAACCACCACTAAAAGTATAAGTAAGGTAATATTTCACATTAATAGCCAATAACGGTATAACGAGACTTACTTGATACCTGGCTTATGGCGCTGCTAGCGGCTGGCGGTTTGGACAGCAGCCAATTACATCATCATTACCATCATTCACAGGGATTAGTACCTGTAATTTGAAGTTTATTTAAATTAATTTGCATTGTGGAGGCGAGCGGGGATATTAATAAAATTCTGCATTAAAATGCCCACTCATCGCTTTGTTTCAAAGTTTGACTGCCAATGACGACCTCTGTGGCGGTGGGCGAAGGTCCGCCTGCGACGCAGGAGGTTGCGGGTTCGATTCTCGCCTTGGGACAATTGTGTGTACGATCTGCAGATATTTGTTTAGGGTGTTCAGGTCAGGTTTTCTATGTATAAGCAAAAAATATCTATCTATGTAATGTATTGTATTAAGTAAATCAGTCATCTAGTATCCCTTATGTAACTGTATGAGTATCTTAATGGTTATAATTATATTTTTAAATTACGTATTAGAAACCTAAATGTCCAGAAACCACGGCTTTTTGCCATTTAGCACTT
This sequence comes from Eupithecia dodoneata, assembly GCA_947044415.1. Taxonomy (NCBI): domain Eukaryota; kingdom Metazoa; phylum Arthropoda; class Insecta; order Lepidoptera; family Geometridae; genus Eupithecia; species Eupithecia dodoneata. The sequence continues at coordinate 883,125 of OX345665.1, forward strand.
AGAACACTCAATTAAGATTGACCTCCGGAACTTTCAAAACCCGGAATAGGGGAAAGCGCCCGTAACTTGGTAACTAATGTAGATGCCCTATAATAACGACGTAGGTAACTAATGAGCTAGTACTAACTTGATTAAATCGTAGGGGATGATTTAACAGTTGGCTGGACATGCTTGGTCCCCCGTAACCAATTAGGGTGTGTTTCCGGTGCCAAGCAGAGCGGGAGCGGAGGAAGTTACAGATGGAAAGTTCGTCCATCGCTATAAAACTTGGCTCTTGATTTTGGAAATTATTGTTTATTCTACCTAACAGAATAATCCCCGCACTTGGCCTACTGCTTTGTGAGAGAAGGGTGCTTGAAAATGATTTACAAACCTGTATTACCTTGCGCACCACGCTCTCCACGGAAGACCAGCGCAATGGTACGATCTGCTCTACCATAACACATGCTGAGTGGAGACCGATTTTGTCAGTTTCTGTCTTCTGTTAATCTGTTATAAGTTTAATTGTATTATAAAATTATTTCTAATTTTGATATTAAATTTAAATATGCACTCTATTGCATTGGGTGTTCCCGTAAAAATAGAGGTACGTTTGTAAATAAATAAATAAATAATAAATTTATAAGAATTCTGATAAAATAAAAATCTTTTTACTTTTTATTAGATTAGGCCAGAAGAGAAAGAGCAAGCATACTTGTGAAGCTGTATGAATTTGTATATAGTTTGACTTTTACTATTTTGTTACCAATAAATGTATTACTCTGTTAAATAAATAAATAATGTTGGACAATCCACACAGCATCATCTAGCCCTAAGCTAAGCAGAGCTTGTGTTATGGATACTTATACAATAGATTACATAGATATTTTTAGTATACATATAAAACCCCCGGAACGAATATCTGCAGATCGTACAAACATTGGTCCCGAAGTGGAAATCGAACCCACAACCTCCTGCGTCACAGGCGGACCTTCGCCCACCGCGCTACAGAGGTCGTCATTGTAACCAAGGTGCCTTTGACAAGAAGGTAAAGGTCGTGACTTCGATTCCGCTGACACCAATGTCAATAAAATCTAACAAAGGTTTGTAACCTTTCCTAAGAATAAACGTTTGTCGGGTTCACTTTGCCATTTTTTATCCGCATCAGAAAACAAAACTATCAAAGCTAAAAAATATAATCGCAAACTGTGCAGCCGACCGTATGTAAACAGACCTTTTGAGCGTATGGTTAGCAAAAACGAGCAAACACAAACTGGCCAAGTGGGATACACACATATATCTAAAGTATTCCGTACGTCTAAATCTAATATATATCGAGGAAGGAAATCAAATATACATGTATATTGTTGAATTTATTTTGAGTATAGGTCAACGCATAGACGGGAATAGAGACCGCGACTCGGCAAACGTAGCGTGGGACGACCTCCGGCCAGGTGGGATGATGATCAGCAAAAGTTTCCTGGTAGGTTCTAGATGCGGCAAGCTGAAGACATTGCACAATGGCGCTCATTACTAGACTATATTATATGGGCTGATGTTGATCAAATCAAATCAAATTAATTTATTGCGTGAAATTAATGTAACAAAAGTTAATGGAATGACACAATGTATTCCTTATTGGGTGTGCAATGTATTAAAATATTATTTTAATGATGATGGATTTTATGATACAAAGGCTATGTAATTTGAATGTAGAATATGACGGATCATGAGTATGCAGACCGAGAAGACGATAAGTTTCTCTGCATGGCCCAAGGAACTCTAAAAAGTAGATTCATATCACGTCGGGGAGGGTTCGCAAAAAGGAGCAATCCTTTACGTGTACAATTAGAAGTACGGTCAACAATGGCCGTTGTAACGATCTAAAATTTGTAACGACCCCTTAATTTTTTTTACTTACTAAATCTTAACCGCCGGCTCCTTAACTTATTTTGTCGCTTAATTTAATTCCTAATTACATTACCTAAACCCCAATGATCTACACGATTCCTCATACCTACTGAATTGTAGACTATTAAATGTAGAATTAATGAATAATGTGGCCAATGATCGTCGATAAGTGGTAGGACTCTACGTTGTGTGTTGATAGTAACTCGGTTCTTTTGATGCTAAAGACAAACGGACTAATGCTAAGGTTAATTTAACTTCTTACATTCCTCGTAATCATTTATTGTCATATATTAAGATTCAAAGTATTATAAACTTAGAACAATTGTAGTATGAACATCAGATAGATTTCTTTAATTACCATGCCTAGAACTTGGACTGCTAGTAACGTATTAGTAAATATTGAATTTAACAATCTTATTTTGTATAATTGATTTTATTACGGCTAAGGATAGAGGCTCCACCTGCCGCCCCTACCAGTGACCCTCGGCTCCAGACTGGACAGGCCCCCTCCGTATATAGTCTACAAACTGCAAGTTCTCTTTCCAGTTTGTGACAAAATTGGACAACATATCACAAATAATTATCGGGACAAGAGGACTTTATTTTTTATCAAAGCTCCTATGTCTAGTCAGTGTCTGTCGGAATTTAATCTAACTTAGTAAAGGGGAATATTAATTTGTGATATTTTATTGAAACTAATCATTCATATCAAAAAGTCAGTCCTCTAAGTTTATCTGCGGGGCTTAACTCTACTAATCTAGATATATGTATAATATCTGACCAGTACCGAAAAGCTCCTATTTTCTCCCTCAGGAGTACTCATATACAAAGGCTTCTTTACACAGCCAAAACTCTACAGCGTTATACCGTAGTATGGTTCTAGTTTCAAGTTTTTCTACTTGATGTTGTAATCCAGATAATTCCAGATATAGAGGTAATATAATGATTCACCCAACAGAGAGCATACGTCTCATAGTTCATATGGAAGGTATCACTTTCGGATTGTATCCATGGTGACTTACGCACCGAACTATTGTCAGATTGAAATCAAAATATTGATAGTCTCTCACCTGGAGACAACTGAATATACAGTTAAAATTGTATTAGGTCATTTATATCCATACTTGGAACCAGATCATACCATTATGGTATTTATTTTTAGTAATTATTCAATTTACATAATTATGTCTTATAACTCGCAATGGACTTATCACTTTCGGATGTTTCCATGGTGCTACTGCAACGAGCTAATAAGATAATTTCATTATTAAAATATAAATAGTCTCGTCTTTTGGAGACGACTGAAAATACAGTCAATATATTAATAATCTCTCTCTTGGAGATAACTGTAAACACAGTAAAATTTCAATAAACAATAAATACAAATAAAATAAGTAATTGCAGTAATTTGTCTAAACAAAACTCCTTTGCTGAAAATAGGTACACATTGAAATACATAATGTAATAAGCGTGAAGCGATGATACGTGTGATATACGTCAAAATCATTAATTAAATAACCTATTACGAATTATTTAGAGTCTGGCTATGAAAATTGTTATTTTATAAAAAGTTATAATTTGACAAATATAAGTAATAAAACATGCAACTTAGCTCTGGCTGTTAACGGCCCTCGAGCGACTGTTCTTAAACTGACTTTACATTACACTGAATTAATCACATAACAAATGTTATGGATCCAAACACTGGCTTTATATTTATTTATTAGTAAAATTTGCCTTTATTTTATAAGATTGTTAGGCAAAATTTATATGAAATTTATCACAAACTGTTTGCTAATGAATTCACTGAAATTATAATTAATTCAAATCTACACTGAATTTAATCAATTACTTTAACTTTCAAATATCAAATAGACCGCGCGCGATTGCGTTAGTTAGGGGTCCGTTGCCCTAGACTCGTAAAACCCGACTGTCCTCCCCAGCTTCCCGAAAAACCATTCCTTCAGGGCGACTCCCGCGCACATAAGGTCCAAATTCCCACCAAAAGTTTCAGGTATTTCGCTTATCGTTTGAAAGTGATCCGTTTATTTATATTAAGAATAGGGTCTGATTGTCCCGCCCGTGGGAGTCCAAATGTTATCGTTTAATATTTTAAATAATAAACAAAGCTGAGTTATGGTTAAGTGGAAATAGAACAATAAATCTGGCTATTTTATTAAGGTCGGTAAAACCTGTGAAACTTGATTCAATCGTTGACAGATATTTTCAATTTGCTATGGGAAAATTCCCGCTAACTCGAACCCCGATCTTGTAATTATTACGAATACATATTAAATCCTATATTTGCGAACAACAGGCAGATTGAATCCTGACGGTTGTTACAATCGACCCCAAATCTTTATGCAGGTGGTAATTAGATAACCGAAGTAAAGATTTCCTAATAAATTTAACATCGCAAATATAACTTTTGGATTGTCTCCTCATTCTCAAATATAATATGAACTTTACTAGCTCTTAATCTGTTGGACCTTGAAATCATACATATTGTGTGTGTGTGTGTGTGGTGTGTGTGTGTGTGTGTGTGTGTGTGGTGTGTGTGTGTGTGTGTGTGTGTGTGTGTGTGTGTGTGTGTGTAAATCCAGATTGAAAATGATTGTTTTTATTTTTGTAAGTACCTACATTTAGAGAATAATTTAATACGTGAAATGTTCATGAGCAAAATGTAAATTAAATCAATATTGTTTTACCAAGCTCATTGACAGAATAAGTACAGTTGACTTCGGTACCTCGGTTGTGAGTCGAGATAATTCCTAGTGAATAGTAAGCAAACGATTTCTTTGTGATCTTACATTATGATTACGCACGAAATGCTCGCTAACTCCTGCACAACTGTCCGTTATCTGTATTCCAAATCGACTGATAACTCAATTTTGATTTATCCGAAAACAACCTTTTCCAACTCTGGAATGTGTGTATAGTGTGCTTAGTTCGAACCTAGCGTGTATAGTGTGAAATTTTATGAAGTCAGCCGCAGCTGTAATTTAGATCTCAGATTCATTAAATTATCTGATATGATCTTTAACCTAACACCAAAATTATTCCTTCATAAAATTTATTTGTGGTGCATGTATGATTCCAACTCCATCAAATCGTCAAAGGTTCTGAAATGTGATAATCCAAGTGGGCTCTCTAAAAAACTATAATGCACACAAGTTATTCACTCACTTCTCTCACGCAACCTAAAGCTATGTCTAATATTCACTCAGTACAAATGAACAATCAAATCCCTCAATCGCTTCACTCATCCTCCCAATTGAATTAGCACACCATTCTAACCTGTGACACAGAGCTTATGTGATTTACAATCCAAGAAAGTATTCCATTTTTTTTAATTTCATCCCTTGTAATCTTAATAGAGTGTCTTTTACACGTACCTGATTCTTATATGAAATGTAAGTCCAATATGTTTCCAATCAGACAAACTGAACTGTGCAATTCATTCTACCTCAAGCTGCTTAACATTCATTTTTTTTTTTTTTTTTTACCCATTGCCACTAAAATTTCTCTTGCACAATCTCTCCTCCTTCCAATTCTCGATTATGCCGATTCTTCCTTTCTTGATCTAACTGAGCAACAGTTAGACAAACTTGAGCGCCTGCAGAGTGTCGGGATAAGGTTTATATTTGGCTTGCGCAAATATGACCATGTCTCGGAATTTCGCAGGAAGCTCAAGTGGCTACCTATACGGCTTCGCCGTAATTCTCATATCCTATCTCTTCTCTATAACATTCTATTTCTGGCCTCTGCACCCCTTTATCTCAAAGAGCGTTTCACCTTTCTTCATCTTTCTCACACTCTTTCTCTGCGCTCTTCGGCAACCCTTATGCTTCAAGTACCAGCTCACTCTACTTCTTTCTTCGCCCATTCCTTTACTGCCCGGGCTGTTCAACTATGGAACGCATTACCAGTTTCGGTGAGGCGTGCTAAGTCACTACCAACCTTTAAAACTATGTTAAAGGAGCACTATTTGTCCTGCTGTCACTAATGCATAACTGAGTCCCTATGTATATAAGTATATATATTTTATGATATGTATGTAGTATATTTCCATGTAAGTATTATAAGTATTTTATTTTATTTTATAATATATGTATAACCTGCAAGCACACAGATCCCCTGGTACTGTCCACGATCCTATCCATCCATGGTTGTCTGGTAGAGATCGCTCTTGAGCGATAAGACCGCCAATTGTATCTAGTTTTTTTAAGTTTAATTTACATTTTCATGTTATACTTAGTGTGCAATAAAGAATTATCTATCTATTCATATATCTTTAGATTTAATGTCCGACTGATCCTTATTATTTTATTCTCTTAGTATTTGCGGATAAACTAATCTCCCGGACTGAACAAAATGAAATATCATTTATTAGTTTACATCCATCTATACTTTTGAAACATGCGGTAACAGCGGACATTTTCCAGATGGGAATAAAGATCAACGTTGAATTTCATCATTATCACATCACCTAAGTATTTTCTAGAGCGCCTGTCTATTCTGAAACTAGTATTTCTTGTAAGATACTTTGTACGTTTCAAAAATGTTCTAGACTAGTAGCAAGATGTCCAAATACGTACTGAAATGAAATCGAACCGTGACCACTCACTCTCGATAGGTATTGTTAAGTGTATTAGGAACAATGACTATTTCATCAGAATTATAATCGCGTCTTAAGGTTCAGATCAGCATCAAAATATTCCGGTATTATTTATTTATTTAAAGTTGTGTCAAGTGTTCTTACCTTGTTTTTTTCTAGCAAGACCTATGAGAAACACTTATCGCTGTGACCCAAAATATTATCACGAGTACCTGTTACTTAACTTATTCGTCGACCCATTAACGTCATACTTGAGTTCAATAGAACCCTGTTAGTTATGAGTGTTCTCAAAATATCAGTTAATTCTCAAGTGTCCAGATAACCATAGCTCTTAACGTTAAATTTCAATAGCTGTAAAAAATGCCATAAATCTGTTTACTTTATTACTACCACCCTATGTTTATCGTAAACTGAGCTATTTAATTTCTCATTAAAATATAAAGAATCTAAAATCAAATAGAAGTAAAATATAAGATTACCTAAATTAATTATTCCCGACCCCAGAGTCTGTGCCCTTTAATATTCTTAAATCCTCAATTGTTTATCTAATGAAGTCACAAACATTTCTGACATTTCCTAACCATTGGAGATCTTTCCAAATAAGCTGGTTTATTTATACACTCTAATCTCGTACCGACCCCAAAGTAAACTTTGCTATGTATTCGTTACTAGATACTTATTGCACCTAATGTAATGTAATGACCCACAAGCTAGAACTTAAATCTGTACTGAGTCTTATCTTTTAACACTAGCTTACATACAACTAATCGAAACAAGGCTTACTTTTTTCATATAACGTATTACTGAATGAGGTATAATAATAATTATAACAATGCTGGATTAAACTCCCGGAACAACCACTTGCAGATCGCACCAACATCTGATAAGGCGGGAATCGAACCCACAACTACATAATTATAACTGAATGAGGTATAATGATAATAACAATGCTGAGTAAAACACCCGTAAATCCCAAAACAAATACTTGCAGATCGCACAAACATCTGCATCAAGGCAGGAATCGAACCCGCAACATCTGATAACATTATAATAATTCAAAGTTAGTTACGTCTCTAGATATCCCTAATATATTCCGTTTGTCTTTAAGCACCTTCCATTTCACAAGCAGCAAATTGTGCGAAAGATTCGCACTTTGGGTTTCTACCTATTATAATTTAATATAAAATAATTTTCCCTGCTTAATTTTAATTGAAAATTCATATTTTAGTTCTATACGACCCCCGTTCTTATAACATAAATCTAATTCTGTACAATTCTACTGACAAATAACTTATCTGAAAAGGTATACCTATTCTTATGTAAATTTTGTATATATTAACTTAGTTTGATCCTAATTTAAATCTAAATATATATATCCTGGTCACGGCACCAAATTGTAACGATCTAAAATTTGTAACGACCCCTTAATTTTTTTTACTTACTAAATCTTAACCGCCGGCTCCTTAACTTATTTTGTCGCTTAATTTAATTCCTAATTACATTACCTAAACCCCAATGATCTACACGATTCCTCATACCTACTGAATTGTAGACTATTAAATGTAGAATTAATGAATAATGTGGCCAATGATCGTCGATAAGTGGTAGGACTCTACGTTGTGTGTTGATAGTAACTCGGTTCTTTTGATGCTAAAGACAAACGGACTAATGCTAAGGTTAATTTAACTTCTTACATTCCTCGTAATCATTTATTGTCATATATTAAGATTCAAAGTATTATAAACTTAGAACAATTGTAGTATGAACATCAGATAGATTTCTTTAATTACCATGCCTAGAACTTGGACTGCTAGTAACGTATTAGTAAATATTGAATTTAACAATCTTATTTTGTATAATTGATTTTATTACGGCTAAGGATAGAGGCTCCACCTGCCGCCCCTACCAGTGACCCTCGGCTCCAGACTGGACAGGCCCCCTCCGTATATAGTCTACAAACTGCAAGTTCTCTTTCCAGTTTGTGACAAAATTGGACAACATATCACAAATAATTATCGGGACAAGAGGACTTTATTTTTTATCAAAGCTCCTATGTCTAGTCAGTGTCTGTCGGAATTTAATCTAACTTAGTAAAGGGGAATATTAATTTGTGATATTTTATTGAAACTAATCATTCATATCAAAAAGTCAGTCCTCTAAGTTTATCTGCGGGGCTTAACTCTACTAATCTAGATATATGTATAATATCTGACCAGTACCGAAAAGCTCCTATTTTCTCCCTCAGGAGTACTCATATACAAAGGCTTCTTTACACAGCCAAAACTCTACAGCGTTATACCGTAGTATGGTTCTAGTTTCAAGTTTTTCTACTTGATGTTGTAATCCAGATAATTCCAGATATAGAGGTAATATAATGATTCACCCAACAGAGAGCATACGTCTCATAGTTCATATGGAAGGTATCACTTTCGGATTGTATCCATGGTGACTTACGCACCGAACTATTGTCAGATTGAAATCAAAATATTGATAGTCTCTCACCTGGAGACAACTGAATATACAGTTAAAATTGTATTAGGTCATTTATATCCATACTTGGAACCAGATCATACCATTATGGTATTTATTTTTAGTAATTATTCAATTTACATAATTATGTCTTATAACTCGCAATGGACTTATCACTTTCGGATGTTTCCATGGTGCTACTGCAACGAGCTAATAAGATAATTTCATTATTAAAATATAAATAGTCTCGTCTTTTGGAGACGACTGAAAATACAGTCAATATATTAATAATCTCTCTCTTGGAGATAACTGTAAACACAGTAAAATTTCAATAAACAATAAATACAAATAAAATAAGTAATTGCAGTAATTTGTCTAAACAAAACTCCTTTGCTGAAAATAGGTACACATTGAAATACATAATGTAATAAGCGTGAAGCGATGATACGTGTGATATACGTCAAAATCATTAATTAAATAACCTATTACGAATTATTTAGAGTCTGGCTATGAAAATTGTTATTTTATAAAAAGTTATAATTTGACAAATATAAGTAATAAAACATGCAACTTAGCTCTGGCTGTTAACGGCCCTCGAGCGACTGTTCTTAAACTGACTTTACATTACACTGAATTAATCACATAACAAATGTTATGGATCCAAACACTGGCTTTATATTTATTTATTAGTAAAATTTGCCTTTATTTTATAAGATTGTTAGGCAAAATTTATATGAAATTTATCACAAACTGTTTGCTAATGAATTCACTGAAATTATAATTAATTCAAATCTACACTGAATTTAATCAATTACTTTAACTTTCAAATATCAAATAGACCGCGCGCGATTGCGTTAGTTAGGGGTCCGTTGCCCTAGACTCGTAAAACCCGACTGTCCTCCCCAGCTTCCCGAAAAACCATTCCTTCAGGGCGACTCCCGCGCACATAAGGTCCAAATTCCCACCAAAAGTTTCAGGTATTTCGCTTATCGTTTGAAAGTGATCCGTTTATTTATATTAAGAATAGGGTCTGATTGTCCCGCCCGTGGGAGTCCAAATGTTATCGTTTAATATTTTAAATAATAAACAAAGCTGAGTTATGGTTAAGTGGAAATAGAACAATAAATCTGGCTATTTTATTAAGGTCGGTAAAACCTGTGAAACTTGATTCAATCGTTGACAGATATTTTCAATTTGCTATGGGAAAATTCCCGCTAACTCGAACCCCGATCTTGTAATTATTACGAATACATATTAAATCCTATATTTGCGAACAACAGGCAGATTGAATCCTGACGGTTGTTACACCGTGTCTCGGAGCGATTTGTAAAGGAGAATGCTTTTTTGTTGTCTGTACATTCTTACACATCAAGATAGGAATACGTCTTATCATCCGCTCTTACCTAATTTTGGTATTATAGTAGGCTGGAGGTTGGAACTAATTGTGCAAGCTAGGTTTATTCTTAGATGCAAAATAAAATAGGTGAGGTAAATAAATAATGTTGGAAAATCCATCTACAGGCTCAAGCTAAGCAGAGCTTGTGCTATGGGTACTAGATGACTGATATATTTAATATAATGTATAACATAGGTAGATATTTTTTATTATACATAGAAAATACCCAGATCATCAGGGACAAATATTTGCATTGAGCGTACATTTGTCCCAAGACGGGAATCGAACCCACAACCTCCTGCGTCGCAGGCGGAACTTCGCCCCCCGCATCGCATCGGTTGAATCTTGCGTATGTGTTTTAGTTTATTCTACCTGATACTATGTTTTTTTCGGATTCGCTCGTCATTTATCTAACATCTAGTGATACTGTAACACAGCACACAAAAATAATTTCTAATCGAATAATGAGATATAAACTATTACAATAATCCTAAGGTTTTCCGGAAGAAAAGTCTTTGTTAGATTTAAGCTCGCCTTATCCTACTTATTTAAGTCCTACTTAGTTGACGACCGATGTGGTGCGGTGGGCGATGGTCCGCCTGCTACGCAGGAGGTTGCGGGTTCGATTCCCGCCTCGGAACAATTGTGTGTACGATCTGCAGATATTTGTTCCGGGTGTTCTGGTCGTTTTCTATGTATAATAAATAATATCTATCTATGTAATGTATTGTATTATGTATATCAGTTATCTAGTACCCATAACACAAGCTCTGCTTACCATGGGGCTAGATAATGCTGTGTGAATTGTCCAGCATTATTTATTTATTTAACAATAAATACCGTAGTTCCGGAGATTTAATTTACCTACCCATTAAAAACAAACACAGGTACTTACAACATTTAACTCTTTATAATAATTAATAATATTAAAACTGACAAACTTTCTGAGGCCATAACCTGGTAGTGACGTAAAGTTAATTATCGAGGATAGAATCCACAACCCAGCCACTGGCAAGATTGCGAACTTTGCTTTCAACTTTGGCGAAGAAACCTCTCGCCGCTATATTACAGTACCTGTTAGTATGTCCCAATTAAACATTATTCTGTATAACACGCCACTATCTATACTTGTTCTAACACTTCATGTCCATCCAAAGGTTGCCTGGCAGAGATTGCTCATAGCGATAAGGCCGCCCATTGTACAACACATACTGTATTTGTCTTTCTCCTGTCTTGTGTATCTGTTTTTATTAGGTGTGCAATAAAGTGTAATTGAATCGTATTGTACTTTCTCAACAGTACCAAGACATTGAAACTAGGATCTAGCAGAAAGATACTTCGACGACTTTCGGGTTTTGTTTATCGGGTATTTATCGCATACCTTTTGTTATATTACAGCGATCGTGGTCACGGGGCGACTTACGTACGCCCGAATACTCAACCGCATCTCAGATTTAAGCACGTCTCAAGTCGGCATTTTTTGACAGTTTGCAATTAAAATCTGTCAGAAAATCGTCACTTACGCGATGGAAACGTATGAAAAAATAAAACAAAAGATACGCGATAAATACCCGACACATCATTTTGAATGTACTTCGACGGGTCTTCGACAATTCAATTGGTTAGATTATAGTTATTTTAATGAAATACAAACCAGCGCGAGGCGTTCTGATCATCTCACTTCATTTTTAGTTCATACTGAAATGGAGGTCTTTTAAAGGAGTGAAAAAGGAAACCTTTAGTTGTTATTTTCAGAGATAGAAAGAGGTCGAATTCTGCTAACAATAGTTTGACTATGACAATGGTATCGACGCATAATCTTCCATAGATGTAAGACACACTACATAGTACTATTTCCAGAGGGATTAATATATTGGTTTCAAACTGAACACTTTTGACACGCCTCCTTCAATCTACAGTTTTTTGATCAAAGGTATAATGCCAAAACGTGTCATTCTGAGACTAAACTATAGTTATAGTAAAGCTATTTTATTAAGTGGAGTTAGGGCCCAGAAATATTGCTGAGCTTAACAGTTATGTTGTAAAAAACAAAGCTACAAGTAAAAAAACTATATTCAAACTTTACTTGCTCTGGTTTGTACCTCAGGTGTTTTTAACGACTGTAGGTTTTTGCAACTACCTTTTTCAAGAAAAAGCTTTTGCAATTCACGATTCTACAATGACAAAACAACATTATAAAACAAGGTGAAACAAGAGGAGCTTGGGGCTAATTGATAATAGGGTGAGGTAATATTTTAATAGCTCGATATTCTAAAATGTTTTACAGTAAAATACAATACAATATATGACCCTTTATTGTACACCACAAAATTAAATAAAAAACATAAACATTAACATGAAACAGAAGAAAGTAATAGGCGACCTTGTTGATTAGAAGCGATTTCTTCCAGGCAACCTTTAGATGGATATAAAATTAAGAATAGCTGATCAAATAAACTTCTGTGAAGGTCGACCATTATAAGATTACTAAATAATTTAAGCGAGCCTTTAAGCTAGTAATTTTGCCCGCGGTTTTTGTGTAGCAGTGGGCTAAGGTGGTTAAAGTAACCTTAAAAACACCATCATCATCAGTCTATAGCAGTCCACTGCTGGACATAGGCCTACCCCAATGAGCGCCATAGCGCCCTGTCTTCAGCTTGCCACATCCAGCCCTCCGACCAGGTGGGATGACGAACTGCGAAAGACTGCAGGTAGATACCTTCAGTCTTTCGCAGTTCGTCATCCCAACTGGTCGGAGGGCGTCCTACACTACGTTTACCGAGTCGTGGTCTCCTCTTAAGAACACGTTTGCCCCAGTGGTCGTCGGTTCTTCGCGATATATGGCCGAAAAACACAGTGCCTCTAAAATGTGATAAAAATGGCAATTAAACGTTCTTGCCAAGGATACAAATCAAAATGTTACAATAGCTAAACCTATGTTGTTGACTGCTATCGTACTTGCCCTATCTCCCCAAACCTGTCTGTGTCTTTTTGTGCTGGATCATCTTTCAGTGGGTTTTTACAACCCGACACTGCAGAAGCCTCTAATTTATCACGTCTGGTTCAGCCACTAATACCATGACTGCCAGCTTTCCACACGTTACATCTGTTATTTTCAAAACCTTAAACGTAAGAGTTTCTTACTTCCCACGACATTAAAACAAAGCCGTAAACATACAATAAACAAAAGCAAAAATTCCTATGCGTTCCTATAACTAACTAACTACTCGTATAACTGTATATGTAACAAGATAATTATAATGTAGGTACATAGGTAAGTATAGGAAATTATAAAAAATAGACTAGGTCTTTGGTTTTAACTTTTTTCGGAAAATGCCTTAAAAATGTACATTGAAATTGTGTCTGCCAAACACATAACACTCGAAAAACATAACCCACGCCTAGCGGGTAAAAATAACGAAGCCAGAATTTTCAATTGACAGTAAAAAAGCGAAAAAAAAATTAGGCTGCTTTTAAAAATGTGCGAAAAAGCTTTAAAAATCCTCTAGCTTCCCGCTCGCCAACAAAAATAACCCATAAGAAATTTTAAATGGCACAATGACGAAAACATAAGCTATGGGGTTAACAGGCTCATTGTATAGCTAAAAATTCAATCACTCTCACCGCATCAAACGAGCCCAGCCATTGTGTGACAAGTACACTTAGCTACATAATTGGACAGTCAGCGGTTAGCCATGGTGTCGAGTACTCCTGTAAATTGGGAGAGTGCTGAGAGTTTATAGAGGAATTTGTGGTTGTATGCGGCTTACCTAGCTATCAAAGGCTTTGTTACTAAATAGTATTAGCACAATTATAGATTTCTTAAAGATTCTTTTAAAAATATAAAATTGTGCAAATATTATTGTGCATCACCAGCAGTCATTCAAACCGTACTCATTAGCATCCAAATCCTAGGTCCTACATCGAGATACTTTTGATACTATTTAGAAATCTAGAATTGTGCTTATACCTACTATTTAGTAAAAAAAACCCTTTGATAGCTAGGTTAGTCGTATACAATGGCACGTTGATTTCCTAGATTTTGACTACCTTTTATTAAGTTTCAAATGATCGTTGTTGTGTCGTGTGGTGTCAGGGAATTTGCATCACCCCAACTCTTCCCGCGGGTGTTGTAAGAGGCGACTTAGGGATATCTTGGGGTTATCCACCGAGCGGCGGGCAACAGCGCCTCCCGCATAACTATTTTCCACATAACTGCGATCTCCAACTCGCATGCAGCGTGGGGATTATGTGCACTACCCCCCATGAGATAAAAGCCAATAAGGTGCATATCAAGGGGAGCCCTGCGTCCAGCCATGGACCAATATAGGCTGTTGAGGTCGTTGAAGTAAATTTAATCCTGCATGTTAAATTTAACACACTTTCTGGCTTTCTATTGAGCTGAAATGTAGGTAAGCCTATGTACGAGTTTAATCATTAGCAGGCAAACTTTGAAACAAAGCGATGAGTGGGCATCTTTATGCAGAATGTTATTAATATGGATGATCTCGCCTCCACAATGCAAATTAATTTGAATAAACTTCCCGCAAATCTGTTTGAGATAAAAGTTTGAGTGTTTTCGACGGACTTGCCAAAGATACATACATACATAGGTATTTTTCATAACGACTATAAATAAATAATGCTGGACAATCCATATAGCATCATCTAGCTCCAAGCTAAGCAAAGCTTGTGTTGTTGGTACTAGATGACTAATAAACTCGTACTTGATACATTACATATAGATATGTACATGTTTTGTTATCTAGATGATTTCTATACTAAAAAGACATCTAGTAATAAGCCTTAATACCAAAACACCCGGAACAAACAAACATTTGTCCCAAGGCGGGCATCGAACCCGGACCTCCTGCGTCGCCCGCCGCGTCACATCATCGGTGTGTGTCTGAAGAGGCAAATAAAGACTTTATCTATCTATCTTTAGATTACCGTAGATTTAGAAATCTTAATTTTGTTTTAAGACAACGATTTTGAAATATTATAAAAAAGAAATGATTGTCAGCGGAGTTCCCTCGGCCGCATAGTCAAATTGCTCTTTGCCCTGTCCCCTATCGCCAGCGAAGGGAGCAAAGGACACAATTAACACGTCACTGGTTTGTGCAGTTTTATTGACAAGTCTGTTGTTGATAGGTTGCACATAACTTACTGCAATGTTACTGACATTGCTTATCGATGGCAAAATCATTTGGAGAACTACTTGAGTTATGTACTATTTCCATACCATCTATGTATATCACTCTTGAGCGATAAGGCCGCCAATTGTAACTAATTTTTTTTTGTACATAGTTCCTTAGTTTGCAACAAAGTATTTTCTATCTATCTGTCTGCCTATATCCATAGTGACAAGTGCTTCAGGATTGTCATTATGTACTTATATCTTTGGAGACCTAAGTCCAGCAGTGGAGGTCGGTCGTTCGACTGAAAGAATGATGATGAAGAGGGTCTCAAGGCGGATCATTTATGATAAATAATCACCGTGAACTATTAAACGTCCTAGTTTTTAATCGTTATCGTTGTAGGTAAGTACTGGATTACTACCGGAAATCTAAAGATAACACCTACTTCTTACTTACCTACTATCAAACAAATACATTTATTGCCATTATTATTATTGCCATGCCGATCCAAATACAATTGTTTCCGAGATAAAATAAGCCCCCGTCACCTACCGCGCAGTATTCAGGTAAAAAAACTATTCCCAGATACTTGAACTGCTTCAAACTCAAAAAAACTCTACAAAAATTCCGCCGAGTCCATTAAAATATCTTCCGAATTCACGCACTTGAGCAAAATTGTCGCAAAAGGTCTTTCACACCAATAAAAGGTCCAAAATACCCATTAAAAGGTGCAATAAATTATAAACACCGATTTACCACAAACAAGGGTCTTCTTGACCATAAAATTGACAAAAGATCGTGCATTGTCCATTTCTTGAATGAATGGTATGAATGGGAGCGTATGAATGAACGTAAGGAATGAATGAACAAGTGTCAGACACGCTGGCGTCGGCTATTCTGCTATTCGAAGGCTGTTTTTGTGTTATTACGTCTACCTGCCTGTTGTTTGATTAGCCGAAAGTTGTCCTTTATTGTGAAAAGAGGACGATGAAATATTGATTGGATATTGACGGCTCTAGGTTGGATTTCGTTATTGCAACATTTCATTTTCTAATTTATTACGATTCTCATTTCCATCGTCTCGGGGTATTATGAGAGCCGGTTGTTTGGAACACAAGCGAGGGGTCGTTAACGATACCAACGTGGTCTTTTGAGATAAATATACGAAAGGCTACATACACTACACTATTATCAACATTAATATTGGCCTAAGATTTATCTGGGTTGGCAATTGACTGCTGGAGAAATCGAACATATGTACATCCGAACATAGAACCTCCTCCTTTTTTCGAAGTCGGGTACTAAGAAACATGATTGTTAGTAACCGTTCAACACTTAAAACTGTTCCACATCAAATAAAGCACTTTGATATTTGAATCCGGAGATATAAACATTTAGAATAATCGAATTCCACATTATATATAGACCATAGACCGCTCTTCCCAAAGGAACGGATTCCTAATTCTATTCAAAATAATCTACCTCAGTTCACCATTTTCACGTATGGTAACCTGTGAAGCGTAAACACTACCCGCGTGCAAAATTCATAATTCCCGACAACTCGCTCCGGGCACCGTTCAATTTGCCCGGGGCGGGATGCTGCTCCAAATATTTATCGCATCCTTTGAATTCTATATTTATGAGAGCTTTTACAGGCTCTGATACGATTATCGTGCATTTATTGATGCGATTTTTTTAACCACTGTTACACTGTTAATTTGAATGTATGTAGATTATAGACATATAGAAAACACTTTATTATACCACACAAAACACATAACAATACAGGAATAAACAATAGAATACTATTGATAGAGTAGAAAACCTGAGTTTTTGATTTCATATAAATAATGATCTAGCTATCTACTCGTACTTTTGACCTAGTCAAACTAGTTGAAACAAGATGCATACTCCTATGGTCTTATTTTAAGGAGACCGCGACTCGGCAAACGTACATAGGTAGTGAAACTCCGGCCAGGTGGGATGACGATCTGCAGGCAGATGCTGGATGCGTCAAACTGAAGACAGGGCGCTATGGCGCTCATTAGGGAGGCCTATGTCCAGCAGTGGACTACTGTAGGTTGATGATGATAATTTATAAATCGATGTATTATAGTAGAATTAAAATTTTCTTTGTCCATAGATCTGTTTGTTTTACCATCACTTCGTTACCCATTTGTCAAGGTTTTCCCTGTATAGCTAAAGATCCGATTAAAAAGTCGTGTGCATGTATTCCCTCACAAACTTCGCCTCGACCTTTGAAGCTAGAAAATTAAATGAAATGCCCACCTACGTACGATTTCTTATCTTCAGAGAAAAGAACAACTATCTCTGAAAAAAATACGCCATACAATACGCCTGTTCTGATTCCTATAGTTTTCTTTTTACTTAGAAAGTACGCCCATGGGAGGACGAATAGAAGTTCGGGCAACACTAACGAAATTCGGAAAAATTCCCTGCCCTATACCTACAGCGACTGAGTAAACATTGTTATGAAACGATGCTGGTTTGTTTTGTGCGTTGGTTTATTGAAGCGCAAATATGGTTTGAATGTAAAACACTGCGTCCAATTACATTTTTACACTTGTTTTGATCTGCGGAATTATTCGGAATTCTTCTGATGAAGCAAATAATATGATTGCTGCTATATTTGTTGTGGGGATGATGATTTGACGGATTTCTATAAAATATCAATTAGTTCTTCATGTTCTTTTTTGTTTTTTTGGTTGGAATGAATATATGGTAAACTATTTCTGCCCGCGGCTTCGCACGCGTTGTTTAATGTTATTTTATATCCCATGGAAACTGATTTCTTGATCTTCACAGCCCGGCGCGCGGCGATGGGTTGGTGCGACATTTCGGTGTATTGTATATTGTAGAAAGTTGATAGTGTTTGGTCAATTTATGCGTGGGCTTCTGTATAGTGTCCTAGACTTCGTAACCTACACTTTATAAGGAAATAAATATTTTCACTATATTTGTGACCAGTCTCAAGCTACATCTGTGCAAATTTTTTGCTAGATCTGTTCAGTAGTTGGTTTGAAGAAGTTACAAACATCCATTGATCTAAACATCGAAACTTTCGTATTTATAATATTTATCATTATGACTAGAGATTATAAAAAGAGGTTAGTATGCGAATAAGATTTTACTAAAAACAGCGTATTGCACTTTTGAATCAACAGTTAGGGCGTCTAAAAACTCGATCGAAAAGGCCGAAAAAATCAGCCGGCTTCGTGAAATCGTTGGCGGCACTTGAACGTATTCACCCTTTGACAAATTCACGTACGTTTTGAATTCGGCAATCGCTATTTCAAAAGCTACCGACTTCAATCCTCGGCCGATACATCTATTTTGGATGATTTATCTTTATCGATCGTAATTGATCACCGAAGATCAAGCGGATAGGCTCTCGAGGTTTTGCAGTCTTTTGTGTATTACTTGAAGAGATTCTGTGTATATTATGTTCGCTTGTATCGCTTGCATCGGCTCAGGTCATATTGGTCCGTGGAATGCAATCATAGAGAAGTCTTATTTATTTTATTTTCTTTTTATTTATTTTTGTCTTGTTAAGCTAATTTGTTAGGTATTACATTTCATATTTTATTGCGGCTTCGGGGCTGAATATATAAGTAGCGATCACAATGGCCGCTGTGATACCCAAGCCACGCAAAGATATTTAAAAAAAATGGTATTACATATGAGGTACATAATTTAAACTTTTTGGGTGAACATGACTTTCGAAGAAACATTTAACTTATCCTAAAACTTTGCTTTTTGGATAAGTTAAATGTTTTGCTTATCCAAAAACTTGTTTTTTGTATAAATTAAATGTTTCACTTTGGCAAAAGTCTCTGAAGTCGCACAAGATAAGGAAATATAAATAGTATATATAAAATATATTCCGATCAAAAAAACCAAAAGCTAGGTTTTAAAATAAAATAATTATTTTTTAACCTTTTTTACCGCTCTCAGGAAATCCTCAGTAGAGCAGGGTGAAATAAAACAAAGCCGACTGAAACCTCACTCGCAACCGAGGACAAATTTAAATTATTTCCTTCGCACTGTGGAATTAAAATAATGTGCAAGTACCTACTTAGATGAAATGTAGCAGTACTGTATTTTTTATTTAAGAGTGAAAGGAACGCAGATAACTTATATAGGTATTACTAGCTGCGCCCCGCGGCTTTGCCGGCGTGGAAATCTATGTGTCAAATGGTGTATAAAGCTTCCTCTTGAATAACTCTATCTATTAAATCCGCATCAAAATCCGTCGCGTAGTTTTAAAGATCTAAGCATACATAGGGACAGACAGACAGCGGGAACCGACTTTGTATTATACTATGTATGTAGTGATTTTCTATAAAAGCTGGTTGTTTGTTCGCTGACTTTAGAATAGAATTAAGGTTTAATTCTCTAAGTTCGCTGACGGTCAAATCTCTTCGCAAATTGACCTATTTGGTGCCGAATTGACGTTGACAAGAGGTTATAACTTGTAGAGGTAATCAGCGTCCGAAAATGATCTCGAAACATGTAAGTTTTCTTGTAAATAAAGCTAGTCAATTCAGAGTTTCTCTTATATTATTTTCACAAATAAATCGACCAGCAACATAAATGATATCTAGTAATGATAATCTCATTAGATTGATTGGCCTTATGGTTAGTGATTAAGTATGTTAATTTTAGTTTTTAAGGTCTGTGGATTTTGTTTAATAAATAAATAAATTGATTACGCAAAAAAAAACACAATGAAAATTAGCAGCTTTCCTCTTAACTCTTTCAACACACGCGTAATTACGACAGGCGTAAAGGGCCATTAGTAGCATTATGACGAACAATGAACAAAATTTATGGTCATTTTTATGGTCGTTTCGAACAAACCAGCAATAAATCGCAATCACTGCAGGTATGTCGCAATTATCCGTTACAGCTGACGACAAATTATTCAAATAAGGGGAGCGTGGGGCTAGTTATGAGCTTTAAGCGTCTTCTTTGTTAAAAAGTTATACATTTTTAAGGTTTTTCTTTCCTCTGAGAAGTTATTATTTCTAGTTTCTGCATGCGTCATTAAATAATAGGTTTCATGGAAATAGAATTATTAAAATTGAATTTAGAAGCCAGAATGGTAAGTTATTGACATTTTAATTTGTCTGTGACAAATTGGTCAACGGAAAAGTAATATTGATTAGTTTCCCGCTGTCTGTCTGTCCCTAATGTATGCTTAGATTGTTAAAGCTACGCAACGGATTTTGATACGGTGTTTTTAAATAGATTGACTCAAGAGAAAGGTTCGCTAAGGATAATTCGTTAAGGTAGGAAGAGGTAAGTTAAGGATATCCACGCGGGCGAAGCCGCGGGGCGTAGCTAGTATTATATATATCAATACCAAGATTCATTTTGGATCACTGCACCACACCAAGATGCCAAGAAAAATAAGAATCGCTGTACCCTACACCTTACGCTGTACCCCAAACGGACGTGATCAGAAGTACATTGTGACGGATACGAACAATCAAGCGAATTGTTTATTGAGTCTGATTGTAATTCTATTTTTGTCGTATCAGGCTTTCAGGCGATTTCGCTCGTTTCGACGTGACGTCACGGGCAATTGATGGAAATTGCGTTAAGGGTTGATGAATTCGAATGTAAGGGTTCTTTTGCGATACGTTGAACAGGAAAATTATAGAAAAATAATAATAAACTTGTCTTTGTATGTAGTTTTATGTTTGACACATCATTAAATATGAAAAAAAGGTTTGGCCTATTCGCACCGCGGCGGCCGCGGTGCGCAAGAACCCATTCAGAACGGGTATTGGGCGATTTGCACCGCGTAGTTCGAACCGACTGAAGACCCAAATCTTAGACTTATGTATGTATTTGATCGCGTTGACTATGTTCTTAATCATATTATATACCTAAGTACAATAAATAATTGGCGCCCAACAAATTTCATCATCATCATCATCATCAGCCCGTATACGTCCACTGCTGAATATAGGCCTTCCCCAAAGAGCCTGAGCCGCCTCCATCCATCGACTCCCTGCGACCGCTGCGCTACAATGTCGTCGGTACATCGAGTGTGAGGTCTTCCCATACTCCGTTTCGCATTGCATCGCGGTCGCCACTCGAGAATCCTTACCTACTATATACTATAAAATGAAAATGAAAAGTTTTTATTTCTTTAAGCTTACAAAATAAGCACTTAGACAAGTCATATTTTATACTATTAAATTATTTTATAGTTCACTTCAATTTTTTGTCCACCAGTGGAAGAAGTGAGAAGAAACGACTAGTATGTTCAAAAGAAACCACTAGTATGTTTATATATATATAATATAAGTAATATAAATAATAAATAATGCCGGACTATTCACACAGCATTATCTAGCCCCAAGGTAAGCAGAGTTTGTGTTATGGTTACTAGATAACTGATATACATAATACATTACATAGATAGATATTTTTAATTATACATAGAAAACAACCAGAACACCCTGAACAAATATCTGCAGATCGTACAAATATTTGTCACGAGGCGGGAATCAATACCTATATCATAAGTGTGAAGAATTATATATCTATAAATGTTGGCTTTATTATTCGTTGTTGCGTTGTCCTTTGAGGTTATTATTCATTCCCACCGCGATGCAAATTATGAACCATTCGCTGCGCACATAATAAGCGGGACAGTCCATGGGGAAATCTGCCAAGACAGAGTCTAATCGGGTTACTAAAGAAACTATGAGATAGTTAGTGGTGGGAATTGTAGAGTAACTTCGTAAGAGAAAATTTAATGCGGGTCCGGTGGGAACAAACATATGTACATATATGAAATTAATATTCCCAATGGTGGAATTTCAGTCAAGGCATAATCGGGCCATATCTGGAGAAGAACCGATAACCGCTGGGGCAAACGGGTTCTTGAGTAGAGACCACGACTCGATAAATGTAGTGTGAGACGCCCTCCGACAGGTGGGATGACGACCTGCGAATGACTGCAGATAGATGCTGGATGCGTCAAGCTAAAGACAGGGCGCTATGGCGATCATTGTTATGTCCAGCAGTGGACTAACATAGGCTGATGATGATGATGAGGTTCTAAGCTAGTTTTTGTTTGCGTCTGGGACACTGCGTCAAAAGCCTTTTGCGCAAATGTCATGATATTTGGGCGTTTGCAAGACAGGTAGAGGCAAGGATGACCCGTTATTTATATACATGGAATGTCCATACCCTGTTTAGTACCGATCACCGAAGTTAAGCAATTTAGATGGGTAGAACTGACTACGTCAGATTGGCTTTTTGCTTTTTTCGTTCTAGAAAATAATGCGGTTTTAGGGTTCCTTTTGCCAATTATTCACGTACGATGGTACGGAACATTCCGTATGCGAGTCGATTCGAACATGGCCGGCTTTATTTTAGAACTAGCGGGCTAGTAATTATACACCAAACGCGGCCTGGGAACAGAACACATCACAAACCCTGATTACTTGTCAAATATTCAGCAAGAGCCTAAGCAGAGTACTTCCATATTAGAAGGTTTACGTAATTTATTACCCTATTCTGAACTAAACAACCTAATCTTTTGTAACTGTTTGGCTTTTTCATGCAAATTGCCCTTAACGAATTTGTTTTTATTGACATATATTACGAAAAGTTTCTTTTCATAAAAGAATTTCAGAATCTTTAATAAGAATCTTCGATAAACTTAGTTTAACGCACGCTCTGCCTTACATATATACATACATAATGTTAATTTCGTCATAAAATCAACCTCAAAACGTGATCAATTCCATCACAACCTCCCTCCACTCTAAGCCATGTTGTGCTTTTAAATGTTCCAATAAACAAGAAATTCCCTCAAAAGTAGGGCACGGGAAAGTTTTTAATCACTCTTTAGTCACGTTCGATCGAGTGTGGGCTGAATGTTGATGAGTCGGAGTGCTGCCACAACTGGGTCAGATATTTATTGTGTGTCGCGATCTAGGTGCAGTGCGTTAGCTTGCAGGATCTAGGTAAAAACCTATAAATAGATCAAAAAACATAATTGTAAAGACTATCTGAGACTTAAAAATGCCTAAATACATAGAAAATCTAAAATCTTAGGCATTGCGGTTAATTTTTGTAAAAACTTCTTCCCGATTTCGCCAAACAAAGTGCCATAAGTATTAGCTATTTGATTAATCAAAAATTACAGCAATATTAAACCATGCTTTCTGTTTGGTGAGATCGGCCTTAACCTTATCCTGAGTTTGAGCGCTGGGAGGTGCGACACAGTTGTAAACTTATGCGCTTTCCAGTGTTCCGTTGTATGTTAGTAATAATTCTTTGTTCATTCTTAATAAATAAATTGAAATTGAAAAAAATAATAATATATAAAAAAACATGCCAAGGAGTGACCCCTACCATAGTGTATTAGAGGCTAGTCGCGCCCTTCGCACGCGTCGTTTCAATGAAAACATCTTAAGGTTATTTCTATCCTATGGGAACTGATTTATGCGATACAAAGTAGAATATAATATATTCTGGGCCTAGAACTACTCGTAATTATGCGATTCCTGCCGGATCCGTTCAGTAAGTATCAGTCATCACATCCATCAGTCATCATGTCATCAGGTCAGTTCAATTTATTATTTATTGAATATTTTAAAACAGTTTTCATGGGCTAGAAATAACCTTAAGACGTTTCCATAAAAACAAAACGCGCGAAGCCACGATCAGAAACTAGTTTTCTTATAAAAAATTTGACGACGAATTTATTATGAATGTAAGCGGGCTTACGAGTACATTGCAAATCAGATTCTGCTCTTTCTATTATAAGAACTGCACGATATATTTATATCAATGCACTGGCATCTGCCACTGACACTGGTTCTGCAGGAATGTTATTGCAGCCTTCTACCTTCCAAAAGATATGATAAGAATCAAATCAAACAATCTTCCACAAATTTCTCAGCCCCACGTAAACGAGTAAAAAAAATGTTAGCCAATTCCATTCAGAAACGTAGTACTTAACTCTCTCATTGCCTATCAACCGTCACTTAAACCACTTGAAGCTCATCATTACCATGTGACCGTCACCAACGACAAACCACCAACCAATTAATATGCAAGCCCCTCCCCCGGCCACGCCCCTAGGCCGACAGATGCGCGTGAGTCGGCGAAAGCGCGCGCGTGTACTGCTATCTATTCTGTGCGTTGTGACGAAAGCGCTACGAAAGCTCTGATGTATGAGATGATAGCGCTATTATATTGCTTGATTATCACCTGCCGGCGTATAGCAACAATTAAACAGATATTTTTTTATAGTTTCTATAGTTTACTAGCTGTTTCCCGCGGTTTCCCCCGCGTTTAATTCGAATTTCTAAAATATAATATAACTAGCCTATGTTCACCGGGGATAGTGTAGCTTCCCAACGGTGAAAGAATTTTTCAAATCGGTCCAGTAGTTTCGGAGCCTATTCAATACAAACAAAAATTAAAACTTTCCTCTTTATAATAATTTAGTACAGACTAAATGCGCCCCGCGGCTTCGCCCGCGTGGAAATCCATATGTCAAATGGTTTATAAACGTTTATCTTGAATCAATCTATCTATTAAAAATCGAATCAATCAAATGTGTATCGATTGATAGAAAGGTTTTAACTTTGACATATTTGACACGCGTCCCTCCATTTGTAGATTTTTCATCAAAGTAAAATGTCAAAATATGACATTTTCAAACGATACCTTGTTATAGTGAAGTCATTAGTTAAATGGAATTAGAAACTCATCATCAGCATCAGCCTATGTTAGTCCACAGCTGGACAAAGGCCTCCTAATGGGCACCATAGCGCCCTGTCTTCAGCTTGTCGCAGGTCATCATCCAACCTAGTTAGAGGGCGTCCTACACTACGTTTACCGAGTCGTGGTCTCCACTCAAGAACACGTTTGCCCCAGCGGTTGTCGGTTCTGCGCGAGATATGACCATATTATAAAATATTTATTATAACTATGGATATTAGCAACTATGCCATCTCAAAGTCTAATGGATTGCGGAATTCGCGCGCCTGATTAACACTCAGTTCAAAAAATTGGGTAACTAATCTGGTTAAAATATCGAATGGTCTGATAACCGGGGGACTTAAAAGCGGTAATTTAATGGCAATTTCAAAGGGAGATTTAAACTCGATTAAACCAGTCAACACAGCACTAAGTATAATGCGGTGTTCTCAGGTTACGAGACAATTCACACTACAACAATGGGATTCAGATTACTGTTCAAACGTTTTACTGTTTTTGATATACAGGGTGTCTAAAATTCATATCACCCTAGAGGTTTTTTCTACAAGACGGCTTCTGTGCTAGAGGCTACAGCAAAATCTAAGTATCATTTAAAGAGTATTCATTTTTAAATGTGTAGGTATTTATGCTAGGTAATGACGAAAACAATTTGGCTTCCGTTGAAAAGATCCACTTTTAATTAGCACTATAAAATTCTTAAATAATAAATAAACCACAAAAAATCTTTAGAAACTTGCCAGTACAAACTACAGAATATTTGCACACAAAGTTATTTAGGTATTTACATTTTATAATTATATTAATCTGCAAGGTACTTACGCGTACGAAGTCACGAACAGAACTTAGTTTATAATCAACATAACTTAGATTTGAAAGTGACACAATATTGCTTTGCGCCTCATCGTGTTACAACTCTAATGTCTTCTAGTGCCTTACGCAATTTCATTATTTATTCAACCAGTTAGAATCCCCAAGCGCGTTTCAATTCACCCGTAATCTTTACTTTACCCAAAATTGTACTTCGTATTTCAAACACCCTGTATCATCATCATCATCATCATCAGCTATAGTATTCCTCTGCTGGTCATAGGCCTCCCCCAATGAGCGCCATAGCGTCCTGTCTTCAGCTTGCCGCATCCAGCACTACCTGCAGTATTACAGTAAGTAATTTGTTATTGTGCATAGCTTTACTTAAATATTGACATGTATCGAATCATATTATATTTAGACTTAAATATGACTTGTCTAAGTGCTTATTTTGTAAGCCTAAAGAAATAAATGATTTTTGACTTTGGTTCTCTGCGAATACAACAGCCTGTATAACCAGTAGCTATAGAATTTGTATTACAGTGGTGTTAGTCGGTAATTGTCACTTTATAACCGTTTAGCGATCAGATGAGATTTTATCCGAGGTTTATGATTACTGGTATTGTGGAGGTTACCCCCGGCTGATGTATGGATTCAAGCAATAATAATAATAAAAGCGATTAAGTACCTTGTTGATCAATAAAGGAAATAATGTAAGTACAGTCAGCAACGAAAATATGTATATACATTCCCAAGATTTCAATCTGACCTAATTTAAAAAAAGTATAATGATTGGGATTACTTACATATTCTGACAAATACGATGCCCACTTTGTACGAAAAATATAATAAAATAAAATAATAAATAAATAATGCTGGACAATCCACACAGCATCATCTAGCCCCAAGCTAAGCAGAGCTTGTAATGGGTACTAAATGACTGATATACAATACTATACATTACATAGATAGATATTTTTTATTTTACATATATAACGACCAGAATACCCGGAACAAATATGTGCAGATTGTCCCGAGGCGGGAATCGAACCCGCAACCTGGCTCATAAAATAGAGATCTCTATTATAAAATATTAAGACTCTATTATACAATGGAGATTTATTTACCACCGAGCTGTCGATTTCTAACTCAACCTTATCTTCACTCCCGTGGTAAAAGCTGGCTTTAAGTTTTTTGCGATTCAGATCAGTATTGAGTCTAGACAGACAGACGGACAATCACAAAGGATGAACTTTGGCTAAAAAAGTCATTCAATTAGGACTCTTGGTGCAGTGCGGTGGCGCTAACCTTGACTGAAAAACATTTTATTTGATGACAAATTATATGACGCCTGTGTCGCAGATCCACACTTAAATATTTATATTTAAACCAGAAGCTTATAAATAGCACACTAACAAGTTCATTAATACTAGAACCTTTTGATTGAAGGTTTTCACGGATACAGAATAATATAATAAGAAAGACTGTGAACATAAAGTGACTGGTTTAGGTACATAAAGCATCTATGAAGTTAAATTAAAATTCGTTAAAAGTAAAGTTAAAACCATAATTGGTAAAAAAAGAATTTTGTTTGTAGTGATTGTTTGCTAAGAGTGGCACTAACCCAAATATTAGAACATTGAAACAGGGAGCTACACAAAATAAATTACAAATAAGTTATTTTCTAAACCAACTTACTTAATAATACAACTTACTCTGCACCATTTCATTAAGTTTGGGCGCTACTTTTCTGTACGTAGATGTGAGGTACCTAATAAAATGTAGATTGAACGTAGTTTTTTAGCGACAAATTTTCCATAGAAATGTTAAAAATTCAGTCATTTCAGAACAAATGATGAAGTCTAGACCAGACAATCAGAAGTAACGATAATGTACAAATAAGTTAGCTTTAAGTGGAATAATCACACTATCCTATTAATATAATAAACGTGAAAGTTTATATGTACGGATGTATGTTACTCTTTCACGCAAAAACAATTGAACCGCCGGGCGCCGGTAGATTATGTAACTCGCGACCGGTTTGCGACAGGCGTAAATTAAGCAGTCAGTGCTGTCAAACGCCAATTTTGACGTTGTAGCTGGTGTTAAACTAATACAAAATTGACGTTTGACGGCACTGATTGCTTAATTTACGCCTGTCGGCTGAAACTTTGCATATACATACATATGTAGTTCCAAGCCCGGAATAAAACATAGGCTACTTTTATCCCGTAAATCAGTTAACCAGATCTCAGTCGTTCGTCATAGAAATAACCTTAAAGTATTCATAGAAAAACGTGTGTGAAGACGCGGGCAGAAACTAGTATTATTATAAATGCAAAAGGTTGGATTTTTGGGTGGTTGTATGTATGGATGTGTTACTTTTTCACGCTAAAACTACTGAATGGATCGGGGTGAAATTTTGCATAGCCTTTCATAAATCAGTTCGTGTGAAGCCGCAGGCAGGAACTATGTAGTATATAATATACATAAGTATATTTTTCTAGATACTGATTAAGAAAACTAAGTTACTAAAACGGACCATAGACAGGGAGGATTGGCCCTGATTATTTATCTTATGGTGTTGAAATAACACCAGTTTTGATAACGACATTAATAAAAGTAATTAAAAGTAACAATTTTATAAAATACTTTTAACTACCGATGTGGCAGCGGGGGAAGATATAGCTGCGACGTAGGAGATTGTTGGTTCGACTCCCGCCTTGAAAAAAATGTTAGCACGATCTGCAAATATTTGTTCGAGGCGATCTGGTTTCTATGTAAGGTAATATTATGTATACACAAGTTCTGCTTAGCTTGGTGCTAATGATGCTGTGTGGATTAAACAGCATTATTTATTTATTATTGTATAAACTGATGCATATTTTATTGTGACAGCCTTCAAACGTAAACCAGGGATCCATGTTAGTCCAATCCATTAAATCCGCCCCCAGAGAATGAAGACATTTCCGACGTTCCTGCCAATACGTGATCCCCGCAGAGTGGACAGCAATCAAAGCCTGCACTGCCCTGCAGGGACAAACTCAGGGCGTAGGAGTTTGTTCTAGAACAAAAGATATTTGATTTCACCAATCCTTGTTGAGCTTTTGTGAGGTAAGGTAGGTAATAGTAATAAGAACCTATGTTATACTTAGACTTACCTATACTTAGTTTTGTTCATTCAAAAGTTATAATAGTGACTGATATCAAAAAGTGTTACCTAAGCTCCGAAATGGATATTTGTCGTGACTTGTTTTTTCTTTTGATTTGACTGTCTATGGGGTATGATGTCCTCCTCGCAGAATTTCGGCCATGGCGAGACGGCGACGGCCAGCCTCAATGGAGACTAGCTTTGTGCGCAGGATATATTATACTTAGTGCACAAGTGTGCGCAAAAAAGTCTGTGAGTGAGGGCCTAAGCGAGTGCAGGCTTGTCACCATGTTCATTTCTTCCACTCGTGCACAAAAAAATTAAATGAAGATAAAATCAATCAACACTTTATAAACTTAATTGTTTTCTGATCAGCCAACCGGTGACAAACCGAGTTCCT
The DNA here is from genome assembly GCA_947044415.1 of Eupithecia dodoneata. Classification (NCBI taxonomy): domain Eukaryota; kingdom Metazoa; phylum Arthropoda; class Insecta; order Lepidoptera; family Geometridae; genus Eupithecia; species Eupithecia dodoneata. The sequence goes on from OX345665.1 coordinate 912,774, forward strand.
AGTAGTAAAACACATATAAAAAGGGACATACAACGTCGAATTATTTTTATTAAGATCCTGAATCCGGCCCTGTGGCTACGCTTGTTGACCAGGCTCGTGGTTGGTTTGGTTCAGTTTGTCAGCGGCTGTGTCTTGAATGGGAAATGAGAGGTCGAGCCGGACGCTGTTTGAACCAAGGCTTAAATGTACCAGATGCTTCTAGAATATTTCAAAGGCCCTCAAGTTTCGTTAGTTAATACTATCAGAGTTTAGGAAGCGAAATTAGTTCATGAGTAAATTCGACCACCAGACCTGACGAAAATCTTTAGGGCGTTCTTATTCTACCTAATCCGGCATAAACAGCCCAAGCCGCCAGAATATGGAACGACCTATCTGTAGATACTAAAAAAGCCACATCTCATTACACTTGATAATGATGATTCTTTGTTAATGGTAACTATGTCTGGCTGGACACTTTTCAGCCAGTGTCAAGTAATGAAAAATACAAGTGAAATCAATGAGTTATCAAATTATGAAGATTGTTTAATATGTTCACCAGAGCCTAGTTCGTGCAGGTTAGTTGGCTTGGGAGACGAGATGTTGGAGTCCCCCTTACACCCCTCTCATGACACTTTCTTATTGTTTGTGTTTTTGAGTGATTTGTTGCATTTTGACATGACACCGCTGTCATGTCAAAGTGAACAGTCAGTCCCGTATGCCGCATAGATTTTATAAAAGTAAGTAGCTTACAGAAATGCCTTGAATTGGTGCTTTAAGAAGAATAAGAACACTCAGTACTGCACCGATCCAACACTATCATGATACGATCTCACTTGTTCAAACTTTAATTTAACTACATTTGGCATTTAATGATTGAATATTGTGAACGACCAACCAAAAACACCATAATGTCTTACTTGGTATTATTTTATAGTAGTAGTAGTCAATTGATACCATTTGACTTGTAGTGCTTATTTTGTAAGTCTTAATAAATAAACCGGTTTGAGCGCTAGCCCAGTCGCATGGGTTAGGGCAACGTCAGAAAAATACACTTTCTTTTGTCTTTCCCAACGGACCACTATTACTTAGTCGTAAGTTCTACCTAACACCTGTAGGCAGGTACAACATAAACTAGCTCGTCACACAAGAGCCGGTCACAAAAACTTCGTTGGCTCGAGGTGTTCAGGGCCCGATGGGTCCATCGAGCAACGAACAATAAACTTAGGAAAGTCTGGGAGAATATTAATAACGGTAACACATAGAAACGCAACTCCTTGGCTGCTTGTATGATGCAGATTTGATGTAGTGAGCAGTAGTAGGCCGTTAACGCATTTCGAAGGAAACCGCAAAACTGTCATTTGGGCATTGCCAGGCTAAAAATTTGCTTTCGCAGAATTTATTAAAAAATTATTCCACCACCACCGGGCTGAAAAGATATCACCTTTTATGGGCCGGAAAATTTTAAATAGCATACCATAGACTCTGCGTATACCGTGTATGGTATCTAGGTATAATATTATTACATCCCAGTAACAACCACTATCCGCAAAACATCGCTGCCGTCTATTGAGTTCTATGCTAAAAAGGCGGAAAAAGTAAACAAAATAGCTTGTTGAATCATTAATGACGTCATAATTATATGCACATAATTATTTTGTAACAAAAAATAAGGTTTGGCACAAAGAACTAAAAAGAGAATGATAACGTAGTTTATTAATAACCTTTTCAACAAATGAGGCGCAAGTCATCGATAGGACTGTAGGTATTTTTGTGTTCAAAGATTCAACTGAGTCGGAGTGTCACTTCTCTATTTTCTTTTATCAATGACCCGATGGCTGTTTACAAAACTTGGCAGAATTGACTCAGTATGTTATCTTAGAGATTAAACGATGAACTCTATGTTATTGGAAAGGTAAAGAGAGCTGCAAACAGACAAACAAACCAACAAAGTGATTGGTTTATCGGTACTGTACAACCCTCGTGTTATTTTGTTGAGATATTGTATTGTTTGATATTGGAAAACGAAATGCTTTAAGATGAGACAAAGAGAAGCCTACCTTTATAGTGAAAAAGGTTGACTCGCCTCACTGTGACAGTTTTGCAGTTGTATACCATTTATTAATATCATATACACGCTTTCAACAAGAAAGACAAACTTTACTTATTTCCATGAGTTGAAATCAGTATGATGTAGGACTATTTAACAATATTTCAGCAGAGTCGACATCCGACGCAGAAAACAGTTGTTTTCACGGCAGTGAGTCATTTTAAGTGATAGTGATATTCTAAATTATATGTTCAGTAGTCTTTATTTTTGATTTCTGTTATAAGATAAATTCGTTTCTTTTTATTATTAGTAGGCAGCACTAATAGCTTTCTAAGGGTTCTGGTGAACAGACATTGCAGTAGCCTGCAATGGCACTGGATGTCAAGTCTAATGAAACCTTATGCTAAACAAAGTTATATAAATTAAATTGTAAATGTTAATGTGAAAAATGTAATTTGAACGTAATGTAATTTTTAACTACCTTTAGTTAACACAATATTAGAGATGTAATTGTCTGAATCAATAAACGAATTTAATTTAATTTGTTTACACAATAGGACCACCATGTATTTATTCATAAAAGTTCTTACAGTAAATATGATTAAAAAAATAAATAAAAGTAGTCTACAGTAGTCTACTAGTATATAGAACAATCAATGCTCCTTTATGCCAGAAATTTCTACAAGGTCGTGAAGTGGCAATCCTCTGTCCATTGCCAGAAACTAAATGTTGATAGGCTATCAGCTATAAGTTCTGTCTAGCTAGCCAGCCCAGTAATGAGGTTTAGTGCACATTGCGGGCTGATTGCGATTATTAAGTGTCTGCCGCTGAGGCCCGCAGCAATCTGCCGCCTACAGACGTGTGTACTAGGAGATAACGGGTAGCGTTAGCAAGTGATAGTTGGATATTTGGGTTTTTGATGGTCAAAATAATGGACTTTATTTTTGCAACCTGAATAAAATCACTCACTCAATCACTCACATATTTCTTATTTAATTTATGAAATTTGACTTGCTTATTTTGTTAGCTTAAAGAAATAAAGGATTTGAATTCGAACGACTGATGGAAGCGCACCCTAAAATTTGTGTGTCACCAGTGAATTAGTCAGCCGGTGTTCATTTCCAATAACTATTTTTTATACTCACGGTCCATAAGTTAGTAAGTAAGTAAATCATTTATTTGACACATAAAACACACACATACAATTGGCTCAATCATAACAAGTACAAAACTAAAACGAAATATAATTATTAAAAGTAAGTAACTAAAAATGCGTGTTTGTAGCCGTGTCAAATGGGTAATAGCTCAGTGATAATATTGCTCTATGAGCAAACACTGGTTTTCAGCTATCACCTTCAAGGTGACGAGACAAGGCGAGCCCAGCGACACACGTCTGTCAGTTAATATACCTAGTCAGCATAGTGTAGTGTGTCATATTAATGTTTTGCAGGTTCGGTTTATCGCATACGCTTATCTCTTTCTCTTTTTAGTCTACATTCACTCACCTGCCAACATTTTTAAAACACTTTTTGTTGTGGACACAAAACAGTATATTGGTCACAAAATAAATAAAATTCTAAACAAAACTTTTCGTCTTGATAGCAAAAAAATGTGTAAGAATTTAAATACTGGGGCCAAACAGTAAATAACCTACTTGAAACTTTGTAAAAAGTACTTAATTAAATAAATATTGCAAATACTTTCAAAGTTAAATTATTGTTTTGCTGTCCGTACCAAACCGCTAACCATTCAAAGGTTGTGGTCCATCGCACGCTATCTTGTCCCGCCTAGGCCTCCCCGGGGCAATATCGCAGTTTCTTTAAGCCAAGAGCAATCATCTTTTAATGCTGGAAACATTATTGCACGGAGATTCACTTCTATCAAAACGTTGAAATTCTTAGTAAACGTCCGAAACGATCTTTCATTTGATTTTTAGACCTTCATGTAACTATGAACCACACAATATCACAATAAAATTATTATATTCTATACTTCTTCAACTTCTTGCTAGATGGCGATGCGTCTGGGTCGACGTAATCCTGCCAATTCTATAACTTCTTGTTATGAATATAAAGTACCTAATTAACGGTAATAATCTTAGGAATCAAAATATTTTAGTTTTTTGGGTATTTTACCATACATCAACCATCTACAGAGTTTACGAATGAAAAATAAGAAAACTGTTATAACAAAGTAACTTGTACTGCTAAAGGAACTGAACAAAAAACATAAGTACCTAACAACAAAATGCGTACATATTGGGTATATCAGATGTTATTTTTACAACAATCCATCATAGAGCACATAGAAAAAGTATTCATAGTGTCACGTTTTTTGTAAGACTCGTGTCTCGCACCTGGCTTTAGATGCGTCCAACGGAACGTCACCGTCGCCATTAACAGAACTAAATTAACCTTAAACTGCCACGCCCTCTAGCGATTTGTATAAATGCTGTAAAAAGGACACACGTGCAGATGGCACCATGTATTTTGGTGTTTGTTAAGAATTTCAACGTTCAAGACGTTGAAATTTGAGTGAAAAAAACATAGGTGAAAACATACAAACACACCTACGCGATGATGTGTGAATCTACTAATTATATTCAAAAGTTATTTAAGTTAATGTTAGAACTCACTCTAGTAATAGGTTCTTTCAATTTAATTATCAAATAATCTAGAAATATAAATAGTACCTAAATGTTTATGTTGTGTTAAAATATGAAATAATACAAATAAGGAATATTAAAAATAACAAATTTGGTATTAATTAAAATAAATTAACGATGAGAACACAATGCTACCGACTCAGTATTAAATGCTCCATTACCACAGGTGCCAATGCAGCGCTTAGCTGGTTTTCAGCGTAAATAATTAATCTATGTAGGTTACTATGGGAGGTATTGTAATTATATTTTAGATGCTGGATGCGGCAAAGACGGAGATTAAGTGACGGCTATTTTTAGCTGTGAACTAGCAATGGTATAGGTATGATATGATGATCATCACCATCATCAGCCTATATTTGCCCCAACGAGCGCCACAGCGCCCTGTCTTCGGCTTGACGCATCCAGCATCGCCCGCAGTCCTTCGCAGGTCGTCATCTCACCTGATTGGAGGGTGTCCTCCACTACATATACCGAGTCGTGGTCTCCACTCAAGAACACGTTTGCCCCAGCGGCCGTCGGTTCTTCGCGAGATATGGCCGGCCCACTGCCACTTCAGCTTGCTAATTCTCAGAGCTATATATGATGATGCTTGTATGTTATCACTAGTTCCTACCCGCGGGTTTGTTCGCACGCGTTATGTCCAAAACGTTTTGCCATGGAACCTGATTTATAGAAAAATAAAAAAATATCTGAACGTTGATGCAACACAAAACCGCTGAAGGAAATTCAATTCAAAAAGTTAATTCCCCGTTCCAATAAGGTTTCAATCTCAAATCAGATATTTATTTTTATACACGAAGCCGCAAAGTTGATAAGCAATTTCAATAACGTTGCCTAGAGACAACAGAGGGCGTGGGAGAGGTTAATTTACGAAATATCCTAGTCATTTGAAATTTATCTCAGAACTGTTATTTTGTCGCCATAATCAACAACCAGCGTTTTTTCTATACTAATATGATAAAGAGGAAAGTTTGTTTGTTTGTATTGAATAGGCTCCGAAACTACAGGACCGGTTTGAAAAATTCTTTCACCGTTGGGAAGCTACACTATCCCCGCTGAACATAGGCTATATTATATATTTTTTTAAATTAGGGATTCTGACTAAAACTCCAATAATGTAACCCAAGGTGTAAAAATATCCTTAAAAATCCAATACCCGTGCAAAGCCGGGACGGTCCGCTAGTTGTTTATAAAGCTTTTCGAGCGAGGTGTAGGATCGATTCCTGTCCCGAAATAAATTAATGAATAATTTATTAGCAATAAGGTGTCATCTATTTATGATCGTTGTTTTTGCTTAATACGAAGACTTGAATAATGAACAGCGAAATGGAATTCAGAATGATAAGCGAATATATTCGTAGATAGATCCAGATATGAATATGAATGGAATGACGACCTCTCTGGCGCGGTGGGTGATCGTCCGCCTTCGACGCTGCAGGTTGTGGGTTCGATTCCCGCCTTGGGGCAAATGTTGATACGATCTGCATTAATTATTAGTTCCGGGGACTCAGCCTATATAAAAACCTGACATATATAATATATTGTATTAAGTAAGTATATCAGTTATCTAGTAGGTACCCATAACACAAGCTTTACTTAGCTTGGGGCTGGATTATGATGTTGTGTAAATTGTCCAGCATTATTTATTTATTTATCTCTTAATGATATAGGCCTTGTTTTTGATTAAGTCTGATGAATTCAGCAGAATGGAATTCATTGTGAATATAAGCGGGTTAACAACGAACCGCGTTTGTATTGGAACCACCAACGCTTTATCCCTTACAATACCGCACTCCCCTGATGTACTCGTTAAGGGATGAAACTGGTGTTCTTCCAATACAAACTAGGATCATAGTTACCACCTCGCGTGTCCTCAACCCATTACATCTAGAAAACGTTTAAAAACTCAATAGATTCTATCCATCCATCACTCTAGTTCACACCTTCTCACATAACATTTGTTGGTAATATTGAATCTATATCACTCAATCTCACGCGATCTGTCCATTTTGGATCTTATTTCGATTTTGTTATGATAAACTAGTTTCTGCCCGTGGCTTCGCACGTTTTGTTTGTTGGAAATGTTTTAAGTTTTTTATATCGAATGGGAATTGATTTATTGGATAAATTGTAGCCTAAGTTTTATTCTGGGCCTCAAGCTACATGTATGCAAAATTCAGCCATATCTGTTCAGTAGTTTTTGCGTGAAAAAGTAACAAACATCCATATCTACATCTATGCACACAACTTTCACGTTTATCATTTAGTATAATGATATTCACTGGCTCAGTTCGTCCTGAAAATGAATGGTTCAAAATATCATACAATAACTTTGAATTGTATAAATTAAATATATTTTATATTATTTTATTCAATTAATGTAAATAAATACTCACTGTCCAAATGACTAACTCACTTCACACAACAAAATAGTTTTAAATTCGCGTATCCATCCAAAACCACTAAACAACAATAAAATTCTACTCAAATAGTTTTCTATCAAGTCCTAACTTGTACCGCAAACTGCACCTTACCCCCATTTAATTAAGTGTTATTCATTAGACCGGGAATGGAAAGTATAAATTCAGCGTCCCTTGCACACAGACCTATAACATGGATAGGTCCGGAGCCCTAATGGCTGCCACTAAAACTGAAATAAATGGCATTTACGTAGAGCTTATTGCGGTGGTGCTTGGATGTGGTAAAATAATAATAATAAAGGATGCTGGACAATCCACACAGCATCATCTAGCTCCAAGCTAAGCAGAGCTTGTGATATGGGTACTAGATGACTGATATACTTAATACAATAGAGTACATAGATAGGTATTTTATATTATATATAGACATGACCAGAACATCCGGAACAAATATTTGTAGATCGGACACATATTTGTCCCGAGACGTGAATCGATGATGAATCTCCTGGTCACACGCGGAACTTTGCCTTCCGCGCCACAGAGGTCGAAAATCTTTAAAAAAATAAATTTAATATTGAAATTTGTTTGTTGATTCAGACAACACAACACCATCCAAAGATTAGTGTATTAAAATTAAATATTACATTCCAGCTTGCCATGCCTGCTAGCATCCCATAATGAGTGCCATAGCAACCTGTGTTCAGCTTGCCGCATGCAGAATCTGAAAATAATTTATTTATATGTACCTAAATAATTTAAACATATTTTATATATTTTTTTAATTCATCATCATGATGATGATGATGAATTAAAAAAATATCTAATATCGTTGTTATTGTTTTTATTTACAATTGCTTTTAATCTTCTTTTCTCTAGCCCTTTATGGAGAAATATTAAGCCCAAAAACGGAAACACAATCATAAATTACAAACATTATTTGCCAAGACCTGCAAATTCCATCAGAGTTACTTTCACGCATCCTCGCCTCAACCCCATCACGATGTGAATACGACTTACACAGAAATACTATCAGCGGGCGAATAAATGTCCGACAGTACTAATAAAACTTATTAACATGCAACTATAAACCTTGGGCCGCAAGGCATAAAACTGAAAGTGGTGTACGGGTAATGAGTGCATTTTTAGTATAGGGTCATCTGAGCCATTCTAGAACTTACATACGTATATTCTGAGATTTGCCATCTGACCTAATCTAGAACTTTTTATATATGTATATGGCTAAATTCCGATCTTCAATGATTAATTTAAGGATTAAAGCCAATGGCAAAACCCCCCTTCTTTTGGGGGAGGTATATATTTTTATATATAGGTAACATAGAAAATACCCCGAATACCTGGTACCTCCAAATATTTGCAGGGCACCCTAAGAAAAATAGTTTATTTTAATGCAGTCAAATAAGTTTCATTTGGTGTTTGTGCCATCTAAATTAACACCAATGTCTGTTTTCTATGAATTTGTAAAATTTGATTTCATTGTAAACGTTAAGTTTCAAAAACAACCAGGCCGTTAAAAATCTCTAATTCGATTTAACCACAATGTCCATAGAAAAGAACTTTAATCACACTTAGCTATAAATTATTTCGACACAATTAACCGTCTTTCAAAATCACAATCTAAATATTTAGCTAAAGCAATAATTATTTTAATATACTATAACAATAGAGTTTATTCAAATAATGACGTGAGCATATCGAATCCCGTCTTTGTCACCGTTAATAAATACAAAACGAAGAAAGGAAACAAATTAAATGTTTAATTCAAAAAGCAACCGGTTTGATTCGTCACGCTTCTTCAATTAGAATGTATGACGCGAATTGCGAAATTCAAAACCAACCCTATTTAGTTACTAATAAGGACTCGATTATTTTTGCAGAACTTTAAAATGACATTAAGCTTTATCCGGGCGAAAAGTTTGATACCAACGGAAGTTTAATTATGAACCTTATATCAGGTAGATAGAAGGTTTTAAATAAATAACGCTTTGCGATGTTATACACCTAAACTGTAACCCTTGATACAATACTGTTTCTCGGTTTTAAATAAGCATGACAATACGAAATGATTTCTTAGTACCTTAATATCATTGAAATAAAGTATGAATTCCAACTGTTTATTCAGTAACAGAATTCATCGAAACATAATGCACAGACCTTGTCATTATACAGGGTATTTTGATCATACTGGGTTGTTAAAACTTGTAGTGCTTTCAAGTTTACTTTGTGGTCGCATGTGATTGGTTGTTTCATTATGTCGAGTGACATTGTTAATTGTATTTATTGTATTTCAAAGTGGATTTTATAATGAGTACTTACCTATACTGTTTCTTGTTTTGGTTTGATTGGAATAATCGTTTAGTTTTTTTGTTCCATGCGGTTCATCAACCGGCTTTGTGTCTTTTAGTGGGATATAAAAGTAGGCGTACTGACTTAATACCTGGAAGGTAGAGTAGAGTATGTTTCATTATGGATGTGAGCGGGTTAACTACGAACCTCATTTATATTGGAAGAATACCAACGTTTCATTACTTACGCGGGAAAAAATTAAAAACTACGATAGTTTTTATATTTAGTACTTACTTTATTATAAAACTATCGTACTTTTAAATTTTTAGTAAATAGTATTATTTTAGTTTGTAGTAAATGGTATTGTTTTAGTTTGTGGCATCTATCAGATCCGGTAGGTAAAGCTTCAAAAAAAAAAAAATACGTTTGTAAGCTACAAATTAATCCGACAGAGTAATATTTTCCTTCCAAAACTAATTTGCTTACCATCTCTAATTCCATCATCTCATTTAATAACATACAATCCTAAATATTTACTTGTTATACAAAAACAAGTATTATACTCGTAATTAGCCGTCTCTGGGCCACGTGCTGGACGGCGGCGTTGTTGCGTCGTTAGGCCACGGAGTAGATTATAGTTTGTTGGGCCCTAAGGGGTATATCTATACCAATATTATAAAGAGTATTAGTCGAATTTTTGTTTGTTTGTTTGTATCGAATAGGCTCCGAAACTACTGAACCGATTTGAAAAATTCTTTCACCGTTGGGAAGCTACACTATTCGCAGTGAACATAGGCTATATTAAAAATTAGAAATGTGAAATTTGAGTTTAATGCGGGTGAAACCGCGGGAAACAGCTAGTATAGTATATAGATGATAGTTTGTAGGGGCTGTAGTCAGTGAGTAAAATGGCAGATCACAGTGCTCTTAATTTTAAGTCTAATAGTGAAACCCAAAAGTATTAAGTACCTAACCTAGGACATTTTATGGATGTACTTTATTGTTACTTAATAGATTTCACTTCAATTGAGAAGAAAATAATAACGAATCTTATTAAACTAAAAGAAACAATAACTTATACAAAAAATAATAAATTAACATAGTACTAATAAAATTAAGATATTTTTAAACAAAGTATTCGTAACATTACGTAAGTCTATGAATGAAAACAGAAAAAACCTTTTTAAATATAACTCGTGGACCATATTAATCTTATGAAATCATCAATTATTTCTAAGCTTCTATTAAAAATATTTTTTATTTTATCGATTTCCATGCGGGCGAAGCCGCGGGGCGCAGCTACATTTCAAAAATGTAGCTTAGAAAAACAATCTTGTTTATGACTTTTGTGAAAGAGGTTTGAGACATGATAAAAATATTAATTCAGTTCTTTCGAAATTAATTATTATTTTGAAATAAAAACAGGGTGATTAACATACTCAAGTTTTATTATAAAGTCCCATCCTGTTTCATAAAATCCGAAGTGTCCTCAAACAAACAAACAAAACTATCAATTAACTGGTCGTACAGTAGGTACACATCACAACCCCGCTAAGGACCACGCACATATTACATTAAAACTATACTAACCCCTCACAACCGCAAATCCAAATAAAACCCTACATTTAGCACAATTTCGTCACTAAAATCTGTACAACAATAGATTTTTATAGCAATTTTACGGAATGCGTTCCTTTCAAAAATTTGTCTCTATAAGTTATTTATTACGTAAAGGCGGGGCAAGGAACTTTATTTGGCATTAAATTTATTGTAGAAATGATATAAAAATGGATAATAAGTGGAAAGCGTGACGTTAGAGTACCAAATGATGCGTCAAATATGAGATGGGACAAAAAGTAACAGATGTTTTGCACGAGCCTGCCACAGCCTACCTCACAGTCACTATGGACGCGGCTGCTGGAGGGTGCATTGTACTTTGATATGCTATTAAATTATTGATAATTCGTGAATTACGATATGCTTTGTTATTTTATAGAGCTCTTTGTGTGGATCTAAAGGTAGAAATGTGGATTTTCTGTTGTAGGTATTATGTTTTCTTTAGCAGGTATATGGTATACAATATATTTTATGCAGCAAATAGTACCTCAGATTATAAGCAGGTACTTAAGTAGAAATATTTAAATCTTATGTAAATCTAAATTTTCTACTTGGTATCTTTAATAACCCAACAAAAATAGGTATCAACTTTGGGTACATTTTTAACCTTATATACAATTTGTTGCTAGCTGCTAACTATACACGTTGCTTTGTTGCATCTGCCAAAGCCACTATGACCCAATCTTCGTATTTAATTAATTTAATTATTTTGTATTTAAAATGTAATTTTTATGATAATTTTTTTTTGTATTTGTCATATTTATTTCATTTATCAGTTAAATAACATAATACCTGCAGGTAGCCTAGAAACGGGCCTAGCTTTTATGTAGTTACTTACTCAAACAGGAATTTCATTAAGCTCTACTGTTTCTGTATTTCAACATTTACAAGCAAGATATAAGTAATCATAACAGTTCTAAGTTAAGTGAAAAATAATAATAATAGTGACTAAATATCGTAACTGCCAAAATCAACCTTTACGTTAGGCGCTTGTAAAAATGACAGATAAATCGCTCACCATAACAAATTCCACCATTCATTCATTCACACTCAAGTAGCACTCTACCGGCGACAATACGTCTGACTTCGCATAGAAATACCAGAAAAAACTCATTCAAACCGAAGGCACGCATGAAATTCCTCTATACATTATAACGAAACGATAACTCCGTATCAATTTCTTACCAAAAATGCCTCTAAACGCTTCTTATATCATTTTTGCAAAGAAAACCGCCATCCATTTGATTTTGAACGTTAAAATTCCGAATTCAAAGATGGAATTGGATATTTAGTGTTGCCAGTAGTAGGGTAACAAAAGAATCTTGGGAGCCGATTTGTTGATTTGTCCGCATGTCAAACGACGTGAATGAATGAAGTGAATGAAAGAAGCAGTTATGCAATCAATTAGAGGGGGCGGTGCCGATGCGCTTTGAAAACGGAGACAATTTTGAACTTGATCTTTTGTGAACGTAAAATGTTCCTGTAAAGATTTTTGTGAAAGAATGTGTCTATTCTAGATAGGTATTTTGTTTAGATTTTGAAATATGAGTTCTACCATCTTATTTATTCAAATTACATCAATTTCATCATCAGCCTATATTAGTCCACTGCTGGACATATGCCTCCCCCAATGAGCGCCATAGCGCCCTGTCGTCAGCTTGTCGTATCCAGCATCTACCTGCAGTCTTTCGCAGGTCGTCATCCCATCTGGTCGGACACACTACACTACGTTTACCGAGTCATGGTCTCCACTCAAGAACACTTTTGCCCCAGCGGCCGTCGGTTCTTCGCGAGATATGGCCGGCCCACTGCCACTTCAGCTTGCTAATTCACAGAGCTATGTCGATAACCTTGGTTCTCTGTCGTATGTATTCGTTACGAATCCTATCCTTCAGAGAAACTCCGGGTATAGCTCTTTCCACAGCTCGTTGAGCGACCTTGAACTGGTGGACCAGCCGTATCGTGAGCTATCATACCTAAACCTATTTTCAAATAACAGACAACTAGACACAACAAAGACACCGCTACCTACATAACTGCAACGACATATAACACCATTCTACTTCATAAACATTCTACAAATACATACCTCCATACATACAACCATACATCCATTGTGTAGGTGTTCATTCATAACTTTCCTTACTTCAAATCCTTATGAATGGACTGAAGAGCCCGAAGCGAATCCAGTTTTGTTCCTTAATGGTCATTTTAGATTTGTATTTTGTACCTCTAGTTGTATTTTAAGTTTATGAATGAACTGCAAGTTTTGTTCAATAACGAAGATGGATGTGTGAAAGGTATTGGTGGTAATGGCTCGATCAAAGAAATCTAAATAAAAGTGCTTTCATATTTGATTTCTGTGCGCTCGAATTATTATTATTATTACTATTTATTGACGACCTCTGTGGCGCGGTGGGTGAAGGTCTGCCTGCGAAGCAGGATGTTGCGGGTTCGATTCCCGCCTTGGGACAAAATCTATGTAATATATTGTAGTATGTATATCAATCATCTAGTTCCCATAACACAAGTTCTGTGTCGGATTGTCGAGTCTATACTCAATACGCACTGTCGATAAAATGACTCAGAAATGAACCCTTACAAACCGTTTGAGAGAAAGATCAATGTGTTTCATGTAAATCAAACGATTCCGAAATTCCCATCAAAATACCGGCATCGTCATCGAATAATCCCATTTAATACGGCTTCCGGTTCCAAATAGCCGGAAATGACGTCACGCGGGCACGCGCCGGAACTACCCACACTTCAATTTGGCGCCACGCTCGGAATTAGGTTATTTAACGGTTTATTGGCTTTATTTCAATATTTCATAAGTCTAAATATTAATCCGTTGGTAGGTATATGAATACATCCGACAGAGAACCAAAGTTATCGACAAGCTCTGAGAATTAGCAAGCTGAAGTGGCAGTGGGGCGGCAATACCTCGCGAAAAACCGACGGCCGCTGGGGCAAATGTCTTCTTGAGTGGAGACCATGACTCGGTAAACGTAGTGTAGTGTGTCCGACCAGATGGGATGACGACCTGCGAAAGACTGCAGGTAGATGCTGGATGCGGCAAGCTGAAGACAGGGCGCTATGGCGCTCATTCGGGGAGGCATATGTCCAGCAGTGGACTAATATAGGCTGATGATGATGATATGAATCTTATATTTCGTAGTAAGCAAGCATAAACCTTAAATTTTTTAGTTTGATCATCATAATGAGGGTAACCTGGAATTCGTAGATAATCATTTGAAATTCAATAAATACGGGCATTGTTTAGTATTCTACACAATCAGTTTCACATTTCAGTTTTATAGATAACTTGTCTATACTATATAATATTATAAAGAGGAACTGGTACGAACCGAACCTTTGGGTAATGTGAACAACAATAAAAAGTTGAATTTCATTCCTAAAACCAAAATCTGCTGGTACCGTCCAATTGCTTAGTTGTTTTTTATCTTTCATGGAGATTAATTTAGTCCGGGCCGTACTGGTAGAACCATGGGTAGAACTAAATTGATTATAGCCATGTCACGTCTCGTATTAAACCCTTTACACGTGGATGTACTGGACCCTGTAATACCCGACACAGTTGATCAAATACATCACAGTCATCGGATTCCCTTCGAATCATTAGGTTCGTCCAATGTTGCTTCAAAATAAATGAATAATCTTTTTTACTACCCACTTAGCAAACAGGCAAAATAAATATAAATAATTCTGGACAATCCACACAGCATCATCTAGACCCAAGCGAGTAGAGTTTGTGTTATGGATTGATTATACATACATATTATAATATACGCAATATACTTACAATGATGATGCGATGTCATTATTGTCTGTTCTACCCTAGAGAACAATACCCGTGCTTGGCGTAATGTACGTAATACTGTTAGACTATGTCATTTAAAATTTCAGACGTGTTCAAGTGTCTAGTGAGTCTAGCAACGTCTGAAGGAAATAAAGCACTGAGTTTTGAATTTTATACTTGCTAGCTTTATAAGAACACAGGTAAACAACCCAATGGCAAATACATGTGTATAACATCTCCTCGACGACCTCTGTGGCGCGGTGGGCGAAGGTCCGCTGCGACGCAGGATTCGATTCCCACCTCAGGACAAATGGTTGTTCGATCTGCAAATATTTGTTCCGGGTGGTCTGGTCCATTATCTATGTATAATATAAAATATCTATTTATATTTACAGTATTCTGTATATCAGTTATGTAGTACCCATTAACACAAGCTCTGCTTAGCTTGGGGCTAGATAATACAAAAATAAAAAAACAATCGCTACTCGCAGTAAATGGTTGTTGGACCTGGCAACACCATTAGTTCCGCGCACTCGCCGCGTCACGCTAGAAGTAATTGCCGGGCTGTGATATTGCTGTTTCGAGTGCTAATGCGACGCCCTTTTTATGTTATCAAGAACTAATGTGAGGTATATATTATGATAGTGGTGTCAATTCAAAACTAAACTAATTTGACAGCACTGAAAATGATGCCATCCTTCTCATTTCAACCGCTATCTAAGGGACGGCAACTATGCCGTCAAATTAATTTAGTTTAGTATTGGTTTCGATTTTTTTTAAACAAATAATTAATAGATAAATCTGAAAATCTTCGCATAGTGTGAGTAAGTTTATATTCTCAGACTTTTTAAATTGGCACCTTAATCATTTCAAAGAGCTAAAATTGTAACAAACACCTACAAAATATTTAAGTAATAAGACAGTAGGTAAGGTTCCTCCTAGATAAATAAGTCTGAGTCTGTAAAGAGAAGCTTATTACAATACATGTAACCACTTCCTGTACTAAACTGCGTTATGGCAACACACTCAGTTTACATAATCTCCTCCAGCAGGGAGTCAAAAGCCAAGCCGGAAGGATGGCAGACCCCTTTACCCATTCTTACATCATTGTTAGGTTCGAGGACCCCGGGGCTATTCTGTCTTCCTGATTTTTTGCAGAAAGGTTAGGCAGAGCTGATAATGTTTGTGAATTGAATTTTGTTATTGATAGACTTCTGTTTCCTTAAAAAACGAGACCCAATGCTAGTGATAACTTTTGTATAGTTTTTGTTATTATACTAGAAGAAATCCCAAAACATTTAGTTTTTCGACGGTTACCTACTTAATCTTGTGACGCAGTCGGTGAGAGCGAAAATTGAAAATGTGAGGGATTTTATTAAATTTCTTAGTTTTTGTAAGATTTCAAAACTCAGTAAGTATGATATTTTACAAATATCAACGGAAAAAAAAATTTACCTTACGCTTTATACAATCAAAATGTTTAACGTTATATTTAATTATTCAAGGAAAACCAGCTGCACAAACAAAAAAATTAAAAACAAGAAAGTAGAAACAGAAGGCTAATAAAGAGGTTTTCACGACTAAGAAGAATAGTAGATAGGTACATATCCGTAAGTAAGTAGATACATATTGATATTCAAAATTCAAAAGTTTTTATTTCTTTAGTCTTACAAATAAGCACTTAGACAAGTCATATTTTGTACTATTCATTATTATCAAATAACATTATTTTAATGTTCACTTAAATTTTTTGTCCACCAGTGGAAGAAGTTTAAAAGAAACCACTAGTATGTTCATATAGATTATGTGTCTAATACATTTGATATATACATATATACAAAGAAGCTAGATCGAAACTTACAAACATACAGTCGTTTGATAACCACTCATGACTTGCACTCACCTTGCACCCTAATTCATAATAACAACTCAATCAATCGTCAACCACATCTTACCTTTAACTCAAGCACCATTCGCATTACCACCGCAATCAATACGACCATAGAGGTCTATGCGACACTCGAGCAAAATGACATGGGAACTACTTACGAACCACTACACTTCACGACAATACGGAGCTCAAGGAAAACACGTTAGGTAGAGACTTGAGAGCTTTCTTTATTTCAAGTCGGCTGTCAACTATATTCTAGTACTATTGCATTATGGAATTAACAATGAGAGATTTAACCAGGATTTAACTAAGAAAGAATTCTGGCCGACGAGTGTGCTGTTACGGCGGCGTTTTGTGGACGATCACCGGTCGCAGGCAGCACATATTGCGTGTCACGTCACGTCTCGCGCCGACACTACGTGCTAGTAAATAGGTTTGTTATATGCGAAACAGGCCTAGCCTAGTGCGGGGGTCACTGTTAACTGCAACACCTCAACTCTAAAATGTAAGAATATGTACATAAATTAAGTTAAGGTGTTATTATTTGTAAATTTTTGGTAAATACCTACATTTTTTTTTTTTGTATTTTGTATATATTATGTATGTTAGAGTAAGGTATATGTTTTATACGATCCTTAATTTTAAGTATCATCATAAATTAGACTAACGTCTGAGCCTGAAATAAATTATTTATTATTTTATTTTCACAGACCAGTTTAGATATAGGCAAAGAAAATGAATTTTCGTAAAGTAGTCAATCTACATAGGTCACATCTGACATTAAAATCTCACTGAAATACAATTGTTATACCTAACTTGCAATTTAAAATTTGGTTATTCTGCCAAATTTTAAATTAAATGTTTTATTTACCCATCTTAGTTCATTGTTGTTCTAAATTAGTTACACGAGTGTAGTCTAAATAAAAACCATTATTATCAAATATCACTGAGTCCATTACAGCCCTATCTGTTGTCAGCACCTTATCAAATCGATCTGCACTTTGTTTCGAATACAAATCAAAAAGCAAATTTAAATTTTAATTTATCAACGTTCAATTTGATACACCAACAAAATTATATTGTATTGTCCACATCTGCATCAAAGGAAAACTGGCAGGACTTATCAGCTACAATCTAAAATTAACCGTATTTCTAAGGCTACAAAGTATAGAACACTCTGACGTTTATATTTAATAAAATCAGGGTTGCGATAATGTTACGAAGTTACAAAAATGATATCATTCAAGAATAAGCTTTAGGATTAGAAGCGAAGGTCTGTTATTAAACGAATGTAATAACGTAATGGGCGACATAAGTTTGAAAACCGTATCCTATTAGCAATGACAAAACACGGTTGTCACCGTGATACGGGATTTATAGCTACAAACTAGCGTGAAACTATGTTCCGTATTGATACGTAAATAAGGATCGTTTTTGAACGGCAGTTTTATTGAATAAAATAATTAGAAGAAGCGTAACAAGCCACTTGGCAATATTGAATGGCAGATACCTACTGTAGGGTGGGATTTTATTTGCAAATTATTCGGCCCCTCGAATAAATCTAAATAAAATCGATCACTGTGTTGTAGGTATAGGTAGATTCAATCCATTAAAGAGATTTCTAAAGATATCTAGACAGAATCACTTCCTATTTAATTTAATTATGTTACCCAAAAAATACCATTTGTGATTATTTTCTTTGGGAAATTAAAAGCTTACCTATATATTTAGGTTAAAATTGAACGACTCAGAGCAAATAAAGCTAACTACAGTTTCCACTCGTAGCAATATAGTGTAAAATCAAATAAATTATCATTTTATATTTAATGTCGTCTCGTCCCAAAGTAAGCAGAGCTTTGTGTTATGGTTATACTACCCAAGGACTGGAAATAGACCATACATTTATTTTAATGTAATTAATTAATAGTAAAAATGTTCATATCTCACGATCCCAATTTCCTAGTGAGCCAAACATAAAACCATAAGCAAACACCCAAATTCCCACTGGCCCCCACTAATTGTTGACCGAATAATCACATCAACAAATAAATCAGTAGAGAACACACTTAATGACAGTTCAATCGTAAAGAAGAACCGGCTGATGAAAAACAAATTCCACATTTAAATGGGTTCCGAATTCAAACAGATACCGTTGAAAAGAGGACGCGTGGCCGACTCCATACTAACCGAGCCATTGGTAATTACAATTCAAACAAAAATGAACTCTATTTTCTATAGAATAAGGGTTGAAGGTATTTCGAGGGTGGCCATAAAAGTGTAGAGGTAATAAGTGCGCACGCGGCGCGCGTCCCTCCATAGACAATAAATGCGTTTCGCAAATAATCACAGTGTTTGATTTTCGTTGGATGATGGTTGGCGGCAAACAGAAGCCGTGGGAGATACTTGCACACTATTAGTGGTGATGATACCATAGAAATAGTATTTGAATGGGTCGTAATAATCTACAGCTTTATTCAATCAAGCTAAATTTAACTAGAGTATTAGATCTCTGTAGGCTCAGCGCGGGGATTGTTGTAGAATAGAAAAAAATACGCAATACATTGCGTAAATAAATCAATTTGAAGAAATTAGTTTCGAACATTTTACACGATGTTAGTTATTTTTTTCTTTATAGATGTTAGATAAATAGTCATTTTTTACTATACATAGAAAACCCAGAACACCCAGAACAAATATTTACAATTGTCCAAGGCGGGAATCGAACCCGCAGCCTCCTGCGTCGCAGGCAGTCTTCGCCTGCCGCGGCACATCGATCATCAAAACATTCATCACATTTCCACAAGCCTACACAAGCCTCGGATTATTTTATGAACTGCAACAACTATTTTCAACTTCGCTCTAGATTCCCATTTCCATGCAAATTGGTCTAATTCTCTATTACATTTGTCTATGGTCTCTGTTCTATATATCATGACATTGTTTAAAATACTCCTGCATGCCCTATCTAAGGAGTAGATATTTACTTATTTCACACAAGCTTTTTCTCGCAGCTTCGCACGCATTCATACAAATTAATCACTACATATCATCTACATATGTAGTATACGTATAAAGCAAAGTCGCTTCCCGCTGTCTGTCTGTCCCTATGTATGCTTAGATCTTCAAAACTACGCGACGGATTTAGATGCGGTTTTAAATAGATAGAGTGATTCAAGAGGAAGATTTATAAACTATTTGACACATTTCCAGGCAGGTGAAGCCGCGGGGCGCAGCTAGTTTATTATAAATCCAAAGTAATAAGAACCCTGTTAGGGCGTTATACAGGGTGTCCCTAATATTTTAAAGAGTGAAATTAGATAAGTTGTATACAATTATGACTATTACGAATACTAATACTATTAGAAATCGCCTTAAGCGATAAGGTCACCAATTCGTTTACCTTTTCTACCAAACTGTTTAATCAATTATTACTTTTACTGTTACTCCGTGTGACATACAATTAAAATGGTAGATTTATAAGAAAGAAAGAAAGAAAATATTTTTATTTCCCTTAAAACTACCCGTACACAACAAACTTAAAACTACGCAAATTAATACTATACATATATCTTACAAATTATTGTGCGTTCATGGCAAATATGGCCTTCACTCAGCGTTGTGCTGGATGCACACTAATGTGTCCACCCAGCGCTGATTTTCAGTGAAGACACGGTCTCGTTAGGTGCGTGATGTATAGATCAAAATAGTAAACAAAATTGCATTTAATTATTAGTTATACATTATACAATATAAGCATATTATCATACAAATAAAGTTTCATGGAGGAAATGAAAGAGGTATGAACTTATTCAACATGATAAACAGTTCAGTTCATTTCGCCTTTGACAGCATTTATGATGCGGTTTGTGGTTCGTATGGTAATTGGTTGCAATGCGGTTAGTTTCGATACAATTTTATTTGTAAAATTGGTCAGCAACTCATTAGTAGGAACTACATTTACGTTAGTAAAGTTGTGAAAAAGTATTTATAACAAGACATAGGTAATTAGAACAGGGTGCACTTTCTTAACTTATTATGTATGTAACAAGATAAAGGGTGTTTTTTTTTAGAGGTATAGAACTTTGAAATGGAATAAAACAAAGATATTTTTTTAAAATTGATATGAAGTTTACTTTATTCGAAAGATAATCTTCTGCCATTATAATTTAAATATGACCACCACGGCTGGCTCGGACGTAGTCTAATCTGGAGGTCAAATTTTTTTTATATTTTTTTATAAGGAAGATTACATACAAGAAGTAAAGAGAAGAGCAACTATCCTTAAATTGTCCTTTGCATACATACAACATCCTATATATAAATACTAGCAGCGCCCCGCGGTTTCACCCGCCGCGTAGTGACAGATATTTTGGATATATAATATACAATACCTATATCTTTATGAATTGTAGCCTATATGTTATTCTGATATGTAAGCTATATTATTGTGATTAATCCCTATTTATCTTCATCTTTTTTTAAATGTTTTCTAATACTTCGTAGAAGGTTATAATTTTTGTACAGTCATTTAAAATATTAGGAAAATTGCGCAGAAATTTCCAGCTACTGGCGCAGCTAGTATTATATATATATATATATATATATGGATCTTTAAGGTATTATGGCAAGGAATTTAATACCCCAAAACGTAGCCCCTAAGCAACAAAACTGTACATGACCTCTCCTCTACAAACTTGGTCTTCTCTGTCTTCGTCAATGTGCTTACAAAGAGAAAACTAATGTCAATAATCCTACTAATATTATAAACGCGAAATTTTGTAAGTATGGATGGATGGATGTTTTTTACTCTTTCACGTAAAAACTACTGTTGGATTTTAATGAAACTTTACAATAATATAGCTTATACATCAGAATAACACATAGGCTACAATTTGTTTATTCAAAATATCTATCACCACGCGGGTGAAACCCCGGGGCGCAGCTAGTACAAAATAAGCCCTAAATCTTGGTGTTATCCCTCTGAGGAAGATATTCAGAAGTTCCGTTATTCCCAAGCTCAACGTCTCCGAACTTGCGATTGCTTCTGTGATTAAACTCTGCGGGTTCGACACCAATTACGGATGCGGAATACGTTAGTTCGAGTATTATTAACTACAGCCATTCATTATTTATCTAGATATACATATTAATGTTTTCGTGATATTATCTAACACGGACAACATTAATGTTACTAATGGAGGATCCAAACTAATAATATCTTGCAGATAAGTGCACATTTCCATTTGCTAAAAATGTCGTGGCGATCGACCCCGCCAACTCAACTCGCGTATGTCGTAAGAGCAGAAGACTAATGGAACCGGGGGAAAAGCAAGCACCTTTATTTATGACCTCTATTAAAAGACCGCATTTCATAGAAAAAGAATGGTGTCAATTCAGATGCTCAACTAATTTGGCACCACTATAAACGATTCTATCCTTTTTATTTCGATTTATAAGAAAATTACGTTATCCGACAACCCATTTGATCGGACCTAAATTACGTCCCAACCGTTGGAACAAACCCAGCCACAATGGCACCACCTAATGGATTCCTGTAATCGAGTAACGGCTAATTACACTTCGATTTCGTGATTACAACTGCTTTAATTACTTGCTCGTTGAAATTGAATGAAATCTGACTAATTAATATGTCTGGCAGATGAATAATTCAATCTCAGAAGTAAAGGGAACCATAAAAAGTCTGGCCGTTGATAATTGCATTCTCGAAATTGAAATTACGCATTCTCGAAATTGAAATTACGCCTGGCCTCGTATTTGACAAAAATATTAGTTCGTCAAATGTGTTGGTTGCTTTTTTTACTTAGACTTATTTCAGTACCTTATTATAAGTATTACCTGGGTGTGTTTATTAAAATATCTGGGCTTCTGGTCGAAGCGACGCGTGACCTGAGAGCTGGTGAGTATTTAGCGCACGCAACGCATCAGCTTTGCCATACAGCGGGGCATGGCAAACAGCGTCTTGTTTTAATTTATTTCTATTATTTGATAGCTTTGATAATAAAGATAGCTATTATTGAGACTACTTTAGATACACCCATTGATTACTTAGTTTTACAATCAAATCGGTGACTATATTCCAGTTTTATGAACGGCCAAAGGAAAGTAAAAGTAATTTTCATCAGCATTATCTAAAGCGCATTTATGTTTCACTTGAAATTAATTTTCACTATCAATAAAATTAACCCTTTTCAAATCTTCGTAAACTTTATTAACCCTTAGCAGGCTAAGGGTCTCAACACACACTAAATTCCGGCCATATCTGGCCATTATGGGGTGAATAAGTGCTCATACGTGACGTCACGGATGGGGTAGCACTGGGACTGTCCCCCGCATTCCTGACTTGCATTCCTTGTATAAAATCACCAGTGACATCGGACCCCTGTGAAAACATTCGGGATAATTAAATTCCTACAAGTGTAATTGGTTTATTGGTATTTAATCAACGAATTCCTTTATGCGTTAATAAATATTTATTTGTGATTTTTTAGCAAGAACTAAAACACAATTACAACTTTTGAAACTATCATGGTAATTAACACAATAGTTGTTTTATAATGGGATATTTACCATGATTTTATAATTGTTTTTTTTAAACTCCCGAAATATTGGAAAACTGAAAATCTAATCATGGTAAATATCCCGTTACAAACACAAGCATATTTTATGAGCAGTAGAAACTATGCTAAGAGTATTTTACCTGAATACTTCTTAAATTATGAATTTTGTTTTTTTTAATGCCTTGTCATATTTTCTAATCATGAAATCGACGGAGTCATTTACCAATTACAATAAGAAACTAAGTTTCAAGGTTCTTGTGTTTTGTTTAAAATATATATAAATCCTGACATGGACTCTATTGTATCCCTTCTTTTACAGGTGCCTTGAAGACCTAGGTAACTTTATAATTACTAAGAATGTTTTGGTAAGGAGTAAAGAGCCGATAAATTGTTTCATAAAAGCTTTATTACCACTAACAATATAATTATCAGAAAATATAGCTATCAAGATTAATGCCTCGTCATAAATTATTATTTACACTTTCAACAATTTACAAATTTAGTGCCTTCGCAGAAAGCCTTACCTATATATAAGTATATAATTTTAGCCCTAGACTAATTTTAGCCTCAGTTTATACGGCAATTACCTACATGCAAAGATTTATGAGCTACGTACATGTAAAACTTGTACTCTCAAACTAGTACAAAAAATGCACTAAAATACACTTTTCTTAAAAGCTCACAAAAATAACCTTACTCCTACAATTTTCACAATCACATCAGTTCTTTCATTTTCAATTCAGTCTTAACAATCGAACCAATAATTTTAAGTACTTCAACCAATAAGTTTTAGATCTCCTTTCATTTGTAAGAAAGATTCTGAGCTTCAAAACTGGTGTCATGATCGCTTACAACGTCGATCTGCTCATTCTCACAGTGATTCTCCGATTTGGAGCATGAAGATTTCGCACAACAGCAGTTCTTCTTTCCCTCGCTGCCAGACGGAGACTCTTCCTTCTTCAGCTTAACGCGGCGGTTCTGGAACCAGATCTTTACTTGTTTCTCCGACAACTTCAGCCGGGAAGCTATTTCGATCCTCCTCAGTCTTGACAGGTACATGTTCATGGAAAACTCTCTTTCTAGTTCTAGAAGCTGGGTGCCTGTGAAAGCCGTTCTGATTCTCTTACTAGAATCCTCTTTGATTGGTAAATTTTTAAGGTTCTTTGAATAGCCGGGGAGTAGTTCTTCAGGATGCGCTAGTGGTGGGCTGGGAGTTCCATTCCGGCTTTCACTGGATAGAGATGGGGAACGTTGACCTTGGCTCTTCGATGGTGACACAGCAGTCTTGTAAGGGTGATGCATATACGGTGACACTGATTTCTTCCTTCTGCTCACTAACTCTGGCTCTGTCTTCATGTAGTCGAATGGTCTCGGCTCCGGCTGCGGCTCGAAGAACTCCTGACGAGGCATTTGATGGAGCATCGGGTATCTGTAGCTTAGCTGTTCTAGAAAAGGACGGAACAGCTCCGTTCGTTGCGGGTGCAGTCCAAGGCTCAACAGATTGTTCAGACTTCCGGGATAAGGGTAGGGTATGAACTTCGGGCGGGTGTCTAGGTGACCCAGCATCGTGTACGGGTTCATTGCGTCTGTGGTCTGAGGCTTGCACTCCTTCGTATCACTGATCAAAGCGTCCACCAGAAATGATCGGGACATGTTTGACATGTTTCTCGCTCACCGTTCGCTTCACAACTGATCCAGCAGGGTGAACTCCGCTAAAGTAACAATTACAAAAACTACCCCCACTTAGTGCGACCCCATTGTAAATAAGCACAATGGGTCTCACTTGAAGCGTTTTGGCAATTATTTGGGCCGGCCCACCCTTTTGTCGGAGAGCCGTCAACCCCAGGTTTGGATGAAAAAAAAAACTATTATTTTGAATGGAGCGTTTTAGTCGCTATGAATAATTTTGTATGGGACGCTAACATCCCTTGTATCTGTCTCATTAAATCCAATTTGGTTACTGTTTTCGATGCATTCATGAATTATAACCATCTTGATTTTATAAGCGCATTAGGGTTGGGAGGTTTTTGCATCATTGATCAAACGATTTTTTGTTTGATCCTGTTATTTTGTTGTTGCTAGCAGCAGAGATACAATAAGATGTTGTCGTTTTGGTATTTTTAGTTTAATAAAGTTGCTTGTGTTCAGGAATAGTCATAATAAGTTTAGTTTTGAATACTGTCAGACTATAAGCAAAACATACCCTAGAAATCAAGTAGTTGATTTATTTATGAAATTTTATTGTAGCTATTTTGTTAACTCTATATTATGCAAATGCACTTGACAAATAATAAGTAATTAAATTGAATCTCTGTGCCTATTTTGTGATAATTATATATAGTAGGTACGAAGACTTTTATAAAAAGTAACGTCTGATAGCTCAGATAATCTTGGCTTAGATAATAGTACTGTAACGAAGGACATAGACTACATTTTATACAAAAAGCGCGTGCAAAGTCTAGCAAAGTGTAGTTTCCTCATAAATGATAAAAAGCAATCTTGATCTTTCATCAAGTATCAAACCCCTTATCTCCGCGTTCACCAACCATATTAATTAAGTATGAAAACCCCATAATACAGACCGTATGGCACCAGAAGCCCTGGGTCTGTAGGGACGGCGTACACTGGCCACGCCCTTAAATCTCAGCCCTTTAAAACTACTTGCAATATTAAAGGGCTTCTTTTAGTAGCTGCTGCATACGACTTTGACTGCATTATGGTAAATTTTAATTTAAAAAATATTAATATAATTACAAAAAAAAAAAAATATGGATTTATATACATTGAAAACCTACCTCGAAACCTACATATTCTTAGTTGAGAAGTCAATTCCGCTACTTCGTCGTGTAAACATTAATTCACAGACTAACAAACATACCCCCCGTTTGCTAGTAAAGGTACACATAGAGAATTGGTGTTATTATCATGTCAGCTATAATTTGAAGGTATTACAAGCCAAATTGGGCTTTTAGAAGACCTTTGTTGGGTATAACTTTATTACCCCGGTACGTGATCAGGGTTTGTAGTTTGTTATAGCTTTTATTTAATTTTGTTGCTTTCCTTTTAGATTTCCTTTTAATGTTAAAATATATAATATATATATATATATAAAAGTTTTAATCACAACCCTAAAATTGAAAATAATAATTTGTATGTGTCACTATAATGAGGGATGGCATAGATGTCTATAACACAGGCTTTATAAGCCTAGCGTAGACATCTAAGGCTAGCCAAATCAATCAATGTATCCATAGATTTAATAAGTACCACTATTTGTTTAATTAAGATAAATGATTGTTTTTGGAATTACTTTGTCAATGTTTTTAAGCAATAAAAAAAATTTAATTTCATTAAAAAAAAATTCAACTATGTAGCTCGTAATTTTGTGGAAATAATTATGTAGTTTTGTGAACTTCATGCTAAGAGATTTTTTTAAACATTATTCATGTTCAGTTTACCCGTAAGTGTATTTCAGTTATGTATTATGCGACATTGTAGGTATTAACAAAATCACACTAATAAAATTACACGCCAGAAGTACTGAACAGATCGTTGCAAAGAAGTAGGTTTGGACCATAAAATACGTAGGCTATAGTTTTTATCCCGTAAATCAGTTTCCATTTGATATAAATTAAATGTTTCCATAGAAAAAACGCGTGCCAAGCCGCGAGCAGAAACTATTATGATTAATATCAGTTACATTTTGTATATATAATAATTTAAAGAATTTGGTGTTTTCATTTATCATTTAGTAAGAAACAGTTCTACAAACAAAAGATATATTTGTCTATGTTTTTTACAAATCACCAATTTTCCTTTGTTATCAAATCTGACAGAACCACGAGTAGCAGACAAACCGATATAATAGAGCAAACTAACAAAACTAAAATGCTGATCAAACACGTGAAAATAAGACCTATTTTCCCTTGACAGAAAGCCACCCTCGCAAAATAACAAGCCAAGCAACTCTGCACTTTTCTATTCATATTTCTATAGTTGATTGCTCGTAGCTCATAAATCTGCAAATCAATTTTGGTCTTACCTCCTCACTTTTACAGTTTCTTTTTGTTTGATAACTAACGGTATAAGGTGAAAAGGGTTGTAGGTGTACAGATGGGCCTATACCTCAGCTGGGAATCATTTCCAGTTGATGAACTGATAGGGATATTATATTGACAAGGAAGTCATCGTTTGACGGTAATTGGGGGTCATCAATATTATCTACTGGTGGTACAATAATTATAGTAATACAAAGACCAAAGAATAGTTAGTTAGTATGCGATTAATAACGTTTCATTGACTTTTGATATAGAAATAAAATAAAATAAATGTTATTTGGAGACCATTAGAATCCATATACATATATAGGTAAGGCAAACGTGTTCTTGAGTGGAGACCACGACTCGGTAAACGTAGTGTAGGACGCCCTCCGACTAGGTGGGATGACGATCTGCGAAAGACTGCAGGTAGATGCGGGATGCGGCAAGCTGAAGACAGGGCGCTATGGCCCTCATTGGGGGAGGGCTATGTCCAGCAGTGGACCATGATGATGATGAAAATCCATAAAAAATAAACCCTACACTGTATAGCTACAGGATATAAGGTGCCCCATTTTTAATCTAAGACCAAATAGCATATCAATTGCAAATGCCATTCAAATGACCAATCTAAAGAACGGAAATGAGCGCAGAAAAGTTATTTAATGACCACCTGTGTAAAGTCAAGTGAATTATATTCCAAGAAATACTCTCTGGTCAACAATGGTGTCGTCTGTATGTCTGGGCGACACGCTATGGGACGTCCATTCACGACTACGTTCATTCATGTTTCTAGCAACGTAATGAATGAAGTATTGCTATTGTGTGATTGTCAATTGTTCGATTTGTTTGTGACACAGGTACTAAACCTATCGCACCTTATTTGGCATAAAACAAACCTTATTACGATGTATTAGAGTTTAAAAACTAGAGGTATTTATATCAGTGTTTACGCTTTTGTGAATGTTAAGCTCATTATGGTGACAATGTTGATCTTCTTTGAATGGCGAAAGTGTGTTAGGAACTATGGATCGGAATTGATCTGAGTTTGATTTTGAGGTTTGAGGAATCAATTTTACTGGCAGCGGAAGGTGTAAGGGATAGTACATGGCGATGTGCATTTTAAGGGTTCTGCATGCTCAAATTAAAACGGAACCCAAAACTATTCGATTCTCTGTATGGATGTCGTGTCTGTAACAGCAGTTTTATTCCGAATCTACTGTGCCGATTCAGTTGATAAATTATAAATAAAGTGGACAATTCACACAGCGTTATATAGCCCCATGGTAAGCAGAGCTTGTGTTATGGGTACTAGATAACTGAAATACATAATACAATACATTACATAAATACATTTTTTGCATTGAACAAACTTCTTTCTTTTTATCTATTTTATGATTTCTATTGTAGAATATTCTAGATTCTGGCTGCGTTTTTGCACGCTTTTTTCGGTATAATGAGTAGTTAGGTAGGTAGTCTACTATCTTAGTTAGTTTTTGTAAATGTTTGCTTCATCTTGATAGATTATTAGTTTTGGAGATCCTAAGTAACAAAAAAAATCACATTGCACAAAAAATCAGCTTTAAAACATTAAGTAGAGTTACTGCTGAACGTATTATTAATGTAAACTAATAATGCTGAATAAAAGACCAAGATATTTCTTTTTATTTGACGACCGATGTGGCGCGGTGGGCGAAGGTCCGCCTGCGACGCAGGAGGTTGCGGGTTAGATTCCCGCCTCGGAACAATTGTGTGTACGATAAGCAGATATTTGTTTCGGGTGTTCTGGTTGTTTTCTATGTATAATAAAAAATATCTATCTATGTAATGTATTGTATTATGTATATCAGTTATCTAGTACCCATAACAAAAGCTCTGCTTACCATGGGGCTAGATAATGCTGTGTGAATTGTCCAGCATTATTTAATTTATTTAATTTAATCTAGTACCCATAACACAAACACTGCTTAGCTCAGGGCTAGATGATGCTGTGTTGATTATCCAGCAACATTAATTTTTTTTATATACTAGCGGCCCGTCCCGGCCTCGCCCGGGTGGTCATTTCTTTTAGGCAATTTTTAAATTTTTCTCTTTTTTCTCTCCGTAAGAACCATCCTCGTACTTCAAGGAATATTCTAAAAAAAGAATTAGCGAAATCGGTTCAGCTGCTCTCGAGATTTGCGCTTAGCAACACATTCAGCGATTCATTTTCATATTATAGATTAGGTTTTAATTGCTACCTCCATGGTTTGATACGGAGCTCATAACATAGTTATTCAGTGTCTTGGATTGACGTGTGTTTGCACATCACCTCACATCTTAATATTACAGTTCAGAATGTAAGGTGTAGATAAAGCAGCTCCAACTGTAATCCATCACACCTGGCCGCCGCCGCCGCCGCCGCCGCTAACCGCGCTTCTATTGCATGAATAACACATGCCTGCTGGATTAGCCTCTTTGGATTATACTTGGGAACGTCAGAGGTGTCTCGTTAGATACAGTTTATAATATCATTTGATACAGTGGCAGCCACACCGAGAGATATATCTATCTATCTTATATATGTATATGAAAGAAAGTCGTGTTAGTTACACTATTTAAAACTCGGCTGAACCGATTTGGCTGAAAATTGGTGGGAGGTAGCTTAGAACTAGGAGACGGTTTAAAAAAATTAGATAATTACGTTGTATTGTTTTATTTTTAAATTTTCTTATATATTTGCGTTGTTATTGGCAAATCGACCGATGTGGCGCGGTGGGCAAAGGTCCGCCTGCGACGCAGGAGGTTGCGGGTTCGATTCCCGCCTCGGAACAATTGTGTGTACGATCTGCAGATAATTGTTTCGGGTGTTCTGGTCGTTTTCTATGTATAATAAAAAATATCTATCTATGTAATGTATTGTATTATGTATATCAGTTATCTAGTACCCATAACACAAGCTCTGCTTACCATGGGGCTAGATAATGATGTGTGAATTGTCCAGCATTATTATTATTATTTTTCTGCTGTCTCTACGGAAAAATCTATGTGACGAACTTACAACAACCAAAAATAATAAAACAGAAGTGTGGCGAACTTACACATACTTTTTTTCGTGACGAATTTACTTTGTGGCAAATGTACAACAACCCCATAGATT
This sequence comes from Eupithecia dodoneata, assembly GCA_947044415.1. NCBI lineage: Eukaryota > Metazoa > Arthropoda > Insecta > Lepidoptera > Geometridae > Eupithecia > Eupithecia dodoneata. Next base: position 943,271 of record OX345665.1, read on the forward strand.
TCCACGGGGGCGAAGCCTCGGGGCGCAGTTAGTATATGTAAGCTAGCTAGTATATAAAACAAAGTTGGGTTTGTTCGAACACTTATAACTCGAGAACGGCTGGACCGATTTTCATGGTTTTTGTTTTGTTGTATTTGTCTCCGTTCCGAATAGTACGATCTACAGATATTTGTTCCGTTTGTTCTGGTCGTTATCTATGTATAATTTAAAAAATATCTATCTACGAGTATGTGTAGGTAATGGTATTATATATAGCTATCAGTCATCTAGTACCCATAACACAAGCTCTTCTCTCGATTGTTCAGCATTATTTATTTATTTATTACTAGCTGCGCCCCGCGACTTCGCTTGCGTGGAAATCTATGGTGTCAAGTATTTTCCATAACGACTGACCTTAACCAAATCTCATAAAGAAGGATTACATAAAATGATAGTTAAGCCCTATTCCACTTACATTTTTCGCTTCTTTCGCAAACGCGAAGCCAAAAAGTATAAAAGGGGAGTTACCCTTTGCTCTCGTAACAGGGTTTTAAAGTTAATAAAGCACGTTAGAAATGCTTTTAAGCGACGCGACGGGCAAATTGATTTAGTGCACGTGCACTAGGAGTAGTGCATTTGCGAGGGAAATTACATGGTAATGGTAGGTGAGACGAATGTATCATGGAAGAAGAAAATATAAATAAATAAATAATGCTGGACAATCGACACAGCTTCATCTAGCCCCAAGCTAAGCAGAGCTTGTTTTATGGGTACTAAATGACTGATATCTTCTTTATGTAAAAATCTATTGCTGTTCGTTAGTCTCGCTAAAACTCGAGAACGGCTGGGCCGATTTAGCTGATTTTGGTTTTCAAATGTTTGTCGCAGTCCAGGGACGGTTTAAACGGTGAGAAAACATGCTAAAATTGCGCAAAAATTTCCACGCCGGCGAAGCCGCGGGGCGCAGCTAGTACCTAATATAATCGATTTTTATTATAAATATGTTGTGTATAATTATTGGGTAAATATTAAACAAATTAAATTTTTTGTAACTACCTAATTTTATAACAAAGTATCAGATTATCCAAAGAATTAAAAGCTTGAGACGGATTATGCTTAAGCATGAACTTAACAAGATAAAAATCTAGTTTTAAAAGATTGAAAGAATTAAAGTAAATAAATTGAAAAGTATTGTTTTGATATAATAATTGACGGTTTATATAGTCCTGCACGGTATGCAGGGCTTTAAACACAATGCAACTTAGGCAATGTAATTTTAAGGATTATAATTATTGCGAGTCAATGAAAATGCAATCTTTTCTCTATAGATTATTGCGGCGAAAGTTTAAACAAAGGTACAACATACAAAAGAAGAAACATTTTTAAACATTGAGTACCTTTTAAGGCAAGCTCAGTTTTTAATTTCAGCACTTAGCTAATTTAATTTGTCAAACACTTAGTAAATTTTAATTTCAATCAAAAGGGTTTCCATTTCAATCACTTTCGAAATTCAATAAAATAATGCTACCGTAAACAATCGCTCCTCAATCAATAATGAGAACAAACGAACAAAAGAAAAGGATTGTGATACAAAAGCTAAGAAATACTCGACTTATTTAAAACTTCAACCTCTCAACATCCTAAAGTAATATCAATTGATAAAACGATTGCTATTTCCTATAATTTCGATAACAATTTGAGCTTTATTATCAAGGACGAAGAGGTGGAATAAATAGCAACAACAAAGGAACAAAACGATTCAGGTATTTTATTCAAACACAATGGAAATAGTGTTTTGTGATTGCTATTGTGGCGGCCTTTGTGAGCCGTGTGGGGCAAGTGCATAGAACATTTGTTAGGAGCAGAACCGTTGGAGAAGAAATCTGAGATCAGAGTTTCTTATCTACAAATTCTGTATGAACGAACATATCAAATAAAAATTGATCTAAACCATGTAGACGTACTCTCAGAGTCAATATTTTTAAACATATGCGAGCTGAACACATCATTATAAGTATTAATACAACGGGTATTGATCGCGTTTATTTACCGGTTTTACGTCGGGATAATTAAGTAAATAATCATAAATAGTTGTAATCTCAGAGTCGGGAGTCTAAACGGGATTTGAAAGATTTTTTTCACAAGAGAGTCTCTATCTTTCTGGGAACGCATCTTAGGTCACTCGTCACTCATCATAAGTAATTATGGTAATTAAATCTTTGCCATGACCAATGAAAAAACCTACCACCATTTTTAAAACATTTCTCAATGCTGACACATAGGTCGCACTGACGTTAGACCATTCAGGTTATGTATTTACAACAGAGTGAATTTTAGTGTGGGCGGTTTGTTTACAAACATTGTTCATACAATATGGCTGGAATATAGATAAAACCATTGGAAAACTTACAAATCAAAGACGCACCTCTCTACGCGTCATGTTTTTCCATCTAATAACAAATCTGAGTCCATACTTCCTTAGGTCTTTATCTCAAGAGCATTATACACATTCGAGCTTCTTTTTAGCCATATTATGACTCAGTCAGACCATCAGATGGTTATTACAAAATACTAATACAAAATCTTTATTCAATAATAAAGTCTTAATCATATTTAGAAGAGACCTTTTAAGTATTATGGAAAAACTTGTCCTAGCTATACAGGATATTGTAGTCAAACAACCGTGTATTCTACTACTAAAACCATTCTCACTATCATAATTAAATTCATAAATAACTGTACGCTCACTTCGAATGAACCCATTTGTTTATAATGAATTCGTGTGCTTTATTGACCAACAACGTATTATTTGAGGTTTTGTTACGCGACATTAGCCATCGATCAATTTGCCAACAGCTGGTCGATGGTCACAGGTGATGTTGTAAATTGGATGTAAAGTTATTGTAGAACTGCTATTACATTTTATTGAGCTGGGTAATAAATACGTTACGTTTATTTCTCCAAGGATGACGTTGATCTGATCAGTCAAGCGATTGACCAGTTTAACCTTTGCTTGCCCGAAGAATGCTATAAGCTAGCATAAATCGTAGAAGTAACTGCAGTTTAGAGATATAAATAAAATCTTTTCAGTAATAGGTACCTACAATTATGAAGGTAACTTAGTTCCTTAGGTATCTTCTTTAGATAGTATAAATTAAGTCGCTTGCCGCTGTCTGTTCGCATCTTATAAACGATTTACTCAACAACAACAGATAGAGTGGTTATATAAATTTGTCAAAAGGAATATAAATTATTTGACACATAGATAGATTCCCAAGTGGGCTAAGCCGCGGGGCGCAGCTAGTAGTTTATAAAAGGAATTATTGCTTTGAAAGATTGCAGGAAAAAAGCTTTTTGAGATAATTATTATCTCCGAGACTACATATCAAAAAACAACGCTTAATCAAGTTAAAAATATTACTATCCATCCCCTCGAACTTAATAAATACTAAATACAATAAATGACAATAACATAGCAACAAATAACTATTATTGATCGACTAGAACTAGCTCCCTATCGATACAGAAAGCCCACAATTAACAATAGCACCAATTCGTCACACTATGACATAAAATAGCCAAAATACAAACTTAGTTCATTCACTTGACATTGGCGCTAGTATCGAATAATCTGCTGGAATCGTAGGGTATTTCAAAGGAACGTTTTTTGTTCCTCTTTTGTCCACCTGAAAAGTGAAGTTGGTGGCGCTGCATGCATTGAATCACATTCGCACCCGAATAGAAGTAGATCACAATCGGTGATTCGTCACTCATCCTTGTATAGTTTATTCACTGTACGTACTTATGAAAGGTACTTATAGGGTTTGTTAGGGTTAGTAATATTACTTGTTGTATTCTTGTAATCTATTGTTAATTTGTTACAAGCATCTTGTTATTAGGTGTAAATGGCGTGGAAAGAATAGGGTGACGTGATGAACCTATGGTTATTTTCATGAGAACGTCACATGAAAGATTATTAATTAGTTGATAAACATCAAAATAAAACATTTCACAATAAATTATCTGACCTGAGATGATCATTTAAGGTTTTTTTGCCGGTCATTTAGTATTTTAAGAATGGCTATGATAAATGATAATGATATTTTATACAAGGTGATTGAGATTACCTCAGTTGTGAGTGAGCTCATGTTTCTATTCCATAGAATGTTATTAATTAAGTTATGAGCTGGTATAAAATTATTAAATTCATAAAACTCACGTTCATTTAGCTGGTTAAATTATATATTTTTAAATAAAATAGTCATTCAATAATTGATATTCATTAGATAACTTTGTATGCCTACATTTTTACTCACAGAATTTTTGATGTCTCGCTGATTTTGACGTTTCAGCCTAATCAGGTAGCCCGAATTTTTTCTTTCCTCTAGTACCTACTAGAATGTTTGCAACAGTCTGAAATTCAGCTCAACCGTTTCAATTGTATGAATACGATTTATCATTAGTAGTATTTATCAGATCTATAAAACTGAACTTACCTAATCACGATAATGGATTTACAATTATACATTCCGACGTGTGTGTTGGTCCCATCCAAATATAAGATAACTATACCAGATTCTGTTCACAGAATCAATCATAATAATATTATACCTACGTCAGAACATGACCGTATCATCGGTGACAATAGATTTATTGGACTGTGTAATTTTAAATTAGGATAACCCTTTTCAAACGTGATGGCTAATAGGGACAGATATGTAGCCGGTTGCATTACGAGTTGTAAGTGATGAGGCCTATTTTGTGATGATATACAGCCTGTGTTATAGCTAATTGATATTGATACAGACAGAAAAGCGTTAGCCAATGTCTAGCGTTACAACATAAAACTACTCTAGCTAGAAAATTAAGAGTTTTTGAGGAATATGGACAATAAGGAAGTATCAATTTCCTTACTTTGCCGCCGTGGGCGAAGAGCCGCTTGCGATACAGGAGGTTGCTTGTTCGATTCCCGCATCGAGACGAATGTTTGAACAATCTTGCCATATTTGTTCAAGGTATCTATGGTGGTTTTGGGTAGGTTCTATTTATTATTAAAATCTATCTATGAAGTGTACTTGTATATCAGTTATCTAGTATACCTACATTGCCTACCCATAACATACATCTGCTTAGCTAGGCTGGATGCTGTGTGAATTGTAGAGAATTAATTTATTTTCTTTATTTATCGACTTGTAATGTTATTTAATCTATGACATAAGGCTGTACCTGCAGACCACAAAGATCCTAGTAACCTAGTTCAGACCTACGCTGTATAGTCGTAGACAATATCATCGCTTCTCAGAACAGCCACGGATTGTATTTCGAGAATTCTCGCTTTATATTTTAGTGACACTAGGATTTCCAAATATTCACTCGACTCAATTCTGCTAGCGCTCTGAGCAGATACCGCGTAAATCAGATCAGACCTTTGTAAATAAAGGTCTGATCAGACCTACCAACTGACTTTTATAAAACACTTACTGCTTTACATTGTTAATGAAGGTTTTAAGACTACCCACCAGAAAACAAGTATTTTTTGACAATAAATGTCTATCTAAAACATTAACAGATGACCAATGTGGCGCGGTGGGCAAAGGTCCGCCTGCGACGCAGGAGGTTGCGGGTTCGATTCCCGCCTCGGAGCAATTGTGTGTACGAATCTGCAGATATTTTTTCCGGGTGTTCTGGTCGTTTTCTATGTATAATAAAAAAAACATCTAATGTATTATATTATGTATATCAGTTATTTAGTACCTTACCATGAGGCTAGAAAGAGAAGCCCCATGGTAAGCAGAGCTTGTGTTGCTGTGTTGTGATGCTGTGTGAATTGTCCAGCATTTTTTTTCTATATATTAAAATCTTTACGTTATCAACACGTCTATCATTCATTACTAATATTCCGTGGCACCTTTCAATACGGATACCATTAATTTCCTTCTAAATCGACTAGTAATGCCATTCCATTAGTTTTAATGGACACACGAACCGCTTCTTTATTTTCATTACACGGAATCGGCAATTTTACGGTGACCGCGTTGACAGGTGTATGGCCGTCAGAGGAAGGTTGTTTGTAGAGGGAGCGGATGGAATGTAGCGGACGATTTGTGCCGCTGCCGCTTATGAATCTAAAATAATCGCGGGCTGAGCGATGAATAGGTAGATAGAAAATACTTTTATGAACTCTTAATATATAAGAAACTATGTACAATAATATCTTAAAAACTAAGTTACAATTGGCGATACAGATTTTTGTTTTTATATTTGTGTGATGTCTTTAAATATATTTTGTCACTCTAGGAGGCAGCCTCACCTGTGATGATTTGCTGTTGTGATTTATCGTTTAAATTGTTTCTCACCAATTCACTTATTGACACTTTTTGTCAAGAGTACTAGCAAATTACCTATAGACTGCAATCGTGACAAACAAATCAAAATCAATCGTAACGAAATAGTCCCTACATACGATTTTGGCGTGCCCACTTTGCTGTCCACTTCATCAAAAGCCTATATTAGTCCTGTGCTAGACATAGGCCTAACCTAATAAGCACCATAGCGCCCTGTCAGCTAGCCCCATCCAGCATCAGCCTGCAGTCTATCGCAGATCGTCACTCAACCTGGCCAGAGCCACCTACACTACGTTTGCCGCCTTTGCTGTCCGCTTAATGTGAGACCATTTGACGTGAAACTTTGATGAACGATAAGTTTTTATCGAATCATTTGTTACGGTTTACGAAATATCGGTTAAATAACACCCTAATAAAGTGGTTGACCGGTGTTTTACGCCCTTGTGTGTTTTGTAGCAAGTTTATAGCTGACTAGCAACCACGCGCGACTGCATTCCGGACTCAAAATATTTATCAATAATATATAAAAATGCAAAGTTAGGTGTATTTTTTTGAAAAAACATTAGGTATCTAAAAATATAGGCCCTGTTCGAATCGCGTTTGAAAAGATTGAAAACCCATGATAAAACACATCAAAGAAAATGTTACCATTCATAAGGTAACATTACCATATTCCGATTACCTAGATCTTAGCACATTTTAGATCGCTTTCAGCGATAGGGCCGCCCCATGTACTTCCTCTATTTTAAGTATTCATTTCTGTTTTGTGTGGTAAACTAATGTGTTTTCTATACCTATTGATATCCAAAGATTTTTACGAAAAATAACGGGATGTTTACCATGATTTGAGTCTTGAACTAATATTTCATGCTAAATATAAATTACTTTTGTGTTAATAATTATGATATTTTCTAGTCTATACTGTTTTCCCATTTGGTCCATTATGGGTGGTTCTAATAGGTTCAGCGCGTAGCTATACACGTGCTCACTAGACCATCTGAGCTTTAGACCAGTTTGTACTTAGGCCAGCTGATTTTTTAGACGAGACTAAAACGGTGCGCAATTTTAGACTGTTAGAAGCCCACCTTGATAATCACATTACAAATTCGAAACAAAACCCGCGGTAAACTCCTGAAATGAGATCACGGACTATCAGAGCGGTTGAGAGAAATCTCTTAAACCGCCCATTACAGGGCTTTAGGGTCAGGGCAGGAACCCTACTCATTTTAACAAAAAAATGCCTTACCTTGTTACCTTACCTTATACATAATCATCATCATCAGCCTATGTTAGTCCACTGCTGGACCTCCCCCAATGTGCGCCATAGCGCTCTGTCTTCAGCTTGCCGCATCCAGCACCTACCTTACCTTATACATTGTTTAAGCTTTACTTAGATCTACAAGCAGTTTTAGCTACTTTTACTACTACTACTGAAAGGACACTATTAAATAAATAATGCTGGACAATCCACACAGCATCATCTAGCTCCAAGCTAAGCAAAGCTTGTGTTATGGGTACTAGATGACTGATATACTTGATACAATATATTATAATGTACATACTAGTTACTCCAGTATCATCATCTTCATCATAATCAGCCTATTTAGTACTGGACATAGACCTCCCTTAAAGAGCGTCATAGCGCCCTGTCTTCAGCTCGCAGTATCCAGCATCTGCCTGCAGTCTTTCACATATCATTATAAAAAAAAATATCAATCGGAAGCGTCCCCAAGACGTATGGGTGCATAAACTATCACACATAGTTAATGTATTTGATAATCTATGTATATATCTTAAACTATATTATATTTATAATCAATACAAAAGACTTTAAAGTTCCTTGTGATTAATTTATTAATTAAGTTGTAATAAACGTTTTTTAATTTTGTATTGCGCAACTCGTCGTGAATCTTCACTACACTATTTTGCTATCCATCTTTAATACAATCGAATAGTCTGTCCTAGCCTTTAGTCTGTCCTAGTCTTACGTAACTTATCTTAAACCTTTTTGTAATCTTCCAGATTTTACAACGTGGACGGTTTAAAAGAAATTTGCATGTTAAGAGGTTGGAAATATTTTGAATCTGTGGTTAGATTGCGAACAAAACGGGTTTGGGCAAATCCGATCCATAAAGTTACCCAAAAGCACAATTTCTTTTAAAATTTAAGTCCTGATTTTTTTAGATTAATAGCCCTTATAATATTTGTTTGATTTTATGGGCATTAGTTTCACTGGAAATTTGAACTTGAACGCAAAATCTCTTTTCGATTGTTAGCTGAACGTGTTCTTGAGTGGAAACTCGGTAAACGTAGTGTAGGACGCCCTCCGACCATGTGGGATGACGACCTGCGAAAGGCTATGCGTAAAATGTCGATGGCTGCAGGTATTAGATGCTGTATGCGTCAGGCTGAAGACAAGGCGCAATGGCACTCATTGCTGGAGGCCTATGTCCAGCAGTGGACTATCATAGGCCGATGATGATGATGATGTACGTGATCTATAGTCTCATAACAAACATCTGCTGACAGCGGTTCGGTCGATCAAGAGGCGTATTTCACGGCTCATCGCCTTCCAGCACCGGCCTGGACAATACTGGCAACATTATTATTATAAACACGCGGGAATTGCTAGGTTAAGTCGGGGTATTTTCTATGTCATTCTACATAATGTCTAGTCCATTTATGTTCAAAACACTTCAATTATTTATTATTCATTTAATTGTTTTGAAAATAAACGGTCTTCTAATTTCTTGTATTTACACTGTTTTTCGGGACAAATACTAATTCCTCGGGAATATAAATTGTATGGGACCACTTCTAGATCATTCTACATAAATAAAATAAAAAAAATAAAAACAGCTTTATTCCATATCCCAATAGTTGTACAATTTTAAAACAATAATAATAGTAAAATAAAGAATTAATAGTCGTGTAGGTAAATTATAATTTTAGAATTGAATTGAATTTAGAATTAAATTATGTCAGATTTTTGTTGTCATGTCCTGATATAGACCGCCTTCGGCGGTGTATGCCTCCTCCAAGGATCTCCAGAGGTTTCTGTCTCTGGCTTTTTGTGGCCACATTTTTCCAGCTGCTTGTGTGATGTCATCATTCCATCTTTTGAATGGTCTCCCTTTTTTCCTTTTTTGGTCAAGTGGTATCCAGCTTGTGACTATATATGGCCATCTGTTTGGTTTTAATCTTTGAATATGCCCTGCCCATTTCCATTTTAAGCCCAGTATTCTTTTTACTACGTCTTTTGTTCTGGTTTTTCTTCTTATTTCTTGGTTTCTCACTCTCTCTCTGAGTTTGATTCCTAAGAAACTTCTTTCTATGCCTCTCTGGCATACTCTAAGATCATTCTACATACAATAGCGAAATCATGTTCTAAATCAGTCAAAGTTGATTTTAAATTATCTACAGTTTGCCGATTTGCGATCCTTTCTTCTATAAATCAACATCATCAGTCTAAAAAATAAAAATAACTTGTTGACAATCAATTAAGTACAAAAATTATCTTTATCTCGTCTAAGCAAGACCAAGCATGTGAATTTTAATAATTGTAATTGGGATTTTTTTGACATATTTTACAGCAAAATCTATATATATAAAAGAAAGTCGTGTTTGTTACAACACTTATAACTCAAGAGCGGCTGAACCGATTTAGCTGAAAATTGGTGGAGAGGTAGCTTAGAACCAGGAGTCTAACATAGATTTAACGGGGGCGAAGCCGCGGGGCGCAGCTAGTTACAAATAGATCATACATAATGTAATGTATTTATATTGATACATTGTATTGTATTAACTATGTTAGTTATCTAGAAGGCATTATTTTATTTATTAGTCAATATAATGAATACTACTAAGCTCGTCCTAAGCACTAGTTACGAATTACCAAGAGATGGCTAGGGATGTCCACCACCGCTAGCGGCGACGACGACGCGTTGATTTGTCGACATCTGAAAAAATTGAAGTTATATAATTTTGTGAAATAAAATAGGTAAATAAATAAATATAAATATATAAACAATGCTGGACAATTCACACAGTATTATCTAGCCCCATGGTAAGCAGAGCTTGTGTTATGGGTACTAGGTGACTGATATACATAATACAATACATTACATAGATAAATATTTTTTTATTATATATAGATAACGACCAGAACACCCGGAACAATTATCTGCAGAACATACAAACAATTGTTCTGAGGCAGGAATCGAACCCGCAACATCCTGCGTCGCAAGCGGACCTTCGCCCACCGCGACACATCGGTCGCCAAATCAAATTAAAATACTAAAAAAGACACAGATATAATTACAAGTCTACTAATATTTACTATAGAGTACTTAAATAGAGTAGAGATCCAATGGATTATTACAATATTCCTCCTACACTATCCCTTACTAATATTATCCCTATAATTAAGCCGTCGAGTGCACTACGCTATAGTGGACGGCACGTGCCGAGCGAAAACAAACTAATAATATACTTAGGTTCAAACAATATTGTAATTATAAGCATGTATGCAAGCAAGTGTGCCGTGCTGTATACAGTTTCTGTGATTATCTGTAGATAAAATTAAAGTTTATTTGTTTTGATATAGTACCTACCTATCGTAATCCGATTTGCCCCTGGGGACCAATTCAAACAAATAAACTGTAGAAATAACGAAGAATCTTCGTATCCTATGCATCGTTCAAATTTAAGTATGTACAGTCAATGATGTTATATATAATTGATAGGTACGTAGCTTCCTGTTCTATTTAAAAACATTTATGAATACTAAAAATTAGAAATAAATCTGCACAATAAGAACTTTCGAACACAGATTTTAACAATAATGACTATTTTAAGACTAATTTAAGTCACAAAAGAAAATAACCATAACCACTAATAATAAAAATTAATAATAATATATATTTACCATCATTGTTCCCCAACCAAATTTTCAGCCATTTAGCGTTTCAGGGGAAAGCGCCATCTACTGCTAGTATTGTGAACTATTTATGAAGAGTAGGTTTAAACTTAACTAGTCTCAAGTCGCGTCGGTCGTCGTCGTCGTCAACTGAAATCCCACCCTCCTTGTTTGTATGACAGTTCACAAAAAAGTTTCGCTGTAAGCCAATAGATGGCGCTGTATATACACCATGACCACAGTAAAAGAGAGATTTTTGGGGAAGTTTTGTAGAATACCCCTAATTTAGTTCAGATAGCACATGGCAGATGTCGTCACTTTCGTTATTACAAGTCAAAGTTACTAAAATTGATGTAAAAATTGCAATAAATGCAAAAAGTATAATATTTTATCAAAAATTGTTTTCTATAACTACAGTATTTTGATATTATTTAAAAAAATTGTATTTTATTGAGTAGATTAAAAGATTTATGACGAAGTTCTAGATCGCGCTAATGATAGTTTTGTGAGTTTCCGTTCATATACAAGTTAGTTTGCTCACTCAATGTACTTGCTTCGGCAGTACATATACTAAAATTGGAACGATACAGAGAAGATTAGCATGGCCCCTGCGCAAGGATGACACGCAAAATCGTGAAGCGTTCCACATTTTTTGGACATACATATTTTCGGAAACCATACATCCAAAGAACTAAATGTCGATGATATAAATGGTTGGATATTTAATATACATAATTTTGTTTTATTTTTTACAGAGGTCCATTGTTATAGGCCTTTATATTTTAATTAGTAGGCTACATAGCCTTTTTTTCTACCACGTCAACAACTTCAACTTCTTATTTTTATGGCTAGCTGTGTTCATGTTGCCACAAGTCTGTCAGTGTCCATGTGAAAAGAGTCCTAAAGTTTAGCACCATAGATTAATTTTTTCGTTCATGTTTAGTAATAATAATTTTACTTACATTCAAAAATAAAGTTATATAGTAAAATAAAAATAATAAACAGGAAGTATACTAAAGTCATTTAAAACGGGATATTTACCATGATTTGATTTTTGAGTTATCCAATATTTCGGCACAGTTTCATGCGAACGACTTTAGTGTTAATAACCATGATAGTTTTAAAAGCAAGTATACTGTTTATTATTTTTATTTTACTATTAATTGTTTTTTGTTTGTTTAGAGCATCTCTCTTTCCTTGTCCGTGATGTGACTAAATAAAAAAGGTACAAACTGAAAATCAGCGTTGTTCCGCGCCATGCGTGGTTCAGCACATAGCTGAGTTTGACCCTTTTTGGTCAGCAGGTGTGTATTATTATTATTGTTTCCCTGTAGGTTTATTTAATTTAATTTTATGTTTGCTGTGTTTTACTGTTTTAATGTGTTGTTTTGTTAAACCTGTTTTTTGGCCAAATAAAATTATTTTCTTTCTTCTTCTTTCTTTCCTATATCACATAAGAACTATACATGGCGTCCCGCGCCTGTATCGCATGGAGAGAAAATAATCATTACGATGTCTTTTGATCGGCATCGTAAAATTACGGGTCTTCTGTTTTTACAATTGGGCGGGTTCGATTCCCGGTTCTATAAAAATATTTTAATGCAGTTTAAATTGTATTTAAAATCAAAATAAAGTCTTCTTTCAGTAAAATGTTCTATCTACAATATGTTAGATACTTTCCCTCCATGTGACACATGACAGCCGTGCGACGCCCTTTGTTGTATTCATCATCATCAACCTATAGCAGTCCACTGCTGGACATAGACTTCCCCCAATGAACGCCATAGCGCCCTGTCTTCAGCTTGCCGCATCCAGCATCCATCACCTACAGTCTTTCGCAGGTTGTCATCCCACCTGGTCGGAGGGCGTCCTACACCACGTTTACCGAGTCGTGAACTCCACTCAAGACACGTCTGCCCCAGCGGCCGTCGGTTCTTCGCGAGATATGGCCGGCCCACTGCCACTTCAGCTTGCAAATTTTTAGAGCTATGTCGATAACTTTGGTTCTCTGTCGGATGTATTCGTTACGAATCCTATCCTTTATAGAAACTCCGAGCATAGCTCTTTCCATAGCTCGCTGAGCGACTATAAACTGGTGAACCAACCCTATCGTAAGTGTCCACGTCATCGTGTCGTGTATGTAGTATCAACGTACATAAATAATAAACTGATATTATGTGTCAGTAAGGAAACTCTACAGAAACCAGAAAAGTAAAACAAAATACCTCAAGGAGTACACCTCAGTAGCGGGGAGGGGGGGATTGCGCCTCGTAAATGGCGGAAAGTGCCGTAAGAAGCGATGCTCTGATTGCCGTAAATGCATCGCAATCCTGCTAAGTCCACTTCAACTGTGAAAAGGATATAGAACTATGAAAGAACTAGAAGTGTCCGATTTTACGGTTCCCTACATTTTTTTTCTTTTACCAGGACATCAAGAGAGTTGATAGTGGGATCAATACGTATGCTAAAATTTAATACAGAAAAATCGACCTTTTTTGTAGAAAATTGCTTGTTATTAATTCGAAACATCATTAATTGCTACGCCGTAGCACTTGCTACGAGATGGTGCTACGCATAATCACAATGTATTTTTCAATGGTATACCTACATATAATAATCCGTGAGCGATCAGAATGGAACATTTCAAACTGTATTTAAATTCAAATATATTAATTGCAACAAACATGGTAAAAAGGTGGCCATGTCTTAATAATGCACTCATGTCTCACTATATTCTAGCATGCAATAATTATAACTAATTAGAATTAAAAAAACATTTTATATCACAAAAAATCCTGTCAGTAAAACATCTAAGCAATAAAATTTTAAATATATAATTATTCAATAATTTAATATAAACCAGAAGCGGTTGGTTATATAGTTTAACAAGGTGACATCGTGATAAAAATGAATATGAGTCCATTTTGATCGAGCGCGGACTCTAATATGATTTGCTTGATGAGTGGAAATGTATCGTAAATATTAAACTAGAATAACACCGAGTTGTATGCCACTTCTAATACTTACAGCTTCGTAACTCTACGTTCACGTCGAAGCACCATTTCCCCCTAGACAAGAGGTCTGTCAGTAAGCGTCTTTTGTATGCGCTACTTATATTTGCTATCTTCATAAGTACCGACCGACCTACCCTACAGTTTAGTTTTAAGTTTTTGAGGTGCAAAATAATTCCATCATCATTATCATCTAGTACCCATACTTAACTGCTTACCATGGGGCTAGATGATGCTGTGTAGATTGTTCAGCATTATTTATTTATCATCAACCTATAATAGTCCACTGTTGGACATAGGTTCCCCTAATGAGCGCCATGCGTCTTGTCTTAAGCTTGCCGTATCCAGCATCTCCCTGCAGACTTTCGCAGGTCGTCATCCCACCTGGCGAGGAGTTGTCATAAACTACACTACGTTTGCCGATTCGCGGTCTCCATAATAGCGCGGTTAATTATTTTGACCAAATATCTTCACACTCTATAATGATAAATAAATAATAATATCAGTATATTATTTTATTTTATAATATATAACCTGCAAGCACACAGATACCCTGGTACTGTCCACGATCCTATCCATCCATGGTTGTCTGGTAGAGAGCGATAAGACCGCCAATTGTATATAGTTTTTTTAAGTTTTTTTATTTTACATTGTTCTTATAAACTAAGTATGCAATAAAGAATTATCTATCTAATGCTGGGCAGAGGTTCACACAGCACCGTCCTGCCCCAACGGTAGCCGAGCGTCTGTTAGACATTCCAAATGGAGCATCAAATTTGAGCTTCGTTCGGTTCGTAAAACTACCTCAGTAAGTAACTGTGCGGTTAGTATAAGTTTGCACAATATTCAAACGGAAAAAGTTTTCGTTCATCTCTGACTTTTCAAAGTTGACAAATTGTTCTGTTAATTGCAACAAATCACTTAAAATCATTCGAAAACTAAATTAGATTTAAGAGATTTAGGTAGGGTGATTTTAGAAAAAAGAAACTCATCAACCTTGACACTTAGAACATGGAATGTAAACCTATCTCGGACAAATAAATAAAAAAAATTGTTTATTTCGAGCACAGGACTCATACAAAGAACATCCAAATATATTATGTCGGTCTCAATACTAAACACCCCGTATAATTGAGTTCGTGTGAAACCATTGGATTGCTATCACACAAAATTCTGGACAATATCCGCTAGGGGCGCTGCAATGCGCTAAATATATGGAAGGAAACGAAAACTTTTATAGCCTTCGTTAACTCAGATTACTCAATACTCAAATATTTATTGTAGTCATCACATTGGCTAATTAGTAGGTTCTTATGTATAGATTAGTATCACAATGTGAACCCTATTGGGCGTGAACAGAACAACAAGGGGAAGGCAGACCGAGGTTGTTTTTAGTAAAATATATATATGTGGGTACTAAGGTAAGTAGTACCTACTTGTCTAGTAATTTTAGTAATGATTATATTTTATTTGCCTTTTCATAATGTCAGTTTTATTTATTTATTCTTATCATAATGTCAATTTGTCATTTAAAAATTCATTTATATCATAATAGCATTTGTCTATTAATAATTTCTTTAGTATTTTTATGAATAAGGTATCAGATTCTATGTCTTTTATTGCGTTTGGTAGTTTGTTGTACATTTTAATGGTCATTTTATATGGGCCGGTGCTGTGCATACACAGGTTTGATGATGGTTGTATGATTTTATTTCTCCCTGGTCTAAGTGGATATTTTCTGGGAAGTTCGTCTAGTGTTGTGTATAAGTCAGGGTATTTTCGGACAAACTTACAAAGTTCTAATACGTAGATAGATGGCAAGGTTAGAATTTGACAACAATAAATATATTGAGTATTGAGTATTGAGTAATTTTAAACTTCTTGAAAAAAGGTTTGCAGCTGTCTGTTCTTTTTCGAGATTTTGAATCTAACTATACAAAACTCATTCTAAACCCTCTGTTTCATTTTCTACGAAAAGCTTTCGGTATATTTTTCTTATCCTATTTACCCCCCCACCCCTCCCCCCCCCCCCCTTCAACCGACCCTGTTCAATTGTATTTTCGATTTTAATCCCATTACAAATACCTGACACCTTTTCCCCGTTCAAATTAAGCTAAAATCGTTTTCCGATTTAACAGTTCGTTTTGTTAATCAGGCTCTTATTTACGTTTTAAATTACAAAATGCCGTGTTCAAACTGCTGTTAACTAAATTTAACTTAGTGAAGAGTAATTGACAGTTAACAAACATATATGTGACGACCGACGTGGCGCGGTGGGCGAAGGTCCGCCTGCGACGCAGGAGGTTGCGGGTTCGATTCCCGCCTCGGAACAATTGTGTGTACGATCTGCAGATATTTGTTCTGGGTGTTCTGG
Organism: Eupithecia dodoneata; assembly: GCA_947044415.1. NCBI lineage: Eukaryota > Metazoa > Arthropoda > Insecta > Lepidoptera > Geometridae > Eupithecia > Eupithecia dodoneata. Next base: position 959,897 of record OX345665.1, read on the forward strand.
CCGTTTTCTATGTATAATAAAAAATATCTATCTATGTAATATATAGTATTATGTATATCAGTTATCTAGTACCCATAACACAAGCTCTGCTTACCATGGGGCTAGATAATTATGTGTGAATGTCCAGCATTATTTATTTATTTATTTATACATACATTCATCAATTAATCATGTACCTAGTTATGACAATGGGAAAATAATTTAGACTACCTACCTATCTTTTAAAAAATCTCATACAAGCTTTTTTGATTATCCCTCAACCGTATTAGGTAATCAGTAATAAAATACTTAGATAGATAGAAAACACTTTAGTATACCACAATACATAAAAATAAACAATAGAATAAAGGAAGTATAAAGGGCGGCCTTATCGCTGAGAGCGATCCATTCCAGGTCATGTCCAGTCCATCCTATGGTTGCATAGGATGGACTGGACATGAAGGAACAATATAGACGGTGGCACTTTAATACTTATATGTAAATAAAAAAAGCAAACAAATACTTACACAAGATACAATAGTTATGTAGTTACATTAAAAACATTACATAGAGAAGATAAGGCTGCCTAGTTCCCAACGACATTTTTCATTAAGTAAACAGTGTTGCCAACGCCCTCCCACGGGACCAATGGGAAGACGTCCTCCCAATGGGAAATCCCAATGCAAAGGAAGTTTACACAATCTGCATCCACTTGAGATTCTCCTACATTTTATGGAGTGAGAAATGCAATTGGTTTTCCTCTTGAGATGGTACTCGTATTTACTGAATGCTCTTGCGATTCTTAATGTTTTTTTTATTAAATTACTAAAATATGTATTATACAGTTTCATGCGCCATGATCACGGGATAATGGAAAACTCCAAAATGTAATCGTGGTCAACATCCGTTATGAATTACTTTTGTGATAAATTAACGTTACAATTTCCTTATTTATTTATAATATATAGACATATAAATACATCATTTATTAATAACAAGTGGTTAAGTGGGTTATAGACGTACGAACTTAAAGTACGCGGTTTTTAAGATCGCGAACTTACTCGGCTCGACATTAGTGACACACGTGAAGCTTACTCACTCTGTATTGCGATGTCGTCGATAGAAGAAGCTTTGTGTTGTTTAGGAATAATATCGTACTAGCTGCACCCCGCGGTTTCACCCGCGTGGTGATAGATATTCTGGATATTATACAATATAATCTTTATTATAATTGTATATGTGTTATTCTGATGTATAAGCTAGATTATTGTAAAGTTTCATTAATATGTCGATGGACAACCTGACCAACAAACTGGTTGCTGAAGAATTCCGTTAGGTCATAGATGATAGGATCAATGAGATATTTACTTTTTAATAATACTTTATTTATCATTATCATACTTTGGTCAGTGAATAAAGGCTTTTTTATTTTTATTTTATTTTATTTATAGTGCTAAAACAAACCTAACATAGGCTTTAAGGCACTGCTAAATTAATGATGTACCCTATTTGTATGTATGAATAATCTATCTATCTAATAGGTACTAAATCTTTTACAAACTATCTAAAATGCATGATAACCACATTCACGCTTACCTAATGTAATACGTCGTTTAAATATACTTATATCCTTTTAGAATTTTACTCTTGCTTTAAGATGAAAGCCCAACATTTCAATTTGAAAGGAAAAATAATAATGATAAGTGATTTTCCAAAATATTGGACAAAAAACATCACGGTCGATTGAAAGCAAAGCCAAAACCGTTTATTATAATTTTCAGAACCAACCATAACATCGAGGAGTTAGATAAGTGCCGGTTTCCAGTTCGCGAGGTTGATGTTACTCTACTCGGGTAAATTCTACCCCATTGCCCTTTTAACGGGAAATTAAGCAAACTTCAACTCAAACAAGAAATTACCAAGGAAGTTTTTACGAGTTTTCCTTTGGTGGTCGTTTTACTAATATGGATGAATGTTGAAATGTTTGTTGGTCGGTCACAACAAAGGAATGGATATTGTTTTAGAATGATTGGTTCAGATGAACCTAACCTGCAATTTTTATATATTTTTATCTATAAAGATATTATAGGCAAGAGTGAGGATTTTTTAAAACTTGAGTAAAGGCTGCACCAGCCCTAGTCTATCCCAGTACCGAAGTGAATAGTATAAACATGCCTTTATATACTATTCACTTCAGTAGTGGGTTATATACATATATTAGATATATACTCAATTTGATCACAGACGCTCTGTGAGCCTCGATGGAGGTGATCAATAAATAAATAAAATATATTATTGATTGACGGAAAGATATGTTTGTTTTTTCAGTTTGTGGCACAGAAAAAAGAATGGACCCTTTGTCCATATAGTTATCGTATCTGTGCCACAAACTGATTTCGTACAAGCGTAGTCGCAGGAGCTCGCTGGTATATAGTTGTTGGTGAGATGAGGGTATTTCGTAGCTCTACACGCTTGTAACTTGTGTTTGGGTAATCAAAGGCTCTTGTGGGTTTCGCCTTCCTATTTGCGGTATACGCTGTCCAAGGTGTGATTATTTACAAATAGGTGGTTTTTTAAAGGAAAGTCGTTTGGAATTCTGTTTAGATACCTTATAAATTTTAACCTCTTCATAATAGTCTGGAATTCTGATTTTTTTTTAGTTTGATTTTAGTTTAGATACCTAAAAAAAATTAACCTCTTCGTAATAGTCGCTAAAGTGTATTATGTGTCCTACAAATATTATAAACGCGAAGTATGTATGGATGTTTGTTACTCTTTTACGCTAAAACTACAAAACGGCTCGGGCTCAAATATTGCATACCAGTAGTTTCAGCCCTGACTGGGATAAAACATAGTTTACTTTTTTATCCTATATATCAGTTACTAGCTGCGCCCCGTGGCTACGCCCCCGTGTAAATCTATGTGTCAAATGGTCAATTTAAATGATAAAAAGTATCTATCCTGTTAGACTCCTGTTTCTAAGCTACCTCTCCACCAATTTTCAGCTAAATCGGTTCAGCCGTTCTTGAGAATAGTGTAACTAAACACGACTTTTATTTTTATATATATATATAGATAGATATGGGTTATAAATTACCTTAAAACTTTTCCATAGAAACAACGGGCAGAAACTATGTAGTTTCATTATTGAAAAAATGAAATCAAAGTCGGTTCATGTTGACGACGATATCGACGACCATACATAATATACAAATAGCCTGTCATAGAAAAGGAGGACCTTTTCTTGAATTCGGTTAAAAATGTACAGATTATGTTTTATCCAAGTATCTCGTTCCGTGAACAGAAATTCCTCTAAAACCTATAACTAAAAATAAGGCCAAAATGTCTCCCATCGCCACCTAAAGACGAAAACCGTCTAAGAATGTTCAGAGCCACGTTCCCGTGCTAAAGATGCCTAATCAACTTGAACGTTGGCCCTGAAGGTTAGAACGAACGGCTTATGTGAACTCTGGAGGCACTCCGGGGTGCCGTGCGGAGGCTTTACGTGGCCATAATGAGAACGAGAGCTGCATGGAGTATTTCATATTTATATTTTTTTACTTGTACGGAGGTGTACGTACATTGCGGTAGTTGAGTAAAGTAAGTTAAGTAGTAAGTAAATGAGTAGAATCACTGATCACTTTTCAAAAGTTTATTTAAATAGAACACGTAAAACGCATAGGAAGTAAACGAGCCTTCATACGGTTGTATCGCGTCGCGGTCAGTGTCGCACTGGTTAGTAAGGGCGTAAATATGCCGAGTCAGTAAATTCTATAGAACGATGCTACATAATGCATTTATCTGTGCGTCTTCAGTACTTGTGTGTCATTTTGGATGGTGATGTAAGTTTAACACATACATATTGGGATATAAACCAACCTTGCAAATATATAATATATACAAATGAACCCCTATTTGTCCTGGTCACGCTATAACTTGAAAACAAAATGTTTCTAATACTTCGTAGAAGGTTCGAAGAAGATCTAGAAAATACCATCTCTCATAAAGTATAGTTGTCTCTGTTCCGCAATCTTTAGAGAATAGTCACTGTTCAAGAAGATCATTTTGACGACTGATGTGGCGCGATGGGCGAAGGTCCGCCTGCGACGCAGGAGGTTGCGGGTTCGATTCCTGCCTCGGAACAAATGTGTGTACGATCTGCATATATTTGTTTCGGGTGTTCTGGTCGTCTTCTATGTTTAATAAAAAATATATATCTATGTAATGTATTGTATTATGTATATCAGTTATCTAGTACCCATAACACAAGCTCTGCTTACCATGGGGCTAGATAATGCTGTGTGAATTGTCCAGCATTATTTATTTATTTATCATTTAAAGATGATAAACCATTTTTTGGGTTATGTGCAATTTACTGCAAGACATTGCATAGGGGCGCGGGTATATTCCCAATAACGCCAAAACCTCCCACTGTCTCAAGAGAGTCATGTTTCAATACATGCAGCATATTCCCAACATCTTTCTCCTGAGACACTAGGACATATAGAAGTGGGGCTATATGCTAAGAGGATGCACTAATAATGCACCGCGCGAAATAAAACGATTATTGCCGTCCCTTTTTTGCAAACATAAACTCACATCACCTAGGTAATCTAAAGTGATACATTTAAGATACTCAAGAAAGAAAGAAAGAAAATACATTTATTGATTCACAAGTAGGTACAGCTTGCTACTAAATAATAATAAAATATAAGTAAACAAGAACATAAAGAAATAAATAAAATTAACTACTTATGTATTATATACAAGCAACAAGCGACTCCACAAAGCGAACCAATAGGTCCTGTCTCAGCATAATGTTGCTCTACTTCTCCTTAAGAAGTACTAGACATCAGTATATACCTTACACGTTGACTATTGCCCTTCTACGCCAATTGTGTACCTATATCGTGTTTTGACGAGATATCCTCCTCATTCAATTTATTTAAGTAACGTTTATGTGTGTTTTTTATTGGTATGAAGTATGACAATAAACGATCTTAATCTAAATCTGCTAATAGTCTTGCGTGAGACGTTGGAGAAAGGTGAAGCTCACGTGGAATATAACTTTTCTAGAAGTCACAAGACTTGCTATAATATCTCCCTTATCAAAATACTAATATAAAAATAATTAGTATTTTGTAAAACACCACTCTACACTTTTCTACGAAGTCCGTCCGTCAAACACACCGTATTAAAGTTTTAATAATGAGTTTCAAATTTACAGCGTCTAGACCCAGTACCTACTGTGTATTCTATGTACCACACCTGGACCGGACCGCACCTGTCTTCTGCTGGCTATAAATTGAAGAAGATATTTCCAACCGTAAACTAACGGGTCAACGACTCAAACTTGCCTGCACAATGTCTAGTTTGCATGCTAAGTTAATTTGATATGAAGAGAAGGATGGGCTAGTTAAACTGTACTAGGATTAACTATTTGCTGGTTCAACATTTCCTAATAAAAAGTCGTTCTGTGTATCCGTTTTACTTAAGAAAAGCACAGAATAACTACATATAATTATATATTACTGTATAGTTATTCCGCGCATTAGATAGTGTTTTATGGCACCATAAAATGTTACCTATGTAGAAAATAATAATTAAATAATGCTGGACAATTCACACAGCATTATCTAGCCCCATGGTAAGCAGAGCTTGTGTTATGGGTACTAGATAATTTATAAACATAATACAATACATTACATAGATAGATATTTTTTATTATACATAGAAAACGACCAGAACACCCGGAACAAATATCTGCAGATCGTACACACAATTGTTCCGATGCGGGAATCGAACCCGTAACCTCCTGCGTCGCAGGCGGACCTTCGTCCACCGCGCCACATCGGTCGTCGAAGATAAAGCGATATGTTGACATTTGTTATGTTACATTTAATTTAATTTAATTTAAAACATGTCATTATTTTTTTCATTTAATTTATTAAGTTTATAGTGTAAGCTGTTAAAGTAATGTATGAACAGTTATTCTTTATAAAAACTACCACCACGAAAAAACTTCTACCATGACACTTGACTTTGGCATTGATTAAAAAAAGTAGCAGTGCGGGCAAACAGCTAACTTTCTTTGAATTTCGAGAATCGAACCCGCTCTTACAGGCTTCGTTAACCTCAAGAGGCTCTGAAGGAATGTTTATCTTGCTGGATGTAGGTCGTATCTCATTAGGGAGGCTCTAAGTATATATGGAGCCATGGGGGAGAGCTTTCCCTTCTGCAAGATAAGCTTTGCAATACGACACGAGGGAATTTATAGAAATTATACGATATAAATTTATTAATTCATTTTATTTTAACAATATTCAGGAAATTAAAAGCTAACTTAATAAGTAGTTATAATCTACACTCTGACACGTAATCTACAACCGTAAAAATATGTAATATAAGCTATTAGTTGAACGACCTCTGTGGCACGGTGGGCGAAGGTGCGCCTGCGACACTGGAGGTTGCGGGTTTGACTCCCGCCTCGGGACAATTTTGTGTACGATCTGCAGATATTTATTCCAGGTATTCTGGTCGTTATCTATGTATACTAAAATATCTATCTATGTAATGTATTGTATTAAGTATATCAGTCATCTAGTAGGTATCTACCTATAATGCGTCATGTAGATGACTGATATACTGCTTAGCTTGGGGCCAGATGATGCTGTGCGGATCGTATAGCATTATTTATTTAGTAGGTACATCCGGTACATGGATTTTTATTATTTATTTATTTATTATTATTATTATGGTGCGGAGTCCTCTCCTCGCCCTTGCTCAGCGGAGTCCTTTTCTGTTCGTCCGTGCCTGCAGTGATGGCCTCGCGATGCAATTTCCGCCGCGCGCTCGCGGATATTGCTTAAAAGGTCTGTCTGACTGTAAAGATGGATTATGTTTCAGAATTCACAGGGTTTTAGGTTCGTAACAAATTTAAGGGAAATAGCAATTGAAGTTTTTGCATATTTTGTTGGTAATTTACTAACTTAAGTACCAACCCAATGCCAGTGGCGATCACAATAGGCCTATTATGGCCGCTGTGACACCCAAGCCACCCAAGAATAATAAAAAATAAAAATAATGCTACTTGTGTTAGTATCTACTTTTGTATTCACTTTTGTTTTGTTATTTCTGTATTACGCGTTATCTAGTACTAAGTAGTATATGCGTGTAACTACGTTTGTTTGTATGACGTGGTGTCTTATGAATAATTTTTCTTTCTTTCTAAATTTATTCGGTACCTGAAAAAAACTTTGTATGAAATTGGTCCTTGCGTTTCCCATAAAGTTAATTTGTGTACCTATGCTCGCAAGGACGTGAAACGCGTGTCTACTCACTCAAGGGGTGACTCATTGGTGTTATTTCAATACAAAGGTTCGTAGTTAACCCACTTTCATTTGTATTGAAATTTTATTAGGTTTGTCCATTATTTTGGGATACAGTTTTTGGATTACCTACACCAATAAGACAAGCTAAATCTCTCCCTGTATTTAAAAATTTGGTCTATGAACTATTCTTATTTCGATATCAAACAGTTAATTTATAAATCTATGTCTACTAGTGACTACCTACTTAGTATTTATTTAGATTAAGACAGACAGAATTTTTGGCCATTTTATAATATTAGAATGGGTAATACGAGTATTAAAGTGTTGGTTTCATCGCTCCTCGGTAAGGTTACTGTGAAAGCATTCAAAATTTCGTTGTTTTAGATTGGCATCGTTCATTCAGACTTTCCCCAAAGCCCGCTTTCACTAAAAGCCAATAAGCACCAGTTAACCGACCTCCCCTCATTAGCTCGTAGGGAAATTAACAGAGTTTTTCACAGAGATCGACCAGTCGGTTCTCGTTTACAGGATTACTTCGTGCGGGTGATGGTGTTTGTGAACGAGTTAGGTTAGCGAGAACGGACTTTTACGGCGCTTCTTAACAAAATGTTTAACCTTTAATTTCCAACTTCTTTTTTGTAGTTTAGGTTATACTAGCTGCGCCTCGCGGCTTCGCTCGTGTGAAAATCTATGTATCAAATGGTTTATAAACCTTCCTTTGAACTGGTTTATAAACCATTTGATACATAAATGTAAAATGCTTTTTAGATTAGACTGTCTGGACCTATTATAATAGTTTGTCTTGATGAGTAAATATTCTTCAAGACGAAATTTAATTATTATTTAGATACTGATTTAATTTGTTAAACGAAAATTCCTTTAATGTCTATCTTGAAAAAAACTAAGCAGTAACTGTGCGAACATATCTGAAATATTTATTGTTTGCTAAATTGTTAAACATAGTAAATCTTCAAAAACACTTATCATTAAAATTTGCTTTAGAGGGAGAGACAGACAATGTAGCGTACTCGATCTTTTAAAGCATTATTTTATAGATGAACAACAAGTTCGCTACTATCATCAGTGCTATATAAACTGGGACCCATACCCTAATACCATTCCTAATAAATCCGGGTTCAAAAAGTATTTTGGAGAAAATCCGGCAAATCAAATATTGGACTTGTTGGATTTACGAACAGTTTCCCGGATGTGTTGGCATGTCGGGGCAATCCTGGCAGAGGTTAATATCCGATTGTCCGAGGGCCGAATCCATCAGGAACTTAAATGAGTTTAACTGAGATTACAGCTTACGCACTGTTAGAGGTACCAAGGAATAGGAAATGATAACTTTAACGATGATAGTTCGCAACTGGTTTATTAAATAGATTTAGGTTAACATGAAGATATAATACGGAACATAGTCGTCCCGTATACTAATAAACACCACGGATTACACGTACGGTATTGCCAAGGTATAAATATAGGAAATTAACTAGCTCTCGCACGTACCTTCGCCGTAAATGACACTATATTAATTTTAATACTTTGTACACGCACTATATTAACAAAAACCATAAACTGAGATAAGTCCTGCTGCACATAAAAATAAGAATAATAATGTAGATAGAATTAGGTAATTTAATAACAAAAAAGCATTTGTATTTAAAAACACAATAGTTATAATGTTTTACAGTCAATTAAGAACAACAAGTAGCACTGTTTTGCCCAGCATAGGGAGGGAAAAGGCTAATGGTGAAACTTAGGAAACATGGAGAATTTCATTCAAGAAATCAAAAAGGTATTTCTGTTGTCCCTAAAGTATGATATTTTTAGTTTGGTGAAAAATACAGTTGACCCTGGAATAACTTTCGATTTCATATTAGTGAACTAAGTATAACATAGTGACATTTGGTGAATTCGGCCCTAAGGAAGGGCCGGAGGTCAAACTGGGCTTTCTCCGGATAAATATTAAGAAACTTTGTCATATCTTTGACACATCTCTTTGGTAGGTCGTAAAAGTTTTATAAAGAAAAAGAGAATACGATTCTGGGAAAAATATAAAGCTATTGCCTTTCAGTAACACATCGAACACTTTCCTTCTGGCGAGTTATATGTTATGTATACGTATTTGTATGGAATATTTTATTAATTAATATAATGCACACAGATGTTGATGTTCAATCCAACGATCCTACCAATCCATGGTTGTCTGGTAGAGATCGCTCTTGAGCGATAAGACCGCCAAATTCGCACATATTTTGTATATTTTATCTTGTTTATTTTATTTTTAAGTGTGCAATAAAATAATTATCTATCTGTATACGTTTTTTACTAAAGAGTTATTTTGTATCAATTAATTTGAGATACCATAATACCGAATCAGTCCCGCACAGCTGACAAAAAGAGAATTAATTGATTACTATCAAAAAAACTTGAATCGGTCCCCGTGTTTTAATTTTCGTTAATTGTATAATTTGCAAGAAACCTTCAAAATGTACAAAAACAACCTTTGAATTTTGTTTGGGATTGATTCCTCATTAATTAATATTGGTTTTTTACAGTTTATTTGCTTTGAGGTAATGAAAAGTCCTAGCCAACCTAATCACATAACATAAACGGGCATCCCAACTTATTATAGGCTTTAGTTTGTATTCTTCAGATTTAAAGTTTTTTTAATACCATTTGTTTTGTCGGATCCGTACTCAAATGGAAAGAAAACAGAAAAATTGTACGAAATTGATCAGCTCTTTCAGTTTGGAATGAAAATAGTATTTTATGTTTTGTTGACATGTTTTGTTTCTTACAATGGTTTATATTGAAAAATAAGAAGTCAGAGATATAAAATTCGCCTTAAAAGGGCCCTTTTGAAAGTAAGCGAGAATAGTAACTCGTTGAGCTTTACGGCCTGCAACTGCAGATGAAAAAACTAGAGTAGCCCTACAGTATCAACAGACGTCATTGTTTCAAAATATATGAAAAAACAACAGACAACGCGCCACCTTTTAAAAATTTACCTACATACAACGTAAATCCATTGTCACAAAAGACACATTTAGTATTCACATACGAATCCGACACAAAACCACTTAACAGGAGAACGTCTAGTGAATTCAAGACTATTTGGAAGCGGGTCTTGAATACTCACTTAATTCCGAGAGAATACTGGACCCTAAGGTCCCAAAGGTCCCAAAAGTACCATTGAAAAGGACCTGTACCGATACCCTGAATTATTTAAAAGGCTTTGCCCAATCTATAAACCAGCTAAATTTGATGTGAAATGTTTGTAAACAATTCGCTCATATGTCACCTATTTACTTTGTTGCCTTTATATTTAAACAAGCTGCGCTCCGCGGCTTCTCCCGCGTGGAAATGTATGTGACAAACGGTTTATAAACCTTCCTCTTGCATAACTCTATTTATTATAAAAAACCGGATCAAAATCCAAGAGAGAAAAGATCTAAGAATACATATATGCAGACAGATATCGGAAAGTGGCTTTGTTTTAAACTATGTAGTGACAAAATTTAAATTGCTAGTCGCTGTCAGATTTTCCTGTCAGTAAATATTGCTAATTAGTAATAAATAACTGAATCTCGACGCCAAACGTGTAAATTTTTGTATTTGTAACCTGTGGTTTGTTTACAAACAAATCACATCGAATTTTGAACGATTTTGTACATTGCATTGGTAGAATCATTAGGCCGGAAACAGATAACCGTAGCAAAGTACCGTAGCTTGCTAAAGCGTAGCTGTCTACGTAGCTGGCTACGGCGTAGCTGTCTACGTAGCTTGCTACGCCGTAGCTGTCTACGTAGCTTGCCACGGCGTAGCTGTCTACGTAGCTTGCTACGCCGTCGCTGTCTACGTAGCTTGCCACGGCGTAGCTGTCTACGTAGCTTGCTACGCCATCACTGTCTACGTAGCTGGCTACGGCGTAGCTGTCTACGTAGCTTGCTACGCCGTAGCTGTCTACGTAGCTTGCCACGGCGTAGCTGTCTACGTAGCTTGCTACGCCGTCGCTGTCTACGTAGCTTGCCACGGCGTAGCTGTCTACGTAGCTTGCTACGCCGTAGCTGTCTACTTAGGTATCTACGGCGTAGCAATTAACAGTGTCGCACTCCTCTGGTACTATGCATTTCGTAGCTAGATCCGGTATTATTTGACGACCTCTGTGGCGCAGTGGGCAATGGTCTACCTGCGACGCAAGAGGTTGAGGGTTCGGTTCCCGCTTCGGGATAATTGTGTGTACGATCTGCAGATATTAATTTCGAGTATTTTGGTCGTTTTCTATGTATAATAAAAAATAACTATCTATGTAATATATTGTAGTAGGTACGTATAGTATGACAGTCATCTAGTATCTATGACACAAGCTTGCTTACCTTGACTAGATGATGCTGTGTACACAACAACTTTATATGTATAGGTATAACTAGCTATGCTCCGCGGTTTCACCCGCGTGGTGATAGATATTTTGGATAATATACAATATATCTTTATGCATTGTAGCTTATGTGTTATTCTGATATGTAAGCTATATTATTGTGAAGTTTCATCAAAATCCATCGAATATCCTCACATGTGGAGTAAAAAATGTTTAAATGAATTTTAAAACGATGAATGAAATCTTTCAAAAACAAAAATGGTTTCGAGCTTCTACGCTTAGAATAGAATAGAACACTTTTATTAGCACACACAAAAAATACAGATATACATTAAAACAAAAAAAACACACATTAAGCTAAAAAGATATAACACTAAACAATAGAAAATATGTAAAAATAACATAGCCTGTCCTCAGTGCGCGCTAATTAGGTCCAGCCTCAGCTTAATGTCGCTACCGCCCGAGGACTGTAACGACGCTGGTTTTCAGGCTTAGCTTCGATGATACCAATGTCGTTAAATATTTTCCACCAATGTTCCTTTGTATACAAAAAATATTCAGGTTTTTGAATCGGAGTATAGAATGAAACATTGTGCCTATGACAGAGATATTTCAGTATGAAGACAAAGTCACTAAAGCAATTAATACTCAGGTACTAACGAGGCACTAAAACTTCGCGATAGCTTCAAACTTGCACGCCTAATGTGCAAGCCATAAACACATATTAAACTCATCTCTAACCCTACCCCACATAAGGTTGTTTATCGCAGAGCAAGCTCCGATGAATTTTGCTCGCCTCATATGCCCAGTTTTAGAATTTCGTATCAGTTTAGAGAAACTGTTACGAAAGCAATTTTGATCGAAAACGTTTGCGATTAGCGAGTTCGGTTCATAGTTTACCCACAATGTTGATGACGAAGGGGTTTTAATCAGACTCTATTTAGATTATTTACCTCATCTCAAGCTAGGCCAGCATTATACTGAGTTAGAGCCTTTTTGTAACAACTTTATACAATATGTACCTATCTATAAATGTGTCTTTTGTAGGTCTATACTAATATTATTAAGTGGAAAGGTTTGATTTTTTGTTTGTTTGTTTGTATTGAATAGGCTCCGAAACTACTGGACCGATTTGAAAAATTCTTTTACCGGTGAGAAGCTACAGTATCCCCGGTGAACATAGGGTACATTTTATTTTAGAAATGTGAAATTTGAATTTAACGTGGGTGAAACCGCGGGAAACAGTTAGTTATGTATATATATCTTACTATTTCAATAACATACATGTATACACAATAATTTAAATAAAATAAATACCCAATAAGTACAAAAAATTATACAGAATACTATATCGAATAAAATACCAATGAGATAACCATAGTAAGAAAAGAACGGGCTCGTATATCTACGCCTTAATAAACTTCATATATACATACCTACTGAAATCAAGTTTACAGTCAATTTCATGTAAGTTCCTGAACATTTAACGAAGTACTTATTCAAATCAAAATCCATTTCCCATTGTAATGACTTCTGTTAACTTCATTCGGAAATGTTATTATTCACCGAAGTTATTCGTTATTGGACTTGCCAATTTATTCCGTTATAATTTAGATACTTCGTTTTAGGAAGTTATTGAAATGGGAAAAGGTAGGTGTCTACTTCCAAAGACAAGAATCATAATCTCTAATTTTTGAAAAACAAAAATCGTGGAATTTTAATAACGTTAGGACTAACTAATTTTGTCATTTGCGGACAGCGTATGTTTAGCCTGAGTTACATTTTTGTTCTTGACATGACGATTTGTAGGCAGCATTATTGTAAAAACGTATTTAAAGTTTACGATAACATAAAAATCACTTTTTCTTATATAAAATTGAAATGAAATGAAATGACATTTCATTTAATTTAATTTAATTTCATTTCATTTCATTTCATTTCATTTCATTTCAATTTTATATAAGTATGCAAAAATATGGACACTTTTATTGTTTCTGTACTATGAACTGATTGTCTGAAATAAACGTTATGAATTTCATTTCATTTCATTTCAAATCAAATAAATAATATTAGTAAGATTTTACTAGCCTACATAAGATGAAGACACCAATGAATATATTATACAGGGTTATTGGTAATTTGACGTATTCCCGTTAGGAGGTCATAGGGGTGACTATTTGCGATAATTTTCATCCCCATGTGTTTCGTGTAAAAGTGAACCATTTTTAAGTTATCATGATTTTTAGCTTTTTGTAAAAAAAGGCAAAAGTGCAACATCAAAAATTTATTTAAAAAAAACTGTCTATTTAAATCAATTTTTTTCTTCTGATTTATAAAAACGAATAAACACTGATTATTTATCAATATTAAAACAACAATTATCGCTCCAAATTTAAAAATGCGAGATGAAAAACGATATTATTTCATTATTCATTGAGATTTTTTTCCACTAAAATGCCTTATAAACTAAAAAAAACGTTATGAAACTTGGCTTGCAGATTATTTTAAAAACATAACGGTTTTCTTAGCTCTCCAATAATGCATAACAACTATGAACTTATTTCAAAGAAACTGAAAAAAACATCGTTACAAAGGAAGCAGGCGGAAATTCTTATTCAAACTAAACCTAAGATCATTCTATAAAATTTCTATAAAACTAACTTAAAACAATACCCAATGTTAATAAAACTAAAAATACATATTTAAAATAAAATTTAGCAATAATTAAGTAGTAACAACAATAAACAAAATTAATAATAAGTAACAATCAAGACATTTTGTAATTTAAAATAATCTGCAAGCCAAGTTTCATAACGTTTTTTTTAGTTTTTAAGGCATTTTAGTGGAAAAAAATCTCAATGAATAATTAAATAATATCGTTTTTCATCTCGCGTTTTTAAATTTGGAGCGATAATTGTTGTTTTAATATTGATAAATAACCAGTGTTTATTCGTTTTTATAAATCAGAAGAAAAAAATAGATTTAAATAGACAGTTTTTTTTAAATACATTTTTGATGTTGCACTTTTGACTTATTTTGAAAAAAGCTAAAAATCATGATAACTTAAAAATGGTTCACTTTTGCACGAAGCACATGGGGATGAAAATTATCGCAAATAGTCACCCCTATCACCTCCTAACGGGAATACGTCAAATTACCAATAACCCTGTATATCCCCCTCCTTACCAGCCAAGTACCGACTATACCGACGAACTGCCTGACATCAGTCAAGACGAGATCGTGTTAGCTCTAAGGCAGCTTAAAAATGGAAAAGCCCCCGGTGAGGACGGAATTACTTCAGAGCTTCTTAAAGCCGGAGGAGCTCCTGTAATACAGGAGCTGCAGAACCTCTTTAACACCGTCCTTCACAGTGGGAGAACTCCAAAGGCGTGGAGCGGGAGTTTGGTGGTGCTCTTTTTTAAGAAGGGAGATAAAACCCTTCTTAAGAACTACAGACCATTTCACTCTTAAGCCACGTCTATAAGCTGTTCTCACAAGTAGTCACGAACTGTCTCGCCAGGAGACTCGACGAGTTCCAGCCACCGGAACAGGCTGGGTTTCGCGGAGGATATGGCACCATAGACCACATACACACAGTGAGGCAGATTATACAGAAGTCCGAAGAGTATAATCAGCCCCTGTGTCTGGCTTTTGTGGACTATGAGAAGGCATTTGACTCCGTCGAAACCTGGGCTGTTCTGGATTCCTTACAGCGATGCCAAGTAGACTATCGTTATATCGAGGTGCTGAGATGTCTCTACGAGGCCGCCACCATGAGTGTCCAAGTACAGGGGCAGCAGTCTAATTCCATCCAATTGCGCAAAGGAGTGAGGCAGGGGTATGTCATATCCCCGAAACTGTTCACATGCGCATTGGAGGATACGTTTAGGTTGCTGGACTGGAAAGGAAAGGGCATCAACATAAACGGCGAGTACATCTCACACCTGCAATTCGCTGATGACATAGTCTTAATGGCGGAGTCGCTTGAGGAACTGAACCGGATGCTGGACGGCCTAGCTTCAGCCTCCCGATGTATCGGTCTTGGCATGAATTTGGATAAAACCAAAGTCATGATCAATCGTCACATTGATCCAAGGCCGGTGGTCGTACATGGTCACCTTCTCAAACCTGTTTCCGAGTACACTTACCTTGGGCAGATTCTGCAGTTGAGTAAAAATTGTTTCGAGAAGGAAGCCAAAAGGAGGATCCAGCTAGGCTGGGCAGCATCTGGGAAACTACGTCAAATCTTCACGTCATCCATACCGCAATGCTTGAAAACGAAAGTTTTCAATCAGTGCGTCCTACCCGTTATGACCTACGGAGCTGAGACGTGGACACTCACGATAGGGCTGGTCCACCAGTTCGCAAAAAAAAGTTCCAAGTCGCTCAACGAGCTATGGAAAGAGCTATGCTCGGAGTTTCTCTGATGGATAGGATTCGTAATGAATACATCCGACAGAGAACTAAGGTTATCGACATAGCTCAAAGAATTAGCAAGCTGAAGTGGCAGTGGGCCGGCCATATTTCGCGAAGAACCGACGGCCGCTGGGGCAAACGTGTTCTTGGGTGGAGACCGCGACTCGGTAAACGTAGTGTAGGATGCCCTCCGACCAGGTGGGATGACGACTTGCGAAAGACTGCAGGTAGATGCTGGATGCGGCAAACTGAAGACAGGGCGCTATGGCGCTCATTGGGGGAGGCCTATGTCCAGCAGTGGACTGATATAGGCTGATGATGATGATGATGACCAGCCAAGTAAACTAAAGTCTTGACCCATATACCTAGAAAATCCCCGCATTAGTTCTAGACGAACCCTTCTCCTCAATAATCCATCTGATCCACAGCAAATTGGCTACCCAATCAATCATATTCATCTCAGCTCATGCATAAATCATTCGGGGCCTGCCTGCCAATTATAGTGGCAGGTAGTGGCAGAGGCCTTAGGATGACGTTTGTATAGCTTAAGAAAACTATTAAAGTTTTCGTTTCCTTCCACACGTTCAGTGCATTACAGCACAGTTACTGAGAGGAAGTTCTCTTCACTACATAGTATAAAACAAAGTCGCTGCCCGCTGTCTGTCTGTCCCTATGTATGCTTAAATTTTTAAAACTACACAACGATTTTTTTTATAGATGAATGATTCAAGAGTAAGGTTTGACACATAGATTGTCACGCGGGCAAAGCCGCGAGGCGCAGCTAGTTGTAGTTTAACGGCGATCCAATAGTTTTTGGTCCAAAATCTAATCGTTGACTTGTGATATTTTTATTGTTACTTTTAATTACATAGTCCATCGGTTATTTTGCGTATTTAGTTACAGTTATATATATATTTGCGTAGGTTAAAAATTATATTATAGCCAATCTTGTCATACTATAAAATCAATAGTTGTTCTTTGAGAAATAATCAATAGTGACTGTGAAG
The DNA here is from genome assembly GCA_947044415.1 of Eupithecia dodoneata. NCBI lineage: Eukaryota > Metazoa > Arthropoda > Insecta > Lepidoptera > Geometridae > Eupithecia > Eupithecia dodoneata. The sequence goes on from OX345665.1 coordinate 977,014, forward strand.
TTCTCGAAAACTTTTATCATTTGTTATTTTGCAAATTCATACTAGAGTCTCAGGTAGGTGGCTACCCCTTTACTGCCCTCTTCATCTAGCGACTAAGATAGACTAGAAGACCCTTTGAAGGCTAAGGGACGACCGATGTGGCGCGGTGGGCGAAGGTCCGCCTGCGACGCAGGAGGTTGCGGGTTCGATTCCCGCCTCGGAACAATTGTTTGTACAATCTGCAGATATTTGTTCCGGGTATTCTGGTCGTTTTCTATGTATAATAAAAAATATCCATCTATCTAATATATTGTATTATGTATATCAGTTATCTAGTACCCATAACACAAGCTCTGCTTACCATGGGGCTAGATAATGCTGTGTGAATTTGTCCAGTAATATTTATTTATTCATTCATCTTGACAACATACAAGGTGCCACAAGATGTGTCATAGAAAGGGGGTGCAATTTTGCAGTAAATACTATAAAAATCTACATAATATACCAATTGCAACATAACTTATACAAGTTGAGTTTGCTGTGCGTTGTTGTACAGTACAGATACAATGACACATAAATGAAGAAACAAGAATTTTAAGGAATCAATAATTCAGTAGGTGCTTACTCACCTTTCGCACTGTACGTTTTGTATTTGATTCTAAAAGTTAGTCGTCTGGTTGATTACGACTGCCCCGGGAAATCATTTTCAGCTTGACCAATCGATTTTTAGGTATCGTAAAATGTTACGTATTGCAACTCCATTTAGTTGCAAACCGTAATATTTTTTTGAACCAATACCTTTAGAATTTTTTAAAATATACGAAGTAGGAATCGCGCTTTCTCCCATGTGTACTGCTTTATGTTTATGTACAAAAACTTAAATAAGGGGAAACAATGGTGGTCTTACGGAAGCTTCACAGTTTTCATTTATAGTACTTAAATATGCTTAAACTAAAAACGAAAATATACCTGGTCAAGTAAATAAAAGTAATTTATGAATAACCAATTAATGAATAACAAAGAAACTCAGTTCAAAGTGTTTTGACTTTTCGTTATAAACTTACGTAAATGCAATTTGTAACCGTCACATAAATCCAGATTACCATTTTAGTTTATAAAATACAAAAAAAAATATATTTATAAGGTTTAGTTATAAATGACAATACCTACTCTGTGTATATCTTTAAGATACATCGACGAAGAAAAACATAGTTTTAGATTCTACAAAGTTACTCGACGATGTTCTAAATATGACTTGGACTTGACGTGGGTATTATGCTGAGTGACTTACTTGTACAAAATGTACTCAATCATTGCTATCCAAATTGTAATATAAATATAATTACTGATCGTATTCAGCAAGATGACTCTTTGAATAAAAACACAACTTTAATTGTTCAGCTAGGTGAAAGTTGTGTCAAGCGGTCACAGTTGATAAGGCTAGTTGAAGTACTTTTAGAAAAGATAGAAAATGGACTAGGGAAACTTATTATTTGCTCCTTCCCTTACTCAAAATCATTAACATCACAGCAAAATGAAAATTTATGTAAAAATAACATGCTGCTATACAATATGACATGTCGTCATAGTGACGTTTTAATTTTTGACACTAATACATTTATTAGTAACACTTTTATAACAAGGGATACTATGTACCTTACCAAACAAAGTAAATTGATAATTGCTAAATTGTTAGCATATAATATTTTTGATCCCGTTATAAGTAGTATAACGCAGTTACCTGACGAGCCTGTGTGTGTAGTTAGTAATAGTACTAATGAGGGCATCAAAGCGACTGTGTCAGTAAATACAAATTTAAACTGATCACATCGACAATGGGAAAGCCAAATACATTTCATATAGTCCATCAGAATATACAAGGCTTACCCAGCAAAGTTCTAGAATTAGAACTATTCTTAAATTATTTAAATGTAGATGTTATGTGCATAACAGAACACTGGATTGTGAAAAATCAGTTACTTCCCTTTTATCATAACTATTGTCTTGCAAGTTCCTATAAAAGAAAAGCTGCAATACGTGGTGGCTCTCTGATTATAGTTAAAAATAGTCTTAAATGTAAAGAACGGAAAGATATTGTTAAACTTAGTATTGAGAGAACTATTGAACTTTCTTGTGTGGAACTGGAGCGGCATATCATAGTGTGTGTGTACCGCCCTCCCGACGCAAATCAGGTAGACTTTGAAAGTACTATGGAAGAAGCTATGCTAAAAGTATTTACTTGTAGGAAGGATCTCATTGTCTGTGGCGATTTTAATATAGATATTTTAGCGAATCCTCTCGCTGATAGATTGATTAATTTATTCAAATGCTTTAACTTACAACACCTTTTCAATGATCCGACTAGGGTAACCCTAACTTCTGCCACTTGTTTAGATAATATTTACTGCAGTCAATCTCCAACCAATAAAGCAGTAATTAAGCATTTCAAATCAGACCATTATGGTCAGAGTGTTAACTTTATTAATAATTTGAATGATAAAAAAACAGTTGAGGAATATACCTACAGGCCTATCACAGAGAGCCGTATTAGTAAATTTAAATGTAAAGTAGATCTAGCAATAGCTAATATACCTTGTTCTGATGACCCTAATGGTTTATTTAACAAACTTTTTAATGTTATAAACAAAGAACACAATGAAGTATTCAAACTTAAAACATGCACAGTTAGAGATAGGGTCGGGTTTACTGATTGGGCCACTCCCGGCATTTACAGAAGTAGGAATAGGCTATACGATCTCTATGGTGCTAGAGAAGCTATGTTACATGACCCTGCGTTTCTTTTGTATGTAAATAACTACTCGAAAACATTTAAGAAAGTCTGCAACATAGCAAAATGCCTATTTTTGAAGAATAAAATAACAAACTCATCTAATAAAATAAAAGCGACATGGAGACTAATAAATAATGAAACTGGTAAATCAAAGCCACGTAATAGAGAAATAAAGTTAAAAGTTAATAATTCAATTCTTATAAATGAAAAAGATATTGCAGATGCTTTTGATGGATTCTTTGCTGATATCCCTAAAATTGTAACCCGGTCTCTCAATTCCTCTGCTTTAAAGGCAGTTGAATTATTAGAATCATCTGTTGAGAAATGTAAGGAAGTCTTTATCTTTAGTCACGTAAATGGTAATTACATTGTAAAAACTTTTAAATCTATAAACATCAAAAATACTGAGGATCTCTGGGGCATTTCAACTAAAGTACTAAGTTCAATTATTAAGGAAGTGGCTCCCTGCTTGGCCCATATTTTCAATAATTGTGTAGACGCAGGAGTTTTTCCTGATCTTATGAAATGTAGTAAACTGGTTCCTCTTTACAAATCTGGTAGCCATACTGATCCGGCCAATTACAGGCCAATTTCAATACTTCCTGCAATAAGTAAAATTTTCGAAAAAATTATCCTCTCTCAGTTGACTTCACACTTCAACCTTAACAGGCTGTTTCATAAAAATCAGTTTGGCTTCACCAAGGGTAGATCGACAACCGATGCTGGCACAGTTCTATTAAAGCATATATTAGATGCCTGGGATAAAGCAAAAAACGCAATTGGTGTATTCTGTGACCTTTCTAAGGCTTTTGATTGCGTGGATCATGGTACACTAATTAGAAAGTTGGAACACTATGGAATTAGTAACAAGGCACTGGACCTTATGCAATCATATTTAGCTGATAGAGTTCAAAAAGTAGATATTGGTAAAGAAAGATCTAGAGGATCAAAACTTGAACTAGGCGTCCCGCAAGGATCAATATTAGGTCCTTTTTTATTTTTAGTATATGATCTTCCGTTTTTAGCAAAAGATCTTTGTGATATTGTCTTATTTGCTGATGATACTTCATTGATTTTTAAAGTTGATAGAAATAAAGATAACTATGACGATGTAAATAATTCGCTTTCACAAATACTAGATTGGTTCACCGCCAATAACCTACTACTCAATGCTAAAAAGACTAAATGTATAAAATTCATGCTACCGAATGTAAGAGAACTCCCAACAAAAATAATGCTGAAGGATGAGATTCTTCACCTTGTAGACTCTACTGTATTCCTAGGGTTACATATTGATTCTTCTCTTCAATGGAAGTCGCAAATAGAGGCTCTGGCAGGTAGACTTAGTTCAGCAGCTTATGCAGTTCGAACAATTAGATATATTACCAATGAAGACACAGCTAGGTTAGTTTATTTCAGTTACTTCCATAGTATTATGTCTTATGGTATTTTGCTTTGGGGACAGGCAGCTGACATCCAGACCATATTTGTTCTTCAAAAAAGGGCGGTACGCGCTATTTATAAATTAAAGCCACGAGATTCTTTGAGGGAATTATTTAAAAACATTAATATTCTGACTGTAATATCGCAATACATCTATGAAAATCTAATGTATACCCACAAAAATAAGGATAGCCTTATGAAAAAGTGTGATGTTCACAATAGAAATACAAGAAACAAGAACAAGTTACACATCCCATCATTTAGATTACACAAGGTAGGGAAATCATTTATGGGCAATAGCGTGCGCTTCTATAATAAGCTTCCATCTGAAGCAACTGAGCTCCCTATTCGTAAATTTAAAAATTACATAAAAATAAATCTCATCAAGAAGGCTTTCTACTCCATAAATGATTATCTAAATGATGTTAATGCGTGGCCAGATGTCGCTCAGTTTCGCACCGACAATAGTATGTAAGTAATTTGTTATTGTGCATAGCTTTACTTAAATATTGACATGTATCGAATCATACTATATTTAGACTTAAATAGGCAAATAACCATGTATTAGACATATAAGAGATGAACATGCTAGTGGTTTCTTTTTCACTTCTTCCACTAGTGGACAAAAAATTGAAGTGAACAGTAAAATATTTTATTTTTGATAATAATTTAATGTATAAATATGACTTGTCTAAGTGCTTATTTTGTAAGCCTAAAGAAATAAATGATTTTTTACTTTTTACTTTTTTTTTACTTTACTTGAAGCAACAAACATTTTCCTGACAACTGCACTCACCATAGGTACTCTTTCAGCCATTCCTACACGAATCATATTTCACCGCTACTTCCTCCACCCACCCCTACCTCTAAACACTTCCTGCACATCCTGGCGGATGTAATTTGCGACAATACGTCTGTCGGAGGATCTTGCAGGATGAGTCTACGATGAGCCCACTTCAAATGAATGCGCGATTGAAGTTATACAACTACCGACATAGAAGGTGGAAGTTAGATAGAAAAAAACAACATCAAACAGAAAACAATACAGAAATAAATACTTAGAATAAAGGAAAGAAAGTACTTATTTAATAGAAAATAATAAAGGGCGGCGTTATCTCTGAGAGCGATTTGTTCCATCCAACCTTAGGATGGACTGAGAACAATATAGACGATGGCATTTACCTACATACCAAGAAAGAAATACTTTATTTTTTTATTTCTTTCTTACTCTGGATACCATAATAATACCTATATAAACGTTACTAAGGTATCTACTATAGAAAATGAAAAAATGAAAATGAAAAGTTTTTATTTCTTTAAGCTTACAAATAAGCACTTAGACAGGTCATATTTATACTATTCATTATTATCAATTAAATTATTTTATAGTTCACTTCAATTTTTTGTCCGCCAGTGGAAGAAGTGAGAAGAAACCACTAGTATGTTCATAACATTATGTGTCTAGTACATTTGATTTGCTTATCTGTAAGTTGGTAGATTTTGAGTTGGAGCAAAACTCGTTCCAAGCTTTTTTATCTTCTGATATTTTGTAATAAGCTTTTTTACAAAGAATATGTTCCACAATTTTTTTAAATTTGTTTATTGATAATTTTTGCAACTCATTTGGAGTTTTGTTGTAGAAGCGTATACATTGCCCTTTAAAAGATACATTTATCTTGTGTAGCCTAGTTGTGGGCACAGCGAGTTTATTCTTATTTCTAGTATTTATATTATGTATATCACTTTTTTTAGTGAACCGATTGATATTTTTATGAGTGTACAACAAGTTTTCATAAATATATTGACACGGTACTGTCATTATATTTATTTCTTTGAATTTTTCACGTAGGGATTCTTAGAAAGGTGGGAATGTAGCTATTATGATAAATCTAAGGATAAAAATGATGTAAGAAAATTGCAGGATATTTTTTCGGTGCCCAGCGTTGGACGATACCGCGAACCGCTTAGTGGACGGTAATACTCGTATCTACCAAGTAGGGGTGGTTTTGCGCTGTGCATCTGCTTGTCCCAGAATAAGATAGTTTGCCTTGACGACCATCCCCCTTGCACTTCAGAGATGAAAGGGGATGGTGGTCAGGTCAAACTATCTTCTATCTCAGTTTTAATATATGTATTAGTAACATTATTTTGCGAGGTAACAGTATGTCTGGGCACGCATATGAATTGAAAAGCGCGACCAAGTTCAAGCAGTTTTGAGGTTATCCGTTTTCATTTTAAATTACGAATAGTCCATATTAAACTATCACCCCCAAGCGACCGATTTCCAACTCTACAGACCACAACGAAAGGTCCAAATTCTAGTAAAATAAACTTTGTTTAAATGTCGTCCCTTTTTGCCTCATTAAGTACATTTAGCCCGGACATTATTGCTTTTGGAAGTTGTTTGTATTCAATTTTAGTGCCACCATGTTTATGAAAACATGGGTGGGTTGACGCTGAACTGTAAAATGGATGTTTTGAACTGATTTTAGGAATTTGAACGTGTAGGTAATAGGTATACGTTATCGACTTGAATTGAGAGATTTCCCAACTAGCACAAAAGCTGCATAAACAGACTTTGTACAGTAATTTTGCGGTATAGCAGCTGTTTAAGGGCTCTTAATTTATCCTTAAGCTGTAGAGTATCGTATTATAAAGTCATTCTTCCTACAGGAAGGTTCAGATACAGTTTGTTTCGTGTGTGAAGACCAGGTTTGTAATAGTAATTAACTGAAAACGAGTATTGCAAATAAACGACCGATGTGGCGCAACGGGCGAAGGTCCGCCTGCGACGAATGAGGTTGCGGGTTGGATTCCTACTTTGGAACAGAAGTTTGTAAGATCTGCAAATATTTGTTTCGTATGTTCTGGATATTTTTTATGAATAATTCCTTAGAAAGTTCCAGAAGTATTGAGTAACACATATTTCCTGACCTTTTTTGTGTTATTTTAATGGTAAAGTAAATTACTCTATCTTACCTCTCTAGAGCTCACTACCATACCGTAGTAGCCAATGATCAAGCAGCCCTTAGGCTGCTTGATCTTAGGCTACTGTCTTAATAGTTACAAAAAAAATCCACACTGTTATTAACAAGCTACCTAAGTCATAGACCATAGATAGAGTATCATTCGCGCATTCACACACATAGCATCAAGATGGGGCCTGACCTTTGGTCTAGGATATTCGGCTTGAGTCAACCTTTGCCCAGAGTAGAGTAAATTTAGTTATGAATTTGTACATATTTTCTGTAGGGGTTTCTAAAGTTAGGTATATTATACAATAGTAAGAGGGAAGGATAAGGTACAAATCAAACCCCGAATATAGGCTGTTGAGACTGAGAAGGCACGATTTAGAAATATTCAGAATCAAAAAGAAAAAAGACGAAAGTATTTGAAAAACGCTAGGACACCGGTTTAATCAACGTTTTCACCACAAATTTATTCAAAGCCCAGATTAGTGAATGCGCCAGCTAATCCCACCGGCTAATTGCGTGGTCGCTGCGGCAGAACTTTGGGTCCAGTGCTGTATAGTTTGTTCCAGAACTTGGTATCCAGTAGTGTTTAATTTGTTGAAGATCTAGTACCTAGTCCGGTACTTACCTAGTCTATAGATTGTTCCGAAGACTAGTAGAGTTAGGTAGTTTGAAAGTTACTAATCTGACAAATTTTCGATGAATCTCAGATCCTAACTCGTTGCTTAGAAATTTGTAGCCGAATTATTTCACAAGTTGTCAAGGTTAGGCGCTGCTTTCAGTACGAAAGGATAGAATCTCTTTTGGTGCGGATCGCGTACATAGTTTTTTCTTATTTCGGCACCGCGCCGACCAGTACCTTCAGTTATCTGTGATTACACCATCGATATTTATGTAGTGCCTATATCATTCTGAATTCAAATTCGTTTTTATATACATAGGTAATATCTTTCTTTCCGCATGTGAGCAAAACCCGATTTTGCTCACTGTTTTTGAGCAGCAAAGTCACCGTTATCGAGAGTGAAAAATAAATTAACTTAGCTTTCATGAATCGCAGATCCAAAAACTCTGTAAATTAGAATTTCGTATGGAAACCTTTTAAGTACAGTACAAGCGAACAAACCAAGCTACGTAGTACCTACATTTATAAGTACTTTATCTCTGCTTAGCGACAAACCTCTGCTCTACTATACGCGTCTCGAGGGCCTACATAAGGAACGTTACAGTTGGCTCGCGCTGGCATGGCGGATGGCACAGGCATCCCCGGCGACTTCTTCTAATTAACGTTGAGCTAGATGTGTAGACAAGGAAGACGGGGCAGCTAGCTCACTACTATCATTCGAGGGCATCATTTCATAGGGATGTACCAGTGTACCTCCGTATAGCATCGCATTGTATCATACATAACATAACATAAGGGTAACCTATTTTAAGTTTTTGGTTAATGATGTTTTCGTGGAATTGTTGAATGTGTTACAAGTCTTGTAACCGGAGCACAGTGACATTTTACTCAAGTTGTTTATGTAGGAAGGTGTTTAGGTTGTTATAAATATGATTATACTTGCTGCGCCCCGCGGTTTCACCCGCGATAGATATTTTGCATAATATACAATATATCTTTATGATGCCTATATGTTATTCTGATATGTAAGCTATATTATTGTGAGCTATATCATCAAAATCCATTCATCGTTTTTGTGTGAACGAGCAACAAACATCCTCACAAACTTTCGCGTTTTTAATATTAGTAGGATCAATAAAATTTGCCAACAAACTTTTTAAGACCAACAAAAACTGTCTACATGTTGTACAAACATGCCTAATTTTAAGGTAGAATATAATTGAAATTTTTAATATATTCAAGATCTTCAACTCTGACCTATGTACATTATGTTGAAGCAAATAAATGAATCTTTATCTTTATCTTGTCTGACTTCTTTCAATGATGAATGACGGATCTGAATGGAATTTTCTAAATTATTTATCAGACCATAATACTTAAATAAATAAAAAAAATAAAAAAGCCTTTTATTTCCAACTAATTACTAAGTTTACATTTTGTTTTATAGTTTTTTTAAACTAGTTGTTTATATAACTTAATTAATCTAACGTGTAATTTAGTTTCATACAATAATATCTGTAGGAACCCCTTATTGGGTGAAGGCCTCCTCCAAAGATGCCCATGTGTCTCTGTCCTGTGCGGTCTGTTTCCAGTTTGAGCCGGCTGTCCTTACAATCTCCTCGTCCCAACGTGTCAGCGGTCTTCCTCTACTCCTTTTACCTGGAGGACCTTTCCATAATGTCGCTTTTAGTGTCCATCTCTGATCCTTAAGCCTCGCGACATGCCCCGCCCATTTCCATTTGAGTTTTTGTGCATAATTCAATGCATTTGTTGCTTTGGTTATTGATCTTATTTTTGTGTGTCGTATTTTGTATATTTTTTTATTTTTAGCATGCTGCGCTCTAATCCTCTTTGGCAGGTTGTAATTTTACTTTTCAGTTTTGAGGTGAACTTTCCACGTCTGGCATCCGTACGTCAAGCAATGCAAGAGGCTGGAGTTCATAACTTTCGTTTTGATGGTTATAGGGACTTAACAATATAGTAAATACTAAAACTTCGTATCCGTAACCGATACGCCTTTCTAGCTCGACAACAAGCTCGATTTTATTCACGATTGAGCTGACCGTGACTTGACCCCACATACTATGTGCGGGACTTATACAAGTTAATTAAAAGTTTTGGTCGATTAATTTTTTCCTTAAAAAATATTATCTATGACTACAATTAAAAAGTTAATGTTTCTTATCAAATAAGTCTAATACTCGTACAACACAATACAAAAATAGTTTATTGTACACCAGATACAGTTCATTACAAAAAAGACAAGTAGGTACAATAGGCGGCCTTATCGCTTAGAAGCGATCTCTTCCAGACAACCTTTGGATGGAAATAATTTTGTGAAAGGCAAGGGGTGTACCAAATAAATGTCCGAATAACTAACAATCTGGTGCCCGCTACAAATTTGCACCAAATCTGCCTGACTTTAAAATAATTAAATAGTCCAATACCAGTTCAGCAAGTTAGCTAGGTCTGAGCTAGCTGAAACTCAGCTCACACCGCAACACCGCTGGGATTTTTGGTGCTTAACCGAATTGGAGTTTTGTTGTTTCCGAGTTAAAGTGCATTATCAAGCCAATTGGACAATGAACAAATGCACCGCGCTTACAAACAACGTTCTCACTGATAGTTGTTTAAGTTGAATCTGCTTGCTGACTCTAAACTTGTTGTTTTGTATATCGTAACGGACTAACGTTAAGGACTATTTTCTTATGTGCGTGCTTTTCTATTAATCTATCATTATTTAATGAAATTTCAAAACAAATTATTGTTTACAAGTTTTGTTTTGAATGAATAACAAAACACTGTTTTGCTGAAAAAATAAGCGAAAAACATTTTAAAAATATGTATACCTAATGTTAAATATCCTGATGCGAAACATGGACCGTATTTTAAAAACGAAGACCCACAAATTTACTTTTCCAATACATTTTAAACACCACAGAAACACACCTCTGCCACTGAAAAGAAACATTATTGCTTTTTGAAAGCTAAAAAAAATATAAAGCCGGCGAGCTCACTTTCTGTTCTGTGGGCGAGCTTATCCATCAACGTCGACATTTGCATACAAAACTAGTTCCAAAGTGTCCACATGCAGCTGAGCCGAACGCAGTTGTAGTAAAGTAGGGGTAGTTTAGTAAAATAAAAATATTAAAGTATTTATTTCAAGCAAAGGCTCATATTATTAGAAATTGTACAACAAAACCTTAAAAATTAATAGGATTGCTGGTGGCGGTGGCGTTCCGACAGTGCCTGGTGTACGGGCAGTCCACCCTCCCAGCTATCATTAGAAAAACGGTATTGGAGAAGTATTTATTACAGCAAAAGACATAGTACCTAATTACATTTGGTATATATATAAGTAGGTATGTATTTAGTTTTGTATTTTAGTGAAACTCAACAAGAGTTTCAGTAAAATACAAAACTGAATACATGTCTAATCATGACTAAATACAATAAAATGACTTTGTGGTATTCAAAATAGTGAAACATTACACAAAAAACACTTTCCATTCTGTAACACAAACTATTTTATTTACATTATTCGACCACAATTTTTCTCATTCAAGATACGCTCGAAAAACGGAAATGCGCAGAATTGCACCTGTTACACATTTAATATGAGTAGGTAGCTAGCTATATTTATACTGTATCATTTAGAATGTAGAATGTTTGTAAACATTAGAAAATAGCTGATTTTTAGGGTTATCATCACGAAATGATGCAGGCCTAATAGAATTCCAATGATTTCACATATACATTATAGATTTATTACTTTTTATAATCCTGACGTCAATTATATGCAAAATCTAATTATTTCAATTTACAAATCGACATTATGTGGTCAAAAACAAAGATTAAAATCACTAGAGATTTTTTGTCTTTGTAACAGTGCCATCCCTAACGAATTTCAGTTTTGACGTCCCGTGTTGCAAACAGTTGGTTACTTTTTAACTACTATTTCGAATCAAGGATAGCACTATGACCATACATATTTCATAGAGAGAGTATTATTTTAATTTAGCCGGATTATTTGACGTTTCATTTCACGCTGCATATTTGCTTAGCGACAATCTGTCCAAAAGTTATGAATTCTTCCAATTTGATCAATAATGTTTAGTGCTTCAAGGAAAATAGTTTAAACAGGCACTTATTTACATTTAATTGAGTTGGCACAGGTGAAAACATGTTTGAAGAGGTCTTTTTTTGCTTGATAATTGAGAATGAGTGTTATTAATGTCAATAAACATGGAGTTTTCCATTTCTGTTAGTGCGAGACTCTTATGTTAAAATTTCCATACATAATTTTGAAGTTCAAAATTCAAACTCATTACTCCCTTGGGGAAAATAAACATTACTAACGAATACACCATCACACGCACGAGATAACCTAAATAAAAAAATGTTTTTCACCCCTACATCAGCTGATTGAAATGTCAGTGGCTCTGTTTACAAACATTCTACATTCTGGATGGATACAGTCAATTGTGTATAAATCGTGCAGATAAAGAATGGGATTGAAAATCATTACAAAAACCCTTGTAGTTCTGTAGAAGGCTGTTGTACCTAGCAAAATATAGATTACTTGAATGCTTGTTTTATTTATATATCTCGATACTATTCTCAGTTATGGAGTAATACCTCATGAAAAGTGTTCGTTCGAGATATTAATACCTACCTACCTAAGCTTTTGACAGATGTTGTTTACCTTCACGCGAAAGCTACTAGCTACGTACCTAAATACGGACTGAAATAAGGCTGAGGTAGATTAGATCATGGATAAAAAGGCCACTTGTTATTGTTATATGTTTAATAAATGCATTCATCATCATCATCAGCCTATAGCAGTCCACAGCTGGACATAGGCCTCCCCCAATGAGCGCCATAACGCCCTGTCTTCAGCTTGCCGCATCCAGCATCTACCTGCAGTCTTTCACAGGTCGTCATCCCACCTGGTCGGAAGGCGTCCTACACTACGTTTACCGAGTCGTGGGCTCCACTCAAGAACACGTTATAAATGCATTGCGATATTATTTTTGAGCTTAAAAACAATATCTGTGATAAAGTTATTCCACCGGTTACGTTTTCTGCTCTCTTCTACTAACAGGGCAAGTTAAATAAAAGCTTCTCGACGCTCAAGTTTATTGTGCCAGTGTAAACCTATCGTTGCTTTTGCAAAAGCTGGTCAGTCAATTATACCAATCTACTACTCATTTCTAGTAATCGAGGGTTGAAGACAATACGTAGTGCTCGGCGATTGTAATGCTTATGGACTTTTAAGGATAGATTTATTTCATTTTCTTATTATGAATGAAGCTACGTAGCGACTTGCTTGTCAGGTTGATGCTGATAACATGTTTATATTCAAATTAATTCGACCGCAATTTCTCAGTCAACGAGAGGGACCGCGTATCCGCGCGCGATGTACGCGGGTAGGTACGATTAGGGATCAAACTTTGTGATAGAATTTTTAAAACCGAACACGTTTCTATATTCCCTGAAGCAATCAGAAAACTTTAACCTACCTACACATAGCCACTATCCCGCAGAGCCTATTTCCAACTGAGCTCTATCTCAAGACCAGATTGTTCTGTAGATTTCATGTAATCGATATGTCAATTTCAGAGGTTTTTCGACAAGAATGGAATTTTATAATAGCATGTGATTATGTCCTCCCAATTAGGATGTAGGCAGCTCGATATCCACCTATATACTAGCAGATTCCATACCTAGTAATGCTTCTTTTTCGTCGTCGGTAGGGTAGGTGTAAATTTATTCTACCTATCAAACTTTTTTGTATTTTATTATTGAGGGAAATGCGCACACATATCGTACTGCCACGGGGAGATATGTAGTACGTTTATGTGGGACCCCAACCCACTAAAACCCTCAGTGTGTTCCCGCCTCTGCCACTTGTGGTGGGAACGTGGGGACGCTTTCGCTGTCTTCCACGAACCCGTCTGACCGACGACACTTCCACGAACCCGTCTGCCCGACGACACTTCCACGAACCCGTCTGCCCGACGACACTTCCACGAACCCGTCTGCCCGACGACACTTCCACGAACCCGTCTGCCCGACGACACTTACCAACACGTTTCCTCTTAGTTTAAGTTTATTAATTTCTGTGTAAGTCTTATAACAAATAAATTCATTCTATTCTTTTCTATATCGGGCCCCTCACTAGGGGGTTAGGAATACCTCCCTCGCGCTGCGCCAGAAACACACGACCACCTCGGGGACCTTACCTGCCAAATGGGCGCCATACAACACCGTATCGAACTCCTTATGATACGGGAGCCAATGACAGATTTTCATGACCAAGTCCCTCCGGAATCCCTCTGGAATAAGGCTCAAATCAGAATTCTGGAATATGCTAATTTTAGTTTCTAAAATAAGAGAGAATAATGTTGTCATCGCTGCCACTGAACCGTGTCGCAGCTGACGGTCACGAGTATTCATAATATTAACCCCTAATGCATTTTACGAATTTTCGCTCGGGAGCAAATAATTGACCAAATTTGTACCTGGCTCCCGGAATGGTCAGAGAGCTATTTCATCCTAACGCGATGTGGTCATATCGAGATTTAGTCAGAAAGCGATTTAGTCCTAACTGCTATCTAGTCAAATCAATATGTAGTCCTAAAGCTCCTAACCCACCATTAGGTCCTCTTGCAAAGGGTCAGTTGAATGACCCTGTCACCTGCCACACAGTTGCAGAGGAAACCGAAGACAACAAAAATAAATAAAAAAACAAAACATGTGTGTGGGATTTTTATTAAAAGTACTTACGTATTTTCATATATTATAAACCAATAAGTACTCACTACTTCACTACAACAACTCTACACAACAATAACACTAAAACGAATACTAAAAACAATAATAATTAAAAACCAGCGCAGCATTTCTAATCTATTTGTTCTTTCGCTAAATTTCCTCCAAAAATATATTTTTATAGATGGAATCCTGTTCACCGCATTTAATCAGCAGCTGGTTCTTCTTTTGCTTCTTCAGCTGGTTCCTCAGCTGCCTTTTCTTGTACCTCTGTTTGTTCTTTTTTCTCTTCTCCCTCCACTGTTTCGTCTTCTGTTGCTTTCTCAACGTCTTCTTTATCTTCTGCTGGTTTGTCTTCATGTATTTGTTCACCCTCTACTGTTTCAGCAGCAGCTTGTTCCCCTTCCACAACTCCTTCTTCTTGTACAGTTACCTGTATCTGCGATTTCACCGACACAAAAGAGTAAGCGAGGTCCTTCATTATAGATTTTTGGATCTCTAGTTTGCTCGCTTCAAGCTTCTTCTGGATCTCAGTGAGTTCATCTTCCTCCCCTTCAACTGAAGAGCCTTCAGTCATGCTAGATCTGCTCGATGTGTAAAACGATGGAAGACTTTCTTTAGCTGCCAAGTCCCCACTGGACGATGGTGGTACAAGATGGACACTTGGTATTGTTTTGATGCTTCCAAGCGAAGGTGACATACTTGATATTTCAATTGAAGATTTCTTCTCTTCTACGGAGTCTCTAGAAGCTTTAACTGATACAGCTGCGGACATGGAAGACTTCTTTGCAGTTGGTTTCGGAACGAAGCCAAGGTCACCTTCTGCATAAACGTTGTCTAAAGATGCAATAGTGTCCATAGACTCGGCTCGAGTGATCTCACGGTACTGAGTAACGATTTCAAGCAAACGTTGGAGTAAGGACTGTCTGTCCATTATTTCTCTAGTGGGATCAGTTGTTGCCCAGTTGTCTAGTTTAAGTGCAGCTTTAACAGCGAATGCAGCTTCTTTGAGAATCCTCTTTAATTTTTTTGATTCTACAGTCATTTTTGACGATTCAACCATGTATCTATTTTGATCATTCAAGCGCGCGTGTACATTTTGCTCAAGAATACGAACATTCAGCGACAAGGTTTTATTTTCTTGTGTCAATTTATGGATTTTGGCGTTCAAATTCTCAATATCAAAAGTTCGCTTTTCATACAATGCTTTTTCTTTCTTTATATCTTGGAAAGCGATCGTCAACTGATCGATAACTTTAAGCTGAACGACATTCTTATTGATGGCTTTATCTCTTTCTTCTTCAGCTAGTTCCATAGCAACGCGAGCGTCTCTTTCATTTTCTTTGAGTTTTTCATTTTGCTCAGCTAGTTTAGATTGGGTGGATAAAATACTGTCCAATTCATTGTTAATAGCGATATTTTCTCGGATGACCCGATGTGTTGACGCAGCGATCCTGAGCTCAGTAGCGTCTTGAAAATCTTGAGCGAGTTGTAGGAGACGAGCTTCCATTTCCTTCTTTAATTTATCTTTCCCGATAATAAACTTCTTTTCAGCGTCATAAATTATTCGTTTGTATTTCATTTCTTGATCTTTGAACGCTTCCTCTTGCTTCTCAAATTTTCTCATTAAATCGTCTCTAATAGCTCGGAACTCTTCTAGTGTATTCAACTTACCCGCTAAAAGTTTATTTTCAGATGTAAGTTGGTCCTTCATACAAGTGAAATTTTTTTCAAGTTCCGTTACAGTTTCTTTGAAATTAGCAGTTTCGATTTCTCTTATTTCTTCGAGACCTTTGACTTTGTCTTTGAGTTCAGTATTCTCTTCGTTCTTTAAGTTGAGGGTTTTCTTCAAGTAAGCGATAATATCCGCTCGATCCTCGTCTAGTTTGTCGTATGCTTTTTGCAGCTCCTCGTTCCGGTGTTCGTATTCATCAACAGCTGTGCGGAGGCGAGCTACTTTCCTGTTACATTCAGCCAACTGCAAGTCCAGGAACGTCTTCTCAACTTCTGTGAAGCCGACTTCCTTTCTTGGTGGTTCATCGCCTTTTTTATCTTTTTTCGGGGCCATTTTTTAACAGTTTGTTGCGCAAAATAAAAGTAAGAAATGTTTTGTCTTTGCGAAATAGTGACAATTGATTGAGGCAATCAAATAGAATAAAATAACCAGGCAACTGTTGCTAGGTGACAGTTCCTATGACACCCGTTAATAAAAAGGTAACAAACCTTGAAAAATGAAGCATTTGGAAGGCATGCATACTTTTTACATGACAATTTACGGAGTTATTGTATTATCTCTGATGATAATCTGAGGAAGGATTCTGTATAGGTACCATTTGGGGTTTTTGTACGCTACATTTTGACAATTGTGTAACGAAACATATTAATATAACATGTTTGATGTAGGATAGACGGAATTTATTTTGCCTTGTTCAGTGGAAATAACCCTTCCTTCCATGTATGTTCTGTCATTGCGTCCTATCCGTCATGACCTACGGAGCTGAGACGTAGACACTCACTGTAGGGTTGATCTACCAGTTCAAACTCGCTAAGCGAGCTATGAAAATAACTATGTTCGGAATTTATAATAATCGTTATTATTAATATATGATAATCTTATTTAATGTTAGGGTATTTTATCTGCCCTGAGTATAACGAGCAAAGTTCTATATTCTATACATAGTTAGTTTCTGAGGTATTTTGGTTAGGTAGGTCTATTACATTATACTTATTTCACTTCAAAATCTTCGGTTTTGATTTATATTTTTTCCAAATAGCCCCCTAATACCCAGACTCCACAAGTAGCCTATCACCTTCCCCCTTCCCCAGGATACCGCCTACCTTTCCCCCTAATTTTATTAGGATCCATTCTGCCGTTAAGGCGTGAGAAGGTAACATATAGACCTATAGAATTACTTTCGAATCTATAATAGAAAAGTATGGACACAAGGGACGCGATGCAAGGCTTGGCGGCCGGGAAATAAGTAGAAACCTTGCATAATATGTCTTATTTAGACTCTATCCGAAATTATCCGAAACATTTATTTTGGATCTCCGATAGCTCTGGTTACGGTGACGTGACGGAGTTTCGTTACATCCCTGATGTAATTTCGGTAAGTTTATCAAGAGGAAGATAGAATTAAAACATCAATATCAAATACAAAATAAAAACATTTTATTGGAGCTCTTACAAACGAAACATACAAACACTTAACGCTACATATGTAGGTATTAGTTAAACGCTTTTTAATATTATAAACAACACAAATTGATAATTATATAAATAAAATAAATGCAAAACTGCAAATTATTTAACTCTATTGACTAGATTATTGAGACCAACATAATTTTAAGCTGATCATAGATAAATTAATCCAAGGCCACTACCACGCAGCAAAATAATGTGCTTCCAAATATGGACTTAAACTCCTTATCGTTTCATACATTTTACAGTGGCAAATGGCTTTCCACTAGCTTGAAACATCCACTTCTGTCATCTGATTCCGTTAATATCAAAATGTATCTACATGTTACGAGTTTAGAGCCTATAATTGAACGCACATTTTTGTGCCGAGCGGTATGGCCTTTGATCTGTGGTTACGAGTTCCTAAGACTGTTTATGAATTTAAATGTGGAAATATTGCACTGCCCGAAAAGTCAGTCTTCCAATGATAACATTAAATTAGATGTATTTTAATACAATAAAATAAATTGATTAACGTTAGTATTGCGGCATCTAATTTCAAAGCAGTCGCAGAAAACATGAACTGAAAATATAAATATAGATTAAACACAGATCTACTGTTAGTGGAATTTCAAATTCCCTACAATATCTTTTAAACATTCTCGATTATAAAATTCATCAATCTACGGTGAATCTACCAATTATAGCGACAGATGAAAATGTAACAAAGACACATAGTAAGATGATATGAGATTTAAAGAAATGTTCCTTATATAGATTGGTCCTTAAATTAACTAAAGGGTTCAAGGTAAAATCTTGCAAATGATGTTATCGGAATGGGTTTGTCGTATAATTTTGTGGCTGTATTTTATTTTGACAAATTGTGCTCTATTTTAAATCTAATTTTTGCTAAAAGTAATTACTTTAAAGGAGATCACATCAAGAGACAGGGTTTAAAAAAATTGGGATTAAAATAACATAAGTTTAGCATTTGGCAAAGTTTTTAAGATCAGGTAGAGATGGAATACACTTTTCATACAGACTAGGTAAATTTTTGTTCTAAACATTCAATTTCCATACATTAAACTCCCTTTAAACTTTAACGTTATACCTATCGCTTATCCTGTTGCTGTCAGGTGACGAATCATCAGCAAATTTTATATCACTCGACGAATCAGAATTTTCATCAGCAAACTTCAGATCAGAGAAATCAGATCTTTTCAGTGTATCTGAGCCTTTTGTTTCTCTTGCGGTATCGTTTACCCTCTTAAGGGTTGACGAGTTGTCATCATTTCTGTTTCTATGCATTTTGACTGGAGATCTAGTCAAAGTAAGCTCTTTCATTGGTATGCCCACGGGACTTTCGATTTTTTTCTTTCTGTTCCTCCTAGAAACTTTGGGCGTATTTTGCAAATCACTGATACTGAAGTTAAGCGGGTGTATAAGGTTAGCACGCTCCTTACGGTATGATTTGATGGAATCATTTGAACGTTTGAAACGGTTGTCGGTTCTTTTTAAAGTGCTAGATGAAGGTAGATCTTCAGGTGATTCTGTGTTGCTGCCGGGGTCTGGTAGAATTTCTTTAGGCAGAATTTCCTGGGAACAAAGATAATTTAATTAGTTTAGATGGACTATGTAATGCGTGCATCCTTATTGGTATATTTTAAAAGTCTTCCTATTTCATTAAATGTTCGTTCATGACATTTAGCTGCATCATTTACTTATGATAAATTATTGTGTATATCTACGACATAATTTTTAGCGCGTTGTATTTTCTTTTTTTTCTGTAATGTATAATGATTTAACTTTAATATAAAATGTTACTCTATTGCATTGGGTGTGCCCGTTAGGATAGATGTACATGTTTGTAGATAAATAAATCTACCTCATAAATCGGCGCGTCAGTATCATTTTCATCCATTTCTTTTATGATGTCTCCTTCTTCAAGCGGTGGAATCCAAACCAGGAATGCAGGATCCATTCCCAAGTAGGATCCGGGAACTGAACCTGGAACGAAGTGAAGCTCATAATTCTTATTTAAGAGTAACCCAGAACCTTGTCAATATCATCATCAGTAGCCTATGCTAGTCCACTGCTGGACATAGGCCTCCCCAAATGAGCGCCATAACGCCCTGTCTTGACGCATCCAGCATCTACCTTCAGTCTTTCGCAGGTTGTCATCCCACCTGGTCGGAGGGCGAACTACACTACGTTTACCGTAGTCAAAATCCTTGTGTGTACCTACCCTTAAACTTGATTTTCTATCTCGAAAGACAATGTAAGTACCTTAGTATTTTTTTTGTGTTTATTAGTTTAATCTGGTGTACAGCCTAATTGCCGTATTAGAGCAGTACTAATAAATAATAGTTAAAAAAAACTAAAAAAAACCACGCTTTTATAAATAAACCGAACTAAAAAGTAGAAAATGTTTTTTTTAATAATTCAAATTATGTATAAGAGTGGTAAATAAAAAAAAATATTTTAATGTAAAAAAGCGTGGGGTGCTTTCTGAAAATATTTCTTCAATGTCGCTACTCCTAAAATTTCAAAATAAAAAAACACTTATTATGACGTAACTATAATAGTAATATATGCTGTCGCGACATTTTTTGTAGATAATGATGTGTTCTGCAATGTTGTAGTTCATTACTTTGTTCTATCATCAATATTTTTTGCAGCGCACGCGATGTAAGGAATTTCTAAGGTCAGTTTTTTACACCTTGGGTTACATTATTGGAGTTTTAATAAGGATCCCTAATTTTTTTGAAAATATAATGTAGCCTATGTTCACAACGGATAGTGTGGCTTCCCAATGGTGAAATTTTTTTTCAAATCGGTCCAGTACTTTCGGAGCCTATTCATTACAAACAAACAAAAAATCAAACCTTTCCTCTTTATAATATTAGTATAGATTAGTATAGATAAGATTGAGATTAACTCTTATAAAACATGCCAAGTACCATGACTAAAGTTATCTTACCCGCATTGTTGACTTCATAGTCATAGTAGTCGATCTCCATCTCAGGATGTGACGTCAGACTGAGGTCAGAGCGCAGGAGGCGGCGGTTGCAGCTCTCTTTAGTTTGTTTCGCATTGTCTCGGATCCTGGCTGACGCGACTCCACTTAGTGCAGGGGAGTACCAGCCCTAAATAGAATAGAATAAAGATTTATTTAGCACACACATAAAGACAAGGAAAGTACAACTTAAACAAAAAAAACTAATTAAAATATATAAGAAAGTGTAAACAAAACAGTCTGGAATAACATAAGCCTTTCCATAGTGCGCGGCTAAACAGCTAAATGAAGACAATAATATGTTTCAGGTGAGATTTACAAATATTTGAATTATCTAACCACCAACCTACCACATTTAGTTAGAAAAATACAGCTTTAAGAGTACAAAAGACTATTGACTCTGCATAAAGAAAAGAATCAACGAATATTTACAATTCAGCAGCAAAAGTATTTTAATTTAAGAGTACAAAGATTTTTAGAAGAGTTTGTCTTTAAATTATATTTCACAATACCACGCACGTTAGTAAGCGTAGCAGCTGAAGACGACGAAGCTCTGCTCTCGCTTCTATCCTTTTCCCACGCACTGTCTCGGTCCTTCTCGCTGTCTGTTATCTCGCTCGCACTGCTGATGCTTGGTGTCATCTCTACAGTCACTGTTTCGTGCTTAACTGCTGCGGGCTGTGGTGGAGGCTTTGCCTAAAATAAAATTAACTCTATTAACTTTGGCCTAGATAATGCTGAGTGTATTTTCCAGCATTATATTATATTGGGCTGGAGTAAACCTAAACGTGTTATTGAGTGGAGACCGGTTGGAGACTTGGTAAACGTAGTGTAGAAACCAGGTGGGATGACGACCTACGAAAGACTGCAGGTAGATGCTGGATGCGTCAAGCTGAAGACAGGGCGCTATGGCGCTCATTAGTGGAGGCCTATGTCCAGCCGTGGACTAACATAGGCTGATGATGATGATTATTATTATATTGAGTCTCACATTTACATAAAAAACAATAAGACGACAAATTACAACTAGTATTTAAACTTATATCAATTTTCATAATAAATTATAAATGCAAATACGAGTTTTAATTTATTTGTATTATGATAAAATTTATTTAATAAATAACAGACACTACTGATTGAAGCCTTTCGCTTTCTGCCCAAATTAGCTGTTTCTATTCTAGACAATAAGACCGTGATCAGACTATGGTTCATGTTTTTTTATTTTCCTTCCATCTACTGGATTAAAACAACTTTTTCTACTTTTTAAAATCATCACATAGACTAATTAAGCATTATTTCGTTCATGAATCTTGAGTGACCTCTGTTCCAGCAAAACAGTATTTAGTATTGAACCCGAAGATAAGTTAGGAGAACACACAAAAAGTCTAGAGGTCGGTACATAACTGACAGAAAATGCGTCGAGCGTATCATCGGTCGCGTCTATTCGGTAAAATTAGACCTGCCTTAATACGCGTCTCTAGTCAGTTCAAACGGCCTGTACATAAACGATCTCCGCTGATGTTACGAGTATGATGCATAGTTTGAATGCATCAAACAAAGTACACGTCAGGCAATTTAAAAAAAAATATATATCCTATGTCCGTTTCCTGGTTCTAAGGCTCCCCATCATTTTCAAATTTTCAAATACCTTCAGCCGTGCTTGAGTTACAAATAGTGTAAATAACAGGACTTTCTTTTATATCTACAGATTTCAGTATGTATATATGCCTGTTCTAGCGTAACGCGACTGATAACGCGACGCATTTTCCGTCAGATATGTACCGACCCTAAAATACACAATCGAAAAGTTTTTCGATGCAATCTCCTACCAGAGTCTGGCAATGCTGACTGACAACAACATTGTTATTTGAGACAGTTCTCGAGCGCCTCATGGGCGCGTGCACGCTGCCCACGCGGCCCACGGGCGCACTGCTGGACGAGACCGTCTCCGGCGTGACCGTGGCCTGGCTCGCTGTGCTCTCCGCACTCGCTGCGCTCTCGCCGCTCGCTTCGCTAACATTGTCTTGTGGTTCAGTGTCGGAAGGTTGGTCTTCTTCTTCTTCATCGTCTCTGAGGATGAAAAGAGTATTAAATATTAAATTCAAATTCAAAATCTTTTATTTCTTTAGGCTTACAAAATAAGCACTTACTGACACGTTAAAGACAAAGACTAAACGTCAAATTGTATGCTATAAATTATTATCAAACTACCTACGCTCCGCGGCTTTTCCCGCGTTGAAATCTATGTGTCTAGGATGTTTGTTGTAAATGAGAAATCTTTCAACTGACAATGTTTTATTCCGGTTACCTCATGCAATTTTAAGAAGATTCCTAATATTAATTAACATTTTCCCAATCCTAAATAAGATCATCAGTGCAACAAAACACTGCACAACACTAGGCATTCAAAACAATAAACCCACAATGTCAAACAAAAGGCCCATGACTGTGACTATATAAGTAGGTACCAACAATCAAAAAGTGGAACGCTTGACAAAAATAATGAACAAAATGCTTAAGTAGGACTTGGGGCCATAACCAGGAGTACCTATTGTGCACGAGTAAGCCATTGTCTGCGCACGTACCCAACCACTCGCTGCTCTCGCTAGATGAATGACGGGATCATTGTAATTGCCTTGTCTCGGCAATGATGTCTCGGTATCCAATTAGTGAAGTATCAATTAATTAATTACAATTAAATATTCATCAACGAGCAAATGTTTATTTAAAAGCAATGTACTTTTAAAGGAAGCCATCAAAAGAAAATTGCGACAGAGGAAGTGAAACTTTGAATATAAAATAATATAATTAATAAATTATAAACTGCTGCTTCGCACGCGTTTTTCGAAATAACAAAAAGCTCTATAAGTAATGGGGGACTTTAAAGGCAATGTGAAAAACCAGACGGGCAAAGAATCTCGATTAGGCCTGCATGCATGGTTAGGACGTTAGGAATCACAGGAAGCAAATGCTGGTCAACTTTCTCGAGAAAAAGTAACTGCAGTAACGTCTTTAAGAACGCCGCGTTCTACCCGCCATGACCTACGGAGCTGAGACGTGGACACTCATGGTAGTAGACGATCTTCAAAAGACAGCGGAAGCTGGATGCGGCTAGCTGAAGATATGGTGCTCAAAAGGGGAGACCTAATTTAGACTAATGATGATGTCATGATATGATAAAATAGATTAAATTATTTTTATAGCCCTCACGAAGTTTTTTCCCATAGTCTTGTGTGTAGCCATTGGCGACAGCAACGCAGGTGTGGTGAGATTAATTCTGTGTTGTGGGTATTGAGGTTCACACAACACAGAATTAATCTCATGAAGCTCACCTAGGTTCCTGGGCCTCAGAAGTAGTATCCCTCAGTCTGGTATGCCTGGTCTTCCCTGAAGGCAGCAGGCGTCGGAGCGACACGCCTCCACCGACCACCTCCGATAGCAGGGTGCTTCGGGAGCCCGCGTTGGCAACTCCGAACTCTAGGGAGGCTGAGCATGCTGTGAACAAGAATGGTGAACTGGTTGATTCAAGTTTTTTATTTTATTTATTTGGGAAACAAAAATATTATTTAGGTATAAATAGAACATAGACTTAGAGCAAATAAAGCTAACTACAATTTCTACTCGTAGCTTGTAAATATAACTGAACTAGTACTCGTTAACAAAAGTTTTACATAATGTAGATTGAAAATAAAGTTTTCTGTTTCGAGACAAATCAATGGCCACAATTTTTCGTCCACGGAAAGGAAACACAATCTATTTTTAAAATAAAAACAGCGTATAACAATGAGAAGCATGGACGGTACTTACATACATATATAGGTACCCACTCGAATTTCGAACTTCTGAAATGTGGACTGCCAAAAATTGTTTATTGATGGAGTTTGCCTATGAACACATCTTTACCTTTTCAATTGACTTATCATTCAGCCAAACCAGCGCTGCAGTAGCTTACCGTCGCTGCCAATGGGGGAAACCTTATCCGCAGCGCGCTGGTAGACCCGGGTGCGGTGACCGGAGTGCAGCGCTAGACAGAGCGCCGCCAGCGCTGCACCGGCTTTATGACACAAAACTAGCAGCGCTACAGCAGCTTTAAAGTCTTACCATCACTGTCAGTAAGAGAGTCTTTATCCGCAGCGCGCTGGTAGGCCCGGGTGCGGTGAGCGGAGTGCAGCGCTAGACAGAGCGCTGCCAGCGCTGCAGCGGCTGCGAGGGCCACGGCCGCGCCGCGTGCGCTGGCACCGCCGCCCAACCAGACGCCACTGCTCATCGCCCAGGCTGCTGACGCATTGCGGATCGGCTCTATGGATAGCAGAATACAATTATCGTAAGAGAGCTCGGTAACAAATTGCGCAGCCTAAATCAATGAGGTATACTTTTGACACGCGACCCTGCATTTGTGATTTCTTTCATCTAAGATAGAATTCCAAGATGGATCATTATGTGACTATACGATTATCATAGTGAAGCCATTAGTTCGTATGAATTACATTTAGATTATCTTTAATTGGAACATAATACACGGGAAATTACTTGTGTGAAAATGATAATACGCGCAGTAGTAATGAAATCTGTATCGCGTGCATTTCGTACAGGTACAATACGTCTCGTGATGATGAGTCTTTGTTAATGGCAATTATGTCTGGTTGGACACTTTTCTGCCAGTGTCAATTATACGTTTTGTGTAGTGTCGTTGTGACTACGATGACAAGAAAGACATCTTGCTTGAAAAGCAGGTGTTGCTTGCTAACCAGTCGCTTCCGCAGTATCCTTACCAACTTGTATAGCATGTCCCAGGAAGCCCCCCGCACACTTCTCCCCGCTGTCCCCCGACATCAGCTCGATCAGCACGTGGCTTCCTCCAGCGATCTCCATCACGCCGCCGCTATCGGTTGTTGTTTCTACGTCATTGTTCTGTAATACAAATATTTTGTTTAACAAAGGCACATCAATATCTTAAATGACCACCTTTCAAGTACAGAATTGAAACATAAAAACTTCCTGATAGGTACATCCACGCTGGGTACTTAGTTCCAGTTCGCCTTCGCCGTCCACACATGCGTCATTTGTTTCAAAGTTCTTCTTCATTATAATTTATTTTATTTTATTTTTATTGTTTCAACAAATCAACAGCCTTTAAACCTTAATAATCGAACTTACGGCCAATAAGAGATTTATATTATATAAAATAAACTAACAAAATACCAACAGTCTAACATTAACAAATCAAACAAACAAACAAAATACAACTTACAGAGATTATAAAACAGGTACAGTTAATTAGAACAAAGATTATTTATATGAGAAAAATTAGATACAATTAAAACACATAAAGAAAAAAAGAATTACTAAAACTATTATTTATAGAGTCCTCCTGCAGAACTTTTAAAACATCTCTTTTAAATCCTACTTTACTGGCATGAAATATGTCAGTAGTGTGAAATTGCAAATTATAGTCTTTGTAGCCTGTTAACAATAGAGTAATGTGCATAGTTAGTCGAATACATTGTAGTGGCAAAGAGTTTTGTATTAGTATGTCTTGTGCGTCGTTTTGGCAATTTGCAGCCCCAATTTCGAGCGTTGTTATATGGATAGGATAAACGTTTGTGACACTCCCTATCGTTCTGAGAATGTGTCATCCAAGCTTAACCTGCTATTTCTCCTTACCACATTAGAGCTGTCCGGTCCATCCCAGCTGGCCAGCAGCGGCGACCCGAGTGAGTCTCCGTCCCGCACCTTCAGCCACTGTCCGCTATATGGCAGCTTCACTGACTCTATGCGGAGACGGACCACTAAACCTTCTTACCACGTTGGAGCTGTCCGGTCCGTCCCAGCTGGCCAGCAGCGGCGAACCGAGCGAGTCTCCATCGCGCACCTTCAGCCATTGTCCGCTACATGGCAGCTTCACTGACTCTATGCGGAGACGGACCACGAGACCTTCTTCAGCCTGCGGGACAAATGCATAATATTTTTAGAAAATGACTAGATGACCATTGGCAGTGGGACGAATCAAGTATTAATCGATTCATTTTATGTACTTATTACATCGTAACGGTTAGCCCGTCTCGTTTGTTTTCTTAGATTATCTTCGAGGCGTAAGCCTTGACCTTGATGCGTTGAGCCAAGAGGCGAGGCGATACTGCAATCCGTTTCCGAGAAGATTGAGAGCCATTAGAATATATCTAAAAACTTAAATTTCGTGCCACATTGCGGCCTTTTCTAAAATCACCAACTAACGTGCTGATACAACCAGAAACGTTACCTTTCCGCTAAAGAGCGATTAGCATGTTGTTAAAACTTCGGCGCGAGTTATATTTCAATTATAACTTGGTGCGGTAACCGCTCGCTGAGAACCATCTATTCACTAAGTCTATATCAGTATTAAATATTAGTTGTGAGGTAGAGTTGTTCGACTCGTAGTAATTGTATTCTCCTTGGTTCGACTGTAATCTTGCAAACGGTTTTATCGCGATTTTGACTTTTCATTATGACAACCAATATTGCAAACTTCTCTGTGAAAACCTGTGAAAACGAATGATTTGTAAGGCTCAACCAGAAAACGATGGGACATTATGTAAGCTGACTCTATCAAGAAGGCAAAAGACAGAGTTATGCGTCAGTCGGTAGTTTCGTTGTCAACATTGTGCATATACCACCGTTAATTTAGATGTCCCCATTCATCTAACTAAATAATACAAGGCCACGGATAACGCTAAACCGCGCGCGGTACATAGATTTATGGTTTTACATCATAATTATTATTCTGTCAAAATATCGATAAAACCATTCGCAAAATTACAGTAGAACAGCTCTATCACAGTTAGGGCACAACTTTCTAGTTTATAGGGCTTCCTACACCTGTGAGTTATACGATAGATGTATTGAGATATTTGCGGGAAGCAAGAATTTAAAGTTAACCTTGATATATTTGCGGTCCGCCCGATGCGTTGTATTGAATTATTGTCTTTCGTTAGCGTTTGTGGTGATTTAAGTAAAACTTTGTAAACAAGTAGAAAGTTATTCATAATAAAATTACTATGAACGCGATATTAAATCAGTTCGTCTGCTTGTTTGCTTTCTACAATCAATCAGGTAAACTCGTTTTTGGCGTATGTTTTATGATTTTAAATATAATAACATAATATCTATGGATTAAGCCTATGGAAATAAATGACTTTGACTTATCTCTTTGACACTAAGGACTTTGACTTATCTCTTTGACACTAAGGACTTTGACTTATCTCTTTGACACTAAGGACTTTGACTTATCTCTTTGACACTAAGGACTTTGACTTATCTCTTTGACACTAAGGACTTTGACTTATCTCTTTGACACTAAGGACTTTGACTTATCTCTTTGACACTAAGGACTTTGACTTATCTCTTTGACACTAAGGACTTTGACTTATCTCTTTGACACTAAGGACTTTGGCTTTACCGGGGGGCGCTACAGCGCATGACCCCTAAAAATAAAAACCCGCTATCATATTATAATCTAATAAAATAAAGTGCTTGTTCAAACATCCTGTATTGTATTCTAAGAAAGGTACTTTAAATAATAATAAGCTACTATGTGAGCTATGCCATAGACAGAAGCTGTTCTTGGATAAAACATACAAACTTCTTACATCCGTTAACCAGTAAAATGCAGACTTATCCTACTAATATTATAAACGCGAAAGTTTGTAAGTATGGATGGATGTTTGTTACTCTTTCACGCAAAAACTACTGAATGGATTTTGATGAAACTTCATAATGATAATAGCTTAATATCAGAATAACACATAGGCTAGGATTCATAAAGATATATTGTACATATATTATCCAAAATATCTATCACAACGCGGGTAAAACCGCGGGGCGCAGCTAGTACATATATAAAAAATAAAAACAACCTCTTTGAAAACCTTTACAAAGGTTTATTACAACTCCAAAGCCAGAGTTGCATTACAATCTACTTCCTAGAATTCAAGTAAATCTCTGAAAGGTCGTCGATTTGAAAGAGAAGGCTTCAGATTTCATCGCCTTTGTTCCTTACTCAATAGTGCTCACTTTACTTCGTCTAATCTTGTGTAAGTTTCAAGTAACTTGTTTCAAAACTTTTCTTTGTTGCTTTGAAGGAAAAGTTAGGTAGTGATTATTTAAAATCGACTTATTTAACTCTTTGCAGGCACTGTGGATTAAGGAATAGGAACCTACTTCTTCACAATTTATAAAAGTGCTTGGTGGAAAGGTATCTTGGTGAATATAACTAGAATCTCGAAGATATCTCTGCTTGAGACGTAACCTACATATTTTTATTACTTACTGCATTACTTCATGTATATTTATTATTTGAACAAGTAATTAAAAATGCTAAAAGGACATTTCCACAATCTATGCAATTTATAAAACACTAAGAGTATAAAGGAGCGCAGGATTTTTTTTAAAACTGTAATCAAAATAAATTTTTAATGGTACCTACTGAAAATTTACCACAGCGTCATCTGGCCCAAAGCAAGCAAAGCTTGTGTTATGGGTAGGTACCAGTTAGTGATTAAAACAATATCTACCCATACCTACACCCAACCACCCAAAAAAATCAGGAAAAAATACAAGCAGGTCATTATAACACAACTTTTGTATATTATTAAAGACTCCCAATCAAAAAAATCACATATCATGCGAAATACCACAATTATATAATATAATATTAATAAGAAAAGCACTAGACTTAAGACCACTCTGGGCTTAAGTCTAGTGCTTTTCTTATTAAAGTGATATGACTTTATGTATTTATAATTTGCATAACGGGATTTTTACTATGATTTATTGTGTGTTAATAACCATGAACTCACAAAAGTTGTCACACATAACTGACTAACACTATAATTACCTATGTACTTTGTGCTTCGCAGTAAAATCGCCCGGTATTTCCATAATATTCCAATCACAGAATCCCTAAAGACTATATTGAAGCAATTTAATCAAAGTAAAACTCAATGACCCTTCATAACATTTCCCGACCGCTGTTGATTTTAACGATCTAACTGAAACGATCTCCATAGAGTCAATATTCAAGCAGAATTGACAGCGTTAGGGTTGAGGCACAGACTAGAAGTGGTAATCTTATTTACCTATCATATTGATTTCTACCACACGGGCGTCCAACGAGTCGTTGACTGAGGGCCACCCAGATAGAGATATCATCACTACATACATAAAACAAAGTCGCTTCCCGCTGTATGTCTGTCCCTATGTATGCTTAGATCTTTAATACTACGAAACGGATTTTTATGCGGGTTTTTTAATAATTAAAGTGCCTCAAGAGGAAGGTTAAACCTTTGACACAGAGATTTCCTCGCGGGCGAAGCCACGGGGCGCATCTAGTCATTCATAATGTATGATAACATTCTATATATGATAACGTTTAGATTTTCTTGCACCCTCATCGCTGTTTTTTCGCTAGAATGACGTGGCGACAATTGTGAGTCGGACCACATGGCAAGGCTGTCGGAAAACTGGACAGGACAGACCAAAATATCGAATTCTTTAATTGGAAGCCAGGACGATAGATAGGGGTGGACATTTTTAGCGACACGAAGTGTTCGTGTCGCTGAATCATAGACTGAGTGTAAAATATGCATCTCTATCTGTGTATACCTACCAACCATACAACCGACTACACACGTTTCTATCGACTCCACTTTAAGTGACTTTTTTTTTATAAATCCATTTGTTGCTATCGGTGTTCGCTTCGTTTCAACCCCGGATTCAACTATGCGGTAGTGTGCCTTGCCCCTTATTACTCGTAAATGGACGTGATCGCTTGGACCTTCTAAAATTGAAGTTTTAATGAGTCTATCGCGATACAAACACGAGGGAACGCTTAGATCAAGCGAGTGATAATACACCATGAGAGAATGTATATAGTTTGACGGTTTACAAGTGTACGAGTATATTTTAAATTAGAATGTCATGAATTTTAAGGAGATTTTGTCATAACTAGGCGCTTATTATAGGAGGCTTTAGTCCAGCAGTGGGGTAATGGCGTATACCCGTGTTATGTTCTCTGTTAAGCATTAAATAAATAAATAATGCTGGACAATTCACACAGCATTATCTAGCCCCATGGTAAGCAGAGCTTGACGTATATCTATGTAGGTATATAGGCTCTGTGTTGTAAATTGACTATGGTTGCCTACTCCAGTGTACTTAACTACTCGACCGCTCTCAAGTGTAAACGCTCCTGCAATTCTGTCGCAACTTGAGAGCAATTAAATTAGTAATAGCTCGTCAACCGGCAGAACAACCACGTTACGAGCGGAAATTGGTTGCTGGACTGTTCCGGGCAGAGTTGTTATTTTGAAATAACGAGTATTTCATGAAGCTATTGTTTCGTTGACAACTCAGACAGAATAGGGATTATGACAAAGATATAAGATAAAGATTTTTTATTTGTCAAAGACATGTACATACATTATATACATTTCGTTGACAACGATGCAACAAAAATTGCCCAAATGTTATCGAAATTTTAAACATGTAGACACCTCCAAATGTACAGTAGCTAATCAGTAGTCAATGATGCTGCTGTGCATATTAAATGTTGTAAGGGTTTTTGTACTTTTTTATCTATTTCTAAGCTACATCTCATCATCTAGCCCGCACGTAAGACTTGTTTTGGTTTTATGCCCCAACATTTTCATATATTTTGTGACATACTTGTGATGACGACTTGCGAAAGACTTGCAGACAAAAACAAGATGCGTCAAACTGAAGACAGGGCGTTATGGCACTCGTTAGGGGCGGCCATTGTCCAGCAGTGGCATTGCTGATTAGTAAAATTAAATAATTTTGATAAAGGAATTATTGATGAACAAATTATTATAAATTTAATTATTCTACTGCTGGTCAAATGTCTCCTTTTTTAATAATTAGCGTTAATAGTTTTCCTAAATTTTTCTAGAGTTTATCTGAAGAAACCACAACGAGCATAGTTGACTCGCTCTTAGCGACATAGCTAAGTAGCCTGGCCATCGGTCCCATATACCGACAACTGCACTGGAAGTCTTGTACCCTAAAAGATAAAATCATCCTATAGTAGGTTGGACATAGGCCTCCCCTAATGAGTGCCATAGCGCCCTGTCTCCAGTTTACCTCATCCAGCATATGCCTACACTACGTTTGCCGAGTCGCGGTTGTCAGTTCTTCGTGAGATATGGCCGGACCACTGCCACTTCAGCTTGCTAATTCTTAGAGCTATGTCGAGAAGATAATATTTAGCTGCAGTTCTCTTGATATTACCTGAAGAAGCCAGAAGGACCGCAGCTGGCACGCTCTAAGCGAACCGGCCAGCAGCCTCGGTGTGGGCGCCAGGTGGAGGATACACCCACAGCGACACTTGGAGCCAACCTCCGCCATCACCACGGACGAGTCGCCCGCCCAGGGGATGGCTGTGCACTCGCAAGCTGCTAGCTCCACCGCTTGACCCTGAGGTAACAGGTTGTGTACGTTAATATCACTTGTTCTTTTAAAGTCAGATGGTTCATTAATGGTAATTACGGATTTTAATATTTTTTGTTGACATTACTTTTTTTTCCTATAAAACAATTATTATTATAACAACAGAGACATTGCATGCCCATTGCCCATATCTCTCAATTTGTACACCGTCGTCGGTAAAACATTGTTTGATACCACCTGTTTGTAACATCTTAATAACACAATATGTTTATGCAAATAAATTATCTTTATCTTCAATGGTTCATTTATTGGTAAAAATATTACACGGCAAATTGTACAACGTACCTTAAAAATATACTTAAGTATACCTACTTAAGTATATTTTTAAGGTACCTTTTTAGGTAAGGTATTTTTAAGGTATATAGAGCATCATTTAATGAAAATAATAATTTTATTAATTAGAATATTACAATAAAATTATCCATTTCAATTAAAAAGATATTATGTTTATGTCAGATTCGCTTTAGGACAGATTTGCTTTAGGCCAGTATTTGTAGTCGACTTAATAATTTTAGTGTGGCGGCTTCAGACCATCGAGTATCACAACGATGGTGGACCAACAGTGCGCGTATCCGGTCGTAGTGTCATATATATTTAGTACAATAATATTATAAACGAAATAGGTACCGTGTGGTAGGTAGCTATATCTTCTGAAGTTATTAAGTCTGTGGAATGCCAATAGGTATTGTAAGGACATGCCAGGTTGTAGGTAATGAATGGAAAAGTAGATCTGGATGCAGCACTGGTCTCTTTATGATTGTTTACAAATTCACAAACTTTTCCACAATTTACAAGTTGATGGGTTTCACTCTGGTTTCACTTCACTAAAGCTCATCCATGGAACACGAGACACTGATTATAGCTGTTCGTGGGGAGCACAGTAACAAACTCGTATTGGTTTACGAAGACAAGTTTGTTACTGTGCTCCCCACAACATAAGAATAACATAGGAAACATTATAAGATAAGATTTTTTATTGTATTGTTTACAATACTAATATAATATTGTTTACAATACAATAAAAATCTTATCTTATATTGTTTCCCGCATTTGAGGTTTACAACTTTATATTATCTTTGGTTCACAAAATGCCGATGACCGAGATACCAATACCAACGACTGTAGAGAAGCGGTGTGAAGTTTGCGCGGACCGGACCGCCAATCATGTCAAACGCCAATTTTGAGCAATTTTGACGTTGTAACTGGTGTCAAACTAATACAAAATTGACGTTTGACAGCACTGATTGCTTAATTTACGCCCGTCGCAAACCGGTCGCGAGTTACATAATCACCCGGCGGGTCTTGTGATTCATTCGAACGAACTTTATGGTGCAAACAATGCCGGCCACATACATACTATACGTACATTGAACTGTGCTTCTAAATAAATGTAATTAGTGTGGTATAAATAAATCTGTATGAAAGTGTTTATTTTATGTTCAAGTTTTGTGTTGTTCCTAAGTATGAAGGTTCCCTACAAGTCACTTGTTTATTATTGTTCCAAAGCTTCTACAAAAGATTGCGCAAGCGTTTTCTGAGATTAAAAGCAATCATTCGAAAGGTTTTTTTAGCCAGCTCAGTTTAGTTCAACACTATAATATCATTGGGTTAATCCAGATAATCTTGAAACCAATTTTCAGCTTCGAACATAGCAAATGTTTGATATGTTGCTTAAAACGCTCTATTACGGCTAGGGAAAGTAGAAAAAAAATATAACTTTCTTTAAAAAGTCGGAAATTGGTGGCCTTTTAATAGGCCTGTGGTAATATGGGGAGTCGATTGATATGCAATCCTAAAGTAAAAGAAAATATCGAGTAATCAGTTTGTATTTATCAAATGAATAATGAAACACTTAATATGGTATGCCAAAAAAATATGTATAGGGTGCAAATTTATATCACATTTTTTGCAAATAAAATAGTTTTTAACTTTTTATTTTACATTGCACCTCAGCTGGAATGCTCTGTATTCGGTCAAAAAATCTATTCCGTCATTTCGAGATGATTTTAGATGGCTAGAAGAACGAACAGGGCCTCTACTATGTCCCTTTTTATAGGTTTCAAGCAAATCCCTTGCCAAAGCTCTGTAAAAACCAAGGTGATCATATTATGCTCCTCCATATAATTTGTACAACTTCCATGAGTTGTGCACAGCCCTAACTAGATTATGATAGAAAAGTACCACTTTTAATTGCCAATAATGATATTCGATACAAACCTATAATATATTTTGGTCAGATCTATCAACCCCTCTCATATTTTTATTATAATGTTTGACAAGAACTGGTAGATCAATATGTATGAATGTATCTATAATTGTTGTTACGAAAATCTTTTAACTAGCAAAGGTTCAACGTTTCCAGCTTCGCATTTGAAACAATAGTTACGTCACTGTTCTCATTCTATTTGTAAACTAGTATATGTTGAGGTATACTAGATTTATATTGATAATTATGTACCTCTGTCAGGCTTTTTGAAGTCCTTGTTTGTCAGGCACATAGACATCCTATTTTATTATTTTATTATGAATCTCATGAAATAGCGGGAAAGATGAGAAATATAAATTTTCTAAGAACAGGTGGAACGATAATGTCAGATAGCAAGCTTGGAGAACCTCAGCAAATTGAAAAATCACTCTTCCTCCTAGACCAAATTGTTTCTAAGCTTCCGGGATTGATGACGAATTCCCCTTTCATTTCAGGAGGAATAAATTGAAATATTGCTTGGTAATAAACTTTCTTCATCAACACGCTCCAACTCATCGAGAATCTCATTAATATTGAGATTTTTCTGGTTCCAATGCACAACAAAAAAATGCTTGGATAAATCCTACAGGGCTTTTAAAAGGCCATCAACTTCAATTGTAAAAAGTGTTCAAAGAAGTTTGCTAACGAATCGAATTGATGACTGAATGACTCTATTCTATAAATAAGACATCCAAAATAAAATATCAAAGTGACACCCTCAAATTCTTTGAAGAAATATAAAAAATCTTACTTTTTGGAAGCAATGGCGAAAAATAATCACAGCATTGTTTTCAAACACAAAAAACTTTTAAAAAAATGCGTCTAATTTTCAACGTTACTGTAACAAATTAAGTATGAATATGTACTGGTTAATATGATTGTTAAAAATATATACATATGTCAACATACAAAAAAAACGAAGAAAAATGTGCGTAGGTTTTATTAAATTTTTGAGGCTTTTATAAGGCCGGACGCTTATTTGGGTAACAAACATTTTTTTTTGTTTTATATATTATAATAACTATAAAATTAATAAAAAGTTATACAATAAATAGTTCACTACAATAAAACTAATACAAAAAACAATAATTTTCAAAATAGCGCAGCATTTTTTGGTTCTTTCACTAAAGCTTATCTAAAAATATATTTGTAACCTTGTTCACCGCATTTAATCAGCAGCTGGTTCAGCAGCTGGTTGAGCAGCAGGTTCTTCAGCTTCAACCTCTTTTTGTTCTTCTTTCTTCTCTTCTCCCTCCACTTTTTCGCCTTCTCCTGCTATTTCAACATCTGTTTTATCTTCCGCTGGTTTGTCTTCATATTTTGGTTCACTCTCTACTGTTTTAGCAGCAGCTTGTTCCCCTTCTACGTTCTCTCCATCTACTTTTTCTTCGGAAATCCGCATTACCGATTTGAATGCCACCTGAGAGTAAAGGAGGTCCTTCATTAAAGATTTTTGGATTTCTAGTTTGCTCGCTTCAAGCATCTTCTGGATATCAGTGCGTTCATCTTCCTCCCCTTCAACTAAAGAGCCTGCAGTCAAGCTAGATCTGCTCGATGTATAAAACGATGGAAGACTATCTTTAGCTGCCAAGTCCCCACTGGACGATGGTGGTATAAAATGGACACTTGGTATTGTTTTGATGCTTCCGAGCGAAGATGATATACTTGATATTTCAATTGAAGATTTATTCTCGTCTACGAAGTCTTTAGAGGATTTAATTGATACAGCTGCGAAAATGGAAGACTTCTTTGCAGTTGGTTTCGGAACTAAGCCAAGGCTACCTACTTCGTAAACTTTGTCTACAGATATAATAGTGTCCATAGACTCGGCTCGAGTGATCTCTCGGTACTGCGTGAAGATTTCCAGCAAACGTTGGAGTAAGGACTGTCTGTCCATTATTTCTCTAGAGGGATCAGTTGTTAGCTTAAGTGCAGCTTTAACAGCGAATGCAGCTTCTTTGAGAATCTTCTTTAGTTTTTTTGATTCTGCTGTTATTTTTGATGATTCAATCATGTATTTATTTTGATCACTCCAGCGCGCGTGTAAGTTTTGCTCTAGAACACGAACATTCAGTGATAAGGTTTTATTTTCTTTTGTCAATTTATGGATTTTGGAGTTTAAATTCTCAAAATCAAAAGTTTGCTTTTCATATAATGATTTTTCTTTCTTTAAATCTTGGAAAGCTTTCGTCAACCGATCGATAACTTTAATCTGAACGACGTTCTTATTAATAGCTTCATCTCTTTCTTCTTCAGCTAGTTCCATAGCAACGCGAGCGTCTCTTTCATTTTCTTTGAGTTTTTCATTATGCTCAGCTAGTTTAGATTGGGTGGATAAAATACTGTCCAATTCATTGTTAATAGCGATATTTTCTCGGATGACCCGATGTGTTGACGCAGCGATCCTGAGCTCAGTAGCGTCTTGAAAATCTTGAGCGAGTTGTAGGAGACGAGCTTCCATTTCCTTCTTTAATTTATCTTTCCCGACAATAAACTTCTTTTCAGCCTCATAAATGATTCGTTTGTATCTCATTTCTTGAACTTTGAACGCTTCCTCTTGATTCTGAAATTTTCTCATTAAATCGTCTCTAATAGCTCGGAACTCTTCTAGTGTATTCAACTTACCCGCTAAAAGTTTATTTTCAGATGTAAGTTGGTCCTTCATACAAGTGAAATTTTTTTCAAATTCCGCTACAGTTTCTTTGAATTGAGCAGTTTCTATTTCTCTAATTTCTTCGAGACCTTTGACTTTGTCTTTGAGTTCAGTATTCTCTTCGTTCTTTAAGTTGAGGGTTTTCTTCAAGTAAGCGATAATATCCGCTCGATCCTCGTCTAGTTTGTCGTATGCTTTTTGCAGCTCCTCGTTCCGGTGTTCGTATTCATCAACAGCTGTGCGGAGGCGAGCTACTTTCCTGTTACATTCAGCCAACTGCAAGTCCAGGAACGTCTTCTCAACTTCTGTGAAGCCTTCCTTTTTTGCTTCATCGCCTTTTTTACCCTTATCTTTTTTCGGGGCCATTGTTTATAAAAATTTGTAGCGCTCAGAGAAAAATAAGAAAATAAATAACGAAAAAACCAGTAAATGACTAGAAAAAATAATGTGGTAAGAAAAATTGTATTCTTCGCGTGATAGTCAAAGAGAATACATTCTACGTGTGATAGTGAAAATTTATTGAGGCCAATATTACCAGGTGACAGTTCCCATGACAACCGTTATGAACAAGGTAACAAACCTTGAAACATGAAGCATTTGGGAGGCATGCATACTTTTTACATGATAATCTGAGAGAAGATTCCGTAAGATGCTACTTGGAGTTTTTGGAGTGAAATGAGATTGGATTAAAGCGAGTTTTTGATCTTCGGAGAGAATTTTTGGAGAGAATGCTCAAATACGCAAATATACTTATTGAAATTAGATGACACATTTTTTAATTTTGTTTGCACATTACAGCACAAGACTGGACTAAGAAGCGTCCACACAAACATCAAAACTTGCAATGTGATTTTATATTTATCTTGCCGTAACACAGTATTATTACTAACACGGAAGTTATTTATGATTCATGCAAAAAATGGAAGCCTTAGGATTTCGTATAGGTACCTTCTTAATTACAAAGTACTAAGATAACATAACATTTACCTACTTATACGAGTATGATGGTATAATTGGCTGTCAACAACAGTACATACATAAGGCTATCTATCTTGTAATTGGCTGTCAACAACAGTACATACATAAGGCTAGTTATCTTGTAATTGACTGTCAACAACAGTACATACATAAGGCTAGTTATCTTGTAATTGACTGTCAACAACAGTACATACATAAGGCTAGTTATCTTGTAATTGGCTGTCAACAACAGTACATACATAAGGCTATCTATCTTGTAATTGACTGTCAACAACAGTACATACATAAGGCTAGTTATCTTGTAATTGACTGTCAACAACAGTACATACATAAGGCTATCTATCTTGTAATTGGCTGTCAACAACAGTACATACATAAGGCTATCTATCTTGTAATTGACTGTCAACAACAGTACATACATAAGGCTATCTATCTTGTAATTGACTGTCAACAACAGTACATACATAAGGCTATCTATCTTGTAATTGGCTGTCAACAACAGTACATACATAAGGCTATCTATCTTGTAATTGACTGTCAACAACAGTACATACATAAGGCTAGTTATCTTGTAATTGACTGTCAACA
Organism: Eupithecia dodoneata; assembly: GCA_947044415.1. Lineage (NCBI taxonomy): Eukaryota > Metazoa > Arthropoda > Insecta > Lepidoptera > Geometridae > Eupithecia > Eupithecia dodoneata. The sequence continues at coordinate 1,015,758 of OX345665.1, forward strand.
ACAGTACATACATAAGGCTATCTATCTTGTAATTGGCTGTCAACAACAGTACATACATAAGGCTATCTATCTTGTAATTGACTGTCAACAACAGTACATACATAAGGCTATCTATCTTGTAATTGACTGTCAACAACAGTACATACATAAGGCTATCTATCTTGTAATTGGCTGTCAACAACAGTACATACATAAGGCTATCTATCTTGTAATTGGCTGTCAACAATAGTACATACATAAGGCTATCTATCTTGTAATTGACTGTCAACAACAGTACATACATAAGGCTAGTTATCTTGTAATTGACTGTCAACAACAGTACATACATAAGGCTATCTATCTTGTAATTGACTGTCAACAACAGTACATACATAAGGCTATCTATCTTGTAATTGACTGTCAACAACAGTACATACATAAGGCTATCTATCTTGTAATTGGCTGTCAACAACAGTACATACATAAGGCTATCTATCTTGTAATTGACTGTCAACAACAGTACATACATAAGGCTATCTATCTTGTAATTGGCTGTCAACAACAGTACATACATAAGGCTAGTTATCTTGTAATTGACTGTCAACAACAGTACATACATAAGGCTAGTTATCTTGTAATTGACTGTCAACAACAGTACATACATAAGGCTATCTATCTTGTAATTGACTGTCAACAACAGTACATACATAAGGCTATCTATCTTGTAATTGGCTGTCAACAACAGTACATACATAAGGCTATCTATCTTGTAATTGACTGTCAACAACAGTACATACATAAGGCTATCTATCTTGTAATTGACTGTCAACAACAGTACATACATAAGGCTAGTTATCTTGTAATTGACTGTCAACAACAGTACATACATAAGGCTATCTATCTTGTAATTGACTGTCAACAACAGTACATACATAAGGCTATCTATCTTGTAATTGACTGTCAACAACAGTACATACATAAGGCTAGTTATCTTGTAATTGACTGTCAACAACAGTACATACATAAGGCTATCTATCTTGTAATTTTTAGATATAAATATTCTTTATTCTATAATCTCTGGCACATATTAAAATCAACAAAGGATTATGAGTTCTTTAAAATAAGATTTCAAAATTCAATTTCTTTAGGCTTACAAATAAGCACTTAGACAAGTAAAATTTTATACTATTCATTATTAACAAATAATTTTATTTTAATGTTCACTTAAATATTTTGTCTACTAGTTGAAGAAGTGAAAAATAAATTACTTGTATGTTCCTATAACTACTATAAAGTACTACTAACTATAAAGTTCATAGTCACGAAATTGAAAGGGTGAAAAGAAAATTTCTACGTCTGTTATGCTATAGAATGCATCCAGGTCTTTCTAGTCACAAGTACGAAGTTAGACTATCTAAATTCAATGTCCAGTCCTTGGAAACCAGGCGCGTTCATCTCGATCTTATTTATATAAAATGATACTTTCAATCATTGATTCACCCCAGTTGTTATCAGAGATTTATTATAATACAAGATTAAATGCTCGCCGGTCCAACACAAACAACCTCTTTGCTTTGTTGACTTTCAAAAACAATACCTCATTTTACAACCCCCTAACCAGAATGACCCGTCAATACAATGATTTATCTAAGGATAACACTGTCCTTAACATTTTTGTCCCCAAATTGAGCCAATTTACCCGAACTTTAAAATCAGTTTAGTTATAAGAAGTTTCCTGATCCTAAGCTTACAATGATGTAATTGTACGCGGGTGCATGAGCACATTATGTAAGTTTACTTATATGTATATAGATTCATTTTTCTATTTCGGGATTTTGTTTTCGAACGTTTTGCTCTGCACGTTTTGTTTTTATGATTCTCAGTATGCACATAATTTGTGAAATGATCAAGTTCTAAACCCTTTATTATTCAAATTCTGTATATTTTGTGATTATTTTATGTTTTGTGCGTTTAATAAATAAAAAAAACTTATGTGTACATTTAATTTCCTTATCTAAGTCTAAATATAGTGCGATTTTAGATACTACGAGTACATGTCAATATTTATTTAAAGCTAAGCACAACATTGAACTTCTTTCATACAACGTATTGTCGGTGCGGAACTGAGCGGCATCTAGCCAAGCATTAATATCATTGATGCAATCATCTATGGAGTAGAAAGCCTCTTGATGAGATTTCGTTTCATGAAATGTTTAAACTTAATATATAGGTACTAATATATAGGATTGAACTTAATATAAAGGTACCAATAAGATGAAACCTACCTCACAGTACTTAGCTCCGTAGGCCGGCGGTGGCGAGTCACAGAAGCGATGCCGGGAGCGGGTCCTAGTAGAGCAGTGCTGCGGCGAGGGGCATGCCGACCACGGGGACCACTCGCCCCACCCCCCCGCGCCTCCCGCTGGATAAACAACACAGATCATCGTCATCATCAGTTAATCTGTAGTACCGGCGCATGAAATTGCTGTGCTAATTGCTAAGATGTTAAAGATGGAAAAAAAGGACAGACAGAGTGTGGTACACGAAGCAGTACTCTGGGTACCGCTCGCTGAACAGCCGGCAGTCGAACGAAGCCGTGTGCTGGCTTCTGTTCACAAACATACCAGTGACGGCGAGGGTGGGCAGGCAGTCCATCCGTACATCCGCGACGGCGCCCGTGACCGCCTGAGACACGTACACGAAGCAGTACTCTGGGTATCGCTCGCTGAACAGCCGGCAGTCGAACGAAGCCGTGTGCTGGCCTCTATTCACAAACAATATCATTATTTTTACTTACAAAATACAAAAAGTTTATTTAAAAAAAAGCTTACAAAAAACACCCTAATTATTTACGTAGGTCTTTGAATTGAGTGGGTTCTAGTTAAGGTGGACATAGAATTTACTATGACCCCCGCACTAGGGTAGGCCTGGTTTGCGAGGAATCACCACAGATTAGGCAAATTACTACATCTTTGGTGCTTCCAATTGGAAACCGAACGAGTGAGTAAGCGAAACATCTTTTGGTTCGTCTTTTGATCGCTTTTAGTGTGAACTTGATATTTTTAAGGGGAGAACTAGGTAAACTAAGGTTGTCAAACTAGGTATCTTAGTACTGCTGAGATAACCTTGGTTAAAATATCGATTTAAATAAAATTATTGACGAAATCTTTGAAACTTATTGTAAAATTTCAAAGACGCTAATTTCGATGCTGATCTCTCTAATGACACACATAATAAAATAAAATATATAAAAAAAATCTCCTTAAAATCGCAATCAGCAGCTAGTATATTAATATTTATTTCATATAAGTATGCTTTGTCCTGTTCCTATAACCGTAAAATCATACGCCTACAAAATGGCGCGCAATGTGACTTGTATACTAACGTACGTACACTTTACTCGTCTGAATTTTCGTTTATATAAGACAAAGGAACGTAACCTTTATTTAAAACACAAACCGGTAGGTTCTGCGATAAGCAATGGTTCTGATGCCCCAACTTACTTATTTGCATGAAATCACTTTTCCATAAGAAAATCCATTAGTGCACGGCCGGAACTGAACCCACGAACCCCGCCGGAAGTCCTCCTATAGCCCATTAGGTATTATTATATATTCTCTGCCATTAGCCAACATTATCAACATTTCCCACAAATAAAACCACTGAACCCTTCAAAGAATCTCAATGATCCCTATTAAGGATTCCTGAAAATCTCATAACAGTGGAGCGGAAAATTTCTAATGTTCATGGTCTTTCTCAAAATGTACATAGTTTCTTCGTAACAGTCCCATTCTTCTAAAGTTATTTAAAACGAGATATTTGCCATGATTAGATTTTTGAGATTTCCAATATTTCGGCACAGTTTCACATAATAACTAATATTGCGAGTAAATGTTTCAAAAAAAAAATCTGCTCATAATAACTTACTCACAGTGCCTTCAGTCTTACTTTAGTGTTAATGATAGTATCAAACATTTTAGTGCCTTCCTTCAGCAAACACAATACCAACTTTATAAAATGGCCTTTTTCACCTTACTAGATCGGATAATATTCTGCGTGGTGTCAAATTTCATCTAGCAGCTAATACTCTACACGTCCCAAATTATACAAGACTAGCTGCGCCCCACGGCTTCGCCGGCGTGGATATCTACATAAACCTTCCTCTTAAATCACTCTATTTAAAAAAAAACGCATCAAAATCCGTTGCATAGTTTTAAAGATTTAAGCATACATAGGGGACAGACAAACAGCGGGAAGCGACTTTGTTTTATACTATGTAGTGATGACAAGAACATATATTCATACCTGTCCTCCCAACTGTTATAAATTATAATCCATCATTCGTTTAATTAGAGATTCAAACGTGAATAGAAGCAAACCACAATCAATAATGGTGTTCGACGATGCGCAATGATTATAATGCAAGTATTTGTGCTGCAATTAGCGCACTTCAATTAATTCGCTGTTGGCTTGGCTGGAGGCTTGCGCGTTGATTTCCGATGTGGTTTCGTAATGATGGAGTCATTGCCGGTTTTAGCTTCGAACGCATCAAGCTTCAGTGGTGTAGAATACGATCTATCAGTTATACCTTGCCCAAAATTAGACATTTATTATCACTACATAGTATAAAACAAAGTCGCTTACTGGCTGTTTGTCTGTCCCTATGTATGCATGAATTTTATTGCGATTTTTAAATACCTAGATAGAGTGATTCAAGAGGAAGGTCTATATATATACCTCTATTACATGTATTTGCATCCGTGCGAAGCCGAGGCGATATAATTTTACTTGTCTAAGTGCTTATTTTGTAGGCCTTTTAGATATAAAGTTTTGAAATGAAATCATCATTGATCTCTCGTTCATTTTCGAATTCAAATGATATTATTAGAAATTGAAGTTTATGTTTTCAATGATGATGATCTTGCTCTAACCTCGTTGTTTTCGGTTATGAATATAAGACTGAAACCTGGCGACTTTTTAGCGGACATTGGTAATCTTCACTGAAAAGCCGCAAGGATCCTTCCCATTCGATACAGACAACACTACAACCTACCTATCCTATAAAACTGTATTCGAAACGTTCGCACATGAAACGGAACGGGGACATTACGGCGATAATAGACCATCGCCGGCGCTATTTGCAATACAAATCTGGCGAGGTTCCGCTTAGCTGTCCCTTTTGTTCACGGCATTATCATAATAGGTACCTAACTATCTGTTTTTATTGGAACTATCATGGGTGTGAAGAGTGTATAGGTAGGTCGACCCTCCTAGCCCTGCCATTACTAACGACCTCTAGAAGTTCAGTTTTTTTTATTATTTAGCCTGATTCGTCCAATTGCTGGTCAAAGGCCTCCCCCAAATCTTTCCACTCATCTTTCAGTTATTTATTAATTCGATTTTTCTTATAAGTCAAAAATAATAATAACTTAATAAAAAAATACATAACGAAATAACACAATTAAATACAAAATAGTTTACAGTGTAGGTGCAGTGGTAGAACGTCCACGTGAGATTCAAGATGTGTTTTAGCCGCAGCTGCGTAGATGTAAGGAAAGAAGTAAGTAAGATCTGCACAAAACTGTTCCTGGTCAAATTGGGTTCATTGGGGAGTACTGCCCATAATCCCTAAGCTGCAAATGCGGATTGGGATCGCAGTTTTGTGATAGAATTGTTCTGCAGAGGGCGCTGCTGTCCGATGTACTTATATGTCCCTGTGTGTGTATAAGTCCCTTAGTCACCTCTTACGACCCCCACGGGTAGAGTTGGGATGGTAAAATTCTAAGCCGGCACCAAACGGCTCAGACCCAATGGAAGGTATTTTTCTATTGGTTTTCTTGTATTTTACAAATAAAACAGTAATCTTGTACCTATCCATGACAAAGCCTCTGCAGAGCTTTATCTTAAGGCTAGAAGTTGTTATTTGAATTTTTCCTCTTACATAAAGTTAGTAAATGAAAAGCAGTGGGCTAGTAATGGCTATTAGGCCAGCATTATTTATCCAGACGAAATCGTTTACAGAACTCCATGGCTGTGGGATGCCCAGTAACCGGGCTTCAACAACTTGCCAACTAATTATATGCCCTGCAGTGGGATATGTTACAAAATAAGCTGAGAACTCCTTCACCTTACCTGAACTCGGACTATGGGTGTTTGCGGCGGAACTTCGGTGTTTCTACAAAGTTCGCGAAAGTTCTAGAATTATCCTAAGCTTGGTAGATAGGTTTGCATATTTTAGGATAGAAGCGGCTACGAATTAAAGCATTATTGCCTGATGCAATCTCCTGAAGTAGTGACGTATCTACTCTAAATTACTCTAAATAGTATAAAGAGGAAAGGTTTGATTTTTTGTTTGTATCGAATAGGCTCCGAAACTACTGAAACGATTTGAAAAATTCTTTCATCGTTGGGAGGCTACACTATCCGCGGTAAACATAGTCTATATTAAAATTTAGAAATGTGAAATTTGAATTACACACGGGAAACAGCTAGTGTTTTATACAAATAAGCGACGATTTACGACAAGCGATTTAACAGGTCACTATGGATCTTGCATACGGATAAGGTTACTTCCTCGTTAGCGTATTCAACATATATACTGTGCAACGAAACTGCACTGTCTTAATTCCTTCGAGAAATCCTGATATCACTTAGCAACACTTTAGCAACTACTTGTACTGAACGAACAGGCACTGAATGGAGTCTATAGCCCACATAATTGATTTATTAAGGTGATTTAAATCTACCTACTAACTATTAAGTACTTAATGCTGAATCAATAAAAGTGAATCAAGTCTACTAAAAGTGTACTTAGTGTACCTGGGTGAATTACCCCAGGTGAATTAAATTTACCGCCCCCACTTGAGGGGCACTTTTGCGCTAACTCCTAAAACTAATTCTGCCATCATCTTACCTCCTAACTCTCCTCTCAGCAACATACTTCAGCCGGTCGTTGTCCCTGCCAAAGACTCGAACCCGGTCCGCTCCCTCCAGCACACACTCGGGGTACTGGAACAGCACCTTGACTCCGTCTCCGCAGGGGAACACGGATCCTCCGTGCACGTTCAGCACGAATTGTTCGGACCAGTCCGCCTGCCAAGGAACAGTCATGACTCAAATGTAATCTTGTGATTATTTTGACAACATTCTTCAAAGCCAAGTCGACTTTTCCGGTTTACTTCGTAGAGTAGGACGTCCTCCGGCCAGGTGGGATGACGACCTGCGAAGGACTGCAGGTAGACGCTCTGGATACGGCAAGCTTAAGACAAGGCGCTATGGCGCTCATTAGGGGAGGTCTATGTCCAGCAATGGACTACTATAGGATGATGATAATTAAGCTGGTTTTATTATTTTTTTAGCTTTAGAACTAATCGATCTAAAATAATCGTTTCTTTTGTTGTTTATATTTTTATTTCTAAATCACCTGCCTTTTGACTGATAATGATTTTCTATAATGTATAATAAAAAATATACTTATCTATGTAATGTATGTAGTAAATATATAATATCAGTTATCTAGTACCCTAACACAAGGTCTGCTTAGCTTGGGGCTAGATAATGTTGTGTGAACTATATTATTTACCTCTAGAGGTGAAGACAGTGTCAGCATAAAGTAATATAAATTTGAGCATATTAAGTATACCTCAAAGAAAAATAATAAAAAGGCTTTTTAATACCCCAGTAACCTACACTATAAAAATATAATTTCGAGACAATCTATATAAAAGCTCTCGAGCTTTAACTAAGGTATTATTGCTAGAGTTTTATAGGCCGATGTTGTTATATTTTTATGAGCATATTTTGCGATAACTGGAGAGGTTCGTAGCGGCTCGTCTTTAGTATCTCATAATGTGGGCTCGAAAACTCGACATTACTTTTATGCGTCTGTATTTCATGTTTACAACATAGATAATAATCAGACGGCTATAGAGTCAAGTGTAGACTTATTATCGTTTAACTTTAGTATTGTTAATTATTGTTTTTATTGCAAGCTAGCTACGCGATTATCTCAGAGGATTTTTTTTTATTTTCTATTATGTATGAACGTTCTACGAAGTACTAGAAAACATTTAAAAACGACGAATTAAATCTGTTAAAGTCGTTTTCAAGTTATAGCGCGACCAGGAGAAATGGGGGTTAATTTTTATTTTGTATAGATTTTTATAAATTTCAGATTCAAAAATATGTATTGTAAGTAACATGTCCAGCATTATTTATTTATTTATTTACAGTTAAATTTAGTAATGCGAAATTCGTAATACATATTGTACATAGTTCTGTGATTGAGAGACTTTTTATCATAATGAGGATAGACGAGCTTTGCAAATAAATAATGCTAGACAATCTACATAGTATCCATACAGCAAAAGCAGAGTTTGTGTTATGGTAGTAGATGACTGAAATCCTTAATAAAATATTATAGTATTACATAGACAAATATTTATATTATCCTACATAGAAAATACCATCAATTGTAGTGACGATATAGCCAAAGTAGCTGGAGCACTTGGAAAAGACAGGCTTTGGATAAGAGAAGCATGGAAGGACCGGAACCTGGAGGAGGCTTTCACCACTCTAATGTGTACTTGCATATAGCTGTAGTATTAGTAAATAGAGGAAACTTAATTGAAGGAATTGTGTGGGAGTAAATAAAGTTTGTTTTATTCTAGAAAATACGCAGAACACCCGGGACAAATATTTACAGATCGTTCATCGATCAAATATTTGTCCCAAGGCGAGAATCGAAGTCCCAATCTCCTGCGTTGCAGGCGGACCTTTGCCCGCCACGCCACATCGGTCGTCAACGCTTGCAAGCTAGTCATGTTATAATCTTCTGTCTTCATTCTTCAATTCAAGATGATAAATAAATAATTAATTTTGAAAAATTCATCCAAACGTGACTTTATCACATTTTACACAGTCATAATGAAATGGAAAGTTGTGGTATTACAGATGTTGAGATCCATAACACGATCCCAAAATTCCATCTAAAAATTGGCCGGAAAATCTCGCAAAGTGTTTGTTTTTGAGTGCACTTGTACACACAAACACGGAATCCTTTGTTCTCGACAGTACAGACACTCGGGGGATAAAATATGGCGTAATCCCGGAAGTAACCTGCCCTCGTAAATATTTATCGAAGTTTACTACAGAGCTTACGAATATGTTTAAGGATGTTTTTAATAAATACGACTGAGCATTCCAATTTCCCTCGGATCCGCGATTTTGAGGAAAATCTTCACGTTAATTTGATCAAAGACACGTTTCGGAGCGGTTTTATCAAAACGTATGGACGTTTTGTGAATAAGATATGTTTTGATCTTGTTATATTATCTTAAGTGGTGCAAAAGCTAAATTACTTTGGCAGACAAGTGCTTTTCTGTTCTTTTGAATAGACAAATAAAGAAATAAAATCCTACTCATATTATAAACGCGGAAGTTTGCAAGTATGGATATTTGTTCCTCGTTCACGCAAAAACTGACTGAACGGATCGAGCTGAAATTTTGCATACAGGTAGTTCCATGCCTGGAATAAAACATAGGTTACTTTTTGACCCATAAATCAGTTCCCATGAGATATAAATAACCTTAAAACATTTTCGTAGAAAGAACGCGTCTGAAGTCGCGGGCAGAATCTATTAAATTATATTTGAAACGGCGCATGATACGAGTACAAATAGGAAAACTGACTTAGGTCAGTGTAGTTTAAGTTACATGTTACCGTTTAACACTTTCATGGCCTAAAACTAATATGGTCTATTCAAACTTTCTTGATACAACAGCGTGCCGCTCTGGGCACCGCCCTGAGGCTAGGCAGTGATAGCATTAACTTGTTTTCTCTCCTACATTTGAATTCCTTTAAGCGTGGTTCTTACCTTGATGAAGGAAGTAGCTAGGTCCTGAGGCCCAGCGGCAGCAGCAGGTCGCAGCGTCAGAGCGTAGTCTCCTGCTTGGCCGAAGAGTTCGCATCGCAAGGTCATTGTCCTCCGCCCAGGGAAACCGTGCATCTGTGATATACAAAAGAGGTCTTAAACGGAGTTGTCTAAATATCAAGGTTTAAGTATCAAGCACCAGATTTTTATTTTTGGCCACGGTAACCTCTAATTTTATACGTATAAATTTTCCACAAAAGAAGCGCTTGTTAGCTTCGAAAAACTGACAACATTATCTAAACGTTTAATATTCATTTATTCTCAAAAAGACAATTTAAAGTCACTTACATGAGAACAGGATTCTTAGGTTAAGGTTATACATAGGTTGTGGTCATTCAATAGCTGGCTCATTTGATGTGTTCACTTAATAAGAAGTGACTTATCATTTATGATATGTTGAGCTAATTTGAGTTTGAACACATTAAATGAGCTTACACTTTTAATTTGGGAGGGTAAAGTATTGTAAAGCTGTGCGCCTTCACATAGTATCGTTTTTTTGCCATAGTTAGTCCGAGTTTTCGGAAGAACGATAAAGCTGGCACGACGTGAACTACGTTTGCTTATTTCTCCTATTTTTGTGTATGTTAAATTTGTGTGAATTTTATTATTTAGTATTTTACGGACTAAATCTAAAGCTCCTATTACGTTTGCATCGTTGCCTGGCACGTTACTAAGTTGTTACTTTTGCACCATTAATTCTTAGAATAGCAGCGATCTCTACTTTTAATCTGATTTTGCTCTTATTCTGCAAAAACTATTTGCACCGGGGAGCCCGGTGCAAATACTTTTTGCAGAATAAGAGCAAAAACTTTTTGTCACTTTATAATAATCGCCTGATAAGAGTCCTCGGCCAAACTACCCTCATCCGTTAAAAATGTTAAATCAGCCCGCAATATAAAACTACTTCATTATGCCGATTAATATCACCTACAGCTCTGCATTTTCTTTATTAAGCGCATAAATCTGGAATCTCATTTACCTGAGCAAACGAATGGGTTGTGTGCAAAGCTATTTCCCTCCTGCGTCATGGCAACACTATTAGTACCAGTAAAATATTAACTCATTACTCTGAAGAGACAATCCCGATATATGGCGGCTTATAAATTTACATAAACTTGGTGAATGCTATCAAGTTTACCCATTTTCTTGGGAAATTAATTTAACATTGAAAGCACCGCATCGCTCGGTAATAAGTTTCTTGCTTTTGAGGTTGAATACTCGATTTGTGATATTAACATCCTGCTAATCGATAGGTAGAATAATCCATATAGGTGGAATTATTAACGCTGGAAATCGGGTCTTATCGTCATTTTATGGAATGCAAATAAATATTCAGCTTGTGTAAACATTTATGAGAGAATGAAAATATTTTATTCGTAACTAAATCAACCAAAATAAACATGATAAGAGATAAGACACACAAACGACTTAACTTTTATTACTAATTCGTCAAACTCATAAAAATTTCATTCAATAACAAAGCTTGTTTATTATCATTAAACATGAAAAAATTAAAAGTAAAAGGTTTTTAATTTGCCAGGACAGAGGCGAATAGTAACTATATATATAAACTAACCGAAAGTGAATCGGTCTCCACTCAGCATGTGCTATAGTTTAGCATCATACCATAGCGCTGGTCTTCCGTAGAGACCGTGGTGCCTAAGGTGGCTTTACAGTGGTTATATACCTGTTCAGAATACAGCACATGGGCGTGCGAGCTGGTGTTCTTTCCATCACACAGCACTGCGCCTCCGCTGGAGTGTCCGCAGTACAGCAGCTCGAGCCAGAAGTCTGCGCTCGACTCCACCGGGGAACATACCACGCGCGGAAACTCCAGGATCGCAGTCACCTAAAAAAAATATTTTATATCCATTTTCATTATTTAGGAATTTAAAATCGGTTTATAGTTTTGTGAAACACGCTAAATTATTTTAATAGTGAATACGAAAATAGACAGTCATGCTTCAAGTCGGCGACGCTGCCTTGAGTATCCAACTAGATCTTAGGTTCTAGTTGGTCGGTGATAGTGAAGCGCGTACTTATACCTACCATATGGCCCTACATTAGCCCTGCATCAATTTAAAATAGGTTTTCACTTCTTTGGTACCAAATAAAAAGGAGCAAAACAAACAGAAAATAAAAAAGCTTTTACCATTGACCTTGTAATATGAAAGAGATTTGCGTAGCCTGTGCTTACCTGCCGCTCTGGATACGTTTGTATCTGTTCTGGCGTCACGTCCAGGTTGGCTGACGGCCAGAGCACGTCAAACTTCCACGTTTTGACGACACTGTCGCCCGTGTCCATTATACTACCGTCGCTTACATCGCGTTTGACACGTGCTCTACCACTATTCTCTGCATCAATATATTTAGCTTTACGTTTCACTTTAACATCACTTTTATTAGTTTCAAGAATATTATCAGCATAATGTTTATCGTAGCTGTTTTTGATTTCGATCGTGTCTTTAATATTATCTTCGTCGATTTCTTTGGCTACTTTTGATTCACTTTCGCGTTTCACTGTATCACTTAAACTCACTTCTCCGTGACCTTCATTCGCGACTTCACGCTTCACTTTACCACTCTTACTCGCATCATCAACGTCACGTTTATCGTAACCATTTTTGTCTTCAAACGTGTCCGTATTATTGTCATAGTCTGTTAGGAAGGTGTCTTTATCCGCGATGAGTTCTAGATAGTAGACGCCGCCTCGACTGAAGTACCCGCACGGGAGGGTGACGCGGCTGTCGGCGTCGAGAGCTAGAGGGAGTGTCGCGAGGAGGATCCGACCTTCGTCGTCTTCTCTGGCGAGACGGACCCGCAATCCTGGGCCGACTGCGCCGTGGACCTGGAGAATATAAACCAAGTTATTATATCATAAAGTTTTATTTACAAAGATAATTAGGTACAATTAGAGAAATGAAACTAAAATAGACCTATAACACTTTTGAAACTATCTGGTATTAACGGAGTTTGTTTTTAACAGTGGATCACACTAAAGTCATTTAAAACGGGATATTTACCATGTGCCGAAATATTGAATAACTCAAAAATCTAATCATGGTAAATATTCCGTTTTAACGAGAGACCTACTTAGGAACCTATAAACTGGTAAACGGAGGAGACGATTTCTCCATCGCATAAGCTTATCATATTTTATCAGTTTGAGACTCTCTGTATTGAAAATCAAAACAGATCATCGCTGCATCGTTGTGAGGGTGAACCAGTTATTTATATTACTAAGTTTCTAGTAGTATAAAATATGTAGAAGTTTTTAATTTTGTTATTTCTTATTTGATAATAAATTTATAATTATAATGTTTGACTTGTCTAAGTGCTTATTTTGTAAGCCGAAAGTAAGAAAGGAATTAGAATTTAGAATATTTAATTTTTTTCTCTAAATACTAGATTTAGAGCAATACTCAAATGCCCCAAAGCAATCACACAAACCTGTATGTGGACGTCGCCCCCTAAGGCCACCAGTGCGGTGGGGATATCCACCCATACTTGGTTCAGGTCGGTCCGTTCGTCATTCGTATACGGGTTCACGAAGTTGGCGCCGCCTGTGAACAACAGAATGTGATATGTTACAGTTACTTTCTAACATAACACATTGTAAGTCATAAAAACACACTAAATAGACGTTTTTCAATTAATTACACATGATAACATAGTTCTACCCCTGTTAATGAAATATCAACAGTAATTTTGTACCTAAGTATAATACAAAAATAATGAGATTTTTCAAAAAATTTGACGCGCTCTCCTGTAAAATTGTAATATGAGTGTGTGTAAAGTGTGATGTCACCATATTATTTCTTGGGGGACATGGATGACAACCAAAAGCCTGTAAAATGATTCGTAACGAATACATACGAGAGAGAACCGAAGTTATCGAGTTGAGGAACGAGTTGCTTCGGGCTTTCGGGGCTGTTGTTAGTAAATGTTAAACTAATGATGATTATAAGCAGCTACATAGGTACTGCTAAAAAACTATCGATAGGTTCAATATTCCTCGAAAGATTTCGTGGTATAACCAGAAAGCTTGCGAATTTCCGAAATAGGTTTATGCGCAGAACTTTGACGCTAACTGTACTTCCAAACAAATTAGTAGAAATTAAATTTTAGCATTATTAAAACTTTCTATAAATGTTCCCACAAAATTGTGTGTTTTTGACATCGCTAAGTTTGTTGAAGCTTTGAAACATGTACTATTAACAAAGCCATCCCTCGATTCTTGGAAATAATTTGAATTAGAATTGAATAGAATTATAAAATACTAGTTTCTGCCCGCGGCTTCGCACGCGTTGTTTCTATGGAAACGTTTAAGACTATTTCTATCCTATGGGGACTGATTTATGGAATAATAAGGAGCATGTGTTTTATTCTGTGCGCAGAACTACCTGTATGTAAAATTTCAGCTCGATACGTTCAGTAGTTTTTGCGTGAAAGAGTAACAAACATCCATCCATACATACAAACTTTCACGTTTATAATATTATAGTATAGTATATATAGAATAAATATATTAGTAGTAGGATAATTATATGAATTTGATGACTTTGGATAGAAAGCCGACCTCCGCAAACTCGAAGCTAGTTCGCGCTTAGCGCGAGACAGCTCTGAACCAAGATGCCTGGAAAACTATATTATGGTAAATGTCCTGATATCATTATTCTCATTTTTGCTCATTGTTACATATGTTCTTAGATGTAAGGTATCTTAGTGGGTACACAATGCATAAGAACTCTGTCAGGGCACCACAATTTTGGGTTCGTTCTCGTTAGATTGTTAGCTTAATTATATACTTCATATATTATTAATTTATTAATGATGTAAGTGAGAGACCTGTTTATTTTCGGCGGTCAAGGAGCCACACTGGTTACCTGGCGTGAGTTGTTACTTTGGAGAATCAGAACCTCTAATTTCGAAACCCTACTAAGGTTTCTGACAACAATAAGTAGTGATATAACCAACTCATCTTGGCTGGCGTTTTCAGTTGACAGCGGGGGCAGGTTTTGATTGGGGATATTACGCGCGTGTCGGAGAACATACTTTATTTTTGTTCTAATCCCGTGACGCGGTATGAATCACTGTCGTCTTACCTCACCTCAACAGCCTATACGGGTCCACGCCTGGACGCAGTCCCCGAATAAGCGCCTTATCAGTTTTTATCTCATGGAGAGATAATGCCCATAATCCCCACACTTGGCATGATGGTTTGGGATCGCAGTCTGTTTGTTAATTACTCTGCACTCGGTGCTGCTGCAGTGCTCGCCCCCCGGTGGATATACCTTCATCAGCATTATCAACCTATGTTAGTCCACTGCTGGAAATAGGCCTCCCCCAATAAGCGCCATAGCGCCCTGTCTTCAGCTTGACGTATCCAGAATCTGCCTGCAATCCTTCGCAGGTCGTCACCCCACCTGGCCGGAGGGCGTCCTACACTACGTTTGCCGATTAACGGTCTACACTCAAGAACACGTTTACCCCAACGGTTGTCAGTTCTTCGCGAGATATGGCCGGCCCACTGGTACTTCAGCTTGCTCATATCCCTTAGTAGCCTCTTACGCCACCCGCGGGAAGAGTTGGGGTGGGGCAGCAATCACCGTCGCAGTTCTTACAACTTCCAGAGTCAGGGTTTCAATAGAACATGTTTGTAAAAACAGTTTTTACTTATGTTTGGATAAAGTTCCGCTGAAAAACATGTTATCACTCCTCGTTGAAAATGGTTCATGATTTATGTGTTGTTTGTTTTTTTGACCAATTTTCAGCGGATTTCTGAATAATCCATAATTTGGAATGGTCTGAATTGATAGTTTATTAATATTTTAAATGTTATTGTTAGTGCGCCCTACCGTTTTATAAGCTGTTGGTAGTAAATTCTCTACCTATAAAGGACAAAACACATACAATGTTAAAGCACTACTACGGCACAGCGCAAAAACAACATTTCAAAATGGCGTTGAATAGGTACTCGTAAACTTTAAAATATTAAAACATTTGGGTAAGTGATACAATTATTAATAATAAAAAAAACAATAAAGTTAATAATAATACTTATTTAGTATACTTTGAGATGATATAACCAACATTTCATATTATAATTTTAATGGCATAATACCTACTCATTTAATTTTACATGTTCTTGAGTAGAGACCATGACTCGGTAAACGTAGTGTAGGACGGCCTCCAGCCAGGTATAATGATGACCTACGAAAGACTAAAGGCAGATGCTGGATCCGTGGTCCTGAACACATGCTCTATACACTCCATAAATCACTATCAATGCAAATAATAAATAAAGGAACTTAATACCTACTAACTATATCTAGTGGCACAATCGTCGGCCTTATCGCTTACAGCGATTTCTTCCAGGCTATGTCAATTTTTGTTGGTATCTAATACCCGTAGCAAAATATAACGTCCATCGAAGAGGAAAAAGTACGCAAAATGGCGTCACTGGACTTTTTCCACAGCCCACGCGAACTAAAGGCTTGTCCACATAACGCTCATGCATTTATGTAATTTCATGTAAATGAGGCATTACGCGAATCCGCGCTATGCGACACAGTGCGAGTCACTAAGCTGGATAATATAGGAAACTTGTAGAATGTAGGTGTACGGTATAATATCTACTCCGACCAGGTGGAATGACGACCTGCGAAAGACTGCAGGCAGGTAGATGCTGAATGCGGCAAGCTGAAGACAGGGCGCATAGCGCTCATTGGGGGAGGCCTATGTCCAGCAGTGTACTGCTAGGCTGATGATGATGATGTAAATATAATGCTCTCTACGGAAATGCAAGCTTGTTTCTTATCACTACATAGTATAAAACAAGGTCGCTTCCGGCTGTCTGTATGTCCCGATCTTTAAACTACGCTACGGATTTTGATGCGGGTTTTTTTGATAGATTGAGTGATGGTTTATAAACCATTTGACACATAGATTACCACGCGGGCGAAGCTGCGGGGCGCAGTTACCATATTATAAACGCGATAGTTTGTTTGTTTTTACATATGGATGTTTGTTCCAGACCCGGAATAAAACATACACTTTTTATCCCATAAATCAGTTCCAGTATATAAATAGATAACCTTAAAACGTTTCTGTAGGAACAGCGCGTGCGAAGCCGCGGCCAGAAACTAGTATAAAATCATTTTAAAGCTGAGCAAAAGCTTAAGCTCTGTACATCAAAAAGACACTAAATATGAACTGAACCAGCTGTCACAGTTACCTAGGGCTGAGTTATGTTGGAAAGAGCCCTAATTAAAGCCCTTTGTGATAGCGCGGTTAATGAAGCGAGCGGGCGCCGCTGGATCGGAATCAGAGTTCATTATTTATGACCTTTATGAGGTTCAGCACTTTTTGCTCCCATAAATAGCTGCGGTGAATGACATTAATAACTGAACGTTGTCGAATTTCAAAGAAACGTCCTGATTAAGGAGGATGGATTGCTCTACCACTGCCGATATTTGTGTAGTTATTTAGGTTAATTAAAGTTATCAACAGCTCTAAAAATGGCCGGCCATATCTCGCGAAGAACCGACGACGGCTGCTGGGGCAAACGTGTTCTTGAGTGATGACCACGACTCGGTAAACGTAGTATAGGGATGACGACCTGTGAAAGACTGCAGGTAGATGCTGGATACGGCAAGCTGAAGACAGGGCGCTGTGGCACTCATTTGGGGAGGCCTATGTCCAGCTAACATAGGTGATGATGATGATTAAAGTTAAACGAGTCAACGGCGTAGATTTCTCGGTAGGCGAGTTCTAAATGACATAATATGTAGATAGTGTGTGAAATCGCGCTAGTATGAAATGCTCAATGATTCATTCCTAAGACGACCGCGTAAAAAAATATTAACAGACTTTTAGCACAAGGGTTATTACTTCTTTTCAAGTTTTGAATAACTATACTACCCGTAAATAGTTAAAATATCTTCCTACCTATTAAATTCAGTCCCCTTCCACTACCTACTTATAAATATTCAGCCAGACGACACTAAATAAGCGACAATGGACTAAAAGCGCTAATGTTTGTCGGAAAATGGCCATTTAGCTACCAGGGGCGAGCCGCTGCCACGATATATTTATGATTTATACCACCCAGTAGACTCACTAAAAGCAATTGCTAAATTTACTAGACACAGCTTGATTCTACACAAGAGATGCTCCGAAATAGGAGTTAAATTTACAATATTAATATCTTTCCACAAATAACGCTAAGTAAAAAAAATCTAGCCAAGTGCAAGTCGGACTCGTGCACGAAGAGTTCCGTAGCATTATCTATAAAAACGGCAAAAAATCACGTTTGTTGTAGGCTCCCATACAACAAACGTGATTTTTTGCCGTGATCTATCCTTGAATATTTATTTTATTCTGTTTTTTAGTATTTGTTGTTATAGCGGCAACAGAAATACATCATTCTGTCAAAATGTTAACTGCATCCCCGAATGCAGTCCGCATCTGCAAAATACCATCCAAATCGGTCCATAACCGAGAAATCAAAGAAATACATAAAAAATATTCATACAGCCGAGCATAAGACCTCCTTTTTCGAAGTCGATTAATAAAATGGGCCTTCTGCAAGGTAGATTGCCTATGGCTATATTGTGTCTCGAGGGTAGGTAGCTACTTTTAGGGTGCCAAAGCAAACACATACGGACGACAAATATTTGCTATTAGGCATAGCATGTTTAGCTTGTGATCGCTAATTGCGGAGATAAGTCTCATCTGATTCTATTATATTCACCCATTAGTAACAGTGCGGTGCAGCGCAACCGTGCATTAGGTACCTACAAGCTTGAACATCCCTGTAATATCTGTGTATCACAAATAAATAAATGAACTATGAACTGATTATTGTCAAATCATTGTTGTTCGTCAAATGTTGACGACCGATGTGGCGCGGTGGGCGAAGGTCCGTCTGCGACGCAGGAGGTTGCGGGTTCGATTCCCGCCTCGGAACAATTGTGAGTACGATCTGCAGATATTTGTTCCGGGTGTTCTGGTCGTTTTCTATGTATAATAAAAAATATGTATTTATTTAATGTATTTTATTATGTATATCAGTTATCTAGTACCCATAACACAAGCTCTGCTTACCATGGGGCTAGATAATGCTGTGTGGATTGTTCAGCATTATTTATTTTGTCAAATCATCGATATTATTAGGACCACATGTTACCCGCGCCTTGCACTTAGCTTATTGCATCAGTTCACGTTTTCACCTCATCATGTAGGCGCGTGCTCAAGTATCAATCAATTTATTATATTAATATTTGTTTTTATCATCTCTTCTTATCATTTATATTACTTAAAGGTGTCTCGTACAGTAAATTTGACCTGAATTAATTATTACAAAAATTTTGTTTATTTTTTATATTCTACGAGCATGTGTTTCCAGAATCCTCTAGGATTCTATAAACTCGTATAATGTAGTTTCTGTTATCCGTTTTCATTCAAAAATGTCTTTGTTGCCATAAAATATCTTGGATTCTAGAACTGAGTAGGCAGGTACGATTGATTAAAAGATAGAAAATGCTTTGCAGCACTCTTAAATCGATAAAACCAATACAACAAAATAACTAGTTGACAAGTGGCGGTTTTATCACTCAAGAGCCATCCCTACCAGACAACCTTGGATGAATAAAATAGTCGTAGTACAAGTCCTTTTCAGAGGCTTGTTTGTGGTAAAAAAGTTAGGGAATTGAATTTATTGACACTTTATTAATTTTTTAATTTATTTCTAACACATTTATTGACGAGTTTTAGTCAACCCAGAGAAAAGTGTATGGGGATAGAGGAGGCCTTTGCCAAAAGAGGCCAAACAGAAAAATAGATGTCGTAACAGTAAAGATAGCTATTAACAAAATGTAAATATATAATCCGAATAAAAGGCTTGAAATGAAATGAAGTGGATTTACTCAGGGTATACTTGTTATTCTTTAAATATAAGGTACCTTAAAGGTCATGTTGACGAACTGTAAACAAGCCGTTTGAGTCAAACAACGAACTGATTGCCTGAATTCTGTACAAAAAGGCGGGAACTCGTTGTGTTCATCAAAGGAACGGGACCTCGGGGAAATCCCGCGGAATAACACGCGTAGATGCCGATTCAGGGTCGTAGGAATGAAAATCAAGACATGGGTGTTATGTACAAAGATGAAAATATTTTTTGTTTAACTTGCTATAATAATATTGTCAAAACACTCGGCCACGTGTGGCATTTTTGGTTTTTATTTCTGATCAGCGGCCATATTATTCCGCACACCTAGAGGATTATCTGCTCATTATGAGACACCCTGTATAACAGTATCCTTTATTTTTTTAAACACCGATGCACTTATAACTCACTGGCTGCGCCCCGCGGCTTCGTTCGCGTTAAATCTATGTATGTGTCAAAAACCTTCCTCTTTAATCATTATATCTATTAAAAAAAAACGCATCATAATCCGTTGCGAAGTTTTAAAGATCATGCATAGGGACAGACAAACAGCGGGAAGCGACTTTGTTTTATACTAGTAGTGAAGTATGAGGTCCCTGAAGATTGTGATCCTCACACAAAAGTAAATCCTAAGAGCTACAACAAAACCACACAAATATGTTTCTCACAGTAACTAACTATTATAAAGTGACCTTTACATTATCACAGCTTTTAGGGAAATATGAATCTTGCCAAAGATGCCAGGGGTCTCGACAATCTGGCTGTGGCTAAAGCTGTTTGCACAAATTAAGAAGCATTAGCGCAAAAAGCAGAGATAAATTAGCATTGTACTCCACGGTAGCTCTTATCTCCTGGTATCTCAGTATGGAATTCCGAGGGAATTGTTTTAAAACGCAAAAGTTTTGGAGTAAAGCTTTTGTGGACAATATTTTTCTTTGTCTGGGTTTTATGAGTCCTAGTGGAATTTAAGAATTTACTTAAATACTTATAAGGAAAAAAAGTTGCGAATAGTTTAAAAACATTAAAATTAACTTAAAAATGTTAAAAACCCCCATCACTCCAACGCGTTTGGCGGCCGCCATCTCGGACCGATTTTCAAAAACACTAGACTAATTTCAAAAATATGAAAATCGGTTCATCCGTTGGGGAGCTACGACGACACGGAAGACACACACACACAGACATGTCAAACCTATATACGAGTACGTGTCAAAAGTCCTCTATGGTTTAAAATAAATAAAACGCTTTGATATTTGATTTATGCCCGTCGTTTTTGCGTAGGGGGTTAAAAATAATAAAAACACGCTGCCTTCGTCCGGTGGGTTCCCACCCCTCTAACGATATCCAGAGTCTGTGGTTTGAGTTTTTGCCGCAATAGCCACTACCAATGCAGGGGTTTTAATTAATCAATTGAGTGATAAGTCTGACAACCGCTGGGGCAAAAGTGTTCTTGAATGGAGACCACGTCTCGGTAAACGTAACGCCCTCCGATCAGGTGGGATGACGACCTGTGAAAGACTGCAGGTGATGGATGCGTCAAGCTGGAGACAAGGTGCTGTGACGCTCATTGGGGGAGCCTGTGTCCAGCAGTGGAATAACATAGACTGATGATGATGATGATTAGGTCTATTGAAGAGGTTACCTGCTATGAACAGCAGCCGCAACAGGGCGGCGAGCGGCACCGCACGCATGCTGCGTCACCGCGCCATCGGTGGCTGCGCCCTCCGCCTCTGCAACAATACAAACCTTGCGTTAGAATATAATAATAAAAATAATTATATATAATAATAAGAACCAAAGTTATATAGCTCTAAGAATTAGCGAGCTGAAGTGGCAGTGGGCCGGCCATATCTCGTGAAGAACCGACGGCCGCTGGGGCAAACGTGTTCTTAAACAAATCGTTCCTCATTAACGTACTAAAATAGTTGAAATCTAAATGACTGCCAAGTTGTATAGCAGTTCCATAAGAAGCTAGGCAATAAAGCACCCACCCACACCACGCTACGTTTTCTTTTGCTGAAAATTATAAACATGAAATCACTGATATTTAGACAGGAATAGGTGTCTGGCTAGTTCAACAACCAGTTAAAACTTTGATGTGTCTACCGGCAAGTCATACAGTCTTGTTTATGGCACGTGAAGCAACGTGATTCATGGGTTTAAGTTTAATTTCGTAGGAAATGAGACTAGAGAAAGCATCTTTCAAGGATGCTTGAATTTCCTCTTATCTCAAGCTTGGTTAACCTAGGAAATGCCACTTGAAGTATTTCCTTGAGGAAATACCTTCAATTGGTGCTTTTAAATTAAGAACACTCGGGAAAACATTTCACTTGGTACTTGCACTGAATCTAAGTGTTTTCCTCTGAAATCTATGAGCGCACCAAGTCTAATCCAAACACGTCAATCATACTTAGGTAAAATACACTCACTCAAAATTTTGTTTTATTTCAAGCATCCACATCTTTTCACAGCGTCACAAGCTACACTATCCCCGGTAAACATAGGCTATATTATATTTTCAAAAAAGTTAGGGATCCTTACTTAAACTCCAATAATGTAACCCAAGGTGTAAAAAAATCACCTAATAAAGTGAAATTCAAGTTTAACGCGGGTGAAACAGCTAGTATAATAATATTCGTATAGGTTTTTTTATACAAAAATACTTATATTTTCGTTCATAAACAAATCCTGTGGGTCTTTACGGTATAAACAACACAAAAGCTTTGAAATGGATCCCATACAACTGTTCAAAGTTGGCAAACACATCGAAACGTATCAGGAATGGAAAAGTTTCTGCGGAAATAAATTCAAAACTTTACCTGATGTTAAGAAGGCAATATTGTTAGATTTGGATCGATTTTATAATAATTTCGTAATTTTTTTTACATATCATGGTTATTAATACAAAATTCATATGTAACGGGATTTATACCATGATTAGATTTTTGATTTTTCCAATATTTCGGCACATTATGAATCTGTGCCCAAATTTTGGAATAGTGAATGTCTTTACTTTTTCATAGGTATTTACCAACTGTTCCTAGGTACTCCTTTTCTTTGTTTAGTAGTTCCAAATATTTGGAGTCGTGCGAGACCCACCATGAAACGTTAACATTACCTACGTAGATTGATACTTTTCTAGTGTATCTACACCTTTAGGTGATATTGATAAGATAAGAGATGATAAGTGATGGAGAGATATTAATTGATGACTTGATTTATTGCTACTGATTTCAATACACGGGATAGCGCAGCGGTCGAACGCGTACTGAATTGTTGAAGCTTAGTTATGTAAAATCCGCATGCACCAAATTACATGCACCGCTTGCTAAAGTGCATTAGTGCGGTTTCATCATCATCAGCCTATATTAGTCCACGGTTGGACATAGGCCTCCCCAATGAGCGCCATAGCGCCCTGTCTTCAGCTTGCCGCATCCAGCATCTACCTGCAGTCTTTCGCAGGTCGTCATCCCACCTGATCGGAGGGCGTCCTGCCCTACTTTTACCGAATCGTGGTCTCCACTCAAGAACACGTTTGCCCCAGCAGCCGTCGGTTCTTCGCGAGATATGGCCAGCCCACTGCCACTTCAGCTTGCTTATTCTTAGAGCTATGTCGATAACTTTGGTTCTCTGTCGGATGTATTCGTGACGAATTTTATCCTTCAGAGAAACTCCGAGTATAGCTCTCTCCATAGCTCGCATACATATTATATATACCCTTATTTCTACTTCGTTAGAACAGCATAGGAAACCAATCAGGCCGTTTGTATAAAACTCTTTGGTGTCAAAACAATCTGGTGGGGAATCATTATCAACCTCCTCGTATTCCGGTATTCCAATTGTGCTGCCGATATTAAAATCAACCAAACAAAGCAATCCACAACCCATACAAAACCAATCGTTCTGATTGTTCCTACCACTCGATGGAATAAGGAGCATTTACAGAAATAAAGCAATGGAGCAAAAACATTTCCGAAGTAGTAATACCGACTTTGCTTCCCCCGAATATTTGTGTGAATGTTCTGTGGATTAATTTGAAATTTTTTGGTAAAGATATGTTAGATATTTTGCCAGAAACTGTTGCGATTTCGCAAAATAATACTAAAATTAAAAAACTATGTTTGGATAACGTTCGTACAAATATGTATATATA
Organism: Eupithecia dodoneata; assembly: GCA_947044415.1. NCBI lineage: Eukaryota > Metazoa > Arthropoda > Insecta > Lepidoptera > Geometridae > Eupithecia > Eupithecia dodoneata. Next base: position 1,039,771 of record OX345665.1, read on the forward strand.
TTTTTTTTGAAGAAGAAACGAGAGTTAGGTCCACTTCTCTGGACGCAGGCCTTCCCCTGATAAGCGCTTTATTGGCGTGTATCTTATCGAAGTTAATACCCATAATCCCCACGCTGAGCATGCGGGTACCACCAGATAACCCCAATCTGGGTTATCTGGTGGTAAAAACTGATGAAGCAGACACTGCGGCTCACCTCTCCGTTAGATACCCCTGGCTCGCTTCTTGTGACACCCACGGGAAGAGTTGGGGTGGTGCGAATTCTAATCCGGCACCACACAAGCTTTAGCTCGCGGCTTCATTCACTTATTATCTAGTCTACTTATTAAAAGCAGCTATGCTGATCAACTATTAGTGGTGACAGATCCTCCAATTCATACGCTTTATTTAGCATAATGCCACCCCCTATCTGAACATTCCTCTTAGAAGTCAGCTTACATCCTGAAGTGAGCAAAGTATTGGTTTTGATTTCTTTCATCGCCTTAGCTGAACTGATTTCTAATAAAACTCCGAAAAGTAAAAGTTAAATGCTTATTGATCGATTTCTATTATTTGTATGTGGTAGGTACTTAAAAGTTTTGACGAGACTTTTTCTCTGTGCGAATTTCGCCTCCAATAGAGTTGGGATGAAACTTGACGCTAAGCGTATAAATGGATTTATGCCACTCTTTTGGCAAAGACGTAGGAGTTTATATTTTGGTAATCAGTAAAATAAAGATTGGTATCCCAGAAAAGGAGACCAAATATATCTTTTTTTGAATTATTTTGTATTTATGAGGGTGTGGTGCCGGCTTAGAATATGCACGACTCCAACTCTTCCCGCGCGTGTCGTAAGAGGCGACTACGGGATATCCACCGGGGAGCGGGCAGCAGCGCCTCCTGTGGAATATTTGTACCACTGAACTGCAATCCCAATCCGCGAGGATTGTGGGTGTTACCACCCATGAGATAAAAGCAAATAAGGCGCTTATCAGGGGGAGGGCTGCGTCCAGCTGTGGACCAAAATAAGCTGTTAAGATGAGGAAGATATATATTTTTACTAGATAACTGACACTTTAAGATCAAACTCAAACTTATCTACCAAAGCACTAATAAGCACTAATAAAACGGGCATTTATCGCGTTTATTTAACTATTTTTCCCGACGTTTCAACAGGTTTACACTTTCGTGGTTACCGGATGACTGTCATCCCGTTGTATTAGTGCTTATAATTATGTGTTCAGATTGCGTAAGTTAAAAAATATGAATTGTAAAACCTTTACCATAAATTATCACTCAAAAGAGACGGATTAATGATTTTTTTCTGGCGAATTCCATGATTCCATCCCTACGAACCCCCTAGAGCAGTCCCCCAGTAATTCGACTTTATTGCGGCAAATTCACAATTCTGAATCGACAATAACGTTTTATTATTGAAAATTTCGCGTAATATCAAAGAGAACGAACTTCTGTTTGGTTCTTTGTTGCTTGATTATGATTTGCTATTGACGAAACACGAAATCTTTGTACTCGTTTGTTTTCGCTTTGATTCTGAAAATTATGTTCGTTAAAATTGCTAGATCTGCTAAAATATTAAAAAACATGATGATTGAAAAAAGTAAATAGGTATCAATGTAACTGAGCTACCGGGCTTTACTGTGTACTGTTGTATCTGAACTGAATAAAAGTATTTCATTCATTCATTCATTCTTTAATACAGAATCGGAAATTTCTTTTTCATAACTCTTACACTTTTATTATATATTAAAAGTTAATATGTATATATAACTAGCGACCCACCCCGGCTTCGCACGGGTCCAAATGCATGTAATTATATACATTATAAACCTTCGTATTGAATCACTCTATAAAAAACAGCATCAAAATAATAAAAATCCGTTTCCACGCAGTTTTAAAGATATAAGCATAAATAGGGACAGACAGACAGCAGGAAGAGACTTTTTTATACTATGTAGTGATAATAGTGTTATATAGCATTTTTATCCATACACGGCTTTGTATGGTCTAACCACACAAAGTTCATAATATACCTATAGAGTGTTGTCGTAAAAGTTTTTTAGGTTTTTTTGTATAGCCGAATTTGGATTAAAACGTGACCATATACAGAATGTCTCTACATCACTTGTCACACTAAATGAGACAATAATTTAAGTATTCTGCATCCCGAGCGGCACGTTCTCACCTGCCACGTCTACCGTGTTCCCGGATGAAACTGGATGGGACCGGTGTAAACCGGAATTCTCCGGAAATTCCAGGAAAATAAACGCTGACTCGGTACACGGAATGAGATCGGCGCGTGATCTTATGCAAGTGTAGATGGTTTGGAACGTGGTCTTTATCTGTCAGAAAACTCCTCGAAATAATATATAAACTGGTATTTAAATTGTGGGTGAGCGATAGTTCACTATGCTCCCAAAATTCGCAATTTCTTTTTAAGTCAATTTCACGTAATATTATAAATGGGAATGTTTGGATGTTTGGATATTTGTTACCTCTCCACGACAATAGTACCAACTGAACGGATCAATTTTTTCATAGATGTAGGTCTAGAGTAATTAAACAAGGTACTTACTACCCACAAATCCAAGCACTCAATAAATTTACGAATTATTCATATAATTCTCTCCATCCAAAGGTAATGATTGATTTGATTATGGTGTACAATAAAGAATTTTTGTATTGTATTTTATTATATTGTAATTATTTTCATCGATTTGATTGATAGATAGATCATTAATTCATTATTACGAATAGGTTACATAACTTAGTTAATAGTGCTATAAAGCCTATACTAGTGTGTAGTTTGTGAAGCATTTCAGCAGTAAATCTTGGACAAATCAGCGGTAGTAAAGGATTTTCTTTCCGTCTTGGTATTGTGAAAACTCGTACCTATAAGCCTCTTTGGTCCCTGACCACGGTATCGGGCTGCCTACATCCTTCTAGCTCTTCAGCAGGAATTTGGGACTTAATAAGCTGGTCTGACGTAAGCCTATCAGTGTTTACTGGAATAAACCGGTATGAAGTGCTTGCACAAACTAAAAGAATATGATAATTTTAACACTAAAAATAAAACATTGTCATAGAATAGTTTTTGCATCACATATTTTATCATAATCCTATACATCGACCGTTGTGGCTTAGTGGGCGAAGGTCCGCCTGCGACGCAGAAGGTTATGCGGGTTCGATGCTTTGATGGCCAAGTATTTGTACGATCTATAAATACTTGTTCCAGATGTTCTGAGTATTTTCTTTGTACTTCTAAAAATATTGATAGTACCTATAATACAAGCTCTGCTTAGGTTGGGGCCAGATGTTGTGTGAGTTTCCAGCATTATAATTATTTTTACTAGTCTAAAGCTGGACATATAAACCATAGTTTTGTACATTTACAACCAATCTATGTTTATTATTTAAAATAGTCAAAGCTTTAAAAGAACCGAACCAACTATGTACTTGCTCTCGTTACGTGCTTAGTTCATCATCAGCCTATGATAGTCCACTGCTGGACATAGGCTTCCCCTAATAAGCGCCACAGTGCGCCCTGTCTTCAGCTTGCCGCATCCAGCATCTACCTGCAGCAGTCTTTCGCAGGACTCATCCCACCTGATCGGAGGGCGTCCTACAGTAAGTTTACCGAGTCGTGGTCTCCACTCAACGTGCCTAGTTAATACTATATTCTCGTAAAATATTCATAAACTGTGGCAAAAGCTTATTAACTGGGAGCTCTAAAAAAACTATTATGAAGAGTTACAAAGAGCTTACAATGTTGAAAGATGGTCACTTCTAGTAGATTGCTAAAACTTTGTCCGACGACTATCCAATAAATTTCCTCTATTTTCTTGATGAAAATGTCGTTCATAATTTTTTTAAAACATGCACTAAAATTTGCTGAGTTTAGAAATATGGGTTCCGCAGGTAGGAAATGTCCACAAAGTTATTAAATGTTGACCGACAAAACGTTTGCAGTGAACACCAAACTTATTTTATAATTTGAATAGATAGTGATAAACCTAAGTGAGTTATATTATGACTACTGATCTACACGGGATAGACTATAATTGTTATCCACACTACCCAAAGGTTAGCAGGTAGAGAATGCTATCTAGCATTATGCTCGCCTGTGTAAAAAAAATGTGCAAAAAAGTATATTCTCTTCTATAGACACGGGTATCACTCCATAGTATAAACAAAGTCACTTCCCGCAGTTTGTCTGTCCCTATGTATGCTCAGATCTTTAAAACTTCGTAACGGACGCGGTTTTCTATACTAATATTATAAAGAGGAAATTTTTGTTTTTTTTGTTTGTTTGTATTGAATAGGCTCCGAAACTACTGGACCGATTTAATAAATACTTTCACCGTTGGGAAGCTACACTATCCCTGATGAACATATGCTAAAATATATTTTCAAAAAGTTAGGGATCCTTACTAAAACTCCAATAATATTATAACCCAAGGTGTAAAAAAATCACTTAATAAAGTGACATTCGAGTTTAACGCGGGTGAAACCGCGGGGTACAGCTTGTTTCGAATAAATAGATAGAGTGATTCGAGAGGGAGTTATTAACTATTTGAAACATAGATTTCCACGCAAGCGAAGCCGCGGGGCGCAGTTAACAATAATTAAGTCATCACCATCTTCGGTTGCTACCGCTTTACGCCAGATGAGAAAAAAAATACAACGGCACGGCGGGTTCCAGTAATAAATAAATAATGCTGGACAATCCACACAACATTATCTAGCCCCATGGTAAGCAGAGCTTGTGTTATGGGTACTAGAAAACTGATATACATAATACAATACATTACATAGATAGATATTTTTTATTATACATAGAAAACGACCAGAACACCCGGAACAAATATCTGCAGATCGTACACACAATTGTTCCGAGGCGGGAATCCAACCCGCAACCTCCTGCGTTGCAGGCGGACTTTCGCCACTGCACCACATCGGTCGACAAAATCATCGTTAGCCATTTCCTAAAACAAGGTCCTACGTTTTCTCGTATATTTCGAGCGATAACTAAATAGCATTGGGTTTCTTTATAAGTGGCATAACGAATTCAAACGTAAACTTCGTCTGAGGGGAAGCAGATAATCGCTTTCATTATAAAAGGAAATTTTCACGCCTGTTTACGTGTTGCTTTTGGTAAAGTGGCGCCACGGGGCTTTTCAGGATATGAAACGAGAAAAAAATATAAATTTTTTCAGAATAAGATTCAAATTTGTGTTTCTTTAGGCTTACAAAAAAAGCATTTGAACAATTTTGTAACAGTATTTCTTTTTAAACTATCATGGTTATCAACACTAAAGTCATTTAAAACGGGATATTTACCATGATTTGATTTGATTTCAAATCATGGTAAATATCCCGTTTTAAATGACTTTAATATCTTTCTGTTTATTGTGCAAAATTCCTTTTCTCCTCTTATTTCTACTGCCTTCCAAGTTATAGAAAACGATTTCTTGACTGACGTTTAATGATTTTGATATTATATGTTATGTCAAACACTTAGGTATAATGAATATGAAAAAATTAAGTATGTTTCCGAGTTCAATTATAATTTACAAAAATATTTTATTGTAAATTAAAGTTTGATAGCTCTACACTTTTCATTCTACTGCAATTTATTTGGTAGTTCCGCCTTGAATTTTATCGCAGCAACACTTCCCTAAGAGGTAGCTCCGTAAATTAATTTAGAGGCTTTGTATAAAGTAATCAATAACCGATTAAGAAAATTCCTTCGTGAAAATGGGAATCGGGAATTTAATTTGGTATTCAAACGATCTCTTGTAATAAAGTTAAATTATAAAAAATAATGGATATCCTGAGGGTATGTATTTTTTTATTTGGTTACAAATTAGGTAAAGTTACGTTTCATGCAGAAACATACATTTACACTAATGTGAAAATAAATGGATATTTGTGACTTCTTGCCAAAATATATTAAAGTATAAATTATTTTGAATCTGTTTATTTAATTGTTAAACGAGGCATGTCTGTTTTCTTTTTCTTTGCACAATCCCCGGCGTTTCATATAAATACTATGTCAAAAGTTAGTGTGATACCAATTCAGCGATACCAATTAAGAATTAATTAATATTATTATAATTCTTAATAATTATTAGAACTTTGCGACATAAAGTTTATCATGTTAAAGTTTATCACCTACGGTCGAATAATCAAATTCAAATAAATATTAGACTATATTAAATTTATTCATATTTCGTCCATAAATCTGTCTATCATCATCATCATCAGCCTATAGCAGTCCACTGCTGGACATAGGCCTCCCCCAATGAGCGCTATAGCGCTTTCCTTGATGAAGATGTGTCTGGCTTGACACATTTCTGCCAGTGTCCAGTTCATGGAAATTAAAACAAGTTTGGGAGAATCTAGTTGTGCCATGGGCCGCGTTCACTAAACAAGACGTCACAAATAAACGCTAACAACACAATCCGTCATCTCTGACGTTAAAACAACGGGCGCTGTCAGAGTGACGCACGACCCGCGTCACGGTGACGCCACTGACCGACATGGTGGAAACAATTTGTCGAATGCCGGAAAAGGCTTAGCTGCGATGGGCATTCTCTAGGGCTATGAGAATGGTGGGTTGGGAATAATAGGGCGGCTTTTAGCATTTATTGTTCAGTAAAATAAGAACATAATGTAACAATTTACCTAATCGACGACCGATGTGGCTAAATTTTTTACCTCACGTAGAAATATTTAGAAGTGATTTCTGAATAATAAATTACGACTCAAATTGGTATTGTCAATTGTCAAAACAAAGTACTGTTTAAACTGTAAATAAGTTCTCATAATAAATGTTTATATTTCTTAGAATTGTAATTTTTTTCTATTATTTTTTGTTTCTACAAAATCTACAATCCATAAATTTTAATCTAGAAAGGTATTGACGATTGAAGAAGGACGCTTTTAAATATACAGATAGTGGAAAAAGTTACAATGTTAAAATTGTATTACCTGATTTTTATTCCACAAAGCCAGGAACATCAAACATCAAAGTAATTTCCTTTGGACCTTACAGGACTTGGACACGTAGTCGCACCAGAACTCTTGGACATGAAGTTAAACAAACTTAAAGTTAGCCTTTAGCAGCTGTACTGAGGCTAGGTATTGGTTGTATTACAGTGTTACATTTTAAAATCATCCGACAGAGAAGCAAAGTTACCGACATAGTTTAAAGAATTAGCAAGCTAAAGTGGCATTGTGCCGGCCATATATCGCGAAGAACCGACTACCGCTGGGGTAAACGTGTTCTAGAGTGGAGACCGCGACTCGGCAAAAGTAGTGTAGGACGCCCTTCAGTCAGGTGGGATGATGACTTGCGAAAGACTGCAGGCAGATGCTGGATGTGGCAAGCTGAAGACAAGGCACTATGGTGCTCATTATGGGAGGCCTATGTCCAGCAATGATAGAATGATGGTTTGGTTTGGAACAATCTACAACATTGTGTTTAATAGCCACACGCGACGCGACGCCGCGAGTTGATCCTAAACGCGGTAATCCGCTCACGTCTTGCGTTAACATGAGGACCATTTGTCTGTAGCGGGTGTTTATCTATCCGGAAACTCCGTAAATAATAGACTTTGTTTACGGACAATAGAAGAAGAACCCAAAAAATAAATTAATTTAATAAATAATTATGACATTACGAGTGTTAGACGATAATCAAATAAAATAATGTGTTTAGTTAATAGAGTCGGACGGGACATTGAGTAAGAGTAAATAAGTACACAACACTTAACAGGTACTCAGAGTGATTTGGTACTTGGAAACTAAGGAAACCTTAAGATTCTTGCTTTTAAACTTGAACGAATTAAGCCTAAACGTGAGCAAAAAAGTGAAAATAAAACATGAAATAGTATTGCATTATTCTTGAATGCACTAGCGATTTAAAATGGTGTTTAGGATTCAAATTGCGTTCGAGCTTCTTCCCTATTTTCGAGAGTACAAAATCTATTTTCAAAACGCAAACACTGGCTGTGCTGTGCATAAATTTATTCATCCAAAAAGTTCCATGATTTTTGTTGTACCAAAAAGTACACATATACATACAGCTAGGAAAGCGTTTAGCGACGATGACGCGAGTTCCATGATTTTTGTTCACCCAAAAAGTACACATTTAGAGCTAGGAAAGCGTTTGGCGACGATAAACGAGAGTTCCATGATTTGTGTTGTACCAAAAAGTACACATTTACAGCTAGGAAAGCGTTTGGCGACGATAAACTAGAGTTCCATGATTTTTGTTGTACCAAAAAGTACACATATACATACAGCTAGGAAAGCGTTTAGCGACGATGACGCGAGTTCCATGATTTTTGTTCACCCAAAAAGTACACATTTAGAGCTAGGAAAGCGCTTGGCGACGATAAACGAGAGTTCCATGATTTTTGTTGTACCAAAAAGTACACATTTAGAGCTAGGAAAGCGTTTGGCGACGATAAACGAGAGTTCCATGATTTGTGTTGTACCAAAAAGTACACATTTACAGCTAGGAAAGCGTTTGGCGACGATAAACGAGAGTTCCATGATTTTTGTTGTACCAAAAAGTACACATTTACAGCTAGGAAAGCGTTTGGCGACGATAAACTAGAGTTCCATGATTTTTGTTGTACCAAAAAGTACACATATACATACAGCTAGGAAAGCGTTTAGCGACGTTGACGCGAGATCCATGATTTTTGTTCACCCAAAAAGTACACATTTAGAGCTAGGAAAGCGTTTGGCGACGATAAACGAGAGTTCCATGATTTGTGTTGTACCAAAAAGTACACATTTAGAGCTAGGAAAGCGTTTGGCGACGATAAACGAGAGTTCCATGATTTGTGTTGTACCAAAAAGTACACATTTACAGCTAGGAAAGCGTTTGGCGACGATAAACGAGAGTTCCATGATTTTTGTTGTACCAAAAAGTACACATTTACAGCTAGGAAAGCGTTTGGCGACGATAAACTAGAGTTCCATGATTTTTGTTGTACCAAAAAGTACACATATACATACAGCTAGGAAAGCGTTTAGCGACGTTGACGCGAGATCCATGATTTTTGTTCACCCAAAAAGTACACATTTAGAGCTAGGAAAGCGTTTGGCGACGATAAACGAGAGTTCCATGATTTGTGTTGTACCAAAAAGTACACATTTAGAGCTAGGAAAGCGTTTGGCGACGATAAACGAGAGTTCCATGATTTTTGTTGTACCAAAAAGTACACATTTAGAGCTAGGAAAGCGTTTGGCGACGATAAACGAGAGTTCCATGATTTGTGTTGTACCAAAAAGTACACATTTAGAGCTAGGAAAGCGTTTGGCGACGATAAACGAGAGTTCCATGATTTTTGTTCACCCAATAATTGCTCAACGCGCCTACAGAAGTTTTACTTTCAAAAAACCTCCAACGTTCTGAGAAAATTAAAGCAACATCCATCGCAACCACGCTCGAAATTCTCAGTCCGACCACGTGCAGGGTACTTGTCGACCACTCCGGTTATTGATACGTGGAGTAATGAGGGAAGTTGGTGCTGCCGGCCGTTGATTTGTGGACGACGTTACTCATAGGTGGTGGGTGGCACAAGTTGGTGAAAACAAGCGTTTAGGAGCAATTTAATAATTGGACAATAAATATTTTTATTATTTTAAGCCATTATTGTCCCAGTGCTGGGCAAAAGCCTCCCTTTCTCCTATCACTCCTCGCCATCCAACGCAGCAACAGGCCATGATGGAAGTTGTACCTCGAGCTCGTCGCGCCATCTCATCCTCAATAAATAAATGTTAGGCATCTATTTAAATGAACTCACTTTAATAACAAAGAAAATCAAAGATTCAAATATTAGAAACAAATTAGAGCTAGTATATTATAATTATTGAGCTAACTGCAAAGATAATTTACAGGTACATCAACTCTGAACTCATATAAATAAATAAAATTGTTTGTAATTTTGGCCATAACACAAAACTCTGCTTAGATGATTATTTATGATGATTTTTATAAATGCTTATGGAAATATGCAAGGTATAACAATACAACAATTACAAAAATCCGTTTGTCTATTTGTCGATTTGTTTTGACTAATCTACAAGACGGCTAGACAAATTTTGATAGGATTTTAACTGGCTGACAGCTGATATCTAAAGCAAGCCACCGTTAAGGGTCTTCCTAAAAGCTGCTGGAAATATGCAGACCTAATTTTTAATGCACATATTTATTTCTAACTCACATAAAACGGTTTGTATGCAATTATGCTCGATGAGTTTCAAACAAAAGTTGTGCGTTTCAGCTAGTTAAATAATACCTAAATCACTACATAAATCAATACATATAAAACAAAGTCGCTCGCTACACCGCTGCCTAGTCCCTACGTATGCTTAGATCTTTAAAACTACGCAACGGATGAGGTTTTTTTTAAATAGGTAGAGTGTTTCAAGAGAAAGGTTCATAAACTATTTGACACAAAAATATCCACGCGGGCGAAGCCGCGAACGCAGCTAGTAATCGATGAAAGAGAGTTTCTTTCATAGAAACCTAGATTTAGTCAAGTACGTATAACTTGCCCCACGACCGATTGACTTGGTAATACTGCGAGTCGATCATAGTTTCTCGGAAGCGTTTGTTTGCGTTCCCTACACTCAGCAGTTTGAGTTGAAGCTAGAGAAGCTTTGAACCGAACCTGCCAGCTTCAGTAACTACGTAGATCGGATACTATTTGGATAATACGTTAATTTGTGACTGACTGTATGCTCTTGGCGTCCTCTCGCTTCGACAGTTTCATTCTGACTGAGAACTAGTTTTTGCTCGCAGCTTCAAATGCATGGTTTTCGTGATATAAAAATGATTTTTTTTGTATTTGTAGTTCTATGGCGTACCAGTGTTACTGTGAAATTTAGGTAGGTATTCTCAACAGCTTCTATATTAATCCTCGATGGACGCAAACCTCCCACTGATAATCGATTTATCGGATTTTATTTAAGAATAAAAAAGTATAAAATAATTTATTGATAGCCACACACAATGTTATACAGAGTTACAAAAAAGGAAAACACACAAAAATACAGAATAACATAAGTCGTAGGGATTTAAACTTTTAACATAATGTAGCGTGTCACAAGAGTAAGAAAAACTGGTCTATTTTATGGGGGGTGCGGATAGTCGTCGTCGTCATCCCACCTGGCAGGAGATCCTACACTACGTATGCCGAGTGCCGAATCGCAGCCTCCACTCAAGTACACGTTTACCCCAGTGGTTGTTGGTGCTATGTCGATAACTTTGGTTCTCTGTCGGATGTATTCGTTACGAATCATATCCTTCAGAGAAACTCCGAGCATAGCTCTTTCCATAGCTCGCTGAGCGACTTTGAACTGGTGGACCAGCCCTATCGTGAGTGGCCACGTCCCAGTTCCGTAGGTCATAACGGGTTGAACACATACAATGCAACTAATGTATATATGTTATTATAATAAAGCAGTAACCAGTGGCTTACTAACCCTGTCTTCATATCCCACAGGATTATGGTAAACTTGCTAACAGAATCCATAAGTTTATTGAACAATGCCTTCCAAGGGATAATAATATTTCAGGCGCTATCTGAAAACTAAACAGTACCCTGGGACTGAAACCAAACTAGCAACCCTTCACGTCCTGGGCTATATGGTTAGGTGCTGTGGTCTGGAACTTGAAAAGGCAAGTTTATTTGCCTTGACCTTAGTTGCCTCAGGTTTATCTGCTGAACTTTCAAGTAAACCTTAGTAAGGTAGGCTGTTGCGGCTCGTCTTGTATAGACGTCGTAGGAATCAAAATTACATAAAAAATATCATGAAGTGCAGCTATAAAAATCATATTAAGCTTAAAGACTCGATCACCACATATGAATTTAACCTTAAAATAAGTAAAGTTAAGATCAAATTAATAATAATACAATACAACACATTATTACACCCTAACTAAGTTTACACTTCCTAAAAGAAAATTTTCTATCCTTTTATCGAATGAGTCCAGGAAACTACATACTCTGAAGTCTCCCTCCATCTTCTATCCATTATTGCGCCATTATGTGTAAAGAAGTGAAAGGTTTCAACCACGACATAAAACCGTATGTACTGTACTCTACCCTTCCCCAACAACCTAAATCTAATCTGAATTCCAAATAAGTATTTCGTAAACGTATTAGCAGACATTTCTATGCAAAACGCGGCCGCTTTTACAATGGTCTCCGGAAACGCAACGCAATCGCATGCGGTGAACCGACGCACGGGTCTATTAGACAAGAGCCTTTACATAATTTAGCATGACAATATTACTACATTTTTATTAGGGTTTTGTACTCAAGGGGTAATACGGGACCCTATTACTAAGACTCCGCCGTCAACAACAGACATTACTATTTTTTTATAGATAATGGTACGGAACCCTTCGTGCGCGAGTCCGACTCGCACTTGGCCGGTTTTTATGAATAATCCGTTTTTGTGCATAGGCAGGGCAAGGTATGAATAATAATTATGTCGATAAATTAAAAACACTAAGCCAGGGGAAAACAATTATGGATGATTGAATTAACGTATTGCTTGAAAATTGTAATGAAGAAGCCTTAGCCTTAGTGTTTCGTTCATTTTTCTATATGTCTTTTAAGTCGTATTCGTGCTTTTTCAATAGACAACGGAAGCAAGTTGTCATTAAATATAATTTATTTTTTTGCAGTTTTGCTTTTAATAAAAACTATATTCACCATAATTGCATACATAATCCAATCTTGTACATAGTATAAAGCAAAGTCGCCTCCTGCTGTCTGTCTGTCCCTATGTATACGTATGCTTAGATCTTTAAAACTACGCAACGGATTTTGATTCGGTTTTTAATAGAAGAGTGATTCAAAAGGAAGGTTTATAAACCATTTGACACATAGAATTCCACGCGGCGGGCGAAGCCGCGGAGCGCAGCTAGTATATGTCAATAGTTTGAGTAGTGTTATCCAGTTAAGTCAGTGTGAAAGGGCCGCGCTGTATCGCAGTATGTTTCCTGCTAAACCGGAGATATCCCTAAGGCTCTTAATCCCGGTTAAGTTTAGGGTTAAGTACTTTGCAACATACATACAAAACAAATTTCTGTTAAAAACGGATGCGGTCAGTATTGGAAGTTAATATTATTTTACTCAAACAAAAAAACAAGATACAGCGAAAATTGAAACCACCAAGCTTCATTATTGATTATTTGACTGTATTTATAACTAGCGGACCGTCCCAGCTTCACACGGGTATTCGATTTTTTTTTTTTTTGCTCCTTGCGTTACACTATTGGAGTTTTAGTAAGGATTTGTATTTTTTATATAAAAATAGATTAAAACCTATGTTCACCGGGGATAGTGTAGCTTTCCAGTGGTAAAATTTATGGTATTTATAATGGTATTTTTTGGAATCGGTCCAGTAGTTTCGGAGCCTATTCAATACAAACAAACCAACAAAAAATCAAACCTTTCCTCTTTATAATATTAGTATAGACATTACATGTGTTCTTAGCTAATTTAACTATATTTTATATTAAGCTCTGTAATTAGTATAATTGGCCTAGGGCCGTTCTGATTACATCAATAAATATATATAAGTGTACAATGCATAATAAATCAGTGGATCAGTTGAGCTGATGGATTTCGTAGCACTTGCTACGAAGTCTACGACAGCTACGAGAGCGTAGCACTGGTACGAAACTCCTACATTTACCACTAATTCTATCCAACGACGACGTCTCAAATTATCATAGCAAAGCTATCGTACTGCCATAAAAGATTGTGATAGAAAGAGAAAACAGCTACAAGTCAACAAGTTAAAAAGATTGAAGTGAACAAAAATTCAAAGTAATCACTTTATTTCCTAGTTTTTTACTTTTTTTACTTGATTAGTCCCACTGCTGGGCAAAGGTCTCCCCCAAATCTTTTCACTCAGTGCGGTCACGCGCGATATCCCAGTTATAGTTATGTAATTTAGATTTTGTGACGTGCAAAAAGTCCTATTATTTATTTATTTATTCACAAAATTTTGGAGAAACTTACAGCTAGGTTTACAAATGAGATACATAATAATAGAACATGACTGGAATAGTGGTCTATTCCAGGCATGTTCTATTAATATAATATGTATCTCATGTGCATGTTTGCTGACGGCTAATTAAAAGTTTCCGCTGATAGATGGTTAAAAATGTAAAGTTATGAAGCTAAGCAGGTTGACGACTTTATGAAGATAATAAATAGACTACGTCCTGTAAAGTCTAAAGCAAATAAAGCACTTTGATTTTTAATGTATGCGATGAAATTAGATGTTTATTTTAAAAAATAGTTGATCAGTTGAAGAGAAGGCGCTTTACAGTCTAGGCTATCATTTAAAGTGCCATTGGATCCTGATTACACAGTTGATAGTTTTAGATTGACATCTTGTCCTTTCCACTAAGGTCCGAGCCATTAGCTTTTTTCTTTTTGTCTAAGAATCAGCCTACATCAAAGCGAAGGTGTATGGAGATGGCCGAAATGGAGACAGCTGCTATCAGCAAGTACAAAACGTGACTTCTCCAGATAGTTTTTGACACCAATAAGCGATCGTCTATTTACTAACACTTTATAATTTCCCAGCCCAATGTGAACAGCAAGAATGTCAGTTATGTAAACCTAATATGTCACCTCCAAATTTCCCAACTCAATGTAAACACAGTAGTTGAAGACGGAGTTAGTTTTATGTGTACGCCAAGTTGGTAGATTAGTAGTTACAACTGTATTGCGTGAGGGCTTGGGAAGGACTGGTCGCTCCCTCTGAATATCCCTTCAGTGTGAAGTAATGATAATGCTCTGTTGAGCTCGTTTAACAACTAAACCATTGTATGGGTTTGTTGTCGCGAGCGATGGGAGCGGGTTTTAGGTAGTGTTCTATAGAAAGTATGTGTCTTGAATTTTGTTTGGGTATGGTTATTGAATAAAATGGGTTAGTGGCGATTCGCCATCGTAGTGATTCGTCATCGCAAAAAAAGTAGTGGTGATTTGCCATCGCTCAAAATATTTTAATATTCTTAGTGGTGATTTGCCATCATTTTCTTTTATACCGACAAGGTGCAGTCAGCATCATCTTACGAACTTTGGTTATTCTTTTTGGACTTGACTAATCTGCATGAACTTGACAGGGGGTAAAATTGTGTAAGGCTAGTAAGGCATGAATGACTGTACATGGAACTGCCGATGGCAAATCACCACGCGAAAAACAATATTTTATTTGACGATGGCGAATCAGAACTCAAAGTATGGAACTAAAAAGTAGCAGAAAAAAGGGTCCCATGGCGAATCGCCACGAACTCAATAAAATTAATCAAATCATGTGCTGTTCGGTTCTGGTCACTCTTTATCAGCAGCCGTTAGAAACTAGATACAATCGCTTCTTTAAAAATTGTAAAGGTACTTTTACGCTTTGTGTTTATAGAGAGACAAGAAAACTTCAGTCTTGTTGATTCACTTCTGGGCATATAGAGAGGTGTTCTGCGTTCGTTCACTCGCTTCGGCCCAAAGCAGTCCGAACACGACGAACCGACGGCCGTTGGGGCAAACGTATTCCTGAGTGGAGACCACGACTAAACGGTAAACGTAGTGTAGGACGCCCAGGTGGGATGACGACCTGCGAAAGACTGCAGGTAGATGCTGGATGCGGCAAGCTAAAGACAGGGCGCTATGGCGCTCATGGGGGGAGACCTATGTCCAGCAGTGGACTGATATAGGCTGATGATGATAATGAAAGTTAGCTTTTGGTAATTCATCTGCTTGTAGTACTGAGGCTTGATAATGATTGTATTACAGTATTACATTTCAAAACATTATAGAAGTCCACTGCTGGCATATGTCCAGCAGTGGACTTCTATAGGCTGATGATGATGATGATTGAACAACATTTATCTCACTGAAAGTACCAGGAGAGTAGAAACGCTTAGGAGGTACAATAACGAAATCATTTCAGGTTCGAATTATTGTTAGTCCGTCGTTTTAAAAATAGATTAATTAATACCGAACAACGATTTTCTCACTCAAACTACCAGGAGAGAAGAGATGTCTTTACAAAAAAATATCTAAGAGTTCTCTATACCAGAGTTCCCTATTCAGTTTCGTTTCCCCGGCAAATTTCCCTAAATATCTAAATTATAAACAGATTAAACTAACCGAAAGTCTTGTAGACTGATCGATTTGAAATCCTCTGCAAATAGGAACAACCTAAGGTTTATTAATATTCAGATGGACGCCGGCGGCCCCGTCTACTGTCCATAGTTCAATGTGTACGTCTAGTATGAGTTTGCAAAGTAACGAAACTAAAAAAGGTTTCGAGAACGTGACAGTTTATACATGTTTCACTTGTCTTTGGCAATCGTTTCGCCGAAATTAAATAAACCACTCAAACACACTCGAAAAATAAAATTGATTTCGAAACTATTGGACTGCCGCTGCCGTCATTCTATGAAAAAGTACCTACTTATCACAGAATGGCGCGGTATAATACCGAGTACTAAGAAGAACTACTGTTGTCCTTTTTAGTATCCGTAAGGACGCTGCAAGGAGCTAATGCTATGTGTGGAAGGAAACGTAAACTTTGATAGTTTATTGCAAATTATGCTAAATTCATACTAAGGCCGCTGATTAACTGGTACATTATTAAGTGGGACGATCAGCAGCGCTTACTAATTGAGTAGAAGTCGGCAGGGGAAGTATTTTTATCAGAAGATCCAGAGATTTACATATATATTGAACCTTATTAATTTCTCATTTTAGTTTCAAGGAAAGTATGACATAACGTTTTGTATTATTATGATATCTGTAATTGTTAGTATGGAATACCTAATGAAAATGAGAATATTTTACGAGTATTTGTCATCATCATCATCAGCCTATAGCAGTCCACTGCTGGACATAGGCCTCCCCCAATGAGCGCCATAGCGCCCTGTCTTCAGCTTGCCGCATCCAGCATCTACCTGCAGTCTTTCGCAGGTCGTCAGAGTATTTGTAACTCAACCAAAAAAAAAACCTAAACAAATATGAATTGAAAAGCGCTAAAGTTGTTGAGAAGATAGTGCATAAAAAATTATACAGCTATTTTGAAACAAATGAAGTACTCATAAAAGAACAAAAAGGCTTTAGAAAAAATAAATCGATTGATTTAGCTATTTATGACTTTTTAGAAATGATATACTCTAGGATGGATAAAAAACAACAAGTTTTTGCTATGTATCTAGATATGAAAAAAGCATTCGATTATGTAGAGCACAATATTCTAATTAGTAAGCTAGAGTCGTATGGAGTGCGAGGAATAGCGCTAGATCTACTCAAATCTTACTTGGACCAGAGGACACAGATAACATGTATTAATAAGATATGCACTAAGACAAAAGATGAGAAATCATATGTGTCTACTGAAAGAACTGTAACACACGGGGTGCCACAAGGTAGCGTTCTGGGGCCGCTCTTATTTCTGATCTACATAAATGACATTTTAGTAGCTACAGAGAATCCAGTCATTCTTTTCGCAGACGACTGTACTGTTAAAGTAAAGTAAAGTAAAAGTAAAAAATCATTTATTTCTTTAGGCTTACAAAATAAGCACTTAGACAAGTCATATTTATACATTAAATTATTATCAAAAATTAAATATTTTACTGTTCACTTCAATTTTTTGTCCACTAGTGGAAGAAGTGAAAAAGAAACCACTAGCATGTTCATCTCTTATATGTCTAATACATGGTTATTTGCCTATTTAAGTCTAAATATAGTATGATTCGATACATGTCAATATTTAAGTAAAGCTATGCACAATAACAAATTACTTACATACTATTGTCGGTGCGAAACTGAGCGACATCTGGCCACGCATTAACATCATTTAGATAATCATTTATGGAGTAGAAAGCCTTCTTGATGAGATTTATTTTTATGTAATTTTTAAATTTACGAATAGGGAGCTCAGTTGCTTCAGATGGAAGCTTATTATAGAAGCGCACGCTATTGCCCATAAATGATTTCCCTACCTTGTGTAATCTAAATGATGGGATGTGTAACTTGTTCTTGTTTCTTGTATTTCTATTGTGAACATCACACTTTTTCATAAGGCTATCCTTATTTTTGTGGGTATACATTAGATTTTCATAGATGTATTGCGATATTACAGTCAGAATATTAATGTTTTTAAATAATTCCCTCAAAGAATCTCGTGGCTTTAATTTATAAATAGCTGTTGTCTACAATAATCACGATGAAATCCAGACAAGTCTCAAGTCCATAATAAAGTGGCTAAAAAACAATAATTTATTAATAAACTTGACCAAAACTAAACTCATGAACTTCAGACAAACACCAACTGGAAGATTACCACCGAAAATGTTCTTTGAGGATACGGAGATATGTGATACGACGTCTACCAAATTTCTTGGACTCTACATAGACAGCAATATGAAATGGCAATCACATTTGGATTTCGTGCATAAACATGTGCTACAGTCCGCGTATGCTTTACGGAAATTAAAAAAGGTGGTCAACCAAAAAGCGGTGCTAGCAGCATATCATGGTAATGTGATCTCAAGATTAAGATATGGTATAATTTTCTGGGGTAATGCAGTGAAAATAGAACGTCTGTTTATCGCCCAGAAGAGCTGCATTAGAGCCATCTGTGGCATTAAAAGAAGGGACAGCTGTCGACCATATTTCAATAAACTTAATCTCCTGACATTGACATCACTATATATTTATGAAATTGTACTATTTATTCGACGAAACCCTGGACTATTTTCCTATAACACCAACAAGCGACGACAAGATTGTTTGCAAATCAAGAATAACGTTAAAACAGCTCTATTTAGTAATAGTACTTATGTAATGGCTCCCAGAATTTATAATAGTTTACCAAATGACATTAGGAAATGTACTGACATCACAAAATTTAAATCTAACCTTTTTAGTTATTTAATAGGTAAGACATTTTACAGCTTGAATGAATATTTTGACGGAGTTTAGTTATTTTAGTTACTATGTAAATGTAGTATAGATAGGGACTCAAATTGAAAAACGCATTATTTTCAATTCTTAATTTTTTATTTTTGCATTATGTACTATTATTATTATTGATTTTTGCTCTGTTTCCAAAATATGTAACTTTTGTACGCCTAATGGCAGATCACAGTGCTCTTAATTTTAAGTCTGAACATCCCTGTAATACCTGTGTATCACAAATAAATAAATGAACTATGAACTATGAACTATGAAAATTAAGTAATGACATGTGATGAACAAATTACGAATAACGGTACATTATTCTTGATCTAATTAAAACTACCTAATTGCCCAATTATGACTTTATTTCACCGTTGAATGGCTGTCGAAACTTTGCAAGCGACATGATTTCAAATAAATAAATAATGCTGGACAATTCACACAGCAGTATCTAGCCCCATGGTAAGCAGAGATTGTGTTATGGGTACTAGATAACTGATATACATAATACAATACATTACATACATACTCGTAGATGTTTTTTATTATACATAGAAAACGACCAGAACACCCGGAACAAATATCTGCAGATCGTACACACAATCGTTTCGAGGCGGGAATCGAACCCGAAACCTCCTGCGTCGCAGGCGGACCTTCGCCCACCGCGCCACATCGGTCGTCGAAATTCAAAGCTTCGCTTTCCTATACTGCCTAGTCTAGGGTCAATGTCCTTGTTACCACGTAAGTACTTAGTAAGAAGCCGTTAAAAGCCAGTTAAATTATGTAACATTGTATAATTATTTCCATCTACGGTAATAAATCAAAATGAACGAATGAATGAACGATATTATAAACGACCGGTAATTGTGTTCACTCTTTGTGTTCGAATTTCAAGTGATGTCAAATTAACGGATATTGGACGTAATGAATTTATATCAGGTTGTTGATGATTTTATTTCAATTAATGACAATTAGCGGTTTAATAAATCAAATTGTGTATTTGTTTGTGACTTTGCGTTGGTTCAATTTTATTAAAGACTAGCTGCGCCCCGCGGTTTTACCCGCGTGGTGATAGATATTTTGGATAATATACAATAAATATCTATATGAATTGTAGCCTATGTGTTATTCTGATATGTAAGCGATATTATTGTGAAGTTTCAATAAAATCCAATTAAGTAGCTTTTGCGTGAAAGTGCAACAAACTTACTTACATATATCCTAACAAACTTTCGCGTTTATAATATTAGTAAGATATTTAGTAGGATTATTTATCGCATACCTTTTGTTTTATTTTTCCCTACGTTTCCATCGCGTTACAGCGATGGTGGTCACGTGGCGACTGGATGTACCTACTCGGAGAGCCGAGAATTGACGACAAAATCCACGACTACCCGCTTCGTCTTCAGAATAAGGAATGTCCAAGCTTACAGTACCACACACTACACTGACCGTGTCCGACTGCAGTGCCGCCTCATGACATTATTTTTCGGTCATTCATATTGATTTAGAAATTTTGCATTGATTTACGCATTTTATAGATTTAGGTCAGACCTAGAATATCACATACCTGAGCTTACTGCTCATAAATCCCATAAATCCTCTGATCCTATGAGATTGAAATAAACTTTCAACGTATACATAGATTAGTTTTTTTGTTTTCCAATATTTAGTTCCATGCGCCATGATCACGGAATATCTGAAGGCACTGCGTGTGGGTTTTGATTGGCAAACATACCGATCTACCCTCATTTTTTGTTAATAGAATTTTTCAAAGTCAAAGTATATTTATTGTAGTATATTTACTTCGTTTACTTTCTTACTCGTGTGGCTCAACAACCCGAAGTGAATCTTGGCTTCCGACACACGACTTCTCCAGGCATCTGTTCTAATTCAATCATTTCAATTTATCACAAAGTATTCATATTACAGCCTAAGCTTAATAGGTATCTTCTAAGCTGTCTCTCGCCTCGTTTGATTTATTTAATAGAACAAGAAACATGCTTGGTATCAATAGTGTCTGTTTTAAGCAAAACTTTCACGATTTGGCTGAAACAAAACGACGATACTCAGGTGTCGTTGAATGCTAAACCAACTTTCTAACTTTGCAATTTTGCAGCACAACAGCTATTGAACACACCTGGATTATGATACAGGATTCGTTTGTCTGAGAAGTTGGCAACTAAAGAGATTTTATAGCAACCCTGATTTCAGCAAATATTTACACAAAAAATCATACTACAATCAAATAATATGTAGAAACAAATTAGAACTAGTATTTACAATTGAAACAATTGAGCTAACTGCAGACTATTGCAAACAATAATAGTAAACTACTAATAATACGAACGTTTGGATACATGGGAGGATTTTTTTGTTCTCGACGCCGACGGCCAAAGTAGTAAATGGATCGTGCTGTGATTGTACTGTAAAGCTACTGTCCCACCGCTGCGTGCACTTTGCACGGCCACGCGGTGCATTGTAGCTGTGTGGTTTGAGAACGTGGGTCTACGTGCCCAGTCCAGCACACACTATACAAGCGCATCCTGTTTCCACAGAGAAGCTGCGTGCTATGCACCCGTGTACCGCGTGCATAGCCTTTTTGTACAACATATTCAAACAAGCTACGCGTGTAGCAATGACGTCATTAAACGTATTCAATGCCAATATGAAGTGAAGTGCAGCTGAAGTCGCAGTGGGCCGGTCATATCTCGCGAAGAACCGGCCGCTGGGGCAAACGTGTTTTTGAGTGGAGACCACGACTCGGTAAACGTAAAGTAGGACGCCCTTCAACTAGGTGGGATGACGACCTGCGAAAGACTACAGGTAGATGCTGGATGCGGCAAGTTGAAGACAGGGCACTATTTTTAGGAGGCGCTCATTTTAGGAGGCCTATGTCCAGCAGTGGACTGCTATAGGCTACTGATGATGATGATGATGTTCACCTCTCCTTTCTAAAATAGTCTTTAGCACTAATAGACGACACTAACCACATTGCTGTGGTTTCAATTTAACTACTCCTAAATTGGTTTTAAACGACATCTCTTTGTATAAATAATCAAATCAATTGTGTTTTAATCATACCTCTTCTGGATCTCACAAGACGTGCAAGGTAAACATTAAATTTTAGCTTTATTTCGCTATCATTTTCTGTCCGTCATTGGTCTGCCTTTTACATTGATTTTTTGCGCATCGCCATGACACTTCCAAAGCCAAGTTTGCAAAAGCAAAGTGTAAATTCATGATCCCAGAGAAAAACTCTCCTATTATCGATCTTTACTTCATGTAAAATGCAAACCACTTTTAGTTTCTTCCTAGAACACACCAGCTGCTAAGCTTACTTCACAAACTTTTATAATATTTTGTTACTTCCAGATGATCAAGACAATCTTTATCCTGACAATCGCAGCGGTGGCTCTGGCTGCCCCCAGCCCGAACCCTGAGGCAGAACCAACCATTGACGTGCTCCAATCGAAGCCCACAGACATGTCCAGCATTATCCCTGAAAAGCTTGTCGACAAGAGGCAAATCATGTACCCGTACTCACCGTACCAATATGGATACCCACTAAGATACGGAGCTGGCTACCAGCAACAGTACATTCAGCCAATCGGAGGGCTCTCACCGTATGTTCAGCCAATCAGAGGGTTCTCACCGTACTACCCAGTCGGAGGACTGTCTTCCTACAGGAGCTTGTTGTCTTACATGAATAATGTTCTTTTGTAAATTATGTTATTAAAAGGTTTTGGGAATAATAAAAAATATGCAGATTAAATCAGTTTTTCTTCATTTGATAAATCAAATACCTAATTAGAAAAGTTAGGACCTACAATATGGCTGATTTTAGTTGATGAGGTGTTTGGTCTGCCGTAGCAGCTGTAGCGTTGATGTCTTCATGTTCAATGCTCATGCTCTCAATCTGGCATGCTTGCCTCTAGAATAACTTTATAACGTAAAGTAAAGTAAAGTAAAAAATCATTTATTTCTTTAGGCTTACAAAATAAGCACTTAGACAAGTCATATTTATACATTAAATTATTATCAAAAATAAAATATTTTACTGTTCACTTCAATTTTTTGTCCACTAGTGGAAGAAGTGAAAAAGAAACCACTAGCATGTTCATCTCTTATATGTCTAATACATGGTTATTTGCCTATTTAAGTCTAAATATAGTATGATTCGATACATGTCAATATTTAAGTAAAGCTATGCACAATAACAAATTACTTACATACTATTGTCGGTGCGAAACTGAGCGACATCTGGCCACGCATTAACATCATTTAGATAATCATTTATGGAGTAGAAAGCCTTCTTGATGAGATTTATTTTTATGTAATTTTTAAATTTACGAATAGGGAGCTCAGTTGCTTCAGATGGAAGCTTATTATAGAAGCGCACGCTATTGCCCATAAATGATTTCCCTACCTTGTGTAATCTAAATGATGGGATGTGTAACTTGTTCTTGTTTCTTGTATTTCTATTGTGAACATCACACTTTTTCATAAGGCTATCCTTATTTTTGTGGGTATACATTAGATTTTCATAGATGTATTGCGATATTACAGTCAGAATATTAATGTTTTTAAATAATTCCCTCAAAGAATCTCGTGGCTTTAATTTATAAATAGCGCGTACCGCCCTTTTTTGAAGAACAAATATGGTCTGGATGTCAGCTGCCTGTCCCCAAAGCAAAATACCATAAGACATAATACTATGGAAGTAACTGAAATAAACTAACCTAGCTGTGTCTTCATTGGTAATATATCTAATTGTTCGAACTGCATAAGCTGCTGAACTAAGTCTACCTGCCAGAGCCTCTATTTGCGACTTCCATTGAAGAGAAGAATCAATATGTAACCCTAGGAATACAGTAGAGTCTACAAGGTGAAGAATCTCATCCTTCAGCATTATTTTTGTTGGGAGTTCTCTTACATTCGGTAGCATGAATTTTATACATTTAGTCTTTTTAGCATTGAGTAGTAGGTTATTGGCGGTGAACCAATCTAGTATTTGTGAAAGCGAATTATTTACATCGTCATAGTTATCTTTATTTCTATCAACTTTAAAAATCAATGAAGTATCATCAGCAAATAAGACAATATCACAAAGATCTTTTGCTAAAAACGGAAGATCATTTACATATACTAAAAATAAAAAAGGACCTAATATTGATCCTTGCGGGACGCCTAGTTCAAGTTTTGATCCTCTAGATCTTTCTTTACCAATATCTACTTTTTGAACTCTATCAGCTAAATATGATTGCATAAGGTCCAGTGCCTTGTTACTAATTCCATAGTGTTCCAACTTTCTAATTAGTGTACCATGATCCACGCAATCAAAAGCCTTAGAAAGGTCACAGAATACACCAATAGCGTTTTTTGCTTTATCCCAGGCATCTAATATATGCTTTAATAGAACTGTGCCAGCATCGGTTGTCGATCTACCCTTGGTGAAGCCAAACTGATTTTTATGAAACAGCCTGTTAAGGTTGAAGTGTGAAGTCAACTGAGAGAGGATAATTTTTTCGAAAATTTTACTTATTGCAGGAAGTATTGAAATTGGCCTGTAATTGGCCGGATCAGTATGGCTACCAGATTTGTAAAGAGGAACCAGTTTACTACATTTCATAAGATCAGGAAAAACTCCTGCGTCTACACAATTATTGAAAATATGGGCCAAGCAGGGAGCCACTTCCTTAATAATTGAACTTAGTACTTTAGTTGAAATGCCCCAGAGATCCTCAGTATTTTTGATGTTTATAGATTTAAAAGTTTTTACAATGTAATTACCATTTACGTGACTAAAGATAAAGACTTCCTTACATTTCTCAACAGATGATTCTAATAATTCAACTGCCTTTAAAGCAGAGGAATTGAGAGACCGGGTTACAATTTTAGGGATATCAGCAAAGAATCCATCAAAAGCATCTGCAATATCTTTTTCATTTATAAGAATTGAATTATTAACTTTTAACTTTATTTCTCTATTACGTGGCTTTGATTTACCAGTTTCATTATTTATTAGTCTCCATGTCGCTTTTATTTTATTAGATGAGTTTGTTATTTTATTCTTCAAAAATAGGCATTTTGCTGTGTTGCAGACTTTCTTAAATGTTTTCGAGTAGTTATTTACATACAAAAGGAACGCAGGGTCATGTAACATAGCTTCTCTAGCACCATAGAGATCGTATAGCCTATTCCTACTTCTGTAAATGCCGGGAGTGGCCCAATCAGTAAACCCGACCCTATCTCTAACTGTGCATGTTTTAAGTTTGAATACTTCATTGTGTTCTTTGTTTATAACATTAAAAAGTCTGTTAAATAAACCATTAGGATCATCAGAACAAGGTATATTAGCTACTGCTAGATCTACTTTACATTTAAATTTACTAATACGGCTCTCTGTGATAGGCCTGTAGGTATATTCCTCAACTGTTTTTTTATCATTCAAATTATTAATAAAGTTAACACTCTGACCATAATGGTCTGATTTGAAATGCTTAATTACTGCTTTATTGGTTGGAGATTGACTGCAGTAAATATTATCTAAACAAGTGGCAGAAGTTAGGGTTACCCTAGTCGGATCATTGAAAAGGTGTTGTAAGTTAAAGCATTTGAATAAATTAATCAATCTATCAGCGAGAGGATTCGCTAAAATATCTATATTAAAATCGCCACAGACAATGAGATCCTTCCTACAAGTAAATACTTTTAGCATAGCTTCTTCCATAGTACTTTCAAAGTCTACCTGATTTGCGTCGGGAGGGCGGTACACACACACTATGATATGCCGCTCCAGTTCCACACAAGAAAGTTCAATAGTTCTCTCAATACTAAGTTTAACAATATCTTTCCGTTCTTTACATTTAAGACTATTTTTAACTATAATCAGAGAGCCACCACGTATTGCAGCTTTTCTTTTATAGGAACTTGCAAGACAATAGTTATGATAAAAGGGAAGTAACTGATTTTTCACAATCCAGTGTTCTGTTATGCACATAACATCTACATTTAAATAATTTAAAAATAGTTCTAATTCTAGAACTTTGCTGGGTAAGCCTTGTATATTCTGATGGACTATATGAAATGTATTTGGCTTTCCCATTGTCGATGTGATCAGTTTAAATTTGTATTTACTGAAACAGTCGCTTTGATGCCCTCATTAGTACTATTACTAACTACACACACAGGCTCGTCAGGTAACTGCGTTATACTACTTATAACGGGATCAAAAATATTATATGCTAACAATTTAGCAATTATCAATTTACTTTGTTTGGTAAGGTACATAGTATCCCTTGTTATAAAAGTGTTACTAATAAATTTATTAGTGTCAAAAATTAAAACGTCACTATGACGACATGTCATATTGTATAGCAGCATGTTATTTTTACATAAATTTTCATTTTGCTGTGATGTTAACCACACATCATCATAGAATACCATGAGCAATAACTTTTCCCTTAACTTATCCCGCCCGGGATTTCAGTCGCGTGGACTAAGCAAACAATTTGTTTCATTTTATTTAAATGAAATATAAAATTCTTTTCAGATTTGAATTTTGAAATTTTTAAAAGTCTTTATGATAGGTATTTAAAAGTTTAACAGAAATCTTGAAATTTAAACGCCTTTTTTCCAGATTAAGAAAAAGATACACAAACTTAAAAAGAATTACAACCAAGGACCCCTTTAGAAAGGAAATTTCAAAAATCCTTTTATTGGTTGACAAAATAAACAATCGCTTATGCAAACTCTAAGCTCATGTAGTCTCGAAGATTTCTTGATGATTTATAGTAATAAACATTTGCCCCCGATTTTTATAAGAATTTCCATGAATCCATTTTTAGTGGGTGCTTACGTCCTAAACGGAACATGCAAGCAAAATTTCAGTCCAGTAGCTTTTGTATTTCCTGACAGTTTTTTATCTTCTAACCATACATAAATCATCATTCGTGCAAGTAAAAAAACCAATGATGATAATGAATGACCATTTTTTAAAATTTTCACCATTTTTTTATTATTCCATCGGTTTTTTATTATATTTAGCAGATTATTTTCTTACTATTTCACCACACATCAAAAAAACTGCAATATTTCATAGAACTCTGTTCTTTTTTAAATGGTGATGCGAATCTTTCGACTCGACATAAAATATCGGAACTAACGAGAGTTAGACTTATATAGAGTCAAGCCTACAAAAACTAATACATATGAATTAATGTAAACGTGGAAGAGAGAAGCCACCTAGCACAAGTATTTTCATAATACTTAAAAGGTGGCTTCAAATATGATTATGTATCCATTATTATTGAATATATATTTTGTATTTGTATCTTTGTAGTTTAAATTATGTTAAAACTCTATTGATCTGTTCACTAGTTTTATGTTTAAATTTGTTAATAGTGGAGACTTCACTGGTCTATGTAAATCCTAATTGTAACTCTTTATAATGTCTACGTACTGTCTGTATTCCAAATAAATAAAAATAAAATAAAATGAAATTGCAAGCACCAATCTAGCATCTTCATTAGATCATTGATAAACCCACATTTAATTAAACTTTCCTTCAGAAAATACCTAGATCCCACGTCTAAATCAACCAATGTAAAAACTATCAAAGGAAATAGAATTCTATTAAGACAATTTAAAATAACCTTTTCAAATCCCCTTTGACTATTCATCCATGTAATAAATGAAGCAAAAAAGCGTCAGAGAAATGGAAGACATCGTCACGTAGAAGCTTCCAGAAGCAGTACAAATTGAATCTTCGTGGATTTGTAGAGTTACAGGCTTTCTTTGACTCAAGCGCCTTTAGTTTACTATTGACTTTAATAAACGTAGTAGAGAAGTTCTAAGAATATTAAATTGAGTTTTTAGTTGTACTAGGTGCCACAAATTGAGTGTACGTCGAAAGGACTAAGTAATTTTTTTGTGTGTGTTCTACATCATCACTACATAGTATAAAACAAATCGCTTCCCGCTATCTGTCGGTCCCTATGTATGCTTAGATCTTTAAAACAAGAAGGTTTATAAACCATTTCACACATCGATTTTCACGCGGGCGAAGCCGCGGGGCACAGCTAGTATGTTAATAAAAAGTACCTACTGGTTAATATAACAGGATGGCAAGCTTAGAAATATCTGACAATGTAAACAAAAGACTCTATTGATATCAAGTTAATTTTATTTCAAAAATCATTTCTTTTCAGGATAAAATCCGTAGTTGCTCGCGAAATAATCAGGGTCGAATGACGTCACCACTCTGCCTGGTCCCTTAACCGCTACTTGCTGCGGGTATGGTACCGAGTACTCCGGTATTTGGTACTGAATCGGTATCTGGTATCCGGCCGGTATCTGGTACTGAGCCGGTATCGGGTATTGGTACCGGTATAGCGGTAGGTTGTAGCGGTATGATGGTACGTTGTATTGAATCGGAAGGATGCCTTCGACTCCGTACTGGCCGTATTTTGCTTGCCACTCGATTTCCAATGGCTTCGGCTCTGGGGTCACTTCTTCAGAGAGCGCTGAAGCCATGAAAGCCATGGCAAACATGAGGTAAAG
The DNA here is from genome assembly GCA_947044415.1 of Eupithecia dodoneata. NCBI lineage: Eukaryota > Metazoa > Arthropoda > Insecta > Lepidoptera > Geometridae > Eupithecia > Eupithecia dodoneata. The sequence continues at coordinate 1,068,340 of OX345665.1, forward strand.
TTTCATAAATCATAAATCATAAATCATAAATCATTTATTTTTGCAGGAATGTAGGTACAATAGATTTTCTTAATAATAAGGTTCCTATACATTCTGCCTCGTCAGGGCGTGCAAAATTGTTACAAATTTATTATCTACAATATTCTTAGGCTTTATAAGTAATGTCAAAAAAAAAATATAATCATAAAAGGTAGATAACTAAAATGTCAGAAAGAAAATTTTACAATTTTATCAAAAAGTCCTATAATTTAAATATTCTTTAATGTCATAGAAACATTTATCAATTAACCACTTTCTAAGCTTAATTTTAAATAAATTATATTGCATAGATTTAAATTCATTGGGTAACTTATTATAAATTCTTATTGCTTGATGATATGCATTCTTATTTGCAAGTTCTACTCTACATTTTGGGACATAGAGCCTGTCTTTATGTCTCGTCCGTCTCTCCATCACATCTGCGTGAGTCTTAAAATAATGAGGATATTCTTTCACAAACAAACAAATATCTCTTATGTACATGCTCGGCAATGGAAGTATATTATATTTCTTAAATAAGGGTTTGCAGCTTTCCGTACTCCAAGCGCCACAGATGGCCCGCACGCACTTTTTTTGAATAATAAAGGCCTTTTCTACATCAGTTGAGTTTCCCCATAGAATTAGTCCGTAAGCTAGGGTTGACGAAACATACCCGTGGTACGCTTTGAGCGCGGCATCTATGGAAACACGTAGTCTTAGACTTTTAATGGCGAAAACAAATCTATTGAGTTTGTCACATACATGTTTGATGTGTGCTTTCCAGTTGCAGTGCTGGTCAAGCCAAATACCCAAAAACTTGGCTGAATCCACTTCAGCTATATCATTATTGTTATATTTAATATTAACATTTATCTTTTCCCTTCTATATGTTCCAAATTGTATAATGTTCGTCTTAGTCAAATTGATTTTTAAATTATTTTTATTCAGCCATTCAATTGTATTAGATAATGTCATATTAATTTCACTTTCAAATGTCATATTATTTTCTCCCCTTATTAGAATTGTGGTGTCGTCAGCAAATAAAATTGTATTATGTCTAGTTATATTAGGAATGTCATTAATGTATACGAGAAATAAGAACGGCCCTAAAATACTACCCTGCGGTACTCCAAATCTATTGTATTTAAAAGTAGACCGCACAGTATGTTTGTTTCCTTTATAAACTTTCGCTACTTCAACACACTGCTGACGATTGTATAAGTAGCTCTGAAGCCATTCATTAGCTCTACCTCTAATGCCGTACTTATTGAGTTTGTAGAGCAACAATTTGTGATCTACAAAATCGAATGCTTTGGACATGTCTAGTAGTAGCGCTATCACGGGTACATTATCATTTATAGCGTCCATTACTAGTTTGATGACGTTGAAACAAGCCAGAGAAGCAGAGCTGTTTTTTCGAAATCCAAATTGTTCGGGCTTTAGAATATTATGTTTCGTCACAAAATTCTGAAGACGAATCAACATGATTTTTTCAAAAACTTTTGATAGTATCGGTATCAAAGTTACCGGTCGATAATTGTCCATATTAAGTTTGTCACCTTTTTTAAAAAGTGGCTTAACAATAGACAGTTTCAATTTACTGGGAAACTCACCTTCTTCAAAGGACCTGTTTATCAAATAACTAAGCTTTTCACAAATATTATGAGCACTGAGTTTGATTATTCTGGTGCTGAGTCCATCCACGCCTACCGAATTTGTATTCTTCAAACTCTTAATTACTTTGAAGATTTCAACAGGGTCAGTTGGATATAGAAAAATAGATGATAAGTTAGAGTTGTCAATGGAACTAGCTATGTCATAAGATTTAAAATTAAAATTATTCGAATTTGTAATGTCTATAAAATATTGATTAAATAATTCACTGATGTCATGCGGGTCATTATATGTCAAGTTATTGGTAGTGATATTGTCTATTTGTTTTAAGGGCTCAATCTCACCTATATTGTCAGTGATCACTTCCCATGCAGCTTTGCATACATTGCTGCTATTTGTTATTAATTTCATGTTTTGAAGCTGCTGTGACTTGTATATACACTTTTTTAATATTTTACAATAGTTATAGTACTCACTCTGATATATTTTCTTGTTTGAGCATGACTTTATTAGTTTTAAGTAGAGTTTCCTTTTATTCAAACTTGACCTCTTAAGTCCTCTAGTGAGCCATCTACATTTTTTGCCCTTGTTTGTATTTTTAATTCTATAAACCGGGAAACACAGGTCATAGAATAATACATAGAGATTATGAAAGTAGTCAAAAGCCTCATTTAGGGTTTTTTTTTCTCTCATCTCTGAGAAAGACAGAGCAGACATACTTCTGGCAAACTTGTTTATATTCTCTTCGCAGAAGTCCCTTTTATACTCAAACCATTGACATAATTCATACTTTTTTTTTATTGGAACTTCCAATGTTTGTGCTGTTTCGTGGTCTGACAATGCTAAGTAATGAATGTTACCTATAGATTTTTTAATATTACTAGCAAAGATATCCAAACATGAGTTTCTGCGAGTAGGAGCATTGATGTAGAATTCAAAATTATAATTTTTTAAGATACTTGAGAGTTCATTACTATATCTATTAATTTTTAATGTATTAATATTCCAATCTCCACACAATATTATACTTTTATATTTAACTGTTATTTTGTCCAGTAGTGTAGCTAGCTTTTCAAAAAATACATTTGCGGCACTACCGGGTGTCCTATAAATACAGATTAAAATTATATTATATGTCAAAATATTAATTCCAGTACATTCAAAACAAAAATTACATGCTAAATCATTTACAAAGTCAAGAGTTTTATATTTAATATTTGTCGTCACCAAAATACACGCACCGCCACGTTTTTTGTCGGTACGCGAATATGCCGACGCTACTTTAAAACCTGGTATTTTCAGACACCTTTCTAAACCCTTCATAATAAAACTCTCAGTAAAGCAAATAATGTCAACCGTTGTGCCATCTTGTTTAAGCTGTGACAGTGCTGCATATATTTCTTCCATTTTGTTTAGAGCCCCGCATATATTTTGGTGCAAAACTGTTAAACTGATTGAATTATTAACGAAAAAACATCTGTTCATTTTGCGAAGAGGCCTTTTTGTTAATTGAACTGATACTGGTACTTGGAACTACTGGGCGAAAGTAGTACGGAATAGTTCCCTTCTTAGTTATTATCAGTTTGTTCGTTGAAGTTGGGTGCACTGTACATAATGACCTAAGCCTGTTCATGTCCAAAAAATCCTCACTGTATGCTATGTTGTCAATTTCAATGTTAATTTTAAAACTTAAATAACGTGTATAGCTTTTAGAATGTGTTTGAAAAGATTCACGAGACATATCAATGAATTTGCAACCATTGTAATTTCTTGTCAGTAATTTTATTTTATTGTTAAGTTTACCCAAGTTCAAGAAATTGTTTTGTCCTACACTTGCTATTATCACTCTTTGTCCGTTTAAGCTACATAGAAAATTACAGAGATTACTATACATAACGTAAGGGTTATTATCATTTGACCCTAAAACCAAAATAATAATGTCTTTGTCGTTTTTTGACAGCGTCGCTACGTTGCAGTTTCCTAGTATCTCGCTAGATGTCGCCGAGGGCTTAACCAAGCCAAACACATCGTATTTGTCATTCCATTTACCCATTCTATCTCGGGTGAGCTGTTGTGTTAAGTTTCTTGCTTGTTGGTCCCCTAGCACAATAATTTTAGGTTTTTGATCGGCAGTGGTGCCCTCTGATGCCATGTTGTTGTCATCTATAAATGGGTCCAAATTGTGCTCCGTTAACTGTTGAGATTGAGGTTCCGCGGAAGTTATTCTTGAAGTTAACGTAGATATCTTGTTTGACCGGCTCGGGAGATCTTGCCTAATTGGTGTTTCACGAATGCTGCAATCTCTGCTATTATTGTTAATAGGGGAAATCCGTTGGATCTTCATACGTATATTCGTGAGTTTCTTCATTATAGGCGTGGTGACATTTCGAGGAGATGATCTTGAAGAAACAAATACTGGGTCTGTTGTAATTTTCTTTAGTAAGTCAATTTGTGCCGATTTATCAGCCAGCTCTTTTTTAAGTGAGCTGCAGTACAAATTAAGATTTGCAATTTCTTCGTGTGCTGTATCCATTTCACTTCTTAAATCTTTAATTTGTTGTTTCAGGTCACTCAAATTGGTGGTAGTGTCTAGCTGGTTGGTCACGGGGACACTTTTGGTTGAAACATCCAATAGACATCCATCTGCTATAGTCGAATTAAATTGTGTGATTTCAGTTGTTATGTCAGATAAATCTAAAAATGTTTTCGGCCTTTGCCTCCTTTTAGTTACATTTTTATCCGCCATTTCTCTTATTTATTGACTATAAAGCGTCCTCTATTGATAGCGATCCAAAAGCTTGTTGCTTGCTACTCACCGCTAGATGGAGCTGGTTGTAATCGACCAGTTGCAACAATCAATCAGTTGTCTATGATAAAATTTTCTTTATGTTGGTACTACGACATAAAAGTCGTCGAACTCCAGTGACTGTTGTCAAAAACAGCTGATTATAGGAATGTCAGCTCTAATGCTTTCGTTGTAAAAAAATGGTACCTACTCACATTTTTTATTTTTGACTGCCAAACGTATTCAAAATCACTGTTTCAGTTTTGTGACCGTTAGAATATTGGATGTGATGATGTTTTCCATGAAATTTCAGCCGGAATCGTCGCTGGATGTGTCGTAAAATGATAGTTTCATCTGAAAATAAATATTTTTTCTATGATAAACTAAACAAAAACAAAATTTTATTACGACAACACAACAATTACATTAATTGCAAGAGTTTTAAACCAAAACCATAAATTTCAGATTATTATTTTTTCACTTTATTGTAACAATATCATTTAGCTTACATACCTTGGCAAGGTGTTGATTCTTCAAATCCCAACAAAGAATGAATGAATACTGCAAATATTTTTTTCTTTTTATACTAAAAATGAGTCTTATTATACCGATCACTAATTGACAGTTGATCACAAAGAAACAACATTTTAGTGAATAAAATACAATCATCATCCAATTTGTTTTTTAACGCAACAATAATTGTCATTTAATTATGTTGGTATCTACAAAATAACTTGTAATACCACTAATTGTTACTAAGTTACTACCTACGCAATAATTACAAAAAGCATTAGATTTTTTACTATCAACAGTGATTCCTGAAATAATATCAGAAAAGTTATTATTTTTGTGGCTAGCATGTTAATCCTGTACCCTATTTGTATGTGTGACCCTCTACTTTACTGTTAGTGCAGAATTAGCAGGCGGTAAATTCTGCCAGACTACCTACTAAGGCTAGGAAATTTAATAATATCCAAAAATGTTTTTGGACTTTGACAGAAACCTAAGAGGATACCATTGAAAACATTTAAAAGTTATAGGCCATAGTTTTATTAGTATTAAAAAAAAAACGATAACAATATTTCTGTCTTTGTCAGATCCTTCCAAGCTTAGCATTAAATCCTAACCTAACCTCTTTATTAACTACGAAAATTGCAAACAAATAATAGAAACAAATTAAAATTAGTATTTATTGTTTGACGACCGATGTGGCGCGGTGGGCGAAGGTCCGCCTGCGACGCAGGAGGTTGTGGGTTCGATTCCCGCCTCGGAACAATTGTGTGTACAATCTGCAGATATTTGTTTCGGGTGTTCTAGTCGTTTTCTATGTATAATAAAAAATATCTATCTATGTAATGTATTGTATTATGTATATCAGTTATCTAGTACCCATAACACAAGCTCTGCTTACGATGGGGCTAGATAATGCTGTGTGGATTGTCCAGCATTATTTATTCACACAGTATTGTATTGTAATGATGGAGGTTTGCGGGTTCAAGTCCCGTCGCAGTAGATTTTTTTTACAAAATTATTAAAGATTGAAAATAAGGAAATTAATTCCTTGAAATTACGCCTAGTCAGAGAGGCTTATTTATTTTGTTTTATTGGGCAATTAACCTTAAATTCGCTTTCTACTCCATTTTTTGCATTTTCGGCTTCAATTTAACTACTCCTAAATTGGTTTTAAACGACATCTCTTTGTATAAATAATCAAATCAATTGTGTTTTAATCATACCTCTTCTGGATCTCACAAGACGTGCAAGGTAAACATTATCTTTTAGCTTTATTTCGCTATCATTTTCTGTCCGTCATTGATCTGCCTTTTCAATTGATTTTTTGCGCATCGCCATGACACTTCTAAAGCCAAGTTTGCAAAAGCAAAGTGTAAATTCATGATCCCAGAGAAAAGTTCTCCTATTATCGATCTTTACTTCATGTAAAATGCAAACCACTTTTAGTTTCTTCCTAGAACACACCAGCTGCTAAGCTTACTTTACAAACTTTTATAATGTTTTGTTACTTCCAGATGATCAAGACAATCTTTATCCTGACGATCGCAGCGGTGGCTCTGGCTGCCCCCAGCCCGAACCCTGAGGCAGAACCAACCATTGACGTGCTCCAATCGAAGCCCACAGACATGTCCAGCATTATCCCTGAGAAGCTTGTCGACAAGAGGCAAATCATGTACCCGTACTCACCGTACCAATATGGATACCCACTAAGATACGGAGCTGGCTACCAGCAACAGTACATTCAGCCAATCGGAGGGCTCTCACCGTATGTTCAGCCAATCAGAGGGTTCTCACCGTACTACCCAGTCGGAGGACTGTCTTCCTACAGGAACTTGTTGTCTTACATGAATAATGTTCTTTTGTAAATTATGTTATTAAAATAGGTTAGGTTTTGGGAATAATAAAAAATATGCAGATTAAATCGGTTTTTCTTCATTTGATAAATCAAATACCTAATTAGAAAAGTTAGGACCTACAATATGGCTGATTTTAGTTGATGAGGTGTTTGGTCTGCCGTAGCAGCTGTAGCGTTGATGTCTTCATGTTCAATGCTCATGCTCTCAATCTGGCATGCTTGCCTCTAGAATAACTTTATAACCACGCATCATCATAGAATACCATGAGCAATAACTTTTCCCTGAACTTATCCCGCCCGGGATTTCAGTCGCGTGGACTTTAGCAAACAATTTCAAATAATATTTGTTTAATTTTATTTAAATGAAATATTCTATGAATGAAATATTTTAGGAATTCTTTTCAGATTTGAATTTTGAAATTTTTAAGTCTTTATAATGGTTTGTAAAAGTTTAATAGAAATCTCTAAATTTAAATGCCTTTTTTCCAGATTAAGAAAAAAATACACAAACTTAAAAAGGATTAAAACCAATAGGACCCCTTTAGAAAGGAAATTTCAAAAATCCTTTTGTTGGTTGACAAAATAAACGATCGCTTATGCAAACTCTAAGCTCATGTAGTCTCGAAGATTTCTTGATGATTTATACTAATAAACATTTGCCCCCGATTTTTATAAGAATTTCCATAAATCCATTTTTAGTGGGTGCTTACGTCCTAAACGGAACATGCAAGCAAAATTTCAGTCCAGTAGCTTTTGTATTTCCTGACAGTTTTTTATCTTCTAACCATACATAAATCATCATTCGTGCAAGTAATAAAACCAATGATGATAATGAATGACCATTTTTTAAAATTTTCATCCATCTTTAATATTCCATCGGTTTTTTATTTTATTTAGCAGATTTTTTTCTTACTATTTCACTAAATGAAAAAAACTGCAATATTTCGTAGAACTCTGTTCTTTTTTAAATGGTGATGTGAATCTTTTGACTCGAAATAAAATATCGGAACTAACGAGAGCTTAAACTTTTATCGATCTAACAGATAACGACGTATTTATGATATACATCATGATAATATATTTATAATTGTATTCTCTTTCGTCAAAGAAAATAAACGCTTGGACCGAGTTAAAGCCTGTAAAATCATAGATACTTTATAATAAGTCCAGTTGGGATGACGACCTGCGAAAGACTACAGGCAGATGCTGAATGCGGCAAGACAGGACTCTTTGGTGCTTATTAGGGGAGGCGTATGTCCAGTAGAGGACTAATATAGGATAATTATCACGATAAAAAGTAAATAAATAATGCTGGACAATTGACACAGCATTATCTAGCCCCAAGCTAAGCAGAGCTTGTATTATGGATACCAGACAACTGATATACGAGTACATAGATTTTTTTTTTAAATTCTTCTGTTGCCTGATATGAGGAAAAGATACTTTTTGGACTCCAACCTCTAGAACGAATTATAGGCAGAACATGTTTCTGAACAGAGCTCGCAATAATCATAATAAATATTTCAACGAAATTGATATTTTCAACTCAACCCTTGTCTCATTTCGTAGAAGCATTGCAGCCAATGCTGCCGCCAATAACTGACCAAGTTAAAACTATTGTTAGAGATGTCAGTGTATATTTTGTGACCTACCCTCCTACTTTGTACTCTAATAGTGAATTTTTTACTTTATTAATTAAAATATAATTACTATTGTTAGTTTTATATAGAGTCAACCTTACAAAAACGAATACATATAAATTAATGTAACGTGGAAGAGCGACGCCACCTAGCACAAGTATTTTCATAACATACTTAAAAGGTGGCTTCAAATATGATTATGACTATGTATCCTTTATTACTGAATAAACATTTTGTATTTGTATCTTTGTAGTTTAAATTATGTTAAAACTCTATTGATCTGTTCACTAGTTTTATGTTTAAATTTGTTAATAGTGGAGACTTCACTGGTCTATGTAAATCCTAATTGTAACTCTTTATAATGTCTACGTACTGTCTGTATTCCAAATAAATAAAAATAAAATTAAATTAAATTGCAAGCACCAATCTAACATCTTCATTAGATCATTGATAAACCCACATTTAATTAAACTTTCCTTCAGAAAATACCTAGATCCCACGTCTAAATCAACCAATGTAAAAACTATCAAAGGAAATAGAATTCTATTAAGACAATTTAAAATAACCTTTTCAAATCCCCTTTGACTATTCATCCATGTAATAAATGAAGCAAAAAAGCGTCAGAGAAATGGAAGACATCGTCACGTAGAAGGTTCCAGAAGCAGTACAAATTGAATCTTCGTGGATTTGTAGAGTTACAGGCTTTCTTTGACTCAAGCGCCTTTAGTTTACTATTGACTTTAATAAACGTAGTAGAGGAGTTCTAAGAATATTAAATTGAGTTTTTAGTGGTACTAGGTGCCACAAATTGAGTGTACGTCGAAAGGACTAAGTAATTTTTTTGTGTGTGTTCTACATCATCACTACATAGTATAAAACAAATCGCTTCCCGCTATCTGTCGGTCCCTATGTATGCTTAGATCTTTAAAACAAGAAGGTTTATAAACCATTTCACACATCGATTTTCACGCGGGCGAAGCCGCGGGGCACAGCTAGTATGTTAATAAAAAGTACCTACTGGTTAATATAACAGGATGGCAAGCTTAGAAATATCTGACAATGTAAACAAAAGAAATTTTATTTCAAAAATCATTTCTTTTCAGGATAAAATCCGTAGTTGCTCGCGAAATAATCAGGGTCGAATGACGTCACCACTCTGCCTGGTCCCTTAACCGCTACTTGCTGCGGGTATGGTACCGAGTACTCCGGTATTTGGAACTGAATCGGTATCTGGTATCCGGCCGGTATCTGGTACTGAGCCGGTATCGGGTATTGGTACCGGTATAGCGGTAGGTTGTAGCGGTATGATGGTACGTTGTATTGAATCGGAAGGATGCCTTCGACTCCGTACTGGCCGTATTTTGCTTGCCACTCGATTTCCAGTGGCTTCGGCTCTGGGGTCACTTCTTCAGAGAGCGCTGAAGCCATGAAAGCCATGGCAAACATGAGGTAAAGTTTCATCTGAAAATAAATATTTTTTCTATGATAAACTAAACAAAAACAAAATGTTATTACGACAACACAACAATCACATTAATTGCAAGAGTTTTAAACTAAAACCATAAATTTCAGATTATTATTTTTTCACTTTATTGTAACAATATCATTTAGCTTACATACCTTGGCAAGGTGTTGATTCTTCAAATCCCAACAAAGAATGAATGAATACTGCAAATATTTTTTTCTTTTTATACTAAAAATGAGTCTTATTATACCGATCACTAATTGACAGTTGATCACAAAGAAACAACATTTTAGTCATTAAAAAACAATCATCATCCAATTTGTTTTTTAACGCAAATTAATAACTTGTAATACCACTAATTGTTACTAAGTTACTACCTACGCAATAATTACAAAAAGCATTAGTTTTTTTACTAACAGTGATTCCTGAAATAATATCAGAAAAGTTATTATTTTTGTGGCTAGCCTGTTAATCCTGTACCCTATTTGTATGTGTGACCCTCTACTTTACTGTTAGTGCAGAATTAGCAGGCGGTAAATTATGCCAGACTACCTACTAAGGCTAGGAAATTTAATAATATCCAAAAATGTTTTTGGACTTTGACAGAAACCTAAGAGGATACCATTGAAAACATTTAAAAGTTATAGGCCATAGTTTTATTAGTATTTTTTAAAAAAACGATAACAATATTTCTGTCTTTGTCAGATCCTTCCAAGCTTAGCATTAAATCCTAACCTAACCTCTTTATTAACAACGAAAATTACAAACAAATAATAGAAACAAATTAAAATTAGTATTTATTGTAAATACTAAACAATTAAACCAGCTGGAAACAATCACCCATCGTACATAAGAATTAAAAAATAATTATTTGTTGACTTGTAATATACCGGTTTTTATTAACCTACCTCAAGCACCAGCCCCTCACAAAGCAGGTCAATAATGTGATCTTAAATGAATACCTATTACTAACCCTACGAACATTTTTGTAAGACGTTCTTGTGAGTAGAAAATATGTATTTTAATATTATTATTTCTATTATACAGATAGTTCAAAAACAAGTTAACATAGTCAATAATAATATAAATACATCAAATAAAATTTTAGCAAAAATAATATTGTTAAAATTATTCCAAATACCTAGATTATAAATTAATGTATACTATCCGTAAATTAACGGGAGTCTCTATCGCCACCGTTTTATACATATTATGTATAGGTACTGTGGTTTTATTCTTCGACGGGGCGCTTCGATTTTAGCTGGCAGGCGGTAATACGCCGTTTTGGCCGCATCACATGATCAGCTTTGATGTGACGAGTTTAACAAACATGACTCTTCTCGTCAAACGTACTAAATATTAATTTTGTTTATGAGCAAATTTGATGAAATAAAATCATTTTATTTCAGATAACTGGATCCATAATTTGTTAGTAAAATTAAATATATTAAGAACTCATAACTAGGGCTAGTTAGTTATAATAATCATCAATGTTTCCCTTGTTGATGAAGCTAGGATCCGAGTGAAGACCCAAAGTTTTTCATCCCCTACGTCACTCGACCTTGTGGCAAAATTTGTTAGCGCATCTTGTAATGATGGCGGTTTGCTGGTTCAAGTCCCGACGTGATTTTTTTTAAACCAAATTATTTTAAAAAAAAATTAGGAAATTGATTCCTTGAAATTACGCCTAGTCAGAGAGGCTTATTTATTTTGTTTTATTGGGCAATTAACCTTAAATTCGCTATGGTATACTACTCCATTTTTTGCATTTTCCTCGGGATAGTATTAGAAACGTAGAATTTCCATTGCCAGACATTGCATAATGGCCCCTGCCAGACTTTTAACCTTGATAAAAAGTAAGTGAAATTTTGTCATATTGCAAAAGCTGTTTTTATGTATTGAGGAACTATATATTTTTAAGTAAAATCCGCGTTCGGCCTATATTACTTTGACATGTATAATTAAATCGAATATCATAGTTGAACCCAAAAAATAATTACCCAGCAGGCCATGGAAAGGAAGGGTTTTCAGTGTCTCTGTTAGATAGATTTACTTCTCATAATCTTATGATACAAGTTCTTCTATTTGGTAAAACTATTAATAACTTCTAATGTGCCGATCAGAGAAAGGTTTGATGTCCATCGATTCAAATAAAAATATATATATTTCTTTCTTCTTGTCTAAGTGCTAATTTTGTATAAGTAAGCTATTACTTATACAAAATTAGCACTTAGACAAGTCAATATTTATACCATAAATTATATTCAAATAAAGCATTTTTTTTATTTTCTCTTCACTTAATTTTTTTATCCACTAGTGGAAGAAGTGATTACATGTCCGTGTCCGTTGAATTAGTTTAATTTGAATCTTATTTCTTATGTATGTATCAATATTATTAATTACTATTAATAAACAATGAAAATTACGATCAAATAATAAAAACAATTTACAACAATGAAGCTAATTGCAGACTGTTGCAAACAATCTACAGGTAACTCAACTGATCCATAACTTTATTAATTCCAAATAGCCTGAATGATTTGCAATACCTCATAATTTGGCATCAGCTGACGAAAATATAAAGCTACATCCCAACAGTTAAAGCCATTATTTTCAATAAAATAAAAATGCTTAATCCTACCATCTTAAGGGAAAGAAAAACATATTGATTTGCATTTATTTATTTATCAAAGACCTTTAATTAAACATCAGAATTTAAACATCGTTTTTTTTTTCAATATTAAACTCCATGGTTCTCTTGCTTATAAGAATAAACAAACGGCCGCACGGACTTCACAGCCAACGCTGCCAGCTTCGGTTCCAGCACCTTCTGCAATACCGGTGCGTTATACCGGTAAAATACCGGATAGTCTACCGGCACCGGTGCGCTGATCTGGTAATCGGCGTCGGCCGGGCCCGTGATGTGGTACTTGATGGTTGGTTGTTCTAGCACCTCGTAATGGTATTCTAGTGGTTGGCTGTCGATGAGCCGGTATTGCCCGCTCTGGTCCCACTGGACTTCGGCCATGGCGGCGCAAATGCAGAGGGTAAGGATTAGCAGTTTCATCTGAAAGGTTTTAAAAGGTCTATAGTTATAGGAAAGCGAAAGCGACTAGTTAGGTAGGTCACTGTTTTTATATTCATTATTATTTATTGTGGTTTTATGCATACAGGTAATTATTCTTAGGTCATAGTGGGTACACAATGCATAAAAACCCTGACAGGGTACTACAATTTTTGGGTACGTTCTTGTCGGATTTCTTGGTTAGATTAAAATAATTTTGTGCAGTGGAACGTAAAATTTGTTAGCATTAGAAGAAATAGCAAAGTATTTTCTAGCACGTATTTCTATTGAAAGTCTCTTTATTATTGCAACTTCTGGGTTATTGCAACCCCGCCGGGCACAAGACAAATAACGATTCGAGCATTCGAATTTCGAATATTTATTGCGTTCTCGAATAGCTGTAAACTAACCTATTTCTTCACAGAACGTTCCAATTTCAAGCGGAACAAAAGAAGTATAATTTAAATTAAGAACAGTACAACCTTATTAGGGTCAACGGGGACCCCAAATTTCTGGGCGTCAAGTGTGCTTCGTTTAAATTAAAAGAGCCCGTACCCTAGACCCCACTTGAGAGCCGTTTATCTTTCCGCTAATCAGTATTTAACCTTGCCTTTATTCAGATTCTTTATTCAATCTAAATAGAGCGGAAAAGCTGATGAATTCGAGACTAATCTTTTTGTTGTTCAAGGGTGTACTTTATTTCGTAGGAAGTTACTATAAAAACAAATCGCATTTTGATTTAATCTACTAAATCTGTCTTCTCAAAAGGTTTTTTTACAAATTTGTAAAAAGCGCGTTCGTTTTCCGGTACCAAACAGACCAACAAAAGAGTTTATCACTTTGTTTTTATCACAGCAAGGATATTTTTTTAAAAATCCCATAAATGAAAGGAAATAGTATTTTTGAGAATTATTGAACCACTTGTCGATATTATTGTCTTACCTTGTTGATTTTCACAATAAAAGTGAATATTTGTCGTTCAACACATCGCTCATTTATAGTCACATCGTTTCTTCTACAAACCACAAAATTAGTTTTGTAATTATCAAAAACTCAATTATTGGTAAACGTGTTGAACACCAACGAGTCTAGCTATGTTTTTAGGGTTCCGTATCCAGAAGGTGCCAAAGGGAGCCTTACACGTTTTTCTGTATGCCCGTCCGTTCTTGGTTACGTAAGTTACCATACATTTAATCAGACAAATTTTTCACAGAACTTACCTTAGTAAGGACACTACCATTATAAAAACAGTCAGCAGGCATTAGTAAATAAATTATATTAAAATTATTAGAAAATTTATCACTGGCGCCGCCGGTAGTCTATTATATATTACCTTTTATAATATACCAATCGTAATTTCCCTGTTGTGTTCAAAAAGTTCATGGTTGGCGAATATTGACCGAGGGATGTCGTGTTCAGGAAGTTCTGTGGAAGGTTACGACCCAGTGCCAATGACTCGATTCTTATTATGTTTTATAATGATGTACCTCCATATTATTATCTATAGTATTGATCATAATGTGCCCTAGTCAAGTTACTTTGTACTTGTTGTCTTGTGATGCCACGATATAAATGATTATTTTTATTATTGTTAATACCCTAAGTGTCTATACAGAAAATATACAGACAAGGTAGATATACCCTGTGACAGTCTGCCTTGCTCTTGGCTGTTTTTTGATCTCTCTGGCTCTTAAAAAAGCAAAGGCAATCTTCATAATCTCGAGCCATAATAAACCGCTTGTCCAAAAATCCGCTATCCGCTTAGTTCACCTGCAAATAATTAATTAAAGCTTTGCAAGCAGCGGACGAGAGGATCGCGGAGGCTTAAGGAGGGGGACAAGGCACACGCTTAGAGTGCGACTGGGTAGAATTTTGGAATGTTGAGGTGTTTTCAGCAATAATTATGCAATATTTTGCTGGATGCAATATTTTGCAAGCCGTCACCTGGCTGGAAGGCGTCCTACACTACGTTTGCTGAGTCGTGGTATCTCTCTCAGCTCAATTCATAGAGCTATGTTACGCATCAGGAATGCGGTCTTTTTACGCAGGATGGCAGCAAAGCCATCCGTCTCGTATTCCGCAAACATCCCCGATGCACTGCAAAATTGAGGCAGTCCCAACATCATCCTAAATACTTTATCATATGTATTGTACTGTACACGTAGGATATCCAGCGGCCGTTTGGTATAGCTGATCTATAGGTTCCCGGTGTAAAACCCCTGGCAGTAGGCTTTAAACAGCATAACTTTGACTTCCTCTGTACACCGGGAAAACCTACGTATCAATATGTTACCCCGCACCGCCAGAGCCCTACATCATCATCATCATCAGCTTATATTAGTCCACTGCTGGACATAGGCCTCCCCCAATGAGCGCCATAGCGCCCTGTCTTCAGCTTGACGCATCCAGCATCTAACTGCAGTCTTTCGCAGGTCGTCATCCCACCTGGTCGGAGGGCGTCCTACACTACGTTTACCGAGTCGTGGTCTCCACTCAAGAACACGTTTGCCCCAGCAGCGGCCGTCGGTTCTTCGCGAGATATGGCCGGCCCACTGCCACTTCAGCTTGCTAATTCTCAGGGCTATGTCAATAAGTTTGGTTCTCTGTCGGATGTATTCGTTGCGAATCCTATCCTTCAGAGAAACTCCGAGCATAGCTCTTTCCATAGCTCGCTGAGCGACTTTGAACTGGTGGACCAGCCCTATCGTGAGTGTCCACGTCTCAGCTCCGTAGGTCATAACGGGTAGGACGCACTGGTTGAAAACTTTCGTTTTCAAGCATTGCGGTATGGATGAAGAGAAGACTCTACGTAGTTTCCCAAACGCTGCCCAGCCCAGCTGGATCCTCCTTTCGGCCTCCTTCTCGAAATTGTTTTTACCTAACTGCAGAATCTGCCCGAGGTATGTGTATTCGGAAACAATTTCGAGAAGGTGACCATGTACGACCACCGGCCCTGGATCAATGTATCCATTGATCATGACTTAGAGGGAGGCCCTACGTTCTCTTTCAATGTCCACATTGTCTTTAAGGTCGTGGTGATATAATGCCCTACATATTTAAAATATGTGACTTTGTTTGTGATCATGCCATATAAAATTCATGAATTTATGAATTTCATGCATTGTAGAAACTAATAGCCGGAAGGCTGGACAGTGGACACGGACTGCGCTCTTATGAAGCACTGTACCCACACATGTAATATCATGCGTCTGTAAACGCAGGATGTATCCCTTCCGTTTACAATGTTTTTAAATTATGTAAGTTCCTTCTTATAACTACGGCCGTAACATGTACCTACATTACTGTGAAGCTAAAAAAAAATTAACGGAATTGTAGCGCTTAATTTTTTTTCATAATCTGTTACTAACAAATGGTTTTGTTTTAAAGTACTTTACTTTCTTTTGTTTGCAAAAATATGCGTATTGAAAAAACTTTCGTAGTTCTAGTTTTTCCGCATTCTCTCACCCTTGGAACCACTTGTTTAGATTATAAAGCACTAAGGCGGAATTGATTGAAGAATGCACCGCTTACACAGTTTATGAACAATGGGCTTTAGGAATAATTAAAACTGACTTCAAAAATGTTCATGAATAAAGAACAAAGTCCGGAAAACAAAGGCTATCAGCGTTAAAGGGTATTGAAGAGATATACATGAGAATTTATGAGAGAAAGAGAACGCTATAGACCAGACAGGAGAGTGGCGTAAAGGTGAAAAAGAGAAGCTATAACTAAGTCATGATATGGATGTATATCCAGACCTTTTTAAATGGTATAAGAAGTACAAGTGTAAATGTAATGAGTTTCAGGCCTACTTTTCACAAAAGTGGACCGGAAAGGAGATTTTAACAAAACAACTGATAGCGATTAATAAGTAATGCATTTCAATTATGTATTTGAATTTCACAGATAAATTTTACACATTACCGATTCGGGGAAAGCGGCCTTAAAATATTCCGTTGAAACCATAGTCCGAATGCTCGGTGTTTTCGAAACTAAAATAATTTTCAACTTGGAAATCGACCAATACCTACAAAAGGTATTCGCGTAATACAAACACAGCATCGGGCCAACGCATTTTCACGCCAAAAACCAACAATTTCATCTGTTTTATTGATATTTCTGTCACTTCGTGGAAGTAGGGGAGAGAAGGCGACTAGGGGAGGCTTAGATATTACGTTGTTTTGGGGAGAATGGGGCAGTTACCGGCTGCAGTTGGTATTTCATGGAAATTGCGAGGGTTCTTTATCTGCTTTCCGAACAAATACTCAATTAGTTGAGTTCTCTGCGAGTTTTGAATAGAATGGAATTATGGACAAGTATGGGGTGTAGAGCGCTTCACAAGATTAAAGTCTTCTTTAAGAAATAATATTGCTTTGCAGCACAATTTTTATAATTTCGTCATTGACTAGCTGTAGTTCTACTGCAAAGATTTACAGTATGAATCTGCGATGGTCCATAGTTCGATTATATACACACATAGGTATTCGGGGGGGGGGTTGTGTCTATGCTTTAATAGTTGCACTGCCTAGCTGCTTGCTTGCTTCCCTAGTCACCTAGTTTAGCTGCCTGCTTGCTTAGGATAGATACAGACCTGCCTTGCATAGCTCTTCAAGAAATGTAAGGCGCAAATGGTTTTAGGGGAGAGTAGCGCAACAGTCGCCGATCCCTAAGGCAAGCCTGGTGGGGAATCCTTCACGCGGTTGTCCCCTGTTATCGGTCTAATTCCCTCAGAAATAGACGTAACTAAAACCACCAGACGATAGTTAAAAGATAAAAGGGGATGATAACCCTCAAATTATTAAATATGGCAAGTCTTAAAAATCAATATGTTCCCCAGGAGGGTACCGGTTCTACCGGAGAATCCCTCCCCGAGCCTAGCTCGGGCCGCCCCTCGTACTCTGGGGGGGGCAAAGAACTGCCTAAGCTTAGCAATAAGCTCAAAAAACGATCGAACCAACAAGCTAGGGCTGCATCTTCGGAGGCGCCTAAGCCTAACATCTTCGCGGCTGCATCTGCGCCGCCCCTACCAACGACGTCAAGGGCCAATGCTTCAGAAGCACCTACACCGGTCCGACGGACCGTCTCAAAAGTCGAAGCGCCCCTCGGGGCTTCTTCGCATGAGACGGTCATAGAACTCTCAGAACTAAGGGCCGCTATGCCCGACCCAGGGCCGAACTGGGATCTTGTTCCTTCCAGGAAGTGCAGGAGGAAGAGTAACAAGCCCCGCCACCCTCCGGGCGAGACCCAAAAGGCGCGGGCGCAGAAAAGGCTAACGGTAACCGACGGTGGACGAAAACAGCTGCTTAGTGCAGCCGGTAAGTCCACGACCGAAGTAGGTGGGACTCGTCCCGCCGAAGAGGTCCACGCACCGGCGCAGCCGAACGCAGCGCCAGTGCCTGTCGACGGAAGCCAGACACCTATTCAGCGACCCAGACCCAGAGGGAAACGCGCAGGGAGGCTGGCTGCTTTGGCCCGCAAAAACAAGCCCCCACCGGCTCAACCTCAGAGCGTCAAACGTCCCAGACCCGACGACACTACTACACCTTATGGTGATAGTAAGCGCCAAAGGTCGGATATGGGAAACAAGCCCGAACCAACGAGCTACGCAGAAGCCTTCAGGTCGCACGACCTCTGCGTAGCCATAACAGTTGAGCCGTGCCAGGACTTAACGGAGGAGCAGGCCACGGAAATACGTGAAAAACTAGAGGTGACGGTCGCGCTGAAGATGCTGGATCCAGCCACTCGACCTGATACCTCTAAGGTCCGATTCCGTGGCCGTGCGCATTATAGCAATGGCGTCCTTAAATTCTGGTGCCTCGACGACAACTCGCTAGCGTGGCTCCGCACAAACGTAGAAAACCTCAAATCGCCCATCGCCGAGACCAAGCTGGTGGTCAAGAAACAGTCTGAGCTCGAGCGAAGAATCATGTGTGGTCTGTTCGTTCCGACACCAGCAAGCATGCCAATGAGAACCGATCAGATCCGCACGATTCTGGCGGGCTATAACCCACACGTCAACATCGACTCGTGGAACCCAATCCGAACGGAGAGGCGGGATGATAAGGGTGGTCCCGGCACATACCTGCTTCTCCTCGTTCCCGAGTCTGAGGTTGAAAAAGCACGACAACACGATCGGCGCCTGTACTGGCTCCTTGGGAATATCTACCTAAAGATCATCCAAAAAGATGAACCCAAGGACGAGAACAAGGACGCCTCAGCAAACAATCCTGGACCCAACCCTGGTCCAGAGCCTGGTTCCCCTACAGGATCCAAGGCTGACCACGATCCGCAGCCTGGCCCCAGTTCGGGGTACGCAGCGGACTCTTCTCCAGCCCCGCATTCATCCCAAGGGCTGGACCTGATGGATGTCCAGGATCCACCATCCCCACTATCTGAGGAGCGCTTTCTCGATACGGAGGGGAGCGATGTTAGCGAGAGCGACACCGGCTCCTCTCCTATCAAGCGCTCCTAAACCAACACACAAACCACTTCCTGATCCACCACTCCCCGCCACTCCTTTCATCCAAGCAAACCTCCAGCACAGCCTTACAGCTAGCGCGTCCATACGCAGAATGCTGGAGGAAAACCCCAACACCGTGGCCCTTATCCAAGAACCGTGGATCAGGAAAGGCCAGATTTGCGGCCTAAAGCTACCGGGTAGCAAGCTCCTCGCAAACACAACTGTAAGCAACCTCAGAACCTGCATAGTTGTTCCGCGAAGTGCGAAAACACTACTAATAACTGAACTCTGTTCCAGAGACCTAACAGCTGCTAGGCTATATCTATCTCCCACCAACAAGTCGCTAACACAGATAGTCCTAGCATCAGCCTACCAACCAATCGACGAAACAACACCCACACCAGAGCTGGTGTCCCTGATCGAGTACTGCGAGAGGGAGAAACTCGAGCTCATCATCGGCACCGACT
Source organism: Eupithecia dodoneata (assembly GCA_947044415.1). Classification (NCBI taxonomy): domain Eukaryota; kingdom Metazoa; phylum Arthropoda; class Insecta; order Lepidoptera; family Geometridae; genus Eupithecia; species Eupithecia dodoneata. Next base: position 1,088,221 of record OX345665.1, read on the forward strand.
CCAACGCACACCACACGCTATGGAATAGCGCCAGGTGCAATGACCGAGGAGAAGAACTGGTAACCTATTTTATCTCTACTAACCTTCTCCTTCAAAACAGGGGCTCTGAACCCACTTTTGTAACATCCAGAGCCCAAACAATAATAGACCTAACACTAACGACCCCAGACATTTCCGAATTCATCAAAGACTGGCATGTCTCTAACGAGGCCTCATGCTCAGATCACAGATGGATAAGGTATGTTCTGGAACTGTCACTACCCAGCCCACAACCTAGGCGTGTCCCACGTAAAACCGATAGGACTAAATTCTTCCAATCAGTCAAATTAGGAATTACAGACAAGCCTAACATACCTGATAACATAACAGTAGCGGAAATAGACCACTACACAAATCAACTAACATATATTCTTACCAACAGCTATGAACAATCCTGCCCTCTAGTCATACCTAAACAGGGGACAAACAGACGATGGTGGGGTCCTGAACTGCAAAGACTGCGTCGCAAAGTAAGGAAACTGTTCAACAGAGCCATAAACACTAGACAAGACGAAGCATGGGTGAACTACTACAATGCGAAAAGAACCTACAAAAAACAAATTCGCCTTAGAAAAACCGAATGTTGGGAAAGGTTCTGCACCAACATTGAAAACAACAATCAGGCCTCCCGTATAAGAACTATACTGGCAAACGTGCCAGAAAGCACGCTTGGGTGCCTCATCAAACCTGACAATACCTACACCAAATCAGACGCTGAAACCAGCGAAGTGCTTCTGAATACACACTTCCCAGGCTGTCTTGTCACAGACACCAACACATGGGAGGAGGTATCAGAGCGCACGTCCACCGACCAAGACTGGATAACAGCCCAGAATATGATAAACCGTGAAAAGGTAATCTGGGCAATTAACAGCTTCCTTCCCTTCAAAGCACCAGGACTGGACGGGATCTTTCCAGGTATGCTCAGCTGGTGCAGTGGCTTACTAGCAGACCACCTAGTGAAGATATTCAGGGCATGCATTGCCCATAGATATATACCTCACATATGGAGGGAAGTGAAGGTAGTATTCATACCTAAACCAGGAAGGAGTGACTACACCCAACCGAAATCTTTCAGACCTATAAGCCTGACATCATTCCTCCTAAAAACACTAGAAAGGCTTTGTGACAGAGAAATAAGAGACACCACACTCTACCACAACCCTCTACACTCTCAACAACATGCCTACAGCAAAGGCAAATCAACAGAATCCGCCTTACATAGCGTAGTCTCACGGATAGGAGGTGGATTATCATCAAAACAACCTACACTGGCTGCCTTTATAGACATTGAAGGAGCTTTTGACAAGACCAACTTCACCAGCATATACAGAGCCCTTACCAGATATGGTGTAGCGCCGACGCTGGCCGAGTGGATAAACAACATGCTCCAACACAGAGCCATACAAGTCAAAATCAACGAAACCACAAGAGGTGTAGTCGCCAGAGGCTGCCCCCAGGGGGGCGTCCTTTCGCCCTTGTTATGGAACATAGTTGTAGACGAGCTAATTCGTAAGCTCAACGGTCATGGTCTGGTCACGGTAGGATACGCGGATGACCTCGCGATCCTCGCGACCGGCTGTTTTGAGCACACACTATGCGACCTGATGAAAATCGCCTTCAAAACCATTGAAACATGGTGCAACGATCACGAACTGACAGTAAACCCAACAAAAACGGAACTGATCATGTTCACAAACAAACGACAACTGGGTAATATAAAAATCCCAAAACTATTCAACACAAATATAACGCTAAAAACAGAAGTCAAGTACCTAGGGGTCATACTAGATAGCAAACTGCTATGGAACAAACATCTTGACTACAAACTCCAGCGTGCGACCGCTACTCTCTACCAATGCAGCAGAATGCTAGGGAAAACTTGGGGACTTTCACCGAAAATATCCAAGTGGCTCTACACTGCTATCATCAGACCAACATTAACCTACGGAGCGATAGTTTGGTGGACTAGAACGGAACTGAGCACCGTGGTAACTAAACTACAACGCTTTCAAAGAATGGCATGCTCCGTGATAACAGGATGCATGAGATCCACACCAGGCGCTGCCCTAGATATAATTCTAGATGTAGCACCTTTAGACCTCTACATACAACAAGAAGCCACGATGTCGGCTCTAAGACTACACAACACAGGCCTCTGGGGAGTCACAAGTAGTCCTCATGCGCAGATCATGGACAGGGCCATAACATATGAACCACTCACAGAGGCCCCTTGTGACAGAATGGCCAACAAGCCAATACTAAACAAACACTACCAAATACAACTATACGAGGACCAAAAAGATGAATCAGGTACCCACGAAGTCAGAATTTACACAGACGGCTCCAAAACCGAAACCGGTACGGGTGCCGGGGTTCACTCACTGGACCTCAACATTAACATATCAATAACGCTAGGAACGCATAGCTCTATATTCCAATGCGAATGCGTAGCAATAACACAGGCAGCGACAGCCGTACAGAAGAGAGGAATCAAAGACCAACGTGTACGCATCCTCTCTGACAGCGCAGCCATACTCAGAGCCTTGGAAGGAAACAGCTGTAGCTCCAAGCTCGTTTACGAATGTCACTCTGCTCTGGAAAGGATATCCACTGAAAACCGGATCATCCTACAATGGATCAAAGGACATAGTGGATCGCTAGGAAATGATGCTGCGGACGAACTGGCACGAAGAGGATCGGCGACAACCATAGAAGGACCACCGCCATTCCTACCCCTGCCATTTTCTCTGCTCCAGACATGGACCAAGCTCAGAACTAGAAATACACATAACGAACGATGGACTAGCCAAATCAATTGCAGACAAGCAAGGACGGCACTCCCATCAACATCACCAAAGCTAACAAAACGCCTACTAAATCTGAATAGATCGGACCTACGTGTCCTTGTGGGAACACTAACAGGACACTGTCCACTAAACAAACACTTATTCACCATCGGAGCGACGGATAGCCCTCTCTGTAGAGGATGCCTCAGCAACGACGAAACAGCCTCCCACGTAATCCTGGAATGCGAGGGAGTACTAGCACAACGTATAGAAATCCTCAACTTGCCGAGGTCGCTCCGCGAAGCCTGTGAAGACCCCAGGAAGATTCTGCGCTTCTGGACGGAGCTAGGCTGGCTATGCTAGCAAACTCTACGCATAAAGGACCAACTGGAGTCCAAATGCGGAAAATGGAGTACCCCCACCTGAACCTGAACCTGATAGGTATTCTTTGTCGTTTTTCACGCCATAGCCGTTTTGAACAATGCCCACAATTTTGCACGTGTTTTCCTGAACAAAACGGAACGGTGACTTTGCTGCACAAAAACAGTGAGATAATTCGGGTTTTGCTCACACGTGGAATAAAAGAGGTAATTCAACTTAAAAAAATAAAAAATAAATATCCCGTTATAAGTGATTTTTGTGTTAATAACCATGATAGTTTCAAAAGTTTTATTCAACTTGTTGAAAATAATAGTTTTTGTTTCAATTTTTGCATCAGCGCGATCTAATCCACAGAATCCATCACATCGCCCTAAAAGGACAGTTCTCGCCGGTGCTCGTGACATGTCGACACGAGATAACTGTATCTATTGTGAGCGCAATACTGCCACCATCGGCTCACTGTGTAGGAAGAGCAGAAATAAAAGAATATTCCTAGAGCTGCCTTTTATTTTACTGTATTTTTGGGGCTAGAGGTTAGTTACCCGCGAGAAGTGGGTTATGTTTTTAGAATTTGTCTATTGTGATTGGCGAATACTTTGTTATACTTCCAAGCATCAATACAGTTCAAGCAATTTTGATAAATGAGGTATCAAAACAGCCAAATGTATGATATATACATGTTTATAGAACTTTTCAGTCGAGCTTTGTTTTCTTTTGACACTTTTTTTTACTTTATCCACGTAATGTCACTACATAGTATAAAACAAAGTCGCTTTCCGCTGTCTGTCCCTATGTATGCTAAGATCTTTAAAACTACGCAACGGATTGTAATGAGGTTTTTTAAATAGATAGAGTAAATCGTAATCGTGTTGCTTTAGTGGTGGAATATTGGCTAAACTATGTACACTTCTATAAATAAATAAAAAAAAACGAAAAATGTGGCGGCAACTATTCGAAAGTAGCACACGTATTATAAAACTTCTCTATCGAAGTACCATTCTAGAATAGTTGTAGCTCTATGGTTCAGAAAGCTGAACAAAGAGACGCGAAATGACGTATGACGGAAGAAAAAGTTTTCCGGAAAAAATATACCTTGTTTTCCGACTTCTGGCAAAAACTAGATTGATGTTCTGTGTTCCGGTGCGTATGTCCGGTTTACCCGGACTAACGCGATCATTGTTACATTCGGCGGCAATCCATGATTCATTGCTGGATTTATAAGTATTTACGGTGAGTTTTTGGTGGGAGCGGAAGCGGATTATCTTCAGTTCTCAATGGATATCTCCAAGTTACGAAATTTGAAAATACAAAACCGGACCTCCCAACATAACTTTAAAAGATATCTAAACACATAACATTCCAGTAAAACTGTCATGGCCTCCGGTCAATCGCATACATAATCAATTCGTTACAGACGGCTTAAAATTGCCTTATTTTGCTTTTGGTATTACCTCCTCGGACCAAATTGAAATAAAGGTAATTTAATTCATTAGCTTTAAATTTTAACAAGTTGTATCCATGTAGAAACTTCCAGCATTCATTCAAAACTCGTAAACATTATGCATTAATTTCCCGCATGCAACTTTATACCTCTAAGTACAGTCGGGCCCAAAAGTCCTTTGACCTGATGCGAAGTACATATCAATTATTTAGCCCCCTGAACGGGGGCGTTGGGTTGACCCCCCCCCCCCCCCCCCCCCCTAATGGCGTGCCTTGAGTCATTCATCACAGCAATCTGCTAGGCTAAATTGAAGCTCTCATTTTTTGTAAGAAAAGGAGCGTAATGCTCTAAGCTTGGATAGACTGTCCTAAATTACGTAGGTAAAGAGTTTTAGGTTGTTTACTCCAAAATAATAAATAAAGCGCGTCCAATGTCCCCTCCGAGCGGAAAATATGTTGTTCTTTTATTACAAATATAATGTGTCCTTTCAAATCTTGTGGTGCTGCCGCCCTCGTCGAATTAAATAAAAAAAAAATAAGTACCTATATTCATAGCCTTTAATCACACATACACACACATAACTGTACAAAAAAGGAAAAAATATAAATAATAATAATATTACAATACGGTACTCCTAGTCTCGGCACGAATCGTCATGAAATTCCTATCTCTGCAGCCCTAGTCACCGGCCGCTTGAGCCTAGCGAGCGGTCGGTGATCTACCGTTTTGATATTATTTTTTACTGTAGAATATTTTCAAAGCATCTTATTATATTTTCTATACTTAGTAATAAATGTAAAACAGAAATATTAATATATTCTAAGTCTCTTCGGCCAGCTTCGACGTTGACGCCCATCCTCAATATTTAACAAGTATTAAATTATTGTAGCGCAGTTTTCCCAGTTTCATTATCAATTGATAGGAACGAATTTACTAAATCTGAAATTAAGCTTAAAAGAATCCACGGGATACCGAGCTCACGAGTAAATCGCTTAACCCGATCAGATACAAAAAGAGAATCGCTTTTAAATTCAAAGTACTTTTAACCCAGTCGATTTACGAGGATATACCGAAACGGATGCTATCACGAAATCCACTTTATGTTTGATGGCAGAGGGTGTATTTTGAGATTTGTTTGTTAATGAACAGGTTTTGTCCACACCTGTACATTGAACAGATAGCAGTTATAGCTGAAAACAGTTTTGGTTACGTCAGTTCAATTTGTGGCTAAAAAGTTAAAAACTCTTCTTTTGTACATGGAATCTCACTTTCGTGAAACGCTAGGAAACTCGTGCATGAGACGTAGGGAATATCTAGCCATGTCTAATGTGAGAAGCTGGGAACGACTTTCACTCTCTCACTCAATAGATGGAATTCAACTTGTAGACCGTAGAAAAAGGTAGAATTCAGACCATTTTAGATACAATGATTGGTTGGGTTTAATGATGGTACCTTTTGCTTTTCATCATAGAGCCACTTCATTGCTCAATGGTCTTTTTTGCATACCTACACATAGATTCATTGCTAATTTCACCAGCCTGGATTATCTAATCGCGATGAGACATGTACATTTGGCCAGCTGTTCCATTTAAACTACACAAATAAAATGATGTTTTCAGTTTTTTTTATGCATTACTTTTATAGGGGCGTAGAGGGCGATATCAAAGCTTTGTTTAGTACTTTATAAAGTATATTTTGTATTTTGTGCCTCTGTATTTGTAGTGGTTTGATGTGATATTGATCATCGTCTTACTTTCATCAAAACAAAACATTGCATTGTCACCGAACTTACATAAGTTTGCCATATTTCAGCTCAATATGTTGATAACTGGTCTAAAATTCAGTTGCAAGGGTTGTCCTACACAAATTAGCATAGCAAGCTGGGCAAGTAGGATAAACGCTTGTAAAATACCCGAGAAAGGGCAGCAGCTTGCTGGGTTCCCTAAGTCGGTTCTTACGTCATTGACCGGCTGATTCTAATTTTGACCTGTTTGAGGCATCTTACCCCGCGACTAAACGTGGCTAAGATACTGTCTAATGTTATATTTACTACATGTAGCTGACCCGGCGAACTTCGTACCGCGTAGCAGTCAATCTGTAACAGTGTCCAAACCCATGAACATTTTGTATGGGAAAATGTATTATGTTTGGTAAAAAGGTCCATCCGTTCTCGAGTTATAAGTGTTTAAACAAAGCTGACTTTGTTTTATGTATACTATATATGGATTTTTTCTCTGGCCATAGAATAACTATTAGTACTACCATGATTAAGTATAGTACAATTTAATATCAGTGTAATGTTGCTTTTAGTCATTGGAAGAAAATAAAAACGCTATCAAAATAATTATGACGGATTTTATGGTGATGGCAGTAGTAATAGGCTGTTAACCTACTTTGATTTGTGATTGTGTATTGATTTTATTTATGCTTCTTCTGTTTTGAAAAAGAAAGAATAAGGCGAGTTGGTAGGGAATTTTCTATAATCATCATTAGCGTTTATTTGACGACCTCTGTGGCGCGATGGGCGAAGTATCGCCTGCGACGCAGGAGGTTGCGAATTCGTTTCAGGCTTCGGGACAAATGTTTTTATGATATTCAGAAATTTGTTCTGGTCGTTTTCTATGTATAATAAAAATATCTATCTATGTAATGTATTATGTATATCAGTCATCTAGTACCCATTACACAAGCTTTGCCTTAGCTTGGGACTAGATGTGTGGATTGTCCGACATTATTTTCTACATAGTCGACAGCTGAGTTTGGGTTCGTTGGATTTGTCTTTTATCCCCGTTGACCATTTTGGTTCTAGAAGATTATAAAAGCTTGGTATTAAAAAGTTTTCTAACATATTAATTATATATTATTTTAAATGAGCTCGAAAGAACATTTCAAAATTCACCCCGCACACATCCAAACCTTTCTAAATTTTAATTAATTAGAAACCTTCCAGAGTTAAACTTTCGTTTTTATCACATGTTATTTTTTTTAATAACTTCATGCGGGCGGGCTTAGACTTGTGTTCGCTATTATTTTAGGCTGTTTCCGGATCGGAACATTTGTGAACATGTGTGAAAGTACTTTTACACGTACGCGTTTTATGTTTTGTGTGGGAAAGTTACATTGGTTTAACATTCGGGATGAGTGCCCAAGTTTGTTGGGAGGTTGGGCCCAAGTTCGTCCTATCGAAGCAGAATGCCGAATTGTAGAATAATTCTGATATTCTGGTTTAAAACAAATGAAGCCACAGATTTAGAATTAAAGTATCTGCTTAAAAACGTATTGTTTATTATTATTATTAACTCATTTATTCTCAGATTCAGAATACATAAAACAATATCGATTTTTAAATGTTAGTATCATAATCATATCTTTTTATTTATTTGAAAATTACAACAAATTCGATATTTTTTTACGATCACACATTCAAAAGCACAGAGTTTTCAAAGCAAGACAAAACGCCTTTGCATAATAATGTTATTGTATGTTTCAGGCCCTACATTAGTAACTAAGTTAGTAACTAACGTATTAACTAATATACGCTGGTTACTAAATAAGTACCAAATGTATAATATAATACTACGTACACTAGTACTAAATTGGTTCCACCATAGTCTGCGAGCCGCCATACCCTAAGTCAACGGGAAGTCCGCCATGAATTAATGAGTGTGATCGATGGCGTCTACACGCTATGCCATGCTTCTTTACGCTAACATAGCGGTGTACTTCTAACAGTGGATTGTTCGAAGCCACAACTTTTAGACTGATGAAAGTAAAAAAAAATTAGTAGGTATGTATGTAGTATTTTTTATATGGAATATAAGCTTTATTCCGCGTAAAACATTAAATTAAAAAAAAATTTTTGTTGCAGTATATAGTATTTTTTATGTGAAATGTAAAACCTAAAATTAAAACAAGTAGTTTAGTGGAGTATTTAGTATTTTTCATATGAAATACTAGTTTTTTCCGCGTAAAACAATCACGCACGCGAATTGGATTTTGTTGGAGTTCGTTGTTCGGAGGTTTTTCGCGGAATCTTTGCTAAATATTTTTATATTTCACAATAGATTTCCGTAACATAACGCCTAACCTGCCCAACAAAAAAAACAACTTGTAAATGGTAATAGTTTCGAGTTTTTATACCAAAATACTGAGAAATGATCATCAATCTACATTTTTGCATTTATTTAAAGCAAGGATCACCATACCAAAGCACCTTTTAATCCCAGAAAAAGAGAAATAACTTCGACAAAAGATAAAAGTTATAAAACCAATAAAACTTGGTAGAGGAAAATATTAATATTTCGCTAAACCGGATCGCTTCCGGCTACGCCTGTGCAAACCGGATCACAGAAACTTTTCACGAAAAAATTGATAAAATGTAAAACCGACAGAGTAAGAGATTTCCCAGGACTCGTCAAAATGAAATAGCATACAATAAATTCAATAAAACATATTTTTATTAATAAAAAAGCTTTTTTCGTGTAATTTTAGACTACTAACTTTTTTATTATATTTTTTGCCTTTTAACTACGCTTTTAATTAAAAAAAAATATATGCGTTTACTGCTCTTTTATCTAATCATGTTGTGTATGCATATTTTGGATCACAATCTAGTCTAAGAACCTTAATGTTTAATTTCTGCCATTTGCAAAATTGATATGCAAAAGCATATCAATAAACATAAATAAATGAAATTTTGGTTAAGTTGTCGTTGCTTGAAGTACCTACCTAACCATTTTTATATAACTGTGTATGTTAACTTTGTATATGTCTGAAATAAATGTAATTTGATATGATTTGATATTTCAATTAATCTGCAGTATTACCGTTCACACTTCGATCTAGCTCTACGTAAACATACTCCGTTAATGTAAATATGCCCAAGTTTTATGAAAAGGTTTTTCTGAAAACGGAAGACGGAAACGGGCGGGTCGGGAACTTTACCATTTGTTTCAAAACTTTTAATGTGACAAAACGCGCTGAGTGTGGATTAAATTGTGTGTAATGTGAAGGGTTCTTTATGTGGTCATTGTCCTTTCTGTTTATTTATTTGTTTTTCTTAGACGCGATGAAAGCCGTGAGTTTACATTTATAGCCATAGTTGCAAGAAATTGTATCTTTTCAAAATTGTTTAATTTTTGTGTATAATTGTTTTGTAGGGGTATTTTATTTTAATTATTATTAGATAGATAGATAATTCTTTATTGCACACTAAATATATATTAGACAATGTAAAATAAAAACTAGATACAATTGGCGGTCTTATCGCTCAAGAGCGACCTCTACCAGACAACCATGGATGGATAGGATCGTGGATAGTACCAGGGGATCTGTGTGCCTGCAGGTTATATATTTTAAAATTTAATAAAAACTTATAATACTTACATGTATTATTTATACTTTTTTATACTATGTTTACATTATTTATACTATGTTTTTAATTGTGACTTAGGTGTTTTGTTTAATTAAACTAAAACTATTTAGTTTCATTAAACTAAAACTATTTAGTTTAATAAAATCAAAACTTATATATATATAAACAAAATTAAACTCAGTAAATTTAATTTTTATATGGACACTTTTACCTACTGTTTCTTTACCTAATAGAAACTGATGTCTGAAATAAACGTTTTGAATCTTGAATAGAAAATAAATTTATTTCAACTTATGAATAACTAAACTATGTTGGGACCTGTTTTTTTTATTGAGTTTTCTTACTTCGTATTTTATTTATTTTCGCCCAATTTAGGTAAAAATAAATGGTGTAGGGCTAAAATCTATTTTGAAATAAGAAAGTTAAGAAGCTTGTATTTTTCCAATGGAGTCTCCATGTTTACGGTTTTGGGTGTATACAAACAGAGATAATGACGAGCAATTATTATTATTAAAATTATATGATCCTTAGTTTAGGATGGTCAACATCAAACAGTGTTAGTAGTTACCCTTGCACTTGTTTGTATGGGAAGATGAGCGACTTGTTTAACTTTAGTATAATTTACATTTTTTTGTTTTTTAATTCATCCGACAGACCCCAAAGTTATCGACATAGCTCTAAGAATTAGCAAGCTGAAGTAGCAGTGGGCCGGCCATATCTCGCGAATAACCGACGGCCGCTGGGGCAAACGTGTTCTTGAGTAGAGACCACGACTCGGCAAACGTAGTGTAGGGTACCCTCCGACCAGGTGGGATGACGACCTGCGAAAGCCTGCAGGTAGATGCTGGATGCGGCAAGCTGAAGACAGGGTGCTATGGTGCTCATTGGGGAGGCTTATGTACAGCAGTGGACTGCTATAGGCTGATGATGTTGAACATTTACGAAGAACTGTGTACATGGAGAGATCAAATTCCATGCCAATAATATAAATATTTAAAATCCTATTAACTATTAATATTACATCAACGTTAATGAGTTTGTGGAAACTATTAGCAAAGCTATCAGCGATGAGTGCGTTGGCTTTGACAGCTAATAACAATTTTATTAATAAACATATTAATAAGGAATGTGACAGGTCATTCTCGTTATTAATAAACATATTAATAAGGAATGTGACAGGTCATTCTCGTTATTAATAAAAACCATAATACGTTTAGTTTACAAACAGTCAAAAGTACTATTATGCGACAAAATAATTTCATTTGGTAGCATTATATTTGACCTATGTCAAATTACACAAGGAAGTCCTGCGGCTAAATCGAACCCGCGACCTGCTGCACCGACACAGAATGTTCCTCCATCTTATTATAAGTGCCTTAAATAAAGCTTTAGATTTAGTAATATTACTAGCTGCGCCCTGCGGCTTCGCCCACGTGGAAATCTTTGTGTCAAATGAATTATAATCCTTTCACTTGAATCACTCCATCTAGGTATTTAAAAAACCGCATCAAAATCCGATCTAATCATACATAGGGACAGTCAGACACCAGGAAGTGACTTTGTTTTATACTACTACTATGTAGTGATGTGTTGTGTTTTATATAATGAACTGAATTAAACACAATAACAGTCACCTTCAGATAGTCATTTCATTCCAACACAAAAACCATCAATACAAAAAGGCTCGCAGGTGATAAAAGCGGCCAACAACTCAGGCATAAAAGCCGGATTTTCCCCATTACGTTCCATATTCCAATCCCCTGTAATATGTACATTATGGGAGCAGGCAGGTGCACCACGGAACACAGCCTGGCACTCACGTGATTACCTATGCCTCATAAACACACTGATATGAGGGCAGTGAACCCTTTATGAGGGGCTACGAAAACGGCGATATAGAATTGGTGAAGAAAATAGGTTTTGTTTTCAGAAAAAACAAGCAATTCAATCCCAATTCTTATAAGTGATAGCTACACTATGACAATGATATATAAATAAATAATGTTGGACAATCCACACGGCTTGGTTACAAGATAACTGATAATTATACATAATACAAAACATTACATAGATAGATATTTTTATTAAACATAGAAAACGACCAGAACTCCCGGAAAAATTGTTCCGAGGCGGGAATCGAATCTGTAACCTCCTGTGTCGCAGGCGGACCTTTGCCCACCGCGCCACATCGGTCGTCTTCGTCGTCAATGATATCGTATAGACTGTAGAGTCTTACATGAAAGAAACTCTAGATTGTACGATCGGTGCTATTTGCGCGGAGCGGAGAGATATATGTATGTAGATTGGTTTCATCTTGACGCTGTAGAACGTACATGTATATGTGCACCTTTAGTTTATTTCATCTAAGGTCTATCTCATATTTAGAATCCCAAAATGTGTAATTTATGCAACAATACGTCATTCCAAAAAAGTTTTCTAATTGGACACAAGTCGTCTCAATTGGTTGTGTTGAGAAAATGTTTTCAAAACGCATTAAATAGTTTGTTTAGTCCGCTTATTTAGGAGCCGATAAGAAGCCTTTGTTTGCGATTGTCCTTCGTGACCAATGAAGAGGCGATAAGCTCCCCTCGACAGTCGCGTGCAAAAGCATTATGAGATTATCTGTGATCGCCGGTTGTCGTCTAGACTACCAGCCAAAAAATTACTTACTTTAGCATTGTGATCTTTTATGCAAATGACGTTTTACACCGTTATAGAAAAGGCATCGTTAAAAAATGATGGACAAGGTTGATTTTTCGGGAAACTGGCCTTACCCCTTAAATGTTTAGGTTGAGGATGGTAAGCTTGTAACGTAGAAATATTATATCCCTGTTCTAGACCAGATTCTTCTTAGATTTAGACAATCATGACAGCATCATGGCGCATAAAACTGTCATGCGCCATGATCGCGGAATAACTGAAAATATTAGAAAACTCCAAAAACAAAATAAATCATGGTAATTATCCCGTTATCAATGACTTCTATTGCCATTACGAGTTAGTTATTTTAGTTGTTGTAGTTATTTTAACACATCCTCGGTCGGTGTGGTGAAAACGGCCCTAAGTCACCGCAGTCTTGAATATGCATGTCTTACGCAACGCGTGCGGCGAACAAGACTCTGGCTCAGGGCCAAGTAGGCCATGGTCAGCCTAGGTTACCTAGGACGTAGAGATTATATCCGCATTCTATTTAAACTCCAAAATGATCCATAAATTTCGAGAATGGAAAGTGTAAAGAAATGTACAGTCGGCAACGATTATGAAAAAAAACTGAACGTACCACAAAACACTTTCGGAAGACGGACACCGATCAACAATTACATACTAGTTTCTGCGTACGGCTTCGCACGCGTTGTTTCTATTGAAACGTTAACTAAAGTTATTTCTATCACATGGAAACTGAATAATAGGATAAAAAGTAAGACTTTGTTTTTTTCCAGGCCTGGAACTTTATGCAAAATTTCTGCCCGATTCGATCAGTAGTTTCATACTCGTATATCCGTATCTAAAAATCCATACTTTCGGATTTATAATATAGGTGTCATTTTTAGCGCTATTCGAATTCAGCCTTTCCGCCCACAATCCACTTTACAAAATACTTAATTCTTAAACCAATATGGCAATCTACCGCGAACCTCAAACCACAATAAACTAACGAATTATAATGTACATAGCCCAATACCGCGCAACCCAACTTTACCAAACTTTAATCAAAAACCGTTCACTAAAACATGCTTGCATAAACACATCTTGCCAGTCTCTGAAACTCCCTTTATGAATTATGAGTTGCAAGGTACAGTACACGCCGCATTTTGTGCAAGGCATGCATTTGACTAGACGTTAGTCGCTGGCTTTGCTCCAACGTCGCATGTGCCAATATTTCGTGAACAGGCGAACATGCAAAGGCTGAAAACGGCGAAATAGCTGCCCTATTTTCCGCTTAGGCTGCTCAATTGCGTATTGACTGTTTTGATCTCGGAAAATGTGGCATTTGTAAATGTGTTATTACTCGTATATTATGTTATGGATTTGAAACGCTCTATTTTTGGCAGAGAATTCGTTTGCGCCTTGTAAAACGAAAAATAATCAAGAACAGATCGTTTATTTGTTCTCTTGCTATGTTTACTGCGCCACGCCATAACGTATCACTGAATTTCATATTTCAATTATCAAAAATATTATTAATTTATAAATGAATGATAATGCTTTTTTAATTAATAAATTCGTGTATTCTTGCTAGTAAGCAAGTATATTGCGTTCATCGTAATGTTGTTGTTAAAAGCGTAGGTACCTAACGAAACCACTAAAAAATAAAAATAAAATAAAAAAACGCCCAGCTACCAAGTGCTACATAACACTGTACATTTTAACGTACATATGAGTCCCTTAAAATGTACAGTGTATTATATACATAAGCCTGTTTAATAAGCTTAAACGCTTTTGAAGGTTTAACCTGTTTAGGAATTTCGTTGATAAGTGACCTTCAGCTAATAGAAATTTATTAGTTTGCAAAAGCGTTTTTTTTTTTTATTGTACACATTATTAACATAAAAATAACTTAATAGGATATCTACATAGGCGAGCTTAACCCTGACGTGAAGTGCATTGTGGGGAAAGGGTGAATTCGAAAAGCGCTAAAACGTTAATAAAAGCTATATTATAAATCCGAAAGTATGGATTTTAGATATATGGATGTATGTAACCTCTAGCCAAAACTACTGATCGAATCGGGCAGAAATTTAGGTAGTTCCAGGCCTGGAATAAAACAAAGGCTTTTTGATTTTGAGAAGACATTATGTGTTTCTGCCTTTGTGATAGGTACGTAAACGTTGTATTACATCGTAAAACGAAAAACAATTCCTCTACAAATAGATACCGGATTCCTGTTTGAAAACAACAGACAAAGGTTGTCCTCGATCTGAGAGCGCTTGCGAAGAGCCCTCGACTGGAATAGAAGACTTGCGAGAAACTAGCTTCTTTGTGACGTCGCACTCGAGCTGAATGTCAGTGTCACCTTATTGGCGAGAGGTGCCTTTCTTCTTTATTCAGAGAGAAAAGCGCTTTTTAGTCGGCTGGATAAAGATGAGTACCAGAGTAGTCCGGAACTGTGCTTAAACAACCAATAGCAATAATAAATACTCAAGCAAGGTCTCCAAATAATATACCATACGCTAGATTCTAGTACTTTGTTGTAGTACTTTGTTATCTCTTTTTGTAGACTTTAGGTACATAATACACAGCTCGACATAGCTCAAAGAATTAAATTAGCAAGCGGACATAGCAGTTGGTCGGCCATATCTCGACAAGACCTAGGTCAATAGAGAAAGTGACAGTTTTCTTGTGTTGTTCCATTTAATTTTAAAGCACTTGTTTTATGATGTCAGTTTATTTAATACAGTTAAATGTGTTTTAAATGTTTGAATTTATGTTGTTTGTTTTAGGTGTAGGTACCTACTTACCTTCAGTATTTTGTGTGTGCTATATAAATTTGTATTCTATTCTATTATAAACCCAATGAAATAAACGATAAAAATTATGAATTAGAAAGCCTAGCACTTAAAAGCTCATTAGATTAGTTCCGTTCCGATATCTTTTAACTCCAAATGGCTCGAAACACGGATCAAAAGACAGTTATTTGTATTTATTTTATTTTTACAATCGAAACATAAAAACAGATATCCAACAAACTTACCCAACTCACTGTGAACCTGATTCAATTTCCTGAAACAAATAAAAGACAAATTTAAAATCATATTTAAAATATTGTTAGAAAATTAAACTCTTAAATCGTAAGCCCTGTGTCCCAAAAGGTGAGTTGTAACAAAGTTGTCGTGAAGTGCTCGTAAGGCTCTCGTCGAATTCATTACTGCCCTCTCCGGCGCGGCGCTCGGCACCTCTCAAAAACTGCGAGACAAGTTGGCTCTTACTTATAGACGGTAAAGAAGCGGGGTGTGCTTTTGGTACAGACCGGGAGCTGGTATCACTACATAGTATAAAACAAAATCGCTTCCCGCCGTCTGTCTGCCCTATGTATCCTTATATCTTTAAAAGTACGCAACGAATTTGGGTGCGGTTTTTAATAGATTGAGTGATTCAAGAGGAATGTGTGTGTATTATATACATAATACATGCATTTGCACCCGTACGAAGAAGGGGCAGGTCTCTTGTAATAAAAAAATATTTGAAAAACAAATTACAAAGTTAAAAATTATATAAAATGTAATTCTACGAGTATATATCCTAAGTGTGTCATTTAGTAACGCGTCCGAAGCAACGCATGTTTGCAGCAGTACCTTTTCGTTTAATGAGATCAATGAGTGAGATAAAGCAGATTTTTTTAAACACGCAGAATTATTTCTGATGTGTAAGGAACTGCAAACATTTTTATGTAGATAAAACGGCACGATTCTAGCAAGACAATTTACAATAGGTATTGAAATCTGTAGATAATTAAAAAGTTAAAGTTATGAAAGCCAAACCTACTCATTACAGTAGACCCTCTTTTTGTATTGTCTATTGTCTTATTGGTTACATTACGTAACAATTGGAAGTAAATTACCTTGTTTTACATAATATTTCTCGTTTACAAAGGTCGATTAGGAAGGGTCAAGACACCGGCATATAATGAATAAAGAGACAACCAAAAAAACATATTAAGTAGGTATGTAAATTTACCTATGTTAATGAATTTAACCTTTTGGTATCAAAAATACCACAAAAGTATAGTTTTTGCAACTTTCGTTACCGCTTTGAATACATTAGAAAATAATATTTTGCAAACATTTGTTAAATAATAATTGCAGGTGTAGTTTTAGTCGTCTGCATCCTCGTAGCAATAACTCATGCTGGATGATATCACGTAGGTATATTTTTTTTAGGATGTGTGTTCTTATTAATGCTCACAAACGAAAATGAGGGTAACTTAGTTAGTTACCCTCATTTTCGTTGAGTCAGTCACGTGCACAAACGAAAATTACTGAAACTATGCTCTAATTTATCGATAAAAAAATGTTAAAAATTTTTATTACTTTTGTTTATTTTATATCGTTTTAATCATTTTTTCACTACTACGCCCTCCATCTATAAGTACGATATAACTTTTGAACCAAATGATCAATTATGAACTCGGTTTTAAAAGTTTGAAAACAAATTATAAAATAACAGAATTTTTTACACATTTTCATCTCGATAAATTAGGGCATAGTTTCAGTAATTTTCGTTTGTGCACGTGACTGACTCACCCTGTATAATTAACATTTACGTAAATTTAACCCTTGTCTGTCTGTTCCATACTTCGATACCTGAAGATAAACAACCTCCACATTTACATAGGTTGGTACATAATGAGATCATTTACATGGAATCGTAGGTACAGATAAGGTTCGAGAGGCGAACTTCACCGTTTGGGAGAAGTCTGATTGACATGGGTCTTATCTGTTTGTGTTTGATTGCTTCTCTTAGGAAAATATGTTGAGCTAGTAGAGAAATTATCAAGAGAGATAAAATTAAACAATGGACGCAAAAATTATGCAATACTCTGTTATTCCATTTGTCTTATAAAGCCTTTCTTTTTTTACCTTTCACAACAATCGCTAGAATGTGTAGGTAAACAGTAGGTACTTATTACGGCTATTATAACTACTAGCGGCACGTCCCGCTAGTAGTTATAATAGCCGTATCGAGCCACTTTTAACGTAAACCCATTTCAACCTACGAGTACCACCTATGTATATGGAACAGACATAGTACGGTCCCCGTTGGCACGATTCGTCCACGGAATTCTAAACATGTGAGTTAAACTAACACCAGAATTTCACTCTATTTTCGCTCCAAGTCCCTTTGACACAACCCGTGTTAATTCCTAAAGCAGCAGACTACGCTACTCGTAATAAACGTGATGAAATGCGAAGAGCTCATACATTGCTTGTCTTTACCGCGCACGGATCTTTGTTCTTGGGTAATACTGTTAGTGTATCGCATACACCGCGGTGCGCTCAACGTAATGAAGTAAGGGAACACAGGAAAACAGACTGAAAACAGGAGGGAAAGATAAAAATATAAACAGTTTAAAAAACAAAACAGTTTCTTGAAATAATTCTTATTTCAAATAAAAATCGAATTCAGTTAGAGACTGATCTACAGGAATGTAACCAGTGTGACCAGTAAATAAAATTCAGTTTTAGAATCATGAGTCAGATTTTTAAAATGTACATATTTCGACTATAATTATCGAAAACCTTATTGAACCTACATTATGTCTCCTTTCACTAGATTGACAGTATCAATTCAAGCTAAAGAAATTCACATCTCTTACTGTTTATTTTATTTGTGCTAGGTCAGAAGCTACGACACACAATAAGGTCAGAAAGATCTAGAATGTGTTTAATTGAATGCGCAACGCGTAACGCCCTCGGAGGATATTTATGGCTTGTTCGCAGAACTCATTAGAATTGTTCTTAAGGGATTTCTTTAAAATATTAGCTTAATAAAGAGGCTTATTCTGTCGTTAGAAAGGCAGACTGTTTAATCCTTTGAGTATTTTGTTGAGAACATAAGTTATGTTATGCAATAATCAGCTTTATTAGGCACGACATACGAATCATTCTAGAGTTATGGCTACGATTACCCTCATTTCACGTTATCAGCAAAACAAATGATGGGCAACACCAGAGTTTAATTTGTTTTATCTTTTTGTAAAACTTCAAGACAGTCCCCAAAGGGAAATTACCGATATCCGGGGCACGGATATCCTGTCAGGATGAAAAATTGCTTTTAGCATAAGGCTCTATTTACACTTATTTAGTAACTGGAACTTTTAGCAACTCACTGGGTTTGTGGACTAGATGAGTCTAGTATGCATGATCTTTCTATGCATTGTATAGGTATATTTCGGCTTCAGCCCCCCAAAGGATGAAAAATGAAGATAAGAATATATCAGATTAGGTACATGTAGCTTTATAATTCTATGGTAATTACCCGAAATGTAGAAGACCGCCCCACCAACTAATGAGCTAATTTGGTATTATGTATCCTTAATATTTTATTGAAATATTATTAACTCATTAATTATAATGTAGTATAATTAAAACGGACGTGTAAATTTTATTTTTATAAATAAATTCTCGTATTCTTGGACATCCATTCTGCACAATAATAGTGCAAGCACGCACTCGCCTCGCTCTGGCCCACTCGACTCGTGAATCGCCCTCCTTATGTCCGTCGACAATCGGCCCATTACCCACCATTCGTCCATCTGACAGCGACACGAAGTGATCAAGATACCGGAGTACCAGTTATTGGTTCAGGTGGACTGGAGGAGAATTTTAAATTACCTGATATAACATGAAAATACTCATCAAGAGTTTTGCTTTCTCGGGAATTGCCCTCGCAACCCTTGTCTTTAGCTGTCAAATAGAATAATAATTCTGTCATGGTTGCCTAGGAGAAATCGCTCTCTGAGATAAGGCTGCCTTTTGTTCTTTGTTTAATTTTTATTTAGATAATATTTCTTTAATGTAGTGCGATTTTTTTTTGTTATATGTATTGATATTTTTAGTCAATTCATAAAAACAAAAAATTCAAGTCATCAACAGCCTACGTTAGACCACTGCTGGACATAGGCCTCCCCTATGGAGCGCCATAAGCACCCAGCTTGACGCATCCAATATCTCCCTGCAGTTTTTAGCAGGTGGCCGGATGACATCCTACACTACATTTACTGAGTTGTAGTCTCCACTCAAGAACACGTTTACCCCGTTTACAAGTTTTACATTTAAACTAGAACTAGTATTTAGAATTGAATATTAATTAGTTCAAAGCTCAATGTTACCTAGGTACATATCTACAATAACTCTTTTCTCTAAGTATTCTCGCTAAGTTACTACGTTCAAACATTTCTCACATCTAAGTACAAGTTAGGTGAAGCAGCGAGCGACTACAATATCGTCTTAATTCTAACTTGACATCCGTCAGGTAAAGACAACTTCAGTGCGAAGAGTTTTTATGTGTGGTCTAAGTTATAAGCTGTTTGAAAAATATATATACAATACAATACAAAAATATAATACTTTATTGTACAGCAGATACAAATTATGACAAAAATACATAACATGCGACAAGTACAATGGGCGGCCTTATCGCTTAGAAGCGATCTCTTCGAGACAACCTGCGTACTTCAAGAATATCACGGAGAATCGTCTCTCAGCTATCTTAATCATCATCAGCCTATATTAGTCCACTGCTACCCCTATATTGCATTCTAAAACGTTATAAGCGTCTTGTTTTGTTTGTTTACACAGCTCTCTAAATGGGTAGAAAAGCAAACAAAACAAGAAAACATTCTCAAACAGAGACGCAAACGTCTGAAATGAAGGTGAGATTCACCCAATGATTCACCACACTTTGCAGACACTCATCACAGCGCTTGGGCCACTCCAGTCAATTGAAACTATGTGAGTGCAGAGTATGCAGGTTTATATCTGGCTCGTGAAAGGATATTTTATATTACGAACTATCTGGACCAGCAACTATCCAAATTTATATTGATGTAGGTAGTTTTTACATTGATAACGTTAAAAAATGCTGGACTAGATAATGCTGTGTGTATTACACAGCATTATCTAGCCGAAGCTTACAAGAGCTTTGACCACCATCACAGTTGAGAAGTTAATCATCGTAAATACCCCGTTATAAATTACAACCATATATTATATAGTTACAAAAGATTAAATTTATTTTATATAAAAACCATTTTCAATTACCTATGAAAGTTGGAAGTTTATAATGGATATTCGTTACACCGTTTACCCCAAAAACGCTGAGCAGCTCGTGATGAAACTTTGCATATAAACAGATCTTGAGGTGGTAAACATAATAAGGCTGAATTTCAACATAGAAAAGCATGCGAAGCCACGGGCGGAGGCTAGTTTATACTTATATTATAAAGAGGAAAGATTTGATTTTTTGTTTGTTTGTTTGTATTGAATAGGCTCCGAAACTACTGGACCGATTCGAAAAATTCTTTCATCGTTGGGAAGCCACACTATCCGCGATGAACATAGGCTATATATTAAAATGTAGAAATTTTAGAAATGTGAAATTTAAATTTAACGCGAGTGAAACCGCGGGGACAGCTAGTAGAAAATAAATCCCTCTTCGCAGTCTTTGCACCCTTCTCCTCAGAGTATCGTTGGCAAAAAAACTGAGTCAATTGATTCCGCACGCCTCACAGAACCTCCTTTCATGCACGTCTAAGATGGGAGCAAAGCAAAGAGTTTGCAAACAAGTAAAGCTGACGACCCACTGCGACACATTTCACTCAAACAAAGACGCAGCCGCCGCCGCCGGCATTAATGGTTTCTTTTCACTGGATGCTCGGTACTGGTGGTAGAATAAACGTGCAATTTTTTATTACCTAAGTTTTTAAATAATTTTAAAATGCTGGTTGGAGATTAGGTAAAGTTAGCAGCGGCATAACAATGTAAGCCGCATCGCTGAGGCTGCATTCCTATAATGCATTCGTTAATTTGGTACACTACTTGTTTAACACAGAAAGCTTTTTCTCTTTCGTTTATTATTTTTCAGTGGCATTGTAAGCGGATTAAATAATAGTGCCGCAAAGTAACTGCGAAATATTTACACGTATTCGGTTAAGTATGACTTTAATTTCTTGTGTTAGTCTAACTTTAAATGCATCTAAAATATTTTTTTATGAAATGTAAGTACTTAAAATACAATACAAATACGCTGTAATGTAAACCATCTGGTGCAGATCATTATAAAAAAAACATACATGCAACAAGTACAATTGGCGATTTGTATCTTAATAATTCGTAAACCAACGTTAACATAAATAATGCTTTGTAAACGTATCTCAAAACTATACATCTCTATAACCTATAAAAATTAGATGATGCGTTTGCTTGTAGGTGCTTTGTTTTGCTGTCGCTACAAGAAAGTGCACAAACCAAGAACTACCAGCGCCCACTCTTCTTGCTTAAGCAAGCTGTAATAATTTGCACACCGTACATAAGGGCGTGGTCAGACTGACAGCGTCCGTAGATTTGGAATGGATGCCCAAATGGAAAACACTGGTTTGTGATATAAATTGATACATGTATTGTTTTATCTCTGTTTGGAGTATTATTCAAGAGAAAAACATGAAACTGTTTAAAACTAAAAGCCAAAACTAAAACTTGTTATTCGGAAGGCCTTTTTAATATTGATAAAAAACAACTGATCGGCACATTTATCGGCTTTATAGAAAATGTTATTGGGACCAAATTAAATTACATCATTAGACCTTGAGATTATAAATAACCTTCCAAAAACCATCGCGATTGATGCCGTGGGCGAAACTAGCCTACTTCTATTCCTCTTTTCTAATATTGTGAATGCAAAAGTTTGGATATAGCCAAAACTACTGAACGGATCATCGAATTTTTCCATACAGGTAGTTCTAGGTCTAGATTAAAACATAGGCTACTTTATCGCGCAGGTAGAAACCAAATTGAGAATGTCTTTCTTCTAAGATGAGCCGAATAGTAAAGATTTTAAAGTGACTAAAGCATCAGTGGCACCATGTAGTGAATGTGACCAAATGTTGGAATGACAAATAGGCGCCTTCCCTTGACTTTACAAGCTAATTACGTAATGCATAAGAACAAAGGATTGGTTATGTTACTTACTTACGTACTTACGATAAAGCAATGCTGCTTCTGTTATAAAGTATTAATCCTTCTGTTAAAATGTAAACTTTCAGTAGTCATCTAGTACACATAACACAAGCTCTGCTTAGCTTGGGGCTAGATCATGTTGATTGGATTTTCCAGCATTATTTATTTATTTTTTATAGAAAACTGTCATAAATACGTCCTCTCTCTCGTTAATAAAGAAAATGAACCTTCAAATCGGCTAACGTTAAAAAGCCATTTATGCACTCTTTCTCAGCTTTTCATTTCCCTGAACTAAATACTCGCTGTAAAGAGCACGACGCCACTTTTACACGGCTAATTAAACATTTTGATTCGCGGGTGAAAAGAAAAATTTTATTTCAGTTTTCTCCACGCTCGGTCCCACGAATAAATTATACGAGTTTTCTGTATTTCCCTGCAACATGCAGAGTTCATAATGTTATTTCTGGCTAATAGTGCTCGAGTTTAGTGCACAAACTCAATTACCTGCGGCTATAGTTTATTTATTAGGTAAGTAAGTTCGTTTTCAGATTCATCGTTTGAAATTTAACCTTATTATGTTGAATGAATGTTCGTGAATGTGTACGATTTACTCGTAATATGGCTGAAAACGTTCATTAGGAAAGGTAGCTTTAGAGGATTTGAGTCGTGAGATTTGGAAATCAAAGAGTGGAGTTCTGTACCTACTTACAGCAAGTATTGTCTGGTCTTAGCGAGATATGGCCGGCCCACTGCCACTTTAGCTTGCTAATGCAGCTAAATTTTCAATACAATACAATATATCTTTATTGCACCATCAATACAAACAATAATAAAGGATCTACTACTTCTAGTCGCACAATCGGCGGCCTTATCGCTAACAGCGATTTCTTCCAGGCAACCTTTGGATGGATAGGGTCGGTACGTATTAAAGCTGACGGTGACGTAATTATTGAAGATTCAGAGATCATTCCCAATTTAGCTATGTCTATAACTTTGTATTTATCGGGAATTATACATATTATAAGTCTCCCGTGATTCCATTAGACTTCATGGTGCTATTATAATATCTAAATTAAATATATATTATGCTGTTTTTAATGTAGGTAGATAATTATTGTCATTGTAAGTTTGACGACCGATGTGGCGCGGTGGGCGAAGGTCCGCCTGCGACGCAGGAGATTGCGGGTTCGATTCCCGCCTCGGAACAATTGTGTGTACGATCTGCAGATATTTGTTCCGGGTGTTCTGGTCGTTTTCTATGTATAATAAAAAATATCTATCCATGTAATGTAGTGTATTATGTATATTAGTCATCTAGTACCCATAACACAAGCTCTTCTTACCATGGGGCTAGATGATGCTGTGTGAATTGTCCAGCATTATTTATTTATTTATTGGATGACAATAATTATCTTTTATTTAGCTAGAGGAACTTATAAGTCTCTACAAAAGTTACAGATGAGATCTATCTCTCCCCTGCATTCATTTTTTCACCTGCAAAAAGTAAACCTAGCTTAACCTGAAAACACTCAACCTGAAAAACGGTAAGCCTCACTCAACTATTCAAAAAATGTAATCAAAACACAGCACAAAAACTAAGGCCAGTGGATTTGAAGCTTCGATGAACCCAATCCGACCGCCGTCGGTCAGTCCATTACTTACGGCACGGGACAGCCTGTCGGACACCTAGTGACAAATTAAAAAGGCCAATTTGTCCAGTCCATTCCCACTTGCAGGTGCCTTTTACTGACAGGAACTATTTTATGGTAACTTGAGCATGGGAGTAGAGTTATTTTAAGTGGTTTCGCTTACATTTTGGCGGTTTCGTGTGCATTTTAATGCTATTCCGAGACTAGATTGAATTTTAATGAATGAATCTCATTCAAATTCACATTGCTAATTTCCTTTTTAACCGACGAAACGAAAGGTGATAGTCAATTCAGCTCCAAATTTGTTTATTTATGCCTGTAGATAATCATTTTCGCCAATAGTGGTCCAATTTAGATGATTATTTAACTTTTCTAGAGATAATAATCCCAAGGTGATCCCATAACAGTTTCACGTGGGATTTCTATTTCTCCTGTAAAACTTTAAATTATTATTAAGTTCAAAATGTTTTATTGTTTTTAGTTTCTGTAAGAACATCTAATTATAGATCACATAAATATTGTAGCTCCAAAAAGCAGCTCGGTTAGGGTTTCACAGGTATGAAGTATAATTTCCTTTGAAAACAAATAAAAAAGAACGATTCAATTCATAACGATCTTAATAAATGAGGTTTGTCTTCAAAGAACTAATTAAGTTTTCTCAAAATTTTTTCATTCTCAAATTTTACCTTTTCGCTAGCTCCTAAAGTACCCTTCATCACTAAGGTACTAAGGTACCTACCCCAGGTAGCAATAACAATATAAAAGAAAATAAACATGGGCATTTCCGAATAGCTTTCCAAAATGGCCGCTGCACGGTTCGCAAAACTTGTGAAATGTTGTTGCGTCCCTTTTGAAGGACTTTAGCATTTATTTCTAGTTTCATAAGAGTTTTAAAATATACGTAATTCTTATTGTAATAGTTTTTTAGAAATGAATTTCTATATTCATATCAGAGAAAAGACTATCGCATTCTAAGTAGCAGCCACAAAAATAAATTGTGGTCAAGGTAGATAACGTAATTATGTTATTTAGTCGTTTAGTTTCCCATAACACAAGCTCTGTTTAGCTTGGGGCAGATAATGTTGTGTGAATTTTCCAGCTTTACCTACTTATTTATCGAGGCATTTATTTCGAACAGGGAAATATAACAGCAGACAGAATTTTCTAAATTATCAGCTATTCATTGAATAATTTAAAACGCCTTATTATATATACCATAATTTAAAGCTTTGGCTTTAGCATGATAATTTATCATGCTAGGTACGGAAGCTTTTGATAAGCTTAGTTAAATATTTAGTGGCTCTAAGAAAATAGTCGAGGATCATTAAAACCGGGCTTTTCTTCCAAATATCCATAAATTTTTCGTGTGGCTTATTCCTAAACCGTCCAACTATTTTCTTTTCAACACAAATTGGTCTTTTCTGCGAACCCTACGTAGCATAAACCAGTTGATTCAAACACAATCGGGCGAACGATACGCCAGCTACAGATACTGTAATAGTTAGCTGGGACTTACAAAAATGTCACTTGAAATTGAATTTTGTGTTGTGTTTCTAATTTGCAGAACTTGAGTGGCTAATACCCGATTTATGCAGATTTTTATACAAAGTTGTGACATTCATACATAGTATAAAACAAAGTCGCTTCCCGCTGTCTGTCTGTCCCTATGTATGCCTAGATATTTAAAACTACGCAACGGATTTTGATGCGGTTTTTATAGATGAGAGTGATTTAAGAGGAAGGTGTATATGTAATATCCTATATACCCGTATACGTGACTATGGATGTTAAAAACTACGTAAACAAATAGAAATAGGAAATATTTATTTGTTTTTCATATAAAAGAATACAAATTAAGACCTAATAAAGATAAAAATTTAAGAACTAATAATAACAATTTCAATGCGAGAAGACAAAAAGGCTACCGGCTCAGCATTAAATGCTACATTGACACAAGTGCGAATGCAGCGCTGGTGTTCAGCGGCGCCAGAGATAAAAATACACGGGCAGAAGCTAGTTTTCCATATCCATAAGTGACAGAGCCCGTCCAGTCCGGCTTAGTCCCGATTTGCAAACATATTGGAGCTAAATCTCAGACTCAATGAAAAATATTTCGAACCTTTTTAACTTTCAAATGAATCCGGCCGTCCGTACTGAATCTATTTGACGATTTTATGGAACGCCTTTTTGTTGAGAAGATGTATTTTATTTCGCTTTTATTCTATTTGCATTTTATATAAAATACCCTGATTTAAGAACGTTTGTCGTTCGTCCAGGTAAATAATTCTTGACATCATCTTTCCATCTAAACGACTACTTGCCGAGGCTTTCTGGGTTTTCAAAAAAACATTCTGATCCACAACGTTTCTAGTCTATCCGGATTCAAATGCAGATTTTTTTCGATTTAATTCTATGCAGATTTTATCAAAATGAAACTTTTGAAACTTGGTCCTTGCGGATTGATGATTTGTTTGTTTGGAGAATACTTTCGGACGAGACCAAAAGTCCTCTAGTAAACAAATCCTTGACCTCTGGTATGGATTAACAGTAAATTTCATGAATTTGTGGTCTGCAGCCAATCCCCGTCGGCATTTACAAGCAAACCTCTGTAAACATTGGACGCCATTTGAAGGGACAAATTCCAAGAATGGTCCACCGAACCTTCTAAATTAGAAATTCAATCGAAATTTCAGTTGCCTAGTCAGGATCTGATATAATTCTCCCTGGTTATAATTCAGGGCTGCCGTTTTGAGGATACGAAATTGTAATATAATGTTATCTCACGGGTTTATCAGTTACACGTTATAACCTTAATGTACTTAAATAAAATACTGTATTGCTAAAGTATTTTCATTCCTACAATTAACCTCATCATCATCATCAGCCTGTATTCGTCCTGCTAGACGTAGGTCTCCCCTAATGAGCACCATAGCGCCCTGTCTTTAGCTTGCCGCATCCTATACCTATCTGCTTGCAGTCATCCGCAGATCGTCATCCTACCTGGATGGTGGGCGTCCTACACAACGTTTGCTACGTCGCGATCAATACAATTTACTGAAAACCTTTAGTACTTGGCGTGGATAAATAGAATAGAAGAGAATAGAAAAATATTTATTTGGACACAGGTACAAAATACAGACATATAATAACAAACGGCAAATAAAGTAGTTTATCATGGGGGTAGGTAAGTGACACAAATAGGTGATATCAACAAAAAAATACTACCTCGTTCGACATTCGATAACAATACTTAACTAAGTGAAATAAAGAGTACAGAAAGCCGGTACAGTATCAAAACTAGCTATTAAAAGTACTTTGTATCGTAATGAAACCAATTTACCATCAGCTCTACACCACCAGCTTTATCGGCAAGTTAGAGTAACCTAATTATAGCCCCGTATAAACCAAGTTCACGCATGATTTCTGACATACGGAAATGAGACCGTAAATTGGGATAAACGGCTCATTTTACGTAAAATAGCTATTTGCGGCCTGGGTCGGGCGAAAGGATTGCAATTACGTCACGACTAGTTGGGACAGGAACGTTGGGCCGTTAAGTCGCTAGGTCAGGGTGGATGTCGCCCATATGGTTCGAGAAGTAATTGGCAATAAATGACGTTATGAAACTACACATTGCCTTATATGTGTCGGTGAAATCTATAATCTGATTCTTCATTTTGACCGACATGAACGGATAAAATAAAGTAAATTACCCAACCTGTTTATTCCTTATTGGTCAACGTGGAAATAAGGGATTTTCGAGAAACCTCCGGAATGTTTTCGCATGTTGTTGTAACTTACTTATGCGCTAGGTACAAACATTTTTAATATCTTTTCATTTTTATTCCAATGAAATCGCTTTGAAAATTACATAATCCATTAAAATTAAAGGCGCCAGTCAACCTCACCGAGATCCATACCATTATAACATGGGACACATAAGGGCGGCAATGAGATAAAACAATTGTCTGCTATTATTCCAACCACTTGAGTTCAACTTCAACTTCTTCCTAGATGGCTCTGCATCTGGATTGACGCAATTTTGCCGTTCAGGGACATCATTCTGAGAACTGACGGCAATTTCACCCTTTGAAGTAATCAAAGTTATAAAATAAACATGCATAATGTGACATGCATGTTGCTTCTTTGAAGGTTGGTAATCAACAACCAATGCTGGAAGCCAGCTTATTTCTTGACGAGTTCCAGCCTTTTTGCTCACTTGCTACAAAGTTAAACGTAGCCCGTGAAATATATGTTTCAGGAACACTGTAATAATAATAATAGTACCATGTTGTCATCCACTAAAACTTTAATACCGTAGCTTGCCATATAACAGGGTATTTTAACATAAAAGTGAAGAAAACTTTACACTAGCGAAACTCGATTAAAGTTTGTAAATAAATCTCCTAAAATCTCTACTCTGTTGCAGCGTCCATATGCAATTTACATTGCTTTTGATTCTGATGTTTGATCTGATTTGAGATACTTCCTTCAATAAATATATGTTAAACTCGATGCCAAGCAACATAATTTTAGTTATTTGCGGCGTGGTTTAATAACAAACATTCTACATCGAGTTAAGCTAAGGTATAACTATACTTATCTGTAGACCTGATAGATTATTTTAATTAAAAATGTATATGAAACTATACAATAAATAATTAATTTCATACATAACTAATTAGGCTTTCTTAGTAACTAATTAATAAATTTCTATCTACATAAATTAGTGCTCCTAATAGGTTATCTAATCCATCGCTAGGATCGCTAATAGAAGCTTTAGATATCTAATAAGCTATAGCAGTTGATCTACGTTCGCAATACCCTAGTGTAATTAATTGTATAGGCGCTATTAGCGTACCAACTAAGCAGATAGGTACAGTCAGCGTCAAATGATCTGAAAAACATAATAGCAATTGGATATACGCAATTCGAATCATCATATTGTTGTAAGCACCTAAGGTGTTCAAAATATCTTACTAATCATGTTTTTATATTTATATGAGCAGTCAGAATGTTCAAAGTTATCTTAGCAAACAAAGCTCTCGAAGTTATCTGTTTCAAATATATATGATATATTAATTATTCACTCAAAAGGGTTTGCATATTACTTTTGACGCTCATATCAATTTGACGCTGACTGTACTAGCGGACGAGTACCTACTACAAAACAATAGTGACAAGATGATGCGACATGCCTTGAATAATGTATTGGTGCGTAGAATAGGTGGTAGTTGGTGCAGGAAGTTCTGTGTGGTACCGTAGGTAGGTACAATCATCGGCAATTGATGAATCGGTATTTCATATTTAGCTATTGCATTATTAATGACCTCTGTGGCGTGGTGGGCGAAGGCCCGTCTGCGACGCAGAAGGATGCGGGTTCGCTTCCCACCTTGGGACAAATGTTTGTACGATCTGCAGATATTTGTACAGGGTGTCCTGGTAATTTTCTATGTATAATAAAAAATATCTATCTATGTATGACATGTATTATGTATATCAGTCATCTAGTACCCATAAAACACGCTCTGCTTAGCTTGGGGCTAGATGGTGTGGGGATTGTCCAGCATTATTTTTTATTTATTATTATTGTGTACATTTATGTATCTTAGTATCAAGGTAATGTGTAAGTGACACAATGTTACACTAACAGGGCGTGACAATAGGTACTGAGAGTGGAAGTGGGCCAATTTAACTACTGACAGTTGCAAACAATATAGAGTTAATAAATAAATAATAATAAATAATGTTGGACAATTCACACAGCATTATCTAGCTCCATGGTAAGCAGAGCTTGTGTTATGGGTACTAGATAACTGATATACAATACATAACATAGATAGATATTTTTTATTATACATAGAAAATAACCAGAACACCCGGAACAAATATCTGCAGATCGTACACACAATTGTTCCGAGGCAGGAATCGAACCCGCAACCTCCTGCGTCGCGAGCGGACCTTCGCCCACCGCGCCACATCGGTCAAGTTAATGGAGGCAACTGATTGATATGAACATTGATATCAATAGGTAAATAGTTTATTCTCTTGTCGAATTGACGTGAGAGATTTGATATAGAAGCTCTATATCAGCGTACTATTTAGAGGAGCTTCAAATTATTGACAAGTAAAAATGGTTAATCATGGTTACGCTGACTGTACCGTTTGAGTGTTTACCATTCGGAGGTAATACAGCGATACATTATTTACTCAACAATCGAATCAATATAGATTGATTCGATTCATTACAGGGTATTCACGTACCTGTTTGTATTGGTTTAGGAATATGTAGTCTAGTACAATATTCGTTAATTAAAATCACTTTGTACCTCATATTTGTAAACGATTTTTCATCTCTTGGATGAATAACAATTTATTTAAAATAAAATAACAAAAAAAGAATTGAAAAAAATTAGCACTCATATTTTATACAGTTCGTTCAGGTTTATTGACAAGAATTTTCTTATAACAGAGCTTGTGTTATGGGTACTAGATGACTCATATACATAACACAATACGTAACATATAGATATTTTTATGGTACTCGTACATAGAAATACCCTGTACACCCGGAACAAATATTTGTAGATCGTACACACAATTGTCCCGACACGGGAATCGAACCCGCAACCTCCTGCGTCGCAAGCAGACCTTCACCCACCGCGCCACAGAGGTCGTCATATATGTTTGATAGCTGCGCCCCGCGGCTTCGCCCGCCATGGAAATCTAGATGATCAAATGGTTTATAAACCTTCCTCTTTAATCACACTATCTATTAAAAACCGCATCAAAATCCGTTGCGTAGTTTTAAAGATCTAAGCATACATAGGGACAGACAGACAGCGGGACGCGACTTTGTTTTATACTATGTAGTGATAGTGATAAATAATATAATCACGCGTTTGAATCACGTACTAAGGCTATATCGTACCGAAGGATTTCGTGGTTAGTTCGAACTTCCTTGCGTCTGAGGAAAGGTCGTTGCCGTCATAAATAATGTCCTGTGACTAACTTCCATTGAGCCATGGAGGCATGGCGTTAGAATCGACCTCTGCCACTCCGCCCAGGGATGACGTAAGACTAAGGGAACCTTTTAGCCTTCTAAAAGATTCCCTTAGTCTTACGTTGAAGAAAACTGCTGGCCGTACGTACGTTGTACGTAAGGCCAGCAGTTTTCTTCTCGTATTTTTTACATCTCCACTGCGACCCACATGCCGAAAAGACCCTATTACTAATCCCTTGTCCGGCAGTCGATCCGTTTGTCCGTCTGTCACCATTGTAGACTGTATCTCATGAACCGTGATAGTGAGACAGTTGAAATTTTCACAGATGATGTATCTTTGCCGCTATAAAAATAAATACTAAAAAAAAATATAATAAATATTCCCTTGGCTTATTGGCTCCCATAGAAACGTAATTTTTTTGCTCGTTTTTGCACGATATCGATAACGACAACACTCTTACACTCTTGAAATGTTCACAGAACATTTAGTTATCACTTTAAAAATAAATAATTAAATCAAAATAATACTTATTTAAGGGGCTCCCATACAACAGACATGATTTTTTTGTCATTCTAATAGAAATGGTACGGAATCCTTCGTGCGTGAGTCCGACTCGCACTTGACCGGTTTTTTTAGAAGAGCACAACCTTTTCTGTCTCCTGCAAAGATGCTCCACATTATTACGAGCAGCTATTTATACCGTCCCACCTCATTTTCTAATTAAGTATTTATCTGTAGACTCCCTCGGAGCGCGCTGAGGGGATAGAACGAGTGCATGGCAAACCTTTCCCTTTAATGTCCGGCACTAGAGCTATGAACTTAAAAGTAGCTGAAGTGCATTTATGAAGAACTAGTTTCTGCTTGTGGCTTCACTATCAGGTATGACTTGAATTGAATAGTCCATAAACAAAGAGAGACAAACTGGGTAGGTACATAATAGTGAGAATATTTTTTAAATCTTAACTAAAAATAATGCTATAAAATCCGTATTGGACTTGTGGTGCCGGCTTAGAATTTGCAGCACCCAACTCTTCCCGCGGGTGTCGTAAGAGGCGTCCAAGGGATATCCGCCGGGGGGCGGCAGCGACTCCAGTAGAACAATTGACCACTGAACTGCGATCCCCAACCAGAATGCCCAGTGGAGATTAACCACCACCCCTATGAGATAAAAGCTAATAAGGCGCTTATAAGAAAGAAACGTGCGTCCAACAGTGGACCAATACAGGCTGTTTTCATGGCCTTATGGTTTGCTAGCTTGGCTTGCTATGAGATAACTGATATACTTATTTACGTAGTAAAAAAAAGCAACTTTGTATTTCTGATGATTCCCCATTAAAAACATAAATAACCACTTTATTCTAGTATATTCTGGATGGATGTACACGGATTTATTTTATTCTCTCCCCTTTGTTTCAATCAATTCGTAACACAAAAAAGAAAAGCCTGATAAAAACCAGAAGATTAGTAGAATCCAGTTAGAAATATATTGAACCCTTTGTAATCTCAACTTCGATTTGAAAACGGTTCTAAAAACTCAATTTACTATCTCGAATGGAAGCTGGCCCGGGGTTTTGAACACACGGCCTGAGCACGTGGTAGAGTACAAGACCATTCCATTTTCTCTTTCTATTGGTGTATCAATTTGTTGTAATAACGTTCTGTTCAATAATTAATTTAAGTTTTCGTTAATTAAGGTACAGATAGTTTACATATTCTAGGTTCATAATGGATACACCAATCAAAATGTCACTAATAGAAACATTATTCATAAAACACAACAATGTTATAGACGGTTATTTAGAAAATAGCAATATAACAAGATAATTAAAGAAATTTACAAATCTAGCCTGAATTACACATAAAGCAAGTTACCTACGATAGAATCTTGTTTTTGAAAATTATTCGTAGAGAGTAAAAGTACATCTACACCATTTAAAAATTATTCTTTGTACAACCTACTTACTCTAGGAATAAAATAAGTGGATTTTTGTAAAGTTTGCAATAACATTATTACCAAGGTACCATTATCTAATTA
This sequence comes from Eupithecia dodoneata, assembly GCA_947044415.1. Classification (NCBI taxonomy): domain Eukaryota; kingdom Metazoa; phylum Arthropoda; class Insecta; order Lepidoptera; family Geometridae; genus Eupithecia; species Eupithecia dodoneata. Next base: position 1,121,607 of record OX345665.1, read on the forward strand.
CTATGATTGAGTTCTGTTTGGTAAAAAAAGAAAAGAGACCCCTTTTTATTCGAGCCACATGATAGAGCCATCTGGCGTGTGGATACGGGAATAACATTAGATACGAAACAAAAAACAATCGAATAAACCGATTTCCAATTTACGCCAAAATTGTAAGCCGCTGAAGGTAATTTTATATACGCATTGTGAGGTCAAAGCGAAACAAAACTGAACTATTGTTTTTGTCATTGAGTGTAAAGGCCGGTACGGTAAAGCGCCACGTTTTTACAGTCCTCGGAAATATTTACGGTAAATATCTCCTGACGTAGAAAATATATGTACCTATACAATAATTATGATATTATATATTGTTTATTGTATTGTAGCAAATAGGTAGGAAAGCAAAACCTACGTAAAATAATACTTGGCAAATCGATCCAAAAAAGATCAAACCCCATTAATTTTATTTCAAAGAGAGAAAATCCCGACAATAACATATTCGCCATTTTCCCGCCCTAACAACCGGCGACGACGTCTGCCTTCATTTGCCGCGTAATTAAACGTCAAGCAGCCATTTTGAAATAAACATGTCGTATGAACAGAGTGGCGGGAAGTGATATCGTCACGTACCTACAGAATTTTAATGCAAGATGCTTTTAAATCTCTTTTTTATGGCGAACGAATCCAACTTTGAGAGTAGCGACAGGAAAATATGTTTTTGCGACGTAAGATGAGGTGCCTAGATTACGGCGAATGGCAGAGCTTTTGTTAGAAATGTCAACAGCCACCATGGAAATGAGATTGGAAATATGTTTTACTAGCTGCGCCTCGCGGTTTCACCCGCGTAGTGATAAATATTTTGGATAATTATACAATATATCTTTATGAACTGTAGCCTATGCATTATTCTGATATGTAAGCTATATTATTATGAAGTTTCATCAAAATCCATTCAGTAGTTTTTGCGTGTAAAGAGTAATTAACATCCTCACAAACTTTCGCGTTTATAATATTAGTAGGAGATTAAATGGTGTATTATGGTTTTTATTGTTACATTTCCTTCTAATAAAACCTTTGAAACTATCATGGTTATAAATAACGTAAAATTCATTTATAACGGGATATTTATCATGATTTGATTTTTGAAGTCATGGTAAAATATCACATTATAAATAACTTTAACATAATCTTTGTTTTGCAATATAAGTACTTATTTGTACTAAAAAAGCTATACAGGATACCCCACGTAACGGGGTGATACTGTACGCAAAGGAAATCACAGTAAGTACCTACCCATGTTGTTTAGTGCCACTCTGTATAAGGAAAACTTACAGCTAGATAAAGATTAGATACAAAGAATATTTAACTTGAGGCAAATTCGAAGTTTCCACACATAATACACACACATAGAACTTAAAACCTACGAATAAATAACAAGTCCTTTAAACCTATAATTAATTACAAGACACATTTATTAAAGTCTCTTTTTGTGTATACTTAGTGGCGCAAATTGAGTCGTACCCCAGAGGACTCGTGTCGGAACACTAAACATTTCCAGACATCTCGGTTGTCTCGGTGTCTGGAAATGTCATTGCAAAATCAACAAAAATGCAAATATCCATGTGATGTAAGCGAAAGAAATGATTCATTATTCCACAATTCGGTCACGTTTACGCATGCACTTGACGTGTCCCATTGAACTCCATAACCGGCGCTTCATACATAATACATACATATATACTAATGTAGGTAGACACCTACAGACATCGCCCGCTCTGTCACAATTCCCAACCCCTGCCAAATCACGCCCCAGGACTAACGTCAGCAATCACAAGAAATAACCAAGTTCAACCTCCGGCAATGAAAGAAAGCTCATGAATATTGATCTCCTAATTTTCGCTCATCACCTTCTCAGCTTAGCAGGCGCGTCACGTCGCGTCGTACAATGACAGGTCCTAATCGGCATCCGTTACACAACCACGGTTAGGCGGCCAATGTCGCGGTCTACGCGGAATATCGATCGTGGAGATCCGAGGAGATCAAGACGTCCGGCCTAAACGGAAACTACAGGAAAAGGAAACTCAGGACTGCATATAAAACGCCACGTTCAGTCGACACAGCATCATTCGACTCCAGTCAGCCGAGTAAGCAACAATGAAGAGCTTCGTCTGTGTTGTCCTCATCGCGGCGGTGGCGGTCGCAGAGCCTCCGAGGTACAGGCAGAACGTACAGAATTTCAGGTTACAGAGGCAAGAGGTCGACCGTGAAGCGACCACTCCTAGTCCCCAGAATGCACCTTACCCGGCTGCAGGATTCAGACCAGCAACTGCCTTCAACCTACCGAACGAAGTTGCTCCACCCGCCACCTCATACGGAGTTCCCGACAACAGCTATGGAGCGCCCGCCCAAACCTACGCTGCTCCTCAGCAGGCGTACGGACCCCCGGCCAGCCCCGACACCGAATATGGAGCCCCGACCACTGAAGGAAGTGGCGAAGAGAATCTACAAGTCGAAGGCCTGAAGAAAGAGAAAATCGAAGAGGCACCGAAAGACGCCGAAGTGCTGAGCAATCAGGGAGCTTACTACGTGCTTCTACCTAATTCCCAGCTGCAGAGGGTTCAGTTTTCTACGGAGAATGATCTGACGAACATGGCGTACACGGCCCGTCTTCAGTACAAGAATGAAGACCGCGCTCCGCTGTACGTTTACAACGCAGTGCCTCAGTATCAACCTTCAGCCGCTTACGTTCAGCTTTTCTAGACGGACTTTTAACTGTGTGCGTAACTAAAAGTGACCTGACTCTGTTTGAAAATAAGGTTGAAAACAGCTTTATTCCTAAATCTGTATGATACTCATCGAATAAAGTAATTTGAATACAATGTTGAATTTTACTAATTACTTTGAAGTCATGTCTTACCGCCTTAAAATAAAATCCTCTGGCTTACAGACAAGGTTGTAATTTAAAACATGTAAAATTCCCTTTCTTTTCCTTTGTAGTAGGTACTCGAGCTGACTCAAGTGGCTACCAAAATGGGTCATTGCCATGTCAACGTAAACCAGTCAAGACACATAAAGAACTTACATGATTTTGTTTGTTTTCTGACATTTTTCGGTCGAAGTGCAGTATTTTTACAAAAGTATGACGAAATCGCATGACAAAGAGATCATTTGCATTGCAAATTGGCTATGATTTAGTTAATTTAGCGTGAACACGCAGTCACACAACAAAGCAGTCAAGGGAAGGATTACCAACCTACTCGCTTTTACTCAAAATGACACAAAATGTAGAACATAAAGAGTAAATTATTAAAACTCGGAAAATTAAAAAAACAAAGAAGTTGTAAAAGTTGACCACAGTTGAAAGAAATCCACTCATTTTATTACCTACCACGGCTACCACAAAGTAAAAATAAATTAATGACGCTGGATATTATTTACTATTTCACACTACCTAATATTATAAATGTATGTTTGTTACTTAGTCACGCCAGAAGTACTAAACGAATAGGGATGAAATTTAGTCTAGATGATGCTGTGTAAATTGTCCAGTATTATTAATTAAGTAATTAATCTAAGAAAAATCAAAATCAATATTATAATCAATCAAAAAAGAAATACCTGCCTAACTTAACCACCTAGGTACGGCTACGGTATAAATACTCCTTAATAAAATCAACCTATGTATGTTCCAGTAAACGTACCACAATGCCAGATTCGCCATTGTGTTCGTAAGTTATATTCTCTCTGCTTGTTCAGTCGTAACCAGAGGTCGTGTCAAAAACATGAGGCTACATTTTCCTTTACATTTGAAACAAAGAAAGCGAGTGATTGCTTTTTCTCTGCGATTTCATTAATCTTTTTTATTCGGTAGTATTTCGAGGTGTTTTGGTTTGGAAAAGTAAATACAGTTAGGTAAAACAATACTCACTATTCTCACATATATGTATATATACATATATCTCTGAGAATATATAATAATGTTTGTAAGCTACAGTACAAAAATCCATAATTGTTGTTTTGGCTTTGTTTTAGAAATATAATTTATGAAAATTCCGTCTAAAAGTCAATAACACATTTTTATTAGTTTAAGTGTCGGGTAAAATCTCTGCGTATTCTACTACATACAAATACAAAATATTTAATTCTTTAACTTAATGTACAATAAATATAACAGTGTTTGAGATTCCCTTTTAAGTAATAGAAATACCTGTGTTAGGGAATCTCGCTCTTCCAAAATAAATCAGATAAAAGTAGACTACATAATAATAATAAATAATGCTGGACAATCCAAGCAGATCAAACGATCTAGATCTAGTTTAGTAGAACTTAGAGATTTTTTGCTCTTTGTTTAGTAGAATCAAATAATAATAAGTAGACAACTTAGTAGTTATGCTGATATTATCGTCACCTCAACAGCCAGATATCCCTTAGTCGCACCATGGTCGCCTCTTACCACACCCGTGGGAGGACTTGGGGTAGGTAGTGATGATTCTTTGTTAAAGGTAACTGTGTCTAGTTAGACACTTTTTTTTCTGCCAGTGTCAAGTAATGGAAAATTGTGAAATCAATGAGTTATCAAATTATGAAGATGGTTTGATATTTTCACCAGAGCCTAGTTCGTTATCTAGCAGGGTGTACCACGTGCAGGTTAGACTGGCTTGGAAGACGAGATGTTGGAGTCATCCTTACACCCCGGGTGATGCAAATTATAATCCGGTACCACACGGCGTTGTTTTAATTGAAATTTGAAGTTTGGATAAATTTTTATTCGTGATCCCAGCATTCTCATGTGTAAGCAAAGCAAGCTTGCTGTGATTAAACAATTAAACAAGCGATAAAACGCTATGTATGGTCTATGCAATTCTTTCCATCCAAAGGTTGCCTGGAGGAGATCGCTTCTAAGCGATAAAGCCATCCATTGTTCTTGTCGCATGTAATGTCTTTTTTGTAATGATCTGCATATGGCGTACAATAAAGTATTTTTGTATTATATTGTACCATTACAATGTTTTGCGTCTCCTTGACGAAGCGATGCGTAAAGGAAAATTGGTCTTTATAGTTAGGCAAAGGTCCTTACGTAGCCAACGTTGTTTAGGTAACTAGTCCAATTTTAGTCTAGGTAGATTTGATTCGGAAGCTTCGTTATATTGCTGCTTAAAGCTCAGGGGATTTTAGGCTTTATTGCAAAAATAAAAAATCAATCATTATTACAAATTTTGTAAAATCCAGGATCGCAACGCGTCTCGCCTCAGTGTGGCTGAACCTAAGTTTGACAGACCTTTTAAAAAATATCTCATAAAGAAATCGACTGCCCTTTTTTTGCAAACCTTTTTGTGTAAACAACTTTGACAACTAATCAGTGTCTTTGACAAATCACTCTTATATTTTAAAATGCGAAAGTTTGGATGGTATGGTATAGCTACATGGAAAATCTTTACACACTTTCTCCTAGCTTTTATTTTGTTCACATTCAATCATTTGAATGAAGAAATTGAATTTTCAAAACACGGTAGACAACAGGTAGGTAAACAAACACTAAACTGATAAAAACTTGTTATGATTTGTATTACCGATGCGCTAAAAAAGTACAAACTTGGAGGGTAGGTATACATTTTGTCACACGTTGTCCTAGTATGGCTGGATAGTAGCATTATTGCGATTACAAAGTGTAGTTCACTGGGCGGTGGCGCGGCGGTGGCGCGGCGCGGCGGTGGTGGCGCGGCGGTGGTGGCGCGGCGCGGCGCTTGTTTTGTTATTTGTGCATTTCGTAATCAGATTGTGTTTGTAAAAATGGATTTTAGGAGAAGTTATTCAGATATTGAATACCACGAGATGATGCGATACTTTGGGGAAGGACAGACCAATTTACGACAAACAGTGCGAATCTACGAAGTGAACCGCCCGTAATAGTATGTTGTTATCCTAAAGAGGTTTACACAAGGTACGTAGGCCTCTTGAAATTTATTTTTAATGACAAATAGTTACATGCAACAATCCGTTCTCTAGTATATCTGGTCATTTAGTTTTTCTTTTTTATAAATCCAAATAGATTCACTAAAAACAAATTTTTTTCTGTGTTCTGTGTTCGAAGCTGCATCACCCCTTAAAGTTAGGTCCTTCATTTTTGTTACACCCTGTATATAAATACGACAAAAATAACGCGGAAACATACAACAATAATAATTAATAGATCTTTCTTGACTCGGAATAATGTTACCTTCAGGCTTCTTTTTATCGCGAAAACATTCACATCCGGGGGCAGAAACTAGTCAGTGACCGAAATAAAAAAGCCATCGATATAGTACTACGTACATAAAAGCTGTTATCTAATATTTTTCCAGTGCTTGTAATAAGTCGTATAAAGTAACGATAAAATATGAAAAGAAGACGAACTATTTTTATAGTAGCGCCTGATAAGAAAATAGTGATGTGCGTCACCACTTTTGTGATGTGGCAGTGTGAGTACCAATCCCATTCTCATTAACCATTAATTTTAATGCCTTCGTGTGTTCAAACCTTCGCGGTACTTACCCAGAGCGGTAGCGGTAACTTAGCCTTTGATTTCGCTCGGGGTATCGCGTGGTCATCGGTAATCGGTATCAAGTATGACGAATGCAGAGTTTTTTTAGTGAATGAGGTACATTATATCATGTACGGGGACAAGTTAGATAGATAAACACTTTATTACACCACTAGTCCCACACAAAACAGAAAACAATACAGAAATTAATACTTGCTGAAGGTTTTTTTACCACGGTTGTATAAGACGTTTTTATATAATTAAATTTATATAAATACTAGCTGCTCCCCGCGGCTTCGCCCCCGTGGAAATCTATGTGTCAAATGATAAAAAGTATCCTATGTTAGACTCCTGGTTCTAAGCTACCTCTCCATCAATTTTCAGCTAAATCGGTTCAGCCGTTCTCGAGTTATAAGTGTTGTAACAAACACGACTTTTTTTTATATATATAGATATATAACATGAAATATCATATACCAAACTAGCTGTTTCCCGCGGTTTCACCCGCGTTAAATTCGAATTTCACATTTCTAAAATATAATATATATTGCCTATGTTCACCGGGGATAGCGTAGCTTCCCAACGGTGATGAAAGAATTTTTCAAATCGGTCCAGTAGTTTCTGTTGGAGCAGGTCCTTCTAGTTGGAGCCTATTCAATACAAACAATCAAATCTTTCCTCTTTATAATATTAATATAGATATAGGTTTCGTATTTGCACTGCACGCTAAGTTAACACGCACATTTTTACAACACCATTAATAGTAGGCAAGGTACGAACCTAAGTGTTTTGCCCCCTTTCTTTAAAAACGCAAATGGGGGAAGTAATTACCATAAAATAAAGCTATTTACAGTATTAAGGTTCGCATAATTTGAACGTAGCCATTAACTTTAATGACGGCTTTGTAAAAAATATTGGATTGGATGCAAATTGCTGACCACGCAAAGTTTATAATTTCACAAATTTTCCTAAATACTGATCAAAATAATATTTGTTTAATTTCGCATCAGAAATAATATTTTGCAGAATAATCGGTGCAATTTGTAGAAAACAAAATGATAAGGCGAAAGACTGCAGGTAGATGCTGGATGCGGCAAGCTGAAGATAGGGCGCTGTGGAGCTCATTGGCAGAGGCCTATGTCCAGCAGTGGACTAACATAGGCTGATGATGATGAAAATGATTAGGTACATAATATGGACAATTGGTCATGGATGAAAAAAATCTATGGTACCCATGACTAAACCCATTCGATGGTAAGGGGTCTATTCATTACATTATTACACATGACATTATTCGAATTATTATTACGAGTTTATTATAGAACAAACTCGTAATAATAATTCGTTGAAAAATAATAATTAGGTAATATGGACATTGGTGAATGATGAAAAAAACCTATAGCATATATATATATAATGGGTATAGAACAAAGTTGCTGCTCTAACAGTATTTATTGATTCACGTGCTGTACGTAAATCAACGAATACTGCAAAGTGCACAGTAGGTACCTCTTAAAATGCAAACGGATTCAGTTAAGTTTTCAAGAGTTTGTCCTCTCACCAAATACACAACATGCCGTGTTTCCATAAATTTGTATCAACCTCTCAGCACTTACTTGGGAAATATCTCTTCTAAAATACTTCTACAATTTCCTGAATAAATCTTTTGATAACTGCCAAATGCCATAAATAGTATTTATTATAAATATAGATTATTTCTTAACCGACCTTATAGAAAGCACGATATCATCGATCAATGATTATTATTTCGCTTTTGTATCAGGTATACGTGTTATTTGTTAGTAATTACTATTTATCCAGTAGAACTTAAAAAAATGACGAAATATTTTTATGAGATTTTAATCGGTTTCTATTATTCTCTAATAAACACAAACTTTTTGTTCTATCTTTATTCTATCTATAGGTACCTTTATAGGCAAAGGATTGCGCAATTGGCTTCAAAAACCATTTCACTTCAGGCCAAACAATTTCCATACAGGCAATATTGGATTGAAGCACGGAGCAGTGCATTTTGCTCACAAATCGATCCTCTTGCGTACTTTTGACCATCACTGACGCTATGAATATATTAACATAATACCAACATTTTGAGATCCTTCCGGCAGAGAGACTTTAGAGGAACCACAGGCATTTGAATCTCATTGAAGTGAACTGTTTCCACAAAACAGTTCACAGCAAAGTGTGCTGTGAACTGTTTTGTGGAAACAAAGCTAGTTGTTCTACTGTAGGAGCTGAAAATAGGCAGTTTATATCAAAAGGCAAAATTGTTTTGTCTTGTACTAAGTTTTTATTTCCATCGGATGCCACCACAAAGTGGTATTCTATGGCGAAGAAATAAAAGGTGAAACTTTTGAAACTATCATGGTTATTCACACTATAGTCAAAAATCAAATCATGGTAAATATCCGGTAGTGTTGAAATAAAAGGTGATATTGGTAACACCGCGTCGCAGAGGGGAAATTATAAAAAATATTTAAAGTTACGCAATTTGCGCGACTCACAACTCCAAATTAAGTTAGAATATCTAATTAAAAATAAGTTGTTCGTGGAATCCGTACCCAAAGGGTAAAACAGGATCCTATTACTAAGACTCCGCTGTCCGTCTGTCCATCCGTGTCGGTCACCAGGCTGTATCTAGACAGTTGACATTTTCAGAGATGATGTATTTCTGTTGCCGCTATAACAATAAAACTAAAAAACAGAATAAAGTAAGTAAATATATGAGTTGGCTACCATACAACAAACGTGATTTTTTTTGCTCGTTTTATTATACGTAGATTTATTATATTATACATAGATTATTTTATTTGATAGTTACTAAAGTTTTGTTAGTGCACTTGCACACCTTACCAGCAAACAGAAAATGTATTGATACCCCGCGAAACAGGCCTAGCCTAGTGCGGGGGTCACTGTTAACTGCAACACCTCAACCAATCAACTCTAAAATGTAAGAATATGTACATAAATTAAATAGAGGTGTTATTTTTTGTAAACTTTTGGTAAATAATTTTTTTGTATTTTAGATGTACGGAACCCTTCGTGCGCGAGTCCGACTCGCACTTGGCCGGTTTTTTTTGTTGAGTTGTGAGTCGCGTATGGTCTGTGTATTCTAAGTGTTGCAAAATTACTTGTCTAAGTGAATTTGACTTGTCTAAGTGCTTATTTTGTAAGCATACGGAAATTAATGAATTTGAATTCTGAATGTATTGTTTATAATATATTTAAATGAACTAGCAGTTAGCCCACCCCACAGGTATCCTGGTTTGCCTCGCTTCTCTGACTATCTTCTATTGCCTGTGGAGTCCGGACCACTTCTCGTTCGACTACTACAAGCTGGCCAGTATCATGTACTTGTACGACAAGGCGGCCTGCGACTCCAGCATGACGGCTTCAAAGAGGGTTTGGAAAAATACATATGCTTTGATTAGCCATAATGACTTACTTTACACCTGTATCACTACATACTTGAAAAAAGACGCTTCAATATCTCTAAAGCTACGCAACGGATTTTGATGCGAGTTTTTTATAGATAAAATGTATTCAAGAGGAAGGTTTATAAACAGTTTCCACGTGGGCGAAGCCGCGGGGCGCAGCTTGTATAAATATATATCTGTGACGCAGGGGTTCGATTCCCGACTTGGGACAAATATTTGTGCGATCTGCAAATTATTCCGGGTATTTTCTATGCACAGATGATTTATATAAAATATCTATGTCTTCTATTGTATGATGTACTCTAATATTGTCGTCTAGTAGGTACCCATAACACAAGCTCTGCTTACCTTGAGGCTAAAATTCCAATCCAACCTACAATATTAATAAAAAAAGGTGCACGCGAATTACTTTTTGTTGGGCCTCATCAGAAAAGGTTTTACGCGGAATAGTTACCTACCAAATATTTTTTATCCTTATATTATTTTTATGATTTCCTCGAAGCAACGCCTGAACTTGAATTTATTATTCACCTAGTTCTTAAAATTGAAAAGACATAAAAATAAAGTTATATTTTTGACATTATTGTCGCTTCGTTATCTAGACTAAAGAAACGAAACGATGAAGAAACATTTAGCCTATTAGTCGTTATTTTGCGAGTTGCAACAAAACCCGTCTCAAACTTTTTTTTCGTTATCTATCCCAGGTCAGGACCCTCCAGTTCAGCAACGACACCAGAGACCACGACGTCCTGCCCTACGCCTGCACGCTTCCCGTCGTGACGGTGTCTACGAGGCTCTCCAGTAATACCAGAAGGTAGCGCCTAAAACTCCTTAAAGAAACCCATAACATTAAAAAATGTAATAGTATGAACTTAAAAAGCCATAAACAAGTAAATAAATAGCCTCAAACAGAATATTATAGATAATAGAAATATAAAATATTTATTTGTGTTTCATATATAATAATACAACTTAAGAACTAATAATAATAATAAAGAAAACAAATAAAATAATGAACACAGAAAGGCTACCGGCTCAGCATTAAATGCTACATTGACATAAGCCAGTGCAGCGCTGGTTTCCAGCGGCGCCAAGGTGCTGAGTGCAGCACACAACACAAATCACTAATAATAACAATTTAACACGCAAATCACAAATTAAATGAGGGATGTTTTATATGAAACTATCATGGTTATTAACACTAAAGTCATTTAAAATAGGATATTGATTTGATTTTGGAAAACTCAAATCTAATCATGGTAAATATCCCGTTTTAAATGAGTTATGTGTAAAAACGACATAGGCCTAACGGTTTTTAAATCTGCTTTGCCATTCTATAAATAGGACGATTGTACGATTATGCATGGTGGCAAAACTATGGTTTTTGAAACGGGCGTGACAAAACCAATATTTAGTTTGGCGCCCTTTCGCATCAACTCTCACAGTAATTTTCTTTCTTTCAGATACGTGAAATCAAGTATAATTCTGCACTGCGTTTGGATGGTACTATCCATCATCCTTCGCTGCATATTTAAACACAGGAGCAAAAATTTGAACCTTCTGAGGAATGCCCTCACGATTTACTTTAGTTACTTCATTCTTATGCTTCTCTTCGATTTATCCATGGCTGTTGTCTACATGTCTCACATCAAACAGAGTTTGACAAGGAATATGATCATCAGGTACATAATGTTTTTTTATCGTCCTAACCAGTTTACCAGTTTTAGTTCACTTGAAGAAACTTTCAAGATATTAACTAAAATATCCCAAATATTCCCCCAGATTAGGCCATCCTTCGTTTTGTACGATCTGATGTCATTCGTCGTATTCCAATTTTCCAAAGTGATCAAAGATCTCCAGAACTTAATGCGAGCGGTGCAAAAAAACTCAGTGCGGTCTATTTGGTAGTTTGTGTTGTGCCTTCTTCCCATTTTTTTATATTTCACTTCTTCATAAACATTTGCCTTTCTTATATAAATATATAAATAATGTTGGACAATCCATACAGCATCGTCTAGCGCCAAGCTAAGCAGAGCTTGTATTATGGGTACTAGATGACTGATATACATAATATAATAAATTACATGAAGGAAGATATTTTTTATTATACATACGACCAGAACACCCGTAACAAGCAGATTGTACACACAATTGTCCCGAGACGGGAATCGAAACCGCAACCTCCTGCATCGCAGGCGGACCTTCGCCCACCGCCCCACACGGGTCGTCATAATAGGATTTTATATCCTTTCAGGTACAGCGGTTGGAGTGTGCTACTTCAGATGAAGGATGGTGAATCATTCGCGGGCTGGCTTCCTATGCTCGCGTCCATTTGCTGGATGAGGGGTTTTGTTATCATGTGCCTGAATGTATACTACTGTCGGAAAATACAACGCATTAAAAGAAGGATCCGGACGACTCAGTTTAGAAAGCGTTACGTGAAGTCATGGAACAAACCTATACCGGAGCCTGGACGTATGCAATACCAGCAGAAAGATGAAGTGATGTATTATACACCAGAGGATGGAAATCTGTTTTTGAGAGAGAGGCAGAGTTCTTATAAAATGTTGAGTTAATGAATTTCAGTTTAGAAATCCCCTATTAGTTCCTATGAAGAAATGCAATTTAGTTTGGTCGAACACCGTTCTATTTTCGTTGTTTAGCGTTGGAGGTGGGTTATTAATGTCCGCTTACTGTGATCACCGATCACAGCCAGAGAATTTGTCTATAGATTGAGAAAGCCCTCTGGATTTCGTAACCAACTAGAAGAGTCATGAATTGTTATCTTGAAGTTAGTTTGGATTAGTGTTGAATAGTTAATTTTGTTCTCCTGCTTTATTATTATAATCTAAGTTTATTTTTATCATAAAACTGGATTTTTGAAACCTTTCAACAAATAAAAAGAATAGAAAATGGCACTCGGTCTTTGGAGTTTGTGGACGATATTTTACCAGAGTGAGTATGATACTTAATTTACATGGATATAATAAAAATATAATAAAAATAATTATTTTCTTGGATTGATGGAAAGAATATTCAACAAGATGCTAAGCTAAGGCTAATCATAGAATAGGTATCCTATCAAGGTGATTGAAGGGATCTCCCCACAATATTCAATTTAAATATTTTATTTAAGTATATTTATCTTTTCAAAGTCTTTAAAATCCACATAAGGAAACAACCAGCGGAATCAAGTAAATAAACAAGTTACGTATCCTCTACATTTATCTTCGTTTTTTCCAGCATTTCTCTGCGTGATGATAAGCTGGCTGACTCTCGGCTGCAAGCTGGGCCCAGACCCTGCAGAGCTGCATGAGGTGACCCTCATAAAGCTCCTGTACCTCTACGACCCTGAGGCTTGTGGAAGGATCCACTTCTACAACTTCACCACGACCCTCACAATGACCAACGCAATGGTGACAACTGCAGTGGTGTGGCCGGTCAGCAATTCTATTGCTGCTGGTTTTGGAAGGTAGGAAGTGCAGTTTCTTCCTTATTCAAACTGAATCATTTTATTTAGCGTTTCTTATTACTTTGTGAATCAAAGTGCGAAGAAAGGCAACGAAACCTCGGAGTTGAACTAATGAGAAAACACGTCACGGAAAGGTGTTTTCAAACTAAACTACTTCGGTAATCCTACAAGATATGCTTCCTTTTGAGGCTAGAGGATCTGTAAAATTACAAACCTAATAAAAAACGTCTTCACAAATCGAGAACCCAAATGATAGGTACTACTTGATCCTTGATTCTGGACCGGTTTCCGCAATCAGACCACAGATGGGCCATTTTTGCGTGTCAGACAGCTAGTCTAACCACCCAATGTCTTCTTGAAAGGCCAGCAGTTCGCTGATTCCGGTGCATGCCTCCCTAAGCGTCCTCAATATCTCAAGGTGTTGCAGTTTTTGAGAAGCTTTTAAATGTATTTATCCCTAAATGTTGAATCGTATGTATAATCTACTTTAAATGATTGAATCTTATTCCTCTTCCAGTAAAATCAAAGTATGGCTAATCCTCCACCTGCTATGGAGTGTGCTGGCCATCGCCAACAACACAACACAAACGTCACGGCAGTGCGCCTTCTACGTGACTCTCGTCCCACTGACCATCACGGGCGCGACGCTGTTAGTGGTGGACCTGGTGTTTTCTGCACTGTTCTACATGGATGCCAAAAGCACTGGCTCAGAAAGTAAGAAGTATTTCCTGTTATTACACTATGATCATAGCAAGGAAACCACGTGGGAAGCTACGACTGTAGAACCACCACGATAGTCGCCACCACGATAGGTTTTGGCAGAGTTTTTTTACTGAGATGGTAAGATTACGTGGACTGTCACCAGAGCATGGGGCTTTTATTGCTGTATATACGTTAGAATCTAACGTATATTAGTTAGATCATCAAAGGTGGAAAGGGTATAAGGATTTTGTTAATAACATTGCGTAAACCCTCACACTCAGAGTAATTTCTATGAACCAAATAATTCCTAAAAAAATTCGAAATTGGTAGCTCATTCCCGTACTGAGGCGGGTTCAAGTCCCAAGTGGAAGTCGAATTTTTTTGGGATAATTGATTTATTTTTCTGGCTTTGGTGACAGGGTGTGTTTTATCTAAATATAACCTTAGTTTAGTTCAAATACATATTGTATTAATCATTTCTCGATTCAGACAATGACACAACACCCATTAAAAACGGAATATAACCTCGCCTCTGAATCGGCATAAAACCGTCTGAAATATTAGCAAATGCTATGAATTTTTATTGCAGTTACTGCATGCCCGCTTTCAGCTAAACTGACCTGAATCCGACAGGCGCTTTGAAAAAACGTATTGTTGTGCATGCTGCAAATAAATTATTAATGGAAAACTGTCCCCGTTTCGTTTTACAATATCCTGACACTCCATATTCGCAATACAAATCATTTCTAAAAAAAAGTGCTATACCTACTGTCGCGTAGGTAAATATAAATATATATTTTTGCTTTTTTCTGTTTCCCATTTAGAGCGGTTTCGAAGCTTTAGATCAACTCTGTGTGTGTAGATAATAATTAGTATTAAAGAAAATCAAATTAGCGAGTTTGGACTTAACTTTAGACTAAAACTAGTCTAAAGTTAATCCAAACTCACTAATTTAAAAATTTGTTTGATTAGTGTAATGCGAAAGTTTGGATGTTTACATGGATGAATGGATAGAAACAACGCGTGTGAAGACGCGGGCAGAAATTAGTTGTACATATGTACATTCGTACAAACTAACTAACAGAGTCAAAATAAACAATAGAAATGTGGCTAGGTAACGTTATATTCTATATTATTTCCATCCAAAGGTTGCCTGGAAGAGATATCTTCTAAACGATAAGGCCGCCCATGGTACTTATCGCATGTAATGTCTTTTTTGTAATGATCTGCATATTACAATAAATAATTTTTGTATTGTATTGTATATTCTCAACGTCTTACTCAAAATCAGCTTCGCACAGTGAACAGACTTTTCTACTTTTATACAAAAACTCTTCAACTACGAGTAATTACCTTATTCTTCAGCTGAACAGTTGACAAAGTTAGTATTTCGGTAGGTACAAGAAGTAGGTAAGCAAAACTTAGCCGGCACTAACTACTTGGAGTAGTTCGACTCAACTTCTTGGATTTCACGTCTAAAGCGATTACCTAATTGGTTATCCCGGCGAAGACGTATACAGTGGACATCTCGTTTAAGCTGAGGCTATACGTAACCTGGTAAAGTTATTATAACAAGTATTTTGTTGTAGCCAACCTTTTGTTTTAAAATGTTAGCGTTTCAATCGCGTTCCAGCGATCGTGGTTATGGTCACTTGCTTTCTAGAATACTTTTTTTATCACATATTCTCAATGTCTCCGAAAACGCACTATGATGGCCAACGTCTCGCAAAGATCAGAGCGTCGTCGTCGTCGTCGACATGATTTACAATCAACATCATTTATTTATTTATCTTTTTCAATAGTGACATCCCTCAATAGATGAAATTATAAGATTTTTAATGACAAAACTGTCTAAATTACAATTACTGTCATGAATGACAGTAATTGTCACAAACTCTATTAACGTATGGAACAATATACAGCTTGGTACACTCTGCTAGATAACGAACCAGGATCTGGTGATAATATCAAACAATCATCATAATTTAATAATTAATTGTTTTTACAATTATTTTCCATTACTTGACACTGGCAGAAAAGTGTCCAACCAGACACAGTTGCCATTAACCAAGAATCATCATCACAATATACAGCTTTTTTTTACATTTTCGATGACAACTGTTATAATCAATAATGGTTATCAATATTATGTGTATTCCAGCCGCCATCCTCCAGTACATCAACTCCAACGGCGACAGCGTCCGCAGCGTGACCTCGAAGCTGGACAAACCAGCGCTCGCGGAAGACGACACTACCTGGATAGCTGTGCTGATGGCGTTCGGCAGCGGCCGGGGCGTGGTGCAGTGGCTCTTCAACTTCTGGCTCGTGAAGGACTGCTATGTCGACGGGCTGGCTAACTTTCGTAAGTATTTTTATTTATTTATTTAGGTACTTACAGTGACATCACACGGGAACTAATAATAATATATGAATAATGCTTGTATTTGATTCTGCGGGATGCCTTTTTGGGATGGGAGTGTATGGCCAAATTCGAAACCGAAAAAGATACATTTTTGCAAAGAAGAAATGCATTATTGGAAATGAAAGGAAATATTTTTGTAGTTTGAATCTAAGAATCAGTGTTATAATAATATATATAATATATTTATAATAATATTTTCGAATATATTCAAGTTAAATCATATCCCAAAAAAAATCGAACATGAACCTACGACCTCCCCCAAGAAAAAAAATAACAAAAACCTTGTTTCAAGTAATAGGTACATTATTATATGTGTGAAGTTTACTTAAAAAATAATAGGATATTACTATCCTATTCATCCACGGTTGTCTGGTAGAGATCGCTCGTGACCGCCAAATTGACACATGTTTTGTATTATTATTTTTTTATCTTGTTTGTTTTATTTTTAAGTGTGCAATAAAAGTACTATCTATCTATCTATCTATACTTATACATTTTTTTAGTACCTCTACTCAGAGTTCCTAACAATGTAGGGTATCTAACCTTTTTTGCATAACTTTTTTAATATTAATGACTAGTATTACTGATTAAGTTTAATCATTCTTGTTATAAATAAAAAAAGTTTCCCAAAAACTGAAAACGTTTTCTATACGTTTTCAGTTTTTGGGAAACTTTTTTTATTTATAACAAGAATCGTCAGTCACAAAAACCTTTTTTTAGAATTCTAGTTTGATAGGAGTTCGTCTGGAACATAGCTTTATAGTAATAATAGGACAGTATAAATTATTATCTTTGGTAGAAAATTGTTCCTACGACAACCTGTCTGTCTGTTATAAGATCATTCTATAAATAATTACCATGAGGAGGCATATCGAATCACCTTGAACTACCTATATCAAAACTATGCAGACCAATCAAGATCTAACAACGCAATCAATTATTTTCAGACCGCATGCAGAACAAGCTAACCTCAAAGAGCTCCCACTACATACGACCCGACGATTGACAAGTAAATTAATTACAATTATTATTGTAAACCATTGTAAAGTTGTAAACTGTAGACCCCCAACTTGTGTTTCAATCAACTTGGGGTCCAAAGGACCCTCGTCATGGAAACGTCGTCTTAATTATTTTGAGAACACTTCGGATTCCTTTCATATTATTTTAGATGTCGATTGACATTCGCGGAATTGCTTTGTGATTTGGAAGTTGAGGGAATAAGATTAAGTCATCTGTGCGAAATTCAGATACAATCTGAATTATTCCTTTCTGGGAAAAGGAATCAAAGAAACTCGAATATTGCTACAAATGTTACAGTCGATTTCTGTTACGAATTCTATTTATAAACCAAGGGTTTGAGGTAAAATTTGTTTAACCAAAACAAATTACTTAGGGTACTTCGCGATATGAATAGATTGGACACAGTTTTTGTCCAAAGCTGGACATATTCATACAAACGCAGACATATTTCTCTCCATGAGAGTATGTGATAGCGAAATTGAATTTATTGCTCACAATCCAAATGATTTTGTATTTTCTTTTGCGCAAACACTCCATTTTCTATCCAAGCTAGTCTCAAAAGTACTAGGATGTCATAGCAAGGCAGGAGTTTCCATCGGCAGGCAAAGTTCGCATTCTGAATTTAGATAAAAAGGTTTTATCAAGACTATTAAATGCGAAGGCTCCAACGCGCGGCATCCGCTGAATGGCGGCCGTAATTGCGGCAGTCTATTATAAACGACATAATTATCGCGGGTAACCGCCTTTGCCGCTGCCTACTAATGAATGCCGTCCGTATATAATTTATCTGCGGGCTTGAATGTAGCCTGGGAATAACATTATGTATCCCTAGGAAAGGAAGGATACGCTAGCTTACACAGCGAAACCCATACCGAAATTAACTAATTCGAATTCTGATATACGAGCATTTATTGCGCTTAACATGGTATAACAGTATAAGGCTAACGTCTACGTGTACATAGAACAATCATTTGTGCCGAGGCGGGAATCGAACCTAAAGTTAGCATCACTGAAGTTGGTTGATGTGATGTTCTAGATTGAATTACTGTTAAATAAATCTTTGAAGACTTATGAATAAATCTGATAGCAAAATAAGAACAAAGCAAACTTCCACGGCGCTATTATCATTTTAGATTTGTTGTAAAATATGTACGATGAATTTCTACTGTTTATTGAAACTTCGCAACAAAGAACTTTCTGGAACATTTCAAAATCTTAATTCTACAAGAATTCAAAAACTTTTGAAGCTATTATTTTATTGATTCTGCGTTCGAATTCGCACATTGAGACATAGAATTTTACTGGGAACCTTATAAAAACTAAGACCTATGTTATTCACTTTCATTTATTTTCTTCCCCACCTTTTGTTTGTATAAAAGATTTGAAGTAAATGAATGCACCGTAATAATCAACAGCTGGGCCAAATTAAATACTATTGTCGACAAGACAACCCGAAGAGACAATTTAAGAGAAGAGAATTACAGAATACCCAGTAATTAAGCTAAATTATTCGAGATACACCGTTTCTTGTTCTAACTTACGAGAAATGAATTCGGGACGACACGCAAACAATGTAAGTTGTTACTGGGACAACAAAAATAAGTCGGAACTTAGATAACTCACTGGAAACGATGTTGTGCAGATGTTTGAAAATTGAATGAATATGGATCAAAATTAACTCAAGTTCTTTAGGGAAATCTAAATTCATTCAATTGAAAACAAACGATTTTATTTATTAGTTATCTATAGTCATTAGATAACTAATAAAAAAATCGTTTGTTGATTGCGGGTTCGATTTTCACCTTAGATAATAGGTACGTGAGTATGTGTAAATGTTTGTTACTAAGCTCCTTCAAGCTAAAACGGCTGAACGAATTGGCATGAAGTTTGGTAATAAGATAGTCATCCTAAAGTAACATAGGTGTTTCCGTGGGATAGACAAATTCACCTCGGGTATTACCGCGGGGCGCAGCTAATTTGTAGCTTTAGTAGGAAACAATAAACCATTATTCACATGTACGTATTATTTATTGAGGTATTCGATGATCACTCTAAAACTAAATTAAGCTCTAAACACAACCAGCGGCGCTCGCTCTCTGTACTGAAGCTGTGCCGTATACTTCATGTTCTGGACATCATTCTCGGTCACAAACTCCACCTTCTGCAGCAGTCCATTGGGCAGCAACACGAAGTATGTCCCTTCACTCTTCTGGACATCCACCGGTCCCTCAAGCTTCTCCGCTTGAGGGTTGTCAGTTGTAGGAACTTCGGTGGTGGAAGCTTCAGGGGCACCGTATGTGTTGTCTGGCACTCCATAGCTGGTAGATGGAGGCTGCTGTGGCAGCTCGAAAGGTTCGCTCGGTTTCCATCCTGATGCAGGGTAAGGTCCGCTTTCTTCCTTAGCTGGGGCTCCGTATGAATCTTGAGGAGTGTCCGGTGCTCCATACGTATTCTCGGGAGCTTCATTCGGCAGCGTGAAGGGTTCCCCAGCAGGTTTCCATCCGGAAGCTGGATAAGGTGCTGCGGGTTCCGTGGTTGCTTCTGTCGCTGAATCCGTGGTCGTCGGGGCTAGCTCTTGCCTCTGGAAGCGGAACCTCGCCGGTCTGAAGCGAGGCAGCTCAGCCGAAAGCGCGCCAACGACAACCAGAGAAAGGATAATGGTCTTCATCGTGTGTTTTAGTTCTGATGCTGCGTTGAACTGATGCTGATTGTTGGTAGCAGAGTATTTTATAGTAGATGCATAGTTTAATGGTGCTTTGTCTGGTCGGGTATGGAAGCGCTAGGCCGTTGAAGATAAGGCGCGTCACGTCTGTGCCCGAGGACGGTGCGGTGCGCGTCAACGGGAAACTACGTCAGTTTATTATTCTAATGTAGTGGTTCATTAACACTTCCCATTAGTATTCTATGGGATTGGGTACTTCGCAAGCAATTAAAAGGTCTTTGGGCTGGTGACCAGTTTTGAAGGTGTTCTTATCTGTAGTTTCACGATCCTAGATAGGTCCCGAATAGGAGTTAAACTTAACAAATCACCCAGTCGTTTTTGCGTCAGGGGGTTAAAAATCATTAGGACCTTGAGCAGGTCCCGTCCCCCCGAATAACACTTTTAAGGTTTGTAAGAATGTTATCTTTAGCTATCGATATTTCTTTTGCAACTGAAATAGGAAAATGTTTTCACGCGAATCTTGGCACATCGTCTAGATTCATTCAAAGTAAGAAATTGTGGTTTTCTGTTTGTGTTAGAACAAAATCCATTCGCAAACTGAACTAAACAATATCAGTTGCACAGAGAACTTTGTACATCGAAATGGATATTAAAACTTTGAGCGTATTTTACTTAGATCGAACACCATCTATCTATGGACCTAGACCAAAACTTATGGGAGGCAAGTATTGAGTTATTTGCCCAGATCATATTATAGTGCTGACTGCTGAGGTTATTTCTTATCAAATTAATAAATAATGCTGGACAATTCACACAGCATCCCAGCAACTAGCCCCAACCTGAGCAGAGCTTGTGTTATGGATACTAGATACCTGATAAACATAATACAAAACATTACTATATATATGTTTTTTATTATTCATAGAAAATGACCAAAACACCCTGAACAAATGTATGCAGACATTTGTTCTAAGGCAAGAATCGAACTCGCAAACTCCTGCGTCGCAGCCTTCTTTTCTGAATCATGAAAATATTGAGTTTTCCGTTGTAAGTCTCCGGTTTTGTAATCATGGTGGATAAATTCCAAATAAGTTCGACATTCTGGTCATACTCGTACCTAGAGATAAATACCTCTACGTAGTCAATATAGCACGCTCATGCTGAAATAATTGCCCACATTCAGGAATCTGCGCCCGATACCGCCAATAACACGCCTCGATAACTCATCTCAATGCGCGTGTATACGTGCAAGCATCATCATTGTGAGAGTGTCCAATATCAGGTCATTATAACGCCTAGGCTGAAAGTTTACGTATTTTCTAGTGTTCAATGATGATGATATTTAATGATAAAGACATCAAAAATGATATATCAAATAGATAACACGAAATTCGAAGAAAAGTAGGTATAGAGTTGACATTAATGACGTGTTAAAGAGCCCTGGAAGTCGTTGGTGGACCTCTTCATTCTAATTTTATTTTTTTATTGAGATATTAACATAATTGCAGATTTTTTTATTAAGGTCTTAAGGTGATGTTATATCTATTTATAATATTAACTTATTTATTGGATCTAATGACATACATAATACTATTTTTTCAATAACATGCTGTGCCATTTTCATGACTTTAGGCAGGTTTTATTATTGTTCTACATTGTATCACAGCATGCATTTAGTAGATTTTTGCGGATTCATGATGTGCGTGTGAAGGGACAACGGATTTGATTTAACGCATTCACTGCCCAGTCAATGCTGTGCGCGCAGCCGCCTGCGAGATAGCCGTAGAAAGACGGAGACCTCGTACTTATATATTTTTTTATTATACTATTTTTGTACTAAATAAATAGGTGAAACTATCGGATACGCGTATTGTTGGTTCCTCATCGTTGTGGTACTTTATGGTGTGAAGCTGCCACATTAAAATGATTAAGTCGACAGTTCAAATATTTAGTACATTCGTTCTAAAGCGAATTTGTCATAAAACGAGTCTGTCATAAAGCGAATCTGACCTAAACATAATATGACTTTAAACGAACAAGGGAGTCAAACATGTGCAACGTGGGCCATGAAATTATCAGTTCAAAGATATGTATTTATTTTCTCATTTACAACATACATGTTACTTATATGAGAAACTTAAGCTATGTATAAACATTATGTTAGTTGTGTTATGTTTAGTCCAGTAGCGTTACTCCTGAAGTATATACGAGTATCTACGCAATTTGGAAAGTATGTATTAGTTTAATATTTGTCAATATATAATACGAGTAGAAATATGTCTAGATCCATAAATTTCACGACGGAAAGAATAACCATTAAACCTGTTTCAATATTTTCATTTCAAACGATTGATATAAATAATTGCTGCTCATAACGAATAAACAAAAATACACAAATTTCTCCGGCATGTCCGAATTTCAATTTAGATTATAAATCGTTTTACGCAATTGAATGGTTTCATATGTTCGCAATAAATTTGCAATGTATTTATTGAAAAACAATTTCATTATTTTAATACCTTGACATTTTACCAAAGGTTTTTAACAGTTTATTCCATGGAAGTTCTAGGTTGTAGGTGCGTAGTGTGTCCCCCACAAGCCTAAAAGTTTTTGGTATTAAAGAATTAAAAGATTTTGTTAAGTTTCACGGTTTTTTCATACGATAGTTGACTGTAATGTTAATGGAGTGTACGCCGCCGTGACGTGTTGCCCAAAGGACAGTTGTTTGCGACCGACTGTAATAACGCCATAGAAACACGTCATACCATAATAAACTGCTGATCCGCTTGAACATGTAACGCTGGATAAAACGCCCTTCCATCTGCTAGGTGAGTGTGGAGCACTGATGCACAAACGCAGCATACATCTGGGCAAGCATCTGCATAGCCCAGACGAGCTGCGAGACATCACCCCGAAATCCTACAGTTCCTAGCAGCTGCAAGGGTTAGTGGCGAACTATGAACGCTACAGCTTCGGGGCTGAACATACAAAGTGGCGATGACACTAGACCTATCAATGGCTGCAATGATACACAAGCCACCCAAATAAAAAATATGGTACGCTTGCAAACTGAACAGGCATTACATGGCTTAGGAGGTGTTCGTTTGGCGGCACTAACATAGATGACTACAACGTAAGGCCATATGGGAACGACAGCTCCTGCCACAGTATTGACAAATTGAAAATACAGCTGTTGCCGGAGACCATTCGCGGGACATTATGTAAGAATATACCGTTTTACATACATAAATGGAGATGGATTTGAGTTCCGACGAAAGTAAAATGTATAGTTATTTATTAACAAAGAAAGTTACAATCAAATCATACGAACAAATGAGAACTAATTTACAATTGAAACAATTACTTAATGGCAGACAGTTGCAAAAAATCTACAGGTAGCCCAACAGTAGTAAAAATAGAACTTGTAATTATAATTAAACCAATATTAGCTAACTGCAGACCGGTTCAAATAATCTACAGGTAGCTCAACAGTTGTAAATCTTCGTAAAAATGGTTTTATGTATACATCAGAAATAAAATAGGATTTTGAAAGGATTGAGCAGTTTTGTCAGAGTTTATATAGATTCAGAATATAAAAAAAAATACTTTCTTTTAAATTAAATAATATCACTTACCTTTTCCGTTTCAGGGGCAGTAGTACCTGTTAGATATAAAATAATATATAATTAAAATGCTGTTTCCTTGGGCAATTATATGTACCATACTAACATATACCAAATTTATATTACAGAAATCATAAAAGCAGTAATTACAAAGCACGTTTTGTTTTCATCAGACATTTACCCAGTATTGGATAAAGTCGGGCTGCGAATAATACTGATGGATTAATACTTGTCACCTATTACCTACAGTTAAGCACACACCCACACATTGTACATTACACCCACCCAAATGTCAGAATTTCCATATATAAATCCATTAAATTACTTACTACAGACATAATAATTCCATTGAACTTCTCAGAGGCATATAAATCTATTTTGAGACGTTCAATTTGGAGTTATTCATTCAGCAGGTATTCTGGATGATTTACGATGACTTATATTGCTGAAAGCTGAAGGATGTCTCGTTAATTCCCTAGAATTTGCGCACAGGTGGTGAGGTGATCACCGCAGAATGGCGTTGGTAAGGGTCCGTTTACATTGTAGACAGTTAACTAAGGAAATAACTTGGCACCAACGAGGTTTCTGTAGAAAATTGACAAAAATAAATATCCACCAAAAACAAAACAATCAATTTTGTACGAGATTATTTGAAACTTTGTTTTATTATAACTCTGCAGCGCTCTTCCAGCGCAAATTCTCTTAGCGCTTAGGTATAGTGAACGCATTACTTGGGGTATACCTTCCTGTGCTAATCTTTAATATTTTTCCAATCAGATAATCTTGGAAAAATATTTTATTAAAATACCTCCAAAAGTTACAGAGCAAATTTACTGTATTCGAAGGTAAAAGTACTATAAATTCCGTTACTATCAAAAAGTGGGCCCGTGATTTTGTGCCCGAAAAATGAGATACTCATTCGCGTGACTTGCTCTACAGCACTAGTTCATTTATCAAAACTTTTGTAGTTCTTGCAATGTTTATTAGTACTTACTAACCTACTACAGAGTCATACTCTCTATTTTTCATGAGTTTATCTTTTTGCGTCTTTTCGTCCACCAGTTTAAGTACTCCATTCTTGTTTAAGCCTCCTTACAAAGTATATTTTACCCTAAGAAACTTGACATCATGTAGGCACTTAACTATACTGGCTTCCAATTACTTTAGGTATTTCGGCGGTTGCTATTTTCCTTATTGGTGATCGCAACATTCCTCCGAGATTTTGGAACAAAACGTTTTGTTGTCAAATTGAATTTTTACGACGAGAGCCTTGCAAGGGCCTCGTTATTTCGCTTCTCACGCAAACGGGTACTTTAATACAATTTATTAACACATTGAACGCCATGGTGGTCACCGGTGACCACCACTATACTTTCCTTATGGGCCGACGTCGATTCACGATTTCGGCAAATTTTACAAAATATATTTTATTGGCTCATATGATTCAAAATAGTCAAAAACCCCGATCTAAACTAATATTTTTTATTATTATCAAAAGAATTTACTAAATAATTGCTGTCGCTCACCGGTGACCACCACGGCGCTTTTTTCGGCGTTTAACGTGTTAAGTAAATTAATTTACAGATACAACATGGTTTCTGAAGGTCAGAGTTTTGGTTAAGATGGTGGAATGAGAGCGTCTATTAAAAGATTGGGCTGCCTACTTCTTAGAAATTCGCGCAAACGATTTCAGATAGTCATTTACCTTTAGGTGACCCAATCTAGTTATTTCTGCCAATCCCTGAGAATTAGACGTGACCTTTCATCCCACTGAATGTCTGTTCACTGAACGGTTTTTGTAAATTATCTTTCTTGTTTTATTGTTTTTTTTTTAGATTTTTTTTTCTTTAGCTTTACGACTTGGTTTTACTTTTGCGTCTAGATAATTCATATTTATTAATTTCAGTGTTGTTCACATTTAATAACGATTTATACCTAATAATAAATTATAAGCTTTTATAAACAGAAATATAAACAACAAAATGAAAAATTATAGGTGCTTAGTATTTACACTTAGGTATATCAATTTCCTAAAAATGTTATCCGCTATCAGAGAGATAACAAACAACATCCAAAATATCTCATTTATATTATTGTGATTTTTAAAAGGTCTGCTGAAAACCCTTATACAAATACTTAATAATTCACCGGAACTTCAACCATTCGAAAGGGTAGCTGAACAATTTGACGTAATGACACTAGAAAGAGATTTCAGCTATTAGCGCAGCGCTTATTCAACTAGGTAATGGGACTCGACGCTGCTACAGACGGTTACGCTGCTTTTAACATCCTCATCGTCACCAGTCGGAAAAGTTATGCTACGGTTCTCTAACAACCCTTTAACCATGCAAAAACTAAATAGCAATGCTCGGGCTATTATGATACCGATTTGATTCAAGTCAATCAGGCGCCAAGTCTTTTGTCTTTTTCTCAAATTACTACATAACTTTTCAAAATCACCAAGCAATTTCTTAAATATCACAACCAATTACTTTGACTACCTTCAAAGTTCAGTCCTACTTTGCAAGTTACTTCTTGTGAGCTCAAATCAGTGTTGCCTATGCTCAGAATAATAAGCAATCAATCGTTTTTGTCATATTTTTTTGCACGTGACATGGGACAATACTTTTTCAATGGTTATTGTTTAAATTTAGCTAGACTCTATTTTAATTTATTTAGACATTATTGAATGCATATTTTGCTAAAACGCTGTGCGCGCCGGACTACAAACAGGCACGAATCCTACGAGGCAATAATAGTAAACCTACAATTAATATGCACTGCGGTAAACCCAGCAGTGGTGGATACAAATGATGCTATGGGAGGAGGTTGGGATGAAGGCACCAACTATTGAAAATATGTTAAACAATCAAAAATCACTGATTGTTTATATTCGAGCATTTAATAACTTCAAATGCCTAGTCGAGGTAAGGCCTGACGCCTGCGTCTTGATAGATCCTCTCCCAGAAGCCCAGATTGCCGCTGTACTGGACCTGGCCTACGGTCAGCTTGTCTGCGATGGTTACATAGTTCCTTTCCTTTCCGTATCTGGGCCACGACATGTCCGGTGTGGGGTTCCTGTAGTCATTGCAAATATTGCGATACAGATATTTAGGCTACAGAGAGAAAGAACAATAACAGGATAAACTAAATTAACAAATACCATTTAGTGAGTTAACAAATTGATATAAAGAGCATTAACCTAAAATTGTGGCGCCTAGACCTTCATAATTGTCATGAAACGAGCACTGCAACAACCATCCTTCAGATTCAATGGTAACTAATAACAATGTCTAATAGGACTTGTTCCTCGCAGTAAAATTGTTATACTTACCCAAGCTTTGCAAAGTTGGTATACAGTGTGCAGGTCAAGTTAATGTATTTGTACAAATCGCTCTCCTGAGTCACAGGTACTTTGTGATTGGTGCTCCCACTAAACAACAGAGGCAATTCATCAATATGAGTGCTTTCCTTGATGCCAAACGTATTTGTACCATTTTGGTAACAGAAATTCGTACTAGCATTAATAGCGGACAAATAAAAATACTGATTCTTAGTATTAACTTTGTTATATCTATCATTAAAGTTGTGAATACCGTAGACGTGGCGAGAATAAGTACTAAAATTAATATATCCGTTAATTGAATCAAGCAAAGTGTCGTTTGTTATGTAGTTATCCTTTATTCTGTTAGCAAATTTTGAAACGTTCTGATCGTTTCTTATGTTTGATATCATAGTAGGTACATATAGGTCCTTGAATTTAGGATAATACTTGAGTATTTTCTCTATGATCAAACTCGTAGACCATAATCCTTCGCTTTGGGTGTGCCCAGTCATAAAGTCTACTTTATTGACTTTTCCTTTACAAAGTAATTTGCCAGGACGTTCAGTCAAAAATTGTCGATTATTGAACTTCTTCTCCACGACTGGTGTGAAGTAAAACATTGTCGAGAGTTTTCTGGATATTTCATCAAGAGTTTGTATTATTGGTTTTGCTTCAAACAGTGTTTTAGCTGGTACTTGACCAAGGCAATCAACAAGGTCGTTAGCATCTGTGTTGTTGCATCCCACTGCACAACCCAGGGCAAAAGCACGATCCAAGTGTTTATAGCTGGTTGAAGAGTCAGAGAAGAATATAGAACTCATAGATACAGCTCTGTGGAATAATCCTTTTGATTGTTTAGATAGTATGTGTAAAGACACTGAAGCTCCTCCAGCACTTGCGCCGAAAATGGTCACTTTATTAGGATCGCCCCCAAATTGGTGAATGTTTGTTTTCACCCATCTTAAGGCAGCTAATTGATCCTGCATCCCAGCATTTCCTGGGACGTCTTCGGTGTCCACGGACAGGAATCCCAAAGGACCAAGTCTGTAGTTGACAGTGACCAATACTACTGAATAGCACATGAGAAAATCCGGTCCATATAAGTCGGAGTTCCCTGAAAGCAAACCACACTTTCATGACTTTTGTTTTTGGGAAACGAAGTACCTTACCGTTGAAGTGGTCTGTGAAACGAGCTTCTGGCTCACCGTTCCTTTATATAATTGCTTTATGATTTCATCTCTAGCCTAGTGTTATTATGTCCAACCGTTTCTCTGTCTTAGTTACCTGACCCGGTGAGAAAGAAGCCTCCATAAAAGTACACCATCACAGGCAGAGGGTTTAACGGCATAGCTTCCAATGGACTGTATACGTTCAGATATAGACAGTCTTCTTTGCCAACAATTACGTTACTCCTGGTATTTTCATTTTGAACGCAGATGGGTCCATGTTCTAAGGCGTTTCTTCTGCCAAGATACCCCTGTATCGGTTTTGGGGCCTAAAATGACAAGTAAGTTTTATCAATCAACCAATCATTTATTCATAACTAGTTTCTGACCGCGGCTTCGCACTTGTTGTTTATGAGGAAACGTTGAAAAGTTATTTCTATCCCATAGGAATTGATGTATGGAATAAAAGCCTATGTTTGATTCCAGGCTTATGTTTTAAACTATGCAAATTTCAGTCCGATCCTTTCAGTATTTTTGGCATGTAGAAGTAACAAACATCCCCCATCCGTCCATCTAAACTTTCACATGTGTCTGACGTGTACAAATTATTTTCATCATCATCAGCCTATAGCAGTCCACTGCTGGACATAGGCCTCCCCCAATAAGCGCCATAGCGCCCTGTCTTCAGCTTGCCGCATCCAGCATCTACCTGCAGTCTTTCGCAGGTCGTCATCCCACCTGTTCGGAGGGTACCTACACTACGTTTACCGAGTCGTGGTCTCCACTCAAGAACACGTTTGCCCCATCGGCCGTCGGTTCTTCGCGAGATATGGCCGGCCCACTGCCACTTCAGCTTGCTAATTCTTTGAGCTATGTCGATAACCTTGGTTCTCTGTCGGATGTATTCGTTACGAATCATATCCTTCAGAGAAACTCCAAGCATAGCTCTTTCCATAGCTCGCTGAGCGACTTTGAACTGGTGGACCAGCCCTATCGTGAGTGTCCACGTCACTCAGCTCCGTAGGTCATAACGGGTAGGTCAAATTATTTTACCATGTATAAACTCAAATAATAAGGATGAGGTGTACTGTATTACGCTCAGAATGGCATTGCACGGGGCGTAAATAAAAACCAGACAATAAATCAACAAAGCAATTTCTAAGAATTCTTACTAAAAGCCTATGTTAGTAATATTTTTTTGTATTTATAATATTTACCTTGAACCGAAGTTTACCCAGGGGAGGTGTGGCATAGGGTATGCCCTTGAAGCTATTGTACTTGCAGCCACAAATACTTGTTGTCAGTTCTCTTCCTACAAAGGTCCCTACGGACAGTTTTACCTCAGGCTGTGACTCAATACATTGGAACTGAAATAAAGTGACATAGATTCTAAATGCTGTTGATGTACAAACTGATAAATTTAAAAATATTATCAAAAGTAAAGGTTAGAGAAAATGGCAAGCTAATGAATGAGCAAATTGAGTAACAAACCATTATACAAAAAGTACTTATCCTTAACTTTGTATGTTTTGATTAATAAACTCATTTGAGTTTTTATTTTATTTATGCATGAACTTGATAAAAGAGGAGTTCTCGTGGAGGAAGATTATACAGACGAGAACTTCATTGAAACAGTAAAGAAACAGGTGGTTGTAAACGTGATCGTTGGTGAAAATTGCATAGACCAAGTCAATATTTAATATAATATAACAAGAAAGAATCGCTAGATTTTGATGAATATCGTGAAATAATAAAACTTACTAAAGTCCAAAAACAAAATGTTCCAAAGACGAATAACATTTCGGGTGTTTTTACAGCGTTTAACAACGTTGTATAATAGCGCGCTATTTTAAATAAACTAATCTAAATGACATACATACAGAAATGTTAATAATTTTAATTAATTTAAATTAAATTCAAATTCAAAAAACTTTATATAGGCTTACAAACTAAGCACTTAGATAAGTAACATTTTATACTACAAATTATCAAATAAGGTGTTTTTGATACTCTTTTGTTAAATTGTTTATCCACTACTGGAAGAAGTAAAAAATAAACCATTAGTACATGCATATGCTTTATAAAGTGTCTTATACATGTAAGTTTTGGTTATTTAAATCGAAATATAATGCGATTATACCTCTAGATACATATGAATATTTATGTAATGCTAAGCACAACATTGAATTTCTTTCATACTATTCTCTGCCGAACTGAGCGACTTCTGGCCAAGCATTAACATCAATGATGTTAATGCTTGGCCAGAAGTCGCTCAGTTCAGTTCAACATTGAATTTCTTTCATACTATTCTCTGCCGAACTGAGCGACCATTAATTATTGGCCAAGCATTAACATCATTGATGTTATCATCTATGTATTAGAAATCCTACTTGATAAGATTTAGTTTTATGTAATTTTAAATATAATTTTAATTGCTTCATACGAAAATACATTGTATGTTTACAAATATTATAGCTAATAGAACAATAATTAAAAATAACAAATAGCTATCAAAGAAATGCAAGCTTTGTGCGACTGAATGGGGTTATATTAACACAGATAGGACAGTGCATAGAACGCTTGTGCTAGCTTGTGTGTTCTACTAGACTCGTTTATATTCGATCTTTTTATGTAAATATTAAAATAAGAGACCATGGTAGATGCCACAATTCTCGGGCGGACTATACCCAGCAGTGGGTAAAATCCGGATGTTGATGAAAAGACAATAATTTACTTTTTATTCACATAGAAAGCAGAAATAGTTACCAATTAAACAAATGAAACGGCTAATACGCTACCCTTTAGCAGAGAACATAAAATAAAATATTTTTAGCAATCAAACACTAATTTATTTGAAAAAAACACAATTTTCATAAACGAAAAGGATTTTACTTATTTACAATCAAAATTTAAATTAATCTAAACAATAAGAGATAGTTTAAACAATCACGCTTTGGTATCTATTACTTATAACGACACACAGAGAGGGCACGTCCATGCAGCTCAGCGAGTTGTGGCAGAAAAAGGGCCTGTCCCACGTTCCTTCCGCTTTTATAGTGTTAAGTCATCTGTCACATTGGCTCACATCTATCACGGCCTCTCCTACAGCTTCTGGCGTCTCGTCAGATCTAGGGTATTCATTACTTAGGCATAATCTAGAGTAGGCATATCTAAGCCTCGTGAAGGTCCTGGTTCCTGGTGGTCTAACATAATGGAAGGGCCTGGTTCTTCATCGTGTGGTGAAGAACGATCTGGTTGATCAACTGCAACGGCCCGTTCGGTCTGTTGCTGTTCTGGGTCATCATCATCATCACTCGTTACTGAGGACAAAGAAAACAGTTCTAAAAACCATAAAACTATTCACAACAATCATGTTTTAATTAGTCGTTAGTATGTTAAGGTTTTACTGTACTACATCTATTAGTACACGTACAGCTGAATATTCTAGTACTTTCCAAGCAGAAATTCATCGTTGGGTATTGAATCATCGCTAACGCATAATGGAGTACAACATATTCAGCTGCAAGTAGTACATAAATAACCATAACCATAACAACATGCTTAATAGAACACGCTGCGAACGTACGTCACACAGCGACTGATCGGTTTGCAAAGCCGACCAGCTTCCATGGCCAATGTAGACACCATCCAACAGGCTGGTTCTACTGCCTCAAGGGCCACACACGCGTCACCTCAAGGGCCACATACGCGTCACCTCAAGGGCCAAACGGGTAACACCTTACCTTCAAAGAAGGCGGAGCACGACTCGGGAGTCCACTCGCCTTTCCACGTGACCATATACTGGGCCGCCGCAAAGGTTGACTTCCCATACGACCCAGACATCAGCCTCAGCTCATATCGGTCATGAGGCAGGGCCCGAACCACTCTATACGGGCCGCGCATACCATGGTCAAGCTTGCCCGTTGATTGAGCATACTTGATCACAAAAACCAGGTCACCTTCCTGAAACACACAAGGGGGACGTCGGTCCTGATTAACACGAGCATCCATTACAGCCTGATTTTCAGCTAGCCGCTCGGCCGTCCTCTGCCTTGTAATTTCTCTCCTGGCCTCACGGTTAGATAGGCGAGGCTCAGGAATAACATCTCGCACCAACGTTCGAATTGCGGGTGTAGCATTTTCATGTCCTACTAAGAGATTTAAAGCCGAGGTTTGGGTAGATCTCTGTTTGGTCAGGTTGAGAATTAGCTGAATCTGCCATAACCTCTCAGCCCATTCTAGCTTTTTATAGGACGTCTCTATCCTAAGCATATTTAAGACAGTTCTTATGTACCTTTCGACCTGGCCGTTGGCACGATGCATCTCTGGTGTGATGTGATGTAACTCAACACCTAGATCCTGCATCCATGACTTAAAGCCCGAGGACTCGAACATTCGGCCCCTGTCTGTTACTATCAAACGAGGGGTACCGAACAACGAGATTACCTTTTGACATACTTGTGACAATTCATTGAAGTCTTGACGCGTGATGGGCGTTAGGACGCAGTACTTGGTAAACGCATCGACTACCAACATTACATGCTTAAATCCTTTTGACTCCGGTAGAGGCCCCAGCGCATCCAGATGAAGAGTGTCGAACGGAACATCGGGCTTTGTCCACGAAGAGATCGGTTGAAGCGGAGCACGAGGAACTCTCTTGTGTGCGATACAAGTAATACAGTGACCTATGTACTTTTTCACAAAGGCTCTTACACCCGGAAACCAAAAATGTCTTAGGATTAACTCTAGTGTTTTATCGATACCGATATGACAATGTTCATCGTGAAATATGCGAAGAAGACTCAAGCGTTGTCCTTTCGGAATATAACAGAGTAACCTTGGGTCCTCTCCTACAGGAATGTATCGATAATACAGCACTTCATTACGCAATAAAAATCGAGATGAATCTAGTTCCCCCCGTTCCAAAGCCTGAATTAACTTACGCGTCTCTTCATCTCCAGCCTGCGCTATCTGAGCCCAATTACGTGGTTTGTCTATGTTGTTTACCGAACTACATGGGTTACGACTCAAGTAGTCTGCATGTGGCAACATGGCGCCCTTTCTATAGATAATGGTAAAATCGAAATCTTGCAAGTAGATCCACCATCTTGCCACACGCGGCAATAGATCCTTCTTGGCTTGAGTAGCTTTAAGAGCATTACAGTCAGTAACCACAGTGAACATTAAACCTACTAAGTAATGCCTAAAGTGGCGTAGAGCTTTTACGACAGCCAGGGTCTCGAGTTCATATGAATGATATTTTGGTTCAGCAGCTTTAGTCACCTGGCTGTAGTAGGCAACTACCCGTTTAGAACCATCATTATGTATCTGTAGCAAGACCGCCCCATAACCTAAACTACTCGCATCTGTATGAACCTCCGTTTTTAAATTTATGTCAAATATAGCTAAAACGGGTGCGCTTGTTAGTGTCTCTATGATTTTCTGCCTAACGTCCTCTTGCTCAGATGCCCAATTAAATTGCACGTCTTTGCGGGTTAAATTAGCAATGCAAGCCGTCTTGAGTGAGTAGTTAAGGATGTACTTGCGAAAATAACCTGCTAGCCCCAGAAACTGGCGTACTTGTTTAACGTTTTGTGGGGGACGCGAATTTACGAGAGCTTTAACTTTATCCGGCGAGGGCCGAACTTCCCCATTAGAAATAACCCGCCCTAGGTATTCAATTTCGGTGCACATAAATGAACATTTTTTAAGGTTAATTGAAAAACCGGCTTGTGTCAGCGTTGACAAAACTTCCCTGAGAGTATGCAACCCCTCATCAACAGTGTCGGAAAGGATCAAACAATCATCTATGTACACCAAAACTTTTCCCGACTTAATAAAATCACGGAGGGTTGTACTTATAATCCTTTGGTAAGCAATTGGCGCATTGGCCAAACCATAAGGCACTTTGACGTACTCGTAGTGTGACTCACTTGTAACAAATCCTGTGAGAGGCACGGAGTCGTCATCCAGGCGGATTTGGTGAAATCCCGTTGCCATATCTAGCGTGGTAAAAAACTTACATTTACCTAACCTGTCTATATGATCGTCAATTAACGGCAACGGGTACCTGTCCTTAACCGTTATCTTGTTAAGTGCGCGATAGTCGACGCACATGCGGTCGGACCCATCCTTCTTTTTCACCAATAGTACAGGGCTGGAGTAGGGCGACTCCGACTCGCGTATGATGCCCTTGGATAACAAATCCTCTACGATATCACGTACCTTTAACTTTTCGCTATGAGACATTTTATACGGCCGGTAATTAACGGGAACATTGCTATTAAGTTTGATGCGCATACACCCAGTAGTGACTGTAGACGTCGCGGTACCTGTGATCATATGCTCGGCATATTCGGCTAAAATTCCCTGTAACTTGGTCAAATCATCACCTGTTAACGTAGTATTGATCGTCGGTTGCCCACTGGACTCGACGGCTGACACCTTCAGTGGACTTCGATCACGAACAATGCGCTGACAATTTTTTGTACGAATGTAGGTGACACCGTCTCTGTTTAGTACGTCAGTACCAACAATAATGGGCGCGTTCATGCACTTACTTGGCACCACCAGTAGGTCTACCTCCAACGAAATGCCTTCCAACTCGAGCGTTAGCGTAACATATGAATCAACTTGCGTTACAGACTCACCTACCCCCTTGATCTGGCAGTCAGCTGGTTTTTTAGCGCAAGAGAAGTGGTTCACCACTGCGGAGGATATAAGAGAGACACCGATGGCACCACTGTCAATTAAAACGTCGATTGGGATACCCTGTATTACACCTACCACGATATCGCTGCGCTTATGCAAAGGGGCGTAGCAAAAGTTCACATTTCGCTTATCGTTTTGTGGTTCAGCGTCCGCGCGCTGCTTAGCAAAGCAATTCTTTACTTCATGACCCTGTTTTTTGCAGTAGGCGCAAGTCATATTTTTAGTACCTACTTTGCCCGGTTTAGACTGGGTTTGACTAGTGTCCGACCTTTTAGGGCACGCAGCCTGCTTGTGCCCCGTCTCACCACAAATATAACATTTACCCGTATCAGCTCTAAGTGGCTTCTTGAAACCCTGTGATCTGCCATGGTGGTTATTTTTATTGTGATTCGCTTGACGGTTACTACGATTATCCGTGGTAGAACTTTTACTTGGTTTAACAAAGCTAGATAAGTAGTTAACCAGATCATTGGGTTTCAAGTGGGCGTTGATGGCAGTGGCTTTAACCTGGGGGTCAGTTATACCTCTCAAGATGATGTCCGTAGCTAGCTCGTCGCTCAGGCCGCGGACTATTCGGAGGCGCAGTAATGATCTGCGGGCGTACTCTGCGTATGTGTGGTATTTGTCGGAGCTCGTGGACATGACCTCAAAGAGAATACCTGCCGAATCTATTTTTTTACAACATAAAGGTTTGAAATCCTCTTTGAAGCTTGTCCACGAACGATCGTTTGACACCCACTCACTAAGCCACGACTTGGCGTCCCCTTTCAGACAACCTCCTATTCGTGAAAGGCATTCACGATCGTCCCATTTGTTCGCTAATTTTGCCCTATCAACCTCACTGAACCATGCATCTACGTCGTGAATACTTGGGTCAAAATTCGACACATAATAGTGATGCGTACGCCCTAATGCTTCTAATCGTGACATAACAGTGACAAAGGATTCACAATTACTCTGCGGTGGAGCGGAAGGTGGCACCGGTGGCGGCACGGAAGGTGTGCGAGTGCTGCGAGTCTCCTCGCAAACTGGGTTCGTACATACCTCCTGAATGCTGTGACCGCGACAACCTTGGCGACGGTAGTACCTGTTGTGGCGACTACGGGAAGGTCGGGTAGACCGACCGCCGTGCGAGCCTCGGCGAGACAGACTACGTGAACGCAGACTATGGGATCTATGGTGCAGTGGACGATCACGCGAGTAGCTACGCGAATAGTCACGCGATCGCCGTCCACGGGAGTGGCGATGCGGTGAGCGATCACGCGAGCAGCTACGCGATCGACAGCCTCGCGAAACTCGCGAATGACTGCGCGATCGCCGACCACGAGGGCGTCGTCGTCGGTGCGAAGATCGGTCACGAGTGTGACTGCGGGATCGCCGGCCACGAGACCCCCTGTCTCGTGAACGTTCGCTCCGCAATCCAGACGTGCGTCTTCTATGACGAGACCGAGAACGGCTCGTCCTCATCTTTTTACAATCAGAAAACACAAACAAAGGTGACCGAACGCACCAAAATTCAATTACCGTCAAAAAAATACACAAAGCGTGATGTTAGAAAAACTACCCTCACAACTTGGAAAAAGAAGTTACGGCTTTTTACTTTTAATGTTTATCGATCAGGATGAAAGTGGAACATGCGCACTATCGCACTTCTGATTTTAGCAATCAAACACTAATTTATTTAAAAAAAACACAATTTTCATAAACGAAAAGGATTTTACTTATTTACAATCAAAATTTAAATTAATCTAAACAATAAGAGATAGTTTAAACAATCACGCTTTGGTATCTATTACTTATAACGACACACAGAGAGGGCACGTCCATGCAGCTCAGCGAGTTGTGGCAGAAAAAGGGCCTGTCCCACGTTCCTTCCGCTTTTATAGTGTTAAGTCATCTGTCACATTGGCTCACATCTATCAATATCAATAACAGAATTGATTTCAAATTATACTAACGTAACTATAGCCTCGTCTGATACTTGGCAAATGAGGGGTACCTACCTAATTGTCGGTGCTATCGTCAATCCAACAATTCATGCCTATAATTATTATGCACTGCGGAAATCCAGCAGAGGATTATCTCTCTGCAAATGATGTTAATGATGACATAACTATTGAAGATGTGTTAAAAACCAATCACAAATTGTTTATATTCGAGCATTTAATAACTTCAAATGCCTAGTCGAGGTAAGGCCTGACGCCTGCGTCTTGATAGATCCTCTGCCAGAAGCCCAGATTGCCGCTGTACTGGACCTGGCCTACAGTCAGCGTGTCTGCGATGGTTACATAGTTCCTTTCCTTTCCGTATCTGGGCCACGACATGTCCGGTGTTGGGTTCCTGTAGAGTGTACTGCTGTAGACATTGCAAATATTGCGGTTCTGATATTTAGGCTACACAAGCTAATATAATAATGAATAATAAATAATGCTGGACAATTCACACAGCATTATCTAGCCCCATGGTAAGCAGAGCTTGTGTTATGGGTACTAGATAACTGATATACATAATACAATACATTACATAGATAGATATTTTTATTATACATAGAAAACGACCAGAACACCCGGAAGAAATATCTGCAGATCGTACACACAATTGTTCCGAGGCGGGAATTGAACCCGCAACCTCCTGTGTCGCAAGCGGACCTTCGCCCACCGCGCCACATCGGTCGTCAATATGAAAACATAGGTTAGCTATTTGCTGTAAAAGGACTAGAGAGAAAGAACAATGACAGGATTAACTAAATTAGCAAATACCATTTTGTGAGTTAACAAATTGATATAAAGAGCGTTAACTTAAAATTGTGGCGCCTAGACCTTCATAATTGTCATGAAACGAACACTGCAACAACCATCCTTCAGATTCAAAGGTAACTAATAACAATGTCAAATAGGACTTGTTCCTCGGAGTAAAATTGTTATACTTACCCAAGCTTTGCAAAGTTGGTATAGAGTGTGCAGGTCAAGTTAATATACTTGTACAAATCGCTCTCCTGAGTCACAGGTACTTTGTGATTGGTGCTCCCACTAAACAACAGAGGCAATTCATCAATATGAGAACTTTCCTTGATGCCAAACGTATTTGTACCATTTTGGTAACAGAAATTCGTACTAGCGTTGATAGCAGACAAATAAAAATAATGATTCTTAGTATTAACTTTGTTATATCTGTCATTAAAGTTGTGAATACCGTAGACGTAGCGAGAATAAGAACTGAAATCAACAAATCCGTTAATTGAATCAAGCAAAGTATCGTTTGCTATGTAGTTATCCCTGATTCTGTCCGCCAGTTCTGAAACCTTGTGATCGTTTCTTATGTTTGATATCATAGTAGGTACATATAGGTCCTTGAATTTAGGATAATACTTGAGTATTTCCTCTATGACCAAACTCGTGGTCCATAATCCTTCGCTTTGGGTGTGCCCAGTCATAAAGTCTACTTTATTCACTTGTCCATTACAAAGTAATTTTCCAGGACGTTCAGTCAAAAATTGTCGATCATTGAACTTCTTCTCCACGACTGGTGTGAAGTAAAACATTGTCAAGAGTTTTCTTGATATTTCGTCAAGATTTTGTATATTTGGTCTTGCTTCAAAAAGTGTTTTAGCTGGTACATGTGCAAGGCATTCAACAAGGTCGTTAGCATCTGTGTTGTTGCACCCCACTGCATAACCGAGAGCAAAGGCACGTTCCAAGTGTTTATAGCTGGTTGAAGAGTCAGAGAAGAATATAGAACTCATAGATACAGCTCTGTGGAATAATCCTTTCGATTGTGGAGATAGTATGTGTAAAGACACTGAAGCTCCTCCAGCACTTATCCCAAAAATAGTCACTTTATTAGGATCACCCCCAAATTTGTGAATGTGTGTTTTCACCCATCTTAAGGCAGCTAATTGATCCTGCATCGCAGCGTTCCCTGGGACGTCTTCGGTGTCCACGGACAGGAATCCCAAAGGACCAAGTCTGTAGTTGACAGTGACCAATACTACTGAATAGCACATGAGAAAATCCGGTCCATATAAGTCGGAGTTCCCTGAAAGCAAACCAGACCTCCATGACTTTGTTTTTTGGGAAACGAATTACCTATTTCTACGAGATGCCTAGTAATGTTACAGTTGAAGCGGTCTGTGAAACGAACTTCTGGCTCACCGCTCCTTTATTATAATTGCTTAATGATTTTATCCCTAGTGTTATTATGTCCAACCGTTCCTCTGTCTTAGTTACCTGACCCGGTGACAAAGTAGCCTCCATGGAAGAACACCATCACAGGCAGAGGGTTTGACGGCACAGCTTCCGATGGACTATACACGTTCAGATATAGACAATCTTCTTTGCCAACAATTACGTTACTACTGGTATTTTCATTTTGAACGCAAATGGGTCCATGTTCTAAGGCGTTTCTTCTGCCAAGATACCCCTGTATCGGTTTTGGGGCCTAAAATTACACGTAAGTTTATCAATCAACCAATCATTTATTCAGAACTAGTTTTTGGCCGAAACTTCGCACGCATTGTTTATGTGGAAACGTTGAAAGGTTATTTCTATCCCATGGAAACTGATGTATGGAATAAAAGGCTATGTTTGATTCCAGGCTTATAGTGTGACTGACGCGTACAAATTATTGTACAATGTATAAACTTAAATAATAAGTTTATATATATAGATATGATTGTAGAGGTGCACTGTATTACGCTCAGAATGTCATTGCTCGGGGCGTAAATAAGAACCAGACAGTAGATTATCAACTAAGCAGTCCTTATCATTGAATTCTTACTAAAAGCCTATGTTAGTAGTATTAATATATCTACCTTGAACCGTAGTTTACCCAGGGGAGGTATGGCATAGGGTATGCCCTTGAAGCTATTGTACTTGCAGCCACAAATACTTGCCGTCAGTTCTCTTCCTACAAAGGTCCCTACGGACAGTTTTACCTCAGGCTGTGACTCAATACATTGGAACTGAAATAAAGTGACATAGATTCTAAATGCTGTTGATGTACCTGACGATTTGAATCTTCTACATGAACTGACCATGATGCATGAGCTTGATAGAAAAGCAAGAAACCTAATGAATAATCAATAATAATTTGTTTCGTAAATTTCATGAATTCGTTATAACTACAGGTACGTAGCAATTTTAGATTAAATGAAGGTCAAACAAATAATATTGAATTAAATTATACACACAACAATATAAATAAAAATTAAAGGTGATACTGACGGGGGAAAGGGGGGAAAATGTGACCGTCAGTGAAAAATGCATCGATGTTGAGTAGACCAAGTTAATGTTGGAAATATGTATGAAGAAAAAATCCATAGATTTTGTTAGAGTGTGTGTGATGGATGAATGTAAATAACTTACATGAGTCCACAAACACAATGTTCCCAACACGAATAACATCTTCGGTGTTTATAACTACATACGAGTACGAGCATACTGTTTTATAGCGTGCTATTTTTTAAATTTACTTTGCATAATTATTTTATAAAAATTTTATCGTGGTTAATTTAAATAAAATTGTATGTGTCGAAGTGTCGTGCAAGTGTCTTTGTTAATAATAGCTCTCAAAAGAAACTGCATCAAGTTAACGGCGACGGTAACAGTGCATAGAACGCATACTAGCTTGTGTGTGTTTTGCGCGGTATGACTATATTATATGCAGTAATTATAACGAACCATCTGTTTTGTCTATACTAATATTATAAATAGATATTTTGTTTGTTTGTTTGTTTGCATTGAATTGGCTCCGAAACTACTGGACCGATTTATATGTATATTCTTTCACCGTTGGGAAGCTACGCTACCCCAGGGTGACATAGGCTGTATCTATTATATTTTCAACATAATTGGGATCCTTACTAAAACTTCAATAATGTAACCCAAGGTGCAAAAAAATAGTACCTAATTCAATTCAATTCAAATCGTTTATTTGAAACAGTTCAGTTTATATTATCAGTTATAGTAAGTAATTAATATTAATTAAAATTTGAATTTACGCTGGTGAAACCGCGGGGAACAAATAGTCTACAATATAGTTGATTATGCACCATCGGTATAAAGCAGTTATTTTCTTTTCAGTAGCAAAAACTGCTTTCTGCATACACAAAAAAACAGAAATAAGACCGTTAATTATTTGTCTCTATAAAATTCAATTTTATTGAATGAAAGAAGAAATAGTTACTGTCTATCTGAATTCTTTAAGCAACACTTTAAGCAACCCATATTTAATTCAAAATAATACTATAGCAGATAAAATGTTGATGTATGTATATGCTCGTACAATACGTGACAAATTTGTGGTAATTGAAGGTGCTATCGCTGCGTGACACACGTGTAGGAACATAAGAAGCCACCGCTGTTAAATAACTTGAATACAAAAACAAAGTATTGTTTTTTAAACTTACGCGATTAGAACACGTAATTACAAGTAATACGTCGGGAAAAATAGGTAAATAAACGCGATAAATACCCGTAAAAATAGTACTTGTAAAAACAAAGTAAGATAAATAATGCATGCAGATAAAATTTTAGTTATATCTAGACGGTGTACTCAAAGAGAATATATCAATTCATACACCTTTAATTTCAATTTAAAACCAGGCATTTAATGTCATGCGGCTTTATAATAATAATAAATAATGCTCGATAATCTATGTACACAGCATCGCCAAGCTAAGCAGAGCTTGTGTTATGGGTACTAGATGACTGATATACATAATACAATACATTACTGGATAAAGATCTTGCTTCCTTCTCCCCACATCTCGTAAAATTATTCGAATTAAAATACGATAAGAGTGTACGGTAGATACGAACGGGATTCGCTAATACAAAATCCAACATTATTGAAATTGATTAGAAAACTCATAGACCTTGAGGTATATTGTTATAGGATAGCCTGGAGCTGGACCAATATTTTATTAATCACGAAGCCAGACAGAGAAGCTGGTTCTTTCCACTTCGATACCCTGGTGATGAGATGAACCTTGATTTGCCAAGGAAAGACAAATTACTGCAAATTACACATACAACCCTTTGTTTGTTTCGTGCGAGGATTTGCAGTATTTTTGTTTTAGTTCTCTCAGGAGGCCTTTTTATATTTTTACAATCTCAAAGACAAAAAAATATCGAATTTAATTTTATAGTTATCGAATACTTAACGAGTTTTACGAGCTGCCCATTTGTGAAAAATAATATTATGAATGTAAATAAATATAAAGAATAAAGCAATCAATAATGTATTTATTTATGAATTTCTTGAATATATAAATGTGTAGTGTACTTAGAAGTTAGTACCTAGTGTTATTATTATAAAACCACTATTACTATTGTACTCGGCGTATAACTTGGTGTTACGAATAAATGTATTGTATTGTATTGTTTCATCGCTTTAGCGATGTAATTAAAGACAAGGCACGCGAGTAGCACCTCGAAAGTAATCTTTATTTTATTTACAATTCACATAAGGACTCAGTATAACACTGGGTTTAAGGACTATTCCATAGTTCAGTTTCGTCCACTGTGCAAAAAAAGCTCGCAGAAGTTTTCACTTCAAAAGACAGTACCGGGCAAATACTACAAAGCACATTTTTGGGTCAGCAATCAATTGTGTAATTAATTTGTGGTCGGCGCAACAGTTTTGATCAAACGCCGCCGGACTACGGTTGCTTGACTTTGGGATGAAAGGAGTTGTTAATTGGTGACCGCCTTTTGTTTTAACGTAACATGTAACATCTTCATTAGTCGTTTGTTGTTATGCCTAATAGAGAATAATTAGTGCAAAATGATGAAAATAAAGAAATAGTGCCTTTTTTGTTTAAGAAATAATTACCATTCTTAGTGTGTAGCATAAAGCTCAAGCTATAATTATAATTTTCTTTTCACACAGTGTGCCACGAAACATTGTGTACTTACTAAGTAAAAAAAAAAGAAAAGGTTTATATTTATCAAAAAAGTAAA
The DNA here is from genome assembly GCA_947044415.1 of Eupithecia dodoneata. Classification (NCBI taxonomy): domain Eukaryota; kingdom Metazoa; phylum Arthropoda; class Insecta; order Lepidoptera; family Geometridae; genus Eupithecia; species Eupithecia dodoneata. The sequence goes on from OX345665.1 coordinate 1,164,625, forward strand.
AAAAAAATTAAAGCCCAAAAATCCAAATATATCCCCGTCCCTAGGGAACCACACCAGTTCGGCTTAATGAACATATTTTATGACACCCTGTATAGAGCGTTCTTTCCTTGACTGAATCTACCTTAGTTCTCCTCTCTTTCATTTACTTTATTTAAGGAGAAACTTACTTTAATTTATTTACTCTGTATACTAACACACTCAAAAGATACCGGTCACCAATCAAGAGTCTCAATAGTGTCTACTTGTTGGGTGACCGGTACTTTTCATATTAAACTACTTATCTACGTAGTTCATATCATGATGAGCCATGACAAGGCAATTTATTATTTACATTTAGTCCGAACTCTCAAATCACCATTGGGTTGTTATTAATGATAAATATTCGTGGCAATTTTATATTATCATCCTGATAAATGACTGGTTTTATTTTAGTATTTATAGCGTATCTACATACACTGTACTCAAACCAGTGTTCATCCAAAGTTTGTGCGGATCGTTCCTACATCTTATTTACTTCTTTTGTACTATCCCTGGCAGCTCTGGTAAGTGTAAAGTTTTCAAAAATACTACATCATTCTACTTGTACAATTTTAGTAATTCCACATAAACTTAATTATCATACCATTCACACAATTCAACGTTCATTGAATATGTTTTGCCTTCCTTGAGTTTTTGATAAACTACTTTATTCTATTGTTTATTTCTATATTGTTTTCTGTTTTGTGTCGTATATATAAAGTGTTTTCTATCTATCTAAATATATATCATTAACCTACCCGAAAGACTGTTTGGAAATAAATATAAATTGACGACATCATCTAAATCTTCAGTTTCAGGTACACAGACAAACATGGCAAAAGTGAAAGTGAGCCAGGGCGTGTTGGAAGGCGAGCTGCTGGATCTAGTGACGGGAGACGGACAGTACTACAGCTTCAAGGGAATACCCTACGCGGAGCCTCCTGTGGGGAAACTCAGGTTTAAGGTGAGCTAGCGCTTATTATTCTTCTTATTACGGTCTGGGGTATACAACTGCTAGTGCTAGGTTGTCACATAAAAACCATCTACGTACGAACATTAACTATTTTGTATATATTTTTATGCCGCGAAACATTGTTTAAATTAAACGATCATTCTTCAGAAGACCTCTGTGGCGCGGTAGTCGAAGGTCCGCCTACGACGCAAGAGGTTGCGGGTTCGATTCCCGCCTTGGGACGATTGCATGTACGATCTATAAATATTTTTTCCGGGTGCTCTGGTCGTTGTCTATGTATAATAACAAATATCTATGTATATAAAATATGTAACGTATTGTATTATGTATATCAGTCATCTAGTACTCGTAACACAAGCTCTGCTTAGCTTGGTGTTAAATGATTTTGTGTGGATTGTCCAGTATTATTATATTACTTATTTTATTATTCCAGGCTCCTCGACCGCCTCTGCCATGGGAAGGAGTAAGGAAAGCAACAGAACACGGATCAGTGTGCTTTCAAGGAAATATCTTCACTGGCGCGGTCACAGGGAGCGAGGACTGTCTGTACTTGAACGTTTACACACGCGACCTGAAGCCCAAGTCTCCGCTACCCGTCATGTTCTTCATCCACGGAGGTGGTTATAAAAGTGGCTCCGGAGATGTGGACACTCTCGGTCCAGACTTCTTAGTGAACCATGGTGTACTCCTAATCACTACCAACTACAGACTGGACGCGTTAGGTTTCCTTTGCCTGGATACAGTAGACGTCCCCGGCAATGCTGGCATGAAGGACCAAGTCGCAGCGCTGAGATGGGTCAAAGAAAATATTTCTAACTTTGGAGGAGACGCTTCGAACATCACGGTGTTCGGAGAGAGTGCCGGTGGTGCTTCGACTGCGCTTCACATGGTTTCACCAATGACAAAAGGACTTTTTCAAAGAGCTATTTCAATGAGTGGAGTCCCGGATTGTGACTTTTCAGTAGCGTACAGACCTCGTGAAAGAGCGTTCACACTTGGAAAACTTCTCGGAAAAGATACTCAAAATCCCGAAGAGCTATTAGAGTTCTTACAAAATGTTCCAGCCGAAAAGTTGATATCGACAAACCCCACACTCATATCGTCTGAGGAAATAACAAACAACATACTGAAGATGTATCACTTTACTCCGGTTATTGAAAAAGATTTAGGACTAGAACATTTTTTGACTGAGCCAGCTTTAGAAGCGATAGCCAACGGTCGAATCCACAATGTAGATTTGCTCATTGGTCACACCAGTGAGGAAGCCCTGATATGCACGGAACTTTTCGTAGATAAATATATTCCCGACCACAACAGGCATCTTGAATTGCTTGCCCCTAGGAAGCTCCAGATCAAATGCAACCCTGATACGCTTCTCGAAGTTTCGAAGAAAATCAGCAAGTACTACTTCAACAACAAACCAATTGACAAAGACAGCATTAAGGAGTTCGTCAAATACTCCAGCGATGCTTACTTTGTTTACGATATTCACAGATTTATACGTAAATTACCGAACACTGGCAAGAACAAAAGATATTTCTACAGATTCTCTTGCCGTTCTGAACGAAATATCTTTGGGAATACAGGTTCTGAGTATGGGATCGTCGGTGCTTCTCATGTGGATGATTTGATGTACCTGTTTGACCCAAAAGAAAATACCTTGCCTCTTGATAAGAACAGTAAGGGTTACAAACTGATCCAACTAGCTAACAAAGTGTTTACAAATTTTGCTAAATATGGGTAAGTCACATTCCGTATTGCTCTGACTAATTTCGAAGATTAATTATTATGCTTTTTAATGATAGCAGCAAATGCAATAACACTTGCAGAAGGATTGCTATGTGTATTTAGTCGCTTATTTTATTTAAAAGAGACGCAGCTGTTTTTGTGGTTTGAGCAACAAATTTTACTGATTTAGCGAAGTATAAAGTTGACTCAATAAGTAATAGTCCTTATTTGTAACAATCAAAGCTGTTTTTTTATCGTAATACTTTCCACCTTATAATATAAATCAACTTAAGGGGGTATTCTAGTGTAGAGACATGAATTTTAGGTCATTTTGAAAGTGTCGTAAAAAAAAGCAATCAATATTTTTACCATACATTTTTTTATCAGTTATTTATTAACGTTTCAAGAGTACAGAAAAAAATAAAAAAAATAAAAAGTCAAAAATTTAAAAATTTGGCAGCCGATGAAGTGGGGGGCGTCAAAAAATTGGCAGATGAGTTTTGACATGATTTCTACCCTCCTAGTCATCTGAAATGAAAAAATAAAAAAGATTATTAATCTGCAATGATGTCGCAAGAATCAGAACTAGCGATGAGTGAAAAAAATTTTTTTTGACAAAATGGCGACTGTTTGAAAAAAAAGACGATTTTTTTTACCATTTTTTTGAGTTTCTCGAATTTTTTAAAAATAGTCAAAACTGAAATTTGGGGATGAGGCTAGTTCCAATTCTTGAGAGGTCTATAAAGAAGATTCCCTGAAAATTTCAAGTGAATCGGTCCAGTAGAACTCGAGAAATCGTGACAAATATATTTAAAAAGTCTGTTCTGAGAAAAACGCATTTAAAGTTTCGCCTAAAGTTTTTCGCTGTCAAAGTCATGAAATGATATATTATACTTACTTTTATTCAATCTGCCATTCCTGCTTCATACATCAGACCTTCTTCTACTTCAAAAAAACTATTTTCTGCGTTTCTCTCTTCTAGGTTAAACTGTGAAATATAGATTCAGGTAGACGGATTCCCTAATGTCTTTTGTCCGACTAGACCCAACCGAACCAGTTTGGAGGCCGGGTCAGTAAAATGTCTATAGCTCCGAAAATAATTTAAATTTTCAAAAATCCTCTCGTAGACATATTCTTAAATAGTTAAACTTTGAAAATATAAAAAAAAAAAACGATTTTTTTGAAATTCTACACTAGAATACCCCCTTAAGAATAGCTAAACTATGTCGGACCGGGTTTATTTTAGAGTTTTCTTTCTCAGTAAATTATTTATTTCCGCCCAAAGTTGGGCTAAAATCACTGTTGGAATACGACACTTTAAATGCTTTTATTTTTCAAATGTATCTATACTTTTTTACGGTTTGTATTTTAGATAAATTCATCTGATTGAATAAATAGTCCTTAGTTTTAAATATTCAACATCAAACAGTGTAGTAATTACCTTTCCACGTTTGTATGGAAAGATAAAAGACTTGTTTAACCTTAAGTAACAAGTATCTAATGGTCAATAAGGCCTATGTTCCCTTGTTCTTTGATGACACCTTGATTGACTATCATCATGCTAATTCCTCTTTCCTGTTCCAGTACTCCAACTCCTGACGACTCCCTGGGTCTGACGTGGCCGCAGTACGAGGCCTCCAGCCGCCAGTTCGTGGACATCGGAGACCAGCTCATGGCTGGCGCTGATCCTCACGCTGATGTCTACGACTTCTGGAAGGGGATCTTTGAGTTTGCTGGCATTGAATTTTAGGAAATTCGATTTCAAGATTTCCACTATTAGCTTGTTATTGAATTGTAGAAGTGGATTTATTTTTATGTACACTGTCAATGCCCGTCTTTAAGGCGTTGGAGGAGGACATCTGCGTCGTGGGCTATGAAAGTGTTAACGTTCCTAGACTAGGCTTTAAAACTTTTAAAATATGTTTTTAATATTTACGTGAAATTACCTCAAACCTGCTTATGTAACATGAATAATAAATTATTTATTTAAATACTCGTTTATGAATACTGAAATTATTAAACAATGTTATTCGAAATAAATACGTATATGTAGCTTGCATATGTATTTTACTCTATAGGTTTTTCACTTTCACAGTTAACACAAATTCCACTAGATTAATGATTGGTAAATTTTAAGCATAACCGTGTAATATAATAATAACTTACTAAAAATGAATTTTATGTCGTTGTCTTATCAACTGAATCGAAGAATGAACTCTTTATTCATGGTGCGGGTATAAACAACAGATAGTGATAAGAATATCGCAAACAAACCGCCAAACAGAACTTCATGCAGTGTATGTAGTATAGCAGGTTCTCCAGCACAAATAACATTGAGACTTAAAACCAGAATGACTGGATTTAAGGCGAATGATAACGCAAAATGAGTATTTTCTTAACATTTTATAGTAAAATGAAAAAATGCCTATGTATGTATAGGCAATAATATTCCTACGTACATGAATTACAATTAAGTTTCCTGAACTAACATTATCATGGGGCTCTGTAGAGCTTATTGTACCTAAACCATTCAATGAACTCAATACCTTTTCTTTAAGGGTTCTGCAGCTAAAGGGTGCCAACGGGACCTTTTACTAAGCCTCCGCCGCCGTATCTCTGTCTATCCGTCTATTAGCAGGCCTCATGGATAGTAAATGGTAAACATTTCATTATTTTACCATTTTTTTTTTTTGCGTTTATACCAACCCAATATTGTAATTAAATATAAAAAAGATCTGTCGAGCCGTTAAGTTTTACCGTAACAGATTTTTGTATACTACCGATTTATCGACCAAGGTATTTAGCCTTCCGGACATATTGCTTTATTTATACTTACTAAAATAAGTATGATAAAAAAAATCTATCGCACCCTTCTTTACATACACTACACAACGTATTTGCAAAGATAAAGATCTTTTATTTGCATAAACATGTTTAAATATAAGATTTTACAAACAGGTATGTATCAACTTTAGTTAAGAGTGAGACGGACAATCGTTCCATCGACGCGACGGCACTACTCGCCTTAATACACCAAGTGGCTCGCGAGAGTGTTATTAAATTGCTAAACGGACGAGACCACAAAATGTATATTTGTAAGCATGATAGGACGTTTGCGTGATAAAGCCGTCATTTACAAAAGTATATAACTTTCTGCGATATAGATAACTGTTTCAGATTAGCATTGGTGATCGTTGTGGATTTTCGGATTATTTGTTCAAGTTGGTGCTTGTATTTTTAAGAAACAGGCAAAATAATTTCATTTTTCTTTTTGTGAGTCTTCATTCGGTTTAGGAATAGCTGGTACGTTAGCGGTAACAAGGATCTGGCGGATACTGCCGTTTATGATATCTACTTATAGCGTATTATTAGGTATATTCCTCTCACAACAGAGTTTTTTCATTGTTTGTGCAAACTGCTCCTACGACTTCTCATTTATAAGCTTTCTGGCAACGCAGTAAACATACATATATCTGAGCCAAAAAGTATACTGATAAGTAATCATAATATAAATATATTCCAGGTGAATAGTCCAGCAAATATGGCAAAAGTGAAAGTGAGTCAGGGCGTGTTGGAAGGCGAGCTGCTGGACCTAGTGACGGGAGACGGACAGTACTACAGCTTCAAGGGAATACCCTACGCGGAGCCTCCTGTGGGGAAACTCAGGTTCAAGGTGAGCTAGTGCTTATTATGCTTCTTATTACGACCTGTGGTATACAATTGCAAGTGCTAGGAAGTAACTTTATAAAACGCCTACGCACAAACAATTGCACAATTTTGATTTATATGTTTATCCACCTGTGGGGAAACTCATATTTAAGGTGAGCTAGTGATATCTATTTCTGTTTATTTCACGCCACACAACAAAAAGGCTTTGTCACTGAGCGACCACTCAACCTTTATCGACTTCGTGAAATTGTCTTGTCACCACCTAAGATTAAATCAGCCCGTTAGGTGGATGTCAACTGATCGCCTTTGGAAAATGGTGACCTGAAAGCACCGCACCATTTAAAATGATGATTTCCTTCAATTTTATGTGTAGGTTTTTTGTTTGTGCAATTGTTTACTTATTCTACAAGACAAAAAATACTAGAATCTTATTGTATTCTGAATTATAATCCAGCCAATTATGCCGTGGGAACGAAACATTCGAAAGATATTTGCACCATTCTTGCGAACATTACCTATATCTATAAATTGGAAAAGAATTGGTAAAATTAATAAGAACTTTATAGCTAGGTAGTAAGGAACATTTACGTACTCGTAACTTAACACAAAATCTTATTACAAGCATCTCCTAGTTTAATTCACTTTTTTGCTATGTTTTTTCATTGTGTTTATACTACACTAGGTATCACTTTTCAGGCTCCTCGGCCGCCGCTTCCATGGGATGGGGTTAGAAAAGCAACAGAACATGGACCAGTGTGCCCTCAAGAGGACATCTTCACTCAAGAGATCATCCCAGGCAGCGAAGACTGTCTGTACTTGAACGTTTACACACGAGACCTGAAACCCAAGTCTCCCCTTCCCGTCATGGTCTTCATCCACGGAGGTGGCTACAAAAGCGGTTCCGGTAATGTCAACAACTACGGGCCGGACTTCTTGGTGAACCATGGAGTACTCCTAGTCACTATCAATTACAGACTGGACGCGTTAGGTTTCCTTTGCCTAGATACAGTAGACGTCCCCGGCAATGCAGGTATGAAGGACCAAGTCGTAGCGCTGAGATGGGTCAAAGAAAATATTGCTAGCTTTGGAGGAGATGCCTCGAACGTCACGGTGATTGGAGAGAGTGCCGGTGGCGCTTCTACTGCGCTTCACATTGTTTCACCAATGTCTAAAGGACTATTTCAAAGAGCTATTTCTATGAGCGGGGTACCGAATTGTTACTTTTCAGTTGCGTACAGACCTCGAGAAAGAGCATACATACTTGGAAAACTTCTCGGAAAAGATACTCAAAATCCCGAAGAGCTATTAGAGTTCTTACAAAATGTTCCAGTCGAAAAATTGATATCTACGAACCCCACACTCATATCGTCTGAGGAAATAACAAACAACATACTGAAGATGTATCACTTTACTCCGGTTATTGAAAAAGATTTTGGCCAAGAGCATTTCTTGACTGAGCCAGTCTTTGAAGCGATGGCCAACGGTCGAATCAACAATGTGGATGTGCTTATCGGCCACACTAGTGAGGAAGTTCTCATTGGCATGCCAATTTTCGTAGATAATTATATCCCTCAGTACAACAGGCATCTTGAAATGGTTGTCCCTAGGAAGCTTCTAATTAAGTGCAACCCTGACACGATTCTCGACATTTCAGAGAAAATTCGCAAATTCTACTTCAAAAATAAACCAATTGACAATGACACCATCAAAGAATTCGTGAAATATGCCAATGATTCTTGCTTTATTTACGATATACACAGGTTTATCCGTAAATTACCGAAAACCGGCAACAACAAGAGATATCTCTACAGATTCTCTTGCCTTTCTGAACGAAATATCTTTGGAAACTTAGGGGCTCCATACGGAATCTACGGTGCCTCTCATTTGGATGATTTGCTGTACCTGTTTGATCCAAAGGATAAGAACTTGCCTCTAAAAAAAAACAGCAAGGTTTATCAACTGATACAGTTAGCGAACACGGTCTTCACTAATTTTGCTAAATATGGGTAAGTCAGTATCCTTATCTTAACGATATTTATTATCGTATTTATTTAAAACGGTTTTTGAAACCAATTACAATAATTAAATGATACATTGTAGACAATACCGTATTCTTAGGAATAACCTTAGATAGTAAACTTCAATGGGGCCCACATAAGATAAGCTATCGAAGAGACTTAGTTCTGCAGCATATGCAGTTAAAAAAATCCGTCACCTTACAGACGTTGATACTTCTAGACTAGTCTATTTCAGCTACTTCCATAGTATTATGTCTTATGGCATACTATTGTGGGGGTACCATGTCAATATATTTATGAAAACTTGTTGTACACTCATAAAAACATCAATCGATTCATTAAAAAAAGCGATATACATAATGTAAATACTAGAAATAAGAATAAACTCGCTGTTCCCACAACTAGACTACATAAGTTAAGTGCATCTTTTAAAGGGCAATGTATACGCTTCTACAACAAAAGTCCAAGTGAGTTGCAAAAATTGTAAAAAAATTTAAAAAATAAAGGCTTATTACAAAATATCAGATTATCTAGAAGATAAAAAAGCTTGGAACGAGTTTTGCTCCAACTCAAAATCTAACAATTTACAAATAAGCAAATCATATGTACTAGACACATAAGTTATGAACATACTAGTGGTTTCTTCTCACTTCTTCCACTGGTGGACAAACAATTTAAGTGAACATCAATATAATAATGAATAGTATAAAATATGACTTTTCTAAGTGCTTATTTGTAAGCCTTAAGAAATAAACTTTCATTTCATTTCATTTCAGAAGCTAATGATAAATTTAGGAAGACCAGATGTGGGGTAGGTATCACAGATGTGGCTTTTAATGCCTCCAATATTCTAATGCACAAATAAAATGGCGAATATCATTTATCAAAATCATCAATTAACTCGCTATATACAAGTGTAATTATGTGATGTCATCGTCATTGTTTCTAAAACCAGTATTTCTGCTGCCTGATCCAGAACTTATAACAATAAATTGCTTGTTCCAGTACTCCAACTCCTGACGGGTCCCTCGGCCTGACGTGGCCGCAGTACGAGGCCTCCAGCCGCCAGTTCGTGGACATCGGAGACCAGCTCACGGCTGGCGCTGATCCTCACGCTGATGTCTACGACTTCTGGAAGGGAATCTTTGAGTTTGCTGGCGTTGACTTTTAGGGCATTTTGTCTCTAATTCACTGCCATTGTTTAGTGTTATTTATTGTAAATTATCATACCAGCCTGCCATACCTGCATGCTAGACCTACGACTATTGGATGTGCATCATGGGCGCTCTAAGTATTATCGAGAGTTCAAGAGTTTTAAATTTTTATTTAAATTAGATATTTTTATGTTATTTGTAAGGTAACATTAATTATTTCATTTTAATACTTCCATTATTGTTTTGTTTACCTAAACAATTATTAACCTACTACGTTACTAACTTAATATTTTTCTTAATAAACATTTAAATTCGTATTGGCTTGATTGATAAATTCACAAACACAGAAATAAGTTCCAATTAAACCAAGATCTACGTATTAGTAACTCAGTTCGACCAATTCTACGAGCAGTTTATTTGTAAATTATTTCATAAATTTATGGAAAAATTACAGTATAGTCAAATCAAATACCTAATAAACCCTCTTACGTGTGGATTGCCAATAAACCTAACCCGGGTCTCATGTAAATATGCAAATACTGGCATAGAATATAGGTAAGATAGCAAATATACATAGATAATCCCTGTTCAATATTAGCTACTAAATTATTATTCCGAATCCCGGCTAATTCCATAAACTACCAAATCCAATTTCGTTACAATTGCGATAACACCTACAAAATCAATGATATCATCAAAACTTCTTTAAGTTTTATTTAGTAATTTGGTAGTACTTATTTGTACTTGTTTAACCCCTATAGGTAACTACCTACTTTGAGAAATCTTTCAAGCAGAATTTCATCTCATTCTGACTTAAAAGTCAATAAAAGGAAAGATATAACTTAACTTTACCTTTAGCTACCTATTTCATAGTGTTTAAAGAGGTATAAATTAATAATATAATCACTAAGTTTGGGCAGTAATGTTAAGTGTTTAGTGTTATCACTGTCAACTCGCATACCTATACAAACAATAATAATTATGAACCTAATATGTTTCTATTTAGAAATATAGTACCTAATGGTAAATATGTAAATAGAAGTCATTTTCTTATATGATGATTGACTATGTATATGATATTTTTAATATCTTTGTGAGGATATAGGTAATCTACCTAGTTACTAACAATAACAAAAAATGCAGACATTCAATTAGCACCAATAAAAACTGCGCTATACCTACGCTATACGATAATATAGGTACCTACTGAGAGAAATGAATTGCGCTCAAACGTCAGAAACGAGCAAAAACACACAACATCAAATAATCTGTTTCGCTCACACACAAAGCCGGATCTACGAGTCTACTCAATGTTTAGCTTCTGTAATCTAATAATAACGATCAGGAAAACAATGTAGCGAAGCAAATCAGTGCAAACTCAGACACTATCGTAGCTGCTACAGTTTCCAGGCGTGATGCAAGTGACAGTGAGCGAGGGTATTCTGGAAGGGGAGCTCGTGAAGAATGAACTGGCTGAGTTCTTCAGCTTCAAGGGCATTCCTTTCGCTGCGCCTCCGGTGGGAGAATTGAGGTTCAAGGTTGGTGTAGTATATAGTGGCACAGTATATATTTAGGATATTTATTTACTTCTCAAAAAATCAATAACCACTGGTGAGAAATAAAAAAAAATCTTATATCATCTATTGTTAATAGTTCGGTACGAGCTCTCAAATGTACAATCAAAATTATGTGGGTAGTTACCATAAATACTGTACAGAGCACAATAAAGGCGACTCATCACTACAAATTATGAAATATTAAATAGCAAGGTTGACTATTATCAATTGTAATAAAGTAAGGTTGACTATTTTGAAATTATTAACTCGTCATCATTTGCCTATGACATTCCACTTCTGGACATAGGCCTCCCCTAATGAGCACCATAGCGCCTCTTTCATCTTGCCGCATTCAGCATCTGCCTGCAGTCTTTCTAAATAAATCTTAATCTTATAAGAAGTATATTTTATCATTTAATTAAAGAAAAAAAAAAAAAAACAAATTTAAGTGCACTACTTTAAAAATTAAACCAGCTTTAACAGATATCAAAAACCAAAGATACTACTCTATAATAGAGGACAACATCCCGGATTTGATACTTGATTGTTAACTTTGGTATCAAGACTTATCTTGAAAATGTATGATAATTCTCTTGCACATGTCGATGGATAGATAAATAGATAGATAAGACATTTATTCGACACTGCAGCATGATACATAGGTCACAACTTGGTCACAATAACTAAGGCACATCTTAATATAACACAGAGAAAATTAATACGTTTTGATGGAACGAAGCTTGAGAACAATAAGTAATAATAGTAATGTAGCCACAAACAAAACCATTGACTCTGTGACCATCAGGCGACCATTGATATTAAAGATAAGATAAAGTAGGCTTCATACGAGTAAGTAAATAGTTCTGTGTTTAGGTAGGTATTTCATTATTGTATAATAAATAACCGTGAATAGTGCAGGTGCATTTAAATTGTGTTCAAAACTCAAAAACGATTTCAAAATTAATTTAAATTCAAATATTATATTGATACTCCTGTAAAAGCACGTTTTGGTAGGTTACTATAAGAATAATTTTAACTGAAACTTTATGAATAAATGAAATTTGAAATAAGACTTACTAAACTTCCTGTTTTTACTGGTTTCAGGCTCCCAATCCTCCGGCAGCATGGCTTGGTGTCCGCAGCGCCAAGAAGTTCGGATCCGAAAGCTACCAGTTCGATTACCTGATGGGACCCGGACAACCGGCTGGCTCCGAAGACTGCCTCTATCTCAACGTCTATACCCCAAGCCTTAAGCCCCCCACGCCGACACCAGTCATGGTGTTCATACACGGCGGAGCCTTCCTCTGGGGCAGTGGCAACGACGACATTTACGGTCCGGAGTTCCTCGTCAGGAAAAGAGTGATCCTCGTCACGATCAACTACAGACTCGAAGCCCTTGGATTTCTTAGTCTAGACACAGAAGACATCCCCGGCAATGCTGGTATGAAGGACCAAGTCGCTGCGCTCAGATGGATTAAGAAAAATATCGGAAATTTTGGCGGAGATCCGGAAAATATCACCATTTTCGGAGAGAGCGCTGGGGGAGCCAGTGTCAGCTTACACCTCGTTTCTCCCATGAGCAAAGGACTTTTCAAAAGAGCTATCTGCATGAGTGGCTGCCTCAACAACTCATGGGTTCATGGATTCGAAGCTCGGGAAAGGGCGTTAAAGTTAGCTAAAAAACTCGGTTGCGGGTCTGAAGATGACAAAGATTTGTACGAATTCTATAAAGAAGTGCCGAAAGAAAAACTAGTCAGCCTCGATTTACCCGTAGTCAAATATGATGGTTTATTTGGAATGGTATTCGGTGTCGTAAACGAGAGAAAATATGGGGACAGCGAAATATTTTTCAATGAAAATGAGTGTGATATTTTAAAAAACGGGATTCACGAAGATGTGGAAGTAATGACGGGCTACACAAGCGACGAAGGCGTTATTGCAATGGCCCAAGGTATAAGTATTCAACAATTGTTGACAGAGGCAACTGATTTTAAACAGTTTTTCGCCCCTACATCGATCAGAAGAAACTGTAACATCAAATCTCAACTGGATGTTGGAAGAAAGTTAAGTAAATTTTATTTGGAAAAGCCTGTTGCAACGCATAATGATTTGGAAAATATTTTTAAGTATCTCAGTATGGATTCCTTCGTTTATGGTACTATTCTGTTTGGTCAATACTTGTCAAGGAAGAGCAAAGTTTACTTATACAAAATGACTTGCCATTCAGAAAGAAATATTATGTGCGATTTTTACAAAATTCGTGACTCGTTGGGAGAAAGGAAGGTCACTTGCCATGCTGATGACTTGTTCTACGGTGAAGCTGAAGCTGGCCCAACTGAAGGTAGAGAAGAATTCGGAAGCTGAAAAGCTGATTGATCAAATTACGGCGCTTTGGACCAATTTCGCAAAGTTTGGGTAAGTTCCGGACGAAAGCACAATTACCGGTTTTGTTAATTATTTTCTAAAGTAATATATCATTCTATGTTATGCGACTGATATTCTAAAAGCAAAAGTTTGTGCCGTTGTGAAATGTTTGACCGCAGGCAACGTCAAAACTACTGAATAAGATAAGTAAGTGCTGGAACTGCAATAAAATCAAGGCTACTTTTCTTCCGAATAAAAACGCAAATACGCATGCGAAGCTGCAGAAAGTAGGTAGTGGAGTTATAAAGTGTCCATATTGGCAAACTTCATACTAAAATGCGATCGTTAAGTATTTAGAGTGAAATGATACTAAAGATATATGTGTAGATAGTGTGCCTACATTACAGGCATAAGAATAGACAACATTATGTTATTGTCTTTTCTCATGGGACATGTTAGATAGATGGGTATATACCATTTATTAATTTTATTTTAAGTATCATACTTAGTTAACAGTGTTTTAAAGCTTATTTTGATGGTATGTTTGACCATGCAATTGGTTCACAGTAGTGTTCCTACATACGACTACATGAAGTGTCGAAATGTCTTGACAAAAACTATTAATTTATATCAATACGGATTAAATTAAATTTATCTCATCTTTTGATTTAATATAATTGCCATCTCACTCCGTAGAATTGTTTCTAGTTTGATAAAAATTCTTGTTCACAGTCTACATAGTTGAGGGCATCACCTCATTTACAAATAGTCCACTGCTGGACATAATCCTCCACGGATAAGCTTATGCTTATCCGTTACCCTCATAATAAGATCCATAGGTGGTTATTCACCTATGGACCGATGTTACCCGATGTTACACCAGTTGGTCAATCAAACTAAAACTATATATTTCCTACAGGAACCCCACCCCTGATAGCACCCTGGGTGTCCAGTGGACTCCATTCACGATGGACCACCAACATTACCTGGACATCGGCAACCAGTTGACACTCAAACAGGACCCGGAGAAAGAAGACATGATCATCTGGGATGAACTGATAAAGGATTACATGCCAAATAGTACTTATAAAATATGAGAACTCAATGATATAATTTTAGAGTTCTGAATCATATCATAAAATGTATTTTGTAAAGGGATCATATTCTGCATTATAGTATTTTTATTAATATTCATATGCATCATTGTGTACATTTGTAGGTCTTAGTATCTAGGTAGGTAATGTAAAAGAAACACAATGGTACCGAGAGTGGAATAGAGCCGGGTTTCTAGAAATTTCTGTTTATATATAAACCTTGAATCCAATCTTGCATTGTTTTACAATAACATTGGTAGAACATTAAAAAGTGTTATTTTTTTTAGTATTGCGGCAAGAGATAAAGCGATGCTTGCTGCGAAATACCGTTGAAAGCAAAACTTTTGATGAGTGATTCATGTAACTATTTTATAAGTTTAATATAAAGAGAATAGGTAGGTACTTATTGTTTGAGAAAAAGCTTAAATATGTAGGTGCCCATAGGTAGCAAATGACTAGTAAACAGAACGAAATATATCAAGAACCTTGTGTGTTCTATACGTGGATAGATGTTGTAGACATGACTTGCATAGCAATTTGGAAAAACTGAAATGATAAAGCATAGGTACAATAATTTAATGATTATAACATTTTATCACAATGACTTGCTAATATTTCCTCGAAGGAAGTTAGTTTCGTAATACATACCTATAACTTAGGTAAGCACCTACTTAAATTACATACATAAGACCTTCATGAGTGTCTATCATTAAAACCGCAAATTTATTCCAAGTCACATTATTAGATGACTGATCGCGTGCTATTGACAGCTAGCTGGTCTCCCACTTAGTGAGACATCTTATATGTTTTTTGTGTTTTCGCAACGGTTACAAGGTGGTCTCTAATTGTGAATATGAGTCTTTCCTCTGGGAACTCCCCGAGTTTAGCGTGGTTATCTATTCTATGTATATGTACGTCTGAAAAAACTTAACATTTTCTATTTGAAATAATTCGGTTAGGCATCCCAAAAATATTTCTGGTTGTTTTTAAATGATTTCAAAATATATAATATTTTGTAAATATTTGGTAAATCTGTCAGATGCTATAAAGGCTTTTTGTCAGATCAGATCACATCCAGTCAAATTTTCTAAAAAAGGGTGAAAGGGATCAACTTTGTAAATCGGGTGTAAAGTGATTTGTTTTTTCCTGAAGGTTCTTTGCATATGTTACACTTACACTGGAGATATTTATCCTAGAATGTTCGGACTAAAGCTGATCTCGTCAAATTTCGAATAACAACATCTGAAACCTGAAACGCTCTATCATACACGTGCAGTAAAGATACGTTATTATTATCTAATCTGGGGCCAATTTGTTCGTCATGATAAAACGCAAAGATTACTGTAGTCAGACCACTGTTATGTTCTAGCAATGGTGCTGGTAACTGTGAGTGAAGGTACCCTAGAAGGGCAATATGTACAGAATGAGTTTGCAGAATTCGTGGCATTCAAGGGAATACCTTATGCTGCACCGCCGGTGGAGGATTTGAGGTTCAAGGTACGTAAACAAATAGTATCGAATATCGAATAGTCGCTGCTTATCGTGATTTCGCTTAAAAGACCTTTTCTTGGTATAGGCACTCTGCCAAGGGCAAGGTTCTACTTAATTTCTTAAAGCATAGATTAAATTTAGAGTCTACACATCAACATGTCGACACAGAACAGCTAGCTCGGAGGCTTGGTTTTGACGAATTTAACTAACTATATAGACTTATGTCGGCTACTTACCGGCGCCTTGTGTCTCGACATGTTGTTTTGTTGAAGGCCAATTTTGTTTATCAACTTGTAATATGAAGGCACTGATTAACGGTGTGTAGGTAAGGTACCTATTCCGCAAAACACCAACTTTGATTCAATTACACTTTGAACTTTGAATCAGATTAACTATTATACAAATACATTCATCAGATTAGACAACAAATGACTTTGATGCCAATGATGGAGTTAATAATCTTGATTTTTACCAAGTATGTCATAATCCTAATGTTTGATTTAAAATGAAACTCTTTAAATACGAGTAAATCCACTTTGCGATTACAAAACTAATGATTTCTTCTAATATTCTAGGCGCCTCAGCCTGCAAAGCCATGGAGCGGAGTGCGCAGCGCCAAGGCGTTCGGCTCCATTTGCTATCAAAAGGATATCATCGTAGCACCAGGCCAACCCATCGGCTCCGAAGATTGCCTGTACCTCAACGTTTACACACCAGAAGTAAAACCAACCGCTAGTTTCCCAGTCATGGTGTTCATACACGGCGGAGCCTTCTCCATAAGTCTACGGTCCGGAGTTCCTTGTCAGGAAAGGAGTGATCCTCGTCACGATCAATTACAGACTTGAAGCCCTTGGATTCCTCAGTCTAGACACAGAAGACATCCCCGGCAACGCTGGTATGAAGGACCAAGTCGCTGCGCTCAGATGGATCAAGAAGAATATCAGTAATTTTGGTGGAGATCCGGAAAATATCACTATTTTTGGAGAGAGCGCGGGTGGAGCGAGTGTCGCCTATCATCTAGTATCTCCCATGAGCAAAGGTCTTTTCAGAAGAGCCATTCCTATGAGCGGCTGCCTCTTAAACACTTGGGCTCATGGTTTCGAAGCTCGAGAGAGAGCTTTAAAACTAGCAAAACAACTAGGTTGTGTATCAGAAGATGACAAATAATTGTATGAATTCTTTAAAAATGTTCCATTAGACAAACTTGTGGACATAAACATACCAATAGTCAAATATGCTTCTCCCAGTACAAATCTGCCGTTCGGTATAGTAAGCGAGATAAAATTTGGAGACAATGAAAGATTTTTCTACGGCGATGAGTGTGATGCTTTACGAAACGGTATCCATGAAGATGTGGACGTAATGGCAGGCTACACGAAAGATGAGGGACTCATGGCTCTGGTTGAATCTTTGACAATAGACCAAATTCTTATCGAGTCGAATGATTTCAAGGAATTCTTTGTCCCTACGCCAATTCAAAGGAATTGTAACATCAAAGACCAATTAGAAGCAGGGAGAAAGTTAAAAAAGCATTTCATGAAGAATAATGTCATTACAATAGAAGATTATGACCATTTCATGCAGTTCCTGAACTTAAATATGTTTGTGCATGGCATCGTGTTATTCAGCAAGTTTGTATCGAAGAAGAGCAAAGTTTTTATATACAAAGTGACCTGCCATTCTGAGAGGAATATCTTTAAATATCTGATGAAGGTCAAAGATGTAGTGGGGGACAAGCAAGTGGTCTGCCATGCTGATGACTTGGCTTATATTTTCCCGTTGAGGATTGCGCAATTAAATGTGGAAAAAGGTTCAGAAATTGAAAAACTTATTGATAATTTTACGACGTTGTGGACTAACTTTGCTAAGTTTGGGTAAGTGGCCAAAAGTTGTACGGATTTTATTATAAAAAATCATTCAATTATGAAAAGAGGTAAAGTCATTTAAAACGGGATATTTACCATGATTTGATCAAATCATGGTAAATATCCCGTTTTAAATGACTTTAGTGTTAATAACCATGATAGTTTCAGAAGTTTTAAATGAAAAGAGGTGCTCTTTTGATACAAATTAATTTAAAAAGAGGTAACAATTTTTAAGTTTGTTTGTATGCGTAGAGAAAAATCTGCGTTTATCTAGTATAATAATTATGTTATGTTTGTAAGTTCATTTGCTATAAGTAAACTATAATTTTTTCTTTTATTTTATTTTATTTTTATTACATGGATGATCCCTGGAGATTTTGGTCTTGTACTGAAAATTATTTCGTTGATTCATAGCTACATTATCACAAAGTTTTGAATATAGTTTATAAGTTTTACCTTTGTGAAGCCATGGCCAATTTATCATACCTACGTATGTATTACTTGCTATCTCAGATTTAACTAAACATTTCTGTTTTCTTACAGGAACCCTACTCCTGACAACAGCCTGGGTGTAAAGTGGACGCCCTTCACAGTAGACCAGCAAACCTATCTGGAGATAGGCAACCAGCTCCAGCTGAAGACGAACCCTGAGGGAGATGACGTCATTGCTTTTGATGATGTCTTGAGCCAATTCCTGCCTAGTTGGACTGTTCAATAATCATCATCATTGTGAGAGGATGACATAAGCATAACCAACCGACAATCAGTGTAAAATTAAAGATATCTGAGACTAGAGTTACAATGTACTTCCTTATTACTATTTCTTTTATACACCAAATAAGTGGTCACCTTTGGACCTTTTACCTAGGCTTAGGCTGATTATTATCTAATATTTGATAAAAATATGTTGTCCTCGTCAATCGAAATTGACATCTTTTTTACTTCAGAAATTATAGATACCAATTTCTAGCAATCCGAATAAACAGAACGATCAGCGAAATTGGACAAACATTGCAAGAATGTTTGCAGCTAGGAAGCCATTTGAGTGCAGTGGAATTTAAAAAATCTGCATTATTCTTATTTTAGATATAAATATATAGCTTTGATTGTATTTATAACTCAATTTTATTTATTTTTTTAAGCCTAAAATCTGCTGACGGACATCCTTTAACAAAGGTGTAAAGACAACGTACGAATCAAGATTACACTTTTATACGTGAGTTTTATTTCAGGTCTTTAATTTAAGACGTGTAAAGGCGAGGCCACGTCGTAAACCCGTCTAATATCAGGTGGGACCTGCCTGCTGTGCGGTAATTTACTGTTTGCCTTGCTGCTAGTATACATAGACAGTATACAGGTATAGATCGCCATAGGGCTAACACAACAGCTAGTTACTTCCATCGGCGGTCGCGTTGTTACAATCGACCCCTTTAACTAGACTCTGGTTAAAGGGGTCGATTATAACACCACTGTGCGTCTAGTTACTAGACTAAGGAAACCTACGAGAGGAAAGGCAGCAGCTCTCTTCTCAGTATTTTATTACCTGTAGAGTAGTATGCAGTAGAGGTATTAAAATCTGGTAGACAAGCGTGGTGATATTGGCAAAACCCCCTTGTTTGGAGGAGGTACCTATGTCCAACAGGACGTATGTGTGCTGATAAAGAAGATAACTTAATTATACCACTTTCGTTTTGGGAGCCCATGATGGCTACAATAAAGGGATGGAGTAGGTACAGGGATAGCGTAGAGTCTCCCACTCAACGAAACAAGCTAAGCCAACAAAATAACAATTATTCATTTTTAATTCTTTGTCTATCTATCTATCATTTTTAATTATTTTGTGTTAAAGACAGCTAACAATAAGTTGTTTG
Source organism: Eupithecia dodoneata (assembly GCA_947044415.1). Classification (NCBI taxonomy): domain Eukaryota; kingdom Metazoa; phylum Arthropoda; class Insecta; order Lepidoptera; family Geometridae; genus Eupithecia; species Eupithecia dodoneata. The sequence continues at coordinate 1,184,426 of OX345665.1, forward strand.
TTTTTTGTTGAAAACATTTAATAACACGTAGTATTCGTAATTGTCATAATGTTTCACAAATAAGAATATACTTTTAACAAAATATTACAAACGTACTTTTACCTCATCAAATCTCAAGGGTTCTAATAGAAGCTACACTCTGAATCTGACAAGAATCAGAGGGTAGCTTCTAGATTCTAGAAGCTACCCTCTGATTCTTGTCCGATTCCAACTTTAGGTCGGGTCAACATTCTAGAATCTAGAATGTTGACCCGACCTAAAGTGGGATATGGGCTAGACTGCGATCACTAATACGTCTAGATTTCGACGCAAAAAATCGTAAATAAAAGCGCACTTTAAATGTGAGCTCTTATTTTGTTTAGTTCGATTGAAACACAAAAACACGTGTCACTATGCCGCTATATGCATTAAAACCTTTGTCTCAGTTCGTTTGTAAACAAATGTAGCTGTAGAAGTATATATTCACGTAGACGGCTTTTAGCTTTATAATCGCAGGGGCCAGAAGAAGACTCCGAACCGCACTAGCCTGACTAGAGTGAGCCAGCTGGGTTATTTCAGGCTGTGAAGTGGGGGTGAGTGGCATTGCTGTTCATTACTGCAAGCTGATATTGAGGAGGAATTTATGGAACCAGTCTCACGGGGTTCACTTACAAGGAATGAGAAACCAATCTCGGTTTTGTAGAGATTTGCCAACTACAATCAACATCACAGTGAATGTAGGTAGTGTGCAAAGCGATGACGTCATAGGTTAATGTCGACTAACAGTGTGTCGATATTTACACAGATATTTACCTCTCTCTGTGTGATATAGACATACATAATTAATTAATATGTCCACAAACTTCTCGTATATTAACAAATAAATCAATATATTGTGGCACAGCTTGTTGTGTTTTAAGTGTTGTTTAAGTTTATCAATACGAATTATTCCTAGATTAAAATTTGGAAACACCAAAGCCCCGAGTCTATTTTGAAGATTCTTGTTCGAAGTTCCTTGTCCGCACGATAGAGGCGCTGTACGTACCAAAATGTATGGATAAATATGACGTTAATTAATTTAAACGTTTTATTAAATCTTTGTCGAAATATATTCGGAAATATTCGCATGTGAATTTGCTAATTTGACAGCTGACGTTTTGTGGAGAAACGCGCGATTGGCCGAAAAATATTAAAAACATTCAAATCCAAATTATTTATTATCATTAGTACATAATATAAAATAAGAATAATTTCACCGTCTTAAGAATACAAAAAATTATTAAATAACCTACACTGGAAAAACAAAAATACTACAATAAAATAACTACATAAAAAGGCATAAACTTCAAAAAACATGTTAAAAGATATCGATTCAAAAGTGTAGGACTTCTAAATCATCAGTGTGGCCAACTGTACCTACAATGTGCACATCACATCTACAACCGACACATCACATGCTTGCCTATGCACAATGAGTAAACATGATCACTCCACGAGTGATGAATGTCGCATCACGCCTTGGTTTTCATACGCAATAATATTTTTAAAGCCTCGTTCTCAAGGCGTATTGCAGGTTCTGCGGTGCAAAGTGTTCTTAAAAAGATAATAAAAGCCGCTTGCATAATCATAAAGATCTTAGCTTTCTCGTAAGCCTGCTAAGCACCTGATATTGCCGCATATGTGGATAGGGTAACCATGGAGACTGAACAGAGAATGGATTTATCGTACTACTAGCGCTCCGCGGCTTCGCCCGCGTGGAAATCTATTCAAATGGTTTATAAACTTTCCTCTTAAATCACTCTATCTATACAAAATACCGCGTCAAAATCCGTTGTAGTGATGTAGTGATTTTCATTGGTGACATTTTTAGGTTACACATGATTGCAAGAGCTTTACTTGATGAAATAAAAAAGAAGTTAATGGAATATAGAATGAATTTAGAATATTTTAATAGAAAAGTAACCTAGCTGGTGATAGTATTCTGACAGAAACGAAATACCTACGGTACACTCTGTCCCGATGATGTTGACTTCGTTTTATATTTGTGTAAATGTCGTAATTTTCTAGTTATGTGATAAAAACTTCTGATTTTAAGTAATTAAAATGCCAATGTTTTTTTAAAAAATATACACAAAAAATAAAGGTAATATTACTGTAACAAAATTAGCCGACACTCAGCAGAATGTATCCTGCCATAACGCTGGTCTTCTTATTTAAAACCGACCGAGTATAATTTCATGAAATAATTGCTTAAAAGTAAACAAATGCCCTTGAGAGGAAAATGTAGGTTGTAAAGCAGACAAAAATAATTAAAATTCAGCACAACGAACAACCGCAAATATTTGCGTTGCAAAAACTTGTTTCCCCTACTACGTGGTTACCCTACTGGTTTTAGGGCAACATCGTGACGTGAATACGATGTGTAATGAATTCCACACGTAATGGAGCACCTAGTGCACATGTTTTTATTAATTTTACTAAATTGTGCCTGAAGGGGTGCTTTATGACGTAATCATATTAATGTTTGTATTGCTACAAGGATGTGTTCAAACGTCACCTCACCGCTTGCGATATTGACCCGGGGTGTTGGGAGGAGCTTGCTTCTCGTAGGCCTTATTAGTCCTCTCTTTTAATAAATATTTTTATTAAAGTGCGTTATTTAAAGATACTATTAAATTTTCCAAAATTGCCCTAGCCAGGCCAACTTCTCAAAATAGCAAACAGAAATGACTTTGAGATGGTGGTAACCCAAATCCTTTCTATACCGATAATAGCCGGTATTGCGATATCCAGCGGTTAATATAGAATTGACACAAATGGACGCTGACGTCGCACTAATTGTCGTCGAAATTTGAAATTGAACATCGATTCCAAAAATCCCAATCGGGATGAAATGCGGTGGGCAAACCGGCGCTCGTTGATGGCAACAAGACTAGGAGTTTCTGATCAGATTTCATTACTTTTACTTATTCATTACTTTAGGTTTTGAAAGTGATTATTAAGCGGAGACCACGACTCGGTAAACGTAGTGTAGGACGTCCTCTGACCAGGTGGGAGGACGACCTACGAAAGACTGCAGGGAGATGCTGAATGCGTCAAGCTGAAGACAAGGCTATGCCGCTCATAAAGGAAGGTCTATGTCCAGCAGTGGACTAACATAGGATGATGATGATGAGATGATTATTTAATTGTTTAATTTACGTACCGCTACCCAGGACAATGAGTAAATTTTCGTTAAGATACTCACTGCCATTGCATCGCCAGTCTCTTTCCGAACATGGCTCGGACGGTCTATCGCGCGTCCTTAAACTGCCAGTATCACGAAGCTTTCAGTTCAAAATTCGAATAAACGTGCGTTTTGCATTTGAAGGCTACATAACATAAAAGTAGTTTTTATTAAAAAAAATGCTTAAAAATCATCTTACCTTGTTTATGATGGTCACTTGAGATTACGACGTGAGATTTGGACCTGTAACAAAATAAATCATCAAAATCAAATAAAATGTACATACCTACCTGCAATAGAAAAGCTTTACGGCCACAATATGGCCATAGATAATATTTGATGGGCAATTAAATGTGGTATCGCTCTTTTCGAAAGTAAATTTTAAATTCTAAAGAGGTTATGAAATCGTAAATATATTTTTTTACTGAAAATCATTTCAGAATATGTTATTCATTCAAGTGGGTTAATTGCCTTTTCATATCAATTAAGAACTTAGACCATAACTATTGAATGTTTTGGTAAGAATTTTGAAAACCACAACATATAATATTGTGGAAAAGAAACTACTAAGCAAATGGTGTTTTTATTGTTATTTAACCCATTCACTGTCCAACCTCTACAGTGCGCCGCTATATCTCTACTAGCTCAAACATAGAGATTTATACGCCTTGGGCAATGACAGTGTTAAAAAGGACGCCTCGCTAATGCAAAATACATCAAAATATAAATGTCAAAGGTTTTGTGACGTCTATTTTCAGAACCATCAATCATTGATGGCGTCGACTATACTCAAAGGTACGCGAACAAAACCCTAAGTTAAAGGCTTCAGTTCTAAAAACATGAAACAGCTAGCTATTACGATGATGATCTAAAAGAAGCGCCATAAACCGAGATGGGGGTAGATAAAACGATCGAGCGAAGTGAGGCCGTCTATCAAGCATCCAAATCATCCGAGTAAAGTAAAAGGTATAGAAAACCGGACCTTTTTACACGAGTAATAAGATATTCCAAACCGAGTTCTTTAAAAAGAATAGGTGTTTTTGTGAGTGGTATTTTTGGCCTGTTCGTTCAAATACACGCGATATCCGCTAATCGTACGGATAGCGGTGAGTTTCGCGTACGCAATTGATTCGCGATATCCGCGGTATTCCGACAGATGAGAGAGAGTATCCAGATAGGTAGTGAAATCCTCAGAGAGGTAGAGATTTTAATAATAATGTATTCTGCGGGGAATAATGGTGGCGTGGGATTTTGTTTATAAATCCTAAAACTTTTTAATCTTTTGCAATTTATTTCAGATCAAGGAGAAAGCATCATGTCGTATAAAGAAGTGAAAGAGACCGCATTGGAAGAGAAGTGTGGATAAAATTGCATCATTGCACTGACAAGAGCTAGGTTCTTTAATCGATAATAATAGATCAAGGCCCAGATCCAAAAGGCGCTACTCCTGGACTCGGCACGCATCGTCAGGAAGTTCCTCTCTCTGCAGCCCTAGTCACCGGCCTCGAGCCTAGCTTCGCGGTCGGTAATCTACCGTTTTGATATTTTTTTTGAATAGTTTTATAATATTTTATTGTATTTTCAATTTTTTTTTTATAACGGGAATTTAAAAATTGGAAGTATAATAATAAAAATCGTAACTTTAAATACCGAATCACTGTAATAGAACAGTTCATGATGGGAACTTTATTTTTGTATTCTATATTTAGACTCCAAATTGTCATTACGAGAAGATTGAAGGGCTAAGGGCTGACGCCTTGGGGAGCCCTTAGGGAGTGGAAATCGCTGCTTCCCATTAAGATCGATTTTCCGATGGTTAAAGGTCAAAATAATCGACTACGATAAAGTACCGATGAGTCCCTTAAGGATATTTTAATGAGGAGGTTTTGGCCTAGAAGTATTTTATAACGAGATGCCACAATCCACATAGTAGGTACATATGTATAAACCGGAAAACGCATATCAAATCTTAAAAATTGACACATTTTGTTTTTGCAAAAAACATCTACATACATGCATGATTTTTAGACATACCTACATTATTATTATGCTTAGTAATAGTCGTTGAATCTTAAGTTTTTTTTATTATGTACACAAAACACAACTTTGATTACCTTATGAAAAATATAAGTAGTAAAAAAAACTTAACGGCAAGAAAAAATTATAAGGATTCAATATAGAAGTAGAAACTTAAAGCTCAGAGTTGGATAACTCTGAGTTCCACGAAACAGATTTCTTTTCTACCACGACCCGGCTTCTTTACTAACTTTATTTAATAACTACACACTTTGTAAACTTCATTTCCGCGACAAGTTGGTCCTAGAGTGCTGAGGGGCGGAGTGCGGGGGGGGATCTCCTTGTATCGAGGGGCTGCGATGGTCCGTGAAATATTGAGGGTCATCTGTAGCGATGCTCAAACTTTTTCGAACGGGCTAGTTGGAAAGTCCGCGCTGGAAATAGAAGCCGACGCGATCGTCTTTTTTTTTAGACAATTTGATAGAGTTTTGTTTTAAATTTTTTTGAGATTGTCGCTAACATTTTTTAACTCTACGATCGAATATCGTCGTCGTCAAACTCAAGCCATTCGTAGGTAGTTTTAATGCTGATTTTATAGTTTCAACAACATAACATTCAAACTAACTGTTTCACAGCAATTGCCGAAACAAAAGCGAACAAAAACCTTTCATGAAGGTATGTACCTGTGTATTGCCACTGTAATATTGTGTAAAAGTCAAGTTGTCGCTGAAACCCAAAAGTTGTCTCATTATCCGGGACCGACGAACTAATTTATGACCTAGCGTGAATTTTGCGGGCTGTGGACTACACTGGGACCGTATTCAGGACGAAGTTGAATGGGGGCAAACTACTTCTTGGGTAACTTTTCATATAGCCAATATCTTTCCGGATAGCTGTTACGGTCTATGTGTGTTTTTTTTAACAAGGTTGGTACATACTATGTAGGTATGTTAGGTAAGAGTGCCTTTAATAACAAGCTGTAGAATAGACCAATATGATTGATGGATTGCTACACGCTTCTTTTCAGCTTAGCTCCGCCTTGATAGAGTGGCGGTCACAAGCACATTATAAGGCAGCCTTCATATTAGGTCAAGTAGTGCGACAACCGCGCGACTTGTCTTGATTGTCATAAAAGACGACAGCGCGGCAGCCGCGTGTGTGCCCCTAATGCCCCTACCTAGATAGACCGTCTTCTATGACAATTAAGACAAGTCGCGCGGTTAAAAGACTTAAAAAGCAAAGGAATCACTTTCTCCGTCCCTGGTCAGCAGAGGTTAAGCAAACATGACCAAACCAGGCGCTCTTCGAGACCTGTGGCGTGGTGCTATTGTATAAACTCTGGCTGCAGCCAAATTAGTCCGCTGATAGTTTAAATAGTTCTTGCAGAAAGGAGTGAAGACAACATTCTCATTTAGGACAGAACATAAATAAGTTATCGACGTCTTTTAAAGCGTAATCCATGATACAAATCAGTTTGTTGGAACGTCAAAGAAGCGGGAGCGAATTAAAAACAGCTTTGAAAGAAAATCGTGCAGCAAAGAACTCATTGAAATCTGTCAAAACTCCTCCCTTTCCATCGAAAGCACATTCTAACAGACACAGGTTTCGTGAAATATACAGTCGTAGAGAGAATACGGTCAGAATAGTACGACTTATTACGTTAACCTGTAATGGCGTATCATACGCATTCTTCACTCTATGCTTTATCTATTTGAATTAGGTACGGTACAATAAGCGTCCAGACCTCTTACACATTATCATACAGACAGACAACACCGCAACGTTTTACGTACAATGTGAAACGGGTAAGACAAACAAGCCTCTTCGTTCACAATTTTCCAGTAAAACTTTTGTTCCAAAGGCTTGTAGTGTATTAAATTTTAATCCCTAACGAACTATTGTCTACAAGACCAACAATCTAAGCGGAACTGAGACTTTCCTTTGCTTGTCTATAGTGAGAACTTCTATCAACGGCTTACCCTCTTGTATTTAGTCGTAGGTACCAAATAGGTACATTATCTAACCTTCTTAATGAGTTTCTCGGTCGTTCTAGTTTTACGGGCAAAAAATGCAAGAAGGTCGGCTCATTTTAATTTGGTCAGATCAAAAAGTTTGGGCACCTTTGTGGCCATTGCCATTTTGCAATACATTGTTTGTTCAATTTATACTCCCCTGTTCTCCAGAGATGCGTTACTTTACTTGCAACCCAGCCATCGGCATGACACCCTTACTCTGTTACAATAAGAGTTATTTTCGAACCGTTTCTCGTTAAAGATGCATGTAATTTGCGCGTTGGGTAAATGTTATGTCGTCGGCTTTTGGGGTCGTCGAACTTTATCATTGTTATCTGTTTTTATACTTTACCTTGTTGAAGTGTTATCAGTTTAAACCAATATTATTCCGAAAAATATTGAGTAGTGTTTAGATTCGAATTGGGGGAGATAGGGGTCATTGGGATCCACAATTCAATTTCATGGTTTTCGGACGATTTGCTATATCAGATTATTTATTGATATAGTATAGAAGCAATAAGTATAGATTAGATACTGGTATATTATTATTATATCCGTATCTAACCAAAAAAATTCAGTATTTTCAATATTCATGTCAGTATTTTTTACGACTTCAAAATAATAGGTCTTTTCATATTCTCTGCAATTAAACTACAGTGAAACACATTAATTTCCGTTGGAATTTCTTCAAAGTCATTATACTTCGATTAGCAGACTGAATCGAAGTATAATAACTTGCATGAATCATGTTTCCAGGCTTGAACCGCCTGACCTTCCACACCTCCCGAGTTCATGATAAGCTTTCACAAAGATTACCTAGCCTCATACACGCGCCAAAGTTTTCAGACGATATAAATTCACAGGGTTCACATTGTCTGTGCATCCCCTTTCGGTTATTGTTGATTAAACATTTGCATTTAGGGTCACGTTTCGAAATGATTGTGATTGGATTGTCTTTTCAAAGAATTCATTGGAATTTAGTTCGGGTATTATTATCTACGCTTTACTTGCGTAACGCCAGATCTGGCGACTAAATTATGCCGACCGTTGAGTCGCGTAAGGCAAGATCTAGAAAATTCGTTGACATTTACTCGCGTAATGTATGTAGTTATATAATTAAGGCCGCCGATTGTGCCACTAGATTTAGTTAGTATTAAGATCCTTTATTTTTATTATTTTCTTTGTATTTGATGGTGCAATAAAGCTATATTGTATTGTACTTGGTTTTTATACATATATAATACATGGGCTTTCAATTAAAACCAGAACATAACAAACGGCCACATATTTATAATTTCAATACATGAACAGTGTAAAAAATACATTGAGTGTCTCGTAAATTGACATTAATGCGACTATTAAAAGTATTAAAAGTCGTTCACAGTAAAATGTTTGCTACAAAACAGAATAAACCCGTGCAAGTTGGAAATAAACGCTTTATATTTACCGGGATTATAAATTCATAAACGTACCGTAGGTGCATCGTCCCGGGCATTGTTGGGCATTGCCATGCAAATTTATTCTGGCCTGAAGGGACGCAATGTGCACGACGGTCCATGATTTGTGATCTTGGAAATAAATGTGTAAATATACCCAGTGCTGGGCAAGGCACGTGGCTAGCTGAACAAATGGCCGGACAGGCCAGAGGGATCTCAAGTGACCACCACGTTGATATCGTGTATTTTGACGACGGATGCGGCGAGCGACAGTCCGCCTGCGACGCAGAAGGTAGCAGGTTCGATTCCCGCTTAGGAACAAAATATAGTGTTCGTCGTTACGATCTACAAATATTTGGTCCGGGTGTTCTGAGTATTTTCTATGCATAATAAATAATATCTATGTGTAGTATTACATAACATAAGCTCTGCCTAGCTTGTGGCTAGATGATGCTTTGTGCTTTGTGTGAATTGTCCAGAATTATTTATTTATTATTATTTGGTAAACATGTAACTCTATCTTTTCACGCCGTAGGTCCTACCTACGATAACCAAAAAGGCAAAACATAGCAAGGAATAACCTTGCTATATTTTGCCTTTTTGTAGACAGAGCTTGCAGAATCTACTGTCTGCAGCAACGCATGCCCAAATGATAGGTTATTGTGGTCTTCGAGATTTTGGCCTCTGTCCAGCAGAGAACGTCTTTAAACAGATGAATGGATGGATTACCATCAATAAATTAGGCCTTCACGTCGTCCTGAGCATTGGATAGCAGAGCTATTTGCTATGTAAATGTATTCCTAGAGGGATGAGCGAGGCGACGACGCGACGGGCTTGATTTAGGAACTTAGAATAAATAGGTACCTACGACTACAAAATATTGACAGTACCAGGAATTTTATGCAGTTATTCCATATTACTGCGGAAAAGGAATTACGAGTTAGATCTTTCAACCATTTGCTCAATGCAGATATTGAGATAATAAATTAGGTACCTATTAAAGAGAAAATATTACATTCATAGATTAAAATCAAGGTTTTTTTTATACTCGTCACAACACAACGCACACACATAATAAAACAACAAACATAAAGGTGGAGTAAATAAAAATCTGCTCCAAAAAACATTTCAACTTAATCCTCCACCTACCGGCGGCGGTACCCCGAGGCAAACTACCGCCGCTGCCACCTATTTTATTTTAATAATACATTGAACAAAGGACAAAAATTCAATTTTATGCCTCCGTAATAGTTTTATTTTGTGTAGTTCAGGCAGAGAGAGATACGAAGTTGAACTGGGTGGCCACCAAACTCTATTTTGTTGTCACCGAATTGTCGTCCGTGACTTCTTAGTATTTAAGGTCTTTGGCTGAAAAACAGCGCTGAATATAATAATGTTCAGCACACGCTGAGCCAACCCCTATTTCGGCGCAGGGTCATGGAGGTAGTGTGCGTGTATGTTGTACCTGTGTCCAAATGTTTTTTTTTCTATTCTATTCTATTTTCGCATCTCAGAAATACAGAAATACAATTTATTGGTAAAATTAATTTACATGTCATTTTTTCATAAGAATAGTTAAAATTATAATACAAATTGTATTTTATCATCACAAGCCTAATAAAAATTTAAACATAAATAAAAACAAAATAAATTAATTCAAAAGTTGACATCTCTACCTGAACTTTACATAATAAAACTATTACAGAGCCATCATAAAGCTTTTAATAGGTATCACAAAGTGTATTTTTTTTTTCAAATATCGAATGTCTCATCAAAGAAAACTGATTCATTATTATTGTAAAAGAGTACTAATAAATAAATTATTCCGGAGGATCAACGCATTCAGCAGATTCTACAAACAATACAAAACGTATTATTTATTAAGAAATTCGTTTTAAAGTTTATGGGACATTATTTAATTTCTTTGAATACGAGGCGAATACGACCCTGAATATAAGGGAAGAAAATACTTTTTTTTATAAAATCCAATACAAAAATACTTCATTGTACACCAAACGCAGATCATTACAAGAAAAGATAACATGGGACAAGTACAGTGGGCAAATGGGCAATTATACATAGAAATAAGAATTTTAACGATACACTGGTTTTTAAATGTTTCAATGTAATATCTGTGGTAATATAGAATCTACACAACGCGTGTCGCCGACAAGTTCACAAAACGGAGAGTGTTTTGCATACAACAATAATACAACCTTATAAAAACAATACTATGCGTCTTATGTAGAGGGTAGTATTCACACGTGGGTGCAATGTACAAATCGCACCCACCCCTACCTTTTTTAATCAAAGAAAGCACCACACGGTCAGCAGTGTGCCACCGTTCGATTAGCGGTCACCCGATATATGGGTATCGGTGGCCCTTTCATTACCTGCCTATACGAAGGTAATTCCCTAGGCGGAGTAGAGGAATGTTGTTTATTGAGGTGGAGGATGTAAGGCCGCTCAATTATCTTTACTAAAGTAAATTCTAGTTTCTGAAATCGGTAGTGCACAAAATATACACATAGAAGAAGTTTAAACAAGAGAAGTAGTAGCAGAGAGGAGTTTCACTCAAGGCAATAAGAGTTCTTTTTCAGCAAACATTATTATTAGAAGTCTCATCTCCCAAGATAATGATATAATAGATATTGGATAGAAGTACTTAGAATATTTTTTGCTATAGGTACCCCAATTTTCTTTGCTGTTTAATAATTATAGACCATTGTTCAGTCATTAATTTTATAATATACACCTGACCAGGTGGGATGATGACCTGCGAAAGACTGCAGGTAGATGCTGGATGCGTCAAGCTGAAGACAGGGCGCTATGGCGCTCATTGGGGGAGGCCTTTGTCCAGCCACTGCGGTCATATGGTGTATAATCATATTCCTTTAATCATAACATGAAATTTTTAAACAGTCAAAATCTATTCATTCAGTTATTTTTCACCTGAAATGTTGTACTGTTTATGTCCAGTTGTTAGTCGATGGGCGCAATCGACGGAATTATTCAAAAACTAAAATTGCCTATACTGTTTTCTATTTCCAGTCTTTTTCTATTGGTTCCTGAAATACCAGCCAGTTTTTAAAAGGCTAATACGCTTGACTTGAATATGCTTCACAGGGCACCAGCTTTTAGAATTCCTTTCGTCGTCATAGACCTTTTATGAGTATAAGGTTACTAAAGGTCCCGGTGAAAAGAGCGTATTTCTTTACAACTTGTGATATTTTAGCCTCAGGCCTCAGCTATACAGATAAAATTTCTACCGGAATATGTGACACGTCTATTGTTGAATACAGAAACAGGTGCGGTAGGAATTTCCGTTATTTTCCCACGCAAAACCTCGTATTTCAGAATATTCTTTTACTTAGAAGGCGAATAAAAGCAAATAAAAACAGTTTTTTCCTTTGATTAAAACTTCTACGCTTAGTACATAAAACGGAATTAAGTTTCCTCACGTTCCGGCCGGAAGCGCAGTGTAAAACAGTCTTTAAAGACTTTTATTATCTAGACTAGAAGAGAAAAAGAAAGTTTAAAGCTACTTTAAAACAATGTTCAAATGTGGCCTTTGTAGTTTTCATACGGTCCAAAAATAACAAAATTTTACTGTAGTTTCGAAAAATATAGTTATATTTTCTGCTTTCCGCTCTAAACCGACCAGTATTCCGCTCAGGGGCGCGTGCAGTGTTCAGTACCAATTATTTACTGCACGGCCCGCCTTTGCCCAGTCTCCCCTTTATGGCGAAAACGTGGAAACGAAAACGGAAACTCGACAAAGTTTTACTGACCGGGCGAGTTTACAGAGAATTTATTTGAAGGCGTTCTTAGCGTTTGGAGAATACATGCTAGGATATAAGGACCAACTAGTTGGGTTACCTTACCTACGAACTTTGAATAGGTACAATTATTTTGCTTTTTGTGAAGATCGGTAGAGTAGTGAAGTTTGTGTCTACTGTTAGTGATGGCTTGTGTTAGTCTAAAGTCAGGATCAGTCAGATCAGATTTTGTCCTTAGAACACGATTAACAAAAGCTACGTAGTTACTCTGTATTCCACATCTAGGTACAGCTTTTCGAGTGTTTCCATATGGTTCGCGGATACTTTACTTACCTCGTGGCGTAAAAACGGCTAAAGCGTTCACCAAAATGATGAAACAAAGTACTCATCACAACGGTCGTGAGAACTCCAGAAGCAGATAAACAGAAAACTAAGGTTTACATAATTACTTGGTTATCGACGTATCACGTGAGTGAATCCGCGAGCAGAAACTAGCAACAGACATAATGCGTGAGAACCCGTGCAGATACGAATAGCCACATTAACCCTGTTTATCCGTCGTAACTAACTTTACGAATCGTTATGTTTGTAGTTGGCTTAACCCTACGCCGTCAACATCCGACTATCTCCCAGAAGGGCCAGGTAACCCTTCACGGTAACCCTGACTAATAGCCCTTTAGCCACTTGGCGCAAATTAACCAGTTACTTTGTCACTAGAACCAAACCTTTGATCTTAGGGAATTACTCTTAGGCTTGGATGGACTTGGAAAGTTCTGGAGAGTCAAGGCTTTAGAATCAAGTTGCTTGATTGGAAATTTCGATGATTAACATTTAGAGTGCTATTTCACGAAATTAGACCATTTTCTATGCAACAGCGATGGCACCTGATAGAGACGTCAACTTTTTCACAGCTTTGATTCAGATCTTGCCATCGAATTATAATTATGTTTGTAGTTGCTTTGCTGTCAATTAGCTTTTAAATAATTTATAACGAAATATTAACCACGATTTTATTTTTAGTTTTCCGATCTACGTGGTAACGTTCGTAGCGGTATACAAAAAACGAGGAATTCGATGTCTGCCAATCAAAAATAAATTGCAGTTATTCCATAATCATGGGGCATGAAATTGTGCCGAAATATTGGAGAACTCAAAAATCAAATCATGGTAAATATTCCGTTTTAAATAACTTTTGCGTTAATAACCCTGGTTAGTTTCAAAAGGTTTCAAATACCTACCATCTCTGGAAAGTTCAAATACCTTAAATTGCTTGCTTGAAGATTTCTATGAATTCAATTTCATGATTCAATCAATTTCTATGACTTCAATGCAATTTGTATGCGTTATTTCAAGAAATTATGCAATGAATCAATGACACTTCATAGAGCTGTTATAGGGTCAACTTTGCCTCAGTTTTTATTTTGATTTATTTGCTATCGTATAATGCAGACCTAAAATGCCAACCAAGCTTAACGTCCAAATTGAAGCTCAGCCCGCGCCACTCCTAGTGTAACCCTTCTCTATGCGGTTTCTATAGAAAGTACTCACAGTAAAAGACCGCCTTAGTATGTTAAGTGTAGTATAATTTGATTGTTTTGAAAAAACCAACTTCCTTACGAATCCCTTAGTTTTAAATTGTTCTGTTTTTCAGTTTTGGGGAATAAATATTAATCTCTCGGGAATAAAACTTTTATGGAACTACCTCAGAATTTTGCTCTATACAACTGCAAAAGAATCATCTAAATCGGTCCATAAATGACGGAGAAATCAACGGAATTACTAACATTAAAAAACATACATAGAGTAAAACATAGACCTTACACCATAGACCACCTTTTTTGAAGTCAAAGAATAAGAACGAGGAAGGAGGTAGATTATAAGTAGTAGAAAGAATACTTCTACAGACAACACATAACTCTGCAGTCAGACAGTCGTTAGCAGAAACTAGTTTGATTTAATACCATACCTTTATCATAAACGAGTTTCAGTCCGCGGCTTCGCACGTGTTATTCGATATAAAATGACTATACTAATATTATAAATAGGAAAGGTTTGATTTTTGGTTTGTTTGTATTGAATAGGCTCCGAAATTACAGGACCGATTTGAAAAATTATTTCACCGTTGGGAAGCTACACTATCCCCGGTGAACATAGGCTATATTATATTTTCAAAAAGTTAGGGATCCTTACTAAAACTCCAATAATGTAACTCAACATGTAAAAAAATCACTTAATAAAGTGAAATTCGAGTTTAACGCGGGTGAAACCGTGAGGAACAGCTAGTTATTGGATAAAAAGTAGCCTATATTTTATTCCGGGTCTATGCCTACGCCTATATTATGAAATTTAAGCACGATCCGTTTTGAAGTTTGCGAGGTAAAAAACATTGAAACATCCTAACTTTTTGCATTTACAATTGTTTCTGCCCGCGGCTTCCCACGCGTTGTTTATATGGAAACGTATAAATGTTATTGCTCCAGGGAACTGTTGTATGAGATAAAAAGTGACCTACTAATTTGTGGCATAGAGCTACACCGATGCAAAATTTCAGCCCGATCCGTTCTATAGTTTTTTCGTGAAGAGATAAGAAAAAACAAACTTTTGCATTTATACGTACTATAAGTACCTACGAAGCTCTCGATTTCTCAGTGACTGTAACCCTACTGCAGCAATGCATGTTAAGCTTCTTTGTATCACATCAGCAAAATGCAGCCTCCATTATGTACATCCGTGGCTGCCACAGAGTAAACACAAGTAGGCCTCCACCGCAAATGTGATTAAATTCCCGAGGTTCTACTTTGTTACTTTTCTGTGGTTCTATCCGCGAGGTTTGTAAGGAATTCCCTATTGTGGTCTCTATCAAAGCATGGTGCTTTTGTAAAAGGCTAAAGCTGCTACTTCTGTGCTAGGTACTCGTACATACATATATGCGATGTTAGTACTGGCGCGTTTCTGCAGTACATCAGGTATGTTAAAACTTTTGAAACTATCAGGGTTATTAACACAAAAGTCATAAAACATAAAACGGGATATTTACCATGTTTTGATTTTTGAGTTTTCCAATATTTCGGCATAGTTATTCCGTGATCATGACGCATGAAACAGGATATGTTTATGTGGAAACAGCATGTTTTTACTTGCTCCATGTGGCTTTCGTGTCTTTGCGGCCGTGATAAACCTTGACCTATTGTGATAGCCACATTTATAAGCCCTGAGTGAGATTTTATTATTACTCTTAAGCTGCACGCAAGCTTGCCATTGGCCACGGTGATACATACGTAGGTAATAGTTTCTTAAACATCTGTGAAAGAGTTCATTGAAGAATAGAAAGGCTTCTTTTCTTAACGAGGTGTTCTTCCATTACAATCATCAGTCAGTTTAACCATCTAATAAGGTAAAGGGTTCTTGTCCGCTTCTTTACTTTACCTTAAAAAGATGAAAAGATGAAGTGAACAATAAATCAAAGTGATCACTTTTATTCCTAGTTTTACTTACGTCATTTGAATTTTGTGACGTGTCCAAGTGTCATGTAAGGTCTAATCTAAAGGAACAGTTATATGTATATACTTACAGTCAAACTACGGCAGTTTTTACAGTAAAATACCTGTGAAAGAGGTGTTTCTCCATCCTATTTTTCCTATTATTCCATCGTGCTGAATACCCCTTACACCCGACACTCGATAAAAAACTATACTAAACTAAATTAACCGAACTCCAGGTGTTCTGGTCGTTATCTATGTATAATATCTAGTACCTACCGATAACACAAGCTCTGCCTTTTTACTCGTATGCCACATCATGTAAGATTTTGACCAATTAAAACTGATTAAATGATGTATTCCTTGATTTGTTTCTGTACCATTGTTCTATGTATTGAATTCCCCGTTCTATCTTCATGTTTTCTTTTGTTTTTTGGCGTATTCGTAGTTAGATTGTTGCTTCCGAAACAAATCATATTTTACTACTATAATTGAGATTTGAGCAAAGAGTTTTTAATAAGTAGTATTATATTACTTAGTAAAAACTCTTTACTCAAATCTAGTTCATACCTCCTTGGATTGGTTCGAGTGACGAGGGCCACCATCCTAGATTTTAATGCCTGCCTAAGATAGGAAAGATTAGACTAGATCTGTCATGGCCTTACCTTACTACCAACCCTCCTCAGCCAATTAAGCTTTGCAAAAATCCCGTAAATTTTAAAACGACAGTACAAACATGAAAATCGCCGTATCACGTCACCGTAATAAAAAGCACATTTTTCGGGGAAGCAACAAAAAGTATGTAAACCCAAGTAACATTTTGGACCTATAACTTAGGTTTATATCACTAAAAGGTTGAGTAAACGTCGTATAAAGGTTTTTAGCGTACCTACGGGTTCTATAGAAGCGTTTGGTGAAACGTTTTTGCTCTGTAAGCTATAGAGCCAAATTATCCTATTACCTGTCGATGTAAAGGTTTACTTCACCATTTTATAGAGCCATTATAGGCAGGTATTATAAACGTTTCAAATATGCCAGTACAGAGCAAATATTACTCTATAGTAGTGTTTGATTCACCTTTACGTATCTAATTTGCTCTATAAGGTTTCCCTGATTACCGTTATATATATTGCGTTATAGCAGTGATGAATATCCAACAATAGAACCATTTAGTGACATCGTGGTTCCACAAATCACTGCAATAGTCCATGGTCTTTAGTAGTGTTAACGACTCCATAATAGAGCATTTTTGCTCTATAATCGTTTTTATGGACACTTCTACAGAAATTAAAAGTGTTTTAATAGTTTTTCAATCTCTGTTATAGTCTTTATCTCTTTTATATTATAAGTTATTACGTAGATTGTGCAAAAAGTTTATCGTCATTTTATTATCTATTATGGATTTAAAATCGTGGAAAGATTATAAACGCAGTGGAACGTACAGAAGAGAGGTGCAAAAACAATATCACCAAGTAACATCATTGTCCAAAAGTGATGCTAACAATCAAAGTGAAGTGCGGGCCAAACCAGCGCAATGTGGTTCCACACAAAATTTAGTTTGTATGAATGAAGTTAATAATGAAGACCTCAGTTATGTTAGTGATTGCAGTTCAGAATCTTCAAGCTGTGATGTAATTGAGGAAAAAAACCAGCAATTTCGCGACGAAATAAAAAAATGGGCCATTGATTACAATATAAGTCAACAAGCTACTAAGAGCCTAATACATTTAATAAACAACCGATTGCCGAATGTATTGCCTGCCGATCCACGGACGCTTCTCAACACACAATCAATGATTACTATATATCCTCTGGGAACTGGACGGTATTGGCACAATGGGTTGATAAATTCATTAAAACAATGTCTTCAGAAAGTTGATTGCGATTTATCGCTCATATCTCTAAATGTAAACATAGACGGATTGCCTGCCTTCAAGAGCTCAAAATTACAATTATGGCCAATTTTGTGCAACGTTTATGAGATACCAAAACTGCAACCCATCGTAGTTGGAATCTATGCAGGTCATGACAAACCATCATCAGATTTAAATGGCTTTCTAAAAATGTTTGTGGATGAAATGAAAATGGTACTCAAAGATGGCTTATCAGTCATGCTGAATGGAAATGACAAAAAGATAATCATTAAACTTCGGGCTTTTATATGTGACTCTCCAGCTCGAGCTATGATCAAAGGTACATAATTTGTGGGATGACAAGTAAAACTCATTAATTGCATTTGTAGTTAATTAGAGATAATGAGGTTTTAAACTTCTTTTGTTATTAAAAATCAGATTTTAGTTATAGATCTTTGAATTTGTGACTGTTAGAAGAACAGATATCCTACAAAACCTAAAATAACTTTAATTAAAAAAAGTTAAATTATACTAGTTATTTATAAAAATGTACTTAATGAGTTTTACCTGCTTTGAGTTTACTCATGTATAGGTATTTAATGAAACAATAAATGCTATTGTATTAAAAAGAGACATATTTTATTATTTTAATTTTCATCACTTTCATCACTTACAAATTTCATTTTTTTCGTGTTCTGAAAAGTTACTATTGCATTTAAATGTGCAATTTGTACAATCTACAGCTTTAGGGGCTTTAGCCGAACACTGTTTTTTCTTATTTTTATAAGGCAAGCACCGAAATCTCTGAAACTTGGTGACATTTTCTTTCCAAGAATTTGGTTTGCTTTTTCTACATTTAGTTAATGTTCTTTCATTATCTTGGGCAATCTCATAATCTGAAAAATCTGATACATCAGATTTATCACCTGATGGCAAATAAGTGATGTCAGAGTCTGCACTAAAGTCTTCATCACTTTGTTCATAAGGGACTAGTTGCATAGGCTGAACTAATTCCTGTAACAAAATAATTGTTTATTTTCGGTTAAATGAAGTAACTCAATTAAATGGTATGGAGTAGATTATTACTTACCAGGTCATAATTATTGTTGTCACTAACAGTATTTAAAAACTCTCGTTTGATTCTTTTCATTGTTTTCTATCTGCTGTAAAAAGAAAATAGGTACATATTAGATATTATGAAACTGAAAACAATCAACCATAACAAACAAAAGGTATACAAAATCCATAAATTTACTTCTGTTTCTGTTGCTGGCACCGCAATAAGTTTGTCCACTGTTTTTGAAGTTGTTGAGATGAAATCATCGTTACATGAAGATCTTTGTGTCAGTTCATAAGATACCCGGCTCTGAAATTGATAAAATACACAAAAAATAAGTACCTAATTAGATTCAACTTATTGCAATAACACTACCGTAAACGTGCAAAACTTTAAAACTTGAATACTTACAAGTTCATTATGTCCTTGGCGTTGAGCTTCTTTTAATGATAAATCCACCATTAATCTACCTCTTCTCATATTCTTACACAATATTAAATATGTAAAACCACACAAACACAATAATGATGGCTCATAAAACCGCATTTGACATTGACATTGAGCGTTGGTTGACGTACAGTTAGTGACGTAAAGGAATGATCCGGCCGCATTATGTTGCCAGCACAAAGTCATTAAATACAAAATGAACTTTATCTGCCGGGTTTTTTTTCGAAGCAGTAGATGATGATTATTAAATTTTTTTAAATGGCAAAAATAGGAAAGTACGTACTTGGTGACTTTTTCTTAGTGAGTTTTTCTTGTCCTTGCGGGACCAATATCTACTTAACATAATATGTTAAGTAGATATTGGTCCCGCAAGGATCAATATTAGGTACTTTTTTATTTTTAGTCTATGTCTTATCTCGTTATCTTCCGTTTTTAGCAAAAGATCTTTGTGATAAAGTCTTATTTACTGATGATACTTCATTGATTTTTAAAGTAGATAGAATTAAAAACATTTATGACGATGTAAATAATTAGCTTTCACAAATACTAGATTGGTTCACCGCCTATAACCTCTTACTCAATGCTAAAAAAACCCAATGTATAAAATGTATGCTCCCAAATGTACGAGAATTCCCAACTAAAATAATGCTGAAGCATGAGATTGTTCACCCTGTAGACTCTACTGTGTTCCTAGGTTTACATTTACATATTGATTCCTCTCTTCAATGGAGGCCGCAGATAGATGCTCTCACAGGACGACTTAGTTCAGCAGCCTACTTCCATAGTATTATGTCTTATGGTATTTTGCTTTGAGGACATGCATCTGACATCCAGACAATATTTGTTCTTCAAAAACGAGCGGTACGCGAAATTTACAAATTAATTAAAGCCACGAGAATGCACATACAGTTTTAGTTTACTTACCTGGAACATTGCGGGTCAAACCTTTAGCCTACGCCAACCACCAAACAGGATACAATTTTGAATTTGAAAAATGGCGAGACATTAATTTTATCCAGTCCTAAGTCCACCAAGTTTACAAAGGGTCGAGCAGACTAAGCGAAACAAGGAGAAACAACAGTTTAAATAAAATGTATTATCTAACATTATTGCGAATAAATCTGAAACAAGTAGATTGAAGGATAAATTAGATAAAAAGTGATCACTCAACCTAAAAGTATCATTAAATCCCTCCTAGGAGGCAATTTTACTAGCGTAGACTGCTAGATACTAATTCAAATTTATTCCGAATTCATATTTTAGGAGAATAATTCAAATTTATTTTTTAGGTGTGTGCAATTTCAACGGGAAAGATGGTTGCTTAAAATGTACAGTCGAAGGAGAATATTCCTACGTTTCACACACCGTGGTGTTTCCGAGAATTGGATGCCCAAAAAGAAATGATGAAGATTTTCGAGCAAAAAAATATGAGCAGCATCATAAAGCCGACTCTCCGCTATTAGAATTGCCAATAGATATGGTTGAAGATTTTGTTGTGGGCGATGCACTCCATTTATTAGATTTAGGAATAATGAAACGTCTTCTTACTGGATGGAAGGATGGTAAATTTAAAAAAATGACTAAATGGAGCGGTCAGGATATTACGACTGTCACATTGTTTTTGACATCCTGTAAAATGCCGCGAGAGATCCATAGAGCAGTTAGAGGTCTGGACCACATAAGTTTTTGGAAGGGCTCAGAATATCGTACATTTCTGTACTATCTGAGCTTCATAATTTTGAAATTTACGTTAACTTCAGAGACCTATCAACATTTCTTATGCTTATTTTGTGCTATTACGATCTGTTCAAATGAAAAATACTTTAATTTTTTGATCCTTGCGGATTCATTAATAAACCGGTACCTAGAATATTTTAGAGATATATACGGTGAATGTTATATGACCAGTAACGTGCATAATTTATCTCATATCATTGACGAAGTAAAGAAATTTGGAAAACTACAAAGTTTTAGCGCGTATCCTTTCGAAAACCGTTTATTTTATTTAAAAAGAATGATAAGACATGGTAATAGGCCTCTTGAACAGGTTGCTAGACGTATTAATGAAAAAATTGATACAGAACTAGAAAGTTTCACAACAGACATTTTTAAAGATCCCTTTATAACGTGTAATGGAACTAAGTCAATCCTTCATCTACAAAGTTTCATTTTGAGTTTACGTTATGAAGACAAATGGTTTTTAGATAAACAAAACAATATTGTGGAAGTGCAATCTTTTTTGAATGATGCCAATGGTATAGTTATATATGGCAAGCGTTTCGACCCCGTCGAAGATGTATTCACAAGCCCAGTGAAATCCTCGTATTTAAACATATATAAGCTTAAAATTAAAAAAATTAAAAAAACCACAGTTTTATATAAAGTCGGTGACATTAAGTGTAAACTTGTATCTATCTCCTATCGTTCTGCAATTTATTTTGTACCATTGCTACACACTTTGTAAAGTGCCTAATGTAAACTTACCTAAATTTTCGGATTGTTCCGGTTACCACCTACTTGTTACCACTGGTAACTGGGATTTGTCCCCATCAGTGGAAACTACTGGGAAAAAATAATTCCCAACTGTTACTCCGAAACGAATTGGTGGTAGGTAGCCCAGTAGTTACTACCACGAGTACTTTAGTGGTAAAAGATGGAAAATCAATTTCCAGTGGTAACAAACCGGTGGTTACGGGCGGGAATAACCCAATTTTTTAAATTGTTTCATAGGGGCTGGCCATTTCCGTCACAAAAAACGAAATTTTAGGTCTTATGAGTTAATTTGATAACATTTTTGAATTCTTCTCCTGCTATAAAATAGGATACAATTCATGAGCACGAAACATGTTGTGAGTTTATATGGTGCGCATCGTAGAATGTCACTAAGTACTACAACACAACACAATTAAAGTTTTCTCCCTCATTGAATTGTACTTTGGCGCATATTAGTGACGAAAATGGTTCGACAGACTAAGCTTTTTAAAAAATAAAAGCCTTTGTATTATTAGTTATTTTTTATTATCACAGAATCAGACCCGTATTAGTATTAACATTAAAATATTGTAAAGAAAATCAAAGGATTTTCATTTTACTAACAATCTTTAAAATCTACTAGGTTTCCACGTCGCGCCGCTCGACTGATTTCTAATTTAACAACATGGCCGTGGTAACATTAAAATGGAATCAATTTTTTTTTGTGTATTATCTTAAACTCTGGTTTGCCAAACCTAAAGTAACAATTTTTCACCGGAGCAGATAAGTTACTTTACTTGTTTATAAATTAATATACTATTTTTTTTATTTTTTTTTATGACCTCACATGCCCATTGCCCAGTAAACACCCAGTAAGTATAATCTCAGATTAAGATTCAAATTTCCTGTATTCCTTTAAGAGGGCGCCGACCCTCAAGCGGCGTTAAGGTGATTAAGTAAAAAGTAAGTAAAACACTATGTGCCAAAGAGCAAAATTTTGGGCAATTAGTAGTTTATAGAGAAATGGAATAGTTTTATAAGAAAACACAATCTCCGCAATGAGGTCACTACTGGACGCTCTGCCTGGGCCCTCTTAATAAAAATGTACTATGCCAAACTAATAAAACCTAATAAAATAAAATTTAAATTTTAAAATCTTACATTAAATCCAGTATTAAATTAATATAAATTGTATTAAATAATAATATTGCTTTCTTAGTTAACATAAATTAATAACAAGCCGTGCCGTTAAAAGGCAAAAAAATTAATAAAAAAACTAATCTTAGTACTTAATACTGTGTAACTATTGACCATGATTCAGTCTTCCTGATGGAATGAGCAAAACAGTTTAACAAATCTAATACCTATTAACAATTGAATGGCAAATGGGAAGAACTAGGCACATTAGACGGTGCCATTTCTGGAGGAATTGACTGAGTAGCTTCGTTATTATTCTGCGCTGGTACTACTTTTGTCTTTTTGCCTTCGCCCTTGCCTTTAGCTCTAGTTTTTGTCGCTGAGGCACGCAGCATTTTGGCGGAATGACGTCGGACAGAATTTTTTAAAATATTTTTAAAAAAATCTTCGCACTCTACCAGCGTAAAACTTTTGTCGGACATATAAATAACTTCAAAAAAAAAAGTTATGACTCGACTGTAGGCTTTGAAACAATGTTTTCTAATTTCTTTGCGTGAACCGCCAGCCCACGAGCACTTGGTTAGGAAACGCCGTGTGAACATGACGTCAACAAGTGCAAAACAATTGTTACATCCCCTGCCTTTCCCTGACCCGCACACAGCCGATAGTTTATCTTTAATAATATCTGCAGAGTTTTTACTTTTCAAAAGCTCATCCAAATGTTGTAGTGCCTCGATGTTATCTATTGGTTCAAAACCTACATTATTGATGATCTTTTGCTGCTGTATTTGCCGAAGAAAGCCCTCTATCTGCGCTCCAAGTTCAGAAAGTTTGCGAAAGATGTTGGTTTGGCCGTTTTCAATGTTGTCAAGCCTTTGCAGTACTAATTCTTCAAAGTTTATTTTTTCAGGTTGATTCAGCCAAAATAATGTTTCTTGTCCGTCCTGTTTATTTTCATCTTCTATCACAAAAGAATTCCCTGGTCTTATAATCGGTGGCATATTGCGTTCTTCTTGCATTGAAAGAATAACGGAAGAATTATTGGGTTGCTCTGGCACGGGCGAAATATTTTCTTTACCCTGAAAAGGCAAACAACATCTGCAATGATGGCAATTTGTTTTACACGTTCGTTTTGTGCTAATTGTATCTATTTTCTTGTGCGTACAGCACGTATAAAAACTACTTTACGGAAGACAGAGTATACAATTAATTAAATTGGTACAACTCAGTATCAATCACATTGAAACCCGATAAAACTGCTAATTAGACATGTGTCGTTCCGGACCGTAAATAGTTTAGTAGTTTAGTTTTCGTAGATACATTGCATCCGAAAAGTAGGTAATCAATAGGTATGTAGGTATGTAATGTACCTGTATAATATTAACAAGAAGTTTTCTGTTAATGAAATATCATCTGTCCGTCTAAAAAGAGTAGAAAAATGTTTGTGGAACTAACTATATTCTGTGGCTGGCAACATTTCATTAAAAGTCAATCTTGTCACTTGCTTGTCATTGTAATGTAAACATACGTTGTTTGCTTTCGTTTGAATTCTTGCTTCAATTCTAGTTTTATACAAAAAAAATTATTATTATAAACTTAGAAAAGATAGATTCTCATCAATGCAGGAAGTGAAAAAGGATTTGTACCGAACTCTCTACTTATTTTTAGTGGAAATAACAAACAGGAAGACTATCATTCTGAAATCAATAGAACAAACTTTAATAAGTGGGTAACCGAAAACCTTATCCCAAACCTTGAATATCCTTCTATTATTGTAATGGACAACGCCCCATATCACTCGATTTTGAAAAATAAGGCTCCCACAACACGATTGCCGAAATCAAATTATGGCTCGAAGATAATATTAATTTTGATCCGACCTTACGAAAACCTATGCTTTATGATTTGGTGAAAAAAAATAAACCAACACCAGTTTATGAAATTGACGATTTACTGAGCGAGCATAGACATACAGTCGTCAGGCTGCCACCCTATCACTGCGACCTGAACCCGATCGAACTTATATGGTCTTTGGCAAAAATAAAAGTGGCAGCACAAAATGTTGGATCCAGAGATATAAAACAATTAACCGAAGAGGCTTTTGCTTCTATAACTCCAGTAGATTGGAAATCATGTTGTGACCATGTCAAAAAAATTGAAATGGAGTACATGGAAAGAGGCCCCAGGCTATATCAAAATATACAAGAATTACTTATAAGAGTTGGTGAGGATAGCAGCAGCAGCAGTGAGTCTGAATCAGAATCAGAAGATTCCTGTCTGCCTAGTACTTCTCGGCAAGATACTCCTGGGGCAATAGATGACAACACGTCTGGTTTTGAATATTTAGATTTTGATATGTTGGACGACTAATTTAATGAATAAATATTTTATTAATAACACTTAACTCTTGTTTTATTATTTTACTAGCTATTAGTAGAATTGAACCACAACTTGTGATGTAAAGTGGTTATGTGAAGTACTAAGTTAACTTAGAATCATCACAAAATATTAATGCCAATAATAGAATAAATAATTAGCATGTATCAAAACCAGTTATTATATAGTATGGGATATACCAGTTAAACGACAGTGGCGCCCTCATTTTTTGTCTACTCTTTTTAGACGGACTGTAGAAAGTTTATCTTACCGAAATACATTGCCTGGCCAATTCATTCAAATTAATATTTGTAACTTTGTTTGAAATACTTCGTCGATCTAAGTCCACCGTTGCAGTATCTTCTGTGTCAGTTTCTTGCTGCATTTTATTTAACTCGGCTTGGGCCTCTTCATAACTAAGATTACATCTTTTTACGATACAATTACTGGAAATCCAATCATCGCCCGGCTGGGATAGTTGGTCTTTTTGCAACTTCTTTGATCCTTTTCTTGGCCAAAATAGGGTATTGTTTTCCTCCCAGGCATTGGGCACACAAGATAAGAATTTCTTTCCTCGTTCATTTGTCTGCACTATTTTAAACGGCATCTAAAAAAACTTACATTACAACATTTTCTTACGTAAAATGATAATTATTAAATTTCGCGGACACATACGTTGAGCCACGGACGACGGTGCGAATATTGCTTTAAAGTTACGTAAAGACGTCCTGCGACTAGCACGGAATGGTGCAAACTAGCTCTCTTGGTACCTGGCGGCTAGGCCATGCAAAATCGGAAGTTTTTGAAAACCGGTTTGGAATTTCGGTTTTGAGGGCCCAAAACCGAAAACCAGTGCTACTCAAGTGCACTCACCGCTAACCGGTGCGGTTTGCGGTGAGTGCATTCGAAAAAAGTGGATAAAAATAAAGATTTTATTCATTAACGGGAAAACCGGAGTTGACGCCGGTTTTGTCTCAAAACCGGTTTTCAAAAAAAAATTAAAATTTTGTCCAGTTTTCAGCAAAACCGGAAACCGGTTTTGCACGCCCTACTGGAGGCGCAGAGGTACGCGGCAGGTTTTCAAAAAAATTAAAATTTAGTACGGTTTTCCGCAAAACCGGAAACCGGTTTTGCACGCCCTACTGGCGGCGCAGAGGTACGCGGCAGGTTTTCAAAAAATCGAAAATTTAGTCCGGTTTTCAGCAAAACCGGAAACCGGTTTTGCACGCCCTACTGGCGGCGCAGAGGTACGCGGCAGGTTTTCAATAAATCGAAAATTTTGTCCGGTTTTCAGCAAAACCGGAAACCGGTTTTGCACGCCCTACTGGCGGCGCAGAGGTACGCGGCAGGTTTTCAAAAAAATGAAAATTTAGTCCGGTTTTCAGCAAAACCGGACTAAACGGCGGTTCGGATCGTGTCGGATCGTGGAGTGGAAGGGTAAGACAAAACAAAATGTTTAAGCGGGTAGCGGCATGGATGAAATCTAATAAATTAAAATAAATGCCGACTGATTACGTGAATACTTATTACATTAATTTGAGGATTACATACCGATCCATCTTTACCGAGTCACTTCATCGTTCACAAAAAAAAACATCGCTATATTGTTATTTTTTCTGGTGCCGGGGGTGCAATATAGTAACTATTTATGATCACTATCCTTCTGATGATCGATGTCTATTTTAAGAGCCATTTTTCTTATACCAACACTGAAAATAAAACAACATCACTTAAAAACCGAAATCAAAATTCAGTGGAACCCTAATTTTACTCATGATGGCGCCGGAAACTTTGTCATGAGTAGGTACTATAGTTGGTCGATAAGGGTTACGAAGTTACCATTTCGCTCTATGGTACAAAACTGCGGTACCTATAATATTATATTAATATTTTATTTTATTCAAAACTCAATAAACCGGAGGCGCGTTAAAAATACTAAATAAAAATAGTACTAATCTATCGGTAAAACTTTTGTCGCACTTCAATTTTGCAGTATTGAACGAGTTATTCAATGTTAAAATAAGTATAAACTAACCACATTACAAACCTTGAACTCACTTCACACAGTTTACACAGATAATTTATTTTTTCGATCTGCCGATGCCGAAAGAAAGATTTTTGTGATGTATCGGAATTACGGACTCTACTATAGAACAAATTGGCACTTTAATGGTAACACGAACGCTACTACAGTATAAAATGACACTAAAGTAGCGTTACTGTACCCACTATGTCAATAGATTGTCATACGATTACCACTATATCAACTTTATAGAACTAAAATGTCACCGCTAACACTTCTACAGGTCTACTATGTCACTTTTTGGTGATATAATTGCGCCAAATCGGCTTTACTCGACCTTCTTTGGGCCTTTATAGTACCAAAAGTGGTGTTTGAGATACGTTCTATGGACTGCTATAGAACCAGAAATTGTTACTTGGGAATACACCGGGGAAGGGCTCTGTATGATGAATGGTGGCCCTGGGCCGTGATTAATGGTGCTGGACACAACTCTGTCGCCAGGGACGGACCTAGGAACCCGGGCTTGAGGGCTGACCTGTCACTGAGAAAGGATATGGGAAGTCCGCAATTATATGGTTTGACAGGTGTCTTTTGAAGATCGCGACAGTGGACGCGAAATAAGCGTGTGGGTGATGATTTATTGGAGCATGTGAAATTCAGGTCAGTGAAATGGCAAGTGGTAATAGTGACAGAGCTAGAGCTCTACCGCTGGGGCAGACATAGGCCTATGCCATAGAGGGCATGTAGGCAGTACTGTAAGAGCAAGGCTTCCCCTAAAATTGTTTCTATTGTGTTTATTAGATAAAAATTTTTTTTTTTTCAATTCATGGTAAATATCCCGTATTAAATGACTTTAGTAACATAATATATTTTTTTTTAAGATATCATAACAAACGTGTTAATAACAATGTTTAGACATTTTCAAGAGTATACTAGATCTTTTGTTGTTCACTGGCGGTGTTAGATAATTATCGCCCATGAAATCTTATACGACCTTAGCCTCACAATTAACCCCTAAATCCCCCCCTGCATCTATCGACACCAATGATTATGCTGTAATCCTGTAATACGAGTGGGTATGGGCATGGCGATGGCAATTGAATGCGGACATTAATCATTTCATTTACACGTTGCTGGACCGCGCTGCCTTACCAGTGATGATACCTCCGCCATTTTGGGTGCGGATAAATCACGTATTAATGGATATGTACCAGATTTCGTGAGCAACCATGATACCTACGTAATAATTTGCAACGAGAGTCAGGATTTTGTCTAATAAAAGATATTTAATGGGATTTGAACCCGCACCCTGCGGCAAGTTAAATAATCTTAAGGTTATATGGGGATAAATACGTTTGACTCCACTCTAGTACAACCTGTAATAATGTGTTCAGCAAATAAATGAATTGATTTGAAAGATGTAAGATATATAGATAGAGAGATGCAATACAAACAATACACTAAATACAAATTGATCCGTGGGAACAAGTAACACAAGTTCAAAGCCTTGATTAGCTGAACAGTAAAGCGCTGACTAGCGCCATTTAACGAATTTCCGCGAGAATAAGTCGGCTCACGATTACCTTGCTTTCGTCCTCGGTTTCGCCCGCGTTATAATTGTTAAAGTAGATTATGTTTCATTCCAGTAGGACTACCCCTATGCAAAATTTCAGCCCAGTTCGTGCAGTATAATTCAAATTTAAACATTTCTTGCTGCTTCTACCTGTGAAATAATGCATTATGAATTTAGTTTTTAGTACTAACCTTGCTGTTACCTTGTTTTTTCTGTTATTGTAAGCAGTTTTTATCAAGTTTTCATAATTAAATGTCTTTGTTTATATAGAATAACTTAGATTCTAAATCGGATTATAGAAACTACGATTCTCGTTTTTCGAGTAAACCCCTAGGTTACGAAGATAGAAATTCGAGGTTGACTTTTGAATGTCAGAATCAACTTTCAGTTGATAACAACCATACTTCCTAACAAAGGCTTTACCGCGCTGTCGAGTAATTTGAATTATTTGTTTGAGACTGTTTAATTACGACTAAGGGTGGAGGTCACCGACCTCGGCCAATAAACACTAAGCTGAAGCCGTATGATGAAGTCGTATGGCCTATCGATCCAGTCGCGTGCTAGAGGTTGCAATACAAAACATGTTAGTAAAGCAATGGGTGGAATGTAAAGCGTAATGTACTATCCTAACGAGCATGATACTCTTTCCCCGTACTGACTGCACGAATGCTCGCTGTAAAACAGGTTACATTACGCCCTGTAACGCCCGGTACTGGCCGGGCGTTACTTACGCTGTAGCTTTTCTAAAAAGTGTTTTTTAGTGTTTTGCAAATTGCAAGACAACGAGCTATGGAAAAAGCTATAAATCGGAGTTTCTCTGAAGGATAGGATTCGTAACGAATACATCCGACAGAGAACCAAAGTTATCGACATAGCTCTGAGAATTAGCAAGCTGAAGTGGCAGTGGGCCGGCCATATATCGTGAAGAACCGACAATCACTGGAGTAAACGTGTTCTTGAGTGGAGACCGTAACTTGGAAACGTAGTATAGAACGCCATCCAGCCAGGTAGGAGGACGACTTGCGAATGGCGCTCAAAGGTGGATGATGATGATTAATAAGGTTTTTAGGCCGATATTTACTGGATTTGATACTAACTTCCTTGAGTCCATTCCAGCAAGAGGAAAAAACCTATAATTACCTATTCAAAGTTTTGATATTCAACATGGTCGCTTTTCAATCTTCGTTTGAAATGAAAACAATTGAAATTAAGAGTCCATTCACACTATAAAGTTCAAACTGTCATTTGTTTTTTACAATTCTAAATTCGAATAAGAACTTACTACGAAGGTTTATATCTCAAATTCTTAGTCGAAGTTCGTCCAAGGAGGATTCTACCTCTTACGTTGTTAGTTAAAACTTTGTGAACGCCACGAGCAATATTTAACCTCGTAAGACACAGTTGAGGCTACATTATTTATCTGAACTAGTCTTTAAAACTGCTCCGTGTGTTTCGCGAAACAAACAAATAACCCTCATTTATTCAAACTGACCGCCTTTACCCTTTCTGTGGTATAACTTTGACGCGAATGGCGTAACTTACCCCGCGGGGTTAAGAAGGTTAAGTGCAACTTCCTTGAGTCCATTCCAGCAAGAGGAAAAAACCTATAATTACCTATTCAAAGTTTTGATATTCAACATGGTCGCTTTTCAATCTTCGTTTGAAATGAAAACAATTGAAATTAAGAGTCCATTCACACTATAAAGTTCAAACTGTCATTTGTTTTTTACAATTCTAAATTCGAATAAGAACTTACTACGAAGGTTTATATCTCAAATTCTTAGTCGAAGTTCGTCCAAGGAGGATTCTACCTCTTACGTTGTTAGTTAAAACTTTGTGAACGCCACGAGCAATATTTAACCTCGTAAGACACAGTTGAGGCTACATTATTTATCTGAACTAGTCTTTAAAACTGCTCCGCGTGTTTCGCGAAACAAACAAATAACCCTCATTTATTCAAACTGACCGCCTTTACCCTTTCTGTGGTATAACTTTGACGCGAATGGCGTAACTTACCCCGCGGGGTTAAGAAGGTTAAGTGTTGTGTAGTTTGTATTACAAAGTTACTAAGTAGGCATCAACATTTGTTTGAGACCTACTTCGCAACTGAGTAACTTTGTAAGCAACATAAATCAAAACAACGTTGAGTAGTTACAAAGTACAAATGTGTACAAATATCAAAGTGTTTTATTTCCTTTTAAGCTTACAAGGACTCTTGGACACGTCACTAAATTCTAAATACCAGAAAATAAAAAGACTTCACTTTGATTTATTTATTCACAATGACATTAATTTCCATGGGATATAAATAATTAGGTAACTTTTAGCCAAAAAGATACGACGCGTGCAAAGCCACGTGAATAAACGAGTACACATTTGGTAAAAGATACAAAAAACAAATAAATATCTACATAGTCTAATTTAAGCTAATAGTTGAAGGCCTTTATGAGTACGTATTTACGTGTTTTCGAGTGGAGATCACGACTCGGTAAGCTTAGTGTAGGATACCCTCCGACCAGGTGGAATGATGATCTGCGAAAAACTACAGGGATATACTGGATGCGTCAAGCTGAAGACATTCGCTATGGCGCTCAGTTGGAGAGGCCTATGTCTAGCAGTGAATGATGATTACAGTAGGCAACCTTCCTTGATTGAACCAGAAACACGTGCTTAGCCAATAAATAACTGCTTTGTTCTTGGAATACCTAAATAACAAGTTTGGAAAGCCGCAGAGCATTTGGAATTTATCGCTATGATGAATGAAATACTTCTAAACTACATTGTAACCCCTGTGCCCTTCTTAGAATTTTCCCACAATATTTTCCAACAACACAAAGGGCGAGACTGACGTGACCATTGAGTTATGGCGGTGTTCACACGAACACGCGAACACGGATCGAAAGTTCTAGAGGTTATCGGTAAACAAAGGAATTTTCTAAGCTGTAGGTGAAACGTTAGTGATGTGTTCAAAATGTGGGTTTCTTTTTTATAATATACATTTATTTCAGATAAAATATCCATAAATATAATAACTTCTTAAAATTAGATTATTTAACACAGCTACGAAAATGCGAAATTTCAGCCCGATTTGTTACTTCTTCACGCCAAAACTTCTCAATAGAAGTTTTGGCGTGAAGAAGTAACAAACATCCATCTATCCGTCCGTCCATCCAAACTGTCGCATTTATAATATTATTGTGATGTGACGAATGTAATACCACGCTCAAGTATCTAGATAACACGTACCTATCCTATAATAAAAACAACGCAGGGACGATGTCGCCATCTATTATGTCATCAGAATGAAATCGGACCAATTACTTCCGGATAATTACAACCCTCGCCCAAACCACTGAATAACTATATACCTACATAAACATACTATTTATTTCCTTTTCGAGTGTAAGTAATTATTTATTTTAGCTATTGTTTGTGCACTTAATTCAAATTTTGTGAAGCCTGTTATTGGCACACATTTTATAGTAGGTATAATACTGACATCTTGTTTGAACAACGCTAACTTCCAGACTGAGATAACGACGTTTTTGGAATGGACACTGTCAGAGCAATCCAAGCGCTCATAGTTAGTACTTTAAACTCAAAGTTGCTATGCAACACGTTTTAAAATCTAGCAGGCTTGGATAGGCAATATCGGCTTTGTACAACTTATCGATTTAGGCCTTTCCTGCCTAAGCCTAGTCGTCCGCCGCTTTGCCAAAAGCTTGCATAACTCTTCGAAAAAGATTATTCACGTGCAACGGTTTTGCTCAATTTGCTCGTAGAACGTAGATATTCGTAGAACATATTGTGGCTACGAGCAGCTATGGTCTACGGAAATGCTACGAAAGTTATGTTTTTGCAGCGTACCTATACAACACAGAGACAGAGATGACACAGTTTGAAAGAAATTTATTATCATTGATAAATATTTGTATTCTCTGATTAGTCTCATCATTATCATCAGCCTATAGCAGTCCACTGCTGGACATAGACCTCCCCCAATGAGCGCCATAGCGCCTTGTATTCAGCTTGCCGCATCCAGCATCTACCTGCAGTCTTTCGCAGGTCGTCATCCCACCTGGTCGGAGGGCGTCCTACACTACGTTTACCGTGTCGAGGTCTGATAGGCTAATAACTGTTAGTGGTTTCGTAGTGTTTCTTTTCATAATTCTATCTCCTTACACAACGAACTAGATAGAATATTTCAAGTTCTATCTCAAGATATTTAAGTTTATTTACACATTTATTCGAGTGGATAAATACTCACGAAATAACAGAGCTTTTGATAATAACACCCACAATTTAAACTTCGAAACAAGTATCCTAGATCTAAGGAAATTTTCTAAGAAATGTCAGATTTTCCGAATTTCAATTTTCTTAATGTGATCTCCAAGGTCTAAGAGAAGCCGGTTAAGTAAATTATGATAATGTAATTAAAGAACGCCTAGCTGAGTAAGACTGTATCAGGTCTGGAGGAAAACCATCTTAATTTTATTCATACCTAATCCCTCAAACCCAGCTGTGCCTAATAGGGAACGATTCTAAAAACATTAGTCTCTGTCAGCGTAAAATGTACAGGCATTATGGAAGTAGGTATCTAGAACAAAACTACGCCAGAAGCTGTACTCAGTTGAAAAACCTTAGATCTTAGATAGTTTTTGTAAACCTTCGAGAAATAGTTTAAAAAAAACAGAGAAATATTAGACGTAAATATTTCACGACACTACTGGTATCAAAGGATCACAGATGTTTGCAAATTTGGTTTTACTGGCAACTCCTATACATACTCTTAGGTCATTAGTTTTTCATCCATTTTAAAAGTCGAATATGATACTCTTTTTCAGAGCTTGTGCAATTACTTACAAATGTATGCGTTGTTGAAGGTTATGTTTTAGTTTGTTTTGATCTGGTTGTTTTCTGTTATAGTTCTCAGTTTTGTTAAGTTTTTATCATTAGCTATTATTAACTTTAAGGCTATTCATACATAAATAGCTTTGTTTACATTAAACCTCTTGGATTCGAAAAGTAATATAGACGTCAAGCATGCCGTTTGAATGCAGCTACTGCGTCCTAAATCTTTCAAGCCTTATCGAACATTCGTGTCTAGCTGCGAGGCTTGCTCGTGAAATATTGCATTCTCAGACCCAGGCTTTACAGTGCCTAAAACTCGCTACATATTACAATTTGCAAGCTGAAACAGTTTTGCGGTGTATTCTTTCGCTGCACATAATCATCATTATCAATATAAATTATATTACGTAAGATATCTGCGAATGATAATGAAAATAATAAGTAATAAATATAATTACTTAAAGATTAATTTTATATACAAAAAAACTATGTCTTGGCTGAAACAACAATATTTCTTAATTCAAAGATACACTATGCTTTGAAATACCTACAGCCAAATATTCTGAAGTTTCAGTTCCTAAAGATAGAAAACAACATTTCAATGCCTACTTTTATTCAGTAAAAAATTAACAATAAAAATAAAAATTCACTTTAAAATTTCCCTAATCAAGTAGGTATACTACTTGATTAGGGAAATTTTAAAGTAGAAACTCATAAAGTATCTAACAAAGCATGCTCAAAGAACTGCCTCTAACCAGCAAACGGAAGAAACCTTGGTCATTATAAAGAGCTTCCTCTGTCTTGAGCGTCTTTACATATAACATGCTGAAAACAAGCGGACCGAGCTCAAGCCTTTGTGGACAATTTAACGGTTCACGTTTTGTTAGACAATCTCGGCGCCTGCCGGTAATGAACGGCAATGTGTCGGATGATGCTTTGCTGTGAGGATTTGATAAGGGTGATCTTGTTTTAATCTCGCTTGGCTAGTATGGCGGCAGGCATTCATGACTGAGTGCTATTGGTACCTTATCAAGTTTACGAACCTATTATGTGGCAAAAAAAAAACTATAAGTTGCATATTATACATATTATAATGATTCTAACTAATGGCAATTTGTTGCGAACTTTTTTGCCAGTACCTTGATTTTTTGATATTTTCATCAGAGCCTAGTTCGTTATCTAGCAGGATATACTACGTGCAGATAATGTTGGCCTGGGAGACGAGATGTTAGAGTCCCAGTCGCATATATTAAATATTGAAATTGACAAAATGAAAGCCTAGGTATAGATAGAGCCTTTAGATCAAAGCGAAACAGCATGAGAGCATTCTGTCCCGCTTCCATCATAGTTGAAGAAATTAGAATGCGTTAAGCTGTCATTTTCAATTCCAATATTTGTCTACGCAACTAATACCTATTTGATTTATATGTTCAATTCCTTGGCAATAAGTTCGTCCCGTTTCGAAGAAATACGAGAAAAAAACATTAATAAGTACGAGCAATAAATAAAGCATTATTTTCCCGCCATGCTGCGGGGGAACGAAGTAATAAATTCGCAATAAAGATAGAGGTTTGTACGAAATAAAAGGTCCCCTGACGACATAGTTATATATCACGACGAATTTGTAACGCCCTGATTCGTAAATGTCCTAGTTTATTAGGTTTTTTTATGTAACACACTTGAATTAACTATAAGTAAATGGCGGATAGAAGCATCAGTTTTATTTTACTGCGTAGAAAACCTCCGCCAATTTTCTAGTTGTCTACGCATTGGAATTAACTTTGTTGGCAAGTAACTGAAAAACTATGGAACAAGCAAAATAACCTTTCGCACATGGAAGTGACCTGACCCAATACATTGTTAGCAACAACGTGGACTGGTCTATCGATCAAGGTATTCGCCGCCTAATAACCTACACCTACCTTCATACTCTCTTGACGTGTGTTACCTTCATAAGTCAGCAATAGGTAATATCCTTAGGTACTTTTCCTGGGAAGTTTCCAAGATAAAGGGCCTAACGACTAACCCTAACCTAACCTAAAGGATACCTTTCCTAGGTCTCCCTAGTCTGAGGTTACCGTATAACACGGATATACCTTATACTAGGTAGGACCGAACCTACATTTTCTTGAAGTAATTCAGATCGACTGGTTGGTAAGGTGGCGGGGCGCGGCGGGGCGTAGACGACAGTGTCGCGGCGGCGGCGGCGGCGGCGGCGGCGGCGCGGCGTTTTGTCATGAAGTTGAAAGCGTCAACCCTAAGTAAAACCTCGCATAAACAACGATGCCGTTAGGGTTGGCACTAATTCGTATCGACAGGCTTCTATTAAATTGTTCGATCGGTTTTAACGTCAAACGGAGAGTTCTTTAGTGGGAACGTTGATTGGAATCTTTCAAGTTATTAGGTGTTATTAATGTCTCTGGTTTAATATTATAGGTAACTTTATTAACAACAATATACATTGTATATAAGTGGGGATAGAATTAGACGATTTTAGAAACTATTAATCATGTAAGTAATCCTAAACATAAACCAATGATAAAAATCTTACATTTTAAAGCCTTAAGTTTGTGCTGTTTTTAAGATTTTTGGCCGAAGACAAAATCAAAACGACTAAAGGGATCTAGACCCAGAATAACATATAGGCTTCTTTTTAATAAAAGAAACGCGTGCTAAGGTGCGGTCAGAAATTGATGAACCATAATGTGTGGAAGTGGTTAAACTATTGTTATCTATTAATAATCAACGTAATTATCTACCTACCCCTGTTTTCTAAACTAATATCTATTATTACTTAAAAGTAATAAACTACGAAATGCGGAAGTCAACTAGCCTTCACAAATTACGTACAAAACACGTCATGCAATGTTATGGCGTCCACACACGATACTGATGCCATAACCTTGTCTTGGTTTGTTTGTATGTATTAAAAAACCGCCAAGTGTGAGTCGTGCGCGCACAATAAAGGTTTCTTACTACCATGATAAAATATCGTGATAGTAGCCAAACCAATAGTGAACGTTACATAGTACCTATGTATACCATTTTTTTTGTGAAACTGATACTGATTATATTTAGGTAAAAATAAATCATAGACTTAGAGCATATAAAGCAAACTACAGTTACAATTATGTTGAAAATTGAACTCTACGTAAGTATTCTATTTAAGTACATATCTGCGGAAACTTGATAATTGGCCTTCAGCACACATGCGCTGTTATTTACCGGCATTTACTAAGTAAATACCTATTCGACCTGGCTGTAAGTTTTCCCAAAAAAAATAAAATATAATAAGTATAAGTAGTAACCTTAATAAGGTTGGGATAAAGATCTGTAACGGAGGACCAGATTCAATCAGGCGAAGACAGATATACACTTGGACTGATTGCACAGATGAGAGAAGTCCACAGTACTGAGTCAGAGGACATAGGCTTCGCAATAGGTACCCGTTAGAACTGACGACCCGTTGACGACGTTAGAACCGACGACCTCTGTGGCGCGGTGGGCGAAGATCTGCCAACGACGCAGGAGGTTGCGGTTTCGATTCCCGCCTTGGGACAATTTTGTGTATGATCAGCAGATAAATTGTTCCGCGTATTCTGGTCGTTATCTATGTATAATAAAAAATATCTATCTTTGTATTGTATTATGTATATCAGTCATCTAGTACCAATAATTAAGAGCTGTGGATTTTGTTCATAAATATAAAAAAAAAAAAAATAATAACACAAGCTCTGCTTAGTTTGCGGGTAAATGATGCTGTGTGGATTGTCCAGGGTTATTTATTTATTTATAACTCGTACGGAACCCTAACAAATAAAAGTCATTCGTCACGCGAGGCAGCCCTAAGGGCCGCTCCCTAAGTTTCGCTTCTACAATAAAGTGTATTAATTTTAATAGATGATTTTGAATAGAAGAAAGCTTAGACTTTATGAAACGGGGATTATTGTGAAGTGCCTTCTTAAAAATTAAGCTTAGTTTGCAAGTTCGGGCTTTCATTACAATAATAATAATAATAGGCTCGTACATACCTTATTATTTCGTTTGAGATTTACTGAGAAGACTTTCGCTTGAGTCTGAAATATTATTTGGATTTACTTATTTTAAGAAAATTATGTCGTTACATTTTAAAAGTGTATATTTCATTGTAATACTAATTTAATTTATTTACATGTATATTATGTGTTATTTATATGTTTTGAAGCCAGGTCATATTTTATGTATTGTTTTATTATTGCGTGTCATGTGATTTTTGTAGCTATTAAACTATTCGTATATTGCATACATACCTATATATTTTTACATAATTTAAGCTTAGGTGTAATTAGCTTAGAGGTAGGTACTCTACGTGCCCTGTAAGGGCGCTGAGGGCGCAGCAATTTATTTATAAATAATAATAATAGTTAGCTACTTGTATATTTATAGCTAGAAACATAGTAATCGTATAACTTATACAATATCATGCGCAAAAACAAAACAATTATACTAATACCTCGGTAGGTAGGTATATTACTTATTAAGTTATTAATTGAGGCAGGAACTACCGAAATATAATGAAAATAACTAAAATATAATAAAAAAGCAATTTCTACACAGATTAATGAAACACCAATCATAATGTAGTTCTATTAGAGTCAACGAACTAACATTAGCATAAATCGATACACTGACCTACCGCAGTATCCAATAAAAAAAACTTCATTACGATGACGTCACACCCTCGGACAAACTGACAGACACATGTGAAGATATAATAATTATATGTATAGATGCAAACGGGAGCGCCGCTAAAACTGAGGGGGCGCAAATTATTGATTCATCCGAATGTAAGGGTGGCTATTCATTGTCCGTCTACGAACTGCATTTATTTGAAGCTTTTGTTACCAAGAAAAATAAGTTTGTTTATTTATGTTTAAAGAATATACATAATTAATACTCTAGTAAAGTAAAGTAAGTAAACTCATTAAATGTATTCAAAACAAAACTATCAAAATATATATCAGATAATTATTTTAGATGCAGGGGTAAGTACTACCTATAGTATATACGAAGACGACTTATCTAAGTGCTTAATTTACACCTACTTTACCTTACATTATTTTTGAGAATAAAATTTATTTTCATCTTTTTTTACTTTGCTGCGTTGGTTGGTACAATAAAGTGTTCATTCGTTCAGTAATGCTCCAAAACAATTTTGTTATTAAATGTTTTCGGATGTAATCATATTATAATTTCTGTTAAATTGTAGATGAATCACGCTTAGCAGAACGTAACCAGTAAGTCGCGACTTCGCGAGTATAGAGACAGCGTTTTACGTTAATTGTATCGCTCCTAGAGTGTGTATCGCAACTTATAGTCGCGATATGCGTGTCCAGCTTTACGCCACGTCACCCTATATCTGCCCCCGGTCCGCCACCGCTCCCCTTAATTTGCGAATACGCTCCTTGTGAAACTAGTTACGCTAACGAAGATTTCTGACGTGTTACATGTTAATTTTGCTGTTTCTTCTCTTGGTCAGCTTTTTGATCTTGCGATGATGATTATTCTTTGTTAATGGCAATATGAGTCTGGTTATACAGTTTTCTGCCAGTGTCAAGTAATTAAAAATATTTGTAAATTATCTGAGTTATCAAAT
Source organism: Eupithecia dodoneata (assembly GCA_947044415.1). Taxonomy (NCBI): domain Eukaryota; kingdom Metazoa; phylum Arthropoda; class Insecta; order Lepidoptera; family Geometridae; genus Eupithecia; species Eupithecia dodoneata. The sequence continues at coordinate 1,223,777 of OX345665.1, forward strand.
TATGAAGATGGATTGATATTTTCAACAGGGCCTAGTTATCTAGCAGGGTACCTCATGCAGGTTATTTTGGCTTGGGAGACGAGATGTTGGAGTCCCCCTTACACCCCTGGTCTTGCAAATCTCAAAACAAACTGTAAACGTCTTCTATAGATATTCATCGTTAATTTACTACCTATTTGATTACTGTCGTAATACAGATGTATAATTAGGTGTCATTTTAACCTCACCGTTTTTTGAAAATTTACTTGGCAACAGACAAGGTAGGCATACACGATGGCAATTTTTACAGAATATACTTGCATTTACTAGATTTTTATTTCAAGGTAATTCGTTTAATGTACTCGTACCTATAAATTCGTATAAAGGAAACTTTTATGGCAATAAACATTAAAATAACAACATAGCATGCTCAATACTATCCCATTGGCGATGTGCTTTTAATATCATAAATATTTTATAAACAGACTTGTTTCTACGGACTCGTATCGTTAAAACGTCGATTTGACCGCTAGTAGAACCTACGTAAATAGAGCGCCAAATCTAGGAAATTGGGACAATGCGTCGCCATAGGACATGCTTTGAATACTCTGCGTTGTCATTGGACAGTGTGACATTGTCAGGTGAGTCTACATCACCCCTCGACGATGCTCTACCTGAACACCAGCGTAGCGTAGGGCTTAGGTAGGATTAGATACAAAGAATATTTAACTTAAGGCCAATTAGATGTTTCCCCGTAACATTATAAAAAAAGCAGCAGGACACCACAAATTTGTCATAATAAAGTAATTGGACACGTTTGATTCTTCGAAACTTTAGGTATTTTGATAAATTTTCAGAATTTCTTGTTATATTTATAATTCAATATACATTAAACGAACTTAACTTCATAGGATATGTACATAGGCGAGCTTATAACCCTGACAAAGAGTATATAATTTCAGCATATCTAAAATTGGGTAAATATTAATGAGAAGGGTTCCATGTCGTGATTCAAGATTTTATTTTTACAACAGAACGGTCTAATTAATGACTTTTACGGAGCACCCTTTTATCCGCAAGTCATTAATTTGAGTTTTATTACATTTACCTAGTTAAAAATGCTTTTATAACTTAAAATAGCTTCATGGCAAAAACTGCTAGGTAGGTATTACTTAGGTGGTACAAGCTCTGCTTAGCTTGGGACTATAATGCTGTGTGGATAGTCCAGAATAATGATATGTTCTGGAAGGTCGTAGTAGGTACATTATTTTGTTCTATCATCAATAGTTTTCGCAGTGCACGCAGTGCACGCAGTGCACGCGATGTAAAGAATTTTATAGGTAATTTGTATAAAACCCAAAAATGTGAACCCGCCTGTGCCGACCTTCCATTCAGCACAGGAGTGAGCTAACCAATTTCTTTAGGTACCTACTTACCTAAATAAAGTTAATTTTATCAATAATCCGCGTTCACCATTACCGGATTTACTAAGGACTATTATTTATTTTTTAGTACTGGTATTATTATATCTGGCAGGTATGTTGTATTGTATTTGGATTTGTGAGTAAAACCCGATTTTTCTCAAATCTCTCGTAATCCAGCACACACGGGTTTTTACACATTGAAATGATAACATCTCCTTTCATTATTCCATATTGCAAGAACGTGACTACGAATACGTTTTTATAAATATTTACATTGTTTTTTATAATATGAACACGATGGAACTGGTGGAAATTAATTTACAATAAACTCGTTTTTGTTAAAAAGGAAATCATTTTAAAAACGAACCCTCGGTCAATTATGATAAGGATCGAATTTTAATTCCAGCATAATTGGTAAAACATTTTAATATTAAAAATTAGTTTCTGCCCGCGGCTTCACACGCGTTGCTTACGTTATTTCTATCCGTAGTTTTGGCGTACAGAGGTAACAAACATTCAAACATCTAAACATACTCGTACATAAAAATATCGCATTAATGAATATTAGTGTGATTAGGTAGGTGATTAGGATAAGATCAATCAATGTACCTATGTATGTATAATTTTTTTTTATAATTCACCGAGAGCAGCAATTTGAAGCTGAATAGCTGGTATTAAAATTTGCATTAGATATGACCGGTTGAAACAAATTTTAATGGTTTTTCAGTTGTGACCAATTAGAAAACTTGTTTGCAGTGACGGGTTGTCGCCTAAATCAAATTTTCTTGCATACTTTTTTTTCGACAATAAATACTCATGTAAGTTTTGAGAACATAAACTCTTTTGTGACTTTCTTTCTAACGAAAAACGAAACGAATATGACAATTCTTATCTCCTTAAAACTTTTCCGAAAGGTGGCTTTAGTTGCTACCTAAACTCGTAGGTTTAATTTACAGCTGTAGACCGTCTATCGTATATAGAAAACCTTCAAGTATAGTGTCGGATGTCTAATTCACACGTAATTGTACCTATAAGACGGCTGGAGAAGATCTGATCAGAGAGTCTTGATAAAATGCGTCACTGTTGTTTACCCCGAAACATAATCAGATAGACATAAACAACACATATAACGCATGTCACAGACCTGGAAAGTAACGCTGTACAACACAAAAATGTGCAATCAAATATAATTGGTCTTTAAACGACTCCTTGAATTTAAAAAAAGAAATCGGTTTTTTTTATTAATGTTTCGCGATATATTCATAAATTTTAGACTGATTTTAATAACTCTTTCACTATTGTAAAATGACGATCCCGAGCTGGTCCCTAAACAAATGTATTCCTGACATAGAGTACGAACTTCTAACTGTATGATTCCTGAGTAAGTAATATTTTTCCCGTCAGGCTTAAAAAATAATAACTCCGCCATTAAGGCTATGCCAAAATAGTCGCCGTTCATGTTAATGCTCTTCCCTTTCCAGTCCAGCATCTTAACCGTTCTTTAATTCTTTATTGTACACACAATAGATGATATATAAAAATAACTAAATAGGATATAAGCGAGCTTAACCCTGACCAAGGGCAAAACATACAAGATAAAAACATATCTTACAATGTAGCATTCTTTTAGACTTATCTAGAAACGTAAGTAAATCTTTGTAGATTATATATGTATGTCTATATCTATACTAATATTATAAAGAGGTTTGATTTTTTGTTTCTTTGTTTGTAATGATTAGGCTCTAAAACTACTAAACCGATTTGAAAACCTCTTTCACCGTTGGGAAGCTACACTATCCCCGGTGAACATAGACTATATTATAATTTCAAAAAAGTTAGGGATCCGTACGAAAACCGTGCGAAGCCGGGAAGGTCCGCTAGTAAGTATATATTCTGGGTAGCAACATCCACAGACCGCACTGGATGGCGCCCGATACGGTCTACGGATCAGCCTTGACACGGACTTGTCAGATCAGCTTTTGTTCAGTAGGAACAACGTGTCTTTCTAGAAAGATAGCATCAAAATAGGTCTTAAGGAATACTTGAGTTCCTTCTGACCATGGAATGATTTAAATACCGTAATCTGGGATGAGTTTCGTCAAACTTGAAGGGACTGATTCTCTGGGTTAATGTTTTAAATGTGATTGTTTTGATCTTCGGTCAATTTATTACGAAGGATTGCTTTGTCATAAGCGATTGTTATGAGTATCTGTTGGCATCCGTTGGGCCACTGCTGGTTTTGTAAAGTAAAAAGTTAAAATGTTATTCATTCGCATAATAGACAATGTAACTGGCAATACGTCCCTAGGATTCCGAACTAGTTAAAAAACTGTGTTTCAGGAACCAGTGGCTTCTCCAACTTATATTATTACATAAATAGAAACATTGAGTTCTAAAATATGAAATAATATCAAATAAATTAATTTACTGAAATAACCCCAAGTGTGAGGGCTTGCGCTCTATACGAATAACAAAACCTTATAAAGTTCATTGTGGCAATAAAATACCCATAGAAAAAGTTAATCGATCTCATGAAACGAAACATCAAGTAATTTCCGTTTAACACAAAGTTTCCTGAAAATTTCTTCAAAATTATATTTCCTATATTCGGGTTATTTGAATAGGTCATAATTACAGAAAACTCCACCTAAAGTTAGTATCAAAAGGTAAACCTACCAAACCGTTCAAACACGCAAATCAGATTACGCCTCAACAGGAGACGCCCTTAACAGACCCCAGCTATGTAATTGATCCATTAGGAGCAGAACACACGTCTAAACAGGGTTGCGATGTCAAATGAAACGTCATTTATCAACCATTCAACTTTCAATTGAATTTGCAAACAGCTGTTGAAATTACAAGACTCTTAGAGAGGAACCACTCTGGAGCCACAATCCACGTCAGAGTAGAAACGGAATCAGGAGACAAAACAGAATGTATGTGTACGAAACACAATGTTCTACATGGAGATTGGTGACTGATGCGACGTATAAATTTCTACTTTCACGCAAAACATGTACAAATGCTTTCATTTATTTGCAATCAAATGTTAAAATTAAAAACATTATTAAATAAATACCTAATGCTGGACAATCTACACGGCATCATCTAGCCCCGAACTTAGCAAAGCTGGTGATATGTGTACTAGATGACTGATATACATAATGTACATATACTGATATTGATCAGTTAAGCTACCTGTAGATTGTTTGCAACCGTCTGCAGTTAGCTCAATTGTTTCAATTGTAAATACTATTTCTAACAGTTCCAATCAAATCTGCAACCTCCTACATCGTAGGCGGTCCTACACCCGCTGTGCCACGAAAGTCTTCACTGTCACCACATTAGTTCCGTCCTATAATACGGCCTTATAAGGGTGAGTTCCCACAGACACGCGCGCAGCTGAACAGACATGTGTAGCAATCGATCAATCAGGGACCAGACTCGACAAGACAAGATGTGTATTTCAACCAATATGAGTTGTCAATTCCTTTACCTAGCTCATGCACGACACTGGGAATGAATGCTTCGCATCCGTAATAAAACCTAAGTCTCTAATTAAATCAAGTATTGTTTTTTATATGAGGTTCTCTGAAAGATAATTAGATAAATCAGCAGCTTCGTCCATTAACTTTGACGTGTAATGTACATATTAACTTCTATTAAAATGTAAACGCTCGGTTATCAAGTAGAAAAATACTACTAAAGTCGTTTAAAACGGGGTATTTACCATGATTTGATTTTTGAGTTTTTCAATATTTCAGCACTGCTTCATGCGCCATGATGACAAAATAACTGAAGGCACTGCGAGTAAGTTTTTATGGGCAGACATACCATGAAACTGTGCCGAAATATTGGATAACTCAAAAATCAAATCATGGTAAATATCCCGTTTTAAATAACTTTAGTGTTAATATAACCATGATAGTTTCAAAGGTTTTATTTAGAAAAATACTATCCTAAAATACCTTTTGCTTTTAAAATACGTTTCAAAGGTTTCTACGAAATTTCCTAGCAGATGACTCGTAGACGCGCTACGAAGCGCCGTGCTACGAAGTTTCATAGATGACGTAGCACTTCTACGGATATCTCGTAGTACTAAGCTTCTCTACCGCATCGATGTTGGTACCTCTATTATAATAATATAGGCCTCCTCATCGATTTCGATGACGGCGACCCTAGATATCACGGATTCTTCTATCATGAGCTCTAATATGGCTTTGATAAGGTGCCGATAATTTTAATAATTAATATACTTACCGCATTACTCTGATCCTCTTAAAAATTTCGATAACTTGTGAAATATTTTCCTGTTAAATAGCCAACGCGAAAATCCAAATGAGCTTTTTTATTTTCCTAATGTATCTTTTCATAACTGCTCGTTGAAATAACGCCTTTCATAAAGTGTTGTCTCCAAGAAAGATGGCCAGCATTTTTTCATTTTTCAAGTACGGTTCGGAATGAGAATTCTCATTATATATTTTTCATTCTCAGCATTTCTGCGTTTGATTAATGAAAACCCACCTGAGCGCTGAGTGAGGCCGCACTTACACCGAACGCAGGTTTCCTGATTGAGGGATTATAAAACTGAATATGTAGAAAGCTAGAGATGGTTGTAGACAATCAATAAATTATTTTAATCTAAAGTAACGGACCGAAGCTTTGTACCTGCGCCGCACCTTTCAAGTTGTAAAGAAGTTCTTTCATTTCTCGCCCGCACCCTACCCAAGCAAGATACAGTCCACTACAATTAGGCAGGAGGAACATTGGAATATGTTATGTAGTGCAAAAACTGTTCTTTCGAGAGAGGGTCACAGGTACATACATAGTGCTAAGTAGACCTTATAATTAGATCCATGAGGGATCTTTTCGGTTTTGTATTTCTGTGACAGAATAACCTCCAGTTTTTCCTAGACAGTTCCTCATTATATTAAGATTATCATTAAAGTCATTTATAACGGGATATTTACCATGATTTGATATAAATCCCCGTCATAAATTACTTTTTATGTTAATAAACATCACACACATCATCGGCATATAACAGTCCAGTGCTGGACATAACCATAATATGCGTTAATAACTATAATAGTTTCAAAAGTTTGCGCAAAACGAAAACATATTAAATACACAACCGAACGTCAATTTAACTTTTCCATCGAACAAGAAATCATACAACTATTGCATTATTATGCGATAATGATATTCTTTTCCGAATTATCTATATTAGCTGGTCATTCAGCTAGTTATTTCGAATTGAAGGATAATTTAAAATTCAGACCTAACGCTGTGTAAACCTGTTTTTTGTGTAAAACTGGTAGAAAATGGAGTGTATTTTTCTTAAAATCAACGTTCCGTTCAATTTCCTGCGCTAGGTGCTATATCTATTGTGCGCTCAGTCTCGCACGGCAGGTATTGAATTTATACATTTGCATGTATTAATCAAATAATCTTTTTGTATTATATGGCGCGAACAGTGCAGTGGCGCGAATGCATGGGCAGTATATTCAGCCTTCGGGCATAAGAATAGACAATAACAATTGTCTATTCGAGGATATGTTTCGGGTTACGAAGTAACATCGCCTAATCTATACTTTGAGTATACTCCCCTGTTCTGATGTTTTTTTTATACGTATATTATGAATAGACATTAGTTAAACCATTACCATTAACATTCTCATTCATAAGTGACGACGGCAGCAAATGTGATACTGAACTTTTATTATATTTTATTTTATTGAATATTTTTATAGCTTTTTGTTGTGATAGACTAGCAATTTTTAGACCAATAATCCGCTTCTCACCTTCCCAACTAAAAGAAAATCCCAACCGAGCCACTAATAACCTTGATGTCCTATCCACGTTCTTGTCATTAATCCCGTTTTTATCATTTATTCCGGTTTTTGTCTCCGCTCTGCAGAATTCAATTCAATCGTGCGTCGTCCCGGATGCAGGGCGCTCCAATTATTCCCGGCCTTTCCAGTCTGCTGGTCGGACACGCGCGTAGCCAACCGAGCTTTAATCACATTGATGTTGTTATTAACAACTCGCACTGACGGATGATGGGTTGATAGGTAACTAAGTTTCCTTTATTATATTTTTATGGGTCCTAATCGGACTGACCTTATTTTTTGAAGCCAGCCGTGTAGTAGTATTTGTGTTAAGTTTAAGAAAACGTTTGGTTTTTTCAGAATGACACCAGCTTTTACGACATCCACGGTCTGAATTGGAGGAAACGTTAGATTTGAATTTTGAATTGTCTCATCCGAAATAGCTTGTTGGATGACGGGCTAATATAAATAATTCGAAAATGAATCTGGCGACATAGAATTGCGATAATTGTATAATTTCATATTCGATGGAAAAAAAATTGACTTTTGGTTGTTGAGTAATTCATGTGATTTATAATTTTTTATTTTTTTTTGTTTTACCTCTACTTCTCCATACAATCCCTTATGGTGTATCCTTCCTACACATAAAACCAATGATATAAATAATATATATAAATGATATTTTATTTTTTTATTTTTCTTTCTTAGGGATAACAAACAGTATCACTTAAAAATTAACTATAAACTATTAAACTTAAATAAACGTAATTCTAGAAGTGTACCAGCCCCGTTATCCACTTATTACTTGTACAAGGGGTGGTGTTAGTATATAGATATATGTATAATAGTAAAGTAAAGTAGATTTAACGACATCAGGTATATGAACATGTACCTACGGTGGAACAAATGAATTGAATTGAATGTGTTTTGGTTATTGCGTTTATGATATTCTTACAACTTTTGAAACTATAACGGTTATTAATACAAAAAGTCACCGGCTTTTACGACATCCATGGTCTGAGTTGGAGGGAACTCCAACCTTGGATGTCGTAAAAGCCGGAACTCCTAGAGCGGAAGCACAGCAGCTTTCTTCTGCGTATTATTTATTACTAGCTGCGACCCGCGGCTTCACCCGCGTGGAAATCTATATGTCAAATGGTTTATTAACCTTCCTTTTGAATCACTCTATCTATTGCTGAAAACTGCATTAAAATTAATTTCGTAGTTTTAAAGATCTAAGCATACATAGGGACAGACAGACAGCGGGAAGCGACTTTGTTTTATACCATGTAAAGATATAACACCTTCACTGCGATCACCAATCTGCCTGCCTGATAATGATAATCAAAAAACCCCTCGTTAGCAGGAGATATATTCAAGCAGTGGACGCACATATGTATTGTGCTAGTAGAATAAAAACTCAAAGGTCCTTTGACACATTTCCCGCTTTGGCCATCAACAGTTTTTATTCCAACCTTATAAAAACTGTCGTAAATAAACTAAACAAAATAAACAACTCAGAAGTGCCATTTTTAACGCAAACTTTATTTTTCCCGTAGAAATATGCATTGTCGGAACAACGTTCGAAGTTTTGATGAAACAAAGAACGCCGCCATGTTTTATTTGACCCGGTGAAATACGGACACACTGTACATACCTTTATGGCTTTTGTTTTAGATTGTTACTTTTGAATAGACACCGAAGAGAACGAAAAAATCGCTGAACAAAGTAATTAAACCTATAAAACCTTTTTTAACTGTTTAGAAGTTTAGCTATGTCTCAGGTGTCATATATAACAGAATATTTACTATGATTTAGATTTTTGAGTTTTCGTATATTTCGGCACCGGTGGTAGTGGTAGTGGTAACGTTTGTATCAAAAGACAAAAAAATAGGGTACCTCCAATGATGTTATATATACGTAGATACGTTGTATCGAGGTCTGCCTTACAAAACGAAAATCAGGGGCCTAATTCCACTAACACAATCTCCTCACAATGACAGTAGTATCGCGTCTAAATCGCCACTATTGACACCTATTGGTATCCCACAAGCACAATCTTTCTCAGTCTCAGTTGTATCGTGGTCGTATCTATGAAACTTACAATTGTGACAAGTTGTCGCATTCTAATAATCACAGTCTCTTGTATCGCTTGTAATAGCAAGCAAACATGGAATTCTATTGTTATTTTGACGTCTATGGTTAGAGATTTTGACGAGATAATGGACGATTGAACAAAGGTAGCTCTCGGTGCTATTGTGCTTGTGAAATAATAGTGAAATAATAAAAAGTTCAATGAGTTTCCTAATTCGAGCGCGTCTGCAACTCATTATAAACTCTCGCCGGCTGTTAGAGCGTCAAAACCGGCGACGATCTAGAGCTCTTCTGCGAAAGACGCTGGACCCCTTGCATTGCAGGACAAGGAATACAAAAACCTATCGTCTTATCAAGGGGACAGTCAAAACATAAGCGGAAGATCTCAATCCTAATATTCGTAAGGAACGCCGGCCGTACTGATCTGATGGCATTTCCATAATGACCAATGTAAGTAAAACAAACTATCTTTGTTGATTAAATTCCCTCTTGCCTAAGCTTTACAATGTTTATTTTATGTAACTAGATAGTACCTACTATTTAAAACAATTTATTTTGCAGATATTGACTGCACTGGCATTTGTCGCTCATAGCCTGCTGTTTCCAGAGCTGTGAGGGAGGTGTTGGTGGCACTTATTTTGGTCTATCCCATATATGTTCCTTTGCCAACACAAAGAGATCAAAGCAACAAATTAAAGAGCAAGTGAGTTCATGAATATGATACCTATATATAGATTAGAAACTGTCGAAATCAGATAAGTGTCTGTCTCCCTTAACCCATTCAATGCCTCAAGTTTTTTATTTATTTTCATCATTATCCCACTCCTTTTTTTGTTTTTTTTTGTTGGTTGTAAATAAATGTTATTGATTATTTAACTACTCAAAAAAATTATTAAAAACATACATTACTTAAAAAATTCTAATTATACCTAGATAGCCAGCAACGCATAGGTATGGCGCGTTGCTGGCACAAACCAAAAAATGTGTAAAACGCGAGGAGTGCGTTGCCGGAGCTGAATGGGTTAGACTTGAGACCTTTTACTTACCATATCGTCATGATTAAAACAGAAGCTAGCTTAGCTGTTTAGTACCCCTCACACTTTGTACCTAAACCCTAATTATACATAATGTATATACATTCATTGTTATAATTTTCTACAGATTGCAGAAGAATTGAAAGCCAGCGCTGAAAGCTGTTGTTGTAGAGTCAAACCAAAACTTCTAGCCGGTCGAGCAATGCAGCAAGCTGTAGTTGGCAAATAGTGGCAAGGCATGGAATCAGCCATGTCGACAAGATAATGGCTGTCATGATGATAATGTAAATAGTATTAATAAATTCATTTAAACATTTTTAACTCCACATGTGAGATTATGCATTGTTGTAGTTTGTGTTTTAGTTTTTAAAGATAAGCTGTTACCACATTGTTTTCTGTTATTGCTATCAGTTATTATAACTTTTCATTCAAAAATTTCTATGTTGGCATAAAAAATCTTGTATTCTACTGAGTATCCAAGAATCTGCAGGTTTAGAGTAAAAATAAATACCATTTTTTATATACACATTTTTTATTCATAATATAATAATGTATGTACACTTATGCTAATTAAAACAACACTTAAACTAATCAAAAGCGCTCTAAGATAAACACTTGTCTAATTGTTTTACATAGGTAGGTTATAATTGTGTTATGTTTTCGAAAGACACAAAGATTGAGTGGGAAAAATAATGCTCCGCAGACCATGTAAATCTTTGTAGTTGCAACAATGAAGCGACGACAGCATACATTTTCATATTTTGCATTCATTGTAGTACTGAAAAAGAACGGTAGATTATTATTAGGTATTAGTAGGTAGACCTATACAACAAAGAGTGGGTTCTTCTTACTGAGGACCGAGATGAGTGGAAGAAGGGGGGGAGGCCTGCAGTGGGACACTGCGGGCTAATATAACAATAATAATAAAAATTAGTAGGTACTAGTTTATGCTTGTAAAAGTGTGAAACTAACTAAGTAACTACATGGTATTATGGGCTCTCTGTACTTGTTTGTAAAAAATGGAGTAGAATAGAATAGTAGTTGCATTTCTTACCAATCTCCACTCGTCTCCCGTTTTTGATGGCGAGTCTGAGCTAATACCATTTCTTTATGAGATCGTTCCACTTCCTTCGAGATAGCTCTAGGATAAGATAAATTAAGGCATTCTAGATTAATGCCCTAGCGCCAAATATCGGTGGTAGTCGAGGTAGTCAAGGAGGGCCTTAATTTGTTTCAGCAGTACCATTATCCATTGATTTTGTGTGGGAAATAGTTTATTCCGATACTCTGATAAAATTCCCTGTCTAGTCCGTAGTTTCACGAAAAATCAAACATAAATAACAAAAGAATACAAGTAACTTTGACATGAGTTGCTATATGACGTTTACATTGACAACTTGAAACTCTTTTATCTATGTCATTAAAGCTTACTACTCACAAATTTTATTAAAATCGTGATTTTGTTGCGTTGTAAGTATTTGAGAGCGATGTAAATAGACTTTTACGCAATTGCAGTAATAATTTGAATTGTTAGATACCTATAAACCCTTAATTATGAGTGCACGGATTCATAAATATTTGGTCCGCCATTTCATATTTATTTTATGATGTATACGGCAACACCTACCATACTACTCAATAACAATACAATAGTAAGCGATTGAGACAGCTGTCACAATTTAGTAGGATACCATATAAACGTAAGACACAATAGCTATGACAATTGTATGGAGCCATAGTCGTGTTTGTTTTAAAAATAGTGGAATTAGGCCCCAGGTACGTATCCTAATTGAACTCAGTCCGTCCTGTCCTGCTCCTGGCCGCGACGCGCACGTTTCTTGAACACGAGGTTACTTACGGAATATACTTAAATAAACCTCGAAAATGCCAAGTTGTGTGTTCCGAAAGTGCAATAACTACACAAGGACTATAAAAACCAGAAAGGGTGTATCTTTTCATACGTAGGTACTGTTTAATATGTTAAAATGTAAAATTTACTCAACAATCATTGCCGCGCGGCGTTGTTGCCGCTTTGCCACCAACACGAACGAAACAAGCAATGCGTAAAGTTTATGAGTGACAGAGATAATGCCATGCGGCGTTGTATGTTCGAACGTCGACGCTAGGTATGTAGCTATAGTAAAATATCGCAATGTTTTTATTTCTTTACAATGATTATGACGTCTCTATATGTAAAATCTCTTTGGGTACCTCTGCCAATTAAAATTTACTGAGTGATGGCGCATGAAACTGTGCCGAAATATTGGAAAACTCAATCATGATAAATATCCCGTTATAAATGCTTTTTGTGTTAACAACCATTATAGCTTTAAACGTTTTACGTTTGAGTTATCTACGTATATAGTATTTTTTGGTGTTGACTGACCGTAAATACTATCCGGTAAGAAATACCTATACTCCGATTGTAAAAACTGGATTTTTTTGTATACAAAGGGGTAATAAAACCTAAGGTACGTATATTGGTGCAAACTATTTTACATTGGTATCATCGGAACAAAGCACAGGAGCTCGAAATAATTTTGGGATTTGAAAGCTTTTATTCATCATTGAATTGATATCACGCCCCTATGGGTTAAGTACACGCAAAAATCTCTTAACGCCCTACGTACATATTCAATATAATAACATTTTCAGGATGTTGTTGGGCCTGCCTCGTTACTGCAGTGCATCAGAGATGTTCACTAATACGTTCACAGATGAGTAGAGTGACAGGTAGTAATAACAGCATCTTGCAAGTAATATCCAATAAATATGACAGTCCAATACGAAAGCACTGGGTGAAATTACTTATACTCTAGATTTAGTTATTTTGGTTTTATTTTCTTCGTTATATTTCTAATTTTGTGTATGTGTTTTTTATGGACCTTTGCTGTCTGAAAATAAAGAATTTCAATTGAATTGTGTTTTTTTTATCAGTATTTATTAAGTTCATCCATAAATGTCTTCGTTGACATAAAATACCTTAGATTCTAAATCGGAGTATAAGTAAGAATCAAATTGTAAGTGAATAAGAAAAAAACAGTTTTAATAATTTAAAGACATCATTTCAAGATAGGAGTATTGTAGGTATCATTTTCAAGTCCCGGTCGATAACGATATGATACAACCTGATTATCTTTACTAATATTATAAAGAGATTCTATCGAGTCAGACTGCGAGCTGGTGCTTGGCCGAGCCGTCCCTTACATGGCAGCAATACTCCAAAGCAGACCGGACCTGTGCTTGTCTTCATCAAGCACAGGTCCGGTCTGCTTTGGATTCTTATTCAAGTCTTATGTCTTATCCATGTCTTATATCCCTTTAAGATAGAAGCTGTCCCGGTGTGAAGTATCGGCTACCTTTGTTTAGTACAATACTATTTTCAAAGTGAAGCGATTGGTTAGTTTCACAGTAGGCCTCGGAACTTTTAAACAATAGTAGTAAACAATAGTAGTAATAGTCAAACCCCAGGCCGTTTAAAAAGCTCTAGCAATTGCTCAAACAATTGATCTGCTAAAAGCTTTGTAAAAGGTTCACAATCGTAGGGTCCACTCAAGAAGATTGACGTTGATAATACCTATCAATAAAATGAGCCTTGTAACGAAAAATTGTTCAATTTCACTGAGCGGACGAAAAATGTCCTCTGCCATAATTCGTAAAGGTTACCTAACATTTTGTCTAGTCTAATAAGAACATTAGTAGGTTTGTACGTTAGAAAAGGTTCTATGTATAGAACCAACCTAATTTCCTGAAATTACTTTCTCCTACACCAAAAACAAGAATGAGTCTCGCGTAGGTTGTTACAAGATTGGCGGAATTAATACCATCTGAATCTCTCTAGCCTCTAGATTACATGTGCTCTATCTAGGTTATATATTTTTCTGGAACAAGCCCAAAACAATCTGATAATACGAGCATAAATCCATTCCCCTGGTCCTGTCGACCTCAAAAAGAAGCAATTCATTAGTCTTCCCCAAATGCATTAAATAATTAGATGAACAAAGGCCGAAACAACAATAAATACGAATTTGCGTGGCGTTCCGTGTCTTCGTAACCTTGGTACCGGCCGGTCACTTCGCTGATTCGATTCCAAGTCGATTCCACCTTTAATTAAACTAACTAATTAAGTAGGAAGGTACATAAAAACCTCTTTTCAGAAAATTTGCTGTTTTTTATAACACCAGAGCCGGTTCATGCTAGGTGGGTATTTGAACTTTAAAATTTTAAAGAATATGACTGTACCAATGTTTCTTGATTTCTTGGATTTAAATGTAAGGTACTACAGTTTATGGGCTTTTTAATTCTTGTCGAACCTTGAAATACTTTGAATGTAGGAATAGCCAGAAAAAGCGCACTCATTATGATGAAAATAAATAGGTACCTATGTAAGTATTTAGGTAGGTAAACTACTTTCTAAAATAATTAAACTTTTTTATTGATTGGCTACCTGAACGTAGCAATAGAGTAGGTAGCCAGAACTTAAAACGCAATGCAGTAAAAATCTCACTTACGTAAGTTGCTGTTTGCCTAAATTCGGATGTCCACTGAGAATAAACACAACACTGGTACATATAACAAAAAAAAACAAAATCAAAAATCACACGGGCTGGAAATAAAGAAAAACAAAACTCAAAATGTCAACCGAGCAGCGAACGTTCGAAATTCAAATGGTTGCGTGTACAAATAGTTCGGGAAAACGCGATGATTTTCGCGCGGGAACTAGCGCGGAGAGAGCGAACTCTACGAGGGTGGAACCCACACTGAGGGAAATACAGGATGGATGGAATGGATTCTAAGCCGCTCGGAGGGTGAAATGGGGTTGGCAGACAGCGGGGGTGACATCGTGAATGGACGCCAGCAAACGCAACGCATGACGCTAGCACACTTCGCAATGAATATTGCTCTAATTATTATCGCAAGGTATTCTAAACTCCTTGCTAATGGCCGCTGTGATATTATGTTTCACGGAATTAAAAGGAAATGAATATCATTAGGGAAGTTGAAGGTTTTGTCTTGTGCGGTGTTGTAGAAAACTTTACAGATGAATTTTTGTGTCTGCAAGCGCTGGAAGAGAGACGTAATGTTTCCTTTATAAATGTCTTTCAAGCCCCAGAATTTACTCCAAGTATGTTTAAATCGACTGTGGATTTATTTTTCTGCGCATGACTTAAATAAGATCAGATGCCTAAGATAAACGTAGTCTTCGACATATTATTCTAATGTATGTTTGCTTTGTTTGTCATCGCATTACCTTATACTCTGTTGGGGCAGACGTTTCAAGCTTCACTCTTGCCTTACTGTTTCCGTAGAAGATTGCTTGCTTTGATAATCTCTAGTCGAATGCCTTGCTGTAGTCGATGCAAAAGTTTATATTCGGTGTCGGTACTTCTCTATGATCTGTTTAATAGTATGGATATCGACTGTGCTGAAGTTTTTTCGAAAACCTGCATATTCTATCGGTTAATTTTCTTCAATCAGTGTTGTGATCTTTCGTAGAAGTGTTTTTGTAATTATTTACAGGTAAATTTATTCTGTATAGGCAAGATATTAGACAGATAGGCCTTTCATTAATTGTTATTTACTTCGGGTCCCCGAAAAACTATCTCAGAGACCATTGGTGTGGAATTTCCTTCGGTTTCAGGATGAGATTGAACGACTTTTTCACAGAGCAAAAAAAAGTCATAGGAATCTCTGTCTGGGCCTAGGCTTTTTTGGTTTTAGTTTTTTTCAGCGTAAATCAACCTCACTTCTTATGAAATGTGGAGCAGTATCGTTATTAGAGAGGTATAGAATTGCGTTTCAAAATATCAAACAATACAAAGTATGAACTAATGTAGTAACGATCCTGGTTCAACACCAAAAGTATCTCTTCTATGTATATTCTACTACCTATATACATTTTGGTAAAATTGTGTGGTACTAACCACACAATTTTACCAAAAAGTATAAAGTATAATAATAAAAGATCTTTTCGGTTGGTGATGTTGGTCTCTGTTGTACCTACCTATTATGGTGTCATGAGCATTTTGGTCTTGTCCAGGCGTACATCTGCTATTTTTTCAGGGTGTTTGTTGCAAAACAGTACATAAATAATCAAATAAATAAATAATACTGGACAATTCACACATCATCATCATAGCCCTAAGCTAAGCAGAGCTTGTGTTATGGGTACTAGATGACTGATATACATAGTAATACAATACATTACATAGATTTTTATAATACATATTATAACGACCACAACAACCAGAACCAATATCCGCAGATTGTACAAACATTTGTGGCGAGACGGGAATCAAACCCGCAACCTCCTGTGCGGCAAGCGGACCTTCACCCACCGCGCCACAGATGTCGTCAAATCACAGATTGCAAGCTATTAGAGCTTTACCTGAGACAGTCAGACCAACATAATTTAAAATCGATATGAACTTCAAATCTAGACAAGGGGTGCGAGACGCCGCCCCTCGCATTGCACCCTCTTCTAACCGGATTAGTTGTTTTGTTTCGCGACGTAAAGTCCGCAAGTGATTCCAGAGCTCAATAGCCTCTACATTTGTATATTTACGTAGGCAGGTACAATACTCGTAGGTAGGTACGGGTACCTACCTACTTATGGTGACGACCTCTGTGGCACGTGGGGCAAAGGCCCGCCTGCAGGAGGTTGCGGGTTTGATTCCCGCCTCGGGATAAATGTGTGTACGATCTGTAGATATTTGTTCCGGGTGTTCTGTTTGTTATCTATGCATAATAAAAAATATTTACCTCGGGAATGTGCTTATTGTATTATGTATATCAGTCATCTAGTACCGATAACACAATTTCTGCTTACGGGTACCTATTTTTTATTATACATAGATAACGCCCAGAACATCCGGAACAAATATCTGCACATCGTACACACAATTGTTCCGAGGCGGGAATCGAACCCGCAACCTCCTGCGTCGCAGGCTAGGCGGTCCTTCGCCCACCGCGCCACAGCGATCGTCGATCCATAGAAGAGTTAGTAGGTACTCGTACCTATTAGCAGAGACAGACCAGTTTATAACAAGATATAACTGGTACTTGATACAGCTGGTCTGTGCTATTCTTTGAGAATTCAAGCTTGAATTCTCTAAGGTGCTATTATATTAGGAACCGCTTTACTATCTTGCTACCCCTCCGCAAAATACATACAAACGCGATCTATGCACGTTTACGAACGACAAACACAAATAATCTTTCGAATGTGAGCGTAACCACACCTCCATTTGCTTCTGTGTGCATGAGAGAGGACGGGTGTTCACGGCAATTTTTGTATAACGGTTCATAATACCAACTCTTCTTCTCTTCTCTTCACGATAAATAGGGAGGATGGTGATTTCCTCCGTCCACGACTTAACAGTCACAGTTACTCTTGACAGCAGCAGAGATGCGAACATGCGAATCTGTCGACTCGAAAAATATGGGAACTTACAAAAGTTTCGAATTTATCGAGCCGTAAAAGTATGTGGTAGTATAGATGACTTTTCAAGGATTAGTATTGAAAATAGTATAGGTATCTACCTACATTTTTAATACCTATTAAAAAAAACTTAAAGGAAAATGTTAGTATGATGTAAGAATGTATAGAAACTTAAATTACATAGGTACACCTACCTAGGTACTAAAAATTGTGTGTAAAATATTTTATTAAAGATTTATATTTTTTTAGGTAGGTAACTATGTATCAGAGGTTTGTTTAAGTAAAACTTAGATTAATTTGTAGTACGTACCTTTATACGTACCATTACGGAAACACATTTTGTTTGAGAAAAATTAAAAAAAAAAACTAAATTTACGTGTCTAAATGCGTAAAAGTATAAAGTGATGTGAAAGGATTCTTATTATATTATTTTACAGGTTTAGTTTATCTTATTAAATTGCTATCGTATCCTACGGTTGTTAATCAAAGTGGTGGATCGTTCACTGTTCGGAAAAAAATGAGTCGAACGCATAAAGAATGAGTGAGCGGAATAACGTTTCGTTACTTTAGCTTGCCACTACATTAAAAACTCGAAAGAAAGTATTAACATCAAGCACCAATCAAGGAGTGAATGAAAACGGAACGTAAATTTCATTTTGAGTTTTCTCAGCCGCTCGCTGTTTTTATATTTTTGCTGTTACGCTAATTTCAGCAATTTACTGGATCCTGATACATTTCAAAAGTTATTAATTTCTGGTATCAGTCAGTTATTATAGAAACTCAGTTCGATCCTATTTCGTTAAGGTAACAAATTCACAGAATCCACACATGACAACAGTCCCAAGCCCAAGTTTTTTTCACATCTGTTTCGCAGACGTACTCTCATCGATTTTTGTAGACTCAAAGGCATTTTTGCCGAGTGTGTCAGTTCAGGCAGCTAACAAATAATTCCACTGCCTCTTGTACTCCACATTGATTTTATTTCAGGTTATCAACGAACTGTCAAAGAGGACATTTTTCTCGAGGCTGCTCCTGTAAAATTCGCAAAATAGGAGACGTTAATCCCTTCAAGTTTTCTAATTTCATATCGAATCTGCCACCAATAGTAAGTTACATCTTATAGTTAGTAATTCAATAATTTTTCAGGTTTGTATTCTGTAGAAATCAAATTTTCAAATGTTGTTTGAGGATGTGGTTAGCTGATAAACATTTTCATGTTCTGGTAACCAACCGCTGTTTTGATGCGTATTATTATGGTTTTGGTTATTACTTTTACCAAAAGAACCTTTATTTCAACAATACTGTGAACATTTGTACATGGAATTTATGTAACTCCATTCTGTCAATAACGAAAACCTAAACTGCTGTTTTATAGAAGTTCACTCTACTCATCAATATGTACACATTAGCTACTTATATATCTCTGCCTATGAGAATTAACTATATAATCTTAATGAAAACGCTTTCTAGATTAATTGAAGCATCCGTGGGTATAAAACAGTGAATTTCAACACAGTTCATCCAAAAGTAAATCTGTGTGTGCTGTACCTTTTATGGTAAGAAGTGGTCAGTGGTTGTGTTGAATGTAACCTAAGACAGAGATATTGTTATGACAAGTCCTGACCTTGGCACTGTCATACATTCCAGTACTTTGGTAGCATTGTCAGTTATTATCTATTGTTTATTAAACTTCCATTCTTAGAATGTCTCATTACTAGCCTATTTCAGAAGCATCATTGGTCAACATAAAACTAAATGATTCTTTCGATCTTTTGCCAATAGTTGTTGACATAAAATGTCGACAAATTAAATGAATAAATAACTTGGCTAAACATAGAAATGTATCACACTAATATTATAGATGCAAGTGATTGTGTATTTAGTGGTTTGGATATTTGCTATGCCAAAACTACCAAACGGATTGGTCTGAAATTGTAATGTGTGTGTATGTTGTATTGTCATAAATGCTTTCATTTATGAATAAAAATATATCTGCTTGTGGCACACATTCTTCTGAGAGAAAAAGTGATCTAAGTAATTTTCTGGGATACCATGAATAAAAAATTATACAGTCACAGAAAATCATCTCTTTGAACAGAGGATACAATAATGGTTTGCAGGGTGGTAGAGCGATGCCTCGTTGCAGCAAACGAACACGAAGCGGCGCGCCCGCCTCCAGCGCAGTGCTGCCGGGCGCCACCAACCTGGAGGACCACCACCACCACAAACGGTCTAGAAACAGCAGGTAACACCGTCATACAACAACTAGGCCACCCGTGGGCCCTTATGCATTATGCCATTACAAGACAAAAATAACAAATTAAAAAAAGTTTTGCAAAAAATCAATTCAACACTGTGATATAGACACATCGGCTACATGCAGCTTGTCTATTAACAATAAATAAATGTCTATGCCTGGTTCTAATCAGCAACCTAAGCAAAGAAAGAAAATTATTTATTAGACACACACAACACACAAACAAATTTAGTTACAAGAATATAAGACTACTTAGTACTAGAAAACATGTAACATAGACAAAACAACAACAAAAAAGTTTACGCAAATATAGTAGTTAACTAGTAATAATACAAGTAGCATTGGGTTGGTTTGGTACTAAGTAGCCCTCACAGCAAGCACATAACCAGAAAAAGGTTTTGTTCTAGTCTAATAGATGTACTTCTCTTAATCCAGAACATCACCTCACATCACTTAATGCAAATGGTTTCATGCTCCAGCTCATAATTTTGTCACCGAATTGTCATCCATAACTTCAATTAGTAAAGGTCTTTGGCTGAATATAAAATGTTCAGCACACGCTAAGCCAAACCCATGAGTCATGGAGAGAGTTTGTTTATTCTATGTACCTGTGTCCAAATAAATGTTTTTTCTATTCTATCCGTTTGTTTCAGTTCCCGTCGACATTCCAAAGCAGAAGATACAAGTTTTAGTGTAAAGAAATGTTTAACATGGTTCAAGGAATATACTACAGTGTCAGAGCCAGATGTTTTAGGTGAGAAAATTAAATATTACCCAACTTTATATTGATTTTATTATTGCTTCTTATTAGTTGCACCTTAAGTGTGTTTTCGCCAGAACTAAACTGTGTAGCTAAATGGCGAATAGTTTCAAACATAGTCAAAGGATCTCTTAACCAAAGAACTACTATTTGTTACATTTTAGAATCCTACAACTTTACAATAATATAGCTTATATACATCAGAATAACACATAGGCTACAATTTATAAAGATATATTGTATATTATCGAAAATATCTATCACCACGCGGGTGAAACTGCGGGGCGCAGCTTTTTAACAGAGCTAAGATCTTAGCTCTGTTAAAAAAAATATCATGAGAAGTATATAGTAAAGAAAGTAAACTGATCATGTGTTGTAATAGCTCCCTTTGTGAACTGCAACAAAAACAGACTTGGCCACTGGTTACGAACGCACAATCTGATCGCTATAAGAGACAAACTAGTGTTGTGAAAAAATAAGCAGAGATATAGACATATCAGCTCTCAGCTGCTCGTCTATAACAAAATAATAAGAGGTGGTCAGCATGTGGGATGTAGATTCAGCGACCATCACCGTCCCGATAGTCGTTTCGGTTAACGGCGTAATAGCGAAGAGCCTCGATCAACATCTGAAGAGACTTGCTAGGAAGTTGGATCAAGGGCCAGATCCAAAAGTATATACATATATACTCTTGGACTCGGCACGTATCGGCAGGAAGTTCCTTTCTCTGCAGCCCTAGTCACCGACCGCTTGAGCGCTTGATCTTCGGTCGGTGATCTACCGTTTTGATATATTTTTTACTGTAGAATAGTTTTATAATATTTTATTGTATATATTTTCTACGAGAATTTTAAATAAATGAGTGAATAATAATAATAATGTTTTTCAGGCCCTGAAGGAATGGAAAAGTTTTGTGAAGACCTTGGAGTAGACCCAGAAAATGTAGTAATGTTAGTTATAGCGTACAAGATGGGCGCCAAACAAATGGGATATTTCACGCAAGAAGAATGGTTAAAAGGTAAATTATTTAAACTTAAACAATATGTGTTTTAAATAAACAAATCATTTATTTATACAAAAAATATTTGAGACAAATGTGTATAATAATAACCTAAATTCTAAAGATTCATCATCATCATCAGCCTATGTTAGTCCACTGCTGGACATAGACCTCCCCTAATGAGTGCCAAAGTGCTCTGTCTTCAGCTTGATGACTTCCAAAATATCCCTTTCCTTTCCTATGTATATTATTGAATCAAATGTGTTAAAAGCCTAGAAAAATAAAGCAACCAGATTTCCTTTTGACAGCAGCCTAAAATTTACCATAATACATTATAAGCCCTCCGAACAAAGCCCTGAATGCTTGATGGCTGTCCAATGGTGCCCGAGTTTATCCCTGCCCCTTAAATCCTACAAATACGCTTGTGTTTTCTTATTATAATCAATTATAAACCTCTCTTGAAAATTAATTTTAAATGTTAATTTGTTTTTTCCAGGACTCACGGATCTACAGTGTGACAGTGCATTAAAGTTACAGAATAAGTTAGAATCCCTGAGGAATTTATTGAATGACCCACAAGTATTTAAGGCTATATACCGATACTCGTATGATTTTGCTAGGGTATGTTATAATTTTTATTCATAGGTTTTAATATAATGTACAATTTGAGCGGCGCGTAGTCGCAACGCCGCACGCATTTTGGTTTAAATATAATGTTATTAACTACACCTAAAGATACAAATTGACACGAGCACGGCGCCGCCGCCGCGGGGAGTTTTCGTCGATAAAATGTGTACCTTTTTGCTTACTAAATAAAGTTATATTTTAAATCAAAGTGCGCGCAGCGTCGCGCCTTGGTGTTAGCTGACTCTTAACCGCCTGTTAAGTCTCGGTATCATTTCAAATCCCGCTAGAATATTACGGTAGATTCTGGCGATATTTTGAGGAAGCCTTTTGTCACACCTAAGCTGAAATTATGTGACAATCTTTGTATGTGAAATAAATAAATGAATATGTCTACCTATGGACATCTTGCAAATGATGATGAACAACTATAATCTCTACTATTCCAGGATAAAGAACAACGTTCTCTAGAAACGGGCACAGCGCGGGCCTTGCTCGGAGTCCTCTTACCTCGCTGGGCGCTCCGCGGCGCGTTGAGCGACTTTTTGTCGCGGGAGCGGCGGTACCGGGTCGTGAACCGCGACCAGTGGTGCAATATACTCGAGTTCAGCCGGTCTATGGACCACCACAGCGCGCCTTACGATGCTGATGGCGCGTGTAAGTATCCTACCGTGCCGTTTCCTATATGTATCGTACCTGTCGTGCTCTCTGAAGCTGTATGATTGTCAAAACGGTAACAAGTTTTGTTTGATGTTTACCAATCCATTTCAGCTACTGTACTACAATTGACATCGATAAAAACGATATATTTCCTAAAAATCCAAGCTATAGTAAGAATAATCTTTATAATCACACACTCCACCACTTCTGTGGCACAGCGGGCGAAGGTCCGCCTGCAACGCAGGAGGTATCGGGTTCGATTCCCGCCTCAAAACAAATGATTGTGTGTATGATCTGCAGATATTTGTTCCAGGTGTATTCTATCTATGTATAGGATAAAATGTATCAGTTATCTCGTTAGTACAGATAACACGAGATCTGCTTAGCTTTAGACTGGATGATGCTGTGTGGATTGTCCAGCCAAAGAGGCGGTTAGTTCAGGAGCAGTCCTATATCCAGCAGTCGACTAGTAATGGCCGTTAATTATCACCCTATTTTCTTTTTTCCAGGGCCTGTGATGCTAGACGAGTTTGTAGAATGGCTGCGCACAGACCGCGGCACCGCGAACAGCTGAGGAGCGCCTAACATAGCCTGTCACCGCTTACTGCCACCTGCTAATTTGTCTTTAAAGTTCTGTTACTCCCTCCTTCAGCAGTCTTGTTACAGTTGGGTAACTATTACTGCTTTCAACAGGAGTTTGAAGGTAACAAGGGTGTTATTTTAGTACTAAACTCAATACTTTAACCGCATTACCTCTGAAGAGATAGGCCATCATTTCTGACAGTGTTCTCTCTTCCATGTATTTATGACTTCTGTCATATGACAGTCTAGGGGTAGCACATCTAGCACTCTCCAATCTCTGCCATGTTCGGAACCTAATCGAAAACGCGAATGATATTTTTTTTTTGTTTTTGTTTAATATTCCATATAAAACTAACATACTACTACTATATGATACTTCTTAACTTCGTTTTAGGCTCAATAACAATCCTAGATGCTTTGTCTGATGCTGTATGGATTGTTGGCATTGTACAGGTAAAAGTAAATAATGGTCAGTAGATAGTTGTTTTTGTTTTCTCATAAAGCAAGGTCAAAACTCATTGGATGACAATTCGGATTTGGCTAATACACTCCCATCTCAAAAGCCATCATGTTTATATTTTTTTAGTATACAGATAAAGATTTACTGAATGAATTGTACATTCTACTGCTTAGTTTAGTCTTCCACAAACAGTTACTCAGTTAAGTACTATACATTAGCTGGAAAAAACTAAATTAATGACTCGTATAAAACCCATAAAGCACAAGTTTGATATTAGTACTAAAATATACCTTTCATTATAAGACTCATTTAGCTCTAGTTCTGTTTCTTCCATAATTCTAAGTTATACAACAAGTGGGCCCCAATTCTAATTTAATTAATTAGCAAATGAACATGTATTGTATAGTTGTTAATATAGGTTCAAGCTAGACTTGAACCATTTAAAAATTGATTTAGTTATTTTCTATTGTACAGTTTTTAGTTATTCTGTACATTTATGTTTTGTAAGTAGTTAGTAACTTTATCGACTGTTCTAAATATATATCGAAATGAACTTAATTTATGATTCAAAGGAATAACTGTCTGATTTCATTTGTTTTATTATGAAGTGATTTTCATTTACATCTATTGTTACTTACAGCCGCTTAAATACTTGAATTTAATGCCTAAATGCATTAAATTCATGATTTTGCAGCAGAAGGATCAGTAATTTACATTTGATTGTATTTTATAATACTTGCAGTTTCTTCACAAAAAAATTAAATATCTTAGGTTATAAGTTATGTGTATATTTTTAGCATTTATTTTAGAAATATGTTATGTATATTATTTTTGGCAGACAACTCCTAATTTCCGGTCTTATACATAGTACTATTACTTCAGTTTAGTATTACATAATGGAACTACGATAATTATTTGCCCACCGAACTGTTAAATTACCTCTTTTCCCAAAAGCCAATGTTATAGAAATACAGGGTGCATCTTTGCATGTTTATCACCTAACTATGATTAATTTCAAGTACAAAAAAAATGATCCCGCTATATATTGTGTAAAGTTACCCAATACCTAAATTTATATGAATTCTAACCTTACGCAAGCAGCCATAATTTTGCCTAATGATGATACAAAATGTTGCCTAACAAACCGTAACTTTGGTCCACACCAAACAAATGTAATGGTGCATCCATCCACATGTAGCCTAACATTTTTTTATTGCTTCAGAACCAACCACTCTGTGTTATAATAATATGTTATTTTCTGAAGGTGTAGGTAGACTGTCCATCTGCTATATCCCGAATTATATTCTGCTATACCTGACTGATTCTTTATACAAAATTAACGGACTGCCAATTTTATACAATATGAGTATAATTTAGCACAACTATGTTTTTCTCTTTCATTGTGTACATCAGCCAGCCAGCATGGATGACACCAAAGCCAAAGTAATTTCTATAAAAGAAAAACAATAAGCTGTTCTAGAATAAAAGTTACCAAACCTGGTGAAATTAAATTGACTTTTCTACTGTACAACTATTTTGTCATGGGTTTTGTTCAGACAGGCTATGTAGCAAAGAGAAGGTGGAATGAATAACAGCTACAGTTGTATTTAAAGGAAGCATAGCATGGTCAGTTTTGTTATACCTACATGTTAAACTTAATGGAAGTAATCTGCGATCACACACAAATACTATCTAGATGTTGAGTCAGCGCAAAAAATCCGTTTCCGTATATAAGCACGCACTTTTAAAGTGAGCTCTTATTTTGTTTACAGCCAACGTAAACACGCGTCACAATGACACGCAATGTGTATTCAAAAGTTGCAAAAATAAAAATAAAATATTATTTCTGTTTGTTGTTCTATGCCTGTATTTTGTACCTGTGTCCAAATAAATGTTTTTCTATTCTATTCTATTTGTTAGTTTCATGCTAAAAATATAACTTATTCAACATTAATTACCTCAAGTGCGCTCATATTTACAGAGACTGTTTTTAGCTTTAATTTTGTATTTGACCCGAAATCTAGATAGTATTTGTGATCGCAGGAAGTAATATAAGATGTCAAATAACTGCTGTAGACTGTATCAGCCTGGAAATCATGTTCGGGAGACTAGAACGTCTAGTCTGTATTTGTACTAGGGATAGGAGTATTGTAGATATAGTTTTGTATAAGATTTGTAGGTAGTTATATTCAAATTATCTGAATTTGTGGGTGTAATTGTGATGATTTTATTTATTTTTTTAAGAATTGCCTTCAAGTCTTTGGTTAAACAGTAATTGAATGGTCATTTTGAAGTCAAGAATGCCACTGTAACAGTAAATACACTGGAATTGCTTAGCAAGTCATCTGAGCTGGCAAAAAATACATTGGAGATTCTAGCTGCAATGCAATAAAGTTTACTTCAGCTCGAGCACTTCCTTTGAAACTTCAACAAGTCAGAGTGGCTGGCTTTGTGTGAGCTGATAAAAACTAGAAAAACTAAAATGTAGTTCCAGATTGCTGGGACATACTGCCGTAGATGTATTTACCCCTTTTTAGTTGACCATTTTCTAGGGCAGTGTTATTCGTCTTTTATAATGCCCAAAACACAACACAGAGCAGAGATTTGAATTAATGACATACCTACCTACATTAGCATTACTCATCATGATTACACCTAACTCAGTATCTGTAAAAGTAAACAATGTATACTCACAAAAATTGTTCAACGTTTAGGCCATTATTATCGTAAAAGAATTGGAAACTCGAGATAGTCTTCTTTTGTTACATATTGAAGGAAAATAGCAATTCTCAGGTATAATAATTTCTGCTCTAATACATTTTTTTCATTCTTTTTTGTGTTTATTTTAAATGTACCCTGTAGTTTAACATAAGACTGGTTGTCGAATGCAAAAAGGTACAAAGTTCTTCCAGACTAAAGTTACGCGCACGTAATTATTACATTCATTCATTCACAGACGAAACCTTTATAAGAGTGGGAAGGGCATTTTATTATTATCGATTCTTTAAAAAATATTGATTTATTTAAAAGGATTTTTTATAAAGTTTTCTAGACATAAATCTAAAAAAGTCGCGCAATTGAGTTTGGAAGAACTATTAATATGAACCATATAGGTATGAAAAAAAAACTGAAGGGCAATTTTTATTTACAACATTCAATAATTATGTTTAAAAGTTTATTTGTCGCGTACCTTTTGTTAACCAATAGCGAAAGTATAAACGAACAATTTATAACTCAAGACGGCCATGATGGTATATCTGCAGAGCACTGGCCTATTTTAATTCTTCAAAATACACAATGGTTTGGTAATCGAATTCTGCATATTTGACCTACACCGTAACGAATGCACGGAATTTCGTGTAGGAGAATTACAATTGGACTCCAGAATCCGGTTGACAGTAATAGTATCGGAACGTCTCCTTTTCTATGGAATTTTAGTATAGCGCCACTATCTTACAAAGGGGGAACTACGCATATACCATGCAACAAGAAATCAAGATCACGTCCCTATACTGTCGATTACTGGACTCATGGCTCTGATCCTTGGAACGGCGACGACGACGCGGCGCAAAGTAGTGGGCCAAGACTGGAAAAAGAGCGACTTACGTTTTTTTTTCTAAGCACTCTAGATATTCTTATGCCGATCGATAGAATGTCGTATTATAATGATCGTATTAGAAATTTTTATAATAAAACTATTTTGTAATAAACTAATCATCAGCTTGAAAAAACTAAAGTTCAAAAATTTTTTATTGTACATCTATCATACTCGTTTTCTACGAAGTCTTACCCGTTCCAGATTTAGAATTGTAGAAGAAATATTTAGAAAATAAATCGTAAGTCCCTTTTTCCAGTCTTGGCTCACTGTGCGGTGGTGCCGCCGAGGCTGGCAGTGACTTCGTTGAAAGTTCTTTTACGAATAATATTCTGCTATTTACAGTAGCGGTCAGCCTTCATCTTGCTTCTCCGGTCCAAGAGCGTCTCGTGCAGCGTTCCTTCCGTCTTCGCTTGCCTCAGCTCGATCAAACTTCCTTCGTTCACACGGAGCTTCTTGTCTTGGAACTTTTGGAATTTCTTACTGCAATCAAAATAAACTTGAATGACTAATGGCAGTGGAAATAAACAGGTTGATTCCACCTGCGTGACAAAATTATTACCTGCAAATGCTGCTGATTTTTTTACAATGAACTGAATAACTTATAAAAACGTAAAAATTGAATTCACTCCTTTGAAAATTAGTCTAATGCAACAAATCGTGTTGTCACAAAATGGATGGATGGTAAGCTCAGTGTTGATTTTCTACAAAATCATTGCTGCCAGCGGGAGGCGCGGGGATAAATGATCCTGATAATTTATCGCTCGTAAATAGGTTCGCCACCGCGCCCTAAGTCGCTGTTGTTTATTATGTAAGTTAGGTATAATTCATTATATAATATACCTACTGGCATTACTACTGGCATTGTTCGACCGATCCATAAAGGAGGTAGTACACATGACTATGGAAAATATCGGCCAATTACGATTCTACCAGTCGTTGATAAAATTGTAGAAAAATACATTTGTGGTAAAGTACAGCAATTTTATTCAGTCTTGAAATGATGTCTTGTCTTCCCAACAATATGGCTTCCAGCCGAAGAAAAGCACTACCCTACTACTATCCCGCTTTACAGATGATGTAAATCATCATCTGAATGCAAAAAGGCATGTTATCCTAGTCTTTATAGACTACGGGAAAGCATTTGACACACTGAAACATGACCTCTTAACCGAAAGGCTGGAGAACAGCGGACTAAGGGGCAACTTGCTGGAATGGTGTAGAGACTACCTGAGGAACCGATGCTACCAAGTCCGAGTAGGTGATGAATATAGCGACAGCATAAACGTTACTGAAGGTACAGCCCAAGGTTCTGTATTAGGGCCACTGCATTATTTAACCTATGTTAATGACCTGAACAATATAATCAAGCGCTGCACTGTTTATCAATTTGCAGACGACACCTGCCTAATGGCTGCTGACAGGGATCCGTTGATTGCACAGGACCAGATCCAAGGTGACTTCACGGCCATTTGCAAGTGGTCTCACGATTCAGGTCTTGTCATTAATTAAAGTAAAACGAAGCTGATCCATGTTCGGTCTAGCCATAATTATTGTCCTGGCAGAGAGGGTGTGAAAGTAGTGTCACATAGTCACGATTGCCTACACTCTAACAATTGCACCAAAGACTGTCAACTAATCGAGCAAGTGACTCAGCATACCTACCTTGGACTAGTAATAGACAACAGATTCAACTGGGCGAAGCATATTGACAAAACCTGCAATAAGCTTAGAGCCATTATGGCCAAATTCTGTATAATAAAACATAAAATTCCATGACATTCTATTGACCTTGTATAAAACACTAGATGAAAGCATTATATCATACGGTCTAAGTAGCTACGGCAGGACATTTAAAACATATCTTGATCAGATCCATAATATACAGTATAGACTACTTAAGCTAATATTGCCCCATAAAATAAAATCAAAGTACTTGGGCGATCATGATGGCCTATTTAAATACTATGGTGTGCTGTCAATTCACAAAAAAGGAAATTAACCTACTTATAGAACAGTACTTTCGTCCAGATATCCAACTACCTAAAAGCCACACTATAATTACTAGAAGTATAACAGAAAAAAAGCTAACTACACCAAAATTTAATAATTTTTACGGCAAACGGACCTCTTCTTACCTAATTCCTTATTTAATTAATAACCTACCAATAGAAGTATAAAATAAAATTAAACAAACCAATATTAAAAACGTATTAATAAAATATTATTTATCTTAACATTAATTTGATTATTTTCATATTTCAAGCTGGCAGGCAACCATCAAGGAGCATCCTGTAGCTGAACTCAGGCGCAGTGGAGTCGCTGCTCGCTCGTGAATCTCGTGATTGGTGGATCGCCTGAGTGCGGCTGCCAAGCCATGCAGCGGACAGCGAAGTCACTGTGCTTGTTGCGTGACTGCCTACCGCGCTAATTACTTTAATTTTAATTTTTAACCTTATTATTGTTGAGAGAACTCTAGTATCTAGATCAGAGGTTCCCAGACCTTTTTTTCTCATAGACCACTTTCAAAATTTTGCTGGTTTCGGTGGACCCCCCAGCAGTGCAGCTACATTTCTACCATATTCCCAAAATTCGACAAAAAATGTGAAGTTTAGATCTAACTATGGGAATTGCGTTGTAGCTGAGTTCCAACCACGAATTAATAGTTTTCGAAAAAAGTGAGAATTGATTGGTTAATTAATTAATTGATTGAGCTGTAAGTGGATGCCAAAAAAGTAAAGTTGGCCAAAGGCAAAAGTAACAGTCGCCGAGCTTCCTAAAATATTATTTGCCTACATTGATAGGTGAAGTCAAGCCAACATTTTAGTTCTTCACTATCGATAGCAGATACATTTTCGTGGTCCCCCACTCCCGAATTGTGAACCCCCAATTTTTTGTCACGCCAACGTAGACCCCCGTCGAGTCTCCCGTGGACCCCCAGGGGTCCACCTGGACCACTTTGGGAACTACTGATCTAGATAAACCTATGTTAGGATTTAAGATACTATAAACAAAATGTAACAAATTTGTATCAATAAATAAATCTATCTATCTACCATTTTAATACTTGCTAGGGTTGCCAGCTTGCAATTTTTTTTTTTAAGGATTTTGATTAAGGATATCCTTCTCAACACAAACACACACACATCCACTACAAAAGCCAAACAAGGGGGTCTTGCCATAGTCACCATTCACTACACTGTGCAGTGGAAGTGTTAAAAATACACAAAAGAAAGAGAAAGTCCAAGGGATGAGTTGAAGAGATTATAATGACAAATAGAGGAAATGTACTTACACATAATTAACTTCAACTTCATTTAGATCCCCCTCCTCCTCAGCGACCACCACCTTGCTGACCTCCTTGCTCTTGTTGCTACGCACGTGGCAGAACTCCAGGGCTCCTGCGCTGGTGCTGCGAGCGACCACAGAGTCATCCTCCGGGTTCACTGACATGAACTTGTTTACGGAGCTGAGGATTGCTGTTTTGCCTGGAAGGAATGTATTCCTATAGATTTAAATATTTTTATAGTCAAGCAGAAACATTTTTTGAAATGTTATCCACAATAAAAAATTATAATTCATGAGCTATATGTTGAATTTCAGATATTGTTGGTACTAATATTAATAAGTGGTAAGGTTTCAAAATAACAAACAATGTAAATTGCAATAAGAATACACAGCAACTGGTTGAATTTCAGGTTTAGTATGGTCAGTTTGTTTACAAATCTCTCACATCGAATATGGCTGGAGTATACTCACTCCAGTAGAGCCTACAGATGTAGAATTATGGGAAACTGGACAGGACAGACCAAAACAATCACTTCTAAATGGCAATATGTATATTATAGACCTGATTGCTGGGGAGGGAGTAAGTGAAGATATATGTTACAGTGTCATTAATAACTGTGTTTTAAACTAATATATACCTATGCAATTGCACTGTAATGAACTCTAATTTATTAATGTTGAAGGAGTCACGCGCAACTGTGGCTTAATTTTGTCTAAGCCGAGTCGAGCTGTCAAGTCCCGAAGCGAGGCCTCGAGCGGTAGCGCGCACAGTCAGCGCGCATTCTCAAGCGAACTACAGAGCGAATCGAACGTAGCCAGTTGACCTGTCAATATCCCTTTGCCATTTTTAGTTTTGTGCTCTTCACATAATTTACTTATGTTTGATAATTATTTTTATGAATATTCGGTTGTAGAAAATAGTAGTGAAAACCTCTCCTAAATTGTAATGGTATTTCAATACACAACGTTTATAATGATATAACAGTGTTTTATGTTCAGATCCTGCCCTCCTTAATGAGTCCGTAATATATAGAATTGCCTTTCCAGAATAGGCTAAAACTTATTTAAGTTTTAAAGTTTACATGCAGTAAAATAGTCCTTACCATCCTGCCAAACAGGTTCCCACTGTTCCATGGGCCCCACAGCATCAGATCGGCCAGTCACCAACCCATCCTTCGACACTCCCACATATTTCCCATAACCCGACTTCAATGCAAACTTATTATCCCCAGCCGGAAAAGCCGTGAAGATTTCCTCAGGGGAAGGGCCTTCCCCATCACCATGAGGTGCACCGATTGTGAACAGGCCATTGTCCAATGCTGACACGTAAGAGTTGTTCCCAAACTCAATGGATATAGATCCAGTCACATCCTCCACTTTATCTACTTTCCACCAGTTGCCATGCTTCATCAGATCTAGATCTACTTTACTCTCCTCTGATGACTTTTCTTTCTTGTGTTTGCGTTTCTTTGCCCTGAAATATTAAGGTTTATTTAGTAAAGAGAATAGCTGGGTATAGTGGATTAGAAAGATCCTAAAACTTGAATTTATACACATAGAGTTCGAATTTGCTCTATGTTTATGATGTTTATACACAATGTTAAGCAAGTGATTGAAATCTTCATTCAACTTACTTGGGCTTTTCGCCTTTGAGTACAAGCTTTCCCCGTTTAACAGCAGCATATTCATCGGTCATTATATACTGTAAATAAGACTTATCACAACCAACACTCACTGATATCTACAGTTTAACTTTATTTTGCATGGACTTGCTTGTTTGATCCAAGCAAAAGGATTAAGGGAGTAATTCAGGAAAGACCCCTAAAGAAATTACCACGAACTGTGAGGGTAAGGTACATAAAAATAGAATCTTGATTACTTAGATTAAGATTGGAACTTCAATCAAATAAATCAAAACAAAACAAAAAGCAGACAGAACTTTTGATTTGTATTGTAATTCCTTCCCCTTCCTCAGCCTTCCTGCCTTGCCTGCCTGCCTGCCTGCCTGCTGCAGCAATCGGTGTAGCCAACTCAAAACAGCTCAAAAGATCGAAACATGAACAGATTTTATATTTTAGACGGGGCTGCGCGCAAGGGGTGCGTGCGAGGTGCATCATGGTACAACAACAACGTAGAAATTTATTAAGTGTAATGCGTCCTGTACACGTTGGGCCAACGTGTAGAGACCCTTGGCGCATGTTGGAAGTTGGCGGCCAACGTTTTTTTCGTGCACACATCAAAGGATCTTGGCGCGCTCCGCAAACAGTGTTCACACGTATGCGCATTGGCCCAACGCATTGGCCGAACGTGTACAGGACGCATAAGGATTTATTTGAATGTCTTGTTGAATTTCGTTAGACGAAAAAGCCTAAATTCTTCATAAATTTAAATGTCAGTGTAGCTGGCAATATCTGAGTTCCACTTTTTCGACAGTGACAATAAGAAACATCTTTCACACCATAGACAACTAAGAATGCTAAACAGGGCTGCCACTTAGAATAAATTCCGACAAATCACGCATAATTATTGGGGCCATAAACAGCAATATAATATAAACGCTCCGACAGATTACACAGAAGCCAGAACCTCGATACCGAGCAGTACACTATCAGTATCTACAGCGATGCCAAATCGACTAGGTATCAGTATATCCAAGGGTTGAAGTGTTTGTACAGCAAGGTCAAGGTCATTTTGTATGTCTATCCGCCTTCACGACCAAAAAAATTATAAAATAAAATCATTTATTTCAGACCATAGAAAAGTAACAGATCTTATTTAACTTATTCAACGGTCCATAGTAATATATACCTTAAAACTAGCATACATAAAGAATATACTAAAATTAATAACACGCTTATTATGATAATGCTGACAGCGTGTAATTGTCGAAATCAGGGTGTCAGCTGACGTCGGTGCACGGCGCGGGCGCGAGCGGTGCAGCGGTGTCCCGTTGTAGGCGGCCAGTGAACTTTCGGAACTTGACACCCTTCGGCAAAAACTCTGCGCTTAGGAACGTTGAGAGATGATGACTGGGTACTCTCATCATAAATGAATTGAAATTCACATTATGGCGGTTTGTGCTATCCATTATTGTAGTTTACAGCTGGTGCAGTGCTCCCATCGCCATTCTTGAAATACACAAATTTTCTAAAATTAATCCCCTCCGGCCACATCAAGTCATTCAGAAATAGGTCCATAGGTATCATCGACTCAGCAGCCTTGAAATTACCTTGCCTTTTAGTTTGGGCTTTGCCTGTATTCACATCCAAACGGTTACGGTATCTACGTCTATTAATCTCTATCCACTCTTCAGTCGGCTTGGGGTGTCTCCATTCTCCTTCTGTGGCAAGTATTTCAGCTGTGGTATACCGGGTATACCTAGGCCAAATGGTCCAAATAAGTGATACAAAATTACAAATCAATTTTAAGAAGTCAGCTGTCTAATCCAACTTACTCGTATATGGGCAGCGTTCGGAAAACTTCGCAATATTTCCTTGTCACAGATACCGCAGAGCTTTCAGAGACGAAAGTCTTTAACCAATGTGTGTTACCATTACCAGTGTGATGAATGACTTACACATCCGAGACAAGGTCACTGACTATACAATAGTTATTATTATTATAAGTCTCGTGCATAAGCTTCGATGCTGCTACATTATCGGCTAAATTACAGATGCAGAAACGACTGTGCCACTTAAATGATTCAAATAGGCCAATAATAACAATTGACGACAATACAAAAAATACCTTGATTGTACATTATCAAAAAGACATTATGTAACTTAAGACACAAGTAGCCAAAATGGACGGCCTTATATCTTAGAAGAGATATTTTCCAGCAAATAGTATAATTCTACTAATATTAAATACGTGACAGTTTGTATGTACTTATGGATGTTTGTTACTCTTTCACGCATAAAGTACAGAATGGATCGGGCTGAAATTTTGCATAAGTACAGGTTATTCCAGGCCATTTTGATCCCATAAATCAGTTCACATGGGATAGAAAATAACCTTAAAACGTTTCTATAGAAACAATGCGTGCTATGCAAAGCCGCGGGCAGAAACTAGCATAAAATATAAGTGTTCTGTGTGATCTGAAGTATGAAAGAAGGTTTTTGAAGAAAACTCTACTCCTCACTTCGACTGCGAGAAAATAAAACGATTAAAACTTAACTTCATATTTCACAATTTTTTTACTTCTCTACTGTACGAATGTGTCTCAAAGTTTATACCTAATGCTAAATATGTTCACGTAGGTTATTTCCACCGCAACAGATAAAATCATAGTAATTATTTAGATTTATTTGTTTCGCGCAAATAAGAGCGCGACGAGCGCGTTTACGCTCCCCGTCAAGTCACAAAATTAATATAAAAACCTGAGAATATTTTCACGCAGGCAAAGACGCGAAGTACAGCTAGTAAACTTCATATTAAGATTCTGTTGAAAAATCTAACAGAATTATAATGAAATAAAATAGAAATAGTAAATTTATAATTAAAACAGTTGAGCTAACTGCAGACTGTTGTACACAATTTAGACGTAACTCAATTATTATATTAAAGTAATCATTTTCTAAGTGCTTTTCTATAGCAATACTGACCAGTGACCATAGAGCATTTGTCTTGTTTCTTGCTTTGGTTTTGCTTGTCTTCTGTCTGCGCACGCCATTTTGTAAAATTATTTCGTAGCATGTTGATTTGCTTCGAAAATGATTTCAATTTTGTGTTTTATTACGACCTCTTAATATAGATTTTAACGCAGATCAAAAGCTAAAAAATCAAAATGGAAATGCCGGAGGTTAAATCGTTCAACGCGGAGGTAAATAATTCACAATTCGTGAATGATGGTTTCCGTGGCATCAGTTCAGGTCTAAACTATGATTTTGTTTCAGTTGTCCGGGTTGTACGATAACAAGCCGCCAATATCCAAGGCGAAAATGAGTGCTATTACCAAAGGTGCTATAAAAGCCATAAAGTTCTACAAGCATGTAGTGCATAGTGTTGAGAAGTTTATCCAAAAGTGTAAGCCAGAGTACAAAGTGCCAGGTCTTTACGTGATAGACTCGATAGTACGGCAATCCAGACACCAGTTTGGGCAGGAGAAGGATGTATTTGCCCCTCGGTTTGCTAAGAACATGCAGCAAACATTTGCCAATTTGTTCAGATGTCCCCCCGAAGATAAGGTAAGTTATGTAAAATGTTAGGTTAGGTATATCAGTTCTTATCAGTGTTTGGTAAAGCAGACAGTAAACTGATCCATAAAAACAATCAGAATCCTATTTTAACAAATTTTTTTTTCGATGCTTTCACATACCTGTTGCTAAATGAGAAAGACATTCTAATGATTATGAGAACCTATAAATTGAATTTTTTAATATAGTCTAAACCTTACTAGGACTACAAATACCACAAAATACTTTTCAAAACATTTAATTATTTTTTCCAGCGTAACATAATCAGGGTTCTAAATCTATGGCAGAAGAACAATGTGTTCACTGCACAAGTGATCCAACCACTATTAGACATGGCCGATCCAAACCATCCACTTCACCAGGAGATTCAGCAACAGCAGAACAACACCGCAAATGGTAAATATCATTTCCACCACAATACTTATGATGACATACACAAAAACATACAACATAGCTCAAAGAATTAGCAAGCTATAGTGGCAGTGGGCTGGCCATGTATCTCAAAGAACCTAGGATTCCCTGTCCAGCCGTGGACAATGGACAGTGGATGATGATGATGATGAATTATGAAGAGGTAAAATCTGGAACTTTGGTAATGGTAGAAAGTAGGATTAAACTGTGATGAGGCTACACATTTCACTCAATCAGATGTTGACTATAAAAAGTGGTAAACTAGACACATGTGGCATCAACTAAAAAGTCTGACGTTATAAAAATGATACCTAACTTATTATTTTGATGGTTATGAAAGGGACAGCAATATTTTTAGTGCTGTAAAGTTTTAACACATTTAACATTCAAGATTAATCTACTGATCACCTCTTGATGTCTAAAGTCTTTTAAAAATCATGTTCTTTGCATTCATTCTGTATATAGGTAGTGGTTTTAACACTTTGATGAAAATCACATGGTATGTGTTTTCTACAAGTGACTAATATGCGTAAATCCACACTAGCGCAGCAGCTGAGAAAATACAGATCTGTGTGACTCGGCACAGCCGTAATATTTTTCGAACGAAACGCATGTGCGGCGCAACATAACCGCTGTGTAGAGCAACAGCACGAATTTTTTAATGTGTGTGTTTTATGTGATAAATAAATTATTTACTTACAAGCCCCAAATGTATATTACTTTTCAGGGAGCAGTCTGAACCTAAGTCACAATACTTCAGATAACAAAATATCTCCCGGTCCATCATCACAACATTCACCAAGAATGTCATCTCCAATGGATGGCAATCAGGTACTTATCATTATTTAATAGCCAAAATTGATCTAATTGGTGATTGAAAACTTTTAATGGCATGAGTCAAAATCCATGTCTGATTCTAGCAATAATTGTTTGTAATATAATATAAAAGCAAAATTTAATATATTTATTTAAAAAGAAAATTACTTTTTCAAATTTAATATTTTTTACTTACTTTACTTTTACTATTACCTAGCCCCAAGGTAAGCAGAATTTGTGTTATGGGTACTAGATAACTGATATACATAATACTATATATTGTATAGATAGATATTTTTATTATACATAGAAAACAACCAGAACACCCTGAACAAATATCTGTAGATCGTACAAACATTTATTGTCCCGAAGCGGGAATCGAACCCACAACATCCTGCGTCGCAGGCGGACCTTCGCCCACCGCGCCACAGAGGTCGTCGATGTAAGGATACCGTACATGTACATATCATGGATAAATCAATTGTCTTGCATGAAAGGATTTGAAGACACATGAAAATTGATTAATAATATCCATATTCCCAATTCCAGTTCCAAGATGAGCCATCCGGCCCACCCAACATGAAGTTCAACCGGAAGCTTCTGAACGACTTTGAGTATGAGAGTGAGGATGAGCCCATGATGCTGGACCCGCCGCTGCCAACATCCTCTCACACCACACACACAAGTCATTCAACGCATACCAGTCACAGTCATGGAAACCAACCGCCGTTGCCTTCTAATCCTACTGATACTATGGCCAGGTAATAAATAAATGATGGATATTTGATTTCGGTGTGGTGCTGGCAAAAAATTTGAGCAACCCCAACTCTTCCTGTGGGTGTCGTCGTAAGAGGCAACTAAGGGATATTCTTAGGGGAAGGCAGCAAGCACCGCCTCCTGCAGAACAATTTACCATCGAACGAAGATCCCAACGCGTCTGTCCAGCGTGGGGATTAAGCTAATTAATTAATTTAATATTAATTTATATTCTTTCTTTATTTTTTATATTTTAATTTAAATTTTAAACCTTATTATTGTTAAGAGAACTCTAGTGTCTAGATAAACCTATGTTAGGATTTAAGATGCTATAAACAAAATGTAACAAACTTGTATCAATCATAAATATATCTATCTATCTATCTAGGGGCATTACGGGAAAATATTTATCGACATTGGTATCATTGAAGCAAAGCACAGAGTTTGAAACAATTTTTGGTTTGAAAGCTTTCACATCATTTAATTGATCTCTTGTTTGTCATTCATAAATTACTTTGATGACATAAAATGTATTAGATACGAAATCTGCCCGCGGCTTCGCACTCATTGTTTCTATGGAAACGTTAAATGGTCAATTCTTTCTCATAAGAAATCATGAGATAGAAGAATAATGAGATAGAAAGTAACCTATGGTTACTACAGGCTTAGAGCTATGCAAAATTTCAGACTGCTCCATTCAGTACTTTTAGCTTGAAGAAGTAACAAAGAAACAAACATCCATCCATCTATTTAAACATTCAAGTTTTCGTATTTAAAAATTAGTGTGATGTGAATAGTTTGATGATATTTATAATATCAATCACGCTATCAGGCCCATTTCAACTTCTTGCTAGAAGGCCCATTTCAAACAACTCATTAAAGTACTTATTTCATAGTATGCTGTTAAATTGATATTCTTGATTTTTGACTTTGATCTTGTTTCTTTCAGTATACTCACAAACCCAGAAATAATGCGGCAACTGCAGAGCTTACAAGCTCAGATGTCGCTAATGACGAGCATGCAGAATTATGTGAGTAACATCATTTTAAAGAAAGGAAAATAATGCTGACCTGTGCGGTCTTCATTATTAGTATTTATATATCTAATTACAATATAATTAGATATATAAATACAGATTATGTTGCGCAATGGGAGACCTTATAGTTATGAGCGATCTCTGCCAGGTAACCTTTGGTTGGAAAGAAAGTGATAAAACAAGTGCACCTTAGTTGTTGTTCAATACCTGGTACTAGAAATCAATTAAATAATTGAATCCAATCATATTAAATTGAATGAAAGTAAATTAATTTCCACAAATTTCTTGCCATATCAGCAAATAAATCCTGCCAGCTAGTTTATAAGATGCTTTAACTAATGTACTGATGCCCTATGTGTGATGTTACAGAATCGAATGCCCGGCATGCCAGACATGCTCCAACAGAACCAAAACCAACAAGGTCTACCTTTTCTGGTGAGTATTAATATCAAATAAATACTATATGAGCAGTGACAGCTAGAGCTAACCTACAAAAACCAATCAGGAAATGGTTTCTTAGCAGCCTACAAAGGTTTGGATTTCGTCCGAGAACATAAAGAAATATTAATTTGGAGCATAGATTTACATGCCTTAGTAAACATCTGTGGCGCGGTGAGCGAAGGTCTGCTTGCGACGGAGGAGTTATAAGGTTCGATTCCTCGGGATAATTGTGTGTATGATCTGCAAATATTTATTCTAGGTGTTCTGGTCGTAATCTATGTACCTAATATAATCTATAATAAAAAATATCTTTGTAATGTATTTAGTATATTAGTCATCTAGTACCCATAACACAAGCTTTGCTTAGCTTGGGGCTAGATTAGGCATTATTTTATTTAAATGCATTTTTGCTATAGGTAGCTAATAAGGTCTATTTTATTCCAGAATATCCAAGACCAACAGAACGATGCCAAAGAGGACATGGCGAATGAATCTGACATTGAATTTGTAGACGCTGGGCCTCAGGTCATCGAGATACCAGATGCTAATGACTCCAGGTAATTGTTGTGATTGGATTGTAAACCAATCGAGCAGTTGAATGCTTGAATTGTCTAACTTTAATACTAAGTCACTGCCTTGGACATCAGACATGCAAAATCTGTTGCTATATTAAAAAAATTGCTACATCAGCACTTTTTATCCATATGAAAAGATTGATATTATCTTATGTCTACCTTACTTTTATTATAATGTTTGTAATGTAGGTATTTTGGTATGTAGTCTAAGTATATTTTTTAAATCTATATATTTATTAAAGTTCCACCATCTATATTGTTCCTTCATGTCCAGTCTATCCTAAGTTTGCCTGGAAGAGATCGCTCTCAGCGATAAGGCCGCCCTTTATAATTCCTTTATTCTAAGTATAAATTTCGGTATTGTTTTCTGTTTTGTGTGGTATAATAGTGTTTTCTATCTATCTTAGTTTGTTTATTAGTAGGTCAGTCTTCCTAGGTAAACCAGTGTGGCCAAGCTGGTCTAAATTGGCGTCCCATTCAAATGTATCCCATCATGCAATCTAATCTCAGTTCGATATTGTTTCCCATGGCAAAATATCACTTACCAGACATGATAAAGACAATTCTTGATATTTATCTCACGTCATAACGAGCGAAGTGATGTAATCGTTATGTATTTGTTGTAGGAGTCCATCGCCGAAGTCCCGGCGGCATCGGTCCCGGTCCAAATCCCCCAGGCGGCGCGGGCGGCGCTCACGGACGCGGTCGCGCTCGCCGCGGCGCAGGCGCGACCGGGACAGGGATCGGGAGAGGTAACACCTGTACCTTATTTGTAGACCGATTTTTAAAATAGGTTCCCACATGACGACCTCTATGGTCACAGGTACAACAATCCATGAAATAAGAAGTTGAAGTCAACTTCAACTTCTTATTTCAAACAGGCTGCAAGGCTACCATGCTATTTAACTCACGGCATTACCGCTGATAAGCTAAAATTGCGCGTATAAACGCGTAATAGCCATAGACGATGGATTGTGATGTATTGTATAGCTGTTATATAATTTGTCCTTATTCTACAATACAATAATTCATTTACTTAAAAATCTTATAAAGAAGATTTCTTAAAAAGTTATATATTTATGTTACAGAGACAAAGACAGGGATCGTGATAAAGCAAGCTATAAAGAAAGAGAGGCAGATAGAGAAAAGCAGAAAGAAAGAGAGAAAAAAGGACTGCCTCCAATCAAGAAAGAAAATCTTAGTGGTAAGAACGTAACAATAATTTATACTAGTATTTGTTTCTTGTAAGAGTGCAAAGTTGTTTGTATATGGGGAGGTCTGCGCTCCACCATCCTTATTATAACCATTCAGATCTACCCACTGCTGAGTGTAAGTAGATTTACAAACTGTGTATGGATACGTTATGTAGTAGGTAAAGTTAGTTATGTAAGTAAATGAGTGATTTAGTTAGTTAAATAGTTAAGTACCTAGGTGCACGTAAAACACATACCGAGAAAACGATCATTTTGGACAGAGTACAAAAGACAAAAAACCGAGATAACAATCGTACCGTCACGGCCGGAATCCGCAATTTAACCGACGACTACGAATCTCACGAGACGTCTCGACGAGTATGGAATACCGGCATAAAAAATCTCTATTCTAGCCTAAACAAAAACACATTGCTAGAAGGGCAGGTCTTCTTGTTAATCATAACAATATGATAACACAAGTCTTATATTACTTTTTAATCTAAATCATTCCTTTACGACCTAAAATGTAAAACGTTCGTTCCAGTATGCAGTACAACCCTGTGGGTGGGCCACCTGTCCAAGCTCGCTACGTTCGAGGAGCTGTCGGACCTGTTCGGCGGCGTGGGCGGCGTCGTCTCCATCGACGTGGTGGCGCCACGAGGTTGCGCCTTCGTTGTGATGGAGCGCCGCAGGGACGCGCACAAGGCGCTCAACAAACTGGATAAGCACAAACTGCACACTAAGGAGATCTCGGTAAGTTGCTTCTAGTCTTGATTAGTGATGACCGATGCGGCGCAGTGTAGGACGCCCTCCGGTTAGGCGGGATGACGACCTGCGAATGACTGCAAGTAGATGCTGGATGCGCCATGCTGAAGACAGGGCCGCAAGAGTCTCATTGGGGGAGGACTAACATAGGCTGTATAAAGTAGGTATATCAGTCATCTAGTACCCATAACACATGCTCTGCTAAGCTTGGCGCTAGATGATGCTGTAAGGATTGTCCAACATTACTTATTTATTATCTGTATTTTTATAATTTCAGTACTAAGCTGGTTCTGTTCTCAGGTGAAGTGGGCCCCCGGCAAAGGCGTGAAAGGGCGCGAGTGGAAGGAGCAATGGGAGGCGGAGCTGGGCGTGTCGTACCTGCCGTGGGCGGCGCTGCATGCGCGCTGGTTGCTAGGCGACCTGCAGCTAGACGCGCTGGAGGACGGGGGCATGGTAGATGAGGAGACGCTGCCGCCGTGGTTACCGCCGCGGGTCAGTATACACATATGTATATATACAATGGGAGGCGGAGCTGGGCGTGTCGTACCTGCCGTGAGCGGCGCTGCACGCGCGCTGGTTGCTAGGCGACTTGTTTGATGAAAATCGGTCCAAGATGGCCGTCACAAAATGGCGTGTCGGTTT
This sequence comes from Eupithecia dodoneata, assembly GCA_947044415.1. Classification (NCBI taxonomy): domain Eukaryota; kingdom Metazoa; phylum Arthropoda; class Insecta; order Lepidoptera; family Geometridae; genus Eupithecia; species Eupithecia dodoneata. The sequence continues at coordinate 1,266,637 of OX345665.1, forward strand.
TTTTTAAATATTTGTAATTATTCTTTTATTCATCACGATATTTTAAGGATTTCTCTTCCCAAGCACTAAGGTGCTAGATGATATTATAAAAGCTGCATAAAAAAATTTCCTATGACGCATCGTTGAGAAAGCAAATAACTAAAAAACGGGCTCCTCTTTGTGCCTTCCCCCTTGTAATTTGAAATTTATGAAATGTCCATAAGTCGTATAAGGTCTGTAAAGCACTTTTGAGTTCCGTCCGATTAAAGTCTGCATTAAAAATAGTTTTTTATCATTGTTCAAACCATGTAAGCATTGTTTATGTTAGATTATTATGAATTTATTTTTAAGTTTCCGCACACAATGTATTATTGTTTTATGGAATAAATAAATATGATATGATATGATTATTAATTAATTTGTTATTTTCACAGATAATGCCTAAATCAATGATGGAGAACTTGTCTCTGCTGGGCATGCCTCCCGGCATGATATCTATCCCTCCACCGCCCGGCCTGCCGCCGACCATGCGGCCGCAGTTACCTACAGGTATGTATTAGGCTGGCCATACACGGACAGCTTGAAGCACTCGGGATCGACTGCTTCAAGCTACGACCACAAAGTGAACAACAGACTTCTACACACGTACATACACGAACCAGCAGCATGGTGAAAGTTCATCGTGCGGTCAAGCAGTCGCCAGGCATAATACACTGACTGCTCGAGCTGTCGATTGCTTCCCGCGTGCTCCCTTCGTTTGTTTATTGAAGGGTCGTTATTGTTTATCGATGAGCAAAAGCAGCAGTAGTGCTTCTTCCTCAAAATCCATGGTGCTACTGATTTGAATTTTCAATAGCTTTACTGAACGACCGCCGATCTACGGCGACGGTCATGGCGTAGGATATAATTAGGAAGGAAATAATTTGATTGTATTGGAAATACTTCAAATCTCTTATTTTACGCTGTTTGACGACCGTTGTGGCGCAGCGGGCGAAGGTCCGCCTGCGACGCAGGAGGTTGCGGGTTCGATTCCCGCCTCGGGGCAAATGTTTATACGATCTGCAGATATATGTTCCGGATGTTTAAGGTATTTTCTATGTACAAAAAATACAAACGAATTTAGTACCTGCTTTTTTGAAGTCTGTTAATAGTCTGACCTGTCTGATTTGTTTCTCGTTAACAGATATGGCGGCCGCCGCGCTCGGTTCCCCCGCTAACCTGGCAGTCACGAGGATGCCCCCTCCAGGGTAAGTAACTTTGATCACCATGTTCACTCATAGTCGTCAGCGCTGACACCCTAATTACGTCATCTACACGCTGTCGGTGTAACCACAAGAAGCGTGTTATTAATTTAATTTTTGTAATTTAGAATGAGTTAAATAAGATCTATTACTTTTCTATGGTCTGAAATATATGAGTTATTATTATATTATGTTCTAAAACATGTCAACAAAGGAATTTATGAATAAATCTTCAACAACGCATTATTAAACGAATTATTAGCATATAAAGTTCGAAATCGATATCTCAAACGGATGACATACTAATAAAATGAGTGATTAGCCGATGATATCAGTATTTTAAAATATTTTCCACCAATATTTCTTTGATTTCGTAATCTCTTTGTTTACAAGAAATAATAAGGATTCTAGAATCGAATGTAGCCTTTTTGTGAACGATATCTACTGATGCTGATGGCGATGATGTATTCAAACAAACAAACATCAAACTTCTTTATTTCATTTCGACCTCACAGGACTATTTTACACTTAAAAATATTTTGATTTTGCCAGAATATAGACCAGTAATATAGACTCGTATAAATTAACAGAAAAACAAAATCGGTCTCCACTCAGCATGAGGTAGAGCAGATCATACCATAGCGCTGATTTTCCGTGGAGACCGTAAGGTGCGTAAGGTGGCCTAATACACGCACACAAACACGAAACAAAACTAAAATGTTAATAAAATCAACAAACACTAAAACGAATACTTCACAAATGAATATAATTTGTTACAGAATGCAAGGCCTACCCCCCGGAATGCCACCGGGGCTCCCGCCCGGCATCAGGCCTCCCAATCTACAAGGAGTTCCAGGTAATTATCACTAGTTTATGAAATAAACGCCCCAATAATGTGTTGCCCCAATTTAATGCTTATTAGTAAAATACGAGTGTGACTGTGTATCGGGGCCTGTTAGTACAATAGGTCATATCGTGTAAGAATAGATGTAATACAAAAATGTTATTGTTGTAAATCAATATTTGTAATTAAATTTGTTTGTTTAAGGTTTACCAACAGACACGGGTATGCCTCCCACGGGGCCCATGATAAGGTTCCCGCCGGGGATGCCCCCGCAAGGCATGGGGCAGCCAGGTATTTAACTAAATCCATACTAATACTAGCTAATCTAAGAATTAGCAAGCTGAAGTGGCAGTGGGTCGGCCATATCTCGGGAAGAACCGACGACGGCCGCTGGGGCAAACGTGTTCTTGAGTGGAGACCATTACTCGGTTAAACGTAGTGTAGGACGCCCTCCGACCAGGTGGAACAACGACCTGCGAAAGACTGCAGGTAGATGCTGGATGCGTCAAGCTGAAGACAGGGCGCTATGGCGCTCATTGGGGGAGCCCTATGTTCAGCTGTGGACTAACATAGGCTGATGATGATGATGACTAGCCCGTGGCTTCGTACGTACGGCTACTTAACCGAGATAAAAGTTGCATATGTCCGTCCTTTGGATTAAAAAATATTTCATTTCCGATCTGTTAATGCTTGAAAAGGTAACAGACAAGAGTTACTTTCGAATTGTGTTATAAATTCTAAATTAATTCGGCCAAATTATATTGAACAATATATGGACGAAGTACACACATATAGTATCAGGATTTTAAGTGCACTAAATTAGATACTGAGATATATTAATAAACAAATAAGACAAATAAAAGTATGTTTACAAACTCCATAGACGTCATTGTAATACAGTAGGGCCTCGATAATCCGTACTCTGGCTAATCCGAACGTCGCTATAATCCGAACTGCCGACTGCCCCTCTCTCTTTTAACGTGACCGCTAATCTTATGTTTTCTCTTCAGTTGCGAATCAGTCTTTTGTTACAAGACTTCTGCTTCAAACGTTAAGAAAATTCCTCATTCACAAGCTATAATATATCAGCACTGAATACATGTTTGGATTGGACTGATGGACTAACATTTATGACTTTATGAATAAGTAACGTATTTTGTGGTTTAGTTATGTATCTTATAGTACCTACCTCAGTAAATATATTCCGTCAAAATATAGGTACTTGTATTTTTTTAACATACTATAATCCGAACGCTCCGTGAGTCCGAACAGGGGTTGTTTTTTGGTAGTTCGGATTATCGAGGCCCTACTGTATATCTTAATACTGTACACAGGTATGGTGGGCGGCTTCCTAGGCGGTCTGCTCGGCGTGAACGCCCTAGGGCTGGGCAACATGCCCACCCTGCCCAACATGCCCAACATGCCCATGGGCAACATGGGCGGCATGCCCAACATGCAGAACATGCAGATGTTTGCGCCCGTGATGCCGCACGCACCGCCACTTCTTCACCAGGTAAATAAACTAAAGATAATAAACAGTTGAGTGGTTTAAATAATTTTCTTTCTTCTTTAATTCAGCTGTATGGGTTTACAGATGTAAATTGTTGCAAACATTTAAGAGGTGACTCGACTCAACATATCCAAATCAGTAGGTACCAATAATCTCAGGCGTCCCCAAGACACTGCCTACTAAGAAACAGTTGAGTAGTTTAATAGTGTTCTTTCTTCGTTAGTTGAGCTATCTGTAAACTGTTGGAAGCATATTAGTGTTTACTCACTTTAAAATAGTATTTAACGACTACTACTTTAAAATAGTATTTAACGACTACTACTTTAAAATAGTATTTAACGACTACTACTTTAAAATAGTATTTAACGACTACTACTTTAAAATAGTATTTAACGACTACTACTTTAAAATAGTATTTAACGACTACTACTTTAAAATAGTATTTAACGACCACTACTTTAAAATAGTATTTAACGACTACTACTTTAAAATAGTATTTAACGACTACTACTTTAAAATAGTATTTAACGACATCAAGTGTAACATGTGTACCTACGGTGGAAATAAATAAACTGATAAACTCAACATATCCAAATCAATAAGTACCAATAATCGTCCCCAAGACGCTGGCTACTGAGAAATTAAATAATATCAAAAAAAATATGATTTTGGCGGGTCTTGAACGCGATATTTCCTCAGTGCGGTTATCAAATATCAAAGCACTTTCTTTCCTTTAGACCATACAGTACTCTTGGACATGTCACAAAATTCAAATTACATTAGTTAAACTAGGAAATAAAGTGAAATGCGCTGACCATCTGCGCCACGTAATCAAATAACCGACGACCGGTGACGAGTCGAAAGTCTTTGGATCTTCCTACGGACTCTAGCGCCGATATTACAAAATTGGAATTTGTATGTTTTTGGGATATTATTTATTTTTTTAATTTATTTTAAAAAAACGTTTTATCTATCTAACAATATTTCGTGTTATATAACAGCGGCCGGCTGAAACTAACGACGACGACGCGATGGATCTAGACACGGAGGAAATGCACCAAGAGGAATCCAACGGAGATAACGCGGAGAACAAACTGCAGACGTCCTTATTACCTGATCAGGTTAGATCATTAATGTGCTAGTTGGTTTTCCTTCAAATATATATCACTACAAGGTATACATCAGTCTCTTAAAAACAAAGCGACTTTGTTTAAGCGGTCTGTCTGTCCCTATTAATACTTATTATCTTTAAAACTACGCAACGGATTAAGATACGTTTTTTTTTTATAGTGATTCAAGAGGAAGGTTTATAAACCTTTTGACACATACATATGTAGATATCCACGCGGGTGATCTCGGCGCGCAGCTAGTCAAACATATTTAAAAAAATATACCAAGCAAAAACAAGATATAAGGATATAGATATATAATAAATGTGCAGTGGGTGTTACCGGCTGGTTAGATGTAAGCGATCTCAAGGCCAAGCTTCTGTGACCCTATTATGTGACGCGCTACCAGAGCTCTGAAGCTAATTGATGAGACCTCCTCTATCTAGGAGCATCCCAGTATTAACATATCCACGACTCAACAATCCCTGTCTGAGTCCCCCATTCTCCGCAGATAGATGAATCCGCCAGATTCATCCGGTTCAGTAACCCCCAAATGTAGACCACAACATAATCATCTATTTAGGCTTAGGTACTTACTCGTATATAGATAGATAGAAATAAAATCAACACCTAACAACAACACCTTCCACAGATCCAAGCTCTCCTATCAAAACCGCCGCCAAACTTCAACGCGTCCGAACCACCGCCCGGCTTCAACGCATCGGAGCCGCCCCCCTTCTCACAACCACCGCCCGACGACAAGGACGACGATAGGAAGGACAGAGACCGCGACAGGAGAGACCGGGACCGGGACCGGAGGGGGGACCGCAGGGACCGGGACCGAGGGAGGAATGACAGGAGGGAGCGGGGGAATGAACGGGATAGGTGAGTAATAATAAAAATAATTATAGAAAAACCGACCAGAACACCCTGAACAAATATCTGCAGATTGTACAGACATTTGTCGAACCCGTAACCTCTTTAGATTACAAGTAAGTGTATAATCGTTTGTACAGGGACGGAGGACGCGACGATCGCAGGGATCGAGACCGGGACCGAGGGCGGGACCGGAGGGACCGGGACAGAGATCGCGATCGAGGGAATAATAGGGACAATAATGGGTAAGATTCGATTCCCTGTCTCACTATTACAGTTTTTAAAATTTCAATTATTTATTTGGAAGACAGACCGTACATCACATATTATAAAACAAAGTCGCTTCCCGCTGTCTGAGTGTCCCTATGTATGCTTAGATCTTTAAAACTACGCAGCGAATTTTGATGCGGTCTTTTAAAATAGATAGAGTGATTCAAGAGGAAGGTTTATAAACCATGTGACACATAGATTTCCACGCGAGCGAAGCCACGGGGCGCAGCTAGTTTATATTAACTGTGCAATAAAGTATTATCTATCTACACTTTGTTTGTATAGCGGTAGTGAGTAGTCATGAGTATTCAGCCAACAAGTTGCTTTGCCGGAAGACCAGCGTTGATTGCTAGCATGCTAGTCATCCAACTCATGCTGAGGCAAAGCCATTTTGTTACTTTGGATTTACACACTTGCCAACACGTTTCCTCTTAGTTTCAGTTTATTTTGTTATATTATGTTTATTATGTGTAATTCTGATAACAAATAAATTCATTCATTCATTCTACAGTGAAAGGCCCCGTGAAAAGTCACCTCGACAGGCGGGCGCGCCAGAAACCGCAGAGAAGTCCCTACAGGAGCGTCTATGGGAGATGGCGAACGGAAAACCCACGGACAAGCCGCGCGACGAGTATCAAGACAACAGGGACGAACAGAGGGCCGGCCTCAATGAGAGGATGCAGCCTAGTTTGGATAATGGTGAGCTGGTGCTATAATGAAGTTATTGACATAGCTCTGAGAAATAGCAAGCTGAAGTGGCAGTGGGCAGGCCATATCTCACGAAGAACCGACGGCCGCTGGGGCAAACGTGTTCTTGAATGGAGACCACGACTCGGTAAACGTATTGTAGGACGCCCACCGACCAGGTGGGATGAGATGCTGGATGCGGCTAGCTGAAGACAGGGCGCTATGACGCTCATTGGGGGAGGCCTATGTCCAGTGGACTATTATAGGTTGATGATGTATTATCCACCATGTGTTATGTGAAGAAATATGACTGATTTAGGGTATAATAATAGTTCTGTCGTTAGAAGCGGAGCCTGAAGAGGGTCTCTCAGTACCGGAGCCGGCGGGCTGGCCGCGCCACGCGCCGCCCTTCAGGCCGGGTGAGTCATTTCATTTATTTATTTAAATAAATAATGCTGGACAATTCACACAGCATTATCTAGCCCCATGGTAAGAGCTTTTGTTATGGTTAATAGATAACTGATATTTATACATAATACAGTACATTACATAGATAGATATTATTTATTAGAAAACGACCAGACCACCCCGAACAAATATTTGCAGATCGTACACACAATTGTTCCGAGGCGGGAATCGAACCCGCAACCTCCTGCGTCGCAGGCGGACCTTCGCCCGCCGCGCCACATCATCGATCGGTCCGCTTAACCGGGATTTGATAGAAAATGTTGTCAGTTAGCACTATCTAAGCCTTATCTACATGTTGTTTAAGGCCCGTATTATTAAAGCTCGCTCGCTCGTGTATCATGGAGTACCGCTTCTCTAGTAAAGCATAAACGGCACTCAAGCATATATAGATCAATGACTGGGCAAGCTTTGATGATTGCGGGCTTAGGTTTGCACGAACTTTTAATCGTTTCGTATCTGTATTTCTTTCTTTTCCTGAGGCTTGGTTTGTTGGTAGTTTCTCCTTTCTTTTCTATTTCACACTACATTTCGAAGTCACAAATAAAATTTAGTAATTTATGAAATTGGTTAAAAATAACTATTTCGATTCCAGACATGAGAATGAGAGGACCGCCTAACAACCCAAGGCCAGGTACGGCGCATAGTTTTAATAGATACACACCGACTCTTAGACTAGCCAAGCTCACAAGTATAAATCGAAATTAATCCTAATACCTACCATAATCTTTACACATAGTGAATAAAATTCCCACCGAATCCGCAAACCTTCAACTATTAAACAGATACTATTGGTCCAGGAGCCAGTGACAGATTTTCATGACCAAATCTCTCCCAAGCAAAACTTCGTATTATGCTTTAGGGATTACTATTACGAACACTCGTGACCGTCAGCTGCGACTCCGTGGGCGGGTTGGGCAGGGGCAGCGATGACGACTTTATTCCCATGGAATAAGGTTCAAATCAAAATTCTAGAATAATATTATATATTATTAAATTTTAATTTCTGATTTGAACCTTATTCCATGAATTCATTGAAAATAATTGACCAAATTTTTACCTGGCTCCCGGACCATAAGTATTGTATTATTTGTATTCCACAGAAGTTATACACTTTCGTTTAATTCGTGTGGCAGGACATTATGTGATTTATCCGCATATTTTCCAGGAGCCCCTTGGATGGAAGGCCCCGGCGGCCCCGCGCCCTTCGGCCCGCGGTTTAACGGCCTCGGACCCCCTTTCCGCCCTCCCTTCGACGCCATGCCGCCGCTGCGGTTCGACCGCCCGCCTTTCAGCAGGATGCCCTTCGACATGAATCGCCCACCTTTCGACGGACCCAGACCGTTGTTCGACGGATCGAGACCGCCCTTCGACAACATGAGGCCTCCGTTCAACGGACCCCAACCGGCCTACGACGGACCCAGACCGGCATTCGATAGCGCGAGGTCCAGCTACGACGGCACGAGGCCAGCCTACGACGGCCCGCCTCGCTTCGACGCAGAACGTCCGCCCTTCGACGGCCCCTTCGATCAACCGCCCGAGTTCTTCGATAGAAACAACAGACGTTTCGACGAGAGGGGCGGAGGAGAGTTCAATGACCGTCAGTGGGACCGCCGGCCCGAGTGGGACGAGCGGCGCGGGCGCAAGCGGGAACACGAGGACCGACCCAACCGAGACAGAAATGAACGCAACGATCGTAATAATGACAGGCGACGGTCATACGACGATAAAAGAAATCCCAGAGACGAGCGGAAGGACGACAGGACCTCGCACAGAGACGATAGAAGCGGGTCCCGAGATGACAAGGCGGCTAAAGATGACGGCGTGCCTAATGCTCCTAAAGACGATAATGCGCCGACTAACGATAACGTGGTCAAAGACCAACCCGCCGCTAAAGATGACGCGAAAGACGAGAGAAGCGAAAGGCGTCGAGATAGAAACGATAGAAAGTCCCGCTGGGGCGCGCAAGCTCTAGACGAGGAACCACCAGAAATAGAGGCGCAGGAAGACGCACCGCCCGTGCAGATATCTGATGAAGTCAAGCAGAGGTTGCAGGAGGCTTTAGCTAGGTTACCGCAGAGCGAGAGCGAAGTGATGAAAGAACCAGAAATGGCAGAAGTAACAGAAAGCATGTCGGAGAAAGACTCTGAGCAGATGACTAATGAAGATGAAAGTCAGAACGATAATGAATCTACACAAGAAAAAGAGGATGAATCTACTCAAGAAACTAAATATAATGAACCTACTACGCCACAAGATAATTACGAACCTACGACTCCGCAAGAGAAAGATTATGAACCGATGACGCCACAAGAAAAAGATTATGAACCCATGTCGTCACAAGAGAAAGATTATGAACCGGCGACGCCGCAAGAGAAAGATTATGAACCTACGAGTCCACAAGAGAAAGATTATGAACCTACGACGCCCCAAGAAAAAGATTTTGAACCTCAGACACCACAAGAGAAGGATTATGAACCTACGAGTCCACAAGAGAACTATGAACCTTCGACACCAGAAGTTGAAAGTGAGCCGAGATCACAAGAATTCGAACCTCCTCCAAACGACTCGTCACAAAGCGACACAAACAGAGAGCCAAGCTACGAATCTGAGAGTACAAAACAAAGCTTCGGCTCAGAAAGTCCTAAAGACGAACATGCTCAAGAAAGCGCTCCGCTGGAATGCGAGCCTGAGAACAACATAGTATCTAGTTTATACGACGAATCTACCACAGACGTGATGGGGATCGATATCAGTTTTGCGAATTCGGTCGTTGAGGAACCCGAGAGGATAGAGAAGCCAGCTCCGCGTGCGGAGGTTCAAAGCGATGATATCTTCGGGAAGGAGCCGGAAGTCAGCGACGATGCGGAAAGCACGGAGAGCGGGGCCTGACCTCAACCGAAACACACGAATTCGGAATATTCCAGAGGTTTTGATTCGGGTGACGCGACGCGAACGTTCTGCCGCCGCCATTTCAACACGGGGGATCTCTGATTATAAACGATTATTCCAATTTCCAAGCTTGAAATCGCAGCTGCAAGTCCGTCGAAACGTTTAACGCCAAAGAATTATTTTTATAAAAATTGAATATACGAGTGCCTTATTGGTTACCGAATGTGGTGTTTATTTTCGACGGCAAAATGGCGGCGGATGCAGAGGAACCCGCCTGGACGCTCAAGTGGAGTGATCCGGGCAAGGTACGGTTGCTAACTGATATACGAAACGCAAGTCGAAACACAATTTGTCACTATACTTGCAACATACTCGGTTTTTTTGTTACTTGCCACAAATTCGGTAAAATAATTCAATTTCAATATTCAAAGTGCAATAACTTGAGTTTTTATGCACAAATTGTGCTCGGCAGGCGTATTTTTATATTTATTTGACTGTGTCGGAATGGAATCGCATACATTTGCTGTTGACTCATATAAAGATAAATAATTTAAAGTTTAGAATGATCTCCATTCCGGCATAATATAATATCGCTAGCAATGTGTGCAAAATACCTCTGCGACGAAAGCGGCGAGTCACCCGAATCAACTGGAAACTTCGAGGAACTACTCCGAACAACTCTCATATCTTATTTCCTGTGTACCTACTCTTGTAGTTAGAAGGTTTAATACTTCTTCTAAGGGATTATATTTTATAAATACTTGCTACTCTAACGTGTAGTCAAAATTCGATATTATATAAATAATTGTATGAATAACTCGCTTTTAAATGTCTAATTGTTAATATAAGGTGGAGGTAGGAAAAGGCAAATTTAATATTTTATCTATTAAATAGATCACAAGTCTATAGTTTTTAGAATGTGTAGAAACAATAGATTTATCCATTGCTAGTTAGGTATTTGAAATAAATTGTAAAATTATACTCGGTATCGCGATTAAACGTTCATTCACTTATTGATATGTAAAATACATTAAATTTGAATGCAATAGGGTGAGTGATATTTTATTTAGGCTAAATTATTTACCCTAAGAGAAACTCACCCCAAATAATATAATACCTACTAGGTATTTTGTACGGTAAATAGATTACTCAAATTAATAATAGACTAGAATTAGCTGTGTAGACGTTTCATTGCATGCTTAATGTTTGTCATTTGTGCTTCAATAAAAAATATAAAATACAAACGATAGTTTATATTGCAGGAATGTGCGAGGGACATCTTAGGGCTATTTTCAGGGGTCCCTTTTGCACACATTGATTAGCTTGTGTTGCCTTATGTATGAATTTCAGCGTAGCACCAGTTGAGAAAAGTAGGGGCAGATGCCCTGTTAACCTGACGAACTGCACCAAGCTGCTGTCCTAGCGGGGCCGATTAGGCCCACAACTGGCTTACCATGTCCATCAGTCGGCGAGCTTTTCAAGGATTCTTCGAAAGTGATTTATTAGCAGAATCCATAGAGCCTAAAATCACCTACCATGTTCCAAAGTTACAAAAACGTTAATATCTCATGCCCTTGTTCGCCATGCGGAGGCACAAACGAAAGGGCTGATCTGATTTAGTGAAACAGATGGGAGATGATTGTATAAATTCTCGATAAATAAATAATGCTATACAGCTGCTTGCAGAAGCTAGTATTCTATTGATAATTCATTGGGTCACATTTAGGTTTTGGTCAGCCGAAAAATAGATTTTGTAAGCAGAAAATATAAAATACATTGAGTCACATCCAGTGATCAGCAAAAATTACTAAATTGGTCAATAAGCAAAGAGAATACAATAACTACGGTCAGCAAGTAATGTGACATTGTGCGGTGGGCCGGGCAAGCGGCGACATCTACCTAACCCGTGCTTAAAAGCCTAGATTTAATAAGGGCCTCTAGTTTACCAGCCCTACTATCTCTTTGGCCCTACCTAGTTGGTTTACTTTACCTAAGTTTTTTATGGACTAAGAGCCAGCGACCGCTAGTCTATAAAAGCTGATAGTTTGTCAGCGTATACCCGAGCGAACGATCACCCAATATGAAGTTTGGGCCATAGTGGCTTAGGCAGATATTGACTTGCAAAGTTGCTGAATTGCAAAAACATTCGTTATACCATGTTATACCTATAGCATAGATTGAAACACTAGATAGCCAATGTCCATACAAAGTAGGTTAGTTCCTCCGAAATTCTGCCTAATTCTAGATGGCGTTGATCAATAGCCCGAAAATCGTTTTAGGTAATATTGCACGATTAAACCCGGTAGACGAATAGGAGTAGGTAGTTTAATAATCGTAACAATTCTTTTATCAATTATCATTATTTTGTCGTTTTTGATACCTACTTACAGGTTCATATTTTCTTGTTTTATTAATAGAAAATTTTTCTGTTAGGTTAGTCTTAGGTAGTCTAGTAAAAATATAGAAACGCGTCGTTTAATCGGTAGATGGCGTGCAAATAAAACGTTTTTATGATAACAATTTAAAGAAAAAAAATGTTTGAAAACAATAACATGCCTAAAACAGGCCCTTTCTGACCAATTAGATAGGTAACCAAATCATAATCTATTATACCGCAGGTTTTCTTGTTTTATTTAGATTATCATAGGTACCTGGGTCGATTAATTATCATATATAAACTGGTCTTATAGTCAATGTAGGTACATAAACGTATATATAATGGTATATAGTCTATAAACATTTCTTTATAAAACAGCGAGTACGAAGCTGCTGACAGAAACTAGTACCTATAAGATTGTATTACGTTAGATAGGTGAACTTTCGTCGTAGTATACCTATTTTATATAATGTTAATTACTTGGGGAACTACGAAAGAATGTTTTCTTTTTTCTACCGTAGTATTAGGTAGGTATTTTAAGATAGGTAATAAATATTAAATTCGGTATGGTATTAAAAAATTAAGAACTTCCATTGCCAGACCCTGCATAGTGGCACCTGCCAGACGCCTTTTAACCTTTATAGCGAGTAAATTTTTGTCATAGTATAAGGGTGACAAATCAACATCGAGCTGTACTGCGCTGTGCTATGTTTGGTCAACTCGCTCGTCTAATATTTTAATGAGGATACAAACAAACCTTGCTGTGCTGCGCTGTGTGAGGCTACGCTCTGTTTAAAAACGCAGTAGTCTCGAGCGAGGCGCGCTACCCGCCGTGCTGAGCCGCGCTGTGCCGAACTGTGCTATGTTTTTTATGATAAATATATGATAAACGACTACACTACACGAGCTGCTGATTACTTTTAATACTGAGCTAAGCAAAGCGCAGCACAGCTTGATGTTGATTGTTAAAAAAACGTAGCTTAAGAAACACAGCACAGCACAGCGCAGTACAGCGCAGCATAGATCGATGTGGATTTGTTACCCTAAAGCTGAATTCTATAAAATGTTACTTGGGGATAGGTGTTTGAAGTAAGTATTGCTGGTGGTTTTTGTTTTACAGCCAACCAAAACATAAATAAACAGCTGTAGGGTAGGTACTACAAAAGCACACGTAAACCCTAATCTAACAAATGTTCAGCTAAACAGTTAGACAAAGGTTGAACAAGGGTTTGACTCTTGTTAACACAAAGCGCGTCTTTTTAGACAACGTCTAACTAAATCATTCTCATTACTGATTTTTCCGGCTGACCAATTAAAATAAAAATAAAATAAAAACAGCTTTATTCCATAATATCCCAATAGTTGTACAATTTTAAAACAATAATAATAGTAAAATAAAGAATTATTAGTCGTGTAGGTAAATTATAATTTTAGAATTGAATTGAATTGAATTTTGAATTAATTATGTCAGATTTTTGTTGTCATGTCCTGAAATGGACCGCCTTCGGCGGTGTATGCCTCCTCCAAGGATCTCCAGAGGTTTCTGTCTCTGGCTTTTTGTGGCCACATTTTTCCAGCTACTTGTGTGATGTGGCTGACCAATTATTAAAAATAAATTTACCCCATTTATTGATCAAGTCAAGGTAAGAAAGAAACTTTAGGTTGTTTGTTATCAACTAATTACTTAAAATAAATGTACTTCCCTACTTATTCTATTTATTGATTGAGTCAAGGTAAGAAAGAAAAAATAGGTTTAGTTTCTTATCAAAATAATTTATTCTAGAACTTCCGTCTCTTGAGAATCTCCGGGCGCCAGTTGATCGGATGTGTTTCCTCCGAGGCCGTGTCGTCCTCCTTGTATATCTTGATGGTCTTGTCTGCCTCCGTGGTGATCAGTCGCGATCCTGACTGGTCGAAGGTCATCGCAAAGATGCCGGCTTCAGAGTCCATGGAGCCGGGTTGTACGGCCGCCTGGGAAAGAAATAATGATTTGTTTGTATACACTCTTATTCCTACTCTGCAATCGGTTTTAGGTAATAATTAAGTCTAATGTGTACTCAGATTTAAGCACGTCGCAAGTAGCGATATTTTTGATAGAATTTAATTGAAAATCGTGAATTGAGTAGTTTTAAAGTTGATCAACTTAATTTAAACGTAAGGGGTCTTCTTTCTATAAAGCAAGCTCTTTTTGTGTTTTCTAAATGACAAACCATACACAAGTTCATATAGGAAAAGCCTGCTGCTGACGAGGTATCGCAATAAATCTCTAGATTACTTGTATTATCTAAGTGCTTATTTTATAAGCCTAAACAAATAAAGGATTTTGAATTGTATTGCTTGTCAGGGTCTAGGGTAGCTGGTACCCTAAAGACAGAATAGATGTACATCTAGCACCGCTAACCACACAGCACAGAAATAAGTGTTCAAATAATGTGATTAAAGATAGACTTTTACAGTGACAAAATGGCTTCCTTCAAGCATCGCATCATTCATCGGTTCACTACCGATATCATGCGAGCTGTCAATATAAAATGCATCTAAATATTTTTCGTGTAAACTCATTATTTGAAAGCTTGTGCTGTGCGACGGATGAGCGGTTCAGATTTGTGACAACCTTAATACTTATATATTAGATACTTGGGGGTTATTTAATTTTAATTATGATTTTAAATGGAGGCGTCAAGCTGAAGACAGGGCGCTATGGCGCTCATTGGATGAGGCCTGTATCCAGCAGTGGACTAGTATAGGCTGATTGATGATGATGATTATTTTAAATGTGAGTCTGATGATTTTAATTGTATTGAATTGAATAATCAGGTTAATACACACTGTACTCATACAAATTGTCCTCTCACCTGTAACCTCTGGAAGTTGTACCCGGTGCGCCAGTCCCAGCAGTACATGGTCCCGTTGTCTCCGCCCGACACGAGCACGCCCTCGGGGTTCACAGCCATGCAGTTAACGATGGCGTTGTGCCCGGATAGGTTCTGAAAAAAAGTCTTAAGTTAACTTTGGTTCTCTATCGGATGTATTCGTTACGAATCCTATCATTCAGAGAAACTCCAAGCACAGCTCTTTCCATAACTCGCTAAGCGACTTGAAACTGAAAAACGAACTGATGGACCAGCCCTACTGTGAGTCATAACGGGTAGGACGGACTGATTGAAAATATGACGTATATAACGGTAGGTGGAGGATAAGACCGGTATCACAGATATAATAATAGTATAGTAGTACCTGTATGAACTTGCCCTCGGGACACTTCCACTGCTTGATGTTATCCGGCGAGGCGCTGGCGAAGGTGTAGAGCGCGGGGTGCACGGCTATGGCGCGCACGGACTTCTTGTGGTTGGTGAGCGTGCACATGGACTTGCCGGCGGCGAGGTCCCACAGACGGATCGTGGAGTCGTGGGAGCCGGTGATGATCTGGAAGAGAGGGACATTCCAATTTATTTATTTTTATTTAAAAAACTAAATCCAAAGCCCTTAAAAACTAAAATTAACACACTTAATCACTAAACAGAAGGCCAATACAGGGTGTACTTTATATAAAAGTTCAAAGTAATAAGGTTTAGTTCTGCTTAAAAAATAAGCTCACAGACAAGTAACATTTTACACAACTACAAATTATTATATAACATGACATAAATTGCGGTATTGCTGCACGGCCCCTGATAGATATCACTTCGTTCGCTGCGCGCCGCCGCACTGGGCTGGCGAATTTGTACAACCGTTTACTTTGTCGACATCTGTGGTCTAGGCAGAATAACAGCGCCTTCATAACAGTAGGCATTATGCTGAGCCTAGATCCATTTGCTACTGCAGCACACATTGTTCACCTACTTACTTCTTGTTATTCAGTTTCTTTCAATATATTTTTTTATTGTGTAACTAATATTAAGTATTATGTTTGTAATTTAAAATTGTTCATTTATATTGTGTGTATATGTATGTAGTGGCAAATAAATGATATGTCTATGTCTATGACGCAGCGGGCGAAGGTCCTCCTGCGACGCAACGCACTGAACGCGTCATTGTACATACCTGAGGCTCAGCGGCCTGGCAGGCCAGCGAGGCCACAGTGTCCGTGTGACCCGCCAGCGTGTGCACGTTGGCCTTCGTGCGCATGTCCCAAACGCGCGCCGTCGCGTCGCGCCCCGCCGTCACCAGCACGTCGATGCCGGGATGCAGCTTTATGGTGTACACCGCGGAGAGGTGCCCGTGGTAGTGACGGATCACCTGGAATCAATGATTGTAAATTTAGATTGTTAGTATATCACATTCACTGCCATGCATAAACTGCGGGTAGGTGGAACCAATTGCAACAGCTTGGCGGCTTTTTTAATCCTGAAAAGTCTGTCGTTTATTAACAGACTTTAAAAAAGGTGGAGGTTCTCAATTCGACTGTTTTTTTATTGTTTGTTACTTTAGAACTTTCGACTGGGTCAACCGTTTTTGATGAATATTTTTTATTTGAAATTGTCTGGTGCTTCTCGAGTGGTCCCGTTTCAATTTGGTTCAGTTCTGACAATGGCATCCATGAGAAAACCTTATTAGTCTTCTTTTGCTTTAAGTATGTGCGACAAATGGACAAATAACTCAATATCACGCCGACCGATTTCGATGATTCTTTTTTTATAAATAGGTTTGAAACCCATTTCATTATTTAGGAATTTGAAGTCGGTTTATAGTCTTTTAAAACACGTCAAATTATTATTTTAGGAATATTCTACTTTTTTCCGAAATTTAAATTTAGACTTGGTTCCACTTACCCTCAGTATTTACCTCGTGTGTTCATAAGTTTTGAGACGAACTTATTTAATTAATTTAAAAAGAAAGTAATTCATGCAACCTTTTTTAAACTTTTAAAATTTAAGTTTCGAATGTTTTGAATCAGAAAAAATATATGTCGGCGCGAAGACGTTATTTCTACACTACGATCTAATTTTAAGAGTTGATTTGAGTGACTAAACCTATAAAAATTGTTAAGTTTCCTATAAGAACCTTGTAATAATTTAAAGACATCGCCCCGAGTTCGCTTCTTTTCTATCGTGCAAACGCGGGGCGACGATTTACTATAAATATAGCCGTAGGCCGAGTAAAACATTCAGTCTTGCTCGAGCCGTCGGAGTGAACGGACCTCTCTGGAATAAATAACGTTCTTGTTTCTCATTCTTGTTTCTTTGAGACTACCTTCTATGGAGGAATATCAGGTCAACGACAATAGTGACGTCAGCACTGCTGACGTCACCCTTTTTAAAAAGGGTCCTGGGACACCTCCTCCGTTATCAGAAGTGGGATCAGGTCCCGTCAGCGCCCCTGATCCAGACCATGTTCTTCAGGCAGCTACGCAGGATCCACCAGGCGCATCATCATCATCGGCTGCACCACGGACAACGAACATGGCCACGTATAATGTAACCACGCAGCCAGTGGAATCGCCAACACAAGGTGCTTTAGGCGTAGGCTTACCAAACCTGTCTATGGCAGGCATACCGCCACATTTCGTCATGAAGATGATGGAAATGATGCACCAAATGTCTGAACGTTTCTGTAGTTCGCCGTCCGATCCTAAGATACGTATCAAGGATGTCTATTTGCCTTCATTCGATCCAGATGCTAATGTAGGGGTCAGGGAATGGTGTACACACATTGATAGAGCCATAGAATCCTACAAGTTTAACGACTTCGATGTGCGTATGAAGGTAGGTAGTCTGATGAAAGGACGGGCTAGAATGTGGGCTGACGATTGGTTGGTTACCACGTCATCGTGGGAAGAGCTCCGCAATAACCTCATCACTACGTTTGAACCGGAGAACAGGTACTCTCGCGACATCATTCGATTTCGAGAGCACAGTTATGACTCCTCTAAAGACATTGCCGAGTTTTTGTCACATGCTTGGGTCCTATGGAAAAGGGTCACTAAGGATAAACTCGGAAATAATGACGCTGTGGAAGCAGTAATTGGATGCGTTAATGATGAACGTTTACGGATTGAGCTACTCAATGCGAGAGCTACTACAGTACCTGAACTTATCTCGATTGCTTCGACTATTCGAAAACGGCGTTTTCGATCAGATTCGTCGTCCCCCGCACCAAACAAACGTTCGCGCTTGATGGATAATGGCCCAAACTCGATCAGTTGTCGTATCTGCAAAAAGACGAATCACAAAACCGAACAATGTAGATTCAAACCACAGGATGCCAAACAACATCAAAACACCAAGGATCCTCAACCAACAACATCCAACACTCCAAACACTAGTGCCACGTCCTGCTCCTTCTGTAAAAAACCAGGGCATACCTACGAGACATGCTTCAAGAGACAACGAGAACTTACTTCAAACGTTAACAGCGTAGCAGGAACGAAACTAGCACCGATCACTATCCAAATTGGAAACAAAGCCATGCAGGCTGTGTTTGATAGCGGCGCGGAGTGTTCTATTATGCGAGAATCGGTCGCTGCGTCACTACCTGGACAACGGTCTGAATCCGTCAACTGCTTGAGAGGTATCGGAAGGTTTCCCGTGTTCTCAATGATAAAGCTGACCACTATCTGTGTCATTGATGCTATCAGCGTAGAAATACAGTTCTTTGTCTTACCGGACAATGAAATGTCAAATGACATCTTGGTGGGTATGAACTTAATTCATGGTACTAACCTCAATATGGTTATCTCACCAAATGCAACAAGGCTGATTCACCAATACTCTATTAACCATGTGAGTACAAACAACCCAATATTTGAGACACTGGACTGTGACATAACGGACGATCATGATATTGAGCAATTGCGAAGATTGTTGAACAAATACGAGCATTTATTTATCCGTGGGTACCCGCGAACCAGAGTCAACACTGGAGAGTTGGAGATACGACTGAAGAACCCGGAAAAATATGTTGAAAGAAGACCATACCGCCTCAGCCCAGTAGAACGAGAAAAAGTACAAGCTATAATCAAGGAACTGCTAGAACACAACATAATTCGTGAAAGCAAGTCTCCGTACTCCAGCCCGATAATTCTAGTCAAAAAGAAAAACGGGGATGACCGACTCTGCGTGGACTTCAGGGAGCTCAACGCTAATACTTTGCGCGATCACTATCCACTTCCGTTGATTTCCGACCAGATAGATCAACTAGCAAATGGAAAGTACTTCACCAGCTTGGACATGGCAGCAGGATTTCATCAAATCCCCATCGCTGAAAGCTCGATCGAAAAATCGGCATTTGTGACCCCCGACGGATTATACGAATGGCTTACTGTCCCATTCGGATTGAGCAATGCGGTCTCCGTCTACCAGAGATGCATTAATAGAGCGTTGGTATCGCTTCTCGGCTCAGTTGCACAAGTGTATGTGGATGATGTATTAAGCAAATGCACTGATTTTCCAGAGGGACTATCAAATCTCGAACAGTTTCTAGTGGCACTACAGGATGCTGGGTTCTCGATCAATGCTGACAAATGCAGTTTCTTCAAAAGAAAAATCGAATATCTTGGTAATGTTGTTTCGAACGGACAAGTTCAACCAAGCCCCAAGAAGGTTGAAGCACTTGTCAAAGCGCCCGTGCCGAAAACCACCAAGCAGGTGAGACAATTCAATGGACTAGCTGGATACTTCCGAAAGTACATTCCTAATTTCTCCCGTGTCATGGTGCCGCTGTACGAGTTAACAAAACAGGGAGCTAAATGGGAATGGAATGAGCGTCACGAAGAAGCACGACTAGAAATCACACAACGCTTATCATCAGCTCCAGTACTTACCCTCTTTCAAGAAGAAGCGCCAATACAACTCTACACGGATGCGAGCAGTCTAGGCTTCGGCGCAGTACTGGTCCAGATCATAGACGGCAGACAACATGCGGTCGCCTTCATGAGTATGAGAACTACGGATGCTGAGAGCCGCTACCATTCGTATGAGCTCGAGACTTTGGCAGTGGTACGTGCCATCAAACATTTCCGGCAGTACCTGTATGGACGGAAGTTTACCGTAATTACGGACTGCAACGCGTTGAAAGCATCCAAACACAAAAAAGACCTCTTACCAAGAATCCATCGTTGGTGGGCGTTCTTGCAAAACTACGAGTTTGAGGTAGAATACCGCAAAGGCGAACGTCTTCAACATGCCGATTTCTTCAGCAGGAACCCAATTGAATTGAACGTGAACGTTATAAACAGAGACCTAGACTGGCTAAAGGTTGAACAGCGAAGAGATGAATCTCTTCGTCTAATAATGGATTCCTTGTCGGAAAACAACTCAGTCGAAGGATTTACCTTGGAAAATGACATCCTGAAGAAGAAAGTGCCGAACCCTACATTTGGGGAACAGCTCTGCACGGTGGTCCCGAAGTCCTTTCAGTGGAGTATCATTAACTCCTACCATACTGCGCTCAAACACCCAGGCTGGGAAAAGACGTTGCAGAAGGTCAAAGAGACTTACTGGTTCGACAAAATGAGCACAACGATTCGCAAATTCGTGGACAATTGCATCATGTGCAGAACATCCAAGGGAACATCGGGTGCTGTTCAAGCAGAACTGCACCCTATACAAAAACCAGCAGCTGCCTTTCAGGTGCTGCACATGGACATCACCGGAAAGCTGGGAACACCGAGCGATCAACAATACGTTATTGTTACCATCGATGCATTCACAAAGTATGTGCTATTCTACCATGCTACCAACAAAGATCAACTCAGCACACTGGCAGCTTTGAAGAAAGCTGTTCATTTGTTTGGCACACCAGTTCAAATAATTGTTGACGGAGGGAGAGAATTTTTAGGGGAATTCGCAAACTACTGCGAGCGTTATGGCATAAATATTCACACCATTGCACCAGGAGCTAGCCGAGCGAATGGACAAGTAGAGCGTGTTATGGCTACGCTTAAAAATGCTTTGGTGATTATCAAAAACTATGAGACTGAACTATGGCACTCTACCCTCGAAGAACTTCAGCTAGCCATGAATTGTACATCCCACAGAGTTACTGGCGTAGCTCCACTCACTCTGATAACACAACGCAAACATTGTGTGCCACCTGAACTCTTGAACATAGTTAATGTCGACGAACAAACTATCGATATTGAAGCCCTCACTCGACACGTAGAACAGAAAATAACGCGGACAGCTGAACAAGACAGACAACGCTTCAATCAACGAAAAGCAAAAGTCCACCATTTCGAAAGAGGAAACTACGTACTCATCAAAAACAACCCCCGAAATCAAACCTCTCTAGACCCTAAATTCAGTGAACCTTATGAGATCCTCAGAATCCTGGAGAACGATCGCTATCTAGTCAAGCGAGTCGTTGGCAGAGGACGTCCCCGGAAGGTGGCCCACGACCAACTACGCCGCGCCCCACAACCAGGCGAACAGCAAACCGTGTCGGCGGAAGAAGACGACTCACCAGCTGCCGGGAGCGAGCCCGTACCATCTACTTCCCATGCTGGAGTGTCTGGATAGACTCGGTAAGTCCTTCTCAATACCTTACCTAGACAAAGCTTACACAAAACCCAGTTATACTCCCCAAAACCATTAGCTTACCACATCCGTGCTCGAGCACACCTAAACTCACATAAACCTCTTGAAAAACAAAAACTCTTACTGACAACAGCTCAAAGGGTTAGCAGTCAAGTAAAGTTATTAATCTCCTGATAAACAAACACACACCTACCTTGATTCACCCATAAATCTACGAGAACCTTCTAACCTAACCTGACCTTCTACGAGAACCTCCGAGATCCTTCTACAAGAACCTCCGAGAACCTTCTTCGAGAACCTCCGAGAACCTTCTTCGAGAACCTCCGAGAACATTCTACGAGAACCTTCCAACCTAACATAACCAAACCTAAACTAACCTTCTACGAGAACTTCGTTTGCAACTCGATGGAGTTGTAAACAGATACCAAACTCAAAATACAAAACCTTTGTTACAGTAAACCGCAGACCAGGCAGGTGCTGAGCGCGCACCGCCTTGCAGAATGGCCGTGTCGGCGCGAAGACGTTATTTCTACACTACGATCTAAT
Organism: Eupithecia dodoneata; assembly: GCA_947044415.1. Lineage (NCBI taxonomy): Eukaryota > Metazoa > Arthropoda > Insecta > Lepidoptera > Geometridae > Eupithecia > Eupithecia dodoneata. The sequence continues at coordinate 1,288,909 of OX345665.1, forward strand.
TTTAAGAGTTGATTTGAGTGACTAAACCTATAAAAATTGTTAAGTTTCCTATAAGAACCTTGTAATAATTTAAAGACATCGCCCCGAGTTCGCTTCTTTTCTATCGTGCAAACGCGGGGCGACGATTTACTATAAATATAGCCGTAGGCCGAGTAAAACATTCAGTCTTGCTCGAGCCGTCGGAGTGAACGGACCTCTCTGGAATAAATAACGTTCTTGTTTCTCATTCTTGTTTCTTTGAGACTACCTTCTATGGAGGAATATCAGGTCAACGACAATAGTGACGTCAGCACTGCTGACGTCACCCTTTTTAAAAAGGGTCCTGGGACACCTCCTCCGTTATATACATTTGAATATTTGTTTCATTCTCCGTGAAAATGGCGCCAACAAAAGATTTGCGTGCGACTGTAATTTCACTGTTTCAAGCAGGAAAAAAACCAATGCAAGTTTTTAGTGAAATCCAAAGTTTGGGATGTAGTCGGAACTTTGTGTATTATACCATAAAGAGGTACAAGGAGACCGGCTCTTTAGAAGACCGTGGAAGATGTGGCCGTCCGCGGTCTGTAAGGACGCCCGCCAACATCAAAGTAATCAGAGAGCGAATTCGTCGCAACCCTTGCCGGACTCAAAAGAAATTAGCTCTGCAGACCAACATTTCGCGAATATCGGTGAACAGGATACTTAAATATGATCTTAAACTAGAAAGAAGAAGAAGAAAGAAAATACATTTATTTGACACCATACATAACACAATACACGACACATTACATAATAAGAAAAACTAAAGGCCTACAGTCGAAGGAAAGTGCATTATTTAAACGAGCGTCTTCGTAAATTGCGACTGGAACGATGCCGGAACCTATTGAAGAGACACGATCCAAAAAATATCCTGTTTACCGATGAAAAGATCTTCACGGTGGAAGAAAAGTTTAACCGGCAGAACAATAAGGTTTACGCCAGAAGTTCAAAGGACGTCCAGCCATCTGTACGCAATGTCCAGCGCACTCATCACCCAGCAAGTGTGATGGTTTGGTGGGGTGTTTCCTAAGAGGGGGTCACTTCGCTTCATTTTTGCCAGCAAGGCGTCAAGGTGAAGGCATGAAATTACCAAACCGACATATTGGAAGCGGTGGTTAAACCATTAAATGAAACGCTATTCGCTGGAAAATACTGGGTTTTCCAACAGGACTCTGCTCCCTCCCATAAAGCTAAGACTACCCAACGTTGGCTGGAGGCCAATTTGCCAGGCTTCATTCGGAGCGAAGATTGGCCCTAGTCAAGCCCTGACTTGAATCCTTTGGATTATTCTTTATGGACGGAATTGGAGCTGAGGGCATGCAGAAAGTCTCACCCAAACCTGGATTCTCTCAAGCGAGCCCTTATTAAAGAATCGAAACGGATTCCCATTGAAAAGATTCGTGCCGCCATAGATGAATGGCGCACGCGTTTGAAGGCCTGCATTGAATGCAAAGGCGGCCATTTTGAATGATTTATTTTTAAATACAGATCTAGATGACAGTAGTTTTAATTTTAATATCCAATAAATGAATACTCAACTTAGCTCCAAAAATATTTTAGTTTTACTGTGTCTCAAAACTTATGAACACACGAGGTATATGAAAACTTTGAACACCTGTACCTATATCACAACAGGTCTCAAGAACAATAATTTACCTTGTTATATTCTAAATCCCAGCACTTAACTTGTCTGTCCTCACCACAACTGAATAGGTATGGATGTCTGGGCGATACTTCTAAACCTGCAATCAAATACCTTTTGTTAAGAAATTAGAGAGTTTACTCCCTAACTTCTTAGTTATTAAAGTATAATAAAAGGACTTCGAAAACTTAAGTGTGTTTCAATTGTGTTCCTTACAAAAAATGAAGTATTAGAAAGAAAAAAATACTTTTAAGACATAACACAAACTTTCGTACACAAATATAAGAGATGTATTAGGGACAATTCCACATGTACCACAACTACACCACATTAATTCAATTCAATATGTTTATTTCGAGACATCAATAATGTACAAAACATATATGGTACAAAAACATTATAATTAAAGTGTCCATATTCAAGCTAGGATATTATATTAAAATAAAAACAAATTAAAATTACTTACCTAATATATAGACCCACAACAAAATCGCAGTGACAAAACGTGGTTAAGCAGTAACTAACTGACTGACCGCAAAATGTGGTCTGTGTGATTTAAATTTTAAATATTCATAGACATTAGCACCCAACCGTGGTTCTGGTATGCATGAATTGTTTACTTTAACGTTTTGTTGATAAACTCATTGCATACAAATATTTATATGAGTACATACCTCTGACAGTACTGACGTGGCCAGTCAGAGACACTTTAAGCTTCCCACTAGCGAGGTCCCATATCTTGATCACCCTATCTGCTGCACCTGTTGACATTAATTAGATTTAATTGTTATTTGTTTCTCCTGTTCATTATCATCATCACCATCCTATATTAGTCTACAGCTAGACATAGGAGAATTTGAAATACTTATTAGGGGAATGAGCGCTATAGCGCCCTGACTTCTGAAAAATACAGTATATTGGTTATCAGTTTCTCAACATCATCAACCCATATTAGTCCACTGCTGGACATAGGTCTCCTCATATGAGCGCCATAGCGCCGGAAAAATCCAGTACTTATACTCAACACATAATGCTGGATATGAATGGAGTATATTCTACTCTGTAATGTTATGTTTGGTCTTTAACACTGTCATGGCCCATAACACACATGTCAGTCTGTGTGTCACCACGGGGCGGCGCGGCGGCGACGCAACCCTCCGCTCATTACCGAAGCTGGGCAGTGAATGTGTTAATATGCTGTAAAGCTGGTTATGCCGTAAAAGTCTAACCCTCTTCATTGATTCCGATTTTAACATGGGCAATGCCGCTTCAACAATCTTGAACACATTATTTACCTGTAGCAAACCACTCGTTCCCTGGTTCGACGGCCACACAGCGCACCCACCCCAGATGTCCCGATATAACCCGAAACAGCTTCCAGGGCGCATGCCACTTGGGTTTGGGCATGGTGGGCGCGCGGCGGGGGATGATGGCCCCGGGCGCGGGGGACGGGGGCGGCGCGGGGCCGCTGTACGGAAGCATGGCGCCGTCCGACCCGAGCGCTGCTGATTCTGCTATATCTGGAAATGGTGAGAATAAGAAAAATATAAGAATAAGTTTTTTTTTTCGAATATACAAAGGTTGTGATGAATTGTATTGGGCCTTTCATCATCATCAGCCTATATTAGTCATCTGCTGGACATAGGCCTCCCCTAATTAGCGCCACAGCGCCGTGTTCAGCTTGACGCATACAGCATCTACCTGCAGTCTTTCGCAGGTCGTCATCCCGCCTAGTCGGAGGGCATCCGACACTATGTTTACAGAGTCGTGGTCTCCATTGGGCCTTTACTCTAAACTAATTTCTGCTCGCGGCTACGCACGCGTTTTTTTTATGAAAACTTAAAAGTTATTTCTATCCCATGAGAACTGTTTTAAAGGATAAAAATAGCCTATGTTTCATTCCAGGCTTAGACCTACATTTGTGCAAAATTTCAGCCTGATCCGTTTAGTAGCTTTGGCGTGGAGAAGTACACAAAGATCCATCTATCCATCAAACATCCAAACTTTCGCATTTATAATTATAAGTGTGAAGATTATACAGATAGAGAGCAGTGTTCTGAGTGTGTAGAACTGTGCTTACTGATATCTGTTCTTCAGCACACATACATCCACTGCTGCAAATAACCACCACACTTGGCAGGTTGATTCATTATCGCAGTTGAGATGTTAAAAATACATCAATACCCATCCATACATTTACTTTACTTTTAATAGCTCCAGTAACAATGATTTAGCCATATCCTAATGCTTTACTAATTAGATTTGATGACACACATTTTTGTTTACAATAATTACAACTTCTGTACTTAATTGATTTGCTTTTTTTTACTCAACATTTTCTAATATAGCGATATTGTCTAAATGAATTAATTTAAGATCCTCTTTCAATTGCTTTTATTGAACATACCTTATTTAGTAAGCATTTGTGACAACATTAATGAACTTTACAATTTCATTAATGTTGTTGAGCATATGCAATTGCATTGCATGTTGTACAAAGAGCTTAGAGAACTTACCTGTTAAGTCCATTGGAGTATCAGGACGACTCAGCGACTCCTGGTACTTTATATCCTGTGCTCTGTGTACAGCCGACATCACCTGCCCATAGCCATCTCTGGCTTTCACCATTCTCAACACTTTTTCTCTGGAAAATAATATACAGGAATTGTTAGATTTTTAAAAGTTACTGGACCGAAAAACTGTGTTTGATCACAATAGTACGTATAAATGAGAAAAAATCCACATTCAGAGAAACTGAGAACTCTACCTATTATTACATATTTTGGTATTTTAATGTTTGTAAACATAACCTAACATTTTGTTCCAGTGTAGACAATCTCAAATCTGAACTTACGCATTGTCGTCAATAGGCGGTAGCATTCCCTGGTTAGAGAGGAACATATCATGAGATCTCTTCAAGGATCTAAATACCAGCGTATGAACAGAGTGTTTTATCACGTCGTCCGACATTGTTCTGTATTTTTCGGACTAGAATACGAGGAATCCTACTTAAAGCAAGGCTCATAAATGTAACTCGAAGGCTTTTGTTACTTTATAAATCAAATAATCATTTTCCCATAATCTAAACACAGAAAATAAATTCACAAAAATAACGAACGTAATGCAGCAAGCAAGCAAAGCAATCACATCACAAAATTGTTTGCTGTGGTGAGCGTTATTTCATTGTATTTACACAAAAACAAAATTGTCAAGCGAATACCAATCTTAACTTAATATGTTAAAGCAGGTTTTAGCAAAGTACTAAAAAACCTTTTCAACACGTTTTTTCGTTTAATCCGGTAAAATAGCCATTTGATTCAATTAATTGATTCAACTTCAACTTTTCCTAGATGGCTCTGCATCTGGATTGACGCAATTTTGCCAGTGTCCGTCTCATGATAGCATCGCAAGCTTTATAAGAGAAGGTAACTTACATGTATAGTACAAATATATATATAGTATAGAAATAATATTTACAATAAAAATTAATTGATTGATTGGCTTGAAGATTTGATGACTGTCAAATGACAAAGCTGTCAAAAAAATAAATATCAATCTCATTCATTCTATCATCTATCATTTCAATCCATTATTAAACATTTTCTGTTGTCATTGCCGTGAGCAGCGAGATTGTTTATTTTGTAAATTAGGAAAGGAAGAAAGAAAATAATAATAAAATGGATAGTGTCCAAGTAATCACACCAGACTTCGTGAACGTGCTCATCACCAAATCAGACACCGAAGATGCAGCGCCTGTGGAAAGACGATTCAAAAAAGGAATCACCGTACAGGATTTCAAGGTGCGAGTGACTCACACTCACATTTCACTTATTTGCCGGTTTTCTCATGACAAAACGCCTCAAAAGATGGACAAATTTGCATAATCCAGTAGGTTTTATGATAAATAAACCTACCAGCAAAATAGATACCCTACATGATTGAGAATAGGTTCAATAAACCTGAATAGTATAGACTTCTCAAAGCATTTATCAAATGAACCTACCATTTTATTTATTTTCTGTAAAGTTGTCCAGCCTTAGGCTCTCTAATTCCATAATAAAATATAAATTTTCTATAGGAAGGGATACATATAAATTTATTGTATTTAAAGTAATTTATTGCATCCTACTGCAAGCCTACCCCCTTTCTTCAAGCTTTTACAGTCCCATGGCGTGTAAATAAAACAATAAATATATTTTTTACAGACAAAACTTGAACTTGTTACTGGTGGTTCAGCAGCCACCATGAAACTAAAGGTCTATGACACCAAAAACAACTATGTGTGTGACTTAGACAACAACGAGGCTCTGCTCGGGTCGTACCATATTGATGACGGCAGCCGGATCCATGTCGTAGACAAGTTTGTGCTGACAAAAGAGTTTGCTGATGCTGATAATGCAGAAAGGTAAATATATACCTACCAGCAATCTTTATCATTAGATCTCAGGGGTTTTTTAATGAACTGAAAATAACCAATTACTTGATCATTTATGCTTATTCTTTTTATTTTACATTACAGCTTGTAAGTATACTTTTAAATGAAGATAAAACAACATGGACTCTATTTGTTTGTTGAAACAATCCTTGTGAGTTCATTTATTTATTCAAACAAGTTTTCCCTTTCCCATAATAGCAGGTTTACTCTTAAGAGAGAGAGAGAAAATGAGACTATTGTCTCCCTGCCATGCCACATACCCATCATTTGCAGTGTCATGTTAGCACAAGATTAAAATTAGCTTGTTTTAATTTATTCATGCATTCTACAAGGAAAACACTATCAGAAAAGTATTTTTCCGCAAATCATTCTCATTTTTCTATTGACAATAACAGTATCAACTTCCATCAGAATAGTAACATAACCTCTCTAGGTTCCAGCTGTCAGAAGAAGAGTACAGTAAGAAGGGAGACACTGTCCGCTCCTTCCTGCAGCAGAACCGGCTCGGCAAGTACAACGCTGAGGAGATGGCCAAGATGAAGGAACAGCAACAACAGGAGGCCGAGGAGGAAGCCAAGTTTGTACCTCTTTACTTACCTTGTTTGACTTACTTTCCTCTGTGGCGCGGTGGGCGAAGGTCCACCTGCGACGCAGGAGGTTGCGGATTTAAGTCCTGCCTCGGGAAAATTGTGGTTTGTTCCGGTTGTGGTTGTTATTTATGTATAATTAAAAATATCTATCCATGTAATCTGTATATCATTCATCTTTTATAATTTACACTATAAAAATTTAAAACTTAAAATATTGGAATTTGTAAGTTTTTCTTTTATTCTTACAGACTGGCTCTAAACGTGATAGTGGACGCGCGCTGCGAGGTGCGCGTGCCGCAGCAAGGCGTGCGGCGAGGCACTGTCAGGCAAGTAATATATTCAATAATTGTGCATAATGCAATGCCTTAGCTGTAAATTGCTGTAATGTTACATGTGTGAGTATTTCAATAATAAATTAACACCATCTTACAGCCATATACATCCTTTTGACGTAGATTTAATGTGGAAACATTGCTCCCTCCTATATACATCCTTAGTACTCCTTTTTAGTGGAGACCACGATTCAATGTGTCCACATTAAATCTATGTATTGTATTGTATTTATCTATACTAATATTATAAAGAGGAAAGGTTTGATTTTTTGTTTGTTTGTATTGAATAGGCTCCGAAACTACTGCATCGATTTGAAAAATTCTTTCACCCTTGGTAAGCTACACGTTCCCTGGTGAACATAGGCTATATTATATTTTCAAAAAAGTTAGGTTAGGCCGAAGTTTCGAAACGCACTCTATAAACACCAATGCCATAAAGATATTTATAAAAGAAATGTGTATAACATGTGCATAACTATTTACAATAAATTACCGGAAGAATTAAAAGAATTAAATGGAAATATATTTAGGAAAAAGTTAAGAGGATGGCTACTTGAAAAATGTTTTTATACTGTGAACGAATATCTAGAGCTTTAAATTGTTACTTATAATGACTAATATAATTAATTTAATATATAATTATAATAATATGACTCGCATAACATTTGCACGCCTGCATGCAGGCTGAATACATTTACTAAATTAGTTATAAGATCTGACATTGTATAATTTTGTATTCTTGCAAATAAACGATTTGATTTGATTTGATTTGAAAAAAGTTAGGGATCCTTACCAAAACTTCAATAATGTATCCCAAGGTGTAACAAAATTACCTTAAAAATTCCTATACCCGTGCGAAGCCGGGACGGTCCGCTAGTTTATTCTATAAAGATACATTAGTACACTTGGAAATGTCAAATTTTATACATATTTTATGTTACAGAGTTAAACGTAAAGTGTAAGTTAATAATAAGTAAAGTTGGTACGGGCAGAGTACATACAATGATTAGTTAGGTGTAACAGAGATCATCAGCAATAGCTTCGTCAAGATTATAATAAGATTTTTCAATTGGTCATTAGGATGTACATATATGCATTTCCTTGCAGGAGGTTGTAGTAGGTTCGATAAGCATGTCAGGATAAATATTTGTCTGCCCTAAACTTTTCGGGTGTTTTCTCAGCAAAAAAAAATTATTTATCTATCGATGTATGTTTCTTTTAACTCAACTTTTAAACAATACACAAGCTTAAATAACAAGAATCATCATCAGCTTATAGCAGTCCACTGCTGGACATAGGCCTCCCTCAATGAGCGGCATAGCGCCCTGTCTTCAGCTTGCCGCATCCAGCATCTACCGGCAGTCTTTCGCAGGTCGTCATCCCGCCTGGTCGGAGGGCGTCCTACACTACGTACCAACAAGAATCAAATAGGAAATATAAATGATTTGTGTTTATCTGTTCAGATACAATGGAGCGCTCGAAGGTGCGAAGGGTATTTGGATCGGCGTGCAGTATGATGAGCCCAGGGGGAAGAACGATGGATCGTGAGTATTATCTATACTAATATTGTATAGGAAAGGTTAGATTTTTTGTTTGTTTGTTTGGAATGAATAAGCTCCGAAACTATTGGACCGATTAGCAAAAATTCTTTCACCGTTGGGAAGCTACACTATCCCCGGTGAACATAGGCTATATTATTTTTCAAAAAAGTTAGGGATCCGTACTAAAACATTGCGAAGCCGGGAAGGTCCGCTAGTACCATATAAATTCATTACTCAAGCATAGATCGGTGATAGAGCTAGATTGTATAATAAGGGCCTTAGTCTTCGATTTGGTATTAGGAAAATAGAATACCTGCACTGTAATGCCTGGGACTTGACCACCTTGACCAGCTTCTCACTCTAGGTTATAATCTTTCAGGCTGAAATCCCCTTTACTACATTCATCATCATCATCGTCATCAGCCTATAGCAGTCCACTGCTGGACATAGGCCTCCCCCAATGAGCGCCATTGCGCCCTGTCTTGAGCTTACTGCTGAAGACAGGGCGCTATGCTGCAGCTTACGCAAATAAATAAACGCGACAAATACCCGTTGTATTAGTGCTTATAATTATGTGTTCAGATCGCGTAAGTTTAAAAATACCTTGGCTTAAATTTTTTATGAAGTCATCGAAATGGTTTTAATTAGGTTTTCTGGTCGTTATCTATGTATAATAAAAAATTACTATCTATGTAATGTATTGTATTAAGTATATCAGTCATCTAGTACTCATTACACAAGCTCTTATTACCTTGGGGCTAGATGATGCGGTGTGCATTGTCCAGAATTATTTTATTGTATAATATTTAAATAAGTATTCTTTTTTTGTATTCCAGTGTAAACGGCCACCGCTACTTTACCTGCCCTCCAAAATACGGCGGCTTCGTGAAACCGGTCTACGTGACCGTCGGGGATTTCCCTGAAGAGGAATTTGACTTAGAAGATGAGATATGAGTGCCTACCTATTTCATTATATTGATATTTCGTTATGTATGCTTGAGTATGAGAGCAGTGAAATATAATATAATTATGATTTACGTTATGTATGCTTGAGATCGATCTGCATGCTTGAGTTCGATATGTATGCTTGAGTTCGATATGTGTGTTTAAGTTCGATATTATGTTTGAATTTGAATGGAGTTCGCGAGGTTTGAAAGAGTATGCTTGGCAATCTAAAGGAATTAAAAGAAGAAATGAACGATACTGGTATCTCTGCATTTATGTCGGTTACCCAGGCATCCTTGGGATGATCTTGAAGTTTGTTTTAATTTATTTGAAAAATCATGTGAACATTTTAAAATTTTCGGCAAAGGAGATATGTGTAAAGCAATTGTTACCTTGATGTGTTCCAAAGCAGGGCACAAGCCTTCGAAAGAGAAGGCAATGCACACGAACTTATTTTTATAAATTTATTTTATTTATATGAAAAGTATTTATAAGCTTACAGGCGTGTTATGTATGTACATAAAACAATGTTTTATGTATTTACTTATGAGCCTTAACAAAATTAAGTTTTATTTAATTAATACAATAAAGCAATAATATAACAAAAAGGAAAAATTAAAACCGAACACAATAATTTGCATTCCTCACATTAATTCACACACAATATTGTGAATATGTTAATTATTATTCTTTTGTTAGCGACTTAGTTAGCTAGTATAGAATTTACTGATTAAAATAATTATGAATTATATTTTTTACTTACAATAAAAAGTGAAGCACTGAAAATGATTTTTATATGTATTTCGCTGTTGAAAAAAACTGTAGGTAACTTTGTTGATAAAAAGTCGTTCATTAATAAATAAAATGTATTTATTGAGGCTTGTATAAAATTGATAATAATGTTGCAATTACTAATAATTCTATAATATTAAATGCATGAATATACGTGGGCATCTAGTTCATAACCACATTAAAAAAACTTACTTTATATTTGCATTAATAAATCTGGCTAAAATCAGGACCTACGCTAAAACTAATATTAAAACATTTGCGAAATAAATCTGGTTTTAAATACACAGATCTACATTATTAATACTTTTGTGTACTTATATTAATCTTAAAACTAACATCCAAAACAGTACAATAGCAAGATTAAGTGAAAATTTTATATCGGCATAGATATTGCGCGCTGCGAAGAGCCTTTGTCTATATAAGGTACAAATTTACTCGGTTTCAGTTATTGCCAAAGACCAATATCTATGCCGAAACGTTCAGTATAATTATTTAAGGTCTAGAATGACTAGAAAGAGACTAGACGATAGCATTTACATTGCACATTAAAAATCTAAATTCTATAGATTCTATTGTGTGAAAATAGTACAGTCGAGGTAAAAATTGAAGTAATTCGGTACAAAAACACTAAAACACATTTCTATAGTCCATCGGCCTATATTATCTGCTTAGAGAACCAAAGGTTCTTTATTTCAAGAAGTTGACCTGACCTGGTTAACCTAAATAAATTATGCACAATTCACTTAAATGCGTGACGTAAGTGCAAATCAAAGTAGTAAGTATTTCATTAAAAATTGTAAAGTATGAAAACATAGTAGGTTTTTCGAGTTTGTGGCAAACGCGTGCACATAACTTACGTACGTAATTAATTCGGTGCCAATCAGACTCCTAAAGAAAGCCTTACGAGTCGCTTACACCTATACTTTTTACGTAATGCCACAGGCTTTCAGTTCGAAATGCAATTTTTACCGCGAAAGTACATTTCTTGGTGTCTTTGTTCCTACAATACTAAGTTGTAATATTTTAAGCTTCTTAAAACCTTATAATGGCGGTGATTCGTTTGGCACCAAAACATAAACTGGTCTAGTAACCACATCAATAATCGTCTTATTTATTTTAATCCTAAAAAAGGGATGTTAGCATTTAGTCTAGTCTAGTTAGTTTAGGTTTCGTGCCAACAGAATCGACACCAATGTGATAATTACGAGTCCTTTATGATTTAAATCCTACGAGCATATCGCGGTACTGCAAAAGCTATCACTGAAAACACAGTAAAGTTCAAAGTCTTTAGACGAGGCGATCGACAGAATGATCGAGCCATTCGTAATCAATCGTAGAATCGGCGACGGAAAACACCGCGCCATTCTCGGTTCAGATGGTCGCTTTCTCCGGGTTATTAGCATCGCTGACCCGACGGGAATGTGGGGCCCTACGCAGCGTGCGTGGCTGCAAGTTCAACGGCGGCAAATTAGGACGCTCAATCCTAGTAGGGGAAGATACCAGCGGGCGATTCAGGTTCATATTCCCTCTGCGTAAGGTCTCTATTCCGTTGCGGAAGTAATCTTCGGTTCTCTCGCTGTAGCTTTCGATCAGCGGCGCGGGGTCTTCATATTCCACGTTGAAATGGCGCGTTATTCCTAGATCTTCTGGTGGGCCGAGTTTGTATAGCGCTGGTTCTACGCTTTCGTAGTGGTGGTCTTCTGTTTCGTCGTGCGGGTAGGTGTCAGCGACGAAGTGGCGCGTGCCTCTGGGTGTTAGGGCCGCCCAGAGGACTCGCGAGTCGATAGCTGCGCCATAGAGTGTGTTGGAGCCGCTTGCTTTGCCAGCGCTGCCCTTGCAGCCGCCACGGGCGCTGTTGGAGAGAAGTTTGAAGTACCTGAGTACATTATAAGGTAATTTTGAAGGTGGTAAAGCTATAGTGAACATTTTACAAAGTAAACTATAAATAGGTGGGGTGGGTGGACACATTATGTACTGGGTATAGAGCAGTATGTCAGTTTATTCGTTTATTGTGTCTTAATTTATGTTATTTTTTTTGTTGTAGGTTCCTTAAGTCTTTGGTGTGTTCTAAATAAAATCGTATTCTATTCAGTGAAATAAATCTGGGTGCAATATGTTCTTAATATAAAGGAACAAGCTATTTTCTGGTAGCAATGTCAAGCCTAAACCGCTGAACTAGCTTCAGCGGTTTAGGCTTGACATTGCTACCGAGAGCGGGAATTTGGAGCTAGAAGGTACCTTTTACCTACTACACAAACTCCCGCTCAGAATGTTTTTTTTTATTTGAATTTATAATGGTTAAATAGGCACGCAAAATAAGTCCGATTGTATAGTTTATCCATTAGTAGAGAGTTCCTTTCATGGACTATTCTGTGACGACGATACGATTATCAAAATAAAGTGCAGGAATTTTATCACAATTCGGCCTGGACTAGTCAGATACTCACTCTCTACACTTGTGCAGGAACGCGCCCAGCAGTAAGGCGATGCAGAGCGCGGCGAAGCAGCACGTGATGAGCACCAGGAACCAGGTGGAGTCGGTGTTGGCGGGCTCTGGAGACAATACAAGTATGCTAGAACTCTAGTGTCTATAGATAAACATATGACGTGACGTGACACGTGGGTTTGGTTCCGTCCTGCGGTCCCAAATCTTATCTACATTTCGGGTCCCATTTAAAATCAAAGCTTAAAGCCGTCTCCGTAAATAAGAGCGCACTCGAGGTAAGTCATCATCATCGTCAGCCTATGTTAGTCCACTGCTAGACATAGGCCTCCCCCAATGAGCACCATAGCGCCCTGTCTTCAGCTTGCCGCATCCAGCATCTGCCTTCAGTCCTTCGCAGGTCGTCATCCCAGCTGGCCGGAGGGCATTCTACACCACGTTTGACGAGTCGCTGGCTATGAAGGTATATATACCATACTGTTGATCGGTGAAGATAGAGACTTACCATGTCTAGGCAGTTCGTGATACTCAACACCAGGGAACAGCGCGTTCTCCTCAGTGTTGGGTAGAGGGGGGCACTGGGCAGCACGGCAGGGGGGCGTGAGGTTGGCGCTGGCTATGAAGGCTGGCAGCGGGGGCGGCGGCATGTGGAGGATGGAGTCTGGAGGTGGCCCCAGGGAGAGACATTCTGCGCCGCAAGACATCCTGCTGACAAGATAGATAATTATTTATTGCACACTTATATTTCGCTAGCCGCGTCCCGCGGTTTCACCCGCGTGGTGATAGATAATTTGGATAATATACAAGATATCTTTATGAATGCCTATGTGTTATTCTGATATGTAAGCTAGGTATAAAATATGACTTGTCTAAGTGCTTATTTTGTAAGCCTAAAGAAATAAATGATTTTTGACTTTGACTTTGTATATTATTGTGAAGTTTCATCAAAATCCATTCAGTAGTTTTTGCGTGAAAGAGCAACAAACAATGCTTACATCCTCACAAACTTTCACGTTTATAATATTAGTAGGATTGTCGTTTGATTTTGTTTTAAAAGTTCAATGATTTTCTTCGACAAAAGAGCGCTGAAAATAGTTGTTTGAAAATGGATATGTGCATACTATACCTAACCTATGTATGTCGTATTGTATTGTAGTGTGTGTTTAGCGAATCTGTCGACTCGAAAAATAGTAGGTGACTGACTTGCGAAAGTTTCAATTTTCATCGAGCCGACATACCTAGAAACGAAGATTAGGTAGGTATTCTAGATGATTTTTCTAGTGAGTACCTATCTATATAAATTATAGTTTACCATAGTAAATCTGTCTTACTTTTTATCACGGGAAAATACGCGTGCAATAAAATTTGATTCTAGAATAGAATAGAAAAAACATTTATTTAGACACAGGTACAAAATACAGGCATAGAATAACAAACAAAGAAGTTTATCATGGGGGTAAAAGACACAAATAGGTGATATTAAGAATAAAATAAGACTACCTCCATGACCCTGCGCCGAAATAGGGGTTGGCTCAGCGTGTGCTGAACATTATTATATTCAGCGCTGTTTTTCAGCCAGACCTTAAATACTAGTTGAACGACAATTCGGTGACAAATCTATTTTATATTCTGATTTAAAAAAAAAAGAGTCATTTAGACTCCTATGTACTGTATACTGAGGCGTCTCAAAGTGTTGAGAAATAATAACAAAATCGTCAATTTCGTCATAGGTAAACAAAATCGATTGTTTAAATTTTTTTTATCGCTAAAGCATTAGGACATTACTGTTAGTCGAACTAACAAAAATAAATAAATTTTATATAAGAGTTGCGGGATTAATTCTCGCTGGAAGATTAAATGTTTGATCTGCAAATAACATTGTAATATAAATAAATAAATAATGCTGGACAAATTCACACAGCATCATCTAGCCCCATGGTAAGCAGAGCTATATAATAAATATCGCGCATCCTACAAATTTCCATAAACGCTACGAAACTCAGTTTCGCAGCAAAATGCTAGAGCGCTACGAATGGCGTAACACCAGTTTCGATAACTAATAAGAGCAAATTTATGTCTATTCTGTTGTTTGTTCTGTTTCTTTAATATTGTAGAGGTCTTTGTAAAATAGTGGCATGACCCAGACTAAAAACAATTGTTCGTAATAATTGCGAGAAATAATACTTATGTACTTATTTAATTGGAGTCTTTCACCCCATAAAGAGAAACTTAATGAGATGCCTGTTACCTACATAAAAATAAAGTTATTTCATACTCTAGAAAAAGCCTAACTTATTCCACGTACAAGAACCTATCAAATTACACAATATATCTTACTTTATATTATTTTTCCGTATTTTATCACAAAATGGTTGCACTTTACACCAGTCTCACGTTACACTTGCTAAGTATTGGTCCGCGGATGCAGCGCGCAGGCGCGAACTTCTACCAAGTTACTTGCAAACCTCTGATAAATTTACCATACTTTATCCCATTATACAACCATCGCTGGTTTTCTACTACATTTCTCGTTCATTGTTTGATGAAACCAGCGATGTAGAGTAAGACCAAAATACGATAGTATTGCAAGAGAGAGCAGTAGGGTCGATTTTATCGATTCGCGCGTGCGTAGAAGATAATTCGCGACCCCAACAAGGGGTGGGTGCTTTGTGTATAAAACTAGTGTCGTCTCGCTCTTTCTTGTTGTGTTAGGGATAGGGTAGATAGAGATAGGGATGTGCATTCCTTTGTTTATTACTGAAAAGTTGTGACTTTTTCAGTAGTCACGCTTGAGTTATTGCGAGTTTTTTATTGGATTTTTCAACTTTTATAGTGCTGAATGCTTTTAAACTGGAAAATTCTACAATAATTCTTTGTTTTAATTACATACTAATAATGTGGTGTAGGTACCCGGAAAAAACTTTGCTCTGATCACCTCTGGGATTGAGATTCCGAAGCACCTACTTAAAAATTAGTAAAATTAAATAAAAATAAACACAAACGATTCTATCAATCGTTTGTGTTTATTTTAATTTAATTTATCGTTAAGCAAATCTATTAATAAATAAATAAATAAAAATATATTAATAAGTATGTACCTACTTAGGTGCGATAAGGCTAAGTATTTCATTAAATTATAAAGGTACTTATCTCGTAAATTAAAAGTGATTAATTCAAAACTAAAATAACTTTGACGACCTCTGTGGCGCGGTGGGCAAAGGTCCTCCTGCGACGCAGGATGTTGTAGTTTCGATTCCCGCCTCGGGATAATTGTGTGTAAGATCTGCACATATTTTTTACGGGTGTTCTGGTTGTTATCTATGTATAGTAAAAATATCTATGTAATGTATTGTGTTATGTACATATATATATCAGTCTAGTAACACAAGCTCTGCTTAGTTTGGGGCTAGATGATTCTGTGTGGATTGTCCAGCATTATTTATTTATTTTTATTTAATTTGGCGTATTTTACAAAACTTACTGAACTAAAAAAAATCAAGTACCTACTGTATACTACTAAAGTCGGTTAAAAAACCTGACTAGGTTTTTTCACTTTTCGTCAAATGAGAGGACGAAGGTCTACAAAGTGTAAAAAAGCCAAGCAGAAAAATCTTAGTAACATAGTAAAATAATTTGCAAAGAACTTAATCATACTTTCCTGAAATGAAAGCAGGTAATTTATTTCAGCAATAAGGCCGCATGAAACTACGTAATATAACGAGATTAAAGTCAGGTAACGGCTTCGAGGTTTGATGTAAGTTACTACAAAGTTTCTAGGTTTTACTTTGTAGAAATAATTAATTCTTATCTGTGGCTTCGAAAGATTGAAGTGAAAGTAATAACTACTAATTAATAACACTTTATTTCTTGTTTAGTCCTAAAAAGATCACGTAGAGGTAACAGTAGGTGTCAGTTACTTATTTCTTAAATATACCAATATTTTTCTCCTACCTACGAATCTCTACC
Source organism: Eupithecia dodoneata (assembly GCA_947044415.1). NCBI lineage: Eukaryota > Metazoa > Arthropoda > Insecta > Lepidoptera > Geometridae > Eupithecia > Eupithecia dodoneata. The sequence continues at coordinate 1,305,613 of OX345665.1, forward strand.
AAATGAGAGCTCTTATTAGCTTACTATATGTATAGCTTATAAACCGAATGCTGCCAAAAAAACAAAACTTTGAGAATAAGGGAAAAAAAAGATATTCCCACAAAACCCAAGGACCGAGGGGTCGTCACCCCTCGAGTTGACGCCGGGGTAATGAGGCCAAGCCTCGAGGCCCCTCTGTGCCCCCACCAGGGTCGGAAAGAAAACTATTGATTTTATTGATAGCTTACTATAAGCATGGAAAACGAGCAGAACACCCTGAACAAATCGTACAAACATTTGTCTCGAGGCGGGAATGGAACCCGCAACCTCCTCCGTCGCAGGCGGACCGCCCTGGTGCCCCAGAAGTCGTCAAAAATCTGAAGAATAAAACTAAAACGGCCACGTCAAATTATTCTTGTAATGAAAATGAAAAGTTTTTATTTCTTTAAGCTAACAAATAAGCACTTAGACACGTCATATTTTATAGTTCACTTCAATTTTAGTGGAAGAAGTGACAAGAAACCAATAGTATGTAAATAACTTATGTGTCTAGTACATTTGATTTGCTTATCTGTAAGTTGGTAGATTTTGAGTTGGAGCAAAACTCGTTCCAAGCTTTTTTATCTTCTAAGTAATCTGATATTTTGTAATAAGCTTTTTTACAAAGAATATGTTTAACAATTTTTTAAAATTTATTTATTGATAATTTTTGCAACTCACTTGGAGTTTTGTTGTAGAAGCGTATACATTGCCCTTTAAAAGATACATTTATCTTGTGTAGCCTAGTTGTGGGCACAGCGAGTTTATTCTTATTTCTAGTATTTACATTATGTATATCACTTTTTTTAGTGAACCGATTGATATTTTTATGGGTGTACAACAAGTTTTCATAAATATATTGACACGGTACTGTCATTGTGTTTGTAACTACTAGTTATTATATATTATGTAAATCTACACACTGAAGGTGGCGTTGAAGGCCTACGCCGTAGCAGGTGGTCTCCGAAATAAGGCCTACGCCGTAGGCCGAAAAAGCTCATGTGCGTGCTTTTCGATAGCAGTGGTAGCAGATTTAAGTTTTATGTATTACTAGCTGCGTCCCGCGGCTTCGCCCGCGTGGAAATCTATGTCTCAAATGGTTTATAAACCTTCCTCTTGAATCACTCCTAAAAAAAAATAACCCTGTATAAAGGTACGCACTCTGTGAAAAAATTGTGTTACTACAAACACTATTCAAAAGATATCTAATGCCCTGCGACAGAACTATAGACATTAGTCGAGCCTTAGTAGATACATATATTACGATCTTTAGCATCTTTAAGTACGAAACGTAACGGAACCAAAGATTGCCTGAAACAGATCGCTTCTAAGATAAGATCGATAAGGCCGCCTATTGTAGGTACTTGTCGCATGTAATGTCTTTTTGTAATTATCTGCATATGGTGTACAAACATTTTGTATTGTATTGAAACCTAAAAACTATAAAAAATAAAGATAAGATACGCAGTTTAAAGTAAACCTAGTTCTTCGTCCAGTTCATTCATGTTTGATCTCTCACAATAATTAGCCACCTGTTGGTCTGTCTGACTCCACTCATAAATGGCTGAGCACAACGTCCGTACAAGGTTATCTCAGAGGAATGATAATTGACATCTATAAAGTCCGTGTTTTCAGAAAATGAGATCTACTCTGAAAAAATAAATACGAGTTTGACGGATTACGGATCGGACGAAACGAATGAAAATCCGGCGCCGAATTCTATCACACACACACCAATCGCTTTACTATGATGATGGTATCGTTGCATAATCATAATCATACATAGATGCTAGAAACTCTAGTCTAGATAGTGCACCCGGTGCTATTTGAACGCAGAGATTATCGATTATCACGTGATGAAAATAAATTAAATATAAGAATATGGCTCGTATTGAAGTATTATCAAGAGATAATAAGCTTTTTTTGTTTCTCACCAGTGATTATTAATCTTTTGAGAAGTCAATAAATATCTTAAACCCAAAATATAAGAATAAATAATGCTGGACAATCCACACAGCATCATCTAGCCTAAGGATTACTACATTGATACATTATTGGTTGACCTTGACATTTTTGATATGTTGTGTCGTCGTCATGTCCCTCCATCTGTAAAGTTATCGTAAAGCGATTTGAAATTCAGCTCCCGTTCTTTCGATGATGCTATTGTTATGATATATTTATTTGGACTTACATATATCTTAAATATCCAAAGCGAAAGGTTGGTGACGCATCCTTGGCAACTTGTATTAGTATATATGGTATCTACCGTACGATCCGTCACCCGAAACTTACGTAAGTAGTTATTTCTTATTTCAAATAAGGCATCATGTTATTTTCTGTAATATTAATAACATTAATTAAGCTGTACTTCCACCGCATCATCGCTTCAAATTAGGGTTTGTCCTAGGAATTCCAGGTTCAAGGAATTTCATGAATTCCAGCATTTTTTGGCCGATTTGAGAACAATATCTATCTATTAAAAAAAACATCACATTTATCATTTCCAATATCAATTATTATTATAACTTTGCATACGAACGGTTTAATTATAATATAATATATGTAATAATTATAATAAATTATTATATTTATGATTATATAATATAATAATTATTTTCCTCATAAATCCTACAAAGTAAAAGTAAAGTAAAAAACCATTTATTTCTTTAGGCTTACAAAATAAGCACTTAGACAAGTCATATTTTATACATTAAATTATTATCAAATAAAATTATTTTACTGTTCACACTCGCCTACACGCCTTCGATTTCGCTTCTGATGAATATAGATCCATTCCAATCGCACAAAAACAAAAAAAAATACCTACCTAGTGCCCAACGATTCTTACAGAGAGTGTCTACTGCCTAGGTACCAATGGGGTATCCAGAATACCTACAAACAACCCACTAGCTTACCTGTGAACAACCTTTTCCCTGCGGTTTCTCTCTATTATTTGGGGTATTCGGAACCCAAACCTTAATTTAGTCTGACCTCCTTTACCTGGGTTTAATGAAATTAAATTTGTATGGCATAAAATATTTCTTTGTTAAACGCTTCCTGCACGCTAAGTGAGTTGGTAGGTACAGGTCAAAAACCACGGCTTTTCTTTTTTCAAAACATCTGTTATAACGGTATACGTGGTAGCTACACCAAAATGTTTGTAACTTAGGTAGATAGCCACTTGGTTGGTAGGAAAGTAGGTTACAAATGTATAATTAAGTATCTATAAACAGTGAAAGGTTATCGACATAGCTCAAAGAATTAGCAAGCTGAAGTGGCAGTGGGCCGGCCATATCTCGCGAAGAACCGACGGCCGATGGGGCAAACGTGTTCTTGAGTGGAGACCACGACTCGGCAAACGTAGTGTAGGACGCCCTCCGACCAGGTGGGATGACGACCTGCGAAAGACTGCAGGTAGATGCTGGATGCGGCAAGCTGAAGACAGGGCGCTATGGCGCTCATTGGGGGAGGCCTGTGTCCAGCAGTGGACTGCTATAGGCTGATGATGATGATGATGATGAAAGGGAATTATTTTGTTAGGTTTCTGAATTACGAGTAATTAATTTGTGTGGTTTTGTGAATTATTTTGTTAGGTTCGAGTTGGTGGAAAATAAAAATTTGTTTAGAACTAGTGAAAACGCAATTATTTTGTCAGGTACTTTTGCAAAAAGTACCTACCATAAAAATAATCTAAGTAGAGTCAAGTTATGAGTCTATTTCATCTAAAAGAGATAGAAATCCATATTTTCCACATGTTTCTTACTTACATAATCAACTGACGACGACCATTGACAAAGTAGGTTAAAGGTCTAGGAGTCTACGACCCACTGACATTATTTATAATGACACCCTTTTAGACTTAGCCAAAGATACTAAGTGACTTGTCCTGTCTTATTGAAATATAGAGCTTTTGACTTTGACCTCTTTATCAAAACCCTGTTCTAACAACCACGCGAAACAACTCAATCTCCAAAAAATACAAGGCATCGCAATAAATCTGGCCGAAGGAAAACAAACATTACATTATCCGCCATCTTGCTGACGTCAGAACATGGCGTCTCCCCATTGATAAAGGCGCCGTGTCGACCGGCGCGAGGGAGGTGCGCATTGAGCTTCTATACTACTACCATTGATAGGTTTTAAGGGTATTTGGAGGTTGCGATACGATTTTTTATTCAGTTCAAATTAAAGAATTTTATTTTCTCAAAAGAACAAAGTTCACTTAAATGAGAATGTACATTATGTATAATATACAATATACTTAAGCTTACTATCCTAACTAATTAATATATTATGCTGGTATTGTTATGTATAGGTAGTTATCTAGTAGTTTAAGTTATTTTACATTGATATTGTGTTCCGTATAATTAACAAATTTTGTCATTGAAGAGTATATGTTATTTTTTTTCTTAAAAACGTGCATTGATAAGTAAACATTTTATGACGTTTTTGTATTTGGAGGCGATACAATTTTTCATTACGTTCTTTATACGCACAACTTTATGGACTAATGGGCTATTTAATTTATGGGCACCTGCACACTTCAAATAAAAGAGGAGGTTCTATGTTCGGTTTTAATGTAAGTTCATCGATTACTCCGTCAATTGTGGACCGATTTGAATGATTCTTTTGCTTTTAGAAAGATCCCAAGAAGGTTTCATAAAAAATATTTCCAAGAGGTTAGTAGGTATTATATTTGGTCCGAAAAACTTAAAACACAGTTAGGTATTAAGAATTCTATAGTCGGTTTATAGATTTTAAAGCAATCAAATCGTCTTTAATTATTAAAGAAATCACATTACCTAGATACCTACTTCGGTACTCATTGTTGTTTTAGCTCAAAATTAGATTCCTATTTTGCAAACCATAGAACCTGAAAGTTAAATTTTCTTAGTCTTATATTTGTTGAAAAAACTAATTTCCTTTGAACATGGTGATCATATTAGCTGTTTAACTTCTTAACTTCTAGATGAATGAAAAAAGCCAATGTCTGATATTATAACTGTTTTTTTTTTAGTTTTGCGGGACATAATAAAAATAAAATAATTCGTTTTAATTTAATTGTTGACCATTTTTAAAGTGTGCCTAAAATCATAGTTGCTTGAGCTTGAAAATCCAAAAGTCGCATGATATAAAAGTATTTCCCCCAAGCCTACACCAGCCGTCCAAACTAGGCTGTAGATGCCTTGCCGCCGGCAACGACGGTCCTTCGCGCGCAAAATTGAATTTGGAACTTTGTTTCTTTTTAATTTAAACGCGCGATGGTTGTTTAGATATTCTGCCTCTCGCTGATACAGCTGTACTTGTTTTGGTGAGTTTAGATGATCTAGATTTAGATTTTCCAGATATAATTAATAAGAATGTCAAAATTTGGCAGCTATTGACCCTGTCCAAATGCTCTAAACTTGGAAAGCTTTTTCCAGGTTCCAATATCTGTTCGAAAAATCATAATCGAATGAGTCGACACTTTTAGCTATAAGTGTATTTATAGTGATAATGAAGATCGTCTTAACATCAAAGTTAAGTTAACGCGAGCGGTTCATAAAACCTTTAGCATTTAAAATTGATTTGAAAAGTTTTTTTTTACCATAGCTATTCAAAAATTATATATCTTTTTGATTACGTTAGATATAGTAATCGAATATGTCGGCCCTTCACTTTTACGATTATTTACCAAAAAGGTCATACCTTATTTAGGTCAAAAGGTCTATATTATATCGAGTCGTTTTACTCGGTTCTTATTTTCTTATTTCACGGTCTACGAAGCGTAGCAGCGTAGCACTTGCTACGGGTCTACGCAAGTGGCGTGTCTAGTGTGTCTAGGGACGAATTTAGGAAACATTATGAAATATGCAAAACTTATCCTAGCCAAATAACCTGTAGGAAATATTTTACGCTGGTTTTCACACGGGATATCAGTATTAATTATATCAGTCATCTAGTACACACACACAAGCTCTGCAGCTTGAAGCTAGATGATGCTGTGTGGATTGTCCAGCGTTATTATTATTTACTGTAAAATAAAAGTTTAAGAGTTCTTAATGAATTAGATCTTACTCGAGTCATCGTGTGGTCTGGAACTAAAAGTAAAATAGGCAATGGCAAATTATTAATGAGGGTATTTACGTGGCCTGTGACTTTAAACATCTGTTAACTGATAATTTCATGGTCAATCCGTTTTCATCAGTCAAGGGGTATTTACAATGATTATACATAAGAGATCGTTCTCTATATGCTGATAGAGTTTTCTAATGAATAGTTTGGTAAGATATACAGTTACACGAAAAATATTTTCATATGTACGACCGATGTGGCGCGGTGGGCGAAGGTCCGCCTGCGACACAGGAGGTTGCGGGTTCGATTCCCGCCTCGGAACAATTGTGTGTACGATCTGCAGATATTTCTTCCGGGTGTTCTGGTCGTTTTCTATGTATAATAAAAAACATCTATCTATGTAATGTATTGTATTATGTATATCAGTTATCTAGTACCCATAACACAAGCTCTGCTTACCATGGGGCTAGATAATGCTGTGTAAATTGTCCAGCATTATTTATTTATTTATATGTATATTCGTATTTTTTATTATCCCTCATAATTAAATCACAGTAGTGCAAAATAAAATGCTAAACGTTTTGTTAGTATTATTTATTTTAATATTGAGACGACCTTTGTGGCTCAGCGGGCGTAGGTCCGCCTGCAACGCAGGAGGTTGCGGGTTCGCTTCCCGTCTCGGAGTAATTATTTGTACGATTTCCAAATATTTGTTTCTGTTTTCTGTGTATTTCTCTGTATAATTAAAAAATAATCAATATCTGTAATGCATTGTAGTATCAGTCATCTAGTACCCATAACACAAGCTGTACTTCGCTGGGGGCTAGATGATGCCGTGTGGATTGTGCATTATGCATAAGTCGTTGCCGCATTATTATATTTACAACTTTTTTACTTTTAACTTTTTATTTATTTATAATTACAAATATTTAATTATTGTTAACAAGAAAAAAAATGTCTAGGGATTGTTCCCTTATTGGTTTCATACTCAACCTTCTCTACAATAATATAAGTACACGGGAATTACTTACTTTTGTCGTCTGTGTCTGACCTTGAGTCATATACTCATATACAAAAGACTTTAGGGGTAGAAAGGGGTGAGGGTGGCGTGGTTACAAATTAATTCAATTCACAACACAAAAGCTAGCTACTTGTTTCGCGAGTTACAACTTTACAAGTGATGAGCTGGTTTTGATTGGGGCTTAGAATACGTGTTCTATGTCAGGTGAAGATTTTGAGAATTCAAATTGTTTTATTACTTTAGGCTTACAAAATAGCACTTAAGAGAAGTCAAAGTCAAGCCAAGAGTATTGATAACATTGGTTTTGGCAGGCTTTTGACTCTGATTTTGGTAAAAGTAGAAGAGATAGATTTAGTAGGTCTATGTATTGATTGTTTGTTTTAATATGTAGTTTGATATAATATTGTTAACGACCTCTGTGGCGCGGTGGGCGAAGGCCCGTCCGCAAACCAGGAGGTTGCGGGTTCGATTTCCGCCCCGAGACAAATGGCAATGGATTTCCGCGAAGCCTGAAACTGCCCATCTATTATTTATCTGTCAATCATGTTTGAACTACAGTAAATTGAGATCGCTAACGCCCGTTCGTAGTCAAGTGTTGTGATTTCACTGGCCACCTGTTGGAAAGTGTTGACTAACCCGTGCCAAAACACAAACTCAGATAACCATAAAAGATGGCCATGGCCTCGTTGGGCAATCACTAGAAAGGTTAAGTTTAGTTTCCCGATAGCTCCGTCCGCCCCCGTTGAGTGCCTAAAGCTCTTTGTCCACTGCTCATTGCATCAGTCGACGTACGCCTTTGTCTGGAAATAGAACATTCCGGCACGTCACAGACTTCCTTTGTTTTAGTACAATCTGGGACTACGTTCATTTTGTCGCGAACGGCCCACATCAGATATACCTACACTTGTAATAAAAAATGTAATGTATTGTATTATGTATATCAGTCATCTAGTACCCATAACACAAGCTGCTTAGATTGCGGCTAGATGATGCTGTGTGGATTGTCCAGCATTATTTATTTATATACTAAAAAAATAATATAGCCTATGTTCACCGGGGATAGTGTAGCTTCCCAACGGTGAAAGAATTTTTCAAATCGGTCCAGTAGTTTTCGGAGCCTGTTCAATACAAACAAACAAAAATCAAACCTTTCCTCTTTATAATATTAGTATAGCGCTGCGCTCCGCGAATTAGCCCGCGTGGAAATCTATGGAAATATATCATGATCCACGAAAACGGGATAAAAAGTATCCTATGTCCGTCTCCTGGTTCTAAGCTACCTCCCCACTTATACTATTTTCAGCCAAATCGGTTCAGACGTTTTTGAGTTATAAATAGTGTAACTAACACGACTTTCTTTTATTATATAGATATTACGTTGAAGAAAGGAAATTTCGAAAATTTCATTGGGCAGGTAGTAACACCTATTATAAAGTGTTTATAATGCCTCTGTAATAGGTTTATCTTATATAGTTTAGCTGAGATACAAATCAAACCAGAGATATGCAGTTTCGTTATTATTTTCTAATAATTTTAGTATTTTTTTTACTATGAGAGGCGTAGGCTCACACCTGTAGAAACCTACATTATGTATGCTAGCATCGCTAAGTTTTAAAGTTACGAGTTGTTTGCGTAGCAGGTGCAGCCAGGATTTTTTTCAATGTATATTTATAACTTATAACAGCATAATTCTGTAATGGAAATGCTATTTTATTGCTCTATATATATATACTCAATTACTGAGATATTCGTAGTTAATTTATAAATGAGAAAAGCTGAAATACAATATACTGTATACATAATATTGTATTTCAGTTTATAAATTAACAACAAATATCTCAGTAATATTATACATCTGTTTCGGCCATCCAGTTTCGTGAGTGAAAAACAAGATTAGATTTAGCTCGATAGTAATCTAACTTCAAAGTGATTTGTGAATGCCGATCGAAATGGCTACGTGACGAGTATCATTAATTATTTGGAGTATATAGAGATAGACTTAATTAAAAGCCAGGTTTATAGCTTCGCCCTATGTATGTGAATATAAAATGTACCTGTAATGTACATGACGTAAAAAAATAATGCTGGACAATCCACATAGTAACATCTCATCATCATCAGCCTATTTTAGTCCACTGCTGGACATAGGCCTCCCCCAATGAGCGCCATAGCGCCCTGTCTTCGGCTCGACATAGTAACATCTATCTAGATGTTACTTGAGGCTAGAATCTTCTAGCCTCAAGCAAAGCAGAGCTTGTGTGGTACTAGATGACTGATATACTCGTACTATACATTAGGTACCTACATAGATCCCAAGATTTTTTTTTATTTATTTGCATACAGATAGTTCTAAATCTAGACTAAAACATAGGCATACATTATGTTACCATGGGATAGAAAGAACTTCAATCAAAGCTTGTGGAACTAGTTATATGTAGAATAAGCCCTAAAAACCATGTGAAGTAAAATTGTACGCATTGTATACCTACCTATGTGAAGTAACATTGTATTGACGCACGCACGAGAAGCATTATTTATTCAGATTCAAGTACCTAGTATTTAGTTTTTATTCGTCGTCAAATAATAGCCTATGGTAAAAAAGGTGATTCTTTTGATCGTCCAATAAAAGGTGAGTCACTGGTACACAACTTACACAAGGCTACATACCTTTTTCAGGATAGATATTGGCGGGACGTCGGAGGCAGGTTTGATTTGGGTTAGGATCGATATAATGTACTTACTAATGAAATTCATTTTACCTCCATCATTACATACTATGTAACTAGACATCGAACAATTGGACAGGGTGTGGATCATCATCATCAGTCTATGTTATTCAACTGCTGGACACAGGCCTCCCCCAATGAGCGCCATAGCGCCCTGTCTGCAGCTTGACACATCTAGCCCATCCTCCCTGCAGTCTTACGCAGGTTGTCATCCAACCTGGTCACAGGGTGTCTTTCAATACGTGTGCCGAGTTGTGGTCTCGCCCCAAGAACACGTTTACCCTAGTGGTTGTCGGTTCTTCGCGAGATATGGCCGGCCCATAGGATGGTTATGAAGGCAAGCCATCTTGTCCCAAACAAGGACGTTTGCCCATAATAACTATGAAGGCAGGAAGGAGGTACGCTCAGAAGTGGGCAAACATACATAATATGTGCTGAGGTATATCGAATTTTACAAACCCAGGACTTGATTTATAAATCACTAGATGCGCCCCGCGGCTGCACCCGCTTGGAAATCTATGTGTCAAATATTTTTTAAGCCTTTCCCATCTATTGCTGAAAACTGCATTAAAATTCGCTGAGTAGTTATAAGGTCTAAGCGAACAGACAGCGGAAGCGACTTCATTTTGTGAAGGAAAACATTTTGGACATTGAATGAATTAATGAACACTTTATTGTACTGAAAACTATAAAACAACACCTTATAATATTACATGAATATTACACATTAAAAGTACAATAGACGGCCTTATCGCTGACAGCGAGTTCTCCCAGGCAACCTAGGAGAATTGTGTCTCGTGTAACTCATCTAAAGTTATTTTTCGAAAAGAAACAGAAGAGCAATCTTTTTGCGTTACGCACTTATAAGAACAACATCTCTTATTACAACCCACTCACTAGAATGGCGCGTCAGTACAATGAGCTGTCCATAAAACATATAGAACTTGACATCTTTAAACTTTAATCCTAGAATTAACTATTTCATTAGAGAACTTAAAGGTATCCTCCATTTCAATGATCCTCATATCGCTGGTCCTCCAAGCTGGGCCATCCTACCTGGTGATGGAATTGAATAGAGTACTGCCCGGTCTTTTAGCTAGGTAGTGCATGTTTAATTTTATCACCAGTGTTAAAAATTGTTTTTGTTTTTGTTAATATTAGTCCTTTGGTACGAATTATTATAATATAATTTACTAAGTATATATGTACACACATATCTTTACGGTACAATGTAGATTAAAATTACTTTTTTATGATTATTTTAGATAACATTGTAATGTGTTTTGTGTGATAAAAAAAAAGAAACAGCGAAGGATCGAAACGAAGTAGAAAGCCCCCAAAGCTTTCAATCGAATGTTTATAAATAGGCTGGAGACATTAATACCGACCCTGACCTTGGATCGATCTGTCCCTCCATTTTATTACGAACCAATGCCTGTACGCGTCGCTGCGGCGTGAAATATTCAGATAATGACGGTAGGTAATGGAATTACACGTGTAACGTACTATCTATACAATTTAATTAAATTGAAGTGTCTGTTAGTATCGTCAAAAGTTCAAAATTCCTTTGAAAAACCGCATTAACGGATTTTGTTGCGGTATTTTTAATAGATAGAGTGATTCAAGAGGAAGCTTTATAAACCATTGACACATAGATTTCCGGGTGGGCGAAGCCGCGGGCGCAGCTAATTACTAATAAATGACTATTATTATTATAATGGCACTTTTGGTGATGTCGTCCTTATTTGACTTAATAATAATAATGTAAATCCTTTTATTGGCTGTTAGTGATATTTATAAGATAAGTTAATTTATAATTAAGAGCTGTGGATTTTGTTCGTAAATAAAATAAAAAATAAATTATGACTATATATTTTTTATCTCGGAAAAACGCGGGGAAAAGCAAACCGGGGACAGCATAGTATATTCCTTGTCTATGAAAGTACCGTGTCACAAACATAAGGTAGCTGTGACAACAGCAAATTTTTCTATAGGGTACAATTCTATAGGGTAGGGCTAAGTACCTCTTGTTGGTTGATGGGACACTTCCTTCGTAGAGGTCGCTTGCAGTCTACTAATAGTCTGCAAGCGAATCGTGTTCTGATGAGATTTTAATATCGGCTGATAGGACTTTGCAAACTACTCTTCGGTTTCTGAAAATTATTTGCTTGATAGGAATCTACTATATGAATTACAGTCTTATTATAATAATAAATAAATAATGCTGGACAATTCACAAAGCATTATCTAGCCCCATGGTAAGCAGAGCTTCAAATTAAATATCTAATTAGTTATAATAAAAAATACATTTATTTCGGACAAAAATAAAAATTAAACTGGCTTAAGTAATTCAATTTAGGTCCATTTAAAGATTTCAAGCTAAAATTAATATGTGTGACATTGTGGGAAGCAGTGGATGCGACACCTTTAATACTCGTAGGTACCATGTTTGACGCAATACAAATATTTGGATTTGGATTTGATGGGTCAATGGGTCCCACGGGAAGTATAAAGGAACATACTATTCGCCTACTAGATACATTTCTGAATAAAATCGTCACGTTGAGAATCAAATCAAAGGAAGCTTTACCTGTAATCCCTACCTGCGGAGTTTCAGTCGCAATTACTGATAGTCCATTACAGAGCTAAATATAGCCTACCCTGGATATTGATCTACTGATAGCTTCTGCCCGTGAATTCACTCATTGAGTCTGCTAACGAAAGTCGGCGACACAGCCCGGCGGGTTGGTGTGACATTTTAATGTATGGATAGTGCAGGTAACCGACAGCCTTTTTTCAAATTGTCGGCGACTAGCAGACTTTGCTGTTTAGATGCCAAATTCTTTTATTGTTTGCCGTGAAGAGGAAACACATACAAACATCCAAGTATTGCATATATAATATATTATTATGAAGTCGTAGTACATGTAGTACAAAGTCGCTTCCCGCTGTCCCTTTGTATGCTTACATCTTTAAAACTACGGAACGGATTTTGATGCGGTTTTCTTTAATAGATATAGTGATTCAAGAGAAAGGTTTATAAACTATTTGACACGTAGATTTCCACGCGGGCGAAGCCGCGGGGCGCAGTTAGTAAATATTATAAAAAGTGTGATGAAACCAGATAAGTCAGAACAACTTTTGCATTTATAAATTAGTATGGATAACGGGCGCACACATAGTTCTGTGACATACAAACCTATGAATGTATATGTGATATTACGTATGTACATATAAGGCTGTCAGCCGCCATATATATGTCGTTTCACGGAATAATTCGAAGGACGGTTCGGATTTTCCCGTTGTTTATACTGAAGTTATTATATTCTTATAAGTAAGATTTTGTGTTTAATTTATGTCTATTGATTGATACAAGATATAATTATTGTCATCTATACTAATATTATAAAGAGGAAAGGTTTGATTTTTTGTTTGTTTGTAATGAATAGGCTCCGAAACTAATGGACCAATTTGAAAAATTCTTTCACCTTTGGGAAGCTACACCACCCCCGGTGAACATAGGCTATAGTATATTTTCAAAAAAGTTAGGGATCCATACTAAAACCGTGCAAAGCCGGGAAGGTCTACACACACAAGTATAATTTGGAGGACATGTTTTACCAAAAAAATACTTTAAAAGCCTAACAGAAAACCACTTGTAGGTAACCATTTGTACCTACTCGGAGGTTTCTATTTCATCTTACTTTTCATTAGTGTAAATATGCATAATGTTATAAATGCGAAAGCTGCCCGATTATGAATATTAGTATATTTATTTGAATATCTAATTATTATTGTGTTAATCATTGTTATCTCTTAGGATAAAATGACTGAACGGAACGGGATGAAATTTTCTTAGATGTATAAGACTACTTTTTGTCCCGGATAAATGTGTGCGAAGCCGCGGGTAGAAGCAACTCCAAAGATATTTATATATATTACGAATATATATGTACAATATACCTACAAAAAAAATATATATACGATATTACAAATTACAAAGTGTCCCTTAATTATTTATGGAGACATTTTGTCAATCATTTTGTAATTTATTAATTGATGTAATTAGAACGGCTCAGGCCAATTATGCAATTTAAAAAAATATATATTTTATAGATAATGCCAATAGCGGGAAAAATTATAATTTATTCACGAAAAGGCTCTCCCTAATGCCCTAGGGAAGTAGACTATGAGAAAACTAGTCCACTGTACTACGTTCATTAAAACTTCAAACAACTCTTCTTCTTCACGTTGCAGGCCGCCAGACTCTGGAACGCCCTTCCCGTTTCTATCCGTCAAGCGAAATCCCTTCCTATCTTCAAAAGTATGGTTCATCAACACTATCTGACCACTCTTGATAAGATTTCTTGATTTTTATTTTTAGTTTTATTTTCTATGTTAATTGTTCCTGTTTTTTTTTGTTTTATTATATATATGTACTTAAGATAAATATCAATTATTTTATATATAATTATCTTGATAATTACGCCACCGTCAGCTTTAAAACGTACCGATCCTATCCATCCAACGGTTGCCTGGAAGAGATCGCTTTTAGCGATAAGGCCGCCGATTGTGCCACTAGTTATAATTAGTATTAAGATCCTTTAGTATTTTTTTTTTTTTTTTTGTATTGATGGTGCAATAAAGTTATATTGTATTGTAACTCTCCTATTGGGAGTCCCAGTTAATAGACATAGACATTCATTTATTTGCTGCTGCAGTACAAAAAAAAACAAAGTAATACATCTATATCTATATATCTATATATATAAAAGAAAGTCGTGTTTGTTACAACACTTATAACTCGAGAACGGCTGAACCGATTTAGCTAAAAATTGGTGGAGAGGTAGCTTAGAACCAGGAGTCTAACATAGGATACTTCTTATCATTTAATGAAACCTTTTGACACATCGATTTCCACGGGGGCGAAGCCGCGGGGCGCAGCTAGTAATAAATAAAAATAACTAAGCGCTACATAATAAAACATTTGAAACTATCATGGTTATTACACTAAAGTCATTTAAATGTGCCGAAATATTGGATAACTCAAAAATCAAATCATGGTAAATATCCCGTTTTAAATGAATCGCTATATAGTATAAAACAAGTCGCTTCTCGCTGTCTGTCTGTCCCTATTTATGCTTAGATCTTTAAAACTACGCGATCCAAGATAAAGGTTTATAAACCATTTGACACATAGATTTCTACACAGGCAAAGCCGCGGGGCGCAGCTAGTAGAGATAGTAGAGAATAAACTTGCACGGCACAGCCCTAGCGGACGGAAACGCAGATAGTGTGCTGTGCTGACGTCATCCGCGGCCATCGATTTATCCCGGAGCGCGGCCGGATTTAGATATCTGTTGGTACCTAGGGCTTAATCCCAGATTTATTAAGGTTTCTACAATTTGTTAGCTGGGTGCCTAGTCCTCATCATCCTATGTTAGTCTACTGCTGGACATAAGGCTCCCTCAATGAGCGCCACAACGCCCTGTCTTCAGCTTGACGCAACCAGCATCTACCTGCAGTCTTTCGCAGGTCGTCATCCCACCTGGTCGGAGTTTTAGAGAGATAAAGAAAAACATACCCCACAGATCACTAAAAGTGTCGATTCATCCTTTTATTAGCAAATCCTTTTCCCGAACACATTTGAATAGAATAGATAATTGCATTAGTGAAAGGAGCGTGGGCGAATTCATGCGAAATTTAACTCTGATAATCGAATTACAGAGTTCCAAATAAAATCAAATGTTTTGCCTGAACTTTTGCAAAGTCATTTAATATTTCAGGTGAGTTTTAGACGAGTTTAACAACTGACGTGGCTTTGTGGTGGGTAGATCTTGATTTAATGGTAGTGGGTTCATAAAACTCCTCTACGTAATCAATAAATTGGTGACAGGACTCTTGGACACGTACATGTATAAAATTCAAATTACATAAGTTAATTTAGGAAAAGTAAATTTAGGGGCCGGCCATATCTCGCGAAGAACCGACGGCCGCTGGGGCAAACGTGTTCTTGAATGGAGACCACGACTCGGTAAACGTAGTGTAGGATGCCCTCGACCAGGTGGGATAACGACTGAAATATTGCAAAAAAAAATAAAGTAAGTAATAATATTATTCACTTAAATCTTTTTAAGGTAAAGTATAGAAGCGAACTAGAAACCTTTACCTTGTTAGGTTGTTAGTTTTCGATTTGGAGCAAAACTCGTCCCAAGCTTTTTTTCCTCTAGAAGATAATCTGATATTTTGTAGTTAGCTTTTTTACAAACGATATGTATGTATTTGTTTGAATATATTCGTTGATAGTTTTTGCAGCTCACGGAGTTTTGCTGTTGAGCCGTATACATTGCCCTTTAAAAGAAACATTTATCTTGTGCAGCACAGCTGTTGTCGCGTTTCTCCTTTGACGTTTTACATTAGATACAATAAATCTTATACATTTTGTTTTGCTTTCGTAAAGCAAAATATTATTGGCACTAAACCAATAGTCTTTGAGATTATATTATTCACATTCATCATCATCATCATCAGCCTATGTTAGTTCACTGCTGGACATAGGCCTCCCCTAATGAGCGCCATATCGCCCTGTCTTCAGCTTGCCGCATCCAGTATCTACCTGCAGTCTTTCGCAGGTCGTCATCCCACCTGGTCGGAGGGCACATATTCAAATTGTCGACATTTAAATGTAAATGATTTTATGAAATATGCGAGCCCCCTGATATTTATATATTTATTTTAAGAGAAATAAACATTGTGTGAATATTTCGCCTATCTACTTTATACGGTTCATAAGATAGGAACAGCCCCCTGACAGGCGAAAATACGGACGGGCGATCAGACAGCGGAGGCTTAGTAATATATATACTAATATTATAAAAAAAAAAGGTTGCCTGGAAGAGATCGCTTCTAAGCGATAAGGCCGCCCATTGTACTTGTCGCATGTAATATTTTTTGTAATGATCTGTATCTGGTGTACAATAAAATATTTTTGTATTGTATTGTATAAAAAGGAAAGGGTTGGTATTGTTGTTTGTATTGAATAGGCTCCGAAACTACTGGACCGATTTGAAAAATTCTTTCACCGTTGGAAAGCTACACTATCCGCGGTGAACATAGGCTATATTATATTTTCAAAAAAATTTGGTATCCTTACTAAAACTCCAATAATGTAGCCCGGGACGGTCCGCTAGTTTATTATATGTATGTAGGGTCCCGTTTGGGTCCCTCTCGAAAAATCGTCGACATTGACGGGCAACATTTTAACGGAGTATATATATTTTATTTTCTAATTAAGGTTTTCCAAGGGCATACATAAAATAGCGTCAATTAGGATAAGGTCTATTTTAAGGACGCTATTTTTGCCGAAACTCGCCCCCAGCGACGAGCCAGGTGTGCAGGACAATATTATACTGCACAAGTGTGCGCTCTTTATTCCCTTACTTATTTTTATTCTTATCTTTATTCTCATAAACCGATGGGACGGCAGACCGATACGACCGGGGAGGGGTCAGGTGCAGGACCAACAGCTTAACAGTAAAATAATCTTATTTGATAATAATTTATAGCCTGCCTTTCTTAAATTCACATAATTCTTTCCATCCAAAGGTTGCCTGGAAGAGATCGCTTCTCATCGATAAGGCCGCCCATTGTACTTGTCGCATGTTATCTCTTTTTTGTAATGATCTGCATATGGTGTACAATAAAGCATTTTTGTATTGTATTGTATTTGACTTGTCTAAAGAAATAAAACATTTTGAATTACCGTGCTTTTCGAGGCACCATCGGGTGTAACATCGCCAGCTTTTTCCTCCGCTCCGGGCTGCCATTGTCAATTTTTCTCGCTAGAAAAATCTCAATAACAACTATTGGCTTGACCTGGGATGTGAACCCAGGATCTATTATCAGCGGTTTAACAAGCTCTCTATTATAAAATAAAGTCGTGTAGTTACATTATTTATAACTCAAGAAATGCTGAACCGATTTGGCTGAAACTTGGTGGGGAGGTAGCTTATAGAACCAGGAGACGGACATAGGATACTTTTTATCATTTAAACCATATGAAACATAGATTTCCACGGGGGCGAAGCTGCGGCGTGCAGCTAGTTTTAAATATAGAGGATCATTAAAAACTTAATTCCCAAGTATTTTCTTTCTTCTTCGCAATGAATAAATAGCTTAAGCTACGCCAACACGTTTTTCTAAAAATACTTTAACTGAAAATTAAAATACGTCTTGTTTACATCGAATATCATTTCATAGAACTATTTTCGTATTAACCGCTCAATTAATTTAGGATCCATTACGAATTTTCACTCACGTAGTATTCGTACTTAATTAAATTACCAAAACCATTTCGGACTCGCCTAAACCTGCTTGCCACCAACCTTTTACGGACTGTAAACTTTTGACATCACCTTATTTTACTATTACGCCTCTTACTATAGCTATCTTCTAATTTTTTTGACATTGTATAAAATTACAATATGCATTACACAAAATTATTTGGTCTTTCTCATAACCCGCGAAATAATTTTAGTGTACCTTCTATTGAGTGATATTGATTCAGTTAGAGGAGCGTTCTCGCCTGTAAACGTTCTAGTTTGAGCCCGGCTTTAATTCCGTTAGGTTCCCATCAGTCGGAGATAACTCAATGAATCTTGTTCGAGATGAAAGGAGCTTGCAAAAAAACTATATTTCACGTTTTGAGAGCGAAATAAAAAAACTTTTATTTACTACTAGCTGACCCGGCGAACTTCGTACCGCCTTTTGTTAGTTACGAAACCCATGAACGTTTTGTACGGGAAAATGTTCTTTTCATGAATTTCCAATGTTGTTAATAGTTATTCTGATATTTGGGACGGATACATATACAACAAACCAAAAACTATAACAATCAGTCCAGCCGTTCTCGAGTTATAAGTGCACGAAGAAACCCGACTTTGTTTTATATACAGAATGTCCAATTAATGGATAACTTCCTGCAAGTACCCCACAGATACTTGTGGTGCCCCCACGGCCACTTAGGAAAATAATTTTATCTGCAGCGGTGTAGGATTTTCTTTTTTATATAGTTACCTACTTCTTTTGTATTTCTACTTTTAATAGACTAGTTTATTAGACATATGATACTTGCTCCTTATGTTTCTACATAATTTATGACATGAAACTGTTCTATTGTTTACACAGTAAAAAAAATACCTAAGTAGGCAAAGTACAATAGATATTTAGTAGAATAATAGATTATAAATATAATAAACTTCAGATAACATGGCTTATCATAGCCATTTATTATTCTGTTAAAAAAATACGACATACCAATCTCCATACAGTATTTTTATGAAAAATTAAGTACATATCTACTTTGTAGGCATATATCTTACTAGTTTCTCCCGCGGCTTCGCACGCCTTGTTTCTAAGGAAACGGTTATTTATATCCCATGGAAACTGATATAACAAGTAGCCTATGTTTTATTTGGAAACTACCTGGAACTATGTATGAAATTCACCGTTTGCTGCCAAAACTAAGTTCAGCTTGATCAAGTTCAAATTCGTAATACAGTGTGGCATTGCAGTTCTTAAACTCGGGTTAGCGCTTAGATCGGATCAACTTTATCCTGGTAAAATACACTTAAACAACGGTAAAATTGAACCTAAATCTAACATTCGGTTTCAGAAATTCTCAAAGATTTATAATTGATATTTCTCAAAATAATATACTTTCACTTTCACAGTTTTTATTAAACATAGAGAGCGGATTATATAACTTACAGTTGGTGATGTTATGGTGACTTACTACATTTACCGAAATATTGGAAAACTCAAAAATCTAATCATGGTCAATATCCCGTTATAAATGACTTTGGTGTTTATCACCATGATCGTTTCAAAAGTTTTAAGGTGACTTGTTTTAAAACACTGGACTTAAATATAATAAATAATGCTGGACAATTCACACAGCATTATCTAGCCCCATGGTAAGCAGAGCTTGTGTTATGGGTACTAGATAACTGATATACATAATACAATACATTACATAGATAGATATTTTTTATTATACATAGAAAACGACCAGAGCACCCGGAACAAATATCTGCAGATCGTACACACAATTGTTCCGAGGCGGGAATCGAACCCGCAACCTTCAGCGTCGCAGGCGGACCTTCGCCCACCGCGCCAGGTCGTCACAAATATGTACTTTGACACTGTTTCAAATATGTATTCAAAACAAAATATCCATACTAGTATATACATACAGGGTGAAAAAAACATTGATTCGATTGTCATGTTTTGGGTATGACAGTGAGAAGGTGAAACAAAATCATACATAGCTTCACGATTGAGATTTTCCCAAAGCTGCGAAAGGTCTAATCTGAATAACTCAGGGTTGATAAACTTTTTAACGGTAGCAAGGCTTTTAAAACAGGTCACGTAGGTCCCAGAGGCATTTCAATCAGCGAATAACGTATGGTATTTTATTCTATTAATAAATTGTTTTCCTGGGCACGTAGCGTGCGCCCTTTAGACCTTTCGCCTCAAATGGAAATGCGATTATACTTTGAAGCATGTAATAGGAAAATGGCATATCTATAGATTCAGGATTAAAAAGAATATCTCGGGTTAGTCTCGAGCCCCGAGTTCACTTGACTATACCTCTAGTAACAAGACGTGATCATCTCAGTTTTTGATAGATTTTGGTACAGCAGCGTTAGGTTTGTAGTTTTTTTAAACGCGCCAAATTATTTACACATTATCATCATCATCAACCTATAGTAGTCCACGGCTGGACAATGACATAGGCCTCCCCTAATGAGCGGCATAGCGCCCTGTCTTCACCTTGACAAATCCAGCATCTACCCGCAGTTCTTCGCAGGTCGTCATCCCATCTGGCCGGATGGCCTACACTACGTTTGCCGTGTCGCGGTCTCCATTCAAGGTTTTATCCCGCGGTTGTCGGTTCTTTGTGATATATAATTATGGAGACAATAGGTACATAATATTCATGATTGAATATTAAAAAAGAAATATCCTTGTATCGTCATACCAAGGTTCTAAAAAACTCTAATTAGACCAGGAATCCCACAAACTAATTAGTTAAAATCCAAAGAGATAAGTTCGTGTGGTCAAAAGGCTTACGTTGTAAAACTTCGTGCGGTTCGCAAGGGATTAGTTGACCGAGCGGAGCAGGATCTACGTTAATTGGACAAATGCCCGGTTCCGTACATTTATATTTTACTGGATTTTGTTGCGGTTTTACTCGTTTTTCTGGAGTATGAGCATTTAATATGTTACTTAAAATATAGAAATACATGTATGTGAAATACGCTCAAACATTTCGCAACCGATCATTTGCCATAATAATATAATAATTTAACCTTTATCGGCAACAAATTATAATTATTATTTCATCATAATAACAGATCATCCCACACATATCCAGTGCTGGACACCGGCCTCGCCTACGACGCTACAAATAGCGAACCTAAGTCGTCTTCGTCTATATAACTATAATTTAAAATTGATTTGAATAGCTATTACTCACGGCCTAATACACAAATTTTGGGATAAAAAAGATCTACTCACATATTATTTTACACTAGAACTGTGTTCATCAACAATACACACCATGCGAGTATTATAATTCAGTAAATTTAATGAAAATAGTATTAAATACCAATTGGCAATTAATGTCCAGTGTTTATCGGAAAAACAGGAACAGTTCGGCAAAGTTCCAATTATACGTCCGCCCATATCGCCCTACATTATGTAATGTAGATAATGTAATTTCTGAGAACAGAAGCTTGTAGTTTTTTGTCACCTGATCAGGATCACTCACAAAACCAAGAAGGAAGTTGGACGTCTTGACTTTTGTATCAAGTATCTTGATATGAATACAATTATTATTATTATATTAGCCCGGGGTGTCCCACTGCAGGGCAAAGGCCTCCCTCCCCTTCTTCCACTCATCTCGGTCCTCAGCAAGGAATACAATACAATATAAAAATACTTTATTGTACACCAGATAGAGATCATTACAAAAGGCATTACATGATACAAGTACAATCGGCGGCCTTATCGCTTAGAAGCGATCTCTTCCAAGCAACCTTTGGATGGAAAGAATTATGTTAATTTAAGAAAGCACCTGCCTTTCTTAAATTAACATAATTCTTTCCATCCAAAGGTTGCTTGTTCCAAAGATAAGATAAATATGAACATAACATGAATATAACAAGAAACTTCAAGACAAAGTCATGGCCTACTATATAAGACCTAATATAAATTCAAAAGTTACCTACTCTGTCTGTATGTCACCTTTCTTTCCAACAAAGTCAGACAAGGAGATAAATTGTGTCCGAAGGAAGGAAATTGGCAATTTTTATCTGGGATAGCGTGAACGAAGCAGCACAAAAAAGCCAGTCTGAAACAAAAACGTAATAAGTAATAAGATACCTATTTTTGTTCTCGTGGGTTACCAACTCGTTTATTCATGTGTTAACCTACATCAGCAGTCCCAGACAAGGTAAAACCTTTAGGTAAAGCTTAAAATGGCTATATGGATACTGACCAGGCTTTAGTACATTTGATCACCCAACAAGGTTCTTCCAAAACAGCTTTTATTTATTTATTTATTGAGGAATAAAAAACTACATAACAGACTACATTTAACTTAAAATAGAATAGAAATTCATTTATTCATAACAACTTAAATTAACAAATAACACACTTTTAAAAATAGGTACATGGTACGTTCTTAATATAAATATTAATTATTTTATATATTATATAATCATTTTCCTAAATAATTACGCCACCGTCAGCTTTAATACGTACCGATCCTATCCATCCAAAGGTTGCCTGGAAGAGATCGCTTTTAGCGATAAGGCCGCCGATTGTGCCACTAGATTTAGTTAGTATTAAGATCCTATTTTTATTATTTTCTTTATATTTGATGGTGCAATAAAGGTATATTGTATTG
Organism: Eupithecia dodoneata; assembly: GCA_947044415.1. Classification (NCBI taxonomy): domain Eukaryota; kingdom Metazoa; phylum Arthropoda; class Insecta; order Lepidoptera; family Geometridae; genus Eupithecia; species Eupithecia dodoneata. Next base: position 1,328,405 of record OX345665.1, read on the forward strand.
TATTGTATATTGTATTGTACATGTAGAGAGTTGAAGTGTTGTGTGTCGTGATCGAGCTGCGTTCGATAATAATGAAACCGGTGGTAGTGGTAACGTTCGCAGCAAAGACATAAAATGAGGGTAGATCGGTATGTCTGCCCATAAAAACTAACTCGCAGTCGCAGTGCCTTCAGTTATTCCGTGATCATGGCGCATGAAACTGTGCCGAAATATTGAATAACTCAAAAATCGAATCATGGTAAATATCCCGTTTTAAATGTCTTTAATGTAGAGAGTTGTTACAAAAAGGCTCTAACTCAGCATAATGCTGGCTAAGCTCCGTAAGTGAGTTAGCCAGCGCTGGTCTTCCGTTAGAGCCCGTACAGGTGACTTACTATACGTTTTTATCAGTACTTTACAATTATTAAGTTGAGCAATATTCAAAATGTAGCCTACAACGATATCCACATACATATGAGTTATTACATAGAAAATAAAACCATGCAAATAGGATGCCTAACTAGCTAGCAAGAGCTAGGCGGGGAGCCTAGCTCTTGCTACTAAGTAAAGCAAATAAACGAAACTTCCAAAAAACTATTTGTTTATTTACTATTATTTCTAAAGAATTAATAATAAAAAAATATAAAATAATAATAAAAAGTTCAAATAGCCATAAGTTATGTTGGGTAATTAGTGAAGTTCACTTGACAAAGTAGACTGAATAACCACTTTTTAAATGTATAATGTCTTTTAAGGTGGAATGTAAAAACGAATTGTAACAGAAAACAAAAATTAACATAATGTTATTGCAGCTACTAGTATCCTAGCTTCAGCTTTACTTATATGTACAGATTACAGAAATCATGCGCCAAAACGACAACTGATTGGAAGTTTGTTTTTGCATGCTTTCAATGGCTTACAATTATTGCAAAACGACTTATCTGCTGCCTAAATTACTTGTTGGCCCTCTAGGAAAAAACTAAAGCGATTATATCACGGTGGATGTCCAGCTTTAAGCAGTACATACAAACGTTTGAAAGTCCTTACATTAAGAATAGAAATTCGAAAATGTAGGTACCTACCTAGATAAGTTATTTTTGTTCTTGACTCGTAATTCTATTTCTACTATTGAAAACACGCCATAAAAGCCAAATTTTATTTGTATTCTTTTTTATCTGTATCACAAGTGATTTAATAAAGACAAAAGTTTGGAATTAGTTAGATTAGTTTGAAGTTAGTTTTATGTTTGTTCAGCGAATATTTTGCTATATTTATTTCGCATTTTAGTTCACTTTGAAAGTCAAAAAGTGTAAAGTACGTAGCGTGTCTACGCTGTCGTAGCTGTTCTACGTGTTCGTAGAGGATCTACGTGTCGTAGCAGGGTCTACGATCCGTAGCAGGTCTACGTGGCGTTACTACGAGGCTACAAGAGAATTTAATAAAAGGGAGTATCATAAATTTCATTTTCTCTTTTTATCGATGTTGTAAATTCTTTTATTTGAACATCGACGGTGAATTTTATTAAAACGTGGACAGGAGCAGATAGGAAACAAAAGGTTCCAGACAAATTTGTAAGAGAATCGCGTAAATCTTGATTGAAAATTACGTTTGAGTAGGAAAATTATTGTGACCTTAGTATGTACTAATAATTAGTAGTACGAATCTAAGTTTTTTCCTTGATCGAGCAGAATTTCTACTCAGTAAACGAACTACTAGAAAAGTAAATTTAATATGACTATATTTCCGTATAAATTTTTTTTATGTCAACTTTTTAATTTATTTATTTTGTTTTTATTTATGTTTAAATTTTAAATTATGCTTGTGATGATAAAATACAATTTGTATTATAATTTTAACTATTCTTATGAAAAAATTTCATGTAAATTAATTTTACCAATAAATTGTATTTCTGATCTATGAACACACAAAATCACAAAAACAATAATGAACCTATTCATGAGTTGACGAACATAATTTTAACTTCAGTGCTTTCACGCATAGTCTAAGTGCTTATTTTGTAAGCCTAAAGAAATAAATGATTTTTTACTTTTTTACTTTACATACGACTACCAATAGGAAAATGGGATGTAGTTAATTATCCCAATTTTTTTAGGTACACCTAGTTTGTAACCATTGTTGTACTAACAACTAAGTCTTTCTTGGGGTACTAAGTCTTATGTGTGGTACTAAGCCTACTGAAAATGTTTTAGGGTATAAAGTGTTTTCTATCTATCTACGAGAAAACTTCTTATCACTCTTTAAGACTTAGTAAATAGCATTCACGAGGGAAAACGGTTTAACTCCCATCTTGTGCAAGTCACGAGTACTTCTTTGTAGGCAATTAATTCAGCTTAGCTGTGGACTAAGTAATTAGGTACGTTCCCTTAGGGGTGTCGTTAAACAATGCTAATGGTATTCGTTCTTTTAATAGGACTTCTACAATTCTATTAAACTTATCTAGTGCTAGTTGCTTAACGTGGGTAATTACTGAGAGCTAGCCCGATCGTCCTGTACCTAAAGGGTAAAATGGGACCCTATTATTAAGACTCCGCTGTCCGTCCGTTTGTCTGTCCGTCTGTCACCAGGCTGTATCTCATGAACCGTGATAGTTAGACAGTTGAAATTTTAACAGATGATGTATTTCTGTTGCCGCTATAACAACGAATACTAAAAAACAGAAGTGGACTCGCTCTTGGCCGGTTTTATTTGTTTACATTCATTTTTTATTTGGTTTAGTTCTCGACGAAAACGGAAATTTCGAGTTATTTGTAACGTCTCGTGTAGACGTGTTCGTTTCCAACGTGTCACCAAAAGTATTCCCAATGTCTCACGAAAGTCAGCGTCGTGATAAATAATCTTTAATACGATTCTACATCATATATTATTTTCGTAGAAAGTTGAGCTTCTTTTGCATTTTGTAGCAATGGGATTATATTTTTTATTCTATTAGACACACGTTTTTTAGAATGTTTTGTAAAATGTACTTAAAATTTCAGAGTTTTAAAATTCGTTTGAAAAAACGGCCGTTTCGTAAGTAAGCGAAAGTAGCCGTTCAAGTACTTATTAAATCTACTCAGTATTAATTTTATGGCATTACTAGATTTTGATGGCTTTGGTGCATTCGCACGCGTTATTCATAATCAATCTTTATTTGCATGAATGTATTTATAAAAGGTCTTAATTCTAAACATGTCCAGATACAAACCACCTACTCAGGTGTGCAAAATCTTAGGAATTTTATATTCATTAATGTCTCCAAGGTCAATACAAAAAATCATACAAAATCTTAACCAATCTTATTTCTCTACACCGGGCGGATATCATCTTCAGTATCATATTGTGCACCCGAGGATGATACCCGCTATGTGTAGCCTTCTTCTTTAGATTAACTCTCCTAATAGGGCCTCTGTGCTGTTGGCTTCGGCCCCTGGCCAACCCAAAGGATCAAGTCACTTTATGCCCCGAGGTCATGGAAATTAGAAACACATAATAATAATATCGAACCACCTCAGGACCATTCTCTATCTAAGTACGAGTAGGTATACAAACATGAATGAATCGTCAAAAACGAATTACAGTTGTCGGTTAAAACGTTCAATGGATAATCTCTTGTAAATTGATATTTATTATCTAAATCGGTAAGTATAGTTATTATCATTATTTATGCCAGGAGCAATGAGACAAATAATCCTTCAGATAATTATTTAATTTAACATTATATTGCTTCCTTATTATAATTTGAGGTTATCTACACAATAAAAATAGTTCTATGACGTAGCATGGGATCAAAGTTTGGGTGGATGGTAAATTTTTTGTTACTTTTTCACGTCAAAATGTCTTTTTTATAATGATCTGTGTAGAACAAAGTATTTTTGTATTGTATTGTAAATGTAGCCCAGATGTAGGTAACTGGAATAAAACATAGGCACACTTTGTATCGTATAAATCAATTCCCATAGGATATAAATTACTTGGAACGTTTCTACGAATATCCCGTTGTAGATTTCTGATTATGCCTCGTGGAGAGTTGAAACCAGTTGACGAGAAGATAGGTTTTCGCATTTGAAGATGAAGCGCATGAAGATAGGTTGGTGTGGTCTTTTCTTCAACAATCTAAATTGTGTGTGAGCTTCAGTTGGACTAGACTTGGCAATGTTATAATGTTATATTATATGTAAGTCTGTGTTTTACCTTCTCTGATTTATGACAAATTAGAAATGAAAAAAGTGCGCAATATGAACTTGAAGGTAAATTTATTATATTTTCCAGCAATCGTAGTGAAAAGTAGAGTTTAAAAATAATAGTTTCCTATTTTATACCGGAACAACGCATGCAAAGCCGCCGGTAGATGTCAGTAAAGTAGGTGATGCATGAACATTTGTACACAAACACACAACGAGAATAAAGTAAGCCTTCCAATCCACCCAAATCTTAAAATTTTGACTAACAATTACTTTTATTTCATTTTTACATTCGCGCACGATTCACGAAAGTTCTTTATTAATTTCACTAGTTTCATGGTTACTTTCTGTCGTTTTTCGACACGATTATATCAAAAGGTAGCGAGGCTTTGCCAGGTCCATTGATAGCTCCATTATCTTTTGATTGACCGATAATTTTTACAATTCGGTTTGTTTCCTTGATAGCAATGTATTTAGTATAAAAGAGCTACCGCGGTTGCAGAAGGCATCATTCGATCACGGCTAAACCCAAAAATGTAAGTACTTACCAATTAATTCTTACAAATTTAATGTTCATAACCTTTTCACGATTTTAATTTGAATCACTTCATCATAACTTTTGCTTTTGTAATGGTTCAGTATAATCTCTTGAGAGGTTTTCTCTTCTCTTTTTCTATTATAACTGTCAGTAATGCCACCTTCACCGAAGCCTCAAAGTTCTCGCGATCCACCGTGGTCTTACTTTTGGGATACAGTAATTCATAGTATTGTAAAATGTTGCAGCTAGAAATGAAATTCTTCGCTGCATTCGTCGCCCTCCTGGCCCTGGCCGCCGCCAGCCCGCTGAAGCCCGCCAGCAACGAGCTCGCGCAGCTGGAGGCCATCGTCGCCGCCATCAACAGCCCGAGCACCGACCCCGCCACCGCCGCTCTGCTGGAGCAACAGCTGGCCGCTCTCCTGCCCATCGCTGTCGGAGCTCCCATCGTGACCGTCCCCGAGGGTGTCGCGCTCCCCGCGCCTGCCGTCCCCGAGGTGGTCCTCCCTGAGCCCGGCGTTCTGCCCATCATGCCCATTGTCCTGCCCACTCCCGGCGTCCTGCCCATCCTCCCCGAGGAGCCGATCATCATCTCCCCCATGCCCGTGGTCCAGCCCGGCCCCATCGCTCCCATCGTGCCTCCCTTCCCCATCAGCCCTATCGGCCCCATCGTCCTGCCCATGCCCGTCGTCGAGCCCACCCCCGTGCCCGCGCCCGTCGCCGAGCCCGTGGTGCCCTCTCCCGTCGTGGTCGGTGAGATCCCCAACGGTGGCTCTGCCCTCGTCCAGATCATCGTGAACGTGAACGAGGTGAACACTGGCTCCAGCCCCGCCGTCACCCCCGTGGCTGGTGCCCAGGAGGCGATCGTCCCCGGGCCCGTGAACGTGGTCGAGCAGGCCGACAACATCGTGTCTCCCGTCCAGGTGGTGTCCCCCGTGGTAGTGAGCCCCGTGCAGGTGGCCGAACCCATCGTCCCCGGCCCCGTCAACATCGTGGACCACCCCGTGTCCGTGGAGTCACCCGTGGTTATCGAGCCCGTCGCCGTCGGCACCCCCATCCTGCCTGTAGTCGTCGAGCCCGTCGCCGTCGGCACCCCAATCCTGCCCGCCCCAGTCATGACCCTCCCAGAGGAGCTTAACTAAACAAACTACAACAAGCCATTACATAGCTTAAAGGAACACTTAAGACCTTGTTTCAATAAATCTTTATTATTTCGTAAAATTGAATTTTATATACCTGTATAAACCTACTGACCTAATATTATAACCTGCCAGGTTATATTAGTATATATTATAATCTCATAGCCTAGCTATCCTGAAACAAGTATTTTTAAGCACCCTGTAAATAAATGAGTTCTTAGCATGCCGTAACAAAACTCACATTACAGGGACTTGGTATCCTATCCCCGGGATATACTAAAATTAAACAATTTATTTTAGCATTTCATAAAAAAACAGATATTTGATAGACCCCTTGTTTTTGGAAATGGCAAAATAAACCAGTCAAGGCTTGCACGCACAGTATTATTTTACCACTCCAGCTAGTGAGTCTCTCCGGCGTGGCGTCTACACCATGATATCAGAAAAAAATATTAAGAGATAAAAATAATAATTTTTTCAGACCTTAAAAAATTACCTAAGAGTTCTCGTTTAACTTATTCTACGGTCTACAGTAATATATACCTTAAAACTAGCATACATCAAATAAAAATAGACTTAATTACGCCGACAGCGTGTGGAAGACGTGGTGTCAGCTGACGACGGTGCACGGCGGTGCAGCGGTGTCCTTTTGCAGGCGGCCAGTGTACCTTCTGAATTTGACTAAGGGTGTCAAAGGGGGCCAAAACTCTCGAGTGACATTGAGTTGGTACTCTCACTATAAATGAATTAAACCATGATGGCGGGCGTCCAGTTTCTCGACGCGCATCGAGTGCATCGAGTATGGGGTGTGTGTGTGTAACGGATATCACCCAATCCCTACGGAATTTGGTAAAATAACTGATTTTACAATTTCAATAGGTACTGCCAGCATTCCGGGTACTCTGCCTTTGTTCTGGAGACGGATTGAACGAAATTTATTTGAGTATAAATACTTTTTCCCTATAAAAACGTTGTTGTCCTGCCAACACAAACAATAGGTGCGAACCTATTGTTAAACCGCTTGAATCTGTAGTGTAAATACGTATTTTTTCTTTAATCGACAAATAATCTTAAAATATATTATATTATTTAGATAGCTTAGTAGGAAAATGTAAGTTTTAATTCAAAAAATAATAATTTAAATTTAATTCCAATTCAAATATTTTAACCCCATGTCATAGTAGGCGCAATGTTAATACGTCATACGTCTGTGTAGTTAGGTAAACTAAAAAGTGTCGACTGTCATCAGCAACATCAACGCATTTGCTTAGGTACCTACACAGCAACTGACGTCATGACCACAGAGCAATATGGCGTCCACTGCGTCTAGCGTGTTTTCATCTAATTACGCGCGGAAATGAAATCGTTTATTTTAATTAAATTTTAGGGCATTCACGATGGGATAAAATTGATAAATTTTTGTGGTTTATTAGCACTATAGAATCTTAATGAGACATATTTAAAAATGAGTGTAGGTAACCCTATTGTAAGGTTCTTTGACCTATTAAAAAAATTATGTGCAACCATTATTATTTGAGTGGATGTGGTCTTTAGAACCTGCTCAGCGAAACCCGACCTATTTTGGTGACTGAAACCACACGAGTCTCCTGGCCAGACAAATCGCGATAAACTTAAAAAAATATATGAGATAAATAAGATAGGTAACCTACTTGTAAGAGTTTTCAATATTCAGTAAATTCTGCAGTGCCATTTATAATTGAAACTCAAAAAATCCATTAAAATCACGGTCCACTAACCCGGTATTTAAACCATTTTCAAGTATTTTTATTGAGTACTTACTAACAACTTTTGAACCGCTGCCGTGTAATGAGTTTTATTAGCTGGAGAAATCTGACCCGATAGGTTTGTAACCACACTCAACACATCAACATCTCTGATCCGTCCACAGCTGGACATAGGCCTTCCTGATAAGCCCTGTATCCGGAGGGGGACCTTAATTCACGCAACACAGTTATATAACTACTGCGTGTATTATCGTTTTCACACCACTTATTTATTTCCCTTGTATTTATGTTCCAAATAAAGATAACTTTGATTTGATTTGCTCTTTATTCGCTCTTGTTATTAAGAGGTAGGATATTATAACTTATAAACTCCAAGCTGCGCATGCAGGCCGGGGATTGCAGTTCGGAAATAGATCTGCTCATCAAGGGGCGCTGCCGCCTACCTGTGGAAATCCCCTAGTCGCCTCTTACGACACCCGAAGTAGGATTGGGGTGGTGCAAAGTCTAAGCTAGCACTACACGACGGTTGTTTAGCCTGCTAGGTTCCAAACATCCTTCGAGCTATGTTACAACGAGTTGTAAGACAAGAGATGAAATAGGCCTTCTCATGCATGGGTTGTTATTCTATGGCCGTCTTATTAAACCATGCTCAGTCATCTATGTTTTAGTCGCGCTTATGCCACCGAAAATCTTTACTCAAGCATAGATTAATGACTGAGCTTGTTCGTTCAGTCATCAATAAACTTCCTCTAGTTCACAAACAGGCCTAGCCTAGTGCGGGGGTCACTGTTAACTGCAACACCTCAACCAAATATAAAATATTCACATACGAAAGTAAGTTAATACAGTGAAATGCATACAAGATACCTACGTAGTAAAGTGTAGTCGGGTGCTGGGTATAATTTAATCGCGTAGCCGTTGTCGTAAGTGCTTCCGGTCCGGACGCTGCCTACACGTGAACTCTCCAACTTTTATAAATAGACCGCATTTTGTCTGCGTCACGAGTATGTGACTATAGGTATATATTAAAGGTATTATAGGTATATACAATGTGTTTTGTCGAACCTTGATCAAACGAGATTTGCGGATACACGACATATATTTATCGATAAAAATCAAAAAATAAAAAATTATATGTTACCTATCTCAAAAATAAAGCCGGATTAATTTTTTTTTTAATGAAAACTACTTCATCTGGTTTTTTCTCCGTTTCTTTTTGAGTAAACGGTGTATTTTATTCAAAGTAGTCTCATTTGAAAGCTAGATAATCTACCTAGCTAAGAAAATAAGAAAAAATACAATTTCGGTACATAAGCCTAGTAAAATCAATATTTTTTTTAAATTTGCAAAAAAAAATACGATTTTTATTTTATTTTTGATCTGTAACTTTAAAACTGGGTTATTATGGTGTACTTTTTAGCATGTTGTATTAAACTCCACAATTTAGTCTACAAATCCTCAAAAAATTATGGGCCTTTCTCTTTTTGTTGTCATGTTATTCACCATTTAAAATAGGTACTTTCTGTTTTGTCAAGAGTAAAAAAAACAAAAACTTTATCTTAAACAGCCGTTACTATCCCACTGCTGGGCAAAGACCTCATTCCATTTCTTCCTATCTTGCCTCGTTTTATTTTATAATTTATGTAGATTAAATCAGTTGATATTCCTGTTGATCTTTGTACAAGACAGAAAGTACCTATTTTAAATGGTGAATAACATAACAACGAAAAAAGATAGACCCATAATTTTTGGAGAATTTGTAGATTAAATTATGAAGTTCAATATGACATGCAAAAAAATACACCTCAATAACCCAGTTTTAAAGTTACAGATCAAAAATAAAATAAAAATCGTATTTTTTTTGCAAATTTCTAAAAAAATATTGATTTTACTAGGCTTATGTACCGAAATTGTATTTTGTTCTTATTTATAGCTAGATTAACTATTTAGCTTTCAAATGAGACTAATTTGAATAAAATACACCGTTTACTCAAAAAGAAACGAAGAAAAAACCAGATGAATTAGTTTTCATTAAAAAAATTATTAAATCGGCTTTATTTTTGAGATAGGTAACATATAATTTTTTTTTTTGTTTTTTATCGATAAATATATGTCGTGTATTCGCACATCTCGTTTGATCAAGGTTCGACAATACACATTGTATAATTTCCTCTTTTCAAAAATACTGACCTATTTTTAAAAAGAGGAAATTAAGTTATGTTGTTTTTTTATCATCATGGAATTCAACACAATTATGTGGATGGAAATTACTCCAGCTTATCTCATGTGTTTTCATGAAGGGTAGTAGAAACCAACTTAAAATTTTCTAGGGCAGAAAACGTTCTAATTGTCTAATGCCGCGTACAGAATTACACAAGGTAACATACAATGTAACATATAAATAAATAAATATGGAATGAAAGAATTTGTGTGAATTTGTCTGTACCTACGCGGCATTATGAAAAACGAATTAATATATAAATAAAAATAAAAAAGCCTTTATTCACTGACCAAAGTATGATAATGATAAATAAAGTATTATTAAAAAGTAAATATCTTATTGATCCTATAATCTATGACCTAACTGAATTCTTCAGCAACCAGTTTGTTGGTCAGGTTGTCCTTCGACATAGGCCTCCCCTAGCTTCTTCCAATCATCTCTGTCACGAGCTAGTCTTCTCCATCCTTTTGTTAGGTCATCTTCCCATCTCTTGATTTGATGTCCCTTTCTTCTTTTTCCATTCCTAGGATACCATTCCATCACATCTTTCGTCCATTTTCCTTTATTTGTTCTGATAGTGTGGCCGGTCCAATTCCATTTGAGATTTTTAATTTTTCGCAGATATAAAACGAATTACTCGTATCATAATGAATTATCATATTGAAATATTAAAAGCTGTGTAAGTTCAAATTACATTAAATAATTAACTATACTATTGTATGGTTGTACATCTAGGCGGGAAAGTGGCCAATTCGTATTCCTATGAGGTCCTAAAACACATGAGGAAAATTATGTTTTCATTCACATAATTCATATTCACATGGTTCTTTTTTTGAATTATTGTTCCGAATACGGAAGAGGCCGATATCATAATGGCGGATTACTCCGAACCGAATCCGCCATACTAAAACTTTTTGTCGCTTGACCTATTGCAAAAAAAATCCATATCATATCATATCAGCCGCATATCAGCCGGTCAAGGACGTACATATATATTTTCTACCTAAAGTTTGGAAAAGGAATAAGCAACTTTCTGAGGAGGTGTAGTGTAAAATTAATTTTTTGAAATAATAAAGATTTATTGAAACATGGTGTTAATTGTTCCTTTGAGCTATCTAATGTAGGCTTGTTTTTATTTAGTTAAGCTCCTCTGGGAGGGTCATGACTGGGGCGGGCAGGATGGGGGTGCCGACGGCGACGGGCTCGACGACCACGGGCGACTCCACGGACACGGGGTGGTCCACGATGTTGACGGGGCCGGGGACGATGGGTTCGGCCACCTGCACGGGGCTCACTACCACGGGGGACACCACCTGGACGGGAGACACGATGTTGTCGGCCTGCTCGACCACGTTCACGGGCCCGGGGACGATCGCCTCCTGGGCACCAGCCACGGGGGTGACGGCGGGGCTGGAGCCAGTGTTCACCTCGTTCACGTTCACGATGATCTGGACGAGGGCAGAGCCACCGTTGGGGATCTCACCGACCACGACGGGAGAGGGCACCACGGGCTCGGCGACGGGCGCGGGCACGGGGGTGGGCTCGACGACGGGCATGGGCAGGACGATGGGGCCGATGGGGCTGATGGGGAAGGGAGGCACGATGGGAGCGATGGGGCCGGGTTGGACCACGGGCATGGGGGAGATGATGATCGGCTCCTCGGGGAGGATGGGCAGGACGCCGGGAGTGGGCAGGACAATGGGCATGATGGGCAGAACGCCGGGCTCAGGGAGGACCACCTCGGGGACGGCGGGCGCGGGGAGCGCGACACCCTCGGGGACGGTCACGATGGGAGCTCCGACAGCGATGGGCAGGAGAGCGGCCAGCTGTTGCTCCAGCAGAGCGGCGGTGGCGGGGTCGGTGCTCGGGCTGTTGATGGCGGCGACGATGGCCTCCAGCTGCGCGAGCTCGTTGGTGGCGGGCTTAAGCGGGCTGGCGGCGGCCAGGGCCAGGAGGGCGACGAATGCAGCGAAGAATTTCATTTTTAGCTGCAACATTATACAAAATTTATTATTGCTGACCCCAAACTGAGCCAAAGGATGCCTTGTTGGTACAAACTTTGAGAGCATCGGGTAAGGTCAATGATGACATTTCTGCGTTATGTTAGGTGCTAGATGATCGAACAATATCATTGAAACAATTATAAAAAGAAACAGAAAGGGAAAGTCAGACTATAACTTCCAAATGCAGCAAACTTTATGGTAAAATAATTAAAATTTTAATAGTTAAAATGGTGTGAAATATTTATCAAATAAATTGGTACTTACATTTTTGGGTTTAACCGTGATCAAATGATGCCTTCTTCAACCACGGTAGCTCTTTTATACTAAAATTCATTGTTGTTATCATAGATAGTATTAATAAACATTTTGGGCTAATAAAAGATAGTGCGCGTATCGAAGTAAGGCACTAAAAGGGTAAGCTTACCTAAAGATAGGTGAAGATTAACTTCTTGCATGAAATAACTAGTAGTGACATTCGGTATATTCCAAACAATAAAAAAAAATGGACCTACTTTGTGATATAGAATAAAGCTATTTTTATTTATAAAAAAGCAGGTACAATTTTAAAACTATAATAATATCTACTAATACTAATTTTTAACAATTTAATAAGTTAATAATCACGCATATATATAATTAATTATAATTTTAGGATTTAATAGAAAATATGTCAGGTGACTTGTGTCATGCATGAGAGGACATCTCATTACTTCTCATCCAAACAATAAGTTTTCTTTATTCTTTGAGTACTTGGACCTTACGATAAATACCAAACAGGTATATATGTATCATATATATATAACATAACCACTGTACGATAACTAAATTATTTTCGACTAGCCTTGTAATCTACTTGCCCTGTTACTTTGTGTGGAATAAATCTTGCAACTAAATTTTAGATCATTTATTCTCAACCGAATGAGCTGAAATTTTTCATACTTACATATATCAGTTTGGTGACAATGCAATGTCATGGTACCATCGAGCTGGCCTGATGATGGAGATAGAAGGTGGCAATAGGAACAACTTAACTACGTCAAATTTGGGTTGTTCGTTTGATTTGTCTTCCCAAGCACTTTGGTCTTAGATGGCTCTGGCGCCGCTGAAAACCAGCGCTGCATTGACACCCGTGTCAGCATTTAATGCTGAGCTGGTAGCCTATTTGTGTTCTCGGTGTTAATTTATATTTATTAGTTCCTAATTTGTTTAATTTTATATTTTGAAACACAAATAAACATTTACTATGTATTTCTATAGATGATGTAAAAGATTTTTATCTGTTGATTTTGTGAGATTTTGATTTTTTGAACTACTTTATTAGTATAAATAAATAATAGATGCTGGACAATTCACACAGCATTATCTAGCCCCATACCTATAGGGTGAGTTGGGTCGTTATAATATATCATAATAAAATAATTATGTCTTAAATTATGAACAAGTTCTTAAGTGTCTAGGTAACCTACCTGTGTCACAACTAGAACAAGATGATGAGAAGCATTCATACCCAAATATTTCAGAATCATCAGTTTAAAATTATTATTTTATTTTTTATTTGATTTTATTTTTATTATACACGGAAGTTATGTAAAAGTTAAACCATATCTTTATCGTGGGTTCTATTTTACAGCTGATTATTAGAAGCGGCTTCAGAAGAACGTTTATTATACCCTAATCAAAGTTATCGATAATAATACATTATTATATTGTAACCAGTTCCGCAGCCGATTATGACAGCGCACTTATTAAAAATAATATGCATAATTTCAAATTCGGTTACTGAGATTAATACCCTTATAAATTTAAAAATAATTAAAAAACTATAAACCGACTTCAAATAATTAAATAATTAAAATAAGTTAAAAAATTAGTTTAAAAAAAATTATCACTGAATTAGCGGTCTTATCGCTCAAGAGCATAAACAATCTCTACCAGACAACCGTGGATGGATAGGATCGTTGGATTGTACATGGGGATCTGTGTGCATTATATTAATTTATAAAATATTGTATAAAAAAACGTTCCTACTTTAAAAATAAATAAATAAACATAAATACATATAACTAATTAAATAAATACATACTCTTAATTGTATACAACAAGGGTGTGGTCAGTGACATAAGGACAAAATATAGTGTTCCTTTAGCATACTCTTGAATATCGGTAGTGACTTTGCACGCCTTACTGTGACTGGTAATGTGTTCCAAAGTTGTACAGCACGGGCGGTAAATGATTTGTCGTAAAAAGAAGTGGACTGGGACTTGAAGCTTAAGTGTTTACCGCAATCTAAACAATCATTCCATCGCTTCGAAGCGAAAGTAACAAACTTGACCCTCATCGACGCGAAGTGGCGATAACATTCATTTATTGCTTTCCCTAAATTGCGGTGGAACTTATTTGGATGGAGACGGCCTTTAGCAACATTATTTTAATAGAAGAAGTTTCGATCTCAAACTAACCACATTCAATTAAACTGCCATTGCCAAGTAGCAGGAAAAGTAAATTGAAGCCATAAAACTTGCAAGCACTGCCCAGAAACCCAGTTGTGGCGGCGTACCCTTGGGGGTCGTACCACGCCTGGTGCCGACAGACATCTGTTGCCTGGATGAGATTGCTCTCTGCGATATGACCGCACTTTATAATTAAAATAATAATAATGACACTAGAGTTAATAACAATCTAGCTACATAATTGTATAATGGGTAAATTTGTTTTTATATAACAACATATTACTAAGAACGTGTCCATTGGCACTTTTCTTATATATATATATAAAAATGCTTGTTTATAACCAGAACCGTCAAACTTTTTAATTTTTTTTAATGTCTTCTTCATCTTCCAGAGCTTGATCTCATATCTCTGAAAAATTTGAGTACTAGCCATCCCGAAGTACTCGTAAGAAAACCTTGTATTATAGCTTGATATTATCATGTATATCATACATAGAAAACATCAAGTTTTGTTATATTTCTTTGTCTGGACTGGACCAACATATATTAACAGAACATATCTTTAGTTACTCTTTCAATTATACAAACAAACTCAAACAATCAAACCCACAACCTTTGAATCCCAGGTGAACCTTCAACCACTGCGCGGCAGAGGTCATGAAAACAATTACGGTCCTTGTATTTATAGCTTGTTAACCCTCGACGACTGATCGATTCCAATTTATTTGAGAGCCTTTAAAGCACTTTGGAGCCTGTGTAGGGTCAATCTGACGTATTTCCTTTGTTTTATAATCTGGCGGGGATTTATTTTCAGATTGAAGAACGATTATTTAACAGCTTTGTGGCATAAGTCTCTTTATACATTTACAAAGGTTATGTTGATTTTTTCAGCTTTATTTGGTTGTCGAACGTAAATAAAGTTCAAAAACCAAATGTAGCATATAGTTCAAGACATCATTATGTACTATTATGATTTGATGTTTGTACATAAACGAAAAACCTTTACAGTAGGTTTTTCGATTGAAATATGTTCACTGCTTTTTTAAGTTTTGCGGGACGCATAGTTACCCGGGATCATTTTCTGTAAAATCACTATTAAAATCCTGAAACAAAATTTATAACTACATACATACACATAGCAATATATAGCATAGCAAAGCATTAAATAGCAATTCCATATTGTTTTGCGGCCGACAGTTTCTATTGCCGCAAAATACGATAGTAAAGAAATAACTGCCTCTTTCTCGGGTGAGCCCGACGAAGGGTCGACTTTGCTCAAAAAAGTTTGTCGAAATAACCACCAGATCACGTACTATGTTTGAGTAAAATATAGTGATGAGGTACTGTGATTAGTGATTGCTGTGATAGATAAGCCACGATATATAATACAAAATAAACCGGTAGGTAAATTTTACTTCATCATCATCAGCCTATATTAGTCCAATGCTGGACATAGGCCTCTCCCAATGAGCGCCATAGCGCCCTGTCGTCGGCTTGACGCATCCAGCATCTACCTGCAGTCTTTCGCAGGTCGTCATCCCACCTGGTCGGAGGGCGTCCTACACTACGTTTACCAAAATTTTACTTATAGCAAGTTAAATAAAAGCTTGTAAAATAAGATCATAAGCTAATTTTTCATCTAAGAACCACGTAAGCAAATCTTCACGTGCTTGCTATAATGATTAAACTCATATAGGTAAGTATAAAAACAAACAAAAAGAAACCAAATACCGACATCACTCAGGTGAGGCTAAAAGTTGGCGGCTAATGGAAAAACTTTGGTAACCTTGAGAGTGCTGTGTAAGATACATGTATATATATATAGTGTAATTATAAGACAGGTCTGGAAGACCGACGGTTCCCTTAGGAAGAGCGACTACTCGCTGTTTGTATAAAGTTTAGGAACTTAAGGTTTTTGTTATTATTGTGCGTCTCGCACTCGGGGTAATCTCAAAAAAAAAAAATTAAATGTGTAAAAGGTAAGGTAGTAAAAATTTTTCAGAAAAAGAAAAAAATTAAATAATATCCCAAAAGTTTTCGATTTCGGCGGCACTTGAACGGCTCTAACCAACTGAGAACTAAATCAAGTACGAACGAAGAGAGTGAAAAATCTCTAGCGCACCGTTTGGTTATTTGTATAGGAAACAAATTAGTATGTAGTCGGTTGTCGCACAAACGTTTCATGATATTTGTTTTACCACTGACTGCCTGCGCAAAAAAAGGTCTATCGTTTCCCATGGGAATCCATTTGCCTATATTTTTTTTAGGGCGGCTCAGCCAGCCTATCTCATCATAAAACGACAGACATATCGATACACCTTTTTTATTTTATCGAAAACTAAAAGTCAACATTTTTTATTTATTTTTCCGTGTTCTGTGATCGAAGCTGAACCCCTCATAGTTTGGTTCGTACTTTTTACACTGTGTATATTTCGTTCAAAATGAAAAATAAAATATTCTACAAGCTCGTTATTCTGCAAACACTAGAACCCATCCACAAACAACTCAACTCTGAGTGGATGTAGCTTGTTGAAGTGACAGCTCTTAGCGCCTCAAACTTTATACGAGCCCAACGTTTTGGGTCCTAATGGTCGTTTAATGGCTTGCACTCCTTTCATATTATGTAGCTAGATAGATAGGTATACGAAGTAACCTTGAATGTACAACCAATAACATAATACAAAGTGGTGCCTTTTATATAAGTAAGAGCAATGGAATCGGGTAGCTATCTGTTTTTTAGGCTTAGTTTTTAATGAATATAAATTTTCACGTTCCACGTAGTGAATGTATGTATGAAATCAGATTTTGCATAGATATCAATGGAACATGATTTTGGTTCTATTTCTTTCGATTTTATTGGTATTTATTGATCGGAGTAACACCATGTTGTTAATTCTTTACTATTTTAATATTTTATACCCATAATTAACTGGCCACAATATCAAGGTTAAGGTAACATTATGTAATCAATGGCTGAAAACATTATTTGTGTAACAATCGATACAGTACCTAGTGCGTTGGGTTATGATCGGACGCGGGTAGAGACCGCATGACATTAATTGTAGCCAAATAAAGACATTTTTTTTGCTACCACTATTTTCTATGACTCCATTTAATGCCGTCGTATATTATGTTTTCAGCATTAGAAAATATGGCTTAATTCCGCTACAACCTAATATCGTACCGTCTTCATAATCGAACTCGTGTCCGATCATACCCAAAGATACCAATAATAGATATATTATGTTCAGAGTATAGCGGTTTACGCTACCTACATCTATCAAATAAATAATTAGTAAATGCCTTTTGCATGCAAACGTAGTGTAGGACATCCTTCGGCCAGGTGGGATGACGACCTGCGAAGGACTGCAGGCAGATGCTGGATGCGTCAAGCTGAGGACAGGGCGCTATGGCGCTCATTAGGAGAGGCCTATGTCCAGTGGTGGACTGCTATAGGCTGTTGATGAGGATGATGATGAAGTGCCTTTTTGTTTCAGTTTCTACGATGAGGTTCGTGATGCCGGGCTGCATCAAGGACGCGCGCAGTCTGCCGGAGCTGAGGATCTTTACTCTCTTACTGGCTCTGGTCCTGTATGTTTGTATGGGTGAGTGTTTGTATGATAGTTATATATTTTATGCAAAACAAACGCGCTACATATAGGTACCTACTTGAGTTAGACTGCAATATAGCCAATGGTCCGGGAGCCAGTGTCAGATTTTCAGGACCAAGTCCCTCCCAAGCAAAACTTCGTAATATAATCCACCTACGGAGTCGCAGCTGACGGTCAGGAGTATTCATAATATTAATCCCTAATGCATTTTACGAATTATCACTCGGGAGGTAATAATTGACCAAATTTGTACCTGGCTCCCGGACCACAAGCGGGTAGTCTATTTAAGTGACCGATGTAATAAGTGATTGTCTCGCAGGTGCGTCCGTGTTCCAAGCCATCGAGGAGCCGTTGGAGGAGCAGACTAAAGCGCGGCTGGAGAGGCTGAAGGCCAACTTCCTGAACGAACACCCCTGTGTCACAGGTCAGTGATATACATCTGATCTGATAGATAACACCTTAGATTGATAAATATTTTATTGCGATCTGAACACATAGATATATAGATAATTGCACTGTATAAAAAACAATGTAAAATAAAACTTAAAAACTAGATTACAATTGGCGTTCTTATCGCTCAAGATCTCTACCAGACAACCATGGATGGATAGGATCGTGGACCAGGGGACCTGTGTGCTTGCAGGTTATATATTATAAAATAAAATAAACACAACTATAAGCACTAATACAAAGGGTTAGTCATCCCGTGACCACGACAGTGTGTAAACCTGTTGAAACGTCGGGAAATATAAGGTAAATAAATGCGATAAATACCTGTTGTATTAGTGCTTATAATTACTTTTGATATATACCTACTTAAAGTTTTATTCAGAAAACTTATATCTAAAACGGTTTGGTTAAGGTGGCGGCCTTATCGCTTAAATTTCATCTAGGCAAACAAACTTAAAGTAGGTCAAAGGATGGCCGTGCTGGTGCGCTAATGTGAAAAAAAAAACAAATTAAAAATTCAAATATATAAAAAAAAAAAAAAAAAAAAAAAAATATAAATTCTTCTCAAATTCCTTGTCGATGGAAAGTACTATTTCTAAGTAAAGTAGGGTAGGGTACCCACAATAGATAAAAATAATAATTTCTATGGGCTCAAAGTACCTATCTATACACTAGCCAAACTCGATGTAGAATATTTGTAAACAAAGCCTCCAAACTTAATCTAAAATTGACTGTCTCTTTATAAGCAATTTACATTACTTCACTATTTAAAATCTTTCCTTCAATATCTACATTTTCATCATCATGCGAGCTGGACATAGGCCTGCCCCAATAAGCGCCATAGCGCCCTGTGTTCAGCTTGCCGCATCCAGCATCTGCCAGCAGTATTTCGCAGGTCGTCATTCCCACCTGGCCCGAGGGCGTCCTACGCAATAAATATTAATTTTCATATAATTTATGATATATGAAACTCAATGCCAAGCAAGTGAATCTTAGTTAATAGTGTCGTGGTTTGTTTACAAATATTCTATATCGCGTTTGGCTAGTGTATAGGAAGATAGGGTACCTACTTGGTGAGTTCAAGCGGTCAATTGATCATTTCCTTTGTATGATATCGGTTAAAGACATCTAATAGTTATATGTAGTAGTATAGTTAGGTATCCATCCTTCTTGCTTATAGCACATAGGTCAAAACACTCGTAGCGCAGAAAAATAAATATGAAGTTTACCTTATGCACTGATTTAATTAAATTGAAAAGGTGGAATTATCTTTACTAACAAAGAAAATTACAATCCAATAATATAAACAAAATAAGAAAGAACTAGTATTTACAATTGAAACTATTAAGCTAACTGCAGAATATTGCAAACAATCTATAGGTAGCTCAACTGACCAATATAAATACCAGGTGCGCGTCCCCAAGACGCTGGCTGCATTGCCCCGCTGTATAGCAATTCTGATGTGTTGTATTGTACTAGATACTCACCAGCTCTCGGATCACACGTCGTCGCTTCGACCAGACGCTCGCGATATTTTTTTTAAACCTGGAGAGCCTTGGTATCCAACGAACCTAAGGTCTCGATTCCAAGGCGAGCAAATGCATAGGCACTGTCGAGATTTGCATATTTGCGCCTATTGCATGAGATCTTCGGTCTAATCTGCCGCCGCACCAGCCTTTACGGATGTGCTTGGAAGATGGGAAGGCGCAAGTGTGTCAATGTTAGGTAGACATAGGCATGATTTACCTACTACCTACCTACCTAATACCTATGCAGGTGACTTTTACACCTATAAAATGGTATCTACACATTAGAAAACAAAAAGGCAAATTGTTCGTTTTAGGTATTTAATCAGATGATTAAATACCAACATTTCTTTCGCGGTTAGATAACCGCGAAAGTGAGATCACAAACATACAGCCGTAAGGCAAAAATCGAGCGATTGTTTATTTACAAGAAAACTAATAATGAACCAAATAATTAGTAAGAACGAATCAAAACATAATTCATTTCAATAGATAGGTTCCTTAGATATCTACCGAATTACGTGCGGAACAGTGCACTTTCATACTATTTTTACGACCGTATTTTTTTTTTCATCATCATCATCATCATATATATTATATATTAGTCCACTGCTGGACATAGGCCTCCCCCAATGAGCGCCATAGCGCCCTGTCTTCAGCTTGACGCATCCAGCATCTACCTGCAGTCTTTCGCAGGTCGTTATCCCACCTGGTCGGAGGGCGTCCTACACTACGTTTACCGAGTCGTGGTCTCCACTCAAGAACACGTTTGCCCCAGCGGCCGTTGGTTCTTCGCGAGATATGGCCTGCCCACTGCCACTTCAGCTTGCTAATTCTTTGAGCTATGTCGATAACCTTGGTTCTCTGTTGGATGTATTCGTTGCGAATCCTATCCTTCAGAGACACTCCGAGCATAGCTCTTTCCATAGCTCGCTGAGCGACTTTGAACTGGTGGACCAGCCCTATCGTGAGTGTCCACGTCTCAGCTCCGTAGGTTTTTTTCTCAACCGTATGAAATTTGATATTTTTGTTATTCTAGTTTTTTACCACGTGATCCCGTAAGTACCTATCGAGAGCTAGGCCTAGTTTGACAAACAAGCCCATTCGATTGTCCTTATTAACACAAAAACAATGGTCTTAGCTAAAAAGCAGATAGGCCTCATTAACTACTTTATAGCTAATCATTTTCGAATAATTATAATAATCATTACGATGATACCCTTATTATAGAAATTCTTATACAGTATTTGAGACAAATACATAAGTACAAACTAGTTGTCATGCTTGACTGAAAAGAATAAAATAATTAATAAAAATAAATATTACGACTAAATAGTACATAAAAATCCACATTCTTAAATAAATCGCAATCGATGTGTCCAAACATCCTTTATTCTCCTTTATCTAGGTAGGTTTTGAAGAAAAAGTGTTTCGCCTGTTTTTTACCGATTTCTCGAAAATAACTTTTCCGGTTTTACGGCCTTCTGTAATCGAATCGCAGACAAATTTAAATGCAGTCAATTACAAAATCTTAGTATTGGTCAAACTCAAATTATTATAAAAATTTAATGTTGTATACAGGTATGTCTGTCTATGCCAGTAGGACCTGAATACATCCCAACAAACACAGCATGCACCAAAACAATAAATTAGGTACCTCGTTACCTAACAATGTCTCTGATCTCTCTCTGAAGGTAACGTTCAACATTATTTTTGTTTACCCTTCGTATCAACAGAAAATGATAAACAAACAAACGGCACATAATAATCCTTACGTATCAGGGTACTTAGGAGATACGGCGACCTACTACAGAGATAACCATTGCTTCATTATTTACTGACGGTACTTCAATATTATTATTCCTCGGTGACTGTTCACCACCCCGCAGTCAGTCAACGGTCACCGTCCGTGTAGCTCGATACGAAACATTATCCTTTCGGACTTATTTTATCTATACAGTTTTAGTTCTTGAACATGCATCAAAATGGTAATTTTTAAGCTCGAAAACTGCCGCCGTGATACAAAAGTGACAGAGATTTTCGCGTTGTTTTTCGAACCTAATCACCCGAAAAGGTTCTTCAAGTACAGTTGACGATATTCCCAGTGCGTTCCGGGATTATCGGTTTGTGTTCTGGAACTGGCTGGCCAATGAAAACAAGCCATTAATACCGCGCTGTTTTGACGGAGTTTAAAATTGGAACTTTTCTTTTTGACGCAAACATTCTAATTCCGAACAAAAACTTTTTCAAAACATTTTAAAACGATAAACTTTTTAAAATTCGAAAATGGAAAAGCAGCCAAAGTACGCCCGCATTCAGTCCTACGGGAGCATGTCCTCAAGTCGTAGCGAGGATGACATGACAGTGCATAGCAAGCTTTACCCTTACCCGAAGAAGATGATCATAGAAAGAGAGATTTTGTATGAAGAAGAGCACCCACCTTTCGAGCCCCTGTTCGCTACCACGAGAATCTTCGGCAAAAAGAGGTTCACATACCTTCTGATGATGTATCTGGTGTTTTACATATCTTTTCTGGTGACTGGTGCTCTGGTGTTCTCTGCTTTGGAAGCCCCGATGGAAAACGAGATCAGGCTAGATGTTATAAGGGCTAAGCAGGATTTCATGCTCAAGAACCCTAACGTTACAGGTTTGTGTAGTGATCTAATTTATTTTTATCGATGCAAGAACTAATCTTAATTAAACTAACAACTACTTGCTACTAACTACAACTACTTAATACTAATAATGATAGTAAATCAGTAATATTTATTCACATAAGACATGGTACATAATACATTGGTGGATTAACAAAGTAGAGCTGCATATCTCGCCCGAATGCAGGCACGTGAATATAAAAATCAATAAAATAAATTAAATGTCAGTAATTAAATAAAATTTAAGAATTTTAATTATTTTTTATTAATTTTAATGTAAGGATCGGTTATTATATTTTTGGTCACACTACATTGATTAAGTTACGTAACTTTTACCTTTTCTAAATCACAATGACTTCAAAGGTTATTCATCTACTTTATGATAACAAACAAATGAAAACAGTAAGTAGGTAGGTAGGCAATCGCGCTTGGTGCTCGCTAGCATATTTCTCATATTTTCTACGAAAGTTTTCTTTATAAAACAGTTTTCTGTATAAAACCAAGCGAGTCGTGAATTTCTAACTAGAAACTGAGCTGAACTTCTCAAGTTTCGACTGGAATTTTCTTGAAAACTTCTACTTTCCGTAATATACTATGCCTCGGTATTCCTACAAGATGGCACACTCAAACATTTTAATTTGCGTAGTTTCTGGGATGATATTATTATCTAGCATACAATAAAATAAGTGGATGAACTTAGGGAAGCCTGTTTGGTAGTAGGAGTAAGTTAGTATTGCGGTGAGCTAAGCGAACCGCAATTTCATTAAGGCTAGCGAAGCGAGCTTAATATAAAGCACACATTTTTAACGTCTCTTCTTAGCGAATTTGTGATATTTTTCCTTAAAATATATTTCACGTGATTTCGATCGCAACCAATTTATATATGAATTATTCCTTTGCCCATCTTGTTCCACTTCCATAATTAATAATAATCTTAATTTCCGCTTCATGACATTCTCAATTAATTAAAATAAGCCACGTTCACCTTCAATTTGTAGTAAACAAAAAGTTATAGATTTCACGCCAAAAACATTTTTTTTTGTCTTCGTTACGCACAATGTAACGTACCTACCTACGCATTCTACCATGGAGGGAGAATAACCCTTCTTTATAAACCTCCAATAATCACCAAGAAGGCGCGTGTAATGTCGCTGGCAGAAGATAGAACAGGAATAATACAAACAAAATCCCGAACAATAACAAAATCGTTTAGCATTTCTTCAAAAACAAAATCGATTATCATTAAAAACCGAATCGCTAAAGCATGACATGATTATTTGATTTTTATTCGTTATTTGATTATTGTATTGTTTGTCGAACTACCAAACAGCAATTCCATACGCACACTTCCATATTTTGTCAACGCGTGCATCAGTGGCGATAAGCGGCTAGGTTCACGCTTAACAATTAGAACATTTTATGCATTAGGTAAGTGTGAGTGTGTTTATCATGCATAAATTAGTTTTTTTTAATGTGAGATCTAGGATAATAATTAATATAGGTTAACTTGTATTGCTGTCAGATCGTTCGTTAACTACAGTACCTAGATTATCAATTTATTTTTAAATTAAGTGAGAACTAATAGTGCTAAGACAAACGTAACATAGGCTTTAAAGCACTACTAAATTAATGATGTAACCTATTTGTATGAATAAATAATCTGTATATCAAAAAAAAAACATAAGTAAGGAAGCGTAATCCTAAAAACATTTTTGGAAGGTGATAGGCCTGTCCCGTAATTTTTTCAGGTATGTCGTCATTGACTGTGCTAAGGAATTTTTGATTTATATTACTCTTGTATTTGTATTAAATTTCAAGCTTGCTAGCTAGCTAATTTCATTCTTGACATTTAATTAAAGTTAGTGGTACTATACTATCGTTAATCTGTGATTTATTTCGCAATATAAATTGTGAATAAAGGAAGAACCTTGTTTAGCAACCTGAAAAATCCACAAATAACTTGCCTACTGACCCTGCCCAGGAAGGGACCTATCTATACTAATATTATAAAGAGGAAAGGTTTGATTTTTTGTTTGTTTGCATTGAATAGGCTCCGAAACTACTGGACCGATTTGAAATATTATTTCACCGTTGGGAAGCTACACTATCCCCCCGGTGAACATAGGCTATATTATATTTTAGAAATGTGAAATTAGAATTTAACACGGGAAACAGCTGCTAGTAACCTATATTTTGACTGCAAAAACTACTTCCTGAAATGTCAAACATAGGAAAAAAATACATCACAAAATAACATAATTAAATACAAAATAGTGTTATTTTAAAAAACTACACTTGAAATCATAATTAGTTATCCGAATGTCAATGACTAACCTCATCAAACTTATACTTTATGCCCTTTATGGCAACACCTTTTTTCCGGTAGATACCTAAATCTGACCTAGGCCTGCTATCCAATCTCGTAACCCAACACAGTTATGCGGTAGTGAAGCCAGCGGGGTGAAAATAATCCGTTATACAGTGCGATTGCAACTTCCTGCATGGATATTGGGTATAAATCACTAGAGTTGGGCGTCGTTATCGATTACCTACTGGACTGGAAATATTATCCGACTTTTTAACCGACTTCAAAAAGAAGGTTCTATATTCTATTTATTCTGGTTCTATTCGGCTATTCTCGTTAAAGGTCCCGTGACGCGTCCTAAGCAACGGACGTATGCACTGACAGCAGCAAGGTTGTTCGTTTCGTGCGATCCGTCAACCGAAACTTCGTATTTCATTTCAACAAAGTAAACCGTAGTGTTCCTATCATTCGTTGTTTCATCCATTTGTTTCACATGAAACTAAATTAGACTCGAATATCAACTAGAGGTCGCCTATTGAAAAATGAGATCGCGCTATCGAAGAGTGGTTTAAAGCTAGGTATTTTCATTGTTCAGGATTTTGAAGTCCGTTCATAGTTTTTGAAAACACGCCTAGTTTTATTGTAGAATTTCGTAGCATCTGCTTGCTACGATGCTCCGCCGGCGCGCGCCGCCGCCGGGGGCGCGTAACATACCAAAGTCTACTTTACCCGCGAGGCGTTGCTTATGTTTTAGAGCTTGGTAAATATTTGATGATTATTATAATTTATAGTTCTAAATTTGACTTTACACCTAAGCTTGAAGAAATAAAAGTTATTATTTCTGATTTAGTGTTTCTATGCGCTTGGCCGACACTTTTGATGACCTCCTCTGACATCAGAATAATCGTTTGAACTCCGAAATTATTCTTAGCCAAAGTTTGTTGTCCCCAATTTTAGGGGAAAAGTGAAAAGCGGGTTCAATAACACGTATAGACACATAATTGGAAAATTGTATTTTTTTATTTTATTAGGTACACAAAATACATGAAAAGCAATACAGTTTTTAAATAATATGACCTGAAACTCACAACAAGTATTAGAATGACATGACTTTTGTCGACGACTGATGTGGCGTGTTGGGCGAAGGTTCGCCTGCGACGCGCGAAATGGCGAGTTCTATTCCCGCCTTGAGAGAAATGTTTGTCTGCAGATATTTGTTCCGGATGATCTGATTATTTTCTATGAATAATAAAATATCTATGTAATCTATTGTATTAAGTATATCAGTCTTCTAGTATCTATAACACAATCTCTGCTCATGCTTGAGGCTAGATGATGCTGTGTGGATTTTCCAGCATTATTTATTTTGTATTCCCGCTTATAGCCTGTACCTTACGCTCCGTTACCAAGCCTGGTGATATGAAGCACACAGATCGCACTGGGGAAAGCATCGACCCGCGCTAAGAGTAGGTAGGTAGATAGTGTAGGTAGGGTACCTACCTACGTAGTTTCTATACCATAATGATATGACGACACCTCGTTCTATCTTTGCAGTGTTGGGTATCTTTCCCGTACCAAGCAGCAGTTCTACTAATAATATTATAAATGCGAAAGTTTACATGTATGTTTTAAGAACTTACATACAGCCGAAAGTACTACTAGGTATATAGGGTGGTTTTTTTGGACGGGGTAGTAAGCGCGGCAAAAGGGGCAGTAATGGGAAAAGTTTTTTGCGTTCTGACTTTTTAGTACGGCCGACCTCAATTGGTCCGATAGAAGTTTTTGATCAGTATAAGAAAAAGGATTGGTTGGCAAAAGGATTTTTTTTAAATGCCCATTTTCTTGCTACTAATAAATGTTTTCTTTAAATCTTTGAATAACAATAAAAAAGACTTAAAATTATAGATAGATACCTAGTCTCTTGAGACCATTTTCCTGTAGCTAAACCGGTTAAGGTAACTTGCCCACCGAAAAAAATCCAGTGTATAGTTATTCTTTGGCAGAACAACCTCGTCCTTTTATTAAGTCGGTCGATGAGTTCTAATAAAACCACAAAAATATGCAGATATAAATACGAGTAAGATGGATGATGATGTTCTTACGTTGTATCATCATAATAAAGCCTGTTCTTGGAAAATCTTTAGATCAATTTTTCAGCCGAATCACCAGAATTCTTGGATTAATCTTACTTCAACCATTTATAGGTATTCCTATTAAAGGAAAATTGTTATTCAGTTTTCAACCAACCTTATTTAGATAACAATTTCCCTTTAAAACAGTGGCTTCGGTCCTACGCAAATATTTATGACGTCAATAAATATTTGCCTACGTGAGAAACAATCTATTTTCTAGTTTATATCGGGGAAATGGCGTGTTATTAGCTAGATTGAAATTGCTGACGTAATTTATTAGTTATTCTGTACGTAGTTCTGTACGCTATTTAATATTTACTTGTCGTTACGTGATCAAAAGAGAGTTTGGTGGTTACCAAGGGAAACTTCGTATTTAAACTATACCAAATAAAACTATAACAGAGGTATTAAAAAAAAGCTTATAGGTAGCACAAATTCCCCAATGAAATTTTTGATAGTTCCTTTGTTCATCGTAATAATAAGATGAAATAAGTGGCGGCGCGCGGCGCTAGTGTGCCTTGGGGGTTAAGATCACCAGAGGTTTGTTCAAAGTTAATCAAAATCTGTTATTTTAGTTATCATTATCCTGGTCAGTAATTTTCCAATCTAGGTAGTTACTTAATTAGATTGTGATAAGCCTAGGGTTATCAAACTGATAACTTTACCTCAGTAATTATCCTGTTATTGAATATCCATAAATCTTGCATGTAATTTTATTTATGTTATTCTGCTGAGGACGTTCTTTTGTCTTTTTTTTGGTTTATTCAACATTTATTCTTGAGTCTTGAGGCGCAACTCGAACCCGCAACCTTGCGGGTCGTCTTTTATTTATCAGACGTATTTCAAATGATAACAGGGGTTATCGTCAACGAAAATAAAGGTGGCATTTGATTTCAGTTGCTACGAAATATAAGTAATCTAGGTGGGTTGGTAGTTAGGTACCTTACCTATGTAACTTGTGGTGCGGCGCGCGGCGGGCGAAAGTCCGCCTGCAGAAGGTTGCTGGTTTGATTCCCGCCTTAGGACAAATGTTTGTATTATAAAATTTGTTCCGGGTGTTCTGAGTATTTTCTATGTATAATAAAAATTATATATAATGTATTATATTACAGTATATTATCACTTATCTATCATATCAGTCATCTAGTACCCATAACCACATAATAATAAAAATAGTTTAAATAACCATTTTATACTTATTATACTAATTCTAGAAAGAGGTGAGATGTATGTGCTAACATTTTTTTGAAAGGTTACTCAGAGGGAATATTTTAGGGTACTTAGAAAAAAACTGAATACTAACTGTACTTACTAATCTAGTATGGTTTATTCGGCAGACTTATGGCTAACCTATGTTGCTAAACAGACAGGTACAATATATGTAAATCCCTCAGGCCTACCTTTAATACTGTTACTGGTAGATCGAAGTCGCGGACAAAGGCTAGTAAGATATAGATATAAGAGTTCGAATATCTCTTAGGTTTTTCCTCCTTTGTTACCAAGGAGGCGCGCCATGTTGTGACGTCACAATTGATGTCACATCGTTGACCGATCTTGAGGTGAAAGGTTATCGTATCAGTTCTACCCCCAAGCACTCTGCACGCGACTGTACTCGATTGCCGTGATTTAATAGCCTGTTGTGAGTGATTGTACGTGCCGGTTACAAGCTACTTGGATATTATTTATGAGTTTGCTTGCGGGGGTTGCAAAGTTATTTCATTGTGTCAATGGTCAATTATACCTACTTGGTGGGTAGATAGCTACCGTGTATCAATGACATGGCATGGCAATAAATAAATAATGCTGGATATCCACACAGCA
This sequence comes from Eupithecia dodoneata, assembly GCA_947044415.1. Taxonomy (NCBI): domain Eukaryota; kingdom Metazoa; phylum Arthropoda; class Insecta; order Lepidoptera; family Geometridae; genus Eupithecia; species Eupithecia dodoneata. The sequence continues at coordinate 1,357,157 of OX345665.1, forward strand.
TCTTCTAGCCCCAAGCTAAGCAAAGCTAATGGGTACTAGACTAGATGACCGATAAACTTGATACAATACAAGATAGATATTTATTTATTATAAATACATAGTTAACGAAAGTCATAACTCATACATAATGGATTGTGTAATAAAGGCCTTTATTGTGTATAAGGCTTCCTATTCACGTACGAAAATTTAAATTGGGTTCATGTGATGCCAAAGATCTTAGCAACCAGCCACGTACGTAGGCTGCTTGCTACGGTAGATGCAAATAATTAATAAGGTATCTAGTAGGTAGGTACTTTTACTTAGTTTTCTTTGGGATCCGTGCAAAATGGTAGCTTTTTTAAATTTCATCTCTGGTCAAGGCCTCAGCCAAATGGTCTGTGGTTTTTGCGCCACATACTTAATTGGATTAGAATTCATAATTTAGACGCAGATGTGTTATTAGGACAAGTTTAAATGAGACCTAGGGTGATTAACCGAGGTCTTTATTTTTAATCAAGCTATTATTAATTTATTTTTTCTTTCATCTTTTATTAATAACCACAATCCTATTAAACGAGGACCTATTTGTAACGAACCTATTTGAATATACGTAGGTAAAACTCTGTTGCAAACAATCTAGAGGTAGCTCACTGATCCCCAACAATACCAGTCGGAAACGACCCCAAGACACTAAATTGGTTAGTAAATATTAATTAGACTCAATAATTATTATACTGGGTGTTGTGTTTTTAATAATGTTCATGCAGTTGAAAGGTAGGCTGTAGAAGAAAATTACTTTTTACTTAAGAGCAATCGAGATCCTAAATGGGTTTTCATGGTGAAACTTGTTTTACTCGAGAAGCCCGGCCGGTGCCAGCAAAATGAATTATTTATGCGTGGAACGAAACGCGATATTCGCGCGGGAAAACCAAGGGCAAGGGAAAATGGCGAACCGATAGCAAATTAAGGGTACCCTTTTTTGTACAGCTTCCTACATATGCTACACGAATTCAATACTGATTTTATTGTTTGTTTCATACTAATAATTTAGGTAACCTCGGGTGGTTGCTAGGACAATTTAGGTGCCTTAAACTTCAGGACATAATTATGTTTGAACTACGGTTTCTTCTCGACAATTCTCGAGAAATTTGTTTTTGTTCCAGACGGAGAAAACAACACAAACAACACAACCTCGAGAAATCGTGTTATGATCGTTCATAGTAGAATCCTTTTCAGGGTTTATGAAATTCTTGATTTATTAACTTGTTTAGCTTTGTTTCTACGAGTAATGTTTGTTTAGGTACCAAACTTTACTCGTAGAAAGTGTGAGAAGTGGAGCAATTCTCTTGCACAAAGCTGTCTTCATCTTAGTTCTAATATCTCTCACAGACACAGAATTCTAGTAACCATCTTAGCTCGTGAGTTATTTTAGAATCAGAGTTCGCTCGCGTGATTCAATTACACCCGTAAAGGCATATCTATGCTTTATCCTATCCCATAAAAATATAAGATTAAGTATGTAAATTCTGTTATCTTTTTAGTCTTAAGTTATTTTTGAATAAATTAATATTTATTATTATTTCAAATAAATAAATGGTCTGTTGTCTACAGATGCTGACTTGGAAGGTTTGCTTGAGGAAGTGATCCGCGCCGCGAACCGAGGAGTATCAGCATCGCGAAACGCTAGCTCTGGCCCCAACTGGAGCTTCGGACAGTCGCTGTTCTTCTCTACCACGGTCGTCACCACTATCGGTGAGTAGTCCGATATTTACGTAGATCGATTAAAAATTATAATAAATGATTATGCTGGATAATTCTAAACTGAGCAGAGTGTTATGGGTGCCTACTAGACGACTAATATACATAATACAATACAAAAGTAATTTAAAACGGGATATTTACCATGATTTCATTTCTGAGTTTTTTCGGCAATTTCATGCGCCATGATCACGGAATAACTAAAATTGTGGCCGACATTTTGGCTGTAGCGTATGAAGCTGTATGGTAGCTAATATTGAAAAACTCAAAAATCAAATCATAGTAAATATCCCGTTTTAAATGACTCTTGTGTTAAAACCCTTATTGTTTCAAAAGTTTTATGCTATATTATGATATAGGTACTGCAGGCAGATGCTAAATGCGGCAATCTGAAGGCAGGGTGGAGCTCATGAATGGAAGCCTCTGTCCAGCAGTTCAAAATTTTTCATAATTCATAATTCAAGTGGACTGCTATAGGTGGATGATTAAGATGAATCCAACCAAATCTGTGCCATGCTTTATTAAAATTTCCAAAACCTTTCTTCAGGTTACGGCCATGTGACCCCGCTTTCAAAGCCAGGGAAGCTGTTCTGCATAATGTACGCACTCCTCGGGATCCCACTAACGCTGGTGCTCCTGACGGCCATGGTAGAGCGCCTGCTGCTGCCGACGACGGCTCTGCTGCGGTCCCTCAACGCAGCCCTAGGGCATCTCTACCGACCGTTCACTATACGGCTGATGCATTTGCTGATAATAAGTAAGTTTCCTCCTTTTTACAAATAAACTAGCTTCTGCCTGCGGTTTCGCACACGCTTTTCTAGGATAAAAAGTAGCCTATGTCTTTAACCGTCTATCTGCAAAATAGACGGTTTCTTTCCGAAACTATAATATGAATGTAGATAATACTGGCGATTCGATTTTTGCTTTGTTTATGAACCTACTAGTCTAAACCCAGTACATAAAATACAGTTACAATAGGTGGCCTTATCATTAAAAAGCTCTTCTAGGAAACTTTTTTTCCATACATAAGATTAGCAGATTATGTAGATAGACAATACTTTTATTGCACACATAAAAATATAACAAACAAGAAAAAAACAAAATATGTGACAATTAGACGGTCTTATCGCCGCTGCTGGGGCAAACTAGTTCTTAAGTGGAGACCACGACTCGGTAAACGTAGTGTAGGACGCCCTCCGTCCAGGTGGGATGACGACTTGCGAAAGACTGTAGGTAGATGCTTGATGCGTGAAGCTGAAGACAGGGCGCTATGGCGCTGATTGGGGGAGGCCTATGTCCAGCAGTGGACTAACATAGGCTGATGATGATCGCTCAAGAGCAAAAAAAGCGAGCATAAAACCACATCTACCCACGAAAATGTCTAACAACGTATTTTTATTATCTCTTCCAGTGACACTATTTGTAGTGCTATTCCTGATCGCGCCAGCATCAGTGTTCGCGTACATAGAGCCGGAATGGGACTTCCTCGACTCGTTCTACTATTGCTTCATCTCGCTGACGACCATCGGTCTCGGAGACTACATACCGGGAGACACGCCGGACCAGCCGTACAGACCGCTTTACAAAATGGCTACAACCTGTAAGTATTATATAAAAAAACTAGCTGCAGCTTCGCCCGCGTGGAAAGTGAAGTGTCAAATGGTTTATAAACCTTCCTCTTGAATCACTCTATCTATTAAAAAAACCGCATCAAATCCGTTGCGTGGTTTTAAAGATCTAAGCATACATAATCTATGTGTCAAATAGCAATAACCTTGCGGGAAGCGACTTTGTTTTATACTATTTAAATAAAAAAGCCATTTATTCCATAACCTTATAAAATAATAGTGCATAATTAAAGTAATTGACAAGTGAAAATAATAATTGATTCTATATGTAATGTTACTAATGTATGTATGTCAAATAAAATAAAATAATTGATATATAAAATTAAAATTAAAAATACAATCACCTAGACTTAAAAAAAAAATTGCATACATTTACTTAGTTAGATGTTGATTTTGTATACATATAGATTTCCATTAATTAAATTATTATTAGATATTTCTTGGTTAGGACCCCTTTCGAGTACAGGCCTCTTCCAGCTCATTTATATTTATGTTAGGTATAGTTCTTGAAGGGTGTAACTTTTTTATTATGGGTGTAATTTTTTTTCTTCTGATCTTTGAATATTTAGTTGTTTTAATTTCTTTCTTAGGCAGTGATCCTACGCTATATTTAAGTAAGAAGAGGTAGAATATTCTTCTGTTTCTCTGGTTTATTCTGAGCTGGAAGGTTTCGGTCTAGCTCTCCCGCGGTGACCAGCCGTATTGGGAGGCTTCTTTTCGGTTTTTTGTGTTATAATATTATCATAAGAATTGGGAGAGGCAGCGCTTTTGCTAATTGTGTTCTAGGTATTTTCTCTTGTTTGAGATGTAAAATATTGCGTTATGTTTCTATTTTCATTGTACATTTTGTATCTTTTTGCGGCTCTGCTAGTGTCCTTGTTGCTCATCTTTGGTCCATTTTCACTGTGAATTGTCGCCATGATTTTTTTTTCTTTATTAGGCATTTTTTCCAGCGGCGAGCTAGGTACTCGAACAACCAGCTTGTTGTACTTAATAAACGCTTGGTTTCCTTTGTTTAATTAGTTTTTTAGCTGTTCCTGTAACTGTTTTCGTTCTTGCAGGATTTTAGGCGCGAAATCTTCTTTTATATAGTAGTCTGTTTTATTTAGTTTATTCTTATTTTTTAGTATAAGAATTTTCTTGCCATACGTTGAAAGACCCACGTTTATGGGTCTAGGTTTATCTCCTTTTTTCCCAATGCGTCGTACATGTTGGATTTCACTTATGTTGCTCTGTATTTGAAGATCATTGTTCAACATATTTTTTAATATAATTTTTTTAAGATTTTTCGTCCTCGGGTACACCAAAAAATACCAAGTTCCGGCTCCTCACTTCCCTCTCAAGATAGTCTAGGCGTTCCTCTTGTTTCTGTTGGTTTATCTTTAATTCGTCAAGTTGTGGTTGAAGCTTGCTTAGTTTTCCATTCAAAATATCAATTTTTGATGAAATTGTTGTCTTGCTCTGTTATTTATTCCAGATAGAGAGAGCTACGTCATACATAAATTAAATCGTTATAAAGAAAAACCGTTAATTTAAAAAGTAGGCAGCAGTGGTTTTTATGAGGGTGACAGAATAAAAACTTTAAAAATTCGCTTGATGAATGGGAAGCTTTATTCCATAGCCATTTAAAATTATGTCCCCTACCAATGTGAAAAAATATTTTACACTAGGTATGCACGCACCTATTGGTATGCGCGCACTAAGCCCGGCTTGTTCGAGTTTTAAGGAAAAGGTTTTTTTTTTACATTTTGTGAAACGATGACTGAAATTTCATCGACCACGCAAATGATTATCAATTACATTTAGTAATAGAGATAATCAAAAAATTATGAACCTTTATGAACAATAATGAACAATAATGAACCAAACCAAACATTAATGAACCTAATCCACACCTGGGCAAAGCCCGGTGTGGATTTCATAATTGACTCCTCCCGTTTTTACCTCCAAAATAAAATAATAATTGGTATCTACCTAGAATATTATGACTAACTCAGCATATTTCCTTATTTCTAGTCTATCTCATCATCGGCTGCGCAGCGTTGTTCCTGACACTAACCGTGTTCTACGACATCCCTCAACTGAACCTCAGCACCGTCTTCTCATCAGTGAAACTTGACGAGGATCCCGAGAAGATGAGACTCAGCGGCTCCGGCGTGATGGGCCCGGGGTACGGCCTCGGCGGGCTCGTGATGAGGGATGACTACAACCACCACGACCAACGCCGCTCCGTGGTCCACATCCGCCCACATCTGGACGACTCCCCCAGTCCCGAAGACACCACACCTGTTCATGCTCGGGATATGCGCGTCCACTAATCGGCGATAACGACTCTAGGAATCTCTTCTTTTTTATACTAGGTACACTTCTTTTGCTCATTGATGTAACTTGTGGAAATAGCGCGGGTTAGAGAAGGTAGATTAATTGTTTTAAGATAAGTGTGCCTAATGTCCCCATTTTTGTTGGTTCCAGGATTCCCTTGTCTTGACCGTCCCATTTGCTTTTTACTAATGTCAAAAGAGTTTTCAATAACTTTGCCAGCAATGTATCACTGAGGTGAACCGTGTTGGAAAAAAGACTGACAAAGTTTTGCAAGTTTTTCACACTTTTCTAATTCTTTTTTAAAAAAAGCGCCGCCTTGTGGCTAAAGAAGTTTTTGAAAATATACATGAAGGAAACATTGTAATATCTTAACAGACTGAGTATCAACATGTCCCTCGTGGTTTTGTATACCTACATACAAAGCGGTCATTAACCTTAGTAAAATAAAAAAAAGGTGCCGATAAATTTATAAAAAATAATTTAATTCATTGCTCTTTCAAAAAAAAAATCCACCTTACAAAGATTGTGCATGTGGATTCATTACAAAATTTTAACAACATAGTTAATTTGGTATTTTTACAAAAAAAATAACTCTTCGGATACCTAGGCACTTCATTAGGATGATTTAGCTAATGTGTTTGCTTAAGTAAGTAGGTCCCCGTACTACCTACACATAGCCAGTAGAAGAGTTAATATCAAAAATTATAAAATTGTTTAAATTTTTAAAGTAGGTACATTATACTTACATATATTATCTTATTATACCCAGTTTGGACGTAACGTATCAATTTTAAGTGTGATAGAAGACCAATCTGTAGAGAAAATATAATTGTAGTAGAAATTATCGTCACAAAATATATGGGTACCCCTTTAAACATAGTCAGAAATATTAGAATTATATATAGATATTCACTTCAAAAGTGTCTTAGGTCCTAAAAGTGTTTAAATGTAGGTACTGTAAATGTATTGTAGCTATGCTCTGTTGTAGTAATGCTACTTTACCTAACTTAAATCAATTGCTGCTTCTTTGCACTTTAGTGTTAAATTATTAATGCAACAAATGACAATATTAGCAAATACCTATTTATACTATAAAAAAGAGACATATTTTATGACCGAATAAATTAAAAAATCTATATCTGATTAAAACTACATACAAGAGAGCAGTAGCCCCTGAATATTTATATTTGTTTGCCCCAAAATTATCAAAGTATATATTGGAATTTTTTATGTAATTTTCAGTAGTAGTAACACTTAGTAGACACAAATTATAAAAAAACAGTGTTATTATGCGTCTCTGTTACTCTTAACTATCAATGTAAATTATTTATGACTGATGTCAATATACGAGTAAATATAATACTGTAGTGAGTAGCGCTTAGAAATAAAACACGTCTTAGTTGAGTGAGTTTTCTGCATCATATTAAACAAAACTGTATCCTACAAACGATAAACTGAATAAATCAGCTTGAAAATTAACATTTGCTTTCAATATCCTAACTTCTTGGGTTAACATTACCTAATAAGCTATTTCTATTATATTATTAGATGTTGTGTAGTTAATGATGACCTCTGTGGCGTGGCGGATGAAGGTCCACCTGCGACGCAGGAGATTGCGTGCGGGTTCGATTCCTGCCTCGGGACAAATGACAATTACAAACCTTTATTATTATTAAATCATAATGATAGTAAATAAAGCAAGCCTGTGTACCTTCCTACGTATTGGTGCACACACTTTACGCTAAATAATTTCCAGCGGTTTTCCAAATTTAACCGCTAGTATAGTAATATCCATTAAATTGAGTTGAGACAGACCTCAGGGCGACTGGGCATAGGACAATTTTCATTTCTGGTTTTAGCAGTAATGGTCAAAATAAAAAATTGAAATCAGTACAATAGGTACATGGTCGAAATTTTTTAATCTATGGTTAACACGTTTCATTTCACTTTGTTAAGTAGTCAAATATTTGAAAAAAAAAGCATGAATTATTGATTTTAGATCAATGTTCCAATTAGTATTTTTAATTATTGTAGGTAATGTAGCCTCTTTGTATTTATTTATGGTAATTATAATGTGTGTGTCAAGTAGGTACCAGCAGATACCAGCTTTGTACGCAAAACAAAACAGTCATAATCATAAGTAAGAGGAAGCATTAAACTATCATAACTTAAATCATAATTACAATAAAATTAATACTTCATGCACATGTGAGGAAAAGGAACTGTCTGACTGCGATGAGATATAGGTAGGTACCGAAACCAGAGGTGAAATGGAACGTATTATTTCTAACCTCAAAATCATGTCCTGTTTTATGATGGGTTTTGTAATTTTGTATTGATAGGATAGATTTGAAAAGTGATGAGATAATACTTCCTTGCAAAGAAGTCAATTGAAGAGTCTGATTTTGTTGGCCCTGATTGTAAGATTATAATCACGAAACAAGCATACAAAATTTCTGATTCCTACTGAATTTGAGGCAAAATAAACATGGATTCTCCAATGTCGGCATTTGCTATCTATAGTGCCAATAAAAAGCCAAAGAAAAACAAAAAGAAGAAGATTTCCCAGTCCTCGGCGAAACCAGAAGGATTCATCCCTGTAGACGTACAAATTGAAGTCGCTAAAAAGATGAAAAAAGAAAAGGAAACCAAAACCATTGGTAAGAAAAAAACTCTCAAAAAGAAACGAGTGAAGTCTCCTAAATCTAAGAAACCTATTCAGTTCGAAAATAAGAGAATATCTCGGTCTTCCAGAAGTGATGAAGTAGCGATTTTAAAACGTTTCATTGTTCAACCAGAACACGATTCAGAAGTAGAAGAAGTACAAGAAATTGCATCAAGTTCAAGTGACGGCTTGAGTAATAGCAGCCTAGAGTTTACACCAGTTCAAACCGACAGTGCAGAGGAAGGCTTGAAAGTTTTCCAATGGATGATAGCTCCTTTTGAATCACAAGCATTCTTCCAGCAAGTCTGGGAGAAGAAACCCTTGCACATATCCCGAAAAAAACCCAAGTACTATCAAGCTCTAATATCCACACCGACCATAGATCACATGCTGCGGAACGAAAACATCCAGTTTACTAAAAATTTAGATGTGACATCTTACATTGATGGGAAGAGAGAAACACACAATCCGGGAGGGCGTGCACATCCACATCTTGTTTGGGATTACTACCTGAACGGCTGCAGTGTAAGGTTATTGAACCCACAGACTTACATCCCCAAACTGCACATACTAAATGCCACATTACAAGAATACTTCAACTCCTTTGTAGGAGCCAATTCTTACCTTACCCCACCCGATAGCCAAGGATTTGCTCCACACTATGATGACATTGAAGCATTCATCCTGCAAGCTGAAGGAAAAAAGCTCTGGCGAGTTTACAAACCTCCTAAAGAAGAAGTTTTACCAAGAGTGTCATCCAAAAACTTCAATCAGGATGAGATTGGAGAGCCAGTTTTAGAAGTAACCTTAGAGGCTGGAGATATGCTCTACTTCCCTCGTGGCTACATTCATCAAGGAGTCACCATAGATGGAGAGCACTCACTCCATGTTACCATCAGCATGTATCAAAAGCATTCATGGGCTGATCTGTTTGAAAAACTTATTCCAGCAGCTCTGCATTTTGCTGTCAATGAAAATATTGAGCTAAGAAGAGGCCTACCATTAGATATCTATGACAATTTTGGTCTAGTCCACTCTGATTCACAAACTCCCCGCAGAGAAGAAATAAAAGAGATGGTGGTATCGCTTTTTGACTCAATTAAGGATTACCTACCCATTGATGATGCTGTGGATCAAATGCACAAACACTATCAGAGAGATGCTCTACCACCTGTACTTAATGATACTGAGAAAGAAGTCACAGTTTACGGAAGCTCTGATGTCATGGTGGACAACGGGAAAGTGATTAACAGAGTCGAAATAGCTCTTGATACAAAAATAAGGCTCATACGGAAAAATATTCTAAGAATGGTTTCAGAGGACAAGTTGATAATATACTATCATGTGGAAAACTCTATGGAGTATCATGGCAGTGAGCTGCCATTCTTAGAGATTGAAGAGGATATTGCCAAAGGTGTGGAAGACCTGATTACTGCCTACCCTGGATATGTGTCTGTAGAAAGTCTTAGCATAGAGGATGATTCTAAAAAGGTGCAGTTGGCTGATGCTCTATGGAGCAGAGGTTTAATTATGGCTGAATATCCATTAATGATTGTAGAAGATGATTAGATTGATTAGGTTCTAGTATTGGCAGTAGCTGTTTGTATATCTATAGTGTTAACTACTTTTGTATCAACTTATGCCCTACCATCTTTTGTTACTTAGATAAGAATAAAACACTGGTCATTTTCTTAAATTATTATATTTATTCTGAATTGCAATATAAATTTGTGGACTTTCTGTTACAATAGTACTCTCCACACTGATATTTTTTTGTATAAAACACTAAAATAAGTTTTTAAACTATTGTACCAGAGTGTTGCCAGAATCACTAACATTCACTCCACCTTGGTACTTATTAACAGAAAATACACACAATAATTTATATTCTACCCTTAACTTCTTTTTTAATATTAACCTAGTTAAAAATACCGCCTAAACTTAGGTACTTAGTTCTCTAATATTCCACACACACACTCACTGCTCCAAAGAGCTGTTATGATTCAACAACATGGGATCTTTATGGAAAACGAATAACAAAAATGTTAGGGTATCTTATGTTCACCTCCAACTATTGTTAAACAACCTAAAAAAAACAACACAAGGTGATGTAACAAAACTATTAAAAAAAAAATTCATTATGCATACAATAGTATGCCATGATTAAAAACTAAAAATAAGACGCGAAAAACATAATTTTCAATGAACTGATTGACGTGAACTACGATGGTTGTAATTTTAGATGAATGTTTGCAGTAGTTACAATCCATAACATAAGTTGGCATTCTATTAACACACAATGATCATTACAAATCAACTTGGAAATTGGTCCAAACGGGATATCATTTACACTGATTTAGAAGACAATTTAGAATTTTTCCATTTACTAACAACATACACCGCACATTTTCATTGAAAATGAACTGATCATATCAAAATACAATTTAAAATTGAAGCTAGTTCAAATTTAGTCTTTGTACTGAATACAAGATTAAGTCACAGTTCTTACAAATATGTTCGCAAATGATTAGCCTAATTACAAAGGAAACTCCCTAAGTATTGCTAAAGGTAAAAGGTCAAAATAATCTTCCTTACTCTATTCTACTACCAAGGCAGTACCAACTTGGCTAGATTTGCACGGTTAATTTCTATGGAAATCATGCCACCAACCATGCTTACTGCAGATTATACAGATAGCGTTAGTAATTCAATATTGTTCTCGTATGGATATAAAACATCGCCAAGTAGGTACCACCTAAGATTTCTTTACTAGAATATTTACAAGGAATAAGTCTTAAACTATGTTAGTCCATTAGTAAACTGCTTAAACCTGATCAACTCACTCTAACTTAATTTTCTGACACTTGCAAATCAAAGGGCATTACTAAAATTATTTTTTCATTGAACTGAAATTCATTGTCGTATGAGTAAATCTCATAACTATAAAATCGAAATTACACATCTTGCACTGAAAAAAGCAAAAACGCTTGTATTCAATTAGTATCATGCTAAAAATAAATAGCTTTTACGTTCAAATTTCAGGCCTTTTTTATTGCTTCAGTTTTCAAAATTGCCAGTGTAAGAGAATGGCAATGATATATTAAAATTTATTATACTTAAACAAGCTTAGAATTCATTGGGAAATTGACAACACTAATATTTATTTTGTCTTAAAATCAAGCAACTTATTTTATTATTTCTTGTACAATACGATAAATTGTGCTAATAAGGGCCGTTCATAAGAGTCCTTTGCGAACTTATATGCCCATTTGTTACCACCATTTATAATTAATAATTATATACTATGATATTACAAACAAACTTAAAACTTAGATTTTCGACTTGAAGATTCACATGCAGGACTCTGTGAGAACAACCCACATTTTTTTATGTACTTTAGAAAACATCAACAAAAGTTGCAAAAAAAAACTTTTAAAATTTAAATATTGCATAAATAATCATGATTATGCTGATTTCAAAGGTAAAATAAATCTCATTAAAGAAACTGATTCAAATCGACACTGATAAGCTCACATCGCTTTAACATTACACAATATTAGGGGACTTTTAAAAGTAATCCTTATTGAGGCTAGCCTAATACTAGTATTAGATACATAGAAAAAATTTGCTTCCAATAAAATCCCCAAAAGATTGAAACATGCAGGGATGTGCATCTTATACAGTGTCTAATGGTATAATACAACTCGGACCATTTATTATAACACAATAACAGTGAACAAGATTTTTGCTTCTTGTTTACATTCTCACGCCTATCTTTTAGTGACTTGTGTAAAGAGTTTTACTTTCTATGAACTTTAATAGTTTTTACTATTTTAGCACACGCCACGTCGTCGGCATAAAAAAATAACAAGTCATTTTAACTATAATGCTGTGCTCATCGCTACGTTATTAGCAAGAATATTATCTATTTTTGCATACAAAAGCTTCAAGCCACTAAAGATAGGAGTAATATATAACCGTCCTGGTACCTGAACCCTTAGGGTATAAGACACAATACAGACCTATTCGAACAAGCGGGCAACCACACAACAAACATGCAACTTACAAGTCATTGATGTACAGATATGTTTCACTGAGCAATTATACCAGACAACAGATTTTTAAGCAGATCAACCAAGCTACCTTCTCGAAGATAAGTACTTTGAGCCGTTTCCTTGCAGCCAATGTAGTAAGTGCATATTGGTCGATGGTTTTCTTTTCCCGCCGATGCCGGTGCGGGCTTTCGATCGTCGTTTGTCGTAATCGATTATGAGAACTAGTTTGGAATAGAATCGAGAAGAGGGAAATTTTCCAATACATTATTAGCGCTTTTATCGACGATCGATTTACAATCATAATATCGATTGCAGACAAAAGCACTGTCAAGCTTCATGTTTGGTGGTGTTTTGTTTGACGTGAAAGGTCTAAAAGAGAATTATCTAGGAAGAAAACCGTATTTAACAGTAACTTCAACAGTTTAAATTCATATTTTACTCGAGATTCTAGATGAAGTAGAATTGAATCATGGCTTTGGTTTTTTAGCCGAATGTCTGGATTCAGGATACGCAAATTACCCTAATAATGACCCAGCATGGGTGTCAAAAGGATAATTTAGTTTTAAAATATTTATTTCATGAAAGTAATCTTAAAGAAACAAAGAACAATTTTGATCAATATGAAAGTTGATAGATCAAAGCGGCGTTATATTCGCGCCTATATTCAGCATTGTATACAATATAAAGGGTGATGATGATATATAATTAACTAGTTCTCGATTCTAGTTCCCCACTACCGGTATCGATACGTTAGTACGGCGTCGACCGCGGCGCGCGCGTGTTATTTCCGCTGCGGCAGTTTTCTCGGCGTGCGGCCGGTTTTGCCGGTCGAGGTGGATGGGACCGCCTCTGGAATGGAAGGAGATCTGTTAGCTGGAGCCGAGCGGAGGCTGCTACAGGAAGAACGCTGAAACAAGTCGATTGTTTAACTCTCTCCATTAAAAACCGGCCCGGAAAAATTATCAATAGTTTTTTCAATTGAAGTAATTAAGCAAACTGCAGACTGTTGCAAATAATCTACAGGGAACTCATGATCCATATGTTGGTTGACACTTCCGACTGGAATGACAATACTAGTCGGAAGCCCCAAGACATTTCATCATTCAATCTGTCTCATCAAAAACCGGCCGGCTTTTACTGGAGAGAGCTTAGCAGGCAACAGCACTCCTGCTGCCTGCAATATTAAAGATCATTTGTATACTGTCTTGAATAAATAATATTGTTGTGGGCTACATTTTGAATATCGCTCTTCTACAATTTACATTGTAAAGTACTAACACAAATGTATAGAAGTTAAATGTAGTCGTTTGTTATTCCTCAATAAATAAATAAACCCGATTTCTCTAGGACTTAGCTATATTTTACCAAGTTGTCCAATATCCGTACCTTTCGCAGCCGACCTCCGACCACCTTTACGGAGTGGGGTAGTAACCACTGCCTCCGGTTTGGCTTGCTTGGCCGGCGTCCGTTTAGGTGTAGCTTTAGCTGCAGCCTTGGCCTTCTCAATCACCGCTGTCGCCGTCTGTAGAGCGAGGTTGTGATATAATGCGTAAGGTTTATTGTTTGTAGGACTTTACTTAGAGAACTGTTTTGAGCTAAGTAGTAGTAAATTCGCCTGCACTGCAAAGGGAATTATAACGAGGATATCTTTAAATAGGGAATAAACACAATTAACAGTCATAGATCGGAGAGATTTTAACATAAATAAGCTTAAATTTCAATCAAATGAGAGATTTCCTTCAAAGTTCTGAGTCAATTTTTTTGAGTTAAAGAGCAAAATCATTTAAAAAGATGGCATGTACATTGTTTGTAACATAAATTATATTCCCAATAAAAATATATTCAACATGTAACAAGCGAATAGGCTAGATTTAATAATTCATTTTCCAAATTTAACTTATGACAGAAAATCTCTTATTTAATTTAAGCATAACACAAAAAAAAATTTGAAAATTTTTGACAAAAATCCAGTTTCAAAAAGCATGCAGCCGAGAAGAGCAAATCATAGAAGAAATTAGGCTGTTAGACGAATATAACACAAAGCGATGGATTTATGGATGAGTGTGATAGAACCTGGCAGAGACGGTTAGTAGTGTTAGTAGATATCTACAAGATTCATTCAGAGGCACATATCTGTTTAAGGAAAAGAAAGCTATGCAGGATACTTTCCATTATTTATAAAAAAAAATAAAGATATAATTATTTAAAGAATTTAATATCCGAAAACGGCAGATCAAGAGATTAATTACTTTATGTAGGTATCTTAAACAATATACCGAATAATTTGTGAAAATCAAGATTTTCTAAGTTTTATTTATGTTGTTTTTATTTAAAGAATGCAAGCAACCCATGCATACCGATTTATAGCTTTTTCGCACAAAACCTAACATGGGATGATGGAGTGAAATAATAAAATAATAGTACCTTTACCCATATCAATACTGATAACTGGATCTTATTGTACAGTTCGCCACAAATTGAATAATCTTAAAGAAGCTTCGCACTTATTGTGAGGACACTAAGAGCGAAATTAAAGACTAGAGAATTTGCGCAACTGTTCATGCATAGAACAAAATCAATTTTGTAAAATAACAGGATATCTAACTAGAAAATAAATCAAATTTATGAAACACAGTCAACGCTTCTATCTGTTTAGATTAGGTACATGTAGAGACAGCCTAATTTTTAATAAAATATTTATAATATTAAATTCAAGAGAAATTTTCAAAGCATGAAAAAATGATATACAAAACTTGGAAGTATAGACGCTGCTATAAACAAACACCAGAAGCCTGTCATCTCCAAAAGAAAATTCATGCTTTGCAGTATCACTTTACTTAGGCTATCTATACATTGTACAAATTTTGTCATAGAAAATTTTAGGAACAAATTTCAACATTTTGAAATGAAAATAGATTTTAAGTTATAGGCATAAGATATGTTTTGTGTAATCTAAACGGATAGAGTAGCGCCAGCACACACGGTATGTAATGAGTGATTGCGATACGTACATTTCTATAGATCCGTTGAACTATGCCTACCTTGCTAGTGCTCGCCACAATGGGCGTACTACCTGGCGATTTTCGCTTGTTATTGTTAGTTTTAGCCGGAGGTGGCGTGGGTTTCGCTTTTCTGGTTGATTTTGGACTGCGTTTCGGAGTGGTACGCGCCTTTTTGGCGGGCGTGACCTCTTCGTTCTGGAAATGTCATTGCAATGTCAGCCGCCGAGCGTGGACTTTTCGATCGTTGGATGCGAACTTGGAGATTATTACAGCGAGATTTTACCT
Source organism: Eupithecia dodoneata (assembly GCA_947044415.1). Lineage (NCBI taxonomy): Eukaryota > Metazoa > Arthropoda > Insecta > Lepidoptera > Geometridae > Eupithecia > Eupithecia dodoneata. The sequence goes on from OX345665.1 coordinate 1,372,851, forward strand.
TACCCCCGAACATATGAGTCAGAATATAGGGAAAATAATATATGTAATAAAATATAAAATAAATAAAGATTTAAGCAGTAGCGATTTTATTCGCGATTTTCTTAAATCTGATATGTATTTGAGTATTGGGACGTTAGCATACCTTTTGTCTTTTTGATATTTTTTTCGGTATGGCAAATGAGACGTACGTAAATCTGATTTGCGCATTTGCCATGCGCAAGTCTTTGAACGTTTTCAATGATAATCGTTAAAAAAAACCGACAAGAGTCCTGCTCAAAATTTATTCCAGTCTAAGTATTCAGGGACGCTCGCCCAAGGAACATTGGGTAAGATAAACCTTTTTAAAACAGTACCTTTTTGGGTACTGAACAGTTTTTTCTTGTAAATGATCGATCGATTCATCCATACTCGCTGCTCTGATATAAATGAGGATGCGTTTAGTAAGTTTATGTGCCACAAATCAATCATATGAAAGGAAACGGTGACGTATGTTATCGAGGATAGAAAACCCAACAATCACAACAATTTGGAAAAATTCTGTATCAAGACAATGAATACTGTTTGACGGTAGTTTCGATAAATTATCGTGATGTCTGGAGAAGAATCCAAAACGAAAATTCATTTATTCCGTAAATACAATAAATATATACTGAGAAAAGGTAAAAATGGTCAAATTCTTAACTTACTTAATTAATTCTCATTTTTGTATGGGATTTCCGTAGTTCCATATCCGTACGATAGAGGCGTTGCTGTAGCAAATCCCATACAAAAATGAGACGACACGATGACGTATCGATACCATCGTCAAACCGTACTCAGGGCTCTGTTCAGACCAACGCGGTATATGCTACCCGGCGCAGCGAAAGCTGAGTGGGTATGTCGACAAAATGCCTGGTGGGATGACGCGCGAAAAACCATGCGAAATGTTTCGCTATCAGGCTGTGAGTGGATACCCACTGCGTAGGTTAGTATAGTTCTTAAGGCGATACCCCGAGGCACACTAGCGCCGCCACCTAGATTATCTTATTATTACGTTGAACAAAGGAAATATTAAAAACTTAATTGGGAATTTTGTGATACCTAAGTTCTAAGCTTTTTTTAATGCTCTGTAATAATTTTATTTTGTATAATTTACGCAGAGATACGTATTTGCCCTTGGCGACCAAAAAACTCTGTCGCATCTCTACTTAAACTTTACAAAATAAAACTTTTTCAGAAACATTAAAAAAAACTTACTTTTGTTGAACGTAATAATAAGATAAAATAGGAGGCGGCGCTAGTGTGCCCCGGGGTACCGCCGTAAGTAGTTGTATTAGTTTTATTTACACGTAACGAGTGGAGTGACTAGACAGTCTCTGAATCATTGTTCGGGTCATTATGTCCGCAATAATGGGAATATTCTACCTATTGAATATTCCCAACATTATCCATAATCACTCTGGTTTTGGTCGGTAGATGAATTCTGACATTTCTTGTTACTTAGTAGGTAAGAAAATGCGAAACGGCGGCAGTGGGCCGGCCATATATTATTATCGAGAAGAACCTACAACCGCTGGGGTGTTCTTGAGTAGAGACCGCGACTCGGCAAACGTAGCGTAGGACACCCTCCGGCCGGGTGGGATGACGACTTGCGAAAGACTGCCGGCAGATGCTGGATGCGGCAAGCTGAAGACAGGGCGCTATGGCGCTCATTAGGGGAGGCCTATGTCCAACACTAGACTATTATAGGTTGATAATAGGTATAATATCAGTTCACTGTCTGCACTGCACTCGTCACGTGTAGTCATTAGTTAATGTATTTAATGTGATGTACTCACGACAGTCTCTATAGCGTCCCCCTTGTTCCTCGGCGAGGTCTTGGCGGCTGCGCGCTTGCGGCGTTTCTCTATCTGCGACTCGTCTGTGTATAGCGATAGGTCCACTGCCAATCATATAGTACTTTACATTTTGAGAGATAGGAACTTTTTAAAAGTCTCCTGGGAAGGTGGAGGCTTTTAAAAAGTTGTCTCAGTTCAATGTGGACATTGAAGCAGAAATAATCGAATATAGAGGTACATATATATATACAAAACCAAAATAATCATCAAAATCAGTCCAAAATTTATGGAGAAATCAATGATTAATAAAAAAACATACATCCAGCCAAACATAAGACCTCCTATTTTAGAAGTCGGTTTAAACAAGCCAAACTTAGATGAAATCTCGAATACCTTGTTCTCTAATTTTATCTGTGTTATATGATGTGCCTTTCTTATTGTACTTTTGTATAATGTGCTGCAGTGTTGAATAAATGTCTTATCTATCTATCTAATACCTATAATTATAAGCACTAATACAACGGGTTTTAGGTATCGCGTTTATTTACCTCATCCCGTGACCACGACAGTGTGTAAACCTGTTGAAACGTCGGGATAAATAGGTAAATAAACGCGATAAAGACCCATTGTATTAGTGCTTATAATTACATATGTGTTCAGATCGCGTATGTTTAAACAAATTTATCGAATACCTAAGCTAATCTTCCATCGTGGCCTGCAGCTTTGGATCGCGAGGAGTGGAAGGAAAAAAGGGAGGCCTATGCCCAGCAGTGGGACACTAATGGCTCAAAATAAATAATAACCTATTCTGAAAATGCACTAAAATAGTTAAACTTACGTCCGTCCGGATGTTCAGGGGTGAGCTGGAGGCTGCCCCCGCTGGTCTCCGCCTTGAGTGCTCGCTGTAGGATCGAGGTGGCTCTAGCTTGTTCTGCGGCGCGTAGTATCCATGCGCCTCCGGTGCCGGCCGCGCGGGTCAGAGATAGCGTTGTAAGCACGCATTCCATATCTGAAGGATCAACATTAAGTTCAATAAATTTCTTTCCGGCCCTGGTCGGGCCCACAGAGGGGTCTCGGGGCTTGGCCTCATTACCGGCGTCAACTCGAGGGGTGACGACATGAAGTTAGTTATCAGTACCAGCCTAGGATATAATCACTACATAGTATAAAGCATAGTCGCTTCCCGCTGTCTGTCTGTCCCTGTGTATGCTTAGATCTTTAAAACTATTCAACGGATTTTGATGCGTTTTTTTTTAAAGTTTTATAAACCATTTGACAAATAGATTTCGAAGGCGTAAAGGAAGGCATTGTCAAGACTGTTTAAAGTCGCTCAGCGAGCTATGGAAATAGCTACGCTCGGAGTTTTTCCGAAGCTGAAGTAAGTGGGCCGTCCATATCTTGCGAAGAACCGACAACCACTAGGGTAAACTTGTTCTTGAGTGGACACCACCATTCGGCAAACGGAAGACGACCTGCGAAGGACTGCAGGCAGATGCTGGATGCGGCAAGCTGAAGACAGGTCGCTATGGCGCTCATTAGGGGTGGCCTATGTCCAGCAGTGGACTGCTGTAGGCTGATGATGATGAATAAATAGACACTGACCAGTAACGTCATAGAAGTCCGGTTTGTAAGTCTCCCCGGAGGGATCAGCCGTCTTGTCCTGCGAGAGCCAGCGGATTTTGATCTTGCGCGTGGTCCGGTACACGTTCTGCATGGTCTGGCACACGTAGAAACCACCCTCGGCGTTGCGGACTGCTAAGTACTCGTTTCTGAAGGGAAATTAGGGTTTTTTAAGATCATTCAGGAACTCACTGGAGGAAACTCAAAGTCTTCAAAATATAACAAACTTATTTGTTTGATGTGACAACCTCTGTGGCGCAAAGGAACTCCTGTGACGAAGGAGGTTGCAGGTTCGTTCCCGCATCGGAACAATTGTGTGTACGGTCTGCAGATATTTTTTCCCGGTGTCTAGTCGTTATCTATCTATCTATGTAATGTCAATACATTACAAAGATATGCAGATAACAACCAGAATTATTAAGTATATCAGTCATCTAGTGTCGCTTCTCGCAGCTTTGCTTAGATGATGCTGTGTGGATTGCCCAGCATTATTATTATTGTTTTAGTTTTAACAAAAAAATATTTTATGTACTCTTAAAAAAAACTGAACTTAAAATAAAATAAAAATTTGCACACATAAAAGAACGAAACCTTTAATGAGCTGCTGGCCATCCTGGAGGACATCGGGTGGTTAGACTAGCAGCCCCACCCGACACGCAAAAAGGGCCCACCGGTGGCAAAGTTGCGGAAACCAGTCCAGAAACAAGTAACAATAAATGCTGTAAACTCCTATCTTTCTTAATAAATAAATAAAGTTGCGGAAACCAGTCCAGAAACAAGTAACAATAAATGCTGTAAACTCCTATCTTTTTTAATAAATAAATAAACTATTAGGTAACCTATGACGATTTCTCGACATAATAATCTTCAAACTTACTTGTAGAAGACAATGAGTTTGTCGTCGTTCTGCTTGGTCGGCGTGGAGCGTCCCGCGGAGGCTGACAGCTTCGTCGCCATCGCCAGCTCAGGAGTTGGAGACTGGTACAGCTGCACCTGGAATATTGACCAAAGTACGTTAATCCATGGGTCATCCATCAGTCCTCCTTATTCTGTCGTGGATGTCTAAAGAGTCCAGTAAGTAATTGAACCTTACCTAATGGAGAAAAGGCAGCAGCAGCTTTCTTCTTTGTATTTTTAGGGTTCCATACAGAAAGGGTGAAAATGGAACCTGATTACTACGCCTAGCCCCCGTCAGGGGGTTGTATGAATCATGATAGCTAGACAGTTGAAATTTCCATAGAATGTATAGAATGTATGGGACGGGTCCAAATGTATATATCTCTTGCCGCTCTTATCAACAACTAATAAAAAATACTTATCATAATATTTAAAATTATCTTTAACTGGCGTCTAACATTTTTGTTAAACGGACATAAGAAAAAATATGTGCCCAATATCTTCCGATAATCTAACTGACGGACTGATTAGAAGATTATTAGAATTAGACTTTTTATCGTAATGATCAACCTATAATTAGTCCACTGTAGGACATAGGCCTGCCTTAACCCTAGATCACTAAACATTAGTCTCACAGGCGACACGGTTCCCGCGCATTAGCTGTTTAGGTATGTTCCCGGCACTTCCATACCCTGCCACGCTCAGTACCTTCCTAATTTAGTGTTTTAGTACCCTATGCTTACGCATTACTTCCGCAGTAAAATATTGGCGTTTAATTTTGTTAGTCAGAACGACTAATGTGTAGTGACTGTGTAACTCGAAAATATGTTTAGTGACCTAGGGTTAATGAGCGCCATGTCTTCAGCTTGCCGCATCAAGCATCTGCCTGCAGTCTTTAGCAAGTCGTCATCTTTTGCCGAGTCGCGGTCCACTCGAGAACACGTTTACCCCAGTGGTTGTCGGTTATTCGCGGGCCCACTTCATCTTGCTAATTTTTTGAGCTATGTCGGTAACTTTGGTTCTCCATTACTTGACGACCTCTGTCACGCGGTGGGCGAAGGTCCGCTTGCGAAGCAGGAGGTTGCGAGTTTGATTCCCGCCTTGGAACAATTGTGTGTACGATCTGCAGATATTTGTTACGGGTGTTCTGGTCGTTTTCTATGTATAATAAAAAATATCTATCTATTTAATGTATTTTCTATTATGTATATCAGTTATCTAGTACCCATAACACAAGCTCTGCTAACCTTGGAGCTAGATAATGCTGTGTGAATTGTCCAGCATTATTTATATAATTATACAATAATTTGAAATAACTTTCTTTTTTAATGAAGGTTGTTGATGTAACCTTGAATATTCACCAAATATCAAAGTGCGGTATTTCCTTTAGACCGTACTAACAGGACTCTTGGACACGTCACAACATTCAAATTACATTAGTAAAAATAGGAAATAAAGTGATCACTATGATTTTATGTACCACATAAAAGATGTTCTGTATATTTTTATGATAATCCAAGACAAAGAAAGCCTGTGATTGTATGAACTTCTAATCTCAGGCCATATTATTACTAGTACATCACCACAGGTCAAGGCCAATGTAAACGACGACGTAAACGTAAACAAAAGGTTGTTTACATAACAGGATGGCTACCGAAATTAATATCGTTTTGATATAAAATATTATATTATACTAGCTGCGCCCCGCGGTTTCACCCGCGTGGTGATAGATATTTTGGATAATATACAATATACATATCTTTATAAATTGCAGCCTATGTGTTATAAGCTATATTCTGATGTATAAGCTATATTATTGTAAAGTTTCATTAAAATCCATTCAGTAGTTTTTACGTGAAAGAGTAACAAATATCCATCCATACTTACAAACTTTCGCCTTTATAATATTATTAGGATAGTCTACGCAGAGATAGGAAGTTGCCCTTGGTGGTTACAAAACTCGCATCTCTACAAAATAATACTATTTCAGAGATATAAAAAAGCTTACAATAGGACAAAATGCTCAATGAAATTTTGATATTTCCTTTGTTCAACGGGTAATTAATATACATAGGTGGCGGCGCTGGGTGTGTCTTGGGGTACCGCCAAAAAACTTCTGTTAGATGGCTTTGCTCTTCCACATTTAAATTATGGAGGTATTCGTTCACACTCACTCTGTATAATATACCAAATAAAGGACAATTAAATAGGTAAAGAATCCAAAAGCTCAGATGTGAGATGATGGTCTCAGCCAACTTTCTGTTTTATTTGTTATAATACGTAAGAAACAGATTAAACAAAAGTTTCTTACCTTGGTCCGATTCCTCTTTGTTCTAGCATCAGCTGGACTCTCCCCTTCTGCTGGTTTCTTTGCTGGAGTGGGTCCATCAGCACCCTTGGATGGAGAAGCCTGTCGTCGCTTCCTAAGCGGAGGAGTCACTGTAGCCAGTTTCAATGTAGACTTAGGCTTTGCTTCTTTCTTTGCCTCGACCTTTTCTTTCTCTGCAACTTTTGGTTTAGTTTCAATAGCTGCTTTAGGTGGTTCTGGTTTTTCTTTCACTTCTGGTTGCTTGGGTTTCTCTTCTATGCTTGGTTTTTCTGGTGCTGGTTCGATCTTTTCTTCTACTTTGGCGGGTTCGGGTTTGGCGCTTTCAGCAGGAGGGTCCAGTTTGGCCGGGGTCGGAGGCTTTTCCTTTTCTTTCTCGGGCGGACTTGGTTCACTATTGCTTGCAGATTCTGGAGCAGGTTTGGTGTCACTCTGTGTTGGTGCAACATCAGCGGTAGGTGCTGGTTTTGGTTCTGCAGGCTTGGCGGGAGACTTCTCTGAGGGTTCACTTGCAGTAGCTGCTTTAGGCTGAGTAGGAAGATCCGCTTGAGTTGATGGATTAGAAGTTTCTGGTTTCTGAGGAGTGGCCGGCAAAGCTGCTTTCTCAGGTGGTTTAGTTGTACTAGGTGATGTCTTTGCAATATCCGGTTTGTCTTTAGTAGCATCCGTGTTTTGGGCTTTTAAAGTAACTGGTGCATTTGTTGCTGATTTCGGCGACTCTATGGTGCCGTTAGACTGTGCAGTAGAGTCTGGCTCCTTCTTTTCAGGCTTGTCCAGGGATCTCGTAAGGGCTAGGGGTTGGGAGGCGTTTGCCTTCTCCGCGACCAAGCTGAGCGGGGAGCTGGTGCTGGGGGCTTTGCTGGGGCTGGCGGCGGCCGGCACCGGCGCGGGGGCAGGGGAGCTCTGGTTAACCTGGGAGAGGTTCCCGTGGTTGCTCATGTTCTGCGCCATCTGTGCCATGTTGGCGGAGACAGGCGCCATGGAGGGCACGGCGTGCGGCGGGGCCTGCGGCGCGGGCGCGGGCGCGTGCAGGTTCTGTGCCGGGACGTTGTTCCCGTTGTTGGCGTGGTTGAGGGAGTTCTGCGCACCCTGAGGATGCCCCACGGACGCGTGGTTTGCGCTCGCGACGTTCCCCTTGGCCGGACTCGACTGCCCGGCTGGTGTGGGGACTCCCGCGCTCGCTAGAACCGGCTTCAGAGCGGAATTCATTACGTTAGTATCGACCTGAAACACGGAAGTTTGATTTGTTTACATTCTGGGATGTGTTCACGTCGAAGCGTTTGACCCACAAGCACAACAATAAACTCAACAGCGAACTAAGTACCTATAAGTAGGTACAGTGCGAACGCGCGCAACTCGAGAACGCGGGGAGCTCGAAGCCCGCTTTCTAGGATACGATAGCGATAGAATTAATTCAATGTAAGGTTAGTTACCGCTAGTTTTTCTGATGGAAAACGCCCATGAAACAGTAATTTAGGACGGCCTACGGCGGAGATAGCCGCAAAAAATATACGATGCTACGGCCAAGAAACTTCCGCCAGATACAGCCCGCCACTTGGTACACTGAGATGATGCCACTGATTAGTTCACTGTTTCACTGATTGAATGCTTGGTATCACTCGCGTAAGAATTCCATGATTTATTTACACATGAAATCACGAATTAGCGTTTGTACATTTCAAGAACAGGTTCATAATCGGGAACAGAAGTTCAGAGATGGCGTCGGCAGGCAACTCGGCACAACGCGCATGCGCCACCCTCTTTTGCCTTCGCCAATAGAAACCACAAAAAACTTGTGACGAAACGATGCTCAACGAATTTTGAACGAACTTTTCTCAGTATTGCATCCGACTCCCTCTTACTAATAGGTGTTTTCTATAGCTGTTGCGCTCTTTCAGTTCAGTCGCATAAAATGACGTCACAATAGGTACTTGTTCGGTGTTATTTCGGAGACAAATTAATAATTTGAGCTTTATTCTTTTATTTTTTTCAATGGTAGATTTTTTTGAGAAATGCCGTAATATTTATTTTATTCATGGAGTGCACTCTAGGGAGTGCACGCACAGGGCACGCACTGTAGTATATATCTGAAACTATCAGTGACTGTCATTGTCATGTCAGTCACTTACTGACTGCACTGTCTGTCATTCATGAAAGTTTATTGAACCCGTTCCATCCATGTGCATGCAATTTTTTTGTGAATTAAGTCCTAAAAGAAAAGATAATTAAATTACAAACAATTTAGCCTTTACCCCTGGAAATCTAGTTCCATATTTAATTATGGTGAGTAAAGCTGGACAAGGCGCTCTGAACCCCGTTTGTACGCCATGCACCAGTCGCCAATTTACATAAAATTCTTCGAACCTAGGAAACGAAGTATGGTAACAGTATAGGTAACAGCAGTGATCGCTACGGAAACCGCCTATTTAGTTGTTTGCTTTCTAGTTTCTAGCCTTTTTTAGCGTAAAATCTGCTTCCTTACTTATAACTCAAAGTGATGTTTCCCTTCTTTTCTAACCATTTTTCTAATAAACACAATTTTTCAGGACGTATTGGCGCGACCCGCCGAAGAATTTGGAAATGATGAAACCCTGGAGCACCTCTGGGCAGCCAGGGCGATGGAACATAGTGACATCTATTTCAATGTAAGTTATTTGCTAGAAAAAAGTTGTCAACAAGAAACTGTTCAGATTGATGAAAAATGTCCAACTAAGTAACCTAAATTTGTGTATTACATAGTGCTATACTTTATACAACTCTATTCATGTAGGTACTGTAAACCTGTGATGTAAAATGTCTTTCTGTAAAAGCTTTAATTTTACTTGCTCGTTAGTTTGTTTGAGACAAATCTTGCAACTGTATCTTAGACCAGTTATCCTTAACCGATTGAACTGAAATTTAGCGGTTATGGTACCATTGAGATGAGTTGATAATGGAGACAGGAGGTTTTTAATATGAGTTAGGATAAATTTTGCAACTGAATTTTAGACTAGTTATCCACAACTGATTCAGCAGTTTGGGTTTGTTGGATTTGTCATGCATCCGAAGCCTGTTCCTAGATGATTATAAGTGTGTTTCTAAAAAAGTTTTTTTTTAATATTAAAAATTGATTATTATATATCAAAAGGTGATTGGAAGATGGGTGCAAAGCTAGCATGGACCATTTGAGCCATGACTGTCTCAGATGAAGTCTATGGTTTTGATATTAATATCAGTCTTATATTTTCAGGTATTATGTTCTGTAGACACAAGATGGCTGCAACTCACACCTCATGATGACCTAATCCACACCACCTTCAGACAGGACTTCCCAGACCTAAATGTCGCCTTCATCAAAGAGGATGTCATCAAAAACAACACAAACAAAGCTAAATGGAGAGTCTTCTGTGAAAAATTCAAACACATTATTGAAGATTACAGTTTTGGTACACTAATGAGAGCAGACACTAAAGGAGACTACTCCGAACGTAACACCATTCTCGTGCCACGAGTACAGTTCTATGCCATAGAAATAGCAAGAAATAGGGAGAACTTGAACAATGATGTAAAGAAACACCACAAATGTTCATCAAAAGCGAACATTGAAGATGAAAACAGTCAAGCAGCATAGAATGGTTCCAAATATCCTTTCCATTATATTCTAAAAGCAATAATGCCTAAACTATGTGATTTATGAGCCTATTGAAGTACCTATAGTTTACAACTAGGTTATTTAGTCGGTAAGTACACTATATTCTTTGTTTGTGTACTTATAACATGTGGTATGTCTGTATAAAGTGACTCATTATGCTGCTAACAATATTGATCAAAACTGTCACTTATGCAAAAGATTTAGGTTTTCAATATAAAGGCTTACTCAGTCATCAATATAGGATTGAGTAAAGATATTGTGTTACTGAAGCATAGATTGATGACTGAGTAAGCTTTCATAAAACAGGCCTTAATTCAGCCTTACAATCTAGGTAGATTTATCAATAGCGACTTTACCAGACAAAAATAATGGACAGCTACAAATAGTCACTTTAACTGTTAAGATGCCCATTATTTTTGTCTGTTATGGTATGTTGTCCAAATGATAACTAGTAATAGATGTAGCAGAGTAGCCTACCTATGTATGCTCGGTACTTTTAGTGATATTGTTAAATTCTTTAATATAATGCTGACAGCTGACATACCTACCACAGCTATTATAAATTTGCATGTCTAAGAAAAGGATGCATCTGATGGACAGAAATGAACTAACAATGAATTATTAAGACATTTCTTTGGTTTGTTAGCAGTTCATCCAAAATGCGATTTGTCCAATTATAATTTAAACGCGTTTCGTCCAACAAGCGTACATTTAACACGCTGCAACAATGACTGCTAATGTCAAAATTAACATTTAATGTCAAAAAGGACATGGATTTCCAAATGTTATGAGATTAGAATGTCTTAAAAAATACAGTTTTAGTTCGAAATGACAGGTGGTATCAAAAAAGACATTTTTAACAGCTGTTATTTTTATCATAAGCTGTACCTAATTTTAGTCAATTTCTGCCATTTTTGGTATTCACTGACGTTTTTCAAAATTGTATAAAATAATATATGAAATATAAACTATTTTAGACAATTCTAAAGTAAAAGAAGAAGTAACTACATAGTAAGAATTGGGACGAAATGCGTATGGATCTTGACGAACCGCATAGTGGACGAACTGCGAACAAATAATTTCTTTGATAATAAACATTTTATTACATCTCTTTGTTTATTTCGTGCTCCCTAGAGTTTCAGACCTGTTCCATCCACTTGGTGGACCGACAAAACCGTCGCAGGGAATCGATGGATCTATCTATTGCCGTTGTCCCAATTGACGCTTTCCCGTTATGGAGACAACGCTCATACACAAGTCATAAAATATTCTTATCCTTCCTTTTTATCAATTCCTGTTGTCAGGTTTTTAGTCATCAACTAGACCGTAGGACTCACTCCTTCCCTAATGAGCGCCTTAGCGCCCTGTCTTCACCTTGACACATCCAGTACCTATTTGGACTGCAGTCTTTCGTAGGTCGTCACAACTGCGGCACCTTGCCGGAGGGCGTCCTACCCTAAGTTTACTCAGTCGTGGTCTCCACTTAAGAACACGACATGACCCAGCGGTCAAGTTATTGTATTCTTTTTGCCAGCGGTTGTCGGTTCTTTGCGAGATAGGGCCGGCCGCCTACTACCAGTTCTCTTTGCCTGGTTTACACAGTGCGAACTATCGATATCATACGAGTCAGCCTGCCGAGTAGCTGCACTGCAGCCTTTAGACTCCCAGGCATACAACATAAATATTATAGGTATTAATACAACAGGAACGAACGGGTATTTATCGCCTTTATTTACCTATTTTTAATACCTAGTTACTTATTACGTGTTCAGCTCGCATAAGTTTAAAAATGAATGTTATCTAAGTATAGGTACTAATATTATAAAGAACTCCGAAATTACTGGAACGATTTGAAAAATTCTTTCATCGTTGGGAAGCTACACTATTACAAATAATTTATTTCGGTTGTTCACCAGCCACCACAGGCTGTGGTGGCTGGTGAATATAGGCTGTGGTCCACCGGGCCTATGTTCACTGGGGAACGTAGGCTATAATATATTTTCAAAAAAGTTAGGGATTCGTACTAAAACCGTGCGAAGCCGGGAAGGTCCGCTAGTGTTAAACCGTCAATGGGGACAACAGGATTAAATTCTAAAAAATTTTTGAATTCCAGGAATAGGGCGTTTACTCCCACCTGTTCTGTCGACAGAACTAGTGGGAATTTCCCATTAGTTTTGTCCAGTCATTGACGTGTATGATAGGAATGTTGCGATGCTTACATTGGTGGCTACACCTTCCAAACATTTGTTTTAGTTGCTGATATGCAGCTAGCTAGTCTAGCATAACCAGTGCAAGGGCTACCATCGACGGACAGGTGCTCGTATTGTATACTGTTTCATTGTAGTACGAGTATTAGCTAGGTAGATAAGATGTTTAGGAAGCTCATCTAGGTAATAATTGTTTCATTCAACCTGGATAACCTTTGTATCAAAAGGTCCCAAAACCAATGAATGGTCATTGTTCTTGGGGATACAAAGTATGCAAATAGGAAACCTATCTTAAACTATGTTAGTATTTTAAACACAATTAGGAAAAATAATAAAACAACATCTTGAATTTTTACATTTATTTTGGTCTTACAATCTATATTTACGAGGCTTCCATCGCTGTAGCGGTCTCCTCAGTGTATTTCCCCTTGTCCTTGCCCAAGGCTGCTAGCCTGCCCTTGGCTCTGCGGTCCAGGATAGATTTACGGTCCTTGTTCATCTTTAACTTTACGATAACACACTGCAACAAAACACACAAGTTATATTTTATATCTATACAGATGACCATGTTTATTTAGAGGATGTAGAGGACATCAGAGCCATGGAAGTGTCACAGCATTAGCAGAGCCCCTGTACCACTGCAGCCGTTGGTAAAACCGCAAGCTTTAGTAATACACAAGGCAGAGTCTAAGTTAATGTTTATCATCATTTGATTCCCTATTCATATAAAGCTACTTAGTGAGTATTTGGTTTGGATATCAGGTTAATAATCCATATCTACAGAGTTTCTTAACTTTTGGCCTTTGGTAGTCAGCCCACAATTGTACCCTTTACTATAAGTATCTTGTATTTGTAAACTGGAGTTGGAGAAGCCACATGAAGTAAATTTTTAAAGATCTTTATCTTCATCATAATAAACTTGGCACACATACAAGGAGAACCCACTGTTTATTATCAGACTGTCATTTAGGATCAGAATTGGATGAAAATTCTTCATTAGTACACATACATTCATAGCTAGACATGCCTGCTTCAAACAATTGGGTTTCATAACCAACAAGCTTAGCAGGTAGGTGGACTGGTTATCCCAGTGGGGGTGTTTAATTACAACTATGCTGCCCCCTTATAGTGCATGTTACCTTTGAGGGGTGGATGCCAACATATGCACTCGCTCCATTGGCCTTTTCACGCTGGATCCTCTCAATGTAGACAACAAACTTTTTACGGTATACTTGGACTACTTTGCCAACCTGTTGGCCTTTGTAATGTCCACGTACAACCTAAAACAAAACAGATACATGGATTATACTATTACAGGATGCAGGAAAGACACAGGATTTAGTATTGGATTTTAATTCTTAGATTTAAATCCAAGTAGCTATTACAAAGCAAAACAATCAGAGCCAATTTTTTAACCAGGGTATGGACAAGCAAAAGGGCCCAAGACTTGCCAAAGAAAACCTTTGGTTTGTCCCAAACTCAGATGCAATGATCCATGGTCTGTGAATGGTTTGATATCATCATGTTAGTTTCACTTGTAAACATAACCTAGCATCGGACTAAAGGGGTGACTTATTTTTCAGTTTATTTAATTGTGGCAAAACCATCAGCGCCAATTTTTTAACCAGGGCACGGACTAGCAAAAGCGTCCTTGACTTGCCGAAGAAAACCTTGGGTTTGTCGCAAACACGAATGCAATCATCCATGGTCTGTGAATGGTTTGATATCATCATTTGGCTTTGCCACTTGTAAACATCGGCGCCAGGAGCGTGGACACTGGGGTCTGTACCTGAACTTCATCGTCTTTACGGATGGGCATCGATTTGACATTGAATTTCTGTTTCAGCTCCTTGGAAAGGGGAGATGACATGAGAACTCGTCTGATGTGTGAAGGCGCGCTGAAATGGCGCTTCCTGTTTTTCCTCCTCGAGGATGTGACGAGCTTATTGTACTTCATTCTGTCACTCTTCACTGAAAACCCAAAATAACACGTTTTATTCACAGACTCCAATGTTTAGGTTACTGTTTCCTGCATGCGAACTGTCAGTTTGCCGCGACAATAATTCCGTTCGCGAGCAATAAACACACACAAAATATACATTGAATACGATGCCAAATATTGTATTAGAACTATTTTGAAATGTTTTCACTGATAAAATCCAGGAATTACACAGATTTTTACGGATTATTCAACGTACCCGAAACGACACGGCAAAGAATCGAAATAAAAAGGAATATTGTTTGAATGTTGCCATGTGTTGTACAGAAAATACCACATTACCTAAAATGTTTAAGCAAATTCAAATAAATATACTTTGTAAAATGCTTCAGCCCCTTTTGTTATATGAAATCAAATAAAACATTATGTATTACAAAATTTTATATGATAAGTAAGTAAAAATAAAACTATTTGTTGTAAAACATTGGCTTAAAGTTTGCCTGTCTTTAAGGGGAACATATTTACAATAGCAACACACTGCTGAACTGTCAAAACTACGTTTCATTTCACGCAAAGTTTAATGATTTTATTTTAAATTTTGATTGAAGCGATCGTAAAAATTGCTATCTTTAAAATTGAGTCTTATAAAAATCGAATAAAAATATGTAGAAAATCACAGTCAATCTTTTTTAAGCCTAGTGTTTGCAGCCCAAGACTTTGGGAAGGGTCACACTTGGTTAGGGCCGTAGCCAGGAATTCAATTCGGGGTCGTAAGGCATACCGCTATATTAATAATAGCGCAAACTTTGCATTATTGTTTATTTTTCGCGGTGGGAGGCATAGTGGGAGTCGAGTTCTAGACCATTGTCAAAACTCTGAAGGAACAATGTTATCGGCGAGCGGATCAAAACGTAAAAATATCCTTGTCTAGGTACCTAGTACCTATCTGCCTACTTAGATTTTACTGCCCTTGTTAACCAAGTGAGCTCACAGAATATTTTTAAAATTTTTGTGTGTGACACGTTTTAGGGAAATGAAATTATTCTTATTGTTTTGAAAAACTAAATACGGACTTCGTATGCCTTAATTTTGTACTGATTTTAAGTTTTGCGGAATAAATACGCCGAGGATGAAACCAATTTTATGACCACCTTGAGATTATTCTTTGTTGGTACTACAATAATGAAAGAATTTTTAAACCTGTTTAAAACCACTTTGACGGAGAATAAAACTGGTCCATAATTTGACGGAGAAATTGACAATGACAAACATAAAAAAAACATTAGTAGGTAGGTACGTAAATACAGCGGAAGACGGTATCTCCTCCTATTTCGAAGGCGGGTAAAAATAGTTATACTAAGGTATGGGTATGTAATAAATAATATAAATAAATATAAATAATGCTGGACAATTCACACAGCATTATCTAGCCCCATGGTAAGCAGAGCTTGTGTTATGGGTACTAGATAACTGATATACATAATACAATACATTACATAGATAGATATATTTTATTATACATAGATAGAAAACAACCAAAACACCCGGAACAAATATCTGTAGATCGTACACACAATTGTTCCGAGGCGGGAATCGAACCCGCAACCTACTGCGTCGCAAGCCGGACCTTCGCCCACCGCGCCACATCGGTCGTCAATGTACTTAGGTACTTTCATTCACTATCTACAGGTAAGTAAAGAAAGTGACCTATCTCATTCACAGTCGGCGTTAGAGCAGCTTCCTACATATAGGAAGCTTGAAATCAGAAATATATCTGAAAATATGTGCTACCTATTATAAGTAGGTACTTACAGGCATATAAGAAAACAGCTAGGTACATTCCTTACGTCCCATAAAACTGCCAAGCAAGCAGATCGCATCTTCGATCATTCAGTCAAGACTAACAGCGGTGTTTACCGTGAAGGCCGAATGACCTTGTGACCTCTGAGGCTTCGAAAACCTCGGGCGGACTCGGGGCGGAGCGAACTTCGCGATTCAGCGCTCCGAGTTTGCGCAGTGATCACAATCCCGGGTCCAGCGGCCGCCAGCCTCCAGTGAATGGAGCGCCAACGGCGGGAGCGCACGTGTTTGGAGCCCCAGACTCATGAGTGATTCAGTGCAAGGTGATACAGTGATGGTATACTCGTGAGCAGGATGGCCGAGTGCTCGATTGGGCCCGGCCACCTCAGAGGATGCTCGTCGCCGTAGGTAAGAGCTCAAGGTCACCCTGTAAACATAACTGACACGCGACGCCCTACCCTGTAAACTAAGCCTTACGTTCCTTTATAAATTTAAACCTGCTGAAATCTTAAAATCTACGTGATGAACAACGAGGTTTTTGAATCATGGCTCTTGAATCAACGCCTTCAAACTATTTTTAAATCTCACTTCTCTAATAAATGCTCTAAATGTTGAATGTTCAAACCTACTGAAACGTGTACGTGTACAACAAGGTTTTAAAGCTCTTGAACGGCTTTCTCTGTAAACGCCTTCAAACTATTTTGATATCTCTCTTCTCTAGCTAAGCTCTACCTAGTCTCCACGTTTTATTAACATACGATAGCGTCTTGTTTCCTGGTATAAATGAAAACCTGGAACCTAAAATCTATGTAACGTATAGACGACGACGGCTTTTATCTCCTTTAGGTACATTACTAACTCTGTGAACACCTTCAAATGAATTGAAGATTGTGCTATTCTGCGTAAGTTCGCCACAATTCAGTGGCTCGCTTAATCTTCAACCGCCTTCACGCAAAGTTTTAAGTTACCTTAAATGGGCACTGAAAATGTTAATGGCACAAGAGTTGCTTACTTTACAAGTTAGTTTATGTCATGACTCAATGAGTGCTTTGAGTTGCTGGACGATGTTGGAATTGGCAATTCTACTTAAAACCAGGCTCTGTAAAATAACAATCCTCCCGAATTTTATACTCATGATGTTACTGTCGAAATGACAAGGCATTTATCTGTGTACCAATGTTTTTTTAATTGATAAATGTACCTACACACTGCTGTGCTCAATGTAGGGTCTCCATTTTGGTAGCTTTCGTTAGGTAAGACCGGCCTCGACGACCTCATGTGTCCTCAAACTGGAACATCTTATTCTATTGGGATCTAATTCTATTGAGACTTCATTGTTCTGGGATAGTGATTATTAAGTAACTAACAATTATAACCAAATTGCCCTTGGTAGGTCCAGGTCTTGATGATCCCTGAGCAAAATTTAAAGCAATCGTAAGGCAGTCTTTTTTATTACTTTTTATAAGTATACAAGTTAAAGCCATCAACCCTTCATTAACTGGTGTTCACTCGAACGGCCTCTAATAAAGATTCAAATCCTTGAAAGGTCGAAAATCTCGTCTCAGGTTCAATTCCATCAAAAACATGAACCATCAGTTTCGAGCTTTTGTAATTACCTTGTATTCAGATTACGGATTCAATGTTTTTTGATTGATGACCAAAGACCACTTAATTGCTGAAGGTACTTCTGGTGTGAAATTTTTATAAAAATCTTTATTAGGACGACGACGTTTTCCTTTCCTTTTTCAAGAACTCTGATTTCATTAAGATACATTCAGCCGTTAGGTATCAAAAGTTGAAAGTCACAGACAGAATTACTTTTGCTTAAAAAATACGAATTGCTTGTCCAAAAAAAAGGTAAATGGATTTATTTAAATTAACTTTTACTACCACCAAAAGAAGTACTACTTTAATCTAAAATAATTATTTAAATGCCTGGTCCCACACTTTAGAACTAGGCCTACAATGTCCTTGAAATTAGACACCGACAACGGCAACCAACCAACGTTCACGTTGCAATTGAACGCGGTCACGTTGCAATTGAACGCGGTCATGTTTCAATAGAATGCGTTCAATTTAAGATAAACTCAGTTTAGCACTTTACCGACATAAAGTGGATCCAGTTCAAGCGCTTAACTAAGTTCAGGGGCTGTCAGGTCACACAATAGGTATTACGAATTTGAACTCGATTAAGCTGAACTTAGTTCTGTCTGGTTCTGTTGATCTTTGATTGTTTATTAAATGATTTTATAAGGTGCAATAAAAATATAATCTATCTAATGTATGAAACATTAGATAGATTATATTTTTTTTGCCTGTTTTTAGCAAAGACCTCTTCCTACCAGCTTTCACCCCCCCCCCCTTTTCTTGTGGGGGCACGAACACGTACTGGTGCCCCCTATTTAAACAGTTTGAACTATGAATAGGTACACATTACTTACGTATATGTCTGAAACTCTGTAATTTTAGCACGCCAATCTTCTTTATAAACATTTGTTTTGCTGGTCGGCAGGTAGAAAACGCCTCGGCATTAAGCCCATCCTTTGTGCACTTTGTAGTGCAATAAAGTTTTAAATAAATAAAAGTCCCAACCACGCAGGCAATTAAATGTAAATAACCTAATTCACAGGGAATAAGTATTTTCCACCCACTAATGAAATATGCACCGTTTCGGAATTCATTCAGTAATTCTTATGTAGATCAAAAGGGAGCGAGCGGTGTAGAAAATTGGGTTCCACAATTCTCTACAGTAGGTGGACTGGGGTGGGCACATATCTACATAGGGCAGAACCACACGCTACACTAAGAATGTGTTTTGTTTTAATTTTGCACACATACACATTTAGCTTGGGGCTAGATAATGCTGTGTGAATTGTCCAGCATTATTTATTTATTTATTTTTAAACATTTATATAGCTACATCCTTATGTTATGTTGTGACGAGCACTGTGGTCCGCCTGCGAAGCTGGAGGTTGCGGGTTTTTCCCGCCTCGGGACAATTGTGTGTACGATCTGCAGATATATGTGTTCCGGGTGTTCTGATCGTTATTTATGTATATAATAAAAATATATACTATATAAGTAATGTATTGTATTATGTATATCAGTCATCTAGTACATAACACAAGCTCTGCCTTGAGGCTACACGATGATGTGTAGATTGTCCAGCATTTTTTTTATTTTAATTATGATGGGAGATCCACTTAACTTTGTAGTATGACAATACACACCATACAGACCAAACGCTAGTTAAAAACTTGGAAACTCGTTAACTGTCCCTATGGAATTCAAGGGTATTATAGTAAAAGTTATAAACCATATTTATATTTTTTTAAAACTCCGTAATGTCCGTTTAATTACACATTGAACAGGATATAATCAATTAGATAAGTACCAACCTACCCATGATTTCATAAATTCTTTACACAATAACTTTAATTAATCTAGTTCAAGTAAAGGGATGTGTCAAATTGATTCAAATTGTGTTGTTGGAATTAAATGAACTAATTTTCAAATAAGTTCACGAATCACTTATAGGTACATTAAGTTTTATGTTTAAAATAAAGATTTTTGTATTTTTAAAATCTTTTTTTATCAAAATCTAAAACATTGTGAAAATATGGCACTTCTGAAACCTCAATCCATAATCCACGCAAGCTGCAAAACGTAGCCGAAGCGAGGACTCAAAAACCCATTAGGAGCATTTTGGGTCGAGTCGAATGACTACACACAATTCGAGGTAAGAAGTACCCTGAAGGGTCAGGCACAAGTTACGAGGGTTGGAACACAAAAGATTGGATATGAATAATATTACAAGTTGTGAAGATATGTGGATGAATGATTTGAAAGTGGTTTGATGAGGCATACACGTCACGCTTGTTTATCAGAAGGGCAGCGGATGCTTAGCAAATAAAACATCTCATAAAGGCCAAGAAGAAATACCAGGCGTTTATTTATTGTAGAAAACTCGCGTAACATCGCAGCATTATCATCTTAGGTTCGTAGTAGCTAATTACCGTGTCTGTGTAGCATTTTGGCCTCTACAATCGTAGCATTTGCTACAACTCCCGTAGCATCGTAGCATTTGACTCTACGATCGTAGCATTTGCTACAACTCCCGTAGCATCGTAGCATTTGACTCTACGGTCGTAGCATCTGCTACAACTCCCGTAGCATCGTAGCATTTGCCTCTAGGGTCGTAGCATAATAAAATAAGTACTCAGAGGGTTTAGCCTCTATACTACCTCACCTCACCAGCCTATTTTGGTCCTCTGCTTGACACAGACCTCTCCCTCTTTTATCTGGGGGTAATGCCCATAATCCCCGCAGATCGAAGTTCAGTAAATTGTTCTGCAGGTGGTACAAATAGCTCTTGGAGCGATAAGACCACAAATTGTCACTTCGTTTTTAAGGTATTTTTTGTATATTATTATTATATTTATTTATTTCATAACACCATCAGCTACAATAATGTCCGAATAACATGATTATTCTCATGTAACCCGTTGAAGTGTGAAGCCCAATAAAGTATATTCTATGTATCTTTGGTTAGTAACAATGCTACGTCTCTCGTTGAAGCGTTTAATTTGCTACGATCGTACCATCTACGATCGTAACATATACGATCATACCATAGACGATAGTACCATCTACGACCGTACAATCAACAATCGTACCATTGAAGCTACGCTGTACCCTATGGTACAGAGAACACTAAACATTAATTCCTGCATTTACTTTTCCATTTCGACGGTTTGTTTTGCTGAGAGATCTGTTTAAAATTTTATGAGAGCTCATTTGATGAGATTTTAATGTACATTAGGTGATTCCAGGCTTCTTTACGAGGCATTGCAGGAGGGAAAGGAAGTTTACGAGTCTAAAACCAAATGAGATACTTTTTAATTCAAATCAAAAGGCATTTATATAATAATGTTCACGACATGGATACCTAATTTTATTATAAAGGTTGTGGCCATTAGCCGTGGGGGTTGCGGCGTAAGAATCAACCCCCTGGTTTTAACCCGTGAATTTTAATTTAGCCAGCACAAAGACGAATGTATCTGACAAAAACTATCAACTTATACTTATATAAATAAAAAAATAATAATAATAGTTTGGGTTGCAGTTACAGTTCGTTCTGGGTTATTTCTAGGTGGAATAGAACATAGTCTAATTTTTATCCGACGTATATAAATCAGTTTCCATAGGATAAAAAAACCGTGAGGTCTTAAGAGATTTTTTTTTCTAATCCAGCGCATACCAATACAGGCATAATCCGTTCAATTTAAAACCTTTGCACTTAATCCTCTCGACTATAAAAGGCCGGGTTCTAAATATCAAGGCGCGTTTAATATAGCCTTCTATAAATATGCGAGAGGGTGTGAAGGCAGGTGCTATGTGGAGCACCGACTCACAGGATCACCGGCTCGTGGACTGCATGCCATTCCTGTCGCTTTATACGGTTTTTACGAGAGAATTTTACTTTTTTAATTCAATTCAATTTATTCATTTATATATTTTCTTTTTAGTTCTAAGTTATTTTTGAATAAATTTATTATTATTATATTATTATTCAGATACCTTATCTTAAAATATAAAAATGAATCGCTGAATGTGTTGCTAAGCTCAAATCTCGAGAGCAGCTGAACCGATTTCGCTAATTCTTTTTTTAGAATATTCCTTGGATGGTTCTTATGGAGAGAAAAAAGAGAAAAAAATAAAAAATTGCCTGAAAAAACCCGGGCGAAGCCGGGACGGGCCGCTAGTAATTAATAAATCCATTGTGTTAGTTTAAAGTTAAAATTAATAACAGATTTTGTCCTCTGTAGTAATTTGTAAATTACAGGACAGTTTTTGCATGCTTGCCTATGTTTTCGCGGACATCGGAATGCTTGAAAACAAAAGTTTTTAACCAGTGCGTCCTACCCGTTATGACCTACGCAGCTGAGACGTGGACACTCACGATAGGGCTGGTCCACCAGTTCAAAGTCGCTCAGCGAGCTATGGAAAGAGCTATGCTCGGAGTTTCTCTGAAGGATAGAATTCGTAACGAATACATCCGACAGAGGACCAAGGTTATCGACATTAGCTCAAAGCGGAAGTGGTGTGTGGTGTTTGACGATTATTGAAACGTCGTCGCCACGTTTGCGATAAAGACATTTATTATTTACTCATTTATCATTACCATTTATCATTAACAAATTTATCATATTATTTATTCATTTATTTCAGATTCGATAACATGTAGTTATAAACGCAAAACGATTGTCTATCTGGCTGTTACCTTTTTACGCCTAAACGGATCTTAATTAAATTTGGCAGCGAGGAAAAATCGTATAGGACATAGGCAACTTGAACAGCTCATGTAAAGCCGGCGGCAAAAGCTAGTTTCATATTTAAAAAGTTCTTAGTTCCTCTCTTCAAAATGCATGCAATACTCAACAATAGATATAAAATACTTAATGGTAATCACTATTATGATTTTTCTGAAAACTATAGAATTTCCGAACCTTTGCCCATCGAAAAAATGGCGCTATTGTTAAATTCAGTGAATCTACATGTAGGTATTATGGTATGTAGTGTAGGTATTTGTTTTCTTTTTTTTTACCTTATTTGGTTCATGTCCAGTCCATCCTAAGGTTGCCTGGAAGAGATCGCTCTCAGCAATAAGGCCGCCCTTTAGACTTCCTTTACTCTATTGTTTATTCCTGTATTGTTTTCTGTTTTGTGTGGTATATAAGTAGAGTAAAAACTCCTACCATTAGGTTATATTATGAACAGCTTTTACATTACAACAAACCGTAATAGAACGGAGAAGCAAGAAACCGATGATAATTGGATTAAATTTTGCAGCAACGTCTGCTTTCACGAGGCAAAACCAGCCAAGGGAGAGTCGATTTTAATTTGGGCGGATATCATGCCGTAGTGTTGGTAGTCGAATTTATTGCGACTGTGATTCAATTGGTTACCTATTTGATTACCACAGCTCAACTGGAGTTTTTGTTTGCGAAAAGTTTAGTCGAGTTGTTGCATACTAATGAAATAAAATGTCATAATATGGACGATCTGCATTTGTGGCGCGGTAGGCGAAGGTCTGCCTGCGATGCAGGAGGTTACTGGTTCGATTCCCGCCTCGGGATAATTGTGTGTATGATCTGCAGATATTATAGTTCCGGGTGTTCTGGTCGTTATCCATGTATAATAAAAAATATATATCTAGGTATGTAATGTATTATTAGTCATCTAGTACCCAACCCATAATCTCGCTCTGCTTAGCTTGGGGTTAGGTAAGGCTGTTTGGATTGTCCAGTATTCTTTATTTATTATTGAAACAATATAAGTAGATAACCTTATCGTAGGTTACACCAGGCAACAGAGGTCGTTCTTATAATGACATATTTACCTACTTCAATATGCAACGAAATATCTTCTCAAATGGTCCATAAACATTGCTATAAAAAGCAACAGATATTCTTAGGACTCGAAGCACTCTCAATTTCAATCAGTTTCGGTTGAGCCATAAAGTTCGACTCCATTAACGGCCAGAGTATTTACGACGGCGGCCATCTTAGTTGTGCTGACACAAAATGGCGGTTTATTGCTATTGTCTCTGGTTCGTATTAATAGGTTAGTAAAATAAATGGGAAATGAAAAGTAGATATTTGATATATGAAGGTAAAAGTAGGATATATTATTAGAAATTGGCAAGAAGTTGCAGCTTTAGAATCTGGGGCACTAGAAAATGTAACAATCGATTAGCGAAAGCGCTAGTAGAAAAGTCTAAAAATGTATGGATTTGATATATGCCTTAGATATTGGCATTTAATCGCTTCCGTTCAGCATAAATTGTTTCAAAAAATACTGTTCATTGGTAGAGTGACACAGAAGAACAAAAATAAACAGACTAATACCTACATATTAAGGTATTTAGCTGAATTTTGATTTTAAATGTAAGTATTGTCATCGCAGTACATTACTTATTACTGAAATTTTGAATAAATCTAGTTTTAAATCTGGAATAACATATCGAGAGTATAGGGTAAAAAATCCATTAAGTGCAAAAAATGATAAAAGCCATATAAAAGCTCACTGTTTACGCGCACTGGATGCTTTTTGTGTTAATTTATTACAACGTGCTCTACAGGGTAACTGGTAATTCGCTGTCACTGTAGATAATTATCAATTTTAAGAAAATAGACGAGTGGTGTATGTAGTCGGTAGTCATAAAATTTCGCCAATATAGTCTCAATTTCCTATTCGTACAAGAACGCAATATGTTAGCACTTAACTGGTTTTAACCCTTTACCTAATATAGGTACATAGATAAGCTACTTTTTATCCCGGAAAACTTGTGCGAAGCCACGGGCAGAAACAAGAATCAAATAAAATAAATAATTTCAGTGGAAAGTCGATACCAAAGCAATACCTACTGCGGTAGCATCAGCTCGTAAAAGAAAATTACGCGGTCAACGTTCGACCAATCGCGTTGCCAAGGCGGAAAAACAAATGGAAACCTATGGTTCGCTCTGTGCTTTTGTTTTTTTTAATTAAACCCTCTAGTGGGGTGCATACTCATTAAGGAGTTGTTTTTTCTAGGATTATTTTGTATGATTCCTATGATTAAAAGTAGGTTGTAGGCAGGTAGGTTTACCTACTATTATCATAGACTAATTATGTGTGTTTTTTAGTCTATGGTATCGTATAGTTATTCTGTGCTTGTGTGCAAAACCAGAAGGATGGAGTGAGGGAATACATTAGGGAAAATTAGAAAGATTAAAAAGCTATATTAATTAGACTACGTTGTAGCTTGATTTCTTTGCCAAGATTTACCTAAAGAGAGTTGACAGCACGGCGGCCATTTGTAATTATCCTGAGTGCGCGGGAAAATAAGAGAGACTTGTTAATTGTGAAAAAGAAATTTGAAGAGCTCTTTTCACAGCATGCACAATGAAATTATTTCACCGTTATCATATCATCCGGTTAGGATTGGAATAAATTTGACCTGATTGTCAGACAAACATTTGTTTGGTTAAATAATATTTATAACTCAATAACCTAGATAAACAAAATATTTAATTTAATTAATTAATTTTGCTTCTCATCAAAATATTACGTTGCGCAACCATGGCCTTTTTGATTGAGGCACTGCACATACAGACATTTTACTTACCTATAAATATGAATTTTAATATAGTTTGTTTTTATTAGTCTAATAATGGTAATAAAATACTTAATTACTTAATAAAATATGTCTCTATTAATTAATTAGCCTGTAAATTCTCGTAAGATTATTTTTGTAGCAAATACTTTCAGCATAAAACATAAAACAAAGGCGCTTCCCGCTGTCTGTCTGTCCCTATGCTTAGATCTTTAAAACTACGCAACCGATTTTGAAGCGGGTTTTTTATAGATAGAGTGATTCAAGAGGAAGGTTTATAAACTATTTGACACATAGATTTCCACGTGCACGAAGCCGTGGGGGGCAGCTAGTCTAATTATATTATAGGATGCCACGTACAATTCTAACTATACTGCACCTACATTATAACTTTTCAGTTGGAATTACAAAGTTCTCGCTACTGGGATATATTCTATAAAAGTACCTATAGACAGCAAGTTAGACCATAGAATGTGAACTTGCTGTCATCAAAGTTTCTCTAGCTTACTGTTTCGGACCATATCTTTTAAGTTGGA
Source organism: Eupithecia dodoneata (assembly GCA_947044415.1). Taxonomy (NCBI): domain Eukaryota; kingdom Metazoa; phylum Arthropoda; class Insecta; order Lepidoptera; family Geometridae; genus Eupithecia; species Eupithecia dodoneata. The sequence continues at coordinate 1,398,781 of OX345665.1, forward strand.
GAAAAATTCTAGTTTTAGGAAGAAACTAAATAAAATTAAAGAAGATTACTTGTTTTATCTCTACTAGAGTACTCTACTAAACTACAGGTATTAAACTTCCTATAAAATATATGATGCCTATAATGTTATTATCTACATAATAGGTTTGTAATATAGCTGAAATTATCGGTGGTTTAGATTAAGATATACATAGGTAATTACAATGATTAGACATTTATTTATCAAAAAATGTATATGATTTAGCCGAGACAAGTTAATTCCATTCGGGTTAATTAATACATTTATCTACCACTTCACATAAAGTAGAATGTTACCTATAATGTCATTTCTTACGCATAATGTTTTATGAAAGATTATTGACGGATTTCCTAACATTTGCTCTAATTATAACAGTATTATTTATGAAGAAAAGCCAGCAGTCCTTTCACCAGTGGAACTAACTGGTTATTATAATGCATAGTTGTGATTTCAATCACCCAAAATTATAGTCTTAAATTGCATTCCGACCCCGTATGAATTGCAGTCAGGAAGGACCGACAAACGAGATTCCCTGTTAATAGCTGGCAAGACCAAAGACTGCGGCTACGTGCCAAAATCTAATATAGAGGATGAGGAACAGCGTCTCGATATTACGAGGAACACTACCGATGTAATTAAATTTTCAATTATAATACACGCGACAGCCATATTGGTTTTGTTTGCGAACTAAATTTAATAATGACCAATTTTCCTGGGTATTCTGTGTTTCGAGAAATATTGGTGTCTTTTTTCGAATTTTGGAGTTGATTTCGCAGTATCTATCTACATATACTAATATTATAAAAAGGAAAGGTTTGATTTTTTGTTTGTTTGTTATGAATAGGCTCTGAAACTACTGGACCGATTTGAAAAATTATTTCACCCTTGGGAAGCTACACTGTCCCCGGTGAACATAGGCTATATTTTATTTTCAAAAAAGTTAGGGATCCGTACTAAAACCGTGCGAAGCCGGGAAGGTCCGCTAGTTTATAATATACTGTACTGAATTGTTTACTCCCAGTGGCCCGTCCCGGCATCGCGCACGACGACAATTTTTTCATAAAAAATTTGCGTTGAATGTAGAGTATCTTTATGCTCAAAAAAGTCTTAACTTTTCGGGTATATATAATGGCCTATGGCACTTACAAATAATGTAACTATCTATTGGTAAAATATTTTTTATTATCCCTTACAACCTCACAAACTTTACCTCTTTATAATATTAGTAGGTATATAGATATCTGTAAACGGGTATATCTACATTGACTGTAACGTATTCGACCCGTAGCTAGCACACCATATTATTCTTATAAACATTATTATGTATAAGTACTTTATAATTGATAGTGTCCTTATTATTAAACCTTTTTCCATACAAAAACCCTATCAAATGATTTCACCCCTAACAAGAAGGTAACAAGTTTTATTTACCATTGAAAACGAATTCAGGAGCACAACTCCTAAATATCTCTTCCCAACATTCCATCTCTTCTTTGTTCGGCGCCGCTAGGACCTCCATCTCATTCCCTATCTCCAGGAATTCCTTCTTCTCCAAGGAGTATGCAGGCCAGGTCACTCCTAAACTGTCATCTAGTGTTGGGTTTCTGAAAAAATATAATTTTGAGAAAATGAGAATGAGAAAATTTTATTTGATAAATAAATAATGAATGCTGGACAATCCACACAGCATCATCCAGCCCCAAGCTAAGCAGAGCTTGTGTTATGGGTACTAGATAACTGATAAACTTAATATAATATATTACTTAATAGATATTTTTTATTATACATAGGTAACGACCGGAACATACATAATATATCTGCAGATCATACACACATTTGTCCCGAGGCGGGAATCGAACCCGCAACTTCCTGTGTCGCAGGCGGACCATCGCCCACCGCGCCACAGAGGTTGTCATTTGCAACTTAATAAACAAAAACAAAACAAAACAAACATTTCAAAATAAAAGACAAAACAGGGGAATCTTGCTCAAATTGTACAACATGACTTGCCTTGTATATTTTCCGATGTTGTAATGGTAACATTATACACATAATATATACAATTTTTTATGTCTATAAACCTGAACATGTAGGTATATCCGGCTGGAGTAAATCCAATTAAGTAACATCTCGAAGTAAAATAACAATTCTTGCCAAACTTACCCGAATTTAGCAATATTCGTCCACAACTTAGTAATCTTATCAATAAGCTGAAACTCCTTCGAGTTTGTATCAACCTTCTCTGGTATCAACTCCTTCGCATTGAATAAGTACATCAGATCATCTTCATGGCACACCATTGTCCTGCCGTTAACAAACTTCTCCACTCCAACAATCTTCGCGAAGACATTTCTCTCAGATAAGCAAGAGAATCTGTATAGAAATATTTTGTTTTTCTTTAAACTCGCGATGTTGTTTATCCATTGGGTGGTGTCGTATACAAAGAATAGGTCAGTGTAGTATTTAACAATACTCTCCCATTGGTCCGGTTCTATTTTGTTGCTGGGAAAGTAAAGCTTCTTCATCTTTTTACCGGCTTCGAGCTGCTTGTAGATAGGACATGATAGCTCTATTTTTTTAGGAACAAACTCTTCGTAAAACGTGTTCATTTTTGTCAGCATTGTTTCAAAATCACCAGCCAGTCCCAAACAAATAAGTCCATCGTCAGCAGTGTGCCCTGCGAACACTTCAACTCCCTCGTGAATTTGTCTTGCTAGATTCGAATGATTGAAATCTCCATAGAAAAATCTTTCTTGTCCAAAATCTTTCTCACTAACCACCCCCGCTGTGCATTCGTAAGTAGACGTGATGCTCTGTGCCATTGTGATAGGGACTTTCAAGTACACTAAGTCGGTTATTGGAACATTTTTAAAGAATTCGTAAAGATCTGTATTGTCTTCGGAATAGCATCCAAGTTTCCTTGCGAGCGCTAGAGCTGTTTCTCTAGGAGCAGTGGCTTGGGACCACCAGCACGCTGCGTTTCCACTCTGAGCTATGGCCCTTTTAAAAAGGCCTTTACTCATCGGCGAAACGAGATGATATCCTACGGATGCACCGCCTGCACTCTCCCCAAAAATCGTAACATTGTCCGGATCGCCTCCAAAGTGTCCTATATTCTTGTTGACCCATCTTAGCGCTGCCACTTGATCTTTCATACCCATGTTGCCTGGAATTTCAGGAGTGTCAAGGCAGAGGAATCCGATGCCTTCGAGTCTGTAGTTAATGGTTACAAGAACTATGTTGTGTCGGATGAGGAATTCTGGTCCGAACATGTCGTCGTTTCCACTGCCGCTGGCAAAGCCCCCTCCGTGGATCCAGAACATGACGGCGAGTGGTTTATCAGGGGTTGTAGTTTGTGTGTACACGTTTAGGTAGAGGCAGTCTTCATCGCCCACAGGTGGGCTCTTTCCCATAAAATCTACCTGGTAACAAATGTTTCCGAACTCTTTGGCGCTGCGCACTCCGGTCCATGGTTTGGTAGGATGTGGTGGCTGTAAATGTCAGAAAATATTTATGTGAATGCTCTTTGAATAATAATAAAATAAATTTATTCACGAAAACTCATTGCTAGACAAATGCACTTAATAAATAAATATAAGCTAAGTATTACAATTTAGCCTGAAACATAGGATTACCTAGAACTGTGTTTCAGGCGACAAGAGTGCCTTTTCTTGCGAATGACGTCCTTTGTCTAGATTACGGGCCGGGGTGTAAGGCCTCATTCGAACGAGACTTTAAAAAGCGTCGCGTTAAAATCCGGCGTTGGCGCTTATATGTATAACGCTCTCGATGTGATTGTTCATACGAACGCTTTAAAATCACTTTTGTTTCGTTTCTCGCTGCAGTAAGACGTGGAAATGGTTTCTGCTAAAGTACTAGCAATAGCGATTTGTGTTAGACGGGCCTAGAACTACCTGTATGCTAAATCATCATCATCATGATGATGATGATGATGATTTAGCATACAGGTACAGGCCCATAGCAGTCCACTGCTAAACATAGGTTTCCCCCCAATGAGCGCCATAGTGCCCTGTCTTCAGCTTGCCCCATCCAGCATCTACCTGCAGTCTCTAGCAGGTCGTCATCCCACCTGGTCGGAGGGCGTCCTACACTACGTTTGCCGAGTCGTGGTCTCCACTCAAGAACACGTTTGCCCCAGCGGCCGTCGGTTCTTCGCGAGATATGGCCGGCCCACTGCTACTTCGGCTTGCTAATTCTCAGAGCTATGTCAATAACTTTGGTTCTCTGTCGGATGTATTCGTTACGAATCCAATCCTTCAGAGAAACTCCGAGCATAGCTCTTTCCTTTGGAGGTATAATATTTGTAATGTACGTATTAGATGTGGTATGTAGTGTAATTTTTTTAATCTAAATATTTATGAAAAAGCCACCGTCTATATTGTTCCTTGATGTCCAGTCCATCTTATTACGATTGCCAGGAAGAGATCGCTCTCAGGGTTAGTTTCTGCGTCTGGATTGTAAGTGTTATCTCAACAGATGCTTGGACGAACAAAAAAAAATGTTTTTGTCAATTCTTGTTTGTGAAGTCATGATCATGTGTTTAGTGCTAAGTTAGAGTTAATCTTAGGTTGTAAGATGCCAATTTAATGTGTATTTCCCGGCTTCGCACGGTTTTAGTACATAGGCTATATTATTTTTTGAAAATAATAATATAGCCTATGTTCACCGGGGATAGTGTAGCTTCCCAACGGTGAAAGAAGTTTTCAAATCGGTCCAGTAGTTTTGGAGCCTATTTATTACAAACAAACAAACAAAAAAATCAAACCTTTTCTCTTTATAATATTAATATAGATTCTACATTTACTTACCTAAAGTGCGCTCTTATTTACAGAGACGGCTTTTAGCTTTGATTTTGTATGTGACCCGAAATCTAGATAAGTAGTAGTAGTAGTATCTAGTATTTGTGATCGCAGTTTTTAAGAAATTGTCTAAATTAGGTACCTTGAATCGTAGGTCTCCCAACGGTGGGGCAGCATAGGGAATCCCTTTGAAACTGTAGAACGTTCCTCCATACTCGTTCTGAATGACGTCACCTTCTAAAACTCCCTCAGTCACACGTACTTGCGTCATGACCGCCGAATGACTACAACAGAACGTTATCAAATGTACATTTACAAAAAGGTAGATAATACATGACGCTTGTTTTTAGGGTTCCGTACCCAAAGGTTGAAAACGGGACCACATTCTAAGCCTTCGCTGTCTGTCCGTCCGTCCGTCGTCAGCGGTTGAATTTTTCACAGAACATCTATTTCTTTTGCCGCTTTAACAACTTTAACTGCATGCTCTCATACTCAATACATACATATTTAGGCTTCTTTAGCTAGAATGTAGATTCCTATTACCGCAATATCAAAAATAAAATAAACGTAATAATAAAGTGTCCAATATCTATATCAATTTGAGTACCTACCTATAACTAAAACTAAAGTTAAGCAACGTCGGGCGCGGTCAGTACTTGGATGGGTGACCGCGTCATGATGGCTTTTTGCTATTTAAATCATATTGTTGTCTTTTTTAAATCATATTGTTAGGGATCATTTTGCGAAATAGGTACCTATGTAAAATAGTGCGGAACCGTCCGTGTGCGCTCGTCGACTCGCACACGGATGGATACCATGATAAACTCATACTAATAATTATAATATAACTAGCTGCGCACTGCGGCTTCGCCCGCGTGGAGATCTATGTGTCAAATGGTTTACAAACCTTTCTCTTGAATCAATCTATCTTTAAAAACGACCGTCTATATCCTCTACTAGCGAACCGTCGCGGCTTCTCAAGGGGATTTATTATTTTTATTATTCATAATTTATTTGCGGCCGTTTATTTGTTAACATTGACTTCCCGTACCAGTACCCCAGTGACGCCTATATAGCATAGTTATAGCACAGGTTATAGTTAGCGGAGTGTGAGCCACGCGACTTTTTTCTAATACTTACATTTTTGAACTCGTGGTATCTTTCGAATAAAATGCACGAATTGAATACTTATGTAATTCAAAAACTTATTTTATATTAAGGTATTGAAACAGTCTTGAGTATGAAGTAATTTATTTTGATAAGGATTAATACCACGGTACAAATAAAGAGCCCTTTCTTAGCGGCGGCATTTTTATTACATTTTTAAGATAAAAGAAAAACCACACAACAATTAACCTTTTATCTAGATAGTACTTATGTGATCGCAAGCCGCCAGAGTTAGGAAAAACATGTCGGATATCAGCTTAGCCCCAAGTGGGTCACGGAGGCCAGCTTAGCTTTCATCCCGGCTTACCGTCGATCTCAATCCATATGAAATCACCTTTAACTATTATGTTCTTCATCTTGTGAATTAGTGAGTTGACCTTATGACCTTTGCGACCTGCGACACAGTATTTTACTTCTGCAGGTCGCATCGCTTCATATTTTTGTTACTAGCACCTAAGTTTCAAAATAAAGACTTTTTACTTTACTTTACTTATTCTTTACCGTCCAACACCACTGCCGTACAACACAAAACCTAGCATTTAACTCATAACTTTAAACCACTTCTTACGGAGTAGACAGCGTATAAGTAACTTACTAATATTAATATTATAAACACGAAAGTTTGTGAGGATGTTTGTCGCTCTTTCACGCAAAAACTACTGAATGGATTTTGATGAAACTTCACAATAATATACCTAGCTTACAGAATAACACATAGGCATTCATAAAGATAATATTGTATATTATCCAAAATATCTATCACCACGCGGGAGAAACCGCGGGGCGCAGTGTATAATATAACTGTAAAATGTATCTAAATGTTGCGAGCTAATTTTGGAAGCTCTTATTTGGAAGCGCATTTTTGTGTTGTGCGGCAATGGGGTTGGACTTGTAAGTGCCAACCGTCACCGCTATAATATAATAAAGAATGATTGAATAATGTCAAAAATTTAATAGTCTCTAAATTCACAGCAGCGTTTGGCCACCATCTCTCTATGCACCTGTGTTTGCTCACACACTTGTGCACTATATTTTATCCAGGCAAATTTAGAACCTATTTTGATAATCACACCCATCTCTCTATGCACTCAGTGCAGTTGTGTATGCGGACACACTTGTGCACTATATTTTATCATGGCTATAATATTTAGACCCGATTTTTATTTATATTAGGAAGTTATGTACCATAGGTTTAATAGTTAGAAACTTAACTAAGTACCTCGTACAGTTTTTATAAAGTACCTAAGTAGTAAATCAGGTTTTGTTTGCGATTGTTTGAGATGAGGTAAGTAGGTAGGTATATCAATAAATTAGCAAAAACTTTGTCTTACATAAATAATATTTTTCGCATTAAATTAATTTATTACGACTACATAATGTTATCTTAAATTAGAATGGAATAAGCAACCAATTAAAATGTTTCAACAAAAAAAGGTACGGTAGGTTATATTTAAGTAGTCAAAATTTTTTACTTGTCTTTAAAGTCATCATCATCATGATCATCAACCTATAATAGTCCACTGCTGGACATAGGCCTTCCCAATGAACGCCATAGCGCCCTGTCTTCAGCTTGCCGCATCCAGCATCTACCTGCAGTCTTTCGCAGGTCGTCATACCACCTGATCGGAGGGCGTCCTACACTACGTTACCTACCATATTACCTAGGTACGTTATAAACAATATAATAAATAAAGATAGAAGTACGAATTATATAGGCTATCAAATCTTTATAGGTATGGATAAATAATGCTGATGCAGCAGTTTTATGAAGATAGGGAGTGATTTTGCACGTGTTTTGTCCAGAGGGAGAGCTTAAGTCGATGGGGAGAGCATTCCATAGACGGGTAGCTTGTACAGTGAGAGACGTGACATAGAAAAAAGGTTATATTTTAAGATGTTTTATTATCCTACTAATATTATAAACACGAAAGTTTGTAAGTATGGATGGATGGATGGATGTTTGTTACTCTTTCACGTAAAAACTACTGAATGGATTTTAATGAAACTTTACAATAATATAGCTTATACATCAGAATAACACATAGTCTACAATTTATAAAGATATATTGTATACTATCCAAAATATCTATCACCACGCGGGTGAAACCGCGGGGCGCAGCTAGTAAAGTTATATTTCGAATAATGGTAACATAGCGTCGCGCCTCGGTGTGAGCTGACCCTTAGTCGGTTAACTTAGACGTAAATGTATAAAGAGTTGTTTTAAAAACGACAATCGTTCACTATCAATAATAATAATAGTGGGGTGTAAGGGGGACTCCAACATCTCGTCTTCCAAGCCAAGCCAACCTAACCTGCACGTGGTACACCCTGCTAGATAACGAACTAGGCTCTGGTAGAAATGTCAAACCATCTTTATAATTTGATAACTAATTTATTTTACAATTATTTTCCATTACTTGACATTGACAGAAAAGTGTCCAACCATATACAGTTGTCAATACATTTACTTTTTCACACTAGCACGGGCGGTAGAGAATTTTTTAACTTGTATGCTTAAACTACCTACCGGCAATTTGCATAAACAACAAATGTGTTGAAATGTTTCTGTTTCTGTAAAACTGTTAAGTTTTGTTTCTTATTGTATTTCACATAGCCTTAACTATACATGGTTTTAATAAGATGGCATAATAAATTATTTCTTATTATTTCTATCGTATTTGTATTTATCGCGTTTATTTACCTATTTATAGTAATTAAAAACCTCCCCCCCCCCCCCTTATTAGTACTTGAAGTTATGTTTTCAGATCGCGTAAGTTTAAAAATACAGAAAGAAAAAAATACAGAAGCTAAAAAGCGCAGCGTTTCGGTGATCACATAAAATGTTTCGTTTATAATAAGGTTGTCAAACAGTTGCACTTGCACAAACGTTAAATCTCTTTCTGTCGCCCAATTAAAATCCGCTGCCCAATATGGTTAGGTACATACTCTATCTTACGATGAAACCGACAGTCTACTTTTAAAGGTCTCCTAATGCATGTTCAAATTTGTTTAGTTTCTAATTTATTTTTAGTTCTGTTCTAGTTATTTTCTATTTGATTTTTTATTATTTATATTTTTAAATAAATTTTCTTTCGTTTTTTTCAAACTTTATTTTGTCTGTATAGATTTGTCATTAAATTGAGGCACTTCTTATTTGGTAAATCATATTGGTTCCCACGATACAGGCCCAGCCTAGTGTGGGAATCATTAGCACTTTGTGAATTAATTCTCTCTACTTACCATACCAATTCTGTATTTACTTTAGTTCTGTTTAAATGTAGTAATAAACATATTTTTCATTTCATTAAGAATCCACAATCAAAGGCAAAATTAGCCAACTTTGTAGAAGTTTACAATTATATTGAAATCTAGATCCTGAAACAGGCCACAAAGACCCACTTATGAAGTATTAATTTGGACTCATAGCGTTTTGATTAATTGAGTTTCAGAACACGTAATTGTTTGAATTGTTTGATTGCTTCAGTGTTTTAGCAGTCTTCTGGAATATTCCATGAGCGACCTTGATAATGATGTAAAGACAATCACTAGGTAGTATAGTATAATATAGTAGTATAGTATAGTATAAAATAAAGCTGCTTCCCGCTGTCTGTCTGTCCCTATGTACCTATGCTTAGATATTTATAACTACGAAACGGATTTTGATGCGGTTTTTTTTAAATTGATTGTATGATTCAGTGATTCAAGAGGAAGGTTTATAAAAATACATAAAATTCATTTAATTTCAGCGAACCAATAGTTTCATACGAACAACAATTATAGTTTTCAAATGATTTGTTGTATTTTTGCGTTACTTTAGTAACCATAATTAGGTTACTTAACCTATACATCACTAATTTTTGCAGTGAAACTTTGACAGGTCAGCGGTAAACGACAACTTTTTCTACTATGGTATTGTGCAAACCGTATAGTAAAGCCACTTGCAACAAGCCCACCTTTATCCTCTATTTGCGTACCCTCCCTATTTGTGTCCAGGGGTGGACCGTGCGTCAACACGCGCGCCCCGCTGCCCAGGGTAATTGCCAAGCACCCGTGCAAGCCTGGTTCAATGGCTATTTGGGAGTTCAGGGAATGGAGCAATCTTGTACCGTAAATAAAAGTGTAAAGATATATTTTTTTATTGGCGTTTGGTCGCCGTAAGGTCTTAAGGTTTGGTCTCACATTGTAAGTCAATAATCATTAATCTATTTCAGGCAACACTAGTACTGGAAAATACTTAAAAACTACGCCCCAAAACGTCATCCCCTCGAGCGAGTCCACGGATCTTTAAAATCAAACAAATTTTAAGTTTAAAATTCAATTTTTATGAATTTTGTTACACACAATCTAAGATATCTATTTCCAAACACAACAAATCTAAGCCGTCACCAGAAGGCAATGCTAATTCACTGACCGAAATAAAATCCAGCATTCCGATTGGCTTAAATTTTTTGAAAAATGATCTACCAGTAAATACTAGTTGTAGATAATTGTTTTATCAAATCAAAACACATTTATTTCAGATGGAGTATAAAGTTAACATATTCTGTTATTATTATTTTATTTATAAATTAATGGTTATCTCCGTGACCAATATAAAATAATAATATTGGTTTATAGGGTTCCGTACCCAAAGGGTAAAACGGCCCCATTACCAAGACTCCGTCTGTCTGTCCGTCTGTCACCAGGTTGTATCTCATGAACCGTGATAGTTAGACAGTTGAAATTTTCACAGATGATGTGTTTTTGTTGCCGCTATAACAACATTATAATAAAAAAACAGAAATAAATATTAAAGGGGGCTTCCATACAACAACGTCCAAAATGCTATAAAGTGCCCCATTTTGTTGTTTTTTGTATGTGTGCTGATCAGGGGGTAGGTAAATAAGTTAACCCTCGAACTATCACTCGAGTTAGTAAAGCAAAGCCACGAACAATGGGTAAACTAGTTTAACAGAACAACTGCACGCCAACGGAACAGCGGCGTTCCTTTGTGTAGAGATTATGCTCTCTGTTGTATTGTAGAGCCTGACGGGTAATGGACGGTTGGAACATCTTGTGTACCTGCCGGGTATTGATATAGACTTACGTAGGCTTTTAAACTATTCATGATGGACGCTCAAAGGGATGGTTAGGAGTTATGTGCTGCGGTGCTGGGAACAACGTTTACGCCAACGGTCATCTTCTTCGAATCATGCTAAACTTTAGCAAGATTTGAAGAAGATGACCGTATAATCAACGCTTGTATGATCTGTAAAAAGGTATTTTATTTTGTTCTGGTGATTTTTCTTCCATAACTTAGCATAACCGACATAGTTCAAAGAATTAGCAAGCTGAAGTGGCAGTGGGCCGGCCATATATTGTAAAGAACCGACAACTACTGGGGTAAACGTGTTCTTGAGTGGATACCGCGACTCGGCAAACGTAGTGTAGGACGTCCTCCGGCCAGGTGGGATGACGACTTGCGAAAGACTGCAGGCAGATGCTGGATGCGGCAGCAGGGCGCTAATGGCGGTCATTAGGGGAGGCCTATGTCCAGCTGTGGACTTTTATATTTTGATGATGAACTTAGAATAAAATCCGATAAGCAAAGTACGTGAAATTAACCGTTCCAAACCTTAAAACTAGCATTTGGTTATTAAATTGTATCAAAGGTCTTCGACGCAAGCTCCGTCGTAGACAGTCAACGTTCGCGTAGAGCATTTAAATTTTCTACGATGTATTTGAGAGTGAGTAGAAAATGAAATTAAATGTACCATGACAATTTACATTATGTTGGAATTTTTTACAAAGGTAGATACTCGTAGTTAGTCGTCTCTTAGATATCTACGGGCTGTGTGGGTGGGGTCGATTCATACGTTGCGACCGCCGGCGGCGGCGGCCATCATCTCTACATAGTATAAAACAATGTCAGTTCTTGTCTGTCTGTCCCTATGTATGCTCAGAGGTTTAAAACTACGCATCGGATTATGACGGTTTTTTTAAATAGATAGAGTGATTCAAGAGGAAGGTTTACACACAATGTGACACATAGATTTCCACGAGGGCGAAACCGTAGAGCGCAGCTAGTAACATAAACAACCAAACTTCGTGATACGGGCAAGCTTTACAATGAACTCTAACGAGTTAATAAACTATAACATGTCACAAACGCAATTTCGGACCAGTCTGAAAACTCAGTGGGTGATAGACGTACGAACTTAAAGTACGCGGTTTTTAAGATCGCGAACTTACTTACTTAACGTTAGTGAGACACGTAAAGCTTACTCACTCTGAATTGCGATGTGTTCGAAAGAAGAAGCTTTGTGTTATTTAGGAATTATATCGTATTACATTTTAAAAATTAGTAACTGGATAGACTGGCCACACAAAATGGCGGCTCGTGGCTCGCAGTGCTGCCACACGTACGAGCGGAGGCGGGCTACGAGCAAAATTTCAAACTTGTCAGATCGCCAACGAACGTACTCGGCGGTTTTAAAGTACGCGTACTTAGGGTGACAAATCAACATCGAGCTATGCTGCGCTGTACTGCGCTGTGCTATGTTTGGTCAACTCGCTCGTCTAATATTTTAATGAGGATACAAACAAACCATGCTGTGCTGTGCTGTGTGAGGCTACGCTCTGTTTAAAAACGCAGTAGTCTCGAGCGAGGCGCGCTACCCGCCGTGCTGAGCCGCGCTGTGCCAAACTGTGCTATGTTTTTTATGGAGCTCTGCCATGCTGCGCTGTGTCGAGCTGTGCTAGGTTTTTCGTTTTTCAATATTCTTTAGAAAATTAAATTCTCCGTATTTTTCACGTATGGTGTGTGGTAACAAGCTACCGTGACTGGACTCTTTTAACGACAAAATAACAAATAAAATATCCATATCCGCTTCTTCTTCACTTTCATCTTCATCGGATTCAACTATTTCGTAATGTTTACGTTTTTTAGAAAATAAAGTCATTTTTTTCGAGATAAACGACTACACTACACGAGCTGCTGATTACTTTTAATACTGAGCTAAGCAAAGCGCAGCACAGCTTGATGTTGATTGTTAAAAAAACGTAGCTTAAGAAACACAGCACAGCGCAGCGCAGTACAGCGCAGCATAGCTCGATGTTGATTTGTTACCCTTAGGGTGACACACCAGCGAAAAGGTCATTTAGCCACAAATTCGCAAACTTACTCGCACGTGTATCACCCACTTTACAGTGCTTTTCGGGCTTGGCTTTTACATAGCTCAGCTTAGCTTTGCAACTTCCTAAGTAAGTTCGCTAACTTATTTCACAACTCGAAAACTTTCCATGCAAATTTACTTAATGAAACTCTGTATTAATGCTTTGTTCATAATAATTACTGTTTAATTAAAATATAATTAGATGTATTCGAAAACTCATTAATTTTCATCAATGGTTAATATCGAATTATGAAGCTTTGTAAATAAATATTAAATATAACGCCTACAGGAAAACAGCTTTTATAATCCAGATGGCCTTTTCAAATATTCTGAGAGCCTTGCGTAATGCATATTAAATACAAGGTGTCACAAAGCGGGTGTACTAAACCGCAGGGGGGTTCTGGAACACCATTGTTGTGTTTAACGATTTTTGGAATATCTCGTATACTTTGCCATCTTGTTAGGATCTGGAATCCCCTCTTTCAGCTTAGGTCTTGTAAACCCCGCATGTATCTCATCTTTACAATTTATCATAATTATTATGATAAATTTATCTATTTTATCATAATCATAATTATTATGATAAATTGTAAAGATGAGATACATACGGACACAGATCAGAAGCCAATGATGTAGCGATGGGAGTACCACAAGGAACCATTCTAGATCCTCTTTTATTTATGACTAGTTTTTACCCACGGCTTTGTACGCGTTTTTTCTATGGAAACGTTTTAAGGTTATTTCTATACCATGGGAAATGATTTATATATATATATATATATTTTATATATATATTTTATTCCAGGCCTCTAGACTACTGGAATTTAAAATTTCAGAGCAATCCGTTCGGTAGTTTTGGCATGAAGAATGAACAAACAACCATTTATACTATATCCATCCATCTTAACTTTCGCATTTCTATATACATATACTAAAAAATAGATAATATTATATTATATTTATAGAGGAAAGGTTTGATTTTTTGTTTGTTTGTTTGTAATGAATAGGCTCCGAAACTACTGGACCGATTTGAAAAATTCTTTCAATGTTGGGAAGCTACACTATCCTCGGTGAACATAGGCTTTGTTAATTTTCAAAAAGTTAGGGATCCGTACTAAAACCTTGCGAAACCGGGAAGGTCCGCTAGTTATAGAATAAATGTAGCTGAAATCATAAAGAAACTCCTCTAGTCTCCCTTACAATGTATCAACCGCGGTCGTTATCCAGAGGTGTTATTTTACAACCCACATCCTTTATGTTCCTACCCGCAAATATCCTATTTCTCGCACGAAACCTTTAAAACAGGTCAGCTTTCTCGCCTTCCAGCCGAAACGATTGGCAATGAAACCATGCCGTTATGTGAATTGGGTCACAACGTGTCATGTGCCCGGCCACAGCCTCTGAGTTATAGCTGGGCCAATGTGTCCAAAAATTCATCATCATCAGCCTATATTAGTCCTCTGCTGGACATAGGCCTCCCTCAATGAGCGCCATAGCTCCCTGTCTTCAGCTTGACGCATCCAGCGTCTACCTGCAGTCTTTCGCAGGTCGTCATCCCACCTGGTCGGAGGGCGTCCTACACTACGTTTACGGAGTCGTGGTCTCCACTCAAGAACACGTTTACCCCAGCGGTTGTCGGTTCTTCGGCCCACTACCACTTCAGCTTGTAAAAGCTGGTAAACGTGTTCTTGAGTGGAGACTGCGACTCGGCAAACGTAGAGTAGGACGCCCTCCGGCCAGGCGGGATGATGACTTGCGAAAGACTGCAGGCAGATGCTGGATGCGGCAAGCTGAAGACAGGGCGCAATGGTGCTCATTAGGGTAGGCCTATGTTCGGCAGTGAACTATTATAGATTGATGATGATGAGGATCATGTGTCATGTGCCCTGTTGGCCACAGCCTCTGAGTTATAGCTGGGCCACTGTGTCCATAAATTACAGCGAGCTAAACCAATAAACGGCAACTCGTAAGTCGAATAACGCTTTGTTTTGTGAAGACGGTTTAAAAGGTGGTGTCGTATGTTTTATTCATGGTATACCGTTTGCTCTGAAAGCCAAAGCCACCCTATACATCAGAGTATGAAGTAGACAGGGTGGCTTTGCCTTTTGAGATGGAACGGGATTGCCAAATAAGTACAAAACTATGAGAGTTAGAAACGTCTGGAAAAATAGGTAAATAAACGCGATAAATACCCGTTAAATTGTATCTACATAAAGTTAGAGAAATGGGTCGCATAATTCTGCATAATTAGGATTTCTAGCAGTTTTTGCTATAAGGTTAAAAAAATAATTACAAATAAATAATACATCATCATCATCATCAGCCTATAGCAATCCACTGCTGGACATATGCCTCCCCCAATGAGCGCCCAATGATGGCCGGCCCACTGCCACTTCAGCTTGCTAATTCTTAGAGCTATATCGATAACTTTGGTTCTCTGTGGGATGTATTCGTTACGAATATCAATATCCTTCAGAGAAACTCCGAGCATAGCTCTTTCCATAGCTCGCTGAGCAACCTTCATCTGGTGGACCAGCCCTATCGTGAGTGTCCACGTCTCAGCTCTGTAGGTCATAACGGGTAGGGCGCACTGGTTGAAAACTTTCGTTTTCAAGCATTGCGGTATGGATGACGAGAAGACTTGACGTAGTTTCCCAAACGCTGCCCAGCCTAGCTGGATCCTCCTTTTGGCCTTCTTCTCGAAATTGTTTTTACCTAACTGCTGAATCTGCCCGAGGTAGGTATTCGGAAACGATCTCGAGAAGGTGACCTTCCTTAACCCGTGATGTACGACCACCGGCCTTGGACAATGTTACCATTGATCATGACTTTGGTTTTATGCAAATTCTTGCCAAGACCGATACATCGCGAGGCGAAATAATATATAATGCTGGACAATCCACTCAGACACACACAAACTCTGTTTAGCTTGGGGCTAGATAATGCTGTATGAATTGTCCGCCATTGTGTGTTTTTTTTTTTTTTCTAAGGTTGATGTTTTATTAAGATTCTTTCAGTTGACTGTTGACTATAATGTTTTATTTCAGGCCTGTTTATCGCAAGTAGGTTTCACCTTGTGTGCACACAACATCCGTTTTAAAAACTATAGAATCACAAGTAATCGTTAGTTCACAGAAGCGTTACATACAAGTTTTTTTTTCACGATGGCGTATTTAGTTGTAGGAGCGAGTTCACATACCCGACAGTAATCCGGACGCAGTAAACGATTGTTTGCAGTAGCGAAGGATCCGTAAAAAATGGTCAATGTCTACTTTGTTAACTGTCAATCTTTTTTCACTAGCGACTTGTGCTTTACTTGGATCCAGGCCGCTCAAACTTATCCCGCGGGATCAGTTGACCTAATGAATATTTTGAATCGGGCTATTGATTCCAATGATAAATTTTATGATTTGTATAGACACGTAGACAGATAGATAGATTGATAGAAAACACTTTATTATACCCCACAAAACAGAAAATAATACAGAAATAAACATTAGAATAAAGGAAGTATAAAGGACGGCTTTACCGCTGAGAGCTATCTCTTTCAGGTAAGTGTTTCGTTCGAGATTAGATTTACTTATAACAAGGCGTCCACCAGTGCACTACGCGTCTTGATAATAACTTGTTTAGAGATATGGTGGGGCTGCCTAGATACTGTAGTGCGTCTGGCTTAGTTGGATAATTTTTGCAAAAAAATTATACATTTTTTCTTCATGTTCGTGTTATTTTACGTTTGTGTATGTTTTAAATATTACTTATGTGCTGCAGTGTCAAATAAATGCATTATCTATGATAGATAGAATCTAAATAATAAGAACATTCTAAGTACATCTTTTTCAATTTTAATGTTTTACCATAATTGGTTTTTATATTGTCCCATCCTAATAAAACCTAATTCGAACAATTTTTTTCGCTCTTAATTACATACTTTTCTCGAAAACTAGCGGGCCTTCCCGGCTTCGCACGGTTTTAGTACGGATCCCTAACTTTTTTGAAAATATAATATAGCCTATGTTCACCGGGGATAATGTAGCTTCCCAACGGTGAAAGAATTTTTCAAATCGGTCCAGTAGTTTCGGAGCCTATTTATTATAAACAAACAAACAAACAAAAAATCAAACCTTTCCTCTTTAGAATATTACTCGAAAAATAGCGAGGGTACTTTACCGTAGACAATTTAATGACGCTAACTGCTAACATCCGTTGCATGATTTTTCCGTATTTCCCGCGCTGGTGTAAATGTATTTGCATTTATCTTGATAATAATATTCAAACGCTATCATTATTTACACATTACACGGCCGTTTCAACACTTTACAAACATTTATAGTATTTTATAATGGACATTCAAAAGTTTATTTTATAGCAGCGCAGTCTATTTGCGCGAAGGATTCTAAGTATGTGAAATGTGAATAAAAGTTCGCTTACTAAGATTCACGGGAGCATCAAATGTTACCAGCTTATATGTATTTGTAAGTTGTTTACAAAAGTAGCCATTTACATGGCCTGATCTAAACAATATCATCATTTGTGTTTTTTAATCATTTTATATTATTACTAGCTTCGCCCCACGGCTTCGCGCGCGTGGAAATTTGAAAAATATGAGGGGTATGATAAGTTTACATCCATGAATGTGGTTTCTATATGGAATATATGTATATGGAAGTGGCTTCTTTTTCACTTCTTCCACTCGTGGCCCAAAAATTGAATTGAACAGAAAATCAAAAACACCTTTAATCTTATTTGATTATCATTTATAGTAATTTGACATGTCTAAATGCTTATTTTGAAAGCCTAAATAAATAACAGATGAGATGAGATGACAGGCAGATGCTGGATGCGTCAAGCTGAAGACAGGGCTCGCTATGGCGCTCACTGGGGGAGGCCTATCTCCAGCAGTGGACTAACATAGGCTGATGATGCTCATGAATAACTAACTAGGCTATTGCAGGAGATAATGAAGTGTAATCAAATGTAAAGCCATTTACCATCCGGGTGGCTGAACCAATTGATAGTTAAGTTGAGACCAAGACAATGCAGCTACTCGAGCTTATAATCTGGCTTGTATATGATGATTGAAAGAAATAAAGGAATTGAATTGTGAATGTTTTGTCCGCAGCTCGGCCCGGGGTGCGTGGGCGCAGCGGGCGCTTGCGCGCGTATCGCTCGCTGAGTTGACAGCATGCCAAGCGCGTTCAACGAGTCAGACAACTTCACCGACTTGGTGCTCGGCGACCTCCCCACCAGCCCCTACAGCCTCGCCCAGAAGATTGTCATCGCGGTCATCGGCAGCGTCCTCTCCGTCCTCACCGTCGTCGGCAACTCCATGGTGATGATCAGCTTCAAGATCGACAAGCAACTCCAGACAATCAGCAACTACTTCCTGTTCTCTCTGGCCGTGGCTGACTTCGCCGTGGGCTTGATCTCCATGCCTCTGTTCACCATGTTCACTATCTACGGCTACTGGCCGCTCGGGCCGCATATTTGTGACACGTGGCTCGCGCTCGACTACCTCGCTTCAAACGCGTCTGTGCTGAACTTGATGATAATCAGTTTCGATCGGTACTTCAGTGTGACGCGGCCGTTGACGTACCGCGCTAAAAGGACTACGCGCCGCGCGACGGTGATGATAGGGGGTGCTTGGGGGTTCAGTTTGGTTCTGTGGCCGCCGTGGATCTACGCGTGGCCGTACATAGACGGCGAGCGGAAAGTCCCGCCGCAAGAGTGTTACATTCAGTTCATAGAGACGAACCAGTTCATTACGTTCGGGACGGCGATAGCGGCGTTCTATGTGCCGGTGACTGTGATGGTGCTGCTCTACTACAGAATATGGAAGGAGACGCAGAAGCGGCAGAAGGACTTGCCGAACTTGCAGGGAGGGAAGAAACACGACTCTTCGAAGCGCTCCAATTCTAGGTGAGTTTCGTAGTATATAGTACATAATATGTTGTTTCTAAGCTGAACGCATGTTTAATGTCTAGGTATTCTAACAGAGTCGGACGCACCGAGGGAGCTTAAGGAACAATATAATTAAAACGATTCATTTAAATCAAACGAAAAGAAGGTTTCGTAGGTATAAAGTCGTAGAAACACTTAACGAAATACCGACAACCGGGTTGATTTCATACAACGGATTATGAATTTTCTTTCGACTCAGGATATTCTCGTTTAGCGATGAAACCTCGAATAATGAACAATACGTTTTTACTATAATATTTCTTAATTTAAACTAGGTCCACTTTTATCTCTAAAGACTCTACATACTATTTACGAATCAATACTTAATTTTCTACGTGAGTTACAATCCATTTAAGAAAAGGTTTGGTGCTACGTTTTAGGATATAAGTTAAACCCATAACCCATGGGTTGTGTAAGGGAACCACGTAGTTGTTTCCTTATTCCCGGCCACGTTGCGCACTCACCACTTTGGGGTAAGATAAGCCACCTCCATCACCATATCCCGTCCGCACTTCAATTTAGATAACATAGAGCGATGTGACCCTTCCCTGGACATTTGAAACTGTAGCAACTGTAGCGAAAATACGTCGATAAGAATCGTGTTCCAGGGTTAGTCGATAAATCGTGTTATTACGAATTGGTTCAGTTCAGTTTGTTTATTTTGATATACATATGAAAGTGTTTTTTTAAAATATCCACAATGTCATGGCGGCTTATAGAGAAGACGTACAGAGGATTTGTTGACAAAAGTTCCAGAAATTCCCTAACCCTCTTATTTATACCGTAAGCACATAGTACATGTTATGATGTTATTATCTCAATAAATAAATAAATAAATATTTTTAAATAAAACGTAACTTGAATTCATAAAACCTCTTATTCTATGGCAAAAAATAACGCAACATTTTCTGGACTTGCGCGATGGCGTAAGTAAAAAAGTGTTGTTCAATCTTTATTATTATGTCGTCGAACATAACATAGTGTAAATCAAGTAATATTAATTTTAATTAAAACAAAATAATCTAATATTAATTTTCATATATTTATAATTTTCTTTAAGGAAAAATTCAAAACAGTGTACCTAACTGTTTTGAATTTTTCCTTAAAGAAAATTTCGTGAAAAATTCATCAGATTATTTGATACCTCGTTCTCAAACATGTGATTTTTAATAATGTTATGCCAAAATAAAATTATAGGTACCTACAAATGTTAATTTCCCCAAAAATTAGATTGCTCGGGTAGATACTATTTGGTAGGCTCGAGAAGGCTCGTCCCTAAGTGATTTACCCGGGATCGGCATCCCGGTTCATTATCCCAGGATCGATATACTACTGCGAGGCGATGAAGGCGAATTATACCAGGGAACACGGAGGGAGCACTTGCGTATGTCCCTAGGGACAGCGGCTCAAGCAGGGTTTTCGGAAAATTCCCGGAGAATTGAATCACGGAAGAGTAACTTTCGCCCAGAATTCGTTGTTTGTACGCTGATCATCTCAACATAATATCCTATTATAAACGTGAAAGTTTGTATGTATGGATGTTTGTCACTTTTTCACGCAAAAACTACTGAACGGCTCGGGCTGAAATTATGCATACAAATTTATGGGATATAAAGTAGCCTGTGTTTTATTCCGGGCCTGAAACTACCGGTATACAAAATTTCTACCGTTTAGTAGTTTTTGCCGGAAAGAGTAACAAACATCTATTCACTTTGGCGTTTATAATATTAACATATATTTTTATTATTCATGCACAAACATACACACACAAAACACGGGCTTTGAAAAAACCGTTTGAGTGACTATTAACACATTAAAAAACCCTTCATCAGTCAGACCTAGAAGAAATAAGAGCTTATGATTAGGTTCCCTTCACCGACCGAAGATATTCCAATTCAGGTCAACGTGAAATCGGAATATTCAGAGAATTTCCGAGACTCTGGCTTTTAATTATGAAGATGGTCGTTACGGGCCGTTTTCACTCGCCTAATGAATTACCAGCAATTAGCATATTTGATGCACTGTTAATACCATTAGCTAGTCTTTAGGTGCAAGATTTGATTTCGTTGAATTCACTCATGTTATTCAATTATCTTGAATGGATCCTATCCTAAAAAATATAGTTTTTGAATTTACTTAGGTAATTAAAGATCTATTTGACGCGGTGGGCGAAGGTCGGCCTGCCACGCTCCTGCGTGTTGCGGGTTCGATTCCCGCCTCAGGACAACTAGCAACCAACGCTGGTCTTCCGTCAAAGCAACTTGTTGGAGTTATGTAATTTTTGGGGTCACCTTAAGATGGTCCACTCTACATATAAGATAGATGAAAAGTCATGTTTTAGTATGGTAGCTTATGTTTTAGTATTATTTTATATTCTCTACATGTGTCGTAAATTCTGCGCACTTATGTCTAATGAATTCCATGCACTAATGTCTATTGAATTCCGTGCACTAATGTCTAATGAATTCCGCGCACTAATGTATAATGCATTCTGTGCACTAATGACTATTGAATTCCGTGCACTAGTGTCTAATGAGTTCCGCGCACTAATGTCTAATGAATTCCGAGCACTAATGTTGAGTGAATTCCGTTCGTTCATTTAACACGTTTCCTTTGAATAAATACTGTTTGTTTTGTTCATAAAACACGTTTAGTAAACTTCACTGTGATGGATTTCCTTACGATGCTATTCGAGATAAAAGCTCTGTAATCTCGCGATGTTCTCCAGGGAAACGTTACAATGTGCGCCTCATAAATTGTCGTGGTTATAGCTTTAAGGTGAACGTAGAGTTCTATAATAATGAAAGTTCAATACTCACAAGAAGGATCAATACTCACCTACGTCCTATAAATACATAAAAAATATATAAAAATGACTCTATGGTAAATTCCAAATAAACATAGGCCATTTTGGATCGATTTCCATCAAACATAAAACTCCCGACTAATTCACCTTTCAAATAAAAAAAAACACAATTATGATCGGTTTATCCTTTCGGGAGCTTCGATGCCACAGACACACAGACACAGACACTTCAACAACCCGTCGTTTTTGCGTTGGGGTTTAAAAACAGAGATGAAATTTCACAAATTCTATCTAACTCTACCTCAATCTCTAACTTTATCTCAGTCTACTATATTCTATTAACAATGCTAATGATAAAACAATCAAGTTACATTGATGATGATATGATATTGCTACAACATTACTATAGAAGTATCGAATTTTATAAGTAATCGTTGCGAGGAATCCGTCTATAGAATTCTCCAAAACGATTGTAACATTTGAAATATTCTAGCTTCTCTAGCGCGTTTGACTTGGAAAAATGTGCGACCAGCTGTACCTACAATATACCCTAAATACTCTAGCATTGTATGATGCACAACATTATTTCAAAGATATAACCTCAAGACATTCCTTGTGCCGTTCCTTGTCAACCACAAACCGAGATGTTCGCAAACAAAAGTAGACCTTACACGCCATTAAACAAGCTCTAAATTATCCTCGTCATATTCCGCCCTTCAAGCAATAACTTACCTTGGAAAGTCCTGCCGTAAAATCGGAATAGCCCGGTGTTTGTCAAAAACGATAAATTTAACCCAAACAGAGATCTAATAAAAACGCCTTCTAAAAAGCTTTAAAAATTTCATCGTTGGCGCACCTTCCTTGGGAGGTTTCCCCCCTGCCACAGATGAGGGTATAGTTACTAACGCGTGGCGGTATATTCCAGTTGAGACCTTATTTTAGGATCGGTATTGAAGTTTTTCGATTTTACTTTTATCCAATGTGATAAGCGGTAATTAACTATACTCCGATTTAGAATCCAAGATATTTTATGTCAACTTAGACATTTCTGAATGAAAAGTTAACAATAACTAGTTAGTAATTCTTAGTTGTTAGTAATTCTTTTTGTAATCTGGCCTCCCACGATACAGGTTCTGAACCTAGCCCTGCACCAGTAAAATTTAAGCATATTTGTTGTGTTGGTAAATAAATGAATTTTGTATTGTATTTTTTGTAACTGATAACAATAACAGAAAACAACGAGGTAACAACAAGGTTATCTTTAAAAGCTAAAACACAAACTTCAAAAATGCATAATCTCACGTGTGGAGTAAAAAAATGTTGAAATGAATTCGAAAATTAAGATTATTGTGAATAAAACGTTGACTGCAAGCTTTCAAAAACAAAAATGGTTTCGAGCTTCTATGCTTAGCTTCAATGATACCAATGTCGTTAAATTTTTTTCACCAATATTCCTTAGGTTTTGTAGTCCCTTTGTATACAAAAAATATCTAGGTTTTTGAATCGGAGTATTTATCACTACATAATAAAAAACAAAGTCGCTTCCCGTCTGTCTGTCCCTATGTATGATAGATAGATAACACTTTATTATACCACACAAAACAGAAAACAATACAGAAATAAAAACTAAGATTAAGGTATAAAGGGCGGCCTTATCGCTGAGAGCGATCTCTTCCAGGAAACCTTAGGATGGACTGGACATGAAGGAACAATATAGACGCTGGCACTTTAATAATTGGAAAAGAAAAAAAAGAACACTACATACATACCTACATACAGATATTATAATAAACTAACATAGACATAAAATAGAGCTATCAATGTATTCATAAGGATAAATAATGCTGATGCAGCAGTTTTTTTAAAGATAGGGTTTGCTTAGATCTTTAAAACTACCGGCGTGGTTTTGTTCTTAAATGTACCTACTAAAGCATAAGAATAATAAATAATCAAAATGGGATTTGACTTCTAGATATATTCAAGTGTACCTATAGATCACTTGAACGACTTATTGATTCTATTGACGCACTTGATAGACTATTGACGACCCATAAATAAATAAATAAATAATGCTGGACAAAATCTAGCCCCATGGTAAGCAGAGCTTGTGTTATGGGTACTAGATAAGTGATATATATAATACAATACATTACATAGATAGTTTTTTTTATTATATATAGAAAACGACCAGAACACCCGGAACACATATCTGCAGATCGTACACACAATTGTTCCGAGGCGGGAATCGAACCCGCAACCTCCTGCGTCGCAGGTGGACCTTCGCCCACCGCGCCACATCGGTCGTCTAAACCTAAAAACCATGTAACGCAGAAGTTTTTTTTTTTGCGGTTTTGATTCCCGCCTTGGGACAAATTTTATTACGATCGGTATATATTAGTTCTGAGTTTTCTGAATATTTTCTGTGTAGGTAATAAAAAATATCCAATCTATGTAATACTAGCTGCGCCCAGCGGTTTCACCCGCGTGATGATAGATAATTTGTATAATATACAATATTTCTTTATGAATTGTAGCCTATGTAGTATTCTGATATGTAAGCTATATTATTGCGAAGTTTCATCAAAATCCATATAGTAGTTTTTACGTAACAAACATCCATCCATACTAACAAACTTTCGCGTTTATAATATTAGTAGGATTGAAACCCTTTCTTCAGTAAGAGTGACACAGGACAAAGCGGGAGACTTTCACGGCGAAGTAAAAGACATTACTCTAAGATAGGGGGTATTTACGTCGGCGTATGTAGACGTGATCACGTAGACGTGATCGTGTACCGTAAGTACGGGTCGTTACGAGATCGAACGGTGAATTTGATCTAGGATCTGTATAGATGGTTCAGATTATACAGAGGTAATAAGAAACGGTAAACGTAGTGTAGGACTCCCTCCGACCAGGTGGGATGACGACCTGCGAAAGACTGCAGGTAGATGCTGGATGCGTCAAGCTTAAGGGGCCTCCGGAGGGACGAATTCTTCATACAAACGTAATACCAAAATTATTTCTAATTCAAGCATATTTCCACTATAATATTGCATTATTTGTATTAAAATAGTATTTATCTAGGTTCCAAAATAGTTCTTTTTCAAAATACTTACCTAAAATGAAATGAAAGCCAATCTCATTTTGCACATTTTATTTTTATGCGAAAATGGACATGTTTTCTTGCTATTTGTTTCGCATTAAAAACATCAATATCTTACGTTTTATTTATTAAGGAACATAGCTTATATTGTCTAGTTACAGAATAACAATACTTTGTGAAGAATACAAAAAGTTTTCAGTCATAATTTTTGGTATTACGGAACAAACCAAATTTTGAACGGCTAATATTGCTATCGCGCACGCATGTGGCGCGGCGCAAGGGTTAAACAGGGACAGCGATATTCGGAGCGATTTTTGCAAGCGAGGGTCGCCGGACCATTAAGACAGGGCGCTATGGCGCTCATTGGGGGAGGCTTATGTACAGCAGTGGACTTATATAGGCTGATGATGAATAAGAATAAGATAATTCATAGCATCAACAAATTTACTAAACTTGTTCCTTAATTACCCAACACCATAAAGACATATTAACTACTAACTAATTAGAAAACTTAAATGCTACAGAATGGCGTCCGACTCAGCATTACGAGTATGTAGTGATAGCCATTGTGCATAGCTATCAAAGCGTTGATCTTCCGTCAAATGTAGATTCAGAATTTGAAACAGCAAATCATCATACTAAATTGACGTCCTCTGTGGCGCGGGTCCGCTTGCGACGCATGAGGTTGCGGGTTCGATTCTTGCTCCGACATAAATGTTTGTAAGTGCAGATATTTGTTCCGGTTGTTCTGGGGGTTATGTATATATACTAAAAAATCTATCCAGGTAATGTATTGTTATATGGGAACATACAACTCAGTGGTTACCTACAATATATGTAAATCAGTCGTCTAGTACCTACCCATAACACAAGCTCTGCTTAACTTAGGGCTAATGTAATGTCCAAACCAATCTTATCAAACTAATCAAATCAAATTTACTTTCACTTAATTTTCACTGTATGTTTTACCCGCCAACGATGTAGAAGATAAATCAACTGCAAGATCGTAGAAGTAAATGCATCTAATGGCTTTTAATTTCAATGGCCGACCCTCAATGCTAGGCCACGCACAATGGCATGACATTGACATATGCCAATGCTAAGTGCAATAAAGGACAGCCTTGCTAACCATGGGAAAATGGCTACGGGGTGAGCTAGGTCGGAGGTTCTATAGGTTTCCTTAATAGTGTGTGGGTACTGATATACATAATACAATACATTAAATAGATATTTTTTATTATTGACGACCTCTGTGGCGCGTTGGGCGAAGGTCCGCCTGCGACGCAGGAGGTTGCGGATTCGATTCCCGCCTCAGGTCAAATGTTTGTACAATCTGCTGATATTTGTTTCGGGTGTTCCGAAGTTATATTATTCTACGATCCATATTAATACATTCCTAGCTTAAATATACTCGTATATAATATATTTAAACTGTAAAATTGAAACTTCAATTTTCTAGAACAAACATTTGATATCAAAACATCGTTTCTAACATAATGCTACCTACATATCTTTACAGTAATGACGTAGGAATAAGCATGAAAACCAACTAACTTGAATTCGTATTTACTTAGTAGAATAATAAGCACCCTTTGAACAAGCCAGTCTAATACCTACAGCGTTTCATCTTGTGAAAATTAATTACCTAGATAGTACAAAGACTCGCAATTTTCATCGTAAAGTTCTTTGAGTTTTAGACTCTAGCTTCTACGTAATAAGGCATTCTCTCTACAAAATTCAAATGGGTTCTCTGTCCTTGTCTTCTAATAGCTTTTAGACAGTGAAGGGTAAAATAGTAGGGACCTACTTTACAAGGGAAAAGTTAGAAAAATCGCTACGACGACCTCGAAACGACCGCAAGCTTATCCATCAACGTCCTGTCCTATTCAGTAGGAATAACCTAACTGCCGCGGAAAAACAAGGAAAATTATACCATAACGCGTTGTTTTACAGTCTAAAACAGATGTAGGGATAAAAAATGGTTTGCTAATGTGGGTGAATTCGCAGTTCAAATTAATGTTTTTCAATATTACAGAAAAAACAATAGAGAGGAAATGATTCTGGAGGAATTAGGTACTTTGTCATTGTCGGGATAAAAAATGACGGCGGGATTACTGGATGATTTTGGAGTTTGTTTTTGTTGATTTTAAGGAAAGCGAGCTGTACCATAGGCGGCCTAATCACTTAGAAGCGATCTCTTCCAGGCAAACTTAGGATGGAAAGAATTACTAAGATCTAGCTAATTATTTTTCATTTTCATTTAGTTTTGCTTGATTGTACTTTCGTTCTTTGGTCTACATTATTTACACATGTCAAATATAATTTTAAAATACTTTAAAATTTATACAATAAAATAATTTTCATGCAGTAAAATTAGTTTATTGCAAAAATAATTAATTAAATTGAATTTAGAAGCCAGAATGGTCAGTTATTCATTGTTTCATCATAAGTTCATATCATTTCATTTTGTCTGTAGCAAATTAGACAATAGAATAGGTACCGTAGGTAGGTAGCATAATGAAACAACAAAACTTTTTATAAAAAGAACAATACAATGTAAAAACATTGGCATTGGTGATAATGAGTTGAGTTAGAGTATAACCTCCTTGCAAATAAACTACGACCTGCATTGTCACCTTCTACGAAAAAAACTAAAAAGACAATCTCTTTATAAAAGCATAGGAAAAGAACAGTTTTTATAACTGATTTTTAAAGATAGAACGTGATGAAGAGACGGTACTAGAGCAAAGTGGACGCTCTCGAGTTACGAGCGCGGATAGAAATAACGGATAATCTATTTTAGTGGCCACTTTTTGTATTAGGAAAACACATACTAGAATCGATAAGGTCTTATAATGTAGGTGTAATACTTGAATATATATTAAAATATTTAATACATGATCTTCGATCACCGATCTATTGGTGATTGAAGATACCTAAACACCATTACAATGAAATTAAACTACATAATGTCTAAAGCGATTAACCAATTCAATATAATATGTCCAGCTAGTCCCGATTGAGATAAAAGATAGACTAATGTGGCAATGCAGCCAGCGTCTTGGGGACGTATCCGCCTGGTATTGATTGTGGATCAGTTGAGCTACCTGTGCTATTGTATTGTATATGACTTTTCCGAGTGTACGTGATTGTATCAAACAGGAATTAATAAATGAACTGAACTGAACTGTAGATTGTTTGCAAGACCTCAATCGTTTAAATTGTAAATACTAAATAATTCTAATTGGTTTCTATTATTTAATTGTAACTTACGTAACGTCCTTTGTTAATAAAGAGATAGGACTCATTATTTCATATTAACTACTCATTTGATTCTCTCAACGTTCCATTTTACGCTCTCGTCGAAATCGTTTTGTTTATCGCGAAATCCGATTGCCACCGCAGCAAAGGAAAGGAACGTCTCAGGAAGCCGCTGAGTAGAGCCTTATTGGATAGAACCTGGCCTGATACCGGGAAATTGGATGGTGCGGTTTCCTAGCCGGTAATACTGAAAAATACAGAGGAATACAAAATAGCGCGGAAATAGGTGTTGGATTTTCTCGGGGAGATATTGTAAATAAATCGACTTGTACGTACCTAAAAAGTTTTTTACACATTTCATGTAGGTATCTAAGTAAGTACCTATGAGTTCTAAATATCAGAATGTTAGGTAGCACCGTTTCGTGAAGGCTTGCTTTTTACTGAGCCGTGGACGATTTTTTAAAGAGCAATGTTATCAAATCAGATAGGCTTTGCCACGAGTGTGGAGAGGCATTATAAATGGAGCTAGGAATTTACTACAATCTACCCTGAACAGTACTTTCGTCTTTTTTCCTGAACCTACTTATAGAACAGTACTTTCTTTAGTCCAGATATCCAACTACCTAAAAGCCACACTATAATTGCTAGAAGTATAACAGAAAAAAGCTAACTACACCAAAATTTAATAATTTTTACGGCAAACGGACCTCTTCTTACTTAATTCCTTATTTAATTAATAACCTACCAATAGAAATTAAAAATAAAATTAAACAAACCAATATTAAAAACGTATTAATAAAATATTATTTATATTAACATTCATTTCATTATTTTCATATTTCAAGCTGGCATATCTTTACTTAAACTTATATTTAACCATCAAGGAGCATTCTGTAGCTGAACTCAGGCGCAGTGGAGTCGCTGCTCGCTCGTGATTGGTGGATCGCCTGAGTGCGGCTGCCAAGCCATGCAGCGGACAGCGAAGTCACTGTGCTTGTTGCGTGACTGCCTACCGCGCTAATTTCTTTAATTTTAATTTTTAACCTTATTATTGTTTAGAGAACTCTAGTGTCTCTAGATAAACCTATGTTAGGATTTAAGATACTATAAACAAAATGTAACAAATTTGTATCAATAAATAAATATATCTATCTATCTATCTGACATTTTCAACGTATCTACCAGCACTTTCAAAGGCAAATTGGCAGTGCGGCGGAACCTCATTACTGATCTGATGGATGGAGTGAAGTGCATTATTTGACGACCGCAGGGCCCTCTAGGCTAAGTGCCGCCGACCACCTGTGTATACAGCCTTTACTTAGGATCAAACGAACTGGCGTACTTATTTGTATTGTACCTATGTTATCATTGGAATTACGATACAGGTTAGCAAGTCAAGCAAGTCCCGTACTCTAGTTCGAATGACGTTAGCTCGATGCTCATTACCTCGATGTCTCTACCGCGACGGTATGTTTCGTCGATGGGTCGTTACCTCGAAAGCCTTACAAAATATCAGATTACCTAGAAGATAAAAAAAGCTTGGAACGAGTTTTGCTCCAACTCAAAATCTACCAACTTACAGATAAGCAAATCAAATGTACTAGACACATAAGTTATGAACATACTAGTGGTTTCTTCTCACTTCTTCCACTGGTGGACAAAAAATTTAAGTGAACTATAAAATAATTTAATTGATAATAATGAATAGTATAAATATGACCTGTCTAAGTGTTTATTTGTAAGCTTAAAGAAATAAAAACTTTTCATTTTCATTTTCATTTTCAAAGATCAACAAAACCAACGTTCATTTAAATTATAATTGAATGGTTTTAATATAGTACTATATGTAGTGTAAATATAAAAAGAAATTACAATTACAGACAGACTGGACATTTTGTAGAGCATCGCTTTGCTAGTTTCACATTGTATCACATGAAACTCATTTTAAATGCACAGTTAGGACTGCGAATTCCCAGTTTCTAGTTGGTCCACTGAATAATGCATGATGTTTCGTGTTTTTGGACAAGTTCACTGTAACAGTTGTTTTGATTGGCTGTTTCAAGAATTGAGAGCTTAATATGTATTGTTTTACAATAGGTATCGAATGGTTGATAATAAATTTAGTCTTAGGAGATATATGTAGGTATGTATAGTTAAACGTTCATTACCAACCAACTATGGTTTGCTCTTAGCTGATCTTAGTCGTGTCAACCGTCAACCAGTAAGCAAGGGGGTGACGGTTGACACGTTGATCATAATAATAATTGCCATCTGTCACCCTATAATGAGTCGGTTGAAACACTGTTTTGAGCTGAAACTATTTATGTATTTGGCCCATCAAACACTATAAATCTCATATTTTTACCATTGCACTTCAGTTCGGAAAACATGGCATCTTACATGCTTGAAGTTATGTTTATACTAATGAAAACTGAAAACAATAAAACTTGAAATAAAATAAACTTATTCACAGCAGTAGTTCTCACTTCTCTCAGAACAATTGATAGAGATACTCATTGACGTTTGAGATCCATTCAGCGCACTGAATCGCGATACTATCAGCTGTCCCTAGTTCCATAATACCCCAGGAAGGACGTGTCAGCGAGCAAGACAGCATTATACCCACGTCGCGCGTGTGAAAGGGACGGACACGTATCATTGTGTTGCGCCTCAATTGTTACAGTTTTGTATGCATGGCGGAATCGGAAGCTCCTTTTATGTCTGTGCGCCTGGTATCTACACCATGTTCGTTTTATGATATTTGTGTCTCTCTTGTGCTACGGATAAAACTCAACTTTGTGAGATTTATGGTCTGTGCTGAAAAATCCCATAGGACCAAAATCAACAAGTAACAAAAAATTTGCTAAATATTTCGGCAAAGGCCCCCTTAATTTATAAGACAATAACTAGACAGTTTTTGTTCCAGGACTAACATAGGTTGATGATGACGATGACATCTTTTCTTAAATCCTTTTCATTCCACGTTTATAATACGTCAGTTTTTACTCATCGTTCCTCAGAAGACGTAAAAGACCCCCCTTACTTATTCACTTGCCAACTTTCCGTTTGTTCTGCTACGCAAAGATTTGTTTTGGCTTTTCGCAAATGCTTTGAGTATTTAATTAGTTCCCTTGTCGGTGCATTATTAAGCCGCAAAAAGGTCTTTGCTGTTATTAGATTGAGGTCTCGATTATAATTTGAATTATTTGCTTTGCTTGACATAATCATTAAATATGTAGGCAAATTAATTTGAGAATGAAGGTATTGATGCAGTATTTTATTTTGAAAAAAGTTCAATGTGCATACTAGTATGTAGAAAACCTTAGTTTTTTAGCAAGTGGGTTATGTACCTATGATCAACCTTTTTAATATAAACGTTAATACCATTCAGTCAAATTTACCGTGGGTAACGCCGCGGGGTGCAGCTACTAAATAAATCTTTTACCCTGTTCGGTTTTCCACTTTATAACTATTACTAAATATTAAATTGTCTAACTAAAATGAGGGCCTACTCGGCAAACGAAAATCGAAGTTTTCCTGCCAAACCAAGTCTTATCCCTTGCATAAGAATCGAAAACGAATCTGGAGATCCACTTTGTAAATCGAACGAAGTTGACAGATGACGTCGGATCGCACGAAACGAAAGACACCGAAAGAACGGATCGGCCGACCCTTTCGGGACCTTACTTTGAAGATGATTCTGATATTTATTTCATAGAGATCCGAAACGAAATGTGTTAGTGATGCGCCTAAAACTACGATTTCGTTTTCAAAAGGACACCCCAGCTTAGCATCATTAAGCACATGTGCAAACAGTTATCAAAACAACGTGATTAAGCCCTCCTAAATTGGATTAAAACTTTATCCATGTTACAATTTACTACCAACTTTCGGCTTTCTACGAATACCCAATTCAGTGTTCGGTGCTTTTTGTAATCCAATCAAAAAGTTTACGGTGTAGTTCGCGTTTACATTTGAATTCATATTTCTAACTGTTTCTGAAAAGTTTTTATTGCCATGATTCATTCGTCAAAGTAAAAAAACAGTTTTTATTGTACATTGGTACCACCTACCGACATTGCAAACTAGGTCTTGATAAAGAATGAACTGTCTAACTTGCCCAATAAATAACTTCTTCTTAAAAGAGTTAGCAAGCTGAAGTGGCAGTGGGCCGGCCATATCCACATACCACAGCCGCTGGGGTTAACGTGTACCTACTTGAGTGGAGACCGCGACTCGGCAAACGTAGTGTAGGACGCCATCCGGTCTGGTGGGATGGCGTCTTTCGCTACAGTTTGCAGATATGGATGGAAGGTTTGTTTAAAAACCATATTAAACAAACCTTCCATCCATACACATATATATATAAGTTATTTATAACGGGATATTTGTAATATCCCGTTATAAATAACTTATGTATACAAACAAACATTAACGGCGTCTAGGCAAAAATATCCCTGGTGTGTTTTCCACTTAGATTATTCTCTAAGATTTTCTAGGAATTTATGCTTGTTCTTCGCAAAACGTGAATAATTTTTAGTTACGGAACGAACGTTTTGACGTTTGTTTTATTTACACACAAAATAATATCGGTAAAGGTAGTAGGAAAAATAAAACCCCACTGAGGAGTATTTTCTTGTTTCGTCTCAACTTATTTTACCAAAAAACCCCCTAGTACATAAGGCAGGTAAGAACCTCTTCCACCTAATACTTACATTAGGAAGGTAAGAACCTCTTTAGAGCCAAATCTCCTTCTCCTATCTTTTATTTTACTTTTAAGGAGATTTGGCTCTAAGGAGGTTCTTACCTTCCTAGTGTAAGTATTAGGCAGAAAAGAACCTCCTTAGAGCCAAATCTCCTTAAAAGCAAAATGAAAGAAAACAATATAAATCCATCAATGTACCCTTATCCACATTATCATAAAGTCCATTACGCCCCACAATCATGGCATCATATTAAGTACAGACAACTTTATCAATTTATCTCAACATTTCTGCTGGTTTCGCTATTATCAACCACCACATGTTACCCTCCTTTCCACCCAATCCCTCTTTCCCACCCTCCGAACCCCCATTACCCCCCTTAAACGCCCGGGAAATACAAGCTTTTTGCAACCATTATCCACTCAAACAATTCGCTAATTTATTGCGGAAGAATTAAACTTAAAACGCAGAACCTTCTTTCAACGCAGAATAATGCTATTGCGAGTACTATTGTATTGTTAGTTTTCGAATTTAATACAATTAAATATGAACCGCTCGTCTTTGAGAGAAGATTCGTAATTGCTTGATGAGTGACGTGGAGTTTCAGCATCCGCGATGGATAACCTGTTTACAATGTGACAGTCAATGAGCTTTTACATAGGTACATCATTGGTGCCAGTAAGGATGGTTAGCACATAAAATATTTTTTTTATGTGTTCTGTGACTTCACTGTTTAGAGTGTTTAGCATGTGACATTTTAAATTTACCGACCAAGTGTGTGCTGGATTCGCACGCGGGGTTCCGTACTAAAAAGCTACATTGACTAATAAAATAAACAAACAATATTTTCCATATGAAATATTGATAGCCTTATCTTATGTCTATGTAAGTTTATTATAATGTTTGTAATGTAGGTATTTAGTGTATTTGTTACCAATTATTTATTATAGTGCCACCGTCTATATTGTTCGTTCATGTCCAGTCCATCCCAAGGTTGCCTGGAAGAGATCGCTCTCAGCGATAAGGCCGCCCTTTATACCTTTATTCTAAGTTTTTATCTCTGTATTATTTTCTGTTTTGTGTGGTGTAATAAAGTGTTATCTATCTATCTATCTATTTTCAAACACAGAAAAGTTTTTTTAAGTATGTCGAGCAATACTAGATAATGCAGACTGATTGGAACAAAGTAAACCCACCACTGATCGTCGGAACCAGAAACCAATCCGCGAGTGTACCAGCACCACCGCCTAGATTTTTGATGCGCAATTTGCAACACTATGTCATATAAAATGCATTTACCCTCGTCTGTGTTGCTTTTAGTACGTGTTACATCTACCATTATTATAGTAAGTTATTGTTAACCGCTTTGTTTACTTAGTAAGATAATCATCTCATTTCATCTCATTTCATCTCATTTCATCTCATTTCATCTCATTTCATCTCATCTCATTTCATGTCACTTCGGCTTGTTTATGAGGCTACATAGATTTCTATTGTAATCGTTATGGAAGATGATATGAGCAGCTTTTATTTGGCCGCTTGTACTTGCGAGAATAACTTTTTTCCTTCTCTAGTTTAGCGGGAGCAGAATTTTAGTTTACGCCCTAGGTCTGAAAAGTATTTTATCTTTTTAATTATTGTCTGAAATCATCAACAATTTGACGACCTTAGGGCGCGGTGGGCAAAGGTCCGCCTTCGATGCAGCAGGTTGCGGGTTCGATTCCCGCCACGGAACATTTGTGTGTACGATCTGCAGATATTCGTTCCGTGTGTTCTGGTCGTGACTAGAATCTATGTATAATAAAAATATATATCTATGTATGTATTGTATTATGTCTAACAATCATATATCTAGTACCCATAACTCAAGCTCTGTTTAACTTGGGGCTAGATGATGCTGTGTGGTTTGTCCAGCGATATAAATTGATAAAGATAATGCGTACGGACAAGTATTAAAGTTGTAATGCCTATCTACCCAGCTACGTGTATATGACCATACAAGCCAGATCATAGGCTCGAGTAGCTGCATTGTCTCGGTCTCAGCTTAATTATCAACTAAATTGGTTCAGCCACCCGGCTGGTATCGGGTAAATGGCTTTACATTTGATTACACTTCATTATCTCCTGCCTAGTTAGTTATTCATCAGCATCATCATCCTATGTTAGTCCACTGCTGGACACAGGCCTCCCTCAATGATCGCCACAGCGCCCTGTCTTTAGCTTGCATCCAGCATCAACCTGCAGTTTTTCGCAGGTCGTCATCCCACCTGGTCGGAGGGCGTCCTACACTACGATTACCGAGTCGCAGTCTCCACTAAAGATCACCCTTATAGTACCCTTTACTTTTGAGTATGGTTGTTCAGAGTTGTTGTGGTTGTGTGGTTTGATGCCATAAATGTAATCTGCAAATAAATATTCATTTTTTGGTTCTGGGTTATTTAACCGAGTTGAAAAAAGAACGAGGTTCTATGTTCTGGAGGCTGTATGTTCGTCGATGACCAGGCCGATTTTGATGGTTTTTTCGGTATTGAAAAATATAGAATGATCCTTAGATGGTCTCATACAATATTTATTCCAGAGGAATCAGTAGGTATTTATATCGCAAAACTTGAAAAAAAAACAGCGTAAATATTAAGGAATTGGACGTCATAATATATCAATCAAATTATATTTTTTATTCTGGTATTATTTTATACGCAATATACCTATGTATTTTTGTCTTCTCATTGGCTTAACAGGTAGGCGATTAAGGACCTAGTTTGTTAGGTATCGGCAAACAGAAACTTCCATCAGACGCTACCGTATTTGTACACACTCGAAGTAACTAGGTAGCTAATATAATAATAGTATATATTAATAATATAATAATAGTTAGTCGCCTTTAGATTAACTTCTCAAAGGGCCTCTGTGCTGTTGGCTTCAGCCCCACGCAAGCCTTTCAAAGGACCGGGTCACTTTATGGCCCGAGATCATGGTAAATGAGAGACATAATAATAATATATATTAATAATATAATAATAATATATAATAATAGGTAGCCCTTTACACTCCCACTAGTTGTATAAAGCTTTATGCTTCTTATTTCCCAAAGAGAATAATTAGATTTTCCTCTGCAATTTCCTAAGGGTTGCGCTTTTAGTGAGCAGATGGAATATGATGATTATGATTCTTTGTTAATGGCAATTCACAAAGAATTATACAAATTTATTCAAAATGTCATACCTACTTTGTTTATGTGATGTACTTCAGCAGCAAATAAATGAATGAATGTCTATGTCAATTGTGTTTGGTTGGACACATTTCTGCCAGTGTCAAGTACCTAATGAAAAATAATTGTAATTATCTGAGTAATCAAATTATTGTTAAGTTAATATTGTTTGATATTTTCACCGGAGCCTAGTTCGTTATCTAGCAGGGTGTACCACGTGCAGGTTAGGTTGGCTTGGGAGAATAGATGTTGGAATCCCCCCTACACTACAAAAAATAACGTGAGTTTGACTTAACTTCTTTGTAGAAGGGGAATTTTTCCCTTTTATTATTTGATTTGATAAGCCGTGTGCAGTAGCTCCCTAAACATACATATTACACAGTATCATAAAGCAGGTAAGCTACTAACTTCAAAACTTACACTCCTCGCGTCCTAACTATTAACTCATTAATTTCCAATTACCCTTTCCTCTCCCACTCAGCACCAGCCTCCCGAGTGCGAGCGGGAGCGGAGCTTGGCCCAAGTCCAAACGGTTAGAGTCCCATAGCGCGTCTTTACGCGACTTTGATTAAGCCATTCTGTTCTGTTTAAATTATTATTGTGCTTGTGATTATGGAACTTGGAAGGAGTTGTGTTCGTAATTTGAATAAAACGACCTCCTTAGTGGGTAACCTATTCGGTTATAATGAACCAAGGAGTCTACACACCAAAGTATAGACACCGAAAAGTTTACGCACTGTATTTTTTTACCAACATCAATGAAAGGAGGAGACCGAACATAGACAAGTTTCTATGTTCGGCTGTAAGTATATTTTTTTATAAATGTTCTTAGTTATTTATAGAACGATTTGTATGATATTTTTGCAAATCGATAGAGAATGAGGTCCCATGATATTATTCCCGAGATTATTATTTACCCTGCAAACTTAAAAATAAATTTAAACTAAGTGATTCGAAGTCGCTTTTTACACATAACGAACCATGTTTTGTGCATTTATTCAACTGTTTATTATTTTCGAAATACTGACTTCGGCTGCCTACATTATTTATATTTTCAACTACAAAATGTCCACCGCACTCCTTTCTACCGAACAGAGGTTGCGGGTTCATTTCCCGTTTTAAATTTTACTTGCATAAGGATTATAGTTTCTACTGTTCTGTTTTAATTAGAAAAAGTTTCTATAAATACCAGAGAATACCTGATATTATAAATACGAAAGTTTTAATGTAATAGATGGATTTTCGTTGTTTCTTCATGCCAAATACTGACTCGGGATGAAAATCACACAGATATTTCTAGGCCTGGAACAAAACATTAGATAATTTTTATCTCATAAATCAGGTTCCTTGGGATAGAAATAACCGTAAGAGCCGACACACACAGAAACCGTGGCCGGGCGAAAGCGTGCAGGTTGTTTCTTGTAAAATTTTGTTGTAAAACGTTTCCATAGAAACAACGAGTGCGAAGCCGCAGGCAGAAACTAGTTTCACTATAAAGAATAGCGGAATAAATAGAAGCAACACGGCTCTGGTACCTCCCCAGGCGAATTAACAAACAAACAGGGACTTCCTTACAATCAGACAACATTTCCAACATGGCTAACAAGTCTCGAGCAAGTTTCCCGCTCAATACGCAACAAATTAGGCTCAGCGTTGGGAATAGAGGTTGAACCATATTTGTTTTTCGTCGACCTCTGTGGCGCGGTGGGCGAAGTTCCGCCTGCGACGCAAGAGGTTGCGGGTTCTATTCCCGCCTCGGGACAAATGTTTATACGGTCTGCAGAAATGTGTTCCGGGTTTTGTGGTCGTTTTCTATGGTCGTTTTCTAAAAAAATATCTATCTATGTGATGTATTGTATTATGATTAGTAGATAGATACCAGTATATCAGTCGTCTAGTTCCCATAACACAAGCTTTGGCTTAGCATGGGGCTAGATGATGCTGTGTGTGATTGTCCAGCATTATTTATTTTTAGAGTTCCGTTACTCAAAAGAAACAGTACTTTACTTCTAATTTCTTAATTAAAAATTAGAAGTAAAGTACTGTTTCTTTTGCAAAATATAAATATTTAGTTATTAGGTTCTTCGTTTTCAATTTGGAGCTAAATTCGTCCTAAGCTGTTTTATCTAGATAATTTAATATGTTGTAGTAGGTAAGATTTTTTACAAAGAATATATTTGACAATTTGTTTGTACGAAGTTCCTTCTACGAAGTTTAGGTTACATTAAAAAAAATGAATGAGATCGGTAAACTCGTTCTTAAGTTATAGCGTGGCCAGAGAAGATGGGGATGAAAAATGAGGTTTTATATAGATATTTGAAATTCACCTGAATTGTTGTAGGTAGAAGTTTTTGGTTAAAAACAACCCAGTAGAAAATCTTGTTATTTCGAAGTAAGTTCAATCGTAACTCTTGAACATAGATAGCTTTTGCTTTACAAACACAACTCCTCAGCGCAGCTGCGAGCCTGGTAATCCAATCATTACTGATATCTACTTTCAAGAAATATCCCGGAAGCTACTGCATTTCCTTTTCAAGCTATTTGCTAGGTTATCGAGAAACGGATCAGTGATAGTGTAGCTTGGGCCTTACGACACAGTATTATGACCACAGTAAACATGGTATCATACAAAATACAAATACAAAAATACAAAAAATTTATTTACCAAAAGTTTACAAATAACTTAACTTTAACCTTAACTTAATTTATGTACTTATTCTTACATTTTAGAGTTGATTGATTGAGATGTTGCAGTTCACTGTTAACTGTTAGCGCCTGTTTCGCGGGGTATCAAAACATTTTTTGTTTGCTGGTAAGGTAAGGAAGTGCACTAACAAAAACTTTCGTAACAATAGAATAAAACTAAAGCTAAATAAAACAATTAAAGCAAGTGCCAATGGCCATACATGTGACCAAAAATAATCAATAAATGAGCTATGAACTATATGAATCTACTAAAGAACACAAAAAAGGAGTAATGAAGTAAAGTAAAAATCACGGACATTGTTATACAATTCCTTCTGCCTGCATCATCAACATTCAAACTCCTTTATTTCTTTAGGTTTACCAAATAAGCACTTACACAAGTCTCATTTTATACTATAAATTATTATCAATTAAGAAATAAGGTGTTATTGAGTTTCTGTTCATTTAAATTTTTAGTCCACTAGTGGAAGAAGTGAAAAAGAAACCACTAGTACATTCAAATATCACTTAATCATCGATAAATGATTAAGTAACTTTATTTAATTACATATTGTAATAAAATATTAATATTCTTATTGGCGCTCATTGGGGGAGGCCTATGTCCAGCAGTGGACTGCTATAGGCTGATGATGATGATTTTTATTGAACAAGGTAGTGGCACTATAGTAGCATTTTTAAAGCCATAGTAGTAAAGTGGTATAAGTTATTTTCATTTTCAATTTGTGTGAATTGTACAGAATTATTTATTTTTTATAGTATAAAGTAAGGTTTAAAGATAGGATAAAAATGGGGTGATTAGACTGAATACAAAGAAAATCTTTCCCTACTTTGCAACCGTAGAGCCTTTACGAGAAACGGTAGCACCGTAGACGCTTCGTAGCACTTGCTACGTAAAGCTTAGCTACGCGGCTACGCTTGGGTCGCCTTGTTAATTCATTTTAGATCCAGACCTACGCGGTATTCGCTACCCAGAGTGGTAGCGTATAAGCTATATAGGCTTAGGTATTCTCCATAATTCTTTATTGTACACAAAAAACTTAAAAATAACTTAACTAAAAATATATGTACATAGGCGAGCTTAACCCTAACAAAGAGTTCTGTCTGTCTGTCAGCAAAGCAGCGAAGCTGGTTGTCTATTGTGTCATTTTCCGTTCGATAAGTATTATAAAGTTTTAGTTTTTTTTATTTATATTGAACTAAAGGTATCCTAAAATAAAATAAAGTGTTTATTGAGTTATTATTATTTTAATTTATGTATGTATATTATAATCTCATTCCATATTGTATTATACATAGTTGTCTGTTTTATACTTTAGTCTAGTTTGTTTCCTTGTACACTTCCTCTATCTGTTCCATCGCCTCTCCTATAACCCTAAGGTTTTCTGGAAGAAGAAATCTTTGTCAGGTTTAAAAGCTCGCCTATGTAAGACACATCATATTTAATTAAGTCAGTTTTATGTTTTTATACGTGTACAATAAAGAATTAGTAGTGTAGGACGCCCTCCGATCAGGTCGGATGACGACCTGCGAACGACTGCAGGTAGATGCTGGATGCGTCAAGCTGAAGACAGGGAGCTATGGCGCTCATTGGGGGAGGCCTGTCCAGCTGTGGCTGATGATGATGATGATGAATAAAGAATTAAAGAATAAAAAGTAGTGAGTGACATGGTTCAAACTCAGTCCGTTTG
Source organism: Eupithecia dodoneata (assembly GCA_947044415.1). Taxonomy (NCBI): domain Eukaryota; kingdom Metazoa; phylum Arthropoda; class Insecta; order Lepidoptera; family Geometridae; genus Eupithecia; species Eupithecia dodoneata. The sequence continues at coordinate 1,439,376 of OX345665.1, forward strand.
TTGTTGCAGTGACGAGACCCGCGACGCGGACGGACGCACCCGCTCCGAGTCCGGTGACGTAGACTCGGTGTACCACGTGCGGGGCGCGCTGCACGACACCAGGGGAATGGTAATTATACTACTGTATAGAATAGAATATGGGTGCTATGACCTACGCAGCTGAGACGTGGACACTCACGATAGGGCTGCTCCACCAGTTAAAAGTCGCTCAGCGAGCTATGGAAAGAGTTATGCTCGGAGTTTCTCTGAAGGATAGGATTGGTAACGAATACATTCAACAGAGAACCAAAGTTATCGACATAGCTCTGAGAATTAGCAAGCTAAGTGGCAGAGGGCCGGCCATATCTCGCGAAGAACCGACGGCTGCTGGGGCAAACGTGTTTTTGATTGGAGACCACGACTCGGTAAACGTAGTGTAGGACACCCTCCGACTAGGTGGGATGACGACCTACAAAAGACTGCAGGTAGATGCTGGACTAACAGAGGCTGGTGATGATGATGACACACATTTATTCGCCTTAGGCAAGGTATACTTGGATACGTGTCTTGCCTGGGGCAAATTTATACAATATATAATAATATATAGGTTACAATGCCAGGCCAGGTGGGATGACGACTTGCGAAGGACTGCCGGCAGATGCTGGATGCGGCTATGGAGCTCATAAGGGGAGGCCTATGTCCAGCAGTGGACTGCTATAGGCTGATGATGATGATGACAGGTTATAAATGGTACATTAGTAGTTAAAATAAAATTTTGTTGCAAGATTTGTCCCATACATACATGCTAGCCCTGTTATTGCTTGTGTGTATGGCAACAGAGAAGTTAATTATAGCCATCGTCCGTTGTCAGTCGGGTAAAAAGCTTGTAAAATATACACTACTCGATCTGTCAAAGCTTTACAACAATAATAATAATTATTATAGCCATTTATTATCAAAGAATAAATTAACATTAATTAAATATACTTAAAATATTAAACATTTAAGAATTATGATTGAGCATGATTAAAATATGAAAGTATAATGTATATAAATATGTTTTTTTTTGTTATTCTGTGATCTCTATTCGAGTAAAGGCCTCCTCCATACTATGCCTTTTCTTTCTGTCCTTCGCTTTCTACGGTTTTCAAAGCCTACAATAATATGAAACTATTCTACAGTAAATAATATATCAAAACGGCAAATAACCGATCGCGAAGCTAGGCTCAAGCGACCGGTGACTGGGGCTGCAGAGAGAGGAACTTCTGACGATGCGTGCCGAGTCTAGAAGTACCGCCTTTTGGATCTGGCCCTTTCTTTTTTTCTTATTCATATTCTTATAGCTATGGAGCGCAGTATCCTGGGAGTCAGACTTACAGACCGCGTTAGAAACACGTTACTGCGCTCCAAAACGCAAATAGCCGACGCTGTCCAAAAAGCCAAACTCAAGTGGGACTGGGCTGGTCATGTGTAGCGTATGTCAGACCAGCAGTGGGCAAAGATCGCCACTGACTGGGTCCCGGACGGACGACGGCCACGTGGAAGGCCTAGGCGAAGGTGGCAGGATGAGCTCGACCTATACAACAAAGAGTGGGCTCTCCTTGCTGAGAACCGAGATGAGTGGAAGAAGGGGAGGGAGGCCTTTGCTCTGCAGTGGGACACTCCGGGCTAATATAAATAAATAAAAAAATATCTTATAGACTATATAGACTAGATTGTATTTTAGGTACATGTGCACAGAGCACGGAAAACTTACCGAAGGTTTATTCTCCCAGAGCTTATACCCTCTATGCCTCCGACATCGCATTAGGCCAGGCGCCGCTTAACTTCCTAGACTAACTTTGACTGCTCGTTTAATTGGGGCCATAAACTTTTACTCAGCTGTTTCCATATTCACGCGAAACTGCATGCAACTTGATTTTACAGTTACTGTTTTGTTTCTGAAGGAATTCGGGAAACAAAGTTGGTTATTTGTTGTAATACATAATGTTGGACAATCCACACAGCATCATGGTCCCAAGCTAAGGAGAGCTTGTGTATTTATTTAAGAAGATAGGAGTTTACAGTATAAACCAAAGCACTCACTATCTTATGCGACTATAAAACATTGTTCAAACTTAAATATATTAACAGATTTTTTATAATAACATTGAGCTTCTTGTGAAATATATCGACGTGCTGGAACTCGTGCACGAACTCATTCAGAAGTTGGAGTGCACGAACCGTTGGTGCGTTGTTTCCATGCTTTGTTCGGAGGGCTACGCCACAGAACAAGCGATGCCGCCGATGCGTACCCGCACGCACGTCATTATTTGGTACGAAGATTCTGCTTAATACACTTGGATTATTTACTTTATTGTGTATTAAGAGATAGTAGGTAGTGGATTCCGAGCTGGAGCTGTGTTATGTACTAGATAACTGATATACTTATCACAATATACATTTCATAGATATATATTTTTTTATACATAGATAACGACTAGAACACCCGGGACAAAGATTTGTCGTACACACAATTCTTCCGAGGCGAGAATCGGACCCGCAACTGACCTTCGCAGGCTAACCTTCACCCACCGCGCCAAAGAGGTCGTCACTCATTAACCACAAACCACCAATCGCCTGACATTCCAGCCTGAATACTCGCTACGACCACAGACGTGCCTTTGCATAGGGGTCGGTTCATATCTGACGGAAAATGCGTCGCGTATTATCGGTCGCATTACGCCAGAACAGGCAAATATATAAACATTCAACCTTTTATACTCAACCGATCATGCGTTAGTGCGTCGAGCTTACAGCGTCTGTTACGTTTCCGTCAACGCATAGTCTTTCAGCGAGTCTTCGTGAATATGAACCGACCCTAGCTCTATAGGATTTACTTTGGAATTAACATTAAAGCTCTTTTATTTACCTTTGTAATAATGGTTTTTGTTTTTCCAAGTTCTTTAACACAAAAGTTTTACAAGCGTAGATTAACTAATCACTGTTTAGAAGCTAACTAAGTACAATACCAATTAATGAATAACTCAACAGACTAAAGACACCTTTAAAAGTTTTTTGATAAAAATACTTCACATTTTTGTATTAATTACTTAGGCCGTAGCGGTCGTTGCGAAAGAATCGACCCTTATATCACTATATTATACTTACTTTTGATCTTAATTTTTGACGATATCTGTGGCGTAGCGGTTGAAGGTCCGCATGGCGGCGAGGTTGTGGGTTCGATTCCAGCCTCGGGACAGATATCAGTTCAATGATCTGGGTGTTTTACTATATAATAAAAACAAACTATTTATATATTAACTAGCTACGTATTGCGGTTTCGCCGGCGTGGAAATCTATGTGTCAAATAGTTAATTTTAATAAAGTTTAATAACCCTCCTCTTGAATCACTCTATCTATAAAAACAACCGCATCAAAACCCGTTACGTAGTTTTAAAGATCTAAGCATACATAGGGACAGACAGACCGAAGCGCCTTTGTATCATACAATGTAGTAAAGTTCTGTTTACTTTAGCACTAGATGGCGCTGCGTGGATTGTCCAGCCTTATTATTATTTCCGCTTATTCGTCGGCGGTTTCCTCGAAGTTACGAGAAAAGTTATCAGGAGAATTCAATTTACTAGCACTCATTCATAGTAATTTGCGTCTACACGAGGGGTAGAGAAAGGGGAGGGGGGGGGGACTCCACTCTCTCAACGTCCAACTTTGAAACAGTGAATTATATTTACGGGAAGGAATGTGAACGACGACCCTTTATCAAAGGTTGCTAGCAATTGTTGTAAAGTGCGAAGTTGCTAGTGACTTCTTATGTAGCGGATGTAGAATGGGATGAAATTTATTGAGTGTTGCCAACCTTCGTTCTGTGGTATTCGGGAATCTTGGCATATTATTTTTACTTGATAATCTAATGAGAGACATAGAGATCATATTATGATCATAGATCATGGACAATCCATACAGCATCATCTAGCCCCAAGCTAAGCCGAGCTTGTGTTATGGGTACTAGATTATTGATGTACTTAATACAGTACATTACATAGATACATATTTTTTTTATACCTACATAGATAACGAACACAACCCCCGGAACAATACGACAACGAACGAAATATCTGCAGATCGTACACACAATTGTCCCGAGGCGGGAATCAAACCCGCAACCTCCTGCGTCGCAGGCGCACCTTCACCCACCGCGCCACAGAGGCCGTTAAAATTTACACATTGATGCAATAATAAAATAAATAATTACACATCGAGTGTCCATAATAATCCATGGTACTTAATTATGTAGCTGCCGGTCATCAAAAATGTTAAGCCTAACTATCAGATAATTACTTGCTTTAATTATAGGTACATTAATAGCCACAGGCCTAATGCCTAATTAATTCCCGCCAATGTAGGTAAACGCAGGAAATACACAAAATTGGTTTATTTGTCGATTCAATTTATTTTCCAATGTTTGCTTTGAATTATCAGCAAATGTTGAGCTCGCTAATGCAGTCTAAATTGAACAAACAGCGATAAATTCAGAAGTTTACTCAATTTCGATATAATATACTTACTTGAGTGAAGTACCTCCACTTCAGTGTATCGAAATTCAGGATATAATTGAATATCGGATAATGGAAGGTACCTTTTTTTAAAGTATTTACATATTTTAACAAAAAACAAAGGAGGAGGAGGCTCTATGTTTGGCTGTAAGTACTTTTTTAACCGACGAAACGAAAAACAAAAGAAGTTCTAAGAATACGGTCGCATGTATTTTTTTGTATGTTCGTCTAGTTATCCTTCAAATAAGTATCCATTTGTATTGTAATTCTTGCGCTGTTGGTACGGAGAATAATTTGAAAGTGGTCCCATAAAAATGTATTCCCGAGGGATAAGTATTGGTCCTGATAAAACTTTAAAAAGCTATGTAAATACTAAGGAATTCGGAGTCGCTTTTTAGTTTAAAAAAAATCATATTAGTTTAATATTATTAAGTCTTGTCGGACTAAAGTTATCGAAATAGCTCTAAGAATTAGCTGAAGTGGCAGTGGGCCGGCCATATCTCGCGAAGAACCGATGGCCGCTGGGGCAAATGTGTTCTTGAGTGGAGACCACGACTCGGTAAACGTAGCGTAGGACGCCCTCCGACCAGGTGGGATGACGACCTGCGAAAGACTGCAGGTAGATGCTAGATGCGGCAAGCTGAAGACAGGGCGCTATGGCGCTCATTGGGGGAGACCTATGTCCAGCAGTGGACTGCTATAGGCTGATGATAATGATGAAGTCTTGTCGGTGTAGTTATATATTAATTTAACTCCATAAAACCACTACGAACCAAGACTGATCGAGTTCTTATTTATTTTTTATCAAACTAGCTATAACACAGCTAACACAGCACATTCATATTCATGCACAGCACAGATAAATCAAATCATATCTTCATTACATTCCCAATGATCTTTATAACCAGTTAATAGAGTTTATTTTCGCATAATACTAGAAAACAAGCGATTAATAGGGGAGAGTTGGATAGAAGCCAGGGCGATCATTTGGCATAGAACGTCGATATTGAAGTATACTCGTGTAGGGTTTAGTTTTATAACAAGTGGCCGGAACATTGGGTTCTGTTGTAAACGGAGTTCTAAAACAAAACACAACGTGGTAACGCTATGTTCATACAACAGTTCGTTTTACAGGCCTGTTTCGTCGTATATAACGTATATACGTTTTTATTAGTCAGGTTGGACGACAACCTGCGAAAGACTGCAGGGAGATGCTGGATGCGTCAAGATGAAGACAGGACGCTGTTTCGTTCATTAGGGGAAGCCTATGTCCAGCTGTGGACTTACATAAATATGTACTTTCTGTGCGAACGAACATTAAGGACTTCTTATTTATTTACCAACATAAAATGATTCAAAATTACAAAGAAAGCTTAATAATAACACTGAGAAAACCACCAAGGTTTGTAAAAGAGTGTTATTAGCGAGTCAGCCGAGTAACAATCACATAGTCGACTAACTATAGATATTAACATAATATGATTAGCTTATTTTCTGAGTGTTTAGAAGACTAAATACTCTTTTGTATTGAATTTCTCCATTTTGATTTAATTATTGATTGTCCCACTGCTGGGCCTACCCGAAATGATCATAAACTATAATATTCCCAACAGTACTACCGTCGTGCCGACGTCCCCCGCGGCTGGCCTACCATCCGCGCCTGGTGCCTGGCCTGGTGGCACTCCGGCCGCGAGGACCCAGAAGACACCGAGGAGACTGAAGAACCCTCGGAGGCAGGGTACGCCACGCCCGTGTCTGTGGAGACGCCGCTACAGAGTTCTGTGTCTAGGTAACTAAGTCTTTTACAATCAGTAGGTGCTAGGTTTTTAACTGATTTTGTAAAATGGAAAATCTATGTTCGGCTGTATGTAACAATAAAATCAAAATATTTGATTTCGAAGATCCATATTTTGTTACTGAAAATATAACAGAAAAGACTTCAAACTAAGGATAGTACGAACAACTTACGTACACTAATTATAAAAAACAAAAACATATTAATAGAGTAAAAACATGTACACGATATATTTGTTCCATAGATGTACATCACTGAACGTCATCAGAGACCCGTACGCCTCACGAGCCGGCTCCGCTGGCAACAGCGACGGTGGCACATCCCCCCTCCGCCGTACATACGACCCCATCAGCATCCCATCAGCACGCGACAGTCGGTCCCTTCCCCCAAACACCAGAATCAACGCTACAGCATCACCAGCACTCAAGTCTACCTCCGCAGACTCCGTCTACACTATCCTCATCAAATTACCAGAAACAGACGCAGAAAGAGCTACAATAAAGATGATAATAGAAGACTCTCCACCAGCTTCTGCTAGCAGACCACATTTCCGACCAACGAGAGGTGACTCTGAGCTAAACCTTCACCCCGCTGGACACGCGAACTTAACGAGAAGAACATCAGCGATCCAGGACGTGAGAATACCTTTGAACGCAAAGATCATCCCAAAACAGTTGCTGGGGAAAGGGATCACAGCAAAACAACCAGCACCGAAGGTGAAAAAGAAAACCACAGAGAAAAAGCAAGAGTCGAAAGCGGCCAAGACGTTATCAGCAATCTTACTGTCGTTCATAATAACTTGGACGCCATATAACATCCTAGTGTTGTTGAAGCCACTTACAGCTTGCACGAAGTGTATTCCTGATGAGCTCTGGTCGTTTTTCTATGCGCTTTGCTACATCAACTCAACCATCAACCCAGTCTGCTATGCTCTATGCAACACGACCTTTAGAAAGACCTATATCAGGATCCTAACGTGCAAGTGGCATAACAGGAATAGAGAAGCCATGACGAGGGGAGTGTACAATTAATGGGGTGTGTGTTTCCAGGTACCAAAATATCGATTGCCCAATTTTGGTACCTCAGTGATCTCAGTGTCTAAATTAAAAATGTGGACTAAATTAAAAGCTAATTATTAAACCTGTACCATTAGTTAGTAAAATTCCTTTTGTTTATTTGTGAGCAATTTTTTGTTTTGTGATTTGATCATCCCGTCCATTTTTAGATGTATAATTTTGTAGTTTCAACGCGTTGTTTAACCGATTTCCGTTTCTGTTATGCTCAAACCTTCTGTTGTAAGAAGTATAAAGTAAAAATAAACCTAAAAGCCAAAACTGTTAATAGCTTTATAAATTGTGAACTGTATAGATAAATTGTAGTTTTTTCGTAATTTTTAGTCGATGTGTGATTTATCTAGTCCCAAACTTTTTGAGCTTTTAGGGTTAACGTGGACTTAGTGCTCGATTATTTTCTGGCTCAATGAAAGAATACATTTAATCATAATAGTTACTGAGTGCCAAAAAATTTACGACAAATTATTGTATTATTTATTCATTAAAAGACCAATTCGATGTTTACTTACTAGTAATAGTCGATGTTCCTTAAGAGAGAAACATGCGCCTTTTTTAAATGTTTTAATGTGTGTTCTATCTTTCTTTAATTTAAGTAAGTTTTCTAATTAATTATAGGAGTTCTAAGCAATACGCTATGTTTATCTTCGTTGTCGTCTTAACTTTAAGGATTACGCGTTGACCTTTAATTGTAACGATAATATAATTCAAAATTCATTCACGAGGAAATTTTCTCAAAAACTAAATACCATACAACGACTCTAACCTTTAGACCTTACTTAGATTAGTGCCAATTTGACTTTTATCGAAAATACAAAACATAAATGCCTTTATAAACTTGTATTTGATAAAATCTAACGTCACTTTTGTGATAGTTTATGTATTATTTGAAGTAAGTGGATATTATGGTATCTCTTGACATTCTAAACATATACGGAACCCACTTTAATATACTAAAATAAAACATCGCGTAAGAGTCAAAGTAGTCAGGTGATTATAATTCTAAATTATTATTACTAATATATATAAAACTGTAAATACATTTAATTCAAATTTCTAGCTATTGACACGATAACGTCGTATATAAGATTATATAACTACGGTTTATATATTTGTATGTTAATCGTAAGGGTATAATTTCAGAACTTTTAATAATATAACTACCTATAAAGTTATTATACATCAAAATCTGTGTGTCGTACAACGTTCCTTTGTTGTGAAGGAGGTTCTATTAACCTATTTATAATAAATATAATATGTGTGTAGTAGAATTTAATATTTAAATATCAGACTAGTGTAATAAATGGAAATAAAACCTTGGATTAAAAGAAAAACATAAAATTTTGTACTAAAGAAGGATTACGAACTATAAGCATTGGTTTTACTCAAAATATCATTCGTTCATTGTCAACACGTGGGATGGTTAGGCCGTAATTCTTCAAATAAATTAAACCAATACTAAATTATTTATTACAAATTGGATGTAAATTATAAAAATAAACCATAGCCCTCATTTAGTTTTCTGACAAAATTAATCATTCAGATATTCTTTAGTTGTAAATGAGAAGGCATCATCCTTTTGAAAACTGTTCTTATCACCAATTTTATACTTCTGCATTCCTACTTCAATTTCTTTTTTAATATTTTGTATTTGTAAAACTATATTGTGTCTATTGAATTAAGAATTGGAATAAGGCCCTTATTCCAATTCAATTTCAAACTAATTTGTCAACGCGCACAGTACATTTAATGTTAATTATGTCCCTTGTATTTTATATGAATAAGAATTTTTGGTTGGATTCTACACATAGTATTTAAACCTCGCTTAAAATGTATTTATATATACTCACACTCTATGCGTATTAATGCATCTTTATTCGTTATTTTTAAATTTTTTACTTACTGTAACCAAAAGCAAGTGATTATAGCTCTGAAAAAGGTGAAGGTTTTAACAAATTCAAACAAATCGAATCATCGATCTCATGGTTCGGGTCTCCTTGGTCGACATTTCCATACATATATTTTGTTAATGTATATGTATTTACATCCATACTCTATTATTTTGATGTTCAAAATTAAATCCTATTACTCCCTTGGTTATTAAATTAAATTTGCTTTATCTTTTGGGAGTAATGTTAATATCCCCAAGGCCGCAAAGGAATATTGAATTTCGAACAACAAAATATGAGTAAACGTTTTTACCACGAAGATCCGTACAAAGAGATCTTTTTCGAAATTCGTACTAACCTCTATTGTAAGAAGGCGGAATAAAGAACTGATGCCGCGAAAATCTTAACCAATCTTACTATTTGCTCGCAGATCACCGTTTTTTTCTACCTGATAAATAATCATTATACACAAACCGATTCTTGAACTAAATAATTATTAGGCCGCATTCTAGAACGGTAAACGATATACTTAATAGCATAAATAGTAAGCAAAAAATGCTCACAATTTTTTTTAGAGGAGTGTGGACGGAACTGGTGGGAAAATGTCATTGTAAGCGCCTTTTTGTTCCTACTGATCAATTCAGAGGTATTCATACTATTTTTCCCGCTTTTTGGTTCACTTTATTTTATTTTATTCGTAATCAAAAGCAGCCAATGAGCGGTGAAAATAGTACGAGTGATATACTCATACATACATCACACATACGTTGTCATTTTATACGTGTGCAATAAAGAATTATCTATATATCTATCTATCTACATCGGAATCGACCAGTTGGGTGTTTAAGTTCAGTCGTTAACTTTGTTTTAGCATGCGAAATGCAAAATTAGAGATATTTCAACGAATTCGTTAACCAGGTGTACATTTAAAATCATTTTAATGTATAAACAAGGGATTAAAATGAACTGAATTATTTAATTAAATTACATATTGTGGTGTATTTGTAGTAATTTAATCTAACGTATTTAAAGAAACCTCTGCATTAAGTATTAATATTTGATGAATTTTGCATGATGTACGTACGTAGGTTTGTCTGTATTGTATGTATTTGAGGATTTATATAAGTATTGATAATATTTGCACTATCCTTTGAAAACACCTACATTTTATTATAATTTTCACATACATATTAGCAAGTTGCCGATATTGTTATTCGATCACTTCGGCTCCATCGGCGCGTTCGATTCAGAATGACGATCGTTTAGTCATGGCAAGGAAGAAAAAAATACTTAATAAGGAATTATAACCATTCATGCCAAAATTAATTAATTGTTTTTAGTTTTTATTTATTTAGTTTTGACATTAAGATGGTTAGACTCAAAGGTAATCTCAAAAAAATTTGTTTTCGTATTTTATTAAGGTATTTATATTATACTCGTGAAAGGAGTTATTTAGATATTTGATCAGAATATGTTTATTTATCAGAAATAATTATGAATAAAAGTTAAATTAATTTTGGTGCCAACATTGTAAGAAATATGTAAAACGAGGTGTCAAATAATTTTCGCGTTTTATAATAAGGGTTTATTATTATCAATGTACAATTTTAGTCATTCACTACGTATCTTAATAAAATAAATGTGTTTTGTAAGTTATTTTAAAATTAATCCATGTTTTTGTATAACCAAAGACAATAAAAATTTAACTAAAAATCAACGAGTCTTTTATTTTTCACTCCAGACCTAGGAAATGTCAGCAGTAGGAGTGTAAAATAATATGATTAACTTTAAGGCTCTAGTCAGACGGACCGCATTTCAGAACTGCACGCCGACTGCAAATGAACTGCAAACCAACTGCGTAGTTCGATTGCAGTTCACGTGAACTGCACGCCGACTGCAATAGAACTGCAATTGGACTGCGCAGTTGGTTTGCAGTTCTATTGCAGTCGTGTCAACTGCATTCAAACTGCAAATGAACTGCAAATTTGCGGTTGGATTGCTGTTGAAATGCGGTCTGTCTATCCGCCGTGAATGATACTTGCGAATGAGATATTAGGCTCTAGCCTAATATCTCATTCGCAAGTATCATTCACGGCTCCCAAAACGCGCGCGCATTAACATATCTGTTTCGGCAGCGCACGTGTAAATTTTAATCACGGTGTTTATGCGAATATTTCGCGCCAAGCCTACAGGGGCTATTCTTGAGATTGGTTGAAACTGGGTCACCTTCTTTGAGATTACGCACAGCTTAATTAAATCAAGAAACCTGATCGGTGCAAAGGGGATGAAGTTGACTTTATAATGGTTGTTTGTTTAATGGTATAAGTATTGATGTAGAATGTGTATACCTGTGATGCTGCGTCAAGCTGAAGACAGGGCGCTATGGTGCATTGGGAGGAGGCCTATGTCCAGCAGTGGACTAATATAGACTGGTGATGATGATGATGTGTATACCTATAGACTACCTCTATATATTATATAGACTATATAATAGTCTCTCTAAGTATTTTTTCTAGAAATTTGAGCTGACTGCAAAAAGATCGAGAAGATTTTTTTTGCATAATTTTATGCATTCTATTCAGTCATCCGTTATAGAACTAAAACTATATAACATTTTATCCCAATCTGTTCAGTAGTTATAACATATTTCCTACATAACCTATAATATCTTGACAATTTTCACTAAAAACAAATAATTTCAATGAAAATCTGTGTTCAAGTTACAGATACCTTACCTACTAACAAGTTTCACACATAAGTAGGTACCTCTCCAATAATAATATTCCTTAAAACCCAGCTTTTACGAATAAAATGCCTACCATTAATAACCTAAAATAAAAACCCGTGTACTATATCCCCAATCCATTCCTCCATATTGTTAAATCTAAATCGGCCTGACATCGGTACCCGTTCCCTGGAGGTCGTATATCTTCACAACGTAATATTTACGAGGCAAGTTTAGCTCGTATACCTGCGGGTTAAGGCACAGTCTCGTACGAGCGACGCCGACGCCGAGACACGTCGTTTAAGCGATATTTACGACGCAAGTTTGCCTTGGCTTGTACGCTCCAGTTGTGCTTGCTATGGTGCTTACCTTTGGTTTAAGGAACAGTCTTGTTGTTGAGTAAACGGTTTTCCAGGAAGAGTTGGTTGTGATTCTATTTACAATTATTATTTACTCATTATTATTATTTCGGATTAACAATCCATAAAACATAAAAAAAATAATAAAAATGTCACAGTAAAATTAAATTAAATATTTGACACTGATGCTTTTAAAGTAGCTTAAAATCGTACAGCTGATAAAATAAAGAAAACCCATACAAAATGAAAAGTTACACTGTTTGATGTTGTTCATCCAAAACTAATGATTAATATCAATTTATTTCGTCATATCTATGTATTTTTGTATATACCCAAAACTATAAAAAAGCAAACATAAAAAATACAAGATTCTACATTCGTATTTCAATACTGATTTTAGCCTAACTTTGGGCGTAGCTTGTTTTAGAGTAACATTCCGATAAATGATATGGATATCTTCCCATCGAATCAAACATGGGAGAGGACACAGAGAGTGTATTCAAAAGAAAACATTAATTTTGGTATTTTTGTAAATACAGTCGTAAATCTGTGTGAACCACAGCACACAAACCGCACCCTAACTAAGTAACGTTCCAATTTACTTTGCAATGTTTCCCTGCATCTAATAATTTATCGTTAGCTGGAAACACTTAGGTATCGAAGCAATATCTGGTGAACTCGGATGTGGTGTGGGTTCCCTATACCTGTATGGTGGAGTTCGTAGGAATAAGGAGGTTGAATACTTGTTGATGCCTAGTTAATTTTTTTTTAAATTAAAAGGTTCAAACTGAAAACCAGCGTTGTTCCGCGCCACGCGTGGTTCAGCACATAGCTGAGTTTGACCCTTTTTGGCCAACAGGCTAGCACGGTAGCCATGTATTATTATTATTTTTGTTTTTCTGTAGGCTTATGTTATTTATGTTTTTTTATACTGTGTACTGTATTTTTTATGTGTTTTTACTGCTTTAATTGTGTAGCCTGTTTTCTTTGGCCAAATAAAACTTTTCTTATTCTTATTCTTTTAAATACGTTTCTCCAAAATATTCCTTATTTACCCAAAAACTGAAAAGATGCGTTTATTCCATCCAGTCCTATTAGTAGTTGGATCTATCTCGGAGAGGAAACGATGTCGAGGGCTGTCAGATCAAAATTCGCACATTCTATAATAATTTTCCCACTTTTAATTGACATCCCCATCTAAAAATAGTACTTTTGTCAATATTATTGTCTATTCTTATGCTCTTGTCTTTTTTGTGTGAAATACTCTGTTCAAACTATTTTAAATATTTTGTTAAAGTAAACACCTTAATTAAATTGGGGATAAACATTATTTTTAAATTTTATTATAATTAACTTTCCTATTCAATAAAGCTCAAGGCTTCAGCCTCGGGTTTCCTCGAACAAATTTAATCGAGAAGCCAACAGCGTCATAAAATGGAACAAGCACCAACTCCGTGCACTTAGCGTTAAAAAGTATTCCCTCAGGACACACCTATCCAGTGTCGTGTCCTGAACCCGTGAGAACCTGCACACGTGGCTAACACGGAACGTCAGCGTCTTACAGAAACTCTAGAAAATTGCTGATTTACGTTCCGTTCCTATTTTTTACAAGTTTTTGACATTGACATTTTCTTAAAACCATTTATTTCTGGTGCGTGGTGTTTGTGTGTCCAGTCAGTCATTAAATTTTGCTGTTGTTTCTGTTCTAAATCCATTTCAGATCATCAAAATAACTTGATATTTCAAATATACAAAAAACCGTCTAATTGAGAACCTCCTTGTATCATTGAAGTCGACTGAACATCTTAAAGTTTAATTCACTTAATTTCCTAGTTTTACTTAATTATGTTATTTAAATTTTGTACCGTGGTTAAGACTCTGAGTCACCGCGGCGACTCGGTACCTAAGTACAAAGAAAAGGTGACATTTTCTGACTAAAGCCTCCTTCATGTCTTCACTGCTTTCCACTTTAACTCCATCCTTCCATTTATTCCGTGACTATCAAAAGCACTCGGCAAATCCACGCCATATAAAATATAAAGAGAGCATTTCTCTAAAACCACGGTAAGTGCGACTCAAGAGCCACGGCGCGGCGTTTAGCGCACTCGACGCCCTCTGGCGGGTAGACCGAGGCGACAATTGGCGTTTACCCTATAGACCTCTATTTTGACGGAGGAACTATTAGCAATGCTTTCACATAAACTCTTGTTCATGGACACGTTTTTTTCACGGTACGGCTAGAACGCCGTTTAGAAAACGTGTCGTGGTCCTAGCTAGCAAGCCGTCGTAACTAGCAAGCCCACCGAATCGCAGCTGACGGTCACGACTATTCATAATATTACCCTAATGCATTTTACGAATTTTTTGGAAATAATTGAACAAATTTGTACCTGGCTCCCAGAACATATGGTTAAGATACCGACGATTCGACGTCCTCTGTGGCCGCCTGCGACGCAGGAGGTTGTGGGTTCCATTCCTGCCTCGGGAGAAATGTTTTTAAGATCTGCAGATATTTGTTTCGGGTGTTCTGGTCTTGTTCTATGTACCTTGGTAGCCCCAATCTAAGTAGCTGTGGTATAGGAAACACAATAGGAGTACTGCTGTGTGAATTGTCTAGCATTATTTATTTATTGAAGTGAAAACTTCTTTAGGCGAGTTGAGCAATTTTTAGGTGAACAAAAAACGTGAAACTCGCTTTATCGTCTCCGCACGCTTCGCTAGTATAAATAAAATATAAAATTACTTAGTTTACACTTCTATCGGCAGTCCCCAAAGACTGATACATAGGCCTTAACCTAGCAGTGGGACAATCATCATCATCAGCCTATAGCAGTCCACTGCTGGGCATAGGCCTCCCCCAATGAGCGCCATAGGCAACAATAATGACAAAAAATAAATAAATAATTCTAAAATTCGATTTGTTCAACACCGATTTCAACTCGGAAATATGGATTCATTCCACAAGATCCAATAGCATTTATAAAATAGGTACGAGCAGTTCCAATCAAATAAATTCTAAGACTGCAACCAAGATTTTACGCTGGTTATTGAAAAATTCCTATGAGTCTTGAAAGAATTCTCTCTGTTCCGAACTCTCAGTGGCGGAAACTTTAGAAATTAATTAAAGGAATAGACGGAGAAATATCTGAAAATGATTCCAACAACGAAGCTAGCGCGTTTGTGGTAACGTGTTATTCAGCGAATTTCTGAATTCGAAGAACTTGCGATGTACGGAATAATTAGAAATAATATTTATCGTGCATATGAGAATAATAATTGGATAGTTATATCATTTTAGTTACCAACTTAGAAGTATTTTTTTCTAAAGGTTCTTTCTACAGTTCAATAGAAAACTAAAACGTCACCGCCTTTGTTTAAAAGCGGTATTTCATAGAAACAAATGAGTAAAATAATATTATACGTTTCGAATTCGCGATGAATTTCGAACGGTTGGCAATGAATGGGCGTCAAAATAATGCTAAACCGACCTCGAATCTCATAATAATCTTTAATATATATAAAAGAAAGTCGTGTTTGTTACAACACTTATAACTCGAGAACGGCTGAACAGATTTAGCTGAAAATTGGTGGAGAGGTAGCTAGAACCAGGAGTCTAACATAGGATACTTTTTATCATTTAAACTATTTGACACATAGATTTCCACGGGGGCGAAGCCGCGGGGCGCAGCTAGTTTTACATATAAACTTTTTTTTGCTTTTATATATCAAATCAACAAAAATATTTTGAATTAAAATCAAAATAAAACGCCGGTTCTCTTTTTACTGCAATATCCTCGCAGACTGAATATGATTGGTAATCAAGCGCTTTCAGGATAGTTGGGGGAGTAAAGGAAGGGGGAGGTTTTAATTGCTTTTTCAATTAGCGGGGACTTCCCCCGGGATCTTTAAGGCGTAATGGACTGGGCAAAGACGTGTGGAGAGAACAGATGAGATGATGTTACATTGGAATAACTTCTCTACCAATATTTCTGCTTAGTTTTTACATCGGTTTATATGGATCGGTCACAATGTCAAGTGAAATGGCGCTTTGATAATATTCATACAGAATTATTATTCGGTTATGATAATAAGCAGACCTAGTGTATAAAGATGTGGAACTATCTTCGAATTCTAGGTTCAGTTATTGTTTCCTGCTGGTAAGTTCATTACAATCAATTTTATTAAAAATATTTGATTTTACTATAAGGCTATGCACGCCTACAAAATTCTCTTTTCTCTAATTCTGACGGATTTAGAGAATGTTAAAATATAAGTTTTTACAAATAAACTTATACACACATAGTACATCAGTTTATTTTTAAAAACGAATCAAATTTTACATTTTAACACGTTAGTGTTCTGGTCAGTTTCTATGTATAATAAAAAATATCGATCTATGTAATGTATTATATTAAGTACCTATATCAGTCAGAGAGAAGACTATCATGATTCCGCTTGAGTGCCAGATAGTCAGATGGTCACTACAGATAGCATCTCTATTCTCTACGAGATCAGACTTTTGTGAGAAGCACGGGTACAGTGTGAGTGGGTAATAAACTTCACTGTCTGTTTTAAAACTTTTGAGAATAAAACGGGTACATGTTCACAATAAACAAAGGAATATATACAATTACTAGTTTCTTCTCGCTTTCGCTAAGGTTATTTATTCCATATGGGATAAAAGGCAGCCTGTTTTATTCTAGGATAGGATTAGAATATTTAGAACTTATTGTACACAAAATTTAAAATTTTAATGATATATATATAATATATATGTATATTATTATTTGTATATATCTATTTTTACTTACTATGCTTACCATGTAGTAAAACGACCAAAACACCCGAAAAAAATGTCTAATAATCGTGCTCGAAGCCTGTGTGTGTTCTAAGTTAGCTACACGTTGGTAACTTAACTAAACTTGCCAAGCTCAGGTACCTAATTTGCATGTCAGCCAACTAATGCGACCGTTTGATCACTTCACTGTTGCTAATAGGTTATGTTCGCTTTAGAATTGGTACAATTCTATTAGCTTACCAGGAACGATGTTGGTTTACGTAATTTGACCATAGTTATATGCGTTCTATGAATTCTACCCATCATGACCTACGGAGCTGAGACGTGGAATACGCTGAAACGAATACATCCGATAGAGAACCAAAGTTATCGACATAGCTCAAAGAATTAGCAAGCTGAAGTGGTAGTGGGCCGGCCATATCTCGCGAAGAACTGACAACCGCTGCTGGGGTAAAAGTGTTCTTGAGTGGAGAACGCGACACGGCAAAACTAGTATTCCTACAATACGGGGACACATCACATCCGCCTGCAAAAGATTGCAGGCGGATGCTGGATGCGGCAAGCTGAAGACAGGGCGCTATGGCGCTCATAAGGGCAGGTCTATGTCCTATGTAGACTATTTATTATAGGTCGATTTTGATGGTGATAATAACTGGATTCTACTAAAGTAAACAAGCTCCACTTGTTTATTTTAGTTTATCATCGGACCTTTAATTCTGTCTAACTTATTTATGTAGGTTCCGAACTTTAACATCTCTTTCGTCTGAATAATGTATTATCTGTCTTTGGTTTCAAGTTTACGTTCAACTTTGGCTGTATAATTGGATTTGTTTACGATTCCTGAGATTTGTTTTATCCTTATCCTTCGAGTTTTGTTTAATAAGAAGATCTAGTTCGTAAAGTTTTGCAGAAAATATTAAACTTGATTAAATGAAATTATGAATATTTTGCACGCCATACATTATACGGTTTGCGTACCATACAGCGTTATAATAATATGTTCCCACGGATCAGCAATTTTATTTTAATTTATTTTATTTTATTTATTATGATGACGTATTTCTAAGGCGTTATTACAGCCAGTCGCAAACAACTGTCCTTTGGGCAGCACGTCACGGCGTACACTCGCGACCATTACCTTAACTTTCAACTTAACGTACGATTAAACCTTGAAACTGACCAAACTCTTTTAACTTTCAAACACCATCAACTTAAAGGATTGTGGGCGGTACACTACATAGGTGGAAAGCAAAAACATTATAAAGTACTTGTTTGCAACAGTCTATAGCTAGCTCAAAAGCTTCTATTGTAAGTCATCATCATCAGCCTATATTAGTCCACTGCTGGACATAGGCCTCCCCCAATGAGCGCCATAGCGCCCTGTCTTCGGCTTTACGTATCCAGCATCTACCTGCAGTCTTTCGCAGGTCTTCATCCCACCTGGTCGGAGGGCGTCCTACACTACGTTTACCAAGTCGTGGTCTCCACTCAAGAACACGTAACACGAACACGTTCTATTGTAAATACTAATTCTATTTTGTGTATATTATTATTGCTCGTAATTTTTATTCTATCGTATTTTCTTTTTTAAATTCTATTGTAACGGATTTAAATGAACTCATCGTCAATTACCAGTCAGGAGTTTTTGTGTCGCCTTACCATGTTCGTCAACCCACAAAAATAAACAGAAATAGAATGAAAGCTTTTAATTCGAATTACTGCCGAATAGAAGAATCATAGCTCCGAATGAATAGAAAGATCAGTCCGTTCGTCTGATGCTTAACCGATGATCTTGCTGCTGTAGCCGACACCGCCAAGTCCGCCCCAGCCAAGTCCGAGTCCTTTAACACCTCCCAGGCCATATCCGCCCAGGCCGTATCCGCCCAGGCCGTATCCGCCCAAGCCGTATCCACCCAAGCCGTATCCGCCCAAGCCAACTCCGCCCAAGCCATGTCCTCCCAAGCCAACTCCGCCCAGGCCAAGTCCGCCCAGGCCAAGTCCGCTAACGCCGATGGATTTGACGACGGGCACGCTCACAGGGGCGATGATGGGGGTAGAGATGATGGGCCGGATGATGGGGATTGGGGCGGCCTTCACCACGTTTACGGAGGACACTGCAGGCCAGCCGAGGCCAATTCCGGATCCTGTGGAAGTAAATTATTCGTTAGAGCGCGATCATGCCGCGAAGACGCCGCGAGCGCCTTGGGATATGCCTGTGTGATAGAATAAAGAAATATTTTCTTCTGGGAAAGCTTGCTCCAACATTGTAAATTTTATATCTTAGGCCACATCGTCACTTAAGTACTTCAAAGTTCAAAAACAGGTTTATTTAACCTTGTTCAGGCAAATGTATTTAACTTAAGAACATAAGATAATTGACTTTTGTAATTCATGTAGTCCTAAGTTATTTTGAAAAAAATTATTATTATTATTCCTTTAAAAAAAGTGTTGGTGGCCAAACACACAAAAGGACTTAATAAACATTATAAAATTAGGTAGGTGAATTCTTATGGCCGCATTTATAAACCGAAAGTGATTGAGTTCATCCGGTAGGAATAATCGATTGGAGATAATAATCAATGTGCCGTTCACTGAACTGTAAAGGCTAACCAAAAATTAGCCAACAGGTGGTTACAACATAACTTTTAAGTGTATTAAATTTTTTTATAGGGAAATACCAATTTTGTTACCTATGAAGGATTTCGCCTAGATTTATGAATATTAAATATACCCAATATTTATCTTTTCCATAATATTGTTTGTTTTCCCTAATTTTTGTTTTTGGTTGGTGCGACACTTAAAATCTTTTTTTTGTATCATAAAATGTTGGTCACTTACCCCATCCGCCAAGTCCACCATAGCCAACTCCGACGGGGTTGCTGTGCACCCCCGCGACCAACAGGCAAGCCAACTGCAAATATTATTTTGATTAATCTTTGCAAGTCAACTTCTTATTCAGCGTACTAACTGCCTGTTGGATCATTGTAAAATCTATATCCACCTTAACTAGAAACCACTCAAATCAAGTTTTTTTTTGTAAACTTTTGGTATTTTTTTGATGAATTGCTAAGCTTCTGCAAAAGCGCTGCTAATTTAAACAAAATTATCAATTGCAGGTTTATATCTTCAAAGTGAGATTAACGCAAGGAGGAGAGGGCGGCCTTTGCCCTTTGCAGTGGGACACGCCTGATATAATAATGATAAAATGTGTGTTCAGCAGATTTGACAACTGATTAACAAATTCACTGCCCATAATGAACAATATGCATTCAGATCATCACCTAGAGTGCCCATATTGAAGCAGCTTGAAGCGTGTGGCTTCAAACTGCTCAACGGCAGCAGCTTCAATATGGGCACTCAAGGTGATGATCTGAATGCACGGCTTTCCGAGCCGAAACATGAGTGGGCATCGGGAAGTTTTTTGAGGAAAAACGCGTTCTCTTCAAATAAATTTAGATAAGAATTATCGGGAAGAAGAAAAAAGACTGTTTCGGGAAGATTCACAGATTAAGACGGTAGAAAAAAGCAAGAGTAAAACAAACTGCTACTTACGACAATGTAGGTGTTCATATTGCTTCGAAGGTAAACGAAGTGTGCTGTGTTGGAGACTCCTCAGGGTTTTATACCATCCGCAGGTTCATCGTCATGTTTAGTGCCGAATTTGCCGGAAGCCCTACGCACGCGAGCCTGCTGCAAACTATCGAAGTCTTGCATCATAGGATTAGCATTCCATATCCTTTGATACTCAGGCCAATAGTTCTCAGTCATCTGGTTACGATAGTGCACGGTCACCACCAACACACCAACACAGATTTTACCCAGCGCTGAGTCTCAATGTTTGTTTCCATAGCACAGCCTTGCTTATTTCAAGAAATGACGATGTGTCCAGCATTTACACTTCACTTATTGCTCGGCAACGGCCTTTTTTGACTATGGCTTATTACAAAATCTACCTCTGTTATGTATGACTATCGTTATACAGAATTCAACGTATTTAATATAACAAAGATAACTACAACCAACCAAATAGAAAAACTTGAACTAACTGCAGCATGTTGCAAATAATCTACATGTGCAACCGAATGGTCTCAACGGGTGCATATCAATACCAGTCGGAAGCGTCCAAGAGGCTGGCTACAATGTCGCTGCAATGTCGAGTTTCGTCTATTCCCTTATACTGTTTCAGCTGACTACTGATCATGGCTAGGGCCGAGTGGCCGGAGTGACGTCACAGGCAATGGAACTTAATCTCATAACCACATAGGTAGGTACCTATATATATATAGGTGTTCCCAAAAATGTTCCACTCGGTGGTTACTTGATTTCGTGGCTCAGTTGGTTAGAGCATTCCCGTACTGAGAAGCGGGTTCAAGTCCCGCCGAAATCTAACATTTCTGGGATATTATTTATTTGGTTGGAGTACCAAAGTTACAGATTCAGCTCAAAAGATTGCTGAAGTGGCAGTGGGTCGGCCATATATCGCGAAGAACCGACAACCGCTGGGGTAAACATGTTCTTGAGTGGAGACCGCGACTCAGCAAAGGCAGTATAGGATGCCTTGCGGCAATGTGGTATGACGAGTTGTAAAATACTGCAGGCAGATGCTGACAGGGTACTACGGGGGTCATTATAAGTTGATGGTGATGATGATTTATTATGTAAATAAAACTGAAATTCACATTTCAGATTGCTTTATATAATAAATCATTAACATAGTTAGCTATTTCTCCAAAAAAGTACTCAACTAGGTGAATAAACATGATAGATAGGTACTCGTACATACAAAACAAATCAAGGCCATTAGTAACAAAGTAGCAGAATGCAGTATAAGTGACAAGGTTCACTTGAAATTCAGTACAATTACCGGTTCATGAAATATTAAAGTATAATTAGATATAATTACAGCTCGATTTGGCGGGCACATGATTTGTAGGTTATGTTTTGAATAATCAGTAACGCATTAGCATCTCATTGCGTTCACTTTGTTTCCTTTGTTTCAGGCAGTGTTAGTAATTTGTTACTTACCCGAATGAAGTAAATCTTCATGATATCCTATTGAAATTATAAATGGGAAAGTTTGAGTTTCTGAGCGAGCAACGCCAATAGTACCTACTGAACGATTCGAAGTAAAATTTATAAATTTCTAGTGAAATGTGTATGTGTTATATATATATATCGACTGGCAAGGGGTTCTTTATTTTTAAATAAAACATACGTGATTTATTATTTAATCTGTAGTTTATTTATACCGAGTTTTGAGTGAATCGAACCAAGGAATAATAATTTTCCATAGAAACTTTACCACCCTGTTTTACCCCCTCAGAGCTCGTACTCCTAACTAACTACTAGCATACTGACTAATAAACATACTTATCGACGTAATTTTATTGGGTTTATCGCGACAGTATAGTTTCTTCATTTCAATTTTCTTAAGGTAACTAGATTCCTATACTACTACTGACCCGGTAGGTAGGTCATAATTATCATCATCAGCCTATATAGTAGTCCACTGCTAGACATAGGCCTCCCTTAATGAGTACCATAACGTCCTGTCTTCAGCTTCCCGCATCCAGCATCTGCCTGCAGTCCTTCGCAGGTCGTCATCCCACCTGGCCGGAGGGTGTCCTACACTACGTTAGATAGGAATATACATATTAATGTGAGCACTTAACTTACGTAATTTAAGTGTGAGGTTAGGATACGTGGGTTTAATATTAGACCGTCCTAAAATAACAAAACCTCGTTTGCTTAGTTTGCACCTTCGTGTGCATAAACCTTAATGTTGTTTAAATGAACCAGAAATAGAAGCTCATTGTTTCTGTGGCTTTTGATGTAGAAATAGTATGAATTCTCAAATAGAATGACTAATGTAGAGTATGAAAAATGAGGATTGGGACAGATTTGAAACAACTCGAAAGCTAACACCCTAATAGATAGATAGAAAACACGATATTATACCACACAAAACAGAAAATAATACAGAAATAAAAACTTAGATTAAGGTATAAAGGGCAGCCTTATCCCTTCCAGGCAACCTTAGGGTGGACTGGACATGAAGGAACAATATAGACAGAGGCACTTTAATAAATAATTGAAAAAAAAGATGATAACAAATATGTAGGTACTTACACTACTTACCTACATACAAATATTATAATAAACTTACAAAGACATAAGATAAGGATATCAATCTTTTACACGGATAAATCCGTGCAATCACTCCCATCTTCAATAATGCTGATGCAGCAGTTTTTTGAAGATAGGGAGTAATTTTGCACGTCTGATGTCCATCCTAATATTACCTAGGTTATTTCTACAAAATATGTAAATGCAAATTACTGACTGGTTGAGGAGTCTGTAAGATATAAAGCACTTTGGTTTTGGAGTAATATAAAGTTTATACAACATTCGCATATTAAATTATTGGATTTGACGAAAGTCATTAGGCATTACACTTTTTGAAACGTCCCTCCATCTGCTAAGTGAGTGTGGACCAGTGATGAAAAAACAAGTTTCAAAAGTTTCACTGATCCTAAAACGCATCATCTGGGCAAGCATCTGCATAGCCCAGACGAGCTGCGAGACATCACCCTGAAGAAAATCCTACAGTTCCTAGCAGCTGCAAAGGGTTAGTGGCGAACTACGAACGCTACAGCTTCGGGGCTGAACGAATAAAGTAGCGATCATGGCCGCTGTGATATCCAATACCCAAGCCACCCAAAGAAAAAAAATAGGCATTACACATTATTATTTGTTCTGTCCTGACCCTATCTTGAGGTAGGTAGGGTGGATGAATATAGATTATTATTTTCTTACCTTCTTTATGACTTTTACAATTTTACGATAAAATATGATGTGCTGCATGGCTGCAATGGCTGCAGTAAAAATGGTAAGGGTGAGTAAGCGGCGAATTTAGAGGTAGACTCGACGACATGTTGAAGAGCTGTCATTGTCAGATGTCATGGTATGGCTTACAGCGCCGGAACAATATTTTTATTCAGTCATCTATTATATAAAAGAAAGTCGTGTTAGTTACACTATTTATAACTCAAGAACGGCTGAACCGATTTGGCTGAAAATTGGTGGGGCGATAGTTTAAAACCAGGAGACGCATATAGGATACTTTTATCATATAAATCATTTAACACATGGATTTCACCGGGGCCGAAGCCGCGATGTGCAGCTAGTTTAATATAAGATAAACTAAATAAAGGGGTGTACGGGGGACTCCAACATCTCGTCTCCCAAGCCAACCTAACGTGGTAAACCCTGCTAGATAACGAACTAGACTCTGGTAAAAATATCACACAATCTCATAATCATACTTTTATAACTCAGTTGTTAGCGACGACGACATTATGTCAATGAAATAAGGTTTAAATTAAAATGGAATTCCGCATTGCATAGAATAAGCAATAGTACTAACGTCTCCGATTACGCCATAGAATACGATGTAGTTGTTAGGGACCGGCACGTGTATATACCTACCTAGCTAAGTACCTACCTGTTCTCGAACGAATATAAGGATAGAAAGGGAAAGCAGAAATGTTGTCGAATATAGAAAGAGATAGGTATAGCCCGGAAAACCGTAGAATTTTCTAGTTAAGCTTAGCGGAGGTATAAAAGCCGAGTTTGTTTGCAAGTTTAGTTAGTTCTTATTTTTCAAGTGACGAAGTGAATAAGTTTTAAGGAAAGTAAATAGTTGAATAGTGAATAGTGCACTGTAGTGACTTTGTAACATATGCGTAGTTGTGTGTATTCGGTACAATAAACCGACACTAAGTGTTCTGAAGTGTTTTACTTGATCATCACTCCCGAACAGCCCTAGTTGAAGTCTCAGTACACCTTCGACGAGCCCCTACATCATTGATTTTACAATTATTTTTTATTACTTGACACTGGCAGAAAAGTGACCAACCAGACACAGTTGCCGTTAACTAAGAATCATCATCAAAACTAAATAAATAAATAAACAAGTGCAGTATTGGTAAGAGCTAGCACTAAATAATAAAAGAATCCCGTCACGGCTTTTAGCCTTCTCCAGACAGTTTAAAACTCTTTCCGTACGAAGATAGAGTTTATTTTTGCTATAGAAACAGTAACAGCAGAAAATCTCTCAGGGGAAATAAGTGCATCGCAAATTGTTTTGCGAAATGCGTTGCTATTTGAAATTCATTACCCGAAGCGCAGAAACATGCCAACGAAATGTCTAGCAGATGGTTTGGTTTGTGGGTCATTTAAATAAAGCTTTGATATTCACCTACTTGCTTATTCAGGTGGAAACATTGTTATTATTTTCCTTTACTTACTAGAATCGCATTATGTAGGTACTGGATATCAGACAAATTATTTATGTTATAAATGAGTTATTAATTAATTTATTATCTTTTAACTATCTACTCTCTCTTCTGTACCTACTGTAGGGCGGCATTTGACCCGTGGGATTCTACAGGCCAATAGTAGCCTATAGTAATATCATCATCATTATCAACCTATAATAGTCCACTATTGGACATACCTACCCTTTAGTAATATATGTTATTAATACTATTTGATTTGACAGCCAGTACACGCCTAGGGGGTTTAGTTTAGGCTGGCCAATTCAATTTAAATGTTCAATTTTAATGGATAATCAAATAACCCACACTAATTAATAAGATTAAATTATACAAATCAAAAGGTAAAATCTCATACAAGAAGCTACAATAAGAATGAATGAACTACAACTTACTACTAACTAAACTTTCCAAAATTGAATAATAATGCAATAACGAACAAACGTTTGCGTTACCTTTATTTATAATAATAAATATTATTTCAGCTTATAAAACATTGACTAGAAGCCTATTTACACAGCTTATTTAAATAGGTAGTATTTAAGACGAAAAGTGATATTTTGTCGTGCCAACGCATTAAGCACACACTGAAGCTTTGAATTTTTCGTGAAACTTTGAGCCTTTTGAGTATTGTTTATCTATACTCTATACAAATATTATAAAAAGGAAGGGTTTGAATTTTTGTTTGTTTGTTTGTAATGAATAGGCTCCGAAACTACTGGACCGATTTGAAAAATTCTTTCACCGTTGGGAAGCTTCACTATCCCCGGTGAACATAGGCTATATTATATTTTCAGAAAAGTTAGGGATCCGCACTTAAACCGTGCGAAGCCGGGAAGGTCCGCTAGTCTTAAATAAAGGTTAAAACCTAGTTTACCTAAGGCCTGTTCAAACTAAAGCGTATTCGCTGTTGAGAGCGGTAAGTTTAGCTTGAACTTCGCTCAATTTTCGAGCGATCCGTGTTATTCTGTAGAGGTAGAAATACCTCTCGAAGAAGACTTCTTTACTCTGATAAAAAATAACAATACATTCTGGTAAGAAGTGGGGGTGAACCTAGCGCGTTTTGGTTGTCAAACTAGACCTAGGTCTAAGTACACTCTGGTTCAATAAGAGGTCATAACATGTAGGTTTATTAAACGGAATAGGTACCTAACAATCTTTGAAGCTTTATTTACTTTTAAATCTAAGACAATAGAATATTATAATATATTAGATTATAATTATATCTATTTAATTATTAAATGATTATAATAGCATATTGGGTTCTTATTTAAAACATTACTTTGGACAAAGCTTCTCATCTCAGAGTATTTTAGTGACAGTAGGAATCCTGCATTCTTTCGATTCTCATTCATTACTCTGATTTCGCTGCCGCGGCTCTGGGTAACCAATACCGCGATGGTCTGAACAGGCCCTTAAAATAATAATTTGTAGAATATTTTTAATAGATTCTATGATATATTTTTGTCTTCGCAGACTCCTGGCTCTGGAGGAATGGTCAGGGTATTGATGCCATGTTTCAAGTTCTCTGGATGATCCTGAAACGAAAGAAAAGCAAAGGTTAAAAATAAAACTATCCCAAAAAGCAACTTCTATGAATGATAGCCATCCATAAGATAATAAGAAAGGTCTCGACAGAGACTAGGTCTGCGGGGTAACAAGGCTCACCGGGTTTTAAAAACTTATCAGAGCGTCTGGTCGAAGCGACGCGTGACCCGAGAGCTGGTGAGTATCTGGCGCAACGCATCAGCATTGCAGCCAGCGTCTTGGGAACCCTTCCGATTCGTATATGTTTCAGTTGAGCTACCTCTTGATTCTTTCCAATAGTCTACAGTAAGCTAAACTGGTCCAATTATAAATACTAGTTATATTTATTAATATTCTTTAATTGTAAAGAAAGTGTACTCACATATTCTGGTGTTCGGTCCATGTGTATAGATTTTACCATCTTCTGGGCCCTCTTCTGTGCTGATGCCGCTCTCTGTTGCAGAATCTGAAATTAAATGAATTTTGGTCAGAACGTATAAATAACTAAGTAATAGCCGTGGTGATCACGGAATAACTCTAGATTCTTACAATCTAGAGTTATTCCTGACGTCTGACGTGAGTTTGTAGCAAAATATTTTTATTTTTTACAAGCTGGACACAAATATAAAAAAATTATGCACGTTTTTTTTGGAATTAAAGTAGCTTAGGTATATGTTAATCCAGATTCAGATCGGCCCAATACTTTCATTAGTTTCGGTATTTTCTGGTCCAGCTCGATTTTATAAGCATAGTTCCGCTCTCAGCACATATTGCGTATGTTTGATTAAGGTGATTTTATGTATGTTTGATTAAGGTGTATATTTTATATGGGCCGTAGTTTTTAAGTATTTTCCATCCTTTACTAGAATAATGTTGCCTGAAATAAATAAATATATATTATTATTGATAAGATTCGTAACGAATACATCTACCAAAGTTATCGACATAGCTCTACGAATTAGCAAGCTGAAGTGCCAGTGGGCCGGCCATATCTCGCGAAGAACTGACGGCCGCTGGGGCAAACGTGCAGTTCTTGAGTGGACGCCCTCCCTCGTTGTAATGTTAATGTTGTGTAATATTTAGATATAAGATGTTATTTTGTTATTTAAAGTGCAATAAAGTATTCATTCATTCCCTCCGACCAGGTGGGATGACGACCTGCGAAAGAATGCAGGTAGATGCTGGATGCAGCAAGCTGAAGACAGGGCGCTATAGTGCTCATTGGGGGAGGCCTAGGTTCAGCAGTGGACTAACATGGGCTGATGATGATTTGCGAAGATCTAAGCATACATAGGGACAGACAGACAGCGGGAAGCGATTTTGTTTTATACTATGTAGTGACTGACCGTCTGCCTCCTGAGTTCTGCCTCAGCCAGCTTCTCCTCGATATGCGGTAGACTGATCTCCGGCTGGATCGGCTGCAGCAACCTCTGCAGACGGGGTGGAGGGGACTCTCTCGTACCCCCCTCGAACTCTTCTAGGGGGATCTCGAAGGATATCGCTAGAATGGGGGAAGAGTATTGGTTAGCTTGTGAAATTTTCCTAAGTAACCTACTTGACTTACTTAGTTTCTCATATTGTGAATGACGGTAAGTCAAGATTCTTTATTGCGACCACAATTGTATCTAAATAAGTTATTATAGTCAACTAGGACCTGTTGTGTGTCCACCATTATTTTTACTTACCTTGTTTCAATAGCCAATGGAACAAATAGATAATGTTAAATAGCCAATGGGCTTTTACAGGCCCACCGTGGAATTACGCTAAAATCATCCTATTTGAAATTGACATTTGAAAGCCATTTCAAATGTCAATTATATTTATATTTTTTCTCTTTGAATGGCTTTAGTCATACAATTGCAAATTACGAAGGCTATAAACGTGAATATAGGATAGGTATTTTGCGTAATTCCATACAAAATTTTGTTTTATGTGTACTAGATAACTTATAAACTTAATATAAAACACAGTAATTATACATTTATATGTATATGTAGGCGGCACGCTTTGGTTAGACTCTGAGAGCACGTGCACAGAGGCGAACAAAGGGACGCTACCTGCTCCGAGCCGCCGCCCGTACCTGAGCGACCGCTCGTAGACTTGTTTACCCCAACCGCGCGTATTTAAGGCGAGCGCGCGGCAGCAACAGGCAGTCTTGCTTCAGCTTTCGTTGAGTGCACATCCTGCCGTGGTTCGTTCGGATTATGGTAGTTGACGCGTCTAGATAGTGGTATAGATTATTAGAGATATCACAATTACTGTTAATCAGAGTTTATAAAATAGAATAATAGTATTGACGGGGTTATTCCTGGTTTTATTGATGTCTGAGCTACTCCCTCTACGATATCAGAAGTGGGATGTAATCCCGCCCACTATATGTTTTGGCTCATCCGTGTTTCTTATTCCAAGTGTGCTTCGGTGATCTACAGTGCAGAACCTAGCTTCGAGGAATCACGTGTTGTTAAGTATTTTTTTTTCTTTCTCGTAGCTCCACCCAGAAGCGCAGCATTTTCCTGGGGTCTTGGCAGGCCTCACCGAGCGATCTTGGCAAGTTCAGGATTTCTGATCCTTGTTCACATTCCAGGACTACGTGGGTAGCTGATTCATCACCGCTGAGGCATCATCTGCAGAGAGGGCTCTGTGTCGCTCCAATGGTGACTAAGTGCTGGTTCGGTGATGTTGATGTAAGTGCCAACCTGGCTTTTCTGCAAATTAGTTGGCAAGTCTGACGTCCGTTTGTTTCTCTAGTTCAGAGCCTAGTTCATGTCTAAAGCCGTCTCTTCGGTGGTCTTCTCCGATTCCTTCCGTGCCAGTTTGTCTGCAGCGTCATTACCTAGCGATCTGCTTTGTCTCTAGATCCATTGAAGTTGATGATCCTGTTCTTTGTGGAGCCTTTCTAATAATGTGTGACATTCGTCAACAAGCTTGGAGCTGCAGCTCATTCCCTTCAGAGCCCTGAGTATAGAAGCACTAAGTCGGCGAGGATGCGTACGCGTACACGTTGGCCTTTGATTCCTCTCTTTTGCTGTAGCTGCCTGGGTTATTGGTACGCATTCACATTGGAAAATTGAGCTATGTTTTCGATATGTCTAGTGAGTGAACTCCGGCACCCGTACCAGTATCGGTGTTGGAGCCATCTGTATAGATTCTGACTTTGTGAGTTCCTGGTCCATCTTTTTGGTCCACGTATAGTTGTATCTGCTAGCATTCGTTTAGTATTGGTATACTGAAAATTCGGTCACCAGGAGCAGCCATGCGGGGTTCTTTATTTGCGATGAAAGTCCCCAAGGTTTACTAAGCATTCTGCTACATTGGTATAGAATGGCGGTAGGACGCTGAAGTTTCTAGTCAAATGTTTATTCCATAGCAGTTTTCTTTTCTGTTTTAGCTTTATTCTGTGTTAAACAGCTTTAGACTTAACAGCGAAGTTTTAGGTTTCCCAGATGTCGCTTGTTTGTGAACAGTATCAGTTCCGTTTTTGTTAGATCAAATAAAAAATCGTGGTCATTAGGTAATCGGTCAGCGTATCACATCGTGACCAGTCCATGGTCATTGAACCTGCGAATTAGCTCTTCAACAACTGTGTTTCATAAGAGGGGCGCTCTGAAGGCAGACCCTAGCAACTGTACTAATGTACTTCAGGTGTTTATTTTTTTGGAGTCTGATCACGTTTGAATAATTTTATCGATGAATAATGGTTATGACGACTATGACGTCGGAAATAGCAGAGTTGATTTGCGGTACCCTTAAAATTTGGTATTCACATTTACGATCAACATTGTCGTGACAAATATAGCTTGACTTGTCTATTTAGGGTGATCGTCCTAATTTTAGTCGATCAACGCAACACTGCCGCGATTGTTATGAGAAGAACCTAGGTTTTGTCAATTGGAATCAACTACATCGTGATAGCTTATCGCGGAACTCTGTAAGATTCAAGTTTTCATTGGTTAAGAGATTCCATTAGTAATAAAATGGTCGGAGTGATTGGTTTCAGGTGCACGACAAACCGTCGCGCACAATCGGCGAACGAAGGACACACGTTGTCATTGTTTATTACTACGGTGACTCCTATTATTGCCGTAGGTTAATGTGGGAATGAGAACGGGACTAATAATGCTGCGTCGTATGGACAAGGGAGACAACGCTGAGGTCGGTGTTGCAGCTTCTGTTACAAATCTGTCCATTAATTCAAGAGTTTGAGGTAGGATTTCGTTGTGGTTAGCAGAGTTTTATTGCTAAGCAATTAGACACGATGTTTATAATGACCATACCAGCTGTTAGGGGTGAAGTTGTTGACTCATGTCAGAGTTCTAGTCGGAGTTCGTATATCTCTTTATATTCTGAATATTATCCAGTAAATTTAGCGTTCGACAGAGGTGATTGGTGAAGTGACAAGATTACAATTTCGAACACAGATGACTGATTCTTCGGTGTGGTTTTTA
The DNA here is from genome assembly GCA_947044415.1 of Eupithecia dodoneata. NCBI lineage: Eukaryota > Metazoa > Arthropoda > Insecta > Lepidoptera > Geometridae > Eupithecia > Eupithecia dodoneata. Next base: position 1,470,852 of record OX345665.1, read on the forward strand.
CTTCTACTGTTATTATTTCAATCTATCGCTTTGCTTTATATAACAGATAAAATTAGTAATAAAACAACCTCCCTGTGCGTTAATTTTTATTTGTTTTTAGTATTTGGACTGCCCCATGACTGGAAGCTGTCATCGCTTGGAAAAGTGCGGTTCGCGCGCTAGCGTCTAGCGTTAAGGACCCCTCCACACGCTGCGCTGCTCATGGATTGCGATGGAATGAGAATGTTGCTGAGGTTGTAAGCGTGATTATTGAAGGTGCCACCGGACTGGATACAGCGGTGAAATCGAACCAAATTATTTTGTGTGACATTATGTATCATCAGTCAAGGCTAATTTGGTAGTAGTTTGTTGAGTAAGTACTGTTTTGAATATACGCCTCCACTTTGGACTGTCTAATTAGTGTTCTCAACACTCTCAATCTTAAATTACGTATTGTCAGTTAAAGTCAACCTGTCACCTAAGCTGTCTCCTTCACGCCCGCGTTAAATCGAACACTTACGGGCAGTACGTCATGCTCTGATTGATATTGTAGTAAATTACAGTGATGACAACGTGACGGTGCCTGATAAAAACGATGTAAATAGTTAGCAATAGAGCGTTCGATAGTTTAAGTATTTTAGCAGTCTCCTTTTTATCACTAGTAGCATTTCTTCCTAATATTGACGCTAACTTGATAGCTCAGTAGGCTATTTTAGATCAAGGGCTGATTAAGGTAATAAGTTGTACAGCGAGAAAATAGGTAAGTTTTGAGTCTGATACTATATCGATCAGGATGATATAGGGTTCTACTGGTGTTCATTATCGCTATAAATTGTTAAGGCCAGGTGGTAGTCAGGATGTCTACCATAGATGATGATGGTGGGTTAAAAGTGATTATCTGATTGGGTTTAGGTATGGTAGATAAAAAAAAGGTTAGATAAAAAAAAATAGAGAAAACAATGAATGAGAAAAAAAAGTGAAAAGAGAAAAAAAATATAAAGCGAAAAAAAATAGTCGCAGGTCAGTACTGAGAGGGTAGCGAAAAAGAATAGTCGCACATCAGTACTGACGGGATATAGGCGAAAAAAAATAGTCGCTGAAGCCCAAGCCAGTACTGAAGGGATAGGCGAAAAAAAATAGTCGCTGTAATCCGGGCCAGTACTGGTGGATAGGCGAAAAAAAATAGTCGCTGAAATCCAGGCCGGTACTGAAGGGATATACGAAAAAAAATAGTCGCTGAGATCCGGGCCAGTACTGAAGGGACATGCGAAAAAAAAATCGCTGAGGTCCAGGTCAGTTGTACACTGAAGGGATTCTGAATTGAGTTATAGAGACAGAGTGACTGGGCTAGGTGTTTTTGACCTAGAGATCGATTGAATTGAGTTATAGGAACAGTGTGTCTGGGCTATGATCAATTGGGGCCAACTATCTGTTCTGAGTGTTTTTTTTTACCTAGAGATCGATTCGAGTAGTATATCAGTTTGTTGTGTCAGGATGAACGAGCAGTAATGTTGTTTTGTTCTTTTTCTCAGATGATATCCTATGAGCTTACGCGAACGAGGACGTTCGCAGGTCAGAATGGCCGTGTAGGCGGCACGCTTTGGTTAGACTCTGAGAGCACGTGCACAGAGGCGAACAAAGGGACGCTACCTGCTCCGAGCCGCCGCCCGTACCTGAGCGACCGCTCGTAGACTTGTTTACCCCAACCGCGCGTATTTAAGGCGAGCGCGCGGCAGCAACAGGCAGTCTTGCTTCAGCTTTCGTTGAGTGCACATCCTGCCGTGGTTCGTTCGGATTATGGTAGTTGACGCGTCTAGATAGTGGTATAGATTATTAGAGATATCACAATTACTGTTAATCAGAGTTTATAAAATAGAATAATAGTATTGGCGGGGTTATTCCTGGTTTTATTGATGTCTGAGCTACTCCCTCTACGATATATATTTATAGTATGTAACGTAACACCCAGAACACCTGGAACAAAATATAAGCAGATCGTACGAACATTTGTCCCGGGGCGGGTATCGAACCCGCAACTTCCTGCGTCACAGGCGAACAGCCCCCTGCTACGCGCCACAGAGAACGTATATTATTATTAATATTTTTACTCTTAAGTAGGTATATTCAGTAATATAAAAAAGTAGTGTTTTTGACTCACGAGGTTTCGGTTTAACCGGTGTGTCTGGCAGCACCTCAGTAGGCAGGTCGTCATCATGAGTCCCATGGCCATTGGCACCGTTCCCATTGACTCCATTCCCATTGGCTACCTTTGCATGGCCATTCGCTGGGTTATCCTGGGATCCCACCGCGTTGCTCGAAGTTCCGCAACCCATTTTAGAGTTTAAAGAAAAGGTCCATTTCACTTTGCAAAGAAAGTAGCTAAGGTCACTGGTTTTCAAAGTGTTTGATTGTAGAATCACTCATGCTTAATCTATATTTAAATAATAAAGTCCATTTTCGTTCACATAAAATCTATGAATGGTATGGATTGGCTTTTGAATTGATTGATTGTCACTTGTTTTCGAATTCAACTATTCCTTTTTCAAATATCGAATCGCTCCGTCAACGTTAGTGAAGTTTGTCCATAGACACACAAAGCTAGAAAAACCTCTTTTTGAAAAGTCCATATGGTCCATAGAAAGATAAAGCTAGTAAATCCTCTTTTTGAAAAATCTCCTCGTAGACCATAAATGTTTTTTTTTGCGCGATTCGCATCACAATACTCCTAATAGTTCTCGCTTTTACCGCTTTATTATCAAAGTAAACTCGCTCCCAATACTTGGCCTAAATCCCTACTAAATTGTCCCACAGTTTCCAATCAAAGGCTGACCTCGATTTCTCTGAAATCGTCCCCGACTCATCGCCACCATTAACCTGAAAAATGTAATGGAATTAATTGTCCCGAGGTGTTTTCCATCGCCGGTAAGGATAAAAGGGGCAATTTGTTACGGGGGGGCTGATGAAGCGGGCTGTTGTAATGAGCTTTCTAGCGCTGTCGATGGAATAATCGTTGGGAATTTTAATCCAGCACTTAGCCTGCCATGATGCAAAAGTGAACATTCAACCACTCACACACTACATGAACTGTATGACTAGACTAGACTATTATAAAATTAAGTTTAAGTTAAATCGCAAAATAAACAAAAAACTATATTTGATATTACTCGTATTATTCGCGTAACAACCGATGCACTGATTAGGAGCTTCAAAGCTGAACTGATATAAAAAGCTTGGTGTCAGCTGTCAGTTCTCATGATTATGCACTGGAGAGATGGCAGCTGTGCCCCGGGCCTTCGACCCTGACATCGCAGTCGATACTTATAATGAGTAAGTGAGTCTTGAATCGTGGAATAGTTCCCTATAGTTATAATTATATATAGTAATTTTTACTACTACTGCTACTATTGCTGGGCAATGGACTCCTCGGTGCAGTTACTAAATCAAAAAATCGATCTAAAAATTAATGAAATAATTTGACCAGAATTTTGAGACATACATACATCACATCAGTAAGTATCTTGACGGTTTTGTGTTTTTCAAAAAAGTTACAAAAATCACGATATTACGAGAACAAAAGTTGATTTCCGCGGGGTCGAGAATCATCCCATTTCGGTACACATGTGGAACCCTGTATGTATATGCTTGAAAATGGTGGACACAACATTAAATTTAATTATCATAGGATATATCATAATTCTAACCTGTTTTAATTTAATTTATAGTAGATACTAGCTGCTTCCCGCGGCTTCGCCCCCGTGGAAATCTATGTGTCAAATTGTATAAATTATAAAAAGTATCCTATGTTAGAGTCCTGGTTCTAAGCTCCACCAATTTTCAGCTAAATCGGTCCAGCCGTTCTCGAGTTATAAGTGTTGTAACAAACACGACTTTCTTTTATATATATAGATAAGTATTAATTATTTTATATATTATATAATTATTTTTTGGATTGACCGAAAATGTCTGCTCTTATCAGACTGACAGAAACAGCAAAAAATAGGATAGGGAATGTGGCTGTGAATGATACCAGTGCCAAAATAAAGCTGAAGAAGCTGCATAAATAACATACGCTTTAATCTGACCCAAGCCTGTCCTTAACGTAATCTCCCAAGTTTTATATCTCAAGTTTTCATTATTTATTGCGTAGGTACATGTTGTTATATAAATCTTAAACAATTTCTTGTAATTTCCCTAATAAAAATTCCACGAAAACTTTTCTAAAATTCCCAAACGAGCTTTAATTCCTTTTTTAAAAGTTACGGCGTCTACGAATTCTGTATTAAAGCAATAGCCAACAGACCAGACAATTTTCAAAATGGCCGCGGTGGACTGACTGATGTTAACAATTTTTCAATGGAAGCCATGTGTTCCGAGAGGGCAGACAGACACATTGAGATCACTTCTATAGAAAACTAGCCTGCCCCAGCTTCGCACGGGTGAAAATGCATGTATTATATACAAATAAACCGTCCTCTTGAATCACTCCACCTATTAATACAGAATCAAAATCCGTTGCGTAGTTTTAAAGATCTACGCATACATAGGGACAGACTTTGTTTTATACCTTGTAGTGATGACAACCGGTCAATCCATTTCAAAATAACCTACGATCATTTCTTCATTTGCTCCTTTTAACAGAGGTAAGTTTTACTTGCCTAGGGTCCTTTTAACTTTAAAGTTAACGTAGGTACCTAAGCTAAGAATTGCTAAGAAAGCGTTCCTTAAAGCACTTGAAGGTTTAGCAAAAATAGGGTTTAGATTTCCGCCGCAAAACATATGTTAGTACCTATTGCTATTGATCTCTTAATAAATGAAACTTATAACTAAAAGCTACAACGCCAAACATTGTACCTAAAACCCTGAAGAACATCATTTCCTTTTCCTTCCGCCTTGCGAAACACATAATTTCCTTAGATTGCTCCCGGTGTGTTTCAAGCCGGTGCCTTGCCGGATGGATTGCCGGCAATATTTCCTGATTACCCTCTGCTTGCAGAAAAACATTGAATATACTTTACAAGGCCTGCGCTTTGAAATTATTGAAGAGATACGGGATTTGCAGTGACTTGATAATATTCTTAAAATATTTAACAGTGTTTAGGAATTAAATAATACCCTAGACATTTTACATTTAGGAATTAAATAATACCCTAGACCTTTTACATTTCGGCAAGACTTGCCTTCCCATCTTTGAGATTACCCCGAGTGCCAGGGCTTACGCACTATAGTAACAAAAAGCTTAGCTTTTAGGAAGTTTCAAAATCCGTAACAATAATGATGAAACGATTTTTCAGAAGTTCCTGTTTCGGTACGGATGAAATACAGTGCGTACATACTTTAAAAATGTTTTGTAGCTTCACAATCCCATCTTTTTACTAAGTGTTCGACGAAAACTATTCTACAGTATTTTATTTTAAATGCATTTCCATTACTACGCCACCTACACGTTTTCATTGGTACGCCGTCCGTAGCATCGGAAAGTTTAAGTACCAAAATAACTTAAAGGTACTACGGAAAAGGACAGAACGAGTGCATAACGATTAATTTATCATATCTCGTTTCTCGGGAACGAGAAAAATGAAAGGATTATATATATACAAACAATGCGTATCTATATAAGCTACGCATTCTTTGCTACGCCATTGCTACATGCTACGCCGTAGCAGTCGGAAAGCAATAAAGTTAAATCGTATGGGGAAAATGTATAGGTTTATGGGTTTACACATCTAAAGACCATGGTAGCAGCTCAGCACAAAAATATGCAAATGTGCAATAATGTGCTTCAACTCCTAACTTTTGAAGACCTCTGTGGCGCGGTAAAAATATATATTTAGATAATGTATTGTATTATGTATATTAGTCATCTAGTGCCCATAACACAAGCTCTGCTTAGCTTGGGGCAATATGCTGTGTGGATAGTCCAGCATTATTATTATTATTTAGACGTACGTATTTTACACTAACGTCATCAGATGACAGAAAGTGCGCAGACTACTCGTTTGAAGCTTGTGAGAAGCCATTTTGTCACTGTGTTTATCTAAATTTAATTGAGTTTAAGCCTAAGGTTTATGCCCATATTTGAATGCACATTTTAGTGCTGGGTGATAGCGGTATTGTATAAATGTGCACAGAGCTTTATCCGACTCACACAAAATCTTATCACTGACCGTGCATATTTACTTTGATACAAGAATCAACAACACATGACTCCTGATATAGGTAAAGTTCAGATTTATTTGCGAGTCCATTAATTAATTTATATTGTATGTTTATTTGTATCAAATAAATGTATTTTACTTTTTTATGTTAATTCAATTGCATGTAATTTTCACTCGGTTCAGTTTGAAGGTACCAATTCAATAGTCATTGCTCATTTGAAAGAATTACATTTAAATTAATTTTCCTTTCGTTATTATCCAAAAACTTCCACTAGCTACAAGGTAACATTATTTCACTAAAGTGCCAGGCCGAGAGTCGAACCCGCGTGCCGTCGCGGCCGCATCACTGCCCGAACTAGCGCGATTAGTGTGGATTACATTCAGACAGACTTTTTCCATTCTAACCCCTGACATGAGCTTACTACGTCTAAGAGCTTTGATACTTTTATGGGTTCATAATTATAGATTTTATTGATTGAGACCAAATATGTTTGTGCAATCTATATATACATATTTATTCCGGGTGTTCGGGGTATTTTCTATTTATGTATAATAAAAATATCTATGTCATTTATGCAATATATTGTATTAAGTATAAGAGTCATTAAGTACCTATAACACAAGCTCTACTTAGCAGATGCTTGATGATGTGGCTAGATGATGCTGTGTGGATTGTCCAGCATTATTTGTTCAAGCTTAGCTGAGAGTAGGTCAATAAAGTTGGGGAATACTACATAATCACTACATTTTTTCTACAAGTGAGGGGCTTAGAAGTGAATCAAGCTGAATTCAAAAACATCAGCTAGTTATAACAAAGCTTTAGAATAATCAGAATATTCAATGTATTGGTAAAAAAAAATATAACAAGTCAGAAAATAATTCTGATTATTTTAATTTTATTTATGTTTCAAGGAAAGTATCAAGACTTGCCGCCCGCGTACATCCACGAGCACAAAGCTTACATACAAATTACCATCGTGAATACACGCTGACCTACTGGCAGGTGAAAGCAATGGAGCGGCGTTTTATAGATTAGAAAATTTTTTATTTTCATACTTTAACATCTTCATCAACTTGTGGCTGCAGGTGGATACACTAGCCAAACACGATGTTACATTTATTTATTATTTTTATGCGAAAATTGAGGGTTAAAGCTTTTCTTTATCACTAAATACTCGTCAAAACACTATATCGGAATTTTATACAAAAAATATGATTTTTAGAAATATATGTACTTTAATTTTATAACAATTTAGCATAATTAATAAAAAATATTGTTCATCATAAAAAACCTTGGCAACATATTAAAGACATTTTCGCTTTGTGATTATCGAGGCCTTGTTGTTTGAATATTAGGCACTTTATCAAGTAACGAGCATCTACTACCTAACTTGTTCCGTCGATTAGTGTAAAAAAATTCCAAGTTACTCTAAGAAATAATAAGTGAGAAATTCATTATCCCAAAGCGATTGCTTTTAGAGACTAGCTTACCTACTCAGACTTACTTTAGCTCCACGGCGACTCCACACCTCTCGGTAGTCAATCACCGACACCTCCATTGATTGCCACTACATAATGCAGGAGCCACCCCCCACCCCCTCGCGTCCTCTAATTGTGTCAGCTGCCAGAGAACGCAGACCTGCTAGATAAAGGCTTTAGTTTTGAATTAAATTTACAAGTATTACATTTTATATGTGTTCTTGAGTGGAGACCGCGACTCGGCGAACGTAGTGAAGGACGGCCTCCGACCAGGTGGGATGGCGAACTGCGAAGGGCGCTATGGCGCTCAATAGGGGAGGTCTCTGTCCACCAGTGGACTACTATAGGTTGACCATCCAGTTGATCGATCGAAGATATTGTAGCGGTCGCAGCTATGGAGATCGGCTCAGGGGGCCTACTCGGAAAATAAAAACCGAAATTTCTGATTTAGTTTCGCGTAAAACCATGAGTAAAAGATAGCGTTTGCACGAAATCGAATCAGGTAATTTCGATATTCGTTTTCACGAGTACAGGACCGCTATTCGTACAAAAAAAAACTGTTTGATGAGTTTGCGTACATCGTCGCAGCTTGAAAACGGATGAATTGAGTTTGATTTTATTTTTCTGTTCAAAAACATATTATGGAAGTACCTGATCAAGTTAGATGAAAATCTGTGTTGTAGGTACGTAAAAGCTTTAGTTTTGTGATGTTGGTATCTCTGTACTCTCGGGTTGATGATTTATCTTCGTGGCTCCTTTTGTTTTATTAGTAGAACTAGATACTAACAGACACAGGTCTCAGTAAAATGGTGGGCATAGAGTAAAAACTTTGCTGTGTCTGGTATGTTTGTGCATGTCGGTAATGTTGTGCCTACAATATCGATTTAAATAATTGTTATTGTCATGGCGTCGCGATGGGCTTGTAGGAAGGCTTCCTATGTGTGAGTTTTTAACACTTTGAGTGCTGAAAACGCACGGTATGAGTTTTCTACAAGTGACTAATATGCGTAAATCCACACTAGCGCAGCGGCTGAGAAAATACAGATCTTTGTGACTCAGCAGAGCTGTAATATTTTTCGAACGAAATGCATGTGCGGCGCAACACAACCGCTGTGAAGAGCGGCAGCACGAATTTTTTAGGTAAAATAATAGATCGCAATCGTCGAAAAAAAACCGCAGTCAAAGTATTTGTTTTAGTAACTACTTTTACTATAACTACTACTATTTCTCTACTTCATTGTGTGTAACTAAGTCAAGAAACTTAGGTATCAATGGTTGATCGTCTAGACTTGGCGGGAGATTAATATTTTTGTGGATTTTTTTTTCTACAAGGAATAAAACTAGCGGGGATATAATTGCCGCAAATTGTAAACCATTTTTTATCAAGTTATTGATAAACTAACTTCCATTCTTTGTTATTTTTGGACCATTTGTGAAAATAAAAAAATCTTCCCAAATGCTCCAAAATACAATTAAATCGCGTGCGTGCGCTCTGCGTGTACAGTATATAATAACGCCTTCAGGATGTTGTTGGGATTGCCCCGCTTCTGCAGTGCTTCCTCCATGTTTGCTGAAGCCCAGGTTGATGGCTTTCACTCCATCATCCGCAAGAAAACAGCCTGGCTGCTGCGCAGAACATGGAGCAGTTCCAACTCCATCCTGCAGGTTGTGGGCAGCAAGTTTGCCTCGCCCATCATGCAGAGACTTAACGGAGTCCTCACTCATTAGACTCCATGGCTACGAAGCTCCATGGGTTGGGTGGGAGTCTGTTTAATGACTGCTGCAAATCTAATTTTAATTTAATTTAAGGTCTGTGTAATTTTGATGTGTGTGGACAATTACCTGTCTGAATAGAGAATCTTTTTATTTATTTAATCGAAGTTGGTTTCAATATGGGTTCATAGGAATTATTTTACGAATTTCAGCAAATTATTTTTCAGTCAGTTTTAATTCTTGAAGATCGCAGACAATAATAACCAGAAAAATATTTGAGTCTCGCGTCAACACAACACGATCAACCTTAACCAAAATACTGGTAGGTAGGTGCATGCCTACTAACCTATTCGTATCCATTCTACACGGTTCTAAGGGTAGGTACTTACTTAGCAGAAAGGGGTGATACGTTCGGATTCGGACCCCAGGGCGATTAACTTTTGTAGTCTACCTACAATTTCAATTAATATTTTCGCATTGTCACACTAATTTTATAAATGCGAAATTGAATGGATTGGGCTGAATGTTTGCATAGATATTACCTAATAGTCGGTACAGTTCGGTACCCAAAATTAAATGAATATTGCCAATGCTTCAGAACCCTTTTAAGAAGCGTATATGATCCACTAACAATTAAAAACCCTGTTAGAAATTTAGAAAGACTCAAAATATTTAATAAACGACAGCGCCTTTACCACTCGCAATAGCAAACAGCCGAGCTTGCTGAAAACGCCGTCAAAGTAAATATTTTGTTAAAAACTACACTTTTACAATATCGCTCGCGAAAGCTTTATATTTGCAGTAAATATTGAATGCCGTTGAAAGCTCTTTGATCGTTTAACTATCTGCTTTGAGTCTTTAATGTTTTTGATAGGAATATTGCAAAGGAGGAAAATTTTTAATTTGTAGGCACGTAGGTATTTGCTTCTTGTTTGTTTATTTACAGAAACCAGTTTTGTATACAAAATGTTGTAATTATTAACGATAATTTGACTTGTAAATTGGTTTCATCGATAAATTTGTATTATTTTATTTGACATTTTAACTGAGAAATAAACGAACTCTCGAAAATATTCCTCGTTATTAGCGCCATCTATGAAAAATTCTATATAACTTCGAAGTCACTATCACTAGAGTGATTGAGTTCACTTTGAATAAAGGTGGAAGGCTGTTTTCATGGATCGATATTTGTCATAAATCACAGATAGATGGCGCAACATGTACCAGAATGTAAAGGTTAATTGGTTTTGGCGGTGAATATTTTAGGTATGTTTTTGTAATTTAAAATGTAGGGCTCAGAACTTGGTACCGAATCATTCACCACTCACGAGTTTTCTTTGTTTTTCATTACGTTTTATTAGCACTTATCCGTCAGTTTATTTTATGCAATTTAAAGTGTATGTTTTTTTTGCTGTAGGTACTTTCCTTCAGTCTTTTGTTTAATTTTATTCTATTCTAATATTTCCTTTCAACTTTACAGTTCTTTCACAATACATTGTCTGTTGTATCCATTTAAAGCATTCAACGCAGCTCCAATTTTCAGCCGTCAATGGAGTGTCACTGCCCCAAGTTTCATGACCTGAAGCTTTGAACTGGCTTTGTGTTTGACAATGAACGTGTCTAGACTTTCAGGTGCTGAAGGGTGTCAACAGGATACATATTTTAAATCTAGGAGCCTTTTATACTGAGTAACATCGGCGTGGTTGTAGGTCCCTGATTTCACTTGAGCGCACTCATTCAAAGCTTTTGACTGAACAACCAACCAAACCATTTCCTTATTTAATAATATAAATAATCAGGACTCAGGTATTATTTTTATTTGTCGGCAGAGGCCGCGCTTTTGTGATTTAATCATCTGATAATAGTGTTAAAAATTCTGAAAAAAGATTTTCTAATTACTTTCTAGTCAAAGTCGCATTCAGTAACAAGATCGAATGAACTTTGCTCCTTAGAAAAAATACCCAAAGATACCTCAGTCTCAATCCCTTAACCCTGTGTTACTGAACTATTGATTTTTTTGTACTGCAAAATAAATGTACAAAAAACAAAGCATTGCTTGCATTTGTATTTCTAAACAAATTAGCAAAATTCAATGATTTTGCAAGCCCTAAGCTGCGTAAAGCTTGTGTTATGGGTTCTAGATTACTGACATACTTTATACAATCATGTACTTACTACTTATTTCACTATAGAACACCCTGAATATCTGCATCGTAGGTACAAGATGTTGGACCGCAATATCAATTCAATTCAAAGGAACCTTGTCAATGCGATTTTTATCCTGATGAGCGGCTAGAATGGGGATTGGTGCAGTTTCAGGAATTCAGAACTATATACCTATTTACACCTCTCTTGATGATTCAGAGCTCAATATCCGTGCCGGACCAATCCAAAGATCCTATCTCATATTGAGATCAGCTTTAAAACCACTTGCGCAAGCCACTACCACGCATTTTCGAAAAAGGAGCCTGTAGGGTAATAAATACCATTTTTGGACCACTACGATGGGTCAACGACCGGCCGCTATTAGAAATTTACAATTTTAAATATTGCACACGAAATCAGAACTGCTTGTTTTTGCGCGGCATTCTATTTTTTAGACTTGTTTTTGCGCATCTTTCTATTTTTTTTAATAAATAAATAATGCTAGACAATTCACACAGCATCATCTAGCCCAAGCTAAGCAGAGCTTGTGTTATGGGTACTAGATGACTGATATACATTATATATACTCGTATATATATCCATTATATTAAATATTATACGAGTAATAGTATAATGAAGTATTCCCGTTTGAGTACATTAAATATTTTTATGATAGCGTGTCGACTAAGGGGCAGCTCACTACATATTTAGCAGACAGAAAGACAGACAAAGCTAGTCGGTAGGTATATTCGCATTTATTGTGGTTAAATGGATTGCCTATGATTATATTCCATTATGTAGGTATGTATATTCCAGCCGAATTGGATGAAGAATGTTTGTAAACTAACCGCCTATACTCAACCTGAAATTCACTATGTTGCCACGTCTTTTTTACGCAATCTACATGCAAACTTGGCGATTTAAGATCCTTCCTATAATAAACGATGCTTACAATTACCTATCAATACCAATCAAAACGACATCAAACAAGTGAGTTTAGGTTTTTGTGTCGTAGTTTGTTCACAAACTTTTCTATCGAGTTTGACTAGTGTAGTATAGTTTTAGTACATAGTAGTACTTTTTGTAGGTGTAGTATTCTGTGATTCGCACATTCGGTGTAGTATTCGCATATAGCCTCAAAACATCACATTTGATTCATTAATCAACACGTTGCAGAATTAATGGATCATGTTCTCCTGAAATTGCATTACTGCTGATGGATTGATAATATTTTCCGGCTTAGTCACTTAGATGCAAATTTACAAAAAAATACAAAATACAAACAAACACTTTAATGGAGCAAATAACAGTGCATCCCGTCTTGTAGGAGAATTGTGGGTTCAAATCCCGTCTAAGTAGATTTTTTGGGTTATTATTAAATTTCTTAGACATAGCATAGGTTTACCGTTTTGTAGGACTCTTGTTAAGTTTGACATTAACAAGAGTCCTACAAAACGGTAGATATAAAAGGAAATTGCATAAAATATGGTCTTTGATAACAAAGATAATTACAATTTATGATTCGAAATCAATTAGAAGTATACCTGACTGGCATTTATGACTGAAACCTGTTGAGCTAAAACATCAGACAGTTGCAAACATTCTAGAGGTAGCAAAATATTGTGTACACAATTGTAATTTTTATCTAGTTTGTTTTTAAGAGTGCAATAAAGTATTTTCGATCTGTTTAAAGTCATTTATAACGGGATATTTACCATGATTTGATTTTTGAGTTTTCTAATATTTCGGCACAGTTTCATGCGCCATGATCACGGAATAACTGAAAGCACTGCGACTACGAGTAAGTTTTTATGGGCAGACATACCGATCTACCCTCATTTTTGTCTTTTGCTACGACCGTTACCACTACGAAATATTGGATAACTCAAAAATCAAATCATGGTAAATATCCCGTTTTAAATGACTTTAGTGTTGATAACCATGATAGTTTCAACAGTTTTATTTCGATCTATCTATCTATTACAAGATAGATATTCTAACCCCACAGAGTTAAAGAACCATTCACGAGATCCACAAACCGTAAGGCGCTCTCCGAACCCCTGTGAATGGCTGATCAGCGTGATTCAACTCTATAATGGGTGCTGCCCTTTTTCGGCGATTTATTCTACATCCGAGAGGAATAGCTTTTTTAGGGAAATCTGAATAGCGGGCTTCGATGAGGTCAGAGTAACGGGCCGTTTGTCCACTTTGTCCTATTCGTTTATCGAAAGAAGGAACTTGTGCAAACAAATGTTCTAGTTATAGTTTGATTGTTTTGAAAAAATTAAAGAACGACTTTAAATTTCTTAGTATTTAGACTCGACCTCAAATTCCTTAGTATTTAATTTTTTTTAAAAGTTTTTCATCACAAATACATCCATCGGAAGTAAAAAAACTATGGGAGCACCCCGGGATCAATCTCGATACGAAATATTTTTTCAAATCGGTCTATAACGGAGAACTCATCTTACAGACTCGTACCTACATTAAAATATACCTATAGCCAAACAAATAAAATACGTCTTTTGTTTTTCGCCGGTTAAAAATTATTTTACCAAGCTGTTTTCGGTGAGGCTCGCAAAAAGTTGTAGGAAATAGTTATCTTAAGGTTATACTTAAGTGTAAATACTACTTGTAATTATTTTATTCTATTGTTATTTTAATTATTTCAATAAACAATATTAATACTTACATACATTTAATACTATAATGACCGTCTATTCCGATTTTACCTTCCGTTAATATCGATCCGGGCCTTCCTAAGTGCACTAGGAAGATCTCCTCTGGCTCTAAACAAAGGAATGGATGGGGATAATCCCCGCTCAGAGGGGATCAGGGTTCTACGCTTTCTACTTCCTTACTTGATAGCAGTTCCTACCTACATTACGATAGATAGATGTAGTAAATAATTCTGTTTCTGCGTCTGTATTAAACACTAGCTGTTTCCCGCGTTAAATTCAAATTTCCCATTTCTAAAATATAATATAGCCAATGTCACCCGGGGATAGCGTAGATTCCCAACGGTGAAATAATTTTTAAAATCGGTTCGTTAGTTTCGGAGCCTATTCAATTCAAACAAACAAAAAAATCAAATCTTTCCTCTTTATAATATTATTAGCTTTCGCCCCGCGGCGCTCGCGTGGTACCACGATAAAAAGTAGCCTATATGTTATTCCAGTACACATACTATGTATGTTCCAAGTTTCATCAAGATCCGTTCAGTCGTTTTTGCGTGAAAGAGTAACAAACATCCATGCATCCATCCATCCATACATACTTACAAACTTTCGCGTTTATAATATTAGTAGGATTAGAGTATGGACAAGCTCTACTTAGTTATGGACTAGATAATGCAGTGTGAATTGTCCAGCACTATATTATTCATATTCATTATTCATATCATTTATTGTAATTTCATGCATACAGGTAGAAATACAGAAATACAGAAATACGTTTATTGTTCTGGTCGTTTTCTATATATTAAAAAAATATCTATCTATGTAATGTATTGTATTATGTATATCAGTTATCTAGTACCCATAACACAAGCTCTGCTTACCATGGGGCTAGATAATGCTGTGTGAATTGTCTAGCATTTTTTTTTATTTATTTCTTCTCACTTCTTCCACTGGTGGACAAAAAATTGAAGTGAACTATAAAATAATTTAATTGATAATAATGAATAGTATAAAATATGACCTGTCTAAGTGCTTATTTGTAAACTTAAAGAAATAAAAACTTTTCATTTTCATTTTCAGTATATGTATCATATATAACTCCCATAAAACAGTTCCCATGGGATAGAAATACCGTGAACATTGTCTATCGATGATTTTGTGATATTGCTTCACCATAGGTACGTACTACAACTGTCAAACATATTTTCTGCATATGAGCAGGTCTGTAATTCGAACACTATTGGTTCGTAATTAGAGTATCGCTTCAAAAAGGGGCGGACCATATACGGCGACCCGAATCAACATGGGCCTTATTTGGAGCCGAAAATTAACGGGTCAACAATACGCTGGAAACTTGACATGATCCGTGTTAAGTGACTTATGTCACTGTGACACCAAGGTTTTTTAATATTGTTTGCCGAACTATTTAGAGCGAAGACTTCAAATTAAAGTTTTGCTTGCTGGTGTAAATAGTTTATTACATTATTTTGAGGTAAATATTACTGGGTATCAAAGAATTAGCAAGCTGAAGTGGCAGTGGGCCGGCTATATCTCGCGAAGAACCGACGGCCGCTGGGGCAGAGGTGTTCGTGAGTGGAGACCACGACTCGGTAAACGTAGAGTAGGACGCCCTCCGACCAGGTGGGATGACGACCTGCGAAAGACTGCAGCTAGATGCTGGATGCGGCAAGCTGATGACAGGGCGCCTTGGAGCTCATTGGGGAGGCCTATGTCCAGCAGTGGACTGCTATAGGCTGATGATGATTATTGGGTATCCAAAGATCGTTATATTTCAGTACCTGGATTTTTTTTACGTTTGTATGTAAGTTTGGTAATGCCGTAGTGTTTGGCTTCGATTTGCTACACCAGTGTCCAGCAGTGGACCTACATAGGCTGTTGTAGTGAGGTGAGGATGTAAGCTTAGCCAACTTACATACCTACGTACTATACGTAAAACTTTCGCATTGATAACCATAATGGGATGATATGAATTAGTAAGTAATCGCCTAGATTATCATTTGTAGACTCAATCACTGTAGGTAATGCAATTCTACAATGAAGTAAGTACATACATAGATAATAATATACATAGGTAGGTACCTGCTATCAATTATCGCTCATTTAGGCCTAATGGTGCGGCGCCGACGCGACGGCCAGAGAAACTTGTGCATGAGCATAATTAACTTAACAATAATTAACCACATTAATAGATAAACATCTCTTAATCGTAAACAGCAGAATTTGCTTAACAACTTTTTGGCTGAGTGTATCTGCTTTATTGTACACCACATGTAGATCATTAGAAAAAATACATTACATGGCCATACAATAGGCGGCCTTATCGCTAAGAAGCGATCTCTTCCAGGCAAGCTTTGGATGGAAAGAATTATGTAAATTTAAGAAAGGCAGGGGGTGTACTAGCTCACAGCTCTAGCGAAATAAAATGTAGGAAAAGTTCTGTCAAACAAACCGTCAATAAACATGTAGGTACCTAATTGTACATTAATATTTTTAAGAATACAATATGACTGTGTTATTACTTATTACCCTACTTACCTATGAACGTATCCTATGGAAGTTAAAACATTTCATTTATTGATTGCATTATTTTAGAACGTATTTACTAAAATGACTATAATCCAGGTGGGATGACAACCTGCGAAAGACTGCAGGTAGATGCTGGATGCGTCAAGCTGAAGACAGGGCGCCGTGGCGCTCATTTTGGGAGGCCTATGTCAGCAGTAGACTGACGTAGGTGGATGATGATGATGATGACTATAATTATTAGATAATAAAGAAAAATATGCAGCTACCCATGTTGCAATGGGAGGTTCGAGTCTCATTTCCACCTGACCATTTCGACTCAAGTCTTGACCCTTGTTCCCCATAAAGCATTCAACCACAACATTCCCCATCCATCAGCTGAGTCAGTCAGAAAACCCCCCGACGGTAGACACCACGTGCTTCTCCATATACCAAGCGAACCATATTTTAGGACCCAATCCATAACCAAGGGACCATCACCCTGTTACACTATGTCAGTGTTGCTAGAGTGGAACGAATTGTACAATATTTGTATGTTTATTTGCTGTTTATTAGATGCAGGTGAAATAATAATAACACTTTCAATTCTTAAAACTTTTCTTTTTTGCTTCACATTATTATTATTATTGTTTTTGGCTCATTAGTTAAAATATGTAAAAAAATTACGCGTAATGGCAGAGCACAAAGGTCTTGATTATAAGTCGGAACATCCCTGTAAAACCTGTGTACCACAAATAAATAAATCATAAATGAACTTTTTTATAAATGTAGAAAAACTAAACTCGGTTTGTTTGTTATTTGCTTTCGTGACGTTGTTCCTGAGTTTACTCCCATTCATTTCTTGTCCTTAAGTATCGTATCAAGCATAGTGAGACAACGCCATCACCGAAAAATCTAAAATTGCTGCAATTCAGTCCCGTCAACTTTAAGCATGGAAAATATGTTACATACTATATTAAATATTTTTTTCTGATTATAGTGCATTCGTTCACTCTGTGTTTTTGATAAAACTGAACTTAATTATCATATCAAGCCCATGTCCACGCACTATCTTGACGCGTTAAACCGCAATTTATAGCACTTTTTCGTAGAATCCTCCACATTTCATCTGGCAACACCGCACTGCATATTTAGCCCTACCTCTTTAAGGAACCTACCTATTTAGGAGCACGCTAAAGATGCTAAGTCTCGCGGGATTTTCTTTTTAGGCCCGGACTTTAAAAGGACTAGGTTACGCAACATGTGAATGAACTGTCGTTTTTATTTGTTTTTGAAAGTGGTTAAGGTTCGTGCCTATAAACTGAAGTTGCTCATTTAAATATGGAGAGTGCAGGTTGGCATATTGTTACGAAGATGCAAGCAACAGGTTCAGGTAGTTTCTGATCAAGCGATATCGTAAGTGGTTATTTTGAAAGCTACTTTGCCATGTGTTTATCAAGAACTTTGCCGATTATTGTAATATACGTAATTGGTTGAGCTATGAAAAGATATGTGTTCGGAGTATCTCTGAATGATAGGATTCGTAACGAATACATCCGACAGAGAAGCAAAGTTATCGACATAGCTCTAAGAATAATTATCAAGCTAAAGTGGCAGTGGGCCGGCCATATGTCGCGAACAACCGACAACCACTGCTGAAGCAAACGTATGCCTCCCTCCGACCAGGTGGGATGACGAACTGCGAAAGACTGCAGGTAGATGCTGGATGCGTCAAGCTGAAGACAGGGTGCTGTGGCGCTCACTGGGGGAGCCCTATGTCCAGCAGTGGACGGCTGATGATGAAGAAGTAACTATTTGTTTAAAATAGTCACAAACATTTTCAAATAATGCCTGGTACTCATGTACCCTAGGATGTACGAACATTAATATCTATATTATTATATCTAAATGCACCTATTTAGCTTTTAATTCTGTTAGAGCCTCAATGTTTTGGGTCCATAACTTGAATGATATCTATGTAATGTAATACTTAATACAATATACATTACATAGATAGTTTTGTTAGTTTTCATGTTTCTTTACTCTAATACAACTAGACTGATGTGAAAAAGTATTTTTTGGTTATACTCTTACCCATAAACATGTCTTGTAGGGTAATAAAGCTTATTCTTAGTATTTTATAAGGAAATAAAGTTTATTCTAACTTCGATACTTACTCAAAATACTCAAATCTTTTGTAAATATTAAACGATCCCAGTTTAGATTCAGAATTCGATTAATCTGTTGGTACACGTATCAGCTAAACTAAGATAGCGTGATTTTCTTCAAACATTGCATTTCCCTACGTCCGAACTCAAAGCGTTCCACTACTATCCGTAAACCAACGCCGCACAAATATTGGTTTCTACGGACTCTACACACGAATGGGATTCTAAGCTGCTTGCTTGCACAAAGGGATTCCCTGTATCTATAGTATTCCCAACTACACTGTTTACTGTATGAACCACATAAATAAATAAATAATGCTGGATAATCCACACAGCATCACCTGGTCCCAAGCTAAGCAGAGCTTGTGTTATGGGTACTAGATGACTAATATATTTAATTCACTACATTACATAGATAGATAATTTTATTATACATAGATAACGACTAAAGCACCCCGAATAAATATCTACACATCGTTCACATAATTGTCCCGAGGCGGAAATTAAACCCGCAACCTCTTGCGTCGCAGGCAGACCTTCGCCCACTGCACCACAGAGGTCGTCAATCTATAGTATTACTAACTACACTGTTTACTCCATGAACGATATTGCATCAGTTACAATATGAATACAGAGGAATTATGGCCGTAACGTATATATATACGTAAACTAGATCAAGTTTGCGTAGCACGTGTCAATGAGACTGTTTCGGGTCGTTATCGTTTGTTCATTGCTAAGTTAATGCTTCTGCTGGATGCGGCAAGCTGAAGACAGGGCGCTATGTCGTTCATTAGGGGACGCTATATCCAACAGTGGACTGAAATAGGCTGATAATATTGGTGTGATTGATTATAAAAAAGGTATATAATATCCTCGGTAGGTACTGGGTCAACCTATGGGCTAAATATGGCCTAGGTATGACCTAACCTACATAAAAAAATTACTTGACGTGCTTAGCTTGTATATACCACTACTCTAAGTACCGTATCACGGGCCAGCTCCCTAATAAGGTCCACAAGTATGAGTGAAATCCTCTAAGCACTATTTCATACCATTTCGACAGTCTATCGATAGTACGTGCCATGATTTGATGGTGTTTGGAACATCCGCCATCACAGGAAGGTAGTGCACCGTTACCCGCGTTGGTTGCATAACAAGTGATGGGAAGTGCGAATATCGTGGTGACCACGTAGACCAGCTGTGGACACGTAGGTGGGACAAAGGTAGGAAGTGTGTTGTCTGGACTTTGACATGGCAGATTTATATTTTTGATTCATAAATCTCATCGTCATCAATCTATATCTAGAAGTACATATTAGGACATGAAAATCAGAAATAAAGAAAATTATAACCTACTTGATAACTCAGATAATTTCTAATTTATTTCCCATTGCTTGACACTTGGCAGAAAAGCGAAACAATATATCTGTTACTGCCTACAAGACTGAAATTACTTATTATAGGCAGGTACATTTTGTCAAGTTCCTTTAAAAAACCAATATTTTGTTCAAAATCTAAATCTATCATTAATAGTGAAGTACTTAAAAGGTTCGTAAACCTTACATCGTCATAATCTGTGTTCATAAGGTTGCCTGGAAGAGATCGCTCACAGCGCCCAAATCAAATCCCATATCAAAGCTTTATAAGCTTTATTCAACGCATTTCTTTCTGTATTTTCCCTGTTTTTGTGGTATAATAAAATATTTCCCATCTATCTATTTTAGCCCTGTCGTGGGAATCTATGAATCCCCAAAAGCTCCAAACACCGTAAGCTCACAGGTGCCATAGTAAACCCAACAGCTGACAGCTTTAATGTGTCAGTGGACTATCATCAGATCCGGCGATCGACCAGCATTCGAAGTCGCAGTGCATTAGCATTCACCCTGCAGTTTGTCCGCAGTAGGTTTAACGGGCAGTGGGAGTATTAGGCGCATTTACATGTTAATTAGGTGCCCTTCTGTGTTTGCGCACACACTTAGGCACTAATAAATGTGTTACGCTGCCAACATCTTCGCCGGCTACTCACCAAAACGTTTTTAGAGCTTTTTTTAGGGTTTTTAGTGAGGCTAAATATCAAAGTTAATGTATATTGTAATAAAAGCATATGTATGTAATGAAGGCATAGAATAGGTATGGAAATAATGTTTTCCTAACCTAACCTAAATCAAGTATAGCTGAAAAAGTAAAGGTTTTACCGAATTTAAACAAATCAAATGAGATCTCTTAGCACAAAACTAAAAGTGTAATGTGGCAAATCACGTCACCAAACTATTACTATTTTCTCGCAGAAAGTGTAAAAAGTAAATATTTTGACGACCGATGTGGCGTGGTGGGTGCGTGTGGAAGGTTACGGTTCCATTCTAAAACTCCAAGTGAGTTGCAAAAATTATCAAGAAATAAATTAAAAAAAATTGTTAAACACATTCTTTGTAAAAAAAGCTTATTACAAAATATCAGATTACCTAGAAGATAAAAAAGCTTGGAACGAGTTTTGCTCCAACTCAAAATCTACCAACTTGCAGATAAGCAAATCAAATGACACATAAGTTATGAACATACTAGTGGTTTCTTCTCACTTCTTCCACTGGTGGACAAAAAATTGAAGTGAACTATAAAATATGACCTGTCTAAGTGCTTATTTGTAAGCTTAAAGAAATAAAAACTTTTCCTTTTCATTTTCATTCCCGCCTTGGGACAAATGTTTGTACGATCTGCAAATATTTTTTCCGGGTGTTCTGGATTTTAAGACAACTTTATGCTCGAGTATAAATTCTCCTCGTGCCTAAAGTTGTCTTTGTCATGGGATTAAATTCATCTCACAATCAAGATTCAAGTAACTCCTTTGCTTGCGCTGATTCAATGGCGTCCGTACCTATGACACTGCTTTATACCCTCGGTGTATAATCTACAACTACACCTATTTTGATGAATAAGGTGTTAATGATACAAGTTTTATTTTCTAATAAAATCTAAATTAACGGTTTGCCCAGAAAATTATTATCAAGCCATGCCTCTTTAATGACAACTTCTCCCATACAACCAATCATTATGGATCTCACATCGCCGTCCAAATCGGGTGGCAAACGGCAACGGTGCGCGTCCGGCGGACGTAGGAAAGTAAACTAAGCTGCGCCGGCGCAGGTCAGCAGGAAGTTACCAATGGACAGTTTAATATCTATAAATTCAGTTGGTCCATAGCACAAGAATGCAATAACGAAGAAGAGTAAAGTGTCCCCAAGACGCTGAATTCTAAATACTTTATTTCTATAGGCTTAAAAAATAGCACTAACAAGTAAAATGGCTACATTGTGTCAATGCTTTAAGACAGCGCTACGCCAGATATTAACCAAATTAAAATGAATAATCATAACCCACTGGTTAAAATTACCATTTCCTACATCGTACATAGAAAAAGATAACTTATAATATAAATTTACAATCATGTAAGTTAGTATTTTTTATAAAAATGAACTTTACAAACCTCCGTGCCTTCTCTAGTGTTATCATTCGTGTTTTGCTTTTCTGCTTTGGTTAAGTAATTGCCAACATTGTAAAGGACATGTTATTTTAAGAATAAATGTATGCTTGCTTGTATATTGGAATAATAACCTGCCAAATTTTAATTCTAATGCAAATTATATTAAAATTAACTTCAGAAATTGCATTAACATCGCCATGTTCACTTAATATCTTTTTCATGGTAAGTTAATCAAGTTGCACGGCATATTTGAGTCATTGCAATGAAGCTACACAAGATCTCAAACTGTTTCAGCGAAACGTCAGAAAAACAATGATGACATCCCATTAGGTATATGGGAGTACAACAGATCGATAAGATCATACTAATGGTTTTAATTATTTAAATGTTTATGCTTATGTGTTCGTCTGACTGACCAAGACATTGTGTAAACCTGTTGAAACGTCGGGAAATTAGGTAAATAAACGCAATAAATGCCCGTGAATAGTTCAAAAAGTGATTTTATGTATAACATTTACAAAGACCATTGGGTACTGTTTTGTGATTACTTTTAGATTAGTTTGTGATTCTATTATTTACTTACCTATATTCAATACTTTGCTTTCTTTCTACCTAAAATGAGTTTACAATTTTTTGTTTGCATAAATTGCTCTTCTAAAGCTTGCATGTTTCACAAGAGCTTATCTCAACCTTATTTTTATATAAAACCAAATTTACTAATTTTCAAGTTAATTTGTAACACGAAGTGTAAAATTTCCTACGTAAGTTTTGATAAGCGCACCTCTAGTTTCTAAAACGTTTTTTATTTGTGTATGTTTGTACGTACATTCTAGGATTCAATTTAGACTAGTATTGTACCAGACCAATGTTATTTATATTTAATAAATAATTTCTGAAATTGAAAAAAAAAATTAAAGACGCACTTTCTTCAAGATTATATAGTTTGTGACGTAAAGTGGATAATCCATTACCTACGGGGTAGTTATTTTAAATTTGTAACTACTATTAAGTCTGGAACTTTTCACTCATACCTGCGTATAATAAAACAATATCTAACATTGACGTATGAAAATATGTGATGTACATGAAACTATGGGACACCTAGTAGCAAAATGGTAACCACAGAAAAACTAGTACGTACCTACTTACATAACGTTAATGACGTTTGTTGTACATGTAACGAAGGGGAAAAAGGGCTAGTCAATATACTCTACGACTCCTCCCCTATTTAACATTGATAACTAGTTTTTGCTCTGACAAGTTACAATAATGTTTTAAACGACATATCAGAAATTATATCTAGAGAGATTGTTTTTATTTAACTGAATTATAATAATGGTTATATTGGTATGCAGACAATTTTAATATTTAAATGTGAAGGATCAATGTAAGCTGGGAATATTTTATGGAATGAACAACTGATGGGAAGCAAATGTAATTAGCATTATTTTAATTAAGTCGAACTTTCATTAATTAAAGAAAATTTAAAAGTATATTTATATTTTTCTTTAATAAATACAATAGTAAAAGTGGTGTACATATTGGTGAGTTTATCAAAATATGAAATACTAACTGCGCCCCGCGGTTTCACCCGCGTGGTGATAGATATTTTGGATAATATACAATATCTATATCTTTATGTAGCCTATGTATTATTCTGATATGTAAGCTATATTATTGTGAAGTTTTATTAAAATCCATTCAGTAGTTTTTACGTGAAAGAGTAACAAACATCCATCCATACTTACAAACTTTCGCGTTTATAATATTAGTAGGATTAAGGTAGGTATATTTATGTTTTTCGTTAAAAAACACAATAGTTAAAGTGGTGTATTGGTGTAGGTATCTTAAACTACTAATTGAAACCGGAGGCCCACGTTCTTATTAGAGAAAGAAACTGGAAGATTTAATTATACACCTATAGTAAAAAATCACAACAGCAATTTAGAATCCCATACCATCGTAACCGATCAGTTATTCGCCTCACACAAACAAATTCTTTCCGTACTAAGAATCCTTCCGTAAATACTCCCGTGCGCATTAAAATTGTATAAGACGTAGTTTTTGTGTAGTCGGTAGTAGGTATAAAATTGTAATTAACATGAAGTTTCCCGCAATAACCGGGGAGCGCGCGCGCATCCAAAATTGGCGCGTACAGCTTTTTGCGGCGCCGCGTACCTACGCTGAATATCATAAGCGTCGTCCGTGTCGTCTCACATGGCGGCATTTTTCATTGCAATTTTCTCTTGCTTCTGTTACTATACAAATGTTGCTTGCTTCTGTTACTAACTTACTTAAACGAGACCAAAGCTACGAGTAAAGCTTTGTTAAATAACACATTTTGGTACTTCCACTTCTCAAAGTTTTCCTTGAATTTTTGCATGAGCAACACAACTTTTAATGAAGAATATATGGCCCAATGCCGGGCAGATTAGGTTAAAGTTTTAGTTATTTTTTTATTTCTTAGTCTTTACATTCAGACCTGGATTATTATTCATCGGCCTACGTGACTTCTTACATATTAGTACTAAGTTTAGTACGCTATTGTGTGTAACCCAAGTTTATTTTGATCGGGATTCACCCCGTGTGCTGTCCTGCAGAGGGCAGCACAGGGAGACAGTCCTTCGCCCGTAGGTACCTATAGCTACTCCTTACTACGCTCTACAACTGATGCGACGCCTTACAGCGTACGATACGACGCTTGATACGCTACACAAGTTGGTATAAAACACAGGTAGAATATTTTTTAGGTGGGATGACGACCTGCGAAAGACTGCAGGTAGATGCTGGATGCGGCAAGCTGAAGACAGGGCACTATATCGCTTATTAGGGGAGGCCTATGTCCAGAAGTCGACTCACATAGACTGATGATGATGATTGTACTTATATTTGATTATCTATACTAATATTATAAAGAGACAAGGTTTGATTTTTTGTTTGTATTGAATAGGCTCCGAAACTACTGGACCGATTTGAAAATTTCTTTCACAGTTGGAAAGCTACACTATCCGCGGTGAAAAAAGGCTATATTATATTTTCCAAAAAATTAGGGATCCTTACTAAAACTCCAATAATGTAAACCAAAGTGTTAAAATATTCCAATACCCGTGCGAAGCCGGGACGGTCCGCTAGTTGTACTTATATAGTTACTTATAGCAATATGATTGTACTATTAGGGTCTTTTCATTTCTGCCTTTTTAGTGCACTGAATCCTATCCAAGGTATCCGACACGACTCTCCGATCGGCCGCCCTAAGTACACACACGATACTCATACGGCATGCGCTCGTTTTTGCGCGCCCTCGTAACACGATCGGTCGCTCGTAATTTTACCTTTTTTCCGATACGATGCCTGGATCCTTATTAGGGGTGCCTGATTACGTCACTGGAGGTTGCTATGCGGTGACAGTTTCTATTGCTATCAATTTGAAGGAATCTTAAGTATTTTCAAAAGGTACATACGAGAAAATTGTAAGGCAATAACTAAAGAATTGAATTGAAGACGGATGAATGGTTATCTAATGGCTGTCCGCGATTTCGACAGAAATGGATAGATTTCTAATAGAATAATTTATTAATTTCTTGATACTTTAGTATTGTGTGTCGCACAATAATAATGGATAAAAACATCTTTTAAAAGCCTTAGCAAACCGCTCGCGATGCATAATGAAAACGAAAAATTTAAGGCTGGACCTTGTACTATTGTTTAATATTGTATCTCTATGAAAACTCTTTTTATTCTACTTCAGTGAATCAATAAATGTAGTTTTTTTCTTTTTTATTTCTATTTTAATTGTATGTGTGTGTGTGTTTTTAGTACCAAATAAATTGATTATCTATCTATATACCTTTAATTCTGAAATAAACAAAGTTTTTAAGACTTTATCCATTTCTCTTCAGAATTAGACACGTAATCAGAACTTTATCCGCGATAATGTCCTATACACTAGCGGTACCGCGTGTCTGCGCGCGCGCAGTATAATAGGGAGGCTGGGTCCGTCGCGCATACTAAGGATCCCTAAGGAGCCTTAAGGGCCTTTAATAGTACTAGCGTAGTGTATTCCTAACTAGCAACTAATGAAGAGATAGGGGACTCTTTTTTACGGTTTCAAGATTTGTTTGATTGTTTTTTTTATTGTTTGTTTTGTTTGTGAAAACTCGACAGCTAAATTTGCGCTATCTCTGTGAATGGACATATTCTTAAAGGTTGCCTGGAAGAGATCGCTTCTAAGCGATAAGGCCTCCCTTTGTACATGTCGCATATAATGTATTTTTGTAGTGATTGATTTGATTATGGTGTACAGTACAATAAATAATTTTTGTATTGTATTGTATTCTTAGTTAAAAATTATATATTTTATTATTAGATAGAAGACACTTTATTATACCACACAAAACAGAAAACAATACAGGAATAAACAATAGAATAAAGGAGTCAAATGTAAAGGGCCGCCTTATCGCTGAGAGCTGAGAGTATTTACCATTTTTCAGGTATTTTTATTAAAACTATATACCTATCTTCAGTCCGAGCGAGAATATACAGTGTATATACAGTATAATGTATGAGCTGTATTTCGCCAACTAGTACCGTCATTAGTAAATCAAATGAAATCAGAATCAGAAATTTTGTAAGAATTTTGTTATATTACAAAAATACAATAATATATAATAATAACTGTGTAGGTTTAATGTCACAAAGGTTATCGGCGCAGGGTCATGGAGGTAGTCTTATTTTTTTACTATCGTCCTTTTGTGACACTGACCCCCATGATAAACTCCATTGTTTTCCGTCTGTTAATTCTATGCCTGTATTTTGTACCTGTGTCCAAATATTAGATTAGATAATGCTGTGTGAATTGTCCAGCATTATTTATTTATTTTTATTCTATCTTTCAGTAAAATGAAACAATAACCCCTTCGCCGTGAGTTTCCTCGTGAAAATTATTCCGTCTGCGCGGCGGCGGCCATTTGCAGAGCGGACGCGGGCATGGCGCGTGCGCAGCGCTGAATACTTAATTTGGGCGCGCGGTGACCACATTGCCTAATTATTGATGGAAAAAAACAGGTCTACGGACTTTTTTGAGTCATGATATAAAAATCTAAGAGATATAAAAGGGGCATAATGAGTGCCTTACACGTCTCCTAAATTTGAAGAAGCCTTTGTTAGAAGAAATTTGCCGACATAATCTGACGACCTCTGTGCCACGGTGGGCGAAGGTCAGCCTGCGAAGCAGGAGGTTGCGGGTTCGATTCCCGCCTCGACAAATGATTCTAAGATCTGCAGATATTTGTTTCGGGGTTTCTGGTCATTTTCTATATAGAAACTATCTAGTATTGTATTATTACGTATCTCAGTTATCTGGTACCCTGAACATAAGCTCTGGTTAGCTTGGGGCTAGATAATGCCTTGTGAATTGTCCAGCATTATTTATTTTATTTATTCGTAATCCATTTCATAACTAGGTGTTAACCTGGTAAGTGGAAACAGGAGACATAATTCAGCGTTGTATAATGCCCACAAAAAAGTATCATCTCAAAAACTTCCTCATAATAAGAATATCACACATAAATAATAAATACAAGATCTTGAGAGTTTCCGTTACCTACGGCATATTATCCTGGAAAATTAAGAAAACTCACATCCAGCATGGTCACCCTAATAACTGACGCGCAACCCCCAAGTAAGGCACCCATTATTATAATAACGTCCCGTATAAAGCGGAGGCAAAATGCTCTTGCGCGATGAATGCTTATTAGTGTTTTTCATTGTCCCGAATTTTCCAATGAAATATCTACAGGCGACGCGCGCGCTGGTTTTATGTGTCTGTATTGGCACTTGATTGGTGGATTGTTAATTGTATAATTGAGACTTTTAATTATCATTATTAAATAAACTTATAGCTTAAGATAATGTTTTACAGCTGTACTACAAAAACAAACGTAAACACTGGTTTAAGAAGTGTTTAGCTAAACAGTGCCTAAACAGTTAGGCAAGGGTTTAGCAAGAGAGAGAGTTTAGTATTTAATAAAATCATATGTATGCTTTTTTATAAACATTTTTGTTTCCTTTGCATGTAGCTGATTTGACTGCGATTTTTTTTCGACTGCGATCTTTTTTTTAACCTAAAAAATTCGTGCTAAAAATTTCGTGTCGAAAAGTACACCACAATAACCCAGTTTTAAAAATAAAATAAAATCGTATTTTTTTTCGCAAATTTAAAAAAAAATATTGATTTTACTAGGTTTATGTACCGAAATTGTATTTTTTTTCTTATTTCATTAGCTAGGTAAACGATCTAGCTTTCAAATAAGACTACTTTGAATAATACAAACACCGTTTACTCAAAAAGAAACGAAGAAAAAACCAGATGAATTAGTTTTCATTAAAAAAAATATTAATTCGGCTTTATTTTTGAGATAGGTAACATATAATTTTTTATTTTTTTATTTTTATCGATAAATATATGTCGTGTATCCGCACATCTCGTTTGATCAAGGTTCGACAAAACACATTGTATATAAATATAATTACGAACAGGAGCTCTTTTCTAGCCTTTCTAGCCAAAACCTTTGAAATTGTTGTGTCTCCATAACACAATTAAATTCATAATAAAACGCAGAAGCATTCAAAGTTTGCAAATAATGTGGAAACAGATTACAATGCTTGTTTGTAGAAACCTTGTGTTAGATATCTACCAGAAATCCTTGGATCACTTCTAGAGCCATATTGTTTACCTACATTTACCTCGAGGTACCTGTGATATTGTTTTAGTATAATATACATTATTTCCCTAGCTACGAGTAATAACTAATTAATAGTATAAAATATGACCTATCTAAGTGCTTATTTGTAAGGCTAAAGAAATAAAAAATCATTTCATTTTCATTTTTTCATTTTAACACAAGCCATAAACTATTATAAATCAATTATTTAAATTTTTTAAGAAGACATGTCTGTCTGCTTTTCTTTGCACAATGCCCTATGGTGTTTCCTATGTCAATAGTTGTTATAGAATAAAAATGTAATTTAACTAATAAACTTTATAGTATTTAACGACATCAAGTGTAACATGTGTACCTACTGGAAATAAATAAACTGAAACATTCTTAAAGCTTGTGAGCTTACAATACAAAGATCTGAAATTCTCCGTCGCGCCAAGTTCGAAAAATATTGTTTATCATTCACAGTCGTAAAACGCCGATGTCTTTTACAGCTTGTACAGCTAACATACAGCACAAAAAAGTGTAATCAAATACAATTACATAAATAATGCTGGACAACTCATACAGCATTATCTAGCCTCTAGCTAAGCAGAGCTTGTGTTATGACTAAATACACAATATATGTATATTCCATTCATCATCATCATCATCAGCCTATATTAGTCCATTGCTGGACATAGGCCTCCCCCAATGAGCGCCATAGCGCCCTGTCTTCAGCTTGCCGCATCCAGTACCTGCAGTCTTTCGCAGGTCGTCATCCCATCTAGTCGGAGGGCGTCCTACTCTACGTTTACCGAGTTGTGGTCTCCACTCAAGAACATGTTTGCCCCAGCGGCCGTCGGTTCTTCGCGAGATATGGCCGGTCCACTGCCACTTCAGCTGCAGCTTCCATTCATAATAATTCAAATAATTGACTTGCCCCTAATATATGGGTAGTAGATACTAATGGAACCCCATATCGAACATTGGAAGTGGATTACTGCCGTTCATTTGTCCGAATAATTGCGAATAATTGCAAAATTGAATAGATTACGGATTTCACTCGTTTTGCTTTTTAATTAAATATTCACACAATGCTTCGAATTTTCGTGTTATGACACTTTTTTTAAACCAATAAACCTTATTATCGAAGACGCCAAGAGTTAAAACATTATTTCCACACTAAAGTCATTAAAAACGGGATATTTACCGATTTTTTCGAAATATTGGGTAACTCAAAAATCAAATCATGGTAAATATCCCGTTTTTAATGACTTTAGTGTTAATAACCATGATAGTTTCTAAACTTTTAAAACATTATTTGTAAGAAAAACACATGAAATACACAACAAATTCTCTGGAATACTTTTGCACCGAACGGTCAAGCATGTTGGTTCATAATGTATATACTTACTCGTTTGTTGTTTTTGGCAAATAAAATATCTTATTTATTACAGATCAAATATAAGGTTTTCACGGAGCCAGAAACCCGCAACTTTACGTCTGCTAAACAGGTCGAAGTCTAGTAGTAGAAATATAGTATTCCAGTCCTACAAGGGAATTAGAAATCAATCAGACTTGTAAACATGTCACCAGCTCTACATATTTATTACAAGTGGTGGTATTGTCTGCTCGTCACAAGTCTCGGGAAGGCTATCTACCATCGACGGATGTCAAGCATTGCTATAGATAGGATTTCGCGGGTTGAAATCATAATATTAGGTTTCTACCTGGCTGTGAAAAGCTTTGGTTGTGTATGACATTATTTCTCTCGTAAATTACAAAATGTTTAAGCCGGAAATCTATATCAATAACCTACAGCTTTATTTATTTTATTTTAATAATATTCAGGAAATGAACACCTAGCTTAATGAATAGATATCTGACTTAATACTGAAGGCTAATTAAACATTTCCACAAAAAGCTACTGAAATTAATGCTAAACAAATTTACAGGACGACTATGATAATAATGAATGACGACTATGATAATAATGAATGACGACTATAATAATAATGAATGACGACTATAATAATAAATGCTTTATGAAAACTTGCACACAATTGGTGTCCCAATTGTGTGCAAGTTTTCATAAAGCATTTATTATTATATAACAATATTTCGGAGCTTTTGCTTAGTTTGATTACCAATGCCACTGTACTTTAAATGATTATGCATGTGTTTTTGGTAAATAAATATATATTTTTTTTATTTTGCTTTGTTATAAAATTTCTTATAGATATCACGTTTTTTCTATCTATCTATCTGTATTTTATCTACTTTGGTTTAATGCTCTAAGGTATCTATTAACATTGTAAAAATGTGTGTTTACGTATTACTCTGTAAGTGTAAATCATTAATTTAAAAAATAATTTTTTTTCGAGCACACACCGCGTACCGATTTTTTATCTGTTAACATAGCCTGAAATTCGAGAACACTAAGTATTTTATAATAAATACTTAGTGTTACCCCAATGAGCGGCATAGCGCCCTGTCTTCAGCTTGCCGCATACAGCATCTACCTGCAGTCTTTCGCAGGTCGTCATCCCACCTGGTCAGAGGGCGTCCTACACTACGTTTACCGAGTCGTGGTCTCCACCCAAGAACACTTCAATAACCCAGGTAATTATTTAAAATAGTTAAAAGCTTTTAACTGAATATTCAATATTAAGCTCTCATTTGCGAGGTATTCAACCACGCGTGAAATCACTGGAAACCGCTACGCAAATACAATGTCTCGCTGTGGGATGTTGTAGAGTGCTCGCCACCACTCTGTCTCACAAGTCTTACGGCAAAAACGGGAAACAACAACAGTAACATTTAGTTCTGCGAAGAAAGCAGCCCCAGCGCCGCGTCTATCGGACTTCAGTCTTCAGTGGTGGCGCGGACTCTATGTACGAATGTTGGTGAATTTAAACAACAAAATGAATAATTAACTACAAAGTGAATTTTGATGAATAATTTTTAAAGGCAGAGTAACTTTCTCAGTGTTAGTTATTGTGGACTTACCTATATATCACGTGCGTGCCGCATCAATCTTATCCATCCTTTGAGCATTCAAAATGCTCAAAGTATCTATCAGATGAGGAAAATGCATGAATAATGCTAGATACCGACACACAGCATTATAATATCTAGCTCTGCTTAGCTGGTACGCTCTGCAAATATTTGTTCCGAGTGTTCTGGGTATTTTCTATAAAATACGCAGAACACACGGAACAAATATTTGCAGAGCGTACCAACATTTGTCCTAAGACCCGCAACCCCCTGAATACCTACCTTCCTGCATTATTTATTATAATTATGTTAAAACGAATGATAAGAAGTAATTTATACTTGCTCTAAAGAATCAGTTCTTGCTTAGGTAGGTATCTACTGGACGGCTAGGTATGTCGTAGTAATCGGCATATACCTGATCCTAGTGATGTGTACCATATATGGTGCTTGTCAGATGAGGACATGGAGGCAGTAGAGATATATTAGTTATTAGACTATTGCTTGAAACAAAAATTTTACGCGCGAAAGACTGCTGGAAAATGGTGGATCATTTTCCTGCAGTCTTTCGCGCGTAAAATTCATTATCATCATCAACAGCCTATGTTAGTCCACTGCTGGACATAGGCCTCCTCCAATGAGCGCCATAGCGCCCTGTCTTCAGCTTGACGCATCCAGCATCTACCTCCAGTCTTTGGCAGGTCGTTATCCCACCTGGTCGGAGGGGTCGTTTACCGAGTGGCCGTCGCGTCGCGTCGGTTCTTCGCGAGATATGGCCGGCCCACTGCCACTTCAGCTTGCTAATTCTCAGAGCTACGTCGATAACTTTAACTTTAATTAGTCGTTTCCAAGTGCGTCACGATGAGTTGCCATATTTTTTTTTAAATTAGATTTTAACGTGAATCCCAATTTTCTATACGCTTATTCTGCTTCAGCCGTCTTAAGATAGTTTTACACAATATAAAAAAAAATGCCGATGAAGACACAGAAAATGAGAAAATTGAGAAATGGACCCTCTATTTCAAAGTTTCGTCTTGTCGTGTTCATGTATTCAAGTGTTATTTTGCAATCTTAATACAATGTGAGAGGTCGTCAAAATTGCACTTGTTAGGTATTGGCGCCCTGCCATGTATTTTGAGAGGTAGCTAAGCTCACTTAATTAATTCCGTTGGGTTACGCCTCACTAGTCAAAATTAAAACAATTAACAATTACTTTACTGTAGGTATTGTTAAAATGTTCTTGTGATTTACTGAACGAGGCCTATTTGTAAGGTAGAATATTTTATAACAATATTGGAATGCCAACATCTCAATAAGTAAGTTGTCAATCATATATTAAAATACCTATGCATCGATAAGACTACTCTATGGTTTCGTTGTAAATGATTGCCTATCGATCAGCTCTGCTGATTGGCTGATCCATGCCTGATCATCGGCCAATAGGATCCCAGTTATAATTATTGAAGATCGAATAATGTAGGCTCATACTATGCCAAATATTATCACCAGATATACAAGAGCTATGGGAATCATAAAAACGGCTTCATACGTGTATGTTTGGAGATGTATGAGGGGTCTAGGTTGTTGGTTATGGAGTTGTATTGTTTTTTTGTCAGACCGGTCTAGGTTTTTGTGACTACTTGATTCGGGTTTGTTGAAGTTTTTTGTAGAAAATGGCCGATGACATGATAACGTCTCAGACTCAATTGCTGGTAATTAGGTTTGAGTAGTGTTTAAAGTGAGAAATATTACTATGAAACAAATACCTTCAACCAAAAAAAAAAAATACGTTTTTTGATTTTTATTTGAGCAACATCAAGTAGGTATATCAAGGAATTGTGGAGATCTTCAGGGAGGCCTATGTCCAGCACTGGACGTCGATCAACTGATATGACGATGGTTATAAAATACTTTCATGTTTGAAGTACAACTGCATGAGCTTTTAATTATTAAGCGGACATAAAGAAGAAACGAATATATTTTTAAATGTTTATTTATTTATTATAAAAATTAAGAAGAGGAACATTAACTTTCACGTTAAACAATACATCAAACAAAATAGTTACTTAATAATTCGAACCGCAGGACAAATAATTAAAATTACCATTATAACTTAAGCTCTGCGAAAGTTTATTATAGTTATCTCATTATTTGTCACCTGCTGTTAGAATAAATTAAAAATACTGGTTTAAAATAACTTATAAATGCTTTACCAAATGAAAAGGAAACGCAAAAAGTTTCCAACAATGTACGAGACTAAAGACCTCAATGATAAGTACGGTAGGGACTTCAACAGCACCTTCTTTACGATATTAAAAAGAGTGCTGGATAATAATTGAGCATACATTACAAAATAGTTACGATCCCGACTAAGGCCTATTTTCACCGTTTCTGCCAAAACTAAGTTCAGCTTGATCGGGTTCAAATTCGTTACCGTGCGACATGGCAAATCTTGAACTCTGTTTACCACTTGTATCGGATCAAAATGTCGGTAAAAGGCGCTGAATTTGTTTA
The DNA here is from genome assembly GCA_947044415.1 of Eupithecia dodoneata. NCBI lineage: Eukaryota > Metazoa > Arthropoda > Insecta > Lepidoptera > Geometridae > Eupithecia > Eupithecia dodoneata. The sequence continues at coordinate 1,505,379 of OX345665.1, forward strand.
AAGCGCTAAACTGAGTTTATCTTGTGTTGATATACGTTCAATTGCAACGGTGAAATTCAACCTTAGTATGTCTCAAAGTAAACTTAGTCATTGCTAAGATACATACATATTTCCACAGACACATCTATATCATAGAATATAGACATACAAAACAAAGTGGTTATATATACATTTAGGTCTGATAAATGGCGACATATAGACTCCAACGTGAAAAATAGGTTAATTAACTAAAAGGTAACATAAAAATAAAATGCACCAAATTCCATGTGAAACAAAACTCGTGCAGACTTAAATACTAGTTCGTAAACTCGTTTAACAATGTTAATTGGTACAAAAATACACTTGTTTGTTAAATACAAACAAACATCAACATGTATACACTTTATTAGGCCACAGTTCTTTGTTATCTGCCCTAGCATGTTGGACTTGCATCTTGCAATTGATTCTTTCAATTCTGCACTTGAAAATTGCAATTCTAGCAATTGATTCTTGCAATCAATTCTGCACTTGAAAATTGCAATTCCTTCAATTGATTCTTGCATTTTGATTCTTGAAAATTATTCCGCACTTGAAAATTGCAATTCGGGCAAACAACAACAATCGAAGCAATTACAGTCACATAATATTGATTGCAATTAATTCCTAACCTTGAAATAAATGTGGCAAGACCGACCGTATTAAAAAAACTACATCTTTTTGATATATAGATAATGTGGGTAAGCATACAATGTTTGTGATGATTATATATAATAAAACTTACGCATAAACTACTGCGATTATAACAATGTGATACATGTAAATAGACCAAAGGATTGACCTATTTTCATCATATAAGTAATTGAAAATAATAATGATACAAAACGCCTTACCTTACAATTGATTTACACGATGTTAAGTCCAAAACTTTGGTAAATAATAGTAATAACTACTTAAACGAAAAAATATTATTCTTTATAACCAGCCTTTGCGGTGCCCCTGTAACAAAAAACAAGCTATTAGAAAATCACACTAATATTGAAAATGCGCTACATGTAGATTGTTTGCAATATATATATATATTACAATATACCTAGGTTGGAACATTACTAAACTCTACTGTGACTTTTGCATGCTATCTTAATTTTGCACGCCTCGATGAGGTAGTAATGTATTGGAAATACCATTTTTAATTAAGAACTTTGTACCTACATTACAGCAAATAAATGATTTGATTATTGATTATTGATTATTGCATCAGTCTGCAGTTAGCTCAATTGTTTCAATTGTAAATACTAGTTCTCATTTCCTTTTTTATTCGATTGGAATTCTCTTTGTTAAAGACCCCTTAGACCCCACGATAGTTCATTACACAGTATTTTACTTCTGCAGGTCGCATCGCTTCATATTTTTGTTATTAGCACCTAAGTTTCAAAATAAAGACTTTTGTACTTTTACTTTACTTTTTTTTTTTACTTTCTTATGTCTAAATGTATGGTTTCTCTTCACGTCAAAACGACTGAACGGACCGCGCTGAAATTTCGCATACATGTAGTTCTAGACAAAGGATATAAAATACGCTAGTTTTATACAAATCGAATAATAATAATTTGATTGGAATCTATGTGTTGGTTCATGTGTTTGGATTGAAGGATGGATAGATGAATGTACTTGTTACTTTTTACGTAAATACTTCGTAACGGATCGGGCTGAAATTTAGCATATACAGGTATAAAACGACTACTACAGCTACTTTTATTCGATAAATCAGTTCTCAATAACCATTGTATAATACGTTACCATAGAAACAACGCATATGAAGCCGCGGGCAGAAAATAGTAACAATGAAACTACGATAAACTAATCTGAGGCTGAAACAGTGCTTACGTCACTTCCGACCAGTGCTGAGGTCTTGCAGTTTGCTGCTGTCATCGCTAGAGTATCCGTTGGCGACCGCCATCGCCATGTTCGCATTATTTATTAATTATTTATATTAAAGAAACTACGATAAAGTGATATGCGGCTGGAACAGTACTTACATCACTTCCGACCAGTGCTGAGGTCTTGCAGTTCGCTGCTGTCATCGCTAGAGCATCCGTTGGCGCCCGCCATCGCCATGTTGGCCATCGACAGCGGGATGGTGATGAACTGCGGCTGGCTCGATGATGATGCTGGAATCAAAGCATAATAACTGAGGAGAGAGGTTAGATGAAGAACAAACTTTCCCAGGGCAGAGAAGTGGGGTTAATCTACCGGGCCATAAGTCACAAGACGTGAGTAACTTTGGTAAAGAAAATGAAAATATTTTTTATTTTATTATTTATACCGAATAATAAAATAAAAAATATTTTCATTTTTCTCTATTCACTAAAATTGTATGTAAAATAGTAACATAATAGCTATGTGGAAGGGTACCTACTTCCATATAGCTATAGTATTTTAGTGAATGAAAGAGTGGTGAAAGCCTCATCCAAGACCTTACTTAATAGGATCATCAGAAAGATTAGTATATCATTATTATTCTATCTACTGCTGGATATAAGCCTCCACTAATGAGCGCAATAGCGCCCTATCATCATAATATGGTCCAGCAGAACTGGCGACATCGAAATGGAATAATAATGTTATTTGTATCAATGCTTCGTATGTAAAAGATCCAGTTCTTAGTTTAGGCATTAAATTAAAATAATTAATGCAGAGGAGATAAAATTAAATGGTAATAATTCTGGAAAATCTCATTCCTGGCTCCATATTCAAGCCCTAACTAAATAATTCCACGAAGTTCCAAGAAATTTCAGCAGAAAATTAAACTGTTATTCACCAAACTACGTGAAAACTAGTTGACTCGAAAAGCTTTCAAGATTTTATACCGTCTCGTTTCCAAGAAATCCAAGAAAAACAAAGTAATAAAACTAAAGTCATATCTTTTATTCAAACCTGTCGCTGAGCGTAACCTAATTATGGAACTGGATACCTGAACTAAAATTGGATCTCTTTCGGAAATGTAAAGTTGGTACATTCGTCGGGCAGTCAGAAAAACTTGGCAAATGCATTTAGGTTACGAGATTTTATTAAATGTTGACCGTGTAACTCAATTCTCAAACAACGTTTATGGTTAGATCACAGATTTGACATGGGGTTGTTCCAGTTTGCCCCGCGAAGTCCCCCCTAAGAGGAAAACTGAAATAAAAACATCATTCCAGTTTTCCCCCCTTGAAGATCGCCTGTAAGGAGGAAACTGGATGTAATGAATTTATTTTGTTTGCCGGTGGCTAGGGGTTTATCACAATTACTGCCCAGCCTCAGTGGTGCGGCCCGCAGGGGACTGCTAAAGGTGGGTTGTATTGCCACAGTACTAGTAACTGGTTCAGTTTAGTTGTTCATTGATAAGAATTTCTTATATCGGGTAAGTATTGACTGGTGTTACGGGCATAATGTACCATTCTCAGTGCCCATAATATGTTACGCCGAGTGCTAAAAATCAGTATCTTTGCTAGCAAGCACCTACTTTACGCCCGTACTGACTGCAGGTGGCAGTACTGACCCAGTTCTTTTGGTGCCTTTGTTAATTTATTAGAATTTTGTCAGTAAAGTCTTACAATATAGCCTTCTGTTTCTATTTTCTTATTTTTAATTTACTGTATGTGCTGCTGGTTTTCCTTGTAATAAATAAATAAAATAAATAAATAAATATTCTACACGAGGGTCAAACAAAGCATTTTAAAATGTGCGGCTGAAAAGTGTTAAAAGAAAAAACTTTACTGATGCAAAAATGGTTCCCACAGGTGCTTGTGTTACATGGAAAAAGGTGAAAAATATGTAGTCCCTCTGAAGTTGGTTTTCAAGCTACGTAAAAACTACGCTCGAATTCAGCCAACCTTTTAAAAACTAAAACTGATTCCCCGCACGGATGTCCATCTGCATGTCAATACTGGCAGATTCAAATGAATTTGCAAAGCGTTTGTGTTTTCAGTGCTGCCTTTCATACCTTTGCTAGATTGAACTTTCAATACAAAGAATCTTTGACTTGTTTTTTATTTATGAATATGTGATCTGTGCAGATAGCTGAAATCCTCATCGTATTACGAGTATATATGTATAATTTGACGTGATTTAAGAATACTATAAACCGACTTCAAATTCTAAAATAAAGAAAATGGGTTTAAAACTTAGTTTAAAAAAAAAAAATTAAAATCGGTTGGCGTGATATTGAGTTATTCGTCCATTTGTCGCGCACATACATAATGCTAAAAATATAAGACTAAGGTTTTCTTATGTACGTCATTGTCAGAACTGGACCAAATTGAAATGGGACCACACGGGAGCTTTCAAATAAAAAAGAATCATCAAAATTGGTTCACCCAGTCGAAAGTTATCAGGTAACAAATGTAACAAAAAAATACAGACAAATTGAGAACCTCCTCCTTTTTCAAAATAGTATGATTGGATTAGCCTATGGCCTCGTAACAGTGACGCTGCATGTTGTACAATATATGGCCGCTATGGCGTTCATTAAGGGTGACTCATGTATAGTAGACTATCATATTTATTTTATTTATTTATATCAGCCCGGAGTGTCCTACTGCAGAGCAAAGGCCTCCCTCCCCTTCTTCCACTCATCGGTCTCACACTCGGTCCTCAGCAAGGAGAACCCACTTTTTGTTGTGTAGGTCGAGCTCATCCCGCCATCTCCGCCTAGGCCTTCCACGTGGCCGTCGTCCATCCGGGACCCAGTCAGAGGCGATCTTCGCCCACTGACACACACCACACCACTTCTTACATACGCCACACATGTCCAGCCCAGTCCCACTTGAGTTTGGCGGCTTTTTGGGAAGCGTCGGCTATTTGCGTTTTGGAGACTAGTATAAACGTAGGTATAAACTAATATGAATAACCACCTTCCTGGCCCTGATTAGCCAGTCCCAGTATAAAGCTGTGCGGATAGCTCATCGCCAGTCCCCCGAGACCCATGTTGTTCCCGATATTGTCCAGCCCCATCATCCCCGGGTACAGCATCGCTCCGCCGGGCAGATGGTTTATCTTGGGCAGGATCTTCGCCAGGCCGGGTTGGTGGGCTGGCTTGCTGCTGTCAGGTTCCTGCGAGCTCGAGGTGGATGCATGTGGCTCTTGTTGCTCCCTAAGGACAAATAAACCAAGTTTTAATAAAAATAAATATAGTAGTAGTGAATCAACTGACGACCTCCGTGGCGCGGTAGACAAAAGTCCGCTAGCGACGCTGGAGGTTGCGGATTCGATTACCGCCTCGGGAGAATTGTGTGTACGATCTGCAGATATTTGTTGTTTGTGTTTCTTGGTTTGTTATCTTAGCCGCAAGTTTTCCTAAAATGAATAAATCTAATATACGATCCTATCCAACCACGGTTGTCTGGTAGAAATTGTCTGTGTGATTTTTTTATCTTGTTTGTTCTATTTTTAAGTGTGTAATGAAATAATTATCTATTAAAATCGTCTCTAAGCTGACCTTTTGATGACCTCGTTAGCTTCATGATTCGCCCACTCCTGCTTGTGAATGTGCATTAGCTTCTCGCTTGGAGACTCTGGTTCGCTGCCGCTCTCGTCGCCGCTGTCGCCCGAAGATGCTGGTTCATCCTGGAATGTATAATCTGGTCAGTCGTGCTCCCAGAAGGTGAACCGAGGTCTAATATTGAGCATCTCTGTCCATAACAAACTTGTGCTTAGTAAATATTTTTGATTCCACTGACCGCGTCTTTATTACATGGTTCTTGTATTTAGGATATTTTATGTAAAATATATGTATAATCTTGGAAGCATTTTTGTATAATCTTGGAAATAATTATCAATAGGTCCAGAATGATGCCCTCCAATATATTGATGGACTTGATTTGATCCACATTTTGTCCTATTCGATAGCCCCAAGACCAAAGATAAACGAAAATAACATTAGAGTTTTCGGCCTACTTTTCTCTACTAATATTATAAATAGGAAAGGTTTGATTTTTTGTTTGTTTGTATTGAATAGGCTCCGAAACTACTGGACCGATTTTAAAAACTCTTTCACCGTTGGGAAGCTACACTATCCGCATATATATTCAAATTTAGAAATATTAAATTTGAATTTAAAGCGGGTGAAACCGCGGGAAACAGCTAGTTAAATATAAGCTAAAGTTTACTACAGTTTGAAAATTTTATAGGTCTTTTTACGTATCTTTTCTCAAAGCTAAGAGCTTTCCTTAAAAATACTTCTAAAAGTCACGAAACTTTTTAAAGTTGTTTGACAACATTCACTTGAAACCTCTCTGAAAGTATATCTTCAGACTTTTGCACCCCTACCACGAGTTCTCACAAACGATAACCTTATAGAGTATTCGCTAGCGACTTTAGTTTAGTTTGAAGGTTGTGCTAGGTCGGATATCGTTCTCAAGAAAGAAGAAAGATAGAAAGAAAATACATTTATTTAACACCAAACAGAAAACATGACACACGATTGAATAAGTAGGTTAAAATTTAATATTCTGTCTATTTCTAATTTTTATTTATGCACATATACCCACTTCTCTCCTCACTTTGTCTCTCTCTCCCAATAAGGTTTGTTGGAAGAGAACTCTTTTTAGGGTTATGTTCGCCTTTATATTAATTTTCTAGAATAAGTTTTGTATATAGTTTAACGTCCAAAAAGTATAAAATAAAAATAAAGAAATAAAAATGACACGACACATTACATAACAGGAAAGTATACAAACAAGAAAAAAAATTCAATGTGGTGTTAAGAAAGTCCAGTTAAATGAGGACATAATTTCTATACACTCAAACGGGAACTCTTGCGCATACAAAAAACTTTCTCAAAGACAGCCTTGATACTTACCAAATACTCTTATAATCTCTGCCTTATACAATGTGTATTGTCGAACCTTGATTAAACGAGATGTGCGGATACACGACATATATTTATCGATAAAAAACAAAAAATTAAAAATTAAATGTTACTTATTTAAAAAACAAAGCCGATTTAATTATTATTTAAATGAAAACTACTTCATCTGGTTTTTTATTCGTTTCTTTTTGAGTAAACGTTGGACATAGGCCTGCGCTAATGAGCGCCATAGCGCTCTGTCTTCAGCTTGACGCATCCAGCATCTCCCTGTAGTCTTTCGTAGGTCGTGATCCCACCTGGTCGGAGGGCGTCCTACCCTACGTTTATCGTGGTCTCCACTCAAGAATACGTTTGCCCCAACGGTTGTCGGTTCTTCGCGAGATATGCCCGGCCCACTGCCATTTCAGCTTTCTAATTCTTAGACCTATGTCGATAACTTTTTTATTCTAACCCAATGGTAGAGTAAATTGAATGAATGGTAAATTCATGGTAGAGGCAAAGTGTATTACCGAGTAATAAAGCGAGTACGTAAAGTAGTTTGCCCGAGGCTCAGGTGTCGAGAAATAGGCCTTTTAGGAAAAACTTCTCCGCTAACTGGCACTTAATACACTCTGCAGCTGAGCGCTCTTATTCCATTATACTAGGGGAACTCGCTTGGATTCTTTTATAAATAAATAATAAATAATGCTGGACAATTAGCACAGTATCATGTAGCCCGTAGCTAAGCGGAGCTTGTGTTTTGGGTAGTAGATGACTGATATACTTAATACAAATACATTACATAGATTTATATTGTTTTTTTTTTGTATATACCCAGAACACCAGGAACAAATATTTACAGAACGTAATATTAGTCCCAAAGCGGGTATCGAATACGCAACCTCCTGCGTTGCAGACGGACCTTAGCCCGCCGTGCCACATCGGTCATCAATCGACGTTATCTGGTGAATCAATCAATAATCAATCAATAATCAGGTTTTTTAGGGTTCTTTTTACTAAATAGACATGTACGATGGTACGGAACCGTATGCGAGTCAACTTGCACTTGGCCGGGTTTTTTATGACGCAAAATATAGTATTTTATTGTTACGCCCATGTAACAATTTCATGTTTTTTCCTACACTATAAAACACCTATTCCCCATTCCCCTTCCGTCCCCAATCATTTCCATGCTGGAATCTCGCCTGATTCACGTGGCATTCGATATTTGTGGCAGAACGGGAACAAACACGTACGAATTACTAACGAAAACAAGCCGTTACAACGGCGTTGGGGTGCGTAGACAAGTGCCAGATCAAGCGAAAACGTATACTGCGATGAGAAGTTAATCGCTAAAAATCCCTTGTAGATCAAGGGATTTTTAGCGATTAACTTCTCATCGAGGGTTTACGGCAGACCGACGTAAACCCTCGTAGATAAGCTCTAGCGCTCTGTTTTTATTCTCTATTTCGAAATAATAATTACGAACCAAATTTGTATAACGTTTTTTAGTGGATAACCACTTGTCTAGTGTAGATCTTATCGTTTCAGCGTCACCATACAATTTACAACCCTTAGCCAACTTTACTCTGGCGCTACCTGTTTGTGAACGTAAACCATTTACGAGAATTGAATGCAAAACTTACACCAACGGTATTGGATATGCATTCAGTATGTACATATGTGTTCGTTATAATACCCATAACACAAGCTTTGCTTACTTTGGCGGTGGATAATGCTGTAAATAAATAAATAAATACTGTTGGACAATCCACACAACATCATCTAGCCCCAAGCTAAGCAGAGCTTGTGTTATGGGTACTAGGTGACTGATATACTTAATACAATACAAAACCTTGGTCATAATTTTTAGTATAGATAGAAGATACTAGAGGAAATATTTGTCCGAATAGGCGGGAATCGAACCTGCAACCTCCTGCTTTGCAGACGGACCTTCGCCCACCGCGCCACATCGGTCGTCAAAATGCTGTGTGGATTTTTCAGTATATTTTGTATATTATCAATCACATATGTCCCTCTTTTAAATCTATCTTTTATACTACAAGTACCCATCTAGACTATCCCACCATGATGATACTTATCACGTGAGATGCTGGGAATAGTCATGCATGAGTGAGATGTTGGGAATAACACTATTAAATAATTCAGACTTAGTAGTGTTTAGGGAACATCTTAGGAATGTGTCTATAAGACATATCTTACAACTACGAAAGTAAAATGAATACAAAGATACATAGGAATTACAGGTGTGTCATTTATGCATCAGGAAATCAACCATAACTAACCACACTACGGTTAATTATGGTTAATTTCCCAGCAACCCAAACCACAACAAAACCATTTCACAACACATTCCCAAACCATTGCGCTCCAATAACAAAACAATATAAACAATAACTAACGGATAAAATCAAACAGATAAGCACCGTAAGTTGCAGATAAAGGCCATATTAGTCGGCTAATTTACGGCTAGAGGTAATGAGGCAATACTGCATTGTGACGTCACTGGGAACGAACTGACTCCAAAACGGTGGTGTACTATTGTAGACTCGCTGGCTGCTGGACACAAGGGTACCGATGGCAGAACAGGTGAACTCTGTTAATGACGTAAAAAGTATAGATACTTTTCACATATACAATAGCTGAAGGGGGTGTAAGGGGGACTCCGACATCTTGCTGCACTCCCCTGCTAGATAACAAACTAGGCTCTGGTGAAAATATCAAACCATCTTCATAATTTGATAACTCATTGATTTTACGTTTATTTTCCATTACTTGACACTGGCAGAAAAGTTTCCAATCAGATACAGTTGCCATTAACAAAGAATCATCACCATAGCTAAAGTAGTACCATTACGTATTGATACTTCTTTAGCTATCGTAAGCGTTCATGTGTGTGACGAGCAATAGTGGAAGGATTGTCAAAATGAGTAAAATCATGAGATGCGAGTCCGTTGCGTTTTTTTGAAACTCCGGACTGACGTAATATCGGGACACGAAACTGATGGGTGTTGAAGGTAACCATATTATGTGTGTTATAGTTTTTCCACTAGTAGAAAATAAAGAAAATTAAAAAGCCCTTTTTTCTAATTTGATAATATTAAGTTTAAAAAGTGCTAACTAAAAAGTGCTTACCTGCCTACTATATTTAAGCTGTTTATTGTTATAATATTTTATTTGTCCAAGTGATTATTTTATAAGTAATAAAGTTATTGAAATCTGAACAATGAAATCATAACCTCAACCATAACCTCCTCTGCAAGCAAGCAATTCCTTAGCTACTATATGCGAGGACACATAAATGGTTATTAGTTTTTATTTAAGTTATCTGTTAAGTGTGTAAAACTGTTTGTCTTCCAAATAAAGCAAAATAAATAAATAAATAACATAGCTGAACGAATACTCACGATTAGATAAAATATTTTTTAACTAGAAGCTGTAGAAGACGACATGGAGCTTCTAAATACGACTGTAGCAAAGAAGGCAGAGATTGCCCTCGCTGTTATTTACTTCTGATTGCAGTCTTCTTCAGACCACGTAATAAAATTGTACCCTTGAGCCAATATTTCTTGTACAAAAGCATTAACATATCTTCCTCCATCGCGTGCATTACTAATAACCCAAGTACAAGAAGCCAATTTACCGACAACGCAAGTGCGAAAAAGATAAAACTCCAATTCCGAAAATAAAGGTAAACAGTCACATTAACTTTATCAGATCCTCTGGATTTATTTGCGGACGGTACGCTATCAGATTTAAGAAGAAAGCCGAATGCGCTAAACGGTAGTTAGTTAGTTGCAATTATTATTATTTAGTGCGTCGGCGCATAAAGGACGCCCACGCGGTCTCATAGAACGCGTAGTTTTGTTGGGTGGACATTCCGTTCAACAAATACATATATCTTTAAAAAAACAACTGGACAGGCTGTACCAGGGATGTAGTCACAAGTTTTATGTACTCAGACATGAAACGTTTCGTGCTAGGTCTCGCTTCGTTTACTGCACTTTTACACCCTGCCAAGGAAGACTCGCTTTGCTCGCGAAACCGAGCCAAGCTTCTTCTGTCTGTGGGATGGCTTGTCATTCAGTATTTTATCCACACATTTCACAGCGCTGCTCCCTTTATAAGTATTTTAAAATATTTTAATAATCCTAATTCAAGGCACATGATTGTTTAATGTCGTCTTGGGCCATGAAAGTGTTAATATGAAGTGTACGTTTAATTTAAATTTGTCTAGGTACGTAGCTTTCAGATATTATTATCATGTATAATAGCGTTGCGATTGCAACTGAATTAAAGTTAATATTATAATAATGTGCCTTTTATTTCTTTCCCTACTCAGTTTTGCATGAAAACATAGGTAATAATAATAAGGTGGACCTTCACCCACCGCGCCATATCGGTCGTCAATCATGATCACGGAACAAGCCATGTCCACCCTAACCTATCGTACAAAGCGCTATCTTTACCAAAGAATCATCCTGTAAGTATTTATTAAAATTTGTACTTGATCCGATATAACTAATTATACATGTGATTTATTGTCTGTCGGTCTGTTTGTTGTGTGACGCTGCCATTGTTTGAATGACCTTTCAAAGGGTTAAAGTCCAAGTGGAGTAAGTATTACAGGTAGCATCAGGTAGGTACTTCTTAAGATTTTAAGAAGCGTATCTAAGTAAGGCGTGTTGGTTAGGTTAGGTTAGCTTTCAGACAATTTTATCGCGTACTAGCTGCACCCCGCGGTTTCACCCGCGTGGTGATAGATATTTTGGATAATATACTATATATCTTTATGAATTGTAGCCTATGTGTTATTCTGATATGTAAGCTATATTATTGTAAAGTTTCATTAAAATCCATTCAGTAGTTTTACGTGAAAGAGTAACAAACATCCATCCATCCATCCATACTTACAAACTTTGACGTTTATAATATTAGTAGGATAATAGCGTTGCAATTGCAATAATGTAGGGTAATCCCTAAATTCCTTTAGATTGACTTTAAAAAAAGAGAAAAATACCTTCGACACCTAAAATGTTTGACTTTGGATGATTGGCCATGTTCATCAATAATAACAAAAAACATCCCATATTTTATCTACATAGATTAAGAATGCTAAAATAATAATAGCTTAAGACTCAAAGGACACTCCTTCAAGATAAGTCTAGCCGTTTGAACTTTTGAAGATCCTCAGACTCAAGAGGTTTCTAGACAGAGACATACTATACGTTTCGCACTCTGGGTACAGTCAGATAGTCAAAGCTAGGTGCTCATATAACGTTTTTCATGGAACATCGTTTTTATAGGACCTCGGGATAATTTTCCATATAGGTAATAGCGAATAATTTTCTAAATCAATCCACAATTGTCGGAGAAATCGACGACAGAAATGCCCTCTTCCTCTTTGGTTTATCGTTTTGTCGGTTCAAATACCCAAAAATCTCAAATTGCAAGTAAACAGCTAGAATCTCGCTCTAGGCTCTCTTGGCGCTCATTGAGGGAGGCCTATGTCCAGCAGTGGACTAACATAGGCTGATGATGATGAGCTACTAGAGTCTTGCTTAGCAAGTCGCTACTAGGCTGAGTGTACGTACAGTCGGCATTAGCGCGATTGACAGGAACACGCCGCTTGTTACCGCGCCAGCGAGATGCGTATCACACTCCTTTGGGCCACTGTTTTCGTATCTGCGACGGAGATTTATCATTTACTAGATGTGGCTGGGTAACACAGAGCATAATCCCTGTTCCCAAACGTGCCCGTCGTCATTAGAAGCTACACTGACCAAACCTATAAGCTCGTATGCGTTCGAACGAATGGTCTTTGAATTATGCGGGCACTTTGATAATTTTCATTTTTCAAAATGTCTAGGTCGATTGCATGTTTTGCGTATTAATAAGTAAAATTTTAATATAGATAAAATCTCATTCGCCTACCCATATTGAAAGTGGAGCCGCATTAATTGATACTCTTTTAAGTGGTTTTAATGTTATTATTCGAATTTCCCTAGTATAGTTTGTTCTGAGAAATGCTTTCGGAACAATACAGTTGTTGGTAGATAGAGCATAATCTGTACCCTCACACACTCATATTGTATTAGTACAGGGTATAATTTGTTAGTTTGTTTATAAATCACCTTCCAATCATGAAACCACCTAAATACAATATTTTAGTATGAACGCATGTCCTAACGCAACACTTGAAAATGCCAAATAATTTTAGTTGTCTATTCCAGCATGTATAGCTCCGTCGGCGGTTGGCTGGGTGTAAATGGGTGCATAATAAGGGACCATTCAAAATCAACCAGATACATTCCACCCCGTGTATAATAGGAATTCTTCACTATACACATGTTGTTCGTCTGTACGTATGTCCGGACATTTGTATGGGAGGCTTGAATAATGATTTACAATGCTGGTTTAAATAACGCTCTTGTTTTTTGGATTTTCTGAGTTATTCCCTTTTTCGTGGTGCGTGCCGATCGGCGATAACGGGAGCGTATCGATTGTTGTGTTTACGAGTAGTCGGTATTGAAAGCTGCGCATGAGTGCTTAAATAAACCATGTTATATTTATTGAATGTCTTGTATTGTAACCAACGTAAACGTAACTCTCGGCAAACGTAGAGTAGGACGCCCTCCGGCAAGGTGGGATGAAGACCTGCGAAGGACTGCGGGCAGATGCTGGATGCGTTAAGCTGAAGACGCTGGCTGGGCGCTGGCGCTCATTGGGGGAGGCCTATGTCCAGCTGTGGACTAACATAGGCTGCTCCCTGATGATGATGATAAAGTCTTGGCGTGGCAGTCGCGGCGTAAGAATTGACCCCTACGACTAAGCCGGTCTATGTTATATATAATACAAGTTTCTGCGGGAACCTACCAGACAGACGGCTTAGCTTCTTTCTGTGTAACAACCCTAATATGATCGCTAATCTGTCGACCACGCGTGGTATTTATGGTAAACCCCTCTTGTTTGGGGAAGGGAAGTTCAGCCAGTGGACGTCATGGGTGCTGATGACTCAGCATCGCATCATTAGGCGACGCTGGCTATTTATTTTATCTGGCATATTTAACTGATTAAAGCTTAGTTTTATTTTATAGCAGTGAGTATCTTTATCTAACGTTTTTTAATTTTAAGATTTCCGGCATACTACTGAAGGATGTCTGCTAATAAAAACATACTCGCAGTGCCTTCAGTTACTCCGTGATCATGGCGCATGAAACTGTGCCGAAATATTGGAAATCTCAAATATCAAATCATGGTATATATCTCGTTATAATTGACGTTTTTGTTAATAACCATGATAGTTTCAAACGTTGCACAATAGGTTGCCGCATGGGACCATATACCACTATTTTCTCACCCACTTTTTCTTAGGGTTGGTCCACCGAGCGGGGTGAACTGCGATGAGACATCTTGTCTTTAGAACAACCAAACTAAATCTCTCCAAGTAAGCTATGGATATCATTGAAGAGGACTAAAGGGATCTCAAGGGTTCAGATTAATACCCTACGCACGAGTCGACCTTAAGAGGCCGTAATTTTTAGGGTTCTGTAATCAAAGGGTGCCATGTCAACGGAACCCTATTAGTAAACCTACATCGATCGTAGGTCCGTCCGTCACGGGCCTTACTTATTTTATTTATTTAAAACCTTTTATTCAGAAAAATAGTCTTCTCATCATCCATACCGCAATGCTTGAAACCTGCTGTAAGGTCTCCTAATTTGTCTTTTATTTGTAACTAGCTGCGCCCCGCAGCTTCACCCCCGTGGAGATCTATGTGTCAAATGGTTTAAATGATAAAAAATATCTTATGTCTGTCTCCTGGTTCTAAGCTACCTCCCAAACAATTATCAGCCGAATCGGTTCTTTTGTTATAAATAGAGTAACTAGCACAACTTTCTTTTATATAGATGTTGATGTTATGGCCAGTTTAGTTAGATAACGATTTAGCTTTGAGGGGTCTGTAGGCTACCTATTTTAATACCTAATGTATCTGCCTACCAATTTCAATAGCTTAGTTTCTCTAATATTTAGACCGTAATTAATGTTTCTATTATCAACCTAATTTATAATATAACACAAGTACATACTTTGCAATGGATATTACGCTCCTGCGCACGAGTGCGAGCGAGACCAACGAGCCGTAGGCTTCGCGCCGCGTGCGTGAGCAAGACCGCGCAACTGCACTGGCAGGCCGCGTCACGGCAAACAGTGGTGATTAGATTATTGAGCATAGACCGTGCGCCGCCTGAGCTTCCTAATATTCGTGTAAATACAGACTATCTATTAAAACTGACTATCTGTGATCGGCCCTACCCCTTCTACTCATAGGAATCATACCCCTATAACTGGTGACCCGGACGTGATGATAATACCTATAACTCCAACACGAAGAAAATATCAACTATCAGACAAAACCGGATGAAGATGGTGAAAAATTTGACCATTCATACAGTGCCCCTCTGCGACGAGCTGTAAAGTCTTGCACTGGGTGTAACACATGCCGCAGGTTCAAGATCCTACTCCATTGTGACTACTGCCCCCAGGCATATCATGAGGATTGCTTGAATCCAACAACGACAACATTGCTGAACA
Source organism: Eupithecia dodoneata (assembly GCA_947044415.1). Taxonomy (NCBI): domain Eukaryota; kingdom Metazoa; phylum Arthropoda; class Insecta; order Lepidoptera; family Geometridae; genus Eupithecia; species Eupithecia dodoneata. The sequence goes on from OX345665.1 coordinate 1,520,803, forward strand.
GCAGACGATGGATGTGTCCTAATCATCCTCAATACTTGTTTGATTGTGTTGCATCCCTGCCTGTTGATACTGTGATAGTAGGCAAGAACATGAACATGGGCACAGCCGAGGGGTTCGCGTCGCACATTTACTCCGCGTTGCGCTGTGCCACCGCTTCTCGCAATCACGCTGTCATATATAGGAACCACGAGACCCGTGAGTTCAAGCTTACCAACTACTCGCAGAATGGGTCGGCTGTGGTCGTGAATGGGGCCGCGATAAGCTTGGGTATGGGACCGATATTTCGGACTGTAATACTCGCTTGTGCCATTTTGTTGAGAAGCTTCGACCTTGGCCTGTATCTCGGCACAATAATCATAAAATATTTATTTATAAGGATTTGTCTTCTTCTAGTCACGTGTTACTACTCATAGGAAACATACCCCTGTAACTGGTGACCCGGACGTGATGATAATCAGGGATGTTCGCCGAGGCGCGCGTGGACTGTTTCTATACAACCATGCGCAAGCGGGGAACATCTCTGGTGCGCAGAGTCGGGGCCAGCTCCAACAGCATTCTGAGCGTGTTCGCGAATAGGTTTGACTGCATTTATATTTATCACTCTTCCAGGTTGCACGCTTTTACAAATAACAATGATGTAAAGTTCAAAATCGTTAAATAATTTTTGTAATTTTGTATATTAATTTCTTGTTTTGATTAGTTTGTTATTTTTGTTTTTGTTATTTTTCCCTTCAATCATCTCATGTTTATTTTTAATTTTTGTAGATTTATGTGACTTTTTAATTATTATTGTGTACTTTTAAGTTTATATAGACCCATGTAGTCTGAAATAAAGATCATTATTATTATTATTAATACCTATAACTCCAACCCGAAGAAAATATCAACAATCAAAAAAAAAACCGGATGAAGATGGTGATAAAATTAGACCATTCATACAGTGCCCCTCTGCGACGAGCTGTAAAGTCTTGCACTGGGTGTAACATATGCCGCAGGTTCAAGATCCTACTCCATTGCCCCCAGGCATATCATGAGGATTGCTTGAATCCACCAACGACAACATTGCTGAACAGCAGACGATGGATGTGTCCTAATCATCCTTAATACTTGATTGATTGTGTTGCATCCCTACCTGTTGATACTATGATAGTAGGCAAGAACATGAACATGGGCACAGCCGAGGGGTTCGCGTCGCACCTTTACTCCGCGTTGCGCTGTGCCACCGCTTCTCGCAATCACGCTGTCATATATACGAACCACGAGACCCGTGAGTTCAAGCTTACCAACTACTCACAGAATGGGTTGGCTGTGGTCGTGAATGGGGCCGCGATAAGCTTGGGCATGGCACCGATATTTCGGAATGTAATACTCGCTTGTGCCATTTTGTTGAGAAGCTTCGACCTTGGCCTGTATCTCGGAACAATAATAATAAAATATTTAACTAACATAGGCAAATCTCTGGCAGACTCATTAGTACACAGCACGCGTCTTCTTCCTTTGGAATGTTCCACTTGTTCCACTACTCCACTTAAATCGTTTGGTCTCCTTGAGACTGATCCTGATGAAATACACACTATTATCCTTGGCCTTCGTAGCGGCTGCGCCGTTGATTGGGATAGGGTGTCATCTGTAATATTGAAATCCTGTAGTAATACCCTTTTACCTGTTATTTCGCACCTGTGCAATATAAGCCTATCCACAGGAGTCTTTCCCGTAGCATTTAAAAGAGCACTAGTATACCCTATTTTAAAAGGCAGTGACAGCAACAACCTAAACAATTATCGCCCTATTTCTGTGTTGACTACCTTTTCAAAAATTTTGGAGAAAGTTTTAAATAAACGTCTAACTAAATACTTGGAAAGCAACAGCATAATCTCACATAGACAATACGGTTTCCTGCAAATCCACGGAGGATGCAGTTCTTCAGGTTACTGAGACCATAATAAAAAATTTAGACACACAATTCAAATGTATTGGAATCTTCCTGGATTTGTCAAAAGCATTTGATACCGTCTCTGTACCTATTCTGTTGCATAAGCTAGAGAGCATCGGTATTAGAGGGCATGTTCTTAATGTGTTTCAGGAATATCTCACAGGCCGCACCCAGTGCGTGAAGATAGGAGAATTTAGTAGTTCACAAACAAATTTAACATACGGAGTGCCACAGGGCAGCATATTAGGCCCTACACTGTTCCTAATTTATATTAATGAACTTTGCAACTTAGAGCTCATAGACTGTAGTGTAGTAACTTACGCTGATGACACTGTGCTGATTGTCAGGGGCAGAACTTGGGCTGAGGTACGAGAAAAATCTGAGAAGGCCTTGAGAATTGTGATGAACTGGCTATCACAGAATCTACTAACGCTTAACGTTAATAAGACTATGTTTATCCCTTTTGCTTTAAAATTTTCTTCCCTTCCTCCTGATGACTTTCAAATAGGAGCGCATCAGTGTCTAAATTTTGATAGCGCCTTTTTTTCATGTTCTCTTATACAAAGGGTTACTGATACTAAGTATCTGGGTGTCTACTTAGACCAAACACTATCTTGGCACCTCCATATTAACAAAGTCACGGGTAATGTCAGAAAGCTTATGTATCTCTTCAAAATCCTTAGATCCTCTGCAAATAAAACTGTCCTAAAAACTGTTTACTATGCGCTTGCTCAATCGATTGTATCTTACTGTATTTCGGCTTGGGGCGGGGCTCCTAAGACCACGTTAATCAAACTTGAACGAGCACAAAGAGCGGTTCTGAAAGTTATGTGTAAAAGCACTGGAGGTTCCCCATTGCAGCCCTTTACTCAGATTGTAGAGTTCTCACGGTTAGACAGCTCTTTATACTTCAAGCAGTCCTTAGATCACACGATGAGGTGCACCTCATCCCATTGGAGGCTGATCGGAGAAGAAGAGATATAGTTTTTCGAAGCACATTGGCATCGCATAGGACAGTTTTTGCTAATCGACACACATATATTATTGGCAAAAAGTTATATAACAAAATCAGCTATCACATTGAGATACGTACATTACTTAGGAGAGGTTATAAGGTGCTAGTTAGAGACTGGTTGCTTACCAAAACATATGATGAGACTGAGTCCTTAATGCTAAGATAGGCCATTTAGTTTCTTAACAAAGAAAAATTTGAATTATTTAGCTTATTGGAACCTGCGAATTTAATTTCTTTATTATAATACATGTTCTTCTTCTTTTTTTTTTTTAATTTTTATTCCATTATACATGAACTTAATTCATATAAGACCAGTTTTTAATAATTTTTTAATTAATTCCAATGGAAAATGTTTTTATTAAGGAGGATCTGCAATTATATAATAGATCTAACAAGCCACTTACTCTCTTAGTTATATATTAATTTATATTTTTAAAGTGTTGTATAATGTGTGCTTAATATTAAATAAAGATTTTATTTATTTATTTATTTATATTCGACCTTCGCCTGTATCTCGGCACAATAATAATAAAATATTTATTTATAAGGATTTGTCCTCTTCTAGTCACGTGTTTCTAAGGGACGATGCATTAAGAGGATCTTTGCAGCCTCCATACACCGGCCCGTATGAAGTACTAGAATGAAGTTACAAAGTATATAAATTACTTGTTAAAGGTAAAACTGTCACAGTACCGATAGACCGCCTTAAGCCGGCCTACCTACTCGAAGACCCTAACCGGGCACTTCAAGAAAAACGGACTCGCTCTGGCCGCATGGTCCGGTTCCCGGACTACTATCGACCGTAGTGACGGCCTTTGGAGGGGTGATGTAGGCTACCTATTTTAATATCTAGTGTATCCTACTAATTAAATAACTTAGTTTCTCTAATATTTAGACCGTAATTACTATTTCTATTTTAAACCTAATTTATTATTATAACATAAGTACATAATTTGCTGCTTTGATATTATGCATAGACCGCGCGCCGCCTGAGCTTCCTAATTGTTTTCTTTACTATTCGTGTAAATACAGTGTTGAACATTAAAACTGACTATCTGTGACGCGCCTACCCCTTCTACTCATAGGAAACATACCCCTATAACTGGTGACCCGGACGTGATGATAATACCTATAACTCCAACACGAAGAAAATATCAACTATCAGAAAAAACCGGATGAATATGGTGATAAAATTAGACCATTCATACAGTGCCCCTCTGCGACGAGCTGTAAAGTCTTGCACTGGGTGTAACACATGCCGCAGGTTCAAGATCCTACTCCATTGTGACTACTGCCCCCAGGCATATCATGAAGATTGCTTGAATCCACCAATGACAACATTGCTGAACGGCAGACAATGGATGTGTCCTAATCATCCTCAATACTTGCTTGATTGTGTTGCATCCCTGCCTGTTGATACTGTGATAGTAGGCAAGAGTTGGACCCCTATGGAATTCATAACAAGGCACTGGACCTTATGCAATCATATTTAGCTGATAAAGTTCAAAAAGTAGATATTGGTAAAGAAAGATCTAGAGGATCAAAACTTGAACTAGGCGTCCCGCAAGGATCAATATTAGGTCCTTTTTTATTTTTAGTATATGTAAATGATCTTCCGTTTTTAGCAAAAGATCTTTGTGATATAGTCTTATTTGCCGATGATACTTCATTGATTTTTAAAGTATATAGAAATAAATATATTTTTTTATATTGTCTAGTATAATTATATAAATGTAAAATACACTAGAGTTTAATTACAATCTACGTTCACATGATGAAATATAATTATGACGATGTAAATAATTTGCTTTCACAAATTACATACACAAAGACTAGATTGGTTCACCGCCAATAACTACTCAATGTTAAAAAGACTAAATGTATAAAATTTATGCTATCGAATGTAAGAGAACTCTTAATAAAAATAATGCTGAAGGATGAGATTGTTCACCTTGTAGACTCTATTGTATTCCTAGGGTTACATATTCATTCTTCTCTTCAATGGAGGCCGCAAATAGAGGCTCTGGCAGACTTAGTTCATCAGCTTATGCAGTTCGAACAATTAGATATATTACCGATGAAGATACAGCTAGGTTAGTTTATTTCAGTTACTTCCATAGTATTATGTCTAATGGTATTTTGCTTTGGGGATAGGCAGCTGACACCCAAAAGACCATATTTGTTCTTCAAAAAAGGGCGGTACGCGCTATTTATAAATTAAAGCCACGAGATTCTTTGAGGGAATTATTTAAAAACATTAATATTCTGACTGTAATATCGCAATACATCTATGAAAATTTAATGTATACCCACAAAAATAGGGATAACCTTATGAAAAAGTGTGATGTTCACAATAGAAATACAAGAAGAACAAGTTACACATCCCATCATTTAGATTACACAAGGTAGGGAAATCGTTTATGGGCAATAGCGTGCGCCTCTATAATAAGCTTTCATCTGAAGCAACTGAGTGGGAGCTCAGTTGCTTCAGATTTCAGATTCGTAAATTCAAAAATTACATAAAACAAAATCTCATCAAGAATGCTTTCTACTCCATAAATTATTATCTCAATGATGTTAATGCTTGGCCAGATGTCGCTCAGTTTCGCACCGACAATAGTATGTAAGTAATTTGTTGTTGTGCATAGATTTACCTAAATATTGACATGTATAAAATCATATTATATTTAGACTTAAATAGGCAAATACCATGTATTTGACTTAAATAGGCATATAAGAGATGAACATACTAGTGGTTTCTTTTTCACTTCGACAAAAAAATTAAGTGAACAGTAAACTAATTTTATTTGATAATAATTTAATGTATAAAATATGACTTGTCTAAGTGCTTATTTTGTAAGCCTAAAGAATAAATGATTTTTGAGTTTGAATACCTATTTTAATTAGGTATTAAAATAGGTATTCAAACTCAAAAATCATATATCTGCCTACTAATTTAAATAGCTTAGTTTCTCTAATATTTAGACCGTAATTAATATTTCTATTATCACGATCTACGAGCCGTACGTAGGTCTCGCTCTCACTCGTGCGCAGGAGAGTAAATTCCATTGCAAAATAAAGTACTTGTGTTATAAATTAGGTTGATAATAGAAATATTAATTACGGTCTAAATATTAGAGAAACTAAGCTGAAGGCGGCGCTGAGCCGCGTGCGTGAGCGGGACCGTTCAACTGCACGGGCATGGCAGGCCGCGTCATGGCAAACAACAGTGGTGATTAGATATTATGCATAGACCGCGCGCCGCCTAAGCTTCCTAATTGTTTTCTTTATTATTCGTGTAAATAGAGGTACAGTGTTGAACATTAAAACTGACTATCTGTGACGCGCCTATAGGTATGTTTCCTATGAGTAAAAGGGGTTTTACTCATAGGAAACATACCTATAGGCGCACCCACAGGTCTGTTTTTTTTTGGGTTTTTCTAGTTTCAGGTTTGTCCGGACCATTCTATGGTTACTGTTGAAGTTAATATTACTCAAGACGCCGCAGTCAGAAGAATTGTGGTCTATTTGTTAGAATGAAATCTGTCTTGTTCTTATAATGGCCATCGGGGGATATCCAAGTCCATTTTCGTTGTTTTAGGCTTCATTTATTGTACTGGCTGTTCATTATTCTAAGATTGTTTTCGTGAGCTAGTTCAATTAGTTTATTTCCATTTCTTGTTCTTTTCTCTTCGCTGTACGCGCCTAATATTCTATCTTCACCATGTCTCCTAGTTCCGATTTGAGCATTGAAGTCCCCCTTGACTACAAGGTTACTAAAGGTGTTTTCTTGGATGACGTTGTTCAGCTTAGTTTAGAATGATTCAATGTCGGTGTGGCTTGACTGTTCTGTTGGTGAGTAAATCTGTACTATTGACCATTTCTCTTCATGAGGGGGGATACTTATGTTGAGTATGGCTATGCGTTCTGATATACCTATTATTTCTATGATTTTATGTTTCAGTTCTCGTTTTACTAAGAATCCTCCATGTTTTCCTTGTGTTTGGCCCTTGTGGTAAAATATGAATTCTTCGTGGTCTTCAATTTTCTCTCCAAGCCTCCGAACTTCGCTTAGTCTAATGATTGACCATTTGATGTTGTTTAGTGCTGTCATATGTTCCAGCAATGCCTCGTCCGTTCTTAATGTTAGTGTATTATATGTTGCTATGTATATGTGTTTATCTTCTTGTTGTGTTGTTTTCGATTTATGGGTAGATAGTGGTGTAGTTGGAGGGTAGTAATCGTTCTGTCTCACACTAGCTGGCTTGAGAAAGTCACGGGCCTTACTACGAGTAACTATTGAATAATATTAACATTGAGAGAGATGTTAACACGAACATAATAGCGATTTAAACTTTCACAGAATCTTTAGGTAAAGAAATACCATGTCGCATAAAATTAAAAACTTTTAAGGAAAATAATAAAAAATAGAAATAATTGTAAAAATATTATTTTCATGCACAATCATATTATTACATATACTCGTAAATGTGAAAGTTTGTATGAATGTTCGTACGTGACTACCTCTTCACGTCTCCTTATAATTATATTATTTTATTATCTTATAGGGAATAAGAGTGCACTACAGTGTTTGCGCGCACACTTGTACACTAAAATAGTGTCCTGCCTGTGCTCTTGACTAGCAGTCGTCGAGACTAGGGCGTCATAACCTCGGGAGGAGGGTTTGCTAGAAATAAATGAAGACGTTGAATATAAAACAGGCTTACCTTCATCCCGGAAAAATACGTGCAAAACCGCGAGCAAAAACTAGTATCCAAAAAAAAACTAAAAATACGCATGGTCCGTTGATATCCCGAAACCTCTCCAAAACTCAGTTAATCGCATAAACATGTAATTGGCACCTCGAAAGTCACGTGTCCGCGCTATCAGGAATCGAACCCGCGACACAATGGACACGCGTCAACACCCGCGCGACAGGTACACGGCCCGAAGAGCTGGTTGATTCTCTAGCTGATGATGGGGTGATTTGTTTCGTGATATTTTAACTGTATACATATACATTAAGATTTTGTTAAGACTGTACCCAACTTTTTGTAAGTAAGTAATTAAAATAATTTGAGAAATCATGTTTTTCCTTTCATTTAATTTATCAAGTTTTTAGGAGATTTAATTCATATCATTGAACTTAACGGTCAATGAAATAAAAGTACCTACAATGTTATAATATTTACAGATTTTAGTCGGCTCGATTCCCGGGTGTGGCTAGCGTATTTTCGAAAATCTTTGAATGCAGTTTACTTGCTTTTAAAAGTAAAGGTAATTATTTTTGTTCAATTTTCTATCTACGGTAATATTAAGAGTATTTTCCCTCAGGGTGGCATTACAAAATTCCACCCTATAGATACCTAGACCTACAAGTATTTACCTGGTAGATTTAGGTCCCTGCTCTAATATGCAGCTGATAATAGCGATTAAATCAGCAACAGCAACAAATTACAGCAACCATGATCAATAGGAGCAATAACATTAAACACAATAAGATGTCGTAATTCTAATGTTAATAACATAACAAGTTCTGCCCGTTTGGGATCGAAACTCGAGCAAAGCTCTGCCTCTGTAGGCAAACTGGTGCAAGTATAGAAATTAAGATTTTAGAAAAAAAAATTGTCTCGTTTTCGTAGTAAAAATAAGTAAAGTAAGTAGAACCTAGTAATAGTAAAATATTATTCATACGACAATAGTTAAAAAGAAAAATTATGAATGAACACATGCACACTGCAAAAATGATTGGTCTTTATTAATATTTTCACAACCAGGCTTTAATTTGATAAACCGAGTTGAAATTATATTAAAAATGATTATAATCTGGACACAATAAATTCAGTGTAACACCCAAAACGCATAATTAAATTTTACAATTACTGAAAATGCAGATAACCGGTAAATCAGCTGCAGAACATTTTCATAAAATCCGTCCCCAACTAAGGGTTAATACAAACCAACCATTTTCAATAAACTACTGCCTTTAACTGCCAAATCAGGTTTTATATAAATAAATCATGTTGGACAATTCACACAGCATCATCTAGCCCCAGGCTAAGAAAAACTCGTGTTATGGGTACTATAGATGACGAATAGATCACAGGACTCTTGGACGCGTGACAAAATTACATATAAGATGGCAAGCTGAAGACAGGGCGCTATGGCGCTCTATGGGGAGGCCTGTGTCCAGCAGTGGACTGCTATAGGCTGATGATGATGCTATGCCTACGAAGTAAGTGCCTGAGATTTCAGTCAGTGGTAATTTAGCTGCCAAATACTGAAAGATTTGTAATCATTGAACAAGTCGTTTCGTATAATACCCACTAAAGACAAACTTAAAAAGTAAAATGACGCCCGTCTGCGCTGCTCCTAACTAAAACGTGAATATTCATGCAACGTTACATTTAAATGGCGCCGGAAATGCAATAATTCGCGGTTTCCGCTGATGATGGCGAGAGTTATCTCATTTGTTCGTTTTATTTCGTATTTTTATATTTAATCCAGTTTAAAAGTTATTTTAATACAGCTTTAAAACTTATTTTGATACTTAATGAATAGTATAAAATATGACTTGTCTAAGTGCTTATTTGTAAGCCTAAGGAATAAAACTTTTTTTGATTTTTAGTTTATAATCTGGCTTGGACGTAGAAATTGCCGTGTGGCGAAGCTTAGATTAGGCATCATCCCAACTCTTTCCGCGGGTATCGTAAGAGGCGACTAAGGGATATCCGTAGCAACTCGGCAAAAGTAGTGTAGGACGCACTCCGGCCAGGTAACGATCTACGAAAAACTGTAGGTAGCGATAGACTGCGGTAGCTGCTGGATGCGACAAGCTGAAGACAGGGCGCTATGGCGCTCATTAGGGGAGGCCTACGAGTATGTCTAACATCAACATAGGCTCATGATGATGAGGATGATGATTACTATTATTATTAAATATTATAATACGTAAGGTTATAAGCTCAATGTTAACTAAAACAGAGAAAAATTCTCCATCCACGTAGTTTTAAAACCTTCGAGCAGATAGATATATTAACAAAGTTGTAGATAATTCGAAGCGACCCGACCGAAAAGCATTGTTTCGCGAATTCATCAGGCGTAGATTATTCGCGCATGTACAATTTATAAAAGCGTGTGCCATGGCCATGCATAGGAAATACCGATGCTGAATTTTGTACTATTTTGCGCGTACAAGGTAACGCGGTCACTGGTTACTTTTTAACTATTTGTTAGTAAGTGACTAATATGCGTAAATCCACACTAGCGCAGCGGCTGAGAAAATACAGATCTATGTGACTCAGCACAGCCGTAATGTTTTTCGAACGAAACACATGTGCGGCGCAACACAACCGGCTGTGTAGAGTGGCAGCACGAATGGCTTAGGTTAAAAAAAAGAACGCAGTCGTCGAAAAAAGTTCGCAGTCAAAGTGTTAAATTCCGCTACAGTTAGTTTGTTGTATTTTATGACGCCGATGAGCAATGTTTCATCAGTTTAGTTTGGGAATCGTTTATATTTTAAATTTGCTAGGAGGTACAGTTTAAGTTACTTTTCAACGTTTGAAAATGTTTTATGTTAATGTTATTGCACTTGAGGTGGAATGGTTACGTTTGGTTTCGGAAACCAAGGTACATATTGGATTGCGAGTCAGAGAAGAAATATAACCGTATGTTAAGTCTATTCGGAAGCAAACCAATGAGCATTTCCATGTTAGAGTAGCTTCGAGCATTATCGAGGTCATACGTGTATGTGTTATTACGTTTGCCGAGTCGCGGACTCGGCAAACGTAGTGTAGAACACCCTCCGGCCAGGTAGGATGACGACTTGCGAAAGACTGCAGGCAAATGCTGGATGCGACAAGCTGAAGACGCTATGGCGCTCATTAGGGGAGGACCACAGAACAGAGAATACATAGAAATAGTAAGTAGGCGGGGCCCGCATCTCACCTAGTAGGCGTAGTACTGCGCACTTCAAGCTCCGCTTACATCAGTCGTGTTTTAATTTAGCTAGAGTAAACATACTTCAAAAAAAAAACAAAAAAAATATAAAAATACCGTATTGTGCCGTTTTAGAGTGTAAAAACGAAAGCCGAACCAAATATTTAACGAAAGGGGGCATATCATATCAACTGTCAGCATTATTTTATTGTTTTTTTGTTAGTTTTGTTCAAAATGCAAAACCGTCAAACAAAAATAGAAAACAGACATAGAAAAATAGACTGTGAGTCATAACACTTAAGGTCGATTTTTCTTAAACCGCAACTTTCGCTACTCAATTAGGGATGTGCCGTAATAAACACAAATGTGCTATCGATAACTTTAATGGTTATGATTTCGTAAACATTACCCATTTAAGTATGTTTTAGGGCGTTAATTTTTGTTTTGTTTTTGTGATGATTTAATCTGGATGTATTTTATACTATGGAAGGGTAATAAAAAAATAATTTATAATAATGAAAATATTACGTGTAAAAAATTATGTTGGAGAAAAACTGTTCGAAAATATAAACTTTCATCAAGTCGGACAGTTTCCCGTATCAAACCATGTCAGTGATTTGATAAAAGCCATAAATGTGCGTATCCATCATTTATTAAAATTAAACGTAAAACTTACGAAAAGACAGTTATTTAACAAGTATGTCCTATTTCAAGGACAATAAATTTTCATTAATTGTCATTAAAGAATAAAAGAAAAGGTAAGCTTTTTATTTCGACCACCACAAATATAACCTGACGTACCTATTTCGTTATTCATCAGTAGGTCATAATCGATATCGATAGATTCGTCTCGTATTCTCATTGGTACATCACTAAGGCAGTAGCTGTGTTTTCTGGGTAATCGATAAACAGCCATTGTATTATCGATCTTATGGCCCGTTGTTAGAGACGATAATAAAAGTCGATAGCAATAGCGCCAGCGCCATCTCTTGTTAAGTAGCTTTGTGTTGTGTATAATCAAGAAAGGCAGCCATTGTATTAGTAATCTTATTTGCTGGGAATAAAGACTATAACAATATTTGGCAAAAGCGCCATCTTTTGCTAAGTAGACAAAGTAGATATTCATTTTTTATCGCTGTTTATTTTATTGAGTTTTGAACCATGTGTCTACCGAAATAAGGTTTAATATCAATAAAATTAGTTTTATGGTTTTATGCCCTTTTAACGTACTCTTTCAACCAATAAGAATTTTTATTTCTATGTGTGTTAGTTTATACATGTGTGAGTTTAGCGACACTAGTTCTCTTAGTAAAAAGGCATCATGCTAATTCTATGTATTCTCTGTTCTGTGGGGAGGACTATGCCCAACAGGAGTGGCAAAGTCGAAAGGACCTACATTTCTTTCAAATATCAAGCATGACATTTCACAAACACTTGTTCAGACTTCAGATTGCGCATTTGCATCAAAGAATAGGACTTCAGTCAGAAGAACTCAAAAGCTTGCAAAAAATATGCAAGCGTACAATTTAGATAATTCTCGACTTACCCCCCTGTAAGTCTGCGGCTAAGTCTGTGGCACACGGAAGCTAGCCTCACAATAGGCGGCCAGATGAAAGGCTCTTAATATGCGTGACGTAACGCGCTAATGGTCGCCCCGGCTTCGCTTGCATTGTACGATGAGTCAAGAAAGTTTGAGATGAGACTTAAAGTCGCGCTAAGTAAAGCTGCGATCCAATGTGCGAGCCTCCACTATCAAAAAGTTACTGAAAAGTACACCGTGCCTGTAGTTTTCTTTTGTATGTTGGTACTTTTTTATACTGGACTTACCTAAATCAGCAACGTTTATTTGTTGACTATAGTTTTCATTAAAAAAATTATTAAATCGGCTTTATTTTTGAGATAGGTAACATATAATTTTTTATTTTTTGTTTTTTATCGATAAATATATGTCGTGTATCCGCACATCTCGTTTGATCAAGGTTCGACAATACACATTGTATAACAGTAGTAAGTGATTCTTTTATTTAATAATTTTAGCACTCTTGTCGTCTGAAACACAGGATTACCTAGTTCAGACTAAATTGTTGTACTTAGTTATATTTATTTATTAAGTGCACTTATGTTTTGTCAAGCTACGAGTTTTCATGGTAAAATTTATTTATAATTATTATTATTTGTGTCTACGTCTATGTCTCACTATCTTGGCACATCAACCTCGAAATGGGTCTTGGACTCTGAACGTTTGTATGTGACATACTTTACTCCCCTTGCGATAATGCCCTGTGAATGTGATGTGTTTAGAGTCGCGATGCTAAGTCGCGTCCGACGACGCCTACACTAGTGTACCGCTCACCCCGGTAAGGACTGCAAGGAGCTAGAAGTCGTGAGATGCTGCGGCTCCGCGATTAGATGGCGGGAGATAAGGGACGACTCACCAATTGCCTATTCAAAACGAGTAACTATCACAGGTAGGTAACTATAATGTAATTTATAAGGATCAAAATAGGATTTTGTTCTAAAAGAGCAAATAGATTTCTGCCTATCTTACAACTTTTTAAACTTTCGTGATTTTTTAACTTTATCATCATCATCAGCCTATAGCTGTCCACTGCTGGACATAGGCCTCCCCCAATGAGCGCCATAGCACCCTGTCTTCAGCTTGTTAACTTATTAACTTAATTATTATTCGTTACCTTAATAAAGATTAATTTATCAGGTATATATCGCGTACCGATATGTATATACATTGTTTTATTTTCCCGTACGTTTCCATCGCGTTACAACGATGGTGGTCTCGGGGCGACCTATGCCTATATAATTGTATTGTAAATAAAATAAAATAGCAAAAATATTGATGTTTTCAGTACAAAGAAATAATTGCTAGGTAAGTAATAATTTTACTAGACTCCATAAATTTATACACATGAGACATCAAGTAGGTATCCATAACAAGATCTGCTTAATTTGGAGCCATGCTGAAGTAATTAATAGGTAATTTGTAAACGTTCTAGGTCCTGCATAAAAAAAACCTTTATGTCGACACAGAAATACGAGTCCAAAGAGCGCTTTTCACGCGAATTTGACCCCTTCTGTTTTTCCCACATCAAAGTACCTGGATGTAACTATAGGACCGCTATTGTCGATATTTGCGTGAATCGGAACGCTATCCAGTTCCGTTTGATGCAGTCCATCGCTCAATGATCTCTATATACAGCGTGTTGTTGTTTACTTTCTTAAAAGTAGGTTATAATCCAAAGGCGTGCCGGGAAGAGTCGTGGTCTCCACTCAAAAACACGTTTGCCCTTCCGGTTGTCGGTTCTTCGCGAGATATGGCCGGCCCACTGCCACTTCAGCTTACTAATTCTTAGCTAATGTTCTGCTTAGTATTAAATAAATATTAACATGTATCTAAATCGTATTATATTTATATTCAATAGGCAAAATAAATTTGTATTAAAGTGATATATACAATAAAAAAATAATAATAATATAATGCTGGAAAATTCACACAGCATTATCTAGCCCCATGGATACTTATACTGAGCCCATGGTAAGCAGAGCTTGTGTTATGGGTACTAGATAACTGGTATACATAATACAATATATTACATAGATAGATATTTTTTATTTTACATAGAAAACGACCAGAACACCCGGAACAAATATCTGCAGATCGTACACACAATTGTTCCGAGGCGGGAATCGAACCCGCAACCTCCTGCGTCGCAGGCGGACCTTCGCCCACCGCGCCACATCGGTCGTCATATGTTACCTTTTCTTAAAATATGTACGTGAAGTAATTAGTACTACACTATTATTAGTATTCACTCTGTAGAGAATACAAAATAACTTAGAAAATGCTTAGTAAGGCGGTATAAATCCGTTCTTAGGTTGAATGACCTTACCATTCTTTCAAAAGCTCTACAGAAAAGGATAAATCCCGCGAAAAGAAAGTGTTTTCTGTCGAGTAGGTAATGTTTTTATAACAATGACCCTTTATAAGAAAGCCCCGAAAGAATATTCAAATCGGCTCAGTATATGCTCGAAACGACTTTGGGAGTCTTTTTGCATCAGCGCAGAATCCTCAGAAATAATAGTAATTTAAAAGCTATGGGTGCTTTACGTTACCGTTGGAAAGAGTTTCAATATCAATTTAAAACCTAAACTCGCTTTTGTTCAATTTGTATGGTTCAGTATGTCTAAGTGTTTATTTGTAAGCCTAAAGAAACAAACTTTTTTGATTTTCATTTTATTTTCAGATTGTACTGAACCGACAACCGCTGGGGTAAACGAGTTCTTGATAGGAGACCGCGACTCGGCAAACGTAGTGTAGGACGCACTTTGGCCAGTTGTGATGGTGACCTGCAAATACTGCAGGCAGCCAGCATGCGGCAAGGTGAAGACGCTATGGCGCTAATTAGGGGGAGGCCTAACGTGGACAATAGGTTGATGACGATAATACGGTATTTTTCTTAATTTTAGCTTCATCTAGCCAAAACAGGCTTAAGCTGGCAACATGAACCTTTATGTGGGTGCAACGACCTCTAAATAAAACACTCGAAAAACTCTTTATTTTGGAAACTCTTTTCTTCTATTTCGTAAATTGAAGACTTGAGTTGATTATGCAAAGTGGTTTACATCGAGAACGCTTTCGAAGCCAATTTCCGTCTCTCGAAGCTTTTCTACGGATTATGTTAATTTATTTACTTTTGTTAAAGAAATTTCCTTAAAACGATAAATAAGGCAGGCTCATAACAAAATGGCGGGCTTATCTGTACGCAAACGTCGTCTGCATGTGTGTCGAATGGAGAACCTTCTAGATGAGGATGAAAACCTTTATCAATCTTCGTTTTCTTTCATTCTTATTTACGACTTAAATTTCTTAAACACGCATTGATAAAAAAAATGTAATATAAACACATGGGCCTCTCGGCCTATAATGCGAGTTAGCAAGGAAAAATTTATTTTGTTATTTAACTCGAAGATTTAAATCTGGAAGAAGATGCTCGAAGATTTTTTTGCTATTTTTATCTCTATTTTTATCTACGCTGATTTTCCTATCAAATACTTAAGTATTTATACACGTCACACACAATACTATCATCCTGTAGCATCCTCGCAAATCGCGCGTTCCCGACTCCGCCTTGAAAATTTGCACCACAATATCGATATTTCGTCCGAAACGTGACGAATTCGAATCGATCGCACAAACAGCGAGTAACGCAAATCACAGGCGGTGGCGGCATGTCGTGCGCCCCTGCGGCGGATTGGCTCTAAGAGATGCTATCGACTTGTATGAGATACATCGCTTTTTTACACTCACTTTATTACCTACTCATGATTTTAAAGTTCATAGAAAAAGAGAGCACAATTTTATCCGGAAACGCCAGCATGTTATTTCCACAGCAGCATTGCTGTTCCAAGAGATGCTATCGAGTTGTAAGAGATACATCGCTTTTTTATACTGAGTTTATTGCCTACTCATGCTTTTGTGAATAGTTAAAACTACATACAAAAAGAGACTAATCTTCTGTCTGCAGAAGCCAATATGTTATCGCCCCATAGTCGCTCAGCGAGCTATGGAAAGAGCTATCTATGCTTGGGGTCTCTCTGAAGGATAGGATTCGTAACGAAATCATCCGATAGAGAACCAAGTTACCGACATAGCTCAAAGAATTTGCAAGCTGAAGTGGCAGTAAGCCGACCATATGTATATCACGAAGAACCGTTAGGGTAAACGTGTTCTAGAGGGAAGACTGCGACTCGGCAAACGAAGTATAGCACGCCCTCCGGCCAGGTGGGATAACGACCTGCGAAAGATTGCAGGTAGATTGCTGGATGCGAAAAGCTGAAGACAGGGCGCTATGGCGCTTATTAGGTGTGGCCTATGTCCAGCAACTACCACTACTGCTACAAGTGGACTATGTCAAAAGTTGATGATAGTGATGAATTTTTGCTAAGCAAGAATAGAGCGCCAAAGCGCAATGTACCTTATTCCTAACGCCTACCACGACGCTCGCAGTGGAGCGTCCAAATTAAACGTTAGACCCACTCGCGCCTCGGATAAGCAGTTCACACTCGAACGCTGTGAGGTAAGTCAGTATAGCTAGAGTTTCCCTACTTTAAAGTTGCGGGATGCAGAGTTTATTTATTTTATGGATAATAATCTTTGTTGGTTCTTCGTGAGATATGGCCGGCCTACAGTTCAGCTTGCTAATTCATAGAGCTATATCCATAAATTTGGTTCTCTGTTGGATGTGTTCGTTACGAATCATATGAGTCATCATAAGTAGGTTCCATTTCATCGCATTCTTAGTCGACCTATCGTCAGCAATCTCACAACTTTGTATAAAATTAATGAACTGAACGACTGCGGTTTCAAATTCAGTAAACTCAAAGCCCAATCCTCATTGGGTCCCAAATGTCCCAGCGAAGCGAGATCTATTTAAAAACGCGCTCATCCGAGAAATGGCCGCATGGATTAGGTACGTAAAACGCAATCAATTCCGCCTCCCGGGCTAAAGGTACGACCCGAGTGATCAAGGCTCTGACTATTCGATTGTCCACTCGATGAGAGTGACCTTCTCTTAATGTTATTGGATGGTATTAGGCTAATGCTGTCTTATATTGTTATACAGGGTGCCACGTAACATGTGTACGGGGAGAAGATAACGACTCGGTAAACGTAGTGTAGCCCTTCAACCAGGTAAAATTTATATTTTAAAATGTATCTCGTTATATGGACTGTGTATGTGTTTGTACTATGTCTGTACTATGTGTATAAATGTGATTTGATTTTGATTGACTTTTTACCCGGCTTGAGACCAATGACCTTATTGGCAAATAAGGTCCAATAGGCTACTGCATACCTCGCAGCGTGGCCACGTGGGATACCGTCCGCGCCGCGGGCTACCCTCCCCAGCTCCGCATACATCTGCATCTGCCATTAGATCTGCCATGAGCCCATGACCTAGCTCTTGTCGAGTTTATAAAAACACCTTACATTACTCTCAATAAAAAAATAGTTTTGTTTCATATACTAAGGTACATACTTCTACGACAAAAAAGACGCTCAGTTTTGCATGACGGAGCTCCACGTTATTAATGAATAAATTCGTGAATTCATTTATTTATTTATAGAGCAGCTGAACCGATTTCCGTAATTCTTTTTTTAGACTATTCCTTGAAGTACGAGGATGGTTCTTACGTAGAGAAAAAAGAGAAAAATTTAAAAAATTTACCACCCGGGCGAAGCCGGTGCCGCTAGTTTATAAATAAATAAGTTCACTTTATGTCACTTCAATTCGCTTCGTGTGTGATGAATAAAAATAGTATTCGTTTTTATATCACACTAATACTATAAATACGAAAAGTTAAACGGATGGATGTTTGTTACTTCTTCACGCCAAAACTACTGAACGGATCCGGCTGTCATTTTTCATTTCGTTACTTAAAAATTCGTGAAAAATTATATACCGAATTTGATTTCCAGCATTTTTAATAGACCTTAGTACACAATATCAGCCTTCCGCTAAACATCGTGCATCGCGCAGCGTTTCCAGAAAACACCTATTAAAGTTCAAGTTTCAAAATCTTAAGACTTAAGAATTCGTGAAAATTGGGATGCCAAGTTTGATCAAATCAAATTACTAAAATCATTTATTCGCTGAACACATTATTACAGGTACATACTCGTATAGATTTACAGCATTTATTAGGTTAATAGGTCTTACGATACGTACACGATCTCTACCTTCCGCTAAACATCGTGTTCCATCCAGAAAACACCTAATTAAAGTTCAAGTTTCAAAATTTTAAGAATTCATAAAATTGGGATACCAGGTTTGATCAAATCATTTATTCGCTGAACACATAATAACAGGTACATATAGATTGACAGTATTTATAGGTTATTTATAATACGATACTTACCTACATGATCCTTCCGCTAAACATCGTGTTTCCCGCAGCGTTTCCAGAAAGGACCTCTATGCCCCACGTCACGTGTGAGCGAGGTGTAAGGAGCTGTGTGTGTGGTCTTACCTATTTGCATTGCTGATTGAAGAGGTATCTATTTTAACAAGGTAATATGGTGGCAAGTCAGTATTCTTTTGGTTCAAGCCCGGAAACAATGGAAATCACGTGACACGTGATAAATGCGAAGGTTTGTATGTTTAGATGTTTGGATGTAGAAAAGTTGGTTACCTATTCACGCCAAAACTACTGAATGGCTGAAATACAATTAAAACAATAGAGCTAACTGAAAACTTTTGCAATCAATCTACAGGTAGCTCAACGGATCCATATATGTCCAGTCGGAATCGGTCCCAAGACGCTGGCTGCATTGCCCCACTGTATGGCAATGCTAATAATTACCTCTACTTAGGTATTTTTATGAATGTACATTTACACCTTTCTTTTACTATAATTGTTGTAATATGTTTCTGTTATTGTAACTTTATTTGTTATCAAGATATTATAGTTATCATAATGAAAATGTTAGCACATCACCGAACTTCCCCTTTTGGCGACTTAGGTCTATCAGTCCGTAGCAAGCTTTACAGTTCCAACTTTTAGATGTAACTTTGACAGTTGACTAATGGTATTCCAAACGATACAGTTCGTGCCCAGTGCTCCGCTCGTGATAGGGCGGAGGCCCGCGGCGCGCAGCGGAGCCCTAAATCATGGGGAGTAGACCTGGTTTGTATTGTCTAGATTTACTTTACTAACAGTTACATGTACGCTTAGTTAGTTAGGTGTCGCTTAAAGCTTCATTCGTGGTCAAAAACGTCTCCAGTTAAACAAAAATCTGCAGATCGTACAAACATTTGTCCCGAGGCGTGAATCGAACTAACATATAACAGCATAGGTTGGGATATAAATAACCTTCACTCGGTTCCGTAGACACAACGCGTCCGAAGCCGTGGGCAGTAACTAGTACACAATATTTTTGGTAACCAGCGTCAGTTTGGCTAAGCAGTTTTTCGTATTTTTTCGTTGAAAGCCTGCCAAAGTCATGTCAGCATCTACTCTCACTGTATACAGAAATTCTTAATCAAGTCTACTAGCGCCTCACAATTCTTAAAAACCTATCTCCCAACACGTACGTAAATACGAAAGAGTTAGTACCACCAATAACAGTAACTTTGTCGCGCCAATAACAGTTCCTCCCCTCTTATTTATCTCTATCAATAATTGCTCAGCCTTTGAAGACGAACTGCAGGCACTGAGGCTCGATCATTGTTTGTAGAGGTGCCACTGTAAATATTAAACAGTAACACAAGTGCGAGCGCTGTGCCATACAGCATAGTTTCACAAAATATGACCAGGCAACCAGATTTCAGAAGCAAGCGCTCGTTAGTGAGCATTATGCTGAGTTAGAGCCATTTTATAACAACTCTATAGGTACATGTACCTATTCTATAAATGTGTCTTTTGTTGTTATAAATAAATATCTTTCTTTCTGATATTGATCGAATAAGCATAGTTTTACTGAAGTGGTTCCGGCATTAACGCATTTAAAAGTTAAAAACAAAAACGAAAAAAGATTTTTTTAATTTAGTTTACGAATTAATTTCATTTAATACTAATAAAGAAGATAATAATTTGACATGTTTTAAAAACTATAAACTGACTCCAAATTCCTAAATAATTAAAATGGGTTTAAAACTTAGTTTTAAAAATCACTAGAGACGGCGCTCCGGTCAACCAAACCAGTCTCTAAAATATAAATTCAGCCAAACACGTGAACTTAAGCTCGAGTTTTCATCATAAACATCGAGTGTTCTGGTCATTATCTATGTATACTAAATATATCTATTAATATATTGTAGTATTATGTATATCAGTTATCTAGTACCCATAACATAAGCTCTGCTTACCATGGAGCTAGATAATGCTGTGTGAATTTGTCCAGCATTATTTATTTATTTATATAGTCGACTTTCCTTTACCCATAGTTGAAAATTAACGAAACAAGATGGCGCCACTAGTTATCAATGCTTCTTAGGATATTGCGCTACTTTAACCTCTGTACGACGTTGTACCTCTTAACAGTAGGTAATCTATATGCAAATGCAATAATAACCGACGCGATCGGCAGCTATCAACTCACTTTTACACATTTCCATCTTTACGACTTTGCTTCACGACTCTTTTAATTTGAACTTCTTGAATATCATGATGTAATTAATCGGTAGTTAATAGTTAAGAGCTGGTTTTATGAGTACGGTAACTTTGACTGCAGCTCAATCAATTTTTATGAGAACGGTAAACTTTGACTGCAAGTCAGTCAAGTTTTCATTGATAGTGTAAACACTAACTTTAATAACTCAACTATTAACTTATCGAATGTTAATGTACTGAATGTTTTATATACTGTCATTTCTGACTATCGCTGTATTTGATGATGATTCTTTGTTAAGAGCAACTGTGTCTGTTTGGACACTTTTCTGCCAGTGTCAAGTACCTAATGGAAAATAAGGGAAGTTCCACATGAAAACGATGTTTTAAAACGGATAGGTTCTTTGTATCAGCACACATGCGCTGGCATTTACCGGCATGTACTAAGAAAATAGCTATTTTTAAGAAATAGCTGTAAGATTTACCAAAATTTTGAAAAATAAAATAAAGTATGTATTATTTTTTATTCTGAATTCGCACTACCCGCTCTTTTCGTAGGTGACCAAGATAATATCCGTTGGGGCGGGCAGCAGCGTACCCCGCTTACCATGAATGATCATGATATATGATCTGCAGTTGATGATGATATTGATGCTTGTTCTCGATAAATAAATCGATCATAACATATCAAAACGCACGCTCAATTATCTGCACTTACAACTCAAAGAACCGTCAACAAATTCTACGAGCAATGATTTCGATAAAAAATATCGATGTTTGATTTATGATGAGGATTTTCCCACGTGGCAGTTCCAGGAATGGATCCCGGAAGGTTCCCTGGGAAAGGGAGTAAGCGTAGTATTGCGTTTTTCTCGGACTTGCAGCTAACAAACAGGGATAGGGAGGGGTTGTGTCGATGAAAGGTGCACGTTGATGTATCGATATCGATGATCGATTTCCACTACGAATAGCGTTGTGAGATCTTGTCTACTAGACTTGTCGTTTTGCTACGATTATTTCCATGTTTATGACAACATTTAGGTAGACAGAACACCCTTACCTACCATTTATAGCTTACGAGAAATTTTAAATTGCTGTCAAAGTGAGGCTCTGTGTAATAAATTTTAAGAAAGGTTATAAAACTTATAAAAGCACAGTATCAAATAGTTTACACACTTTACCTTTAGTTTAAGACATTGTATGTATATGACATCTGGCAGGTCCCTACCTTCTGTTAACGATATTTTCACAATAGATGTCCTATTGTACAATGTCGGACAGACGCGTGACCCGAGGATTGATGAGTTTCTGGAACAACGCATCAGGATTGCCATACAGCGGGGCAATGCAGCCAGCCTCTTGTAACGATATGGATCAGGTTGAGCTGACCTGTAGATTGTTTGCAACAGTCTGTAGTTATCTCTATCTCAATCCTTTCAATTGTAAAGACTAGTTCTGATTTGTTTCTGTTATTTGATTGTAACTTTCTTCATTAAGATGACTAACTGACTGACTTATAAAGATACAATACAATACTTATACAAAAATACTTTATTGTACACCAGATACAGATCATTACAAAAGACATTACATGCGACAAGTACAATGGGCGAAGATTGAATGGGGTGAAGATTGTACAATTAATATCGAATAACCTAACTAAAGTATCGATAAAACCACTGGATCAATCACATCCCTATCAGGATCCCAGTGCTGCTAGTATTCGAGGCATGATGACAAGTCTGCGTTTCTATACATAGAGCCGTCGCGCGCAGGACACATAACATAATAAATAACTATCGATGGGTAGTTTGTTTTAGTAATGATTTTACTGTTAGGTGAAGAAAACAAATGCAGTTGCTGGTGTCGTGTGGCGTTCTGTGTTGCTGCTGGTTAACCGTTTTGATATTTAATCAAAACGGTTAACTAGTATACCGGAAATTCTACGTAACAATAATAATGATTGCTTGAAAAAAAATTACCGACTAAAATTCCATGATAAATACTTATCCCTCGGATTTTAAAGGGACAACTTCGAGATCATTCTCTACAATAGCGAAGGAATTTTCAAAATCGGTTAATAAATGACGGAGAAATCAACGAACATACATTACATTACCTTAAACCCAAGTTTAGAGGATCTTAAGTTTTGATCAACGCTTGGTTTTTGGTTAACTAATCGATAATACCTGATAAATACCCGTTGTATTAATACTTATAATTACGATAATACCTGGCCCCTCTAAATACATCACATTGTTCAAATGCCAATGTTTTTATAGCATTGCGTAGTACAAATTGTTTATCTATGATTGATATGACGATAGATAAGGGTTTAATACCAAAGTATGTCGCGACTTCAGTTCAGTTCAGTTCTTTATTAATAAGAAATATTCTTATATGTCAAACATAAATAATACATAGCAAACAAAGAAAATACATTACAAAAACAAGAAAAGTACAAAATAGTTCGAGATTTAAGTACAGAGTTTTTATAATAAATAATTCTGTATTTTTTTGGTGAACTCATTTTATTTTTTAGATTATCTAGAATCTAGAGCAATATGTACATGTTGGTAGGTATTCCGAAGATTAAGCGTAAATAGTGCGCGCAGATAGATGCAGAAACTTGAGGGTTTCGGTTCACATTGAGGGATAAATGATTGTATGAACTTTAATATTTAACAACAACTTTAGATAGTCAACGTATAACACGTAGGTACCGTATTGTCCCGAGGCAGGAATCAAACCCGCAACCTCCTGCGTCGCACGCGGACCTCCGCCTACCGAGCGACAGCGTCAAATTAAGTCAAATTATTGACCCGGGGAGTTATTTATAAATCGTCAATATTTTATAACAAGTAACAACCTAGCTGCGCCCCGCGATTTTGCCCGCGTCGTCGTTCGTTTATAAGCATTCGTCTTGAATCCGAAAACCGCATCAAAATCCGTTGCGTAGTTTTAAAGATATAAGCAGACATAGGGACAGACAGACAGCTGGAAGCGACTTTGTTTTATACTATGTATTGAAGGGAGTCAACGATATTTTGTTCATAGCTTTTAGGAAGCCTTATTTTCGTCACACAATTGAACAACAACCCATAGTATCATAATCATAATACAAATATTTGATTGCAGTACAATAACGCTGTGTAAAATATCCAATACCTACAAAAACGTTGCAAGTTCACTGAAATAACTTCCTCGTCTAGCTCACTTAAGAAGTGCCTATCTGTCGCGTACGCGCCCAGATGATACTAATTTAAACACTTACACGGAACGCGCTTATATTACCGATAAATAAATAAAATCTTTTTATCGTATACACACGTCCTCAGGAGGAATCCAGCCTTCCGTATAAGGCAGGGGGACCTCTGCAGGGATTTTGTATGCGGGTGCGCGAGCGCAGCAAAAAATTACGCTACGAGTGTGTACTCTCATGTGCCGTACGGGGATGCCAGCCTGGAGTTGCCAGGTCGCGGCGGTGTTGCCGGGTGTAAAATAAAACGTTTGACATTTATTTGGTGAAGTTTGTTTAGGGTACATTATGTATGAATAAATATAATGAAGTTCATCAAGAGTTCATTTTATTGTACTTGCACAAATCAAAAGCATTGAATATACCTGACGATGACTACATATTATTTACGATATAGTTTCTACAGTAGATAGTATTCGATAGTGGTTTAGTTTACATAGCTAATAAAATAGGATGGATATACAAAATCAATTAAAAATGTCTGCCATTCAGTGAGAAATAGGTTATGGCTACTAGCCGAGCAGAATTCCTATACTGTATTATATACTACCTACTACAATTATAATTCATATAATTGTTTTTCCATGTATTCATTTATTTTTAATGTATTTGATTTCATGTATTTTTTATTTTTGTCAATACGATTTCGTATAAAAATCTATCTATAAAAAATATCTAATCTACATCTAATTATATCTGTATAAAAAGTAAAATGTAAATTGGTTTTATCAATAAAATGTATGGCATATTTAATTTTATATTCCTACATTTGTAGACATATAAGTCGATCATTTTTATTTTGGGTCTAACAAGCGTTCGGCAGACCCCCTGTATAACATTACCAGCAGATTAACCATCACCGAAGCGATGAAATGCTACTCACTATACCCTCGTGCCAAGAATGCCTGAGATACCTACAGTCACACAGTCTGTCTGAGCTTCTAGGCTTCTATACTAGGAGTTACTGCGAGTTCACTTTACTTTTGTAATAGAAAACGGTTCTATATCTGCCGATGATGTTTCTTTAACATGAGGTGATCAATACTACATACCAAGTAGTCATCTTTTTTGACTAAACTAAGAACAAAAAAATTCCGGACAGTCTTTGGGGACTGCTGATAGAAGTGAAAACGTAGTCCCCAAAGACTAGCTTGATATTTTCTTGATACTAGGAAGAGTGCGGTGATGATGACGCAAATTTGACGCTTTCCTTACTGTACAGTAAGGAAAGCGTTCGGCGACAGTAACGCTAGTTTCGCGCATTTTGTTTACCCAAAAAGTAAATATTATACAGTTGGGAAAGCGTTCGGCAACGATCACGCGAGTTTCACGCTTTTTGTTTACCCAAAAAGTAAACATTATATAGTTAGGAAAGCGTTCGGCAACGATCACGCGAGTTTCACGCTTTTTGTTTACCCAAAAAGTAAACATTATATAGTTAGGAAAGCGTTCGGCAACGATCACGCGAGTTTCACGCTTTTTGTTTACCCAAAAAGTAAACATTATATAGTTAGGAAAGCGTTCGGCAACGATCACGCGAGTTTCGCGCATTTTGCTAACCCAAAAAGCGCTCAACGCGCCTAAAGAACTTTTCGCATAAAAAATTGAGGATTGTAAATATACTGACATGCATATAGTAAAAAAAATACTTGACGAGAAGACTTGTGATAGCAGTAATGATTTTCTTTATAATGGGTTTCCATTTCTTCGTGATATCTCATAATCTTTTTCAACTGCTTACACAAATAATACCTAGATGATTTAATTAAGATATGTAGAAAATACGTGTCTTTGCGCTCGTTTATTAATACAACGAAACAATGATAAAACATTATTATAATTTATTTCCTTACATTTAATCATGAAAGATATATATCCTGATTAGTTTGTACAAACATACTCTCCGATAAATCTGCTAGATAGTCCACCATTACTCAGTTTTTGCGTGAACCCGGCAGGGTGCGCAATTATGCCCCGTATTGAATTGTAGATGACGGCCGTGATTAGTATTGTTTGCTTTTATAATGTACGGGGGAATGCTACGCGGAGTCCTGTGACATTGTTGTAGTGATTTATGTAAAAGGCCAATTATCTTGGCATTGGCATCATCACTTAATAGGCCAATGCCACTTTTATGGGCCATGACGCATATGTCCATCTCAGGACGTCTACTCTCTTTCTTCGAAACGAAATGAACCCATCAT
Source organism: Eupithecia dodoneata (assembly GCA_947044415.1). Classification (NCBI taxonomy): domain Eukaryota; kingdom Metazoa; phylum Arthropoda; class Insecta; order Lepidoptera; family Geometridae; genus Eupithecia; species Eupithecia dodoneata. The sequence continues at coordinate 1,547,274 of OX345665.1, forward strand.
CATCATCAGTCTATAGCAGTCCACTGCTGGACATAGGTCTCCCCCAAGAAATGAACCCGGAGTAGCAATAACGCGAACTTTTGAACGAAACTTCGTTTTTCGTTAAAAATGAGTAGACCTCCTGTTGTAAGTGCCTAGTCGGCTTCGCCTCCGGGTCGCATCGAGGCTGGGCAGTGCATGCGTTAACTTAGTATTCTTTACTGCTGCAGAGATCCTACGCTCTAATCCTAAAATTCCCAAAAGATGGTATCTAAAGATGGATAATATCCTGATAAGTAGAGACAGCACTGGCGAAATAAAAGCGGCGTCGCCTACGCTGGTTCAGCCATTTAGAAAGGTTTAAGAGTAGCACTAGCACTTTTTTTTAATTATTACTGAGCAGTAGCACTGAGTAGCACTTCGGACGGCGTAATTTAGTTTTGCGCGGGCTGAAGTGTTCTGTTCAAAATAAAACAATAGTTTTGACGGATCGAAAAGTCCACTTGCCCGCCCTTTCAAACGTCTCATCATCACCATGAGCCTAGCAATATAGCGCCCTGTCTTCAACTTGATTCAAAAGTCTCAATCAAATTATTTGTAATAAACGTTTTTTTAGATCGTGGGTGAATTGAGGATGTGTGTGTCAAACATCTAATTTACCAATTATTATTTTTTCGCAACAAGATATCAAATCCTATCCGGGACTTATAGCATCCTAGTGAGCTACAACCCCGCTGCGCCATAGAGGTCGACCACTATCAGAAGGCTGTGCATAACATAGCCAGTTTTTACATTAGAGGAATAATTAACAATAACAAATACTACTCGTAAATCAAACGCAGTTTCCGCCATGGATATGGGCATAATTAGAAAATGCAAAGCGATTACTGGACAAAGAATCTTAGGCATAGACACAAATCAATCATGTTAATTTGCAGAATATTTGTAGCCTATTTTTGGTTCTGGGTTAAATAATGGTTTGAGAAAATATATGATTAAGATTAACCCGTTTTAGGACTAATGGTGAAAGAGATTTGGCGTCGTCAGCAAAATATTTTTATTGAACTATCGGTAAAATAACTTTAGTGTCATCAGAAAAATAAATTTATTAAAAATTGCCACTATTGGTAGAATAAATATTTACAATTAAATTTTGAGACACAGAAGCCGTTTAAATAACGGGATATTTACCATGATTTTCATGTTAATAACCATGATAGTTTCAAAATCATCATCATCATCAGCCTATATTAGTCCACTGCTGGACATAGACCTCCCCCAATGAGCGCCACTACTGGCGTATCGATCCATGGGGGGGTTGATGCCCATAATCCCCACGCTGGGCATGCAAGGAGTGTGCTGCAAGGGACGCTGCTGCCCGCCCCCCGGTGTATGTCCCTTAGTCGCCTCCTACGACACCCACGGGAAGAGTTGGGTTGGTGCTTTTCTATCTAGGCCGAAATGTTAGGTTCTAATTAAGAGGTGGATTATAAAAGTGGATTAAAACTGAACCTTAAATATAATCAATGATAACGTTTAACTTCTTCCAGAGCATTATGTAAATACATTTTTGCGTCGTTGTCAGCGAAATAAATGTCACCAAAGTATCCACTAAAGGTTAGTTAACACTAATTACAAAGCTATTTGAGAAACAATTTGTCATCAAATACAAACATGCCTGCCTATACCCAAGGCCCTCTAAAGTCCTTGCCTAAATACCCGGCATTTAGAGACAACAAAACCACCCACATTGCACAGGCAGATTTCTGAAAAAACACGAAAATCTAAAGGATTCCTTCACGTTCAATATTCATGGTGTACCCAGAATACCTTGGTGGTGGCCTTACAGGGTGGATTCCGGGAGTCGCAGAGTCAGTTTTTCGGTGGCAATTAACCTCACAAAAGGTTGGCGAGTACCTTGCCACGCGACGGTCGCGCGTCTCCCTTACATGGTAGATCCACTACCATTCGCTACTACCAGTCTCCAGCTTGTACTCGATAACGACTTCCTTCTTTTTCACTTTTTCCACTAGTGGACAAAAAATTTAAGTGAACAGTAAAATAATCTTATTTGATAATAATTTACTTACAGTATAAAGTATGACTTGTTTAAGTGCTTATTATAATATAATACAATATATTGAATTTTGAAGTTTCTTGAATTTTATATTGTATCAAAAATTGAGCAGCTAAATACCTGGAAGAGATAGCTCTCAGCGATAAGGCCGCCCTTTATACTTCTTTTATTATATTGTTTATTTCTGTTTTGTGTGGTATTATAAAGTGTTTTCTATCATCTAAATAGATAGGGACTGCTAAACCCGACACAAATATTTGCAGATTATGCAAGCATAATACAAGGTCAGGTTACTTTGTGCCTAGATATGATGCTGGTGTGAAAATGACCAGACTATTTCCCGCAGCTTCGCGCGCGTTTGCCGCAGCGGTTGTCGGTTCTTCGGGTTGTCGGTTCTTCGCGAGATATGACCGGCCCGCTGCCATTTCAGATTGCTAATTCATAGAGCTAGTATGTCGATAACTTAGGTACTCTGTCGGATGTATTCGCTTGTTTGCTGACGAGATATGAATAATCATCAGTGAAGACAATTTCGCCAGACTCTTAGTAGAGGCTCTGGTTACTTGCACTCCGATCGCGAAGACAATGCCAGTGGTAGACGCGGTGGTAAAGATCGATGTCCGTTTTGGAATTTTAGAGCGGGCAATGAAAGGTCGTCTGTAAATATGAAAATATGTCCCTACTTTCATAAGGATGGTAAAAAGTTCATATTGAGGTATGGTACGCTGGTGGATGGTCAGGCCACTTATAGCAATTACATATGTATGGAAACATCGAGAATCATTATTGGCGTCATTTTTTAAAACTGTTTCGTCTTCATCAGCGCCATTTAAGGCCATTTCCACTTCTGGGTGTTGGCCTCACGACGGCCCTTTGGGAGGCCTGAACTATTTTAGTTAGGTATGGTACCTTAAATTTAATATTTTTTTTCTATTTAATTATTGGGAGGTTTATGTATTATGTTACAGATTATCTATGTAACTATATAGTACTAACGTATTGTTTAGTTTCGGCATCATCATCCGCAGCCGGTATTTACTGACTACTGCCTTATATATTTATTTATTTATATTATAAGGGTTGCTTAGATTATTATTTTCTTGAGCAACGATCTCTGTGGTGCGGCGACACAGGAGATTGCGGGTTCGATTCCCGTCTTGGGACAATTGTTTGTACGATCTGCAGATATTTGTTCCGGGTGTTCTGGTCGTTATCTATGTATAATAAAAAAATATCTATCTATGTAATCTATTGTATTAAGTATATCAGTCATAGTACCCATAACACAAGCTCTGGGCTAAATGCTTGGGGCTAAATGCCGTGTGGATTGTCCAGCATTAGTTATTTATTTTCGTAAACATTTATTTAGTTGCAACTAAACGTGTCGTATCTGTGAAATGCAGAGGCCGTTTACCCTGCCTTTGACAATACAATGTTGTGACAATTAAATACAATCTAAGCATTTATACGTAGACCTAAAAGGCAAAGCCGCACGGATTCCATACATACAGGCCACGATTTAGTCAAATAGAGGATCATTAAGATGCCTGTCGTGACTTTAAAAAAAAAGAGAATCTTGTATCAGATCAAATGAGATCACAGTGGACACAAAATGACACTGGATCAAAAATCGACGGTCAATCATTAGGTGACATTGAGATTGTGGACACTGTAATGATCCTTATTGAGGAAATGTGATGTTGATTGAATGTGTACGGATTTGGGTGTCACCTGTAGCCAATAGTATAGTCAGAAAGGAGTTAGTAAGTTGTTTACTTTTTTTAACTCTCAAAAATTGGTTCATTAGGTTTGACCTATGCATTGGATATTGATTTTTGGGGATCGTGAGAAAGAACAGATAGATAGATAGATAAATAAATAAATAATGCTGAACAGTCCACACAGCATCATCTAGCCCCAAGCTAAGCATAGCTTGTGTTGGGTACTAGATGACTGATATAGGTACATAATATACATAATACAAAACATTACATAGATATATTTTTTTTTATTAAACATATAAAACGAACAGAACACAAACATCTGTAGATAGATAGTACACACATTTGTCCCGAGGCGGGAACCGAACCCGCCACCTTCTGCTTCGCAGGCGGACCTTCGCCCTCCGCGCCACGGAGGTGTCATAGTAGCAGTAATAATGAGCCCGTTGGCATAATTTGAAGAAATTAATTCCGAATAACTAGATTGTTCTGCATTATTTATTTAGTTAACTACACCAGTTATAAACCCAGGTAAGATTGTGTAAGCAAGGACCCGGTGTCACCGTATACTACACTGCAGCCCAAATAAATTGCCGCGCTCATTGTCAAAACAAAAATTTCCCTACAATTCTCAACTCGATCACAACAAGCTCGTATATCGAGAGGGTGCTTGTAAATATCTTATTGTATCGTGCGCTCGTCTGTCCGTCTGTCCGTCGAGTGATTTGCGACCCGCTCCCGTATAGTAATGAAGGTGCAATCGACAGCGCCCTCGCGCCGACCTCGAAATGATGATCGATTCGATGATTAAAATCGATTATGGCCGCGGTGAAGACAATTTTTTTGAACGAAGTGTATTTATTTATACTGGGACTTAGAAATCTATGTTTATTTATGCTTGCAATTGTCCAGCTATTTGAATGTTTTTTGTGTTTTTTTAATATACTCTTTTATCAAATATTTGTAATTAATTTTATATTTAAATAAATAATGCTGGACAATTCACATAGCATCATCTAGCCCTAAGCTAAGCCGAGCTTGAGTTATTGGTACTAGATAATTGATATACTTTTATTAAGGCTAATCAGTTAATGTACCTGTGTTAGTATAACTTTGGACCGTAGAATAAGCTAAATAAGCTGTAGGTACCTATAACTGTTCATAAACTATTATATTAGATTAAATCGGATTATTTATTGTACTAGACATTTATTCAAGTATTCTATGTATATATTATGTCGAAATATTAGTACAAAATGTAGCCATCTGACAACAATAGCTCAAATTATACAAGAGAGATATTATTATTCAGTCTTGGATGGAGATTAAGCTAATATATTCCAACAAGTCCCACTATTTATGCTTTACTTTATTTTATTTTATATACATGAGCAAAATAATAATATTACATATTTATTATAATTATTATTATGGGTTAAGATCTAATCTTCTCGGTTAAACCGGTAAAATCCGAAGCGCACGGGCCTAAGCCAAGTGCACTTCAAGGGGAGCAACTTCACTTGGAAGTTCATTTTGAAGGAATTTCCTGACGATCCTACAGGTGTTTAAAATGACAGCCTTTTGCATTGGTATGTAAGTATTTTTAGGTAGGTCTAAACAATCAATGGATTGGAAAAGCTGTTTTGGAATTACTCCTGTTGAGGATAAAACTATTGGAACTATAGATACTTTTTGCAGGCGCCACATGCGAATGATTTCATTCTTGAGATCTACTAATTATTATTATTATTATTATTTTAAGCCATTATTGTCCCACTGCTGGGCAAAGGCCTCCCTTTTCTTTTTATTATAATACAGATATAAAATTACTTCTTAGTTCCCTTTCTCACAATATTTCTTCGCAGTTATTCAGAACTATAACCCACAACAACTCATTCAAGGCATAAAACGATCCTTACATGTTGGCAACATTCTCCAATTATCATTTGTGGTACCAACAACCACTTTACGCGTGAACCAAACAGCTCGGACTGTACACTGCCCCTGACTTTACTTGTTGTTTGGTTGATTTAATTTAATTTTATGAATTGTCTAAAAAACTGGTTTAGACAGTAAGAAATTGATAGGATATGTTTTTTGACGACAAACTTAACGACTTACAAAAAAAAACAGATTGATGGTCCCCTTTATGTATTTTTCCATATATATTTTGTTAATATGACTTTTATTTAGCTTCTTTCGTTACATTGCTGGGCAAAAGCTTGCCACATAGATTTGCAATACTCGCGATATTTCGCGGCCTCCCACCACACCGACTTTTTTTTTTTTTTATAAATGTACGTATAGGTATTTTGTAAAATTCTTTTATTTACACGCAGCCGCTATTATAATTCCAAGTGTAGATAATCCAAAAAGTTAATATTTTAAATCCAGCGAGCCGTTTATTCCGAGGCAGGCGTTATTTTTCGCACGTTATCTGCAAATCAAGTTACAAGTGTGATTAATCGGCGTGTACCGGTGCATCAGTGTGCATCTGCCTTTAGGCCTTAAGTACCGTATTTTGCGCCTCTTTTTGTACCGCTTTCTGGCACTTTGTGGTAACAATATGGGGATAATTTATTTAATGGCGCGTAATATTTCTGGTGCAATTTTTATGCTGAAATTTTATGTCAATTTCAACCTTTTATGACTTAAACTGTACTTATAAACAACTACACAAATCCATGTTTTTTAACTACAATATGGTTTTTTTTATCATTCCTAATTTTTTTTTAGTTTAAATCATTCATAATACTCACGTCATCATGTTTTGAAAAAGTGAACCAGCTTACCTGAAACAAGAACAATAATATATTACTTTTAAATATATTTAATCCTCACATCTAAGCTCATTTCAACATAATACATATTTATAATAAAACGCCAATCAAAGACAGCAGTAAAAAAAAGTTTTATCATACAATATCAACTCGCTACCTCATTACATTATACAAAATGGTAAAAAAAACCCGGGCCTAATTGACCAGTGCGAATAATGACATATTTATGTTCCAGTTTTGGGGGTTGGACAAAAAGCGGGATTATTAATAATTGATATTAGACTAGTGGACACGTTCCTTTAGCCGCCGGCGCCTGGCCTCTTGTATTCTGGCAAAAAATCAAATTATTATCATAAGCGCTGCTTAGATACGCTGAAGACGGCATTTTGGTGTAGTATAAGCAGAGATTGGCAGATAAATCAACAACTAAATTGTTCAAAATCAAAAAGTCTTTATTTCTATAACTACAATAAATGTACACTTAGAAAACGCCAAATTGTTTTAAAAACACAATGACAAAAATCAAAGATTTAGCTTTGATTTTTTGTCGCTAAGTAGACTAAAGTATAGAAACGACGAAGAAACCTTTTTAGCCTGTTAGTTGTTATTTTTCTATAGTTGGAACAATTGAATAAACCGTTCCAAGCTTTTTTATTCTTTAGATAATCTAATATTTTGTAGTAAGCCTTTTAGCAATGAAAGGTTTTGACAATTTATTTGAATTCATTTACTGATAGTTTTTGCAATTTTCTTGGAGTGTTGTAATAGAAGCCGTAATATTGCCCTTTAAAAGATATATTAATCTTGTGAAGCCTGGTTGTGGGCACAGCAGACAAACTCAAGCATGCAGGTGTATCCAGGCTTTGCGTGGTTTATAAGTTTTAATTCTAATTGTAAAAGTATTTTTTTTTAAATATGAACTGCTTAAAATTTTCCATCTAATGACATTTTTGTTGGCGTAGGTTTGACGAAGCTTTAATGTTTTTCCGCGTTCAATTTTAACCTTTGCCTGAATAAGAGGAATTTTGAAACGTTACAGATTTATCTGAAAACTCCATATACACTATGATCTATCGTCGAGCGCCAAAACGTCCAACAAGTAGTCCAGTACACAAATAAAAAGAGAATATGAAATGGTCCCGTATAACAAAAGCACATAGGAATGTATTTCATATAAATTGTCGTTTGTTTTGCGTCGGCATCGAGTGACTGAATACTTGTGTGTTTATTATACTCTTAATGTGACAGACTGAATGTATTGTGCTTTATTTATGTCGGCGTTTTGTTGGAATATTTGGGGATCTCTAATGTTGGGTTATTAAACGGCGGTAATTATTATTTCGTATTTTAGATGATCAAAAAGTTCAACATTGTTTGAAATCTGCTGAAGAATGTGAAATGAAACTTAGACAAAAAAGTAGAAATAGTAAGTCGTTTGTGGGAGGCTTATGTTCAGCAGTGGACGTGTGCGGGTTGGTGATGATGATGAAGTAGATATAAATTTATTACTGAATAAAATGATTTATTATGATTTTACGTCGTAGTTCACAAAATCTGTGTACACATCACAGACAACGGTTTTTTTTAAATAATTTATTGAATTGAAAAAATAAAGAATTAGTATTTACAATATATTTACTAGTTTTACAATTGATTACTTGCTCAAACATGTACTTAATCGATATTTCAGTAAAAAACTCAGGTAAAAATAAACAAAGACTCTCCCTAAACGTACTATAAATTCTACGTGCCATGGTTGCAAAAAAAAAAAAATACACAATGACATTTATAATCAATTTGTTTTTAATTATTAATTTTTGACGAATTGCAATAGCAATACGTCAAAATATTATTACAAAAAGAACCTAACCCATTGGACCAGCCGCTATATTATGTAAAATAATATTCAGTCGCAATTTTTTGCTATTTCAATTCAATACACTGCAATACAATAAACAATAGAACTTCAGCATGTATTAAAGTTTCAACAACTTTAGACAGGTGCTCTTTTATTGTTTTTTTTTAATTTATATTACTAATGCCCGGGATATACTAGGCTAGTTTTTCAAGCTAGGATAGCAAGCTAGTGCTCTACTAAACTGTCTTGGCTTGCTGACCTGACTTGCAACATGCTAGTTCCGTTTACATGAGGCTAGATTATTTTAAGCTAGTATTATTGCAGTGACTGTGGTGACCACACGTCCAAAATGAACTGCATGCGAAAAAATATCTAGGCGACTGAAACAGTTACTTGGAAAACTGTGCCATTTCGCGCTTGACGAACTAGAATATGAATTACAAAAATGGGTGTGGACAAGGCCACGGATTTTAAATTCTTGATTTTCCGTTGCTGTCCTAGCTTGAAAAACTAGCCTCGTGTATCCCGGGTAAAAGAGCTAGCATAAATAACTTACCAACCTTCACTGCATTTGTCTCACTTGTGGGCAAATTGGATAATTCTTTAACAACATATGTGAATGTGTTGTCATGAAAACAAACAAAGTTATTACAGAAGAAAAATATATGGATAATGTGTCTTCAAGATTAGCCTAGTCTAGTAGGTAGGAAAGGTATTGGGTATTGGGTCTACATAAAGTGGCACATGTACATAAGATAAATAAAATACCTTAACGATGATAATTTTGTTTTATACAATAAACCGTTGTCAAAAGGCGCTTCACAAACTGGCTTACAAAAATTGTTGAAACGCCAGCAAGAAACGAAGATGCGGGTTCGAGTCCGGCGATGCACTTTGTGATAATGTCTCCGAATCTCGGCAGTTATGATTGATGACCGATTTTGACAATTCGAATTAAAATGTGAATCGATTCCATAAATAATTTATTTTCGTGAAATGAGGGGCTTTTAACATTTTTGATGTGCTCGATACGATTTTGTGACGGGCATTTAGGAATTTATTGAGATGGCTATGTTTATTCCTCGGATTTACTCGCTTTACCTTAGAATACATATGAAATCTATACTAATATTATAAAGAGGAAAAGTTTGATTTTTTGTTTGTTTCTTTGTAATGAAAACTACTAAACCGATTTGAAAAATTCTTTCACCGCTGGGAAGCTATACACTATCCCCGGTGAACATTGGCAGTTAGGGATCCGTATTAAAACCGTGCGAAGCCGGGAAGGTCCGCTAGTAAATTATAAAAAAGGAAATAACAGAACAGGAATTCAAAAATATTATAAATCAATCAAACAAATATTTTTTTGTAGCCAACGGGTTGATAGCCCTAAAAAGGTCCCACAAAAAGTTTCGTTAATTCACAGAATATTTTTTTTCCGTGCCTTGTCCCGCTATAGACTCGATTCTACGGGGTTTCACTCGCTCGGGATTTTATATCAGCACGTTTATTATAAATTCTTTTGTACTCTTGACAAATAACAATAAACAATTAATAAATAATAATGGACAAATCACACAGCATCATGTAGGTCTAAGTCAAGCAGACTTAATACAATATATTACATACATACAAAGGTAGATATTTTTATTTTTATACATAGTTTAGTTTATTTATTTATTTATTTCCACCGTAGGTACACAATGTTACACGTGATGTCGTTAAATACTATTTTAAAATAGAAAATACAAACAAACAAACAATACCATCCAACAAAATGATATATTAAAATCTATCACATAAACAAAGTTAGGCTATATCGCATCTCTGGCAAAAACTTATCCTTTGCGATGACATTTCATCTTTCCGTTATAAGAATGGTTTCGTTGATTTTATCAAAAGGAATTCATGAAATCATATTTCAATGCAAAAACTGATATTTTATAATGAGATAAAAATTCTAAATTTCCTTTGAACCAAACAAAGGAGATTTTCATTGTTTGTTTGCAAGATCTTGACGACTAGATTATAAAAAATTAAAAAATCATCTTTCTTGCTATACCTACGATTATAGTTTTTTTTTGCAAAATATATACGTAATTGGTTTTAGCTCCATACCATCACAAAACAGTGAAATAAATAATGAAAATGTATCCTGAATATAATTAGTTATATTATTTTTAATAAATCTTCAATAATTACACCACCGTCAGCTTGATACGCACCGCATCAAAGCTGATTCAACCAAAGGTTGCCTGGAAGAAATCGCTCTTAGCAATAAGGCCACCGATTGTGCCACTAGATATAGGTAATAAGTATTAAGTTTCTTTATTAATTTATTTGTGTATTGGTGGTGCAATAAAGTTATTTTCTATTCTTTTCTAGCTTCTTATTCCACAATTCCGATAAAAAGCGACATTCATACAAGTTGTAACCGTAATGCTACCAGCTCATATTTCTCAAAGCCGTCAGACAATGGGCTTCAATACGGGAGCCGCGCCCTCTGACACCGTATCTCCTATCATCTCGGCTACCGACTTCACCCCACGACCTGGAGGGTGGCCATGTCTTCAGATAATGTGGTTATTGACTGCGAAGTTTTGTCAGAGTTATAAGGACACACAGCATTATTTAGCCCCAAGCTAAGCCAAAGCTTATGTTATGGGTACTAGATGACTGATATACATAATACAATACATTAAATAGTTTTTTTTTTATTATTATGTATATAAAAACGAACGGAACACCCAAAACAAATTTCTGCAGATCGTACAAACATTTGTCCCGAGGCGAGAATCGAACAACCTCCATCGTCGCAGGCGGACCTTCGCCCAACGCGCCACAGAGGTCGTCATGTTGTTGTTAAGTATAGTCTCGACACGAAAGTCACAAAACTTAAAGTCGCTCAAAAGGTTATTGAGAGGTCCATGCGCCTGCCATTACTGGATAGAATCCGAAAGAAGAGATCCGCAGAAGGTCCAAAGTCACGGAATTTGGGAAGCATAATATCCCAACTGAAATGGCAATGGTAAAAAAATAGACCTAAATCATATAGGAACCTACTTTTAGAAATTTTTGAATATTGTTTTGGTGAATTATGTGGGGTTTTGGTGAAGTATGTCTTGCAATAAATAAAAATGCAATGGGATGACAGATGGAAAAAACAAAGGATGACGATCCGAGGTCAAAAAAACTGTAGCTGGCTAATAGTGGATTCGTGAATATAGATATAGAAAAATTGAGAATATTATAGAAGGCATATATCCGCTACTGGAGTAATAGGTTCTGAACATGATAATGATGATGATGATGAGTCTCGACAATTGAAAATGAATCAATAAAGAATCCTTTCGCGAGATAGACACCGAATCGGACAGGATAAAGAAATAACTATATAAGAAGAGAAACATTGCATAATCGATTGCGATCGTTAAAGCAAGAAAACTTCCACAAAATGTCCTCAGATTCCTGCGTCACCCTACAAGTAGCTCTTGTTTTTCGAATGCCAGCTTTATGTCCTGCGGTGCAGCGTAGTATCGGATTACACATTTGATCACTATTCCCTTATACATTTCTTTTCGGTGCTTTCTTTGCTATATTCTACACAGAATATTCAATACTAGCAAGAGAATTAAAACTTCTTTAAACAATGCTATATTTCTTAATTTTATTCTATTTCAGTCAATGATATCCTAATAATTAGGATTACTTATATAGCCGTTAAAATAGTACTTGTAATTATTACAAGTACTATTTTAACGGGTATTTAAGTAATTATGTATTCAGATCGCGTAATTTAAAAAATAATGATATCGTGATCTTCTCCATCCAAGATAAATTGTAACCAACAATTAACTTGTTCCGAACCTAAATAAATTAACAAAACAAAAGTGATATTTCAGTCGTTTTCTGTAAGTAAAACCTGGTCAAGAATTATACTTCTACTAAAACAAAGACCAGAAGAGGAGAGCACATTATTGACATGTTCATAGTTTATAACTTATTAATTAAAATCATTTTAAAATGACATTGTATAGGAACCTAGTTTTAGAAATGTTTGCATGCCATGTGTTTTGGTGAAGTATGTGACACTGCCTATTTTAATGTTTAAGACCTTGTATTATGACCATATTTCTTGCAATAAATGAATTGAATTGAGATGCGTAAAACATCTAGACTTGACAATGCGTACATACATACATGTGACATATTATTTCGTCTATTTCGACGTTAGATATTTACTATTATATTTCTGCTTTTTTCCACGAAAATGGACCACTAGAGTCCATTTTCATTTGTTGAGACGTAAAGTAATTCATGATTTCAAAAAATGTTCTAGTGAATAGGTGGTTATATATGCCCTTACTAGGTAAGTGTAAGTACTTATCCTACACGTAAGAGTTTCTGTTGCAAAATTAATTAATAACATTGTGGTAAAGGTTAATTTAATATTCAGACGACCTATTTAGATGCGAACTATTTGTTATGGATCGTTTAAGAAAACATCACATTTACACTAAGTTTCATGGAATGTTACCTATTTAATATGCCAGCGTTATATGCTTTTTTAGCTACCTTAAGACATTTTATCGCTATTAATAAACAAGAGAAGATCAAGATATACTTTTAAAGATGAGTTGCTATCTACTGACAGATAAGACGCACTTTGGAATAACATTAATTGGAATATTGATCATATACTATGACAACTTAGCTACAAACTAGGAGTAACCAATAACAACTCGTATATGTTTTTAAACGAAAGGTATGCACCGTATCTACCTTTTAAAGGATGAAAAGTACATATCCTCCATAAAAGTAACTCAAAAATTATGGAATATTAATTTTCTGTTAACCCTTAGTTACTCGCGCATAAAAACATACATAAGTATTATTTTAGTTTTAAATAGATAACTGTGTAACCTCCATTATTTTAGTAATTAAGTTTGTGCCTAGTTCTTAGTTATCCTTTGTGTTTTTAAAATTGTTATGTGTCGTGTCAAATAAACCTTTTTCATTTCATTTCATTTCAAGTACTCGCGTAGAAAAACTACCAAATACATACAAAATCAGACTTTTATTTATGATTTACAAACACAATTAGACTTTTATTTATGATTAAGATTTAAAAATAAGCGTTGTAAATTCGAAACTCCTATAACTAGAGACGTTTAAACAGTCACTGGGGTGTTAAACACCCGACGCGAGTAATTAAGGGTTAATTAAAAAAGTAAATATTTGGTTCACATCATCTGTAACAATGACTATTACTCGTAGATACTTCGTTAGTCGATACCAAAAGCGGTACCTACTGCAATATTACAAATATTGTAGTAGTCATCTTGCCCCATGCTTAGTAGAGCTAGTGTTATGGATACACTAATGTAGTTACTTAATAAAATTCAATGCATCTAATAAATATTTTTAATTAAATATAGAAAACACTGGGAGCACCCAAAACCGATATCTGCAGATCGTACAAACTTATGTCCTGAGACGGGAATCGATCCATACGCCGCAAGCGGCCTTCGTCGGCTTCTCCACTGAGCATCGGAAGATAAATCTTCTAAGTAATATCTTCACTAAAATACAACTCCAAAATTAAATATTTTTTTACAATGACAGATAAAATAATAGAAAATAAAATATGTTACCCAAAGATTGAGATTCAGCAAAGTACTGCTGTCGCGAATGATTGATTTTCAGTCCTATTTACTGCGGGATTACGTCTTTAATTGAGTATTTGTTATGTCATGCACGCATAACAGATAGATCTCTAAAATGTAGGCGAAGAAATTTGGTACGATTCTAAGAATGGAATCTCCATATTTTCTTGGAAAGGAAAATGAGTTGGTAAATAAAAGATTTCGTTTGATGTTTATAACCGTAGACTACCAAAGAAAATCAAGCGTTTTAAATTCGGTACTAAGGCGGAACAAACTTAAGCGATTTCTCTTAGACCAGTTTACGATTAAAGCACTCCCTATTATGTCATCTTGCCAAAACATTACCTAAAATATTTGGTCCTATTTTATTATGTAGTTATGCACATGTACCCACTTCTATAGCATTGTCTCTTTCTCCCAATAAGGTTTGCTAGAAGAAGTTCTTTTAGGGTTAAGCTCGCCTTTGTTGTTAATTGTCTACTTTAGAATGGAGTAAAATATACATTTATTACACCATCAATACAGAAAAAAATTAACAAAGGAACTTGATACCTACTAATAATATCTAGTGACACAATCGGCGGCCTTAATGTTTTGCATATACAAGTATTTTATCTTGCAAGAATAACTAAATAAATAAAATCCTTTGTCTTGGTAGCAACAGAGGTTTTTTGCATTTCCCAAGCTCTGGCAAACCATTACAATATCTTCTGAAGACAGTCTTCGTGCCCGGGTTTCGGCGTCGATTTATCAATTACTGCCACATTCCAAATCCAATTGCTCATTAATATCGAACGAACAAAAAGTAGCCAAGCGTTAACGCCACTTTTACTTCGACGCAATTATTATTTTGAAAGTTGGACCACAGGAACGCCGCGATGTGTGGTCCATCGCAAAAACCCATCGCTTTTTAGTTACCTACTACAAACAAAATCTGCAGAAAGTGAACTTTAGCTAACCGGGATAGGAGTCACGAAAAAAATCAATAAATCGCTTAGAAACTGTCACAGCGGAATGATTTCGTCGCGACCGATATCTCCAATTAATTGTGGGTGGAAATAAAAAGGGTTTTGGACAGATAGGGGAGGTGGGGGAAATTGGATCAATATCAGATGTATCGTAACGAAGCTGCAAAAACACTATTTTATAGAATAGACGAAAGTTTGTATTTGTGTGTGTGTATATTATGTTCAAAAGTCTAATCGGATATATTTTGGATTAAACATACTTTTGATCCCGGAAAAGTGTAGTATTCCCGTAGGATAAAATAATTCTAATAGGCTTATAACCGTATAACGCTGGATACACCGTGCAGGAGCTTATAGGTGCTATAACTATTGAAAAAAATATCTAAAATATAAAAATGTACATACAAAAAATTGTTTAAAATGACCTACCTATATACTAATTTGGTTTGCCTTTATACATAAGTCAATCTAGATAAAGAATTTCCTAAATAAGTTAAATATGCCGAAAGCAAGGCAAGGGCCTGCTGATTGGAACCCTTCGCCAGCCTAAAGGTAAAATAAGATTATACTCATTAAAGAGGTACTTTGGGCTCTCTCTGAAATGCCTAACGAAACCCTTAAAATTAGATTATGTAAGTAGCATTTCTAAAACAGGCCTAATTTAAGGATTCTCCTCTGATGAAACCTCAATGTTAAAATGTATGAGCCCTTTGAATTTATTTTCTCCTGCTTCATTTATTTTATAACCACCCATGTCAATATATTTTAATGTGAAACAAATAAATTCTTGGAACTTCTTGATCTATCAAATATAAGTAAATGGTACGGTTTTGGTGCCCTCTCTCACTTGCAATTTTGCAGGTCCATAAATAGATTAGGAATCCAAAATTATGTATTGAGATTTTTGAGTTATATTCAACAAAAATACACCTTTAAGATCCATGTAAATATTTAAGAGAGTAAATTTTTTGATCTATGTTTTTAAGCTTGGTTTTAAGCTTGGTGTCAATCAGTCCAAACCAATGTTTTATAATACCCCGGAAACCTCTGATCTAATTCTTCCGCTCTCCCCTCGACCTCCCTCGTTGTCCCAGTGGGGTGGGACTCGTTGAATTGCCAATGACCCATAACAGAGCATTCGGAACTTTGGCAGAAACTTTTCAATTTTAATTGTTTCAAGAATCTATCGGCTTAGGTGATTGGCAGTTTTTGTGAGATCATGGTGGTCTAAAGAAGAATTGAGTAAAGTGAGGGATAATTGTCGATGTGGGTAAAGTGTAAGTAAGACGTCAGTGGAGCAGCGGGCGAAGGCTGGCCTGCAACGCAGGAGTTTGTTCGTTTGATTCCCGCCTCGGGACAAATGTATGTAAGAGCTGCAGATATGTATTTGTTTCGGGTATACTGGATGTTTTCTATGTAAAAGAATAAAGGGAGGGCTAGATAATTATTAAATTTAAGAAGGCTACAACTCTTTTTATTCAGGTAAATATTCCTAAAAGCTATTTTTTAAATAAAATACAAAAAAATATTTACACAAATACACTATTACAATTAGACAAGGTCAAATTCTCAAAATTAAACACTGACTTGGAATGAAAATAATATTTTTGATTTCTGTTGCTTCAATTATTTTTCTATTTGGAGCAAAACCAGTCCCAAGCTTTTAAGAAAAAAGTTTATTCGAGTACATGACTCCATACAAAATACATTCTCTGATTTTTATAATCTAGAGAATCTGATATTTTCTTGTAAGCCATTTTGCACAAAAAGGTTTTGACAATTTGTTTTAATTTGATAGTTTTCGCAACTCTCTTGGAGTTTTGTTGTAGAAGCGATACATTGCCCTTTAAAAGATACATTAATCTTGTGAAGCCTGGTTATAGGCACAGCGAATTTATATTTATTTCTATTACTTTCTGAACCTACTTAATCTGTAACTTCTATATAATATCTGTGCTAATCTTTGTCTTTAAAATATCATTTACAATTTTTTATTCACTTGTTATTTATGTTAATACATAGATCTAGTAATAAAAGTCAGGTACCAAACATATACCGGGTTAGGTTAGGTTAGGCACTACTATTTTTTTTAACCGACAACTGCTGGGGTAAACTTGTTCTTGAGTGGACACAACGACTCGGTAGACGTAGTGTAGGATGCCCTCCAGCCAGGTAGGATGACGACCTACGAAATACTGCAGGCAGATGCTGGATGCGTCAAGCTGGATACAGGGCGCTATGCCTATGTCTAGCTGTGGAATAACATAGGCTGGTGATGATGAAAAACACTTCCCCCACTTGCCCCTTCTTCAAACTCAAACTCATATATACAATAGCATTTATTTCTTTTATGCTTACAAAATAAGCACTTATACAAGTTAATTTTTATACCATTCATTATTATCAAATAACATTATTTTAATGTTCACTTCAATTTTTTGTCCACCCGTGGATGAAGTGAAAAAGAAACCACATGTTCATATAACTTATATGTCTAATACATTCAAGGTATGTATGGTATACATTAGATAAGCAAACTGAATTGTAAACTGATATGATAAGATACAGTCATCTGCATTATCTGATACTATATTTGGTAGATCAAGAAGACCCGATAATGTCAGTTCAGTTTAAAGAATAATGTTGGACAATTCACAAAGCATTATTTAACCCCATGGTAAGCAGAGCTTGTGTTATGGGTAGATGACTAGATAACTGATATACATAAATACACTACATTAAATAGATAGATATTTTTTATTATACATAGAAAACAACCAGAACACCCGGAACAAATATCTGCAGATCGTACACACAATTGTTCCGAGGCGGGAATCGAACCCGCAACCTCCTTCGTCGCAGGCGGACCTTCGCCCACCGCGCCACATCGGTCGTCAATAAAATAAAATCCAAAGGGTTCATGTTATGACAGTTATGAATAAATTATCTGAATCATTTTATGTGTAGATATAGTCCAGTAGCTAGCCTTACCAAGGTGTTTTTTCATCCTGTAAGATTTGTTAGTAATACTTTTGGTTCACAGACACGAAAGTTGTCCCACAGTTTTGGTGCACGGAGCATGAATCACCCCAGTAGTTCTCAACAGTGCTACAGTACACAACTACTGGGAACTAAGCGTTTCTGACGGACGCAATGCGATTGTAAAGTGGATAGGTAAGTCAGGTTTGAAGTGAAAAGGTATAAAAGTGTATACTAATAATGCAGCTGACTGCATCTACAGTAATTTAAATATACGATGATGATGATGATGAAAACAAATATTTGTTTATAAATATATTTATAACGAAAATTACAATAACATAATAGATCAATTACAACTAGTATTTACACTTATATTCCTAAAAATTTAAGCCGTCACCAGAAGTCAGAGTGCCCAGAATGCTGACAGCATTGCCACGTTGAATGGCCAATGCTAATTCACTGACCGAAATAAAAGCCAGCATTCTGATCACCTGTGGACTAAAGAGTTATTTAGGGGTTGTTTTTATTATGTTATAAGGTGCCTAATATAAGTAAGAACTGTTAGAAGTAGAAGATGATAATATCAAGTAGAATAACTGAGTTACTCGGTAATACCTCTAGATGAAGATTGCAAAAGAAGTCCATTATCTGTCAGTACCAACGATCCCGTCATACCCCTAGCCTTATCGCTGGCCAAAAACACCACCAAATCAGCAATTTCTTCAGAGCCGCTAACCCGTTTAAGCGCGGTCAAGTTTAACACATTTTCCCACATACTGTCATGCCTTTCTTTAGGAATAGCGTCCATATTGTCGAAGAAGTCAGTTTTCACAGGTCCTGGGTTCACGGTGTTGACTCGAACTCCATGCGCCGCTAATTCTAGAGCAGCACATCTGGAGAAGTGGTCCAAACCTGCCTTCGAGGTACAGTAAGCTGAAAATCCAGCTGTGGTTTTGAGTCCAGCAACGCTTGATATGTTGATAATGTTCCCCTTTGTCTCGATTAAATGTTTCGCAGCTAGATGGGTAAGGTACACTGGGGCACGCAGGTTTGTTGCTATAATTTTGTCGAAAACTTCCATGGCTTTGTCATCGAGGAGTTTAGCAAATTCACCGAACCCAGCGTTGTTTACCAAGATGTCTAGCTTCTTAAAAGCATGCAGTGTCTCTGAGATGATCCTGTTAGCATCTGCGTCGTTTGAGACATCAGCGATGATGGTAAGCGGTTTGACGCCGCGTTTTGCGATGATGTTGGAAACATTTTTGAGTTTGTTTTCGTTTCTACCGACGATTACCACTGTTGCGCCTTCTTCAGCTAACTTGAGGGCTGTAGCCGCACCGATGCCAGAGCTGGCTCCCGTCACTATAGCCACTTTGTTCGCCAGACTCATGATTAGACACGTTGTAGCGATCGGTTGAACGTAGAATGAATACTAACATATATTTTGCGTCCTCTCATCTATTTATATAATTTTAGATTGGATGTACTCACTCACTAGGTAAGATGCTACTTGAGATTACTTGATTCCATGATTATTTTCAGCAAATCACGATCATGATTTGCAAAAAATCATGAGTACCTACCAATAGGTACTTATGATTTTATCCACAATCATGATTGCAAAACATTGCACAATGCTCAATAACGCATTGTGTAATGTTTTGCAATACGCGGATAATTTAATCTTCATGCGTTAAAATTCCAGATTAAGATACCTAATAATAAAATACAATATGTCCCGGGAAAGGCTCCAGGGAGGATGGAATAATTCAGAAAGGTCAATCAACTGCGACCGTGATTGTCATTAATATTTTCGCCGCTCATTAGTGAACATACCATAATGGTGTTTGTTTTGATTCGTTGTACATTCCTTGGTTGCAACTCTTACAAATTAACTACAAGCTTCCAACACGTTAATCTCTTAAAATCCCGCCTTTTTCCTTTCACAGATTATAACATGTCGTCACGATGTCTCCCGAAATTAGTACAGACATTTCGATCGAGTCGACAACATTGTGCGCGTTACTCACAAAAACTTTCCTGCTCGTGTAGTACTTACGTTTAGGAGTTGTGACATTTTTGCTGGACAGGGCTGAGTTGCCTTGGATACACAACATTTTTGGACATCGCAATTTTGTTCAAATGTTTGGAACAATTAGAAGAATGATTATTCTATTTTGAACGAAAAGCGCAAGTAGACTTTTCTATAACTGAGGTAGTATCTATGTACTTCGTTATAGTGGTTTTAAGCTTAGCTTACGTATAGAATAACAATATATTTTTGCCAGAAAAAAAATAAAAATGGCTTCCAAGCGCACTGATGCAATGAGATTAAATTTAACGAATTTTTAAAGCTTGTGGGAAGCCTTTTTGTCACAGTTAAATGTAGAAAGAGAACTCTCTAAGGGCTTAAGTCCATAATTGAATGCACATTTTTGTGCTAGGTGGTAGCAGTATTGGATTAATGTGAGCACTCCATCCGCAGATGAATATGACAGCGTTACTTTATTAGCGACTTACCCGCAGATTAGCGAAATGCATATAATATGTAGTTGAAAACTTGAAAATCACCCTTGCATGACAATGTACATTTTAAAAACTATGGGTGACATAATAAGTATACATTATATTGCATTGTTTTTATTACGTTTGTTTTAGATTGTTTTAGAGTCCATGCACTGGTAATTCCACGATTTCTCTCAAAGAGTCGCCCTGCCCTGCCATGCTGGCATGTCATGCTCGGCTGTAACATTTCATGGTTATAGCTTACGTGGCCAGCTTGTAAAGGACACGTCGTAACGACCGTTTGAGCGTACTCCTGGATTTATTGGGTCCCATTTATCTGAGGGAATGTTGATGAGATTTGTGTGCAAGTGCACAAAATAACGTATAGAAATACAAAATCATTTATTTGCCAATGCATAAAAATATTCAGTTTACTGGTGAACCTAGTGCGGGGGCACTAGGTTCAGAACCTGTATAAAGGGAGGCCGGATTCAAACAGTATTACTAATCATTAAGACTAAACAGGGCGGCAGCAGTTCACGCTAGAAAAATACTTAAGAGAAACAAAACGAAAAGAAAATTCTACCTATAGTAATATAAATAAAACTCAAACTCTAAATAACAAAAAAAAGTGAAGTAGAAAATCGTGTACTTACGTACATAGGTATATTTTAAAACTTTAGAAGTAGAATGAGACAAGAGAGAGTGTGCAAGTGACTTTGTGTGGTAAAAAGTTCTGTGCTGTCACAGTTTTTACCTGTTACCCATTTTTTGAAAGAGGTACCTACCTTGAATGTTTGTGACGACCTCTGTGGGAATCTCTCTGAATCGTGATCACGGGCGACTGGAATATGTCACGAGTAAATAGCCCATATGTCCAGCAGTGGACTGCTATAGGCTGATGATGATGAAATAGCCCATAAATAATGAAAATTTGAAAATTCCAATTCCATTTAGCGAAAACATCTCGCCACCTCACAAGACACGTAGCTAACATTACAGATTATATTTATCGGGTATTTATCGCGTATTATCTATTGTTTTATTTTCCCGTACGTTTCTATCGCGTTACAGCGATAGAATGAGAAATGGTCACGGGGCGACTGGAATTAACGCCGAGTAAATAGCCGATAAATAATTTTTTAAAGAAAAAGTCATAAATTCCCAATTCCACTCAGCGAAAACATCTCGCCACCTCACAAGACACGTAGCTGGCTCGTATTTAGGTCACCGGCAAAAAGGGAATATCAAATTGCCGGTTCATTTCCGATTCATGCACGAGACATGTTCCGACATGTGCAAAAACGACTAACATGCTCCGCCCGTGTTGGAAGCATGCTCGTTCGTGCACCGAAATACTTGGGGACTGGCTTGTAGACAGGGGATCGACTTTGGTAGGCAGCTTTGATGTTTTCGAAAACAAGGCGATAATGTTATCTTATGAATAAATGCGCCTAGCGGCTTGGCCCGCGTGGAAATCTATGTGTCAAATCAATGATGTTATATATACAAATCTCTTTGTGTCAAATGGTTTATAAACCTTCCTCTTGAATCACTCAATCTATTAAAAAAACCGCAACAAAATCCGTTGCGTAGTTTTAAAGATCTAATCATACATAGGGACAGACAGACAGCGGGAAACGACTTTGTTTTATACTATGTAGTGGAAAAATATCTACAGATCGTACAAACATTTGTCTCGAGAGGCTGAATCGAACCCATAACCTGCTGCGTCCTAGGCGGATCTTGTACTCCTGTTTCCGCACTTACATAGACTCCGATTGGTCCTTTGTGCGTGGTGTTACGATAGTCTAGTAAAATACACCTAATCACTCTGGTCGATCAATCGTGTAGGTATTTGATGCCTAAGTCAAAATCATCTGTCTAATGTGGGTAATTTGGAAGATTACTTTAATATTTTCAGGAAAATACACTAAGGTTAAAATAAATAAGGTTTTGATGAACAGAATGAATAAGGCATTCAAGAACACAGTTTAGCGCGTCGTTGTAGGTATACCTGTTGTTGAATCAATCCAGGTATTGTGTTTATTTCAGTGTATTCCAGGCGATCACAATTTACGCCAAAAATCATGATATCGCTACTTATATCTGTACCTAGGAATGTATTTGAAACTTGGTTTACGATTAAAATATATTCGAAATCTGTACTAAAACCAAATCAATACTTCATAGTCGGGTCCCTTGTTCGACTAAACGTCGTTAAAAATTTCGAATAATCAATTTTTATGAGAGATTTCTTTCACACATATTATTATTCGTTCGAGATTATTTATTTTATTCCAATTAAATTCCCAAACACGCAATCGATGGTTCTGGAACGTGTTCTGTTTTCTAATGTTTTACTAAGAAAAGATTTTTGTTCTCATTGCCTTCAACATATAAGACTTTTTTGCAAAAAATCTAGTAAGAAGGTAAGGTTTATACAGTTTAAAATAAAAAACTACAGATGTAATAAAACAGATACTTCATCATCAGTTTATGTTAGTCCACTGCTGGACATAGGCCTCCCCTAATGAACGCCATAGCGCCCTGTCTTCAGCTTGACGCATCCAGCATCTAGTTTTTCGCAAGTCTTCATCCCACCTGTTCGGAGGGTGATACAACAAGAAACAGATACTTAATTATAATACTTAAGCCAATTCATAACAGCCAAATATATATATTTATTACCAGCCTTTCATATCCAAAAACAGAATCGTATTATTTATTTATTTATTCTTACCCAATATTCAATGACTAATTCGCCAAAAACAAATTACGAAAGTTCGTAAAAACCACTAATTAATTAAAATTATTCAAAACGAATCCTTTACAAACAAAGCTTTCAAAATATCATAAAAATGTCCACGCGGCCTTATTTAAAAAAAAATACATGAACATAATAATTGACTTATAGAGCGAATCTATCAAAAAATAGAGCAAGATGTAGATAGAAAAATCGTGTTGTTAGACAGAGATGGAGACACAAATGTAACCTCAATTTTATAGAAGCCTTATAAGGATAGAGCAGAAAGGATTTTATTTAATTCTGTCAAGGCAAATAAGTCTTTGTGTCTTTGATCTAAGGTTTGTATTTGAATGGTAATAGAATAATCGTACCGTGTGCAACCGCCAACACAGATATGACAAGTAAATTATAGTAATGAAGTGGTTTGAAATAGTTAAAATACATTTTATGGGTGTAAAGGTTGATTTATTAAGTGATATCTTTACTATTTTGCATTATTATTATTATTATCAGGTTATTTTAGTCCACTGCTGGACATAGATTTCCCCTCACCGCCCTGTCTTCAGCTGGACGCATCCAGCATCTACCTGCAGCGTTTCGAAGGTACCTGACCGGAGGGTGTCTTACAATAGGTTTACCGAGTCGCGGTCTTCACTCATGAACACGTTTAACCCAGCGGTTGTCAGCTCTTGCATATTATTGTATTAATATTATCTTCATATTGAAAATAAAATAGGCTATCGCTTGTTGTGGTTTTCGTCCCATATTAATAAATGAAATGACATCTTACATAGGTAGTCATTTTTTATTACGGTCTTCAAATATAAATCGTTACATATTTTTCGTCATATTTTTAACCACAATCTACAAATATGTATAAATCGAACCTGCTTCCAAGTCCAATCCAGTCTTCTTATTCACTAAGCCATAGACGTCGTAAAGAAATAATGAGCCCAACATTAAAGCGCATTTCACAGCTATATCACCAAAGAAGCGAAGGTGTAAACTCGCATTGTTCACACGTTAATCGGCTGATTAAGTCATTAAACGGGAGTTTTCTTTCAAAATATTCCTTAATTTCAAACAAAACGGTAATTATATACATAAAGAGATATTTGACATTGTTTGAGGGTGATTGCGTATGGGTATAATGGTGTATTAAAATAACTCTGGGTGCATGGGTGTTCTATAGTATGTAGGTGTTTCTGTCCCACCGTTGCAAAAAGGAGGACAGATTCAGATCGGACTTTTGTTTATAAAGTGTTTCATCACCGGGGGACACCCTCGTGACTAACATGGGGACAGATGTAACTTTTTCAAATGATAAAACTTTCATCTGTACCACTACCGTTAAGAAGGGAGACAGATAACTTTTCCCCCAACTGTCCGCTTAAGGTGCAATTCCAATATGGACCGCAGGCCACAAACTGCAGCTGCAGGCTGCAAGCGACACTACTTGTCAAGCAAGCAACACTGTGGCGACCGCGGCGCGCAGCGACAGCAAACTACAGCGCCAGTGGTGTAACCGTGCTTGGAAATAGAAGCAACCGCGACCGCAGGCAGCACCGCGGTCAACCGCAGCCGCTAGCCGCAATGTCGCCTGCGGTTTCAGTCTGCGACCCATCTCGGACTTGTACCTTTAACCTTCCACGCAAGGAGAAATCAACGAGTGGAGATGGAAATCATTTTTATAAACTTTTGTCTAAGATTGTTTGTGTAAGATGAATTTTGGTATTCACACCATTGCTACGTGCAAGTAGTATATTGGAGTACAAAGCGGCCTCGTGTTAATATGGTCTATTTAAAAAAAAACGCCTCATTATTATGTAAGAGGCCACTTATTTTAAGGAACGCGACCTAAAGTGCTAAATTTTAAGTATACATATATGAAGCGGCAACACTGTACCTCCAGAATCTACTAGAAGAATTAACGTTCCTCTATTGTCTTCAGTCACCATCCGGCCCTAAGCCTAAGGCTAGGTTACACTGTACATGTTGTCTCTCGTCAAAACGATATTACTTATTTATTGAGCTAGTAAAGAAATTAATAATCTTTCAATAACCCTATATTATTATGAATAAAATAAAATAAGCGATAAGGCCGCCCATTGTACAAGTCAAATGTATTTTTTTTTTGTAATGATGTATCTGGTGTACAGTAAAGTATTTTTGTATTGTATTGTAATAATAAAGTAATTTACTTCATTTATTCAAATTCCATGTTTTATTACAGGCCTAGAACTACCAGTATGCAAATTTTCAGCTCGATTCGTTCAGCAGTTTTGGCGTGAAGAAGTAACAAGCATTGATCATCCATCCATCCATCTGCACATCCAAACTTCATTTATAATATTAATGTGATTTTTCAAAATCAAAAACAAAAGTTTTTTTATTTCTTTAGGCTTACAAATAAGCACTTAGACAGGTCATATTTTATACTATTCATTATTATCAAATAACATTATTTTAATGTTCACTTAAAATTTTTGTCCACCAGTGGAAGAAGTGAAAAAGAAACCACTACTAGTATGTTCATAACTTATGTGTCTTAAGTACATTTGATTTGCTTATCTGTACGAGTAATTGTTAGATTTTGAGTTGGATTCGTATGAAGTAAGAAAGTATGGATTCACGTTACGGATTACTAAAAATCACTTTTTGTCTTAAAAATGTATGAACTGGTCTTCCATGTATCTCCACCCTTACTTAATCCTGCATCATTGATTGACATATTCATTGGTATATTGATTAGCTTAATGATATATAAGTCATTGTTTACTAACGCGGCGATAGGGACGGACGTGACTTCAATGATGATATTAACATTCGTGCAAATAATGCGATAGTCATTAGATAGATAGATAGAAAGATAACACTTTATTACACCACACAAAACAGAAAATAATACAGAAATAAAAACTTAGAATAAAGGTATAAAGGGCGGCCTTATCGCTGAGAGCGATCTCTTCCAGGCAACCTTGGGATGGACTGGACGTGAACGAACAATGAGACGGTGGCACTTTAATAAATAATTGATAACAAATACACTAAATACCTACATTACAAACATTATAATAAACTTACATAGACATAAGATAAGGCTATCAATATTTTATATGTCATTGTTGAAGGTTGTTGCTGAAAATTAACTTTGCCAGGGCTCGTTTTAGGGTTCCGTACACGAAAGGTAAAACGAGACCCTATTACTAAGACCCCGCTTTCCGTCTGTCACCAGGCTGTATCTCATGAACCGTGATAGTTAGATATTTGCAACAGGCAGACGCTTGAAATATTCATAAAATTAATATAAAATATAAATCATTAAAAATAAATAAATAAATTAAAATCAAGTCAAGGATTGAAAGTTGAAACCATTATATCAATATCTCATCGACAACCTCTGTGGATTATTATACTTCTAATTATCATTATTTTTCGAGAAAAATCCCCAAAATTTGATAAATCAACCGCTAGACGTAACTAAAACTTATTAATAAATAAAAAAAAAAAAAAAAAAAAAAAACCTTTAAATAATACAACAAATAAGACTACGTGTGACGTATTTATCATATTATTGCAATGGAATTTTATCAAGAAAAATCCCCATAATTTGACAATAATTAATCGTTATACGTAACTAACAGTTATCAACAGGAAAATAAACCTTTAAATCATACAACACACAAGACTATGTGTGACGTATTTATTTATTACGTTGTACTTTTTTAACCGACCTAAAAAAAGGATGAGAAAACCATATAAGTCGTAATTTATAAGTAGGCATGTGCGCGACAAATGGACGAATAACTCAATATCACGCCAACGAATTTCGAGGATTCTTTTTTAAAACTAAATTTTAAACCCATTTTCATAATTTAGGAATTTGAAGTCGGTTTATAGTTTTTTAAAAGACGCCAAATTATTTATTGAAATTTTATCAAGAAAAATCCCCATCATTTGATAAATAATTAATATATAAACGTAACGAATAAAAGTTATTGTTGGGAGGGTTAGTTCCGCTATGCACGAGTCCCGCTTTTCGTGCATAGCGGGACTAACTCTCCCCACAATAATACCTCACAATTTGTAGACTGCATATGTTTCTATTTGGTTTGCTGTATAAATACGGAAGTTTCTTCAATTATATTTTATGATGTTCACCGATACATGAATTATTTTTTGATACTTGCTGAAATTAATAATAATAAATTATGTACATTTATTTTCCACTCACAAGAATGAATGCCTACACAGTTATCAACAGGAAAATAAACCGCTAATTCATACAACACATTGACGTAGGCATTGGATAAGATAGTTACCTACCTACGATGTAAAGGTAGGGAGGGAGCACCAAACTCAATGATAAGGATAACGCACTTAGCCGGAAACGCGTCACGAATACAATCCGATATCCGTTCATACGGGGGTTACGCAGAAACGAGATAATTCTGAGAGGTACTGAGTAAGTAGGTACATACCTAGCGGGGCGTTATTTGATATAATAATACTATTTTCAGCGAGGGGCTTGGCACGCGTTGTTTCTATGGGAACTAATTCATGGGGTAAAAGCCTATGTGTCATCAACATCATTCCAGATCTAGACCAGGAAAATAATTAATTGATTTAATTATTTTAGATTTATGCAAAATGTCGATTCGAAAGATTCAAATTCAAAAACTATTTATTTAGGCGTAAAGACATTAGGAACCTAAGTTCATCGACCTTTGGTTCTAGCTCTAAGCAGTACAATACCGGCACTAAATATTCGGCACAGGCTACGCCACACCTTCCTGTCCCGCTGTCGGAAGTACCTAGTTCCTTGTTGCCAAATAGTCTTTATCGAGTTCATTCACACTTGGGCTTCTTCCCCACACATGTAAGTTAGGTAGATTTATATTCATTGACATCTAGCGAATTCAGTTTCATCCATCAACTTCGTCATCAGTCTATACTAGTCTATAGGTATATAGGTCTAATTAATGCCATACCGTGAATATTTGAAGATCACCATCTCGCCTGGCCGGAAGTTTCAAATTAGAATTACCCAATGATGACATAATTTCGAATTAACTAGATTCAGGATGAGATCATGGGGCGAAATTCGATCTGACGTCCACTATTTAAGTACCTAAGATAGATTTGATTTTATGTAGGCAGGTACTTATGTGTGTGTCGAAATAAAAGCAATTTTAGACTATTCTAGTAATAAAGATCGTATTTTAAGAGCAAAGATCATGCTAAACTTGTCATACATTCAATTTACCTTTATTTAGCTTGCCCCTA
The DNA here is from genome assembly GCA_947044415.1 of Eupithecia dodoneata. Taxonomy (NCBI): domain Eukaryota; kingdom Metazoa; phylum Arthropoda; class Insecta; order Lepidoptera; family Geometridae; genus Eupithecia; species Eupithecia dodoneata. The sequence continues at coordinate 1,575,845 of OX345665.1, forward strand.
GACCGGTTTTTATGGGCAACATAAATAATAATCCGCGAAATTTTTTCGTGAAAACTTCTAAGAAAAGTGATGGCCAAGATCTGGCTTTGGATTATCGAAATCAGATCACCGAATCCCACAAACACTACCAATACTAAAGATCGTTCTCTATTCCACACACGCCCCTCCATTACACTACCGAATAAAATCAATATTACTATTTACAACACGTGTTTCTTCCATTCAAGTTATATTGACTCTTCCTCTAGAAAAAACGATCTAGCAACAAAGTAATAAAATATTCTACTGCGATATAGATAACAGTGGTTTTCGATTGTGGTTTTTTTTCTAATGGTCATAACATTGTGGTGAAGTTCACACCAACATCCGGAGTGATTGGGTATGCGAGGCGTGGGGCGGTGAGGAAGCAAGGTGCTTGCTCCTTTTCACTAGTTTTGAGTTACGATGACAAGATACCTTTAGTACAGTTTAGAGATCTGGGCTCTTTGTTTAAAAAAATTGCTTTAATATAAGAGAATCCAACAAATTAGACTGTAATAACTACTCGTAAACAGGATAAAAATATTGCATATGAAAGAATAAAAACAATTTCGAACTAGTTTTGCAGCCCTGAGACATGCTGAAAACATAGTAGTAGTTCAGTAGTGAGGAAGCAGTTCATCTCTCTCCGTGAAAGCTTTCCAGGACGGACACTACCTTCAGTAATGACTAATGAAGAATACAACAAAGAAGAAGAAAAACTAGTATTAAGAATTGAAACAATTGAACTAACTGCAGACTGCTGCATACAATCTGCATTTAGCATTAACTACTCCATATCAATACCAGTCAGCGCGCATCTCCAAGACTGGCTGTATCGCCCCGCTGGCTGTATGGCAATGCTGATGCGCTGCGCCAGATACTCACCAGCTCGGATCACGCGTCGTTTCGACCAGACCAAACGACGCTTAAATCGTAATGAGTTATCAGAAGGGTAATTTTTGTGACGTCACAACATAGGCAATAGGAAACCCATTTGTAATTTACGTAGGTAATTTATAAGAAAATACAGGATTCAGGTAGATTTTATTTTATATACTTGTATTTTTTCATCTTCCTTATCGCCAATTTGGTTTTTTTTTGTGGCGGATTTTTATTAAACTGTAAGGAAGTTGACAATTCAGATAAAAATAAATTGTTCAAATTTCATTCACCAGACACCTTTAAATAATTATCAAATAATTTCTGGTTAAATGTGTTCTCTATGTGTATTAAAATAAGGACTATACTCGTAGTTTGTAGTTTTAGTTTTACATCAGCGATGCACCATGCAACACTGCAATTAGGTTAGCCGCATACGTGAAGCCGGGACACGTGACGTGAAAGCTCATTTTATATTAGTTTTCACGGAGCGAAGCCAAAAAAACTTTGAAGGAGCATAAAGAGGAAATAAAGTAGAGCAGTGATTGCAAAGTAGATGTTTTTTCTCTGAAAGCAATTTGCGACGCAACTTCGCGGTGCAAAAAACATATTTGGTCAAAAAATTAGGTGCCTAAGTAAATACTTTTTTTCAGGACAAAACCAAGCCTTTTCTATAAAAAGCTTTTGTCGATATTTCCAAAGAGCAATTGTAAGAAACTAGTTTCTGCTTGCGGCTTCGCACGCGTTCTTTCTATCGAAACGTTTTATGGGAATCCTATCCTATGGGAACTGATAGGTTCATGGTATAAGTAGTAGCCTATGGTTTTTCCAGGCCTGGAACTGTCTGCGAAAATTCAACCCGATCCGTTCAGTAGTTTTCGCGTGAAAAGGTAACAAACATCCATCCATCGGAACACCAAACTTTCGCGTTGACAATATTGGTGTGATTCGGGCTCAAGAAATATTCCCATAGCAATTTATTTTTTACCTTATTAATTTTATCCATCAACCGTCGCGTCGCATAATTTATTTATTTTGTCATATATTGTCAAACAGAACCACATTGAATTTTTAATTCGCCACAGCTTACCAACTACTCACTAAAGCTTGGGTTAACAACCTTTTTAAGAGGCGGAAGTTTGAAGGGAAGTGCCACAGACTACATAAATGTTAAGAGCGTTGTGAATTTTTTTAATGTCTATTTCGGTCTTTCGCAGGATATTACGTATTTTTGTGTGACTTTGATTAGAATGCGTGTAACGTTTCTTCCGGTTTTTATATTAAACCAATGCAATGTTAGAAATAGGTAAAGTTTGTGAGTTTGTTTGTTTATAACCCCGTGTGTTCTTCCACTGGTGGACAAAAAATTTAAGTGAACATGAAGATAATATTATTTGATAATAATGTATAAAATATGATTTGTCTAAGTGCTTATTTGTAAGCCTAAAGAAAATAAATACATTTGAATTTGTGTGGTTGTCGTGGCGTGAGATTTCTCATGAGAACCTACCAGAGGAGGCTTCCTTTTGCGAATTTTAAACACCTTGATAAACAAAGCGTGGTGATTATGGCAAAACCTATGCTTTGGGGAACCTTCAGCAGTGGACAATTGTTGCTAGTGGTCCGTTTGTAAAGATATTTTTTCTGATAGGTTTAATTGTTGTATCCAAGTACAGTACTTGTCTTACTAGTTTCTGTCCGCGGCTTCGCACGCTATGTTTCTATGGAAATATCTTAAGGTTATTTCTATCCCATGGGAACTGATTTATCGGAAAAAAGTAGCCTATGTTTTATTCCGGGCCTGGAACTACCTGTATGCAAGATTTCAGCACGATCCATTTAGTACCTAGTTTTTGCGTGAAAGAGTAACAGACATCCATAAATACAAACTTTCGCGTTTCTAATATTAGTAGTATTACGTGAGCATAAGCCGGGTTTCTATAAGTCCTATCTAGATAGAAGTTCTATGGTGTAGCAAAAGCTTGTAAAGTATGGTGACACTAACGATTCGATCGTTAACGTCAAGTTTTGGCATGTCTGACGTGACGTTAGCGTTGATTTGTTCTCGCTGACAAGTGAGTCGTAAATGTCACTAATTTACCGACAAACTAACGTTGAGTTGGTTTAAAAAAAGTAGGAATTGAATTATTATGATTTGTCTAACTAAGTTTAAATAAGGTATCTTACAAGGCGAACTTTCCGTTATTCTCCCGGAAACTTTTCAATCCAAATGAATTATTCTCAATCCAATTATTTTTACGCTAGGACCTTTTCTAATAACCAATCTTTCCATCACGCATTTTATTTACAGATGGCCAAAGAGGGAAAAGTCGTTGCCGTCAAAGCATGTTGTGTAATGAGAACCTCAGATTAGATATCAATAAATAAATAATAAATAATGTTGGACAATCCACACAGCATTATCTAGCCCCATGGTAAGCAAAGCTTGTGTTATGGGTACTAGATAACTGATAAGTATACATAATACAATACATTACATAGATAGATATTTTTTATTATACATAGAAAACGACCAGAACACCCGGAACAAATATCTGCCGATCGTACACACAATTGTTCCGAGGCAATATCAATGGAGGGATATTGTCATACAATAACTTGTGCGTTGACCAGATTCACTAGTGCTTTACGCACACAAGTTTACTTTACTTCCTAAAAGTAGGACATTGATTCTCCACATTGAACACCGTTTAGTAACTCTATAACATTTCCAAGATCATCGTCATGAACGAACTCTGTCTTTAGCCGTAGATCATTTAATTCGTGATAAATAAATCATAACAAACCTTTGTGTAGGATGCGCGGGCGCCGGTGACGTCACCGCCAGATGACCAATCGCGACCTTCGCTCCTTTTAAGGACAAATCATTTTCTCTCTATTTAAAGCTAATCAGGTCCTTGTAAATTAATGTTATGCTAAGAACTATGTAAATGTTTATTTTTTATTCAAAGCAACAGCTGTTTGACATTTTGATATAAATTAATTTAATTAATTGCCGTTTAGCAGACTTAAATACGATGTGATTTATTTTGATTTAAATAGGTCCCACCTTTGATTTAACTGCCTACACAAATGAATAACACTATTAGTAGAGCTACGGCGCGTTTCGGGCTGGGCACTGAATGTATTAAGGTGTGATTTATAAAATTTGGCGTGTTTAAAAAAGCTATAAGCCGACTTCAAATTCCTGATTAATGATATGGGTTTGGAAATATATCAAAACAAGAACACTTTAGCGCGATCTAATTTTTCAACTGGCAACCGAATTTACATTAGGTACATAAAATTTTCAACAGACTCGATGGGAGAATTGAGGAAGTAAGACCTGTAAGGTCCATTATAGTCCAGTCAATATATAATTTTTTGTATGAAAAAGGTTATAATGTAACCAATCCGATTCTGGGGATTCTAGTGTCTGTTTCTGTGTTTTGTGATCTGTGATTGATAACTGACAAATTAGCACAGACGTGGTCTTTATCATGTAAAGAGTCGTCTACACAACTTTTTTTTCATGATTATTTTAAGCGAACACAAATCTTATGTTTTGGTCTAATAATGCTATACATAATGTCTATTGATCTATAGGCTGTTTGGAAACAGTTATGTTTAAAGAATAAAAAAAAAAAAAAAAAAGAATTTATTAAACACACACAATGTGTACTTAAAAAAAAGGAAAACACACAAAAATACAGAACAACGAAGGTGTTTAAAGCCTAATTGGCTTTATTTTCATCAATAATATGCTCGTCATTAAATAGTAAAGCAAAAATATCCTCATCTTAATCCTATAATATTCCACTGGACATAGCACTAATCAGTACTTATATGGACCACGAGATGTCTGAATAAACAATTTTATAGGCCTCATAGCGCCCTGTATTCAGCTTACCGAATCCAATAGCAAAATATTTGCGGCAAAAATAAACACTCGCGAAATAGGAAACAATATTTTATAGATAAACTGTAAAACGCGCATAAAACAGTACTTCCATAAACAACAGAAATAAAAGAATGCCAATATAAATCCCTTGCGAAGAAACAATACTCCTCCGATACATTCGCAAAGAATTGCGCTCTTACATCCAGCCCGAGATATTTTAGATACGACTTGTAAATAAACCGATATTCGGCTTCAATTTATAGACATAAAGCGGACATCTGAATATCCGCTACACCTTGATATCAAGTTGAAAATCCGCTGACTTGATAAAATTATTCTGAAACTTGTACGAAATTATCTCAGTAACAAGTCCAGTCTACTGCGTAGTTGAGATTGTTTTATGAAGATGAAGAGTTTTTGTGAGCCCATAGATTTTTTATAAAGTGTTACAAGTCTATTTTGTTTACTTAAATGACTAACTTTCATTAATTATAAGTTTATAATTTGTTTTATTTCTTACACAAATAGTGGATAGCGAGACATATTATAAAGCTGGATTATAATATACCTTGACGATAGACGATATAATAATTATTTTAACACTTTGACTGCGATATTTTTTTTTGACGACTGCGATCTTTTGTTTAACCTAAAAAATTCGTGCTGCCGCTCTACACAGCGGTTGTGTTGCGCCGCACATGCGTTTCGTTCGAAAAATATTACGGCTGTGCTGAGTCACAAAGATTTGTATTTTCTCAGCCGCTGCGCTAGTGTGGATTTACGCATATTAGTCACTTGTAGAAAACACATACCGTGTGATTTGCAAAAGTCCGCTATCCGTCCGCTCCCTGTACACAGCCTATGTAAATGACCCTTCCCATCGGGTGTTAAAATCGGCTCCCGTGTGGGTGGCTGACTAAACCTCCATATTTGTACATTTCGTCTCTAAAACCTCCGAAATAGGAGGGGAAGCAATTAAACGTGAGTTTTTTTGTCCATATCTTGGCTTGACCATTTTTGGTGCTGCTACCGTGTTTGACAATAGAGATGGTACAGTTAGTTAGGCTGTTTTGGAGGCTTTCTCTTGTTTTTATGAATAATTAGTGCATGTCCTCGTGTTATTGTTATTCTGTTTTGAAATAGGCCTAAGGAGCCACCTGCGATATTGCTTTGCAAACAATGGAAGCTTTAGTAACTTCATTGCATAGAAAAGTGACGGAAATATATAAGAGTCACGTATTGCGGATTTTGTAACCTAAACCCAATCTCTGTGTGAGTTGACAATCATATAACTTCAGTACTTTTGAATTGCGAATTGAGACTAATTTGCAGGTTTTTTTTGGCAAAACCTCGTTTGTGTCTGCTATCATTCTAAGCTTTCTTCTTCTATGACATAGGGTGCCTGATTGGCACCCTATGTCATGTAGTAGTTGTGTGGTATACTTCTCTTCCGTTATAATCAGGTAGAAACAGACAAAAGTCCACCGAAAACTATTTACCGATGTCTAAAATGTCACAAGCTCCATAAAAGCGCGTAACAAAGAGGTAGGTAGTTATACATACATTTTACATTTACGCGATTACAAGACGAAGAACATCTTTGTTAGCGCCGCTGAGCATCAACATGACATTTCAAGTTATATTAAAAAAAAAAACAAAAAAAAAATTACAAACAACATCAACAAAAGCCAAACAGGAAAAAACGCCTTTTCAAACTATAATAAATGAAATAGGCGTCCTGCATTCACAATGACCGGCGTGCAGAATTATTATGACAGCAGCGGCTGGACAATAGTGGGACAATGCCACCCACGCGTGGGTATTATGCACCATCCGCAAGGAAGTCCGGGGGCAAGAGGTAGCCATATTAATAAGGACGGCCTAGCCGCGCTAGATTTATGGTGATAATTCTAACGAGAAATAGAGCGGCTTCTCTTGGCTTTATTCAAAGCATGTTAGTCAAGGCATCTTTAGTTGTAGAGGCAGTGCGAAGTAATCTTACTGGGATATTACAACTGTTTGGTCGGCGGGTATCGAGAGTTTTGTGATGCATGAATATCCTATAACTCCTTATGTTACGTATATACGTCTCATATATCTAAACTATGGTTATGAAAATGATTGACCTCTGAATTCTTTACAACGAATTTGCAATCATTAAATTTTGTCTGTCAATTAAAATTCCGTAGAATCACATAAAAACAGCGATTTATGAGGAATACTAAATATGTCGCATTAAAAATATGTACATTTTCAATTCCGCGCCGCGTCTCTGTAAAGAAGCTGCAACAAAGAGCATGTAGCCTGCATCAGGAAGACTTCCCAAAGGACTTAGCGCTGTACACAGGATTGTCACAACTTGTTACTGTAAGAGAGTAAGTATATATAACAGGAGACACAGCGTCTATTTTTCATGCCTAAAAGACGCAAGTTTCTTAAGCTAAAACAAGATATAGCTTTTCCAGCATATTACACCCATACTCGTTTTATAACTCATATTTGAGTACCTATTCTAAATGACAGTCTTACTCAAGCATTTTTCTTCAGAAGCCTATATGTGTAGCTGGGATATATTCTTCATTCAGATTCAAAAACGTTATCTTTAGGCTTACAAAATAAGCACGAATAAACAATAGACAAGACAAATAATATAATATAAATTGCTAGAAGCTACATAACACTTAAATACTCAGGAAAATCGAATCCGTCGTTCCGCAGGCACAATACATATTGCATCTCCTCGTATAGCTAAGCTAATATAAGCTAAGTTTAAATAATAACTTTATATAAACTTAGCTAGCCCACAAAAGTTTAAATAAAGTTATTATGACTAACTTCACTGACAAACCTTGGAAAAATATTCACACTTTTAGTTTTTAGCAGCCAATTTAGGATCAATGTCACATAGGTGTACAAAGTTTCAGATGTAACATTGAGTTGCTAACTCTCAAATTATTCAGCAAACACAAGCTCAGTTTGAGCATCTTGTTACTAAAATGTATGGATGCATTAGCTGACTCAAGGAATCTTAAAAATGCGCTTTCAAAACTTATAAGAGTCAACTCTGGTCAATCAACATTCATAAATTTGTATCGAACTAGCCCGTTTCTTTACACAAAATATTTCAAAATATTCAGGGTAAATATGGCTAGAATATATGAATGTAAAACCATCAATTTAGAAATTTATCGTCCAAATCTTGCTAATGGTTCAGCTTTAACATTCTAACTCCATAAAAACTAAGCTCTCTATTAGGTGTTTGTTTCGCAATTGCTATATGCGAATGTTCGAGCGTCCGATCGATCAACTGTTGACAAATAGCGCTCACACTAGGCCCCACCAGTGAGCGGTCCACCATGCCACCTTCCCCACTAGCCGCGAGCGCCGAGTTTCCCACTTTCCCGGACCGCAGTGAAGTTGGCAACACAGCAGTGGGCGGAGCGAGGGCGGGCCTTGGTGTGCCGCAGTGCGCGCGCGCACCGACCCGGCGACACTACACACCGCGCTGCTTTCCAACGCGACCGCAAACACTAACTCAAACTACTAACTTTGATAGTTCGGTACTCGAATTCGAATGCTCGAAACCTATGCGTCTTGTCAACTATGAAAGGCTTGAGCCCTGCTTGAGCCCCCACTAATGAAGCCAGCCGCCCAATCAAACAGGTGAGCTGAACGCATCTGTAATAAAGCGACTGACCTTTACCTATACTATTTGTCGCTGCTCATGATTAATTCATGACTCCCAGTACAGCTTTTTGCTGCGTAAAGTGCGTATTGTGGATACAGAGCGTGGTAAATGCGACCTTATCGCCCGTGGCGAAGGGAAATAGTTTTGAGAAATTTTTCTCGTTGGTTCTTAAGGTCGATATTGTAATTGGCAGACATTGTTCGGCCGGTATCGGCATGCCTTCGGGAGTAAAAACGGTTACGTGCGAGGAAAGAATCGATAGATTACAGTTTTTGTGGGTGCAGCGTGCACACTAGCCTCAACGACATTGTTCACTGCGACGTCAATTAGATATAATGATGAACTGTGTTTTTAAGGTTGCATGTCGCGATTGCTTTGAGATTCAAGGGCCTCAAGACTTTAACTGCTAGATTATATAAATGCACTTTTGTTTGCTTTTTCAGTGGTATTAAAGTGGAGTTCTTTTTGCCGTATGCAATGTCGGCGCCTGTGCTTTTTGTTCTATTAACATGCCCAGCTTGTTTCTATAACTCTGCTTCAACAATTTGCTTGCCATCAACCTTTGAATTCACAGAATATATTTTGCATGTGTCTTGTAATTTCAAATACCTTTTGAAATTAAGTACTTAAATCAAGAATCAGTCAAATGCAGAACTGGTTTATGTTATTTCACGAAATGGTGAAACGAAAGCAACTAAAACTGTTATTGGGAGAAACCAACGGATATATGCTCAATGAAGCCTGTTGCTCTACTAATTCTAGTTTGAAATCTAAAATCTACAACTTAATAGACTAGGCATTAGCTCAACCAGTTGCCGTATACAGCCGCAGCGAACAATGAATCGAGGACAAATCCCTCACGTGATATATCTCAAATGTCAGAGGAAACATGTGAAATGGCTCAGATAGAGATGTCGAACAAAGGTCGTTACGGGAACTTAGTAGAACTTATGACCTTAAATCTGTTCTTGATAATTTATGCGGCAGAAACTTTTAAACCGGCGTAGGAAGATATACCTAATGAATTGGGTATGAATTTTCGTATTTTATTCTATCGTGTAAGTTAATAAAACCAAACTCAAAAAAAAGAGATATATTATGGAATCCAAATTAAAATAATCATAATTTTCCGATTCAATCAATCAGAAAGTCAATTCAATAGATGTGAGATTATATTTTATTCTCTTGACTTAATTTTTGTAGTAGTATGGTAGAGCTGCTCATTAGGGGAGGCCTATATCCAGCCGTGGACTTACATAGGCTGTTGATGATGAAGTAGAGCTGATATACATAACTAGAAAAGTCAAAAAGGAAACCTTAAATAACAAAACATCGGATGACTCATTTAGATATAAGGCATAGGTCGCTGGAGTACAAAGATCCTGATAGTTACTGCAGAACTCAAGGAATGGGAATTTGGAATGTTTGCAGGAATTTCAACGGCAAGATTTGAAGATAAGTAAGCATTGACATCTGATTAACAGCCATTGGCGTTAACCAGGTCAGCATTATCGGTTAGCGAAATTTTGGTTAAACAATAATGTATATCACTTGTGTAAAAGTTTGATTTATTTATTTTATGAGGAATAACAAACGACTTCATTTAACTTAATTGTGACTGACGAGTGATGACTGATTTGATAGGTTTTGAAATTCAGTTACGGTAAGCTTACCTTTACAGTGAACATTATAATTGACTAAGTATTACATTTTTACACCAAAGATGCCAAGAAGGAAATCTGAAAAATATAATGAGACATAGTATTCTTGGAAAAGAATTGATGATACTGCATTTACATTTATGCCAAAAAGTTCTCAAGTCATCACGATATTTGAAAACAAGAACCGAACAACAAACCAACCAGAAATTCCACACAACAAACCGCAATCAAAGAATTCAAGCAAACATACCAGCGAAATAATTGGAGAGCAACTCTATCTAACGAATTTCTAATTTATTGTGCGCGATAGTATACACCAAGCAGTAAATCCTGGATGCTGCATCTAATCGCGCGGTGGCGCTATCTAGCGGCGGCTTTGCGGACCAAGATGCAGAGTGCGCCGCCCGCGCCTGATTGCACCGCTGAAATATTTCTATTCGCGCTATCGTCTGCGCTTGCGCTTGGTGCGATAACTGTACTTGTGTACTGCCACTGGATAATTGTACAAGTCGCTTGTTTGTTTGGGTAGTGAAATATATAATAATAGAGCATTGACTTGCGTGTATGAGAAATGGACTGCATAAGCTGCACACATAACACCAAAACTAACAACCTAACAAAGTAAAGGTTTCTTGTTCGTTTCTTTACTTCAGCTTAAAAAGATTGAAGTGAACAAAAAATCAAAGTGATCACTTTATTTCCCATTAGTTTTACTTTGAATTTTGTGACTTGTTCAAAAGTCTTAAGGTCTAAAATAAAGCAATTTGTTATTTGATATTTGACACCCGGTAATCGCGAGCGTAGCCGCGGGCTGGTAAGTGCATTGTAAACGGAATACCTTATGTTATGTAGGTATACGCATTTATGTATCAAAAAACATTCAACAAACCCAATTCCCTCAAAATCTTTGCTTTTAGGAACGGTAGTAGATAACTAAAACCAGCCAACAGACAGATTTTAACTTTTGTATAACCCTGAGACAGCTGATGTTATTCTTCACGATCACGGAATTGCAACCATTAACGGAAACCCACCTGTATTCAAAGGGCTTAAAGCACACATTTGGTAAAATCGTCGTCCAAAAGAAAAGCCGCAACTGGCGCCTGCTTATGCATGAAACGATTGTCCCACTGAGATTTGTGTATGGTCAGAAGACACAAAACTGTGTCGGAAACTGGTTAAAACTGGTTGACCGGCTCGGATATTGAGCGATTGTCCAAACAAGTGAGATTATATAATCTCAGATTTGCTACACAATTGTAGAGTATTTTATTCTGCTAAGTGCTAGTTATAACTAGAACCATAATCTATGTTTAGACTAAAAATCTATAATCTATGTTTATTTCGCCTGCAAAGAGCTTGATGATGCTTTAAACGCGAAATAAACATTAATTTCTAGTAAAAATTATATCATCTCATTCCACATTTGAAGAATCGCCCTGTCAAAACTAGTGATGCGCACCATACGCTTATGATTTAGCGTGTCGATATCGATTACTGTGCCGACTCGCGGCGCGGCATCGATAAATCGACAAGCCGACTCCTCCGCAATCTGTGGCACTGTCGACACTGAACTAACGAACACAGGACTTTCATTAACCGTTTCGATTACATTTCTCAATGTACAAGATATTAATGACTTTTATAAACAAGTTGCAATAATTGTTTTGGTAAAAATACCTCACCTGAATGCTGGACGTGTGTTGACTTACCTGCAAATAAAAGAGTTGTTTAATTTATGATTTTATAGGCCAATAAAATTTATTAAATTATTTTAATGAAGTTTCTTAGTGTTTTGTTGTCAAATTAAATGTTCAAAACTGACACTTTTCAATTAAATACATTTATGTTATTAGTATACTCGCATAGTTTTAGATAACTATCAGCAGTTTTCATAATTTACAAAATTGTGCAAGTAAATTGCAAAAGTTTTCGAAATATTTTCCAAAATAAAAAGTCAATTTGCATGTAATTTGAATATCGTCTGTATTGAATAATGACCATAATAAAGATATACGGCCGGCGAGTAAATAAATAAATTGTCTCATGGCATCGTGGTAAATACGGTATAACGGGGTCGATTAAGGGAAATTTTGGCGCGAATATCGGCGGTCTGGCGGCGCCTTTGATGTTTACGCGCAAAGTAAACGTGACGCTCATCGCACCCGTAATTGACCACAGTTAAGGATGTGCTTTTCGATTGTGCTTTATCGATAAAAATAAATTTAGATGCGCATTGTTTCGCAGCTTATTATAGCTTATAATAGCTTAGCTTATAATATTTAGAAAAACTAAACGGAAATGAAAATAAAACTACGTTTTTCTTATAATGTACTTTTTTTAGTTGACATTGTGTATTTACAACTGTGGTAAGTAGACAGAAACACTATCTTGGCATATATTGGCGTGTCAAATTCTTATCATTAGTGATTTGTGTTGTGTGCTGCACTCAGCACCCTGGCGCCGCTGAAAACCAGCGCTGCACTGGCTTATGTCAATATAGCATTTAATGCTGAGCCGGCAGCCTTTCTGTGTTCTCGTGTTTTTATTATTTTATTCGTTCCTAATTTGTTATCTTTATTATTATTAGTTCTTAAGTTGTATTATTTTATATGAAACACAAATAAATATTTTCTATTTCTATTTCTATATAATATAAGATACAAAATCAAAATGGTTTATTCTCAAAAATATTTGTAATAAATACAGCTAGTAACTCTGTCTTCTGTGGCAGTTACATCTATTAAAAATAAAAACATTTTATTTCATATAATTGGGATCCAGAATTTGTTAATAAATATACTGTGTGCTTATTACTAAGGTTAGTTATACCTAATACTAGAAATTAATAGAATCTAAGTTGCAGTGCAAACATAATCAAAAAAACAAATAACAATATCTTCAAGTAGGGTGGTACAATGAAGCAGCAAACAACCTGAAGCATACCCGTATTATCATAAAACAACTCATACAAACTCCTTACATTGTAATTCGATCGATAAATTAAATAACCGATAAGTACGATACATCACTACGTACAGGTCGATAATTATGGATTGTACATTTTGTTTCCGCGTCTCGGAGCCCCCCGGGCGTAACTCATAATTCTCTTTTTTGTTTTTTCTCCGACAGTACTTTCTTTTTAGGAGCGTCTTCGTGAAAGCACGGTTGGAAGAAAAAATAGGTCAGGCGTGTTGAAGCTTATGCTCAGTGGGTTCTGTAAGCATTTTGTTGAAGCTTTTGAGTGCAGGGGATGATTTATTCGTGGTTCAATATTGAAGGTTTAAATGTGTTGGATGTTGGTTGAAGTTTATTCAAAAGAAGGGTCTTTATTTTATTCCTTCATATATTTATTAAAGGGTCTTACTCAAAACTCGAATCAAATTAGGAGTAGTATTTAAAATTTTCGATTTCGGCGTGACTTGAACCAGCAAGAAAACAACACACCTTGCCTTGGACTAGAGGTGAAGATCGCGGGTTCAAGTCCCGCGGTAATCGAAAATTGATAGGATACTAGTTTCTGCCCGCGGCTTCGCATGCGTTGTTTCTATGGAAACGTTTTAAGGTGATATCTATCCCATGGGAACTGATTTATGGGATAAAATGTAGCCTTTGTTCCGATGATCCGCACAGTAGTTTTTGCGTGAAAGATTAACAAACATCCATATATACAAACCTTCGCGTTTATAATATTAGTAGGATTATTTAATATCATATTTATATGTAGGTATAGGTACTTGTTTTATATGATTGCTAAATGGGAATACAGTTAATCGTGAAATAGACATTGAACCCTAACAGTATCTAATAGTAACGTAGGTAGGTACCACCAGATCGCCTATCATCACCAGATTGTCCTAAACACTGTAATCTCGTCAAATTATCACCTCGCATTGATCGAGTAATGATGTTTTTTGTAAGCGCTTCCGGATCAAATTATAATGGGTATGTTTGTTTAAATCTATTACGATACAGGGTTGGATGGAGCTTGGTGCATGGCATGAGCGGAGAAAGATTTTAGCTGGACTATCCTTCAAGGTTAAATGGTAATTTGATGACCTCTGTGGCGCGGTGGGTGAAGGTCCGCCTGCGACGCAGGAGGTTGCGGATTCGATTCTCGGGACAAATGTTGGTACGATCTGCAGATATTTGTATCCCGGTGTTCTGGTCGTTTTCTATATATAAAAATAATAAATCTACATATGTAATGTGTTGTTTTATGTATATCAGTCATCTAGTACCCATAACATCAGCTCTGCTTAGCTTGGGCTAGATGAAGTTGTGTGGATTGTCCAGCACTATTTATTTAATTCCTAGATGTGTCACCGAGCATTGCTGCCAATCTCACTCTACTTGCATTACTGCCAGACAACACTGGTCTTTTTACATAGTTCTCGAACTTTCCATACAGTTAAATCACTGAAACTTGGCGCGATCCCCTTTTGTCACAGATTTGTGACGTCAGTGTCGTGCTTAGAATTTGCACCACCCCAACTCTTCCCGCGGTTGTCGTAAGAGCCGACTAAGGGATATCCACCGGGGGCGGGCAGCAGCGCCTCCTGCAGAACAATTTATCACCTAACTGCGATCCCCAACTCGCATGCCCAGAGTGGGAATTATGGACATTACCCTCCATGAGATAAAAGCCAATAAGGCGCTTATCAGGGGGAGGCCTACGTCCAGCAGTGGACCAATATAGGATTTAAAGGTTGAAGCTTCTAACTTGAACCACTCGCACTAATTTCAATGAATGACAAATAAGAATAGATGATTACACAGCGCTCGCTCGACGATCGAGTAAGTAATTGATGCGCCGATCGATATCTGTTATAATTATCGATTTTTGTTTCATCGATCGACTGATAGGTAATGATTCGTACGGTTAAGTTGATACAATCTCGGATCTTCACACTTACTGCTTTGAACGATCACGGCCTTTTTAGCACCTTCTATGGGAACTATTGGACCGCTTTAAATACCTACACTCAACAGATTTTGATATCGAGTTTACCTGTGTTCTATGGCACTCAAAGTCAAAAATAATTTATTCTTTAGGCTCACAAAATAAGCACTTAGACAAGTCATATTTTATACATTAAATTATTATCAAATAAAATTATTTTACTGTTCACTTCAATTTTTTGTCCACTAGTGGAAGAAGTGAAAAAGAATATGTCTAATACATGGTTATTTTCCTATTTAAGTCTAAATATAATATGATTCGATACATGTCAATATTTAAGTAAAGCTATGTACAACAACAAATTACTGACATACATATGTAAGTACACCGTGGCCCAAAATAACGTTGACAAAACTAATAAGCAAAAATTTCAAAAATGGAATGGTTTGCGTTTACTTTTATTATTTTTTATTGTATACCCATTCTTTGGCGTCATTTTGAACATTTTTGTCTGCTAAAAAGTCTTAAAATTATATTTGTTTTGCTATGTCAGTGCAACGTGGAGCCATAATGTCATTGCATGAGCGTGGAAAAAGGCAGTGTGAGATAGCAAAATAAACAAATAAAATAAATAAATTTATCTGATGCCTAACTAAACTTAACAAAAGTAGACTCACGCCGCTTTAATGAAATCAATGCATGAGTTTATCTAATTGTAACCTCAATAACTAGGTTGCAATTAATACTATTATTCATCAACATCATCATCAACCTGTTAGTCCACTGCTGGACATAGGCCTCCCCCAATGAGCGCCACAGCGCCCAGTCTTTAGCTTGACGCATCCAGCATCTACCTGCAGTCTTTCGCAGGTCGTCATCGCACCTGGTCGGAGGGCGTCCTACATTACGTTTACCGACTACTTTTATTACCTTGTACCGGGGTGTTTACCGGATGTCCCCTGATCAAGTCAATTCTTGCATCTGCCGCGTCAAGGACATAAATCCCGTCATCTTCGCGTCAAAGCCTTTGACGCGATAATTAATGAATATATCATCGATCATGGAGGACTGCGTCAACTGAAGTGTTGTGTGGGAACTTTTATAGTAAAAAAATGTAAACAGAGAAGGTAAAATCCCGACTACAAAAAAAATTACGTTGTTTTTGGGTGTTATAATTTTTTTTTAAAGCACGTCAAGAGACGTGCTTTAAAAATCCTTTGCTCGTGTTTAAAATGTGCCTAGAAATAACATATAATAGCTATAAGCGATAAAGCAGCTAAGAGTCGTCTGTTTCCTCATGTTGACTGAGTAAGATAAAAGCCCTGCTCAGACATGTTGAGATATTTTTAATACGGAAAACTTATATAAAATTGAAACAAATAAGATCGGACTGAGCCTACATCTATTATAGGAATCTGTTCATAGCAGTAATAATTAGTTATTTATTAGTTGGCGACTTATTAAGCCTACAAACTCGTACATATAATATAGCTTTAAAACAATACTGGCTATATACTCGTATCTTAGCATAATGTTTCTGGGGTTGAATTTTCCTCTTAAGTGCTTTAGTCGACAGTAGGTTTAAAGACGAGGTGTGTCGATTGATGAACGACTGGTTAAATAATGCGCCTAGTCTGGTGTCCTTTCGCTAATCGACTTCGGTCTTGAAGACTTTAATGTTGAAAGGCGACTGCGATATGGAAAAATATATTTCATAACGAAAGTTTCTTAACTTTAGGTCTAAAGTCATTAAAATGGGATATTTACCATGATTTGATTTTTGAGTATTTCTATTCTATTTCGGCAGTTTCTAGTTCATTGTAAATATCCCGTTTATATGACTTTAGTGTTAATTAATAGATAGTTTCAAAAGTGTTATTACTTTAGGTCTATTTCATATTGGTTTGCAAATCGCGGTTAAATTGAACCAGAACTGGATTTAACTATGAAAGCCGTTAAATTGGATTCCTTTGAAAGTGTTCGTGTAAAACTTATTAATTCCCGATAAGGGGAGGCGAGACTCTCAGATTAATTGGTCCCGATTACCCAATTTAGGGGCCGTAATTAGAGTGGCGCTCAAAAAGTCGGAGAAATATGCCGGCATTTTGAAATGGCTATAAAAATATTTTTAATCTATAGTACTGATTATTAGTTTTATTATTGGTTCATAGAAAGAATATTATTCATTATTTACGATAGCGGCAAATTACTATTCCACTAGTTTTAATCTTTTCAGAATCAGAACGTAACTTATTTTGTCTTAAGACGAGAGATAACCTGTCTGTTACTTATAAGTTATAATTATTGCCGCATTTTTTCTATGCTGTATATTAATAAATGCTTCTCTATCGCTCTCTCTTTATCAAATATAAAATTACGCAAAAGAAAAACTTGTATCGAACCTTAACATTTCAACACAATCTTATACCCTTAGCCTTAATTTAGTCGGATCAATAAAAAGGTCCGGCTAAATCTAGCACCGTCCAACTCTTACTGCACTCGATTCGATTACATCGATTTTTGGAAACAACTCGATCGAACGTAATTATATTGTCCGCTACTTTATTACGCTGAGAATGAGATCACTATGATGCAAATATGTTACAATGTTACTGTAATCATGTGCACGTACTTCAAAATTCTATTTATTGCAGAGCAGGGCAAAGTTACTAAATAAAAAATAGCAATGCTGACAATTCACTCTGCATTATCTAGCCCCAAGCTAAGCAGAGCTTGTGTTATGGGTACCAGATAATAAATGTATAGGTATAATTTTCTTTTATATATAAATTAAAAACGACCAGAACACCCGAAACAAATATCTATGGATCCTAAACATATATAGTATATCCTGAGGTGGGAATCAAAAGGCGCCACAGAGGTCCTCAATGCTTAAAAAATTATGTTCTTCGTGTTATCAGGTTGACGCACTAAATAGAACCAGCTATCTACAATAAGCTCAGACAAGGTTAGGGACGCACCGAGTTTAGGAAATTTCTAACTAAAGCTAAAAAACTGGCTCGTAGAGAAGACGTTCTATACCTACGATGAGTTTTTGAATTATGCGTAATCTAGATTAATTGTATTTTAAAATTTAATTATAATGATTTATAAATTGTGACGTATAATTTGATATATTATTAAAAAAATGTTTATCTTCTAAGATCTATAAAACTTTGTTCGCTAGATCTTCCTTGGTTTACCCAGATACGCAACACAACTTCGAGCTTCAGTCCGTATTCATCACAGTCACAGGATCAAAAGGGATTTCATCCCGAATGAAAATAGCTCTCAATAAGAGCTAAGCGTGATTTAGCGTGGGGTTTTCCGTGTTGTAGACAAAGTGGGGCGAGTCGGGACGAATGGGTCGCCACGTGGCGTGGACCACACAGTCTGGACCCCCCTTTATTAAGAACTGGGACTAAAAATAATAACCTAAATCTAGACTCTAAATGCCGCTGTCGTTATATGACCTCTGCGGCACGGTGATGACCTCTAGGGCACGGTGACGACCTCTGTGGCGTGTTGGGCAAAGGTCGCAGAAGGACGCGGGTTCGATTCCCGCCTCGGAACAATTGTGTGTACGATCTACAGATATTTGTTTCGAGTGTTCTAGTCGTTTTCTATGTATAATATAATAAGCAATATCTATATCTATGTAATGTACTCATATTGTGTATATCAGTTATTTGGTTACCATAATTCAAGCTCTGCTTAGCTTGGGGCTAGATAATGGGCATAAAGGGGCTGTGTGAATCGCTCCGTATCAGAATGAATTGCCCAGCATTTTTTTTATGATCGAAAAAAGGACGGGAACACTTTTTGGAAGGTTAATTTAAATAAATAAAAAATAAATAATGCTGGACAATTCACACAGCATTATCTAGCGCCATAGTAAGCAGAGCTTGTGTTATGGGTGCTAGATAACTGATATACATAATACTATACATTACATAGATAGATATTTTTTTATTATACTTAGAAAACGACCAGAATACCCGGAACAAATATCTACAGATCGTACACACAATTGTTCCGAGGCGGGAATCGAACCCGCAACCTTCTGCGTCGCAGGCGGACCTTCGCCCACCGCGCCACATCGGTCGTTAGATATATGGAATACCTATACTATATTGCAAAAAAGGCGAGCATAATGCTAAATAGCCTTCTCTACCTGCTTATCTTTGGGTAGTGTGAACAAACAATTAATTAATGTAGGGTTTGGTGCCATCAGAACCAGTAGAGGTGTGTTCTATTGATTCATGATTTTTAGATATCTTTATCAACAAATTAAAAAGTTACGAATGTGATTTTATTTTTGTTATAATTTTTATTAACACTTCGAGTGCTGAAATCACACGGTATGTGTTTTCTACAAGTGACTAATATGCGTAAATCCACACTAGCGCAGCGGCTGAGAAAATACAGATCTGTCTGACTCAGCACAGCTGTAATGTTTTTCGAACGAAACGCATGTGCGGCGCAACACAAGCGCTGTGTAGAGCGGCAGCACGAATGGCTTAGGTTAAAAAAAAGATCGCAGTCGTCGAAAAAAGTTCGCAGTCAAAGTGTTAAAACCAAATCCTGGTGTAATCTCAACATCTCTTAACGTATATTTGTCAACAAAACGCGATCGTTACGCAACTCTACCTCTAAACTGCTACCGTTTTAATTGTACCTTAAAAATACTTTAATTGGCGGCGAAATTTTAATTTACAAGAAACATGTAAATCAGAGCGTACTTTCATTAATCGTAAATCCGCGATTTTATTATATTTTACCGAATAATTTCACTTTTAAAGTGCCGCTGATATTGTAATTATCGGATTTTAAAGCGGAACTTGTATTTTAATATACCTACATATTCAAACAGTTAACAAACAGAGAACCAAAGTTATCGACATACATAGCTCTAAGAATACGCAAACTGAAGTGGCAGTGGGCCGGCCATATCTCGCGAAGAACCAACGGCTGCTGGGGAAAACGTGTTCTCGAGTGGAGACCACGACTCGGTAAACGTAGTGTAGGACGCCCTCCTACCAGGTGGGATGACGACCTGCGAAAGACTGCAGGTAGATGCTGGATGCGGCAAGCTGAAGTCAGGGCGCTATAGCGCTCATTGGGGGAGGCCTATGTCCAGCAGTGGACTGCTATAGGCTGATGATGATGAAATGAAATGAAAGTTTATTTCTTTAGGCTTACAAATAAGCACTTAGACAAGTCATATTTTATACTATTTATTATTATTATTGATGTTCACTTAAATTTTTTGTCCACCAGTGGAAGAAGTGAGAAGAAACCACTAGTATGTTCATAACTTATGTGTCTAGTACATATGATTTGCTTATCTGTAAATCGTTAGATTTTGAGTTGGAGCAAAACTCGTTTCAAGCTTTTTTATCTTCTAGATAATCTGATATTTTGTAAATGAAAAAATGTGATGATGATGATGTTAGCCGAATCGCATGTAGAAAACAATTATGCGAAACAAGCCAAATTAAAATTTATAATTTAGTGCAATCCATAAATTTATTTCACAGCATGGGTGTGTAAAAATTTCATAAGTCGTTAAAATAAATTTTAATATTATTTGTTATTTATTGTTGCCGTTAAAATGTTAATTACCAGCGTTAATTTTCCGGATGCGGAAGTCCCTACTTTTTATATAATAAAAAAGGTAAGTGAGCTAAATTCATTAAACATTAAATGCGATACTGGTGAAGTGAAGTTCTATTGGTGCTTAAAAAATCGACATAGAGGTACCATTAGTCTGTATCTATCTAATAACTTCATACAACATACGTATCTGTATATAAGTTTTACTTTTAAAAGACGAAAATATCATAATCATAATTTAAAACAATGTGAAATGCACAAAAGCACAAACGTTTGAAGGCCTATTGCTTAGAGTTTTTTTTTATCCGTAAATAATAAAAAAAATCAGCAACCATTCAGCAATACTAACATATTCACGGCATTCCTAGCAGAGTAAGAAAGGTTCGTCCAACGATTTTTTCAATCCATCAAAATTATTCGCGTGTAAATTTCCCAGCATCAATTTCAATTCACTCCGGCGGGTAAACAATCCACGCGAATGACAATTCGAATTAAATTTTCACGTAATTTCAGGTCCGCGTAATTTTATTCGGAACGAAAATGTTATTTATTCGAAAATGGCTGCCTGACGCGCGTGGCGGGAGAGTAAACGTCGACGTTTTCGACACGTTGTCGCTTAGCATAATAGTAAAGAAGCATAGGGTGATAAAATTACGACAAAGGCTTCTAAAAAAAATATGTCTAAAGATCGTCTGGTTTTAAAGATTTCCACGACAACCCGATTCAGTAGTTTTTGTTGATAACTGAATTTCTCGAACGAAACGTGGTTTCCTTCTTTATTTTCACTAGCCACAGGGTTTTTGCATTAACTTGTTAATTTACTAAGTAATTAATTTTTACATTGCTAAACAATCTGTTTTACATACATAATTATTTAGGTAATAATAACCTATTGTAGGTTATATTGTTCGTAATAATATACATAACTATACATAATCTATGTGGTTTATCTCTTTTTTGCAGATTTAGGATCCCTTTCAAACTTTATCTAAAAACTTTTGGAATGACGTGAGAAATATACCATCACCTCTCTCACTCTGATGCCAGTCTGGATGATACTATACAATATCTCATATGCCTATCTGCAGTCCCTTTTGATGTTATTATTATTTGTTCAGGATAGGTGTCATCTCAAACAGGTTCGAAGAAATGGGATCATATTTGCATCTTCTATTTCGTATTCAATGAATTTTTTTATGTGTTACCATTTTCAAGGGTTATTTTGTAGTTAGAGAGAGAGAGACCCGCCTTCACAACAAAACCTTGTTTACACTGACTTTTGCAGAGGGTATGTGCCAAATAGCTTGGTAGTACAGGACATTGACCTATCTCCTTCACGAAGTGAAAAGGGTCACAACATACAATTTAGCATTCTATAGGGTCTATGCAATTCTTTGAATACTTATTATTATTACGCATA
The DNA here is from genome assembly GCA_947044415.1 of Eupithecia dodoneata. Taxonomy (NCBI): domain Eukaryota; kingdom Metazoa; phylum Arthropoda; class Insecta; order Lepidoptera; family Geometridae; genus Eupithecia; species Eupithecia dodoneata. The sequence goes on from OX345665.1 coordinate 1,597,934, forward strand.
GATGTTATTTAAATTCTTCCCGCGGGTGTCGTAAGAGACGACTCAGGGATATCCACCGGGTGGCGGGCAGCAGCGCCTCCTGCAGAACAATTTACCAACTACAATCCCCAACCCGCATTCCCAGTGTGTGGGTAGATTATACAAATTACCCTCCCATGAGATAAAAACTAAGGCGCTCATCAGGAGGAGGCCTGCGTCCAGCAGTGGACCAATATAGGCTGCTGAGGTAACAAGATGGCAAGACCAATCAATACAATACAATACAACAAATTCTTTATTGTCCACCATAATCACATCATTACAAAAATACATTATATGCGACATGTACAATGGCCTTATAAAGGCAGACATCACATTTTAATTACGAATTCATCAACACGAAAATCCACACGAAACCAATTAACACATTGCATAACACCATCCACCTATCTAGATGCAATTCTAGCTAGATGGACGGTGTCATGCAATGTCATTAATTGGTTTAGATTCAGACCTAACTATGACACTGTGTATATTCAGTGGATTAGTTAGTACGGGATTATTTGTTTAATCTGTCACATGGGAAGCTTAATTAAATCGTTAATAGGCAGGCATTGGGTTGTAATCCCAGCCAGGTTATAATAAAACCCATTCACTGCCCAGACAGAAAGGGCGCGTTGCGAAGTGCACACGGGCATGTGCTTCATGGGCAATTAAAGTGTTAAATAGAATGCATTGGCCTTTTGTTTAGTGATTACGTATATCTATTTCAGTTGTAGGGCTGTGGATTTTGTTTTATAAATAAATAAAGAATAAGAGATGAGATTTTTTCAATAAAACGCAGTAGGTACTTACCTTATAATCACTTAACTAAGCTTGGAAGGCGCCAAGCGTGGACAGTATGGCAAAATCCTCCTTGTTTAGGGGAAACAATCATCATCATTAGCCTAAAATACTAGTATTATAGGCCAATGAGTAGACTAGTCCACTACTGGACATATGCCTCCCTCAATAAGCGCCATTACGCCCTGTCTTCAGCTTACCTCCAGCATTTGCCTAAGCAATGATTTTGACCAATTAAAATAAACATCGTCATCATAAACGTCAGAATAAGTAATAAAAAAATAAATGAAAAAAAAACAGCTTTATTCCATACTAAGATTTTATCCAGAATAAGTAAGCAGGTCATAAAGCAGTGGCATTATTATCCCGCGAAGAACAGTAAACCGAGGGGGTAAACGGGTTCTTGAGTGGAGACCGTGACTCGGCAAACGTTGTAGGACGCCCTCCGGCCAGGTAGGATAGCAACCTGTGAAAGACTGCAGGTAGATGCTGGATGCGGCAAGCTAAAGACAGAGCGCTAAAGACAGAGGCTCTCATTAGGCTATTCTTGCGTCCACCAGAGGACTAATATAGACTGATAATGATGATAATGAATTTAGAAAGTACCTACTTTCACTAATAAATAAAAAAACGTCAACCATACCCCTTTTCCGCAACTTCAATCCCATTGCCAGATCCCAGCAGATAATTTGCTTACAATATAATCGGACAAAGATTGCCAGCCTCGAGGAAAGGGGTAAAAAGCGACCCATAGGAAGAGGCTATTATATTCAAATCACTTGGTAAAGGCTATTTATAAGGAGTTTATTGACAAGAGCTGGCTACTGTGCGAGAGATTCTTTGAGAGAATGTCTTGGAGGCCGCCTAATTGAACGGAGACAATATTGTTAGGGTTTTGTATGCAGGCTTTTATATTTTAAGCCGCTTTAGAATATTGCTTGCGATTTAATTTGAAAAAGTCTAGCCACCTCGCATGCATTCGAAATTTAATTTCGAAACGCTGTGCCTATTTCAAACATTCAAATGTTTGAGATAGGCAGCATTCAGTGGCGTTTTGAATGTGAAATGTTTATAAACGATATTCTTTGTGGCGTTGCACGATATTCGAAAAAGGCAGTGATATTTTGAATCAACTTTTCTAACGCCAATATTACTGATAATAAGTATTTCAGTTATTATTTTCATACACTAAAATGAGGTTTCGATACATACCTACATTTTTAGTTTATTGTACCTACAAAACAAATATAACAGCAATTGAATAATAACATATACGTTACCATAGCTGGCCCTATCAAATATGGGAAGCTTTGGATGGTTTTTACTCTTACACAATAAAAACCTACATATTACAAGATATTATAATTTGTTTGATTCTTCCTTTGAAAATAAAAGTAGAAAGTAGATAAGACCTCAGAGCAAGAATCAGAAAAGTCGTCGATCAAAAGTCAAAGGTCCAGAATCGTAAGGTCTAAAAAGTCAAGAGATGCACATGTCCGATGGTAGGATAAGATGCTTATCTTTTCGGATATTGCTCGGCATAATCATATGCAGTTTTACGTAGGTATTTTTTATTTATTTTTTCCTTTGCGAAGGCGTATAGGCGTGCCGGACAATGCTTGATGCATGCTGATGTTTCTTCGAAGCGCTTTTTGGGTCGGAGTTTCATACAATATAATGGTGTGCGTAGGAGATACACTAAATAAGCTTTTAAATAATTAACCGATGGTGAGAACTGATACTGTGTAATTTCTTTTTTTTTTCATATCCATCCATCAGAGTTAGGGGTAGTCCATAAATAACTCATGCTGGACAATCCACACAGCATCATCTAGCCCCAAGCTAAGCATAGAGCTTGTGTTATGTGTACTACATGCATGACTGATATACATACATAATACAATAGGTACATTACATAGATAGTTTATTTTAGTATAGGTACAGAGATAACGAACAGAACACATGGAACAAAAATATCTGCAGATCGTACACACATTTATCTCGAGGCGGGAATCGAACCCGCTATCTTCTGCGTCGCAGGCGGACCTTCGCCCACCGCACCACAGAGGTCGTCCGTGTTATGATGATGAAATAATTATATATATATATATATCATCATCAGCCTATATTAGCCCACTGCTGGACATAGGCCTCCCCCAATGACCGTCATAGCGCCCTGTCTTCAGCTTGACGCATCCAGCTTCTACCTGCAGTCTTTCGCAGGTCGTCATCCCATCCCACCATTAATATATACTTTGCTAAACAAAATTACAGAAAACGGTATAGCCATACAGCTCCTGATTTACAGAACACAGTCTTATTTGGTATTTTTCAGGTGTACGTACTTATGCGCGCTGAGGGCGGCGCGAATTACGAGCGAGCCCCGGGCGCGCACGCGCACCGATTTACGCGCCTCATAGGAAATAGTGATGTGCAACTGTGAAAATTGTTAAATATATTTCTTGAATAAGAATATTTCTTAAATTGTATTATACAACATGACTTACATTGTATATACTTTTTTTCACTACACATCATCATTTAGCTCCAACCTAAGCAGAGCTTGCGTTATGGGTACCTACTAGATGATTTATTACCAGAGTTAGATTACCTACATAATACAATATATTACATACATAGATAGCTATTCCAATATTTATGTGTCCAAATCTTCCAATCTATGAACAACATTTGTATTATAACTATTTTTATGAAAATTAAACTTAACAATTGAGTTTACCAATAAATTGTATTTGTGTTTATGGTTAATAATATAAAAAGTTGAAAAGAGAAAAATGTCGATGCTAATACCCAGTTTTTCACCTAACAATAATTATTTATTAACTCATATATTTCGGATTACAACAATAATGGAAAACCAAACTCCATTTGCATCCCTGAACATGAAAGCTTTGAAATGGAAAATTTGGAACGTGAAGTAATTTGATGTTTGTCACGGAAATGGAAGCAGGTCCAAACTGTTTGAACTCAATAATGAAAAGTATATTTTGTCATGCAGAATAATGAATATTCAACGCAAACTAAGGTAAAAATTTATAGCCGTTTCCGATCAGGATTTGTTACATTAAAAATTTAAGCTGGCGCTGATATTTTTGCAATATGGCTCTCTGCAGCTGTGATGGTTTAATCTTATTATCGCCATTTTGTAATATTTTACATAGATACAAGATGTTCTTATATTATTAATATAAGAACAAAAAATAAAGTATAGTTAACTTTAGACGCTGGTTAAAACTCATCACATATCGTCGGCTAGCAAACAACACCGCGCAAGTAATATTCTACTACTTTACAGGAGAGACAAAAAACTGTTTTATTTTATCATTTTAAAAGTAAATAAGCTGAATATTGCTCTATGTCATTAACTAAGTCCTATCAATCATCTCAATCATCAAAATCTTCGGAAATACTTTTCCTATTACTTGTATTTGATTTGTGCGGTGTTACAGATTACTTAGGCTGTGTTACCAGGTACTTGTGCGGTGTTTGCTGAAATATAAATGACATAGGCTGTTTTGTGTACCTACATAATGCATTGACAAGGCAAAAGCAAACAACTTTCAAAGATTTTATTAAATTCATTTATAAAAAAACAGTATTATACTCGTACATAAGTGTAGATAATCTTATTACTACAAAAAGATGGTTTAACTATGAGGTAGTTGGTCATAGAAACTATGATTCCTTGCAGGTATTACAGGTTTTAAATCCTGTAAATCTTGATACTTGCGCTATTGGCAATTTTCCAATGTACAATTTCGGGAGCTCATTTATTGGATTTATACGATGAAGAGGTGTAGGCCTTAACGGTAAAGGCTTTAGCTCTTCGTCAAAACATGTTTTGTGCTTTATTATGCCATCTGGACTATACTCCGACAACCTTATGTCCGTTACGACGGGATTACCAGTTTTATTTCCCAGGCGAATACATTTATATACCAAATTTTTACCAAAATCTGTGAAAAACTGAAATCCAAAAGTTTGCCATCATAAGGCATTAGATTTATCCTGGCTTAGTTTGATATGTCCACATATTGATCTGGTAAGTAGATTTCCTTTTCTTTCGCTTTGCATTCTGAGCACAGAATCGCACTCCATCAGTGAGTCCCTTTTCTAGGTATTTTTGATTTGTGACTACCTTCCTTTCAATCGCGAAACGTAAAAGAGCATCACTCAGGATGGCGTTGCGATTCTATGCACAACATCCATCTGAATATAAAATTACTTGTACACATTTCTTGTTTAAGGTATTGGAATGGTCCACTACATAAGATGCGAAAAAACTCACATGGATCTGAAAAAAAAACATTAATAAAATATATATATAAAATTATAATATATTTATATTATAATATAAAAAATATCATTGACATCTACAAGTACCTACTGAATTTATTAAGTAATCATGAAATTCATACCAAGTTTAATTTCGGTAACTGGCTGAACCTTAAACTGGTCATCAGCAGGTGCTTGGGAGGTACATAAAGGTGGAACTGGGACTTTTGTCTTCGTATGGTTAATTACATCTTGTTAAAATTAAGCAATCAGCTAAATTATCAACAAATTAAACCATACTCAATTTAATCAATTAATTTATTTGTGATCCAAGACAGCAATCAGCATTGTCATACAGAGTATGTAATAAATTTAAAAACTCAAATTTAATCAATTATTCTTACCAAGTTTAATATTTTTTCCATCATTTTTCATTTTGGTAATTATGCATTTTCGTTTGTTAGTGATTTTAAGACAGGCATTCGTCAACGGCTCAATAAAATTGACGTCTTCATCTGATGTATCTTCGTAACAAATTGTTAAAAATAACTCTGTAATGCAATTAGGCGAGGTAAGGCAAGGGCAACACCGCTCAAATAGCAAACACAAACATTAAAACACCGCTCAAGACAGAAGCAGAGGTTTTAGATGATCTAGGAGATTAATACCTATATAAATTGATACAATTGTATGCATAATCTATAACTTACCCTTGTATCTGCGTTTTCTGTTAACTTTTATCACTTTTGCACTGATTTTACTAAGTAAAACAAACTTTTAACTTGACAGCTTCTGAACAGGATAAAAAAGTATGACGAAATTACGACTTGTGCGGTGTTTCACAGAAAACCGACATACGCAGTGTTACAATTTTTTGAATAACAGCTTCTAATTGGTCAATATGCTTGAATCTAATAGGTAGATCGAAGCGCGTGTAAAAACTGCATCCAATGGCATTAAAATGTCGAAACCGCAAAATTTCGACTCGCGCGGTGTTGTTTGCTAGGCGACGATATATTGTTGAAGTTTCTTCATACTACAGTTACTTATTTTCACTTATCATAAGACTAAGGTTAACCAAGAGCCATTGGGTGCAAAATAATATAAACCATATCTTTCAACCTTTTTAATCGATATCGATAGTCAATAAGCTATGCGAACAACAACCCTTTTAAATCGATAGTCAATAAGCTAAGACTTGCACATCACTAGCGCCTTACTAGCCTTCGGCCACCACGCGCGTTATCGACTCAAAAATAAACCGTGACCCTCGACACCAACCAAATTATTCTCGGTGAGATAGCGAGTTCGATTCCCGTCCTCTGTATAAAGATGAAGTGATAATATGTTCTAGAAAGTATAGATACAAGATGTTCTTATATTATTAATAGTTTTGTTTATTTTATAATAAAAGATGTTCTATGTTGTGGTTGTATTAGTAATTTGTTTAAAAAAATAAAGTATAGTTAACTTTAGACTCTGGTTAAAACTCATCTAACTACCTAGACAGGGCAGAATGATTTACTTATAGCGCTTCGATTAAGAGCATGAAAGCAAAGGTTTACCGTGTCGATTTTACATCAATTTATTTATTTACTCATAAATTTGTCTCAGAACCCACTGCTTCGAATGTAAGGTAAAGGAAATGGTAGCATTGCCTTTCCTTTACGTTGACTTCAAGAGTTCGCATATAGTTGGTCTATACTAACTATATGCTATCTCGCTTCCCGTCTGCAAAAGAGTAGATGTCATTGCCCGAATAAGACTTCAACATGAACAATCACATCATCGAAAAATCACCGGCATTAAACTATGCAATGAAAGGAAAGCCTACAAGGAATGGTGTTGAATATCACACGCAACATTCTGTAACGTTACGCCATTTTAATTGGCTCGGTATAAACAATAAAACAGTACGTAAAACCCGTGCAAAGCGAATAAATTAAATGCAAATGAAAGCTGTGGACATTAGCCGCGATTTTGATACAGTTCTGCTCTCTTTGGTTAATTAAGATTCGTTAATTGCAGGGCGCTTTGGGCGCGCCGCTTCTGGTAGTTTTGTTATTCTGTGGTCCAATACTTCACCTGTAGCTTTATGAAAGAGACCAGAGCTCTATGTTGAAGACCAGAGCTCTATGTTAAAGACCGGAGCTCTATGTAAAAGACCGGAGCTACATGTAGAAAACCGAAGCATTATGTAAATGACTGGAGCTCTTTGTATAAAAAGTACATAAGTGCGATGCTAAGCTTGAGTATATCATCCTTATAAGATCTTTAGATTGACAGTCTCACAAAGTTTCATTTATTTTACATATTATACAACCAAGGTCGAAACAAGACCGGTCATTGTGGCGGTCTTATAGGAGAGGCTTATACCCATCAGTGCATGTATCTATCAACAAACTGGGTCCTATTCTACTAAAATAATCACTTCACTTTAATAATGGAGGAATCGCTACGAGTCACACGTTTTGATATTTTTCGTGGCTCATCTGTGAAGACCCATCTTCATAGTAAAGTGGTTGGGGTAGAATTGGGCCCCTGATCGCCTGTAAATTAATTCGGAAGCCTTACTAAGCACTAATTAAATAATATTCCAAAAAAAAACGATTTCGGCTAGACTTAAACCTACGACAGCACGAGAATGCTCTAACAACTGAGCCACGAAATCTAATAACCGATGAGTCGAAGATCTATGAAACCTACGGACTCTTACGCCATTAGGTTGAAGATATTATTTAATTATAGATTACCCCGAATGTGAGCTTACGCACTATAATAACTAAAACCATACTACGCGCAGCTCTATAAAACTTTACAGTTGAATCAACATTAAACCGAATTAAATGGAAGCAGTCATCATGCTTCAGCAGCCGGTAACCAGAGCAGTAGCAGGACAATACAAGTAGACTGTATTCATATTCAACGCCGCGGATAAACTTAATGTACGATAAAGTTTTTGATGTTAAGGCGAAGCGTTTGTCGCGAGAATGTAGGTGTTATAAGAAAGTCATTCTCATCAAAACGGAATATTTACCATGATTTGATTGTAAACGACTTTAGTGTTAAATGTCACAAGAAAGCTTCGTAATCAAAGATACTTTTCAAACTTCTATTCAAGCTCAAGACCATACTGTTTGTTGTGAAAGCCAGGAATTTTCTTTTGGTTTAAGTAAATTTATACCAAAGTGAAAGACACTGATATTTTTTTACAGAAGATTCTTCTCAACCTTAACTGATCTTCAGACTTAGACCAAGGTTGGTATTTTTTTAATCGTTCGGATAAATTTTCGTCAAAAGCAAAAGATTTAAAAAGAAACTAAATATGCAGTAGTGTCAAATAAACGTTTTATCTATCTATCAGTTATTTATTTTCATAAATCGAGGACATGACTCCTTACACTTTTTTCTAACTCGGTTTTGGACTTGGCCATCACCACCCTTCTCAAAAACCACCCTGTATTATCTCCATTATTAGTCAAATCATAAATCTCAGTTCTACGTAAGTTAACGAATATAACCTAGTGATAGCATTCTAGCTGTTCTAACAACGTAGACCCGCCTAAACATGCGGTACTCAACGCTCGCATCGCCTTAAGGCCGGATCACAGGGCGGGTCGGGCCCTGTACCCACGACACAGGGGCTCACGTAAATACTGTATTAATTAAAATGTACAGACAGAATCTTAATGTTCATTGTTATTAGTAGGATTTGGTGTCTAACCAGTGGAGACGATTTGCTGTGCCCTTATTGGCTGTGTCCTTTAAGTAGTCGAGGACTGAAAGGAAATGAAAGCTTAGGATGTCATATGGACCGGAACCTAAGGAAACAAGATCACATATTTGTTACTAGATTCTGCCTGCGGCTTCGCACGCGTCGTTTCTATGGAATTAATCGAGGTAGTTATTTTGTTAGTTTATATATAAAGGATTTTGAATTTTTTTTAAACGTTTTATGATTATTATATCCCATGGGAACTGATTTATGGGATAAAAAGTTTATTAAGTTTTTTACCTGTAAACAAAATTTAAACCCGATCCGTTCAATAGTTTTTGCGTGAAAGACTAACAAACATCCATACAATACAAGCTTTCGTTTTTATAATATTAGTAGAATTGGTGAAGAAATGAATAAAAGTTGTTTCGTATTGTTTATATCAAAACAGCTTGCCAGAAGTCATCTAGTCAATCTCTTTCAATTAAAAAGTCTGTATACTAAATTATAAAGACTCAGCTGGTAATTAGCAGGAAATACAGAGGCAAGCAGCTTCTTAATGATCGAGCGACCAAATCAATGTAAGATCGATGTTTTTACTACCAGTACATGAACACAATCATTACACAGTAGATGCCGAGATAACAAAAAGATCGGATCGGGGAAAAAGCGATCAAAAGGTTGCGGGCACGACGTAGGGCCACTCAACCGATTATATTATTGTTTCTGTAAAGATGGGGGTGGATTGAGGGATAATGGGGGTAACCCTCTAAGACTGGATGATTGGACTTACTTAAAAATTACCTCTGTGGCGCGGTAGGCAAAGGTCTGCCTGCGACGCATGAGGTTGCTTCGATTCCTGTCTTGGGACAAATGTTTGTACGATCTGCGAATATTATTGTTCCGCATGTTTTATTTGTGAAAAAGGGCTGTTTAGTTTACTAAGCGCGTAACGGACACAGAATGAAATTAGCTGTAATTTGGATCCGTAGTGGTCCACTGCTGGACGCAGGCCTCCCCTGATAAGGTAATGCCTATAGTCCCCACACTGGGATAGCGGGTTGGGGATTCTGCAGGACGATGGTGGACGGAGTTGGGGTGGTGAAAATTCTAAGCCGGCATCACAAGACTTGTGCTATAAGTGAATTCCCATTTTGCAAGGTTCCGGTGAGCTTCTTGTTTTGCTCCAGTACTGCACTGAGTACGTCCCTGTGAACAATGCCGTTGTTTTATTGCTATTTATGATTATTGAATTTGGTGCACCTATTGCAATGCAATGGAATAAACTGCAAAACAACTTTTAAAGATGAAATTTATTTTATTTTAATTTCGTACTTTAATATTTAATAGGGATGTTTTACAAGGTTTTTGTTGTACAATTGGTTTAGTTATATAACTTTTACTATCATTTAAAAAGAAAACAGTTTGGAATTAAATTGAAGGAGCCATTCGTCATCATTATTATCATCAGCCTTTATTAGTCCACTGCTGGAATTATGCCTATGAGCGCTATGAGCGTCATAGCGCCCTATTTTCAGGAGCCCTACGCTGTCTTGCGATGTAGGCCGAACTCCAGCCAGAAAGTCAACTCATATGTTGTAGTACCTCTTCGTAAGTGTTTCACTCATACTATTGTCGCCGCTCATAAGTTATTTTTGGCGACATAATTACTAATTAGTTATTTTTTTATAGCGACAAGTAGTGGAAGCGATACCAAGGCAACCTTTGCAAACTATTAGTGCAACAGTCATCTAGTCTACAGAATACTCCTCTCTCAATCCTCACCTGGATTGTCCAAATTTGTTTGTTTATTTATGTATTTAACTAGAAAAAAGTTTAAACAGCCGAACATAGAGACTCCTCCTTTTTGGAAGTTGGTATTCATTGTATATTTGATTATTTTTGCTTATTGACATGTACATTGTACACATGTAGAATAGAATTTAAATAAAACTAATAATCAAATATACATATTTGATAATTAGTTTTATTAAATTCTATGCTAATAGTGATTAATTAAATTGACTACACTATCGTATTAGGTAATACATGTAAAAATAGTTGTAATGCTTTGAAAAAATACATACATACAATTTAAAGCGGGACTGAATAAAGCTTGGCATACAGCACAGCACACTGCAACTTTAGTTGAAACCACCTTACATTGTATCCTCAATTCTAAGAGCTTCTACATTGCACCTCCACTACTAAGAACCAGGTACTTAGTATTTGTTGGGTATGCTTAATACAAATAGTTACTTATTATTGTCCGATAAACGAAAGCATGTGAGTCATCATTGCGGTTTCGCTGCAAAAACTTGCACGCGCGAGAATGTGAGCTCAGAGCTTTGAGGGCGCAGAATATTTGTACAGATTGGACGGGTGAAGTCGAAGTTGTTGGCTAAAGAGTGTGTGCCTCACTGAGACATTTGAAGTACAAAAGATGTTCGTACAAGGAGTATTTATTACCTACGTCCTACGTCTACGTATTGTCTACTAGAGGGAAACTTTAAAAAAATTCAGAGGACTTATCTTAGGATAATAGTAAAATCGTCAGACAGAGCTTAGGTATGTCGAGAATTCCATGAAGTACCTAATAGAAAAGTTTATATCTAGACTCTAAAATGAAATCTCAGTAACATGAACGAGAACATAAGTTTCTAAGGTAGAATACAATAGAATAGAAAATACTTGCTTGCACACGAAACATTTTATGGTTCATGAGGCACATGCTCGCATATTTCAGTATTAGCACGTATACGTAACATGGACGAGAATAAATTATCTTTATCTATAGTAGAATACGAATTTTTTGGCACCAATAATGATAATGTTGGTGATAGGTTTTTTTGAGTAAACATTATTGTTAATTTTGTAACCTAAAGATAATTATCTAATTTAACTTTATAGATACTATATGTACCAATTCACTTTATTTTCACAGTCTCTTCTTATTATATTATTCTGTTATTTACATTATACCTAAAACACCTTTGTACACATGTATTTCACGCAATAACATATACTTTACTTTACATACCTCAAACGCCATAATTTGAGACGAAAATAATTTCGACAGTACTTTTACGTATACAGATTCAAGACAATTCTAGTCAAGTCTCAACTGTCCTATCTGTCAACTCTCAATTCAATGCCATTGCGAATCTGTCCTCTGCGTTTTCTCACATTAATACTGGGGATTCATCTTATAGCTCCTCCATTTCGCTAATTAATACTTTAAGCGTTTTGTAAGTTCTTTATGCGTTTTGTTGTTCACTAGGTAGGTGTTTATTGGCCAGGCTCACACGCTTCCGAGACATTTCTATGGGCATTTTCATTAGATTGTTTTTACTTCGTCTAATGGAACTGTATCTTTCATTCTCTGTATTTTAAGTGATAGTGATTAGGAGGCGGCTAAGTTGTAATTTTTTCCTCTTTTTTTCTAATATTTTTGCGGTAAATTATTGAGGAGACCCGTAGCAAATTAGTGATAAGGGGTGGCGAACGAAAAGGAACCAAAGTATGTTAATACGAAAGAATCAGAGCCCTGAGTTTGATTATCAAGACGTTTCATTTTTGTATGAAATTTGAAACAGCGCGCCTCTAGCGAGCTCAATGACGTTTCGTTACTATCGATACATTAAACTAGGCCTAGATAACCTAGAAGAGATCGCTCTCAGCGATAAGCTCGCCCTTTATTCGAATTATTTATATCAAATGTTTTGTTTCCTGTTTTATAATAAAGCGTTTTCTATCTATCTTGCATTATTTTGCCGTTGTCACAGTAACAAACAAACAAAACTTAATACTGGCATTATTTAACGGCCGGTTGAACGAACTCCAATTACAAATTCGTAGCGAATTAATACAATCGCCCGCGGTGATGATCAAAAACTGCAATTGTATTGCACAGATTTATAATCAGTTTGTATGGGACGGCCACAGTTGCGTGCACAGATAGTATGAGACGGTGGTGTCACGCGTCGCATTTTAATAAGTGCGACTTTTTGCCGCACGGCAGCGTGGGAGCGGTGTGTACTCGCCTTTAATTTATATTCTGTGGCTTTGTACTTTCACTGTAATAAAAATACTTTTCAGTATTATTGTTAGGTCAAGAATAGTGAAAATGATAAAAACAATAATAATAAAAGCGCATAGACGAAGCGAAGCTAAATGCAGTTTACAATTTTCAGCCGGATCGTCAACTATGATCCAATACAGGATGGACCTCTCGAAGTTTGTGCCATCTTCCACAAAGATATCCAGAGACAGTACACACACACACACTCGACACTGTGTATTGGAAGAACACTAATGTAGATTTCGGCTCACTGAGCTAAAATAAGAGTCAGTAAATATAAAACACAACAAATATATCTGACGAGCAAAGATCCTCACGCGCCTATCCTATTCAATATTCCATTTTGAAACATTTTTTCGCACCGCCACTTTTTGCGGTTTGTCGCGAAAATGCATGGTTCCGTGCGATGCGTTTTTTGCCGCATCGACACAAACACGTGCCGCGTCGGCCGTCGCGTTTTTGTGCGGCAATCAATTTTCAAGGCGTGATCACACTGCGGATCGTCTATCAAAGGCTTTATTTTACACGTCTTTGTTGAGTTTTTCTACGTTTCTTAACTCACTTTAATACACGATGAATTTTGAATTAGATAATAGCTTTTTAAACCGGTTTCTATTTATTTAAAATCTATATATTATTATGATTGAAGCATTTTTATTAAGACATTTTTACTCTGTTGACACTTTCCAATTTGCTTAGGAGAACTGTATTGATCGTCACTAACACTCTCAACTTTATGAAAAATCAACAGAAATCGCATTAAAAATAATTTGCAATCAATAATGCGTATAAATGAATGTACAGGAGCCTCAATTTCCTCATGATCGAGAATCTTTCGTCGTACCGTCACAGCGGCCCCAGCATTGGCGTCCCCTGTGCATTTCCTTAAACACTGACAGGTGTCCACAAAAACGTGTAGAGATTAACACAAGACACTCATTAACTACCCCCCTGCGGTTACCGAAACAAGAAATGCACTCGCAATAATTGGTATGTGACGTATTATGCCGGGTAAGGCGTAATTGTGTAGAATTATCCATTTTAGTCGTTACAATTGGTGCGTTTTCTCTCTTCTTGGCGCGCGGCGGGTTACTAAGATTTGTTGCTTCACTAAACGCGTTTATGTTAAATTCACACACACAGTTTCTGTATAAAAACTCAACATATAAGAGATATCTCTCTTTTAGCCAATACGGCTCTTTTGGACCAATCAAAATTGAACTTTTAATGCAAAAATTCGTATGCCGCACTAAGCAGTATTCACGTGATTCCTGATAACCAGAATTCCACAAAAACCGCAGCGATACCAGTAAAATTACCATCGAAATGTCAAGCCCAGTATTGTCCTGGAATCATGCAAGGGAATGGATCGCACCCCGGCGCCCAATTATATTGGCGTAGCCGCTATCGGCTAACTACCCATTGTGACACAACGCTGCTGCTTTTTCGACAACATCTTTATCTGAATCAATAGGTCGTTAAGGCCTGCAGATTTTTGCGAGGTTAAGGTGTGAATTTTAAGGGTTTATTTTGTCAAGGGAGGCACCATTTCGCTGATGATTATCACCCTAATTGCCGCTGGATTTGGCTTAGTTTCTTATGACAGAGCGTGAAAATGCAGACATTAAAAACATATATGGGCTGATTGAATTGAGATCTCAGATTTTGTACTTAAGTTTATGAAGCATGTTTGCGAATAAAATGAAAATGAAAAGTTTTTATTTCTTTAAGCTTACAAATAAGCACTTAGACAGGTCATATAGTTATAAAAGGAACATCATTTCTGTAACAAAAATGGTATCTGTTGATTCCATGGGAATGTCTTAATGACCAAGGGACATCTCAATTCTATGCGCCCCGAAGTCATCAAAACTGCGTCTCGTCGAGTCGTTTAAGTGTATAATAGTGGTTTAACTGCTGATCCTGTCAGCTCTCTTCACCAGCAATCAAATTCCAGTAAAACAAAATGGCGGAAGCGTTGGGAATGGCGCGTAAAATGGGAATTAGAATAGGATAGCCACTGGGTGAGGTGGGTAATAGACGCGGGCTTTGTAGGGTGCGACGAGTGTTGTAAAACGTAATGCTATTTAGAGGACTGAGATGAGGTAAGGTCTGAAGTGCGACTGAGAAATAAAAGCCTGAGAAAAAGTGCGGTTTAAAGAACCTACTAACAAACAGAACTCTTTAAGGCGTAGACTGTAGCATCATAGCACGGCAGACAGATCATTCTCAGTGGTATACCTCATCATCATATGATAGTCAGCCTATGATAGTCCACTGCTACACATAGGCCTCCCCCAATGAGCGCCATAGCGCCCTGTCTTCAGCTTGTCGCATACAGCATCTACCTGCAGTCTTTCGCAGGTCGTCATCCCACCTAGTCGGAGGGCGTCCTACACTACGTTTACCGAGTCGTGGTCTCCACTCAAGAACACGTTTGCCCCAGCGGCCGTCATCGGTTCTTCGAGAGATATGGCCGGCCCACTGCCACTTTAGCTTGTGGGTTTGTTAGTGGTATACCTACTTAGCATTTATTTATGAAAGGTACATCAACTAACAACTGTTTTTCGGTTTTTCCAGTTGTTGTATAATAGATGTATTGTTTTAAATAAATCAGTCATCGAATAGATCCTGCATTTTGGGCTAATCTATGAAATAAATAATTATTAATTATTTTTATCGATTTATTATTGATGATCGCTGAGTAAATTTATGATTATTTATTACCTACATTCAAATAGGAAAGCGATGGTCACATATGATTCATCCCATTTTCAAAGACTCTTCTAACCCAGCATACTAAATATACGGTACAAATATCCATAAACTTCATGCCTTTATACATAGGCTCTGAAACTCTGAACTTCAGAGTTTAACCAAACGTAGCGCGACCTTTAAGTATCAAAGATATCCTCAAGGGATCCAATAGGTATTCATTAATTGGTAGGACGATTACAATCATCGTTTCGAATACCGTGAACTTTCATATTGCATCACAACCAGCCTCCTACTAAGGTAGGACCACCGGGAGAAATTATATAATCACCCAAAGCAAAAGCAACCCAAAAATGTCTACCACACATCTTAAATTCCTTTACCACAGTGGATTCCCCAGAAATATACACGACAACTGCTAAAATAAGTTCTAGAGACTAAAGTTTTGGGTTTAAAATGAGTTGGAGTTGATTCCATATCTGAATCCACTTGGGGCTAAAACTTTAAATTGATGCACATTTAATTCGTTAACTCTGCGAATTACTTCTGCCGAAATTAAATTCGTATTTGAGGCCGTAGACAAGAGTTTTTGTGAATTCACTTGATTTATGGTAGGTTTGGGTAAATTGATTTTTTTATGATATTTTTCTTTGCTGTTTTTTTTTCAGATTTGTAAGCAGGTTTTATAAAGCTTTACATTAAATGCGGCACTGAAAAATTTTGCACACGTAGGTTATTTTATTTACTTATTTTATTTTTACTTCTTGCACGAAAAACATAACACAAAAATTATTCTAAAAATATTATACAAAGGCGAACTTAACCCTTAAAAGAGTTCTCTTCCAGCAAACCTTATTGGGAGAGACAGACAAAGTGAGAGAAGTGGGTACATACTCGTAAATGAAATTAGAAATAGACAAAAGATTAAATTTTAACTTACTTATTCATTATACTAATATATACTTTACTACAATACCAAATATAAAATACTATATAACCTAAATAGGTAATAGGTTAGGTTTACAAATCAATTAATTTCTGATACCTACAATAGAAAATATTTTTAAACTTACGCGATCTGAACACATAATTATAAGCATTAATACAACGGCCTGGTCATTATGTAACACGCGACGCGACCGGTTTGCGACAGGCGTAAATTAAGCAATCAGTGCTGTCAAACGTCAATTTTGACCAATTTTGACGTTGTAGCTGGTGTCAAACTAATACAAAATTGACGTTTTACAGCACTAATTGCTTAATTTACGCCTGTCGCAAACCGGTCGCGAGTTACATAATCACCATACCGGTATTTATTGCGTTTGTTTACCTATTAACGTCCGGAAAAATAGGCTAATTAACGCGATAAATACCCGTTGTATTAATGCTTATAATAACCTACTGTAGAGGTGGCTGGACACTTTATCTAATGGAAATACAGAAATACAATTTATTGGTAAAATCAATTTACATGTCAAATTTTCATAAAAAAAGTTATAATATTATAATTATAATACAAATTGAATGAAAGATATTAATAATATTTTGCCGTTCTACTCTAAGTATTTTGCTGACTAAACCCATTTCTAAAATACCAACAACAGAAAACAATGAGCAGAAAAATGTCGGCCTCATTAATGTCAGTGACAACAATATCCAATGCATCTCAATCTCTCAGCTAATCTCATTATAAACAAAGATCACATTTCTTACGCGGAATGACTCACCCTTTCGCTGCTTTTGCATAAATATTACGAATTTAATTCGTGCGCCAACTGTACCGAACAAAAACAATCGAAACCACACTCTAAGTCCTACCACTAAAGCAGAGAATCAAACAAGTCGGCAAGTTCATTTGAGCCGCGTTGCTTGAGAGCAAAGCGTCGTAACTGCAAAACGAGCGTTTTTGAAATAGACTCTGAAATTGGAAGTCATGGTTGGTTTTAGCTTGTGTGGGTTGTGTATGGTCAGTGTAGTGATTCAAACAGCTAGTTTTGGCTCCCGGGGTGGCTTGTACATTGTACTCGCGCGTGACACTGCTCTATTTACGACGGAGTCGCTCGCACGGACCATAAGCACGTGACTAGGTATGGGAATGGAGGAGTCAATTGCGAATTATTTTAGCTTATCAGATTAACATAAGTATGTTTAGTTAGTTGTTAGTAAAAAATATTAGCAACAATATTTTATTAGACATGAACAAGACTATTAATCATTGGGACTCAGTAAGTTTAGATTATGACCTTTTCATTCTGTAGTTAAAGGAAAATAAAAATTACATATAATATTATTTTCCATTTATTTTCGACAGCGCTGAAAATTTAACATTTTAGTTTTTTACAAAACAGCAAGTTTATTTAAAACTTGAGTTATTTAAAA
This sequence comes from Eupithecia dodoneata, assembly GCA_947044415.1. Lineage (NCBI taxonomy): Eukaryota > Metazoa > Arthropoda > Insecta > Lepidoptera > Geometridae > Eupithecia > Eupithecia dodoneata. The sequence goes on from OX345665.1 coordinate 1,615,942, forward strand.
CTTGAGTTTTATGGTAAAATAAAGTTACCTTATCCAAAATATTCATTCGGCGTGTACCGTGGCACATCGGATTTACCTCACAACCGCGGTACAGCGGTATTGTATGCCTTGTCCACACTATTAACCGGCCGATTTATATACCCTTAATAGCAGCCTCTGTCCGTATTTTGAATAATTATAAAAGATGCGCGCGCGCTCCTAGATTTATGCAGATGTCGCCACTGCGCGCTGTTTTATTGGCCAATAGAAGTGCCAGTTAAGTTTGAATTGATTTTGTGGAATTTGTTTGTGATATTTGTTGTGATTGATTTGTTTATTGGGATTTATAGTTTTCATGGTGGTCTAGCTTGAAGAACTAGGTAGATTGATTAAGTACATTCGCATTATTGAATTTAAAATGATAATAATGGACTTACGACATTACTATTATAGACATTCGATATATCTTAGAATTCGTTGTCAAATATTTGCAATACGCAGCTAAACCAGTTTAAAATTATCTAGATTTAACCAACAGATCTAGGTAAATGCTTTGTTATCAATTTGCTCTAGAAATAGCCCTTTCTAACTCACGTCCCCACTTTCCAACACGACCTAAACCAATTTCTTCAGGTCCATATTTCAGCTCAGACCTTAACTATGACCAGACGGGGTCAAAGCGTACTTACTGAGCAGCGACAACTATATAACTAGCATTCCACCATTCTAAATTGCTGCCTATTGTTTGAACATCTAGGTTGTTTTTGCTTTGTACCTAGCTGTCTCAGGTTACTGTCCTTAGACTAAAGCTATTGATAGAGCTTTGAGTCTTGAGATTGGATAGCTAGGGTAATTTTTGCTTTGAGTTTTATTTGTATTAAAGCTTTTTGTGGTTGAGGGTAGTTAAAGGAGATCTCCGCAGGCGGCGCGGGGTCAGCGATGGTATCGGGTGACCGAGAGGTCCTGAGGCATCGTTTAATTGCAGGCGCGGGTTCGATTCCTGAATGGGTGGGCGTACGGTGGCCGATGTTTATAAATCGGCGGTAGCTATGGGTGGCATGGTATGACCATGTGTGTTCTGCGCTATTAGTTCTATTAGCTTAACTGTTGATATCTTTGTGAGGTTTCAATGCGGAGATAGGCTTATTGCTTTAAGCAAAACGCCTTTGCTTTTGCTTCTTTTTTGTTGGGAAATGGTTGGGCGTATAAAAGATTAATTCTTGGGGATGAGTGAAATATTCCTCAAGAATTTGAAATAGAAACTGTAGCACATAGATTTCGAATCACAAGAATCGCCATGAGAGTTTTGAAATATGTTTTTTTATGGTGTAGCACTACAAAAACATACCAAACCTCCTGGTTTTATTTCATATACGATTCTTATCCAACACTTCCTTGTCTGAAACATCTCATACTTATTTCCTATCAAAGTAAACTCTATCTCTCTCTCCTCTCTCTGACATTAGTTATATCTCCTGAGCAATAATTTTACCCATCTTATGATAGCTTCTTTTTGTTCTCCTCTTGACTAATCTCCCAATTACCTTTGAATACAACTCTTGCGTTGTCCTTTATACCTTTTTTCATCATAAGCAGAACAATAAAGCCTTGAATCTGATACGGATATCTTGTTATCTCAGTTTGTCTGTAGCGCATGTAAACAGCTGTCGCGTGCGCATTGTGCTGTCATAATAATTATGTATCGTGCGCGTTAAATATCTCGAACCTTGGGATTAAGTCGGGTTGTGGAGCATTTTCTGTACGATATGGTGGTCAAAGCTTTTGTCATCATCATCAGCCTATGATAGTCCACTGCTGGACATAGGCTTCCCCCAAAGAGCGCCATAGCACCCTGTCTTCAGCTTGACGCATCCATCATCTACCTGCAGTCTTTCGCAGGTCGTCAGCCCACCTGGTCGGAGGGGTCCTACACTACGTTTAACGAGTCGTGGTCTCCACTCAAGAAAACGTTTGCCCCAGCGGCCGTCGGTTCTTCGCGAGATATGGCCGGCCCACTGCCACTTCAGCTTGCTAATTCTTAGAGCTTTGTACTCTAAGCTTTTGTAGTCCATCGGAATTCTGGAAGTTTTGATCACAAATCTCCTATGCTAGCACCTGTAGAGCTTTCAGGGAAATTCTGGATAAACAGTCCAGAAATTCCCTTCGCAGATAAAATAAATAGCCAATATTAAGAGCTAAATGATGTGAGAATAGAAAGCCAAGAGTCCTATAAAATGTAAGGGAAAAACATCGATTGAAAAATAATTAGGCTTTCCAGTATATTTCCAAGAAACAAACAAAGAAGCTACCCGCTCTTAACATCGGTTCCGAAATATTTTCTTAAATAAATATACCTACATACATGCATTTTTCTCAAATGGGCTGGGTTCTAAAATACTGTCTTCTCAAAAATACTGACAGATATATAAACTGGTGGAAAAAACCCTTTCACAAGACAAGTTATAAAGGCTACATGGCTACTTCTCACTTATTACTATTTACTACTTAATTACTTTACTAATTCAATTTAGCTGTCTGTCTAACTCGCAAACTTTATTATAATAATTGATGCAGTCAGCTCTTTAAGTTCATAACATTACCCAAAGAGAAGCTAACAAGTTACCTCCTCAATCCTTTCAACATAATCGTAAAATGATTGTCAATCGGCTTATTCAGTCTCGTAACAAGACCTATCCCCACACCCTCAATCAACAACAAAGCTCGTACATTATTAGATCGAGCTCGTCGCAATCTTACAAACAATATCTGTGCAAATACGTCCGTGCGTCTGCTTGTCACAAATATTTGACTTCCTCGTGTGTTCCCGTGTCGTTTCCGTCGTTAGTCAGCGTCCGTGACCTTTGAGCGAGGGTTTACGTTTTTTATCTCTAGCTTTCGTTGACAGAAAATGACAGGCGATGATGATATCGCAATATTAGCTGTGTTAGCAAAGCTTAATGCAAGTTTTACCCCTTAAGGGGTATCTTCGTAGGGGAAAACTGGGTTAAATATTTTTGACTTTCAGTTTTCCCTCTTAGGGGGATTACAGGGGGGGAAACTGGAATAACCCAAGCCAACGTCCTTGTTTGCATCCTCCTGACGCCCGCGCCCCCGTGTCGGTCGGCGCCGCCCCGCTGCCGTTGGACATCTACGTCTTGGGCCATGAAAGTGTTAAGGTTAGGAAAACGTATGCCTTTCCTAGAAAGACGCCGCCTGAGGTGACGGCTAGTTGTATACGTTTTCAATTTGCAAATCTGCGATATTTTTTTATAAAAAAATATAGTTCACTACGTTGTACTCAAATATGATAATAAACTTAACAATACTTATCGCTACAGGTGCTGACTATACAATGTAACTAAATAAAATAACGTTTGCGCTGTCTTTTTTGATCATGATCAATAATAATGATCTGCACACACAGCTTAATTTTAGTTTATAGTGACTTTTTAGTTTATAGTCACCGCTGAAGGGCGCGCCGCCGCCGCCACCGTCGCGTCGCCGAAATTCGGTAAGGAGGGATATCTAGAAAACGCGGTGCACCTCTTCATATACTTAGTTATTCGTCAGAATGACCCTACAGATAGGTCAGACCCAGCACCAGCTATTCCTATTCTTATAAAAATGCACCTCACAGTGCGCGATAGATAAGGCACGAGAGAAAGCATCGCTTATCGCGCGTCGTGTCGCGATCCACGATTGTCGCGACAAAGGCGCCGCGCTTTGTTGTCGCCGCCTGCGCCCGCGCAGGGATTAGGATTATGCACTGTGGGAGAATTGGACTGTTCTAATGGGAGATGGGACAATGGGAATAGGGAAACAATATGGTGTGACGCACCATAGACGGTGTACCGGGATGATATTGTTGATGTGAGTTGAGGAATCACTCGGGAAATTTGCTATAATTTGAATTTTTTACCGACTAAATGGAAAACAAAAGAAGGAGGTATGTTTTTGTATGTTCGTCGATTTCTCCGGATGGACCGATTTAGAAATATTTTAGGCTGTTGGTTAGAGAATTATCCCGAGGTGGTCGCATTTTTTTTCCCGAGCAATAAGTATTTGTACCGAAAAACTTAAAAAACGGTGAATATACTAAAGAATTTGCTAGACTGTTCGTCGTTTTTTTTTCTAAACAATCAAATTATAGCTTATAACTCTTTCACTGTTTATGACGGCGGTTTGCAGTTAAGTCGTGCGACGTCAACGACACGCTCCTGCTAGTTACACCGGTGAGGCAGTGAATGTATTAAACACATGCCTATGGAACAGACACTCAGTTTTGATTCATGAATGACAAAGTTAGTTTTATCTAAAAATCTGTCGTAAAGTAAATTGCGTGCCTACGCCCTTGTTTGCATCCGGAGCAATTTCGCAAATTAAATGTGCGACAATGCTGCAAAACAAATTCAGGTTTCAAAACACGGGTTTCTAGTTAAACGGGCGACTCGAGTGGCCAATAGGGCTTTAAGTGTGTGTTTATTTTTGAAAGGACTAAAATGTTTTTGGCCCTAGATACTCGTAGCCTTGACAGCGTTACCGGACTTCTGGCGGGCGCAGAAGGCGTCTCGCCCGTGACATTAGGTTGGGGCAGCACGCATAAGGGCCATCGCTTAGGTGCGAGTCTCATCTTGGGCTGTTGCCAGATGCTATAAGAGGAAATGAAGGTTTCGCCTAGGTGCACGAATGCACCGTACCTACCTTACTGCTGAAACATCAAAGTGCTTTATTTCCTTTAGTCCTTACAGCACTCTGGGACACGTCACAAATTTCTGCTGTTTATGGGCCGCCCTGGCTGTCGCGGCATAAAAATCAGCTATCAACTCACCCCGGATGTCGTAAGAGTACATTAAGGGAACCTACCAAAGGAAAGTCAGCAGCATTCTTCGTGGCACACTTCCCTTTTGATCACTTATCTGCCTGTCAAACGTAGTGATTATGACTAAATTCCCCCTTATTGAGGCATGTTATGTGTGCTGATTTAAATATTAGGTTATCATCATCATCATCAGCGGCTATAGCAGTCCACTGCTGGACATAGGCCTCCCCCAATGAGCGCCATAGCGTCCTGTCTTCAGCTTGCCGCGTCCAGTATCTACCTGCAGTCTTACGCAGGTCGTCATCTGACCTGGTCGGAGGGCGTCCTACACTACGTTTACCGAGTCGTGGTCTTCACTCAAGAACACGTTTGCCCCAGAGCGGTCGTCGGTTCTTCGCGAGATATGGCCGGCCTATATACATATTAGTTAAGTAATTTTAATTTTGAGTTTAATGCTCCACCCGAAAAAAAAGGTCAAAAATAGGCCAATTTTCGGTTTTTCCTAAAAAAGGGGGTCTGGGGGGCAAAAGGGGGCAATTTTTTTTTGTCATTCAAAACCATTTGTCCTACGCTACATGACTGTGAAAAAAAAATTCTTCCAAGTCTATCCGTTTTGGAGATGGAAAGGGGGGCAAAAAAGGGGGTTAAAGGGGGGTCCAATTTTTTTTTCTTCCAAAACGAAGAGAAACCTTCTATACGACCCCGCAATCAGAACCCCTCTATCGCGACGCATCTGGTAGCACACTCAAAAGGGGGGTCCTGGGGGCAGGGGGGGGGGCGAAATTTTCTATGCAATCAAAATCACTTGTCCCCCTCTATACAACCCCCATAAAAAAATTAAGAAATATGGCTCCACGTAGGAGCCCCCCCTGAGGGGGGTCTTGGGGGGGCAAATCTCAAAAAGTCGGAATTTTCCCTAGGAGACTTTTACCTCCCCTATACGATTCTGTAAAAAAAAACATACCTTCCCATCCACCATCAAGGCGAACAATTATGTCAATCAGTCAGTCAGTCAGTCAGTCAGTGAATCAGTGGTAATCTAGCTTTATACTATAGTAGTAGAATATACTGGCTCGAATATGGACACTTCTTTTGTATCATAACTTTAATGATGTCTGAAATATACGTACCTATTGATTTGATGAGGAGTGGAAAGGGATTTTTGCTCTAAAGTTGCCCGTCCACCAGCACCAGTGGTATCACAGCGTAGGTGTGGCGTGGGAGTGTCCGCAAAAAGGTTGCAACTTTAAATTACTGTTTTTGTAATAAATCATAAGCTGTGACCCGACCGTGACTTTTGTTTACTTGCTCCGTTCTTTCGTAATGTCGCTCTTCGATTTAACGACTTTTGTTTCGATTTTATTGCCTTTTATGTGGTTGTAAGCTTTTTGTCAATAACACTGTGGCTTTACTTTCTTCTCGTATTTGATTAAATATTAGTGATATTTAATTTTTTACTGACTTTCTATATGATTGAAATAGCTTATTATTAAAATGAAAACCAAAACAACTAACGCCTTGATCTAATGAAAAAAAAATATTTTCTAAAATATCTGTCTTTAATTTTGTTGATATGACGTACAATACAATACAATACAAAAATTCTTTATTGTACACCATAATCAAATTAATCATTACAAAAATACATTAAATGCGACAGGTACAATGGGCGGCCTTATCGCTTAGAAGCGATCTCTTCCAGACAACCTTTGGATGGAAAGAATTATATGAATTTAAGAAAAGGCAGGGGGTGTACCACTGGTTATTTAAATAAGAATACTAAAAAACAAATAATAAATATTACAAATTCCAAGACGTAATTCATTTACCAATTCCAATATTAAATTTTTGACATGGAAGTAGGTGGTAGCTCCAAATTTAATCTGTGAAAATTCTGAAGGCCTACAATTATCCAAACGAGAAATTCAAAATACAAATTTGAATCTAATTGAGCAAAGCACGACTTTTAGAGGTATCAAAAGGCGAGCCACAAACTACCCACAAAACGGTAACCACGACCTAATTTATTCCAAACACAATACATTTTCTTCATTCAGAACCATCTATCTTACACATTCATATCAACTAATTCAACTAGATATTTATTCGTCGGCAACAAAGCCTCCGAGTAAGGGCCGTCGCACACTGGCAACGATAAATAACGTCATATTAGAGTAAAACTAAATCCTAGTATACACGAGGCGACTTTTTTTGTCGCTGTCGTAGCAACCGAGTGGTTGCCTGACACTTACATTTTCATATAAAATCAAAGTTTTAATATCTAGTACCTAATGTCAATGTTATCATCAGGGCCTTAATGATTTTTTTTAACCTGCCAATTAAAATTACTTCTAATATGGATTAGAAGAAAAGTCTCACTGGATCCTTTAATTTGCAAGAACTAAGAAAAGAACTAATGCGATTCATATTTCTCTAGTTCTGTTTATCTGTAACAAAAAAGGGTTCGTACCAATCGAACTGCAACCCATACACATGAACAAGTAATGTCCAGTTGTCCAGCAATGGTGGCAGTTGGTTTGGTTGCAACTTTGTGGTTGCCACCGTATGAGGATCGTCTAAAACAAGCCTAAAAGCTGGTATTAACCGCGTAGGAGGCGTTTCATTCAATATGCTCGCTCATTTTTATAATTGACCGCTAAAACAAGGAAAACATAATAAATTGCCAATTGTGCGTTGATATGTTTGTTCATTGTTTAAGGCGGGCATTAAGACTGAACACCATCAATACTTTTAAAAGGTAAAGTTAGCTTTCCAACTATAATGAAGGCAAAAGGAAAAAGCTTTTCCTATTCTATCAAAGGCAAAGTTTTCTCTTTATAGGAAAAGTTTTAGTTCATAACATTTCCAGCTTTCTTTCTTTTAAAGCTTTTTCAATATTTTTCTATAACTTTCTACATCGATTGTCGCATTTATGGGATCCAACCATGATCCAACAGTATTTTAATAAAACAACAGGGTTTTGTTTAAACAAAAGTCCGTTGTTGTAGTCACTTAACTTTTCGAAGAATAACGCATGTTATAATAAAAAAATAAAATAACTCTTATTACGTATATTAATTAAGGTTATATTTGCTGTCGCGACCCCTTTTTATCGTAGACTGGAAGCCTGGAGCGAAGTTCCACTAAATCAATCGCTTCACTATAACAATGGTATCGCCTCAGAGTGACACATTTTGGCATTTCACCTTTGATGAAAAAGGTACATGAAAAAAACAAAAGCCAATCGCACCATTTTATTAAATAAACCTACAGACAGATCAACTCTCTTTGTTAATTTAAAATGTTTTGTTTTTTCGATAGCTAAGAAGAAAGAGTACTCTAGAAATCGCTTCATTAAAGTATGGGATTTTTTAACACTTCGACTGCGGCGATCTTTTTTCGGCGTAAGATAGTTTTTCATACTTGCGTCATTTTGTCACTGATTCAGCGTGAAAGATGGACCCAAGACATTCTGGCTCCTTTTGATAGATAGCTTGAGTACCTCCTACTAATCTCTGGGTACCTAGTACCTACTCTTACTTCAGACTTCTTTTGATAGATATATTGAGAACCTCCTACTAATCTCTGGGTACCTAGTACCTACTCTTACTTCAGACTCCTTTTGAAGGATATATTGAGTACGTCCTACTAATCTCTGGGTACCTAGTACCTACTCTTACGTCACCCAGTAGCTGAACAGCGTTGTTTCTTCCGATCCTATCTCATAGGAGTCTATTGTGAACATTGAACAATAAGATATGAATGTGTTTGTGAAAGTTTATTGTTCAGATCGTCTATTTGTCACAATCGTTGGCTTAAAGTTGACCTTTGTGGGAAAAATATCGTGTGTTTTGCTTTGTAATGTTTGCGGAGGATTTTAACCGTCTTCGAATAAAGTAGGTGGTTCTTTGTTCGGCTGTATTTATGTTTTTATATATGTTTGCCGATTTATGCCGATTTTGATAATTCTTTAGTTATTGTATAGGTATTTATATGGATCCCGAGATGGTCACATAAAAATTATATTTTTACAATAAAGTATTTTTGTATTGTATTGTATTGTAAAATAGTGTTCAATTCAGGCAGAGAGGCGTGCAGAGTAAGGTTAGGTACTAGTATTTGTCTGTTTTAATCCCTGAAAAGAACCAAGAACGTACCTACCTAATTTAAGTTAGTGAAGAAGGATTTCCTCCTACCTTAAGCATAAGCTTTGGATATAGATCCACCAACAAAGAAAGGAATGGTGCAAAACAAGCAGCCCAGTAACTAATTACTCAATATGTACTAGCAATAATCTCATGTTATCTTTGTATCTTTTCCCTGAAAAGAACCAAGAAAATACCTGATTTAAGTTAATGAAAATCAATGTTCTCCTACCCTAAGAATATGCTTTGGATATAGATCCAGACACTAACAAAGAAAGAAGCAAGAGAAGAGAAAAGCAAGCAGCCCAGTCACTGATTACTCACTATGTAATCGTGTGTATGATCTCATGTCGATATCCCGCTTATTCGCTGTGTGTGCGCAAGACATTACCGCTAGCTGGTCCCTGATGCCATTGGCGGCTCCTTGATTATCGTTAATTAACCAGAGTCGGTGGTGTGGGCGTGGCATGAGAACTGGGGGTGCTTCGTGCGCTTTGGGACTGAATCTGAGCTTTTGCTTGTGGTGCAAGTGGTGAGAAGTTAGAGGAATGGAGCCTCGAGGTTTTTAGGAATACCGACATGGGCAATATTGGGCTAATGAGAACCCATTTGTCAGTCTGGGTTCTATTACATTTTGTCATCTTGATGTTGAAAAATGTTGGTCTTACTGTGACATGCTGCAGCGCCAGCATCCTGGGTATGGTGTTGGTCTTAAAGATATTCAATATAAAGCAAGAAAGACAGATGTTGGAAGTAATTTAACCTTCGATACTAATCATGTGTACATATAAATAATTGAATCGTCACCATAAGCCTATATTAATCCACTGCTAGACATAGACCTCCCCTAATGAGCGCCATAGCGCTCTGTCATCAGCTTGCCAATCCAGCATCTGCCTGCACTTTAGTCTTTCTTAAATCATTATCCCACCAGAGGGCGACCTACCTGATTTTGAAATTGACTAAAAAACTATAATGTCATTCACCATCGTTCAGATCTCAAATTAATATTACAATGGCTGCCATCATCTATCCATAAAGTTATATTATCTTTCTATTACGGGGTTAACGAGAACAACCTTTGTTTAAAACTAGGCACATGTCGAACTTTACAATGAGTTAAGGGATTATTCTTTGATAAAAAAAATCGGTTTAATATTCTCAAAGCATTATTATATACCCGCTCTTCTCTTGTACCTTACACCAAGCACACCTCTTAACCGCTAACAGTGGAGCAAACCCCGCTAAGTGGTAAACGAGAGGTAATTGTTTTACTCGGTTCACTGTGTATCCTCCTCTGTGTACCTTTAATACAGACCCTGAACAAAGGAGCCCTGTGTTTTAACGAATGATTACTGAACGCATTAGTGCCTCTTCAGATTTTACTTGATTGTCTGGGAAAGTGGATATTTTTCATCAAACATTATATATTGAATTGATTAAGAATCCAGTTTAGCTCCATATGCATAGACATGCATATGGAGCATGTATATGTGGGCATAGACCACCCTCCGCTCCTTCTATACTCTCTGATTTGCTTGTCTATGATCCAATATACAGAATTAGTCCTCGAATTAATCCTGGTATATTTCTGCAAAACCAGTTTATTTAATAATGATAAGCTCCATTTAAACATAGGCTTTTGTTGAATTTTGTTATTTATATACTATTTTATATGTGTATGGTGTGAGTACAATGGTTTGCTGTCGTGAAAATATACTTTATTTATTTAGAGCGGCACTATTTACGAATAATTTTCTAACACTGTGTTTATAAATTCACCATTTCATTAATTAAATAAAATCTAAATCTAATTGGTTTATCCGTTTGAGAGGTTTAATGGAGCTGAAAGATTCATTTATACAAATGTATACTTTACTATACTTTCACTTACATTATACTCATATCAACCCACCTTTTGCATCAAGGGTTAAAAAGACTCAAACACGGTAAAATACTCAAATGCTTCTGCACTGAGTTGTTTGAAACTTTGATGACTTAGAATAGGGTAGATTGGGTCTCAAAGGAGTCATACAAAACATTTTATTGGGCAAATTGGGTGTAGAACTTTGTATCTCAGAAACTTTTTATAATAAATTGTATGTTTGATACAGAAACGCAAGAGAGATTGTTCAAAAGGACTTTTTAAAACTAGAACTAAACAATTTGGACAATATTTGCGGGAAGCTAAGACCAAAAAATGCTGGCTCCGCCATCCTGAATAAAATTTGCGTGTATCAATAGTTAGCTTGATTATGTAGGATGACCAGAGAACTGCAAAATGCAATTCGTGAGGTGAATGAGCAACCTAATTCAATATTATGCACCAGTTGCTGCCCGCTGATTCGCACGCGTTGTTTCTATGAAAACTTTTAAAGAGTATTTTATGTTTGATTCCACGTTTATAGCTACATGAATGCAAAATTTCAGTCCGATCCGTTCAGTCATTTTAGCGTGAAGTAACAATCATCCATCCCTCCAGTTGTTTTAATGGAAACGTTTAAAAGATTTCTATCCCATGGGAACTTGGATTGGACGTATGGGATTTATGGGACAAAAAATAACCTATGTTTTATTTCAGGCCCAGAAATATTTCAACCCAATCCATACACCCAACCATACATACTCTCTCAATCATAATATTAGTGTGATGTGATATTAGGAATTACCATAATCACCATACAATAACATACCCTTGACCGACGTGAGTCATATTATAAAGGCGAGAAGTCACCGCGAATTGTCGAAACTCTTATAAATATTCAACGATGCCAACGAGTAGCCAGCGTTTGACCATTGGCGCCATTATCGGGCCTACCATCCTTGAGTAATATTAATGTAGGTGATACAAAACTTAAAGCTCGGTACCGACATTGAGATTTGAGGCTACTTATTAATTGCTAATAAAACCGGCCAAGTGTGAGTCGAACTCAAGCACGAAGGGTTCCATACCATTGTATAAAAGCGGCAAAAAAGCCATGTCTGCTGTATGGGCCCCCCTAAATATTTGTTTTATTTTAATTTCATTATTTATTTTTAAAGTGAATATACATACTATAATTGTTCTGAGAATATTTCAAGCCTCTACCTACGTTATCAATATCGAGCAAAAACGAGCAAGAAAAATCACGTTTGTTGTACGGGAGCCCCTAAAATATTGATTTTATTCTGTTTTTTATATATTTTATGTGAAAGCGGCAACAGAAACACATCATCTGTAAAAATTGCAAGTGTCTAACTATCACGGTTCATGAGATACGGACGGACAGACAGACGACAGGAGATTTTTTTTTTCTATCATCAGCTCTTTTTATAAACAAGCTCCTATGAAAGAAATCTTGTTCAGATCGCACCTATAGCCTGCTCGCCCACTCCAAGCTCCCACAATAATGCAACGTGAAGGTGATGCGGTCGTGTAAATTAATGCTTGTCACAGTAATGTCAAGGTTCAGAAATGACTTCGAAAGTTTGTCGAACACGGCAAAAATCTTTCGGATATTATCTCCTGACGTAACTGGGTTAACTGGTACATCTTTACAAAATATAAGGCCATGTTTTATGGACTAGGTCAGTTTAAAATAAGATGGGCTATTCGCTTGTCTTGTGTTCAAGTGGCAATAAATTTTAACGATTACGTTGCATAGTGGGCAAAATAATTCGATATTTAATGTCTGCCATGAGAACATACATATTGCACAAAAACCTTAACAATGTTGTCAAATGATACCAGCATTATTTATTATTAAATTATTTTAGAACGAATTACAACCTGTTGTCTGCAAATGAATGATTTGATTTGATGGAACCACTATTCACATAATATGGCATTGTTTCCCAAGCTTAAAAAACATAGTTTATACGAAAAATTAAGATGAACGGCATAAATAAAAGATTATCATCATAGTCCCTCCAACAGATCACGAGAAGCTACCCGCAGCACGTAACCCGACACCAGGAATGCCTGGCTGATTGACTCATGTGTTGGTGTTCGCGGCACGTCCGATAGCCTAATGCTTGTTCTATCAATATGTACATCGATTAGTAATCGAGGCTACCATTTGATTGTTATATTCTAATATAATAATAAATTAATATCTCTGTATATTTTTATTTGACTCGGTAAATGTAGTGTAGGACGCCCTCCGACCAGGTGGGATGACGACCTGCGAAAGACTGCAGGGAGATGATGGATGCGTCAAGCTGCAGACAGGGCGCTATGACGCTCATTAGGGGAGGCCTATGTCCAGCAGTGCAATAGGCTGATGATGATGATATATTTTTATTAAAATGTCACTTTATCTGCTTGTCTATTGCCCTATAGCTATCCAACTGCATCTTCGTGATAGAAAAGTAAGTATTGCTTGGCAATTCACAGGGCATCATCTAGCCCCAAACTAAGCAGATGTTATGGGGTAAGACTAGGTAATAACTAGATAGGTAAGTATTGCAAATCGTAAAAGAAATAGTGAAAGGCGAGTCGCGTTTTCCAACGGTTGTTTCGTTAATAAATATACTACTGTACTCGATCAAGAACATTGAAATTTTATGGAATTCTCACATCTATGAGAAGGATTTGCGACCGTTCGTTTCTAGTTTTAAATTCGACAAACCAATTCAATAAAACAATAAATTGCACACAAATCACTTAAATAATTTATTGCAACAAACACTTAAAATAAATACACAGACATAATATGTTGTCATCTTAGCCCTCCAAAGCATTTGTGCACCATGCCAGGGTAAAGACGAATTAGACCAAATTCCCAATAACATTTCGCGTGATTCAAAAGCTATACACGGTAGCAGACATGCCAGCATGCAGAGCTTTTTGCCGACACGGTTCAAATTAAATTTCACGAAGATAATTAAACGGTATTAACAATTCATGAGGCCACAGGGGGCCTCTGGTGGCGGCGATAGTACCAGCCCTGGGAATAACGAATGTGGCTTTCGCTACTTGAATCTGCAGTTGGATACTTGATTTAGAAGGTATTGGCATACCAGTAACTACCTAACTGTTTCGGATTAATTTGGTTTAAGTACATACAGATCTCGTAAAGAAAACTTCTGTTCCCTTTGAGCTTTTAGAGAATGTCAAGCGAATTTGCAGAAGTTCTATCATATTAAAAATGTCTAAGCAAACAACTCATTTCATCCTACTAATATTATAAGCGAAAGTTTGTAGGTATGGGTTGATGTTTGTTACTCTTTCACGCAAAAACTACTGAATGGATTTTGAAGAAACTTCACAATAATATTAGCTTATAGGTACATCAGAATAACACATAGGCTACAATTTATAAAGATATATTGTTTATTATCCAAAATAACTATCACCACACGGGTGAAACCGCAGGGCGCAGCTAGTGCTTTATAATTCTTTTTAACACCCAACGCAAAAACGACGGAGTGTTAAAAGTTTGGCGTGTCTGTCTGTGGCATCATAGCTCCCAAACGGATGAACCGATTTTGATTTTGTTTGAAAGGTGAATTACTCGGAAGCTATGTTAGATGAATCGGTCATAAAGTGGCGTTTGGTTAAGGTTTTTTTAATTTGATCTTAATGTTATTAAAATATCTAGTTGATCGAGATGTCGGGATGATATAGGTAATCTGTGAAACAATAACGCATGTCTATGTAAAAAAAAATTATTTAAGTACCTATCAGTGAAAAATTGAAGTGAACAGTAAAATAATTTTATTTGATAATAATTTATAAATAAAATATGACTTGTCTCAGTGCTTTTTTTGTAAGCCTAAAGAAATAAATGATTTTTTACTTTACTTTACTTTATTTTACTTTACTTACTTCAGGTAGGCATAACAATCCCTATTCGCTTTGAGTCTAGAAAATAATCATCTCATGAAATGTCCAGATTGGCTTAGGTCAGCCTATTTCGATCAAATTAAAAAATCAAACCTCCTCCGCCCAGTAGTTTATATTGTTTGACAAAGTATAAGAACTTTAATTCTATATTTTTCCGGTAACAATACCAAGATAGCCAGGCTTAAAAACAAAGCTAAAGTTGAGTAACCCCCAAAAGGCGTTATATCACCGGCTCGTGATATCGGGAATCTTTGTAATGAAGCACGGCCTGGTTTGTTCTTATACAATAACGTTATCGGTTCACTTCGCAGCCAGAGTACACTTCCGAAATACGGACCGAAGTTGCCCACAGTTGGGGGAATGCAGTGGGGTAACTTTAGGAACCCGCTCCAGGAGACTACCGACCGATGTAATTAATTCAATACGTTTATTTCAGATATCATTTATTGCCATAAATGATGACCAGAACCAGAAAGAATAAAAGTGTCCATATTCGAGCATAATTCCAGTTAAAAAGAACTTTTGAAATGATCATGGTTATTAATATAATAAGTCATTTATAACGGGATATTACTTAATCAAATCGTGGTAAATATTCCGTTATAAATTACTATTGTGTTAAAACGAAATGAATTTAATTATTGTGGGATATTATTAATTACTTTCTTAGAGATTACCCCGAGTGCAAGGACTAACGCACTATAATAAATAAATAAATTGTGTCGAAAATGAATGATTGAATCATAACATATACCTTAAAACAAAAGAAAACACAACATTCGGTACAGAAGCAGAATTATAAAGTAACAGACCGAGTGGCTTGAAGTGGTTCCACAACAACCGAAAACATAATTTTATTTTGTAGATGATTTTTGACAGCTTTCTATGTTTTTTTTTCTTGCCGCACCTTTGCCCAGCAGTGGGACAACGTAGGTTAATGATTAGATTATTATATTTTTCTATATGATACAAAAAAAGTCTACGGCAAGTGTAAGTAAATGGTAGTCCTCCTGCATTGAAGGCACTGTGCCCACTTGCGTTAATAAACGTCGGTGTCAGTGGGTGAAAGTCCGCAGATTTATTCCGCGATGTGAACCCATCTTTATACCTGCTCTCCTCTGATAAAGGGTAGCATAGCGAGATATATCTTAACACTATTTTTGTTAAAAATGCATGAAAATTGGTTTCCTATCCCGAGATGACTTGTCTAAGTGGTGTTCTGGTCGTTTTCTATATATAATAAAAAATATCTATCTATGTAATGTATTATGTATTATCAGTTATTTAGTACCCATAACACGAGCTCTGCTTACCATGGGGCTAGAGTGTGAATTGTCCAGCATTATTTATTATTATTTTATTTATTTTGCTTGCTTCTTCTAATACGTGCGCATTTTGTATTGTGCATAGCGAAACAAAAATAAAAGAAATATGAATAATTCAGATGGCAGGTCAACAAGTGATGCCAGTGTAGAGTTAGTATCGCATATTTTTGATGCTCGAGAAAACTCTCTCTTTCGGCGTTTTATGCGACTCAAATTTTTGAGAGGAAAAGCATTCGATTGCCTACATCATGAAACATCAAACAGGACACTACAACACTATGGAATAAGGGACAGATATAGGTAAATATATGAGATAAATACCCGTTGTATTAATACTTATAATTAGGGGACAGCTCTATTGGATCTTCTTACATCTTACTTGAGTGATAGGATACAAAGAGTTGATATTAATGGGAAACGGTCGTCGGAGTCTGTAGTTATTCTTATACTTGGAACTCTACTACCACGCTACATTATATAAAGTTTAAATCCCTACTACTTAAGTTGTTTTGTATTTTTAATGTGTTTTCCTTTTTTTTGTAATTGTTTTTTTTTTTATTTTTTTATTTTTGTTTATTTGGAAGACAGACAGTACATAGACATTATAAAGAGTTTATTTTTACTAAGACCAATTATTCTTATACTTGGGACTCTACTACCACGCTACATTATATAAAGTTTAAATCCCTACTACTTAAGTTGTTTTGCATTTTTAATGTGTTTTCCTTTTTTTTGTAATTGTTTATTTTGGTGTGTGGCTATAAATAAATTCTTTATTCTTTAGTTACAATAGATGTACCGCAGGGCTCTCTTTCAACGTTTACCTCTGGCAGTGGAGCACAACCCTATCCCCGAAGCGAGCCCATCCTTACGTAAGCTCAGCACTCCGCTTCGCCGTTAATGGAATTTATTTAAATACATATCACACGGCTATCCTTCTGAAGGCTTGGACGGTGGTTGAGGGGTCATATTTCAAATTATCAACTCCTAGGGAACCCAATTTCATGCTGATTGCCATTCGCAAAAAAACTAGGAGATAAATAAGGCCTTTTCAGTATGTCTGTTCAATGGTATGATTAATACACCTGATGATAACATAACAGTAAAGTTAGAAAGAATATATAAACCAGCCATGTTCGAGTCGGACTCGCGCACGAAGGATTCCGTAACATTATCTAAGTAAGTTTGTACCTAGTATTAGCTTTCCTACCTAATTGTTTTTAAAATGTACCTAACGTGTCGTGTCAAATAAATTATTTCATTTCATTTCATTTCATTTCATTTCATCTATACAAACGAGTAAAAAATCACGTTTGTTGTATGAGAGCCCCCTTTAATATTTATTTTATTCAGTTTTTTTTATTTGTTATTATAACGGCACCAGAAATACATCATCTGTGAAAATTTCAACCGTGACCATACCGTGATGGTTAGCACGGTATGATCACGGTTAATGAGATACAGCCTGGTGACAGACGACAAACGGACGGACAGCGGAGTGTTAGTAATATGGTCCCGTTTTACCCTTTGGGTACGGAACCCTAAAAACAGAAAGGTTTGAATGAAAATCTGGATTAGATACCAATCTAATCTGGTTGGCTTTAAAGTAGGTACTTTGAAGCCAATTATCAAATTCCGTTCGTAAACATGCAAAACAATAATATTATCAACCATGAAATTATGATTCCTATCAGTTCCACACAGTCAAGTTCAAAGCACAGTTGAAATAACATTGTAAATAGTACTTTGACCCGATGTTAAACAAATCGCTGATTGTACGTAATGCCATCCGATACGGGACATCTCGGCGATCAGTCAGGGGAGAAACACCTTTTAGGACATTGGAAATAACAAAATATTACATGAAAAACAGAAAAATCCTCTAAATTCTGAATGCTAATCTTCATATAGAAGGTCTATTATATTTATAAGACATGACTCTTGCTTGAACACGGTACAGTGGTTGGTTGTGGTGACTTAGAAGGTAGAGTTGACAGAATAGCCAAGAGCAGTCGGCAGTAGGTTGGGTGTTATATTAGAACTGGTATTTACAATTGTAACAGTGGAGCTAATTGCAGACTGTTACTGACAATCTAATTCTAGAGGCAGACACTATAAATAAATAAATAAATCATTCTATTTACAAATTTCAGGATGACGCGTCGAATTTACGGAACTTCATGACGTTCCCTAAACATTTCAGTCAATTATTGATTTACACAAACAGTTGCGCACCCCTGAATCGATGATATATCTCGAACATCGGCGGTGTCATCACGGATTCTGAGAAGCGAAGGGCAATAGCAGCCACGTGATTCTACCTACCTACAGTACCTACATACCTAATATGAACTTGGTACATACCCTGTATGGAAGAGGAAAGTTTTGTACACGTGAGATATTTCATCAGAAGCTTAGATACGATACCTACTATAGGTTACCTATAGCGATAATAGAAAACACTTTATTATACCATAAATAAATAATTCCGGACAAGTCACGCAGCATTATCTAGCCCCAAGTTAAGCAGATAATGTGTTAAGGGTACGTACTAGATGACTGATATACCTACTTTATAATGTAGGTATTTGTATTATGTACATAAAACAATACATTACATATATTAATATTTTTAATATACATAGAAAACGACCGGAACAAATGTCTGCAGACCGTACAAACATTTGTCTCGAAGCGGGAATCGAACCCACCTTCGCCCACCGTGCCGCAGAGGTCGTCAGACATTCTTCTCCATAACAAGCTCAAGTTCCAAACCTCTTCAATTCTAAACCCCTTTTCATAATGGTTTGCTAACTTAAACGTAACGTTAGCAGGCTATAATGAAGAAGCTTATGAGTAAGCTTTTTTAACAATTAATAAATATCTAATTCTAACTTCACTGATATTGAAACTAAATCGACCAGCGCGGCCGCCAGTCTAGACTAGCCTAGAACATTTAATAGTGCACAGGTGTGCGTGCGTGCAAACACCGATGCACTCCCATATTCCGATGGGACGACAGACCGACACGACCGGTCACTACGCTTCCCATAAAAAGCTACGTCTAGACTTTGTAAACAGTTATCGATATTTCCCACATAACATCCTCTCCTAGATTCCCCAGCTTCTCCCAAGGCGGACATCCTCCAAGCCCTCCGCTGAACTCTTTTAAGAAGCCTACCAATCAAAATCAACCTTATTACCCACAACATACAGCCTATCCATCTTCCAAGTGTATAAGTAAATTTGTCATTGGATAATTTACAGCTGTGTTGTAGTTGGAATTTAAAGCTTATAGTGATGGGGTAGAGTTTAAATTGGTAGTTTGTTAAGCGACGGAAGCGCTACGGCCTCGTGCTTTGGTTTGGTGCAAGTGAAAAGCTGCAGCGAAAATGTGTATCGGATCTTACGCCTTCTACTATAAAGTGTATTGGACATTTCTATTTTTGAAGACGAATTGTGGCTAGTCGTGGATTCTGCCGTTAATTCTCGGTTATCTCTAGGTCTCATATGATTACTTACCCGTCCATATATGTATGTATATAGGAGAAAGGCCTTTGCTCTGGAGTGAGGTTACATCAGGTTGATAATAATATCATACTTTTAGAAAAGTAAGAAGCCAACACACTTTTATATTCATGATTTTTGTGACTTACGCCAATCGCTAGTGATCGGCGCACGCGTCGCGGAAATGACGTCACGGCGCGCCCTCGTATCTCGGCCACAACCACTTATCGTTTCCGCTAGGTCACATCACTAGAAAACGTTCCAAGCTACGCAGAAATCATCTTACTTTAAAACGTCCCGGACTACGCAGAAAGCATTTTACTTTCTGGCACGGAGGAAATGGCTGGGAGTTTTTGCGTAAGGCATCTATAGGTCAATTGGAAAGGGCCTATTTGGTTTCATGTATTTTTGCAACATAATGCTAAATCAGTTTCAAACTCGTATAAATGAACCTATGTAGGTGGAACAACACAATCAGATCACCTTGACTCAACTTTAACTTAGACATATCCAAACTATGATTTAGAATCCTTCATATAATATATTCTCAAATAAAATATTCTCATTGTCTCTTGTATTAATTCCCGTTCTCATTGTCTCTTTTGTTATTTTCATAAAGCAAGCATTACCCTAGTATTCCCCTGCTGATATTAACAAGGGTAGGTATACCTATGATTTATTGATTTATTTACGTAATCAGAACGGCCGTATAGGATGGTATATAATGATATAACAGTATACATACATTTGTATATACCTACCCACTTCCCAGCTAGATCATAACCTATTAAGTCGTATAAAATACTACGCCCGCTTTACAACATAGTAAGAAAATTCCTTATAATTTTCCCGTATCATTTATACCGAGAATGATCGGATCGCGGACTGACAGACAGACAATAATCGCTCGATCGACAGATGTCGGCGTAGGCGCAGGAGCCTGGCCAGGAAAATTCATTAGCATTTCATTAGTTTTGCAGCTTTGTTTGATAAATAAGGTTTATTATTTTTGCTTTGCGAAGGACTGCGGGGCGCGGACAGATGCTGGATGCGTCAAGCTGAAGACGGGGCGCTGTGGCGCTCATTGTGGGAGGCCTATGTCCAGCAGTGGACTAATATAAGGTGATGGTGATGAATGATGATTTTTGCTCTATCTGAACCTACGACTTTACTAAGTTTAATTTAATAAGTTAGCTATTTTGCAGGTTAGCAAAAGAGCTAAACTAAGTGAGCCGATGAAAACAAGTTTCAACAGTTAAAAATTTGATGGAGACGATTAAAAGTCAACCGAACGATGGGGACCGAAAAAGTCATGAAAAAGTAAAGCTGTGTTTTATTTATACTTTTCAATATATCGAAAGTTTGTTCAAACGTGATTTCTCTGTAGTTTTAATAAAGTTATCTTGAAACTGAAGGGAAGAACCGACAACCACAGAAACGTGTTCTTGAGTGGAGAACGCACGGCAAACGTAGTGTAGGACGCCCTCCGGCCAGGTGGGATGACGACTTGCGCAAGACAGCAGGGAGATGCTGAATGCGTTAAGCTGAAGACAGGGCGATATGGCGCTATTAGGGAGGCCTGTGTCTAGCAGTGGACTTACATAGGCTGATGATGATGAAACTGAAAGAATAATTACCCGGATTCGATCCCGCAATGTTCGAAGCAACCGTAGCCACTAAACCACAGGCTAATTACAAGAAAATTCGCGTGATACTTACAAATATCGAGTCGAGTTTCTACGGTCATAACTTGAGTTGAGGCAACGATCCATTTTGAGATTTAATTAATTAAATATTGGGTTGCTTTTTATGAGACAGATATGTAAGACCAGTGGGAAGGTTCTTGCAGGGTCATGGGTTCGAATTTAGACATGGTCATTTAAATTGTAATTGTCATTTAAGAAATAATACCTACTTACATCTCTGTACATCACTACATAGTATAAAACAAAGACGCTTCCCGCTGTCTGTCTGTCCCTATGTATGCTTAGATCTTCTTTTTTTGATGCGGTTTTTTTAAATAGACAGAGTGATTCAAGAGGAAGTTTTATACATATACCCTTGCGAAGTCGGGCGGATCGCTAGTATGTATTTAAAATGAACCCCTAATTATTCTGGTCACACTTAATTAATCTCTTTTTAAAATGTTTTCTAGTACTTCGTAGAAGTTAAAAATCTATGTAATGTATTGTACAATGTACATTGTATATCAGTTATCTAGTACCCATAACACAAGCTCTGCTTAGCTTGGGCTAAATGAGGCTGTGTGGTTTGTCCAGCATTATTTATTTATTTTTATTTTATTTATCCCAATGATGATACACTTCATGTCGTAGTAACAAATTAAATAACGATAGATAACATAGATATCTCTATCGATCGTTATAAAGTGTAAAGCTAATGTGCGCTTGCGCCGATAGCAGAGATACCGACCGAGTGGCGCCGTGAAGTAAAGCTAGGTTTACATAGTACTACCTAAATCAAGCCTGATTTTATTTATTATTTATAACAAGTACCTTCTGTTTTAACGAATATTTATCGCGTTTATTTACCTATATTTCCCGACGTATGTGTTCGCGTAAATTGAATAATATGTATTTTATATCTATCAATCAATCTGCTGTGTTGATTGTCCAGCATTATAATAATAAATCAAAAATTATTCACTTTCGGTCATATAATAACTGTACCTAACCATACCAAAAATCAAAATATAAAATTTAAACGAACGTAGAAATAAAGTGATGAGTATTTTTGTTTTCTGTCGCTTCGGTATGTGTATGTAGTGTAGTGTATGTAGACTAACGTAAAGAAGCGATGAAAAAACCTTTAGCCTGTTATTTGTTTTTATTTAACACTTTGACTGCGATTTTTTTTCGACGACTGCGACCTTTTTTTTAACCTAAAAAATTCGTGCTGCCGCTCTACACAACGGTTGTGTTGCGCCGCACATGCGTTTCGTTCGAAAAATATTACGGCTGTGCTGAGTCACAAAGATCTGTATTTTCTCAGCCGCTGTGCTAGTGTGGATTTAGGTACGCATATTAGTCACTTGTAGAAAACACATACCGTGTGATTTCAGCAGTCAAAGTGTTAAAACCTTTAGCCTGTTATTTGATTTCTTTTATAGAGGTACTACGATGACGTCTCAGCAGACATAAAATCAGATAAACCTCTAGTACCATGTTACGCATTTATGAGAGTTTCAGATAGATAAGGCTTTGATAAAGCTTTAACAAAGCTTTATTCCTATAAAAGCTTTTATGTTACTCCTGGAAAAAAATCTGTATGATCCGTTAAATTTATGACAATAAGCAGTTTCATCTTTTTTACTTTACTTTTTTAGGCAAAAGGTTGGATGTTTTGATATAGGATATATCCTATATCAAAACATATAGGATATATCCTATATCAAAACATCCAACCTTTCACATTAATATTGGATGGATGCATGACTGATGATGGAGGGACGCATGTTTGTTACTTCATCGTGCAATAAAGACTTTAAGGCCACGTTATTCGAAATCATGCAATCTTAGATTCAGTTTTAAACCATCAAATATCCTTTGTTTTGATCGGAAAAAAATATATGTTGTAGTTGGATATATACTATAGAGCATTCTACGGTTCAAAACACGATATTTATCACTTCACCTGATGATAAAAAATCTCGAAAAAAGGTTAGTTTTTATTTGGTTTCTCGTTGTACTTCAAGTGTATAAACGTTGTACTCTCAAAAAATATGTCAGAAAATAGGCAACGAAGTTTAGAAGGGCATTCTCCGGTTAGTTTTTCTCAAAATAATTTTGTATTTTTTTAAAACGAATAATTATAGAATATAAGTACTCCGCGCTCAAGCGGCCTGCTTCAGTAGCCCGCCGGGCCTTGTTGAGGTAGGACCTGTGTCGCTCTTGCCGGCTCCCAGTACCCCCCGTGAATCGATCGATTTACCGTTTAAGAAAGAATTTAAAAATGGCAAATAAATATAAAAGTATCCAGACGAAAACTACGGAATCTTAAAATAGAAATAAGGTTATATATATATTACATATACTTATTTACTATCAACTACCTGAAACAGTCAACAAAAGGAGGGTAGCGTACAGACATAACAGTAGCGCAACTGTATGATCATTTTTGTTCAGTACATTTTTAACTTTGCAGCTCATCGATGCCAAGATACAAGGGCACGTTTAAAAAAAACAGCAAGTGAACAGTAATTAACTACCTACTAGGTACTCGATTAAATAAAAAGGTTCTAGGGCTTTACTATACAGGGTGCTACGGACAGGGTCTACTAAGCCGAAAAGGGGTGATTCTGGACATCGAGGGGGTCAACGTTTGTTCTAGGATTTAAAAAAAAATATAGTGTCGGTTTTTCTTCATTAGCTGGATTGCCTGTGACGTCACAACCTGTTTGACATAATTGTTCTCCTTGATGGTAAAGGGGGAGGTATATTTTTTTTGCGGAATCGTGTAGGTGGTGTCGGAATGACCTAGGAAAAATTCCGACTTTTTGAGATTTGCCCCCCAGAACCCCCCCCCCTATAGAGGGGACCCAAACGGAGTCATATTAACTACTATTTTCCAAGGGGTTGTATAGAGGGGTACTAGTGATATTGATTGCAAAAAAGTTGTTGCCCCCTTTGGCCCCCCAGAACCAAGGGGGGTTCTGGGGTTGAGGTTGCTACCAGATGCCGTCGTGATAGGGTGTTTATTGCGGTATAATATAAAGGGTTTCTTTTGTATTGGAGAAAAAAAAACCCTATCGCCCCTATTTTCACCCCCCCTTTTGATATCTCCCAAACGAAGCAACTTAGAAGACAATTTTTTTCACAATCATATAGAGAAAGTCGAGTAATTACGAATTCAAAAATAAATTTACGTCCCTTGCCCCTTTAGACCCCCCCCCCTTTTTTATAAAAAAAAAACAAAATTTGGCCTATTTTTGAACTTTTTTTCGTGTGGAGGCGAGCCGCAATACGACTATGGAGAACAGACAATTTTTTTTCGACTAATTTGAGGATGAGGATTTCGAATCTGACGTCGGCGGGGTCGAATTACGTTGAGCGAAGCGAACCGCAATTCGACACCACTCGCCTTGCTATGTGACAGCACACACACCCACTGATATACATAACGAAACAAAAACGAAATATATTACATTTATTTTACCTAATGTTAAATAAGTTAAGGCTGATGTAAACGTAAAAGGAGAAACGTTAGAATCACCTTGGTTAGATAATAAACATAAATGGGACCCGCATATAGATAAGCTACCGAAGAGACTTAGTTCTGCGGCGTATACCGTCAAAAAAATCCGTCACCTTACAGACGCTGATATTTCTAGACTAGTCTATTTCAGCTACTTCCATAGTGTTATGTCTTATGGCATACTGCTGTGCGGGAACGCTGCAGATATTAACAGGGTCAGATCCGGCATTGAACCTGTTGATCACTGAGACATCTCTGAATATGTGCTTGCTATCTGCCATGATAAAGTCGATCTTATTTTTTGTCAGTTTCGGGCTTTCCCATGTCTAAGTGGACACGGCTTACAGGGTAAACCGAAGTTTACTCTGTAAAACGATAAATGTGTTATTTTATTAAGAAACTATAAAACTGATTAAAATTCTTGATTTTATTTGAATAAAATTATGCTGCAATCAGACCAAACCCCAGTCTAGCTGCTGTTGTGTGTGTTGAATTGATATTGTATTATTTTCAATCAATGTTAAAAAAATATTCTAATATTTAGCGCTAAAAATATTAATTTTATCGAATAGTAAAATTAAACGAATAGTGCAAATACTTGTTCTACATTTTAAATAAAGCAATTTGTGTTATTTAATAAATGAATTTTAATTTTTATTACTATTACTTTTATTTATTTACTATTTATCTAAAGACTACAAACCTTAAAACAAAATTGGTCATTTGAAAAAACTATGTAATCTTACTTAAACTTGTTTTCATAATTTATAATTAATAAATTCGCATTTAGGGACTGGTACATTGGAGTTAAACTACTGTTACAAATTATACTGTGCACGACAGCGTGGCGCGAGCGGCGCGGCGCGAGGTCAGCGAGTTCATTTGAAGTTTGTATTCGCGCGACTTGCCACGCGGGGAGGGAAGTATCGTTAAATGCCTACTGCGCTCAAAGATCCTGGCCTTAAGGCCAGGATCTTTGAGCGCAGTAGGATTACATAGTTTTTTCAAATGACCAATTTGGTTTGTAGTCTTTAGATAAATAGTAAATAAATAAAAGTAATAGTAATAAAAATTAAAATTCATTTATTAAATAACACAAATTGCTTTATTTAAAATGTAGAACAAGTATTTGCACTATTCGTTTAATTTTACTATTCGATAAAATTAATATTTTTAGCGCTAAATATTAGAATATTTTTTTAACATTGATTGAAAATAATACAATATCAATTCAACACACACAACAGCAGCTAGACTGGGGTTTGGTCTGATTGCAGCATAATTTTATTCAAATAAAATCAAGAATTTTAATCAGTTTTATAGTTTCTTAATAAAATAACACATTTATCGTTTTACAGAGTAAACTTCGGTTTACCCTGTAAGCCGTGTCCACTTAGACATGGGAAAGCCCGAAACTGACAAAAAATAAGATCGACTTTATCATGGCAGATAGCAAGCACATATTCAGAGATGTCTCAGTGATCAACAGGTTCAATGCCGGATCTGACCCTGTTAATATCTGCAGCGTTCCCGCACAGCAGTATGCCATAAGACATAACACTATGGAAGTAGCTGAAATAGACTAGTCTAGAAATATCAGCGTCTGTAAGGTGACGGATTTTTTTGACGGTATACGCCGCAGAACTAAGTCTCTTCGGTAGTTTATCTATATGCGGGTCCCATTTATGTTTATTATCTAACCAAGGTGATTCTAACGTTTCTCTTTTTACGTTTACATCAGCCTTAACTTATTTAACATTAGGTAAAATAAATGTAATATATTTCGTTTTTGTTTCGTTATGTATATCAGTGGGTGTGTGTGCTGTCACATAGCAAGGCGAGCGGTGTCGAATTGCGGTTCGCTTCGCTCAACGTAATTCGACCCCGCCGACGTCAGATTCGAAATCCTCATCCTCAAATTAGTCGAAAAAAATTAGTCTGTTCTCCATAGTCGTATTGCGGCTCGCCTCCACACGAAAAAAAGTTCAAAAATAGGCAAATTTTGTTTTTTTTTTATAAAAAAGGGGGGGGGGGGTCTAAAGGGGCAAGGGACGTAAATTTATTTTTGAATTCGTAATTACTCGACTTTCTCTATATGATTGTGAAAAAAATTGTCTTCTAAGTTGCTTCGTTTGGGAGATATCAAAAGGGGGGGGTGAAAATAGGGGCGATAGGGTTTTTTTTTCTCCAATACAAAAGAAACCCTTTATATTATACCGCAATAAACACCCTATCACGACGGCATCTGGTAGCAACCTCAACCCCAGAACCCCCCTTGGTTCTGGGGGGCCAAAGGGGGCAACAACTTTTTTGCAATCAATATCACTAGTACCCCTCTATACAACCCCTTGGAAAATAGTAGTTAATATGACTCCGTTTGGGTCCCCTCTATAGGGGGGGGGGTTCTGGGGGGCAAATCTCAAAAAGTCGGAATTTTTCCTAGGTCATTCCGACACCACCTACACGATTCCGCAAAAAAAATATACCTCCCCCTTTACCATCAAGGAGAACAATTATGTCAAACAGGTTGTGACGTCACAGGCAATCCAGCTAATGAAGAAAAACCGACACTATATTTTTTTTTAAATCCTAGAACAAACGTTGACCCCCTCGATGTCCAGAATCACCCCTTTTCGGCTTAGTAGACCCTGTCCGTAGCACCCTGTATAGTAAAGCCCTAGAACCTTTTTATTTAATCGAGTACCTAGTAGGTAGTTAATTACTGTTCACTTGCTGTTTTTTTTAAACGTGCCCTTGTATCTTGGCATCGATGAGCTGCAAAGTTAAAAATGTACTGAACAAAAATGATCATACAGTTGCGCTACTGTTATGTCTGTACGCTACCCTCCTTTTGTTGACTGTTTCAGGTAGT
Organism: Eupithecia dodoneata; assembly: GCA_947044415.1. Classification (NCBI taxonomy): domain Eukaryota; kingdom Metazoa; phylum Arthropoda; class Insecta; order Lepidoptera; family Geometridae; genus Eupithecia; species Eupithecia dodoneata. Next base: position 1,643,630 of record OX345665.1, read on the forward strand.
TGATAGTAAATAAGTATATGTAATATATATATAACCTTATTTCTATTTTAAGATTCCGTAGTTTTCGTCTGGATACTTTTATATTTATTTGCCATTTTTAAATTCTTTCTTAAACGGTAAATCGATCGATTCACGGGGGGTACTGGGAGCCGGCAAGAGCGACACAGGTCCTACCTCAACAAGGCCCGGCGGGCTACTGAAGCAGGCCGCTTGAGCGCGGAGTACTTATATTCTATAATTATTCGTTTTAAAAAAATACAAAATTATTTTGAGAAAAACTAACCGGAGAATGCCCTTCTAAACTTCGTTGCCTATTTTCTGACATATTTTTTGAGAGTACAACGTTTATACACTTGAAGTACAACGAGAAACCAAATAAAAACTAACCTTTTTTCGAGATTTTTTATCATCAGGTGAAGTGATAAATATCGTGTTTTGAACCGTAGAATGCTCTATAGTATATATCCAACTACAACATATATTTTTTTCCGATCAAAACAAAGGATATTTGATGGTTTAAAACTGAATCTAAGATTGCATGATTTCGAATAACGTGGCCTTAAATCCCTACGGCTTATGTTATTCTGTATTTTTGTGTGTTTTCCTTTTTCTGTAACTATAACATGTGTGTGTGTGGCTATCAATAAATAATTTTTTTCTTATTCTATAACTACTGAACGGATCAGGCTGAAATTTTATTCTGAAATTGATGTAGCTCTAAGCTTAGAATCAAACATAGGCTGCTTTTTATCACATAAAACAGTCCCCATGGGATACAAATAACAGCACCACGTGGCGGCAGAGCGGCGCAGGGCGGCATGTGGTAGCGTACCGTCGTCGCACCGTCCCCCATGACTGGGCAGTGAAAGCGTTAAGCGGTACAATAAACAATACGTGCAAAGCCGCAGGCATAAACAAGTTATCCAAAGTAATATTATATATATATTTTGGTATATTATTTAAATTCCTTGAAAATCTATTTGCACAGTAGATAACGAATTTATTTCTCGCGTGTCCGAATTTAAAATCATTTTGAATTAGAATAGTAATAGAAAATATTTATTTGTGTTTCATATAATAATAATAATAATAATAAAAGCCTTTATTCAGATACTTAAAACTAGTTTTACAAATATGCTTAAAATTAGACATCGGCAACCCCTAATGCATCTGTTTGCCCGGTTTTGGCAAAGGTGTTTCATATAAAATAATACAAATTAAGAACTAATAAAGAACACAAACAGGCTACCGGCTCAGCACACGGGTGCCAATGCAGCGCTGGTGTTCAGTGGCGCCAGAGTACTGAGAGCAGCACTTAGCACAGCACGAATCACCAAAATCAACAATATAACACTTTGAGTGCTGAAATCACACGGTATGTGTTTTCTACAAGTGACTAATATGCGTAAATCCACACTAGCGCAGCGGCTGAGAAAATACAGATCTTTGTGACTCAGCACAGCCGTAATATTTTTCGAATGAAACGCATGTGCGGCGCAACACAACCGCTGTGTAGAGCGGCAGCACGAATTTTTTAGGTTAAAAAAAGAACGCAGTCGTCGAAAAAAATAGCAGTCAAAGTGTTAACACGCAAATAATAAATTAAAATTTGTGCGTGAACCGTCCGCGCAGCACTAAATCTCAATGCAATAAGCAGAGATACCGCCCCGTAGATGCTGATAATGCAGTGAGATTAGATGTTTGCGCTTAGCCACTGTTTATCGCAATCAACGGGTAAGCACTAACTCAACTAGGAACTTGAAATCTGCACGCATAGACTCACTCACTGCTGTGTTTGAGTGTATATATATGTAGTTATGTAGGTTCCTAAAAATAGGTAATAGATGGCTTTTTAACAACTTTAAGCTCCTAAAGAACACAGTATATGCAAAGAATATAAATAAATAATGTTGGACAATCCACACAGCAACATCTAGCACCACCTAAACAGAGCTTGTGTTGTGGGTACTAGATGACTGGATATACTTAATACAATACAATACATTACGCAGAAATATATTTTTTATTATACATACATAGATAACGACCAGAACACCCGGAAACAAATATCTGTAGATCGTACACACAATTCTCCCGGGGCGGAAATCGAACCTCCAGAGTCGCAAGCAGACCTTCACCCACCGTGCCACAGAGGTCGTGTAGGGGCTCTCTTTAAGCGCATTGCATCTCTCATGTAATTTTATAAAATGTGTTGGGAGTCCTATGTACAAAATAATGCATTTTTCATCAAAAAAAGTAAAGCACTGAAAATCTATTTGTTTGATTTTGTGGCTTAGTGCCGTATTGTTATTGAAAATTGAAATTGCAAATTGTTAATTTGTATAAAAGTATGTTACTTTACATGCTGGACAGTTGTTAGGACATCCTTATAGGTAGGATGGATGTCAGGATGTCCTGCTCTTCCTTACAAATATGTACATGGATTTAACAAATAAACTAAATTAAATATAATTTTTAAATAAAAATAAATAAATAAATAATATGTAAATAATGCTGGACAATTCACACAGCATCATCTAGCCCCAAGCTAAGCAGAGCTTGTGTTATGGGTACTAAATGACTGATATACATAATACAATACATTACATAGATAGATATTTTTTATTATACATAGAAAACGACCAGAACACCTGGAACAAATATCTGCAGATCGTACAAACAATTGTTCCGAGGCGGGAATCGAACCCGCAATCTCCTGCATCGCAGGCGGACCTTCACCCACCGCGCCACATCGGTCGTCAAAATACATATAACAAATTAATTAATTAATTGATAACTGATTTATTGTTACTTGGACGTACAAAAATAACTCTATGGGCTTTTGTAAATGGAAATACCTAAATTACGGACACGTGGCTATCGTTATTATAATTATAAATCACGATAGTTCTAACACGACCCGTAATTATAGGCTAGAAGTACGTTAGTCCTTATTATAAATGCAGACCACTTAGCTGGTTCAACTCGTTACGTTTATAACTTTAAATGCTTAGGTAATTAGAAAATTATTCACCCCAATAACATTTATTTTTTAAATTATTATCAAATTAATTTATTTGCGTGCCCATTTAAAATGTATTTAATTATAATTACGGTGATTTATAAAATGGGGGCAATCTAGCACAGAGAAAAGTAATATTTACTTATAATGTTTTAAATTATATTTATTCTATTTATATTGAAATATGTAAGTATCAATTATTTTATCATTTTACTAGTTTTTTTTGTAAGAAATCAAAAGGAAACATTAATCAGGTGTACCTGCATCAGTACCTATCTACTTAGACCTAAAAACCTATCATTAAACATGAAAATCCAAATATTCTAGGAACAGATAATCTAAACGACACTGCGATTAATTTTATGAGTGCCATCCCATTAGCTCCGTGTTAATCTAAAACACCGTTCATTGTAAAAACTCGTCACAATTTTCAGTTAAAAAACCTGCAGCTAACTGTTAAGAGACACATCTTCCAACCGCGCCGCCATCTGTCACCAAATCGTCCACTCCTGCACACCCCTAGTCAGCTCCAACCAATAACAATCGCGGCAACCCAGAACAACTGTAAAATGAGTCGAAAGGTGAAATTTCCATCTCAATATCTTCCTTCGTTCGTATTTTATCTCAAGTTTTAGCTACATGTGACCGCCGTATTTGGTATCTTGTTTTTACCGTAGCCCTGTCCTTTTCTGTCGGACGGCGGTGACGTAAGTGCGTCTCGCTCAGATGACGTCATCCAACGGTGGCTGATATACTAGTTTGAGGCCTATGTCTGAGCTTGTGTCAATCAGATCGTAATCTGTGACCCTACGCCTGTTAGCTTTGTTCTAGACAACTTTATGTGCTACAAATCAAAGCACGTAGACATTGAAAAGGTCACTTCTAATTTCGAGATTACCTTCTAAGACGCTTCTAATTTACTAGCCATCTATAACAGGTGATGGTAGTCTTCTCAAATTTGCAGTTTAAAACGTCGTAAATAAATACATGTAAGCACCTATCGCCGAATGAAATCAGCACTGACATTATGCAGGTTAGGTACCGGGAGAGCAATAAGAGAAACCATTTCAAAACCAGTTCTTTATCAATTAATCTACTTCAAGACTAACCGATTACCTAGTTTAAATAAATAAAACACCAAAAAATGGCCAACACTACTTAGCATAGTAGCATAGGTGTATTAAATCAGCCACGCGCGTCAAGCCCGCCTGAATTAGTGTTGTGCAGTTCGCGTGTCGTCAGCGGGTGTCGATATCGATATTTATCGATGTGACGCGGCGACTTATTGCCACCGATCGCCTGATAACGAGCCAATTTGTTAGCGGAGAGGCGCGTCGACAAAACTTTTGTTTGTTTTCTTGTAATGCAGCGTCGATGATGAGATTGTAGTACTTACAAGTTTTACAAGCTACTCTGTGAGCGAACACATCTCGTTTTAATATCGCACTTGCTTGCATGATGGTTAATACGGTTATTTCTGGCTTCTGTTACTTTGTTGCGGTTGTTAATAAGTACTCTAACGACACACATCTAGTTAACGTAATATCACCAGGTGTCAACGAAGTTGTTAATATAAGTAGCTAGTCTAAGAATAAATGTTTAGTGAGGTCGATGTTTAATGCATCCCGATCTTTAGAAAGTAAAAAAAGACAGAAAGAGCCAACTTATTGATTAAATAAATTTTAAAAAGACCTAATTGAGAATTAATTTTGTTACAACTAGGCTTATTACAACACACAAAAAGTTACTAGTTCACTTGAACCAATTAGATTTGAAAGGACAAAAAGCATTAAACTATTATTTTCTGTAATCGAATCGCATAAAAAGTTCATAGATAAGTAAACGGATATCGCGTACTGTCGTTTTAAAATTCATATTTCCGTCGCAAAAAGTGTTATCGATAACTAGGCAGTTAGGCACATCACTAGCTGCCAGCGGGCTCGTTAGCTCGCGGTAATGTGTCGACATTTCTGTCGCCGAGGTAAGCCTGCCTTTCCATCAGAGATGGGCGAGGAAACTTAGCGGCGAGCTTAGCGAGGTCTAAGCTATAATATCTGGCTTATTCCCAGAGGTACAGGATTCAATTGTTTTCTTTTTCGCAATGGGGCCATGAAAAATAATTATTACTATTATTTTAAAATGTTCATACATGAACTCCCAATGTGTCCATGAAATTTAACTAACGTACGTAGAGTCAGTTTTAAAATAGTTTTTGACTGTTTTATAAAAAATGTTCTATAAAAGATTTAATTTTATACTTTTACTATTTTACCTACACCAAAGTACTTGCTGGCTGTACAGTACCATAGGCTTTTAGTAGCGCACGCTTTTATAACGCCTTTTCTTTCTTTCTTCAGACTAGACCTATGCAACCGCTTGTGACTGTACGCACTAATCTGCCTCTCAATTTGAAACAAACATTAAAAACGGCGGCGGTTCATATTCGTTCCTATCCTTAGGAACCTATACTATGCGTTAAAAATCCTCTAACTCTATCAAAAAGATTGTTCAAAATTTGCCCCATCGCAGCCAAAGCAAATCTCTGAAAATATATATATATATTTTCATAGATTTGCTAGGTAGCTTTAATACCGACCATATCATTTTTGTCTTCTATACCACTTGGACGATAAATATAATACCGAGAAAATTCAAATCGGCAGCATTTAATTCATCCAAAAATATTACTGAGTGCATCAATAACTGAATCATAATTAACACCGCGGTAGGTGCTAAGTCAGGAGCACTGACACCGATCATAGCGATAGGGCGCTGACTGACATCATGCAAACTCATACACGTCCCATACATTTCGCGGTCACATACATACATTTTGCATGTTATCTCAAGTTATGCTATCGTTTCGCGAAACATCGCGCTTTTTATATTTTGATACAAATCGTTTATGACGAAATTCTGGTTTGAGATAAAATTGAATTTATGGGTGAGATGGAGCTTTAGAAGGATGTGCGGTTACAATGACAGAATGTGTGAAGAAACTACCTACTGATGAAAAGTTTTCTGTGAGAAAAAGCCATAACTACTGGTTGATTATTTTAGTATTGGATCTTATATAATTTGAGAAAGGCTGTGAAAAATTCCACGCGTTAATGTTTTCCAAACTATTTGAAGGTTTATGATGGATCTTTCAACTCAAAATAGCTAACTTGTAGGAACCTATCGAGATAGGTGAAGAAGTAAGGGTCAGCGCACACTGAGACGTGACGCAAGGCGGCGATGCTTGAAGAGGCTAGAAGTTTTGCGTTGCGCAGCGCGACGCCGCCGTGCGACGTTGCGAGACGCATTGTGAAGTCGCTGGCAGATTGACGCCGCGCAGTGGAACGTGTTTATGTTTACGTTCGATAGTATATGTCCTATTAATACCAAGACCCCTTTTTATAATGAATACTCCTCCTAATATTATAAACGAGTAAGTTTGTAAGTATGGATTTTTGTAACTCTTTCACGCAAAAACTACTGATCGGGCTGAAATTTTGCATTCAGGTAGTTCCAGGCCCGGAATATAGGCTACTTTTTATCAGCAGCAGAAACTACATAGAATAAAATAAAGCAAAAGCCATGTAATTGAATTTTTAAACTATAATTTCTACTCGAGCACTCGACTGAGCTGCATCAACTCTACACGAAATCTGGACGGGAAGTAGTAGAGACAACGACGGCATCAGGCTGCGCCTCGCGGCGGCATCGCACTGCGCTTTTGCTGCATAGCGAGACTTCGTCGGTCGTCGCGCTGCTAGCGACTTCATGATGCGCCTCGCGACATCAGGATGCGTCGCGCGGCGCGGCGGCGTAGTGCGGCACTGCGGGGCATTTTCGTATTATCTATATAATATATTAATATAAACTTCATCTTTTTGTGTAGAAAATACGGCTGTATTTTTAATCAATGCGCAGCTTTCACGTGAATTCAAAAGAATTGAACCGCTAAGTACTTTTTGTCAGTTTACGGTACAATGGCTTCTGTTTTAAACAAGCTTCCCAAACAAACAAAAATGACCACAAATTCGCACCCAACTTACTCGATCACCCCTGAAGCTACTTCACGCAAAACTAAACTTTACTGCCTTTGATACAACGGTAAATATTGTAAAAAATAAGTAGTTAAATGAAGGTTCTTTATTCCAACGAGTTAAGGTTGAATATATTTATTTTACGACTATAAGTCAGCGATATGATAGCAGGTAGATTAATTATGAAGATGCATCTCAGCCGGGCTGGTAAGTGGTAAGACGTAACGGTCAGTTGACACTTAAATAACGCAAGATTAGCTTGAAACTCTGCTATTAATTATATTTAATTCTTTGAAGAGGTAATGTGACACGGAGTGGGTCAATGTGAGTTTGTTGGCAGTGGCAGATTTAAGATGTAAGTTATCTACGTAGGCATCTAAGGTACTGCCAGATGACCAGCTACAGAAAGCCGGGAGTGAATAAAATTTAGCCCACAGCATCCAACAGCAGCATCCATATTATATTTTGATTCTGAAAATAAGGTAAGGAAAACAGCAAATACATGGATTTGACGATTAAGTGCTGTACGGGAGCAGTGCAGCATATGTGTGCGATGACCTTTAGTCTACCGTATGTAAGTTACCTGATTAGGGGCGAATATTGTTTTTTTTTGTTTTGATAAGGTGCGAACGAAGACACACTATTAAATTACTAACAACTCTAAGGCTGGTGTCACCAAAAGATATTCGGACAATTTAGCAGCTTTGTTACTGTACTTTGACGTGTATCTTGATTCTCTTTTTAAAGACGCATGCATTATTATTTAAATGTGAAAGTTGGGACACGTGTTCAAATGTTTTTTTCATAAACGCTGAATCTAGTACCTACCAAGTAAAGAGATTATGTATGTATATTCGATAGAGCGTTATCGATAGAGCGTATGTACATATATTCTGCTTGATTATATATAGCTCTGATATTATAGACAGAAATGAAATTGCATGTTTTTTCTATCCTGGAAAAAACCTTGCAAAGTTGCCAAAAAGCTAAAAAAGCATTTAATTACCTACATATGTATAAATATGGGAGGTCTATGTCCAGCAGTGGACTAATATAGGCTGATGATGATGAAGATGATGATGATGATATGTATAAAATGACACCATATATCTCGCGTAGAACCGACGGCCACTGGGGAAAACGTGTTCTTGAGTGGAGACCACAACTTTTTTAACGTAGTGTAGGCCTATGTCCAGCAGTGGTCTATCATAGGATGATGATGATGATGATTATTATTATAGACAGAATGAAATTGCATGTTTTTTCTATCCAGGAAAAAACCTTGCAAAGTGGCCCAAACTGCTAAAAGAAAATTTAGATACCTATGTATAAAATGACTGAGTTTATAACTCGGCACTCACAGATTCCGTAGTTTATTAACTTGAGCCTCTACAATTTGAATTTCAACATCGCGTAATCGCACACCGTTTAGCGTAGATCAATTTACCACTACTGGCAAGACTGGCAACAAACGAGTGAATTCTCTGACTTGCGAGCTAGAGTTGCCACACTTTGACTGCGATTTTTTTTCGACGACTGCGATCTTTTTTTTAACCTAAAAATTTCGTGCTGCCGCTCTACACAGCGGTTGTGTTGCCCCGCACATGCGTTTCGTTCGAAAAATATTACGGCTTTGCTGAGTCACAGAGATCTGTATTTTCTCAGCCGCTGCGCTAGTGTGGATTTACGCATATTAGTCACTTGTAGAAAACACATACCGTGTGATTTCAGCAATCAAAGTGTTAACACTTCTTGTAGTACTTCTGACCGGCTTTTCATCTATTTCAGATAAAGCGTTATTGGTTACATTTTATAATTCTATAGTTATATTTAAGATAAGATAAAAAATCATTTATTACAGAAAAACTAATAAGTAAATACACCTAATCTTATAATTAGCACTTACATGGTGAGGAGGTATTTCTAAGTACCTGTACTTGAAGTGTAATACAATGTGTTATTGCCGAGACGTACATGTACAATATTATGTAATTTCTGATGGCACCCTCACTAGGCTAGGCCTGTATCGAGGGAGCCTATACATATCATCATCATCATCATCATCAGCCTATATTAGTCCACTGCTGGACATAGGCCTCCCCCGTCATCCCACCTGGTCGGAGGGCGTCCTACACTACGTTTACCGAGTCGTGGTCTCCACTCAAGAACACGTTTGCCCCAACGGCCGTCGGTTCTTCGCGAGATATGGCCGGCCCACTGCCACTTTAGCTTGCTAATTCTCAGAGCTATGTCGATAACTTTGGTTCTCTGTCGGATGTGTTCGTTGCGAATCCTATCCTTCAGAGACACTCCGAGCATAGCTCTTTCCATAGCTCGCTGAGCGACTTTGAACTGGTGGACCAGCCCTATCGTGAGTGTCCACGTCTCAGCTCCGTAGTTTAACGGGTAGGACGCACTGGTTGAAAACTTTCGTTTTCAAGCATTGCGGTATGGATGAAGAGAAGACTCGTACGTACATGTACGACAATTCAAAGTTTATTATTGTTCAGGTTACGCATATTAAGTACTGAATATAAAAATACCTAAGGATTTAATTAATAAATAATCTTTTTTAAGTTACCATATTTAATAAGGCTGCATAAGTAATATTTTTTTTCGAATTATATTTGCTTTTTCGTATTACTGCATTTGTCCTCTAATAACAATTAAAAAAACCTTCTTTGAAACACTCTGGTTTTTACCCTTTGGCTTCGGAACCCTAAAAAGAGAACGAACATGTACATAGGTATCCCACCAAAACATAAATGTAAAAAAGGAGAGCCAAGTTCAATACAAAAATTATGAATGGCTGTGGGCTTCCCCGCAAAAAGAATGGAGATATAAATGAGTGCCAAGTTAAATATATGTAGGTTAGATTTGACTTTGCCAGTTTTCATTACATCAGTTATTTTATAAAGTTATTCAACGTTTTAATTCTGATAAAAACTGGCCAAGTCAAATCTAACCTACATAGATTTGACTTGGCACTCATTTATATCTCCATTCTTTTTGCGGGGAAGCCCACAGCCATTCATAATTTTTGTATTGAACTTGGCTCTCCTTTTTTACATTTATGTTTTGGTGGGATATCATTACTTTTTGTAAAGAAAACTAGGCAGGTATTGAGATTTAATGTTCATCTTATCTTAATCAAGTAAAACACCTCAGAACACTTAGTGTCGGTTTATAGTACCGAATACATACAACTACACACTTATTACAAAGTCACTGCACTGCACCCTAACAACTACACTGTATTCTATGGCGCAATCGGAGACGTTAGTACCTACTATTGCTTATTCTATGCAATGCTTCGACAGGTTCATAGCTAGGTAGGTATTATACGGGCCGGTCCCTAAAAACTACACTGTATTCTATGGCGCAATCGGAGACGTAGTACTATTGCTTATTCTATGCAATGCGGATCTATTTTAATTTAAACCTTATTCCATTGACATAAGGTCGTCGTCGCTAACATTACTTATTTTTTGACTTTTTTTTATTTTTTGATTTTTTCCTACGTTTACTCACAATTACCGAGCTGGATTCCAAATTTCATCCTTCTAGGTCATCTGGAAGTAGGTTAGATTTAGGTACTATATATATGTCAGTCAGTCAGTGTGAATTTTTACGACTTTTTGACCTTCATATCACATTCAACACTTCATAACCGTTTGAGCTAGCTTCATGAAATTTGGGCTTCTACATGTCCTTATGGATATAACTAAACAGACGTAGTTTTATGTGTTTACGTTAAATATGTTTTGAGTTATAGAAGGGTCAAAAGTGGCACCAAGTGGTTCGTGTAATGATACACTCGGCGCGTTCCTTTGCTTGAACTTGGCTTGAACACGCTGCCGCGTGTACTAATATAAACATATTTAAAAAAAAATTGAGGGACAAAATAATTTAGGGATGTTGAATAGGGTATATAGTTATTAAAAAAAACTTTTGGTACTTTGTGTGAGTTAATGTTAATTTTATTTGAATAATTTTCCGGCTTTTTCAAAAACATCCCTTTTAAATAGCTACCGGTAACTAATAATAACTGCTATATTAATTAAAACAGTCTGTCTCGCTCTTCATAAATCACTCCTCTCTAGCCGGAGGCTTATGTACGAACTAATTAGTTTTAGATTAAGACTGGTTCAAATCTAAATCACGATAAAGTAAAGTAAGGAATTACAAAATACTAAAAATATAAATAATATTCTTAAACTTAAGCGATCTGAACACTTCATTTTAATTACTATATAACGGGTATTTATCGAAAAGCGAAAAACTGCAGGTAGATGCTGGATGCGGTAAGCTGAAGACAGGGCGCTCATTGGGGGAGGCCTATGTCCAGCAGTGGACTGTTATAGGCGGATGATGATGACGATGATGGGTATATATCGCGTTCATATACCTATTTTTCTCATTATATACTTATTCTTTTTTAGAAAAATACGTGAATAAAAGCGATAAATACCCGTTCAATAGCCACTACCCACTTCTAATTATATGTGTTCAGATCGCGTAAGTTTAAATAGTACTTATAATGTCAAAAAAAATCCGGTAATATTTATCATCAGCCCTTGTTTGTTAACCTCATTTGTATTTATTTATTTATTACCAAATGTGTACATTACAAAATAAAGTTTCTGCCAAACTGTACAACAGATTGTCGGCAGTAGCTCTCGTGGACACAATAGACTTAAGAGGCCAGCGGAGGACGAATTCCCCATATCAAATCAAATCAAATCATTTATTTTTGCAGACAAACGTAATACCAAAATTATTTCTAATTAAAGCATATATCCACTCTAATATTTTATGATTTATATTTGAATAGTATCTATCTAGGTTCTTGGTTTTTTTTTATTTTTTCATTTTACATACCTAAAATTAAATGAAAGCCAATCGCATTTTGCACATTTTTATGCGAAAATGGACAAGTTTTCTTCCTATTTATTTCGTATTAAAAACAACAATATCTTACGCGTTGTTTATTAAGGAACATATCTTATATTGTCTATTAACATAATAACAATACTATGTGAAGAATACAAAAAAATTTCAGTCATAATTTTTGGCATTACGGAACACAACCAAATTCATACCAAATTTTGAACGGCAAATATTGCTATCGTGCACGCATGTGGCGGGGCGCAAGGGTTAAACAGGGACAGCGATATTCAGAGCGATTTTTGCAAGCGCCTCGAATTGAAGTTGGGAGCGAGCATCGCCGGTCCCTTAAATTGTAAATATACCGCAGAGACGCTTCGGCACTGTGATGGTGATGCTTTGAGTATTAGGTATCGATAATTTTAATAACAGCTGTTTGGCTCCCAAAAGCTACCAACCTACATTTAGTTTCTGATGCAAAATTTCAGCGAGTATAACTGCACTAGCTTGCTTAGATCTTTAAATCTAAGCAACGGATTTTGTTGCGGTTTTTTTAATAGATAGTGATTCAAGAGGAACGTTTATAAACTACTTGACACATAGATTTCCACGCGGGCGAAGCCGCGGGGCGCAGCTAGCTGTTTATAAAATACAGAAAAATCTTACCTTAACGTTTTTTTTATTTCTATTTTTCAGTTCCCGTTCCAAATCCTGTAGAAAAGGAAATTAGTGGTTAGTCAAGCAGAAAACGTTAATAAATAAAGCAGTGCGAATTATTTGCGATCCATCCAAGTTAGAAAGAAAAGAAACGAAAGAGAAGAAGGTATAGGCCAAAGAAAAAGCAAAAAGTGTATCAAAATATCTTTATTTTACACTAAAACAAACAGTCATCATAACATACATACATACATAACACAAAACCTGCAAGACATCAATTATTGACATTCAGTCGTGACGACCCATGTGGCGTGGGAGGCGAATTTCCGCCTGCGTCGCAGGAGGTTGCGGGTTCGATTCCCACCCTGGGACAAATATTTGTTTTGGGTGTTCTGGGTATTTCCTCTGTATAATAAACAATATCTATCTATGTAATGTATTGTATTATGTATATCAGTCATCTAGTACCTATAACACAAGCTCTGCCTGGGGCTGGCAGGCTCGTCTTTTAGTACGCAATTTACATTACTTGCCGATTCGAGATCTTTCCTTCATTAAATATGGCTTACAATTTTATATATCTGATAATTGACGCCATGGAAGTAAGTATTTGTTTTTAGGTTCGTGGTATGTTGCTAACATTTCACATCGAGTTTAGCTGGTGTATAGTAAGTAACGTGTTGCTTTGAGCTGGGGACCATTCACATTATTGTTTCATTAGGTTCTGAATAAAGAATTATATTTTTTGTATGCGAGAAGCACACGAAAGAGAAAACTGCTGAAAATTTAACGAAGGCCTGTGTGTGAATTCTCGAAATATTTAATATTTTTTTAATTATTTAATTTGAAATGTCCAATAATAAGCAGGCTCATCAAGACTGCAGGTAGACGCTGGATGCGGCAAGCTGAAGACAGGGCGCTATAGTGCTCTTTGGGGGGGGGGGCTATGTCCAGTAGTGGACTGCTATAGCCTGATGATAAAGCAGGCTCATGCTATTAGATAAGTTGTTATCTCAGGTCGCGGGTTTGATTCCCGAGGCGAATCAAGAAGGAACCAAACCCGCAACCTTCTGCGTCCACCTTCGCCCGCCGGGCTACAGAGGTCGTCAAGTAAATCAAATGTGTTGCCATCTACTTGCTTGTCAGATACAGGCTTGCCAGTTAGTTTATACGCAGGCAATGAAAAAAATGCATGACAGCGTTTTAATGGTTGGTTTAGCTGTTATGCAAGTGTGCCTGCTAGATAGATAGGAATACCATTTTATAAAATAGATTTATATTTAGCATGTTGGAAAAAATAAACTGAAGTTAATGCATTTCTTTTTTTCGGAAAGTCGAAATGTGTAAATATCGGACTAAAAGGCTCAGTAGTCCGATGATCTGTAATGATCAGCATCATCGGACTACTGATACTAGGGGAAATAAATAAACGCACTGAACCCTCGCGTGTAACTCAGTGCAATTAGGATAGTTCGGTAATGGCGGCGCTAGGCTTGACCCAAGGCAAGCATTAGGTCGGTATGTGGGTCGAGAAGGTACTACTACGTAGCAGGTACCACGAGTGGTCTGCCATACCACTGACTGGAAAAGTGAGAGTAACTATGACTGTCGGTCTGAGAAGCCGAGTCTCTGAAGGCTGCTTTGTATCTGGCTAGTTTACTACTTTTTAAGAAAATCTGTGTATACATAAATTGCTGTTCGTTACTCTCGCTTTAACTTAAAAAGTACTTGACCTATTTAAATATATATTTTTACGTTAAAGGATTCTTTTTGGAATATTATTTAATTTCATAATATAATTCATTTTAAATTAATTTTGAAAAGAGTTCATGATCACTCCAATCTACGAAACCCAGAAAATATGCTAGAAGAATAGACTATAAACCTATAGCCGGTTCATGCAACTTGTCTCAGATTTTTTATTGATTGATGATTCACAGTATCTCTGATATTTGCCTCTCTGGATCGGACTTATCATGTATGTCCTTTCATGTTTCCGTGACTTCTCCGAATAAACAATCAGAGGCAGACAATTACAGCAATAACGTTGCAACATATATTTATCGGCAATCCTTTCGATTAATTAATAATATCGCCGAATCGAACAAGCGGATTAATCGAGTTGATTCATGGCGAGTGTGTTGGTTTTACGGAGAGGGAAGGTTAATGGAGACCCTGGCGAAAAGAACTTAATATCACTATTAATTTGTAACCAGGCAGTGCAGAGTAGCATCTTGGAACGCTTCCGACTAGTATCAGTTGAGCTACCTCTAGATTTCTTGCAATAGTCTGCAGTCAGCTAACTGTTAAGGCCGCCCTTTATACCTTTAATCAAAATTTTTATTTCTGTAATGTTTTCTGTTTTGTGTGGTATAATACAGTGTTTTCTATCTCTCTATCTGTTTTCATTGTAAATACTACTTCAAAAATGTATCCATTTGGGAGCTGCCCTAACACGGGGATTATTCTCTAGGGTAGAATAGACAATAAAGACATCGCTTCATCATAAATTAAGTACATTTGTGAAGTTGAAGGAATGCATTTAAAACAATTTACGCTTTCGATGACATCGTGACGTAATTTTTCTTAATTCTACTCTAGACAACAATCCTTTCTTCCTCATACGCTTCAATATGAGAGCTTGCTAACTTATTCATCATCATCAGCCTATAGCAGTTCACTGCTGGACATAGGCCTCCCCCAATGAGCGCCCTTATTGCTTACTAACTTATTATAAGTACGCATAAAATACCTAACACACCTGATATTCAAGCAACGAGGTTTAAAAACTAGGGGTTTCCCTATAATCAGTTCTCTTGGCAGGCGGATCGTTTCTGATCATTTTTTTTTTATTATAATAAAAAAAAATCTTTGGGTAAGTATCTAGGCTTCGCAAGCTCACGCTTGTATAGAGCATGTGCTAACATTCCCATACAACACTTACTGGACGTGGGCAGCGCGGATCGGGGACCGAAACTTGGTCAATTGTGTCTGGTGGACAGGTTTAAACCTAACTGCACCAAGAAATTAATTTATTCAATCATTTTAATAATGGTTTATTTGCCAACTTGAATATTTATTTGTTTGTTTTTTTCAATAATTGTCATCAGCTCTATCTTTGTTGTGTCTTTGTGACTA
This sequence comes from Eupithecia dodoneata, assembly GCA_947044415.1. Classification (NCBI taxonomy): domain Eukaryota; kingdom Metazoa; phylum Arthropoda; class Insecta; order Lepidoptera; family Geometridae; genus Eupithecia; species Eupithecia dodoneata. The sequence continues at coordinate 1,659,365 of OX345665.1, forward strand.
CTAACTTTTTGAAAACTTTTATCTAACTTGAACTTTGAAGAAATTACTTTGTCAGTTATACATAAGTCAGTATAAATAAATACTCCTTGAATGGAATAATTAGAAAAAGGGTATTTAATGTGTTAATTTTTCTGCAGTATTTAAAAGTTTAAGAAAACTAAGTCAATTACTGTCAACGAACTACTTAAATCACAGTCCGATTTGTACTTGAGCTATAAATGTATGTAAAAGTAGCAGCCCACGGTGCATAAACAAGATTGCATGACTAAATTTAGAAAAAGCTGTCACTAGCGGTGATAAAACACGCCACACACATGCAATGACCGACCTTTTTAGATGTAAACCACTGACCTGGAATAAATAAAAGAAACAAATTAAACACTAATCACATAATAAGTCTTATAGAGATAGGTAATTGCAATACAAAATGAATCAGATCTACAGATTGATCACTAAAATAAAATAGTTAAGATTTTTAAAATCGCAAGTAATAGAAAAATATACAATTATTACATTTTTTCCATAATAAAACCATGATATGACCCCGCAAAATTAATGATATATGTGCTAAAACATTATTCCAACGTTATACATTTATCAAAGCAAGGCTTGCATCGATTACCTGTCGATCTAACAAGCAAACAAAGTATCAAATACTAGTTTTAATTATCATTCATTAATATTAACGCGTATGTGCAAGGTATACAGTGTTTTTTTGCTAAATAGGCGTGGTATACAGCCAACACGCATTACCAGGAAGATTTGCATAATTCCGCATAAGTTTTGTTGTTTCCAGACAGGTGCATAACACAATAAAGCTATAATTGTAATATATCTTTGCAATATTTCCTATTTTGCAAATCAACCGGCCGTATTAATAACCCGTAAATATTTTTTCAATAAATTACGTGAGTTGATGTTATAGAATTTTTAATTGATGTTTATATTGTAAAAGAATTTTGTAATAATGAAATAACATGCTGTTTCATTTATGGGAAGAGCTTCTTGAATTTTTTAGATGTATTTTTTTGAATTTACATTGGAGTGGCTTCACTATGCATACGTCCATCCAAAGACAGGATGATGGACGAATGTTGAACAACGTTTGGTCACCTTCCAAAAGATATTGTCCAATGTCCTTTAGTACGTTTCACGTTGTGGTACAGCCTGCAGGTAAAACGATCCTAGATAAAAGTAGCAAACATTTTTTTCTGAAAATAAATGCCTAGTGCGGGTGTCACTGTAAATTGAAACACCCTTACTAGAAATCCCTAAAATGTAAGAATATGTATGCACATAATTTAAGGTGTTATTATTTGTAAACTTTCTAGTACTCATTTTTTTTTTTTTTTTTTATAAAAAAATTGTGAATTGGTACTCTATTGGATTTGGGTTTTTTTTTATTAAGTCGTGTGCTGTATTTGTTTACTATAGTTAGATAATTAAGTTTTTTTGCTCTATCAGAATAAATATATTTTCATTTCATTTCATTTCTCTAAGCAAGAATTTTTTTAAAAATGTAACTAATTATAAAAGCTAAACCACAGACAAAACTATATTAATGAGGTTTTAATTTTGGATTTTCCGTCCATGACATAAGTTGAGGGGAAACAGTGATAGGTATTGGTGATAAGTATTTAGGTTAGGTTATCATTTAGTAGAAATTTATATTAAAATTAAAAGCTAATATTAATTAAAAATTAGTCATTTAGCATGATTTTCCTTAACATAATTGCAGGAATCAAGTAATTACCATTTATGGACTTAATTTGAGGAAAATATTGTAAATCAAAAATGTAGCTGCATTTAATTATGTATCAATAATTTCTTTTCTGAGGCACGACCAGTAGTGTGAAGGGAAATTTTACTTTCCCGTGACATGGCTATCGGTAAGAGTACATTTCTACTGTTGCCAGTAGTTTCACGAATAAATTGCATGAATTGAGGTCCAATATCACCACCACTAACATACTAAAGTCGCTTCTCACTGTCTGTCCGTCCCTATGTATGCTTAGATTTTTAAAACTATGCAACGGATTTTGATGCGGTTTTATTTAATAGATAGTGATTCAAGAGGAAGGTTTATGAACTATTTATGACACATAGATTTCCACGCGGGCGATGCCGCGGGGCGCAGCTAATACAATTTATATTGTATTATTAAATATTAATAATACAATACCTATAAAATCTCTATTGGATCTCAAAAATAAAATGAATTTTCTAACCGTACAGCACAATAAAGTGTCCACGTACATTTATCATCATAAGAGTGACTATACACTGGACACAATGTTCTGACACGTACACATGTACCTATATTGTGGGCCACTACAATAGAAATATGTAAGCTATAGGCTTTCATTTGGTCGGGGACAAATACAGCTGGGCATTACGAAGGGCATTCAAATATTGCGCTCAATATAACAATGGTAAAATAAGCTAATGTCGTATTATTTAGTTCACAAGGTAAACGACTAAAAGTTCTTAGGAAAATAAAAAGTGACGCGTGACCCAAGAGCTGGTGAGTATCTGGCGCGACGCATCATCGTTGATTTGCCATACAGCGGGGCAATGCAGCCAGCGTCTTGAAGACGCGCGCCAACTGGTATTGATATGGATCCTGTGAGAATTCATTGGTTGAATCCTGTAGACTGATTGCAGTTAGCTCAATCGTTGTAATTGTAAATACTAGTTCTAATTAGTTTCTAGTTTTTTTTTACGCCGTCATTTTCTTTGATAGAGCAAATAAAAAATAATTAATGCCGTACGATCCACAAAGCATCATCTAGCCCCAAGCTAAGCAGAGCTTGTGTTATGGGTACTAGATGACTAATACATAATACAATACATTACATAGATAGATTATTTTTATTATGAGTAGATAACGACCAGAACATCCGTTACAAATGTCTGCAGATCGTACAACCATTTGTCCCGAGGCGGGAATCGAACTCGCAACTTCGCAGGCGTACCTTCGCCCACCGCGCCACAGAGGTCGTCAGCGTCGTCGTAATGATGAAGGCCACTGTACGTATATGCTAGTCTACCTGGACATGTGCATCATAGGCGATGGAAGTTTTAGAATATGCCAAAAGTAGGTTCAGCTGAATATCTAAAACAGTTCAACAGTTATATAAGTACTTACAGCAGAATCGCAATATGTAAAACAACTGAAACACGCAAACCCGAGAAATCTGCATAAGCATAGTTGAAACTACTTCCGGGAACAAAGTATTTCAACCGCGAATAGCAAATGTAAATAAACATCGGAAGTTTGAATTACACAATTATATTTATTTGCATAGTTTACTAAATACTGCACATACTTCGTGTTCTTGAATTGAGATCACGACTGGGTAAACGTAGTGTAGGACGCCCTCCGTCTGGGTGAGATGAGATGACGACTTGCGAAGGACTGCAAGGAGGCGTCAAGCTGAATACAGGGTGCTATGACGCCAACAGTGGACTATTATAGGTTGATGATAATGATGATGTTTGGTGGAAGGGTGAGGAATGGTCATGGTCACCCTCTCCACTCTCGACGGAGTCTAAGAGAGGTAGGACTATGTAAATATGATACTCTTAACATCTGTGCGAGCCTGTTGAATTTAGACCACCTCTTTCCTTTCAGGTCTACTAACAATTTACAAATTATTACACATTATTAAAACACCTTCCTGCAGCACTGGACGAAAGCTCATATCTTCTTTTAGGTTTTAAGTAGGTCTATTTAATTTTTATTTGAATACAATTTCTGGCTTAATAATAAATATAATAATAATATAATTATAACCAATTCAATGTGTGAAATAATCTGGCATTTTTACAGGTTGCTTGAAACTTTTCTTAGAACCATTCACAACTTCGTCGAATTTACGCAAAACCAATTTTTCGCATATCAGACAGCTCAGTACGCTATTACATCGTAAAATTTAAACACCGTTTTATATGTATCACCTTTCCGTCTCGCTTACTTTCGACCAGTCAGAAAGAGATGTGTGACCCATAAAATTAAATTGGATATGATAATTGACATTGGTCAAAACCATGGTCAAAGTAAACAGAGCGGTGTGGGTCGAACCCAGTTATTTTGGAATATGTCTTGAGGGGATTTCAGGGCTATTTGTTTACTTCTCGCTCGATAATTTCTGTTATAAAGTGAGATCTTGGGAATAAATTCAGTGTCAGTGCCTCTATCAAGAATAAGATCATAGTTATGAATCGTTTCGCTTATAATAAGTCGGTAGATACCAGGCCATTCGGAAGGTATTGCGAAAAAAAGTTTTATCTATGAGAGACTGGCCAGTTATAATATATTAAAAGATTTAATAATAAAATATTTATCTATAGAACACGTTATTTTATTTTCGTAAAAATTGAGTGTCCCACACACGAGTATGTTATTTACGCAGATAATTATTACAGACATTTTTTGTCTGTTTTCATAACCGAGCACTTGCATCGTGGTTACACTGGGTACAATTTGAAACGTCATTTGTAACTTAGGGCCCTATTTCAAGGGGGCGCTATGGCGATCACACCCATCGCTGACAACGTATGTGGTTACGCTAATAGTGCGTTTGTATTAATTTATATACCTATATAACTGTGGGTGACATTGGATGGTTATTACCTATCTAGGTACTTAAAGGGTTGGTTTACTCTTCTGAAATCGTCATGCAGTCAACCCTGAAGTTCGCTGTCATTGCACCGATCTGACGTTCGATGCAGTTGTCGCTTGACCATAAAAAAAGCCTCTGAGCGACGCCAGCCGGAACGGACGTCTCAAACCAAGGAATCGTCGCAGTATTTGATTCCAGATAATATCGCCTCTCCAACTAAAATATTGTTGTCGAGAGAATTTATTCGCTAATATACCCGCGGGTCGCGACTGAGTGATCTATCCTCAAGAACTGAACATTGTACCTAACCTATAAACTTTGTGCGTGACGTGTGACCCTGGATTTACAGCCGTGAATTGATGGAGATGCCACGCTGACGCCCAGACAGGTAAGCCTTCCCAAAGTATCTGTCGGGGGTTAATTATCCAAGGTCATCCCATAGTTTTTAGATGCTGTAGTTTTCTGCAAACGAATTAGCACCCCTCGTCGAGGGGACCGCGGCGTCATTATACGCATGGTGTACCATTTCGCACCATTTTGATCCATTCGAGCCGTATATATATATATATGTTGGTCATTAAAACCATATTTAATTGTTCCTATCTATAAAAATCTAAAAATTATCGTCATAAAATTGCATATCGTTTTAGGAAGCTCGACCTTATTGCGACGTGCGTAAGGTCTAGTATCATCTGCATTCTTTATCGAAGTTCTGTGGCATTTCATAATTATAGTTTGTTATTTCGCATTTATATTACTAAAATCATAACGTAAGTTAATCAGTCATTTAGTACAGTGATTTGTGTCGTAAAATATGGTATTTTCCAAGAACTACGCATAACATTCCATCATATTTTGTGATAGCGGGTAGGAAATTTCTTCACTTCGTGAACGTAAAAGCCAGCGTGGTTGGGGTTCTCACATCGTGTGTGTTGAATGACCTACCTTTTGCACTAACATTCGCCGTGATTCCAGGAACCACAATTATTATTGTTGATCGGTCATTGAACTTTGTCATATTGAACTCGGTTAGAACTGAAATCTTATAGGTAAATGTTATTCTATTTAATCGCCTCGTATTATACGAGTATATAATCGCAATACAGTCCACTTCGCATTTGATTAAATTATTGCAATTTAGTTAAATTAATCGCACTCAATTTCATGTTCTCAATTCTTGTTTTGGTAGGTAAAATTGTGTATCTACACCGCACCTACTTAACGCTACGATTGTAAGATCGGATAAGTTATTTCTGTATTACATCTACGGGAAGTAGGTTTCCTCATGGTTGGTTATTATTTCCATACCTAAAAAAGACCTAAGTTGTTCTTTGAACTTTGGTTCTTATCTCGCATCGCACCTACTATAAGATATTTAGGATTATTACGGTCTACTTTTTTCATGAGTTTACCGTACTGAGTTTCGCATCTAGGTACTCAGTATTTTATTAAGGTACTTACTACTTAGGTTTATGTTCGCATTCGGATTTTATCTTTTATTTTCTACTTTTGATTCTAATTGCAATAATTACCTATTCGGATAGTTTAGTACGGTGCATATACCTACCTTTATACTTACCGAAAGGGTGTTATTGTGCAAGGTTGTCGTCGTAGTTTCCTTTAACTGTCACTAAGTTATTGTGATTGGTTATCGCGCGGTCGGAAGAGTGATTCCGTACCTATTACTTTATATAACGTTTGTTGCGCATTCTAATTAAGGTTCCGTAGGTAGGGAAGTTGGTTCCGTTCCATTTTTTTAAGTGATTTTTTGTGAATTCTGATTTTTGTTGGAGATTCAATTATCCTTTGAAATGGAAGATTTACAAAATAAGTTAAAGTTGTATGAAGGCAAACGCGCCGCATATTTTTCTCGTGCGCAAAAAATATTTGATTCAATAAAATGTCTAGATAATGAGAGATCGCGGAACACCTTTATTGCGCAGGCTAAAACAATCGATTTAATGCGTAATGAAATTATAACAACGATTGATAATATAAATATTATTTCAATGAAGGTTGATCCCAAATATGAAGTTAATTATAACTCATTGAATGCCTTTGACGATCTTGCGTGTGAAATAAAAAATGTTTTGAATTCTTTAACCACAAGTAACGAATCATCGGCTAGCGGGAAGAACTCAGGTTCTCCGCATATCAAAATACCTAGAATCGAGCTCCCTACCTTTGATGGTGACATTCAGAACTTTCCGTTCTTTTTTGAGACATTCAAACGCGTCATTCATACAAATTCTGATTTATCGGATTCTGATCGCATCCATTATTTATTAGGTCACCTAAAAGGCAAAGCCAAAGGCGTAGCCGCTGGAATTGTCCCTGCTGCAGAAAATTATCGTGTTATATGGGACGCGCTTATCGCTAAGTACCAGGACACACACGCATTGGCTGTGAACTATTTAGATCAGCTATTTTTGCTAAAGCCAGCTGGTTCGTCGCCCGCTAATGTAGAAAAGGTTTTTGATAAATACACCGCTATTGTGGCCGGACTCAAACAATTAAAAATCGCCAACATGTCTGATTTTATCTTTATGTACGCGGGTCTTAAGTTAGTAGACTCCGACATCGCGAAGCATTACGAAATGTCACTTCGCACTTTAAAGGACCCTCAAAGTGTTGACTATGATTATTTTGTGAAGTTCGTGCGAGAACAAGTAAAAATTCTTTATCGCACAGCTCCGCAACGGCCTGAGCGCTCGGCTGCTGGCACCAGCGCTCGTGTGCCCCCCGCACCTTCATCTAAGGTCTCGCAGGTGTATGTAGCTACATCACCTAAATGTTCGCTCTGTCGTTCGGTACACACAAACTTATACAAGTGTAGCGCTTTTTTAAAATTAAATACGAATGATAAATTTAAACACATAAAAGATAATCGTATCTGCGGTAATTGCCTAAGTACTCAACATACCGTATCTAAATGTCAATCAACGTTCACGTGTAAGAAATGCAACGGTAAACACCATTCCCTGTTACATTTTGATCAACCACCGCCACCACAATCGAAACCCACGCCTGCAGTCGGCGCCGCGCCATCTGCCAGTGCTGTAGATCAGACCTCGGATGAAGAACGTGTTTCTTTGTGTACGCATTCAGCTTCGGCTCATAATAGTACTCGCACCACGGAGGTTTTAGCTACTGCGAAAGTTTTAGTGGTAGGTAGGAAAGGGAAGGATGTTGTCGTTCGCTGTCTACTGGATCCGGGTTCTCAGAAGAACTATATTACCACCCGATGTTGCCGTAGGCTTGGGCTACCTATTCGTGACGACTCTATAGTCACGGTGAAGGGTATCGGTGGTACTTCGCAGTCGGTTCGCGGTTCAGTCGACTTCACCTTCAGCTCGCGCCTTTGCGCCCAACCCAAGTACTCCATTGATGCGCTGGTACTCGATGAGATAACCGGACAGCTTCCATTGTGCTCGATAGATGTTGCTCACCTCAATCATATCGGGTCGCATTTATTCGCGGATGATACTTGGGGAATGCCGGGGAATATTGACATCCTGCTTGGAGTAAAGTTGTTTGCTAAGCTATTGCAACCAAGTAAAGTTACTTCTACTGTTGGGTATCCAGATGCTTTAGAAACTGTCTTAGGCTATATATTTATGGGAGAAGCGCCTATTATAGACCCTCCTACCGCTACGATGTCATTTTGCGCGACGTCTTCTTTGGAAAGCTGTGACTTGCGTAAATTCTGGGAAATCGAGGAAGTTCAGGCTTCTTCAATAACAAGTGTGGATGATAAACACTGCGAGCAGTTTTATTCCTCTACCACTACTCGCTCCCCCTCTGGGAAATATGTCACTGCTTTACCACTTAAAACAGACGCCTCTGCGTTAGGAAATTCTTTGGAAATCGCACGTCGTAGGTTTTTTAGCCTCGAACGTAAATTTAAAAATCATCCTAACGTCAAACTTTTATATGATAACGTAATTAAAGATTATCTAAAAAATAACTACATTTCCTTAGTGGAAGGAGTACTTCCAGGGGAAGTCTCGTTCTATATCCCGCACCATGCTGTTATTCGCGAGGATAAGACAACCACCAAACTACGGGTGGTTCTTGACGCAAGTGCGAAGTCAGACAATGGAATTTCGCTAAACGATATTCTGTATGCAGGTCCCGTTCTTCAAGCGGACTTGCTGAACATATTGTTGAACATGAGAATTTTCGCTGTGGCAATAACTTCTGACGTGAAGGCTATGTATCTCAAAATAGCCATTCGTCCTGAAGATCGCCCTCTTCAGCGTATAGTCTATCGCTTCCACGAAGATGAACCTTTGAAAATTCTTCAGTTTTCAGTTCTTCCCTTTGGACTTAAGTGTTCTCCCTTTGTCGCAATCCGTACAATCCAACAGTTGTGCAAAGACGAAGGAGAGCAGTTTCCTCTCGCCAGTAAGATATTGAGCAGAGATATTTATATGGACGATATAGCAAGCTCTTCCTTCAATGTCGAGCAAGCAATAGAGTCTTCTCGTCAATTGATTAAGTTATTCTCACTTGGTGACTTTGAATTGACTAAATGGTCAAGTAATAGCGCTGAAGTTCTTCAAGCTATTCCCGAGTCATTGCGACTCTCACACAGTGTCGATCTAAATAAGGATCCGACTCTGAAAATTCTTGGTCTACGCTGGTTTCCCGACCAAGACTATTTCGCCTTCCAGGTCAACCCTGATGATCGCCCCTGCACAAAAAGGAATATTCTGTCGTCCATCGCTCGCCTTTTTGATGTATTGGGTCTAGTCGCGCCCATGATCCTTTATGCTAAGTTATTGATCAAGGATCTGTGGCTTGCCAAAATAGGATGGGATGATGTCCCACCAAATCGGATTGTTCGCTTGTGGGATCAATTTCAAGCTGAGTTACCTGAAATATCTCAGCTCCAATTCGCGCGTCATATTGGCGTTGTTGAACATTGTAAAGTTTCAATAGTTGGATTTGCTGATGCCAGTGAGAAGGCCTACGGTGGCGCTGTCTATGCCCACGTAGTTAAGCCAAATGGTGACATTGTCGTTTCACTGGTATGTGCAAAATCTAAAGTCGCACCTCTTAAGGTTATATCGCTTGCTCGTTTAGAGCTATCTGCCGCTCTCCTGTTGTCAATTTTGATTAAACGAGTTTTCGATCTCTATTCCCCTCGATACGCCATTGAGGCGGTTTTAGCTTTCTCGGACTCTACTATCACTTTGACTTGGATTCATTCCTCACCACATCGCTGGCACACGTATGTGGCCAACCGCGTCGCTAAAATTCAGGAAAATCTTTCGTCAGATCACTTTTTTCATGTCAAAGGAACGGAGAATCCGACTGACTGTCTTTCTCGAGGTTTAACTCCGGCCCAGTTAGTTCAGCATCCACTGTGGATGAGTGGACCTCCATGGCTGGGAACACCCCGATACGAGTGGCCAGTGACGCCATTTTCATCCGCAGAAATGCAAGAACTGCCCGAACTGAAGCCGGTGGCTCTACCTGCAGTACCGACGGCAGACATTTCGAATTCCGATCCCAGGTGTTCAGCGGAAGATCTCCTGTATAGCCGGGCGAATAGGTTTTCTTCTTGGATTAAATATCTGAAAACCATTTGTTTCGTTTTTAAATTCCTTAAACGTCTCCCTAAAGGACCCGTTACCGCATCGGACTTGGAGTTCGCTGAATTAGTAGTGTGGCGCTCTGTTCAGCGAATCCATTTTGAATCAGATCTTGATCGCTTAAACCGCAAACAATTATGTTCTAAGCCACTACAGAAGCTTAGTCCGTTTCTGTACAATGGACTTATTCGCGTTGGTGGACGTTTAGCCAATTCTGAGTTGGACTTTGACTCTCGTCACCAAATTTTACTTCCCCGACAGGACTACGTAGTGGAACTTCTAGTTTCCCACTATCATGTCAAAAATTTCCATACAGGTCCAAACTTACTTTTGTCCCTCCTGAGACAACGGTATTGGATTCTGTCCGCACGACGTATTGTTCGTCATATAACTTTTAATTGCAATATTTGCTTCCGCGCTAAGCCACGACCGGTTTTTCCAATCATGGCTGATCTGCCTCAATCACGAGTTGACGTCGCTCCTAAAGCATTTTCACACACTGGGTGTGATTACGCGGGACCGCTCATGATAACGTCTGTGCGTGGCAGAGGCCAAAGGAGTCGTAAGGCTTATATTTGTCTCTTTACGTGCTTGACAACGCGTGCTCTGCATCTGGAAGTTGCCTCAGATCTCAGCACTGCGAGCTTCCTGTCAGCACTAAAACGCTTTCTCTCGCGCCGTGGTCCCGTCGAATGTCTATATACAGACAACGGCACCAATTTCATCGGCGCCAGATCATATCTTCGCGATCTCTACCAATTCCTATCTCAAGAATACCGCCCCTATTGGGAAACCGCACTGACGGAGCATAAGATCACTCATAAAACCATCCCCTGTAGAGCTCCACATTTCGGTGGATGCTGGGAAAGTGAAGTAAAGAGTGTCAAAACGCATCTGTTGAAAGTCGTCGGTCAACAAATACTCACCTTTGATGAGCTTAACACTATGTTAGCTCAAGTCGAGGCTTTATTAAATTCCCGACCTCTCTATGTACTTAGCTCAGATCCGTCAGATCCTACCGCTCTTACACCTGCACATTTTCTTAATACAAAACCGCTTGTGTTTTTACCCGCTCGCGAAGTTACTGAAAAGCGTTTACACCTTATTTCACGATACGAATTCACTGATCAACTCGTCCAATCTTTTTGGAAACGGTGGCGCAATGAGTTTCTGCACACCCTCCAATCAAGACAAAAATGGAATACTCCTTCTAACCCAGTACGTGTTGGGATGGTTGTTATTTCCATGCAGGATAATGTAATGCCCTTGCATTGGCCGTTAGGTTTAATCACAGAAATCTTTCCGGACAAGAAAGGGATATGTAGAGTAGCGTCCGTGAAGGTAAAAGGTGGAATGCTTCAGAGCAGACCGATTGTTAAATTGTGCCCGCTCCCAATTCAGTAAACCTTATTTAGATTATTATTATTGGTAGCTTCGTATATGTATAATATCCTATATATATAAATAAATTTAAATTTGTTACTCACACCGCTGGGGTAGAGCTTTCGCGACGATATGCAATTATAATATTTTTATATAAATAAACAATTCTAATTTCTTTCTCAATAATATAATTTCGCTTTCTCTGTGTTTTGAAAGTAGGATCTTTCAAGCCGGGGAATATGGTTACGCTAATAGTGCGTTTGTATTAATTTATATACCTATATAACTGTGGGTGACATTGGATGGTTATTACCTATCTAGGTACTTAAAGGGTTGGTTTACTCTTCTGAAATCGTCATGCAGTCAACCCTGAAGTTCGCTGTCATTGCACCGATCTGACGTTCGATGCAGTTGTCGCTTGACCATAAAAAAAGCCTCTGAGCGACGCCAGCCGGAACGGACGTCTCAAACCAAGGAATCGTCGCAGTATTTGATTCCAGATAATATCGCCTCTCCAACTAAAATATTGTTGTCGAGAGAATTTATTCGCTAATATACCCGCGGGTCGCGACTGAGTGATCTATCCTCAAGAACTGAACATTGTACCTAACCTATAAACTTTGTGCGTGACGTGTGACCCTGGATTTACAGCCGTGAATTGATGGAGATGCCACGCTGACGCCCAGACAGGTAAGCCTTCCCAAAGTATCTGTCGGGGGTTAATTATCCAAGGTCATCCCATAGTTTTTAGATGCTGTAGTTTTCTGCAAACGAATTAGCACCCCTCGTCGAGGGGACCGCGGCGTCATTATACGCATGGTGTACCATTTCGCACCAGTATGTTATTGTATGGCAGACGACGACGTTGCCAAACCCTTAGGGAACTCACCGGGGCGCTACAGCGAGATGAGTCGCTGGCAACGTATACAAACTATTGTATGGCAGACAACGTTTCCAAACTGGCTAAGTCAACAAGTAGGTTAGCTGCCATACAATACAGATGAAAATATTGGATATGGAACCCTAACTGTGGCGAAACATGTCTTTACCTATTTCGCGTCAGACGGATACCTTAGGCGATGGCAATACCAGGTTAAAAATGTTTAATGCCCTTTTTTGCGGCAGTAATCCATGACCATGGCACTACTACATAGGACCCGGTCGAAACATCGAAAAAATCATAGGTTGATAAGTTAATGCTAGAAACTCTCATGTAAATTTATTTAATGAAATTCGTACTTTCACCTAACTAGTAGGTATACAATTGTTGCTTGATACAACTCGTTGATACCTTCACTCTAATATTTCATAACAATTGATACCACCGCTTTATCCTGCTAGGGCTACATTTCCGACGTGTCACCGCAGAGTAATCGCTTCTCGGACGAGCACGGTGATTGATGCCCGATAACTGCCACCGTCCGATTATTGGCATTGAGAAAGCAATTTTTCGTACGCTTGCTCAATATTTCGACAAGCACCCATTATAACGCAATCTTTTAATTATTTACTCGAGAAACATTTTTTTACTTCTCGGTCCGTATTCGCAAAAAATCGATGCGGAAAACGCGCATTGCAAGCTAAAATAAACCTTCTTTTTATAACAACACTGACTTACACCGATGGCTATGATGTATGACAGCTCCTTGCACAGTCGCGTTGTTCAAGCAATGAACGCGTTAAATTAAGTCTCAATAAAAGTTAAAAACGTAGGCTAAGGTAACGTAAGTAAGGTGAGTGTGGGTATAGCCGGTCATTCGAATAAGGGCCCTGCTTTCAGCTCGCGTTTAAAGGACGTATCTTAGCACACAATAACTTTCTTGATAATAATATGTAATTAAAACGGTAATTACGGCGACAGTTTGTATTCGGTATTTTCGGGGGCGGTGATATTAATCACGGGTAGATAATTCTCGGACAATTTGCTTGGTTTATCAGTACGCAATTATACGAAACGCGCACGTTAATGAACGGTTGCGAAGTGGCTGTGGTGTGGGGGATAGGCGGTAGCGAGTTTAGGGCACTTTGGAGCCACATGGTACCATCTTACCACGGCTTTAGCAATAGGATTGAAAATTCAAAATCATATCTAATGCCTAAATGTAGAATTCCAGTCTAGCTTTCGAATTCAGTGCTAGAATAGTACTGGAATAATGTAAACCATTATGGATTTTATCATCTGAGTTAAATAAATACAATACAATTACTCATTACAGCGTCAACTTTTTAATTCTAGCTCGCGCATTCCATCGCCACTGGAATAGTGAAGACAGCCATTTCAGTACTGGATTGAAATTTAAAACAAGTAAGTAAGTAAACGTTATTTTTTTTTTGAAAAAGCTTTTTTGTATTTGGTGATGAGGTAACAATGAAGTTGAATGAAGACTAAACTTGTCCCAAGCTTTTTTATCCTCTAGCTAGATAATCTGATATTTTAAGGCTTTTAACAAAGGATATGTGGCATCATTTATTTGAATTGATTCATTCATCATATGAAATAAGTTGAAATAACCGCCCCCGCTACCGTTCATGCGACGCCAAACCACGAGAACGCTTCGTTTTATAACTTAAAGCAAGCCCCCGTCTACTCCTGCGCATCTTCGCATCTTCCGCGCTGTTATTACAGGCTGAGTTATTGCGTTGACACGTTATAGTGTTGTCGAAAAAATATCACGCACAAAAGTGATAATTAACCGTGAAACTCGGTTTCCATGAAAGCCGTGGAAAGTGGTTATGCAACGGCGCATCACTTCGATTTCTTAATTGTTCCGTGAGAAGTTCCGAGTAGCGGGTTCGATACCCGGTTATAAGCAGGGTAATAAGTTCGCGGTAAAGCACAATAATAATTATCCTGATCAAATGGGGAAACCTGAACATTTAAGTCAGTTACCACACAATGTAAAATAAATATACAATAAATAATGCAAGACAATCCACATAGCATCATCTACCCCAAATCTAAGCAGAGCTTGTGTTATATACGTATATACTAGAGGACTGCTTGCAACAGTCTGCAGGTTACTTAATTATTTTTTATAATTCATATATCATATTACAATAAAGTGTTTTCTATCTATCTGTAGCGGCGACAATTTTTTCTATTTTCTGTAGCATATTTGTTATCCTGCCTGATAAGTATTATGTTTAGTATATATTTCAGATTATGGCTAATTTTACACAATAATATCCGTTGCAATAAAATTAGTCTCTTGGCATGCATTCTCGCCAATTCCCGGCGGGAGTCTAGAAACAGGCTTTAACCGTTTCTACGACAATCATTAAACCAGCGGGATGCAACAGGTGAGGTCCTAATATTTCAATAAATCAGTCAAGTGTGAGTCGGACTCGTGCATCAAACGTTCCGTACCACATTATTAAACTTACTAAATGAGATGGCCAAACGCGTAACCATAACTAATAATAACAGCATATGATATTTATGATATCAGCCATCCATTCATAGTATATAATACGTATTCAACGATTTTATCGATGTTATTAAATCGGTACCTACACAAAATAAATTGGTTGTTTTGAAAAAAAACAAAACGGACTTCAAATTCCTCTATATTTACGCTGTTCTTCAAGGTTTGCGAGACAATCAAACGGAGTAATCAAACATACGTACATAGCCGAACATAGAACCTGCTTCCTTTTTTCATTCAAAAATATAGAAATAGACCTGTACGCCTGATAAATAGGCATATATTACTTTTTTTTTTTGGCCGATGACATCGTCACTTGCTACAATAGTCCCGTTAGCAGTGCAGCCGTTTGAATGGGTACTGATTATTACTGAACCCTAAAAACTATCATTAATCGTATAAAACATAACTAACAGGCCTACGAATGACTCACAAAGGATGGAGACTAAAAATAATTTACTTAAACATCGCGAATTGTGTTTAATTAGTAACTAATGTATTATTTATTGTGGCATGTATGTATTGTACTGGCATGTGATGTGTCCGCGTATTGGCATGTAGCGTGAGAGCGGCCTTATTGCATGCTTGAGCAGGGTTTCTATTCTGGGTTCACACGGCAATGGGATGATAGGAGACCGAAGCTCTGTCGGTAGATAAGCAATAGCTTCAAACTAAATTAAACTCGAATTTTAACTAGATGCCGCCACTTGAAAAATTAGACCGCGCTATCGAAATGTTTTGAAACTACAATGTAGTTTCAAATGTTTTACTTCATCAAAGACTCGAATTTCTAAACAGTGTAAATTGCTTTGGAAAAAACATTTCGATAGCGCGATCTCATTTTTCAAGTTAGTAATAGTAACACATAATTTGGCGTGTTTAAAAATCTGTTTAGCGATTTCGAATTCCTAAATAGTAAAAATGGGTATGGAAGGAGCATTTCGACGGGATTTAATGTTTCAAGTAGCGACATCTTGTTAAAATTCGAGTCTAATTTAGTTTGATGTGATGAGTTGATGACATATGGATGAAACAACGATTTAAAAGACTTCTTGTTTATGCCCGTTGCCATGGAAACCATTTATCACCAGTGATTGTGAAAATACGTTTTACGGTGCACTTATCAACTCCTCGAGGATCAAACTTTTATGGGGCCACCTCAAAATCAACATTTATACAACAACGAACCATCAAAACCTATTAACACTTTGACTGCGATTTTTTTTCGACGACTGCGATCTTTTTTTTAACCTAAAAAATTCGTGCTGCCGCTCTACACAGCGGTTGTGTTGCACCGCACATGCGTTTCGTTCGAAAAATATTACGGCCTTAGAATAACTAGGCTTAGAACCGCAGTAGGCGCACGCGAAGTGACGCAATTTCAAGTTAGCCTTTAAAGGCTACGTACATCGCTCGACACGCCAGTGCTCAAGGTCAAGACCTACTGGGAAGAGCTCCGTAATTTTTTAATAATAATGACTTATTGTGCAGTGAAAGGGTGTAACAACTCTTCTCATAATAATCAGAAACAATAGAAGATTCAATTTCACGGGTAAATACAACCTGGCATCTTATATACTTGAGTAAAACATTGGTATAAGCACTAAAATAAATCGTAAACATAACAGACGCCATTACATAAAAATGTTGCTAGCTATTAGAAAAATTATTTTCCCCCATAGGTACTTATTTGTTTAATCTATTTCTACTTTACACTTGTAGGACTTTTATTTGCCAGATATAATTAGGGTTACCTACTAACTTACCTGGATTTTTAAGTGAAATATGTACCTATGTTCTATTAAGCTTGGTATAAATAATCAAAAACTTTTGTTTTATTTTCACGGGCAAGGAAATAGATTGTTACAGACTGTCCGGATGTTGATGTAGTCGGAGCGTTAAATATAAAAATTTCATTGGTTTCATTAGACGATGAACCCTAGTTTTATTAATGTCTTTATATTCTTTCTTAGATTTCCTTCTGATCCGACTTCAGTTCAGTTCTTTATTAATAAGAATATTCATGTTGTTTTGACATTATGTCAAACAAAATAATACATACTTACATATGTAGGGTAACAAAAAAAAAACAACGAAATAACACGAAAAATAAAATAGACTGTTGCTTCCCGATTGGTTGAAAAACTTAGACGAAATTGCAAAGAAAAGTTTTGCAATCCAACTAA
Source organism: Eupithecia dodoneata (assembly GCA_947044415.1). Classification (NCBI taxonomy): domain Eukaryota; kingdom Metazoa; phylum Arthropoda; class Insecta; order Lepidoptera; family Geometridae; genus Eupithecia; species Eupithecia dodoneata. The sequence continues at coordinate 1,676,584 of OX345665.1, forward strand.
ATACACTAAGATATGATTATGTTCTATAGTTTTCGAAGAAAATGACAAGCATATCACGAAAGGTGGTTTATGCAAATTACGAGAGGGTGCTATCCCAACAAAGGTATGAAAATGTTTTGGCCATATTTATTTCTATCTATTTAACTGATTCGCTAACTCAACACTCCCCTGTATGTAAACACCCATAGGGTATATAATATTTACAGGAAGTTTTCTGTTAATGAAATATCATCTAACAGAAAAGTGATAAATATGATAATCATTTACTCCTTACAAAATGTTACAATTTCCCTACCTTATGGGGAAAATGTTAATAGCTTGCAACATTATTTGTGCACTTGTGTGCGTGTCGGCTCTTGTAATGACGTGCAGCGTACGCACACATTGCTTGTTTTTTGGCTTCAACTTAGAGCGGAATGTTTTGTGAAATTATCACTCTATGTCTTATTACTCTGAGATTACGGCTGTGCTGAGTCACAAAGATTTGTATTTTCTTAGCCGCTGCGCTAGTGTGGATTTACGCATATTAGTCACTTGTAGAAAACACATACCGTGTGATTTCAGCAGTTAAAGTGTTGAGAATTGGATGGGATCACCAATATGGTTGTACTCTAATGAAAGTAAACTAAAAGTAAATAACCATAAACTACAAAATAAATGTACCACAGTAAACAGAAAGAACAATATTTACGTACAATAATGATGTTAAAGAATCGGTTAACATAGAAAATGCCTTTTATATAGCCGCTTTCTGTCTCATTGAATGCAATGTTAATTATTGTTCAGCTTAATTAAATAGCCTTAACATACTCCCAATTATCTACGGAAGACACTACATTATTAAAGAGTCGCATTTCTGACAATATTAAATGGGCTCATTGATACTATAAAATAATATGGTTCTTAAAGAGTAGTAGGTGAACACCTAAATGGGCCCGCCAAGAACCGACGGCTGCTGGGGCAAACGTTTTCTTGAGTGGAGACCACGACTCGGTTAACGTAGTGTAGGACGCCCTCCGACCAGATGGGATGACTACCTGCGAAAGACTGCAGGTAGATGCTGGATGCGTCAAGCTTAAGACAGGGCTATGTCCAGCAGTGGACTAAAATAGGTTGATGATGGCGCTTTGATGAAGCCATCGTAGGGTAAAAATATGATCCAGTAATTCCATTCATCGATGTCAATCCGCGAAGCCTGTGAAGATCCCAGGAAGATTCTGCGCTTCTGGGCGGAGTTAGATTGGTTAGACTTGCAGAACTAACCACGCACAATGGACCTACCCGAGTCTAAGTGCAGACATCTTTTACCTGCACACACCATAGCCATAACTATCACTCATCTTCAGAATGATGAAATGAAGATGTACCTATCGCCGAATTACAGCCACAACGGCTAGTCTCGTCGCAAACAAGCCACAGGGCATATTATAGGGTAAAATCAGGATAGTTGCCTCAGTGGGATACTTGCCGCGGTTTTTAATAGGTACCTACATAGCACAAGTGTGAGCGCAAACATAGTCGCACTTTCTTCAGGAGAAAACAATTAGGAGAAGTAGTGATGGGCTTTAGAATCTTTAAACTTTGAACGTGATAGTAGAACCGAGACGAGTAGTTTCTCTATCATACATATATATAGTTATCTGTTGATCCTTCAGTTTATTTATTAAATCGAGTTTTATAACACTTTCAGTACCGTCTATTTCATTGAGTCGTCTATAACAAGTTAATAAGATGCCTATCACAGCCGTGGGCGGGTTTCGAAGTGCGATCGTAATCGGTGGTAATGCGATGTCTCACTTTCGATGGGAATTACTTAACGACGGTAAATGGTAAAGGTTGTGATTGTAAGGTTTAAGGTTTATGGGTCGTAGAGTGTGGTGCTACTGGGTAGAGAAGACTTTGAGACGACTAACCAAAATGGTTGATAATCTAGGGAATACTTTGTGCCATTGGATTTTGAGACGACTAACCAAAATGGTTGATAATCTAGGGAATACTTTGTGCCATTGGATTTTGAGACGACTAACCAAAATGGTTGATAATCTAGGGAATACTTTGTGCCATTGGATTTTGAGACGACTAACCAAAATGGTTGATAATCTAGGGCCTACTTTGTGCCATTGGATTTTGAGACGACAAACCAAAATGGTTGATAATCTAGGGAATACTTTGTGCCATTGGATTTTGAGACGACTAACCAAAATGGTTGATAATCTAGGGCCTACTTTGTGCCATTGGATTTTGAGACGACAAACCAAAATGGTTGATAATCTAGGGAATACTTTGTGCCATTGGATTTTGAGACGACAAACCAAAATGGTTGATAATCTAGGGAATACTTTGTGCCATTGGATTTTGAGACGACAAACCAAAAAGGTTTATAATCTAGGGAGTACTTTGTTCCATTATCTTCTGTGTGTTTAACTACGATTAAATATTGAAATTGTTCTCAAGTTTTGTTCCATCAAAACTTATTAATTTTCTCTGTGTCATGTTAAAATGTGCCTTAGTTATTAAATAATACCATGTATCATATGCTGTTGTGTCGAATAAATGTTTTATCTATGTAATATTAATCATTTGCCGGGAAAAAACTAAAAAGACAGATCACTGAATCCAGGAGTTGAAGTTTTATGTGCTGTTCACAAGAAATTCACTTCATTCCTTGTTGCAATATAGAGGTTTGAATAAAGAGTAAATCAGAAGCGATTCTATAGTTTGGACAACTGAAGATTTTTTTACAACCACAGAAAAAAAAATAGTTTATTTCTTATACATCAGAACACGCGGCAGCGTGTTCAAGCCAAGTTCAAGCAAAGGAACGCGCCGAGTGTATCATTACACGAACCACTTGGTGCCACTTTTGACCCTTCTATAACTCAAAACTTCTTTAACGTAAACACATAAAACTACGTGTGTTTAATTATATCCATAAGGACATGTAGAAGCCCAAATTTCATGAAGCTAGCTCAAACGGTTATAAAGATATGAAGGTCAGAAAGTCGTTAAAATTCACACTGACTGACTGACATATATATAGTACCTAAATCTAACCTACTTCCAGATGACCTAGAAGGATGAAATTTGGAATCCAGCTCGGTAATTGTGTGTAAGCGTAGGAAAAAATCAAAAAATAAAAAAAAGTCAAAAATTAGTGATGTTAGCGACGACGACCTTATGTCAATGGAATAAGGTTTAAATTAAAAATAGATCCGCATTGCAAAGAATAAGCAATAGTACTAAGTCTCCGATTGCGCCATAGAATACAGTGGAGTTTTTAGAGACCGGCCCGTATAATACCTACCTAGTTATGTACCTATGTCGAAGCATTGCATAGAATAAGCAATAGTAGATACTAACGTCTCCGATTGCGCCATAGAATACAGTGGAGTTTTTAGGGACCGGCCCGTATAATACCTACCTAGTTATGTACTTATGTCGAAGCATTGCATAGAATAAGCAATAGTAGGTACTAACGTTTCCGATTGCGCCATAGAATACAGTGTAGTTGTTAGGGACCGGCCCGTATACATGTACCTACCTAGCTATGTACCTGTTTTCGAACGAATAGAAAGGATAGAAAGGGAAATCAGAAATGTTCTGGAATATATAAAGAGATAGGTATAGCCCGGAAAATCGTAGATTTTTCTAGTTTAGCTCAGCAGAGGTATACAAGCCGAGTTTGTTTGCAAGTTTAGTTAGTTCTTATTTTACAAGTGACCAAGTGAGCAAGTGTTAAGGAAAGTAAAGGAAAGAAAACAGTGAACAGTGCAGTGACTTTGTAATAAGTGCGTAGTTGTGTGTATTCGTTATAATAAACCGACACTAAGTGTTCTGAGCTGTTTTACTTGATCATCACTCCCGACCAGCCCTAGTTGAGATCTTACACCTTTGACGAGCCCCTACAAGTGGTGTCCCCATACAAAAAAAAACATTTGTTTTTTGCAAGAAAAAACATTAAATCTCAATACCTGCCTAGTTTTCTTTGCAAAAAGTAATGATATCCCACCAAAACATAAATGTAAAAAAGGAGAGCCAAGTTCAATACAAAAATTAAGATTGGCTGTGGGCTTCCCCGCAAAAAGAATGGAGATATAAATGAGTGCCAAGTCAAATCTATGTAGGTTAGATTTGACTTGGCCAGTTTTTATCAGAATTAAAACGTTGAATAACTTTATAAAATGACTGATGTAATGAAAACTGGCCAAGTCAAATCTAACCTACATAGATTTGACTTGGCACTCATTTATATCTCCATTCTTTTTGCGGGGAAGCCCACAGCCAATCTTAATTTTTGTATTGAACTTGGCTCTCCTTTTTTACATTTATGTTTTGGTGGGATTTAAATAATCATAAAGTAACTGTTAAGATTCTGCTCTATTTTTTATAAAAATCACGTGACAGAAGTGGTTTGCGTGGGCTAATAGATTGATAGGTGCTGTGGTTGTGACACTGACTTGACATGCTGCCTATAAATGACGGATTTACGCAAGAATCGAAGATACGATCAATAGAGTTAATAGCCGTCTCTAAAATGTGCTGAATTCGTACACCTTCACGTTTTAAAGTCTCTCTCGGAATTTCCGAATTTGATGAACGTCTGTATCGGTTCCGACGTCCCGAACGTTCTAGGCGAATTCAAGATTTCTCGTCTCAGCTAGCTTGGACTGGACACGTCGAGACATCGACGACCTCTGTGCCGCGGTGGACGAAAGTCAGGAGGTTGCGGGTTCGATTAGCACCTCGGGACAAATGTTTGTACGATCTGCAGGTATTTGTTCCGGGTGTTTTGGTTGTTTTCTAAGTATAATAACTTTATCTATCTAATATATTGTATTATGTACATCAGTCATCTAGTACCCAAAACACAAGCTCTGCTTAGCTTGGGGCTAGATAATGCTGTGTGGATTGTCCAGTATTATTTAGTTTGTCCAACATTATTGAAAAAGTTAAAAGATCGAAGATATGTTCTATGTGAGGGACAGTGCTTGTTCTCTGGATGATTCTGTCGGAAGAATGCAATATCTAAATTGGGGTGATTTAGTAGATTGATGCCATAATTTCCTGCTTACCCCCAGAATAATTTTATGGTTCCAATTCAAGATCATTATCTATACAACAGCGAATTAATTTTTAAATCAATATTAATAATAAGGTTTTTATATTATTTGACTTAACACTTTGACTGCGATTTTTTTTGACGACTGCGATCTTTTTTTTAACCTAAAAAATTCGTGCTGCCGCTCTACACAGCGGTTGTGTTGCGCCGCACATGCGTTTCGTTCGAAAAATATTACGGCTGTGCTGAGTCACAAAGATCTGTATTTTCTCAGCCGCTGCGCTAGTATGGATTTACGCATATTAGTCACTTGTAGAAAACACATACCGTGTGATTTCAGCACTCAAAGTGTTAACAGATATATCAAATTAAATTATGTAAGTAGGTATTAAAGAATCTTTAAACCGAAGTATGCGTTATAATTTTCACGACAAAGTATACGATTATAAAATCTAGGTGCAAATGAATGGAAGGTGTATTCCAAACTTCTCTCTATCTTTGGACAGAAGTGTATTATAATAACAGTAATTTGTCCGACTTAATGAAGACCATATTTTCAAAATTAAGTAGACACTTCTACTGTCAACAGCTTAGATAAAGATGGTAACATAATTTATATTGCACGTTAATATAAACAGCTAATGTTAAGAGAAATTGCTATTAAACGGTTCATGTTAAGAAGACAAGACTAGATTTATTTAACTTGCCGATGCCAAATGTTTTGTTTTTGTGACAACAAAATATATGTATTTGATTCTCATAGTCGATCTATATCACTTTTTGGGCTTGTACTGTATATTTTATAGCTATAAATAGGCCTAACTTTAATCATTTTTAGATTTTCACTTAAACATGTTTCTTGACCAAGTGCAAAGTGCTATTTCTGTGCTTAGAGACAATCGTCTCTATCAGGCATAGAAGTAGCACTTTGCATAGAGATAGTTTAGAATCTAAACTCTCTTTATATCGATTCTCGATAAGATCAGACCGTTGTCATTCTTAAACATAAAGCTCGATTCATCATCGACATAAAGCTCGATTCATCATCGACATAAAGCTCGATTCATCATCGACATAAAGCTCGACTCATCATCCACGAAAATCGGGAATACGCAAAACATAATCTCTGTACTTCGCCGTGTCAAAAGAATATCAGCACGTGCCGACTCGTGCTTCACATATGAGTTTATGACTTATGTTATGTCAACCATATCAGATGAAGTGCTTTCGGCAGATTGCATGCTGCGACCCTTGCTCTCACACGTGGGTACTTGGAACCAGGATTAGCGGCAACCGGTTCGGTATCAACACTATCAACGATGGACATGCGAAATGTGACCCATTTTAAACTGATAGCTGGAGGTTAGCTACGAGATTTTATTTTATTTTGCTTTTTCGGAAGACAAACAGTTTTACATACTTAATAGATAAACTTTAATAATAACTCATCATCATCATCAGCCTACGTTAGTCCACTGCTGGACATAGCCCCCAATGAGCGCCACAGCGCCCTGTCTTCAGCTTGACCAAATAATAACTAATAACCATAAATGGCTATTGGTGGTGTTTATGGTGTCCTCGCATGTAGAATCTAAAAGATTACTTGCCTGCAGAAATGAAGTAACAGCTCAGTCTTATAATAACTAACACCTAGGTACATTGAATCAAAATAAGTAGAACTAACAATTGACTTGGATTGGTACCTGATTTCAAAGCTTTTTAGCTTTCAAAAATCTTGCAATTACAGTACCTTTTAACTACCTACCCTTCTAAACTCGACCTTTTTAAATGCTCTAAGAACAATAGATAAGACCAGCTTTCAGCACAGCATGCCGTATTTTTCCAGAACCCATAAATAAAACTCTTGTACAACAACGAGGTTGGATGCTTTGTAACTTGTATATGATACATATCTAACCTATAATTATTTTATGGATCGCAAATTCGTCCTGTAACAAACTTAGTTTTGAACATCATACAAGATTCCACTCTTCACATTTAATTGTAGGTTACAAACTATCCGCAAAACTTTAGCTTTCACCCAAAGCCCGTTTTATTTCGAACTTATTGTCAAATCGCATTACATATTCTTATTTCCCACTGAAAGCTCGTAAAACTTCAACTGTGGGGGTGTGAATCGCGAAATACTCGTCGTTTTATGGCTTTTATGAAATACGGCGTCAGATCTGGTAGTTACTCGTAATATTACAGCGAGGGACCGCCCCGGTGGTTTCAGTTTTTGATGATAACAACAGTTTAACTTATTTATCACGAGCGAATTTTAGGTAGTATTTAAAAGTGAATAAATAAACAAATAATGCTGGACAAGCACAGCATCATCTAGCCCCAAGCTAAGCCAGTGTTATAGGTACGAGATGACTGATTTACATAATGCAATACATTACATAGATAGATATTTTTTATTATACATAGAAAAAGACCAGAATACCCGGAACAAATGCCAGCAGATCATACAACGTTTCTCCCGAATCTGCAACCGATGCACCGCACGGTTCGTCTTCGCGCCCTGTACTTTGATGTCCTCACATGTAGCGCATACAGAGTTCGAACGACTCGGATACTAAATAAATTAAATATCTAACCTATCCTTCAAAAAAACTTCGTAGTTAGAAACGTCTATTGTCTTACTAGATGCATATAAAGAAAATATCGCATCGTTTAAAAAAGAATAGACTGTAGGTAAACAGCTAGATAAAATCGCAATTCGCATTTATTGCGCAATGAATTGTAGCGTTTTATGTTAATAACGAACCATGTGGGCCGGAATGTCGAAATACTGACTAATCTGGCCGTGGGCTGCCGGCGGAAAAAATGGCAATTTTAAATTATACACGCTGCCCACACCATAGAAGGTTTAGCAGTTGTACAATGCTGGACGCTCTGCGAAATTTTCTAATCATGAAAAGCCTGGAGGTTTTAAGGGCATTTTTTTATTAAAATCCTTATGCTATTTAATTAGATCAAATTAAATTACATTTATTTCAGACAGAGTACAAAGTTAACACACGCAGTCCATATAGCGAGACACATTTTAAAACATACACAAAAATAATTTTTACATTAAAATAAACTAAAAAATATGATGATCATTTAATGCATTTGAAGCCAATATGTCAAGTCAATATGAGTGTTTGCCCGGTTCATAAATAGGCTATGATGCCATGTTAGACCTGCAAGCGAAAGATCTAAAAACCCGAAATAAAGCTTTGTCTTAACTGACATCACCCAGAGAAATATAAATATTATGTAATAGTGAAGCACGTACACCTAACGACTGTAAACACAATTAAATCTAAACCATATTAAGACTTAAAACAACTCTATAAAGCCTATTTCTCGCCATACTCGTTTCCGAGAGACAAAGCTTCTATAGGCTACCCACTGCCCACTCTAATCGAATATGTTCTTTATTGGTACATCTACATTTATAATTACTTCATTATTAATTGTAAAATAATATACCTAGGCGGTTTCGCCTACGTGGCTATATTGCCTCTTAAATATCCATGAAGAAGGTCATTAACAAACTGAGATATCAGGACTTTTTTACGATACAATTAATAAGTTTAAAAGTTTGTCAGGATTTGAGCAATTAAACATAATAAATATGTACTGGTTGGCTAAACCATGCTTTTTTTGGACTGGTCGAAAAAAGCTTGCCAGACTGCAGTTAACTCAATTGTTTCAACTGTAAATACTAGTTCTAATGTGTTTCTGTTATTTGATTGTTATTTTATTTTTTAATAAAGAGATGCTACTAAGTTAATAAAATTAAACTAAATAAAATAAAATTTGATCAAAACAAATTGAATTGAACTAATTAAATCAAATTTAACTATGTACATATATCAAATAAAAAATGTTATATTTGTAATTTGATTGAATATATCATTAATAAAAAATTATACAAATGTAATAAAAAATCATATTCCCCAACAGGGGCATATTTCAGGCTATTTTTAATAGAAAGTTGAACTAAATACTGTGTCTTAAGGAAGCCTCTACCGCACAACAACTTACAAGCTAGAGTCTAGCTTGTAAGTTGTTGTTCACTGATGAAAATTATAGCAATGCCTGCTAAGATTCAATAACAACCAGAAACAGCAGGTAACTCCAGATTATCCGCAAAAACAATCCCGGGCAAGTTTACAGATAATATTTCAGATGAAACAAAGCTCATACAGCTCCGGACCGACAAAGCGGCATCGCAAATCTCATTTGCGGACAACAAACAGATAACTATCTCATTCTTTCAACAATGGAGTGCGCGTTCATAAACAGAGCCTAATTAGTAATATTCCATTGTGGTAGCAAACGTACAATACGATGCGAGTTATCTAGGGCGATAAGCGAAACCTTCCAGCGACAATTATCAGTCGATGACGGTTCTAAAGCTTTCTGCATCGCTTTCTTACCAACCATTGCTGGTCAAGTATTTCTCTTTATCCTTACGCTTGCAACTAAATCTTCAAACTGCAGGTTTCTCAGAGATGGTGCAGCTTTTAGCTGTGTCGAGATAGCATCGTGTGCTGAATACGTAATGGTCAATAGTGCTCGAACGTGTTCGGCATTGTTCCGCCGGCGTAAATTGAATATGTGCATTGAGGAAGATTAGAGGCTCCTTGAGCATGGAACTTGATTTATTTGAATTGTTGCATCGGTCCTATCAGGAAATTTAGATAATAAGCGAACTCGGCAATAAGTTGGAACAAAGTTGTAGCGTTCCAGGAATTTATTTCTGTATTGTTTCCTGATTGGTGTGGTGTAATAGTGTTTTCAATCTGTTATTTATCGTATGTATTGATCGCGTACTTTTTGTTACTATTATTAATAATCATGATTAATGTAAACAAATCGCGAAAGTTTAAAAAGTTTTAGGTTATTAATTTGTCTTCTACCTATGTACTCGTATTGTATTTGGTACTGAAAGGTAAGGACATAGAAAACAACTATATACTACCTATTGTACTCAAAGCCGGGCATGGGGGTACGTTCTATTACTGGAATGTCCCGTTGGCTTTACGTCAGCTCGACGGACTCGCCTTAAAATTGAAGTGAACATTAAAATAATGTTATTTGATAATAATGAATAGTATAAAATATGACCTGTCTAAGTGCTTATTTGTAAGCCTAAAGAAATAAAAAACTTTTCAATTTTATTTTCATTTTAAATTGGCGTGCTGACAATAGCTTACTAATATAAAATATAGATAAATAATAAATAAATAAATAATGCTGGACAATTCACACAGCATTATCTAGCTCATTATCCCCATGGTAAGCAGAGCTTGTGTTATGGGTACTAGATAACTGATATACATAATACAATATATTACATAGATAGATATTTTTTATTATACATAGTAAACGACCAGAACACCCGGAACAAATATCTGCAGGTCGTACACACAATTGTTCCGAGGCGGGAATCGAACCCGTAACCTCCAGCGTCGCAGGCGGACCTTCGCCTACCGCGCCACATCGGTCGTCTAGACCGTCTAGACAGATACGTTATAATATAGATATATTAAACTGAAAACCTACTTAAGAATAAATATAGCTCTATATTTCCCTGGACCTTCAAGTGTTTGCAGAAGCTGTGCTTAAGTATCAGTCCCTCAACTATTTATAAACAGAAACCATCACACTAAATAATATTTAACCATCACTGAGCTAACCTAGAATTTCTCCTGACGCGAACTAATTTGAAGTTTATGCAAAGTACACTCGGGGTAATTGATACATGCGCAATGGCAAGCGAGAATGCTAAGCGACTTTTAATTCCCGTAAAATTGTTTTGTTGATGACTGTACAGGTGTGTAAACTTACACTTTACGAAAGGTGTTTGAGGTTGAGTACTTTAGTTTTTCTTTAATAAAATATTTATAACATAGGAGTATAAATAAAATAGGCACTCATTAGCTGCACAGTAGTTATGGGGGTACCTACTTTGTTTATTTTCTCTGTTTTACTCTTAAATAGAAAATACGTAAAGAGCCTTGGATACTTTGTTTAGAAAAAAGGAAAAGAGGATCTTTAATGTACATTTGCAATAAAATATACTATACTTAACCGATGCACTGCATGAAAGACGCAAATTATATTATTATACTCATATACATATAATTGAAAAGCTTTAAAGAAAAGAAAAGCTTTCGTATAATGCTATACGCTAATCTGCATAGCTTTATACGAAAGCTTTTCTATTTCCTTCCTTACACTTGAAGCTTGGATTCTTGTCAATTATACCAATATTTTTTTTCATCCATAGCCGTCAATACTGTTTGTATTGACGGCTTACCGGTCGGCATGGGTGTAAATATAAGACCTACCCAACAATAACAGTTGATGGCTCATTGTCCACAAGAATCTAACTCATTTTAATTGATTTGTGTCCAAACTTTTTCAATTACAATTACCTATCCAAATAGTAACTATGCCTCACAGACTATCCATGAGCATGATTACCTACTCTGGTTTATAATAATTTAATTATGTGGCCGTAACAAGTGACGAAAACTTGTATGGTAGGTGGTAACCCCCTAAAACTGATAAGCTTTTTTCAACGTATGTAAGAGGACCGTAGAGTGTAGCTAAGACAAAAAGAGGTTAGCAAAGTAGTAACTGAACTGAGACGATGACTGACTAGGTATTCTGATGACGGAAGTAGTCTAGTCATCCTAACCTCAAAACGAATAGGTCAAGTTATGCAATCTACAATGTCTTTCACAGCCGTCAAACCGCTGGTTTATGAAGCACAGACAGGCACGGGCCACCCCAACTCATGTAAATATGTATGAGAGGGTAGCACTGACATGGAATTGAATCATACTGTAGCAAACAAGATCGTTACTAAGCAAAGTAACGCGGAGTTGCCAGGTCTGGAAGTTTTTGGTGGAATCTAGCCAAATCGTTTTGATAAGCAATTTGTAGCCTGAGATCTTTAGATTAGAGCACTAATAGTGAAGAGACAATGGACAAATTGTCAAACGGGGTCTTTGGAAAGTTGACTTTATTTGAAGGCGTACATTTTTAAAAGGGTTTCTACAAAAAATCCATAAAAATTAAATTCCTTAAGAATTTTTTTTGATCGTGCCTATTTAATTTTTTTCCAGAGGGCACATTACTATCAGTATGGACGGATAGACCTTTATTTTTTTATCCTACCTATATTTCATGGCATTTTTCTTAATTCGTAGCTTTATGCAAGCAAAGCAGCAAAGAATTTGCTATAACTAAGATTTTGTGTCTCCTCAACATAATTAGAAGTCGATTTAGCAATTTCTAGCTCTTAGCTGGCAGCATCGGCACAGAATAAGCACAGCATACAACTAGGAGCTCAACGAGTATGCAAAGTCGCCGGTTTGAATGCTGGGCTTGTAGCTTAATAAGAGCCATTGTTATTTGTGTGGGTTCCGCACAATTTAGTCGTCCGTCCTAGTCGCGATTAGAATTTTATGCAGGTAAATTATGTAGAGGAGGAATTAAACATTTCAACTAAACTAAAGTACTTTTACGTTTCTTTGTCCTTTCCCTACTTGAAAGCGGGGCTAGCACCTTTATTTTCTTTCCAAACACTAACGACGAGTGTTGAAAGCACTAAATCCATACCCATGTCACTCTAATCGACATAATGCATCCATCTTTGTCCTAACTTATCTCCGAAGTTATGATTATTTTGATCGGAATTTTTTTAATAACTGCACACTCACACTAATATTATAAATGCGAAAGTTCCAACACGATCGAGTTAGACGATCGGGCTGAATGTTTGTAAGACCTACTTACACTCAGCCTGATCCTACCAGTACTTTTGGCGTGATGGAGTAACAACAAACATCCATCCATCTGGATGGATGTTTGTTGTTACTCCATCATGGATGTTTGTTGTTACAACATCCATCCATCTGGATGGATGTTTGTTGTTACTCCATCACGCCAAAAGTACTGGTAGGATCAGGCTGAGTGTAAGTAGGTCTTACAAACATTCAGCCCGATCGTCTAAAAAGTAGAAAACAATTGCTAGGTAGTTTTTAACCCATATGTAAATCAGTTCCCAAGGTTGGTCTCTTTGCCTTCAAAATTAAATAGGCAGGTAATGAACCGTAAGTTTAATGTGAAGAAACATATTTTAAGAGAACTCTAAAAGAGAAAGAGTATACGAGAAAGTACTCCTCAAGATATTAGGTAAAATTTTATCGCTGTTAAAAATCATGATAAACTCGATATAACATTCAGTTTAATAATGACTGAAAAACCACAAAGAAAAATGAGTCGCGTGAAAAACATTACCTTGCTTGAACATCATCGTAATAAAAATGTCCTGACATTGGAGCTCGCTTGTTTTTGTCGCATTTAATACAATGAGGGTACGATCACTTACATAACATCTCTGGCATTGATTTATGTACTGGGTTATTATAAAGGCGAAGGTACACTTGGTACAAATTAGCTCCCTACAACGTAGTTTGATGAAATTACAGGCACATGTGCAATTACAACTATGTATGCCTAAGATGCTGTGTTATGCTGGCTTAGAATTTGCACTTCCTCAACTCTTCCCGCGGGTGTCATAAGAGGCAACTAAGGGATATCCACCGGGGATGGGTACCATAGCGGCACCTCTTGCAAAATAATTTACCATCGAACTGCGATCCCCAACCTGCATGCCTAGCGTGGCGACTTTAATCATGCTGTCCTGATTAAAGAGTATGAATTCTGTAAACACAAGATGCGGATCCAAAATAAAAAAAAGAAGACTTATGAAAAGGTGAAGCCAAATGAGATCCCGTGTGCACCAGCCCCAACTCTCATGACTAATAGCCACCCATCACATTCGCAGAGCCACAATACTCAATCGCATAATCTATAGTTACTTTGACTCAATGTCCACCATTTAGTGCTTTTTACAGGCTCTTCATGTCATAATACAAGTGAAATGTGACCTATTACAGAAACATGAGGCGAAATATTTATTGGTTTGATGATTGAGCGACGATACCTGCTCATAGGGATCGAGCTGGAAAAAATGTTCGGTTAATACTGTATCGCAATTATGAAAAGGAATTTGTTAGTGCCTTATTATAAGCATTTGGATTAAGAAGGGCGCGGTGTGATGAAAATGTTATAGAGACAGGGGGCAGGCGTTAGTATAGACCGTAGAATAAGTTAAATAAGACCTCTTACTTTTCTATGATACAAACTTAGATAATTCTTGAACGAATCCTTCACATAAACTCGTCTCAAGTGTTTAGGTAGGTCGCGAGGTACCTTGAGATGACAGTTGCACTCTCTCAACTCTGTCCACGATCCTATCCATCCATTACTTAACTTTTGTTATTTATGACTGTTACTTAATTGTTATGTTTTATTGTACATCGTTTTTAATTTAACTGTGCAATAAAGAATTTACATCTATCTATAGTGCACTACTGTCTTATTCCACCAATGTATTATGTTCCTACCATGTTCCTACGTGTGAATAAAGAATACTGAATTACTATTCGCGAAGAACCGATGGCCGTTGGGGCAAACGTGTTCTTGAGTGGAGACCACGACTCGGTAAACGTAGTGTAGGACGCCCTCCGGCCATGTGGGATGACGATCTGCGAAAGACTGCAGGTAGATGCTGGATGCGGCAAGCTGAAGACAGGGCGCTATGGCGCTCATTGGGGAGGCCTATGTCCAGCAGTGGACTGCTATAGGCTGATGATGATGATGAATTACTATTAAAGAACACAATAAATTATAGACTATTCAAATACTTAGGTACGTCAAGTGCCAGCAAATATGAATAGAAGACAAAATGAATCATTAGCTTGTGGACTAGACCTCAGTGCAGTTCCGATCAAACGGAATATCGAATTAACATCTGCAAAGCATTTCTACAAACAGAATTAGAAATTGGCCTATTAGACCAAGAGAACCGAGAGAGAACGTTATGATTTATGTATATCAAAATGTATGTATACTATGGCGTTATATACTAATTTTTAGTATATATACTATACATACACAAATAGGTACTTATATACACAATGCAATGCAGTACGAAAATGCTTTATTGTACACCATATATGCAGATCGTTAAAAAAAGACATTACATTCGACAAGTACAATGGGCGGCCTTATCGCTTATATGTATATACGTACCTACCTACAACTATATCATACACCGCACTAACCAGATCGGAACGCAGCCTCTGTGCAATGGACGCGCATCTTAAAGATGACGACAGTCAAACAAAGGACCTGAAAAACCGAAAAAATCTCACACTGTCGCGACCTCGAAAAACCTTATTATCGATACACAATCGATCAAGATTCGACCGTTTCGATTATAGGTAATTTCACCAGCGAAAAACCTCCTGCATTCTCCTGTAATGAAATGACAATTACGGGGACCACAGAATAAATACTACAGTTAACTATCATACAATATTCACTACGTGTTTTTAGTTCAGACTTTGGTTAGGGTAATTCTATCGGTACTCAGAAGAAACTCGTCAAAAAGATAATACAATAAATAGCTACCTGCTGTTTTGGATTTGATCTAGGTTTTATTTTATATTTTAGTGCATCAGCATAACGACTATTTTATATGAGCAGTTGAATTGAAGTGGCAGGGGTTTGATGATGTGAGATTCCAGGGACATTACGGAACTTTTGGAAGGACGGGTACTAGAGGTCTTCGAGACTGAATCGATGAAAAGAAATCGAGTTTCGATCGAATATAGCTTTAGGAACACAAAAAACTTGACCTATGGAACTGAAACGGTAGAATTAGCAAGCGACCAGAGCTCGTTATATATATGAGTAGGTAATGTAATTACTTACCCTATGCAGGACTTAATGTCAAAATACAGAAGCGCTTTGTATCTAAAAATAAAACATTCTTCGACTTTAACGAAAAGCTTTCGAAACAATCCACATCAAAGCTTTGCTAAAAATACAAGCCATTTTTTCGTTTGGCAAATACTTTTTGCGCCGTTGGTAGGAGTTTGCGCGTTTATCGCAAGGGAGACGGTCCGATTGTTTTATAAATAAAGCCTTAGCAAAAAATACTATCGATCAATCGTTCGCAAGTCAAGCGATGGGCACCGATAACGACCTTACAGAGGACCTTCCACCTTATAACAAACAACATACGTCTTACAATCCAACACCGGATGGACTATTGTAATAGTCTCCCAGGACTTTTTGCTGATGCATTGTAGATCATACAGTTGAGGAGGACGGTTACTTTTCGTCGAGCATTTAACTGAAGAAGACGCGTCATCGTGCGTACGATCGTAGAGACGGTAATCCTGTCCAAACATTTTATACTTTCAAATACTATCTCTAGTGATGATCTGAAATGCTTATCTCTGATCTGCTTATGGTTCTTAGATCTTTATTAATGCGATCCTGATTTTGACGTGAGTTCGACGTAAAATTATGCTATTGTTGGGTGGTGGTCACTTTATTTCAGATTGTCAGAGCGCTGATGTATTTATTGGTGATGGCTTCAGATGGTGATAAGATTATATTCAATTTTGATGCCAAATTCTGAAATGATGAGAATGTAGGCCCTTAGCGCAGGGTGTCATAAACAGTAAATGTAAGTAAAGGATCCAAATGTCCAATTCTCTTTAGTCAATACATACTTTCTGAAAGCTGCCTAAGTTTTAACAGTTTATTTGCTTCTTTGCTCTTCTATTCCATCTAAACTGATTGAGACACAACATCAGCACAGGTTGTTTCTTTCTTTCTTTCTAAAGATAGCGCCATCGAGTCCATTGAGACAATGTTCCACTTGTTTTTTACGGTACAGCATCTCAATCGTGTTTGTATGAAACTTAAATATATGTACATTCAAAAATTTTAAGATCTCTGTTATCTCAACCTTCCCTTTCCGAATCAGGGTTCAGATGCATATACTACAGTACCTTTAAAAAGTATAAACCGCTGGTTCATTCTATACATTATATGGTTATAAAAAGGCATAGAATCAAGGGATTTTATTCCCTCCTCTTACCACAGTTATTTACTACACTAGTACTAATGAAAGACAATACTGATAAACCACAAACAGGCTCACAAGACGCAGTTCAGTGAAATGGAATGAGTGGAGCGAAATTGCTAAAACAACAACATTTGTCACGGCTTGTTTTTGTGTCGCCCACGGCATGCGCATGTGGAAGTAATGTGAGGTGTGTCCCAATCTATAAGGTATAGGGATCTTATAAATCCAGAACATCAACAGTTCGTCATGATACGACATTAATTCTGATATCTAGTGGTTCTTGTGCCTTTAAATGAACGGGCGTATTGGCAGATAGTGCCATAGCGGCCGCGGCGAAAAGAACTGACAATATTAACTGAAAACGCGAATTCCGTAAGAGTCGCCAAAAAGAAACGACTAAGGGTGCAGCTACTTTCTGTTTGTAAAACCTCTACTGCGATCACCAATCTGCCTGCCAAGGGTGGTGATCATAGCAAAACTCTTTGTGAGGGGAAAGTTCAGCAGTTATCGTACCTATGTAATGTGTGAAGCAGGTGGTAACGATTCCCGCCTGGGGACAAATGTTTGTACTTCGTGCAAATATTTGTTCCGGGTGTTATCGGTATTTTCTATCTACTCGTATTATATATTAAAATTATCTAAGAAATGTATTTTATTATGTATATCAGTTGTCTAGTACCCATAACACAAGTTCTGCTTAGCTCGGGCTAGATGCTGTTTGGATTGTCCAGCATTATTTATTTATTTTATTTAACAAATCTTTGTTTATTGTTGATAATCTATTAATACAAGCATTTTTGTAACTTAGCTTGACATTCACACCTCACCTCATCGGTCGTCGAACAATAACTTGCTGAAAAATATGAGCACCACAAGCTGCTGACTTGGACCACACAGGCACAGTCAATTAAACGATTCGCCTACACGAAACAGCATCGTCTATCGCTATAATATCGATTATAAATTACTTGATGTGTCAAACCAGACCTACACACTAAAAGGTCACGAGATATGTGCTCAAGTGTTCATTCATGGTGATATTTGGGTATTTATGGTCATAGATCTCATTGATGATTCGCATTTTCCTCTGAGGTTTCGAGTTGACAATCCATGTATCGTCGACTCATTTTCGAACTAAAGATAACATGGCTTCTTGAACTTACCTAGATGAGAATAAGATTTATAAATATATAATATATATTCCAAAGTTCTTTCGAAACTTTCGTAAATTAAAATTGAGGTCGATGAAGGCGCCGACCGAGTCTCGATTTTTGCAGAGTATCTAACTAGACAAAAGACTTTGTTGGATAAATAGAGGTATGTAAAATTTTAAAGATATCGCAAATTTCAAACATAATTGCTCGAATTTGGCTAGTCTTTTCTACTATTCCAACCAGGAGCTGGTAATCGGAGAGCCCTGTGATTCACGCGATGCAGAAGGCAAATTTAGCACGCACTAAGCACGCGTCGAAACAACTTCACAATATCTATTACATACGCATAATAAGCGTGCGTGGAATAGCTAACCAGCATGAATATACATGATCATAATTAATTACACGCAATTCCACGCATGTTACAATTTGTGAATGTTGATATCGATTCAATGGTCATGGAAGAAATTTTATTTTGTATATAATAGACCAAGGGATAGAACTCTGTTTATAAGGAGACTACTGGTTATCCTCATCATCGTTTTAGTCATGCACTGTTTTTTTTCAATTCTTGCAATTTTCAATTTCAACCAGCCTACTTTGGCCTATCGAGGCGGCTTTTACGTCAAAGTTTTGATCCGGCGGCGTCTATATTGTCCGAATATCAATCGAGAATTTGATAGACTGGTAGTAACAGCGCAGTAAGTTCTATACATGTTTCAGTTACGATCTATTGTTCCTTACAAACGTTTTATTCTTTTTGGTTTGAAGGGCTAGCATACTTGTGTATTATGTAATTGATGATTAAGTATTTTTTTATTTAATATTCTACATATATTATTATTGTGTGTAATTAAATTATAAGTGGTGGTAATTAAATTATATGTTTATGTGAAAAATTTAGATCAACGTACCGTATCTTAAGTTGACGGATGCAGACTGATGCTGAGCCATTTCCAAACATTTCTGCTCTACTTTCAATTACAACCCTGATAATTTTCATGCAATAGGTATCCTACATATGCCTTAATGTTTAACAGGCTTCCCTTTACCACACAAGAGTTATGTTTTAATCAAGTAATTTATATAGCAGCTATAATTGCTGTGGATAATACCCAAATACCCCAACATATTAAATTCCGAGCTGCAGACAACATAATTGAGCAAGATGAATAGACGATCTATGAGACAGGGGATAATTGTATAATCGATAGGACATTGTAAAGGTCACTGAAAACGCAATTTTTTACGTCAATACGCTTTCTTTAGTACGTAAATATAAATACTTACTGCCCTTACTTGACAGTGAAATTGCAGTCTTTGTTATGGGAACGGAATAACAGAATAGGTACCTAACCGTTTCTGAATTTGCTCCTACCTTTTACTCTTGGCTTCGTATTCCCTGCCTTATTCCCTGGTGATGATTTTAACCATTCTGGCCATCTTTACTGGACTCATATACAATTTATGCCCTGAAAACTTGAATGATGCATCTACACAGAGTCAGCTGGTAATCATTGGGTATCCAATAACTATTATATTTTGTCAACGTATTTCTTTGACCTTTATAATTCATCTGCTCACATTTTCTTATCCTATTGTAGCTCTAACACTCCACTTGTTCTTTATCTAGCTGTATAATAATATAACCCACGGTTAAATAGGAATGGTTTCATCAATTCACCTTTGGCAATTTATCTCATTCGCCTTTTCTATTGAATAGTTTGCAATTATCCCGTCTTCCCTGTTAACTTATCCCTTTGTAACTCCAGCCTTGTCTGCAGGTGGATGAATGGCGTCATCGATGGCAGATAAGATCTTATCGATCGATTATGTTGTTAATTCATTATTGGTTTATACAAATGTGTCTGTCGTAATAGAGATAAATTACTTCTTAGCTAATTGAGTTTTATTTTGTTTTGTTGAGTATTTGAGTTAGAGATATTGAGGGGAGGGAAGATACAATAGATAGGTATAGCTAACTGTTATGATTGCACATTTAACTATTAAAGACATAAGTAGGTATAATACTAGAACGTTTTTCTCTTTATCATAACTGTCTATAACGTTTTTCACAACAAGAAAAACGCTATAAGCCGTTATATCCCAAGCTAAATCGATACTAAACTCAACTCAATAAAGCTCCATTTACTCTATTAGTTTGTAAATATTTGCCCCGATCTTTCTGAACTTTAATCGGCGGGATGATAGACGATTATTGTGCCAAAACCGAACTGAGATTGATGCCCGCCCGTAATGCAGGCACCGTTACATGGAGTCAAAGTCAACGCGGATTTTATACTAAACAGTGAACAAAAAGTTGACTTGGAAAATTTTGTCTGATGTTGGATGCTCATAGTCAATACAAACATGGTGAACTGGTCAACATAAAAATGTTAAAACTGTATTCATGCCTGCTATCTCCACAAAGAACAATTTCATCGTACAATTTGCTAACCCCACCGCGTTGCCTGTTGAAAATTCATGATGCGCATAATGCAACTTTCTTATTAACAGCGTCAATCTTCTCGACGACAGGATGAGAATTAACGCCGAATACTGTCGAAAAACAAATTGTTTTCGACGCCTCTAGTGAGGGGAACGTCGATAAAATAAATATCGATAAGTTGGGCGCGTCTCGTAAAAATCGAGATAGCAAGCTGAAATGTATATTCGAATTAAATTTAAATAAAATTGCAATGTATATGACTGAAAATGGCTTCTTCGGTAAATCTTATATTAATCAACAGTCCAGGTAAAATTTTTTTTAAAAAAGAAGTTGTTTTAAAGAAATGTAGGCTAAGCCTTCCCGTTTTGATTTAAAGTTGAAGATGATGGAATAAATAAATAAATTAAAGATCGGATGTAGCAGATTAAATGAAATTATCGAGAGATAAACCTTTCTACAGGTCCAATAAAGATGAGTATAAAAACCGGTAATGTCAAGTCATCGAAATTACTAAATCAATAAAAGCTATTAGAACCCACGTGTTTATCACAAAAATGTAAATTCATTCATAAAGTTCGTGGTCAAAAGTTGAATTGAAGCGTGAAATTAAAGTTATTATGAGGAAGGTCGAGAATGGAGGAAGGTTATGTGGAGGCTTTATCTTCGTCCTCCAGGCAAACATTTAGGCCAGGCTTATTGATTGGACCTAAAGGAAAAAAGGGTCAATGGAAGATATTTGTACCACAAGTGCCTGAGGTAAACGTAAATTATTTTCACACTAAGTAACCATTTATTAATCATAATTTGAGGGAGGACGATAATTTTTCTTTCTTGTCAGCATTTTAATGAAATTCCCGTTAATATTAAACGTAATTACTGATCTGATCGTTTCGTTTTATGACAAAAACGTTTATACAAATTAAATTTCAACAAGAAATTTGTTGAATGGTGTTTATCTTTAAATTTTCTATTGAAGTAGGTCATCGTATTCTACTAAAAATACAACCAATTCGTTCCGCATATAAAATTGAAAATTTACCTCTTTATATTTTAGGTTCATAAAAATTGGTAGTCTGTAGTTATAGGAAGGGCATCGTGTCCTGTCAAAAGCTTCTGTGAAAAGGGGTATATTACAATTTATTTAAGAGACGCCATTTCGTGTAATCTATATGATTTCTCGCGAGACTGAGAGCAAATACGTCGGTGTGGCCGGCACTTATCTCTTAAATAACGCTTTCGGGACCATCAATTATGCGAACATGTAATTGAAATAAAATCTTACAAGATAATTGAAAAGCAGGAGTAATGTCGACTTGACACGGAACTTTCCAAATTACTAGGTGAAGGTGGATGGGTCGGTTTCGTTAACCACCCCTGCTATTAGGCAATGACGATGACGATGATGGAGATGACAATCTTCTCACTCTTCATGTTTGCAAGACAGTATCGATGGATAATATTGTTTATACATAATATGTTGGTCATCGGCACTAAGCGAGACCATTTTATTCTTAATCTCTTCCCGCAGTTACTTTTTTAAGTCAATTTTGCAACTCAATACTCATTCATGACTTTTGAAGGATTGTATTTTGTAACTTAATAAGCTTGCTTTGAATGACATTCATTATTTGAAACTTATAGCCCTTTCTGTTTGCCCTTATGAATATTCTAAGCACATTACCAGGAGCTCCTAAGATTACAAAAACTCCAGCCTGAGCACTAACTAACTCATCCGACTATCCATTGCAAAGTATAGAAACTCCCGTTGCTTTACTTGTAATTTGTAAAACGGTCATCAATAAGCCAGATGCGTGCCGGCTTTTCATAATGGCCGTTCGGTGTTTCTCGCTGCGTATAAAAATGTTCGATAACACGTCCCGGTTTTGCAATTTGCATTAATATAACGTATTCGCGTTATCGGATGCTGGGGATTGCAGCTGGCAACACTAAGTCGACACGCTCGTTGGGTGCGCATGAGTTTTAAGAGTTAGCTTTATTGGTGTTAGAAAAGAAAGAAAGCAATACCCTCGAAAGAAATATTGCGAGAAAAAGTGTCTATAATCTTTTTTACCAATTTATCATCATCAGCCTATAGCAGTCCACTGCCGGACAAAGGCCTCCCCTCATATTAGAAAAAATAATAGAAGCCCTGCATAACCTTATCAAACCAGTCAAGTAAGGTAACTAGGGTTTGGGCAATATACCATTTCCGGCACACAGTTATCTAAAATGCTCTACCTACCTTATACTTGGTAAATATAGCGTTGATGCAACCAGCTCAACTAAATACAATTAACCGTACCTTCAGCGAAGTGATGAAAGAAATGATAAATATAACGAGATGATTGAAAGCAACACTTTCTAATTAGCAGGAATACCTACATACATTACTGTGGCATCTGCTAACGATGTTCGTCACACCAGCTCTCTACATCTCCATAATGTGACAATAAACAATCACTCACTAGCACCACGATATTATTATACACTATGGCGGAATTAAATGTTTTTAATATTTTCTTCTATGACGTGCGTAGCGTCTTTACAGACAAATATTTCATAAATTGGGTACATATCTTTTAATGTTATTTAATTTTAATTTAATACATATTATTATTATATGCCTTAACTAAGTGCGCCTTTGCGTTCCCAGAGCTGCAAATAAATAAAGTGAAATGAAATATTGCCGCTAGATTTAGTTAGTATTAAGATCCTTTATTATTTTTTTGTATTGATGGTGCAATAAAGATATTTGGTATTGTATTGTAAATATTAATAGTAGATCTTTAATTTCATAAAAATATTGTAGCCATATTTTTTTTAATATTTTGACCATCAGCATGTTTCAAAACTGTGGAAGTTTACACCCTTCCAAATATTAAACAATTTCAAACAAAATAATTTCGATGGGTATATAATTTTATCCGTTATTGCAATTACTAATTACGGATTATAACGGGATGTCCAAATGATAAATGTCAATAGATTCGAAAATAGTTTTTGCCGTGAATTTATCGATAAAAAGTTTGACAGCTTAGCTTGAAGGTTTTATGATACGATTCATGAATTATCGCAAATAAAATTTCTTGGCTGCAAAAAATACAGAACCTCAAGTCTATGGCGAGTACTCGTAAAATAATTATACGAGTACTTATAAGAAAACTCAGTCAACCTTGTTACTACGGGCTATAAAATTTAAAGACGCGATAATGGGAAATTGCGGAGTGAAATGTCAGTTACTGTGGAGTCGCAGAGTAAATTTATATTAGCTTCATACAGACCGGGAATCAATAGATTTTCATCTATCGATGGCATTGTCTGAAGTTATGACTAGGACCGTACGTATTTGAAAATTTATTATCATGTTTGAAACGGAGCGAAATTAATCATACCGTATTTCTATATTAAACTGATTCAATTTGACGATAAACTTCAAGGTGACATATCTCGGGAGATCAATAAAATGAGGAACACACAGAAGCCCATTCGAAAGTTTCATATTTCAAACCCTATTTAGCATAAGCGACTGTCTTGCAACTTCTCAGTCTGAGCAGAATACTATTGGCAATAAAGACTGCAAGCAGATGAACTAGTGACCAACCTACTCGATAAATTTCCCCATTGAAATGACGATCAATGGGTGAAAATACACAACCGAAATAGCAAGACACCATACGTTCAAACTTTGTCTTAATAATCGCAAAGACGTAAGGGCTCCGTATAACTTGGTCAGGAGCACAGAACGGGCTCACGTACTGCAGATTACTCACAAAAGTCACAATATTTTAAACTGGTACTTTAAGTCCTGACCTCTTACTGATAATGTGGGTGTCAGTTTTAATGCATTATTTAAATTGATGTGGAAAAGTATGACGAAGTGATTCTTTACGAGCCTACGTTAATGCATAACAAGCATTCTTGCAAATGGAGAAGTGTAAATATCTAGGTAGTTAGTTGTTGCCGGTTACATAATGTATCGTACCGACATTATAAGAGTTGTATTGATACCTGTACAAAAAACCTGGAAAAGCACATCGAATACACACAAAAACAATCATATTAGACAGTTAGTCATTAATGTTCAAACTAGAAAAGTGAATAAAAAAAAGCACTTACCATCAGTCTTCTTTCTTCTCAAAAACTTCTGTTCACTTCAACGCAAAAGATTGGCCAATCATATTCTAGTTTTATTCGTAAGTTTCAACACAATCGATGCCAAAAGAAAGCTGTCCAAAACGCCCTTTCTCTGTCAAAACCCAAAAGGAGGATCATTGAGCAATTATTGCATGTTTATGATTGTAATGTTCACGATCGAACGGCGAAAGTAATTATGTAGACAAGAGGTACAAGGTAACTTTTGGCATCGACGCTGCTCTAACCGACCGATTTCCAACAGGCCTTTCCGAGACTCGCAGACAAGGCTGGGAAAGCCGCACGAATCGGTCGATTTATCGATTTAACCAAACACTATCGGACACACCCTTCGAAACGATTAATGTAATGTAATTATATTTGTCAAAATCAGGTGTTTTACGACAATGGATGGCAAAGACCGCGACGGGAGGGTGATCCGTACGGTCCGCTGGCGGCGATCAGAATCGAAATTCTACAAAATTTCATCGACAGTACGCACAACACTTTAGGCCTTTAAGTGATGTGCGGCATATCGATAAAATAAAGGAGAATTTCAACTGGGGCCCCACGATCGCCGCCCCTAGTTACAACTTTCTATCAGCGTGCCGTAAATTTAATTTTCAATGGAAGTTCTAGATGATGAATGGAAATTTATATTGGAAAAGATATTGAAAGTTCAATTTCCGGCGAGGACGTCATACGGGATCAGTTCCCGGGCGCGCCCGACAGTGGTGGGGAGGGTGGCTTATAGTATAACACAAAACTGATCAAATTTTTTAACATTTTATTTTTATAATTTTTTTAATGTCTCTTCCGATTTCAACCTCGACATCGACACAAACACATAATATAAATTATACGAAACGATAAAATAAGTCATTATTAAAAATAGAGTAGATTAAATCTTTCAAAAATATTTAAATAGAAAAAACTTGTACAACATTGCGTCTAGTTTTAAAATTATTTTCGCTTATTAATTATTGTACATATTTACAAACGTATTTTACAGTAACAATGATCTAGCGTCTTTAGGTATTGTTTCTATCACATTGCCTCTACGTTGAAGTAACTTTGACGTTATTACGTCACTTTACAGTACTTGTGACGTCAGCAATCATAGAGTTCACAAAATTGAGTCGGTTGCACAACCATGTTCAAAATTATTATTCTCACAACACTTTTGACTGATATTGCCAAAGAGATAATTCAGCGAAGGTATAAATGAAATTGCAATCTCTTATTAAATCAAAACAATCAAATCACTGTAATTCGTTTAAATATTAAACGATTAATCGAGCACAAGAAATACAATCTAATTTCATTTACAGCCTCCAGTAAGTATACTTTATAACTTGAATGAATTAAGGCTTTACACACGATAAAATCACACCAGAAACACTATAAACATGATAATGAGAGCTATAAATTTTTACGCAAAATGTACAGCGCGCTTCTGCGAGTAGTGGCTCGTGTGTAAAACCTTTATATGAACAAGCTTTTAAAACGAGAATGGAATTATTGCACGTCGCATATTTCTCAGAGAAACTTGAATAATCGCCTCGGAAGAAATGAACGACGCACGAAAAACTCAATTCCATATTTAAATATGTGTTTTCGATGTATGTATGTTTTAAGTTTTTCACGTTAACATTATGTCAACATACTTGATTGAAGCTTGACGCTTCAATGTCAGCTTGACGACATAATACAGAACTACACGCTCAGTCAAATTGGCACGAAAACATTCATAGCTTTATTTAATAAATAAAAATGTCGTAAGTACTCGTAACTTATTGACTGAACGTGCTTACTAAAACTGCAAGGTCCAACAAGTGAACTATTACCATAAAGCTAAAAGACTCACGTTAAGTTTAAGACCGAAACAATAAAAATATCGTAAGAATACGAAAGTGGGTTATTTTGTCCACTCCAATAGTGATGCAAGCTCTAGGCTGTTTTATGAGTCATTTAGCTTTCTCTCTAACTGTGTCACTTTAACATGATATGGACCTTTTCTCGTGCTAACAATAAATACTATTTCAGATCTTTTAGAGTACATTTTTAAAAAATATTCCCATTTCAATTTACTAATTTAATACCTCTGAGGCCAAAAAATTTTTAATACTGAAAATACAGTCGTTTCTTTGCTTTTAAGTACTTGTTTAGAGTTCATAAGGCACTTTATTATAAGACACTGTATACAGTCTATTATGCAAATAAGTTTTTCACAAATCGGCGTAACTAACGTTAACTGCCAATGGCTCCGCACTTTGTTAGGACACATTCGTACTTAGATATTAATTATTATTAATCATTATTAATCGACGTCAAATCGCGAGATCCAATTTTACTAGTCACTTGTCTTATCTAATTCGTTAACTTCATACTAGTAAAATTGAAGATTGACCAACGCTCGATTTAAGTTGCTTCAAAAAACGGTTAAAGGTTTTACAAACCTTTTAAATAGAAGCGTCAGTCAACAGTAAGTAAACAACCGTTCACACACAACATGCCTTATCACTATTTTTTCATTACGTTGGATGGATCACAAACATGTTATACAACACTGAAGCAAACTGGGAATGTTACGTTACTTAAACAGGTATCAATATCAAGAGGACATACAAACTACAATATAAAAATATATTAAGATTTTTTAAATAGAGATCACCTAAGATTCCCTTCGTCGCCACAGCAGCACCAATAGCACCGATTACGAGTATATTACTGATCGAATTGATCGTGTAAACAGAGCCTAACTATTCGTTGCATTCAGATTGATACGTACCTAAAACTATTAGAGAATGGCACTTCTTTAATGGCCTGAGAACTAATGAGTAAAATGCATTAGAGTATAAAACTTACAGTTAATTCAATAATGCCCACGATACACCGTCAGTTTGTTGCGAAAAATTGCAGAAATTGACTTGTAGAATGGTCAGTTCAAAATGACAGTGTATAGTAGCAAAAACGCGAAAAATATAAACAAAATGTACATAGCAATCGTTTATTATGCTAAGCCTCGCGCGTCGCGTTTGGTAAATCGACTCACGTAATGTGTGTTTGTTTGCCTCATGTCTTACATCGGATCGATGTTTACTATTTATTATGATTTTAATGACTTGTCGAGTTATTTGTCTTCTTTGAGGATTTGAGTCGCCAGAGGATATTATAACAAATGGGTGTTCTTACCTAACTTTAATGAAAAATATGTATAAAATACGTTGTACGGAATCGACTCAGTAGGTGGCACTTGTCTTACAATTTACCCACTAGTGAAATTGGATTAACATCTACAATTATACCTGCCTGCGTTATATTTTTTCTAGAAAAAAGAGACAAATTTAAAAATATTGATTTAAAATAAATGTATGCATTAACTATTAAACTGAGTTTAAGAATTATTTGAAGAACAATTCTAAGAATTAATTTTTAAAATAATTTTTATTTCTTATTCAGCAGTATATCAGGAATCGGATAGTGGGCCGGATATCAACAATGACCGGACTTTCATCGCATTTCATAGCCAAGTACTTTATTTTTTTAACTGTTAAAGTACAAATAGTGACAGCCTGATAGTTCGAATCACAAAGTATTACCACAGTTATTGCGAAAAGCATTTATATCGGATAACACAACAAGAGGTTCGAAAATTAAGTCATAACTTAAAGATGGCCGTTTCGAAAGGTGACCCAAAGAAAGTGTCGGAGTTTTATCGCGGAGCCACCTACGGGTTGACGTAATTGCCCCACTGGGACAGGGGCTAAATAACAATACTAAACTGCGTACATGGTGTACCAACCAAAACGCACTGCAACTCCAAAAAAGTACAACAAAAAAAAAATTAATCTAATTAGTATATCCATCGTTTTGGCTGCTGTAGTTTAATTTTGACATATTGCACAAACGTGGTTATAGAAAAATTCTAGCTAGAAAAACTTTCAGTTCTCCTTTACTATAAGTTATTCGTGTCTAACGGTGATTATTATAATTATCGTTATACAATTTTATTATGATTTTTATTTTAAACTAAAAGCTCATGTGATGGATCATGTATCACTCTGTATAAAGTTACACCGTACATTTGTAACAAAAGATATAAAAGTCAAAACAATTGCGGCGGACCACCGGATTGCAAAAAGGTAGCGTAGGAAGAACGTGGGCGGACGGAAGTGAGAGTACGTCAGTTGACTTGGACATTACATCCTTGTCTAGCGTGACATATGTCGCCAGGAGCGAAAGAGATGCGGGATGATGGATTTCGAGAGTTACACCGTTTATCGTAATCAATGATGCAACGTGGATTTTATTGAAGTTGATTTCAAACAAGGTCATTATCGCACTTGACTTTTTGCATCCTTTTCTAGCTCAGCATAATGTTAACAAAAGTGAAAGAGGTGGAGAATCACAGAAAGAAGTCTGTACTGATCGAAGATTGAATACCCCTCGTAATCAGTGATGCAACTCTTGCGCATTTCATTGAGAAAAATACGGTTATTATCGCAAAAGACAAAATTCCGGTCACGTTTTGTTAAAACATAAATGCAGGGTTTACGTTCACAATAAATGTTTTTAATGAGTTATCGATCGACATGCGAACCGCTGATATGAAATTTGCTCGCGTTTCGTTCATCAATTACGTTGAGCAAATAAAATTAAGTGCATTAATTAATCGTGATTTTAAAATACTGCAATGCATTTTAAATCGCGATTAACCGGAGCTTTGGAGAGCCGAAATGTTGCAGGGAAAAATAATGTTGAACGGACCATGTAGTTATAAAACAAGAAATGCGTTCAGAAAAGATACAGATCGATGATTTATTGATGATTGACTTGCAAATTGTAATCATTGCGCAAATGTAGAAATGGTAGAGACGAACACGTAAACAAACAGTTATAAAATTACTAAATAACAAGATGCTCTAACATTCGTAATCATTTTATCAGAGAATAAAATGTATAAGATGATATATATGTAAATGTTACAGAAAATAGTAAATTAGGACATTGTGTACACACACGAACTAGAAAATCATATAAATGGTCATATTGATCAGGAAAACTGAAATATAACATATCATAAAACAAAAGAAACTACAAATAAACCAGACATTATACCTTTAATTACGAGTAAAAGGAGATAATCTATAAGAAACTTCAGAAAATGTTAGCTAAGTAACAGAAGGCAATTAATTAGGACTTTACGTCAGGTTGTAACTTCGATTCAAGTCAAAGTGAAGACGAGGCGTATTTATCTTTTTTACGCGTATTTCCCGTTGATTGAGGCGATTCATTACAGTTCAGCCTTCTTGAAAGGCGGACAATGGTGCACTAAGTATGCTCGTAAACAAGACAGTCGAACATTTAAGTTGTATCAGATTCTTTAGACTATGAAGTTTTATGGCAGTTTTCGTTAATACTTACTGACTTTGAAATATAAACGACATTAGTACCTACTCTATTATTACTTGTTTAATTGTGTACAAACTGTCTGGTGCAATCGTGATATGTTTTACTCGGATCCATGTTACGCACAGTTACATATTTTAAAAGATACAATTGTTTTTCCTAAACTCTAGAACCCGTAGCACGCATTGAGTTATTTTCTGTAACCCCGGCGTCGCCGGCGCAAGTTTACGATCCAATCTGAGAGCCGATCGGCTACTATACAGGCAGGAATCTAACCTTTACTACCAATCCAATAAATTTATATCCATCAGCCTTCAATTAAAGCCCTTTTCCGTTGTAATTATTGTCGATTCTGTGACTTTATACGCAATTAAAGACGACAGAATTTAAAGTTTGGGGGAATAAGTTTATATCTCGGTTAGAGCTCGTTACGGGTTAATCAGCCGCCGATAATGACGCGAAACCACGCGGCCAATTTAATTTGCTACAGTTTTGAAAGTAACATTCGGTTCTAGAGAACACAGAACAGGTTCTTTGATACAGTTTTCCAGAAAAGAAAGGCTCCGTTTTGTTAATGAATGCAATTTCGGTAACTGGACTGATTAAAGTGACGGTGACGGGCATCGATTACGCACCACGAGGCCCGATAGCGGAGATTGTAGATTCATGACACGATCGCGGGGCTACGAGAGCTGCGTCGCGAACACAATAATTCCGGAATATATCTAGTTAAATGAGCCGAGGAATAGCATCATGCATAAATCATGCGCGGGAGTGTATCGAGCTGCGCACGCGCTGCGCGGCGCAGAGCGGCGAGTAGCGAGCGGCATTCGGAGCTCGCGCGCACGCCAGAAGGACGTCGTCGACCCACGCGTCCCCTAATGCAGCTATGAGCCAATACGTCGATTATATCACCGCTTATGTAGGTGGCCATATAAGGTTAATGTTTTAGACGCGTTCGAAACGCCGACTAAAATTCCCACGTAGAGCCTAGTGTCGACGCGGAACTAATCCAGCACGTACTGGAGATTAGCATTTGAAAGCTTTGTTTGTGCAAGCTCGCGATGCCGGTCAATAGAAAAACTATGATGGATCGGCGCGGTCACAAAGCAAAAGATTTGTTTTCAGAGCTGAATAGCCGTCGAGTGAGTTCGGAACGCGAACGGAATATATTACGCGTCCACTAGTGCGCGAGCAAAGGAAAAATGGTGCAACGCATTGTATAGAGCGCGCCAGTACTGCCATGATTCAACCTGCGCCGTAGATGTCTTGGAAATGTTCTAGGAAGCTCTCCTTTGAGGAGTGGAACCGTTAGGCCATCAACACCGTTAGAAACACTTGCGGAAAAATCGGAGGTATTATTATATGGATGGCATACATCTAGCAAAACCATGTAAAGACATGCCAGTAAACAAACAAACCGTCGAAAAAGCTTTGAAATAATTTTGAAGTGTATTGTAAAAGCTGGTGCGGCGCAATCAAAACAAACAATACCCAGAACATTTTACCACTGCCAAGTCCGAAGGTAAATCCCGCATAAATCATCGACAATTGTTACCAAATAACGCGGTGTTTACACACAATCCTGGGCGTTCCCACGCGGCTGTCACCGCGGGCGCATATCGCCGCATCTACACCACTCCGGTGGACAATCGTCCTAACAAAGCTTCACCGCGCGGGGCAGTCCACTAGGGTCGTCAAGCGACCAGAAAAAATGCTTGAAATCGGCTAAAGCGTGCGGTTCTTGTCTAATTATTAAGGTAAGGACTAGAACCTATAAACAAGGTGAAACATTGCTAAGTCATTGTTGAAATTATAGGTACAAATCATAGAACACGAAACATAAGGTCGTGTATGAAAGACTAACAAGATCAGAGGTTTTTAGTTGGACATCGGTCTAGCAACCCTAGAGGGACCCAATCATTTCCCACGCGGTAACGGGCCCGCCTCAACCGGGACGCTAGTTTGAATTTATGTTCGCGGAACTATCTCCGCACTAAACATCCAATACCTGCTTAGTTTGGTCACCGACAAGCAATTGCTAGAAAAACCGGAGATGTACCGCGCACAAATGATAGCAACACATCGTTACCTCCAAAAGCGCAGAGATCGCGATACAAAAGCATGACCGATAGTCTTCTTTCAATAACATAAGAAAACAACGTTTGAACTAAGTCCAGTCATGCTGATAAGAAATTACAATGCCAATGCTCAGAGATTAATGATACAGATGTTTGATTTAAACAAACCCGTTATGAATACGGACCTAAAAATAGAATAAAAGGAATGGCGAAAAAAATATTTTGCTAACAAGTGGAAATATTAAGGGCGATTAAATGCAAAAGAATAACATTCAAAGAAATAATAAGATAAAAGCTATTAATTTTATTAACACAGCTCCCAAATCGACAGCGATAAATGTATTTCTGCTTTTCTAGAAGTTGACAACCTTGACAAATCTCTAGGCTTCAGAACGCACCGTTCTCGTTTCGAGCAGGTTTTTAGTGTTTTCTTTATTTACGACCGCTGTGAGTAATGTACACGTGTGGACCTAGGACAATTTAGCCACAGGACGACAGCTTCGGGGCTTATAAGCAATGGTAGTACAAAACGGTTATTTCTTCTGGGTCTGTCATTATCATTTTGAACTGTTAACTAGTCACCGCAGCTTTGACAGTATCTTCTATGGTATCAATTATGTGGATTCTAGAAATCCTCTGTTACTGTCTATACATATGCTTTTTGAGTTTCCTAATTTTATACATTTAGCTTAATAATGTAGTGTACAGTTGTTAATTACGACTTACAATAAGTACTATGGGACACGAAATATCTTTAAATCTATAAACAACGAGAGCAAATCACGCTTGCTATGTTCTGTTTTGAATTGTAACACAATCTCGAAAACAGGTCGCGTACGAGCGCTAGGAGTTTACGCTATTTTCGGCGTGAGACTAATTTTAACCATGTGCGTCTCCCAAACTATTAGGAAGTGGGCTGAGTTGGATCCACAGAACTGATTGAATAATAGTTATTGCGACACGCCTGCTATAGGCGTGGTGGACAGGACAGGTGGTGTGAATTGAGTCTTAAATTGTCCATTGAATCTGGTGATACAGGTTTTACTTGTACTTTATGTTTCAGTGCCAAAATGACACGCAATGAAAATGGTGTTACAATCGTATCCGAGAACGCAGATAGATAAGACAAACCTTTACGTTAAGGATTTAATAATGATTCGATACAAGATTTATGATCAATATAATTTAGAACACAGTATATTTTGACACGATAAGTGTGTGAGGACAAAAAACAGAAATCTTTTTGCACATTAACATAGAGCATAATTGGGCCTAGATAAGCCGAGTGACGCAAGATGTCAATCAAAGGATCAGAGTCTTGCAGATGGTGAATTGCGCAAGAACTCCAATTATCGAAATGACACAGACAGTCGAGACGATACTCGGACTAAATCTATAATGGATGAGGCGTCTCGCGTCAATCCAGTAAACGAGATCGCATAAGCGCAGACGCATGCGAAATGTACGGGTTTTATTCATTACGAATTAAAGTTGAGCAGGCCAAGAACTAGTGACAATACACTAGATGACGAAATAACGTTCGATCAGCTACAAAAGATTGCAATTAATTGAATCAAGAAAGAGGCGGAACAATTTATAGACTAGAACTAACGCAGTGTAGAATATTTGTGGTCCTCTGAGCCAGTAAACAAGCTTCAATTAGAACAAAGTACAAGGAAGTGTATGGGAACGATAAGGGCCCGAGTCTGGTGCTGCAGCGCATACAAAGCCGGACCTCCGCCGCAAATCATTAGAATTGCGGTAAGAGAGATGTGAGCGGAATGCCCGCTTTGATCCAACCAGCTGATAATGACGGATTACTTGGCAACCGCCTGCAGGATGTAAACACTGCTTAAGCTAAGGGTCAGATTGTGCATGATAAATTGGGAAACATTTAAACAGTTACTCGCGACCGAGACAACAATGAGCTCGCGAAGGAAATATCAAAACAACAGTAAATTAATAAACGTGTCAGAGTTCTGAATGACGTACAATGTAAACGTCCGAGCATAATTCGCTCGGAAGATTTGTGGCGGACTGTAGAGATGAATCTCCGCACGCCAATTTGTATGAAGCGACATAAAGAGCAAAGTAACGAAGTCCCTAAGCAAGAGAATAAGATCCACACTAGCCGCTGTATCTCAGCAGTGACACGGCGACAGCACAAGAAGCGGACTTTACAGTCACCGACGTAACGAGGGAGGCAGAACTCCATTGTATTTATGCCTCAACAATTTATTTATTCGCCAAACATTACGGAGACACAAAATCTCGTCCATAAATACATGTGAAAGCACATATCAAGTATCGGAATGCAAACGGCGGGGCTCGTGCCTGAATTATGCAAGAGCGATGCAGGCTCCTTAATGCGCATATACACGCAGCTCCTAAAATAATGCGTACCATACCGCGGACCTATCGCCACCGCGGCCTTAGCAATTATGATATGGACAGCGACGGAATATATATGAGATCCATTATTTTAATGACAGCGCAAATGGGAGTCACCACGGTGATCGCTCTTGCAGGTTTCACCAAATTTCGATAGCTTCCTTGGTGGGACATCTCTGTTGAAGAGGACAAGCCGAAGGCGGGCTGCGATTATTTCTCTTATGTTCGATCGGATTTGGGTCCATCGATCTTACGTTTGGGTGGTCGGCGGTGCGTTAATTACAAGGCAGAACCAAGCATTTAACGTAAATTTTGCAAACATTAAATAAATTTTGATGATCGAAGCAACGGTGCGTTCACGCGGTGAATAATAAATTGATAAAGGTATCAACCACGACACTATACCGACTTAAACCTACATCTCCTGAGATATCAAGAAGAACGATTTCACACACACAGAGTGACTACACATTCTAAAATCACAATTACAAATAAACTCTTAACTAGAACAATAGGCGCAGAAAGGCGTTCATTAGGAGTCGGTGATACGGGCGTCGACAAACAACTCTGTAATCCTAAAACCACACGCGGCGACGATTACAACGCACCTATTAGTCAAATTAGCTTTATTGTTGCTTTTGTTGCACAAGACGACCAATCGGCTTAGACGCGGACAATTATGTGGTACAATACGATGAGTCAGCGAAATTGCGTCGCAAGCGTTTATCAAAACAATAGTATTGATAAGTTAATAAATCGAGGTGCGAGACTAACGAGCGATTACCGACCGCCCCGAGAATAGACGTTGAATACGTTAGGAACTGTGACTCATCCCTTTCAAGGTAGCGAAGCGAGCATCGCCCTAAAAACTAACAAAAATCCATGGCTCGTGTTGATATCTACGGGCACATATTTCGCTCCGACACAAACGCGAATGTATGCTCGTGGTATTTGCACAGGAATTCGATGAAGAAACGTGCGCACCGAAAGCGAAATCTCAAGAGCTGGCCTGTTGGCTGCGAGTTACGAAACGGGCTCGATTAGGGAATACGGCCGCGTGAGGCCACTGACCGACTTCCACATTTATACCGCTAATTCATGTACAAGTATCTGCAGCCCAGCCAGCCCAGCGCCACGCACTAATCTCCGCTAATGCAGTTTATATTCACGAAACAGGCTCACGGAGCGCGGAGAATACGTAAAGAACAGTATTTATGATGACGACTCCAGCGATGACAGGTGAAACCGTTCCTAGAGAGAAAAATGCCGCCTTTGAATATTAAAGCGCATAAACCGAGATACAGCACACGGCGCGGTCACGAAAACATATACCCACAACGAATAGAACACAGACTCTCACGATAAGGATCTAGAAGAGCGGTCATCGCGGCACGCTTATCTCCTCAAATCGTAATTACCACGTGAATGTTTCAATCGAATCCACTTTGACGCTAACAATAACGATTGGAATCTAGAGGAATGTATCATTTCCGTACGTCAATCTATGAGAGAACGGAACGACCCACCTGAAAACGACATTACATCGAGACGCGAAAAGAAAGAATCCACAGTCGATTTCAACATATCGACACTGACAAGTGATATTCGAGGTCGAGGCGGGCGGTGGGCGCCGGATGGATTCGAAATTAAAACGATATGCAAATGAGTCTGGAATTAATCGATCGGCGCAATCGATTCGATAACTGCGAGAGCCGCTACTGGGTACAAATCGATGAATAAACAGTGTGCGGTTAGCGACGCAAGGTGTACCTATACGCGAAAGATGGACGAATTGAATCTAATAAATGTGGCTCAATGAATCGTCCCGCCCGTATTTGGGAGTGTTTGATCAGCTGTTGTTCCATTGATTAACAGTTGGCATGGAGAAGCGATATCGATACGTTTCACCCGCATCTAACGTAGGAAGCTGCTGGTATAGTATCGGAGGCGTCTCGAGAAAGCTACGCTACCGCGTTACACAAATTGATTTTCCCGATAACACGACCGCAAGCGTCGGGCTCGACTCGGGAATTTATAATAATCACTCTCGATACAGCCAAAAGTAATTTTCAATTAAGTTTCTTGATAATCCGGATCAGAGTTAGACCCGAGGCGATG
The DNA here is from genome assembly GCA_947044415.1 of Eupithecia dodoneata. Lineage (NCBI taxonomy): Eukaryota > Metazoa > Arthropoda > Insecta > Lepidoptera > Geometridae > Eupithecia > Eupithecia dodoneata. The sequence goes on from OX345665.1 coordinate 1,713,404, forward strand.
ACGCGCGCTCCTTCGTAATTGGAAACTGTCTCTAGTTACAAATAACACACCTGCCGCTATCTCCTCTTTGCTTCGGATAAATACATGGATTTCTTTGTCAGTGCTTGTGTAACGAGGGACTAGATTATGTTTATGCTAATAGAGCGATCAATACGAGCGACTTCCTACAATTTAGAGCATAATCAAGACTATTATGCACCGTTTCGATTGTGTACGAGGTTTTTAGAACGAAAGTCCGATTCATTGATTGTAATGATCATTCGGTAGCCAGATGCCCTCACTTCCGAGCCACGGTCTCTGAACGGTCTCACATTCATTATAGACTGATTTAAAGCTGATCATTTCGCTACTGAATACTATTCAACATACTCGGTAGCTTGTACAAAGATCATCAATTTCTATGATAGGTTTCCGAGTGAGATGATATATTGAGTTTTCGTTTACAAATTGAATATTAGGCTGCTGACGTTTGAGATATTAACAAAGTAATGAATATTGATATGGGACTTTAGTTCGAACAGCGAGATAACAAGTTACTTAGTTCTGTCGGCGTTCTGGCAAACAAGTCATTTTGTAATGCGCTTATCTGAGTCGTGTACAGAGCGCTCAATCTCGATCAGCATTGCTCAGTTTGTAACATAATCACGTATAAAGCTTTCTCCTCAAATCCCCTCAGAAGACGTACGCAAATAAACTACAATATTTACAAAATATATTAACAGAATTTATGTATATTAATCTTTCTTACCTATTAGAAGCTAATCTAAGACTGGGAGACGTTAGTGTCGAAAACTACCGTTGAGGATGGTGCGACATGTGGGGGTGAGAGAGGTGCGCGTGCGAGTACGGCTGGCCCAGCGAGCTGAGGGGCAGGGGCGAGGGGCACGGGGGGTGCTGGTGGTACTGCTGCAGCGGCGACGGGGCGAGTCCCGGGTGGTGCTCTATTGGGTACTGAGAGCCTGCGTACGCCAATTGCCTCACCTTCATGTCTTCGTCTACAACGTTGTAGGTTAGCTCGGTTTCCTCGAAGCCGGTGGCGGCCATGCGCTGCTCGCTGGTGGTGGGTGGGTCCGGACTGTTCAGGCAGGTCTGGATGAGACGCTTGCCCGAGTCGGATGTGATCATGGGCTGGAGCTTCCGCGTGGCGAACGTGTACACGTGGCCTGTCTCTGACGCGACCAGCAACATCACTTGTGTCCCCGTTAGCGTTGATAGCTCGTAAGCCTGGAAACAAATGGACTTCATTAGCATTCGTATTAATGTAAGTTATAGTTGTTGGGTTGGAGTCGCATTTTTGTGAGCATTTGTAAGATACGTGAAAGTCAACGGTAAAGAAGATATATGGGCTTGCTTGACGGTTTTCTACACTAGACTCTTATCAGTAACTTCTCAGAATGAGTTGACGAAAGTCTGAATTTTTGTGACGAAATTAATGGTAAGAGGTTTTGAACGCCGTCGGTACTTTATAGGCGCACCATTTTAAGGTCAGATTGGGGATCGAAACATCAAAGGTAGTTTAGCTTTGGTTCCGACCTTTCACCTCTCCCACGGTAATTCGTAGGTAAAGCTTCAGTTTCGGGAGCTCCCACGGCACTCTTTGTGTATGCACGAGGAATTATCACACCGATAGCCCTTACACCCACATCCTGCCACTCCAATTCCAACTCAAACACATCTCATATAAGATCCATGCGACATATTGCATGGCAATTGTCAAAAGTCAGGTAGCTATTACGTTACGCATCTATAAATTGATGTTAAACGTAAAAGTAAACCGTAGTGTGTAGGCAATAAGATTCTGTTTCTGATTTGGGAATGTAAATAGTATTAATTTGCTTTTCTATTGCATAATAGGAGTCTGCGGTCGCGACACAGTTCGCCCACTGGAGGCGCCTCCGTAACGGATCTGTGTGTACACTTGCCATTCTTTCATTTGATCAATCGGAAAAGGCAAGATTGATTGATCTTTGCGAATAAGACCGCCTATTGTACGTTGTATTGTACACTACTATGCATTCATCCATGTGCGATTTTTCGCGTTAAAAAGTGGCCAATATCTTATCTTGAGATATTATCAATAAACTTATCTCGTTGTCAATTTTTATTCGAATTAGCTTGTTATTTGCTCAGGCGTCACAATGATATAGACAACGTAATTATCGCTTTGTTATATTAGTTAACATAGATTTGTCTTATGCATGTATAAAAACTTATTCAACATCTAGTACAATAGATACCATAAGGAGCCTTATTATTATTATTTACTATATTAGAATCTGTGTGCGGTACCAGCAGAATTGCATGCACTACCCCAACTCTTCCCGCGGGTGTCGTAAGGGGTGACTAAGGGATATCCACAGGGTGGTGGGCAGCAGCGCCTCCTGCAGAACAATTTACCACCAAACTGCGATCCCCAATTTGCATAACCAGCGTGGGCAGTATGGGCATTACCCCCATGAGATAAAAGTCAATAAGACGCTTATTAGGGGGAAGCCTGCGTCCAGCAGGTGACCAATTATAGGCTGTTGAGTGAGGCGAGGAGATAGTAGAATATGTCTCAAAGGACCATTTATCTTTTAGATTTCAAATGACATCAGTCCGAAGCCCTATTGTTATAAATTGAATTGTACAAATTGCTTCGTACCTTCAGTACGATTCAATTACGTTTCGGAGAGGCAACTCCTAACCTGCACTTCCCTTCCCATTCAAGATGATTGATGGTAACCCCTAATTAGCCACCACTCGCATCTGTGACACCGGCACCGTTACCGCACAACCAGGTCAAAGCATAATGAGCCTTATTAAAACGAAAACAAGCCTTCGACGCCGGCACAATCAATTTTGTTGTGAAATTTGCCGAAATTGACAATTACAAATGCACCCTTAATGAGCTTTTGTTAAGGCATGATTAATGTATCTTCAGAAATTTCAGATGCCAAGTTATCGATGGAGCATAAAAACTGGCAAAGCCAAGATTTCGCTATCTCATTAAAACTTAAGATAAAAGTCACTGATACTCGCTTTCTTCCTCAAAGTTTATTAATCGACAATTACTGTTAATTGTGCAAAACTCAAAGGTCGAATGAATATTGCAGATGTCACAATAAGGTATTTTAATAATTATTAAAAAATAATCGAAATACCATCGGAAATAAGCACATCAGTTTGAGGTTTTAATCAACTGTGTATGTTCCGCCGACATTCAAGACATTCAGACGTTAACAGTAAAATCATCTTCGATAATCATTAACAAATTATCGAAAGGAGCGGGGCCATTAAAATGTGGATTTACAGCCAATTCGTTTTATAGCCTTTTCCACGCGTTAATAAATAAAGCGGCAATACAGTAGCCGCACAAATAAACATGAATCAAAACAATCTCGGGTATAATTGTAATTGTACAAGGTGCCACAAAAGATATACATCATTTCAACTTAACATAAAGAATGAGTAGACGTATACGGGCTGATGATGATTATGATGATAATTAATTATTGATTCCTACCCAAAAGTAAAGTTTTTATAGAGAAATAGTGTGTGAGAAATAGTACTAAAATTACTGAACGAAATAACCCGAAATTTTGCGTAAATGTAGTTTTAGAATGGGAATAACATAAAAGGATTCTTTTTATCTCATTAAAACGCGAGGAAACCGGACGCGGTCCGTTAAAAACAAATTTCACAAATTTTATGTATATACTCAGATAAAAAAAACGTCAGAAAAGAACACGTTTTAATTTCGAAAGGGCATTTCAATCAAAAATACTCGTATATATAAAAAAGTACACATTATCGTATTGCACCTTGTCAGGATTACGTTGTAAACATCCGAGTTAACGGTAAACTGGATTTAACTCCAGAGCTAAACCAATAGCTTAGTTTAAACGATGATTAGACGAGCAAACAATTCGCTAACCTCTTGACTCTTCTCAGATCTGAGAACTTTAGGGCTGGTGCGGGTTCTACGAAAGCTTTATCGTAATCCAAATAATAAAAATACATGGAGAAGCATTCACAATTACAAAGTTAGTAAACAACTAAATAAATAATGCTGGACAATCCACATAGCATCATAATAACTTGTTATATTTATTGTATATAGTAGCAGAGGATGATGCGAGGTTTGGACCAATCGCTTGATCTGTCCCACAATTAAAATTACCAATTATCATCAAACATTAATCCTAATTATAATCACGAGCTTTCACATTAATCTCCAAGCTTAACCCGTACAGTCACTCAAACCTATCTGTTGTTAATATTGTCATTAGCGGTGAGAATTGTATTAGAATCAAAGAGAAGTCATTCAAAATTCACACTTCAAGTCTCGGTTATATGTATCCACCTGGAAGGATAATTTGGTGGCCCTGTAGCTCGTGGTGCAATGTAATCCCAAATTGAATTTATAGCAAGATTGACAGATATTATCGCTTCCGTCGATTTCATTTAATTGCAAAAAAATGCTCCAATTACGTCAAAAGTGACGGTACAGGCAAAACAGACCACGAAAGTCGTTTGTCGAGGAGTGGTGCCAAAACCCGAAAGAGATCAAGAAATTGAAAGCTACGCCTGTCAAAATTAACAGTAATAATACGCGCGCGGACAGCGTAATCCCTGCGTAATATAATTGTCAGCTAAGATATCTATACCACTGAGTAAATACGACAATAATCTCGTCAACTACAGTGTGTCGATTTCACTTGAAATGAACTTCGTAATATATTCTAGCCCCGTATTATTGTTTATTTGTTTACCTAAGGATTTAAATTGGAAGGTAAAACTTCAGTAAGGACACCATACCCTACCACCATAGATTGGACCTACCATAGATTGGTATCAATGCTAGGTACTATCCTTACTAAAGTTAACTCTTTTACATTGCGTTTTGGAAACCCTGTGTTGTGTTGTGACCCATAACAAAAAATAAACTATAAATATAAATAATAAACGAAATATTTAAAACCTTATTTATATATTTTAAGCACCAATGACCAAACCGATATCGTTCGTGCACATTTATATTAAAATTTGTCAAATCCATGCATGTCCTACTCCAGAAAAATATATATTTACACAAGACTTGCAAGACTTGCGTATGAAAATTTGAATGTTTCTGAAAAAGTTTATGATGTACTGAACTCGAAACTAAGAAATCGATAAACGTATGTGATAAGTGATAACTGATAACCCACTGAAAGCTGATGATAATACAGGAATTGTGCCAAAACACAAATTTAATGAAGATTTTTTGTAAAAACTTTTTATAGTAGACATTGTCCGTTAGTTTTCATAACGTGTGGTAAACGAAACGTAATCTGACAGATAAGTAGCTATAAAAGTTCGCGAGAGGCATAAACGTCAGCATTATTCCAAACAAGTGAGCAAATAAAACTGTGCTACAGAATAATGTAGTGCACTTTATTGATGAGAAGTTAAATAATAATAAGCCATATCCCACGTCTCACAAAAAGAAAAAGCTTAATACCTACTGAATCATTTTCCGCATTATACAATGTGTATTGTCGAACCTTGATCAAACGAGATGTGCGAATACACAATATATATTTATCGATAAAAAACAAAAAATAAAAAATTATATGTTACCTATCTCAAAAATAAAGCCGATTTAATTTCTTTTTTTATGAAAACTAATTCATCTGGTTTTTTCTTCGTTTCTTTTTGAGTAAACGGTGTATTTTATTCAAAGTAGTCTCATTTGAAAGCTAGATAGTGTACCTAGCTAATAAAAAATACAATTTCGGTACATTAGCCTAGTAAAATCAATATTATTTTAGAAATTTGCAAATAAAAACGATTTTTATTTTATTTTTGATCAGTAACTTTAAAACTGGGTTATTGAGGTGTACTTTTTTGCATGTTGTATTAAATTTCATAATTTAATCTACAAATCCTCCAAAACTTATGGGTCTATCTCTTTTCGTTGTTATGTTATTCACCATTGAAAATAGGTACTTTCTGTCTTGTACAAAGATCAACAGGAATAAAAAAGAAATTTGCAAATAAAATCGTTTTTTTTTTGCAAATTTCTAAAATAATATTGATTTTACTAGGCTAATGTACCGAAATTGTATTTTTTACAAAATACACCGTCTACTCAAAACGAAACGAAGAAAAAACCAGATGAATTAGTTTTAATAAAAAACATATTAAATCGGCTTTATTTTTGAGATAGGTAACATATAATTTTTTGTTTTTTATCGATAAATATATGTCGTGTATTCGCACATCTCGTTTGATCAAGTTTCGACAGTACACATTGTATAGGTATACAGAGGGGTTTATAATATATGTAGATAAGTAAGTGCTGAGGGTGTGAGTTTATGGAAGGAAGGCAGGTATTTGTCAAGGACCTCGTTTCCAGACCTAGGCAAAGGCCTTCCTTTATCACCAGCAGCAAAACATCATATTACGAAATATATTTTTGGTGAGGTCGCTAACCAGGTTATCCCTTATGACACAAATAAGGACACTTCATGTAAAGCGCAATTACATATAATTTAAAACTAATAATCATTTTACCGGTGATTCTTATTTTATTTACCACAAATTTACCGCCTTATACAATTACATCATTGCGCATCACTCGATATTAAATAAATTACAACTAATTTAATTACTGATTCGTTTATTACTTATTGTAATTAGTAGCATAGGAATACATCATTGCGAACGTAAATGGTTATTGATATGGTTCTGTGACGAGAGGGTGAAAATAGCTAATTAGTTCCACAAATCAGTTTTGTTTTGGATTGAGTGGTACAGATTCGAAATTAATAACATTCCACTAAGCTTTGAAATAAAGATAATACAGAATAAAATAGAATCACTAGTAGCGAAAATGCAAAACGTTGTAGTGACAACGAAAACAGCAAAAGAAACAAAAATGACGATGTTGCCTGCAACCCTAGATGAAAAGCTCTGTGGCGGCGCCAAGCTATCGAGTATCGAACACGAGGGCGATGAAAACGGCACTTTTTGCCGAGATCAGATACAGCGACCGATAGCACCAGCTAATAGCTCTATAAACAAGATAATCGCCTAGTTAGCGCTGGGAAAACATCGTGCCACGGATTTATTAAATATTTAAAAATATCGTATTTGCAGTGACCGATGGGCCGTCCAAGCAAGAAACAGTAGAAGAAACGTTGTAGATGGTTTCGCTAGACGTGGATTGAATGTTATTGCGGTAATATGACGACAGATCGTGTGACAATGTACGGACGTTTCTGAAGCTTCACGGAGTAATGAAACGAAAGGCACTGGTGATAAATCTAGCACAGATGGACGAGTTATAAATGTGATTGCATAACAGGAAAATGATGTACCCGACCCACGTCAAATAATAAAGGAACAAAACAAAACCTCAACGGTCAACTGACAATGAAGAACGTCACTCAAACCGTTCACACGTGAATAACCACTTACGAAACGCAAAAACGATTTTGATGGTCTGAAGTGACTTTGTGCAAAATTTTTGGTGAAAACTTTCTCAACAAAAAACAGAACGTAGAATAATTGTGGTATTTGAGTCACAAATTAAACCGACAGACATTAAGGAAGAGTGCATTGCGATCCGCGACATTTCTGTGACAAGTGCGAGTTGCGACAACGCCGCCCGAAAAAAGCAGCTAATTACAAGTACAATGAGGTACAAAGAGCCCGCTGTTCCCACGGAGCATCCGCGCATGCGTACCGATCATTTCGAGCATGCTCGACTTTTATTGCCAAAAATTAATGCCCGGTAAACAGTCCTTAATTGCAAGCCACGTCAAGCCATGCTTGTTAAACCCCCGCCCGTCACACTAGCAGTGACGCTTCCGCGAAACCACAACCAGAAAATGCATAAAATACGCAATAACCGAATAATAATAATGTAATATAAGTAATACCCTGTGATTTTTGTGTCGACTCCAATCGAGTCGGGTCCGATCACCGTTTTATTACATTTTAATTGTATTGGTGCTTGGTCTCGCATCATATTGTGCAATTCTCCTTAACAACTTTATAGCTAAGAGGCAGAATTGACATTTCTTCCATAAACCTGAATACCAGTTGAGTGCATCAATATTTTTGTAAATTACCAAGGCAGATGCTTGCGGCGATAGCGAAACGGGAACCATTAAAAATATCAAATGTAACATTAATGATAATCTTAGTTTTATTCGTAACGGTGGCGGTGGCCCAACTACTATAACGAACACTTACCTACTTCACATTCACCATAATGAAATTGTCTAGATAAGAATATGAAGGTGTAATTAAAAGAGACATTATTAGCATATAATATTGAGGTGACAAGACGTAAAAATAACATCAACTTTCAATTTATTTTCTTTAAAACGTAAGAAACATCTTGTCATACCAAACATACGTGAAATGTTATATGAAGACCAACACAGATAAAGTCATCATAATTTTATTAAGTACTTGCACTTTGGCATTCAAATGGCACCAAGTATATTGGCTTTCAAATGAGCATATTGATTCACAAATGCACGCACTTTCAATATCATTATACCGTGCCGCGTTCCCTCCATCCCTAGCCCTTCCACTTTCACTGTGTCCGAGGTGTTGCTATTATCATCTGAAGGCTAGACGAGGTCCATTCCTATGGTAATGAACTGACGGACCGACAACGCCTTGCCAAGGTTAAATGCATTTACAATTTACATCTATTAGTTTTCAGGGAACTTGTAGATCGAGCTGAGATAATTGCAGAAAAATTGCTGCTGTTTAAAGGCGGTCAAGACCAGAAAGAATATTCTAGCTGGCACAGTATCCCAAAGTACCAACAAATAGAGTTAGGATTGGAATCAATGTTGGAACAGAGAAAGCAGTGTGCCCACCCTATTGCTTTTTATTCGAAAACCATGCAATCAAAACCAATAACATAAAAGCTTGACAAAACAAAATAAAGTAAACCCCATTTGTATTGCTCGTATATCGTGAGAAGCAGTTGTATTGTCAACATCAGATTACGATTACAAAATATTAAAACGACACAAACCCACGTGCGATATCAGCAAATAAAAAGATATGGAGTAGTTCACCTAAAGGGGCAAAGGAAACCCCAAAAACAGGTTATGAAAGGCCAGGTTGCCATATTTGTGGGCGGCTCTTGACTGGATTAGTCGTAAAAGGTTGAAACGGGCCGAGTTCGTCTTTTGCCTACCGGAGCGTGTTCGCCACGTGGCCGGGCTTTATTTGTTTGCAGCGTCGGACGTCACCGCACACCCTGTATGGCAAACATACCGCTGGTATTTGCATTAAGGGCACAGTTGATTCACCTCTTAACAGAAACTACATGCACTTATAGAGCTTTTTTAACGGTGGCCACACAGACACAGACTCTGGTTAATATAGACGTTTATTGAAATCGACATTATGACACAGCAAGGATTTCGTCGGAAAGTCTGATGCGACGCCGGTAATGATCGAAAAGTGAAAGTTCATCATTATCAGATGCTGCAATCCTATCGGAAGCCACACAATTAATCACGATTGAGTGCTCCATCTGCCAATCATACAAATTTGCGCCGCGAAGATCCAACGAATGCAAAAATAAGACTAAGAATCAGAGAAATTGCAAACAGGACTGCAAATGAGTTTGGCGAATTTGCAGCTTGTTTGTTTTGAGTGGTTGTCAGCCGTCGAAAAGTTGATTACAGAAAAAAATAAAATAAGCGTGGACAAGTCCACCGTTCCCTGAATAGCGGTACAATATGTAAATAAGCGCGGGATGAGCGGCCGAGGAATCCTCCGCTGAAAACCTACGCATACGAAGAATGTCATATTAAAAAACCAACAATGGCATAATAAAATTTCCAACTCATTTCGAAACGCTCGATATGTAATAGGGTTGCGATTTGAAATGCAAAATTTGCGCGAATCTCGAAATATTGGTACGAGTCGGCGGTAGGCGTACGCATAGCATTTTAATTACAGAATGCGGCTTTAAAAATACTTGGTATATCATCGCTGCAGTAAAAAGGGAGAAATAATGGAAAGCAAAAAGTGTTTCGCAAAGAACTTAAATTAGTTGATAATGTGCGATATCGCGTTAATTACGAAGTGAATGTTGTTGGGTGTGTTCATTAAGCAAAAATCTGTATCGGTAATATCGAGACAGTGATACAGGAATCAGGGCACGATCGGCGATTGCATTGACGGCGTCAAGCTGGCACTGACTAGTCGCCGCGAGCAGTTAGCACTGCAAGTGATTATTTTAAACGACGACGACGCCTAAACAATAATTACCGATTACGGTAAACCGGTGTTTTATCGTCGCCCTAACGCCTCTTGCCGCCGATGAATTAATAATAGATTAATAGCTATTTGTCGCGTTTAAATTCTAATGCGCCGCGCTACGTAGCATTCTCAATGGCCTCATTGTTCGACGAGTTATCAGCCTGATCGAAATTCAAAGTAATTTCTGAACCCGGCATCAAGAAACAGAGGGCAATATCTAAAGTGTAATTCCAGGGCTATTATCAGAGGAACAATAAGGAAGATCCAATTAAATCTGCTGTTAGCGACAATGGCAGCTATAACCAACAAAGCCCAATCCGCAGAACAATGGGCAGCAATGGATCGATACAAGCGGCGTAAGACCAGCGCCACGCTGAGACGCATGCAAATCGCATTGGACGCCAATGGCGGCGTAATTACCCGTCTGCGTTGCCCAGTTTCATTCATAAACAGCAAGATTGCTTATGAATGACCGTCGCACCATATCCTTCATTTATTGTCGCCCCGCGCACCTCCATAAGTTTCCTGCTCTGAACATTACCATTTATCGAATGTTGTTTACGCGCCATATAATTTTGTAGGCGCTGCAGCCTTGATTAATGAACTTCATTCAGTACGCTAATCCGCCGGCACATTCCACCCTACCGAGCGGTTCCAGAGATGAATTTATTAAATAACATCCAATTCATAATTGGAACATACAAAAAACAAACACAACTCGACACACTATTAACCGAGCTTATGAACGTGAACCTGTCCGTTAATATTTCTTTTCTTAATGGCCTCTCATGGCTGAATAAATTTTAGCGCTAAATAAACAAGGTTTATCTGTGATCAGCACAATGCTGCGGGTCCAGCAGGGGCGGCGCGGAGGCCGACTGAAGCGCCGCCGCCGCGATACCATCACACCGATACGCATCAAGGAAGACCACTTGTCAATACATTTCACTCCAACCGAACCTACTTGATGGGCCGTCGGCCGTCGTCTCTGCCCGGAACGAGTTCCCATGAATTGTGTTGCGTGCGAGACATTTTTATACTTGTGTACCGACAACGTGTACCTCAGGCTTACATGTTAATGCATCTGCGGAGCGGAGTTTACGAGCTCCTGCGGGCGCGATCGCTTTTCTAATTGGAGAATCGCGTCGATTCAATGCTGCGTCTCCAGCGAGGAACGCACTCAGTGTTAATGCTAATTTCCGTCTCGGCCGCATGCAAATGATCCTTCGCGCTACTAAATAGCATTAAAGCAAAGGCAAATATTCCGCTAACCTTATTTACTGGACAATTCATACGTCCAGCGGCTACACAGGTGGTTTCGATAAAGGTCCAGCGCGCGAGCATCAGAGGACGCCGCTCTCCCTAAAAGGATAATAATACGCCGTTGCGAGCGACGAGAATCCCTAGGAATCGGGGAGAAATGTAAATTGTCCCGCACTGACAAATAGCTTAATTAACGGATAACACGGGAGCTATTGGGATTCTCCGGTTTAGCTGCTTGATACGTTGCCCGTGTCCATCCGCAATGCTGCCATTCACTTCCAATTAGCGACTATTTTTCAATAGAAGGGATTTTAATAGAACCCGTAAGGCTTGTACGTAAGTTCTAAGCCCACATAAAGCAATTTAGCCAGCCAAGGTTAAGGCAGGAGCTGGAGATTCGGTGTTTTTTCGCAATGTTAAGGTCGTAGGCGTCAGGTGGGCGCACGCACGTGACGGAGCTGTGACTGCAATGCACGCACACGATCGTGTGGGAGGACTACCACTGCCTGACGATACCTTTAGTTTTATGGCATTTTGACAGCGACAACTCTAAGGTTAGATTTGAAGGTCCAGTACGTACCGTTCAGATCATTATTGGTTGACGAAAGCTAGAAGGCTTAGCGGCCCTGCGTATTGATTCATGAAATAATAATAATAGCCTTCTGTTTCTATTTTTTTGTATTTAATTTACTGTATTGTATGTGCTGCTGGTTTTCCTTGTAATAAATAAATAAATAAATAAAAAACTGGAAACCTTCGCAGTCCCGCGATATTATATGCCAGTCAGCTGATGAATCAGCAATGGGGGCAAAATTAATCAACAGTGTATTCTAGGAATTATAGTTTAAAAATCTAAATTTTGAGAGACAACATAGGCTGCATGACGATGGTAATAATGATAAATTGTGAGAGAGATAGATAGATCATTATTTTTTCATAGCCTTAACACGTACGTAAAAAAAGTAGCTAGTGTAAAGGTAACTTGAATGCATTCAATACTGGATACCTAGATAATGAATTATTATTTATCGCGCACCTTCAGTTTATTATTAAACTTATCCTATAGAGAGGCTATGAAATTGGCGGCATAAGGCGGTTAAGCTTCCAGCGAAAAGTCAGCATGAATTTAACACAACTTGCAGCAAAACCGAAATCAGGAAATTCTCCCGAATTCCCGGCAAACCGCGATCGAGCACAAAAACCGTCGGTATTGTTCAATTGCATGATAACGAACGGAATCCGCGGTTTCCCACCGAAATCTGGATGCTCAGCCCGTTTTTTTTAATTGCACGAAAAAGCTACCTCGTCGTGCTTTCGAATCGCAATCAAATAAAAACCTACTCGTTAATGTATTATGTATGACGGACTTGATGCCGATGTATTATGGATGGAACCCGCTGACTTCGGCTTTGGCAATTTTGACAGAGCGACAGATATCGGTAATCTCTGTGACCACCGATCGGTGACCGTTTTTCTGGATTCTGCTGAGGCCGATAAGATCGCATGTCGCATAAACTACACATGCCCACTCATTACTTAGGCATGTAAATATTTATACATGTTTTTCCAGAATAAGGGATTTATTTTCGGCGGGAGATGCTCCTCATAACGATCAGATCGTATTTGATATACGGAGATAAAATTGGGGTTTTTGTGGGGATCCGGGCTTTTTAATTAGTTCGGTACCTACTCTGCTAATGAGGTACAGTACAATTACAATAATAATTTGATTCTTTTGAAAAAACTAAAACCCCTTTTCGAATCCTTTAATTTTATACTTTTTATGTTTTGCGGGATAAATAGTAACGCCTCGGGAATCGATTACTTATGGGACCACCTCGGGATATCTCTAATCTCTATACAATAGCAAGGGAATTTTCAAAATTGGTCCCTTATAGAAGGAGAAATCGATCATACATAAAAAAAACATACTCATACATACAGTTTTTCGAAGTCTGTTATATATACAAGAAAAACACTCAAACTCTCAGTATTATGACTGTAGGTGAAAAACTTAGCTCTTACTTGAATGCATTCAATAATGGATACCTAGATAATGAATTATTATTTATCGGATTCGGGTATCTCTCAAGCACCTTGTATTATTTATTACATTTCATGTACATTTCCATCGCGTTACAGCGATCGCGTCACGGGGCAACTGTAGGGCGATTCATTATGCATAATTGCATTTATTTTATATAACATTTATTTATCTTTAAATACTCATGTTATGTTCAAATTTATTCTAGCTCTATCCTTGGTACACCCCCTGCCTTTCTTTAATTCACACAATTCTTTCCATCCAAGCGATAAGGCCGTCCATTGTACTTGTCACATGTAATATCTTTCATAATGTTCTGTATCTGGTGTACAATAAAGTATTTTTGTATTGTATTGTATTGTAATTATATATTAATTATGCATTCATTCATAATAAATCGCGAAAGTTGAAAAACTTTTGATTATCTAGATGCACCGAAACCAAGTAAGACGTCAAGTTACGGAAAGCCCTGCAAAAGACAAAATGGTAACATCGCGTACAAACGAACACACTAGGAATACCTTATAAAAGATCCCTATCAAACAAATTACATAAAATTACAATTACAAAACATAGTGCCAACAGTTGTTAGAGGAATCACAATTTATTGCGCAGCCAAAACCTGCGCTTGCGCACCTGAGTGTAAGGGTAACCAGTCTTAGCAGGTGATAGTGGATGCTGTTTGTATGGATAAGAAAATTTCATTTAAATTACTTACGTTCTAAATGAATAGAACCTATTAAACCTAATGACTTAGTCGTTTACTTAGAACGATTTATAATAATAGAAAATATTTTATTAACGCTATTAAAAGATATAGCCACGTCCTAGCTCTACCTTTTCGTAAATAAATAAATTAGATATTAACATAATAAATATTATTTATTAAGAAAATTACAATAAGATAATAAAACAATAGCAACTAGTATTTACACTTATATTTATATCAGTAAAGTAAAAAATCAAATATAATATTTCTACGATATTCAATTAATTTACGAAATAAAATATAAAAAAAGTAATGCACATTGAAAACTATCTTGATATTTGCTAAACTCAAATCAAATTAACGATAATAATTTATCTATCAATTTTCAGATAATTATCGTGATTTAAAATAACTACCTACCCACGCAATAACATGTTACCTACTTCGATTTGCAAAATATTTTAGAGACAAATTAAAAAAATATTATGTGTTGTGCGCATAGAAATGTTTTGGGCTATTTATTATTTTATGAAATCACCGAAATTAATTCTTCTTTTTTGTGCTTTTATCCTAATATTGAGGAGTTATTTTATTTGCCCCGAGCCGAGAAGCGAACCCGCGCCCTCTACCGTCGCAGGCGGGCCTTTGCCTTGTAAATATAACTTCATTGCATATCGGTCATCTACATTTCACCCAAAAAACTCTGCATAACGGTCTTGAGACCGTAATGCGGTAAGTATTACGTAAATTCGCATCATTATTTATTTACATATTTTTACAATTTCATTTACAACAAGTAAGAACTATTATTCTGATCCTAGAATGCGTTAAACATCTATAAAAACACATCGGAAATTATATTTCAAGTATCCTTAACCGTTTATCGCCATTATAAAATATTTTTTAGCTTATTATATGTATTTAATGGTGGAATAATTGCCTCGATTAGGAATCCCCATTTGTTGAAAAAAGGAGATGTATAAATTACTTAATAAAATCGACCGTAGAACCTGGTCAATAACGGTGTTTGAAACACTGGACCTGTTTTTACATTCGAGTAGGTACCTAACCTACTACAAAAAGGATTTATTTTTATTAGAATTCGTCCAGTAATATTGCATTTCATACAGATTTCACCAAATAGGTAAGTTCTTTAACAAACACTTTCATGGCCCAAAATTCAACATTTCCCGTTGACCCTCGGCGGTCCTTAAGCGGCCACTAACACAATGGGCTAATGCTCTGGGCCAATTCGTTGGGCCAGAGCGTGTTAGGCCAACGCATTAGTAATGAATTTGTTAACCCATTCGCTGGCAACTTTTCAATGCGGTGGGCATGGGCACTGAAAGTGGTTGTGTCCATACTTCTATGGCTGAATCGAAAAGTGCTCTTTGTGAATTTTAAAGTTAGTACTACAAAATGCGTGTTCGTACACTGGTAAGAGTAAAAGCGCCATCGGTTTATACGATAATCACTGTAAAGGAAAAGTGTTAACTAGTGACGTGATCTTAATGCAGCTGACTGTACCTATTCATAGTGGTAGTATACAGTAGTAAAGAAGCCCTCCCGTGGGAGCTGAACTGCCTAGAACCTGACTGTGTCACACCTAGGAACACGTTTGTGACGCAAGCCATAAGAGTATAGGCACGGTAGAGGATAACTCCTTTAAAAGAAGTTGGTGTTCCCAGGAGCCGTATAAATTAAATAATATTTTAAGTATTATTACTTAGTTATAATAATTGTATATATAATTATATGTGACTTGTATATTTGTTTTTACCAATAAATTGATTATTCTGATTATTCTACATTTTAACAACATTATTTTTTACTGAAATTTAACGTTCGTCAAAAAATCATACCAAGATTTTTTAATAACTCAAGGAAGGAGGTCCCCAAGATATAGGTTTAACCTATAGTTTGGGGATCAATGGTGTAATAATTGTCTTAATTATACATGTTTATAACGTTGATTATTTCAAAAAAACGTTATTTAAATTTCAACCCAAAGATAGGGTAATTTTTGAGATAGGTAAAATCGGAAAATATTAAATAGAAGAAATTCGTGCAAGGGCTCGATTTATGAGAAAACTTCATACAGTCCGACCTCAAAATGGCGTCGCGGAACAATCTATTCTATTATTATGCAGCGTGGCTACCCTGTATACGTAATACGAGTAATTCAGCTGAATTATAGGTCCTTTTTACTTGCATGACCATTATATCAGCCCACAAACATCCACTACTGGGACCAGTTTACTAGTTAGTATTAGTACATCGTTTTTATACATGAGGTAGTATCTTCCTTGTTATTTACGTAATTTTCTCCGAAAACAGATCGCTTACCCCCATACCTTGAGCCACACATATCGTCCACTCATTACACGCGATGCGATAAAGACCGCGTATCTGCAAGTTAATGCGATATCTCACCGCATCGCCGGCATTGTACGACCGGCTTTGAATATCTCTCGTATTTCAATCGTGTAGGCTTGCGAAAAACGTATGTGTAGAAATGCCTTTAGATTACAATGTCTAATTGATTGCCACCCATGGGTATATTTGACTTTCCTAAAGCCCGTAAGTATTATGAAAGTTTGCGGCTAGCGTTTCAGTTAATTTATTCAGAAATAAATATAAAACATATACACTCGGCGTCACAAAAATCGCACTTCTCCGAAATTATGTTTGTTGTTTGTTTGTGTCCTTATAATAACCAAATACATATGATTAGTATTTTTAAGCAGACTTTTTAAGAAGTGCTATTTTTGTAATGTTTATGTGTCAAAATATTAACGAATAATAAATGAATTGTAAAACAAATTAACAACCACTTAAATGAATTCACATTATATTTTTACTACCTACTTCGAATTCTCGGTATCATTTTCTATACAAAACAATAAAGAATGTTCAAAAAAGACGGAGAAATTAACGCAAATAAGTTAAAAACATAGAACCTCCTTCCTTTTTCGAATTCGGTTACAAATTAATAAGGCGCTGAGGCCAAGTAACTGATAGGCAATTAAATTTGTTAGCACTCAAACGATACCCTGTTTTAACAATATAAAATTCTAGAAATGTCGTATAATTCTACGCAATTCTATGAATCTAATAAATTCTCTTTTGCGTTGCGGGGTGCCTGTTTCCCGGAATGTTACCATCTGTTCAAGAACTAGTTAAATTATACGAACTAATGTATGTACATATGTATGTTCTTGAATTGTATGAACTAGGTCTATACGTAGAGAAACCAAGATGATATTGAGGACTTCAAGAAACGTAGGTAAATATAAACTCGATAAATACCCGTAAATATCACACTACTGATATAAATGCGAAAGTTTGGATAGATGGATCTCTTCTTCACGCTTAATCTACTAAAATGCAACGGGCTGAAATTTTGCACAAAACTCAAACTCAATAGCGTTTATTTCTTTAGGCTTACAAAATAAGCACTTAGACAAGTAAATTTTTTTTACTATTCATTATTATCAAATAACATTATTTTTATTTTAATGTCCACTTAATTTTTTTGTCCACATGTGGAAGTGAAAAAGATGTAGCTCTTAAGCCTGGAATCAAAAATAGGCTAGTTTTTCTCCGATGGAATAGAAATAAACTTAAAACAAAGCGTGCGAAGCCGCGGGCAGAAACTAATTTATAATAATGTGCTCATATTGTATAAGTTTAAAAAACTGCTACAAGGCGATGGAATTGGATCGGTATAATGAAGAGACTATTTCTTGCAATTATTTTAAAAGGATTGTCACGTCGTTTTCCGTTATTGCATACGATTATGAAAAAAACCTCTATTTTTTTATGACAAAAATGTTTTATCATAATGTATTATTAATTTTGAATTGGAAATCGACAATGAGAGTACGGAGCAATTGACGATCATAATTATAAATATAAAAAGGTCAATTACGTTTTTAACGTAGAGGATTAAGCTAAGTATTTTCTGTTGTTATTTTAAAAGGGATCAACCTATTTAAAAGGTAACATGCTTCGTATATCTTATTTAGTATAAGTGAATTAACGCGTTTCAATTTGAAACATGACGAAGACAAGTTTGATTGTCGGAATAATTTTATCCTTTGCCCATATTAACACTTTGACTGCGATTTTTTTTTCGACGACTGCGATCGTTTTTTTAACCTAAAAAATTCGTGCTGCCGCTCTACACAGCGGTTGTGTTGCGCCGCACATGCGTTTCTTTCGAAAAATATTACGGCTGTGCTGAGTCACAAAGATCTGTATTTTCTCAGCCGCTGCGCTAGTGTGGATTTACGCATATTAGTAACTTGTAGAAAACACATACCGTGTGATTTCAGCACTCAAAGTGTTAATATTGCTAGCCCCTCTGTTTCAAAACTACATATACCGAAAGGGTCGATTCAGCTTACAGACACATTATGAAGACTACCATTTGTGTTTACCGCAATAGTATGAATCTAATCAACTAGCATATTAACATACATTCCTAGATACAAAACCGTCATTTCGTGTGATCTTATTACCATAAAAGCTTTAACATCACATTCGTGAGTTCACTACAGTTTTCTCGAAATCGCCGTATACATCGTGAGCCGAAATCCTTTGAACAACCCGCCGGAGGCTAACTAACGTCGATTCACCGATTACGCGAATGACGGACGCGCGTCACTATTATCGACTCATCAATTCGCAATGACAACTCGCCCCGCACTATTCATAGGGATGGCTGTAGTCCTGGAATTCGGAAACGGATTTTTCGATCGGATTTTTTCGTAGAATGGGGATGAACAGATTATGATATCATATCATAATCTGTTATTATTCGTCTATTGATTGTTAAGAAACAAATTAAATGACCTTCAGCGTTTTTTTCTATTCATAAGGTTAAAAATTATTTGTAATATTTAAACCTGTTACTTTCTATTCTACTAAACTTTCGGAGGCCAAAATGATGACGTTAGAAATACAAAAAACCTGAATCCTAAAAAAATATAAGTCATAAATAGGTTTTATTGGGTGCCTTGCCTATTCTCTACCGCTAAGTAAAAAACTTTTAGTGGAAAGTCCCACGCTTCCAACAACAACCCTAACTATTTACTGATGTTTTGCTGTGTGGTTTGTGTGCTTGCAAGGAGTTGTAACTAGCTGGATTGGATCGCGTCGTATCTATCAATCAAAGGGAACAAACTACAAATTGGTTGAGAACAGCCAATTGATTCGATTACGCTATCCCTTTATTGAATTCTGCGGTGCTCGTATTGATTTAAAATCAACGGTTTGTGAAAACAAAAACTTGAAGGAAGTTAATGGGTACTGAAGGGTAAAAATTAAACATGATCACCCGCTGGGAACGAATAACTGAACCTTACATTAAATTTTTCCATTTATCCCTTACCTTGTTTCTACATAACATGCGTAAAAAACAAACATTACATTCAGCCATTGTCATAAAAACGAATGGTCGCCAATCAATCAACCGGTGGCGTAACGTAACTCGTATGCCAATGGTACCCGATCACAGGGGTCTCATAACCAGCAAGGCGTTAACGCTAGAACGGGGGCGGGCCAATGAGCCAGACATTCCCTTTCCAACGCCCAATCGACTAAGAACCACCCCGGCCCGCGTTATGCGTTTCTAGCAGTTATGGACGGAGAGTGGCATAGTTCATTTACGAGGGTCTTTTTAGGATGGATGCATTGGACTACCTCTTTTGTTGTATGGTGCCCTGGTAGTTGAGGTTCATTGCGCGCCGTTGTTTTTAGTGTTAACGTACCCAACTGAATCTTGCTGCTTTTTTTTCATAAATTTCATAACTTATTGTGAAAGTAACATTATTGAAACAAACCAAAATTCGAATCATTAACAATGTTTAGATGGTTTTGAATAATAATGTGTTAATTTAATAATTTTTGGTAATATTAATATTTTGTTAGTAGACTAAGTTCTATTTTGATTTGAATAAATCATTTGATCTATGTTTACATAAAGTTCAAAAGAGCGCCATCTATCGAAGTTGCCCTCAGGTTTGGTAACAAAATAGTAATGTGTGTTCCCTGTCTCCAAAAAGCGCCACCAACCTTGTATGAGGCTCTAACGATGCATGATGGCACGTGGATTGAACTCCGGCAACCTCTTCGTAAATACTGCGGCCCTAGTATATTCGGTGCCATATTTGGAACTTTCCATTTTTGCTGAGCAACTACCATGGCGCGCAACTTGACTTTTCTAAAGTTGTTTGGAAATTAGGGATTATTTAAATTATGTAAGTTAAGTTTATTAAGATATGAAAACAAGAATTGTTTGTTGGTGACAAGAATCGCTCTTAGCGATAAGACCACCCATTGTCCATCTGTATCTTTGTTCTTCACTGTTTTTGTTTTTCTGTGTTTGATGTGCAATAAAGCGTATTGTATTGTATAGTTGCTACAATATTTGCGCCTACTTTGAGGTTTGTTCTCTATTAGAAGAAAGTAGAAAATTAGGTAAGTAGATCACAACACAATACACTTTGATCGATGGAATGCCGACACAGAACCAATATTAATATGTAAATAGACAAACTGGATTCAGGATCAGAAAAGGACAAACCAAAAGCGCTAAATGACTACGCACCGCCGCCGCATAGGTCTACTCATAGCGCATTAGCATTACAAAACTGCGGGCCGTGAGATATGGGTCGCAGATGCTAGCCCGCGCGGCAATTACTGCGCAATAATAATTGTTTCATTTCGGAATGGCCTCCCTATTCGGGTGCTGCGAATTCGAAGACCTCTTGGAATCACTAACTCTCAACATTAAATATATATGTTCAGATTTGTGGGAAACAGACCGCCTGATTTGATTCAACAGGCACTTTATTATAAAAGATCAGCAGCACATTTTCTCAAAAATTTAATATCTAGGTATATCATAATGGTAACAAAAGTATGTTCGAAATGAAGTGACGGCGAAAAAATATACAGAATTTAGTCTCATTATCTATAAACAGAAAGTCTCCAATTTCTGTAAGTTTTTAATCATGGAACAATGTGTAGAATCACAAAATCTAAACGTCGCCTAGTCGTGTGGGAAAATAATCTCAAGCGCAATCTACATCCAACCTAGGTCCTAATTAATTTAGTAATCGTTCGTGACGACTTATTCCGGCCCTAGACCGAACCACGAACCTAACGAAATCACGACTCTGCAAGACAACGATAATCGTTATTTTAAATTTATTAAAATGTCCTCTTTAAGGACTATATCGGAACGCCTATATCTGACTGTATAATTTATTCTTGCATTGGAGGTACAGGCTAAACAATGAGGGCTATTATCATTTCTTAAGGAGCACGTTTTGATTTATAAATCCCGAGCAGAAAAACGGGACTGCAAGTAGTTTGCTCACTACTTGATTATTTCCACGTCGGTGGTTTCTTTTAGATAACAAATCTTTGCAAAATTTATCACTTATATACAGGATAGATAGAGCATGACGCGTTATTTCGATAAATCAATGTTATTGAAATTATATGTAATACAACAAAATTCACTAGCGATCATTAACAAAGCCGGACGTAAAGCATAGCTTCTTTATGACTCTGTCAAAACGTTATGTTGTTGAACTAAACGGTTAGACTGGTGAACAACGTATCGCCGACGATTTTCATGACAAAGTCGGCACAATGCCGGCATGCTGGCAACAAATGCCGTCGTGTTGGCCTCAGGGCCCCTGGGGCGTCGCAATTAAAGTCCCGCTTGTAAGGTGATCAGTTGATTCGACTGATGAATTACCCCTGTATACAATTAAACATACTACCGCCAATATTTGAATAACAAAACAACAGCAAAGGTTAAATTACATTTGATAGCAATCAATAATATTAGGGATTAAGTAAAGAAATCAGTGACACCCACGCATTCGAGGAATCATTTACCGAAATGGTGAATGTAAGACACAGCGAAAGAGAAATCAAACAATTATACGCCCACGAAATAGCGTGATTTACGGTGGAGAAAAAATCACATGACTTGGTGAAAAGATGGCTTTGGACGTTTTCAAAGTGGCATAAGGGCTAGCGGATGCGCAAAGCTAACTAACAAGTAACAACAGGGCACGCCGCCGGTGACTTTGATTCCCGCTGGGCGACAGCGCCGCTTGCGTGCACATTACGCGACCTCTGAGCTTGCGGCCCAAGTTTCAAACGGAGAAAGCATCAAATGGGTATTGCTTCAAGGGCTCGAATTGAAACTATTAACTCGGGAAATGCAGTTGCAGTGATCGAGAACTTGCGAATCTAAAATAGGAATGAGATTGAGTATACAGTCTATCGATATTTTGAGAATTGGTTGTAACTAAAACGACACTTAATAAAATAAAGGCTGAAAAAAACTATGATAACTTTATTTTGCAACTAATCCTGTAGTTAATTTTAATGTAAATGCAAACAAATGATTGCGAGGCGAGCTGATAAAAACTTCTTGATGATTTTATAACTTCTAATATGGATGATTCTTACACAAAAAGCTACAGAGCAAACTTAGCTGTGATTGTATTTTTAATTTCTCTAAGAAATAAATTGAAAACAATCACGAGTGTATTTAATGTTGTGACATCTCAAGTCCCGAGTCGCTAGATATAAATAAACGATGTTGGACCTTATCACACAACCTTATGTGACCCCAATAGTGGTATTTTTATTTAACATTAAAATTCCACCTTAATATAAAATGTATCTTATAATATTAGAGACCTACATTTTTTAAGGTTCATAATAAATCTAAGATAAATCAAAGTATTCTTTACCCAGCTTAACCAAAGTAAGCAGATCTCTAGTAGATAATGTGTATCAATATTGCAGATTCCATATTGTCGATTCGCTATGCGCTCACGATTTGCATCCTATATATTTTGACGGACATCCCCACACGGGCCGCGGAGACGTTTCTACACGCACAGATTGACAATGTCTGCTCAGTTAATGAAGCTACCGTCGTTCCAGAGGCGCATAGGGAAATGCCTGGTACGTCCGCTCCGACATCGCTGAGAATAGCTTGACCTGAGCGGCTTTTGGTTTGTAATTGATTGTTTTGGTTTATTAGCTCGGTTTAGTCTCGAGCATACCGTGTACGTATTTGTACTACTATAGAACTATTAACAGTATATTTGAGATAGTATGTAAGGTTATTATATTACATACTAATTACCTCGTGAAAAATTATAGGTATCCTGATTCTTTAAGAAATGTACATTTGCATAAAATTTTGCTTTTTAATTAGTTATTAACGAATTGTGGATTTTTAAATTAATTCTCAGTTATTAATGTATTGTTCTTTTAAAACAAGATTATGAACATATGATTAAGTACAAGTAGGTACATGAAATTATAATTCCAACTGATAAAATACGAGTCCATGTTGTAATCAAATAAAATTTTACAGTTTATCTTAAGACTCCTTAAAACGTTGTAAAATTTACACGCCACGCACATTATTATTAGTTTTCGATTCAAACCCTAGTTCCTGTTTTACCCTTGCGTGCATAATAATAACCGATTAATTTTAGTATTTCAAAAGCAAATAGAAACAAAGTTGCCAGTAACTGGTCCAGATAAAATTAGTTGTTGATAAAACAGAAGGCGAGCATGCAACTGGCAATCCTAGGCCCGACGGGGGGTGATATACAATCGAATGATAATTAGAGCGCTAAAATTAACATTTAAATAATTTAAAACATAGGTATAAGATAACGGATTTTTGATATGCTGGTAAGTTACTTTGGCTAAAGAGGCGCATTAAACTTTATGGGTCTAATATTAACTTTAGTCTAAAATAAACCTACCAATATCCATCCTAATAGGCTTCTTAATTTTTGTTTTCAATCTGAAAGCATCGTGTTTGGGTCATACCTGTAGTAGTTTATTGTAAGTATCTTACCGACCCTATAAATAGAAATCAAGTATCAACATTGTTATTTACTGAAGCAAGGTTACTACGAGGAGTTGATTATGCCGATGCCGCCGCCTACACAGGTAATTCGTGTGGTTTTGCTATACTTATAACAATTTGTAAGCACATAAGACAAACAATAATTTAACGTGGATTAATTTAAGCGTTCGTTATTCAAAATTTCCACTAAATAAAGTGCATAAATTACTTATCGGCTTATTTTACGTAAAATAGGCCGATAAGTATTTTTTCCGGACTTTCAAATTCGGATTTAGCGCATCACTAACAAACAAACCAAAATCGTAACTAGTAACGCCATCTATTGATGGCTGCGGGCGCATCACAGCTGATTCACCTACGGCTGTCACTCAGGTTTATTTACATTTTGCAATTCTAAGTTAGAACTTTCCAAATTACTTTTTACCTAGTGCATATTCGAGAAAATGCAATGAAAATTATTGAATGATGCAGTATAGTAATTTATGTATTTTTTACTTACGGAAATTAATTGCTACAACTGACAGCAGCTGTCAAAACTTTCATCACAAATGTTCACAAAAACACTAATATGCCGTTTAAAACACTCTTTAGAGAAATTGCAACGCAATAAACAACATAAACTTAGTAATAAATAAGCATTTAGACACTATTCCGGCAATATTCCATATGATTTTACCAAACATAGTAACATAACCTCTAACCTAAACAATTTTATTATTTGATCAATTTTATTTTTGACTTTTACCTATATCAACCCAGAACACTTCACAGCCAAATATTTAGTAACCTGAATTACACACATCACTTGCCATCAAACAGAGTTTTGAAATAAAATTAGAAATCCAACATCAAAATATTTGACTGTTTGTGTAGGTAACTTGGATAACTTTAGTCAATTTTTATGAAATTTTCCAAGAGTATAAATTAGGACCCCAATGATATAACAAAAATAAAGCACACTCAAAGTACCAAATACCAAGAGTTCATGAACAGTAATTACTTTGCAAGCTTTTATCTAGTCGCAGTAAGTTGAAATACTTTTAACACAATTTTAACTGGTTTTTTAAGCATTTTACTAGCTTTTTGATAATTTTATTCACTTGCAAATGGTGTGTGCTCATAGGATTCAAATGCACATTGCCACAAACATTAGCCGGGTCTCTGAGTGACCCATATGGAATATTGCCAAAAGTGGTGTCGCACACCCACCTTCTTCATAATGCCAGTCTTCCGCTTGGAGAATGTGGTGTACCGCCGCAGTTTGTTGTCTATGTACTCCATTTTGATCTTAACTCTTCCCTTGGTCTTTTTGCCATTCGATGGGGGTGACTTTTTGGGTTGAAGGGAAGCGTAGCCATCGTCTGCCATATCCGGCATGGGACAGTGTTCGAGTCCCACACTCTGGGACGGTCGCTCGTCGTAGCACTGGTCGGACGGGCGCTTCACGCCGGCCCGCGGCATAGGGCAGGGCTGCATGCCGGGCCGCAGGGCTCCGCCGCCGAGCGCGCCCGGAGGCCTGCCTCCGTACATATCTCCCATCTCTCCAAGCAGTCCCATGCCGTAAGGCGACCCGAAGCGGGGCTCCCGCGCTCCGCCCGGCGCGTCCATGATAACCTCGCAGTACGCCACAGTAACCGGTGCGCACGCGCGCTATGTGCACCTCACCGTCCGAACGTCGAACGGAGACTAACCGAAAACGCGAAAGAGCCGAGGGCGGGACTGACGAGTCGGCCGCTCGGACCGCGACTGACTTCGCGCGGCTGCGTCCCGCGCGCCTCGACTGCTGTCCGTCTCGCTCGCACGCTGAACGGCCGCGCCCCGCAGAGAGGGACGGAAGCCCCAGCCGCGGTAACCCGACACATCCGTAGGAAAAACCGGGAACCCGCGAACAGTTTTCAGCGCCTGAAATCCGCATTTAAAATAGAGCTTTTATTTTGAGTTTATTTCGTAAATAGAAATAATAGAGTCGGAAGTGGAGCGATCTCGCTGCGCGCGGGGCGGTGGGCTGAGCCATGCCATATTTAGACGCGACTCGTGCCAAATATGGCATTCGACGGTCAAATGGGGGCCACTGAAATCCCTCCTACTTGCAGCTGGCGATTTTCACGTCTAATTGTAATTAAAAAATTTGTCACGCCGCGTCTTGAATGTTACGTGTGCGAACTAACAAGCACTGCCTTTGGCTGGTTAGGTACCTACCTGCCTACAGTACCTAGGTACCTAGCGAAGCGATAGACACCTGCACTCTGCCTATGCGACCGTGCCTGCTCTTAACAGAAACTTGCCATTGTCAGTAAAGTACCTTCCTAACGTACTCGGAGATGCACAATATTTCAGTTCAAAGAAAGAGCTACCTGCAGAGAACGATATCACGATACCTATATTTCTGTGGTTAGTGTAATTAGTGTAGTACCTGTAGGTACCAACTTTACCTAAACATATCACATATATAGATACCTCCCTAGCAAGTATATACGGAATACTGGGAAGCTTAATTAACAAATAAAACATAACCGTGGTTAGGTACTCAAATACATTAATAACTATAATCCAGTTATAAACAGTATAAACTCTCTACATAAGTAATTTAATAACCGTAAGAGCTACCCACCTTCGAATCTATTAGAGCTAAGCCTCAAAATTAGCGACATTTTATACCTTTTCTCACATTTTATTAGGTTATTAGCGGAAATTTGTAAGTTTCTGCGTTGGATAACAGTAGGCCGCCCACTGAGCTGTTTCACCTTTTAAAGGGTATTTTATTGTGGTTACTCAGTAGAGTTCGTTTAACCCACTGGACGGTTTTTGAACGAAATTAAAAAAAACTTTATTTTAATTTCATAACACGCATGAAATGAACATGAAGTTTTTTTTAAATAGAAAGATTTAGCCATTCTCAAAAAGTTTAAACGGAGATTACCAAGAGAAACAAAGCATAAAAAACTCTGCTAAATGATCCGTCGATGTTTCTATTCTTTGATTAATTTATTATTTTGACTGTATTAATTTTATACCAAGGAAATAGTACCTACTTACTTATCTTGTCGACCTGAGTAGGTAAAATATAGATTCAAAGAGATAATAAGAGTTAGGTACAATACCTACAATACAATATCTATATTGACAACACCATGTTTTATGTCGAGTACCATACCAACCAAGGTAAGTAGGTACATATTTTTTACTAATAATATTTTTTATTCTACTAAGTCATAATGATTTCTGATTAAAACATTAAATAAAAATGTATTGTTGATACAATACACGTTTATTGATATAAATTTAGGGTCCTAATATTAACGAATTAGAATAGGTACGTACTTACCTACTTATATAGCTAACTATAATGTACGAGTAGATAACGAAATTCAGTCACTTTTGCTCTGTAGAGACGTAATGACAAGATATACATAGAACTGAGGTTCTGCCATAAGAATAGACAATGTTATGTTATTGTCTATTCTCATGCTTCTGCTCATCATGATCACTATGTCTATAGTATAAAAGAAATTCAATACCTCTATATTCATTTAAAACGGGATATTTACCATGATTAGATTTTTGAGTTTTCCAATATTTCGGGACAGTTTCATGCGCCATGATCACGGAATAACTCAAAATTCCTGTCTATTACCTGTCAATCATTCTGTAGTTTTGGTGTGAAAGAACAATAAATTTCCTTATATTTTAACATCTAAGCTAATAAACATTTGAATAATACTATACGTTAGCCCAACGCAAACTAAAATTATAAACGCGAAAATTTGTATGACATACAAACTTGCGTGAAAGACACAATGTAATGTATGGATGTTTGTTACTCTATCACGCAAAACCCACTGAACGGATCGGGCTGAAATTTTGCATACAGGCTTTTAAAACGTTTCCTTAGAGTCAAGACGTGCGAAGCCATGGGCAGAAACTAGTTGTACGTATAGGTATTTCTTTTTGACCGTACGGCGTACTGGTACGTCACTCTGATACGGGTTGAATTTACATCACAGTACTGTTTGATCAAAAATTAATAAAACGTCAATAATAAAACTGAAACTCAACAGATTTGCAACTTGCAGTTTCATCTCAAGTAAGATCAACTGATAGTCTACCGTCGACAGGTCGGTAGGTAAATAACTGTCACCGAAGCTGTAAGATCAAGTTGCCATGAAGGCGCGCATTCCGCGCCTAAATCGGCTACCTGCCTGCGCTTGCGCCGGTGGTGTTGACGCAACGCCATTCAACACACCGCCTAGGGAATCCATGCTTTAGGTGGTAAATAATTATATTATAAAAGAAAAATAGATTTTTACTTATTAATTTTTCAAACAAAGCTAGTCTCTACAATTCTAGATCATATTTTTTCTCGTATTTTCCACCGTCGTCGAACCAATGAAACAAAGATTACTGACTCTCTCCTTTACGACACCACAAATAGCGGCTCTAACCCCCATATCTTTAGTCATTACCTCGACTTCGATTCAAACTCTACTCAACCTCCAAATGCGTTTCGGTATGCTTGATCGTCAAAAAATCCTTCACTCGAAACAGCCTTCGAGAATTTTTTCATACGAGTGGAATAACGAACTGTCATCTCAAGGTACCTCGCTACCTACCCTGAATGCTCCTCGAAATAGTTTGTTGTTATTTACAATGGATTTTGGAGACTATCTCAATTACATTTACGACGATGAAACCTACAATTACCCATCGCGAAGGTATATAAGAGAGGTTGATATATAACCAAGTTAACGACTAAGCATACCAAACTCGAGCATGTTTTGGAGGAATGCTCGAAACGCCCTTGAACAAGTTTGAGTGGAGAATTATTTGAGGTAATGACTAAAGATATGGGGGTAAGTCACCTTTACCCATCGACTGTCTTAAACCACTAGTTTATCTTGTTTTTCTGATTATTATTATCGTTTGTCTAACGAATTATATGTTATCATATCATACATAAACATAACAGACAAACCCAAGTAAGCCCAAGAGAATCTAGCGTGCGTTGAAGTCTTTTATAGGGCGTTTTGGGTTTCGTAGCGCGTAGCATTCTCGTAGACCTTATGCAGGACTTAATTTGCAAATACCGTTGTTCTACGTTATGGACATTTTAAACCTCTTGGCTCAATTAGGTACAACATAAGGTGCTTATAAGGGGGAGGCCTGCGTCCAGCAGTGGACCAAGATAGGCTGTTGAGGGGTAGGTATTCCTATATTTTCTATATTCCGGAAGATCAGCGCTATGGTACGATCTGCTCTACCATAGCACATGCTGAGTGGAGACCGATTTTGTCAGTTTCTGTCTTCTGTTAATCTTAGTTTAATTTATAAGAGTCTGTTCTGACAAAATAAAAAATCTTTTACTATATCAGAGACACTCATTCTGGGTACATTGTACAAAAGTATTCGACTTTCCTCGTATCATGGAGTGCCTATTATAAAGGGGTAGGTATGTAGTGTCAATAACCTGAGAGCTTGATTCATAACTTGAATTATGGCCAATGATTGGTAGGTATTGTAGGATATGGTAACATTAGAATATAATGAATTGGCGTCACTCACTGGCTATTGTATTATTTCATTATCTATTCATGCTGAATTTTAATCTCAAGTAGTTTGTTGTGTAGTTTGTTTATTAATTTATACCGTGTACCTTCTGTGAGGACTTTGGGTACTTACCTAGCAACTGCTGATGATTCTGAGGATAGGTACAGTGGCGTGCATCTAATCTTGCTCAGATTTGTACAACAAGACTTGCCTTGTATAACTGCCAATATTATAATGGTAAATAAATATAAATATACATCATTAGGTAACCCCCTGCTAAGTCTCGTTTGTTTTGTTGTAAAAAATAACTAACTTCAAAAAAGAGGAGGTCCTCAATTCGACTGGTTTTTTTACGGCTCTGGTCATAGGGCGTCCTACACTTACAGTTGCCGAGCCGCCGTCTCCACTCAAGAACGTTTACCCCAGCGGTTGTCGGGTCCTCGCAAGATTTGGCCGGCCCACCGCCACTTCAGCTTGCTAATTCTGCTCTTTACAAGTATTATTGGAGACAAGGGTTCCGTAAGTAGATACTCCGCAAAAGTAGTTCGATGAAAATCGTGCTAAATACCGTGAATACCATAGCAGCAGCAAACAAAAACCTAACAAATAAAGGCCGTGTTACACCGAACCAACGCAAAACGTAAAAAGAACGAAGTGCGCAAAGAATGGCGGGAACGCGCCAATCCCGTGTTACATCTATTAGTTATTCTGTGGTCCAGCGCATGCGCGTTGTAAAATGCGTGCAATTGTGTTAGTTTAATTGGTGAAAAACACAAGGCCTCTTGTTAATATCCTAAGAGGAATTATTATAATATCTATAAAGGCTTATGCCAATTCCAGACACGATATCAAAAAAGCTAAACTTATAACGCTTCTATTCTTCATCCTTCAGAATTTTTTCAATTGAAACAAGTCAGCTAAATGTTGCAAACAATCTAAAGGTAACTCAACTGATTTATTGTTAGCGGCTATAATTCAGAAACATTTTCAGTAGACGATGTAGATTGTAATAAGGAGCTCTTTGACTTTTTGTGAGACGCTAGGCAGTCTCACGTGAAACGTTGGGAATAGAAATAAATGAAAATGAAATGGGAACATCTCACGTTAGACGTCGGGAATAGCCGTGTCTCAGCCCGTGTCCTAGTGCCAATCCATCGATGCCCATCCCTTTTTTGTGTACCTAAGGCTAAAAATATATATATTATATAACCTATATATTTTATCCCTTCACATCATTCATATCTCATCATATAACTGCTCATCCAATTCTATGAAAATATCCAATAATAACTCCTCGCTCGCCAATTTAAGGAACAAAGTCTCACCGCTTTTATAACTCACAATGCATTTCCGCGCGCGCACAATCGAACCGAAGAATAGTCAACATTTCACCAGTGCAGCATGAGTGGCGTCATCTAGTGGCCAATTATTGAATACGGGTTCCGTATTCAATAATCCGAACGGATCTTTTATGTCTCTATTGATAAGAGCGGCGCGATATTCTGGAGACGAGTTTGTCTGTCTGTATGTTTACCAACCGCCTAAAATGCAATTGCACAGATTATACAATATAAAAAACGAATCATATAATAATACACACTATATATTACAACACTCAATTTTATGAATGCGAAAGTTTGTTTTTGTTACTTATCCACGCTAAAACTACTGAATGCATAGAGCTGAAATGTTTCTTAGAAGAAGCCCTAATGCCTGGAATCAAACAAAGGCTACTTTTTATCAGATAAATCAGTTCAAATACAAAATACAAATACAAACAGCAGCTTAATAATAATAATAAACTTCCTACCTGACTTTTACAAACTTTCCTAAAAGTCTTCAGAGATTCAGTATCTCCCTACCTCAGAAGAAATCCTTTGAATCCACAGATTCGAGAGGTAAGTGACTACCGACCACCGCTGGGGTAAACGTGTTCTTGAGTAGAACCACGACTCTGTCAACGTAGTGTAGACACCCTCCGGCCAGATGGGATGACGACATGCAAAAGCCTGCAGACAGATGCTTCAAACTGAAGACATGGGCGCTATGGCGCTCATGAGGTTAGACTTATGTCCAGCAGCGAACTAACATTTTTGAGCTGATGATGATAATGATGATAACGAGGTGACTTTTGTCGATGAGATGGGTTAACAATTTTCTTAGAAAATGAAATATTATTTTTCTGCATTAGGTTACTATACTATAATACTAGGTACCGACCCTCCGACCAGGTGGGATGACGACCTACGAAAGACTGCAGGTAGTTGATGGATGCGGCAAGCTGAAAACAGGGTGCTATGGCGCTCATTGGGGGAGGCCTATGTCCAGCTGTGGACTGCTATAGGCTGATGATGATGATGATGACCGAATGAATGTACCTGCCTAAAGACAACTTATGCAATAACCAACAGCTTGTCATCCCTATCTAAAAACACCAGGTACCTCTTACAACCTCTTACAACCTCTCGTTCCAAGTTCCAAGACTTCCAAGCTAATTCACGCGAACAAACCCGCGGGCTAAAAGATAGTACTAATTAAAATTGTTTCGATAGTGTAGCAAATAAATCGCGTGTGTTTTGTTCTTGCTACATATTTGCACTGACGCTAACACCTCCGCGGTTCGACAAAGGAGTGCTTTATTTATTTCACGGGGGATTCGTGAGGTAGCACGCTTTAAATATCGCTGGGCTTACAATGCGTAAGGTTATGCGCGGTTTAGATAGGAAACAGGTAAACGGCGCCGAAATCTGAAACATCTATAACTGGTAAAAATGTGTGCATGACAAGAGATACAACCAACCATGCACTGTGCAGTACCTACCTATGTGAACGCTTCCTTTGCAATTTCATTTGAGGTGTCTTGTTTTTTTGAAGTTAAAACTTCTTTAAGCGCGTTGAGCGCTTTTTGGGTGAACAAAAATCATAGAACTAAATACCGTCATCGTCACCGAACGCTTTCCTAACTGTGTATAATAATATAATGTATACTTCTTGGGTGAAAAAGTTAGAGCGTCTTTACAACTTTTACAGTTATTTCCCTAGGGAACTTATGGATGATTTGAAGGTGGCGAAGCAAGTACCTAGGTACCTACTTTATTTCAATGAGGTCAAGAAAAGATTATATCACCAATATGCAAAAACCAGTAAATAAAAGATCCAGACGCATTATAATATTTTTATTTTACTAATATTTTGCTATTTGCATTCTCACATATTATGTATGAATCCCGCAGAATTAATTGTGGAACTGGTAGTAGGTAATCATTTAATCGTAACATTCTGCCACCAGTATTCAGCGTAAATCCACCCAGGAAGGTTGGAACATCGAAGGCAGTCGATATATGGTCGCCCGGCTGCTTTGTTCGCTAGATCGCATCGCATCCGCCTAATAGAATAGACCGAGATGCAACAGCCAAAGTACGTTTACTGCAGCGTGTCATTTGTTGGTGGTTTGTTTGTAAATACCGGGTGTTAGAAAGGTCGGTTTCTGTAGTAGGTACCTAGTTATGCTGCGATCACAAATGCTATCTAGATTTCGAGTCGCATACAAAATCAAAGCTAAAAGCCGTCTCCGTAAATAAGAGCGCACTTGAGGTAAGAATTTCGGGTCACATACAAAATCAAAGCTAAAAGCGGTCTCCGTAAATAGAGGCGCATTTGAGGTAAGTAAATGTAGAATAAGTTATTTTTAGCTTAAAAGTAACAAATAATATTTTACCTATTTTTATTTTTGCAACTTTTGAATAATGATTGCGGTATTGTGACACGTGTTTACGTTGGCTGTATTTCAATCGAAATAAACAAAATGAGAGCTCATATTACAAGTGCGCTCTTATTCACGGAGACAGATTTTTTGCGCCGACCCGACGCGACGTTTTGGTAGTATATTTTGTGAATGCAGTAGTTATAGGTATCTAGGACACCTACAATGCCTCTGCATTGTAGGAGCTCCTAATGCAAGAAATTCCAAAAAATGCTGCTATGGACATACAGCTTTATGTTTTGGATATTATGGATATTATTGTTTTGAACTGACATTATTTAAATTACCTTTTTTAGGGTTCTCTAGTCAATTCAGGAATCAAGTAGGACTGGGCTGAACATGTGTGCTGTATGTCATACCAGCAGTGGGCGAAGATCGCCGCTGATTGGCTCCCGGACGGACGACAGCCACGTGAAATATTCTACTAACTTATTCTGCGAAATTTTGGAAAACACAAAAATCAAATCATGGTAAATATCCCGTTTTAAATGACTTTAGTGTTAATTACCATGATAGTTTCAAAAGTTTTATATGTGATATATGCCTCCCCTAATGAGCGCCGTAGGATACGTAACATTAAAATAAAACAATGAGTTAAAAACTGATATGTCTTCATTTATTCTCATTTAGAAGTGAACTATTTACATGTACATGAAAGCAAATGAAAACCTATAATTTAAGTACATATAATAAACAGTTATACATACAAATTGTATCAAAGTATTTTGAAATTCATTCAGTATTATCTGCTCACATGATTGTCATGAAATAATGTTGTAAAGACATATTTTTTAAATAAATAACCCATCACAAATAACTCTCATTTGACAACTCATATGATTTACTTAAAACATATGAAGATAGCTACCATGAATATAATTGTAATATTTCACTAACCAAAGCAAACCTAAATTTTTTACAATTAGGCCACTCCATATTTCTTTTACTAAATGAGATATTGGTTGTTCGAAGACTCAATTGGTTTTTTATTCCAAAATAATATTAACTATGAATCTACGTACAAAAATTAATTTACGTACTCTAATAATAATAATATCATTCTTAATAATAAAAGGACATTTTCATTTACTTTAATTTCACCCACGGAATTCGAATCTCGCATTGTGATTATGCCACCTACTTAATATTTTTCTAGCAATATTCTACCAATTTGAATCATTTTCAATTCATATAATAGAAACAAATCAAATGCTTGTTATTTTCA
The DNA here is from genome assembly GCA_947044415.1 of Eupithecia dodoneata. Classification (NCBI taxonomy): domain Eukaryota; kingdom Metazoa; phylum Arthropoda; class Insecta; order Lepidoptera; family Geometridae; genus Eupithecia; species Eupithecia dodoneata. Next base: position 1,748,149 of record OX345665.1, read on the forward strand.
CCAAAACATTCTTGATCTATCTAGTTTCTAGCAAAATAATAAATAAAATAAAAATAAAAAGTATTTGTTAAAATGCCTAACAAATATAATATTCTTCAGTCCTGAACTGTAACACACCATAGACCTAACGTAATATTCATTACAAATAATAATATCATAACAAAACAATAAATGCATCAGAATCATAAATATTCAGACTAGTTGTGTTATGTCTTTGGCTATGATTCATAAAAATAAGAAATAATATAACATCAACCAGACATAGCTGTCGTCTTCTGAATTAAAACTATATCATCTAAATAATTTGATTCTACAAATAAAGCTAAATGTACACATACGAGGGGTGATCCAAAAGTAATGATAATCAATAAGAAAAAAGGGAATTGTAGGTAAAAAAAAAAATTATTTCTCTACATAGTCTCCTAGTAAGTTAATACATTTAGTCCATCTTTTTTCTAAACCAAAAATTCCCTTTGAAAAAAAATATTTTCCTTGACCCTCCAAAAACGCCTCTACAGCAGTCATCACCTCGCTATTGTCGTCAAATTTTTTGCCTCGGAGGTGATCCTTGAGCCGAGGAAAGAGGTAGAAGTCACTGGGAGCCAGGTCTGGCGAATAGGGTGGGTGTTCGAGCAATTCGAATCCCGTTTCATGAATGGCAGCTATCGCGACGGCGGCTTTGTGAGCTGGTGCGTTGTCTTGGTGAAACAACACTCCAGCTCGCAGTTTGCCCCGTCTTTTTTCCTTGATGGCCTCCCGCAATCTTCTTATTTGGTCTGCGTAGTAAGAACCCGTAATAGTGGCTCCCTTTTCCAAATATTCCACCATAACAATTCCTTCAGCGTCCCAAAAAACGGACGCCATAACCTTTCCTGCTGAACTTGACACCTTGAATTTCTTCGGCGTCGGGGAAGAGGCTCGTTTCCAAGTCATTGACAGCTGTTTGGTTTCCGGACCAAAATGATGGATCCAGGTCTCATCCATGGTCACGAAACGAGACAAAAAATTCTCCTGATCCGCTTGGAACTTTTCGAGATTCACCCTCAAAATGTCGACTCGTTTTTTCTTTTGCTCGTCGGTTAACATTCTCGGCACCCAACGCGCAGAAACCTTTTTCATATGCAGTTCGTTCGCAAAGATTCTTTGAATACTGCCATATGAGATCCCTGTGACCTCAGCTACATGCCTGATGGTCACTCTTCGATCTGCCAACACGACATCTTCGACTTTTTTCACGTTGTCTGCAGTGAGGGACGTGGTTGGGCGTCCTTCGCGATGTTCATCTTCCGTGGATATTCTACCCAGGTTAAACTCCTTTGCCCAGCGCGCAACTGTGGAATATGGAGGAGCAGAGTCCCCCAATGTTTCCACTAGGTCGCTGTGTATGTCTTTGGTAGACAATTTTTTCAAGCAGAGGTACTTGATGACTGCTCTGATTTCGTTTTTCTGCATTTTGATGTTTTCTCTCCGACTGTTCGTATTCAAATGAATGTACCTCCCGGGAATCGTGGTCTATTCATATGATTTTTTTATGCTGACCTAGTAGATATATAAGAAAACAAAAAAAAAATATTTCATGTCTCTATGTGCTCTACAAATATCCGATTATCATTACTTTTGGATCACCCCTCGTATAATGGTAATAAAAAATTATGTAAAATTGATGTACTCATGGTTTATGAACAGAAATTGATTTATAAAATGTAATATAAACCTTGCTCGGATCAGCAAATAACTATTTACACATATACAAAAAGGCGTTTACTCAAAATCGAGCCAATCAATAGATTTTATGTACAAAATAATATTCTTAGGGGTAAAATTATGCCTTCTATGAAACTACATTCTCGTTCTACCGCAAAATGTGCACTTATAATAAAACATTCAATAACTACACAATAATTATTATTCTTAATAATTATTTTATTAGGAATTTTCCTTCTTTTCGCACAAGCACCGATATGTCAAAATGGACTATTTAACTAATAAACTAGAATTTATTACAATATCTACTAATTTTTTTTAGTAATATTTCTCTTTACATTTCTAAAGACTAAGGACAGATGGCATCTTACTTAGGTACATTATTTCAGGTTTAGTTCTGTCTTTTTGTTAAAAAAAATTGAAATACAATTAATTAATTCTTGTGTTTTTATTAATTTAATAACACAAGAAAAACTATTAAAACTGATATCGTGTATTTCCCCAAAGTCTATTTTTTGCTTTTTATTTAACAACGTGATCTTAATAATTGTATACACGTATTTTAAATATTTTTTGCCAAAAAGACAGAAAAACGCATTAAAGTTAAAAATTGACATGAAAGCAATTAAGGGTTAACACAAACACAAAACGCATTGTCGTAGAGACATTGGTATTTATTTATTTATGGCAAGTTTTACTAGATATTGCTTTGAAATGCAAAATTGTAAATTCTAAAGCAAGATTTATTGCTTTTAGAGCTAAAACTCAAATAGATATGTTTGTTCTATGATTTAGTTAGATCACAGAGAATATTTGTTCATGATTACTTAGAAGATTGATTTTATACGAAATATAATAAGAAATCACATAAAAATGGCACAGAAATTAAAAAGTTCGATATGCCTCATTTTTCTCCAATTTAAATAAAAATAATAATAGGGTTAATAATACAAAATCACTTGATACAATTAATCAGATATATACTGATGATGGGGTAAAATCCAATAGTTATGTATATGAGGTAAAAAATCGAGATCGAATCATATTTTTGGGTTAATAGTAGTTAAGTTACAGTGTTAAATAAAAACGGTAAACTAAATATATGATTTCGGATGTTAATTTTATCAAATGATAAAATATCTGTTTTGGGGCAAACTGACGGGTCAAATAAAGGCAGACCCTTCTATAAGTTGAGGTAAAATTGTCGTTAAAAAATAATAAAATAAATAACTGGGCAAGTAAATGAAAAATATGATTTTTTGGGTTAAATATCAAGTGATAAAATAAAATTAAGTGTTTAGGAGTTAACTAAGGGTTAAAATAAAAGGCAGTTATTCCTACGTTACCCTGGTTTAGGGACGATACCCTCTCGCAGCCTTCAACTTCGTTATTGTCCGTACTTTCTAAGTTCGTTTACGTCTCTTTACGTTCTAAATGGGTACTTTTACATAATCCTTATGTAAATTCCGGGTACTTTACTTAATCTTTATGTACTTAAGTTTACTTTACGTACAACCTCGATAACGGTAAGGAAATTAATATTTTGCACCATTTAGTAGCAGTCCTTATAACCTGCTTAAAGAAAAGACGATTTGTTGAAATTTTATAATGACGTCATTAATCATGCTGTCTCGCTCAGATCGAATTCGAACTGAGCAGGACAGCATGACAGATGACGTGTTTCAATCCCATTCTACACGTACCTACGTAGGTTATACCAATTATTTTTCTCTGGCAGTACAACCAAATAAGGTTGCTTGTTATTATTTTCCATACATTTCATTTTGAATATTTTGTACAGAGAGCTAAGATTTAATTTGTAAACTATTGCACAATATTGTAGCATAATATATTTGACAGATTGAATACAAGGCAACCAGTGTGTTAGAATATGTTTCTAAATTCATTAAAATGTGCTGCTTTATGTATCAAGACTTGCTTTTACTTTCAATATGTGGCAAGTTTGAAATTGAACTTTATTCCTATATCCTTAGAACTCATCTAGTTTCACTTTTGATTCTATGATTAGATACTAATCTCCTTACATATAAACCGCTTTTAACTTGAAGCATTTTTCAAGAAATGTTTTTTCTCTTTCCGACCTTTTACCAACTTACTGATAAGCAAATCAAATGTACTAGACACATAAGTTATGAACATACTAGTGGTTTCTTCTCACTTCTTCCACTGGTGGACAAAAAATTGAAGTGAACTATAAAATAATTTAATTGATAATAATGAATAGTATAAAATGTGAACTGTCTAAGTGTTTATTTGTAAGCTTAAAGAAATAAAAACTTTTCATTTTCATTTTCTGACTTATGTCAACAATACGCAACAAAAGAGTTATATGGTAGACCCACACTATTTTGTCGTGCCTGGCGCGTAAGAAGTGCGGTTTTATAATTAGGTATATAAGAATCACATTATTACAGCGACACAATATACTCTAACACTCAATAAAAATGTGTGTCTAGCCAGAAACCGATATTCTTCTGACAGGCCACAACAACACACCAAAATATGTAGTGTGGTTCTAGCTTTAGCTGTTTTAAGTCGACATATATTTTTATACGTAAAATGGTATATCTTACGTACGAGTAATAAAATTCAAATCCATCTCTGTACTTATACAAATAAAGTCGAATATCCATAAACAGTAAACAAAAAAGGGACCTTGCTCACAAGGCGCCGATGTCGGGGTATGAATGCGGTATTGCGCCCGGTTCCTTGTACTGAAGGGGATCCGCTCTGAACTCTACCGCCTGGAAATAAGAGACAAAATTAATTAGCAAGATTATTTATTATTTACTTTTGTCCATAGTCGTAATTTTTAAAGTCGGTACTCCTTTGATTTGCTAATTGAAATTCAATTTCTAACTTGACCACATCAAAATCAACCTTTATACTAAAAACGAAAGAATCATCAAACTACATATTAGATTCAGATTCAGATAATTTGTTGTCATACTTCATACACATAATAAAATCACAATAATGTAACTTATATTAATTATGAGACTATGACTCGTCAAACACGATATATGTAGATACAATTGAGATAATATAGATAGAGGGGCAGTAGAGAAAATATAAAAATATGCTTAAATCTAAGGTTCTTAAATCGATCACTTTAGATAAGGCTATTCTACAAGGATGTCAGGTCACTTAGAGGATTTGACATTAAACTGACTGTAGTTTTCTAAAAACTCTTTGATACTATACAGCGTTTTAGTAAGAAATTTCGTAATTCTATATTTCATTGATTTTCGTTTTTAATTTATTTCAATTCTAGAGGGAGCTTATTATCAAGTTTTTGTCCCATTATTTTAGGGAACTGTTTATGCATGGCGTAGGAGAGGCTTAATATTTTATTTCGCGCTGTGCGTTTATTACTGCCCCCTCTTATAGTATATTCACCTAAATGTAGTCTAGGATTTGCTTGTTACGTATGTACAAGGTATTTATTGCTTGTATGTCTGATAATCTCGGGGCTAGATGATGCTGTGTGGATAGTCACATGTTATTTATTAATTTATACCTGTAGAGCCATCCGTCCATATATCCTCGTAAAGCGGTCTATACACGCAGAGCGCTGCGTCATGTGTCGTTCGTCGGCCGATAGCATTTCCGTGTTCGTGCATTCCGGGCATTTGAACTTTTTTCTCGGAGTCACCTGAAACGAAGAAAAGTTTTGTTAGTGGTGATAGACTAACAAAGTCGAAGGAGTATAGAGCCTATATCGCAAGTCATAAGTGTTAAAAGTTCTACGTGTCATGCGTATTTGATTTCTGTTTGGTGATGATTTAAAATTTTAAACATTAAACGGTCTCAGTGTTGTTTGATGAAAATGGATACAGTACAGCCTTTTTAATGTACTTTTAAATTGGCTTTTCTGAACTGTACCCGTCAGAATATTATATAATTGTCCGGCTGTCATAACAAATTTTCCAAATATCGATATTTAATTAGCGTAGCATTGGGCATAGCCCAAACCTACACATGCCATGCTGAGGTGACCCCATTCCACCCTATTTTGTTTCCTATTATTTACTTCTATTGTCGGGTAGGTAGTTTTAATTTTAGATTTAGTGCGTAGTCTGTAAAGATATACCTTGGGCAGATTCTGAAGTTGGGTAAAAACAGTTTCGAGAAGGAGGCCAAAATGAGGATCCAGCTAGGCTGGGCAGAATTTAGGAAACTACGTCAAGTCTTCACGTCATCCATACCGCAATGCTTGAAAACGTAAGTTTTCAATCAGTGCGTCCTACCCGTTATGACCTACGGAGCTGAGACGTGGACACTCACGATAGGGCTGGTCCACCAGTTTCAGGTCGCTCAGCGAGCTACAGAAAGAGCTATGCTCGGAGTTTCTCTGAAGGATGGATAGGATTCGTAACGAATACATCCGACAGAGAACCAAGGTTATCGACATAGCTCAAAGAATTAGCAAGCTGAAGTGGCAGTGGGCCGGCCATATCTCACGAAGAACCGACAGCCGCTGGGGCAAACATGTTCTTGAATGGAGACCACGACTTGGTAAACGTAGTGTAGACGCCCTTCGACCAGGTGGGATGACGACCTGCGAAAGACTGCAGGTAGATGCTGGATGCGGCAAGCTGAAGACAGGGCGCTATGGCGCTCATCGGGAGAGGCCTATGTCCAGCAGTGGACTGCTATAGGCTGATGATGATGATGATGATGACTGTAAAGATAAATTTATAATTTGCCAAAACATGTGTTATCTAAGGTAACAAATAAACACACTTTATGAATCAACATGCTTGACTGTAAGTTTTTATGTAGCTATTTGTTGATACCATGCTATTGACATCTCCTTACTGAGGTTTTTGTTATTATAGTGCGTAAGCTCCCTATTATTATTTTATTTCTTAGAGATTAAATAATATCCCATAAAAAATATATTTCTGCCGGATTTGATCCCGCGACTTTCCCTCAGTACGGGAACGCTCTTACCAACTAAGCCCTTCGTGATACATCGTCGGACTCATCGTCACTTACCATCAGGCGAGATTGTTGTCAAACGAAGTTTTACGTTTTACGATAAAAAAAAATATCCGTTTGGTCCATTTTCATAACTGTTTTTCATAACTAGCTACCAAAAAGGCATTTTCCTTCACTATTTCATAACTAGTTATTAAAATGGACCCTTTTGTTCGCTTTTAATAATGAACTTATAATTTGACGACCGATGTGGCGCGGCGGGCGAAGGTGGTTGTGGGTTCGATTACCGACTGAGGAACTAATGCTTGTACGATCTGCAAATTTTTGTTTCGGGTGTTCTGGGTGTTTTCTATGTTACATATTATAAAAATATATATTGTACGTATTGTATTATGTAAATCAGTCATCTAGTACCCACAAAACAAGCTGTTTAGGTTAGGCCTAGATAATGATGTGTGAATTGTCCAGCATTAATTATGTGATCAAATACATTTACTATTATTATGTCTGTCATTTACCATGATCTCGGGCCATAAAGTGACCCGGTCCTTTGGAAGGCTTGCGTGGGGCCGAAGCCAACAGCACAGAGGCCCTTTGAGAAGTTAATCTAAAGGCGATGGCTACACATAGCTATTATTATTATTATGTATTTTCATTTCCATGATCTTGGGCCATAAACGGACCCGGTCCTTTGAACTTATTATTCAAATTAGCGTCTATACCTTGATAGGCGGTTTCCTGGTAACATTAGCGACTAGGAAGTTCATAGCGATATCTTCGCAGTTGAAGTTGTCGTCTACCCAGCGTCGGATCTCCGCCGGCATCTTGTGGGTGTAGTACCACGACCAGAGCTTGTGGTGGAACGCTGCTCCTGTTAGCACCTGGAATGGTACAAATATATTGGTTAAAGCCAAGGTAAAGTAATAGTCGCCTCACGATACGATACACGTGCCAAAATGGCTTAAGTAATTCCTTGTGGAAATCATGCTGGACATAAGCCTACCCTAATGATCGCCATAGCGTCTTCACCTAGCTGTATAAATAAATGAATAATGCTGGACAATTCACACAGCATTATCTAGCCCCATGGTTAGCAGAGCTTGTGTTATGGGTTCTAGGTGACTGATATAATTAATACAATAGATAACATGGATAGATAATTTTTTTAATTTACATATAACGACGAGAACACCCGGAACAAACATCTGCAGATCGTACACACAATTGTCCCGAGGCGGGATCGAACCCGCAACCTTATGCGTCGCAGGCGGTCCTACGCCCACCGCGCCACATCGGTCGTAAAACTAAAGGTAAAGTTAAGAAATAGTCGCCTCACGAACTCGTGAGAAAATGCCTTAAAAAATTCCTTGTGGAAATCACGCTGGACATTGGCCTCCCCTAATGGATCGCCATAGCGCCCTGTCTTCGCCTTGCCGTATCACGAAGATATACATATAAAGATGAAGAGAGTCCAGCATCTCCAGGCAAATGCTGGATTCTCTTCATCTTACGCAGATCATCATCTCAACAGGCCGAATGGCGTCGCTGCAGGTTCTTGGAAGAAAGTAAATTCAAGGAGCGTTCTTTGGTTTAATCATAACGTCAAAACATTTTGAAACTTTGTTTAGCGTACGAAGAAGCACTCAAAATTAAGCAGCAGAGTATGCATTAACACTGATTGACACATTTCTTTGAAGAACAAACTTTATAATGCGAGTGCGTGTGTGCTTCTCGTACTTATTTTACCATAAAATATTTACCTGGCTTTTGATTGGCTATAATACAACACCTTTTAAAACTTTGCTTAAAGCGACTTGTGACCCGAGAGCTGGTGATTATCTGGAGTAGCATATCAGCATTGTGTACATCAGCAAAAGGCCCCTTGTAGCCCCTCTAGCAGCTTTATTTTGTATAACTCTGCATAGATTTGATATTAAATTAAGGCACTTCTTACCTGGTAATCATATTGGTCCCAAGATACAGGCATAGCAGTGTGGGAATCATTAGCACTTTTGTTAATTAATTCTCTCTACTTAAACCATACCAAATCTGTATTAACTTTAGTTCTGTTTGGATGTAGTAATAAACATATTTTTCATTTTCATTTCATTTTTTCACTGTCTACACACCAGGGCAATGGAGCCAGCGTCTTGGGGACGCTTCCCACTGATGTTGTTGTTTGTAACAGTCTGCAGTTATCTCAATTGTTTCCATTGTAAAAACGACTTCTAATTCGTTTCTATTCTTTGATTTTATTTTCATTGTTATTAAAAATAATTAAAGATCGACTAAAGACATAGATCATTAAACCAGATAAATAGGCACAAGGACCCGGTGGTAGGTCAATGAAACATTTTGCTTGCCATTATTCTAACTTAATCAGCCGTATCTAGAGAAACTGACTGTTCAAGTCAAATGGTAGCTTGCCAGCTATCTCCTTAAAATCACCTACTGATCATGCTTCCCCGATACAAGGGGAATTTTGCCATGATCACCAAGCTTGGCAGAGGGATCGATGATCGCCTTAAGGCGTTAAACACACAGGAGGAAGCTACTGACTTTTCTTCTGTTATGTCATTTCGTCATTTGACAGCGACTCGGGTGGTGATTTCTTTCGTCCAGGAAATTAATTATAATTATAGCTACCTCGTTTGAATGTTTTGTTCAGCCCTAAGATTATCTAATCTATTGTGTCTTGGATTGTGTGTGTGACGCCTTTCAGAGGTTCAGACTGAAAATCAGCGTCGTTACAGTCCTCGGGCGGTAGCGACATTAAGCTGAGTCTAAACCTGTTTAGCCGCGCACTGGGAAAGGCCTATTTTATACCAGACTGTTTTTCATTTAGTTTTATTATGTCAGTTTATCCGTTAAATCTGTTTTAATGTATGTTTCTTTGTTATACTTTCCTTTAGTCTCTTGTTTGTGCTAAATATATCTTATTATATTCTTCTACATATAGAATATATTTTCTTTTAGAGGAATAGAATAGAAAAATAGAATAGGATTTATTTATTGGGTCGTAGGTACCGCGACCCCTACGACCCAAATAACCTTAACAGTGGCACAATCAATCTTCACATACTTTGAGAGACTTTAAAAGGGTTGTAGTCTAGACGCCTAGTCAAGTACAACGAACTCATTTGCGTTAGATATTCATAAAGGTCCTTGAACGAGGTCGACAGACGATAGTTAAAGGATTCCGCTCGTTAATTTTAACTTCAGAAAGTTTAGTTGGAATCCGGCCTCTTAGCTAGTCATCACGCGTAGTATAGGTTGGTATACGGAAACCACAACGGAGGTTCATTCAACCAATGGGAAGTTTGGGTGTTAGGTTGTTTATTACCTTCTTAACGACAAAAAATTAGTGACGTATAAGTAAATGGGTTACAATACCCAAGGAATATTGGTGTAAAATATTGAACGGCATTGGTATCATCGAAGCAAAACATTCTGTGTTTTGCTTCGATGATACCGTTCGCAACAATTGTCGGTTTCGAAAGCTTTCATTCATAATTTAATTGATCTCTGGTTCGTTTTTGAATTCAAATTTAAACATTTTTCACTGCACATGTAAAAATATGCATTGTTGAAGTTTGTGTTTTAATTTTTCGTGATTACCTTGCTGATGGCTCGTTGTTTTCTGTTATTATTTTCAATGTTTATTAAGTTTTAATTCATAAATGTCTTTGTTGACAAAATTATGTTAGATTCGAAATCGGAGTATAGATGTAAGTTCTGTTTAAACAATCTAAATTATTTGTATTCATACAAGAAAACAAATGCGAAAACTGAGTTTAACTGCCCGATTATCTTTTCGAAGAACCCCACAATGCCTATATGTGTGCAACAAGGAAATATAAATCTACATATTTCTGATTATAATAGCACCTATTGTAGACATTAAAATTGAATAATCGCTAGCGCAGTCCTTTCATTCCCCATGTTTAAATAATAAATAGAATCGTAGCGTTTGTTTTAATAGTTTCTAATGAAGTGTTTTGAGAAGTCATGATTTGTGTTGTCATGGAGACCCCAATTGGGGCAATCAAGTAGCGGCGCCTAACGATTTAAAGTCAATTGCCAAGGGAACTGAATTTATAACATGGTAACTCTGGTGAATACCTTGACCGATGATTGGAAAGGGAAATTTTAAGTAGTTGATATCTGTGGGTTGTTTTTTTACTGTAAAAATCGTAGTTTGAATAATAATTTATTATGAATGTAATGAAGGCATTCAGATCCAGGGTGAATAAATAAAGCAATAAGCCGCCAATTCTTTAACATTATAACAAACTGTTTTGGATGTAAGTTTTTATGAATAAAGAATTATCAATCGATCTATCTAATAGGTTCCTTCTTTCTTCCTAACCGTTTTGTTCCAACACAAAAAGGTTCATAGTTAAAGTAGTTATCTAGATTTGTTTTTTCCTTAAATGTTTATACCATAATGTGTCGAGTTAAATCAGTCAAATCAATTATACCATTTCATAATAAGGCCCTATGTCAGCATATGTTTGCTAAGCCAGCGCTGGTCTTCCGTTAGAACCAGTACAAGTAAAGAACTAAATATTGGTGGAGAATTCACACAGACTCATATACACAACGGCCCCAAGCTTAGCAGAGGTTGAGTTAATGGTACTCTAACTGAATGTATTTATTATACATAGAAAACACCCGGAACGAATATCTGCAGATCGTACTAGCTTTTGTGCCGAGGTGGGAATCGAACCGCTATCTTGTGCATCGTAGGCAGACCTCACTGCTCGACTAGATAGGTAGAAAATTCTTTATTGCACTTTACATAGTAAACTATGTACATTAAAAACTTTAAAATTTGTTGACCTAAATAAGTGAAAGAAGTACTTAGCTGCCTTGGATTCCTTACGTGTATTGATTTGACATGTTGGTAGGTTATCAATATGTATTTTTATACCCCGTCCATGTTTTTATTTTTCGTTTGGCATATACAATACACGACTATGAAGTTCCCTTATTTTTAACGGGTGAGTAAATAAAGACTGAATGCCGGAATTAAGTATATCATAGACGAAATTTCTTTTGACAGATAGAGACGCGAATCTGGCGACTCGAAAAATATGAAGTCGATTTTTGTCGAGCCGACTTGGTGTGTAACCAAAATTTTTGTTATGTATCAGTGTATATTTCTATTTGTAGGTACCTACATATATTTGTATTAGTTTTATTTTAGGTTTAGCACCAGTCACCATTCGATTTTCTCTTAAACCTTTAGTTGCCTGGAAGAAATCGCTTTAAGCGATAAGGCCGCCTACTCGTTTACGTTGTTCACCAAACTGTTTTAGATATAAGTTTTACGAACAAAGAATTATCTATCCTATCTAGTCGGCTTAGAACATCGAACTGATGACTGAACGGTGGGGTCGATTCTTAATCCGCGGCCGCAAAACTGTCAACCTTCAAGTGATTTGTACATACTGTACAAAGTTCCATTGAGCTCATCAAACGGTACATCAGAACGCATCACTCTCGGCTCTATGATAGCATTACATCAATTGGCTCATTGAATTATATGCGCGCGCGCCTAAACACTCAATGTATAACAAGGACGTAGCACAGCGGAGTTGGATTCAGTAGGGCGATTTTAACGTTTTTATTTATTCGTTGGTAGTTGTTTTTTGTGAAGCTACATTAGTAAGATACAGATAACATTTAGTAAGGTTTACCGCATTATTCCAGTAAAACTTGAAACTATCATGGTTATTAACACTAACGTCATTTAAAACGGGATATAGGGATAACGGGATTAGGGTTCTGTAGTCAATTCAGGAATCAAGTAGGACTGGGCTGAACATGTGTGCTGTATGTCATACCAGCAGTGGGCGAAGATCGCCGCTGATTGGCTCCCGGACGGACGACAGCCACGTGAAATATTCTACTAACTTATTCTGCGAAATATTGGAAAATTCAAAAATCAAATCATGGTAAATATCCCGTTTTAAATGACTTTATTACTATATTATTATATATATACTAAATAATAAATAAATAAATAAATAATGCTGGACAATCCACACAGCATTATCTAGCCCCATGGTAAGCAAAGCTTGTGTTATGGTTACTAGATAACTGATATATATAATACAATATTATAATAAACAATATATATAATACAATACTGCATTATTCCAGGTTTCTATTCGCAGGTATTCCATCGAACAGGTAGGGTATTTGATATTACCGCATTATACAACCGCTCGCGGTTGGGGATATCGCATAGGACTGATGTGGGCAACAATGCATGTATTATTGATACACTGCATCATCCTACACTGTGTACGACCTCACTAGCTCAAATGCCAGCGGCATCTGTACTGTGTTAGGTTTGTTTTTGTGATGGCGCCAAAATTCTTGTTTATTAGCCGGCTGCCAATTTTAGTATAGGTATGATTAAACGAGTAAAACATAGATTTTCTTAAAATAGAAACTTGTGCGTTTGTATAGCCATAGATGACTACCCATGAGGAACATTCCCAATGTTTAATCGACGACCTCTGTGGCGCGGTGGGCGAGGGTCCGCCTGCCTCGCAGGAGGTTGTGGGTTCCATTCCCATGACCCAGACAACTGTGTGTACGATCTGCAGATATTTGTTCCGGGTGTTCTGGTCGTTATCGATGTATATAATGTAATATATGTGTGTATTGTATTATGTATATAAGTTATCTAGTACCCATAACACAAACTCTGCTTAGCTTGGGGCTAGATAATGCTTTGTGAATGGTCCAGCATTATTTATTTATATTAATGTTTATAGATTTACACTGAATACAACATACAAAGTTTAGCTAGTGCCAATTCATTAGCTAATTAGTAAGTTTTTAACGAGAATTCAAACTCAAGAACACTCGTAAAGCTTAAACTGACAGCTGCTTCGTTTAGAAAAAAAAGTTCAACAAACTTTAAGTTTAAACTCGATCAGTCAGAACGAAGTTTTATGACCACGCGTTAATTTCGCGATTAGTCTACCTACAAGACCTTACTTGATACTTTGATTGTTCTGAAAAAATTAAAAATGGACTTCTAATTCCTTAGTATTTACACATTGTTTTAAGTTCTCCGGGATAAATACTTATTTATCGGGAATATTTATTCCCGAGGGATGAGCATTTTTAAAAAAAAACTTAGAAACGTAAATATTAAGGACATAAAAGTCGGTTTTTATTTTTGAACATGGTTTTTGTATACCACATATTGTTAAGATTTGCGCTTCATCAGTAGTTTTGCCGCGTAGAAATAGGTAACAAACATACATCCTAACCTTCGCATTTACAAATATTAATGTGAAGGTAGAATGCAAATCACTCCGGTGATCATGCATGGACTAAAAGGTTTACTTTAGCATGATTGACGGGTGTGAAGCGCCAAGGTCGCAGGTTGGATTTCCAGAACATTGGAACTTGTTTATTTAAGTTTGGGTTTCTAGGAATATGTAATGTATGTCTACACGCCTCGTTCCGACAAATACGTACATTTAAAACACCTTTATAATTACCAACCTTTAAAACACTGTTAAAAGAGCACTATTTGTCCTGCTGTCACTAATGCATACCCGAGTCCCTATGTATATAAGTAGTATATGTATATATATTTTATGATGTATGTAGTTTATTTCTATGTGAGTATTATAAGTATTTTATTTATAATATCTCATAACCTACAAGCACACAGATCCCCTGGTACTTACTGTCCACGATCCTATCCATCCATGGTTGTCTGGTAGAGATCGGCGATCAATTGGCGGTCTTATCGCCAATTGTAATTAATTTTTAAGTTTTTTCTGTCCATAGTTTTCTATTTAAAGTGCAATAAAGAATTTTCTATCTATCTATCTATCTAAAGGCCAAAGGAAATACCAATGTAGATAGATATCTACGAGTACATTGGTATTTGGGCTTTTTCACATGCATACGGCATGAGAATACGGGGTATCGCCGTGCCATGTGAAACCTGTCTATTTAGCTCATACATTTCCCCCTCCTCCCATAGCCTATATTGGTCCACAGCTGGACGAAGACCTCCCCTTAAGAAGCGCCTTATAAGGTTTTATCTCATAGGTCTGAAGGAAAGAAGGCACTTAGAGTTTTTAGTTTCAGTACCTATCTCCAGTCAGGTTCTACTTTAGAAACTAAAATGTAGGATAAATAAAAATCTACTCGGTTTAAAATTTTTCCCAACCATGAGGTTTTACACGTAAGGGTACAATTTGTCCGACCCAATAAATGATATGAGGTGAAATAAGGATGGAAGTTTATTGGAAGAAAAGAAGCACGTGCGCAGTAGCGGGCGCAAGCTAGTAAGTAAACAGATATGTTCCTTCTGGGAAATGTGGCAGAATACAAACAACTAACTAAATTGTTTCGTTGGGTAATGCCATTAGGGTTCTAAATGGAACAAGTCCTGGACATAAATCGAGCTTTGCCTCTAGCTGTTTACGGTAAGTAATACGATATAATTGATTTTGGGAGAAATTAGGGTTCCGTGATGGATTTATCTATCTAAATGTAATCTAAAACTCTGCGTGTTTGTTACATTTTCTCGACAGAAGAGCAGAAAGGGTATTACTAAATTTGGTAAGATATTGTAGGTACCTATCTCGGAGAAGGACATACGCAACCAATTGTCGAAAAAACGCGTTCGCGCTGTTAGAAAAATTGTAAGCTTCGTTTCTTTTTTTTTCTTTATTGTTTTAAAATATTTTGTAGTCGGCGATGTTATGACGTGTTCACACATTAATGGAGATTTACGGGTGAAGATGATTATTTCAGACCCTATATGTGCTATAAGTTACTCACAAAAAGTCAACAACATCCGCAAAATTTGTCCAAGAGAACTGTACGGTAAGGTCTAGAGGTCAGTACAGACTGGCGGTACGGAGCGTAATGTACCATTCGCAGCGAGCATGGAACGTGAAAAATCCGTCTCGTTGCTCGTTGCGAGCGCCTTCTTTCCGTACATTCGTGCATTAGAAGAGACCAAAAGTCAGGGGTTCACCAACTGACTGTCGAACAGGGGGCTTAACATAGAACTCTACAAATGACGCCAGAAATAGCGATACTGAGACTCCATCCATCAACCAATGTCCAATATCATCGTCGGTTCACAGAGCGAAAGGTCTTCCAAAACTCCGTCGAGCCACCTAAGAAGATCTATAAGAGATGATGCTGATCATAATTTCAGCCGCCATAAACCACTCACCATAGATATCTGGTTGGTCCACTCGGAGTGGTACCTCCAGGAGTCAGTAACGTTATCCCAGACGTGCAGCCGGCTGGGGAACCCCACTATTCGGTCCGGAAACTCCCGCCAGACGTCGAACCTGAAACATAAGGTATTGAACTGTTCAATCTATCCTGTTCAAGACTACTCATAAGCACATCTACTTCAGACCATGCCCCCAAAAAAGAGTCGTTTCCACGAGAGCTGCATTGAGCGAGGTTAGGTAAAAAAAGTGATGAGGCTAGAGTAAACAAAGTGTAAAGTGATTAGGTTCTTAATTAACACATCCCACGTTCATCTCTGGTGGAAGCGCAGCCTTAATGAGCGGCAAAAAAGTCTGACTTCGGGTTTGCGCATCTAGGATCTGCAAGAAGTCTTTCATCATCAGCAGATCATCATACCATCTAGCCACAGATTACTAAATATATCAGTAATCGTAAAGTTAACAGCTTAATTTAACTTTATAAGGGTATAAGTTAGCCATAGTGTTAACTCACGTTTAAGTTTTAGGGTTCGTACTACCTTAACACTTTGACTGCGATTTTTTTTCGACGACTGCGATCTTTTTTTTAACCTAAAAAATTCGTGCTGCCGCTCTACACAGCGGTTGTGTTGCGCCGCACATGCGTTTCGTTAGAAAAATATTACGGCTATGCTGAGTCACAAAGATCTGTATTTTCTCAGCCACTGCGCTAGTGTGGATTTACGGATATTAGTCACTTGTAGAAAACACATACCGTGTGATTTGAGCAGTCGAAGTGTTAAGAGTGCCAATGGAACACAATTACTGTCGTAAGGTAGTCGTTGTCATCAATAACAGCAAACCATTAAACTTTTCAATATTGTTCCTAGCGTGGTAGATTGCAGCCTTTACATTTTATAGCCGTGGACTTTTGCTATTAAACAGCGAAACTCCCATAAAAATCGGTTAAGCGGTACAAACTAACAAACTTCGAAAGTACAGGGTGATCCGTGAAATGTTAGCTATATCAAAACCTTATTATTTACTAGCTGCGCCCCGCGGTTTCACCCGAATATCTTTATGAATTGTAGCCCATGTTTTATTCTGATATGTAAGCTATATTATTGTGAAGTTTCATTAAAATCCATTCAGTAGTTTTTACGTGAAAGAGTAACAAACATCCATCCATCCATCCATACTTTATTTATAATATTAGTATGATAGTAGGATAACTTAATCGCATTTTACGACAGGTATTTGTTCAAACCATCCACTTGTTGTAACCATAGTAAAGTACGAGTAACCATATAAATATTCGGATATATAAAAAATAAAACCTAACTCTTGCAACGAGGGTTCCTCATTTAATATAATTTATTGCATTTTTTATTATAAATAAACAATTAATTTACTTCTTACACCGATTTGTTCCTTTACCTGTACTATAAGATCTTGCCTCTTGCCCTCATTCTTGCCAAATTTCATGATTCTAAATCAACGGGAAGTACCCTATCGTTTTGTGTGCATGTGGTTCCCCAGGAAATTCAAAATAATTCAGGCATAAACGGCTGTAAGAGACGGACAACAAAGTGATCTTATAAGGGTTCCTTTTTTTCCTATTGAGGGGAACCCTAAAAATATTGACATTTAATAATAAACGTAAAAGTAAATCACATCTACGATCACAATAAATATTTGAAGCTAATTTCACATTTAAAACCTAATCGCCTCATACACCCTATCCGGGTATAACTTCTGAAGTAATTTAGCGCAAGTTCAGCGTAAGTTTGCTGTTAAAGGCCGTAACGTCTTGAATTTCCGTGTTTGTTGGACCAAGTCGTTCGAATCACAGTGTACACCCAAACTTCCAAAGTCACTTAAAACAAGTTGAAACAACTAATTTTTGTTCTAAAGCTAATGTTTTGAACCGTATCGAACAAAACACCCTGTAACTTCTATGACTTTCAAAGTCAATTAGCGAACACTGGAGTTTGCTATTTTAATGTCCATTACTACGTATCGGACCCTATTGCAGGAATCGCATTGTACGTTCTAGTTTCAAAAGCACAGTTCAAAATCATTCACAGAACGCTAACTTCTCTATTTTAAGAGCGTGATATTGTAATATTCATATTTGGACCGAGTAGTTGGAATCACGCTGTAAGTCGTACGACTTTGAAAGTTTAGCAGAAGTCCAAGTTAAGTTTAAACTTAGGCCTGCTAATGTCGCTTATTGTTTAGTTCTGAGTCAGTTTGAAGGGATAACTTAGAAGGTCAACCTAGATACGGGATTTAGGCCTGCTAGAGTCGGTAACAAATCGACATTAGTAAAGGTAAATTTTTATTTAGTTTTATATATTATAGGCCTACATTTGTGACGGCAGTGTGACGAGGTTATTTGTATATAAGAAAAGATAAGGGAAAAAATATTTTGACAATAACAGGTTTCATACACAAATTCATTCATAATAACACATTAAAACAGTAAAAAAAAGACAATATCGCCAACTTTTAAAACTTTAGACGCTGACCAGATATTTTCTTGTCCTTTCTATTCTAATCCATAATCAAATGAATGAATGAATGACGATGTTGATTATGATAAAGCTTTTTAAGGGTTGAACAGACAGATAGCTTAGGGACCCATTTTCCCCAATTTTTGACCTCCCTCCCACTTGGTGACCACTCGTAGTATATGCTAAGACCTAGTTAAACCCCTATTTTTACGTAGTAATTCATAAATATGGTATTAAATCGTTTTTTGCAAACAGATAGTTGAAACAAAAAGTCTCATTATTCGTCTTTAGTAGAACGATGCTTGCCACGTGATGCAATAATGCGTATTCTACAATATAAACAAAAATAAAAAAATATATGCGTGAATAGATAGGTACAAGCTTCATCATTTCAATATAGCACGAAATTGCGCGAGATTTGAGATTTCCCTAGAGGATATTGACTACGTGACGAAGACCTAAGAACCCCTCCCGTGACCGAGTACTTTCCCTGTGTGTCTTTAGACATTCTTTGTAAAAAGCTTACCAAACCAACCAAACTTTTTTGATAGATAACACACTAATCTTATGAATGCGAACTTGCTATGCGATGCTTCACTTGAGCTACCAGTAAATTGTTTGCAATAGTCTAATATAAAAATCTAATTGTTTCAATTGTAAATACTATATTATAAATAGTTCTTATTTGTTTCCATTATTTTTAGTTTATTTATTTCCACCGTAGGAACACAATGTTACACTTGATGTCGTTAAATACTATTTTAAAAGACAAATTACATTTTTATTATAACACACACTAACTTTTGACAAAGGAAACACCATAGGACATTGCGCAAAAAAAAAGCAGACAGACATGCCTTCTTATTTGATTGTTACTCTCTTTGTTAATAAAGATAATTTGGTTAAATGCGAAAGTAAACAACTGAACGGAACGGGCTGCAATTTACTGCATACAGGTAGTTTTAGTCCTGGGACCTAAAACATCATTATATTTTTATTCCAAGAATCAGTTCCTATAGGACAGAAAACATTGTAAAAGTTTTCTTAGAAACAACCGTGTGCAAGCCGCGGGTATAAACTAGATGTTTTATATTCGTAGCGTCGTAGAAGCTATAAATATGAAATAACTTAAAAGCTTTATATATCATTATAATAACGATAAATGAGCGAGTTTCTACCGCTATATCATAGAGGCGATAGTAGTTAGAGACGCTTGTGGACTCTCTTAGACCCCGTAAGACGATATTTGCTTGAACAACATAGTCACGTCAGAGCAATCTAGCCCAGGTGTTGTCTGAACAAAAGCACGCAAACTTAGCCCATAAGGTACCGGCCAACGGCACACGAAATAACCTCCAAATTGGATACATGAAAACCTTTTTTCGCCGTAATTACGTAAAAACTTATTTTAAGCTCAAACCTTACTTTGGAAAGCGAAAGGTCAATTTGTCTTTAGCTTTTTTGATACAATAAAATACTTTATTTTACGCCAAGTAAATAACACTACAAAATGACATGCTACAAGTACAATGTGCTGCAGTTGTCAAATAAATGTGTTAGCTATCTATCTACAATGGGCGGCCTTATCGCTTAGAGGCGAACTCTTCCAGGCAACCTTTGTATGGTAACAATTATAAGAATTTAAGAATGATGGGGCGTGTACCTAAGATTAACAAAGATGAGCTAAAATAAATATAAGCATAACATTGTCAATTCTTAAAAACAACTTATAAATACTAACCTAACTAAATATATAGATATGTAGGTAGGTACTTGAATATTGATAGCTCTAATTATTTATCTGCAAGTATACCAAATATAGACAAATTTCTGTTTGTAAATATTTTAGGGGATGAAAGCGGCGGGGTCCTATGAGGATAATAATAAATGAGGGAAAAATAAGGAGCACGTTTTGCATGTATTATTATTAGATCTATGATACAAAGGCCACTCAGTCGATTGGGCGAAAGAGGTAGCTTACATGAAAAGAATAGAGTACTTATAGAGGTATTGGAAGCTGGTATTATCTGTGCCACAGTACACATATGGACCGGTATGGAAACTTACCCTAGTTGATGAAATAATTACCTACGCTCCATTATAGCAATAGGGTTGTAGCTTTTCTTGTTTTTGATATATGTATATGTTTTTATTAAGGGTCCGGCGACCCTCGCTCGCAAAGATCGCTCCGAATATCGCTGTCCCTGTTTAACCCTTACGCCGCGCCACATGCGTGCGCGATAGCAATATTAGCCGTTCAAAATTTCGTTTGTTCCGTAATAACAAAAATTAAGACTGAAAACTTTTTGTATTATTCATAAAGTATTGTTATTCTGTAACTAGACAATATAAGCTATGTTCCTTAATAAATAAAACGTAAGATATTGATGTTTTTAATACGAAACAAATAGCAAGAAAACATGTCCATTTTCGCATAAAAATGTGCAAAATGAGATTGTCTTTCATTTCATTTTAGGTAAGTATTTTGAAAAAAAAAACTATTTGGGAACCTAGATAAATACTATTTTAATACAAATAATGCAATATTATAGTGGAAATATGCTTGAATTAGAAATAATTTTGGCCCCTTAAGACGGATTTTTATTGTGTAGTAATCAATCAATGGAATTGAAATAACTAGCTTACAAATGTGGTCCGGTATAATATAATAATATCTTCGTCTGGTCGAAGCGACGCGTGACCCGAGAGCTGGTGAGTATCTTGCGCAGCGCATCAGCATTGCCGTTTCGAGCGTTTGTTCCTAGTTTCCATACTGTCCATATATGTACTGTGTCTGTGCCTTGCAAAGGGCAAAATGGAAAGGGCATAATGGAATGATAATCTGGGAAGGAATGGAGTATTCCGAACCCAAAAAATGGATTCACAAAATTATCTTTAGAACCGAAATATTACATGAAAGCGTTTTGTTATTTTTTCTGCTTAAGATTAGGAGGACATTTCCCTAGGTGCGAAGGAAGAGTAACGACCAAAAAAAACCGGAAATTTAAAAAATGATTACATTGTTATGAAAAGACTAAAAACCGAATTCGAATCCCTTAAAGTTTTAGAGGAGTTTTACGTTTTGCGGGACAAATAGTAATCCCTTGTGTATAACATTTTGAGCCCTTAGACCTTAGGTTCATTCTAATTACGTTCTTATACATTCTAATAGCGATAGATTTTTCAAAACCGTTCCATAATTAACGGAGAAATCGACAAACATACAAATAAACACACACAGCCGAACTATAGAACCTCCTCATTTTTTCGATGTCGATAAAAAATCATGATAAACATTGAACGATTGTTAAAAATATTGAACGACCACAACCTATGTATCTATCTATACTTAACCTAACCTAACCTGACTAAGGTTTTCTGGAAGAGAACTCTTTTTAGGGTTAAGTTCGCCTTTGTTTAAATTTTCTAGAATAAGTTTTGTGTTATGTTTTTCGTGCAAAAAGTATAAATAAATAACCTAAGAACCCTGTTCTCATGTAAGTGACTTTATATAAATTGTCTTTTAAAGAAAAAAATAATATTAAAAATTTAAACTCAAAATAATCTAGTCCTTAGCACAAACACCATCATCTACCCATCAACCCACTACGCGGGCAAAAGCCTATCCACATTTAAGTTTTACCTACTTGATTAAAAGCTCTGAAGAAAAAATCGTAACAAAAACAACAAAGCCCACGTCCTCTAAACAATTAACAAAGCCTCTCTAAACTCCGCTCGTACAACCTCCTTTGTACGCGAGTAAAGAGCTCCGAGTTTAGGAGATAGTCTAAACCCGTGGTTAGGTGCAGTTTCCTTCTCACTGAAATACAGTTTGAAGGCTATTCTCAGGGGTTGTCTGCGGAAATATACAACTTCAGCTATAATGCCGTGATACTACCTACCGTGTTTAATAAACCTCTATACATTTAAAGCAATTGCTAGAGTCGTTTGTTTTCTTCTGGATAAACGATTAAGACGAAAATCTGTAGTATAAACTATATCTGTGACTATTGTGAGTCTACAGATTTTTGACGTAAATTCGATGAATGTCTAATCGGACGAGCAAGGGGTGTAACATCAGAAATGAAATGATTGAAGACAAAATTGATGTAAAAATCATATACATATAACGGGATATTTACCATGATTTGATTTTTGAGTTTTCCAATAACGTGATCATGGCATATGAAAACTCAAATCATGGTAAATATCCCGTTATAAATAACTTTTGTGTTAAAAACCGAGACCATCGCCAAAATGACATTTTTCGGTAATCTATAGATTACGAGAGAATGTCTAATCGGTCGAGCAAGGGGTGTAACATCAGAAATGAAATGATTGAAGACAAAATTGATGTAAAAGTCATATATAACGGGATATTTACCATGATTTGATTTTTGAGTTTCCAATATCGTGATCATGGCATATGAAAACTAAAATCATGGTAAATACCCCGTTTTCAATCACTTATGTGTTAAAAACCGAGATCATCGCCAAAATGACATTTCTCGGTAATCTATAGATTACCAGAGAAAAGCAAAACTTTATGATTATTAACTACTACTAATTGTTAGGGCTAAAAGCCGTGAAAAGCATTTTGATAATTAACAGTTGTAGTAATGTAAAGTTATTTAAACTGTTAATAACGCGCCCGTTGTAATTGCGGCGGTTAATTTGAAATGATAACAACGTTATTGTGATTTTACTACAAAACATATAGGTATAGGTATTATAGGTATTCTCGTGAGTGTGAATGAGACGAAACGAATTGTCTCTGATCTTAAATTGGCAGAGATGATATTATCCGTTCTTTTATTTACGTTTTTTTTATGAGCGCGAGCATATTCAGTCTCCCACAGTAATCTGTGTTTGCTCGATATATTCTTCAGCTCTGAATTCTTTTAATTTATGAATGCTTAGAAACTTTAAATTTTTAGGAATTATCTATCACACTAATAATATAAATGCGAAAGTTTGGATGTTTAGACGGATGGATGGATGTTTGTTACTTATTCACGCCAAAACTACTGCATGGATGGATAGCGTAGGGCGCCTATGGACACACTCTTTACAACATGACACTAATATTATATACCTACGCGAAAGTTTAGATGTTTATTACTTCTTCACGCATAAACTACATACTTAATTGATCGGGCTGAAATTTTGCACAGATGGACCTCTAACCTGGAATCAAACATAGGCTATTTTCATCCCATAAATCAGTTCCCATGGGATATACATAACCTTTAAACATATCCATAGAACGCAACCTCTTGCGTCGCAGGCAAACTTTCGCCCGCTGCATCACAGAGGTCGTCGATAGCTGATATAACATAAGTACATATTATATGTACGTACCTAATACATACATTATTTAGAATTACATTACATATACAATCATATTCACAACCAGATCATAAATCACAGTCTAGCGCAGTCGTAAATACCAATTATGCGATAACTGGGATGAATTAACTTTCCGCCCGCTGAGCACGTTGTCTAATAAAATCATATCTCCGTGCGTCTGACAGTGACAGGTGCCGTGGTCACTGGCACGCATCCGAACTGAACAGGGTTGTGTCGGATACATTTATCAACATTATTTGTTGCTAGACTCTGCCCGCGGCTTCGCACGCGTTGTTTAATGTTATTTCTATCCGATGGGAACTATTATCGGACGATTTATCGGATAAAAAGTAGCCTATGTTTTATTCCAAGCCTAGAACTACCTGTAGGTAAGTATAATTCAGCCCGATATATGCAATAGTTTTGACGAACACGCCAAAACTACTGTATGTCTGCTAGGGTCATGATTGAGCAGACTTTCTAAATGTTTTGTTCTTCTGAATGAATTAAAATCATAAAATTTGCTCAGTATTTACTTTTATTGATCTGTGAAAGAGGATTAATACGGTAACAATATGTACGCGTAAAGGCAGGCAGATAATCAGCATTTACCGTCTACCGCTCGTTTCTCTGATTACGTCCGGAAGCCAGCAGCGTCCCTCATCTCAAGAACACATTAACCCGCTATCGATTCCCGTGGATAACCGCCTCTTCAGCGATCCGTGAACAGACTGTGTCGGTCAGAAAACTTAGAGCGAGTCTCAGGGATATCTAACGGAAAATGCGTCGAGCGTATATTCGGTCGTCTATTCGGTCAAATCAGACCTGCCACACTATGCGTCTAGTCATTTCGAACGGCCTGTACATAAATGATCTCCGCTGATATTACGCCTAGTCTGAATGCTTCGATCAAAATACACGTACGTCGACCGACTATGCGTTGACGGAAACGGAACAGAAGCTGTAATCTCGACGCACTAACGCATCATCGGATAAGTGTAAAGTTGAATGTTTTATTATACATTTGCCTGTTCTGGCGTAACGCGACTGATAATACGCGACGCATTTTCCGCATGTACCGACCCCCCGCAAAATATTTGATGTCCTAGGGTAAAGAAACGTAGATCTTCAGCAATAATAATCGTCGACCGATCATTTCTCTGATTACTTCCAAAGCGCGTCCGGAAGCCAGCAGCGGTCCCTCATCTCGAGAACACTCGCTATCGATTCCCGGAGTTGGCCGCCTCTTCAGCGATCCGGGAACTGTGTCGGGGGTCAGATAATTTTAGAGCGTCTGAAGATGTAGGAAGTACTACTAAAGAGCAAGACGTTCTTACCTCAAATATACCAACTGTCATTTTGTCCAGCATTATTTATTTATTTTATTTATAATACATTCTGCCGAAATACCTACTTTTTTACAAATTTTAGGAGTTATACCTACTTAACTTATATTTAGTACACATATTACTGTTTAAGTTTATCTCATTTTAAGTGAACTGTAATGTTTTTATGAGAAAAATAAAGTTCTTTAAACCTAAATACAGTTTTAACTAGTAGGTACAGTCGGAGGACAGTCGCTTGACTGTATAATTACAACTAGGTGCATAGTTATAACTTTGTCATGATTTTTCATTAAATTTTAAAACCTTGGCCAAACTTGGCATTACACACACGTTTTTTCGAGATAAAAAGTAAGATCGATTGAGTTACTGTGGTAAACTATAATTTTTATTCTATTTTATCAATACTTTTCATGGAAAAGTCATCTAGAAATCTTCGTACCTACTACATACTATGTCGGCTCAATAAAAATCTAAACATTCGTAAGTTCCATATATGTATTTCGAATCGAAATTCGTTTCAATTTATCTGAATAATAATTAAATTGAAGCTACTTACGCTTCAAAAAATTCTAAATGTTTTCAGCCATACACTGAATTTTTTTACAATTTTATCGTCCTAACAAAATAAAAATGGAAAACAAAATGGAAATATATTTATATGCTAGCAATGGAAATGTTTTTCGAAATAATGATTTTGGAGTGGCGTTTATTTCATACTCTTCTACGTATATTTATCGTTTCAGTACCGTAGTAGAGCTTCGTACCAATGTGCTGTTTATTGCCCGTTTATTCCTCGGAGAATATAGGCCAACTGACAAATACGAGTTTTGAATCGATTCGATTTCGAGGAAAATTTATGGGCCACCTAGGGAATTTTATCACGTGGAGCTGTTTATGTCGGAATTTGATTCGGGTATGCGAGGACCTTCGCTTTTGTTTTAAATTTTGCTTTAATCTTGATTTAAAGCTATTGTAAAAGATTCAATCTAAAGCCCGGGTCGTGACGAAAAATTGATAGCCTTGATAAAATTTGAAGGTAAATTTCGTCGAAGTTTGGATAACACGCTTTTAACTTTCAATTAGTGTGCTTTGCTTCATGAAAGTTTAATAATAAGGCGGAGTCCTCGGGGGTAATAAATAATTCAATCCCTCAATTTGCTGAGTTTAACACAAAATTAACTGTTTTCATAGTCTTCTTGTGCCTACCGAGATTTGTATCAAAAATGGTTGTAGAAAATTTACACAAAATTAGGACTTTTATTATGTTTTATTTCAATTTGAACCCAATTCGAAAAAGTTTAAACATTATAAGTTTGGATGTATGTTCGCTGGTTTCTTCGTCAATGTGGGCTGATTTGGATGGTTCTTTTAATTTTGTTTAGAGAATGATCCCGAGGTTCATAAATATTATTATATCTGCCCCGCAAAAATTTATTTATTTACTTATTTTATATTTATTTATAACTAACTCAAAATTTGGACGAAATGAACTGGACGGTGACTCTCAAACTGACACAGTTTTGTTTGCCGACAAGTTCGCAAAAGTTTTATCACTTCTAAGAAACAGTTTTAAAACGACTAAAACTAAAGCACAGAAACAATAAAACCTAGTATTGCTTGGCTCCAATGTTTACAGAGCTGTTAAGACGTACACATACATTGATTTGTATACTTAGGTATTTATATGTATAATAAAAAATATCTATCTATGTAATGTATTGTATTAAGTACCTATATCAGTAATCTAGTACCCATAATACAAGTTCTGCTCAGCTTGGGCTAGATGATGCTGTGTCGCATTATTTATTATTTATTTATTGAATTCTTTATTTGGTCGAAGTTTTTTTTTGTTTTTAACAGTAGAGTCCACAGTCCTTAAATACCAGTTTATTTAAGGATTGCGGATTTCGTGATACCGATAAAAGAACCACGAAAAATCTAGTACTACAGTTGGAGCAATAATTACAAAATTCGAACATGAATTGGCAGAGAAAAATGGTTCTCAAGAGCGAACGATTTTTTAAGATACTTTTTCCTCAATAAGGGATTGAGTAGAGAAACATATACTTAAACCGTTTTTTTTTTCGCATGTCTGTCTTCATCCTACACATGAATACCTCCTTAGTTTTCTGCTTCGGTGATTTTATTTGTTATGCTTTCGTGAACCAAGCTAATAACATATTGTATGTATTTATAGGCTTAGTTTGTATTGGCAACCCTGTCGATAATTTTTAGTTTGTACAGCTTTCATTCATCATTTATATCATGATATAGAAAAGACAGACAAAATCACATAAAATATACAATGATACAACTTAATTTGCTGACTGCGCTGAATTTTAAATATTTTTATACATAATTAATATCATTGTATATTTAATGTGATCTTGTGAACCAAATCTAGATTGTCAATTTATTTTTAAATTAAGTGAGAACTATAGTGCTAAGACAAACCTAACATAGGCTTTAAGGCACTACTAACTTAATGATGTAACCTATTTGTATGAATAAATAATCTGTCTATCAAAAAAAAATATCAATTTTCAATTTCTTACTTTATTTTATTCGTCTGGCGTCCGTTTTCGAAGTCGAATGTGCAATGAATGATTCTAGAACCGAGTGAGTATACGTTATATTTGTGACAACCCTATTTGCGTGACCGATAGTAGATAAATCACTTTCGTTACTTATACTTGCACCACTACAATACACAAGATTATTTACAACTAGGTGCTGCCCGCGGCTTCCTACGCGCTTTTCAAGTAGCCTATGTCCTTCCCAGGGATTCCATTTACCTCCCTGCCATTTCCTTAAGAACCGTTCAGCCGTTTAGGAGTGGAAAAGCAAGACAGACAGAGAGATAGACAGAGAAACAGCTAAAGTTACTTTCGAATTTACAATATTAGTAATGAATTTAACTGTCTCAGCATAAATCTCCAATTGTACATTATAACAAAGTATTTTGATGACTAGTTTCTGTTCCCCGGCTTCGCACGAGTTGTTTCTATGGAAAAGTATAAAGTTTATTTCTATGTCTAACAAATTTCGCCGTTTGAATTAATAATTAAATAAATAAATGTCTTGATGGCTAATGTCAATCCCATGAGAACTAACAAAAGGGATGAAAACTTGCTTAAGTATCTTATATTCCAGGTCTAGATCTACATCTATGTAAAATTTCTGCCAGATCCGTCCAGCAGTTATGGCGTGATGAAGTTAAAAACATGTGTCCATCCATACTTTCGCATTTATAATATTAATGTGATTAGAAAACTGAGATTAAATGTCTGACTGTACGCACAACTGAGCACACTATAGCGATAATACAAATACGTGTATTATCGCTTGTAATTTTACAAATTGTAGAATTAGGTATAATTCATACAGAAACGTACAACCACTCACCCAAACTCCAGCTCATCAGGTGTCAGCATCACGATATCATCATCAATGGTCAGCTGGCATTCCGTCTCGATATCGTCGTACGGGTAGAATCGATTCGACAGCTTGTTCTCTTTGGTCCGTATCACTTTCAACGGCTTGTTTATCACTGGCCACTCGGACGCTGAAAAAAAAAGAAGAAGTCAGCGTTCGAATCGAAACCACATTCGAAGGTTGGTGATGCGTGAAATCTCTTTGGTTTGAAAGGTTTTGGACTGTTCTTGTTCCGTATCCGAAAGAAAACGCTACGCTTTAACCATCGATTAAGGTATTCGCCGCCTCCTGTTTTTTTATAACTGTTGTAAAAAAAACTGAAATTTGGAAACCCCGTCCATTTTTTCTTCGTGTCGTCATTTTTGAGGTTTTTCTATGCATGCCTTATCCAAACCTAACGCCACTATGGAATGGGTTCGACAAATGTCGAAATGGAACCAAATTGAAACAAATGTTTTCACGTTGCCCATTGTGGATCTACGGGACGGCAAATACCTTGATCCAATGAACTATTACGGTTACTAAAACCTTTATCAATGGCCATTACCTGATTTATTTTTAACTGAATAGGAAAGAATAAAAAGAGAAACAAAAGAAGAGCTGTATTCGCTCTTTTTATGTAGTTGTTTTTGTATGTTCGTCGATTTCTCTGTCAATTATGGACCGATTTGGAAATTATTTTGTTTTTGTATAGGGAATGATCCCAAGGTCGCATAAAACTTTAATTTCGGTAGACAGATAAGTATTTGACCCGGAAAATTTAAAAAAACCGTGTCAATATCAAGGGATTTGAAGTCGGTTTTTAGATTTTTCAAAACAATCATATTATTATGCGCTATTGCATAATGCATGGATCTTGTTTCGTTTAATTCAAAAAGTTCGTTTGATCCAATTTTAAGTAAACGAGTGTACGTGTGTCTGTAGCCAAGCTAATCGGATGCATATATTTTTATGAAAGTACATTATTATTGTACTATCGCGTGTACGATTTCAAACCCAGAGTTTTTTTTACTATACACATAAAAGTAAACTGGTAATTCTTAATTCGTATTAATATTTTTTTATTTAATTAAGAATAAATAAATAAAGAATCATTCAGATGTATTCGTGACTGTCACTCATGCAGATATTCTACCACGCACAATGGACCAATCTGAGTCTAAGTGTCTAATTGTGATTTGCGTGTTAAATTGTTATTATTAGTGATTTGTGTTATGTGCACTCAGCACCATGGCGCAGCTGAAAACCAGCGCTGCACTGGCTTGTGTCAATGTAGCATTTAATGCTGAGGTAGCCTTTCCGTGTTCTCGTATTTTAATTCTTTTATTCGTTCCTAATTTGTTATCATTATTATTATTAGTTCTTAATTTGTATTATTTTATAATATGAAACACAAATAAATATTTTCTTTTACTATTTCTAAGTGCGGAAACAAGAGTAGGACACACAACATACAGATATTGTATTAAGGCCGCTCGCGGTTCTCGAATACATCTTAATCGACCTGCAGATGTGACTTTTTCTTTGGCAATCCCAACGTAACTCTATCATTGTCATAGTTAATATCCAAGTATTACCGAACAAATTACTCACGAGAACGCCAGAGCTACGACAAACGACGTAATGGGACGAGCACTTGGCCTATATTGAGAGAACTAGTGTTTGTCTTGCAGCCCGTACGAGACACTCAAATGAGAAGTCTCATTAGACTATACCCCGTCCACCAATTTATTTTATACTAGTTTCTGCCCGCGGCTTCGCACGCGTTGTTTCTATGAAAACGTTTTAAGGTTATGTCTATCCCACGAGAACTTACTTATGGCATAAAAATTAGCCTATGTTTTATTCCGGGTCTGGTACTAACTGTATGCTAAATATCAGCCCGATCCGTTCAGTAGTTTTTGCGCGAAAGAGTAACAAAGATCCATCCATACAAACTTTCACTTTTATAATATTAGTAAGATATGGTACCTACTTGATTCTGCCCGCGGCTTCGCACGCATTGTTTCTATGGAAACGGTTAGTTTAAAAAAAATGAATGAATGAAGATCTATCCTCTAGGAACGGATATGTGGGATGAAAAGTAGCCATGTTTGTTTCCGAGTTTATAGCTACATCTATGCAAAATTCCAATAAATCTGAACCAGCCCTGTTTTGTACATATCCTGATGCAGAACAGCATAGAGCAGCCAAACAGGTCCGATTCGAGCTCACCACGACAGCGTAGAACCTGACTAAGGAATCAAAAGAAACCTGTGTATGTTTTTGTTTTTAATGTTAAAACTTCATACATCCAGCAGAACTATCGCCTTTTATACCGAAGTCGACGTAAAACAAATTACTTTTATCAAAGCCAACGATCAAAGATTTTACAGCGGTATTGTTGACAGGAAAATAGTAAAATGAAGAGGATAAATCAAATTATGGTACTCGTAAATGTCCCGTTAATAACCATGATAGTTAGAAAACTTTTAAAAGGAAAAGGACTCTAAGGAAAGCCACTCAAAATTAAACTTAAAACGGCACGAACAGAGTCGAGATTGGCACAGGCACCGAGAATTTTACTAATCACTACGTAGTATAAATCAAAGTCGCTTCCCGCTGTCTGTCTGTCCCTATGACGTATGCTTGCTGCTTGGATCTTTAAAACTACGCAACAGATTTTGATTCGGTTTTTTTTATAGAATAGAATAGAATTAATTCATTTATTATAAGACTTACACAGAACTAATAAACTTCAACTAAGACAAACGTGTTGGTAAGTGTGCAAGTCAAAGTCTGTTTTAAATAGATAGAGTGATTCAAGAGGAAGGCACATAGATTTCCACGCGGGCAAAGCCGCGGGGCGTAGCTAGTTGTTAATACAATCTACCATTATGATAATATCCTTATCTAAATAATTAACCAGATCCCGTCAAACAAATCACAATATTGGCGCCACAAACACCAGAAACATGCCATTTATATTCTAATGGCGGCATTTATCTAGACGCGGTGTACGCTGCTTCAATTTGCTATATAACTCGATAGGAATAAAGCTTATTTTACAGCAACAAACAAAACCCCCTTTATTCTGTACTGCTTTGTTAGTGCCCGCATATATTGTTGACCAAATTTATCTAGTTTACTCATTTGTGATTGCTCAGTGAATACACGTCTATTGTTTTTGAAATAAGCTAAAACGAACGCCCGTTAGGTTTCGGTGATGATAAGCCTCTCTCGAAATAGATTATTAATCCAAATTAACAGATGCAAGCTTTGGATACTAAATAAGCTTCGCACGTGTTTTTGCAATAAAAAGGAGCCTATAATGTTCTTCTATGTCTACATTTTAATGTGCGTAAAATTTCAGCCCGATTCATTCAGTAGTTTTGGCATTGTCTTCGGCAAGACATCCTCACAATGACACAGTCTTTGCGCCTTTAAAATATTATAAATTTACTAGTTTCTGCCCGCGGTTTCGTACGTGTTGAACGAAAAAAAAAAAATATTTCCGTCCGGAACTTTTTTATGGGATAAAAACTAGTCATAGTGTATGTTTGTTTTCTCATTTCTATATTATCTCTACATTTCAGCAGATCACAGACAGACCGTTCCGAAGTTTTGGCGCGTAACAAACATCCATCCATCTATCCTTCCTCGTATATTCGTATGATTAATATGACTATGTATCTCTGTTACATTTTCATAAACGGATAAATCAATCTTTATGATATTTCTCAGGAAATAATGATATTATTTAGTGGGCGCAAAATTTTTTGTTTATTATTCCAGGGGAAGCGCGTTCAGAGCTGCGGGCAAAAGCTAGTTGATAGGCCACGGTTTCGATGCTGTAATCAAATTACTAATTATTATTGCGAAATAATCATGAATATCAAACACGACGCAGACAGTAATGAAGCTTGTGGATTAATTAATATCAAATGAAGCCTAGATTTAGTAGGATTTAGTTTAATGTTGTGACTAATATATGTATGTAGATTTAGTGTTGTTATTGGTAAATAAAAATATTTGAAATTACTATTTGAGATGGGAGTGGATGGTGGGATGACGACTTGCGAAAGACTGCAGGGAGATGCTGGATGCGGCAAGCTGAAGACAGGCGCCATGGCGCTCACAACGACTCGACTTTAAATTCCTTAGTCAACATTTTCAGGACCCATCTGGCATAAAAATAATGGGAACACCTCAGGATCATGCTCCATACAAAAGCAAAATAATTTTACAAATCGGTCCTTAATTTATAAAGAAAACGAACATACACACAGACAAAAAAAAACACACAGCCAACATAGAACCCTTTGTTTTCGTTTCGTTCGTTAATAACACAAACTTCTTAGTGTGTACTTACTACTATACTGTATACCGTACCA
The DNA here is from genome assembly GCA_947044415.1 of Eupithecia dodoneata. NCBI lineage: Eukaryota > Metazoa > Arthropoda > Insecta > Lepidoptera > Geometridae > Eupithecia > Eupithecia dodoneata. The sequence goes on from OX345665.1 coordinate 1,781,052, forward strand.
TGTCGTAATAATTTCTTTATTAAATTTCAAACTACGTGTACCGACTAATGAGTATTTCTACGAAGTTAAATGATATACAACAACGTACGTCCTGCCCTGCCCTTGACCAAAGGACACCATATACATTTTACATATTCCTTATACATATTATGCCTATCTACATAAATATTAGAGATTGATTGATTTATGACTAGAAGCTTTTATTATCTTTAGTTTGCTGCGATCACCGAACATTCGGTGATCGCAGTTAGTTTGGCATTATTTATATATTGTACCAGATTTTACCCGTTTTTTTTTGTTTACTTCGATCGCATGGGATTTGATTTCATATTGTTAGGAATTTGATAATTATCACGATAAATCGATGAAATGTGTTTCAGATACACATAATTTTAGTTTAAACATGGGTTGAACCCCATATTTTGAAACTCTTAATGGGCGACAAAAAATTAAAAGCCCTTTCATATTACACCCTAAAAGGAACAAACACTCAAAATGTCCATTCTCTAGAACTGGTTCTCGAGACGCACAGCCTAGGTGACTAGTTGTTTAGGCTGTGTCTTTATATTCTTTATATTTAAGTATATTTTCGTAGCTATATAGTTTAGCAAAATATCCATAATTTAGATGGTACAATACAACTATCGTATTTGCGAATTTTATGCTACATAGGATCTACAAAGCCGTGATGGATACCTATCATGGCAAGCATCCATCTAACGTAATACCGAACCGTACCGAAAGCTCCAAAAGTCCCTCGCGTGAGTTGACCCAACGTGTTTAATCGAAAAGCCCATTCCAGTCAGACTCATACACCCTGTACATAAATTAAGTTGTAATACTTTGAATAGTATTTTATTTTCCGTGGCGCACCACAGAATACAAATTACTCTCTCCGGTCATTCCATTTGAATATTTAATCAACGGGTAAACGCGTGCGTAATATCGGTAAAAACAGCTCTGGGAATAGGGAATTTTCGGGACAGTCAGGTTGCAACAGAATTTACATAGAGGGAAAATTGCTATGCTAGTAACCCAACAAAAGAATGTCTTAACTGAATATATGTCTAGCAAAAATACAGCAAAGCTCACCCTTATAACTTATAAGCCTATTTGTATTCAAGTGCTCAATTTTGGAGGATACGGGCGTAATGTACAACGTGGGCCCACTGCAGATTAAGGGTTGTAGATGTAATGCATTCTCTCGCTGATTTAGTTTTAAGACGAACAACAAAAGTAACATTTGGTTGAGTAACATTTGGTTTGTAACTTTTCCAAACTTTAGAATAATGAAAGTGAAATTCAGATTTTAAACTTGATTGCAAACTGGCAGGCAAACTGCTATAAGTTCGTTTAAAATACGACTGTAAATAAACTTCCAGCGATGCGCTTTGTTTTGTTTCGGCTGGGCACGCTAGCTCAATAAACTCGTAATTTTCACGTGCATAAAGTTTTTATCGTTTTCAGGTTCATTTTACGTGTACCTGGATAGCCATAAAGTTACTGTCCAACGAATTTTAGGTGTAAATAAATAAGGAGGCTCTACCGACGACGAAACGTCATACCTACGTTGGTACTAGCTTTATTAAACTTGTTTACTGGAGCTGTTAATAAAAGGTAGTGGGTCGTTTTCTACTAATAACTTTAAAGTATCACACTAGGATTATAAATGCGAGTTGATGAATGAAGAATGAAAGTTTGTATGTTAGCAACTACTCAACGAATTGGGCTGAAATTATTCATTCAGGTAGTTCTGGGCGTGGAATATAACATAGCTTTTTATCCCATACGACAGTTCCCTAATCTTTAAACGTTTTCTTAGAAAACTTGTTAGAAATAAACATTTAATTAATTAAGAATGTTATTGTTATTACAACTACTAACTATTGAACTGGTAATGATTATTAAAGCCCTTACGTTACTCACACGGAGGCGGCGGCTCTTTCTTCTGGTTATTCCACACTACAAATATATTGGCAAGACCGTCTTCACCAACATACAAGCGCGTTACAAGCGCGAACAGATTCTTCACTCGAACATACGTACGATAACTCCTGTAAAGCCCGAGGCGTGGCGCTTTGGCTTAATCCTATTAATGTTTATAATTACTACAACTGTTACTCACACGGAGGCGGCGCTTTCTTCTGGTTATTCCACACGACGAGTATCTTGGCAAGACTCGGCGTCTTCACGAGCATGGTTACAAGCGCGAACAGGCTCTCTACTCGATCATACGTCAGTATGACAGCTGTGAAGCCAGGCGCCTTGGCTGCTGTTACTGGCAGGAACAGCGGGTTAACTGGGCCGTACTGTGGAAGTTAGTCATGTTTAGATTCAATTGACTAGGATTAAGAGTTCTTTAGTTTACCTCAAAAAGATTGAAGTGAACAAAAAATCAAAGTGATCACGTTATTTCCTCGTTTTAATTATGTAATTTGAAATTTGTGACGTGTCCAAGAGGCCTGTAACGTCTAAAAAACACTTTGATGTTTGTTTGAGTCACGCCAGTGGATAGTATGATATCCACTGGCCAAGTTGGAGAGGTCGATTCTTACGCCGGGACCGACACGGTCGCATATTATTAACGTGCATCATAATATTAATCAAACCGGTTGATAACAGTGACATTACATAAACTGTATGCGGTGCACATATTATGTTATATACGATTAGCATTATCAAAGTGCGTAACTATCGTAAAACTTGTAAAATGTATATAATGTACCGCGGCTTCGCACGCGTTGTTTATATGGAAACGTTTTAAGTTTTTTTCTATCCCATGGGAACTGATTTACCTATGTGATAAAAGTAGCCTATGTTTATTCCGGGCCTCGAACTAACTGTATAGTCTACTATTACTACTTCTGTCTACCATTTCAGCCCGATCCGTTCAGTATTTTTTGCGTGAAAGAGTAACAAACATCCATACATACAAACTTTCCCGTTTATAGACATATCTACTTACGTTACTTTAGTAAAGTAAAGATCTCAATAATATTAAGATATATACTTATGTATAAACAGTATTATTAAATTATATTTTTGTGCCTAGAATAATTTGTTAGATTATAAGTATTAGCCCCCTAGTAATATTGCCATACCCTAGCAGGGTGCATGTAATATTGCCATACCCTAGCAGGGTGCATGTTTGAAACAATTTTATCTTTAAGACCCATTGTACTACAACATGTTTGCAATAAAAATATTGAGTATTGAGTCTTAATGTAGGTATATATGTATTCATAGTAAACCTACTCTTAGGTATTAGGCTATTATAAGCAGTTCAGACCAGTAAGTAATATTTTCCTAATCTGTGACAATAGTTTCCCGTCTATTTCATATTTACAAAGCACACGGTAAAAGCTGGTTATTGACCTGTTGATAAGCTTATCAGTGATATCAGTCTCGCGAAACGAGATAATCCTTATCGGCGGATCGCCTACTTCCTCAACTAGGTTTAGAATAAATAAATTGCAGTGGAATGTAGATTACTATACGGGTGTCGTGAGAAGCGACTTATGGAAATTAAATGAAAATATATTTATTCTGATAGATGCAGCTACATACAGCTTCAGGAAAATATAAAATGGTAGATACAGGTAGGGGGCCGTTCAAGTATTACGTAAGCACTATGGGGGGGTCTTTGTTTTGCTTATTTTGGATGACATGGGGGTAGGGGAGTCTAGATGATGATAACGTCATCGGTAGCTATTTACTTGTTTACACGAATAGCAACCCTCACATTGTCTATGCTTGAAAGAATACTGTATCAGTATAATCTCTAACCTCTATCTATTTTCTTATTTTTAAAATTAATAATTTAAAAATAAATACATTTATAATTGAAAAATGTTTACGTAAGCATGGGGGGATGGGGTAAGAGCTTTGCTTACTTTTGCTGACAAGGGGGATGGTCCTAGTGGAAAATATAACGAAAAGTCTATAAAAGAATTCATTTAAAAAATCTGAAATTGTCGCGCATAAGTCTGCGAGCGACTGCTAGCAGACTTATGCTAATTTTTTGTTGTTCGGTAGTGGTGTTTGACTTGTGAGCGTCAACTTGGCTCTAGGTAAAGTTTCATAATTCAACTCACCAGATGTTCAGGCATATTCCAGTCTTCATACATCCTACTGGCTAACGGAAACACCTTCTCATTCAATATCTCGAGCGTTGTGAGTGTAACCTTCTCGATACTAGCAAAGTACCGGTCGTACATCCATCTCAGTTGCCAGTACAACTCCGCTCTCCTCTCTTTACTCACAGAATGCACTATTTTTAGCAGATTCTTTATATTATCCTCGGATATAAAAATTGCTATTCTGTGCCAGTCAATATGAGAACTAAACGGCATGACAACAGAGTCCGCTATCACTATTGGTATACACTGCGATGCGATTACGTCCATCAGCATTGCTTGTGTCAATCTAGCACTTCTGACTACTAGGCAAAACATCCCTTCTTTTAATATATCGGGATAGTCGAACTCTTTGCCCGTGTTGTACTCACAGCGTTTGTCGTCAGTCTTACATCTGCCTAAAAGTAATAAGTCATTGGATGCTGATGCTATGCTTTGCAGCTCTTCTAAGTATACATGAGGAATGTTGAGTTGTGATGAGATTATCGTGTAATTCTTTTGTGTTGGTTGACTGCTGTCGATTTTTGAGGAGGTTTCACTGTAAACAGGTAGGGATATGTCGAAGCCATGTCGGAAGGTCCAAGTGTTGAAGCCTGCACCAGCAATGATAGCTTTGCCTGAGTTGAGGTTGACAACTGTGTTGTAGTTTGGAGGCGTTCCTGGCAGCATGCTGAAGATGAGGTGGTTCTCACCATTGTTCCAGCTGTGGATGGTTAATAAATAATTATGTATCTCTTCTAGGCCTATCTGCACTATATGTAATGAGTTGACTTTAGTTATCTAGTAACTCTTATCACAAGCTCTGCTTAGCTTGCGGCTAGATGATGCTCTGTGAATTTTTCAGTATTATTCTTTTTCTTTTATTAGAAATAATAGCTAATGAGGTGAAAAGCTTTTTCTTAAGAGTCATAGTCATGGTGTAAGATGCTGTAGGAATGTTATGGACTATAAATTTCACAGTTGATGGGTCTAGAAATAGACAATTAGAGATGGATCATAAAATACTGATTGACATATTTATGTGGTACTTACTATTCAAGACTGTGCAAGGCTCGAGAAACATGCCCGTTAGAGAATGTATTCTCATTCAGAGTATCTATGCTCGGCACTAACAAACAAGCCTCTTCTGGATTAGGCGTATAATACCGGCTACGCTTTATAGTATCTAAAATTACAAAAAATTCCCTAGAAAACTGTGATATAGAATTTCCATTTTCAGTCTGATAGTCTTTCAGAGGGTATATGTATATGGTTATCTTTTCGTGACCGCCTCTTCCGCATTTGTAAACGTCGAAGCAGTCCCAGTATGTGCAGTTCGCGGCCCGACCGTGGGGCACCACCACATCTCGTTTCACTGTCACGATTTCAACACTCCTATCCAAATTCACAGGCAAGAAAACGTCCGTCCGTTGCGAACCACCAGAGAACACATTAAACACGATAGTAAACACTAACGATATCACTATAAACAACAGCAGTCCTACGAAAAACCTATGATACAAGATTTGCCTATAAGATGTATACTTTGCGTGCTTTCCCGTTTTCAGGAGCAACTCCCCAGCCATTTGTGATTGCGGTTACTATCTGAATTTTCGCGTTTTGTTACTGGCTCCCATGTTATATAGAATTTAGATGATTTTCATTCATTATTTACGAAATTGTAAAACGCGATCACCCGCTACTCGTGCGGACGAGAGAGAGAAACTGACGCATTCATGAAAAGTGCTGCCAACTGACCTCTACCTAACTTCGGTTGGATGTAGGAGTATCATAGCACATGAGATATAATAACTTTAATAACTATACCTACCTACCCCGTCCGTGAATGAATTATTTTAAAAATACGACTATTAAATTTCATAAATGTGGACAGAGGACTAAATGAAGATTGTAAGACAGAATATAATAAAGTATTTCATAGACACACCTACACTCTACAGTTACTTTTGACACCATATACATATGTAGATGCAAATCTTTCGATTCGAAAAAGATTAGAAGTTACGCTTCGACGTTATAGCTTCGATTTTTCTCGGGCCGGCGGCGGCGCGGCGGCGGCGGCGGGCGGCGCGGCGGCGCGGCGCGGCGTATAGTACCTATGTTCCTTCAAAGATTATTTAAGATGATTTTTCCAAGAAAATGTATAGTATTGAACATAAAATCTCACATCAAATTAATATTCAAAAACCTTCTTCGATAAGTTCTAACAAAATGTAGTCCATGTTTACCTACCTACCTTGACCTTCCAGCGTCTTAAACATTCATATCTTCCAACGCGCTCGCGGAGATTGCGCAATTGTTTAGGTTTACGTTACATTATCGGGCTGAAATTAATCAAGCATCGATGTAGGTCTAGCTAGACCACGAATAACAACACGTAGACTATTCAAATTGTGGGAATCTAAAATTCCTGTGAAACTTAGTTAGTTTAATCTGTAATAACAAAGAAAACTTTAATCATAGAATAGAAACAAATTAAATCTAGTCTATACACTCAAATTGGAAATCGTCCGAGATTAAACACTTATAAAATTTTGTTGGAAGCATAAAAACTACGAGATTTTTTGACATTGATGTTACTGATAAAGACAAATTATTGGTAAGTGACAAGCAGGATAGGGCAATATTGCGTCAATCCAGACGCAGAGCCATCTAGGAAGAAGTTGAAGTTAGGGCAGATATTACAAACAAATGCGTTCTTAAAACATTGAAAGGTAGAATGTAAATACTTTTCATGAACGCAGCGCATCACGCCATTATTCGACACTTATTTCTGACAGCTGATCATTTGTTTTGTTTTTCTTTGCTGTCACATCAGTTTTGTGTTGTGCGTAGTTGTGGTTGAGTTTCTCATGGCTTAATTTATTTTATTTCTCCATTTATTTTTCGATTTCACTGATATATTTAGTTCGAGCTTGACCAGAGATGGCACTGCTTCCACCTGACTCAATTTACACTATCAGGAACGTGGATAATGTGCCTGTATATTCACTGGCCTTTAGCTTTCTGCCGGGAGGTCTCGAGAGGTTACTAGCCGGTTCCAAAAACGGCTATGTTTATGCATACAACCTTCAGGTGAGCCCACATACTTGTAAAGATACAGTTTACCATAATCTACAGCAAGTTAAACGTAACACTAACTCTCCAGCAGGTGTTATGTCGAATATAATGCGCAGCACCCCAACTCCTTTGTTTTATGACTACCCATTTTGTGACCTAGAAAAATAGTTTTGCGCGCCTATTCAGACGCCACTTGGCGGCGATTGTCCTAGTTTTATACGTGTTTTTCCTGTCGCCCTACAGACCCAAAATACATTTTGTACATTCAAATGTTTGACCAATGTAATTTAATTTTTAGACAAATCGAGTACAGCAGAAGATTCAAGTTGGTCAAGCTCCCATCCTGCATCTACTCCACACAGACACTCAACTCATCACCCAAGAGAAAGGTGGAAAATACAAAGTCTTTGAACTCGCCAACAGTGGGTATGTTGAAGACACTCTCATTGAAACCGATTACCCTGGTTTTTGTCGCTTCGAAGCCAACACAAAACTCGAAACACTTTATGTACCTGACAATGAATCAAAAATACAAATATTCAGCTTTTCTGGAGAAAAGTTGGGATGTTTGGAGCCGAAGAAAGATCCAAAGCTGGGAGATGTAATGTGCCTGAAGTACATAGAGTTTCCTTGTGACAGGCCCTGTCTCTTAGCCGGCTATGAGGCGGGCTGGCTCCAGCTCTGGGATCTCAACACTAGTCAATGCATCAGTACATTACAAATAAAGGAATGCCCTATGTCTGTGGATTATCATCTCGACCAGCAGCGAGGTATTATCGGCAATTCGTCTAATGTGATACAGATTTTTATTATAGGGAGAAAAGACTTAAGCTTGGCCCACAAGATGGATATAACTATAAAGAATCCTGGGATAAACAAAGTTCAGTCCCGTTTAGATGGAAAGGTGTTTGCATCAGGCGGCTGGGATGGGCATATCCGCATTTTCTCATGGTTTTCCCTTCGCCCACTTGCAGTGCTGACTGAGCACAAGCAAGCTATTCAGGATGTGGCATACTCTACTGAGAAAGTGTCTCTTTGGAATGCCCACATCATGGCAGCAGGGGGGTTAGATGGTGCCATAACTTTGTGGGACCTCTACAATAAAAAGCCATAAATTTTCCCATACTACCATGCTCAGCCATAGTTGCCTATAGAAGTTAAAGTTATGTTTTGCTATCTTATTTAATATCAATTGGATCTCAATTATGTACAATCTGTGACTGCCACATAGTGTGGCCAAGCTATTAGCTGTAAGAAAAGTTGTTGAATAGAGCAATCAAATATTTTCCAAGTTTTTTTCGATTTATTTTCTAAAGTCGAGACATTAAAGCATTTTGAAGTTTTTAAATAGTTTTACTTTACTGTTTACCTAAGCTATTTTCATTACAACACCTGAGTAATCATTGAGTTATTGTTTGAACAGTTCATATGGAGAGTAAATTGTACCTACTTCTTGACAATTTAATGCTACATCAAAATGATTGTAGAACCAGTATAAGCATTTGTTTTTAGGTTGCCAATGTAATCAAATATGTAGGGCAGCAATATTGGCAGAGGTGCAAATCTGAGAGTTAAATAAAACAATAGTTGACATTATTATAAGTTTATTAAACATAAAGCCATCCTATTTATAATTGTGGTCCAGTTTCATGTATAATTTCACCTCAGGTCTCTAAACTTCATTAAAACGTAAAATCACACTTATAAATAAGACAAGCATTGAATAAATTACTAATATCACATAACAGTGCGCCTATTAGATAGAAAATATTTACAGTCAGACAATCAAACCTTAAACCTAGGACTAGCAACCTGAAAGATTATGAAAATGAACTCTGTTCTTATAATGCTTGTGATATGTATTGGATAATGACTTGAGAGTTTAAACTTGAACTATCTTTCTAGTTTTCGGAATGAGAGCATCATCTTCTGTTGCCTCGACCAGTCTCCGCCTCTTTCGTAAAGGTCTGGAAGATTCCGACGGTTCCCTTGCTTTGGCGACGATCTTCGCCATTTTGTTTCCTAGTCTGGTTATTTTGAACTTCGGCAATGTTTGTTCAGGTTCGTGTTCATTCGCCTCCGGTTCATTATCACTATTGTCATCTCCCTCTATTCTGGGAACTTCTGTATGTTCTGGTTCATTAAGTACAGGAGTCTCTTCAACAACCTCGCTAGGAGGCGTCTCCACATTCTCCTCGTTCCGTCGATGGTTCATCGTGAAGTCTAGAGGACCCTCTGCATCGTCAGCTCTCGCTTCTGTCTTGATTTTGGTCGCGTGAGCTTGCACGAACGCCGATAGCGGCATAGGGATAGGAATTGGAATGGGAATGGGAAGGAGTACTGGATAAGGGACTAAAACAGTCACTGGAGGTGGCTGGCCCAATGGATGAGGAAAGTTTAGAGTTGGGGGCAGCCTTGGGCGGTCTTGCATAGGCATGTGACGGGGACCGAAGAACGGCATTCGAGGCGGGAACATGTTCGGCATCGGATGTCTCATCTCATGATGGTTATCCATGAAAGGAGGCGGCATGAACATAGGGTTTGGGAAGGGCATTTCTCTTGGCTGGTTCATCTGATGGGGCGGGGAATGGATAACGTTTGTGATGGTAGATGCGGGCGATGATCCCTCTGAAGGGCTGCACATTCGGAGATCCTGTGCTTTTGGGGTAGCTGACTTCTGTCTTTGACTAGTAGTGGCGGAGGATTTAGACGTCCGTCGTTTCCTCAAATTCATTTTATTTCTAGTTTCTTTCTTTGTTTCTGGGGACTTTTGGATTGGAGGACCTTCCTCTGTGCGTTTCTTCAACAACTTTGATGTTGGTGCGATCGTTATTAGCGGTAGTGGTGATTTCTGCACCTTTGGTGGTTCTTTCTGTTGGGTTTTTGCTTCTGCGTTGGGAGATCCAGATCGTTCTGTTTCCGTGGGAGAGGCGGACCGGCTCTTGCAGTTTTTGAGCCACAGTTCGGGGGTTATGAGGTTGGAAGAAGACGAGGCGTTGACTAGGTGGGGGTTGAGATCGATGTGCGCTTGCGTTTCTCGGCAAAAGATGTGCATTTTGTATTGGTTCAGGCATTTGTCTGAGCAGAACTGCAGCTGAGTGGCGCCGTCCTGGAAAGAAAAGGAAAATTAAATTAATTATTAATATTCATTTAAGAATTTATTTGCGAAAATAATAACAGTCTTAAACACAGATAGTGTTGAAACATATACCAGCTTAGTTTATGTCATATCCGTCGTCTTAAATCTGTGTTCCTGATCTTTGTAGCAGTTCTGAGATATCTCAGCATGTTTATTCCTAGTTCCATTCCATACTTGGTACGAAGAGTATACCGGCGCGTTTTATCACTTCATTCTACCTAAGAGCATCCCTCCATGGATATCCACACAGCATACCTAGCCCCAAGCTAAGCAGCGCTTGTGTTATGGGTACTAAATAACTGATAATAAAATATAATAAGAAAATTCAATACATAGATATTTTTTTATTATACACGACCAGAACACTCGTAACAAATATCTGCAGGTCGTACACACAATTGTCCCGAGGCGGGAATCGAACCCGAAACCTGTGTCGCAGGCGGACCTTCGCCCACCGCGCCACAGAGGTCGTTTTATTACAGCCCTCATTAGGTATAGCTAGTAAGTATAGGTACCACATTTTGAAAGTAATAATCTCACCTGAAAATCAACATAAGCCACCGTATGCCGTACATGACGGCACCAATCACAAGTCTTCGCGCGTTTGAAGTTCGCGCGTCGTGATTGGCTGAAGCAAAGCTCGGAACAAAAAGCTGCCCCCGCTTGCTGCAGCGCCCCGGATTCACTCGTGATGCTTTTGTTGCACCAGGAACACTCGTCTGGAAAAATATAAATTGGTTTATAAATATTGCTGGACAATCAACACATCATCTAGTCCCAAGGCAAGCAGAGCTTGTGTTATGAGTACTAGATGACTGATATACTTAATACATTACATAGATATTTATACATACATAACGACCAGAACACCCGGAACAAATATATCTGCATATCTTGCACACAATTGTCCCGAGGCGGGAATCGAACCCGCAACCTCCTGCATCGCAGGCGGACCTTCGCCCACCGCCACAGAGGTCATCTTTAGATTAGAAGCTAAACTTACGCGAGCTGTACACAATACACATAGGTTATACTTCCTAAGTATTACTAGAACGGACATTTATCGCGTTTATTTACCTCTATACATATTTTTGCCGTGACCACGTGCATAAAGAACAGACAGATTATTAACAAAACAAAGATACTGTTTATTTGGTTAACCTATGGTCCATGGCTGACTTTCTTTCTCTGTGCTAGATAGAAAAGTAGAGGAAGGCCTTAGGTCTGCTTTTCTGCTGGTCTAATTTTTCCACTTGGCTATGCTTCAGAAACATTAGGTAGGTACAGTTCATAAGATAATTTTGATCACCGACTTTCCACAACAAAACAAATCGTCTAGATCTTGACAAAGATCAGGAACAGTACCTACAGTTAGGTATAATCAAAAGATTATTTTGATCACTGACTTTCCACAACAAAACAAATCGTCTAGATCTTGACAAAGATCAGGAACAGTGCCTACAGTTAGGTATAATCAAAAGATTATTTTGATCACTGACTTTCCACAACAAAACAAATCGTCTAGATCTTGACAAAGATCAGGAACAGTGCCTACAGTTAGGTATAATCAAAAGATTATTTTGATCACTGACTTTCCACAACAAAAATAACAAAGCCTTTTTAAAGTCTGTTAAAAACAGTCCCGTGGAAATTATGAAAGACAAACCTATAAGGGAACCTAGGTTGCCTGGAAGAGATCTCTCTCAGCGATAAGGCCGCCCTTTATACTTCCTTTATTCTATTGTTTATTCCGGTATTGTTTTTTGTTTGGTATAATAAAGTGTTATCTATCTAGGGAGGTGGATAACAATGGGGGATATCGTATCGCCATAGCCCTACCTACATAATGGACATTGGTCTCGATTTCGCTCCAATTAAGCGAATGATGCTTATTGGATGTAAATAAAAGTTTAAATAAAGTAAAAAGCTCCGCGTAACAGAGCTCTTCTTTCTAACCATTGTATCTTGAGCCTTGTTAATTTTAAGTTAACGATTGGTTATTAAATTATTTATGAATTTATTTAAAAAAAAATATCAATCAACCAAATATAGATTTTTCAAGCAAATTCAAATATGTATACTCGTACATGACTTCTAAACCTTCGTGATACATCGTTCGTCTGGCGTCTCTTTACTATCCATCAGGTGTAAAAAAAATATATTTCAAGTACGACTCGGATCGAACACACGCATCGGGGATTCCGTATAATTATAAGACCTTGCTTCCTGGTCAATGGGAAGTAGGTAAGTTCCTCCTATCGGTATCCTACAGGTTTCGAATCAATTTAGAATCATTATTTTTTGAAAATTAACTAAAAATGTACTTATTTCAGATTTATCCAGGTACTATTAAATTCTTAAAAGTTTCCCTAGGCGGGAGGGAAGATACCAAAGCACTATTAATACGATATGCATAGGTACCAAGTTAGCTCCTAGAAGGTTCATGTACCTTCTAGGAGCTAACTTGGTACCTATGAGGAGCTTTAGTCAAAGTCAAATGCATTTAAGGTAATAAATTGAATAAAGTCGCTCCCTATTTGTATATTAAAATTGAAACTTTTCCGAGAAATAACAAACCCCTGCCTGTCCTATTCCAAGAAACAAGTTAATTCGATATATTTTATAATATGAGATAATTGTATCGATAGGAATATCGAAATGCTTTATCTCGATGACTAGCAACATTCACGAGCCCTATAACTTTTTCCCGCTTTTTACAAGCACGCGAGGGATAAGTGCCGTCTAAAATGATTCTTAGAAGCAAGCTGCAATATTTGGAGGGGCTTTTACTGAGAATTTCTTGCGGAGGTACTAGGTACGTATTGGAAAAATGTAATCGCCCTATGATATGGATATTGTATAGGTACTTATATGCATGGATCTTTTTTTGATTCGCAGATAGGTAAAAAATAATACAGCGGATAAATCACTGCAATTTCTTGGGGTTGATTATATTACTGAGTTACAAATAAAACGTGGTGTTTTTCGCTGGATGGAAACAACCGAGAGAAAACTTCAAGGCCAATTCCTGTATTGTCTACATGGATGGGACACACTAGTTATTCTAAGGGGACACATTACAGTGTTGTGACAATCGAGTCGCCACACATACCTTTGTTCCTCTGGTCGCTGGCCTGCTCCGGGCTGGAGGCGTCGCGGGCGCGGGAGGCAGCCCACCGCCGCAGCTCCAGCCGCTCGTAGCCGTACCAGCCTAGTAGCTCGTTCATCGCTGTTTCTGCAAACTCCTGGAAGAGAGAGACAAGAATTATATGAGTATAATTTTATTTAAGTTTTGCTCCAACAAGAAAACTAACCAACCTAACAAGGTAGGTAAAGGTTTCTTGTTCGCTTCTTTCAAAGTGATCACTTTAATTCCTAGTACGTAATTTTAATTTTGTAACGTGGAGTCCTGTGAGGTCTAAAGGAAATAAAGCAATTTGATATTTTAACGGAAAAAAAATGTAATTCTATTGGAAAACTAACCCATCTATACTAAACCAAACCTTTAATTCGGATAGATTTTCGATTTATGATTATGTTGCCATCATCAATTTAATTTTCCCCACTTTTATTACGAGCTCCGCCTACAAGGTTATTTTTATGTTCCGTTTTAAATAACCCTGTGATTTATACAAAATAAATGGCTGAAGCTTGACCCCCTTTTACGCGATTTTACTGCCAACGATCGCATTAATAAATATTACAGACGCGATTAAACAACGCGTAATTCAAGAAATATCTGTGTCGCAAAAATGTTATTTTAAATCGCGCCTCGTATTTTCACTCACTTAACTACTAGCTACTCGTTTCATTGTTATACGGTATTAAATGTATTTATAATGAAGGAGTATACTTATTTACATGAACTAACAGTATGAAAATAGGAGCTCTACGATATTAATTTCACATGTAGGTATAAACAACAAAGCTCGAAGTGGAGGCGGCGGCGGCGCGGCGGCTATTTCGCAAAAGTCTGTTAGATACCATACTAATGAAGACGTTCATTATCATAGAAATCGTATATCCCTGACACACGAGGTCCGAAAACCTGGTTTTAATTAAAGTTGGCTATGACAACGTCCGCCGTCTAGGGTTTCAGAAGATGACCAGTCGTTACGCTAAGATAATTGGGCTCTTGTTACAGAAAGAACTGATAAATGAGGTGTTTTTTACTATGGAAGGACATTTTAAATGACATGTGTTTTAGGTAAAAATTGACGATGTCTTTATTTGCAATTGCAACACTAGCTTTGAGGACAGCGATTAGATTGCAGTGTGAAAAAAAATCTGCAATATTTATTTTGTAGGCTTATACGACTACCTACCTAACTCCATATGCATTATGTATGCCAACTTGGTACCTACACTACCACTGAACTGACTTGCTCTAACTATTAGGTTCCGAAAACCCGTAACTCGTAGGTACAGTACCTACGAGTAACTGCAACTAAATATTTTTTTATATAATACGATTTTTTAAAACAATTGAAAACTAAAATAACTGAACCGAACCCGTCAGGCGGCGCTACATGAGCGAGCTCAGGTTCATTTTACCGCCAACTCGCAGTGTTGCCAGTATTCAGTTGCGTAATAATTATCCCTGAAAACACGATATCTACTCCGAACACAGTCGGGTTCGTAAACATGATATCAATAGTCTTATTATGTTACTGAAAATGTTTGTTTTCGAATAATAGTAACATCTGAGATGTTACTAATATTATTCGAAAACAAACATTTTATCAACTAGGTACCGACATACAACTATTGTAACTTCCCTAATCAACGTAGATTAGGGAAGTTACAATAGTTGTATGAGTCGGAAATCTAAAACCCGTTATCAATTAAAATAAACCCGTTTTGTTTATTTTAGGGGCGTTTTTTAAAATCCTGAGATCCTGCGTCACACTTAGTAACGCAGTGGGCGAAGATTCGCTTTGATTGGATTGGAGGGCTAACTACCGCCCGGGACAAATGTTTATAAAATGACCTACATATTTGTTTCAGGTTGTTTAACTCTTATGTACGAGCTCCTTCACGCGCCTTCGTACGTTTTTTATAATTAAACAGCCTTTATGTTAATCCAGATCTAGAACTAAATCTATGCAACATTTCAGCCCCATCCGTTCAGTAGTCAAATATCATCAACATCATCATCGGCCTATATCAGTCCACCGTTAGACATAGGCCTCCCCCAATGAGCGCCATAGCGTCCTGTCTTCAGCTTGACGCATCCAGCATCTACCTGACTTTCGCAGGTCGTCATCCCACCTGGTCGGAGGGCGGTCGGGGTCAAATGTTAACTTTGTAAAACCGTCAAGAATCCAGTACCTATCTTCCTGCCTCTTAATTAATAAATATCCCCGAACCGCATGATGTTTCTAGAACATCCGTCGAACCACCACTATGTATGTATATGATTTTATCAGCGTTTATTCCCCTTCCCTGTGCACGGAAGTTATGAAGCTACTATGTACCATTTTATACTGGACCGTGCGTTCGGTAACGTAAAACTGACCGCCCATTATTCTGTTCCGAGATTTATCAAGCCACTGGAAACCGAAAAGCCCGCGAAAATCATGTACAGAACAGGAATATCCGATAACATAGCATCGAAATATTAATTAATAGCGACGCGTTGATTTAAATTATTGTTTCGATTACAAATAGGTAACGAAATATCCTTTTAGATTTGTAACCTAGCTATAATTCCGCCCACAATTCGGGAAATGTATTTTGCTATTGCAGCCATTTACAATAATTACAGAGTACCTACCTCATGTGTCTAAATTACAGTTTTCTCTACCAATATAATATTTTGAACTGTTCAAAAGAACGGTGCAGTAAAATTTATATTTCCTTCGTGAATCGTGATTCATCGTCGGCTACATCGTCACTTACCATCAGGAGAAAATGGAATCAAATGAAGGTGGTTTTACTATAAAAAAAAAAGGTAAAAACTACGACGACGACGATGATGGTCTAATTTAATTCTAAGTGAGGGAACTGGAATCTCCTAAGCAGCCCAATTCCTTGAAGTACCGGCAAGACTTTTTGTTATTGACAGTTTCCTTTCTCTCCTTAGGTGTTGTCCACGCCTACATTCTGTTACGGTTTGATGCCTCAATGAGACTAACGCTGTCGAACTAACATTCCAAAATCTGCGCTTATCGCTTATAATAAGTAGCTCTATAATTTATATTATAGAGCTCCTTTTGTATTAAAACATACATCTTATCTTTCCAACCTCTTTGAAAGGCAACATAGTCGTTCCCCATAAAGAATGTGCCGGTCAAAGCGTAACCTTACCCCGATAATATTGTGATATCCAATAAATGCTTTTAATGGCAGTAGCTTGGCTAAGGTAAATTTAGGAGCGTTCGTAACCGGAGACGGTGGCGCATAGCGACCCACGCAGTGTTGCCAGTGGAAAATTATTGCGCTTTGCTGGTAGAATGCACTAAAAAACTACTGCCACTGCAACATAGCTTCTGTGAACGTTTTCCACAGTGAAATAACCTGGGTTTGGTTTTATTACTAATTTATAATTTTAAGAAATGTTAATACACAATAATCATCATCTGGCTAAACAAAAATACTGGTTCATCCAAATTTAAAGATTTTACAGAAAATTTGAAAAGTATTTTCCATTCAAAATTTTACATGCCCTTACAGTGCCCAGCAGTGAGTCAACAAGTGCTGATGATGATGATGAAACCACTAGAGGTTCAGAAGAACATAGTGTTCAAAAAGACACAATAACTTACAAATAAGGCATGGGATCCTCCCTTGACCCACTGCGCTGACAAAGAACTAATCGTGGGCGCGCATTTGGTATCGTACACCGGCTCACGTCATTCATTAGGCGGGGTCGGGAGGCACAGTGGAAAAATGTAATTAGTAAGTTAAGTTTTTATGAACCTTTAGAAAATTCCGGTGCAAATTGGCATGGTCCGAAACTGGCTTTTTTTATTAAATCGCGGTGCACAAGTAATGTTATATATTGACAGAGATTGGATTTAGAAATTAAAAATGATCTATGACACCTAAAGCTCTACTGAGATATTCGCATATTATTTGGCGTCTCACCAACAACACCATCGACGTTAAAAATCGTGTATTTCTTGCATAAAATACGAATGGGGCCAGTAGAACAAAACTTACAAAAGTGTCTGCTTAATCATGATTCATGATGACCTTAGCGGACTTAGATAGGTTTATAACTGTATAAAATAATTATAAAAATTAAATAGTATTTCGGTCCCAATACCAAACAGCCTATATTCTGCTTGCAAACTTTCATCACGACGACGACGTCGCTGACATCAACTCACATCTTACATTTATCTTGGCCACAATGTTGCACAAAAAGACCTGAACCAAGAGTCCAAGAGTCCTGTGAGGTCTAAAGGAAATAAAGCACATTGATGTTTGAACTCTAGACTTCTCCTACTACATGCCTGTGAACTATGGCAAGGGTGAAGCCGAGCCGGCACCGTCGGCAAACATATCGGGTGTCAGCGACTAGTGGAGCTTATAATTTACCTAATGCCGTGTAAAACGATCGCTTTGCTAATGTACAACGTATGGATGTGGATTGTGGACCGATTCCAACATTTAGGTGTGTTTACTGTTTACCCACTGCGCTACCTCGTCTAGGTAGTTTAGCGGAATCAAGTTTGTGTCGTGCTTCGTAGAAGAAAACTTCAAAAAACTAACCACTTTATATTTAGAATTCGACTCTGCAGATTTGTTCAGGGTGTTCTAGACGTTTTTCTATGTATAATAAAATATATTATGTCTATGTAATATATTGTATTAAGTATATCAGTCATCTAGTAGCCAACAAATCTCTGCTTAGCTTGGGGCTGTATAATATGTGAATTGTCCAGCATTATATATTTATTTATTCAATACTTTCTTGTTTGACAACTTGGTGCATAATGCCTTAGCTCGGCGGCAGTTTCGGCGATTTTCGGGATTTCCCCCATAAAATTAAATCACAACGGCCAAATAATGATTGCCTTCAGCCGGTGGCAAGGCAATGTGATAATGCTTAGGTATACAATTCTAGGAATGTATGAGCTACATAGTTTCCTAGAAATGTAATTGAACACATTGTTATACCTAGGTAGTGTCATGTTTCTTGTAGGATCCTGAACTTAATTTAAGTTCGATTACAACTGTGGGAAACAAAGTCTCATTTCATCACTATTAATAACACTAACAACTCTAAAATTAAAAATAAATTTATTTTACTATGACAATACAAAGGAAATATAAGAAAAAAAAACACTTAATGTTATTTATTACTTCTATTAGGTATATTCAAATAACAAATAATATTAGGTACGTAAGATGATTCAGGCAAGGACCTATACATAGTTACAGGTTCTCGTATTATCGTAATTAATGTTGGATTGTGGAATTTCGAGTTTATATCTCTTGTCTCGTAGATTAGTTATAAGAAATGATATTAAATGCATTATCCTATTTAGTTATTCGAATGACTTACATTTATGTATTAGACGACAAACACAAACCTATTATGGTTTAATAGTGTAACATTGATAAACATTTGTATAGCCTGAATAAATATTCTATGTTATTCTATTACCTATTCTCAATACATTTAATCTAATTACTTCATATTCATAATAATATTTGTTATACATTTGATATGATTAATGTTATTGGTTATGGAATTAAAGCTTTTCTTTTTTATTCTATTACCTACAGGATATTTTTTTTTCAGCAAGTTGCTACCTATCGTCTGGGCCTAAAGTAAGGCAAATAAAAACAGTATTCTAGTGAGAGAGAGATAAATGACAAAGTTTTCTGGGAATTGGCATTTCCAATTACCTTTACGATGATAAAGTGATAAAATAAATATGTTTACTATAGGAACTACATTACATGATCATTTTAATTAATGAGTACTTATTCCAATCAAAACAGGCCGAACGCGTCGAATTTCAATAGGCGCTAGGTACCTAGATTAAATACGTCAGAATCCTAAATCCTATCGACGCTATTCTTGATGATGATGATCTATTCGAGGACCACAAAGTTTCCAATTTCAGGCTTTGAGCAAACCTAGATCGTTGCAGCAACCGGACATCTGAGCTATAATGGTCCGAGGCTGAGACCATAATGGCTAATCTAATCACGGCACTGTTTCCCTCGAACCAACCTGCCTGCCTCATCTCAAATTAGTTCACCCAGATAGGTGCATCTCATATGCATAAATATATGAGTTATACGATTTACTAAATCATAAGGCAAAGTTCACCGCAAACGTCGAAACAGTCTTATATTTTCTTTTTACCTTTAGGTCTAAAACGTGATCTAAGTTTGACAAAATGTTGAGCACGTTTGACTAAATGCTGAACACATTTTGTCAAATCAGTCTTTATTAGGGCTTTACTACCACGGCAACCCTCCAGATACAGTAAAGCCTCGGGCATGAATGGCAAATGATAATTTTAAAAGTCAATGTTAGTAACTTATTAATATGTGCAGTATGTACAGATGAGGATGTTGACATATTTTATATGTCATTGCCAAAATTCAGGGAAGCAGTTTTAAAATTTAGATGGAATGATTTTGAGTGATTTTAGATAGAACACATACCTAGGAATTACGTAAAATTGTTTATTTTAGCTTAGTATTGTTGTAGTTAGTACCTAGCGTGTCTTTATGAATGTTAGTTTTTAGTTTATTTTATATTTAACTCTTTTAATTTCTTTGTCGCTTTGGTTGCATGCACTGTAATGACAATGTAAATAAATATTATCAAAATATATTTACATTGTTTTATTAACAAATGAAAAAAACAACCCCTTCCCAAAAAAAAATCAATTTAACTTCCCACAATTAGGTAGGTAGGTACTAGGTACAATACAAACCCTGCTCGCGAACAAAGGCTGCAAACCCACGGAGTTGGTTTACCTCTCCAATATCCAGCTATCGATTATGTTTCACATGTTTCTCATTATACCGTCTGGTGCGAAACAAAGAGTCTCGGGTTTCTATGCATTACTCTTCGAAACTGGAGAGCAACACTGTTTTGGTCATGAAACACCGCACTTCCAGGGAAGACCTGTTTTAGCTGGCAACATTGCTTTTCCCGCCTTTGAAAATTAACGCTCTGTTTGGATAATGAGAGCGCTTGAAGACGTTGCGTTCGTTGGAGCATTTTGGCGTTTTCAAGAAGGATAGGTACCTACTTGTATAAGTTGTAACCACAATTTACCAGAGACATTTTAATTTAAACTTAATTTCCCTCGTCTAGTTTACTGTGTCCGGGATTGGGTAATGATCCGCACCTGGAACTCTACCTTCATCAGTATCATCTTAAGCGCATGTAATCATCAAGCTATAATAGTCCACTGCTGGACATGATAGGCCTCCCCTAATGAGCGCCATAGCGCCCTGTCTTCAGCTTGCCACATCCAGCATCGGCCCTCAGACTTTCGCAAGTCATCCCACCGGCCGGAAGGATCCTTCACTACGTTTGCAAAGCCGCGGTCTCCACTCAAGAACTCGCATATACCTATTGCACTGTTGAAAATAGGCTTGCGTCTGAATAATCTCAACAATAATGGTTCAAATTCAACAATCAATGTTGGTAACATTAATTATTATTATTTAATAACCTTGTTAATGATGACTTAATGATTAATTTAAGTACCACAACCAGCTAGTTACCCACTCCGTTAGAAAGTTAACTGGCAACACTAGTTTTCTTTGACCAAATCGGCAAAGGCTTGACAAAAAGTAAAGGTGTCTGATTACGAGATATGAATGCGATGGTATTTCTGTGTCCGGCGCGGGGCGTATCGGGTTACGTAACGCGACAACATGGGGGCCGATGGGGTTCAACAAAGGGTAAAGACAGAATTAGTGTGAATGACTGGTAACATTCCCTTGCAATTAATTATATTCGTACTAGTTGCCTATGTAAATATAGATGGTGCAAATGTTTTAAAGAGACTTCAGTACTCTTCAAGTCGAGATATTTTCGCTGTAACGTCTAATGCTACCAAAGAATTTTCCGAGCTAAGAACGGAACACATCATACTCCATAAGCTAAAACTTATTGTGTACCTAATTAATTTTATTTTAATATTATACTATACCTAAGTACCAAAGTTATCGACATAAGAGTTAGCAAGTTGAAGTGGCAGTCGGCCGGCCATATCTCGCAAAGAACCGACAAACGCTGGCTGGGGCAAATGTGTTCTTGAGTGGAGACCACGACTCGGTAAACGTAGTGTAGGACGCCCTACGACCAGGTGGGATGACGACCTGCGAAAGACTGCAGGTAGATGCTAAATGCGTCAAGCTGAAGACAGGGCGGTATGGCGCTTATTGGGAAAGGCCTATGTCCAGTCCAGCTGTGGACGATCATAGGCTATTGATGATGATACTATACCTAGATACTATGTATATTCGAAGCTTGTCCATGCCCCATGCCTTTTTAAGAATTATGTTAGCGTGGGTTCCAAATCTTTTGTAAATAGTTATTAATTAGTAATATAGAGCATTAATTAGGTGCCCTAACCCTACCTATTACTTTTACTAAGCCTAGTCTAAGTGAAAAATCACTATATTTTAGTTATAGAGCTTTTTTATTATGAGCTCCATGCAGTGAGTCATACATAAGTACGAAATAATTGTTGTGATTTTGGCACCGAGTTAAATCAGGTACTACTAAACTATCAGTGGATTTTAGTCATCAGTAGAGTGACCATGCCTCTGTTTTTTCTCGGACATTTCGAACGTAACCTTCGCAAACATTGTTCGAAAAGAACGACTAATTATTTAATCAAAAATCGACTTCGAAAATCAAATACCTTTCCACCCTATACATCACAGAATAGGTTCAAAGTATAGACACACCAGACGGTTCGCGTTACACGAATATTAACGTCAGTCTGTCAGGACGGCCGTGACGCAAAACCATCGCACAGCGGAGTCGAATAACGGCCGGTTAGTTGAGACGAGCATTAATTATACGGTATCATGTTCTACCAGCCCTCGGTAGCGAGTAGTTTTATTGTTATGAAGGAACGGACGAAACCCTCTCACGTCAAAATTTCAACGTAGCTCTTGTGATTTATGTTCGACGTTCGATGAAGTAATATCGAAGTAGCGCGGATCACTAGCATAAATAGATGAGGAAGGAACTTGTTATTTATGATTCAGGAATTAAGATGATGTCGGTATTTTAACCCGAATTAATAAAGAAAGTTAATGACTAATTAATTAATTAATAAGTTTTAGTAATTATGACTCACAGAATATTTGCACGCCTGCGTGCAGGCTAAATACGATGACTAAAATAGTTTAAGATCTGACATTATTGTGTCATAATTAATTATTCGTAAGTTTTTATTAATTCTATAAATTAACAAATCTTTATTGGGACTGTATTTTTTGATATTAGTAAAAGTAAATCAATCAATTTTTTATAGTTACACACATTAATTTGATGTCTGCTTAATTTCGAAAGTTCGAAAAGCCATGAGCATAAATCAACAATTAAGTACTTTAACTAAAAATCTCAAATTATGTTAATAAATTCCAAACATAGACGTTTTTTCATTAAAACTGAGAGGTACACCGCGTCTCCGCTTACACTGAAATTAACGACGAAGCGATACGCAGCGTCGGGTGTCTGTACTCTGTAGCACTAAATAATTAAAGCTCGATTGAAACCTCCGAGGTTCTCAAATTATTTGTAATTAAAAATGTTGTAATTATATCGAAAATACTATACGCAGCCAATAATATTATGTTACATGCGCTAAATTTTATTACATTTTCTAAGATTTGTTTAATGTTAAAACGGTGGCTGATATTTCTAAATACATTACATACTTCTATCTAATTAATTTAATTATTTGAGTAGTAAGACCGAGGAGGTATGTATAAGAAAGTTACGTAGGTATAATTTTGATGAATAGCTTTGTAGTTTATGTATTTCAGAGATTAATATTTTATTTCGGCTAATGAGACCAAGGACGAGCGAAAACTCGTAGTACAAGTATTCTATACTTAAAAGGAGGCTTCGAAAATATGTAACATAAACGTGGACTTTGTGTACGAAATAAAAACATTTGTATTTGTAAAATTACGATTTTACAACGGTTTTATAAACACCCTACTCTGAAAACACACAAACTTTAACAGAGATTTTACAATGTACTTACTCCTATATACTATAAGTAAGGTAATACAACCTATATACCTAGGTACGTTTTACCCTAACTAACCCAGATCTCTAATTAACGAGACATATAGGAACAGGATACCAAATATTTCAGGATGTAGTAGTTATATAAACATGACAAGACTCAGTAGCATTAAATTTGAAGACAAATTCGTCCGCCTCAGTAACAAGAGAACAGTAAAACGATACAGGACTAAAAGCGGACCCGTCTGGCACTAGTGCTTATTCTATGACCAGTTCGAATGTGGATGTGGTATTGCATTACAAACGGTCATTGGTGGAAATAATCATATTCGTGACGGCTATTGGCTGAAATCAACACGAAATAGGTGACGCATTTTCAAACAAAGAAATGAGCTAACTGAAGAACATTGATATTCTTGGCAAGCGAAGGCAACACCTATATTTTGTGATATTTGATGGTGGTTACAATTCGCAAAAATAATACACGAATTTGTAGGTATTATAAGGCCAAGGGGAATGTAGGTACTCAAAGAGGTAAGTATCAATCCTACCTCAAAATCATGATGTTAATGCACACGACACAGTTATATAACTACTGCGTGTATTATCGTTTTTCACACAAGTTATTTATTTCCCCATGTATTTATGTTTCAAATCAAGATTATTTTGATTTTTTTTTATTATTTAAATATAAACATATTAACTACCTCTCTTGATGTTTTAACCGAATGAAAGAATGAAGTCGATACCTAAGTGTCCTTAAAATGTTTGTAACTCTACCTACAATGTTGTCGTTAAAGCCGTTGGGTATCAAAATTCAAAAATATTCACAAGCCCACATTCCACTTAAGCACCACTAAAATTATATTGCATTTGAAAAGTCATGAGAAACGAAAGGCAACGTGACACCAATATGCAGTGTCACACGATATTTGGTAAACACATTATGAACATTTACAAGTGTTATTTATGCCCTTTGCGATTATTTATTGTAGTTTGTTTTACATGCATTGGAATCGATATCGGTTCCATATTGTGATGACAAAGAGTTGGATTGCGAGAGAGATCTCTTACCTAAAAAATACTAAACTAAAGGTACAATGTGATCTTACCTACTAATCAAACACTGACGAACGATGTGGCACGGCGGGCAAAGGTCCGCCTGCGACGCAGGAAGTTGCGGATTCGATTTCCGCCTTGATACAAATATTTGTACGATCTGTGAATATGTTTTTCGGGTGTTCTGGTTTTTTCTATGTATCTATAGTACAAAATATCTATCTATGTTAATTATATTCTATCAAGTATATCAGTCATCTTGTACCCATAACACAAGCTCTGTTTAGCTTGGAGATGATGCTGTGTGAATTGTCCATCATTATTTATTTATTTAGGTACAGATTATTTTAATCGCACAAATCACTACACTAATAATCAAAACACTAAGAAACAGAAGAAAAGAAAAAGTGAACAAGAAAAATCTTAAAGTTTCTCGAAGAGTTTACTCAGCAAGTGGATAGAGAACAGAATATTAATTACCAACGCTGCGAAATAAACCACACAGTGTAAGTATAAAATAGTAAACAAACTTAAGATCTCCGATTCGGAAACCTAAGCCCCGATCTAGATTTACTAGGTGCCAGGCTAGCAGCTAATTGGTCACGGGAATATGGAACTTGCTGGCTCGGGATAAGGTCGAAGATAGATCGCCAGGATCGGACTACACTTGATACGCTCACGCACGCCTCTCATGAGGTGGTGTTTATTCACCCCCTCTTTGACAAAGATTAAAGGGTGTATGGGATAACACAGAACGGCCATAATGGATGGAAATTCAAGCAGGGTGGGTATTTCTAACCTATTATACCTAACCTTTCTACTGTCTGATCTAATTTGCGGGTAACTTATTAATCACATTCAAAATAATTTATTTCTTTAAGTATTATTACGCCAGGACGCAGAGCCATATAGTAAGAAGTTGAAGTTATGTTATGACATTCAAAAAATAATATTTTGTTATATTACCTATATGTATTTTATTCTAATATTTAGTTAAATGTTGATTTGAATTTTATATAATTTTAAATAATTATTTACGAATAATTTTAAGTATGTACCTACTAATTTAACGGGTATTTATTTTATGACTAAATAAATATAGGTATGTAAAAAAAAAGAATTAACGTTTTATATTAAAACAACAAGGATATCGGATTACTGTAAGATGGTCCATTTAAGATAAGAATCTTTAGATAAGCAAATAGAAATACATTTTATTAAATACCTAAAGAAGCGTATCGAATTACTCAGATAAGGAATTAATTTATACTTAATAAAATTTTAGATTAATTTATAGTATAATAAAGCATTGCTTTACTCAAGAAACATTCAGTATACAACCTACTACAATCGTATTAATTAGGTACTCCTCAATCCAACTTCATTACATTATCGTGAAATCAAACACAGGACTCAGCGTGATATACGTTTTGTGATTTAAATTTTTTCTGTTTCTCTTCAAATCACGAGTAAAAAGGTATCTTCTAGTCAAGACCTTCGTGATACATCGCCACATCTTCACTTTCCAGTTTCCACTAAGTGAGATTATGGTCAAACGAAGGTCTATCACTTCACTAAATACTATAAAACAAAGTCGCTTCCCGCTGCCTGTCTGCCCCTATGTATGCTGAGATCTTTAAAACTACGAAACGAATTTTGATGCGAGTTTTTTGACAGATAGGATAGAGCGATTCAAATGGAAAGTTTATAAACCATTTGCCACATAGAGTTCTATGGCGAAGCCGCGGGGCGCAGCTAGTTGACTATTGACTATAAAAATAAAAAGCTTGAGTACCTATTATTATGCGATAGATTTTAAATCTCGAAGATTTTAATATCATAAAATTAGGTAGGTTATAAAATCATAATACTACCTGCGAAAGACTGCAGGTAGATGCTGAATGCGTCAAGCTGAAGACAGGACGCTATGACGCTCATTAGGGGAGGCCTATTGTCAGCAGTCGACTACTATAGGCTGGCTGATGATGATGATGATGATGAATCATAATAGTTTTAAATAGCCGCCTCATCTGCACATCTTCCGAGTCTGTGGAAGATGAGTACAATGCATGCTCGCATCGCGGTGTCGGTTACCGGCTATCGCGTATCGCATGACATCGCATCGCGTGTCAAAGTGGAGTGTGACACGTTCATGTTCGAACGCGCATTGCCTAAACCAGCCTAAACTTATTTATAAGTAGGTAGGTACCTAACCTAGTTATGTGAGAAAGTTCTCACATCACTAAATTAGGAGCCTACGTACTTTATAAGACAGTTTGAACACCACTTTCCTACCTTAATCATTCGTGAATAAGGATAATAATTATTATCATAGGACAGAAATAATCTTTAAATGTTTCCATATATACAACGCGTGCGAAGCCGAGGGCAGAAACTAGTTTACTATATAACGATAATTATAGTTCTATGTAGGTGTTGGAAATTAAGTCCGTATGTAATGTTGGTAGGTAGGAGGAGTAATTAACACGACTGTAGTAGGTTGAATACTGAATATTTATTAAGTTAAAACATGCCTTTTTATACTATAGATTTACCTCTAATTTGAATTTATTAATTCCTTATTTTTGTAACATGATATTGATATTCTATTTTCTTATCTAAAGATTCTCCGTAAGTAATCCGATATGTTTGACATTTAATAAAATATAATTCTATTTTTCCTTATCTCTAAAGTAGGTCATTGAGTGACGTGGTACATTAGGTATGTACCTACACTACACGTAGAAATAAACTATAAGTAATCAGTGACCGAGGAGAAACACGACAACAGTTTTCACATTATTTCAATGTTTTATAACTAGAAATTGATCTATTGAAACACAAATTATAAAAGATATTTTGGAACGCAACTTCTTGCCAATGCAGATTACGATCAAACAGTCCTCCTTGACCATGCAAACACTGACCTAACTAAATCACACGCGGTAAATGAAACACGACGAACATTAAAATCCGACAATGTTGTTATAAAACCTTTGAACAACGCATAATGAACCATATTGCCAGCATCTAGATGCTATTATCATGAATTCAATTAACTCTGGACGAATTTTGATTACAAAATCGACCTTAAGCCGTCGGATATAAAGCGTAAAAACAAGCAAGTGATGCACCGGACCGACCTTGTCCTAAATCTGCGCGAGCGCATTTTGCAAGTGCAGCGGCTAGCAGATTTGGAGATTTACACGTAAAGGTTTCTAGGGCATTATGATGCGATTTTCTAAATCTGGGCCAGTTATTGGCAAGTATTGCTTAATAGAAAGGTCTTAAGAAAGTAAGCAAAATTATGCTTTCATAACAACAGCTCTTTTCAAGTTGCTCTAACCAGATTACCTGCTGAGCTGTGAAATGTGTTACGTCTGCTAAAACATTATTCTTCAACAGTCTTATTTTTGTATTTTTTGCGAAAAAAAATTGATAAAAAATGCTCGGTAAATATTAACAGAACTGAGATTAAAAAGGATTATGGCAAACTCGGATCACTTAGCAAAGACGGGTGCGTCACCTCTTAAATAGACATTCCACAATGTTAATGCTTTATTTTGAGACGTAATTGTCAGTAATATTGGTTGAGTAAAAATCACCGAAGATATCCAGGTGGCTCTACACCGCTATCATCAGACCAATCAATCAAAATCAACCAAAGAGTATGGTGGACCAGAACTGAGCTAAACACCGTGATAACCAAACTGCAACGCGATATTTACCATGATTTGATTTTTGAGTTAAATACCAATAACCATGATAACCATGATAGTTTCAAAAGTTTTAAACTGCAACGCTTCCAAAGAATGGTGTGCTCAGCGATAGCGGGCTGCATGAGAACCACACCAGGCGCTGCCCTAGACGTGATACTAGACCTTGCGCCACTAGACCTATATTACAACAAGAGGCTACCATGTCCGCCCTGAGACTACAAAAGATGGGAAGATGGGATTGTGGGGAAACACCGACTGTCCACATGCTCAAATCCTGCAGAAGGCCCTTACCTACGAACCTCTCCTAGCGGCATCTTGTGACAGAATGCCCAGCAAACTAATACAAAACAAACTCTACCGAATACAACTGCATGAAGACCATAGATATGAATCAGGCAGCCACGAAGTGAGAATATATACGAATATGTAGCTGTAACCGAGGCAGCCACCGCTGTGGAAAAAAGGGATATAGTCAACTAGTGTGTGCGTATCCTGTCTGACAGTGCTGCTACACTTAGAGCTTTAACAGGGAACAGCTGTAACTCCAAGCTCGTGTACGAGTGTCACTTGAGAGGATTTCCAGTAGAAACAGGATAACCCTTCAATGGATCAAGGGAAACAGCGGATCACTAGGCAATGATGCTGCAGACGAATTGGCACGGAATGACTCGGAAACGCCGACACAAGGCCGACCTCCGTTCCTTCCCCTACCATTCTCCCAAATCCGAACATGGATACAGCTCAGAACCAGAGAAACGCATACCGAGAGATGGTCAGACAATCCAGAGCAGCACTCCCAGCTGCTTCACCAAGACTAACTAAACACCTATTGTGCCTGACGAGATCAGACCTACGCGTCCGGGGAAACTCACAGGACACTGCCTATGCCCACTAAACAAACACCTCTTCACCATCGGAGCAACAGACAGCCCTCTCTGCAGAGGATGCCTGAGCAACGAAGAACCAGCTGCCCACGTAGTCCTGGAATGCGAGGGAGTAACAGCGCAACGACTAGAAATCTTCAACCGAGGTCACTCCGCGAAGCCTGTGAATATCCCAGAAGTATTCTGCGGTTCTGGACGGAGTTAGGCTGGTTAAACTAGCAAACACACTACGCACAACGGACCAATCGGAGTCTAAGTGCGGAAACAAGAGTACAACTATCATACCATACCAGACATGGGTACAAATCTACACCGGAAAAAGAAAGAAACACAAAACAAAAACAAAACTGCAAAAACAGCAGCATTAATTTAAATCTTCCTGACATTATTTCATTGTATTTTACTTGTATATTATCTACTTTTGTACAATATCATTAGTATAGTTTGACAATGCCCTTATACAGCAGATTACTTTGACATTTTATCTAATTTATTATTCCATTTAACTGATACCATAATTTATTTTAATTTTTTAAAGAAGGCATGTCTGTCTGCTTTTTTTTTTTGCACAATGTCCTATGGTGTTTCCTTTGTCAAAAGTTAGTGTGTTGTAATAAAAATGTAATTTGTCTTTTAAAATAGTATTTAACGACATCAAGTGTAACATTGTGTACCTACGGTGGAAATAAATAAACAAAAAAAAAAAAAAAAAAAAAAACATACTCATAGTAGAATCGCGTGACCAACAATTTGCTGCAAATTATTCAGTCAATTTCACAAACATGACTGACTGAAATGAAGAACCCTATTTGCGGATGGATGCATTATTTTATGCATTTGCGATTTGCATATAGATCGAAACAAGGCTTAAATTCCCCGAAATTTGAATAAAGGCTTCGTGCAAAATTTTACCCTGATTATGTGCGATTGCTAAGGATTTACACATGACTATGTGATGGTTACATAACACAAGCTCTTAGTGGCTAGATAATGTTGTGTAAATAAATGTATGTTCTTTTTTAATTGTTTATATGTACTATTACTTATTGTTATACTATTAGGTACTATAACTCATTGTTCTTTAATTTATCTGTGTTATTTTATTGTATTGTATTTATTTAACTCAGATAATAAAATCCATAGTATACATTCAAATAAACATTATAACATTAATTAAATCATAATAAAACATTAATACATTGCATAAGATAAAATAGTATTAAATTAAAAATGTGTATAAATAAGAATGGGATTAAAATTAAATTAGATTAGTTTCACAAATAAAATTATACAAAATTAAATTCCAAAGTATACAAATTATCTTGCAATAAACTAAACAATAATTAAGACGGGCAAATCACGAGCTGCTGTATCCACACGCTGGAGCAACACGTTGGACAAAATGTGTCCATATAGGGGACATACGTCCGGCCACAGTTTGTAGGATGCTGTTGTGACTCGCCCTCGTCCTGCTCATCAGGGATGCTGTTTTCTTCCGAATGACGGCGTGAAAGCCGTCAGTTCGATTCTGAGCAAACATCCCTGAGGCACTACAAAAACGAGGGAGTCTCAACAGCATCCTAAAGGTATTATTATACTGGACGCGTAGGGCGTCCAGCGATTTTCGAGTGTAGTTAACCCATAGATTACCCGTGTACAGGCTCTGACAGTACGCCTTGAAGAGTGTAACTTTGACTTCGTCAGAGCACCGGGCAAATCTACGGGCCAGCATATTACCCCGAACCGCCAGAGCCCTACGCTCCCTTTCTATGTCTACATTGTCCTTAAGATAGTCGGTGAGGACATGCCCTAAGTACTTAAACTGAGTCACACGCTTGATCTTGACACCGTTTAGAGCCAAGCCACGCGCGTCACCCGGAGTTCCACCGGAGGTCCCAAAGACCATGTATTCACACTTTTTTACATTATATGTGAGGCCGTGCGAAGCAGCATAGGAACTGCATACCCTCAACATCTCCTCGATAGATCCCGCAGTCGGGCCCAGCAGCACCATGTCGTCCGCGTAGCTGATGTTATTTACACTAACACCATCCACGCGGCACCCGACCCGCATGCTGCTGAGCTCGGCTATGAGGTCGTTGACGTACAGGTTGAAGAGCTTTGGAGAAGTTCGCCCCCCCTGCCTTACACCACACTCCAGCCTGTACGCCTCCGAGAACACGTTGCCCCACTTAATACAGTTCCGTTGGTTTTCATACCAATACTGGAACAGTTTTAGTATTCCCGCCGGTACACCCCTGTCCCTCAGCTTCCTCCAGAGTAGGTCATATGACACAAGATCAAAGGCCTTGGAGAGGTCGAGGAAACAGGCGTACACCGGCGTCCTACGTTCAGTATAATACTGGACCGTGTGCTTTTGAGCCCTAAAATTGCGCTTTCAGTAGATAGTCTGGGTCGAAACCCAAACTGCGCGTCCTGTATATTCAGGCACTCGTGGAGGTAAGAATCAAGCACGCTGTCCAGTACCTTGGCGATGGTGGTGGCAAGAGAGATCGGTCGGTAGTTTCCCTTGTCCGAGATATCCCCTGTCCTGTTTTTAACTATCGGGACTACGGTAGTTCTCATTAAGTCCGCCGGCAAGTATGAGTGACTCATACACATCGAGTAAAACATGGACAGTACCCTCGGCAAGTGAGACCCCGCGTATTTTAAATGCTCGATACTGAGCCCGTCGTGTCCAGGTGACTTGCCTCTAGTCATTTTTCTGATGACGGTTTTCACCTGCGTTTCAGAGACTTTAACCGGAGGCTCATCACCCCGACAGCCGCACTCAACATCGGGCAATCCAGCCGATGGGCCGAGAGGAGACTGCACCTTAAACTGTTCCATGAACAGTTGTGCTATGTCCCTCGGCTCACTCATCCCCCCTACACTCACCGGGAGGCCAGGCCATTTTATGATGTGCCTTTCCTATTGTGACCTTTGTAGCATGTGCTGCAGATGTCAAATAAATGTGTTATCTATCTATCTATAAATTGTCCAGCATTATTCATTTTTATCAACATCTGTCATCTACCAATACTATAGGTACCTACTCCTAATATGTAGCTCTACCTAGCACATATTTAATTAAGCTTGTACTCAGTCAGGGTTCAGATGATTTAAATCATGTATATAATGTATAGGGATTGCCCAAGTTGAGCTTCGTTGCACAAACACGCAATGTAAATAAGAAATTCATGAGCGAAATAAGAGGGAAAATGCTAAAGCTATGCGTTTGTGGCAAGTCATATCCATTTAAATATTTGAATAAAGTTTCAATAGGCTAGATTGAATGAAAAGAACATTTATGATTTTCTTTTCAATCTTGGTGTCTTGTCTTTGTCTTTCTGCAAGACCATTGTCTGCTTAAAAGATTTTCAAAGGTTAGTATAGCACAAGTTGATAAAAATCACAACTTAAAAATAATATAACAGATTTATTTGATTTTAATCAGTTGTAATTGATCTAAATCAGACTTGATGTACCTATATCATTATTATTTATTATGATAGACGCTTCCTTAAGAATATGTTTGAGGTTATTATAAAGTTAAATAAATTGATATTATTTAATCTATTTCGATAATTTTCTAAAAATAAAGGTGCTTAAGAGTCTTAGACTTTTCATTAAGTGGAAAAATAATAAGACTGAAAGAAAGAACACTCTCATATTATATTACCGCATTCGGCAATCAAGAAGGTAGGTAAAGCTTCACCGATGTTTATCTTGAAATGATATCTGATTGTGGCTCCAATTTATTGCTACCGTGAAATGGTTTTAAGTTACAATTATCTCGAGGGCACGAAAACATACAAGGTTGTGTTGTGTGTGACAAAAAAAAACTTACATTGAATAATTAAAATATGCTGGACAATATACCTACACATCATCAATCATCATTTCATCATCTGGAACTAAATTAAGCAGAGTTTCCTATCAATCATGCATGAAATCAGTGTCTTATAGGTAGTTTGTAATTAATTAAATTACCTAGGTACTATTATATGGTAGTAGATACCTACACGTTTGTTTGATTGTTTGAATAAGCTTATATCCGTGTAGGTAGGCAGGTACCTACCTAACACAATGAATTGAATACTAAAGTACCTACCTACTCATATTTAATTTAAACACTCATGATGATGAAACAACAGCAACACAATGTGTCGCGCTATTTCCAACATCTCGAAAGATACAAAAATAAAGTAAATTATATAGAAATATTTAGGGCGAGCAAAATGTGGTAGGTATAATAAATTAAATTGCCCCCGAATTTTAAGTAATCTACGCGTGTGTCCTGTGACGTCACCGAGACGCGTGGTCACCGCCAATGGGGTTATTGACATGCTATACTATTTCTGATGCGCCAAAATAAAAGCGCGCGAATCGACAGGACTAGGAAATTGCAGGAATCCTCCTTGGTACATTGTAGAGATTAATATATACCTATTAAACATATAATTACAATCAGAATGAAAACAATAAATTGAAGCATCGTCGTCGAGTTGTGGCCTGGGACGGTCTCGAGTTACGTTTTGAGCAAAGGAACGTCTAAAATTACCCGCACGCACACATCCAACCGGCATCAAGTACGTACACACCAACACAGCAGCAGTGCCTATATCTATTATCAAAACATCCAGCGACTCTGGTTACAGCGATCCGAGCGCGCTTCGGATATCGCATTACACACTTTAATGGCTGGAAAAGGCCTCGAAAACGTGATATTACACGCGTTTTATTGTGTATCGCAAAATGTAATTAATACTGAAATCTGACGCCGAATAATTTATTCAGCGTAACCCCAAGACCTGAGAGCCTTTGTGAAGGTTCCCCTCGCTAATCAACGCAATAATATCGAATTTAAAAATACGATTCCGCAGTCTCCTGTTACGAGATGGGCCGAAACAGGCTGCTTGCCAATAACACGAAACCGTAACAAGATGATGGCTTCCCAACGGAAACTTCGCATCAATGTCATTAAAACTGCTAAAATATTTTAGAAAATTAAGTCTTACCTTTATTTCCTCTTCGTTCTCCTTTTTGACTTGGACCCTTGGTGGTGAAGCACCAGTTGGTGGTGTCTGCCGATCCATTTTAAAAGTACCCGCGATAAACAAAAATAAGTTTTTAAACAAATTAAAACACAAAAATCTGCAACTTTAAACGTACAATTATAGAATTCGCGTAAACATTTCAATCACGCGCGACGCAGAACCCCGCTAGACAACCGTTTCTCGCGGCATTCGCGGCGCAACTGTCAGCGGCCATGATTGGTCGTTCGTTCGACAGTCGCTATGAAAAAGCTTAATATTTTCCTGCGCGAGCATTAGCTAGGGCGGAGTCTGTGAACTAAAGCTCTAAATGGGCGGTTATAAGTTTTAGTCTGGGTGAATTAAATGGAAATTATTTAAATAAATTATATTAATAAGTATGTTTAGTTGTTCTCAATCCTTTATGTAATAAATAACAGACACCTTGTATGTAAAAACGAAGTTTCATTTGACAACGAAGGTTTCGAAACCTTGGATTCGATATGTGCTCGCTGGATTCAAACCATTAAGGTGCCTGAAACCTGTTTTATTCCCTTGTTTGTTTTTAATAATAATAATTATAAGTAGGAACAACCTCAACACCATAAAGAATATAAAACCTAAATAAATTTAATTCTTATAGGTATTTCAGATTTCTGTGATTCACTGTATTATGTACCTATACATAGGTAGGTAGGTAGGTAAGTACCTTAAAAATTTAGTATTCTAAGCAGAAGCACCAAACCTGCTATCCATGTTTTTAACACACGTAATTTTAAAGATTTTTTTTTGTAGGAAATTAAATAACATACCTACCTAGGTATGTAGGTACCTGTTACATTTGAGGAAAAATTTAATAATTCACTATAATTAATTATTCCAACTACAATTTGGTCCCGGATGACCATTAATTACCTAGTTCAGAGAAAACTGAATAGGTACTTAAACCACTATAGATTTTTCGGTCTCATACCTACCTACATAGTGACAAAATTAAATGATGCCACTTATTTACATCTTATTTATTTATTGTTTTTCCGTCGCTACTTATTTCTCAATTCAGCTTTATCTATTTTTCCATATTTGGTGACTTGCATTAACATTTATAATTTTAGTCCAGTCACAGAAGTAATTTACCTCGGAATGAAAGAAAATATTGCTGAAGATCGTATACACTTTTATTTAATTTTCATAAAGGAAAATGACGACGATGAAGAAGAAAATTATTGCGTTTGGTGATTAAATAATTAACGATTTATAATTATATTATATATATAATTATACGTAACGATTTATAATTATATATATAATATAATTATAAATCGTATATTTATATTTTTACTTCATTTCTATTCAAGTTGTCAGAAATATTTCTTGCACAGAATAAAAATAAAATTACAATAGGTAATACATACAAGTATTTCATGTAATCGGGCGTATGATGAATTTTTCAAAGGTAGTATCTATCGCTACGAGGCGAAACGAAACATCTAATAAATAAGACTGCACTAAAAACTTTTTGATAAATAATGATATTGAAAGTAACACAGAAACATGCAGCTCGAATTAGACTTTATGAAAATGTAATAAAGTCGATTTAGCAAAACGTGTTAGATAATTGGCATAGGTAACATAACATAACGTAAGTGCTTTGACACACAAGTGCTTTCATAGTGTGAACTTCCGTGAACGGAACATTAAAATAATATTTTAGTGTTCCCTTTAGCGGGTAGCAAATGCGCAGATTTTAAATAGTGTCTCTCAATATCCGTGGACGGAAGAAAACACCCCCTTGATCGTAGGTAAAATCAAATCAGCTGATTGTCATCTGTCAGTCAATCTCGTGTCATGGATGTAGAGGGAAGAATTGGTTATGTTTTTGTTTGTGTAAGCGAATTATTTTTACGTAACTGAAAAAATATGATGATACTAATGTATTTAAAGTCATTTAAAACGGGATATTTACCATGATTTGATTTTTGAGTTATCCAATATTTCGGCACAGTTTCATGCGCCATGATCAATCAAAATCAAATCATGGTAAATATCCCGTTCTAAATGACTTTAGTGTTAATAACCATGATAGTTTTAAAAGTTTTACTAATGTATTTGTCGTGGAAATAATGAAGATAAATACGAGATGTCAAAGTTACCGAAATCTACATTGAGCCTGAAACAGGTACGAAGCTTTGTTCTGGGAAATTGACTACCAGTAAGATAATTAACTTAGGTACTATATAGTAGGATAATAATTAGCCTACCTACTATTATTTCACATCGTTAGTAATGGAAATGTTTATTTATTTTAGTTTAATTAACTACCCATCTTTTTAACCTGTTTCGCCTTTAAGCCCCATAATGTTTTTGATGTCAAGGTTTCCTGAAAAAAGATGACTGTTTTCTTTCAGTTTATGCTGAGGCAGGAAGTTTTAAAGTTGTACCGGGAAATATTCAGAAGTACTAAACATGTCACAGATGAAGCAACCAAGAATGAACTAAGAGATTGGGCCAGAAGTGACTTTAAAAACAATATGCATCAAACAGACGAGACTAAGATTAAAACATTATTGTATTATGGTCGGAAATCATTGAAAGATCTACAGAGTTCACTTGCTTTGAGCAAATGTTAGCATTTTGAGATGCGCCTGAA
Organism: Eupithecia dodoneata; assembly: GCA_947044415.1. Lineage (NCBI taxonomy): Eukaryota > Metazoa > Arthropoda > Insecta > Lepidoptera > Geometridae > Eupithecia > Eupithecia dodoneata. The sequence goes on from OX345665.1 coordinate 1,817,936, forward strand.
ATCCACAACCTTGATTAGGTGTGCAACAAGCTTAAACAATGGCGTTTGTTGATTATTTTTTTGATAGCTTTATTAAGAGATACCTAGGTAATATAGATTGTAATAAAACAATTTAGTCAGTCAAAGAAAATGATTTTTATTAGTTTTTATCTAGGTAGATTTACCTACTGTTTTACAAAATGTAAAAGTGATCTAGTTATGTGAGATAAGCTGAAGATTATTATCTAGATTAACATGATAATATTTAGAATTTAAAATACCTCTAGTGTAACTTAAAATACTTAAATAAAATAAGTTATTAAAATTATGTGACTAATCTATGTCTGTAGGTCTTAACTTGACCATTCCAAGCTATTTTCTGCTTAGCAAATTAACTACTCTCTAAGTACACAGCCTTATAAAACAAAAATATCAGTATAGGTCCTGTTACACCAGTCCCCACAAAAATAGTCAACACAGTAAAGAAGGTTATGAAATCACCATTCTTATTTAATTTTTTTGCCAGCAATATAATAAGGTTCCTTGCAATATGATGACCATCCATCCCATAACACGGCACAATATTTAGAAAACCTATCCCCATGGAGAATATGAAAACATATCGAAGCAATTTTTCAAACTGTGTAGGAGAGAAGAATGATAACAATGTGATTCTAGGAAAGTACTCATCAATAAACACTGTTTTGTACAAATCTTGTGGCAATCCTAAATACAAAACAGGATGGTGGTTTTTCCTCTGAACCACTAGAAGGTGAGTGTGGTTGTTCAAAGATGGCTTCAAGCAGTGCTTGCCTTTATGACAAGAATAACCTTCTGCCTCTGTGCATTTGGTAAAATCATCACCAACCATATCCCGTGGTCTGAGGCAGGAGAACTGACCAGGCAGTACAGAGTCACTAACTACTTTTGGCTCCATGTATTCAAAACAGAAGCTGTAAATGTCATCTTTACGGCAGCATTCCACAACATCATTTTCTTTTACTGTCTCCATCATTATTTCATCATTATTTGCAACAAATTCTGCACTAGTGCAGATTCCAAAGCGCTCATGAGCCAGGTGTAGACATTCAAGCCAGTCATATGCATTTTTCACTGGACAACCATTGATTGCTGTCACAACATCTCCCCTCTCCAAGCCTCTAACTTCATCCAAAGGGGAATCATGACTAAATCCCGTTACCTTCACTCCTACTCCAGTTTCATAACCAATATTGAATAGAATTGGAGCAGCAAAGAATAGAAGTAGAGCTACAAAAGCTGTGGCTAGATTATGCCACACTCCAGCACAATAAATCTTCAGTCTTTTTGTTATCGGCAGATTGTTCAAATGTTCAGTATTCAAGTTTACAAAAGCTACTGGGATTATTGTAAATACATAGAATCCTACTGACAGAAGCTGGACATCTTCCTGCACTGCTGCTAGTGCATGACCTAGCTCATGTGTGATTGTGCTGATGCAAATAGATAGAAAGTACACCCAGAAATCAGATGCGGGGATGTTGATTCCGGGCAACATTGCCTTTACCTCTGGCATGCTGTTGATCTGGATGCTTTCATAGAAGTGCTCAAATATGATTGACAGCAAAGTCCATAGTGAGAACGGAAGAAACAGCCAGATTGTAATCAAATAACCCCAAGCATACCATTTCCTGAGCACATTTGTAAAGCTCTTGCTCCATCTGAATATTAATCTGTTCAAGGCGGTTGTGGTCCATGAGAAATTAAATATTCCTATCTTCAACCCTGTTCCTTCCAAGAATGCAAAGTAGGGATAATGCGCACAGCTCTGTAACAAATTAAAACATGTTTTGTTTGCTACGTTCTACTGAATAGGTGTTATCTTGAGCGGGTATGGAATTAATCGCATTTTTTATTAACATACCTTGAAAAACGAATCAAAGAACCATATCATTACGTAGAAAACTACTACGAATGAGCATAAAATCGTGATAGACATTGTATTGATGCAGGTTTAATCACGGCACTGGTAACTCCGTTTGTTTTGTGCAGGAATCCAATAGAAACATCATGGTCTAAAAAAGCCCCAAATTATGCAATTCCACATTCGGATATAATGTTTGCTTTGCTGCTGCAATGCTGTAAAATCGTCTGAATTTGAACATTCAACACGGAACTGGACAGAAAATTGAAAAATCCATTTCCTTTCAAGCGAGCCGGCTCACTCAAGGATCTAAACTCGTTTTTTTTTATTAATGACTTCAACTTCTTATAAATTGCTCTGCAATACTCTGCATGCACCAATAGAGCTCCTACGCTCCTACTTATGTTAAGGGGCTGTCTCCACGAGCGAGAGAATCCCGACGAGTCCGCGCTTTAATCATCGCGTCGTATTACTATCTATCACCACGAGCGAGCAAATATTCCGCCAGTGTATCGTCCCGACTCGTAACGGAATCGCCGCGTGTCCGCAACGACTCGTAACCGAATCGCCGCGTTTCTTTGATGAAACGTTGTTCTATAATTTTGTTCAGTGTTAGTTTAGAGTTTAGTAGTGCCAGACGAGAGCGAAAATAATTATTTTCTAATGAGCGCATTCATGCGTAAGTCGCGCACTCGCTGCGAGAGCGCCATGCGCCATGTTCCCCGGGGCGAGCGCGCGGTGTGCTCACCGCTAATAGAGACAGGCTCGCCGTGTGACACATGCTAAGAGAGTGTATAGAAATACATGGCACGACGATAATGTCGCCGCGATTCTCTCGCTCGTGGAGGCGTCACAGTACTCTGTGCTCTGCGTCTTTTTCACAGACCCACAGATAGAGCTAGAAAATAAAAGAAGGTACATAAAACAGGGTCAACTATCTGCAATCTTTGGCAATAAGACAATTTTTATAAAATTTTATGATTTTGACATACCTTTTTAAAACTTGTGACTTTGATGTTGAATGAATCATTTTGACATTCTATCGAAAATATCGAGCGACAAATTTCGCAAAGTGCTGCCAGCCAAGTTAAAATTAAAGCCAGATGTGACGTTTTTGAAACAATAGTGTTTCAAAAAAGATTTTTTGGAACAATATTGAAAAGGTACGTAAGTAATGAAAGTATTGTTATTTATTAATTGTTTTAATAAAATTAGTGGTGGCGCCCACTTTTCAAATTATTCGTTATGTTTTAACTCTGCTGGATTTGAAAAAAATCCCATATTATACGATACCCCCGTGGTGAATATAATAATTAACTATATGTATAATAAAGGCACATACGTGATGAGGTGTCCAAGTATTAAGGAAAATAATACAAACAGTTAAGCAAACATAATAAAATCGATTACCTACAACTTCTTAAACAAAATCGAAAAGCTTTAGGACTTTCAATGACTACTTGACTCACAGGATTTGTTAAAGAGAAAATAAACGCGAAGACGAAGTTAGGCAACTTATTGTCTTTTCTATTTCTATGTATGGTGCTTATAAAAAGCTTTCCAGGTAGGTCAATTCAGTCCAGGTGAAATGTTCAGTCCACTAATCGGAATGAAAGAAAAATCAAATATCGTGCCATAGATTAGCTGATTTTTTATTCGAACATAAACCGTGAGAAGCCGCGGTCGAACGAAGCTAAAATATGAAAGGAAGGCGTACAGTGTCATGGAATTTGTGACCATTTTCCAGATGTTGTAGGTGGAAACATAACAAGCAAGCGCGAATTTTTTTATTCATTAATTTATTCAGTGTTTGCTGTGCTGACTGCTGTGTTGTGATTGTGAACTCGAGTTTCTATCACAATTCGATCAATTTCCAGCTTTGCATTGATTGTTGTGTTACTTTACACAGATTTTAACATGTGAGTGATGAGTTGTACGGAAAATGAAAGTGGTAACCCATTTCTCTTGCTCTTCCCAGCAGTCGTAGGCTGTCTGACATTGTTCCTAGCTCGTCGCTGGGCTAGTACCCAAGTTAGCACAACTTCGTCTACAGCTATCTCAAGGCGACGGAAAATCATCAAGGACCCGAATACTAAGCGGCCCCATCTGGCTGCAATCTGTAAAATGATGGCGGGAGCAAAGAAGACCGCCGGTGTCACCAAAAAGGTGCGTATGTTTATCGTTTTTTGCACAGCTGCTTCTCATTTTCCAAACTAAGAAGTTCAATTATCTTGTCAAATTTATTAAAGGAATTCTAAAGGCCTGCGCAAGGATTGTATATTGATTAGGTTCAGATAGATCAGATACCTATATTTTATATATTTGTTACAAACATCCTGCAGAACTTTAGTACTAACTAGCTGCGCCCCGCGACTTCGCTTGCGTTGAAATCTTTTTAGCAAAATATGGTTTATTAACCTTCCTCTTGTATCCCTCTTTTTTAAAAAACCGCTTCAAAATCTGTTGCATAGTTTTAAAGATCTGAGCATACATAGGGACAGACAGACAGCAGGAAGCGACTTTGTTTTATACCATGTAGTGATTTCAACCAGAGACACAATGGATAACTTAAATGTTTATTTACATCCTGCAGGAATCTACTACTAATAAAATATACACAAATCATAAGTAAACAGAAAAACAATCTATATTTCAGGTTTCCCTACCAGAAGAAGAAATTAATGGCAAGCGAGCGGCCCGCACCACTCGTCTACCAACCACAAATCCTCCAACCAATGATGTGAAAGTCACAGATGGGCCAGTCCCACCAAAGCATGTCCCATTCCCTTTCATACCACAAGATGGCACACTGCTCTTTGAGGCGATGACATTTATGTTCACGTTGGTGACTACAGGATTGCAGTTTCTGAATCTGTACAGAACAAACTGGTGGCTGCAAAACTCTTATACTACAGAGGCAATGGTAGGTGTTTTGTGGTTTTCCTTAACATTTCCTTATTTTGGTTATCTGTTACTTTTAATAACTTTTGAATAATTATCATTTCCTAGTCCTTATAGGATCTGTACATATCTGATGGAAAATGCGTCGTCGCGTATTATCGGTCGTGTTACGCCAGAGGAGACAATTAAATAATAAATAACATTCAACCTTTCACAGTCAACCGATCATGCGTTAGTGCGTCGAGCGTACAGCGTCTGTTACGTTTCCATTAACGCATAGTTGGTCAACGTAATGTGTCGCGATAAATGTATTTTGTATAATGCATTCAGACTAGGCGTAACATTAGCGGAGGTCGTTTGTTAAACCGGCGGAGGCCGCCCGCGCCGCTTTTAACTGACTAGACGCGTAATGTGGCAGGTCTAATTTGACCGAATATAGGCGACCGATAGTACGCGTGACGCATTTTGCGTCAGATATGTACCGACCCTTAAAATAACAGATGTTCTGTCACTTTATTCCGAGCAGCCTAAGAGATTTATCTCTGGTCTTTTCCTGTTAATTTTTTCCTCAATATCTGGTATAATATCAACCTTGTTTCCTCCTAAATCACTGTATACCAGACTACCAAGATTTGAGCAAAATAATCAAATATAAATGATAATGGCATATTTAAAAAAAGTTAAGATTCAAAATACTTTATTTCCATAGGCTTACAAAATAAGCACTTAGACAGACAAGTCAAATTGTGTACTATAAATTATTATCAAATAAGCAATAAGGTGCTTTTGATTTTCTGTTCACTTCAATTTGTGTTATTAATTTCCAGTTATCTATTTATAGTATATATTAACTGGTTATAGTGTTTAATAACTAGATTTATTTTACGATATCCATGTTGTTTTCAGAGCTACTACTTAATAGATGTGCACCTGGTAACCTTCATAATAACACTAATCAGCCGGCGCTTCATACTGTGCGCGGCAGTGGAGCTGTTAAAAGCGACCCTCGCGCCCAAACTGATACCCCATGCTATTGCTGCATGCAGGTAAAATATTAATTCATTCTGAATAATTTATTCAATGACTCAGCTCAGACATAGCAGAGATGTCTGCGTGCGTTAATTACCATTTTTGACGTATTATTCTAGTTAAGATGGGTATAGAATTTACAATGACCCCCGCAGTAGGCTAAGCCTGTTTCGCAGGGTATCGAATACATTGTCTGTTTGCCATGATTATTGGAAAAAAGTAGTACAATAACAACAGCGTGTAACCCACCCATCGACGTCTTACCCTAAGATGTCGATGACCCCACCAAAGCCGTTACGGTTGCGGCGTAAGAATCGACCCCTCAAATTCAGGGCTTGGATATCGTAAGAGCCGACTAAGGGAACCTTTAACGCATCTACTTCCAACATCAATCCACCATCCAAGTGTGAACCGGCAAAATCCCCTTGATTGGTTAGGCACATTCAGCAGTTGGTGTATGTGTGCTAAGGATGCTAAAATACCATGCTAGAGTATTTTAGCTATGGCTTTCATTTTGTTATGTTGCGTACACACCGGCCAAACGAACGCCGACGAAGGATGTAATGCTTCGATTCCTTTGATGTTACCGCCACGCTTCCGATCGCCGGCAGACGCCAAACAATCGTTGCCGCCCGCTAACCAGAGAGGACCAACGAAGGCCAGCAATTGATCACAATAGGCCTATTATGGCCACAGTGACACGCAAGCCACCCAAAAGGAATAAAAAAGCCCAGTAAGATCCAATTGTTGGCGTTCGTTTGGCCTGTGTGTACGCAGCATAACAAAATTAAAACCATAGACGAGACTCTTGCATGGTCTGTTGTCTTCTCAGCTTCTCACAGAATAACTAAGTATATCCGCCTGTGTGAGCATCATAAAGAGTCTTCTAACTTAATTTATTTGAAACAAAAAATGTCAAAAGTTTCCATAATTCGAGTCGAGACTTGTTGATGATGAATATCCAGTGTTAGATTAATTCCAATGCCCTTTGTGGCTTATTATCAATAGAATAATTCATATAATAGGACTCTACAATATCAACAAATATTCGCTTACGACCCAGAATTTCCATTAAATAAAAAATATTAATAAATTTTATTATAACAATCAATAAATCTATGTTTATTTTCAGGTTAATAGTATTGGGTGTGTTATTCAGTGTACTGATGTTCTGCCTATACTCCATGATGTTTAAATACAGCATAATCAAGATACTATCATTAATATATCCGTAAGTAACTGCTCTATACTTCATTTATGTACAGCTGTTTTATTCGAAGGGGCTAAAAAGGGTTGTTGAAAAAGAAAGCAGGCTAAACTTTAGATGACTAAAACTCCAACATTACTAATAATGTAATGTAATATAGTAATTTTGGCGTTTCAGTCATCTAAGCTTTCCCTTTCTTATACAATGCTATCCACTGCCATCTCAAAAAGCCATCCTGTATATTGCTATTTTTAGAGCACCATGGTGTCTATATAAACCTAGTTTAAGATTAAAGGCACTATTAACCAAAAACATTAAACTTTTTGACATTAAGCCTTAGCTTAGATTAGATGATGATGATGATGATGATGATCTAAGCCACGATATCTATCAAAATCTCTGTTCTCGTATAATTTCAGTGCGGTGATATACCTGATCCTGTTTGGCTTCACACCGAGTCCGTTCATGGAGCTGAACACGTCGCCGCCGCCGCTGCACTGCTGCTCCTCCGACCCTGGCCAGATCAGACACGAGGTACACTTATTGACTGAGAAAATAACAATTCTTTTTAATTGCGCCCCGCGTGTAAATCTATGTGTCAAATGATTTATAAACCTTCCTCTTGAATCACTCTGACATGAGGTAGACTTATTCACAATGAAAATTATAATTCTTTATACTTTTTTTTTTCGCCCATATGGAAATCTATGTGTCAAATGGTTTATAAACCTTCCTCTTGAATCAATTACAATTGTGTTCACGATCTGTAGTTCCGGGCCCGCAACCTCTGCGTCGGAGGCAGACCTTTGCCGACCGCGCAACAGAGGTCGTTGATTTTAAACCAGCTTTCCTGCGACAACCATTAAAATACTTCCTAACTGATCATTGAATATATTTTTCAGGTTGACACTCTACGAGAAGATTTCAACGTGAGAATCAAGAAAATAGTATTTAACTCAGTGTGTGAAGCATACTACTCTAGTTTTATACCGTGCTGTTTCGCTCAGGTGAGATTTTTATCTATATTTTCATTATTATATTATAAAAATATAGATTATTAGCTGCGCCCCGCGGTTTTACCCGCGTGGTGATAGATATTTTGGATAATATACAATATATCTTTATGAATTGTAGCCTATGTGTTTTTCTGATATGTAAGCTTTATTATTGCGAAGTTTCATCAAAATCCATTCAGTATTTTTTGCGTAACAGAGCAACAAAAATCTTCACAAACTTTCGCGTTTATAATATTAGTAGGATCACATTATTTATTTACTCTGGCCAAACGGAATATACAATATTTGTAATCATTGCTTCATACTTAACCTAGAAATAACTTTCTTGCTGTTGATTTTGTGACTGAATTTGCACTACTTATCAATTTGATCTCTCCTACTGTGTATAACGCTGACAATATATTTTTAAATACCACGCCAAAAAGAAAATTATGGATTTGAGTGTTGAGAGTTTACAAATTAATATTATATATTGAGAATGGCTAGAGTGGAGGAATTAAGTCTAAGATATTCAAACAGTCGTCTGTAATTTATGCCTTAGCTATACCGGTAAAAATTATTGGCTATAAACAAAAAATAAACAAACTTGTCTAATCGGATAGTTAACATAAGTTCTGAAACTCCTGTCAAAAACAAAATTGCATGATATTGTGTTCTCTTGTACATACATGTATTGTACTTCTATGCTGTATGTATGATAATGTGACCAATTAAAATCTCTACCTCTCTCTCTCTAGTTCTGCATTATTAACCTGTAAAATCGTGCAACATTGTCCCCAGTCCTACATATTCTACGACGTATACGCAGCGTCCCAACAGACCGCGTTCGTATGGGGCGGCGTATTCGGCCGCTACGCCAGCCAACTTCTACCTGCGGCCATATGCGACACGCCACATCGCGCCGCCAAGCATCTCTCTACGTGGCATAAACTGCAGTCTGCCGAAGGAGGTAACTAGTACTTCTGTGAACAGACCCTGTCGTATTAACTAGATGTATCAGCCGCTACGCCAGCAAGATTCTACCCGCGGCCCACTCCATCATCATGCGGCATCCCGCCGTCAAGCATCTCTCTCCTGGCGACCTCTTCCCCGGGAACTGCTAGAACTCCATTATGATGTCCAAACGCAAGAAGACCATCGCAGCCAATCAGCTACTGTACAGCAATTGAGAGGCCTACAGGACTCTCAAAGCAGAAACGCAAGACTCGAGTGACGTCTCACTCGACGTTGAAGCCAGAGGAAACAACCTAAGTTCGATTCTTACCGCATTTCGCTCGAAAGACGAAATATTGAAAACGATTGATGAGTATCTCTCTACCTGGCACAAACGAACAGCCGTCTGCTGAATGAGGTTACAACTTTGAGTTTCTGCAGGTTTATTGCAAGAATGCGATAACAATTGGTATTTTTCTCAATTCCAGAAGACCTTCAAAACTACCCCTTGTGGTCTAACTCAGTACTGTACGGGTTGGGTGCGCGCGTGCGCTGCGACGGAGCGCTGTACACGTCGCGCGCGCACGCCGTCGCCGCGCATCCTGCCAGCAAAGCGCACTATAGGTTCTATGTAAGTAAACTTACTAAAATATTAATAATAATGCTGGACAATCCACACAGCTAATTATCTAGCCCCAAGCTAAGCAGAGCTTGTGTTATGGGTACCAGATGACTACTATCTTTAGCAATTTGTCGTGTAAATAAGACCCCCAAACCTAACCACTGTGGTCTGGCTCAGTACTCTATGAGCTGATAAAAACAAGCTCAATAATCATTTTCAATTATTTCGACTAACGTTTGGCTAACATTATGAATGTGAACAAAATCAGATTCAAAACAATAAACTAGATGGCGCCCCTAAAAGCTACAGCAATCCTCACGATAACGTATGTAAGAAACATCTGAAACTAACGAAAATATATAGACTGTGTTATATGCGTGTATGTTAACTTTTACTATGTCTGAAATAAATGTGATTTGATTTTGATTTATAAACTTCTCTATTTTCAGACAGTGTTCTCCAACCCCTCATCTCTACTATGTTTCCTCCTCTGCACGCAGTTATCACTAATAATGCTGCAAATCTGCGTGATCGTGAGCTCTATAGCGTGGAACAACATTCTATCAATAATCATCCTCCTTTTCATAAACTACTACACTCTATTCAAGATTGTCAGAGACTATCTCATAGCATTCAAAGTCTACCGGGCAGAGACTATGATTCAAGAAAAGGACTGTTTACTAGCAAACTAATAAAGAAACAAGAAAAATCTCGTGGACGAATTAACGTTCGAAAGGTGGTTAACGCGACGAAACTTGAACAAAATTCATTTGTAATCTCTAAGGGCCTAGATTAGATACACGAGAAGTTTAAGGCAGTCAAGATCAACTGCTTCAAGCTTAGAAGTTTCAAATACAGACATATGTTCATGGAACTGCTCGAGCATTTGTCTAGTTCATTATGCAATCACATCTCTGTCACCCCCGCGTAAATATAATTGCGTATTTACGTGGGAGTGACAGAGACGGGAATAACATAGGTCAATATACTTTAGCAGGTGATTGATTTCTTCAAGCTGCCCGTGGATCAAGGCTCTAACTGGTTGTTATATTGTGTCTGTGAACTTAACTTTATGGCTACTGTTTTTCTGGTGTGAACTGCACATTGGCGTGTATTTGTGTCATTGCAAAGCCAGCAAAACAAAACTTAATGATTTAAAAACATGTTACCAGAATGATATTCTATTATTAATTTTCTGGTCTGATAAACCTATTGAGTGATATAAATTCTTACTTCTTCCACGCACAAGTTTTCCAGGCTTCCAATCAAAATTGTACTCATCCAGTTATAATTTTTTGATAGTAATTTTTTCTATAAGCTATTTTTGTCATATAAATCTAGTAAATTGTACATTCCATTCAAGTGAAGCGTGTTACAAATAAAATGTACTTAGATATTATGCTCAATTCACAAGATGGGGAAAATTATAAACTTTTCTGAGACTGACGGTATTGCGTTGGTGTTTTCATACTTAATTTTAGATGGAAAAGATAAACTACTTAAACAATGCGAAAGATATAATTTTTGTGAATTTAAATCTCACAAAATTGTGAATTATGTGATTACCAACTTAAAGAAACAATCTAGTTCAACATGTTCCTATAACTAAACTAAATTATCTAAGTTTATTTTTAATGTTTTTAGGACTAACATCAATATCTGTGCTTGCCAAAACTTATAAAAAATCCTACAATCTGGTTTCGTCTTTGTCTAGTCAGTGGACATGAATGTAAGATAAAATAAACATTTGAATGAATAATAACATTTTTATTTTCATCCAATCATTTTTATAATTTACTTTTTACAAATGATAATTTCAGAATTCAACTTTGTACTTTTTGTTATCATCTTCTAACAATATGGTGTATTATTAATTATAATTGATAAGAACTCCTATCCCACTATTTTGTATGCACCCATGATGCAATTTTATTGCTATCATTGATTTGAACTTTGGTTGACTTCATTTTATCTCGAACAATATCACATGCTTGTAATAGTTCTTTGTCCTTCCTACTCAATGCATTCAACCTTACTGTATGTCTGAAGTCAACAAGTGTATCAATTATTGAGTCTGATATATTATCAGCTTTTGATTCTTGTAGTTTCACACCAAATCTTGTTAGTACTGAAGTTATATACTCTGCAATAAGCATAACCGGTACAGGGTAGTAGTCTTTAGTGTCACTTTTGATTACTTTGTTGGTATCATACAGTAAATTTAGGAGTGTGTTTATACATGAAGAGGTATCAAAGTCTGATTTCAAAGATTCAAAGTTAGCTTCTTCTACTTTTTGGAGGTTTTGTAGCATTTTCTCTTTGTAATCTCCACTGGCCTTGTTATCATTGTTATTTACATAGACTACAGCATCTCTGAGGAAGAATTTGAACTTGTTCAGTACTGTTTCAGCATTTCTCATCAGCTCTTCATTGAATTCCATGGGATAGCGGTACTTAGACAGGAGACAAGCCATTCTGAAAACATCAGCACTATATGAAGATAGTAGAGTAGGAATAGATATAGTGTTTTTCAGTGATTTGGACATTTTAACATCCCCTTTCACATGTAAATGTCCAACATGAATCCAGTAGTTAGCCCATTGTCTTGTGTTGTGGAAAGCACACGATTGGGCCTCCTCATTCTCATGATGAGGAAACTGAAGGTCTATACCTCCAGCGTGGAAGTCTAGCTGGGATCCAAACACCTTGCTGACCATAGCAGAACATTCTATATGCCATCCAGGTCTGCCTTTACCCCAGGAAGAATCCCAAAAAGGTTCACCTGGTTTATGACCTTTCCAAACAGCAAAATCCATTTTATTTCTTTTTGAAACATCTGAATGTTCACCAAATTCTTGCATCTTCTGCAATTTACCATAAGAAGGGAATTTGCTTGTGTCAAAGTATACGGAGCCGTTACTTGCAATGTAAGCCATTTCCGAATCTATGAGACCTTGCACAAAAGATTCAATAGAATTGATGTGTTCAGAAACCCTTGTGATTATCAGAGGTTTTTCAATGTTAAGAGAGGCCATGTCGAGCCAGAATTCATGTTCGTACTGCTTAGCGACTGTTGTGAAGTGAGTGTTGGTCGCGATACCTTTTTTGATGATTTTATCATCTATGTCTGTTATGCCCATAGCAGTCACTAGTTTTATGTTGAAAAAGGTTTTTAAGATCCTTTGAACGATGTCCAGCTTTACATAGCAGCTTGCGTGACCTATGTGAGCGGAATCGTAGACCGTAGGGCCGCAAGCGTACCAGGTGGCTACGTGGGGGTCACTAAGAATCACCGGGACCTTTTCGTTGGCCACACAGTTGTAAACATACGCCCCTGTTGGATTTCCATTTGGCATGAGCCATCTCGTTTCTTTGTAGGGCTTTAGGCTGCACACGTGAGAGAGTTTCCTCACAAAAAGCGGAAATATTTTAGTCATTTTATTGTTTTATCAACTAAATTCCATTTCGTAAAATAAGAACCGACTGACTAGCCCGCCCGACCGTACATACATAGGTACAGCCTGAAATTATAACAGCTGATTTAGTTTGATTGATGTGCTGACTAACTGACACTGATCTGACATTTGTTTTATCGTATTTGTATCCAATCCAATGAGGGTTTTCTGATGCTATCGAGACGGACATTGGCAGGATTTCGTCAATCCAGATGCAGAGCCATCTAGGAAGAAGTTGAAGTCAGATTTGTTAGCAATCCATCAAACAAATTCTTGTTTTTGAAAAGTTGGTTCGGTTCCTTCCTTCCTTTGCAATTTTATTTTGCATTGAATTATTGGAATACACAAGGAAAGGATTTGAAATTGAAATTTGGTACTTTTACATATTTATAAAGGCGTTTGAGTGAAAATACAATCGTAAAATGGTTCTTTCTTACGCTCCAGATGAAATAGGTTTAGAAGACAAGTCGCCCTGCGCCAGTATTAGAGCTGATCTCAAGTCTTGTTTACTAGAGAGCGACTGTTGTACAAAGGTTTGTTCTTGTTTATTTCTGAAGATTCCTCCCAAAGACCTTGCCTTCTTTTGAACAAATAACGCTACACTACATTTTCTAGCAGATGATTCTACATAACCTGTTTTTTTCAGGATAGAAAGACTCCAAGGGAATGCCTTACACGGGGAACGGTTCCTGATGAATGTATGCAACTGCGGACGCTATTTTTTGAGTGTAAAAGATCTCTTGTAAGTATCAAAATGATTGAGGTACCTACTATTTTTTTGTCAAACATATCATTGTAAACAGGCTTGTAAAAAAATATCAGATTATGTAGACAATAAATACTTTTTGTTATGTGATAAAGTACTTTGAGCTGTAAATTACTGTAATGTACCAGAAACCAAAGTAAACATGATTTAATAAGCTGCATTGATGCAATCAGTTTGAAAGCTATGTAGGCAACTACCTCACAATACAGTAGGTATTGTGAGGTAGTTGCCTACAATAGCCTTTTACCTACTAAAACATGTTAAAAGGTAAGCTCATGTTAAAATAGATATTTACAAAAAATAAAATACTGCTTTTGTTTTTCTCATTTCTCAAAGTGTGAAATGTAGGTTGACTTGTTCATGTTTTTTGACAAATAAAAAAATATTATTAAACCAAAATCATGAAACCAACTACTCCGCCAAAAGACCACAAGAATACCTGATTTAACAATTAAATTAACTGAATTAACAAGTAAAGCTACATTTAAAAAAGTGATGAAAAAATATAGGTTCGGGTTCTGACCTAATTGAAAAGTGTAGTTGGTATTACACGAAAGCCATGCCAAGAGAGAAAGAAAGATATCATATTGAAAAGCTATAATACTATGTACCTATACATTGAAATTTTAATTTTCTGTGCAAATATACATTTGTACAAAAAAAAATTATGAATTAAGTGAACAGTCTGATGATCTCTGTGACAAAATTTTGATTATTTATCTGAAACCTCTGTGGAGCCATGGGCAAAGGTCCGTCAACAACGCTTCTGCGTTGCTGACGGACCTTTGCAGTTATGATGCCCAAACACAAATGTTTGTATGATCTGCAGATGTTCAGTTTTTGTTTATCATAAATACCCACAACACAAGCTCTGCTAAGCTTGGGTCTAGATAATGCTGTGTGAATTGTCCAGCATTATTTATTTATTATTTACTCTATCTCAGGTTTGTCCGATGATTATTTTCCTTTTTGTTTCAGTTGGACAATAGAAGAAGATTTCGAGGTCATAAGGGATACTGACATAGCGCATAGTGAGTTAGTTTTTTAATTTAAATGAATTTAGTTTGGTTATTTTAATTTGTGCATAGTACAATTTGATATATTATGTTGAATAAAAGTTGACTGTTATACATTGGATTTTAAATTACTTACTGCTTATTATAATATTCTATGGGATACCTAGTAAAATATTATCTGTCTCTTTCATTATCAAGATGTCTTATCTTATGTCTATATAAACCGACTTTAATGCGGGCGGGCTTACCCCTGCGGGTCGCAACGCAATGCCGAGGTTGGGCAGTGTTAGCTACGGGGGTCATCGGGTGCGTCTTCAATTATTTTGATTTAATAAACTTGAGAAAAAACTTATATTATTATGTTAAGCCGCCTCCTAAAGGATCTGTTTGAGCGCGGAAGCCGCCTGCTCTGTTGCACCGACGACGACGTGAATCGCGTTGAGCTTCTTCAGCATACCGCTAGATGGCGTCAAAACCTTGTTGAGTTTGAATGTCGTGAATAACAGCGCGAACAGGCAGTGAATGCGTTAAATGTGATTCCTACCTTATCTTTATTTATTTATGTTAGTTTAGATTTTGTACCTAACATAATAATACGTTATAATGCATAGAGTTAAATAAATGGTGTAAGTATTATGGAGATGGCTAATAGAGTGGAAGAAAACATGTTGTGCAACCGACGACCGCACCTAGAGGGGGTATGGACCGCAAGACGATAGGGTTATGTTATTATAGTGCGTAAGCCCTCGCATTAGGGCAATCTCTAAGAATTAAATAATATCCCAATGTTTTGTTTTGGATAGACTTCAATATTTCCCCTGTAGGTGGAGCTAACGGCAGCGCTAGTCGTAGGAAGTCCCAAAGATTTTCGACTCGTCGTCGGTTCGGCACTTGATTTCTTGGATAAGCTGAGAGCGTCCCTGTATTGAGTGGAAGATTGTGGGTTCAAGTCCCGTCGAAATTATTTTTTTTTTGGATACTATTAAATATTTTATGATAGGGTTAAATAAAAGACACTGTTGTTTTCACATTTTATTATAAAAATAATCGAAATTTGATTGAATTCTATTATAATCTACAAAGAGCTTAGCCCATAATTAAAACTAGCTTTTCAAGCTGATTATTATAATTTTGGTACTTACAAACCTTAGCTTATCTTGGGTTAGGCCTCCTGCCCACTAGAGCGACAGTAGTAATGCGCGTGACACACGCGTTTTACACTTTTGAGATTAAAGTGCCACAATTGACTGCCTGATTCTTTGGCATTATTTTAGTACTGGACTACTTTACGATTACAGCTTTTAAAAGGTGAAATATTGAATACCTAGTTATTTCTTTAATACGCTGTGTTGTCGCTGTAGTGGGCTAGGTTATAATTTTGTTGGTATCATATTCCTTCCAAGCCTAGTCTAACCAGGCATATTTGTTCTATAAATAGCTGAATTGTTGAGTTTTAGGTGGATTTCGACTATAAATTTTGGTAAATATTCTTAGGAAAGGTAGGAGTGTTATGAAAATAGGTGTTGGAGATTTGTTTTCGAGCTTTAGAAGTAATAGTATAGTTTCTTTTAAAAATATAGCAAGATTTGTGCAGATAAAACATCTAGTGTCAGCAGTAAGTGAAACTAGAAAGAAAGATTTTTTGACTAAACTATGGAACAATAAACAATTAGTTTAAATAA
Organism: Eupithecia dodoneata; assembly: GCA_947044415.1. NCBI lineage: Eukaryota > Metazoa > Arthropoda > Insecta > Lepidoptera > Geometridae > Eupithecia > Eupithecia dodoneata. Next base: position 1,834,445 of record OX345665.1, read on the forward strand.
TAAAAGAAAATATCCGTGGCACACATTTTAATTTGGGTTTTAATATTGTTTCTAGCACCATAATACTGGGCTGCTTTCACAGTAAAAGTAAAATTTCGAATCATTAATGCCTACGAGAATTAATACTTATCTATTATTACTACCTAAGTTTATGTACCTAATTAATTATATTATTTTGTGCATTAAGCTTCAATTTATTGCAAGTATTTAAATATTGTTTTACATGATCCTCGTCATAATGGTCGTCTTCAATTCTTATTGTGCACATCTAAATTAAATATTCATATCTACTAAAATAGCATGAATTACAATTCCAGCATAAAATAAACATATTTGTTACACTTCGTAGAACATAATATTTAAGATAAAAATGTAAAGGTATTGGTAGGCACGAATATGAATACCTACAATTTGATATGTTTAACGGGATATGTCTACTAAAAGAACAATTAATTATTGTCTCTGGCAGTAATCAATCTGAACATATTTTTTGTTATAAAACTTCTGAAACTATCATGGTTATTAACACTAAAGTCATTTAAAACGGGATATTTACCATGATTTGATTTTTGAGTTTTCCAATATTTCAATATTTAATAGTTTTTTTTGGTAGATCGGTATATCTGCTCATAAAAACGAACTCGCAGTGTCTTCAGTTATTCCGTGATCATGGCGCATGAAACTGTGCCGAAATATTGGAAAACTCAAAAATCAAATCATGGTAAATATCCCGTTTTAAATGACTTTATATTTTTTGTTATTTGAAAGACTTCCCAAAGAAAAAAAACACGTAAGTCGAAAACTAGGCAAAACTACATTAACGATGACGCGTAAAATAGTTTACGCGCCGTCGCTTCCGTCGACATAAAGCCTAAGTGAATTCTAAGGAACACTATCAAGTATGAGATGAAAGAAAGCGAATCTTAGATAAAATCTAGTATTTAATTTAAACGAAGCATCTACTAAAATACTAAATCGAGGAAAATCACCTTTATTGAAAAACCTTAACATCTAAGTTAGCAAAGAACACTTTATTCGTCTGCGCTTACGTCCAAACGCTTTTTCTAATTTTAGTTTTTGGGCTGGTTGCATATTTTTCAGAATCGTTTTCGCAGAATGCTTAGTCAACGACGTAGGTACATTGATATGATATTAATAACACCTTTACTACGCACCTCCATTAAATAATCCAATAAAAAGAAAAATCCGACTACCACGTTTGTTGACTGTATGCAAAATTTCAACCCAATCAGTTTTGGCGTGCAGAATTACCGAACATCATAAACATCCAAACTTTAGCATTTATAATATTAGTCTGATAAACTCTCGTGGATCTAGTAATACGTGTGCTCGTAACTAAGGTCCGGGAAGAATGACATTAGTGTCAATTTAAATGCCACAGAACCTAAACTGAATTGACACCACTAAAAATTATCCAGCCTTTTTATTTCTAAGATAATAATAAAAAAAAATATCCCAAAAATTCAGCCCCCCTCTACTGGGGGGAGGTCGTGGATTCAAATAAGTTATATACATAAGTTATGAACATACTAGTGGTTTCTTATCACTTCTTCCACAGGTGGACAAAAAATTTAAGTGAACTATAAAATAATTTTAATTGATAATAATGAATAGTATAAAATATGACCTGTCTAAGTGCTTATTTGTAAGCTTAAAGAAATAAAAACTTTTCATTTTCATTTTCAAATCCCGTCAAAATCGTAATTTTTTAGCATACTACTTAAATTCTTAGAAATTACCCCGTATTCGAGGGCTCACGCACTATAACAACAAAACCTTTTTTTTTAAGTTATTAAGAAAGTAATGGCAATATTTTTACTGGTGTCAATTAGTTGAGTTTCCTCTGCATCTGTACAGTTGTTTTATAGTTAATTTCCTCGGCCCGTAGTAAAGTGTTATAAATACTCACCGACTGAGTTATTGTGCAACTTTGTCCTTATTATACTGAATACTTTGGTCCGTTTTCACAATGAGCTATCAATTCAAACCATCAGCAGGTCGATATAACACGGGAACTCCATCGTCTAAAAATACCATGAAAAGGTTACCCAATACTTGTAACACGATTGGGAAACTGTAGTGGATAGTAGGTATAACCTGCATACATTGTACCTATAGAATGGGATTGAGAATCGTCATCTCGCTGTCCTGCTCAGCTCGAATCCAATGTGATGCTGTCTTGCATGAGTAAAAAAAACCTAAACAAATAGTTTATTAGAATGACATGTAACAGAAACAGTTTTCAAAAACAATGTCATCTGCAGTAGTTTAATACTGTGTCGCAGAATGACAACGCCCTCCTCACAAACCAGTACGATTAATAGCTATTGAAATGAACTCATTTTCAATCCCATTGTAAGTACACAGGTCATTGGTTTGTTTCTTGTCCGAATTTCGTATAAATCTGGTGTTCTATTGAAAGTAGGATCTATCACAGATATCTAGATGCCTAACAGACCTATACTATAAGGTCCACAGGACCTAGAGCAAGATGTCATAGACCAGAATTGGCCAGGTTTCCTAGACCTCAGATGTTACAGCTTGGGATTCACTAGATAGCATTAACAATACACTCGTTGTCTTTGGCCTTTACTACTATACTTAAGCCGTGCTCAATTGCTTAAGGTCCATTTTTTTTAAACAGCTCAACACAAAATTCCTAAATTATTTTTGTGGCGTCATGATTGAAAAATAATTGTCGGTATGCATAATTATTATAATAGAAAATAACTCCAATTCACATATCAAATTAAGTCAAAAAATTAACAACTTAAACTTGAAAGTATTTTTATTTAGCGCATAATGCTTCGTTGAAGTACAGTGGAAATGTTTGAGATTATCCGGAATATATTTAAAATAAAAAGAAATGTACAACTCAAGTCAAACATATTTTCGAGATTCTTTCGGTGTTTTCTATTTGACGATTGGAGATGATTTCGATGGGTGAACTTAGAATATTTGAGTAATTAACTAATTACCAATAGAATCTCGAAAACATGTTTGACTTAATTTCTATTTAAAGTAAAGTAAAAAAATATTTTTTTTATGTTCTCGAGAGATCAAATGGTCAATCAATTAAATACAAGCTACATCATGGTATCGGAATCATCAACAGTATAATAGGTCTAGTGAATCCCAGCTTTAACACCACAATAATCTGACTTCTAACGTAAGCCTTAAAAGGTCTGAATAGGCCGATAAAGCCCCGTATACCCGCACAGTCGCGCCCGCAACGCCGTGATCAACATGGCCGCCCCCGAGAGGTTATCCATGAGGTTCGCACACTCACACACCAACAGATACATCTTGTCTCCGTGCGATGCCACTGACTTGTGCAGCGCTATCTTCCTCATGCCTACGCTGTGGGGCAGATGGCGGTATAGCATTCTCGCCCCGGTCCAGTATAGCCAGTTCTTCTCGAATCGTTCGCCGTCGTCGCCTTCGAATACCTGGAATGGGAAATGGTAGATAAAGAGAGAAGCTCGCGATGAGGTGGCAGACAGTTGTTTATTATAAGCACTAATACAAAAGGTATTTATCGCGTTTATTTACCTATTTTCCCCGACGACGACGTTTTGACAGTGAAACCTCGTTAATACCCGTTGTATTAGTGCTTATAATGTGTTCAGATCGCGTAAGTTTGAAAATAGACAGTTGTTAGTTAAGACCCTTTTTATGAACGAATTTTTAAGAAATTCGGATTTTAGACCTAATAACATGTACCGTAACCGATAAGTGCAAGAGCAGGTATTTGCCATAATTATCACGCTGGCCGGTTGGTGATAGCAGTATTTGTGTTAAGTTGGTACTCAACATACGCATCCAAACTTTTCCCCGTAAGTCGTTCCTTCATAGGTACCTACTACACATTGAATAAATTATTCGCGAGCCCTATATTCTTCTCTTCAATCGACGTAGGTTCTATGTTCGGCTGTATATTTATTTATGTATTAGGTATGTTTGACGATTTCTCCGTCAACTTTGTACGGATTTGTAAAATTCTTTCGCTATTGTATGGACAATGATCGCGAGGTGGTCCCATAAAATTGTTATTCCCGAGGGATACGTATTTATACCGAAGAACTTAAAAAAACAGTGGAACTACAACACACAACAGTGGAACAGTGGTACTTAGGAATTTAAAATTGTTTTTTGTTATGCCAATAATTTGGCAGACAAGCTAGGTTCTCTAATCTCTATTTTCTTTACTATATGCTTCGATTAACGATACAACTATGAACCATTTTAACTGTAAATAGTAAATGAACATTGACATCCCTGCACTGTAATTTCGCGTCTAAACTGACGACTGTACTCTGTAACTACTTTTAACACCTGGTGGGATTCACACGCAGCTGATGCGCCTATAATCATGTCAGGGCTTTAACCTAATAATAGTGTTTGTATAAAAGGTCATATTGGTTAAATTATTCTAACCTTTAACTTTATAACCTTTTAAATACAATCGCTCTGTAGACCAATCACGGGGATTGTTCTCTACGATAGAATAGGGAATAATAACATTGCACCGCGTACATTGCGTACATTAGTGAAGTCGAAGGAATGAATTTCTAATTATTTACGCATTTGATAAGAATGTGACGTGAATTATCTCTATTCTACCGACGACAATAATCCCCGTGCTTGCCCTACATGGTTTTTTTCCCACCAAAAAAACGTCGGATCGAGAGAATAGTTTTTAAAAATAAAATAAACAGTTAATTTACACAAATAACGTTGTCCATAAATTACCTACACAGTAGTTGGTGCGTTAAGAGTCGACATGCTGGACAGTAAGTTGCGCAGATTGCCCCTAGACTGCAGCAATGCAAATGACATTTCAACTTTTTTATCTCACATATGTTGTCCCACTGGGCAACGGATTTCCCAAACCCTTCCAGGAATCGCCTTCATTTAAACTAAATAAATCCACCTATTGCTGAGCCTAAACCGAGATTGCTGATGGTGATCGTCTTTTAAAGGATAAAGTACCTAAAGATCGGATCTTTAACTAAGGTGTTTGTTTTTATATTGCGTAAGTCATCGCACTCGGGGTAATCTCTAAGAAAAAAATCTTGTTTACTGGATTTCGTGACTTAATTGGTTAGAGCGTCCCCCTACCTACTGACGGGAAGTTCGTGGCTTCAAGTCCTGCCGAAAACGATTTTTTTTGGGATATCTATATATATAAAAGAAAGTCGTGTTTGTTACAACACTTATAACTCAAGAACGGCTGAACCGATTTAGCTGAAAATTGGTGGAGAGGTAGCTTAGAACCAGGAGTCTAACATAGGATACTTTTTATCATTTTAACCATTTGACTTGACACATAGATTTAACGGGGGCGAAGCCGCGGGGCGCAGCTAGTTATTTAATATTTTTACTCACATGTTGACGTATAAGACTTTTGGTCGCTAGTCACTCAAAATGCACCAAACTAGACGAGCATTCAAGTTATCTATTACCTATCATTTTATTGAACAATTCCCAATTATTGAAGTTTAATCCTACCACCTGCTGCTTCCCACGGCGTTAGCCAGTGTTACCAACGGACTTGGATTAAGTAATGCATAAAGTATGACCCTTGAGGAGAGATTTACATTTTGATTGAAATCGATAGTTCATAGCGGATGAAAGGAGCATCCGTCGAGGTGGAATCAAACGTTCCACACGTTTGATTCCACCTCGACCATAGGTATTAACCTGTTGCTTTTCTCATTCATTTTTTACAAACAATAATTGTCCCAAGGCGGGAATCGAACCCGCAACCTCCTGCGTCGCAAGCGGACCTTCGCCCGCCGCGCCTCATCGGTCGTCATGTACGTACGATCGTTACGTACCCATCCGCGTATAATGTAGACATCTAAAGACCGAGCCCTGACTTTGGTTTGAAATGTAACAGTTATTGTTACATTTCAAACCAAAGTCGTACTGAGTTTTTGTTTGTTTAATTGAATAACATGTTTATATCCAGGCTTAAAATTTATCAACCATTAATGTACTTTTTTAAACCTACGCAATTTGTTAACATATTCGTTAAATAACGCTGGACGATTCACACAGCATTATCTAGCCCCAAGTTAAGCAGAGCTTGTGTTATGTGTACTAGTTAACAGTGTAGTGTTATAGTAGTGATATACGCGGTGGGAATCGAACCCGCAACCTCTTGCGTCCCTGCCAGAGCTTCGCCTGCCGCGCCAGAAAGGTCGTCAAATAAATATCGTATAATTTATCAGGTGTGTAATAAAATAACCACCTTTTTACCAGATAATTCACCACCCCACAAAGCTTGCTCAGACCAGACACTATTGACAAAGTCTATTGAATGAGACACTCATTATGGAAATATGCTGAGTGGATCTCCGAAGCTTTTACGTGAATTGTATTTGGTATTCAACGCGGAGGTGTAAGTAATATTCGAAACAATTTGTGAGTTTAATGAGATAGCCCTTGTAAGGAGCTGTCGTTTGTCTGCCTTTGGATTGGTAAATGTAAATCCGGCGATATACATATTCCTGAATATTTGGGATGGATAAAACACGGACATAATATGAAAATCTCAATCCATCCGTCCATAAAACGTCGCTTTAATTGATAAGACCGCCAATTCGTGTATTTTTTTAAATCTGTATTAGATGTAAGTTTAATTAATAAAGGATTATCTTATATCTATAACAAAGATTTTAAAAAAGCTCAAAATATTTTTGATCACCCTTTACGCGCTTTCTTTTACAATAGCTTTAATACAATGCACTGTCTAATGTGAACAATAGTAGCATCGCAGAATTGCTTCATAGACATTTTTGTATTCTATCTGGCGATTTCGCTGCGAGACCATAGTCTCAAATGATTGGTTCAGCAGAATTGGGAATTTACCACACACAACCTTATTTCGTAGTTCTATGATGCATTGTTATTTTTTATCTGTACTCACCTTATAAACACTTATGATAAATCCAGTCGACGGCGTATGCGACTTCTTCGGTCCCCCAGCCAAATCGCTGAACGGAGGCCGACATATCATCGCCACCTCGCTATACAAATCCAGAGTATGCGCCGCTGAATACCTGATCGTCTTCGGATCAAACTTGTTCAGCGACGCACATCTCATGTTATTGTAGAAGAGAAGTGGGTCCGTTTGCTGTGTGTTGATGACGTAATACGCTATGAAAGGAAACTCAGCGTTTCTTTCCATGTTAGCAAGCAGCATTCCACCGACTGCGGTGTTCGCTGTCGCGACTTCGCTGACTAATTCTGCTGCAGCGGCTTTTTGTTTGAATAGTGGTTTGGTTAGAGGTGATTCGAGGATTGGCTCGATTGGTTCTAAGGGGCTCATGAGGTGGGCGAGGATGCAGAGCTTTGGATCGGCTATCTCGAGGATGCTGAGGGCGTTGGATGCAGTCTTTGTTTGAATGCCTTTTTCTGGTGTTGGTGGTGGTACTGGCAGCTGAAATGGAAGATAAAATATCTGGTAATTGTCTATTCTCAGCTCTTTGTAATTGTGAAACTATCTATGTGTTAGAATTTTATTTTCCTTTATTTAACAAATTAAAAAAAAACTTACAGCTATTTTCTTAAGATATCATGCATGATATATTTATGATATGCTATGAAGGCAAATTACAAGTATGAAGTCACGATTGTAATTTGATTTGATTGATTTGTCCTGAGGCGGGAATCGTACCCGCAACCTCCTGCGTTGCAGGCGGACCTTCGCCCACCACGCCACAGAGGTCGTCGTCGTAAATTGGGAATTTTGCGTCGAATTACCCAGAAAATCGGTATTCATACAATCAAGCTTCATTTGGTACTTACTGGCACACCATCAGGCAAGAACCTGTCAAGCGCGTGCGCAGGTATCACAAAGCAGTCCTTCTCGAGCGTCGCCAGGCTGACGGGCTCGGTCCGGCGTCGGTCCGGCGCCGTCACTGTGGTGCCGCCGCGGTCCCATCTCAGGAGGGACACGGTGGGCTCCCGGGTGACGAGGGGCTGCGGCGGCTCCGGATCCGTACCCGTGCCGCCGCCGAGGACTGGACCACATCGTTCTGGAACGAGAAATAGGAATTATGAGCTACTTTATTTATTACTTGACTCACGCACGAATACTCAAGCGCGTCTCAGATTTTAGCTCGTCTCAATTCGCAACTTTTTGACAGTTCAATGAAAATCTGTCAAAAATTCGTCACTTAAAGCGAAGAATTATAGGTTTTGAAGTGTCTTAAATTTAGAAAGATGTGTTTATGTGTGGTTTTGAAGTACCTATCTTTAAAGAATTATTAGTGAGGAAAGATGATTTTTTTTTGAAAGAGACAGAGGTGAGGCAGTTTCGGGAGTACTCTAGTTCGAATGACATTAGCTCGATGTTCATTACCTCGATGTCTCTACCTAAACGCAGAACAGAACATCGGGGCCATGGAGGCTTCCCGTTCTGTTTTGCTATTTCAAAAACGTGTTATTTGGGCAAAAAAACTAAGAAATGGTAAAAATAGAGTAAGCTAGTGCAGCTTCGTAACTCGTAGTATACAAAGTGTAGAGGGCCTACGAGCCGTTGAAGCTCCTACGGCGTAGATATTTCGTAGAAACCCTAACAATAATTACTTGCATTTAAATATCTATCGTATCGTCTATCTTGTAAATTTGATTGATTAAGATTAATTAAACACTATGTTTCCAGTACCTTTGATTTCTTCTTGTTCATAAGCTCACGAAAGCTTTCAACAAACTCTCAGCCGCTCCCATCCATCTTGGTTCATCATTATTAAATATGATAGTTCATTAACATCTATTAATACCCTGCCATATGCAACTCATCGCGGTTACCACCTAATAACCTCGTCGTTTTGCGCTTCACAACATCAAAAACTGGTTTCATCCAGATAAAACCACTTTTATAGCTGAAATTCCTCAACAAAGCGGCAACATTTACTAAAAACAGAACGTCGTTTATTGATGTCGTTTTTTGGTCGTTTATTGATGTCGTTTTTTGAAATGTTTAGTGCTATTGGTGCAACTTAAGAACGTTTGTTTTGTAAATAATTATTTTAATAAAGATTAGGAATGTCTGCAAGCGTAAACGTCTGTCAATCTAATTTCGGACGTTTCAGCTTCAGCCCGTCTGGTATTCACTAATTGCACTTTAAAACTTAATATGAAAACACAAAACAAAATGTTATTTACAGCTTCGCGTATCCATTGCTGGGTTCTACACTGTTATTGGGGGATTAGTAAGGGATCCGTTACCTCCTCCATCATTGTACTGCGTGCTGGCTCGAGGAGCCGCGGAGAAGAAGATATGAGTCTTGTAGTGGTGTGGTTCTTCCATGCATGAGAAGCGTTCCCTGTCCCGTCGCTTCGCGTTCCTTCCTGCGCCTAACGCCCCTCTCGCCTTCCCCCCACCCCCGCTACTAGAGATGGTCTTCTCAGAACTGAAGTTCTTCCGAAACATCAGATTCATTTTGGATTCTTGCCCAGTTTTATCTTTGTCGCACTGACGAAGGTTGCTATTTTTCTCTTGCTCTAAAGTTCGTAACTAAAAAGTAATTAGCGCGCGTCGTTCGGCTATATTCAGAGGTTGTCTGTCTCGTTCTAAACTGGACTAGATACGTTTGTTTATGTTTTGTCTCTGCTTGTTTGTGGCAGTTGCGAGGTGAAAAGTCTTAACATTTTATTAAGTCTGAATTAGAATATAAATTCCTTAGTTTCAGAAGTACTTTCAGGAGTTGCGATTTACGTGTCATGGAATTAAATTGACGAGGATTTATTTACTATACCTATGGGCTTAGAGCCTGCGACCGCAAACCTTCTACCACCGCTGATATTTAGCAACTTCTATCTGCCAAAGCCACTATGACCCAAACTCCATAATCCGTGATCGCTCCTGCCTGTGTTGGAGGCAAAAACTTTGTGTCTGTCATGGTATGCACTTTGTGTTGTGACTAATTTAATAATTTAATGTATAAAATATGACTTGTCTAAGTGCTTATTTTGTAAGCCTAAAGAAATAAATGATTTTTTACTTACTTTACTTTTACTTGTCAGTTTTATAAAATGACGAAGGTTTGGCGGTCGCAGCCACTTACTTCACTAGGTTTCGCATACATTAGTTTCATACTAAAATTAAAACTGATATATTAAGCCTCTTATATGAAACCTTACTCTAGTATCTCTCTAGTATCTTTTTTTTTTTTTCTTTTTCTTGGACTCGCTAGTTTAAGATTACTAGTATCTCTTATTTCAACATATACAATACGACCCCGACAAATAATTGCTAGTAATTACAAACAAACTACCCATGTCCTGGCAACTTAAAAACAAGGTAAATATTTACTGAATCGCTAGTGATATCAGTGGATAATGTGGATATTAGCAAATCGTTTCTACGAAGCCAGTGCCTTTGATGATTTAACCATAGGTAAACTAGTGGCTAGTGAATTACGCTAATTTTCTTTGTTTTCGTAGAACAATGAAAAGAACAAAGAAACTAGTTTAAGCTAATTTAGTTCGTATTTATGTTTTTATTTGTACTTTCGTAATGTTATTTCAGTTGGATTACTTCCTGCAGTTTTTGATTAGTTTTGTTCTCATGGTGATATATATATATATATAATTATGATGAATGCTCTATTTCATTTGAAGTAAATATTCCTAGCTCGTCATAAAATATTTGGCTATCGTTATATTTATTAATTTTTACGTCTCTTTCTGCGTCATTATGTATAAATGCAAGTGTGTGCAATTAATTTGGTCTTTCAGGAATACTTTAAATGACAAAAGTAATTTATAACGGAATATTAACCAAGATTTTCGAGTTACATTTTTCAGTTTTTGAATTGTTGTTTCTTTAGTTGTTTTAAAAGTTATATCACTTTAAATGAAGTTAGCCTTCATTAAAAGTGATAAAACTTAGTTGTTAATTGGGTACACGTAAGGTTAGTAGAGCGTTACTTGTTGAATAAAGCGACTAGCATGAAAAATTCAGCATTATCGATCTATGTTCAGGCAACCTTCAAAATAGACAAATTGTTTGAATGTTAGTTAATAGTCCACGAAACTTTTCATTGAAAATGATAAAGAAAATCGTGACTTAAGACAGAGAGATGCTAAGCTATAAGTATAGTACTCGAGAAAGTTAGGCCTGGAAGGTATTTTTGGGTAAAAAAAAGTGCGTGTTTCCAAAAAGGCAGAATATATTACTTTTGATAACTCCAACAACACCCATCTCCTATCTTAAGTGAGGAGTCCCTTTTGTGGTGTTATCTAGGACCCCTTCCTTTGACCCTATCAGAGGTTTGCGGTGATAAGAAAGTAGGGACCATCAGTACAATTTCACTGAACATCGGCGATCATTTAGGCTGAAGATAAGAACGAGTGTTATGCTGAATTATTTTCCAAAGAATTTGGTGTCTTCGGCCTAAAAACTGCAATGGCTACGTAATAATAATAGCAGAATTCAAAGAAATTCATTTCACGAATTCGATTTCTACGTTTTAACACCACAATTTTCAAAGTATTGGTAACGAACAAATTTCAAGTTAAATGCATGTTTCTGTAGAGTCAAGTGGAAGTTCTGATACTCTACCAAGTACTTGCGCTAAATACGAATAAAAGGTGAATATAATTTTAAACTTTTGAGGAAAAACAGCATGTTTTCAAGCTAGAGTTGAATCCTTTCCAATTTTCCGAGTGCTCTGTAAATCTCAGTGTTTCTCTCTCTCTCAGTGGTATCTATGTAGCTATCCTAGTTGATTTTTAACCGTTTTTATTCACGTCTCGATGCCATAAAGCTAAGTGGTGGTTTTCCTCGACTAGAAAATACCTCAGACTTCATTAGTTTTCTTTAAGATCTTTTGTTTTATCATTCAAGTAGACAATCGAGCTTTAAAAAAATAACTAAAATTGCTTATTTACTAAACCCCAATGCAAACTGTCCTTGCGTTTATGAGTTTCACGTGTCTATCTGTAAATGTAGGGCATCGGTCCAAGCTATTTTTTTCTTTTCTGAAAAGTGACTTGAGCGAGGTGTGTTTGGTTATATTTGGTGCAGTTTTTCTAACGTGATTCAGTGATTCATCTCTTTATGTAGGTAAGTTTCAAAATAATATAGTCGTATTTGTTTCAGTCTCAACTACATAGTTATACCTAAGTATTTATCGCGTACCTAAGCCACTGTGTTTACCACAATACACAATGAGTTGCTTTATGATGACCAATTAAAGGTTTGAACTAGTAACCTTTTCGATTAACGACCTCCTTACCTTATGCCTTTTGAACCTCCTTTGTAGTCATGTCTTAAAGTGTTGCCTGATAAAATCAGAACCTCCTTGCGAAGACTAGGATTGCCTGATAAGGAGACTGAATAGCCTCTGTTCAGTGTTCACACGCAACCCTCATTAATGCAAATTAAACGAATTATTTTAAGACTTATGGAAATGCGTTGGTATGTACTTACTACCCTTGTAGCCAGCCCACTGACTTTTTGCTTCCAAAGAGAATACAAGGCGTTTCTACTCTGATTCTAGATAGATAACTCTATTAACCACAGATAATGTTGAACGCAGTGGCTAATATATGCAAATGCACATACAATACATTGCTTTGCTTATCAGTGGGCGCACGCAAGTGACTGCCCACTGCGCGCTCAATGGTCAGCGAATGGCTACCGGATTTACTGATAGTAGTAAAGGATGACGTCCACTAATATTGAATAAAATAGGTTTATGAAGTGAAAACTCGTAACGGTAATTTCCACTAGGTATAATTTCCACAATACACAATCAATGTTATTTATACCGGGATATTTACCATGATTAGATTTTTTAGTTTTCCAATATTTCGGCATAGTTTCATTCGCCATGATCACGGAATAACTGAAGGCACTGCGAGTAAGTTATTAAGTATTTTTAGTATAGAGTAGTTATATAGTTTCATATTATATCATAGAAACGAATGTGAGGCTTAAGGACAAACGGAATAACCGTTTAAGTTAGCTTTTACAATTAGGGCACGCGGCAGCGTGTCCAAGCCAAGTTCAAGCAAAGGAACGCGCCGAGTGTATCATAACACCAACCACTTGGTGCCACTGTTTCTATCAGAATTAAAATGTTGAATAACTTTATAAAATGACTAATGTAATGAAAACTGACCAAGTCAAATCTAACCTACATAGATTTGACTTGGCACTCATTTAGATCTCCATTCTTTTTGCGGGGAAGCCCACAGCCAATTATAATTTTTGTATTGAACTTGGCTCTCCTTTTTTACATTTATGTTTTGGTGGGATTAATATATACTTCCTGTGGTGAAAAATTATTAAATGAAAAAAAGATATCATTTTCCAAATTAGTCCTTATTTGATGGAGAAATCGACGAACTTGCCTGTATAAAAACATAAACATATACGTACATCCAGCCTCCTTTTTTCGAAACTAGAGCTACAACGGCTCAACTAGATAACATAAATTAATTTATTACTCAAATAACTAGCACGTGAACAATAAGAAAAATAAATAAAACAGAAATACACTTTACATTACAAAGTGCAAAGTTTTCAGTTAAAAAGTTATTATTTCTCCGAGTTACTAAGAAGTTTTATTTTATTTGTTTATTACTCTTGTAGTTTTCTTGCAATCCATTTTCTTCCAATTTATCTCTTCTGACCAAAGTTTTTAGTTATTTTCAGTTGTTTCAAGCCACACAAATAAAATAAGTTTAATCGTCTGGTAAACCGAGGGGCATACAAGTTCTGTAATTAGAAAAGTTTTCTTATTTACAAAGTATTCGGGCTTGTGATATCTTTCGTATGAATGTAAGTCAAAACTAAGGAGGTCAAGGTCACATAGTCCTTTTGTAGTAACTAAAAACTAGACCGTTTTGCTAAAAGCTATTTTATTTTTAATTTTTAGTCATGTTTATTTTATTTTGTTTATTGAGTAGCAAATAAAATCTTCTCATTCATTCATTCTATTATTTACTCTTAAAATTATTGAGTACAGTCAGCACCAAAAGGTCCTTCAAGTAGAAGTTTGTGCCGCGGGCAACCAGGGTGGAACGCAACCTTTTCGAAGTAAGTATTTTAAGTCATTTCTCTCATACAATCCGAGCGTTGTCAAAGTGGGATGAAACATCAAAGCAGAAACTTTATCCCATGTAGTTTAGGAAACATTGAACATTTGGCAAAATTTTGTCGTTTCTATACAGATTGATTGTCTATCAAAATCAAGCTAGCTCATGGGCGGGTTTTATGAAACAAAAAGATTTTTGTTTTTTTTTAAATAAATTATCATATTATATCAAGTAAGTACAAACAAAAGTATCATATTTTCATGTTGATTTATATTGCTTCATATTAATTAATCATTATTCACAATCTCGCCTGAAACACAGGATTACCTAGTTCAGGCTAAATTGTTATACATAGCGATATTTATTTATTAAGTGAACTTATGTTTTGTCTAGCTACGAGCTTTGATGAATAAATAGTATTTATTTATTTACAACCACAATTAACTGTAAGCACTAAAAAACATAAGCTGTACTGTTTTTAAAAGCTAATACTCGACACAAATCGGCCATTATCACGTACCAGCTGGCTACCATATTAATGATTGCTTGTAATTATCGCCAGCTATCAGATAATTGTGACCAATCATCGATTCACTATCAATAATTTCTATCAATGTAACTGCTGACTAACCTAACTATAAATGTTGATTGATGATTTTGCTGTAGATGGAGCCTAACTATATGCTAGTGTACAACTGCGCACATACGTGTGCTAAGTGCTTGGAGACTGCAACTCGGCAAGCTTAATGTAGGACGCCCTCCGGCCAGGTTGGACGACGACCTGCGACCACTTCACAAATACTGATAATGACAGAAAACAACAAGGTTTACAGCCAAGTATGTAAAAACAAAACTTCAATTATGCATAATTTAATCAGATACATATGCGTAGCAAAAGTGATTTAAATTCGAGTTTTAAAACGGACCAGACCAATAAAAGTTTTGAAAACTAGAAATTATTTCGTACGTCTGCGATTTGCTACGATGATGTTATAACAAATTTTCGACCAATATTTCTTTGATTTTGTAACCCTTTTGTTAACAAAAAATATCTAGGATTCTAGACCCGAGTACAGTGAATTCTTCGGCGTACATTAGGAACTTATACGTAAACCATAATAATTGACAAGACGTTAACAGGAGCTTATCGTAAACAACCAATATATTTGCTACGGCGTAGCACCGCAGGTAGTGCTACGAATCGTAGAGACCCCCTACGAAAGTTCGCTTTTGCAGACTCATTCATAAGATTTAGTTCTATTTATTAAAGAAGATAGGAATCTACAGTATGTATAACCAAAACACTCACTATCCTATGCATTATTGATAGCTAGCTTCTGCCCGTGGCTTTGCACGTACTTATCAAGTAGCCTATGTCCGTCCCCGGGATACCATTTATCTCCCTGCCAAATGCTACCTGCTACCGTTTAAGCGAGAAACGATAACAGACAGACAAAATTACTTAAGCTTATATGATGACTAGCTGTGCCCCGCGGTTTCACCCGCGTGTTGATAGATATTTTGGGTAATATAGAATATATCTTTATGAACTAGCCTATGTGTTAGTCTGATATGTAAGCTATATTTTTGTGAAGTTTCATCAAAATTCATTCAGGAGTTTTTTCGCGAAAGAGCAACAAACATACTTACATACATCCTCACAAACTTTCGCGTTTATAATATTAGAAAGATTGATATTTCAAGGTCTTCGTAATTCATGCTAGTTACGAAGACCTTGAAATATCAATTAATAGCCGCGTGAATTTATTTTATGTTTATTTATGCTCTAAAGAACCAATTAAGTTAGAATAAACAAAATATACAGGACACAGATTGTCTATCATGTCTTTGGCCTTGACTTTGAACCTTGGATATAGATATGTACATACTACATACCTACAGTACTTACAGAATGGACTGTGTGTGTAGTAAAGTAACTCACGCACGGTAAATTATAAATTGATTTTTGTTTACTGTAGAATGGTTAAGTAGCTTTCACACGCTTTCACTAGGATACTACTAACATTTGGTAATAATGGTGGACAATCCACACTGCATCATCTAGCCCCAAGCTAAGCCGAAGCTTGTGTTATGGGTACCAGATGACTGATATACATAATAAAACTTTTGAAACTCTCATGGTTATTATATATATACACCTAAGTATTTAAAAACGATATTATGTTATTCCGTGAGCATGGCACATGAAACTGTGTCGAAATATTGGAAAACTCAAAAATCTAATCATGGTAAATATTCCGTTTTTAATGACTTTAGTGATATACATAATACAATACGTTACATAGATATATATTTTTACTATACATATGAAACGAACAGAACGACCCGGAATTTTTTTTCAGCAGATCGTACAAACGCAGTCCCGAGGCGATTTCTATTTCTATCGAAGAAGTAGAAAGCTTGAATCTAAGATAAAATTGCCGCAGCGTGGGGTTCGTCCACGTTTTCATTGAATACAAGTAAGTATTCAGATTTAGTCTGATTGTGGATGATATTAACTTTTTAAAGTGCATGTAGTTTGCCGTCGAGCTTTTATTGAATTATTTTTACAAAAAAGTATTTATTCGTGTTTTTTCGAAACGATTTTCAAATAGTGCCTGGCTTTCCCCTTATTAAAAATTCTTAGTGCCAACTTATTTAATAAAAACTGATATGAATAGCCGCAACCTTAGTTTTCTCATTTAAAACACTAACACAACTCAGCCTCAGTTCTTCTCAGCAATTAAGCCATTCAACACTAAATGAGAAACAATGACGTCGTCACGCTGTCTCGAGGATGTCCGTTCTCATTCATATCACCAGCTCGATGCCTATTTCCTACCCGTGTAAGTTGCAAATTCTAGAAAGAACACAGTAGAATTATACAGTCTACCGCTTAAGGCATCTGGTTAAACACGTACCTAAAATAATATCGCTTTATGAACTTTTCTTAAGCCAGAATATACTTTATGCAATGCAAAAAATTACGCATTTGTCAAGTTACTTATGAGTTTCTATTTTAAATTTGTTTGCGACAAACTTTTACCTATTTTTAAAGCAATTTAATAGCTGTCATCACATTTAATAAAATAAAATAAAATATAAAAATAATCGTATTTTTTCGTAAGAACAAAACCTTCTTGATTACAAAAGAAAAGGCAGCTGCCCTCAATGGGTTACAAATTTGTCCTACCCTGTATAACCGATTTCCTTATGGAGTTAAAAATATATAACGTTTAGTAATCTTCAAATCTACATTCTACCGTGCTACCTCAGGCGTTTAGAATTATCAAAGTTTGCAGCCTTTCATAGCAGTATCTGTATCTGGTACATTTAACAAGGAACTCTCATTGAGACTTACAAAAACTGGGGTTGTGAATTTAATGAGCTACTAAAATGATCAGTCTTGTACAACTTTGTTTCACAAAGGAATTAAATAATACCCCAAAGTTTTCTATTCGACGGGACTTGAACCCGCGACAAGTCTCGTCGTCTTATTTTTGGGATATTATTAAATTTCTTAGAGATTACCCTGAGTGCGAGGACTTACGAACTATAATAATGACATCAGTATTTTCAATAACCATAAATAGTTATTTTAAACCTAAATTTTTTTGGGAAAAATTCAACGCAAAATTAACAAATCGAAAAACAACTTTTTAATACGTGTACCTACATATGTAAGTAAATTGCCGTATTTATTTGGACCGAGTTAGAAGAAGATGTGTCAAGCTGAAGACAGGGCGCTATGGCGCTCATTGGGGGAGGCCTATGTCCAGCTGTGGATTATTATAGGCTGATGATGATCATGATGATGAGAAGAAGATGTTCTAGAAACACTAGATGAAAAATATAACTAAGTAACTACGAGTAGATAGTCCATTGTTTATAAAAATTGAAACGCGTTTAGCTCACGTGCGTCTCAAAGGTAACTTTACCAAATTGAAAATGGCCCTAGTGAATTGGCCAACATTAGATAAATTGACTCCTCTATAAAATATTAGTCTGTTCTCGAGACACAGAGCACTTTAATCCTACTAATCTTATAAAGTCGAAAAGTTTGTGAAATATGACCTTGTCATCATCATCATCTGACTATAAGAGTCTACCTACTGTTGGTTATACCACCTGGCCGAAAATGTGACCTTTCAAATGTGGTCTTTAAAAGTACTGAACTGATTCTTATGAAATTTGGCGTACATTTAGAATGTAGCCTAACTTAGGTATTAGGATTCTTATAATGCCGAAAATACGCGTGCAAGCCACGGGCAGAACCCACTATTTTATTTTATAATATTTTTAATTTTATAGTATTAAGATCCTTTAGTATTTTTATTATTTTTTTGTATTGATGTGCACCATCAATACGTTAGTTATATTGTATTGTATAAATCCAACTTTTATATATTAACGCACGAAGGTATTATTATATTCTTGTTGCAAAAGTTTTTTTATAAAAATAGACCACAAAAGTGTTTTCTTTCCTTTAGTTATGCTGATGAAGAAAACCCAGCCATATCCATGATATTATTGAATACAAAGAGATTCCATTTGCAAGTTTATTTTTCTGCTGAGGCATTTCTTTGTGGGGAAGTTTATAAGTATCTTGAGCAAATCTTACAGTTTCTTCATCCGATATCTTCTTATTTTGTCAATGTCTCGTAAGAAGGGGTTTATGTGTCACTCCCCTTAATTGGATTTCGTAGATTATTAGGGATTAACCTTAATTCTCTAACAGATATCGATTGTTTTAGAGTCCATATAAAGATGACCAATGTCACGTCTGCGAGACGGTTTTTGACCCTCGATACTCAGTAGACACATTTTTCATACGTACCCAAAGGGTAAAACAGGACCCTATTACAAAGACTTCGCTGTGTGTGCATCCGTCTGTCAGCAGGCTTTACCTATCTCATGAACCGTGATAGTTATACCAACAGTTGAAATTTTATATTTAATTTATATATATATATATATTATACCTACAGTTGAAAAAATACTAAAAGACAACAGAATAAAATATATATTTAGGGGGGCTCCCAAACAATACAATATCCCATAAAATAGATAATGTGAAGCTGAGTGTATTCCACCTAAATAAAAATAAATAAAATAAAATATATTATTATTCACACTAATTATTTTCTATGGGATTTGGTATTAGCGCCTATTGTGCACACACTTCCATGTCCAGAGGCGCTATACCAAATCCCATTTTTATTTGGCGTAGGCCAATCCCATACAAAGATGAGACGTTACGATTACGATGACGTCTCGAAATCTCGATACTATCGTCCAACCGAACTGCGGTAAAAGCTAACGTGTGGCCATCGCTTGTGGTGTTGGAGTGGATCCAAACTCGTGACGCGCACCCGACGACACTTCATATCGCCGGTATCATTGTCGCATACCTTGCCAGGTGGTTTACTTTGAATAAACGAACGAAATTTACGATCACGTCGGATCGCACAAAACGAATGATGGCCGATCCGTTCTTTCGGTGAACTCGCTATGAACATGATTCTGACATTTATTTCTTAGAGATCCAAAACGAGAGGTTACTTGGTGACTCACCGAGAGCAACTTTGTGGTAAGGTTATTCGTTTCGTGCGATCGACGTCATCCGTCAACTTTATTATTTTATCAAAGTAGACCTCCAGGCAGTTCACCGATATTTAGTAACGAGTAAAGTAAAATGATCTATATATCTAAAATATGATCTATAATATTATATTATACCTTCCATAATCCTTCTCTAAATATTTATATTTTTTACAACTAATAATTGACATTAATAAATGATATCTAATATTTGATAAATTTACTAATAAAACTTACAAGAGACAGTTTATAATTCATTAAATGTCCCATGTTACCAAATATAGTTTTTTTATTACACAAAGCCTTATACGGACCTTCGCCCGCTTCGCTGTGCCACAGAGGTCGTCGATGAAATAAAAAATAGAAATATAAACTTCTAAAACACCATTTTAAATGGATTGCCATCACATGTGCAGTTTTACTTTACTTTTCGATTCACTCACTATAACTGAATGAATACGACATATTAATTTCATACTGGACTGACAGGGACAGAGTGCGAGGTTCTCACAAATGTGGCAAAAGACCGCTGGAATCCCGCCAAAACGGATCGGGCGACTAAAAAATCAAATGTAAGTCATACGTGGCCGAGCAACTGGATTATTTGCGAAATCGGTGCAAAATGGTAGGCGTTAGATAAACGGGTCTAGAAAGACTTGATTTTTGGTTTGTTTGCCGCGGGGAACAGCTAGTATTTGATAATATAGGCGACCTTGTTGTTCTCAGTAGTTTCTATCACAGGTTCAGAGGATTCGTACCTGGTGATTCAGTTAAAGGTGATTATTGAAATCCTGCTTGAAATCTGCTGAAAACGTTTACGAATTATACCTACACAGATTTGAATTACCGGTTATTGAATCAAGATCTTAAATAATGTTTTTCTCAAGGTCTTGATGACTCGATCTTGATGTTTTGTCTTGCAAAACGTTTGCAACTGTTTTGGCCTTGGAACGTATTACCTACCTAAGGGCTGGTGTAGAGTCCCATAATTTTTATACAAACATTTTTAACATTAAATTTATTCACCATTACATTATTACTACTAGCTTCTATTTATATGTATTTAAGATTGTACTTAAGTTTTAATTCGTTTTGCAAGATTGTGGTGTAGTAGGTACCTACGTTAACATCAATTTTTAATAAATAAATATCCTTTTTAGGGTTAAGCTTGCCTTTGTTATTAATTTTCTAGAATAATGTTCTGTATATATTTAATCGTACAAGAAATAATAAATAAATAGACAATTCAATGTCATGGTACCATTTGAGTTGGTAACTAATAATAATATAACTGAATGTCGATGATGACTATCAATAATCATAATGATAGTCATCATCGACATTCAATTTGCTTTATCGCCTTTATTACCATTTGCAATTTGCAACAATTCCCTTTAACGACCAAACTGTAATTTCAAAGTAAACAGATGTTAATCTCCGTAATGCCATGCACCCCGTAATAATACCTGGTAAAGTAAAAACTGGTCATTAGTGTTCGGGGTCGGCGCAGGATATCCGCAATTTTGTATTTCTGTTTATTATTTGACCTTCGCACTGGGTAATGGACTTTTAAAGGGCATTTCTTTGGGGTCTCTTTGTAGTGGCCTTAACTATTAATTTTAATGATTTACGAACTCTGCTCTGGCCACCACAGGACTCAAATAGGTAGACAGGGGCCTAATTCCACTAACTCAATCGCCTCACAATGACTATTGTGTTACAATAGTTTTGGTATTATATTAGCACAATCTTCCTCAGTGTCAGTTGTATCTATGAAAATTACGATAATGACAACCGTGGACAGTTTTGTCACGAATAGAAATTCGTCACAGTCTCTTTAATCGTTTGAGATAAAGAGCTAACATAGGAATTCTATTATTTTTCTGACAGCTAATTTGGTCTATGGTTAGCGATCACAGAACAAAAACATAGTTATTTGACGGGCGTTTAGAAGTAAGCGAATATGCCCTTCGATCCGGGATGCTTTTTTATATGCGATGATATTACCATTTATTATGAGGAGGGGAGTGCCATCAGGGTTGTTTAGTATGAAAAACCTAACAAAGCCAGAACTTTATCATCATTATCAGTCTATGTTAGTCCACAGCTGGACATATGCTTCTCCTAATGAGTGCCACAGTGCCCTGTCTTCAGCTTGACGCATCCAGCATCTACCCACAGTCTTTCGCAGGTCGTTAAATGTTTATATGAGACATGTCTGTCACCAGTGCCCCACCAGTTTGAAGTCGCTCAGCGAGCTATGGAAAGAGCTATGCTCGGACTTACTCTGAAGGATAAGATTCGTAACGAATAAATCCGACAGAGAACCAAAGTTATCGAAAATTAGCAAGCTGAAATGGCAGTGGGCCGGCTCGCGAAGCAAGTACCGACTACGTAAAAATAACCGACGCATTTTGTAATACTTTCCTTTCTAGCACGGATTTCCATCAAATCATAATAACTGCGAAATGTTATTATTGCGTGGAGCATAACATAATTAATTCAGTGCAAAGGCCGGGGAGCGGTCAAAAGTGGACGCACATTCCGGGGTAAGTCACGCAGGGTTAAATGTTTATGAGACATAGCTGTCCCAAAATCATAGGGCATAAATAACCGTGCGTCATTACTTATTAAAATTTACAGCAATTATCTTTCGGAGTTTTGGAGGAAGCCTATACCGATGAATGAATGATTCCAATGGGGATAGACACAGACAATCAGACATTTCTTTGGTAGGAAGAGTTTGTTTACACAAACTAGAATGTAGAAATAAAATCAAGCAAATTACTTAATGACACATTAATACTGTTAAAATATACTGCTAAGAAATAATTAACTGCCATTTTTTTAAAACTTAGTTAGGATATTAAAGAGCTTAGAGAAAGGGCAAAACAAAACATCTAAGTAATATGATTATAGTTGGGAATGTATCAAAGTGAAATGTACAGTGTGGTTTTTTAACTGACTATGAAAAAGATGTAACGTTTTGGCTATATGTTTTTTTGTTTATGTCCGTCGTTTTCTCCGTCATTTAAGGTCCGATTTGGGTGATCCTTTTGCAGTTATATAGAGAATGGTCCTTTGATAGTCCCATCAAATGTTATTATTAGCATTTGCCCCATAACTTAAAAAATCTGTTTAAAACTAGGGGATTCGAAGTCAGTTTTGAGTTGTTTCAAAACAATCAACTTATAACTTTTAGTGAACTCATCACTACATACATAGTATAAAACAAAGTCGCTTCCTACTGTCCGTCTGTCCCTATCTATGCTTAAATCTTTAAAACTACGCAACGGATTTTGATGCGGTTTTCTAAAATAGATAGTATGATTCAAGAGGAAAGCTTATAAACTTTTTGACACTATTGATTTCCACTATTTGATTTCCACGCGGGTGAAGCCTCGGGACGTATCTAGTGACGTTTAAAACTGTTAAAACTAAGGGATTCGAAGTACGTTTTTAGTTTTTCAAAACAATCAACTTATAACTTTTAGCGAACTCATTCTGACTAAACACTAGTCAAGGTATGACGTTAAAAGAAAACCTCTAAACCCCATCACCCCTCAAGTGGTCGTCCGGATACCACACAATGGGACCATAGCGGCCAAACTGGGCCTTGGGCTACCCCAGCCATTAGCAGGCCATGTGACCATTACTGATGGGTCAGGGCCATTGGGACTATGGGCCATGGTATTATACGCAAAGAGGTTCGGTTGTTTGAGGTTATAAATTGGGCACTTCCTTTTCATCTATTCAATTATTTATAATAATGGATTCCCTGGATTGGTTAAAATACTCGTAAGTCCTCTGCACAGGAAAGTTTTAGAATTTCCTCCTAATAATTATCACAGTCTGTTTAGTGTGGGTCTAAAATTTCTTATTAATTTATCTCATTGAGTGTAGACAATTTAAAATAGATCTAATTACAAAAGATGGATCTGACAATGTAATAAACACAATACAGCTTGAATGCATGTCACTGACAGGAGAAGCTGCTTTCAATGCTATTATTATTTCATCTTTATTTACGTTCTTCGCTAACCAAAAGCAAAGTAAGTTAAGTACTTATTATACATATATTTTAGCTCAAAAAAATTAAATATTATTATCCAGCATTCATCCAAGTGCTATTCGACTAGGTATTGATAATTTATCTTTCTTTGTTATCATGCGATTTTTTAAATACAAGAGCTTGGGGACCACTTAACGTTTGCGATTAGAGTAAGCGGTTGAAACATCGGGATATATAAAACAGAAAAAGTACGCGGTAAATACTCGAAGTATTTATGATATTTCTATTTATTCGGCCATGAAAGTGATCCCTTAGGATCAAATGTCGGATTTTATTCACTGTGTTACCTAGTGTACGAAACAAACAACCTTTATAATAAGGGTTTCAGAGCATTCGTTTGATCTTTGGTACCTTACCTACGCCGAATAACTCTCTGCGCAACATCATCAGCCTATGTTAGTCCACTGCTGGATATAGGCCTCCCCCAATGAGCGCCACAGCGCCCTGTCTTCAGCTTGACGCATACAGCATCTACCTACAGTCTTTCGCAGGTCGTCATCCCACCTGGTCGGAGGGCGGAGGTCACGTCTCTGCGTTCTGCGTCTTTACTTTGGAGAAATAACGCTGTGATCAAATTTGATTACAATCTAGAATTTGATTTTAATAAAAGTGGGTATGGCATTTTAGGACTTCAGAAATGTCGATAAAGTCGTAAATTGGATAACACAGTTATATATCTTTGAAGGGTGTCGAAAAATAAAAAAAGCTTCTATCGAGACGCGACAATTTCTTGGAGAGACGAGTTATCTTTGCTTTGGTATTCTATACGCATTACGCGCTGAGAAAATGTTATTGGGTTTCAAAATAATTTTAAGCTAAGTTCTGTCTCGACAATTTTTTTTTGAAGTTTAATATATAAGTAGGATATTGTCTACGATGTATGTACACTTAATTTGTATTACATATAATTTATGTTTAATGGGGAAGTAAAGCCATAATTAGTGAACAATCCTGAATGAGCACTTCCTGAGCACTTTCTGAACCCATTGTGCCAGTCAATTGGTGCAAGCCTCGCTAATTGCGCGCCGTGCCGCGATCACCACAAAGCTCTCGGAACTATGATTTATAGAGAACTTCTGACTAGTCAGTGGAGTACGCTTGGTTCGTCAAATTAAAGATGGTACGTAGTTGCCTTTTAAATTGAGGAAAATTTGCTTGCGGACCTTTTTACGACCTCTGAAGCGCGGTGGGCAAAGGCCTGCTACGCAGGAGGGTTCGATTCCTGTCTCGGGACAAATGCTACGAAACCAACCATAGTTTCATTGCGATTCTAATGAAACCAAACAAAACAGCGGGCACATGTCGCGTCGCCGCCAATTCGTCGACCTCGGCCATCGTATGCAGACATGTTATTTTTCTGAAGCCATCACAAGTAGTGTTCCAAACTCCTTGGAGATAGCTTAGAGAAAGGAGGTCGGATACATATCGAAATTGAAGAATATTTTAAGGAGGTCAAAACCCACAAAGGATTGCATCGCAAACAAACTGTCTCGCCCCGTGTAATATCTTAATTCAGGTCGAGGTCAACCCTGTAAACTAAATGGACATCCGCGAAAACAAGCCATCATAAAGTAATCCAAAAATACATCGACTGCCAAAAACCTGTGAATATAATCTGGAGGTCCTCTGAAACGAGCGCATTAGCATGATGGTGTTGCCAACATCGTTACAAGAGGTTTTAGTTCAACTGAGTGTGAAGAAAGCAGTTTTGAGTCGCGAGGGATATTAATTTTATTGCGTCATTTGCTGTAAGACTTACTTGTATTTACTCCAGTTGCTGTCAAATTAAAAAATAGAGACGGGGTTCATATTCTCGTACAGAATGAGACGTGTACATTAAATACCTACACAATTATTTCATGTTTTATTGTTGTGTTGTTCTTTGACCGCCATTTTTTAAATGATCTTACTAAGGTATTGATGCAGTTTCATATTGCCAAAGTTTAATTTGACAGTCTCTACGTGCATAACTCGTAACAGCTTTCAGCTACATTGTAGCTGAAATATAAAATGTTATGGAATGTCAAATTAAATCTTTTTATAGAATTTAGTTTGTGCTTACAGCAATTTGTCAGACAGCTATTTACGTTGACTGGCGGACTCTGGGAGACTATGCGAGACTTATAGTATGCGACAATCGTCGCGTCTTAGCTTTCTTGTTATATGTTTTCGTTTCCCAAAGTCAGGGCCGAGAATTGAATAAGGTTGAAGTCACTGGTTGAAGTAAACGAGATATCTCCGACGACACTCCCATTTACTTTTATCTTCTCTGTTATTGTTCCACGGTTAAACGATGTCTAGTTCCTCTACTTAAAATAGAGCTATTCTTTTTTAGTGTTTCTATCTTGAACTTTGTACTAATGGGTTTACAAAAACATACCAAAGTCTGCGACACGAACCGGCAGGTTGGTGCGACATTACAGTACATATATGAATATTGCCGACAGTATTATTTTTACAAGCTTTTTTTCTACTTTCCCTGTTAGTTTGTGTGGGACAAATTTTGAAACTGAGTTGAGTTTTATAGCAGTTGGCCTGAACCGATTGAGATGAAATTAGACATACTTTTGTAAGTTCGGTGACAATGCACTGTTATGGTACCAACGAGCTAGTCTGATGATGGACACCGAAGGTGGCCATAGGAACTCCTAAACGAAACGATTTATCCCCATCCAGTTTGGGTTCGTTGCTTATGTCTTCCGCACACTTTTGTCCTAGATGATATAAAAGCTTATGTTTTACCTGTGTTTGTGAAATTAATAGAGCTATTACTGTCGCCAGCGTCTTGGGGACGCTTCCGATTGGCATTGTCATGGATTAGTTGAGCTACAACGAGAATGTTTGCAACAGTCTGCAGTAAGCTCAACGGTTTCCATAGCATTTACTATTTCTAATTTGTGTGTATCCTTTAATTAATTTTTCTTTGTTAACATACTTTACTAGAGTACATTATTTTAAAGATTCAACATTAATTTGTCATTACTATAAATTAGTAGTAGTTTAAATAGACAATCTTGGCGTTTTGTGACAAATAAATCAGAAGCTCCGAAAATATCCCGGATTCCGCGTTAAACTGAGCCAGAATGTAAATAATCGTCCCGTTTTACTTTCATGTGATATCTTTATTATGTTCTTGGCTAGAAATTATGAGCAGATATCCTATTCGTATTACTGTATGAAATGTAATTAAAATTATTTTGGAGAGCAAATTTATTTGTTTGTTTTATTTATTAATTCTTAAGTTGTCACTTAATTAACCATTCACATAGAACTAACACCTAACACATGCACCAGGGCACTGAAAAACTGAGTTTAACTTTATTTTCTCCAAAAACAAGCTATTGCTTTTATTTCAATCTATTGAAGCCATAAGTTGTTGTTATAGTTAAGCTGCTTGGTTTTTTCGCCCCAAACAAAACAATGGGTTCTTACGATATAAATTCTTCAAGACAGAAATACCGTTATCTATCTACAGACAGACACTGAATAGTAAGTATGGCAAGGTAGGTAGGTAATAAATCTCGCTAAAGGAATACATTTCTTATCTTTTTTTATTTTATTTTATTCTTCTTTCTTTCTTACGATAGTTTAATTTGGAATTCTGAAACTCCCTAATGACCAATCAATTAATTTGACCGATTTGTGACCGGTTAAAAGAAACGTAGAGCTATATTAATAGTTTTGAGGTAACCTCGTAAATCTTAAGCGTTTTATTGGTAGCCTTCGTGTAACCTTTACATTTTGGTACAGTAACACATTTATAAATTCTATTTCAGGTTCATTAGTTTATTGTTTTAATAATTTGTGTATTTTTCTTGAAAGTTGATAGAGTTCCGTTGATAAACAAATACAGGAAGAGATCATTATAAAATGTAAGTTTTCACCTCGCTCTGACAAACACTCACCAATTTAGATAGATTCTAAACCTTAACTTACGAATTGAGCACTCCGTAACACTATAAAAAACACAATATTTATAATACCTACAGCTAAGCAAACTATTTTACACTAATTGTATTTATTTTCAGTCAATCAACTCATTTTCAACAATGTTATTTTCCGAACGCGCGAAAGCATTGCATTTGCCGCGTATACTTCGAATTTAGAACGCTGAATGCGTCAGTGACATTCTATTTTCCCGGTTAATTCATTCCGAAAAGTTTTTATTTGCGAGTTTTTTTTTTATTTTAGTGTTGTGACGCTCGCAGTCGCGGTCGCTTGCCGACTGAGTGTCTGAGCGACTCCTTGGTGAGTGGTAGGTCTGGTAGGTAGGTATACCTAGTAGCGTATTATCGACGGTCACAATCTTGATAACAGTGAGGTCAGGGTTCAGCCATCGGTGAAATACACCAATCTGATTAGGGTTTAAATCTTGATCGTTAGCGTCTTGAGGATATGTTTTTGGTAGCTATACATAATATGTAGTTTTCGTAGAGTTTTTATTTTATTTCAAAGATCACTAATTGTAAGTACTGAATCAATACTCGTTCACTAACATAACTTAGTATTTATAGTTAAGAAACTGGTAATAAAGTAGTACTTAAGTAAATTCGTTACTTTTCGTATTTCCAACCTCGCAGTTGAAAGAATGTTTCCGTACATAGAGATGTGAAATAGGTACAAAGTTTTTATACAACTTAACAAAAATCGTCATTAAAAATAAAATAAAAAACGTATTAACTGGGTAATTAAACACTTCAGACAGGTTAATAACTAAATTCCATTATAAGATTCAATAAAATGGTTCTTGTTTGCAAGTTCTTCAAAGGCGATATATAAATCTCAATATCTGTCCGGAATATTACTAATAAAGTGAGAAAATTTTCCAATTCTTGGCACGTTTCCGACTAGTATATACTATTCAGTTTATTTTCTCAGAAATCATCAAACCTGTGCTACCAATGGGTACACTCGACTACAGAAATGGCTGAAAAGAGCCCAAGTTTGGTTATTTGATGGTATTGTCGTCATTGAGACGTTCCATTTTTGTATGGGATTTAGATACAGCGCCTCTATCGTGCGGACATGGAACTACGTAACTCCATACAAAAACTTGAAACTATCTTGTTACCTAACTCACACCGAGTTGGTCGACCACGCGTTTTAGGTGTTTATAATATTATCAAAAATGTGTCCACGGGCTTAAAAAAATATTAATAATAATACTCGATTTCACACACTAGCCCCAAACGAAACAGATCTTGTGGTATGGTTTTCAGGTGACTGATACATTTACTACACTTATCACTTAAACATATGTATATTAATAAAAAACCCTTTCGATAAAACTAAGTTCGGTAATTTTTATAATGAACTCATAAAACCGAGACCAGATAAAAGCACAGCCCAGCACAGTTCCGTTGGACGATAGTATGAAATGAAGTGAAGACGTCAACTACATAGATGTCTCATTTTTGTATAGAATTATCGTAGTTACATGGCCGATCGATAGAAGCGCTTTACAAAATCCAATAGCAAAATGAGACGGCTCTATTCTATCAAAATTCAGGGCTCAGGGTGAATAATATACTACCAAAATAACACTTAAAAACTATAGAGACCAGATCCCAAAAATGCAGATCATATAAGAACAATTAGTCACAATGAATGTCAAAGTCCAACAATTTTCGTCATTAACAGTACTTTTTGCTAAAGCTTGTTATTTTGAAGGCGTATGATTTATTTGAAATTGAAATGTCATGGTTAAGCTTTCATAGGTAGCCTTTCTGCTGGGCGGCATAAAGCGGATAATTCATAATAATGTAGGGCATTGTTGCAAAGTTAATTTGCCAGCCCGTTGGTTATCGTTATGGGTTGTAATAACTAAGTGGTTGATGTTGGTGGGGTAGTCTGGTGTTACCGAATTTCGGCTTTTTACACGACCTGCTAAAAAATAAATGAAATGAATTAATATGTTATAAAACTTACACAGAACATAATAAACTTAAACTAAGAGGAAACGTGTTGGTAAGTGTGTAAGTCCAGTAACGAAATGGCTTTGCCACAGCATGAGTTGGATGACTAGTCATCAAATAATTTTTTTTCCGGCTCTGGTGGGGGCACAGAGAGGGGCTTCGAGGCTTGGCCTCATTACCCCGGCGTCAACTCGAGGGGTGACGACCCCTCGGTCCTTGGGTTTTGTGGGAATATCTTTTTTTTCCCCCTTCTCAATGTTTTTTTTTTTGGCTGCATTTGGTTTGTTTATTTTTTTTTCTTTCCTTTTTTTTGTGTTTTTTAATTTTGTTTTTGACTAGTCATCCAAAAAGGAGCTAAAGTTCTCATAATTCATGTTTGTATTTGTATGTAACACTTTTAGTTGTTTATAAATAAGAAAATTTTCTTACATGTCAAACATAATATACATACGTAGGTATTTATCAAAATGACATTCTTAACTAAGTACAAAATAGTTGTACCAACTAAGTACATACCTATGTGGGTTTTTACCATAACTTTTAATTGCCTGAACTAATTTGGATAATTGAATGTTGATGTTTAGAATTCATGATGTAAGAATAATGCTCGAGCGATACTGAAAAGATTTTTTTTTGAGGAAAATTGAGAAAAATAATTTCTGTGCATCTGAGCGCGTTTTGGACTCGGGTCTATATTTCCTCTTTACTTTGTTTTTAGACGTTACGTTTGGTTAAGAAATAGTACTTACCTATTTAAGAACCCTACAAAATTTGGTTCAGCATTTTTTTTTAAACAAAAACATGACTGAAACCATGGACGAATAAAAACAATCATCTATCTATGCTGAAACTCAAGATTTGCCACCGGCCAACTCTTCGTAATAACCATATTTGTAGATTAGAAACGGAGGCTGTCGATAGTAACATTGGTCATTTTTATAATCTACTAGTTTCTGTCCGCGGCTTCGCACGCGTTGTTTCTATGGAAACGTTTAAATTTATTTATATTCCATTGGAACTGATTTATGAGCCTATGTTTTATTCCAGGTCTAGAACTACCTGTTTGCGTACCCATTTCATGAAATTGTATTTTGTACTTAAGTATCTAACAAAGGATATTCTAAAACTGTGATCTACCAAATAAAAACAGTTGCCGCTTTAAACCCATGTAGCATATTAAAACAATATCAAAGAAAATATTTGATCATTTATAAGTAATATCATATTAAATATCAATCAATCAATGAAATTAATAATGTTGTTTTGTTTTTTAATCTTGTGTCAAATCTATTGTAATTCAGTAAACACGACCAACAGTATTATTTTCCTCCCACTTGTTTCACGCCTACTGATAAACAGCGACCTCTATCAATTACCTCATAAACTAACACAAGTTTTGTTCAATGCCATCTAACGGCAAAGTAATAAACTATCTAAACAACTGAAACTGAAACAAATGAAAAGCCGGGCCGACCGAGCTTTTCCCTCGAAAGACTTCTATCGTATAGCCAAACAGATGGCGCTACGAAACATCGTAGATTCAGCGTAGCTTTTTCGTAGCGAACTTCTACCACACTCTTTCATGCGGTGGCGAAAACATATTTTGACTTCAGATTCAATAACTTTATTTCTTTACATACTAAGCAGTTAGACAAGTCAAATTCTATAATGAGTGTATAACCTTGAAGGTGCTTGTGTGGGGCAAGGCCAAAATGTCAATTTCAATAGTATTGCAGGAAGCAGTTATCTAGTACCCATAACACAAGTTCTGCTTATTGGAGGGCTTGATTATTGAATTATTTATTGCAACATAGAATAAGTCGTTTATTAATCAATCAAATTCATTGAATATAATATGTTGTTTTTTAAACTATTTATAGAAGTATAGGTGTGAAAAAGATAATATGTAGGTAGGTACTTATAGAGAAAAAATAGATTTTGCTTAGGTACTGTTTTTGAGTAGTAAAGTTATCGTTTTTGGCGAGGTGAATTAATATTTTATTGGTGTGTGCATAAAACAAGAAGTCTAAACTGAGGGCACGATGCTGAAAAATGTACGAAGGTACGAATTAATTCAAGTTAACAATATATTTTACAATATAGGTAAAAGTTAAATAAACCCAGGCCTAAACTGGTCAATTCTTTTTTTCCAGTTGGCCTTGCCGCTCCGCACAAGCTATTTCAAGATTTTTTTAAATTTACTTTTCATGAGACATCCTGTACAAAGCAATTATCATCAAAATAAGAATTAGGTGTTATTGATTTTCTATTCACTTAATTTTTTCTACTAGTAAGTATAAAAAATGGTGGACCTTTTTATTGTTATCAATACCACGGAAACATATATTGTGTAAAACCACTTCCAACCCGATAACAACATGTGGTTTTCTTCTAGTAGGTACCTTACCTACTTCCCCACCACCAAAAGAGGCAATCATAATAATGATAAAACTTCTGAACTATCATGGTTATTAAAACATACTTACGTCATTTATAACGGTATCAAACCATGATAAATATCCCGTTATAAAATGACTTTTGCATATAAATAACTAGTTGAGCCGCGCGGCTTCGCTCGCGTGGAAATATATATACTATGTGATAGAAAACACTATTATACCACACAAAACAGAAATAAATACTTAGAATAGAGGAAGTATAAAGGGCCTTATCGGTCTTATCGCTGAGAGTGGTCTCTTTCAGGCAACCTTAGGAGTAGGTTTATGAAAGAGTACGTAAAGCCCGTAGGACATCTCTGCAGCAAAATCATAGCATCATATTTTCTTTTTTGTAATTTTGTGTTTGTGTTTTTTATGGACCTTTGTTGTCTGAAAATAAAGAATTTGAATTGAAATTGAATTGAAAATAGCAGCGGAATCCAAAGATGGAAATCGAAAACATTAAAGTTTTTTTAATTACGCACACTTCACTAGATAGTATAAAACAAAGTCGCTTCCCGCTGTCCGTCTGTCCCTATGTATGCTTAGATCTTTTTTAAATAAATAAAGTGATTCAAGAGGAAGGTTTATTTGTATTTATATACATGCATTTGTAGTCGTGCGAAGCCGGGGCGGGTCGCTAGTAATATTATTAATGCGAAAGTTTGGATTGATGTTTGCCCTGACCTCTTCGCCAAAACTACTGAACGGATCGAGTTAAAACTTTACATATAGGAAGTTTAGGCCTGGTAATAAACATAGGCTTCTAGGTTTTTAGGTAAAAGTAAAATTTTATTTCTATCCCATGTAAACTGATTTTTGATGTAAAGTACATCAAAAATAGAAATAAAATTTAACTTTTACCCCATTAATCAGTCCCCATAGGACGAAATAGCCTTTAAACGTTTCCATAGAAACAACGCATGCGAAGCCACGGACAAAAACTAGTACTAAATAAATATGCAAAAAGTTTGTCAGAAGTGGGATTCGAACCCACGCCCACAGAAGTGGACTGCGACCTGAACGCAGCGCCTTAGACCGCTCGGCCATCCTGACATGTCGATATGAGTCAAATTTATCAATCACAAACTACGTCATAGTTTATTTGCATTATCAATGTGATACGTAACTGTTTACCGATCATCTGTCAACCGTCCTTGCACTTGATCTCTTAATTTTACCTCGCACTATCCCGTTTATTATCATTTGTATGCCTTGGTAATGTCATTTTATTTCAGATAACTGGATCCATAGTTTGTTAGTCAAATTAAACATATTAAGAATTTATTACTAGGGTTAGTTATACCTAATACTAGAAATTAACTAAATTATATTAAATCACTTTCCCCATGAAACATTTCCACCGGGGAGAGGTGATTCTACCTGATATAGTGTTTAGGATGGTGTTGGGGCTGTCACGTACCCTGCGCATCAGGGATGCTGTCTTTTTACGGAGGTTGGCATAGCACAGCCATCCGTCTGATATCTCGCAAACATTCCCGAAGCACTGCAAAATCGAGGCAGTCCCAACATCATCCTAAATACATTATTGTACTGTACACGTAGGGTCTCCAGCGTCCGTTTGGTGTAGCTTGTCCATAGGTTCCCGGTGTAGAAACCCTCGCAGTAGGCTCTAAAAAGTGTTACCTTAACTTCCTCTGAACACCGGGAAAACCTACGTATCAACATTATTACCCCTCACCGCTAGAGCCCTACGTTCACGTTCAATGTCTACGTTGTCTTTAAAGTCGTCGGTGATATAATGCCCCAGATATTTGAAGGATGTGACTTTAGGGCTATTTCTGGGAAGTCTTTGAGATTATTTCCGGCATTTCATCAATGTTCCGTCCACTGCCGTTATTACCACGCGTGGTCGGCAGATAAGTAATCGCTGGGGACATGTTGAAACGTGTTTAATTAAATACGCAGAAGGAAACTCATACCTTACCTCTGGTCCCTTCATAAGGTTCCTTTAGTCGGATTTTATATTACCCAATTCAATTATAATATAACCAATTATATTATAATTGAATTGATTATAAAGCTCATCATTAATCCAACGCCGCTACCACGCAGCACAAAAAGGTGCATTCAAATATGCGCTTAAAGTCGTTACTATTGGATACATTTAACAGTGACATAATTTGGCGCTTTTAAAAAAACTACAAGTGACTTTAAATTGTAACAAAACAGTTGTTCAGTTTCTGTCTTCACCTGTTGAAGGACAAAAAATTGAAAAAAAGATAATATCAATTAACTAATTATTTATTAAACAAACAATCAATGAACATTCATAATTTAATATTTTTTAGATTAAAATTTACTTTGTCTACGAGCTATATTTGCAAGGCTAAATAAATAAACGTTATTACATACCTATATTTTATTAAATAACGTTATTACATTACTAGCGTACCGCCCCGGCTTCGCACAGGTACCTATTGGAATTTTTAAAGTCATTTTTTTACACCTTGGGTTACATTATTGGAGTTTTAACAAGGTGAAAGAATTTTTCAAATCGGTCCAGTAGTTTCGGAGCCTATTCAATACAAACAAACAAAAAATCAAACCTTTCCTTTTTATAATATTAGTATAGACATATAGATAAAAAATACAGTACGTGACTCGAGAGCTGGTGAGTATCTGGCGCAACGCACTAGCTCATTCTACCCAACCACAAACTACACAGGATGTAGGTATATTTAGTACTCATATTGTGGTTGAGAATTGCTATAAATTCTGAAGAACCAAAAAATTAATTTATACCGAATCTTTCTTACTTATCACGAGGACCGTTCTTGAATTCAACGATGATCAGTTCGCATCGGTCTTCTAGCACTGTCGACCCTGCAGTTGATAACCTCAGGAATTACCTGAAAATACGCAGTGTCCATCCTAATGTCAACTATGGTAAGGACTAAGTTATTTCAAACGGGATGTTTACCATGATTTGATTTTTGAGTTTTCCAATATTTCTGTGTCTATGTCCATCCTTGTTTATATGTCAACTATGGTAAGGAGTCGCGGTGGTATTTATATTTATTTATTTAATAAATAATATTTACATTGCCATTACAGTGCAGCTCCATAGCGACAAAGAAAAATAAACAAAATACAAAAAATTCTTACTAAAAAATAACACTAATAAAAATACACCAATAAGCTACTAACTGTGACTTAATAATTACAAGTACTATGGCACACTGTCGTGGCACGGGATGAACTCTAGTGCTCCAGTCATCCCGTGACCACGACAGTGTGTAAACCTGTTGAAACGTCGAGAAAAATTGGTAAATAAACGCGATCAATACCCTTTAAATAGTACTCGTAATTATGTGTTCTGATCGCGTAAGTTTAAAAACATTTGTAACTTATTACTAAGTTTAAAATAAACAACTTTACATATTTCTATGACGACCAGGTGGGATGACGACCTGCGAAAGACTGCAGGTAAATACTGGATGCGTAAGACAAGGCGCTATGGCGCTCATTAGGGGCGGCCTAAGTCTCATCATCATCAGCCTATATCAGTCCACTGCTGGACAGAGGCCCCAATGAGCACCATAGCGCCCTGTCTTCAGCTTACCGCATCCAACATCTACCTGCAGTCTTTCGCAGGTCGTCATCCCACCTGGTCGGAGGGCGTCCTACATTACGTTTATCGAATCGCGGTCTCAACTCAAGAACACGTTTGCCCCAGCGGCCGTCGGTTCTTCGTGAGATATGGCCGGCTCACTGGCACTTCAGCTTGCTAATTATTTGAGCACAATTGTTGCCATTTGTGGCCTATGTCTATAGCAGTGGATTAACAAAGGATGACGATGATGATGACTATTTCTAATTCGGTTCGATAATTTGATTAAAAAAATATATACATTTCTGATTTCCAAATTCCCCAGATGAATGCGTGCAGTACCTGCGAGGCCAGGCCCAGGAGTTGGGTCTGCCAGTGCAGGTGTTCGAGCCTCTGCCCAAGAAGCCAGTGGTGGTGATCACGTGGGCTGGCCAGGAGCCGGCGTTGCCGTCTGTTCTCCTCAACTCGCATATGGACGTGGTGCCGGTTTTTGAGGTTGGTCAATTTTGTTTTACTCAGAAGTTAGCATACGTCCTTTTCTAAGGGGTTAATCTGATGAATGATGACCGATCTGGCGCGGTGGGCGAAGGTCCGCCTGCGACGCAGGAGGTTGCGAGTTCGATTCCCGCCTCGAAACAAATTCTGTGTACGATCTGCAGATATTTGTTCCGGGTGTTCTGGTTGTTTTCTATGTCTAATAAAAAATATCTTTCTATGTAATGTATTGTATTAATGTATATCAGTTATCTACATAGTACCCATAACACAATCTCTGCTTACCATGGGCTGTGTGAATTGTCCACCATTTTTTTTAAACTCAGAATTAGTAGTTAGCATTATGTCCTTTTTATACAATGTCGTCGCCTGCGGTTGCAGTCTGCGGCCCATCTCAGACTTAGTACCTTTAAGGGTTAAGGGGAGTGGGAGTGGTAGAGTCAGGTAAGGTTGGGGGACATTTGCGAAATACATTTTGGACCTCAGCTCTTTCGTTTAGTCATGTAGTTCTTATGGTGTTGGTTAATGTAAGTAGCCATCAAAAATTATTTATTACACTAATTACTGTAAATAAAGAATTCATAATCTTATCCCCTTGCCTAAATGTATTAGCGCAAATGTCGAGTCGGGAAAACGTGCAAGCATCTGCGGCAAAGATACTGATTCGAACCGAAGTACCTACGCTACACAGGGTTTTGTCTTTTTATACATTTTTTTAAAGAAAAGAAAGCACTGCTTAGCAATAAAATAGCTATGGAAACATAATTGCACTTGGTTGGCATACGCATATATACTTCTGTACTCTTCACACTAAAATATTGCTTAAACTTGAGTTCCCATATTTTTATTGTGTTTGATAGCTCACTATCGAGATACGAATCTAAATTGAATAGCTAATCTGTGCCCTTAAAGTAGTGTAGCTACATAGAAGGTTCTTTGTTATCATATTTAAGCCCTTTGGCAGTCGAAAGCACTCCAAGCAATGTTTACAAAATCGCAAAATCTTACAAAATGGCGTGACTAATAAGAGATTGGCATCTGGCCAGAGCTTCAGCATCTGGGCGCCTGTAAGAAGCGACGTTAGCTCCATCTTCATAAGTACTAATGCAAGAATAACTGCTCAATTATCAAACCATCTACTTGCGCTTTGTAACTGAGCAAAGCTGAAGGGAAATTCAATGGAACTTAGTGATTGCAATGCAATGCGAAACGGAGTTTTTTTATTATCAATAAACCTTCGTTTGACCACAATCTCACCTGATTGAAAATTACGATGTAGCCGAAAATGTATCACGTAACGTAGGTCAACAAATACCTTAATTTATTTTTTTCCATGATTTCATCTAGGTATGGTAGCTAAGTAGATCTACTTAACTACTGTAATTACGGAAATGCAGCATTTTGATTGATATAAATGTATAAAGCATTTATTCATTACGGTACCTACCTAGGTCCCTAGGTCCTAATTTGACTCATTTGTCACACTCCAAGTTTATTGCCTTTCCGACAGGAGATTATTGATAAATCGATCACGCCCGCAGGCAGGATGGAATATTATGAAGGGCCAACTTCCGTGGAGTTTGTTCCAGTGAGCCAAGCTCTGGGATATCCGCACTTAAGGTGTTGCGTATATTATTGAAGTTGAAGTTAATAATATCGAGAAGGGAAATAAGACGACCTCTGCGTCGTGGTGGGCGAAGGTCCGCCTACGACGCTGGAGGTTGCGGGTTCGATTCCCGCCTCGGGATAAATGTCTGTACGATCTGCAGATATTTGTTTCGGGTGTTCTGGTTGTTTTCTATGTATAATAAAAATATATCAGTAATGTATTGTATTATGAATATCAGTTATCTAGTACCCATAACACAAGCTCTGCTTACCATAGGGCTAGACAATGTTGTGTGAATTGTCCAGCATTATTTATATTTATTTATTTATGTTTTATCCTTTACACCTCCAGAACAGCTGGACGCACCCGCCCTTCGCAGCAGACCTGGTAGACGGAGTGATCTATGCGCGCGGCATCCAGGACATGAAGTCAGTGGGGGTCCAGTACATCGAAGCTGTCAGGAGGCTGAAGAGTAAAGGGATCCAGCTGAAACGGACCGTGCACTTGTCGTTTGTACCTGGTGAGATATGACTTATTACGTACTAGCTGCGCCCCGCGGTTTCACCCGCGCGTGGTGATAAATATTTTGGATAATATGCAATACATATTTCTTTATAAATTGTAGCCTTTGTGTTATTCTGATATGTAAGCTATATTATCTATTGTGAAATTTCTTCAAAATACATTCAGTAGTTTTTGCGTGAAAGAGCAACAAACATACTTACATACATCCTCACAAACTTTCGCGTTTATAATATTAGTAGGATGACTTGATGACGTATGTCGTGGCAAATCTACGTCTATGTCTACTTTAGGTTAGTCTATGGGTCTATGGTAAGGTATACGTGTGTTTTAGTGAAGACCGCGTCTCGGCAAACGTAGTATTGGACACCAACCGGCCAGGTGGGATGAAGACTTGCGAAAGTCTGCTGGATGCTGGATGCGGCAAGCTGAAGACAGGGCGCTATGGCGCTCATTAGGAGAGGCCTATGTCCAGCAGTGGATTACTATAGGCTGATGATGATGATCTCTAGTAAATATGATTACCTATACCTGTTTCACAAAATGAATAACATCCGAATGAATTTGATCCCCGCGGATAAATAAAATCGTACGACTCGAGTTATAAACGTCGATACGGAATTGGATAGCTCCATAAAATATCCGGCTGCCGTAAAAATATATGAAGAGCATCTTTGGTTAGGTACAGGTAATACTGGGTTATTCTAAGTGCTTATTTTGAAAGCCTAAAGAAGTAAAGGACTTTGATTATTTGATATAATTTGCTCTATTTCCTAAAGAACGAGTATCATAAATTGATATCCCCATAATTGGAACTTCTAACAAATTAATATTGCCTGGAAGAGATCGCTTCTAAGCGATAAGGCCGCCCATTGTACTTGTCACATGTAGTATCTTTCATAATGTTCTGTATCTGGTGTACAATAAAGTATTTTTGTATTGTATTATATTGCAATATTAGTAAATAAATAATGCTGGACAATCCACCCAGCATTATCTAACCCCAAGTTAAGAAAAGATTGTGGTTATGGGTACTGGATGATTGATATAAATAAATAAAACAATATATGTCATACTTTATAAATTATTCATTTCTAATATAAAATTATAATATCTAATTATAGTAACATTTCAAAAATAAGATTAGTATACTTTAAAAACTCGTCGTAGGTATAGAACACCTTCTCTATGAACCAGTTTTTTAGTTTTAGTTTGAAATTATCTAAACTCGGTGCGTCCCTAACTTTGTCTGGGAGCTTATTGTAGGTATACAATACATTTATTTATTTATTATTATTTATTTTTAGCCATTATTGTCCCACTGCTGGGCAAAGGCTTATAATATACAATACATAGATAAATATTTCTATTACATACATACATATATGTACATAGAAAATTACCAGAACACCCGGACAAATATCTTCAGATTGTATAAAGATTTGTCCCGAGGGAATCGAACCTGCAACCTCCTACGTCGCAGATCTTCGTCCACCGCACCAAAAAGTTCGTCAATTAGTTAACTAAATTGAGATTTTTTTGTTCAGACGAAGAAATAGGAGGCGGAACCGGTATGGCAGAGTTCGTCAAGACTCAAGACTTCAAGAACCTGAACGTTGGGTTCGCTTTGGATGAAGGCGTTGCTTCGCCTGACGATGGGTTCCTGGTCTTCAACGCGGAAAGGACTATTTATCGTGCGTTCTTTTAAATATTCTAAAATTATTCTTCTATGGAAATATCGGATTTGCGGCTCAGTAGACAAGGGTTAAGAATCAAAACTGCGACTCAGCAAAAGTAGGACGCCCTCCGGCCAGGTGTGAAGACCTGCGAAGGACTGCGGGCAGATGATGGATGCGGCAAGCTGAAGACGGGGTGCTGTGGCGCTCATTGGGGGAGGCCTATGTCCAGCTGTGGACTAAGATAGGCTGATGATGGATAAATAAATAATGCTGGACAATCCACACAGCATCATCTAGCCCCAAGTTAAGCAGAGCTTGTGTTATGGGTACTAGATGACTGAATGTAATCTATTGTATTATACAATAGATTACATAGATAGATATGTTTAATTACACATAGATAACGACCAGGATACCCGGAATAAATATCTGAAGATCGTACACACAATTGTCCCGGGGCGGGAATCGTACCCGCAACCTCTTGCGTCGCAGGTCCGCTGGATAGAGGCGCTGTACCAAAACCTATAGATAAATAAGACTATCGCGTCTCGATCCTAAGGTCAAATGGATTGAGGACTCAGTAGACAAGGGTTAAGAATCAAAAACCCAGCGAAGTTTTATAATTGGTGATTTTTTTTTGTATTGTATTTGTACATGGTGTAGCTACCGTGTCTATACAGGGTATCCTGTCAAGACCGGTTAGGTTAATGTGCTGTTTCCTTCCAGACGCGAAGGTCACTTGTCCGGGCAAATCCGGGCACGGGTCGCTGCTGCTGCCGGATAACTCCGGGGAAAAGGTCAGATAATTATACGGACGGTGGAAATTACAACCCTTTGTATTGTGTTGTGAAACTGGTTCTGTCTGGGTGTTATGTTCTTTACGACGCGAAAATTTTGCGTCGCTGAAAACATATAATTTTTGACGTTTTATTAGGTAGAGTCGTGCGTCTCTGTGCGTGGGTCTTTCTTTTCATAATACTAGACAATCCCCACAGCATCATCTAGCCCCAAGCTAAGCTAAGCTTGTGTTATGGGTACCTACTAGATGACTGATATACACAATACAATACTTAACACTTTGAGTGCTGAAATCACACGGTGTGTGTTTTCTACAAGTGACTAATATGCGTAAATCCACACTAGCGCAGCGGCTGATAAAATACAGTTCTTTGTGACTCAGCACAGCCGTAATATTTTTCGAACGAAACGCATGTGCGGCGCAATACAACCGCTGTGTAGAGCGGCAGCACGAAATTTTTAGGTAAAAAAAAAGACCGCAGTCGTCGAAAAATAATCGCAGTCAAAGTGTTAACATAGATAGAATTTTTTTATTTACATTATACATAAAAATGACCAAAACACCCGGAACATATCTGCAGATCGTAAAAACATTTGTCTGAGGGGGGAATCGAACCCGAAACCTCCCTACCTCCGTCGCAGGCGGGCCTTCGCCCACCGCGCCACAGAGGTCGTCAAAACTTTTACGTAACAGCATAGCTTAGGAATCAATTAAGTGAGTTTCCAGGTGTAAAATTAATATTGCCTAATTTATTACCATGCAAAGTATCATCATCATCAATTAGCAATGGACCGCCATCAAGTAGATTTGACACCATGGAACCGCTTATTTAACTCGCCTTCATAAATTTAATCAATCAATCTAATCATTTTATTTGCCATAGTATAAAACAATCTTATAATTACAGGTCATTTTCTAATACTTTTACATATGTAGGTACCTTAACCGATAGGGTAGAGGTAGATATAATGTGTTGTGTTTAGATGCAAATATTTGATCGGTAAAAAATTTAAATACTACAAGGAAAAGCAAAAACAATATTCAATATAAATTATTTGAAGAAAACGGGGAAAATATGTAGGTAAGATAAATAATAATTGTAATAGAAACTAAGTTTCTCGAGTAGGTACCAACCTCCGTTTAGGCCATTTGAAAATTTGCAAGCTGTAGGTATGTAGAATCGCATCGGTATGCAAATCGGTTATGAAACCAATCGGTAGGCATACCCCGATCGTATTTAATGTAGCTAATTGAGTGAATGTAGTTATCCGAGCACGATTTACTTCGGCCATTGGCAATGTGCCAGACTGCCCCGCTATGTACGTACAATGCACTGTAAGTACTATGTGTCATACCAATGTGCAAGTTTGTATCCGATGTAATAAGTATGTGAAGTCAAGGAAAATGGCTGGACAGGAATGGATAGGAATTGATTAAATAAATAAATAATGCTGGACAATCCACACAGCATTATCTAGCCCCACGGTAAGCAAAGCTTGTGTTATGGGTACTAGATAACTGATATACACAATACTATACATTACATAGATAGTTATTTTTTATTATACATAGAAAACAACCAGAACACCTGGAACAAATATCTGCAGATCGTACACATAATTGTTCCGAGGCGGGAATCGAACCCGCAACCTCCTGCTTTGCAGGCGGACCTTCGCCCACCGCGCCATTTCGGTCGTCGTGATTATTTATTTATCTCTTTAATACCTATCTATTTAATATATATGGTCAAGTTATTAAAATCAAATGTTTTCAAGCATGATTATTGTAAAAATTAATCGAATAATTATTATTTTTATTTATTTATATATAAATCTAAATATACACAGAATATTGATTGGATACGTATTTAATTACCTTTTTCCACATTTCGAAATGCATCAATACATAGGATTTTAATTTTTTTTTTGTAACCACCTTGTAATTTAATGTTTCTTTGCAGATTCGTTATATAATCGACCAATTCATGAACCTCCGCGCTGAATCCAAGAAGAAGATGGTAGAGGATCCTACACTGACTATTGGTGACGTCACATCTGTCAACCTTACTATGCTATCGGTGCGTGTATTCTTTACTATTGACGCTACGCAATACCAAAATCCGTCAAAATTCCATTCATTCACTGGGATTGAATCTCGGTGATAACGGTGTTGGATGTGTCAGCTACTTACACAATACTTTGAAATGTCAAAAATTAAGTCCAGTCAGACTTAGACAGGTTTTGCAGATAGACAGACTAAAAAAAAAAAAAGGCTGCAGGTCTGTCTGTCTGAGGGTAAGAGGCAGTTATTGTATAAATTTGCGAAAGAAAAAGTAAGGATAATAAGTAATACGAAGGATAAAGTGGACAGAATTTTCGACATGTGCGAGTTTAGTTAGCTCATAATATTTAAATCCGAATATTATTTTGTCTATCCGAATATATATATCTATAATTATATTTTTATATGTTCCCAAAGTAGTACTGCAAAAAGGCCTGCATCGATATATTGGCTATTATAAATATATTATATATTTTTACCTACTGTTTAATTTCTTTATTGTCAGGGTGGTATCCAAGAGAACGTGGTTCCTGAGCAGCTGACAGCCACCTTCGACGTCCGACTGGCTCTCACATTCAGCCCTAGCGACTTTGAAGCCCTGGTGAGTTGTCATTGTGGTATCTCGAGACAAGACAAAAGTTACTTCTAGTGGAAACAATGGTTCATGTAACCTATCTTTCACGTAAAAACCTGTAGACCTTCTTAAGGAAGGACAGAAAACATGAAATGAATAAATAAATAAGTATTAATGTCAATTCAAATGTCACCAAAAATAAACGAATTTGGCAACACTAAAAATTATGTCATACTTTTTACGGGGGACGACCTCGGAATTGACACTATTGTCGTTTTTTTTTTAAATTCGCGACCTATTTGTTTCTACTTGGGTATAATTCCTAGGTAACTACTTAATTAATCAACTAAAAAAGTCTAGTCTAATAAGTTCTTACGCAAGGGTTCATCGTTCTAATATATTCTTACGCAACGTCGTTCATCTAGGTCCAACAAACAATATTTTTTTATTTTATTTGGTTAACCCATGGACATTATTTTCTTTTCTATGCCAGGTAAGCAAGTGGTGTTCAGAAGCAGGTGACGGAGTGAGCGTGGAGTATGTACAGCGAGATCTTTTTATAACTCCCACTGCGCTGGACGATTCTAACCTCTATTGGAAGGCTTTTAAGGACGCTGCGGAGAAACTGTAAGTTACCTTACACTGGTAAAGAACTGATAAACTTATGTAACTCTGATTCGAAGGCTTGTCTACATCAGTCGCCTAATTCATACTTTTCTTTCGATCCCTTCGGTTACCTACTAAAATGTTTATTTAATTCAATTATACCGTTTAATTCAGACGTCAATAAAGTTATGGTACAAAAACAATAATGAAAGTGTCATATTATGATCTGAGGGTGGGCATGGTATGCAAAACATGGTATGCAAGCTATCTCACTTGTACCTTAGTACAAAGTTATGTACACTTTATTGTAACATTCAGGTCAAACCGCTACGGGTTTAAAGAGTTTTAATATAAGTTATGATGTATATTCTTTTAAAATAAATAAATACAAAATACAAAGTATTATAGAAAAATAAAAACAAATTAAAATTATAGGTAAATTCAAAATTAAAATTACTTCGGTAGGTACCTAATATATAAATAAAAATAATTAAAATCAAAATTCTCTCTACAAAATAATCAAATATGTACCTTTATGTATCTTTACAGAAACCTAACCCTAACAACCCGCACCTTCGCTGGAGGTACCGACAGCCGCTTCCTCCGCGAAAAGGGAATCCCAGCCTTAGGCTTCTCCCCCATGTCTAACACAGTGCCGGGTCTACACGAGCACGACGAGAGACTTAGCGTGGACGTCTTTCTACGAGGGATACAGATCTACGAGGCTTTGGTGCCTGCTGTTGCTAATGTGTAACCTTTTTTTGGAAGAATAAAGCACCTTTCACCTATGCAACCTCTTTTGTTACTGTTAGTCCACCTTTTCTACGACCAGGTAAGCAACCTCTTTGTCGTTTAGGTGATTTTGCGTTCCAACGTTGTGCTGTCACTGTCAATCA
Organism: Eupithecia dodoneata; assembly: GCA_947044415.1. NCBI lineage: Eukaryota > Metazoa > Arthropoda > Insecta > Lepidoptera > Geometridae > Eupithecia > Eupithecia dodoneata. The sequence goes on from OX345665.1 coordinate 1,879,368, forward strand.
AGTCAAAATTGGCTGCAATCGTTTTTGTATTCCCGGCTTTTATTTAAACCAGACAGAAAAAGATTGGTAAAGTTAATTTCATTATATGGAAGGTTGAGTCAATCTCATCATGTTTAAAAACACGGCAATTTTCATTTTGCCACAGGTTTATTGATAAAGTTTTCATCTTCTTTACCGAGCCCGTGTTTCATACCGCGTTTATTATGAATGCGGAAAGATTAAAGTAGGAAGTCGAAGTTTATATGAGCAGTGTACTTCCACCTGGTTCTATTTTATCACTTCTCTGGAAAGTTCTAGAAAATGAGGTTTCATTTCAAAATATTATAGTCAGTTTAAAATTTTCTTCTCTTTATGTTCAATTTTGTCGCGAAATAAAAATGCGAGTGCTGAATTAACGCCATAAATTTACTAGCCAAGCTGCCGTAAGCCGCAAAGTGAATGAAATTGCTTTATCATAGATCAAAGTAGTTTAGTATGCAACAGGTAATGGATCGCAAATTACAGACCGGAAGTTTAGTGCACCTTCGGGGCATAATATGGGTATTTACGATAGAGTATGCCAATAAATAAGGTTCTAGGTATAGCCTACAAAACTGAGGAAAGCCTATAAAACCGAAAGCTTACGAAACCGAACTAATGGGGTAGGTAATATTTTTGTTCACGAGTTATTATATTTTCAACTTTTAACACATTCACTGCGAGGCTTCAGCGTGAAACAGTCGGACGCTGCTCCACTACGGCTCTAACATTTGCATGACCATTGGCATTTTATGTGTAAAAGGGTGAATTTAAAAAACGTTGGTCCAAATTGCGTAAAACCTTCACAGCAGGAAAAGCTAGCATGCTTTTAAGCATTGTTAGCTATGCAAATTGCAACAAAAGGCAAACCGATATTTGTTAGTAGTAAATAGTAATTGATTCCAATGTTCAGTGGTGCCAGGCACCGTCCAACACGGGAATAAAGCCGTCATTAAATAACCAGGGCCTTGTAATGTAAAGCCGCCTTGTTTCGCAATGCGTAAAAATGACTGCCCCGTGTTGGGCGCCAAAATGAGCATTTGGCACCCAACACGGGGTATTGAAAATGGGTTTCATTTGTAACTTTTGGTATCAAAGTCAAACTCATTTATTTCTTTAGTCAAGTAAAATTTTATACTATTAATTATTATCAAATAACATTATTTTAATTTTAATGTTCACCTAATTTTTTTGTCCACTAGTGGAAGAAGTGAAAAAGAAACCATTAGTATGTTTATATATCTTATGTGTCTACTGTCGTCGTGTCTGAAAGTCATTAAAACATATATTATTTTTAGAAAGAACATACATTTGTAGGTATACCAGCATTGTGTTACCGTTTCATAAACGATTCTTATGTCTATTGTCAATCGACACACCCATTAGATACTAAAATATTCAGACCAATACTAAAGCTCATTTAGCCTATATAAATTTATAGATAGCCGCTCGATAGATTATAATAAACAATGACGGTTTCCGTAGGTGTGCAACATTAATTAATCGCAATAATTCAAGCAAAAATAATAAAACCATTATTTGTTTAATGGGAAAATATTTACCCGAGCAGGTGCTTACGTGAGAAATGATTTACCGCAGTGGGCATTATCCGAGCAGGGAGATTTACGATTTTCTTCGCGCCTAATGGTCCTTTGTGTTGCCAGTTTAGCCGGGCTCCCTGAAGCGCGGATGTTGGTGACCGTTATAAAAAAAGGGTTTTCAATCTAAAGTGCTGTCAGTAATGTACATGTTACAGATTAATAATAAATAATAATATTTTTAGCCTGGGTTACCTAATAGTATACCTTGGTAGAGGTTCCCACAAAGAAAGAAGACACAATCTCAATAGGCTCTAATTTATTATCGTATTTCCCTTTTTAGAATCAGATTTCAACGAAAAACGGTAAACTTCTACCCGCAAGGAAAAAAATAAACTTTTCTGTGCACTTAGAAACTCCTAAGAACCTAATTATCCACATTAATTTTTAAGCAGGATCTACCAAAAGCCCCGTCTTGCATTTCCTCGCATTTGGCTTCTGAAAACTACTTTGAATAAAATATTAACAGAAATCGATTTTTCGGCAACTGGTTCAACCACACTTTTGAGCATTGATTTTAAGTTTAAAAATAGTAAATAAATAAATAAAAAGCATTTAATGTTTCGAGCACACACAACTCATAAACTACTAACAAATTCAACGCATAGCATTAGATTACTTTATTTTTATACAAACATCACCATTTAAAGCCTGTACTAGTCCCAACAGTGGACTCAAATCAAACAAAAACTGACTTAAGCGTCCCATAATGACTCTTATCAAGGCAAACGTTTGGGATTTTTGCCTACTTTAAAAGTTTTACCAACATTTTGTGTAGTTATTTATGTTTTGATTTATCAATAAATTACCTAATTTTTTATTAATATGTTTGAATATACCATTCCAATTATAATGTATTGTTTGAGAATTAATAAAATATGTAAATGAAAATTAAATTATTAACATCTTACAAATTTTTTGTAATATAAGTTATACGATAAATAAACTACAGCATAATTTTAACAATACACAAAAAAAAACATACAAAGGGCGGCTTTACAGTATGTTTAAAAACAAATATATTTACTTTTAAATTCTTTATAGATAATCAACGTACATGTGAATCTCACCCACGAACCTTTTTCCTTCGTTTCGGCAGTGAATGGATAATGCAAGCTCTCTTCCGTACTCTGAATGGTTAATGTTTCTCGGCAATGGTTCTACGTGCTGACTCCGATATAAGCTGGCAACACTTTAATGTAAGTAAGAAGGCTATCTACATTGTAAATTTAAAATTTTAACGTAGGTACTACATACACATACATACGTATTTTGTGACGTGTCCAAGAGTCAGTTTGCGGATGGATGGAAGATGATTGAAAGAGTGTGCCTGGAGTTTTGTGAGCACGTTTAAATGTTTTATTTCGTTACACGTTTATTATTATTATTATTGTTTTTTTTAGGAATGGTTTGTATATACAATTTTATATTATGTTTTGAATTTTGAAGTTCCAACATTTAATTAATAAATAAATAAGAGTCCTGTTCGGCCTAAAGGAAGTAAAGCACTTTGATGTTGATGTTGATACATACATGTATAACATGCCATATCGCACTCATGTCCGTGATAAATAAATGAAGAATTCAAACCTATTTCCTTACCTACATGGAGTTCGAAATCGTGTGACAAGGCTCGCTCTATAACAGCACGAAACTGTAGTGTTAAAAAGAAGTCATTTGCCCTCATCATCAACATCATCAGCCTATAGAAGTCCACAGCTGGACATAGGCCTCCCCCAATGAGCGCCATAGCGCCCTGTCTTCAGTTTGCCGCATCCAGCATCTACCTGCAGTCTTTCGCAGGTCGTCATCCCACCTGGTCGGAGGGCGTCCTACACTACGTTTACCGAGTCGTGGTCTCCACTCAAGAACACGTTTGCCCCAGCGGCCGTCGGTTCTTCGTGAGATATGGCCGGCCCACTGCCACTTCAGCTTGCTAATTCTTTGAGCTATGTCGATAACCTTGGCATTTGCCCTGTGGTGGGTTAATTCAAAATTGGTTACCGCATTCACTGCCCAGCCTCGGTGGTGCGACTCGAAGCGCAGGGGCGTGCACGGGGCCGGCGAAAGACATCTGCGTCTTAGGCCATGAAAGTGTTACAGCTCTAATTGGTGTAGAAATCCTAACTTTCGGTCTGCCCGACTCTCTACCAATAAAATGATAATTTCCTTTACTAAATGGCCACAGCCTTTGAAATATGTAGCCATCGGAGTCTCTGGGCGGCCGTCAGTACAAACTGAACACCTGTGACCAGCCGCGTCCGCAAACCCATTGTGATATATTCTGTTCAGATGGAGCGAGCTTGTCAATTCATCAATGATTTCCAACCTTTTTGAACATAAAAAGCAGTTTTCATTTCACATTATTAAAATGTTAAAAGAGCCAACTGTACATTCTCACAAATTGACGAAATATTAACAGTCACAAAAACACAGATACGATGATGATGCTGTTGTGACCATGTTGTGACCTTTAGAATAAGGTGCTAAGACTGGAATAAAGAAGAAAAAACCCACCCACTTTTGAATATAACTTAATTTCTTAATGTCTACTAGCTACTATTTTATAACTACCTATTTTACAATCGTACAGGGTAGGAAATAAGTTTCCTACTCTGGATTATAAAATAGGTAGTTTTAATGACGCTTCTGGATAATTTACCTCCTAAAGATTTGAACTCCGAAAAAAACTTTATAAACATGAAAATTAGCACCATTATCGCTTAAAGCGATGCGCAGTGAGTCTGCTAAGTATTCTTATCCTGATTAAAATCGACCTGCCAGCTGCACGTGTTAGTAAGTATAAGGGTCGGTTTATATCTGACGGAAAATGCGTCGAGCTTATCTTTGGTCGCGTCTATTCGGTTAAATCATACCTGCCACATTACACGTCTACTCAGTTCGAAGGGCCTGTACACAAACGATCTCCGCCGATGTTACGCCTAGTATGAATGCATCAATCAAAATACACGTGACATGATACGTTTTGTAAACCGAAAATGCGTTGACGGAAACGGAACAGACGCTGTTTGGTGGAAGCATCATCAGTGCAGTGTGATAGGTTAAATGTTTTATTATATACTAGCTGCGACCCACGGCTTCACCCCCGTGGAAATCTATGTGTCGAATGATTTAAATTATAAAAAATACTATGTCCGTCTCCTGGTTCTAAGCTTCTCCCCACCAATTTTCAGCCAAATCGGTTCAGCCTTGTGTAATAAATATTGTAGGTAACTAACAACAGCTTTCTTTTATATATAAATTTGTCTGTTCTGGCGTTATTATATGCGACGCATTTCCCGTCAGATATGTACCGACCCTAATGCTTCATTGATGTGACTCTACAGCTGAAACTCGAGGCCATTGCGAAGTGCAGAAACAACTGCCGACGCAAAGTTGTGTACATTACCTACTTGTGCCGTACATGCGGAGAATTTCAAGTGTGTTTAGCTCTTGGGTATGTTACTTTGTGAATGGTAAAGTTAGGTACCAATTTATGAGTCCTAAAACTGGTTGAATATATCCTTTGTTATTCCAAAATGCTTATTGAAGAATATCAAATTATCTAGAATTCTAGACGATAAAAGAGCTTGGAACGAGTTTTGCTCCAACTCGATATACAAATCTAAATTCTAATAAATGGATTGAGTAAACGGTTTTACTTATTTTTATTGTTTGAGTTGTATAACAAAAAAAATACTTTATATATATTTTCGCGTAGTAGCTCTACGAGATTACGTAGCAAGACCTCTACGACGTAGCCACTCGTAGAGGGTTATGTAGTATGTCTCATACAAAAATAAATATTCCACCTACACGTAGTGCCTGTGCTGCGTAAACAAGAAAATTGAATCTAGATTTCCCCTATTGGCTGACGCTAACATCGACAGGCAATAAACATTTCTATTGACTCCAGACTACGTAGGAAATTGATTGTTTTTGCTTGAGAACGACTACGAAACGCTGAAGCCAATACCATTTTTTTGTTTGTATAAACTTACTATTTTTAGATTGTTTATTGTAAATAATGTGTGTTTATTGTAAATGGATGTCTTAATACCAATAAAAATGTTGTAATTTTTTATCATAATACTAGTTTAAATGACTTTAGAGTTAATAAGCATGATAGTTTCAAAAGTTTTAAATAATACTTCGTTCTAAAGTTGAATTCATTTGTTTCATTTTGCTTGCACAACTTTCGCATTTATTTTTCTAACTAAAGTATTTGGATGAAGCAAATGTAAAGCCCATAATTCGGGAAAACTGAAAGATACCATCTGATTTTGGACAGAACAATATGTCCAGCCAGCTAGCCTAGAATAAATATTGGTTTTCATAGTACCGAGGTATAACAATAGGGTATCGTGACCGAATCACGTCCGTGTCGTCACAATATAACGAAACGAAAGAATAAACATGTTAACGTTTTTATGGGCGTCGCGTTTCGAACGTACCACGCAACGAACAATAGGTTTAAACCTATTTAGTACTAATGAATTGACCGGATTATTGGTATAATAGTAGGGTAGGTACATTTATTGAGTACTAGCTGCGCCCTGCGGTTTCACCCGAGTGGTTATAGATATTTTGGATACTATACTATATATCTTTATGAATTGTAGCTTATGTGTTATTCTGATATGGAAGCTATATTATTGTGAAGTTTCATTAAAATACATTCAGTAGTTTTTACGTGAAAGAGTAACAAACATCCATCCATCCATCCATCCATACAATCTTTGACGTTTATAATATAAGTAGGATGTATGCACTATGTATAATAATATGCCACACGAAACTAAGTCTAATAACTTCTTTCTGCGGCCTGGTACGGATTTATCCTGGAAAAAAGAGATACCTAGATATTTTGATACATAATTTACACATGCAAGCAATAAACCATTGAGTATTGAAGTGTTAGTCTTTTTGTTTTTTGTTGTTAGATTGATCTGCTGATAGTTTTGGTGTGAGGAAACGCCATAAATATACAAGCAAACTTGTGTGCTTTAATATAATAATTGGTAGATATCTTTATTTTTGAGAAATCATAACATGCTTTGTATAGGTAGGTAGGTAATGCGCTTAGATTCTCTGAGCTGAAATTAGTAGTATCTTTTTGTCATTAACTGACTGCGCAAGAATTAGTGTTATAAATATAAATAAATAATGCTGGACAATTCACACAGCATTATCTAGCCCCATGGTAAGCAGAGCTTGTGTTATGGGTACTAGATAACTGATATACATAATACAATACATTACATAGATAGATATTTTTTATTATACATAGAAAACGACCAGAACACCCGGAACAAATATCTGCAGATCGTACACACAATTGTTCCGAGGCGGGAATCGAACCCGCAACCTCCTGCGTCGCAGGCGGACCTTCGTCCACCGCGCCACATCGGTCGTCGAGTCGTCGTGTTATGTTTTTATATAACTTGGTCCCGTAAAGCATTGCTTTCAAGTGGGTTCAAAAGTTGCCGAAATAAAATTTTTAGGCTCTTCATAAAAGGTGTTGGTTGCCCAAGGATCACAAAGAGGCCCCTTGAGGCTATTCAACTTTCTACATGCTAAATCAGTATGATAGTTAGTATATGTAGTTGAATGTCAGTATCAACCTTTTTGTTACAGGCCTTTAAAAACTTTCCAGGTAAAAAAAAACACATGGTTGTGATTTTTTGGGATGTTGTTAGGATAAATTAGATACCAATAGTATTCAACCAAGATTGCTTATTTGAAATACCTGCGCTAATTTGGTGCTCGAAAAACCAAGAGGTTTGAATTTTTTGGCTTACAACCAACTTCTAAAAAATTAATTCTAAGGCAAAGTTATCCATGACACTTTTAAAAGAGAGAAAATGATCGATGATTTGTGCGCAACCAAAGCTCTGTATGTACCTATGTCTTACAAATCTTGAGATACAACACTTCAAAATCGGGCCATTTTTCCATAACGTTTTTTTACAAGCTAACGCTACTTTTGTGCCTACGGTGACTGGCTATATATATGGGATTATCGGTAAATAATAAGATTACGGCGCCCTTCGTTTTTAGTTCACTAACTATCAAAAATCTATTTTGTCTAATTTCTATAGTTGATTACTTTGATTTAGCCACCAAAACCTGAAGTATTTGAGCACGTTCAAGTTCAAAATATACTCGTACTTGACATACCTTATCTTGCAAAACGGTAGCGCCCGGTCACGTAAAAGTTGCAGTCTAACTTTAGGTTCCAAGCCTGGTTTGGCAGATCGCCGCGGAGATTTAACTGATTTAAGACTTACTTACGTATGCAGTACCTGAAATTCCAAGTACTTTTTATACAGAACTAGCGACGCAGCGCGGCTTCATCTGCGTGAAAATTTGAAAAATATGAAAAAATTCTTAATTTTTTTTAGAACCTTCTACAAAGTTTTAGAAAACATTTAAAAAATATGAATGAAATCAGTAAAGCTCTTCTCAAGTCCTAGCGTAGGTAACCGGAGAAATAGGGGTTCAGAATAATCAATGTATTGGTAACATAGTAATTGTAATTAAACAATATGTTTATATTACAAGCCAGAAAATAATTCTTAATAATTCGAAGTATTAAATAATTAAAATAACAGTTTCATTGTTCATTTTTATATAATATAGATTTTCACTGGATAGCGATCAGAGGGGTGAGTCCGGTTGATAATAGTATCAAGACGTACAGCACAACAACTTTTTGTAAAGATGGTGTTGTGTGTTTAAAAAATAACAAAGTCATATTAAAATGTCCAATTATGAAACTTTGTGTCAAAGGAAACAAAACTCGTAGAAACAAGGAAATGTAAAACTATTCTAAAAGGCTAAGTTTCAAGCTGAATCGCATGCAATGCGCCTTTTGCCGTTGCATTTAAAGCATGTGATTTTCAAGTTTCAAGTTCCAGTTAGTATGATTATATATAATTTTTGAAATTTTAACTTTAATTAGAGCGCAGTGTTAAAACTCTTTAAATAAATAATTTGAAAAAACTTTAACACAGCATAGTTTGTTAATTATGATGACGAAAGCTGAAAAGCGACTTGGTTTTAGGGTTTTGAACGAGGTTTTACTTCTTAAATAATTTCCTACAAGTCCATGTTTTACAAGTACCTATAGGTATTGAGTGTAGGTAAGTTATCTATAGGGGTATATACTTTCAAACTGAAAATTTGCAGAAAGGTATATATATACGAGTATGTATAATCATATTATAAATAGGAAAGGTTTGATTTTTTGTTTTGTTTGTATTGAATAGGTTTAGAAACTACTGGACCGATTTGAAAAATTATTTTATGGTTGGGAAGCTAAACTATCCCCGGTGAACATAAGCTATCTATATTATATTTAAGAAATATGAAATTCGAATTTAACGCTGGTGAAACCGCGGGAAACAGCTAGTATGACATACAAGAAGAAGCTCTTTCTTCTATGTTAACTGGAGGGTAACAAATATTTTCTCCGATCAAGTGTTTACACTATAATATTCTACCGCATTATTAAAAAAATAAGCCACGCTACAATACCCACAAATAGTTCAAAGTTTCGTCGCATGCAATGCAATGCGACGAAACCGTGACAACCGTTTGCACTATCAGTTTTCGTAAAATGCTTTTTGCCGCTCGTTAATATTTACGGGGGACATTTGGCATTGAAGGCCCGTTCAATTTTAAACTCAATTTCGTTTGCACGTTGAAATAAATTTACCTGTAACGAATTGAAATTTTGGTACCTATTATTCATCATCATCATCAGCCTATAGTAGTCCACAGCTAGACATAGGCCTCCTCTAATGAGCGCCATAGCGCCCTGTCTTCAGCTTGCCGCATCCAGCATCTGCCTGCAGTTCTTCGCAGGTCGTCATCCCACCTGGCCGGATGGCTTCCTACACTACGTTTGCCGAGTCACGGTCTCCACTCAAGAACACGTTTACCCTACCTATTATTCATTTCATTCAAATAAGATATATAATTATGCCTCATCATAATTATGATTGTCATTATACTGATTGCTTTGCGAAATAATTCAGAAACATATAGGTAGGTACCTGTACCAGTAACCTATAAGGTATTTAGTAGGTAACAGTTCGTAATATGAATGATCTAGAATAATCTGCAAAGATTATTCTAGGTTGAAAAAGGTCAGAGTGCAGAATTTTCTCGTTCGCACTAATTTCAAGTGTGAACTCTCGACTGTAACGACCATAACAAAGCTCGTTACGGCCGCCATGCGCCACAGCAATTGCAAGGTAGCCTAGAAAGTAGAGTGGCTTCTAATATTTGTGAAGACAAAAAGTAGATTTAAGCATCAATTTATGGGGGATACTCTTCCCATATAAATAAAAGAGCGGATAATCACTGCAGTTTATTTGGAGATGGTTGGTTGTATTCCTCTCTTACAAATAAAACATCGTGTTTGCATGGAATGTAAAAACAACTAGAGAGAAATCCCAAGGGCAGGTCCTGGAGGGACGGGTCACTCAATAGTGATGTCACGATCGATAAATCGATTCGCCACAAATTCACTTCTAAATAAACATCGGACGGTGACCGTACCGAGTCGAATAATTTGGAGGAGGCCTTTGTCCAGCAGTGAAACGAATCAGGCAAACTTAAAAAAAAATTACGTGTTCGGTAGGTACTTATAATGTTTTTTGCCTTGCCACGATCGACTGGACTAATAGCCGCGATCGACCGGTCGACCGCGATCGACCGGTTGGTCATAGAGGAACTTGACGTTAAGACAAGTAGATAAAAGCTATTTAAAAATAATAATAAACTACTACAACCAACGCTGGTCTTCCGTCAGAACCGTTGTAGAGTATGGATTATGTACGGTATATGAGAGACTGGTGTCCTGTTTTGTTAGGATCTACCTAGATTCTTCCTTTGCTAGTCAATCTGTATTTATATTGCCTGAAGGTATCGACCCTCTGAGCATTCCATGCTGACTGTGTTGTGTTCAAAAAGATTTTAGCGCGTTGTGCCATTCTACAATACGACCTCTGTGGCGCGGTGGGCGAAGGAGGGCGGCAGGAGGTTGCAGGTTCGATTTCCGCCTCGGGACAATTATGTGTACGATCTGCAGATATTTGTTCCGGGTGTTCTGGTCGTTATCTATGTATAATAAAAAATATCTATCTATATTATATTTGTATTAAGTATGTCAGTCATCTAGTACCGGGTATATTGTATGTATGTAGGGAGACCGTATGGTAGGAAGGAAGGTCCGTAGCTAATTCTAAATGCGTGTGTTAAGATACCTACTCCATATTAGCATTCCAGTGCATGAATATTCAGCGTTTTGCCGACTTGATACCTACAAGCCTTTCGCCGTGTTTATAAACAACGCTGGAATGAAGGTTAGACGCGAAGTAGATTCTCTTTGTTCGTTAGTTGACACATATTCATGTTGATTAAATAATAAATAGCGATTAGCTGAAGTGGCAGTCGGCCGGCCATATCTCGCGAAGAACCGACGCCGCTGGGGCAAACGTGTTCTTGAGTGGAGACCACGACTCGGTAAACGTAGTGTAGCACGCCCTCCGACCAGGTGGGATGACGACTTGCGAAAGACTGCAGGTAGATGCTGGATGCGGCCATAGCGCCCTGTCATAATGTCCAGCTGTGGACTGCTATTAGCCTGATGAAGATGATGATTTCAGGGCGTCGACTAACGAACTTGTCGAACGTAAGTTTTTTTGTTGAAGGCGGCGGCGGCGGCGGCGGCGGCGTGCAAATAGCGGCGAATACGATAACTCTAATTACGAACAGAACAAATTTTCCGATTTATTTTCTTTCACATTTAAAAAAAATAACCCTCCAAACAGGCGCGAGGAAGAAATTCCAAATAATCTACGTTTTAGTAACGAATTTTCGGCCTGCCGACGAAATGAAAATGTCACGTGTCATAACACAATAACAGATGGCGCTGTAGGTCTCTCCGCGCTTTACGAGAGACTATTACTAACCCAACCCTGGGTTATCCAATACCATTGTTTTTGTTTTACAGCGCAACGGGGGATATATATAATATGTTATGTAGACCTTCTGCATTCACAGCTGACGTAATGATTTTTCGGAATTAGAGTAGGTATTCAGACTTTAAAATAATAACGCTTACTTGTAACAAATATAATGTAGACTAAGGCGTATAAGAAACTGTTCTAAATACTGCGAGAGTAACAAAATAGGCCCGGTCTCAGCATAATATTAAGTTAGTTAATTAAATGAATATAAATAATAAATAAAAACTAACTGACGGAAGCCTGCTGAAAATAACTTTATCAGAGTCCCAGTGTTTGCTCACACGTTCTGTCTAGTCAGTTATAGCTCTGAAACTTATCTCTAAACTGCATAAACTCATTCACAGACTCCCGTGTTTCTCTTAAGTTTCCGAGTCAGGTATTGCAACTGTGTTAGAACATTTCTTCCGCAAGTTTTTGTATTCGCTTCAAGTTTCTCGCAGCCCAAAAACTTCTTATTTGCCCCAAAAATGTTTCCTCAATAATAATTGGATGAAGGCTCTACTGGGAGGCACGCTTTATAAAGAATATTGTTGTAGCTGCAATATCTTCAAAACAAGATTAAACTCTTGGGGTGTACATTTCGTAGATTAAAGTTACGTAGCGTGTTAAGTAGCGTTTGGCGTTTTCCCGTGGCTTGGTACGCATTTTCTTCCTTGATAAAAAGTACCTAAACTTAGAGGATTTCAGTTAGTTAGCTGTATGAAAAAGTCCAGTACCTATGATTCATTTGTTTCCTTTAATGCGCGTTCTATTGTGATAGAATTACCATCTGTTTTCTGATTCTATCAATGATTTTGGCAACAATTCGTCACAGCACAACATTTTTCTAATTGCTCACAACGCAAAAATCAACAAAATATTATTTTCATTGAAAAAATGACTTTCCTACTAAAGTAACCTTGTAATTTTAACTCCTCAAGGGTAAACCTAAACTTGACACCTTCTAAGGGTTTGAGATCATTTCATAGAGGATATCTTTATATTTTAATAAAATAAATATTCTAAGGCTTGAAGAAACTCTCAAGACGATAAAATTCTAATTCAGAGCAACCTTTCACGACGGGTCCTTGAAATGCTTTATTCAGAGAATTTTGGCGATATCTTTAAAGAAGCTTCGTATTCAAGAGCGTCTCTTTTTTTTAAGTTGAAATGAAATGAAATGAAATGAAAGTTTATTTCCTTAGGCTTACAAATAAGCACTTAGACAAGTCATATTTTAAAACTGACATTGATGTTGACACTAATGAATTCATAAATCCTACTAATATTATAAACGTCAAAGTTTGTAAGTATGGATGGATGGATGGATGTTTGTTACTCTTTCACGTAAAAAGTACTGAATGGATTTAATGAAAATTCACAATAATATAGCTTACATATCAGAATAACACATAGGCTATAATTCATAATGATATATAGTATAATATCCAAAATATCTATCACCACGCGGGTGAAACCGCGGGGCGCAGCTAGTTTTATATAAATGTTTCTTGACGGGTGTAGGTATTTTTTCGCATAAATTTAACAGCTTATCTAAAATAAAATTGGCATATTGAGGTCGGTTATTTTGGTGGAATAAGTCACGAAACTAATTGTAACCTACTTAACATTAGGTACCTAATTAGTAATTATAGTATATTACCACACAATAACTATATCTTACTATATATACTATATATTGCTGACGAGGTCAGTAGCAATCAAGCGCAGCGTAGCGCAGGTCCAGGCCATCATAGCGTGGCCAGCAAGGTAGTCATTGCAGACCAAGGCTTGTATAGTACTTAAAACAAACAAAAAATTTACATGGTGTGGCCCAAAACCACGAGAATAATGGAAATTGCGGACCTTTTCGATTAAGCCGCAAAAGTCAAAATAGTCACCATCAAAGATATCCACTATCATTGAGTGGTGTTTGAAGGTGTTTTGGTGAGAATGTAGAGTTTAATTAATGATAGGGACTCATTAATTAACTAGGTTATCAATATCAATACGAACGTAGGTACAAAACTTCGCAATAGGACGGTATATAAGTAATTTACTTGACTATAACTGTGTTATAAGGAAGCAAAGCTCGTAATTTCCCCGCGGAACGTGACTCGCATTCCAAACCACACCTTTTGTGGTTAAACTACAGTATTTCATCAACTTAATCACTGTAGTATATATAGTACCAAGTGTCTTTGGAATAACCACATTTCGGGAACTTTGCCTCGAAACTACCCGATGAGTTATGTTATCTGTACCTGTTATTATACCTACTACTATTATACTATACAAGCAAGTCCCTTTCTAAGGGTCAACATCCCAAATTTAATTTTAAATACCCTGTTTTTTAGTACCAATAAAGTTACAACACTAAATAATGAACAAAACAATAATAACATAAAAGAAAATGAACTTATCTTTTCCCAGAATTAGTAATTTTTTTTTAGTAATTAAAATAGGTTTTAGCAATCAGTCCGGTAAAATGTGTGCGCTTTTACGCAATGTAGTTAGAAATTCTGAAAATAGAAAAAATCATAGAAAAAACCTTTAAAATAGTCCAAAGGCTTTACAAGGTTCAAAATGCCTCCAAGCTATTGTACTTGGTTCCATCTACTCCAAGTTTCCATATGACAAATGTTGTCTATATAAATTTACGTGTGTAGGGCATGACTCCTTACACGACTTTTCTCCAACTTTCGTGGTTCCGGACTTGGCCATCAACGCCCTTCTCAAAAAACCACCCTGCATATTAAATATAATTATATTTCTTCTTATAAGGCTACGTTGTTTAAAAGTGTGAACGAAGCCGCGGAAAGAAGCGTTTTATTTTCCAGAATAGACCTTCGTCTATCCACAAACTCGCCTGATCATAGTGACCATGTATCATGAAGGTCTATTACAAAATATAGATAAAAAATCGGTATCTTCGGAGTTAGATAAAATAAATAAATAAATAATGCTGGACAATTCACACAGCATTATCTAGCCCCATGGTAAGTAGAGCTTGTGTTATGGATACTAGATAACTGATATACATAATACAATACGTTACATAGATAGATATTTTTTATTATATATAGAAAACGACCAGAACACCCGAAACAAATATCTGCAGATCGTACACACAATTGTTCCGAGGCGAGAATCGAACCCGCAACCTCCTGCGTTGCAAGCGGACCTTCGCCCACCGTGCCACATCGGTCGTCAAGATGGATAGATAGATAGATTATTTATTCATACAAATAGTTTACATCATTAAGTTATAGTATAGTGCCTTAAAGCCTATGTTAGGGTTGTATTAGCACTATAGTTCTCACTTAATTTAAAAATAAATTGATAATCTAGGTACTGTAACGAACGATCTTACAAAAATACAAGTTAACCTATATTAATTATTATCCTAGATCTTACATATAAACACACTCACACTTACCTTACGCATAAAATGTTTAAAGAAGTTGCAGTTGGCAATAATTTTGAACGACGCAATTCTCAACCACGCGATTCCTACTCGACTTAGTTCATTTTGTGGTGTTGCTGAGCTCAATAAAGTGATTCTTACTAAGACTGTGTTAATAATCTGCGGCACATCCCCAGAGCTGCGCATTGCGGATGAGCCTTTACCCAGTCCTGTGTAGTGTGTACATATTATGTACTCATAGTACTGTCAGCGAGATAAATATTTAACACAATTCATTACGGATGTAAAAGAAAGACTGCAAGTTGATGCTGGATGCGTCAAGCTGAAGACAGGACGCTATGACGCTCATTGGGGGAGGCCTATGTCCAGCAGTGGACTAATATAGGCTGATGATGATGATTACGGATGTAATCAAGTTAACTTTGAACCTTATTCGTGTAACATTAACGTTTCAACCCTTACGAAACTTCTGCAGGGTGAATGCGGTTTATCCTTTACGAATTTGTGAAACTGCAATATTTTTTACAGTAAAATTTAACACAATTATAGAGCCGAGTCTGTGAAATTGTGAGCTGTTTGGGTGTATAGACATGGGACAAGAGCAAAACTACTTAACGGATCGGGCTGAAATTATGCATAGATAACATGTGGTAGTTTAAGATCTGGAATAGTATAAATGCTATTTTAGTAGTTTAACACTTATTTCCCTCACTGTACCACAGTAACCTATAAAAAAGTATTTTGTGAACAAACATTAAACTTTATTTTGTGCTTTCTGTTCGCGTGACTCTTTCATTTTTTCAGTCATGAAAGTAAGGAACTCTCGGTTTTAAACCTCATTAAACTTAATAATACGAAATCCGGTAAAATGTCGCGGTAATTGATAAAACTCTTGGCTGTGCTTGACATGGCGGTTAATGCCCATAATCCCCACGCTGGGCATGCGGGTTGAGGAATGCAGTTCATTGGTTTGTTGTTTCTTCAGGAGACGCTGCTGCCCGACCACCGGTGTATGTCCCTTAGTCGCCTCCTACGCCACCCACGGGAAGAGTTGGGTTGGTAGATGCTGGATGCGTCAAGTCGAAGACAGGCCGCTATGGCGCTCATTGGGGAGGCCTATGTCCAGCTGTAGACTAATATAGACTGATGATGAATTGAAAACGATACCTCACCTCAACAGCCTATATTGTCCACTGCTGGACGCAGGCCTCCCCTGATAAGCGCCTTATTGGCTTTTAAATAATAATAATATATCATTTATTTCAGACCATAGAAAAGTAACAGATCTTATTTAACTTATTCTACGGTCCATAGAAATAATAATCCTCACGCTGGGCATGCGAGTTGGTATCGCAGTTTGGTTAAATTGATAGAATGTTGTTCTGCAGGCGGCGCTGCTGCACGCTCCACGGTGGTTATCATGTCCCTTAGTCGCCTCTTACGACACCCGCGGGAAGAGTTGGGGTGGTGCAAATTCTAAACCCCGCACCACACGGCAAATGATGAAACACAGTGACAGGGTACTTGTATTTGTCTCTGGGCTGGTTTCCGCAACTAGGCCACAGGTGGGCCCTTTTTGCGTGTCGGGTAGGCTATACAGAGCTTATATAAATTGGACACATACATACATACATAAATAGTTCTGAGTTATTAAGTTTATATACTATAAAGTGTGTAAAACTATTTGTTGTCCGAATACAATAAAAAAAATTAGCACATGCTGAGTAGTGAGCGAGAGAGCTAGAAATTCGTATTATTTATTTTTCATAGTCTTTTTGTAATTTGATTTAGGTACAATCATTTTTGATATCACGTTTGTAGCTTTAAATCCTATAAATCTAAAAAACCTGATAATTGTTTAATATATATATCGTCACTGGAAAGGAAAAAATGCTTAAGCGCCAATATGGCCTAAATGAGTTATATATATCATTGGATTGGATTTTTTTTTCTGCGTCGATCTGTCTAGCTTTTAAGGCAATCCGACGACATTTTTGGCGCTTAAGCGTTTTGAAAAGTTCAAGTAAATTTTGGTTTTCCTATTCTTAAGCGACTACAAAACGATGTTTTTCAAACAGAGGTCGCATAAGTAATACATTATTTAGGTATTCTCACTCATAAGAACTTTTCCTTTTAACGTTTTTTTATTTTCGATTTTATAAGCATATTACCTTTTCTTAACTTTAGGTGGCATTGCCACATTAGCAATTTTACTTTATTTTATTTTATTGCACTTAGTCATTTTAGCAATTATTCATAACAGTCGCTAAAAACTGATTGGCGCTTAAGCAAAAATATAAAAATAAGGTATGAGCACAAAGTGGCGCTTAAGCAATTTTCGTTCTGAGTTTGCTGCACTATTTCATTACGTTAGTGAAAGTAAATCCTTTAAATGAAATAATTAAACTACTGTTAGAATTAATAAGGCGTTTCTATTAAGAAATAAACTGTTTTAGCGATTATTTATTTTATACGATGTAATGACTATTGTAGTGTTAGTAGTATAATACACTCACATTTAACACACATACGTTCATATGCACACTTCAACGAGCAGTCTTATCCAATCGGAAAGCTCCTAGACCATACGAAGTTGATGTTTTATCTCACGAAGATTTTATGGGATGGGATGGAACATCAGAAAAATATTTCAAAGGCAATCTTACTAGAAAAATAAGCAAAATTCGAACAGCTACTTTTAAAAAAAACCAATAGACACATATTGATGTTAAATATTGAATGAATGCTGAAGCTGAAACTGAAAGTATCGATATAATAGGTAAAATTGAATTAATGCCAAAGAAAGTTTACAAATCTAGACTGCTTTATCATCAGCCTATATCAGTCCACTGCTGGACATAGGCCTCCCCCAATGAGCGCCATAGCGCCCTGTCTTCAGCTTGCCGCATCCAGCATCTACCTGCAGTCTTTCGCAAGTCGTCATCCCACCTGGTCGGAGGCCGTCCTACACTACGTTTACC
Source organism: Eupithecia dodoneata (assembly GCA_947044415.1). NCBI lineage: Eukaryota > Metazoa > Arthropoda > Insecta > Lepidoptera > Geometridae > Eupithecia > Eupithecia dodoneata. Next base: position 1,897,411 of record OX345665.1, read on the forward strand.
GAGTCGCGGTCTCCACTCAAGAACACGTTTGCCCCAGCGGCCGTCGGTTCTTCGCGAAATATGGCCGGCCCACTGCCACTTCAGCTTGCTAATTCTTTGAGCTATGTCGATAACCTTGGTTCTCTGTCGGATGTATTCGTTACGAATCCTATCCTTCAGAGAAACTCCGAGCATAGCTCTTTCCATAGCTCGCTGAGCGACTTTGAACTGGTGGACCAGCCCTATCGTGAGTGTCCACGTCTCAGCTCCGTAGGTCATAACGGGTAGGACGCACTGGTTGAAAACTTTCGTTTTCAAGCATTGCGGTATGGATGACGAGAAGACTCGACGTAGTTTCCCAAATGCTGCCCAGCCTAGCTGGTTCCTCTTTTTGGCCTCCTTCTCGAAACTGTTTTTACCCAATTGCAGAATCTGCCCAAGGTAAGTGTACTCGGAAACAGTTTCGAGAAGGTGACCATGTACGACCACCGGCCTTGGATCAATGTGACCATTGATCATGACTTTGGTTTTATCCAAATTCATGCCAAGACCGATACATCGGGAGGCTGAAGCTAGGCCGTCCAGCATCCGGTTCAGTTCCTCAATCGACTCCGCCATTAAGACTATGTCATCAGCGAATCGCAGGTGTGAGATGTACTCGCCGTTTATGTTGATGCCCTTTCCTTTCCAGTCCAGCAACCTAAACATATCCTCCAATGCGCAAGTGAACAGTTTCGGGGATATGACATCCCCCTGCCTCACTCCTCTGCGCAATTGGATGGGATTAGACTGCTGGCCCTGTACTTGGACACTCATGGTGGCGGCCTCGTAGAGACATCTCAGCACCTCGATATATCGATAGTCTACTTGGCATCGCTGTAAGGAATCCAGAACAGCCCAGATTTCGACGGAGTCAAATGCCTTCTCATAGTCCACAAAAGCCAGACACAGGGGCTGATTATACTCTTCGGACTTCTGTATAATCTGCCTCACTGTGTGTATGTGGTCTATGGTGCCATATCCTCCGCGAAACCCAGCCTGTTCCGGTGGCTGGAACTCGTCGAGTCTCCTGGCGAGACGGTTCGTGACTACCCGTGAGAACATCTTATAGACGTGGCTCAAGAGTGAAATGGGTCTGTAATTTTTAAGAAGGGTTATATCTCCCTTCTTAAAAAAGAGCACCACCAAACTCCCGCTCCACGCCTTTGGAGTTCTCCCACTGTCAAGGACGGTGTTAAAGAGGTTCTGCAGCTCCTGTATTACAGGAGCTCCTCCGGCTTTTAGAAGCTCTGAAGTAATTCCGTCCTCACCGGGGGCTTTTCCATTTTTAAGCTGCCTTAGAGCTAACATGATCTCGTCTTGACTGATGTCAGGTAGTTCGTCGGTTTAGTGGCGTGTCAAGGTGGCTCTGGAATCATGGTCGTCTCGTCGGGAATTAGGGACATGGCCAGCGTATAGACGGCCATGGAAATCCTCTATCTCGGCCGAGATCTCCGGCTTCGACAATACGGTCCTTCCGTCGTGCGTTTTAAGCTTTGTCAGGTGGCTCCTGCCAAGTTGCTGAGTGAATACTTTGGACCCCCGGTTTCGCTCTATCGCCTCTGCAATGAGGCGCGTGTTGGAGCTCTGAAGGTCGTGCCGTACCATCTTCACAATTCGCTTGATCAGGTCTGACCTCTCTGACAAAGTCGCTTGGGTGGTCTCCCGTCTTTTTGTCATCAGCACAAGTGTCTCATCCGAAAGTCCGTCTTGACTGATGTCAGGCAGTTCGTCGGTATAGTGGCGTGTCAGGGTGACTCTGGGGACTGCTTATCTCAAAGAGAAAAAAATCCGATTTGGAAAAATTATGCAACAATAAAACTATTCCTGCAATGTATATTCCAGAATGTAAATCGTTACCTCATGCAGCAAATGTTCAAGATGTTCTGGCAGATACGGACATTGAGGATATTGAAGATTGATCTCAAACTTAGGCTCTAGACAGACGGACCGCATTTCAACTGCAACCCAACCGCAAATTGCAGTTCTATTGCAGTCGTGTAAACTGCACACCGACAGCATTTAGTAGTGCGGGCGTGTGGGTATGGTGCAGTTCGGATGCAGTTGGCGTGCAGTTCATACGACTGCACGCCGACTGCAATTGAATTGCAATCGGACGCCGTGGTTGGTTTGCAGTTCTATTGCAGTCGTGTCAACTGCATTCAAACTGCAATTTGCGGTTGGATTGCAGTTGAAATGCGGTCCGTTTGTCTAGAGTCTTATTGATAAATAATTATAATACTGATTAAAAAATGCGAGATTATTATATTTTCCTTATCATAGTTACCAATTAGGCTTTATTGTCAGGTTTATAACGTTGTCAAGTAAAATGATGGTTAAAATAGTATTGTAATACTTGTGATTTTAAATAATGAATAGTGATTACAATAAGGCATAGTTATTAATAGTGATTTCTTTTACCATGAGTGATTTTTGTTTGTTTTAATGATTGATTTATTAGTACTATTATATTATGGATATTATAGAAGTGTAACCGGATTACTCCGCCGTGATTATTTGATAATTAATAAAACTGATTGATTAGTACATGTTGTGTTATTTTTTCTAATGCCACGTAGTAAAGTGTATTACAACCAAAAAAGTAAGGGTAACCAGTACCATAAGTGACATTAATTAACATTTATTTAATGGAGGTGCATATATTAGCTATTTTTATGTATTCTGTCTATGAAAAGAATTATGTCTTAGCGTCTTTTCTTTACGGCATATGACCTCATTTAGAATATGTTAGCTATTTTTCTTCACAAAACTTTACTTATTAAGAGTAGCCTAGCATTTTATGCATCCTGTTTAAAATGTGGATGCCATTTATTAGCATTTTTAAATTATTGTTTGACTTTTATTTTTGGTAGATAAGCAGTTTTCCCTGACTCACTTTTAGAACACTTTTGCTTAAGCGACAGTTATTTTATGAAATAGAAGAGCTGTACAATTGAAAATATTACATAAAATAGCTACAATTTTATAATTATAATGACATTTTAATTCATCAAAAAAAATAAAAAAACAAAAAAGTTATAATTTTTTTTCAAAAAAATAAAACTTTAAACTTGGTTTCCCACAAGTAGCATATTGGCGCTTTAGCATTTCTTCCTTTCCAGTGACGATATGTATTATGTGTATAGACGAACTATTTCGATGATGATGGATTTCTATTTCTAAAAGGGGAGAAAAGAATGGTTTTTAAAAGGTTATTTTTATCTCATCAAAGGAGGAATAATAAACCGTATATTTGTAAAACGTAAAACGTGTGTGAACAAAGTCCTTACTATTTTATTTGGAACATTCAAACAAACACATAATAACTATAAACCCTCGCCAGTTTGTATCATTACAAAAAGCGCTCATAAAACAAGCGCTGTAAGTCGCCATCATTTAACGTTTTTCTTTAGCACCGAACGTGGCTTCAGCGGAAAAGCACCGCTTTAAACTTTTCGTTTGTTCACGGAATTTTAGGATTAAAATACTAAAATATTATATTAGTCGGTACTCCGAGGTACGGACATGTGAAAATAGAGTTTGGTGGCCTCCAAGGGCAAATTCGTACCTCCAGTTAAACTTTACAAAATGAATCTCACAGAGGTATTAAAAGCTTTATGATTTTTTTTTAATTTCCTTTGTGAACATATTAATAAAATAAAATAGATGGCGGCGCGTGGTACCAAGCAATTATATTATTTATGAAATATTTTGTGGTTTTTCACTACAGCCATGGTTTTTTTTATAATCCCAAACCTTCGTTTGCATTGACAACAATTTCACCTGTTGGAAAGTGATATAAATATTTGTATAGGTAGTAAAACATACAGCACAGAGAATAGCTAACAGGCTATGGTTGGTGAGAGCTTTGTTTGAAAGGTTCATCAAAGTAAATCGCAGTTAGGTTAAGACGGCGGAGTTTAATCCGCAATGCGATTAAGTAGAGACATAAATCCGATGTCAGCTTAAAGTGCTTGTAGAGTTTGTAATTAGGAAATTATTCTGAAAACTTTTTCAATTTCTGTTTTGTTCTTTTTTTATTACTTTGTTTATTATTGTACATATAGATGCATATATGTATATACATCTCAGCATCTGCTGTATATGATCCAATTTTAAAGTAGAGATGTAGTAGTAGAGTAATCTATAATTTGATTTCTATAATTAAAAAACTAAAAACAGACTCGGATCCGCAGGTCATATCTGGCAACAAACATCCGTTTGTGAGAACAATTTTTTTACAAATCAGATATTATGAAATTATTATTATTAGATTTTTTTTTTCTCTAAATAGGTTGGTTGTCAAAATCGTGTATGAGAGGAATTATTTACAAATAAGGGTCCATCTGACAAAACCTACTTAGCAAAATGACTAGCTAGCAATACATCAACACTTCATCTTCTCTTCATAGCATTTGAACTACATCGCTAAATTGACTTGGTAGCAAAAAGACTACTTTTTCAAAACAGGTACAGTCATTTACAAAAAGTTGAAATCCTAATCATGTCGTGTTTACTAAATACTGAAATTTTAAGACTTGTTAGAATGAGCAGTGGTTATGGTTTAAATATCATATATATTATAATGTTGCATCCTGATTCGGTTTCTGAAAAGTACTAGGGTTACAGAAGTTTCAAAAAGGTAATTATTAGCTTTCCTTTATGTACGCTAAACTAAATATAATTTCAAGTAAGTATATAGACATTAACTATTACCTCTTAGAAAATCATGTTGCTAACTAGTACTTTTTGAACAAAAAATACGAAATCGGCTACAACGGTGTTAATACTTCATGGTTTCAAACTTCGTAGTTTGAAAACAAGACTGGTCAATTATAAATTAAGAAGGAAGCTGTCATGTTGAAGTATGCTTGAAAGATAACATCGAATATTGTTTCATTGTTATTGATTCATTTGGTTGTAATAGAAGCGTAAGCAGTGAAAGCCAAGAAAATGCCGGATAACCTTAAATTTATTACAAATCAAAAAGGAAAACAAGCACTTCTTCATAACAGCCATAGATATAATTTTGCTAAAAACAATAAAAATGGAAGCTTGTGGAGGTGCGTAAATAAAGGTGAATGTTCCGCTTCAGTGACTTTAAATGACACTAAAGATAAGATAGTACGAAAAAGTTCTCACTGTTGTGCACCTCATCCAGACGACAATAAGAGAGCGTTGATGATGGATTTGTGCCGTCAAGAAGTTTGTAGTAAAATGGAACCGGTTAAGAAAATATTTGAAAGACATGTTCTCATACAGTCGTCAATAAAAGGGTCCGAAAATTTAATAATGCCATCTTACTCGGAAGTGAAAGATAACCTATATAGAGCCCGGAAGAAAACTTTGAATGTGAAAAGAACGGAATTCAAGAAAATACAAGAAGTAGTCATACCCAAAATTATGGCGTCTGATTTTTTGGTAGCAGATGATGGCGGAGATGACAAAATATTGTTGTTTTGCTCCAAGATAGCCAAAAAAACTTTGAAAGTATTACGTAATCAATATTTCTTCGGCGACGGAACATTTAAAAGGTGTCCGAAACCATTTTTTCAATTTTTTTCGATACATGTGGATTTGAATAGTTCTAGTGAGTACACTAATATATTGCCCGTTATATACGCCTTGCTCCCTAACAAGACGGAAGTCACGTACATAAGGCTTTTTACACTCATACGAGATGTACTCAATATTGATATTCGCAATTTCAAATGCGACTATGAAGCAGGTCTTATGAACGCCTTTAAAGCAGTGTTTCCAAGGGCAGTTGTTACGGGCTGTTTTTACCACTACAATCGAGCAGTTTGGAAAAAGGGCCGCGAACTTAAGGTTAAAAATGAAATTATTAGACATACAGCAAATTTGCCTTTATTGCCAATTAAATATATAGACGCTGGCTGGAGAGCAATAATGAATCGAGCTCCAAAAACCGCACGTAATGACAAGTTCATTAAATACTTCAAACGGCAATGGGAAAAATCCTTTTCACTCATTTGTTGTGCTACTGAAAGGCATAGAACGAACAATGGCATGGAGAGCTGGCACAGACGCCTTAACGTCCGGATCCCACATAAGGCTACGTTGCTTTTATTTTTGTATATCCTGCGAAAAGAAGCACGCTTGAAAGATATTGCTATCAAGCAGCACTATTTTAACAAATCACGACGGTTGCGTCGCCACATACAATTTGATAAAATGCTCAAAAATGAAATTACATCACTGAAACATGGACACATCAATGAGATGCAGTTCTTAGAAAACATTTTTGAAATTAAAAAGCAAATTCTTCATCAGAACCATTAGAAACATATTTTTTAAAATTTTAGTAAGCCGATTAAATTTTTTTTTATTTAAGGGTAAAAACGACTCTTTCAATGAGGGGTTTAAAACTAATGTTTAAGTATAATTCTTAGTGTAATTTTTATGTTATAAAAACAAGAATAATCTTTTCTTTTTGTTGGTTATTAAACATATTTTTTCTAAATAAAATGTTTTTGTTACTAACAGTACTTTTGAAAAAGTAGTCTTTTTGCTACCAAGTCAGTTTAGCGATGTCGTTCAAATGCTATGAAGAGAAGATGAGGTGCTGACGTATTGCTAGCTAGTCATTTTGCTAAGTAGGTTTTGTCAGATGGACCCTTATTTTAATGTAATGAAAAAATAACCGTGTCAAAGAGTAACGTGGAATATTACAAACTGTATAATCACAGGGTGTATTCTACGTAACTCTGTCACCGGCGAAAATAACGAGCGTTTTTGTTTTATTTTGGAAATAAAAAAGATAATTTCCCAGAGGAACGTTTTCTGTCGTAAAGACCGTAGGGGAACATAGCTTGCTGCTTACTGTGTTGTATATATGTTTTTAGATTTTTTATCCACCGACATACTTAGTAGGTAAAATAAAAACCCAACCTATATATGTATATATGGTATATTTTTTCTTAGTTCTGTCCCACTGCAAATACTGCCTTTGCTTCTTTTTGTCTGGGTAAAAGCCTTATCTTCGGTAACTATTTATAATTTGATTTCAATGCAGATGATGTGAGATATAAATTATATATTTTTTCACCAATCCCGCTCGAAATATGTGACTTTACTGCTAAAAAACAGTGAGCAAAATCGGGTTCGGTCACATGTGGAATAAAGGAATAATTCAACATGTTGAAAAAAGTAATTTGAATTCAGAAAGTTGTACTAAAATTTCAATGCTGTAATAAATTGTTGATCAATAAGTAAAAACTAGCAGTATACTGTAAAGCTACTCGCTACGCTCGTGACTCTACTCTAGACTGCTTCGCTAGCTCGGGAATTAATATCGGCACATTCAACAAAAAAACCTTTTGCCACTTTTTGAACAAATAACTAATGTGAAAACACGAAAATATCACATTGATATTATACAGGGTTATTTTAAGAAGTGCCATACTTGGTATCCGTGCCCCTAGTTAACTAGATAGTAAAGCGTACCGTCAATGACCGACAGCATCCATTCACGTCAGAATAGCACGTATTAGATGTATCGGATAAATAAAGCACGGGGCCAAGGTGAATGGTGGCCATGTGACTAATTCTGTCAACTGCACTATTTGGGACAAGTGTTAGCCAAATACTACGCACCATACGATATCATCGTAAACAAATATATTATCCTCGTTATTTGAAGTCGGTTAAACAGGTGTTAATCATAGGTTCTTAAATCGGACATCAAACCATCCGCATTTCAAACGTCACTAGTTTCTGCCGGCGGCTTCTCACGCGTGTTTATGGGATAAAAAAATTGCCTATGTTTTATTCCAGGCCTAGAACTACATTATGCAAAATTTCAGCCTGATCCGTTCAGTTGTTTTGGCGTAAAGAGGTAGCAAACATCCAAACTTTCGTATTGATAATATTAACTCTACTACTCTAATGTTTATTTCATCATCTTCATCGCAGAGCATGAAATAATTATTGTATTTCTCATAAGTACACATTAATAATCTACCATGTTTAGTTCTACTATTTTTTTAATGCTTATTTTTTTGCATGTGGCCTTGTTTGGCACGCCAACGCGAACCGCAACAGAGCATTTCAAATATTCACCCTCTCGCATCTGTCATTCAAAACGCGCGTTCCATAATCCCGAGTTTTATTTTTAATTCATATTTTGTCTACGTCCAAATCAACACACCAAAATAAAACATGAAACATCAAAATGCCGGAAGTTCGAGTTTCTAACGTGTTGCAAACTTTTTCAACAAACCGAAACGTAATATTTAACACTCATGGGTTTGTAAATCACATGCACAAAAAGGTTAAGTTTTCCGCGCCAAAACTTGACATTGATTTACGCGGGGTCATTTCTGCGGCTTCCGGATTGTCGTACCTGACAGTTGTCTGACAGATTGCAAGGGAATGCAAATGACTTCCTCAGACGAATGTAGAGCTCCACACTTTTTATTTTAAAAGAGGTTTTACTCGGAAAAGTAAGAAAGTTTTCCGCGTTTTAGATATTTTACTTTGACGTTTCGTTTAGTTTAGTAAATTTTCCCGTAAAAAGACAGTTTTCAGCATTACCCGCAGTGCCTTTTCAGGCAGGACATTATGTGTGACCTTTTATTCCATTTTGGTCCTTCGTTAGCGTTGAAGCGGAGCAACTTTTTCATTAAGTCGCTCAATTTTTACATGTAGAGATCACGGGAATATATTAATTAATATTAATTTAAAAAAGTTCTATAACATAGAACTTTTATAGAGTTTATGCATAGCATCTATGCTAACAGCTTCTATCACGAAAAATGAGTAAAGTTTCATTCTGACTTTTGGCGGGATAAAACTTAAACTTACCGGGTGGTGTCTTCACCGGTGTTTCCGGGAGGTCGTGATACCTCACCGGCTGCAATGCAAACTCAGTTCCAACCTCTTCAGATCTCGGACAAGGCACATAAGCGTATTGTTTCTTCGTCGGCCCCGGGGCGGGCGCGACTCGGTGTTTCCCGCGCTCGGCCATACGCCGTCCGCCGGCGGCCGGCCGCAGCTTGCCACTGCCGCAAACAGGGCGACTTTGAATCTAACTTACCCTGTATCACTGCGGACATGGCCGTTGTAAAATTGACTCTATTACAATACACCTAAAGTTCAAGCTGGCTTGAATTTTTGTAGCTGCGCATGGTTATTCTGTGGTGGTCCCACTTTGTAGTTTTTATGACCCCCTATCACTGCGGACATGGCCGTTGTGAAATTGACTTTATTCTAATACAATTAAAGTTCAAGCTGGCTTGATTTTTCATAGCTGCACATGGTTATTCTGTGGATGAATGATTGTGTTCTTGGTGGTACCGAAACAGACTTTCTAGTTTTGGTAGGTAGTAAAGTCGAAATTCGTTTTCGTTATGCCAACTTTGCACAGTTAAGCTGTGAATGTTGCCTGTATCACTTCGGAATAGTCCACTCTGATTCCAAAATGGACTTTATTGTACGCCTCAATTAATTTATATATATATAATAGATCCTTTATGAACCATCTTTATAAGAGTCACAGACCGTCATATTTCAATTAATGTAGAGATAAAGTAAACCTCATTTAATCAAAATAATTTGATCCTAGTAAGCAAAGCATGGTCCTAATTAAACTTTAATTTTATACTTACTTTTACTTTGTCTATGCCAACTATGCCAAGCAGGAAAATGCTCTCATTTTAACTCAACACGGTCGAATTTTTGAGTTTGTATTTTAACGAGTAAGATGTTATCTGGAAAAAAGTATTAATTAGGTATAAAAATGTATTTTTCATGTAGAATTTTTTTGGGGAATTAAGCATTTCTTGCTTGAAAAATGTTCACATTACAGTCCTACGTAGCTCTACATCAAACTCATGCAAGGTTGTAGATATTATTTTACCTGGAATTTCTTCTTGAATACTCAGTTTTTTGTGATAACTTGTTTATAAGCATGGCTAACGAAAATGGAAGGTGTAATTCGTTTGTCTTTTAAATTTTGAATAACATTACCGCTCAAATACCGTGTAGACTTTACAGCTCAAATTACCGCATGGACGACCTCTGTGTCCTCCGCAGGAGGTTGCGGGTTCGATTCCCGCCTCGGAACAAATGTTTGTACGATCTGCGGATATTGTCCCGGGTGTTCTGGATGTTTCTATCAATATAAAATATATATTTAAGTGTTGTGTTAAGTATATCAGTTATCAAATACCAATGGCATAAGCTCTGCTCAGATTGGGGCTAGATCATCATCTAAAATAAATAAATATATTTATTTTAGATGATGATCTAGCCCCAATTAATTAATAATTCCTGTCAATTCACACAGCATCCTGTGTGAATTGTCCATTATTTATTTATTAGACCATGTGCGAGCATAGACCATAAATTAATAAATAAATTCTGGTCAGTAGACGGTTATCTTTTTTGCTCTACCATAAATTCATCATCATTAACATATAATAGTCCACTGCTGGACATAAGCCTCCCCTAACGAGCGCCATATCGCCCTGTCTTCAGCTTGCCACATTTTCCGAGGCGCGGTCTCCACTCTCCACTCAAGAACACGTTTACTCCAGCGGTTGTGGACTCTTCGGTCGGTTCTTTCTACCATAAATTGGTACATTGTACATAATTATCTATGGCAACTCACAGAAATAAAAAAACCTTTCAATATCGGTCAAGCTCTATACTCCAACGTATTCTAGTTAAGTAGGTAGGTACCGTGTGAAATACCTAGTCGATAGCACGCTCTGCACCTAAAGCATGCCCCTAGCATTCTGCGAGGTCGATATTGTCGCTCTCTGGGGACCGCGGTCCAATGCGGAACTCCTCTGCAATTATTGCCCAAGTTCGCCTCAACCAGTTACATTTTTGCGCCTTTGTGTTATAAAAACCAATAACAAGTGGTAGGTGATTTTTTAGGTTAATTTAAAAAGATTTTCCAAGCTGCTTTATAGTATTTAATTACGTTCTTTTTTTTAGTTTTTAGTTTTATCAGTATTTTCTTATTTTCTTACACGTAATTTCTGTACTAAATTATGTATCATCTTCAACGTGAGCATTACGATTAGAAAGAATAGTTCAAGGACCCAAAATACGAAAAGAAAGGCGAATACTTCCGCTAAGTAAAAAAATAAAGGTTATACAATAGCGTGAGATAAAACTACCAGCTGGATCAGATATTCAATTAAACAAAACAGGCTTGCAAGAGGCGCGGCAAACAAAGAGATCTGGAGCTTGCTGAATTATTCATACACGCCGGTTGGACCAGGAGCTACGAACTACCAGATCTCAGAATACCTTTGAGTATATACATATAGGGCAGGTACCTTAACCATAACGGTTAAGGTACCTGCCCTTACTGTCCCGTCTCAAAAATTCACCCCGTATACTGTAGTATGTATAGAGTCTGTGGAAAAAGAGAATCGTCCGTCCGTCCGTCGTGGCGGTAAACTAACATTTTAACGCAACAAAAGTTGTACATTGGCACACGCGCGCCCTCCATTCCTAAGAGACTTCTCTTTTTGCACAGACTCTATTTCTTATTTGATAATAATTTATGGTATAAAATTAGCCTGTTAAGTTATAATTTTTAACCGACTTCAAAAAAGGAGGAGGTTCTCGATTTGACTTTTTTTATGCTTGATACCTCAGAACTTACGACAACCCAGTCGAACGAAGGATGAACCAAACCCTACTTACATATTGGAAAACCAGTGTGAAGTATGAAGAAGTTAGAAGGTATTACGAATGAATTGAGAGAAATTTTAAATAACTATGACTCAGGAAATTAATGAACCTATGGTATTTAATATTATTTATGGAATTGTACCGCGCAATTTTCCGTGCCGTGCGATGCATGCATCGTGCTTCGCTAGAACATTAGGCCCTCTGACTTTGATCTACAGAATTAAAAAAGTCCGATTGTCCGCAAAGGTTTTACTGTAGCAAACATTGGGTGGACTTGCGGCTGGCTTGCTACAGTCACTCGCTTCGTTCTGGCCGCACTCAGTTCTATTGTTCCAAATTCAAAAACCTACTTTTTTAAATGCATACAGCCAGCATGAAAGATTTAAAAAACTTCGTTCGGAAATGGCAAGGCTCCGTTTTATGATCATTTTTATTGTTCAGTATGTCGTACATCATGTTTTATTGTTTGGCAAAACGATAAGATCCACTGAGGAAAGTAACCGTTCCATTTATGATAAAGAAAAGTAAGGGAATTATGTGGAGGTAGTAGAGACGCATAATTGATAAAAAAAAATTGTGTAGACTTCAGATTGGGTAAGGTTCACTCACAGATGTAGCCTATACTCCAGCCATTTCACATTGAATTGTGTAGCTACATTACTGCTATACATCAGTCCGAAAACCTATTATAGAATCTCTTTGATTTATCAAGCTAACGAAGCATTCAGTCCTAGAAAGTGCGCGAGTTCTGAAAAGTTTTTGAACGAATACCGCAATGCTGAAAATTAAAGTGAAGTAGGTTTCCAATCCCAAAAATGGCGTTTCTTTACATAGATAGGTAAAATCGTAAAATTGGGTGAGGTAAGGGACATGGGGAGGTTTTTTCATGAATAAAACGAACCTTGCTGGGGTAGGTTATGAATAACGGACCAAGTACATACGTGGGTATTTAGGTATAAAAAGGAAGGCGAACAGATTTCATATTTCAAAAATGTTTTTTTTATTCCAGGCGTAGAACTACCTGTATGCAAAATTTCAGCCCGATCCGTTCAGTAGTTTTGACGTGAAGAAGTAACAAACATCGATCCATCCATCTAAACATCCTACCAAATTTCGTGTGATTAGAATACATAATGATGATTAGGTAATAAGTATTGTCCAGTTTCTTCAATAAGATTTTACAGAGACTATAATATATTAAATCCCAAAGGAAAACTAAGATACCTACAGCACGAAAACTGAGATATTATCTCATCATCATCAGCCTATATTAGTCCACTGCTGGACATAGGCCTCCCCCAATGAGCGCCATAGCGCCCTGTCTTCGGCTTGACGCATCCAGCATCTACCTGCAGTCTTTCGCAGGTCGTCATCCCACCTGGTCGGAAGGCGTGCTACACTACGTTTACCGAGTCGTGGTCTCCACTCAAGAACACGTTTGCACCAGCGGCCGTCGGTTCTTCGCGAGATATGGCCGGCCCACTGCCACTTCAGCTTGCTAATTCTCAGAGCTATGTCGATAACTTTGGTTCTCTGTCGGATGTATTCGTTGCGAATCCTATCCTTCAGAGAAACTCCAAGCATAGCTCTTTCCATAGCTCGCTGAGCGACTTTGAACTGGTGGACCAGCCCTATCGTGAGTGTACACGTCTCAGCTCCGTAGGTCATAACGAGTAGGACGCACTAGTTGAAAACTTTCGTTTTCAAGCATTGCGGTATGGATGAAGAGAAGACTCGACGTAGTTTCCCAAACGCTGCCCAGCCCAGCCGGATCCTCCTTTTGGCCTCGAAATTGTTTTTACCTAACTGCAGAATCTGCCCGAGGTATGAGTATTCGGAAACGATTTCGAGAAGGTGACCATGTACGACCACCGGCCTTGGATCAATGTGTCCATTGATCATGACTTTGGTTTTATCCAAATTCATGCCAAGACCGATACATCGGGAGGCTGAAGCTAGGCCGTCCAGCATCTGGTTCAGCTCCTCTAGCGACTCCGCCAATAGGACTATGTCATCAGCGAATCGTAGGTGTGAGATGTAGTTGCCGTTTATGTTTATGCCCTTACCTTTCCAGTCCAGAGTCTTAAACAAATCTTCCAACGCGCTTGTGAACAGTTTCGGGGATATGACATCCCCCTGTCTCACTCCTCTGCGCAATTGGATAGGTTTAGATTGCTGGTCCTATACTTGGACACTCATAGTGGCGGCTTCGTAGAGACATCTCAGAACCTCAATATAAAGATAGTCCACCTGGCATCGCTGTAAGGATTCCAGAACAGCCCAGGTCTCGACAGAGTCAAAGGCCTTCTCATAGTCCACAAAAGCCAGACACAGGGGCTGATTATACTCTTCGGACTTCTGTATAATCTGCCTTACTGTGTGTATGTGGTCTATGGTGCCATATCCTCCGCGAAATCCGGCCTGTTCTGGTGGCTGAAACTCGTCAAGTCTCCTAGCGAGACCATTCATATTATCTACCTAGTCTAATATAAATGCAAATAGGTATAAATTATTTTTCTACTCAAAACGAAATAGGTTTAAGTAAATTCACAAAAAATATTAAATATTACCGCTCTTGTGAAAATAAATTGCATTGTGTCGTCCTCACAGCCAAAGAACTTTCACATGTTCTTTTATATCCATCTACATGTTATTTGCTTTATGTTTACTTACCTACTCCAAAAACCAGCAACGTAATTGAAAATGTGGTTTACAATCAACTCTGTCTCATAACTCGACTGGAGAAGGTTGTTTTTTGAGCTCCAATGTTTATCTTGGGTCCAATTTGTCATCCATATCTCTCGTAATAGTTATTGCTTTCAAAAGTCTGATATATCGTGCTTGAAATAAGCCTGTGTTGTAACGCTAACGATAACGACCTTAAGTGGCAATATTTGATCGGTTTCTATGACAAACTCCACATGGGCAATTTGCTGAAATGGAAATAGATTACCTATTTTATATTCTTGACAAATCCAACGAAGGTAAGTTTCATAACGCATTATCATATATTTAATAAAATCTCTAATTCCTGTACTCCGATTTAGAATCCAAGATATTTTATGTCAACATAGACATTTTTTAATGAAAAGTTAACAATAACTGATAACAATAACAGAAAACAACGAGGTAACAGCACGAGGTATCTTTAAAAACTGAAACTCAACAATGCATAATCTCATACGGAGCGTAAATTTTTTTAAAATTTTTGAATATTTTCCACCAATATTCCTTGGGTTTTACCTTTATATACAAAATATATCCAGTTTTTTGAATCGGAGTATAGTTTGAATACTTTGATTCCAAACATCATCATCATCAACCTATAATAGTCCACTGTTGGACATACGAGTAGTCGTAGCTGAAGACAGGGCGCTATGGCTTATTAGGGAAGTCTAATGAGCCATAGCGCCCTTCAGCATGCCGTACGCATCCAGCATCTGTTATGCGTGTGAAGCCGCGACAAGCAGCTAGTTACTATATAATCAATGAGACTGAATCACTATGAGTATACATTGATTCATAGACATAATGACAATGAATCAATGTAACTATATAATCTCCTTTGTTAAGTAGTATAGCTTCATTTCTGCAGTTCTTCAATTTAAAAACTCGGAAATAAACTGGAATGAATAATAACCTCGCGTAGTTTTTTCATCTGAAGCAACTTTTAATCTAGAATGGTTCAAGTTTTCATTTGCATTGCGAGTTGCCTTTGTAAAAAAATTTGTATTCTCTTTTTTCGAAATACATAAATCTACAGTACATTTTCTTCGACCGCAGCTAGAATCTGATGCTCTTTACCAGACCATAAACAAAAAAATCACTTTTATGCTGATGAGTTTAATATGTTAATAATGAAATACATGATTAGTATTAGTGCGTTACCCTACACCGTTGATAAGCTAGTCACAAACAAGTTTTAGTTTTACAATGTTTATTTTGCGCTTGTACATTTGGCTTTTAGCTTAAAACTAACAGCACTGCTTTCTGAAGTTTCTAAAATAGTAAAGTGAAAAGTTGTTGAGTGCAAAAAGTTTGAGTGTTGGGCTTATTGAATTCGTTTTAGTAAGGACTGCTTGAAAAAGTAAGGATTAATAAAATCTAAACTAAAATAGCTTTAAAATAGATAAGAGAAGGTATACTCATAGCTACTTTAGAATTATTTTATTTGAACATGAAGAAACATGGTAAAGCTTAACGCAAATAAATATGTATTCGTACAAAATTTTGGTAAGGCTTTTTGAATTCGTAGTGTTGCCTTTTTCGGCTAAATACACTTATGGTAAACATCAATAAACTCGAAGGTAAAGGAAATCGAAAGATCGTAAGACTAAGGTAAAACAGATCCTAGAGAACTAAGAATAGATTTCAGAATAAGGATTTAGTATTTAAGTATTGCCTTTTTGTCCACTCAATACATATATGGAAAAGATTCATAAACTCGAAGGTAAAACAGATCAAAAGATGGTAAGAATAAGGAGATCCAAAGGTAAAACAGATCGTAGATAGCTAAGAATTGGGTTCAGAATCCAGTGCCAGTGCTATATTTGTGACTGATGATGATGATGAATCCATCCGGCGTTCAGCAGAGATGCATGTCGGTGAAACTCTTCTTGTCTTTGAAGATCGGGCCCCAGGCTCCGTAGTTCTTCGGCTCCTGCTTCTTGGGTTGGTATTTAGAAACTGAAGATGTTATCGATTTCCTGAAACAAACAGAAAATAAAGTAAAGTAAATAAAAAAAAATATTGACATAATAGATAGTGTAACTGACAAATGAGTCCATAGGCTCCTGAACTAGTTCGCGAGAATAACATCCGACTTTTGTGTTTGGTTATTGCCTACTTAATTAACGTGTTGTTTCTATGCTCTTGTGAAGATATCAAAATTCATTTTTCTTGCCAATAATAATGAACAACCGGTAAGGTACACCGTAGGATCTGTTTGAACCTCATAACGTAACACTGTGTTTTACCACAGATTACTGAATTCTGTAATCTGTGTATTCTACCTAATCAGTTAAAAGTTACCTTATCATAAAACTTGAGTTCCTTATTCTGTCGCTATATAGTTGAATCTCGCACAGCAGGTTTTTTTGCGCAAAATGCTGTGTTTTTGTCAATTTTCGACATGGGACAACTATTATTTATCTTTGATTTGTAAATACTTCTTCAAGGTTATCATATATCATCAGCCTAATGTTAGTCTACTACTGGACAAAGGCCTCCCCTAATGAGCGCCATAGCGCCCTGTCTTCAGTTTTATGCATCCAGCATCTGCCTAGTCTTTCTTCAATGTCATTAGGTAGCAAATACTTTGCTTGTTTTAATCTCTTGTTTAAATCTAACCCAACAGAAACGATTTTTAAAGCAATACGCTTTTAAAAATAGTCTCTGTTGGTTTAGATTCTTAGGTAAGAAGCTACACTTATTGTTAACATTATTGTCACTCTTAAAACCTACTGTATAGGAGCAGTGACATCCAACGACTTGCACGCATGGTTAGCCTTGCTAGCGGTCTTGCATTCGTCTCCGCGAGCCATTCTGCTTGAGTATGTGCCGGAGGCGGGTTAAAGTGGGGAGGCAGTGAACCTATGGCACGTGCTGGATGTGGGTGAGCACTGCGTGTTCTAGACGGTTGCCAGTGTTAGCGCGGCGACTGCCTTTTCTGGTACAAAGGTTCTTGGCGAGCCTAGAAAGGAGATAAAGATAAAGATTAATTTATATTTGCTTCAACATAATGTAGGTTACAGTTGTAGATCTTAAATATATTAAATGTTTCAACTACATATGTTCTACCTTAAAATTAGGCATGCAAATATAAAAATTTGGATTGGATTAGATTGATTGATTGATTGGAGGAAGACATAGTAAAGACACAGATTACGTAATGTTGCTCAACTTATTTGGTTAGACGGTCTAAATATCGGTGTAGGGGTGTAGGGTATAAAAGCGTTGGGTGTCTAGCGCAGCAGTGAGATGAGCAGATGGTATTGCGACCGTCGTCGCAGGGCGGACTTGAGAGCCTACTCGTAAAAACCAAAACCGAAGTTTCGAATTGGGAACTTCAATTTTAATTTTCCGTGTAAGCATCCAGGGCCAGGACGTGATGTACTGTGTATAAAATCAGTTAGGACTAACAGGCTCAACAGCCATTCAAGAAAATACTAAAGGCTAACTTGAATCTACAACACACAAATAGACCGATTTGAATTTATATAATTTGTAGCGGTTTTCCCCAAAGAAGAGAGATGTAAAACAAAGAATATAACTGTTTACAATCATATATTATCAAGGTCATCTAGTTTCGATCAAAATAGAATTGACTCGGAAAGAAGGATGGTGGAAAAAGAGAAATATGTTATAAACAACAATTTCCATAACGTTTCAAAAACCAGTTTTTAATTTTTTTTCTATTCTATTTCTAGTTTTATGTTGTTTAGTAAGGTGAATTCTGTTACTATAAGTATTGTATTAAATTATATCAGATCAGTCATCTAGTTCCCATACCACAAGCTCTGCTTAGCTTGGCTAAATGATACTATCTGTATTTTCCAGTATTATTTATTGATAATAATTATTATAAGTAGTTAGGTATAGGGTCTAACATGGCTAAGAGAAGTCACGTGTAGCTCCGACATAGTATCGGTAAAGCAGTTAAAGCCGGTTTTAAAGAAACGTGTTTGGCTTTCGCCGGCAGAGAGCTTGCCATACGACCAACAGTAGCTAGAGTAAAATGTATAATGCAATATGTGATGCATACTATATTATCAAAACTTCTATCGATCTACTCAGCCCGTGAGCAACCGGTACTGGGTATCATAGGCCATCTTTGTATTGCGCCGATCTGTTAAGCTCTGTGCCAATATCTATCAACCATTCTTAAACATTGACGATTGAAACGTATTCTACTACTATTCTACTGCGTCAAATGGTTTATAAACCTTCCTCTTGAATCACTCTATCTATTTAAAAAAATCGCATCAAAATCCTTTGTGTAGTTTTAAAGATTTCAACATACATAGGGACAGACAGCGGGAACCGACTTTGTTTTATACTATGTAGTGATGAAAAATACAGATATTCATGGTGTCAAGGCGCACCTTTTCGAAACCGGTTAAATTTCCATACAATATGCAAAATAAGTCGGTAATGCATTTACTTTATATGCAACAATATTGTTCTCTATACCTATAGATACCGGTAAACAATATGATGCAATATCCAGTCTTTTTTGCACCATTTTGTTGAATACTACATAACATCTGCTCTTAATATGCTTGCTTAATATAAAGTATATATTACTATACCTGATACAAGTAGGTACTTATCAATATATTACAATCCTAATATAATATTTGCGAAAATTTGAACGGATGGATATGTTTGTTGCTAATTAATTCCATTACTATCGGACATGAAGATTTGTAAGTATAGAACGTACCTATATGTAGCTATAGGGTTGGTTTTTTTAACCACCTATTTCTAGCCTAGACCTGCAATAGTATTTTTTACATTAAATCAGGAAATAACATGGGAAGCTTACAACTTGTTCCGAATGAGATATTCGGAACAATTTTGAAAATAAAAAACAATAAATCTACTCAAATTTCATAGATTTACATTATTAGTATTCTGTTTTTTAAGTTTTTCAGTATAAATACTAATTCCTTGCAAATAAAAAAAATTATGGGACTACCTTGAGTAAATACTTCATTCCATACAATAGTCACGGAAGAATTTTTAAATCGGTCCAAATAAATGAAGGAAAAATCAACAAACGGTATTTTAAAAACATACCTACCTAAACATAACCTAACATACATAGACCTGAATGAAATACCCTGCATTATTTATGACAAAACTTTTCCAAAGCGAATTCTGTCTGATCCTGTTTTTGACCTAGCGATCACGCACTGGCCGCGTGGACACTTACCATACTCGGTTGTAAACGAACCGGTCTTTGAATCATTATCATTTGCATAAATCTATTACAGTGCTGTTACAGGATAAAGATTTACTTATAATATATAAATATATAAGATTGAGACTCCTAGATAAAGGTGCCTTATTCTGAGACTAGCGGATCTTGCCGGCTTCGCACGGTTTTAGTACGGATCCCTAACTTTTTTGAAAATATAATATAGCATATAGCCTATGTTCACCGGGGATAGTGTAGCTGCACAACGGTGAAACAAATTGGTCCAGTAGTTTCGGAGCCTATTCATTACAAACAAACAAAAAATCAAACCTTTCCTCTATATAATATTAGTTTAGATAACTAGAAGGATTGGATAGAAATAGAGAAATTGCTTCCTATTTCGTATGGATGGATGTAATAAATAAATGATGCTGGCCAATTCACACTACATCATATAACCCTACGCTAAGCAGAGATTGTGTTATGGGTACTTGATGACTGGATATACAAAAAAAACTTTTGAAACTACCATGGTTCAGACTAAAGTCATTTAAAAAGGGATATTTACCATGATTTGATTTTCGCATGAAACTGTGCCGAATTATTGGATAACTCAAAAATCAAATCATATTAAATATCCCGTTTTAAATTACTTTAGTGGATATACAAACTTTCATAATACAATAAATATTACTTATATTTATTGGATTATAAAAGTTTACCCAGACATTTTTTGTAGGTATATTTTTTTTTTAAACATAGAACACACAGAATACCGGAAAAAAATATTTAAAGATCGTATTAAACATTTGTCCTTGTACCTAATAGTAAAGGAAAAATAAATGTATCTAGTTTTATAGTTCCTAAACTAAACCAAATTACCTAATGTTAAGCAAGCACAACACAAAAGCAACTGAAATATCTAAATCTAGCACAAAACGATTGTTGCTTTGCATGCATAGCACCAACCATATTGCGTCACGGGTTGCATTGCATGTAAAATTGCATTTGAATTTAGTTGAGATTCCAAAAAGAGGCGTTATTATCAACTCATTTTCAAAATGGGGGCAGGTGCTTTGTAGTGGGAAAATTATGGCAGTACCTACATAATATTGAAGGAGGTAATTTCCTTATTAGGTGTTTTTTTGTATAAGTACATATAATAACAAAACAATTTGATTGTTTCGTAAAAACTAAAAACCGACTTAGTATTTAGACAGTTTTTTTTACTTTATTGATAACCATACATTTGTATAAAGCGAGTAAGAGAAATAATTTTTGAATTCGGTCATAATCATAATTGACGGAAAAATCGACGAACATACAAAAAAATACATACATGGAACCGCATACTCTTTTGTTTTTCGTTTCGTTGCTTAAAAATATGCCAGGGCAGAGCAGATTTTGTAATGCATGAAAGTACCGAGTGCTCCGTACGTTGCGGAGCAGGCACGTGCGACGCAGATAATGTGTCTTTCTTGCATTACAAAATCTGCTCTGCCCTGCGCTGCGTGGATCTGCGTCGCCTGCGTCCCAGCATAGCCGGCTAGGCGTATGCTGGGACGCAGGCGTCTTTTCTTCTTGGCATAACCAACGCAACATCCAACCCATATAGCCTAACTAACGCAACATCTTCGTCTAACAAAGATCTACTTTTCTATGAACCAAAGCTTCCTTCAGTATCCTCCGAACTCAAAATTTTAAAATTTTCCTCAAAGAAAGGTTTCCATTTTCGTTTCGGGTTTGTCTGTATTCGCTCGTTGAATATAATAACGTTGTGAAACCTAATATGTAGCGTCATGGCTAATGATTTTGTCCGGGACTACCCCGTCATCTCCGACAATTTGCCGGCCGGTTAATTTTGACATTACTATCTAATATGAAAGCTGTTTGTGTGAAAAGCGTTACATATAAGCTTACTCAATAACAGTCTAGCGGACATGAAAATGTTGTTATGTGACGGAAGATTTAGTGGTCGCAATTAATATTTTCGCTTTTGGATGTAAAGATTAAGTTGTAAGGTGTTACAAAATCCATCAATAAATTGGATTATAAAAAGGGGTCTTAAATTAAAGATGGATTAAGTAGTAAAATTGTAATAAAAGCTTACCAGCGTATACACGAAGGAATTTAAGGAAAAATTGTTGGCACTTACCTTGGTAGAAATTTGTCGATAATCGCAAATTTTCTCCGGGATTTTGTCATTGACACATACAATTTTATAGATTCGGTAACAAATCACACCCCGAAAAATAAATTTTTAGAGGTTTTGTTTAAATAAAGTTTAAAATTTAGCGGCCGGATAGCGTATGGTCGGATAGAAACTGACTGGATCGAGCGGTGCGCGAGAGTAGATATTTATGTCAGCCCAACACCGGTTCTTGTAGAACCTCTATGGCTTTACCACAGCTCGTGGAGACAGCTGGTTCAGTTATGATGCCTACGTGCTGGAGTCCATGTAACTTACCACATAATTCTGATAAACTGTTATAATTTTAAAGTATTGTACATTCTGGTGCTTATCATGAGAAAGAGAGTGGAGCATAGACAATTAGCTCTATCTTTTGCAAAATGTTTTATAGCAAAATCGTAATTTTTATATGTAAATCGAACTAATTAATATTTTCCTCAATTATTAATCTTTGAACTTAATTTTTATGATGTATTGTTTACATTCAAATTTACTAAAATTATGTGTGTTTGTGTACCCTCTTGTTATATCTATCTCCCATTGATTGGACGACCTAAGTGTCCCAACGATAAATCCATTTCAACTGTGTGTCGATTGAATCTCAAGTAGTCACAAGCTCTACTGGATCTGCTTTTCCATAAATATTAATCTTTTTCGCGTCAGAATGGATTTTTCCGTGGGTTAGCCTGAGATTTAGATGTCCAGTAGGATAATATGCCATTTGATAATATTATGAAACAACGTGCTAAAGTATCCTAAGGTATACCCGCTCGTTGATCAGTATGATCGCTTTGTTTGTTTATATTACTTGACTCTACTTTGCTCATAGTAAGAAACAACGGTAGCAAAAAGGGGTTTGATCAAATATCTCTGTCAGGGCGAAGGAAAAGCTATGGGCAAGACAATGATTAAATAAATGTGAAGCATAAATGTGTTAGTTCGTGTAAGGTATCATCATCAGCCCGTACACATCCACTGCTGAACATAGGCCTCGCAAAAGACGCCACGAATAGCTGTCCTGAACCGACTCTCTCCATCGACTCCCTGCGGCCGCTACAATATATCGTTCGGTCCATTGAGTGGGAGGTCTTCCCACTCTCTGTTTCGCATTGCATCGCGGTCGCTACTCCAGAACCTTAACTCCCCAACGGTTATCGGTTCTGCGAGGAATATAGCCATTTCATCGCCATTTCAGCCTGCTAATTCGGAGAGCTATGTTGATAACTTTGATTTTTCTATGGATTTCCGTAAGGTATTGTAATAAATTAAATATTTTTTTCTGAATACGATTTCACTAGGCTAGTTCAATGTAATTAAGTAGGTAGGTAGCGTTTTAGGGGTATGCCAATGGCCAATTCTATTATTGTGATTGAATAAAGATTATTATGTACTGATATGTATGTGTGACGAAGTCCTAGACATGCCTCCACCAAACAAAAAAAAGCGTGGCGATTATGGCACCAAGGGAGGACCTCCCTTGTTTGGTGCCATAATCGCCACGCTCGATAGGTGGACTGGCAATCCCTGTAGTTTGGGGGCAAGTATTGGAATAAAAACCATAGAAAAATAGTGAATAAGATCAGTTGCACATACACAATGGCTTTATTTATTTAATAAAATAAGGTTTAACAACCAGATACATATCAATCACTTCATACAAATTTTTATTAACAATAACGACTGATCTTTAAGATTGACTCAAAGGAAGTGATAACAAAGGTTTTCTTTCTGGTTTAAAATTAGTCATATCGTTCATTTAACCAAGTGTTCGGTTCAAAGAACTTTCATTGCTTTTGTTCCAAGTTGTTAGGTAGGTACTCTGAGTAGACTGCTACGCGGATAGGTAGAATCCTTTAATTTCCGGAATAAGTTATATTTCTTTATGACTTATTTGGAGTTTACTGCTTTTGAGCTTAAGATGCGAGATTAAATTCAGTGTTTTCGTCTTTTACCTTTTTCTATTGTCTTTTATTAGTCGGATTCAGGGTCTGTAACCTAATTGAAAAAACAAAATAAAATAGAGGTACCTAAATATTTTATTTTATTTTTTCACCTATCCTTAATAACGAAACCTTTTATTATTCTAGTCTTTTTGGGTATGCACATTTCATTAGGGTTTACTAGGTCTTTTTTCGGACAGAATCATAAAGAAATCAGAAGTGCCTATGTATGATTTTTTTCAAAATGATCACGTCGGCGACGCGTGAACATGTTCGACGTCAGAATGTTAATTTACATAAATTATTCTTTCCTTTTGACTTCGGATCTTCGTATCAAACATTCTCAAAGCCATCGGGTCAGTATGCACTTTTAAAGGCATGTTTTTGGTTTTAGTTTATTCGGTGTATGGTTTTATTACAATGTTTTCGCTGCGTCGTTTGCGTCGATTGTATAACCATTCCAACAGCAATACTGTAGACGCAGAGAAGAAACCTGAAAAAGATATTAAATATTAAAACAAATTTAAACAAATTTGAGTTATTTTGTTATATCATTCAGGAGGCAGGATCCGGATTCGTTTGCGAGGTAGACAGCAACACAAAGGACAATGACAATATCATAAAATTTAAAAAATGCCCGTAAACAAAGCAGAGAAAAATAAGACACAAAATATAAATCAAGGCAACATCGTAGACTCTTTGCTTAGCCATGGGATGATATTGGGTAGTAATCTCGAAGTCATTTAAAACGGGATATTTACGATTATTTGGTTTTTTAGTTTTCCAATATTTCGGCACAGTTTCATGCGCCATGATCACGGAATAACTGAAGGCACTGCGAGTAAGTTTTTATTGGCAGACATACCGATCTACCTTCATTTTTTGTCTTTTGCTACGAACGTTACCAATACGTACTACTACTCTGCCGAAATATTGGAAAACTCAAAAATCAAATCATGGTAAATTATCCCACTGTTAGTTATTAATCAGGTAATGCTAACCTAGAAACAGTACAAAGAAGGAGCCCTGCATATCACTCAAATTGACGGTGTGGTTGTTGACCTCCTGAGCGATAGAGGTGGTCTGCCAGCAGCGGTCGCGCCTGGGACTGTAAGCGCTCAGCCATTTGGAGATCAGGCCTGCTTTGTGCATGCGGTTGATCCTGTGGATACATTATGATTAGATCCGAAGAAGCTTTAGTTTTTTTGTTTGATTTTGCTGAAATCAATATAGATCTTGATTTCAGCAAATTCAATCAACAACGTTTTGATGTACACTTTGATTATCGGCGAACCACGATAGTGAGAGATAAGTCGTGAGAGGAGCCAATGCCCTCGATTCATAAGGAAACAATACACAACACTCACGACTTTTCTCTAACCATCGTGGTTTAGGACTTGGCCATCACCGTCCTACTCAAAAACCCACCCTGTACATATACAACTACGTCTTATGCAATGCATGGCGCATAGCATTGGAAACTTACTCTTTATTGATGATGGCAAGGTACGGACTTCCAGCTGGGACGATCATAGCAAGCTGTTCCTCTAGGAATTCATCCTCGCCTGAAAAGCATCACAACAGATTACTTGTTTATACATATTTAAATTTAAATTTTATTTACTTATTCAAAGCATTACATTTATTCCTTCCTTTATACAATAGAGTAGTCAACAAAATTATCAATCACAAGCAACGAATTGCCTGATGCCTTAGTTAGGTAGAAAGCCACGTATTATAAATTTACCTTCATTGTTACATATATTCTGGCAAATTCTTTAATATGTATAGAAGATATTTCGAAACAACCATTGTTTAAATTGTGTTAAGGATTACGTAAATACAAAATGTTAAAACTAAAATTTAAAAAAAAAAAACTTATCAGTTGAGAGCTAAATGAACTCTTTAGACAGAAATTGAAAGTGTTACTATAATATTAACTTTTTCAATGATAAATTATTATAGTTCCTGATTAATGATTGCACGTCATTCTCTCAAATATTTTTGCATACCGACGAACGGTCAAGCATGGGTTGATCCACAAAATGTATATACTTGTTACCTTACATAACACATGTCTTTGGCAAATAAACACTCTTTATCTTTATCAACCGAAGCTAAAGAAAATAGTTATTTTACCAAGAGCAAAATCGCAGGAGTCTCGTTGGATAGCATCAGCGCTCATCAGGTGGCGGAGACGAAGCTTCCAGTCTATGAGGGCGTGCCTGCTGCTACGGACGCGGTTCAGCAGTTTGGATGCTGGAAAACAAAGAATTAATATATTTATACTACGCGATCTGAACATATAATAGAGAAAAAATATGCGTGAAGTTTAAGTTGGAAATTAATTATCTTAAACATAATTATTTCATTTAATTCCTTTTTATAACATAAAATAATGCGAGGGTAATTCAAAATTGCCAAACACATCGCCATTGGTCGACGCGAAATGTGATGTCAAAGCTATGTCAACGTGGAAATCTATATGTCAAATAGTTTATAAACCTTCCTCTTGGATCACTATATGTATTAAAAAATCGCATCAAAATCCGTTGCGTAGTTTTAAAGATCTAAGCATACGTAGGGACAGACAGACAGCGTGAAGCGACTTTATCACTACATAGTATAAAACAAAATCGCTTCCCGCTCTGTCTTTAAAACTACGGAATGGTTTTGTATGCGATTTTTTTTAAATAGATTGTGATTCAAGAGGAAGGTTTATAAGTATATATCACATGCATTTGCACCCGTGCGAAGTCGGGACGGAACGCTAGTCTTTTAAAAAATATTTAATTGTGTTTACATAAATTTACAGAGACAGTGTAGATACGCACCGTCCTTCAGTTTAGTCTCAATATCGGCAACACTGCTGCTGATGTCAGCTCCTTTGTAAAGAGCGGTGTACTTTGGCTCCTCAGATTTCTGAAATATTAAATAAACAAAAGAAAAACGGTCTTCAAATTCCTTTATCTTTACTGTTTTTAGGGTTCCGTATTTTAAAAGGAAAAAAAGGAACCTATAGAGTGTCCTACTATATGTATAATAATTATTATACACTCATCATCGATACCGCGTCAACTCTAAATAATACTATCGTCAATTTTCAACAGTATGGATGAAATTCAAAATAATTCGTTTTTGTTCACGAGGGACAATGTGCAATCCACTTCCCATATTGGTGCAACTAGATGTCCCCGTTTTGCTAGGGAAGAGCGAGGACCGCTCGTTCATCAAAACAGGTTTCTGGCGGCATCTAGCGGCGCGTAGTGGAAATATTTTTAAATCTGTTTTATTGGTCGAATTAATAAGCTATAGAATTACTTTGTCAACACAATCAAATGTTACATCGGTTTATGCCCAATTTTTTTTAAGGGGTGTTAGGAAAGGAAATAACCTGCAAAATAAACCCATAGGGTACTTTCCACGCGGGCATAGCCGCGGGGCACAGCTAGTTATACGTATAAGATAACTGACCTTCAATTCCATCTCCAAATAGGACCCCTTGCTAATAGTCCAGGAGAAGGTTGCCCTGTTTTCCACCAGTTCCTCTATAGTAGTTATCGGCATCTCCTGCTTGGGGAAGGTAAGAAAGGCCACCAGGTTCCCGGAGTATGTGGTGACCACCACTAGGACGACCAGCCACCACGTGCCAACTACTAGACGACCACTGTCGGCGCGGGGGAGGTACATGCCACCTGACCGAAAAAGGATCAAGCAACATTGTTTATTGACGGTTTTTAAGAGAGACCTCTATACATATGGTTACTTGGGCTGGTAAAAGTTACAAATAGCCTATATGTATGTAACTTGTTTATTGTTTTATGTGCTTTTATACAAGGTTCTATAACCTTGTATAAAAATACATAAAACAATCTTCGACTGCCAGCTTAACGAGATAAAAGAATCAGATATAAATATTCGTATGGTAAATACTTGGGATTAAAAGTTAAAGTTGATTTAGGGTCGGTACACTCGTATATCTGACGTAAAATCCGACGAGTGTATGATCGGTCGCGTCTATTTGATTAAATTAGACCTGCCACATTACGCGTGTAGTCAGTTCGAACGGCCTGTACACAAACGATTTCCGCTGATGTTACGCCTTGTCTGAATGCATCATACAAAATACACGTGTCCAGTGTCCACTCAGCAGTGAATAACGCCTGTGAATTGACTGTGAAAGGTTGAAACTTTTATTATGTATCAGTCGCATTACGCCAGAACAGGCGTAATGCGACCGATACATAATAAAAGTATACGCGACGCATTTTCCGTCAGATATATACCGACCTTTAACAGTACCTACAAGGATGTTAACAAACCTAATAATAACATGAGAATGCAAGTCGATAAGATTATTATGATGGAATTATCTGACCTTGTTGAAGCAATGCGCCATAGATATACCATAGACAATTGTGTATGGTTGCCAGGCCTCCTTGGCGCGTGATCTCTTTGGCCTCATAGTACGGACTCAGGCGATGCACGATGTACAGTGTGGGACCCATTAGGATCACAGCGAAGCCTAGGCAGAGCCAGGTCTGAGGGTTATAAAGAGTTCAAAAGATTAGACTCCAAGCTTGGTAAAATGAAACACTATCGAGAATTAGGTAAATCGCTCCCCGAAGTTGATGGTGGCGATAACCTAAACAAGCAACGTAGGTAAACAAGGTACAAGTAACTTTTTTGCCTCTAGCCGATAGTTAGACGAATCGTCATTAATTAATTTTTAAATAATCGTGACGACTTTCTAGTCTGTTGAGGTTCTCTTTAGCAACTACGATCAATTCCAAATATTTTAAAATAAATTCGGAACTCGAATCTGCCACACTACACTCACACTACAATAAGTCGAATTAGTTGACTTACATCAGCAGTAAAAGGCAGCAAAAACAGTAAAGCTCGGCTAAGCTCCCTCGGCCTGGCAATCATGAAGGAATATGGCTGTGTGCTGATTGGGATTGTGTAGTTTATCCCTGGAAAAAGAACAGTTAAATAAATAAATAAATAATGCTGGACAGTTCACACAGCATTATCTAGCCCCATGGTAAGCAGAGCTTGTGTTATGGATACTAGATAACTGATATACATAATACAATACATTACATAGATAGACATTTTTTATTATATATAGAAAACGACCAGAACACCCGGAACAAATATCTGCAGATCGTACACACAATTGTTCCGAGGCGGGAATCGAACCCGCAACCTCCTGCGTCGCAAGCGGACCTTCGCCCACCGCGCCATATCGGTCGTCAGTTGATATCATTATAGATCTATATGAAAAAGTATTTAACTGGACCTGTGACATACCTGCAAGCTACTACGCTATTTAGCACATAACGTAACGCGCGTTATCGGCGTTTTTACGCGTGAATAACGCGTGAAATGGCGTCATTCTCTTCGTTCTCAAAAAAAACACACGTTACAATGATAGCACGCGTTACGTTATGTGCTAAATAGCGTGGTAGCCTTGCTGCTATTTTTATACCTTTAAACATCTAGAAAAAAACCGGAGTTCATAGATACAAACATTTGTCACGCGACGAGAGTAGAACCTGCAACTTTCTGCCTGTCAGGACTTAGATCTTACCTGGTATAGGATCGGGTAGAACAGTGAAAGATGCGGCCGCCAACGCCACCTGCCCTTTGGCTATAGCAACCATTGTCAGCATGGCACTTTTGCTTTGCACCAACTGGAATATTTGTGGAAATTTAAGTGACATAGTGAATAGAATAGAATAGAATAATGATTTATTGCCTGAACTTATAACTACTTATAGATACTACATCATAAACTAAAAACATAACTTATATCTATTATTAATAAGTAGGTACTTACATAACATACAATTCACATTTTTAATAACTAAGTACATTCTCAGGCAATGGGAGTAAGCTCAGCATAATGCCGACAAGCTTAAAAAGCACGTTCGGCGCTGTTTTTCAGCTTACCCCTTACCGACTGGTGATCGTCGGCTTTTATAGTAGGTTTTTTTTAGTGATGCTCTTGTGATCATAGTCGTTTCGGCAGAATATCAGCGCCTATCTACTCCTGAGTTTTTCCATTTATTTTGAGTCGAGACCTATTTGCTGCTGTAACACACACACGTCTCACTTTTTGAAAAATATTTTATGCTATTGTTTTATAGTTGTTTCAAGTCAATGTTTTTTGTTTTTACCCGTTTGTTTTCAGCATTAAAACGAATTGTTATACTTTGAATATATTGACAATTTTAAGGTCTTACGAAATCTGTGGCTAAGTGCTATAAAATATTTAACTTTGATATCAAATTACTCACTTTACCCACTTAGGTCAAAAACCACTATTGGAAAACCTCCCCCTCCCCATAATTTTTACACCCTTAGGGTACAAACGAAAATTTTGCCGGTACAATCGGGTACAAACCCGGTACAATCGAATAGGATCAAAAAATCATGAATATCTCAAAGTCAGTTGCTAGGTTCACACAGCTGTAAGTTAATTGCTTTGTACTGCAGCAGCAAATAAATGAAACTCTATGTCTATGACAATACGGCCAATGTGCGCTTTGCTTAGCATCTATCTTGTGGCAGTCGACAATTTACATTCCACTATTCAAATGGCGACAAATGTTGTAATGTTGAGCAGCGGAACTCGCTTTAACTCCGCTGCTATGATTTCCCGGCGAAGATGTACTAGGGGCCTTGTACTCTCTAGAGAATACCAGATTAGTTAACGTGAGGATAATAGAAATGAAGATGTTATCAGAAATCAAACTTACGCCCATCGTAGAAGCATTAGACATCTCGATCTTCAATTCTTTTGTTAGCACTAGTTTTATCCTGAAAGAAACCACACAATTTAACATCTTGGTAATTGATTGGTGAATGAAAACAAGTTTGCTTGCAGTGTATTATTATATTGCTAGATCTGTATTGATGGTGGAACAAGATATTACGTGAAGTTCTTGCTCTTAGCGAGTTGGTTTATGATGTCGAATATGAGGCCACTGTACTGTACAACGTCTCCTGATTCGTTGACTTTCAGAATAGTCCATGGAGGATTCTGAAAAGAAAATGGAAATATGAACAATCGCTTATTTGGGAGAAGAAAAATAAGAGAAACAACATAATACTACTCCCTACTGACGAGTTACTTCGAATAACAAAGTTATAAAAACAAATAATTTTCTTTTCATTCTCCTAAAAAATAGCTGTCTCTTTTCAAGAATCTTAAGCATTAGAAGCTGTTAAGAACTGTGGTGTGTGTAAATAGTGGACTTTATTCATACACTAAATGCGCCCCGTGGCTTCGCCCGTGTGGAAATCTATGTTTCGAATTACCTTGAATCACACACAAAACTGAAAACCGCATCAAATCCGTTGCGTAGTTTTAAAGATCTAAGTATACATAGGGACAGACAGACAGCGGGAAGCGACTTGGTTTTATACTATGTATCTAATATGTAGTGAATAGTGATAAGGTTTTGTGACCTAACTTACATGGTAAGTGATAATAGGAAGCTCTTTCCCTCTGAAGCCATGCTCCACATGTGGGAACAGGACATCGGTGAAGGTGACAGCATCTACCGGCCTCCAGAATCCAACCTGATCGAAAGACAGATAAATAATACCAGACAATTCGCGCAGCATTATCTAGCCCCAATCGAAGAGTAAGCAGAGCTTGTTTTATGGGTACTAGATCTGTGGCGTAGTAGGTCCGCCTGCGAAATAGGAGATTGCGGGTTCGATTCCCGCCTCGGAACAATTGTGTGTAAGATCTGCTGATATTTGTTCCGGTTGTTCTGGTCTGGTCGTTATCTAGGTATAATAAAAAATATAATATGTAATCTATTGTATTAAGTATATCAGTCATCTACTACCCATAACACGAGCTTAACTTGGGGCTAAATGATGCTGTGTAGGTAAGGATTTTTGTTAATATTAACACAACTTACCTGCAGAAGCTCTACTTTTTCAATGACACCTATTGTGCTATTGGTTGCGTTCTCCGCGTGTAATACAACTTCCTTGAAGTCTCTGTATGTGCTGCCCCAAGTATCTGCCGCCAACACTCGCCAGGAGCTACAGTTGCCGCAAATGCTGTTGGCTAGGATGTGTTGCTGGAAAACGAAGAAAAAATTGAAGCAGTGAAAATGTATAGACAGACATGAATATAAGAAGTACTAGAATACATAAAAGACCATATAGTGAGATGATTTGCGGTTGTTGGTTTCAAAACGTTTCCACCAAAGTTTGGTACAGAAAACCTCTACACTGAGTAAATAATGTTGTAAAAACTGTGAACTTTTATTCAACTAATCACCTTCAAAACGGATTGTTTAAGTATTTGAATTATTTTTATTGAGGAAAGCAATGGATTTCGTAACGCATAAAGGGAAATTATGTAAGAATGGATGTAAGGTCAATAGCTGAAAGAGATAGATAGCCATTGTTAGCAAAGCGAAGCTTAAACTTTTTGCGGTTATTGGTGCCAAAACGATTCCATCAATATGTACACTCTTAAGTCTACTAAAAAAATATAAACAACCGATGGAATCATTTTGAGAGGCATAAAGGATTTGGCACCACGCTATTCGTCTGCTTTACATTTATATCTGACAAGTCTACCTGCATGTGCTTAAGCAGTGCATTGCGTCGTTGGTCCTTGCTGGGCCTGATAGCTTCCCACTCCTCATCGGACACCTGTCAACATCAATCAAAATCTTAGTATTTAAAACATAATTAAAGTACGAGTAATATGGGTATAAAAAACTGTTTTGACTGTTAAATCTGCGTACAATTAAGGTTGGAACGATACTATAAACAAATACTATAGTAGAGACAAGATATAAAGTCCTATTTGACAGTTGTTAATCCTAGCTTGGTAGTGAGGTAACAATCGATAAAATTAAGAATCAATTGGATTTTCAAACGTCGACGTCTCGAATTCAAAAATAAGTGAAAATTAAAACCAATAAGTGCGAGAGGACAAAGAGTGCTAGCGCCCTGTCTTCAGCTTGCCGCATCCAGCATCTGCCTGCAGTCCTTCGCATACCACCTGGCCGGAGGGCATCCTAACGTCGTGTTATTTTATTAAAGTATTCACTTATAGGCTGGTTTTATTGTTCCGCAGCGCCATTGGAGTGCGCGCGTTCGGTGATGTATGGGGGTAGGTTAGTTGCGTTTCAAAGTGGCGCGCTTGTGCAGCGCCGTTCCAGCGCGCTGCCCATCGGCGCGTCCAGTGGCGTGACTATAAAAATGAAAATATGCGAGAACTGCAGAAGATTACCTGAGCTGCCACGTCCAGTTCCTCTTGCACCGCGGTATCCAGCGCTGATATAAACGCAGACATCATTTCTTGGCAGTAGCACATTATACCGTTCTGAGGAAAACAATACGTGAACTTGTAGCAAGTTTTTGATGATAGGACCAGAGCAGAGGGAGGATTTTGCTTAGTAATGGAATAATTACAAGGTAAACTGAAGTTGTAATAGATTTCTTGCCATTTTTAAATGAATCATTTAGGTCTCCCATTGCATATAATCATTGAAATAGAATAGCAAGAGGTTGATGGATGAAGGCGGTTCAGGACCCCTATTTGTGGCGTCTCGTATGGTCCCCCATACGAGAATGCCACAAATTGGGGCCTTAGGCCTTATGTCTAGCAGTGGACGTAGATATGATGTATGTAGATATACGCTGATATGATGATGATGATGTAGTATATAATTAGATCGAATCAAATGCTAACCATTTTTAAAGCGCATCAACCGACTGCATGTCCCAAGGTCAGTAAAAAAATACTCCCAAAAAGTATTTTTAAATACTTAATGCCAACAAAAAGCAACGGAGAAAATAAACAAATATAAAGTAAACAAGTTGTTGATCTGGATATGCAAAGCGATAAATTCTAAACAACTAGTTAGGAACCGGTAATATCTGGTTATGGTCGGTTCTAAGGCTGCAGCTTCGACCGTGTGACCGCCACTCGATGACGAGATATTTTTATTCTATAGGTGGTATAAATAATCCTTGAAAATCCCCAAGCTAAGCCAAAGCTTGTGTTATGGGTACTAGGTGACTGATATACATAATACAATGGTGAAATAGTCTTTACTTTGTTTGACTATAACTGTACATCCGTTGATCCTATTTGCGTGAAATTTATAGGTGTAGGTATTACTCTGAGGGTATAACTATGTAGATGAGACATGTGAAATATGCTGCTGACTTAGCGAGCCCAAATCAGGGGCAGCATTGTTTGTAACTACCCTCATTCAGTTTTCGAAACTATATTACTGATGATGACCCGGAGGTTGATACTCGTCAATATGCCGAGTACCAACCTCCGGGTCATCATCAGTAATATTGTATATATACGCCAAGTTCTCTCCCTCATACAATGCATTGATGAACCCCGACCGGTTGCATTTATCGCTGTGTGTCAGAGATCACGTAGAAGCACTATGCTTGTGGTGTGCTTGCAATTTTAGGTGCAGTCGATTGTACCACCAACCTTACACTCCGGATCATCATCAGTAATATTGTATATATACGCCAAGTTCTCTCCCTCATGCAAGGCATTGATGAGCCCCGACAGGTTGCCCTTATCGCTGTTGGTGTCAGAGATCACGTACAACCATTGAGCCTGTGAGTTTGTCATGCGAAGTTCTCGCGCTGTGTCCGCCATTGTTGTCATAACGTCTGTTGTTACTATTGCTATGAAATTCTCGCCTGAAATAGCGTTCATCAAAAGTCAACATCGTTTCTGCGTCTGCATCGTTCCAGTCATTTTTACCATTGCCTAATGGTAAAAATGACTGGAACCATACTTTTAACTCTTGAACATTCAACAGCGTCATCATCCTTTTTATATTACTAAGTACTTCTTTGCTAGGCATAGGCTTCCCTCTTGTTGAATGCCTTGTTGAATACTTTGTTGTCCCGGGTTAAATTATGTTTACCGTTACACGTTACATTATGTAAGACGAGTAACGAATTTGGTCAGATGGCGACCTACACTACATTATATGGGCGACCCCGCGAGACGTGGGCGTCGGTCATCTCCACTCGAGAAACGATTGTACCCACAAACATTTAACCCGAGGGAAATCGGGAATGGAAGCCGTGCCAACCTCCTGTGTCGCAGTCGCAGGCAGACTTTCGCTCACCGCGCCACGCAGGTCGTCATTTCCTTGAACTATGTCGACAACTTTAATTCTAGACTGGGACCTACTACTTTACTCATAAGTACTTTGTATAGCACAGCAAAGTGAGCCTGAGCCTAAGACTTACCAATATACTTAACAGGCAGCTTCGACAGAATTCTATAGGTAGGTACATCTCTTTCCTCCGCAAGTACTCGTTGATCTCGTGTTTCATCTTGAACACCGTCACGGAGACAGGCGGTGCGCTGTCATCGTCTATCTGCGAGGTAAGGGCCGCGTTGACTTACCAATGTACTTAACAGGCAGCTTCGACAGAATTCTGTACATCTCTTTCCTTCGCAGGTACTCGTTGATCTCGTGTTTCATCTTGAACACCGTCACGGAGACAGGCGGTGCGCTGTTATCGTCTATCTGCGAGGTTAGGGACTGCACCACGCGGGATACCATGTCTCTGTCTGGATTACATTAAATACAGCTTTAGTAAAGATTGATGTATAAATTATATATAGAATAATATTATAATTCTGTATAACACGCTACCGTCTACTCTTGTTCTAACACTTCATGTCCGTCCAAAGGTTGCCTGGCAGACATTGCTCATAATGATAAGGCAGACCTACAGAACATGTTGTACGTACAATATATTCTGTAGGTCATGGAAAACTAAAAATGAAATCATGGTTAATATCCCGTTTTAAACGACTTTAGTTTTAATAACCATGATAGTTTCAAAAGTTTTAAATATATACAAACTCACTCAGTGTATCATCATGCAAGATCACAGCCGACTTCCACTTCAAGGCGTGCTCAGTCCTCAAATCTAACAGCATCTGAGGCAGTTCTTCCCCAGGGTCTGTGTACGTGACGGTGATGGCCTGTCCGATGGGCAGCCTGGGGCAGTCCACTTCGGTCAGCGCGAAGAGAAGGAGCTCTTCTTCCTGTGTTCGTTGGAAGAGCGACCAGGTGTCTTCGCAGGATGCTATACTGAATACTGCTAGGAAACCTGTAACATTATTGTAGGTTTTGGTGATGTGGTTGGATGTGATCAATATATATATTTTTTTTGACGACTTATTTATTTAATGACTCCCTTCATTTCCCTACACCAAATCAGAGAACATGAAATGTTATAATTTGTTGGTTTCCAATAACAGGGTGCAACAGCGTATGCAAATAATGGGTAGGTAGACGTAAGCTAATTATGCCAGTTGCTAAAAAAAATTTGAATACCTACATTACAAAACATAACATAAACAATAAAAATACCAGGGATGAAACTTTGGTGTTCTCCTAACGTCAAATAAGATTCGTAGTTAACCCACTTAGGTACATCCGTTATGAAGTCGGCAAACTATGATGGTCAATCCCTCCAACCTTCCCATGGTCCTGCCAACCTTGCGGTTACACGGACCGAAACTGTGAGAAAAGAGTCACTCGGGTGACTCCAGACTTTACAAATCCTACGCACTTTGTCCCGAACACTCTCCCCCTTCTGGGGTATGCCACATCACATTACAGACTTCATTGCCGGGCTGCTCCACCCCATCTCGGTGCTGCTCTGCTAGGTACCATACCTTTCTTAAGGCTGATGGATGTCCAAGAGTAATAGTGGACGTGCACGCCTCCATGCTTGAGCTGGACCCTGGCGAGTTCTTTGATATAGTCCTTCAGTTCGTCAAGAACTGTCTGGTACTTCTCGCCGAGGTAGCCCCGGTCGAGGACTACGGCTGGAAAATACAGTTTTACAACTTTTTAAACTATCGCGGTTTGATATTTAAGATTATGTTTTATCGGGTAACATAAGTACGCGATAAAATATACCCGATCTTTATTAAATACAGTTTTAGTTTGGTTGGGGTGCGTGACATTCTCAATGTTTGAAAAAAACAACTCGAACACGGAAAACCAAAATATTTTTTTAAATAGATACCTAGTGTTCGAATATTAATAATTTTCGAACTGAGAGAAGAAGTCAGAAGTCATTGAGAAGCTGACCATAATTTCAAATTATTGTCAGCTTCTCAATGACTTCTCAAATTGAGAAGTACCTACCTACCTGCCTAGTACAAATTCTGTCTCAAAATGTAAAAAAAAAGTGATTTTATAAACTCATCACTCCATAAGGACGCCATCTGCATGCCCCTTGCTGGGCGCCAAAATCAAATATTTTGACGCCCAACATGGAAACAGAATTATATTTACTACTAGCTGCGCCCCGCGGCTTCACCCGCGTGGAAATTTCTGCGCAATTTTACCATGTTTCTCACCGTTTAGACCTACCCTGGACTACGACAAACATTTTAAAACCAAAATCAGCTCAATCGGCCCAGCCGTTCTCGAGTTTTAATCAGACTAACGAACAACAATTCATTTTTATTTATATAGAATATTTACCTACATAAAAAAATCTTACCTATCGACGCATTCGCCGTAATGAGCGATGGAAAATCCTCCCCCCTCACCCCAAACACACAAACTGCACAAATCACCCATAACTTCATATTTCGACCGCACAATCTCACTACTGAATGTCGTATACGATTCCCCGATCATAATTCGTGAAAACAATCACTTTTTTCGGAAAAATGGCAGTTATTATTTACGGCTTCGTTAATTGAATTTGGAACACGTGTAGCATGGTAACATTTATTGAAAATGGAATGAGGCCTACAACCCATCTTCTTCGAGTGCTGACACGGTAGCGAACAAAGGGTGAACAAAATTCAATATCATTTTATTTCCATAGGCTTACAATGCAAAGTGAAATAATTTTAATTTCAAATTCTTTATTACCAGACAACAAAGGTCCATAAAAAACACACACACAAAATTACAAAAAGGAAAATACAATTACAACGAAGAAAATAAAACCAAAATAACTAAATCTATAGTATAAGTAATTTCACCCAGTGGTGTCGTATTGGACAGTCATATTTACTAGATATTACTTTCAGGATGCTGTTGTTACTACCTGTCACTCTACTCATCAGAGATGCCATGCCACTCGCTTTCGCATAATTGCCGCGAAGCCATCTGTGAATGTATTAGTGAACATCTCAGATGCACTGCAGTAACGAGGCAGGCCCAACAACATCCTGAAAATGTTATTATATTGAATACGTAGGGCGTTAAGAGACTTTTTCGTGTACTTAACCCATAGGATGCTCGTGTAGAAGCACTAGCAGAAGGCCGTATATAGAGAAATTTTAACCGGTACGAAAATCAGAGCACCCTATTCCCAAAGACACGTAAGCTCGCAAAGGTCAGTAGAGCTGATTAAACATTAACGTTTAATACGTGTAATTGGCTAGGTGAGAACGAAAATTAGATTTGGGTGAGGTCGTAGACATAGATAATTCTTTATTCATAAAACTTATTACTTACCTATCTAAAACATTTTGGTAAAAAAAACGTTAACAAATTGGCGGCCTTATAGCTTACAGATTCTTCCAGGCAACCGAACCTTAGGTAAAGATAAAATCAAAGGCCGAGGCTAGCAGGTGATAAAACTAATACATACTAAAATAATCCTAAAAAGTAATTTATTATAACGCGATATTTACCATGATAGTTTAAAATGTTTTAAAATAAGCCTAATACACATAATACAAACAGAAATATACACTAATAGGTACATAACAATAAATAGGTAGTGGTGATTTTGATATGCTAATTACCTAGTCTGACCTAAATAATATTCGCATAATTTCGTTTTAGTAGGTCGGTCACAGTCAGATAAGTAACAAATACTCAAACGCAACTCGTACCTACTCGTTGGCTGGTTTTAAAATTCTGATTTATTTATTCTAATCATAAGGGAAAGAACAGGTAGCAAGGGAAAAGCAGGTAGCAGGGAGGTAGTTTTTATTTTCAAGCCACATAAAATAAAAACTTACCTAAGCTT
This sequence comes from Eupithecia dodoneata, assembly GCA_947044415.1. Classification (NCBI taxonomy): domain Eukaryota; kingdom Metazoa; phylum Arthropoda; class Insecta; order Lepidoptera; family Geometridae; genus Eupithecia; species Eupithecia dodoneata. Next base: position 1,936,214 of record OX345665.1, read on the forward strand.
TTCTATACAGTTTTAATCATTTAAACTGTATATTGAAATAGATATCTTAGCACTTACATAAAAATCTTAGCATTTACATAGATCTCTTAGGTACCCCTACTACATAAAAAGTATGGCATGGCACAGAACTTTAACTTGTAGGTATGTTAGTTTGGTAGGTAGTTACTCCTAAGGGCCTAGATCTATCGAAGTAACATTACCTAATTAGTACCTTAGATCTAGGGAGACTAATAGGTACCTATCCATATGTGTAACCTACCTACCAAACCATGGACAGGCATGGAAAATAGGTAGGTACTTGTTTAATGATTACAAAGACGGGACGTACGCTTTTTCTTCTTCTCTTTGATTCACGGAACGAAACGAGTATCCAAAGCCCCTTGTTTATTTGAATTTAGCGCTAGAGCCTAGAGCTACACCTATAAAATGTCAAAGTCGTATTATTTAAACTCGTCAATGTAAATGTCAAGTTGACATTATCAACTGCTGTCATGTCAATCAATTCGTATTAGGTAAACAAATAAACCAAAACTTTAGTTTCTTTATTCCTTGCTTTTTATTTTATAAAATGTCTAAAGATTACACGAATGTATTCATCACAGTCGGAACCACGAGGTTTGATTTACTTTGTGAATATGTTATGAAGCCACCAGTGCTGAGAGCGCTGAAGAAAATCGGCTGCAAAGAGGTTATATTTCAGATAGGAAACAGTGACGTCGAACCAGGGATTTACGAGAAGGAAGGTATAAAATTGGATTTGTACAGATTTAAAGATAATATCCAAGAGGATATGAAGAACTCTGACCTTGTTATAAGCCACGCTGGAGCTGGTAGCTGTTTGGAAGCATTGGAGTGGAAGAAGCCACTCTTGGTGGTAGTAAATGAAGACTTAATGGACAATCATCAGCTAGAACTTGCGGAAAAACTTCAGATAGACGGGCATTTGTACTACTGTACATGTGATACTATGGAAAGCACCCTGAATGATGTAGACTTCAGTATGTTGCATCCATTCCCTGATGCAAACCCATCATTATTCATAAAATATTTAGACAGTGTTTTTAAAATAAAAGGGAGCTAACTGATAAGTACTAAGTGTTTATTATAAGATCTAATTTTAGTAATACAAGCAAAGCTGGTATGGTGCTAAGAAAAATGTAAATAAAATGTCTCACTGTATAATTTAATTTTATTTAAAAAATACAGATCATGTAAACTCCAGAAATCATGTACATTTAATATTACAAACAAATATTATTTATTATTTAAATGTTATTTAACTTACTGAACATAATAGCACAACTAGGATAATTTAAGTAACTTGATTTTCAAATAAGAATAGAGCTGTAGTTTATATTGCTTTGTATTTGATCAACTGTTTGATATAATTTATTTTATACCATCAGATCTAAATCTAACAATGAAATGGTATCAATTAAGATGTCCCCAAAACTAAACTTGTTTGACAGCACTGATAAAAATGCTCTCAAGGAATTACTAAAAGTTTTAAATGTGATGTGTCAGAAATTATTAGAGCTATAATAAATGAACCTATGTGTGATTAAGCAGGAAATAAAGCAGTACAATAAGAATCTACAGTTCAATTCTCATCTGAAACCATTGATAATTTAGACTAGCTTTTTAGCTTCGAAGAAACTCTTGAGATGCATCATTTGCCAGTAACCGATGGCTAGCAGAACTCCGGTTTGTAGAAGACTCCACCACAGGACTCTCTGGTTTGTGCTCTCTGAAGTCTGCCTGAAGCGTTCCTCTCGATGCTGTAAAGATGACAATGTGGTTATATATATGTATGTACTTATGTTGCCTAGCCTGTAGGACAACAACAATCCCCATGGGATTTTTTGTCTAGGGTAGAATAGAGAAAAATTATGTAACTTAGATATTGAATGCGTAAATTAATTGAATTTAATTCCTTGAACTTCATTTATGTACACAATATATAATGCCATGTTACTTTTGTCTTCTCATCATCTCTATTCTATCCTAGAGAACAATCCCCATGCTTGGCCTACTGAGCTAGACGATGCTGTGTGAATGGTCCACCATTATTTAGTATTTTATTGCAAGGATAGCCAACAAGTCTTGTATAGAACCAGTGATAAATAGGTGTAGGTAGATATTTACAGATAACAATCATTTAAGGCTGATGACACCATTTTATAGCTGAATTTATGTATTTGTTTCATAGGTAACCAAAATTTATTTGTACTGCAGCACATTTGGAAATTAAAGATGTAATAGTTCCTTACCCTTTGATAACTCTGCTCTTTAGTGATCTGGTGAACCTGGTCAAGAAGCTGACGGATTCTCAGCTGAAGCTCTGTCAGTTTGTCCTTCTGTGCAACATTGGCATAATCTATGGCATGCTCGCCCACTTGGATATCAAGGTGCACCTGGAAGACACATTTTTATGAGAAAAAGTTGGACAAAGAGCTTTTGTTGATATTTTCTTCCTTAAAGTAGCTGATTTATTCTTAAAACTGACTTTAAAGACTTTCTTTGAAGATATTTACTCAAGTGTTCTTATAGGAACACATACATACAGCTATTGAAATTATGTCAAACAAAGGAGCTATTATACTCACCCTGAGCTGCGAGCCAGCAAACCATGAAGTACTGTTTGAGTACATGCAGATAACATGCTCCCCTGGTAAGTGAGATGTGAATGAGATCATTCCTTCTGAGGAATATACTCTTGACAGCACTATTTGGTTGTTAGGGTCTCTGACGTCAACGTGCATGCCAATACCAGGGGTTGACGGCATGAAGCCACCGGATCTTGGATCATAGAGCTCCACTTTGTAGTTTACTGTAACGAATTTGAAGCAAGTTTACTGTTTAGTTTTGACGAAGTTTATGACTAAATGTTGTGGGACATATGTTTTTAATGCAATTTTATCGGTGGATTAGGAACGATAAGAGATGCTGAGAGTGTGAGAAACTGAGAAATCAAATGGAGAAGGAAAAATATGGCTTGAATTGTTAGATATGTACACACCAATAACAGTCGTGTCGTCCGGCACTTCTTCTATGAAACATTTTCTTTCTCCTTCAGCTATATGGAAATATAAAGCCGAGGCAGTGTCCAACACAAGCAATAACGCTATTAATGAAGAAAGCTTGAGAAATTCCATTTTATCTGCTATCGGCAAAATCGAGACGAAAAAGCAATGCAATCAAGATTTTTGACAAACGTTTCATTTCACACACGTCATCTGCGTAATGTCAAATAAAATTGTTCAATTTTAGCATAATGTGGATCGTCTAAGTCAAAGATTCTTATCGCTTTCTCGCTCTAACTTGAATAATTATGAATCTTTTGTTTAATGTTTTGCTTAACGCCAAAACGGTCACACGATGCTATGCAACAAAACAAAACGAAAACAAGAGATGACGTGACAAATGACGTTTCATTCATTTACTCGTCTTGTTTGTGAATTTCGCTTTACATCACATCATTCACACAAAAAAATGGATTTTTATGTGTAAAATGAGTGACTAAAACTAAATCTATAAAATAAACACAAGATAATACTGTGTCAGATCCAGTTCACTACATTAAAACCGAGTTTTAGGTTATTTCATGATAGCAAAACAAGAACCATGGATCCGTTTATGATTGCTGCTATAATTAGCGCTATTATAATCCTGGTGCTTTCAGTGGCCTTTCTTCGAGTGTCTCAAGTGAAACCCCAGGGTAAGCATATCATTGTAAGCATTACAACTGGTAAGCATTACTTGAGGTCTTTTTTAGAACAGCCAATAAAAACATGTTTTTCTGATCAGCTGGTGGTAGACCCAGGGCTGTGGTGGCGCCTAGAGATGGAGGTCCTGGGAGAGTGCAGGCCGTGAGGAACCAGAGAGCAAGGATGAGAGCTAATGGTAAGATTTATGTGCTCAACTATAAAAAAGTTAATAATCAGACCAGCAGCATTGGTACACAGAAAACCCATTCTATTTATTAATGTCTAGATAAAATAAAAACTATGAGCTTACTTATCAAGATTCTTGTAGGTATCTCGAATAGTGTTATAATTTTGTGTAATTTACTATTAGGCATTGATAAAGATGTCTTTAACCTAGTTTAGTACCTACCTCATAGTAAATCACCCTTAAATCGTTAAAATGAAAAGTTTTTATTTCTTTAAGCTTACAATAAGCACTTAGACTATTAATTTTTATCAATTAAAATTATTTTAAAATTCACTTCAATTTTTTATCTACCAGTGGAAGAATTATTTACTAACAAAGGCCATTTAAAGGTACTACATCAAATTATTTCAAGGATAACTGTCAAAATAAGTCTTGTTTGTGTAAACTTTTATTTTACAGCATGTTTATCTTCTTCGTATGAGTTGTAAATATAAATATTCTATTTTATTGTAAAAGACAGTGGACGAGGAAGACTTATATCATGGTTATTTAAAACAAAAACTCTCTCAGTCTAATATAGGCTGATGATGATGCTGACTTTTGTGTTTTAATGGTTGTACATTCCATGGTAATCAATCATCATCCAGTATGTATGTTTCAGCTGCCAGACACCAAGATGACTTGGAACCAGAAGTAATTGACGAAGCTGACGAGGAGAATGCCCAAGATGCACAGCAGAAAGTGGAGTTAGATGACAAGATGGGTGCTAAGGTACACTTATATCCATTCTATTTTAGCCTTACAGGTATTGTGAGAAGGTAGATATTAGTTAGATGAAATAAAAATTATTATTAATGGATGATGCAGTGTGAATTCACATAGCATCATATGGGTGCTATGCTAGTCATAGACATTAATTTATTTGCTGCTGCAGTACAAAAATAAACATTGATACATTTTGAATAAAAATAAAAATTAAATATAACAAGAAAACACCCACCCATCACTTTGAAAGGCGCGAAAAACATTATTCCACTAAATAATTAGGTTTCTTTATCTATAGTTCTAATGTAATTTCCGTTTTTTTAAGATGTTGTTCATACTTCTAAATTTTCAGAAAAGAGCTAAGCTGGAAGCTAAGATGGAGAAAAAGAAGGCCAGAGAGGCAGAAGAACAGATGCGCGAAATACGTAAGAAGAAAGAAGAGGAACAAGAAATGGAGAGGAAGAAAGTTGAAGAGAAAGCAGAGGTTTGTATAATAAATAGATAAATTTAATTTTAATTCACTAGACAATTCACACAGCATCTTCTAGCCCCATATGATCGGCTATATTGTGTGTTTCATCATCTTCAACATCTTAAGAGTCTTAAACTCGTTTTTCGAAAGATACTGCTGAACAGAGCGCAAAACGTACGACTTAACGGGATCCGAACCCGCGACCTTCCACGCAGTACGCGAACGGGATACCAACTGCGGTCAAGTAACTCTAGTATAGTCGAAAAACTTAAGAACTTTCTACGGACTCAAATCCTAAATCTGTTTGATGAGAATTTTCGTGGGTAAGCACTAAGTACTAAACAAAATAAAAAACGGTAACCTTACGTTATTTCCAGGAGGAGGAACGCCAACGCGAAGAGGCCGAAAAGAAGGCAGAAGAGGAAAGGAAGAGACGCGAACAAGAAGAGTATGAGGCCATGAAAGCTGCGTTTTCAGTAGAGAGTGAAGGATTTGAAGAGAACGAAGAACAGGACCAAGAGAGTTTGCTAAGAGACTTCATTGAGTACATCAAGGTAGCTTACACTTTTATGGAGTTATCTCCATTGGTAAATTGTAATAGTTATCATAGTATAAAATAAAGTCGCTTCCCCCTGTCTGTACCTATGTATGCTTGATCTTTAAAACTACGCAACGGATTTTGATGCGGTTTTTTGTAGAGTGATTCAAGAGGAAGGTTTATAAACTCACATACATAGATTTCCACGCAGGCGAAGCTAGTCTATCATAAACTCGGCATCACAAAAATAGCATTTCTTAAAAAGTCTACTTAAAATACTTTAAATCATATTTGGTTATTAGGGACTAGATTATGGGTATGGTTAGAAAGATAATTTATCCCACTTTCAGATAAAATAAACAGATAGTGCTTTTTTTTCATGTGATAAAAAAAAATTGTGTAAGGCAAGAAAAAATACGATTTCTATTCAAGTGATTTTCTTATACAAATGACTTAAAATTTAACAAAAATGACTTAAAATCTAGTGTTTCTAAGGACTTCCAACTAATGTGACCACGCGTTCTTGAGGAATGTTCTCCCATTCCACAACGAGACGGCAGCTTCAAGCTCTTGAAGAGTGGTAAGAGCAGGTTCACGTACTCGCCGCTTGACATCATCTCAGAGGTGTTAGATCGAGTTTAGGTCTGGGCTTCGTGCTGGCCACTGCATAACAGGGATCTTGACCTCTTGTAAGTAATCCCGTACAATGATTGCGGTGTGGCAACGGGCGTTATCATGCAATAACTTGAAGCCATCGCCTACAAAACCAGCATACGAGGCCACATGCTCTTCCAGGATCTCCGTTATGAACCGACAAGCAGTCAGCGACCATTTCTAGCCCAGGAAACGCACACAAGTTCCGTTTTGCCATCAATGGAAATGCCGCCTCAGAACATGCACGATCCACTCCCGTGCGACGTATTTTTCTTTTCGAAGACAAATGGTGCGAATAGCTCCCCTGTTCTTCTGTACTCTTCTACGACCGTCGTTACAGAAAAGGGTTACCCTCGTTTTATCAGAGAAACAAACATCAAACATGCATTAAACATAGTTTCGGAGAGGTGCGATTTTTGTGACGTCGAGTGTATATAATACAACGATTCTGTCAATTCAGATGTTGCCAAAACCATAGATATAATACTAGCCTAACTTACAAATATGACTACTTTAAAAACAAGGCCTTTTTATATAGGTCATTATGAAAAGACTGCTACCATACTGCTACAGTTTTAGAGCTGTCAAATCAGTTTTGGCGACAACTGTATGGACACTAATGTCGGTATCTGTATTAACTAGCCCCTGCCCGCGGCTTCGCTCACATGTCGTAGAATTACTAATAAAATGATGAATTAAGTCACTAACATACTAACATTATAAGGAGCCCAAAGTACCATTGTTGGGCTAGTCTCTATGAAATAATTTTCAAAATTGGATCATGAATGTTCCAGAGATTACCTACCTCTACATCAATAAATTTTACCTCTACCTATTTTGCTTCTAGGCGCAAAAAGTCGTACTCCTGGAAGACTTAGCTGCCCACTTCAGACTGAAGACTCAAGCAGCTATTGACAGACTAACTGATCTGCAGTCATCTGGAGAACTCACAGGAGTCATAGATGACAGAGGGAAATTCATTTACATCTCACCGAAGGAGCTTGAAGATGTCGCTAAGTTCATAAGACAGAGGGGAAGAGTTTCTATAACGGAATTAGCAGAGAGCAGTAATGACCTGATCAATCTTAGCCCTGTGTCTGTCCAATAGTCAACATTGCAAGTCCTAAAAGGATCTATTTTTCTATGTATATAATTAAAATAACATGTAAATACAAACATTTATTATACTATGCAAATCAATCTTCGTTTTCTTCGACTTCATAACCAAACATATCTCGCCCGTTTTCCATAAGGGTAAAGCAGGACTCCTTGATTCTCTCTAAGATCTCAAGCATCTTATTTTTAGTGAATACTTTGTAGAGGCTTCTGTCTTCAGCAGCAATCAGATCGCTGAGCTGCACAGCCTCTTTGTGGTTACCTAGGTCTTCAGTGCTCTGCAATATCTTTAAAATGAGAATTGTGACTTCAGGAATACAAAGTCGTCTCAGGGTTTCCAGCTGTTTGAGTCTATCATCTTTTTCATCTTCTGTAAATTTGGATGATGTTGTGCTGTCACTTTCATCTTGAAGCCATCCTCCAGGGAACATCAACACATTGTAGAGCAGGTTTTTAGTGTGACGTGATTGGTGCAACACAGCATTATTCCATCTTGCCTTCTGCTGCTCCACTTGAGCACATCTCTGCTCATGGTACACTTTATCAGAGAAAGAAGCATTGGCAGCCAAGGGCTCCACATCTTTAGGTTGGCCACTGATAAAGTGTCTATGCCATGTAGCAAACCCTTCTAAGGCTTCCAGATAAGCTTTCAAGCACAAATGTTCTCTCAACTCTGCTGAACTAGTGTCAACATTTTTGACATATTCTGGGAACATCTTACTGAAGCTGGAAATACACGCCAATGCTGCATCAGTGTTACTGATAAAGATGAATGTGCGTATCATGGCATTGCTTAACCAAAGTGCTTCTTCTACTTGGTTTGATATCATGGAAAGCCATTCTAAAGATGAAATAACTTTATTGATCAAGTCTTTATCTTTCTCCACAGCAGTTGTTTGAGTAATTGTGTAGTCTAGGTTGCCATACCCTTGTTGGATGTCTGCTATGGCTTTCTTTATGGCAACTCTGGCTGCAGCAGGCACATCAACTCCAGCATCCAGTCCAGCTTTCACCACTCCTTCCCTGTAGTCACTCTTGTGAATGTGGTTCATCAGATCAGCATACAACACAATTTGCCTATCAACTGGCACAGTGGAAGTGTAGTATGCAATAAGCTCTGGGCACTCCACCGCACCATCTATCAGCTTATCAATGAGTTGAGTCACATATTTCTCCAAAATTTTGTCTCCTATATCATGCTGAGGGTCTTTGCCCATCAACCTCATCACCAGTATAAGATGAGCTAAGAATCTAATGAATCTATCCTCTCCACTATCTAGCCACTCGAGGGAATCCTGCATTACAGCTCGGACATGCCCTAGCATCAAGTTGCGTTGACAAGTTTGGTAGTGGGATTCTCTTTTGCCATTCATTAATGCTTTGACAGCACTGAACACCTGTTGCAGTGACAGTTGTTCAATCTGCAATTCTGTTTGTAGCAGTTCCAACACATCTGCTGGTGTTGTGTTGGCTTCAGCAGTAGCATGGTGCTCTCTCAAGAATCTATCAACTCTTGCTTCTATTTGTACCTTCAAATGTGCCCACAGAAGGTCTTCCCAACTACTTTGACAAGCCAAGATAGTGCTTGATAAGTGGCCACACAATATACCAATGGTGGCCCTGTAGTGAATGTTTTCTGTGATGTTGTTAGCAATTCCCAAAGCACACCATTTCCAAAGATCTCTAGATGGGTTTCCCATGATTTCCAGAGCAGCACTTTCATCTTCCCTGGGCAAGTAGTGCAGCAGCCTCCATCCTTGCAACACAGCACCTCTCCAAGCCTGTCCAGCACTTATACAAAGAGATACAGCCTCATTAAATTTACCACATCTCACCTTGGTAAATATTCTCTTGCAAAGATCATTGTCATCTTTCTGATCATCTGAATGTGTTATTTTATTCTGTCTACGAGGTGCATCCGGGTCCATGCAAGTTATCATAGATTTGTTTTTGTCCTTGTTGAATAAACTGTTTCCTACCAACAACTGATGTAGTGTGTTGCTCCAATGAACATTGTTTCCAATAATTGGAACTGATGTTCTAGTGGTCTCTTCTTGGTAGGCAGCTGTGGCCTCAAGCCAATCCACAAGGAGTTGCAGTAATCTCAGCTCCGCATCACTCCGAAACAAAGCAGCCACCAGCGTTTGTTGAGACAAACAAGAGTCCGTCAACAAGTTATTCAAGGACTCTGGATGTTCATTTTGTGAATCTGAATACAGGCAATGTATAAGTTTCCAAGTATTTGCCTCCTCTGCCAGCCAATAGTTCTGCACATTGTACCTGTTCCACGGTTCCACTAACTCTAGTGAATCGCAGCATACCTGAGATAACCTCGCTAATGTATCTAACACTTCACTAGGCCGACTTGCTTGTATAATCTCGAAAAATGCTTCACTCAAACCTTCACCAGCGTTTCCAGTATTGGTTATTATTGACGATTCATCCAAAACTTGCCGCAGACTTGTATCATTCAAGTTTTTGAAAATAGAAGTTTCATTGAGAATCGGCGACAAGTTCAAGGTATCTTCTCGCTGTAACAAATGCCTCGTGCGTTTATTTTTCAGTGGTGTGTGTTGTGTTGAATGAAACTGAAGACTTGAATCATAATTCTTGGCCATTTTGTCGCTTTTTAGAACATCTATTGGAAATTTTGTTAGCCAAACAACAATAATGTAGGTATCACAAACGAAACACCGTGAAGTGAATGAAAGTTGAAACACTTTTTCGGTGCTTTTGCTTGCCCCCCGCCCGCCAACGGATTCTGTATGACACTGACAGCCATAGATCTGACAGCTATGTATGAGATTATTCATGACTTGTTCCAAAGTTTAGTTAAAGTTTCGCATAAGTACCTACTAGCAATACACCGATGCAATAGAGAAAAAGAGATAGGTACAAAATAATTGTTTCAAATCACACGCTGAATCTTAATCACGTTCAGGAACTATCATCGACGTAGCACTATTACTTGCCTTTTTGCACCTTTGTTATAAATTGTATTAATTTTAAAATAAAGAAAACCTATGCTAATATTTGTTCTAGCTTATAATTTTTTGGCCATGACCACTATGTAAATTTCCGTATAAGAAATTAATTTAAAAAAAAAATTCGCCTGTTGGTTGGTTTCTGAACGTGCCACTTTACAAACGCACAAGAGCAAGTTGTAGAAGCAAGCAAAGGGTTTTTGAAATCACCTTGGTTTGGCCGACTCTCTCTTGGTAAGAAATGTATTAAAAAAATCAAAATAATCTAAGAAAATTCCATAGCGTTGTTTTTAGACACTTAGATAAACCTTAAATTACTAAGGTACCACCTAGCTATTTAAACTACACCACCCCTCTCTTTTATGTCGGTATTTTTTTTGATAATGTTGAAAAAGTTGTTTTTTCGTCATAGGTACTACTCAATTACCTACCTATTTCATGGACTTCTCTGTGGGGTAAGAACTAGGTAACTTATTTGAAACATTATCAACATTTAAACAAAATTACATTTTGTAAAACAAGTTTCTTGAGCAGCTAGGGGTAGGCAACAAGCGTAGGTACTGAGTGAATAGGTACAATACAATATGAAGCACAGAGGTAAGATAATACAAGGGCTGCAGAGGTACTTACCCATCCTGTAATAAAATGTAAATCATGTAAACAAGTAGGTACCTATGTACTTTCCTAAAAAAATATTCAGACATCATTCAGTTCTTTCTTTTGGTATTACAAAAGCAAAATTCTTTTATCCTTTCTATGAGGAGCTAATTAAGATTTTTTTTATTTTTATCATTAACTTAAAAACCTCAAATCAACATAACACCCTCAATCAGCCTCACACACAAGTCTGATAAATAGGTGCAAATGTAAAACCTTTAAAAAATGTTTACCAAAAAAAAGTCAAACCAAAATGTATCTACAAAAACTCTTAATTCAGATATAAAGTGCTTACCTTATAAAATTTGTTTGATAAATAAATAGTATGCAGGAAATACTATTTATTTATCAAACAAATTTTATTTGCCCAGAACCACTGTGGATTATTTATATTATTTAAGAATAAAAACCACAGGACTTAATTATAAAGTAACTTATCTTATAAATATCAAAACAGCGAATAAAAGGATTTACATTATTATTTAGAAAAATAAGGACAACATCACCAAAAGTCCCAATATAGAGCCAATGATATCGTCACAATACATTAAATGAATAGAAAAAATGAATATATAAAAGAAAACAAGATAGGCATCAGAAAATTACCTATCAAAATGAAGTAATCATTTACTCCTACCATTTCACACTATTTTAAACTACTTAAATTATGAACCTAAAATGTATCTATGTTAGGTTCATAATTTAAGTCACAGTTTAAGTGGTGTGTAACCTATTGTACCTATGTAAGTATAATATACAAATTGATATGCGTAAAAAACATAATAATAGTAAGAACATACATACTAAAAATTAAAAACCTTACGTAACAAATACCTAAAAATTAAACCTTTATGAAGGGCCACTCCTATCTGAGAGCAATCGAAAAATATCAACCTTACAAGCCTTACTTATAAAGAAAATATCCAATTCAATGAACATTTTGTTAAAGCTTCCGGTGAATACTTTGCATAGTTAGTTTTTACACATAACAGCAAAAAGTTTTGTGGTTGTATGTTCGATAACAAATCTTGACAGTCTATGTACCCGTTACATATACCATGCAGGAAGGACATGTCTGCCTTAACTCTACGGTCTTCAAGAGTTGTTAAGCGATGGCAAGCACATGCCTCTTGATGGTCATTAAAACCTGTGTAACATCTATAGTTAAGATTTTTTATGAACTTGCTTTGTAGCAAGTTCATAAAAAATCTTAACTATAAAATATCTTCTTTCTACTTTACTCTACTTTCAATGTTTTGTTTATGTAGGGTCTAAGCATCAGAGCAATACTCTAAAATATTTATTACATAGTTTATTTTTTAATATTGCATACTCACGATTTACCTAAATATTTTTCAAGTATATACCTTTTACCTGAGGGCACCATTCTGCCTAATTTATTAATTTCATGGTTTATCGTACTATTGGACAAAAGTACCTTTAACGTCCCAAATATTCATCTTTACCTACCTACATGGTCTCATCTCATGTCACTTTGTTTGATGGAGAAGGGTGTTATTTTACAAAATTAGAATAATTATAAACCACATATAAATACTTAAAAAAGGACAAACATTTGGTTATGTGGCAAAAAGCAAATACAGTTTGCTTTTTGCCACAATAGGTATGGACCAAAAACAGTTATTGCCACTAATACTGATTTGGGTCTGTAGGTAAACTATTATGTTATAATTAAGTCTTGTACGGGAAGTACAAACATTAGAATACCTAGTTAATTACATTTATGTTTAATTTGAATACCTTCTTAATATAACCCTACCTTCCTAACTAGTGGGCACTACCTAAACGGCGTAGCGGGTGATGGTTCACCTGCGATGCAGGAGGTTGCGGGTTCGTTCGAATCTCGCCTCGGGACAAAATATTTGTATGATCTGCAGATATTTGTTCTGAGTGTTTTCTATGTATATTATTTACTATTTATCCAAAACCTAAAATTTTTTAAAATAAAAGACACTAGGTAAACCAACTAAGGTTTAAAAATAATATTTGGCTGTATTTAATGTATGATAATGTACCCAAAACACAAACTCTCCTTAGTTTGACACTACATGATGCTGTGTGAATTATCTAGGTTTATTTATTTAACACAATGTGATGTTTATAACATTTGATATAATATGTAGGTTCCATACCTGCCTAATTCATGTATAAATAAATAATATGTACAGCTCTAGGTTTCATGAGCTGATTTGTAAAAATGCCAACCGATCACTCAATTCGGGCTTCTCTTAACGTCACAAGCGCTGTTAACTTTGGTTACCTGTTTCCGTTCCCAATTTTACTAAGACTAAAATTATGTGATTGTTTTTCTGCATTTAAGAGGCAAACAAGTAAATAAACTGATTCTTTAAGACAAATTTTAGTAAAAAAATTGATGTTTCTTGTATGTTTAAACTTTTATGCTGGAAAATGTATGCACTAAAAATAAAACGAAACCAAATTACCCAGCACATTATAACCAATTTAATTTGCAAAGAAAAGTATGAACTCACAACCACCAACAATGAACTATTGTAGTTACTAAAGACTCCACATTACCTCACTAATATAGAGCCAATGAGATTAATATAATAACTTATACATACACAGGCATGGCAGAGTAAACTTTTAGCAAACCAAATACCTACTGAAATTGCCTACATTAAACAGGATAGGCAAAAGTAAGTAGGTGCCAAGTGTGCTTAGACAAATTTTGGCTGCTTACAGTAGCTACCTACATAAATTCCTGGATAACTTTTTAAAATTTGACAATTTGTCTGCCTATTGACATGTTTATTTTATAATTTTTGTGTCACTTCAAATGTCAGTGTACAATATATTTATCAGAATTTGCTCAAAATGTTGAACTTTCCACTATTTACTGCCTAGTAATCTGATAAATTTATATGAAAATCAAATAGCACTGGCTTTCTTATAACCATTAAAGTATTTTTAGGTGCAGATGCTGTACAAGATGGAACTTTGGAGAATCAACTCATCTTATGAAAACAGAAAAATGCTGTTTATGAACTCACAACAAAATAAGGTATGAATATGTTGCATTTGTATCTGTAATTCATTTGATTGTGTACTCAGAACTGCATTTTAATATCTTGCTAGGCAATAAGTTAATATATTTTTGCCTAGCAAATTTTGTATCCTAATAAGTAGTTTAGTTGGTACCTCCTATACATTTATTACAATTATTAGGCATAAACATATTTAGGTCCATTTTTAATTTTCTTAACAGGGACGGTTTTAAAATAAAAAAATATATATATATGAAGCCAGTCAATGACCAGTCAAAATTCTTAAATAATCATTATCAATCTTATTTATGTTCAAAATGGTTTAGATCCTAGAAATATGACTAAGTATAGTAGGTAAGTTCAAAATTAAAGTAGGTAGCTAGGTACCTATATTATAACTGATTTTTTTTTATAAAACTATTGCTATCTAGTATGCATGTATCCTCTGAACAATATCATCTTATACCTAGTAGGTAGGTAATTGGGTAAATTTTGAAGGGTATTGAATATGAGAAAAAAACTACGAGTACTGATTGCGCAGGCTACTCATCGTAAGGTGATGGAAAAGAGGTAAAGAGTCTTATAGTTGTGGCTAGAACGTGTACACATAATATAGTAGAGAACGAGATAAACAAGATGTTGCCAAAAGTTATATGCTTGTCGACTCGCACATACACTAGTTTTTGCTTACAAAATCAAGAAAATTGTTGAATGACCTTCCTTCTGCTATGACAGCAGCAAGTTTTTCCTCTATGCCTAACCAAATCATAGGGATCCTGTCCTAAGTGTGATATGAAACAATATTTAATTGTCTTTACATAATGGGTAGTTTGGTATATAAGTGAAGTAGGTACTGTAATTAAATTTGGGACCTTACTTTTCTCATAAATTTAAATAGGTTCCTATACCTACTACTTTATTTTATATCCTGAAAGTAATTCACAGATTGATGATGGAATGGTTTAGTCAGTCCTTCTGCTAGGTAGGTACACGAAAGTATGAACCTACTGAATAAATTTGTCGAGATGTTAATTTCGCTGAATCAATAACCGATCCGTGAGTTCTTACTTTTTATTTGCGCATTATCAACATAAAAAAAAACTAACAATTTTGTTTTGGTTGCATGATGAAGTTGGCTGAGACTGACTAGGCGGGGGGCGGGGTACTTCTTTCGCTGCTAACTGTGCTTGTCATTGTCAATAATGTTAAATGTCATAGCTTTTTTTTTATTCACTAACGGAACGTTTTACGGTCTGTTATTTTGCGTAGAACGAAACGAACTTTGCTACGTTCCATTCATTCATGAATCAGTCCTTCACTACGTAAACATAAATGGGTCGAAGAAAATAATCCTCATTAATATTAAGCGAAATCTTTTTTTTTCTCATAATTGTTTTTCGGCAAGATCACGGCCGCATCGCCGCCGCCGCCGCTCCCCGCCCAGCCTCCTGGTTTCATTTCAAAGTTTGAATCGCAAATCGCAAGCTAATACGAAGTCAGCAACGGAAGTGAAAGGGAACGTGATGAACGATGACTCCTTTTTAATTTGTTCAGCTAGGAAGAGAGATAATTTGGTCACCATAAAGCAGTGAAAATAAATTACAAAAATACTTAAAATTAAAGCAAGTGTTAAGGGTAAATTTTCAACGTTTTTTAGTCCTTTCGCTATTTAACTGCGACACTATAAATACGGTTCCCATTATTATATTAAAAACTAACTTAAATATCTAACGAAGGTAATCATAAGCCTATGATTTGTTTATATTTTATTGCCTTCATAATTGTTTTTATCATATAGCTTCTAAATTGCATCATAATTCTAAAACTTTTTTTGACTTTACCGCGCAAGTATTTCACAAGGACGTATAGAGCCATCTCTTTCTAGTGCAGAGGATTTTCGTCTACGGCTGTCTCTGTCATTGTTCGTTTCTGTCTATGTGTGCGACGCGCCGCGCGCCGCGCCGCCGCCGCCGTGTGCGGCAAAATTGTTTCGTCACTAGATGCGTGCGATGCTAGTGCCCATACAATAGTGTTTTTGGCCTAATTCCGCCATTATTACTCAAAAATCTTTCTATCCATACAAACTCAACTATAGTTCGTTGTTACTTTTCGCTTTGCAGTTAAAAAATCTAGTGTTAAACGTCAGTTTCTCCAAAGAAATTGTTATAAAGTGTATCATTTCCTGTTTCGTATCGTGCATAAAACAAGCTACTGCGATCGCTAGCGTACTCTTTTTGTTATCACGTGGGTCAAATTTCGAATTTTGTAGCTCTCTTTACTCATTTCTATTGTTTACGAATAGCTAAACGGTGCCCTGTAGGTCCGTCGCGTCGAAATAAACAAAAACCGGCTCGTAACCCTCGTGAACGTTGTTTTTCAGGAGCGCGCCGAATCAGTTGCGAGTATTGGCCGTTCTCAGATCGCGATGGAACCGGCGGGGGATTGAACTGCAGGAATTCCAGTGCAGTGAAGTTTTAAGTGATGTGCAGTGGTGTATCAGTGCAGTGAATTTAAGTGATCGGAGTGTTATATAAGGGTTGGGATGCGCGGGAGCGGGTGTCTCCGGTGAGAGGAGCGCGGGGGCGGGCAGGTCGGGCTCGAGGCCGCGGTCATGGCCCCGGCGCTGCCGCTCGCGCCCCGAGACCCCCCCGACCAGAGCCAGGAGGTGCTCGACCAGTCCCACCGCAGGCAAGTGCTCGCGTCCGTCGATAACCTCTCAGAAGATGATGTTATGGGCCTACAAAGCCATCCCAATACCATGAAAGATCCCTCACCCCTCGGGGACCAGATGTTGGTTGACCTCGCTGGCAATGACTTGCTTTCCGTCATTCGTCAAACATTAGACACCAACAATGATCCCCTATCGGCAGGTGATACAGATATGTTTCCTCTTGACCTCCCAGAGGCTGTTGATTCTGAAAGTGACCCACCGGAACAGAAAGTTTTGGCCAATCAAGCCCGTATTGAGAGAAAATGTGCCTTTTTGCTCAGAAGGCTGCGAATACTGCAAGCCAGATCACTTGGAAAGAGAGTATCTGAGGAGGTGGCTCAGACATTTGAAAGGGCCACTCGTGGTGCCCGCAAAGATGGAGGAGGTAGACCTATGGGCCTCAAAGCCCTCTTGAAGAGAGTAGAGACCACTGCAACGTTACAAGCTAGTGCTGCCTCTCGCAATGTGGTTGGGCCACGGTATTACAATGCCGGGACATCAAGAGGTGATGCATCAAAGTCAGCCTCTATGGGGATATCATCAGGGACTTTGACTGGGCTGCAAGATACAGCAGGAGCATTGAAGGCCCACCTGTCGGTCGTGAAGCGTGAGCTTGACTCAGATGCCACTGAGTCTTCGTCGGGAGCTGAAAGCAATGATGAAGCTGTAGTGTACAACAATCCTCATCAACAGCCTATGCCTATGTGAGTTATCTTCTCATTATCACTGCACTGCATGCTAAATAATAAATGTTTTTATATAAAGCTCACGATTTAAAATCACACAAAAACTAGAAGCAATTTAAAGTCTACCAAGTAGTCTCAGATTCAGACTGGGTAATCTTGGTGTAAATGCAAAAATTTATTACATAAATGTAAAGATAGATCTAATACCCATAACACAAGCTCTGCTTACCTTGGGGCTAGATAATGCTTTGTGGATTGTCCAGCATTATTTATTTATTTAGATGCAAAAAATGCAACAAAATTAGGTTAAACTCATTGAACTGTTAAAATAGTAATCATGATAAAAATGTAAACAATACTATCTATATAATGTTGTTGCACAATGTATACGGAAAAGCTTTACAGAGCTTCTGCTCTGTCGCTATGTTGCATCAGCCATTTCACAATACTTTTTAATATACCCAATCTTTTATTAGAATAGCAGGGCACTCTTAAATTATTTTAATAATGAAGTTAAAGCCTTGATGGAATAGTGGAAGGTTTAACATAAAAAATACTTATGTGAAGGGAATCAAGTGACATTTTTATTTATATTGAATAATCATCCTATTTAATTTCTAATAAGTTTTTTATTATTTTGTTTTTTAATTACTTAACATAAATGTACCTATTATTATGGAGCTTTTTGTTAGCATAGTACAGGGAAATAAATGTTTCTGCTTCTCAAGTAGATAAACCTAGTTAAACCTATCTGACTAAGCTCTCACTTTCTTATTCAAGTCAATCAATTTTGCTTATGAAGAAGTTTTTGTATGATTTAAAAACAAATTATCTGCTGTAAAAAGCTCCAGAGGGTTTTTCTTAAATGGTGGTCAAATTTATAACATCATTTTTAAGCATTGCTTGTTAATACTTATTGAAGTTGTTAGCACAGATAACCTGATAAATTATTAATTAATATTTCATGTTCAAATCACACAATCTTGGTGGCCAATTCACTTTAACTTTATGAGAGATTTTACTATGAGTTTATGCAGAATTTCCATTGTGGTAAGCTTATTCTGTGACCGAACGAAGGTGGACATTGGTGAGGAGGCCATGGCAAAAAAAAATCATGTTACCAGTGTGCACTGTTTTTTTAATGAAAAACGGATATAAAAACGCCACTGGCCCAAGATTCAAACTAAATAGTAACCTTTTTCAAAATTCGAAATCCTTCTTTAAGCACTTATACAAGTAAAATTTTATACTACGTATACTTACATCATAAATTAATACATTTGTGTGTTTGTGATTTGTGTGTTTGCATGACCACCTTGGATTCAAACATTGGCTTGCTTTTACATAGGCTTAAGTTTAACAGTGGACATACAGGCTGATGTTTACCTGGTAATCCTTGTGTGGCATCTCTCTTTAGATGTCTAATTCGCTTGTTAACACAGTCATTGAATAAAAATGCGCCTCGTCGATAAAGACGACTTTACTGCGCAACGCGCGCGGCTTTACAATAACGAACACTAATTTTGATAATAAAGTTTTATCATTTGAATGTGCTAGCTAGCTGTTAAATCTTGCCAATAGCTGATTAATATAGTGAACAACAGTTTTTAATAAGACTGCGCAAAAGCAACACTGTATCTAAATCCTGTCAGCATCGAACCATCCCTATTAGACAACCCCTTATGTTGAACATTAGGTCCTCATCATCATCAGCCTATGTTATTCCATTGCTGGACATAGGCCTCCCCGAATGAGCGCCATAGCGCCCTGTCTTCAGCTTGACGCATCCAGCATCTGCCCGCAGTCCATTGCAGGTCGTCATCCTACCTGGCCGGGCGTTATTACGTTATATTTTGTAGATTCGATTTCCTTTGTCAAATATTCAATCCACCTGTTATTTTCAGAGAGAAGCGCGCGCTTTGGAACTGGCAACGTCAAAGGGCCTCCATCGTGTCTCGTGGCTGCTGGCTGAAAGCGCAGGTCCAAGAGCTGGAATACAAGGTCCGCCAGCATGATGATCTGCATAAGAGTGTAAGTAATACTTTGTTACTAAGCTAGGTTTTTCTTTGGCGGAGGTGGCGGTTCTATTAACGCCTCTAGACAAATGTGTGTATGATGTATAGTAAAAATTATCTCAGTAATGTATCAAAATACATGCGGGAAGCTACTTTGTTTTATCCTATGTATTTATATATTATGAGTTGAACCTAATTTTGTAAGTTTCTATAGTATAAAACAAAGTCGCTTCCCGCTGTCGTCTGTCTGTCCCTAATTTCCTATGTATGCGTAGATCTTTAAAACTACGCAACAGATTTTGATGCGGTTTCTTTTAATAGATAGTGATTCAAGAAGAAAAATTCTAAACCATTTGACACATAGATTTCCTAGCGACCGAAGCCGTGTAAAGCAGCTAGTAAATAACATAAGTACCCATACTACAAGCACTGCTTAGTTTGGGGCTATGCTAGATGATGCTGTATGAATTGTCCAGAATTTTTTTCTCTATGAATCCTACAAATTATAACAAACTATTGCGTCGCGTCGTTATAGACGACTAACAATAATAGTTACAAATCAGCTAACCAAATAACCAGATTATATTATGTGATACGCTAATGAGATTATTAAAGCATACTACGGATCGCGTGTGAAAGGGGGTGATTCTGGACGTTTGTAAATGTATTTATTTTAAAAGAATATCCATTAACTTTTTTAATAATACTCTTTAAACCTACTCTTTTTAACATCAACAACGGGATCAACTTGGGAACCTTTTCGTGGCACCCTGTATTAGAGAGATGGTTTTTTCACTTTCCTTCCATCACAGAATGTTACTTCGTTTTCTGCTGTGGTTATCTGTTAATCGGTCATTTCATTCCCGTAAATCGTGTATCAAATATTTACTGTGTCATTTGGAATTTATTTATTTGTAATTATTAAATTTATTAATAAGTTTAAGCGACCTTCCTACGTAGGCCTTGTGTCGATCGATCCCTGACCTACACTAAGTTAACTGACGTGGCATTTCCTCAAGAATTTGAAATGCAACTATAAGGGCTAGAGTTGAACGTCCCACTCAGCGTCAATATTAAAACGCTATCGATCGACACGACACAATCCTGATACAGACTTCGAAGGGTAAGCGAAACCTATACTTAATGATTCCAGCCGTTTCAATTTGCTAGTTTTTAATTCATGCTCTCTGCCACAATGAGCTTGCTACTGGCAACCCCGTTAGTACAGTACCTTCGTAGCTTAGCGTAGTAGGCGATAACATCAATGTAATTATCATCAGCCCGTATACATCCACTGCTGATCATAGGTCTCCCCATTCGAGCCATCTTCATGCATGTCGATGCATGGACGACGATATTGCAACGGTCGTAAGGAGTCGTCCTTGCGACTGCTGCAGTCGGATCTTCAATACTCCGTTTTGCATTGCATTGTAGACCTTTACTCCCCAATGGTTATCAGTTTTGCTAGCTACCGGCCTACTTACACTCAGTACGTCGTCGTGTCAGCCTGCTTATTCTGAGAGTTAATGTCGGTTACTTTAGTTCTACGGATTTATGTATTCAGAAGTTATCGCGCAGAGAAACTCGAAGCTATATATCTCATAGTTTTCTCCGTAGCTCTCAGTGCGACTTTGAGCTTGCCTAGGTTAATAATAATAACCTAAGCGATCATGCACGTCTCCGATCCGTAAGTCAACATCGTAATAGTAAACCTATTGTTGACATTATCATAGTCTATGTCGCAGAAGACAATTTCTGCATTGGGGAATGTAAAATCGGGTTGTTTTTGAGTAGGTTAGATGACTTAGGTCACAGTACACATATAAACCATACGTATACTGTGGTTAGGTGGAGAAATCGTACGTATATAACAAGAAACATTTATTATGATAATGACTCAGTGCTAATGTGTCAGGCAGATAGGTAATAGTTTAATTGCAGGGAAGACTACCTACCTAACATTGTATTGAATGGCGTTTTTCAAGCCCGTAGCTGATTTTTTTTGTAGTTGAGTTTCAGCTGGTAACTCGTGATGCTTATTATAAGTTGATGATTTAGTCCTGCTATTGAGATATCTTTACCGATGGGCGTCGTTCTCCTAGCTTTGTTCGCGTACCAATGGTCTTAAATATTTTGTCTTTTCAAGTTGCTTTTAAATTTTTTAGGACAGAACAATTCTGTGGGGTATAAATTACTTTTAAGAGAATCGATGGTGAATCGAATGTATTTTGTTTTGGTTGCGTTCACGGTGAGTAGATTATCACGTAAACAGTTTGATATCGTATTGATGCCTTCATTCGTCTGTCGCCTGTCGCCCTAGTACATTCCACGATTTAGCATGACACACAAGTTCACACAACACAAGTAGAGTGTCATCGGCATAAGTGAACACTACCGATTTTATCTTGAGTTCGCAAAGTTCATTTATGTAAATCAAGAACAAGGTTTATCCTAAAATACTGCCTTGTGGCACTCCGAAGGTGACGCCTTATTATCATTGTAAAATCATGTCACTATCACTGCACCTTTCTAGGTACCACCTACAATGGTCGTCAGATGTAACATTAACCGAAAATATGCCTATCGTCGACTTTTATCAGCGGCGAGTTTCTCCTACATGCTTTTATCATTACGCGAGTGGTGTTCAAAATAAAACTCAGTTTTATACACACACAAAGATACCTAATAAAGGCGGCTGTATACATTGGGCTAACGTGTAGAGACCTATGTACTTGGCGTACCTACCTATGTTAGTACGCCAAGTAGGTCTCGACAACTATTTGGTTTACAGGCAACGTTAAAAACGTTGCCGGTAAACCAAATAGTTGTCGGTTTTTCGTGCACACATCAAAAGATTTAATTTATTATTTTGTGCCCTTTCTTTTTGTCATTCAAACACACATTTAGGCAATTTTTAAACGTACATACTTTATTTTTATACAGAAAGCTTAACTAATTTGGGTATATTGCCGCGGCTGCAAGAGATGGTTCCCCTTTCATCTTTATCTAACTAAGCGCCAATGTAGAATGATCAGTTCGCCAATGTGTGAACGAAATCCGATCGGCTGTACATAGTTGTTGGCCCAACATGGCCGAGCGCATTGCCCCAATATGTACAAGCCGCAAAACAGTGTAGGTATATAAATAGGTATAATGCAGCTATGTCTAGCTGATCTAATTCTTAGAAATCTGATACAAATCGCAACATGTCATAAACTGTGAACTCTTCTTCGCACAGGGAACTCAAGGTCAATAGCTACGTACGTACGTTACTTTACGCTCTTTACTTAACAAAATTTAACCCCTCGAAATATAGACTTAATCACAACAGGGTCGCATTAAACCTTATGTTTATACCGATAAAGTTCAGTATTCAGCGTTATAAATAACACCACGTTCCTACCGTTATCGCCTACGTAACAAACTTGCTGGACTTAACTCGGTTTAAATTCGCTCAGCAAGCGTCGCCCTTCGAAATTGAATGATGGTATACTGTAATATAGGTATTGCATCCATCGGGATAAGGCAATTATTGCGCCGCCGCCCGCCGCGCGCGCCCAGCCCCTCCCGTTAGGTACACTCAGTATTGATCCAGACCATCTACGTCATGCCATCTCACCTTGTCGCTTACACTATATCGCAGTAACAATTTGCCTGTCCTGAATAAAATGTTGTTTATATTTTCGCGGCTTTGGTAGCATTGTTTCTATTTGGTTTCTATGGAAACGATTAAACGTTGGGATGGGATAAAATATGCCTGTGTTCTATTCTAGGCCTAGAAATGCAAAATTTCATTTCTAAAACGTTGGTTTTAAAAAATCAAAAGGTATTAAAAAAAAATCCTAACTTCGATGTCAAAAGAGTTTTAGAGAGAGACTATATTCTTTTGGGAATTTAATACAAATCTATCAGTCTATCTCCAATTCCTCACAGGTGGTTTTAAAATACGTCATTTTCCTTTGTCGGCGTAGGGTACCTACGTTACGTAGACCGCAAAGAATCTGCGTAGTTGTGTGGTTTCATTTCACTGTAAAACAATGGGTGACTCAATCGAAGTAACGAGTACTTTCTAATCTTTCTCGTTATCATTTTCAAAGTAGGAGTCAGTCAATTTGTAATTTATGTTAGTATTCGTAAATCTGTTTAGACTGTTACTACTGTTGTACTAAATAAATATTTCTTCACGCTTTAAGCTTTACAAGAGCGCAAAACATTTTCCCTAACCCCTGTCTGTGAGTTATAAAGAGAGGTAGGGCTTGCATTGCATTCTTTGTCCGGTCAGCCCCCTAACATAAAAAAGTAGCAAAGCTCTACAAATAGGTAGATCTATCTTTACGTACAGATTCTACAGGAAGGTAAGGGTGTGTTTTTTTCCATCTGCCGTATTCACTTTTTGTATTCAGTTCAATGATTCAGCTGATTTCGTCGTCGTTAAACCTACTCCGATTTAAAAACATGGATATTTTTTGTACACAAAGAATTCACAAAGCCCAAGGAATATTGGCGGATTTAACAGCATTTGTATCATCGAAGCAAATTACAGAAGCTCTTTTGAAACCTGTAATTAATCATTTAAGTTCGTCGATTTCTCGCGTCAATTGATCCCGTTTTTATCCCGAGGGATAAGTATTTGTCCGCAAAATCTTAAAACAGTGTAAATTGAATACCATGTAAATGTAAGAAGGTTTTTCAAAACAATAAAATTATATTACTTAATACTCATTTCGGAATATTAAAAAAAACTAAACTTATTTATTTGAAAGTAAAAATTAATTAATAAATAAAGAATTCTTTTTGTTTCCATCGTTATGAAAGAGTCACCTTATTTTTAAGTGCTATAAAATTAGTTCCGGTAATATCTGGGATATGATACGAAAAACAATGTTTCTGACACGTTTGTATAAAAACTTTCTTATACAAGAGACATAAGAGTTAGTTTAGCTTAAAAATGAATCAGAATCTTCGATTTTCGTTTCATTGAACCCGAAGCTGGACAAACCACACAGCATCATCTAATCCCCAGCTAAGTAGAGCTTGTGTTATGGGTACTAGGTGACTTATTTATACTTTAATATAATTTTTTTGTTTTTATACATTGATAGACCAGAACATTCGGAACAAATACCTTCAGATCGCACACACACATTGTCCAGAGGCGGCAATCGAATCTGTACTAAAGTCATTTAAAACGGGATATTTACCATGATTTGATTTTTGAGTTTTCCAATATTTGTTATTCCGTGATCATGGCGCTTGAAACTATGCCGAAATATTGGAAATCTCAAAAATGTAATCTTGGTAACTATCCCGTTTTAAATAACCATGATTGTTTCAAAAGTTTTAATCGAACTTGTCTAACTAAACTAAATGTTATTCCAGGTCCGAGAAGCCAAAGGTCCTATAGAGTTTGAAGGCGAGCCAGTCGGCTACGAAGGCAGCCTGCCTGGCTCCGACGATGACGGAGACGACCCCATGTCCCAAACTTGCGCCAGGACCCGGCCGCTGCGACGAGAGACCTTCAAGAAACGAAGACTCTTGCAGATGCATAACCTGCATGTGTCAGGCAATAAAGCGTCTAGGCCCTCCGATATAAGGTACTTATTACAATGAGCTTTCCAGTTTGTTTGTATTGTGTTTCAAACTACAGTGCGTTTGCACTGACGTCGACCGAAGGCGACCAATCAGGAACCGGCTGTATCACGTGATGTGTTTTTCAACTAGTGTGATTGGCTGACGATCAGGCAATAAATCTTGTGTTCTATACTAAGATTCGGGTGCTATGACTATTTCCTTCACGAAAATGAGACTTGCAGATGCATTACCTACTTGCATGTGTCGGGCAACCGATATAAGGTATTTATTACAATGAGCTTTTCAGTTTGTATTGTAAGTTAAGAGTTTCAAACTACAGTGCGTTTGCACTGACGTGGAATGAAGTCGACCAATCAGAAAACGGCTGTGTGACGTGATGGGTTTTTCAACTAGTGTGATGTGGCCGACGACCGCTGGGGCAAACATGATCTTGAGTGGAGACCACGATTCGGTAAAAGTAGTGTAGGAAGCCCTCCGGCCAGGTGGGATGACGACCTGCGAAGGACTGCAGGCAGATGCTGGATGCGGCAAGCTGATTCTGTTGCATCCATACGTGCCTGCCGAATCCTATCCAACAGTTTCTTACGTGTCTTGTCACATTTCAGATGCAGCTGCCAATACCCGCTGGAGAGTTGCTCAGTGTGCACGGGGCGCGTGGAGCCCACGTCGCCGCCGGCGCCGCATTCTACCCTGCCGCCGGCGCAGCGCCTCGCGCTTATAGACCCCGGGTACCATCCCGTGCTGAGCGATATCAATGGTAATGTCACGTGCCGATGTCAGTTTCATATTTCATGTGATTGACTGATGCTTAGCTACGCAGCTCATCCATGTTAGAAAATCAGGCACAGGGGTGTTAGGGGGATTCCAACATCTCGTCTCCCAAGCCAACCTAAACTGCATGGTACTCCCTGCTAGATAACGAACTAGGCTCTGGTTAAAATATCAAACAATCTTCATAATTTAATAACTCTTTGATTCACTGACAGAAAAGTGTCCAACCAGACACAGTTGCCATTAACAAAGAATCATCATCAAATCAGGCACAGGGACAATAACAACATAAGACCTCAGAACGAAACAGGACGAAACACACCCACTATTTCTGTTTAAATGTTGCTTTCCATGATTGCATTCGGTGAAATCAGACCTTCTAAACTTTATCTCTAGGCCTCAAGTGCAATAGAAGATTTATGGCTTCAATTCAATAAAGCTTATTAATGATTTAATTGAATGCCATATTCAAATTTATGAAACTGTAATTTCAAAAATTAAGCGCCCTATGTCCTGAAACAGCCGATATACCTAGTCAAAGTTCTGCATCTACAATAAGAACTTCCAATTAAGAAGGAGCTCTGTAACCCTGTATTTGGAGGATGCTCGAGACAGTTTTAAAACTACTGCGTGTACGATCGTTTTCACACAAGTTATTTATTTCCCTTGTATTATATTCCAAATATTCTTTAATATATCAACACACTGTGGTCTGGCTGAGGTAATACTAATCTCTAACTATTGTATTTCAGACGTGGCTCCCGGCGTCCACATGTCAGCGCTGTGCTCCCGCAGCTGGTTCCGCGCGCGCGCGCCCCGCGCCCGCGGCCGGCCCTCGCCCATGGCGCCGCGCGCGCCGCCCGAGAGGCATGACTACCCCATGCCTAAACCCATCAAGAAACATCCTAGTAAGTTGTACAAAGGAACAGAATCACCTTCTCCTGTGGCTACCATAGCGTCCTATACTCTAGCCATTCCCAAGCTACAATGTTCACTGCACAAATCAAAAATTCTAATTTTGACCTGGAGTTTTAAACATTATTGTCAGTAACATAAATATTATGTATAGTAGTATAGTTTTGTGGCCTAGTTAGCGTAGTACACACACTAGGCCCTAGGCCACAATAGGACTATACATCATTATTTATATCATGTACAGCTCTGCTACAGTGCCATCACACCTAGTAAGTTTGGATTATTAACCAAAGGCTGATGAAATGCATCAAATCTGAAGATTGTTTTGCCGACACCCACTCACCCTATCCCGCTCCTCAACCCCGTAGTGTCTTGCCTCTGAAACCACGTGAACTTTATCATTTTAAATGTGCAAATTGATGAATCAGTTGAAACGAAAATTTGCATACTACACATAAATATTATACATATATATATATATCAACAGCATACTGAAGTTACTCTTTGAAAAGTAACTATGTATTAAGTAACTTCCATGAACTGCTTCGAATTACAGGCTTTATAAGTAGCTGAAATTCTGATCACCATCCATAGATAGTTGGATAACACAATGCTAAATACCATTATTTATGTGTTACAGAAATGAAAAGAGGTAGACCTCCTCTTTCCAGGAAGATCCGGGAACGGGAACGCGAAGAGGAGGCTGCTGCGAACCAGGGGTATTTAACCACAATAACTATAATTAAAAATATTTGTTAACAACTCATCATATAGATAAATTTATTTAGCCATAAACATGTTTCGTACGATAACGCATTATAATAGTAGTACACACTAATATCAGTATCATCATCATTATTCATCTTTATCATCATCAGCCTATATTAGTCCGGTGCTGGACTGCTGGCTTATGTCAAGCCTCTCAGATAAAGTAAAGTAAAGTAAAGTAAAAGTAAAAAATCATTTATTTCTTTAGGCTTACAAAATAAGCACTTAGACAAGTCATATTTATACATTAAATTATTATCAAAAATAAACTATTTTACTGTTCACTTCAATTTTTTGTCCACTAGTGGAAGAAGTGAAAAAGAAACCACTAGCATGTTCATCTCTTATATGTCTAATACATGGTTTTTTGCCTATTTAAGTCTAAATATAGTATGATTCGATACATGTCAATATTTAAGTAAAGCTATGCACAATAACAAATTACTTACATACTATTGTCGGTGCGAAACTGAGCGACATCTGGCCACGCATTAACATCATTTAGATAATCATTTATGGAGTAGAAAGCCTTCTTGATGAGATTACGAATAGGGAGCTCAGTTGCTTCAGATGGAAGCTTATTATAGAAGCGCACGCTATTGCCCATAAATGATTTCCCTACCTTGTGTAATCTAAATGATGGGATGTGTAACTTGTTCTTGTTTCTTGTATTTCTATTGTGAACATCACACTTTTTCATAAGGCTATCCTTATTTTTGTGGGTATACATTAGATTTTCATAGATGTATTGCGATATTACAGTCAGAATATTAATGTTTTTAAATAATTCCCTCAAAGAATCTCGTGGCTTTAATTTATAAATAGCGCGTACCGCCCTTTTTTGAAGAACAAATATGGTCTGGATGTCAGCTGCCTGTCCCCAAAGCAAAATACCATAAGACATAATACTATGGAAGTAACTGAAATAAACTAACCTAGCTGTGTCTTCATTGGTAATATATCTAATTGTTCGAACTGCATAAGCTGCTGAACTAAGTCTACCTGCCAGAGCCTCTATTTGCGACTTCCATTGAAGAGAAGAATCAATATGTAACCCTAGGAATACAGTAGAGTCTACAAGGTGAAGAATCTCATCCTTCAGCATTATTTTTGTTGGGAGTTCTCTTACATTCGGTAGCATGAATTTTATACATTTAGTCTTTTTAGCATTGAGTAGTAGGTTATTGGCGGTGAACCAATCTAGTATTTGTGAAAGCGAATTATTTACATCGTCATAGTTATCTTTATTTCTATCAACTTTAAAAATCAATGAAGTATCATCAGCAAATAAGACAATATCACAAAGATCTTTTGCTAAAAACGGAAGATCATTTACATATACTAAAAATAAAAAAGGACCTAATATTGATCCTTGCGGGACGCCTAGTTCAAGTTTTGATCCTCTAGATCTTTCTTTACCAATATCTACTTTTTGAACTCTATCAGCTAAATATGATTGCATAAGGTCCAGTGCCTTGTTACTAATTCCATAGTGTTCCAACTTTCTAATTAGTGTACCATGATCCACGCAATCAAAAGCCTTAGAAAGGTCACAGAATACACCAATAGCGTTTTTTGCTTTATCCCAGGCATCTAATATATGCTTTAATAGAACTGTGCCAGCATCGGTTGTCGATCTACCCTTGGTGAAGCCAAACTGATTTTTATGAAACAGCCTGTTAAGGTTGAAGTGTGAAGTCAACTGAGAGAGGATAATTTTTTCGAAAATTTTACTTATTGCAGGAAGTATTGAAATTGGCCTGTAATTGGCCGGATCAGTATGGCTACCAGATTTGTAAAGAGGAACCAGTTTACTACATTTCATAAGATCAGGAAAAACTCCTGCGTCTACACAATTATTGAAAATATGGGCCAAGCAGGGAGCCACTTCCTTAATAATTGAACTTAGTACTTTAGTTGAAATGCCCCAGAGATCCTCAGTATTTTTGATGTTTATAGATTTAAAAGTTTTTACAATGTAATTACCATTTACGTGACTAAAGATAAAGACTTCCTTACATTTCTCAACAGATGATTCTAATAATTCAACTGCCTTTAAAGCAGAGGAATTGAGAGACCGGGTTACAATTTTAGGGATATCAGCAAAGAATCCATCAAAAGCATCTGCAATATCTTTTTCATTTATAAGAATTGAATTATTAACTTTTAACTTTATTTCTCTATTACGTGGCTTTGATTTACCAGTTTCATTATTTATTAGTCTCCATGTCGCTTTTATTTTATTAGATGAGTTTGTTATTTTATTCTTCAAAAATAGGCATTTTGCTGTGTTGCAGACTTTCTTAAATGTTTTCGAGTAGTTATTTACATACAAAAGAAACGCAGGGTCATGTAACATAGCTTCTCTAGCACCATAGAGATCGTATAGCCTATTCCTACTTCTGTAAATGCCGGGAGTGGCCCAATCAGTAAACCCGACCCTATCTCTAACTGTGCATGTTTTAAGTTTGAATACTTCATTGTGTTCTTTGTTTATAACATTAAAAAGTCTGTTAAATAAACCATTAGGGTCATCAGAACAAGGTATATTAGCTACTGCTAGATCTACTTTACATTTAAATTTACTAATACGGCTCTCTGTGATAGGCCTGTAGGTATATTCCTCAACTGTTTTTTTATCATTCAAATTATTAATAAAGTTAACACTCTGACCATAATGGTCTGATTTGAAATGCTTAATTACTGCTTTATTGGTTGGAGATTGACTGCAGTAAATATTATCTAAACAAGTGGCAGAAGTTAGGGTTACCCTAGTCGGATCATTGAAAAGGTGTTGTAAGTTAAAGCATTTGAATAAATTAATCAATCTATCAGCGAGAGGATTCGCTAAAATATCTATATTAAAATCGCCACAGACAATGAGATCCTTCCTACAAGTAAATACTTTTAGCATAGCTTCTTCCATAGTACTTTCAAAGTCTACCTGATTTGCGTCGGGAGGGCGGTACACACACACTATGATATGCCGCTCCAGTTCCACACAAGAAAGTTCAATAGTTCTCTCAATACTAAGTTTAACAATATCTTTCCGTTCTTTACATTTAAGACTATTTTTAACTATAATCAGAGAGCCACCACGTATTGCAGCTTTTCTTTTATAGGAACTTGCAAGACAATAGTTATGATAAAAGGGAAGTAACTGATTTTTCACAATCCAGTGTTCTGTTATGCACATAACATCTACATTTAAATAATTTAAAAATAGTTCTAATTCTAGAACTTTGCTGGGTAAGCCTTGTATATTCTGATGGACTATATGAAATGTATTTGGCTTTCCCATTGTCGATGTGATCAGTTTAAATTTGTATTTACTGACACAGTCGCTTTGATGCCCTCATTAGTACTATTACTAACTACACACACAGGCTCGTCAGGTAACTGCGTTATACTACTTATAACGGGATCAAAAATATTATATGCTAACAATTTAGCAATTATCAATTTACTTTGTTTGGTAAGGTACATAGTATCCCTTGTTATAAAAGTGTTACTAATAAATTTATTAGTGTCAAAAATTAAAACGTCACTATGACGACATGTCATATTGTATAGCAGCATGTTATTTTTACATAAATTTTCATTTTGCTGTGATGTTAATGATTTTGAGTAAGGGAAGGAGCAAATAATAAGTTTCCCTAGTCCATTTTCTATCTTTTCTAAAAGTACTTCAACTAGCCTTATCAACTGTGACCGCTTGACACAACTTTCACCTAGCTGAACAATTAAAGTTGTGTTTTTATTCAAAGAGTCATCTTGCTGAATACGATCAGTAATTATATTTATATTACAATTTGGATAGCAATGATTGAGTACATTTTGTACAAGTAAGTCACTCAGCATAATACCCACCCCAGCACCCAACTTATCTGAGTATATCACAGTTTTCCGGGTATATTGACTAGAGTCTAGATTTAATTCCTTAACCGGAGATGGTGCAGCTCGCACTGATAGACCCTCAGTGAGTGCAATCGGTACTGAATTGTTACTAGAGCTATCACAGAGGTCTTCGTGTGAGGGTGATGGCGACACCGCTAGGAGCGCGGATGGTAACACCAGTGATGAGGGGGGCACTACATCCGCAGCACAGTCTCTAGTCAAAGTGTTACTCTTCACCGTGGCTGTCTCAAGATCTGTTTGAGTGCAGCTATGCCGTACTTCAATATATAAACTGTCATTGTTCACAGTATCTTGCATTTTTAGATAGTGGTCATTGGCATGTTTTTGGGCTTGGTTATATTTACATGTTACATCATGAAGTGCCCTTTCTAAATTAACTATTTCTTCAGACATATAGTTCAAATCTTTTGAGTTACGCCCTAATAAATTATAACAGGAGTCCAATTCTACTTCTAGATTACATTTAGACTTTTCCTTGCTCAATTTAGCATTATTGAGCAATAGTTTTTGTTTCTTAATTTTTTTAGGTTTGATAGGCCTCCTGTTAAAACAACTCAACACAAAAATTTACGTCGAGCTTGAAAACGAATCCCGTGTCGTAGCGTCTGTAAAATATGATTAAAAATTAAACATACTGTATCTGTATGGTCCGGTATAATTTAACACAAGGTACTACCGCTCGAATATACAACATGACGACATTAAAATAGAACTGCTAAAGCGTTTTTGGGATCGGATTGCCTTTAATAGTAACCTATATGTTAATCTAAGCACACACATTTCATTTCACTATGGCACAAACTAACGCTTTGATAATAATAAAAGGATTATGTATAAGCCATCTGGTACGCATAACACTAGCTCTGCTTAATAAATACAATACAATACAATACAAAAATTCTTTATTGTACACCATAAACAAATTAATCATTACAAAAATACATTATATGAGACAGGTACAATGGGCGGCCTTATAGCTTAGAAGCAATAAAGGCTAATAAAGTGCTAGCTCTGAATTAAAGATGTTTATTTGCCAGAATATATGTAACAATGTAGGTCTTAAATTTATCATATGTGCGTGCAGTTATATTCTACCTAACGTAGGCATGCAAATGTTAATGTAGATGATGCTGTGTGGATTGTCCACCATAATACATGCAATAAACCATGCTTTTACTGCATGTATTATAGCCTTTACTTTACTATAATTAATTTATTGTATTCTCAGGGGCCGTAGCCGCACCAGCACTGACTCCCGCTCGTGGCGCCGTCAGTCATACGACATCGACAACATCGTGATACCACAGAGCGTCGCGGCAAACAACCGTCCGCAGATACTTGAGTACAAAGAGATTATTACACCCAAGTGAGTTTATAAATTCAAATTCAAAAAACATTTATTTCTTTAGGCTTACAAAATAAGCACTTAAACAAGTCATATTTTATACATTAAATTATTATCAAATAAAATTATTTTACTGTTCACTTAAATTTTTTGTCCACTAGTGGAAGTATATATAGGCCTCCTCATCGATTTCGATGACGGCGACCCTAGACTTAACTTTCCTTTTTCTATGAACCCTAATATGGCTCGCTAGACCGAACTTGGTCTTGAATACCCTACGACTTGTATGGCAGTAGAATTGGCCCAATGTGTTATATGTATACGTGTAGGAGGGATTAGTTCTCTCGTTTCGTTATTCTTATATAACGACTGCGACTGGTAGAATGTCGACTGTGGGAGGTCTTCTGTTACACATTGAATTGTGGTCGCCACTCGTGAATCGGGGTATACAGCTTATCCACCGCCGCCACTTCAGGCTGTTATTTCTGAGAGCTATGTGGGTACTTTGCTTCGTCTGCAGATTTCCATATTCCGGATTTTATTGCGTAGAGTAACTTCAAGCATATATATCTCCATAGCTCACTGACAGAAAGAGTTTTTGTTTTGAGGAAAGTCAGAACTTTTTATTTATTTGTGAATAGACGAGCAGACTGTGGCTAATGTGTCTATATCACAAATTCAATCATCAGTGGTCGTAACAACATTCGACTCAACGTTGTTTACGTTGTCAAATGCAGGCAGGAATCGAACTTGAGTTCTTTCTTCCGTTTTCTACGTCTCGAGGAAAGTTTTCCTCAAGTCATGTGCTGTCACTATGAGAGCCTTCTCAACACAGCTTATCTCAACAGTGTTGAATTGTGTTTATTAAAAAAAACTACAAAAATGCTAAATATAATTCCAGGTGGCGTTTTAATGAGATACCAGAGGCACCTCTTAACAACGGTGTATCGAAGTTCAACCATCGGATGTCTTTTGAGGACAGTGTAAGTTAAAACATTTAACTAACTTGAACTTTATCAGAGTCTAATTACCATAAAATAACAAAAACGAATACAGAAATAAATTCTGAGAATCGCGAACATAGTCGCAGTACAAAGGCACTTTCTGCACTTGCCTTCCAAATATTTTCAAATGGTTAGCTCTGCTCACATTATTTTATCCGCTATTTGCGTCACATCAGCGACGGCACTACAATAACCTCAAAAATCACAACGGAATATTTACCATGATTAGATTTTTTATTTGCCAATATTTCGGCACAGTTTCATGCGCCATGATCAACGAAATAACTCAAAAATACAAATCATGGTCAATATCCCGTTATAAGTGACTATTTTGTTAATAACCGTGATAGTTTCAAAAGCTTTTTACATTAACCTGGCTAAGCTAAATTGATTTTGAGCAAGTTTTTTAGTTCTACCCAAGCCGCGTACTACTGACGTAAACTACGGGAAAAAGATACCGTACCAAGGTCATGGTGCACAGTATTACAATAAAATACCCTCCATTATAAAAAAATTAAACTCATTCAATGCATTCAAAACAAAACTATCAACATATGTATCAGATCATTATTTTTAATTGGATGGGGGGTACTACCTAATTTACAGCTATTTTATAATAACTTATTTCTCATGTAAGTGATATTGTTGTCTTTTTGAGGATAAATGTCTTTAAACTGAATTGTTCATCTTCCAGGACGAAGACGTATCAGAAGCGTCGATCCAGTCGCGGCACGTGCGCGCGGAGACGCGCGAGCGGTCGCGGTACGCTCGCAAGCAGCGCGTGCGCCGCGTCAACCCCGACAACCACGACGAGGCGACTCCGCCGCCGCCCAGCGAGCCTGCGCCCGCGCCGCAAGCTGTAGTCATGCCGCCACCTACTCCTATGGAGGTTGAGGTATGGATCTTATGCCTATTCATCGCTCATCTTAATGCCCTCTTATCGTCAGACTGAGCTCTCGGAAACATAAGGTTCCGGAAGCCCAGTCTGACATTGGAATCATACTCTGTTTAGATATTTTGCGTATACGAAGGGGAACCACCCAAGGTATATCTGTGGATAAAAGCTCAATACAATTTTTGGTTTAGAACGCTTTTATTTATCATTTAATTGACTTCGTTTTTTTTTCTTTTTACACATATATTTTTGCAAATAAGTTTGTAATAGTAAGTTCTAAGAGACACGAATGTAGGTTGCTGATAGATCTTGATATAATCTTTGTGAAAATAGTATTCAGAACGTAGGCTGATACGATCTTTGAAAATAATATGACAGTACAAAAACACGAGCAAAACAGAGGACACATTTTATTCATCGAAAACATCATTTCAGACAATACCACCCTACTCCCCACGCCGTTTCCCACTCCCCGAGGACACGTACGTGGAGATGCTATCCGCCATGCCGGACGGCTACCGGCCCAGCAGCCCCGACCCGCCGCCTCCTGTCGAAGAGATGATGGAAGATGACAGCAGCACTCTCTCTCCCGTGTCTCCCTCTGCTTACGAGGGCGATGATCCCGACGATCTCGAGTGGGAGCCCAGTGTTGAGAAGTCTGAACGGAAAAAGAGTACTTTTAGATAGTCCAACAGCAGTAATCGCGCAAGGCGTTAGTGTTATGACGGACTTGTGAGTGTTTGTTAGAGTGGTTTAAAAGTGTTGGGTGTGGATTAAAGGTGGTAAACAATAGTGGTTTTCTTGCCACTGGAGCTAAGTGTAAGTCGGGCTGATGGACACTATTGATGATATGGATAATTGTGATGAGTGTGTGATAACTTGTGGGGTTTTGCACTAAAAACTCAAGGTATTAGAATACACAGGGGCCCTTTTGCTGTCACGCAGATTTTCGCCGGTGTGCGTATCACCCGCTATTATTTCATAAACATATGTTTTTCATTTCACGCGGGTCGCACGCACGCGGAACTTGGACTGGAGCGTGCTATCACAAGCGCGCGGGCGAAATTCTGCATGACCGGAAATTGATACTAATATTGATTTTTTTTTATTGTTATGCTTCATCCATACAGAAATAGACTCTAACTTGAAACTCCTGATACAAATCTGGCGGTACTTTCTGTTTGCCAATTGCGGTTATATAGATTCCACAACAAATATTAATAGTATTGGAACTGGTAATTAAAGAATATGCCCTGTTTTTAAAGCATGTTGTAGTACAGTAGGTACTGGAAAATTTCACCAAAAAAGTAGGTATGTTAAATATTTTATTAGATTTTAGATTACCAAAATGGTGTATATTTTTATCTATGCATGTAAATACAAGGAATTTGTATGGAATCTAAGTAGGCTTTTGTTCCATAATTAGTGTATGTATCCGATGAAAATTCACTGTCAGTGCACACTGAGTTAAACTAGTATTTAAATATAAACTTTACGCCATTGATCTTTTTCTGTACATACATTTACAGAGATTTTATTTTATTTTGCTTTAAAAATATTTAGCGCTAATGCTAAATATTTTTAAAGCAAAATAAAATCTCGCTATGGTTTTATATATAAAAAAAACTTATATTATTTTATATTTGTTTCTGAGATTGGTTTTCATTGTTTTTGAGAACTTTGATCGCTGAGCCACAGGTATTACGTTTTTATATTCTCATGCCTAAAAGTGGGGTTTTAATCCTTTCAAATCAATTAACTTAATTGCGAGGTACATATTACTGTCTTGTCTTTACTTAGATATAAGATTAGAAGGGAGCAAGATCTCAATGTGTGGCCCCATTTATGTCATAGTTGTACTTGTACATAATACAGAGGTCCAATTCTGCTAATCAATTGCTTCACTATGACAATGGTTGCAGAAGCGCTATGTACAATCCTTAGATGAAAGAAACTAAGATTGCAATTTGCATGAGAAAGATTGATAGTATTGTTATTGATGGGTTTCAACCTAGAAACTATGTGCATGAATATCTATGTATGAATATCAAAACATGTCCCTGTTTGCGATTCTGCTATGATAATATCGGAGCATAGTGATATAGCAGAATAGGACTCATGTTTCTATTCTATTTCCATTCAGTATGCTAAGTTTGGTCCAGTCCAAACAACTGCATAAAATCTTATATTGTATGTACTTAGTATGATAATTGGTGTTAAATGTTCGTTACATAATTTTTTAATGTTCTTTAAATGTGCTAATGAATGTTTTTAATAGTAATACCAGTCTGAAATCAACAGTAGACAACTCACGTGTTTTTATCTAGACTTAAAAAGATTGATGTGTTTCAAAGTTATCGTGACATTCCTATATTTATTATAATTACTGGAATATAAATGCAGAACTCGAAAGTACGCTGAAATTAAACGGTAAATGTCTATGAATATCAATTTAACTTGTAAATAATTGAGTGTACCTTGTCGTCATATATTTGTTTCTCTAATTCACTGATAATAATAAAAACATAGCTTTATCTTAGATATTGATAGTGAGTGAGTGTTTAATTGATATTTTATATCTCTAAAGTAATTATTAATGGATGTTGTCAACATTACATAAAGATACCTTTATAACTTGCATAACCTGAGGAAAATTCCCATTTGCAAAGAAATTTTTGGGAACTAGTGATTCTTGTCTTAATATTGCTTGGTAAAATTCGTATCTTAAGGTCATGAAAAATTTAGGGATTATAATTAACGCAGTAAACGCTTAGCGGTTGTATTGAATAAGGGTGGTACCTAGACTGGCTTGGAATTATCGGGAATCTCTATGAGAGTGAGATATTTCAGATAACAGCTTATTTTTTTGGCAATTTGTTTGAAAATGAAACATGGTAAATTTTAACTCTTGATTGCTAGTTGTGAATTATACTGTTTTTGGTCGACAGGATAAATTTTCCATACTGCAAAAAAATCTAATGTATAACACAAAATTGGAACCAAATTAAAATAAAGATCTTTGTAAATTTGTTTAAAGTTAAGAATTGAATTCTGCGTTTGGTCTGGATTGTAAGTTACTGACATGATGTTGAATATCGCTTCTATTAAGGTACAATATATTTTTACGTATTTGTATGATGTTTAGTTTATTGGTAGAGGTGTGTTTGAAATTGGTTTGATATTTTGTAAGTTTGATATGCAGCATGTGTTGATTTATTTGTGCCAAGTTGTAGTTTCTAAATTCTAAGTTTTGTTTGATAATTCGTGTAAAATAAAAATATAAATACGTTACTTTCCGATATTCGTAACTTACTGAGTAAGTATGAAATAAGTTGTACGATTATAACAGCTGTTTATTTGCGAAGCATTATAATAAATGTATAGTTGCCTGTAAATAATATTTCTATTTTCGTGGGAAGCCAAAGTCTTCTTTTAGCACTAGTTTTTGTAAGACAACTTGATTCAGATGATAAATAATGTCTGATGTATTCAAGTTTATGTATAGAGTAAAATTAATAAAGGCATTCAAATTACATTCGAGTTTCATTTAAGCATTAGATATTGTGAAATAATACTGGATAATCCACACAGCATCATCTTGACCCAAGCTAAGCAGAGCTTTGTGTTATGATGACTAGAAATATAATAAATTACATAGAAATACCCAGAACACCTGGAACTAATCCCACCAAAAACATAAATGTAAAAAAGGAGAGCCAAGTTCAATACAAAAATTATGATTGGCTGTGGGCTTCGCGGCAAAAAGAATGGAGATCTAAATGAGTGCCAAGTCAAATCTATGTAGGTTAGATTTGACTTGGCCAGTTTTCATTACATCAGTCATTTTATAAAGTTATTCAACGTTTTAATTCTGATAAAAACTGGCCAAGTCAAATCTAACCTACATAGATTTGACTTGGCACTCATTTAGATCTCCATTCTTTTTGCCGCACAAAAACTAACTCCTTGTGTGCTGAATTAAACTGGGATAACACCTATCAATAATATAACTTATTAAACAGTAGTTATATTCCACCAAAAACATAAATGTGAAAAAGGTCCAATAGACGTGTTCGTTTTCGTTATAAAAAAAGGATGAAAAGAGTAAACAACGAATTTTCTTTAAAATCAATTGAATAACGTTCTATGTTCCCATCGAGTACACATACTCGATGTATATTCCATCTATTTTTTTTCTATTCTATGATTTATAGAACTGATATAATATCTAACTTGGCACCCATTTTTTCACAATTATGTGTTTGGTGCTGTTTGGTGGGATTCATTTCACCCAAGCTACCTCTTGCAGCGCGGCCTCCAGGGCCTAACTAACTACAGGGGATGCTCAGTGGACATGACCTACCTCGATATAAGGAAACCGAAAAGCCCTTATCTATGTAGGTACTAGAAGGATAATAAAAATAAAAAGAGTTTTATTCCATATCACAAGAAGGTACAATTTTTAAACAATAATAATACAAACAATTTAATAATCATGAATCGCATTATGATTTTAGGATTAAATATGTTAGGTGTCTTGTGTCATGCATGAGATAGGTAAGACGTTACTTCTTGATATGGACCACCTTTGGCGGTGTCTACTTCCTCCAAGGATCTCCAGTAGTTTCTTTAGGTCGTCGAAAGTTTTAATGTTTTTTTTAGCGTTTTCAGTGGGAACCTACACTGGATGATCGTTTACGAAAAAGTTTGGATATTTATATTTATGTGTAGCAAGGCAGGCGACTCTCCGATATTGCTATAAAATCTTCTATTTTCATGTTTTTTTTCTAGAGAGCCAACTATATTATATGTATATCAGTCATTTAGTACCCATAACACAAGCTCTGCTTAGCTTGGGGCTAGATGATGCTGTGGATTATCTAGTATTATTTATATGTAGGAAGACAGACAAAACGCAATTTTAAGAGGACAATTTATTTTGAATCCAATATTTTCACATAATCTTAAGGGCGGGTAGTCAAGGAAGCCAATCGATATCGGAGACAAACGCGTTTTTTCAAATCGCTGAAGTTGCTTCAATGAGAAAACGCACCTTATTGGAAGTATTACATGACTAGCTGCCTACAAAAAAATATGTACATTGTTCACGATTTCCTACTCACAAGCAAGCTACACAATACTCCTAGTTCTATTTTAAACACAGACGTTAATTATAAATGCAATATCGTCACATCACAGTAAATATTCAATACATAAAAATACTAATTCTATAAACCTTGAATCTATCATAGTCGTAAACACAAAAGTCATAACAAAATACAAATTCTATTTAGATACACTTACATTTAAATAGTTAAATCATGCATCTCTTTTTCGTAGTGTCCTTTTATTTATACAACAAAATAGTATAAATAATCGGTAGGTTATCGCTCGGGTAGTTTAAAGAATATCTTAATATACATGGCACATTCTTCTGCATTCTGATTTAAACGTTACCTATGTTACAAAAAATACCTGTACTTAACATTACCTACCAGTTAAGCTACAAAAAATAATACTGTAACATACCTACCACAATGTTATATCTTTTAGAACTTAAAGGACTTTGGACACGTCAAAAAATTCAAATGACATTAATAAAACTAGGAAATAAAGTGATTTCTTTGATTTCATGTTAACTTCAATATTTTTAAGGTAGCATACATGATTCAAATATCACGGCGTAACTATAGCAGATCTTTTACAGTCAGCATAAATGATTCAAATATCACGGCGTAACTATAGCAGATCTTTTACAGGTAGCATGCATGATTCAAATATCACGGCGTAATTATAGCAGATCTTTTACAGGTAGCATACATGATTCAAATATCACGGCGTAATTATAGCAGATCTTTTACAGGTAGCATACATGATTCAAATATCACGGCGTAATTATAGCAGATCTTTTACAGGTAGCATACATGATTCAAATATCACGGCGTAATTATAGCAGATCTTTTACAGGTAGCATACATGATTCAAATATCACGGCGTAACTATAGCAGATCTTTTACAGGTAGCATACATGATTCAAATATCACGGCGTAATTAAAGCAGATATTTTACAGGTAGCATACATGATTCAAATATCACGGCGTAATTAAAGCATATATTTTACAGGTAGCATACATGATTCAAATATCACGGCGTAATTAAAGCAGATCTTTTACAGGTAGCATACATGATTCAAATATCACGGCGTAATTATAGCAGATCTTTTTTCTTTAGGTACTAATAAATGCTTGTGGAATGTTACACTTAACTTTTACTACAGTGTGATGATTGTAGGTTTTAACTATTGATAGTGATTATAAAATAAATAGCTTCTATTGTAATGATGATGTAATAATTTAGGCGAAACTAAGTATAATGTACAATATTAGTAACTATTCCGTTTGAATATAGAAAGTAAGTATACCTAGTACTCTTAGGCTTGTGTTCTTAGAAAGATAATCGGAAAATTAGCTGCTTCGTCTTGTCATTTAGTACTCATAACACAAGCTCTGCTTAACTTGGAGCTAGATGTTTACGTATGGATTGTCCATCACTGTTCATTTATTTAATGTATGAAAACTTCTGTCAAAAACACAAAAGTAATTTAAAACGGGATATTTACCATGATTTGATTTTTGAGTTTTCCATTATTCTAAATATCCCATTTTAATACTATCAACAATGACTTTTTTGATAGTTCAAAAGTTTTATTCGTCAAAAACGGCAATTAAAATGTCATTGACCGATTATCTTTTTCAACAACACATACTACTTGCCTGTTTCTGAACCATAGGCGAAGATTATTCAGAAGATATCAAACACTTAGAAAGAAGTTAGTTAATGTTTCTCGAGAGATCTTGGATGCGTCTCGCGTTACATTCTCGGCAGTAGAGGTGGTCGTCTAGCGGATAGCAGCCTTTTCCTTCCTGAAACGAAAACAGAGTAGTTTTAGATTAGTTCATTTCAAACTTAAATTGCATTGTCGTCTATATTTTTATCATCATCAAACTATAGTAGTCCACTGCTAGACATAGGCTTCCCCTAATAAGCGCCATAGCGCCGTGCCTTCAGCTAACCGCATCTAGCATCTGCCTGCAGTCCTTCGCAGGTCGTCATCCCACCAGGACGGAGAGTGTCATACACTACGTTTTCCGTTTTTATTATACATATATAGGTATTATCATTATATAATCTTATTCAATATATAAACACTTTCATGGCCCACGAGGCACATGCCCGCCTCCAGCCCCGTGTAGCGACTGCGCTGCGCGTACCGCCTAGGCTGGGCAGTAAATACGTTAATAATATTCTAAGTGAACTAGGCTCTGGTGAAAATATCAAACAATCTTCATAATTTAATAACTCAATGATTTTACAATTAGTTTCTATTACTTGACACTGGCAGAAAAGTGTCCAACCAGACACAGATAGTTGCCATTAAAAATAATGATTGCTAGTTACCTGTCGCGTGCAGAGTGAATTCCCGCAATCCTCACAGCAGTAGCAGGCGATGTGGAAGCTCTTGTCCAGCGCTACGATCCGCACGGTCTCCTCCGCGCCGCCCTCCGGTACTATAGGCTCACGACATCGCGCACAGCGGGGCGCGTATCTAGAAGACAGATGAATGATTATTTATTTATTGAAAATATTACTGCAATAGATACAATGGTGGGCTCAATAATAATAAATCATTTATTTCAGACCATAGAAAAGTAACAGATCTTATTTAACTTATTCTACGGTTCATGGTATGGTATGATAGTTGTACTCTTGTTTCCGCACTTAGACTCCGATTGGTCTGTTGTGCGTGGTGTGTTTGCTAGTTTAACCAGCCTAACTCCGACCAGAAGCACAGAATACTCCTGGGATCTTCACAGGCTTCGCGGAATGACCTCGGGGTTCTACGGTCCATAGTAATATATACCTTAAAACTGTAATATATACTTATGTATGCTAATACATAAAATATAAAAGACTAAATTAATAACACGCTTTTTGTAGATGTCAATGCCGAGGCATTTACTACATGCCGACCAAAAACATATGTTACCTACCTTCTGGACCCTTAGTCACCTGCTACAATATACAGACACCTAACCTAGCTATAATAGCTAAAGCATGATTAGGGCTTCTTCCTAGGCTTCTAGGTCTCCCAAAGTATCTGCCATCCATCACATCCCCTTACCTTTTATGAAAGTCCTCAATACAATGTATTCTGTTGACTGCGTCCACTGTGAAAGGTATGCCGTCGAGACTCTTCTGACAGACCACGCACGTGAAGCAGCGCGGGTGGTAGGGCTTGCCTGGAAAACAAACTCTATTATTAGACAACCTCTGTGGTGTAGGGGATGAAGGTTCAACTGCGGGTCCAGAGGTTGCTTATTCTGGTCTAGGTAGAATAACAGCGCCTTCTGTTCATAACAGTTGGCATTATGCTGAGCCTGGACCCATTTGCTACTGCAGCACACATTGTTCACCTACTTACTTGTTTTTGTTATTTAGTTTTTTTTTTCAATGTATTTTTTATTGTATAACTAATAATTATTATTTTTATTGTGTAACTAATGTAACTAATATTAAGTATTATGTTTGTAATTTATAATTGTTCATTTATATTGTGTGTATATGTAGTGGCAAATAAATGATATGTCTATGTCTATATGTCTATGCTGGGTCGATTCCTGCCTTGGGAGAAATGTTTGTAAGATCTACAGGTATATTTTACAGTTCTGGGTGTCTTTAATGTTGTATAACAAATAGGTACTCATATACATATTTTATAGTGTAATGTATTAAGTAAATTATAGCAGTTATCTAGCTCTGCCAACTTGGGGCTAGATG
Source organism: Eupithecia dodoneata (assembly GCA_947044415.1). Classification (NCBI taxonomy): domain Eukaryota; kingdom Metazoa; phylum Arthropoda; class Insecta; order Lepidoptera; family Geometridae; genus Eupithecia; species Eupithecia dodoneata. Next base: position 1,979,780 of record OX345665.1, read on the forward strand.
GTGCTGTATGACTTATCAACTGTCCACCATTATTATATACTTAAAATAATGCTGGACAGTTTACAAGCTTTACACTATGTAGTAATACATTACTACATAGTATAAAACAAAGTCGCTTCCCGCAGTCTGTCTGTCTGTCCCTATGTATGCTTAGATCTTTAAAACTACGCAAATTATTTTGATGCGGTTTAATGTGTGTGATTCAAGAGGAAGGTTTATAAACCATTGAACACAGATTTCTACGCGGGCGAAGGTAGTTAGTAGTTATTTTTTTATTTTTTTCAGGGCACCCTTTATACTTCTTTTATTCCATAGTAAGTAGAATTCCTGTATTGTTTACTATTTTCTGTGGTATAATAAATTGTATTCTATCGATCTATCTATCTAATATTATTCTCTTACCTGTGGCTCTCAAGATCCTGTCTAGGATAGGGTCTTGGCAAACACAGCATTTCTCAAGGGTTTCCAGGTAGTCTCTCTCACAGAGCGCTTTACCTTGGACAGCATAGAATGGACGACCCTGGAAGAAACAGTTTGATGGAAGAAGGTTCTTACAGAAAAATGTTAAAACTTTATACAAAGTTTTAAAACTTTTCTACATTCTGACAGAAAAATGTTCTAACTTTTTACAAGCTTAAAAAGTTTTTAACTTTTTCAAGCTTACAAAGTATTAAAACTTTTCAACAAGGTTTAATTCGCAAAAAAGTCGCTTCCCTACTTCAGCGTGCGCGAGCCAGTAGCAACGGCATCCTGAAAATGTTTGTTTCACGTCTGGACTGTCCCATCCAAAACAAATGGATGAAAATATTAATGGGGTCTACATCCATCTAAATGTTAGGTTAGTAAGTTTTCAATTTGTATTTTATTATTTATTTTTTAATTTCTCTACGTTATAATTATTCTAGTTTTATTTTATTTTATTGTGTGATTTTGTTTTTGACATTTTTTAATTTGTATGTGCATTATTTTATTATGGATTATGAATCTGAGAATAAATGAGTTAATAATAATTAATTACTGACTTGCTCTGTTAGTTTGAGAGGGAAAAATCTTGCAACTGAATTTTAAACCAGTTGTTCTACATTGACCTGAAATTTGGCATACTTATGAAAATTTTGACAGTACAATGTACCATCAATCTGATCTGATGATCAAGATGGCGGCCTTAGGAACTTCTATATGAAACGACTAAACCCCTTCAAATTTGGGTCTTTGGATTTGTCTTCCTAAGCACTTTGGTTCTATATGAATATGAAATGAATATACAAAAAATATTTTAGTGTTTTTTTATAATAAGGGCCATTTTTATAGGTATATTTAGTCTATACCTAATAGTCAACTAAAGATTAGAAAGACCATTTTTATTTAATGATTTACAATGGAGAAGGGCAGAAGGGTAACAAAATGTCATAAATTTAAAGTTTTCAAAAACAAGGCTATTGGCATTAAGTTAGAGGTCTATGCCCTGAACTGGCCGTTAAGGACTGATGATTATGATAAACTTATCAAAAATTGTCTGGATTTAAAGTGTATGACACAAGACTGCTCGAACTCTCACCTGCAAATTGATCCCACAATGATGGCAGCAGAAGCATTTGATATGATATATCCTTTCCATAGCCGTACAGCCCGTCGTCTCTCCCATGATCTTCACTCCACATTGGTCACAGTTCCCACAGTACAATGCATCTTCTGGCTCCGGCGGAGGCTCCACAGGGGCTGCTACATAGCCACCGTATAACGATGTGCCAGATAGCTGGCTGCATGGTCGCGGGTTGATGGGCTCATAGAGGGACTCATAGGTTGATGACGTTTGGGATCCACCTGGTTGTTTTAAATTATGATTATGACAGAGATAGTCATTGGTACTGAAATAACATGTATAACTGTAGAACATGATTATCAGACACCAGATTGACTAGTATTCTTAGTAAATAGTGTACACAAGCAAGGGTTTAGTGACTCATAAACATTGAGTTTTGTGTTTCATTGATTTCAAGAGGTTTTGTAGTAAACTAAACTAGTCTTACCATAAGTAGAGAAGTCCTGTGCATTCACGGAGGCCGAGGAAGGCGGGTAGGCGGACCCAGGCCGCCGCAGTTCACTGTAATTAGACTGCGTGCCGATATCACTGATCCTCGACACTTCAGACCGGGAGTCCCGGTCTCCGTATAAACTGTCAGTCCCATACGCATTCCTCTGCATCATCATGTTGGAATACACATGATTCGTGCCTTTTGGAGGCAGTAAGTTGCTGTACAGCAGCACATCTCCGCTCAGAGTTCTGGCTGTGTTCCGAACGATACAGCTCTTAACCGGAACCAAATTTGAATACGTAGAACTGGCTTTGCTCCCGTATTCTAACCTTGAGGAGTATGAAGGCTCGCAAGCGGCCTTCACGGTGTAACTTTGAGGTATTTGAGGTAGCGGTGCTTTACTTTTCTTCGGGGGAATAGAAGGCTTCTTCTTCGAGGCATTTATATCGTCTTGAAGTTTCGCATCCAATTCGTTTGCGTAGATCCGAAGATCGGCTAGCTGTTTGTCGAGTGTGTTCATTTTGAATACTGGGAATTTCTTTGAAGAAATCAACTATAAAAACATAGCATGAATCATTATTTCACGCCCAGATTTTATTGAATTTCTGTCGCAGCGCAGCGCGCACCCACCCAGCCAGCAAGACCAAACAAACAAACAAAACAAAACCTGACAGTTTAGTTTGATTGACTGATTGTTTTTTGAAAGCTTGATCAACGAATTGTGCGTTTCATGCGTTCCGTTACCTTTTTTATTGTATTATACTCACTATTTTGAGTGCGAAATCAATCTTTATATTCAAGTTTTTGTCATACTTTCTTATATACCAGGGTTTAGTTTGGTAGATAATTTATAGGTACCCAAGTAACCAATTATTTTTTTATTTATTACCTGCAACCGCTAACAAGAGCGATAACTATTGAGATAACAAACGAAAGAAAAAATGTAGAAAGTAGTCAGCATCAACCTGCCCAGCATTTCTTCAGTAGAGTTTTTAAAATTAAATTAAATTCTTTTATTTATTCAGACATTATAAGATTCTTAAGCAACAATGTTATCGTCTCATGCATTTTATTGTATCGGTACATTTCTTGTACTCCAACCTCAGGTACCAAGGTTACCTATCAAATACTACCATAACCCATCTCTACCCATCATAAAAATCATAGCCTCTTTTCGTATTTTAAACCAACTACACAAATTATGTTATTTCAGATCAATTTTGTGACCTCCGACTTTATAGCCGATGAAGAAGGTAAGTGTGGGACTAAAAAAACGCCCTGTAGGTAGGTATTTCGTAAGGCACAAATCATGCATGCATTATGCGTAGGTACTAGCTGTTAGATTTAAGAGTTTACTTGATTTAAACCATTTTTTTTTTACCTTTTAGAAGCCTTCCTCAAAAAGGAACCGTTGGAAGAAGAAGTGAGTACCTACCTACAAGATGGTCCAAGCGATACAGACCTTGATAGTTTAAAAAGCATGTTATGTAGCTACCTAATCGTCCAAGTAGGTACCTACCTACTTTCATGGGCGTCTCTCAATTACCTTAAAAGGTCTTGTAAGTTAGCTGTAGGAAACGATATTTAATAACTTTCATTGCTTATTACAGAATATTGATTTTATTTTCAGTGGCACATGGATTTCATGCCTGTAAGTATGAGTCACTTTATTTTATGAGGCTTCCACCGTAACGAGAATTTGTCACAAAAGGTAGCGCCCTGACTTCCATAGGTAAGTTTTAATTTTGCTTTAAAATAATGATACTTATTTGTGATTATCAGTTACTTTTTTTCTCTACCTGCAACAATATTTTCTAACTCTTTTCAGTGGCGTAGCTATCGTAGGGCGGTGCAGTGCACCAGGGCCCTGGAGCTCAGGGGGCCCTCTAATCTAAGCTTTGAAAAGATAGGGTCAGCCAGCTTCCGAAGCTAGGCTTCAAGCCTGCTCACAAGTGTTTTTTTAATGATTTTAAATGAACATCAACAATCACAGAATTCTCTATGTTTTTGTTATTTGGTAGTTTGGTTAAGTACGTCCGTAGGACATTGTATCAGCGATAAGCTCACGTGCTTGATGGTCTTGAGATCAATTCGACTATTCCACCCGTCAACTTTTTAGTAAATTTTTCATTCGCTCTTACTTTGCATCTATTCTAATGTATGATGTTCATTGCTACGTGGAAACTGTAAAGAGGGGCGGTGAGGGCCCTATTCCTTCTCTATGCACCGGGGCCCTTGTCCACCTATGTAGTTACGCCACTGACTCTTTTCAGACAGGATACCTCCCAGACACCGTATTTCGAGAACTGGGGTGGTACGGAATCCTGCAGATACAACCTCTCCACCACAGTTCTAAGCACAAGGTAGCTGCGCAGTTGATATGGCAGCATACTTTGGGACGGCCTCATGTTATCATGGAGAACCCACCACAGGTAAGGCCTTTTTTATTTTCGTTAGAAATAACCTTGGTAGTTAGGTTATCTAAATTCTGGGGTATGGTATCGGTAAAATATTACAAGTAATTTTTTTGTGAACTTGGTCATAATTTGCAACGCCGCCATCTAGTTATCTAATGGGAAAACTTTTTTTTTTTTTGCCTTATTACTCACGGAACCTGTATACCTCATTAAAGAAGTTTCCTCATCTGAAATTATTATTTCTGGAGGCGGATCTTTGCGAAATACCTTCTCTATTCGGTGTACCCTACCTCCTGGAATTTAAAGAATAGTTGAAATAAAAATCAGTAGGATATGTAAAAGTTAGTAAAATACCTATTTATTATTTTCTAGTCAGGGCAATCACCCGGCAAAGTAAGTCGACAGATATTAGCAGAAGAAGCGGCTAAATGGTCCCGAGAGCAGAGAGCGGCCCAAGAGGTGCTGATGGAAAATATCAAGAGCGGAGGGAACGGAATCACGGTCCGGACTGTCGTCAGTTCAACGAAGAGAACTGTTTATATAATACAAAACGGTATAGTAGATAGATTAACTGTTGTGGGTTTTACACTGCAAGCGCGTTTACTAATTTTGCTATCAAAAGTACAAGCTTAAATGAACTTTATTCCGTTATGTTTAAAATCTAAAATGTGGTTTTTCCAGGCCTAGAAAACCTAATGTCAAGAGACCATAAATTTGATTGCTAAGAATTTAACAGATCGTTCGTCTTGGTAAAATTTTGCACTGCCATCTAGTATTCGTGGTTGAAATGACAATCTCTATCGACCTAACAGCATTTTATTGTAGCAAGCGTATACAGCCCTCAGCTTCTTTTGAAATATTTGAAAAAAATATGGATGATATCTTATTTAAAATATCAAAACCAAATAAAAACCTCATAGTATGTGGAGACTTTAATATTGATCTTTTAGAAGTTTACTCCCTCAGTAGCAGATTAACAAATTTATTTAATTCTTATAATCTTAGGCCAACATTTATGGAACCTACTAGAATAACTGAAACATCAGCAAAATGTATAGATAATATATTTGTTTTCCAAAATGAAAAAATTGTCAGTCACAAAATTATAAGCCATTTAAAATCAGACCACTTAGGTCAATTAATTAAATTAAAACATCAAGTAAAAAATAATAATTGTAAAAAAAAAATTAAGTACATTCCTGTGACCACAGATCGATTTGAACGGTTGAAATTGGATTGGGATTTTAAACCATCACCTAACTACTCACTTAACAACCCAAATGAGTCGTATTGTAGTTTTTTTAATAAATTCACCAATGCGTTCAATTCAATATTCATACCCAAATCAATCTTGGTCTCAGAAAAACTTAGCTTTAGTGAGTGGGCAACAGTAGGTATACATAAGAGTAGACAAAAGTTGTATGAACTGTATAGTGAAAAGCAGTACAATTTTAGCCAGGAATTTAAAGAAAAAGTAAAAATTTACTCAAAAATATTTAGAAAAGTTTGTAATACAGCAAAATCAAATTATATTAGCTCGAAAATTAAAAATAGTGAAAATGTAATAAAATCAACTTGGAAAATAATTAATAGTGAGACTGGAAAGGTCAATAACTACATTAATGATTACAGTTTAAAGATTAATGATTGCTCCATCAAAAATGATGTTGAAGTAGCGCAAGCTTTTGAATTTTTTTTTACTGACATTCCAATCTCTACTACAAAGTGTCTGAACTCTTCTCAAATAATAGCTGAATCATTACTTAAAGAAAATGTACCTAAATGCGATATTAAATTTATTTTTACACATGTTGATGAAAATGATATAAAAAAAGCCTTTAAACTTTTAAATATTAAAAAAACTGCAGATCTCTGGGGCATTTCCGTTAAAATTATTAAACCTTTAATTGATACGATTGCACCAGATCTAGCTTTTATATTTAATGAATCCATTGATTGTGGCATATTTCCTGATCTAATGAAACATAGTAAAATAATCCCATTGTTTAAATCGGGTATTAGGTCTGACCCCACTAACTTTAGACCAATATCAGTACTGCCTACATTCAGTAAAGTTTTTGAAAAACTGATTTTACACCAATTGCTTAGACATTTTAATGGCAATGACCTGCTACACTGTAAGCAATTTGGGTTTACTCGTGGCAGGTCAACTACTGATGCCGGTGTAGAGTTGGTATCGCATATTTTTGATGCTTGGGAGAAGTCGCAAGATGCTTTAGGCGTTTTTTGTGACTTGTCAAAAGCATTCGATTGCGTTCATCACGAAACATTAATCAGGAAACTACATCATTATGGAATAAGGGACAGCTCTTTGGATCTTCTTCCATCTTACTTGAGTGATAGGATACAAAGAGTTGACATTAATGGGAAACGATCTAAAGGGTCTGTGGTTTCAATGGGTGTACCGCAAGGCTCTATCTTGGGTCCTTTCCTATTTTTAGTTTATATTAACGACCTGCCTCATCTTGTAAAGAATGATCATGAGATTGTATTGTTTGCTGATGATACTTCATTAATTTTTAAAATGAATCGACAAAAAACAAATTTCGACGATGTAAATACTGCAATCTCAAAAGTAGTCCATTGGTTTAGTATCAATAATCTTTTGCTTAATGAAACAAAAACAAAATGTATAAGATTTATTCTACCTAATGTAAAACAAGTTAAGGCTGATGTAAACGTAAAAGGAGAAACGGTAGAAATTGTAGACAATACCGTATTCTTAGGAATAACCTTAGATAGTAAACTTCAATGGGGCCCACACATAGATAAGCTATCGAAGAGACTTAGTTCTGCAGCATATGCAGTTAAAAAAATCCGTCACCTTACAGACGTTGATACTTCTAGACTAGTCTATTTCAGCTACTTCCATAGTATTATGTCTTATGTCATACTATTGTGGGGGAACGCTGCAGATATAAACACCGTTTTTGTGTTGCAGAAGAGGGCTGTTCGTGCGATCTATAATATGGGTCCCAGAGAATCCCTACGTAATAAATTCAAAGAAATAAACATAATGACAGTACCATGTCAATATATTTATGAAAACTTGTTGTACACTCATAAAAACATCGATCGATTCAATAAAAAAAGCGATATACATAATGTAAATACTAGAAATAAGAATAAACTCGCTGTTCCCACAACTAGACTACATAAGATAAGTGCATCTTTTAAAGGGCAATGTATACGCTTCTACAACAAAACTCCAAGTGAGTTGCAAAAATTATCAATAAATAAATTTAAAAAAATTGTGAAGCATATTCTTTGTAAAAAGGCTTATTACAAAATATCAGATTATCTAGAAGATAAAAAAGCTTGGAACGAGTTTTGCTCCAACTTAAAATCTAGCAACTTACAGATAAGCAAATCTATGTACTAGACACATAAGTTATGAACATACTGGTGGTTTCTTCTCACTTCTTCCACTGGTGGACAAAAAATTTAAGTAAACATCAATATAATAATGAATAGTATAAAATATGACTTGTCTAAGTGCTTATTTGTAAGCCTAAGGAAATAAACTTTCATTTCATTTCATTTTGGTACATGCCTAATCATCAACTTCGTATAATTTTAATTTTCATTCTATTTTGGTTTTTATACAATTTTTATAATTAAGAATATTGTTTTGATCTTTTGAACCAGGTAACTACTACGACTGCCCCGAAGGTTCTGAGCCAGACCTAGATGCATACAGAGTGCAAGCGAACATGCATGAGCGTAAATGCACATTTGGTAGAGAGTCCATACCAATACCCGTCGACCCGTGTATCGAGGCTGAAATCACTCCCATAGAGTATTCCTTCCACGAAGGTTGGCAGTTCTGCCTTGGCAATGGAGAGCGCGAGAATAACTACTTTCAGAACGGGAGTCTAGACTGTGGGAATAAAGTAAAAGTAAGTGACTGACTGACAAACCATACCTCTATTAATCTATTATTGCATTATTTATATATATATAATTATTATTTTAGCAACAGAGACATTGCATTGCATGCCATTTCTCTTAATTTGTACACGGTAATTGGTAAAACATGTTTGACACCTACCTACCTGTTTTTAACATCTTAATCGTATAAACATAATTATGTTTATTATGCAAATAAATGATCTTTATCTGACCGGCCTGGCTTTGTCGCAAGAAGATCTAATAGGAAACCCCTGACAGGCCTGATTCAACCCCGCTGTCTCACAACACAAATATAAGCATTCAGATAGGTAGGGATGGGCTGAATTAAACTTTTTAAGTTTAATTAGGCCTTAAGCACTACTTTTTACAGTGAGTTTCAAACGAGTGGCTATATCTGTCTGTCAGACGTTTTTTTGCCGGGTGGTAACGGTATTGTATGGGACTAATGTGTCCATTCCTTAGTTCAAATTGGTATTTTCAGGTCAGCGTCGATGAATTCCTAGACAAATGCGCAATCGATAACAACATAGTCATCACATTTGACTATTTCGGCGACGAGCCCCGAAAAGACATGATGCACAACGCCACTTTGTGCATGTCCTGGGATCCGTGCCGGCTTTCTTACTTGTATCGTCTTGAGGTAATTTTTTTCATTTATCGCAATTCGAAGCACCTAAAGGTCTAATCACACAAGGTTATCGGAAAAGCAAGATACTTAAAATTTTCGAGCTTAAACCTACCCACCGATTCTTCTTTTAATTCCATTTTGTTCACCCAAAGTGGAACCTTGAAAAATTTACTCGTCCCTGCCTTGGAAGTTATACTTTTTGTGACTTGAGCTTGTGATCGAAAAGAAAATTTTGTTCCTACACTTGAAATTATGTGTTATTATAACACAAAACTCTTAAAACGGGCGGAATATTTACCATGATTTGATTTTTGAGTTTTCCATTATTAAAAAAAACATTGGTAAACGCAATCATGGTAATTATATCTCGTTATAAATGACTTTTGTCCCTAATCATTTCTAAAGATGATACCTACTAATTCCGTCTTACCCAACAGCCACCTCCAAACGAGATGATGCCAATGATGCCCACAGGCCCCGATGATCCTTGCGAGACCACGCAGTGTCCCGAATGCATGGAGGGGTATATACCTGAAGAGAACGGGTTTCCAGTTGTCTGTGCGTACCTACTTACACCCTTATTTAAAGCCGCTGTCCCACCCCCACGCACAGTGGCGTAACTACAGGGTGGCAAGTCGGTAAAATGCCACGGACCCCAAACTATTAGATATTGTTGATTCAGTTTCTTTATATTTGGAGGGTGATGAATCCCGTGGTAAATTCATCACATCACCCTCGTATGCTTACGTCACTGGTTAACCAAAAGACGTTCATTGCCCTCGTCCAGCGCATTGTTTTTTAATATATTTTTTCTCATTTCAGTTTCGGACTCAGAACATGCCGGTGATCATGAATTGTTTGACGATGTCGACCCAAATCTGTAACAAGCTCTGCATTTGTTATACTCACTCCACCCACAGATGACAGATTATCTCGATATTCGTAGCGCCATCTAGTTCTGCACGTAGAAACATAAAGTAAATCTTACCGTGTCGCGTATTGCTTTTGTAAGTCTAACTATTTTGTAAGTTTAATATACAGATAAATAAATATTTATACCTAACTGCCTACCTTTTATGTTACCTACTCTTGTTTTCTTTTATATATACCTACATGATGTTAACAAGCTTTGTGCCACCACACCAGGACATGTCTGAAAATCAGCGCCGCTACTTACTTAGGCATGTAGCGGCATAATGCTGAGACAGGGACCTTTTTGGCCCCTTATGTAACACGTATTTGCTCTATTCTGTATGTCTTATCTATTCCTTGTAATTTTTTCTTGTTTTTATCATTTTCTTACCATGTAATGTGTCGTTTTATGTGTTATGTATGGTGTCAAATAAATGTATTTTCTTTCTTTCTTTTCTTACCTGTCGATCTTTTTTTTGTGTTTACAATAAACTTTTGTATTAGCGCTATCGGCTAAGGAGGAATGTATCCTCCTTAGCCGATAGCGCTATGTAGGAAAACCAAACTGTCACCATCGCTCAAAATATCTTACCTAGCTCTTATTCCTGAACGTTTAATGAAATCGACCCTAAACATAGATTAAACTATTTTTAATTGTCTCTGAGGCTCTAAAGCAAACCTAAAAGACAATATGATAAAATAAAACACATCTTTTTGTATTTTACAAAAATAATTTATAGGCAAAATTTATAATAAAATGTTCAAAAATGTGTCATTGGTGTGTAAATAGTCTTACAGCTAAGCATCAATACATGTACACAATCATTCGTTGTGGCGAGCTTATAACTACTGCAGAATCAATACCTAGTGCTTTGGAGAAAAAGCCATTCTACCAGAGATGTGCTACGTTGCTAACTTTCCAGCTGACCAAAAGGGTTGCTTCTTTATCGCCTCATTTTTGTCAGCGATGAAAATGACGCGATAATGGAACGATCCTATTGGTCGGCTTGAAACTTAACTAACGTAGCACATCGCTGGTAGAATGGCAGCCTAAGGTATTAGATATAGGTACCTTACTATACCTACAAAGATTGTAAGTTTTAATTCAGTGGAATTATAAAAATTGTAAATTACAAAGTTAACTTTCCTGACATTTAAGGTTGTTATTGTGTACCAACATCTTATGCCATTCAAATAAAAGACCAAACGTTAATACTACGCAATAGATATGAAACTCATAGCACTATACACAATGGTATGGTAGACATGTTCAAACAATTTGTTTGTAACTTACGACATACATATAAAATATATACATATATAAAATATTCAATTGCTACGCAAACGGCTTGACAGATTTGTATATTTGTTTTTGTTTTGTTTGCTCAGGGAAGGTAATGTCTACACGCTAACGACGTTGCGGGCTACAGCTAGTCAAAGCTAAAACCTGCCTCTCATTATTTTAATACTTAGTGCAGATAATCTGGCATTTAAAAAAATCGGTCTTTAGAAAAGTCCATTTCTTTCATAAAAATTCTTAGAGAGCCAAATTAACTGCATTTCAGTAGATTAAGATACATACAAACTTGCTAAAAATAGTTTTGATGACTACAACATACTCATAGCATTAACGCTAGGCACTCGTGGTGAAAAAGTTACATAAATCTACCTAAAAAAATACTAAAAGTTAAATTGTAACGAAATAATATGGCTAATGAATAATACATTAAAGATACTGATTAAATTATAAGAGAATCTCATTTAAACTAACATATTAAATATTTGTTTTGTGTTTCATACTAAATATCTAAAAACTGCACCAACATTTGTGTAGAACTTAAAATGCAAAAGAGTTTTGGAATATGAAATTGAAAAATCACAACTTATTTATGGGTATCAAAATTATCTTAGAAAAAAATTATATATATATATATATGTATGTATACTATATATATATATATATATATATTATAGTATACATACAATAAAACAGTGTGTGACGATAGATTTGAAGGCAAATTTCAATTTTTAATATTATATTAGCCTTTTTACGATAAAATTATAATAAAGTGTAATTCATATCTTAAAATAGATATAGCACACAATACCCTAAATAGCTTTTAAATATAAGTATATAATATATTGAATGTAGAGTAGACAGTCTAGTATATAAGAATGAAATAAACCAATGTTAACATGGCCCGTCACAGTTAGCTATTTCATAACCTCCACCTTACTAAAGGCCCACGTGGATTCTCTAATTCTACAGTTTTTAGGACTATAGACATATTTCTGATTCTGGGTAATGCGATGGTGAAATTGGCCCTTAGAGAACCTTTCTACGAGCGGGAGTATCGCTGATATTAGTAACGTTGGCTTAGTTATATAACATCTTTATTCGGAGGCAACAAGGCGATTTTGTGCACCGCAGAAGGGCTTCCTTAGAATTGCAAATATAAGTTACTTTCTGAAGTTCAGTAAAAACAGTCTTAGAAATTTCTACAGATAAGGGAATGTGAATTGGTCGAAAGAAATCAGTAAAATGCATTTTTGTGTAGGTATAAAAAGCGACTAGCTTAAAAATAGGTAAACTGTACATTTTTGGTATGTATTGATGTGAATAAATTCAAATCTACTGATAAAAATATACAAAAGCGAAATATAATTTAGAAATTCGATGATATTTTTTTTATAAAAAATTAAACAACTTGGACAGAATTTGTTAAGTAACTACGTTTTTCTAAATCCAATAAACAAAATGGCAATAACGTTATACAAAACTAAATACAAATGTACTGTTATTAATATTATGTTTCTTATGGGGAAAATTAAACATTGAACATTAATTGGTTGATAATTCTCACATATGATCGCAAGGTGTTATAATCGGCACGATTATGGAGCCTTAGGACTGACTAGCGCAAGCGTGTATTTGATCGATGCATAGACAATGGACATAAGATATCATTTGTTTGTATATAGTTTTAACCCATACTAAGGGAAAAAAGAATTTCGTTGACTCAGGCGAGCCCTTTATATATTTGTTGGGATGATATTAACTATTTGAATAGACAGTTCACTTAACTGAGAGCTCAATATCGATGCCGATGACTGTCTGTGTGAATTAGACATATGGATTACATGAAATGTGATGTGTACATTGGAATATCTATATCAGTAGCAGATACCATATCAAAGAGAGCCTACTGATAAGACAAGCGTTTGATATTTCAATAAATATCTCAGGCTCTTTGCTAAATATGAAGCGATTCCTAACCGTATGTGAGACTTACATGCCAAAGTCTTAGCAGAACTACTAATTGGTTTACCAACTATAAATTGTTTAATATATCAATCAAGCCATATAAAACTGCTGCTTGATGATCTACGCCTACAAGTTACGGCACTTAGCTAATTCATGTTTTCTCTCAAAAATTTTATCAAAACTCAGCCACTCTCCACAAAGGCAGTACAAAATTGGCACCCAACATCCTTAATTGTACATACAAAAATGTAAACAGTTATACAAAAAATATAGGAATGCAAGCTTCGTCTCTATTTGTTCAGTATCTTCTGGGCGGCCTTAATCAGAGGGATTAAGGTTCGGAGTTCCATAGCGCACTCCAGGAAGGGATGTGCCAACAGCTCATCAGCTGTGGCCCTCAAGTCTACGTCAACCTGCAGACACTTGTCTAAGAAGTCCTGGAAATCAGGAGACAGGTTCTCCCATCGAGGTATCTTGGGCCTACCGACAGCAGCGATGAGATATAGCGCACGTAAAGGCGTTTCTTTCATATACGGCGGTTCTCCTTCGATCATCTCAATTGCCATTATACCTAGCGACCACACATCAACTTTCTTTCCATACTGCTTTCGTGTAACCACTTCTGGGGCCATCCAGTACGGCGTACCGACCATCGTCTGCCGCTTCTCATCTCCAACGATGTTAGCACAGAAGCCAAAGTCTGTCACCTTGACTACCCCGGTCATACCTAACAACACGTTATCTGATTTAATGTCCCTATGTATCGTACCTTTGGAGTGGAGGAACGCTATGGCTTGGAGTGTTTCGCGGCAAACTGCTGCTATTTGACCTTCTTTCATCACGACCTCTGTGACGACATCGGTGAGCGAACCTCCATCGAGTAGCTCCATAGCTACCCACAGATGGTCGTAACTAAGGAACGCGTCGAGGAAGTTTACAAGATTCTTATGGTTGAAGCCTTTCAAGACGTTGATTTCGTTGAGAATGAGCTCCTTCTTGGATTGTTTCGTCAGGTCTATGTCTTTGATCGCCACTTTGGAGTTGTCGTTGTTGTCAATAGCGATGAATACTACGCCTGGAATGACAAACATTGTGGTTAGCATTAAGTTACTAATCGATGCTCTGCATAAGCAGAGGTATGAACTATGAATGAATCACAAAGGTACTTTGATAGTTCTAGCTCTGATACCCGTGCGATATTAAGCCGAAGGATAAATTCAATTTTGAAATTATTTACTGTACCTAGCATCAAATTCTTTAGCATCTTTTTATGGTTGTATAATATACAAAATGCTAAATAACTTTACGTTTTAAAAAATAAAATAAAACCGAATTCGAATTACTTAACGTTTTAAGTTTGGCAGGAAAAAAAAGAACATAATAAATAAAGCCAAACGTAGAACACCCTCCTTTTATCTAAGGCGGGTAATAAAATTAGATCGAACATGGACCCACTAGGGAACAACGAGTGTAAGACTAATAATTCGGTAAGTAACCAGTCCAGTAAAAAGTCTAGGTTTAAAATCTTAAAAATGTAGGGTCAAGATATTGACTTTCTTAATAGCAAATACACTATTTTTCTAGCTTCAAACAAAACTGGGGAAACCCATGGATTAGTCACCGCTGCAACATGAGGTAGAGTCGCGTTTGTTTGTGGTTAATCGCCTAATCTAGCGTACACACATGCAGTTTATTGTAATAAATAAAAATATCCTTTAAAGACAATGTAACAACAGTATTATTAACAACTTCCTGGTAAGCAATAGTCTACCTACTGTATCTCGTGTTATTGAATCCATATTCTTGAAGCTTTTAATTTTAAAAAGAAGTTATAAGAGTCGTAGAGTATTTAAAATTCTGGATTTTCTGACACGGAAACTGACACAGATTCACGTCGTTTTTTAGTTTTCTATTTGGAGCAAAACTCTACCCGAGATTTGATGAGTTTATTTATAATTTTTTGCGACTCACTTGGAGTTTTGTTGTAGAAGCATTGTCCTTCAAAACATACATTTATCTTGTATAAAAAAACTTTGTAGCCGAGTTGTGGGCACAGCAACTCGGCTACAAAGTTTTTTTATGGAGTTATACTCCCATTTTGAATCCAAGATATTCTTTGTCAACAAAGACATTTATGAATGAAAACTTAACAAACATTGTTAATAATATCAAAAAACAACGAGGTATCGGCAAGGTAATCACGAAAAACTAAAACTTCAACAATGTAATCTTACATGTGCAGTGAAAAATGTTTAAATTTGAGTTCGAAAACGAACCAGACCAGATATCAAATAAATTATGAATGAAAGCTTTCAAAACCGAAAATTGTTTCGAGCTTCTGTGTTTTGCTTCGATGATACCAATGCCGCTCATTGTTTTACACCAATATTCCTTGGGTATTGTAACCATTTGTACTTATACAAAAAATATCCAGGATTTTGAATCGGAGTATAGGTGTTTTATTATAAATATTTACTTATCGATCTTAGCGACCAGATCATGTTAGTAATATTTTATCCCGGGTATTTATCGCGTACCTATCCGATTTTTTCCGACGTAGGTACGTTATTGGATAGGATTCGCAACGAATACATCCGACAGAGAACCAAGGTTATCGACATAGCTCAAAGAATTAGCAAGCTGAAGTGGCAGTGGGCCGGCCATATCTCGCGAAGAACCGACGACGGCCGCTGGGGCAAACGTGTTCTTGAGTGGAGACCACGACTCGGTCAACGTAATGTAGGACGCCCTCCGACCAGGTGGGATTACGACCTGCGAAAGACTGTAGGTAGATGCTGGATGCGGCAAGCTGAAGACAGGGCGCTATGGCGCTCATTGGGGGAGGCCTATGTCCAGCAGTGGATTGCTATAGGCTGATGATGATAACCACTGTATGAGTGTTAACTAACATACGCTGTTTTTTTTATATTATATAAGTTATGTGTTCAAGGTCATTGCTAAAAAACGAACTAGACAAATCTTAATTTTACCAGCAGTTTTGCTGATAAAGCGATTGTTAGAGGCAGATAAGATTAGAATTGTACTACATTGGCATTGAATTTTTGTATGTTACTCATATTTAAAAGGATATGGTTTATGTTTTATAAAAAAATTGTTTGTTTTGAAAAAAACTAAAAACTGACTTCAAATTCATACTATTTAAAGTTTTTAATATTTTCGGAACATATACTTACTTCAGTGAGGAATCAAAACAAAATTATAGGAACCCCTGGTCTTTGGTCGTGGTGGTGGATTTATGAGGATGAAAATATATAGTAACGATTCCTCGCAAAACCTCTCCCACAAATTGACGATGCCACGGGAGGGCGAAGGTCTGTTGTTTATTATTAATGGTTTTGCGCGTGCACAGATTTGTTAGGTACTAAATATTTTAATTCTTATATTTCGCAATGGATTTTCCGCAAAATAACGCCTGAAAACGGACGACACAGTGAACACTTTTCTCGAACCCTGATTGCGATCAATTATTTATCTTTAAAATTAACAGAATAAGAACTTTTGCATAAAAGGATACCTCTTACACTGTATAACAATTTTAAAAATAAATAAATATGAACTCAAATGCATTCTTGCATAAAATTAAAAGTTTCTTATTACTTAATTTAGTTTTCCTTGTTCTGAGCATATTCAATGAAAATATGTCATAACATATATACCTAATATAAATAATGCTGGACAATTCACACAGCATTATCTAGCCCCATGGTAAGCAGAGCTTATGTTACGGGTACTAGATAAATGATATACATAATACAATACATAGATGTTTTTTTATTATACATAGAAAACGACAGAACACCCGGAACAAATATCTGCAGATCGTACACACAATTGTTCCGAGGCGAGAATCGAACCCGCAACCTCCTGCGTCGCAGGCGGACCTTCGCCCACCGCACCACATCGGTCGTCAAAATACTCTAGACTAGACCATTTTAGGTTTTGTAACGTTTTGTTTTAAACCTTTTGTTATAAAATAAAATCACATTCAAAAAAGATTAAATTATGGACTATGCAATCAATATGGCGCGGCGGATGAAGGTCCGCCTGCGACGTAGGCGGTGACGGATTCGATTCCCGCCTTGGGACAAATTAATTTATGTACAATCTCCAATATTTGTTTCGAGTGTTCTGGGTATTTTCTATGGTATAAATTAAAAATATATATCTATAATATGTCATGTCATGTCATGTATAGTACCTACCAGTAGTAGAAATTTAAACAATTAAATAGTCATCTTATTTAAACTTATCAAAAAGTAATGACATCTAATCAAAAACATAAATGTGAAACCTTGTAGAGTTGTGCAGATGCGTTCACATTATAGAAAGGGCCAAGTTTCATAGCTGTTCCTAATCTTAATTTGTTACAATCTTTTATTTCTTCATTAAATGTTGTCATAACAACAATTATTGTTAATTATTGTTGTTATGACAACATTTAAACAAATGTGGTAGATATAAACTTGTCAAGAATTATAATTATAAATTATAAATAATGCTGGACAATTCACACAGCATTATCTAGCCCCATGGTAAGCAGAGCTTGTGTTATGGGTACTAGATAACTGATATACATTACATAGATAGATATTTTTTATTATACATAGAAAACGACCAGAACACCCGGAGCAATTATCTGCAGATCGTACACAATTGTTCCGAGGCGGAAATCGAACCCGCGACCTCCTGCGTCGCAGACTGACCTTCGCCCACCGCGCCACTGTGCTTCACCATCTCTATTTACTCTTATTTATCTATTATTTCGTTATTTATGTAAAGACCATCCTATCCATAAGTAAATATTGTCTTTTGTAACATTTTTCAATGTTCATTATAGTATTTTATAAATAAAGGCTGGACAAGTTACACAGCATAATCTAGCCGCAAACTAACCAGAGCTATATTATAGATAACATATGTATTATGGGCATAATGTTATTTCATCAAGTATTTAGGTTTATAATAGAGTGAAAATTTGTTAGTCATGGATGTGTAAATCTAAAACTACTACAGCAATTTTATGTATTAATTACTGATAGTTAAACTATCTGTGACTGATCTAGGTAATGAAAGACTTGAAGTGGGAGTGGATAGGCCACATAGCCTGAAGCTTGAAGCCAGAGAGACATCATGGTTGAAGAAGCTCTTGGAGTGGAGACTCCACTCCAAGAGCTTCTTTGGTCTCAGAAAGACAGCATCAAAAAGATAGCAGACAGCAATTGGTCCTTCTGCCAGAAGTAGAAGGAAATGGAATGGAAGTGTTTAAAGGAGGTGTATACTAGTTCACTGGTGGGTAATTGCTAGAAATAAGAGATAAATGTTGTGATAAAAAGATATATGTTTTGTATCAGGTACCTTTTGAGTTAAGCTAGACAAGGATGGATAATGTGATAATGTGCCAGCTGAAGCTGAAATAAAAGATAAAAGTGTTTACCTGAAGCACCAGCCCCCACTTGCTTGACTCTATCAAATCTCACATAAGGGTCGTCTGGATTACAAATCCTTCTCAACTCGTCATAGATTTCTTCATCATTCAGTGTTGCATACTCAAGCTCCTTCTTCCTCAATACAGGACTCTCTTCCTGGTCATTGCCGATCATCGACAAGTCCTCGACTACAGCACTGAGATCTATCACAGGATCCTTCTTCTTGATACTGTTTTTAGAGGGAGACACGGGCATTGTTTGCCGGTTTGAATATGGTTCAGGAGGAGTGAATTCCTCTTCACTGCTTTGCCCAATCGACAGATCGGAGTCTTGACTTTGGTGAGCGTTTTTGTGTTCAAGTAGCTTCTCTATCTCTTTATCCTCTTCCGTAATGGCTTCAGGGGTGACAAACGGTTTGAATGGCTCATCAGCTGTTTTTTGATTCTTCATTTGGTACATGTGGAATTTCATGGCCTGGATGGCCGCGTCTGGGTTGTCTTGCTGCTCGGCGGGCGTGATCTGGGCGTTCAGCAGGCGCTGCCAAGAGTTGGGCAGCCCCTCCAACTGGCCCGTTTCGGAGTTCATGCTCACGTGGATGTGCTGCTTCACGTTGGTAGGCATCCCGATCTCTGTTGCCCGCTCATCTCTGTCTTTGTGTTGCTTCTTAGCAAACAACTTGCCAAACACCCCGCGACCTGATCGACTCATGTTGATTGATGGTGGACACTAAACACTAGGCCATTTCACTGCTATCCACCTACCATGCACTGCACTTGCTACGGTTTACGATAACGATCTGAGAAACTTGTTTTAGTTCTAATCAATTCGGGAGTGGCAAAGGACGGATTTGGTATATATTTTAGTGTAAACCACGGACGGCAGGCAGCCACTTTTTTTTATCAACTGCTGTCAAATTTGTGATAAATTGTAATAACTTGACAGCTTCACGACATCCAGTTGACACTTCCGGAAAAAAAACCATAAAACGTTTCGTTATACGCATTTGATTGACCATGATTAAACTGAAAGCTACTTTGAATAATAACTATTTTGAGCTCTTTTTGAACAACGAAAGGAAAAATATTTTTTAGCTGTTCAGAACTCATCAGTTTTGTATTGATTCTGTACCAATTGGAATAATTATTGGTCTAAGAAGGTTTTTGGGCAATATCAGGCAACCAGTTCGAATGAAATGGAACGTTAAATGAAACGTCCGCGCATCGCGCGCCTTCGTCATTATTCGAATAATCGAATTTTTGGATGATTCATTCATGCTACTTACGACACAGAATATGTATAATCTATCCGATTTATATTATTAAGTATTAGATACCATTTGGTGACTATAAATCTCTGAGCCATTAATAGACCTATTAAATAAAAACGATTAAATTAACAATTTCTACAACTTCTTTTCTCTGGTACCTACATTCATTCTGGCTGCCATAAATAAATTCTGATTCACTCGCTACACACTTATAACTACAACCTACTTTTAACAGGAAGGCCAGGTCACACTGAATGATGTGAAGTTATCTCAATGAACCCATCAGACAAATTACCATCAATTGTAATCTTCAAGATCAAGACAATCATGCAATCTGTATGGCACAAGGTTCTATCTTTTCTATAAAACAATTGAATTTAAATGTTTATTTTTACCCACGGTTTTTACCTTTAATGTTTATTTATTATCTATTTATTTTCAGCCTGTATTGTCCCACTCCAGAGCAAAGGCTTCCCTCCCTCTTCTATCTCGGTCCTCAGCAAGGAGAGCCCACTCTTTGTTGTATAGGTCGAGCTCATCCCGCCATCTCCTATACAACAAAGAGTGGGCTCTCCTTGCTGAGGACCGAGATAGAAGAGGGAGGGAAGCCTTTGCTGGCCTAGGCCCTAGGCCAATAATAAATAATACAATATACTTACAAAACTTATTTTGTTTTTTGTAAGTAACTTTCCTACCACGATTTTGACTAAATTCGCTTTAATAGGCAAATAGGCACGTTCCTATCATACTTAATGAGGTAATGTTAAAGTATCTTACTTAGTTCGGGATAGATAATGCAGAGCATGAATATGATACTTTGAGCTGCCTATACAAACTTAACGGTGTGTGCTTTGTAAAGCGATAATATTAGTCATGGACTTTTTACCCAATCAATACGATAGTGGTATTTAATTAATTAGTAACTTAACTACCTAATATAGCTAACTAATAAAATTTATCTTACTAAAACTGATATAAAAAAATTACACTTTGTATCATTGATAAATAGGGGCTCTAACTTTTTGAACTTTTGTGATATTGTTTTAAGACCTATCTTAAAGCAATAAACCATTGAGAATTGAGTATTGAAAGGTTAAATGAACGCCTGGATAAAATGTTGGAGCAAGATAGACTATGCTCTATTGCAGGATAATAGATGACAGGACGTCTAACTTCTAACAAACAATAAAGGCCCATATTGATATTGCTTGCCCAAATCGCCAAAAAATTGCAAAGTTCTCTAAATCTTAATTTTGTCCCGTCCCAGTACTACACGATCTAAATACTCAGGTAGGTCAAACAACAAAGAGAAATGAACTCTTTTATTTACAATTTCGTTGCATGCACTATAATTAGCGGAAAGCTTGCATCTTCGAGCACCTGGCTATCGTCATAGATCACTGAAGCAACAGAATAACGAAACTGCCTACCAATTTAATTTGGGTCTAAAAGCGAAGCGCGGAGCTTTGAAAGATCTTAACTCTTATTGCATTGGAATAAGAGTCAACGAAAAGGAGAAATTATGAAAGCCGGAAGAGTGAGATGTTTGTTTACATTTTGTTTACGTTTTTATCAGGAAAATTCAGAGTTTTTTCTTTAGTCATCGAATGTGTTCTCGGGATAGAAAGATAAAGCAGTGGATATGTCTCAATTTTATTTTTGTATAAATAGTAATTTTTACGACTCACTACAATTAAGTGCTTACATATGCAGAAGTATTGCCAGACGAGACTTGGCATAATTTTTAAATTAAAGTTTCTGTTCGGATCTCATTACCTTTCGTAAGTATACAAGGGTAGCTTAGTTTAGTAGAATAGGTACTGAGAATGAAAACTAGGTGCCTACTTAATTCCTTTTTTTACTGTGGAAACCTAAAATACATGATTCTAGAATTTCCCTATTACATTTTCCCCAAAAAGAACAAAATAATGTATTAGTTAACAAGTTATTGCTCGAAATAAAACAGAAGAGCTACATACACAGACCCAGATGATAATGAAAATATCCTAGACACAGAATACATAACATTTTCTACGGCCAGCCACAGAATAGCTGGTAGAGACAAAGTTGGGCGGCCCGCCCACTGAACTACAGTCTCGACGTCCACTCCGCGCGGTCCGCCTGTCGTTTCCCGCAACAAACGAAAATAACCTTTCTTTATAACAAATTAGACCTCAAAATACCACAAAAAACATATAATTTTAAATTCTTTAGCGGGTAACGACGTAACGTAATTCGAACCGTTCGAATTCATTGTGAGTTCCGTGGAGATTTTGTGCAGTGAAGTTAAGGATTAGTTAACCCATTTGAGTTTTGGATTCTTTCTCAAAGGTAAACCTATCTACTAAGTAGATATATAAAGTACTAGCAGTCATTTAAATTTTACATGTACCCAATTCTAATTTTACAGACAGGCTTGATTTTCTACCACAGGTGACAGATTCTATCATCTGTGTTTTTAATCAATTAATAATCCATAGATTTAAAATAGTATCATCGAGGATCATCTTATATACAATTCTATTGTCATAAATCATAATGTTAGTTGCCATATTCGTCCGAAATGGCTTGACCGATTCTTATGTATGTGTATATTCGGTAGTTTGTAGAATAGGTTTTCAGAAACCATTTCATATTTTTCAAATTTTCACTCGGGCGAAGCCACGGGGCGCAGGTTAAAGTATAAAAGTTCAACCTAGGTACCTACGTAACTTAACTACCTATTCAAACTTTAATTATAGGAAGGAAAATTAACTACCAATAGTTAGGTACTTAATATATACCTAGGTATCAACCTACGTAAGCAATAGACACTAAGATTGAGATAAAATATGGAAAGTTGTGATTCTATGAAAGTGTTTTAATAGGTATTTCAATCGACTAGGTACCTACGTAAAAGCTATTTTCGATAAAATAACAATAGAATGATGAAAGCAAGATTTATGAGATGGGCGAGGCGAGTAAATACGGCATTATGACGGTCATTGGTGGCGCGGTAGGCGAAGGTCCGCCTGCGACGCCGGAGGTTGCGGGTTCGATTCCCGCCTCGGGACAAATGTTTGTACGATCTGAAAATATTTGTTTCGAGTGGTCGTTGTCTATGTATAATAAAAAAATATCTATGTAATGTATTAATTATGTATATCAGTCATCTGGTACCTACTCATAACACAAGCTCTGCCTAGCTTGGGGCTAGGTGATGCTGTGTGAATTGGAAAAAAGGAAATAAAGCACTTATATATTTATTTGAGTAATTTGAAGGAATTTGACGTCGGTTTCTAGGTTTTTCAAAATCTCTCTGCTTTCTACAATTTATATATATCTACCTGTAATGAATGAATAGGGTTGGTAATGTTAATAGGTTTTCTTATCGATGAAAGCTTTAAAATTTGGATCGCGTGACTGAATGCCCAAGGGGTGACGACCCTACCTCGTATGTGGTAAATAAGGTACCTAGTACCTAACCTACCTATACTTTTATTTCTATGACTGGCTGTTATCCGCTATATATTTTACTTAGCTTGTGCCCGCGGGTTTTCACCCTTTTAACCAATTAAACGAAAAGAAGTTATAACAAGTAGCAATAAACATATTGTTCATCAGAGATATGTATTTATAAGATAAAAATATTAAATGAAAACCTTACTAGCTTAATTATTTTATCACAACAGCAGAAACAACAATAAAATTCGAGGCTGTTGAAACAAAAACTACAGTGTAATAATAATCATATTGCTCTACCAATGTAATTTTGCATTTTAATATGAGTGAGCTGAGAGTTTACCTGGTTTTACGTCCATCTCTGAAGAAAGTTTACTTACGGTTAAAACATTGTACCTAACCTAATGAATAATGTAGATAGATAGTAAACTCTTTATTGCACCTACCTCAAAAAGACACAATACACTCTAATATTATAAATGCGAAAGTTTGGATAGATGGATGTTTGTTACTTCTTCACGTCAAAACTATTGAACAATTCTTCCCTATATAGCAGATGATTTGAGGCCCTATTTAGTAAACATTGATTCGTACAAAATAAATAAAAATGGCCACTATCCTTTCCATAACGCACACACAGAGCTAATACGATCCCCTTTTGTTTTTCTCAAGGAAGGCCTGGGTTTGTGACGTCAAAAACAACAAATATTTGAAAACAAAAGAAAATCGCGACAGCTTTTAAAAATTACCAATACACTAACATACCGGAGCATCCCTAGGTAGTTGACCTATATTACCATAGACTAGCATAAAAAACTTTGATTTGAAAATAGAACAGCTTGATTCATTCGTGCTTGCTTATGCCCTTGCCGCGATCAAATTGACGCAGAGACCTTACTTCCAGTCTCACGAAGTCTTTTGGCATCGCGCCATTTTCGTATCGTATCGAAGGCCACAGTATTTTAAACTTACTTTTAATGAAGACAAAAAAGTATGGATGGACCCGGTTAGGTGGCTTCTGTTGATTGGTATTACAATAGTTAAGTCATTTAATTATGATGAAAAGCTCTTTCCAATCAAAACAGCAATGCTAAATAATTATTAATCGTTTGTTTTATGTTTTTCTTTAGAATTCAGTCATTATTGTTCTGCGTGTATAAAACTGTAAAGTCGGATAATAGCCTGGCTAAAGTAGGTGGAGTTCGATGACCATTCTATTTACGAAAAAACGTTTGTTTATGTTTGGAACGTTGCTTAGTAACAGGAATGAATGGGGTGTTGCTTCGATAAAATTATCGAAGAGCCGAGGAACTGTTCCTACTATTTAAATATTTTATATTATTATATAAATAAACCAATAATAATGTCCCTGATAACATTTATTATTTATTTACATGCTATTTGGTGCTCAATAAAGAGCTCATTGGTGCTTACAGACGAGTAGTTATTTGCGTTCTGTACAACATTTTTAGGCAGTAAAAGTCTGGATTTAAACTAAGATCATACATCAAAGAGGACGTATTCAATTGAGCCAATTAGACGAGTAGGTATCAACGAACGGAACTGGCTTGTGACCTCTTTGCAAATAATGTTGGTCATACAGGTCGACGAACGTTTTACAAAATACAAAATATTTATTTTCTTTAACTTATTGTACAATAAATATAACAGTGTTTGAGATTCCCTTTTAAGTAAAAGAAATACCTGTGTTAGGGAATCTCGCTCTTCCAAAATAAATTAGGTAAAAGTAGATTAAGTTAAGATAAAAGTAAATTAGTTTTTTTTCTTCCCCTTTTTTAGTCCCAAATATTATTGGGATTTCTAACAAGTCACTTTACGCATGTGGCTATATCCAGCAGTGCACTTATACCTATGTATATGGCTGATGATGATGATGTGCAGTGCCTGGTGAAAGTAAAGAGATATTATACCATAGAGGCTTCTAATTAGTAATAAATTTATTGATTAATTTAATAATAAACTTTTCCTTCCGCCATGGGCTAGTCAGTGCAGTCATTGCCTATGATTATGGAGTAAAGGAGTACTAGTAGGTTGGTACCATTGAGGTAAGATGTCGGTACGCAGAAACCAAGAAGTCTATGTTCTTTAGATCTCGTTCGTAATCGCGAGACCTAACCTATTCTAGGGGGTTCTATATTTAAACCTGGTCAATGCTAGGAAGGAAGTCTGGCGCATGCATTGTTGGCGTGTAATGGAACGTAACCGATGACTCAAGCGAACTGTATACGGGGCAAAGAGAAGATCACTGTGTAGGAATCTCTACCTGTACTCCAGTCAAATTCGAAGTTTATTCCGGTAAAGAGCGTGCGAAACCGCGGCCAGATGCTTGTATTTTCATGTAAAGCGCCTATATCAGCTCATGTCATGATGTCATCCTGTCTACGCCCCATTTAAAACGAGGTGAGTATTTCGACAGTGTCAGTCATTAGGTGCCACTTATTGGGCAGAGAATCAGGTCACTGTCACTATTTTAGGGTTAAGTAATAGTGCTTATTGACGGATGACACTAAAGTACTACTACTTCGGGTGGTGTTAGATGATAATGATTCTTTGTTAATGGCAACTGTGTCTGATTGGATACTTTTCTGCCAAAGTAATGGAAAATAATTGTAAAATTAATGAGTAATGAAATTATGAAGATGGTTTGATATTTTTACCAGAGCCTAGTTCGTTATCAAGCAGGGTGTACCACGCGCAGGTTAGTTTGGCTTGGGAGACGAGATGTTGGAGTCCCCCTTACATCCCCTGTCACTATTTTAGGGTAAAGAGTGCCTGTTGACGGATGACACTAAAGGTACTTCGGGTTAGAGTGTCTTCGAAAGATAATATGATATGTACCTATATTATTATCAAATCCAATAATATACAGTTTATAGTATATGTAGATACATAGTACTAGTAGGACTTAAACTTTTATAAATCGGTCCATAAATGACGTAGAAAACGACGAATATTCATAATAACATACATACATACATACAGCCAAATACTAATTACCTCCTTGTTCCGAAAACGCCTATCGTTCTATTTTTAAACTCGGACTATATTACACGCAGTATGATTATTTATCTGATCTTTATGAAAACACGCGCAGTTTGTTGCGAGTAGGTAATATACCTACCTACAGAAAGAGTATAGACTGTGGTATAGAGCCGGTCTGTATAATCTGAGCACACTTCATTAATACCTTAACAGACAGACAATTATTATCATATCTTCTGCCGGCACTTTCGCAGTCCATGCTTGAATAAGTATAATATAGATTTAAAACACACGATCAAATTTATTTAATGTATTTACTTTAACAAGGAAGCAATAATACAAATATTATATGTATAATGTGAAAGTTTGGATGTTTGTTACTTACTCGTACTTCACGCTAAAACAACGGAACGGATCGAGCTAAAATTTTGCATAATATAGGTAGTTCTAGGCCGGAAATAAAACATGTATAAATAACATAAACTTTGTATCCCATAAATCGGTTCCTCTGACATAGAAATACTCTTAAAGGGTTTCCATATAAACAACGCGTGCGAAGCCGCGGACAGAAATTAGTTGTAAATAAAAAAAATATTTTAGTATGTGTATTCGTCTATTACAACAACATGTTAGAATCAACGAACATAGATTTTTTCGCAAGCTGTGTCATATCCGAGTCTTGTTTGCATTTCTCTGGCATTTGGCTCAGCTCCAATTAATGAGTTCATGTTTCGCGTTTCAGGATCCGCCCGACCCTGTACCACGTAACTACAAGCATCGAACGAGCAAACGATATAAAAGCGATCCGTACTCAGTACGAGGCAAAAGACCGCGGACGACGAGACGAAACCCCGAAGAAACGACTCGGGGACGTCACAATGGCGTCCACCGACACTTCGACCGCCAGCAGTCAAATCTCCACAGACGAGCACAAGCGGACCGTCGACGAAGCATTCCTGAACAAACTGAAAGGACTCGTCGAAAGGTTACGATTCGATAATGCGACCTTGAAGAAATCGCTCAACGTCGAGCGGAGCGAAGTCAGAGCGCTGAAGGCCCGACAAGAAAGCACCCTACGAAATATGAAGACTGAATTTAAAAAGAAAGAAGAACTACTAGAGAAACAGCTAAGAATAAAACCAGAAACACATTACGAGGAATCAATAAACAACAGACTAGTAGAAGTAAAGAAACTAACGACAGAAATTCAGTCTCTGAAATCGGCGAACAAGGGCCTTCAAATAAATCTCAAGGTAAGTCCGCGTTTTTGCATGAAATAAAACTTCTAAAACAAAGGAGATCCCACTTACTAACGTGCCGATCAGTAGAACATAAAACACTTCTCTGATACTGTCCATGCTTAGAGGGCTTCTTCGTTTCTGGTCGGCTGCGATTTTACGTTGCAAAACGAAATCTTCAGTTTGACTCCAGAAATTCGTTATTCCTGCTTGGTTTAGGCTGTTCAGGACGAAATTGAGTTGTGGGAGGAACGGGCTACCATACCTGAGCCCGTACACGATGAAACAAGGTACTGGGCATTCCTGGACCACGTGGAAGATCCCACGTCCGTTGTGCTGGTACGCTGGCTTACTGTGGATTGCGTTTCCATCAGACTGCCTTAACAAAGTAGCGTACTGAAACTTCTCGTTAACTATAATGTCCCTTATCTTTTTATCGTTAACAATTTCTATTCGGTTCTTTATTAACGCGTAGCTACTTGGTGTAATGCTTTTGTTGAAAAGCTTGAAGTCGCGGTTGTGGATTGCGAGGGTCAAATTGGAGTAGAAAACCTCATCCACAGTGCTTATTGCGGGCCTGAACTGTGTTGATGAGAGAGCTTTGTAGATTACGCCCTGCAACAAAGCAAACATGGTATCAATAATTGTTTTAAATGCAATAAGGCGTTATTTTGATATTAATTTTGTAATTGAATTAGTAGATGCATGTAGCAATTGATAAAACTTACATCAATAACACAGTTCACGATTAAAGAATATGTCATGATCAACGCGATGAGAACTCTAAAGACGGGACCACAGAACTTTAAGTTCAATGTCTGTCTAAGCAAACACTTAATCAAATCCATGGTGGTATCTCCAGCTCTCTGTGTGTCATCGAAATCACAGATCTTGTTTTCAGTTTTTCTGACGATTATTGAAATAATTACAAATCCTACAACAGTCAACATGAATACTAGCAGTAACAGGTTAGATATTAAATTGAGCGTTGTGGTAAACGTTGCCTGCCTGTCAGAGTTCTGGACTAAGAAGCATAGCCGATCTTGCATCAGAGGGTATGTTGTATCAATGTAGCCATAGTAGGAGTTTTTCAAGATTCTAGAGCTCAGCTCTAGGTCTGAGGTGCTGTCTAGCAAGTCCGCCGTGACTCCGGTAGCTACTCCATCTGCGAGTAAATCCCCAACCGTGTTTCCATCCCTGGGAACAGTTGGTAAACATGTGGCATTCAAGTAATTCATAACTAGTTTCTCCAACTTTGAATCGCACAAAACTGGACCAGTTTCGTCGGACAAATAGACTTTTCTGTACACACTGACTTTCAAAGTAAGGCCATGTAAATTGTTATAAGTCCGCGATAAATAGCGGCTTAAATTTTCCACTTCTGAAACGTCTTGAATCTCTCCGAGGAAAGGGTTGTACGTGTAGATTTTTAAGCGATCGGACCTCAATATAAGAACGGAATTGGTAATGCTTCTACTTAAAAGCATTTCAAAGTGGTTCTTGACATCGAAATATAAATACTTAGTGATCGTTACCACCTCATTAATCACAAAGATAACAGCACTTCTTGGTTTGAAGACTCCTGTTCTTTGCAGAGCGTCCATCACGTACTCGCTCGTATCGACAGACAATACACTGGAAGTCACTAAATACGCTGTCGTTCCGTGTTTATCCAGACGTGGTTTTGATCTACTCCTATTCGTATCAGGACATCCATTTAGAAGCAGAATTGGGTATCCATAGCCGTAGTTTTCTGTGTATTTGAGGATTCTATTCTCGAAGTAGGTGAACTCGCAGAAGGTGATTGTGAAGAACCATTGACGGAACGCGTTATAGATTTTATCGACGACTTCAGATGCGAAATATGCTTTTTGCGCTGCATCTGCGTGGTAGGCCATCACTTCTTGAAAAAGGATACTGTTGGGATCCTGGCTTTTTGTCTGATGATTTAAAAAGAGGATTAACAGCACTGAAACCTTCATTGTCGCGTCTGTCGAGGAAGTGTGGCCTGCATGGAACTGAGGTCGTTTTGATAAATGTAACGTTTGAAATCATTAGCGAATGTCATCATACGAGCATTGTTTGCTTAATAAAAGCATGTCAATTAGGGGCTAAGGGAAAATATTGTCGTTTAATCGTTCGGAATTTTGTTCACTGCTAGGCACCTATATACCAGCTGAAACTTTTAACGATGTTATCGGATATTTATAAAATTAGTGAAAGGAAAATATTTGCTATGAGTTCATTTAGTTTGCTGCTGGTAAACAATTCCCGTAGACTAGGTAACTTTGTAAACGCTTTTTGTTTTCTCTGTAGTAGCCAACCAAACACATAATAAAACATTTTTATAGAAACATCAACCGCGACCAATATCAGACCAGCGTGTTGGTTGTAACATGCTTACAATTAACTCATGCTGAGATAGAGTCCGTTTTGTGACACAATTACAAAAATCTGTTTTGTCTTTTATTTTTTTTTAATCATGTTTGTTTTATGTTTTTGTGTATTGAGTTACAAATAAACTTATTCTATTCTATTCAACCTTCTAGCAAAAGTAATGATTTGACACTCATCATCCCTAAGGACCGCGAAGCGTGTTTACAGACACATATAGTTACCTATAATGCTTGGTTATCCCTTGTCTTTCTTTGCATCACTTCTCTGCCTCACTTCCCTATTTTCTTCACTTTGTCTATCTTTTAGTTGTTTCTTCTAGTCTCAAGTCAAGTGAATTCCTCATGCTTATTACCACAGAACAGTGTTTTCTCTGTTCTGTGCTTATTACCCTACCACCTCCCCTAATAGTATTTATCCAGGTCATACAAGCTTAACGCAGTGACTGCTCAGCCATGGTGTGCGATCATTCTCAGGCAAGGCGCAGCATTATATCCTGAAGACGAACCCATCCTTTAGATTAGACAAACTCCACGTTTGGCTATACTAAATAAGCTGTTAATTGTTTTCCCAGGTCGCGCAAGCTGCGGAGAGTGCGCGTGCGTCAGAGCTACGCGCGCAGGCAGCCAAGCACGCAGCCCTGGAGACCGCCGCGACCAGGGACGCGCGCGCACAGTGCCATAAACTGGTGAATATCAGACATCATCATTACATCTACGTGATCTAGATGAAGTTATCGACATAGCTCTAAGAATTAGCAAGCTGAAGTGGCAGTGGGCCGGCCATATCTTGCGAAGAACCAACGGCCGCTAGGGCAAACCTGTGCTTGAGTGGAGACCACGACTCGGTAAAAGTAGTGTAGGACGCTCTCCGACCAGGTGGGATGACGACCTGCGTAGGACTGCGGGCAAATGCTGGTTGCGTTAAGCTGAAGACAGGGCGCTGTGGCGCTCATTGGGGGAGGCCTATATAGTCCAGCAGTGGACTAACATAGGCTGATGATGATGATCTATGTAGATGACGTGAAAAGTCTATAAAATTATTTATCTTCGTAAACATTCAATGGCGTTCATAGTTAGCTGACTCCCCCGACAGGTTCCAAGTCTCCTAATTACTTCAGGTTTGGTTTTAAATTAGAAAAACTTGCTGTTTTTATTTAAAAGACTTCAAATGTAACAAACAGTCAGCTAACAATGAACGCCACTGTACTTACTATGCCTGAAACTTGAACGAACAAAATACCTAATCGTACACGTACGAAATTACCTATAACAATGCAGGAAAATAGTAAGCTAAGCTCTATCTTTCATCATGGCTGAAGACAACGAAATTAATTTGAAAATAATCGCCTTACATTTTTAAAGCAGCAACGTTAAACGAGTCAACGCCCTGAAATATTTTCTATCAGGGGCTATAATGTGATAGATTTTTCGGGCATAACTAATTTCTAATTATACTTATTTGTGTTGTTCTTTTGTTTTCAGCTGGAGGAAATTAAATCGAAAGAGAGGATGATCATTCAACTGAGAAGAGAGGTGGCGAGGTTGGCAACTGCACAACACGAACAGGTAGGTTTATTATTACCTAAACTAGCTGCAGCTTCGCCCGCGTGGAAATCCGTAGATAGAAAGATAGATAACACTTTATTATACCACACAAAACAGAAAACAATACAGAAATAAAAACTAAGACTAAGGTATAAATGGCGGCCTTATCGCTAAGAGCGATCTCTTCCAGGCAACCTTAGGATGGACTGGACATGAAGAAGCAATATAGACGGTGGCACTTTAATAAATAATTGGAAAAGACAAAAAAGAAAACAAATACACTACATTTCACGGCAATCAGTGTGCCGACGAACTTGCGCGCTCCGGAGCCAAGGGGACTCAGCTGGGACCCGAGCCGTTCTGTGGCATACCTAAAAGCTTGGCGCACAGAACACTCCTGGGATCCTGCCTCGAGAAATCGCACAAGCTCTGGAGAAACTCCTCGGGTATGGATCATTCAAAATCTCTGATAAAAGCCTTCGATAGGAACCTTCGCATCATGACAAGAGCCCTAACTGGACACTGTCGCATTAACAAGCACAATGTTCAAACTAGGGCTAAGCGACACACAATCCTGCAGATTTTGTGAGGAGGCGGATGAAACGCCCCTCCATCTGCTAAGTAAGTGTGGAGCACTGATGCACAAACGCAGCATCCATCTGGGCAAGCATCTGCATAGCCCAGACGAGCTGAAAGACATCACCCCGAAGAAAATCCTACTAGCAGCTGCAAGGGTTAGTGGCGAACTATGAACGCCACGGCTTCGGGACTGAAACGTAAAAGTGGTGATCACAATAGGCCTATCATGGCCGTCGTGATACGAAAGCCACCCTAAAGCAAATAAAAAAAAAATACACTACATACCTACATACAAATATTATAATAAACTTACATAGACAAAAAATGGAGCTATCAATGTATTCATAAGGATAAATAATGCTGATGCAGCAGTTTTTTAAAGATAGGGAGTGATTTTGCACGTCTGATGTCCAGAGGGAGAGCATTCCATAGACGGGTAGCTTGTACAGTGAATGATTTGTCATAGAATGAGGTGGTTTGAGCAGGGACTTTCAAAGGAACGTAAAGAGAGAGAGTGAGAGTTTGAGAGGAATTCAAAGCGCTCCTTGAGATAAGAAGGGCTTGGAGGATAGAATAAGATACTGAACAAGAGGTATCCCTCTTACAAGGTATCCCTCTTGTACAGTATCTTATTCTATACTCGCATGTTATCACATGCGAGTATTCCTGCGAAGTCGGATGGGCAACCACTTGAGTTTTGCGCGATATTCGGAAACGTGGTCATATTTGCGAAGGCCAAATATGAACCTACGTGTCAAATAGTTTATAAAGCTTCCTCTTGAATCACTCTATCTGTTTAAAAAACCTGTATCAAAATCCGTTGCGTAGTTTTAAAGATCTAGGCATACATAGGGACAGACAGACAGCAGCGGGAAGTGACTTTGTTATATACTATGTAGTGATATAGGTACAGGGTGCCACTAAACATGTGTATTACGTTGAAAGGGGATGATTCCGGACCCAAGAGGCGATTAACTTTTGTTCTAAGATTTTTATTTTTCCCGAGGAATTACTTTTTATCTCGCAAAACTTAAAAATACAGTTTGAAAATAAGGGATTTATAGTCAGTTTTTTTCAAAACTTAAAAATTTCATAAATGTCTAAAAATGATATGATTTAAAATTATAGCTATTACCTAAGTATGTTTTGGAAGCCGGAAACCTTATAATTATTGTGGAATTTGTAAATTCTAAAATCGATTGGTATACCGACGCGTGGGAATACCCGCGGGCCACGCGTGGGCTTTAATGATGATAACGTGCTACTAAGGGTGCTTCAAATTAATATTGAGAGCCTGAAGGATCGAATTAATGACAGTTCAGACAGTTATTATAATAAAACAAGATTTACGAAGCTGGTAAAGATGTATTTTGAATACCTTCTTTTCTTCATCAGTTTCATACATACGTCCACCGCTGGGTATAAAAAATAAATAATGTTGGACAATCCACACTGCATAATCTAGCCACAAGCTAAGCAGAGCTTGAGTTATGTTATGAAAACTAAATGACTGAAATACGAAATACAAAACATTACATAGAAATCTATTTTTTATTATACATACATAGAAAATAAATATTTTTTGTCGTATTAGTCATCCTGTGACCACGAAAGTGTGTAAACCTGTTAAAACGTCAGGAAGAGTACGAAAAAAACGCGATAAACACCCTTTAAATAGTACTAATAATAATTAATAACATAGAAAATACGCAGAACACCCGGAGCAAATATTTGCGGATCGTACACACATTTGTCCTAAGGCGGGAATTGTACCCGCAACGCAATCTTTTGATATTGAGATTTTGAATTTTTCTTTTGGTTTTCTTTGGGTTTTTCGGTTTGTTAAATAATTGAGCTAACTGCAGACTGTTATACTGCTGGTATATCATATACCAGTCTACTGATCCATATCAATACCAGTCGAAAGCACATTTATTATTTATTTTTTATTTTAAGCCATTATTGTCCCACTGCTGGGCAAAGGCCTCCCTTTTCTCCTTCCACTCCTCGCGATCCAACGCTGCAACAGCATAATAAAAAATAAAAAAAAGTCGAAAGCACATAATGTATACCTATTTATTTTTAGATTTACATAATATGTAGTTCTAATTTGTTTTTATTATTTTATCGTAATTTTCTTTGTTATTATAGATTCTGTTCTCTTACCAAAGTAATGGATAAATACGAACTTAAAGGTTTTTTTAACTGTCATACATAATTTCAAACTTGGTGAGTATTCTTAGTTAATAGCAAAGAAATTTAAACATCTTTTGTCTCAAGAGTTATTTAATGTTTTCAGTTTTGCATAAAATTATAAACAAGCAGCAAATAGTTGATAAAATAAACAAATGTAAAAACAAAACAGCGATACGCTGACAACAAATAAAGACTACGTATGTTTCTGTTTTAGATATCGAATTATTATGATTTTTATGAGCTCTAGGAATGAAAGGAAATACGAAACCAATTCAGCAAATCATGAAGTTTCAAATAACTGCTGAAGACATTTCCTTGATTATTATTTCGCTAATTAACTCAACACGTATTATTACCTACCCGAAAAGTTATCAGATAAAAGAGTTTGGCTACCTACCTTATAAAGAACAATTTTGCTGTTTATTAGATTTATTAAAATTTAGATTAATAATTTTAAACTATACTCGTTGACAGTTCTTTCAATGTTAAATGAAATTGAAAAGAAGAGAAAAAATGTTCTTTAGTAATCTAAGCACTGACAATGTAGAGTTTTGGACAATAATACCAACTTTAAAAAAATACTTCTGCTATGAGGCTATCTATACTTAACCCTCTAGCTAGAGTCTAGGCCCAAGACCTTAGCTACATGGTTAAGCATAGACCCTACACCAAACCGATAACCCCTACACCCTAGAGTCTAGGGTGTAGGGGTTATCGGTTTGGTGTAGGGTCTTTGTAATCTTTAGGGTTAGAAAAATGACGATTTTGACAACATGCGGGTTTTATTGTCCTATGCTTGTGAAGTTGTGTGGTCTTGCATCAAAACCAATGTATAGAGTAGTACAGTACAAGTATGCAAGCCGTACCAGTTCAGTTCACTCACGTTCACGTCACGCGAGCTCCTCAGATCAGTCAGTCACAGTCAGACAGAGTTTCGTTGCGGTGGAGAGCGCACGCGCGTCCATCTTTATTTTTCTGTCATTTAAATCACGCGTTCCGTTTTCAAATTAACGTTCGATAACTGACTTTTTAAATTTTACAGTGAACTTTTAACCTCTTTCGATTTCTAGTGGACCTTTTTAGTGATTGACTATTTGTGTTGTGTTGTATTTTATGAACTGTGAGTCGTGATCTTTCGGACTCAGTATCGGATTTACTTTCTATCGCTGTAAGTAACTGTTTTATTATATTATCGCTTTGATTATAGACCAGAGAAAGTTCTTGTAAATAAAGCATTGTATCAATTAATTCACAATACGAATCTTATTAGAAAGGAGGTTTGAAAACATACCCGTACATAAAATATCGGTCATTGAATTCATTAGTATTGTTTACAAATTTTAATAGTTTTAGCATCAAAATGTTATGATTAATGATCAAAATAATTACATTCTAACTAATAAACCTAATTTCGTTGATTGGAGTGCTTATTTGTAACGGAAGAATAGGTAATTGTAAAATGGCGGTAACTCACGATATTGGCATTATCGGAATCCCGGGTGGTTGGCAGGAAATCAACCTACTTATCGAGTATTGTTTTATTAACTAATGGAAATTGAAACCTAAAGTATATACTCTATAAGGACGGATTTGTATATGCGTGAATGCGGTTGTTATCGGCTGTAAATATTAGGTTTGTTGCCCTCAACCTTATTTTAATCAACCCATTTAATGTACTTGTATTCTCTACAATAATTTTAAGTGGTCCTCTATACAAATGGTACCTTACGAATCCACTTGAATGCTCTAAAGAAGAACCGTAAATCTTGAACTCATTTTGTAGAGTCACCCACTTGATCGATTTTACTTTGTGCAGTTTTTGAGTCTGCGTTGTAGAGTCACTCTGTATTTTTTTTCTCGAATCTTTCATAGTTGACACGGTTTTGACCTAGAACCTGAGAATTTTAATATTTATAATTTGGTTATTAAAGACGAATGTCACATGTTTAGGCCGCTTTCCTTTTAATAACGTGATTTACATTTTTAGGGCCCTCTATTATCTATGGTTAAGTGTTACGAAATGTTGTGTGACACGAATTTTGCGATCCTTCCAAACTTTATTACAACGTTATTCAGGCAAAGTTACCTTATCATTATCAGCCTATATTACCACTGCTGGACATAGGCGTTCCCTTATGAGCGCCATAACTGTCTTCAGCTTGAGGCATCCAGCATCTACCTGCAGTCTTTCGCAGGTCGTCACCCCACCTAACCGGAGGGCGCCCTACACTGCGTTTATCGAATCGTGGTCTCCATTCAAGAACATGTTTACCCACATTTAACTAACAATCTAGTCATCAAACCTACGACGTCATCTCAAATACCTACGAGTTTTAAACATCGGCCAATCTGTCCAACAACTTTCTCTACCTAGTACTTACTCTCATCATCATCGTCTGTCCTTATCTCACGTTATTTGGGGCTTGTCATAACATGTGTTTTTCTCCCACTCTCCTTTATCAGCCTTCATTGAATTGTTGGATAGGAAATGATCCCCATCATCATTATCATCATCATCCGCCTATAGCAGTCCACTGCTGGACATAGGCCTCCCCCAAAGAGCGCCATAGCGCTCTGTCTTCAGCTGATCCCCATAGTTTAGTATTATTACGTTAGAGTTCGAATTTATAAAGTTGATATTATATTGTTTTAATTCTACCTCTATGGTATAGCCTCTGGGGCATTGCAAACTATCTTCAGGTAGCTCAACTGATCCACATTTACCTGAGGATAGTTTGAAACTGCTCTACAGTTCGTTCAATTGTTTCAATTATAAATACTGGTTCAATTATAAATTTGTTTCTATTATTTGATTTTGGAGTTCTAGGTATATTTCTGTAGTCTTTTGTTTTGTTTCTTGTGTCACTGAAGCCTCGATTGTTAGCGTCAGTTGAGTCATGTGATGATATTTGTTATTCGTGTAAATACTAAATAGCATTCGTAGGCATCACCTTACATCCAGCCACATTTTTGAACCTGCGTTTCAACAAGCATTGTCTCGGTTGTTTATAAATACATATGTATGTACGCAGGATGATATTATGTTTTCATACTTCAAAGATGATTACAGTTTCGAGTTGTAAAACAATGACCTTTGTAGCGGGCGAACGTCTGCCTGCAGCGCATGAGGTTGCGGGTTCGTGCCCACCTAGGGACAATGTTTGTAAGATTTGCAGATATATATTTATTTCGAGTATTTTCTATGTATAATTTATTTTCTACGTACGAGTATGTATAATGTACCTACATATACATATGTTTTATGGATATCAGTACTTCATACTTTCAATTCATTAAGTATAAATACCAACTTAGTTCTAATTTCATTTAAAGAAACACAATTTCAATTCAAGTAGACAATTTCATTGAAGCTAGTTAAAACAAAAAAATCTATAATCCTAGCAGAGGTAAGGTTGCCTATCGATTCAGCTCCCTATGGTTGTCTTACCTATGTTATTATAAAATTTATCATCTACATAGTATCTTAATAGAAGAGATTCTAAGATCGGAAACATGTCTACGGGTAATAAAAAACTTGAACCAACTTCATCATTCTGATTCAATTCTAACAGAAAAACAATACGATAACGTTTGTAACCCTGGAAACCCCGACTGGAACAATCGACGAGGTCGTGTGGTGAACGGCATACACTTCTTGTGATACTTCATCAGGTAGGTAGCTCTATTCATCACGTCTATGTACATCAATATATAAAACAAAGTCGCTTATCCCGCTGTCTGTCTGTCCTTATGCTTAGATCTTTAAAACTAGGTACGCAACGGATTTTGATGTGGTTTTAATAGATAGAGTGATTAAAGAGGAAGGTTTATAAACCATTTGAAGCCGCGGGGCGCAGCTAGTCACTTATATGTTCATAATCCAAGCGAAACCGTGGTATTTCTTTGAAATCTACCGATTACCTATATTATGATGAGACATAAAATAACTAATTATTTTCAACTTTTAACAAAATGCACTACGCAAAGGGGTAAAACACGTTGCTGTAGGCGGATAGTAGGTGTGACTAAAAAAAACAAAATCTGTATTGATTTTGAATCCAAATACGAATCTATGTGAGTTGACAAACTTACAAATTCAGTGCTTTTACACACAAGAACGTACCTATGTATATGAATAGTAAAAATATATATTTGTCGCATTTTTTTGGTTACACGTTTTTGTTTACTATCATTCTAAGCTTTCTTCTTCTAAAGCTCTCTAATATTAGTATAACCACGTTTTATCCAAATATCGATAAGCTTGAAACTAGTTTAGCATAGGTAGGTACTTATAATTTCTTTAAAATTTCGTCAGTATAACTGCTTTTTTATCTCGTCATTGTGTACATTCGTTATCTCAAGTGCACTTTTATCTGGAGCACTCTTTTATCAAGAGTTCACAAAAACGAATGAATAACAAAAACTCGCTCGATTAGAACGAAGGCTATACTGTCACTTGTCGATATATTTTTATTGGAACCCAATATCTGCCGGTTTGAATAGACCTCCTTGGTGTAAAAAGGAGGAATTAAACCGGCTGTAGATAGCTCTATCGGTCCCGTGTGACTCTCATCCACACTAATCTAAAGTCATGGACGGCGTCTAAAACGCCGATATCCTCTGAACTTGATTCTGCCAGGAGTTCTGCCTCTAGAAACTCTATTGGAAACAACTGGTGCGATTTGGTTATTGCGCAGGTTGTTAGCGTTAGTTGGTTGTCGAAGTTGTGTGCTAAAACCGTGAAACTTCTTTGAAAGTCTGTGATCTTTCCTTTCGTGTTTGAGATCATGCTTCCATTTAATTATGTATTCCTTCGGGAATCCGTTACGCACCAAGATAGTTTTTCAGACTCGTCTACGGTACTCTTTTTCAGTGAAAAGCGGCCTATTAAATAACCCAGCATTAGGTGATCCATGGCTAGACCGACGATCATTAATCACCATATAGAGGTAGACACAAGTAAGTCCCACAGTCTACTTCCCATTCCATTAATAACAGTATTCACGATGAGATGAATGAAGCTCCAATTTCCACCATTATTGAAATCAATGAGCACCTTATACCGTTAGGCTCATCTTCGTCAAAAAACACATCTGCAACTCTAACCTTCTCATCAATACGACTTAAAACTGCATGAAGATGGCCTACAGAAGAAAAACTAAACAATCGAATCTATTGCATCTAAATTACAGTTTATAATACCAATGACTTCGTTGAATGTTGTAAAATTATCGGAGTTGATGCAATTATTAACTTTATTGAATTAGTTGTTAGGGAGTGAATCAGTGTGGGTGTTGTTGGATATCTTGTTGAGCTTTGTCGGTACCTTATTTGTGGAAATACAATGAACAGCTGAGTTTGAAGCAAATATTATTTACTCGTAATTTATCGAAGTAGTTAGCTACTCTGTGTATAGTGCAAAGCTTAATCTTTATGTGTATAGACAGGGTTCAAATGAGAGATAGAGATAGCACATTCCTGCCGAAGAAACAATATTTTCTGTCGCAGTGAAGTCGTGATTATTTAATTGACACCCCCAAAAGTCATAACAAAGTAACGATTCTTATGAAACGATTCGATTAGTATACCAATGCTAATTCACCGTGAGATGAAACTATTACTTTAGTCTAGACATTTTTCAGCGGTGAGTCAAAAAAATTGTATTTTTATAAAAAAAACTTGGAAATATGTAGAAAAAATAAGACGAAGCAACTTTTTAACCATTCGCAAATTAAAGATTATTGATCGCGCATTTTGCCTGTACCTTTTGTTTTATTTTCCCCTAAACAAAACGGTACACGATAAATAACCTTTTATAAGACAAATCACTCTGATTTAAACATTTTATGAAACTGTTACGGATTCGTGATACGGGAACAGGCAGAAATAGTGACGTAAAATTAAACACATTGTTGACAAAAACTCGTCTAAACATAATTAAAAATAACAATGGTCAATTATTTCATTGCCTTTTTTCAAAATTTCGAGACGGTAAGATATTAAGTTCCCACACAAATCAAGTTATTACAACAAAACCTATATTTAACCAAGCGCGTGCGCCTAAAAAGGGTACTATTATCCACGTTCAGATATCATTGACGTCTTCTATTACATTAATAGCTTGTTAACTTTTACTGTGGGAACCATTGGAACTCATTTTCTGTCTTTTGCTACGAACGTTCGTAGCAAAAGACAGAAAATGAGGGTAGATCGGTATATCTGCTCATAAAAACGAACTCGCAGTGTCTTCAGTTATTCCGTGATCATGGCGCATGAAACTGTGCCGAAATATTGGAAAACTCAAAAATCAAATCATGGTAAATATCCCGTTTTAAATGACTTTAGTATGTTACTCATGTTACTACTTTTACCTATTCTCATATCATTCCGCCCATTCTCTCTCTGTCGGTCTCATTTTATTTGTATAAAGTTTTACGGGTCTCTAACTCTGAGCATCTTCTTTTGTTTCAAATATTTTGCTCATGTCTTCGCGTTCCAAGATTAGTAGACTATTTGGAATGCATACATATAATGAAGAACTTTTGGGCTAAATTCGCAAGCCTCGTTGTTGTCTTTTTTATCTATACATATGTATATAGTATAGATAAAAAAGCTGGAATCGTCAAATGGATTATAAACCTACTCGTATCTCTTGATCCACTTTATCTATTTTAAAAAACCGCATGAAAATCCGTTCCGTAGTTTTAAAGATAATTATAAGCATACATAGGGACAGACAGACAGCGGGAAGCGACTTTGTTTTATTCTAAGTAGTGATATAATCTCAGCCAATGGGCACCCACTGCTGGGTATAGGCCTCCTCTCCATTACGCCATTCTGTTCGTACCCTAATCCATTCCTTCCCGGCTATCCTAACTATGTCGTCTGACGATTGAGCTGGTGGTCTGCCTCTTTTATCCTGCCTTTCATTGTTTTCTTCAACAGTTTATCATTATCACCTCATTATTCCGTTCATTGGTTCAGTAATCAGGGTCCTGTCTTCACTCAAGTGTGTAGAGAAAACCCTTCCTCTATCATAGTGCCGGGTTCTGCTTTTATGTTTACTTACGTGCAAATTTTCTTGTATGGGTGTGAATATGAAAATGGATTATACATCATGATGCGCTTGTTCGTCGCATTTAAATTCCGCAATATATGAGAATGATCTTTTTTGTTGTGCTTAGAGAAAAAGTTGATTGAATGTTTGTTTTAAGCTTTATTAGCCACTATATCTTTTGAATGCCATTTAAAGTAACAAGTAGTGGTGATGTACCTACAACAAGGCTTAGGGTTAGCTTACATTTTCTTAAGTTAAGAGAGGTTTTTAATGAAGAGAGTTTAAATTTCAATTCGGTAATGATCATCATCTACCTAACTATATTAGTCCACGAGTAAGCAATGTTGGTTGTTAACTTCACAGATTAGTCAAATAAACGAAAGTTAAGGTTTAAGGCGCCTGACTTAATTTTAAAACTGTACATTCATTCAACCAATTTTTTTTGATACTATGAAAACTCACCATGCAGATGATCGTTTTTATAGTATCATTCACCTTCCAAACCACCGTAAACACAAATTCGGGCTCAACAATCGGAACTCATTGTTATTGAGGCTTTCTCTGTGCATTACATGAGTTATTCGGCATCGTCTGTTGCATCACAGTGTCATTAGTTTTGATGTGTTCTTGAATTGATACATAACGTGAATATGCTTCTATTTTTTTGGGACTCATCTGCCTTTTGCTAAACTTGAAAGTTTCCTAGCTACAGTACCTAAAGTGTCTTCTAAATCTAATTAAATGCGTGTGAAGAATACGCAGATATACCTAGGTTATTGCTTAGGTTTTTCTTTTACAAATTTGCTTGTTTGCTACCTGCTTTCCTTTAGACAACCTTTTATACAACTAGTTCTAATAAGAAACTTTAAAAAATACATTAGACCAGGTACTTACATTTTGCGCAAAATTTGCACCACTTACTCTCTCTCTCTCTCTAACAAAAGCTGGAAATATATAGTTTTTTACCTCCTGGTACCTGAACACTGTGCCCTTTAAGCATTCTCGTGGAGGCTATTCTATATTTTAATCGGAATTGCAACAACTGCGTGAAAAATCGATAAATCTATTCGTCCAATGCCGCAGACGTGGGTAATCCACCATAACATTAAAATTAACTCACAAAAAACTGTAATCTTTACAACTCATTTTTGGTTCATTGATGTTGAGATATTGAGTTCGATGAACCACGGGCTCCGTTTGATTATGGTTTGGAAACCATTTGTTTGCTCTTTGTTTATCGACACTGCCATCATGGTCCCATGTTAGGTATATCCATACTTTTCAGTCATTAAGTTTATTATTCAGTTGTGAAATTTATTCAGCCCTGGTAATCCCCACTCCAAAGGCCTCTCTGCCCCCCTGCTGCTTGGCACTTATAAAAATGTTCTTAAAATATTGCGT
Source organism: Eupithecia dodoneata (assembly GCA_947044415.1). Lineage (NCBI taxonomy): Eukaryota > Metazoa > Arthropoda > Insecta > Lepidoptera > Geometridae > Eupithecia > Eupithecia dodoneata. The sequence goes on from OX345665.1 coordinate 2,022,541, forward strand.
TCATGACTCCCCATTAGAAAACTTTCAGAATATTTCTAAACATATCATCATCATCGTCGTGATAGTTTTTCGGTAGATCACTAGTATTGTCAGACATAATCCAACAACGGCAGATGTGGATCGATGTGCCCCGGTAGATGGTTGTGGGTCTACCGTCGCTGCAGCCCGTTAAACCACACTTGTTGAGAAGAATTTAAAAGATTGTATGTTTCTGACCAACAATTTAGTCATTCACATTTAACAACACCGCAGACACAACCACACGTAAGTATGTTTGTAAGATTGTGCAGGTAAATTTACGAGTGGCTCACTGCACTATAAAAACTTCAGCAAACCTAACCTAACTATTGAATAAGGCATCTGCATGCGATGTAGAGCAAGGCAAAGCACGATTGATTAATCAATTGAGATACGGCACGAATGGTTCATGCAATATCCTTAGGCTTCTAGAATATAATATAATTATGATTTCAGTTGTGAGACAAATATTCTAATATTGCTACAACCAACGGTACAAAGGCTTCTCCTAAAGATCGTCACAATTACTGGCTCTTCCTGTATCAAGCGGTTCCCATTATCTTTTTATCTACATTTATTTATTTATATTTATAATTTCTTGTGATGAGTATGCCTTGCATTGATATCCAATAAGATGATAAAAAATAGTCTAAATTGGCAATTGTTTTTGTTGTTGAAATTCTGGATTGTCTTCAAAATGATGTAGGTTAAATAATATTAAATTAAATATAATAAATTATTTGTGCCAATTTAAACCTAAGTATTAAATTATTTTGTATTAATTGCGAGTCACCTTTTTTCAATATAAATTTTGTGTAGTTCCTGTTTTTATGCAAAAGCTGTCTGTTTCACAGATCAAATCATAAAATCCGTGATCTTACGGTGGGCCCAGATGGTACCCTTGGCCTTGATTTATGTCGTCGACCCTAAATTCTCTCCCAGGTTCCCGATCAAAGTTATGCAGACAAATTGAAAACTGATTGTGTATTTTGTTCTTTTCATTTTTTCCCCGCAAAGACTTTGATTTGGTTGCCTTGATGCGTTGGGTTGTATAATTTAAGAAAATATTTAATGTTGATGAAGCATTTGTACCTACCTTTTGGTATCGACGAGTGACTCATTATTTTGTGTAGGTACATACTGCTGCTAATTCATAACTAACATCTTTGTGAAAACCTGGTGTTTTATTTATATTGTGGTTGTAAATTTCCCGTCATCCAAAGTACTTTAACCAAAACACACAAACCATTCTCTAGTAAAAATCAATCCGGTTAGGTTATAAGTTTCCGAAATTTCGGCACAGTTGCTTGCGCCATATCAACTCAGATAATGGTAATCCCGCTTGCAGTGATTATTATGTTGTTATTTTCACCGTAATAGTTTCAAAATGATCATTTCATTCTATAACTCACATTTTTACGCCTACGAAACCGGCTATTAGTTGAACACGTTACAAAACAATTACTCATATTAGTAGTCGCTATTAGTAGTCACGCTTCGCTCTAAATCATAGGTTAATTTACATACAATACGTGCAACGTACCTGTCTGTCTGTACGTTTCGTAAAATCGCCTCTGGTGTACTTGTAACTGGTTTGTTAATCTTGATATCTCCATTAGTATGTCTTTGTATGATCACTGGTATTTAAAAGGTATCATAAATAACACAAATAAATAAGGTACTTAACAATTTATAAAGGTAATATTTAGGAATTGTTAAGGAGAATTCATTGGGGGAGGCCTATGTCCAGCAGTGGATTGCTATAGGCTGATGATGATGATGAAGGAGAAAAAACACGGTAACAATAGCAAGCCCAGGAAATAACCAAGATAATGCACAAAACAATAAAACGGATGCATATCCTGCGCTATTCGAAGAACCTATTGCTCTGGAATATGAAATCTAGCTTGAACAGGTAGATTTAACATTGGTATAAAAGTGACATCTAATTTCCCTGTCCTGTGCTGCTGTCAATACGTGACGTATGGTTACCAAAAAATTGGAAGTAATACAAGGCAATCTTGATCTATCACTCAAAATGATGACAGAGAAAGATGAAAAGAAGCATGCTAGGTGTTACGTTACCAGCATAGCCCCTGCGTCTGGGCCTCAAATCGGCTTCATTGATTACACACGTCCACGTACAAGTTAAACAGGTCATGCGCATTTTACCATGAAATCTTTCGTAGAATAGAAGAATAGAATACAATTTTATTTAGCGCACAAAAAGGACTAGCAACAAAAAATATATCGTAGTTTGGCAGTTTGATTGGAAGTGTAGGCTTGAGATGCAGAACACTAGCGACTAGAATCGCACTCACCCTGAAGAAGTCCCTAAACGTTGGTATTCTTCCAATCCAACACATACTAGTTTCATTAGTTAACTCACTTACATCCATAATGAGTTCATTTTGGATGTAAGCGAGTTAACTAATGAAATTAAATGTGCATTTTCATGTTGAATATCTACTCTACTTAATTTTTAGAAGAACTATAACAACAAATGATTCAAAAGTTTCTTATTCTTATTGCAGTCGTCTACGTCTGCCGACAGTAGATTATTAATTTCTAATTTTCTAATGCATGTCTGAAATCGACTCAGTAATGTTTTGTTTACAAACAAAGTGTTCATGACCATTGTTTATGGTCCATAACGGACAGATTTTCTATTATGATGTCAAATATTGATTAATAATATTTTTTTTGTATTCAATTAAGGTAGCTTATGTTTATGACTGTATATGAGTCCACATACTACTTGTAAATATTGATTAACTAGTTAGAAGATATCCCATGGGACTGACTTAGTCACTGTTAGATTCAAAGTCCTTAATACAATTAGAATAAAAAAAAATACTTTGAAATATTGTTATAAAACTTTTTTGGGTCCATATATCTATTTGTTTGGTTGAGGCACTCAAAAACATGTAATAAGTTAGATTAAATGACAAAGTTACTTTCCTTTCAGTAGAAAACATAACAAAACAACCAGCTCTTGCTAATTCCCACTGCATAACTGTAATTATAATAAAGCTAGATAAAGTCATTGTTCTCTCTGCTCCATTTACCCATTGACTGGCGTACCGTTAAAATATGCTGTTCTATAAGAAATACGAAGCAAGGTGGGGAAGTATGCTATCATCTCTGCATCAGATATTAACAGCACGAAGATGCTGGACAAGTGTTTTTGCATGATATACATATGTAGATAAAGACACACATTTCCGAGCGAAAGCTGAGAGAAAGAATTGAATTTCGTAAATCATGAAACTGAAACAACAAAGAAAATTACCATTAAATAATATAAACTAATTAGAACTAGTTATACAATTGAATCAGATGAGCTAACTACAGATGCTTGCAAACAATCTAACTGCTCAACTGATCCCTATGAATATCTTCTAAATTATTAATCGGAAGCGTAAGCATTGTATATTTTTGCACAATTTTTTGGGTCGAGTCCGTCAAACCCTTAGATTACCCTTAATTTTAAATGAGAATTCATTGTTTTACTGCAAATCCATTCGACTCTCTTGGTATTTTCGATTCGGATAATAATGTAAGACAGATAGATAGATATACTATACTTTTATTGCACACTATAAAAATAAAACAAACAAGATATAAAAAAATACAAGATATATGACAATTTGGTGGTCTTATCGCTCGAGAGCGATCTCTACAAGACAACCGTCAGCTATGTATGTGTTAAGATTTTGTTTTTTATAAATTACCAAATAAAAACACTACACCATGTGCAGCGTCTGATTTATAAAGTTGTAAAAGTTCTTCCATTTACGGGCAGTTGTAAATACCTGACATTTCTTAACTTATTATCGAACTCGTTTATTGAGTGAAACTTTTTGAAATAAAAACTAACCTTGTATCGTAAGTATAAAATAAGTAGGTAAGTATATATAATTTAGTTTTATTGAAAAATTGAGATGTTTGAAAGGAAGATCTCTTAAAGGCTCTAAAATGATAACATATTCATCATCAGAACATTATTATGTTGATAAATATCGTTAGCGAGAAAAACACATCTTCAAAAATGTATTGCCACTTCAGCAACTGTAGCTTCCACGAGAAGAGGACAAGTAGATGATGATGTTGATTATTTGTTAATGGTAATTGTCTCTGGTTGGACACTTTTCTGCCAGTGACAAGTAATGGAAAATAATTGTAAAATTAATAAGTTATCAAATTATCAAGATGGTTTGATATTTTCGACAGAGCCTATTTCGTTATTTAGCTGGGTGTACCACGTGCAGGTTAGATTGGCTTGGGAGACGAGATGCTGGAGTGCCCCTTACACCCTAAGACAAGTAGGCCATAGTTTGATAGAAAATATCGAATTGTTGATTTGAAGGGCAAATAATTCCATACATAGTGGAGAAAGAATCCACCGGAACACACTCGTGGCGAGGTGTGTCAAATGTGTGTCTAACACTAATGCGCAGTGCCGTTATAGGCGCGCGCACAGGGAGCACTGTTTACTCCCAACTGGTTTCGAAAGTTTGTTTGTTTTTGGAAACTGTGGAAGGAGGACTATTGTTTCTTTGTCTTTCATCTTAAACATCATTAGCCATCGGCACTCTACTGAGAATATGGGGCTCTATTGGGTGCTTATAATTTACCGACAAAAATCAACTCGGTCTCCTCAAGTCAAGAGATAAGTATCTTCTAGACTTTCGTGATATATCATCACTTTCCATCAGGTGAGATTGCGGACAAACGAAGGTCTATCAAATAAGGTTCGTAAATAACTCCCTTACGTCTGTAATGAATTCGTCAAACTATATACATTATATAGTTTTCATAGTAAAAAAGAAAGGTCTATCAATTAAAAAAAAAACCGTCACACAGTACGTTAAGTTTTAAACTTTCGGTAAAACTGTAATAGCAAAATATATGTCTATAAATGTAGATAGATACCTAGATAGAAAAAACTTTATTATACCACAAAAAACAGATAAAAATACAGAAATAAATAATATAATGTAGAAAACTGTATGCAGATTGCAAACGCCTTGAATTAACTTTACTACCATTCCTTCAAAGGAATTATAAAACGGAATGACAATGGTTCCATCAGGAGTGTCAATTTGTATTCTAGAGCCTGTTTGAGCCAAGTTGAGCCTGCAATGGTTCTCATGTTATTAACCCAAGATTACTGAAAAAAGCTTATCTAAATCCCCCAAAAACTTACTGGTTTGTTCAATAACCTTTCCACGCCTCTTGACAGATTCGTTCCATATAACTTCAGATTTTCTGATCGTTTCGATGCAGAATTTCAATGCCACGAGGGTAACGACTCGGAAAATTGATGGGATGTGTTCCGCTTCTATGTGGCCTGCGCCTGCGTCTATTGTTCATTGAAATATGTTTAGTTTACGTCGTCTAAGACAACTTGATTGCGGATAAGGAGGTTAACATGATTGGTGCTGACTTTCCTCTCTAACCTTATAGAGAATGTGGGATAGCTTTTCCAAAGTGTCTATTACTGATTAATTTGATGAATTTTTAAAAACTTTATGACACAATCAACGCTCTTTAGGTGAGGACGAAATGATGCTGTGTGAATGGTCCATCATTCATTTTTTATTAATTATGTATTGTATTTGTACTCTCAGTATAGTATCCCAAGTTTAATGTGCGCTAAAATGTATCAACAGCGTCTTACCTTGCGGTTTTACCCATAGAGATGCAGGTCTTAATACTTATACAGTCTCCTAGTCAATTCAATATTTCGAACGCTGTTTATATCATCTGAATTTGATCCCTAAGTAGATCTAATTCGTCAAAGTCTAAACATGTCGCGTACGGAATACCTAGGTGAGTTTTTGTTGCTCTCGCGGTTGTTCACCCCATCTCTATTAATACTGTAATAGGCAATGCTAGATCTTGTATCCTGCTAGTCCAGTCTATATTAGTTACTGTATCCTGTTCTATAATTATATTTTGCTATAAAATTGATAATCATCTTAACGCATACATATGATTGAACTCAAGTAGGGATACTTTTTATCTTTTTTATTAAGTACGATAATTTTATACAAGCTTTTATGTAACGAGCCATTTCAAGTAGGTATATGTGGGACAAATCTTGAAACCGAATTTTAAACCAGCTGTCCTCAGTCGATAGAGCTGACATTTGCCACATATACTTATTTAGGATAGGATCTAATGATGGAGACAGAAGGTGGCCACAGGAACTACTAAACGGAACGACGCAACTCCGTCGAGTTTGGGTTCGTCGGTTCTTCCCAAGCATGTTGGCTCTAGAATCTAGATGATATAAAAACTAGTTTTCAAAAAATATTTATATTCAAATCATAATAAAAAATAAACTTATGAAGGTTTCTATGAGTCCAATGCTTTACAGTTAAAAAGAAAAAATGATTCCCTATAACGGTATTTTGAACACATGATTATCTACATTAGCACGTTCACGCGTGTTCGCTTACATATTCATGGACAAAAAAAGATCAATATTTTTGATTCACATTCATTCAGGTACTAAATTGTTAAACAATATCAAGGTAAGTCTCATTTGGTTATGAATTTTAATAGGTGTCTGTATTGGATATTACATCAAAACAGCTGTTTCTACACTTTCTCCAATGCCATTTATGTCAGCGCGGTCACTTTGAAAACAGAGGGGATATTAATATTATGTATATACAAACAGAAAACATTGTGTATTTATCGAACGACAAGAAAAACTCAAATTCCCGAGGTCACTCCGCGAAGATTCTTATCTATTGGCTAGACTTGTTAGTACTGAATCAATTGTGAGTCCAAAAGTTGTCCATTTAGATTAGGTTGGATCATTCTAAATTTAAGAGACATGGTCAAGATATAAAATTTGTAAATCTGTTTAGGGAGATTAAAGAATGACTAGCAAGCTCAAGTTCCATAGTCCCATGACTATGATTATGCACCCTTACTGCTTCAATCAGCTTTGAAAATTACAGTTCTCACCTAAATAACCAGACTTTAGCACCTCCAAATCTGTTACGTTCGATTCCCCACCGTAACATTAGTACTTTACGTCACAAAATTGCGCAACAGTGCACGGAAACCAGTAGGTAACTGGATCTGATCAGTTGCTAAGCAGAGCGTAATTGGATTGTGTATGATCCTATTTGCTTACGAACTCCTTTCCTTAGGTACATATTTGCAAATTCTCCTATATTAGTGCACTGCTGGACATAGGTCTCCCCTAATGAGCGCCATAGTGCCCTGTCTTCAGCATGCTGCATCCAGCAGCTGCCTGCAGTCTTTCGGTAGTTTACTGATAACTGTACTCTTTGATTTAGTGCTAGTCTCTCGTGATAAAACTTGCGCGGAGATTTACTGCGTTTATCCCAAACGAAGAAATACCTAACACGTGAAAAAATTACACGATTTTCTACTCTAAATTGCGTGTCCAGTGTGATTTAGGTAGATACGTGCTGCGTGCGTAAATGCAGTGAATCCGGCGCAACTTAAGACTTGACTGACTGGAGATTATTTGATTGTAGGTAGGTATGGGTAACAGACAGTAATAAATAAATAATGCAGTACAATTCACACTGCATTATCTAGCATGGCTACATACATCTTGTCTAATAATGCTTGAAATTTAATTAGACAGGATATAATATCACACGGGCGTGCTTTATGTAGGTACCTACTCTTATAAGAGTCATCTTCCAGCAATCTAAGAAATAGCTATAATAAGAAATAGCTCGTTATGTTGAGAGAGTGAGGGATGATGGAACAGGTAGGTTCAGTTCAACTCTTGTAAAAGATAGATTATAGGTGAAGATAAAACTAGCCTCAAATTGATTACGGATATACGCGGATTATCTTCGAACCTTATTTATGTTGGAGGAACACCAACTTTTACACCCTTAACGACCACTTCTTCAGGAATGCGTTTTGTCTGAAATTAAAACGCTGGAGTCACTGCTAGATAACCACAATCAGTTACGAAAGACCCAGGTAACATTATACATTTCATAACTCTAAACATCTCCGATAGAACCAAACAATGATTGGTCCCATTATGTACTGGTTACAATTTGGAGACGCCTACGTTTGAAGAAATAATTGGTTTGACTTATTCCGTGGGTGGAAGCTTTCAAAACTATTGGTACTTATTCAAATCATGGGATGGTTATTATGGATCTAGATTAATATCAAAGAATGACCACTCCATAGATGCCTAGCTGTCCTTGTGTAGAATTACTTATTTTGTTTATAAGTTAATTTAATAAATGGGTTAGATACATAGTTGTTAATTATTATAAAATAATTATTAATTTTTTAGGCAATATTAATCTTATGTAAAATACTTAAAAACTACGGCCCATACAAAATACCTTAAACCTAAAACCTTAGTCTAACATATATAAAATAAACATTTTTAAAGCCACAGATTTTGATGGATAGTGACAAAAAATGGTTTCATTACAAACGGACAATAATCCAGCTATATCTCACATTTGTCCACCTCAACGCTCTCAAAAGTCGATAGGTAATTGGACAGTCTTATACAACACGAAATATAGCGATCGCAATGAGTCGATAGAGGTTACGCAGAATTCAGGACGCTATTTGTGACGGATGCCGTTAAAGGGAAGCCTTTGTTAAACTGTGGACTTGTGTACTAAACAAAAATAGCTGGCTGTAGCTGGAAATTGAAAACATGTTCTCAATATTCGAGAGACATACTCGTACTACCAAATAATTAACGACATCGTCCCTGCTCCACATTTCCATAAAGAACCTCGTAATCATCTCCCAGCGCATCCGGTCGGAAGCTGCGCCTTGCATTGTTCAGCCCACTACTACTGTGTCATAGTGTATTATGCAACTGGGTTTACGAAGGGTTACAAACTTACAATGGGAGTGGGCTAACCATCAATCTCTCAAATGGTGTAGGTTTGTCTTGCAAACATCCCACCGAATCTCAGTATCGTATCGTACTGAGATCCAGTAAGTAAAGGTTTACTTACCTGTTCTGTTGATGACTTGTTTCTTCGTTCGACTTGGTACCTACAACTAAAGTTCGTAACTTACATGTCATCATTTAGCCTAGTATTACCTATAAAAAAAGCTCTGCTAGCTTCGGGCTAGATGATGCTGTATGGATTGTCCAGCATTATTTATTTATGTACTGCTGGGCTGTCTATTCGCTTTTGCCATACTTTACAGGTATATATTGACAATTTACAGGTATTGATAAAACTTTAGGCTGACTCTTTGGCTCCCTCTCTAATTTATGTAAGAAATATCCCCTTTTCAAAGTATCAATAAGTAAAATCGCAGTACCTATTAAAAAGGAATGTTTGTTTAACTCCACGGGGAAAACAATGGCGTGTATAATGAGAGGTTACCAACCACCTACCTCATTAATATACGACAGTCGTCAACAGCCAATCATAAGCGAGGTACCATTATTTATATTCATTTCACAGGTAAAAATCTCATTGTATTTTCAAAATTTACCGCTCATAATTATAATTGTAATTCCACGCGTTTTCCGCCTCCCCCTTTTAAACCACCTCCAAATGAAAAAAACAGGAAAAGTTTGACACGACCTTACTAGTTTATTGGGAGAATTTTTGTCTAATTTAAACGATTAAGCATGCACAACTCTACCGTCTCAAAATTAGATATTTTTCAGCATGAATAAAATTTAGCTAAAACTACAAAAGTTACTTTTCAAATTAGCTGGTATTCTCGCAATCAAACAACCAGAAACTGAATGTAAGATTGTATCTCTTCGAAAGTAATACAATAGTTTCGCTCTTATCTTCCTTTCGTGCTAGAATAGTTTGCCGTAACAAATCCGACACGAAGAAGCCTGTAACTTTGTATTACTAAAGCTACATGGAAAGCCTAAGAGGCTCTGATAGCGAAAGTGGCCCTGTTATCACAACCTGTTGATAACACGCACCTTACCAATGAAACTGGAAGTGTGAGAACGGAATTAGAAAATCCTAAACAAAAAGCTTAGAAGTAGAAAACTTTAGTTCCCATTCAGATAATAATAGACAATCACATTTATAGTTCTCTAAATCTACATTCTAAAGCTTTTTGTTTAAATTTGAACCGAAACTGATCTATACATATAATAAATGATTTGGAATTATCACATCTTCACACTATTATTATAAATACGAAAGTTTCGATGTTTTTAGAGGTTGTGAGATGTTCAGATGTTTGTTACTTCTTACGGATCTGGCTGGATTTTACATAAGCCTGGAATAAAACATTAACTTTTTATCCCAAAAATCAGTTCCCATGGGATAGAAATCACATAAAACAACGCGGGCAGGAACAACAATAAATAATTGCATATTATGTATTGCAGGATGTGGGAAGCCACAAAAAATCGCACCGCTTTGATTTGCGCTTGTTTAGGGTTTTGTCCAGCTGTGATAAAAAATAGGCTTGGAAAAAACTAGAAGATATTCTCATTCTAGTTCTGTTGTGTGATCTTAAAAGCCTCAGAAGGCCACCACAGGCTTAATTGGAGACGTCTTTTCAATCATCACTGCCCAGTGGTAGAGCTGGTGATGGGTCTATAATAATGTTAGTCATCATAAAGCGCCATGCGTGGGCATCCAAAGTTTTAATACAGCTACAGGTTAAGGTGGAGGTACTCCTGTTTCCGCATTTGGACTCCAGTGGGTCCTTTATGCGTGTTGTTTGCTAGCATAGCCAGCCAAGCTCCGTCCAGAAGCGCAGAATTTTCCTGGGGTCTTCGCAGGCTTCGCGGAGCTTTTAATTTAATACAGCTAATTGATCTATTACTAGCATGGTCACAATCTAAGCCCGTTAAGCTAGGCTCACAAGATCTCTACTAAAACTAATATACGAAATGGAAATCTTAACAACTCGCGGTAAAAAGTGAAACCGTCTTGATTACCATAAACTTAAGGATAATTACAACAATTACGCACATCGGTACAGGCGCAATCGTTGCATATTTACCGAGATTGCTGTAATCAGTGGACCTGCTTCAAACCTTTCAGGGTTTATAGTCGAGTTCACTTTCAGGTCATAAAACGTTTTCCCTTAGATCTTACTCAGGGTGTAATCCATCAAATTGCATTGATTTAACTGACACCCACTTGTTTAATGTAGGTATACCTGTATTTTGTACCTGAGGTTTGTAAAAGTAGTTTTATAAAAGTTAATTTTAATCATCGTTCATACACGAGTATGAACGATGATTAAAATTAACTTTTATACTACTCTGTTAATCTAAATGTAATATTCTAATATACGAATATTAGAATATTACATTTAGATTAACAGAGTTTAACCTTAACCCTGGAACCCTACACTGGTTTTACACACCTAGTTTTACTACATGGGGTGCTGGGGCACCCCATAGTATAATGTCGTGTATTTTTTTACATAGGAACAGTTTTTAAAACTATGTTTTTAATTAGTATTTATTAACAACTGAAATCACAAATCAACTTTAAAATCAAGCTATTCTTATGTATTTGAGCACTTTTGGCACACTTTAATTTAGTGTTCCAAGAAAATTTGAATGTTGCACTAGTTGCACTTGGTCTTGGACTTGCAGTCTTTATTGTTTCGATAAAAACCACAACGTCCCTGGGCGTAATGTCCCATAGTATACCTTTGATCCTGCATAAGTTTTATTAGGATTCCGGAAACCATTTCTCTTATATCCCTCCTCAAAAACATGGCTTTTCCAGGCGTTATTCCAAATATTCTTTGATAAGTTTTATTATTTATTTTATTAGAAATTTATTATTTCATCGTCAGATTCATTAGCTATGAGCAAACGATACACCATAGTTTCCTTTTCCTCTTCATATTTCATGCAGATTCCCTATCATATGTTGTTGAACTCATCATCTCCTAATGCCCTGCCAGCAGCCATCCAACATACAAATTACTCAAAATATTAGTAAAATAGAAACGATCTTCGAGCTCTAGATTTTGTTAAAGCATTTTGACAGTATATTTAATTATTCAACATCAAATAAAAAAACAAAATAATGTAATACACATTAGGAAACCATCGTGTTAAACTAAAAAAAATACTTATGATTTTCCTACACTGGGGTTCTGGGGCACCCCGCAAGACACTAGTACACTTCCACATTGTCAGGCCATTGCCGCGTTACTAACCAATCAGGAGCAGGTGACTCTAGAGTAAAATACACGGAAGCATAGACATATCAATTAAACATTAACAAAGTTATTCAAAAAACAAATACTGCTGGGGTGCTCCAGCACCCCTAGTAGTGTTCTAGGGTTAAGGTCACCTTATTATTATTATTAATAAGGTCACCTTACACCCAGACGTAAATAAAGTTCTGATTTTGATTCAAAGTGCGCGATGCGTCGCGTCACGTCGCGTCGCGTGACCTGACCCTTAGCCCAAGTATAATATAGATAATGCTGTGTAAATTGTCCAGCATTATTTATTTATTAATATATACCTACCTGCCTCCTGTCATAATGTGTCTCGATAAATATCAATAAATTTCCAGTGTATGCTGGTTTTTCGTAGTAATTTCCTGCTTGCATTAGCCAACGCCCTGCAAAGAGCCTCGTTAGGGAGAGGAAGTATTTTCACGAGATTGGACCATTAGCCTGTTTATAGATAAACGAGAACTGGATATTAATGCATTAAGTTACATACGAGTAGCGTAGGTGTGAGTTGGTGCGTATATACTTGGACTAACTTATATTTACCAATCTATGTTACATGTAGTTCTTTAAGTTTCCCTCGGGTTCTCGTGTACATTGTCAATTTTGAGCCGGTAGACGTGTATACCTGAATATGTTTGTTTACCTACCTGTCGGCTATATTATATTTGGTCAAAGGTTTTTTACAAAACAATGAATAGAATTTGGAATACGTACACTTTTTAGGACCATGTTATTACATCAGATTATTCGAGTGTCTACACTGAGCTTTGGATGCTAAGCTACTTTTTTCAAGATTTTGGTTTATTTAAAGTACTTTAGTACTAACATGTTTTAATGATGACTTTCCAACGTTATGGGTTTGTGAATGATCGTGAAAGTATGATTGATGAGGCGCCATCATCAGTCATTATACAATCGCGCTATGAATGGACAATCAGTACTGAACAGTCATGTGTTAATGATTTCTAACATGTAGCGAGCAAATGTTACCTTTCTAGTACCTCTGTCTATAGAGTTGGCTGTAGAATCAGCCCGTTTGTAGAATGGCTAGGCCGATTACAAAATTCAAATAGGTATGTGCAAAGTAGTAGTTCTGAATAGGCCTTTATAAGGCTGGCCATGACAACTACTAAACTGGGAGAGCTATACAAGTCCCGTTCCCATTTTCCCTACCACCCTACGAGGTCACGGATAGTTCAAGTTATATTTAAACCACGTCTGAAGATTATAAAACCAACCCAAGAAGGCCTAGACTTCAAATTCGGAAGTAGAAATCGTAGACATGGACGTGTATGAAGAAAGCGGAAGACCTAGATTTGTTACGAAGCTTAAACCATAAAACGTTATAGCAATGAACAATATTTGCAGTTATGTTTTTCATCCTAGGTGAACACAGAATAAATCATACTAATACTGTTTTAAGTGCGATGGATTTTTGTTATTTCTTAATGCCTAAACTACTGAACGGATCAGCCTGAAAATTTGCTAGATGTAGCTCTAAGCCTAGAATCAGACATAATATAACAGTTCCGAGGGTATAAAAATAACCTTTCCGCTCTGGGTAGTCCCAGAGCGGTAGCGAAATCTGATAGGGAATGATGTACCTAGTGTGCTCGCCATCACTGAAGTCTTACTTGCAAAAGCGGGAACTAAACAACATTACATACAACAACCACAGCAACATTTAGTTTTGCGAAGAAAGCAGCGCCGCCTCTATCGGACTTCAGTGGTGGCGTGGACTCTACCTACATAAATCGAGCCACTTACCGATATTGAAGTTTTCGCTGCCACTCTGACAGCTAGTTACTGGAACGCTGATAATTTTTTCTTCTTTTATCTTTGGCTATAATTAACTAACTAAGGATCAAATCTTGTCAACGTCATAACATCAATAAAAATACTATCATGAGACGGACACTGGCAGAATTGCGTCAATCCAGACGCAGAGCAATCTAGGAAGAAGTTGAAGTTGACAAGATAATTGAGCATTTATTAAATGTCATATTAAGTATGCCTCCAAAAATATACAATAATACATATAGCAGTTGCAACTTGCAACTTAAAACACGGTAATGTTAAGCAGTGTGCCAATTAACCACGTGTTGGCTTGAGGTAGGTATGTGTGACGGACAAACAGACCGAAACAACTAATTATACTTGTTAAATGAAACCAAGTAGTTATTAAAACACAGCGGCCGACGAAGAAAAGTTTGCACGTTAAAACAGTCCCGTACAACAGTATTAATTTTCACTAAGAAACATGAATAAAGTCGTATTGAAAATTAAATATTGGTTCTGTTCTGTTCTTGAGAATGCCATGGCAGTATAAAAATCTGTGGGAGGCCAAAGCTGCCCTATATAATTATAAATTTAAATAATGTTATCTAACCAAGCGAATTATTTACGACTTCCAAAAATGTCATCAGACCAGCATCATAGTTGACCTTTACAAACTTTCTTCTGTTTAAGTATTACACAACTCTTGCCTTAAAGAAGCAAGAATAACCCAATTTATTCAAGTAACTACCTTCTTTAAGTATAGCTTAATTATAATGGCCTTTTTTCTTGTTTCAGGTGAGAGATACTTCCGTTAAAATGAGTTCTCGGAATTCTGAGCAAATAACTTAAAGGTAATTAAGCTTTTACATTTTGTACCAAAGCACTTGTAAGAAAGAGTAAATAAAAGGGCCACATTTCATCAAGGTTATGTTAAGGACATTATGTGTATATGCACAGTATCTACTGAGCAGGCATATAGTAGGCCATTTACTGAGACCCTATTATCTATCTCTGGCACAATTATAGTGAGAATTCAACACATTTATAGTTTTAAAAATATATGTAGATGTTGCTACATACATATAATATTATTCCCAGGTTATTGAAGTATTCTACGTTTGAACTCATAGCAAAAGACGTGGGATGATAACAGATAGTACCCATTCAACAGATGCGAATACCTACACAGATAGCATCTAGATTTCAGGTCAAGATCTTTGTTACCTCTTTGATATTGACAACATGATTGCTGATAGATTTATTATTGTTTACAAATATATTCAAATGCAGACAATTAATAGTCACGTGTCAATTTGAAGATTTACATTCTCGAGCTAGTTATTTAGCCTCAGAGTAAACTTTGTAATTTTGAACAACGACGGTAACAGAATGGTTAAAATGCAGTTTCAGCAACTTAATTTAAGCAATAATGAGTACCTTTGACTCTTACTTACGAGCTTAGACGACATTATGATTCCCAAAATGTCCCTACGTAGGTACAGCGTTAGGGAATACACATTTCAAACTTTTGAAACTATGGTAATTAACACAATATGTCATTATCATGGTTATTAAAACAAAAGTCATTTATAAAGTGACTATTTACTATATTACTAAACCGCAGTGTTGTGTATAGTGAACGAGCTGCGTTCGATAAAGAAAACCCGTGGTAGTGGTAACGTTCGTAGCAAAATAAAAAAAATGAGGGTAGATACCTGTCTGCCAATAAAAACTTACTCGCAGTGCCTTTAATTATTCCGTGACATGGCGCATAAAAATTGCCGAAATATTGAAAAACTCAAAAATCTAATCATGGTAAATATCCCTTTAACCGACGGCTGCTGGGGTTCTTGAGTGGAGACCACGACTCGGTAAACGTAGTGTAGGACACCCTCCGACCAGGTGGGGTGACGACCTGCGAAAGACTGCAGGTAGATGCTGGATGCGGCAAGCTGAAGACAGGGCGCTATGGCGCTCATTGGGGGAGGCCTATGTCCAGCAGTGGACTGCTATAGGCTGATGACGATGATCCCTTTAATACGCAAATCCACACCACATTTACACTATTTTCGTCATGACTGTATCATGCATGCCGTCACGCCCTTGCTTGTAAAATATGGTTATTATACCATTACGCTTTGTTAGAGCAGTCATGCAAGAAGCGAATTGGCTTGTCCTTGGCCCAGAAAATACGAATTACTAGAAAATGAATTATTGTTTTGTTGTTTCAACGTAATTAAGTAATTTGGTTAAAAGGTGTCTAATTGAATTGTTACTGTGATGTCAATATGCACAAGCAATTTGGATATTCTTATAAATAAATTAATCAAAGACTCTACAAGAGCAAACATAAAATAAATTATATTACAAGTATGCATGCATTAAATATATAGAGATACGGTATAGGTAGGTAGATATAAGAGGACATTTCTTTGAACTCAGCACGAGTCACTAAGCTATGCCAACTGTAATTGTAAAGCAGGAATTAGATAACGCAATTGAAAGGAAACATAATTATTATTTAATAGGAGATAAGCCTGGTAACCAACACAAAAGAAATACCATAGAATAGAGCATTTACCAGCAAATCAACATTGCTAACCGCTTAGAAATCGTCAATTAGAAAATACTCCGAATACAGCTGATAAAGAGTCATTATATAATTTACCCGTACATATTGCGGAAAGGTATGGGCCATCACAAGGTGTCTACTCTGTAAAACTAATGCGATGTACTCGTACAAGGCTCTACAAAACGTGCAAAGTTACAGATGTTTTCAGCTCAAAACAATAAATATTTTATGTTATCATTTTAACACTTTATAAGTATCGTTGTAGAATGTTTTCTTTTCTCTGGCGACCTACAATGTGTTATAGAATGTCTCGTTTCTTTGTTCATGCGATACTTCGATATCTTTTAACACAAATAAATCGACATCTTTATTATTACACAGTATGATATGAATTCGCTTCCGCTGTCTGTTAGCTTAGATCTTTTAAACTACTCAAGCAGTTTTTTCAGCAATAGATACAGTGATTCAAGAGGAAGGTTTATGAACTATAGCTTTCCACGCGAAACCGCGAGGCAGTAATAAATCTGTGTGTCGTGTAGACAACCGACATCAACGCATAGACTGTGGCATAGAGTTCTGGAAAGCACGCGATAGAGGTGTATCCCGTGCAACAATACGTACAATTACCTCGATAGTGTATACGCGTGCGTTTATAATTACAGTATTTACGGCGGATTTGACAGTTCAAGAGATCAATCAAGCTGGATTGAGTTGAGAAACTTCAGTCACGCTATCTTTATGTCCATGTTTGTGATAGTTTAACGATAGTCGTTTCTATTTTCATTTAAATTTTATGAGTCGGAGTAAATTACTGTTTCTTTGGATTAAATACCAAGTCGGTATCTTTGGGGTAGTGTTATTTTCAAGAATATTAGAGAAAAATATGTAAATTTCAACTATTCAGTAGGATCCATTTCTAAAAAGACTACCATCTAGAGCCTAGCCTAGAGTAATGAGTAGGTTATGGTTGCTGACATTGTACTTGCGACTATTTTATTCATATATATGTAGTAAGTCTGTAGCATTTTCTAACATATGCCTCACAAAACCAACATTCGTGTAATATTATAAGAAATCTCATCAAATCCAAACACGACATCTCGATTGACTCATGCTTCGTGTCCGCGTCCTTGACTGTCTGGGCAACAATCACATCAAAATCCAATGATTTATGATTATATACTCCTTATGGACACGATGGGTTCTGTATTGGGTCTCGTTTATTTGTTTGGTTCTCTATATGGTAACTGGAATGGTAGCAAAAAGCTTATTCACGAGCGTATTGTGAGGTATGTGGGAGGAATATGGAATGAATTCAATTGAATTCACGTTTTTGCGCTTCCTAGGCTGGTTCAGATTTTCTTTTGTTTTTTTCTTAGCCTAAATTTTTGGATCCTGAAGGTTCATAATTAAATTACGATCAGAGTTGCGATGAATTTTCTTATCTTGATGAATTGTTATGTTTTGTATAAGGAAAAATTACCATTAGACCACCTTAATTTATATAAATGATTGTTATGAGTCAAGCAAAGCTTTTGGGTAGGACCGTGTGCAGTACTATCTAATTCGTTATTTCCTAAAAAGGGTTTGATTAGAATCCACTTTGGTTGGTTTATTTTATAGCTCTTGTGAAATACTCAAATGTCAATCTTAATTTGTAACCTTTACATACATAAACGATGGGCAGCAAAGTGGCGCATAAAATTAAGCATTCATTAATGACTGGAAATTACAATTTAGATGTACACTCAACTTGATGACTGCATTATAAAGTCTGAATACAAATAGGCACAACAAATATTGTAATGATTAACATAGCTGAGTCGTTTATTCACAAATCATTTGACCTGTGTGATGTTTTTGATGTCAATATCCTTGACCAAAATAATTAGAGACCTACCGTTGGGAAACAGGTAAACTTAGGCCAAAATATGAATTAGGAAAGTCTAGGTCTTATGATGTAGTAGTGCTTAGTCTTGAATGACAATGACTTGCCGACTTGAAATGTGAAGGACAGAAATACATTTATTTATTAGATAGATAGAAAACTCTTTATTATACCACACAAAACAGAAAACAATGCAGAAATAAAAAAAACTTAGATTAAGTTATAAAGGGCAGCCTCATCGCTAAGAGCGATCTCTTCCAGGCAACCTTAGGATGGACTGGACATGAAGGAACAATATAGACGATGTATTGGTTGTTGGAGATGTTGGATTTGTATATGATATTGACATTTTATCATAATCCTTTAATACTTTGAGTGCTGAAAACGCACGGTATGAGTTTTCTACAAGTGACTAATATGCGTAAATCCACACTAGCGCAGCGGCTGAGAAAATACAAATCTTTGTGACTCCGCAGAGCCGTAATATTTTTCGAACAAAATGCATGTGCGGCGCAACACAACCGCTGTGTAGAGCGGCAGCACGAACTTTTTAGGTAAAAAAAAAGATCGCAATCGTCGAAAAAAAACCGCAGTCAAAGTGTGTGGTTTTTGAATCATGCTCCAGTGCTCTCAAAGTTTTTTGTTTTGATGTCTTGTGTCAGGGGCCGAATTCCACCATAACAATTATGATTCGCTTCACCATAACAATTGTATCGTTGCAGAATGACGCACATGTGTTGACATTTACCTTCTTTCATCTATAGAAGATTTTGTGACGATACCATTGTCATAGTAAAGCGATTTGTTAGCAGAAATCGGCCAAGCTGACGATGAGTAGAAAGAAACCTTTATCGATGTCTATAAAAGATAATTTAAAATCAAACTGGACTTAGCTGTTAAGTCCAGTTTGATTTTAAATTATCTTTTAGTTTGCTTGTAACTAAGTAAATAAATAATGCTGGACAATCCACACAGCATCATCTAGCCCCAAGCTAAGCTGCAGATAGATTTTTTTACTACCTATACATACATAGAAAAACGCAGAATACACGGAACAAATATTTGCTGATCGTACTATCATTTCTCCCAAGGCGGGAATCGATTCCGCGACCTCCTGCTCGCCCGCTGAGCCACATTGGTCGTCACTATAGTCAATATTAGTAGTTTATCATGTTCATAAACTTACTGTTCAAAAACACAGTAAGTTAAATAACTCCGTGTCAAGTCACTTGTAATGCCAGTTGTTCTATTAAAGACCTGTCAGATTAAACTTAAATATGACCAAACATGGATTTCAGTCAGGCTAACGATATACCCTTACTTAGGTTTCGATGGATGGTTGCCATTAAGATCTAAGTTAAGCCAACTTAGCTTGCACGTGTTAAGATACGATCAATACGAGAGAGGTGGGTGTTGCGATTAAGATAAGGGCTATTGAAGAAATAATAGAACGGATCTAGTTATAAGACTTATAAGTTAACGTAGCTGTCTCAGAACTTAATAGAGTAAGTGAGTTAGGTGAGAATCGAGCGTTTGGTTTATGGATCGTGCTTGTTTCCACGGCTGTGTTAGTAGTAGGGGAGCCCAAGAGGGGATTTCGGGATTTTCAAAAGCTCTTATTCTTATACTATAGGTTCTTTATTCTATGATCATCCCTCGACGAAAAAACGACGGGGTGTGTATACATTTGACGTGTTTGTGTGTGTGTGTGTCTGTCTGTGGCATCGTAGCTCCCGGACGGATGTACCGATTTTGATTTTGTCTTTTGGTTTGAAAGGTGAATTAGTTGGCAGAGTTCTAAGTTATCTATATCTATACTAATATTATAAAGAGGAAAGGTTTGATTTTTTTTGTTTCTTTGTTTGTAATTAATAGGCTCCGAAATACAGAACCAATTTGAAAAATTCTTTCACCGTTGGGAAGCTACACTATCCCCGGTGAACATAGGCTATATTATATTTTCAAAAAAGGTAGGGATCCGTACTAAAACCGTGCGAAGCTGGGAAGGTCCGCTAGTGTTAGATAAATTAATTTAGATTTTTTTTAATTTTCTACCTGTATCGTATGGTAGGTACTCTAGGTACCTACGCGTTCTGCGGGTCCCACCGCGCGCCTCCGCGTCCGCTGCCGCGCCGTGTCTGGGCAGTGAAAGCGTTAAAGTATTCAGATATTACACTACTATTCATGTTTTTTATCCAAAATCTACTCCATCAAGACTTACGTCAAATATCGTAAATATCATCGATATCAATAATTTATAGACTCAATAAATCGAAAGCGTGCAGCGTTCCAGAATGCTGAGCCAAAAATGGTGATGTTTACTTCGAGCATGAAAGCGGCCCGATGTCCCCAATGCTTTGTTACAATAAAATATGCATAACCTGACTTTGACTATGCAATTAATGTTGTGTATGGCAACACACGTAACAATACAAGTGCGATAGAAACGCAACTCACGTTGCGTTTCAAATTCTATGATTTGAGCAAGCGTTGCTTTATTTTGCATATTCCTACACAAAACTATCAGCCTCACTTAAGTAATCTTTAAACAAAAAGCTGATAGGTATACAACAGAGTCAGAAAATCAGCTTCTTATTGTCTTAGTACTTCTTCTTCTTCTTTGTCGTTGTCTTCATTGCTGAAGGTCGTGCCCGTCCTGGAAGGCTTTCACGGTGACGCTTATGAACCGCTTCCACACCACTCTGTCTTCGGCCTGTCTCAGGACTGCAGGCAAAGTGAGTCCCGTTATAGCCTTAGTACTAGTTTCAACCTTATTTATTTTTATATTACTTTTATACTTATATTTCTTGTGTCTATGAAACGTTTTAAAGTTATTTCTATCCTATCGCTGATTTATGGAATAAAAAGTAGCCTATGTTTGTTTGATTGCAGGTTTAGAGCTACATTTGTACAATTTAAGTGCAAGATAATTTAAGCCCGATCTATACAGTAGTTTAGCGTGTAATAGTTACAAACATTCATCCATACATCCATCCCTTCATCCAAACATTCGCATTTATAATATCTGTGCGATTCGCTGGTGAGGGTGACTTTTTTTTCAATAACCTCTATAATTCGCTATTTTACTCATACCGCCTCTACCTGCAATTCAAGGTCACTGAAATGTATTATTTCACTGTATGAGCTTTTGGAGTCTCACTTCTATCTTTCAGTTATATCTAACTCACCTTATAAGTGCTACAGTTGTACAGAATATTGATCTTCGATTAGAAACGAATCGTTTAGATACCATCTACACTTCATA
Source organism: Eupithecia dodoneata (assembly GCA_947044415.1). NCBI lineage: Eukaryota > Metazoa > Arthropoda > Insecta > Lepidoptera > Geometridae > Eupithecia > Eupithecia dodoneata. The sequence continues at coordinate 2,044,258 of OX345665.1, forward strand.
CGTGATAGTTGTGATGTAATAGGTTTATTAATAGCTTTTACTTTTATAGCTTCCTGCTTTTAAATTTTTTTTTCTCATCGCTAAATTTTGTATTGTCATGCAAGTAAATGCTTATTGGGTTCTGCTTAGACTTGCGATTGTTAGGTAATACCTATCGGATGTACGAAAGTTGTCTTCCTCAGATTTTGTTGCGATACAAAAGGCTTGTTTATTATATTAAAAGACGACCTCTTTGGCTCGGTGGGCGAAGGTCTTGTGACGCAGAAGGTCGCAGGTTTGATTCCCGCCTCGGGACAAATGTTTGTACGATCAGCAGATATTTGTTTCGGGTGTTTTCTATGTATAATAAAATATATATATCTATGTAATGTATTGTATTATGTATATCAGTTATCTAGCACCCATAACACAAGTTTTGTCTTCACTTGGGCTCAGATGATGCTGTGTGGCTGTCCAGCATTATTTATTTATCATAACAGAGACCGCGGACGAAGTATAGGCCCAGATGGAATGGCCTGAGTAGGTTCTTATGACATCATCAGCCTATATTAGTAGTCATTACGGCTGGACAATGGCCTCCCTAGATGAGTGTCATAGCGCCCTGTCTTCAGCTTGTCGCATCCAGCATCTGCCTGCAGTCTTTCGCAGGTCATGGCAGATGTAACTGCAGGTAGTGACTTCAGGAAGTGGTTATTATTCCCACGTTGTCCGTCATGGGCGGACAGCTCGTACCTCTTCAATTACCTGTGGCTATACTAACTTGCTTGCGGCTGCGGTTTCAATAGAACTTCTCACATTTTTACAGTAAACGCTATCCCTATTTAATTGAGGAGAAATGCGCTGCATTCATAAAAGTAAAAAGTGAATTGTGAAAACAAAAGAATTATTATAATTGCGGATGCCCATGTGAATAGAAGGTCAGGTTTATTCTCTTGTATATATGTATCTGCCAGATTATTAACTATCAGATTAATAATAGTTACTGATCGAACTTCAAACAATACAATATAAAAATACTTTATTGTACACTCGATGCAGAAAAAGACAAAACATGCAACAAGTACAATGGGCCGCTTTATCGCTTAGAAGCGATCTCTTCCAGGCAAACTATATGGAAAGAATTATGCGAATTTATGGTCATCTAAATCTGAAATTACCCACTGCTTAGTACAGGGTGCCCTATGTTTATGATCTACTATAGTCTGAGTTATCACACAAAAACATCTCGCTTATTACACTTATATGTGCGAAAGTTTGGATGTTTAGATGTATGGATGTTTGTTACCTCTTCACGTCAAACCTAATCAACGACAAAATGATAAGGGAGACTAAAAAGTCACCTTATCTTTTTGTTTACCAAATACTGTAGTTTCACCAATCCAAGGTTTCGATGAAACTAAAGCAGCCAAAACAATTCTAAAACTAGGCCATTCAATTCTCCAGGAAGCCTTGGAATAATTATCATCTTTCACTATTCTCTTAACCGAGTCACGATCGAGTTACATAGAGACCTCCACAGCAGCATCCTATTCAGAAGTTCTGTTCATGGTCCGTTGACAACGCTGCACAATAGAGGATGATACCTCGGAGAAACCTTGGCCGACTGAATAAAAAACCTTTTGTGCGATACTGCTATTTACCTTGCTGTAATTTATTCGGTACCTTTATCTAGTTCCGTTTTGCTGTTTGGATTTTTCTATGTTCGCACGATGTTTTCTAAGTATTTAATTTAGCAACTCGCAAATGGTTCGTTAACCTCATCTTTATAAATATCTAATTTCCTTTCTGCCAGGTAATTTTGACCTTCTTGTAAATAAATAAATAATGCTGGACAATTCACACAGCATTATCAATACAATACAAAAATACTTTGGATACAGATCATTATAAAAGACATTACATGCGAAAGCTAAGCAGAGCTTGTGTTATGGGTACTAGATGACTGATAAACATAATACAACACATTACATAGATAGCTATTTTTTGGTTCCTCTATCCATTTAGATGTCCTCTTTAAAACAAATTCTACATCCCTAGTTCTTAAATTTTTTTTACAGTTCATATCTCTGACAACGTTGTATATATTTCCAAATCATATTTACAAAAGCATTATGGTTGTCCTGTGTTACTGAGATAACCTAATATCTGCAAGTGCGCAAACATTCAGCCGCATAGGACATGTAAACATTGCCTAAGTGGTTCATTACACTATGTATTTGGGTTGGGTGCGGGCTTTATCAGTCTTACGAAATCATGTGTGGTGGTATTATCATTTATCAAGACATTGTAAACCTGCTATACGACTTTGGTTCTGAGCTCCAGTTTGTAGCTCGATTCCACTTACTTATATTTTATTCCCAATTACACGCAGTTAGTCAATTTTATATATAACTGGTAACTTTATATTTGACGCGGTAGCGTTGAAATTCAAACTTTTGGTAAGAAGGCCGCAAAGGATTATATACAAACAATGCTCCTAGCCTTGTCTATAGCGTGATTATATTTTGTTTTTTCACTAAATTATCCACGTCTCAAATCCAGGACTCATATATGAACAAAAAAAGGGGAACGCGCCTGGTTTAAAAAAAACATATTTTCAACTTCAACTTCTTATTTTTATGGCTCGCTGTTACTGTGTTGCCACAACTCTGCCAGTGTCAAAACATATTTTAAGTAACTAAACTAGGTACGGAAAAGTCTTTGTCACGTTGACAATCAGACTGTTTTAGTAGTTTCATATTCTCAGTTTCAATAATCTACTATCATTGCCTCGCAGATTAGAATACCTCTTTATACGGGCGAACTGTTTTTGAGTCGGTAATTGACACACATTTTTTGCCTCTACAGAAACTGTTAGGTACTTCTATATTCGGTTCATTATTAATATTGATTGTCATTGTCTTACTTTAATGCTCCCCTAGACACAGATTTACGGGTTAGAAGCTTTAAGACTACATCTTGATTTGACTATAGATAGCCGTTACCGCTTCTTGGCAATTCATCATTTTCAAAAGTAGCATCATTGTTAAGCAGGACTATGCTACACACCTTCTATGCAAATAAACTTGAACATTATGCCACTAATATCGTATTCGTGTGGCGTAACCCTATTGATTCGATTAAAACCTCATTCATTGGTTCTGTGAATCACGACAGGGGTAGCTACTCAATGCCATCGATGTCACTTACCGTCTTGTCTAAAACATCAGCTCAAGCGTGGTAAAGAATAGCGATGCCAGCATTAATTCAATCTTTTGCTCGTTTATCTCTCACAGCCGATTGTCCGTATGCTGATTAACTAATCAATGATGAAATATTTAGTCAATTAGCTCTTTCTCTCTCCAATTTTTTAGGAATAGATCTGATACTTGATTATTTCATCATCATTAATTGTAGAGATGATCAGCGTACAAACGTCTGGCTGTCAGCTTGACAAGTTCATAATTATTTCAGTTGAAAGTAATAATTTTCTTTGCTCTACATTAAATTACAAAAAATAGATATCTAGTAAAATATTTTGTTTGCTCACTGCTTATGAGAATCAAACAAAGTCGTGCTTTTTGAGCGATAGAGGTGAAAAGGTATTTTGTTATTATTCTCGTCTAATAGTTTTCAACCGAGCATCTGTCAACAAGTTAGTGCTGTGATTTGACGACACAATGTGCATTGTGCCTTGGCATATCGAGCACAGTTTTATGATGATGCTATCACTGCTTTTTGATTCATCGGACAACTTCCATTGTTATCAAACGTTGCGAAATGCCATTCAGTTAATACCTATAGTAGCAGCTGAACTATAGTATGCGTAAAATAAGAAGTTGAAGTTGACTTTACTAGAGTCTCTGTTCTGACAGAATAAAAATCTTTTTCGTTTACTTTTTTACTTTTACTATAGTAGACTTATAGTCAACTTCAACTTCTTATTTAATAATAATTTGGCTAAAGGTATCATCATAATCATAATTTTTTATTTGCATTTTTGAACGTAGTATTTATTTGCAGTCTATTGTTTACATGTATCGATAATTCGTGCAGAATTCTTGTTATCTTCATTGATTGATGTTACCAAGTTCGTACTTCATAAAAGGTATCATAAAAGGTGTCGTTAAATGTATCATTAAAGTGGTTTCATTACTACATTCATTTGCTTAATAGTGTATATGACTATTTTATTAATAGATTTTTCTCTTTTTCAGGTATATTCACAACTCTTGCAATGCTATGTAGACAACAAGGTAATTGCAGGTATATTTTCTATACACGGTTATCTACGTACACAATTCTTACTTTCTTTCGTAACGAATAAAAATAGTCAATTCAGATTTATTTAATATATTAGGATAATTAAGATTTTCAGTCCTCATGATCTTTTATAGAAACAGTAGCTGCACCCCGCGGTTTCACCCGCGAGGTGATAGATACTCGTATTTTGGATAATATACAATATATCTCTATGAATTACCTATGTGTTATTCTGATATGTAAGCTATATTATTGTGAAGTTTCATCAAAATTCATTCGGTAGTTTTTGCGTGAAAGAACAAAAAACATTACACCTACATACATCCTCACAAACTTTGGCGTTTATAATATTAGTAGGATATATTCTTGGCTGTGTGGTGTCGGCCGTGATAGAATAGCACCACCCCAACTCTTCCCGTGGGTGTCGTAGAAGGCGACTAAGGGACATACACCGGGGGGCGGGCAGCAGCGTCCCTTGCAGCACACTCCCTATACTGCGATCCCCAACCCGCATGCCCAGCGTGGGGATTATGGGCATCAACCCCCCCCATGGATAGACACGCCAAAAGAATGTGGCCCCCAGTTCCCGGCCGCCTCGCTATTCCTGGCCATGGTAGCGGCCACGGTAACGGCGGGGCAGGGGGTGCTAGGAATCCCCGGGCTACATCAGGCTACCAAACTCTACCTAAACTGACCCTGGCTACGTTTAACGGACGCACTCTGAGGCTTGACCATCATCTAGCGCAGTTGGAAGTGGAGTTAGAGAACATCAGATGGCATGTTCTGGGGTTATGTGAAGTCCGTAGAGAGGGGGAGGACACCGTAACCCTAGACTCGGGCCATCTTCTCTACTTTCGCGAGGGTGATAAAACATCCCAGGGTGGCGTAGGCTTCCTCGTCAATAAGGCCCTCTCTAGCAACGTCCAAGAAATCTCCAGTGTGTCGACCAGGGTAGCGTACCTGATCCTTCGGCTGTCCAAGCGGTACAGCATGAAGGTCATCCAGGTCTATGCACCGACCTCGGCACACTTGGATGATGAAGTGGAGGATATGTATGAAGACATATCCAAAGCCTTACATAACACCACTAAGGCCCACTTCAACGTTGTTATGGGGGACTTTAACGGCAAGGTGGGAACCCAGATTGGCAACGAATCCCGAATAGGCCCGCATGGTTATGGGGTCAGAAATCACAGGGGGCAAATGCTTGTCAACTTCCTTGAGAAGGAGGGGCTGTTCTTGATGAACTCTTTCTTTAAGAAACAGCCTCAAAGGAAGTGGACATGGCAAAGCCCCGACACTGTGACTAAAAATGAGATCGACTTCATCATGACGGATAGCAAGCACATATTCAGAGATGTCTCAGTGATCAACAGGTTCAATACCGGATCTGATCACCGACTCCTCCGAGGCTCTCTGAATATCAACTTGAAGCTTGAAAGAAACCGTCTGATGAAGTCCACGCTCCGACCTGACCCAATCCAAATCATGGCGGGCACCGAGAAGTTTCAGCAGCTTCTCGGGAATAGATTAGTTGCCTTGGAACCCACTGATGACGCTGACGAGACCCTACACAATCTGGTTGAAACGTTGAGGGATGAGGGCATCAAATTCTGTCGAAAGCAGCGTACTGGCAAGAAGTCCAAACTCTCGGATGAGACTCTTGGGCTGATGACAAAAAGACGGGAGACCACCCAAGCGACTTTGTCAGAGAGGTCAGACCTGAACAAGCGGATTGCGAAGATGGTACGGCACGACCTTCGGAGCTTCAACACGCGCCTCATTCAAGAGGCGATAGAGCGAAACCGAGGGTCCAAAGTATTCACTCAGCAGCTTGGCAGGAGCCACCTGACAAAGCTTAAAACGCACGACGGGAGGACCGTATTGTCAAAGCCGGAGATATCCGCCGAGATAGAGGATTTCTATGGCCGATTATACGCTGCACATGCCCCTCGTTACCGACGAGATGACCAAGATTCCAGAGCCACCCTGACACGCCACTATACCGACGAACTGCCTGAAATCAGTCAAGACGAGATCGTGTTAGCTCTAAGGCAGCTTAAAAATGGAAAAGCCCCCGGCGAGGACGGTATTACTTCAGAGCTTCTTAAAGCCGGAGGAGCCCCTGTAATACAGGAGCTACGGAACCTCTTTAATACCGTCCTTGACAGTGGGAGAACTCCAAAGGCGTGGAGCGGGAGTTTGGTGGTGCTCTTTTTTAAGAAGGGAGATAAAACCCTTCTTAAGAATTACAGACCCATCTCACTCTTGAGCCACGTCTATAAGCTGTTCTCACGAGTGGTCACGAACCGTCTCGCCAGGAGACTCGACGAGTTCCAGCCACCGGAACAGGCTGGGTTCCGCGGAGGATATGGCACCATAGACCACATACACACAGTGAGGCAGATTATACAGAAGTCCGAAGAGTATAATCAGCCCCTGTGTCTGGCTTTTGTGGACTATGAGAAGGCATTTGACTCCGTCGAAACCTGGGCTGTTCTGGATTCCTTACAGCGATGCCAAGTAGACTATCGTTATATCCAGGTGCTGAGTTGTCTCTACGAGGCCGCCACCATGAGTGTCCAAGTACAGGGTCAGCAGTCTAAACCCATCCAACTGCGCAGAGGAGTGAGGCAGGGGGATGTCATATCCCCGAAACTGTTCACGTGCGCATTGGAAGATATGTTTAGGTTGCTGGACTGGAAAGGAAAGGGCATTAATATAAACGGCGAGTACATCTCACACCTGCGATTCGCTGATGACATAGTCTTAATGGCGGAGTCGCTTGAGGAACTGAACCAGATGCTGGACGGCCTAGCTTCAGCCTCCCGATGTATCGGTCTTGGCATGAATTTGGATAAAACCAAAGTCATGATCAATGGTCACATTGATCCAAGGCCGGTGGTCGTACATGGTCACCTTCTCGAAACTGTTTCCGAGTACACTTACCTTGGGCAGATTCTGCAGTTGGGTAAAAACAGTTTCGAGAAGGAGGCCAAAAGGAGGATCCAGCTGGGCTGGGCAGCATTTGGGAAACTACGTCAAGTCTTCACGTCATCCATACCGCAATGCTTGAAAACGAAAGTTTTCAATCAGTGCGTCCTACCCGTTATGACCTACGGAGCTGAGACGTGGACACTCACGATAGGGCTGGTCCACCAGTTCAAAGTCGCTCAGCGAGCTATGGAAAGAGCTATGCTCGGAGTTTCTCTGAAGGATAGGATTCGTAACGAATACATCCGACAGAGAACCAAGGTTATCGACATAGCTCAAAGAATTAGCAAGCTGAAGTGGCAGTGGGCCGGCCATATCTCGCGAAGAACCGACGGCCGATGGGGCAAACGTGTTCTTGAGTGGAGACCACGACTCGGTAAACGTAGTGTAGGACGCCCTCCGACCAGGTGGGATGACGACCTGCGAAAGACTGCAGGTAGATGCTGGATGCGGCAAGCTGAAGACAGGGCGCTATGGCGCTCTTTGGGGGAGGCCTATGTCCAGCAGTGGACTGCTATAGGCTGATGATGATGAATGATATTCTTCGACCATGATCTTACTATGGAATATTTTGAACATTGAGTGCTAGCTCTACCAACCAATTGGTTTAGCCAAATTGCTTAATGCAGATGCAATTTTGTCATCACCGTCACTTGCTAGTTGTGTGTCTGCCTACGCGGTTGTTATGCCTGATGATAACGACCTTTGATCATAGAATTGGTTCAATAAACTGAGAATTTACACAACATTGGTTAAAAACCTTTTATAACTCTAATTTATGTATCTATTGATATGCAAAACAGAAAAAAATCTAATAATTATTAGGTTCTTAGACTAGATTGTGATCCAAAACATGCATGCACAACATGATCAGATAATAGAGCAGTAAAGGCATACAATTATTAATTTATAAAATGTTGCCACCAAAAATCTGTTTCAAAACAGCTCCCAAAAATGTAGAGAAACACGGCGAAGTGTAGTGGAAATTATAGTTTTCACTTTTATCCAGTGGTTGAACACAATGGCTTATGATGGCACAGTATGGTTCTAAATTGAGAGGAGACAACAGTTGTTAGGTAAATAATATTAGTTAGGTAATTTACGAGGGCAGTGGACCTTGTATATATTTATTGTCATGAGCGGAGCGAGAAGCGACTTACGTATCTAGAGACGCTAGGAATGAAGAGTAGTACTAGGTATACTCTGATAGTATTTGTCACATAGGTAAAATTAAAAAAAAAAGCCTTTATTTAATCCTGCTACATTGCTTTCTAATTTAGGTACTGTTATTGCGTTATTTATAACACTACGTTTGGTAGTGGTTTCTAGGTATACCAAGGTCATAAATTAAAAAGTTTGGAATTGATCAGTTAAGGAGTGTGAAGTTAAAACAACTGCCTATCATAATTATCTACTAGTGTAGGTACTAGGTTTACTCTGCGGTAAAACTAAGTTGTTTACTCTGTAGTATTATTACATGTCATCTGGGTATACTAAGGTCATCAATGACAAAACTCTGGAATTGATCAATTAAATAAACATGAGTACGAAGTTAATGGCAACTGTGTCTGGTTGGACACTTTTCTGCCAGTGTCAAGTGATGGAAAATAATTGTAAAATCGATGAGTTATTATTTAAAAATTTATTTAATATTAGATTCATCTTTCGTTAGCAAAGGTCAATGTTGAATGCTTTGTCGCTCAGTTCACCACTAACCTCAAAGACGGAACCAAACTTTCCCTACACTGTGTTTCTATAACCACGACAGACACAGGTAAACACTTGAGTTTTATTGGTTCTTTTTCTTCTTTATGGCGCTTTTTCTCACTTTGCTTGTGTTGCATTTTGTTAATAGTATTTAGGATAACTTTCTTCTCTTTGTTTGTTGTATTGACGACCTCTGTGGCGCGGTGGGCGAAATTCCGCTTACGACGCAGGAGGTTGCGGGTTCTATTCCCGCCTCGAGACAATTGTATGCCCGATCTGCAGATATTTGTTCCGGGTGTTCTGGTCGTTACCTATGTATTTATAATAAAAAAAATTATCTATCTATGTAATGTATTCTATTAAGTATATCAGTCATCTAGTACCCATAATACAAAGCTCTGCTTAGCTTGGGGCTGGATGATGCTGTGTGCATGTCCAGCATTATTTATTTATTTATTATTTTAGGTAAGTATACTTAGTTTCGATGGATGGGGGCGGTTCAGGACGGCTTAGTCGCTATTTGTGGTGCAGTTTGGGAGAGGGCTATGTTCAGCAGTGGACGTATACGTGATGATGATGATACCTAGTTTTCCCTATGACTGTTATCTTGGTTGCCGACCTATTTAGCATACGTTTCTCACGTAAACTTAGCCTAACACCGTTGCGTGCCGTATCACGCAATGCAAATACCACATCAGCACTCATGTATTCACAATGAGCTTTCTGCTGATTCATAGAATTAGGTAGCCATGGCGTTAAGCAGGCTATTAGTTATTCAAGTGCTTCAGACACCTTGGCCAATAGATAGATAGATAGACAATATTTTTATTGCACACATATAAATAAAACGAACAAGATATAAATAAAAACAAAATATGTGACAATCGATGAGTTTCAACCATAGATATGTATCGAAAGATAGGAGTCCCTAGGTGCTCATTCTTATTCTTAAGGTTGCCTGGAAGAGATCGCTCTAAGGTATTGTTTTCTGTTTTGTGTGGTATAATAAAGTGTATTCTATCTATTTATCTATCTTACCACCCAGTTCATCTTTCAAGTTCTTGTCTCGCTACAAATATTTATTTTAACTGAATAGTGAGTTTTTAAAGTGGCACGAAATCTTTCGAGAGAAGTGTGCCCAGTTACCGCCGTCTACTTAATTTGGCAGGGCCAGGGTAGTGGCCCCTGATATGATTAACTTAGATCTAGGTTAAGCCTATAAATAAATATAAATAATAATAATATATGTTGAACAATCCACCCACACAGCATTATCATGGCTTGTATTATGAGTACTAGATGACTGATATACTTAATACATTACATTGATAACGACCAGTACACTCGGAACAAATATCTGCAGATCGTATTCACAACTGTCCTGAAGCGGGAATCGAACCCAACCTCCAGCGTCACAGAGGTCGTCAATAGCTAAACTATGTGTATAGGAAGTGTTGCATGCACTTAATTGTTGTAAATATATACAAAGTAGGGGTATAAATAGTCAAATTGAACTAAATACCTAGTCAAAGCTATTAGTCAGAATCCTGACAGTCTGATGCAAATCTGATAGCCCTTTGTCGTGATTCAAAGACTCATTTTCAGTTTAGTTTTGTTTTAATCAGTAACGGAAATAGCGTACCTACCCTCTTTGAAGAAAGTATGGGAAGTCTAGCAAAGAATTTAGGAGCTGTATAATAGTATATGTAGGTACATATAAATAAACCTTAAATAAACAGAGAAACTGACAAAATCGGTCTCCACTCAGCATGTGCTGAGAGTAGATCATACCATAGCGCTGGTCTTCTATGGAGACCGTGGTGCGTAAGGTGGCCTTTGTTATATGTATTGCGGATCTACAGTGTTGACGATAATTTAGTAACTTCATTTATATAAGGCGATAAAACTGACTGACAGCCCATAACTCGAATACAATGTATACAAGCTATAACGCCTATTTAATTCGCCAAAGTTCCAAGAAAGTCCATAGACAAATACATCCAGAATGACAATACGAATGAAAGTGCATTCACTGCGGTTATAAATTACTACGAGTCTAATATAGAAGCTGCTTAATATTCTGTGTAAGCCGGAAACGTCTACTTCTACGCAGAATAGACAAATAAGACGTTTTGTTGTGCTCTTGTTATGTAAGCCAAGCTAGAGTTTACAGGTGATTCTATTTCATCTAGGTTTCTTCCGGGGACTACAACGTGCCTAAATCGAAGTCACCACTTGCTGATTAAACAGTAAAACTAGGAGAAAATGCTAAATTTACCATTCATAGAACCTTTGACGCACAAATTATAAGCAGAAATATACATCCTACTAATATTATAAACGCGAAAGTTTGTAAGTATGGATGGATGGATGTTTGTTACTCTTTCACGTAAATACTACTGAATGGATTTTAATGAAACTTTACAATAGTAAAGCTTATACATCAGCATAACACATAGGCTATAATTTATAAAGATATATTGTATATTATCCAAAATACCTATCACCACGCGGGTGAAAACGCGGGGCGCAGCTAGTATAGACATACTCGTATTTGCACGTTCCAGTCCCTCATTTTGCAGACAAATATAATGATACTAATTCAAAACATAATTATACTATTCTTTATCCACGTATGGGTACACTTATAATTACACAAGGCTCAAATGATACAAGAAGTAATGTTAAAATTCCTTGGCCGACTTCAAACAATTAAAAAATTGCACGTCTAACTGTTGCTTGCAGTCAAGTGTGAGTAAAATGTTAAAGCCCTATCTTTAAATGGTTACCTTAATAAGTTTCTGATGATTTTGCAGTCAAGTGTGAATAAGTTTATGTGTAAGCATTAGCACAGAATACAGCTCACAACATAATGGAGCTAGGGCGCTATGGAGCTCATTGGGGGAGGCCTATATCCAGCAGGGGACTGCTATAGGCTGATGATGATGACAGCTCACAGTTTCATAGAGATAAGACCCAACAAGACGTCGAATTTATACCACTCACTGTACATAGCCATACAATGGGCTACTTAAGAATATTCAGCGTTTTTGCAATTGTTTTCTATATGTTAATCACAAAATCATTAACACTCTGAGTGCTGAAATCACACGGTATGTGTTTTCTACAAGTGACTAATATGCGTAAATCCACACTAGCGCAGCGGCTGAGAAAATACAGATCTGTGTGACTCAGCACATCCGTAATATTTTTAGAACGAAACGCATGTGCGGCGCAACACAACCGCTGCTGTGTAGAGCGGCAGCACGAATTTTTTAGGTTAAAAAAAAGATTCGTCAAAAAAAAGCAGTCGTCGAAAAAAAACCGCAGTCAAAGTGTACAATGGGCTACTTAAGAATATTCAGCGTTTTTGCAATTGTTTTCTACATGTGAATCGCAAAATCATTAAACGGTTCCGAAGCGTTTAGGTGCCTCTAATTACATACACGAGTATATGTATTTCTTTGCATATGTGAGAAATGATGTGGTATGATTTGTTTCCGGGAGTATTGTATAAAGTTGTATAAAAAGTATGTAGATTGCTTTATCTGTATTTAAATTCATAGTATCGTTAGCTTCCCATGTATTCTTTTTTTTTTTTAAGAAATTTAATATCTCTAGGCTAGCTACTTAAAAATCAGTAGTAAAAAGTCTAACCTTATTTACTCAATACTCAATTTATTTATTGTTATCATCACATTGGCTTAATTAGTAGGTTCTTATGTATATATTAGTATCACAATGTGAACCCTATTGGGCGTGAACAACAAGTGGAAGGCAGACCGAGGTAGTTTTTAGTAAAATATAAATATGTAGGTACTAAGGTAAGTAGTACCTACTTGTCCAGTAATTTTAGTAATTATTATATTTTATTTGCCTTTTCATAATGTCAGTTTATTTATTTATTCTTATCATAATGTCAATTTGTCATTTAAAAATTCATTTATATCATAATAGCATTTGTCAATTAATAATTTCTTTAGTATTTTTATGAATAAGGTATCAGATTCTATGTCTTTTATTGCGTTTGGTAGTTTGTTATACATTTGGGCCGGTACTGTGCATACACAGGTTTGATGATGGTTGTATGATTTATTTCTAGGCTAGGTCTATCTATGTAGGTAGATAAATTTCTTATAATATTGGTAGGCTATATACAAGTTTTACTTAGTTAGAGCGAGGAGTCGATGCATTTTCAGCACTAAGGTTCTAGGGTAGATACTTAAAGGTAAATTATAATGTAGACATTTAGAGGTAATGTAATTCGTTTTAAGTACTTTGTTAACTGTTACAAACCATTATTGGAAATAAATACTTTTTATTTGAAGTATTTCTGTATGTATTGGTATAATTTAAGTTTTTTCTATGTATATTTAAGTCGGTTATTCATCATCCGCATTCCTATTTTATTCTACTGCTAGGCCTCTATTGCTTAAAGTTTATTTGTATTCAAAAACTTATAAACAAATAATCGGCACTGGGGCAAACGTGTTCTTGAGTGGAGACCACGACTCGGTAAACGTAGTGTAGGACGCCCTCCGACCAGGTGAGATGACGACCTGCGAAAGATTGCAGGTAGATGCTGGATGCGCCAAGCTGAAGACAGGACGCTATGGCGCTCATTGGGGAGGCCTATGTCCAGCAGTGGACTATTGTAGGCCGATGATGATACAAATGATTATATACATTATGTGTTTTGTAGAAAACCGTGTATTTGTGCAAACTTGTGTAATATTGTCCATGTATAGGCAGTTTCATTGTGCAAGTTGTGAATATTTAGTACGAATCACTCAAGCAGAGTTATTGTATAATTATGACTGAGACCTGTCTTTGTTACCTAAATACAAATCATGTTACGCATTGTGATTAACTCATACAATAAAAAAGTATATGTTCCAAAACAGATAATTTTAATTAGTATCGTTAGTACTCGACATTAACGAGAGTACGAGTATCTTTTAATGCATTATTATTTTTTTGTTTTGCCGTCTTCTTCTTCCTCGGGAGACAATAATATTTCGTTGCTAAATTAAATGAAATTAAATGAAATAAAGGTTTGATATCTTCAATTGTTATAGAAATCGTTTCTTTATCTTACAATACATATACATAGGTTATCCATTAATTACCGGACACCATGTATAAGGACAATTCACTCAATAGCATCAAACCCTACAATAAGCAGAGCCTGTACTAGATAACTGATTTACGAAATAAATTAATAAAAATAAAATAAATTGCAACTTATTGTAAGAGAAAGTCATAAAACGAATGAAGCAGAAGTTTGCCACTAACCTAGTAATAAACTTCACGTTGAGAATATTATTGTGAAACAAAGATTAAAACGAATTACCGAACAACAGATGCTCATTACTTGATATTTGACATAAATTTGCTAGTATATTGAAATTACCCTGTCGAAATGTCTATGCTATTACCGAAGGCTCATCTATTTTATTACTTGGTAGAAAACAAAAGACTAAACTATAGAAAAAAATCGTAAATCTTTTGTTTTCTGATTCTTTAGGACTTAGGCCATTATTCTATTACTTACATAAATACATTTATATACTTAAAACGATTTAAGAGGGCGCATTACGTATTACTAACATTTATTATAAGTTCATTACTAACAAATTATGTATCATAGTAGAGGAATTTTATTTATTTATTTATTACGCGTCATTTTATGCAGAGGATAGGCATGAACTTTCGCGTTCATAAGCGCGATGGGACAGAGCATAACTCTTTGGAATAGTGGCGTAAGCGCAAAAAATTAGGGCAACCAAAGCCTTTATAATTTATAGCCCCTTAACGCCAAAATTTGTAAAGACTAGTCTAACTATTTAGTATTGGTGCATGTAACATCCATCCCTCCATTCATCCATACCGAACTTTTGCATTTATTAACATCTCTTTAGCTTGACTCTATATTTTCATCGGTCCTCCGATGCATCACGATTTGCGGTCAACTAGTTCTCAGCTGTCATTCACCCCGACACCTGAGTATGTTGGTACTTATGACAGAGTATGTTGCGCAATGACACCTCTGTGGTGGATACCTGATCTTTGCGGATTTATTACTGTGATTATGTAAAGTAATGCACATAGGTGAGCGGTCAAACCTGAATTGAGTTCAAATGGTTTAAGTGTTTACGCACAATTTACTTTAGCCTCCATCATATTATCGTTTGAATTATTTAATTGATGATCATAATCTCACAGCGAAAAGATACCTAAGGTTTATCCTATTTCTACTTCCTATATTTCATTGGAAAGTTCTTACGTTTAAACGTTATTTTGTTTGAGGTTATTTCTGCATGGTTTTTCAGTTTTCGGATTCAGAGACCTTTTCTATGAATCTGTCAAAATCTTCCGTATCCACTGCATTAGTTAATAATAGCCCACTGTTCAAGTTCCTTTAATAATAGCCAACTGAAAATTCATCTTCCTTTTTTTAATTTTATACATTGGTCCTACTCCTCCCCCTACAAAAATAATCTAGCATCTGTGTCATTACCTTCTCTCTTCTTCATTATTACGTACAAGTTTTTGGTTTGATTATGATATTGACTCAATAAATGTCATATCTTCGCTAAATCGATTATTAGATAAGTTTACTAGAAAGCTTTTCGCCGTGTCTCGATAATCTCTTCACAGCTCTGTTAGCGCGTCGATGTTTGCTCACAGTACCTTTTGTTCAGATCTCTATTTGTTGTTCTCACGTCCGCAGGTTTCCTTCGAAGTCTTTGACGGGTTTTGACAAACACAAATGCAATAACCCTAAGCTAACTTAGGGTTATTGGTTCTTTCTTTAGAACTTTGGCGCCCACAATTGGCACTTGACAAGTGCCAATTGTTTTGTCGATCTCTTATAGAAAGAAAGAAGAAAGAAATATATATATATACGCCAATAGCGTTGGCGCTAAAAGGCAACAAATCGAAAGAAAATTTTATTTATGCGTTGTCAATTCGAAATTCAAAATAATCCCTGACAACAGCGAAACGGTAAAGTCTGCGAGGAACGTAAAATATGGCCTGTAAAAAAATGACGGTGACGGTTTAGTTTCCGATCAAAAAAACAAAGGCTATTGAATGAAATTATTTTCCAGCTCTAGCGTTTGATTAGTGTCCGTTATTTTGGTATATCGGCTATTCAGTTCGTGACATGTAGGTGCACAATAATGTCACTTTTCTAACAATGAGCACATGATCGCTATATTTATACAAACAATGCTATTGTCAAGACCTGCGAGGTATATTTGGAGTCATTAGAGAATATACAAAGTGTTCTCATAGACATAATTGGTTGTTTGCAATCACGATGTCCTAGAAAGTCGGTGACCGAGTTTGATTCATGTTTCTCACATAAACTGTTCGGGTGTTTTGAGTTTTTTGTATACATTCACTTTATGAAGCGCGAAAGTGCACGACATGACATTGAAATCGTTAATTTTCGTATCTCATCGTTCTGTCGTGACATTTGAACTAAGACTCTTAGTCCCAAAAATCTTTTTTCCCAACAGTGGGTGAAAACGGGTAGACCGAACCAATTTTGTGAATTTTTTGAAAATTTTAGTACTTATACTTTACAAATCAGTATATTTTATACCACTCGATATAGGTATTCATCACCAAAAAACACCTTGCTGTCCAATTAAAACAAAATAGGAGTAGGTGTCAAAAAAACTGAATGGAACCGAAGTCGCACGGTCGCCACAATACTAATAGTCTCTATTGTACTGAAACTACATTGAATATCTTGTTAGAGTTCCGTTCCTATAATTACATTGATGTAAAGTTCATGTGGGAAACCGAATTAGAATGTGATTGGCACTTATATTTGCTGAGAAAGGGTCTGGACGACCAGAAAAGGAAAGAAAGGAATGGGAAAAAAGAAAAGCCTGGAAAGAATAGGATAGTAGATAGTAGCAAGTAATCCTTATAATTATGATAGTAAGACTGTGAATGAGGCTCGCACAGGAAATGTTAGGCTTGCATCTAAAAGACGAGACCTATACAATGAATCGCTCTGACAAGAATGTTACGAAGTAGAAGAAGACACAAGGAATGTTAGCTAGCAGGCTACGAACTTGGAACTGGCTACGAATACTACACATGATTTGTAGCAATAAAGAGCTTGCCATAAATCTTTTAGGTTTTTTTAACATCGTTTTATCGTAAATAGAAAATCGTCGTTAATGAGTGCTTGAGCGATACCTAGTGTTATTATAGGGCAGTTTTAAGGTAACTTACGATACAGTTATCTATGGTTGTTCAAAGGATTCGGTTAAAGGTCTCAATCTTTTTTATTTTATTAGTCTTCATATAACGTCATCAGATAACGATTCTGCGTTAGCAATGAAACACATCGTGGATCACTTTTTATAGCGTTTGGTGACACATTATGACCATTAGCATTCACTTCTCGCACACGATAATCTATCGGTAGTTTGAATCTTTCGTAAAGTTTTTTAACCTTTCCTGTGTATAAACATTAGATATTAAGAGTCCTAACACGCAAGGAGCCATTATAAACACTTGGTAGTCTTACAAGGACCGTTAAGTTGCCTTTGGAGAATTCTTAATTCTTAAATTTGGTGTTTTGAGTATATAGATTATATCGGGCATTATACGCGTTCAGAAATCTTACAAATAAAAAAATTACCTGTTCATTTTTATTATGTTATTCATTTGCCAAACAAACGAATATTTTGATTCTGAGGAGAGAATCATGTCAGGAGCTATTTAGAATTGAATCCACCAAATAATCGTCGGTCATTTCCTCTCAAGTCTTAGACTTTATATACTTTTTACTGGACTCTGTGGTCCTATCAATCATGAAGTAAACATCTGCCATTATAACTGGATTCCAAGAAGACACGAGTCTTCAGTATAAAGATTGTCTAGCTGCACGCTACACATACTAATCGCAGCAGACGGAAGGACCACATTCCACTCATTAAGCTATTAGCGCATTCGTTACGAGGAAACGGGGTGGTGCAGGGTGCTCTAGGCCCGTTACTGTTCAATCGTCACAAGAATGTAGTGCAAAAATATACGACTCTTTCAATGCTCAAACAAGAATTTGTAAAGCCTAATTTTATGTCTATGTAAGTTTATTATAGTGTTCGTTATGTAGGTATTATAATGTAGTGCAACTATTTTTTTTATAAATATCTATTCAAATGCCACCGTCTATATTGTTTCTTCAAGTCAAGTCCATCCGAAGGTAGCCTGGAAGAGATCGCTCTCAGCGATAAGGCCGCCCTTTACATTTCGTCTAATCTAATTATTAACTTATGGATTGTTTCCTGTCTTGTGTGTATAATAAAGTGTATAATAAAGTGTTTTGTTTGCCATCGATCTATCTATTCACGAAAAATAATCGAAATGGTATAATCAGGAATAAGGACTTCAAGAGGGTAACGCAATGAAAATGTCAATGATGTTTTTAATAACTTTACTTCTTAAGGCTTATTTCGTAATAAGCACTTAGAAAATATACTAAGATGATTAAAATTACTAGTTAGGAAGACAGAATTCTTAATGATGTAGTTTTTTTTAGCAAAACCAATATTGCAAGTTGCAACAGGCTTTCGTGATAACGACTTACGTAACGTTGCACCTGTCTTTAGGTATTCAACATTTTAGTATGGATTGGCAAGAATGTTCTCACACAAAAACTTAATATTTTTATGCAATCCGCACTTATGCGATCGTTCAACTTCGAAACTTGATTGCATGCTCTACATCCACACAGACTAAAGCTGAGCTTTACGAGTAGGTGGAGAATGTAACTGGGAGCGGAATTGTTAGCTTTTAAAGGAATTAGTCCGTAGTTCTTTGAAATTTTAAACATTAATACCGAAATAGCACGTTTTAATTTAATTATTCATAATTATAGGTCACCGTTGACATACACAAATTGATTATTGCTTGATTCAGATGTTTCACTCTTACTATTTTCGCCATTCATTGCTTCATTTTCTGTTTTTAATAGCAATTAAAACGCACCCAATGAACGTGGACATAGTACAAGTGTTACATTCACGAATATTTATTTATTCGCCTTGCATGATAAAACATAATACGAAACATTATACTAGAAAATTATTACAAAGGCGAACTTAACCCTAGAAACAGTACATCTATATCGACCACCGTCGCCGCCCCGATTTATAATCTACGAAAATTGCCGACTTTAATATTTCCCTTACAGGTATTCCTTGTTCCTTTTTTCTCATATAAATATGTATATTATAAGCATTTGAGCAATAACTCTTCAAAGAGCGGTAAGCCGGTAACCGCTTTCGGACGTGCAAAGAGCTTGGCGTGCGGTCACGTAGTTAGTTCTCATCGTGCGTGATGAATTATTAATTTGTATCAAATATATTTGCAAATATATTTACGGATTTTGCAATTTGTACGGTAACTATATGGAATTCGAAATCATGAGCATTTAAAGCCGGATTATTTTTTGTAGGAATTACTTCGATCGATTTGACGACCGATGTGGCGCGGTGGGCGAAGGTCCGCCTGCGACGCAGGAGGTTGCGGGTTCGATTCCCGCCTCGGAACAATTGTGTGTTCCGGGTGTTCTGGTCGTTTTCTATGTATAATAAAAAAAAAATATCTTTCTATGTAATGTATTGTATTATGTATATCAGTTATCTAGCACCCATAACACAAGCTCTGCTTACCATGGGGCTAGATAATGCCGTGTGAATTGTCCAGCATTATTTATTTATTATTTATTATTATTACTTAAATATGTATCGAAGCCATAACATGAGAAAATAAATTGGGTGACTTTTGATTTTGTTTAGCATGATGATCATGCATGCACTGATTAGGCCAGGATCAGGAGCAAGAAAAATTGAAGAATTAGAAAAAAAATATTTTATTTCTAAAAAACTTAATAATAGATATAATAGGTTTTTTTAATTTCCTCTTTTCTCTAAATCTAAACCGGATAGCTGATGATAATGATTGCACGGATAAAAGTGCATAAATAGAGTTAATATTGAATATCATCTAAATCCACTTAGTAAAAGATAAAACCTGCTTTTTGTACACAGCGAAAGTGTTTCAAAAGAACGTTAACTACTTTATAATAGGGGTCATTCGTGGTTTAGCAATATTGGTTTCTATGGAACCTTTTACTGTAAAACTTGTGTTAAAACTCATGTTGTGATGATTCCTTGACCCACTGAAACTGGTAATGCCATTGTTATATAGATAAAAACTATTTTGTAAAACTCGTTAGTGCAATGTGTAAATATTGTTTTTGATACTAGTTAGTAATAAATATAGACCGAACCCGACAAGGGTTAAAGTTAAGAGGTAAATAAACCTACCTGTACAATTAGTAGTAGTTAGTTAGTACTAGTAATTGTCTAAATATTGTATGTCCGAAATAGATATATTGCTGTTACCAAATTATTATTTAAGACCTTTCCTATGGATGTTTCAACACAATTTTACAATAAATACATGTATATTCACAATGTATATTCTTATTCTTATTGTGTCTCTAACATCTTGCCAGGTGCTATGGATGAAATATAATTATAACATCATAGACAGGATGTAACATAACGGTATGTATGTTAAGTTCAAGGTAACACGTTACCTTTGGCTTTTTTAGGGTCTACTGTTTCAAGTGTTTTATTTTACTCATCAGCTGTTCTTATTTTCATTTCATTTTAAACCTTTTATTCAGAAAATGTTTACTTAAATAATATTGCTTAAACTACATCTTTATTATCTGTTTGCCCTCTTTTGGCAAAGTCTTCCTCCAACCCCTTCCACTATATTCTTTCTTCACCCTGTCTCCTAGATCCGAATGGGGGACTTCAATGATCAGCTGTTCTCAGTGTTCTTTAAATAATGGCTCATTTATAAATATATAGTACTTACTTTTTGTAATGATCTGTATCTAGTGTACAATAAAGTATTTTTTTATTGTATTCTACTTACAACATTCCTTCGATTATATTTACATTTTAAACTGAACTATTTCCTACAAAAAGCTCAACCATCCAGACGATAGGTCATCGAAACGGTAAACAAACAAAGCATATTACTCATCAGCTGTTTTCTGTTTTTATTAAATAACGGCTAATTAATAATAGATAGTACTTACAACATTCCTTCGATAATATCTATTATCAAAGTATTTCTTACAAAAAGCTCAACTATCTAGACGATATAGGTCGTCGAAACGGGATACATACAAAGCATCTTACATTAAGTGTTTTATATTACTCATCAGCTGTTCTCAGTCTTCATTAAATAAAGGCCCATTAATAAAATATAGTACTAACAACATTCCTTCGATAATATCTATTATCAAAGTATTTCCTACAAAAAGCTCAACTATCTAGACGATATAGGTCATCGAAACGGGATACATACAAAGCACCATACATTAAGTGTTTTATATTACTCATCAGCTGTTCTCAGTCTTCATTAAATAAAAGCTCATAAAAAAATATAGTACTAACAACATTCCTTCGATAATATCTATTATCTAATTGAAGTATTTCCTACAAAAAGCTCAACCATCCAGACAACAGGTCGTCGAAACGGGATACATACAAAGCACCTTACGATAAATTGTAGACTCGTGCCATCTTGTGTCCATAATCGGACCCAATTTGCTTTTTTATCGACCATCGATCTTGCAAAAACAAGATGCTCTTTCGCGAACCGGTTGTAGATGTCACCTGACAGGTTGTCGTCAGCTGACGAGACGCTGCTTTCACCTGTAGTTTTTTCAAGTAGTTTTATTTTCAAATTAGCCAATTACAAAGATCGTTGGATTGCGATGCTGTCCGTTAAGATATTAAAATATCGTCCACGAGAGCTAATGCCGACAAACTGTTGCACATTTTGGCAGAAACTATATGACTGTAATGAAGTTTTTATATGGAAATAATTAAATACAAAAAATACAATCTTTTTCATAATGTTTGCGGAGAAAAACCTTTAGTTTCGTTAGATTTCATAACTTTATATAATAATATACAAGACTGGACTTTATAGTATACAATCAACTTAAAAAAAAGTCACAAATATGAAATGAAAACTCATTTCAATGGTTTGCTGATATTTGTGCCTATAAACATCCAGGAATATCATCCATATATAAATAACCAATAAAAAATAAATAAATATAAAATAATAAATAACAAAAAAAGGCTTACGAAGAAACCAGGCCGCATTCGTCAAATTGGCGTCAAAACATGCCAGGAATGCTTTCACCTGCCCACGACAATTTATTGGCAGGTGATAGCAAACTAGTTATAAGCAGGCATATTGTTGACCGACAAAACGCCTATGATGTTGATGGTAATGACCGACAAACACCTGAACTTGAATTAGATTACAACTTTTACTTTCTTTTTGAAATATGCAATTCTGTCTGACACCGTTTATGCTTTACACGTGTCAGTAAATTAAGTTATGAATAAAGTGCCTTTGTGTCAGTAGTACCATTGATTTGTACCATTGATGGTACAAGTGACACACATTTGTATCATTAGTACCATTAATGGTGTGTGTCAGTAAATCAATAAGTTAATAATGCTGGACTATTCACAGCACTAACTAGCCACAAGCTAACTGAGCTGGTGTTATGGGTAAAGGATAACTGATAGACTTGATTGAAAATTGATAAGAAACATCCTGAAGATTATCTGCAGATTTGTCCCGAAGCGAGAATCGAACCCGCTGCGCGACAGTGTATCAAAGAAAGAAAATATATTGTATGTCTTCTATTTTTGACACACTCTGTCGCGAAAATAAATCCTCTACCTCTATCTACGACATCCTTAGGAAATTTTAAGATTATGTAGCACACTTTTTGCAAATAATAAATCATGATATTTTTTTTCAATGGTTTCTGTCTATTGATGGTTATAAAATAGTCATAAAAAGAAGATATCATAAATAATAGTATCGATTGCATAACATGCAAAATAAACAATTAGTTTAGTTTAATATCGGTGCAAATGAATATTCAAAAGCTTCCGATTTTTTATTACCTAGATCTAGAACGATATGAATAATGCTTCTTAGATACCATCACTTAATTAATCAAATATTCATGGACATAATTAAGTAGAAACAAATGATTGCATAGAGTTATTGAGGAATGGGGTGAAGTTGTCAGATTTCATCCAAAATAAATAGTAAATTTCATCAAAAATTTCATCTAAATAAATAGTAAATATATAATATGTATAAGTTAACATATTATATATTTACTATTTATTTAGCTCAGCTTAATTTGGGGCCCGATTTATTAAAATATCAGTATTATATTATCCTAAGAAGTGACAGTTACATTACATTACAAGAAGTTACATTGCATTACATTTCATTACAAGAATAGTGACCCACCAGACAACGATAACAATTTAAACGAAAGCAACCATAATGGGCGTAACTAATCGGAAGTCGTGGCTTACAAAACATCACTTAGTTACTACATAGCCTGCATACTAACCATAAGGAATTATGTAAAGCTTTTAAAAAATCTTACATAGTATTCTTTGCACACTGCCTTTTTCGTGAAGGTCTCTGAGTTTATATATATATATATATATGGAAACTTCTAATTGGCCTTAAGTTAAATATTCTTGTATCTAATCTTTATCTAGCTGTAAGTTTTCCTAAGATTGTAAAAATAAAATAAATAATATATATATATATATTTGTTTATATATATAGATTTCAAAAATATTACAAAGATTCCTTTAGTAATATTTTAAGAATAAAAATATTTTTTTATAACTCATACAAAAACAAGATATGTAAAGTAAATGTTAGGTAGTAGGCACGGATAACACAGACTTATTTAAGCATTAATATTATTGTTTGTGGATTTTAATTTGTTTTAAATTGTTTGCGTGTGTGTTAAAGACTATTTAAGTTAATATTAATTGTTTGTGAATCTAAATTTGTTTTAAATTGTGTGTGCGTGTGTGTGTGTGTGTGTGTGTGTGTGTGTATTAAACGTAGTATACAAGAGGTCTCAATAACAAATACAATGGTCCAATAATAAAAAATGTAAAAAATACAATGGTTCCTGAGAAAGTCCATTAACAATTCAATATTTATCACACCCGTCAAAGCTCCAATTGCCCTACATACTAAAACACGTAATTCTCGTAACACTTATCGTTAAAATAGGGAAGTGAAAGCCAAAGAAAAAGTAAAATAAATAATACTTAAAACTGTCACCCGGTCGGAAGCAAGTGAAACGTCAAGTTATAATTTTTAGGTTAATGCATCCAAAGTTCGAGAATTTCGTGGATCGTTAAACGTAAAACGGAAGAGACATTATAAAGATGCTCCAATATAACAAATATATCTCTACAATATTTACGAATATTTTGAAGTTTTAGATTCGTCCGATCGGTAGGTAAAAGGCAGTAGGACCACGTAGCCAGAGGGTCGTTTTGTTATGTCACTAATTATGAGTTTTTTTTATAAAACTGGTGTACCTTAAAACGCACAACCGACATTGTCCTAGATATTTATGTAGATTTAGGCTTTATTATTATATTACCATCACTTTGTTAAACGGCTTTTAAAATTGTTTATTTAAAATCCTATTATTTTAAGGTCACAGGTACGCCCGCTTTCCCTTACATAATAAGTTTTCAATATTACATCACTGATAAACAACTTCTTGGTTTTACGATGTAAGGGCTTCGCATTCAGGTGTTAATGGGCACATTGTGAGAGTTATACCTTCATTTAAAAGCTTTTAAAAGATATGAATATTCAAAATAACTTCCTTTAGGAGTCGCTGCAACCGATTAATGATCTATTGCATTGTATTTATTAAGCACCAAAAACGACGCCGTACGCTGTGGCGTCCCATAAATGTGGAAACATATAGATAGTTTTTAAGTTTTTGCATTGTATAATATTAACCCCTAAGTGATTTTTAGTTACGTCCTTTTTGATAAACATAATAATAAAAACATACAAATTTCTACGTACTAGTACAACGGGTATTTATCGGGTTTATTTACCTATTTTTCCCGACGTACCTATTTGAGATGAGTGGAAGAAGGGGAGGGATTTGCTCTGCAGTGGGACACTCCGGGCTAATATCATAATAATAATACCTATTTGGTCACGGAGCGTCGGAAAACATGGGTAAATAAACACGATTAATATGTAGTAACCCTTGGTTGTAAATTGTTAATTATGTGTGTTCAGAATATTTATACACATTTCTCTTTTTACTACTAGTGTCTAGCACACTGAAAACTAGAGAAGGTTGGTCTTAGTGTCCGCGATCACATCGTGGTGCAACACATTAACTGTGGTTGAACCAAGTTAACAGTAGTAGGTCTAAGTACCGATACACAGATTAACAGGTAACACTAAGACAATCATCATAATATTGTACGCAGATATTTGTTCCGGGTGTTCTGGTCGTTATCTATGTAAAATAAAAATTATTTATGTATTTAATTATTATTTGGCTTAAGTATATCAATCATATAATACCCATAACACAAGCTCTGCTTAGCTTGGGCCTAGATGATGCTGTGTGGATTGTCCAGCATTATTTATTTATATGTTGGGATAAGATAAGCCATGGTGGACAATTTGGTGTTTCCTAGTAATCGTGTGTCCCCTTCTTAGTATTGTAGTCATAAAATTGTAAGTCGCACAATACAATACAAAAATACTTTATTGTACACCAGATGCAGACAATTATAAAAAAAAGACATTACATGTGACAAGTACAGTGGGCGGCCTTATCACTAAGAAGCTATCTCTTCCAGGCTTTGCATGTAAAATAATTATTTGAATTTAAGAAAGGCAGGGGTTGTACCAAAGTTAAAATAAATATGGTCATCTAGCACACGAAGGAAAGCTTCGTGTGTGGCCTGGCCATTATGCAAACGCGAATTAGTAATGTTAATTGAGGACCTTTTGTTCTACCGAAGGTGAGCTATGTACGGCTAGCTTCGGTATTCAGCTCAAGTGTTGACCCTGATTGAAAATCAGATGATTATCTTATCAATTCATTCATTTCTTCTTGCTCATTGGGGGATGCCTATGGCCAGCAGTGGACTAATAATAAATATATAATTCTAGAAAATTCACACAACATTATCTAGCCCTATGGTAAACAGGAGAGCTAATATAGGCTGATGATGATGGTGATCTTATCAATACAGATTTTTATACAAAGTTTTCATATCGCCTTTATTAAGTCCGAACACTTGCCAAAAGAGATTAATTATAAAAACTTTTTTTTCTTATATTAGCCTGTTTCGTCCCACTGCTGGGCAAAGGCCTCCACCAAATCTCTCCACTCACTGCGATCACGCGCGATAAAATACGTTAAAAGTCTAAAAAAATCTTTAAGATGTACTAAGAATTATTATTATTATGTTAATTGTTCCTGCTTTATGTGTATTTGTGCTCTATTTTTATATATGTACGTTCTTAATATATATATTTTTTTTTATATATTATATAATTATTTTAAATAATTACGCCACCGTCAGCTTTAATACGTACCGATCCTATCCATCCAAAGGTTGCCTGGAAGAGATCGCTTTTAGCGATAAGATCGCCGATTGTGCCACTAGATTTAGTTAATATTAAGATTCTTTATTTTTATTATTTTCTTTATATTTGATGGTGCAATAAAGGTATATTGTATTGTATTGTTAGAAAGATGGCGCACAAAGATACTTTTTTAAAAACACCGTCAGCTTTAATACGTACCGATCCTATCCATCCAAAGGTTGCCTGGAAGAGATCGCTTTTAGCGATAAGATCGCCGATTGTGCCACTAGATTTAGTTAATATTAAGATTCTTTATTTTTATTATTTTCTTTATATTTGATGGTGCAATAAAGGTATATTGTATTGTATTGTTAGAAAGATGGCGCACAAAGATACTTTTTTAAAAACACCGTCAGCTTTAATACGTACCGATCCTATCCATCCAAAGGTTGCCTGGAAGAGATCGCTTTTAGCGATAAGATCGCCGATTGTGCCACTAGATTTAGTTAATATTAAGATTCTTTATTTTTATTATTTTCTTTATATTTGATGGTGCAATAAAGGTATATTGTATTGTATTGTTAGAAAGATGGCGCACAAAGATACTTTTTTAAAAACCTAATGGATGGAAAGTGTTAATTTGCGTGCGAACCAGACGTTTAGTCAGATACTCAAATGCAACCTCAATTTACTATTAATGCTTCAAATGTTCAGACTATTCACAATTTAGACTATTTTTATGCCTTCTTTTTATTCAATGACTAGCGGACCTTCCCGGCTTCGCACGGTTTTAGTACGGATCTCTAACTTTTTTGAAAATATAATATAGCCTATGTTTACCGGGGATAGTGTAGCTTCCCAACGGTAAAAGAATTTTTCAAATCGGTCCAATAGTTTCGAATCATTACAAACAAACAAAAAATCAAACCTTTCCTCTTTATAATATTAGTATTGATTAATAACCTGTCTGGATTGCAAAAATAAGTCAAGATTTTGATGTAGGTCGGGCGAACACAGAAGTCATAGTAAAAAAACAAATTCTCACAGTTATGCTACCACCGAGGTCAAATGGATGATTCATTTGACCACTCGTTTTTTACATGTCAATAAGAAATCTGTAGAAATTTAATAGACAAACTATTGTGCCTATTGGCGCCTACATGTTAATGTGTTATTGATAGTCCGCAAAAGGTTTTATTCAAAAGATTACCAAAAAGTAGACTATTAAAACATTGCCTCCGAACTTCTGGTACCTACATAAGTTCTAGTTGATTTCTAGAACTAAATAAAGGGATTTTTTTGTACGACCACAACAATAATATCAAAAGAAAATAAATCTTAAGTCGCACGAGAAGGTATTCACGACCGATGTGGCGCAGCGAGTGATGGCCAGCGTGCGTCGCAGGAGGTTGCGTGTTCGATTCGCGTCTAAGTCCATTTTTTTGACGACCTATGTGGCGCGGTGGGCGAATGTCCGCCTGCGACGCAGGAGGTTGCGGGTTCGATTCCCGCCTCGGAACAATTGTGTGTACGATCTGCATATATTTGTTCCGGGTGTTCTGGTCGTTTTCTATGTATAATAAAATATATCTATCTATGTAATGTATTGTATTATGTATATCAGTTATCTAGTACCCATAACACAAGCTCTGCTTACCATGGGGCTAGATAATGCTGTGTGAATTGTCCAGCATTATTTATTATTTATTTATTTATTTTTTGCACGACCTGCAAATATTAGTTTTGGGTATTTTCTATGTATAATAAAATATCTATCTATGTAAATATTAAGTATATGAGTTATCTACTACTCATAACACAAGCTTTGCTTAGCTTGGGGCTAGATAATAATGTGTGGATTGTCCAGCATTATTTATCTATTTATTTTTTTGTATGTGTAAGTCGTATTTCTGACACTTGGCAGAAATGACGAGTTATTACAACCGAACTAGTAAAAAACTGATACTTTATACGCATTAAATCAAAATGCTAGAAGCAACTCATGCTACACCAGCCGGACTGTCACGCACTAGTTATTGTTACGAACGAGTACGGTCAGACATACAATACAACAATGTAGTTGTATAATTAAATTAAAATGTAAACGATACTGGTCATTCCGCGATTGGCGAAATCAGTTCCCACTGCATAATATGTAACACTTCGGGTTGGAATTGTAACATAGACTGTTAGGAATGTTGTTGGAGTTAAAAAAAGTAATAACCTTAAGCAAGTTAGTACTTGCTTAAGGTTATTACTTTTTTTAACAAACCAAAAGTTGAACGCGAAATATATATCAATTTCAGCCTATTGTTGATCAACAATAGGCTGAAATTGATATATATTTCGCGTTCAACTTTTGGTTTGTACTCCGTCGGTGACTACCATAAATTAGTTAAGTACCCACTAGTTACGCCCCGCGTCTACGCCCGCGTAGTAATCTTAGTTTATAAAACTTCCTCTTGGATCACTCTAACTATTAAAAAAACCGCATCAAAATCTGTTGTGTAGTTTTATAGATCTAAGCATACATAGGGACAGACAGACAGCGGTAAGCGATTTTGTTTTAAACTACCGTAGATATGATATTGTATAAACTGCCTAAGAGGCAATGAGCATCGAGCATCAAGAACCTACAAGTGGATCATATGCGTCTTGGACTTTGATACGAGTAATTATGTTCGTTGAGATGGAGGCTTAATGCTGCTTTGAAAGCTTATCACAAGCATATCCAGCTGAGTTATACATTTTTGGTTACAAAACCAGTTTTTATCATGGAAAAAAGACAATCTCTCAAGCTAAGCCCTTATAAGCGGCTGTTATGTCGACAGTTATCCAACATCTCCCGAAATGGAGTGGTTTCGACATGCAACCTTTATTGCCCGGTCACGATTGTCCAGATCCTCTAGTTAAACTTCATTTCTAAGAACTCTGGCGGACCTTGGACTAAGGTACTTTGTCCAAAGACCATTCACTATACAATAGACGCGGTACTTCTGTAAAGGTTTACCTTTGCCTTATATTGCCCTTCTCATGTTTTGAGATGTTATGGATTTTTTGTGACGATTAATTAATTAATTAATCCTAAGGTTGCCTGGAAGAGATCGCTCTCAGCGATAAGGCCGGCCTTTTCTACCTATATTCTATGTTTTTATTTCTGTATTGAAAAAAATAAATAAAATAATGAAAGAGCTATGCTCGGAGTTTCTCTGAAGGATAGGGTTCGTAACGAATACATCCGACAGAGAACCAAGGTTATCGACATAGCTCAAAGAATTAGCAAGTTGAAGTGGCAGTGGGCCGGCCATATCTCGCGAAGAACCGACGGCCGCTGGGGCAAACGTGTTCTTGAGTGGAGACCACGACTCGGTAAACGTAGTGTAGGACGCCCTCCGACCAGGTGGGATGACGACCTGCGTAAGATTGCAGGTAGATGCTGGATGCAGCAAGCTGAAGACAGGGCGCTATGGCGCTCATTGGGGGAGGCCTATGTCCAGCAGTGGACTGCAATTCTATCACCGTTAGGAAGCCTAAATATCCGTGGTGAACATAGGCTATATTATATTTTCAAAAAAGTAAGGGATCCTTACTGAAACTTCAATAATGTAACCCAAGGTGTGAAAAATGTACCTATAAAATTCCTTGCATATCAATACGCCATTTTTTCTAAATAAACGTGGTTGCCTAGCAACGCTCTTTTGACAACAAAGGTTTGATAACCATTTACTGTATGGAAACTCTTTTGTTAGGTTGTACGCCTTTTTTGATTATTTTGTAGTAAAGCGTTTACATTATCTTTGATTTTGTATCTGTAGACACGATAATAATTTGTGGTGGTTGTGTTTGTTCATTGTTATTCTTTCAGATTATTTGCGAAAACTGACTACAATACCCAAATCATAAGTTCTCTATCATAATGGTTGAGACAGACTGGCGAGAAATATTGAGCTTCTCACAGCGAGAGCTCGGGCAGGCTGATAAAGAAACTTTGCAAAGGTCTATCATGGATGGAAGCGGACGATATTGAACTCAACTTTTCAAATCTGAAAATATATACTGTTTAGACTCGCTCAAGATATCTTAAAATACAAAAACGAGCTGATATGTTCCCATTTTAAATACCCAAGTGACATCCTTTATCCTACTTAATATTATAAACGAGAAAGTTTGTAAGTATAGATGGTAAATAATAAAAATAAAAAATACCCGTGCGAAGCCGGGACGGTCCGCTAGTCTATCATAAACACTTGCAAATCTCCACATCACTTAGCCATGATTAGCGACATCCCGAAAACTATCATTACTTATTGCTTGAGCTTTCCATAACTCTGCTACTATTCCATTTACAGCTTTATCTTCTATCACTTTAGTTTTATAGTCGTTTGCATCATTGTCACCGATAGATAATTCTTCTCGTCCAAGCTAACATTACTCTAGCTCTTACTACATTGTAATAAGATTTAGTATAAGGTTGTTAGGTCCGCCGGATGGACTATCCGTGATCGCTAAGCGGATGGATAGATTGCTTTCCTGTGTATCCGAGTACGGAGTTCTATTTCCAATCGTATTTAGTACTTTTTGATATGCACGATAACGGTAGTGATCTAGACTAGAGATTAATGGTATGGTTTTTTTGTATGTATAATTATATAATAAAACAAATAAATATACAATTAGAATATTTATTTAACTTAAGTTATTCTAAAATTGCTACATACCTGTAGACATAACGAATGTGACGTGTATTTCAAGAAAGTTACGAAATAAATGAATATTGATTATTAATCTATGTAATGTATTGTATTAAGTATATCAGTCATCTAGTACCCACAACACAAGCTCTGCTTAGCTTGGGGCTAGATGATGCTGTGTGAATTGTCCAGCATTATAAAAAATGAACAAAAAATAAATTAATTGTTTTTATTTTGTTCCAGACGCCAAAAATGGAGTGCGCAGCGAGTGAGATGAACAGAAAGCTGCGGATAGAGCAGGTAAGCTTATTGACTCTTCTCTGTTTTCAAATAACTAAAATGCAGCTAGTCCAAAATCAAAAACTGACTTTAAAAACTATCTTTCTTAGCCATATAAGAATATGCTTGAATTATGCGGGAAGTGTTAAGTACCACGCTTTCAATGATGTACATATGTAGGTATATAAGTTATAGTTTATCAACAAAAAATTTAAAAAGAATTATATCACTCCTACATCTATAAATCTACTTCCTTACATTCAAGTTCAAACTATCGCTTTTTTTTTTATTTCAATTCATTTATTGCAAGAAATATGGTCATAATACAAGGTCTTAAACATTAGAATAGGTCGGCCAAAACACATTGGCATTCAAACAATTTCTAAAACTAGGTTCCTACAATGTAATTATAAAATGATTTAAATTAATAAGTTATATAATATTAACATGTCAATAATGTGCTATTTAATTTTCAAATTTAGGTCCATGAGTTCTTTGACACTATAGAAAGCTTTTCCAATGAGCCATAATTTTAACTTTTTTATAAATATTGTTAAAGGTAAATCTTTGATGTCATTAGGGATTTTATTATATATTTTAAAGTATGTACAATTATCCTACTTCATATATTCACTGAGAAAAATGTAGAAATCTAACTTTTGGCAAAGTTATTTTTGGCACGATAATAACGCTCCTGACCCATAGTGCGGCGGGTTAAAATATATAATGTAACGATTTTTCTCAAGGAGCTAGTTACTTAATTAAGTTTTAAAAAGACATTGATCCAATTCGTGACTCTACTCAGTACTATTTCGAAATTTTCGTCATTAATCAACCGCTTAAAAAATACAGCTGCAATATAATCGATTAATTTAGGTAGCAAGACTAATGGTGTGCCCAACCGCATAATCGTTCTTCAATTAGACATGTCCTGTCAGAATTGACAGATGCCATGCGACCGGTTTGACAGCACCTGTCATTGGAAATAACTAGATCAGCTGGCGCTGTCGAGAAAATTAAAGTCGAATGGTATTTTCAACATGAAATCAATTAGGATCTTGGTTAAACGGTAGTTAATTGTTTAAATGGGGTAAGGTAATTTTATTGCAACGATCAGCTGATATTGCGTACACAGGGAGAGGTTAATGGCCTGACATGAAATAAAAACACTTCATTTTTATTAGCCTGAGGGAAATGCGCACTACCGCCTCGGGAGACGGTATGCTGATCATAATCCTCAGTCTATGTTAGTCCACAAGCTTTACATAGACACCAACTTACAAACTCGTATAGCTCGATCGAATTAGCAAGCTGAAATGGCAGTGGGCCAGTTATATCTCGCGAAGAACCGAAATCCGCTGGGGTAAACGTGTTCTTAACTGGATACCATGACTCGGTAAACGTATTGTAGGACACCCTCCGACCAGATTGGATGACGACTTGCGAAAGACTGCAGGTAGATGCTGGATGCGTCAAGCTGAAGACAGGGCGCTATGGCGCTAAATGGGGGAGGCTTATGTCTAGCAGTGGACTAACATAGGCTGTTGACGATGATGATGAAGCAGAAATCAGATAATACAAGACTTAACGAATGCATCTGCATTAATATGCAGCGGCATGAGGCATTGATGCAACCGCGACGGCCGAGTAATAACTTACAGCTTTGGTTGGCTATGAATAATTGTATTTGATAGGGCTATTAGACCTGATGCATGATATAGGTACTGGTTAAATGGGAATCGGGAAGTAAGAGCTGGAAAATCTGAAATGCATATGTATGAGAGATTTTCACTTTATACTTATTTGACTAGCTGCGCCCGGCGGCTTCGCTAGCGTGGAAATCTATGTGTGAAATGGTTTATAACTTTCCTCTTGAATTACTGTATCTTTTTAAAACCGCATCAAAATCCGGTGCGTAGCTTTAAAGATCTAAGCATACATAGGAACAGACAGACAGCTTGAAGCGACTTTGTTTTGTACTATGTAGTGTTATTTGCAGTTTACTAGTGTTTCCTTTTCAAATAGTTACTATGAGGAACAATTAGATTGCCGTCATAATTCCTCTCAGTATCTGGTAGGGACGCTGTAAGGCGCCTAAATGTATGGAAGGAAGCAGAAACTTTTATAATTTTCGTAAACTAGGTACTTATGCAAAATATATCTGTTTCGATTATTTTCTTTCGACTCTTCGTGCGATTTGGTTTGGGTTGCACGCACGTTAAGTTTGTCTTTAGGATACAATATAATAGAATAAACCTTTATTGCACCATCTATACAGAAAATAACAAAAAAAACTAAAGTTTTCAACCAGTGCGTCCTACCCGTTATGACCTACGGAGCTGAGACGTGGACACTCACGATAGGGCTGGTCCACCAGTTCAAAGTCGCTCAGCGAGCTATGGAAAGAGCTATGCTCGGAGTTTCTCTGAAGGATAGGATTCGTAACGAATACATCCGACAGAGAACCAAGGTTATCGACATAGCTCAAAGAATTAGCAAGCTGAAGTGGCAGTAGACCGGCCATATCTCGCGAAGATCCGACGGCCGCTGGGGCAAACGTGTTCTTGAGTGGAGACCACGACTCGGTAAACGTAGTGTAGGACGCCCTCCGACCAGGTGGGATGAAAACCTGCGAAAGACTGCAGGTAGATGCTGGATGCGGCAAGCTGAAGACAGGGCGCTATGGCGCTCATTGGGGGAGGCCTATGTCCAGCAGTGGACTGCTATAGGCTGATGATGATACAAAAAATAATTTAAAAAGGGACTTAATACCTATACCGTGGCCTAATTAACGGTTTTTTACATAACAAAAACTTTAAGGTTGATTGAGCTCACTAACACCTTCATTAGACAATAGTTTTCAACATCCTAGCAATTAATATTCACTTCATCATGCGTTGCTGTTTTTTGGACCTCAATAGATGACCTCCTTTCTACACTGTCTCGATTGTTAAGTTAATTACTATCGAATGGCTTCAATTAGCTTATGCAATGTATAGTCATCTTATGTGACTTGCCTATTGACCGATAGCTTTGGATCATTGGCTCGTAAAGTGTTGTATTAGAGAGGCGAATAGAAAGATAGCTAGAAAATTCTTTATTGCTTTGTAATGTAACTATATCTGATGAATTTCTGAGATAAGACTGCACCTACTATATTATTATTCATATGAATTCATTAAATTTTCGATTAATTTTAAATTATTAATGCATTGATTATTAAAAAAAAAAAAAAAAATTGTTAAATTAAGTACATATTTTTGTATACACACAATACTAATTAATTTATAATTTTGTTTCAATAACATTTTGTGCCTTTTTCATAGCTTTCGGCAGGTTTTCGTAAAATATGTCTACGCTGTTTTTGGACAGAACATTGAGTAAATATATAGCGAGTGACATAGGGGCAAACTTAAGTAGGTTGGTCCTAATTGAAAACTTGAATGTATTAGGTATATTTAGGTAATTAATACATTGATAAAATATATCCTGTACTTGAACACTATAGTACGTAAATATCCGGCGCACAGGGCATTACTCCGAATAAAAAATCTGGATATTTTTGTATATAGGTACATACATTTTTATGTAACGTTAAGACCCAAGAAACATCGGTGGAAAATATTATCGACATTGGTATCATCGAAACAAAGCACAGAATAGATTTTTGGTTTTGATAGCTTTAATTTATCATTTAATTGATCTCTCGTCTCTCTCTCTCTCTCTCGCGAAGAACCGACGGCCGTTGGGGCAAACGTGTTCTTGAGTGGACACCACGACTCAGTAAACGTATTGTAGGACGCCCTCCGACCAGCTGGGATGACGACCTGCGAAAGACTGCAGGTAGATGCTGGATGCGGCAAGCTTAAGACGCTATGGTTTCTGAAACAACATTAAAATAAAATCAAGAAAATCTCATCGAGTTAGTTAAAAGTACATAAAACATCTCAATACTGTGTCGTCCATAAAACTCGATACTAAAAGCACAAATAAATATAAATAAACACTCAATAGTGTAAAACACACATTGACAAGTATTGTAAGAATACTGCGTCACAGCTCGAGGTGCTTAGAAACGGTAAATGTTGAGATAGGACGCTCATGGGAACTGCCAGATGATATTCATACAACTCTCACACATATACAGACAAACATAACTTATGTATCGTGTGTGGTCAAGTCTTGTCGTTAGAATATATTATGCAGATGGGACCCAACACAACATAAGAATTGATAGGATTTATCATTATTTATATTACAAACGATAATCTGCCGATTGAATGGAGACCACGACTCGGGCAACGTAGTGTAGGACGCCCTCCGATCTGGTGGGATGACCACCTACGAAAGACTGCAGGTAGATGTTGGATGCGTCAAGTTGAAGACAGGGCGCTGTAGCGTTCATTGGGGGAGTCTTATGTCCAGCAGTGGACTAACATAGGCTAATGGATGACTATGATGATGATGATCATCTAACCATAAATGTGAGAAAGTTTAGGATAACCTTAATCTCATTGCCAGAAACTTTTTCATTTGCTACAGCCGAAATCATCGTGATTTATCTTACCTACTTTTTATGATTTATCTACCAGGTCAAGTCAAAACTTTCTCAGAGCGGTGCAGTAAACTGCGTTTTCGCACCGCACTTATCGGCGATCGATTTGCGGTAGGAGAGAACAGATTGGATCGCCTTGTATGTAACACGGTTTCTGGAAACCACAGCGCCATTTTACATTCTGAATTTTTATTCTGAATTCACTAGGCACTTCCCTGTCGGATATCCATCACGCACGTCCGTATGTTGAGGCTCCTACGTGCGTTTTTATAACGCTCCATATTATGAAACCTGTGATATGAACGGTCACTTTCTTGGTGATATCTCGGGTGACTTGGGTCGCAGGGACAGGATGTTCTTGCCAGCCAGCACAGACTTGAGAGCCAGTATCTGGGTAGAATATGACCTAATAATGAAAGGCTTGCTAAGTATTCCGGCATAGGAAACGTCTGTTTCTTCTTTCTAGTGTGGGACTCTCAAGAAAGTGCTTGCGCCGCCGCCGCCGAGAAAATATATTCCAATTTATTTTATGACTGTAGATTATCCTCTGTAGTTTAATATCCTTTATTCATAAAACTTATCTAAAACAGATTTGTAAAATCGTACAAGAATTGGCTGCCTTATCGATTAATGCGATTTATTCAAGGCAAACAAACTTAAATAAAATCAAAGGATGGCAAAACTAAAATAAAACGAATCAAAATGCAAAGTAACATAATCGTAATTCAATATGTACAAATATAAATATACTCTAATATATCCAAATAAATAGCTAATAGTGATTTTAATATGGGGTCTCAGGAAACCCGGCACCACCGGATCGGCACAGAGCAGACCGGTCGTCGCGAACGGTACCATCCGATTAAGGAGAAGTAGCTTTTATCAGATTTCTTAGTTTTTATGACTTCGCGGAACTTGGAAACAATTTCTCTAGAGCTGCAATAAGGTTTTTACATTTTTTGCATGTTTCGTGTTCTAGATTTATCAGGAACCACAAAATTACGAAAATATATCAAAATGGTGAGCTTACAAACTCACCATTTTGATATATTTTGTAAGCTTCTCTAAGAATACGATTTTGAGAGTTTAGTACTCTAGGAAAAATAAGGTTGCCATGTGTAGAGAAAATATTATACTAGATATGATAAACAGACACAATTTTACAAGTTAATCAATACTAGCTCAGCAAAGAAAACATCATGGCCACATAACTTTCCCTTGAACTTCCTCCAACCATCCGCCATTAGACCACAGATAACTCATAGTTTCAAGCCATAGATAAAGTAGAAGTGTAATAAAACCTCGGATGTCAATTGAACTTTTTACGCGTTCGATACATTTCCGTTTGGGAAGCACTTACCCTTAATCGACGGACAGACGGACAGGTTTAACAAGTTTGTAGTAGATGTGGAGTATTGGGTTAGAGGTGCTTCATTAAATGGCCCGTATGGGCCACTACCAGCCATAAAAGGTTGGCAAACATGGGCCTAATATAGTCAGGTTCTGATGTTTCATACTTAGGTATATTATATTTCGTCAAATATATTCACAGACAATATAATCATATAACAATAGGAAGAAGCGTAGGTAATTCGTATAGACGAGGCGACCAGAAAGATATGTCCTTAATGCATGTCACAGCCCTTACACACACAGTCACGGAATTGAGAATTTTCGACTAAGATACCGTAAAAGATTCTTAAAAGCCAGAATATCCACTCAACATGGGACATAAAATAAGGACCAATATAAAAAAAAAATACTATTATAGAAATCTTGACCTTAAGAGTATCCTACTAATATTATAAACGCGAAAGTTTGTAAGTATGGATGGATGGATGTTTGTTACTCTTTCACGTAAAAACTACTGAACGGATCTTGATGAAACTTGGCAACATTATGGGCTACTTTTTATCCTGATATTTTATCCATGCGAGTGAAGCTGCGAGCGAAAGCTAGTGATAACACAAATAAAAACAAAATGATCACTGAGCGGGCGACGCCTTTGATGCGGTAGGTAGGGTATAAATGCATTTCTTCGGTTCTATGACAATAAGTACATGGGTTCTTTACTTTGTCTTAAAATAGTCATGTATTTTTTTGAAAACTATAATTAGCGTATTTTTTAAAATAATTCTCCTCGGTTTTATGACTCAGTTTGAACCACCTCTGAAAGATTGATCACCGACTCGTGGTCCCACCAAATTTGATCTACCAGTCTTATAGTCCCACTAGCTGAGGGTTAGTGGTCCCATTACTTGGTCCTTGCTTTATGTTACGCCCTTTAAGAATTTGAAGAAATCTTACAAGGTGTGACTTCAATTTCGAAGATAGCACCTGAGAATTTGCATACTTCCGGCCGAGGTTTCGAAATAGTGACTCATGGTCATCGTTATTCTACATCGTGGTGGAACCTCCATAACATCTCTGTCTCGGAATTTACATATCACTTGTCGGACCCTGAAGGTTCTGGGTATGACTACGTGGACTGCATTTCAATAACGTCTTTGGCTGACTAACATTCAACGCATACACTGTACAAAAGTCGGGATATTTACCTTACCATGATTATAAAATTATTGATTACTAGAGGATCTTCCCGGCTTCGCACGGTTTTAGTACGGATCTCTTACTTTTTTGAAAATATAACATAGCCTATGTTCACCGGGGATAGTGTAGCTTCTTAACGGTGAAAAAAATTTTCAAATCGGTCTAGTAGTTTCGGAGCCTATTCATTACAAACAAACAAACAAAAAATCAAACATTTCCTCTTTATAATATTAGTTATTTAATTAATATTAGATATTTATTAATAAATGACTTTTGTTTTAATAACAATGATAGTTTCAAAACCATACACTGTATTTTAAAACTTTTACGATTTCTTGATGATGAATCACAAAAAATATTATAAGTCTTTGCAACGCTTCCGATTGATATGTGGATTAGTTGAGCTACTTCTAGACTGTTTGCGACAGTTTATAGGTAAAGTTAGTTCAACTGTTTCAATTTTAAATACTATTTCTAATTCTATTTACGTAATTTAACACTTAATACAATTCTTTGTTTTCCATATTTTAATAATAAAATAAATTTACTTAAAATTTTCATACATTCACAGAATGTCAATGTTTTTTCCATGACTCAATGGAATATTCAAGGTGGCATTCGAGATCTTTCACCGCACGTACCAAAGCTCTACCATAGTTTACTCAATGGACCCGACAAACTGGTTTTGAGCTGACTATCCCTATGACATGGTTAAGGTGGGGCCATTGTCAAGATCCACTGCATCCCAAAAAGATACTTATAACGTAGACTTTAAGGTTTCAACTAAGTTTATAAGCTTTCGTGGTAAGCTTTGAAGTTTTTATGAATGAATTTAAATGTTGACCCTTGTCGTGTCGGAATATTAGATGTTTTACAAATTGCTGGTTACAAGAAGCTATAAAAATATATTTCAAAAGCTCTCTAGGGACGTGGTTTACATGAAAACACAGATAGGTTTTATAATTTTTTTTCTATGTAACAAATAAAGATCAAACATAGGGGGAACATCGTTATATTCATGTTATAGTACCTAATCGTTGATTGTTTCGCAACACTAACTTGGGGCTAGAAGATGCAATGTTAATTGTCCAGCATTATTTATTAACTAAAAAAAAAAGTTCGACTTAGCTCTGAGAATTAGCAAGCTGAAATGGCAACGAAACAACGACGGCCGCTGGGGCAAACGTGGTTTTGAGTGGAGACCACGACACGGTAAACTGAGTGTAGGACGCCCTGTGACCAGGTGGGATGAAGACCTGCGAAAGACTGCAGGTAGATGCGTCGAGCAGAAGACAGGGCGTTATGGCGCTCATTGGGGGAGGCCTATGTCCAGCGGTGGACTAATAAAGGCTGAT
This sequence comes from Eupithecia dodoneata, assembly GCA_947044415.1. Classification (NCBI taxonomy): domain Eukaryota; kingdom Metazoa; phylum Arthropoda; class Insecta; order Lepidoptera; family Geometridae; genus Eupithecia; species Eupithecia dodoneata. The sequence goes on from OX345665.1 coordinate 2,084,184, forward strand.
GATGATGATTTATTAACTAGTTTCTACCCGCGGCTCGCTCGCTTTGTGTCTATGGAAACGTTTAACTATACTCTAGTAACTAGTTTGTGGGATTAAAAGGATCCTATGTTTGATTCCTGGCCTAAAGCTACATCTATGCAAAATTCCAGCCTGATCTGTTCAGTAGTTTTGGCGTGAAATAGTAACAAACAAGTTCTAAATTAACGCGTTTCTTTACCTATTTTCCCGACGTTGCAACAGGTTTACACAATGTCGAGGTTACTGGATGACATGTCATCCCGTGACAACGACGATATATACCCGTTAAATTAGTTCTTGTAATTATGTGTTCAGATCGCGTACGTTTAAAAATATTTATCCATCCATCTACCCATTCAAAGACGACAACATATCCATCATCACTACCTCTTTGTCTCCAATTTCAAATATTAAACCAAAAAGTATTCACCAAAAACCAATAAAGTATATAAAAAGGCTATAAAAAGTAGGTTCTCATACAAATCACTCGAGGGCCAATCTGACCCGACTGGCCGCGGGCTATGGAAAGCTGCGAATGTGGGACACCGTCCTATGGACAGCCCACCTGCCACTTGTACGAGATGAAGGTGAAAACGAAAACATTTCTTCGTGAAGGAGGAAAAGTTTTAATTTCTGTTACATGTTGGTTGAGGTTTGCAAAGTTAGGGCGAGCATCCTACTAATAATTATAAACGCGAAAGTTTGTGAGGAAGTTTATTGCTCTTTCACGAAAAACTACTGAATGGATTTTGATGAAACTTCACAATAATATAGCTCACATATTAGAATAATACATAGGCTAAAATCCATAAAGATATTTGTATAAAGATATTTGTATTTATCCAAAATATCTATCACCACGCGGGTGAACCGCGGGGCGCAGCTAGTTGATTATAAATTAGCTTATACTCACCTAACAGACTGGCAACATTTTTATGAAAACTTTAAGAATTGTTACATTACGGCTAATATACTGTATTAGTCGAGGTTGGCAAAGATTTTAGAGGTTTCATTAACTGATGCATTTTTAACTACATATAGGATGCGTCCCAACACGGATACAACAAAAAATGCTCTGTTATGTAACAGAGATAAATGTCCTTTGAAAAGGTAATCTTACAGATCGCCTTTTCTACCTAAAACGGAAGAACTAGGCCATTGAACCACACCAAAGCAAAAAGTACAAAAACTCCGCAGGTTGCATCAAGTTATCGCGATCCGAGACTGCTCGCGCTCGTAAAGCTAAACCAGTTCTTGAAGAACTTATTGATGTCGCCGCGCAGTTGCGTGGAGCTTTGCATGTTTTACAGCAGATACATTGGCATCATCATCATAATGAGCTGCATAGCACAGCGCCCTGTCTTCAGCTTTCTGCATCCAGTATCAGTATTGCGTTGAGCCTCTATTTCATTGAATGTCTTCCCACCTGACCGGATGGTGTCCTATTCCATGCATACTTAAACCAGGTTAATAAGACTAGCGGACCTTCCGGATTCGCACGGTTTTAGTACGGATCCCTAACTTTTTTGAAAATATAATCAGGTAAATAATCTAAGAATATACGAGTAATATATAATAGGTATAGCCTATGTTCACCGGGAGTAGTGTAGCTTCCCAACGGTGAAAGATTTTTGTATATCGGTCCAGTAGTTTCGGAGCCTATTCATTACAAACAAAAAAAAATCAAACCATTCCTCTTTATAATATTAGTATACATTTTAATATAGTACCTTTATAATATTAGTACCCAAGATTCAATTAAATAAAATTAGCCGCACTGCAACTAAAAAAAACAAGTTACGCTGCAAGTAAAGTAAAATGAGCTTAAATTATATAATTGGTTATGATAACGACTCGATCGTAAAAGTAAATAATTAACCATTTCTATGAATAGTACATAATTATTATATAAATACTTGTTCATTAAATTTAATTAAATGTAGCCTTTGAAGCTTTAAATATAACCTGCCTAATAGCTGAGAATCAGTTTCAAACATGCCGGAAAACTGCGCAAAACGTAAATAATATCACAGAATATCTATATAGTACCAACAACGTACTTAGGTTCATCTCATAACTATGGACATTTACTTTCTTACATGATTGTATTTAAACATAATGTTATGTTAATTTTAAATATAAAAGTGTATTTACAAGTAGACATATTTATTGAAGAATGGAAGCCTTTTTTTGTTGAAAGCATGACGTTTTTAAAGATGACGAATTATAGGATAAAGACGAATTTTTAACATTATAAATCTATATATATGTATACAAGGTAAAAGAAAGTCGTGTCAGTTACACTATATAAAACTCAAGAACGGCTGAACCGATTTGGCTCGGAAATTGGTGGGGAGGTAGCTCAGAACCAGTAGACGGACATTATGATACTTTCTATCATTTAAACCATTTGACTCATAGCTTTTCACGGAGGCGAAGACGTGGGGTGCAGCTAGTTATAAAGCTAACCTATGCCAGTGTAAAAGACCAAGAGGACGGTCACCAACCCGCTGGTCTGATCAAATTAGAGCAATAACGGGACTCACATTGCCTGCAGCCCTGAGACAGGCCGAAGACAGAGTGCTGTGGAAGCGGTTCATCAGCGTCACCGTGAAAGCTTTCCAGGACGGGTACGACCTTCAGCAATAAAGACTACGACAAACAAGAAGATGCCTGTGTAAAGAGACCGAATGCATGGGGTTATATTATAAGCTCTGCCCTTGCACTAGAGTACCGGTTCACAACGGTCGCATATACCGAACGTTCCCACGACATGCGCTGCGCCTGCGCACAATGCTCGGGTTACTAACAATCAGCATTTAGTCCTTGATTGTCTTTCGCGAGAATAATACAATTAAACAATCAGACAGTTGTTTGATAGAATGTTGTTGAGATAGAATAGGCTGTTATGTTGGCCTAGAGTTTGATTCTTTGGGGTCCAGTTTGAAGTTGACGTTTTCTCATATGGTACAGCAAAGGAAAGACAACGGAAGAATACTTGTAGTATCAAAAAATTTGGGTGACGGAAAGAACCTCAAAGTCATTTTAGCCCCATGGGGATTGTTCACTAGGGTAGATAGACAATAATGACATCGCATCGTCATACATTGCAAAAATTATTGAAGTTGAAGGATTTTTTTTCATATAATTAACGCATTCGATGACAAAGTGACGTTATCTTTCTCTATTTTACCCTAAACCTGTTCTGGGCCTACAGGGCCAAATCCGAGCCGCAGAGTTTTTCATAATTCGTCATTTGTTTCTAGCCCACGGACCACAGTTATTGCTGAATCACGATTTGTTTGATTCTATCGATGCAGTGGGCATCACGACCGAACGGCGCTCTTATTGGTAGATTTATGGTTATTCAGATCGGTAGTGATAGCCTTGTTTAATATACAGGGTGTATGAGACGATATTATAAAAAAATAGAATAATATTGGCACAAGTGGTAAACAAAGTATAAAACAATTAAACGAATAACAAAAACAATCGCATTAATGTATTGATTAGGTGACATAAAAGGTATCTTTATGAGCCTCAGCCGAATTTGATTTGTACATAGAACAGTATTGTGCAAACTTTGATTAAACCTTCAGAATAAAAGTGGTCTAGTCTAGGCTAATCACTGCTATTAACGCTTTCATTGCCCTTACTTGGGTAAAACCCGAGCTACAGGGAGCTGGAGTTGGACAAGTCGTGGGCCTTGAAAGTGTTAACACAAGGAGTTCATAAGTTCATTTATTAATTTATGGAACATTTTACATAACCATCGTAAAATTGCTTTTTATAAATTTCATAACGTTAAATCACAAATTCGTTTTGTCACGGTCACTAAGTAAATAAAATGTGTATAATTTAGTAGTAAATCTTAAACACCCTATGTATAATATACTATGTATCTGTTAGCTATTGGCAGTAACTTAAACACAATCTATGCCAAATTGCAATATGAGTGAATTAAAATGTCGTTCCGTTACATAAAATTTGATTTATCTGCAAGCGTTGCATAAAATTTTGTGTGAATTGAAACGTTTACCCAAGCGACCTAATAAACATTTTATATTTTTAAATTAAATAATTATTCACGGATAAGTAGGTATTGCATGTTTTAAATTATTATTACGTTATACTTTTGAAATGCAGCTTCGTACATAGAGTTTATTGCAACACTAAATATCTGGACAAAAATGCCGACTTGCCTTGATAACGATATCATAAAAGCCGTCTACATTACACCAAAAACAAAGTTAACAGAGATAGCATTTCTTTTCAATAGTGTTTTATAATGCACCTGGCATTGTCTAGCCCCAAGCTAAGTAGAGCTTGTGTTGGTACGAGATGACTTATATACGTAATACAAGACATATATAGATATTTTTTTTTAATATACATAGAAAATAACCAAGTAACAAACCATACATCCATCTATCTAACTAAATATATAACTTTCATAGTGTGATTATCTCGCAGGAAGGCATTTGTAACAAATTTATTTGTTCACTGTACCAATAACCTCGTACACTTAGGATCAAAATTAATTATTATAGCATGACTCAAGCTGTAGTTATTATGTTACTATAAGCAATACTAATTTTAAACGACGCTGATTTACAAAATCAAAAATGTAACCCTGTATACCACTTCCGCTCTACAAAATTATCAAGACATTGCCAAGTTAGTACAAATTCCTTCAGGATATTGCGACACTGACAATCCATCAAACCTGACCTGCGGTAAATCACCCATTACTAGGTAGGTACAGTCAGCAACGAAATTAGAGTCAATGAACTGATTGAATAGGTATTTGAATATATAAGATATTATCAAATATCAATGTGCTTTATTTTCTTTTGACCTTACAGGACTCTTGGACGTGTCACAAAATTCAAATTAAATGAAGTAAATTTTTGATTTTTGTTCATATAAATACAAGAAAACCTTCCCAAAATCAAGGAAACGTTGTTAGAGCAAAACTCTTGGAACGAGTTTTGCTTTTATCTTCCAGATAATCTGTTTTAAAATTGACTTATTGGTAGGTTTAAGTCTATTAATAAACTGTGTATTATTCAGTAAGTATAAGATTTCTTAATTAAAAACAATGGCCAATAACCACGTGTTTTCAAAACGACTGACTACCTCAAGGCTAGTGTTCAGATTTTATCCTAATAGGAAGGATATTAGGCCACGATAAAGCAATAATGACCATAAAAAGGTCTATTGACTATAAAAAACCAATGTGTCTGCCAAGCGTCAATTATGGCAAAATCCCCCTTGTTTGGGGGAGCAGTAAATGTGTGCTAACTAGGATAGCTACTTTGGCTGACTGTACCTATCGACGGCCCTGGGAACCGGGCCAGAAGCCAATGAGAGCCAGGCCTTGGCTACTTACATTGTAGCATATTGTAGATTTGTAGCCAAAGTTAAATACAGTGAATAGGAATTGGATACCTTTGTGGCTGTAAAAGGATAATTAGGTTTTGTAGTTGTTTGAACTTTGGCAGCTAGTTTTGATAATTAGTAGGTAATTCAGATAATTGCATGATGATACTCATCTAAATTAAATTGTTATGTAGGTAGGTATGACGTTTTGGAATAAATTGGAAATTAAGGTATCTCGAAGTAGTAGCTTTGAGTCTTGATAGCAAATAACTACGAGTAGATAATAAACTTAACAGACGCTTCCATGGGATTATCGCGTGCGAAGCCGCGGGCAGAAACTAGTCCTCCTTATTCCTAAGTTTTCTTGTTTAAGACTACCTACACCAGAAATGAATTTAGTCTATTAATATTCTGAGTACAAAACCTTGATTATTTTCCTGTTAATTACTTAGTGAAAGGAAGTTCGTTTTGGTCTTTCTCCGACCATTTGTGTGGTCTGACGTAAGATTCAATTTCCCAGACAACTTGCGATGGTGCGGAGCTTTCCTTCACTGGACGTACTTAGGATGTAAACTGGGGTCATTTTAAAGTAAGGTCTTTGTTTGACTTAATAGATCTAGCCGTTTCGGAGATCACTCAGAACGTACTTAGGATGTAAACTGGGGTCATTTTAAAGTAAGGTAAAAATAAAGTCTTTGTTTGACTTATAAGATCGAGCCGTTTTAGAAATCAGTTGGATCAACAATGACTGACGAGAATCCTCAAATTGTTTTACTGTTTTATGTACAGTGTAAACTCTGTTTTACTTAAATAAGAGGTCACGCTAGTACGAGTACCTACAGAGGACTTACATATTACTTTAAGTTATTATTATTATTCCCTGGCTACGGTACAGATACATTAATTGTTATATCTTGGTGTCGAAATTTATCAGAGTAAATCAGAAAATTCGATGTACAAGGGAGCGCGTTTAAGTCTTTTGTATTGGCATTTTGAAATACGCTAATTGCATGACAGATTTTCTTAGCGTCTTTAGGTCTTTTTCTTTAGTAGCTATAATTTTTGCGACTCATACGAAAGTATTTCATACATATGTACCTATAAAAACTATTGAAGTTGAAGATCTGATTTCCAATAATTTCGCATTCCATAACATTATCTCCTGTTTTCCTCGACAAAGTCGTGTCTACATTGTAACTTAATCATCATAATCAATCAGATTAATTCTTTAAAAAAAAATTATGTAAATTCACTGTACACTTAAAAAAGGTCATATTATCAGCCTATATTAGTTCAAAACCGGATAGGCCTTTTATTTTGGTATAACTTACTGGTGCTCATCACTATCCCTTCCCTAAGGAGCGCCAGTAAGTTATACTAAAGTTTCAAAACCCCTCCAGCCCCCATCCTCATTACATCCTCACAGATCCGTGTTGAAACTCGTGTGAGATGCATGGACGGACGATATTGCCGATTCCAGTCGGGTTGGCATCTTAGCGGCTATCTTGAACCGAGGAACATTGCTTAAGGGTCACTAAAGAGAATCTTGTAGTGAAAACTGTCGGCTATTTTGAATTGCTCTTTTTGTTTTCTTTTAGTTTTCTTGTATTCTAAACTAGCTGCGCCGCGCGGTTTTGCTCGCATGAAAATCTATGTGTCTAATGGTTTATAAATCTTTCTCTTGAATCACTCTATTTTAAAGATCTAAGCATACATAGGGACATACAGACAGCGGGAAACGACTTTGTTATATACTATGTAGTGATAAGTAATGTGAAATGACTGTTGGAATCCTCAGTGAAAACAACAATTCTTACTACGTACTGAGATAGTGTAATATTATCAAAGGCACGTGAACTGTTATCTGGTTAGCAGATAATAAGGCAAGATAAGCAGGTTACATCTTAATTCTAGCCTAACAGTAACTATGCCACATTTTAATTTAATTAGGAGGATATTAATTACCCTTGTAGGACATTGACCTATGACGCAGGAGGTTGCGGGTTCGATTCCCAGCATTGTATAAATTTTTGTAGGGTCTGTAAATATTTGTAATGGGTACCTATATTCTCGTGAAAAAAAAACTGTCTATGTATTGTATTATGTATATCAGTCATCTAGTACCAATAACATAATCTCTGATTAGCTTGAGAGTAGATAATGCTATGTGGATTGTCCAGCATTATTTATTTATTAGTCTCATTACTCCAATAGGACGAGGCTGGGACGAACGGTATATAACGAAATATAATTATTTCTTATAATTTTAATATTATTAGATTTTCGCATGTAGGTATTAATTTTAAATAGTTTCTCGTTATGTGTCTCTGTTGATAGTCTGAACAAAGCTTTCAAATCTTACATCACCACATTCCACATTCTACAAATACAATTGCTTTCTTCGATTGCAATGCCGGTCTCGATTTATTTATCAATCAATTCCAATTCAGAGCACTACTATCACATCTGATCTTCTGTCGAGGCACTTTCTATAAGCTTTCGTTTACCAATACGTAGATAGGATTGAGGAAAATATGTTTCATTTCGTATCATGGTCTGTAGGCCATCCAAGATAAATAACTATACCATTACCTATATTATATCAGCGTAGTGTAGGACGCCCTCCGACCAGGTGGCATGACAGCCTGCGAAAGACTGCAGGGAGATGCTGGATGCGTCGAGCAGAAGACCGGGCGCTATGGCGCTCATTAGGAGAGGCCTGTGTCCAGCAGTGGCCCAACATAGGTTTTATTTTTATATATATAAATAATAACATTATTGGGATCCCAGATAACAATAATTATTTAAAATTCTACCGTTTGTGTCCCTCTCTGAGTAAGCGCGTTGAGATCTTTTGTATGCAGAAACACGAAGGGATCATGAGATGAGTATCCAGCTAATTGTTATTGTAGACTGACTAGATATTAAAAGTTCAATCCTATGTAGAAAACAAAAAATAATACAAATTCAAAACGAATACGTTAATATCGCTTTGTCAATGTACACAACACGGACCTTTCTTGTTCCTATCTACGAGTATATTTGGAGTGTTTAAAACTGCTTGTTGTGCCCTTACCCCTACAATGGGGGCTTTGCAATAATCACCACGCTTGTAGAGGTGTTAAGGACTAAACAGAAGGAAGCCTTCTTCTGTGTATTTTAACTGGTTAACTTCTGTGCTTCTAAAGTAAAGTAAAGTAAAGTAAAAAATCATTTATTTCTTTAGGCTTACAAAATAAGCACTTAGACAAGTCATATTTTATACATTAAATTATTATCAAATAAAATTATTTTACTGTTCACTTCAATTTTTTGTCCACTAGTGGAAGAAGTGAAAAAGAAACCACTAGTATGTTCATCTCTTATATGTCTAATACATGGTTATTTGCCTATTTAAGTCTAAATATAATATGATTCGATACATGTCAATATTTAAGTAAAGCTATGCACAATAACAAATTACTTAGATACTATTGTCGGTGCGAAACTGAGCGACATCTGGCCAAGCATTAACATCATTGAGATAATCATTTATGGAGTAGAAAGCCTTCTTGATAAGATTTATTTTTATGTAATTTTTAAATTTACGAATAGGGAGCTCAGTTGCTTCAGATGGAAGCTTATTATAGAAGCGCACGCTATTGCCCATAAATGATTTCCCTACCTTGTGTAATCTAAATGATGGGATGTGTAACTTGTTCTTGTTTCTTGTATTTCTATTGTGAACATCACACTTTTTCATAAAGCTATCCTTATTTTTGTGGGTATACATTAGATTTTCATAGATGTATTGCGATATTACAGTCAGAATATTAATGTTTTGAAATAATTCCCTCAAAGAATCTCGTGGCTTTAATTTATAAATAGCGCGTACCGCCCTTTTTTGAAGAACAAATATGGTCTGGATGTCAGCTGCCTGTCCCCAAAGCAAAATACCATAAGACATAATACTATGGAAGTAACTGAAATAAACTAACCTAGCTGTGTCTTCATTGGTAATATATCTAATTGTTCGAACTGCATAAGCTGCTGAACTAAGTCTACCTGCCAGAGCCTCTATTTGCGACCTCCATTGAAGAGAAGAATCAATATGTAACCCTAGGAATACAGTAGAGTCTACAAGGTGAACAATCTCATCCTTCAGCATTATGTTTGTTGGGAGTTCTCTTACATTCGGTAGCATGAATTTTATACATTTAGTCTTTTTAGCATTGAGTAGTAGGTTATTGGCGGTGAACCAATCTAATATTTGTGAAAGCGAATTATTTACATCGTCATAGTTATATTTATTTCTATCAACTTTAAAAATCAATGAAGTATCATCAGCAAATAAGACTATATCACAAAGATCTCTTGCTAAAAACGGAAGATCATTTACATATACTAAAAATAAAAAAGGACCTAATATTGATCCTTGCGGGACGCCTAGTTCAAGTTTTGATCCTCTAGATCTTTCTTTACCAATATCTACTTTTTGAACTCTATCAGCTAAATATGATTGCATAAGGTCCAGTGCCTTGTTACTAATTCCATAGTGTTCCAACTTCCTAATTAGTGTACTATGATCCACGCAATCAAAAGCCTTAGAAAGGTCACAGAATACACCAATAGCGTTTTTTGCTTTATCCCAGGCATCTAATATATGCTTTAATAGAACTGTGCCAGCATCGGTTGTCGATCTACCCTTGGTGAAGCCAAACTGATTTTTATGAAACAGCCTGTTAAGGTTGAAGTGTGAAGTCAACTGAGTGAGGATAATTTTTTCGAAAATTTTACTTATTGCAGGAAGTATTGAAATTGGCCTGTAATTGGCCGGATCAGTATGGTTACCAGATTTGTAAAGAGGAACGAGTTTACTACATTTCATAAGATCAGGAAAAACTCCTGCGTCTACACAATTATTGAAAATATGGGCCAAGCAGGGAGCCACTTCCTTAATAATTGAACTTAGTACTTTAGTTGAAATGCCCCAGAGATCCTCAGTATTTTTGATGTTTATAGATTTAAAAGTTTTTACAATGTAATTACCATTTACGTGACTAAAGATAAAGACTTCTTTACATTTCTCAACAGATGATTCTAATAATTCAACTGCCTTTAAAGCAGAGGAATTGAGAGACCGGGTTACAATTTTAGGGATATCAGCAAAGAATCCATCAAAAGCATCTGCAATATCTTTTTCATGTATAAGAATTGAATTATTAACTTTTAACTTTATTTCTCTATTACGTGGCTTTGATTTACCAGTTTCATTATTTATTAGTCTCCATGTCACTTTTATTTTATTAGATGAGTTTGAAATTTTATTCTTCAAAAATAGGCATTTTGCTGTGTTGCAGACTTTCTTAAATGTTTTTGAGTAGTTATTTACATACAAAAGCGTACAAAATTTCTAAGCGATAAGGCCGCCCATTGTAGGTTCCCATCATAGGTTCCCTTGGCCGCCTCTTACGATATCCATAGGCTGAGCTAGGCTGTCTTGGAGGGGTCAATTCTCACGCCACAACCGGTGTTTCTAAAATATTCTATGCAGGGCTTGTAGGGTACTTGTTACGTCTGATATTATCATGTCTAGACAAGACAACTTTGTCCACAAAGTGATTGAGTCATTATCACTGAGACGCCATTGCGTATTGGTGAAAGCTAACTCTATAAAGCTAGACACCATTACTAATATAGGTACAAACCTAAGCTGTTGCATAAAATTTCGTCGGGCATTATTCTAACAGAATATTGCAAGTTATTTTGTTGGCATGCATTGTTGCAAAGGCAGAATATTGCGAAGTTGTCTGTGCAGAAAATTATTGGTTGGTAACTCGTTGTAAAGTTAATTTTATGGAGAGCTTTTGATTTGTTTAGCGTCTACCTATTCTGACATTGTGAATGATATGAGCCCACTCATAATGTCTCTGTTACTGTGTTACGAAAGATCGTTCCGCTAGTCCAACAAATTGCGAGTTGTTCTGCAAGGATCGTTCGCGCGATTGCTGGTAATAAACATTGTTTACTACGGTTAAAATAGTCATATAAGTTTAAGTGACAGTAATAAAGTACTTCTCGCGAAGAATCGACGGCCGCTGGGTCAAACGTGTTCTTGAGTGGAGACCACGAATCGGTAAACGTAGTGTAGGACGCCCTCCAACCAGGTGGGATGACGACCTGCGAAAGACTGCAGGTAGATGCTGGATGCGGCAAGCTGAAGACAGGGCGCTATGGCGCTCATTGGGGGAGGCCTATGTCCAGCAGTGGCCTGCTATAGGCTGATGATGATGATGATGAATAAAGTACTTTATTGTACAATACAATAAATACTGTAACCCAATTCAAAAACAATTAATGTGATGCAATTTTTACTGAATAAGGGAACGAGCTTAATATGCTGTTATTATTAACAATAGAAAATTATTGAATATTTCAATGATACTGTTTTTGTCTACACGAGTCAAAAATAAAAAGGTCGCACCTTGAAAAATTTAATTTTTAACCAGTTTTTTATATAATATGTGATTTTATGATCATCGCATATAAATTAAAAGTTTTCACCTCCTCCTGAAGTTACTTGTAATTGTCTGATGTTTATTATTATCACCCCAAAAGATACTTTTACTATATTATAACACGGTCTCTTAACTAGCTTCCTATGTCTATAGCAAAATGGGTAATGGTTAAACCATTATGCAACAGACCCAAAAAGGCTTTGTACAATCGTGAGCAAACATAATCAATAAATCAAACAGTTATACTTAGTGGATCACGCATGTAATTCATAAGCGAAATTAATGAGTAGCCACCGACTGGATCATTTAAACAATTGCCTTTATGTAACACATGTTACATGAACAATCATTAGTCAAAACGCAAATTAAGGCTGTTGGGCAGCGGTAGGGTTATATTTGCAGTCATTCCACGCATTGAATACAATGTAAGCAGAAATACGCCAACTCAAATAATAGGAAAACCTTGCGGCCGTGGTGGCTCCCCAAGTCCCCAATGGCTGAGTTGAGGAGTTCTTTAACTCAGCCTATAGATGGCGTAAGAGCCGACTAAGAATATAATAAAATAACGTTTCTCCATTAACGGATAGACGAATCCGTCTGCCAAGCCTGATGATTATGGCTAAACCAGCCTTGTTTGAAGAAGGGATGTCCAGCAGAGGGCGTTTGTTTGTGTACTGATCAGGGAAGTAAATGCCAACAAATCACGAAGTCAAATCATCATCAGCCTAAGTTAGTCCACTGCTGGACACAGGCCTCCCCCAATGAGTGCCACAGCGCCCTGTCTTCAGCTTGACGCATCCAGTCGACCTGCAGTATTTCGCAGGTCGTCATCCCACCTGGTCGTAAGTTTATTAGGAACCCATAAATAAAATAAATGATATCGAAATATTTTTTTTAAGATATTTTTTATTACTATGAGATTACGATATGATGGGCTTACGCACTATAATAACAAAAACCTTTAAATAAATAATGTTGAACAATTCACAAAGCATCATCTGTACCCAAGTGTGACGTATTGTACGATAAACAATATCTTTACTCAATCTTTTTAGTGCGTATAAATGTTAACAATATGGGTTATATGTGGGTATCTCAATTGATTTAACTGTCTTATGATTCATTTTGTTATTGTTTGAAACGCCTGCATGATTGATTAGCAATCGTAAGCGTGGAAAACCTGTTTGCTATTGATTTAAACGGTCATCTCAATAGGCGCCTACTGGAACGCCATGTCGCAAGCTTTGCTTGATAAAATAATGTAGAGTCCCTATACTCGGTTCTAGAACCGCAATACACAAAAGAAATCTTTATCATTAAGTAAGGCATAGGCCTCTGTTTGTTACTGCCATTATCGTCCTGTGCTAATCTGCTGAGGAATCACGCAAAACCTATCCTATATGGATATTTGATAGCCCTTTTAATGGCCTTAGTAATTTGCAATTGTATGGCGAGGGTAAGGGCTTTCAAGGCTATAAAAAAAGCTTTCAGATGTCTATTATAAGAAAGAAGGTTTTAGCGTGATTCCACAGCTGGAGCTGGCGGGTAGCCCAGAGAATTTATTCATGGATTTTTTTACGTTTTTACTCGATTTTTATACAAAGATGCATCCCATTCAAAGTTTTTATTTATAGCCGAAATGGATATTGTACTTATTATGCAGGTACAAAAGAAAGAAGCAAAAAACTGTCGGAGAAAGAAGCCACGCTCTCCCCTGCTTTTGAATGTTAATTTTATTATATTGTTTACTCATAGACGAGATAATATCGTCAAATGAAATCCGGTGAACGTTGCCACCCAGGTCGTGACCCAAAGCACAGAATACACTGCTACTAGCTAACCTTAGCGTGTTTAGAAAGCCATGCTGCGCTGCATGTAGCCCCCGGCAGGTTCAAGCGGTGATGGTTAACCTTCAATCGACGACAGGTTCTGTAAAAATCGATGATATGTAGGTAGTTCTGTTTGCAATTATATTATTTACGAGCTGCGCCCCGCGGCTTCGCCCGCGTTGTAATATATGTGTCAAATGATTCAAAAACCTTCCTCTTGAATCACTCTATCTATTTAAAAAAACCGCATCATAATCCGTTGCGTTGTTTTAAAGATCTAAGCATACATAGGGACAGACAGCGGGAAGCGACTTTGTTATATACTATGTGGTGATTTGGCATATGGCACATGATTACTAGCTTCTGTCTGCGACTTCGATACCTTAGGATCAGAAAGAATGCTTAGCATAGCATTATCATCATCAGCCTATATTAGTCCACTGCTGGAATAAAGCTCCCTTAATGAGCGCCATATCTCCATATCTTCAGCTTGCTGCGTCCAGCATCTGCCTAGTCTTTCGCAGATCGTGATCCCACCTGACCGGAGGACGTTTGCCGAGTCGTGGTCTCCACTCAAGAACACCCAAGATTCGATAATAATAGGAGTTTTCTTTGTTACAGGGTAAAGTAAAGAGTGACCGTGAAAACCTCAAAACGGATATTCAACATCGGAAGGAAACCTTTTACAGGGTTAGTAATATTATTGTTTTTCAAAATACATACCCTTATTTCTTATTATTTTGCGTACTCATTCTACGTCTCTCCCTGCTCCTAAATATTTATTATTATTTGATAATAATAGATTGGTGGGAGATCGCACTTGACCGCACTGAGTGGAAAGATTTGGGGGAGGCCTTTGCCCAGCAGTGGGACCAAACAGGCTAAATAAAAAAAAAGATAATAATTTAGTATATTAGTTTTGACTTTCCTATGAGCTGCTTTTGTAAGCCGAACATCGTTATTAGCATATTTTTTGACTCTACCACATAATAAATAAAACCTAGTCTATGTTACAAACCGTTTTAACCTACCGAAATTATTTTAGCAACAAGCTACTATTGCTCGCGTTTTCTGTCAGGCGTTCTCGTTAGTACGCAAAGTTAGATACGTTTAATTAAATATCACGTAAATTCTTTTTTAAGGAATCAAATTAGAACTTTATAACAAAGAAAGTTAAAATCATTAATAGAAACAAAATAGAACCAGTATTTACAAAGAAACAATTGAGCTAATTGAAGACTGTTGCAAACAATTTACAGGTAGCTGAGATCATCGCAACTCAAATAAAAAAAAGTTCATTACTTTTACAGCGTTTCATAATCCATTTTACAGAAATACGTGTACCTACCTATCGGTATATTATACTATATTATATACCATACTTATCGGTCTATTAGCTAACAATAAATCTCAAGCTATCTCAATAAAGCTATTTCAGCTGAGTTGCCATCTCAAGAATACTAATTCACCCGGTAGTTAATAAGTAAAAAACAATATAAAAAATAACAAAATGGCTGACAATTGAACGCGTGTTCAATAACTGGTCTTCTAGTTTTTCAATTAGGTTTATGGACTCCAGTGATGTTATGTTGATGTTTGTTCTAGGAGACGCCATCGGACGAAGATTCAGCAGTGTCGTCCGCCCCGGCTTCTCTCTCGCCGCAGCCACTCGCCGACATGTGGGTCAGTATCACATCACACACGCGAAATATTTAATTGATGTTTGTTACTTCTTACTACTGAACTCTAATGTTTGTACTGAACTTTCTAACTACTGAACGGATTGGCCTGGAATAACCTGTCTTGTCTGGAATAACATGGCATAGGTACTTTTTATTCCATAAATTAGCTCTCATGGGATATTACAAAAAAACCTTTATACGTTTCGATAGAAACAAAGCGCGCGAAGTTTCAAGCAGAAGTGCTCAAATAAATTAAGAAGACGCTCAAATTCGTACGAAGTTTCTTTTTTCGTGCGATTAGGGTACTGATCGTACGATGCGAAACGAAATTTCGTAATAAAAGTATGCCTTAAACAAGTAAACGACCAACAAAAAACTATCGCGCCCGCTTTCAGCAATATACGTTTAATAATAATTAAATCATTGCAATTAACATGCTACACACGGTAGTTTGCTAATTGATGTTAACCACATACTAACCTACTTTTGGTTATCTGCTTTATCTGCGTTGCATTATGCACTTCGGTGTATACTTAGCTAAATGAATCGATTAATGCATGTAGGTTGATTGCAAACAGCTGGTTACCTACGCGCTTTGGTTGGGTAATCGTGATTGAAATTCAATGATAGAAGAACCAATTTTACTTTATATTTTGTACAGAATTGCACTGAAACCTTTCATTTAAGACCTTCTACTTGCTACTTTCAAATTATTAGCTGCGCCCCGCGGTTTCACGCGGTGGTGATAGATATTTTGGATAATATACAATTATATCTTTATAAATTGTAGCCTATGTGTTATTTTGATGTATAAGCTATATTATTGTAAAGTTTCATTAAAATCCATTCAGTACTTTTTACGTGAAAGAGTAACAAACATCCATCCATACTTACAAACTTTCGCGTTTATAATATTAGTAGGAAATAACTCAGCTAAGTATGCATGTTGTAATTAATGCATAGGTAATTAATACATTAATATATTTATTCTTTTTTTAGTATATTTCTGTTGAGATCTACCATAATTCGATTGCAGGCAGACTTATTACTATGAGTGACTTACAGCATTTTACAAGAAACATTTTCTTATTCTTGACCGTTTTTGGTAGATTATCGAAGCAGAAATGAATTGAAAGTATTTATTAACCATGAAATACACAATAACAATGTTTAGCTATAGTTAGGTGTTATCAGTTTCTCATCTAAGTGCTTATTTGTAAGCCTATAGAAATAATAAACTTTTTAATTTTCATCAATTTGAAATAAGGACAAATTAAATAAATTAGTTTGAGCTAGGCATGTAGAGATCAGGAAAGATTCGTCTAAATTATTATTAGTCATTGTCTAGAAATTCGCTTACAGAGTTACGTACTTATATAATTTATAGAATAAAAGGAGTACATTGTTATTTCAATATTCAATATACTGTACTTAAACTACGTAAGTGGGTACTTATAATACTCAAGACATATATGGCTAAAGAATGGCAGACATGACCTTGTCTGGGAGCATCGAGCGAGGAGCAAAATTTCAGTACGTACCTACTATATCGCAACGTAAGCATTTTGTCACCTACTAAACTATTGGCGCTTGGGCTTGCGCAAGTGGTATTGTTTCGAAGGAGTGTGCCTGTAGAGTGAGTATGCGTTTTAATGTAGAAAGATATTAATTTTATAACGAAAAAGCAATATTGCAAACAATATTTATTTATAGCTTTTTATTTTTTCTTGAATCTTACAATAATTAAGTAATAGAAAGTAACTTCATATATCTTACTTTTTAATTTAATATCAAGAACGAAATTTTTATTGAATTTTATTTTATTCTACTGCTCGATCAATGTATAATAAACCTTCTCTGACAAACATTTGTCTGTTTCTCGATTTTTTCCACCCTGTATACCTAATCAGTTTTCTTGGTACGTATCCAATCTAACCAGTACATCTTGGTTACAGCCATGCGCGCAATGCCGCTCGGCGTCCGACCGCGCGGCGGCGTCTGCGCGCGAGTGCACGCGGCTCGCGGACGCACTGCGCGACGCGCGCGACCAGCTCGAGCTCATGGAGTTCAGGCTGTTGGAACTGGAGGACGCCAGCCCTGATAAGGTATGTTAACATCATAGCAGCACATAGATATTCCTTCCTAAACGACGTCACAGATAACGATCCTAAGCTAGCGGCTCGTGGACGCGTGCGACCAGCTCGAGCTCATGGAGTTCAGGCTGTTGGAGCTGGAGGACACCAGCCCTGATGTATGTCAACATCATATTCCGACTACACAAATAACGACCCTGAGCTGCATCGCGCTCGAAGATTTTAACACATGGCGTAACGGTACCTATTATGCTCGCTTGCTGCGGATGGTACATTCATTTTGCAGGAATGTCGGTACAATAGATCTTCTTAATAATAAGGTACTTATCCGTTCTTCCTCGTCAGGGCGTGCAAAATTATTACAACTTGTAATTTAGATATTCTTTCATGTCATTACGGTTTTGTAGTGCCTATACTTTACTGATGGCCAGCAGTCATTTTCTTGAAATTTTCATTATCTAGGGCTTGCCTAGAGGTCTCCTGCCTTCATTATACCAGTCCATTACCCTATGTGGCGCAGCCAGGAACTCAGCATAGGTACATAAATTTGTCCACGGCTGAAGATGCAGGTTGGTCATAATCATCATCCTTTGGCAAGAAGGTTGGTGACCCCGCATTGGTTGGAATACAGAAGGAATATGTTACTTCTCTGTTAGTTCCCTCTTTCGACAACCACGCACTGTTATATTGTTATTTATATATGACTGAAGTGGCTCGGTCGGTCTGAGGAGGTTGCGGGATAGATTCCAGCCTTGGGTCAAATGTTAGTACGCAAATCTGCAAATATTTGTTCCGGGTGTTCTGGCTATTTCCGTGTACAATTAAGAAAGATTTATGTATTGCATTCACGAATATATTATTATTAATATAATAACACAAGCTCTTCTTAGCTTCGGGCTAAATGATGCTGTGTGGATTGTCCAGCACTATTTAATTATTTATTATATTTGGTATCGAGGCCTAGAAACACATTACGAGAACTAAAGAAACAGAAGCCTTGAAAAGACCAACCCATATTGTATGAAATTACCAGTTTCGATTTCAACATTAGCAGGTTTTGTTTTCCACGTTTCCGTTGGCTTCCGTTCATCATAGTAATTGGATTACGAGTGGGTACAATTTAATCAAACTACAACTAAACTACTTTTCGACATCGCATTGTATTGTTTAAATGGCTCAAGAGTTAATGCATGTGTGTTTGTCGTCTTTGTAACTGTTTAAGCTAAAAGTACTGAATAGATCGGGCTGAAATTTTGAATAATTAAAGTTCTTGACTGACCTGTTCTAACATTATACTTTTTGTTGGAAAATATGTGCGGAATCGCAGGCTGAAGGTGGTTTTTTGTCCGACGAAAACAAAGGAGAAGTAGGTTCTATGTTCGATTGTGTGTATTTTTTTATGTACCTACGTTCGTCGATTTCTCCGTCAATTATGGACCGATTTGGAAAATTATTTCAGTATTGTATGGACAATAATCCCGAGGTCACATATAAAAAATATTCCCTATAGATAAACCTAAAACTTTAAAAAACAGTGTAAATAGTAAGGAATTTGCATTCGGTTTTTAGTTTTTCCAAAACAATCAAGTTTTTATAGTCTAGCCAGAAATTCGTATTGAATTTGTTCATTATGTTATTTTAACTTTTATTATACTCATAAATTATTATTTTCATAACGATCAAGGTGAAGCCAGAATGATGCATTACCATGTCTCACCTTAATGCGTTTAAATCACATAGCAAATATTGATGTCATCCTTGAGTTTACAACCGCTCTACCTTAGATATCGAGTTGACTCAAAGAGTAAAGCACGTGTTTTGCTCAGTGAATTGTTCTGTTTGATTATTTTCCTGATAAAATTCAGTAGAATGTTCGTGTTAACGGAAATATTTCATTCGCGGCAGTGTTTTAGTGTTTAATAGTAGAGCGTGTTTATATTAACTTGTAATTAATTACTTACACCATTACGTCATTCTTTTAGGTTTATTACTTAGAGATTTAAATCGAAAAACAATAGTCCTCGTAAATAAACAAGTATATTACGATTTTCTTGATATTAAAGTTTAGACTTAAAGTGAGTCTTAAGAACACTGGTTATTTTGTAAAGACTTCAATGTGAACTATTTGATTGCTTAATTTGTAAGAAAAAGTGATTAAAAATAGGGTTTTTCGTTGATTAAAAATGGTGAACGAAGGATTATTTAATGTTCAAGAGGTAAGTTTAAATTTAAACTGACAGTGAATTTACGAATTCACTTTTTTTAGAGGACTGACAAAGTTATTATGCTGTTTTTCATATTTAGCTATAAAATTGATATTAAATTGTTGTTCAGAGGAAATACTTTAATACGGAATAGGAAGTTAACCTTCGCATGTCTACACAACGATACATTTTGCTACTACCTTATCGCTAAGAGTAAATGTTACCTATCTCGGTAGGTATTTACCTACCTAGATAGGTAAATAGGTACATAGATCTTTATCAGGACAAGTGCAGTTTGATCTTATGAGATACTACGCCGTACAATGTTTACGTCATAGAAGGTTTCGTAACCTTTTGAATCCATTTAGATAAATTGCTACAAAATAGAAGAATTCTTTTGGATATTGGTGTTATTTGCACAAAAACATAGGTCTTAGTTCTTTAGGATCATATCTTAATATTCAGTGCGATTAACACTTGAAATATATTGTAAGCTATGTAACGAAAACAATAAATAAATACCTAATGCTGAACAATTCACACAGCATTATCTAGCCCCAACCAAGCAGAGCTTGTGTTATGGGTACTAGTTAACTTATTTACTTAAAACAACACTACATAGATAGATATTTTTCCTTTACATCGAAGACAACCAGAACATTCAGAAGAAATATCTGCAGATCGTACAAACATTAGTCCTGTAGCGTGTATCGAACCCGCAACATTATATGCCGCCGCGTAACTGAGGTGGTCGCATGGAAATATGATGGTTCTATAACGGTATCTGTAGAAAATTATCTCCAGTTATGGATATCCGGATGTCTTAAAACGGATGTGGCTGTTGTGTTGACGTGTGACTTGTTGAGTACAGAAAGACAGTCAGAAGCACTCATAAACGCAAGCATTTAGTTTCTTGTCACGTTAAGCAACCGCTGGGGGGGGGCTGCGTAGTTTTAAAGATCTAAGCATAGGGACAGACAGACAGATGGGAAGCGACTTTGTTTTATACTATGTATATAGTGATAGTGCGTAAGTCCTCTCACTCGGAGTAATAATAAAAAAATTCATACAATTTATCATCATCATCATCAGCCTATGTTAGTCCACTGCTGGCCATAGGCCTCCCCCAATGAGCGCCATACCGCCCTGTCTTCAGCTTGACGCTTAATATTAATTAATACAACTAATATTATATTTTTTATCAATACAAGATTTTATAATCACCAAGGACCAAAATGCTTGGGAAGACAAATCCAACGAACCCAAACACGACGGGGTTAGGTCGTTTCGTTCGACGAGTGATTTATACGAAAAAATATGTTTAACCACTGACGCAAATGCTTACCGACTTTGTCATAACTTTTTATGAATCTTATAAATCCCCCATTTGTGTCGTACCGTGTTTAAGCAAAGCAGATAAAAAACCTTGGATCTGTTGTTTCCTACCAAGGTTAGCATGTTCATATTATACAGACTCAGGTATTTTAAAAACCTATTTACTTAGCTTCTAGCTATAGGAAATTAGAATAACTTTACATAGCAATACAGCGAAGTAAAGTCCACGACGTTAGAAAATCAATATCGCAGTAAGGCACTTTGATTGGTTTAATGTTCCAATCCTACTAATAATATTTATTAATGTAAGTTTGTACGTATGATGTTTGTTACTCTTTCAAGCAAAAGCTACTGAATGGATCGGGCTGAAATTTTAGGTATATAACACTATAGATAACACTTTATTAAACCACAAAAAACAGAAAAGAATACAGAGATAAAAACTTAGAATAAAGGTATAAAGGGCGGCCTTATAGCTGAGAGCGATCTCTTCCAGACAACCCTGGGATGGACTGGACTTATAGACGGTGGCACTTTAATAAATAATTGGTAACAAATACACTAAATACCTACATTACAAACATTATAATAAACTTAACTTAGGTATTATAAATAGTAAACGTAGCTAAGTAAATAAGCTATCGGTCCGCTACGGTAAGTACCAACAATCCAAACCTTGAACTAGTATTTGAGGTTAGCATCCTGATTCATTGTAATTCTAAGACTTACGTCGGAACGGAAAGTGTTAAACATTTACATTTTTGCATGGGATTAGTTAAATCCTGTTTTTGAGGCCTGTTATCAAAAATATATTATTGAGATAGGCCACAGGCCTAAAGAGCGCCATAGCGCCTGTCTTCAGCTTGCCGCATCCAGCATCTGCCTTCTGTCTTTCACAAGTCGGCGTGTCTTCGTCGTGCTTTTTGCCTAAACTGCATTGCATTGAGTATTGAGATAGCATAGGCAAAAAGCAGGCGGAAACGTCAGTTTAGTAAGTAAATAATAAAATAAATCAAAAAAATAAAATTTTCCGTTTTTACCTCTGAGAAATATCACCATGAAATAGTATCACGTTATTTGTTATTACGTCATACGGCTGTGTACTAGGTAACCTAAAAAGTATCATCTGTCATCCATCAGTAGGTAATATTAGCGCATTTGTTTAGATACCGTCATGACCATTGACCACATAGCAATTATGGCCACAGCATCCAGCGTTTTCGTATAAAATTTAAATATTTAATACATTTTTATGGCACTAATAAATTTATTTTAAAGAAATTTGAATATACAGATATTTGCCCTAAGATGACTCAGTTAAGAAATAATTTCTAATTTCTTATTATCATCTAAATCCTAAGTTGATTATTCTGAGCTCGTAATCTGTTACAAATTCCATTCAAATATCGAATGACATGACCTATAACATTCGCCTAGCCTCAGGTGTCTTGCAACATGACTAATGCGAAATAATAAAATAAAGTTGTAAACAGCCTATCATTCACAAATCGCGGCTAACGACTCTATGTAGGCGACAGATTTGGACAGTCATCCCACACAATGACCCAACACGTTCTCTTACCATAGTCCATACTTATTAGTCTATCTAAGAACACGACTGTGCCGAAACTAGGAAAATTATATTTAGTTAAATTTAACAAATTGAATGAAAGAGCGAAGTCGTCGTGGTAGACTGCGGAGAATTTAGCGGGACGAAGTAGGTAGATTATTTTATTACGACCTGACGCATTGCAATGGGCTACGGCCCTTGTTAAGGCGCATTTTAACTTGAATAATAAGTGAAAAAACGCGTATTCACGTAAATTCTGTAATATCGCTGATAACTCGGTTTCGGTTATGTTTTAAATAGCGTGGTAGCCTTGCAGGTGCAAAAGGTGTGGAAGGACTGGCAAAAAGGCGGGCAGTCTTTGCACTGCGGTAGGACAAAATGGGCTGAGAAAAAGGTTCCACAGCAGCTTTTATAGAATCAAATATCAAAGTGCTTTATTTCCTATATACCTCAAAGGACTCTTGGACACGTCACAAATTTCAAATTGCATTAGTAAAACTAGGAAATAAAGTAATCACTTCTTCTTCTTCAATCTGCTAACTAAAACAATAACGCGCGACGGAACAGTAAGAGGATGTTGCTGACCCAAAGAAAAAAAAAACTAGTATAACTTTTCAATATTTAAAACATCATTGCATAGTAAAGTTTATTTTACAATTTAACATCTATTATAATACAGTTGTATTTCCATTGTTACAGGGTGCTAGGGACAACCTAACCGACTCCGATTCGGGCTGCGTATCCCCAGGCTCCCGTATTAAGGACTCCGCATCTCCTGAACTCAAGCGAATGGACTCCGGATACAAGTCACCGCATGCTCCGAGCAGTCCTTGCAACCCACGGCGACATTTGACCCCACACGATGACTTTAAAGAGGACTTTGCAAAGGTAATTTTTTTCAGTAAATTCTATTTATTCACCACTAGTCGACCGTCCAGGCTTCGCTCAGGTATTTATTAATTATTATTCATAATTTATTCGCCGTAGTTTATTTCTTAACATTAGTTACTCCCCTCTCCCCTACCCCAGTGACGCCTACGTGACGTAGGCGAAAGAAAAAAGTCGACTTTTTTCTTAACATTATTGGAGTTTTAGTAAGGATCCCTAACTTTTTTGAAAATATCTTATAGCCTACGTTCACCGTGGATAGTGTATCTTTCCAACGGTGAAACAAATTTTCAAATCGGTCCAGTAGTTTCGGAGCCTATTTAATACAAACAAACAAACAAAAAATATAACCTTACCTCTTTATAATATTAGTATAAATAGATTACATTATCACTAATATTGGCATGTCAATTAAATACTACAGTACAATGAATAATCTTAAACTTAACCCTAAATTATAATGATAAATATTTATAAGTATAAACTATTATAAACAATCACAAACTAACAAACGAGCACATTAAAAACTCGTTCATACTATAAAAAGGGTTACATACCAAAACATTCTTTATTGTTGCTTTAAATTAGTGGTAATTTGTTACATAAATCTAGCTTTAGGCTTAAACCCTGTTTATGTGTTTTTACCAGTCTAGTATTAGGTACGTGTAACTTTTCTTTATTTCTTAAGGCGCAGTTCTTGGCTGATATCCTGGACCGCAATAGTGAGGCGACCAGCGATTCGTTGAAGAGTAACCCAGTCAAGGAGCATTTGGAGCAGATGATCTTGAACGCAGCATCAGCGGAAGACAGAAGCTGCTTAGAACAGGTTCAGATGCTATTGTACAACTTCCAAGCTTTGAGCAGCTCTGTTAGCGAGGATGAATGCTTTCAGGTATGTGGAGCGTTATGATTGTGAACTTTTTTCAAAATTAATTCTTACTCGTTGTATTATAATATTCTCCGTGGTATACTAAGGTAGCCAACCTTTGTGGTTTTATTTGTCAAACTTCTTAAAGCTGTTTTCTATATTTCAAGAAAGCAGTTGTCAAAACATTATTTGTATTGTTACATTTCACCACAAAATTATCAAAATGTCTTATTTACATAATTCCAGACAAAACCACGACGAATATGCGACCTAAAAACTAAAGAAAATGACATCCTATCTCACAAAACCCAAAAAGCAATAGCAACTGTCACACCATACAACCAGAAAGGGATAAAATGCGAATCACTCGAATCACTCTGTGATGAGAGGAAGCCGAACATATTGCAAGAAAGCGGGATATTTGAAGGCGTCGAAACTGAATCAGCTAGCACTCAAACCGAACAGAACGATAGCTTCGAAGTAAGCAGTGAGCTAAACACCGAAATACAACGACTGAATAGTATAAGAGAAAAACTAGAGAGGCAAGGTAGTAGGAATTTTAGTACTAAGGATGATGCTGAAGGCTTGGAATGCAGATGCGTGAAGTTGGGACAGAAACACAAGCAGTATTACGAGAGGAGGCTTAAGTTCTTGGAAGGGAAGATTAGTATATACGAAGCGGCACAGGATATAAAGGAATCGAAGCTTGCGCAAAGACTGCAGAAGGAATACCTTCTAGAAAATAGGATACAGGTAAGACCTTATTACAAATTGAAAAAGTTTGATATTGAACCGTTGAAGAAGAGAGTTGGGAGGAGAAGTAATGAATTAATGTTGTTTCAGGAACTCGAATCGCAACTTTCAGAACTTCAAGATAAGTATGAGAGGCTAGAAGAGGAATGTTGTGAATTAGAAGAAATCGAAAACGATACCCGGCTTCATTGGCAGCAGTAAGTTGTATAACATTGTTTCTCACTTCGCAATCTTCAATAAATTTAACTATCTTTGTTTACCACCAGAATTCTATGATTTCATAACGATTTATTAATTTCGATTACGACAGAATCATCGTGGTCTCTCAATCATCGGAATCATGGAGCCAGTGACAGACTTTCATGACCAAATCCCTCCCAAGCAAAACTTCGTAATATGCATTAGGGATTAATATTATTAATCCCTAATGCATATTACGAAGTTTTGCTTATATTATGAATACTCGTGACCGTCAGCTGCGAATTTGTGGGTGGGTTGAGCAGTGGCAGCGATGACGACATTGTTCCCATGGCATAAAGTTCAGATCAGAATTCTGGAATAGGCGAATTTTAAATTCTGATAAGAACCTTATTCCACGCCTTACAACCTTATTCGCGGCCACTGCCCAACCCACCCTCGGAATCGCAGCTGACGGTCACGAGTATTTATAATATTAATCCCTAATGCATTTTACGAATTTTCGCTCGGGCGGAAATAATTGTCCAAATTTGTACCTGGCTCCCGGACCATCGGGACAATTGTGTGTACGACCTGCAGATATAATAATATGTATGTTCCGGTATATTAAAAAAACATCGATCTTTGTAATATATTTTAATATATGTATGTATAAGTATATTAGCCATCCAGCACATAGTACAATCTCTGCTTAGCTTGGAGCTAAGCAAGATAGATTATGTTTGTATTGTCCAACAGTATTTATTTATTATAAATAAATATCCTAGTACCAATCTTACACTCTAGCGTCGTGTTTTTAGTAGTACCTGTACTCTATTCCAGACTGGAGTTAGACTACGAGCTGTGTTCCGCACAACTGAGAGACATGAAGGAGCAACGGGAATGTTCGCGGGAGAAGGCCGAGCGACTCATGGCCGACCTCGAGGCTAAGGAGTGCCAGTTGAAGTGTCGAGAGGTCAGATTTTAAATTGTTATCCATACCATTTAATGTAGGTATTTATAAGTATTAGTATTTATACTAGCGGACCTTCCCGGCTTCGCACGGTTTGAGTACGGATCCCTAACTTTTTTGAAAATGTAATATAGCCTATGTTCACCGGGGATAGTGTAACTTACTAACGGTGAAAGAATTTCTAAAATATAAACCTTGAATTGATCAATCATGAATCAATCTATCTAATAAAAAAACTGCATCAAAATCCGTTGCGTAGTTTTTAAGATCTAAGCATATATAGGGCCAGACTGACAGCGGGAAGTTTGTATAGGAAACTGAATGAATGAACCCATGAACATTTTGTATGGGAATTTTCCCATACAAAATGTTCATGGGTTCGTAACTGTCAAACATTGACTGTAGGCGGTACGAATTTCTCCGGGTCAGCTAGTACACTATATATACACTCTTCAAACCGAAAAACTAGTGCTTGGAGGCACAAAAAACGTTGCAGAACTGTAGTCTAATAATTTTCCTTTTTACAGCACGAGCTGATGAGTCGATTGGAAAAACTGGAGAAGGCGGTACCGGCTTTGATCGCGTGGAACATGTTGCAAGTCATCGGTTGCAACATCAGTACTAATGGACAGGTTAGTACTGATTAGGAAATGATTAGCTTGATCAACAGCAATATTATCTAGGGTACAATAAACACAACACGAATACATCTGTTTTTAACACTTTGACTGCGATTTTTTTTCGACAAATGCGATCTTTTTTTTAACCTAAAAAATTCGTGCTGCCGCTCTACACAGCGGTTGTGTTGCGCCGCACATGCGTTTCGTTCGAAAAATATTACGGCTGTGCTGAGTCACAAGATCTGTATTTTCTCAGCCGCTGCGCTAGTGTGGATTTACGCATATTAGTCACTTGTAGAAAACACATACCGTGTGATTTCAGCACTCAAAGTGTTAAAGTTCACGTCCAGGAGTTTTTCCTGCCAAAATTGTGAATATTGGTACCTACTATTTATTTATGAATCTAAGAATTAAAATAGTTTTTTTGGTATTTGTAACTATATATTAGGTATTTGTTTTTAAGTATTTATGTTATGTTCATATTTAGCTTATCTTTGGTACACCCCCTGCCTTTCTTAATTTTACATAATTCTTTTCATCCAAAGGTTGCTTGTTTGTTAGGTTAGGAGATCGCTTCTAAGCTATAAGACCGCCTATTATACTTGTTGCGTGTGTAATGTCTTTGTGTAATGATTGCAAAATGTATGCATATGGTGCATTTGTATTGTATTGTACATCTGAATTGACTTGCTGATTTATATCATTTTCAGCGGATGCTCATGGCTCGGATGGGACCTTTTGGCGTTACTACGAAGGCAGCGATTGCACAAATCAAACAAGACAAGGAAATCAGTAGGAGAGCTTGCGGAGAGCGGGGCCGTTGCGGGCAAGTCGAGATAGAAGATACAGCGTCAACTAAGAAACTACAACAGCAAATAACTCAGTAAGTAAATAAATAAATAAATAATGCTGGACAATTCACACAGCATTATCTAGCCCCATGGTAAGCAGAGCTTGTGTTATGGGTACTAGATAACTGATATACATAATACAATACATTACATAGATAGCTAGGCGCGGTGGGCGAAGGTCCGCCTGCGACGCAGGAGGTTGCGGATTTGATTCCCGCCTCGGAACAATTGTGTGTACGATCTGCAGATATTTGTTCCGGGTGTTCTGGTCGTTTTCTATGTATAATAAAAAATATCTATCTACGTAATGTATTGTATTATGTATATCAGTTATCTAGTACCCATAACACAAGCTCTGCTTACTATGGGGCTAGATAATGCTGTGTGAATTGTCCAGCATTATTTATTTATTTATTTATGTTTAGTACTATACTATCTGCATTCATAATAGCAAAATTCTGTTAAGTTTTTGGCTTGCAATAAAAATACTGAAAACAAAACACATTCCAACAAAAGCTAATTTTAGTAACATTTTATAACAAATGTATTATTACCATTTCAGACTGATCGCAGAAAAGAAGGCTTTAGAAAATCAATCATGCCAAAATATAGCAAAGTTGGAACTAAAAGTACAAAGGCTAACGGACGAGCTAGACATTGCTAAGAGACAACTGGATGCTACCGTGAGCATCTGCAGCAAGAAGAAGGGAAACCTCAACAACAAGATTAATGATCTAGAGAATCAGATACTGGTCGAAAAGAAACAGTTACAGGTACGTGAAATATGGCATATAATGCAAATAATTACCTTAATTTATAAACAATACAAAAAATATCATCAACATCATCGGCCTCTGTTAGTCCACAGCTAGACATAGTAATAACCCCAATAAGCGCCACAGCGCCCTGTCTTCAACTTGGACCCTCCGACCAGGTGGGATGCGGCGAGCTGAAGTCAAGGCGCTATGGCGGTCATTGGGGAGGCCTATGTCCAGCAGTGGACTATTATAGGTTGATGATGATGATAATCCTCTACTTCTACTATCCGTATGCTGATGAGGATGTGTTTATCTTCTTCAGGAACCAGTGCATCCGTCAACGGATACCAGAATAAAAGCTCTTATACAAAACGAAGAGGAGCTGAGGCGGCGGGTCAAAGAGCTCGAGAGAAGAGAGACAGCTTACTTGGAGATGCTCACTCAGGCTGACGATATGTGGGCTGAGATGGAGGGGGGTTATAAGAAGAAAATTGACGAGTGTAAGCAATGCGAGATCGAACTTAAAGATCAGGTAAGAGCGAGTATTTTCTTAAGGAAATTAGAACTAGTATTGAAACAATAGAGCTAACTGCAAACTATTGCAAACAATCTACAGGTAGCACCATCCCGAAAACACTTCAAGCTAAGCAAAACTTCTTATGCTTATCCCTACTAAATAACTGATACTATACCTACTTTATAAATATCCTCGTTATTAACATAGAAAATTGTAAATAAAGAAAATAAACAAGTAAATCTAGTATTTATAATTCAAACAGTCAACAGTCTGCTGTTACGAGCAATCTAGAGATAGTCAACTGATCCACATCAAAAGATACTGGTCATCTACAAGACGCTGGCTGTATGACAATGCTGATAATCTGCGCCAGTTACTCATAGACGTCGTGCATGCGTGGCCACCTTGCGCATCACGGTCTCCACGGAAGACCAGCGCTATGGTATGATCTGCTCTACCACAGCACATGCTGAGTGGAGACCGATTTTGTCAGTTTCTCTGTTATTTTAAGGTTAATTTATATGTATGCTATTTTCGTTTGTGTACTGGTAAAATAAAAATCGTTTTACTTTTATCTACCGACCTACATTAGACCAATATTTTCTAACAACAGCTAAAGAAAACAGGATCCGAGAGGGACTATCACAAGAACTGCATCGATCCGCTACGGAAGAAGCTTCAAAAGGTGGAAGAGTCCGAGACGAGCTTGAGAATATCGATGGAGAAATCAGACAGAGATACGAAGCAGTTGCAAGAGAAGATCGCCCAAACGACTGCGGTGCTTAGTGCGACCGAAGCTGAAGTAAAGAAGTATGAAATGGAGTTACGAGCCCTTGATGGGAAGTTTAAGGTTAGTTTTAGGCACCTATCAAGCTTATTGTTGCAACAAAAAAAAAAAATATTCAGTAAGTTAATGGCTTAAATATTGTTTTCGTGAATATCAAATAAATATTGATTTGATCTCTGAGGTCTGAAATATGAGCTATAAATATAATTATAGTTGGTTAAAAATATTTAAAACTTTGTTATTTTTTTTATAAATACCGCTCTAGAAATCATATAAAATTCAGCCGGTCAGTATAACGATTTTTGTTTGGGCTGACCGTACAATGAATAGTCTTTATTGTGATTAAGTATATACGATTATTTTCACTCAGATGTTTTACGAATTGTATCCATGAAATAATAATCTCAAGCTGATAGCAATACACCATCATAGTACCATTTTTAACCAAGATACTGAGATATGAATAATATTGCGTTACCAAATTCCTAGAAAAGCATACGGAGCAGACGGCGGCGGTGGCAGTTTAAATCTCATAAAATTTATATAATTGCAGAACGAAACAGAACAGCTTCGTCGGTTAAACAAGCAACTTTTTGAAGAAGTGAAATCACAGACATCATGTAACAAGAAAGCTGAAATGAACTACACGGGAGAACTGGAGAGTATCAGGAAAGAACTGAACCGATGTTGCAAGGACAACCAGGAACTAGAGTGCACTAACAGCGAGTTAAGAGAGGAGGTAAGAACTGACAAACTAAAATAGAGTATCACTGGCCGATAAGCCTTTGTATTAGTATGAAAACAGACAGTTTCAAGATCCGTCAGAAAATTTAAATAAGAGATTGTTATAAGTTTAATTTATTACCTGGTAATGGGCTTTTATTTTATGTAACTGGGTCAGGGTCTACCCATGATGATAACTAATTATTATGCCTGTGATGGGATGGGATTTACTGGTGTTAAAACTGCATGTTTGTGTCCGGTGTTTTGTAAAACAGCTTGACTATTTCCCCCGTTTATCATTTACTAATCATAATGATACTACATTTGTTCTAATTGCTAAGTTGCATGTGCTTTACCGCATTTAATATTGCTATCAGTGTTCGCATTGTTTGTTCTACTAACGCAATTCTGTGTTCGCTTGGCACACTTTGTCCGTCACGGTCGTTTGTTCACGGAATGGTGCATGGCGTGTAAATATGCATGAAGATACAAAGGACTAAGAAGACATGTGTTCTAGGTCGAATCTCTGGAAAAGCAGCTAGCTTTGACGCAGAAAAATTTAGCCCAGTGCAAGAGAAAATGCGACGATAAGATCAAGACAATGAGCCATGAACTGTCGATCAAGACAGAAGAGTTGGAAGAGCTTAGAAGCGAGACCATGCGACAATCTTTTCATGCATCTAGAGTAGAACTCAAGCCTGAAAGAACGGAGTATGTGGATGAAGGTTATTCGATTTACACGGCTGTACCAAAGAAGACTGACTACGGAAGAATGCATCACAGCATGAGCTACATAACCTCTGACACGCGATGCTCCTGTCCATCAATGAGAAGCCAACTCGTCGGCCAACTGATCGAAGACTTGTTCGACAGAATCCACAACACGGCAGACGACGACCTAATAAGACTGTGTAAAGAACTAGCCCCCGTCAACTCCAGAGACATTACCTTCGAAACCAAAGCTAAAATTACTAATTACCTCCTAATGGCGATTTCAAAGGAGCTGGTTAGGTCGATAGGCGACGCCGATGCTAAGACTGACACACAGGTATGTATGGTTTATGGCTTTTTGTTGAATTTACTTAAGATTGTGACTAAAGCGTTTATCTTTAAAGTTACTAATGTTGATAACTTCCTACTTATGGTTGTGGTAGACTCCTTTAACCGAAAGCTCAAGGTTAATAATATGTTCCGTTACAAGCGAACTTAGGTATTCAATTGTAGAAGAAAAGTAAGCTGAAAGCAAACCAAGGGATACTTTTCTCGACAACGTTGAATTAAATCTAAATTTCTAAATCATTGCTCGTTTATTTAATTTTCTCTTCTGAAACCTCATTTATAATCTTCAGGAATGGCAGCGCGCGGTATCATCGATGACGTATACTCCGATCCAAGACGTTTCAAGCGCGGAAGACGCTCTCTCGCTGCGATTGGCCGGTAACGTGGGCGTGGTCCGCGGCGCGGCGCGATTGGCCAGCGTCAGCTGCGCTTGCGCCGCCACCAGACTCTGTGCCGCTAGGCCGGATCTCGCTGATACTGTCAAAAACTGTCAAGAGGTACGAAAAAAATACAAAAAATTATTTACCAAAAAGCTTACAAAAAAGAACACCTTAATTGTGTTCATAGTCAAGTGATAGGTGATGGAATTTACAATGACCCCCGCACTAGGCTAGGCCTGTTTCGCGGGGTAAGGTAAGTGTTCCCTTTCGAACTGAAGAATGTACCCATCATCTCTTAACGTATTCACAGCCCAGGCTCAGCGGTGTGGGTACTCGGTGCCCGAAGGGGCACGCTGCCGCGACGACAGATGGAAATGTGCCTCTTGGGCCATGAAAGTGTTTGTTTAAGTTCGAATTGACTATTTTAAACTTATTTTTGTCTTATACGCTAGCAGCGCGCGTTAAATAAAGAAAACACAGACACAACAAGATATAAACAAACATGCAAACAAAATGATACTGAAAGGGATTCCTAAAAATCTTATATTTTTCTAATCCGATTTTTTTTTTTCAGTCATTTAAATTAAACTCAATGTTTATTGTTCCAGGAAGTATTGGATCACGGCGATGTTAAAATCATGGAAGAGCAGTTGGCGAATGCCATAGAAAGTATTGTTGTAAGTATTCTGATAATATATTATACAAATATAAAATAACGCTATTAGCGCTATTCCTGACCTGATAAAATTACTGGCCGTCCGCAATGGCCAGGGACCCAATTCCGCTAACCAATCGCTTTACTATGACAACCTCACGGAATGCCCTTGGATGAAAGAAACTCTAGATAGTGCGAGCAGTGCTATTATTGCACGGGCGATTGGTTGAATATTTTACAACCTTGAATTCATTTCTTATAACTATAAGGTAAAATGCCAAAATGAGTCATTAAGAATATTGACATAGGTCATTTAGAAGCTACTAGTTTAGTAGAATAAGATCCCAGGAGAATTAAGTTATAAAGCCTGTTTTAATTATTTTTTTTTGTTTCAGAATTGTCCATCCTGTGCATTGGGCACAAATTCGATAATTTGGAGCACGGACGTTTAGAGCCGCTTTATCTATGCGCTAGATTTATGTAAGTATAGCGAAAACTTACAATTAACCATACAATTTTTTGTAAGTGCCTCATATGTTTTGGTCCAAACCAAACCGCCAGGATTTTTATAATTGATTAGCTTCTTCTCGCAGGTTCGTACGCGCTTTTCAAGTAGCCTATGTCTGTCCATCCCCGAAATACTACCCTACCGTTAACCTCCCTGCAAAATTTCATTAAGATCTGTATAGCCATAGAGGCGAAAAAAGGTACATAACAGACAGAATTGCTTTCGCTTCTTAAATATTAGTATAATTAACCTTAAAAAAAATATCCAGATTTTTGAATTTTTTTAACGTGTTTTCTGTTTTAATTGTTTTTTTTTCTTTCCAGATGTTATACCTCCACCGACCTCATTCGGGTGCCTTCTAGTTAAGATCATAATCATAACTGAATGTAAATACATAAATGTACCATAATAAAATTAATAATACTCTTATTAATACATAATAATGAATAATTTAAGCGAAAATATCGATCAAGTGTACCTTCTACGAATAAGATTTTTACGACTTTAATGTTTGTTTCGTTTTTTTGTCGTTTCCGTGCCAATTTTTAGCTTGTTTTTATTTTTAGCACAAAAATAATAATTACTGCCATCATCATTCTTATTTATTGCAAGAATAATGTAAGTTTTTTATTAAAAAATATTTGGACTGAAACGTAACGATAAAAGGGAATATGTAATTAGAAATAATTGCAATTTTTTGAGGGTTTGTGTAAATAACAATTTCTATAATTTTAAATTAACGATAGAGTCAAATACATACCTTTGACAATTTATGTTATATTATGAAAATCTGAATTTTAAATGAATAAAATTATGTAAATTATTTCGTTTTTTTCTTCAAATACCTATTGATTAAACGAAAAGAGACCGTGGAGATTAAATCAACTGGGTATCTCTTGACTTTTTTCAATAATAAATTTTGATATCCCTTTTAGTTAGGTAGGTATTTCCCCTGGTCCTGTCCACGATCCTATCCATCCATGGTTGTCTGGTAGAGATCTTCTTATCGCTGAAGAGCGTTGAGCGATAAGATCTCCAATTGTAACTTAATTTGCACAAGTTTTTATTGATCATAGTTCATAGTTTCTTATATACTAAGTGGGTATATTAGTACGTTTTCTATCTATCTATCCATTTAATTTTAATGTATAAACCATGAATGAAAAAATTCTCCGGATCAAGTCTCAGTCCACCCAAGAACGAAGTACTCACTGTAGTACCGATTTTGACATTGTCAATTTATAGACCGCTCGTCCGCCATTACCTCTTTATACACCAACAGAGTGACTCTATTGTAACTTAGATCGAAAAATGAAAATAGTCTTCTTGTGTGGTCAGATGTTGCCAAAATCACACTAATTTAGTAAATAATAAACACAGAATCACATTTCACACATAAATTTCTAATTACATCCACTTATTTCTTCGATTGAACGCAAATAACTATCAACAGAAAAATCAAAACAAAATCACAAATGTTGCCGGTGTTACCAGCACGTAAACTTTTTATTAAAAATGTTTGAATCTTTGTATATTATAATTAGAGATCGGATAATCGGATGCATATTTACCTAAAGTGAATTTTTAACTAACAAATTATGGAAACGGCTTCTTAGGAACTTTTATTAAAAATAAATTCCCGGGGATTCCGGGATTGCATAAGTAATCAGATGTATATTAATTTTACTTCCCCATTCGAGTATGCGTGTAGGTATGTTACTAACAAAATGCAATCTCACGTGTCAGACCCCGCGCGTCCCACCCTCTCTCGTTTGGCGTAACTTTCGTAGGTATTTCGCGGATCCCTCGATTGTTTTGCTACCTATTTTATAATTTCTGGCATGGTATTTGACTTTGACCTTGATCGCCGGTGCCGGGTACCTATGCATGTACGTGGGGTGAAATGCGTTTATGATTAATGAGGATTATTTTTTTTCAAAAATAAGTACATAATTTTATTTTTCATCAGTTTTGAACTCATACCAAACCTCTGGTTTCAAGGATAAGACTATTTATATTAACCTTCTATCACTCAAAAACTTAGATTGTTTTATTTTTTTATATTCAGGTTGATAAAATTAAAGACAAGTATTTTTGGCTTTTTCGATTTATTAATGATTACTGGGCATATTTTAGAAAATAGGACGACATGTAACAATCACAAAAAAAAACAAAAATTAATTAATGGTGGATTGTTAAAAATAATAAAGTTGATATACTTACCGGTCCATTTTTCAAAAATTACAGCATAAAACACAAAATATTTTTTTTTGTATAGGTATTTCAAATCGTAGCAAAAGCACGCACTCGTTGAAATTACCGGATGCAGACAATTGAGTTTTAGTTTTAGACAGGCAACACAAGCTAGTCCAATTTCATGGTCCATTCATACTTTGGTTTGTAGACTACGACATACTGTGCTTTGAAACGAAATAAAATTAATCAGTCCGATCTTCGTCAATCCCTAAAATTAATTTTTAGGAATTGACGAAGTATAATGGCTACAGGAGGTATACTTATATGTTATAGAGGGCTAATACCCTGTACACTTAAGTTTGAATTTCCCGCGATCCGGGATTTTTCGATATAAAAAGTCCTTTCCATAATAGCAAGTTTAGGTAAATATGCATCCGAATATCTCTGATTATAATTCTTAAAATTGGAATTAGGTAGGTAGCCTACCTAATATAAATAATAATTTAAATAGATATTACTGAAGCATTCTATTATATAAAGCTGAATAATCAGAATTACACACTTGCGAGCTATAAACTGGAATCACTTCATCGCTTTGGCAGACAATATTTTACAGTTTCCATGGAATAAACTGTAGGTTGTGGTATATTATTTTAAAGATAATTTTATTAGCTTTCAAACTCTTTCGATATCATAGCGAAAAAAATGTTCATCATATGTCATGGAACGTGAAAACAATAGACATAATTTTTTGGAACGAAACATAAATTTTTTCAAACTCCTGAATCCCTATAAAAACTGGGAATTTATACAATTTTGTCATCAGTCCAATATATCACGTCACTCAAAATACTGGAATTACAAGAAAATGGAAACCACACCAATAGAAGCCGCTCAAATCGTCACCCTAATCCAGCAAGGGTTCTCTCAGCGTACTATCGCTCGACAGCTTGATCTGAGCCAGTCCTGTGTCTCCAAAGTATACAAGAGGTTTAGAGAGACTGGAAACTTAGTCCGAAGACCAGGATCTGGACGACAGCGATGCACTTCGGCGAGAGATGACCGATTTATTGTCAGCACTTCTCTCCGAAATCGACATCTAACCGGCGTTGACGTCCAGCGGGAGCTCGGAGAAGTTCGAGGGAGAACTGTCAGCGAGTGGACAGTGAGGCGAAGACTCAAAGAAGCTAACTTGACCCCAAAAAGGCCAGCAACGGGACCCAAATTGTCTACAGCCCACCGACAAGCCCGACTTCAGTTTGCTCGTGATCACTTAGATTGGGATATACAGCAATGGAGCCGAGTTTTGTTCGCGGATGAGACTAGGATGTGCCTGCATGGCAGCGACCGTCGACGGAGAGTCTACAGGAGACCGGGAGAGCGATACGCACAATGCTGTATAGCGGAAACAGTGGCATATGGGGGTGGGTCTTGTATGATGTGGGCGGGGATTTCAATTGAAGCTAAAACGGAGCTGGTATTCGTACCCGGTGGAGGTCGGGGAGGAGGACTAACCGCAGAAAGGTATATCAACGACATTCTGCTGGGCCATGTACTCCCTTACGCCGGGTTTATTGGCGAAAATTTCCTGCTAATGCACGACAATGCCCGCTGCCACACCGCTCGTGCGACTAGACAGTACCTGGAAGAAGTCGGGATTCCCACAATAGACTGGCCAGCCGTCAGCCCTGACATGAACCCTATCGAACACCTGTGGGACGAGCTGAAAAGGCGGGTACGAGGAAGATCTCCAGCTCCGGCGTCAACAGAAGACCTAAAAACTGCTCTTATCGAAGAGTGGCAGGAAATTCCACAGGATTCCATCAGGAAACTCATTAGGTCAATGAAAAACCGTTTACAAGCAGTCATTAGGGCCAGGGGGGGCAATACAAAATATTAAGCGGGAAATAACAAAGATTTTAAATAAAAATTTGATATTTTCATATTACTTCTTATCAATTTAAACATCCACAACTTCGACCTATTGTAATAATTCACTAAATGAAGGTAGGAAATTTAATTAAATTTAAATAATTTTTATACCATTCGAAAGCTAACAAAATTTCTTTTCAAATGGTATACACCAATCTGCAGTTTATTCCATGGAAACTGTAAAATATGGTCTGCAGAAACCAGCGATGAAGTGATTCCAGTTTATAGCTCGCAAGTGTAGATCGAGATCCTAATTTATTGCCCTGTATTTTCCTACTTATCTATAAAATAGCCTCCTGCCTGTCTTGACCAATGGCTCAAAGATATTGTTTTGCCAAGGCAGACCTCAAAAGTACGAAGAACAGCAAACTATCTTTCGACCTTGAAAATTTGACGTAAAAAACTTCTATCACGAACCTGTCAAATACTTTTGAAAAAATATGCAAAAACAGTCAAATTTGTTGTGAACATGTGAAAATATAAAAACCTAGTAAATAAACAATAGGAAGGAAATAGCTACCTATTTGTGAAAGTATGTATGTATTTTAAGATCGGTTGATAGCATGACATGTGGGTTTAAATTTTCAACTCCGTAAAGTTATCGTACTTACCTTCTTATAACAATGTTGTAATAATGCATGCTACGTACCAGTATGATGGAAAAGCAGGATTGTTACTGCTCATAAAACTATTTTCAATTCTTTTAAAGGAATTGTTAGGCTTTGTGTCTAAAGACGTAATAAGTAATGTTTTAGCCCTGTTGGTTGATCACTCCATTTTTATTTTCAGGAATTGGTAACAGCAAGTTTATCCAGTAGACTGCCAAGTAAAAAAAGTAGTAGGGCTTGCTTTAAAGACTAAAAACCATGTAGAAAACCAATCAAGAAACACAGCTGCACAGAGCAAACCATCACGTTACAAAAGAGAAGAAACATAATATCAAACAAAGCAACTAACTCGGCAGGTATGCAAAAGGACCAAAAGTTTAACTTAGAAGTGTCGCCCGAAAACGAGGTGGTTTCACAATGCTCATGCCTTGAATGTGAGTCAGCAAGTTGCTTTGTGAAGCGGCGCGACGAGCACTGTACCTGTGCCAGTTGGACCTCCTCAGGGCTGCATACCCTCGCTAGTCAGTCCCAACTTTTCACAGCAACCAAACATTCAATAAGCAAGCCACTAACAATACCCCAAGTACAGATAGTTTCAGATTTAAAAAAGAAACGAGTGTTATCTTCTATAGACGTAATAACCCGACAGATTAAAAGCGAATTCGTGAAAGAAACCAATAACAACGTTATCACTGATAGTACCACAACTATCTTTAAAAAATCAAACACTAGCTTTATAAAAACATTAAGCCATATTAAAGATCGTATTGAAGAAAGTAAGAAGGATAAAGGATCAAACGTTTATTGTTATCGCAAAAAGGATTATCGTGAAGAAAGTGAAATCGATAACCTAACAAAAAACGCTGCTTGTCAGAATATGAGTGCTGTAGTTGATCACTGTATGCTGCATCAGGAACTAAAACATCCTTTTCCTAAGACTAAAATCTCATCTGCTAAAGTGAATTTATCGGCAGCTGAAGTTTATAACAAAATCAAAGAAGCATACAAAGCTTGCAGCTGTGAAGTCTGCGATTGCGTTGTTGGAAAATCTTTGCAAAGTGAGTTTTGCGCATGCAAACCATGCGAGTGCCATGACTGTGCTAATTTAAGCGAATGCACACCTAATTATAACGGCACTGAAGTTATTCAGAAACACGAGGAGAAATGTTTTTGTCTTTTGTGCGACAAAAAGTCTTGTAAAGTTAATAATACTTTATATGATGGGCACCACGATAATTTTGAATTACAAAAACATGGCAATGATTGCGATTGTAAGTATTGTGAGTGTATTCAATGTACAGCAAGATCCATTCATAGAACAGTAGTAGTCGCACCTGTTGGGGGAGAATTACAGCCACATAACGGTTGTCGATGCGCACCTTGCGAATGTTTTGAATGTAGGCATCGCTACGGTGTGACTACTAACGGGCAGCACGAGATATCCACCGGTGTAAATAGACACCCTCATTGCCACTGCGAGGTGTGTGACAATGAAACCTGCATCCCAGACAACAATCAATCCTGCAGATGTGTTAGACAAAGTAAAGTAATGAGCAAACCTGTCGAGCAGGATTCACATGATTACGATATCCGAACAGCACATGTTACTTATAATAATAAAGGAATCTGCAATGGCAACTTTGAAACACTGGCTATGTTTGCTACCTTACCTAGTTCTTACACTAAACGTACAGAACAAAGTAAACAATGCAATTGTGATAATTGTGAATGTTTGAATTGTGAATATATTGTTCGCACTAATTCACAGAATGTATGTCAGTTACCTGTAAAGTCACATCAATTAGATCGAGAAGTACGTGGTAAAATCCAATATTTTAAACCAGAGGTTTTAGAACAATTTAAACTTGAAGAGAGAAGTACTTTAGACATGTGTGACTATATAGATTGCGATAATTTGCTTAACTCATGCGTCGAGGACGAAACGGCAACTAAAAAGTTGAACAAGAAATGTTCTTTCAACCATGTTTATAATTGTAATATAAACGAATTTGCTGAATGTGAGAAAACTGCGACCGATAACTTTAAAAATCGAGGTGAAGCATCAGGTGATATCTTTAGACTAGTGAAGAGTAGAAGACAAACACGACTAAGAGATCATGATCCTCTGATTCAATCGTGTATTGACACATTAGAATCAAACAAAAAAATCTTTCACCAGCATGATTTATTAATATATCCTTCGAAATCATCGACATCAGTTGATAATTTTGGTGAATTGCATCATCCAGCTTGTCGTCAAGAATGCTACGGAAGCCACCGGATATATTGTCCTAACTTTGAAATGGATTCAGTTGTTCATGCACATATTTCTGAGTGTGCTAATGAGGTAGATCTGAGAAGGAACAATAAGCAAACATTAAACTCAAGTCACTCCCTATTATCTTCAAAATCATTCGTTAAAGAGAGTGACAGTGTCACACCAGTAACGAACAAACTCAAGTCACGAGAAAGTTCATGTAACAGCTCTGGATATGATTATCCAGACTATTTGGCGCATTTTCCAAAATTAACAATTAAAACATGCTCAAATAACATAATACAATGTGATATTAGCAACAATGCAATGTTGAACATGGGTTCAAATAACACCATTGCATCAAATTTTAGTGTGCGTGATCGAAAATCTTTTCAATCACAGACTATAACAGCACGTTCATCCAAAAACACAAACGTTAACTGTAAGGCATCGCAAACATTTTGTATAAAAGAAACGTGTAAAACGTATACGTCAAGTAAGTGTAAACTTAATCCCAAAAAGGAATTCGACAAATTTAAAACTGATTCAGCATCTTCAATTACTACTAATACAAGTGCCAAAGATGCTTTTAATGAGGAGTACATAAGAGTTCAGAAAACTTTGCGAGATGCGCGAGAGTATTCTCAACATTTAGTAAGCTTGTTTGAGAAATATGAAAAAGCCAATAAAGAGTTCGAAAGTGTATCTGAACGAATCAAAAACTCTAACTATTCTATTGATCCAAACATCAATAAAAATGTTAACCGAACAAATATATCTAAAGATACATTTGTTGTTCATGAAGTGCCAACAAAAGACTCTGAATGTACTTTTACATCAGCGTTTGATGATATAGATAGAATAAATAAGCAAGAAAATTTTGTTGACACTAGAGATAGCTTTCATTCTTCAGAAAAACCTCTGAATTTTTTTAAGAAACAAATTTTCGCCAATAGTCACAGAGGAAATCATGACTATGCTTTTAATGACACAAATCATACCATTACCCAAGAAAAAGAGTCAACAGATGTTCATAAACAGAAAAGGAGCATCGTTAAAAAGATAAATATAAGGCACGTGACCAAACGCGCTCAAGACTTAATCACACCACAAAGGAGCATTTCGCAATCAAGCAAGTTAGACGACAAGCAAGGAGTGTTTGCTGCAATAAATGACTCTGATATAGTGGTGTTATCTGATAGTCAATCATTAGGCAGTCACAGGCGTTTTCAGGAATCCGTAGATACTAAAGTGATAGATACCGGTAAAAATACCGACGGGGATTGTCACGATAAAAGCAATATATCTCAAGCTAATAATATTGAAAGACTAGGACAAGACAAAAAACCAAACGAAGAAAGAAAAAGCGTTACTGTAAAAAGAAATTTTAATCACATAACTTCGACAACATTTTCTGAAAACCTTTCAATCAAATATCCTACAGAGCTAATTAATATTTCGGTAAGTAATATGTTGGTACAAAAACAAAGATATTCACAGATACAAAATAATACCTACCTAAAGTTAAAGTGATAGATGTAATTAGATTTTCTTGACAACAAGCAATATGAATTAAATTATTCATTTTAGAACATCAAAAGCATTCTGAAAACGAAGACTGAAAATGTTGATTTTCCGGTAAAAGACATGGACAAAAACTTCGACAAAGAGAAACATGAGGAAATTATACCAACTCCACATGAAAGTGATGCAAGAACAGCTACAGAAGATATTTCCCACCAACCTATTTATGAACATGCTACTAATGATAATAAGAGTGAAAATTTGGTAAGTTTACATTAGAACTATGCATATCTTTTAATAAAATATCTAGCAGGTGTGTACGATCTGCATATATTTGTTCCGGGTGTTCTAGTCGTTATCTATGTATAATAAAAAATATCTACACATTATATGTATTTTATTAAGTATATCAGTCATCTTGTACCCATACCACAAGCTCTGCTTAACTTGGGGCTAGATGATTCTATGTGGATTATCCAGTATTATTTATTTTATTTCAATGTTTTCAAAACCTGTGTTCATCGATGAAAGCAATAAAAACACATCAACCAAGCATCGTATGTTGACTAATGTTTATTCTGATAGGTCGGAGTAAGCAGTGACGGATGTTATTAGATTTATGTACAATATTGATTAAATTACTCCTTCTAGAAAAGCAAAAGCATTGTGAAAACGAAAACTGAGAGCATTAAGCTATTATTGGAAAATAAAGATAAAAAATCCCCCGAAGAGAGACAAAAGGAAATAGCATCGTTACCACATTCACATGAAAGTGACGGAAAAGCAGCTTCTCAAGTTATTTCCCATCAACCTCTTGATGAACATTATGTTGATAAAAATAAAGCATTGGTATGTGATGGGTATTGATCTATTATTATTATGCATATTTAAATCTTATAAGCAATATTCGAATGGAATAGTACCGAATACCTACGGTATTCATTGATGAGAGAAATAAAACTGTAGATTCAGATTTACTGAACACATCAACCAACCATCTTAAATTACTCATATTTATTTTGATTAAGTAGATATAGGTAGTTCTGTGGTCTAAGCAGTGGCAGTAATAAATAAAGATATGACTTAACAACAGTCAATATTTATTAAATTATTTTTTTTTAGAAAAGCAACACCATTGTGAAAACGAAAACTGAAAGCAGTAAGCTATTATTGGAACATGTTGATATAGACAAAAACTCCGATGAAGACACACAAAAGGCAATTGCATCATTACCACTTTCGTATGAAAGTGACGGAAAAGCAGCTGCAAAAGTTATTTCCCATCAACCTTTTGATGAACGTTATGTTGATAAAACCAAAGCATTGGTATGTGATGGGTATTTGATCTATTATTATTTACGGTTTAGAAATTTATTTTTCTCAAAAGAATATACATTCACTTATAGAGAAATATAAGATTATCTTAAGTATATATGCAGAGCGGACTTATGTTACTAACAGTTGGAGATGTTTTCGTAGGTACGTGACTTTACTGCTTTATACAACATAATAATCTATACTAGTACTTAAAATGTATTTATATTATATCTATTCTTAAAACTATATCCTAACTTTTATGGGAATATTCCAGATTCATTTGTGTAGAAAAAATAATAATGCAAAAGCGGGTAGACCGAAATATTTTTTTCATCGCTTTAACTAAAACAATACAAGTTGCTTGTTAGCGGTTCTATTACGTGTTAATTAGCAGTTGCTTTGAGATTTTTTTATTTTAAATATAAATTCTAACAAGCAAATCTTTTAATGAAATAGTATCGAATACTGTTTACACGGATGAGAGTCTTTTGACTGCGGTTTTTTTTCGACGATTGCGATCTTTTTTTTTACCTAAAAAATTCGTGCTGCCGCTCTACACAGCGGTTGTGTTACGCCGCACATGCGTTTCTTCGAAAAATATTACAGCTCTGCTGAGTCACAAAGATCTGTATTTTCTTAGCCGCTGCGCTAGTGTGGATTTACGCATGTTAGTCACTTGTAGAAAACTCATACCGTGCGTTTTCAGCACTCAAAGTATTAAAGCTGTAGGTTTAGATTTGTATTATCAAATCACTAAGGTGTCTGAAACGCTTTATTTATTCATTTATTTACATTTGACTTACAGTTATATACATACTAAAACGCCAAACATTATATTTTATAAACTAAAGTAAGTCAATTTTTAACATTAAACATTGAAAGTCAAGTAATAACACAAAATAATAACAATCTGATTAATAAATTCGAAATATACATATATCTAATAAATTTTATACTAATTATGTCAAACAAACGCTTGATGACTAGTAAGGTTTAATTTGATAAGTAAAGTAGGTATAGATACATAATTAAGTTTTAAATCCCACTAACCGTTATTTCTTGAGACTATTTCTTTATTATTTAGAAACGATTAACCTATAGTAGGTACGTGTGCAACATTCAAAATAAAATGTAATATCTTTGTTGAACTCGTGCTTAAGGTCGTTGGTTTTACGGTATTTTTATGCGTTTTTTTTTGCCATTTTTTAATATAATTTTATGTTAATTTTTCAGCAAAAAGTACAATCGGAAGTTAAGAGAATTCTAGATTTACCATTTCTACAAGTTGTCAAAAACCAGAAGGTAATAAATGTGTGGATTAGGGTGTCCCAGCTATTATGGTTTTCTATTATTGCGAAATCATAAACTCATAGAGGGTATGCGTAATACTTCATAGTGCATAATGATAATGTAACTGTTTCAGAGAATAAGTCATGATAAAAATTGCGAAGCCATGAAGGTGACGACTTTGATAGCACAGCGCATCTCCGACCACTCTGTTGCCGTCAAATGGAAAGCGCCCAGTTTGTTCAAACACGTTAAAGGGTACGAGGTAAGTGAACAATTATATAAATAATAAATAAATAATGATGTACACATACAAAATTGTATAATGTAATTTTATACACATTATCTAGCCTCAAGCTAAGCAGAGCTTGAGGCACATACATAATACAATACATTACATAAATAGATATTTTTTAGAGTTCCATAACCAAGGGGTAAACCGGGACCCTATATGACCAAGACTCCGCTGTCCCTCTGTCACCAGGTATCTCATGAACCGTGATAGTTAAACAGTTGAAATTTTCACAGATGTGTTTCTGTTGCCGCTATAACAACAAATACTAAAAAACAGAATAAAATAAATATTTATGTGGGCTTCCATGCGGGGCGTAGCTAGTGCAAACTAATTATAAAATCTCTATATTTCAGGTACTGATCGACGGCCGCTTCGTCCAGAAGATAACGAATCCCT
This sequence comes from Eupithecia dodoneata, assembly GCA_947044415.1. Taxonomy (NCBI): domain Eukaryota; kingdom Metazoa; phylum Arthropoda; class Insecta; order Lepidoptera; family Geometridae; genus Eupithecia; species Eupithecia dodoneata. Next base: position 2,129,123 of record OX345665.1, read on the forward strand.
CGCGTCGAATGGCGGTGATCTCCTGCCTTCCTCGCGCAGACACGTTGTTGCTGACCGTTCGGACGGTCGTGTCCATCCCGGTTGCCGACCACTACCCCGCAGCCACGCTTGTTTACCACACGAGAAAGAGATCTGAAACGTTCATGGAGCGCTCTCGCAATTCGTTATTGTAAACGTTTACCTGTCCGTTCCGTGGATAAATATTTTTAAACTTCTATTCGATCTGAACACATAATTATAAGTCGATATTAATACAACGGGTATTTAACGTCGGGAATAATAGGTAAATAAACGCGATAAATTTCCGTTGTATTAATATTTATAATTACCTGTCCGTGGATTTCGATCGATACGGACCTTTAGGTCCGTACAGACTGGTGAAAGGTAACATGAAAAGTATCATTCTACTCTTCTATCATCATTTCATTGCATGTTCGCTGTCACTACGAACCGAACCCATGCACACTGCGCGTCCCTGTGTTCGTTCGAAAAACCGAAAAATCATGGGTCGCTTCGCGCGCGGCTTGTAAATCTTGTAATGCTCGTACACATTTCGTGCATCGCATAATTTGGACGTCTTCAACTTCTTTTTCCGCTTGAACGTCTTGTACGCGCGAAAGGCACATCGCATTTCGCGCGCACAAGCGTGACATGTTGTTCAAATCCAGTCTGTTTCTCTAGAGCCTTAGGAAAACAGATAGAGAAGGTCAACCATGACTGTATCCTGTACCTACTCTAATGTAAAGTCATCAAAATAAAGAAAATAAACTTGTGAATATTATAAACATTGTTTTATTTCAAATTAGCTTCTGCTCACGTCTTCACACGAGCTTATGTAGCCGTCGTCCGTCTCGGGATGCCATTTTGATACCTTTTTTAAAATAAGTCAATTATACGAATGTACCACTTAGTTTGAGAACAGAAACAACATTGTATATTTTTGGCAACCCTTTTGAGATCCGTTCAGGCGTGTAGGCGTGAAAATATACCATGATTTTATTTTTGTGTTTTCCAATATTTCGGCGCAGTTTCATGCCTCATGATCACATGACGAATTATGGTAAATATCCCGTTTTATATGACTTTAGTGTTAATAACCATAATCGTTTCAAAAGCTTTATTGTTTTTAGGAATGTCGACTCCTCTAAGAGTCGAGTAGAGTCTGCCGCGCCGTAGGGAAAGTAAATAAAAACTTTAGCCTACGTTCCGCCCGCGACGCGAGGTTACGGGTTCGATTCCCGCCTCGGGACAAATAAATGTTTGTTACTATAGTAACGCAATATAATACATATATTATAACGTTACGTTATTTACGTTATCTAGCAGGGTGCTAGATAACGTGCAGGTTAGGTTGGCTTGGGAGACGAAATGTTGGAGTCCCCCTTACACCCCAAGTGTCCATGTCATTTGTCGCTTTAATTTTTGACATTATTATGTCAAACAACGAGGACAGCGGCACAGCGCAATCTTTATACCAAATTCATATTATCTCCGTTTTACAAGTAATTATTTTTTGATTTTTTTATGCCTGATAAACATGTGATCGAAATCTAGCGTGAAAAATATGCTTCAAAATGAAGCGACATGGCGTTGGAAAGAGTCAACGGGACAGTGAAAGCGCGGGGTAAGGTGGCCTTTGTGTATAAGATAAAATAAATAAATTAATAATGCTGGACAATTCACACAGCATTACCTAGCCCCATGGTAAGCAGAGCTTGTGTTATGGGTACTAGATAACTCATAGGTACATAATACAATACATTACATAGATACTTTTTATCATACATAGAAAACGACCAGAACACACAGATGCGGTGGGCGAAGGTCCGCCATCGTCGCAGGAGGTTGCGGGTTCGATTCCCGCCTCGGAACAATTGTGTGTACGATCTGCAGATATTTGTTCCGGGTGTTCTGGTAGATTCGTATTCTATTGTACGAATTATATCAGTCATCATCTACTACCATAACGCAAGCTCTTCTTAGGCTAGATAATGCTGTGTGGATTGTCCAGCATTATTTATTTATTTCCTCTGTGTCCTTATTTATCTCTATTGTTTGCCATGCGTCCTAGTGGGATGACGGCCTGCGAAAGACTGCAGGGAGATGTTGGATGCGTCAAGCTGAGGACAGGGCGCTATGGCGCTCATTGGGGGAGGCCAATGTCCAGCAGTGGACTAACATAGGCTGATGATGATGATGATAAAATAACTGTATTTTTGACCAGGCAAAAGGATGAGCCAGGGAGAAAGACGAATTTCCGAATAAAGCAAGCGACGAGAAACAGATCCAGCTATGCAGCCCCTGTGCGTAAATCTTTTAGCCAGCTCACAGAGCCGGTATGTATTCTATTTATTTTCAGATAATAAATCCATAACATAAGGCTGATTTTAGTGTCAAGCTGATCATCAGTGCTGACAGCTCAGCGAGTAGCTCGTCAGCGCCGACGATCAGCGCGGGTCGTTTTATTATTCTGCTGATCGCCTATATTGCAACTCGACATGATTGTACGCAACCGGCGGCGCGTGCCATCAGTGCAACACTAAAACGCTCACAGAAGCGCGCGGGCGCTGGTCGGCACCGGTCAGCCCCGGTCAGCGACGGTGACGAGCGGCTCGTAGGACGCGCGTACTGTCAACGCTGAACGGTCGGCGTTATTCTAAAAGGTTTCTATAGCGTCCATACAGATTGCTACGCGCCGAGCTCTCAGCGCCGATGGTCAGTGTGACACTATAGTCAGCCTAAAATTAAATAAAAATTGATTTAATTGTTTTGACCTTTATAACATAACTAGCTGTGCCCCGCGGCTTCGCTGGCGTGGAAATCTGTGTCAAATGGTTTATAAACCTTCCTCTGAATCACTCTATCTATTAAAATCATCATCAAAATCCGTTGCGTAGTTTTAAAGATCTAAGCATACATAAGGACAGACAGACAGCGGGAAGCGACTTTGTTATATACATCTCTTTCAGCTGGAAAAAATATAAAAACAGGGCTTTTCTTGACAAAGTAGATATATTTTAAGAGTAGGTGGTAGGCTTCATAACGCCACAAAAATATCATATGATAAAAAACATCCTGCTATTCTTCCATAGCATTATTATTATTTTTGTTTATTATTGTCTTTGGGTGGCTTGGGTACCACAGCGGCCATGATAGGCCTATTGTGATCGCCACTTGTACGTTCAGCCCCGAAGCCGTAGCGTTCATAGTTCGCCACTAACCTTTTGCAGCTGCTAGGAACTGTAGGATTTTCTTCGGGGTGATGTCTCGCAGCTCGTCTGGGCTATGCAGATGCTTGCCCAGATGGATGCTGCGTTTGTGCATCAGTGCTCCACACTCACCTAACAGATGGAGGGGCGTTTCATCCGCCTCCTCCAAAGCATGCACATATAACTAATTTGATTTGTACTATACATTGATTGCCACTTTGCTATAAATTCCAGTGTTGCAGCTTTAAAACACTCACAACGGTTATCCCAATGCGAAGCGCTTCAAACTCCGCCCGCACTATACCCATAGACACAAAGGAGCTAAGGAGATCTGTGCTGCACGTCAAAGTGGACCACAACTGTCAATTGAACAATAACAACGTGGAATACTGCGATGGCACGGAGTGGCAGATCATTGATGACATTGATAAATATGTCCAAGAAAATTATGGTGAGAATCCCGAATAACGACGAAGTATGACCGGTGCAATACAATACAATATAAAAATTATTTATTGTACACCAGATACAGATAATTACAAGAGACATTCATGCGACAAGTACAATGGGTGGCCTTATCGCTTAGAAGCGATCTCTTCCAGGCAACCTTTGGAATTATGTGAATTTAATGCTGTGATTATAATAATTTACTTACAGACATGTTCATAGAATTTTTCAGATGAGATTTGTTTGTAACCGAATTCAAAAATGGAGGTTCTCAATTCGACTGTATTTTAATAAAACTAAGTTTTACACCTATTTTCATTCAAAATTTCTAAATTCATTTATTGCATGTAATACATGTTATTTATTTATTTCATTTTTATTTTTCATTTATTATAATATTATAAATGTAGTTATAAGCAATACATGTCACATATATTCTGCCCTATTGGGCGTGCAATGTACTAACGTACTAAAATCAATAATTCACTACTATAATTCTTAAAAGATAATACAATAAATTCTCAGACAAATAAAAATAATAATACAATCAATAAAAACATATTTTTTCAGGAATTTGAAGTCGGTTTATAGGTTTTTAAAACACTACAAACTATTTTCTCTTTGTTCTTTATAATAGCTTCTTTAGTTCTATGTAATTCATATTTTAACTTTAAATGTTTGGGTTGATATGATTCATATTGTGGTTAATGGGAAATAAATATTATAATTTCCATTTCATTTTAATGATAAAAGCCAATAAGGCACTTATCAGGGGAGCCTATGTCCAGCTGTGGACTGTTGAAGACTGTTGATGTAATTTGTGTGACGAAGGGGTGAGCCATGGTTTCTGGCGACAAGCGAATTAATTAACCCAAATATTATATTATTTTAATTACTATTAAACTTACGCGACCTGAACACATTATTATTAGCACTAATAGCGATAAATACCCGTGTATTAGTGCTTATAATTATTATATTACTAGCGGCCCGTCCCGGCTTCGCCCGGGTGGTCATTTGTTTCAGCCAATTTTTTTAATTTATCTCTTTTTTCACTCCGTAAGAACCATCCTTGTACTTCAAGGAATATTCTAAAATCGATTAGCGAAATCGGTTCAGCTGCTCTCGAGATTTGCGCTTAGCAACACATTCAGCGAATCATTTTTATATGATAGATTTGGTTTTGTTTTTCTATCCATAAATATTTTCAGGCAAATACGCACCCGCTTGTTCCAATGTTCCCAGAACAGTTCACATAGCAGAGATACCGCGTGTAAAGATAATTGCCGAGAAGTACAGCACATACAAACAAAATAACGTTGAACTGAGGAGACTTGATGAAAAGGTGAGCTTTTTTGCTTTTGTGCAAACAAACTTTGAAAATTACGTTTTCACGAATTTCATTCACAACTAGCTGTTTCCCGCGGTTTCACCCGCGTTAATTTGAATTTCACATTTCTTAAATATAATATAGCCTATGTCAAATGTAGCCTGGGAATAGTGTAGCTTCAATGGTGAAAGAATTTTAAAAATCGGTCCTGTAGTTTCGGAGCCTATTCAATACAAACAAACAAAAAAACAAACCTTTCCTCTTTATAATATTAGTATAGATATAGACTAGATGACTCCGTTAACTTCGTATCACCAGTATCACCTACAATGTACCCCTATTTTTTCTTTTAAACCAATGCTTTATGAAAGCAATCAAAACTGAATCGTTTTTAAGTATTAGCGAGACTAAGAGCCCTGCCTCATTAAGACGCCATGGCGACGTCGCCGGCTACGTATCCAAGTAGTTAATATTGAAATGTATGCTACCTAACTCACTTGGCGACGGTGTGGCAACGTCGCCAATTTGGAAGCGTAGCCACAAGCAACAGTCCCTACGTGGCTTCTGGCTACTCTGGCGGCCTGGCGACGTTGCCACTATAATGTACACGTGTAAACTACACCTCCCTCACTCAGTTGCCAGTCAGCCGCTATTTTGGACGCTTGCTCAAATATTTATTTGTATTTGATGTTGAAAAAATTAGTTTCGATACTGAAAAAATTATTATAGAAATTCAAAACCGTCCTTCTGCGACGTACATAACAAAGAAGTGCAATTTCTTCTTCGTCCATTCCTGACGACGTAAACGAACTGACTGTTGAGACGCCATGGCGACCTTCGGTTGCCAAAAGTAGCCAGACTTGCGCCGCCGGCGACGTCGCCATGGCGGCCTAATAAGGCAGAGCTCTTACGGACAGCAATTGATATTTGCATACAGATAAGATAAAGATATAGATGAGCCGATGCTAGTCGTAGGGCGCCCGTTTTTTAGATACAATCAAAACAACCGTTAAGACAATGTTCTACCTTATCAACGGTTGTTTTTCTAGTGATTGGTATAAGTATAACGGGCCCACTGCCTCTTTAGCTTTATTTTTTGAGCTCATCAATACGTTTCGTTTATTTTGTAGGTGGTTTGCGTAGAGTACGATGTTTTTGACCGACAGAGTTTATTCACTAAGCCTATTCAGGCCATGCGAGCCTTCTTCTCCATCAAGCCTGTTCCTGGCACGCACAATGGTTTGTTTAATATATTTATTTGATTGTTTGTAATGTCTAATCAGGTTAGAATTATCATCAGTCTATGTTAGTGCACTCGATGCTATATAGGCCTCCCCTAATGAGCGCCATAGCGCCCTGTCTTCAGCTTGACGCATTCAGTAGACGATCTGCGAAAGACTGCAGGTAGATACTGGATGCGTGGAGCTCGGCGTAGCTTGGGGCTAGATGATGCTGTGTAGATTGTCCAGCATTATTTATTTTATATTATTGAAGTTTAGACTACTAGAAGACTAGGTGACGTAATTTTTCTTTATTATAGGTACCCTTGACAACAATCCCCGTGCTTTGCCCCTGATATAAACTATATCGGGACTAAAAATCCCCACCGTTTACTCAGTAGGTACGTTATACCTGGCTTATGTCCAGCAGTGGACTAACATAAGACTGATGATGATGACGTACCTGCCAATAAAATCATAACATAGTATAAAACAAAGTCGCTTCCCGCTGTGTCTTCCTTATGTATGCTTAGATCTTTAAAACTACGCAAAGGATTTTAAAGCGGATTTTTTAAAGATTCAGGTTTTTCCATTTAACACAGATTTCCACGCGGGCGAAGCCGCGGGGCATAGCTAGTCTATAATAAATATAATCTATTATAAAATTTTGTATTTCACAGGAAAAACACTGACAGGGCTTCCACCAGCACTGAGAGACAAATTTGACATCACCTTTGAGGACCTACAGAAACTCAGTGACAAAGAAGTAGAAATCATAGACGGAAAGATAGCGGAAAACCAGCCCTATCTCGACGACCTAAGGAAGATATTACGCTACGAGCACGTTGTCTCCCACAGCACCACGCTAGACTTGCAAACACTCTATGAGATAGCTAACACAGAGCATTTCCACTATGGCCGCAATACTGAATTGCTGTCTAAAGTTGATTTGCAAGAAGTTAAAGATCTTATTCTGAAAACCTGTCGGTCGAGTGTTTATGGTATTAACAGAAGGCGGGTCCAGCCCGCTACGATCCCAGAGAATATGTCGAATGCTATATCAAAGAGCATCATATCCGAACTGGTTCGAAAGCATAATCTTAGTAACCAATAAACGTCGATTTATTCGCTAAACTTCGTTATATTTACACATTAAAATTATATACAATTCAGTTATAGCAAGCAAATATACATAAAACATTGTATTATTATTAAAATATTCGATTTAGTAACTCTTAAGCAATAATGACGTCATCCTACCAGATACATACATATGTGCTAGGTAGCTAAAACTCATGGTATAAGTCGCGCAAGATTTGAATTCACTTGAAATGACAGCCTCTCTCATGTTATCATGAAGATATTTAATCAAATATGATTTAAGCGCGACAGCATGACAAAGGCTATAATTTACAAAAACAATTTTTATCTACGCGCAGAAATTTCCACGTGGGCGAAGCCGCGGGGCGCAGCTAGTGTAATATAAAAATTTAATCACTTATCGTTAAGTACACTTTTTGCTGTTTCGGGGTTGAACGCGGGGTCCAAGCCTAGCTTCTTCATTTCCACGGCCATCTCGAACAAGTAGTCGTAGCATTCTGTCCTGAAACGATAATACATTCTATATAGTTTGACCGAAACCGCTGTACCGCTCCTTAAGAAAGTGTGGCGAGGTGGGGGCCGAGGAAAAAAGAGCAAGAGTACGCGTTGACGGCAGACTGATGGATCGGAGCGGCCGATACTTCCCCCCCGTCTCGCCGCTCGCATACCTGAGGCGCGGTACAGCGGTTTCGGTCAAACCATAAGAAAAAGTATTATGTAAATTCATAATTATATTTTTTTTATAAAATTTATTTAGATTGCGCATAATTTAAGAACGCCTTCTCTACGAGCCAGTTATAAATAAACGGTTAGTCAAGTACATAGAACATTTAATGAAAAACAGGTTTTCATTTAATGTAATGGTTTTAATTCAACACATTCTGTATTTGTCTTTTTCCTGTCTTGTGCAATATAGAGTAATTGTATTGTATTGTTTTCACCTAGTTAAAATACACGCATTGTTAATTTCACTCAGAATTTAAGTAGTTTACTTCTTTGTTATTCCTATTGAATACATTATTATAATTATGCGAGTGCCAGAGGGCCCTTTCCGTACGATGGGTCACAATGTGTATGTCATATTGGTAATATTATCGCCGCATCATCAGCATCAACCAATATTAGTCCACAGCTAGACATGGCCTGTTGAACACAGCGCCATCTGTGACTCAGCTGGGGCACTACGTACACATTCAATTATAATCCTTTCTTAGATCGATATGCTTTTTAGATGGTTCGCACAAACGCCACTTGTCGAACTCTATAAGGAGGCAATGATGGGTGGCTGCTTGCTCTTTTCTGCCTACTAGACCTGTCAACTCTCGAGAGCATTGAAATCGGACACTTTCATTCGGATATTTTCATTTCGACCCGATTTTTTTTTTAAATTAAAGTTGTGTTGTTTCTTATACTCTCGAGTGTAAAAGTATATTTATTGCATTATTAATAACATGTTAGAAGATGGTTCATAAAATAATACAGTGTCAAGTGTAGGTCCGTAAAAGAATAAACGACGGCGTAGTTGGCTTGTTTTCTTCCCCTGCAATTTACAGGCCTCCCCTAATGAGCGCCATAGCGTCCTGTCTACAGCTTGTCGCATATAGCATTACCCTGCAGTTTTTCACATATGCTAGTACTACAGTACTCACATAGTCTTGGCATGCTGCCAGCTCTGTCCCCACACGTAGACGCCGTGCCTGCGCACCAGCACGGCGCTGCTCCCGGGGTACTCCCTGAGCGCGGCGGCGAGGCTGCCGGCGAGGTCACGCTCGAAGGGAGTATTCTCTATGATGGGGACCACGAGACGCTCGTCGTAGCGCAGGTGCCGGTTAAGGGTAGCGTCGTAGATACCCTGGAATATATACAGATTTTATATCAACCTTTTTTAAATGTGACTCAAAAGAGACGTCTTTAAAAGTAGCTTTGAAGGGCATATTTAAACGTGCGTACCTAGATTATCTCCTGATGTGTGATAACTAACTTCTTGTCATAAAGTAGCGTACAGCGCACAGCGTGCGGCGAGTGCGTGTGGATGACAGACGACCAATAGCATGGCGTCAATATAACGACATACCTATTACGTTATTTATTCGAGCTCCTATTGGTGGGATGTACCTTGATCATCTCCTGATGTGTGATCACTAACTCCTTGTCATACAGTAGCGTGCAGCGCACAGCGTGCGGCGAGTGCGTGTGGATGACGGCGCCGGCGCCGCGCTCGCGGTACGCCAGCATGAAGAGTGGAGTGCATTGGCTTTTCTTTAATCTGAAATAGAACAGAAATAGGTTTATATTTTCATGAGAAGTTGTAGTCGGTGACAATGCAATGTCATTGTACCACCGAGCTGGTTGTTTGATGCAGACAGAAGGTGGCCACATGAACTCTTAAACGAAACGACTTACGTCGAGGTTGGGTTCGCTGGATAAGTATTTTTTACTTTTATTTATATTATTTTTTGTTACCTATGTGATTTTTTCCTAAGCAAGGACCAGCGTACTTGCCTACTGGTGTGTCACTTGAACTAACACTTTCATGGCTCAAGACTCATACGTCCATGTCCAGCGCCGTTAGGTGGCAGTGTTTTTCAAAGTTCTTTATTTAACACAAAGTTTTTACATTCACACAGTATTCAGTTAATCTAAATACGTAACTGAATACTGTTTATAACCTAGCTACTTATTTATTAAAATAGTTGATGAACCGTCGTCGTAGGAACACTTTACATATATTTCGCATAGATACTCACTGTTTGGCTGGAGGAGGTAGTTCCAAGTCTTCATCATCGATGGTTTGAACAAACATATCATCATGTTTCATCCGCTCCTTCTGAACACCAGATGGCGCTATGTAGATTTTGTTCCTGAAAATGAAACATGTACTATTAAGTATATGAGTAAATCTAGTACCTATAACACAAGCTCTGCTTAGCTTGGGGCTAGATGATGCTGTGTTTACTGTCCAGCATTATTTATTTATACTGGACTACCGGACCTTCCCGGCTTCGCATGGTTTTACTACTTTGTACGGATCCCTAACTTTTTTGAAAATATAATATTAATAATAGATATAAAGATAATAGATAATTATAAAATAAACAAACAAAAAATCAAACATTTATAATATAATATATAATATTTGTACCTTTGATAGAGGCCATAGAGCGGCCGATGGCCAATTTCAGCTCAATTTCATCTTGATCTGTACAGTAGTTATGGATATCTTAGGTAACAAAATAAAATTCCAATCAGAAACTTTTGGCTTTATAATATTGCAGCAAAAAATGTTTAAATTTGAATTCTAAAACAAACAAGAGATCAATGAATTGGTTTGAATTTTGAATTTTAAAATTATTTATGTTTGAAGGCTGATAATGAACATACTGGCAAATAATGCTGTGAGTTGAGACTCGAAGCCTCAAAATAGAAAGATTATTTTTAGTGTTTAAACTTTTTGAGTTTAATTATGTATATACCATACCCTTCCTTTATCGAGATTCCACCTCCAGTGCCCGTGACCCATCCTAAGTGGTAGAATTGCTTGCATAGCTCAGGAATGAGGTTTCTTGGATGTTCCTGTGAAAGTTGAATGGTGGAAAAAGTTTTAAATTAACTTACAGATAAGCAAATCAAATCTACTAGACACATAAGTTATGAACATACTAGTGGGTTCTTCTCACTTCTTCCACTAGTGGACAAAAAATTGAAGTGAACTATAAAATAATTTTAATTGATAATAATGAATAGTATAAAATATGACCTATCTCAGTGTTTATTTGTAAGCTTAAAGAAATAAAGCTTAAAGAAGAAAAACTTTTCATTTTCATTATGGATTAAAACCTTCATACTGATAACTTGTCATCCTAAAAACCACTTTATGGCACTCAACAACTCAGAAGTTTGTCTTAGGTACTTTTTTGAAATTGTCGACTAAAACCTGATAATGAATCCCTTAATTTTACACTCTTTCTAAGTTTTGCGAGCAAAAGATACTTGAACAAATGTTTATGGGACCAACTCGGAATCATTCTCTATCTATACGATACAGGATGAATTTACATAAGTACTTAGTTGACCAAAAGAAATCAATGGGCATACATAAAAAAACATCCATACAGCTGAACATAGAAAATACTTGTTTTCTCGATTTCCTTGTTTTATGTGAAAAATATCCATAATTGATGAAATTAAAACATTTCTCCACTCCGCTTGCGATCGGGACTTTTACCAGCGAAGTAATATTACTTCGCTGGTAAAAGTCCCGATCGAAAGTCAATATGAAAAACTTTATTAACTATATAGTTAATAAAGTTTTTCATATTGACTTTTATGAAAAACTTTATTAACTATATAGTTAATAAAGTTGACTTTTATCAAATAAGACTAAAATCTTACCAGACCATATTCTTCAGACATTGAACTTGTGAATTTTAACGAGCAAAGAGTATGTTTAAATAATAATTAACAAGGTTCTACTCAACACCAATACGGAAACTGCCCTTGCTTTGCTAGAATCCCGACAGAGTTCTTATCGGGCGTCTGTTGTTATCTAACACACATGCAAGTGCCGGGTTATCATTCAAGAGCAACAATGTGTTGATATAAAGTAAAATAATTATTGGTATTGTTTACTCCAGGTTTTCATCACCTATCTTTGACATCACTCGTGTACCTAAAGACAAGCTTGGAGCAATTTGTCTCAAGCTACTGTATAGAAGTAGAATGCAAAGAAAGAAGGCAAAATTGTATGATAGATGCAAATTTAACGTAATGTAAATGTAATAGTTTTATTCTTTTAAGATGAAAAATTGCAAACGTAAACAAAAACAAAAAAAAAACCACAAACAATAAATCTAAGCAACAGTGAGTGTTGCCGGCAGTCAAAGTGAAGAAACTCCGAATCAAACGCAAATATTAATTCTCCGACCGACATAATGACAATTAAGAACCGTTTTGTATAAGAAATACCTATATGTATATATAAAACGGTTATATAATAATAAGCAAAGCAAAACTTTATAATTATGCATGAATGTATGTGTGTGTGTGTTTGTTAATTGTTTATTAGGTACGTACGCCTTTTTCACGCGGGTTTACCGCGGACATATTTGGTACAAACGTGAAGCTTCTGGCAATACGGACTTGTGAATTGGATTGGACGTTGACTTTGACAATTATTACGACATTCTTATTTAGGCTCTAGACAGACGGACCGTATTTCAACTGCAATCCAACCGCAAATGCGCGGCGCGGCGGGGCGGGCGCGGGGCGGGGCGTGCAGTTCTGAAATGCGGTCCGTCTGTCTAGAGCCTAAATTGGATTATTTGAGCACGAATTCACGAGGACAAGCCCTGGAATGGCAAACCTCCGTTCAATACCTAGGAATCGACATAGACAGGTCACTGACCATTCCATTTGGATATTATTGTTCTGTGCTGATTATGAACGCACAGGTAGAGCGCCCGTTAACACAAACACGCGCCGCCCGAGCCATGCTCTGACCAGTCTTGACATCCAAACTGCCACTTAAAACCAAGATTGGGGTCTATAAGACTTACATTCGCTCGAGGCTCACATACGCAGCACCAGCCTGGTACTCTCTGTGCTCTGTTACTAACCTAAAAAGAATCCAAGCCCAACAGAACATCGCTCTCAGAGTCTGTACAGGCGCTGGCGTTACGTACGAAACAGTGTCATCGCACGCGATCTGCAGCTAAAAACCATAAAGGGGTTTGTGGTCCAGCTGGCGCGCAGAATGTACGATCGTGCGGATAACTCTCGCCACGTACACCTCAACGGACTCGCTCCTCAACACACGAGCGAGACCCCCGGATGCAAGCAAAAAACTCCGTGGCGACCTCTGCCCCGGGAACTCCTAGAGTCGCCCGAAGCCATCACCCAGGATGATCAGAACAGTCAACAGGCTAATGAACAGCTCTTGAGAAGCCTGCAAGGCTCTCATAGAGTCAGCACATGACTTGAGGAAAGCTTTCCTCGACGTAGAAACCGGAAGAAAGAACTCGAGTTCGATTCCTGCCCGTATTCAACAACGTTAGTCGAATGTTGATGTGATGAATAGTTGATGACCACCTTAAAGCACGCACGAATTCAAACTTTTCCGGTTGGTAATGTTGGTTGGTATAGGTTCTCGGAGCTTTTCCGCAGTTTGTTGGTTTTTATTTTCTTCGATCGTGTTTCCAGTTTCTTTCGCTGAAAAAATGCTGGCAGAAATTAAACAGAAAAAGAACAAAACACTCCATCCCATCATTCATTGGCACTTTAGACCGTTTTTGGCATATTGTTTTGTTTTTGACCTCAAAATTTTATGTGCATTCAAAATTCAGATATTTTTTATATTAGCATGTCCAAAAACAAATATTCTAGAAAAGCGTACAAATAAAATATATAATCACCTATCGGACAATCATAAAAGCCATGTTTGCGAAAACTTGATGTAAATGTATTCTTAATTCATCGTAGTGCAACATTGTGATACTTAGGTAGCTACCGCACCGAAACTCCATGCTCACAACCTCTTTTTCTCTGTTCTGTACTCACACCTGACCTCAGATTTAAGTATTTCGATTGCGTTCATGATGCGTGAGGTGCCAGAATGTCTGAATCGTCGTTACAAAGCAGTTGACGACTTAATCCAGCAGCTGAGCTGGTCCGTTCGCTCTGGTTCGAATAGTCCAGTACGTTATTGTAATGATAACGCTGATCCCGGGATCAAACTGATGTGCGACTTCTGGAATATTTTGAAGGAAGACCCTGAGTGCGATCTAAAGGTGGGTTTCGTTGCAATTAAGTACACAAATATAGGTAGTAACTAAACAATTGAAAGGTTACACCTGATGTAACAGTACCTACAGCTAGACCATAGTGCGCTGTGTGGCTAAGATGCTCCAACTTGACTTCAAGGGAAAAAACCCAAAGGATTAGTCCATCCTGGGGCCGTTTGCGTTGGTACAGCCCCATGGGTTCCTCTTAGAATTCTTAATATCCACAATAGTGCCAGACAGAAGGCTGGCAAAAGCAAAAGCCAAATACCCAGCCATACCTATGCAGGAACCAAGTGAAATTACTATTTAATAAGAAGGTACCTACTTATTTAAAATTCAAATAACTAGGCTACTGTTGCAAACAATCATGAGGAAACTCGACTGATCCATATATACAGATATTTATATACATATATACAGCCCTCAGGTCACAAATATGTACTTAACTTAAATATTTACCAATTTTTTCCGATAAATATTTCAGAAACAAGTAAAGGAGCGTATGGGACTGACAAGATCCAGTACGCACACAACATTCCCTCAAGATATAAGATGCTATCAAATAGCAGATAAGGACCAACCCAAGTGGAAAGAATGCGCCCATAAGATAAAAAGGTATGTTTTTGTACCCTGAGTTAGAAAAACAAAAAAAGAGGTATCTTTTCCTTACTCGTAAGCTAAACATAGTGCGAGTTCTGTCAAAGAGAATAATACAAATACAAATAAACAAAATGTTTATTCAGTAATAAAGGATACATAGTCATAATCATATTTGAAGCCACCTTTTAAGTATTATGAAAATACTTGTGCTAGGTGGCTTCTGTCATCCACGTTTACATTAATTCATATGTATTAGTTTTTGTAGGCTTGACTCTATATAAAAATAACAATAGTAATTATATTTTAATTAATAAAGTAAAAAATTTACTATTAGAGTACAAAGTAGGAGGGTAGGGCACAAAATATGCACTGACATCTCTAACAATAGTTTTAACTTTAAGTGTATGGTCCAAGGCAAGAAAATTTGGCGTATTTAATAAAATTATATTAAAAAATTGTTTAATATAGAAGTTTTGCAAAATAAAATAAAATATAAAATGATCTGTATAAAATAAATGAATGCATTCAATTAAATATAATCAATTACAATAATAAAAATGAAATCAGATTACTGCTCATACCTGTCATGCGGTGTGTGTGTGTGTGTGTGTGTGTGTGTGTGTGTGTGTGTGTGTGTATGTATTTGTGTGTGTGTTTGTGTTTTGCTTTCCTGAGGCACCAGTCTCAAAGAGTCTGGGCAACAAGAGACCATTTTGTGTATAATGTGAGTATGTGCGTGTGTGTGTGTGTGATTAAGATTATGCTCTCATAATGCCTATCTACATATGTAGTGGTACTACATAGATAGGCATTATTCTCTACATATGTATACAGGCTGGATTTCTACAAGGCAGTATTGCGAGGCACCTTATGCCCATCACAGACGTAGCTATAATATATAGCAATATACCGTGCTATACTGTACTATCATGTACGCTGATGCGAATGAATGAAAGATGTAATAATAATTATATAGTTTCCCTTCATTTCATGATGGTCAGCTATAAATTACAGTATAGCTTGGTGACGTCATAGAAATCTATAATATTAAAATGAATCGCTGTGTGTGCTGCTAAGCGCAAAGCTGGATATCGCGCGGCATAAAGCTATGCTGTAAAAAAAAGAGATTACTTCTATGGGAATACAGGAAAAAACCTTCGGAAAATAGTAGAGAGACCTTAAAAAAATACTCGAAAATCCTAAATAAAATCATAAAGTTCACGCAGAAAGCCCAAAACAATCAGAAAATAAGAACATCAAAAAACAAATCAAGGACCACGTGGAGTATAATAAATAATGCGAAACGGAGTATCCCCGCAGATACAATACAAAAAATATGTTTAAATGATGACTCGATATTATATGAACCTTCTGACATAGCGAATGCTTTCAATGACTTCTTTATAGATAAAATAGTACCAATTCAATCATCTGGAATAAACGTAACCTCAAGACTTACAAGTCAAAGAGACTCTATGTATTTAAAACCTTGCATACCCATTGATGTTTTTAGAATAATAGCTTCCCTAAACAACACAAACAGTGTTGGTTATGATGAAATATCCACGAAGACCTTAAAATCTGTAGCTGAAAGTATATGTACGCCAATTAGTCATATTATTAACTTAAGCATAAGCTCAGGTGTATTTCCAGACGCATTAAAGATATCCGTTATCAAACCTGTACATAAAAAACAAAACAAAGAATGCATGGGTAATTATAGACCAATATCTCTAATACCAGTCATCTCTAAGATATTTGAAAAGTATATTTACAGGTCACTATACAACTACTTAGAGTGTAATCAAATTTTATGCAGGGAACAAAAAGGATTTAGAGAAAACAAAACTATCAACATGGCTATTTACGACTTTCTGCAATTTGTCACAAAGAACGTCGATAACAGAATTCCCGTTTGCTCAATCTTCTGTGACATGACTCAAGCGTTTGATTATGTCAAACATGACATCTTACTGAACAAACTTGAAACCTACGGCGTAAGAGGAAACACTCTTCAGCTGATCAAGTCATATCTAGAAAATAGGAAACAATTCACAAAAATAACCAGAATTAACCATGTCACTAAAATTGAAGAAGGTCACCTTTCACGAGAACGTATTGTGAAATATGGTGTCCCCCAAGGGAGTGTACTAGGACCTCTCTTATTTATCCTCTACATAAATGATCTCCCAAAAGCAACCACCCACGCAATGTCTCTATTCGCAGATGATAGCACGGTTACTATAGCTTGTAAAAATATTGACACTTATAAAACTGACATCAACTTAGCATTGACATGTATTATAGAATGGTTAAATGATAATAATTTAAAAATCAATATTAATAAAACAAAGATCATAAATTTCCGACAACGCGATAATGCAGCTTCAATAAATAAATTTAATAATGACATTCACTACAATAATAACGAAATCGAAGAGGTGGATAGTACGAAATTTCTGGGACTAAACATCGACAAAAAATTGAATTGGAAATCTCACATAGACTCTCTTTGTAAAAAAATTAATAGTTTAGCATATGTCATTTATAAAATAACACCAGTAGTCGACGTAGATACCCTTTTGATTGCGTATCATGGTATAATTGCCTCCAATATTAGATATGGAATATTATTTTGGGGAAATTCTACGGATGTCTTAAAAGTCTTTAAGCATCAGAAACGCTGCATCAGAACTATGTTTCACCTTAAAATAACAGACTCTTGTAAACCTTTTTTCTTGAAGTATAAAATTTTGACACTACCATCACTGTATATTTTAGAGACAGCTATGTTTGTCAAGAATAATCCAGAGCTGTTTAATAAACCTTCGGATTTCGTTATCCGCAACAGGCGTGACAACCATAAAGTCTGTTTACCAAATAGAAATACCACAATGATGAGCAATAGTATCTTTGGTATGGCCCCGTCTATATATAACAAACTACCAAAGTGCATAAGACTATTGCCGAGATTGGAGTTCCAAAGAAAACTTAAAACTATACTTTCTAGCAAATGTTACTATACCATTAATGAATTTATTACTGACAAAGATTTAACCACTCCATGACATTCGTTATTTTTAAGTCTGACTTTTGTTTTAAAATCAATTCTTATTATCTGTTTTATTCCTATCTACACTTTTTTTTTTTTTTTTAATTTTAATTATATCTATACAATTTAATTTAAATTCATTATACACAAATTGTAAATCTGACTTGATTGCACACTTAACGGTAGAAATACATTGAATCACATTTATGCCTCAACACCTGTATGCACTACACATGTATTTCATGCAATAAAATATACTTTACTTTACTTTACTTTACTTAAAAGATGGTCATTAACCGGTAGCTACAGGAAAATGGTTTATAAAATGTTATAAAAGAGAGTACGAAAAAAAAATTCCATCAATCCTGTTAAGTATAATATATTTCTCAAGAATAATTCTCTAAAAACTATGGATAGCCTCCTAAGACCATTCCCCACTAGTTACACTGCCCCGTCCAAAAAAACATTCTGTATACTAATATAGATATGTATACCTATATTTTTTATTTAAATAGAAAATTTTGAATTAAATTGGAAAAATACCCAGAGCACCCTAATACCAACCTACCTAACCTACTTATTAGAGAATTTTACTTACTCATAACTCCATACAAAGTTATGTACACTTTCTGTTAAGATAGAAACCCGAGGAATGTAACATTAGGGTCAGTGTTATAAATGTTAGTCTTATGTATGTTCTTAAATAAATAACACAAAAAATACCCATTCAGAGAGTTTTTTTTAAACCAACACCTTATAAATAATTAAATATAAATAAATAAATAATGCTGGACAATCCACACAGCATCATCTAGTCCCAAGCTAAGCAGTGCTTGTGTTATGGGTACTAGATGACGGATGGATATACTTAATACAATACATTACATAAATAGATATAATTATAAATAGGCGCATATAGTAAATAATTATATTATTTTCAGCTTCTGCTGTCAGAGAGCTTCCCGTTCGTGCGAAAAGCCGCACTGCAGCCATCGCAAGCCGGTGGCCGACAGCTGCTGTCAGGCAAAATCCAAGCAACCCCCGCCAAATGGAACCCCGATACCTAAGACGCCGCAGAGTGTTGAGTGCTGTCCTGGTCCACTCAACAAAGCGCTGTGCAATGTCAATGGCGTGGGTACCTTACCTACTTAGATAGATGATAGATTGATAAAGAATAGATTAGAAGAAATAAGAATTTTAGCTAACATCTAACAAGAAAGAACCCAAAAATGTACCTTACCTACTTAGATAGATGATAGATTGATAAAGAATAGATTAGAAGAAATAAGAATTTTAGCTAACATCTAACAAGAAAGAACCCAAAAATGTACCTTACCTACTTAGATAGATGATAGATTGATAAAGAATAGATTAGAAGAAATAAGAATTTTAGCTAACATCTAACAAGAAAGAACCCAAAAATGTACCTTACCTACTTAGATAGATGATAGATTGATAAAGAATAGATTAGAAGAAATTAGAATTTTAGCTAACATCTAACAAGAAAGAACCCAAAAATGTACCTTACCTACTTAGATAGATGATAGATTGATAAAGAATAGATTAGAAGAAATTAGAATTTTAGCTAACATCTAACAAGAAAGAACCCAAAAATGTACCTTACCTACTTAGATAGATGATAGATAGATAAAGAATAGATTAGAAGAAATAAGAATTTTAGCTAACATCTAACAAGAAAGAACCCAAAAATGTACCTTACCTACTTAGATAGATGATAGATAGATAAAGAATAGATTAGAAGAAATTAGAATTTTAGCTAACATCTATCAAGAAAGAACCCAAAAATGTACCTTACCTACTTAGATAGATGATAGATAGATAAAGAATAGATTAGAAGAAATTAGAATTTTAGCTAACATCTAACAAGAAAGAACCCAAAAATTGTTGTGCCCTGACAGGGTGTTTATGCATTGTGTACCTACCCACTAAGATACTACACCTAAGAAACTACCTGTATGCATGAAATAAATAAATATATGAATAAATTATTTATGAACGACTTCAGACACACATACAAAATACAACAATTGTACAGTGCACTGAAAAACAAAAACATAATTTACTTTACTAAAATAAGAAAATAACAATTATTCAATTAACATAAATATGGGTAAGATGTCTGTGTGTGCTGCAGTACCTATGTTAAAAGGCCTTACCTTACAATAGGTACAGATAATTATAATACAACGGGTATTTATCGCGTTTATTTACGTATCAATGCTTATAATTACGTGTTCAGATCGCGTAAGTTTGAAAATATTAATACTTAGATATAGAATCACTACATAGTATAAAACAAAGTCGCTTCCCACCGTCGTCGGTCCGTCCTTATGTATGCTTAGATCTTTAAAACTACGCAACGGATTTTGTTGCGGTTTTAATAGATAGAGTGATTCAAGAGTAAGGTTTATAGACCATTTGACACATAGATTTCAACGCAGGCGAAGCCGCGGGGCGCATGTAGTAAATAAATAAATAATGCTGTAAAATCCACACAGCGTCATTTATCCCCAAGCTAAGCAGACCTTGTGTTATGGTGTCTAGATGACTGATTACATAATACAATACATTACATAGATAGATATTTTTTATTGTACATAGAAAACGATCATAACACTGAACTTGACCGAAACCGCTGTACCGCTCCTTAGGAAAGTGCGGCGAGGTGGGGGGCGAGGAAAAAAGAGCAAGAGTACGGGTTGACGGCAGACTGATGGATCGGAGCGGCCGATATTTCCCCCCCGTCTAGCCGCTCGCATACCTCAGGCGCGGTACAGCGGTTTCGGTCAAACTATAGCATGCTAGCAACCAACGCTGGTCTTCCGGCAAAGCAAGTTGGCGTTACGGACTGACTACTCACCAAACTATACAAACAAACAAAAAACACACTAATATAAATAAAATACAGGTATCGACTAATTTTAATAAATTTAATTTCCAGGCTGCCACATTCGAATCGCAATGCAACAACAAAATAAACGATCTGGTCATAACGCAGTTAAAGCTAGTGCAGCAGATTGAAGTTCTGGAGATGCGAGAGAAAGACGGCGTGCAGCTTTTGAAGAAGGCGGATTGTATGTGGTCTTGTATGGAAGAGTCTTACAAGAAGCGGTTACAGGAATCTGCGGATCGGCAGAACAGTTTGATAAAACGGGTGAACTACCAACTTTTTTTTAATCATATTTATAGTTAAGGACTTTTACTTCGTAAAGTATGCCAGTCAGAGCTACCAGGGTACCTGAAATGATAACTCCAACGATGCTAGTTCGCAACTGATTTATTTATTAGATCTAGGTTACACGAAGACTTAATGTGGAACATAATAATCACGTACAATAATAAAGATCACGTACGGCATTGCTGAGCTAGACTGTCGGAGGTGAACTAGCTCTCGCACTTACCTTCGCCCTAATGACATTGTACTTTGTACACCTATTATAACCTTATCTTATAACTAACAAACAAAACAAAACAAACTACGAACTTAATACGTAATACAATAGTGTTAGTTTTTGTTGATTAATCTACATTTAATATATTACATGCGACAAGTATAATGGGCGGCCTTATCGCTTCGTAGCGAAATGGATATATGTACGCGTAATGTTTATTCTTAGAAAATAAATAAATATTGAAAGAATATTATGTTTATAAACAAAGAAAGTTACAAGCAAATTACATTAACAAATAAGAACTTTTATTTAAAATTTAAGCAATTGAGCTCACTGCAGAATGATGCAAACAATCTACTAGTAGCTATGGCGCTTATGAGGGGGAGGTGAGTTAGTAAACACGAGGCCTAAGACAACGCAAAACACGACTTGTCTAGTTAAACTTAAGTTACCGCTAAAGTTCATGAGTAGAGGTACCTAATGGAGATAAAATAAAATTATGTTGGACAATCCCATAGCATCATCTAGTCCCAAGCTAAGCAGAGCTTGTGTTATGGGTACTAGATGTCTGATATACTTAATTATTTTTTATTTTATTATACGGGGAGGTATGAAAACTTACTTTGCTACACAAACACCGCCTATGTCATCATGAGATGATAGATAACGACCATAACACGCGGAACAAATATCTGCAGATCCTACACACAATTGTTCCGAGACGGGAATCGAACCCGCAACCTCCTGCGTCGCAGGCGGACCTTCGCCCACCGCGCCATATCGGTCGTCAAAAGACTGGAGGTTTCGGAAATCAGAGCTAGATACACACAGCATACCGTACAGCACAAAAATTTGCATTTAAATATGAATTTAACTCGTTAATTTTGCATTTTATATTGACGGCATCAGACAGCTAGCAGGTCACTAGTTTTAAGCTTTTAGGAAGCTTTTTTGTCGCTGTAAATATATCTATAAAAATAAAATAAATAATGCTGGACAATTCACACAGCATTATCTAGCCCCATGGTAAGCAGAGCTTGTGTTATGGGTACTAGATAACTGATAAACATAATACTATACATAATCTAAACGAAAGATACCAAATTTAAACCGATATTTGGATGCACATTTTGTGCTGTGCGGTAGCGGTGTTGGATTAATGTGCGCAGAGTTTTACGAAACCTGTTCCATTGTTTCAGGTGCGAGAAATAGAAGCCAGCACCTTGAAATGGCGCAAGAGCAGGAAAGAAATAGAGTCTCAAATATCTAGCACGAAGAAAAAAACTCAAGGTTTGGATGACGAAATCGCGCAGAAAAAGGCCGACCTAAATTTCTTAACAATGGAGATTGCAGATTTTAAAAAGAGAATTAAAAACAACACGGCGGAAGTAGCCAACTCAAAAAAACGTATGGAAACGATGAAACACAATTCTGAGGTACCTAACTTCTAATTAAAACATTACTAGGTATATCAAATTATAATACTAGATTAGTCGGCAGTGTTCAATGTTCATCTTTGATGAAACTCTGTTCTTGATGGCTGCCGCCACAAAATGGCTGATTATATATGTTTACGCCATCTAGTGACAAACGCCGGAACTACATACTCAAGCCGTAGCCATGATGGTTCGACAGATCGATGGCAATCTAGTTCCTGAAGATGACACCGGAGGCGCTGTTTCATAGTATATAAGTTGGAATGGAACGCCAAGCAATTTGTTCCTCTCCCCTTACCGCATTTACAATGATTACTACTCACATTTCTTTGTTTTTAGAACTTTCATTATAAATTTATTTACAAGTATTTCTTTTAATTTGAGCTTTGAGCCATCTATTCCATACTGGACAAGCTTCCGCACATAGGGCTCTTCATTCAGGCATCACCAGGCAGCATCAGGCTAAAACATATATTTTTTTACAGCCATCAATATTGTAGGTACTTATCTAAATCAAATGGAAGGGCGTGACTAGTAGAATATTTTTTTTATTAATAAACAATACTGAACAATCAACACATCATCATTTAGCCCCAAGCTAAGCAGAGCTTGTGTTATGGGTGCTAACTGATGTCTGATATACTTCTTTTCTGTTCGAGTTTTCTGTGTACTAAAATAGTATACAGAAAACACCCAGAACAAATATATACAGAAGTAGAAACATGGCGGGGGATCACAAATACAATCTAGATGTCGGGTCGGCGCAATTAGCTTTGATTTTGTACGTGACCCGAAATCTAGATAGTATTTGTGATCGCAGGCGGGACCCGAACCCGCAACCTCCTGCGTCGCAGGCGGACGTTCGCCTGCCGCGCCATATCGGTCGTCAAATTCGTCGATTGATCATAATCAGCCTATATCAGTCCATTGCTGGACATAGGCCTCGCCGAACTAGCGCCATAGCGCCCTGTCTTCAGCTTGCAGCATCCTGTCTGCAGTCTTCGCAAGTCTTCATCCCACCTGGCCAGAGGGCGTCCTACACTATGTTTGCCGAGTCGCGGTCTCCACTCAAAAAGACGTTTACCCCAGCGGTTGTCGGTTCTTCGCGAGATATAGCCGGCTCAGTGCCACTTCAGCTTGCTAATTCTTAGAGCTATGCCAATAACATTGGTTCATAGGCTGCTGGCTGGTCATAGGCCTCTCCTAATGAGCGCCATAGCCCCCTGCTTGCTTGAATACTTAATCCAAACAATAACTGACATTTTTCAGCTAAAAGTATCAAACTTCAGCTGCGAAATGTGCCGTCTACAGAAACTACTGTCAACTGAACACCAAAGCAAAATAAACAAAGAAAAATCCGGGAACAAGTTTGTGAAGGAAGCTAGGCAGGAGCTGCAGAAGATTTGCAGAGTCTTGCTGAGGAAGAGACTGGAGAATGAGGATCGGAGGGCAGAGGTGATTGATTATACATTATTTATTAAATGTTTGAGGTAAAAGACACAAGAAGGTTTAGACAATGAATCGTATAATCTCACAAGACATAGGTAAGTAATCACATTAAATTATAAGGTAATACGGTAGGTATCTTTCTAAATATACATTACTGTGTAATAATCTAGCTAGAGTAAACCCGGACTAGGTATTAGCCAGTTGTAGTCACTGTGCGGCGGTCAGGAGCAAAGTGGAGTGTTCTCGTGGTTATCTCGACTCGATGGCTCGGCTCGGCTTGATGGTCGCAGGTTCGAGTCACGATGCGACACTGTCGAACGGACTGACATATGACGGGCGGACTGACGGACGGTCGGGTGGACCGTCAGAGGCGCGCTTCCTTCTTGTCACTGTGAAGCGGTGAAAGAAACGAGAGCGACAACACAGGTATATTAGAAAATTATATGGGCTATTACTGGCTAAATGAATGTGATTTTTTTACTAAACATTAATAAAGACCAGAACACCCGGAACAAATATCCGCAGATCGTAACACTATTGTCCCGAGGCGGGAATCGAACCCGCAACCTGCGTCGCAAGCGGACCTTCGCCCACCGCGGCACAGAGGTCGTCGTAGATAAACCTATGATAGAATTTAAGACGCTATTAACGTTTATTTATAACAAATTTGTAACAACAAATAAATATACCTATCTATCTGGCCTTTACCCAGCAGTGGGACAATAATGGCGTAAAATAATAATAATAATCTATCTATTAATTTGACTGGACCTTGTTCAAAACTTTTTAATGAGAATGCCCCGTTGTTTCCCGCCAGAATATTCAAATTTCATTGGAAATAGCATTGACTTCCGCTAGTTGTCACCAATAAGAGGTCTCCACACCACCTAGTAGGCGCGACAGTGGCGCCAATAGTTTGTACTTTTGAGCGCCATGATCTTTTATCACATTGGCGTCTTATTTCCCGCCTAATACGGACGTGCTACTTTTCTTTACGTAGCACACTAAGCACGCTGCTCAGCAGGCTTTGAAGAAATATTTAAAAGTGCATACAATACAATTAGCAAAGAATTGTTTAAAAGTGCACAAATTTAAAGGTTTGATGAAAGTGCATACTGCGTAAGTAACTTTTCTTTATCTACCTTACACTTTCTATAAAGTGTTAATTTGCGAAATAAGTTTCGGAAATTCCTTTTGGGTTCTTTAATCCAAGATGATACGTGTTGTTTGTTAGTCGATAGTTATTACAAAGCTGACGCTTCAACTACCTCGCACGAGGTAGTACCTGCGCGAGTTATTTTTTGTGAATTTTATTTCGAATAAAATAGCGCGTGCTCCCGGCACGTGGTAATTTTTATTATATTTTTTACGTTAGCTGAGGCTTGTACAACTTAACACGTGGTATTTCCGCTATTTTCAGCGTGAATTTTTAGCAAACGAGAATTTAACGGTTTACCGTTCGATAATTTTGTGTTCCGGTTATATGTTGGTTTTTGGTTTTGTTTGCTAAAATAATTATGTTTCCAGCATGGAGAAAAGACGATAAAATTGTATAAATTCTGACCACCAAAATCATAGAATCACGTGGACATCTGGAGAAAGTGTTCGACATAGAAAATAAAAATCGTGAGTAATTTTAAACTTTTTAATTTGGGCATTGTGGGCCATGAACGCCTACGTAGGGCGTTGCCCATACTTTATACTCGGCAAACAACACGTGGACCTCAACCTGGCTGGTATATGTACGTACATAAGCTGGTATAAGCCAACATATACTCAAAATATTCCTACTGCTGAACATAGAGCGTTCCACATCGTATGATGTTGAACGCTCGTATGATAAACTTGGGTGTCCACGTAGTTCTTTCTAGCTTTCAGAATCAAATGCCCTCTCAACAAAAGTAAGATTTCTGAATCGTCTGATAAAGTACAATTTGTTGGTGTCAAAAAATGTTTGGCTACCTACCACATTTTATTGGTGTTCTAGAATTCTCACGAGGAGTTTCGTAATAATGTTGCCTAACCTATTCACAGCCCACCCACGGATTCAAGCTGTTTTTGCAAAGGCACTTAAAATGTTAATATAGGTTTGCAGTAATAATATTTCTTTCAGAAGTTTTTACATATTGTGTGCAATTTTTGCCTACTGATTGTAGCCATCCGATCAGCTGTGTGTCAGTCCTGAAATAATTTAATAAATAAAAATAAACTCTCAAGTCAAGTCGTCGCTTGACAAGAGATGATAAAAGGATAAAATAAAGAAATAATGAGGATGAATATGAAGAAACGATTTGTAAGCAATACACCTGCCTCTTGCAAGTAATAAAAGAAACTCTCGCAGGGTTCGTTTTAGCGCCCTCGCAGGGCTGCAATGGCAAATATTGTCATGGGCACTTGCAAGTATTTATTTTAAAAAAACCCTCGCGGGGTTATATTAAGCGCCCTCGCAGGGCTGCATTAACACATGAAATTCGGCCGCACCGAATACGTTCCAGCTATTATATTATCGTCGACATGATGATTATTTCCCGGACAACGAGTCCAAAGGTATATTTTTCTTCTGCAACAACGTAAGTATGACATGTGTTCATATGAACGGAAAATGGCTAACTGGTTAGTTTTTGGGAAAATTAAGTAATCGTGGAGCAAGAACCACTTTGATAAATATATCCCATGGTTTCGCGAACTTATTTATAGAACTTCCAGGAAAGCTACCTATATCAATATGATTCGGATTTTGCATACCTACACTATGATTACGTATATGTACTAAACGGAAGTGTCGCTCGTGGTGCATATCCACGAGTGATACAACAAGGGTATCGCGTACCTATTTTCAAGAATTTCCAGGAAGGCTGACTAATATATATATGATTCGGGTTTTGCATACCCACACCAAGAGTAAGTATTAAATGGAAGCGTCGTGGTACATATCCACTAGTGATACAACAAGGGTATCGCGTACCTATTTTCAAGAACTTCCAGGAAGGCTAACTAATATCTATAGTATTCGGGTATTGAATACCAACACCATGAGTAAGTATTAAATGGAAGCGTCGTGGTGCATATCACTAGTGATACAACAAGGGTATCGCGTACCTATTTTCAAGAACTTCCAGGAAGGCTAACTAATATCTATATTATTCGGGTATTGAATACCCACACCACGAGTAAATATTAAATGGAAGCGTCGTGGTGCATATCACTAGTGATACAACAAGGGTATCGCGTACCTATTTTCAAGAACTTTCAGGAAGGCTAACTAATATCTATATTATTCGGGTATTGAATACCCACACCACGAGTAAGTATTAAATGGAAGCTTCGTGGTGCATATCACTAGTGATACAACAAGGGTATCGCGTACCTATTTTCAAGAACTTCCAGGAAGGCTAACTAATATCTATATTATTCGGGTATTGAATACCCACACCACGAGTAAGTATTAAATGGAAGCTTCGTGGTGCATATCACTAGTAATACAACAAGGGTATCGCGTACCTATTTTCAAGAACTTCCAGGAAGGCTAACTAATATCTATATTATTCGGGTATTGAATACTCACACCACGAGTAAGTATTAAATGGAAGCTTCGTGGTGCATATCACTAGTGATACAACAAGGGTATCGCGTACCTATTTTCAAGTACTTCCCGGAAGGGTAACTAATATCTATATGATTCGGGTATTGCATGCCCACTATGTATTAAATGGAAGCGTCGTGGTGCATATTCACTAGTTATGCAACAAATTCCACGGTATCGCATACTTACTTACTATTTTATGACTACTTATTGATTAACTGATAAATTGCGCAACGCAGCAACAACTGATTATGTTATGTCCTTGTACAGGCAATGAAAATACCTTACGCTAAGCATTGGGGTTGGACTTGGATTCAACATAGTTTAACCCAGAGTTACTATTATATATTATTTCTCTCGGATCGGTAACCTGTATGCAGTGAGAGTTTAAGGAAAGGATTAAATAATATTTCTAGGGATTCATGCAGGTTCATGAGATCGCAGCAATGAATGTAAGGCTTATCAATTATCATATTGAGAAGTTATTCAGACCTACCTTAAAAATTTTGTTGCGTACCAAACTTTTCGCGTGGAAGAGAATAGGTCAAAAAACTATCTACCCTCAATTTTATTTTGTTCTTTTTGCCACCCAGATATGAAAGACTGGTACGACACGTCAAGTAATCATAGGAAACGTAAAGCAATGAAAATGAATGCTGGTTTACCTACCCACATTAAAAATATGTAGAATAATAAGACACTACCTACATTTGTGTCCATTTTAGTCTGAACAATTAAATATGACGAATTGATTAAATTGTTGGTCTTGCCAATAATAAGTTTTTAGCCTATGTATTACAGCTGCAAAGGTATCTCTGGCTTTGTATTGAAATCCGTCTATGTATAGAGTTGTGATTGTGACAATGGCCGGACTGAGTACGGTAATACCTTCCGTGCTTATTACGATTAACTACCCTCTTTATACTTATTATCTTCGGTAAAAATTCATAGTCGTTTGCGTTGTATGATATGTTGTTGATAGGCTAATACTCGGTAATGTTTAGATGTTTTATGTACCTGCATTATGCTAAAGATGAGAAAGTCATCAAAACATTAACTTAGTACCCACGCCCTATGTCCTTGACGTGCGGAGCTGTTTGTTTAGTACCAGCGAACCAATATTATAATAACGTGTAATCGGGTGGTCTTTCCCTCAACATATGTGACAAGAGTGACGAATACATCTGCAAATAGAGTGCTTACACTACATTGAAACAAATAACGTTTGTGCTGGTTTGTGAACTACACTGGTTGTAAGATGCAGGATATCTAGTGTCTAATAGTTACCATCATGCATCATAATGTTATTTATTGACGACAGGATAGGAATCTCTTCATAAAGTTTGTACAATAACATGCTTTCTATATCCTGTTGGCCTTTTTCAAAAGAAATAGCTGAAGCTATCGGAAATATATGCAAATGTTATCTCAACAACTGTTGTATTCCAAACAAAGTGGGGGGGAAAACTTAATTAATTATTGAAATCTAAGAATAAAACATCCCATATCTGGGCCTCTTAGATGAGCAAAGCTCCGCTACAATTGAAAAGGTTTATCGAGTACCTACCTACTGTGTTGGATTAATAACCTATTTGAGTTAAAATGGTTTAATCGACCATACAATCTTCAGAGATGGCCAGGGCAGTAAATTTATTTTGGATCAAAATATTTATTTTTATATGAATTAAAGGACATATTAAATTAAACGAATGTTCGTGAACCGTTTCTAAAAGAAATTCAGCCATGACCGCCGCGGTCTTATTTAACGGATACTATGATAATATATTGTTTTAAATTTATCAGTAAACTAGTACCAATTACACAGGTTCTGCTTAGCTTGGGGATAGCATAGAATCTATCCTCATCTATCCGATAGATGATACTGTGTGAACTGTCCTGAATTAATTGACTATAATATAATAGTATTACGTAGTGGTCTATAATATACATAATACTACAGGTTTAACCTATCATGGCATGGAAGTAGCACAGAGTAACAATTTTATTTTTCAATAAATTTAATGACTTTTCCCTCGAACTTTTCGAACCAGTCACAACAAGACATTTGGATGTCTACATGTTATGTTTTAAATATTGCTAAGTTTTGTTTTTGGGCATAAGTGTGTTACTTATGTCATCATCATCAGCCTATGTCAAATCCACTGCTAGACATAGGCCTCCCTTAATGTGCGCCATAGCGCCCTGTCAGTTACTTATGTATTTAGTTTGAATGTCATAATGTCTAATTTGCATTAAAACCTGTATAGTTTACTATAATAACTTTTATTTTAGTAAGTTCACATTGGCGTTAAGTGTCTCCACCACCACCAGGCGATAACAAACATCTCTCATTAAAAAGTTTTGAACAAGGTCCAGTCAAATTAATAGAAGCGTTTTACATAAAATAAAACGCATATTAATTTACTTACCTTGTTCAAAACTTACATTTTAAATCTTGCCTGGTGATATTCGACGCAATGAGATAAAAGATCATGGCGCTCAAAAGTACAAACTATTGGCGCCACTGTCGCGCCTACTAGGTGGTGTGGAGACCTCTTATTGGTGACAACTAGCGGAAGTCAATGCTATTTCCAATGAAATTTGAATATTCTGGCGGGAAACAACGGGGCATTCTCATTAAAAAGTTTTGAACAAGGTAAGTAAATTAATATGCGTTTTATTTTATGTAAAACGCTTCTATTATATTTACAGAAAGCAGCACTCCTCGAAGAGATAGACCTCCTCAACATAACCATGGACCAATGCAAGAACCGCTGCAAGCTCAAGCAAGACACTCTCAAAGAAGATATCGCGAAGCTAGACAAGCAGATCGCGACGTACGAAGCTAAATGTCTACATTGTAACCAGTGCACGGACACCAACGATGTTAGGAGGTTCTGTTCAGACTGTCCTAGGTGCAGCGAGGGCAGGTACCTATATACATATATATATATATATATATATAGAGAATAGAATAGTATATAACTTTATTGCACCGAAAATAATTAAAATCTTAATCTGTCTGTCCCTATGTATGCCTCGAACTACGCAACAGATTTTGATACGGCTTTTTTAATAGTAAGTGATTCAAGAGGAAGGTTTATATGTATATCGAAAATCGTGCGAAGCCGGGGCGGTTCGGTAGTAAATAATAATGCTAGACATTCATTAACACAGCATCATGTAGCCCCAAACTAAGCAGACTTGTTATAAGACAACTGATATCTATACTAATATTATAAAGAGGAAATGTTTGATTTTTTATTTGTTTGTATTGAATAGGCTCCGAAACTACTGGACCGATTTGAAAAATTATTTCACCGTTGGGAAGCTACGCTATTCCCCGGTGAACACAGGCTATATTATACAGGGTGGAATTTTGTAATGCCACCTGGAAGTACTCTTAATACTGTAGATAGAAAATTGTACTCAAAGAAGACATTCCTTTAATTTTGAAAAGAAAGAAAACTGCATTTAAAGATTTTCGAAAATTCGCTTGCCACACCCGTGAATCGAACCGACTAAAATCTGTAAAAATTACACCCTGTACTTTTATTGCATAGATCGTTAGGGTCAATAATAAGGATTAAATCTCTCTTACAAACTTAATAAATTAAATGAAAGGAAAACCATGAAATCTTAAATTATAAATTGAATGGGTCAAGTTAAGCACTTTAACTTAAAGATCCATCTGTTTACTTGTGTCAGTAATTGATAATTATCATTGACGTCATTTATCCATTAAAATGACGAATTAATATTTAGATAAGACGATTGAAATTTGCACGTGTTTGTACCTAATGCAGACTCCTTATTTAGATGCAACATAACTGCGTGTATGAGGTAGTTTAAATATGGAATGTTACATTTGAAAATAGATTGTCATTTGTTATTCACATTTGATTGTTTTTACAAGTTATTTCATATTTGTCTCACGGTAAAAATGGCTTATCAAGAACAATTTGATTTAATTGAAGCTTACTTACTAATACTACATGCCTTATATTAATGCAATCAACAATTTTATTCAAGGGAATGCTTATATGAAGATGGTTTCTGCACTCAAGAGAAAGGAAAAGTTTGCGTATGCATGACAGTGAAGGATAGATTTCTGGACAATGTTTTTGAAAACATGTACACAGTATTGGACAGGCAAAGCAAAAACCAACTGGGCAAGCATGTAGCCGAAAGTATTATGAACTGTCTGAAGCATAGTAGGAATGGGAAGCTCAATACGGAAACTAAGAAATTACTGCAGGATTTTATACTAAGTACCTTGAGGAAGAATTTGAATTTGACGATTGTTGGCGGAGCCGTGAAGACTCGGTGTGAGGTAAGTACAATAAATTTTTTCATAATAATAATAAGCCCGTAGGCAACTGCCCAACCCATCTACGGAGTCGCAGCTGACGGTCCCGAGTATTCATAATATTAATCCCTAATGCATTTTACGAAGTTTTGCTTGGAAGGGACTTGGTATTGAAAATCTGTCACTGGCTCCCGGATCATAATTATTTGGTTCTTCTAAGCCAGTTTCTAAGTTGCGTAGTTTTCATCTAAATAAACTTAATTTTTGCGCTCACGCCTTTTTCAAAATGTATGCTGTCTCGCTACTACGAATGCGAATCCCATGCCTATGCTTTTCACAAAATTACGCGTATTGCGCTCTAAAATCTAAATAATTAATTAATTAATCTCCACATTACAAGATTACTAACACAAGCTCTGCTTACCATGGGGCTAGATAATGCTGTGTGGATTGTCCAGCATTATTTATTATATTTATTTATTTACTTACGTTAGACACGAATCAATCCTTTGTGTAGGTATGTGTTGTTTGTGTGAAGTAGTTATTTTTCGTGCAGTGTTTTTGAATTTGGAATTCATAACCAAACGCCAGATATTTGAGATGGCCAGTTCGATAAGGATAAACGTAGCCTCTACTCAGCATTAAGCATACTACATTAAGAGCCTTTATTCCTAAAATGCGCAGAAACAGTACTTTTCAAACCCGTTTATATCATGAACCACTTATCTTATAGTATATGTTATTTACTAATAATTTTAGGAAATTTTAGTGTCCAACGAGTTTGACTATAAAATATTTCGATTAATATAGTATGTACGCGTTCTATCAAGATAACTTGTGAGAGGTTTTCATAATTTCCCTTTCAGCATCAGTTTCGAAGCTCAAAATAATAGAAAATACTGACATATCTAATTAAGAAAAAAATATAACCTACTGATGAGATCCTTGGCTAAAAAGTTACTTAGAAAGATGTTTGGTTTTGGTATCCTACTATGAGAAATTAAAATTCAAAAAATGTGAAATATTACGAATATTTCACATTTTTAAATGATGTTTTTACCGATATACCTTATTTAATTTAATATGATAATAGCCTGCCAATAAAGTGAAGCATCTTTTTTAAAATCATACATTTAAAATTTTTATGATTTTGTTGCTATTATTTTTCTATAAATATTTTAAAACTACTATAAAACGCTGCGCGAAAATCAGTCCGCCGCGAGGCTTTCTAGAGTGTGGTCACGTCGCTCATTAAATATTTATAGAAAAATAATAGCAACAAAATCATAAAAAATTTAAATGTATGATTTTAAAAAAGATGCTCCACTTTATTGGTAGGCTATTATTATATTAAATTAAATAAGGTATATCGGTAAAAACATCATTTAAAAATGTGAAATATTCGTAATATTTCACATTTTTTGAATTTTAATTTCTCATAGTAGGATACCAAAACCAAACATCTTTCTAAGTAACTTTTTAGCCAAGGATCTCATCAGTAGGTTATATTTTTTTCTTAATTAGATATGTCAGTATTTTCTATTATTTTAAGCTTCGAAACTGATGCTGAAAGGGAAATTATGAAAACCTCTCACAAGTTATCTTGATAGAACGCGTACATACTATATTAATCGAAATATTTTATAGTCAAACTCGTTGGACACTAAAATTTCCTAAAATTATTATTAAATAACATATACTATAAGATAAGTGGTTCATGATTTAAACGGGTTTGAAAAGTACTGTTTCTGCGCATTTTAGGAATAAAGGCTCTTAAATCATTTCTTAATAATATCTTTTCAGTTGGATTCCGAAACATATGATCGGTTGATGCATTGTTTAAGTAAAGTTACTCCTGAGAAAGAGCCAAAGGTAAAACAGGACAAATCTACAGAAAAGAAGGTAATTAATTTATATAGGTAATAAATAGGTTATTATTTCAATTTGGATGAGATATACATAAATCGCATGGTTGGCTTTAGTCATATTTTGCTTTCGTGATTTAGTCATGAATTAGTCAAGTTCTCTTTTTGTCATATTCTGCTCTAGTCAAATTATTATCGTGAATTACTTGGTGAATTATTTTTATTTTGATATGGTAGTTCAGTCAAATTACTTTGACATTTTGCTGAATCATTCAAATATATATAATACTTTGATTAATAAATTTAAATGTTTGACATTTTCTGTTTAAGTAGCTAACTTGATTTATATTTGTTTTTCTAAAATATTTAATGATTTTCTATTTTTTACTACCATAAGACTTGACTAAGATAAAGTTACACTATTGCATTAATAATAATTCATTTATTGGAGGCCACATTAGTCTAGTACAGGATGGAAAAAATCTTATTAACTACGGCCCATATAAAATATATATAATTTAACTTACATAAAATAAACCTATTTACTAACACGTAATGGCGGCGACGTGTGTGACGCAATACGTGTTGCGACCGATAATCGTCCGCGAAAACGCCGGAACTGCACATCCTTCGGCCAGAATTCTTCGTTCGTGAAGGTCGAAATATTCGCAGTTGGAACACGCACCACAAATTATTTAAAATTATTTTGACGCGACTCCAACCGCTCGACCCTCACCAAGATGTTGGTCTTCGTCTTCACAAATTCCACGATCTCCTCCACCTTCGTGGCAAAGTGTAGCCTGGACACGTAGAGCATCGTCGCAGGCACGGCCGGGCGCAACAAGTAGTTAGGTCCGGTCGGAGCGACGCCACGCTGGTTTCGGCTGCTGGGCTTCCTTTTCCTCCGCACTACCTCTGTGAACCCTTCAGCATCACGCGGCTTTCTCTCACAAGAAGCCGGAACGGGTGCAGGGGCGCGAACAGATTCGCAACGCTGCGTCATTTTCTCCCTTCTCGATGTAGCTGTCGATTCCTGCGGCGGGGGCGCAGCGGGCATGCAGCATTCGGCAGCAACGGCGGCGTATGCGCGCGCGGGGGAGAGGGGGCGACCACGTGGCGGTACCACGCGCGGAGAGGCGGCGGGGCGCGGGCGGGGAGGGCACGTCGCCCTTGGCTGGGACTGGACTGCTGACTGGGGGCAGCTTATTCAGCTCCTTCGCGACAAAGTCGGGCACGTCGTCAAGATCCGTCTTCTTCAGGATAGTGATGATATCCTGGAGACTCTTCTCACCTCCGTCTCTTCGGCGTGACGGCATCCGGTCGATCTTCCCAAGCGTTTGGAGCAGGAGAGCCTTTCCACAGCTGACGTCCTCCTCCGTAAAGTTGGACTTGCAGATTTGGATGATGCTCACCTCATCCATTGTGTCGATGGCGTACACAACAAACGCCAGTAACTCGTTGGCTATGAGCGGTTTAGAACCCATAGCTACAGCGGACAGTCGCCTGTAGCCACGATTCGCGAATTATTATAATTCGAGACTGAGCAGTGTGAAACGTCTGTTACCGAGCAGGCACACTGCACGAAGCGTTGGGTGTACCTGTTAGGATAGATATACATGTTTATAAAAAAATAAATAAACTGTATTTTTTCACCTATGTATATCATGTTTGACATAATATTAGAAAATTCTTATCAATAAATAACTAAACTGAAACATGATGCAGGATCCGTGTAAACACTGGCTTGGACGAGTGCCGGAGTGCCACTGTCCGTACGGGCCTAAGGACTGCGCGTGCAGTAAGCGGGCGCCCCCGGTGCCAAAGCCGCCGACGCCCGACCCACCGGAAAAACCACCCAAACGTGCAGCCAAACCGGTATGTGTATCTACCGATGAATGAATGAATGAACGAAATAAGAGGTATGAAAACTTACTTTGCTACACAAACACCGCCTATGTCATCATGAGATGATAGAAAACGACCAGAACACCCGGAACAAATATCTGCAGATCGTACACACAATTGTACCGAGGTCGGAATCGAACCCGCAACCTCAGGAGGACCTTCGCCCACTGCGCCAAATTATTTTTACATTACTACACAACTACAATAATTTTCGACTTCGTACACGTTTTCCGTTGAGTTCGACCTGTACAATAGAGAGTGGGCTCTCCTTGCCGAGGGCCGAGACGAGTGGAAGAAGGGGAGGGAGGCCTTTGCTCTACAAGTCGTGTTAGTTACACATACATATTATATTATATAACGCAAGAACGGCCGAGCCGATTTGGCATAGAACCAGCAGACGGACATAGGATACTTTTTATCCTTTTTTTATTGCCTCCAATGCGGAACAATGTTCGTGGGGTCAGCTAGTTAATTTATTTATTTATTTAATTAATAACTACCTATTACAACCAATTACACTAGTTAATTACAATACCTATATATTAGAACAAATTAACATAAAAAAATAATACATAAAATTACACAATAAGAAAAACTAATAATAATTGATCATTTATAAAAACTCCAGGCAAACAAAATTCTATAAAAACATAATGCATTTTAATACTAAATATAAATTAATACAAACAAACTCAAAATATTACTCCTTTCATTCATCTCTCTCGCGAAACCAGGCACACCAACATAATATTTTATACTTTCATTCGTCCGTAAAATATATCACAGTCCGGCCGGGTGATTATGTAACTCGCGACTGGTTTGCGACAGGCGTAAATTAAGCAATCAGTGCAATTTTGTATTAGTTTGACACCAGCTACAACGTCAAAATTGGTCAAAATTGACGCTTGACAGCACTGATTGCTTAATTTACGCCTGTCGCAAACCGGTCGCAAGTTACATAATCACCATACCGGTTCTTTTCAAGAAGTCTGTTGAGGGCGGTGAGAGTGCGAGGCAGTGGAGAGTTGGCGCGAGCCACGGTTCTGCAGAAAGGTTCTGAAAAAGCCTAAGGTTTCTGTAGGGTTTGTGTGTGTTAATTATATTATTTACGTTACAGGGAGAGAAATTGATGTGTCCACACAA
Source organism: Eupithecia dodoneata (assembly GCA_947044415.1). Classification (NCBI taxonomy): domain Eukaryota; kingdom Metazoa; phylum Arthropoda; class Insecta; order Lepidoptera; family Geometridae; genus Eupithecia; species Eupithecia dodoneata. Next base: position 2,165,964 of record OX345665.1, read on the forward strand.
GGTTGAGTCGGCAGCTTGTGGCCCCGACTGCGGTGCGTTTGATGCCTTGACGAAAATCGACACTAAGATGTCAGAGTGGAGGCCGGACCCTTGCTCAGGTATAGATCTACCAGTGTATAGGTACTAAACGAATTAATTAATGAATTTTTATTTGTTAAAAGACAATTACATAAAATTAAACTACAACTTAAACTACGAGGAAACATTGAGGTAAACGTGTTCTATGGATACATAGAACCAGGAGACGGACATAGGATACTTTTATCTTTTAAACCATTTGAAACATATGTAGATTTCCACGGGGGCGAAGCCGCAGGGCGCAGCTAGTACTTAATTAAATTTTTTATACGAGTACAGTTCATAGATAACGACCTGAACCCCCGGAACAAATAACTGCAGATCTTACACACAATTGTCCCGAGGTGGGAATCGAACCCTCAACCTTCTGCGATGCAGGCGGACCTTCGCCCACCGCGCCACAGAGGTTGTCAAGCATTATTTAAATATAATGTTTTATATATCCAATATTAATTTTCAGGGCCAGCCTGCTCATTCAAGAACGTAAGGGCTGTGCAATGCGTTCTAGGGCCGGAAGTGTTGAGCAGGCGCGTGCAAGCCAGGCCCTATAAACCAATCTGCACTACTGACGATTTGGACAAAGTAGTAAGTATCAGAATACAATTATATATAATTATCTATCCTACTAATATGATAAACGCGAAAGTTTGTGATGATGTTTGTTGCTCTTTCACGCAAAAACGACTGAGAATGGATGTTGATAAAGCTTCACAATAATATAGCTTACATATCAGAATAACACATAGGCTACAATTCATAAAGATGTATTGTATATTATCCAAAATATCTATCAGCACGCGGGCGGAACCGCGGGGCGCAGCTAGTCTATTATAAAACCTGCCGAAACCCATGGAAATGGCACAGCAAATATTGAAAAAAAAAGTATAATTTGAGTAGTATTGTGTATAGGTAATTTGTACATTAGACCCAATAAATAAAAAAAATATTTTATAGATTTTAATATCTCAATAAATACAATCTTTATAACACATAGTTATTCCACTCTTATTTGCTGTTTGGTATCAAATAGTCATGTTCTGGTTTTACCGCTTCGATTTTTATGACAATCGATTTTGTATAAGAAGAAATTCGATGTATAATCGAATCGATCGGATCTCAGGATTTATATACCCCAAAAAGTCTGACGCACATTTGGTAGCGCGTACCCACACTTAGTTTAAAGGTTTTGTGTTCAAGTCCCGCCTGAATCGTACAATCAGAACAGAGAATTCTTGAATAAGCGAATTTTAATTTCTGATTTGAACCTTATTCCATGGGAATAATGTCGTCATCGCTGCCACTGCCCAACCCACCCACGGAATCGCAGCTGACGGTCACGAGTATTTATAATATAAATCCCTAATGCATTTTACGAATTTTCGCTCGGGAGGAAATAATTGAACAAATTTGTACCTGGCTCCCGGACCACTAGTTCCATGAGTCTTTATATATTGGACAAACTTAAATTCGTTTTCAAACATATTCTGCGTTGGATAACAGTTATCGACTAATTAAACTAATACATCTCTCAATTCTTCATCAACCTTGACTTTATAATTATTCCTTTTTCTTGTTCACAGATAATAACATCTTGTAGCAAATCCTGCCTTACGGATTGTAAAGAAAGTAGTAAGTAAATCACTTGGTTGTAGTTAAACTTAACGTGGGAGTACGTATACTGTATGGTATAGTTAGTCAAACACATGCAAAAATATTTGATATTATTTTAGATTTTCCAAGAGAACGGATCATAGAAGAAGTAATGGGAAGGTACCTAGAGGTGTCCCCTATCCAAAAAGTAAGTTGCACTACACTGAATTATACATCCAGTAAAGAATCTCAAGCATGTTGTTTGTATGGATGTCCGAAAAGTAATCGTTAATTTCCTTGGAAATTGTTATTTTTGTGGTTAATAAATTCAAAAACAAAGCGCATGGTGGTTTTATTTTCTTTAGCTTTTTTATAAAACCACCATGCGGCACTTTCTAAGTTCAATGCATGTTTTCGTACTAGGTCACGTCAAGGACGTCTGGGAAAGAAAGTTTTCGAACATCTTTTGAGAGTTACGACGTCTCTGCAAATAATATAAGACATATCGATGAAGGCAGCAAATCTCCAAAATTAAATATAATACAAGCTGTAGAACAAAATTGCGACGTGAGAAATACAAATAACAAACGCGTAAAGAAATGTAACGATCGCTTAACTGCAGCTAATTATAAAAAATTGGAGCCAAAGACCGCCAAATTCAACTTACTCGTTGATTCATCGCAAATGATTGTCTTAAAAGATAAATCTGAAATTGAGATGCTCAAAAGGGAAAGAAAATCATTTATTTGCAATCGTGATATTGACTGTGACGTCACCCATGAACAGGTCCTAAAGATTACCTCTGATCCAGAAATCGCAGTAAATACTGAAACTAAAGAAACTAATTTCATCGTCATTCTTGATTCCAAATTCTATGCACTCAAAAATAAGATTAGTGCTAGTTCTATTTCATTTACAAGTATATATAGCACTTTTGACTCAAATATAAGTGGAGAAGCCTCTGTAGCGAGCTGTAATGATGACGTATCAAGTGTCGGATACCTTATAAGAAATATTGATGTTTGCAACGCTGCAGAAAATCTAATAAAAGAGGTCCTTGTGTCAGAGAGCAAAGCTAACAATTATTGGGGACCAGAAGTCGAGTGGATGACTATTTCGTCTTTCATCAGTACACTCGACAGACGCTCTATAAATAGTTGTAGCAATTTATCCAATGATGAAGTTGAATTGACTAATATTACATTAGAAGCAAAAAAGTCGTCTTATAAAGAAAAGAGTATTAACAAGTTCAATAGGCTTCTGAATGACACGCTGCTTGGGAAAGTGAAAGTAAACCTTATTAAGAGTTTAAATACATATAATAACCAAGGGTCTCAATGCACATGCAACGAAATAACAACACCTTTAGATACTGCTAATATTGTAAGTGAGAACAAAGACGAACTTCAGAGTTCTAGCATATCGCACCCTCAATTTAAAAAAACGGAAATTCATAGTAAATGTTGCCAATATTTTTTGCAATCCATGATGAATTTAGCTCGTAATTCGTTACACAAAATGAATTTGTTTGATCCGTCAATGAATTGTTTTCGTAAATTTGTCAAAATAACTTTTAGGAAACCCGTAAATTGGTTTATGACTTCAACCAGTACAACATCTTCTAGTTCTGCAAGTGCGTATATGACTTCAACCAGTACAACATCTTCTAGTTCTGCCAGTGAAGTCGTATGAAAAGTAGTGTCAGTAGTCAGTGAAAAGTGAAATTGTGATCTCAAAGGAATGTTCACTTGAGTATTAAATATTGTGCGGTTTTTATTTGTGTTTTAGAAACTGAATAAATTTAACTGATTTAAAGCTTCTTTACATTGTTTTGTGTCGTACTCCCACGTATATTTTTGCTTATAAGTTGCGACACATAAAGTTTTTTTTTCTATAAATTACAGATCTTAGACTTAAGAAATCCGGTACTGCCAAGTTTGGTAACGCAGATATTATTAATTCTGGATCAGAAGCATACCGAGCTAGTCCGCAACACTTCGTTATTGAAAAGGGAAAATTTACTCACATTGAACAAAATGACAAAAAGGCCATTAGAGGCAACAACGATCGCCAACTTTCCGTTGTAAATAAAGAAAAGCTAACTAACACGAAACAAACTCATAAAGTAATTACAAGCAAGGATGATTATCAACATTTCGTTGTTAAAAAAGAAAAGCTAACCAATATAAAACAAAATAATGTGTCCATTACAGGCACTGCTACTGGTAATGATAATAATAAAACATATAACACCAAACTCTCTAAATCATCTTCAGGAACTTTAGCTATGACATTGAGTGACGAAGCAACTCGTTTAATTGATGAAAAAGCGTCAAAAAAATATAACTCATCAGTATTTTTGAATAAAACTCCTTCAGGTCGCTTTCAAATCGATTTCAGTGATGAACATGATACAAATAATGGTACTTACAAAGCTTGTATAAAGAAAACTCCGTCAGGTTCGAGAACTTTAGAGGTATATAAAAATAAATCAAAAGCTAAAGGCCTTAATAACAAAATAACAGACAGAGAAATTCCGACAACAACAAAAGAAAATTTAACTAGTGAGCTATTAAAGAGCTTAGTAACAAATGTGCCAGTAGACGTTAGATTTAATGGTGAAAACGGACCAATAACTCAAATTAAAGCTGTTGTGACAAAAACTTTATCCGGAAAGCTAGCTATTGACATACATGAGTTATCGTTACTTGGCGAAAATTTGCATGCTTCGGGACGTCCTGTTGTCCTTAATGTTTTAAAGCCAGGTTTATTTGGTTTAAGTATCAGTAAAAATAATGGGGATCTAAACGCGGTAGTGAGGAAAACCCATTCTGGCAGAATATTAGTCGTTTTAACAAAACCTGTTTCGAAAGATGCAATACTATCCAGAGAAGAATATTTTAAACTTAAAATAAGAAGCAGTGATGGTATTGAGACGGATGTGCCAGTAGTACTTAAATCAACACATTCGTTGAACCACGTAATAATCTTTAATAAAGAATTCGAGAAGGAATCGAAAAAACTGTCAGACGATTTTGTGAAAAATAACATTGGCTACCACATTAATTTAACAAAAACAGCCAGTTTAAAATATCTTATTAGACTCGACGATAACGAGAAGTGTTTTAGGAGCAATGCTCTAATTGTGAGGTCGTCAAGTGGAAATATAAAAATAGAAAAAAAGAAATATAAACGTTACAACCGAAAGACGGCTGGAGCAGGATCTAATATTTTAAAAGAAGTTATCGATAAGATTCCTAGATCAGTAAAAGGTTTTGTCAGACATTCCAAGGGAACAGCAATGAGTCGCACAAAATCTAGCAGCGACTCCAAATTGAATGATTGTGTTAATGTACTCTCCCGCGAGTACAGAGATGTAGAAGGGAACCCTTTAACTACTTTAAAAAAGACCACGTCTGGGCAATACGCTGTCGTACTGCAAAAAGAGTGTAAAAAGGCGTTTTTAAAAAGTATGAAGAGTTATTTGCAAAATGACTCTAAAGGATTGATACCGGTTAAAAGGACTAAATCGGGGGAAATTATGATAATGCTTAGTGATGACACGAAAGCCATTACAGGCACGTCTCTTAAGATCACATCGTCCGGAAACGTTTTCATTACTGTTGACGAGGACATTGTCAAAGATAACGCAAGCAAAACATCAGATAAAGAAGAGCAAACATCCAATAAAATGTCTGCGCATGTGCTTCGAAACTTAAAGCGTCCTGTTAACAAAGCGGTGACTACCTCATGCAATGCAAAACCTGATAGTAGCGATTGCGCATCTTCCTATTGCGTGTGCAAGGAAGCACTGAATCAGGATTGTTGGGAAACAAACCCAAATTATTACGATCATTTGTATGGCTTAAAAGACCTTGACGATAATTGTCCGTCAAGCCTATGCAATAAACAGGACTCTCCATATTCAGGTCAGAAAAGGCATTGTAATTATTTGCACCACACTGTCATGCCACGTCATATAAGTAAGCCAGTGCTCACAACGAATCCTCGATCAATAGAACAATGTTTTTATTCCGTTAGCACACCCAGTTATTCTTTGAACGAACGAATACGCAGTAATTTGATCGATGTTTCCATTTTATGTAAAAAAAATGTACAAACCTCAACTGAAGGTGAAAATTGGGATTCATTAGGTTTCCTTGAACCGCAATTACCGTTTTTTCTACGCGACTTACAATATAATTCAAAGTAGTAAAAAAGAGAAAACTTAATATTTCGATACTGTAAAATTATATCGTGGATGTCATAATAAAAAATCAAATTTTTTGTGCTGTTTCCATCTTACATTCATAGGTCAAAATGTGGTTATTGGCAGCACTTCACTGCTGGCCATGAGGAATACTATTCTGCATATCGTGACGCAGAGCATAATGGATGCACCATTTTGAAAATATTTTGCTACGATCGAACCAACTTCCATTACAATAGCAATTAAGGATATCAGATGGCACGCTCTCAGGACAATTTATGTTGTTCAATACATTTTTTGTTTGCTGCAATGATTTGTGGTTGGTGTTTGAATGTCAAATTTAACAAGCAAAACTAAGGTGTTCCACAATATTGGTACCTAGTAGTTTTCACAGGAACATCAAAAGGTCTGACTGCTGAGTTCAGATAGGTTTGAGACTTATCTACTGACTAGGTATATCGATTGCAAGTTAAATAAATAGAGGTAAATAAAATCATTTATTTCAGACCATAGAAAAGTAACAGATCTTATTTAACTTATTCTACGGTCCATAGAAATATATACCTTAAAACTAGCACATAAAATATAAAGAAAATACTAAATTAATAACACGCTTATTATGATAATGCCAACAGCGAGTAGAATAAGATGTCGAAATCAGGGTGTCAGCTGACGTAGGAGCACGGCGGTGCGGGCGCGAGCGGTGCAGCGGTTATGTTATTAAATGTAAACTACCAAAGTGTGGGCATCTACGGAATAGTCTGAGCAATCCACTAAGGCTATCCCGAAGAATATGCCCACATTGCCCACGTTCACCCTAAGTATCCTTGGAAAATCTCGATGCAGTTTCCATTCTTGCTAGCTGTTACTAATATTCTTCAACATTCCTTAGAATTCGTAATGAATTCGCTCGGCAATATTTTTCTGGTTGCATCTACGTTTTCCCCTTAACTTTGCGCAGTCCGCCGTAAATGGTTTAACTTTGCCAGAAGTGTGCAGTTACATCCGACACGTGTGTCGATTGCGTCTCGAATACATAATGCCAACGCATTAGTTCAAAGAACGTTTTTCATTTTTATAAAATCGTCCGCGTCCCCCGGTTCCGTCGGTTTCTAAGAAATATGACTTTTGAAGTTTTAAACATTTTGAAAATGGAATAATTCCATTTTCAAAATGTTTAAAACTTCAAATTTTATAAAAATGAAAAACGTTCTTTGAACCAATGCGTTGGCATTATGTATTCGAGAAGCGGTTACAAATAGCAAACTAATTAAAGTTTGCTATTTGTAACCGCTACCGTAAAAGGAATTGTAATTATTTTAGTAGGTACATAGATAAATTATAAACCTAGGATAATAGGTATACAATATAGCTGATGAATGTAGTCTTTTGTTCGAGGCAACAGCTTTTTCTCATCTTTTTTCAGCTTTGTATACAACAATAACAGATCCTACGTGTCACCTGTTCTCTTTTCACTTGGTCATAATTTTCTCTTGTCTCGTGCGTTTAAACAATGCCTCTGAAAGGGTACAACACCCCTTTAATCTAGTTTAAAATTTGCATGATAAAAACAAAACAAAAAAAAACAAAACAGGCGAGCGCAAAAGGCTAGCAATTACAATGTAACAGGTACGGGAGCAATATAGCCTTTGGCGAGCTTGTAACACGTTTCAAATTACATTTTACGCACGCGGGATCCCATTTCATAACCTCCGTCGTATTCCATTTGCGAGTCAACAAAGCTGGCGAGACGCAGTGTACCGAACTCTGGCAGCGGATCGTGACACACTGGAAGAGACTAATGTCCAGTGCGACTCTAGCATATCTGTTTGAATGCGTGAGATAAAGCTCCTTGACGAGTGTAGATTAGATACGTTACAAATGTATATTTTTTCTTGATGTTTGGACATGTTCCAATCCAACCCAAATTCCTTAAGAATTTCAACGCTTTATTATTTATTATTATCTTTTAATTTCTCATTATATTATGAATTTTAGAATTCAAATAGTTTATGTGTTTTTCATAAGACCATACCATTATCTAAATCGTTATGCCTAGTACTTTGAATAATTTCACCGCCTTAAAAACTACAAAAAATACTGAAATAAATTAAAGGTTTTTTTAGCCCAAGACGTTACTATATCAATGTGTATGTATAGTTCATCTAGAATCCAATCCTCCCGGTCAAGATAAGGTGAAATTCGCAACGCAGCTATATTTTGGCTCGGCACTTACTCCCGCGGGCCCGCGAGGCTTATTGAATACAAATTGTTTCTTTATCAGACTTCGCGAATCGAGAATTCCAGAATGATCTCGACCCTCACTTTGCTCCATTCGTTTTCGATTGCTAGACTTGCGTTAGAGCTTCTAAATCTGGGCACGAGTCATCGGTTTCTCCTATTCCTGATCTCACGTTCAAGATTCAATTTTGAAGTCGCAATGAAGCTTTCTGTTATTGTTGTTTTTATATGAATATGTGTATGCGATTCGAAATATCGCTCGACACAACATATCCGATATGGTCTAGTGGCTAGGATACCTGGCTCTCACCCAGGAGGCTCGGGTTCGATTCCCGGTATCGGAATATTTTTTGTATTACTTGCGTTGCGACTCAAATCCCCTGTATTTTCTTAATTTTTTTTTAAACTATTAATTTTTAAGAAATGAATGATTGTTTTTATTTGACTCTGTAAACAATCGATCACACTGTCCATATTACAATTTCCTTCGTAAAATTCTTATAATGTTTATTTTTTACCCACACGCAACAAAAAACCCTTCGGACAACAAGCTTTCAGCAGTGGCCATTTCGACCTCAGTTTTTCGCCTCCTAGGGATGTTTTTTAACCCTCCAGTGCCCTCGTCCGCTTGATTGATTTATGACCGAGTCTACGGGATGTGCCGATGCCCCTGATCTAGTTTAGATGTTTCGTACACCGCTAGATCTCGCGATGTGCACGGTACCCGTCAATTCCGTAGGAATTGATGGAAACGATTGGTTGAATCCCAGATGTCGGGGATAAAGTGAGATGATGAAAGTAACAATATTACCTACGCCAGGACGAAAGGAATTGGATTTTTGGAGGTGGAAGAAAATTGGCGGAATAAAAGTGAAAATGGAATGGCGGATCGTTTAGTCCCTTATGCAATTTCAGGATTATAATACTTAAAGCTTTTACTTAAAACTTTTAGAATAAGTAAGTTAAGCAGGTTCCCCGGAAAATAATAAAATAGTATTGGTACGTAAAGACAAAGTAGAATCGAATCGTTTGACTTTCTTGTAGGTAATCCAAATATGCAGCTCCAGTGATTTATGGAAGACTGAACATAATAACTGTACATGTTTAATCGAAATAAGTAGGTAGGTAGTTATTCAAAGCAAATTCCATTATAGGTAGTTGCTGTAGGAGTTTTCGTATATAACCTATTTGTACTTGTCGCAGTATGAAGTTATATAACCTACTTATTAAAAAGGAAAACGCAGCTGATAAATCCCCGTAATCTCTTTCGTCCCACCCTTCAGCTCAGTCAATTTGTCAATCCATCGATCCAAACACTTTAAATGGGCTGTAAAACTTTTAACACTCGACCCAAGGAAACTGTAGTGGTATATCCGACATAGGAGCAGCATAAAATTGGATAGCCGATACTCAACGCGACTCGCAGGGTTATTCTGTGATTTAATTTTCTGTAGCCTGGTTTGAAAATTCTTATAACAGTTATGAAACTTTTATTGTATATAATATTTTAGTTATGTTAAAGTCTCAATGGTTTTACTACAGATTATCACAAAAATATTATTGAAAAATGTTTTGCTACATCTAAAATTGAATATTCTAAGCTAAACATATATCACCCTAACAATTCTATTGAATTTCATCTTGCAGAAGGTGGAATTTTAGTTAAGAATTATAAAATCGAACTATATTTCTCTAGAATCAGTCCTGAAGAAAGAAATAAAAAAGGTCGAAGCGCAGACAACGTGACCCACAGTAAAACTAGTAGGTACCTAGTTGTTGAAGGAAAAAGGCTACGATAAGATTTGGCTCCAGTTGAGATGTGCTCTTGAATAAATAAACCGAGATTTATTCGGGGCAGAGCAACGGCCAATAAACCTTCAAATGAGAAGTTTCGTGAACAGAAACAAGATGCTGACAAAAACATCTTTACCAGATCAGATCCTTCGATAGTGATAGCGGATGAAGGAAATATACTATAAATACAATATTAGAAGGTAACTTCTCAAAGGGATCCAATATCTCTGCTCTAATTAATTTCTTAGGTAAAGCTTTCTTGTTCGTAGGTAGGTACAATAAATTAATCATCTTGCTCTTTGATGAAATTGCTTTTTGTTCTATCGCTCTATCGGATAATACTTTCTAAACACAATATATAATTCTTCCTTGAAACACTTCGCGGGGCGCGAGGGGCGTTGACATGATAACATTTGGAGATACCTACATCATCATCATCAGCATTATGAGTAGTCCACTGCTGGACATAGGCCTCCCCTAGCGCCATAGCGCCGTCTTCAGCTTGCCGCATCCAGTATCTGCCTGCAGTCCTTCGCAGGTCGTCATCCCACCTGGCCCATCCTAAACTACGTTTGCCGATTCGCGGTCTCCACTCAAGAACACGTTTACCCCAGCGGTTGTCGGTTCTTCGCGAGATATTGGCGGCCCACTGCCACTTCCGCTTGCTAATTCTTATAGCTATGTCAATAACTTTGTTTCTCTGTCGGATGTATTCATTATGAGTCCTATCCTTCAGAGAAACAGAATTGGTAACAATTACTCAAGCATGAGGTGTGATATTAGGTCACACATCCCGTGACCAGGACAATGTAAACCAGTTGAAAAGTCGGGAAAAATAGGTAAATAAACGCGATAAATACCCGTTAAATAGTACCTCGGTACCTACTTATAATTTTATGTTAAAATGTTATTTTTTTATTTTTGAACCGAGGTGAGATCAATACGAGTAAAACTAGTTTATTTGCGAAAAATCCATCCGAGTTTGATATTCTGATATATAGGTATTTTTGACGTTTCTGGAACCCATGATCCATAAAAATATTCCTGCCATCTTATGACTAAACGGCCAAATTCATATTCACAGCACGTTAGAAGAACCAAGTTAACAATCTAGGCACATAGAAAAAGACAATAATCGAAGTATTTCCATGAAGACTTCTGGTTTCCTTAGGGTAGGGTCCATTATGAATTGATTTGTATTCAATCGGGGTGTATTCAAATCAGTTATTGTGTTCTTTGCAAAAGGGGACTGTGATGTAGGTACTTTTGTAATATTTTCCCTAGTTCCAAATGGTAAGCTGAAAGTTTCTGTATAAGTTGACAAGTCGGTCGAAACTTTGCGACAGTAGTTTTTTTAGTATATTTCCAAATCTTTTGGAGTGTTTTATTCGTCTTTCAGTTATATAGAAAATGTTGTTATATTGTTTGGTTCTTTAGTGAAGATCTATGTGAAGGGTTTCGGAGGAGCGAACATTGACCCTAAAAAAAAGGTTTCTGATGACTAAAGTAATTGATAATGGTAATAAATAAATAAATAAATAATGCTGGACAATTCACACAGCATTATCTAGCCCCATGGTAAGCAGAGCTTGTGTTATGGGTACTAGATAACTGATATACATAATACAATACATTACATAGATAGATATTTTTATTATACATAGAAAACGACCAGAACACCCGAAACAAATATCTGCAGATCGTACACACATTTGTTCCGAGGCGGGAATCGAACCCGCAACCATCTGCGTCGCAGGTGGTCCTTCGCCGCGCCACATCGGTCGTCAAATACATCCATTCTTTTAGTAGACTAGGACTACCTCGATATCTGTTCGATAGGTACTCAAAGAAGAATTAACTTTTCACAATGTTAAAGTTACCGATGATATCTTCTCTCTTTATAAATTGTAACAATATCCATTGTTTCAAACAAATCAGAATCAATAAAACAGTGTTAGAACGTTCCACTGTTTTTAATAAACCAATGAAAACAGAGGCTGATCTACAGCTGGTGTTGGATTACATTTGTTTATCATCCAGCTCTGAAGTCTTAGGAGTTAGATGAGTTTCAGAAAGTCTTGGTTTCGTCGATCTCTAATTTCAATTTCACCCAATAGCGCAGATGTTATTCAAAATATACTTAAGGTTTTTATAGGGGTTGGCTTAGAATAACTAGGCTACTCTGAGGGGGTTGGTATATGATGGATCATTAGTAGGTAAAGTTGATGTGAACACTATTAACTTAACATGATTAAATAGGTACTTAGTACAGGTTTGAATATTAGATATTTCCTTAAAAACATTTTCTGACAAAAAAATCCAGTTTCAATTTAATTTCAATTCTTAAATATATATATTTAAATAATATAATATTTTTAGTAAATAGAATACATATATGTTTATTTCAGCTTCTTAATAATGTGGGTACTTATTACAAGCCATAGTATGGGTAGGTACATAATTTAATAATTAAAAATTGTTTATAAAACATAATAAACAAAGTTCACGCCTTCGTACATTTTTAATGTTGTTCTTCAAAGCGTGACAGGCAATGTCGATGTCTGGCGCTAATTGAGGCCAAAACCATTATTTCGGATCGCGACGATGTTTAATAAAGAACCGCTGACAATACCTTATAAGCCGCGCACATAGGGAAAGACCAGTTTTTCTTACACTTGGGACTCTACTACCACGCTTCATTATGTAAAGTTTAAATCCCTACTACTTATGTTGTTCTGTATTTTTGACTGTTTTCCTTTTTTTTAACTGTTTATTATTGTGTGTGGCTATAAATAAATTAATTTATTCTTTTTTTTTTTACATGACAGGTGTGTGAGAGTTTTTGTTGTATTTAGTTGAAACAAGTGTTGCATACAATACAGGTAGTTCTAGACCTGGAATAAAGGTAAGGCTACTTTTTATCTCATAAATCAGTTCCCAGGGGATAGAAATAACCACAACGTGAGCGAAGACACGGGTAGAGATGAATTTTAATAAATTTTCCCCCTAATTTTGTTAGTCAGTCGAATTCTTATTTATTCCAGCAACCAACAAATTAGATTTTTTCGCCAACATGAGTCGCTTAATGTAAGTAGGTATGTACCATAGCGTTTTCGATTCACATTATTGACTGCAGCAAATTCAAAGGCATATGCTAATATGTAGGCTCAGATACGATACGAGAGATTAGACTAAACTAATGATCGAAGTAATGAATGATGCCGCAACGCTGTACGGCAAATGGCGCGTTTGATTGTAATTTATCGCATAACATATTCACTATTCCCTGGAATTGAATCGTCGGCTTACGCAGGAAGGTTCTGGTATGTAGATAACGGTAGATAAAGTGTAAGTAGGCAACTTATTCGTGTAGAAGATTCCGCTAGATTAGTTTTACAGCTTATTGACTGTAACATACGGTTTACTATGTATGCTATGTCATGTGGCGCAGTACGCATCGGAAATAGAGGTTGCGAGTTCGATTTTCGATACGGAACATAGCTATTTAATATTAATAATGTTATGTAATAATTATTATGTTGGGCCTTCGCGGCTGGTGATCTACCGTTTGGATATATTTTTTACTGTAGAATAGTTTTACTATATTTGAAATATTTTAAAGCGAGAATTTAAATAAATGAAGTGAAATAATAATAACAATAATGCTGGTCAATCCACAGCATTATCTAGCCCCAAGCTAAGCAGAGCTTGTGTTATGGGTACCTACTAGGTGACTGATATTTTTAATACAATGCATTCCAGAGATATATTTTTTATTATAAATAAAAAATACCCAGAACACCCGAAACAAATGTTTGCAGATCTTTCAAACATCAAAAGCGGGAATCGAACTCGCGGCCTCCTACGTCGCAGGCGGACTTCGCCCGCCGAGCCATAGAGGTGGTCAATAATGTTTGATCAGCACAATCTTAACACAAACTCTGCGTACTACCTATATTGCTCCTAGATGAAGCTGCGAAAAAATTTCTTGTCTTATTATCATTGTCGCTTGTCGCATGACAAATGGTGCGTTTAATTGATATTTATCGTGGTGCATAGCATGCAGCTTGTCTGCGGAATGTCTTGCGGTAATTAGTCTAATTGCGGCAGTGTTGGCGGTAACATGGGGGAAATGTTTGCTGCGTCGATCTTGGATTGTCTGCTTTATGATAATGGTTGTTTGTGGTGGGTGGGGCCTGATTGGACACTAGATTGGGGCGCATAGGCCCGTTAATCTGGTTCTCTCATTTAACCTTCTGGCGAAATAGTCTGCATACCGTGAGAGAATACGTAGGGAATTCATGTGTATTATTTTATTTTTATTTTTAGCCATTATTGTCCCACTGCTGGGCAAAGTGTGTATTATCTAAAAAAAATATTCACAACCCGTAACATACCCAATAGGTAAAAATAGGTACCTATACCTTATATGCTAGCTCGAATATGGAAACTTTAATTATTTAAGTATGTATCTACATAAAAAGTAATAACTTTATTGATGTCTGAAAAAAACGTATTGAATTGAATTGTAAACCGTGACTACACACAGGGGGCTACACGTAAAAACGAAACCGAATTTCAGATTTGTTTTTGTGCAAATGATGTCTTTATGTACAGTCAGCTTTAAAACTCTTATTTGACGAACACATTCATGCAGTAGTTGGCAAGGCATCGAAAGCATTAGGTTTCATCCTTAGAATGTCCCATGATTTCGCAAATGTTAAAACGTTTAAGATACTGTACTGTTCTTATGTGCGCAGCCACTTGGAATATTGTTCGCAGGTATGGAACCCTAGGTATAATATGTATATCTCTCGCTTGGAGGGCATACAGAGAAGGTTCCTACGATATATACAGTTTAGGGCAAAAAAATTTTTGCTTGATTATTACACAAGATGTCGCAAATTCCATTTCTTGCCCCTCCAGGAACGAAGAGCCATAGCAGATCTAAGTTATCTTTCTGGCATCATTAATAGCAAAGTAGACTGCGCGGAGCTGCTGCAACAAATAGGATTTAATACTAACTTTAAAACTAGATACCCTAAAACTTTCCATCTTCCAACATGTAAAACCAACTACAGGCAGAACACATTTTTGATAAGGTCATGCGGATGTTTTAACATTCTATCCAGAGAGCTTGATATGGATATTTTCATTGATCCTCCCACTAAACTAAAAAGAATAGTGAGTGGTAGATTTTTTGGTACATCCTCTTTTTGATTATTTTCTTAAGTCGTAGAGGTATAAACCAAAATTGGTAGAAATTTATATTTATATGTGTACAAACTTTTAGATTAAGTATAAGTAGTAGTCGTCCTGTAACTTTGTTTAGCATCAATTTAAGTAGCTTTTTGTGGAAATTTTTTATTAGCCTTCAGTATTAAGTCAGATACCTACTCATTAAGTTAGCTGTTAATTTCCTGAATATTGTTAAAATAAAATAAATAAAATAAATTGATATGAGTATCTAGGGTAGTCAAAATGATCTTTATTATTGTAAGCATCCAAGGTGTTCAAAATATCTTACTACTCATTGTTTCATATTTTTATGAGCAGACAGGGTGTTCAAAATAATCCAAGCAAACCAAGCTCTCAAGGGTAGTATGCAAACTCATAATTGCTAAGATGATTTTGAACACCCTGACTGTTCATATAAATATGAAACAATGAGTAGGAACATATTTTGAATACCTCAAGTGCACAACAATATGATGATTCGAACTGCGTAATCAATTTGCTTTCATATTTTCCAGATCATTTTGAGAGACGCTCATATCAATTTGACGCTAACTGTACGTGACATAATAGTGACGTGGGAGTACGTTTTGCACACCACCGAATCAGAAATTTCGGTATTTGTTTTTCCGAGTAGGCCCCTTGACTGTGTTTCGTGTTAGAACTAGGTATACCTAATCAATATGCCCATATTTTATTGCTGACAAACAAAATTTGAGTAAGTAAACTGTAAATCTTCTGTAAAATTCTTATCTCCAACAGAAATGATCCCCGCAGACGAATGTAGTTTGGCACCTAATATTCTCTAGTCACGTTTTGCATCACAGCCACTGTTCTATTCTAGAATATTCCACGAACAGAGCAAACAAACCGTCCACTTCAGTATTCTCTGTAGCGCCGGCATCAATCACTTGGTGGATCAATCGCAGAACGCGCGCTCTCAACCTCTAATGTATTGGAAAATTGGATGCCTTTTTGCAGCGAAGTAGGACAGGGTCTAAAGTGGGACCGGCGATCGCTCTACAAAACCTGCTCAAAATTTTTGTCAATGAAGATAAACAATACAAATAGATCAACTTGATTATTTATTTATCACTACATGGAATAAAAATACTCTTCCCGCTGTCTATCTGTCCCTTTGTTTGTATGCAATAATCCGTTGCGTACACGGATTTGACATGGTTTTTTTGTAAAGTGATTCAAGAGGAAGGTTTATAAACCATTTGACACATAAATTTTCACGTGGGCGAAGCCGCGGGGCGCAGCTAGTTTAATTAGGTACATCTTTAATTGAAAACAGTGCTGAAACCGAGCTAGGTTTGTCAATATCCAACAATTTTGGACAAGGCACAGCAGACCACCGTAATCCTTAGTCAGCTTAACCCCGGGGTTGCCTGAGGCCATCCATATCTGCAATATGACGTCGTAACCTCGGGAAAGTTCATATCCTGCTGACTGGCAACTTTTGGAATGTTTTTGGGTTTCTGCACCTTGCTGATAGCAAGCATTTCATTCGTTTTTCTCTTTCGTTGGTGGACTTAAGCTGGGTAATTTGCTACTTCATTGGATTGAATTAGGTTACTGAAAACCGAGTAGAGTTTGTCAGTTTTCTAGAAAAACCTTATTATTTTAGCCAAGCACTACTCAATATCTCTAGAAATCAAAACTAGATGGTTTCAGTGAAGTGGATCTAAAAACCCTACAGTGCGATAACTCGACGGCGGACTCGTGGTCACACCGTTTTACTACACCAGTGTGGCTACTGTATATAGGTACTTACCTAAAGATTTGATTTTTCTTACAGTTGCTCCTAGATGACATACCATACCATATGCCAACTCTAAATCAAAAGTAGATGGTTTGGTTCAGTGAAGTGGCTTTAAAAGCCTTACAATGAGTACAATGCAATAACTCTCTGTATATACCTAAAGCTATTTCCATTTTTTTTATTACTTTGATTTTTTTGATTTGTCCTACAGTTTCTTCTCAGAAGGAAGTTAGTTATACCTATTTCTAGGTATCCAATTTCAAGGCAGACATCTGATAGGCACCTCTGGGAGCACCAAGACGACCTCAGAGGACTTACGTATTTAGTATGTAACTCGCGATGTGACACTCAATTGATGTTTCCGATTGAGTGAACAGACTGAATCGATAGAGGTGTTGATACCGCCACTGGAGAGATGAATGAAAGAATCATCTCAGTTAAGAAACCGAATCTCAGGGAAGCTTTTCAATTTATGAATGTTATATATAAATCTTAAAAAGGTTGGATGTTTTCCTATTTATAAGGCTGTTTGTTGGTAAATTCTCTAGGACAGAAAGGACTCTATTAAATTATTCATATTTAACGCTTTCAGTCCTACCCCTGCGGTGCTCGCAGATTCTATTGCTTGTCCTCTTATGGACAGATTCTCAAAAAGACTGATATATTTGCACAGCACACACAGTATGACATTATATTACATACAAATTTTCTTGTATATTCAATTAACTCAGTCTCTTTAAACGACTTTTAATTTCTGTATTTTCTTAGTACCTTTTGTAATTTTTTAGAGACTCTTTAAATGACTTCCAAAACTTTAAATTAGTATATTTGTATATTAAAAAAACCTTGTGTTGCAAGACCACTGCAAAACCAAGTGCGTTCGAAACAACTCCTTGCAGATATCTTACCGTATAGAAATCGAATCACATACTCCTTGATTTTGAAGGGCTCACGGGCAGAATACGTAATGCCGCGCTATCCTTGGAACCTGCGACCACCCTTCAGTAATCGTAGATAGTGGCGGTTTATGAAACACATTACATGTAATGGCTTGTAGGTGTTCGTTTTCAGTATGGTTTTATGTGGGTTTTGGCTGTGCAGTGGGGTGTTTTGTTTGTTTTTATCAATAAAATAGTAGATAGTCTGTGGTTGCCATGAATTATGGCGGTCAGTTTGCTTCTGGATCGTAAAATTTCCAATATAATTCCATTACCACCGGGACTTTTACTCTACTTATATCTGTGAACGCTTTTACCTACAACTAGAAAAGCAGCAAAGGTATAGTGACCCCGACAAGCCGAGTAGGCTGACGCCACCGAGACCCTTTTCTAGAAGGATCTCGAGGTACCTAATGACCTGTATCTTTAAGTGCTTAAAAACCCTTTTTTATGAAATGGAATACCTCGAGTGGGGTGAGCAAGTATTGAATTGCTCACCCGACTCCACTTTCAATTAAGATTTGTAATTTGCTATCTTAAGGTGAAATGAGTCCCAAAACGCACGATTTGACAAAACGGAAAATCAATTTTAAGGGATCAAAACACCTATTTTTCGAATATATTTTGATGAGGATCAAAAGTTTAGGATGTTAGTAAGTTATGGGAGCCGAAACACGATTGACTAAACTTGACTCGATAGAAAAAAATGGCAAAGTTACCTCTAAATCTTCATTTATACAGAGATATCTCTACGGAAAAACCAGTTTTATTTCCTAGTTATTTAATATTATTGTAATGAAATTTCTTCTACGTGTTCCCTAATAATTACTTTAGACAATTATGGTTTTAGTTTTTTGAGAAACAGTATTATTTTAGAGCAATAACAAATTAAAAAATAAAAAGCACTGAAATTGCGCACGGGCCGATCATTCTGCCGCTCTTGCCTCCCTTTCTCGCCTTCCCCGCGCGGCGTTCGTTCGTCCTTATCTCGAAAGACGAACTCATTTCGCCTTAATGTTATTTTTTGCTATAATGCCGTAATTCCGTACACTAGATTTAAAAGGAAGAACCCTATTGCATTTTTAGTTTTTATATAATGAAAGGGGAGGCCTATGAGCTGATGATGATGATGAAACAAAGGTCTGACACCTTTGTCTAGCACATTGATCTTTCCGGAAGAGTCCAAACCCTCATTACATCTCTAATTCAACTCTCCTGTGTTGGTAATTAACATTTGACTTACAGGATCTGGTTATAGGCTTCCACTGTCTATCCAATAATCCCCGGGGAGAAGCTGGCGGCAAACATTAGCTTTGATGTCTCTTGATACCAGTTACGTTGAGGTAATGTGTTCGACTCGATTGAGCTCAATAAACGCCGATAAATTGTACTGCTTAGGCCTGCTTGTAATTCTGCTTAGCTTCTTCTATGTTTTATTTGGTCTGATCTTTGTCTTGTACTGTTTGTTAATTAGATCTAATCTACCTTGAATTTGACCCATATTTATTGCCATTGTGCTTACTACTTAAGTACGCTTAATTATTGAGAGACAATCTCAGTCGTATAGCGGGCGATGCGGGAATTTGCGGGTTCGATTTCCACCTCGGGACGCGTACAAACATTACGATCTGCAAATATTTAAAAACATCTAGGTTTAATTAAAAACTTTTATCAATTTCCATCTAGTACCCATAACACAAGTTCTTTACTTTGAGGCTAGATGATGCCGTGAGGATTTCCAGCAATATTTATTTATTTACTATGACCTGACCTTTCCTGAATTTTACCAAGTACGTTACCTTCTATCTGCTGTTTATGACATCACTCAATTTAGCAAGCCTTAATCAGAATATTTAAAATCTTCATCAACGTTACCCGCAATGGCATAACGCTCCTGGCAGAGATCCCTCAAACATCCTGGTCAGACTATTTAATATTTCATACCGTAATCCGGCGCTCGCATTTTATACCACCTCTATAAAGCGGCTTCTCTTTACGATGAGAAGCTAACCGGCTTTTTCCAGCTTTTCTATGATTAAAATTTAATTATTCAAGTCCATCCATCTAGGTCATTCTTTGCTTGTGCTACCAATCACTAACGTTAGCCTTGCTCGTGGAAAATATTGCTGTAGGTTGAAAATAAATAAAATAAATAATGGTGGACAATCCACACAGCATCTTCTGGTCCCAAGCTAAACAGAGCTTGTGTTATGGGTGGGTACTAGATGACTGATATACATAATTAATACAATACATGAGATAATACCTTTTTTATTATGAGCCAGAACAAATACCTTCAAATCTACGTACAAAGACAATATATCTTCGAATGTATTGTATTATATCAGTCATCAAGTACCTACCCTAGTTCCAACATAAGCTTTGCTTAGCTTAGGGCTTGATGATGCTTTGTGGATTATCTAGCATTATTTATTTATTTATATTTAATGCGGGTGTCGTAGGAGACCTAACCTAACCGCTAATGCGTAACGGGCATAGGAAGGTTAATTGATAGTATATTAAGTATATACACTGCTAGAATTTCGCATTACTACACATACTTTGAGTCGCTTTTAGCTATGAAAAATTGTTCTCAACCGTGCAATTATTATTGTCAACGTACTTAAACTGAGGTCTCCTGCAAAATAAACGTGAAAAATTCGTGCCATTAAAAGTGGAATACTTCTCTTGGCACAATGTTCTGAAACGGCTCTGACCTACTTGTGACAGCGGGACTTAAATTACGCCGACATGATTTTTTAAATATCAGCCATTTTTAGATATAGGTAGTAAAATTTCTGTGTAGCCTTTGATCGGCGTAATATTTTGCAAAAGCACTAATTTTCAGCTATGAAATAACATGTTAGGGTTTTGGCCAAATATTTTGACTGTTGCTTAATTGCCAGTGTCTAATCAAAATCATACTAGGCCGGTGTTTGGAAAGCTTGAGTAACTCTTTTCTATAGCATAAGCGTTATTCAAGCACAGATTGAGCAGGCTTTTCCAATACGGTGATGTTATGATTTTTAACCGCTTAGTTTAAGTAGACTTATGGCTAGCGTTACCTGATTAATAAGGATGCTATTTGCTTGGTGGAATCCACCCTATCCTTGGTTCTAGATTACGATTTTAAACACTTTCTAGCTTCTCAAACACTTTAATTCACCACTCAAAATAATCGCTTCTCCTATCATTATCACACAAGCTCCCGCAGTGCTTCCTGTCAGTCAGCTTGGGACACTTCCGTCCGCCTGAGGTGCGCTTGCGCAGCACTTTACGTTCGCGCGTCTGCTCGCCAAAACCGCAGGTTGTTGAGCAAGGGGTCCACTCGGTCCATTCTGAGACTAGGCAGTCGTTGGCTAGAACATAAACAAATATGAACATATATTATACCGATAGATATATACATATGTATTTAATGCTTTATTATATTGATGGGTTCTCGGTGGTGACATTTTGGGCTTTTGTCCCATCGAGTTACACTTTTCTCTATAATAATATTATAAAGAGGAAAATTTGATTTTTTTGTTTGTTTTGAATAGGGTCCGAAACTAATGAACCGATTTTAAAAATTATTTCACCGTTGGGAAGCTACAATATCTCCGGGCAAGGCTATATTATATTCTCTATCCCCCTAGAAACGTAAAAGTACTAGTATAAAATGAAGTTTCTACGAGCAACAGTGTGACTCAATGGGAGAAAATTGTTCCTAGCTACACTCAGGTTTCAGCCACTTGAGCTTCACTTTTTTTTCACTTACGTTGAATCTTATTGACTGCATGATGTAGCCTGGACCTGAAGTGCCTCGGCAGGTGTTTCCCTAGTCCCATCTTGCGTCCGTGAGCCACTGCTAACACCACATCGTCCATGTTCTTCATTTCACTGTCAAACTCCGGTTCTGATGTTCTGCAGAAGAAATAGCGTCCGATATCTTTGATTTTATTAAAGTCTCGTCTCGTCGACATGATCTACAAATGTACCTAACATTTATAGATCATGTCGACGAGACGAGACGGCGCGAACTCATCGTTGTTATATCTTAATTATCTTTAGTTTTGGATGGTCAACATCAAACAGTGTAGTAGTTATCCTTCCACGTTTGTATGGGAAGGTGAACAACTTGAGATGAAAATCGGGCGTATTTTATGCCTTAGTATTGGCGTTAGTATCTACATTACGATTATGTAGGTATATTCTCTGGTATTGGCTAGTCTGGTTTAGTTGAATCGATTGAATACAATAGTTGAAAATCACTGCCAAATTTTATATTGCTAAGAAAATTGTTTTGCAGCTCTCCCTTCAAATACAGATCCGATCCGATACCGAGCGATGAGGCACTTTCCTATTCACTGAAAACCATCAATATTCATGCTTCGTAAATCTGATGAAATTATAGTCAAGTATTGGTTAAAATAGAATTGTCGAGTCGAGTCGTGTTTCAATTTAGTTTTATTAAAATTTTTGGTTTTAAATCAAATATCTGGTGATAAAAAAGCTTAATACAAAAGTATATTTTTTAAGAAATGCCTATCCAACAGGGGGCAGGCAGCGCCTATTGCTGAACAATTCTACCATCGAACTGCGACCCCCAACCCTCATGCTTATTGTTGAGTTTATAGCTTTACCTCTATAATGAGCCAGTAAGGCACTTGCTAAGGGATGCCTATGTCCCGCTGTGACTTTAAATCTTTCAACTTACCAGACAATAATTCGATAAAATTTTACAAGTATTACGGATTCATCACACATTTTACGGATTCATCAGTGTTTTCAGAGATACCTCGTTGAAACAATATAGACATTTGGCATAACTGCAAAATCACTCCTACGCGGCCTATTTTCCATATGTAAACGCAAATTGTATGAACTAGGAAATGATAGTAAGCGAAATATTATTTCAGTGCGTAAACTGTGTTTGCGTAATGGTAAGTCCCTACTTATCTAATGCTAATGGAAAAGCTATGAGCTCTTGGAACACAATACTGGCAAAGTGATATTCTGTTATTATTTGCTTTGAACGATTGCGAATATTTTACGGTTATTTACTTTTATTGGAGTTGGGAAAAGCTTTAAATGGATCTTCACTTACAAAGTTTGTCAATATTTTCATATCGTTACTCGTTATTGATTTTGTTTCGGTGTTTTTAGTGATTTTTCAAAGAATCTCATCTGAAGCAGTTGGTCTCTTTTGTGCAATTTTTTTTTTGGAAACTAGGTACATGAAAATACAACATTGTAGACCGAAATAACCTAGCCTGTGCTATGCGGCAAGAAAAGATATCAAGACCATCGTTTTGTATTTTTAAGCAACCTCTAGATTGTTTCAGATAGGTGTAACATGTATTTATTCAATTAGTATTTACAAGTATGTAGTTTTAATTTGTTTCTATTGTATTGATGTACCTAATTTTAAACTTATAAAAGGTTTTTTTCTGTTAATAGAGATGTTTGTATTATTGTGTATCACTTACGTTGTAGTCGTTGCTGGAGCAGTTACAACAATCACATTGTTATCCGGTAGGCCAGGCAGTGGTGTTCCAACCGGATCTTCTTCCAGGTCTTTCAGATCATCCACATAATTCCTTGTTGTATCAGCTCCGGTGTCTATCGATCCGAAGAACTTCCTGCTTTTGGGCAACTCTTTCTTTAGATCTTTTGCCTTCAGTTTGGCTATCATGTCTTTGCGGGCTAGGTTGTTCAATTCTATTGTTGAGTATTCTTTCACCTGAAATCACAATCAGTTTTCTTACAAACGATTACAAATGTAATCTTAGGTATTAGTGATTTTTGATAATTAATACAAAGGTCTTCCTGTATAAATTTGTTTTTTAGTTCAATTCTATGTTTGAGTATTCACACTGATAGGTATAGATGAAGGAGCTTTATAGTTCCTTATTGGTAATGTCCTTTACCTACGTATTTTATTCTATTCTATCACAAAGGAATCTCGACTGAATTATAAGTGAATTTGCTGTAATTACCTAAGTATACATTTCTTCGATTATATCCCGTACTAAATAACTTAATTTCCCGCTTCACCGAACGACATTGATATCGTGTAATGGACTATAAGTGGTTAATTAAATTATCCATTCTTAATATCCTAGGGAGGAGCTGTAATCATCAGTAATCAGGGTGTGACTGAAGTGCGAGTTCTTTGGAATTTTTCCTTTCTATATCAGCATAAATAACAGAACTAATGACAGTTCTGTTTGGTGGATTTTATTTATTGCTTTATAATATTTATAAGGGACCTCCAACAGTAAGAAAACAGAATGTATGTATGGGCAGGTGTAGGTAAATCTTAAAACTAAAAAAACATGAACTAATGATCCCCTTTAATAGGTGGATGCATAAACATAGAATTAAGCTGGAGTTGGCAAAATACAAAGACGGGCAAAATTGCTACAATATTGTAATTTATTTATTTTAGATTTTTTTTCTAACACTATGATAATATTATCATAGTGTTAGAAAAAAAATCTAAAAACTAAACTATCGCAAGATTATTTAGTCAGGTCTTCCAGTCCGACCAACTAAACCGACCAACTGGTTGTGCAGAATGGAATTCGATGAAGGGTTTTTTTCCAATCGAACCAACTGGTTGATCATATATTTTATTTTGGGTAAACTTGTTCCAGTCGGACCAACCAAATGACAGATTGAAGCGGATAACTTATTTTTCTTTCTCAACTATTCCTATCGAACCAACTTTTTAGTCGGTTCGATAGGAATATTTTAGTAATTTAAATTTGTTCCATTCCGTGCAACTTTGACAAAATTTAGTATTTAACCTTTTTAGTTTATTCTGTGTATGCCTACTTAGAAGTATCAGAGTGTGAGCTCAGGAATATTAGGCAATCAAGTCGAGTTCGAGGTCAGACGTGAGATTAGACTTGATTTGATCATTGACTTTATAGGGCGGGAACAATTTTCTGAATTTTAGCTCAATACCTTATTACTGCCCAATATGAATCTAGAATCGTTGTGTTTTGATTCGCATCAAAATAAAAATGTCATAGGAATGCAAGCGGCGAAAAGTCACTATAATGTACTTCTCTTGTTTAATTTAAATCTTGCAGGTTACCTCAATTATGTAATATCTTTGGGTTACCTACGATACCTTGTTGAACCTCATCACTACATAGTATAAAACAAAGTCGCTTCCCGCTGTTTGTCTGTCCCTTTGTATGCTTAGATCTTTAAAAATACGCTTTTTGATATTGATGAAGTTTTTTTAATATATAGAGTGATTCAAGAGAAAGATTTATAAACCATTTGACACATAGAATTCCACGCGGGCGAAGCCGCGGGGCGCAGCTAGTAATTTACGGTTGCCTCGAAGAGATCGCTCTCAGCGATAAGGTCGCCCTTTATACTTTCTTTATTCTAATAAGCATTTATATCTGTATTGTTTTCTGTTTGGTGTGGCATACTATAGTGTTTTCTATCATTGTACATAAAAAAGTCATACCTTAGTAAACTCCACTTTAGCAATTGCAGGCAGTTCCCGTAAGTTGGGGTAATAGAATCCAGCAGCAGGATGATCAGGTGTCCTGGGTCTGTGCTTGGAGACAGGCTCTGGAGGGGAGTTCTCCCAGTGTGGTGCTGTGAAGGTTAGCCCACTCTCTGCCCCTGCGTCTAGGGGCTCCAACTGTATGTGTACAAAGGCAAATGGTTGATAAAAAGGTCCCATTGACAGAAGTCAACGCACCACTAAACAAAAATAAAACAAAATAATCATCAGCCTATAGCAGTCCACTGCTGGACATAGGCCTCCCCCAATGAGCGCCAGCGCTAGCGCCCTGTCTTCAGCTTGCCGCATCCAGCATTATCTAGCCCCAAGCTAAGCAGAGCTTGTGTTATGGGTACTAGATAACTGATATAGGTACATAATACAATACATTACATAGATAGATATTTTATATCACTTGCCCTCTTAAAAGCTTCGATGGGATATTTATGTTATTTTATTTAACAGAATACCAGTTTGGCTAAAACATTATTTGGTCAAGCGTAAGCAGAGCCCTAAAAATGTCAACGTCATAGAGATTTTCTTATCATTTTTAAAATTTATGTTTTGTTTTTCTTTATTTCGGTTGCCTACCTACCACATTTTAGAGCAAAGACCGTGTCCAATTAGGTAACTAATACCTCTTCTTTAAGTCTGTAAAGGTTCACGCATATGAGGTATTTGAAGAAAAGGTAGGTACTTACGTCCAATCATCGGGCTAACTCTATCTACTGCCATACGGGTCGCCATCATTTAAATTGATGACGAAGCCAGTGCCGTAGGTTATTCAAGACCAAGTTCGGTTTAGCAAGTCATATTAGAGCTCATGATAAGAAGAATCCGTGATATCTAGGGTCGCCGTCATTTAAATCGATGACGAAGCCAATATATACATATATGGTACTTACATCCAAGCTGATCTGGTCAATCCACGTAGAATCTACGCACAAATTCAGGCTGTCCACGCCGATGAACCAATCAGGAGATGGTATCATGCGACTCATCAGTGAAACCTGGAAAAGAGGAGTTCGAATTATCGCTTTGGATTCTGGCAAACCCCACTGGGTTTGCTAGAATCCAAAGCGATTGAGGAGGTAAAAATACATAGTGTATATGCGTAAAATACATATGATAGTGACCCTCCCTATTATAATGTATTTTACCTCGATACAGTGAAACGGTTGCCATGCCAGTTTACTAAATCTTATTTATGTAAGTACACAGTACTTTGGGCCTTTGAAACACGCAATACAGTTAAAATATTTTAACAAACATCACATAATTAGAAAGGAAAATATAAAACATGAAACATAAATGTACAATGGGTGGCCTTATCACTTAGAAGAGATTCCTTCTGGGCTTCCAGTATAGGTGCTCGTGCTCTCGTGCTCTTCAATCTCTGCAATCTATAGGTTTATTAAAAGCTGTTTTTAAGTTTCGCCAAAACTTAGAAAACGGTTTGACCGATTTGAAACTTTTCTTGTGATTTTTTGTTTGCTGCTTTGCAGCGGTTGTTTAAAAGAAGTATAAATAGAGATAAGAAACTAGGTGCTACCATGGTCAATAGGTAATCTGTGTGGTGGTACAATAATTATATTTTTTTGCCATGGGAACCAGGCCAATGATGACCGTGCCGAGAATACTTACAAAGCTATGCGCTCCATCCACCAGCACCATATTCCCCGTCCCTCCCACCCCGCTGCCCACCGCCGGCGCTGAGAACTGGTCGTACACCTTCGGCTCCTCGTCGCCTTGCTTCACCAGCTCGTCCAAGCTCCCGTGCTGCGCGAAGTCACGTACCGACGGGCGAGAGATGTCGCCAACTTTGTAGAGGGCGTAGGAACTGTTGTGGGATTGACCTAAAAATATAATTGATCTATGTAATATAATATTAATACAATATTGAGTATATCAGTCATCTAGTGCCCATAACACAAGCTCTGCTTAGCTCTGGGCTATACATTATGGGGGTATGGTGATGTGTGTATTGTCCAGTATTATTTAATATTATTATTTCACTTTTTTTTTACTCAAAACGGTAGGTCACCGAACGCGAGTCGTGAGATTTTTGTTTTTATTTGTGGAAAAATCCTAAATCCTTTCTGAAATCTATGTACCTATACTCCGGCAAAATTAGATGTAGGTACAATGTTGTTAAACGTACCGCCCTAAAATGTACCCTATTGCCGTTTCTTTTTATACGCAACTAACTGCGCCCCGCGGCTTCGCCCCCGTTAAATCTATTTGTCAAGTCAAATGGTTTAAATGATAAAAAGTATCCTATGTTAGACTGGTTTCAGCTGGAATTTTCAGCTAAATCGGTTCAGCCGTTCTTGAGTTATAAATACTTCTTTTATATACTCTTTTATATACACGACTTTCTTTTATATACATATATAGATTTAAATTCTTGTAAAACTTAATTGTTGTGAAAAACAGTCGAATCGAGAACTTCCTCCTTTTTGAAGTCGGTTAATAAAGCTTAAACAAAATGATGAATAAGGTACTTAGGTAGTTTTTCCTACCGCAAGAAAACAGTTGTTTTTCCCCCTGACAAATATGTTTGGCCAAACAACTTGTTGGTGAGTAGGTACTTTCCCATTCTATCACGGAAAGAGGAATTGATTTAATTTGTCATGGCTATCGTTAGATCTCAGAATATCTCGCGAGTTAGTCAGAGGTAAATTCCTACATAAGCAATAGTATATTTATTTGGCTCAAACTATTTCAGCGATACATTGCGGTCGTTGAGAAAGATGGATTTCGGTCGTTGACCTAAGATTAATTATAAAGGAGTAAGGTATTCCCTAGATCTATTTAGAAACTAAATAAGTACTTACTACTTGTAGTTTCTAAATAGATCTAGGGAGTATTAAATGGTTTTAAGTTGTGTGGTTGTGTTTTGTAACCATCTTTGAATATCAAATATCAAAGTGCATCAAGTTAAACCTTTCAGGACTGTGGGACAGGTCACAAAATTCAAATTACCTAAGTAAAACTATAAATTGATCACTTTGATTTCTTGTTCACTTCAATCTTTTTAAGGTAAAGTAAGGAAGCGAACAAGAAACCTTTACCTTATAAGATTGTTAGTTTTCGAGTTGGAGCAAAGCTCCTCCCAAGCTTTTTTATCGACTAGATATAAGACGACCGATGTGGCGCGGTGGGCGAAGGTCCGCTTGCGACGCAGGAGGTTGCGGGTTCGATTCCCGCTTCGGAACAATTGTGTGTACGATCTGCAGATATTTGTTCCGGGTGTTCTGGTCATTTTCTATATATAATAAAATATCTATCTATGTAATGTATTGTATATCAGTTATCTAGTACTCAACAAGCTCTGCTTATCATGGGGCTAGATAATGCTGTGTGAATTGTCCAGCATTATTTATTTATTTATAATCCGTTATTTTGTAATAAGCCTTTTTACAAAGGATGTGTTTTACAATTCGTTTCAATTTATTTATTGATAATTTTTGCAACTAACTTCTGCTCCCCTGGTTCATTGGGGTTAGTTAAACCATTTATTATCACATTTTCGCCAAACAAGATGTTAAATCCAGAGAAATAGGGCGACAATCGTAATGATAGTCCACATAACGCCGGCGAACAACAAATAAATATTATCCTATCTGAAACAGAGGAAGCTTGAATGTCGCTTAGTGGGCCTTACAGACTATGTAGTCTGTATCTTGTAAAGGTTTCAGTATCTTCCAGCTTATGTAAGCAGGCAGATACTGAAACCTTTACAAGATCTTTTAAAAGCGAACTGTTATTAAACAGTTTATAATTCGTCAAGCTGAAGACAGGGCGCTATGGCGCACATTGGGGGAGGCCTATGTCCAGCAGTTGACTAATATAGGCTGATGATGAAGATGATGACGATGAGTGATTTTTATATTCGTGAGATGTTTTTTTTTATAATAATATGTAATTATTAAATTGATCTGTTTTTTATAATGTGTAATTTAATTATCAAATTTTAAGAATGTGTTATGTATATTTTATCTGAAATAAATTAATAATTATAAGTAAATATTGCTTATTAGTTCTGTAAATTATTAATTATTTTTAAAGTACAAGCGATATAGCTCTACCACCCTCTAGGTATATACAATAACAATTAAAATATAATAAGTAGTTAGCGTCCGCGTCGTAATACATTAATTCTCTGGTCAGTTTAAAGGAAAAAACGTTATCCATTACATTTATGTTATTTCGTGCCCAATCTAAAGTCTCCCTTACAAACAGGGTCCCCACAAAAATGTCACTTAACCGTTACGAGATAAAAGAACCTAAATGACGACGGATGCTTTGTTTTTTCCGATTTCTTTGTTGACAGAGATTTGATGAGTTAAGTTCTACCGGCTGAAATATTCAGGAAAAGTTTGCTTTTTGTTTATTTCCGTCATTTGCCTCAAACGGCAGAACTCCAGATTTTATAATCTGAATATCATTAGACCGGACATGCCAAATCCTACTAATATTATAAACGCGAAATTTTGTAAGTAATGATGGATGGATGAATGTTTGTTACTCGTTCACGTAAAAACTACTGAATGGATTTTAATGAAACTTTACAATAATATAGCTTATTCATCAGAATAACTCATAGGCTACAATTTATAAAGATATACATATAGTATATTATCCAAAATATCTATCACCACGCGGGTGAAACCGCGGAGCGCAGCTAGTATTAGAATAAATATAAAAGAGGAAACAACCAAGGAGTTTGGAAGCGTCCTGTTTTTTGCTGCAACTTATACATGAAATATAATATTATTTTTTATTAGACACAACACGCAAACTTAGTTAGGTACACGAATGTAAGACTACTTAGTAGGTAATAGATAACGCGTAATACAGACAAAACAAAAAAGTAAATATACAAACTAACCCAAATAGAATTTATTTATTGAGATAATAACATCATTACAGGTTTTTTTATTAAGCCCTAAGGCGATGTTATAACTACTTATACTAAAAATTACATATTTTTGTACATACACACAATACTAATTTATTTATAATTTTGTTTTAATAACATTTTGTGCCTTTTTCATGGCTTTCGGCAGGTTTTCGTAAAATATATAATTAATAGCATTGGGTTGGTATGGGACTATGTAGCCCTCACAGCAAGCAGATAAGCGCGCGTGTGTAGGTCTAACAGGTCTAACAGCTTGGCGAAACTATTAGGGTTCCTTGTTGGTTACGGAACCCTAAACAGTTTGAGTACCTATTCTTCAAAGCATACAGGCTCTTGTTCTTCCAACGTGATCCTTGTGTTGTTACCTAATGATAAGTAGGTAGCAGGTACATAATTTCAAAGCAAGAACATTATTTTCTTACATTTCATCGTACTTATGTATGGTTTTTATTAAAACAACCCTCTTTGGTCGGACCTAATTATGTTATATCGGTAACATTACCGAAGGGAAACGTAATTATCAAAGGTAAGAAAGGTAACCACCCCACATAATACCTGAACTTATTCCAAGCGATACTGAAGATTTCCGACATGTTCATTAAGAACTTTTTATTACTTTACAGGGTTTTTTCTCTTCGTTGAAGTTGAAAATAGGTATTAAGTAGATTGTTGTTATAACACCGTTACCGTGCACATTACAAAGCCTGTATAGTTTTTCTAGTAAGCTACTCGTTAGTCTAATAGGGTGGTAAAAATAAGCGTTTAATAAAAGACAAAAATAGCGTAGGTAATAAAAACGTACCAAAAACTTGTGACCACTGAGCCTTGGGCCAATATTGAGGGTAGTCCTTAGGGAAACGATCCTCACTCCACATCATCTGTAGCGACACTTTGTACACTGCCACGTCATCAACATCGCACCCCGAGGTCAAACCAACCAGCACTAAAACAAAGATGGCGGCCATTCGCCTTCGAACCATCATTGTGAACACACGTGCATTCGAACGTGAACTGAAACTCAATGAGTTTAAATTTTAACTTTGTTTCCGCAGAGTTCTTTATTTAATTTGATTTGAGTGTCTTTCCGCGTGCGTGCAACTTCGCTGAAGAGATGCGGTGGACTTTTCTATTTTGGATTCCCGTCCGTTTGGTGACAGAAATAAACACGTCTCGGGCGTTTCTGTACGCAAACGTCGTCGCTTGCATCTGTTTTATTTAGACTGCGACTGGTTTTCGTGAATTTGAAAAGGCGTTTTGTGTATGCACCGGTGACCTGATTCATGAATAACATAGCAGCTTTGTATGCACGAATACGAACAATGTGAGAAATTTTGAACCAGGGTTTAGTAAGAAATACGGTGGTTGTTGTGCTACATAGAGGACAGCAACATTAGAATAAGAGATTGAGATGATAAGTTTTAATGAGGTTAGTTTATGATTCTTACTTATACAAAAATCATGGCTAACTACCCGCAAATTAAAAATTAAGTGAAGAGAGAATCAATAACGCCTTATAATGACGATGATCAAAGATGACCGATGTGGCGCGGTGGGCGAAGGTCCGCCTGCGACGCAGGAGGTTGCGGGTTCGATTCCCGCCTCGGAACAATTGTGTGTACGATCTGCAGATATTTGTTCCGGGTGTTCTGGTCGTTTTCTATGTATAATAAAAAATATCTATCTATGTAATATATTGTATTATGTATACCAGTTATCTAGTACCCATAACACAAGCTATGCTTACCATGGGGCTAGATAATGCTGTGTGAATTGTCCAGCATTATTTATTTATAATATCTTATTTGATAATAATGTATCTGGTTGGACTTTTCTATGTGCTTATTTTGTAAACTTGAAGAAATAAAGTAGGTAATTGCAATCTGAAAATGTTCTTCGATGATACAAGATGTCGTATAATGTTTTCGATCTTTATTTATTTCGTTTTATTGTCACTTTGTTTACAAAATATATCTAGGATTCCAGAACAGAGTACCTTCCTATACATACCTAATTAAAATCTTATTTGTCCTACGCGACGAACGGAGTTTTAAATCAGGTTTTTCTCAGTGTGTTCACGAATATGTTTTACTGCATCCATAAATTTCTTAAATTCACAGTTTTCTTTCCGTCCAAAGGTTGCCTTGAAGAGATCGCTTCTAAGCGATAAGGCCGGCCATTGTACTTGTCGCATGTAATGTCTTTTATAATGATCTGTATCTGGTATAAAATAATAAAGTATTTTTGTGTTGTATTGTATATTTTATTTAATTATTAACTAGCACGATTACCTATATTACAACCAATTACACTAGTTAATTACAATACAACAATAAACTATATTAGAACAAATTAACATAAAAAATTATACATAAAATTACACAATAAGAAAAACTAATAATAAATTGATCATTTATAAAAATTAGAGTAATAGAAATTTATTAGGTACTTCCCTCTCATGTCGTAATTGCAAAAGCTTAAAACACGTTTTGCTTTCAGCAAACATCTGGTGGATATATTTGCAAAAGCACCAATGCACCATACCGTTGGCACAGAGGTGTCTGCTAATATTTATCTAGCAAGTTTGCCACTTACAACGCTGCTGCCGTTGCTGTTAGCTTTTTATGTTTTACTTGTTGATGTTACGAACATGCTGTTTTAAATTTAGAAATTCAGACCAGAAATAGGTTAGATAGATAGTTCAGTTCAGTTCCTTATTAATAAGAATATTCTTATATATGGGGTAAGAAAGAAAAATACATAACGAAATATAACATAGGTAATATAAATAGTTCTAAATCTAAGTGCAGAAGTTTCTTAAAAATAATTTTATAATGTCTTTGGTAATTTTACCAATAATGATTAATTAAATTAAAATTATAATAAATATTATAAGTGTGGATCAGCGACATAAATAATAATATATAATAAATAATAATAATAATAAATCGTTTATTGTGGAACAAAAGCAAAGTTTACATATAGTTAAAAATTGGAAACGATGTCATCGACAGAAGTTTAAAAACTGTGTCGCAGATGACAACGCCCTCCTCCGAGATTATCGTGGACAGAGTTCCAAAAAAAGAAATTTTACAAAAATAGTTTTTTACCTACTAATATAATAGATAGAAAGTACTTTATTATACAAAACACAAAATAGGAAATAATACAGAAATAAATAGGTACTTAGAATAGAGGAAGTATAAAGGGCAAGAGAGATCGGTCTCAGCCTTATCGCTGAGAGCGATCTCTTCCAGGCCACGTTAAGATGGACTGGACGTGAGGTAACAATATAAACAGTGGCATTTAAATATAGATTTAGAAGAAAAAAGATACCACTACATACCGAAATATTAAAATTCATTTATTGCATGAAATAAGTACATGTCAAAAAGTTCTTATTTGTAATGAATGGGTCGCAATGTATTCTGCCCTATTGGGCGTGCAATGTTCTAAAATTTACAATAATTAACAACTATAAATTCTTAAAAAATAATACAAAAAAAATTCACAGACAAATAATAATAACAAAACAATCAAATATTTAAAAAAAAAATGTCATATCTACAATTTATCAATGTTTAATATATGTATATTACTAGATTGTTAAATACTGACAAAATTTTGTATGTGTTTCTGTGTTTCGTTAAAAACTATAATATATTTTATTTGACGACCGATGTGGCGCGGTGGGCGAAAGTCCGCCTGCGACGCAGAAGGTTGCGGGTTCGATTCCCGCCTCGGAACAATTGTGTGTACGATCTGCAGATATTTGTTCCGGGTGTTCTGGTCGGTTTCTATGTATAATAAAAAAATATCTATCTATGTAATATATTGTATTATGTATATCAGTTATCTAGTACCCATAACACAAGCTCTTACCATGGTGCTAGATAATGCTGTGTGAATTGTCCAGCAATTTTTATATTTTATATTTTTATATAATTCTGAATGCTGTGCTTCTATTTACGTAGCATATTTAGTAAATATGTAGGTACCTAGTTCAGAAAATGTCGAACAAAGCTCGTAACTTGCTTAAGCTGTACATTTTCTAGCAAAATACAAGCAAAATAGTACACAATCTGCTTTCCAAGATAGTGAAGTTCTAACCTAATATCCCAACAAAGGTATTCGTAATCCCAGCTTAAACATTCCTGAAGGATTAATCGTTCAATCAATTTCGTCCAAACATCAAGTTGAGTCTTGTCTTGAGACAACCCGAGCCGCGGTAAAGTCCTAAGATTAGAGGGAGTTTATATGCCCGTAGGTGAGATAAGAGAGGTTTCAGAATGTAGGGTATTTATGTTTATTCTAAGACATTAAATAATATCAATAAGACATTATAATTATTTGCGTTCTTTTTCTTTACCAATTATTTATTAAAGTGCCACCGTCTATTGTTCCTTCATATCCAGTCCATCCTAAGGTTGCCTGGAAGAGATCGCTCTCAGCGATAATGCCGCTCTTTATTCCTTTATACTAAGTTTTTGTTTCTGTGTTGTTTTCTGTTTTGTGTGGTATATTAGTGTTTTATCTCTATCTATCTAATTTACAAATAAATCGATTTCGGGTCTCGAACCCGCGACTTTCCCTCAGTAAAGAAATGCTTTAACTACCTAACTGAACTATACGAAGTC
This sequence comes from Eupithecia dodoneata, assembly GCA_947044415.1. Lineage (NCBI taxonomy): Eukaryota > Metazoa > Arthropoda > Insecta > Lepidoptera > Geometridae > Eupithecia > Eupithecia dodoneata. Next base: position 2,200,892 of record OX345665.1, read on the forward strand.
AAATAACCCCGAGTGCTTACGCGCTATAATAATACCCTTATGTTCATTCTGTAACATTTTTATCAATTATAAAATCCAATTTTAGCTCTGCTGTGTCCACTGTTGGACATATGCCACCCATAATAAGCGTCATAGTGCTCTGTCTTCAGCTTGCCGCATGCAGCACCTACCTGCAGTCTTTCGCAGATCATTTCACCTGGCCCCAGCGGTTGTCAGTTCTTCGCGAGATATGGCCGGCCCACTGCCTCTTAGCTATGTCGATAGCTTTGGTTCTCTGTAGACGACTTCGATACGACACCTTATTTACTTTTAAATGATGGATTTGTCAGTACTAAAATCGGAGCCTTTGAATAGTTGTTCCTGAAAGATTATCGTGATCTTGGTAGGTTGAAATTTTTTGAAGAGAAATGGTATAAATTACTTTGATCAATACCTCGGCACTTCTTGATTATTATGATTGACAATGATTGATTATTTATATTATTTTATATGCTTAAAGCTGCAGAGTTTCAGTATTTTAATAATCTCTTGAGGCGCTAACACATCTGTTTTCGAAGATGCTCCATAAGCTAAGCGATCAGCTTAGTCTCAAGTGTCCTGTCGCATTACAAGATAGTTTACCAAACTTTCTCTTAGACTTTACCCTTACCTACTCGTTAACCCTCGTGTCCTCTACGTATGACAAGGGCCATGTCCTTTATACACTTTATACACTATTCCTTTATACACTACATTCATAAAACAAAGTCGCTTACCGCTGTCTGTCTGTCCTTATGTATGCTTAAATCTTTAAAACTACGAAACGGATTTTGTTGCGGTTTTTTTTAATAGATACCTAGAGTGATTCAACTTCAACTTCTTTTTAGTTTTGGCGCCGCTTGCTTTTCGCTACGAAAGTGATTCAAGGGGAAGGTTTATAAACCACTTGACATACAGATTTCCACGCGGGCGAAGCCAGCTAGTATGTTTATTATAAAATAAAGACCGCCGCGTCTGTCTGCCTGAACACAATATACGAAAGGATTTTATCTAGGTATCCCAAATGGAATGCTTCACAAGGAAGGTCTAGGTTCTTCCACTATAAATATTTTAAAATAAGTAACATAATTATAAGTACTATTTAATGGGCATTTATCGCGTTTATTTACCAAATTTTCCGTCATTATTTAAAACTGATTTATTTATCTTGTGGTACCTTCTTATTGTATTCAGTTATTCTTATTTGTAGTTTTTCTTTTAGGTTAGTTTTAATTTTGTATTGCATGCAATGTATTAAGTTTGTATTCTTTGTTTTTTTATCTCTATTACTGTTTGTTTGTGCTCTACCAACTCTTTGTATAATATATCTTTTGTCTCCATCCCTGGTTGCCTGGAAGAAATCGCTTTAAGCGATAAGGCCGCCTATTGTACTGTTATTATGTAAGATTAATATATATGGTGTTATTTTGGGTACAATAAAGTGTTCATTCATTCATTCATTTATTCTTATAAAGTTCCTTTATAAGAGAAATAAGCGTCTCCCACGTGTAAAACCCCGTGCGAAGATGGGGTAGGTGGCTAAAGCTAGTTAAGTACCTACATACCTTGACAGACGGAATTTTGGGTCCGAGTTTTGTTTAGATTAATTAACATAGTTGCTAAATTTTGTTTGGCGCATGTGTTTACAAGATTAGCGCCTGCTTTGCGGGGGAATTTGGATGTGATATTATGTGGGAGGGTAGAATGATGAATGTTTGACGATTCTACGTAATTGCTGAGTTATTATTAAAACTGTGGGTCTGTCTGTGCCCAGAATATATTTAATTTAGCTTTGGAGTCGAAAACCTTTTTTGGGTAGACTCTGTACTTATTTACCTGCTTCTAAGGTCTTATGTTTTGACCTTCTTGAAGAGTAGGTGGATAGCAAAGTTTCCTGGGAGTTGGGAGGGAGAAATTGGTCTCAGCGATAAGGCCCCCCTTTGTACATTTTTTTTTATATCCTTAAGATTTTTATTAATGTACATATTTAATAGAATAAATTGTCAATACGTTCATTCCATCATAACTAAACTCTTACCTACGGTGTTGTAGTATTTATTAGGTAGGGAACTGATAAAATATTGTTTATAAAGTAACTAACCTAAAAATTGAGGAATTTTAACATGTCTTATACATACAATACAATACAATACAAAAATGCTAAATTGTACACCATATGCAGATCATTACAAAATGCGACAAGTACAATGGGCGGCCTTATCGCTTGAAGCGATCTCTTCCAGCCAACTTTTCTTATCTTGAGTAGGTACTTGAACTTGATTGTATTTTTAAAACAAGCAGACGCAAGCAGAGCTGGAAATACCTGAGCGCTGACACAACCTACTCTTCAGCTTCGTGCAGGTTTCTAAATTAATTTGAGAAACTTTAATATTGATAAAGTTCATTTGTTTGAACAAAGCAACATTATAAATAACTTTATCTACCTACTGCACCCGTCCCCACAAACAGTCAGATCAAGGCAGTTTTAATAGCACACATCAATTGACTGAGGGGTTGAACAATACTGTTGTAAACATGAGTAAATTGCCAATTATGCCTCTTTGTGTGCATGTCTGACCCCAAGCAAGTTCAACGGGTTACAGATTTTAATTCTAGACTCCAATAACATCCGTTTTTGCTTAGGTACATTTGAACTAAGTATCTATATGTCTATACCTTTTGAGTTTTTTGAATATTAAAGCTGGCTTCAATAGCTTGTGATAACCTAGCTGGTTTAAAGTTTTTAAAACTCATACGACGAGAAATACAAAATATGAATAACTCCACCCACACACAGGCCACACCGTGCAAATTATAGGTAAATTTGCGCAGTTCAATCGTCAATGATTAGTGATCAATCACACAAGCCGTGTTTCCGGACTTGCGCGAGCAAGTGGTGTGGTTTGCGCAAACTGGTTTGTGCAGGCATGCTTGCAAGTAAGGAGGGTGTGGCCAGGCTATTTGGTCCGCAAGGCTATCAGAGAGCTTGTTTTGAGTTTTTTTTGTCTAAGTCCTTATTTTGTAAGCCTAAAGACTGATCATTGACGATTGAACTGCGCAAATTATAGGTAAATTTGCGCAGTTCAATCGTCAATGATCAGTGATCAATCACACAAGCCGTGTTTCCGGACTTGCGCAATCAAGTGGTGTGGTTTGCGCAAACTGGTTTGTGCAGGCATGCTTGCAAGTAAGGAGGGTGTGGCCAGGCTATTTGGTCCGCAAGGCTATCAGAGAGCTTGTTTTGAGTCTTTCTTGTCTAAGTCCTTATTTTGTAAGCCTAAAGAAAATAAAATTTTGTATCTTCAATAAACTTTTGGTAAAACCTATTAATTCTATAGATAGGTAAGGTGGCCCTACGCAAATTCCAAATTCTCGATATGATACAAAAGTTTATTCACAACTTTTGTGGTATAAAATTATTCAATTAGCGACGTAACTTTTTGTTTTTCATGAATAATATGCTGTCAATTTGCGAAATGAATAAAATATGAATTTGTTTTACCTACGTTACCAGATACAAAGTTACTTAGTTGTTGTTTTTTTCGGAATTCTGGTATCGAACTTGCTTTGATTACGGTTGCTACGATCTTTGGCTATAGGTATATTTTTTTAACACAACAAATAACGCAATTGTCTTAATTTCTCATACCTCTCGACAGTGATGATGTTATTCGAGAAATAATCGAAAAATTAGTAGTTTCCTCCATTTCATCATCATCATCAGCCTATATTAGTCCACTGCTGGACATAGGCCTCCCCCAATGAGCGCCATAGCGCCCTGTCTTCAGCTTGACGCATCCAGCATCTACCTGCAGTCTTTCGCAGGTCGTCATCCCACATGGTCGAAGTGCGTCCTGCACTACGTTTACCGAGTCGTGGCTCCACTCAAGAACCCACCTGGTCGGAGTGACACCACCTTTCCCCAATGATGATCTTATTCGAAAAATAATCGAACAATTAGTAGCTTCCTTCATTTTTTGAATGTTAATTTGTTGAATCAAAATCAAAATATTTTATTTTATCGCTAAAATAATGGGGAGGTACGAATGAAATTATAGCTTTACTGATCCGCTTGATGAAAGAATATAAACCTCTTTTCACAAATATTAAGTAGGGCAAAAGCTCGCGCGCAGGCTGGCAATACCGAGTAGAGCATTGCGTGAATTCAATACTTTATGAGTCTCGATATATTGAAGGGTGGAGGGCTTTTCAAATGTTTGGATATTATAGATATCGATTTGGTAAAGCGATTGGTGCTATAGAGTTTGACATTGCATTTTACTTAGGGACTTAGAATATTTACCTTTTATAATTCTGACGACTTCTGTGGTTTGGTAAACGAGGGTCCTGCGACGTAGGAGGTCGCGGGTTCGATTCCCGCCTCGGGACAATAGTGTGTACAATCTACAAATGTTTGTTTCGGGTATTCTGGATGTTTTCTTTGTATAATAAAAAATATATATGAAAAATACATAGTATTGTATAGTTAGCTAGATACTTAGGTTTAAGAATCCTATATCTTAGTATTTGGTAATTAAAAGTTTAAACACAAAAGTCATTTATAATGGGATATTTACCATGATTCGCTTTTTGAGTCTACCAATAATCAAATCTCTTGTGTTAACCATGATAGTTTCAAAAGTATAAAAGTATATTTCAAGTCCACTGGTACCAAAGTATATTTCAAGTCCACTGGTACCAAAGTATATTTCAAGTCCACTGGTACCAAAGTATAAAAGTATATTTCAAGTCCACTGGTACCAAAGTATAAAAGTATATTTCAAGTCCACTGGTACCAAAGTATAAAAGTATATTTCAAGTCCACTGGTACCAAAGTATAAAAGTATATTTCAAGTCCACTGGTACCAAAGTATAAAAGTATATTTCAAGTCCACTGGTACCAAAGTATAAAAGTATATTTCAAGTCCACTGGTACCAATAATATTAATGCTCAGCTCTTAGAGTAATTAGACATTGCCTAGTTAATGTACTTCGATGCTAAATAAAATGTTGTGTGAAAATGTTCAGCGATAGGTTTATATTTATTTATTTCTAACACACGCACTTAGGTAGGTACCTACTTTACATTACGGAAAGTGTTTTAGGCCCATTTCAGTTTCACTATCTTAAGATAGCGAAAGTGTTTCGAAGAAAAAGTTCTTGATCCCCGTAACTTGTGTGTGGGCACGAATTGGGGAGCAAATGTTTAATGTCCATTACCACTTGATCCCCCGGGCAGGGGGATTAACCGCTCATTGTGGGCTTTTTTGGATCCTTTTAGATATTCAATAACAGGGGATTTTAGGAAACGGTTGTGGAGAGGTACGAGTAGCTACTTAGTTGGGTATGGAAGTGGTGCTTTGTTTTAAAAAGACAAAAGGATCTATTCAGAATGGAAACGTACGAAAAAGTTTCTACCTGCAGCGTGTTTTTACACTATGGTTCCTGTTATCAAGTATAGAATAGAATGAATTTATGTGTTATAATAATTACACAGAACATAATAAACTTAAACTAAGAGGAAACGTGTTGGTAAGTGTGTAAGTCCAGTAACAAAATGGCTTGCCACAGCATGAGTTGGATAACTAGCGCTGGTCTTCCGGCAAAGCAACTTGTTGAAGAAGAAAATTATTAGTACGGTCTACCTTATCTATTCTCACTGTCAACCTTCAACCATGTAAGCTACCAGCAGATAATATTATAATTCATACTCTACCAGTTAGGTCTAACATGAAAATCTCGTCATGATAGCTAGGAAATTTGTGGTTATTGTCGCTGACATTATTAAAATCTATGGATCAAGCCCGTTAAGAGAAAACACCCTCCCATCGTCAAGCATAAAGATTATGGCGGTAAAAGTTTTCACTATTGAATCAAATCTTCATGCAAATTGCACAATTTGCTGTGGGGAAGGAGAAATCACCCCGCAAATTTTTGTTTGCGGAAATTCAAACCCCAGACTTCATAGACAAAGCAACAAAAAAACTTTTTTAATATCGAAAGAGTTGAACTAACCTCCTGTTTATTTGAATTTCGAACGGAATACTTGTTCAAACTTTGCAGCTTGGGCGGGAAGTGAAAAATATTGGATGAAATTATAATTTTACGATGCCCTCACGCAATATTAGGACGGTTTAAGTACTTTTACCAACTCAGTTTTTGAAAAACATGTAAGTAGGAAGGTCCTTTTTTCATAAGTCTCTAAAATTAATGATAGGAAGGTATTTACTTGACATTAATGTATGTTGGTCTTTATATCTGTAATTGCAGTAAATTTGTAAAAGTACATAACTTCAAGTACATACATTACTTTCAGCTCCTATCTTTGCTTTGTAGATATAGTTAAGTTATGTAGATATAATTATCTACATAACTATATCCACTTAGCACAGATACGTAAAATTATAAAGTGACTAGGATTTTTATAACAACATGGGTTTCAGTATCCTACAATGACATATATGTACATATATACATATATGTCATTGTAGGACATATATGTACATATTATATATGTATGTATTGGATGAGATTACAAAACTTAGCTTCATCTTGATAAACTTAGAAGCCTTGTAAAACAAAATTATTTAATATAAGTAAGTCCCTAGATACTTAATAAATAGCTACGTAACTAACACCTTTTCAATTTACAAGATCGTTCTCAAGATTAAAAAGCAATCTTCTCGCAGTTTGAACGTACACTATAATTTTCCGAGAACACCGTTACTTAACTAAATTAAGGCTTAAAATAATTAAACTAACTTCAAACCTAAAAGTTAGCGAACAAAGCGTCCGAGACAGTCCCCTTAGAATCTAATATATCATTTTCGCGAATTTATATAACTTTAAGTTAACTTTCATAAGTTTGAAACTCTGAACTCTGCTGCATGAAACTGGACGTAATTTAAGATAACTTAGCATTAAGATAGGGTTAAGTGAGGCTAAGCCGAAGTTAAGTGCTAAGTTAAGGTCCAAAGCGCGGTGGATTGAAAATTGTGAGTTTTCTGAACATGGAAGTTAGACTTGACTTTATGTTCTGGCATGTTTCTACTCCATGGTTTTAAATCAGTAGTAGAAAGGGTAGTGGGGCTCATATACCTTTTATTCATTCAACATTGAATTTTTTTTTAACAATAGGTTTATAGTGATTGACCACCATCATCTGGCCGCAAGCTAAGCAGAACTTGCGTTATGGGTATTAGATGTCTGATATACTTTATAAAATACATTACATAAATAAATATTTTTTATTATACCTAGATAACGACCAGAAAACCCGGAACAAAAGTCTGCAGATCGTAAACACAATTGTGTCAAGGCGGCAATCAAACCCGCAACCTCCTGCGTCGCAGGAGGACCATCGCCCACCGCGCCACAGAGGTCGTCAAAACACCGACGCATGATGCATAATGTCCATGCGATGGGCGGGGCAGTGCATCATAAACACGTTCCTTGAGTACTCGTTTTTACTCAAGGTATTGATTTCGTAGATCGGAAGGCGATGACTATAGTAGTGTAGGACGCCCTCTGACCAGGCGGGAAAACGACCTGCGAAAGACTGCAGGTAGATGCTGGATGCGGCAAGCTGAAGACAGGACGCTATGGCGCCCATTAGGGGAGGCCTATGTCCAGCAGTTGACTGCTATAGACTGATGATCACGATGATAAGCACTGTTCTGCGTCACATCGGTCCTCAAAATGATGTGAATGTGTGTTAATATTATATTATATTATATCATTAACTTCTATAAAAGCTGTTGTCCGAAATCAACCATCAAAAACAGGTAAAAATCTCAGCCCAGATTTAATAAGCTCATAAAGCTGGCTAACCGGGCTAAGTAACCGGGCTATTTCCACGTTAATTCAACTTAAAACTCGCTGTACCACATTCAAGTTGTTTATCCGTCGGACGTCCGGTGACCGCGGGGTCGGTTCCCGGTACTTTACCTACTAATAAATTAAAAATGCGGATGTGTTGCTGTCAACTAAGTTTTATCTGGGACTATACCGCGCTGGTAGACTGTGAGGTATTTATCTTTAATTCTTTATTGTAGGTACACACCCAAGTTAAGTCATTTAAAACAATATATTTACCATGATTAGATTTTTGAGTTTTCCAATATTTCGGCACAATTTCACACAAAACTTAAAAATAACTTAACTAAAAAATATATGTACCTACCTACATAGGCGAGCGTAACCCTGAGTAAGAGTTTTATTCCATCCAGCAAACCTTATGTTTATAGGAGAGGCGATGGAATTTTAAAAGCAAAAATGTTATTTATGGAATGGATAAAGGATTTATCTTTTTGTTTACCGTTGCTTGAGGCGAATTATCAAACGATAGCTCAGAGCTGTGCGCCTCCCGCGCGCCGCGCTGCCACCGCGTCGGAAACGGAGCGTACGCTGCGTACGCCGTAGGGTTTGGGTAAGGTCCGGAAAATTCCCGGTTCTCGGGATTTCCCGGGCAATTCCGAAGTTTTTAGCCGATTTCACAATAATAATGATAAAAACTTTTGAAACTAGAACATTATTAAGAAAGAAAATTATTATAAAAACATTAATCATATCATGGTAAATTATTAATTATCGTTATAAATGACTTTATAATAATAAAATAATGAATGCCTAGTAAAAATAATAATAATATGCCTGTGTATTTCAGGCCTAGAAGAACCCTATGAAAAATTTCATGCCGATGAGTTCATTAGTTTTGCCGTAAAGAAGTAACAAACATCTATCCATCTAAACATACAAAACTTTCGCATTTATAATATTAGTATTTTTCATGTTGAACAATCTGGGTTGAGGCATCCATTGCATTTGAGAAATAAATAAGACAGAATTTATTTATATTGGCATCTATAAAAGGCAGCAAAAACTCTTTCAAAAGCTCTTGAATAGAATAGAATAGAATAGAAAAAACATTTATTTAGACACAGGTACAAAATACAGGCATATAATACACAAACAAAGAAGTTTATCATGGGGGTAAACGACACAAATAATATGTAATAAAGTGATATTAAGAATAAAATAAGACTACCTCCATGACCCTGCGCCGAAATAGGGGTTGGCTCAGCGTGTGCTGAACATTATTATATTCAGCGCTGTTCTTGAATGAACTTATTAAATCTGTATAAAGGACCGTGCTCTTCTAAGGTCCTTTTAGTCTTAATACGTCTCTGAGGTCACAGGTGTCTCCTGTTTTACCCTAAAATAGATAGACATTTACCAAAATAGGGAGTTTTATTAAGGAGTACTTCAACCCCTGAAATGTCTCAGATTGATTGATCGATAGTCGGGTATATTGGGTCTATTTTGGTCACGATACTTTGTAACAGTATTTTAGCGTTGAAATTTTTATCGTTGCACTTTAAATAAATATTTATATTGGTTTCTTAGTTTTGAAGGGTTTTGAACCTTTAATAAAAATAACATATCTGAAACTTCAATATGAATCGTGACAAACTCCGGCAATTCGTCGGTGTTGCTGTATGAGCGGAGTTGGGACCATTTTGTAGCGACTAAAACTAAGTTAAATAATATTATATTATCGTCGTTTTGGTTTAAATCGTATTTTTTTAGTAATTAACGGTTTTTTAACTGTACATATTTTTATCTTCACAGGACACTGAATGCTTAACAAACACCTGTTTAATTTAGCACCGACAACTGCTGGGACAAACGTGTTCTTGAGTCCACTGCTGGACATAGGCCTCCTCCAATGAGCGCCAGCGCCCTGTCTTCAGTTTCACGTATCCAGCATCTACTTGCAGTCTTACGGAGGTCGTCATCCCACATGGTCGAAGGGCGTCCTGCACTACATTTACCGAGTCATGGTCTCCACTCAAGAACCCACCTGGTCGGAGTGACACCACCTTTCCCCAGTGATGATCTTACTCGAAAAATAATCGAACAATTAGTAACTTCCACCTGGTCTGAGGAGTCGTGGTTTCCACTCAAGAATACGTTTGCCCCAGCGGCCGTCGGTACTTCGTGAGCTATGGCCGGCCCACTGCCACTTCAGCTTGCTTATTCTTAGAGCTATGTCGATAACTTTTGTTCTCGGTCGGATGTTTTCGTTACGAATCCTATCCTTCAGAGAAATTCCGAGTACAGCTCTTTCTATAGCAAGTAACAAGTAATATAAATCGAATAATAAATTAAAATTATTAACTCTCATAGTGCACCTTTGTGCAGAGCTTTTTAATATTTTATCAATACGAAACACTGAATGGAATGGTAACCTATCATTTATTTAACGATCTGCATAACCATTAAAAATCCCATCATTGCAGAGTGGTCAGGGAAATCTGGCGCTACATGCTGTGAGATTGGTGCCGCTACTAAAAATATCCTATGAGGAGAAGCGTTATTAAACGATTTCGAAAAAACGAGGAGGTTCTGTGTTTGGCTGTAGTTATTTTTTTAACTTTGGTCGATTTGTCTGTCATTACTATTTGATTAGATTTTTACTGAAGTACACTTGTAAATAAGTGAAATAATAGTTATTTCCGTTTATATTTGCCGTCGTTTGTCGGAATATTTACAAATAATAAAATAATAAAAATCTAATTATCACTTAAAAACAAATCAAAACAATTGAATAAATAAATAAAAAAGATACATCGCTAACTTCAACCCAACATTGTAGTCTAGATGTTTCAAGAATAATTTCGATAGTCTGTCAAATGACACCAAACATAAAACCTTTATTTCCCACTAGCTTTCGCCCGCGGCTTCGCTCGCGTGGTACCACGATAAAAAGTAGCCTATATGTTATTCCAGTACACATACTATGTATGTTCCAAGTTTCATCAAGATCCGTTCAGTAGTTTTTACGTGAAAGAGTAACAAACATCCATCCATACTTACAAACTTTCGCGTTTATAACATTAGTAGGAAAAAGTGGCGCTAGTTTAGCAAGCGTCAACTCTTTACCAAAGCACTTGGTGCGTGTCCACACATAAATACGCATTGTTGTAGGTACCTACCTACGTTGTACCGACACCGTACCACCGCTCCGATTGGTTTCATTATGCAAGCTGGGGCTAATTGCCCCACAATGGTCTACCGATGGGCATATCGAACCGTGTGGGTTGGGCAGGTTAAGTGCATAGAATAATGACCGCAGTCCCTCTCTGAATTTATAAATTACTAGTTTTAGTTCGCGCTTTTGCACGCGTTGTTTCTATGGGAAGGTTTTAAGGTATTTCTATCGCACGGATTATGAATTATCATTAACTGATTTATGGGATACAAATTTCAATCCAATCCGTTCAAAAGTTTTGCCGTGAAAAAGTAACAAACATCCATCCATCTAAACTTTTGCATTTATAATAAGGAATATTTTTTGAATATCATGGAAGAACATCTTACCTACATAACTTATATCCTATACATACATAATCACCTAAGCTTCATGAGCCGTTTTCCACACAATTACGCCGTATAAATATTACGCATCGGCCCACTAAGTTACGCATAAAGTAAACTTAAAGTAACTACTGTGTATGTACTTTTCGCTAATAAAATATTGTTTAGAGTAATACGCGAATGAATGAATGAATTGAATGAACTAATTAATATTACTTATAAGCTTATTCACCATTGTTTTTCTCTGCTACTCTACGCTGAAATGCAAAAGCTGTGCAATTTCCTATCGTAAATCTGCAAGCATTCTGTAAGCGTATTCCTCAAATATAACTTTCTTATTTGCATAAGCGGTGTTGTAACGATGTCTTTTGGCTCTGGTGCAGCCACCGGCACTAACGGGCGTACTTTTTATAATCTTTCTCAAGTGACTATCCAAGAGGATCCGAGGAATAGGGATTTTCATGAGATTTTACATAGATTTTTGCTTTAAGCTAAAACACATCCTTTTACATTTTAATTGCTTTTTCATGTAGGTATTATTTAACCTTAAATCCAGACGCATCCAGGCCATTATTGTAGAAAAAGAGGCAAATACCTATTTTATTTTCTATTTGTATGTAAGGTAGGTATTTGAATTTTGTGATCAGCATGTCCGAAACTTACTGACATACTTTATCTTGTAGTTTAGATTTGTTAAAATTTCAGAACAGCGGCAAAGCCTTTCCCAAAACAATAGGGAACCATTCCACCATTTCGACACACTATTTTAGAATTGCGTCTCGTTCATAGACACAGTAAAATACGTCCTATAATAAAATACAACCTACCAATATCCACGAAAAACCGTCAGTCGAAGTCAAAAAAATTCCCTGAGAAAAATCTAACAGGGAAAGCTTTTACCTTACTCAAGATATCAAACTTACAAAGACACATTACCAATACAGTTCTTCACAGCCATACATCAAAACCCTCGTATTCCCTAGTCCAGCGCACTCGGAACATGTAGCATCGCCCGCGAACATCTGTTCTCAAAGTTTGACCGCCATAAATCTAATTCCTTGGGGGCGTAGCTTGTGATCTTACTGTGAATGTGCTGTAAGTATTGTGGGCTGGGGAAAGCCGGAAAATAATAATAATATGGCGCAACCTCCTGCGTCGTAGACGGACCTTCGCCCACCGCGCCACATCGGTCGTCACCTTAAAGCCCGATTACCGAGTCAACCATCATAGCCTTTTCTTTAATTCTTTAATTTTTATTTACACTAGTCTCTACACCTGGTGTATATCATCTTCGGGTGTATCATATTGTGCACCGTAGGATGTCCGATGAGTAGCCCTCGCCTTTAGATTAACTCTCTTAAAGGGCGGCCCTTGGCTTCGGCCCCATGCACCGGGTCACTTTATGGTCCGTTATCATGGAAATTAGAAACATAACTCACAACACTTTTAGTTATAGCATCCTTATTTTTCTAAATAATAATAATGTAAATCCTTTTTATTGGCTGTTAGTGATATTTAAGATTTGATATTTACTTAAGATAAGTTAATTTATAAATTAAGAGCTGTGAATTTTGTTCATAAATAAAATATAAGATAATAATAATAAAAGTTTTATTTATAATTAACAATAAATTCCGACTAAAACCAACCATTTCACAGCACTATCAGTAAAGTATAGTCAACGTCAGGGTACACCTATGAGGTAACATTTAGCCTTATTTGTAGAGGTGAACTGATTTGTTACTAGGGACCTGAGTTCTGAGGTTCCGACCTTAGGGGACTAAAACGACTGTTATCGGCTATTTGACCCTTTTAACCGACAAACAAAAAAGGGTTGTTGTTGTAATTGTTCGGCTGTATGTAATTTTTTTATCGAGTTCTCCATCAATTATGGACCGATTATGAAAACTCTTTATCTGTTGTATAGAGCAGTGGATCTCAAACTTTTTTAGCTACAGAACCCTTTTGGAAATCAAAATATTTGACGTAGCACAAATAAGTTCGTGGCCTTAATGAATAAAACACACAGAACATTTCATTTAGTGATTACTTTTCCCAATGCGTAAAGAGAAGTAAGAAACATCTCTGAAACTGCGAGCGCAAATTAATATACTTATTGAATGAATAATTAGTTAAGTATACTTTTTTTAATTAATATTATTTATTTTGAGGCCTTTGTATAAGATTTGCACAGTTTACGAAAACCATAAATGTTTTCGTTTCCTTCCTTACATTTAGCCCCTACTGAGAGAAACTACTTTTCTTCGTATGACGGCGATCCAATAGTTTTGAACTCGATTTACAGTTTTCGAATGATTTATTTCATTTTGGCTATACGAATTTGAGATTTTGTAGTAAATTATCTCGTTCTCAAAAACTGTTCCGTTTTGATACCGTGCTAATTCATACTAACTACTCTGTTGTGCCACATTTCGTCGACCATACCTACCTACATTATTAAAACGCGATGATTTATTACGGTAAAGCAAACCCAAATATTGCGAGGACATTCATCTCGGTCGTTACTTTAAAATTTGCTGGAGCGAAACCATAAATATTTCCCATGAAAGCCACCTCTAACCGTACCGGCATCATCGGAAACTATAAGGAAGTTACGAGCAGGATGTTAGATATTTTAAAGCTGCTCACTCCACTGGGTTTAAGAGGGTATGTCGGGTTAAGGACACTTTGAATGCACAAGATACTAAGGCTGATCACGATGGTTAAGGCTGTCGAAAGATTTAATGGTGCACATGCAGTGGATTTTCGCTAAACGCGAAATATGAACATCTTACACATCATGTTACATCTATGCGTTTAGTAAAGAAAATTAATAATAATAATAATCACACAAGCTGCCCGCAGGGCAGCTTGTGGCGAGCTGTTGGTGAGTAGCGACACCACGGGTACCGAGTGCTCCCGGGGAAGTTCCTGGTTCTCGTCTCCGCTTGCGGAGTGGCATCCCAAGAGAACCAGATCCCCACCTCTTGCTTGCCTTCGTTGGCCGGTCTGAGTGGAGTCGCGAGAGATGCATCTTAGGATGTAGACTCGGGGGTGGAAGTGTCTAATGGCGTAATAGCGAGGAAACCCGCTCACGAGCAGTCTTCGTGATGGTGAAATCGGTGTCGCACCTCTCGACACCCCTCAGTCGTTTGCGCCGATGTTGTTCCTCTCCGGTAATATACTCCGGCTTTTTAAGGAACCCATCCAGCATTCGGCAAGCCACCGTCTGCCACTCTTAACATTATGATTGACTTGTTTATGGCAGACGTCCGTAATCTCCCCTATAGCCCGATTACCCAGTCCATCCATCCATCACAATAGCCTGGTTTTATTTCATTCATTTTTCTTTGCAATAGTCTCTACACCAAGCGGATATCATCTTTGGGTGTATCATATTGTGCACCCGAGGATGATACCCGCTATGTGTAGCCATCGCCTTTAGATTAACTTCTCAAAGGGCCTCTGTGCTGTTGGCTTCGGCCCCACGCAAGCCTTCCAAAGGACCGGGTCACTTTATGGCCCGTGATCATGGTAAATGAGAGACATAATAATCATAATTATTATGACTGACTTATATAGGTATGAATGAATAGTATCCATACCAATAATATTATAAATTCAAAAGTAACTCTTTCTGTCTGTTACCTTTTCACGCATAAACGGCCGAACTGTTCTCAATGAGAATTGGCAGGGAGAGTTTTAATTCAGGAAAAGCGCGTGCAAATCCTTTTTATCAATTTTAGTCATATATTGAGACTTAAGGTAGCTTTTAATCAAGATCAATTCAAGACATTCAGAATGTCTCGTATACGCGAATTAATTGCCAGTTGACAGTCCATCACGCCTTCTCAGATGTCAAGAGCCATACAGCTCTCTAGAAAGAGACTCTATTCAAGACTGGCTTTTAAAATACCAACTATTTAAAGTTTACTTCAGTAGGGCAATAGAATTTGCTTAGCTTTGAACTTTATGGAGAGGGGCAAAGTTGGCGTTTGAAGTAGCCTTTTGGTCTAGTAGTTCAATCAGCTTTTACCAGAGGTTCAATATCTATACAGCAAGAGTAGGTAGACTTTAGAAAATAAAGTAAACTGTTCACTAAAAATGTAAGTGAAACCTTGTAACACATTCTTACTAATATTATAAACGCGAAAGTTTGTATGTATGGAGGTTTGTTACTCTTTCACGGCAAAAGTACTCATCGGAACGGGCTGAAATTTTGCATACAGGTAGTTTCAGTAAATCAATGATAATTACGGGTCGGTATAGCTAGTTCTCCAGTTTTGGGTACATTATGGCTACGGTATGTTCCCGTAGGTATCTTAAATATATGTCGTTGATTCAATTACTTTTAAATTGAAACTAAAATCGTGAAAAATAATAGGCACCGTAAATAGTTAATCTAAAATCTCTTCCTGAAAATACTTCTACAAATAACAATCACAAATCGTGGCGAGGTTCATCAGGTTGCCTACTATGCAATGTTATCAGTTCTATAACATTCAGCGAAAATGCTAAAATGAAACTTGGCTGGTCTAAAAGTATTTTATCGTTTTATCTTTGGGCTGTGGGCCAATACAAACGCTCGCAATACAAGTGTCAAATAACATACAAAATAAAACACATGAGAATTTGGCGCCTAACGTGGTACTTACTATCTTGTTCTTGTTGTCTGTTCCAGAGTATTGTATTCCTAAGAAAACATGAGTATTTGCGAGGGAAACTAATAAAAGACTGTTTTCTAGTTTATTTTACGCTTTTACGTAAGTTTATGTATTTTTCAAGTGATATTAGAAAATTTTTTAGGTAAATCGTTGGAGTTGTGTGAATATTGATAATACATATTTAGATTACAAGCACATAAAACTAAATATTTTCAATATTTAGTCACAATAAAACTTTTGAAAGTATCATGGTTATTAATACTAACACTAGTATCTAGTCACAACTCCAAAAAAACTTCTTTGATAAGATCCAACAAAATGTTGTTATTAAATATTGACGACCGACGTGGCGCGGTGGGCGAAAGTCCGCCTGCGACGCAGGAGGTTGCGGGTTCGATTCCCGCCTCGGAACAATTGTGTGTACGATCTGCAGATATTTGTTCCGGGTGTTCTGGTCGTTTTCTATGTATAATAAAAAATATCTATCTATGTAATATATTACAATATATAGTATTATGTATATCAGTTATCTAGTACCCATAACACAAGCTCTGCTTACCATGGGGCTAGATAATGATGTGTGAATTGTCCAGCATTATTTATTTATTTATTTATTATTTATTTAAATATTCTGTATATATATAGGAACTGTTATTAACACGGAATTGTTATTAAATATTTTCACCCGTATTATACGGGTGAAAATATTTAATAACAATTCCGTGAATCCATGAATCCATTGCAAACAATAATTGTTTGCAATGGATTCGAAGAAAAATAATAAAACTAATCAAATTTTGTGGGACCTCTGAAACTGATAGTACCCACTAGGTTTCTAACTAGTAAGAAGCATTAATTCGCTCCTGCCTTTACCTTGTGACACAATCAGAGCCAGCATGGTGCCGGGTGGCCGACCATATTGGATTACCGTTGACGAAACCCGCTGACGCGTCGGCGACGTGGTGGATCCGTCACGAGCTTCCTGCCGACGACACGTATTCTCGAAAATAGTGTTTTTACGCTGAAATTCGGCATTTTTATTGCCGTAGCGGGGTGTTTTGTTTCGTTTTTAACAGTTGTGGTTTACCATGAACAAGTTGGAATTTATTACTCTTTTTAAGCGCTCGAGGTATTTGTGGAACATGTTTTGTTAGCCCACATTTAACTTGCTGCAAGTTTTGATTTTTAATGGTTTTAAACATAGAGTTTTTCGTCAATAAGACTTTTTATATTAAAAAAATAATTTAGGATTAACGTGTTCTTGAGTGTAGACCACGACTCGGTAAACGTAGTGTAGGACGCCCTTCGACCAGATTGGATGACGACTTGCAAAAGAGTGCAGGGAGGTGCTGGATGAATAATCACTGGGGAAAGGTGGTGTCACTCCGACCAGGTGGGTTCTTGAGTGGGGACCATGACTCGGTAAATGTAGTGCAGGACGCCCTTCGACCATGTGGGATGACGACCTCCGTAAGACTGCAAGTAGATGCTGGATGCGTCAAGCTAAAGACAGGGCGCTATGGCGCTCATTAGAAGAGGCTTATGTCCAGCTGTGGACATAGGCTGATGATGATGAATTCAATAATACCAGCACAATATTTTCCTGACCCCAAGTCCTTACCTCCTACCTGAATTTCAATTTCTAAGCCATCAATTCGTATAATTATTTTCCAATAATGAAAGTTTAGACCTAAAGGAAAATATTAACGGTTAGCTTCAGCAGCAGATGGTGGATATCCAATACTGTACATACACTTTAATAACAGGTGAGTGAGATGGAACATGCCCTTATGAAAAAATAACGGACTAATGCTTAAGGCGCCATATTGTCGTGAGATTATTGGCAGGTAGAAAAAACAAGAAAAGGCGTAGGTGGTTCTCATTCCTTACACCTTTGTTAAAAGTACACTTATGTATAATAATAATAAATAAATAATGCTGGACAATTCACACAGATATACATAATACAATACATTACATAGATAGATATTTTTTATTATACATAGAAACGACCAGAACACCCGGAACAAATATCTGCAGATCGTACACACATTTGTTCCGAGGCGGGAATCGAACCCGCAACCTCCTGCGTCGCAGGCGGACCTTCGCCCACCGCGCCACATCGGTCGTCGTATATGCGTTCAGAGAATGTATAAGCATGATGACTGATTTTGAGAAACTACTCCATTAGTCTATAATACGCCACCGTCATACCTGTACTATAGCTACGTGTCCATCCAAAGGCAGCCTGGAAGAAATCGCTCTTAGCGATGAGGCCGCCCATTGTGCATCTGTATCTTTGTTCTTTACTGTTTTTGTTTTTCTTTTTGATGTGCAATAAATGATGATGATGAAATAAAGCGTATTGTATTGTATTGTATTGTACACCGAGTTTTGACATCTACCGAATTAAATCTATTATAAAAGAAAGTCGTGTTACTTACACTATTTATAACTTAAGAACGCCTGAACCGATTTTGCTGAAAATTGGTGGGGAGGTAGCTTAGAACCAGGAGACGATAATAATATTTCGTTTGAGTTTAAATTTAATATTTTTTCTATTTCTAATTTTATTTATGCACTTCTCTCTTCAATTTGTCTCTCTTTCCCAATAAGGTGAAAGAGAACTCTTTTTGTATACTAGAATAAGTTTTGTGTTATGGTTTTCGTGCAAGAAGTATAAAATAAATAAATAAATAAAATTTAGATTTTTTATCACATTTTTTTTATTCTAAGGCAGAATAAAGTTCGAGGGGTCAGCAGTTATTTATTATATTAAAAAAAACAATTTCGAGGAAAAAAATCGCTTTTAATGATGAAAGTCACCGATGCACACAAGAATCGCATGCAAGAATCAGCCCTTGGTAACTGTTGGCTATATTAGGCCTAATCCGATCAAACATCCGAGCAACCGTTTCGCACCAAAATGCGAATATCCATTTTCCCCTGCAATCTAACCGCACCGGAGCGTCATGATGACGTTTTCCCGCGTTCAGGTAATTCAATATGGCGGCCGGTGGAGCGGCTGGCTGATACGCCCGCGGCGGGACATAACCTCAAAATCACATCAGCTCATACAGATTACCGGAAAATTAACCTGCCGCTGCTAAATTATAAGCTCTCCGTGTTTTGAACTGGATGTTATGGTTTTAGGAAAGACATTTTCGTTTCTACTAAAATGAAATGGGCTGCTTTACTGTTTGTTTTATGTATGAAGTAGGTAAATTCAGTTGATGTTAGTTATGTTGACTGCGGACCTTTTCGTCCTCCCTATGAATAGGAGTTCAAATTTTCTTGGAGTTTGGTGGGCTAATCATCATCATATCAATCCACTGCTGGACATAGGCCTACTCCATACCACGTCAAAAAAAGCGGCCCTGAGCCACCTCCTTGACTTCGTTTGGTACGTTAATAGAAGCCAACTTTCTTTCCCACATAAGATACAAATATAGGTTTTATATTAATATAATCTTAACAAGCCCACTAACTAACTTATAGCTTCTATAGCCAACTACGAGTACATTTATGAAGGGTCGAGTTTCATAAATGGAGCGTATTGGCAATATCAATATTTTCCGCAAATAACAACCAACACGAAACTTCAGCAGATCAATTTATTAACCCCTACCAATTAGGCCAGAAAGGCAGACAAACTAATCAACCCTACAAAATACCATGTTCCAATAACCCGGTGCAGCGTTGGGTCGATTGTACCCACAAATTGGTTCTCGTTAACATTTGGACGCGATTTCCGAATTTGTTGGCCCTTAATAAGACCGGCGAAGGCGAAGTTGAGGTCGGAATCACCGGACACGCCTCAATTAGCGTTTGGAGATGCGAATCCTTTGGATGTGAAATGGCCAGTCTTAATAACATTTTAAAAAGCTTCAAATTTATATCTATAAAATTTTACAATAAAATGAACCTAAGACAAAAACCTAACACTGAGTTACCTACTAAAATAGATAAAAAAACATTTTATTTTTACTATACAATTGACGAAGCTATGGCGGACACGTCTTTGAATAAGTTTCATGATGAAATAAATGACTGGCTTTGCAGGAATTTCCGATTGCATCCACACAATCAGATTTTTAGCAAACGGCTTCATAATTGACGGAAAAAACCAAAGATTTGGAAGATCCATCAACCTCATTGCTCTATGTTCCAGCAATGAGCGGCAACCGTCAAGACAAGTTGTATCTAAACTTTCGAGTACCTACCCAAAGCTCCGACTCGACTATCTTTTGCTCGTCTATTTATTCAGTTTACTCTTTCTATTTCGCTTCCGGCAGGCTTTCGTCAGTTTCAGGGTAGAAACTTTATGTTAGTTTCCTAGTTTTATTGCCCGGATGCTTCACTTGCAAGCAAAATACTACTGAACATGATAAAATCTTGTGTCGGAAAATTTACGGTAGAACGATGTCTTTTATTATTTTAGACGAAATTATAAAATATTTAATGGCAATTATAAAATATATAACATCTGAAAATATAAGTATTTTGTATTATTATATTAGCCCGGAGTGTCTCACTGCAGAGCAAATACTCCTTTCCTTCCAATCATCTCAGTCCTCAGCAAGGAGGGCCCATTCTTTCCGCCTAGGCCTGCCATGTGGCCATCGTCCGTCCGGAAACCTATCGGTAGCGATCTTCGCCCACTGCTGGTCTGACATATGGTACACATGTCCAGCCCAGTTCCACTTGAGTTTGGCGTCTTTTTGGTCAGCGTCGGCTATTAGCTATTTGGAGTGCAGTAACGTGTTTCTAACACGATCTGTAATTTTGACTCCCTGTAACACACGTCTCTCTTTCTGAAAAATATTTAATGCAATTGTTTTTTCTTTATAAGTTAATTAAGTTATTTTTATTCAAATGTAAAACTTTGTTTTATTATTTACTGCAGCAGCAAAAATAATAATTTCTATGTCTAATCATTATAGGAATGCCTCGATCCTCCTATAGATTACCACCTCTGTACATTAACTGTCGAACCTATCAATTCAAATTACAGCGGATACAAAAGCTCTTCGTTAAACAAACATTCAATTACCGGGAAGCAGGTTCCAACAACCAGGGTAGGTATGGCCAAGGGCTGTGCCGATGCATAAATTATACTATTGCCGGGTCCATATCACCCCGCGGGGAGCGATACGTTTCAATAAAATACCGGGTATTTATCCGTTTTTCATGTTCCATGCAAATGGAAGGCCAAGGTCGGGTTCGTTTGAATGATTACTACTAAATTTGTAAAATTGCTAATTTATTTCTGATATTAATCAGAACCGATTAGTTTATAACTAGTTGCTAGCATAACACCTTACACACCATGCAGATCGCGAATGCACAAAATTCATATATTAATTTATATTGATAGCCTTGCTGTTACATTGTCAATAACCAAAAGTATGTAGGTAATATACGTTATGCTTAATATACTTAACTCCCTAGTATAAAAGTTTAAAAAAACACATTGCTTATAAACGATTGTAAATTTAAGTTAATATTATCTAGGGAAAATGTACACTGGATATGTATTACTATTATATTTTGTTATGTTTATAAATAAAGATATTTAAAATTTAAAATTTGTAACATTGTCGTCGGTAATTTTTTACACCAATGTTCGTTGGGTTTTGTAACCTAGATATTTTTTGTATACAAAAGTGCATACAAAAAATATTCAGTTATTTGAATCAGAGTATAATGGGTTACAAAGTCAGACTTTCGACTTTTCCATCCACAATCCTTCATTGACTGGACTAATACCCAAAACCTACAAACAACAACCAACATCTTACAAATCCCTTTCATCAATTTGATGGCCATTCCATGTCATGGATCGCTAGTCTATTTCCCATTGTATCTTAATATTAACCATTTTCCTTACTTTGAGTCGCTTTCTGTCTTCTAATGGCAAAAAACTTGGCTGGAACTTTCTCCAAATGAACTTACAAATGGCTTGGCGATACAATAGCTTAATCAAAGCGCGTTAAGATAAGGAAAACAAAGACCCTACCGTCTTCCGGTATTGGTGCAAATCAAGGGAGAAAGACTGGTTATGATCTAATTAGTCGGTTTTGTTTTAATAATGTGATGGTAATTAAAGATAAAAACAATTTGGAGAAGGAGGCCAAGAGGAGGATATATGTAGGCTGGGCAGCGTTTGGGAAACTAGGCGGAGTCTTCTCCTCATCCATACCGCAATACTTAAAAACGAAAGTCTTCAATCAGTGCGTCCTATTTGTCATGACCTACGGAGCTGAGAGGTAGACGTTCATGGTAGGGCTGGTCCCCCAGTTCAAAGACGCTCAGCGAGCTATGCTCGGAGTTTTTCTGAAATATCTTTCAGAAAAACTCCGAGCATAGCTCGCTGAGGATTCGTAACGAATACATATGTACAGAGAACCAAAGTTATCGACATAGCTCTAAAACTTAGCAAACTGAAGTGGCAGTGGGCCGGCCATATCTCGCGTAGAACCGACACGCTACAACAACTGCGACTACGCTGCTACGAACTTTATCTATAAGTCTACGAACTAAGGTCTACGAGCCTACGATCTAGGTCTACGCTGCTACGAAATGGCTAAGGTCTACGCCACTACGCCTACGAAACTAGGTCTACGAATCTATAAACTCAATTTAAAAAGGTTTTGCGACGTAAATTTTACCGTTCTAGCTCACTTTTTCACTGTCACTCTTTCTCAAGGCAAAGTGAATAGAAAAGCAACTTACTTTCTTCAGCTTCAAACTCGCACCACTTTTTGAGTTCCACAAACGCGGTAATAAAAAGCGACAGCACAAAATGATTTATTGTCTAACTAGATAAAGCGAGTGCCAAGTTTAGTCGGCTCCAGATAAGACAAGATAATAATAGATTTGTACTTTTGCTAAGACATGACAGCTAGCAAAAACATCAGCTGAATTGGAACCACAAAGCTATTGTTTAAGGTTTTCAGAGGAGGGTGGCTAAGAAATGAATTAAGACTGGGCTGAAGACGGATATAGTATATAATTATACTTGACGAAAATGTGACGCGGTGGGCGAAGGTCCGCCTGCGACGCAGGAGGTTGCGGGTTCGATTCCCGCCTCGGAACAATTGTGTGTACGATCTGCAGATATTTGTTCCGGGTATTCTGGTCGTGTGGTGTATAATAAAAAAAATATATCTATGTAATGTATTGTATATTATGTATATCAGTTATCTAATACCCATAACACAAGCTCTGCTTACCATGGGGCTAGATAATGCTGTGTGAATTGTCCATTTATTATTATTATTATACTATTTTGGGATTTGTGGTCTAAAATGCTGAAATGTTTATTTATGAATTTAAAAATTAACTAAACCAAAATACGAGATTAATAACGTCATTGCTACACGCGAGCTCAGTTACCCACGCAAATCAATGCTGTCAACGCTACGCACGCGGTACAAGCGTGTATTATTTTAATGTTGTTATTTTTTAGTTTTTAGATTGTACTAGGCATAAACCTTTGGTGGCATTTTTCTTGGATGTAAATAAATCTTTATTTGAATTCGTAGTATCCTAGAAACCTTTCATTCTGAGAGTAAAGCCACAGATAAAAATAGAAGATCCATACAACGTTGAATAGGTATGCTGCCCTTTTAAGAACCTTCCAGAAACAGGAAAGGATTTCCCTTGAGTTCCTGAGAAACCGACTGAATAGCAAAACGTGAAATTTTCAAGAGCTTCTCAGCATGAGCCTCGCCGGGGGGTCGTAAAGGGAAGCCACAAAAACGATGTCAATGTCGACCTTCGCGGTAAAATGAAAGTAAGGGAAAACTTTTCATATTTACTTTGCTTTTGTGGAGTTGTTGATGAAGGACAAAGGCGAGTTATCATTCCTTTGAGTACTTACTAGCGACCCGCCCCGGCTTCGCAGGGATGCAAATGCATGTATTGTATACATATAAACCTTCCTCTTGAATTACTCTATCTATTAAAAAAACCGCATCAAAATCCGTTCGTAGTTTTAAAGACCTAATCATACATTGGGACAGACAGACAACGGGAAGCAACTTTGTTTTAGTTTTATACTATGTAGTGATGCATATACTATGTACCTAGAGATGAAACCTAACAAAACATGGCGTTTTAAATATTTGATATGATATTTGATTTACCTACATATAAGTATTTCAAAAAAGGTTCTTGTTTATTAGCCAGGTTGACTCATGAATTGCATACAAAAATGTGCGGTAGGACCTACAATTATCATCGTCATCAGCCTAAGCTAGTCCACTGCTGGACATAGACCTCCCCTGATGAGAGCTATAGCACACTGTCTTCACCTTGACGCATCCAGCATCTGCCTGAAGTCTTTCGCAGGTCGTCATCCTACCTGGCCAGGAGCAGTTTAAAAGGTCTAAGGGAACAGTCAGCGGAAACGACTTCATTTTATACTATGTAATGTTGTATTTTAGTTCTTACTTCTGTAGACTATCAAAGCAAACCCTTAACTTAGTACTGCTTTTAACTTTAAATTGCTAATATCCTTAATTTTTTAATTCAAAACGCCACAAGGGTCTAATTTGCATACAATACCTAACTAATAAATGGAGCTTAATTGTTGAATCTAATTTATTTCATGCCCATTCATATGCAGTTATTTGGCAATGGAATGTTGGCAATAGACTGTTAAGGCCCTAGTACAATAGATGGTTTCATTAACCGGATTTTAAAGCTATTAATTATATTTATTTATTTGTTATTGGAACCGAATTCATATGATCGGTCACCTACTTGATTTTTTTGTATTTTTTTTTATGTATGGAATAATAAAAAAATAAAAAAAATAACTTAAATAGGCAAATAACCATGTATTAGACATATAAGAGATGAACATGCTAGTGGTTTCTTTTTCACTTCTTCCACTAGTGGACAAAAAATTTAAGTGAACAGTAAAATATTTTATTTTTGATAATAATTTAATGTATAAATATGACTTGTCTAAGTGCTTATTTTGTAAGCCTAAAGAAATAAATGATTTTTTACTTTACTTTAATATTTTCTGATGGGGCTGAAATTTTGCAAAGATGTAGCCTGAAATCTAACATAGGCCACTTTTTATCTCATCAAACCCTTTTTAGGGATAGAAATAATTTATAAACGTTTCCATAGAAAAACGCGCGCGAAGCCGCGGGCAGAAACTAGAAGTTTTTAAACTATACTATCGTTTGTAATTGTAACGTAAACCATGATCCTTTTACTCTCAAAAAAATGTTGTGGTTTTTTTATAGAAATCCTGGGAACTATGCATCCATCATTTATTATTAGAATATAAGATAGGATATTGACGACCGATGTGGAGCGGTGGACGAAGGTCCGCCTGCGACGCAGAATTGAACAGGTTGCGGGTTCGATTTCCGCTTCGGAACAATTGTTTGTACGATCTGCAGATATTTGTTCCGGGTGTTCTGGTCGTTTTCTATGTATTATAAAAAATATCTATCTATGTAATGTATTGTATTATGTATATCAGTTATCTAGTACCCATAACACAAGCTCTGCTTACCATGGGGCAAGATAATACTTTGTGAATTGTCCAGCATTATTTATTTATTGAAAAATTGGCTAGGTTCTAACTGTCAAATGCCAGTATTCATAGATCGGTAAAATGCGAGAAACAATATAAAAATCAAAAAGTCGACAAAACCATAACTAAAAGTAGAAAAATCTAAATAGTCGGCAAATATCGAAATGCGGCAAACGTCGATAAAACCATTTATTACGAGAAATAAACCAAAATCTGTTTTACTCATTGTATATACCTTCCATAACATTCTCAGCTTAAGTGAGGGTATTTCAATTATCTCCAATGCAGTATCAAAGCTCTGTTTATTATACCTAATCGTAAATCATAATTTGCCATTCAGCACTCCATTGCACATTATTGTTCGCGCAAATTTACCAATTACGATAGTGTAATTAGCTTTTAAATAATTGCCATTACAATTTATTACAATCATTATTATCAAAATTAGGTTTACTTGTTACCAATTTTGTCCTGTACTATTATAATTCATAATTTATTTATTTATCAAAAATATAGTTACATAAATACAAAACACAACTTCAAATTCGTTAGTATATATGAGCACTGCTTTTTTAAGTTTTCGGGTCAAATACTAGGTCCTTTTTGCTCGGGAATATTTTTTGTATGGGATAGCTATTTGATTTTTGATGCACTTTTATGATTTTTTTGGAAACAACAAAAAGCAAGTTATTTAAAACACAGAATGTCAAAGATAAATTTATCAGCTGCATCATTCATTTATAACAAATTGTTGTATTTGTACAATAATAGAAACGGTGCACTATTATGATTTTTTAATTGGATTTTTTTTCTTTATCAAAGAACCAAAGAAGAAATGTTGAATTGTACCTAATTCTTTTTTCGAGTTTTTGTGAGATTTCGGGCTAGTTTGGCAAGCAAACCCGTTATGTTCGTCCCTTAAAATAATGACTGATTCATCTAAAAAGTTGACCGATCTATCTCAATTTTCTGGTAAACTATTAGCATAACAAGCCGAGGGGCGGTAATTCTTAAGATAACTAACGACTGGTGGCCGCTGCGGTAGCCGTTAAGCTGAAAAAAGATCTCAGACGCGACCAACCTGTGCGACCGATAGAATATAATAAAGAATTTACTTTATTGCTCAAAAGTTGTACATAGGTGAGCATAATGCTAGATTGCATTCTCTACCTGCTAACCTTTGGGTAGTGTGGACAACAATTTAGTAGGTAGTGTTAGATTACAGAACTTAAAAACATAATAAACACTTATAAACATAATAAAATATACTACTCTTAATAATACTAAGCTACTTTTTATTACCATAACCTTTTCTTAAACAAGAATTTCTCCGTGTCTATATAAATATATTTTTATCTCTTTGATTGTGTATTTAAATGTAATTTTTTGTATGAGCCCTGTACTCGAAATAAACTTTTTTTAAACTTTATCGGTCCATGATCAGTAGGTACCATTATGTAGCTCTTCATACAAATCAAATAATTTAATATAGTTTATTAATGTGTAGGTAATAATGCTACTAATGGTACTGGCTACTAGATGACTGAGTGAATATACTTAATACATATATAGATATAAAGATATTTTACAATACATAGATAGATATTTTTTAATGTTCCAACTACTATTCAATAAACAGCATTTATTTTGTCAATAGCTCCAATGATGCTTAAATTTACACTGGAATAGAACAGACGAAAAAGAAAAGTCGCGTCTTCCATCCTGCGAGAGCTAAAGCTGAGTCATGATTGACGGAATCCATTGCAAAGATGCTGGTCATAGTGCAGAATACTGGACAGTTGCTGAGAGGATTGTTTGTCATGGTATAGATAGAATGATTCACTATTTGTATGGCGGAAACGTAAAACAATTTGATACTTACGGAATTGAGAAGGGTTTCAGAAAACTTAAAAAGTATACCTACTTAGTTAGATAAAATGCAAGGCATCTTATACTTCCTACTGTGTACATTAGTTGGCGCCTGGAGGTCTACTTTGACAAACGAACGAAGTTGACAGATGACGTCGATCGCACGGATCGAACAACCTTACCACGAAGTGGGTTGGTTTGGGCGCGTGACCAACTGACACCTTTCGTTTCGGATCTCTAAGAAATAAATATTAAAATAATTTTCAAAGTATGGTCGCCGAAAGAACGGATCGGCCGTCCGTCGTTTTGTGCGTTTCGACGTCATCCGTCAACTTCGTTCATTTTTCAAATTAGACCTTCTGGATAACTATTGTAAGCGATTACAACGGGTCTCTGGCTAACGCATACATACATAGTACCTACAGCAATAAATATTAATAATAAACACAATAGCTTAACATCATGCGCTGTAAATATTATTATGATCAACGACGAAAA
Source organism: Eupithecia dodoneata (assembly GCA_947044415.1). Taxonomy (NCBI): domain Eukaryota; kingdom Metazoa; phylum Arthropoda; class Insecta; order Lepidoptera; family Geometridae; genus Eupithecia; species Eupithecia dodoneata. The sequence goes on from OX345665.1 coordinate 2,228,882, forward strand.
CATCAAAGCACTAGAAACTCCACCCGAATCCGAAATCACTTATCCAAACCCAATAACCATACATCTTAGCAATACAGCGGTTAAACGAAAACATGTCTTTGCTAGCGATTTGCGAAGATTTATTAGGGTTTTTAAAGTTTCGAGCACGATGCATTCCGAGTTCGTAAATAAAGTGCACGCTCACTGCGACACTTAAATCTTATCTAAATCTCTAGGCAACCTACTTTTCGGAAACTGAAGGAGTAGCTATCGTAAGAGGATAATATAACATTATTTTTGACTTCAAAAGGAGGATTCTATGTTCGGCTGTACGTATATATATTTCTAATGTTAAAGAAAAATATTTCTTAATACATTACCCGGTTCTGTGCGAAGAATATTTTTTCCTTGTACATTGCTGGTAATGTAACTCGGTTATGTACGAGTAACAAGCGGTTGAATTGACACTTTTTCAGTTGTGTTGACCGATTTAAATGATTATTTTGTTTTTCCCCCTATAAAAATGTATCTTGAGTCCCATAAAAGTTTATCCTCGAGGAATAAATATATGTCCCGTAAAACTAAAACTCAAAATAAATAAAATAATAAATAATGCTGGAGCATTCACACACATCTAGTCTCAAGCTAAAATAAAAAAATATGTAAAGAAATTTGAGGTTGGTTTTAAGTTTTGTTTTTCAGAAAAAAACATTAAGTATTAGAATGTTTTGTACGAGTATTATCGTGAGACGATATCTTTATTATTTTCCAAGAAAATAACTCTTATTTTCATAGGACTGTACAATATTACTATTGTCCTTTGTGGCTTTCTAAATATCAAAGGTACAAAATACTTATTCTGACTTTATCACGATATGACAAGCAGCTGGTCTAATTCACGGATAAATTCTCTGTTGGTCGTGATATCAAGATATAAAAAACATAATGGAAAGACGGAAAACATGATATTCCATTATTAATATCTAAGTAAAAGATACGGTTTGCCTAATGACCCTGATCTTCCTTGGAAAGTAATCTCGTATAGAAACAGCATAATACTTTTTCGTTCGCTATCTATAGAAACACAATGTGTAGCGTTTAATCAGTAGCTATGCATTCTCAAAGTCGATTCTTCTTTATTCTCACAAAGTATAAAATAAAGTCGCTTCCGCTGTCTGTTCGTTTAGATTTTTTAAATTATTCAATAGATACAGTGATTCAAGAGAAGGGTTTATAAACCATTTGACACATAGATTTCGACGCGGGCGAAGCCGTCGCGCAGCTAGTGTATTATAAATCGATATATGTTTATACTTGAAGACAGGCTTGAAAGCAAGGCCGTGGCAGTTGCGGTGTAAGAATCGACCCCTCCAGACTCAGCCCGAGGAAGTCGTAAAACTTGTTGCGCAACTGATAGCACCGCTGCAGCGCAGGAAAAAAATGCATTCAAATATGGGCTACTCGTAATATTTAGATGTATTTCATATTGACGGCATCGAATGACTGACCACAAGTTTGAAGCTAGTAGGAAGCCATTTTGTTATTTGAAAATGTATCTAAAGTTAACGAGTTTATGCCCATATTTGAATGCACATTTATATGTTCTGATACTTTTACACTTACGTACATAATGTGTTCTGATTTTCTGATACGTTCAAATCTGCCTTATTGTTTGATTGCAATGAAGGCTGACATATTCTATAACTCCACAGCTTCTGCAGTTAAAATTCAAATTCAGTTACACTTCTGTACAAACACTCTCTTGTGCTTCTCTATACCTACAGTGGGTTCCTGTAAATAGAGCGGGGCTCCATCCCTTGATTGCGGCGTGTCCGCGGTAATCCGACATTAGTGGCCGCCGCGCCGCGGATTCGAACCCGCGTCTAGCACTCGTGTGGTTAGGGGGATTAGTTGGGATTTGGGCAGTAATGTTGGTAATATCTAGATGTCTAATTAGTATTATTGTAAGGAGTTGTTTTAGGTACTAACTTTTTTTATATGTATTATGTATTAGGTTCTGACCGCGACTTCGCACGCGTTGTTTCTATTGAAACTTGACTGACTGACTGATTGATTTGACTTGTCTAAGTGCTTATTTTGTAAGCCTAAATAACATAAAAACCTTTGAATTTTGTTTTTTTGTCAAACGTTTTATGGTTATCCCATGGGAACGTATTTATGGGATAAATACTTTTCATCCCATAAATCAGATCACATGGGGCATGGACCTATGTGAAGTGATTTATTATTATAAAGTACTTAGCTACAATATGAACCTAACCATATAATAAAATCAAAGACACGTTAAAGTATAAACAAATCCAAGAAAAAACGATTTCCTTAAAGTAACGTAAACTTATTCGTTTGTTTTAAGCGAAACAAGCAACACTGCCAAAACCACTGCATCCTATAAAATCTAGACACGGAAAGTTTAGACAAACGTGCAATTTCTTGAACATGCATGGATCAGACAAGTTCGTAGCGAGCCAAATAGGATAGTGGAATATTTCTTAGCGGCCACGCGTTGCAGCCACTTTATTCAAATTGTGCCCACTCTCGTCTTAAGCCGTCGATCGGTTATATCGATCACGGTTAATTGACTGAAAACCACCTAGAATGATGAAAAATGTTAAGACATTTTCCATCAATCTAGGTGGTTTTCAGCCAATTTGCGGGCCACGGCTTTTTGCGGGCCACGCGTTGCAGCCACTTATTCAAATTCTGCCCACTCTCGTCTTAAGCCGTCGATCGGCTATATCCATCACGGTTCATAAGCTGAAAACCACCTAGAATGATGGAAAATATCTTAGCGGGCCACGCGTTGCAGCCAGTGTATTCAAATTATGCCCACTCTCGTCTTAAGCCGTCGATCGGCTATATCGATCACGGTTAATTAGCTGAAAAACACCTAAGATGGTGGAAAATGTCTTAGAAGGTCACGCGTTGCAGCCACTTTATTCAAATTATGCCCACTCTCGTCTTAAGCCGTCGATCGGTTACATCACAGTTAATTGGCTGAAAACCACTATAACCAACCATCCATTGTGGCTTTGGTTCGATCCTTGTTGTCCATAAACAGATGTAGGTATAGGCGCCTACTAATCTTACTATGAAACCCTAACATCGTTGATTTGGTTGGTCTTTATCTAACACTAGTGGCCCGTCCTGACTTTGTCCGGGTGGACATTTGTTTCACAAACATTTGCGATGAACTTAGAGTAAATGTATCTTTATACACGAAAAAGTAATTTTTTGGGATAAAATTATCATAGCCTATGACGCTCATAAATCCATGATCCAGAGATTACCTCCTACAACCTAACAAACTCACATACTTTACGTCTTTATAATATTTGTATAGATTGAAAATCCTAGAACAGATCTTAGAGAGTTGTACAGTATTATATTGGCCACACCACTGAGTGATGCGGCAGTCAAATTATTTAGGATAGTTTTAAAAATAATTTAGTTTTAAGTTCTATTATTATTATTTTAAGCCATTATTGTCCCACTGCTGGGCAAAGGCCTCCCTTTTCTTATTCCTTCCACTCCTCGCGATCCAACGCTGCAACAGGTCATGATGGAAGATGTACCTCGAGCTCGTCGCGCCATCTCATCCTAGGCCTTCCACGTCGCCTCTTAGCGTTTAAGTTATATTGTGTTTGTTAAAATACGGGACTAAATCATCGTCATTAAAATATAATAAACAATTCTAAAACGGTTCTAAAACCTTTTTTGGAATTCTTTATTATATTTATATATGTATATATAATTATTATACATATTGAGAAGGGATTCAAGCGACATTTACAGAGGTGTATTGTATAAAAATGCACTGCAAAATCCAGAGATTCTCAGATTCCCTAGAGAGAAGAAATCCCCTAGGAGTTTACTTTAGCATAACTTTCCACAACATATCACAAGTTGCGGAACTTTTTCCAGCTCGCAAAATGAGAATGGAATTAGTGGTAAGTAGAAACTTGCTTACGGCGAACTAACCCCAAGGTGGGGATTTATAACTCAACTGGACCACTAGGGACCGCAGGCCTAACTGCCGAGGTCTAGGGATAAGCGACAAGCGAATAAAACGAGCTAGAAATACCTAGCTTCCATTTGTTAAGCGGAATTATATGCTGAGGTTCTTACCACAACTTAAAGTAAGGCTTAAATAAGGTACCTACGATTTATAATCTAAAGATCGCTGGAAGTATTGGTACCTAAGTCGAAAATTGGAAGGCTATGTACAAAAAATTACTTATTAAACTGTCATCATTCGTTTGCGCTCTAAGTATTTTAAAAGCCTAACGACGAGCGAGACTGCTTTGTCTGTGTATTATATAAAAAATTATATAATAAAAGAAAAGTAAAAACATATTATGATTCTAAATTCCTTGAAAAATACTGTTAGGAAAAGAATTTGAAAAAGCTCTGCTTCCACGTTAAGAAAACCTATAGATAATCTTTTTCAACAGTAGCGATAATAAAATATCGCTGATGCTTGTGAGAAGAACCATACAGCTATTCCACGGGACTTAACAAGGTTTATATAGTAACAGTTAACCGCTTAATTAAACTTAACGTAAAGTATAACAGGAAGGTTGAGCCTGGTGGCAGTTTTGACGGCTTCATTAGGATATCCGACCCTGATACTGATAAGACAAGGCACAAGATACTTCGCTACATCGAAATTACAGCAATTGGGCTCCTAAAATGTCGCACATCATCAGCCTATATTAGTCCACTGCTGGACATAGGCCTCACCCAATGAGCGCCATAGCGCCCTGTCTTCAGTTTGACGCATCCAGCATCTACCTGCAGTCTTTCGCAGGTCGTCATCCCACCTGGTCGAAATGTCGCACACAGCTGATGTATTTCATCTCTAATCTGTACAAAAATACTTATCATAAATTCCATTTTTGCATTTTTCGTTGAGAGTGGAAATAAACTTATTGTAACTTTTGACGAAGCTGCATTTTTGGTAAGAGAACATTAGACACCAAATACGTAAGTTCGCGAATAATCTGGCCCTCCCATAAGCACTATGTCACAGTTTTATGCGATAGAGAAGTCCTAGAGCGAGAACGTTAGGCGTTTTGAAGTGCGCGCTTACGCCGCCGCCAACCACATTCCCTGACAAAATATGAGGCGCACTTGAATCGAACGCGCGTTTGTGTGGATTATGGATGTATCGGCAGTTAGTTTTAAGAACGCGTCACCAAAGTGCGCACCTCAAAACGCCTAATATACTACATACATAGTCTAATAGATTTAACCATACATAACGTTAGTCAAGCAGAGGTTAGACTACACAAACATATTGGCCAGATAGAATATGAATAAGAAACTTCTCCAAAACAACTTCACTATTGAATGTTACAAACTGACAAGCAAGAACTAAAAAGCTATGTGACAAAGCCGGCTCTTAGGCCCTCAGGGTTTGAAGCTTTCAAACCCTGAGATGGTGTCGAAGCGAGCCTTTTACTATGCCGATGAAAGCCTCGACACGAGGACGCGATGTGAATGCAGAGGGAATGGGAGATGGTGGTAGGATGTCGCGGTAGCGGAAACATGTTCAATAGCGGTTTCAAATGTGTATAGTTCGTGTAACACGCACTATACTGTACGGCTCCGTAGGTACCCATAGGCTTAAAACGGGGCTACTAAGCCTCCGCTGTCCGTCCGACTGTCTGTCCATCTGTCAGCGGTCTGTATCTCATGAACCGTAAAAGGCAGACAGTTGAATTTTTCATTCAATGTTTTCTTGTGCCGCTATTAATAAAAACAAATACCTAATAAAGATAAAATATACGCTTATTAAAATTAAAGGGGGCTCTTACAAAGATGTAACGCATCTCCGGTATGGTAGAGTCTGGGCCTTAAGTTCTGTTACGTGTACTTAAATCGCTCATCTCAGTCAGTAGCACCCACCCTTACAATCTTATGCATAGAGGAGTGAGTCTCCGTTTCACGCTGAAACAGTCCCATTCAGCTTGTAAACAGAGCGGGGGAATTCAGCTGGGGACGTTTTGTCCCATATTGTATGGATAAGTGGCCTTTTCGGTGCCGCTGTTGGTTTTTCTCTTGAAGATCCTTTGTCAATAGGTTCGGGTGGTTGAAAGTTTTTGAGTTAATGTGTATTTGAAGAATGGTTAGGTATTACTTTTCAAAGAACCTTTTAACATTTTGTAATTTGGTTGGTACTTCGGAGTTTCTTGGAAAATTACGATAAAGATATTACGATTTAGAAGCAAGTTATAGAAATCAAAGTAAAGATATTAAAAGTGAACCTTTACAATTCTCATGAAGCGTGTGTTAAGCACACAGCAGCGAATTTTCTTCAGAATTTTAGGTTTAGTGATGCTCTGTAAAATTTCTAGCAATACTATGCCATCTTGTTTTCGCCTGCAGCAATAATAATTTACAAATACAAAATGATTTATTTGCCTTTTAACTTATGAGATATGTACACATTACTGGCGGCCCCTACACGAGGCAAGATTGTGTAGCGGGCAAACAAACAAAAAATATATGAAGATAAATCAATTAGGTGATGCAAAACTAAATAAATCAGAACATGAACAACATTTGTGTATATACAAAATACAAAATAAATACATAATATCCTTGAATACCTGCATCCTTAAAATCTAGAGTACTCTGAGCTAGTCTCTATGTTAGCCTCCGTTTGAATTATTACCTACATGTATGCGGCAGTAATACCTATTCAACCACAGACCGAGGTGGTGTGATTATGCTGCTTTGACCAAGTGCAAGCATAGCAACGCGTGTGCTTCTTGCATTAGTGAGTGCATTGGGGTTGGCCTAACTTAGAAGAGAGCTTCAAAAACAAATCAATAGATTCAAAACTTTTGGTAGAATCAATTATGGCTTTTTACTTCTCTTTCTCAAAAAGCGTGTCATTATTAGTGTAGGTAGCGGACGTAAAACAAGAATTTACGCTCTCGATTAAAAATATTTTTTGTAAAATAATGTCTGAAATCATCAGCCATTACAGGACAGGACATTCGTTCTCTTAAATAAAGACTCGACTGTTTGGTATTCCATTTGCAACATACATTTCATTGCAATTAATTTTTGAAAATGGAACTGCTTGCGCCTTCTTGGTGATTGTTCGATGCTTTTATGAAGGTGATTCTTTTTTTTTTCTTCGTGGTAGAATGCGTAGGGACGTACCTACTTTGCATTTAGCGTAACGGATAAACAAAAGAGTTTGTAGTACATATTTAATTGAAACTGTCATCAAGCTAAAAATAAGTTAATAATATTATGCAATTGGAACAGAAAGGCATATAAATAATTCATATGCGGTGGGCGATGCACGATGGTCCGCCTGCGACGCAGGAGGTTGCGGGTTCAATTCCCGCCTCGGGACGATTGAGTGTAGGTACGATCTGCAGATATTTGTTCCGGGTGTTATATTTACTAAAAAATATTATCTATCTATGTAATCTATTGTAATAAGTATATCAGTTATCTAGTACCCATAACACAAACTCTGCTTAGCTTGGGGCTAGATGATGCTGTGTGGATTGTCCTACATTATTTTATTTATTCAAAAAGAACTAATGTTCTTCAAATCAATCAGTCTGAATTTCTAGACCATAAATATAACAAATTAATAGGTGTTGACAAAATGAAGCTAATCCTGGATAAGTCTTCACTTTCGAAAGAGCCCTGAATCTCACTCTATGGACATCCAACAATCGTAAATATTGAATGAGCTCGCCCCAGCTGGGGCAAATTACTCCAAATGTCTCAGTTATCTCTACTGACCAGATTTTGAATGCAAATGACTTGAGAAGTTACCTAAGTACCAAAACAGAGATTAGCTTGAGGTTCAATCAAATGTTGTAGTTTTAATGAGACTAGCCTTCTGCTTTCGGCTTTGCAACTTTCCTACTATACAATCTATCTCATTTCCAAATTTTCTTAATTTGATATTAATGGGCATAGAAGGAGGTTGTTTTTTATGTACTTATATGTGTATGGTAATAAGTTTAAAGACAGGTTCAATCATTCAGGTTGACATTCAATTATTTTAACTAACATGGTTACAAACATTAAAATGATTAGGTAGGTATATAATAGTTGAGATACGGTGGATGAAATCAAAATAACGGAAACCTCAAAAATCACATCATGGTTATTTCAGACTAGCTGCGCCCCGCGGTTTCGTGGTGATAGATATTTTGGATAATATATACAATATATCTTTATAAATTGTAGCCTAATGTGTTATTCTGATATGTAAGCTCATCAAAATCCATTCAGTAGTTTTTGAAAGAGCAATAAACATCCTCAGAAACTTTCGCGTTTAGTAGGATAGCTTTTTACCCATAGCATCCCAATCGAAACCAACTCGATCTAAATCAAATTTTTACTTTCTAAGAAGTTAACTGCAATGAATTCTCAAGGGTTTTTCCGATCTTAGCTAGTTTAAGTCATCTCGCAAAGGTTAAAAGTCGCATTAGCAATAATTACTCCAGCAGATTCCACTTTAACAAAGAGATTGGTTCATCTGATGTCCACTTGAGCAGATGTGACCTTTTTGACATCCTTTCTGCGAACCTTGGATTGCTGAGTTTTATCTGTACTTAACTTTATACCTAAGTTAATTACAGATATATAAGTTAAGTATATTATATATACATATATATAATATTAGGTAAGTAGGTACTAGTTTATTACATACCAACTATTAAACTATAAGGTATGATAGTTGGTTAGTAATAAACACACCTTCACATTTAGATGGAAAGTTGATGAAAGATGTGTTGTGTGTTTGTACGTACGCCACCGTCTACACTTTTTCTATCACTTCCTGTCCATCCAATATTGATCTGGTAGAAATCGCTCAAAGTGATAAAGCCACCCATTGTACAACATATTCTGTGTGTTTTTTCCTGTCGTGTTTGTTACCTGTCTGTTTTATTTGGTGTGGAATAAAGAGTAATTGTATTGTATTGTTAGGTAGGTACTTCTTCAAATAAATAAAGTAGGTTTAGACCTGACCTAGATAATTAATTAACGAAAAGTGTTTTTGAAAAGTGATAATATGCAGTAAATATGTAGTAACTTCAGTTTATGTAAATACAGTCAGTATTTACAAAAAATATAGAATATTTTGTTGATTTTCGTTATCTAAGTCAGCCGTACACAATTTGGCTGCTTTTTAGCCTGTCAATTTTGATTAAAAGCACAAACTGATATCGACTTATATAGCTTACCTCAATAACGAAGTAAAAAATACCTTTAGGTAAGTAGTTTTTGGAGGGCAGTGACCCTTATCCTTTCACCATGCAGTAGTGAATTGAACTACCCTACAGGATAACCCTTCGTTGGGAAGATCCTCATTATTTTCTCGAAAAGGTAGGGTCAATGACCTGCGAAGTTGTTTACATGAGGTTGTGTATACTTTTCTGTTTTTGTAGAATACTTAATTACCCATAAATTTTAAAATGTTGTCCTTATTTTTCTTGTAAGTTCGTAAATAAAATAATTAAATGATTAACCCTAAATCGATTTTATTATAAAACTTTTATATGGTGAATGCAGATATTTGCAGGTTGTTTTCAGAGTCACTCAAAGACTTTTTATAGAAATATCAGTAGGTAGTGTAGTCAGCGTTTCTAATAAAGATTTATGTTTCTTATAAGGTTTTCTATTTTGTATCTAGGTACAAGTTGTTTCGTACAGTGTAATGGCCTGACAAACTGATAAAACATTTATGACAATCACAAATAACTTTAAAAGCTTCCTAAATTCAGATAGAGCTTCTATATAAATCCTGCATAAGCCCTCGATATGTCATCATGCCGCTTCAACATTTTATTTAGCATCCGCCATTTTGAATTTGGGGCAACCATTTTAAATTGACGCGAGAACGCGGGAACTACAGTGCCTAAATCTCTACTCGATTTATTTTGTAGACACGTTGATTAATTTGTAGCTATTGTAAGGGACGTACCTATCGGGGGGATCGAGCAAATAAAACAAGCTAGTTCGAACGCAAAATCTTTACAGAGATTTCTGTATTTGTTTTTGCGAACCGAACCTAATGCTTATGGGGTCGTCAATTAATCACATGAGGTTTTTAGCAACTTTAACGTCCCCAAGTGTAAATAAATAGAATATTATTGTCTCTAAAGACAGAATAGAATAGAACAGAATAAGTTTATTTGTAACTCAATACATAAAAATATAAAACAAACATGATTATAAAAAATAAAGGACAAAACAGATTTTTGTAATTGAGTCACAAATCGGACTCTATCTCAGCATGAGTTAATTGTAAGCATGTTACAATCAATGCTGGTCTTCCGATAGAGCCGTTTGGTGACGTCACGGAAGATAACACAAGACAGATATATAACAAAGAATAAAAGACAAGACTATAACAATAAAATAAAAACTCACAAGATCTGTTCACTAGTTTTATGTTTAAAGTTGTTAATAGTGGAGACTTCACTGGTCTATGTAAATCCTTATTGTTACTCTTTATAATGTCTATGTACTGTCTGTCTTCCAAATAAACTAAAATAAAAAAACTAGGACAACGGATAGCGGTTATTTCTACGTTGATACATACACAGGACAGGTTAATATGATCGTATTTAATTCTAGAAAATAAAACCTTGATACAAATGTACCCATGTCGGTTTAGAAAAGGCGCATTCAACGTAATAAAACCGGCCAAGTGCGAGTCGACTAGCACACGGATGGTTCCGTACATAACTATTTCGCACAAGGAACCCAAAAAAACTGAAAAATATAATAGCAAAAAGCCATTAAGAAGTAGTCACGATTCTAGTACTGACTGCTTAACTTAATTCAGTTATCGGTACCTAGTACCTCACCTACTCAACTTGGTATGGACATTGGAATCTTTTATTATTATTTCTTTTATTATGTATTTTTGTTATATGGTAATCAAAATCTAAATTTTGTCGAAATTTCGAGTCTTTTACAGACAGTGGAGGCTTAGTAATAGGGTCCGTTTTCACCCTTTGGGTACGAAACCCTAAAAAGGAGTAGGTACATTTGACAACACCTGGTGATAAATTGGTGAATTTTTAGCATATTTTTAGAATTTCTTTCCCTTTCGAGCCTCGTGGAATTAAATGGAGAACTTTAGTGGGTAAGTAGGCAATTCGGCCGGGTGACCAATTTTGACCAATTTTGACGTTGTAGCTGGTGTCAAACCAATACAAAAGTGACGTTTGACAGCACTGATTGCTTAATTGACGCTTGTCGCAAACCGGTCGCGAGTTAGGTACATAATCACCATACGGGTATATCGAGGTACTGAAACATGACGTCATGCTGACACATATGAAAAAAAAAAATTAAATACCTGGTATTTACATTTTTTATCCAATAATAACAATAAAATATTCAACAATGTGGTCCGCGGGAGTCCGTGCCCACAGAACTCGGTTTAATTAACTGTAATGTTTCAGAGCTACGAATAATTTAACAATCGAAATTATACTCGGAATATTTAATGGCTACTGTAAAATAATTCGCCAATGAAAATAGGAAATATTTAGGAAACTTAAAAGTGCTTCATTTGAGCTTTACAGAGCAATATATGTATACTAAATATAGAAATTAATATTTAAAAGTTACGGAAGTCATCTAAATGTTCAGTACCTTTTAAGTACTAATTTATTTCACCATATATAAATACATACATTGGTTTACACTTGTTATATTTTTTTTCATAATTATTATACTTAAATATAATTAATAACACTTCAGCTTACTTGTAAGTAAGTGGAATTTACTATTTTACAATTATGTATATATGTATCATGTAATCTTATTTAAGCAACCGTAGTACTAATTGTTTGTTACATTTTTTTCTGTCTTGTTTTAATAACCTGTAATTAGATAGTAATAACTGTACCTACTCGATCATATTTATATTATAGCAGCACGTATGTACTATGTTGCAATCAAGTTCTGATCAACCTTTATTTAACCTCATAATTTAATGTGATTGTGATGTGTTTTGTACGTTAAATAAATAAATAAATAATAAATAGTTATGTACTTTAAAAGTAGTTTTAGGGCGCCCTCCGGCTAGGTAAATTGACGAGCTGCGAAAGACTGCAGACAGATGCTGGATGCCGCAAGCTGAAGACAGAGCGCTTTGGTGCACTGTAACTAAAACAACGTCATAACAATATCATCATCATCATCAGCCTATATCAGTCCACTGCTCGACATAGGCCTCCCCCAATGAGCGCCATAGCGCCCTGTGCTCAGCTTTCCGCATCCAGCATCTAACTGCAGTCTTTCGCAGTTCGTCATACCACCTAGTACTATATACAAATACACAATAGGCAAATAACCATGTATTAGACATATAAGAGATGAACATGCTAGTGGTTTCTTTTCATTTCTTCCACATAGTGGACAAAAAATTGAAGTGAACAGTAAAATAATTTAATTTGATAATAATTTATATATAAAATATGACTTGTCTAAGTGCTTATTTTGTAAGCCTAAAGAAATAAATATTTTTTTAATTTACTTTTACTTTACCTGTAGGGGGTCTTACACTACAACGTTTTATCGTGGTCTGCACTCAAGAACACGTTTGCCCCAGCGCCAGCGGCCGTCGGTTCTTCGCGAGATATGGCCGGCCCACTGCCACTTCAGCTGAAGACACGTAGTTTTCCAAATGCTGGCCATAACAATATACAATAGTCCAAAGCTTCTATTTATATCAATCACGTTAGGAAGTGATCTTTCCCATCAAAAGCTTATTAGGCTATTCAGTTTCATGCCATTCCGATCCCGCGGGTACTTAAAGAGTTCAACAAATAGCCCCCATCTGGGTTATACTCTCGCAAATGAATACGTTATGTTCGAAAACTTGGAGAAATAGGACTCAAAGTTAGCAAGAAACTTCTGTGTTAGTTTTCATTGAGTTTGAGAGCTAGGGAATCGCAAAGGACCTCACTTACCTTTATGTACCTACCGACTTATAGTTCCTTGGGGAGTTTTTGTCGTTAGCATTCGGGATTGTATACTTGAAGTTTTGAACCATTGGGGGTGATTCAAGTTTTCTTCAATGACGAATAAAATTTAAGAAGTTACGTTCTAATATAGTTGAAACAAAGATACCTTTCATTTTATTTGATTGGTGAGAAATAAATAAACCTTCTTCCTTGCATTTTATACTGATTTTAAAGTTTTGCGGGACTTATCCCTCGGGAATAAATGTTTTAGATAAATATATAGATAGAGTATTCTTTATTGCATACTTCTATTAGAAACTAAAGAGAAAAAGAGCTATGCTCGGGGTTTCTCTGAAGGATAGGATTCGTAACGAATACATCCGACAGAGAACCAAGGTTATCGACATAGCTCAAAGAATTAGCAAGCTGAAGTGGCAGTGGGCCGGCCATATCTCGCGAAGAACCGACGGCCGCTGGGGCAAACGTGTTCTTTAGTGGAGACCACGACTCGGTAAACGTAGTGTAGGACGCCCTCCGACCAGGTGGGATGACGACCTGCGAAAGACAGCAGGTAGATGCTGGATGCGGCAAGCTGAAGACAGGGCGCTATGGCGCTCATGGGGGAGGTCTATTTCCAGCAGTGGACTGCTATAGGCTGATGATGATGATTAGAAACTATGTACAGTAAAAACTTAAAAATTAAGAAACAATTGGCAGTCTTATCGCTCAAGAGAACATCTCTACCTTTAGCCACTGATCTAGGTCCAGTTTTCCCGACACGAATACAATATGTAGATTAATAGCATGTTTGTAATGTAGGTATGTAGAGTAAGTATTTGTTTTCTGTTTTGTTACCATATATTAAAAATTATTTAAAAAAAATTATTAAAGGGCCACCGTCTATATTGTTCCTTCATGTCCAGTCCATCCTAAGGTTGCCTGGAAGAGATCGCTCTCAGCGATAAGGCTGCCCTTATTGTAAGTTTTTATTTCTGTATTGTTTTCTGTTTTGTGTGGTATAATAAAGTGTTTTCTATCTATCTATAGTTATGCTAACACTGTCCGTGTCAATACTTTGTACAAGGTTACCTCAAAAACCTCACAATATACCTGTAGCTCGGTTGTAATCCATTTGAGACGGTAGCGCTGGTTACCCGCCACTCTGACGCAGCCGGAGGGCTACGCAAACATTCCTCCCATTCCATTAACTAATTGTTAATTATCCTCTTTCCCCTATCTCCCCTGCAACGATGACGTCCCGGGGACTATTAAACCGTGGACCCTAAATTCGACAGAATAGCTTAACTCTATGTGTTTCTATGGAAATGTTTTAAGATTATGTGCCTCCTTGTTTTCCGTTTGTTTATTCTCTGCCTGTTTTTTGTTGTGTGCCTAAAACTACGTACTTACAGGCTGTTTCAGTCCGATCCGTTTAATAGTTTCTGCGTTAAGAATCTATCTATCTTAACCTACAAACTTGCATTTATAATACTTATTTCTGCCAGCGGCTTCGCACTCGTTGTTTCTGTGGAAATGTTTTAAGATTATTTCTATCCTATAGGAACTTATGTGATAAAACGTACGCTAGCCTATGTTTTATTGTGGGCCAGAACTACCTGAGTACAACATTTCGTCCATCCACCAGTCGGATCCGTTCAGTAGTTACGGCGTGAAGAATTAAGTAACATCCATCCATCGATCTAAACATCCATACTTTCGCATTTATGATATTAGTGATGTAATGTTACAGCACAGATGACCAACTTCCATATCATAAAAACTCTTTTGAGCGTTCTGAAACCGACTGTCATACTTAGTCCATAAGCTGATAGTCCAGGGGCACCTTCCTTGATTGAGTATATTAATAGCATTCTTTGTTAGAGGGGAGAGACGGCCTACTGTCACCAGCTTCTAATAATTGACACTTTTTCATTTTGAATAATTTCAGGGGAGATGCTGTGCAATTTAAAAAAATATTTTATGACTAAATTATGGCAAAATTATGGTTTTTATGGTTAAAATTGTTTTATTTCCTACGGTAAAAATGATGCAAGTACCGTGGAAATTGCCCTCAACAATAATTGTTTGCCGTGAAACTTGCCCGTTAGTTGCAGGTTAGTTTTTTTGGCGATTGGGCAAGTTTTGCGCCTGCTTACCGATCGAAGTTAAAGGATCGTTTAAATTTTAGTTTACTTTAAGTTGGTTTATGCCATCTGTATAGAAATACGAATTAATCAATAATTGGTGTAAATAAATAAATTACACATTCCCTACACATTCCCATAACTAGGGTCCAACTAAATTTAAACAGTACAAAAGGCTAAAGGACTAAAAGCCATGGTCGTATATTCAGATACCGATCTCCAATTTAACTTTCTCGATTCCCGACTTTTGTTTAACAGAACTTGCTACTGCATTCTGAACTCTATTTTATTGGAATAGGAAGAAAAGTTGTCTAGAGTAACTTCGATGCAGGTAACGTTCCTAGTAGAATCGATGGAATTGGAATTTTAGGTTATTAGATAACAGATGTAGGTTTACCTAGTGGAACCAATGAATTGGTTTTTAGGAAAAGTCATCATCATCATGATGATGACTGATGAGAAAAGTCAACGGGACCCTAATAGTGACCTACTGCCTAGCCTGTATGTTAGATATTATAGGGTCTAGTTGCTATGTTCACTCTCTTAAGTGAGGTTAACCACATACAATAAAAACTTGTCTGTTTGTCTGACCGTCACAGGCACTCTTTGTTAACCAATTTTGAAGTTTGAGAGTTCTAAGTTTTTACGACAGATCTTTTCCAAACCTCTGTTATCCCAGTACTAGACAAAGGTCTCCTCATGGTCACTATAGATAGACAAAATTACAGAACCCGTGTGAGAGACTCACGCTTGGCTGGTTTATTTGTCCGCACATCCTACAAAAAGCGATAGAAACGACATTTTTTTATACTCGACCATACAGGACGTTACATAGATTCCTACTTCCAAAAGGGAAGAAAAAGCTTTGTCCAAAAACCTGAAAGTTTTTACAAAGGGCCAAAGAATAAGCACTCAAAGAGCGTGCTCATACCAGCGTTTTGAAATGCACGTGCCCCCCACAACAAGAGAATTCACTTCTCAGGAGCATTAACTTGGTGATCGACATCATAACTAAACAAATAGATAAAAAAAAAAAATTTGGTTTATACTTCTAAGTGTCTCTAAGCGACACATCAGCCGAAGGTACGGCGACGAAAGGTCAGCGGCTGAAGTTTCGGTTGTAATATTCCGCTGGTATAACAAACCGAACGCTCAGAACGCGGCGTTTTGTTGAGTGCGCTATGAGACGGAAAATTACTTGCGTCGTCGTCAGTCGGTGTTGGTACACTTGCCGCCGCAGCCCGCACCCGAGGAAAATACGCCGAACGTTCAACTACGCGCGCCGAACTTCCGGTCGCGTAACGCGTCGCGTGATGTGTCGCTTACTATGCAAAATACATTGAGTGCGTTTTGGTTGAAATAATCACTAGAAGGCAGGTTCGGCGCTACGCTGAACGCGACGTAATTTCGGCTTATGTGTCATAGGGAACTTGAAAATCACTGCGAGCGTATTGAACCGAACGATCGGCGCCGTACGTTCCGCAGATGTGTCGCGACACTAAGTGTATATAAGGAGTTATTGCATTTTAACATTTAAAAAACTATCGTAGATAAACGAATGCATTTTGAAAATACAAGGCGGGAAAGGAGGCGCACGATATGCCAAATTCAATGAATTGTATTATTATGTAAATTCTACGTAAGTATTATAACTATCGATAATTCTAAACTCACTACTCAGTATATATGAATCACTCGTATAACTCACTTCCAAGATTTTATTTGAGCAACTTTCCTGTCCCTTGGGAAGCAGCTTCACATCCGGATGTTTGACTGTTTGTCCTACTCTCGAGCCGGGAATCGAATGGGACACAATGGGTTTGTTTATGGGAACTTTGGGTTAATACGGAATGTTTAGGAATTTTAAAGAGGAGAGAGGTTTGAAGTAGTATATGATAGATATTCTATAAGAACCGTATGATGGGGCCGACGTATTATAGTTATTTGTTCATCAAGTACCTAAGCAAAACTATTTTTTGTTGTCAGCAGTCGTGTTTAGAACCACTCGTTCCGCTCGTGACTCTATTCTAACTGATTTGCTAGCTCGGGATTTAATATCGGCACGTACAACAAAAAATCTTTTTGCTCACTTGTTGAACAAATAACTATTTTTAAACGTATAAAATACGCAGAACACCCGGAACAAATATTTCAAAATCAAACCCAGTCTCAGGCGTACCTCGTTACCTACCTTTGTCAAAAGATGGAGGATGTTTACAGTGTATCATAAGATATTTCTACTACTACTATACAATAAATTTATCTATCACTTTTAACCCTCAACCAAAATCAAGTGAACTCAACATTTTCCACTTCCATTATTTCCTTTCTTTACTAGACAAACGAAACTACGAGCTCATTTAGAATTCCATGCTAAGCTCGCAAAACGCCGCTAAGCGCAGCATTAGTATGTATCTACTGAAACTCTTATTAACCGTAATTATCATGTAAAGTTAGCGGCAGAACTTTGCATGTTATTACGAAACTGGGTGTAAAAAAGTTGTCTGAAACTACGACTAGGTACCCGTACTTAGCAGTTAGCAGATATAAGAAAGTTTAGCGATATTAAAATCGCAATAATATTATTAATGCGAAAGTTTGGATGTGTGGATGTTTGTTACTTCTTAAAGCTAAAACTACTGAATAGATCGGGCTGAAAAACATGCAAATATAGTAGCCTAAGTTGTAGCGTAAACCTGGAATCTACATATGTGTGATTTCAGGCTTACCTAAGGGTTTTTAGCCCATCAATAATTTCCATGAGATAGGTACGTTGTAGGTACATAACTCCTGTTCTTAGATTTTGAACTATTTTGTGTTTTTCTTGTTATTTCGTTATGTATTTTCTTTGTTTCCTATGTATTATTTATGTTTGACATATAAGAAAGAACTGAACTGAACTGTTAATTTAAACATTGATAGCTCTATCTTATGTCTATGTAAGTCTATTATTTAGTGCTTACTATCTATATATCTATCTACGTTTCAATAGAAATAACGCGTGCGAAGCTGCTGGCAGAATCTAGTTTAATACTTAATAGGTAAAACACGGGGGACACCAAACACTTAAAAAATCAATTAGAATCCAAAACATGGTTGAACAAAAGCTTCCCTTCACCATTCCTCATGCATATCTACAGCAAAAAACTTAATTAAAGGCATTTTTCGTTGAATTTTCTATTATTTGGAGAAGTACGATTTTTGTATGCACAGCGAGACCCGGACAGGACACGGGTGTCCGGGATTTATAACGTAGCGAAGCTGGGAATAGCTCTATCAAATTGTTCTAGCTTTCTCAAATAACATTTTTGAACGAAACTGATAAACTCAAAGTACCTGGACTTTACCAACAGGGCATTTGGATACTTTTTATAACTAAGTACGTAAGAATACGTGAATTGGTAATGGATTCATAGGCCTCTTGAGTACCTTGAATAAAGTTAATAGCGAACTTTCTTTCTAAATTATAAGGCTATTATGTGGTAAGATAAAAAAACGACGGAGAAAATCTCAACTCTGATCAACGCTGTTTGAAAGCGAATACGTACATAAAATTGTAACTTGCGTAGTATTAATTAGCAAACTACGCTAATTAATACTTCGCAAGTTAGTTATGTAGTACAAATAAGACTTATTAATACGCAATAGATAACGTTTTATTTGTTAGCGACCAGCCCTAGTCTTACACCTTCTATGAGTCCTTACAACAACCCTGTTCATCACAACGCTTATTCTTCCGAAACCAAGCTGATTTTCAAGTAAAGCCTGAGCTATACTACGTTTCAGACGTAGTATAGCTCAGGCACCGACTGTCCGTCGTAACGTAACTAAACAGATCTGTTTCCAAATGCAACCACAAACCTTCCAAACACCCCAGTTCCACACTGAATAAGCTGTTAACATTACCCAGCTAACAAGACCGGACGGCACCGGACAGCGGCACCGGCCGACAACTCCGCAAGATTAATTGCACGTTAGCTCACTATTCGGAGCACGTTGATTTTTGCCGAATGCCGGACGCGGGATACGTACTGCAGGATATTGCTGAAATGATTCATATGCACTTTACTAATGTTTGTGGAACTATGGATTTTTTAAAACTCTGTTTGTGAATACATGTTTAGTATTCATTTATTCCGTCGTTGGTAATATACATATTGATACACTAGATGTTGTTATTTTCTAAAACAGGATAATAATCCTATATTAGAAATATACAGGGTGATTAGTAGCTAGGTGCAAAGCTACAAGGAGAATAGACCATTTAGAACTATTTCAGCGTGGTCGGTTGTCTAAGAAGAAGTTGTTTTTTTACGAATAATTTTTGTTTTTCATCAGGAAATTTAAAAGTTAAATACTAAAAATGGCCACATTAAACAATATTAGAATTATTTTTTTATTTTATTCTAAAGTTACGTGTTACAAGCATATCCAAGCTATCTGCGTCTTCAGACATTTTTTGTACAGTCATCGAACATTTTCAAACATTTAAGAAAACCGTATTTTGACGCCCTTTCAAAATAAACGTAAGTTTTTTTTGTTCAAGCTAATTGAAAACATGGTATCTTTATTGTCCTTTCTTTTGAGGTACTAATTCCAAAGACAGCTTGCCATCCATTGAAATTAGGGCCTAGAAACCAAAATGAGGGAAAAAAAAAACATTTTGTAAGCTGACAAATAAAATAACATAAATTAAATTAATTAATGAATTAAACAACATTTTCGGTTTAAATCACTTATTAGTGATGTACAAAATGACTGCCATGGTTCCTAACACCACAGTTTCACTGTATGAATATTGTATGCAGCTGACAGTGTTTTTTTTATTTATTCGGGCCGGTTAGACTGGGTCGAACGCAATACTTTAACGAATGAGGTAGTGGATTTTTTGGGATGGGGCAGCCAGGAAAGGTAGCTTAACCGGTGTAGCAAAATGGTCATGATATAGGAAAATGGTCTTTGGAGACTATCTATATTTTATGTATATATTTTCTCTATATATTTTTTCTATATATATTTTTGGAGTCATTTTCATCCCCATTAAAAGATAAAAAAAATAATCGCACAAACCAAATCAATAGTATTTTACACGTAATTACTTTGATGCCAATCTATCTTGCTTCAAAAACCAATCAAAAACTTCTACAGGACAGTGAGTTTGGAGTACCTACTAAAAAGTCAGAAATTGCAAAAACTATTTCTTAAAATATATGTATATGGTTTCCCAAGACCATTTTCCTATAGCTACACCAGTTAAGGTATACCCCCTTACCCTGTCAAAAAATAAATCTGTTTACGCAGTTCGCTTATTCCCCGCTTCCTACATTATTATCAAAACTTCATAAGAATGACCTTCTCAGAAGGCAGGTTTTAATGAAAACTTTTTCTGAGAGAAACAAATCTTTTTTAAAACTCTTCAAAACAACCTTATTGTAATAGCAATTTTTTTCTGACTTCTAAGAACGTCTTCAGAAACCGACTGTAACTTATATCTAAAACTAGCTGCGCCCCGCGGCTTCGCCCCCGTGGAAATCGATGTGTCAAAAGGTTTCATTAAATGATAAGAAGTATCCTATGTTAGACTCCTGGTTCTAAGCTACCTCCTCACCAATTTTCAGTCAAATCGGTTCAGCCGTTCTCGAGTTATAAGTGTTGTAACAAACACGACTTTCTTTTATATATATAGACTATCTTATATACCGTTTGTATTTTGCTACAAGCTGTACTTAAAAAAACTTTTGAAACTATCATGGTTGTTATCACTAAAGTTATTCCGTGATCATGGCGCATTCAACTGTGCCGAAATATTGGATAACTCAAAAATCAAATCATGGTAAATACCCCGTTATAATGAAAGGCTCTATTTAGGTTTTAAGTACAGCTTAGTACTTAAAACCTAAATAGAGCCTTTCTCAAGAACAGACTCAACAAATCTAATTACAGATTTCTTACACTCCTTTTTCGTCGAGAAGGTATATCCAACCGTAAAGTAAAGTGGAATAAACTAACAGAACTTCAAGCCAACATAGATATACATACATATACCATCCTACGAGTACCTAAAGCTAGACGTGGTGTGGTGCTCTCTTTGCGGTGTTGCCGTCAAATTGAGTTTGCTGCGATTCCAGGGGCGTCTAGATTGGTGAGATTACTAGTGTTACTCACGGTTCTCGATATCAAAATATTATTATTTTGCTATCGAGCTGCTGAGAGCTGATATGTCTAATTTTATTTAACGTCATCATCATAATCATTAGCGTATACTAATTCACTGCTAAATAGTGGGCACAATAAACGTATATTTTACATTTGCACAAAATGTCTTATAATATAACAACATTTCACATAGCATCTTCTAAGCTAACTAGCCGATGTAACCAGAGCTTGTGTTCTGAAGAACGAAAAGCTGATGATTGTTTAAATAACGATTTTTTTTGTAGCTATTCCAATTGAAAATATTTTTACTATAAGTACTCCTGGAGTCTTATATTTACTTGGTACACTTTTTATACGTGCAGTCTGTAGGTTAACTACACGCAGAAAGGCTTGCTACTGGGACTGCCCCGCTTCTGTAGCGTGTCCAGGATGTTTGCAGAGTCACGCGTTAATGACTTTACGTAATCATCCTACAAGAACTACACCTTGCTATAACAATTACTTATAAGATGACCTTTTTGTGAAGAGAAATACACGATTTTTTCTATTAATCCTCAACAGAACAGCATCCCTGATGCGCCGGGTGAGGGGCAGTACAAGGTTGATTAAAGCCAACTGAAACAGCGATCAGTTACTCAACAGATGTCATCTGCAGAACGCAAGAGCCAAGAATTCCTCAAAGATGAAGTGAAAGAGCGAATACAAATCGAGACTAAACCCAATAGTAAGAACACAGAGAAAGTGAAATTTAAGGGCTGTTACACCACGATGACTGGCGCGAGCGGAGGGTTGTTGAAGGGTGCAATATCTGCCTGCAAATAATCGCGCGGAAATATCGACAGCTTGCGGGAGATTCAATGTAATTTACATAGACTTACATTTTACTTAAGGAGCAAATTCGCATGCACACAGTTGTTTTTGCTCTTTAAGTTTCCACTAGGTACGAACCGGATATGTCCTTCACTTATCAAATAAATGTGTGGGTCGGATAGAGCACCATACGTATATTTTGTATTTAGACTTAATAATGGTCAACGTATATACAGGTGTCCGGTAATTAATGGATAACCCCGCAGGTACTTGTGGGGGGCACCACGGCCAATCAGGAAAATTTTTATTCGATAATCGTAGGGTCTTATAGTAGGCTTTGTCGAATTATGATTAAAGGTTTAAGTAGCTTTCGTTCAATTTTCGTAAAAATGTTCCAAGTAGACGCGAAAAGTCAAAAAAACTTAGAAGACCGGTATGGTGATTATGTAGCTCGCGACCGTTTTGCGACAGGCGTAAATTAAGCAATCAGTGCTGTCAAACGCCAATTTTGACCAATTTTTACGCTGTAGCTGGTGTCAAACTAATACAAAATTGACGTTTGACAGCACTGATTGCTTTATTTACGCCTGTCGCAAACCGGTCGCGAGTTACATAATCACCTTACACATGGTTTTGATTCGTATATTTTTGCTTTTTAACTGAACTATCACAAAATATACCAAATATATGAGTTTATAACCGACTGCAAGAAATGTTGGAGATTCTCATGTTTGGCTACATGTACATATATGTTTTTACGATACGAAGTGCTTTAAACGATCATGTAAGTACTTGTAATACAACAAAGAAAAGTAAAGCTCATAAATAATTACTGAATCATATTTATCATTATTCTGCTTTTTAACATTTGTTACTGAGATAGGAAACGAACTCACAACTTTTTGCTCAAAAGAGGTCGTCACTGGCAACATTTCTTATTCAAACTTGATGGATGCAGTGATCAGAATCTAATTCCTTTCCAATAATGAGGGCTAGTCGAGCGGGCTATTGATGAGGCTAATTAATTTGGTTAGAGAGTCGTAGCGAAGCAGACGTTGTGGAGTTCAGAGAAATAAGATACTCTTGTAGACGGAATGTGCTCGAATTTAATTGAAATTTCTAGAAATCATAGTTACATTCATAATTTATGTTTTAAAGGGACTCATTTATTGTTTCTTGTTATATATATTTGTTGTATAGCTTATAGCAGGTAGATGCTGGATACGGCAAGCTGAAGACAGGGCGCTATGACGCTCATTGGGGGAGGCTTATGTCCAGCAGTGGACTTCTATAGGCTGATGATGATGATGATGATAACTTTAAAAGATTTGGTTAGGACGACATCATCATTATATGCTTTCGCAACTTCAGTGACGTGCCAATGACATACAAAATGTTAGATCTGCAGGCCAAAAGTCTTACATATTCCAACAACCTATCAATTTTACACAAAAAAAAAACGTAACTGTAAACACAATCATTCCATAAACTCCCTCACAGCGCTCAATAGACGCAGCATTGACAAAATCCACAAGAAGGGAGATATAAAAATGTGAGCTAACATTAATCTAATCCGACGCGAGTGGTTCGCAAATCGAATTGTGACGCGCCTCGCGTCACTCTCCATCAGAGAACCAGATTCCAGAGGAAATCGTATGAGGGAGGATCCACTCATAGAACACGGTTTTGAAATTGAAGGATCAGTTTCATGTAATAAATTTTATTGTTGTTTGTCCGCAATCTCCTCTATAGCCCGATTACCCAGTCCATGCATCCATCACAATAGCCTAGTTTTATTTCTTAAAATTTTCTTTACAATAGTCTCTACACCTGGCGGATACCATCTTTGGGTGTATCATATTGTGCACCCGAGGATGATACCCGCTATGTGTAGCCATCGCCTTTAGATAAACTTTCTCAAAGGGCCTCTGTGCTGTTGGCTTCGGCCCCACGCAAGCCTTCCAAAGGACCGGGTCACTTTATGGCCCGAGATCATGGTAATGAGATACATAATAGTAATTTTATTGCAAGAAAGGCTCATTACCATCAAATAACATAATTAATTTGTAGTTTACATTTGGAAATAAGTCCAGTACATAATGAGATTACAGTTTAAACTATCATTGTAAGCCATGGTTTGGAAAGTCTTTACTTGGCTAGGCTTTTTGAAGTGAAATTGAAGGGAAAACTTCTTTAGGCGCGTTGAGCATTTTTTTGTAAACAAAAATCATAGAACTCGTGTCACCGAACGCTTTCCTAACTTTGTATATGTGTACTTTTTGGGTTAGCAAAAAGCGTGAAGCTCACGTTCCTCATCGTCGCACTCTTCCCAGTATAAATAAAATATAAAATTACTTTCACTTCTATCGGCAGTCGTATCGAGTTTTGCTCCAACTCAAAATCTACCAACTTACAGATAAGCAAATCAAATGTACTAGACACATAAGTTATGAACATACTAGAGGTTTCTTCTCACTTCTTCCACTGGTTGACAAAAAATTGAAGTGAACTATAAAATAATTTTAATTGATAATAATGAATAGTATAAAATATGACCTGTCTAAGTGCTTATTTGTAAGCCTAAAGAAATAAAAACTTTTCATTTTCATTCCTTTTCAGTCCCCATAGACTGCCCCGTTATTTAGCGACTATTACAACTGCTATAAAGTTAGTTTGACCACAATTTCACATGATGGTAAGTAACGATATGGCTGACGATTTAGGTCTAGAAGACGAAGTTGTCAAAATCTGACGGAACAAAAATTTAAGGGGACTGCTGATTGTTGATCAATAACTGCAGTGTTATGTTTTTGTTCATTATTATTTTGTTCATTGGACAAAGCTAGATCCATCGGCTACCTACCAAGCTAGCAATCCACTCCCAGCCTCTCGCAGTCTATTGAAAACGCATCAGTAGATTGGCGTCAACATTTTCTTTAATCCCTAACTAAAGAATTCCCCCCCATGTGCAACGAGAATTCTCTAGAAATAAAACAAAAGCATTCATTCCACGCTTTGAACTAAACAAAAGCTCGTCCCTCCATCATTTTACTTTCCCTTTAGCATCCGGATCAGGAAATCCTATTCAGCCCAAACCTGACGCAGTACCAGACAAACATACGCTGCGCCAGACAGGGCAGTAAAGCTAAATTTACACCAAGAGAGTGGCTAGTAAATTGCACTCAACGCTAGCAAGGACGGTAGTATCTACTGGCCAGACGTAATAGAGTAGGTAGTAATTTTCTTGTTGCAACTTGCTTACACTCGTATGTATCTACGTAAAAAAGTGCTGGACAATACACACAGCATCATCTAACCCTAAGCTTAGCAAAGCTTGTGTTATGGGTACTAGATGACTGATATAGGTAATCATATTATAAAACAATACATTACATAGCTAGATATACATTAAACGTGTGCCACATAAGTCGACATGATCATAGTATCGATGTCAGTACATATTTGGGTTGATAACTAACTTTTTATTTTATCCACCTTTGTAGATCTACCACTCTCAAGTTAGCAACTTGCATCGTGTACTCTAGCCCTAAAGGCAAGGCGAGCTGGCTCACAAAGAAATAAAGCGGCGTCCAGACGAGCGTCAACAACTGCAGTTTGCCGAGGAGGTCCTAGGGGAAATCTGCCAGTTACCTGCACGGTACGAGTACCGTCCTCAGAAAAGTTTTACACTATTATTTTTACTGGGGTTTCTTCAACAGATTTTCTTTTTATATTTATTTGCCTGGAGTGATAAACGTAAAGTATTATTATTTTAATCCGATGATATTAAAAACATGAACATATTCAGAGATACGCTTCCTTTTAATTGTAACCCGAGGGGTGTCAAATTTGGGTCAAACCCCTTTAGTACGATATATGTTAGGCGGTAATAATATTCTTTTTAAATCCTACTAATATTGTTCTGGACACGACGAGTCTGTTTTTAAAATCTATGGTTAATTGATACTATTAGCGAAGTTATGTCTTATGCATAGAATAGGCAGTAGTAACTACGTGTCGTCTCCGATTACGCCATAGATTAAGTTATAGTTATTAGGGACTTGTTTATTCTCGAACGCAAGGAACGGAACATTGCTCCAGTGATAATAAGAACATTCTAGTAAGGCTCTGTAGATATAAAAGGCCGAGCCTGTTTACGATTAGAGTAGTTCATGGGTAGTTTTTGTTTAGTACTGGTCAGTTCTTGTCTGCGAGTTGAATAAAGGGAAGACTGGAGAACTGGAGTATTATTTCGAAAACCCCTAAGGAAGAAAATAAAATATACAGTCCACTGCATCCAATTCAAATATTATAAACGCAAAAGTTTGTATGTATGGATGTTTGTTACTCTTTCAAGCAAAAACTACTGAACGGATCGGGCTGAAATTTTGCATACAAGTAGTTACAGGCCCTAAACCATATGGTAATTTTTATATATATAAATCAGTTCCCATGGGATAGAAATAACCTTAAAACCTTTCCACAGAAACAACGCAAAGCCGCGGGCAGAAACTAGGAAATAAATATACAAGAATTTTTGGTTTTAACCCCTGTATTAACTAAAAAGGAAACTTCGTAAAATTTGTATTGTATGCCTTTTTCTGTCTATGTCATCTCACACCTTCCACGAACCTTTTAGTAAAAATAGTTTTTCGGGGCCAAGGTTTCGTAAAATCGTGCTATTCATCCTTTTTGAACGCTTTGGTCCACAATGAATTACTCCAAACACTTTTACTTGCGTGTGTTTGCTGTCGGTACTTCGAATTATTACAGAGTTGTTAGTTTTTACGATTCACTTTTGAAATATAAGCCCGCGGCAGTTTGAAACTTTTCAAATCTAGTTACATGTATAGCCGATGTCATCGTTAGCAACATAGTACGGAGGAAGCTTCTTACCGTTATTTCTGTCCCATAGAAAATTATTTATGGAATAAAAGATAGATAGATAACACTTTATTACACCACACAAAACAGAAAATAATACAGAGATAAAAACTTAGAATAAAGGTATAAAGGGCGGCCTTATCGCTGAGAGCGATCTCTTCCAGGCAACCTTGGGATGGACTGGACATGAACGAACAATATAGACGGTGGCACTTTAATAAATAATTGATAACAAACACACTAAATACCTACATTACAAACATTATAATAAACTTACAAAGACATAAGATAAGGCTATCAATATTTTATATGGATAAATAATGCTGATGCAGCAGTTTTTTGAAGGTAGGGAGTGATTTAAAAGATGAAAAAGATGTGTATGTAGTATTCCAGGCGTGGTACTACATGCAGTATGCAAAATTTCAGCCCGATACGTTAAGTAGCTTTTGCGTGAAAGAGTAACAAACATCCATACATATAAACTTTCGCGTTTATAATAATGCATATTGGTGTTATCCAAATTATATTTATACTAGCCACACCACTGAGTGATGCGGCAAATAAATTATTTAGGTTAATTTTAGATATAATTAAGTTTTAAGTTCCAGTTTGTTGTTAAAATACGGGACTGACATAGTCATTAAAATGACTCAAAGTTACTAAAATATAATAATGAACAAAAAAAATATATATTATAAGTAGGAAAGGCTTATGTTTGATTCTAGACCTAGGTCTAGAATCAAACATAAGCCTTTCCTAAATTAACCTTTTCAGAACGCAATATTAAACTTTTTTTTTTTTTTTTCGAATGGACTATTATGCTGTTGACCTCAGATGGCCATGACAGCGTTACCGGACTTTTGGCGGGCGCAGAGGGCGCCTCGCCGGTAAAAATTAGGTTGGGGCAACACGCACAAGGGCCACCACTTAGGTGCGAGCCTCGGCTTGGGCTGTTGCCAGATGCTACAAGAGGGTAGGGAGGTAACGCCTTAGGTGCACGAGTGCACCTGAGGGCGGAAACGGGGAATTCTTCGACCCCGCATCCGGCGGGGTCGGTTATTGGTCGGGTGTGTAGTGTGCGGAAGCTGAGTTGTTGCCGTCACTTCCGGGTTAGCGTCAGTGAGTGGGTCAACGGGGTCACCAAGAACGTGTCTCGGTCTACGGAGGAGAGAACTCGTGGGAGGGTCGTCTATACAATAATCGGGTATGGAGGATATAAGAGGATTGGAGTGTTCAGAGGCCGTTTCATAATGACGCTGGGAAGCAGTCTTTATGAAGTGGACGATGGACTCGAGGTTGAGATCGCGATGGAGATCTTTGTTGCGCATGTACCAGGGCGAGCCCGTGGCTTTACGCAGAAACTTGTTTTGGACAATCTGGAGATGACGGACGTTAGCCGAGTGGCCAAATACCACAGAGGCGTATGTCATGACAGGGCGTATGATCGATTTGTAAAGTGTCACCTTATTTCTAAGGGACATTTTACTTTTCTTTCTAAGGAGGGCGTTCAACCGGCTAAGTATGAACTTGGCACGATTGATTACGGTACGAATGTGGGGTTTGAAACTAAGGCGGCGGTCTAGTACCACCCCTAAGTATTTGGCTGACTTTACCCAGGGAATGGGTTTGCCGAATAGGGTAAGTGTTTTGGGCTTAGAGAAGGTCCGCGTAAAGTACACTGCTGCACTTTTCGTCGGATTCACCTCTATGCGCCATTTCTGGAACCAGGCACCTAGTGTGTCTAGTGCGGCTTGCAGTCTTATGCCAACTCGACGTGCGTTCGAGTTGGATGCATACAGAGCTGTATCATCCGCGAAGAGGGCAAGTTCAACTTGCGGGTGTCGGGGGATATCGCTGGTATAGAGCGTGAAGAGGAGCGGGGCGAGGACGGAGCCCTGGGGGACTCCTGCTCGGACGGGTCGGGGGTCGGAGAGGGTGCCCTCCACGCGGTAGCGAAAGCTACGGTTCGACAAGTAGTCTCGTAAGATGAGTACGAGCCTGTCTGGCACACCAAGGTTGGAAAGCTTGTAAATCAAGCCGTTGTGCCAGACTTTGTCGAAAGCTTTCGCCACGTCGAGGAAGACAGCTCCCGTACTGGCAGGCCAGGTGTGATGCCACATGGTCAGGATGTGCTCCGTGATGCGGAGCACCTGTTGGGGACATGAGTGGTGAGCTCGAAAGCCGAACTGCTCATCGGGTAGGAGCTTATGCTCGTTTACATGGGACCAGAGGCGCCTCAGAAGGAGTCGCTCGTAGATCTTCCCCAGGGCACTGAGGAGGCTAATAGGACGGTAGGAGGAGGGCTCATTCGCCTGTTTGCCCGGTTTGTGGATTCCAATAACATTGGCATCCTTCCAGACATCAGGGAAAGAGCAGGTGGACATGGCTGCATTGAAGATGCTTACAAGGAGGTAGATGAGGGCGACAGGGAACCGTTTAAGGACTCTGTTGCTGATGCCGTCCGAGCCGGGGGACTTTTTCGGTCTGAGATCTTTAATGATCGCGGCGACCTCCGCCGCCCTGAAGTGATCAAGGGTGGCGGTGGGGGGTAGGGTAACTAAACGTTCGACTTCACTATTCACCGTATCGAGGTGAACAGGGTCGACTGGCTCAAGACTGGGGGAGCACTGGGCTTCCAGACTTTCAGCCAGAGCATCAGCTTTGTCCTTATCTTCAAACGCCGGCGTTTGATGATTCGGACGTAAGAGGGGAGGCATGATGGTGACTCCATCTGCTTTCATAGATCGAGCCAGGCTCCAGTAAGCCAGGTGGCCTGGTTTGATCGTTGAAAGCAGTGTGTCCCAGGAGGAGTTTCGGTGCTCTTGAATGGCTCGCTTAACCTTACGGCGAAGTGAGTTCATTCTAAAGCGATTTAGGTGGGAGGGATAGAGGCTGAAGCGACGAGTCGCCGCGTTCTTCTCAGTGATCAGCCGTCTGATATCATCTGGCAGGTCCCAGCGGCGATCTTTCGTCGCTGGCACCTGTTTCGATGAGTCGCTAATAGCGGATTGGACGTGACTAGTCAGAGAGTCGACCGCAATTGCGATGTCGTCTAGGGAGCTAATATCGTCGGGAATTTTTTCCAAGGCGGGCGAGTGGATATTCTTGAGAGCGCTCTCAAGCTTATACCACTGTACCACTGTCTTGGTGGGAGGACTGTCATTGAGAGGAGAACCGAGCCTCATTATGACGGGACGATGGTCTGAGTCTAGTTCCTGCATCACTGATATGGATTGCATCCGTAGGGATACATTCCGTAGCAGTGCCAGGTCCAAATACTCGGCGCTTTGACCGGGGATGGGAGAGTATCGCGTGGGACACATGGGGACGATCAAGTCTAGGTCAAGGGGTTCAAGACATTGGGTAAGGAGGCGACCGTTTCGATTGCGACAACGGCAGTTCCACATCGGGTCTTTGGAGTTGAAGTCACCAGCCAGAATGACTGAGCTTCCTAGACTAAGGACTGACTCTAAATCGCTTTGAAGAAGCTTTTTATTTGGACTGAGATAGCAGGATGCGATGATGACCGATTGATGACCGGTCATCGCAAGCCTGCAGACTGAGACTTCTAAGTCTTGTAGGGGCGGGGGGTCGAGAGGTATGCAGTGCAGGGACCTCTTGAAGTAAATGGCAGTACCGCCTTTAGGGCCGTACGTTCTGTCATTTCTGACCATGTGATAGTTGGCTATCCTGGGATCTTTGGTGCCTTGCTTCAGGAATGTCTCCTGCACTAGCATGATATCTATTTGGTGATTTACCAAGAAGTGGTGGACGAGTTCTCTCTGGGATTTGAGGCCGTTAGCGTTAAAGAACGCTAACGAGATGGAGCGGGGCTTAAGTCTCGCAGGTTGTACAACCATTATTGAGACTTAAAAGAGAGGGAGTCAAGGAATGCCATGACGTCCTGATGATCGGAGATGATCATCAGTTTTTCGATGGCGGTTTCGGCTTTGTTTAGTTTCTGCAGGAGTGCAGACACTTTACCGAAATCAGTGGTTGGGGTGGGCCCAGGCGAACCAGCCTTCGCAGAGGTGAGTGCTGGTTGGGTGGGGCGAGGTAGGGGAGGGGCGGGGCCGCGAGTTGGCTCCTGTGAGCGGGGGAGGGGCGCAGGCCAAGCTTTCGCCTGAGGGGCTAGGCTAGTGTAGCTGAGGGGCTTTGCCCATGCTGAGGTAGCAGGGGGGCGGGGAGGGGGGGCCATAGACACCTTAGAGGTTGTCTTTGTATATTGAGGGACCGGGGCAAAGCGCTCCGGGGCCCTTGAGCGGACCTTGTTGTTTGCTTTGGGCGCCTTAGGGCATCCGCGATAATTCGCGGTGTGTCCCTCAGCGTTGCAGAGCACGCAACTAGGTGGGGTCGGGTCATCGCGGGTGCGCTTGCAGTCAGCGGTGCCGTGGTCACCCAGGCACTTGACGCAGCGCGGACGTGCGTTGCAGTTGCGCGCAGAGTGGCCATGAAGCTGGCATCTGTGGCACTGCCCAGGGGGACCAAATTTGTAGGGGGCCTCTACGGATAGGCCGGAGAGGCGACATAAAGATTTCAGGCCAAAGATAGCCTTTCCTTCCGGAGAAAGGTCGAGAATGACCAGGATAATGTCGAAAGGACGCTTATCCCGGCCGCTGTACATCCGGTGGACTTCCCTGATGGGAAAGCCCTGGGATTGGAGGTCGGACTTTAACATCTCCGAGTTGAACTCCGCGGGTATACCGCGGATAACTACCCGGAGAGATTTTTCGCTCTCGAGGGCATAGGTATGAAAACCTATGTTCTCGGAGCGGAGGAGAGAGGTGAGACGTCGGTGATCGTCCGACGTCTGGAGTTGGAGCTTGATGGACTCCTTGACGGATTGGGCTTTAGTGAAATGAATGCCTTTTAAGGCGAGAAGCTTTTCAACGTTAGGCCATTTGCCTTTTTCGCGGAGAAAGATCGGAGGGGGCGGTCTCTCCTTCTGTACAGAAGGCTGGTCGGACTGGGCCTGAGGGTTCGCGGAAGTCGCGGAGGTAGAGGGGGTAGCGCAGGCCGCGCGGGCCGCGGGGCGGGGGGAGGTCGAGCGACCAATGTTGGCGGAGGTGGCTGGCTTTTTAGCCGCCGGGGTGTTGGGTCGAATTTTCTGGTTTTTCTTCCGTTTAAGTCCTGGGGTGATGAACCCGTCATCGGAGGAAGACGAAGGAGCGGGAGGGGAAGCGGAGTCCTCGTCAGAGGATTCCGTGGGGTCAGCGTCCGATGGGATCTCGTTCACCTCCATGTCCTCCTCAATAGAGGAGGGCCGGTCCTCCTCAGGAGAGGGTGACAGGTCCATCTCGGGAGAGGAAGGACGTGAAGGGACGGAGACATCGGGGAGGGCGGGCGACTCCGGAGAGTCCGGAGTGGCCGGTGATGGGGCAGGGGCGTCGGGAGTCGCGGAGGGCTCCGGTGACGCGGTATCGCGGACAAAGTCCGCGAGGATTTGCGGGTATCGCTTGCAAATAGCGATGAGCAGCTCCCGCAAATCCTCGGCATCGAGATTTGCTATGTCTACGGCAGACATTTTGCAACTGAGGGGGTGGAGGTGGGGGGTGAAATCCCTAAGCCCGGGGGGGACACCCGGGGTGTGTGTGTGTACCCTCCCTGTCGGGTTAGACAGGGGGGGGGTGTGTACCTGCGTGTCCTGCCTAGGTGTGTGTCCCTTATGCCACTCTTACGGGGCGAAAGGGGTGTGTGACTACCTAGCGCTACCTGGGGTCGGCGAGGGTGCTCCCCCAAGGCCGGTGGTTCCAGGCCCAGCCGGATTCTACTTTACTTTGAAGAAGTAAAGTAGGCGCTCCGGGTCCACGCCCAACCAAGTTCGTTGTCACGGTTACGTATCCCTTGGTTGACCACTAAGGTGGATTTCAAAACGGTTAGAAAGTCACCCGAAACAAGATAGAGGAGCCGCTTTGAAAAAAGCAAGAACCTCGGTAGGTGCGTCGCTCTGAGAAGAGCGGAACGCAACGTTAGTGGTAAGTCTAAGAAACACAGTTCTGAGAAGAACTGATAAGCGAAATACCCAGAGAAACAAAATTGTAGTTCTGAGAAGAACTGATTTAGGTGTTCCTTTGTCTCGTAAACGAAACAAAGGAAACAGCGCGCAGGTGCACGACCGCAAGCAGTCGGGCAGGACGGACAGAGCTACGGGGGCTCTGGGAACGAACGTGCGACTCGCGCGAGCGCGAGCGACGGAATGCAATATTAAACACGCACAACGCTAATGTTAAATGTTAGTGGGTAATGTTGCCGATGTCAACATTAGCCACTTTACTTTTCCTCTATTTAATTTCATCCCCTCTGCCAAGTAATCGTAAAAAATCTCTAGCTAGCAGATATGCAAATGCAGGCAATCTCATCATAGGGCGACAATCCAGATTGCACTAGCACTGGGGATCTAAGATTGTACTCAGATTGTCCCACTGCTGCACTCGGTCTGACGTCAGACGATTTGAATTTCACTAGCAGCAATGTTGAATTTTACAAGAATAATATAGCAGGGAATATTGTACTTCTGCTTTATTCTCGTGATTTAATTTAAGGCGGGTTTGGCTCAGCAGAAATCTCAAGATATGAGCAGGTTTCATTTTAAAATTGACAAAAATCACGTACAAAATCTGTTCTTAAATGTGTGCTATTAAGACACAGTATAGTTTTAAGGATTTACCTACCTGTAGCTATAGTAGAATTAGCAAGCCGATGTGGGCCAGACATAAATACCGACAACTGCTAGGGGTTTTTTTTAGTAAAGACCGCGACTCGGATAACGTAGTGTATGAGGCCCTCAGGCCAGGGTGGTATAAAGACCTGTGAAAGACTGCAGGCAGATGCTCGATGCGGCAAGCTGTGGACAGGGCGCTATGGCGCTCATTAGGGGAGGCCTATGTCCAGCAGTGGTCTGCTATAGGCTAATGATGATGAACCAGTTTAAAATGTTCCTTTATTTTGTCACTGTTCATAGAACATTGTAAGGTTATAGTTAATTTGAGGCCCTTTCTAAAATTTCAAGGAACTTTATCAAGGTAGGTACTATAATTTAGAAAGCTTGATATTAAACATTAATTAATGAAATTTCTAGCACGCTTCAGGTAACGTAAGAAATTTATATCTGACGTGATTTTCAGTTTCTAATTAGATGGAGCGGTATTTACTTACCTTGTCGCGTAAATTCGAAGATTCAACAATATTGAACTTCTGGTTCTCAAGGTTATAAGAATTTGTTTCATTGTTTTATTTCTTCTACTTGAGTGTTGTTTCTACTGGACTTGAAAGAAGGATTAATATTTTTACCCCGGATGTTGCCCACCCATTAGAGTTATCCTTTTCCGAAATATAAGGTGTGTCATTTTAGAATGGAGGATTTTATTTTGAGACTAACAATGCCTATGACTCCTTATGACTCACGTAGATATTCAGCATGGTATAGATCCCTGCGGGTCACACCACACACCCTGTGGGCGGGGGATTCCCCTGGCGAACATAACTAGGATATGACTTACAAATTGGTTAACATCCTCTGACGGCGTGTAAGTACCTTTTTAGTATCTACTACAGCCTATACTGGTCCACAGGTGGACGCAGGCCGCCTCTGATAAGCGCCTTATTGTCTTTTATCTTATATTTAAGAATACTCGGAGGTAATAAGGGTAAAACTCTAATAAGTAGGTCTGTCGGACTTCCTAGTACTATCAACCCAAAAAAAACAGGAGGGAATATTTTTTATGTATTCGTTTTACGATAAAATGTTATCTACCTGTCCCCGCCGGATCACAGAAGCAGCCCATTTGTACAATGGCAAGTTTTTCATTCGACAATATGGCTAAGTGACGTTTAGCCATATAGTTAAACGTTGATCGTTCAACAATCGACGTAGAAAATGAACTGAATTTTGCCGTTTTGCAATAGCCTTTTATAAAAGGGTTGATTCTACGACCCGGCGGCGGCGGCGGTGACATAATAGTATCTAAGTATTTAGTCTTTTAAAATAAAAAAGGCATTAATTAGGCTAAGTCATTCGTGCTGCCGCTCTACACAGCGGTTGTGTTGCGCCGCACATGCGTTTCGTTCGAAAAACATTACGGCTGTGCTGAGTCACACAGATCTGTATTTTCTCAGCCGCTGCGCTAGTGTGGATTTACGCATATTAGTCACTTGTAGAAAACACATACGGTGTGATTTCAGCAATCAAAGTGTTAAAAACCTACTAGGTACTTCCTATAGGCGGCCTACCAGCCCAGGTAGTGTTATCTATTTTATACCTTAGTACTATTCAGGAAGTAGGTACAGTAGCAGCTGGACAAGACTCAACAAAACAGGCTCAAAGGCTATAACAACAACATAATACCCGCATTACATGACTAAAGGCCCCCACACACGACGTAGTCATTGTTGGAAATGGATTTATTGTATAAAGTCATTAGCTGCTCTTTTGTTGGGCTCAGCCCGGTTTAATAAAACTCTTGTCAGCGTAGGAAGGTACGGATATTGTTCTGATTAATGTTATTTTTAGACTGTTACCTTCATCCTTTGTGGGGATTCTGTGGTAGGTATTGATTAAGAAGGATTGTTATATTTCACAGTGTGATGTATCCATTCCATGTCCATAGACTTAGTGTAGTCTATGGCTCAGGGAGCATGACAGTTCTCTCTAGCCAGAGTGCACGGTATGCAATAAACGCTGTAATGTTCGGAGTAAAATAAAAGTGTCTCGGATCAATTATGTCTTTCATTAAATAGATATATTTACACACTGCATAAGAATCTGACCTAATCCTCGAAGTCAACCCGTCGATATTGTAAGGGTCAATACAATATCGACGGGTTGACTTGGAGGATTCTCTAGGTTAGATTCTCTGTCTCAGCGAAAAAGAACAATCTATTTGTTAAAAACTAGCTGCACCCTGCGGCTTCGCCCGTGTCGTGAAATCTATGAGTTTAACTGCACTTTGACTGCGATTTTTTTTCGACGACTGCGATATTTTTTTAACCAAAAAAATTCTTGCTGCCGCTCTACATAGCGGTTGTGTTGCGCCGCACATGCGTTTCGTTCGAAAAATATTACGGCTGTGCTGAGTCACAAAGATCTGTATTTTCTTAGCCGCTGCGCTAGTGTGGATTTACGCATATTAGTCACTTGTAGAAAACACATACCGTGTGATTTCAGCAGTCAAAGTGTTAATGGTTTATAAACCTTCCTCTTGAATCACTCTATCTATTTAAAAAAAACAACATCGAAATCTTTTGTACTCTGGCACTGCTGGAAACCAGCGCTGCATTGGCGCCCGAGTCAATGGAGCATTTAATGCTGAGCCGGTAAGCTATTTATGTCGGTTGTGTTCTCGCAGTTTATTTTGAAAACTTTGTGCTGTTTCGTAATTTAATTCTAATTTTTATTAATTTCTACTTTGTATTATTTTATATCTATTTTGAAACGCAAATAAATTTTTTTTATACGATTATATTCTATTTTGTATTGACGACCGATATGGCGCGGTGGGCGCAGGTCCGCCTGCGACGCAGGAGGTTGCGGGTTCGATTCCCGCCTCGGAACAATTGTGTGTACGATCTGCAGATATTTGTTCCGGGTGTTCTGGTCGTTTTCTATGTAAAATAAAAAATATCTATCTATGTAATGTATTATATTATGTATATCAGTCATCTAGTACCCATAACACAAGCTCGGCTTAGCTTGGGGCTAGATGATGCTGTGTGAATTGTCCAGCATTATTTATTTATTTATTTATGTTAGTCTACTGCTGGTCATCGGCCTCCCCTAATGAGCTTTACTTATCTAAGTTTGGCGCTTGTATTATAACCGGTTCGTACCAACCGTTAAAACCAGGAAATAAAGTGACTACAAAGCGGCAACGCCGCGCGGCAATTATTGTTGAGTAAAATAAAATTCACCATTTTACATTTTAACATATTAAACAGTACTTATGTATGAAAAGATACACCCTTTCTGGTTTTTATAGTCCTTGTTTAGTTATTGCACTTTCGGAACACACAACTTGGCATTTTCGAGGTTTATTTAAGTATATTCCGTAAGTAACCTCGTGTTCAACGAACGTGCGCGTCGCGGCCAGGAGTAGGACGGACTGAGTTCAATTAGGATACGTACCTGATTTTCGTTTTGTAAGGCAGACCTCGATACAACGTATCTACGTATATATAACATCATTGGTAGACTGTAGCCAGATATAAACGAAATGAAATGAAATTAATTTATTTGTTAAAAGACTTACACAGAACATAATAAACTAAAACTTAAAGGTAAACTAAACGTGTCGGTAATCATGTAAGTCCAGTAACAAAATGGATTTGCCTCAGCATGAGTTGAATGACTAGCAAGCTAGCAACCAACGCTGGTCTTCCGGCAAAGCAACTTGTTGGCGTTACGGACTGACTACTCACTACCGCTAGAAATCTATGATCTAGGATATCTAGACAGGTGGTACCTGGCATATCTATGACTTCATTATTCTCTAGAAAGACATTGTACTTCTTTCTAAAGCTACCATAACTCTTTCGTTGCTCGCTCTGCTCCGCAATTTACTGCCCATAAAGCTCATACAAAAGATAGCATTTGAAGTTTTACGAAGAATTTTACCGCTATTCCCATTATGAAAACAACTTTACGAGCTCACCACTCGGTTAATTATCTCGGGCGGAATTATATATTCTCATCGGAAAAGGTCGAGCACAGGTCATTTTGCTTTTATTGTCGCTCGTCAGTTTTATGCGACCAATAAAAACCCCGGGCACGTTTTTGCTACATCTATTAATATGTATGGTATCGCGAGACCTATATTTACGTTTGTTTGCGTTATTGCCAAATGCGAGAACTCGTAAACGGAATCGATGCATTTAAAATTTGGGCTTTTGAAAGGATGAAGTGGAGTAAATCTTCAAACGATTCTGCTTGAATTTATCGGGGGATTCCCCTGGCGAACATAACTAGGATATGACTTACAAAGTGGTTTTCACAAGCAATTTGTTTAGATTGTTTGTGATAGTCTTCTGTTAGCTCAACATACAACAACACAACTCGTGAATTATTTCTATTCTATAATTTTTATTTCCTTTATTTCTCTATTGTTATCGATATAGCTCTAAGAATAAGCAAACTGAAGGGCCGGCCATATCTCGCAAAGAACCTACCACTGCTGGGATAAACGTGTTCTTGAGTGGGAACCACGACTCGGTAAACCTAGTGTAGAACTGTCTTCGACCATGGAATGAAGACCTGCGAAAGACTACAGGTAGATGCTGGATACCTCAAGCTGAAGACGGGGCACTATGGCGCCCATTAAAGGAGGCTTTCTGATGCTATGTTATGATCTAATGTTATTATATTATTTTCATATTAATCGTTAACATACGAGGGGAGTTCAAAGTATTCTCTGTATCAATTTAAAAGAAAAAGCAGATTATTTTTCTACGAATTCCCTGCAATATCAATATACTTCTTACAACGCGAAATAATCTTCATTATATGTACACTCCAGAAAATAATTTTCTACCTTCTCGGAAAAGTAATCGTTATGCCAATAGAGCTCTTCATCGTTGGAAAATCGCTCTCCATGAATATATTCTTTTCAGCTTCGGGAACAAACAATAGTAACTAGATGCCAGGTCTGGGCTGTAAGGTGGAAGATTGATCTCTTGGAAACCACACTCCTGAATCAGCCTTGACAACACGCGCCGTGTGAACCGGCGGCGCGTTGTCATGGACGAGAAAGACACACGCGGTTAGTTTTACTCACCTTTTGCTAATTTAAAGGAATCATTTAATTATTTTTTAAATTATACATCATCATTATTATCAACCTATAATAGTACACTGCTGGACATAGGCCTCCCCCTAATGAGCGCCATAGCGCCCTATCTTCAGCTTGCCGCATGAAATATTCACAGAATGTTTAGTTCATATTTTATATTCACCTTGTAAACAAATAAATATATTAAAATACAACAAACATTTAAGGGGGGCTCATAAATATTTGTTTCGTCGCACTTGGCCGGTTTTATTTCATAAAGTCCAATTATTATTATTTTTTTTTGCAAACTAGTAGGACTTATCAGACCACTGGATCTGAAAGTACGCTAGTTTGCGGTTACTCCTTAAATCAATAAAAAACTGTTGCTATAAATGCAACATCATTTCAATTATTATGGTTATTAAAACTTCTAAAACAGCACGACCTTTCTTCTCATGCATTAACGCAACCAAAGTACCTACTATTTTTCAATTAGTACAGTAAGTACCTGAATTTTTATCAGAAATGCCGCAAATGAAAAAAGCGAGGGGATAACTCGTGATCACAAGAGGCGAGTGTCAGAGATAAATTTTCCGTAATTACACAGAAAATTGCTTCGGACTCCAATACTTATGTATGGGACGTGCGTTGCATTCATTAATGTGCCTGCAATGTTTCCGTGACCGGGTGCTAAGAATTTAACGAATTTCAGAGAACTGAAAAACACTTTTTTGTCTGTTAAGTAGTCGTTGAAACGAAATTGATGTGTTTATTGCTATCGCTACCATAATAGAACGCAAATTTTAAAAATTATAAATCTAATGTGTGTTTTAAAGTTTGTCATAAGTATGTAATTTATTTAATATATATAAAAAATATATTAAATATAAATATAAAAAATAATGCTGGACAATTCATAGAACTAGACCCAAGCTAAGCAGAGCGTCAAGCTGAAGACAGGGCGATAAGGCGATCATTAGGGCAGGCCTATATCTAGCCAGTGGACTACCATAGGCTGATGATGATGATTGCAATGCTCCTTGAAAACCAAGTGGTAGGTATTTATTTTTATGTGTACAAGTGGACATTGCAACTAGTTTTCTTCTATACCCATTTCTAAGGAAAATGTTATTTGCATCCATTTGACCCACTGACATTGACTGTCGTTTGCTCTGAGGGTCGTAGTGATGAACCCAGGTTTCGACTCCGGTAAAGATGCGATCAAATAAGGTAATACCTATATGTAAGTAAAGTAGGTTTTGACTAAATGCTCTGGGCTCAAACAACAGAGTCTTTCTCAGATGGGTAACGGGGCACGCGGGAATCAACGGGAATGAGTGTGCCGAAGACCTCACGCGCTCTAGGCCCAAGGGAATGCAGCTAGTTCCCGAGCCGTTCTGTGGCATACCTAATAGCCTGGTGCACAAAACTCTCTTAGAATCCTGCCTCAAGGAATCGTTTAAGCTCCGGAAGAACTCCTCGGGCATGGGTCACTCAAAATTTTTGATAAATGCCTTCAATAAAAGGTACACCAACCATATCCTAGCGCTAAGCAGAGGTAATCTACGCATTATGGCGAGCCCTAACTGGACACTGTCGCCTCAATAAGCACATGTTCGAACTAGGGCTTTGCGACACACAATCCTGTAGATTCTACGAGGAAGTGGATGAAACGGTAGGTAGGTATGTCCAGCATTATTACTAAGACCTTGAAGCAACACCGAATATCCCTTGCCAACAGCACGAGGGTCGGACGTTAGCATTATTCACACAATGGGCCCAAAATCACGATACACCGCTCCATCACATTATCACTAACTGGATACAATGTACA
The DNA here is from genome assembly GCA_947044415.1 of Eupithecia dodoneata. Classification (NCBI taxonomy): domain Eukaryota; kingdom Metazoa; phylum Arthropoda; class Insecta; order Lepidoptera; family Geometridae; genus Eupithecia; species Eupithecia dodoneata. The sequence continues at coordinate 2,269,437 of OX345665.1, forward strand.
CGGAGAATAGAAGGTAAAGGTGCGTTTATGTCGACGGAATTGGGCCAAATTTGAACAATGTCCAAAAGAGCTTATTATTGCTACAAAACATCAAGTATGTTGCAAAATTATCAATAAATAAATTTTACCAAATTGTCAAACTTTTGTCAATCGGCTTATTACAAAATATCAGATTATATAGATGATAAAACTGCTTGGGACGAGTTTTGCTCCAACTCAAAAACTAACAATCTAACAATGGGAAGGTTTCTTGTTCGCTTATTTACTTGACCTCAAAAAGATTAAATGAAGCCATTTGAATTACAGGACTCTTGGACACGTCACTAAATGTCAATAAATAATTGTCCGGTTCACAGGTGTACAGGTCTAAGGAAATAAAGCATTTAGCTGTTTAGAAATTAGGACTCCTACGGGATTATACTCCTTCTCTCAAAAATCTTAATATAACTATGTGAATTTTCAGAAATGTAAATACGGTAAATAGTTATTTGTAAAAAACATCAAACTATTTCCAATATCTTCAAGACATATTTATTATTTCTTTGTTATTCTAGTAAACAAATTTAGACGCATGAAACACCAAACCAAACAGCGTTTCCTGTTAGCATTGCTCATTTCGTTGACTAATGTGTGTACACGCCCTAAATCTAATCTATACCTGAACCTACCTACCTAAACAGATTTATAATACCTGTCGATATCGTAGTCAAGGAGCAAGACGCGTTTAAATCTACCTAATCATGTTAGTGTCAATCATGTAGGTAGTAGTTGGCTTTTTAATAGTCTTGTTTGAAGTTTTCTGATTGGATTAGATTACGTATTTAATATGAACACTAAGCATGAAACAATGGGCTCAATAAAGTTAAACTAAATGAATTTATTGAGATCATCTATGTAGAGTAGGTACAAAGTCGACGACTAATGTGGCGCGGTGGGCGAAGGTCCGCCTGCGACGCTGGAGGTTGCGGGTTCGATTCCCGCCTCGGAACAATTGTGTGCACGATCTGCACATAATTGTTCCGAGTGTTCTGGTCGTTTTCTATGTATAATAAATAATATCTATCTATGTAATATATTGTATTATGTATATCAGTTATCTAGTACCCATAATACAAGCTCTGCTTACCATGGCATTATTTATTTATTTTATTTATTTAAAGTTCTATCTTACCTCGTGAATTGAAATAATCCAAAATATAACTTGTAAGTTAAGTAATCTAGAAATGACATTTCTGTGCACAAAAGTACAGTAATTTCTATATACACTACTCGGTAATAATATCATAAAGTAGTAGAATGAAAGACGCAATTTAAAACTAGGGTCTCTTTAAGACAAGAGTGAATAAGTGTCTAGACCTTCGTGATGTGTTCGTGATACATTGTCAGCCACATCGACACTTAACCTCATTTGAGGTTTAATTCAAATAAAGGTCTATCCGCGATAAAAAAAGGTTTTATGCAAAAGAGGGTCTCTCTTGCATAGAACCTTTTTTTGTTGCGCTTTTTTGTCTAGTCATTAGAATAGATATTTTTCTATTTAATTTTTGTAATTTGAATCTGATTCCAAATTCCAGAGACCAAAATCTGTGCCGCCATCTTACTTATTAGATATTTTTCTATGTAATTTTTGTAATTGGAATTTGGAATCAGATTCAAATGAATCTGATTCCAAATTCCAGAGACCAAAATCTGTGCCGCCATCTTACTTATACCGGTTACGAATTAATATAGCTCCCGTATGTCCCCATCCCATTATCACATATTGACACGGTACATTGATTTGATGAGCGCCATCAGACTTCGTAGTACGTGATATTGCCTATCTATATTTATAGAGTTGCCTTTTTAGAGTAGGAGATGATGTTTAAGCGGTAACCATGGCTGTCTTTTGAGAATTGTTGTCAAAATTGCTGTCGGACATTATGTGCTATTTTGTAAATGTTCACAATAATTTCAGTTTTATGTAGTGTTTTAAGATTATTATTTTGCTAATTAAACTCTGATATTGTAAGCAGTCTTCGTAGTTTGTGTCTGATAATGTAGTGTATTATGTACTTTAAAATTATAAAATTAGTAGTTTCTAAGAATCTTTATATACTAGTAGGTTATATGATTGTCTTGCTTTTTCTATCATCCTTCTACTTTATATAGGTACAGTTTTTTTTTAATAAAAATTAGGTTCGAAGAGTTTGAGAAAAACTTATTATTTAACTATTGCCTTGTAATGTAATTACTATTAGGAATCTAGGAAATATTTATTGGTCACCAACATAGTATACACTAAATCTACCCTTGATTTACCTAAATAAAATTAACATATGGATAAAAAAAAAAAAAAATACTAAGTAAATAAAATAAAAAATGTTGGACAATTCACAGCATTATCTAGCCCCAAGGTAAGCAGAGCTTGTGTTAAGGGTACAAGATAACTGATGTACATAATAAAATATAACTATATTTATTATACATAGTAAACGACCAAAACACCTGAAACAAATATCTGTAGAATCGAATACACATTTGTCCCGAGGCGGGAATCTAACCCGCGACCTTATGCGTCGCAGGCGGAACTTCGCCCACCGCGCCACAGAGGTCGTCTATAAAATAAATCTATGTTCATTTCAGAGTCTCCAATCTAAGATTCAGATCGACAGACTATTAGAATATAAGATACCATGATTAATTCATAATACCCATGTTTCACTAAAACCACAAAACCAGCTTTATTGCTTTTCAAATAGATACCAACTGATATAATATTCAATGGCGTCCCACGTAATGGCACAATGAATCTCTTACACAAATGATTAAATATTAATATTTTGGTTACGACGTCTATATACCAAATCCTTTCAATTATCTAATGGATTAATAATATTCGGAGAGAAAATTGTTACGTATAACTTTGGTCTTTAGGTTTGATGTAAGTAGGAACATTATAGGCATATATAATTTTTTTTTAAACAAGCACCTATTAAAATTTGTTGATAGTTTTTGGGTAGGTTTTTAGTAGGACCTTATTAATGTATATTTGCTCATGTTGTCATGTGATTTATAGCTCCGAGTTTTAAACTTGAAACAAGTAATAAACGTCAATTATGAGATTTGAGATCACTCATGAATTCATGATCTATTTAAGATAGACCCGAGGAATGTAACACTCGGGTCAAACCCCTAAGGGCTTAAAAAGTGTTCATATTGTTTTTTTTTAAATAAACAAAAATACAAAATACATAATGTCGGTTATAGTCATGCTATGCATGATATACTATAAATGATGATAAACAATTCATAAAACGGGCTCTCACACTATTTATTTTATGCATTCTGCTCGACTGATTTTCGGCTCAACTTAATTTAGTGCATTATTCGGACTGAATTGAACCTGGCCTTTGTTTTACAGTGCCACAAATTTTCTGTTCAGTTGACTGATGATCATTCATCCGAGGAGGGGTTTTTTCAGCGTCTCTCGTGAGACCTGTATGTTTCTGTTCCGTAACCCGCGAGGTTGTGTTTTTTCCAAGAAAGTATGTCATATTTTTGTGACGTTGTTGTGATGTTTAAACGAAAAATAAAATAAATAGAAAAACTCTTGTCCTATACAGCTAAATATCTCTTAGACTGTCTATTCTATTGTATTCCGAGAAATATGGCTTTCCAACTACACAGGTTTCTTCTTTTCAAAATATCATCGTATTTCCATAGGTACTAAAATTTATTTTACGTAAATAATAGGCATACACATATATAATGGCAACATAAAAAGAGAATTTATTTTACTTTTTCACCAATATCTGGTCCTTAACATAAATCATGTCAAGGCTATGTATCTATGAGTAGGATAAGGGTGAGTTTTCCAGTAATTCTATTCTGCCTCTATAAATACTTTCAACAATATGTTAGATTCGCAACAAACTTTTTAGGTAGCTAAATGACCTACTTCGGCGTATTTCCACCCGAACCGTGAAGTTGTTAGCACTGTAGATTGGCCTTTGTTTTAAAATTGGATTCCTTTTATTGGATTTGTGAAATTATTCCTTACTCCCAGCTCCCTGGCCACAGTTGCTATATTAATCAGGCGTCAAGTTTTTCGGAGCGAAATAAATTGGTTTGCTATGAAGATTCCTTAAATTATGACGGTATCCAGAAATATAGGGTTTTTTTTTGGGCTGTTTTTTAAATTTCTGCACCTACAAACAAAGGCTCAGTATATGTAGAGGTAGGTACCAAATCTGACAGTGACTCAATTATACTGAATATTTCAGAAAGTAATCTTTACCAGAAGTTTAACTAGAACTAGAACTTAAAACTTGGTGTTTTAAGTAACGGATGACTATAATTAATTCTTTGCTAGGTACTTTTTGTAAAATATTTATATTATTAATACCTATATCCTTGAGAAAATCAGTAGGTACAGTAATCTATCTATCTACGCATATTCTATTCACTATTTCCACTCCATTAACTTTCCTAATGTTTTGAAAACGCAGCTGTTACCAGGACCGCATAAAACTGAGTAATTATCACAAGTGTACTCGACGCACCTTCAATACGTATCCCAAATAAACATTCTAATTCTTTCCTGCGCACCTCTGCACCCATATCTGTCTCGCTCACTCGCCTGCTATCCTTCTCGTGCTGATTTCGGGTTGAGAGAGCCGATGGATAAGCTGAGATCCTAGTTTTGCCTGCGAGCTCGCCAGGGACGGACGTGTGTCACGACCGCTGAATCACTCGATATTACCGGGACCTGAATGTTTTTTTATTTATTTTTGATTGGTTGAGTTGAAATAGACGTGTTATTGACAGTGCTCGGATGTGTTATGTAGCCGTGTCGAAGGTGAGTAGTATTTGTGTCATTTTCAGGAGCTTTTCAGGTAGATAACGATAGTCGTTTGTTGGCACTGAAAGCTGGTCACACGGTAGTAATTTTATTGTTGCTCGTATTCCCTTTGATATGACTAACCGAGCGTTTCATGTCGAAATGTGAAAGTCCAACCGTCTAATTTATGGAATGTTCAGAAGTTATAAAATGTTCATATCAGGTCAGCCTCTTATTTTTTGATTTGTATGTCAGTAGTTGGTTTTACTTACTTGGCTATGAAAATTATATTTAGCGATTGGTTTTATTTCCTAAGATATGACCAGAAACTGTAACAAACAGTATACTACTTACAGAATAATATTTTCTAAGGAATATAAAATCAAGTAATTTGTCTTCGATTATTTTTATCTACATCTATTGATATATTCGAGTTTTTTCTGTGGAGATGTATTGGGTCCCCCGATTTTGTGGGTTCACCCATGATACCTATGCCCCTGTACACTGAAATTCATACGTAATAAAATCATTTAAAACGAAATATTTACCATGATTTGTTTTTTTTTCGTTTTAAATGACTTTAGTGTTAATAACCATGATAGTTTCAAAAGATTTACGAATAAAATCAGGTAAAAATTTACAAAAAAACCGACATAAATAAAGGACCACCAAGCAACGTATTTATTCAGCAACGTAATAAAATGACGTATTTATGTAACGGCAACCCTGTTTATTGCCAGTTCCGGCGTTAATTAAAAACGAAAGGTATAATTTAGTCTGCAAATATTTCGTAGCGCCCACGGGTCTACGGGGTCTACGGGCTACGTCCGTAGCACTTGTTTATTCACGTCTACGGCGCGTAGCAGTTCGTAGCAGAAAGGTACGGTCCGTTTGAAATTTGAATACTGTTTTCATAACGGAAATTCATCAAAAATTTATATTGAATCATGTTCTGTATCAGTAAAGGTTTAAATTACCTATCTATTGTTTATCGGTACTGTAGTACACATAACACAATCTCTGCTTAGCTTGAGGCTTTATGATGCTGTGTGGATTGCCCAACATTAAATATCAAATAAATATTAAACTGCTTTATTTCCTTTAGGCCTTACATGATTATTGGACACGTCACACAATTCATTATTGAAAATGAAAAAATGAAAATGAAAAGTTTTTATTTCTTTAAGCTTACAAGCAAATAGACAGGTCATATTTTGATTTATTTGTCGAAATTGGTTCTAATGTTGTTTGTAGAATTTTCACTTGTTTGGGATAGGGGTAGAATAAGTATTATACCTTCTCCTTATGTTATTTTACGTTCTTTGGGAGAGGCGCGTTTAGCAGTGGATGAATGAGTGCTGGTTAGGGGAAGTCTAGTAATTTTCAGGAATGCCTTGCGGCGAGTCAGTATCAAATTAAGTGGGAATACATGCCATTATGGAAACTCGTTCATACAGTTGTTTTGTTCTTGATCTATGTAATAAACGAGTTTAAGTTACCCCGTTTTTTTTCTGGTCACGCTATAACTTGAACGACTTTACCGATTTCATTCATATATGTATTTCATATATGTAGAAATTCTTACATTAAAAAAAATAAGAAAATTACTATTTTTCATATTTTTTCAATTTCAACACGGACGAAGCTGCGTTGCGCAAAGAGTAACAAATAAATTTAAAAAAAAGTATTATGAAGTATTGAGTAGGTACCAAAGTTCTATTATAAAAAAAAAATATTCGAATTAATCAAAGCCAAATCGAGTCAATGTATAATCAAAGGGGATTTTCTTTTTTATTGGAATACTTCATTGTATGCACAATTTCGTTTAAATCTCCTTTATAAAAAGTTCCATCATCTATTTGTAAAACTGTTTACTTGATGACTTTAGTTTATAACTCATACTATAAGAGTCAGCTAGAGTTAAAAAAACCTATGAACCAGAATTGTCACGAGTCAGTAATTCAATCACTTAGTAGGTAACCTACACGGAGTAGGTTACCCGATTTGCTACAGAACTATTCCCGAGTTATTCATTATAGTTATTCTTATTTGCTGTTAAATAAATAAATAATGCTGGACAATTCACACAGCATTACCTAGCCTCAAGGTAAGCAGAGCTTGTGTTATGGGTACTAGATGACTGATATACATAGTACAATACATTAGATGGATAGATTATTTTTATTATACATAGAAAACGCCCAGAACACCCGGAACAAATATCTACATAATGTACAACATTTATCCTGAGGCAGTGATCGAAACCGCAACCTCCTGCGTCGCAGACGGACCTGCGCCCACCGCGCCATAGAGGTCGTCAGTCGTGTTGGGACAACCCAACACGACTGACGACCTCTATGGCGCGGTGGGCATATGGTGGTATTTTATCAAACGAACAATCGTTTGATAAAATTACTTTGCTATGCAAAGTATTTTTTTAAATCTATATTTGTTCAAAACATACATTCTAACAGGTATCTAGTACCCATAACACGAGCTTTGTATAGTTTCGGTCTAGAATGATGCTGTGTGACTTGTCCAGCATTATTAATTGAAATGAAGCAAATTAATTCGAATACTTGCAAATAAACCGAGTGAATTCACAGCCAAAAGCCAGTCGATATTAAAACCGCAACAGCAAATTAACATTCAGCAAGCGATGCAATTCTGTAGCAATGTCAATGACATGCGTATCGTATCAGGTTCATAGCGCTATCAGACGCCGCTGTTGAGGATACTGTCCACTAAAGCCATTTATACTAAAACATATAAAATAACTATCTATGTAATGTATTGTATTAAGTATATCAGCAAGCTGAAGTGGCAGTGGGCCGGCCATATCTCGCGAAGAACCGACGGTCGCTGGGGCAAACGTGTTCTTGAGTGGAGACCACGACTCGGTAAACGTAGTGTAGGACGCCCTCCGAGCAGGTGGGATGACGACCTGCGAAAGACTGCAGGTAGATGCTGGATGCGTTAAGCTGAAGACAGGGCGCTATGGCACTCATTGGGGGAGGCCTATGTCCAGCAGCGGACTGCTATAGGCTGATGATCATGATGATGATGAAGTATATCGGTCATCTAATACCTATAACACAAGCTCTGGTTAGCTTGGGGCTAGATGATGCTGTGTGTGTTTGTGGATTGTCCGGTATTATTATTATCCTCCTGCTTGGCATTGCAAATAAAATACGAATGCTGTTAGAATTATATTTTTCTCGGATTTCCGAATGAAGAATGAAATTTCTGAATGATTATGGTTGCCAGGTGTGGTTGTTGTTCGAAAAAAACAGCAAAATCAACACATCGCTAGATATTAAAAATGGCAGCTAAAGTAATCTAAAAACTTTTATAGTCGACAAGCAGAGCTTCAGTGGAAAACCACTGAACTTGGTGCATTCGAAAACTGACCTAATTGAATTCTGATTCATAACATTGAAACCAATTAATAAAGTTATTTTATAATTGGAGAAATTGCAGAACACTTTCAGGCAATTAATGATAAATCGGCCTAGGTACCTTTTTAATTTAATAAGTGGATTGCTAATTCAAACACCAATTACGTAAAAGTGAAATAATGAAGCATCAGTGTCCAAAAATCATTAAAGACAAGTATGAATAGTTTTGTTTGAAGTTTTCAACCAGTGCGTCCTACCCGTTATGATCTACGGAGCTGAGACGTGGACACTCACGATAGGGCTGGTCCACCAATTCAAAGTCGCTCAGCGAGCTATGGAAAGAGCTATGCTCGAAGTTTCAGGCTCAAAGTTATCGACATAGCTCTAAGAGTTAGGAAGCTGAAATAGCAGTGGGCCGGCCATATCTTGCAAAGAACCGATAACCGCTGGGGCAAACGTGTTCTTGAGTGGAGGTCACGACTCGGTAAACGTAGTGTAGGACGCCCTCCGACCAGGTGGGATGACGACCTGCGAAAGACTGCAGAAGAAGACAGGGCGCTGTGGCGGTCATTGGAGAGGCCTATGTCTTACATAGGCTGATGATGAATAGGTTTTATGAAATAATAGATTGTCGTGGGAGTTGCAGCGTAAGACCGACCTCTCCAACTCTGCCGTAGATGTTGTGAGAGTCAAAACTAAGGGAATCTACACTAGAGGAAGGGTAAGGGAGGTGCTAAAATTTTCAAATTTATATTCTATTAATATGTACGTTTTTTTTGTAAATGGAACACCAAAAAGTCGAGTTTTTATGTAAAAGGACGAATGTATTGTACTGTCTGATATTTTCAGAGAAAATTAGTAAGACAAAATACTTTTAATCCCTAGGGCGTAGACTTGAGTTGTAGGCCTGGTAAGCTACGCTATAATGACACACCTTTTGAGCAAGAGAAGTGAAAAATATTATGATTGTGCTCCTGTGTATTTTTTTGTGTAAAAACGCCAGAACTTATCCTAAAAATATCAGTAACTATTGGACTCACCTGCATGCGAACAGAACTCTATTTTATTCATGCTCTGCTGGAAGATGCTCTGCTAACTTCACCAACATCTCCCTCAGCGTGTTTGAAAGCTATGGCTCCAGTTTAAGATATTCTAATGAAACGTAAGTTAACAGCTATCTTATATAATGTTATGTAGGGTAACAAGTAACAGTATTGTTACATTGTAACAGAGCACCATAAGAGCCTCGTTACTCAAATTGCGAGCTCCTTGTAATTTAAGTAATGACTGTAATTTTCTTGTTATATTCCTCTCTTCGCAGTTTCTGTAACAATGTAGTTGTTTACTTTATAGGTACCTTTAGTAGTAAACAACCGAAGGTCCTGTAGGTTTACTGTAAATAAGCGATAATTTTTGTACTTGTTTCATAAAAAAAAAACCTTTCATTCAATTTGACGACCGATGTGGCGCGGTGGGTGAAGGTCCTGCTACGCAGGAGGTTGCGGGTTCGATTCCTGCCTCGGAAGATTTGTGTGTACGATCTGCAGATATTTGTTCCGGGTGTTCTGGTCGTTTTCTATGTATAATAAAAATATCTAGGTATCTATGTAACGTATTGTATTATGTATTTCAGTTATCTAGTACCCATAACACAAACTCTGCTTACCATGGGGCTAGATAATGCTGTGTGAATTGTCCAGCAATATTTATTTATTTATTCAATTGTGAAACCTACACAGTAACGTCTTAGGTCGGTATTCGCTCGTTCTCTAAAATCCTTGAGAAACGGGAATCCGTTTTGTGAATGCAATAAAAATACTGCGGCATTCTTTTCTTCCCAGTGTTGCCGTTAGGTGACTGTTTTCGTTATTGTGTTTATGTAGGAAAGGCGTATCAGTTTAATCGCTACCTTTTTTCTTGACACTAAAAGATAAGTATCTGGTTGTGTTCCGAGAAAGATTTAAGTTGTTTTGTTAAATTCTAGTTTTCGCTCTAGTTGGCGCTGTAAATACTTAGGTAGGTACTTATTATAACAAATTAATTACTTAATTTTACCACATCACAGTTTTAATGATGTACACATCATCAACATCTAATAAGTCAAATGATATCGAAACAAATGAGAAGAGACCCTTTAGGTCTCTTCTGATTTGTTTCGCTATTTGTTTACGATTATGCCATCGAAGAATGTTACTCAAGCATTTTATCTGTGCTCAAGCATAGACGGGCGGCCCGCATTATGAAAGCTATCTCAGTCTTAGATCTATGCTTGAGTGTCGTTTTTGCCATAGGGCCAAAGCACTAAGGATAGATCGATGAATGAGCAAGCTATTGTAATGCGGGCCTAAGTGTGAGTGGTAGGTTTAAAGACAGAAAAACATATAGACGACCGATGTGGCGCGGTGGGCGAAGGTCCGTCTGCGACGCAGGAGGTTGCGGATTCGATTCCCGCCTCGGAACAAATGTGTGTACGATCTGCAGATATTTGTTCCTGGTGTTCTAGGTTGTTTTCTATGTATAATAAAAAATATCTATCTATTTAATGTATTGTATTATGTATATCAGTTATCTAGTACCCATACCATAAGCTCTGCTTACCATGGGGCTAGATAATGCTGTGTGAATTGTCCAGCATTATTTATTTATTTATTTATATCATGGGCGTTTTTCCTTACCCGCTATCAGAGTGAGGTCAGAGCACAAAATTTTAGTTGCACAATTTAATGTGCGCTTTAATGTCATATATCAAAATAATACGAAATTCACTTCAGTTTCGCAAACCGTGAAAGTATATTCTTCCATTAGGTTTCTCAGGGTGATTTAATGCTTCGCCGCTGAATTATACTCTTAATAGAGGGTACAGGCACTGGAGTGTGCTGATATTGTGCGCGCGATTTGAGCTGATTTCAATGTAGCCGTACAGAAGTTAATGGCGTGGCAAGAATTGTATTTGTGGTGAAAAACACCCTCTTAAACAAAATAGTATCGATGCGGATCAATAATTCATTTATTTGCTGGCATAGAGGAAAAACACGCTGCTGTTACAGCAAAGAGTGTCATTTTGCAATTTTCTTGATTTTCCACCAAAAACGTCGAATCTATGTGTCAGTTGACAAGCATATAACTTCAGTGCTTTGTCACACACAAGTGCACGTATACGAATAGGGAATTGAGACTAATTTGTCGATTATTTTTTGGCAACACCTCGTTTGATTCTGAGCGTGGAATTTGCACCACACCAACTCTTCCCGCGGGTGTCGACTAAGTAAGAGGCGACTAAGGGATATCCACCGGGGAGCGGGCAGCAGCGCCTACTGCAGAACAAGTTAATACCGAACTGCGATCCCAACCTGCGTCCCCAGCATGGGGATTATGGGCATGAGATGAAAGCTAATAAGGCGCTTATGAGGATGCTTGGGTCCAGCAGTGGACCAAAATAGGATGTTGAAGTGATGATTCTAAGTCTTCTTCTATGTTTTCAGGCATATAGGTAAAATAGGTGTAGTAATGATAACTCCAAACATTTTTAAAATTATAATGTATGTTGTAAAAAGTCATATTGTTTTTATGAAAGTGTGATTTGATTACGTATTTTAGTGATACCGTTCAGGTATGGACTTAAATATCGAATACGCACAACATCAATCGGCATCCAAAGGTTGCCTGGAAGAGATCGCTTCTAAGCGATAAGGCCGCCCATTGTACCTGTCGCATATAATGTATTTTTGTAATGATTAATTTGATTATGGTGTACAATAAAGAATTTTTGTATTATATTGTACAACTAGCATTTGAATTTTGAAATGTTTTTAATTATCTATACCAAGGTAATATCCTAGAGCTATTAGAACATTTTATAGATTCGGCATTTTTATCAAAAAGGGCCTTGAAGCCCATAAAAGCCTGTTTAAAGCCGTGGGCTGCCGCTAGTAGTAATAATACATCAACATGTTTACAATTACTTACAAATGCTAACATCAGTAAAGGCAAAGCTCTGTAGAGCTAGAAATATGTTGGGAGCAACATAGCGCTAAAATATGATGATGTCTGCAAAACGGCATCGCTGAACCAAGTTTATTCACCTTATAATATTTTAGAATTTCATTTTTACGAGAACATTCTAGAGCCTTCATCAAACGCCTCCAAATCCTAAAAGGACACATTAAAGCAACCTAATTTGTAAAAGTAATAAAAAATGAAACGAAAACTTCTACACTCCTTACATCAAGCAACATCTGTCTCCAAAAAAAGCGAAATACCTCGAAAGATTAAGAAATTTTTCACATTTTATCGGCAGAAACTCAATTTGCGCTTTCTGTGGTAGAGGATAAGGTTGAGAGTGAATCGCTGGATTAAGGCAGCGGTAAATCTTTCTGGAACATAGAGACAAGTTGAGGCTCTCCATGGTTTATGCCCGTCACGCTCCTTCAGCGCTATAAAGCGCTTCTCTGCTGAAAATTGAAAGTGACTTTAGTTGTAAAACGTACGCAGGGAATGTAAAAAAGCGCTTTAGGAAATATCAATTGAGATACAGTGTAAAGCTCTTTGGCTCGTGAGTGCTTTTTTGTCTAGATTCTTTAGAACCTACAGGATTCTCGCTGTAAAAACCTCACGTGTTTACGACTAAATATCAATTTTCTGTAAAAATGCGCTCTGAAAGTTTAGTTGCACTTTATATTTTAGTGCTAACGTGAATAACAAATGTGCTGAAGTTCTAAAAGCTTTCAGGGCTTGCCATTGATCTAATAACGGTTCTTTTTGACTTGGGTTGCTTTGAAAGAGCTGTGTTCTTATTACAGTTATCATAAAAGTTTATTTAAAATCACATTATATTAGAAAGTTAAAAGTCAAAACTTCTGACGTTTGATGATAAAGTTTTGACGTTGTTTGGTTATAGAATTAAAATTGAAGCAGTCAGAATAGGACGACCTTAGTGGCGCAGTGGGCGATGGTCCCTCTGAGATGCGGGAGGTCGCTGGTTCAATTCCCAACTCGGGTGAAATTGTTGTACGTACCTACACGGTCTGCCGATATTTGTACCGGATGTTTTTGGCGTTATCTATGTTACATAATAATGTATGTCATATGACTATGTATTAAGTATATCGGTTATCTAGTACCGATAACACAACCTTTGCTTAACTTGGAGCCAGAATACGCTGTGTGAATCATGTATTTATTAAAAGACGGTATTTACCAACAAAACTAGAGTTATTTTCCCAAACCTTTTATTTATTTATGAAGAAAACCCACAGTACTTAAATAAATAAATAATGCTGGACAATTCACACAGCATTATCTAGCCCCATGGTAAGCAGAGCTTGTGTTATGGGTACTAGATAACTGATATACATAATACAATACATTACATAGATAGATATTTTTTATTATACATAGAAAACGACCAGAACACCCGGAACAAATATCTGCAGATCGCCCACACAATTGTTCCGAGGCGGGAATTGAACCCGCAACCTCCTGCGTCGCAGGCGGACCTTTGCCCACCGCGCCACATCGGTCGTCATAAAATAAATATAAATGAACTTATCTAATATGTATATATAACTAACAGCCAATATTCTATACTAATATTATAAAGAGGACAGGTTTATTTTGTTTTTGTTTGTTTGTAATGAATAGGCTCCGAAATGACTGGACCGATTTGAAGAATTCTTTCACCGTTGGGAAGCTACACTATCCCCGGTGAACATAGGCTATATTATATTTTCGAAAAAGTTAGGGATCCGTACTAAAACCGTGCGAAGCCGGGAAGTTCCGCTAGTATTATTATAATTTAGATATAAGGACGACATCACCATTCCCCAATATGTCCCATTATCTAGGCAAGATATCGACGCAATACACAAATTGAATAATAGTTTAAACTTTAAGACATAATAAAACAAAGTAAAGAATTATAGCAAATAAATTGATATTCTTGATTTCCATTTTGTAATTTGACATCGAAATTCTGAAAGCCCTGAAGGTATTCCATTGTGCCTACATTATCTACCCTAATAAAATAGTAGAAGGCCACTAAGTCTTCTCTTGACCGATTTCTATTATCCGTAGATAGGAGTTCCGATAGTGAGTAGGTCAGGCGTTTGTCTTATCCGTGACGTAATAGATGGTAGATGGAATATTGAACTCTCTGCAAAGGAAATAGATTTCTAGTTACCTAACCAGTGATAGATTTGCAGTTGGTTTGGTTCTGCAGTGTGGATTTGCTATTATAGTTCCGATTCCTTTCGTAAAGATACCTACGCTCGGTTTTAATAATAATGTGTACTATCCATCCAACGGTTTCCTGGAAGAAATCGCTTTTAGCGATAAGGCCTGATTGTGCCACTAGATTTAGTTAGTATTAAAATCCTTGAGATCCTTTATTATTATTTATATTGTAAGATACCTATGCTCGTTTTTAATAATAATTATTTATTTATTTCGGGCAGCATTAGTCTAGTACAGGATGGAAAATAAAAACTACGGCCCATATAAAATACTAAACTTAAGTCTAACAAACATAAAATAAACTTATTGCACGTTGTGTCGGCGACGCGGCGACGTGTAATACATAATAATGTGCTGCGACCGGTAATCGACCTCAAAAGCGCCGAAACAGCACTTTCTTCAGTTTTTAGAATAATTATGATTATTTTGTGTAACCGATAATGTTTGTTTATGAAAACCTACCAAAAATAGAAACCAATCCAGAATCAATAATAACAAGAACACTATAAAAACTCCAACACTAATTGCACAATTATAATAATATACCTAATCACGCATAATTGCACACCCGCTATGTGCAATTATGCGTGATATGCGTGCAGGTGTTATTTCAAGTTTGAAAATGATTAAGGGACGAATTACTTAAATGAAAAAAGGTTGCCTGGCAGAGATCGCTGTAAGCGATAAGGCCGCCTATTGTACAACACATTCTGCTGTGCTGCGAAGCTCTGGTCGTTTTCTATGTATAATAAAAAATATCTATCTATGTAATGTATTGTATTATGTATATAAGTTATCTAGTACCCATAACACAAGCTCTGCTTACCATGGGTCTAGATAATGCTGTGTGAATTGTCCAGCATTATTTTATTTTTATTTATTCTGTATTTGTCTTTATCCTGTGTATCTGTTTTATTTGGTGTGCAATAATGAGTAATTGCATTGTAATTGAAAGCTACAAAAACCATTTTTTACGAAAATGCGCAATAAGTAATTTATAACTTTCCTAAAAGCCCGAAAATAAGAGGTAACACAACACCTCTTAAAGGTCATTGCGTAGGAAAATCCGAAAGAAAATCACGTAACGATCTAATTAAATACTTTTCCTCAACGCTCCGGTGAACTACAAGCCTTGTGACCCGTTACGTAACGAAAGTAACGGGTCTAGCGCTCTAACGGGTCTAACAAGCAAGTGTTGCACGTCAAAGTGTTTCCTTGCCAGAGGGTTGTAAGCGAGAGCATTCCTGAAATATCTCAGAAACGCTGTTGTAAGCTCTGTGAGCCTCTGCAAAGTACTTTACTCAAGAATGGTTCCTGTTTACGTCATACGTCTATGTTGTTAGCCTTAACTAACATGAACTTCTGTTCGATTAAGTTATAAAAAATAAACAATGCTGGACAATTCGCACCGCATCATGAGATTGTGTTATGGTTATGAGTGATAGATACTTATTTATTAAAATCAATACATTACATAGATAATTTTTTTGTATAGAAAATACCCAGAATAACCGGAAAAAAATCTGTTCGTACAAACATTTGTCCCAAGGCGGGAATCGAACTTGTAACCTGCTGCGTCGCAGGCGAAGTCAATAAGCGGTACAAATAGTCGGAGTCTCACGAATACAATATCTCAATTAAAAAATAGCTGAGAATGAAGCTGGCAGAAGTATTATAGTTACTAAATTGTTTCGTAATTAATAAATGTTCTTGTAATTCTTTATTGTACACTAAAAACTTACAAAATAACTTAACTAAAAAAGATATGTACATAGGCGAGCTTAACCCTAACAAAGAGTTTTCTTACAGCAAAACCTTAGGATTAAAAGAGAAGCGATAGAACAGATAGAGGAAGTGTACAAAGAAACAAATTAGACGAAGAGTATAATTAATACATTATGGGATGAGATTATAATATACATACATAAATTAAAATATAAATAACTAAATAAACCTAATAAATAACTTAAGTTTTAAAGTAAATAAAAATAAAAAATGTTATTAAAGTATAAACAAATTCTTGTCAGAAAAATAATTTTGTTTAAATTTAATGAACTTTTTTCTGAAACTGACATTTGTACATTTTCACGCGACTTGTAATACAGGTTTTTTTTTATTATTATGTACGCTAATTTTTGTTATTAAATGGAAAATAAAATATTTATACCATGTATTTGCCACCACATGAAACTTTTTCATTTTCATTTCAAGTAAACACGTAACTTCTGAACTTTCGATCATTTTTCTCCCGCGTGCGATGTAGAGCAAGTCCAATGCTCCATAACCGTAGATTTATTTTCGACAGAGTTGCTGGAAGCACACTCTTTATAGCTACGTTGTTGTAGTAAACATCTTGCTTATGCTACGTGATCTTTCATGCTTAGGTACTGGTATTTATGAAGGCAACGTTTACTAGATAGGTGTCTTAGGTATGTTGATTTTTTAGAACTTTTGTTTACTACTGTTTTATGTTCGAAACTATAAAATTGCGTTTGGACGAGGAAACATTTGAAGCAAATTATCATCTGTTTATAGTTTGATTTTGGGACATTTTGAATTTTCTTAGTAAGAAAGATTTCTTACACAAACGAACTCCAACTCCAACACCAACCAAAACCAAAACTGGCACATTAATGTTTTTTTTTTAAATAATACAAATCTCACCCTAAAACTAAAATTTGCCGCTAAAAAACTTTTACAATGCTCCAAATTTTCACTCATTTGATTTTTGAGACATTTAGGATCAAAGGAGAACAAAACTACTAGTTCGTTTTGAGGAAAATACCACAGTATCCCCCAGTTATAATATTCAGTCAGAAAAATACTTGTAACAATAAAAACATTGTAAATACGTTTCCTAAAGAAAATAAATTTTCAATTGACGTATAGACACTTGTTCATTCTGTTGAAAGCGCAGCTGATTCGTTTTATTACCCGTGGGCGTTCTTTATTGATCATATTAAAATGTATATAAACTCGGTCTAGTAGTTTAATTGATCAATCTAACAAAATCGCTTTTATAGTAGATTCTAGTAATAATTTGAAAAAATGTTAGTTTTCGGAGCAAATACTAAACGCTCGGGATTTTTTATAATTCGCTATTGTATGGACGCTATCTCCGGACCAGTTATCGTAACAATAGCGAAATATTTTTCCAAATCGATCTATAAACATAAAAAAACATACATACAGCCAAACATAGAAAATCCCAGGATTTTCTATGTAAACTAAAAGAATAAAAGAAGAAAATAAAACTAAAAGAATAAAAGAAGAAGAGACCTTCACCTGTAAGGTACAAGTTTTGACTTTTCGGAGCTTTTTATTCAATAACCGCTTAAAATAAAATCGAATAATTTTTTTTAAATGTCACTAAGCGTGTTGTCAAATAAAAAAAACCACAAACAACAACAAGTGGCAAACACAAACAAACCAATGTAGCAAAAAATGTTGACGTGGCGTGCTATTCGAAACTACAAACTGAATTAAAACCTTTACCACAAAGTTACCACATTTGATACATCGATTTTCGTCAAAACAAAAGGTGGGTATTGCAATAAGTGCCAGTCAGTAGACCATAGCTGGAATGTCCGCCGTACCTTCGACTAAAAAACAACGACGAGATGAGCTCGAAACTACGCGTGTCAGAGACGTTTTTTTTGTCGTGTGAGCGCTGGCCGAGTGATCCCGGCTTTACAGAAATAGATCTGAAATAGGTCGTCGAACGAGTAGCACGCTTCCACAAAAGTATATTGACATTTTTACTATGAGACTTAGTAATAAAGTCCATTTTTTAGATGCTAGTACGTACGTTCTGAATGATAGGTCAAATGTTTTTATAGATCTGCGTAAAACTAATAATTTGAAATCAAAATTAGCTCAAAGCATAATTTGATTGTTTTTAATAAACTAAAATTCTACTTCAAATTTTTAATTCCTGTATTACGGTTTTTTATTGCTGGCACCTCGGGATCCCTACAACTGATCAATCAAAAAAAATCGTTCCAGAATTGACGTAGAAATCGACGAACGATACAAAAAATACATACAGCCGACAAAAACACTAGAACCTAGATACATCTCTTTTGTTCATCGTCTGATAAAAAAAACATATTTAGGTGGGTATTCATTTGTTTTTTTTAAAATAAAATGATATAATAGATGAGGGTTCGAATCGCATGCACCTTCTGATTTTTCTGCAATTGTCGGGATGCACTTCATTTCAACATATAATTTCATGCTCGAAAACTAATTTATTTTCGCTCTAACATGACGCCTGCTTATGCATTTTTCAGCATCACGAAAGGTGAAGTTTCAGGTCTCCCTGACTTTGCATAATGGGTTTCATAGGAAGGTTCCAACTCGTTTATACTCCCCCAGTTTCGGACCAACAAAACATTTTCATTACAAAAACTCAACATTTTCTCGCTTTTCCCATAACTATTCATTTTAATTTTTCATCAAGCACCGTAACTCGGTCAAATTTGCTACAGAATCTAGCTTTACCACAAAGGTCTTGTTGACCTCATTCAGGTCTGTACTGAATTTATCCGTACATAATCCGAGCTGAAAATAAGCTTCAACATTTATTTTGAAATGTTTCCAGCTTCGTAATTATTACGACTGGGGACGTTATGTAGGGATGCCGCTTTGGGATTTGCAGATCGACTCGTTTCTTACTTTGTCCTATAGCTAAGATTGGGTCATTAGTTTAGTTCTAACCCACCGAATAGAATATAAATAATAAAAACAAAGACCTCAATATAAACCTCTTTAATAAAAGAGGTTTTTATTGACTGTGAACTGACGTGGTCTAAGATAACTGTTTCATGTACCACACAAAGAGAAAATACTATACAGATGGAATGCTAGCCATCAAGGAAGGGTGGCCTAATTGCTATGAGCGATCTTTTCCCAGTTACCTTGGCAGGGACTGGACATAAAGAAAGATAGGCGTTGACGTTTGATCTCACTGAATTTATCTATCATTAATATAAAATATTCTAACATTTTCTACGAGCTTATAAAATTGAATTCAAATGTTTATTATTCCTCTTAGAAAAAGACTCCTGAAATATCATATAAACTGAGGTATTGACAATAGATAACTTCTAAGTGTGTGTCAAAAAAGTTTTACAAGTCATACTCAAGTAGTACTTCTAAAAAAGAACCTACAACATGGTCAGGTACAGCCCTACACTTTCTGAAATATTTGCAGAAAGCTGTGTCAGTGTGTCATAATGTGTCCAAGGTTGCCGGTTAACGTAGTATTCAAGTCTATTGTCTCTGCTTGAATAAATTATGATTTATGAAGGGTCTTTGCAAATCTCTCGCGTGTGCTTATGTTTAGGGAACAACATAGCTAATGTCAACAGTTTAAAGTACAACAATCTCTGTGCATAGAATTTTAATATGATCAAAGTTCAAAATATGCGAGTTTTTCTGTAATATTTGTCTGGAAATAAAAATAATTTATTTGTCGTCTGAAATTAAGAATATGTACTTTTTTTCACTATTAACTTGCAGACACGGACACGGTCATTTGGACACGGTCAGTGTAATGTGTTGTACTTTGACATTCCTGATTCTGAAGACGAATTTAAGGTAGCCGTGGCCACGATTGCTGTAACGCGATAGAAATGAAAATAAAACAAAAGATACGGAATAAATACCCCATAAAATTAATCTTTAAAATTGACTTATTTCTAGTGGTGAACCAGAAAGGCTACCATGCTATTTAACTAACGCGTTATGAGTGTTATTACGCAATTTAGCGCGAATAAGGCGTGTAAAGGCGCATTGTAACGGGCGTAAAAAACGAAGTTTGATAAAGTTACTCGTTATTCGCGTTAAAATGCGCCTGAACACGTGTTATTCGCGCTAAAATTAGCGTAGTAACGCTGATAACGCGTGAGTTAAATAGCATGGTAGCCTTTCTGGTTCACCACTAGAAATAAGTCAATTTTAAAGATTAATTTTATGGGGTATTTATCCCGTACCTACCTTTTGTTTTATTTTCGTTTCTATCGCGTTACAGCAATCGTGGCCACGGCTACCTTCAATTCGTCTTCAGAATCAGGATGTCCATGTTCACACTACAACACATTACACTGACCGTGTCAAAATGACCGTGTCCGTGTCTAAGAATTAGCAAGCTGAAGTGGCAGTGGGCCGGCCATATCTCGCGAAGAACCGACAACCGCAGGGGCAAACGTGTTTTTGAGTGAGACCACGACTCGGTACACGCAGTGTAGGACGTCCTCCGACCAGGTGGGATGACGACCTGCGAAAGACTGCAGGTAGATGCTGGATGCGTCGAGCTTAAGACAGGGCGCTGTGGCGCTCATTGGGGGAGGCCATGTCCAGCTGTGGACTGCTATAGGCTGATGATGATGTCCAAATGAACACGTCGCGAACACTTATTAAGCACAGAATTCCACGAGGAAGAGAGACGAAACTGTTAATTATCTGTAAGAGATTAATAATAAAAATAATACATTTAAGGAATACTTTACTATAAAAAACACAGGTAATAAAACATATATTATTCTTTGACAATGGTATTAAATGATTCAAACTCCTCAAACAACAAAAAACTTTGCCTTTCAATACCCAAGACGCGAAGTTTAGTTCAAATCGCGTTTTTTATTCATGAGACAGTTCCGAGTGAATGAAAAGTGGGGGCGGGCGGCGTCCAACGTACACTATATAGATACCGTTACGTGGGCGTGCTTAAACTCGAGCGTTATTGTAAAATCGCCGAAAGGTTCTAGGACTGTGTAATTTATTAAATTATTTAGTCAATAATTGCGCCACCGTCTATGCCTATACAATAACTACGTGTCCATCCAAAGGTTGTCCGGAAATAAATAAATAAATAAATAATGCTGGACAATTCACACAGCATTATCTAGCCCCATGGTAAGCAGAGCTTGTGTTATGGGTACTAGATAACTGATATATATAATACAATACATTACATAGATAGATATTTTTTTATTATATATAGAAAACGACCAGAACACCCGGAACAAATATCTGCAGATCGTACACACAATTGTTCCGAGGCGGGAATCGAACCCGCAACCTCCTGCGTCGCAAGCGGACCTTCGCCCACCGCGCCGCATCGGTCGTCAGAAGAGGAAGAGGCCGCCTATTGTGCATCTGTATCTGTTTTTTATTTTAAATTTTCATCAGTCTTAATGCAATAAAGTGTATTCTTATTGTATTGTGTATCACTTTGTTGTTTTTATACTACAATGTTTTGAAAGGAATTAATTCAATGTACCTATGTGTAAGCTATAAGACTAAGCTATTTCTTCATTTTCATTTGTCCTCTGCAAGCAAGCAATCCCTTAGCTACTACATGCGAGGACACATTAATGGTTATAAGTTTTTATTTAAGTTATCTGTTAAGTGTGTAAAACTGTTTGTCTTCCAAATAAAGCAAAATAAAATAAATAATAAAGGAATTTTACACAAAGGCACATATTATGAAACTATCCTTAGTCATCGATATATGTTATTGACGACCGATGTGGCGCGGTGGGCGAAGGTCCGCCTGCGACGCTGAAGGTTGCGGGTTCGATTCCCGCCTCGGAACTATTGTGTGTACATCTGCAGATATTTGTTCCGGGTGCTCTGGTTGTTTTCTATGTATAATAAAAAATATCTATCTATGTAATGTATTGTATTATGTATATCAGTTATCTAGTACCCATAACACAAGCTCTGCTTACCATGGGGCTAGATAATGCTGTGTGAATTGTCCAGCATTTATATTGTATATATATATATTTTGTTAATAACACAGAAAACATTCAGAAATAACACCAATTCTAGGTAAAACTCCTTGGTTGTAAAGAGGTGGGTAGCTTTTGTTCTACTTACCGAAGTCTCGTTTGATCGACTCGTGTGAAGCCCGCGTACACACATCAAACAAGAAGTAGGTTTGTTTGACATTTTGGGCTACACTAGGAGTGAAATGAATATCTTTTATAAAAAATTAACATAT
Organism: Eupithecia dodoneata; assembly: GCA_947044415.1. NCBI lineage: Eukaryota > Metazoa > Arthropoda > Insecta > Lepidoptera > Geometridae > Eupithecia > Eupithecia dodoneata. Next base: position 2,291,899 of record OX345665.1, read on the forward strand.
ACTCGAAAGACTTGTAAAAATAGAAACGTGAATAAAAATAATTTTCTCGATGAAAAACATCGCAAAGATGACTCTAATCCAAATTTCAAATAACTTTTACTCTGAGGTTTCTTCTTGGAATGATTTCAAACTTATATCAAAAGATAGGGCTTGTGATTTACTAAAGAACTGTTATTTAAAAAAAAATGAGTTATAATTAATCTCTGCGAAAGAAAACTATCAAAATCTACTGATTCGAAACTACCGACCCGAAGCGTTCAATATTATAGGAGGTCAACGTAACCGCAACGAATATCAAAATAGAATCATTATTTTATCGGTGAGAGTTTATCAACTGAGATATTAATAAACGGAAGAATAACATAAACAGTGAATGAAATCTATTTCAATAGACGGATATTGGTCTGGAATAATCTATGCCGGAAGTCTTTATAGTCATATAATTAATGGTTTCCTTCTGTAATTTTGACGACAAACGACAAATACTTTTTTCTAAATCTTATTATTATTTATTTTATTTTAGGTCATTGTCCCACTGCTGGGCAAAGGCCTCCCTTTTCTTCTTCCACTCCTCGCGATCCAACGCTGCAACAGGCCATAATCACTAATATTTGATTGGCATGCCAATATTTGTGATAATTTAATGGTGAATTAATTGTATTTACTGAATACTACCGACATCCGCTGGAGTAAACGTGTTCTTGAGTGGAGACCGCGAATCGGCAAACGTAGTGTGGGACGCCCTCCGGCCAGGTGGGGTGACGACCTGCGAAAGACTGCAGGAAGTTGTTGGATGCGGCAAGCTGAAGACAGGGCGCTATGGCGCTCATTAGGGGAGAGCTATGTCCAGCCGTGGACTATTATAGTTTTAGATTACCTGTGGTACACCCCTGCTTTTCTTAAATTCACATCATTCTTTCTATCAAAGGCTGCCTGAAAGAGATTTAAGCGATAAGGCCACCCATTGTACTTGTCGCATGTAATGTATTTTGTAATGATTTGATTATGGTGCACAATAAAGAATTTTTGTATTGTATTGTATATTTAGATTATGCCTTTGTATGAGAGGGTATTCAGTCGCTGTGTAAATTAATATATAGGTAAGTACATAGATTTATATTTTAGTAATGAAATTCTTAAGTCGAGAGGAGACCACGGCAAGCGCTCAGAGATAATAATTGTATTCCAACAACCAACTTTAAAACCAATTTCACAAGGGTAAGTCATGCGAACAGTTGGCAACATTGTATTATTAAAACTTAATTATCTCGGAGACAGACTCGAGCGGTAACTCCTGGAATGTCTAACATCTTAATTAAAGTGGCATCTTGGTATTTATGAAGGTGACTCGCTGAAATGTTAGCTTTCGGGGAATATTTCTAGGCTTTCCCCATTTTGTGCCAAATTCGGATCAGCCTACGCTCGGATAGGTGGGTATTATCCTATCTATTTATCCAAAATCTGATTATTCTTACTGCTGGTGGTGGCTTCCTAATCAGCTAACTTATTTATTATCATCATCATCAGCCTATGTTAGTCCACAGCTTGACATTGGCCACAGCGCCCTGTCTTCAGCTGCATCTCACTGCAGTCTTTCGCAGGTCGTCATCTAACCTGGTCGAAGGTCATCCTACACTACGTTTGCCGTGTCGTGGTCTCCACTTAAGAACACGTTTGTCCCAGTGGTTGTCAGTTCTTATTAGATATACGTAGGTAACTTTTCATCACAACCAAAGCCGATAAAACCAATAAGATTTTGTCAGAAAGCCAGTTACTTTAAACATTTTTGTTAAATAAATAATTCATTTCAGCCTTCAGGTTTTCCTTACTTATCCATCATTCTTTTCACGCAAAAATCCAACAGAAAAAATTATAATCAGTCGATAGCTTAGCTTGCAAATCCCTCTGTCCAATTATCTTTGAGGTAAAATTGCACCATCGGATCCAGATTTAAAAAAATGCCTACGACATGCCAGTTGCCACAAAACAATACCTAATCGAATAACTGTCGAGAGCTTTGCGGGGGTGGGTAAGTTTCCCGAGTGTTTACAGCGAGGGTAGAATAGGGGAGAATGGGGTATTGTGAAGTGGTCTGTAAAAACTGGGGGAGAGCGGAAATCAACAATTAAAGTAACGGCCGATTTCTTGAGTGAATTGGTTTTGGTTGTTGAGATAATGATGTTAAGAGCGAGCAGGGGTTTTTATTTCAACTTTTTACAATATAAGAAATGCTGTTTTTTTATGTAAATATACGTATAGAGTGGTTTACATAATTAAGAGGGGATATACATTTAGTACTTAAAGCTCACTTCAAAGATCTTTAAGATTTTTTAATTAGAGGAACCACTCTAAGCGCGGTAGCATTGTTTTAATCGTTTTTTTTGTGTATTTTGATTCGTTAATTTTTGTGTCATCCAATTTCTATTTTGATATGGATCCTTAATTTTGTATTTAGTACGTGGCCCTCCGACCAGCTGGGATGACGACCTGTGAAAGACTGCAGGTAGATGCTGGATGCGTCAAGCTGAAAACAGGGCGCTATGGCACTCATCGGGGGAGGCCTATATCCAGCAGTGGACTAACATAGGTTGACGATGATGAATATGTGGTTGAAGTAAATGAATTTTATTTGTTTACTTATTCTTTTATCTACTTGATTACATAACCATGTATATTATCATCATGTATAAACTTCAATGGAATATAACAGAAAAAAACATTTATTAGGCATAGAATAAAAATAAAATAAAACAAAGGAGTTTAAAATGGAGGCAAGTGAAAATATAGGCCATAATATCAAATCCTATAATTGGAGCCAATAGTGCCTCTAAATAAATACATTCCTGCTAGTAATTGAGTTAATTTGAAAGCAATAATCCCACGTCCATCGCATCGCGGGCCTCAGCCATAATTTACCTTGTTAGCTAGCTTCCTCGAAGAGCGTCCTCAATTTAATCAACGGAGGTCACGCCGCCGTGAACTGTACTGAATGAATGGCATATGTCGAAGGGTCAAAGCTCCTTTATCGATACAAGGTCTGCGGAATACCTTAGAGTTGGACGTAATATCGGATATGGTTTTCTCATTATTCGATAATGTTTGGCGGTTCAATTGGCTGAGTTGCGTTATTTTTACGGATTTTGTAGGTTCATGTTGACTGATACGTAACAAATTGTTTATCATAAAAATTATCATGGTTATTAACAGTAAATCATTTAAAACGGGATATTTACCATGATCAGATTTTTGAGTTTTCCAAATTTTTTATTGTATAAATTGAATAAGAGTACCTAATAAAAATTAGCCTGATCCATAGATTACACGCACAGAATAACTGCTGTTAAGGTCTTACTTTCTTCTCTTGACAATATACGAGTATTAAGGTCATTAGATTTTTGTGCATCATCATCGACGTCATCACGACTCGGTAAACGTAATGCAGGACGCCCTCCGACCAGGTGGGATGACGACCTGCGAAAGACTGCAGGTAGATGCTGGATGCGGCAAGCTGAAGGCACTATGAGGGCACTATGGTGTTCATTAGGGGAGGCATATGTCCAGCAGTGGACTGCTATAGGCTGATGACGATGATGACGATGACATTTATTGGGTTAACCACCATTATAATTTACTTACTACAAATTATAATTTACTTGTCAGGAAGTATCAACGGAAAATATAGTCCCTTGTCAATAGTATATGAGACTTATTTATCCCCAGGGTTTTAAAATTAATGTTAGTTCGACGGATGGAACATCAAAAAGCTTTTAAGTTATTAGTTATTCCAGTCGGTAACCGAACAATATTAAGGTGACCTAAATATTGAAAGACATCAATAAAGTGATAGACTTTTTAGTAGAGGTTGAATAAGCAATTTATTTTGTTTGCTTGCATAACGTAAAGCCTACCTACTTGTAGTTAAATGCACCTCCTACTTTTAAGTATTATATTATTGACAACCGAGATGTGGCGCGGTGGGTGAAGGTTCGCCTGCGACGCAGGAGGTTGCGGATTCGATTCCCGCCTCGGAACAATTGTATATACGCTCTGCGTATATTTGTTCCGGGTGTTCTGGTCGTTTTCTATGTATAATAAAAAATATCTATCTATGTAATGTATTGTATTATGTATATCAGTTATCTAGTACCCATAACACAAGCTCTGCTTACCATGGGGCTAGATAATGCTCTGTGAATTGTCCAGCATTATTATTTAGATAAACAGATAACAGATAAAGCAGCCTTATTTGTTCTGTACTGTAACTGTGCTTCGTCCAAGCGTCTCTCTATCTGTATCTAAAGTTGATTGAAATTTCGAAGTCATAATAAACATTGGCCCGTATTATTTTAGATTGCTTAGTCATCGAACTATGCTTGAGTAAAGCTGTTCTGGGATAACTTTCTTACGTAACTCAAGCATCTTTTTATCCTACTAGCGGACCTTCCCGGCTTCGCACGGTTTTACTACGGATCCCTAACTTTTTTGAAAATATAATATAGCTTATGTTCCCAACGGTGAAAGATTTTTTCAAATCGGTCCAGTAGATTCGGAGCCTATCATTACAAACAAACAAACAAAAAATCAAACCTTTCCTCTTTATAATATTAGTATAGAAGTATAGATAAATCAATTCACATGGGAGCGAAATAAAAACGTTTTCATTGAAACAACACACGGCCGCGGGCAAAATCTAGTACAGGCCAGTCTACTAGGAAAGATGATTATTTAGGGTAAAGTAGTGCATGATAGTAGGAAATAGGGAATCATGTATAAAAACATCATTTATTTTAACCCTACGATTAAAATGTGTTTGCTACACCTTAAATGAGCACTATATGAGTACGTACCTACTCTCAAATATATTTTTTCATCATGATGTCTATAACCCAGATAATTCTGAAACTATTATTCATATGTTTTTGATATGTTGCTTAAAATGCAAAGTACTGGTTAACATGACTGTTAAAAATATATATGTCAACATACAAAAAAACGAAGAAAAATGCGCGTAGATTTTATTAATTTTTTTGGGGCTTTTATAAGGCCGGACGCTTTATCTGGGTTAATTTAAACCATTTCTATGCAAACGTCTCATTTTATAATATTAAGTTACTATAAGATGTAAGTTACTAAACTAAAAGAGTCGCGACTTACACCCAGTTAAAATTCGGTTCTTCCCGAAACTTCCTCGTTTCAAACTAAATGCAAGATTAAGTAGCGGTTGAAGAAAATTCAAGAGTTTAGTTTAAACTGGTTTCGTTTCGTCTCACATTTTGCAACTTTTTTAAATTTATAACTATTCATAAAAGTGTCACTTAGAGTAGTGGGCCTTGGTATTGCTAGCATAGGTTATGATACAACAATACCAAAACGAAAAACGTTTTCGTTTAGTACCGTTGACCTGTCAAAGTTGTACTGCTATAATTCGGTGTGTTTTAAAAACCTATTAATCAACTTCAAATTTGTGAATAGGTACTGAAAAAAGTGATTACTTTTTAGTGGTTTATTTGTTCCTACCTACCTACTACAGAATCTAATTGAGACCCTTTTCAAAACTGGGTGTAATACCCTATTGAACCTACATGTACAGGTATATTGCGATTGGTTTAAAAAATCTTGATTCTACATTCAAATTCTAACCCAGAAACCTGCTTCCCATTCGAGGGCTAGATTTCCCTGTGGGGAAACCCTGATTCAGTTTCGTCAGCAAATAGGTTTCCAGTTCAACTTCATTCTGCTTTCTAATTGCACATACTAAATGGATATGGGAGTGAGGGACTAATGGAATTGGTTTCTTGCTATTCTTGAAACGTTATCAATTTACGCGTTCATAATAGAACATGTTGGTTCATCTTAGAAACAGATAGGTAAGGAACCCTTATCAAATGCGGTAAATATTCTTGACAAATTATAAGGCGATATGCTATAGAGGTTTTCTTGCTTATAGCGTCTTCCTATAAATAGAGCATTCGTTATTTATTAGCCCCTTATCATCATCATCATCAGCCTATTAGCAGTCCACTGCTGGACATAGGCCTCCCCCAATGAGCGCCATAGCGGCCTGTCTTCAGCTTGCCGCATCCAGCATCTACCTGCAGTCTTTCGCAGGTCGTCATCCCACCTGGTCGGAGGGCGTCCTACACTACGTTTACCGAGTCGTGGTCTCCACTCAAGAACACGTTTGCCCCAGCGGCCGTCGGTTCTTCGCGAGATATGGCCGACCCTTATATTTTACTATAAAAATCGTGTTCCCAAAAATACTAAGTAAGTTCGTAGTAAGCCCACTTACATTCATCTCACTTATCATCATCTCCTTATCGTTTTTAGTTTACATTGTTTTATTTGTATTTGTATTCAGATACACAATGCAATTTTGTGTTTCCTTTTGTTGGTTGTCTGCTTGATGAATGAAGCTGATAGTGAAATAAAGATATAGCCATAGCTGTTTCCCATTGGAATTCGTAATTAGCGCTGGTTTATTTCCAGGGTGATTCATTTCTGCCGGTCCTACTTCAGATACGTGAATAAAGAATATTTATTTTATTCGAATGTCCGTTTTAATAAAAAATGGACGAAAGTGGCAACGAGCGCCCGATATTTTAATAAACATTTTCCATATTTTGATGAATAGCGAGTATCAAGATAATTGGGTTGAATGCAGAAATGTAGGATGCAATATTTGGACTTGTATTTTATTAGGTAGTTCATATTTTTAGCTGGTCAGGATCGTGAAGGCCGGCCTCTGTTACCTGTATCATTATCATATTATCAGGAGTCTATGTATGGTGAACCTAAACCACAAATTAGCAATTCGTATATATGTGTGGTTTCAAAATTGATTAGCGCCGGTCATTGAACCTTACAGTACACAATGATTGTTTACCTTACAGTAAACTCTAATTTCAACAAATTTTCTTCTATTTGGTATTTAAATAAGTTAGAGCATATTGTAATGAAAATCTAAGAAATCATTCCGATGGTCCAATATACCTAGTGTAGTTCATCTGACAATCAAATCTTTATTTCCCATTTGATTTTTTATTGATTATGAAAAACTGTACTTAATAGATTTTGTTATTTTTTCTAAACATTTGTTATAGGTAGTACAGTACAGACGTCAGACATCAACTACATACGACAACAGACTCAAGCGTCTTAGACATTATTCGTAGAATATTTAACACATTAAAACAGTAACTTAAATTTGTTTGTACTTTGCTTGTAATTTTGTGACACATAATAAATACCTCTTATTTTACATTGAAATAGTATTATTTTTGCGTTATTTCGGGAAAGAGTAGGACAGACACAAAAAAACAAAAAGAAAGTAGGACGGACAGAGTAAACAATAGGTTTTATAAATATTATTTTCAAAACTTTTTCTTGAAAAATAAACTTAAATAATTTAATACATTTAATTATTTGTCAGCTCGATAAAAATCGAACGTTTCGTAAGTCGAGTTATTTCTCAAATCGATAGATCCGCATCTCAATTACAAAGTAACATTGTCTATGGAATTTACATTCTGTCATTCAGTCTTCATCCATTCCACCAATGATGAAGACCAAAGAGAATACAATATTATTCTCTTTGGTCTTCATTATCATCAGAAAATAAGAACGTGGATAAATCTAAAAACTTCAAACTACGATTGCAAAAAAATGGACCGCACCATTTTTAGGCTGGTTAGTAGGTTTAGACTTTGTTTTAACAGAATCACCAATAGGTATATCAGTTTCTACTTTATATTTGAATAGCCGATATCCACCAATTAGTTCTCCCTTCACGAACATATACAAAGATACGTGCTCCAATAGGTGTTCGGTTCTCTATCAAAGGGATAGAAATAGACAGGTTGCTGACCTCGTTAGATGCTGCTTATTCAGGAGTGAGAGATAAGATAAAGCTTTATGGTGTATCGGAGAATGTTGATGTATGGCTAAAGATTGGGTATAAGTACATTGTGAATGTTCTTGAATTAACGATTTTTTATCGGGCACTAGTTTCTGCCCGCGGCTGCGTTGTTGATGTCGAAACGTTTTAAGGTTATTTCTATCCCATGGGAAATTATTTATAGGATAAAAAGATCCTATGTTTTATTCCTGGCCTGGAACTGGACCTCTATGCAACATTTCAGCCTGATCCGTTCAGTAGTTTTTCCGTTAAAGATAAACAAACATCAATACATACAAACTTTAGCGTTTATATTGATATTAATAGGTATACGAGTATTTTAGTATTTCTGTATTTTTGTATGAAACTATGTTTATAAATGCACGAAAAATAATTTTTGTTTTCATTTGTTTCAGATGATGTTATCGTGTTCATTATGACAGAAATAGTGTTGTGATAGTGTCGATGGGATTTATCGATAAGATGGCGGGACTGCTCGCGCTAGTGTTGCTTGCGGTCGTTGCGGCGGTGTCTGGTGACACTGACTCGTGTAACCCGGACAAAATGACCGTGTACCGGATGGTGCTACATACGTATTGGACGAGGGAGAAGTTCCCTAAACATTATCCAGACTGGAGGCCGCCGGCACAGTGGTCGAAAGTTTATGGTAAGTTTTGCTATAGCTCAAAAGTTACGAATAACGAGATGAAGAATATTTACCATCATTTGAATTATTGGAAAACTCAAAAATCAAATCATGGTAAATATCCCGTTCTAAGTGACTTTTGTATTAATAACCATGATAGTTTCAAAAGCTTTGTAAAAGCTATTTTAAAAAATATGAGCTAAACCAAGGAAAAGATAATAAATTCTATTATTTATTTAGCAGTACAGACAATAGAATAACAGCGAACAAAAACAAAAAGTTTTTCAACTTATGCTCCACAATGAAATTATGCAAATTCTATAACTTGATTCGATTACTGCCCAAAATAAATCACAAAGAGAAAAATAATAATTGCAAAACCCCCATTTTAAAAGGCGGTACTTGAAAGTTCGGGCCAGACGAATAAATTTTCTCCATTGTGTGAATTTGTACGCAATAACCAGCAATGAATAAATTATACTGACATAAATTTACATTCTTAAGACCTAAGTTGTAGCGATAAAACTGCCTCAGGTTTTCAAGCTTTAATGTCTGAATTTGAACAATGGTAACGTAGAAAAGTGCTTACGATAGGCTGTAAGATGTACCGAAGTTGGGCAATTCATCTTCTACCTTTATTGCTTGCATTTTAAATGAGTTCAAGTCAAATACTTGTATTAAATTATTATTCAAAGCAGACACTTTCAAAATAACAAGATTTTAAAGCTAAGTATTTTATATAGCAGTGGAATAAGTTGATAATTGAAAAACCGCATGCATTGATTGCGAAACCATTCCACGAACGGATGACAGAGTTCATTGTTTTGCAAATAACAAATGAATAAGTGCAAATGATTCATGCTAATCAGTTCAGCGGGCTTGCGTTTGAAGTTTCAATTCCGATATAATTTTGTATTTTCAGTGTGACCCAAAAATAATATGAGGTGATTTAGCAAGATGGAGGATCAACTACCTACCTTGCGTATAAAATAGGTAGATACTTTATTTTGTAAGAAACCTTTGAAAATTTTATTAAAACCAAAAACCCTTTTGCTATATGGAACACGAAATCGAATATATACAGAAATAACAAAATCATAAAAGTTATACGTACATAATTTGACAGCTTATCATATTACCATAAACTTTATTTCAAAACCTACATTATGACATGGACACGATAAAAAGCGTAATAATACTATAACTCTACAATTAATTTGAGAGCGTGTCCGACTGTTGGCGGTGAGCCAAACCATTGCAGGGTTGTGTCACTCTTGATTTATTTATTAATTATAGAACACTGCTTATTAAAGATTTGTCTTACATTTCAAATAGAAAGCGACCGACGGACGACTTACATTAATATTCAATAAAAAAACTTTATTATGTTCATTTAAATTCAAGAGCGCTAAGGCAATACAGAATCATAATACTCAATGAATAATAATTTTGGTACATATTGGGAGTTGCTTTGTCGTGGTATTCGATGTCCTTTATTATAAACCGATTAAGCGCCTATCTTGTAAAACCGCCAAACTCATTATGCTGTGTGGATTATGAAAAAAATATCCGAAAAATGTTCTATAACAACAGGTTTGTATATTATGGAAGATTTTAACGAAAATAAAACAATGATTTCATTTACTATTTTGTTGAGACAAATTAGCGACAATATTTAAATTTGAGACAGAAAATAATAATAAATAACTTTGTTTACGAGTGGTTGCTTTGAAATGGTTATAATGAGTTTAGCTATAAGTAAGATATTAAAAATTATTCTTAATGGTAAGGTAAAAATAGATAATATCGACATTTGCCGGAAAGCGGGCTAGGTGACAACACTATTATATTTCGGGAAGTGCTCGGCAGGTGTCTCGTGTATTTCTGTCTTTTTTCAGCTTTACTATATTGAGGACCACGTTGATGTAATATAGATAATTTGAATGCAATGTCATTTTTATTGATACAGTTAAATAAAAAATGAAAATATAGTTGTTTTTTTTATTGAAAATTTTTGATGAGTTTGGTTTAAATACGGAGACGTCTTTTAGCTTTGATTTTGTATGAGACTCGAAATCTAGATAGTATTTGCGATCGCAGCCCGTAACACAGTAGGCTGCTATAAATTTTAATAAGTAATTATTATTTAAAAGAAATTGTTATTCCTATCAAAGAAACAACCTTTTATAATATAAAGTAATTACGAAGGCCACTTCCCTTTGAAGCTTTTCCTTACAAAATAATCCGTAAAGTTTTTAAAGCATTCATAAAATAAACACTTTGGCTCTAGTTTTCTTATCAGAGAAGGAATACTTTTGTGCAAATATTATTCTGATAAAAATATTCAGGAGGTTTTTTGTTGCTAGAGAATAATAAAAAAAGTTTTTATACCGACAAAAATAATATAGAATCTGGTATGAAATAATCGATAAAAGTTTTTAAGTTACACCTTAATCCTATATTGGTGACCTCTATGGTGCGGCAGGCGAACGTCCACCTGCGATAAAGTACAGGTTGCGATTTCGATTCCCACCTTGGGACAAATCTTTGTACGATCTGAAAATGTTTGTTCCGGGTGTTCTGGGTACTTCTAAAATAATAAATAGTATCTATCTATATAACGGTCATCTAGTACGCATAACACAAGCTCTGTTAAGCTTGAAGCTAGTTAATGCTCTGTGAATTATTTATTTATGTTATTTACCTATTCAATTGCAACCAATCAGCGGTGGCGTAGACCTCACGAGAAAATCACGTCCAAAATTGCTTTATCCAAGCAAAGTCTTGAACAGAAGCAAGCTATAGACTATACATGATTAGTTACAAATATACAAAGAATGAACTGAAGTGGTAGTGGGTCGGCCATATCTCGCGAAGAACCGACAACCGCTGGGGCAAACGTGTTCTTGAGACCACGACTCGGTAAATAAACAGTATAAAAAGTGAAGGACGCCATCGGACCGGGTGGGATGACGACCTGCGAAAGACTGCAGGTAGATGTTGTATACGTCAAGGTGTAAGACAGGGCGCTATGGCGCTCATTATGGGAGGCCTATGTCCAGCTGTAGACTAACATAGACTGTAGACGATGATGATACGAAGAATTGTTCCACAAAATAATAAGTGCCGATAAAAATAGGTCAGAGCGAATCATTATCGTTTATTTTCGGGCTAGTGTATGACTCAACTTCTCGAGTATTTTCGCGTAAGTGACAATACTTCAGTTGCTGTTTACCGTTCGCCTACGCGTTCACGAAAATTGAGTTCGGGACGATAACAATCTCACTAGTGAACGATTCACAGTGATTAATGGATACTAGCTTCTTTCCGCGACTTCGAACGTGAAAACTTATACGATAAAAGTAGCTTAGATTATTCCAAGAACATTATAGGGGAGGGAGCTGATCCTATATGTTCTTGTCATCAGCTGCTGATGACAGGACGCTATGGCGCTTATTGAGGGAGGCCTATGTTCAGCTGTGGACTGCTATAGGCTCATGATGATGATGATAATACCTAATCCGAAAAGATCACAGCGTTTTAGACCGATTTAAATGAAAGTTATTCCGCCATTTTAAAAATTCAGGAGCTGTAAATCTTCTGATTTCTTTTGATAACGGTGAAAAACCCTCTCTCGTTGTTCATTTAGTTTGTGTTTGCTTCTCTACGTTATGATTTCTCGACAAAAATCTATAGCCCGTATTATGAAAGATTGCTGAGTCATATATCTATGCTTGCAGGAGGTTGCTGGTTCGAATCCCGCCTCGGGACAAATGTTTGTTCCGGGTGTTCTGGTCGTTTTCTTATGTATAATAAAAAGTATCTATGTATGTAATATATTATATTAAGTATAGTTATCTAGTACCTACCCATAACACAAGCTCTGCTTAGCTTGGGGCTAGATAATGTTTGAATTATCGTGTTGTCTATGTATTATAAAAATGTTAGTCCACTGCTGGACATAGGCCTCTCCAATGACCGCCATAGCGCCCTGTCTTCTATATTATGCAATGTATTAGTATTAAGTATATGAGTTACTTATCTAGTACCCATAACACAAGCTCTGCTTAGCTTGGAGCTAAATGATGCTGTATGGATTTGCAAGCTCTTTATTTTACTTAACGCTATCACTGTCCACCAAAATCCCTCTTAGAAGAAAGTGATTACGTGAAGAGGTCATATCGAGTTAAGGGTTCAACCCTTAACTCGAATTGTTGATACCTTTCATTCGAGGAAATCAGGTCGGGTTCTGACAAACATCAGATTCTGACAAAGGTCGAATATTGAATTGAACGTGCTTGTAAGCTTTAGAACCCTTTGGTTATTGTTGGATTATTTAATTATTCAGCAAAGGTGCCTTTCGTTTTGGTTGAGGTTAAATCGATAACAGACAATGGTTTTGGGGAAGGAAAAGCATTGTGAATCCAAAGGTTTTTTGGATATTATTCTTGCTTACAATCTTTGCAGTAATATGTCTTGTAGTCTGGAACTCAGCGTACAGCGTACATACATCAACGGGTATAATATATTATTTGACGACCGATGTGGCGCGGTGGGCGAAGGTCCGCCTGCGACGCAGGAGGTTGCAGGTTCGATTCCTGCCTCGGAACAATTGTGTGTACGATCTGCAGATATTTGTTCCGGGAGTTCTGGTTGTTTTCTATGTATAATAAAAAATATCTATCTACCTATGTAATGTATTGTATTATGTATATCAGTTATCTAGTACCCATAACACAAGCTCTGCTTACCATGGGGCTAGATAACGCTGTGTGAATTATCCAGCATTATTTATTATTATTTATTTATTTAATATAAGTACCTACTTTAGGTACTATAGATAATTCTATAAAAATACAAGAAATTAAACATAATTACTGCTTATAAGAACAAATCAACAGACAGCAGCATACTTTGACATGCCTTTTAATCAGTTTATTATTTATTTTACTATGATCAATCTATAACAATTAAAATTTAAATGAAAAAGTTTATCTAAATTTTAACACTTTTAGTGCTGAAATCACACGGTATGTGTTTTCTACAAGTGACTAATATGCGTAATTCCACACTAGCGCAGCGGCTGAGAAAATACAGATCTTTGTGACTCAGCACAGCCGTAATATTTTTCGAACGAAACGCATGTGCGGCGCAACACAACTGCTGTGTAGAGCGGCAGCACGAATTTTTAAGGTTAAAAAAAAGATCGCAGTCGTCAAAAAAAAATCGCAGTCAAAGTGTCGAGGCATATATCTAATGTTCCTATGCTTTTTCTTTGCACAATCACCTATAGTGTTTCCTTTGTCAAAAGTCAGTTAGTGATAATTTTAATAAAACAATTGAGAATTTATCAAACTAAACGATACCTATCTAGTGTAACATGTGGAAAAAGTAATCATTTAGCAACAAGTTAAAATTTGCTATTATTTTACATTTTTGAAGCCTTATCCCGATTTTAAAGACTTATGAATCGTTTCGGTGGATCAGGACCACGATTAAAAATAGCCTCTAGTAATAATGACCACGTTTGGAAATGTCCTGCCGATAGAACACTGATAGCTCAGATAGTATCGGTTGACTATGACCACAACTGCAAATGGCCGCTAGTAACGATAATGTCCGCTACTTAAATAAATAAAAATGCCCACCTCTACAAATGTCCAATTATTTCCACTTGCCCCACTTCATATTGCAATTGTTTGGAAATCAGGAAATTACCATTTGTTGTAATAACCGTAACGTAAGGTGATCATTTCGGCCACTTTTTATACCGACCACCTCTGTGGCGCGGTGGGTGAAGGTCCGCCTGCGGGGTTCGATTTCCGCCTCGGGAGAAATATTTGTACGATCTGCAGATGGTTTCGGGTGTTCTGGTCGTTTTCTATGTATAATAAAAACATCTATCTATGTAATGTATTATATACATATATCATTCAGTTATCTGGTACCCATAACACAAGCTCTGCAGCTTTAGGCTAGGCAATGCTGTGTGAATTGTCCAGCATTATTTATTTATATACAATGCCCGCTACCGACTCAATGTATTAATTAAATAAAGTAGTTTCACGATCAATTCGTACGTATATCATGGGTCAAAAGTTGCTGACAACCTAATATCTCTAAATATGACATGACAAGTGTGTCCATAAAGCAAAGCAAATAGAGTTATGTCACGTATGTGTCATGTTCCACTGGCGCCGGAATCTTGGCAGCCTCCCTGATATGATTTGAAGACGCTTTACGTAATAATACATAGATAGTTGCCTATTATTTTAGTAGCGATCGAAGCTTTATGGGTTTCTGGCAAACTCGTCATCCTTACTAATATTACTAATGCGAAAGTGTGTTTGTTTGGTTGGTTGGTCTTTCCATCACGCCCTAATTCAATTTCCATTCATTTTTTTTTTATTAAAACAGCAGGTATTGTATTATGAACTTATCATTATCATCATCATCATCAGCCTATATTAGTCCACTGCTGGACATAAGCCTCCCCCAATGAGCGCCATAGCGCCCTGTCTTCAGCTTGACGTATCCAGTATCTACCTGCAGTCTTTCGCAGGTCGTCATCCCACCTGGTCGGAGGGCGTCCTACACTACGTTTACCGAGTCGTGGTCTCCACTCAAGAACACGTTTGCCTCAGCGGCCGTCGGTTCTTCGCGAGATATGGCCGGCCCACTGCCACTTCAGCTTGCTAATTCTCAGAGCTACATATGTCGATAACTTTGGTTCTCTGTCGGATGTATTCGTTGCGAATCCTATCCTTCAGAGAAACTCCGAGCATAGCTCTTTCCATAGCTCGCTGAGCGACTTTGAACTGATGAACTTATAAGCTAGTGTAAATTTTATTAAATCCTAGCCTTACAAACTATGTTATTTTAGTCGTTAGCAAGCATTTTACTTGAACACAAATACTTATAGTGTTTGTGTGCGTTGAAGTGTCCCTCACGCCCTAACTAAGCAGCCAATCGACTTGATTTTTGGCATAGAGTAAGTTGAAAGGATGGAGAGTAACATTGTCTACCTTTTGTCCAGGTAAAACATCAAATTCCCATGAGAGATTAACGGGAATATTCGTATTTTTATACGACAGATCGAATCTAACGCGGTTGAAACCGCGGGGAACTAGTTTCAATATAAATCGACCAACATAAAAATAACAGATACAGCTGGTGTTGTTTCATGATAACTTTTTCTCGGAAAAAGGATTTCGATTCACTTGTAGCCTATAAGCTTTGGTCTCTACTTCAATCAGCGTTTTTTTCGTCCAAGGAATTACATAAAGAGCGGCTTTAGCTACACATAATTGAATCAAGTCACACACAAGCCGGGTCTCAAGCAAAAAGCTCTGTCCTCCGTCTGCGACGCTGGTTGCAGGTTTGATTCCCGCTTCGGGACAAAAGTTTTAACGATCCGCAGATATTTGTAACAGGGGGATCTGGGAGTTTCCGATTAATAGTTATTACTTATCTATCTATGTAATGGATTATAGGTATTATGTACACATACATCATGCTGGAAAATTGACACAGCACCATCTAGCCCCAAGCTAAGCAGAGCTTGTGTTATGGGCACTAGGTGACTGATAAGCTTTATAGAATAGATTACATAGATATTTTTTTAAAGAGTCCTTTAAACTTTACCCTTCGTTTGATTAACAAGTACCTAACTACCTTCTTGAACTTTCATTACCTTTAAACTCATCAAATTTTCTAGATAAAATCCATTTCAGCACTTTAATCTCAGGTCTTTCAGTAAATCATAGCTAACGAGTGATCTTAGGATAATTTGGAGCAAATTGCTACGTTTGACTAGACGAATCTTAATTAAGAACATATTTCATGGGCGAACACTAAAATTATGAAGATTTATGTCTTTGCAATGAGTCATTTATGTACTCGTAAGAGCGTCTGTCAAGACGCAGCTGGTACAGTTTGTAAAGGTTATGGAAAATCTATAAAACATCGTCTAGCCCCAAACCAAGTAGCAGAAATTTAATTTGATCGTGTTCTCTCATACACGATCAAATGAAGTTGAAAATCGATACATGAGAGCACCAGTTTGGTGGACAAAAGAGAAGGAGATCTCTTCGAGGCAGCCTGGATGGATGCAAGATCATGCACAAGCTGTAAAGCTGATTTTGCTATAAACAGGGTGATAGTGGCGACTAAAGGGATAACCACCAGGTGCGGGCAGCAGCGCCTAGCCTACTGCAGAATAATTTACCACAGATAATAATTTTATAAAGCAGTCAGAAGGTATCAAATACAAATACAAATACAAATTCTTTATTAATAACACCAAGTTACAAGTCACACGTAATAATAATAATAAGGCAATCAATATAATCCAATACTGTCCTTAACTAATATGTATATGTCATAAAAAGTATAATTGATCAATTGTAATATGGAAATTAAATTATAATAAATTTATACAATAGGTAAAGCGTAGAACTCATCTACAGAGTAGAAAGAGCTCTCTAAGAGCCATTTTTTTAATTTACATTTAAATACCATGGTGGAAGCTGCCTTCCTAATAGTATCCGGCACCCTGTTGTAGACTGAGGGACCCATTATATATACGGACCTCTCCGACTTGCGCAGCTTGTGCGCCGGTGTGACGAGGACGTGAGCGAGCTTGTTACTGCGCAGGGCGCGGGCGGTGTTCACACCTCTTCTCTGGAATCTATCAATGTTTTTGTGTGTGAACAGAGCTACTTGATATATCAGTTCATAGGGGAGAGGCATGATATTCAGCTCCTTAAAAAAGTCTCTGCACGACACATCGTCGTCCACGCCGACGATCGCGCTGCCTTTTTCTGCATGACGAAGGCCCGCTCGACATCCGCAGCTCGCGCCCACAGCTCCACACCGTAAGTGAGGATGCTGTGGATGGTCGCAAAGTAGCACGACAGTACTACGCTACGAGACGCGGTGCCAGCGAGCCGCCGCAGTGCGAAGCAGATGCGGCCTAATTTGGAGCAGAGCTCCTCTATATGAGGCTCCCAAGTCAGTCCACTGTCGATGTAGAAGCCCAGCAGCTTTGTTGTGTCGACCATCTGCAAGGCCGTGTTACCGGCGGTGACTGTACAGGGTGGCGATGTTGTGCCATTAAGGCGAAAGGTCATGAAGCAGGTTTTTTCCCTATTGAGAGCTAAACCGTTCGTATAATCTGCAAGTGGTTGAATTGATGACGCAAAAGAAAAGAAATGGTAATGAGTACAGAGTAGACAGTCGCGGGTTCAAACCCCTACGTCGTTTATTTTTGGGATATTATAAGTTTTAAGAAAAGATAGAATAACTGGTCCAGCTGCTTCCTGTTACCTACGGCTGGGATATTCTCGAATGATGGGCATGCAAAGCAGAGTAAATTTATAGCACTGCTTGAAGATGATAAGGCACCTGTTCGTATTGAGATTCCCATATCGTTTACCCACTCTATCTTTGTCAGCTCTGGATTTGGGATTTAGTGATTATTTAATGCTAGATTATTTACATATAGCAACGAAAGTCGGTATACATGCATTGATTACTACCGTACCTATACTGAGTTTTACGCGTATCGTCAAAACTGCTTTTCGTCATCTATGTAATGACAATTAAAATATTAAATAAACTTCAGGTAGTAGTTTTTAAAAATTAGAAAAACTACAATATTTTTATAAAACCAAGCTTTTTTAATCACAAAAACATTCTACACAATTGACGAATAATTAAAGAAAAAATAAATAAATAAAAAGTCCCAATTAAAAAAATCTAGAACTCTGCTCCACATTCCACTCCACCAAAAATACAAAATAATGACCCAGTCAGTACCAACTGATGATACCCAAAGGCGAAAGTTCTATATGGCGCTATTTGCTACGTTACTTAGTATCTTACTAAGTAAAGGCTGCCCAGTAATGGCTTCACCCATTAGGAAATACCATCATTAGGCTTAATGTCTACTGTCTAAGCACTTAGTCGAATGGTGTTCTAGTCGGGAGTTTGTTTTAGTAGTAGAAGTTTCTATGTTTTGGACGTCATAATAATTCTGATCAAACAATTGTAGGTACTATTAAATTTAATATTTTATCATCATCATCATCATCAGCCTACATTAGTCTACAGCTGGACATAGGCCTCCCCTAATGAACGCCATAGTGCTATCTTTAGCTTGTTGCATCTAGCATCTGCCTGCATTCTTTGGCTGATCTTCGAGGCGTCCTACACTCAAGAACACTTTTACCCCAGCGGTTCTTCACGTTATAGCCGTTCCATTGCCACTTCAGCTTACTTATTCTTTGAGCTATGTCGATAACTTTGGTTCATCTACTGAGTTCGAAGGTAAATTGGGTTTTTTTATTTTTAGGAAAACGTCTGCCCTCAATATTATATTAACACAGTCATATCCCAACAACATCATTAAAATTAGCCTTCTTTGTTCCTTCAGTGCCCCTTGGCTGCGTTCGGCTTAAAGCTATGAAATTTAATTACCTACAACATGAAACTAGTAAACTAAACTAATTTACTTAACCACATCGCTAGTAACTTGGTTATCGCTCCCGTAATATTTTAACAGGAATACCGCACTTCAGGTTTAGCGCCAATAAAAACTTTTCATAAGCTGAATTTATACAGGAGGCAGGTAGATTAAACCGCTTCCGGTATTTTATGTTATTTATAGTATTTATTAAAATGTGTTGTAGTATTTTAATGAACCCTTCTAATAAGCGGGTTATTTTCTCAAATTGATATCGTTTTTTGCATATTTTGGAATTTTACCTGTGTTGAATAAAACTAGATCGAGTGACGCGAGTTATAATAACCATGATAGATTTAGTGTTAATAACCATGGTAGTTTCAATTATTATTATTACCTATTAAATCAACTCGTACATAAACTAAGTTTTAGTTACGAAATCAAGAGATTGTTGAATGATACTATCCCTTTGCATCACAGTAGCGTAGCAGCGTATTTTTCCTCAATGGTTACAGTTTTATTATCTACGTTGTTATATATGAAAGAAAGTCAATATGGTTAATTATTATTTTGTTGTAGAACATACAAGGTTTTTATTTTATGACATCAAGTATTCAGGTAATCAAATCCATGTAATTTTTTGCCTGGAATGAAACATGTAACAACATTTACATAATGCAGATTTGGAGATTTCATCTCATGTTAAACATTCATTTTCTATTAAATTTTCCCACGACGCCCATGATACCTCCCGCGGCACACCGATAACATAGCAGGCACATCTCTTGTAAAAACACCTGAAACCTGTGTAAATGCGGCCTCATATGAGCAAACACGTACAAAATTAATGCCCGCGTTACACAACAGCGAAGGAAAGAAATTAGACGGAGAGCCTCTTTGGGAAAAACAAGGCCATTAGTTAAAGGTGCTAGCCTACCCTTAATTGCCGTCGTTACTGCGATATATTGCCGCATGTTTACGACTTGGACCTTTTTGTTTTGGCACTGCAGTCACAATGCCGTGTGTTACAGAGATGCTTAATAGTGAAAGTGGGAAATAAAGGAGCTAATTTTGTTTTATGTACAATGTAATATTATATAGGTACAGGAACGTAGAGAGGCGAAAGTTGGCTGGTTGACTCTGCGTTGATCATCAACTAGGTACCTTTGGGACCCCATAAGAAGAGGGAAAGGGGGTGTAAGGGGTAAGGGGGTGTGTTGTATGTGGTGTGTACATTCATCACACTAATTATTAGAATTTACATAATAAAAAGTTTATAGGATGGTAAACAACGTGCGGGTTAGCTAACAACGAACGTCACTGTACCTTCCTTACTTGCATATAGGTAATGAAACTTTGAGAGTCTGCAGAACAATTTCAAAATGATGATCATTCTTTGTTAATGGCAATTGTGTCTGGTTGATCAGTTTTCTGCCACTGCTGAGTAATGGAAATAATTGTAAAATAAATGAGTTATCAAAATTATGAAGATATTCCCACAAGAGCCTAGTTCGATATCTAGCACCACGTGCAGGTTAGGTTGGCTTGGGAGACGAGATGTTGAAGTCCCCCTTACACCCCAAATTTCAAAAACCCTAGCAAGCACTAGCACTGCTGTCACCACCCCCATTCAATAACCAAACGTGTGTCGTTCATGCACGGACGTGACGCGTCACAATGATGACGTCACGAGCGGCTTGTTCAGCTAAACGCAACGTGACCTAAACGTGTTGTTTTTGGCCGAAACTGTTGTAATTGGGCAAATGTAGGCGCAGTTACTATTGGGAAAATGTAGGTGGATTTTGAAATGGGTAAATGTGGATTTATGCGTAACTTGCTGGACTTAAATATGACCTGAGTTTTATGTAACCCGTTATTTGTATCTAGGTATATGTTTTTATATACTTTCTTTATATAAATATGTTTCTTATATGTATGTACTTACCTGTTAATGTAAAGTGTTGTGTTGTATCCTTGCAAAAAAAAATATTATTTCTTTCTTTCCTACATGTAGATACGGTATTGAATTAAAATTAGATTTTTTTATTTATTTTAAGCCGTTATTGTCCCACTGCTGGGCAAAGGCCTCCCTTTTCTCCTTCCACTCCTCGCGATCCAAAGCTGCAACAGGCCTTGATGGAAGATGTACCTCGAGCTCGTCGCGCCATCTCATCCTGGGCCTTCCAGAATTATAATTAGAAATAGAGGTATATTACTAAAAAACTATTTCAAACTACGTTAAAACTATTTGAGCATAAGTAAGCTATGTTTGTAGACCTTGGTGCTTGATAGAACCTATTTTACGGCCATTTTTAGCCAACTACCTACAACAGAGAAGGGTTATGTATATCTACATACATATATTCTCTATTAATCAAAATTCAAAGCCTAAGCGGCGGCTTTACGTTTGTTCAGGATTTTTTGTTCTGATTTGATTATCTGAAAACGTAGTGGTACGGTACTACGGTACCTAAGTCGAATTTTTAAAACACATTATGGACCAATTGCTCTAAGTCCCTTACGGTCTTATGTTTTAATCTTGGCGATGCAACTTACTTGGTTTAGAAATTGTAACTTAGTATACTTTTGATAACCAATGTGTATGTATTTTTTAAAATCTGTATTTTAGGATTCACGTGTGTTTTTAAATATTTCACTTCAGTAGGCTAATGGAGATACGTCTAACAAGACAAGCAATGATAAATATTTTTTTTTTATGTGTTACTGCGTTTTAATTTAGGACAGCCCTAAAGAGCCTTTTTCCAGGCATTTTGATGCACATAACCCTATACTTACCCCTGAACACAATCATCCCATGAAAAGAACCACCCTATCCCTTACCGTATGTAATGTAACTGGAACTTATTCGACCCCATGTAATTGATAAAGGACTGGAATAAAATGTATTTAGGACAGTCCTTGTAGGTCGGGAAGGGACGTACCCAACATCTGGAAGTACCTATCAATTCATCAGAATTAATCCAATGGAAACGGGTAAATTGAGATGATGGAAATGAAAAAAAGGTTTGATAAGTTGGCACCTACCTGCCTAATTGAGTTGGGTGTATTTGAAAAAAATCTATTAAAAAACTGACTTTTGATATGGAGGTAGGTAGCATTTGTGAGCGGGACTTTCTGGAAAAGACACCAAGGCAGGCTTTGATTATTGTGATTCTTTAACTTGGAACGCGTAATAAACCTCAATTACATTAAAAGGAACTGCGACGTCGCCATTGATGACGCTGGGTCATACTTACCCGTTTTAGCAGTCGTTTTAGCTTGACGCACGTGTATCTCCCTAAGCAAGCGGCTCCATGACGATGATGATGCATGCTATACGTTGCGATACGGATGGAGGAATACTGTATTTCAAGCAACTATTACTTTCAAAACCACAGAGCACAATTACATCAAATACAAAAAAAAACTACTGTTTGAAATCACCTGAGGTCAGTATGACCCAGCGTCATTAGCGCCGGGTTAAAAAATAAGGTGAAAACGCAAAGAAAATTCAATTAGAATTCGAATATCTCAAGTACTCCTCCCTAGCGGACAGTCGTCCCCAAAAGTGGTTCAACGCAATATTATTTTAGGTGGACTATTCCAGCCTCTCATTAGAGGCTTACGGTCCTAATTAATTGGGTTCGGTTTATCCAAGCTTGTTGTTTCAGCTTCGGAGCGAATGGAGTGGAATAATGTTCGCTGTTAGGCAGTTTGTGAAATAGAAAAAGGCCTTATACCTCTATGTTGCCTTAGATATAGTTAGTTTTATTGTCTGTGCCTAGTTTTAGATATATTGTTTTATTGGCTACATGATCATTATGTTTTCTGGTTATATCGGCCATGGTGGCGTAAAAATCCAACCCTTAACTCGTTTTTTTTGTGTATGTAGGCAAGTTCTATAATGTTTATATAAAAAATCGTTAACCTAGCTGTAAGTTTCACCAAATTTTTGTAATTCAAATAAATAAATAAAACATTATAATAACATACAATAAATAATAAAGGTTTGGCCAGCCCTGTAACCTTTTCACGATAAAACAGCCGACTGGCAATAACTGCAGTCTCTCATCACCATCATCATCAGCCTATAACAGTCCACTGCTGGACATAGGCATCCCCCAATGAGCGCCATAGCGCCATGTCCTCAGCTTGCCGCATCCAGAATCTACCTGCAGTCTTTCGCAGGTCGTCATCCCACCTGGTCGGGATAGTTTCTGTCTGTTACCTTTTCTTACAAAATAGAAGACTGGTAATTTTACGACAAAGCAGCTGGCCAGAAATTTCAAGGAGCCGCATAAAATAGAAATCCGAAATATTCAGAAAAAATCCGACTGCAAAATATTTTACGTCCGATTTGCAATTCTCGTTGTAAATAAATCGCTGCTATAATGGCGATATATTTTTTCGAGTCAACGCTTTCCGTTTTATTTATTGGATGAACAAATCACAACTCAATGATCTTCTGTCACCATTCGGTGCATCACATCAGTTGCCTTTTTATTGTCATTGCATCTGACTCCAATGAATCATTACCTTCACAATTTATGAATGTTGGCACGGACAAGCTGAGAACTATTGTGCAAGCTTTTTAACATGTAAAATTTTGGATAAGTAGTTAGGTATAGAATTTGACGACCGATGTGGTTTTTGTTTTGTTTTTCAAAGTTCTTTATTTAACACAAATTTTTACAATCCTAGATTAACTAAACACTGTTTAGAACCTAAGTACAGAACCAATTAATTCATAACTCAACAGGCTGAACGCCCTTAAAAGTTTTTTGATAAAAATACTATTTATAATAACTAACACTAATTAATAATTAATTACTTACTAAAATTATAAAAATTTCAAACAAAAGTTACATAAAATAATTACGTCGTATGAGGACTTTGTAAAGCGCGCATTCTTATAGTTAAGTTGTTCAAGCTTCGTTACCTTATATAAAAATAAATATTTTAGTAACGAACCATCCTGAATAAAAAACCTAAAAATATTTTATTTAGAATGAGAGTGCTTTAAAACCCTTTCGCCTATTAAAAGGGTTAGGTTGATTTTTATATATAAAAAAGGCTTTTGGCAAAGTTGAATTAATTTATATCAAGCATAATATATTGTGGTCCTAAATAAAATAAAAGTTTGAAATCTGACTTGCTTACAAGCTTATTTTTACAGCATTATAGAAACCAAATAATATTGATTTCCAGTTTCAAAATGTAGGAATAGTTCATCATTATGAACCACGACCTTATTATTAATTAAATAATTCTTTATTTAAATCTCTAGCTAACTACTTGTTGATTTGTAGGCTGAAGTTAGTGTGTTCATAGCTTTAGCATTATGAATTCTGTGAGCAAAGCTGTCCCCATAAATCTGCTTTTTTGCGAACTTTCGCAAACAATAACCCGAAGTGGGCGGCCATCAGATTCATTTCATCCAATTTAAAGCACATTTATTATTTCAAGTGTGCTAAAAAGATTACGCCCAACTTTCCTTCCAAGAAGCAATTAGTGCACTGAAATATCGGTTAGGGAATGAAGTCAAGGACGTTCTGTTTTTGGAACTTTTTTATTGATATCTTGAATGAGTAAATAATAATTTGTTTATATGACTTTGTTATAAGCCGCCTGAATGCTTCTATATTAGTTTTTTCTTAAAAACAATTCTATAAAACAATTCTATATGTAAGTAGTTATTATTTATAAAAACTAACGAACGAACCGCACTCACCCTGAACAAGTCCCTCGTTAAGTGATGAATAGGGAAATGGGTATTCTTCCAACAAAAATAAGGTTCGTAGTTAACCTGCTTTCATTCGTAATGAATTTGTCAAACTACGATAGTTTTTATAAAAGCCACTAAGGGTAACTAGTGCGCCTCGGAATACTGCTTTAAAAATGAAAATGTTTACTCTCTTGCTGGCATTTGGCATAGTAGGTAAAGAAAGAGAGAAAGAAAATAATTTTATTTGGCCAAGAAACAGGTTTCAACAAAATAACACACTAAAACACAGCAAACATAAAAATAAATTAAATAAACCTACAGGGAAACAATAATAATAAGACATGTGCTAGCCTGCTGACCAAAAAGGGTCATACTCAGCTATGTGCTGAACCACGCATGGCGCGGAACAACGCTGATTTTCAGTTTGTACCTTTTTTATTTAGTCACATCACGGACAAGGAAAGAGAGACGCTCTAACTAAGGTACCTAATGATGATGATTCTTTGTTAATGATAATATGAATTGTGTCTGGTTGGACAGCCAGTGTCAAGTAATGGAAATAATTGTAAATTATCGGAGTTATCAAATTATGAAGGCTCTTAAACTTTATCATATCGGCCGCGCCGCGTCGCTGCCGGCTGCTGCGATCCCGCTGCGAATTCAGTCTTCTAGGTACTGTCATCAGAAACTATAAGTTCCTTTTTCCCCAGGTGTATCCCACGACCGGAGCTACGTACTATTCCGGCTGGGCCGCCGAGTGTCCCCCGCTGTCCGTCAGTTCGCGGAGTGGGGCCGCTCGGACGCGCTCGGCTCGGCCCCCGGGACTATGGACGTGTTCGGAGGCCCAGCGGTGGGGCAGGGCGCAGGGCGGACCGAGGCGGAGTTCTTTGTCGATGGCAACCATTCTAGGGTGAGTTTTTTTTATACATAACTAGATGTCTTTTATACATAATCTATATGTCAAATGATTTGTGAACCTTCTTCTTGAATTACTCTATATATTTAAAAAAACCGCATCAAAATCCGTCGCGTAGTTTTAAAGATGACAGACAGACAGCGGGAAGCGACTTTGTTTTATACTATCTATGGCCGCCGAGTGTTACATTATAATTTTCATATCACTGGTAACAAACGGTTTCTATGGCAACGGGCGTAAACAAGAGCGCGTAAAAAAGAAGCTTAAACGAGGGTCATTGAAAATGAAAAATGAAAATGAAAAGTTTTTATTTCTTTAAGCTTACAAATAAGCACTTAAACACGTCATATTTTATAGTTCACTTTAATTTTTTGTCCACCAGTGAAGTGAAAAGAAACCACTAGTATGTTCATAACTTATGTGTCTAGTACATTTGATTTGCTTATCTGTAAGTTGGTAGATTTTGAGTTGGAGCAAAACTCGTTCCAAGCTTTTTTATCTTCTAAGTAATCTGATTTCATCGCTTCGTCCATGTGTCATCCATCACATCAAACTAAATAATTAACTTTGACTCTAATTATAACTAGATATCGCCACTTGAAAATTTTCACCGCGCTATCGAAATGTTCTTTCCAAATGCATTTTCACTATTTAGGAATTTGAAGTATGGATAACTTTGAAAAACACGTCAAATTATTCATCCCAAAACTTCGTTACTGCAATCGGTTGGCGGTTTCGTGATGATAATTATCAGAACCAGAACTCATCAACTCTATTCGACATTTTAATCAACCTCACTATGACCTAGTTCTGGAAATCAACATTCAAATATCGTGACTTTGGTGACGCGAGGTACATTTCTGTAAATTCCAGTAACGCCCTTACCCTTATCAGTATAAGGGTTATAATAGCTTCTGTCGAACATTACCCTAACAATCGTTAATCCATACAATCAAATTCCCATACAAACAGACAACTGAAATTAGTCTAAACGACCAATAAAATAGATACACAATCGTCGATAAAACTTCCCCTTTTATTAGCCGATTTGAATGGGGCTATTTTAGGGTTCCTTGGTGAGAGAGACTGACAAAAAACTAAATGCGATTTATCAAGGGTAAAATCCAGTAGTTAGGATATGGTGCAAACAGGAACAAAAACGGGTGTTAATAACATTATTTTTACTACGTGTGCCAATGGTTGAGCATTTAGATTTTTTCAGCCCTAATTTTTTTGCAAAGATGACGTTCTTTGTTGTAACACGCACGAGTGTTGACATTCCTTTATTAGCTGTTGCAGTACAAAAAAACATAGTAATACAGCATTTTGAATAAAAATTACATAATTAACTTATAACGAGAAAACAATTGCACTAAATATTAAAAACACTCAGCATAAATAACTTACCACCGATGAAATCGCATTATTTGTTGCATAGCTCTTGGGAAAAACTAAGTTTTATTTCAGTTGACGGATAAATCGGTGAAGATACACAAAAACAATAGGTACTTACCGAACACCTCTTTTTCCGAAGTCAGTTAAAAATACTCTAGAGTGTTTATTTTCATGCAGGTATTTTGCAACCTCATAGGTAATACTCGTGCTTGACCGTTTGTTTTTCGTCAAAAGTACGGCCCGAGGCTGACGTATCGTAATTGCTGTTTGCTCTCTGGGGCATTAATTAGTGTTGAAATACGATATTTTTACTCAATGTTTGTAATGGGAACGGGCGCGTATTGAGAATTCTTTTTTAATGTGTTTGGAGTATTTTTTAATGACAATGCGAAAAAAATGTTTTGAGTAAGCTGCCTACAGTCATACCGACTTTATGTGTGGAGAAGCGGTCATTTATTCTGTAACCTGTGTTATAACGCTGCAATGTGAAAATCAAATAACTGATTCTTCAAGTCGACTGTCTTTTCACACGCCATGATCACGGAATAACTTGTTTATATAATAAGTGGTGGGGGTGACCTCAACAGACGACGAATGTGCTCCTACAATTTCTTGAATTAAATCGAAAATGACGCAAAAAGTGTTGGAAAGCGCGGTACGTGAACTTCATAAGTTGATTGACGTCTTGACCGATAAGGTTGTGTCGCTGGAGATCAAGGTGAGCGATCAAAACGCTTTAATAACGAAACAAATCACTGCCATAAATCTTCTCAAAATGCAAGTTGAAGGTAGACCGGCGCAAGTACTGGCCCCAACTCCGCGACCTCCAACAGCCGCGAGTGCCCAGCCGCAGCCGCCGCAGGCCCAGCCAGCAGCGTCGCAGCGACCAATTCGGCAAGCGCGTATAGTCGCGGCCGCGAACATCATGGCTCCCAAGATATTAACTGAAGGCACTGCGAGTAGGTAAATTTTATGTTTACCATGAGTTGTGTGACTTATGTTAAAAGTGATAATTTTCTAAGCAATAGACGAAGACAAAAGATTAGGGTAGATCGGTAAGTATCTGTCAAGAAAAATTCGCAGTGACTTCAGTTATTCCGCGATCGTGTCGCATGCAGCTCTGCCGAAATATTCGAAAACACATAATAACATAAATAATGATAAACAGCCCTATATTCATTACGTTCATGTTAATGACTAAATAGTTTTAAAGGTTTATCCTCCACTGGATACCGTAAATAAAAATGTGTCTTGGGTTATTGGAAAAAATACTGGTCTACCTCTGCACGGGACTTAATTACTAATTAGAACTTGAGACATTTCGCTTAGCTGCAACGCACTTAACGTATTTTGTTTCAAGGAGATTCGAAGTGTCTTGAGATATTGGATTTTCTTGTATTATGTTTAAACTTCAATGGAGTTGGTATCAAATAAATAGCTTATATAAATTTGAGATGACTTTAATTCACACGATGAAGTGGAAACCTTCAAAGATATTTGATATCGGGAGACAGATTCCATTATTGGTTTTCGTTTCGGATTTGATATCTACTCTGCACATAAAAATATTTACTTCAAAGACAAAAAATTACCTTTTAGAAAGAATTTTAGGTTTTCCATAGGCTCTTGAAGTGAAGTGATTCTAGTTTTCACGTTCTCTATTTATAAAAATTGACTTCGAACGTAACAATCAGCTAACGATCTATATCAAAGTGAGATCACTATTATATTGGTCTTAGTACTTATATTTTAATTAGGAATAATTTAAAGTTGATTTGAGTGTGGTACCCTACATGCATCATATGCATGTAGATATTTATGATCAAATAAATAAATTATTATTTATTATTATAAATTGTTTTTGTCACCAGGTTTCAGTGATGGCAAGGATGATCCCATCCCCAGACTGGTTCATTGGCGTGGACAGCTTCGACCTCTGTGTTGACGGCAATTGGCTCGATAGCATCACCATTGAGGTTAGTAAAGGAAACAACGCTATCGTTATCCAAACGAAGGCAACAACGACATTTCATTTATCCAAATCTGTACAGCCAACAGTTATTGTATTCTCTTTGTAGCCAACAGCACAAACATATTATATTTATTCTGTTGGCTGTACGTCAATACCGCACATACACATGCATCATCATCATGATAGTCAACAGCTGGACATAAACCTCCTCTAATGGACACGCACCAGAGCATTCTGTCTTTAGCGTGCTGCATGCAGTATCTGCCAGCAGTCTTTTGCAGATTCCTATTCAGAGCCTCATTCATACAAGCAAACCTACCTACTTACATTACACCCAAAAAACCTATATTCTTTGTCTGCTAATAAATATGGCGCTAGGGATTATGGATTATGACACATAAGACCATTTTTCTTGACACGTTTTAAGTAAAAGATTATCCGGGTGTTCGTTTAACTTCCGGTTAATATCTTACTAGGTTTCAGATTAGCACCAATTTATTTCTATTAGCAAATGTGATAGTAGTCGTCTTTTTAAAAAGGCTACAAAATTATTTTAAAATATGGGTGGGACAGTCTATTAAAAATCTGAATACCCTCGAGCCCAAAAATAAACTGACTGTGCAAAGGGTTCCCGACTTTTTCTGGATTTAAATGTTTTATGGACTCTCTCTATTTTGAAATAATCGTTCGTTTGATTCATACTTCACTCCACATTTGAACACCTTTCCTACTCTAAAGTCCTCTCTCTTTAACATTGCTTCGCGTCGGTTCTAACGCTTCTTTCCGTCCTCAGGTCGACCCCCTAGACGCTGGAACAGACAACGGCTTCACATTCACCGCTCCGAATTGGCCGACCGCACCACAGGGGCAGGCCTACCGCATCACATCCAAGTACCCATCGCATCCCGCTGGATCCTTCTTCTATCCGCATCTGAGGAGACTGCCGCCGATCGCGACGTTCCAGTTTATAAAGGTAGAATAGAATATAAAAAAATAAAAAATTTGGAATTAATAAAGAAATTAACGGCAATAACACAAATCGGCTACCGGCTCAGCATTAAATCCTCCATTGACACGGGTGCCAATGCAGCGCTGGTTTTCAGCGGTGCCTGGTTTTCAGGTGATGATGGTGTCCACGGTTGCCAACTGTCAATAGAGACTAGCCGTAGGATACACAGGTGCACTCTCTATTCCTTAAACTCTCATAATTCGATGGGACGGCAGTTCGATAAGACCGGGGAGAGTTCAGGTGTCCTAAACCCAAGGCTTAAAGTGCTTTCCGAGGCACGGGGGTGTAACACCTTCCTGCCTTCGGGCCGCTTCTGTGAATTTTCTGGCATCTTGTAAAGGTAAACGTAACTCAAAGACTTCATTTTCGATTAATGAAATTTCCAAGAACCTTAATCTCCATGAAAGTTTCGAGGTTAACCTTATCAAGGTAAGTTTGATTTTTGCGAAATCCCATTACCAAACAATTTACGGTTTCTTATGAAAGGAAACTGTATTATTTCCTTAGGAATTCCGGAGGTGTTCAGGTACCTACCTATTGACGTCATGTAAGGTTCCATCTAAATTTTTTTGTCTTGACTCAAAAAGACAGCTATTAGCTATATGACGGAGAGGTACAAGCTGAAATGTTTTGTTTTGGGTTGCAGATAGAATCTGAAATGTATTTACAGAAATATCAATGTAGACAGGCCATTACGTTCTGCTTAGCTTGGGGCTAGATAATACTGTCTCCAACATTGTTTATTCATTTATTTATTACTCACTGGTTTCTTTTAACAGCTCCGCGAATACGAACTATCCGAAGTGTTCCACCGAACAAACGACGACCAGCGCTACGATGTCCTCCAACTCGACAAGTTGAGCCACAACAGCATCGACGTGCTGGATGGGAACCGAGCTCTGTCAATCGCAGAGGAGGCAGAGCGGGCCGAGGCTCCGAGGATCTACTCTGAAGGGTCGCTGACCACACCTGACAGCTCTTACTCATACTATTCTATGTAAGTTTCTATTATTGACTACATTGTGAGATGTATCAGCAGTAATACGTCCACACTGACGAACTGGGGTAGGCATCCCCAAACTGGGTTTGCCATAATCACCTCGATTAGCAGGTGGTTATGGCAAATCCAGGTAAGGTGATCAAATAGACAGAAGCTGCTGCTGACTCAGCATCTCTAATGACATCCACGGGCTGAGTTTTGAGGGTTCGATTGTTATGCTGCGAACGCCACAGCCACCAACAATAGTATTATGATTATCTCTAACGTAGTGTTTCACGTTTCGTGCGGTGACTTTTAAATCCATGCAGGGATATACGAGTAAAGTTGTCTTAAAATTATCTTTTGTATTACTGTTACTAAAAATGTATTAGGTAGGCGAACTGACTGAAAAATTACGTAACCAAAGCAAGAAAACGTCTTCTATTTGGATATTTGAGAGAATCAAGATTTTGGTCTAGGTTACAAAATACCAGATCTTTTTCCTTTCTTTTTTATCTATTTACCTTAGCAGGTGAACACTGTTTGCTAGACCATAGGCCCCCTCTCCATTGCGCCGACATAACCAGACCACCCTGCACCGGCTTCAAAAGTATTTCGTTCTGCAACTACTCGTATGTCATCAATCATCATCATCGTAACATATTACAAGTGCCTGATATATAACATCTGATTTTCTCCTCCAGAACGAACAATACAGTGCTAAGTACAACCGAAGAACCGCGCTCAGCGAACGAGCTGCCCACTCAGGCTCCGACGGCCAGCTCCAGGTCCGCACTGCGTAGCCTGGCACGCAGGTACCGGGCGCGCAGGCGACGCAAGATGCGAGCTGACAGCACCGACCCGGCTGAGAGGAGGAAGCGGAAACGAGCGAGTAAGTTACATTCTAGTCCTATACAACTACCAGCTATCCACCGCTTTCAGCTACCTCGAAAGCAAGAAGTTTGTGTCTTTATTGCCATGAAAACCATCGTGAAACAGGATAATATTACAAAGATTAACGTTTCCAGCGGATTTGTACACCTTTTCGAGGTGAAAGAGCCGAGGGATTCAATACGGAAAGTAGCCAAGATTTGCCAGGGTACGCCCATAATGTTGGCTCATTGATTATTATATATATATCTAATTTTGTTATCGGCCTTATAGGCCTTATTGCGTTCCAAGATAATTCATTCACTTTGGCTTAGATTTCCTATTGATTTCCTTCCGTCTTATAAAGACACTTTCATTGTTTTTGTATCATTACTTTATAAATTGCTGAAATAGACGTATTGCATTGATTAAGGATCCGTTTCTAACGTCCCTGTTTCCTATAGGGCTGATAGACTGCCGGGTCTCAGAATGGGGCGAGTGGAGCCCATGCCGCGCTGACAGCGGTTGTGTTGGCTCAGCGCTGCGCACGCGCCGGATAATCCGTCGACAGAGGGCCGGCGGCGCGCCTTGCCCTCCCACCACGCAATCCCGATGGTGCGCGACGAACTGCACGCATGAGGATTGGAGGAATAACCTTACATAGGTGGCAGCACTAGACCTTTTTGGTTACATATGTGGCAACCCTAGACCTCTTTGGTGGTTAGAATGAGTTTCTCTCTGCATTTTTAACAAATCGCCTTCTCCGAAAAATAACCATAGATAGGCGGAGCGGGAATGCATTTTATTTAGTTTGTTTTTTATGAAACCCAATATAAGTTATGCAAAAATGATTTTATGTAATTCCGATGTACAATTTTTAATGTTAGAGTTCAAGCCTTCTTCATTTCTCCACAATAATTTTGATTATGTTTGACCACCATTGTGGCGTGGATATAGTCAAGACACCAAAATTAGACTTACCTACTGTATTTGGTTATAATGTTATGAGATAATGGAAATGGTTTCAGTTATAGGGATTGAAAAGAAATAGCATGTATATTAACTTGAATCAATGCTATTTTTGTTTTAAAATGTGTATATTTAAGCAAAACATAAAGGTATATAATTATCTCACATACATTTTAATCATACTTATCGTTTTCTCTAGGTATTTAATTTATTTATTTCTATTTTTCTAGATATCTGTGTCTGTCCGTCCAAATATCAGTTCGATTTCCCTTTTTTTAGGTAGGTACTTATGATCTTCCTAGGATTTGTCTTTTCTTTAAAATTAAAATTACAATAATTAGTACGAGACTGTCAATGTTGATAAAATTTGGTTTTCGCTGTATACTGCTTTGTGCGTTTAGTTTGTTCGTCAATTGATAGTCATAACTAGAATAATAATAATTGGTCTGTGTTTTCTTTAATTACATTACATTTTTACAAGATAGTACCTATCCATAATCTGTACTTTAACTTTTTCTTAAATAAAATGCTTAGGTTAAAATAATTGTCGCGGCGCTAGAAGGTTATAGGTAAAAATAAAACCGTAAGCTAATTATTTAGTAACCATACTTTGATCTAGTACAAAATCGTATCGTGTCTTAAAATAAAATACAGAATTAATTTAGTACCATTTTCTCTTTAATTCCCAGACAACACCACGGGAGACATTTAATAGATTTAAAAATACATATCGTTTACTTAAGTGTTTAAAAATTAGAGCCTTAACAAAACAGAATAAAAGAATGGCGTTGGGCTCGTTTTGGTAAGCCTGGGCGATGTAAAAAAAAATAATGACGTACCCACAGCGCTCCTAGTCTTAAGCTCCATATTTTTCACAGTGTTGTCGCTGTTTCCATTAAATTTCGTTCTGTGTAGACAAGGCTTTAAACTTTGTGACAGTAATTCAATAAGAAAAGTAGTGATTATGTTAGTGGGTGTCGAATCCAAAGAAGCAGCTTTTATTTTCATACTACTAAGTGTAAAGATAAATGTAAGTCTGTATTTTAAAGTAGACATAACTTACTGAAAGTTTAATAAATAATATTGGATAAGGCCATTGAAATTCAGTATATTGATACTGAATATTTAAATAGAAATATAAAAGGGCAATAAATGAAGGATCAATGAGACTTGACCTTCAGATGAAAAATTTGTTGAGTAAAAATAAATTGCTTTGGTTATGAAATTTAAATATAAATGTACAAATTCATGTCAGGCTCCTGAAACTATTTACCTATGCCAAAGAAGTAAATAAGCTTATGAAAAATAGGTTTGAGTAATGTCTCGGCTTAGAAAAAGTTCCACTGAGTCACTACTCGGTTCGGAAAGTCCACTGTGTAACTTTCCGGTTTTCGAGTAGCAACTCAGGGTTAACTTAAGGTTCTAAGTTAAAAACACGTTTTTATATAGATTACTGAAGTTACAGAAGTCCATATTGAGATATTGTTACCAATAAAATAAAAAAAACTTAGTAGTTTCGAACATTTCAATGAGCGAGTTAGTAGTTAAGCATTTCGTTTTAAAACGAGATCAAAGTTTAGATGTAACGACTTGGAATGGAAGGAATGTTAACCTTAGCGTAATTCTCGGAGTAAGTGTATTTTTTACAATGTAAATTATTCTGATTTCAGTAATAAAATGTCTTTTAAAAAGTGGTGTTTCATTTAATCGCATATTAAGCCAATTTTGTGTTCCGAAGCGAACGATCAATTATTTAAACACGGTCGGTAACTATTGTTTTTTTAAAGCCAATAATTAGGTGTCAGTTGATATTTAAAGATTTGGACAATAAACAATTCTTGTAATTCTTTATTGTACACAAAAAACTTAAAAATAACTAAAAAAATATATGTAAATAAGCGAGCTTAACCCTAACAAAGAGTTTATAACAATATTCAGCTTGACGATTCAGCGAGTCGATGTTTTTTAAAGTGTTTTGAAAATATGATGTGTACACACAAATCGTACATTTCTAAAATTAAGACTCAAGGTAGGTGAAGTCCCTTCTGAAATTGAGATTCAAGGTACATACCTTGAATCTCAATTTCAGAAGGGTCTTCATAAGAATTACTTAGATACTTACTGATCACAACAATATTTTAGTTTTTTTTTTAATAATGAACTTACGATGATTAGTGAACTTGACGACCTCTGTGGCGCGTTGGGTGAAGGTCCGCCTGCGACGCAGGAGGTTGCGGGTTCGATTCCCGCCTCGGAACAATTGTGTGTACGATCTGCGGATATTTGTTCCGGTTGTTCTGGTCGTTTTCTATGTATAATAAAAAATATCTATCTATGTAATGTATTGTATTATGTATATCAGTTATCTAGTACCCATAATACAAGCTCTGCTTACCATGGGGCTAGATAATGCTGTGTGAATTGTCCAGCATTATTTATTTATTTACTTACCGTTGAAAATGTCTGGAAAAGACATGGTGGAACAGACTAACTGGGTCATATAATTACGTGCCCAGAAGAAGCTGACTCGAGTTTTTCTCCGAGGAAATTAGACCGACGTGGAAGTTAATAAGCTTCGCATTGCGGGCTTACCTTAGATTTGGCAAGGAAAACATTTTCTTTAAAAATCTAGCTTATTTTGTAGAGGCTGGTTTTGCTGAGTTGCTTTATCTAAAGTAGAGAAAAAGGTTACTGCTTGAAATAAGGCTCCGAGTCTCTTTTTTTTAATATTTTGTGCAATTGTTTTTTTTCGTTATAAGTTAATTAAGTTATTTTTATTCAAAACTAGCTGCGCCCCGCGGCTTCGCCCGCGTGGAAATTTCCGCGCAATTTTACCATGTTTTCTCACCGTTTAAACCTTCCCTGGACTACGACAAACATTTCAAAACCAAAATCAGCTCAATCGGCCCAGCCGTTCTCGAGTTTTAATCAGACTAACGAACAACAATTCATTTTTATTTATATAGATGTAATACCTACTTTATTTATGTTTTGTACTGCAGCAGCAAATAAATGAATATCTATCGGTCTATGATTTGTCTGACTTTCTCTTTTTTAGTAGTCGACTAAAAAATAACCTACCAAAAAATGCAGAAGTTGCTTCTGTTTGTATATTATATATACATACCTACTTTACTGCGATCACCAACCCTGCCAAGCGTGGTGATTATGGCGAAGAAGTGTATCCATAAATTACGGAAGGTGATTTTTCGACTCCCCTTGGTGAGATGTCGTGAGATTTTGATGGACTCTCTCCCTCTCCCCTAATCTCACGTAAAAAAATTGTCACCAACGTGAGATTGGGTGAGATTTGGCTTGGGAAAAATGGCAACTTCTCATATCGAAGGCCAATATACACTTCGGGTCGTTAAGCCATAGAAGTAAGTAAGGTTCCATAATCACGGGCTCACTTTTCATAGCCAGCGTATAGCAGTCCACGGCTGGACATAGGCCTCCCCCAATGAGCGTAGTCATAGCACCCTGTTTTCAGCTTGCCACATCCAGCATCAACCTGCAGTCTTTTGCAGGTCGTCATCCTGGTCGAAGGGCGTCCGACACTTCGCTTACCGAGTCGTGGTCTCCACTCAAGAACACATAGCCTACTTTCTCGATTTAAAATCGATCTTTTACTCAGAATCTTTATCTCTTTTTCTTAAGAAGGAAGGAATTCACATACTTTGCAAACATTTATCTAGGTTACTTTAAACTTTCCAACTCATTATAACCTAACTTCGAAGCAGATTCTAACAATCCCTTCATTTAGCAAAACAAATTACACTTTCTCTTCCCAAGTACAAAAGTCGTTTGCATCATTCTGCTAATACTATTTCCATGAGTTCGTTACCAAGATAGAATCTTTAATTTCCTTTACCCGTCAGCGTCGCAGGGTTGAGGTGTGTTCACAGAAACGCGTCAGTGTCGCAGGGTTAAGTTTGCTATGGTATTCGTTTGTGACCTACTTAGAAACTAGAGGTGTTGGCTTGAGATCCAAGTTTCAGGTTTGTATGAACTTGAACATGACGGCGAATAAGTAATTAATTCACAACTATAGTGAATGATAAAACTATTAAACCTATCATGGTAATTAATACAAGTCATTTATAACGGGATATTTACCATGATTGGATTCGTAGACTAAAAATTAGAGTAGATTGGTATGTCTGCCAATAAAAACTTACTCACAGTGCCTTCAGTTATTCCATGATCATAGCGCATGAAACTGTGCCGAATTGTAAGAAAACTCAAAAATCATACCATTAATATGGTAAATATCCCGTTATTCCCTAGTGAAAGATTACTGATACTGATACATATAGATAATGTGTGTTCAAGACTTGCTATGTAATTTTTTTCAAATATGGTTTCGTAACTCGGCTGAAAAGAAAGAAAACATAATTCTTTCTACATCAGTCCAAATTCTAGCCTACCCACAAAAAAAAAGATAAAAGTAAAGTATCTACTAAACTATCATATTCTAAGCAAACGATTTGATTTTTAAGAAAGATGTGTATACTTCGTACTTCAAAGAAGTTGTAGGCCCCAGAGAGCTTTATTGTAGATCGGTTTTATTAAAAACGATTCCTCCAGTGTGAACGCAACTCAATTTCGCCTACTTTTGCATTGGAAAGGGTTAAACTGTGAATAAATTAACATTTATAGGGTTAATATCTCCTATCTCTCCGTTTCAATTCTGTCATTTTGTCTTTATCAGATTGTGGAAAATCTACTTTATGAACTGGTTTTGTCACATCCATGGAACGGCAATTTAGCTGTAGTACCTATAACTCGAATAATGCAAAGATTTTCTATATAAAATTTATTGGATATAACATCATCACCAGCCTATAGCAGTCCACTGCTGGAAATAGGCCTCCTCCAATGAGCGCCATAGTCCTGCAGTCTTTCGCAGGTCGTCATCCCACCTGGTCGAAGGGCGTCCGACACTACGCTTACCGAGTCGTGGTCTCCACTCAAGAACACATAGCCTACCTTCTCGATTTGGAATCGATCTTTTACTCAGAAATTATAGTTCCAACAATTTAAAAAACCGGCTATGTACGAGTCGGACTCGCGCACGAAGATTTCGTACCATTATCTATAGAACGAGGAAAAAAATCACGTTTGTTGTATGGCTGCCATACAACAACTTGATTTTACTTAAATATTAATTTTATTTGTTGTTATAGCGGGAACAGAAATACATCACTAAAGTCATTAACGGGATATTTACCATGATTTGATGTTTGACTTATCCAATACTCAAAAATCAAATCATGGTAAATATCCCGTTCTAAATGACTTTAGTGTTTCAAAAAAAAATACATCATCTGTGAAAATTTCAACTGTCTATCACGGTTCATGAGATACAGCCTGGTGACAGACGAATGGACAGACAGACATACAGACAAAGTCTTAGTAATAGTACCCTTTTGCTACGGAACCCTTAAAAGTTGTACCTAGGTCTGTTCGATCTTTATCAAGCTCGAAGGCTTTACTTAACGAAACAAATTAGGTACATTCCAAAATAACGGATAATGTCATTTAACCCGAATACGCCTCACGCATATTTTCTTCCATCATGGGACATTTTATTCCCAAAACTTTGCAAGTAAACCCACCGAGCTATTTCATACTCTACATCAGCACAGCAAGCCATAAATTAGCTTGGCTCGTTACTTTTAATGTTCTTCGTGACACTGAACATGTCCCATTAGAGAAATGTCGTCCCAAATAATTTTAAATGAGGATTTACAAAAAGTTTACTTTGGGATGTGCTTTCATCCCGGGAAAGTAGGAACCTTCCTTAATTGATAAATATTTTAATGAACATTTAGTTTGGTTTATTTACGTAAGTTAAAAAAACTTTAAATTAGAAAACTTAAAATTATAAAGAACTAGCTGCGCCCCGCGGCTTCGCCCGCGTTGATATATTAATATTAATATTTTCTTACCGTTTAGACCTACCCTGGACTACGACAAACATTTTAAAACCAAAATCAGCTCAATCGGCCCAGCCGTTCTCGAGTTTTAATCAGACTAACGAACAACAATTCATTTTTATTTATATAGATTATTTATTTTTTCAAGACTGTTGTGTATTTTGACGACCTCTGAGACGTGGGCAAACGCCCGCCTGCGACACAGGAGTTTGCAGGTTCGATTCCCGCCTGGGGACAAACGTTTATACGACCTATAGATATTTGTTACGTGGGTGTTCACGATTTTCCTACATACTATACCTTCGCCCACCGCGCCACACAGTTCGTCATCAGTATTATGACTGTATGTACATAACATAAAACGAATTATTATTAAACTTAGGTTTAATAGGTTGCCTGGGAGAAATCGCTGTCAGCGATAAGGCCGCCTATTGTACTTTTAATGTGTAATATTTAGATATAAGGTGTTATTTTATAGTGTTCAGTACAATAAAGTATTCATTCATTAATTAATTCAATAATAATTCGTTTTATGTTATACAGGTATGTAGTATATACATATTACCTGTTTATGGCCAAATAAATAAATAATGCTGGACAATTCACACAGCATTATCTAGCCCCATGGTAAGCAGAGCTCGATTTATTGGTACTAGATAACTGATATATATAATACAATACATTACATAGATATATTTTTTTTATTATACATAAAAAACGACCAGAACACCCGAACAATTATCTGCAGATCGTACATACAATTGTTCCGAGGTGGGAATCGAACCCGCAACCTACTGCGTCGCAGGCGGACCTTCGCTCACCGCGCCACATCGGTCGTCATAAATAAATAAATGTATCCTTTACCTTTAACTGTAAGCGTAGCATTAACTACAAAATAAAACAAAACCAAACCAAAATTGTCCGGAAAGTCCAGACAAATGCCAAGCCAAATATAAAATGGTCGTAAAATATACAGAGGATTAAACGAATGGGATTCATTAAAATAAGTGCGGGGATTTAACTTACGCAAACGTATAATTTCAATTAATTTCCACGTGTGATTTAAATAAAAGCAATTAAGTTTTACGAACAGTAAATAAAATCTCGGTAGGTCGTTTTTTTTTACGAAATTCACTTATACCGCTGATAAAGTCTCTTGCCCGGACACAATATATCCCGATTAGTTAAATAACCTTCTGTGGTGTTCTTGAGTGGAGACCACGGTAAACGTAGTGTAGGACGCCCTCCGACCAGGTGGGATGACGACCTGTGAAAGACTGCAGGTAGATGCTGGATGCGGCAAGCTGAAGACAGGGCGCTGTGGCGCTCATTGGGGGCCTATGTCCTGCAGTGGACTGCTATAGGCTGACAATGATGATGATGTTGAGTTAAATACAATAGGCATACGATGGATATTGAAGGTTTTGGACACTAAAAATTAAAAAAATCATGCGGAAATAAAAAATATGTAAACAAGAAAAATCATGGTTTATTGTTAGTGATTTTAAGGAAAGAAACCACGATAGCTTCGTAAGTTCTAGAACGATCCTCTTTGTTGATGAAATTGTGATCGTCTATTCTATATAATTTATAATAAAAATACATCATAGGGGTGGGGTACCTAAGCCAAGTGCTCGTAAAAGATAGATAGATAGAAAAATCTTTATTGCACTTTAAATAGAAAACTCGAGGTCTCGCCAGCGCTTTCTTGGCGAGGTCGGCCAAGAAAGCGCTGGCGAGACGACCTTAACGCCTTCCTCGGAGATTGATGATTGAGTGGGAGATCGCAGGTGACCGCACTGAGTGGAAAGATTTGATGGAGGCCTTTACCCAGCAGTGGGACGAAACAGGCTAAATAAAAAAAAAAAAAAAAATAGAAAACTATGTAGGTGCAGAAAAAAACTTAAAAATAAATAATAAAATAATAAATAAACAATAATAAAATGAATGCTTAATGTAATAATGTCTTAATATTAAAAAAACTAGAAGAAAAATAATCCTCCAAAGGCTCTTTTACCCGGACTGCGCTAGGAACTTATTACCCAATAAGCTTCCTTATAAAAGTTTCAAAGCAATTCGACTCTACAAATAAGCTAGAATAGGGAAATAAAACTCCAGTGCTTGACACCAGCTTCTTTACTGTAGGTGCTTATTAATATTGAGACAAGAAAGAGTTGAGTCGAGTCATTCTGGGAATTCCGTAGTACCTACTTAGTTTGGTCCATGGTTAAATAATATATAAATAAATAAAAAATGCCTTCACAGCATTATCTAGCCCCGAGATAAGCTGAGCTTGTGTTATGGGTACCAGATAACTGTACATAATATACAATACATTACATAGATATTTTTTATAATACATAGAAAACGACCAGAACCCCATTAACATACACACAAGCACATTTTGATCCGAGGCGGGAATCGAATCCGCGACCGTGTCGCTGGCGGACCTTCGTCCATCGCGCCACAGAGTCGCTATAAAGTTGAGTCATATTTTAAGTACTATTTAGGTATAATTAATTATTCTGAATTATTTTACTGACTCAGAGCCACTGAGATTTCAGCAGCACATTCAAAGTTTAAAACTTGTCAGTGCTTGATAAAACACATATAAAACATAATCCATTAGTCCTTACTGCGCTGTCGGGTATAAAATTGTGTGTGCTAAAATTTAAGAAGCGTTTGATTCTACATAGGGCTCATCTATTGATTACACTTATAAATTACTAGCTGTTCCACGTGGTTTCACCCGCGCTAAAGTCGAATTTCACTTTATCAGGATTTTTTTACACCTTGGGTTACATAATTGGAGTTTTAGTAAGGATCCCTTACTTTTTGAAAATATAATATAGCCTATGTGCGTGCACCGGAGATAGTGTAGCTTCCCAACGGTGAAAGAATATTTCAAATCGGTCCAGTAGTTTCGGAGCCTATTCAATACAAACAAACAAAAAATCAAACCTCTTTCCTCTTTATAATATTTGTATAGATCACTCTCGGTAGATATTATTCTTAGTACAGTAGAAATTATGAGTCTTGAAAGCTTCTCGAAAGTTTTTACGGTACCCTGAAAACCCCCAGAGCATTATAAGGACGGAAATTCTACCGTCACAAACGATACAAGTTTTAAAATTGCTGGCGATCAAAGTTCACCGGGTGCCGCCGAGGCACAATGTTGACAACAAACAGAAGAAACGCGAAGTAAAAAATAAAAATAAAATTGAGAACACAAAGGCCGATTCAGAGTTTTCATGTGAGTAACTTATAGTTCTCCAGTTGTCGTGGGAAACTCTAGCAAATAAGGAAATAAAAGTAAAATATTTTTCGAAAAAAGAAGACGAATGGGACACATCCATTCGTCTTCTTTTTTCGAAAAATATTTTTGTCCACAGTTTAACCCATTTAAGTTTACATTATAAAGATACAAAGAAAGTTTCTCCTGAAAATATCTACCAAGTAATGTTATGGTTTCTGTTATTAAATAGTGTTAGCTCGGATTTTATTTAATTTCTTAAATAATGAATTCTGTAATTCTATATTATACACAATAATAGGTAAAATTACTACAACTAAATAGGATATATAAATAGGCTAGCTTAACCCTGAAAAATATGATATGTTAAAAAAAAACTACAATATTTTCCCCTTAGCTTCAATCCGAACTCTACTCTATATGACCACAATTACCTTAATATGAACAGTATAAATCTGCGTTTACTTTACACTGTTCAATGTATCGTGACAAGCCAGATAAGAGGGGGCACTCCGGAAGAT
Organism: Eupithecia dodoneata; assembly: GCA_947044415.1. NCBI lineage: Eukaryota > Metazoa > Arthropoda > Insecta > Lepidoptera > Geometridae > Eupithecia > Eupithecia dodoneata. The sequence goes on from OX345665.1 coordinate 2,334,452, forward strand.
CGAACATTATTCATAGCGCACAGATTACAATGGCACAGTACGGGAAGTAGAAACTTCTAGATGAAACTTGAAACTTCTAGTTTGGGTTGAGGTTTGGCGATAGTAATACAACCCAAGTTGTTCGATGAATTTGATCGAATGAGGTCTACGAATTTTTAATGAATATGTAGCTACTTCTTTGATGTTTGTTTAAGTATAAGTACCTACATAAATGGGAAGAGCTATGCTCGGTTTCTTTGAAGGTATAGTAAGGATAGTATTCGTTACGAATATCTATATCGGACAGAGGACTAAGTTATCCACATAGCTCCAAGAAGGTGACGATCTGTGAAAGACTACAGGCAGATGCTGGATGCGGCAAGCTGAAGACAGGGCGCTATGGCGCTAATTGGGGCCTATGTCTGTGTAAATATAGGCTGACCTGTAGGTCATAATCATCATTAGACACCTGTGTAGCTTCCTCTAGGTTATTTTTATACATAAAAAGAACCTACAGGAAAAACCATGGTTACCATGGGTACCTATACAACCTGGCCGATCATAGAAGCTTTACTTCTAGTAAACAGATAAACAAACCATCATTAGCGTAATGGATCCCCCTTGGCTTAGATATTTCGTGTAGGCGGAGGGCTGCATGACTCATTGATGATCGACTATTGTTATTATAGCTTGAGGCGATTAGCCCGTCATCTAAAAAAACGTTTACTGCCAAGCGTCTGCAGTGCGACCCGCAGGCACATCAGTATTTTTTTTAATTTATCCATTCAAACTACAAACACCGGTCGCTGAAGGCTACAGTTCGGTAGCTTGCGTAGTTTAAAAGATCTAAGCATACATAGGGACAGAGAGACAGCGGGAAGCGACTTTGTTTTATACTATGTATAATATATCGCTCAGCGAGCTATGGAAAGAGCTATGCTCGGAGTTTCTTTGAAGGATAAGATTCGTAACGAATATATCCGACAGAGAACCAAAGTTATCGACATAGCTAAGAATTAGTGGCAGTGGGCCGGCCATATCTCGCGAGGACCCGACGGCCGCTGGGGCAAACGTATTCTTGAGTGAAGACCACGACATCACGACATCGACGACCACGACGCATGACGACCTGCGAAAGACTGCAGGTAGATGCTCGATGCGTCGCTCAGACGGGGCGCTATGGCGCTCATTGGGGGAGGATGTCCAGCAGTGGACTATCATAGACTTAATGATGATGATGATGATGATGAAGCGAGAATAAGATGAAGGCTATAAACATATCCACAACTAAACTCCCTTCGTCTTATTAAAGGGGATGCGCCCCAATTAATCACTCAAGTGACACAGAAAACGTAATCTTGCATACAGACAGAAACAAGATGTCTTTAAAGAAGCGTTGGCCGTAATAAAGTGTAATAAAGCAAGAACATAACAAGTGCTATATATTTGAAACCATACATAACACAACACATTACAATAATAGATAAAAGAAACATATTTTTAATAAGAAAGTAAATACCTAATAACATATATGTAGATACAAATAATGTGTTCAAAATACCATACCATAGAGGTACTCAGCATAGTTATTGAAAGAAATAAAAAATCATATAAAAATAAAAAGTTTTTTGGGGGTAGGTGTTCATCGACGCTCGTTATTTGCTCATTCAAAGCGGTATAAAACAAAAGACGACGTTCACCAAAAATCCAATAGTTTCAGGTGGAATAGGAGGCATTCGAGTCATTCGAACCAATCACTCACTTTTTCAATACTTTGAAATCCATCTACTGCACTTTTTACAAACCTCTTAATTTAACACTCTTCTACGTAACCTTAAGATACTATATGACTTTAACGATGGCCTCAATATAACGGGCGCTTTTACCAAACCCATACCAAGAATTCACTTCATAACTTATCAGCATTCAATGCCTGTCGTGTACAGATGATAGAAGGGAACCGACAACGTTTGAAAAGGGTGACATTGTTCTTCAATTAGGTACCAGACAGCGTCATCAATCGGAAGCCGCCCTATTGTATTTGAAGCCGATTTATATTGATTCAGAACTATTATAATTAGTAAGTACTTATAAAAGACCAAGAGGACGCTCACCATCCCTGGTCTGACCAAATCCATCGTCTGTGAAAGCTTTCCTGGACTGGCACAACCTTCAGCAGTTAAAGAATATGACAGAAAAGAAGAATTACCTCAAAAACTGTGTTGGTAACACAGATTTTGCTGTGTTGTCAATGCGCTATTCTACTATACTACTATACTATAGGGTAGCAAATTCTGCGAAGGGCCAGCCTACAGTATCTGATTCGGACCCAAACCAACTCACTGAGAGAGGTCGGATTGGGCTGAAGAATATCGTTCGAAGGTTTCATCCATCGCTAAAAGCGTAATAGTTTGGAGTTCTTTCAACTCCTTTATTTTTATTATATAATTAAGAGGTCAGTAACATTCCAACCATCTTATAAGCTAAAGTTCCAATTCAAAGTAACATTAACCATTGGGTCAATATTGATCGCAAAAAAGAAAATGGCTCCTGTTTTTTTTCTTTGGCTCCTCGATCGTTTTTTAATGAAACCCCATATCTTCGCAGTTTCATTTATCTTGCCATAGAAACACAATAATAGAATACCTAGGTACGTAAACCATGATTTTATAATTGGTGTGTATTAATTACCTAGTACCTACCTAAGCTTCATCACATATCAAAGAACTAGCAACTCCACTTATCCCAGAACAGGCGACTAAATTCAAAGTTTACAGTAATTCGGTGTCATAACTCATATCCTGCCCCGGAATTGCTCCCTTCCGCGTTATTATTGCATTATTACTGACGCCTGGCCTGTATCACTGTATCATCGCAAAAAGGCCTTTTACCACTTTGGCTCAAAGTCTCCACTATGACTTATAGTTTATGTTCAAACAGTACATTTTAGTTTTCAGTTTTCTGACTGAAAAACTGAAGTAAGCTACAGTTTTATAGAAATTAACAGTGATAGACTATTCATATAAATAAAGATCTAGCCCCAAGCTAAGCCTAAATGCTAGCTTCACAACTTCATCGAAAAGTTTTACAGTAAACAGTAATTTTGACACTGTATCATATTTTGTCCATGAAGTCTTAAAGCATCACATTTAGAACATTTTATATACGGTTAAACTGTGCGCCATTTGATATTCAAAATTTTCAGCGCTGCCTGAATATACAGCTTCAAAGCTAATATGATGCCTTAGTGAGTACATAAACTTAACAGAACTTGCATTCCTGCCCAATCCAAAGGCTTATTTGTCCGATCAATCCAAGTAAGTTGTACTATATTGCTTTGGGTGTGCCCGTTAGTATAGATGTAAATGTTTGTAAGTGGCACAACAGCCTACCATCAGGACTGCTAGCCAATCTGTGCTGACGCCTCTCAAATTGCGCGTAGATAACACCCCCCGTATTTGTAAGAGGATTTGCATTCCTTATCGCGTGATGTGTTTTTGACGTAAGCCGGATCCGCGTCTATTTTGCGGGTAGCATTTGTTTATTTTGAGAAGATTGAGAGGAGTTCCAATAGGTTAAGTGAATAAGAGCAAGGGTTTTTGTTGAAATTGAATAACGATTTTTTCTAGAGCAGCGTAACGCTCGTTGCTCGTTGCGAGCGCTTTGTTGTCCTGTGATGACTGCATGAACGGGGGGAAAATGGGATTATTATATTTTATATTCCAGTTTTCCCCCACAAGTGATTTAATAGGGGGGAAACTGGATAAGCCAATCGGTCACTTTGTAACAATACATTACGCCAGTTTTCATCTGATGTCAGGGTCGTTAGATACATATGTATGTATGTGGAAGACATTTAGCAAAGACCAGACAGACTAGAATAAGAAACTTATTTTTGGACAACATAACATAATTTATTAGAGCAGTGGAATACGCGCTTATAAGGCGTTTATGAGGAGGAGGCCTGCGTCCAGCAGTAGACCAATTTAGGCTCTTGAGGTTTGGTGAGGAAACGCGCGCGGTTATCAAAAACTATATAATTATAAACTGGAAAGCTTTCCAGGTCGGGCACAATCTTCGGCATTGTCTGATACGACAAAGAAGAAGAAGAGATAATTATAAACTGTCATAAATCTGTTCCCGATCTTACAACCCACTGAAAAAACCTTATTTATTACCTACTTGTGTCTTTTATTATTATTTGCCCTTGTAAACCCTACTGGGAAAAGGACTCGTCTTTCTCATTAGCATCTCTACCTTTTTAAAAGTGACTTTTATTTCGTAACATTTTACACTTTAAAATAACTCAAACTTCAACGCTATCATTTCAAGTAAATCTTAACGACCAGGTGGTCTACATAAAAATGTTTTTGAAACTTGCTGGTGGCTGCTTTATAAGAGACATAAATAATAAATATGTGGCATGGTATGAACTAAAGATTTATTGCAATGCAACCTAGCTGCAACCAAGTTTCATTGGTGTTGCAGCTAGGTTCGCAACCCGTTGAAAAGTTTAGTACTCTATCGAATCTTCTGAAGTTCTAATACAATAGGAATGAAGTTTAATAGTTCACTAGTTCTTTATTTACAACTAGCGGACCTTCTCGGCTTCGCACGGTTTTAGTACGGATCCCTAATTTTTTTGAATATATATAATATATAGCTTATGTTCACCGGGGATAGTGTAGCTTCCCAACGTTGAAAGAATTTTTCAAATCGGTCCAGTAGTTTCGGAGCAAACACACAAACAAAAAATCAAACCTTTCCTCTTTATAATATTAGTATAGACAAAGATTGCACATGTCAGATCGATAAATCTAAGACCTACTTAGATTATACGTATATAATTATGCTAAACAATTCTATAAATTTGAGTTACAATACACAAAAAAATTACTTTAACAAGATATCTTTAATATTTAGATAAAGTATTACTAATCATAAAATTCAATCAATACAATTTCAAATCTAATTTTACGCCTATGAACTCCAATCAGTGGCGTAGCTATCGTAGGGCTAGGCGGTGCAGTGCACTAGGGCCCTGGAGCTCAGGGGGCCCTCTTATGTAAGCTTTGAAAAGATAGGGTCAGCCAGCTTCCGAAGCTAGGCTTCAAGCCTGCTCTGATTTTAAATGAACATCAACAATCACAGAATTCTCTATTTTTTTGTTATTGTTATTTGGTAGTTTGGTTGAGTACGTCCGTAGGACATTGCATCAGCGATACGCTCACGTGCTTGACGCCCTTGACGGTTGTGAGATCAATTCGACTATTCCACCCGTCAACTTTTTAGTCAATTTTTTATTCGCTCTTACTTTGCATCTATTCTAATGTAATTGATGTTCATTGCTACGTGGAAACTGTAAAGAGGGGCCTATTCCTTCTCTATGAACCGGGGCCCTTGTCCACCTAGCTACGCCACTGTGTCCAACCAGACACAATTGCCAGTAACAAAGAATCATCATCATCTCCACCGACTTCTAAAGTTGCACTAATTCTAAAGTTTAGCTAAATGGAAGAGCTAAAGAGTATTGTGTTTTGGTTTGCTCACAATTTCATTTGTGAGATTGGCCTTCCCTCTATTACCTTTACTCTCCACTCCGCAAACTCAACATTATTCTTTGTTTCCTTCAGGAAACCATAAACAATGCTGTCTTATTCGTGCCCACAAATCAAAAGAGGCTTATTTACCTGTGACTGACTCGTTACCCAGTAACAAACTGTATTTTCTAAGTCATAGAGCTCAGTTTGCTGGTTCGATGTGTGCACCTGTCCAAGTTCTTGTTTATTCGTCATACATGTTTGTATGGGTTATTGTTTCATTTGATAGGGAATAATGATGTTATGAAAGCTTATGGGAGGAAGGAAAAAGCTTATATTTACTGCTACCAAGTATTTTTTCTTACTAATATTTTACTTTTAATGAGACAAAATTGACTGCAACTAAATGACTATTTACGTATGCAACTAGATTATTATGTACGTACAGTAAAAGAAGAAAATAATAGCCACTATAATGTATTTATCTGTGGTACGAACACAAGTTTTTGTCTGTTAGTTAAAAATGTAATAAACAATGTTCTATTTATCTAGTATCTTTCCATATTGACTTGAAGTCTCCGGTCTGCCATTCCAACGGATAGTAAGAATTACTTACTGACCTTACTAATACAGAATGCCGCTAATGTTTTCACACACACTTGTGCACTATAATAATTGTGTCTTATTTATTTATTTAAGAAGATAGGAGTTTACAGCATACACCAAAGCACTCACTCTTGTACACATTAATAGTTTTCGTTAAGACTGGCCACCATAACAAAACTTCGGCTAAGAGGTCATGGTACCTTTCGCTTTAAAAGTGTTTAGTACTTTAAAAGTTTTTAATACAGCTTACTTATCAACGTCATTCCTATCAAATACATTCAAACATTTCAAAATTAAACTATGCGTAATTAAATCTTGTTACCTAGTGTCATGATTACACAGGTTGCTTAGCATTTTTTTTAAACAAATCTATGAATAATACTGGCTTGAAACACAGCTGTAGGTGTTGGAGACACTGACTTGGGGTTGAAAAAAAAGAAAAAGATGTTTGGAATGAAATCTCGTCATGGTTTTTGTAAAAAAATATTTTTATGAAAACGAATGATTGGTTTAGAATGTTTAAATATTATGGGGCTAGATAGCTGTGTGAATTGTCCAGCATTATTTATTTATTTTAATAAATAATGCTGGACAATTCACACAGCTATCTAGCCCCATAATATTTATTATTTATTAGTAAGGTTTCCTGATGGTGTGTGTGGAAGTTATAAGTACCTATAATACAATCAAGTGAAACTTATAAACAGAGTTTTCTGAACACTACATACGTCATGATTTCAAAGGTTGCTTAGCATTTTTTTTAATCATGACACTAGATAATTCCAGTGGTAGTTTCAACTTATAGTAACTGAATCCGAACTAAATACTGAAAGTTCTCCTACTTTATTCCATCCCTTTATTGTTAGTTAAGAACCAAACTACAAACAATTTAGTGCCTTATTGTATCAAAAGCAGTAAAACAGATCGTTTATTTGTTAGCGCGAGCTCATCTGCATTCGTCGCATGACACTTCATTAGTGTACATTTTCGTTTTCCGAAACAGGCAGTCGCGGAACTGTACGCACTAAGTGATAAAACGAGCTTTGAAATAAAATGAATGGTCTACTTCTTGCAACTGTCAAAGGTTTTGATACCGAGTTATTTTCGAAATAAAGTATGGAAAAAACTATTTAGTATATTAGATATACAAGGTATAGAATTAATTTGAACATATTAGAAATACAAGGTAGGTACCTGGTTTTTTCAGCTATATGAAATATGTGCTAAAACAGCTCGAACATTTCCAGGCTCAATTCAAACCTATTCGATGTTTGAATAATATTTATAGTAACATTATTTTTACCTACTATAGGCTGAGTCCAACAGTGAAAATATGAGTAAAAATTGCCTATGTATGTAACAGGATAAAAAGGTATCGTCTTTTTTATCCAGTTCAGTTACCAACTATACAATTTTAAAGCAATATTATTTTTTGCTTAAAAATCGCTGCGTGCACCAAACCAGTGCGTGCGGAGATCCAGTGTTCATTATCATTTGTATTCCGAGTCGAAAGCGGGCACCTGGAGGGCTGTCATCCCGCGAGATTTATGTTGTTCACTGGAAAAGTGCGCAAAACGCGCTTTTGTATGGTAATGCTCCTTGTCACGCTAGACGCACGGTGTACCTCGCTTCAGTAGGTTAGAACCTGCTTTGTCAAGGCAATGAAAACTCTTTGGTTATGACGTTTGAAAACAAAACAATTGCAAATGGCCGGTTCCAATTTAAAACATGTAAAAAAAAACTGTGGGAGAAGCAAGGAGGTTTTTATTGTTTACGGAGAGGAGTCGTTTTCGTCAATAATTAGATGTTTGTTTTGAAAAAAACTAAAACTGACTTCAAATTCCAATTTCAAAAATCAAAAAACTCATTCGTTTTATACAATTACGAAATTATTTTCTCAACCGCTTTGCTAAAACTAGATATTGATGACAGAGGGTAGGTACCTATAATTAGGAGAGGACATTTCTAGAACGGGTAATTTGTCATTATGGTCATAATAATAATTTTAAATGAAATAAAATTATCATTTTATTTTATTTTTATTTTTTATAATAATAATGAATAGTGTTCATTTCTTATTATGGTCTTTATCCCCCCATAAGGATAAGTTTTATTGCCATTTAGTTTAAATTGAATTAAAATATAATATACTCGTACATATGTCTGAGTGACCAAATAACGCACTGATTTAGATGTTGATGATGAACTACTCTATCGTTGAAATGAAGGAAACTCTGGTTCGATCAGAACGATCAAGTCATCAGTTTTCGACCAGAATCCTTAGTTTTGGCCATAGAATAGTTACCCAAAAACCTAGCTCTAGTGCGTTCTATTGAGCTCTAGAGTAACCATAACAAGAAATGATCAAAAAGGGCCCTCGGTTTTCCAAATACTGGTACTGGAGAAACGGCAAAGCAATCTCTACTGTGCCTAAAGGATTCCGAAGTTTGGAATGCGATGTTTCAAGTTCATTTACATTTTATGTCGTAGCTAATCGAGAATTCGTGTTTGAGTTATCTTTCTTCCAGCCTATTCGAGCGTTCACTCTTCAAGACAAAACGCGATCTAAGAAGCTTTTTGAAGAGGATTCGGTCTGGTTGGAATAAATCTTAGGATTTTTTTCAAAGCTAACAGGGAACTGTAGGTTTACCATGAGTTGTCACCGTTAGATCGCCTGACGTCACTACAGCAGTTACGTAAATACGCGGATAGTATAGTTAGCCTCTTTAGTGGTACCATGAGCTGTGTTATTGCGAACTACTAACGTTATAGTTACAACTACACACTGTGTAGTTTTGCGTTGTTATGTTGGCGTCATTATAAAACGTTCCTCAGTTCATATTACATATTTTCATCTCTTTTTAAATACTGCACGATGATAGAGACAAAAGATAGGTGTTATGGTAACTGTTATCCGACAAATGTAGAAAGTCGCCTGACGCAATTATTTCAATGAAATCTAAGGCAACCCAAATTTATTGGTGTTACGATGGTTCACTTCACTGTTCACTGACTGGCATTTATTTTGTCACAACAACGAACAACGGATGGACGCCATGCGATTCACTAATTGAATTTTGTTTAATTGTGTCTCTTTCCCGGGAGGTCTATTTCCAGCAGTGGACTGCTATAGGCTGGTGATAGTGTGATGATGTGATGATGTCTCTTTCCCGAAGTGTTACTGGAAATTTAATAAACATATTCACCACAGTTGGATGGTTTAGGCCCTAAACAAGAAGAAGTCTAGGCCCTAAACATGAAGAAGTAAGTAGCCTACTTAGGGCGTACTTTAGGGCTATTTCTTCAATGTAATAAAGTCATCGCTTCTTAAGAAAAATGGTTTGCCTCTCCAACAACATGTTGATGATGACCGTGAGCGTAGAATATAGTTAATAGTATATAATGTAAGTAGTACTTAGAGTTGTTTCAATGAGCTGCAAAATAATTCATCGTAATATAATTATTTCATTTCAATAATAATTTTATTAATTCAATAATAAATCGTTCATCTTCTAATTCGGCATAAGCTAACATTTCCGAAGCAAAACGTGCTCTATTATAAGTACATTTTTAATTCCAAAATCGCCAAATCTATCACAAACTATAGACTTTTCACGAAGCAAATGGTCGGTGAGTGCCGTAACTACTGTAGTAATAGTACGCTACTATGACATCTGTCAAATTTGTAACTCATGGTACCAAATTCTTTGGAAATGGAGCCTAAACTATAGTCGCTGTAGTATAGTTAACTACACTGTGACGTAGAATAGTTATCTACGCGACTCATGGTGCGCATTTTAGTAACTCAACTATCCGCTAGAGGCGCTGTAAAAGTTTTCATACATTTTGTTAACTACAGTCGCTAGCGAGTATAGATTGTTAAAACTCATGGTAGACACACTGGTATCTATCGCGTTTATTTACCTATATTTCCGACGTTTCAACAGGTTCTCAAACTGTCGTATGATTCTATATACCCGTTAAATTGTTCTTATAATTATGTGTTCAGATTGCGTATATTTAACAATCCTACTAATATTATAAACGCGAAAGTTTGTAAGTATGGATGGATGGATGTTTCTCTTTCACGTAAAAACTACTGAATGGATTTTAATGAAACTTTACAATAATATAGCAGAATAACATATAGGCTATAATTTATACAGATATATTGTATATTATCCAAAATATATATCACCACGCGGGTGAAACCGCGGGGCGTAGGCTGGTATTTACATATAACAGAGAACTATTTCAAACTGTTGAAACCCACACCATTAATGATGATGCCAAGCCGAAATTTCGATTCTTTTTTAAGTCTCAAGACTTTATAGTCTAGAGACTTAAAAAGAATCGAAATTTCGGCTCAATAAGTGCGCAGGCAGTTTTAATAGTGCATAAGTTTATCCCTAAAGTCAGCACCAATCATTAGAAACATTGATCATAATCAATTTATTTATTTATTTAAGAAGATAGGAGTTTACAGTATAAACCAAAGCACTCACTATCTTATGGGACTATAAAACATTGTTCAAACTTAAATATATTAACAGATTTTTTATAATAACATTGAGCTTGTCGTGAAATATGTCGACATGCTGGAACTCGTGCACCAACTCATTCAGAAGTTGGAGTGCACGAACCGTTGTTGGTGCGTTGTTTCCATGCTTTGTTCGGAGGGCTACGCCACAGAACAAGCGATGCCGCCGACGCGTACCCGCACGCACGTAATTATTTGGTACGAAGATATTGATTCTGCTCAATACACTTGGATTATTCACTTGAACTAGTCGATTCAGATGTATTTTTTATGTTATCACGTTTTTATTTAATCAAATATATAAATTGTTAATTCTGGACAATCCACACAACATCATCTAGACCCAAGCTAAGCCAGAGTTTGTATTATCTTTTGTGTGTTGATCTTTTTTTTTTATTCATCATAAAAACGCATTCACATTTAATTACAAATAAGGCAAAACCCATGATCCAAATAAATTATATAAAAATATAATTACAAATAATATTCTATAATATCAACCAATGAGCGCCATAGCGCCCTGTCTTCGGCTTGACGCATCCAGCATCTACCTTGAGTGTTTCGCAGGTCGTCATCCCACCTGATCGGAGGGATACATCTGTATAGACCATAGGAACCTGTTCAAAAATCAATACCAACCTATTCAGCTCCCATCCATAATTGATGAATTTAATTCCAATAAGCCGCACCAATGTTTACCGTGCGATCGTCCAGACGTATCGCTCTCAATTAGCTCATTGCGAATAAATACGCCGTTAAACAAATTCCGCAAAATGCATTACACACAGGACTCTGTCTGATTAATCTCATCTCTGAGAGAGATTAAATTACGAACTCGGGGTAACACAAAGACTAAACCACCGTGTTCTCTTTACATTATTACGACCTCGGTGGTAGGCGATGGTCCGCCTACGACGCAGGAGGTTACGGGTTCGATTCCCGCCTTGGTACAAATGTGTGTACGATCTGCAGATATTTATTCCGGGTGTTCTGGTCGTGCGCGTCTATGTGCAATAAAAAAATATATAAGTAATATCTTGTATTATGTATATCAGTAATCTAGCACCCATAACACAAGCTCCGCTTACCTTCGGGCTAGAGGCTGTGTGGATTGTCCAGAATTATTTATTTTATTTTATTTACTTACAACTAGTTTTTAACAAAGGAAAACTAAACTAAATGAATATTTTAATGATAAAATTACCTACTTACATACATATCATTATGGTTATTTAGTACATAGAAGCTTTTCTGCTATATTCTCGGCATTTTGTACAGCTTCCAAAGAAAAATATAATTCTAAACATACAACAAAACTTTTTATGTATATTTAGAATTATATTTTTCTATTCTAAACATACAACAAAACTTTTGTTGTGTGTTTTGAATTATATTTTCCTTTTCTTCGTTGAAAACTGTCAAAAATTTTCTCACTCTCCACTGCCACTAAAAGCGCTCCTTTATAATGGCTTTCCCTGTAACGTACTCTGCAAACTCTAGATAGATCCCTCGGCAACAAATACAGCTTTACAAATACACCTTTATCTGTAAATGATAAACAGCGAAACATAAAACAAATATTCATAAACGAGAAACAAGCAATATCCCGGCTGTCTGTTGTATTATCTAGTTGGAATCGGGACTGGTTGACTGATGCCTGCATACGCTGCCTGATGGATGTGTAGAACTGAATAGAATGGGAGCTAGCTTCTCGGAAATTACCGTGTTCCAATAGGCAAGTTTCTCGCGAAGAACCGGAAACCGCTGGGTTAAACGTGTTCTTGAGTGATGACCGACTCGGCAAACGTAGGACGCCCTCCGGCCAGGTGGGATGACGACTTGCGAAAAACTGCAGGCAGATGTCGGATGCGGCAAGCTGAAGACAGGGCGCTATGGCGTTCATTAAGGTAGGCCTATGTCCAGCTGTGGGCTAAGGTTGATGATGAATAGGTAAGCTAAACTGTCTTTGCCATACATTTTCATTTTCTAACCTTACGTATTTTTAATACATTTTGTTACTTAAATATTATTGCTTATACTACTATTTGTTACATCTCGATATTTTGTCTGTTTGTCTCATTTGGCAAAGGCCTCCTCTCACCCCTTCCACTTTAGTCTATCTCTCGTCTTATCCACGTTTTCCCTGCCATTTTCCGCTTTTTGAATATTAACTTTTAAAGAGTTCAACGCATAATGTACAAAGCCTATTTCACAGGAAGTTATACAATACATTATAATATCTTTATTGCACCATCAATACAAAAAAATACAAAGGAAAAATCTTAATACTAACTAAATCTAGTGGCACAATCGGCGGCCTTATCGCTAACAGCGATTTTTTCCAGGCAACCTTTGAATGGATAGTTATGTACATTTGCCCGATTGCACAAACAGGAGGTTCATGTTTTTATTGATGCTAACACAACATAAGAAACCCAACACTAACTCCTGACCTACAAAGGAAAGCAACGAGCTAGGAAGCACCCGAATGCTCATTTATCCGAAAGTGATAAATAGTCCTGTATGAATTTCGCATGGGGAAACGCACCTCATGGGGTGTATCGCACCCCTTGGGGTGAAATTGTAATGAATTTATTATGAGCAAATCTTTACCTGCGTTCGTAAGTTAAATTCTACCGGAAGTTATAATTCTACCGGAAGTTATAATTGGGTGGAGTTTTTGAGCAAACGATTGATTTTGATGAAGTTCCTGGAGTGTAAACATTATTAGGGGGTATTATTTGATTCAAAACTTTGCTAAATAAGGGGTTGCTTTGTGAATATTAAGAGCGTTTATTCCTAAAATGCGCAGAAACAGTACTTTTCAAACCCGTTTATATCATGAACCACTTATCTTATAGTATATGTTATTTACTAATAATTTTAGGAAATTTTAGTGTCCAAATAGTTTGACTATAAAATATTTCGATTAATATAGTATGTACGCGTTCTATCAAGATAACTTGTGAGAGGTTTTCATAATTTCCCTTTCAGCATCAGTTTCGTTTGACTTAGCTGACGGTAATATTTCTGAGTATAAAGAAATATATAGATATATATGAGTATAGTATGAAGAAATATCATACCTAAGAAAATGGCGACTTAAATCATGCTATCGTCGATCGATCATCGATCATTAAAATCTAGCTTGATTTAAGTGTCCTGTGATTAAGATTTATTAGAAGTGGGGTTAGTATATTAATTCTTATTGTACCTACTTTACGTGTGGAGAAATCCAACAATTTATGAAAAAAATCTCACACGTCTTAATTGGTACTTCATTTCGCATCGTTATTTCCGTTATTTTCACCTGACAGTTAATCACCGTGATTTAACGCCCCGCCCTTTGAAACAGCAACCATCATTCATCATAATTAAAATATATATTCCGCCTTTCTGAGCGTTATTAATTATTATTTAATTGTGATTCAGAGTGGGGCGTAATGGAATACGCATTTTTCGTTAGTTTGTATGCGACGATCTCTTTTGTCGACTACTTGTTTTTGACTTATGCACTTTTACAGGAACACTAAAAACAATTAAATCAAAATTAACTATTCAGCATCAAGCATAATGAAAATAGGTACAATTGTTTATTGTTATAAAAGTAACGAGATAACTTCAATATACAGCAGTTTGAGGTGGTAACACAGCGTTGCTTGTGGTGACAACCAACGCCTTGTTATGTCCTATCCTGAACCTTTTCCGGTGGACAGAGTGAGATATCTGTGGGTAATACTGAAAATCAGTGTTTTGCGCTTAGAGCAAAGCTTTTCGCTGAGCTATTACCTTTTTGACAGGCTGCAGCACGCACACAATTTTTAAATCTTTACTTTTTAATTGTTTTATACTATTACTTATTGTTTACTATTACTTTTACTATTGTTACCTTATATCATGTGCTGCAGTGTCGAATAAATGTTTTATCTATCTATCTATCTATATCTGAAAGATTTCGACAGATGCAAGAAATATTCTATTTTCTTTGAAAACCTTAATCTTAAGACAAAACGAGAAATATAAATAAAAGAGGTAAGCCCAGGCAAATATTATAACCTACACGTTCTCTACTGAGCAGCTGAATTTAGTTTAGTTATTACGAAGTGCCAGCGATGCAATTTGCACGCTTCGAAATTGAATTTCTGGCAAACGTATTTCAATTTAAAACTATTCAAGCATTAAAATAATTCAATTAAATCAAAAAATTACCTTATATGTATAACTAGATGTAGTATAGTGAAGTGCAATCAATTATCGATAAACTGGGCGAGTAATAGGGTCACCTTTAAATTGCTGTGGAGTGCTGTTCTCTGCGACAGTTATTAAGCAATTTCGTATTGTTTGTGATAGTGATGTACAAAATAATATCGATAAGGACATGGCCGTCGGTCGGCGGTTTCGTCCAGTGATTATTTTTTCTTCTATATCCATAAGCGTGACGTTAATAGTATTTTTATTCGCCCGGGAGAAAACGTACTATTTGTACCATGTACACATTATTTATACAATACAATACAAAAATACTTTATTGTACACCAGATACAGAACATTATGAAAGATATTACATGTGACAAGTACAATGAGCGGCCTTATCGCTTAGAAGCGATCTCTTCCAGGCCTACATATTTATACCTACATAATTTAGGATACAATTTTTATTTATGTAATTTATAAGTACAATAAAGTGTTCAATCATTCTTTCATTTATATTTTATGCGCTTCTATAAACCTCACCACATGTTAAGGAAATAGGGGCAATAGAAGAAACATTCAAAAATTACACATTTCAATCCCAAATAGATAAGCACTAGGACTAATACAATAGGAATCACAGATGTCAAAATTTTTCGATACTTTTGCACAATTAAATAAAAAGTATCGATACATTTGCCATCTCTAGCCAGCAGTTCAGCTACAACTGTGCTCATTAAGCGCGCCAGTGAGTTTTGCCGCGACATGAGCATTCCTTGTTACATACCAGCCAAGATGAATGCTGTAGTAAAACTATACCTTTTAGGTAGGTCCGGTTTCTTCCTACTTTACCTTTGGTTTAGATTTTAAAATACCTACCGTATTTTTTAACTGAAGAAAATATAATATTATACAATAATACAATTGATATTTAAACACATAATATTTAATTATTTATATAATATAATTTAATTCTATTTTTGTATAAAATAATTGAGAAATACATAAGGGAATCTTGAGTGGAAACCACGACTCGGTAAACGTAGTGTAGGACGCCCTCCGACCAGGTGGGATGACGACTTGCGAAAGACTGCAGGTAGATGCTGGATGCGGCAAGCTGAAGACAGGGCGCTATGGCGCTCATTGGGGGAGGCCTATGTCCAGCAGTGGACTGCTATGGCTGGTGATGATGATGATGACATAAGGGAATCTTATAAGAGACCTTATAAAAGATGGGTTTGAATTGTTTGGCGCATATCAGGGGAGGCCTATGTCCAGCAGTGGTCTAGAATGAAGATGATAATATTGATGTATCATTTGGTCCCGATTGATGACGATGTTCGACACAGAAAGCAATTAATAAAGCACCCTAAAGGTCTAAAATAAACAATTTTTTTTTCACTGAAACTAACCAAACAGCTTAAAAATAACCCCTATAATTAGAATAACTTTATGAAAGCTAACAAAACTGAGCTTTGAAAGTTATCTCGACACTGGATTAAATCATAAGTGAACTCACGTGCTGATGCCAATTAACTAATGAAGTCGTTGGAACGCGTTTTATGACAACCTCGACGTGAGCTCTCGTTCGGAACGAAACCTATAAAGGTGAATTGGTTAGTTTATTTTAGTGTTTTAATAAAAACTCTTTGGTAAGTCTACTCTTCGGAGCATTTGGAAAAAAGGCTATTTTCTTCTTATTTTTAAACGACGAAATGAAGGAGGTTCTATGTTCGGCTGTATGTATTTTTATATTCGTCCATTTCTGCGTCAGTTGTGAACCGATTTGGAAAATTATTTTGCTATTTTAAGGAAAATAATCTCAAAGATAATATATATTTATTCCCTGGGGATGAGTATTTGTGTAAATACCAAGGAATTTGAAGTCGGTTTTAGGTTTTTTCAAACCATCAAATTATTAGATGGAGGAAACCGCTCGGGCAGCGCAAAAGTCCGGTCATCAACAGCCTTAACCAGTCCAATGCTGGGCATAGGAATCCTAGACAAGCGTTATAATGACTCTTATCAATAGGGGGGAAATGCCATATTCCCTACGCTGGGCATACAGTATGGCGATCGCATCGATCAGTGTGGTGGCCAATTATCTATAAGTGGGCGGATTATGACAATTCTTTTCTTTCTCTTTCGATTGGAATAGGTTAGTCGTTCGTCCAATACTGATGATGAGTGCTGTTGGTCATTCAAGTTTCAGCTCGAGGATATTCTACGGGTGAAACCGCCAAAGAAATGAAGCTTTGTCGTAGCTGGTCTATCGACTAAACGTTCACATCAAAGACGAACACAAAATTAAAATTTTCCATTCCAATATCCTCAAATCGCTTAGAAATTTACCCTTCTACGACATTCAACGAAAATAAGATAAGAAAACCAAAACTCTTGAATAACCCTTTCGAATTATTATCACTACGTTTGCGATCATCAAAAACAAAACGGAACCCCGCTATTTGAATTTTCAAAATAAGTAGAATTAATAGAGGGTTCCTTTGTTCTGCTTATAATATTTGGGGTCCGTTGGTCTCCCCTTTAATTAATTGCTCGTAATCATATCAAAGGGGTTCTTCCAATTTCTTTTCAGGCCCCCCCTGCAGGAAATATTTTCTTGAAATTAAATTAATTTTCCGCTGAGGCCTTGATTTTTTCCAATGTTTAATCTATTCTTAATTCTTTATTGTACACATACAAAACTTAAAAATAAGTTAATTAAAAAAGATATGTACATAGGCGAGCTTAACCCTGAGTTAGAGTTTATGACCATATTATCTGTCGTTAACAGTGGGGATAGCATAAGAAGTAGATAGATAATAGATAGATAGATAATTCTTTATTGCACACTAAGTATAAAATGACAATGTAAAATAAAAACTTAAAAAAACTAGATACAATTGGCGGTCTTATCGCTCAAGAGCGATCTCTACCAGACAACCGTGGATGGATAGGATCGTGGACAGTACCAGGGGATCTGTGTGCTTGCAGGTTATACATATATAATAAAATAAAATAAAATACTTATAATACTTACATGGAAATATACTACATACATATCATAAAATATATATACTTATATACATAGGGACTCAGTTATGCATTAGTGACAGCAGGACAAATAGTGCTCCTTTAACATAGTTTTAAAGGTTGGTAGTGACTTAGCACGCCTCACCGAAACTGGTAATGCGTTCCATAGTTGAACAGCCCGGGCAGTAAAGGAATGGGCGAAGAAAGAAGTAGAGTGAGCTGGTACGTACCTAACGAAGTATTTAAAGGTCGCATGAGATGATGATGATGGTTCTTTGTTAATGGCAATTCTGTCTGGTTGGACACTTTTCTGCCAGTAAGTAATCGAAAATATATACATATATAGGCCTCCTCATCGATTTCCATGTCGGCGACCCTAAGTAATCACGGATTTTTTCTATCATGAGCTCTAATATGGCTCGCTAGACCGAACTTGGTCTTGAATATCCTACGGCATGCATGGCAGTAGAGTTGGCGTTTGAGGAACATCGCATCGAGGCAATGGACGCAAGACGCCAGATACGTAAACAGAGACCTAAGCCCATGCATATAATCGAGAAAATAAATGAGTTATCAAATCATGAAGATTGTTTGATATTTTCATCAGAGCCTAGTTCGTTAACTAGCAAAGTCAGGTTAGGTTGGTTTGGGAGACGAGATGTTTGACACCCCAAAACTAAATATCTTCAAATAAAATTTCAACCCGCGCATAATCTGATAAAAACTTAAACTTTT
Source organism: Eupithecia dodoneata (assembly GCA_947044415.1). NCBI lineage: Eukaryota > Metazoa > Arthropoda > Insecta > Lepidoptera > Geometridae > Eupithecia > Eupithecia dodoneata. Next base: position 2,353,076 of record OX345665.1, read on the forward strand.
CACCTAGAAAAAGTGATGTAACCTCACAATTTCGCATAAAAATGACATAACTGGTACATGCATTGAAAATCCCTTCTGGATTTTCAATGCATGTACCAGTTATTTAAAACAAATCGCTGTCTGAATTTATTTCTAACCTATTAAGAGCAGATCACACTGTCAAAGGTCGTTTAAAGTAAAAGCCCCTTAAGTCAAGTGTCAAGTACTCTTCACGTGCAAATTATAGCAGCATGTGTTAGAGAGCCCTCGTGAGGGTCAGGTTAGCCAGGTTTTTGAAGAGGCTCGCAATTAAACCCAGCATAAGTGGACCCCTGTTAATTAGGTTTTGGTTGCGCGTTTTTGTTGAAATCAACGAGTTTTTTTGCTGGTGATTTGAGTAGCTCAATTTAAGCTCCGGTTTCAGGTTGAATTATCAATATGCTTTTAACTATTTAATAAAGAAAGATACATAAGTTTGCCTTATACTCTTTCACCATCATCATCATCATCAGCCTATAGCAGTCCACTGCTGGACATAGGCCTCCCCCAATGAGCGCCATAGCGCCCTGTCTTCAGCTTGCCGCATCTACCTGCAGTCTTTCGCAGGTCGTCATCCCACCGGGGAGTGGTCGGACACTCTTTAGTAAGATATCAGTTACTTTAAACTTAACCAATCCTAATTGCAAGATGCAACACTTACTATAACATTAAAATTCGAGAGTTTGTATGTATGGATGTTTGTTACTCTTTCAAGCAAAAACTACAGACGGATCGGGCTAAAAAATTTCATACAGGTGAGTTCCAGGCCCGGAATAAAACATAGGCTAATTTTTATCTCATAAATCAGTTCCCATGGAATAAAAATAACCTTAAAACGCTTCAATGGAAACAATACGTGCGAAACAGTGCGCAGACATTTGTATTTTAAATTTTTTAAAACGTTCTTAATCTTCAAAGTGTTACATCATTACCTACAACAGTTCCAACATGTGGACATATTTAATGATAGTTTAAGCCATATCTACTTAAGTTTAAGATCGTACCTTACTTTTAAATAAATTATCTGTTTATGTATACCTACCTATTTGTAATCTTGTTTTTAATTTATTTTCTGTCTTTTTTAAGTATAGTAGTGTTTTGGTGTCAGACTATTAGCTAACTGCTGTATTTTTATAAATAAATAAATAATGTGATCAGGTAACTGGGACCGCGGTCCTAGTTATGTATGGGCCCAGTCGCCTGTATCCTCAAATAAACAAATAAATAAAAAAAACAACTCAAAATACTTTCACTATTAGGTACTGCACAAAACTAATTAGGTAGGTAGGTACTTCAATAAACCATAAACTTATATCAAAGTTATTCATCATTTGACCGTAAAACAACCCTAGAAGCACTAACGAGGCCTGTGTCAGCCCCGCTGCGAACCCTCAAAGGAATAAGGGCTTGGTTTAGAGCTGTGATAAGGGATTATCTGCTAGACATCCTAATGTAGGTGAAACTTTGTGACCGTTTAAGGTCAAATGGTCCGGGAGCCAGGTACAAATATAGTCAATTATTTCCTCCTGAGCGAAAATTTTAAAATGCATTAATGAATAATATTATGAATACTCGTGACCGTCAGCTGCTATTCCGTGGGTGGATTGGGCAGTGGCAGCGATGACGACATTATTCCCATGGAATAAGGTTCATATCAGAAATATATATATATATATAATGCTGGACAATTCACACAGCATTATCTAGCCCCATGGTAAGCAGAGCTTGTGTTATGGGTGCTAGATAACTGATATACATAACATACAATACATTACATAGATAGTTTTTTTTTATTATACATAGAAGACGACCAGAACACCCGGAACAAATATTTGCAGATCGTACACACAATTGTTCCGAGGCGGGAATCGAACCCGCAACCTCCTGTGTCGCAGGCGGACCTTCGCCCACCGCGCCACATCGGTCGTCAAAGAAATTAATTAAATGAGAATTAGCATATTCCAGAATTCTGATTTGCGGTCACGAGTATTCATAATATTAATCCCTAATGCATATTACGAAGTTTTGCTTGGTATGGGCTTGGTCATGAAAATCTGTCAAAGACTCCCGGACCACAAGTAGATGGGGCTACTACAGTGGCGTGCCCGACATATCTACATACAATACAATACAATACAAATACGCTTTATTGCACATCAAACACAGAAAAAAAAAGTAAAGAACAAACAAACAAAGATACAGATGCACAATGGGCGGCCTTATCGCTAAGAGCGATTTCTTCCAGGTTCGATTTCTACATATTATTATATTGCTTGTATCTGGAGGAACGTCTAGATTTAAAATACGAATTAGCCTATGGTTTACGAATTCATTGAATAGGAAGACTTTCCATGAATAAGCATGCAATGTGGACTGCTGACATAGCTAAATTCATGGAAAGCAGTGGAGAAGTGTACCTACACTTGTAACTGGTCGTAGAATTGCCTACTACCTTTTTATCTATGGTAGTTCCGCTATCTTGGATATTTGTTAATCTGTGGAGTGGAACCACATAGTTGTTTCTTTTTTGAAAAATCATACACCTACCGATACATATTTTTACAAAACGGACATCTGAGGGTCATTCATTCGAGTGAATTTTAGATGCTTGCATTTTATTAAGACCAGGCAGAAGCAAGTCAAACCAAAACGCAAAGTGACCGAATGTATAGAGAGATCTGAACCAACATAACTACTTTTGGGAATACCAATGGGTGTACCAAGTCAATAAGATAAAAATATATGGGAATTCTTTTCAATACCACCCTTTTAGGAGTGTATCCTCGGTCAACAGAGAGAGTGGACGTCAAATGTTTACAGTTTTTCAATAGAACATTTTCCAATGGAAATTTCCTTTGATTCGAATGTCAAAGCTGTCAAATCTACTCCCGCTGTTCACTGAAAAGGCTTCCTAAAGGCACTTTCTCATGTCCAAGTTGCGGACACAGTATTGCCTATAATGAAACAGTTCAACTTGCTTCGATATTAAGCAATCTATTGTAGTTTAATTAAAATGCTCCTCAGCACACATACAGAAGAAAACTGCCGTCCCTCCTCTGGTCGATTCCATTAGTCGGCTCTTACGACATCCAAGTTGGAGGGGCCATGCTGCCGTGATTGCTTCAGCTAGAATGTAAGCCTGTAAATGTTACATTAAAATTATAATTAAATATAAAAATAATTATTAATAGTATGTGTATGTGAGCCCTTGCCTTTAGATTAACTCTCTTAAACGGCTCTGTTGACTCTGTTGCCGCCTCTTAAACGGCTCTGTTGGGGTTTGTGTTCACGGATCCCGGGATCAGATTTAATTGGCCACTGATACCGCCAAGTTTTATCCACCGATACCGGTATCGGTGGATAAAACTTGGCGGTATCAACTATAGCTTATACAGTTTACTGGTGGTCCCCGCAATAGGTTCAGAACCTGTATCATAGGAGGCCGAATCACAAACAGAATTACTAATATTCAAGACTGTAGTAAACAGGGCAGCAGTTCACACTAGCCAAATACTTTAGCATACAAGTGAATGCTTTCAGTGAGGAAGCGCCTTTAGATCCAAGAAAATAACTTTATCTTGTCAGGTACCTTCTCGTGTATGAACATAAAACAGGACTAATTTCCCACGTCGGGAGACGACAATCTCGTAATTGTGAACATTTTCTACGCGTACCTTCAAACTCAATTTTACCTGCGAACACAGAATAAAAACAAGCTTTCTTTTACCGATTCTCTTCGAAGATGACTTGATGGCTAAATACTTTATTGAATTGATTGAATTTTTCCTTCAAGTTCCCAGTGGTTTTCGTTAAAGTGCCCACTCCAAAACTTCAAAGAGCTATGATGACTGATTTTGAGAATCTACTCCAAGATGTTTTTAGACATACTACGTACTACATACAAAATAAAACACATTCTTCTAAATATATTCTGTAGAAAAAAGTATGTGTTTTGAAGGAATAATAAAGTTTTTAAAAATGCAAAATCAAATTCGCTCTAAATGCTACAAAACAAGTGGCGTTTGTCTATGACGTCACCGATGCACGAATCCGTGATATGATGATACAGAATAACCACAATATTTTTTATTCAATATATTTTTTTATTAACAATGAAAATTACAATCAGACTAACAAATTAAAACAAAAAAAACAACAAATTAAAACGAATTAACAATTTTGTCATAAAACAAAGAAAGCTATTGATTAAAGAAAGTCAGATTTGTACCATAGTTATTCCTGTGGTAATTCTGTATATTACATTTTGTAACGGCATGACGTCACGGATCAGTAATATCTGATTGGTGTTCAAAGTGTCATGGCGAATTGCTGTATTTTGTAGTTATATTTATTAAAATAATAATTTTAACCGATCAAAATAATAAATAAAATACGTGTTTCAGGTTATGAATTTCATAAATACATAATGATGGTGATTTTTAGTTTTTGTCATCATGCCTTTTGTAAGGGTATTAGTAATGTCGTGCCCTAAAATTCAACAATAGCTCTTGTAAGCGAGTCGTCCTTGACTCTATAAGGTTGAGAAATTCACCAGCAAAATATTCTGTTGCTAACCTGCTATTATGTGTAACTTTTGAAAATAACTTTTATAAAAAACACGGCCCCTGATTCAACCGTAATAACAAGCAGAGTGACAGAGGCTTCAGATTCCTGAGATATTTTCAAGATTAGATCAACTTTGTAGAAAGTCGGAAAATTCACGATAATTTTGTAACTTTTTCAATTTGACGCGGGAACTCTTCCGACTATTTTGTAAGCAATTTGTACGAACTTGAATATCGGTAGGTATGGAGGTGTTTGCAAAGTCTCAGAAAGGTGATAAGAAAAGTATTGAATGTTTAAGCCGAAACTTTGAGGAAGCTTTTCAAGGAGCTTTTTAAGAGAAGCGATCAATCTAGCAAAGAGAACGTATTTTTTTGAGGCTGCTAGATATTCTTTATCTAGCAGACAAACAGTAAAGTACAAAACGTAAAAAATATCAAGTATATTTTTTACGTTCTGTTCTGTCTTGACACTAATCACAACGAAGACTTTTCTTTGAACTTGATCTAGAAAAGTGTCTCGGATGGGGCTCTGAGTTTTGCTAGCTTCTGCCCACAGCTTTACACACGTTTCCGGGATAAAAAGTGGCCAGCTTGTTGGTACCATGTCATTGCATTGTCACCGAACTTATTTAAGTATGGTGAATTGCAGCTCAATCGGTAGAGGATATTCAGTTGCAAGATTTGTCACACACAAACGAACAGGAGAAGTAGAACAAAAGCTTGTTATAGGCAACGTGAACGAATAGGTACCTTTCTTTTCAAAATTTCCCGAAATCTGAACCAGACGCACAACAGAAAGTGTACGTGACAGGCCCTTACTGTCCCGAATTCCCGATGGGACCAATTTAAGTGAACTAAAGGCCTTCCTTCTTTTCTGTGGCTATGGCTTGATTGACAGATTAAAGAAAGAGCGAGAGAGAGAGATAATTTTTGAGAAATACCGACGTAATATTATTAAAATCGGTTGTGATTTAGGTCTGTGGGAAAATTTTAGGTCACTCAGCGTGAGATAGGTATATTAAAGCAGATCTGAAAAAAGTCGCCAGGTCTTGGCAAGAAACAAGGTCTTTTATTATACAGAAACCTGGATGCGCAAATCCAACAAGCACTTGACGTTTTTTTTTGTTCTAACTAGAACACAAATAGAAATATTATCAGAAATTAGTTTTTTTATACTTTTACAACTTCTTGCACTTTATTTCCTAGTTTTACTTATGTAATTAGATTTTTGTGACGTGTCCAAGAGTCCCGTTAGGTTAATAGGAATATTTAAAAGACATATATATGTATGAATACAAATCCTTCCATCCTAGAGTGTGTCCAACGCCTTAGTCCGGATAATAAGGAGGCATCTGATCCATTATGCACTGAAAAGCGGCATTTAGCTCGGGTAGCGTAGGGTGTTAGGGGGTTGTGGTTAGTTACTGAACGATACAGAGATTCTATAGTTAGGTCCGTTAGATGTTCCAGTTATAGGTCGTTACTACAGGCTTAGATCGATTAGGTATCCTGCGACTAAGACAACTACAGGCTTCTTTCCTATAGATATTATTATCCATAACAATTATTCTAATAGTCTAGTCAACAAGTGCTTTTCCGCAAATAAAAAAACAAATTTCCTTATTTTTTTTACTTAATTGTTTATAACTTTGTAATTTTTGCGAGCGGCCCTTGAATTTACTCAAAAAATATGTACGGACCATTACGAATCGAATGACAACTCAATCATAATTTTCGTACATTTAGAAAAAAAAATTACCTTAAAAGCACTTTTTGACTTGACTATAACTGCGTAAACGAGCGTAGGTACTTTTAGGTTGTGAGTCGAGTAAAATGAATCCTGTATGAGCAACGATAAAATGTATTTTCTGTTGTAATTTCTGGTATATAGGATCTTTTAACTCTTCACTATTAAGATTAGGGAAGAATTTAATGAAAATAATGATATATCTACTCAAATTTGCTCGATTTTGTTTCAATTTTGTATCGACCTTCAGAAATTTGTATTAAAATTTTTGGACCGCTCATACGACAACATCAAACCATTTACTTGTGAGTTAAAAACAGTTTCCCTAATAATCTTACGGATATGACCAAACAGATATTTTATCCGACATTCAGGAACTCTGTTTGATTCCCTTTTGGTACTTAATATAGGAGTTTTCTGTGCTCTTTTAACAAAAGCTTTATTCGCGAATTTCCGCGTAACTATGAGCATGCCTTTGACGTTCTTTCTCTATTGTGAATTATATTAGTTTAGTTCTGTTCAACAAAGCTTTGATTTACAAAAGCATAATTGGCTTAGTAAAGTCACAGGACTTTTACTAGAACTTTAGAAAGGAGTTGAAAGCTTTTGTGGGGTAACGGCATGAATGCTATGTCGTGATCAGAGATGGGTTTCTTTTTCATAGCCCACCTGAACACGTGATCTGACTACGCAGTTTTTCGTACTCAGGTGACGTGGACTTGATCGATTAGGATGGTCCCAAAGTAACTTTAATATGTACATACATAGGTAGGTATAGTTATCATTACATAGGTAGGGCAATTTAGCGTGTAAAAAAACTTAATCGAATTGACACAGTGAATAACAAGAAATAATAGTTTTATGTAATTATTTCTCTAGAGACACAAATGTATATAATAATAATCCTGAGAACTTTAAAATATTTTAAAAATTAATAAAGAATTTAAGTCAAATAATTTCACATCAGTAAACGTTAGTCGGTACAGAAAATATAAAAGTACTTCTTTGTTGTATAAGAAAGATGATATCTAAGCTTCTTGCATAAAACCAGGGCAATCTAAAAGAAATAGATGCTAGTACCACAATCTAGTGCATATCGTTGTATAACCTAGAAAGCCTTAAATATCGCCCCCACACTATCGTTTTTCAGTACAATTGTGGGCGCCAACATTGGCGACTATAACCGTAAACTTTAAATAAACAGTCTTTTATGAACAGCTGGTGAACCTTAGAAAAAAAAACAACTATAAATAATGCTGGACAAAGCACACAGCATCACCTAGCCCCAAGCAAAGCAGAGCTATACTGGGTACTAGATAACTGATATACTTAATACAATACATTATTTTGATAGATATTTTTTATTATACATTAATAACGACCAGAACACCCGGAATAAATATCTGCAGATCGTACACACAATTTTCCCGAGGCGGGAATAAAACCCGCAACCTCCTGCGTCGCAGGCGGACCTTCGCCCACCGCGCTATAGAGGTAGATAGTAGATAGATAACATATTTATTTGGGGTCGTCAAATCTTAAGAGGCCTCCGGAGGGACGAATTCTTCATACAAACGTAATACCAAAATGATTTCCAATTCAAGCATATTTCCACTATAATATTGCATTATTTGTATTTGAACAGTATTTATCTAGTTTCCTAAATAGTTTTTTTTTTTCAAAATACTTACCTAAAATTAAATGATAGCCAATCGCATTTTGCACATTGTTATGCGAAAATGGACAAGTTTTCTTGCTATTTGTTTCGTATTAGAAACATCAATATCATCGTTTTATTTATTAAGGAACATAGCTTATATGGTCAAGTTACAGAATAACAATACTTTGTAAAGAATACAAAAAGTTTTCAGTCTTAATTTTTGGTATTACGGAACAAACCAAATTTTTAACGGTTAATATTGCTATCGCGCACGCATCGGGCGCGGCGCAAGGGTTAAAGAGGGACAGCGATATTCGGAGCGATTTTTGCAAGCGAGGGTCGCCGGACCGGAGTTAGAAGTATGTGTCGTTGTGTTGTATACTACCCTTGTTACTATTTTGCTACAGCTATTTCACCTAGCCTCTGTGCCGCACCGGTTTTATTTGACTTCCTTTAGTGCCTGAGTGTGCTTTTATGGCCTGTCTCGTGCTGCGTCTCTAAAGTACATTGTAGGTCGGAAACTCAGAGGATAATTTTCTAGAATTGGTTTTATTACAGTCTTTACTAGGTTTTTTACTGCTGGAACAGTTTTTGTTTTCTCTGTTTCGGTTATGTTCGAGATAAAACATTTTTTACAACCGAGATCCTAGAAAAATAGTTGACTTTGTATCGTTAATTTGACCTTTCTTTTATTTTCGTTTTTCGAATTCCGTGAAAACAAAATTAAAAGAGCACTTTCAATCGTTTGCATGTGCATGAATAGCGAAATGAAATCTCTTTGAGCTGGTGAATTGGATTATATTTTGTTTTTTTTTGTCAGTGACAAGGATAACTTTTAAGGTATAAATCTCACTGTAGAACTGTGTGACAAGTTGTCACACAGTTCGTGACAAGTTGTCACACAGTTCTACAGTGAGATGAGATTGGAGATAGTTTATTTCATAATCATATCATTTAATGTGATTTTATGCACATGTGTAACTGTTTTTAGGTGTAGTATTTTAGTGGGTACGCAATGTATAAAAACTCTGTCAAACAAGAATGTGCCCACAACATTAAACTGGACGCGCACTAGTCCGCGCCGTAGGAGCCGCAGTCGCCGCAGTCTTCGCATCATCTTCACATTTTCTAAATCTTTATATGATATAGTACCGATGCAATATCGCCCACCTTTTGGCGCCGGACGCGCCGCATTTCAGTAATAACATATCAGTAAAATCAAGTGCAGATCCTGCGGTGCGGACTGATGCGAGCAGCTTGATGAAATCATAAGTCGGTGTTTGAAGAGGAATTTAATTGAACAAGATAGGTGCTTATTAAACATGAGAGGTGCATTAAATGACTACACCAATCTGATAATTACCCAGTATAGAACAAACACTATTTATAAGAATATTATTATAGAATATAATATGTTTATTTTGTATTCCCTAGAATAAATAAATAATAAATAAATATTACTGGAAAATTCACACAGCATTATCTAGCCCCATGGTAAGCAGAGCTTGTTTTATGGGTACTTACTAGATAACTGGTATAAATAATACAATACATTACATAGATAGATATTTTTATTATACATAGAAAACAATCAGAACACCCAGAACAAATATCTGTAGATCGTACACATAATTGTTCCGAGGCGGGAATCGAACCCGCAACCTCCTGCGTCGCAGGCGGACCTTCGCCCACCGCGCCACATTCGGTCGTCCGAGAATGAGAAGAGAATAGTCATGATAACGCTAACAACCCGATATCTCGGGTAGCTAAGCCCTATGTAGGTGCTGGAGCCTGGAGGCTCCACAAGGATTTTGTATCTACCCCACACAGCTTTTATTGAAAAGCATTATTAAAGATGCACCCCCGTCTCAAAGAGGCTTTTATGGAATTACCCGCAAGGCAACAGATATACCTTGTTCAGGAGCAAAGGGGGGAGCAAAGTATATGTATGTATGTATGTTTTCTTAAAGAAACAATCCGTTTTGCATTTCATATGCAGAGTTTTGATCCAATCAATAAGTTATACGGGGGTTTTAAGGTTTTGAAAAGCTTTATCTACAAGACGTTTAGAGACGTGTTAAATTGTTTTGAAAAAGCAGACACAAAACAATTCAATCCTGCAAATAATATATCATAAATGGGAAAGTTTGTATGTATAGATGTTTGATACTCTTTCATGCAAAAACAACAGAACGGAACGAATTGAAATATTGCATACAGGTAGCTCCAAGCCCGAAATGAGACATAGGCTACTTTTAATCCTATAAAACAGTTCCCATGGGATCTATCCCATGGGAACTGATTTATAGGATTTCTATGGAAAAGTTTTAAGGTTATTTCTAAATAACCTTAAAACTTTAAAAAAACAAGCCGCAGGCAGAAGACTATTATTATAATTATACTTGAGTAGAGCTATTTTTTGAACCAAGCTAGACTAACACATCTCACACATCAAACATCATCAGCTCCTTAAACACGTTCACTGCTGAAGGCATCCCCCAAACGACGCCACTAACATTTGATAAAAATTGCTCAAGCTAGATAATAAAATTTGGTTCCATTATAAAGTTGCACGGCGCACAGGTTGCATGTCCACAAATCATAGCACCTTCAGCTAGCATGTTCATGAATCACACCGTTCCTTTGTTTCGTTATCTGGGGGCACAACTTTCAAGAAGGTACCTATCTTCGGTCAATGACTTGTGTTTCTACTATGAAATGAAGTCGTGAAGTACCAAAGTTTATGTACTTTGTGCACGATTAGTTGTTGTTTCTTGAAGAATCGTTTAGAAAATCGATTACCTACTGAATGGGTCAAAATATTTTTGGTAGAGATTGGAGAAAGAGCATGTTTCAGAAAATTCAGATACAGAATGCTTGGAGACACTTTGCTTTGGCGCTAACGAATGAAAGCCTTTTGCAGATTTTTACAGGTTCAAGCTATTTACGATCCAGAAAAACTATAAGTAAAATGATGACCTATCTTTATACATATATATCTATCGTCATCAGAGGGATATAAATAATAGTTTTTGGGAAATGGTTATTCATAAAAACTCGATTTATTTTCTATAATTTTATCAGAAACATCAAAATGTCCCCATAATTCCCTGACAATCCTTATCTGAAAGAACGCCAACTAAAGGTAACCGTCAACGTTCGACCACACACGATATTATGCAAAATGAAGTATACATTCCTGCACAAAAAGCATACAATATTAATACTGCATTCCGATCCTCAGTAGACAAGTCTGTATGCATGCAAAATGCCGCTGACGTTGTAGAAAAAGCTTTACAGTACAGCAAATACATAGGTTATAAATCATTTATTTTTGCAGGAATGTAGGTACAATAGATCTTCTTAATAATAAGGTTCCTATACATTCTGCCTCGTCAGGGCGTGCAAATTTATTAGCTACAATATTCTTAGGCTTTATAAGTAATGTAAAAAAAAAATATAATCATAAAAGGTACATAACTAAAATGTCAGAAAGAAAATTTTACAATTTTATGAAAAAGTCCTATAATTTAAATATTCTTTCATGTCATAGAAACATCTATCAATTATCACTTTCTAAGCTTAATTTTAAATAAATTATATTGCATAGATTTAAATTCATTGGGTAACTTATTATAAATTCTTATTGCTTGATGATATGCATTCTTATTCGCAAGTTCTACTCTACATTTTGGGACATAGAGCCTGTCTTTATGTCTCGTCCGTCTCTCCATCACATCTGCGTGAGTCTTAAAATACTACAGCTTTTACTACAGCTTTTATGTCACAGATTGAAAAAAATCCATTATTTCAGATTTCAAACAGAGGTTAGCTTCTTTTTTTGACTTTTGGAGTAGCTTTTGTTATTATTTTTTGTTGCAAAATATACGTTACTTTTGCTTTTGTGTTTTTTTTTAAGGCAAAAAACTTTTATAGGCATTTGTTTTTTCTACAAGAATAGTCGGACGACTTTTTACTGAATATTTTTAAACCTTATTCGCCAAAGCCAATATCAATGACTTACGCATGTATTGACAAGTTGTCTGACTGTCTGTGAGAGAACGACCTGTACATAATATAGCAATAACCACCACTTTAGTAAATGTAAAAGGTAATATTTAATTGTTGTACTGTTTTTACTCTACTTTGCTACATGGGAACAAGACAACTTGCAATGAATGCAAATGTCGCTTGAAGGGAGCCAGAAATTACTCCTTATATTATGCATAATGCTTTGTGGTAGACTAATAAGTATGGAAATTTAGCCGAAAATAAAGCTTGAGAACAGAAATTCTGGATGCAACGAAAGGGTATTTGTGAAAATGTGCTTATGATGCTAAAAAGATGAAAAGCAATTTCTTTGTTCTAACATACTGCAATAATCTAGTTTTCAGTAACAGACTTGGGTGCACCTACTAGAACGAAATTTACCTACCTAATATTATACTGTTACAATATTAAGTAGGTAGCGAATAAATATTTTTCTTCAATATTAGAGACAGACCATGACATCCAATTTAATGAATACCGCTGTACTTATGTCCAATTTAATAAATACCGCTGTATATGTGGCATAGCAGCTACTAACAACAAATCTCCATTAAGTTAATGAACGTGGCTGCAACCCCTGAAATCAGTAAATATCTACAGCACAATACATTTTTCACGACGCACGAGCACGGGATAAAACCATGTGTCCCTAATTTTGTACGGAAGAACTGCCTTCATTTAGGGGCATTGTGTCTGTCGGATTATGCCCCCTTTACCCTTCAGCCCCTCCAGCCCCCTTAGGGCCCTTGTAATGAGAGGAATTATGAGTTTTTGTGTGTGAATTACTTATGAGCTGTGGGGACGTTTTTAATGACTGCTTTGCTGTTGACTGCTTTTTGATCCTTGGTTGAATTGTGTCAGAAGCTTACGTATTATTAATATTATAAGGTTTTCTAAGAATGTTAATACCTATTCTTTTGTTACATACTACAACGTGACAAAGAAATTACTTGGTAATGGTACTAATAAAGATTTCGCTTCATTAATTGCAGAAACGAATATATCGAATCTAGGATAGTATTTATAAACTATATTATACGAGTATTAATTATTAATCGCCGTCATCGAAATCGATGAGGAGGCCTATATATATACATGTGTATATATACGAGTATTATAGATTATGTTCGGTTTTTTCGTTTTAGGCTCTAAATTAATATTGATACTGAATCTAAGCTAGATTTGGTTTTTCATTTTAGATCAAAATCAGTTCAAATTCACTCGGCTTGAACTAAATTTTAATTTGGCTGACTTCAGTTTTACCTGACAATTAAAGTAAAGTAAAAAATCATTTATTTCTTTAGGCTTACAAAAAAAGCACTTAGACAAGTCATATTTTATATATAAATTATTATCAATTAAAATTATTTTACTGTTCACTTCAATTTTTTGTCCACTAGTGGAAGAAGTGAAAAGAAACCACTATTAGTTCTTCTGACCCCAACCTGAATAAGTTGGGGAATACCCCAACTTTCCTGAAATCCAGCTTATTGTTAATTACATCAAATTCTAGGACTAACTCAGGTTATATTATAAATTAAAAAAAAACTCGCATTTTATATGGGACTTGACATTTTATTTGCAACTTTTTCTGTTATTGAAATTTTAATCGATTTATCCAGAATTATCGCCTTTCCCTTACCGTGTTGCAAAGACAAAGAATAATACTTATAGTGAAATATTTGGAGAGAACCCGGTCAATCGCAGGTACCCCATATTTTAGAAAAAAACGAGAGTTTTCCCACCGGTTGCTCCACTTTAAAATTAGCTAAACATTTTGTCCAGAAAAGTTCCCTTGGAGTATTTCTATTGACTCTCGCATCCCCTTTTTTGCCATCGAAGATTAATTTCTACCCGAGCGATCTACATCGAGTTTACAAGGTAGGCATGTACCTACATGAAACAAGCTCTGCTACGAATATAATAAATTCAGGCAAAGGGTGCCCCCTTTGCCGTAAAACCAAACTGCGGTCACCAACATCTATAAAGCTTTCAAGTAAATGTTTACGCTTGGCTGCGCCAGTTTCCGAACTTTCGGTTCTTTAAATAAAATGGCCCTACGAGGGTACGGCTGCTGTGGCCAGGAACGGGGTCAATGACGTTTTTATTATGTTTTGGAAGTCGTTACGGCTGCAATAGTTATTTTGTTTTATGTGCGTTTCCGCTTTAGGTTGATCGCGGTAGTAAGAATTGATCGTTTGGTTGAGGTGTTTTCATTTTATGAACTCGGATGGCTCATAGAGTCATATATAACCAACACGAACAAAAACATAACATGGTTCAAGTTCAATGTAGTTTTTAGATATAAACAAAATCTAGAAACTCATAAAGCATAAGTACCCTATTAATTGATTCAACTACTTACGTACAGAAACCAGGCACGTTCTTCAATAAAATAATATGTATAAGATGACAAACCTTATCCGTTATTTCATGAGGTTCATTGAAAAAATAACCGAAATGTTAGCAAAAAATGCTGCGTACTCCCTTCTAAGCTCTACCAAAGATATCAAAGGCCTACAAAGAGCAGCCAAACTTTGTCTGTCAACCGTTTTGTTGAGGTACAATAAAAACTTCCCCCAAGGCGAGGTTTGTCGGATTTTTATTATGAAAAATGACCGTCTACTTTATTTACTCCGAAACATTGATTTTGAGGTGGGGAAACAGGATGAAACACTGTTCATTAGATGAAATAAGTTGTTTTCATATCGAAGAAAAACACAATTAAATAATAGAAACAAATTAGAATTAGTATTTACGATTGAAACAGTTGAGAGACAATTGCAAATAATCTAGAAGTAGATCAACCGATCCATACCTATCAATGCCAGTCGGAAGCGTCCCCAAGACGCTGGCTGCATTGCCCCGCGCTGTATGGCAATGCTGATGCGCTGCGCCAGATTTCTCACCAGCTCTCGGGTCACACGTCGAATCGACCTGACGCTCGCTTTGCTAAAAAAAATACTCATTAATGTAATGCTTTTGAAACTGTAACTTGGACCACAAGTCTTCGGTTGGAAATTTGATTAATTGGATAATTGAATCACTAATATTTATACTCGTACCTACCTATTTTCACAGTATATTGTAATGTACGAACTAGTAAGGCTGATTGCCTTTCTAGTTTGTGATCTAGCTTTAAAAAAGTACGTACCTTCTTAAGTATCTATAAAATAATGTCTGCTTGAATTTTGACTTCAAACAAAGACACGAAAAAAAGGGAAACGCTGTTAAAATAAACACTGTTTGAAACGGGTTTTTACCTTTTTGGCGACAAATTTAAAAAGGCACATTAAAATTTTTTGTTTCTTCTTTCTTTCGTAGGCCAGGTTATTATTATTTTAAACATAACAACCTCTGTGACACAGTGGCAGAAGGTACTTTACTCGTAAGACTAAGAAAGTTGATGGTTCGATTCCTTCCGCGGAATAATGAATAGGTATAAGGGAAATGTTTGATAAAACTTTTGAAACTACTATTTACACAAAATTCATTTAAATCGGGATATTTTATCTACCATGATTTTCGATATTTTTGATTGATCATGGCGCATGAAACTGTGCCAAAATATTGGAAAACACAACACACTCACTGTTTCTAGGTGCTAGTACTAAGGGCACACCATCCGTCTGTGTATTTTAACACCTTTACTGCGATCAAACAAGCCGCCTGCCAAGCGTGGTGATTTAGGCAAATTCCCCTTTTAATGGGGGGAAAACTGCAGCAGTCTAGCAGTGCCTTCGAAAATGCTGGCAGCGTTAGAAAATATGGTTTAATTCGGCCAAAATTAACTTCATAGGTTCATCCGTCTGTGTCCGATTATACCCGATATGCAATGTACTTGGGTTTTATTTCTTTATCCGATTATTATCAACGTATGTCAAGGTGTCAAGGTATGTAAGTATTGTGTATGGTGAATACACAATACTTACATACCTTTTCACATATAGTGTTGATAATAATCGGATAAAGAAATAAAACCCAAGTACATCGCATATCGGGTATAATCCCACAGTCGTTAAATAATACAAAGATATTATAAACTTTGTAATTCCTATTCAGAATCCGGAATCCTCACCTTGTAGCAAACAACAAGCATAAAAGCATTTTCCGTTTGTGCTCGTTCTGCTCGCTCTCAGGTTTTGGCTGAAAATCAGTGTTTTTGCTTTTAGCAAAAAATATCGCTGAGCCATGGCCTATTTGTTGTACTGCAGCACACACATGTTTACCTACAGTAAGTAATTTAATTGCTCGTTTTATTAATTGTTTTATGGTAATTTAGTTTAATATTGTATCTTTTTCTATGTCAATTGTATGTGTGTGTTATTAGTACCAAATAAACGTTTTATCTATCTATCTATCTATAAAAGCTTATTCCATTGTCTCTTTGTAACACATGTCGCAGACAAAGAAGAAGCAATATTACTTTACCTACAAACTCAAGTAAAGTATCAAAAGCTACAAAGGGTTAGTATGAGCCTGAATAATAACCGAACGGAAAAGTTTTATAGTTAACTGCTGCCAAGTTGTCGAAGTTGTTCTGCCAAATGCAACAAATCAAGCGATTTGTTGCTTGATGATATCATTCGAAAACTATAATCGAGTCTGTATGAGATAGCTGTCATACTATGAAAAGTATTTTACTCAGTAGTTTGAATAATAACCGAAAGGAAAAGTTATAGTTTACTACTGCCCAGTTGTCAAATTTGTTCTAAAAAATGCAACAAATCAAGCGATTTGTTATTTGATGATATCATTCGAAAACTATAATCGAGTCTGTATGAAACTATTAGATCGCTGTCGTACTATGAAAAGTATTTTCCCAGTATATAATACCTACTCTAGCGGTGTTACATGGCGCTAGAGGTATGGAAGGAAACCAAAACTATTAACGTTTTCATAAACTATGCAAAACTCATCCTAAGGCCTCAGTATAATTAAACGCAAACTAATTTTGCTCCATTTCGCTATAAAAGTTCGAAAATAAAATCTCATTCGTATTACAACAAAGATTGGAACCAACAAAGTTGACAAGAACCGAGAACTTACTCATTTTCTTTCATGCAAAATTACATTTGGGAAGTCCTCTGGATCTGAAGTGGAAATTTTTAGGGTCGAGATCACATTGAACGAAGGAATATTAAAAAAGTTTGCGGTGAACTTGGCTTGTCTTTTTGGTAAGCACGCACTGCGGAATCGCGACGCGCGTTTATTTATTATCTCGGTGTAGGATTCCCGTAATTTGTCTGGTCTTTCTCAGCATTACACCGCTAGTTTTCACATCATTTATCTGGATTGGATTACGATTTGTGTGAATTGTCTAGCATAATTTTTTCCTTGTATGTAAGCAACAAAATATTATTTATAGATCCTGTTCCAAACATGTTAACCTTTGTGTCTATTGCTTAGTTGTTACATGTCTATGTATCTGTATTGTCTATGTATCTGTTTATTCCCAGTTATCACTGGGTTGGACAGAGACTGGCACGATTTGAAGCGGGCCTAAACTAGCAGTGCATGATATAAGGGCAGTAATACAATGATGATTTCTAGATTGATGAATGAAACTGGACGCTACTAGCTGCTACTAGCTCGCATTGTCTTGTTACAGAAGAAATACTATTCTTTAGGTCATTGGGCCCTCATCAGCATTCCAATTTACAGCCTAATTAATGTTCTGTTTGGTCGAATACTCAACAGTGTGTGTTGACTAACTAAAATTCGATATCTCAATTCAAATTGGACAATGAGGTTTCAGTTTTTTTCTTTTTATACATTTTAGGTTTAATGTATTTTATATCCTATACTAGACTTATGTTGCCTGAAATAAATGATTATTAATAAGTGCAACCAGCACACACTTGACCCGAATGACTACTAAAAAAACTCGCGGTTTTTGTCATAGTGCGTTGCCGAGTCGACTTGTGAAACTACTGAGGCCTATTCTGGGCCCCGGGTCGGGTTTTTTATTTAGTTTTCTCCAGTTTGGTGTATGGCCTTTTGAGAGGAAGGAAAGTGCTTACGTTCTTTTCTGGGATTTCTCAAATATCAGAGAGAACCCTCTACTTAAAGACGTCATATGATCGAAGTACCTATTAAGTAGAAGATGCATGTTGAAATAAAATAATATCAACGGTAGGCCTAATTTGTTCTTAGTTCTTGGTATTTGGTATAGCCTTGCTATACCAAATACTTCCGAACAATATTTCCAAGAACAAATTAATAAGTTATGAACTCAATCTCGCCTGATGAAAAGTTGTTTTTTAATCGTCTATAATGCCGTATGCATATTATGTAGAAGAAACAAGCCATGTTCACGTGTCTAATTATTTCTGGAGTTAGGTATTTTGCAAGAAAGTAAGTAAAAAACAGCCGTACAAAATGTTCGACGAGTTGTCTGAACAATACCGAACTGATAATAAAAATATTTGGCAACATATTTTCATGTGCCCACTCATAAAACATGTAAGAAAGTCGGTTACTACCGCTCAACAATGTTTTTACTCATATAATGGGGTTTTATTAGGTTTTATTAGGTTATATATGAGTAAAAACTACATCATTATGGAATAAGGGACAGCTCTTTGGATCTTCTTACATCTTACTTGAGTGATAGGATACAAAGAGTTGACATTAATGGGAAACGATCTAAAGAGTCTGTGGTTTCAATGGGTGTACCGCAAGGCTCTATCTTGGGTCCTTTCCTATTTTTAGTTTATATTAACGACCTGCCTCATCTTGTAAAGAATGATCATGAGATTGTATTGTTTGCTGATGATACTTCATTAATTTTTAAAATGAATCGACAAAAAACAAATTTCGACGATGTAAATACTGCAATCTCAAAGGTAGTCCGGTCAATTGGTTTAGTATCAATAATCTTTTGCTTAATGAAACCAAAACAAAATGTATAAGATTTATTTTACCTAATGTAAAACAAGTTAAGGCTGATGTAAACGTAAAAGGAGAAACGGTAGAAATTGTAGACAATACCGTATTCTTAGGAATAACCTTAGATAGTAAACTTCAATGGGGCCCACACATAGATAAGCTATCGAAGAGACTTAGTTCTGCAGCATATGCAGTTAAAAAAATCCGTCACCTTACAGACGTTGATACTTCTAGACTAGTCTATTTCAGCTACTTCCATAGTATTATGTCTTATGGCATACTATTGTGGGGGAACGCTGCAGATATGAACACCGTTTTTGTGTTGCAGAAGAGGGCTGTTCGTGCGATCTATAATATGGGTCCCAGAGAATCCCTACGTAATAAATTCAAAGAAATAAACATAATGACAGTACCATGTCAATATATTTATGAAAACTTGTTGTACACTCATAAAAACATCGATCGATTCAATAAAAAAAGCGATATACATAATGTAAATACTAGAAATAAGAATAAACTCGCTGTTCCCACAACTAGACTACATAAGATAAGTGCATCTTTTAAAGGGCAATGTATACGCTTCTACAACAAAACTCCAAGTGAGTTGCAAAAATTATCAATAAATAAATTTAAAAAAATTGTGAAGCATATTCTTTGTAAAAAGGCTTATTACAAAATATCAGATTATCTAGAAGATAAAAAAGCTTGGAACGAGTTTTGCTCCAACTCAAAATCTAACAACTTACAGATAAGCAAATCTATGTACTAGACACATAAGTTATGAACATACTGGTGGTTTCTTCTCACTTCTTCCACTGGTGGACAAAAAATTGAAGTGAACATCAATATAATAATGAATAGTATAAAATATGACTTGTCTAAGTGCTTATTTGTAAGCCTAAGGAAATAAACTTTCATTTCATTTCATTTCATTTCATTTCTTGGCTTATTATTATTTCCCTTTTATGTTTAAGAAGAGTACCTTAGTTTATTATAAAAGATATCAATAACTTAACAAACAAAATACTATAATAAATTAATAAGTGTGTTCTAGAAACCAATTTAATCCGAATTCTAATTTGAGGTCAAAACTCAGGTTGTTTAATAAATAATACCGACTCCCAGACTTACTTTAATCTATGTGTCTAGTCCAAGCGTTCAAAAAAATTGTGAATTCTCTACATTTTCCAGCAGATTTAACCTAAAAGCCCGAATTTCGTGATTACTATAAAAGAAGTTGGCAAATAAATCAGGGGCTGCGTCTAATTTATCGCGAATACGGAGCACCGCGGAAATCTTACAAATTGATGGATTCCACAAATTCCGAGCTGGCAACCCTAGAGTGGTATTCAGGGAAAGACAGAGGACATTGACTAAGGTTTGAACGGTGGGCGTAGGGCGAAATTCTTTTTAACTTGACTTTTATACAAAGTTTACATTGTTTTTTTTTTATCTGTTGACAAAAAAATTAATAAAAAAAACATGAATTGTTAAGAAATTTATTATTATGAAATAGTGAGATAAATAATATTTATAGATATCTAATAAGATAACAATTTAGATTCATTTAAATTCGCCATGAGCTTACAACTCGGTCACAATATCTGTGCACCTTGAGCCATACAAAATGTTTGGCTCAAGGTGCACAGATATATTGTGACCGAGTTGTATTTTGTAAGGTTTTTGATTTCACCAAACACATCTGTAATTTTGACAACCGATAACTTGACTTCTTTGTTTTTGGGAACATGTTTCATTTGTCACATTTGTACCAGCAGTGTCCAGTTCATGGAAATTTCATAAATAAATATGGAATAGAGGCGTTATTACAATAATAATAGATAGATAGATAATATTTATTTATTGTTACAAATTTGTTACATTTTACTGGTGATACCATCTTAAATCCTAACATAGGATTATCTAGACTTTTACCTTGCATAAAAAAACCATTCAGGCTCACATCCGTCATGATCATGAGTAAAATCGCAACTTTCCCATATTTATAATAGAAGGTAGATAACTAGTATGTCAGTGAATTTTTCCTTAGTAAGATAAACGGTCTAAATGTATGCTATATAATCTTAGTCTTTAACGACCACTGTGGCGCTGCTGTAAGCGAAGGCGCGCCTGCAATGCACAACATTGCGAGTTCGATTCCCGCGACAAATGTTTGTACGATCTGCAGATCCAGGTATTCTGGTCGTTTTCTATGTACCTATAGTAAAAATATGTATCTATATAAGTATTGTATTATGTACATATATCAGTCATCTAGTACCCACATCACAAGCTCTGCTTAGCTTGGGACTAGATACCTGCTGTGTGGATTGTCCAGCATTGTTTATTTAAATTTTATGTAGGTATCTTACAGAAAGATATATTTTATATCATCATCATCAGCATGGACTGCTATAGAGCAGTCCACTGCTCGACATAGGCCTCCCCCAATGAGCGCCATAGCGCCCTGTCTTCAGCTTGCCGCATCCAGCATCTACCTGCAGTCTTTCGCATATTTTATATAAGAAAGTAAAAGCCGTAAACTCACCATATATCGATGTTTTTTACTCTGCGCTTAAAACCATTGAAGCGTGGATTTAAATGAGTTTTTCCGTTAGCACATTTATTTTACAAGACGTGTTCGATGTGACTCTATAAATCGACTGATGTCGGTTAATTTGATTTAGCTTTCCCTATTAACTGATATGTCACTTTTCATTCTTCAGGTCACAAATAAAGAGTAGGTCGTAAAGAGTGACGATTTAAAATCCCAAGCAACTGGTCACTTTGAAATGTGGCCACACTGCCACGCACCATCGTACATGTCACATGTCACTAAGGCGGTTAACACACTGCCACGCACCATCGTACATGTCACATGTCACTAAGGCGGTTAACACACTGCCACGCACCATCGTACATGTCACATGTCACTAAGGCGGTTAACACACTGCCACGCACCATCGTACATGTCACATGTCACTAAGGCGGTTAACACACTGCCACGCACCATCGTACATGTCACATGTCACTAAGGCGGTTAACACACTGCCACGCACCATCGTACATGTCACATGTCACTAAGGCGGTTAACACACTGCCACGCACCATCGTACATGTCACATGTCACTAAGGCGGTTAACGCACTGCCACGCACCATCGTACATGTCACATGTCACTAAGGCGGTTAACACACTGCCACGCACCATCGTACATGTCACATGTCACTAAGGCGGTTAACACACTGCCACGCACCATCGTACATGTCACATGTCACTAAGGCGGTTAACGCACTGCCACGCACCATCGTACATGTCACATGTCACTAAGGCGGTTAACGCACTGCCACGCACCATCGTACATGTCACATGTCACTAAGGCGGTTAACACACTGCCACGCACCATCGTACATGTCACATGTCACTAAGGCGGTTAACACACTGCCACGCACCACCGTACATGTTGCTAGTCGACGCACCTACATACGCATTACGTTACGCGCGTGGATGCATTTTCTACGTGTTGGATTGTGCGTGTTTTTTATACAAACGGAGATACCTACAAGCAACGTTAGAACACGCATTCGCGCAACATGCAGCGTGGTGCGGGGCAGTGTGTTGATCGCCTAATAACTGAAAAGTTGAAGGGGAAGTACATAAAAATAATACTTTGAATCCCAAAAATACTATATGCTAGTTTAACCCTTGAAATGCACTAGTCACACACGGGTGGGGCTGAGATTTCTGACACTTTGGTAGCATATTTTTTCGAAGACCGGCTTGTCTTATTGCCCATTGGCTGCACCAATGTCAGCTGTCATTCAATTCGGTGTTTTATTTTATTTTGCGGTATTGTGCATTGGACGGTTGAATACAATACTTTTCACTCTACGGTATACATAGCATCAAGTGACATCAAGAAGAGGGTCTTCTGGTGCAATATTTCAAAAATCCTCATCTAACTTCGTCTTTCCCAGACTCCATGAGCGCTATGACACCATCAATCCTTTTCACGGTCATGGCGACACTTTAAGAAATAGGATTTAGATTTATTATCATTGAAAGGACACTTTTGGATTCAGGTGCGAAAATGGTGGACCGAGATTGATGAAGGTCTCATTGCCAGGGATCCGATCGAGTTATAAATTATTTTCAATCTCCGTTCTGATGGAAACTTTATTTTAATACTTGAGTGGGATTATCACCGTCTGCCGGGGCGACCGTCCCTTTTCATTGCAGTATTTGTATATACACACGCAGGTATTAAGTATTTTTAACAACTTTGTATGGAGAACAAAGGAAATAACAAAAATAGGTACTTAGTAGGTATCCTACTAATATCATAAACGCGAAAGTTTGTAAGTATGGATGGATGGATGTTTGTTACTCTTTCTAGAAAAACTACTGAATGGATTTTAATGAAACTTTACAATAATATAGCTTATACATCAGAATTACACATAGGCTACAATTTATAAAGATATATTGTATATTATCCAAAATATCTATCATCATGCGGGTGAAACCGCGGGGCGCAGCTCTACTAGCTGCGCCCCGCGGTTTCACCCGGATATATAAATAATAGTAGGTATCTTACCTACAGACACAAGAAGAATAAAACTCAATTTGTAAACCCCCTTACTTTAAGGGGACGACGACGACGTAGGTATTAAAGTCTAAATACCTACGTCCCCTTAAAACCCCAATTCAGCATAAAGTAGGTATAAACATAGTAGATAATGACATATTATTTTTTACTAGCTGTAATTTTCTGCGCGTGGTAATTTCTGCGCATTTTCTTAATTTGAAATTGAATAGTAATTTTTATTAGTTCCTAAATTTATTGTTTTATATTTTAAAATAAACATTTTTTATTCTATTCTATTGTAAAATCTAGTGCCATATGCATGCACTTACGAATAAAAACAATAAATAAACTTCAAAGCGAAGTTGCCAGCCGCATATCAAAGGAATAAAGGCGATATGACAAAGAGACAATGCAACTTGAATAAGAATCGCCTGTTTACAGTTTATGGGCACTCCGCAAGTCTAATGCAGAGTATTGGTATAGTTTCAAATTGAATTCACTGAGGCATGGATACAATGGAGTAAAATATCGAATAGAAGAGTATTGACACTCGTATAATCATGAAATCAACGAATCTTATTTATAGGGCGGACGCATTGATTCGTATCTCGAGTTGTATCATCATCATCAGCCTATAGCAGTCCACTGCTGGACATAGGCCTCCCCCAAAGAGCGCCATAGCGCCCTGTCTTGAGCTTGCCGCATCCAGCATCTACCTGCAGTCTTTCGCAGGTCGTCATCCCACCTGGTCGGAGGGCGTCCTACACTACGTTTACCGAGTCGTGGTCTCCACCCAAGAACACGTTTGCCCCAGCGGCCGTCGGTTCTTCGCGAGATATGGCCGGCCCACTGCCACTTCAGCTTGCTAATTCTTTGAGCTATGTCGATAACCTTGGTTCTCTGTCGGATGTATTTGTTACGAATCCTATCCTTCAGAGAAACTCCGAGCATAGCTCTTTCCATAGCTGGCTGAGGGACTGAACTGATCGACCAGCCCTATCGTGAGTGTCCACGTCTCAGCTCCGTAGGTCATAACGGGTAGGACGCACTGGTTAAAAACTTTCCTTTTCAAGCATTACGGTATGGAGTTGTATGTACCTAAGTAATAATAACAATAAATAATGTTGATGACACTCCACACCACATCATGTAACCCAAGCTAAGCAGAGCTTGTGTTATGGGTACTAGATGATA
This sequence comes from Eupithecia dodoneata, assembly GCA_947044415.1. Classification (NCBI taxonomy): domain Eukaryota; kingdom Metazoa; phylum Arthropoda; class Insecta; order Lepidoptera; family Geometridae; genus Eupithecia; species Eupithecia dodoneata. Next base: position 2,377,788 of record OX345665.1, read on the forward strand.
TATTTAATTTAATACAATGAATTACATAGATACATGTTTCTTATTATACATAAAACACCCAGAACACCTGGAAAAAATTCAGATCGTACAAATTATTTGTTACAAGGCGGAAATCGAACCCGCATCGTCTTGCGTCGCAGGCGGACCTTCGCCCGCAGCGCCACATCGGTCGTCGTACTTTCGAATCGAACAACCATGTGCTATGGTGCTACGGTACCTTATCTGGTTGGTGGGAGGGTGAGTTTTCTTTGATTAACAGCGGGAGAAAACTTTTCCAGTTTATAAAAGAACGCTTCCCTTTGAAAGCTTTCAAAAATCTGCTGAAGACACCGCTTTCACTGTCCACCAGGGTCAGTCACTCACACGAATGCGAAATAGATTCCAAATAATATCTTTAGCGATCGCAATTGATTTCATCATAACATTTACTGCAAATACTTTATATTGGTTCAATCCCCGGCACATAAACAAAGATAAACAAACGAGTTTTACTTAAACTTTTGCATAGGTGTTTAGTTTTTTAACAGCACGGTTTACTTTTCACAACGCAAACTTCAACAAAAGCTCTAGTTTCATTATAAAATAATCAAAACTTCTGAGTAACATTTTAATCAATAGGTCGCTGTCACTCTGCGAATACTTTGAAAGTCGTTTGCGATGTAAGATGTCTCTGAACAGTGCTATATAAAAGCCTTATTCTGTTCTAACTAATAATTACGAACAGTACGTTGTCTCGAATGACGAACAAGGTGAAGGAGTAGAATTAAGCCTTGTTCACAGACCATACATACTTTTTTTTCGTTTATTTATGTTTCACAGTGTGTATACAATGTGTATTGTCGAACCTTGATCAAACGAGATGTGCGGATACACGACATATATTTATCGATAAAAAACAAAAAATAACAAATTATATGTTACCTATCTCAAAAATAAAGCCGATTTAATTATTTTTTTAATGAAAACTACTTCATCTCGTTTTTTCTTCGTTTCTTTTTGAGTAAACGGTGTAGTAGTTTTCATTAAAAAATTTATTAAATCGGCTTTATTTTTGAGATAGCATATAATTTTTTATTTTTTGTTTTTTATTGATAAATATATGTCGTGTATTCGCACATCTCGTTTGATCAAGGTTCGTTAATACACATTGTATAATATAAACTAGAAACTAACTTAATCCGTTTGTCCGTAAGCTTTTTTTACAATGCAGGCGAATAGGATAGGTTATTCAATCGTAGTTCAATTCAGTCTGAATAGGATTTCCATATTTCCGTGTATAACCTCAGCACATTTTACAATAGAGTTACAGGGTAGGTAAGTATCGATTGACTCGTCGCTTCGCCTGGACTCCCAAGGCGCGGATTGTCTCGTCACCACTCTCTACGGATATGAACGGTTCATTTACTTACCAACGTAACGCCTTGCTATTGTATGGCTATCACTAGTAGGTTGCTTTTATAAGGAAAATATGAAATCGAGTAGATAAGGTAAAAAATAAGGTATTTAAATAATTATAATAAAGTCATTTATTTCAGGTCATGAAGAGAAACCTATAGGTTATTTATTACTTTACAAATTGTTTACACTAAGCAAAATAACTATTCTCATGTAAGTGACTGTGCCTTTTTGAGAACAAAATATTTTAAGCCTTATAAATAAATAAATTATATTCAATTGAAAATAAGACCTACTTACGGTAGAGATGTGGTATTAGGGTCACTTAATCATATTCATGTTATTGAATATATCGCTTTGATGATATTATGTTATCATACCTATTATAAAATATTCGTTTAATATTAGTGAGCCTTTTCATTATGTTCTCATATTCGATACTCATATTCATAATAAATATTACCTATATTAAAAAAATTAAACGAGCTAAAAATCTTGTCTGTTTGTTTATGAAAATGAAAATAAACAAAAAACGTAAATTTAAGGATAAAAAGGACGCTCTTCACTCTAGAAAGAACGTACGTGTACTAAAAAAGTCTAACTAAAACAATAACAATAGTCAAAACAAACAATAATACCAAGTCTGCACTTGCTCTGCACGGAGTGGCAACGCAACAGCGGTCGTAAGGCGGAGCTAGAGCGTATGTAGTACTCGTAATAGTTAGTACTGGCTAATATAATATAATCTAATATGAAATAACAGGATAACGGAGCGGCAACACCGCCGCAGCGCGCTTAGCGCGTATTCGGTATTAGATATATTAGTCGCTACTTTGCGGCTCGCGTGTAGCAGATATTTGACTAATATTAAATAACATAATACTGTAGATTTATATAACTATTATGAATATACTGTCCTCGTATTATGTTCCCTGTACCTATTACGATTATATTAGTCACATCTCTAACTTACGGTTCCCACTCTGGTGCACAGAAAGCCAGAACCTGTTTAAAGGGCTACAAAATATTCTTAGCCAAAAAACTGAGGATGCTTTGTTAGACCGTCTAATATTGGCCCAAAATGACTATTTGGGATCCAATATATTCGTTTTTATTTTGATTGTCATTTTCATTTTAAACCGTCATTCATCATCCTCTGCTGGCGTACCACGCCTCCTCCTTTTCCTTCTAAACAACTTCCTCTTATATGTCTCATTATAACAACCTAATTGGTTCTTATATATTTATAAACACTAAATAAGGTTTAGTGCTTAGAAATAGTGTTTAGATCGCGTAAGTTTAAAAATAATTCGTGCGTTTGTTGCTGTTGTAAGAACCAACAAATGTTCCAACTAAACCACCGTCATGTTTTTGTCACAAGTGTGACCCTGACTTTATCATTTATTTGGTACCTTATCTACACGTTTTCATTATATGTAGTATGTCGTTTCTGTTCTGCTGTAAACTTATTCGTCAACATTGTTGGCTTTCACAATTAGCTTTTCTTATACTAACAAGAAATTTTGAGACTTATTGTGTTAAGGTCGTTAAGACTGATAGAACTTCTCCGAAATTCTCTGTTAGTTGTTTATGTCTACTCAGGGGTCAAAATACAAGCAAAACCGAAAGACAGGGCATATACATAGGTTGACTTTGCTAGATTTCGACAAATTAGGATATTTAACGGACGCACTGGCGCTCATTGGGGGAGGCCTATGTCCAACAGTGGACTGCTATCAAAACAGAATAGCTTATAGAAAGAAATAGGTATATTTATTTTGCTACTCTTAAAATTGCTGAACAACAACATTAACAAATCCCTATAGACCCCTTTAGAATATTCCCATAGATACCGACCCTATACATTATAATAAAATATTTATTTGTTGTAATTTATTTTGAAATATTTCTGGAAATATACCTATAAATGACACGCATACTTAATGATAATATATAGTTAAACAAGTGATAAGCTGATACGGAAAATAGTTTTAGTTTCATTAAGTTAGAACTACCTAACTACCTAGCATAATTTGTCTGTTTCCCTCAGTTATACTATGTCTAAGTCATAACCAGTTTGTAATACACCACTATTGCGTGACCTACACAGCGCTCGGCGCTGATAACAATTCACGTCGCAACTTATGCTGGTCTCTGTGACGATCCTACTCTGCCGTAACACAGTTTTTAAACTAGTACGGGGGGTAGAAATCACTAGCAAGCTATGCATCTCTTTTGCAAAATGTATACTACCTAATACTTATTAAAATCTAAGTTTGTATTGCGATTTTGAACAAATGTCTAAAAATATAAATCACTGTACTTATAATTAAGACAACCATTTCAGCAATGTTGTAGTATGATTTTAGACTGTAGTAAGTTAACGTTAAGTTTAGCGTTAAATTCATATTTTAGCTATAAGCAACTCTTTGGAACAATAAAAAGTTTTTATTTTATTTTTTATTTATAGGCTGATGATGATGATGAAGGATATTGAACGCTGACATCCAATAATAAGGAGTTAAAGATTAACAACACTTATTTTTTCGTATTTTTGCTAAATATTTAATAACAAATACTTAGTATTTATTTAATACAAAAAACCGATTGAGTCAGCAAGTACCCTTATTACTTCAAACGCGCATTACATATCCATCGAGCCGCGAATGCACGTAACGAACGAATATTCGCGTAAACCTATTTTATATGTGATCGTAAATTCAAACAAACGAGGCGAAAGCCAATTTCCCTCGCTTATTTGTCGCGTGTGACTGGTGGGCTTTACGTGAGGGGGTATTAGCAACTCGAAAGAAAATTATGTCGGTTGTAGCAGCACGAATGAGATCTTCGTCACTGAATGTTCTTAGACATCCACGACAAGCACATTGTGCCTTTGTATTAAGTAATTTTTTACATTCATTTAACCAATTGATTAATTTTGTTATTGCTATGAATAATAATACTATATAAAGCTAGATTACCACTGACTGATCTTCTTATACTTATTCAATTATATTTAAGGTTTCTATGAAATGTTTTGTTCTCCAAGTTTGCTTTTAGTTTTAATTTTTTAGTCAGGTTTACTGAGACTTTTCTGCATCGCAGTCAATTGTGAAAACAATTGACTGCGATGCAGAAAAGGCTTAACCACCATATTTGCTTTGCGTTTACAGCCATTTATTATTATTGTGTGTTTATGACTATATATTGAAATAAATTGATTTTATTTATTTATCTTCAGATTTTAGGAGACTTGGCTGTACATGTGCCTCCTCTCCATTTATTCCTCATTGCCATAGATAATTCAAGACATGAGATGAGGCAATATAACACTCGGAATCCACAAACCAGTACCTAGGTTTCTAGTATGGACCACCTTGATCTGTGTGATTAAAGTCTTTGATTAGTTATGTATGTCTAGTCTAGATATGCGCTGAAATATAACTGTATGTTACACACAGGCCTACTTGGGTGTGACAGCTACGCCACCCACTCGCGGTACGCCATTATTCTTTCGCATAATGACGACCTCTGTGGCATTCTGGGTGAAGGTCCGCCTGCGACGCAGGAGATTGCAGGTGTGATTCCCGCCTCAGGACAATTGTGTGTACGATCTGATGATATTTGTTCCGGGTGTTCTGATCGTTATCTATGTTTAATAAAAAATATCTACCTATGCAATCTATTGTATTAAGTATATCAGTTATCTACCCATAACACAAGTTCTGCTTAGCTTGGGGCTAGTGTGTGGAATTTCCAGCATTATTATATTATAATTACTAGCTGCGCCCGTGGAAATATATGTGTGAAATGGTTTATAAATCAACTCTTAAATCACTCTTTTCATTTAAAAAAACAGCATCAAAATCCGTAGTTTTAAAGATCTAAGCATAGGTACACAGGGATAGACAGAGTCGGGAAGCGACTTTGTTCTAGAAATGATACCAGTTGCGAAGAACTTCCCTTAAAATACTCCGAGACCATACTTTCAGATTTGCACCACTCCCACATTTGTAGCAAGCTATTAAACCTTTTCACGCTCGGACCCTATAGGACATATACCTAGATGTACCTATATAAAGACGTACGGAACCCGTTTAACCTTCAGATTGGGTACGTGCCTCGCGTTTTATGACACGGCACAATTTATCGCAGGACGTGGTCCTCGCACATTACCCACTGAGCAATCCAAGAATCCACAGATATAAACTGTTCTAGCCTGATGGGCTGGAGCATAAAGATTCCTTTGTGTTTGTGTGTTGTTGCAGATGCTTTTTATAGAAGACTATGGCTATGGTGTGTGTACTATTTTGTCCGCACTTAGACTCAGATTGGTCCATTGTGCGGTGTGTTCTGCTAGTCTAACCAGCCTAACTCCGTCCAAAAGCACAGAATCTTCCTGGGATCTTCGCAGGCTTCGCGGAGTGACTTCGGGTGGTCGAGGATTTCTAGTCGTTGCGCTGTTACTCCCTCGCATTCCAGGACTACGTGGGCAGCTGATTCTTCGCCGCTAAGGCATCCTCTCTAGAGCAGACTAGCAGTGCCCCGTGGCTTCGTCCGCGTAGAAATCTGAAAAATATGAAACGGGATAAAGAGTATCCTATGTCCGTCTCCTGGTTCCAAGCTCCCCACCAATTTCCAAGACAAATCGGTTCAGCCGTTCTTGAGTTATAAGTAGTATATCTAAAACGACTTTCTTTTATATAGATATATACATATGTAGATTCTACGATTTCTACGGTTGCGTAGTTTTAAAAATCTAAGCATACATTGGGGCAGAAAGACAGCCGGAAGCGACTTTGTTTTATACTATGTAGTGATTAGGGTAGGCATGTTTAGACGTACTAATGTGTGCAGAAAACTGTCAAAATCCATTACTATGTCCTCCTAATATCCAGCCAAGGGTGTCCATGCATGATTGATTATATCCATAGCGTGCCATGCAGCTATCGATCAAAAAATGACACCAAGTCACTTTCTGGTACATTAAAATAAGCTTGCATTGGGGGACTCCAACATCTCGTCCCCGAGCCAACCTAACTTGCACGTGGTACTCCTGGCTAGATAACGAACTAGGCTCTGGTGAAATATCAAACAATATTCGTAATTTTATGACTCATTGATTTTACAATTATTTTCCATTACTTGATAATCGTACTGGCAGGAAAGTGTCCAACCAGACACAGTTGCCATTAAATAATCATCATCGAACGTACCGATCCTATCCATCCAAAGGTTGCCTGGAAGAAATTGCCGCTTTTAGCGATACGGCCGCCGATTATGTCACTAGATTTAGCTAGTTTTTTTTTATTTAGCCTGTTTCGTCTCACTGCTGGGAAAAGGCCTCCCCCAGTTAGTATTAAGATCCTTTATTATTATTTTTTTTTTTTTTTTTGTATTGATGGTGCAATAATGATATATTGTATTGTATTGTATTGCATTGTTTGGGGCCGTTCAAATATTACATAAGCAGATTTATTACAATTATTTACCCCCCCATCCCCCTTGTCAGCAAAAGTAAGCGAAGCTCTTACTCCCCCCATGCTTACGTAAACATTTTTCAATTATAAATGTATTTATTTTGTATTATAATTATAATACACAAGTAAACAATACACTGACAGAAGAAATTTAGACAAGTGAATAGCGCGTGGTAATTCCCCTAATTCGGTTCTAAAGCGAGTGCCTAAACGGTTGCATTATTTGCGGAAATCCCCGAAAATGCGTTTCGTTTTCAAGCATAGACAATGTGAGGGTTACCATTCGTGTAAAAAAGTAAATAACTACCGATGACGTAATCATCATCTAGACTCCCCTACCCCCCATGTCATCCAAAATAAGCAAAACAAAGACCCCTCCACCCCCCCATAGTGCTTACGTAATACTTGGACAGCCCCTTTCACAATATCCAAAATCGAGATGTTTGCTGAAGAGTAGAGGTTACTCTCCTGTACACAATAGTCTGTATAACTGCTCTTGGGATTAAACTGATGGAACGAACAGGATATCACATAAACATCAAACAGCAAAGTGCTTTATTTCCTTTATACCTAACAGGACTCTTGGACAAATCACAAATTTCAAATTGCATAAGTAAAACTAGGACATAAAATAATCACTTTGATTTTTTTTTTAATAAATAAAGCTGGACAATTCACACAGCATTATCTAGCCCCATGGTAAGCAGAGCTTGTGTTATGGGTGCTAGATAACTGATATACATAATACAATACATTACATAGATAGATATTTTTTTATTATACATAGAAAACGACCAGAACACTCGGAACAAATATCTGCAGATCGTACACACAATTGTTCCGAGGCGGGAATCGAACCCGCAACCTCCTGCGTCGCAGGCGGACCTTCACCCACCGCGCCACATCGGTCGTCAAGTTATTTTATTCTGTGAATATCCCCCAAACAAGCACTACTCGCTACGTATCCCAATGGATTTTGTACTAATCACTTAATAAATTCCAAAGCGAAAAGCACGAACCCGTCATTCATAATTTCAAAGAGTCACCACGTCCGCCCATAAACGCGTATCCCTCCCAGACTAACACGGCTTTCCACTTTCCAACTCGTAAATGCGTCTTTTGTTAACACGCCTAATGTGGCGGATAGCTTTAAATATGTATGTTGCCATATCCCATCATATACATATATACAGGGTGGAGTTTTTTCATGACATTACAATACAATACAATACAATACAAAAATACTTTATTGTACACCAGATACAGAATATTATGAAAGATATTACATGTGACAAGTACAATGGGCGGCCTTATCGCTTAGAAGCGATCTCTTCCAGGCAACCTTTGGATGGAAAGAATTGTGTGAATTAAAGAAAGGCAGGGGGTGTACCAAGCATAGAGCTAGAATAAAAATGAACACAATATGAGTATTTAAAGATAAATAAGTATTAAATATATATATATATATATATTTAGTAAATAAATAAATAATAAGTACCAATATTCACGATTCTGACAGGTAGAATCCTAAAAACTGGTAAGGACACTGTTTTGACATTAATGTATTTTTGGCTCCAATAATGATAATGTTGGTGATAGGTTTTTTGAGTAAACATTATTGTTAATTTTGTAACCTAAAGATAATTATCTAATTTAACTTTATAGATGCTATATGTACCAATTCACTTTATTTCCACAGTCTCTTCTTATTATATTATTCTGTTATTTATTTAGTCCGTGAAAACCTTCAATAAGCTTTCTAGTATTTATGAACTTTTTATTGTGTTATATATAAGCTTCTGGTTTTCCTTTAAATAAATATAAAATATAAACGTAGTGCCCTCCGATCAGGTGGGATGACGACCTGCGAAAGACTGTAGGGAGATGCTGGATACGTCAAGCTGAAGATAGGGCGCTATGGCGGTCATTAGGGCAGGCCTTTGATCAGCAACAGACTAACATAGGCTGATGATGACTAAAGGCAGGTACCTTAACCGTTGAAGTTATATGAAAATGGTCTCAGGTAACTAACCAGCCTTGTTGGAAATAATATCATCGATATTCACAGATTTTCAAATAAGTAGGTAACAGATTTCGAGGAAATGTGCGTTTTTCACAAAAACTTTTCTTGATGCCATTCAATCTTGTTTCTTATACTGATCAAAAAGTTCTTTGTATAATCATCATCATCATCATCATCATCATCATCAGCCTATAGCAGTCCACTGCTGGACATAGGCCTCCCCCAATGAGCGCCATAGCGCCCTGTCTTCAGCTTGTCGCATCCAGCATCTACCTGTATAATAACAATTTCAAATTCTTTATTTGACGACCTCCGTGGCGCAGCGAGCGAAGGCCCACCTGTGACACAGGAGGATGCAAGTTCGATTCCCGCATCAATGTTTAAACGACCTGCAAATATAAGTTATCAGGTGTTCTGGTATAGTATAATAAAAAAATATCTATCAGAGTATGTAATGTTTCGAATAGCACATCAGTAACATAGGACGTATAACATAAGCTCTGCTTTTTTAAGCTTAAAAATATAAAATAACTAGTTTGTTAGATGTGCGCGAGCTGCAAGCAGCTCGCGGCGGTTATGTATAACAGTAATTTTTTATTAAAACCCCCTTTTCGTAACCTAAACCTTTGATTATTTTGTTTGAAATCGATATACAAAGGAAATCGAAAGGAATTTTGCGATGCAAAAATGTCAGCCATCTTGGATTTGGAAATGGACATCTTTTTCGTAATCTACGAGTTCAAGTTACTCGAAAACGATACCCATGTCAGATTTTTTGATTGGGGTGAAGTTCAGGGGAGCTGGGGGCGTGGGGGGGTCACGGCACGGCTCGCTTCGCTCGCCACAATGCTCCATCCGAAAAAAAATTATAGTTGAGGGGGTCTTGGGGGGTCATTCGGGGGGTCACAGCACGGCTCGCTTTGCTCGCCGTGCCGTTCCCCTTGGTCGCATTGCGGCTCGCGTCGCTCGCCACAATGCTCCACCCGAAAAAAAATTATAGTTGAGGGGGTCTTGCGGGTTCGATTCCCGCCTCGGAACAAATGTGTGTACGATCTGCAGATATTTGTTCCGGGTGTTCTGGTTGTTTTCTATGTATAATAAAAAATATCTATCTATGTAATGTATTGTATTATGTATATCAGTTATCTAGTACACGAGCTCTCCATAACACAAGCTCTGCTTACCATGGGGCTAGATAATGCTGTGTGAATTGTCCAGCATTATTTATTTATTATTATTATTTATGTATTCATTATTTTTTTTTATAATGTGGTCACGTGGATTCCATCCGATCCATTCAGCGTCACATTAACGGGCGATAAAAATTCGGCATTAAAACCATCAAAGCCCATTATAGCATCATAAAAATGCCCGTGTTTTTGCTCATAACTTTACGTATAACTTATAAAAGAGATGTTAATATGCAGGGTTGCTTGTTATTATGATGCAAGGGGTCGAAAATGTAATGTGTTACGTCGCTCGGTCGGAATTGCAAACGATGGGCATGAGGGTACTTTCCAAAGATGGAGAAAGGGTTAAAGGTGCTTCTACAGCAAAATCCTTAGAAGGTTGCAAAAAAGATTGACATCCGTATTCCAAGAACTCGCAAAAATAATGCAAGTGTCTTTTTTATTGGAAATAGCAGACTACTTGCAGGATTATTTATTAAAGTCGTAATAATTAGAATGTAGATTATTAAGCATTTTTAAATATTCTAGATCCTAGTATTTTGCAATGGATTTCCGCAAAGTAACGCCTAAATCTATCATTTATGCTCTGAACTAATATTTTTCAACGGACGTGCCTGAATTTATTCTTATATAATGTCAGAGAATAACTATGATGACTCCTGTGGCGCGGTGGGCAAATTTTCGATACTTGCTGATTCGGGACAAATGTTTGTACGATCTGCGAAATTTGTTCAGGTCCTTTTTCTATGTATAATTTTATTTGTATTGTATTTGTATTATGATTATCAGTTATACCTACAAACTATGCTTAGTTTGGGGCTAGATAACGCAGTGTGAATTGTCCAGCATTATTATATAAAAAAACGAAACCTTTACCAAAAAATATCGTTCATCGTATCGTATAGTGATCATTTAGCAATCCATCTGATTCGATAAATAACGAGCCAGAATCTTAACCCCCATCTGAGCCAACGATTGAACGCTAATCAGATCGGCACTTATCCATCCAATAATGACGGACATCAATCTCTGACCAATCGCATCTAGACTCGGGTTAATGGCAATTTGAATGAATGAATGAACTTTATCTGATCCGATTTTCATCAATGGAAAATGGGAAATCTGCAGTTGAAATCAATGAAAGAAGTTATCATGATGTTAAATTCAAGTTTATGTTTTGTAGGAATAAAAATCTGGGGCAAAAGCAAAATAAATCATCTTGAAATGAAATACTAATTAAGTACTCGTAATCTTTCTTTGCATTTATTAAACTTACACTGAATACTGAAAAATACGCATCTATCCCACGTGTTCTTAAGGGGAGACCGTGACTCGGCAAACTTATTGTAGGATTTAAAGAACACCCTCCGGCCAGGTAGGATGACGGCTTGCGAAAAACTGCAACTGCAGATACTGAATGCGGCAAGATGAAGACAGGGCGCTATGGCGCTCATTAGGGGAGGCCTTTGTCCAACAATGGACTATTTAGGTTGATGATGTTGATTTCCACTGTTTATCAAAAACTCACCCACGAATATGATACTCTAAAAGCGCACCATCAACTGGAGACCTGCGAAAGACTGCAGGTAGATGTTGGATGCGTCAAACTGAAGACAGGGCGCTATGGCGCTCATTAGGTGAGGCCTATGTCCAGCGTTGGACTAATAAAGGCTGATGATGAACTGGAGCTCAACTGTATATCTACTGCAAGATATTGCGACGACCGATGTGGCGCGGTGGGCGAAGGTCCACCTGCGACGCAGGAGGTTGTGGGTTCGATTCCCCCGCCTCGGAACAATTGTGTGTACGATCTGCACATATTATATTTGTTCCGGGTGTTCTGTGTGTATAAATAATAAAAAAAAAACTATCTATGTAATGTATTGTATTATTATGTATATCAGTTATCTGTACCCATAACACAAGCTCTGCTCACCATGGGGCTAGATAATGCTGTGTGAATTGTCCAGCATTATTCTAAAAAAATATAGCATATTCGATTACACAGCATCTCCATAAAACCTTAACACAACATAATATAAAAAATATAGTACAATTTCTACCTACCATTTACAAAAACCAATCGATACTAACCTTTATACCAACCAGACCATAACGATAAAAGTTACACCACATATTTTATCTGAAAAACCCGTCAGTATGGTCTCAATAATTTCCGCTAGAATGGTTTTATTACCTTTGAACATTCGGTAGACTTCATGCTCCAAGCAAAAGCTTTTCAACCACAATGTTCTGTTCATAAAAGCTCGCTCTGTATTATTTTAGGATATGTGTAGAGTTTTAACTAAAAATAATAGGGTTTTACTCAATATTTATCCTGTTCTGGCTTAAGTTACCGTGAAAAATATATTCGAAATCGCTATTTTGACTGCTTACCTTATACATATATAACTTTTGAAATAACCAAGGATATGTTTTACCTGCCCAATATTTTTTTTGAAGAAAGAACGAGAAATGCCTAGGTGTAATATGATACACACAAACAAAGTTTGAGAAGTGTGAAGTAGCACTTTGCCTTACTAAATCCAAGCAGTTTTAAAGATTTTCATATGTAATGTAATTATTGTCTAGGAAATGCATAGTGTTGTATATCCGCAACATAAGGTTTTTAATAAAATAGTATAATATTTTTTTCTCTATTTTTCCCTGCATTAAAATGTACATTTCTACAAGATATATATATTTTTTTCAAGGTGTCAGTAAAAATTATGCATTTAAGGGTTAATACGAAACATTACATAGATCGTCCAGCGTCGTTACAGTCCTCGGGCGATAGGACCTGTTTAGCCGCGCAAGGAGATAATGTCAATTTTATTTATCAGACTTAACACTTAGAGTTTTCTTTTGTTTTTTATTTAGTTTTAGAGCACTTGTATTCTTATGTCTTCTTATATGTTTATTTTATGCAGTAATATTTTATGTATGTTTTTTTGGTTGTACTTTCCTTCAGTCTTCGTGCTCAATTAATATTATTTATTAAAAAATATCTATCTATGTAATATATTGTATTATGTATATTAGTTATCTAGTACCCATAACACGAGCTCTGCTTACCATGGGGCTAGATAATGCTGTGTGAATTGTCCAGCATTATTTATTATTATTTATTTATTCCATTTTATTCTATATAGATATTATTATACGTAGAAAATACCCAGACCACCCGGAACAAATACTTGCTGATCGTACAAACATTTATCCGATAGCGGGAATCGAACGCGCAACCTCCGGCGTCGCAGGCTGACTTTCGCTTGCCGCGCCGCGCCACATTTGGTCGTCGTAATAATAACAAAAATATACGCTGACCCAACCTTATCAAGGGTTAAAGCAAAAGAGTCCTTAGCTCCAGGTACTAAGGTAGGTGAGAGCGGTAAGCCCTGCTCAGCCCTTTTAATCTAGTAAGAGTTTTTCTTATAATTGACGGTGTTCCTCGATAATCTCTGTACCGTGCCTTTGTTTTGGCCTAAGTTATAAGCAAAATCACTTATGTACTATTAGTTTCTGCCCGCGATTTCGCACATTGTTAGTTTATTAAAATGTTTGTAATGTAGGTATTTAGTGTATCTGTTACCAATTATTTATTAAAGTGCCACCATTGTTCGTTCATGTCCAGTCCATCCCAAGGTTGCCTGGAAAAGATCGCTCTCAGCGATAAGGCCGCCCTTATCGCGTTATACCTTTATTCTAAGTTTTTATCTCTGTATTATTTTCTGTTTTGTGTGGTGTAATAAAGTGTTATCTATCTATCTATTGTTGCTATGGAAACGCTTAAAGGTTATTTCTATCCCATGGGAACTGTTTTATGATGACAAGCCTATGTTTGATTTCAGGGTTATTAAAGTTAAAGTAAATATATAATAAATATATAAAAAAGTAAAGCAAAATTTCAGACGATTCCGTTTAGTAGTTTTGATGTGAAACAGCAACAAACATCCGTCCATCCATTTAAACATCTAAACTTTTGCACTCATAATAATAAAGTGATGTGATGCACTTGCCAAGTTTCGTTCAGTAAGTAACAACAATACATCATAAAGCTGATGTCCCATTGCCGCGCACGGAGAAGCTACGTTTCTATGTTTATGTTTCTATGTTTCGAAGCTAGACATACGTATGTCTAGCTTCGCTCTACAAGAAGATGTAGATGTATGTGACATAGACCTATGTTGTCAAACAAACAAACCGAGACGCGACGACGTAGCTAAAATGCTACCACGCAATTTTAATTAGAAAAATGAAACTTAATTATCACAGCACACATAGAAACTTAGGTACTGAAATATATATCTAGCACTTAGACAAGTGCTAGATATATATTTTTCAATAAGCCACTAAGACAAAAACACGGGTAAATATTAAATAATTACTATGTAGTACCACGACTCGGTAAACGTAGTGAAGAACGCTCTCAGGCGAAGTGGGATGACGACCTGCGAAGGACTGCAGGCAGATGCTGGATGCATCAGGCTGGCTGATGACAGGATGCTATGGCACTCATTAGGAGAGGCCTTTGTCCAGCAGTGGACTTCTATGGGCTGATGATGATGTTCTTCGCGAGATATGGCCGGCCCACTGCCATTTCAGCTTGCTAACTCTTAGAGCTATGTCGATAACTTTGGTTCTCTGCCTGATGTATTCGTTACGAATCCTATCCTTCAGAGAAACTCCAAGCATAGCTCTTACCATAGCTCGCTGAGCGATTTTGAACTGGTGGACCAGCCCTACACAGAGTGTCCACGTTATAATGAAGGCATGCAAAGCCTTCGCCTATAACGGACAGCTCTAAGGGCTGTGCATAATTAACCATGTGTAACGTGATTAGGTCGAGCCCAGCAAGTGGTGCGTGCAGAGTGTCCTTTCCGCGGTTATTAGTAAAATTGTTGGGTTTAAGTTTAGGACAGGTTTAAAGGACTTATTGACAGGGTGAGAATGAAGGTGTATACGGCCCGCTCGGCTTTCGGTACCACTTTGGGTAGCTAATTCCGCCTAGGTCTATGTAGAAAGAAAGAAAGAAGAAAGAAAATACATTTATTTGACACCATACATAACACAATACACGACACATTACATAATAAGAAAGAATACATACAAGAAAAAAGAAATATATAAGGAGATAGGTAAAAAACATACAGATAGATACAAATACGTGTTACATAAGGGGCCAAAAAGGTCCCTGTCTCAGCATTATGCCGCTACAAGCCGGAGTTAGTAGCGGCGCTGATTTTCAGACAGGTCCTGGTGTGGTGGCACAAAGCTTTAAAACATTAGGTAGGTACTTACATAAAAGAAGACAAGAGTAGGTAAACATAAAAAACATATAGAGAAGGAAAGACGAAGAGAGGCAACATTAAATTACGCCTTAAATTTAAATAGAACATAGCACAAAAATAAAATAGATAATTTTATAAATCTTTACATAACTAATTTTATATAGTCTATGGTAGACCCTTATTGCCAAATCGGGCCAAATCAATGAAGCCAAGTCAGGTAGTTTAGCTATGGAGTAGGTAATAAATCTTTATTCCATGATTCCGTTCCGACACATTGTCTATGGTCTAATGGTACGTCACGTCCAATGCACTGATTGTAAAACATGATCCAGATCAACAAAATTAAAAAATTAAAGTTACAAATTGTGGGTGGTTCCTACCAAAATTATGAAGTGCATTTGGTGCTTGTGTATATACACTTATGTGTTGGCGGAGAGAAGCATGACAATCCTTGAGTTTGAGTGGGCAGCGGGCGAGACAAATTTATCAACAAAGCGATGACGACCCCGAATCGAAGCATCCCGAGATTATTTCAGCTCTGTACGAGATAATCCCTTCCTACCTTCCTACCTACATCTTCAATTTCGTGGCAGGTCGTGACAGGAATCAATGGTAAGAGAATATATAAAAGTTCCTATTTTGTATTTTGCAAAAGCCATATTATGTATTGACAAAAATAGTAACTCTTGCAGGACACACATACCTTCTGCATACTCTTGGGAGAGAAAAGAGGGAGGTGGGGCTGGACAAAAAGAGAAGAAAGAAGAATACAATAAAGTATTATGCTGTTTGGTTGTCGGTGAAGTCATACAAGGATGGGGACATATTTACTGTTTTTTGTCTTAATTCCTCCTGGGCAAGATGTGCATAAAAACAGGTAAGTGAAATTGTAAATCAGATCATATCAAATGGTAAAGAAATA
The DNA here is from genome assembly GCA_947044415.1 of Eupithecia dodoneata. Classification (NCBI taxonomy): domain Eukaryota; kingdom Metazoa; phylum Arthropoda; class Insecta; order Lepidoptera; family Geometridae; genus Eupithecia; species Eupithecia dodoneata. The sequence goes on from OX345665.1 coordinate 2,394,089, forward strand.
AGTAAGGTATAATTTAATAGTTAGTAGTTAAGGAAGAAAAATAAATGTCAAATTTAAATTAAAATAAACAATTGGAAATTATTATCATTTATTAATTGAAAAGTGTGTAAAATTATGTAAAATTAAAACTATAAAATTAAATTGAATTTGAATTATATATTTATAAATAAGATAGTTTGTGATTATGAATTATTGGATTGGAGCTGTTAATATTGACGCCAGATGAACTAGACCCTGGCTGTTAATTTGAGCACTGAGCAGTTGTTCTTTAAGTGCTTTCTTAAAGATATAAATTCTTTTTACAGCGCGCATTGGAGGAGGAATTGAATTCCAGCACTTCGAGGCTGCAAATTTGAAGGAGCCTCGAAATGCAGTAGACCTGTGCTGCGGTGTTTCAAAAAAGGGGGTACATGTTCTACCGGGATATCTAGAGTTGCTACGGGCCAATGTGAGTTTCTCAAACAAGTACTTGGGACACCGCTTAGCAATTACACCGAAGAGAAGAGATGCCAAATGAAGCTTTCTGCGAGCTTCCATCTTAAGTAGGTTTGATGAGTTCAAGTATGGTGTTATGTGTGAGCGTGGGGGAACATAAAAACAGAAGCGTGCACAAGCATTTTGCACACGCTGGATGAGTTTTGAGGTTCTGTTTAGAAGACAAGGTCCATAAACGGTGTCACAGTAGTTCAGTTTGGATAGGACCAGTGATTCACAGAGTGTTACTCGTACTGATTCACTTAAGTATGGGCGTATTTTATATAAGAGCTTCAGACGGTAGAAACAATTTCGTACACTCTCAGATATATGTTTTTCAAAATGTAGGGAACTATCCATGATTAATCCCAAGTTTTTTGCATCTGATACTCGCTCTACCAAGGTTCCATCAACTACAATGTTTGCTGTATAATTCTGAAGATTTTGCAGTTTTTGTCTTGTCCCTATCAACATATACTTAGATTTCTTCGGGTTTATAACTAAAGAATTGTCCTTAGACCAATTGCAGATTTGGTTCAAATCAGAGTTCATCTTTTCAATGGCGCTATCGAGGTTAGATGGGTGGGTCGATATGTATAATTGCAAATCATCAGCATACAAATGGCAATTACAGTGTTTTATGGATTTTAAAATATCAGAACTGTACAAAATGAATAGGATCGGTCCTAGGATTGAGCCTTGCGGGACACCTTGAGGTACTGGTTGTAATGCGGAACAAGGCCTAGTCCCATTCGATAGTTGGACAAACTGATATCGGTTTTCCAAGTAGCTATGGAACCATTTTACAGTTCGCGCATCAAAACCATAGTATGCGAGCTTGGAAATAAGTAGGGAGGTATTTATAGAATCAAATGCGCGGGAGAAGTCCAAAAGCACAAGTATGTTTATCTTCCCAGAGTCTTGACCACTAAGTAGGCTATCCCCACCTCCAGCAGGGCTGTAGAGGTACTATGGCCTTTACGGAAACCTGACTGAACCTTTGGAAGTATGTTATTTTCCTCTAAGAATTTGGTTAGCTGCAGGCTAACTACCTTTTCTAGTACCTTAGACATGCAGGGTAGCAGACTGATAGGCCTAAGATCATTGAATGAAATGGGGTTGTTATTTTTCGGAATGGGCTTAACCAAAGCAACCTTCCACTGTTCTGGGAATGTCCCACTTAATATGGACTTATTTATAATTGAAGTGATTGCCTTTAAAGATTCGGGAAGGGTCAAAAATATCATTTCAATAGAGATACCATCCACTCCCATTGCATTCGATTTAAGCCCACGAATTATGGTCATAACAACATCCTCACTTACTGGGTTCAGAGAAAATACGTTACCAGCACAGTGTCTATGGTGCTCATAGAATGATAGCTGAGATATAGATACCTGCTTTTCACCAGGAATATTAAGGAAATGGAAGTTAATTAAGTCCGGATTATCAAAAATTGGTGGGAGCTCTGACGCTTTTTTATCAGGAAGTATTGTGTGTTTTAAATTTTTCCAGAGTTTCTTTGGGTTCTTTACGTTATTGTTGATATGTTCCTTGAAATATGCTTTTTTTCATTATGTATGGCTGCAATAACCAAATGTTTCATTTCCTTGTAACAGATCTTATGCGAACTAGATTGAAGGGCTCTATATTTTCTATGATACTCATCTCTAATCCTTATCATAGATTTAACAGTATCTGTAAGCCAGGGCTGAGGAGGGTCCTTAAATTTAGTGGTGTTTAGAGGAGCATGTAAATCAAATAGTTGTAGGATAGTGTCGGTAAAGGCTGAGACTAGTATATTGACATCAGTTGCTTGTATAAAATACTCCCATTTTATGCAGTTAAGGTCTTTTCCAAGATGTTCCAGTACGATATTCCTAATGGGCCTGTAACTAACGATTCTTGGGATAGGTTTTTCCTTTCTTATGTCCAACTCCACCTGCACCATAGCATGGTGTCCGAGGTCTGGGGAATGTTTGACGATGGTCTTACGGACCCGAGCATCAGTGCATACTATGTCAATGAGGGTGGCACTGTGGCTTGTAAAGTGTGTGGGTTCTGAGACTGTCTGCGTCAGATTTAGGCTGTACAGAAATTGCACTAAAAGCTTGGTTTTACATGAATTAGGGGTTAAAAAATCTAAATTAAGGTCGCCAGCCAATACTAAATAATCATATCTAGAAAAAGAAGTGATTGACTCAGTGAGGGCTTCAAGTACCTGATTAGGGTCCTGCCAGGGAGGTCTATATGCAGTTCCCACAATAAGTTCCCGTCCTTTCACTTTGGTCCTAATCCACATTTGCTCAACCGAGGGAGAGGCCGGATGGGGACAGGAGCGAGCAACAATACCTTTCCTGATGTAGAATCCGACACCTCCACCACGACCTCCTCTAATATGGGCCGGCCTGGGGCAGAAACGCAGCCGGTACCCAGGTACCCGTGGGGCCTTGTCTTCTTCGCCTTCCCCCAACCAAGTTTCATTTATAGCTAAAATATCAGGTTTTAGCTCGTCCACCGCCACACAAAACTCATCCTGCCCTGTGTTCAATGAGCCCGCATTGAAAAGACCAACTTTGAAAAACTTATCAAAGAGTTCTATATGTTTGCAATGCTATCTGAGCTATATGACCGATGTATATTATTATTATTTTCATTCTTAAGATTGTATGCGGTTTACAAAATATTTTCATGCATTGAATTGGGCATAAGTTTACAAATAAATAGGCTAATAAAAATGTACAATATCTATGAAATAAGGTTAAAGATGACTGTTGTGTGATATTGCAATATTGTGTGTATGATGAGCATATTAAATAGAAAACACAATCAGGATGTCCTTGTATATTATTACTCTCCATGACTATAGACAATGTGTCAGACCTATTACAGTATACAAAATACAAAAATACAGAAATTAAACAAAAATACAAAAAATAGTTTACAATATACAAAAATACAAAAATTAAGTTAATTAATTTAGAATAACAAAGAGAGGTGAAATAGAAAATAATTACAACTAACATTAATACCTTTTCCCAGGGGTCATTACCTAACAGATGGCAACCCAAAAACCCTTTCGACATCTGCCGATGTCCTGATTGGAAAGGCTGGTTTTCCATCAGCCTCCCTAGCGTAGATCCGGCCTCGCTTTGTCCAGGAGTACCGCCATTGAAGTCTACGGCACTCCTCACGTACCCGATGGAACAGTTGCCTGTTGCCGCGAGTGAGCCGTTCATTTAGGAAGATGCGCGCCTGACCGGCGGGAAGCCCAGCGTCGGCGGCGGTTAGCGAGCGTCTCACTCGCGCACCCTGGAGCAGCTGGTCGCGCAGGTCGCGCCTTGCTAGCCGCACCACAATGCGACGCGCGCGCGGTGCTTCGTTCCCCGCTCCAGTAACCTGCGCCACACCAACGCGCTCCGCAAAAACCACATCGCGTGGCTCAAGGGCTACGCCCAGCTTTGAGGCCAGAACGGTTACGGTATGCACCACGTTCTCACCCTTCTCCTCGGGCAGGTGACCAATCTCAAGGTCCGCCAGGAGAGCTTCTTGGTCCCGCTCATTGAGCTCCTGCTCCAGTAGCGACACCTTCGTTTGGAGGTTGACGACCAGAGGGGTAGGTCGTTCAGTTCGATGTTCAAGATCGTCAAGCCTCTTCTCTATCCTGTCTGCACGCTCCGTGACACCAGCTAACGAAGCTCGGAAATCCGCCATCTCCGTTCGAAGCTCTCTCACCTCAGCAGTCAGGGAATGGAACCCATCCCCTAACGATTTCATTCCACCAACAATTTCCTCCCTAAGGGCACGAAATTCCCGTGAGAAATCCTTCCTGAGCGTACGAAGGCCAAGGCCAAGGTGAAGCTCCATTTCGCCAAACTCCGCTGCATTGTTCATCGTATCGTCAAGCGCCATGTCCTCCACCCCCGCTTCAACTGCTACGGCTTCGCAGACAGAGTAATTTCTTTGCGGGGTGCACACGCGCGTCGCGGGATCCCTGCCCTTCGGCATTTTTCTCAAGCAATCGCTGCATCGCCAGGACTCAGATACTTGGGATCCAGCGGGCAGACCAACACATTCGACATGGCTGTTGCTTTTACACAGCGAGCACGTGGCACCTACCTTGGACATAAATCTACCGCAAGCGGCGCATTTCATCATTTTACTTCTTCCGTAGGCAGATAAAATAGTAAAAGAAATTTATTGGTTCCTCGACTTTCTCAACAGGAGACCATAGATGGCAGGGGCGTATTTTTCTTAAGATTTGTGCTGGCAACACAGATGTATAACTGTCTGTCAGATGTCACTCGCCGGATGTCTCAATGTCACCAATCAAAAACAGCTGTTCAGTCAGTTCAGAGTCACGATTTTGCCCAAGTTGTGATTTGCGTATGTGATCCGAGTTTTTGGTTAAAAATCTTCTAAAATATGAAGGTACTCAGTTTTTTGCCGTACAGCAGCTGGCTCTGTTATTGGCTGCCGTTTCGAAACCCAGTTTGCATGCGTACGTACAGTTTTATGTGTGTGTGAGGATTTCGAAAAGCAAACGAAATATTTTCAGCTTACAGCAGCAATATCGGCTCGAGAAACAATCGGATCAGATGGTAGGTACCTGGCTTTCGTTCCTCCTTCCTCGGGCTTCACGTATTTGTCTTCAAAATGCCAAAAACTCCCGGATAAACAATTTAGGTTTAAAAAACTTGTAGGACACGGTTTCAAGATCTGTTTCTTTGCGCACACGCACACCACATGTAAACAAGTCTTCATAATAATATATCAAATGTAAAGGCCCCTGTAATACAGGAGCTACGAAACCTCTTTAATACCGTCCTTGACAGTGGGAGAACTCCAAAGGCGTGGAGCGGGAGTTTGGTGGTGCTCTTTTTTAGAAGGGAGATAAAACCCTTCTTAAGAATTACAGACCCATCTCACTCTTGAGCCACGTCTATAAGCTGTTCTCAAGAGTGGTCACGAACCGTCTCGCCAGGAGACTCGAGGAGTTCCAGCCACCGGAACAGGCTGGGTTCCGCGGAGGATATGGCACCATAGACTACATACACACAGTGAAGCAGATTATACAGAAGTCCGAAGAGTATAATCAGCCCCTGTGTCTGGCTTTTGTGGACTATGAGAAGGCATTTGACTCCGTCGAAACCTGGGCTGTTCTGGATTCCTTACAGCGATGCCAAGTAGACTATCGTTATATACAGGTGCTGAGATGTCTCTACGAGGCCGCCACCATGAGTGTCCAAGTACAGGATCAGCAGTCTAAACCCATCCAATTGCGCAGAGGAGTGAGGCAGGGGGATGTCATATCCCCGAAACTGTTCACGTGCGCATTGGAAGATATGTTTAGGTTGCTGGACTGGAAAGGAAAGGGCATTAATCTAAACGGCGAGTACATCTCACATCTGCGATTCGCTGATGACATAGTCTTAATGGCGGAGTCGCTTAAGGACCTAAACCAGATGCTGGACGGCCTAGCTTCAGCCTCCCGATGTATCGGTCTTGGCATGAATTTGGATAAAACCAAAGTCATGATCAATGGTCATATTGATCCAAGGCCGGTGGTCGTACATGGTCACCTTCTCGAAACTGTTTCCGAGTACACTTACCTTGGCCAGATTCTGCAGTTGGGTTAAAACAGTTTCGGGAAGGAGGCCAAAAGGAGGATTCAGCTGGGCTGGGCAGCATTTGGGAAACTACGTCAAGTCTTCACGTCATCCATACCGCAATGCTTGAAAACGAAATTTTTAATCAGTGCGTCCTACCCGTTATGACTTACGGAGCTGAGACGTGGACACTCACGATAGGGCTGGTCCACCAGTTCAAAGTCGCTCAGCGAGCTATGGAAAGAGCTATGCTCGGAGTTGCTCTGAAGGATAGGATTCGTAACGAATACATCCGACAGAGAACCAAGGTTATCGACATAGCTCAAAGAATTAGCAAGTTGAAGTGGCAGTGGGCCGGCCATATCTCGCGAAGAACCGACGGCCGCTGGGGCAAACGTGTTCTTGAGTGGAGACCACGACTAGTGTAGGACGCCCTCCGACCAGGTGGGATGACGACCTGCGAAAGACTGCAGGTAGATGCTAGATGCGGCAAGCTGAAGACAGAGCGCTATGGCGCTCATTGGGGAGGCCTATGTCCAGCAGTGGACTGCTATAGGCTGATGATGATGATGATGAAAGGCTGTTAAATCTGTCATCACAGGATATTTGTGATGCTATTCACGAGCGAGTTTTGGGGCCATCGAGGAATTAACATTAGGTTGAACTACGTAACTAACTCTTTATAGTTATTCCGGGGTTCTACTTAATTTCAATTTCACATTCTGTGAACATTGAGTTATTGGATTTCAGAGCGAAAATAGTTTTATGAAGAAAAACAAAAATATTTTATCTTAACATACACAATACTAAATATAGGACAATGTTATTATTAAAAAGTACTATCTTTATCATAGGTATTATATGTATAATCATCCATGAATAGGTAGGTACTACCAACAAATAATCCACAAAGTTTTTTTTATTAATAACCACAACGTGAACGTGAACCGTGAACAAAAAACGTTTCCCTGTGAAGCCTATTTTAATGGGCGTGGGTTATTCGGTAATTCATGCGAGTTTTAGGAAAGGGTCTATTCACTAATAGATTTGTAGGCATTTTGCTTTATGATCATTACCATAAACAGTTCGTTGCCACAGCCACGTCACGGTTTTTTTTAAGCCGGGAACCATGACTGTTTAATTGTACATTTTAACCTCTTATTATACCATTGACTTTTCTCCAACTCTTGGTTTTTATTCTTACTTATACCTTCATATGTAAAACTTTGTTATGTCTAATCTGTGGACCCTTACTCGAGACACGACGTCATCCAATTTAAGGCCCAGCCTGAAAACCAGTGTCACTATCGTCCTTGGTCGATAATAATAACAAGCTGAGATTGGACCTTATTAGCCGCGCAGCGCACATAGGGAAAGACCTGTTCTAACTCCTGGTTCTCTACTACGCGCTACATTATGTTAAAGTTTAAATCCCTACGACCTATCTTGTTCTGTATATTCGTGTGTTATCCTTTTTTTTTGTAACTCTGTATATACATTGTGTGTGTGACTATTAATAAATTCTTTATTCTTTAATTCTTTATGGACTGGTTGCCTTGGGTTGTTTTGACGACCAATAGGTCCTGTGACGTAGGATGCGGGTTTGATACAGATTTATAGCCTTAGGACAAATTTTTGTGCGATCTGCAAATATCTTCAACCGTAAGGCGAAGTGTAAAAATTACCTCTGTATGTTTTGATAAGCGCACCCCTAGCTTCTGTGTGTGTTTGTGCATTCTAGGGTTAAATAAAGAAAAGTTTTTTAAATTGAAAAGTCAGGTACCTACATAATTTTATAGCCTGAACTCAAGTAGCATTAATGTGCTTAATCTTGTAACTAAGTAAACTTACAGAATGAAGCGCCTATACCCACTTGAGTGGACTCAAAGCCCTCGAACACCTACAACTGTTTACGAGAGCCATTAAACGTGATTACAGATTAAATCGCCCTTCGCTTGCTCAAAATAAATAAACGAAACATTCCGACGTCAAGTTTCCAGTGTTACCAACTTATCTGTGGCACATGTTTTTCTTGTTATAAGTTAATTATGTTATTTTAGTCACAAATGTATTATTGTGTATTTTTTGTAATGCAGCAGCAAATAAATGAATGTCTACATCTATCTATGTATATGTTGAAATGACGCCGCCGGCCGCCGCCGCCGCCGCGGCGCCGCCACCCCGGCCTACGCGCGCTAGTTCGTAGGTATTTAGATTTTGTGCGTTGTAGCCGTAAAAACACGCGTATTTTAGATTGAGTGGACTTTACTAAAAATGAAGCAAGTAGAAAGCGAGCCGGAATGGCTGGAGTGGATGAGTGAGTGCGTTTATCGGTGGTGTCTTCTTTTAACGAGCCTCATTTATTCACATTTTGCTAGAACACACAATCCCGCGTGCGTCAACCAGAGGCTTTTAAGCCTTAATTATTTATTAGATCGTAAGTCAAACTGTGCATGTTAGTTCTCCAGCAACCATTGGGCAAGCAAGCGATGTGCATTTCTTTTGATTCTGAGATCAGATAAAACGCTTCTCACTAGTGTCGCTGCCAATTAACCCGATAAGTTTGCGGTACTGTACAAAGCTTAGATTAAAATCGTAAAACGTTTCAGCAGTTAATCGGTATCGTTATTGACTCGGTGTTAACTTGGACCAACAAAATATATATGATAACAAATTATAGTAAAATATATATAATTAATAGTTTCTGCCCGCGGCTTCGCACGCGTTTTTTCTATGGAAACATTTTAAGGTTATTTCTATCAAATGGAAACTGATTTATGCGATAAAAAGATATGTAATCTATTGTAATAAGTATCTCAGTCATCAAGTACCCATAAGACAAACTCTGCTTACCTTGGGGCCAGATGATGCTGTGTGGATTGTCCAACATTTTTTATTTATTTTTGGTTTATTTATGTTATAACTTGCAATTTGTGGATACAATTTACCTTTAGGCTCCCTCGATACAGGCCTATAGCCTAGTGAAGGTGCCATCAGAAATTACATAACATTGTAGATATGTACGTCTCGGCAATAACACGATGTATTCACACTAAATTTCAAGTACAGGTAGGCCTCGGAACAATTGTGTGTCCGATCTGCAGATATTTGTTCCGGGTGTTCTGGTCGTTTTCTATGTATAATTAAAAATATCTATCTATGAAATGTATTGTATTATGTACATCAGTTATCTAGTACCCATAACACAAGCTCTGCTTACCATGGGGCTAGATAATTTTGTATGAATTGTCCAGCATTATTTATTTATTACTAGCTGCGCCCCGCGGCTTCGCCCCCGTGGAAATCGATTTGTCAAATTGTTTTTTTTTTAATATCCTATGTTAGACTCCTGGTTCTAACCTACCTTCTCACCAATTTTCAGTCAAATCGGTTCAGCCGTTCTTGAGTTATAAGTGTTGTAACAAACACGACTTTCTTTTATATATATAGATTTATTAAATTAGAAATAGGTACCTTCTCACCATGTATAACCTAATTATAAATTAAGTGTATTTACTTAATAGTTTGGCTGCAATAAATGATTTTTTATCTATATCTTTATGTATCTGTATGAGACGAAAATCACAATTGAAACAGCCAATAACAGGATCCATAAAACAACATTTTATTTTATGAAAAGCGTAAAAAGGCAATAAAACATGAAACTTGAAGGAGCAGTTGTCGTAAAGAAGAAAATTCGGCGATCCCGGCGTTTATTAAGAGGCCTCGGTTTAATCAGGAAAAAATACTTAATTAAATCTTAGCCAAGGCCAAAAGGTGCACGGTTCAGGGATGTCACAATTAATCTTAAAAAATAAACAAATGTATACCAATTTTACCAAGTTTCTGCCTGCAACTTTTTCGCGGTAGCTAAGAGGTACCGCAAAAAATGTCGACCCGTATGACTACATAGTATGAGTAAAAGTCGCTTCCCGCTGTCTGTCTCCCTATGTATGCTTAGATCTTGAAACTACGCAATTTTGAAGCGGTTTTTTTTAAATAGATATTGTTGATTCAAGAGGAAGATTTATTATACATGGCGTCTCACAGCCATACCACATTGAGGGAAAGTACCTTAAATATTGTAGATTTTTACATTTACTGAAAGAAGACATCATTTTGATTTTAAAATCAATATAAACTGCATTCAAAGATTTTTGTATAATCGCCTGTCTGAACCAGGAATCGAACCCGCCAAATTGTAAAAAAAAAGTCACATCTAATTTAACGATACCGATCAAAAGGCTCAATCGTAAGTATTATTTTTTTCCAAGTAACATAGCATCTTAAATAAAATGAAGACCATGAAATTACAAAGAAAACATCCAGAAATACCGGAACAAGTCTACCGATGAAAGGACAACGCTTCGACAGCCCTACAACAAAAAGTTATGCTTTATTTATGCCTAAACTGAGGTGCGTCTCCTTAAATCTGCTTTATCCTGTACAGGATTACAAAACATTTTTATTATAAGCAGGTCCCAGAACTTGATTAAAGCTGCTGTCCCACCGCCACGTACGCTACGCTGGCCACGTGGCGTATGTTAGCTGCGTGGGTTCATTTGTTTGTCCATCTTTAATTCGTACGTCAGAGAAACAAAGTTATCGACATACTCTAAGAATTAGCTATGTCGATAACTAAGAATTAGCTGAATTGGCAATGGGCTGGCCATATTTTGCGAAGAACCGGCAGCCGCTGTGGTAAACGTGTTCTTGAATGGAGCCCACGACTCGGAAAACGTCTGGAAATCGAATGGAGGATGCCCTTCGATCAGGTGAGATGCGGCCTGCGAAGAACTGCAGGCAGATGCTGAATGCGTCATGCTGAAGACAGGGCGCTATGGCGCTCATTGGGGGAGGCCTATGTCCAACATTGGACTAACATAGACTGATGATAATAAAAAAGAAAGGATGAATTCGTGCGTAGTGTGAGCGTGGGTTGCAGTGGACGTTACCTCATACATTTTCTTGCATAGCGAAGTTACACACGTACTTAGCTTTTCTGTGGTGGTGGTACAGCAGCTTAACTCTTTCAGGGCCTGAGCTTTCATGAAATACTGTCGGATTAGTTTTTGTTTTTGGACAGAATGAAAAATAGCTTTCACGTTTAATATTTAAAGCAATTTCTCTAGTTATTTTTTTAAACTAATCTTGAAATTACAATCTTTCTTGAAGAAATATTCATCGTGAGTAAAAAAAAAAATAACTGCGCCACCTTTGGCGCAGACGGCGATGGTCCGTCTGCGATGCAACAGGGTACGGGTGCGACTCCCGCCTTGGGAGAAATGTTTGTACGATCTGATTCTGCAGATATTTCTTTGGGATGATCTGGGTGTCCTCTATGCATTCAAATATATATAACTAGATAACTGGTATACTTCATAGGTAAATACTACTATACACTAAATAGGTACTTACTAGGTTTATATTTAAAAGGTACTACTACTACCCATAACAACTAACTTAGACTGATGATGAACATGGCAAGTCCCTAGAGACTGGCCGCCATGGCCGAATTTTGACTAGGAGGAAATCACTTTACCAAAGTAAATCTATGTCTGACGGTTGATTCCTAAAATTATTATCCATGAAATAACGAGCTGTTGAAGCCTTGCATTAAATTTGTGATGCAAATCGGATTCCCAGGCTTCAGCCAGCTCCTCCCGGGAATCTTGCAGGATATTGTAATCCAATCTGGGGCTCTGGAATCTTGCATCTGATTTTATAATTACTTCATTACTCCAGGGTAATTTGTTTAACCGATAACACAGTCCCTTTGGAACGTAGCTTTTGATGGCCTTCGTTGTTAGCGAAGGTCTGCCTGCGACGCAGGAGGTTGCAGGTTCGATTCCCTCTTTAAATGTATGTACGATCTGCAGAAATTTGTTATGGGTTTTCTGGTTGTTTTCTATCACTACATAGTATAAAACAAAGTAGTTTCCCGCTCTCTGTTTGTCCATAAGTATGCTTAGATCTTTAAAAGTACGTAACGGATTTTGATCTCAATCTTTACCAAATTCCGATTCTTACTTAGCTTCTTCTTTGTCGTTGTCTTCATTGCTGAAGGTCGTGCCCGTCCTGGAAGGCTGTCACCGCGACGCATATGAACCGCTTCCACACCACTCTGTCTTCGGCCTGTCTCAGGGCTGCAGGCAAAGTGAGTCCCGTTATAGCCTTAATTTGATCAGACCAGCGACAGAGTTGTTGACCGTTCTCTTGGTCTTTGTCCCTCTATCTTGCCCATTACCACTAGTTTTTCGAGGTTGTCAGGGTGCCTTCTTACTTAGCTATATAAACCTAAATTGTATCTATGCAAGAACGAAGTGAGCTAAAACTAGATTGTTATGTTTTTATTCTAGACTAGAAAATAACAAGAACATTTTCACAACTTTTACTTAATTAACTCTTTATAGTATAAATAGTTATTGAAAAATTGAATTTCTTTTCTGAATCTATGTACTCGTATATTTAATCGCTTGCTACGTAAAACATGCGATTAAAAGTATATTCAGCGGGGAAATTTCATAACAAACTTTCGCAATTACCAAGAGAGGTATGCAGCGACGCAGAACTATTTGATCCGCCAAAGTAAGTCTACAATGTGAATTTTCAAAGGCCTTTACCACAGAATGCCGGGTAAGGACAGAACCTTTTCTGTAAAGAAGAGGAAGAAAATTACGACGCACATGAATACTCCATTTGCATCGTGAAATATAATATACAATGTGTATTGTCGATTTCTAAAAAAATATTGATTTTACTAGGCTTATGTACCGAAATTGTATTTTTTCTTATTTTCTTAGCTAGATAGACAATCTAGATTTCAAATGAGGCTACTTTGAATAAAATACACCGTTTACTCAAAAAGATACGAAGAAAAACCAGATGAAGTAGTTTTCATTAAAAAATATATTCAATCGGCTTTATTTTTGAGATAGGTAACATATAATTTTTTATTTTTTGTTTTTTATCGATAAATATATGTCGTGTATTCGCACATTTCGTTTGATCAAGGTTCGACAATACACATTGTATACCTATAGCGATTGTGAGAGATATGCTGAGAATGTAGGTATTCATTTGCGTTAGAAGATTTCATCATCAGCCTATATCAGTCCACTGCTGGACATAGGCCTCCCCCAATGAGCGCCATAGCGCCCTGTCTTCAGCTTGCCGCATCCAGCATCTACCTGCAGTCTTTCGCAAGTCGTCATCCCACCTGGTCGGAGGGCGTCCTACACTACGTTTGCCGAGTCGCGGTCTCCACTCAAGAACACGTTTGCCCCAGCGGCCGTCGGTTCTTCGCGAAATATGGCCGGCCCACTGCCACTTCAGCTTGCTAATTCTTTGAGCTATGTCGATAACCTTGGTTCTCTGTCGGATGTATTCGTTACGAATCCTATCCTTCAGAGAAACTCCGAGCATAGCTCTTTCCATAGCTCGCTGAGCGACTTTGAACTGGTGGACCAGCCCTATCGTGAGTGTCCACGTCTCAGCTCCGTAGGTCATAACGGGTAGGACGCACTGGTTGAAAACTTTCGTTTTCAAGCATTGCGGTATGGATGACGAGAAGACTCGACGTAGTTTCCCAAATGCTGCCCAGCCCAGCTGGATCCTCCTTTTGGCCTCCTTCTCGAAACTGTTTTTACCCAATTGCAGAATCTGCCCAAGGTAAGTGTACTCGGAAACAGTTTCGAGAAGGTGACCATGTACGACCACCGGCCTTGGATCAATGTGACCATTGATCATGACTTTGGTTTTATCCAAATTCATGCCAAGACCGATACATCGGGAGGCTGAAGCTAGGCCGTCCAGCATGCGGTTCAGTTCCTCAAGCGACTCCGCCATTAAGACTATGTCATCAGCGAATCGCAGGTGTGAGATGTACTCGCCGTTTATGTTGATGCCCTTTCCTTTCCAGTCCAGCAACCCAAACATATCCTCCAATGCGCAAGTGAACAGTTTCGGGGATATGACATCCCCCTGCCTCACTCCTCTACGCAATTGGATGGGATTAGACTGCTGGCCCTGTACTTGGACACTCATGGTGGCGGCCTCGTAGAGACATCTCAGCACCTCGATATAACGATAGTCTACTTGGCATCGCTGTAAGGAATCCAGAACAGCCCAGGTTTCGATGGAGTCAAATGCCTTCTCATAGTCCACAAAGGCCAGACACAGGGGCTGATTATACTCTTCGGACTTCTGTATAATCTGCCTCACTGTGTGTATGTGGTCTATGGTGCCATATCCTCCGCGGAACCCAGCCTGTTCCGGTGACTGGAACTCGTCGAGTCTCCTGGCGAGACGGTTCGTGACTACCCGTGAGAACAGCTTATAGACGTGGCTCAAGAGTGAAATGGGTCTGTAATTTTTAAGAAGGGTTTTATCTCCCTTCTTAAAAAAGAGCACCACCAAACTCCCGCTCCACGCCTTTGGAGTTCTCCCACTGTGAAGGACGGTGTTAAAGAGGTTCTGCAGCTCCTGTATTACAGGAGCTCCTCCGGCTTTAAGAAGCTCTGAAGTAATTCCGTCCTCACCGGGGGCTTTTCCATTTTTAAGCTGCCTTAGAGCTAACACGATCTCGTCTTGACTGATGTCAGGCAGTTCGTCGGTATAGTGGCGTGTCAGGGTGGCTCTGGAATCTCGGTCATCTCGTCGGTAACGAGGGGCATGTGCAGCGTATAATCGGCCATAGAAATCCTCTATCTCGGCGGATATCTCCGGCTTTGACAATACGGTCCTCCCGTCGTGCGTTTTAAGCTTTGTCAGGTGGCTCCTGCCAAGCTGCTGAGTGAATACTTTGGACCCTCGGTTTCGCTCTATCGCCTCTTGAATGAGGCGCGTGTTGGAGCTCCGAAGGTCGTGTCGTACCATCTTCGCAATCCGCTTGTTCAGGTCTGACCTCTCTGACAAAGTCGCTTGGGTGGTCTCCCGTCTTTTTGTCATCAGCACAAGAGTCTCATCCGAGAGTTTGGACTTCTTGCCAGTACGCTGCTTTCGACAGAATTTGATGCCCTCGTCCCTCAACGTTTCAACCAGATTGTGTAGGGTCTCGTCAGCGTCATCAGTGGGTTCCAAGGCAACAAATCTATTCCCGAGAAGCTGCTGAAACTTCTCGGTGCCCGCCATGATTTGGATTGGGTCAGGTCGGAGCGTGGACTTCATCAGACGGTTTCTTTTAAGCTTCAAGTTGATATTCAGAGAGCCTCGGAGGAGTCGGTGATCAGATCCGGTATTGAACCTGTTGATCACAGAGACATCTCTGAATATGTGCTTGCTATCCGTCATGATGAAGTCGATCTCATTTTTAGTCACAGTGTCGGGGCTTTGCCATGTCCACCTCCTTTGAGGCTGTTTCTTAAAGAATGAGTTCATTAAGAACAGCCCCTCCTTCTCAAGGAAGTTGACAAGCATTTGCCCCCTGTGATTCCTGACTCCATAACCATGCGGGCCTATTCGGGATTCGTTGCCAGTCTGGGTTCCCACCTTGCCGTTAAAGTCCCCCATAACAACGTTGAAGTGGGCCTTAGTGGTGTTATGTAAGGCTTTGGATATGTCTTCATACATATCCTCCACTTCATCATCCAAGTGTGCCGAGGTCGGTGCGTAAACCTGAATTACCTTCATGCTGTACCGTTCAGACAGCCGAAGGATCAGGTACGCTACCCTGGTCGACACACTGGAGATTTCTTGGACGTTGCTAGAGAGGGCCTTATTGACGAGGAAACCTACGCCACCCTGGGATGTTTTATCACCCTCGCGAAAGTAGAGAAGATGGCCCGAGTCTAAGGTCACGGTGTCCTCCCCCTCTCTACGGACTTCACATAACCCCAGAACATGCCATTTAATGTTCTCTAACTCCACTTCCAACTGCGCTAGATGGTGGTCAAGCCTCAGAGTGCGTCCGTTAAACGTAGCCAGGGTCAAATTTTTTACTGAGTGGCAGCCTAGTGTAGCCCGGGGATTCTTAGCACCCCCTGCCCCGCCGTTACCGTGGCCGCTGCCATGGCCAGGAATAGCGAGGCGGCCGGGAACTGGGGGCCACTTTTTCTTGGCGTGTCTACTCATATGGGGGGGGGGGAATGCCCATAATCCCCACGCTGGGCATGCGGGTTGGGGATCGCAGTGCAATTTAGTGTGCTGCAAGGGACGCTGCTGCCCGCCCCCCGGTGTATGTCCCTTAGTCGCCTCCTACGACACCCACGGGCAGAGTTGGGGTGGTGCTATTCTATCTAGGCCGACACCACACAGCCACAGCCGTTAGAAGCTTTACGATTACATAATTATTGATTTGACTAGATAGCAGTTAGGACTTAATCGCTTTCTGACTAAATCTCGATATGACCATATCGCGTTAGGACTAGATCGCCATAAGGCCTGATAGTTCACTTAAATCTTGCTAATCTTTTTCGATAAGGAATTTTCTGCACGTCGTCCAGTTTTTTTAAGCCTAATAATTTCATTAATGAATTAAATTACCAAATCTCACTCGCATTGTCATCAAACTTAATAACTTATAAACTAACTAAACGAACTTATAAATAAGTATGCTAAATTTCAGCACCATCGGTTGAGGATAACAGGTCTTGTACTCAAGTTCGAATGACGTTACCTCGATGTCTCTACCTCGATGTCTCTACCTCGAAGGTACGTTTCGTCGATGGGTTTTTATCTCGAAAGATCCACAAAATGAAAGTTATTTTAAATTCTTATGGAATGAATATCGAGGTAACGTCATTCGAACTAGAGTACGAGACCCGAGGATAACTGGTCTAAAATTCAGCTAGACAAGAAGTAGCTTGTAATCATAACAAACGATAGGAAAAGCTGTGTGTTTTGGGCTTTTTGTTCGTTTTAACCGAGGCAGAATGAAGCTTAACGTCGGTAGTTTATGGCATCATATTGCGTGGAGCACACTGGGGGTCACAAGATTAAGCTACAGGAAAATGGAAAAGGAAAACTGGGCTACTTGTTGGACACGAACTTGGAATTTCTCCTTATCACTCCTATATATTTACCAAATTTTCTGGAGAATTCTGCAGTGTGGATAATATTGTGAACTGATTTTTTGAAGGATTCTGCTGAATATCCTTGTGAACGGGTTAACTTCGAACCTAGATTGTGCTCGAAGAACACCAACATAACATCACCATCATCATCAGCCTATATTATTACATGTTATCCCTTCACATGTCAAACTACAATATTATTAATAGTTTTAAAAAAATCATCTTTAGGCCTCTATTTGGTTCATCTAATGAGCGCCATAGTGCCCTGTCTTCAGCTTGCCTCATCTGCCTGCAGTGAAAGACCGCAGGCATCTGCTTGCAATCTTTCACAGGTCGCCATCCTACCGGGCGTCATCCCGCCGTAGGGCGTTCTACACTAATCCCTAGTCGCGTCGTGTAGGTATTTGTTTAGTATTCCAGTATATAGCTTTTATAATATTTATCCTATTCATGTTAAGTATTAATAGGGGCAGGGCCGTTCACTTAGATCTTCTAAAACAATCCAGGCTGGCACACAGTTTAAAAACCACCTAGACCTGTCAACATACCTTTGGTACTCCACATACCATTCTGCTATACTCTAAGTCTAAAGTCAATAGCTTACACCATTGGATTCAACAACTACGTGCCTAGTTGCAACATTATTCTTCATTCGCCTAAAGTTTAAAGAGGCTGAAGTTTTATTACCGTTTATGTTTGTTTAAATTCTAGTCTATAGAGCTATAACGTTAGATTTGTAGCTATTTGAAATAAATAAATAAATAATGGTGGACAACCCACACAGCATCATCTAGCCCCAAGCCAAGCAGAGCTTGTGTTATGAGTAGGTACTAGATGACTGATAAACATAATTATTTTTTCTGTTTACGTAAACGATTATCATCTATTATTATGGTTCTAATTGGAAGAAATTTCCGCTAGAATTATTATTATTTATTTATTACATGATTTATATTCATATATAGTAGGTACATAAAAGTTATCAGAACTTATTGACCATAAGCTCGATTCCCACCTCGGAACAATTGTGTGTACGATCTGTAGATATTTGTTTCGGGTGTTCTGGTCGTTTTCTATGTATAATAATAAATATCTATCTATGTATATATTGTATTATGCAAAGAGATTTTACATATAGAGACGTCATACTCATTGTAAAGACATAAAAACATTGCAATATTTTACTATAGTACCTAGCGTCGACGTTCGAACATACAACGCCGCATGGCATTATCTCTGTCACTCCTAAATGTAACGCATTGCTTGTTTCGTTCGTGTTGGTGGCAACAGCGCGGCAGTGATTTTAGTTCGAACAAACGAGACGCCGCACGGTATATGTCCTTATCTCTGTCACTCATAAACGCAACGCACGCATTACTTGTCTCGTTCGTGTAGGTAGCAAAGCGGCAACCCCGCGGCATTGATTTTTGAATAAAATTACATTTATTTTATGATTTTCCATTTTAAACAGTACAAAACAAATAGAAGACATAAAAAGACACATCCTTCTTGCTTTTCATAACCGTCCCATAGTAATATTGCACTTTCTAAACGCACAGCATGGCATTTTAATATTTTTCATACACCAAAATCCCGCTTCAACGTACGTCCGCGTCGCGGCTAGGAGCACGACGGACTGAGTTCAATTCAGACACGTACCTGATTCTTATCTTGTTAGGCAGACCTCGGTACAACGTATCTACTTAATTATAACATCATTGGTATTATGTATATCAGTTATCTAGTACCCATAACACAAGCTCTGCTTACCATGGGGCTAGATAATGCTGTGTGAATTGTCCAGCATTATTTATTTATAGCTATTAGAGAATACACGCAATATGTATAATTTAGATTAAGGTTGACATAACAGACAATATTATTCATTACCATTTCAAAATGACCAATTCAGACGACATTTGGTCAGTACTTTACAAATCCAGTTTCGCTGTAAAAACTGACCCAAGAAAACAAAACCCAATAATGGAAAAGTATATATTTCAGCGAATGAAAGTAAGTTATCCTAACAATATTAAAACTTTGTTTTGTTTGTTGAAATTCGATAAAATTGAGCAGAGCCGTCTCTCCGGACATACAAAACTTGTGAGTTATTTTCTCCCGCCGCCCCCTTCAGGGTAGGTCGGGGCATGCCCCTGCTTCGTTATCGGTACCGGAAACTTTTGTTTTACGAACAATTAAGTGTAACATTAACCGCCCCTAAAGTTGGTACTTAGTTTGTACAGTTTGAGATACACTGAGCTTTGGGAAGGATCTTTCTGTCATTGGTTGGTTGAAGTTTCGCAGAAAGACCGCAGAGACCGCAAACCTAAATGTTATATTGATGGTACCTGCTCTGTATTTTATTATATAGAGTTTTCTTACAGAATTACATACGTTCCAAAACTTCAAACATTTTTTATTACCCATATGTAGGCAGGTAGTTCAAATTATATAAATAATGTATAAGATACATAATATGGAAAAAGATTTTTTTACTACGGCGGGTGTGAATGTTATAATACAATCCGAAGTTGTGGCTGCGTTTTGTGGTTATTATAAATAATATGTAGAACTTATATCAGCAGGACAATAAATCCCCTCTAAATTGTATTAAGTAGACTTGCGACGACCTCTGTGGCGCGGTGGGCGAAGGTTCGCCAGCGACGCAGGAGGTGGCGGGTTCGATTCGTGCTACGAGACAATTGTGTGTATGATCCGCAGATATTTGTTCAGATTGTTGTTGTTTTAGGTCCATGTATAATAAAAAAATATCTATGCAATGTATTTGTATTTAGTATATCGTTATCTAGTACCCATAACACAAGCTCTGCTTAGCTTGGCGCTAGATGATGTTATAATAATAAAAATGAGAGCTTTATATTATCCAACCATGTATACCTACATAAATAATAAAAACATTATTACACTTGTATATATGCATGCGCCCACTCATATGTTGCATGGTGTAGTTATCCTGTTGCCGAAACTCTCATGAGATTGGTGCCTCAGGAGAACACGCACACAATCACACGCAAACAAATTCTGGGTATAACCTACAATATAGAGCATTTAATGGACAAACCCGCAAAAAAAAACCTACTAGAAAAGCCGACGATCACCAGTCGGTAAGGGGTACTCTGACAAACAGCGCTGAACGTGCTTTTTAAGCTTGTCGGCATTATAAAATAAATAAATAATGCTGGACAATTCACACAGCATTATCTAGCCCCATGGTAAGCAGAGCTTGTGTTATGGGTACTAGATAACTGATATACATAATACAATATATTACATAGATAGATATTTTTTATTATACATAGAAAACGACCAGAGCACCCGGAACAAATATCTGCAGATCGTACATACAATTGTTCCGAGGCGGGAATCGAACCCGCAACCTTCAGCTTCGCAGGCGGACCTTCGCCCACCGCGCCACATCGGTCGTCAAAATTTATGCTGAGCTTACTCCCATTGCCTGAGAATGTACTTAGTTATTAAACATGTGAATTGTATGTTATGTAAGTACCTACTTATTAATTATAGATATAGTTTATGTTTTTAGTTTATGATGTAGTATCTATAAGTAGTTATAAGTTCAGGCAATAAATCATTATTCTATTCTATTCTAAAAAATAATGAATTTATTTCAGGCAACATTAGTCTAGTACAGGATGGAAAATACTTAAAAACTACGGCCCATATAAAATATATACATTAATCTAACATCCATAAAATAATCCTATTTACTAGCACGTAGTGTCGGCGACGTGTGTGACGCAATACGTGCTGCGACCAATAATCGTCCGCGAAAACGTCGTGTTATGTGGATTGTCCTATATTACATATTTATTTATTTATATTAAAAGTAGGTTCCACATGGATCTCACTATACATACAACCTAAGAGACGTCACAAAATTTAGGGGTTGTGTTACACGATACTTTGCATTGATAACATTGTTCAACACTTCCCAGATTTTATGATGCCTTTATTGTACGTGTAAACGCGCCTTAAGCGTGACTTGTTCGCGTGTACAGCCCCTATTATGAGCTTGAGGTGTTAAGTATGTTGATTAATGAGGCAAAAGCAGTGATAAACATTGCTCGGATTTTTCTTTAGGAATTTTATTTTCTGTTTAGCAAAAATTCAAAGAAAATATGTCACAGCGCAGACATAAAGTTAAATTTATTGGACGTGGGGCAAATAATATGGTTTTGAGTGCCCCGTGTTGTACGCCAATTCTCGAAGATTTTCATCGCATCTTCTATTTTTTTTAAAGTGATGAAAAGGATTGAGTATGACTAATTTCCGATACGAATTAATAGTGTAAGTAAGTGTTACTTAAAAACAGGACTAACATGAAAAGTAAAAAGTTTCAATAGTTGTCTAAGTACCAAATACACCGGCGGCCTTATCGCTTAAAATTATTGACCACTTCTTCCTGTTAATTGGGACTCACAATAAATTTAGTTTTTAAAACTTATGCGATCAGGTCAAATCAAATTACAAACATATTATAGGTATTGTAAACAAAATATCTATACTAATATTATAAACTAGCTGCGCCCCGCGGTTTCACCCGCGCGTGGTGATAGATATTTTGGATACTATACTACATATATATATTTATGAATTGTAGCCTATGTGTTATTCTGATATGTAATATTATACTATATTATTGTAAAGTTTCATTAAAATTCATTCAGTAGTTTTTACGTGAAAGAGTAACAAACATCCATACTTACAAACTTTGACGTTTATAATATTAGTAGGATAGGAAAGTTTTGATTTTTTTGTATTATTTTTGTATTGAATAGGCTCCGAAACTACTGGACCGATTTGAAAAATGTATTCACCGTTGGGAACCTACACTTTCCCCGATGAACATAGGCTAGATTATCTATAGTGCTAAGACAAACCTATCATAGGCTTTAAGGCACTACTAACTTATTGATGTAACCTATTTGTATGAATAAATAATCTATCTATCTATCTATTATATATTAGAAATATGAAATTTGAATTTAACGCGGGTGAAACCGCGGGAAACAGCACAGAAATACTACACTCTACAATTTTATCTTGCTCCGACATAAAGTCATTTAAGTTCTCTTTATAACACTGATATAAAAACAGCGTAAGATTTTAAAAACAAATCAGCTTTAACAATCGGATAAAAGTAAAATGCGGTGTTTCCGGTTTCGTACAGCGGTCTAGATCACAGTCTAGATCTCAAACATTTATGTGGATCGTTTCCTTGGCGGAAATTATTTTCCGACCCTCTAGGATCCTTGGAACTAAATATAAAAAGTGCCCAAGACACTCTACGTGATATGTCCTCGCGACCTGCAGCTATATGGGTAGATATACGTAGATACAGGGTGGTAGAAACCATTGATATTTTTTTTTTTTTTTTTTTTTTATTATTTTTATTGATTGATTTTATTTTTCACTTTGTTGTCACCGAATTGTCATCCGTGACTGGTCTTTGGCTGAAAAAAAATAGAAAGGAAAAAAAAAAGGCCTGTATTTTGTATCTCTGTCTAAATAAGTGTTTTTTCTATTCTATTGGGTGGCACAGGTGCTTTTAAGACCAAAGTCCTTTTGTACCTAAGAACTTATTCAATAGAATAGAATATAATAGAAATAACAATTCTTTTCGCAGGTCCTCATCCCACCTGGTCGGAGGGCGTCCTACACTACGTTTACCGAGTCGTGGTCTCCACTCAGGAACACGTTTGCCCGTTTGCAAATGTTTTGCGTTTGGCGGGATGACGACCTGCGAATAACTGCAGGCTCTATGGCGCTCATTGGGGGAGGCCTATGTCCAACAATGGACTATTATATGATGATGATGATTGTACAAAACACGTACAAGCATAGAATAAACAAACAAAGAAGTTTATGATGGGGGTAAGTGACATAATATTCAATTCCCCCACACTACTATACACTAGCCAAACTCGATGTAAAATGTTTGTAAACAAACCACTTCACAAATAATTGATACTTGCTTGGCTTCGACTTTTAGATATAGTAATAAGCAACATATATAGAAGGAACGATCTCAAACCGACGCATGTGCAACATGTTCCTCCATCTGTTGATTTGTTTTTGGATTTTTTAATAAATTAGATGAAATTATGCTCGCAGAACTAAGGTACATAAAAATGTTATTTTTTAACAACATGTAGGTAATTGTAGTAAAATAAAATTTTGTAAAATAAAATTTTCAAAACACACACATGGTTCAAATCTCTGCCTGCAGACAAATTTAATCTGTCGCGTCGTTGAAAAGCCTAGTTTTATTTGATCGCCTACAAAAAGTCTTAGTTACTGCAAAAAGTGTGGCTTCAACAAAAAAATGGATAATCGAGACGCATAATAAACAGCATCACAACTTTTTTGAACAGGATTCACCTCCATCCAATTGACCTAATATGAAAATCGAACCTATCATCTGAACATGGCTTTATAAGCAGAAAATTGTAAATTAAATCGTCCTTATCCGCCGCAATTTCAAACTGTATACCGAGCTAGATAAAGATTATAATCCAGTAGAATAAAAAACTGAAACCGCAATGGTTTGAGATGGGTTTAATGAAGGATGCCTATACGTCGGCTGGAGAGGTTCGTTAGTTACTAACAAAAAGAACGGAAACTGAGAACAATACACAACGGATTTGATACTGAGGTTTTTCTTCTATTTTAATTGGAAGGCGTATTTCGCGAATGTTACGGGAGACATTTTTATTTTTCCCTGTCAGAAAGAACAATCCGATTGCAATTTTTTTTTTCAAGAGGAGGTCTTCAGTACTCCTGTCATCCCGTGACCACGACAGTGTGTAAACCTGTTGAAACTTCGGGAAAAATAGGTAAATACCCGTAAAAATAGTACTTGTAATAATCCGGTTGCATTATAGTTGGATTTTTAAGACACTTACTAAATAGTGGAGCTACAATCTAATTATAATGTCCTCACTGTAATCTCATAACAAGATTTTTTTAGCTATGAAACGACTGTTTTTGTATAGGGTTACCCTATCCGACCTAGTTAAGTTAAGCACTATATCTCGGTATTCATATTCATATCATTTATTGTGATTTCATGCAATATTACGAGTAGTCCTTAGGTTTAGTATGTTAGTGGGTACACAATGCATAATAACCCAGTCAGGGCACAACAATGTTTGGGTTCGTTCTTGTTAAATTGTTAATTTAATTATATAAGTATATCATTAATTACATTCAATTGTTTTCTAACAAGTTAACAAGTTGTAACAAATTAACAAGTTTCCTATATTGGAATGTCATTTTTAAATAAGTAGTAATTTGTATTGGATAAGAACAAGTCTTAAAATCGAAATAAAATCTCATTATTTAAAAATTTTATGCATTGGAGAAAAATAGCTACAATTTATATGTTTTCATTTTGCTGTTTATTTTGTTTTGTTTGTTAGTTATAAGTTTAGGTTATGATAGGACTGCGTACTTTACGAAGTAAAAATCCTTAACAATAAATATAATTAAAAAAAAGGTAGGTACTTACTAATTTAATCTGTAGGTCTATATAGTATGTCAGCTAGTACACATTTTGTGTTTTGGTTTTTTGTTCTAAACTGTCATCGGAGAAAAATTCGTGGATTGAATAGTAGCATATTTCTAATAATAAAGTTTTCAAGTGTTTCATAAAGATAGAGCGCTCCTTCTTTTACTGTACCTCTAGATTGTTGGTAACAGTGTACGTAGACTGTTGCTAAGAATCTAGATGTAGGTCAACTAATCCATGCCAATGGCAATCGTAAGCGTCCCTGAGACGCTGGCTGCACTGCACAAAAACACAACATGAAATAGTATATTACTACATTTAAAATATGTAGTATACATAATAGTAGGATGCGGCTACTATATGTCATCATCATAGGCAGCCTATAGCAGTCCACTGCTGGAGATGGGCCTCCCCCAATGAGCGTCATAGCGCCCTGTCTTCAGCTTGCCGCATCCAGCATCTACCTGCAGTCTTTCGCAGGTCGTCATCCCACTTGGTCGGAGGGCGTCCTACACTACGTTTACCGAGTCGCGATCTCCACTCAAGAACAGGTTTGCCTCAGCGGCCGTCGGTTCTTCGCGAGATATGGCCGGCCCACTGCCACTCCAGCTTGATAATTCTTTGAGCTATGTCGATAACTTTGGTTCTCTGTCGGATGTATTCGTTACGAATCCTATCCTTCAGAGAAACTCCGAGCATAGCTCTTTCTATAGCTCGCTGAGCGACTTTGAACTGGTGGACCAGCCCTACGGTGTATAAGTATACTATTTTAACCCTTATTATTTGAATAAGGGTTAAAATATAAGGAAATTATATGTCGATTTTTCATAATTATTATTAGTACACACTAAAACAAAAACCATTTTTTTATCTCAGGCAACACTCTTCTGAAATGTCACATTATCAAACGTCAAAATCAGTTCAAACTTGAAGGACAGTTATTTTTCACCAAATTTGCACAATCGGAGATGTTAGTACCTACTATTGCTTATTCTGTGCAATGCTTCGACATACTATAGGTACATAGCTAGGTAGGTATTATACGGGCCGGTCCCTAAAAACTACACTGTATTCTATGGCGCAATCGAAGACGTAGTACTATTGCTTATTCTATGGATCTATTGCTAGTGCTGCGAGCACGAGCTGGATTCCAAGTTTCATCCTTCTAGGTCATCTGGAAGTAGGTTAGATTTAGGTACTATATGTATGTCAGTCAGTCAGTGTGAATTTTTACGACTTTTTGACCTTCATATCTTAATAACCGTTTGAGCTAGCTTCATGAAATTTGGGCTTCTACATGTCCTTATGGATATAATTAAACAGACGTAGTTTTATGTGTTTACGTTAAAGATGTTTTGAGTTATAGAAGGGTCAAAAGTGGCACCAAGTGGTTCGTGTAATGATATACTCGGCGCGTTCCTTTGCTTGAACTTGGCTTAGACACGCTGCCGCGTGCCCTAATACAGCGTTGCATTTGTTTAAAGGTTAAATGTTGTGAAGTGTTTCAGTCTCGTGGTGTGGTGTCATCGCTCGATATTCCACACCTTTACACATTTGGATGGTAGTTTTTTTCCTTAGGGAACTCTTACTCGGGCTAAGATTGTACGACGTGGCTTGTAGTAAAAATACCCCTTGTTTGTTTTCATGTACATTTATTATTTTTGTTGAAGAGCAGAAATTACATTTTGGAACAGCTAGTTACTAATCGCTAACAGGTAAAAAAAAACATTTCGGTCTATTTTACAAATTACAAGACACTGAACTTATAATTTATTATTCTCAGTCATTGGTGAAAATCAATTAATGGTTACACCTATTTATTTATCTTTAGCATTTAGGTGTAGTTAGTCTCTTCATCGTAAAACCTTTCCTTGTTTTCGAATTAGTATGTTTGGTTTCACATGGAGTTCTGGTTTTATGTGTGGTGGTTGTGCTTGTAGATGCGGTGGTGCATGGAGGTCTGGTTTTACGTGTGGTGGTTGTGCTTGTAGATGCGGTGGTGCATGGATGTTTGGTTTTACGCGTGGTGGTTGTGCTTGTAGATGCAGTGGTGCATGGAGGTTTGGTTTTACGCGTGGTGGTTGTGCTTGTAGATGCAGTGGTGCATGGAGGTCTGGTTTTATGTGTGGTGGTTGTGCTTGTAGATGCGGTGGTGCATGGAGGTTTGGTTTTACGCGTGGTGGTTGTGCTTGTAGATGCAGTGGTGCATGGAGGTCTGGTTTTATGTGTGGTGGTTGTGCTTGTAGATGCGGTGGTGCATGGAGGTTTGGTTTTACGCGTGGTGGTTGTGCTTGTAGATGCGGTGGTGCATGGAGGTTTGGTTTTACGCGTGGTGGTTGTGCTTGTAGATGCGGTGGTGCATGGAGGTTTGGTTTTACGTGTGGTGGTTGTGCTTGTAGATGCGGTGGTGCATGGAGGTTTGGTTTTACATGTGGTGGTTGTGCTTGTAGATGCGGTGGTGCATGGAGGTCTGGTTTTACATGTGGTGGTTGTGCTTGTAGATGCGGTGGTGCATGGATGTTTGGTTTTACGCGTGGTGGTTGTGCTTGTAGATGCAGTGGTGCATGGAGGTTTGGTTTTATGTGTGGTGGTTGTGCTTGTAGATGCAGTGGTGCATGGAGGTTTGGTTTTATGTGTGGTGGTTGTGCTTGTAGATGCAGTGGTGCATGGAGGTCTGGTTTTATGTGTGGTGGTTGTGCTTGTAGATGCGGTGGTGCATGGATGTTTGATTTTACGCGTGGTGGTTGTGCTTGTAGATGCAGTGGTGCATGGAGGTCTGGTTTTATGTGTGGTGGTTGTGCTTGTAGATGCGGTGGTGCATGGATGTTTGGTTTTACGCGTGGTGGTTGTGCTTGTAGATGCGGTGGTGCATGGAGGTTTGGTTTTACGCGTGGTGGTTGTGCTTGTAGATGCGGTGGTGCATGGAGGTTTTGTTTTACGTGTGGTGGTTGTGCTTGTAGATGCGGTGGTGCATGGAGGTTTGGTTTTACATGTGGTGGTTGTGCTTGTAGATGCGGTGGTGCATGGAGGTCTGGTTTTACATGTGGTGGTTGTGCTTGTAGATGCGGTGGTGCATGGATGTTTGGTTTTACGCGTGGTGGTTGTGCTTGTAGATGCAGTGGTGCATGGAGGTCTGGTTTTATGTGTGGTGGTTGTGCTTGTAGATGCGGTGGTGCATGGATGTTTGGTTTTACGCGTGGTGGTTGTGCTTGTAGATGCAGTGGTGCATGGAGGTCTGGTTTTATGTGTGGTGGTTGTGCTTGTAGATGCGGTGGTGCATGGATGTTTGGTTTTACGCGTGGTGGTTGTGCTTGTAGATGCGGTGGTGCATGGAGGTTTGGTTTTACGCGTGGTGGTTGTGCTTGTAGATGCGGTGGTGCATGGAGGTTTTGTTTTACGTGTGGTGGTTGTGCTTGTAGATGTGGTGGTGCATGGAGGTTTGGTTTTACATGTGGTGGTTGTGCTTGTAGATGCGGTGGTGCATGGAGGTCTGGTTTTACATGTGGTGGTTGTGCTTGTAGATGCGGTGGTGCATGGATGTTTGGTTTTACGCGTGGTGGTTGTGCTTGTAGATGTGGTGGTGCATGGAGGTCTGGTTTTACGTGTGGTGGTTGTGCTTGTAGATGCGGTGGTGCATGGATGTTTGGTTTTACGCGTGGTGGTTGTGCTTGTAGATGCGGTGGTGCATGGAGGTTTGGTTTTACGCGTGGTGGTTGTGCTTGTAGATGCGGTGGTGCATGGAGGTTTTGTTTTACGTGTGGTGGTTGTGCTTGTAGATGTGGTGGTGCATGGAGGTTTGGTTTTACATGTGGTGGTTGTGCTTGTAGATGCGGTGGTGCATGGAGGTCTGGTTTTACATGTGGTGGTTGTGCTTGTAGATGTGGTGGTTGTGCTTGTAGATGTGGTGGTGCATGGAGGTTTGGTTTTACGTGTGGTGGTTGTGCTTGTAGATGCGGTGGTGCATGGAGGTCTGGTTTTACATGTGGTGGTTGTGCTTGTAGATGCGGTGGTGCATGGAGGTCTGGTTTTACATGTGGTGGTTGTGCTTGTAGATGCGGTGGTGCATGGATGTTTGGTTTTACGCGTGGTGGTTGTGCTTGTAGATGCGGTGGTGCATGGAGGTTTGGTTTTACGTGTGGTGGTTGTGCTTGTAGATGCGGTGGTGCATGGATGTTTGGTTTTACATGTGGTGGTTGTGCTTGTAGATGCGGTGGTGCATGGAGGTCTGGTTTTACATGTGGTGGTTGTGCTTGTAGATGCGGTGGTGCATGGATGTTTGGTTTTACGCGTGGTGGTTGTGCTTGTAGATGCGGTGGTGCATGGAGGTTTGGTTTTACGCGTGGTGGTTGTGCTTGTAGATTCAGTGGTGCACGGAGGTTTTGTTTTACGTGTGGTACATAGGGTACAAGTAGGGGTAGAAGTTGTTGTCGAGGCTGGTGGTTTCGGCCTAGGAGTCTTTTTTACTTGGCGATGGGGTATAAATGGCCATTTACAGTTTTCTGGAATAAAAAGGACATCATTATAGTAGTTTTTAGAAGAATATGGTTAGTATCTTTATTTAAAAATTAAATAACCATATTAAAAATGAAATAAAAAATTGCTACAAATGAGAACTATTATTTAAAATTGATACAATTGATTTAACTGCAGACTGTTGCGTACAATCTACAGGTAGCTCAACTGATTCATATCAGTACCAATTGAAAGCATTCCCGAGTTACTGCCTGCATGACTCCGGTGTATGGCATTGCCGATACGCTGCGCCAGATACAAACCAATTTGCCGTTCACGAGACTCTAAAAAAAGTATATAATGTTAGCCATGGGACTCAATAAAAAAAAGGAATGTGCTTTTTTGCATTACGAATAAAACAGATAGAAAGAGGTTTCTTTTTCCGTACTGTACCAATAGGTCCCAATTGAAAAGTTATTGATAACGGGATATTAACATTTTTATTTTATTTTAACAACGTACCAATAGGTACAAACTTTTAATTTATAATACAATAGAATATTTAGTTACAGATCATCATCATCATCATCATCAGCCTATGATAGTCCACAGCTGGAAATAGGCCTCCCACAATGAGCGCCATAGCGCCCTGTCTTCAGCTTAACGCATCCAGCATCTACATGCAGTCTTTTGCAGGTCGTCATCCCACCTGGTCGGAGGGCTCCTACACTATGTTTACCGAGTCGTGGTCCACTTAAGAACACGTTTGCCCCAGCGGCCGTCGGTTCTTCGCGAGATATGGCCGGCCCACTGCCACTTGCTAATTCTTAGAGTTATGTCGATAACTTTGGTTCTCTGTCGGATATATTCGTTACCAATCTTATCCTTCAGAGAAACTCCGAGCATAGCTCTTTCCATAGCTCGCTGAGCGACTTTGAACTGGTGGACCAGCCCTATCGTGAGTGTCCACGTCTCAGCGTAGGACGCAGTGGTTTGCGGTATGGATGACGAGAAGACTTACTTACAGATATATTATTATTAACGATTCCACAAATTATCATGCAAAGAAAGCAGAGTTATTCGTTCTCTGGTTGATTGGAGGGAGGGTGGTGCACGCCAATTAATTGCATTCCGTGGGATTGTAAGAGGTTAAAGAAACGGATGTAAACTTAACTGTTGCTCTTGTTCTTTTGGACAGATTGACAGCAATTTTGACAGATAGTCTATAGTCTCCCTGTTTCGAATGCACTGACCTTCAACATTGGCACTGGGGGCAGCGCAGCAAGCAGCAAGCCACTGTGGATAAAACATGGTTCGTGTAAATGTTGATTTTGTTTAATTATTATATATATTCGCCCAAGGTAAGGCGTATATACGAAAGTTTAAGAAAAAAGTAAAATAAAATAAACAATGCTGGACAATCTACACAGCATCATCTAGCCGCAAGTTAAGCAGAGCTTGTATTATGGGTACTATAAGCTTGTATTGTTCAAATGTAGGTAAACTTTATTTATGGTTTGGGCTATACATATACAAACAAATAATGACTAGATAAATTTATATTATTCTTAGTTTTGGATGATCAATATTAAACAGAGTATTAATTACGCTTCTACGTTTGTATGGAAAAGTGAGCGACTCTTTTAACCTTAATACTGGTTCCGGAGGTTCATCATCGTCATCATCAACGGCCTTTACTTGAACTATGTTTAATGTACGACGTTTTTGCTCACAATACATAGATAGATATTTGAAACATTAATTTAATTTATCTGTTTTATTATACATTTTTAACCTTTAGAACATGTCCAACCATCTACCTATTGCTATAAATCATCATCATCCTATGTTAGTCCACTGCTGGACATAGAACTAATGAGCGCCATAGTGCCCTGTCTTCAGTTTGTCGATATTGCTACACTATTACACTATACTATAACTATAACCGGGTCCATAATTTATTAAATAAATTTGTTCATTTGTCTATATATTCTTAAAATTATTGTGAAGGCAAGTTACAATCAAATAATAGTAACACAATTGAACAACTACAACTGAATCAATTGAACTAACTGCTGAAAGAAGGTCGGAGGCGTCCCCAAGATGCTGGCTTCATTTCCCCGCTGTATAGCAATGCTGATGCGTTGCGCCAGATACCAGCTCTCGGGTCACGTCGCTTCAACCAGACGCTCAGACATTTTTGTAAAAACTCGGAACTTCGGTACCCTACGGACCTAGGGTCTCGACTCCAGGGAGAGCAAATGCATAAATAAATTACTAAATGACCCCGCTCTCATCAAATGATATCTTTTTTTAGCAAATAAACTTTATCACCTATAATCTAGCTTATATTAGACAAACATCCGATGCCTAGCGTACTCGGTTGTTTGCTCCGCGAGCTCGGCCGAATTATTTGAATAGTTGCGTAAAAATATCAATTAAGACACTTTTTTTTTCATTCTTTAAAATTATAAAAAAGAAAAGAACAGCAAACATTTTGTCTAAGAATCCTTGTTTTATCAAGACTAAAATAATAATATTAGAGCAAAAATGTTGTCCAAGAGTTCTTGTTTTACCTCTGTTTTCAAATAATAAATATTAATTTGTCACTCCTAAAAAAATATGACAAAACAAATCCTACTAATATTAGAAACGCGAAAGTTTGTAAGTATGGATGGATGTTTGTTATTCTTTCACGTAAAAACAACAGAATGGATTTTAACGAAACTTTCCAATAATATAGCTTATACATCAGGATAACACATAGGCTACAATTTATATAAAGATATATTGTATATTATCCAATAAAATAAAAATTGTATATTTTTTTAAAATATAGGTAGCCCTATATTTTTTTCTGAATTTCGTGGAAACTTTTTTACAAAACAGCGGATTAGCACGTAAAAATGTTGTCTAAGAATCCTTCTTTTCAAATAATAAATGAATAGTCACTGTTAAAATAAAATGATTACAAAACAAATAGCCAATAAACTAAAAATATACGATGTTTTTTCTGGATTTCAATGATGTCCGTGGAAACCTTTGACAAAACAGCGGGAACGCACTAACTGTACTTCTATACTAATATTATAAAGAGGAAAGGTTTGATTTTTTGTTTGTTTGTAACGAATAGGTTCCGAAACTAGTGGACCGATTTGAAAAATTCTTTCACCGTTGGGAAGCTACACCATCCCCGGTGAACATAGGCTATATTATATTTTCAAAAAGTTAGGGATCCGTACTAAAACCGTGCGAAGCTGGGAAGGTCCGCTAGTCTAAGATAAATATCTATAGCTTCGAGGTAAAAAAATGTTGCTTATTTATGTTTTTTGCTATGATATCTAGTGTACTTTAAATCTAAAGTCATTTAAAACGGGATATTTACCATGATTTGATTTTTGAGTTATCCAATATGTCTGCCCATAAAAACTCGCAGTGCCTTCAGTTACTCCGTGATCATGGCGCATGCAACTGTGCCGAAATATTGGATAACTCAAAAATCAAATCATGGTAAATATCCCGTTTTAAATGACTTTAGTATTAATAACCATGATAGTTTCAAAAGTTTTACTTTAAATCTAGTTGAATCCAAAATATTTTTAAACTTACCAAGCAAACGATCAGCAGATAAATGAAGCCCTTCATCTTAGCGAACCTCTCTTTGCCGGTTTCTTTAGTATTCAATCGGATAATCCGATTTACAAGACTAAATCAATTTAACATGTAAGAAAACTTGTTCACCAGTCACCCTACAGGTCCCAAGGGTTTGTCAGTGCCAATGACTAACGAATTGCAATAGAAGCCTTATATAGTTAGTTCTTTTTTATTGTTGTCGTCATACGTTTCGTATAAACCTTTTTAAATGTTCCCTGTATTATGCTGGTGATATATTTATATAGTTGCTACGACAGTTGTCGGCAGAATCTTGCATACGTACGCCATGTTGTATTGCATTATTTCAGTCTGTTTTCAATTTAAAACACCTGAGCAAATATTATTTTAAATAAAATTCTTATATTGTTTAATTGATTAATTATGCACCATTATAATAACAGCATTTATATGTTAGTTGTTGTTTTAGGTGTTGTTTACTTAATGCATTTATCATGAGAAGTGTGTTATTTTTTTACACAAAACGCTGCAGGAAAAGTATGATTCTATGGAGAAAGCGCTGGTGAACGTAAAATTGGAAACTAAGAAAATTAGAGAAATCAAACTTGGCGAAGAAACGATAAAATTAATGAACGAGAGGACATGATGTTAGAGAAACGAAAAGATAACCGTCAAAATATCGCGAAAATAAGCAAAAACATCCAAGAGTCAATAAAAAACATAGAAAAGCAACGAGACTAAATATTTTAAAAGAGCAAATAGAAAAAACAGGTGGAATTAAAAAAGGGATAAAGCAACTGAAAGAATACACACAATGGATACCAAACATGAAAAACAAAAATAAGAAGAAACTGACAAACAAAAGATCAACAATATCCAAAATAGCGACAGAATTCTATAAGAGGTTATATACCGAAACTGACAAAAACACATCAACAGACACAGAAATAGACACAGATCAAGAAGAAACGCCTTGCATACTTGAAACTGAAGTAATAAAAACACAAAAAAGCGGCAAAGCAACTGGAGAAGATACAATTTCCAACGAAATACTGAAAGCAACTATAAATATACTATCCAAACCTTAGACGCAACTATTTAACGAAATATTAGTTTCTGAACAAATTCCGACCCACGGACGAAGTCAACTATTGTCCTGTTACACAAAAAGGGAGAATTTTTTTTAATAAATAATTACAGACCCATATGTCGTATGTCCAATCTATACAAAGTGTTTTCTAAAATAATACTTGGCTGCATAATGAAACACCTAGAAGATAACCAACCAAGAGAACTGGCGGGTTTTCGCGCAGATTATTCAACTATCAACCATATCCATGTGGTGAATCAGATCATCGAAAAACTAAATGAATACAGCAAACAGTACAATATGGCGTTCGTCGATTACAACAAGGCTTTTGATTCTTTGAGTCATGAATACATCTGGAAAACACTTAAAAGCCAGGGCGTGAAAAGCAAATATATACAAATTTTAAAAGAAATATACAAAAACTCCACAGCAACGGTACAACTTGAACAGCAAGGACAAGAGTTTAGTATACAGAGGGGCGTCAGGCAAGGAGATCCACTTTCTCCAAAACTTTTCACGGCAGTACTGGAGAACGTATTTAGGAATTTAGACTGGGTAGATTTTGGAATAAATATAAATGGAATAAACCTTAACCATCTAAGATTCGCCGACGACATTGTTATATTCGCAGACAGTCCAGATATTCTACAGACTAAGTTACAGCAACTAGATGTTGAAAGCCAGAAAGCAGGTTTATCAATGAATCCAACAAAAACTAAAGTGATAACAAATGCAATAAAAGAGAAAATAGAAATCGGAAAAGAGATTATTGAATATGATGATGAATATATATAATATATTTGGGACAGCTAATATCAACAAAGGACCAACACTTAAAAGAAATTGATGGAAGTATAAGCAAAACCTGGAAACGTTACTTCGTTGTTTGTTAAAGAAATAGTTAAAAACGAAACAGTATCTATGTCGGTAAAAAGCAAACTGTATAACATACGCATTTTGCCATGTCTCACTTATGGGTGTCAAACATGGCCTGCTACGAGCAAAACCTACCAAAAACTTAAGGTTTGCCAACACAACATGGAGCGAAGCATGTTCAATATATGCCAATGCGAAGATGGACGACTTCAAAAATAAGGAAAAAAACAAAAGTTACCGATGTTCTACAAAAAATTAAAAATCTCAAATGGAATTGGACCGGCCACACTATCAGAACAAATAAAGGAAAATGGACGAAAGATGTGATGGAATGGTATCCTAGGAATGGAAAAAGAAGAAAGGGACGTCAAATCAAGAGATGGGAAGATGACGTACCAAAAGGATGGAGAAGACTAGCTCGTGACAGAGATGATTGGAAGAAGCTAGGGGAGACCTATGTCTAAGGACAACCTGACCAACAAACTGGTTGCTGAAGAATTCAGTTAGGTCATAGATGATAGGATCAATAAGATACTTACTTTTTAATAATACTTTATTTATCATTATCATACTTTGGTAAGTGAATAAATGCTTTTTTATTTTATTTATTTATAGTGTTTTATTTTGTATCAGTAGACAGTGGAAAGTAGAAGCAAAAGAAAACTTTTGACTGCAATTTAAGCTTTTTCCGGGAAGCAGGTGATCTAAAATAGTTCGACAACTAACGTATGACCGTGGATAGTTAGAATTAAGATATTAGGTTTTCATCTATGGGACTGGCTGAGTCCCATAGGTGAAAACCTGATATGACTGGACTATCAGCGCTTGATACCGAAATTACCCCATAAACATATTTAACCACTGACCATAAGCAAAATCAGCAATATAACTGAGCAATTAGGGTTCAGTACAAATACTGCTGCATTGAGGAAACCGACCACATTCTCATGGTAAAAACGAATTACAGATAAAACGCATTATTTTTATAAGCTAGCAAATCGTTCAACTATTACGATTTATTAACACATCTGTAAGTTAGCTCAAACTCTTGCTTAGCGATGTTTTTTTTTAAGATAATTTAATATTGTTGTGTTCTTGTTTTCATTATCTTTAAGTCGTCTACTTTCGCTGTTCGTCATGTCTAAGTAAGTCAACAGTGTCTATGTAAGTACATTTCTGCGGAAACTTGCAGTCTACTCAGCACACGCAAATGCCTGTGTACTAAGTCATCATCAACATCAACCTATGTTAGTCCACAGCTGGACATAGGCCTCCCCCAATGAGCGCCATAGCGCCCTGGCCTCAGCTTGACGCATCCAGCATCTACCTGCAGTCTTTCGCAGGTCGTCATCCCACCTCGGAGGGCGTCCTACACTACGCTTACCGAGTCGTGGTCTCCACTCACGAACACTCGAGCCCGAGCGGCCGTCGTCGGTTCTTCGCGAGATATGGCCGGCCCACTGCCACTAACTACTGTACTATGTAAATAACTATTTGTAAGACCTAGCTGTAAGTTTTCCTAAAATTTTATAAATAAAAAAAATCTACACGTATGCATGCAGCTGCAGAATCTGGTTTCTCTGATTTCAAGAATAAAACATAATAATTGTGATAGTTTGTGTGTTTTTCGTGGTTTATTACACGATTTGATCATCAAGGTTGATAAAGTTCGTTAGTATGAATGAATGAATGAATGAACACTTTATTGTACCCAAAATAACAAAATAACACCTTATATCTAAATCTTACATAATAACAGTACAATAGGCGGCCTTATCGCTTAAAGCGATAAGGTAAGTATATATACCTAGTTATTTATACATTGCCTGGATAAAGTACTTAAATTTTGTAGTTTAAAATTACTAAAAAATCTGTTCATATATTTTCTAACATACAAAAATACTTTATTTCACACCAGATAAAGATTTATTGCAAAAAGACATCACATGCGAAATAAACTGTGCTTAGAAGTGATCTCTTCCAGCTTAAGTCTGCTATGAATAAATTGATTGATTCATTCGCCCTCCGGCCAGGTGGGATGACGACCTGCGAAAGACTGCAGGTGGATGCTGGATGTGGTAAACTGAAGACAGGGCGCTGTGGCGCTCATTGGGGGAGGCCTATGTCCAGCTGTGGACTATCGTAGGCTGATGATGATGATGATGATTAGTTTTTCCAAGTACAAATTTTACACACCCTAGGTTTCTGGGGGCATTTTTGGGACTATTATCGGTTGTCATCTAGCAGTATTTCAAAGATTCACCTTACACAAATTTGCATAACACACCATTATGGTTATGGTGCGTTGTGTCGCCACACAACCATTAATGGTGTGTTGTGAAAACTTGTATAAGCTATCTTTGAAAACTGAGACAATCTGAGATGTCAGAGGTTAAATAATTTAAAAGAAAAATGATATGTTGAATAGTTTAATTCAATCACAACCTACAATTTACCTAAACCTTTTTACACTACTGCACAATAACACACAATTTACCTAAACCTTAGACATACAATGATAATCGCATACAAAAAAAAAGTAAGTTAATAACGCTTTCTCGGCCCAAAAAGCAAAGCAGCCGTAGGTGCCACGCACTTAAATATTGCCTAGCTCTATCGAGGACGTCGAGCCTTTTGCATGCAAACTTGTCTTCCAGATTACTGCAAAACTGGACATCACCGGAGATTTCCATACTCATTTCAAGGCTCGATATGATTGACTTTTTCTTTCTTGTAGATTTTTCCATTGTTGTGGTCGAATTTGGTTTTAATTTAGCTATTAATGTTCTGGTTGTAGAATAAGTTTTGATTGTAGCTTTAGTGGTAGTTGAGGCCTTAATAGGTGACTCTATGGTAGTTTCGCATGTTGGCAGCTTAACTGTAAGAATTAAAAATAAAAACTTTAAATAATTCTTCGGAATATAGAAACAAAACTTTACCAAAAAGTTACCCAAGTTAATGCAAAAAAAATGAGTCTTTTTCCACTTGCCCTATTAGTTTCTGTGGGACAAATCTTGCAGCAAAATTTTGACTAGTTATGCTCAATAAGGAAAATTTCATAAGATTTGCAGACTACTAATAGCTGCTATATAAACTAACGGCTATTGCGGAAACACAAAAGAACCTACAGGGTGTATTATCAATTATGGATACTATTTCTAAAGAACTTTCAATAATATTAACCATAAATAAAACCAAATACAATACAATTAAAATTCGCTTTATTGCACATCAAACACAGAAAAAAATTAAAGAACAAACAAACAAAGATACAGATGCACAACGGGCGGCCTTATCGCTAAGAGTGATTTCTTCCAGGCAACATTTGGATGGACACGTAGCTATAGTATAGGTGGTGTATTATATATACAAAACATTTACAAATACATAAATACTTGTTTATACGTAATGGAAATAAATATTGATTATAGAAACTATTATACATAAAATATGAACTATTTGAAGTCGAAGAAAGAACGTGTTCATAGACCATATGTTTAAATATAGGGAAAGAATTAGCTTGTCTTATTGGGGTAGGTAATGCATTCCATAGTCTGGTGGCATGAACGGTGAACGAAGAACTGTAGGCATGGAAGGGGCGGGGAGTTTGCAGCAAAAGGGTATCGGTGGAGCGAAGGGAGCGGGTATGAGTTTGGTGCAGGTACTTGAACCGTTCCTTGAGGAACCGAGGAGTATTTGTATTTAAAATACTTATTATATCTAAAACTAAAATAACATCAGCACAACCAATTATAATAGACAATAATAGGATTCAAAATGTAGAAAGATCCAATTATTTAGGAGTTGTTTTTACACTAAAAGTATGGAGACTCAAGACATCAATATTGTCACAATGGAATGTAGACTGGATAGATTCTGCCGGATATGAATTCCATTGAGAGTGCAGTTTTTGTTTTCTTATAAATAGAGAGGCGATTCATGACTCCTTTCACAACTTTTCTCAACTCTCATGTTTTCAAATTTATTCATCTATTCCCATCTCAAAAAGCCACCCTGTAAACCTGACCTACATCCATACGTAGGGATGACTAGTATAATCGATAATTTATGTGATTCAAAAAATTAAGTCATTTAGACACCTGAGATTTTACAGACTTTACTGTAAAATAATGCAAAATCATCATCATCAGACTATAGCAGTCCACTGCTGGACATAGGCCTCCCCCCAATGAGTGCCATAGCACCCTGTCTTCAGCTTGCCGCATCCAGCATCTACCTTCTGTCTTTCGCAGGTTGTCATCCCACCTAGTCGGAGGGCGTCCTACACTACGTTTACCGAATGCAAAATGTTGAGCAACAATAACAAAATCCATACAACTTTTGAAACTATCATGGTTATTAACACTAAAGTCATTAAAAACAGGATTTTTACCATGATTATTTTTTGAGTTTTCCAAAATTGTGCTGAAATATTGGAAAACCCAAAAATCAAATAATGGTAAATGTACCGTTTTATAAATGACTTTAGTAGTAACAAAATCGATTACAACTTCTTCATAAACGAAATCGATTGTCATCGTTAAGTGGTCGAGTGGATAAAGGAACAACTGATGAATTTACTTACGTTCACAAGAATGTGGCATCGTGTAGCACAAATCCAACTGAAAAGATGCGAAAAATATTACTGATATTTTACACACATTTTTTATAATTAAATTCGAAAACAGGTGTTTTAAAAGTATTTTCGACCACGTTTTTGTTAATTTTATTTATATAGATCAATAAAAAATTTTACTCACCGCAATATAAACAATTATTACAGCTTTCATTTTGTTTCTGACTAATTTCTTAACGTGAAGGCTCTTTCTTCTTGGAAATTATTTCTTCTAATAACAATGGGTATGTACCAGTTGCTTTTATATAGCGAGGAGGAAGATGTATGAGTTTAAGTTTATTAAGTTTGTTAACAATAGAAAAAATATAACATTTAATAATAGAAAAAATATATAATTGAGGCTCATTTAAATAAAGGTTATCTACAGTGTGTTTTTTTGAAACATGATAATACGAAAAATGGAAAAAATAAAACTGTGATCAACAGTGTGCAGTGCATGATATAAAACGATTATTTTGTTTATATCATGTTAAATTATATTGTATTAAATTGTTTTAATTTATTAATAAAATTATTTTTGTGCCTTTTGATTTTTGTAAGCAATGACAGTACCCAATTTGAACGGTGAATATCATAACAATGAAAAAAGATATACCCATAGTCATTTTGGAGCGTGTGTAGATTAAACCTTGAAATGTAGATTTTTAAAGTTATGTACCAAAAATTTTAAAAAGGCATCCCTTTTTATCTACATATACTAATGTTATAAAGAGGAAAGGTTTGATTTTTTCTTTGTTTGTATGTTTGTTTGTTTGTAACGAATAGGCTCCGAAACTACTGGACCGATTTGAAAAATTCTATCACCGTTAGGAAGCCTAAATAACGTGGTGAATATAGGCTATATTATATTTTCAAAAAAAGTAAGAGATCCTTACTGAAACTCCTTACGAAAAATGTACCTATAAAATTCCTTGCATATCAATACGCCATTTTTTCTAAATAAACGTGGTTGCCTAGCAACGCTCTTTTGACAACAAAGGTTTGATAACAATTTACTGTATGGAAACTCTTTTGTTAGGTTTTACACCTCTTGCATATCAATACGCCATTTTTTCTAAATAAACGTGGTTGCCTAGCAACGCTCTTTTGACAACAAAGGTTTGATAACAATTTACTGTATAGAAACTCTTTTGTAATATTATAAAGACAAAATGTTTGATTTTTTGTTCGTTTGTTTGTATTGAATAGGCTCTGAAACTACAGGACCGATTTGAAAAATTCTTTCACCGATGGGAAGCTACACTATCCCCGGTGAACATAGACTATATTATGTTTTCAAAAAGTTAGGGATCCTTACTAAAACTACAATAACCCAAGGTGTAAAAAAATCACCTAATAAAGTGAAATTCGAGTTTAACGCGGGTGAAACCGCGGGGAACAGCTAGTATTTTGTATTTTTAATAGGTTACTGTTTGATATTGTTAATTCGTTCTATCATCTCAGCTAGGTAGACTTCCTAGCATACAAATGATAAAAAAATGAAGTAGATACACCGTTTGCTTAAAAACATAACTTAGACCGCAGCCGCACCTTTATGCGGTGTATTAAATTAAAACGCATCGAATTTTTTGAAAGCTATCGTATCCGATTTTTATCGATATTTTTTTGTATAATATTCGCACATCGGATTCCAAGTTCAGTACAGTTATTTATTATAAGAATTTTCTTATTATTATAGGTCATAAAGAGTATCAGATAAGCACAGAGTAAAACTTGAAAAACATAACCCACCAAATCCAATGGAGTAAAAAAGGGAGACGCTTTTTAACTACTGACAGAATGGTGAAAAAAAAAACAGAAATCCGAAACCAAATTTTTTATTGAAAATTGTTTATTTGTACATATATGCCGAAATTTGCAGCTTATCCGACGACAATAAGACAAATAAATTGGTATATATGCAATAAAAAAACATGAAATCAGTTCTATTAGTTAGTAGAATAAACTTCAATGCGTATAACCTGCACACTTATAGAATGGTATTAAGAAGACGTCATCTCTGCTCTCTAGTCCAAATTTGATATAAAGCATCGCAAGCAATCTGCCGTCTAAAGAGAGGTGACGTTATTCTTAATTCCAATATTTACGCACACAAGTATAAACCTAATTAATAATAATATTAATTCTTGAAAATTGACACAGCATCATCTAGGCCCAAGCTTAGCAAAGCATGAGTTATAGGATACTCATACCAAAAAACGAAAAACCAGAATCATCTTTACATTCATCTTTACATTTATAATTACAATGTTTATAACAATCATCATCACAATCGTCATCGCATTTATCATTACAATCGTTATTTTTACTATTACATTTGTTATTAGATTTATCGCATTTATTGTTTGAACTTTGCTTTTTCTTTATTTTTTTACCATAATCTCCTTTCCCTGAAGAATCTGTAAAAATAAATATTTTGCTTTAATTTATTTAAGGTTTGTTTTTAGGGTTCTAGTAACAGAACTCTATCAAGCCTCCGCTGTCTGTCTGTCCTTCTATGCGTCAGTTGGTCCGTGACAAACAGATATTTGGACTAAGTGTGTCATATCTATTAATAACTACAAATAACACAATAAAAAAGATGAGAAATATGGGTACCAATTAGTCCCGTATGGTAATTATTAATTCTTGTGTCCTACTGTGGTCTTCGGAAAGAGCCTGTGGGATGGCTGGGGTGGTTGAAAGACATGGAGAAAAGGCCAAAATAGCTCCTTGCCTGGTTTATGTAACCATTTCCTTAAAACAGCTCAGGGAATAACATAATTACTGTTTTCTTAGTGAAATGCTAAAATAATAGACAAAGACATTCATTTATTAGCTGCTGCTGCAGTACAAAACATAAACGAAGTAGTTATGACATTTTGAATACAAGAAGAATTTTGAATAAAAATAACTTAATTAACTTATGCTGAAGACAGGGCGCTATGGCGCTCATTGGGGGAGGCCTATGTCCAGCAGTGGACTGCTATAGGCTAATGATGATGATGATGATGAATAACTTATAACGAAAAAAAAAAACAATTGCAAAAAATGAGACTGATTTGTGTTACAGCAGCAAAAAGGTCTCGACTCAGCATAATAATTTATTCATTTAATAATTTTCCGGGATTTTACCCAATTCATGATTTGATGATTGACAGATGATTTAATTACTGCGTCAGATGCCGGGCTCTGCTCTGTACTTGTCCTACTCGATTTTTCCCGCGCTTTCGACTGTATAAACCATGACCTACTTGTCGCAAAACTGGAATATTATGGATTCTCGGAAGACACCTGCAAATGGATTAAATCTTTTTTGTCATGTAGAAAACAATATGTAGAGTTACAAAATCAATGCGGCGATAAACTATTTTCGGACATGACGGAGGTTCCGACGGGTACACCACAGGGCTCAATTTTGAGCCCAATCCTGTTTTCAATTTTTACTGCGGACATGCCTGAGTGCATAAAAATCTGCAAGTACCATCTTTATGCAGACGATACACAAGTGTACTACAGTTTTAGCCCGGAGAATTTAAACGTAGCTATGGCTCTTGTAAATGCAGACCTTGAACGGATATTCTCGTGGGCCACCAAAAACGCTCTTATTCTGAATCCCGCTAAGTCTAAAATGATGTTTCTAGGCACAAAGACGCAAATTCAGAAAGCGCTTAATGGAAACCCTGAACTAAAAATAAACAATACTGTTATTCCAATAGAACAGGACGCTAGGAACTTAGGACTGGTATTAGATGCTGAAATGAGGTTTTTAAAACATGTAAACGAGAAGGTACGGAACGCATTCTACAAACTTAAAGTCCTCTACACTATCAGAAAATACTTGTCAGAAGAGGTAAGACTGATGTTGTGCGATTCACATGATCTTAAGAGCCTTTATTCCTAAAATGCGCAGAAACAGT
The DNA here is from genome assembly GCA_947044415.1 of Eupithecia dodoneata. Classification (NCBI taxonomy): domain Eukaryota; kingdom Metazoa; phylum Arthropoda; class Insecta; order Lepidoptera; family Geometridae; genus Eupithecia; species Eupithecia dodoneata. Next base: position 2,437,298 of record OX345665.1, read on the forward strand.
ACTTTTCAAACCCGTTTATATCATGAACCACACATCTTATAGTATATGTTATTTACTAATAATTTTAGGAAATTTTAGTGTCCAAATAGTTTGACTATAAAATATTTCGATTAATATAGTATGTACGCGTTCTATCAAGATAACTTGTGAGAGGTTTTCATAATTTCCCTTTCAGCATCAGTTTCGAAGCTCAAAATAATAGAAAATACTGACATATCTAATTAAGAAAAAAATATAACCTACTGATGAGATCCTTCGCTAAAAATCTAATTAGATAGATGTTTGGTTTTGGTATCCTACTATGAGAAATTAAAATTAAAAAAATGTGAAATATTACGAATATTTCACATTTTTAAATGATGTTTTTACCGATATACCTTATTTAATTTAATATAATAATAGCCTACCAATAAAGTGAAGCATCTTTTTTAAAATCATACATTTAAAATTTTTATGATTTTGTTGCTATTATTTTTCTATAAATATTTTAAAACTACTATAAAACGCTGCGCGAAAATCAGTCCGCCGCGAGGCTTTCTAGAGTGTGGTCACGTCGCTCATTAAATATTTATAGAAAATAATAGCAACAAAATCATAAAAATTTTAAATGTATGATTTTAAAAAAGATGCTCCACTTTATTGGTAGGCTATTATTATATTAAATTAAATAAGGTATATCGGTAAAAACATCATTTAAAAATGTGAAATATTCGTAATATTTCACATTTTTTGAATTTTAATTTCTCATAGTAGGATACCAAAACCAAACATCTATCTAATTAGATTTTTAGCCAAGGATCTTATCAGTAGGTTATATTTTTTTCTTAATTAGATATGTCAGTATTTTCTATTATTTTGAGCTTCGAAACTGATGCTGAAAGGGAAATTATGAAAACCTCTCACAAGTTATCTTGATAGAACGCGTACATACTATATTAATCGAAATATTTTATAGTCAAACTATTTGGACACTAAAATTTCCTAAAATTATTAGTAAATAACATATACTATAAGATAAGTGGTTCATGATATAAACGGGTTTGAAAAGTACTGTTTCTGCGCATTTTAGGAATAAAGGCTCTTAACACTCGCTCCAAACATACTTGCCTTCTAGCCATCCCGAGTCACAAGACTAATGGTTTTAAGGGTTGTTTCAAATACAAGGCTTCAAAGATTTGGAATAATTTACCGCCTCCATTAAGAATGAAAACTGGCTTTGTAACATTTAAAAGAAAGGTTAAAATATTCCTACTCTCACGACAGAAGCACATGATAGAAACAACCTTCAAACTTTCAAATTACTTTCTTAATCACCCATAAAAATACATACACATCTAAACACTTAGTTACACTCACTCTCACTCACACACACACACACCCTCACACACCCTGACACACAAACACATGCACACTCTTATATGGTCTCCAGTTGCCCAGACTCTCATGAAACTGGTGCCTCAGGAGAGCTAGCATGCACACTCATTGATACTCATTCACAAACCCTAAATAAATGTGTATAATAATAACGTATTATATTGGATAATACTTTCATTAGTATTTTTTTTTTATATGTTTATATGTACCTACCTACCTGTAAATGTATGAACGCACACGGAGTTAACCGAATGCACCTTGCAGACGGAGTTTTCAATTGTACAATTGTAACTTATTAATAAGTATAAGAATCTACTTTTAGCCCGCTATCCCATCCCCTCGGTGACCACCTATCCGACGGGAGTCTATTGAAAACCAGCGCAACATATCTTGGCATGCAACACAATGCTGAATATACTTCCCTTTGCCTATTATAAGATTTTTTTTTTGTATTTAATATTTGTTTAGATTAAGAAATGGATTGGCAATAAATGATTTTATTATTATTTTATTATTATGAAATCACTTATTTTACTGCGACTACCCTGCGACTTTCCCTTGTATTCATCATCATCATTATCCTATGTTAGTCCACTGCTGGAACATAGGCCTCCCCCAATGAGCGCCACAGCGCGCCCTGTCTTCAGCTAGACGCATCCAGCATACCATGTATTAGAATGAAAGATTTATTAATCGATCAGACTCAGGATAGCCATAAGACTTCCTCTCCCCTTGGTTGGCTGTTGCAATTCCCGAGAAACTAACACATTCATCGTTACTGTCTCAGCACTTACCTTCGCAATCAGAGTCGTCATCAGAGCAATCACCATCGTCACCATGTCCTAAAAAATATATAAAAGATGAAGTTTATTAAATATGGGAACTGATCATTTTGTTAAATTTGACTAACTTCTGCTGCTCAGATTTTTTTCATCCGATACAATAAAATTAACCTTACAATGGACTGAGTTCTTTGGCATACCTAGAGTAACACTATAATTGTGTCAAAATAAATAAATACCTATACAGGGTTATTGGTAATTCGACGTATTCCCGTTAGGAGGTGATGGGATGACTATTTGCGAAAATTTTCAGCATGATTCTTTTATTATGATTCTATAAAAGAATGTTGCCGTCATCAATGTGCCGGGCTGTACTGATGCCGTGGCGTTGCTGATTTGAGTGTAGACTCCATTAATTACACTTACCATGTTTGGAGTCTTTGCAAGGAGGGGTGTAACCAGGTTGTGGGGCAGGCGCCGCATAGCAAATCACGACCTTAAACATCAAAGTAATATTACAAATGTGAAAGTTTGGAGGGATATACATATTTATTTATTGAGATATTAACATCATTACAGGTTTTAATTAAGCCCTAAGACGATGTTATATCTATGTACTTATATTAACTTATATTTATTAGGTCTAATTTACATACAACCTATACACAATACTACTTAATTTATTAAATTTTTATCAATAACATGCCGTGCCATGGCTTTCGGCAGGAAAATACTAGATGTTACCTCATCATGCAAAAACTACTTTATCCATCGAATCAAGACTCGGATTAACACACATATATGTATGTAGGCTACTTTATATTCCCAACATCAGTGCGCATAGGAAATAAATCACCCAATGATAAAAATAAAAGTATTTTTAATAATATCTCAAAAAAATCGACTCTTACGTAACATGACCTCGCGACACAAGTGGTTTGTGCAATCCATATTGAGGGAAGGTTGCGGGATCAATTCCCGTCGAAATCGTATTTTTTTGCGATATTATTAAAATTTCATAGAAATTACCCCAAGGCTTTACGTATTAAAATAACAAAAATCTAATAGAATTTCCAAAAAACTAGAAAAGCTTTGTATATGTGTACAAAGGTATAGGTACTCGTAGTACCTTATTGAACTCCTTATTCTTAATTTTAGTACACATACTAGAAAATAATTATTTTTAAGAATATATTCTATTGTTAACTTTTGCGTTCGGAAATTACCAAAGTAGAATTTCATCCCTCCAGAAAAATCTTTTTAAACTTAAATTTGATAAGATTGCTACAAAGCAGGTACTTATTAATTTTTCCAAGTTCATATGAATTTAAGTGACGTTATTTTGTAAATAAATATAAAAAAAATATTTCTTACCATACAGCAGAGCAAAAAAGGGAAAAGGAGCTTCATTTTTATGTTTCTTGTAATGTATATTGAATTGCTGACTACAAGAAATAATTGAAGTCAGCCCTTTTTATAGCCGCCATGATACTTTTAAATGGCGTCACTTTTGTTGGACAACAATTAAGAATAATATTAAAAATATTTTTGAATGGCGCAGCTGAAATAATGTGTGCGTATTTATTTAATACAATGTCGTAGCATTATTAGAGCTACTTTTCTTTTAAAATGTATGTTTATTGATAATAAAGAAAATTACAATAACTTTCCCAATGAACGATACAATATGTTGTTATGTAAATAAATTAAACTTTGTCAATAGTGAATTAACAATGTAAGAATAATATGGATAACTAGTGCACTCGGCTTTGCATGCTTTGTTTCTATGGAAATATTTATGTTATTGTTTCTATTCCAGTGTATTTATAGGATAAAATGTAGTTTTGTATGATTCCAGGCTGAGTAGTAGGTAATACTTACGTTTTGCTAGTCTATATTAAACTGTCATGATAGGGTGTCGAGAGAAACGTTACAAATTGTAGACAATACCAAATTCTTAGGATTAGATAATTTTAATGGGGCCCACACTTTCATATTCTTTCATAAGCTATCAAAGAGACCTATTTCGTCTTTTATTTGACGACCGCAGGGGACCGCGCGATGGGCGATGGTCCCCTGCGACGCAGGAGGTTGCTAGTGCGATTCCCGCCTCGGAACAAATGTTAGATATTTGTTCCGGGTGTTCTGGTCGTTTTCTATGTATAATAAAAAAATATCTACCTATATTATTTAGTTAGTATTATGTATCTCAGTTATCTAGTACCCATAACAAAAGCTCTGCTTAGCTTGGGGTAGATAATGCTGTGTGAATAATAATTATTATTATTTCTGCACCGTTTGCATATTGTTATCATAAACATCCGCCACCTTACAGTCGTTGATACTTCTAGACTAGTCTATTTCAGCTACTTCCATAGGGGTCTCGTACTACTCTAGTTCGAATAACGTTTGCTCGATGTTCATTACCTCGATGTCTCTACCTCGACGATACGTTTCGGCATGGGTTGTTACCTCGAAAGATCAGTACCTCGAAGGATTTCTACCTCGACTGGTCTCTACCTCGACGGTACGTTTCGTCGATGGGTCGTTACCTCGAAAGAGCAACAAAACCAATGTTCATTTAAGGTGAAATGAGTCCCAAAACAAGCCCAAAACCCACGTTTTGACTTAACGGAAAATCTTTTTTAAGGGAACAAAACACCTATTTTTCGAATATGTTTTGATGAGGATCAAAAGTTTAGGATACCTATTAGTTAGTAAGTTATGGGAGTCGAAACCCGATTGACTAAATTTGAATCGATAGAAAAAAGTTTGTCTCAGCTAAATCTTCAATTTTACAGAGATTACGGAAAAACCAGCTTTATTTGCTAGTTGTTTAATATTATTGTAATGAAATTTCTTCTACGTGTTCCCTAATAAGTACTTTAGACGATTATGGTTTTAGTTTTTTGAGAAACAGCGCACGCAACGACTAGAAATCCTCGACCACCCGAGGTCACTCCGCGAAGCCTGCGAAGATCCCAGGAGTATTCTGCGCTTCTATTATATATTTCTACCAATCGGAGTCTAAGTGCGGAAGCAGGAGTACACTTACCATACCATACCATACCTAATCAGTCCATCCTAAGGTTGCTTGGAAGAGATCGCTCTCAGCGATAAGGCCGCCCTTTATACCTATGACGTCCAACATCTCGGATTTTAACATTGAAATCAAATTCAAAATCCTTACTCTCAAACTACTCGAAAACGATAGTAACCATATCGAAAATTTCTGGGGGTTGTCAGGGGGTAGTTAGGGTAGGGTAGGGGTTGAACAATAAGAACACTCGAAATTATTTGTATTTTATTCTCTATCGATCTATTTATCTAACAAAAAATAGGTATCTATTTTACCTATTCTATTAGTTCTAGTTTTAATATATTTATTAATTTTATACTGTTTGCACTGTATTTTTCTTTGTGATATGGCTCTTTTCCGTGCCTGAAATAAACTTGTTTTTATTTATTTATTTCAATTCAAAAAACATTTGTCACCATATCGTGACCTGGACTGGGGTTGGTCGAATATTAAAACGACAAAATGAAAGAAAAAAAACAAATGTTCGAATTTTAATGTCACTCAAAACTTTGTTTCGAAATACAGTTTATTTACTTGTGCAAGGAGTTATTAGAGTGAGGTTTACTTACCTACCTGTTGCAAGAAGGACAATTGAAATGAAATACACGATAAACATTGTCTTTACCATATTGTGACTTTTAAATTAAAACTTAGTTATCTTATGTTAATATGAATAAATACTAAGTATTAAAGAATTTTATTTTTATTACAATTTTTAGATTTATCTTTAGAATACGATTGTGACGTGTTATTCTAGTAATTTACGAAATAAGTTATTGATTAAATACATTCAAAGATACGTGGAATTCCTTACGTCACATCTCTAGGGTTCCGTCCAACCCTACCCCCAGGGGTATGTCCAAGGGGTATGTTGGGTCCGAAGTGGAGGGAGAAAGTATATTCGAAATTATTTTTATTTTTTATTAAGGCACTATCTCGCGAAGAACCGACGGCCGCTGGGGCAAACGTGTTCTTGAGTGGAGACCACGACTCGGTAAACGTAGTGTAGGACGCCTTTCAAACAGGTGGGATGACGACCTGCGAAAGACAGCTGGATGCGGCAAGCTGAAGACAGGGTGCTATGGCGTTCATCGCGTAGATCAGTTCGCCATCGCTTAAACGATGGCGAACTGATCTACTTTTTATTTTTTTTATTTATTATTACTTATTCCTCTAACATTATCAAAGACTTTGTGTGTCTAGTTTTAATTTAACATTATTATATTTTACTTAGATAAATTGTTTATATCTACTTAATAATAACAATATTAATGCTAACCTCGTTAGAGTTGAGAAAGATAAACTTAGCAAATATCTTGACTTGGCTAACGAGGTTGTCAGCATGTGGGATGACCATAGTCCCGATTGTCGTTTCGATTAACGGCGTAATAGCGAAGAGCCTCGATCAACACCTGAAGAGACTCTCACTAGGAAGTTGGATCAAGGGCCAGATCAAGAAGGCGGTACTCTTGGACTCGGCACGTATCGTCAAGAAGTTCCTTTCTCTGCAGCCCTAGTCACCGGCCGCTTGAGCCTAGCTTCGCGGTCGGTGATCTACCGTTTTGATATATTTTTTACTGTAGAATAGTTTTATAATATTTTATTGAATTTTCTATAGTAAAAAATTTATTTTATACGAGAATTTACATAAATGAGTGTATAATAATAATATAAGCCTTAATTCAGATAAATAACAATTTTCCTTAAATCTAACTTTTTTTAGCACATGATATCTGTTTGCCCTAGCTTGACATAAGCCTCTTCCATCTTCTTCCACTCATTTCTATCCCTGGCGGTTCTTGACCATAGTTTTCCAGCGATAGCTTTAAAGTCATCTTCCCACCTCTTAAATGGTCTCCCACATTTTATCTTGCGGTGTCTGGGTTGCCAGTTTGTTATTGTTTTGCTCCACCTCTTAGTTCCTCTTAAGGTGTGACCTTTCCATCTCCATTTGTGTTTCCTAATTATCAGTGTGATATTTTCTATTTTTGTTGCTTCCCTGATCTCTGTGTTCCTTAAATCTACTTATTCTTATCTAACTGTTTATCTATTATATGTATGCTATATTATATATTTTAATATATATACATAATATACATCATATCTTATCTACCTTTTTCAAAAATTACCTGCTTCACTATTCTTACACAATATTTTAGATACTTAGGGCGTACATACTCGTACTTGTCGTTGATTACTAGATGTACGTTGTTGCTATTTATTTGTACGTCCAGTTTCGTTTTCTATGTTCAATTTTTTGCGGCCGAAAACAGGCCAGTCGAAAGGATATGTGGTACGGTTTCTTCTGTGTCGGGTTCACAGATGCACGATACTCGTAGCTACTAGAGTCACATTACCTCCTTCTTTTTAGATTTTTGGCCCTCCTGCCAACTACGGTCGTCGAAGCATTTTATGGTGATGCTACTAGCTCACCCTAGCGGCCATATTTTTATTTTGGCTGTGGGTAATTCCGTAGCTTAATCTTAGGGAACGATGAGAAATAAAAAAATAAAATGCAAAAACAACTATTTTATTGAAAATTGTTTACGTATACATACGTTTTGTTCATAAATAACGAAATTTATAGTTTATTCGATGACAGCAAAAAAGAAATTGGTACAAAATATATACACACAGTTAAAAAATACAATTATTAAGTTTTAAAATTATTACAATAAACTTGAAATGCATATCACGTGCGTGCTAATAGAATGGGATTAAAAATGATGACATCTCCCATACTTCCTTGCTTAGTTCGAATTATTTCGTTCGACAACGGAGATAGTACGTTATGACGTTATTTCAATCCCATTATTTGAGTACCTACCATATATTATTAAACATTAAATTGAATGGGATTAAACATATACGTTGCCAAAATCATTTTAAATATGAGTGGACTATTTTACGTTTTTAAAGGTGCAATTTCGAAACGAGAGACATGTCGCAACGACTTGTCAGACCTACATGCCTTATGTTGGTACTTATAGAAAATCATGTGAGTTTAATAAGTTACTAATACAATACCGAAGGATAATAATCATTATCACACTTGGGAGTGCATTCTGGTGTACATGTAGTTTTAGGACATTTCTTTGTTGTAGTTTTTGGACATTTCTTTGATGTAGTTTTAGGACATTTCTTTGTTGTAGTTTTAGGACATTTCTTTGTTGTAGTTCTCTTAGTCGGACATTTCTTAGTATTCGATTTTTTACAATGATTTGGTTTTTCATGTGTAGCTGCTGCAACGACATGCGCTAAAAAAGAAAAATATTTTATCCGTCCACACAACTAATAAACAAGATTAGGCTTAATATTTCAAGTAACTTCAATTATCTAATGTTTTATACTTACATTTTTCACCACGGCTTTTTCCTTTTCCTAGAGAACCTGAAAATAAGAATAAATAAAATATTGAAATGTTTAAATATAAAATGTTTATTTATTTGTCTGTTTATTTATTATTAAGTCAGTGATGTGGGATTTAAGCGAGAAGTTTTACCATTAACCCTGCGACATAATATGAAATAGCTAAACCATTGGTCAACTGAACATTTCTCGGGATTTCTTCAAATCTCTAGAGATTTAGTGAAATATCTGATTTTACCATTTCCCAGTGGCATAATAAGTACGTCAAAGTCGCTTAGCGAGCTATGGAAAGAGCTATGCTCGAAGTTACTCTGAAGGATAAGATTCGTAACGAATACATCCGACAGAGAACCAAAGTTATCAACATAATAATGTAGCTCTAAGATTTAGCAAGTTGAAATGCCAGCAGTGAGCCGTCCATATCTCGCGAAGAACCGACACCCGCTGGGGCAAACGTGTTCTTGAGTGGAGACCACGACTCGGTAAACGTAGTGTAGGACGCCCTTCGACCAGGTGGGATGACGACCTGCGAGGGACTGGTAATGCTGGATGCGTCAAGCTGAAGACAGGGCGCTGTATAGCGCTCATTGGAGGAGGCTTATATCCAGCAGTGGACTAACATAAAGTTTGCCTGGAAGAGATCGCTTCTAAGCGATAAGACCTCCCATTGTACTTGTCGTATTTAATGTCTTTTTTTGTAACTATCTGCATATGGTGTACAATAAAGTATTTTTGTATTGTATTGTATTTACTTACCGTCAGGACCAGTCTCAGCATAGCCACTAGAATCCCCCTCGCCTTCGTTGGATGCTTCAACTCCAGCGGTACCATCATATCCGTCACCGTGGCCGCCACCGCCATCATTTTCGTCATCAGAGCCCTTGTCGTCATCAGAGTCCTTACCGTCATCATCACCACCATGTCCGCCATCATCGTCATCATGTTCTAAAAATATAAAAGAGGTGTAACAGAATATGAAATATGACTAAAAAATGTACCTAATTATCTATCTAATTAAATAAACGCCTTCAAGAATAAACTCGAGAACTGGTTACGAGACAAAAATAACAAACTAAAAAAGTAACAATGAATAACTTCAATACTGTGTGATATAGATACATCAGCCACGTGCTTATTGTTTTGTTTATTTATTTCCACCGTAGGTACATGATGAATGATATCGTTAATTTCTATAAATTTTAAAAGTATATTAAAATTTTATTTTATTTTTATAAATTTGATTTATAGGATAAATGCTGCTCGTTTTGACATAGAAACACGATTGTGCAAAGATAAATGCTGCTCGTTTTTTAACAATAAATAAATAAAATATGGATAGGTTACCTTATTACCTATGTCTATGCCACCTTATAACACCCACTGTTTGCTCTATTATGCTGAGACAGGACCTATTGGTTCGCTTTGTAAAGTCGCTTGTTGCGTTTGTATAGATACGCAGTTAATTTTTATTTCTTTATGTTCTTATTTATTTTATAATATGTTGTAATAAGTTGTACCTACTTCAGTAAATCAATAAATCTATTTTCTTTCTTTGTTTCTTTCTTTCTTCTTTCTCCATGTGCACTTACCGTCGCCTTTGGAGGGTGCGTAGTCTTCTACAGGTGAATAGTCTTCCGAAGGTAAGTAATCAGGTTTTGGGTCGGGCGCCGCATAGCAAATAACTGCCTGAAACAACAAACAAGTATTGTAGACTTATATAATTAGTACAGTTTATAATCTCTACCTCTTTCTATGACAAATCATTCACTGTACAAGCTACCCGTCTATGGAATGCTCTCCCTCTGGACATCAGACGTGCAAAATCACTCCCTATATTCAAAAAACTGCTGCATCAGCATTATTTATCCATATGAAATATTGATAGCCTTATCTTATGTCTATGTAAGTTTATTATAATGTTTGTAATGTAGGTATTTAGTGTATTTGTTACCAATTATTTATTAAAGTGCCACCGTCTATATTGTTCGTTCATGTCCAGTCCATCCCAAGGTTGCCTGGAAGAGATCGCTCTCAGCGATAAGGCCGCCCTTTATACCTTTATTCTAAGTTTTTATCTCTGTATTATTTTCTGTTTTTGTGTGGTGTAATAAAGTGTTATCTATCTATCTATCTATCTATAATATTCTGCCACCGTTCATATAATAAGCTACTAAAATTTGAGTTGTCTAAGTGCTTTGTATTATTTATTTTGTATTTTTTATTGAATAGAATAGGAGAATATAATAGAATAAGATTTATATTTAGCAAACACAAAAAAAATAAGGAAATTATAACTTTAAATTAAAACTAATAAAATATAAACGAATACACATTAAACTGACATAATAAAACTAAATGAAAAAACAGTCTGATATAAAATTGGCCTTTCTTGTAAGCCTAAAGAAATTAGTTTTATTTTGAATTCACTAAAGTACTCGTAACTTATATCTAGTATATGTCTAAATAAGCTATTCTATAAACCTGAATACGAACTGCATGGATTAATTGAGTGTCGTTTAGATATTCTACTTTATTTGCCGTTTGTTATTCTATGTCTGTATTTTGTACCTGTGTGCCACTGTGTCCAAATAAATGTTTTTCTATTCTATTCTATTAAAAACCCGAATAGCCTCGGTATTCCACCAAAGGGACACCAAAGGGAGTTACTGCTTTTTACGTGAAAAATATGATGCGATTAAATTTGTGTGTTAAATATGCAACATATTAGACACTTTTCTATTCTATTCAATTAAAAACCCGAATAGCCTCGGTATTCCACCAAAGGGACACCAAAGGGAGTTACTGCTTTTTACGTGAAAAATATGACGCGATTAAATTTGTGTGTTAACTATGCAACATATTAGACACATTACATGTATCCCGCCATAATTATCGTGAGTATGGTTTCCATACCAAAGTACCCAATAGCATTTCCCTTTGATCTAACTAGCGTTATTATATATAATTTATTTCTTACCACACAGCAGAGTAAAAATGGGAAAAGCAACTTCATTATTACGTTTTTTGTAATGAAGATTGAATTGATGACTACCACAACGAATGTTAAAGCAAGCCCTTTTTATAGTAGTCGTTTTAAAACAATTAAAGAACATTTTTTATTGGCACAGCTGAAATATTTTTTGTTGTTTTACAGCTATAGAAATCATTGCATTATATATGTACATTTCTAAAGTCGTACAACTGCTACTTTTATTTAGGGTTCCGAGATCGGTTTCAAAACCCTTTTGGTCTCGCTCTGTCCGTCTTTTTGTTCCTCTTGAACTTCTCAGCAACTACCGAATTAAAATTATTTATACATTTTGTGCGTCTGTACAGAATTAAAAAAAAAACAGTACAAAGTTCGCAGTTTTCTTTGTAAGAATGGATTTATGTACAGGAAAAATACAGAAGAGTCAGGAAGACAACACTTAAAAAAATACAAAAATATATATTTTCAAAAAGTTAATTTTTTTTATTGAAAATGGTTTTACCTTTGCCTTTTGAAAATTTTTACCCCCTTTTTGTACCACACCGAGCGGGTTATCAAATGATAGGTATGTACATCAAAAAACTGTTTTTAAATATACTTTATTAAATACATTGAAAAGAGTCGATACATTGGCCAGTACCCCCGAACCTCCGAGGTATCTAGTACCTACCTATATGGAGCCATAGTACCTATTTGTATACATAATTGGTAAAAGTTCGAAACCCTCTGCGCGCGAGTCACACTTGCACTTGACGGATTTTGTTGAAAAGTATGTTCAATAACAACTATTCAATAAAATCTATCAAAATTAACTTAACGGTCCTAATGAACGATACATGATGATAGGTAAACAAAATACATACGTATTAGCAATTAATTTATATGGTACGAAGATATGAATTATTGATATCAAATTGTTTTTTTTTATAAATGAACTCGTTAGAACAAGAACGTAGAAGTCAGTTATATTAGCGTAACTTTCGTTACAATTCTAATAACAATAATATATATATATAAATATAATAACAATAGGTATCTATATATAGTATTGTTAACAAGTGCTTTGAAATTATAAATGTTGGTCCTACAGTTCCGGGAGTAGAAACTTTTCGTTGTGAAATTTGCTTCTTTTCTTCAAATTATCTTTTTTCAGATTAGAAATAGTTCTTGAGATATTTGCGGAAAACCAAACCCTCTTTTATTTTTTCACTTAATTGCTTATAACTTCACCAGTTTTTGTTTGCGGACCTTGAAAGTTCTCGAAAAAAAAAAAAAAAAATCTCGGCTGTTCCGAATCGAATGACACCTCAATCATAATTTACGGAGACTTAGAAAAAGTTTGACCTAAAAAGCACTTGTTGACTAGACTTAATAATAGTACCTACCTAATTACATAGGTACTCGTAGACAGCTAAAACGTATCGTTTTTTGTTTATCGTAGTTAGGTAAATATGTTAATAAAACTTTTAAAACTATCGTTATTAAAAAGTCATTTATAACGGGATATTTACCATGATTGTGGTATGTCTGCCAATAAAAACTTACTCGCAGTGCCTTGGCGCATGAAACTGTGCCGAAATATTGTAAAGCTTATTTATTATATTTGACGTTTTGGGATGCATGTAATTCTGTAAGTAAAGCAAATAAGTAGAAATTTACCAGCATTCCATAAGTGTTTTTTTTTTCTTTCTTTCTTTCGCCTAATCGTTGCAAACGAGTAACTTAGCCGTTCGATGCGTAATCGCGGATGCTATTTAACTGAGCAGTCTTGGCGTTCCTGGGTAATCCCAGCGAGGGGCTATTCTGTAAGTAAGTAAATCATTTATTTGACACATAAAACACACACATACAATTAATCAGCTTAATAACAAAAGTACAAAATTAAAACAAAACATGATTATCAAAAGTAATTACTAAGAAATGCGTGCGTGTAGCAGTGCCAAAAAGGTAATAGCTCAGTGGTAATATTGCTCTATGAGCAAACACTGATTTTCAGCTATCACCTTCAAGGTGACGAGACAAAGCGAGCCCAGCGACACACGTCTGTCAGTAAATATTAATAATACCTGCCTACTGTCTACAACGATAACCAAGAATTAAATATAAGAAGACATATATTACACTACATATGCACCTACAAATAACGATAACTTATTTAACCTACGAACTACAAAAGCAACCTATGATGGGTGGAACTCTCCTTTGAGGACACCAATCTCATAAGAGTTTGGGCGACATTGGAAAGCCCTCCAACTGTGTAGATAGCGTTCGACTTCTGATGTAAAACTAAAAGTCCTACGTATTACACGACGACGTAGTAGTTTTTAAAATCATCATCGTCATATTTATAGTCCACTGCTGGACATAGGCCTCCCCTAATGAGTGTCATAGCGCCCTGTCTTCAGCTTGCCGCATCCAGCATCTGACTGCAGTCTTTCGCAATTCGCAACGCAAGTCGTCATCCCAGATGGCCGGAGGGCGTCCGGGTTTTTTTATATTGTTGGACAATTCACTCGGCACTATCTAGCAGAGCTTGTGTTATGGGTGCTAAAAACTGATTTTACTAAACACAATACAATACATACATATATTGATAGATTTGTTTTATCCTATATTGTGGGGATTATTTATTTATTTACAAACGTACCTCTATTTTTACGGGAACACCCAATGCAATAGAGTGCTGCATATTTAAATTTAATATTAAAATTATGGGCAGCCTTATAAAGAAAGAAAGAAAGAAAAGAAAATATATTTATTGATTCACTGTAGGTACACCTTGTTACTACATAGCTCTTATAAAATAATAAGTAATAAAATTAAAAAAAATCACGACGTGTACACTTTTTAAGCGCAGGATTCCTCAAGGAAGGTACCTTACATACCTAGGTTAGGTACATGTAACAGGATAAACATTCTCAATCTAGATAAAACACTATACGGAGATATCATGGTACCTAGGTATTTCGATATTGGTAACCATGTCTCGGTGATCAAATTTTCTTCATTCTAAGCTGAATACTTAAACCTACTTTTATCATTGTAAGATTCTGTTACTTTTATCACTATGTAGGTAAACTTTTATTATTTCTCATAAAGCAATTCTTTCTCGTCACCATAATTGAAGTATTCACATATAAATAGTATATTTAGTTTCTATCAATGAACACCTATTATTATTAGCTCTCTGTTGTAATTTAATACGTTATAGATATTAATTATTCTAGCTGATGGTGTTCCGAAATAAATAAATAAAAAGTATCTACATGACAAACACCTTAAAATAAGCAAATAAATCAGTGTATTATATAGAATGTCTTAGAATATCGACGGCTACGCGGCTCCCTGATAAAATGTCGACGGCTCCGAGAATAGTCCCCCAGTTCGTCGCCCCTCGCATGCGTCGGCAATGCCTGGCGCATCAAAGCGCATGCCGCGGGGCGCCGACAAAGGCGCTGCATTTTTAAATCATACTCCACATATTCTAGTTTTTAGCCGCGACCAAGTATTTAACAGTTGATTGAGGGTCAAATGAGTTTAAACGCTGTTTGTAACTTAAAAGAAAGATACATAATGTACATATGAATGGACGATGTGCTGATAAAAGAATGTAGGAAATACCAATGCCAAAGAATTTAGCAAGCTGAAGTGGCAGTTGACCGGCCATATCTCACGAAGAACCGACAACCGCTGGGTAAACATGTTTTGGAGTGGAGACCGCGACTCGGCAAACGTAGTGTAGGACGCCCTCCGGCCAGCTGAGATGACGACTTGCGAAGGACTGCAGGTAGATGCTGGATGCGTCAAGCTGAAGACAGGACGCTATGGCGCTCATTGGGGGAGGCCTATGTCCAGCAGTGGACTGCTAATAGGCTGATGATGATAATGAATGATGAAATCGTGTTTAATTTATGTGCGGGGGAAAGCAAAGGAAGCCAAACATTTGGTTCGTTTTTCTGAGCTTGGGATACCTGATACTTTTAGGGAGTTTTCCCTTACCGAGACCGGCTCTGATTATAATTTTGGACCATTTAATAAATTTTACTGATTAATATAAATTGAGAAAGTTTGTATATATAAATAATGCTGGATAATCAAGCTAAGCAGTGCTTGTGTTATGGGTGATGCGATGACCAATGTAATATATTCTATTAAGTTATAATAAATACCCAGAACACCCGGAACAAATATCTGCAGATTGTACACACAATTGTCCCGAGGCGGGAATCGAACCTCCTTCGTCGCAGGCGGACCTTTGCTCACCGCGCCACAGTGGTCGTCTTAAGTTATAAGGACATCAAATGTCCTTCACAGCTTTAGGACACTTTACCTTGGCAAGTAGGTATAACCATAGAAAACCTTACCTTTGATCCTGTGAAACCACCCTTTGTAATATGAAACTCGCATAGGGGTGATCTTGGTTAATTTAATATAACCATGTTACCCTGGGGATAATAATAAGACCTTTGTGAAAATGTATTTGACTATAATTTACTAGTTTATGCCTGCGGCTTCGCACGCGTTGATGATTTATGGGATATAAAGTTGACTATGTTTTAATCTCGGCCTGGAACCTACTGTATGCAAAATTTCAGTCCGACTCGTTCAGTTTTTGCGTGAAAGAGAAACAAACATCCGTACATACAAACATTCGCGTAAATAATTTTCGTTGGACTAGATTCCACGCCTCTTCTTCTGTGATAAAAGTAGTTTTTTTATGTTATTCAAGGTCTAGATTATAGACAGAGAGAGTTCCTCTGCTAGACATAGGACTCCCCTGGTAAAGGCTTATTAGCTCTTATCGTAAGAGGTAATGCCATATCCCCACTTTGGACACACGTGTTGGGGATTGCAGTTTTGTCGATCTTCTGCAGAAGGCACTGGTCGCGCCCTGTGTATAGGTACATCCCATTATATTTAGCGAATATACAATGAAAATATCACTACATAGTAACAAAGTCGCTTCCCGGCTGTCTATCTGTCCTCATGTATGCTTAGATCTTTAAAACTACGCAACGGAGTTTGATGCGGGTTTTTTAATAGATAGAGTGATTCAAGAGGAAGGTCTAAAAACTATTTGACATATAGACTTCTACACGGGTTAAGCCGCGGGGCGCAGCCAGTAATATACATATATAATGCATATGCAATAAGCAATAAAATTGCTTACTAAAGAGCTGTTAACATTTTATCGGAGACACGAGACACTTGATCAAACAATAAATAATATGTAAAACAACCATTGCATTACGCATTAGTAAGGAGGTCGGTGCACTGTTAGTTGGCTTGTGCCACGCAAGGGTTTGACTACCAACTGTATAAATATTTGAACATTAATCATGAAGGTCCTTTTCACCGACGACCGATGTGCGCGGTGGGCGTAGGTGCCGCCGCCTGCGACGTAGGAGGTTGCGGGTTCGATTCCCGCCTCGGAACAATTGTGTGTACGATCTGCAGGTATTTGTTCTGGGCGTTCTGGTTTTTTTCTATGTATAATAAAAAATATATATTTATGTAATGTATTTTATTATGTATATCAGTTATCTAGTACCCATAACACAAGCTCTGCTTACCATGGGGCTAGATAATGCTGTGTGAATTGTCCAGCATTATTTATTAATTTATTTATGCCGCCAAATTGTCACATATCTTGTATTATTATTTTTTATCTGGTTTGTTTTATTTTGAAGTGTGCAATAAAAGTATTGTCTATCTATCTATCTATTATGTAGGTATGTTCGTCAATTTCAAACAAGGAAAATTATTCGCTGTTGTAAGCCTTTGTAAGCCGAGAGAAGAATAAACGAAATTCGAGCGGCAGTTCCCTAAAGTTCAGAGATTCATCAGAGTGAACCTGCATCCGGGAGAAGAAAGGCGGTAGTGAAATGAGGTCATGAAGCTTAAAAACCTCTTCTGTCTTCTGGAGCTTACACCTTAAACCACCAAGCACTCTTGAGCTTAGGTGAGGAGTGATAATTCCTCGATAATGCATGCACGATGCGAAAGCTTGATCGGGTAAAGCTGCTTTCACGGCAGCTTTACTATTAAAGTTATTCTACGAAATGAAAACGTATGGCATGTATTTTAAGGCTGACAATGCTCTACCAAGTTTCAAATGTCTATAAAATTTTACAGTAAAATACAAATTAACCTAAGACAAAAACCTAACACTGAATTACTAAAACATGTCAAAAACCATTAAATTAATAAATGTTAGTATACAATTGACGAAGCTATGGCTGACACATCTTTATTTTGTGAAAAAAAAATTGATACTTAATAAGTGAGATCTAGGTACATTGTACAAATTTTATGTAATTTTTCGACATGTCTAAGTGCTTTAAATAAGTTTAAAGATGAAATAAATGACTTTTATGACTTTTTCAAGTGCTTGACGGCACGCCGACCCACAACGGCACGGCTATACATTGTTAACAAAAAAAAATGTTTTCTTCTAATCTAATTGCATAGCGTATTTAACTTTCATGCTGTAATTTAGCCATGAAGGCCATTTATAGGTTTCTCTGTTGATAGCGCAGGCGCAGGCCAATCGTAGGGCTGAGCGGTGCAGTGCACCAGGGCCCTGGAGCTTAAGGGGTCCACCTCTAGCTCTAATCTAAGCTTTGAAAAGATAGGGTCAATAAGCTTCCGAAGCTAGGCTTCAAACCTTCTTACAAATGATTTTAAATGAACGTCAACAATCACAGAATTCTCTATTTTTTTGTTATTGTTGTTTGGTTGAGTAGGTTAGGAACGTCCGTAGCACATTGTATCAGCGATACGCTCACGTGCTTGACGCCCTTGACGGTCGTGAGATCAATTCGACTATTCCCCCCCGTCAACTTTTTAGTTAATTTTTCATTCGCTCTTACTTTGCATCTATTCTAATGTATGATGTTCATTGCAACTTGGAAACTGTAAAGAGGGGCAGTGATGGCCCGATTCCTTCTTTATGCACCGGAGCCCTTGTCCACCTAGCTACGCCACTGGTGATAGGTTAAACATTTGTATGTATATCATATTTTGCATGTATTTAAGCTGCAGGCTTTCCTTAAAATAAATTAATTAATTTTTCCTACCCTATCGTGTAGGTACTGGCATCGATGTCTTGTTAGCGAGAGAAAAGCACCCGGGGTGTCTTGTTAGCAAGGGGAAAACGCCTAAATAATTGCAAACAAATAGCCAGTTTTACGATAATTTACCTAAGTATGTTTTTAATTTGAATAAATTTAATTTTAATTTATTTGTAAGACTAGAGCATTGTCTTACAAGTGGTTTTGTCAATCACAATATTTTCTGAATTCTAGAGGTATTTCTTTTTGCTTATAACTTATTATCACCGTTTCACTTTTTTCATACTACCTACATTATTAGTTATGAGTAGTAATTCAACGGGTATTTATCGCGTTTATTTACCTATTTTCACGACGTCGGTGAGTGGTGACCACGACAGTGTGTAAACCTATTGAAAAGTCGGAAAAAATAGGTAAATAAGTAAACGCAATACATAGGTACCCGTTGAATTAGTACTTACCTATGTGTTCAGATCGCGTAAGTAAAAATATTTGCATTATTGTATCGATAATTTTCTAAGGCTAACCCGCGGGTTCCTATTTCCTAGTGATTATGTATGAGAAAGTCCGAAACCAAACACGGTTATTGTGAACGACTCCGAATTTGAATTTTTCATGAGATGCCGTCGTCGGCCGGGTTCTTGCTGTTAGCATAGATTAAAAAGTAATCGCGTCGATCGAACGACATTATTCTTTCTTTGTGTTTTCATTTTGCACCTCTGCATAATATTGAGATAGCTGTATATTTATGTGTGTTTTATTAAGTAATTATGCATTTTAATTATTTGACTTGCACAATAAATGATGTTAACGCCAGGGTAGACTTTATATACGTATTGTTTAAATGTTTTGTAATTTTTATATATGTATCGCGTTATAAAACTACCAAGGTTAACGTAGGAATAGACACCCAAGTAGGAATGCTTAAGAACAATATTTTATCCCAGAAATTAGGCTAATTATTAGACCCATCAGTAAAAAATAAAAGCCAAGAAGATCGTTTTTTTGCGAAAGGGCGCGGTTATTACGACGGCTTTCCTTTTCTTATTTCCCTTTCCCTCATTGCGGGTTTGATACCCCTACGATACATTCAGAAATTTGATTATTTCTGTAAGTTTTCTACGTATAATAAAAAAATATCTATCAATGTGTGTATCTATTTAATTGAGTAGGTACATCAGTTATCTAGTGCCACAGCATTTTCTAGAAACCCGGCTTACTTCCACTCCCAGTACCTTTCGCCACGCCCTGCTTGGGTACCATTGTGTTTCTTATACATTACCTAGATACTAAGACCTACAAATGTACACAATGCAATCAAATAAATAAATATGAAATACCCATAATACAAGCTCTGTTTACTCAGCGGCTAGCTAGATGATTCTGTAGATTGTCCAGCAATATTAAATCACAAGCCCTTTTCTAAAGCAGTTCCATCAAAATGCACAAGCCATCAAGTCGCATGCAATAAACGAGCATTGTCGCGACGTGCCGTGCTGATTATAAATTCCATCATAGAGGATTGCCTGCAGCGGGAGCCGTGAATGACAGAATGGCATGACATGGCATACTCGCTTCCAGTGCCCTAATTACACGAAATGAATCGCTTCACCATATGAATGGTAATGAATTATCGTTTAAGAATGACCTTTAGGTTAAAAGAGCGTAATGTTGAACTCTTTAGATGGAAATTAAAAATGTTATAAATTAGTAAGTGTTGTTATAGTATTGACGATTTTTTCAATTATAAAATTTAGTATTTGTTAAGATATTGCACGTAATTCTCTCAAATATTTTGGTATGCCGATTAACGGCCAAGCAAGTTGATATCAAGCATGTTGGGTGATTCAAAAATGTTTTTTGTTACCTACCTTTACCTTATGTACATAACACAATGTATTTTAGCAAATACAAAATCTTTATCTTGACATTGATGAAAAACTGAGAAACTACAGATTAAGGGACGTGTCAAACGTGAAAAGGTTCAACCATCCGAACACCAATAGGGATCTTTCCTTGCAAATAAATAGTGACGCACGCGCTACCTACAGTTACTTTCGTGATGATACTATTGTCATAGCAAAGCTATTGGTTAGCAGAATTTGGCCCCACTGTCAGTGTAGCCATCAACGAAAAATCGTCATATTTATGATTTTCGCTTGTTTTTACATCACAAAATTAATAAATAATGCCAGCAGAATTATTTGTTTACACGTCCAGGCGTTTCACACACTCTGCTAATAATAATAATAAATGCCCTAGTACTAGTAATACCACCACGGTTACCTACAAGATCCCTAATCAAGATTCCTACTAGACTTCTCATCTAGATGCCTAACTCGAGAACGGCCGGACCAATTTTCATGGTTTTTCGTTTGTTGTTATTTTCCTCAACCAGAATAGCAGAATAACCAAAACATTGGATAATTGACGAGAAAAAAAAGAAAAATCATTTTCCATACAAAATGTTTAGTAATTAGATGTTCATGGGTTTCGTAAATGTCAAACATTGACTGTACGGGGCGGTTCGCCGGGTCAGCTTGTATTGATTAAAATTAATATTGGGAAAAATCAATGAGATTAACATATATAGAAAACAGACAACGACTCGGTAAACGTAGTGTAGGACGCCTTCCGACCAGGTGGAATGACGACCTGCGAAAGACTGCAGGGAGATGTTGGATGCGGCAAGCTGAAGATAGGGCGCTATGGCACTCATTGGGGGAGGCCTATATCCAGCAGTGGACTGCTATAGGCTGATGATGAAAAAACAGACGCTAAGGTCTTTTATTGCGTGTTCTCATTGGTCCTTACATTTACTTGGGTTGGGGGAATTTGAAATTGATGATTCGATTATAATTAAGATAGTTCTTGTATTTTACCTCCAGGCCATTGAATCTCTAGCAATATTCAGAGAATTACTGGCTAAAGTTTCTTCACTATACCAATATCAGCCGACCTCTGAGTTAGCAGAAGTTCTATTATGGCCTCAAGTCAAAGACTACCCAATATACGTTTATGTACCTGAAATACGCCTGTAAGTACCTAGCCAAGGCTGTTTTAATATGGAAGCAGGAAATGTGTAGCCAAAAGCGTAATAAATAGTGTCAAAATAGCGACCTTTACGACGAGACGGTTTGTGTATTCATAAAATGGCCAAGAAAATAAGCCATTGGATTTTTTTTCAATTGTGACCTGCAATGGCTGCCTCTATTTAATATAAGCGTTCGCTTCGCTGAAATGTCTTTTTATGCCCTTGTTCAGTTTTTGACAAGGAAATCAACTTTAAGTTCATAAAGATATAGCTATTTCTTTTTGGTTCGAAAATTTAATAATTCCTATAAATTTACGACGCAGGCGTGACTTAACATCTTAAATCTTGGAAAAAATCTAGAATCTAGAAAAGATAGAAGTTACTTGCCAGTAGACGCTTAGCTTTAAATACCCTTACGAAAATAAACCTTTAAAATAGTATCCAATAAGGCCCGAATCCCCCGAGTCCAGGCATTATGTTAATGGTGTGTAAGCAGTACAAATTGCCGGACATCGTTACACGAGCGCAAACTACCTCGGACTATTGAAATCAATTATAGAGTAGTCGAGAACTAGAGACTGCTAGTTCGTTTATTTAATACCATTAATGAGTTTTTTAAATGTAAAGACCTAGGTTTACTACCATGTATAATAAATATATGTAGGTTATCTTGAAATTATTGTCAGATCGTATGTTAACTACAGTAGATATTATGGATTTATTTTTTAAATTAAGTGAGAACTAGTGCGTAGAAAAACCTAACATAGGCTTTAAGGCATTAATAACTAAAGTATGTAACCTATTTGTATTCATAAATAATCTATCTTATCTACCTTTTCGATAACGTTCCGTGACGTCATGACAATTTAAACCGTGCGCGATCAGACAGGGACCACGGAAACCTTGTCAAAGTCAATGTATGACGTCATTTTTCTGATACAGTTTTGCGTGTTGGCAAAACGTAAAATGAAAAGTTTTTTATTTCTGTAGGCTTACAAATAAGCACTTAGAGTGTATGGCGTAGTGTATGGGACCTTGTCAACGTAAATGTCCGAACTCTTTTGTTTCATATTAAAATGGAAGTTCCATTCGTAACTTGAGGCTGATGCCATAATAATAACCTTTTATTTCAGGCCATAGAAAAGTAAAGATCTTTTAACTTATTCTACGGTCCATACTAATATATAACTTAAACCAGTATACATAAAATAGAAATAGCTTTAATAAATAACACGCTATTTTGTGATTACGCCGACAGCGTGTAGATGACGTAATCAGGGTGTCAGCTGAAGACGGTGTACGGCGGTGCAGCGCTGTCTCCCCTTGCAGGTAACGATACTATAAAAATGAATACTGGTTCCATCGTGGAACCATGATGGCATCAGATTCAACAATTAAGAAGGAATCCTGCGTGTTGATGGAGCTGAGACGTGGACACTCACGGTAGGTATGTTACACCAAATCAATGTCACTCAGCGAGCTATGGAAAGAGCTATGCTCGGGGTCTCTCTAAACGATAGGATTCGTAATGAAATCATCCGACGTAGAACCAAAGCTGTTGACATAGCTCAAAGAATTAGTAATTTATACTACTACGCACAAAAATTTGAAACTTTATGTAGTATTTCATCAGCGTAGTTTTGATTTTATTGTGCTTGCTGTGAATAAAAGTTTTAAGTGTGACGGCCATTTATCATGATGAACCGACAATCGCTGGTATAAAAGTATTCTTGATGGAGACCGCGACTCGGCGAACATTGTGTAAGTCACCCTCCGGCCAGGTGGGACGACCTGCGAAAGACTGCAGGCAGATGCTGGATGGATACGTCAAGCTGAATATAGAGCGCTATGGCGCTCATTACGCCTATGTCCAGAAGTAGACTATATTATAAAGGTTGTATGTGTTGATGGGTAGATTATAAATTCTTAGCTGGCAGTGCCTGGAGTCTCTGTACTAAGCTACTCTGTGATTGTAGGTGGCATGTAGTCAATTCGTCGCCGTCCGCGGAGGCGAGGCGGTGATCTAGCGCAAACTGGATCTATCTTGTTACGTGTCCATGGATAAATTACCTGGCTTAGAGGAAAACTCGTATGTGTTGAGAAGTAAGGGAGAGATTTGAGAGGAACTACCTGCTTTAATAAATAAAAACTACCCTAAATACTTAGGTGTGTAATAAGAATTCTTAATTAACAAAGAAAGTTGCGTAAAATAATATATAACAAATTAACATCATCACCAGTCCACAGCTGGACATAGGCGGGAGGCCTACGTCCAGCTGTGGGCGCCATAGCGCCCTGTCTTCAGCTTGCCGTATCTGCCTGCAGTCCTTCGGTCATCGTCCCACCTGGCCGGAGGGCATCCTATACTACATTTGCCGAGTCGCGGTCTCCACTCAAGAACACGTTTACCCCAGCGGTTGTTGGTTCTTCGCGAGATATGGCCGGCCCACTGATACTTCAGCTTGCTAATTCTTAGAGCTATGTCAATAAGTTTGGTTCTCTGTCGGATGTATTCATTAGGAATCCTATTCTTAAACTCTGAGCATAGCCCTCTCCATAGCTCGCTGAGCGACTTTGAACTGGTGGACCAGCCCTATCGTGAGTGTCCACGTCTCAGCTCCGTAGGTCATAACGGGTAGGACGCACTGGTTGAAAACTTTCGTTTTCAAGCATTGCGGTATAAATGACGAAGATGAAGAATATAACAAGTAAGAACTAGTATTTACAATTGAAATAATTTAACTGCAGACTGTTGCAAACAATCTACAGGTAACTCAACTGAAATTTATATTTCGTTCTCAAGTTTTCTTCTCGATTTATTTTATATTGATAACTTAGGTACCTAGTACCGAACCCATTTTGATAAACACTAACTTATTTCTGAACCATAAAGTTCTGAATCGGTTTGGCGTCGCCCCAACTTAAGGCCAGGTATTCTTGGATTGACTTCCTTCCTCCTAACATAGATCGCGCCTACCAAGCCACCGCCGCGCCGCCGCCGCCGCCGCCGCAATCGTAGGTATATTCTGTAGGCATTTAACATATTGATTAATACAATCTTTTTATCAAGTCAAACTCTGCGAATTTGTGTAGAAATATTCAGTGGACATAGATAGATAGATAACACTTTATTACACCACACAAAACAGAAAATAATACAGATATAAAAACTTAGAATAAAGGTATAAAGGGCGGCCTTATCGCTGAGAGCGATCTCTTCCAGACAACCTTGGGATGGACTGGACATGAACGAACAATATAGACGGTGGCACTTCAATAAATAATTGATAACAAATACACTAAATACCTACATTACAAACATAAGGTAGTTAAAATAAAATAAAAATTAAATATCAGTAGTTCAGTCATAATATTGAAATGTAATGGGACCAAACTGGAAGCACCAGCTTTCAAATAAAAAAGAATCATCAAAATCGGTTCACCCAGTAGAAAGATTGAGAACCTCCTCCTTTTTTATAAGTCGGTTAAAATACATTACAAAAAGGTAACTTTGGGGTTTTGTTCTATCGAGTGAAGTTTATTAGATCTTGTAACTGAATGCTACTTTGACTAGACCCTTAATATATGTATACAGGGTGTCCGTAATTAATGGATAACCCCGCAGGTAGGTACTTCTGGGGGGCACCACGGCCAATCAGGAAAAAAATTATCAACTATAACTATCTGCAACAGATATATTTAGTTTTTTCTTAAGTACAAAATTTGATACCTTTTGATATCGGTTTTTTGAGTTCCGTCAAATAATTTGCAAATTTTTTATAATTTTTTTCCTGATTGGCCGTGGTGCCCCACACAAGTACCTGCGGGGTTATCCATTAAATCCCGGTGCTGCCACCCTGTATATAATGTTTCTAAATTTTCTACACTATTTACTATGTCTCAGATGATTTTAAAAATCACAGAAGCTTGGCCTGGTGTACCTACCCTTAAGAGCATGAAATAACGAATAACAATAACGTTCAGCTACCTATATGTTTTGTTCGCGTCGCTGGCATTCTAGCCCATTTCCACTAACTCACTGTAAACGTCCGTCTGTCGTGGCATCGCGGTCGTGGCATCGGACAATTGTTTGGTTTATCTGCAAATAATTCTTCTGGAGACCGCAACTCGGCAAACGTAGTGTACGATACCATCGCAGATCGTCATCCCACTTGGCCGGCGCGGTGGGATGATGATCTGCGGAGGACTGCAGGCAAGTGCTAGATGCGTCAAGCTAAAGACCGGGCGCTATTGCGCTCATTAGGGGAGGCCTATGTCCAAGGTAGGTATTTGAAAATACCTAAATCTGGAATAATGTTGTGTAATTAAGAATGTTTATCAGCAGCAATCAAGTAACTATGCTGTGACGGTCGCGGCGTAAGAATCGACCCCTTCAACACAGCCCGTTGATGTCGAAAGGGCCAACTAAGGAAACTGAGAGAGGAAGGGCACAGCTTCCTTCTGTATATTTCAACACCTCCACTGCCCGCCCAATCCACCTGCCAAGTGTGGTGATTGTGGCGTTTGGGGGAGGAATGTTCATTAGTGGATCTCATGTTCTGTAATAAAAAAAAAATTAAGAGGCAATAATATTTAAAACAACTTGGGACTAAATGGACAAGAGTCAATTATCTTATGTTGTATACAATATTCTTAGTTTTTAGAAATTTGAATTGAAACGATGATTGCAAGGTAATTTTTCTAATAAGTACTTGTAACAACACAACTCACACCATATTTTTCACACCTGCATGCAGGCTGAATACAATTACTTTGGTAAATGTTTATAAGACCTGACAAATAATAATTATGACACGTATTCTTACAAATAAATGATTGATTCGAAATCTTTTTCCTTTTTTTTTTGGCAGAGTTGCGTCAATCCAAACGCAGAGCCATCTAGGAAGAAGTTGAAGTTGATATCTTTTTCAGGTCTCAGATAAAAGGTTTTAAAAAAAGGAGGCATAATATAAGGATTTTGAGATCAAATTATGAATTTATGAATTAGAGGTTATTTTGGCACGCAGAAGAAAAGTACCTACTACAATGGTGCCTATTGATTAGGCTTATGTTTGCCTCCCTTTAAGGAAATATTAGTTTGTTTTCCCTCATATTTGCCGTGATTCTATTATTAGGGCATAGGGAAAATTTACTCTATATCCTATAGTTGAGTGATATTTTATGTAAATATGATAAGGCTATTTACGTAGCTACCTACGTAAATATTCCTCTAATATTCCTACGAGTATTCATAATCATCATCATTATCAATCTATAATAGTCCACTGCTGGATATAGGCTTCTAATGACCGCCATAACTCTCTGTCTTTAGCTGACGCATCTGCCTGCAGTCTGCCACAGGTCATCCCACCTAGCTAGGGCTAAGGCGTCTTACACTACGTTTTCCGAATTGCGGTTTCCACTCAAGAACACGTTGACCCCAGCGTTTGTCGGTTCTTTGCGAAATATGGCCGGGCCACTGCCACTTCAGCTTGCTAATTCTTAGAGCTATGTCAATAACTTTGGTTATCTGTCGGATGTCTTCGTTACGAATCCTTTCCTGCAGAGAAATTCCGAGTATAGCTTTCTCCATAGCTCGCTAAGCGACTTTAAACTGGTGGTCCAGTCCTTCCGTGCTTGTCCATGCTCCGTAGGTCATGACGTGGACGCACTGAACGAAAACTTTCTGTTTCAAGCATTGCGGTATGGATGACGCGAAGAGTCGACCTTATGGGGAGGCCTAGGTCCATAGGTTGGTTATGATGCTAATGACGATGAACCCTCAGGTCATACAAATCCATCGTTCAACTTTCCCATTCCTCGAACAATAAGTAGGCAGCTCCGTAAAGCTACTGCTACGTAGAACTCGGTATCAGCCCGCGCAGAACCAAATCCAGGCTTACAGTCATAAACGCCGTTTGAAAGCATCAGAGCAAAGAAAACTAAATACAATAGAGGCGATTTGATACACATACTTGCAATTAATTTTAATATTATATCATAGAGACTAATGATGCTAACAGAAAAACGGAATTACTGTTTAGGTTAGCTTCTAGATTCAATATATACTTACTTTAAAACATAAATAAAATAAAAATTAATAGCGAAATAAGTCAGGGTGCTTTCGAATTATAAACGTGCGATGGCTCAACGACTTTTTTTATCGTGAATAGACTTGCCTTTGACCATAATCTCACCTGATGGTAAGTGATGATGTGGCCGCAATGTATCACTACAAAATGTAGACGCGCGGTAGAGCGTCGAGCGTTACAAATAGTATACCCATATGACCAATGTCTTAAACTGCCTGATTGATGAGTTCTGATAAAAAATATATAGAAAAAATACTATTAATCTCTAGGACGTAGACTCTAGTTTAAAGGCACTTAACTACGCTACAGTGACATAGTTTTTGAGCAAGAGAAGTAAAAAGCTTAAGACGAGGCTTTTCTATTATTGGAGGGTTTTCACTCCTCCACGGTTCCGTTAAACTGAAGCTCTCTTTATGACGCCAGTTTAATGCCAGTTGTAAATATTAATTTGTTAGCAAAATTTTGAATTTCGTTAGCGGCTGTTTCTGATGGCGTAAATAATTTCCGTCCGGGCAACGATGAATTGAAATAATTATAACTTCAGTGTTTTCGAGGAACTGCCGACGTACTCGACCACTGATGGAGGGTTAAAAATACCTATTGAATAACGTTTTTCAGAGAATCAGAAATTCAGGATTATCTCAATATTATTTCTGTTTGAAAACTAAAAATAGAAGCTGAACGTGAATGTACCTATAGGTACATTTTTATCCCTGTAATTAATTGTCGAAACGCACCTTATCTAAGATCAACCTATTATATTGTATTACCCATATTAGTACTTCTACTTTCGTTTTCAAGCATTGCGGTATGGAATGTGAAGAAATAACTCGACTCGATATTTTAATGTTGGGGGCAAAACAAAAGAAAGAACATACCAGCGTGATAGCTGGTGATACAATATCACCAGCTATATCAGAGTGATAGCTGGTGATACAATATCACCAGCTATATCAGAGTGATAGCTGGTGATACAATATCACCAGCTATATCAGAGTGATAGCTGGTGATACAATATCACCAGCTATATCAGAGTGATAGCTGGTGATACAATATCACCAGCTATATCAGAGTGATAGCTGGTGATACAATATCACCAGCTATATCAGAGTGATAGCTGGTGATACAATATCACCAGCTATATCAGAGTGATAGCTGGTGATACAATATCACCAGCTATATCAGAGTGATAGCTGGTGATACAATATCACCAGCTATATCAGAGTGATAGCTGGTGATACAATATCACCAGCTATCACTCTGATATTTTCTCGAGTGTATCTAAAATGAAGACAATCAAGAGTAGAAACTATTATGCTGATTCATATATGATTGCGCAGGGATACGAATGACAAACATTAATTATTCCTATCTAGTCGTTAACAACTGCTAATGTTTCTTGAGTGATACCTTGATCTATAGACGTCAATTATAATGAAATTATCTTGAAAACAGTATAATGCAATCGTACTATGCAGTAAAATATGGATTTGGCAGTCTCGGTTGCTATGATGGCGCGAGATTCAGGCGTACAATCAAATCAACTGCTTGCTCGATATCGTTCGGAAAAAAAGAAAACATCCAGAACAATACGTACAATGGGTAGGTAGGAGATGACTGATAAACCTACTTAATGCAATACATTACTTAGATAGATATTTTTATTATTCATACATAGATAACGACCATCGACATGTAAGAAACCGGTCACACTGGTCACACTAGCAAGAGGAAACCTCGCAAACGAAAAATTACTTTTTTGTTTTATTTCTGACACTGCCGTTTGTCAGCATCTGAATATAAAGTAACTGAACTTGAGTAATATCCAGAGTTATCCTGCTAGAACTGAAGTTATTAGGTCCCTAAATACATATTTTATTCTGTTTCTTAGTATTTGTTCGCTTTGTAGTGGCAACAGAAATATGTAGGTACATCATCTGTGAAAATCATTATTCAAAATTTTTATGCATCAGTGACCCTTTAAAAATAGCCACAATTTATATGTTTTTATTTTGCTGTTTATTTTGTTTTGTTTGTTAGTTATAAGTTTAGATTATGATAGGACTGGCATACTTTACGAAGTAAAAGTCCTTAACAATAAAAAGGATTAAAAAAAATTTGTGAAAATGTCAACTGTCTAACTATCATGGTTCATGAGATACAGCCTGGTGGCAGACGGACGGACGGGTAATAGGGTCCCGTTTAACCTTTGGGTACGGAACCCTAAAAACCATTTCCTCGTACATGTTTTAATCTATTACCCATAACACAAGCTCTGTTTATCATGGGGCTAGATAACGCTGTGTGAATTGCCCGGCATTATTTATTTATGTATTTTTAATTGCGGCCAACCGTACACCTGACTGAGTTCCGTTTCGGCTAACCGCAAAGTGCGTTAGGTACCTTACATATCAAAACGTAGACTGCTCCAGAGCCTCAACTACTAAAGAACTTAAGTAATCTCTGCTTACAGTATCCTCTAACCGTCAAACTTCCAGCAACTTTGTTGTTGCATATCCAGTTTTATCACCTTTAAGTTCGCGACCGCCGCAGTTAGGTGTTTGGCAGACCGCCAACCTCGGTACCTGTGTGCTCACAATACGCTCTCTATTTTACACCTCGCCTAGGATTTACAGGTGCTTGCTATTTGGCTCCTATTTCATATTTTCTTGAACGCTGATACAGCAATACGGCGCGGGAATTTCCCGATGGTCTATGCGGTTTGTGCTCTGTGAGTAGGAATACATTTAATGAACACTTACGTAGAATAAAATAAAATAGAATATATTTAAGATAGAATTTCGCTTTTTTTTAGGACGCCCTCCGACCAGCTGGGATGACGACCTGCGAAAGACTGCAGGTAGATGCTAGATCCGTCAAGCTAAAGACAGGGCGCCGCCGTGGCGCTCATTGGAGGAGGCCTCTAAGTCCAGCAGTGGACTAACATACGCTGATGATGATTATGATCAATACATAAAATAAACTATATCTAGTGGCACAATCGGCTGCCTTATTGGCCATATATATTAAGAGTTATATAGTTAACAGCGATTTCGTCCTGGCAACTTTAGGATGGATAAGATCGGTACGTATTAAACCTGACGGTATTTGAATTAATTAATTTTTATTTCGTATAAGACATACAAAGAACATAATAGACTTAAATTAAAAGGAAACTATTTAACACACACAAAAGACTGAAGAAAATTACAGATAAAAAACAAACATTAAATATAAACTGACATATTAAAACAATTGCTATAAAAATGAGTCTGATAAATAAAATGGACATTTCCTCCGTGCGCGGCTAAACAGGTCCAGCCTCAGGTCAATGTCGCTAACGCCCGAGGACAGTAACGACGCTGGCTACATACAAAAGTGTTTGTATAACTAGGCATACCTACTCCTATATTATATAAGGGTTATTAGGATATATAAAGAATTAATGAATGAACACATTATTGCACTTAAAACAACAAAATAACACCTTATATCTAAATATTACACTTTAACAGTACAATAGGCGGCCGTCTCGCTGTTAGCTATTTCTCCCAGGCAACCTGACCCAGGGATGCAGAAAAAGATATAAGTATACAAAGAGAGTAGAGCACAAACAAACAGTACTAAGGATATGCCTAGTTCATCTTTAAGAGAGAGGTAACGTAAAATGTTGAGCTTGACATTGATTTACCAGTGGGTAAAGCAACTTTAGACGCTTCAGAGGCTTACCCCCATATCTTTAGTCATTACCTCAAATAATTCTCCACTCAAACTTGTTCAAGGGCGTTTCGAGCATTCCTCCAAAACATGCTCGAGTTTGGTATGCTTAGTCGTTAATTTGGTTATATATCAACCTCTCTTATATACCTTCGCGATGGGTAATTGTAGGTTTCATCGTCGTAAATGTAATTGAGATAGTCTCCAAAATCCATTGTAAATAACAACAAACTATTTCGAGGAGCATTCAAGGTAGGTAGCGAGGTACCTTGAGATGACAGTTCGTTATTCCACTCGTATGAAAAAATTCTCGAAGGCTGTTTCGAGTGAAGGATTTTTTTACGATCAAGCATACCGAAACGCATTTGGAGGTTGAGTAGAGTTTGAATCGAAGTCGAGGTAATGACTAAAGATATGGGGGTAAGAGTATATCATAGATGGCAAGAAATTTAATTATTTCACTGCAAGGAATAAAACTTCCAGAAAAGTAGTTTTCCACAAATCGTAGACCATATTCTACTAACCCATGTATTACATTATATAACATGGGTGGATCCTAAAATCATAATGTGCATTTAATTATTTGTATTATTATATTTAAAACTTGTACCTTCTTGTGATATGGTATAAAGCTCTTTTTATTTCATTTATTTAATTTTGACGACCGATGTGGCGCGGTGAGCGAAGGTCCGCCTGCGACGCAGGAGGTTGCGGGTTCGATTCCCGCCTCGGAACAATTGTGT
Organism: Eupithecia dodoneata; assembly: GCA_947044415.1. NCBI lineage: Eukaryota > Metazoa > Arthropoda > Insecta > Lepidoptera > Geometridae > Eupithecia > Eupithecia dodoneata. Next base: position 2,469,550 of record OX345665.1, read on the forward strand.
GTACGATCTGCATATATTTGTTCCGGGTGTTCTGGTCGTTTTCTATGTATAATAAAAATAATTTTTTATTTATTTATTTATACTTTTTGCACGAAAAACATAACACAAAACTTATTATAGAAAATTTAAACAAAGGCGAACTTAACCCTAAAAAGAGTTCTCTTCCAGCAAACCTTATTGGGAGAGAGAGACAAAGTGATGAGAGAAGTGGGTACATGTGCATAAATGAAATGAAATAAGAAATAGACAAAAGATTAAATTGTAACTTACTTATTTATTATACTAATATATACTATATAACAATAACAAATATAGACGACCTCTGTGGCGCGGTGGGTGAAGGTCTGCCTACGACACAGAAGGTCACGTGTTTTATTCCCAACAGATGTGTGAACGATCAACAGATAATAGTTTTGGGTGTTCTGGTCGTTTTCTATGAACAATAAAAAAATATATAGATATCTTTATAATGTATTGTATTATGTATATCAGTTATCTAGTACCCATAACACAAGCTCTGCTTACCATGGGGCTAGATAATGCTATGTGAATTGACCGGTATTAATTACTTATTTTAAATAACAAACATTTACCTATTAAATTTTGTTTTAGAGTAATGTCGAAAGCTCATACAATATTGTTAGCAATGTCAACATCACAGCTCCCCGCAAAGTTTAAATGGGACACAAAGGATTCCTCGCGCGGTAATGCTCTCATTCATAATCCTAGAGAGGTCTTTGTATCGTAAATTATGTTTATTTCGGCAGTTCATTTAATTTCCAAGAGTTTGTCTTTTGCGGCCACCTCTAAATAGTAGGTACCTACTGAATATTATGGAGATTCCTACAGAAGCGATTGGTATTAATTTTCCGGCTCACCAAATATTACAAAACCACCCTAAGCTCTGTTTAGCTTAGGGCTAGATGAATCTGTGTGAATTGTCCAGCATTATTTAAATATTTATTATCCAAAGCTATGATCGGGTTGTTTGTTTCTCATTGCCATAATCTCGGGCCATAAAGTTACCCGGTCCTTTGGAAGGCTTGCGTGGGGCCGAAGCCAACAGCACAGAGGCCCTTTGAAAGAGTTTTATACATCTATAAAACTCTTTTAAATCTTTTTTTTTTTTTTGTTTGTTTTATCATTAATTCATAAATAATGCTGGACGACTCACATAGCTCTATGAATAGAAAAAATAGCTAGATGTTCAGTCGACAGCAGTAAAGGTATACCAGCAGACGAAGAGCATAAAAAGGCAGAGATGCACAAAAAAAATTACAACGCAATGTGGAACAAGACTGGAATCTAGGCTACGTAGGTAATTGAAAAATAACAACGCCACTTCTCCACGTTGCTACGAAAATTTTCATTCTCCCGAGAATTTTGGCCCAAAAATGTTGGTCCAAAGGCTTTTCTAAAAACATTTCACAGCTCAAATATAATTTATCGAGTAGGTAGCTAAGTAGATAGATATATGTAAGTACTGGGTAGGCGTGACGTGACTGGTAGGAAAGTTATCAAGGACCTTTTAAAAGTTCCGCGTGAAAAATCACCGGCGTCGGAACGCAGCGCGTCGCAGCTAATTTGTGGACATCGATCACGGTGGCAGGAACACTGAGCTGGTGTCCTGGATAGGGCACAAGCAGAATATAATATTAAAATTTTAAAAAACACCGTTTAAAAATAATTAAAGATATGTATAAATAACGCAAGCTATATCTCTTCGTGTCTTGTCGCACGGTAGCTTTACTGTTATTTCAGAGATTACTTACGTTGGGATCACACCTACATGTTAGTATTGCGCTGTCTCTGTATTGCCACATGATTAAATTATGTGGTATTGCGCCTACAGTTAAGGATTGCTTTTTTTGGGTTGAAGAAATACACAGGGTGGCTTTTTTGGACAGGGCAATTAGAAACTTTAACCGTTATTCACCGGAAAATGTTCGAAAAGACTAAAATGCTGTTGAACGCATATGGCCATAATGGTAACGCTTACCGGACTTTACCGAAAATAGTTTTAGGAGACTTTCCATATTTTTTCGAGAAATATTCATCCCAATTATCTGATTTCCAACGAATATATACAAAATATACAGATAGCAAAAACGTTTAATTTTGTGTAAAATTTCTACTTTTATGATTCCTAAGACCATTTTCCGGTAGCTACACCGGTTAACACTTTGACTGCTGAAATCACACGGTATGCTTTTTCTACAAGTGACTAATATGCGTAAATCCACACTAGCGCAGCGGCTGAGAAAATGCAGATCTTTGTGACTCAGCAGAGCTGTAATATTTTTCGAACGAAACGCATGTGCGGCGCAACACAACCGCTGTGTAGAGCGGCAGCACGAATTTTTAGGGTTAAAAAATAGATCGCAGTCGTCGAAAAAAATCGCAGTCAAAGTGTTAATATACCACCCGTTACTACCCCGTCCAACAAAAGCCACCCTGTTTCAAACTCAAACTCGAGCTCAATATCATTTATTTCTTTAGGCTTACAAAATAAGCACTTAGACAAGTCAAATTGTATACTATTCATTATTATCAAATAACTTTATTTTAATTTTAATGTTTAATAATGTAGTACAAACCCTAATGTCGCTTCCAGCAAGCGGTCCTAATTCTTCACTGCGGTATCCGCTCAGAGGAAGGTACCACTCCTCCGTTTGCCAATTTCAATTCAAATTGCGGGGAGTGGATTTTCACTGTTTCTCTTTTAGATTTTGAGAGTAATTAACGTTTTTGCGTGAAAGCTTTACTTTATTTCAGGCGTTTATTTGCATAACAAAAGGGTTGTGTTGTCTCATTTTTAGATATTCTCTTTAGGGATTAGACGGATTGGATGTGGATTTTGGAATAAGCTTTTTGGGACTTGTTAGATTATATTTTTAACAAACGCAATTAAAAATTAAGGCTATGAAAATAAAATAAGGCAGTGAGTTACAAGTAATTTAATACCTTCTTTTATTTTAAAGACAAGTCTTACACTAAAACCGCTTTGTGTCGATCGTTTGAAGAAATGCACTGAATGAATGAATGAATGAACACTTTATTGTGCAACATTAAAAAAACTCTGCTTAGCTTGGGGCTAGATAATGCTGTGTGGATTGTCTAGCATTATTTATTAAATTTGAATACACAAACAATGAGCATATTCCTTACAAAAATTTAACACACAAAATATGAGATGTAGACGATTTTTCTTCAGGGGTAAATTTTCAGTGCAAAGCAGGCAACCCTTTCACCGCAACACAAGCGGCTCTGATTTCAAATAGATCGTTAGCCGCAAAGTCAGCATTAGACTCATTTACCCTAATAGTCGGCGGTCGTCCTGCTATGTTTTCAACTGATGAATACATTCATTCTGTGTATGGCGGATGTGAACATTAGCCAACGTTTGTCGACCGTTTTGTTTCGCAAAATTTCTGCTTAGTTTTGGGGAAAATCTTGCCCTAAAAATCTAAAACACCTAATCTGCAACCTTAGCGTCCTTATGATGATTCTTTGCTATTGCGTAATGTATCTTACTATTAGGTACATCAGTCATCTAGTACACATAGCGTGGTTAGCTTAGGGCTATATGATGATGTATGGATTGTCCAACATGATTATTATTTATATATTATTGGCAGTTTTATCTGGTTGGACACTATTCTGCCAGTTTCAAGTAGGTAATAGAAAATAATTGTAAACTATCTGAGTTATCAAATTATGAAGATAGATTAATATATATATATATATATATATATATATATATATATATATATATATATACAATATTCACCAGAGCCTAGTTCGTTATCTAGCAGGGTGTACCACGTGCTGGTTAGGTTGGCTTGGGAGACGAGATTTTGGAGTTCCACTTAGCGGTAGCCTATTTCTTTATTGACACTGACACCTCGCCCACTAATACAAACATTCGAAGAACAGGACCCTAATTACCACTTTATTCATTCCTTCACCATAACAATGGTATCGCCTCAAAATGTTTCATAAAGACACATTTAGGCATTTTACCCTTGATGAAAAAACTACAGATGGAAAGGTGTCTAGGTTAAAACCATTCCATTAATTTGTTCGTGGAAATAGCACCGCACGCACTAACTAGAGTTTCCCTTCATCTATGGACGATATACTTATTCTTATATTTATTGTATTCTAGCTGCGCCCCGCGGCTTCCCCGCGTGGATATTTTTGCGCAATTTTACCATGTTTTCTCACCGTTTAAACCTTCCCTAGACTATGACAAACATTTCAAAACCAAAATCAGCTAAATCGGCCCAGCCGTTCTCGAGTTTAAGCGAGACTAACGAACAGCAATAGATTTTTATATATAAAAAAATATACCACTGTCACGGTTAAACAATTGGCCACAGAGCTGATGAGACACCAATACAACAAACCTATTTGCATTAAATTATGCAAAACACCCAGACATAAAAGCTTTGTTACAAAAAACAACATCGGCTTCCATTTGAGTCAATGATACCACGGACAGATACCTACATGCGTCGTACGTAATATCTTCGCCTATTGATTTTTACCTAAGGTTTTTAGTAAATATAATGTGGAAATTTGTTATTACCCCCCAGTAGCATATCAAGCATGCAGATATATAAAACTTTTGAAACTATCATGGTTATTAACACTAAAGGTAAGTTATTAACACTAAAGGTAAGTTAAGTTATTCCGTGATCATGGCGCATGAAACTGTGCCGAAATATTGGAAAACTCAAAAATCAAATCATGGTAAATATCCCGTTTTAAATGACTTTAGTGCAGATATATACAATGTGTATTGTCGAACCTTGATCAAACGAGATGTGCGAATACACGACATATATTTATCGATAAAAAACAAAAAATAAAAAATTATATGTTACCTATCTCAAAAATAAAGCCGATTTAATATTTTTTTTAATGAAAACTACTTCATCTGGTTTTTTCTTCGTTTCTTTTTGAGTAAACAGTGTATTTTATTCAAAGTAGCCTCATTTGAAAGCTAGATAGTCTACCTAGCTAAGAAAATATACGATTTCGGTACATAAGCCTAGTAAAATCAATATTATTTTAGAAATTTGCAAAAAAAAAACAAATATTATTTTATTTTTGATCTGTAACTTTAAAACTGGGTTATTGAGGTGTACTTTTTTGAATGTTGTATTAAATTTCATAATTTAATCTACAAATCCTCCAAAAAATATGGGTCTATCTCTTTTTGTTGTCATGTTATTCACCATTTAAAATAGGTACTTTGAATAAAATACACCGTTTATTCAAAAAGAAACGAAGAAAAAACCAGATGAATTAGTTTTCATTTAAAAAAATATTAAATCGGCTTTATTTTTGAGATAGGTAACATATAATTTTTTATTTTTTGTTTTTTATCGATAAATATATGTCGTGTATTCGCACATCTTGTTTGATCAAGGTTCGACAATACACATTGTATATATACAAGATTCTCTCTTATGGTAATATGCGTGGTAATATAATGTATGTATATATATATATATATATATTTGTATAATTCATGCATGATTTGTCTATTTTGATTTGTTGTTTTATTAGTTTTCTGAATAATATAATGTTTCTATTAGTGGCATCTTGATTGGTTTATACAAAACTATATTACTGTTAACTTTAAGAATATTGTAAACTGTTTGTGCCTTAATAAACGAAAAAAAAATATCATGTAAATTTTATCTTAATCAAAGGTCTTATTGTAGAATGATAGCTTTAACACTTTGATTGCTGAAATCACACGGTATGTGTTTTCTACAAGTGACTTATATGCGTAAATCCACACTAGCGCAGCGGCTGAGAAAATACAGATCTGTGTGACTCAGCACAGCCGTAATATTTTTCGAACGAAACGCATGTGCGGCGCAAAACAACTGCTGTGTAGAGCGGCAGCACGAATTTTTTAGGTTAAAAAAAAGATCGCAGTCGTTGAAAAAAATCGCAGTCAAAGTGTTAACTTGCTGTAAGCTGTAACTTTTCTTAAAATTCGTAAAATAATACCTGTAACAGTCTTCTGTTTTCAACAGGGTTTCTCTAAAGTCCAAAGCTGTGAAAACCTCCTTAGTCCCGACCTTCAAGCTTACTCGAGAACTGCAGAAACCCACAAGCCACAATCCGCTAAGCTTTTCTCTTTGACAAAGTAATATTTTAATTAAGCCTGTCTCTGGCAATTAAAACTTACGCCACGGATTGTTTTCAGGATTTGTGAAGTCAGTTGATGCACAATTCGTTCAAAGTCTATCCTATGATGATACAGAGAAGCTAATATATATTATCAAGTAAATTATATTTGTATACATAATGATAAGCTATTGAGAATAGTGATGGCGCGACGAGTTCGAGGTACATCTTCCATCATGGCCTGTTGCAGCGTTGGATCGCGAGGAGTGGAAGGAGAAAAGGGAGGCCTTTGCCCAGCAGTGGGACAATAATAGAACCTTAGTATTATGTATATTTGTATGCATAATGATAAGAGAGTTAGAATAGTGATTAATTTAGTCTTACTCAATGTAAGTTTCATAGTAGTACTAGCGGCCCGTCCCGGCTTCGCCCGGGTGGTGATTTGTTTCAGGCAATTTTTTTTTAATTATTCTCTTTTTTCTCTCCGTTAGTACCATCCTCGTACTTCAAGGAATATTCTAAAAAAAAAATCGGTTCAGCTGCTCTCGTGATTTGCACTTAGCAACACATTCAGCGATTCATTTTTATATTATAGAACATAAACTACATAAGTTAACTAAATGCTTTTAACATAACAGGAAGTAGATTATTTTATATAATATTTTTAGCACTCTTGTCGCCTGAAACACAGGATTACCTAGTTCAGTCTAAACTGTAATACTTAGCTATATTTATTTACTAGCCTCCGCGGTTTTACTCGCGTGGTGATAGATACATATTTTGGATAATATACAATATATCTTTATAAATTGTAGCCTATGTGTTATTCTGATGTATAAGCTATATTATTGTGAAGTTTCATCAAAATCCATTCAGTAGTTTTTGCGAGAAAGAATAACAAACATCCATCCAAACTTACAAACTTTCGGGTTTATAATATTAGTGGGATTAAGTGCACTTATGTTTTGTAGTTTTAATGAATAAATTTATTTTATTTTTTTATTAATTCGTTTAAAGCAGGGTACTGACCGGCGTTACGGGGCGTCATGTAACGTGTTACCCAACGAGCGTTCGTGCAGTCAATACGGGAAAGGCGCGCAACGAGCAAAGACACGGATTTCAGCACTTGGCGTAACATATTGTCTAAATTATTTGTGTGTTTTGAATTTTCTGTAGATATGAATATTCATAATTTGAAATAAAAAAGTTTTTATATCTATTTTTTTTTTGTTTATTTAACACTTTGACTGCGTTTTTTTTTTCGATAACTGCGGTCTTTTTTTTAACCTAAAAAATTCGTGCTGCCGCTCTACACAGCGGTTGTGTTGCGCTGCACATGCGTTTCGTTTGTAAAATATTACGGCTGTGCTGAGTCACACAGATCTATATTTTCTCAGCCGCTGCGCTAATGTGGATTTACGCATATTAGTCACTTGTAGAAAAAACATACCGTGTGATTTCAGCAGTCAAAGTGTTAACGATTTTTTAAATAATAAAATATTCATATGTATGCAATAAATACTTATGGATGCAATTAATAAAATATGAAATACTTAGATACCAAGTACCTATAAATTTAGCCTTATTTTCGTGCTATTTTATTACAAGCTTCCACGAACTAAAGTTTAACTTATAATTTGGCATGCTTTAATAAACGCACTTCAAATTCTCGTGTTTAAAACTTAGTTTAAAAAAAAGAATCATAAAAAAAAATCGGTTCACCAAGTCGAAAGTTCTGAGGTAACAAACATAAAAAACCTCCTTCTTTTTTGAAGTCGGTTAAAACGAACAAAACCGGATCACGAGCCAACACGACCTAACATCCACCGATAACCTATAACGCACCAATTCAAAACACAGACATGGCAATAATCTGTATCAGCCGCGGGCAGGCTGGCGGGCTCCCAACAGTCTGGGCAGAACGGCCAGAACTCGCGTGTTTTATGTGTCTGGCAACACCGTAATCTAATGATGTCGTGTTATTGTTGCAGCAAGTGTAATGGTGTTATTAGAAACTGCATTTCCTCTCGTTATAGTTTTGTTTTTGGTTGAAAAGAAAACCGTAATCTATACTAATATTATAAAGGTTTGATTTTTTGTTTGTTTGTTTGTATCGAATAGGCTCCAAAACTACTGGACCAATTTGAAAAATTCTTTCACCGTTGGGTAGCTACACTATCCCCGGTGAACTCAGGCTATATCATATTTTCAAAAAAGTTAGAGATCCTTACTAAAACTCTAATAATATAACCCAAGGTGTAAAAAAATCTCCTAATAAAGTGAAATTCGAGTTAAACGCGGGTGAAACCGCGGGGAACAGCATATATATTAGCATAGTTTTATATTTCTATAAAACTATGCTAATAAATATTAGATTAAGCAGTAAATAAACAAAATAAACCTTACGTACAACATCAGGCTGCCGATTGTGCCACTAGATATAGTTATTAAGATCCTTTAGTATTTTTATTATTTTTTTGAATTAATGGTGCTATTCATAAAGTTATATTGTATTGTATTTTCTCAGATTTCTATATAACTATACATATCGTAAAATAGACTCTCAACTCACGTACATCCCGGCATTTTTACAGGCAATGGCCGCGGGGCACCGTCTGACCCCAGTTTGCGAGAAAAACATTTAGCCATCTTGAAGTGCCTATGCATGATTTTTTCTGGAAGAATTATTGCGGGAATAGCTAAACCCTTGTTTTGTCTTTTTTCGACAACACAAAACCCAACACTCAAATATCAATGCTCGTGAACATAATTTTAACAAATAAAATAAACCTGACGCAGTACAACATCAGGTTTCTATAAAACTATGCATAACGTAAAGCAGACTCTCAACTCACGTACCGTACATCCCGGCATTTTTACAGGCAATGGCCGCGGGGCACCGTCTGACCCCAGTTAGCCTGCCAATTTACTTCGCCTCTAGCGAACCAATATTGGTTAAGGGTCCATGCACAGTATTTTGATATTAGGTTTATGAAAAGATTTATCTGAAACATGGATGCAGTATTTCGTTTACCTGTGGGTGGATTGAGGGTGTTTGCTGGTTGATTGGGATAGATGTTTTGTATGTTACTGTATGCTGAGGTACCTAAACGTGTTTGATAATAATTTAATGTATAAAATATGACTTGTCTAAGTGCTTATTTTGTAAGCCCAAAGAATAAATTATATTGACTTTGACTTTGTTCTTGAGTGGAGACCGCGACTCGGCAAACGTAGTTCAGGACGCTCTCCGGCCAGGTGGGATGACGACCTGAGAAGGACTGCAGGCAGATGCTGGTTTCGGAAAGCTGAAGAAAGAGCGCTATGGCGCTCATTAGGGGAGGCCTATGTAGTAGCCTATTAGCAGTATACTATAGTAGTATTATACTATGACTAATATTATATACAACTAATATGGCCTATGACTACTATATGCTGATGATGATGTGGTATTGCCAACACAGTTTGACGTGGTATAAAACTTTAGTGATAGTTTATATAACCCCCATATCTTTAGTCGTTACCTCGACCACTATTCAACCTCTACACGACTCCAAACGCGTTTCGGTGCTTGATCGTACAAATCCCTTCACTCGAACTTACCTTAGAAAATTTTCTCATACGCGTGAAGAAATGAGAGACCTACCTTGAATGCTCCCGAAAAGAGCTTGCTATTATTTATAATGGAGTTTGGAGACTATCTCTGACATTTACAAACATAAGCTTAACTAAACTTTCTACCTAAAGTAAACTAATAAGAAGCGTCGTAGATAAGTAAAATTAAAAAGGCTCTATCACTAATTAAATCTCTTAAATATTCATTAAATATTAATTTCTTAAAAAGATACGACTACGCCTTTAAATGGATGCTTTATAAACTAGATTTAACCTTAATTCTCTACGAACCATCTGTTTCACCAAAAGTTGCACTAGTTTCCCAAATTCAACTTGAATTCTTATTCAAATTGTAAATCAACATCCGAGCTAACTGAGAACCATCCCACACAAACTAGAACTTAACGAAGAATTAATTAAATCCTAGATACTAATCTCTGCAGTCGCGGCTTCCACTATAAAATATGAGCAAATTCCTTTACAATCAAAACAGAACTTGAGGACATAAGCTGTAAAGTTTAAATTCGCCTGTTGTGATATACAAGGCTCTGTTGAACAAGTTATTAGGAGGTAAGTAATACTACGACTGGACTAGAGTATAAAGTAACGAACAACTTATTTGGCCACGATTGGCAGCCAACGTTGAAAGGAATAAATAGATTAAACACCCTGTGAACAGAACGGACGCTCAGCAAATATTTTATCAGGAACCTTACTTGGATAACTATTAACTATTCGATGTTATTGACATACTAGATTTGAAAGGATGGATGCCTCCTGATAAATAATTAGCTAATCATATTTTGGCTTTGTTTATCTTTGCAGATTGTTGTTTTGTTGATTTTCTTCTATATTTTAGCAACGTCCACTGGTTGCTGAAATTTAGAGAAGTAAATCTTATTTATCCCCTCCACCAGTAAATAACATTCAATTGCGATGTTATCTAGTACTATAATACAAGATCTGCTAACTTTGAAGCTAAAATAAATAAATTATACTGGACAATTCACACAATATAACCTAGCCCTAAGCTAAACACAGCTTGTGTTATGAGTACTAGATAACTGATATACATAATATAATAATATTGATAGATACTTTTGATTATACATAGAAACGAAGAGAAACCCAGAACGAATATCTGCAGAATATGTCCTACAAACATTTGTCTCCGAGGCAAAACTTATCAAACCCGGAACCTGCTGTGTCGCAAGCGGATTTTCGCCTACCGCGCCACAGAGGTCGTCGCTAGATAATGATAAAATGAAACTCCAGCATTACTTATAAGTTATTGCAATGATTTGTTTATGTCACGGCTTTATCCAAACCCGCTAAGGCGTGTAAGGATGAGTTCCTAAGAAAGGCTCTTTCCACCTGAGTGGCACAAAAGGGTGCTACGGTGTAAAGGCCTTTTCTCAGCCAAATCATCTTTGCACCTCATTGGATTGAAGCCAGACCGCCCCGTCCGACGCTGTCTACCACTTTACTACTAATTGCTTCTGCCTGTTTGCACTAAATTATAAACGGTTTTTGTTTTGGACTAGTTTTGGCCCAGAACCGCGGGCAAAAACTAGTCCCGAACAAAAACTGTGCTAGCACGCGTTGCTTCTACGGAAACGTTTTAAGGTTAGTTATATTTATATCCTATGCATAGATATATACATTTTTAAATAAATAAAATAATGCTGGACAATTCACACAGCATTATCTAGCCCCATGTAAGCAGAGCTTGTGTTATGGGTACTAGATATACATTATACAATACATTACATAGATATATATTTTTCATTATACAAAGAAAACGACCAGAACACCCTGAACAAATATCTGCAGATCGTACACACTATTGTTCCGAGGCGGGAATCGGACCCGCAACCTCCTCAGATAATGTACTTATTTATTTGCATTTCAGACACACACATACAAAATACAACAATTATTATTATAGTTACTGATTTATAGGATAACAAGTAGCCTGTTTTATTCCAGCCCCAGAACTACCTGTATAAGAAATTTCATACCGATATATTCAGTAGTTTTGGTGTGAAGACGTAACAATCATTCATACATCTAAACAAACAAACTTTATATCAAATGTTGGTAGTCAGCCCACAACCTATAGGTTTATAGTACCTATAGGTTGTGGGCTGACTACCTCTCTAACTCTAACTACGTCTCTTGTTTCAAATAAAGATTTTTGTATTTATTTTTTTTGTATATCTAATATAGGAAGGTAAAGTAAAGTAAAAGTTTTCCTGAATTATCTCTAATAGAAGTACCACGGGAGTAAGAAATGCTTCATTTATTTTGTGTAGATTCGAGACTTCAGAGTTTATGCACTAGCTCATTCCAAGTTCGGACCACAAACAGTTGGAGTACGTTCGTGGTGGGCAGATATCCTGACTTAAATTAAACTTTGTGCACTTTATGTTTACGCATTCCTGTTCGAAACTGCTGAAGTTTCTTGATACATTATCAGTTTGCTCCGGTCAGGATGTTTTTAAGAAAGGTCTGATTATTTTAACATGTCGAAGATTTTTGTCTAATGGTATACAAAATATAGAAAAAATGAGACTCCGTTATTAGGTAATTGTGGTAATTTTAAAGCAAGTCGATATGTATATGTGAGTTTCAAACATATTTATTAATATAATTTTGTTTTATTTTTTTACTAATTTAGCGTCCATTATGAGATAAAACATTTGCACCGTGATAAGGCGGCAAAATAATTGGATTAATTCAACTAAATAACACAAAGAACACACTGACGTGAAGAGAAAATCTAAAACACCTTATTTCTTATTTTATTATAATATTATTATACATATATATATATATATATATTATTATACAATAAGGTTTGCTGGAAGAGAACTCTTTTTAGGGTTAAGTTCGCCTTTGTTTAAATTTTCTAGAATAAGTTTTGTGTTATGTTTTTCGTGCAAAAAGTATAAATAAAATAAATAAAATAAAATATATGTAGGTAGTATAAAATTGTACTTATTACGAATAGATAGTGCTTATTTGTAAGCCTGAAGAATTAAAGTTCTAGAAAATTGGACATTTAAGTAGTAAACAATCATAATAATTTTATTATTTATGCCAAATCCAAGTAAAACATACTTTGACGTGTTTGGCGCCCAACACGGGGCAAATTATTTGCACCACATTGGTCCCCAACATAATCAGTCGAAATCAACATGAGATTTAGAACATTCCTCTCTTTGATCTCTTAGTTAGGAGTAAAACAAACATAGTAATTGGAGTGCACATTGTTTGTTTAGGTTACAAAATGTAAGCTCCCGCTTAAACACGACACGTTTACGAGACATTGAATACACGTGCCCAGGCCACTACCCTACAATACACCTACCCTGCTTATTGTTAGCCACCAGGGTTGACATAGTCAAATTATTATTAAGTAACGCAACTACATACTCAAACCCTTGATTTTACCCAAAAGTTTCTACCAATAATCATGTTAACTTAAAAATGTTGTCCTTGTCAATTTTGAATACATAAATATATTATTATACTCGTAAACCATTATAATAGCAAATATAGTAAAACTAAGACAAAAATAATTATAATTCCTTGACAAAACTAGCAATCGGAATATGCAATTCAAAATGACGCCCAACATGGGGCACGTGTGATAGAAAATATTTTGCTCTGTAAATTTTGAATATATAAAACCACTATTAAAAACCATTATGAAAACAAATATAGTAAGACTAAGACAAAAATAATAATAATTCCTTAGCAAAACTAGCAAACAGATCATGCAATTTAAAAATGACAACATGGGCAGGTTTGACAGAATACATTTTGCTTTGTTGGAAAGGCTGCACTGTAATATCATGTCTACGAACCCTACACGCAAAAATACAATACAGAGACGGCGACGGACGAACGGTGATGACAATATTTTTCGACGGACGAACGTAGAGACCGCTTTATGTGTTACTAACATACGAGTTCGAAATTTACTGAGCACGAATGATTTTTACTACATATGACTTTAATCTTTTTACAGCAGTGGGACAATAATGGCTTAAAATAAAATAATGACTTTAATACTTAAAGGTATAGAGGAGAAACACGCTGCTGTCACAGCAGAGGGATAATGTCATTCAAGAATTTTCCTAATTTCGTAATCAAAAACTAATCTATGTGTGAGTTGACAAGCATATATAACTTCAGTGCTTTGACACACACAAGTGCACGTATACGAATAGGAAAACAAGAGACTAACTTGTCGATTTTATTGACAACGCTACGTTTGTGTCTAATAATATTTCTAAGCCTTCATCTTCTATGCTTAAAGGTGATCAAGATCATTAGCAATATGTGACAGATAAATACAGACGACCGATGTGGCGCGGTGGGCGAAGGTCCGCCTGCGACGCAGGTTGCGGGTTCGATTCCCGCCTCGGAACAAATGTGTGTACGATCTGCAGATATTTGTTCCGGGTGTTCTGGTCGTTTTCTATGTATAATAAAAAATGTCTATCTATGTAATGTATTGTATTATGTATATCAGTTATCTAGTACCCATAACACAAGCTTTGCTTACCATGGGGCTAGATAATGCTGCGTGGATTGTCCAGCATTATTTATTTATTTATTTAAATAAAAATAAATAATACTGGGCAATTCACACAGCATCATCACAGAGGTCGTTAAAGAAAAGATGTGAAATAAAAGCTATTTTTTTTTATCAGTATGAGTAATAATAAAAAACGCTCACTTTGTTTAGCTTTGAGTGTCGTTATTTACCTAATGCGTCGCGTCGTCGTGTCAAAAATGGCCTCTGCAAAGCGAAAAACAAAATTCATTAAAAATCAAAATAATAAAAAGTATTTCCACAATCCGCTTATTCGCGTTGAAACGTATGACACGGCGGACATGTGTATAATGAAAGCATTCGAACGTTGGAATGTTTAAAACATTTTGCGTAGCCTTTGTTCGGTCGACTCTGACATATTCCACTCTGGCAATATTAAGAACAAAGAATATGCAAAAACATTTTCATATTTGTTTAATTAGGTAATAATATCAAACATCAAAACCGTCCGGCGTCCTACACTACGTTTACAGAGCCGTGGTCTCCACTCAAGAACACCTTTGCTGGGGCAAACGTGTTCTTGAGTGGAGACCACGACTCGGTAAACGTAGTGTAGGACGCCCCGGAGGTCACGGAGTCTTTCGCAGGTCGTCATCACACCTGGTTCCGACCAGGAAACGACGACCTACGGAAGGCAGCAGGTAAATGCTGGATGCGTCAAGCTGAAGACAGAGCGCTATGGCGCTCATTGGGGGAGGCCTATGCCCAGTGGACTAACATAGGCTGATGATGATTAATACCTACACAAGTTCATATTTGTGCATAAAAATGTTTTCGTCTCTAGAATAGAATCGAATGAAATTTTATGTAGCACACACAAAAGACTGAAGGAAAGCAACCAAACAAATACAAACAAGTCTCTAATCAGAGTGTATGGCGTTGGTGAAAAATTTATGCTCATTTTATAACACAAACTCTACATTTTTGGGGCTAGATGATGTGAATTGTGC
This sequence comes from Eupithecia dodoneata, assembly GCA_947044415.1. Lineage (NCBI taxonomy): Eukaryota > Metazoa > Arthropoda > Insecta > Lepidoptera > Geometridae > Eupithecia > Eupithecia dodoneata. Next base: position 2,484,892 of record OX345665.1, read on the forward strand.
AGCATTAGATAATATTCTTCGCGAGATATGGCATATATATCTCGCAAAGTACCGACGACCGTTGGGGTAAACGTGTTCTTGAGTGGAGACGGCGACTCGGCAAACGTAGTGCAGGACGCCCTCCGGCCAGGTGGGATGACGATCTGCGAAGGACTGCAGGCAGATGCTGGATGCGGCAATCTGAAGACAGGGCGCTATGGCGCTCATTAGGGAACGCCTATGTCCCGGTCTGGACTACTATAGGCTAATGATAGTGATGATGAGATAATGTTATGTATAAAAAAATTTAAAATGCAACAAAATCTAGTAAACCTTATAGACGATTATACAACAAAACTCCATGTGAGTTGTAAAAATTATCAATAAATAAATTCAAACTAATAGTCAAACATATATTTTGTTAAAAGACATACTACGAAATATCAGATTACCGAGATGGTAAAAAAAACATGAGACGTTTTCAGAGAGACTTGAGAGGCCCAACTCAAAAACTAACAACCTAATCAGGTAAAGGTTTCATGTTAGTTTCTTCACCATTCAAAGATTGAAGTATACGTACGAACATACGAATGTGGCGGGTCGAGTTACCCGACACAATGCATTACATAAATTATATATTTTTTACGAAATAACCAGGAAACCGGAAGACATATTTGCAGATTGTCCAAATATTTGTTCCGAGCCTCGTGCCTCGCAGGTGGACCTTCGCCCTGCTCGCTACATAAGTCGTCAAGTCCTCCGAAGGGGAAAAGTTCTGTATGCTTTCAAACGTATAGCACAAAGACTTCGGAACTATATGGGGCCATGTAGTTGGGGTGGACAAGATTATTTGATTGTTTGGAAACAAGAGAGATTAGAAACAAGGGAGTGACATCTGTGGGGTTTAACAACCGGTTGAGTGAGATGTAGAAGGGTCTACCCTACTTGTCTATGTAGGATATATACCCTACAAGGAGACGACCTCTGTGACGCGGTGGGCGAAGCTCCGCCTACGACGCAGGAGGTTGCAGGTTCGATTCGATTGTCCTCGGGACAATTGTGTGTACGATCTACAGATATTTGTTCCGGGTGGTCTGGTCGTTATCTATGTATAAGAAATATCTATTCTATTTATGTAATGTATTCTAGTCATCTAGTACCCATAACACAAGCCAACAATATTTATTTATATTATTTATTTCAGCTCATCTGGTAACTCTATAATAATAATAATATGTGTAGCTGTGTGTAGCCATTGCCTTTAGATTAACTCTCTCAAAGGGCCTCTGTGCGTTGGCTTCGGCCCCATGCAAGCCTTCCAAAGGACGGTCACTTTATGGCCCGAGATCATGGTAATGAGATACATAATAATATTTATTCATATAGTAAGAACCTAGTCAAAAAACTAAAAGAAGATAAAACAGCTTTCCATGCTATTCAAAAGCATACCAGCAATTTAATAAAAAATTGGGTTACATAAAAAATATGAGCATTTTATGCATTAAAAGAAGAACACTTTTTAATGTTCCTACAAAGTAAAAGTAGAGGGGTTCCTCCGGAATTTTTAATAAATATCTAGTATGTACCGAGTTTCCCGGGACAATATGACAATAGGATGCCGCGCTAGGAATCCCTATTGTTGACTTTTCAGACTACAATAAACAAAATGCTTCACCACAGAAATTTCAGCCTTAATAATATCGAAGTATAAGACTTAAAATGGGATCTGAATTCTAAATACATGTTCGTGGTGGGTTGTGTCTACAAAGACTTGAATAGGGACCATTGAGTCCGATGTTTTATTCAATCTTGGTTCCGTCGTTCACTTTTATAGATTTAACTGAGATATATTATATACTTGGATTTTATTTTCTTAAGTACAGTTAGGTTTTCTTAACCTACGTCTACATTCACTACTGTACAGTTTAGCGATTTGTGCCCGAATAAAAAAAAAGTTTAGTTTTATACACTAGCCAAACTCGATGTAGGTACAATATAATATGTAAAAAACCAATATTGGTTTTTTAGTTTTAGTTATATGTGTATAATAAAACTTACTTGCATGCCGTCCAGTTGCAGATTTTATAATTGTAAGCAATACTTTTTGAAATTACTGCTGGCTCTCAAATCGGCAATTATTGTAAATTTTAAAATTATATATAAACACAGCAACAGAGTGAATTTTTATTTTTTTGGTTAAGTATTGGGAGGTTTGTGTACAAACATACTACATAATAGTATGGCCAGTGTATAAGATCAGATAAGAACTTGTAGTTTTTTCTATTCGCTCACAAAATCACAACAACACGTTATGGAGGCTCATAGCGAGGCATTTTCTCAATAAAACTCGTGTCCAAGAATCTTGCTTTCTGATAGAATTATCAGAAAAACGAGTCTAGTGCAAAAAAGAACAAAAACTGAACTGTTCCTTTGTTTAATGCAGTTAAGCGCTTTCGCGAACTTTAAATTAAATATAGAAGTTTATTGGACGCGGCGCGGTCATAACATGGGACATACAGATTTATAGTTCATCAAACAAAATATCTTCAGGATATTAAATCAGTCAATTGACATAATCATAATCTTTATTTGCATGAATGTATGTATAAAAGGTCTTAATTCTAAATATGTCCCGATACAAACTACCTACTAAGGTGTGCAAAATCTTAGGAATTATTGTAATCGTTAATGTCTCGAACGTCAATAAAAAAATCATACAAAATCTTAACCAATTACTAATAAAAAATTATAAATTTTAAATAGAAAGAAAAAACAGTCTATAAAGCAATAAAATTAAAATAAATTTGTCAAACAAAAATATATTATGTCAATTAGTTTTAAAATTCAAATATTCTTTGACATCATAAAAACAGTTTTCTAATAGCCAGTTTCTTAATTTGCGTTTGACTTGACGTAAGAAAAAAGATGCTGGCTTGACTTCTCCAAAGCAGAAAAAGCTGGGAGGACGTATTTGTGACTCACTCATACCATAGACAAACAATAAAGGTTTCTTGTTCGCTTCTTTACTTTACCTCAAAAAGGTTGAAGGGAACAAAAAATCTATATGTTCACTTTATTTCCTAGTTTTACTTGCAATTTGAAATTTGTGACGTGTCCAAGAGTAGTAAGGTTTAAATGGGTTAGTGGCGATTCGCCATCGTAGTGATCGATCGTCATCGCAAAAAAAGTAGTGGTGATTTGCCATCATTTTCTTTGTTTGTAATAATGCTTCATCTATGCTCATTTATAGGTGCTATTTTTGCCGCTCAATAGCTCATCGGGGAAAATGTTATTCAATTTGTTTTTAATTTATAACATAAAATGAGCGGCAAAAATAAGAATGGTTCTTAGTATGAATGATACGCTCACGTATACACCTAAATCGACCAGCGTCAATATATAAATATGACGACCTGAATCACTTACATACAATTACTCGTTCTGCAAAATAATTTTGGCCTTATTTTAAAACTTAGATCGACATTTTCGCAAAATTTTGAGACTGAGAACTGTCTCAATAATTCTTCAGTAACTTATCCTATATAACCTTAAAGGAATTCCTCCGACAAAGGCGGTTCAGATTAACATTGAAGCTAATGAATGCCCAAACCTGTGATGAATCTGGCCGAAAACCTCATTTCGCTGGCTGAGGGTAGGTAAGCACGATAGGAACAAATGGTTTTATTGGTGCAAAAAAACTATAATAGTTAAGTTACCTGTATAGTATTATATAGCTGTGGTAAATTCAATCAAAATGTTTTTCATTGACCACATCAAAAAGCTACTGTTAAATATAGGCAGAATTTTATGTACCTTAGTATGATGCAATAAAGGAATGAAAATCAAAGTGCTTTACAACCTTTAGACCAGACAGCATTCTTGGACACGTCATAATTTTCAACTACTACCCACATATAGTACATAGGTGACTCGTTTTTATTACCATCAGTGGCTTTAGCTTTATTCAGCTTGTGTGTAGGTTAAATAAAACAAAAAAAATAGGCCTAATACATTCTTTGAAGAAAATCTCCACTTTGTAGTTAGATCTGATCCATGAACTTCCAGCAGATATGCAATAAACTTTTCGTACTTCGAAAACATCAGTATCTCATGCTCAGGGCACTGTTTTACATTTCTAATGCTAGAGCGATCTGAGATGTAATTAATGAGACAGCGAATAATTAAGGATTTATTAGATTTAAGCTTGAAAAATTACTTTTGAAAGGAAAATGGGTACAGAAATCGATATGCTGGCTGAATCAATGATTTCTTTTAACTTTTGCACAAACATTAAATAATGCCGTACATTTGACACTGCATTATGAGAGTAGGAAATGGAACCCGTATCCTCCTGCGTCGCAGGCGGACCTTCGTCTACCACGCCACAGAGGTCGTCAAACACAACACTACTAATAGCGCGTCTAGCATTGGAAACAATATGGGCTGTTGAGGGTTATATGTTGTGAAGAAGGGATGTTAAGAAATTGTAAAGTTTCAAATAAATAATAATTTTAACAGTTCAACCTTCATCTCAATGAATACTAATTATTCGTTCAAGCTTTACCACTCTATTCATTCTATGAGATCTAGACTATTCGTAAAACGGATAAAATTAACAAAACAACTAGAACTACATCAATAAATATAATTTAACACTAATATATATAAATAAATAAATATAAATAAATAATGCTGGACAATTCACACAGCATTATCTAGCCCCATGGTAAGCAGAGCTTGTGTTATGGGTACTAGATAACTGATATACATAATACACAATACATTACATAGATAGATATTTTTTATTATACATAGAAAACAACCAGAACACCCGGAACAAATATCTGCAGATCGTACTCACATTTGTTCCGAGGCGGGAATCGAACCCGCAACCTCCTGCGTCGCAGGCGGACCTTCGCCCACCGCGCCACATCGGTCGTCAAATATAATATAATATATAGTTATGATTAATAATCTAGGTTAAGCCTCAAAGCCCAGGAGTTATACCTACTTAACTTATATTTAGTACCTACACATTTACTGTTTAAGTTTATCTCATTTTAAGTGAACTGTAATGTTTTTATGAGAAAATAAAGTTCTTTAAACCTAAAACAAATCAACCGATTTAAAAAAATGTGAAAGATTGAAAGCATTTACTGCGATGCCTTTCAACTAGCTTCGGAATACTCCTAAATAGATCCTATTAACATTGCTGATACAATACTTGGGCTAGATCACTTGTAGAATGTAATTTAAATAGGAGTTTTAGAACGATGATTTTAGGATTGCTATTAAATAGCAGTATCTTTACGTTCGTATTCTAAGTTTTGAAAAATACTACCTATCCCATCTGACTTATTCAAGGGCAACCCTTAAGTAAGGACTAAAATGGTGGGAGGAGGCATGAAAAGTAAACCTAAAAGGTATATAGGATTATATATTATATAGGGTTTCGGAAATATGTACCTGCTCCACCATTCAGGCTTAGACATTAATTTTAAGATATGCTTTAAAGAACCATGTTGTTATTATTAGGCCACCCGCGGCTTCACACGAACTTTGTAGAATAAAAAGCCTATGTTATGCCAGGTCCAGATTAGGTTATGTATGCAAATTTCAGCTCTATCCATTCAGTAGGTTTAGCGTTCATAGTTATTATGTAAAGTTATAGTAGCTTTAAATCCGTAATGAATTCGTAGGACAAGGAGCCACACGAAAACTTCCAGAAGTAAAACTGTAGTGAAATGTTATCAAGCTACAACTGTTACCCCTTCCTTGTCCCTCACACGAGGCATCGTATTATGTCTTGTCCCTTTTTGAACGATCCAAAGCCGGATCGAGCCAAAAACCAACAGATCGTGTAAACTTGAAAAACGTTTCAGTTGGAAAAGGCAAACTGGAATAAACCGGTGGATACCGGATGGTTTACTGAATTATATGATGTTTGAAGGACATGGTAGCTTGGTAGGTTTCGCATTCAGATTCGGAACGGAATAATAGATAAGGTATGATAGAATAAGAAATACGCACGCATATAAAGGTACACTAGATGCGCCCCGCGGCTTCGCCTGTATGGAAGTCTATGTTTCAAATGGTTTATAAACCTGCCTCTTGAATCACTATATCTATTTAAAAAAACCGCATCAAAATCCGTTGCGTCGTTTTAAAGATCTAAGCACACATAGGCACAGACAGACAGCGGAAAGCGACTTTTATACTAAGTAGTGATATAGACCGTGTTAACATTAAAAAAACGGGATATATACCATGATTAGATTTTTGAGTTTTCCAATATTTCGGCACAGTTTCATGCGCCATGATCACGGAATAACTGAAGGCACTGTAAGTTTTTTATTGGCAGACATAATAATAATAATAACCGTTTTGATATATTTTTTACTGTAGAATAGTTTTATAATATTTTATTGTATTTTCTATAGTAAAAAATGTATTTTATACGAGAATTGAAATAAATGAGTGAAATAATAATAATAATAAATAATGCTGGACAATTCACACAGCATCATCTAGCCCCATTATAAGCAGAGCTTGTGTTATGGGTACTAGATAACTGATATACATAATACTATATATTACATAGATAGATATTTTTTATTATACATAGAAAACGACCAGAACACCCGGAACAAATATCTGCAGATCGTACACACAATTGTTCCGAGGCGGGAATCGAACCTCCAACCTCCTGCGTCGCAGGCGGACCTTCGCCCACCGCGCCACATCGGTCGTCAATACACATATGGTCGACATATCCCGTTATAATGTAACAACGATAGTTCCAATCTCTAATAGAGCTATAAGTATAGGTAAATATATTTTTCAACTTTTCTCTAAAAATTTTAGAGAAAAGTTGTTAACTTTAGGGTCAGAAGTCGGTGAGTGCTTTTGCTTAAAATTTTTTTTTAATTCCAGTTATTCGTTGATAATAAAAGATACAGTAGATATTGAGATCTAAGTACCTACCTGAGTAGGTACCCTTGACTAGGCTTGACAAAACAGTATAAAAACCAAGCTGTAGAAAGCGCTATACTTTTTAAAAACAATATTACATAATAAAAGCATGCAGAAATGCAAAAACTCTGCTTGAATTAAACTGAGTTACTGTGAACTGGGACAAGCTGGCCGCTGTACAATACTTCCACTAAACTTGATTACTTCGCCGGGAGCTATTGTTGCGATTTGGGTTTTGAGGTTATGTTTTCAAACCTTGTTAAAGAAAACAGAATGGAGTTAAGCTCTGCGCACAATAATCCGACGCCGCTACCATCATCATCATCATCATCAGCCTATATTAGTCCACTGCTGGACATAGGCCTCTATCAATATCGTGAAGTGTTATCGTGAATCATACAAAATATTCAAACCGCATCCAGTTACTACAATTACAAAATATTAAAACCGTATCCAGTTACACTAAGCGTCATTTTAATAGCATCCACCTTTATTGGCACGTGTGCAATCTTTATGAAAGGTTCAGAAATCGTGGTCTCCACTCAAGAACACGTTGGCCCCAGCGGCCGTCGGTTCTTCGCGAGATATGGCCGGCCCACTGCCACTTCAGCTTGCTAATTCTTTGAGCTATGTCGATAACCTTGGTTCTCTGTTGGGTGCATTCGTTACGAATCCTATCCTTCAGAGAGAGAGAGAGAGATGTTATAACTATATGTTTATTAGTCTCAAAAGGTCTAGCTGAAAATCTGTTTTTTTGCTTCTTTAGCAAAATATTACGCTGAGCCCAGGCCTTTTAACATAGGTACTGCAGCACACACAGACATCTTACCCATATTTATTTTAATTGAATAATTGTTTGCTTTTTCTTATTTTAGTCAACTGTGTTTTACGTTTTTGTTTTCCAGTGTACTGTATAATTGTTGTATTTTGTATGTGTGTGTCTGAAGTCGTTCATAAATGGTAAACGTAATGTAGGACGCCCTCCGAGCAGGTGGGATGACGACCTGCGAAAGACTGCAGGTAGATGCTGGATGCGACAAGCTGAAGACAGGGCGGTATGGCGCTCATTGGGGGCGGCCTATGTCCAGCAGTGGACTGATATAGGCTGATGATGATAATGATGAGTTATAACACAGGAGGAGCCGTTTACACGGAATACCCGCGCTAATAACACCATCTGCCCGTTATCACCCCGCGGCGATTACTTGCATCCGATGCAGCTATCGACATTATCACGTTATAGCCATGTCATCACTATCATAGTCATTTTATATTTCGTTATTTTGTAGATTTTTTTTTTTTTTTAAAGCGTTCGATTAAAACCACCACTTGGTTCTGTTTGATGATACGCCGCGCGGTTTAGCTGCTAGTGCCAAAGGATCGGTCCCTGCCCGTGGTCCACCTACAGAGTACACCTGGCTGTAGGTACCAGGGGCATTATTTTATTTCCGTGGTCCACCTGTATTTTGGGCATACAAACTTTTTACATTATCTACCTACTGAATACAAAATAAGATAGATAGATAGATAGAAAATTCTTTATTGCACTTTAACTATAAACTATGTACAGTAAAAACTTAAAAATTAAGTACAATTGGCGGTTATATCGCTCAAGAGCGATCTCTACCAGACAATAAGCCTGGTCGTTAGATTAGTATGTATCAACAACATTATTTCCCCACTACTATTTCATAAAAAAAAGGAATAATAATAAAAGCCTTTATTCAACAATCTCGCTAAACAATAATGAAAATCTAAATTAGCTTTAATAATTATTAATACAGTAACTGCCACTACAGTACCTGCGCAACACTGCAGGCAAATGCTGGATGCGTCAAGCTAGACTAACATAGGCTGATGATGATGATAATGAATAATGTTTAGTTGTGCCTTATTTCGATTTCGTTACGGAGACCGCGAGAGGCCAATGACCTGTATTACCATGCTATCTGGCAATACAATATCCCTATTACTATTATTGATTTATTCGAAAACAAAAATATTATGCCCGCGTAGCACTAGCTACGAAGTGCGTAGAACTAGCTACGAAGTGCGTAGCACTAGCTACGAAGTGCGTAGCACTTGCTACGAGTTGCGTAGCAGCTGCTACGACGTACGTAGAACGCAGCCGTTTTCTGATATATACTGATAACGTTTGCAACCCTAGTACTTTAATCTGACCAATTCCAAAGTAGCTGATATAATGTAAGACGCAGTGTAAGCAGCCATACGTCAAATTTGACGTTTATCCAATATACTACGTGCCCACCACTAGCCTGTTTCACTCGAGTAAACTTATCGATCGACAACATACGAGTATTCTACCTATAGGAACATTAGGTAGCACTTATCTTTATGAGTAATATGACGTCATATAAGTTATTTTGTTTAATTTAAATGAATTTTCTACCTAAATTTTAATAAAGTTACATAGTTTTATTAATTTGAAACAAAACATTTTAGTTTAATTTTAATACAGATTCTGCCGCTAAACATTCAAATGTTATTTCTATCCTATGGGAAATGTTTTATGAGACATGGGTAGCCTATGCTAGGTTTCAGCTGCTTATAGCTACATCTATGCAAAATTTCAGTCCAATCTGTTAAGCAGTTTCGTTGTGAAGAAGTAACAAACAACATCTAAGTTTTCGCATTTATAATATTAGTGTTATTAATTGATATTATATTTGGACCTAGTATAATGTTATTAATATACTGATTATACTGACATGATGACAATGAACATTAGTATCTTAGTATCTGTGCAAAAACTAAAGCAATATTAGTACAAAATCTTTAGATCGTTACCTTTTATTGAAATCAAACCTTAAATACCAAGCAAATAAAACCCTAGTTTAGTTGAGACTAGGCTTTATTTGTTAGTGGAAACTAACCCTATACATGCCTATTTGAGTCTATACAATCTAGGACTCTAGACTAGAACTATAGGTATCTATTTACCCTCAAAGCTAAACCACACTGCTCATTGATTCGTCGGCAACTCTCGAGATAATGGAATATCTGATATCTGTCAATGTCAAAGTCGATTGCGATTGGTTAATTAGTGAGATAGATGTCCTAGCCTCAATCAAATCCTGAATCAAGTTCGAGGTAATCAGGCAATGAGCGATTTCACTAGGTATAGGCAAAATGATAACTCACAAGGTTGAGAATAAAGTTAGGTTGCAAAAATAAACGTAAACTGATTTGACAGCTCTTAAAATTATGTTATCTCTTTTATTTCGAACAAGAAGAAAAGAACCAAATTTTTTAGTCCCGTCAAATTAGTTTACTCACAGTTTTTTTGCAATCTAAATTGACAATGATATAGAAAAATAAACTTTCGAACCGAAACAAAAGTCAAATTATTTAGCCGATCTGTTGACGTAAAGTCAATGTTAACTTTTGTTACAAAAAGTTTTTGTTAGTGAATATTTTCGTTCAAAAACCATCCCGATCAAAACAAAGACGCTGGAGTCACAGCAGAGGGATAGTTTCATTCAACTATATTCTTTATTTTCTATAGGTACTAATATTATAAAGAGGAAAGGTTTGATTTTTGTTTGTTTGTAATGAATAGGCTCCGAAACTATTAGACCGGTTTGAAAAATTCTTAGAGCGTTGGGAAACGTCACTATCCCCGGGGAACATAGATAGGCTATATTATATTTTCAAAAAAGTTAGGGATCCGTACTAAAACCATGCGAAGCCGGGAAGGTCCGCTAGTGTAACCTAAAACTAATCAATGTAAGAGGTGACAATCATTAATAACTGATTTTGAGACAAATTTTATGGCAACACCTCGTTTGTGTCTGCTATCATTCTGCACTGCACGCTGAATTGGCACTTGTGTCAATGTAGCATTTAATGCTGGACCGGTAGTAGCCTTTTTGTGTACTCGTATTTAAATTATTTTTATTAGTTTTTAGTGTTTTATTTTATACGAAACGCAAAAAAATATTTTCCAATTTCTATTTCGTTCTAAGCCTTATTCTTCTAAAGCTAATACATTTAATATAATAACGAGCTAACAAATTCTCTCTCTCTCTCTCTAATTTTTACTGCATAAACTCAACCAAACTGCGGCCGGTTCAAAAGCCTACCAATTGCCTTTCGAAAACAAGTCACGGGTACATGACCCAAGACACTTATCCCAATAAAACTTCCTACATATTTCCCAAGTTTACTTTTTAAAAGATCTTTACTATGCGTTGCTTTTCAACGACCGATGTGGCGTGACGGGGTAAGGTCCGCCTGCAACTCAGGTGGTTGCGGGTTCGATTCCCGCCTTGGAACAAATGTTTGTACGATCTGCAAATATTTATTCCCGGTGATCTAGGTATTATTCATTTTCATAATGCATGTTAAATATATATATCTATGTAATGTATTCTATTCAAGTATATTAGTAATTTAGTACCCATAACAAAAGCTCTGCTTAGCTTGGAGCTATATGATATGTGAATTAATTGTCTAGTATTATTTATTCATATTCATATTTCGCGAAGAACCGACGGCCGCTGGGGCAAACGTGTTCTTGAGTGGAGACCACGACTCGGTAAACGTAGTGTAGGACGCCCTCCGACCAGGTGGGATGACGACTTGCGAAAGACTGCAGGCTGATGCTGGATGCGGCAGGCTGAGGACAGGGCGCAATGGCGCTCATTGGGGGAGGCCTATGTCCAGCAGTGGACTGATATAGGCTGATGATGATGATGATTTATTTATAACAAATTTGAAAACCACAAATAAAATATTTGAAAAATATATTTTGACCACAAAGATACCTACTACAAAATGTACGTAACTATGGAAACCACAAACAAACTCGTTTTCGACTGGGTGTTCTACATTCAAAACAAACGTCCTACACAATATCCGAACGAGTATCTTCTAGAGGCGACATGGAAGCTTGCATTCCATTTTCAAAATTGCAATTATACAATAATTAGCGACCCGCCCAGGCTCTGCACGGGTGCTAATGCATGTATTATATACAAATCAACATTCCTCTTGAATCATTCTATCTATTTAAAAAAACCGCATCAAAATCCGTTGCGTAGTTTCAAAGATCTAAGCATACATAAGGACAGACCGACAGCGAGAAGCGACTTGCTTTATACTACATAATAGTATGTAGATCGTTTGTGGAACACATGGTACGGAACGGCCTATCACATAACTACCGTAAATCTTATAAAGATGTCTCGCACCAAATATTTGTAAAGCATTATCAGGCGATTTACCCGCAGCTTGCGGTGACAGGGGCCTGTTTTATAGCATTCTCAAAAGGACTGGCGGTAAATCAAACACAGATTTTTTGGGTAAGTAGGCGATTCCGATGCCGAGTGCCGTATCTTTTCAGTTATTTTGTCCTTGGCGTTTGGATGATTTTGAAAGATTTCAGGTTTGTTTTCTTTTTCAAGGTTTTTACTTGGATGGTCTTACTATCACTACATAGTGTAAAACAAAGTCGCCTTCCGCTGTCTGTCTGTACTTATGTATACTTAGATCTTTAGAACTACGAGTTTTGCTCCAACTGAAAATCTAACAACTTACAGATAAGCAAATCATATGTACTAGACACATAAGTTATGAACATACTAGTGGTTTCTTCTCACTTCTTCCACTGGTGGACAAAAAATTGAAGTGAACATCAATATAATAATGAATAGTATAAAATATGACTTGTCTAAGTGCTTATTTGTAAGCCTAAAGAAATAAACTTTCATTTCATTTCATTTCTACGTAACGGATTTTTATGCAGTTTTTTTTAATAGATAGAGTTATTGAAGAGGAAGGTTTATAAACAATTTGACACACAGGTTTACACGCGGGCAAAACCGCGTGGCGCATCTAGTGTTCTATAAAAGTCTTTTCTGGTTTAGTATGTTTGGGCGTAGGGAAGTACCCTACTCATTTTATTTATAAAATAAATATGAAGGTAATTTTTTTATATCAACAACTAGTTTCTGATCTTTAAATGGAAACGTTCACATATAAACAACGCATGCGAAGCCGCGGGCAGAAACTATATCCCATGGAAACAGTTTTAAGGGAAAAAAGTAAATTCGTAAATTTATTCTAGGCCTAGAACCACCTGTATGCAAGCTTTCAACCCGATCTGGAAAGTAGTTTTGGCATAAAGATGTAACAAACATCCGTTCATCCATCCATCCATATTTTTTTTTATATATTGTCTAGTATACTTATATAAATGTTAAATACACTAGAGTATAATTACAATCTAGCCATAGAGTTGGCTAATGGGTAATTTAGTTCTAACTTATTTTTATAACGACATATTACTAAGAACGTGTCCATTGGCACTTTTCTTATTGTCTCTATGACGACCGATGTGGCGCGGTGGACGAAGGTCCGCCTGCGACGCAGGAGGTTGCGGATTCGATTCCCGCCTCGGAACAATTGTGTGCACGATCTGCAGATATTTGTTCCGGGTCTTCTGGTCGTTTCCTATGTATTATAAAAAATATTTAATGTATTGTGTATTATGTATATCAGTTATCTAGTACCCATAACACAAGCTCTGCTTACCATGGGGCTAGATAATGCTGTGTGAATTGTCCAGCATTATTTATATTTATTTATTTATTACTTAATCCATCCATATAAACATCCAAACTTATGTAGTGTTATTGACTTTACCAACAAAGAATGTAAAAGTTACTCATATACGGTAAATTTACATAACTTACCTATATGAGTAACTTTATGTACCAATTATGTCTGTAATTATAATAGAATTTGTGGTGATTCCTTTTGTTAAAATTTTATTATACCAAGTTTAAAAAAACAAACAGAACGTATAAATGTACAAAAAAGGCCCTCATATTTAATTACGCGATCTAAAAAGCTTTCTAACCTTTGTCAGAGCTTTTAAAATTATATTTTTAAAAGCGAAATTGACCACAATGAGTGGGCAACACTCGCCATCAACACGTTATTAAATTTTTCTTTTCAGCAACACAGACTAAAAGGGATTTTTGCGGTACCTATTGTGAAAAAATCTCTGCAATCTGAAAAAAATATTATCGAGAGTTCGCAACGTAATGCCAAAAATATTATTAATTTTGTCTCATGTTAACCTCTCAATGGCCGATTTTGAGAAATACACTCGATATAGTTACCGCTAAATAACTTGTCGGGTGACGGGCAGCGAGAATTGAAAGTTTGCGCAACTACACTCACTACAATACAAGCCCTCAAACAACTAGACCAGAACGGACTGTATCTAATATCTGTAACTATATCTTTGCCGATGAATGGAACAAGATACTGGTAGAATGATTGAAGTTTTGCGAGATGGATGAATGAAAGATGGATGCTTGACTATTTTATTTCTCAAGTTAACTGTACTCATATAAGAAAATAAGAAAACTTTATAATTTCTTAAAACTATTGCGTTCGACAACTGGGTATCCGTGTTTTGAGTGACGTCCACGACTCGGTAAAGGTAGTGTAGCCAGTGTAGGACGCCCTCTGGCCAGGTGTGATGATGACCTGCGAAAGACTGCAGGCAGATGCTGGATGCGGCTAGCTGAATACAGGGCGCTATGGCGCTATGGTGCATTAGGGGAGGCCTATGCCCAGCTGTGGACTATTATAGATTGATGATGATGATTTCTTGAAAATATTATTAGACAAGACATAAATATATTCTTCTTTCTTTGCAAAACAAAAAACTTTCGTGTTTGTTACAAATAGAGAAAGTTATTTGATTTACAAAACATAAATGAGGTTTTACACTTGAATTATTTCACAGAGCAACGAAAAAATCATGCGCTAGAAAATTAAAAACGAAGTTATAAAAAGTTGGATTATTTTTGTGAATTCCTTTGTGAGGGATCTTTAGAAACTGACAAACTTAGTTATGCTCGTAAATAGGGGATGATCTGATTTTGTTTCTATTTTATTTTTGCACAGAATAACCATACTTAGTTTATTTGTTAGAATGTTGGCACGATGATATCAAATGGTCTAAAAAACAACAAATTCTGTTGATTCTTGTCAACAAACAAGTTTTGTGGAAACATAACTATTGAGACAAAAATTCTATTATTCCTTTAATGAATTTATGACCGATAAATTGTAGGTACCGGTATATAATTTTAACATAGACATTTATTTGTAACGATTGTATTATTAATATTACTTTTTATGCTTGTGAAGTATATTTTCCTATTATTTTCTTAAGTTTTCCTTATTTATTGTAAATTTTAATACATTGCACGACCCATAGGGCAAATACATGGTGACATTCCATTACATTATAACATCTTTTATAAAATGTATTACTTATATGCAATAAATTAATATGATTTTAAATATATTCTCAAAACATTTTGAAGCTGCAATCGAGTTCTATTTTCAAATGTTCAAGAGCCAACATGAAAAATAAAATTTACATGAGAAGAAAAAACGACGTAAATTATTTTCTCATCGGGCAACCCCGAAGTGAGGTTAACGAACTCCTGAATAAAACAATAGAACCTACGTTCTAAATTTGAAATGCATTTACATAAATATGAGATTGAAATCTTTTATTGACTGACATACAAAATGATTGGTTTGCAAGTAAGTTTAAAAATGAAAATAATATACCATTAAATGCCTATTTAACACAACTAGACTATTACAATTCAAACAGTTGAGCTAACTGTAGACGGTTGGAAACAATCTAGAGGTAATACTTTTGAATCTATCATGGTTATTAACACTAAAGTCGTTAATCCGTGATCATGGCGCATGAAACTGTGCCGAAATAATATAAAAATATCCCGTTTTAAATGACTTTAATCTAGGTAGGTAGGTATCAATATGTAGATTTATATCAGTATAATAATATAATAGAGGGGAAAATAAAACACGATAAATAAACGATATAATCTTTGATAATACCTACATAATTTACATTAACAATTCGCGAAAGTTTAATAAATTTAAACTAAAACGTTGAAGGAGTCATTCCTTACGCCGCGACCAACGGCTGTGAACTAAACAATAGAAACTCTAACTTATATATATATGAAAATAATAAAGCAACATAATAGCCTCCTGTAGGAATAAGCCCCTAAGTTGTAGGGATCTCTGTAATCCCCTGCAAGACGCGCGCCCTACGGAAACGTCAAAACTAGCCCTTACTATAGAACTTCACAAATATTATAAAAACAATATTTAATTTATCTTGATTGATCTCACAAATAAATAAATGAACTATGATCTGTATCTCTTCTGTTCCCAAAGACTAAAAAATCTTTTATTTTAAATTATGCTGGACAATCCACTCAGTACTATATTGCCCCAAGTTAAGCAGAGCTTGTGAAAACGGTACTAGTAGACTGATGATAACACAATATAATACAAATATATTTTTTTATTATACATCAAAAAATTACCAGAATACCCTTAAATACCTACAAACATTTGTCCGCATCCTCCTGCGTTGCAGGTGTACCTTCGCCCACCTCATCACAGAGGTCGTCTATATTGAAATCGTAGTATTGAACTATTACATTGTCCGTTCGCAGCAATATAAAACTCTGACAAAACTTACCCTTATCTCACTTTCGTAACATAAAACTCTGACAAAACTTACCTTATCTCAGTTTCGTAACACATAGTAGGGGCCACGTCAAAACCAGAAAAGCCTAATTGTGTGGCTAAAAAAGTCTTCATACGGACAAGCATGGAGACGACAGGCTTTGATGTATCTAAGGGCATCGACCCTCTTGTTTACAACCTCCTGTTGTTTACAGCCCTTAGACAAAGCGTTCCTACCCATATGTAGGTAGGGTGGTTACAGTAGCTGCCTTTATAAGAGCCCGGGGAAATTAAATAGGTACTTGGACATTCGGGTTTCAAGTGATTTGAATACTTTTGTTTTGATATTAAAAGTATATATATTAGAAATTGTCTTATACTAACATTTAATATATGTATGTATGTATAAGCGTTTCTCAAAATACTGTTGGACATCTTCCACTCATTCACTTGATTATTTTTGATACTACGACTTAATTAAATAGTCATGTCCGAATTCGAATTTTATGATACTAGATTTTGTCTATGAAAGAGTTGTAAGTATTCGATTTTGATATTTCCTGTATTGCTTTTTCGAAAAATAATAATAATGTATTGATATCCGCAAAAAACTTATGTGCCTAATTAATATTTGGCTAGTGTCAGTGCAAAAGCCTCCCACCTTTCACGTTAAAATTTTACACAAATTCTGAAAATTTTATACACTTAAGTTAAATTTTAAACCATTATCTACTTAAAAGTCAGATAAACTTAGCTCTACATATTGAACACATGCTCGCTGGCGCGTCCCAACAATTTCCAATTTCCATGAGGCTCAGCATCTCATGCCTGCCTAAGTAGGCTTTGATATGCCGACTTAAGTGGTATAACGGCGGTACTTAGGTTGTTTATCGCTCTTCTGGGTCCCAGCGGTCCTTTTGGAATCTTTGTGCTTATTGTGTTTTTCTCTATCTCGGTTTTTCAGCCTGAACGGTGGCTTGTATTAGTAGTGTCATTTTGATTTGTTGTAGGTTGGAGATGAATCTTTTTTATACCTGCGAGGGAATATGTTTTTTGAGATGTGGTTTGTTGGAACTATTTCTAACCTTAAAGCAACAAAACGGCGCGGCGGCGTATTATAATATTCTTATAAATAGAAATAGAATTCCAATAGATATAAGACGACCGATGTGGCGCGGTGGGCGAAGGTCCGCCTGCGACGCAGGAGGTTGCGGGTTCGATTCCCGCCTCGGAACAATTGTGTGGACGATCTGCAGATATTTGTTCCGGGTGTTCCATCTATGTAATGTATTGTTAAGTACCTATATCAGTCATCTAGTACCATAATACAAGATCTGCTTAGCTTGGGGCTAGATGATGCTGTGTGGATTGTACAGGATTATTTATTTATTTATTTTATTCCAAAACGGAGTAAAGTGGATATTTCCTTTGCTTGCGAACTCTCAACTAAACTGCTTTGATGACGTCACCACAAGAGAATGCATTCAGGACTCGTTTATGCAGAAACTTACTCGCCTACTTCAGGTTTTACACATTGAGAGCAAACATTTAACGGTTAAAATAAAGTACACAAATACCGTTTTTTTTTACTTTTATAGGCACTATTCAGTATAGCTACTGAATAAATAAAATAATGCTAAACAATTCACACAGACAGATTTTGTTTTCTGCTGTCTATGTTTGTGGACCAAATAAACCATTTATCTATCTGACCATTTTAAATTAAAATAATGGAAAAGAAATGATATTGTAAAAAGTCACTGTATATCTAAAAAACTCTCTGACTAAGCTATTCTTTCTTATTCTAGCGTAGGTATGTCAAGTCAACAGATCAGACGAATGAGCCATTTGATTTATTTATATACAAAAGTTTTGGAGAAACTTACAGCTCGGTTTACAATTTTTATATAAACACTAGCTGCGCCCTGCGGTTTCACCCGCGTGTTGATAGATTTTTTGATGAATATACAATATATCTTTACGAAATATCTGCAGATCGTACACACAATTGTTCCGAGGCGGGAATCGAACCCGAAACCTCCTGCGTCGCAGGCGGACCTTCGCCCACCGCGTCGCATCGGTCGTCATGTATGTAATGATGTATAAAGAAATAAGGTTTAACTTATTCTGGTTTAACACTCAATGCACCCACAACCTTAAACTCAAGTTATCCCAAGACGTGGCCAAAGTCTGTAGATTAGCATGCGTCCTGATAGCGCAGCCCTAATTAATGTTTTACTGAATTTTAGATAGTATGCATTTTAATGTGTGCAAGTCTGAGGAGATCGAAGACAGTTTTACAATGGGGTTACTATGGGTATCGTTATGGGAATCGTGTTTCCGATTTACACGCCTATAGAAAATGAATGAGTACGAATGATAGATATAAAAAAATATCGTTTTCGTATTGTTTTACTTTCGTATACTTGTTAGGTACGAGGGTTATCGTATTTATTTAATAAAAAGGTTTAAAAACCAAATACAATAACACTAAAGTCATTTAAAACGAGATATTTACCATGATTTGATTTTTGATTTTTGCATTATTTCGGCAGAGTTTCATGCGCCATGATCACGGAATAACTGAAGGCACTGCGAGTTCGTTTTTAAGGGCAGATATACCGATCTACCCTCATTTTCTGTTTCTTTAGTGTAATAAATAAAAAATAACCATGAGGCGGGAATCGATCCCGCAACCCACTGAGGTCGTCGAAACTCGATTACTTGTAGGGAAACATGGTATTTTTAGAAATTAAGTTTACAAATCAAGGTAGATATTACTACGTTAACATTACCGATGACCTATTTAACCTATCTCTAGGTCTTCAAACAAAAGATCAAAGGCTACAATACAAATATTGTCTTGCAAAACTATGTTATTATTATGAACCAGAGAAATCGCACATTTTTGAAGATATATTTTCTTTTCTTTCATCCAAAAGAACGAGATTTTTTCTAAAAGCCTTAAGGCTTAGAGCCTGCGACCGCCAGACCTTTGTCATTTTATAAAAACAGAGAGTTTTTCAGCCCATGCCCCCAACACCGTAGGAACAATCACAGATAATGAAGTTCGAGTCATATTGGCTTGCAAAGTTACTGTTACTATAACGAATTTTTGGTGCAAGCCATATAATATATAGTTTAAAGGTCTATTTATTTATATTCTGTTCGGGATATTATTAGAAATCAATTACTTCCTCTGCCAGATGTTTTCCATAGTGGCTTCGGCCTGCCAGACGCCTTAAATAAATAAATAATCCTGGACAATACACACAACATTATCTAGCCCCATGGTAAGCAGAGCTTGTGTTATGGGTAAAACGCAAAGCTTAAAACGCACGACGGGAGGACCGTATTGTCAAAGCCGGAGATATCCGCCGAGATAGAGGATTTCTATGGCCGATTATACGCTGCACATGCCCCTCGTTACCGACGAGATGACCAAGATTCCAGAGCCACCCTGACACGCCACTATACCGACGAACTGCCTGAAATCAGTCAAGACGAGATCGTGTTAGCTCTAAGGCAGCTTAAAAATGGAAAAGCCCCCGGCGAGGACGGTATTACTTCAGAGCTTCTTAAAGCCGGAGGAGCCCCTGTAATACAGGAGCTACGGAACCTCTTTAATACCGTCCTTGACAGTGGGAGAACTCCAAAGGCGTGGAGCGGGAGTTTGGTGGTGCTCTTTTTTAAGAAGGGAGATAAAACCCTTCTTAAGAATTACAGACCCATCTCACTCTTGAGCCACGTCTATAAGCTGTTCTCACGAGTGGTCACGAACCGTCTCGCCAGGAGACTCGACGAGTTCCAGCCACCGGAACAGGCTGGGTTCCGCGGAGGATATGGCACCATAGACCACATACACACAGTGAGGCAGATTATACAGAAGTCCGAAGAGTATAATCAGCCCCTGTGTCTGGCTTTTGTGGACTATGAGAAGGCATTTGACTCCGTCGGAACCTGGGCTGTTCTGGATTCCTTACAGCGATGCCAAGTAGACTATCGTTATATCCAGGTGCTGAGTTGTCTCTACGAGGCCGCCACCATGAGTGTCCAAGTACAGGGTCAGCAGTCTAAACCCATCCAATTGCGCAGAGGAGTGAGGCAGGGGGATGTCATATCCCCGAAACTGTTCACGTGCGCATTGGAAGATATGTTTAGGTTGCTGGACTGGAAAGGAAAGGGCATTAATATAAACGGCGAGTACATCTCACACCTGCGTTTCGCTGATGACATAGTCTTAATGGCGGAGTCGCTTGAGGAACTGAACCAGATGCTGGACGGCCTAGCTTCAGCCTCCCGATGTATCGGTCTTGGCATGAATTTGGATAAAACCAAAGTCATGATCAATGGTCACATTGATCCAAGGCCGGTGGTCGTACATGGTCACCTTCTCGAAACTGTTTCCGAGTACACTTACCTTGGGCAGATTCTGCAGTTGGGTAAAAACAGTTTCGAGAAGGAGGCCAAAAGGAGGATCCAGCTGGGCTGGGCAGCATTTGGGAAACTACGTCAAGTCTTCACGTCATCCATACCGCAATGCTTGAAAACGAAAGTTTTCAATCAGTGCGTCCTACCCGTTATGACCTACGGAGCTGAGACGTGGACACTCACGATAGGGCTGGTCCACCAGTTCAAAGTCGCTCAGCGAGCTATGGAAAGAGCTATGCTCGGAGTTTCTCTGAAGGATAGGATTCGTAACGAATACATCCGACAGAGAACCAAGGTTATCGACATAGCTCAAAGAATTAGCAAGCTGAAGTGGCAGTGGGCCGGCCATATCTCGCGAAGAACCGACGGCCGATGGGGCAAACGTGTTCTTGAGTGGAGACCACGACTCGGTAAACGTAGTGTAGGACGCCCTCCGACCAGGTGGGATGACGACCTGCGAAAGACTGCAGGTAGATGCTGGATGCGGCAAGCTGAAGACAGGGCGCTATGGCGCTCTTTGGGGGAGGCCTATGTCCAGCAGTGGACTGCTATAGGCTGATGATGATGATGATGATGATGTGTTATGGGTACAGATAACTAATATACATAATACAATATATTACATAGATATTTTTTATTATACATAGAAAACGACCAGAACACCCGGAACAAACATCTGCAGATCATACACACAATTGTTCCGAGGCGGGAATCGAACCCGCAACCTCCTGCGTCGCAGGCGGACCTTCGCCCATTGCGCCACATCGCATCGCAAATCTTAAATTCAGCACCTTTGCAAGCCAATATCTTCCAAAGCCACCGTGACCCAAACATCATAATCGGTGATCGAACTCTCAGTTTTAATAAAATGACGAAGGTCTGGCGAACGCTGGCTCCCAGTCCACTTGCTTTGTTCTCAGAAACCATATCTAAAAGAAACATTCACACAAGATAAGGCACTTCACAATAAAATAAAATATTGAAAAGCTCTTTGCCAAAGGGGAAATAAAATAAATGCTGTATTAACCTCCTTGGCTCCACCTGATCCCTTACCATAAGTTTTCATACGAGTTGTTCTCGATTACAAAAAGTACATTACATGACGCGTTTCAAACTACTTGAAAAAGACAGTATATTGTAATTGTTTTGATTTGTACCACATTGTGATGTTAGTACTAGGCGAAATGGTTTACGTGTTGTCGTTTAATTCATAGATGATGACAGTTACTCCTACACCAGTAATACCGGTTATCCTAATGCTCCCATTTTACGAAAGCAATTAAAAGATATAATCTTATTCTATTCTTAGATAAAATCAATGACTAAACAATAAACAAAAGTGACGTCTATTAATTAGGACGACCTCTGTGGCGCAATGAAATGAAATGAAATTAAAATATTTATTAAAAAAGAAATACACAATAACAATGGTTAACTCTATGTTAAGTTAAAGTCAGGTGTTATCAGTTTCTCGTCAATTAAAATAATTATAATTACATTAGTTCGTTTGAATGGGCAATTTAATAAAAACATCTATCTATGTATTGTATTATGGATATCAGTTATCCCATAATACAAGCTCTGCTTAGCTTGGCACTTGATAATGCTGTATGAATGATTATTGTTTTAAGTAAAAACCAGCAACGCAAAATATTCGAGCAGTATATTCTGTTACGCCTAGAAGAAAGACCCTAAGCTAACGCCTTAACACGTCGACTGCGATCTTTTTTCGACTGCGATCTTTTTTTTAACCTAAGCCATTCGTGCTGCCGCTCTACACAGCGGTTGTGTTGCGCCGCACATTCGTTTCTTTCGAAAAAACATACATATTACGGCTGTGCTGAGTCACACAGATCTGTATTTTCTCAGCCGCTGCGCTTGTATGGATTTACGCATATTACGCATGACATGAGTGTGCACCCACACATGAGTCACTTGTAGAAAACACATACCGTGTGATTTCAGCAATCAACGTGTTAAACGTCTACGGTATTGTTCTTGTTTTTATAGCCACTCATAGTAGTGGTAAAGATGTGCCTTTGATCCGTATATAAATAAAACACGCGACTTAACCCAGCTGGGACTGACAGACTGACAAAAACAGATATTAATGAAGTATTTAGGGTTGTTTAATACGACAGAGACATGATTAAGAAACTCCCTACTGGGGCTTTATCTTTTGCATATTTTGGTGAGGTTCTAAACAGGTTTTTGAGGGCGGAGAAATTTTATAAATTAATTCTCTGTCTATCATTATTTCAATTATGGTGAGCTTCTTAAAGCTTAGTTTCCAATTGAAATACCTTTTCTTTTGTTAAGTTTTCTTCTAATTCTAAACTTAATTTAACTTTGGTTATGTAATGCTGTACAACTCACACATCATTATCTAGTCCCAAGCTAAGCAGCGCTTGTGTTATGAGTACTAGATGACTGATATACATAATACAATATATTACAACCTCGTAGATAGATATTTTTTATTATATATAGAAAACTATTATTACCGAATAAGAAAGCATTTGGCACCTATGGACGCTTTCATAACCTATTTATACGTAGTTGGTAAATAGGAAAGCAAATGTGTTAAATGTTAAATTCTAAATGACCGTTCACTCCACGTTAACAGCAGTGGCGTAGCTATCGTAGGGCTGGACGGTACAGTGCACCAGGGCCCTGGAGCTCAAAGGGCCCTGTACTCCTGTTATTTGGTAGTTTGGTTGAGTATATCCGTAGGACATTGTATTTGTATCAGCGATTAGCTCACGTGCTTGACGCCCTTGACAGTCGTGAGATCAATTCGACTAGTCCACCCGTCAACTTTTTAGTAAATTTTTCATTCGCTCTTACTTTGCATCTATTCTAATGTATGATGTTCATTGCTACGCGGAAACTGTAAAGAGGGGCGGTGAGGGCCCTATTCCTTCTCTATGCACCGGGGCCCTTGTCCAGCTACGCCACTGGTTAACAGTAGGGTCTGCCTGCATCCTATTCAATTAGAGGTATATGCTTTTATCATTTTATTTCCTAGATTTACGTTAGGACTTGTATAAAAGGATCAACTAGATTTTTAGTTGTCGAATTCAGGGCAATTTTCAATTCCATCGAATGCAATTTGGTTAAAAGCTGGCAACACAACGCACTGTGCATATTGAATGCGTTTGATTATATGAGTCCATTCGGAAATTTTGTAGGATGAAGTGGATATAATTTGGGTATTTGTTAAAGCTTCTCGTACATCCTGACTGTAAGCGCCAAAGTTGTCCACACTACCCAAAGTTTAGCAGGTAGAGAATGCTATCTTGCCATATGCTCACCTATGTACAACTTTTGAGCAATAAAGTATATTTATCTAAGTTCGGCAGTCTTACTGCAACGGCCTATTTATTTTATCTTATCAGCCCGCTGGATCCCACTGTTGGGCAAAAACCTCCCTTCCCTGTTAACGCTCACTGGCAAAGACTTATCATTTTCGCCACTTTACCTACTACGGTGCGTTTCTTTTGTATCAAATTCAGTACGAAAGGACAAAATAACGTAAAACTTAAGCGGAAAAAGATTATTAGCATGATTGCCAAGACTGGGGGCTCCTGGTAGATTGGGCGTGTGCGTCCGATTAGGGGCTTAAAGGATTCGTACGGAAACGTACGGATTACGGTGCGGATAGCTTCTGTATCTTGTCGGTATTTGTACAGCCTACCAGTAACTACAAGCACTTTTTTTTTATTGTCTAGTATACACATTTTAATATAAATGTTAAATACATAGTTTAATTACAATCTAGCCATAGAATCGGCTAATGGATAATAAATAAATAAATAGTTTTAACTTATTTTTATATCAACATATTACTAAGAACGTATCCATTGGCACTTTTATACTTAATTTATACAAGCACTTAATTTGTATTTGATTATCTAACTTCGAAGGAGGTTCTATGTAAGGCTGTATGTATGTCCCTCGGTTTGTCTCCACAGAAGCTGAGCGGAGACGAGATGAGTGAATATGGACATTCTATTGTATCTTGGTGTAGGACGCCCTCCAACCAGGTGGGATGACGAACTGCGAAAGACTGCTGGTAAATGCTGGATGCGTCAAGCTGAGGACGGGCGCTATGGTGCTCTTTAGGGGAGGCCTATGTCCAGCAGTGGAATAACATAGGCTGATGATGAGTCGTTTAAAACATATCTCTTCTCCACTCATCTGATCTCCGCTTTGGTGGAGTCCGGCCCTTAGCCTCAAAAAATATTTCTTTCCGACACTAGGAGTTAAAGCAACTATTAAAAATGTGTGGGAAATAAGCCTGTTATTTTTTTAATAGGCTTAAGATTCACCGCGTTTCCTTACACCAACTTACTTACCTAATGAAAATTTTAATCAACTTTTATTCTCTCAGAGATAATAAACATTTTTTACGCTTTTTACTAATAAAGAGAAAACCACGTGTATTAAAAAAATGTTTTCAGTAAAATAACTAGAGGTTCTTCCATCTTCGTAATAATTTTGTAATATTCTGAGATGATCCCGTCTGTTTCCATGGTAACTGGGTTAATTAAGAAAATGTCAAATGATTAACAGTTCAGAATAGAAGTTCTAGATAACTTCGTGATTATTGTTATGCAATGGGTATGGTATGGGAATAAAGAAATGACAGATAGATAAAATAAATAAATAATGCTGGACAATAACAAATACGTATATATAATGTGTATTGTCGAACCTTGATCAAAAGATATGTGCGGATACACGACATATATTTATCGATAAAAAACAAAAAATAAAAAATTATATGTTACCTATCTCAAAAATAAAACCGATTTAATTATTTTTATAATGCAAATTTCTAAAAAAATATTGATTTTACTAGGCTAATATACTGAAATTGTATTTTTTTCTTATTTTATTAGCTAGGTAGACTATCTAGCTTTCAAATGAGACTACTTTAAATAAAATACACCGTTTACTCAAAAAGAAACGAAGAAAAAACCAGATGAATTAGTTTTCATTTAAAAAATTATTAAATCGGCTTTATTTTTGAGATAGGTAACATATAATTTTTTAGTTTTTGTTATTATGGATAAATATATATCGTGTATTCGCACATCTCGTTTGATCAAGGTTCGACAATACACATTGTATGTATATTCCCGCCTTAGGACAATGTTTTGTACAATCTGCAGATATTTGTTCCGGGTGCTCTAGTCGTTATATCTGTATTCCAAAAAATATATATCTATGTAACCTATTGTATTAAGTATATCAATCTCCTGATACTAGATGATGCTTTGCGGATGTCCAGCATTATTTATTTATTTCTTCTGTGGTCTTAAGAATAATTAAATGTTAGTCCAGGCATAGAATAATCTTCATCGATGCAAAATTTCAGCCACATCCATTCAGTCCTTTGTTTTTTTGCGTGAACTATAACAAACATCCGAAAATTCGCATTTCAATAATTAATACCTGAAATGTCTGTTTACTTTTAAATTAAAGTTAAAAAATTTTTTGCTTAACTGGCAAAAGGAGCAGGAACCTCTCAGACACGATACGAGTGCTATGTAACATTATATGTATACAGAATCAGTTATTTTATTTTAAAACTTCTCTTACATTTTTAGTTCATAGATGATGTTTTTTTTTATATAGCTTTTAGATTTTTAAATTCTTCATTACTTGTTTTTTATTTTATTTATTTCATTACTTAATTTTTGTATGTATTTGTTTTGTATGTAGCACTTCGCTTTTTATAAAATTTAATTTGTTTTCCTCGGTCCCACAGGCCCCAGCCGAAAACCAGCGCAGGTGTTTTTACTAACACCTGTATATGCTGAGTTGGGACCATTTTGTAGTTTAAACTAAATTTAATAATATTATATTTTCGCCAGTCGATATATTCTTTAAGTGGTAGGTAACGATTTTTTTCTGTTTGTATGTTTTATTTATGTTTTACTACAAATAAACGATTTGATTTGATTTGATTTGATTTTAATATGATTTGAGCTTCCTTTATCCATTCCCATTTTTGTTCACAATTGAACTGCTGCCTCTAGCTAAGAACCTTTAAACAATTTTAATATATAAGTCCTCAGGGAGTATAAGTCCAACTTTTGTCTTTTAAAGCAATACCTACTTAATCAATTTAATTTAACAATTGAGATAATTTCAGAGGCTAGACATCAAAGCCTAGCTTACTTTATAATAAAATTGGTCTTAAGTTCGACATATACGACCAATGCAATCCACATTTAGACCTCTACAAAAATCGAGGTTATTTTTTGTATACAAAGAGGAAGCAAAATTCAATGACTATTTGGTGGAAAATATTTAACGGCATTGGTACCATCAAAACAAAGCACAGAAGCTCAATTTTTTTTTGGTTTTGAACAAATTTAAAAAAAATAGAAAAACGCTGCATATGTGAGATTATGCGTTGTAGAAGTTTGTGTTTTACTTTTTAGTGATAACCTTATTGTTTTCTGTTATTGTTAGCTGTAGTTATTATTATTTCATTCATAAAGTCTTTGTAGACAAAAAATATCTCGGATCGGAGTATAGGCATGGCACAGCGTATTTAAAAAAACCAGACAATCTAAAATAAATAATTGAGCTTAAAGATTTATCCAATTATCGAAAATTGTAAATATAATCACTTCCTACATAAAGGCGAAAGAAAAGGCAAAGTTTATAAAAATTTGACCTAAAATTCGGCGATGAAACTGCTTCTACAGGCTGTTTATATTTAAAGATTTTGGATTTACGGTTTTGGTATTGATAAAGATGATTTGGATCGAACTTACCGTGTATGGGGTATTAATAAAAGCTTTACCCGACTTTCTAATCCAACGATTCGGAGTCATCGTTATGTTCCATCCATTATAATCTTCATGATCATCATCATCAGCCTATAGCAGTCCACTGCTGGACATAGGCCTCCTCCAATGAGCGCCATAGGTTGGCTGTTCTCATAGGGGGGTCGACGCCCATAATCCCCACGCTGGGCATGCGGGTTTGGGATTGCAGTGTAGTGAGTGTGCTGCAAGGGACGCTGCTGCCCGCCCCCCGGTGTATGTCCCTTAGTCGCCTCCTACGACACCCACGGGAAGAGTTGGAGTGGAGCTATTCTATGTAGGCCGACACCACACAGCACTGTAATCATATGCTTGACATAATAATAATGCTGGACAAGGTCCATCCATACAAGGTCCATCAGGTTGCCTGAAAGATTGTTGATTATACATAGAAACGACCAGAACACTCGAAACAAATATTTGCATATCGTACAAACATTTACCGAGGCGGGAATTAAACCAGCAACCGAAAACAAATAGTTACTAGGACAAAGTTACTGATTCTGTATAGCTAGTAGGTCTAATAATGCGTTACCGGTATCAGTACGCAGAATGAGGCACAATGATAGTAATTAAATGAATGTGTAGTGTAGGAATAGGAACTAACTGAGCGCGTGCTGAGCCGACTAAATGGCCTATAAGCTTGCTGCTGCGTTTTATTGGCCGAGTGGGTTGTTCCAGCCACCACTAAACGTTTGTTTACTTTTTAGTCAAGTTCTAAACTACTTTCTGCCGGTGATTTTCAGATTGAGCATTACATTATTAATATTTTTGACGACCGATATGGCGCGGTGGGCGAAGGTCCGCCTGCGACGCTGAAGGTTGCGGGTTCGATTCCCGCCTCGGAACAATTGTGTGTACGATATGCAGATGTTTGTTCCGGGTGCTCTGGTCTAAATAATAATACAATTATTATGTATATCAGTTATCTAGTACCCATAATACAAGCTCTGCTTACCATGGGGCTAGATAATGCTGTGTGAATTGTCCAGCATTATTTATTATTTATTTATTTTATTGAATACTATATTGCACACAGTTTCCCAAAGTACTCAAATGGGCATGATGCATAATACTCGTAGCAACTGCCAAAAATGCTACGTGTCGTAGCAATCGTTATAAAGTGCTACGTCTTCTATAGAGCATTACGATTGCTACGCCCTGAAGCAGTCATTGCGTAGTCATACATCATCATCATCACCAGCCTATAGCAGTCCACAGCTGGACATAAGCTACGTATACGTCAGTGCTACGCTTTGTAGAAAACTTTGCGAAGTGATACGCCTCAAAGCTAATAATGATTTGTTTATTTATTTAAAGCAAATGTGTCTGAATGCTAGGTACGCCTTATACCAACGATTTTATTGGATATATACATATATAAATATGCCTACGTTTTTAAGTGTGTTTTTTGACAGCAAGGACGGAAAATGTTTTTTTAATGTATAAATTTACGCAACTAAGTGCGAGTGGCACTGACGCTAGATCAATAGGACTAAAACACGCAAACAAACCACCAGTTTTATGTCCGTAGCTAATGGAATTACTAAGGGTAATTGGAACAACAGTTTTTATCTCGATTAAACTAATCCCATTAAATGTATCGCGATATCGAAACAGGAACGCTTTAAACTTAGCCAATTATGGTATCTTTGCGTTATTGTGTGAAGTTTCATTACATAATAAATAATAGAGCTCTATCTTTTTAAATAAATAAAATAATATTATGATTTTCAACCTAACTTAGATTTTCGGAAGAATTCATTATTATGTATAAAGCCGTATTGATATATTTTTATCTATATTCTACCAAGGATACTGTTTTTTTGTGTCTATCTATTATAAAATATATTGGCCGAGGCTTTGCAAATACTTTTTGACGACCATATGTTTTATTATACGTAGATAACGACACAAATATCACTACTATCTGTAGATTGTACACACAATTGTCCCAAGGCGGTAATCGAACCCATAACCTACTGCGTCGCGGACCTTCGCCCACCGCGCCACAGAGGTCATCAATAACAATAAATTATTTGTTTTCAGACATGACATCCGTACAGCTACAATACAATTCTACTTAAAATTATCAAAACTAATACACGAAACAAAAAATATACAGATACGAGAGGAATTACCTAACCTGCGTAAAAAAATCCTTACTACTTGTCGATTCGGCATTTTTTCAACCTTATCCCTCGTTCCAAATCCTCAAGGCACAATCCACGCAGAATCGTAAAGTAATTAAGATATTACACATCACCGCCCGGACATAAATCTAGGGACCTCAGCCCCCGTGGCCCCGGCGGCCGGGCGGCCCCAGATAACAGCCCTTAATTTCAGGGTCTGGATCAGAACCGCTGTTTCCGAAAGCTATGAATATAATTAGCATTGCTTAGCACGGATTTTGAAACGTTGCGTTTTATTTCGTCTGTCGAGTCGTTAAGGTCTAAATAATCGACTGAAAAATTTGGACCTCTTCACACTCTTCGAACGTTTTTGATGTTGTAGCTGAACTCAGTTCAGGACAAACAAGTTAACAAGGTAAACTTATGTGAACTTAACCTTAAGGATAGGATTCGTAACGAATACATCCGACAAAGAACCAAGGTTATCGACATAGCTCAAAGAATTAGCAAGCTGAAGTGGCAGTGGGCCGGCCATATCTCGCGAAGAACCGACGGCCGCTGGGGCAAACGTGTTCTTGAGTGGAGACCACGACTCGGTAAACGTAGTGTAGGACGCCCTCCGACCAGGTGGGATGACGACCTGCGAAAGACTACAGGTAGACGTTTGCCCCAGCGGCCGTCGGTTCTTCGCGAGATATGGCCGGCCCACTGCCACTTCAGCTTGCTAATTCTACGGGCGGTTACTAAACCGTTTTTAGATAAGTAGGTACGGTTCTGTTCGATAAATCCTATGTACGAGTACATTTAGTGAAAATTCTACTTCCTAAACTCCAACAAAAGCTTTCTTCTGCAGTATAAATTCCAATACTAAAGCAGTCTACATTTTCAAAGGACCATTCAAATAGAAAAACTATGTAGGTATGGGAGTCTCATTAAAGAAAACGTTTGTCTTACGCCTCTTGACTATTGGACACTTCAAATGATTATTTGTTTTTTTTTACTACAAAGTTTAATATAACATTTAAGGTTAATAGCCAGCATCACATGTATGTAAATATGATGTATGTAACATGTGATGCTGGCTATTAAACTTCAAGCGTTGGTATTAATAGTTATTATGTGCCAAAACACCGGAATATCTTGCTTTCGACATCAGCGACATTGCTTATTACTTACGACATCAATTATATAATCAGTTAAAATCTTACAATATACTACGAGTTACCTCTATGGTCTACTCTCGATGTGGCGCGGTGGGCGAAGGTCTGACTGCGACGCAGAAGGTTGCGGGTTCGATTCCCGCCTCGGAACAATTGAGTGTACGATCTGCAGATATTTTTTGCGGGTGTTCTGGTCGTTTTCCATGTATAATAAAAAAATATCTATCTTTGTAATGTATTGTATTATGTATATCAGTTATCTAGTACCCATAACACAAGCTCTGCTTACCATGGGGCTAGATAATACCGTGTGAATTGACCAGCATTATTTATTTTATTTTTATTTTAAAGTATATATTAGTTATTATTATATATATTAGGCCTAGCATACATTTAGGTCTCGTGTACTGACGAATTCGCACCATTTGACTCCTTGAACCTGAAGTGTCCGATCTGTACACTCTAAAGAACATCTTTTCTGTGCTCTAGTGCAAGAGTACGAACGATTTTTTGTGCACACAATGACTGCAATTTAGTTCCATGTCCTTTATCCGGGACTTATCTTGTTCCTGATTTAAAAGCACCTGGGCCTGGCTCTTGTGAGAGATTTTCTAATGAACTGAATTTTCGCAAGGCGTTAACTTGAATCAGCTTTCGTCGGCGCGGATTTAGAGCTTTCTTATTAGCATAGTGTTGTTTTTAGCGTAATCTTTATTAAATAAGGTTTATAAACCCTTTGACATATAGATTTCCAGGAGGGCGAAGCCGCGGGGCGCAGCTAGTTGACTATAAAAAAAACGCGTCCTTCTATCTGTACTATATATATACTATATATTTAGAGGGATTCGGCCCGTGTCTTCAGCCATATTTTCCAGTAACAATTGAAAATTCATTATTTTCACTCGCAACTAAATAAAATCGTAAAAAATCCTGTTTATATTCTTCAGTAGTTATTCTAAGCTATGCAATAAAGAGTTAAACTGGCAATATTATGACTACCCTCAGTGCCATCCTGAGTTACACAGCTCGGGTATTGTACTGGCATGCATTAAATGCACGGGTGCAGCCGAAATGTTCATTAGGTGCGAACCGAGGCGATATTACAGTCGAATCATATCATAACTTGGGAGAAGTACCGTTGGAACTCACTTTTATAATTATTATTCGTACTCTTACATTATTATTATCCGATTACTATGTTACTATGTTACTACTATACTACTATACTGGCTACTATATAGGCTAGCTGTTACTATTTCAGTCTGTTTCAATTTTGGCGTGAAGAAGTAATAACATCCATTCATACATCCATCTAAACATCCAAACTTTCAACACATTTATAATATTACTAGCTGCGCCCCGCGGCTTCGCCTGCGTGGAAAGCTGACACATATTCAAATGGTTTATAAAGCTTTCTCGTGAATCGTTCTATATCGATTTAAAAAAACCGCATCAAATTCCGTTGCGTAGTTTTAAAGATCGAAGCATACATAGGGACAGATAGACTGCAGGGACTATTTAACAAAATTCTAGCAGAGCCGACATCGGAAGCAGCGAAACAGCTGTTCACAGCGATGAGTCATTTATTCTAAATTATTTGGCACTATATTTTTGTTTACTTTGTATTATAATAAGTTAGTTTGTAAATTAGTTTCTTGTTTACCCAATAGGACCGCCATGTATTAATTATAATATAAAGGTTCTTTAAATAAATATGATTAAAAAAAAGAAGCTACTTTGTTTTATACTACGTAGTGATAGTGTGATGTATTAGTGCTGTTTGGATTTCGTCAGTGAATTCAAATGGTAGTAACCGTTACCAAACAACCATCCAATTCTGAACCTTTCATAAAGATTGCACACGTGCCAATGAAGGTGGATGCTATTAAAATGACGCTTAGAGTAACTGGATGCGGTTTGAATATTTTACTTAAATGATGATTCACGATAACACTTCACGATATTGATAACGTAGTGTAGGACGCCCTCCGACCAGGTGTTATGACGACCTGCGAAAGACTGCAAGTAGATGCTGGATGCGTCAGGCTGAAGACAGGGCGCTGTGGCGCTCATTGGGGGAGGCCTATGTCCAGCAGTGGACTAATATAGGCTGATGATGATGATACATTGTTAATGGCAATATAACGAACTTCGTGGCACGGTGGACGAAGGCACCTACGACGCAGGAGGTTGCGGGTTCAATCTGCAGATATTTGTTCCGGGTGTTCCGCTCGTTTTCTATGTACGAGTATAATACAAAATATGTAATGTATTGTATTAAGTATCTGAGTCATCTAGTACCCATAACACAAGCTCTGCTTACCTTGGGGCTAGATGATGCTGTGTGAATTGTCCAGATATATATATTCATTTATTTTATTTTAATATAATGTCTGATTGGACATCTTTAAGCAGCTTCAAGTAATGGAAAATAATTGTAAATTATCTCAGTTATCAAATTATTTAGATTGTTTGATATTTTCACACTTAAACAAAGATACACAAAAACACATGCACATACAACGGAACACAGAACCTCCACCTTTTTACTAAGTCGTTTAAGAATACAATAAATACAGCATGGTTTCGTTAATCGTTACTCGTTAGTAACGTAACGAAAGCAGCATTTTACCCTTCCCGACAGGAATGAACAGAGGGACCTCTAACGACGATATCCATTGTATGCAACGCCATTGTGGCTCGCGTATCAGATAACAGATATTGGTGATTTATTACCCTGATTAGCCGGGGGTATACATCTTTAGGTATGAAATACCTACACAATACAAATGTATGCGTAACTATCATCATCATCATCAGCCTATATTAGTCCACTGATGGACATAGGCCTCCCCCAATGAGCGCCATAGCGCCCTGTCTTCAGCTTGACGCATCCAGCATCTACCTGTAGTCTTCGCAGATCGTCATCCCACCTGGTCGGAGGGCGTCCTACACTACGTTTACCGAGTCGTGGTCTCCACTCAAGAACACGTTTGCCCCAGCGGCCGTCGATTGTTCGCGAGATATGGCCGGCCTACTGCCACTTCAGCTTGCTAATTCTCAGAGCTATGTCGATAACTTTGATTCTCTGTCGGATGTATTCGTTGCGAATCCTATCCTTCAGAGACACTCCGAGCATAGCTCTTTCCATAGCTCGCTGAGCGACCTTGAACTGGTGGACCAGCCCTATCGTGAGTGTCCACGTCTCAGCTCCGTAGGTCATAACGGGTAGGACGCACTGGTTGAAAACTTTAGTTTTCAAGCATTGCGGTATGGATGAAGAGAAGACTCGACATAGTTTTCCAAACGCTGCCCAGCCCAGATGGATCCTCCTTTTGGCCTCCTTCTCTAACTATACACCGGCTAAACTGCATTTATTTTATTGGGTGTAATTACATTGAATTTTTTTGTGTTTGTGTTTTCTATGGACCTTTGTTGTCTGTTACTTCATCATCATCAGCCTATAGCAGTCCACTGCTGGACACAGGCCTCCCCAATGAGCGCCATAATAGCGCAAAAAAGACTGTCTGTTAATTAATGAATTTTAATTTAAACTCGATGTGAAGAAACCCCGACACAGATACTAAAACTCAGCAAATTGCAAATTGTAAGCAATATTTAATGTAGGAAATATCTTAAATCGACCAGTAATTAAAAAAATACGCGGTAACAGAGTGAATTTTAGGTTAAGTATGGGTGGTTTGTTTACAAATATTGTACATCCAGTTTGGCTTGTGCATTGACGGCATTATTTGTCGAAAGATGATCTATCTTAACACAATTCAAATACTAACAGTAGGTACAGGCTAGTCATGGTTGAAACAGACTCAGATTATGCCACGCAACGTATTTTATTATAAGGCTCGAAGGACCATGAAAAGGGTTGTGGTTGGGGGTTATGGTAGATGGTACTGGTGGATCCCCAAACAGCCCTTTGAGTTTGGTAGGTAGTATGGTGTCAGTGGCGGTAGCTTCATACAAGCCCAAAAGCCGGGCTTGCCCTACCTCGAATTTCATACCGACCGAAAACATTTACTTCAATATTTCAATTTTCGCGCGCCAATACATTCATTTGTTTCTTTTTAATCTATGGCTAGATGACTAGCTTTGCTATCTAGTAAGTATCCGAACGCGCCGGCGGCGGCGCGGCGGCGCGCGGCCTCAGGTTGGCTCTCAGCCATGCATCTCGCTCACACTCATGGGCTTGCAACGGGGCTTTGCAGCCGCCTATATCTGTACCGCTATCCTATGACAAAGTGCTACGTCTATAGATATAACTAGGTTAGTTTTTTATAGCGTTTAGTATGGAAAATTAAGCCCGGCTTTCAATGTGAAGTTCGTTACAAACTAGGGTCAACTCACGAAGTTCGTACAAGAAAATTTTCGTATTCATTCATTCGACGAATCATTTTTGTTTGTTTATTGAGTGAGCGACAATTAGCATATTTATTTATCGTCCTAACTTTCGAGATTTTTGTATGATTTATAGAGTTTAAAATCAAATTATTT
Organism: Eupithecia dodoneata; assembly: GCA_947044415.1. NCBI lineage: Eukaryota > Metazoa > Arthropoda > Insecta > Lepidoptera > Geometridae > Eupithecia > Eupithecia dodoneata. The sequence goes on from OX345665.1 coordinate 2,520,481, forward strand.
TATCAAAATTAAAAAAAAAAAAAAACAGGTGATATTGTTACTTGTGAGGATTTGAAGTGTGTGAAAGTTTTAATAGGCGAGGAGAGGGTGAAATCTTTATCTTTCACGGAGAAAAAAGACCTGTGGGCTTCCGCAAAACCTGCACTACACTGGTTTTGAGTATTTCGCAAACAAGTAAGTCTCATTATCATAAGACAATTTAATAGATCAGTGTACAAAACTCATTGGATTGTTGGTTGCTCCCATTCCTACAAATTGTATTGCTAGATAACGGTTTGGAATACGTCTTGTTTTGATGATTTAAATAAAAAAAAAAAAAATTCACAAAACACATGAATGTACTTAATTCCATTTTGTAATTTCGATAACCAACGCATAGAGACATCATTATCTCGTCAATTATCTGAATAAATTTCAAATCACAATACGCGTGTTGATCACAACCGCAGTGTATTTCAGAGATTAGTCGACATTGTTTGTCATTTAGCACAACAAGAGTTACCTTTCAGAGGTCATGATGAGTCTTAAACTTAATTCAATAAAGGAAATTTCTTAGAGCTCGTGTATTTGCTCTCCAAATACGACCTTTTTTTAGAAAAACATATGCAATAACAAGATAGCGGCAAACCGGTGCCTAATTATTTAGCGAATCGTATCTCGGGCTTGCCCTGTTCTCAAGCCCTAGGCACGCCACTGTATGGTGTAGGTTTGTGGCCAAGGAAAGTCACTGGTTTATGGTACGGGCTATATTCACAAGACAACTATACACTACTGGTTTTATACTACTGCCGAATTATGTTATGGTAAATGGTGTGAAATGGTTAAGTGGTTAAACCCGCGACAAAGGCGGCCGATCGCGAACTGAGTATATTTAGGCAACCGCGAGCGAATACGCATTCAACTGCAAGCGCAGCTAAATGCATATCTGCTGCGTGGTCGGTTTACCCGAACAGACGGACTGCCTAAGGTTAAAGGCTTAGCAGCCATGAAGCTAGAAAATCCTAAACGAAGTTCAAAATATCTATCTATGCATGTATTTTATTATGTATTGATATACATAATACAATACATGCATAGATAGATATTTTAGGTTATCTTGTACCAATAACATAAGCTCTGCTTAGCTTGGGGCTAGATAATGCTGTGTGAATTGTCCGGTATTATTTATTTATGATTTTCCTTACTCTTCAATATAATAAGTACCTAGAGTTAAAAGTTCATACATACCTAACTATCGCGTTCGATTCCCGCCTTAGAGCAAATTAATGTTTGAACGATCGGATCTGTAGATATTTGTTCAGGGTGTTCTGGTCAATTTTTATGTAATAATTATGTTATCTAATATATAGAGCATAAGTGGAGTAAAAAGATCATAAATAAAACACCTAACACTAAAAACTAGCCTGTAAAATCAGCATTTTCACAGCTCGCTACAGTAGTTTACATTATTTTCACAGGTTGCTAAAGTAGCCTACATTATTTTCACAGGTTGCTAAAGTAACCTACATTATTTTCACAGGTTGCTAAAGTAACCTACATTATTTTTATTTCGAACAATGTTTACTCCCAGAAGCCAAGAATCCTCACAAATATTCCGTACAAAGGATAACGCCAAGTAATTTGGACAACAAACGCCTCTCTGAATGCCAGATAACAGTTTTGGTAATGCATTCTCAACCGTCCGTCCCTTTGTAACCGAATTACTGTAATTCCACTTGAAGGACGTTATGATTTTGGAGTCTGCGTTTTAATTCTTGATTTTACTTAAAACTTACATGTAAAGAGAGGTTATCGGATAGGAAAGCTTAAGCTTTACCCTAAAAAGAGCTATCGTTGAGAGAAGACAAGTTTGTAAAAACCATCCTAGGTAAACTCTCTGGATGCCACTGTCAGAACTGATCCAAATGATGCAATGAAATGGGACCATACGGGAAGCACCAGCTTTCAAATAAAAAAAGAATCATCAAAATCAGTCGAAAGTTCTGAGGTAACAAAGTTTTTAAAATAAGTTTAGAAAGTAAAAGGTTTTATTTTTCGAAACAATAAAAAAATATGAAAAAAAAAGATATGAAGGAATCGCGGCTAGCTCTTCACGGGATGTTGATGTAATAATAGTCGAGCATAGGGACAATAGCTATATTGTATAAAACTATCACTAATATGATGGAAATGAGTGCGGTTTAAATGGCTGCTAGTGATGCACTGACCTCTGTAGGCGCCATGTCCGCGCTGGCGGCACGGGTAACCTACTACTTAGGCCAAACTGCTGATGCTGCTAATATACCTCCGTGGTCGATGTATCAAACATGAGAGAAACGTTTAAACCTCTGAATTATACTATGTTTATGATTAAAGCGATTTTCTAACGGTTACATGCAGAGCTTAGCGCGGAGTCCTGTTTCTCCTACTCGTGTTAGAGAATTACGTAATTCCATTCACAAAATGACTGTAATTTCAGTACATTCGCGTCTAGCTTTATGACGGTCGCGATCTAACTAGGCATAATGTGAATTCTGGGCATAATGCGAATTCTGGGCATAATACAACAAACTGGGCCTAATAGGACGAACTGGGCTTAATAGGACGCTTAAAGTGGAAACGCTTTTACTAATGAGGACTCGAATTATAGTGGAAAGGATTATTATTATGATCTTACATGATATGAGGGTAGTTTAAACCTTTACGTGAAATCCTAATAACCAGCTATTATGGTGAAAGTTTAGAAAGGAGAATGGAAACTCGTTACTTACAGTGACTTTCATCGTTAGCTGACCCCCTTACAAGTTCCAAGTCCCTAACCGAATAACATTATTTTTGATTTTATAATATGTGTCAATTTGTTGTTTTTATGTTAAAAAAATTGCTTGCATTTTGCTTTAAATATTTCTGTATCTTTGGAAACTAGTTTCTACCCGCGGCTTCGCTCGCGTTGTATTCATGAAAACATACAATACAAAAATTCTTATCAAATTAATCATTATAAAAATACATTATATGCGACAGGTACAATGGGCGGCCTTATCGCTTAGAAGCGATCTCTTCCAGGCAGGTTTCAAGGCTATTTATATCCCATTTAAACTGATTTATGGGATAAAAAAACCTATGATTGATTCTAGGCTACATCTGTGCAATAATTTATTTACGCTACAATTACTGATAAAAGTTATCTTATTGGACACAACGCAAAAACCATTTAAATTTGTTTTAATAATGCGTATGTAAATTTAGTTCTAATGCGTCACGACTTCGTTTTGTAGTTATTGGTCACACGGCGAATTTGTTTAATTCGTCGCCCCGTCAAAGAGGTATTCGTCACAAGTCCTGTTTTCTCGGAACGAGTTCCTAGTCGCACTATTTATCTTCCTTTATCTATCCAACCTAAAGCCTTACCACCGAGTACACAGCAGACATTAGTGTCTAAAGAGGCTCTATGTAGAAACACAGCACACGCATTGGAACGTAGGCTAATCCCGTCCGCGCTATCTGTGCGTATCGGAGCGTAATATACATAGTAAGAATGGATGCAGTAGCGCAATTGTGTTTGCTGTCATTTTTGGTCACAGTTGTAGCATGTTTACTTGTGTTCCGGTCCTTTATTTTTTTCTTATGGTAGACTGAATTCATGACATAAATCTACTTTTAGTTACTCCGATCGACATACCTGTAAGTAAAATCTTATATTTACACATGTTTATGCAAATAAATGATCTTTATCTTTATTGGTTTGAAATTAAAACAACCCACTGCAATGGATTCTAGCCGAAGTTAATTCGACAACCTCTGTGGCGCGGTTCGCGAAGGTCCGCCTAAGGTTGCGGTTTCGATTCCATTGCCCAGCATTATATATAATTATTATTACTTTATTTCATTTATTTAACTTCCAATTTTGATTACAAGCTAAGGAGATGAAATACTGAATAATATTATACTATGCCTCAGATAGGGTGCTGTTGTAAGGATTAGCTCTAAACGTTCTCAGGCTTTGTGTAAAGGATAGATGCAGGACAATTCGCAGTGCAAAATATTCCTACGCACAAACCTAGGTATGTAGGAACAGTTAATAAATACAGCAGCAGGGAAATGCAGCCAGCGTCTTGAGGACGCTTCCGACTGGTATTAATGTGGATCAGCTGAGCTACTTGCAGACTGTTCTGCAGTTAGCTCAATTGTTTCAATTGTAGACAAATATAAATTTTTATATTTTTATTATTAGTTCTCATCATCAGCCTATGTTAGGCTGGACATAGGCCTCCCTTAATGAGCGCCACAGCGCTCTATCTTCAGCTTGACGCATCCAGCATATTCCTGCAGTCTTTCGCAGGTCCCACCTGCCGAAAGGATGGCGACCTGCTACACTACGTTTATAGAGTCGCGGTGTCCACACACGTTTACCTAGCGGTTGTCGGTTCTTCGCAAGATATGGCCGGCCTACTGCCACAATATTAGTTCTTATAATGTTTTATTATTTGATGTAAATTTATTTGTTAATAAAATATACTTTTACCTACTTTACTTTGTTTTTAGTAGGTAAGTATCTAGTGTTTCTTTCATCTAAGAAATCTACGTTTTTCTGTGACGATAGTTTTATCCATTCACTGGAGACGATAACATTATCAAAGCTATTAGCAGAATTGGGCCAATTACCTAGAACTATCAACAGATAGAGGTGATCCGGGAACATGCACCATGTATTATTCTAATCTAAATGAAAAAATCGCTAACATACCTACAATCTAAGGCCTTGTGTACACGAACAAGAACATCTGGAATGTCATGTAAGGGGAGTGTACACTAGCGAACAACACGTTAAGAACACGAACTTGGCACTAAAACCGATGTAGTTACTTCAGAGAACATGCCTCAAATTGACCAAAGGATAGATAGATAACTTTTTATTGTATTACACAGAATATACCTAATACAGAAGGTAAAGCTGAAAATCAAGCTGTTTCCAATAACTGGTTTTACAATATTTAGGATCCGTAATCTTATCAAGAAACTATAAAACCAAAATAAAATAACGTTTCGTTTTACAAAAGTCCTTTTGTTCCTAAGCACCAGATGAAGGGAAGACAAATTACTAAACAAAGTGTAGTGTAGGTACATACCTAATGTACCACGTCACTCAATGACCTACTTTAGAGATAAGGAAAAATAGAATTATATTTTATTAAATGTCAAACATATCGGATTACTTACGGAGAATCTTGAGATAAGAAAATAGAATATCAATATCATGTTACAAAAATAAGGAATTAATAAATTCAAATAAGAGGTAAATCTTTAGTATAAAAAGACATGTTTTAACTCAATAAATATTCAGTATTCAACCTACTACAGTCGTGGTAATTACTCCTCCTAATTACCGCCATTACATGGCGACCTTGCCAGTCCACTGCTTTAAGGCAGTGCTGGGCACTTTGGATTCCAAGTCGTAGTCCTGAACGGCAGCGACACCATGGCGGAGCGACGTGAGCTCAACGCACACCATCCGGCCATGGACTAAGAGGCCGAATCCAACCTCTGACGCTGACCAACGAGACGACGGACCAACGCACACCATCCGGCCATGGACCAAGAGGCCGAATCCAACCTCTGACGCTGACCAACGAGACGTCGGACCAACGCACATCAAGACATGGATAGACAATCACCGAAAAATGAGGACAAAAAAGAAGAGATCATCATAGCTCAAAACGGAGCAGGAAGGCAACTCAAGAAGACCCAGTGCAAAAAGAACTAACATTGACATACTTGGTAACAGCTTTGGTAGTAATGACAAGAGCACATAGAAAACGAATAGAAGAGCAAAAACAGGTAAATGAATCAATGATTTTATAATATACTCACCATCTTTATTAAAATTGTGTGTCAAACCTAGTTCTCGATCGTGTACGAAACGAGATTTCCTCGCGAGAGAATTAGATACGTTTTGCATCACACAAAATATAAAGGAGATTTGCATACTCCATAATGATGACACCGCTAGTATCATAATAGAACTAGCTCAATATATAAATAAATATAGCACAGGGTCCGGAACCCGATTGTGTATAATAAAAGGTGTCAAGAAAATGAATAATAAAGATGATCAACGAGTAATATTAAATGACTTCCATTTATTGCCAACGAGTGGCCATGCAAGCATTCGGAGAATGACCAACAGCTTAAAGCGTTACTACTATTGGACAGGTATGGATAGCGACATTATAAAATTGTCAAAAAATTGTGCACAAGTAATAGGAACCCATCATAGTCAGCAAATACCGAATTCCTAATAAGGATCTCCATCTTCCGAACATTAAGATTATATTATGCTTACTTACTAGCAAAGCAAAAATTGTAAGATCAGATAACAATGATCATTTATTTGTAAACATAAAATTGTACTTGCAAATATTATTTCAATATTTAGATTTGAATTGTATAACCTTAAGAAAAAAAAAAAAAAAAAAAAACGGGAAAGGTGTAGTTTAGGTACATACCTAATGTACCACGTCACTCAATGACCTACTTTAGAGATAAGGAAAAATAGAATTATATTTTATTAAATGTCAAACATATCGGATTACTTACGGAGAATCTTGAGATAAGAAAATAGAATATCAATATCATGTTACAAATATAAGGAATTAATAAATTCAAATAAGAGGTAAATCTTTAGTATAAAAAGGCATGTTTTAACTTAATAAATATTCAGTATTCAACCTACTACAGTCGTGTTAATTACTAGGGTAAGCAGGGGTTATACCGGTCAGTGGGTAATGGCGGTCACCCTAATAACTAACAAAATGCGGTGCATAGAAAAGCGGTACGCGGGCTGAAGGGCGGGGGGCGAGACGCAAAAGCAAGTAGTGACAAGTTTGTTCAATCAGCTTGCTGCACCCGAGAGAGAGACACGTTTGTTTGTTTCGGGCCGCTATGATCTAATTTTTGGCTGAGTGCGACAATCGGTAAGTACAGATTTATTTCAGTAACTCAATGTTGTAATTCATTTTCTTTGTTAAAAAACATTAAATTAAACGATATCGTAAACACTTCTAAATAATTGTATCTGTGTTTTGGTAAAATTCAACTAGATTACAAAACCGTCGTTTGGGGTTATACCGGTCAAGTGACCACCATTACCCGAAAGTCATGTTTCATTATTTTGTCGACAGATATGCCTAGAAATCGCAAAAGAACTAGGGACAACTAAAGCGGCTGGGAGTGAAGAAGACTTATTGCATGCCAAAGCTTTGATTGAAAGGGGGTTGTCTAAAAGACGAGCAGCTAAGAAAATAGTAAAAACTAAAGGAGCTGAGAAAACTGACTAAACGAAGGCTAAAATGAAATCTGATAAAAATATGACAAGAAAGAAATCTTATAAACGCAAAGTTTTTCAAGAAAGTTCATCGGAGGATGTAGAAAATCATCCTAACCTTTGCAATGATGATATGGATGATATTGACTTTGTTTATGCTTGATTATCATAGTAGCCTATTAATATGCCAAAGTAAGGTGGATCTCCATAATTTTTACACATTATTATAAGTAAAAATGTATCTGGATTGTTTCAATTAAGCAATAACTTTTGATCGCCATTACCCCTTTGCATGACCGGTATTACCCGTGCTCAGGGGAAATGACGGTCAAACCTATATTTTTTTGTACGTGTTCCTACTAATTTTATAAGAGAAATAGATAATAGGTTGTAATGCATGTTGATTACTAAATAGTTTAACTAACGTTTCTTGAATTTTTTTCTAAAATAAACTTATTTAAAAAAAAGTTATAGCCTTTTTTCCTTAAGTGATCGGCATTCCCCCTGCTTCCCCTACTCCTAATTACCGCCATTACAAAAGTTAACACATCACACCACTAAACAATAATAACTTTGTATGGATGTTTGTTAACCTACATCTTCATGCCAAAATTACTGAACTTATTATGGCCCTTTCTTAAACCATAGCCACAGATTAGGTACCTAGTCACTTCATAACTATAACCCCTCGAAGCAGTGACATGGCAAGAACGTGTCTATAACCCAACTAACCAATGAATCGGGAATTGCCCACTGACTAGCTAGGTAAATAAAACGATGTAACCTTAGGTACCTACCGATCCATAAAATAGTTTAGTTCACAGTGGTTACAACTTAAATTGTACTTACATAATCATATAATATTATCTAGTTATCGGTGTGTGTGTCCGTAACAGTAGCGTACCTACACATAATCAAATTAACACGTTCTCTGGCAGAACGTCATTTCAAGTCCTTTCGGTGAATATGTAAGGTGACACAACGTTAAATCACGTCCTTTTTAGTTCCGATGCTAATGGTCAGAACGTGAAGCCACGTTTGATTTAAATACAAATTTGGGAACTTCATACTCTGTGTCATAACGTAACAAAATATCAAGCGTCTACTGTCACTTGGAACCATCGACTACGTAGTCGATGCTTGGGACGGTTCAAATATTAGCCTAGGCATAGAGTTGAAAATAACTTGGCTATGGGCTGCTCCCGCGACACAATGTCATTACATGTCGTATCCCCCGCACACAGCCTTACACCTCAGTCTAGCTGTGTCACAAGAGAGGGAAGCGCGTGTGTTTTCGCGCAAATGTGAATTATGCGGACAAAAAGCTTGCAAGGGTTGCAAAATCACTAGTCAACAATCAAATCTAATGACACAGAATAACAAAAACAAGATAGGTTGTTTTATTTCTTAGTGACTAAGGCGTAATATGAAATTTGCTCAATCATCGATCTATGCTTGAGTACAGTATGTATTATATTATCTGTGGTATAGTGTATAAAAAGAGAATAAATAGTGCAAAAATAAAACAAATAGAGCCTCTTTGTTTTAAGAAATAATGACCATTCTTAGTGTGTACGCTAGCTTAACGATCAAGCTATGTGATTTGATGTGTACCTATATATATCTAGTGGCAAATAAATGATATGTCTGTCTATATATGAATGACCAACATTATAAAATAGCCATACGAGAGTGCCATTATCAGTAGAAAGGCCGAGCCATTGGATCGCCATCCATGCAAATTCAAATTGAATCATCAACGGGATTTGCCATCTAATCCGACCGGGTTCGCCCCAATTTGCGTATTTCAGTTCAGCTCGTATCGTGTCGCACTTCTTAGGGTTAATCGGATCTAAGACGGAATAAATGAAAATGTTATTGGAATCAAGGGTCCAGGATTGGATTGTCCTACTGGATTGATAACACTGTTATGGCTGTATCTATTGGCGCGAGTTGTAGGTTCGTATTGGTGCGAGGAAATACACTTCTGAAAAGTAAATATTCAACACCAGCGAAATCTACGCGTACAAATTTCCTCGCTTTTCAACGAGTAATGGATTATTTAATTTTAGTAGGTAAGTATAACATAAGAATTAGCAAGCTGAAGTGGCAGTGGGCCGGCCATATCTCGCGAAGAACCGACGGCCGCTGTGGCAAACGTGTTCTTGAGTGACCACGACTCGGTAAACGTAGTGTAGGACGCCCTCCGACCAGGTGGGATGACGACTTGCGAAAGACTGCAGGTAGATGCTGGATGCGGCAAGCTGAAGACAGGGCGCAATGGCGCTCGTTGGGGGAGGCCTATGTCCAGCAGTGGACTGATATAGGCTGATGATGATGATGATGATGATGAAGTATAACATCATCAACTAATAAAATAATTTTAGGATCGTTGTACCTACCTCAAAAGATCAGCTTTCAATTGGTTATCCGTGTTTAAGCAACGTTTTAAGCGATATTTTAAAAATGTTACTATTACCTATCCTACCACGTCATAAACGAAATATTTGCATAGGTACTTGGGTATATATTGTGATTAGGTACCTACAAGTCAAGAAAAGGCTAAATAACTCAAATTAAAAACCATTTCAAAAGACTGTAACTGTGAAAATATCTCGAGATATAAGGATTAGTCCAGATTAGTCTGACAAATAACGTGCCCACTAACAATTTGCGGGCATTACCATAATCTGTTATCGCCGGGCCCGCACTTTAAATGTTAATGGAGGGGTCTTTTTAACTCCCGGATTGGCAAAGAGTTATGGGGGTGCGAAAGAGTTGATAGAGGATTATTGTAGCTTTTACGAGTGTTCTAGCTAGATTATTGCTAACGCTAGATTATTGCTAATGCTAGATTAGATATTGTTGGAAAGGTCTTAGGTTCCAAATTCGCCACATCGGAGCATAAGTTCCCAGTGTTTGTTAAGATTACCTACCCAGTACCTACATTACATTAAGGTTGAACAAGTCTTGCGAACCCTTATGTAGGTATCATTTATTTCCTCTTTATTTTTAAACTTAATATACACCGAGATGACAAGGGCGCGTACCAAGTAGTCTGTGCAAAAAGAAGTCTCTTAGGAATGGAGGGCGCGCGTGTGCCAATGTACTACTTTTGTTGCGTTAATATGTTAGTTCACCGTTTCGCCACGAGACTTCTCTTTTTGCACAGACTAACTAAACACTAGCCAAACTCGGTGTAGAATATTTGTAAACACACCTCTGCACAAAAAAAAAAACCTCTTGCTTGGCGTAGACTTTCAGATATATATTGTAAGAAATATTTATTGAATGGTCTCAAATTATCAAGTAATGTAAATTGCGCGGCAACAGAGTGAATTATAGGTTAATTAAGTATGGGCGTTTTGTTTACAAACATTCCTCATCGTGTTTGGCTAGTGTATAATTAGAGGGCGACCAAAATTCGGTAGGATACGACTGTTGCGAGTAAGATTAAAAAACGTTTGCTAATAAGTATAAATATAATAACAACATACAAACAGCAACAAAACCATAAAATTATATCAGTTGACTATTCAGATCTTCTTGCTTCTAGTTTTCGATACACTTGCATGCGCTTAGCATGTATATTTTACTTATTTATTTACTTATACATTTTTACAATTGTATTGCTTCTATTTGTATCTCCTTTTTATTGCTGTGCTGTGATTGGTCTAATAATCTTTAACCTCTCCCGGTGCACCAATAAGGAACCATCTTGTTCGCGCGCGAACCGCCATATTGCGAACCAGTCGCTTTTTGTCGTCAAGAGATGGCGCTAAGTCGAGTAACACATCCTGCTTGTGAGGCAAAAGGAGGGTAGTCCGATATACATTGGCGATCTCGTAGAGGCATTGTAAGCTTTTTATTCTTACATCCTGAAAATAATGAAATGTTATGTAAATTATTAGAGGTAAGCAAACAGTTATTAAAGGTTTAAGCAAACAAAGACCCCATGAAAATGCTGTGGTTCCAATGCTGGACAACTTGTCACAACACCTATTTGACGACCGATGTGGCGCGGTGGGCTGCGACGCAGGAGGTTGCGGGTTCGATTCCCGCCTCACGATCGAACAATTGTGTGTACGATCTGCAGATATTTGTTCCGGGTGTTCTGGTTGTTTTCTATGTATAATAAAAAAATATCTATCTATGTAATGTATTGTATTATGTATATCAGTTATCTAGTACCCATAACACAAACTCTGCTTACCATGGGGCTAGATAATAGATAATGCTGTGTGAATTGTCCAGCATTATTTATTTATTTTATCATATTTTTACGTTAAATAAATGAAATTTGAAAATTTCCACTGGGCAATCTGTAATATCTATTGTAAGCTCTTTTTTACAATACAATACAATACAAAAATTCTTCATTGTACACCATAATCAAATTAATCTTTACAAAAATACATTATATGCGACAAGTACAATGGGCAGCCTTTAATGCCTCTTTAATAGTTTTATTATGTAAAGTTTAGGCAGAGATACGAACATAGAGTTTGGTGGCCACCAAGGGCAACTTCGTATCTCAGCGTAAACTATACAAAATAATGTTATAAAATACTAAAACTCCTTTGTTTTGCGGTCGTTTATTCTATGCCTGTATTTTGTACCTGTGTCCAAATTAATGCATTTTCTATTATATTATATTCTATTCTAAAATAATGTTACAAAGTAATGTTCTATTTGTCAATCCTCGCTAAGGCACGGACCCTTTTAGATCATTGGATGAATGGATCACCCAGATTCATATACAACTTACCATAGATTTTACGTATTTGGAGAGCGTGACTAGGCGCGGCAATATAGTCTGTAAGCTGTCCGCCACAGAGGGTATTTTCGCTTGCACAAATGTACATAGCACGTCGATCATTACAATAAGTAAGTCCTTGTTGTTGAAATATAACGAATCTACTACTAGTGGAAATATCTGAAAATAATAAAGAGGAATTAAGTACATAATTAATTTGTATGGACAATCCACTGAGCATCTTCAAGACCCAAGATAAGTACATCTTGTGTTATGGGTACTAGATTGATTTATGAGATAAAAAGTACCCTATGTTTTATTCCGGGTCTCGAACTACCTACATGCAAAGTTTCAGCCCGATCCGTTGAGTCGTTTTTGCGTGAAAGAGTAACAAACATCCATACATTTGTATATATGGATGTTTGTTACTCTTTCACGAGAAAGTTTCTACATATGCGTTCATAATATTAGTATTATTGAACGCGTTCAATTACAACGTAAACGCGTTCAACTGCAAAGGTGAAATGAACCTTAGTATCCTTACTGTGTTCTAGAAAGTTACAAGTGACATTTAAAAACCAACCTTAGTAACTTCATTACAAAGCACACTCTTCGGTGCCTTAGCCAGCACATACGCCCAGCTAAGTAAATAAGCCTCTTTAGTCTCCGGTACAACAGCTCCAATCACCTCAGACAAGTTTGAGAACGAAACAAACATTCTCTGCTTGTATAGAAGACTGATTCTGCAATGCTGCCTCGCTGTCAGATGGTCGGTTGAATCCGACATTATAAGGTTGATGGCTTCGGTGCCGTGGCTGCAGTAGTCTTGGTCGGTCAGTGTGGATACTATCTGAAAAAGTATTTATTATATTTATTTATTCATTTACAAACATGTACATCTATCCTAACGGGTACACGCAATGTAACAGAGATATTTATATTTAATTTTAAAATTAGGAAGCATTATATATTACAGAAAAACAAAAAAAATATATAATGTGCTAAAAACGTGGTCATAGATAAATACAATAATTTTTTATGACAAATTATTGTATTTATCTAATGATACAGCTGAGTGTCATGAAAATATAAGTAAAGGGGTTCTGGATTCATTTTTACACAACAGGGGCCTAATTGCACTTAATTAATCGCTTCACTTGTTACTTGTTTCTGAAATCGACCTATTATTTATAAATCTTTGTGAAAATAGCAGCACCATACGCACTTTTCATGTATGGACAATTCTGCGACGATAATACGACTGATTGTCATATTAAAGCGATTGATAAGCAGAATTCGGCCCCTGTACAATTTTACAATACAATGGAATGGTTTTAGGTCCCTGTGGTTCCGCTGCTGAGGGAACCGCGACGGAGGTGTTCACAGCCTTAAAATAACTACTGATGATGAAACCAAATAATACTCACTTTTTGCAGCCAAAACATAAACAAATCGCTGCCACGCATAATCAAAGCTTTAGTTATCCAACTATACAAAGCAATCAGATTAGGACATAGACTCTGACTTCGCTTACAGCTAGCCAGATATACTTTTAATAAATCATAGAGAACTTCAAACTTTAGCCCATACTCTGACTTGTTCAGAAAATGTGTCGCTAGACCACAAGCCTTTGTTCTTAGAACATCATCCTCGCAATTTATGGCTAACTTCAAACACAGTGACAAGATTTCTTCAAACTCAGAATTATGCAAATCTTTGTGCAAGGAATTGTATAAACTTTCTAATACTATAAAGTATTGTTCATCCGTCTCGCATAGTGCAATTACGACTGGAGTATGCCTTGCAAGGATTTTCAGCTGCTTGTCTGTTGGTAAGCTGCCCATAGTGTTGGCTATCAAAGAGAAAGCATTTTCAAGGTATGCTCGCTTACCTAACTTCATTTCTTTCAATACCCACAAAAAAACAGAGTCTATCAAACCGTGGTCGCTCTCAATTTGTGATACTTTAGTATCTGAATACAAACTGCTATTCGACATGCTTTCGTTCAACGCTTCTACAACTTTCGTAGCGTTATTATCTGTTGTAAGTAAATTGAGCATTTCTTCTATGATTATTTTGGTGAAGTCGTCTATACTCGCTAGATTGGATAGAAGATTAAGGCGTTTCTGTAGAGCGACTTTATCTTGTGTTAGGTTATCTAAATCGCATTTTCCTTTGACAACGTAATCCATGATAAGTTCTGGATACTTCCGCGCGATCGCGTGTATTGTTTCAACGCTAGTTTTTAATAGCTCATCGTCATTAGCGAACTGTACATTGTGAACCAAAACCTCCACAAAAGGCAGTACTAGTTCTGTTTCTAGAACATTCGTGACTCGGATAAGGTTTTTGAACCCTGAGATTTGGTATTCTTTCCCCGTTTGGCTGACAGCTGCTAAGCAAAGCTTAGGGATATCGTTAACTTGAGCATGTATTTCGTCCAGAATGTCCCAATGTTTTCCGACCTCGTATAAATCTGCTAGGAATTCTAAGCAAGCGATTTGCAGCCTTGGCGATACTTTGAATTCGTAGAAGGTCATTGTCGCCGGTATCATAGACTTAGCAACAATAATGCATGATTCTTTTGACGCATTAGCGGTGGTGAGGACCACTTTAGTTGCTTGGATGAATTGGACGACTGTTTTCGAGTCTGCTATAGCTGTCTGCATAGCTATAAGTATTCCTTTGATGAATAACTCGAATGCTTGGTCGGTGTTTGCCGTGCTGGCAAGTTTGGCGATTAAAGTGGACAGTGCTTCATGGGCGGCCATCTTTAAATCGTCATCTGTTTTGTTCGTCATCTCTTTATATATGGCTGACCAGAGAGCTTTCAGGAAGGGGGCGTAGGAATCAGCTTTGAATATTTTGCAGCTTTCACTCTGAAAAATGTTTTTAAAATGATTAGGGCATAACAAAATTAAGAACCTTAGTAGGAGACTTATATCCTAACTAGCATTTGCCCGCGGCTTCGCAAGCGTTTTTCCGAGTAAAAATTTATACGACCGATGTGGCGCGGTGGGCGCAGGTCCGCCTGCGGCACAGGAGGTTGCGGGTTCGATTCCCGCCTCGGACCAATTGTGTGTACGATCTGCAGATATTTGTTCTGGGTGTTCTGGTCGTTTTCTATGTATAATAAAAAATATCTATCTATGTAATGTATTGTATTATGTATATCAGTTATCTAGTACCCATAACACGAGCTCTGCTTACCATGGGGCTAGATAATGCTGTGTGAATTGTCCAGCATTATTTATTTTTATTTATATGTAATTGTTTTTTTTATTTAATATCTTTATAAAGGGCTTTGTCCCACACGCAATTATGTCGCTCAATTCAGGACTAGAAGTAGGAAACACATCTAGGACAGGACATCTGGAAGTATGTAAACGATACGTTCAGTAATTTCGTGAAGAGGTAACAAATATCCAAATTCCGCATTTATTAATACTACTCATGCCTAAGTGATTCTATTTTTCTGTCTGTTTGTCTTTGTTACAATTTTACGACTAAACAAACAGCTTAACAGATTGTAATGAAACACAAAGAGATAGACTGTATTCCAGAGAAGGATATATACATACATCCTCACAAACTTTCGCGTTTATACTACATATTAGTAGGATGTACGTATCCATTAGAAATTGCTATAAAATAAAACCAACTAACCAACAATCTGAAGGAATCAAGTTTCGCCAACCTTAAGCTCGAGTCCAGCTTTTCAACCAGCAGTACCAAGCAAGGCTCAGCAAAGTCCGGGATCGCGCATAGACAAGGTGCCAGCGCATTGGCTAAGTCTTGGCGACTCACGGCCGCTGGGTCGTCCGGGGAGGGGTGGAAGTCTATTGGGTAGTAGCAGGATACTACCTGGAATTAAGGTGAAAATATGCAAGGTTGTTTTATTGCGTATTTACATAGAGTTAGAATTTACGTATTTAGTATAGATTGGGATTGGTGAATTACGTCATCTCTCATGCTTCCCTGCTTATTCATTTTATTTTAGTATTTAAGAGAACCCTATTAGATACCACATAGAACCTATGTTAGGATTTAAGACGAAGAACAGTAAACTGTAACAAATTTGTAACAATAAATAAATATATCATAATTTACACATTATTATCATAATTAACACTATACTTTTACGACCGATGTGGCGCACCGGACGAAGGTCCGCCTCCGCAGGAGGTTGCAGGTTCGATTCTCGCCTTGGGACAAATGTTTGTACAATCTGTGCAGATAGTTAGCAACATTCTGCAGTTACCTCAATTATTTAAATTGTAAAATTTGTTTCTATTATTTGATTGTATGTACAAGTATTTATTTATATGCATAATGTTCTGTATAGTCTACACATTAGTCTATAATACGCCACCGACTATACCTATACAATTATCTGTATCTTTGTTTGTTTGTTCTTGACTACTTTTTTCTTGGTCTTGATGTGCAAAAAAGCGTATTTGTTTTGTACTGTAATTTTCTTTAATGCGTGACTTTATACATATATACCGAGATTATTAAGATTATCTACGTCACAAATTAGGTCAATTAGCGATATGTAAACTCAAGGCTGAGCGAACCGTGAAGAGAACAGGGATGTTGAAACGTTTTAAAAGTTACGCCAGAACTGTAGCTATTTATTTCCTTTGGGCTAATAAATATCAACACGGACTATACTTTTTAAATTCTTTAAGTTATTGTAGTGAGTCCCAAAACCCTTGTTTAAGCTGAACGGAAAATCAATTTTAGGCAAAAAAAACATTGATTGTTTAAATATTTTTAAAGAGCATCAAAGATTTAGGGATTTTAGTTAGTAAGTTATGGGCGTTTGGCTTAACTTGACTAGATACGAAAAGACTGCAAAGTTTGCTCTAAATCTTAATTTTTACAGGAATCCTTCTACGCAAAAAGCCGTTCTATCACCGCGGACACACATCTATAACTTCACTAGCCGCGAGACGCTCGCTCATCGAACAGGCCCTTTAATTAAGACCAAACTCATAATTTATTATTGGTTAGTGATCAATAAATAAATAATAGATGACATAAATATACTCCATGGAAAGACTGCAGGTAGATGCTGGATGCGGCAAGCTGAAGACAGGGCGCTATGGCGCTCATTGGGGGAGGCCTATGTCCAGCAGTGGACTGCTATAGGCTGATGATGATGATGATGACAAATATACAGATACAAACCTCAAACATTTCTTCAACCAAGTGCCCCAGTGGAATATGCTTGATGAAATTGGGTAGGAATGAAAACAGGAACATTAGGTTACGAGGGTCTCTTTCTCCGTCCATTGATGATATCACACCATAGACAAAGTCTGGTCCCAAGGTTTTCATGTCTGGAAAAATCACATTTATTTTATAAATCCATACTGTCTCTGTCTGCATGTCTGTGGACCTGGTCGTGCTAAGACGGCTTATAAGATAACAGCCAGTTAGGTTAGATAATCCTAGAGAAGGGAAAGAATCAGCGTGAAATAAGTGTCATGTATTTATAAGCGTGAATCAACTTTTCATTCAATTGAGCAGATACTATGCAGACAAAGCAACTTTCAACTTTTAATATTAATAGTATTGTATTATGTATATCAGTGATCTAGTACCCATAACACAAACTCTGCTTAGCTTGGGGCTAGGAGATGCTGTCTGGATTGTCCAGGATTATTTATTTATATTTATTAATAACTGAAGAGTGAATCCACCTGACCTTAAATGCATTTTTTAAACTAGATTAACATAATACTACTTTTATCCCAGAAATATGGATGTTTACAGCACATAAAAAAAAACATACATTAAACTCTAAATGCCTACTTTTGGAAGTTGTTTTCATATAAATACTTCTTGTTTATTAGTTACTTTGATGAGCAGTTATTTGCTCATCAAAGAAATAAGAGGTATTTAGATCACTGTTTGCAGTTCCAACAATGTTTTTGTTTATTGTTTATGCATTTTCACAGATCGGTTGATAAATTCCTGAAATTGAATTGCAAAATGGGCATTTCATTTCTACAATTGAATTATGTATTTGATAACACTGATGAACGATGTTAGAAGATAACCCAGACCAGATAATTAACAAAGAGATAAGATTTATAGTGTCAATGTAATTATTTATCATTGGACTATTTTTTTAACCAAAAAGATATATGTTGGGAGTTGCTTAACTTGCTATCCTATTTAAAAGTCATTAAAATACACTTACATTCCACATTTTTGTCCAGCAGTTTATGAATGATCAGATAAATATTGTATCTATCTACTCTAACTTGAGACTGGCAAGCAACTTCTCTGAACAAAATCGTGAAAAACTCTGCACAACTACTGATGCTGTAGTGTGTCATATCTATAATAGTCAAGTATCCATCCAGCACGTTTGGTATAACTCTGTGGTTATCCTTCAGGCGGTCGATATAGAACTTTGATATAAAGTTGAGCTGAGTCTCCGTAAGGTAATCTTTAGGGATTTCTTGCAGGACTTTTGTGAAGAATCTCATTCCTTTCTCGCGATTTTCTGCTTCTCTATTAGTCAGTACTCCACCCATGTTTTCGAGAAGTATTGTTATATCCATGCGGCCAGATATCAAGTCTGAAATTTAAGATTTTACTAAATAATGGGAATGGATTATTAGGTAAGGACTTGCAAGGACCTAAATTAAGTAGTACACAATAGGTAATTTGAAATTACTGAAACTAAAAGGAAACTAATATTGCATCTGCATTATTACCTATAACTGGTTAAATAATCAAGTGGAAAGTTTCCTAGCCACTGAAGTCAGGAAAAACATTTCTATACTTTCTAACACATAAAAGTGATAATAATCGCTGTTTCATCAGGTTGTCGGGTTAGGAACATTATGTTTGTGTCTTACCTGTGATAATATTGGGTGTTTGTTCGAAAATATCATCGCTTTTCACTATTTCATCGGCCAACTCAGGTTTGAACCAAATCGAATCCATCTTGTTAGCTTGTGCTTAACGAATCGAAAATTAGGAAGGTAATCGGTGTAGTACTCCAGTTACCCACCGTGCACATTGGATTTTCTATTACATAGCACGAAAATTTTGCAAAGTTTATAATTTTATTTTGTTTATTTGGGAAAGTGGGGTTATTTTTTCTTTTTATTCTTTTGGCTTTATAGGCTGAGGCAGTGGCAGGCTGGCAGGGTAGATTACCAAATATACTGTCACTGTCAAGTTAACCGTGTAGCACGGCACGAGGCGAAGCAAGTTTTTGCGCTTCCACACGGTTTGCAGCCACAATGTTTTCGTGGCTTGGTTGCAAACCTTGCTGTTGGTTGGGGATGGGGGCGCGGCGCAAGGCGGCGCGCGGCGGCGGCGCCGGGGCGGCATAGCAGCAACAAGTTTTAAAAAAGGTTTACGTCGCGTCGCCGTCATCACATTCATGGCATGGCATGGCGCCGACCCCCCCGCAGCCGCATTCTACTATGACAAAATAAATAGTAACAAGCTAAGCGAGCCTCGAAAATTGTTGTCTGTGGAAATAGAGAAAAAACTATGAATATAAATAGCGATGAGCGGACCAAGTTTGACGAGGTGGGGTTAGCGACAAGGACAAGGAAGCTATGACGAGGGCTATGGAGGTAGCCGCAACAATATTGCTTTTATTTTTCAGCGGTTAGGAAAATAGTTTACGACTCGGCAAACGAGCATAATATAACTTAATTTACCTATATTGATTTTGATTTTTCAGTTAACAGCTTGGCTTGTTAAGTTTAAGTTACCCTGATTTTTTTATCTCTTCTATTGAATATGTAAAACAATCTATCAATATATTTGATTTTTACATAATCTATCAATGCAGGTATGTAAACTTGTGTATGTTGGAAATTTGGAATCATTTTGTAAAGCTAGCAAAGGATTACAAAATTACATCGACATCGTATATTTGAATCTTTGAATTTGAATTTGAATCGATGAAAATGTGGATCAAACACCATTTTATAAACAGACAGCAGGCTGCAGTCTGTTTATAAAGTTAGTTACGCAAAATTAGCCCATAAAGCATGACCATAAACTCCTTGATTGTAGAATTAGAACCAACAAAAGTAAAGTACCTACCTAACCTACCTACATACCTACCTCTAAAAATTGCATCATTTCAGCACTCGCACGATTTCACTCTAATTATTTTCTGATTTAACTGACATCTTCATCTTCGTAAATTACAGTTTCGAGTGTTAACTCGGAAAACTAATAAAGATGTCACATAGAAACCTCATCGACTTTATAGTGAAATATCATTCACCGCGACTGCTGAACAATCTAGTTTTCTTTCCAAGCAATGGAAACTCTTTCTTCGGCAGGCGGGTGGTGTTTTCAGCTACGCCGCTGTCTACATCAACCCCAAAGATTCAGTCTCCAAGGAATTTCAGTACAACTATGAAGAACTTGAATGAATTAGGCACAATGAATTCACCGAAGACAACAGAAGGGAAGTTTCAACTCATGTACACATGCAAAAAGTGTACCACACGAAATTCAAAGTTGATTTCCAAGCTAGCCTACCACAAAGGCGTCGTTATAGTAAATTGTGATGGTTGTGAGAACAGACATCTTATTGCTGATAATCTGAACTGGTTTTCGGACATGAATGGAAAGAAGAATATTGAAGACATTATGGCAGAGAAAGGAGAGACGGTTCAAAAAATTTTGTCTGAAGACCTACAGTTTATTGCCAAGGAGTTTGCTACAAATGAAGAAAAGTCTGAAGAGTGTGTTCTTTTGAAAGGCTGAAGTTTTGGATACAATCTTATGGTAAACTTATTAATGGATTGTTAAATTGTTAAGAATTTTAAGGACTGTTGATCATTACAAGATAATGGGCTAGTCTAATAATACTTATTGTAGATATACATACATAGATGGTAGGCTTGATGGTATTCCTATACAAAATATAGTATAGTTTTTAAATGCTGCCAAGTGCAAAGAATTGAGAACTTGGTTTAACTTGCACTCTGTGTATTATTTTTATTGTTCAATTTAGAATTTGAATACCATTTACTCTTCATATTGTTCAATAGTACTAGTACAATACCTGATGTTACCTAGCTTCCTACTCTTCCGATGTAAAATAAATCAGTTTTTTGGAGATTACATGATTTTATTGAATACTTTCTTATCAAAAAAATACAAGAGATTACAAATCACAATAATTATGGCCAAAATCTTTCTGGGTATTTCAAGAACTGACTTTTGAATACTCAAACAAAATTAAAACCTATTAGGTAATATAAAAATGTAGTATCAAAACTAAA
This sequence comes from Eupithecia dodoneata, assembly GCA_947044415.1. Classification (NCBI taxonomy): domain Eukaryota; kingdom Metazoa; phylum Arthropoda; class Insecta; order Lepidoptera; family Geometridae; genus Eupithecia; species Eupithecia dodoneata. The sequence goes on from OX345665.1 coordinate 2,541,824, forward strand.
ATACTAACCTAACTTAACTTAGCATTTATTTTAAATCTCACAGTATTTTTCTGTGTTTTAACATTTAAAATTGGCACCAGCTATTCTTCCCAAAATAAGGCACTTATCACATCACTGTATGTTTAATACCATAATCTCTTATAACCATTAAAATTGTGCGTCTTTACACCACCTTTTACAATAAAACTAAAGGAATGCAATACAGTCTCATTTTTGAATACTCTTAGAAAAATATTGCTTGGTTACAGGAAAAAGTAAAAGTTTAAAATTACACTTAAAACTATGTAAATGGTAAAAACACCTTACAGTCAGTCTTAACAGTAAAATTCACTAAACTCTCTTAGGGCGACTAACAATAGCATAATCGGTACCATTACAACTATTATGGTTGACATCTTCTAACCCGACCAGGTTTTGAAGGTTTTGCACTTGAGCAGCAGTTGGTACTTGAGGCCCTGGGGTATTGGGCTTCCTAATCATACCATACCCTAAATGAGAATCATCAGCAAGCCTAGCTGGTTGCATCACACTCTCAACTTCATCATAGTCATTCCAAGTGTCTTTTGACTTCAGCTCAAGAGCTAATGTGGTAGGACGTGCCTCAATCTTCTTGTAACGCGAAGACTTGTTCAGTTTACTTGTAGAACCAAAATACTGCAGTCTATCATAATTTTCATCTTCTGGGTTGATTGCTGAGCTTGGTAGCAGGATAATTCTAGAAGATTCTGGTCCAGAGGAGTTTAGATTATCCTGTGATCTTGATATAAGTTTTATGCAGTTGGGATCCTCGCTAAGATTAGGAATATATTCAGTATGATCAGGATTATCAATCCCTAATGTTTTCCAAGCTTCATTGCGGACTTCTACTTTGTCATATGGCACTGTTGAAGGACTAGGTTCCCTCTTGGCTTGTTCAATAGGTTCATAGTTATCAAGCTTTTTATATCTACCAAAATCTATGCTTTCATCTGTTGAGCTTGAGATATCCTTGTTCATGATTGATAAGTCTTTTGTTATGCCTTTAGGTAAGTTGATGATTTTTCGAGGAGGCTTTTGTGGTTTTGGTTTCAAAGCTGGTTTGGGCATGAGCAATGGGGCTGATTCTCTATCAGTTGATGAAGTCTGACTTGACATAGATGGGGTACTTTTAAATGATAGAGGGGTGAGATTCAAGTCATCAGGTCTAGCAGCCACCAGTGGGCTTCTAGAACCTGGGAAGAGATTGGCACTTGATTGGATATTGAACTCTGAATGTTCTGGGCTGTGAAGGTTGTCATTTCCAATCATCTGTTTCATTGTCTTCATTTTGAGAGAAAGGCACTTGAATATCTCAGACTGGTTTGGATGTTCCAGATGGAAGATACCTTCTCCAGTGTCACATTTTCTTCCAGCTTCAAATGTGAATTTCCCCTGCCTGTATCCATATCTGCGGATATATCTGTATGGCCAAGTGGCATAAAGTTTGTTGTCATTCAAATCCCTTAGTTCTATGGCTGTTGAAGTGAGCAGGAGGAGATACCTAGTGGATTCAAAGCCACATCTGGTTGAAGCATCTGAGGTGCACATTTTGACTGAGAAAATACCCTCTCCAGATGAGCAGTAGAGGTCGTTGTCCTCATCACAGCTGATTGGGTTAGAGTCTTTGCTTCTGAATGCTACAGACTGCAGGGCTGTGACCCACTCCAATGTCTCTGGTTCTGATGCACCACACAGCTGCTGTGTGTTAGTTTTGGTGAGTATGGTAATAGTATTTGGACTAGTATGCGTTATTTTGATGCAGTTCTCAAGTGTTATGATTTTAGGTATAGCACCAGTGTTCACGTCATCTTTGTTGTCGTAGATTTCGAGCCGCTCGATGCCTTGTTTGCTTGCATGGAAGAGTATGCAGTGCTTCTGTTGCCAGATTTTCTGTAAAGAAATAATTACATTTCTTGTAGGTATGCAAATTTAGTTACGTTTATTTTGATGTAATGAGGCAAAACAGGTTATCTTACACTGCACCGACCGACTACTTATCTAGGACCTGCTTTTACCTGTGAGTCATAAATTGCATTTATGTCAACGTGCGCATGAGTACTGCGCGAGTAGGCATGTTCTCAATTTCATTTAAATAATATCTAATAATAAACATAAGTGTGGAATATATCCTTCCCTTTTTTACCTTTTTCGGAAATTTACTGAATACATTTCCTCCGGCTGGCGGGAACAATAAACACCCAGACTTAATTTCATCGTCATGTTCCATGATGGATCGTAAACGTTTCAAAACGCTTGAACTCTCTAGCTATGTCAATTACACTATGAATCATATCACGATCAAGAATGATCTAGATTTAATTTGGTTACTAAAATTCGGTTTTAGCACTGAAATAGAAGGAATTTGGTTACAAATAAATCAATTCCATCGAATGAATACATTCACGAATTCACGAAACAAGAGAATGGAATTTTTGACAAACGATCAATTTGACGCTGACAGTGGTAATAAATTCTGATAATGATTTTGTTCAACTTCTTTTTTGTTTTGGCGTTGCGCACAAAAAAGAGTGTAAGGGGGCTCTACCTCTCGTTGCAGATCCTGCTAGATAACGAAGTAGGCTGGTAGGTATTAAACAATCTTCTTATTTTGGATACTCAGATAATTTACTATAAAATTATTTTTCATTACTGGCCGAAAAGTGTTCAAACAGACACAATTGCCAGTCCCACCCTCTCCTTGGTTTTTCAAGTTTCGCAAGTGGCAAATTGTGGCAAAAAACTAGCGGCAACACACACAAAGAAGTTGAAAATGGAAAGACCTTAATTTTTTTATTGGTGATTATAATTAAAGAAGTTGATAGGAAAACAACAAAAAAAGAGAAAGACTAGACTTCAAAGTATTTTTTATGTAAAGTTTGCAATAAAATAACAAATTGAATACAAAATCTCAGAAAAATGAACATGTCGAGTGCCGTAAATCCTTTAGAAGGAACTGCTCATTTACTAGACGAATTAGACAGTACGTTTCACAACATTCCATTCTCTCAAATCTTTGTTTACAATCCTTTTCATGTTTTATCCAGTGGTTCTTTTTCCATAAAGAAAAGCTTATGGTGCTTCTCCGTGATGGTCGGACGCTGATTGGCTACCTTCGCTGCGTCGACCAGTTCGCGAATCTCGTACTCCACAAGACAATTGAGAGGATTCACGTGGGAAAGGAGTATGGAGATATTCCTCGCGGTATATTCATTGTGCGGGGCGAGAATGTGGTGCTATTAGGTGAAATCGTGAGTTATCTATCAGTTTTGACGGGAAAAAATCAAGAGAATCAAAATCATAAAAGGATCACACACATCCGACGACCTCTGTGACGCGGTGGGCGAAGGTCTGCCTGCGACGCAGGAGGTTGCGGGTTCGATTCCCGCCTCGGAATAATTGTGTGTATGATCTGCAGATGTTTGTTCCAGGTGTTCTGGTTGTTATATGTATAATAAAAAAATATCTATCTATGTAATCTATTGTATTAAGTATATCAGTCATCTAGTAGGTACCCATAACACAAGCTCTGCTTACCTTGGGGCTAGATGATGCTGTGTGGATTGTCCAGCATTATTTATTATTTATTTATTTATCCATCAGTAGGCACTGCCTCAGTTTAAATTTTTATTTATATATTTTAGGGCCAGCATGGGGATTGTCTATTCTATCTTAGGGATAGCATATTATTATTATTTATTTATTTCAGATCATATTCAAATCCATATAAAATGATGACACACACAACTTAAAAATAATCAAAAAAATTAAACATTCATAAATCATAAATTACACAATTAAACATCATAATTATGTATAAGAATTAAACAAAATGTCATACTAAATTTAAAATTCAATAAAATATTATAATAAATATAGCATAGATGAAGTTGAAGAAATTAATTTCACATAATTTACATGATTTATGATTCCATGTCAAAGTGACAATTTTTTTTTTCTATTTTATCCTAGACAAGTATCCTTGTGCTTGCCCTACTGACTGATCTAAAATCATCACTTTAAGTAGGCACCTAGGATATGTATGAAAGAAACTAGCATCTACCTAAGACACAACACAATACCTTGTACATTTCTATTTCAGGATAAAGACAAAGAGGAAAGCCTACCGCTCACAGAAGTCTCTGTTGATGACATTCTAGATGCCCAGAGAAGAGAACAAGATGCGAAGATAGAACAGCAAAAACTGCTGTCAAAGGCTTTGAAGGACCGCGGAATGAATATGCTAGCAGATCTTGGACATGATGATATGTTTTAAATGTTCCACTGCACCTGTAAATTATTGCTAAGACTGTTTATGTTTATGTAAAAGAAGTATATAAATAAATCTTGACAACTTATGTATTCTACCTTAGCCCTTTTTTTTTCTTTCCTGGGCATATAAAATGTGAACATTTACATGGTTTGATGAAGCATTCACAATTTTTCAACAAGATGAAAGAGGTAAGGGAAGAATAACGAAGGGGGTCTTTTCTATGGTATCAGAGAGGTACCATACATGTGCCTATAATTGAGGAGTGGTCGAACAGAAAGTCTCTTTTCCACTTTTTCAAATTTTACAAAAATTAAAAAAAACCAGCGTTTCAGATTTGTGTAAGAAAACAAGTATTAAGTTTTTAGCATCAAATTAGATAAAAAATAAACAAATCGAATGTGCTTTTAATTTTTTATATATTTTGTACAGTTCCAAAGTTATTTGCCAAATAAATTTGCAGAAGTTACGTTTTGATGGGTAAAAAAAGAAAAATGTCTTTTTGTGAGGTCACATTTTGGAAAAGTGATCTTTTGATAGGGATGCCTAAGGAAATGTGACATGTGATAAATAAATAAAACGAATTTATATACGAAACAACTTTAATTAGAATTAAGATAGGTAGGTACACGTATTTTATACGTGAACAGGACAGTGTTCGAGGTTGATACATTCGCAAGTTTCTTGCATCTCCTCATCCCGGTCCCCTACTTCTCCACAATTTTCTCCGTCTAATATTTCCTTGTACCATGTGAGGTCCTCATTATCCTTCCACTTCTCACCGTAAATTTTTGTCAAAAGAGATATTACGTCATTCTTTTTGGCAGTATTAATGACACGCCCGATTCGCAATGTTTTTAAAGCAATGACAGCATAAAAGAAATCAGAAATCTCAATAGAAATAATAAGGTGACACATAATAATCATTATTTAAGGAAGGAGGGTAAGTAAGTATTCTTATTTCACATAAAACATAGTTGTTTCAACAAAATTTTATAGGAAGGTACATACTTGCTATTTCTCAACGCAATCATCCTTCGTTCAGCATTTCCTCTTTTTCTTACCCCGCTGTTAATTTGTTCTATTGGAACACAGGCCATTTCAGCATGTTTTTATGATTTTAAATTCAAAAACTTTAACTGACTCTGACACATCAATTCGGTGTTGCTGTAATAATTGTAATAATTTATATCGGAAAAATTGCGTTTTGTAAGCACTAAATTGTATCAAAACCCATTTTGTACTGAAAAAGTAGCTTTTTGAAAATCAAAGAATGAAAGGCCGTAACTAATTTGAAATATTTTTAATAAAAGTGTCGTTTTGAAGAGACCATTGTATTTTGAAGTCAATTTTCTTCAAGAAAGGATGCTTTTTGACCAGTTTTTATGACATCAATCGATAGGTTTCAGGGTTGCCAATAAGAATAAAGAAAAAAACACTTCTCCAAAACATGGAAAAGTGACTTTCTGTTCGCCCACTCCTCAATTGTTTTCTATCGTGGCTGACTACTAACCTATCCACCCTTTAGCTCCAATAATATAAATAAAACATCAGGCAAAGGTCTGCATGCGACGCAGGATTTGCGGGTTCAATTCCCGCGGTGGGGCGGTGTTCGCAGAGCCCGACTTCGTTCTCTCGAACTTCTGCAACACCATAATATATGCTACTGTGCAGCCCGTAGATTGATTTTCTGACTACGCTGCAGCCCATGAGCAGCCACTCTTCGCATCGCAAAGGTTAAAATAAAATCTACTTCCTTGAATTCTCAAAGATTTGCGCGTATTTAGTGTTGTACTCGCTTTGGACGAACAAAATCACTCAACTCCATTTTCTGTGACATTGACACTCGCTGCTTGACTTGACTGATGTATTATAACAAAGTCGGAACACGAGGAACGGATGGAAATAGGAAAGGAAACCGTTTGATTCGAAAACAAAACATTGCAGATTTCTGTACCAAAAAAAATTAATTCTTGAGAAAAATAAAAACGAAATGCTTGAAAGTGCATTTACAAAATGAACAGCCTAAATATGTGCTTACTTTTGTTGTGAATACGTAATTTTAAAATTTCTAAATAACCATCAGTAACCATGACCTCACCCGATGTTTCTTTGATAGAAAAGCTCAGAAAAGAGAATATTGATCAATTTTTTACATTAGTGCGTATGCATTTATCCTTTGTTGTCGATATAAACACTGACGAGTAAGTAAAGCAAACGATAATAAATCTAATGTTCAAAATTACGAACATATTATTATTACGTTTCCTACTCATTGTTTACCAGCGAGTCCCCTCATTTATTTTGTTTATTTTTAGTGTTGATAGCTCAACAGATAAACCAAAGCAATTTAGATGGAATTTCCATAAGAAAGCGAAGAGTTCCACATCGAATTCTAGTCAAAGCAATGGCAACAATGCAAAGATCAACACTGAGGGTAATAACATCACAGAAGAAGGAATTTCGAGGCTCAATGAACTGATAGAGTTCTTGTCTAAGCCTGACAGTAAGTATTCTTCTCTTCCCATGATCATCTCATACCATAAGTCTTGGTATGATATCTATTTGACTAAAGAATTGTACATAAAAAACCCACCTAACTATATTTTTTAATCTGAAGGAATTTTATTAATTTTCATTTTTTCTGCCAAGCATTACGTTTCTGAAAAAACCACCTTATTTGTGTTGATCACATGTAGGTAAATATATGTATGTATGGGATACAAAAATATATTTACCTACGTAATTGAAAAAAAATTTAAATAAAAAAAAAAAAAAATTAATGCCAAATGTAATTGAAAAAAAATTTAATTCATATTATTTCATACAACTAAGTTACAGCACTAAAAAGATAATATTTAAGAAAAAAAAGCATGAAATTTTACTTTAAATATTATTTTATTATGTTAAAAATTCATAACATTTTCAGGGTTTAAAAAGCCTAACATAATAACCATATGGCACAGTCTGCTGAATACCCAAATAAAATTGAGCAAAATAATAAACTATATACAGGGTTGTATATTGTTTATTATTTTGTTCAATTTATGTTCACTGTATAAACACAAATTAATTAATGCTTCCAGATGTAACCCAAGAAGGAATATTCCGTCGCACTGGATCTCTCAGTCGACAGCAAGAGCTTCGTCAGCTACTCGTCACGGGCTCGAACCTGGGTCTAGAAGAGTCCAGATTCTCAGTACATGACTGTGCATCGGTATTGAAAGGATTTCTTGCAGAGTTGCCGCAGCCATTGCTGATGGATCAGTATTATCAGACTTATTATACATTAGCTAGTAAGTTGGTGAATGGCTGGGAAGAAAAGTGGTAAAGAGGAGCCCTAATTGAACAAATTATTTAAAATCATTTTAATTTTTATTAAGGCATCTGTATGCTTTTTCTTTCTAGAATCCCCTATGGTGATTCCTATGTAAAAAGTTAGTGTGTAGTGATGATACCTATTAAGAATTTATAGAGAAACAATATCAAGTATAACATGTGTACTTCCAGTAAAAAAAAATATACAAAAGTGGGTGAACATGGCCTGAGTAAAATAGTGAACAAACCTATTTTGTTTTCTACTAAGCTTGTCACTGTCCACTTTTCATTTGTATTAATAATCAAGGTAGAATATACCTTAAATGAGTTTGATTGTTATTTTTTGGTGTCAAGCTAAAGTGCACCTTATGCTAACAGCTGGTTTCATTTAGAAGCGAGATGCAAGAGATAGAGTGCAGTGTTAACTGTTAAAGGAGGCTTTAGTTAAGACACACTAGCCCAAGTGGCTAAGGAGAGAAATAAGTAACTAATAATGCTGGACAATCCACACAGCATCATCTAGCCCCAAGTTAAGCAGAGCTAACTCAATAAGAAAAGATTTAAAAGTTCAAAGATTGATCTAGAGCACCTAACTAACCTGATCCCATTCTATTTCAGATCAGTACCCACCAAATGCAGAATCATCAGAGACCAAGCTCCTGACAGCACTCCAACTGCTACTGCTCCTCCTGACTCCATCCCACAGGAGTTTCCTCCAGAGGCTGCTGGGATTGCTCCGATTGGTTGCTGATAATGAGGCTTCTAATAGGATGTCACCTGATACACTTGCTACTATGTTCACACCACATTTATTGTGTCCAAGGAAGGTCAGTTTTAAAGTCAATTTTTTTACTGAATTTTTTATGGTTTTAAAAATAGACGACCGATGTGGCGCGGTGGGCGAATGTCCGCTTGCGACGCAGGAGGTTGCGGGTTCGATTCCCGCCTCTGAACAATTGTGTGTACGATCTATATTTCTTCTTCATTCTTCTTTCATATATTTGTTCCGGGTGTTCTGGTCGTTTTCTATATATAATAAAAAAAATATCTATCTATGTAATGTATTATGTATATCAGTTATCTAGTACCCATAACATAAGCTTTGCTTACCATGGGGCTAGATAATGCTGTGTGAATTGACCAGCATTATTTTTTATGTATTTATATTTAAAAAAACAAATACATTGTATGTATTATCCAAGCATTTAGTAAAACCAAGCCTAACGGGATTGTGTTTAAATGGGTACATGATTTGAAATAACTTGATGCATGTGACCAACACTTTTATAACATGAGTAAATAAATAAAAAAACATTATTTGTAATGATCACTTCTAGATCTATATAAAGAACATAAAAGTATTAATTTGCAATTATCTTACGGCAACCAGCTACAGTGCAGCTTGTTGTTTAAAAAAGATAGCATGATAAGAATAAAAATGTGAAAGTTTGGATGTGTTACCTCTCTATGCCAAAACTACCCAACGAAACGCGCTAAAATCTTGCATAAATATAGTACTAGGCCTGGATTCAATTATTTATAGGAAACTTTTATCGCGAAAGAACGCGTGCCAAGCCGCGGGCCGAAGCTGGTTTATACTTATGAAACATTTAATAACTCCACACATTTATTTTATTTTATAATTTTGGGAAAACTAACAGCTAGGTAACTAAATACTAAACACAGTCTGTAACTAACGGCTAATTATAAGTTTCCACAGATATGAGAAAAAAGATATATTATACTAGATGCGGCGCGGCTTCGCCCGCGTGCAAATCTATGTGTCAAATGGTTTATAAACCTTCCTCCTGAATAACTCTTATCTATTAAAAAACCGCATCAAAATCCGTTGCGTAGTTTGAAAGATCTAAGCATACATAGGGACAGACAGACAGCGGGAAGCGACTTTGTTTTCTACTAATGTAGTGATATTTATTTGAAGGAAAACTCTGTTATCTATAAGCTTCTGTAATAAATAACAGACTTACAAATTGATAAATACTAAAAGCTTAATTGATTATTTCTTACAGCTATCGCCAGAAACATTCCATGCAGACGCGATCGCCCTATCCCCCGTCATAAGCTTCATGATTCGTCACTCAGGCGTTGTCTTCTCTGCGCCGTCGCAGCTGACGACTGACGCCGCTGCTTACCTACACGCGAGGGAGAGGCGACGAGTGTTATCGCCGACTGGAGATCTGAATGAGAGCATCACTGATAAGTAAGTTGTTTACAAGTACCTACTGACGTGGGTGCTTGCATATAAAGCAGCTAAGACTAGACGCAGTCTCCCTATCCCCCGTCATAAGCTTCATGATCCGTCTCACTCAGGCGTCGTCTTCTCTGCGCCGTCGCAGCTGACGACTGACGCCGCTGCGTACCTACACTCGAGGGAGAGGCGACAAATGTTATCGCTCACTGTCAGATCGTCATCCCACCTGGCCGGAGAGCGTCCTTTTTTTACCGAGTTGTAGTCTCCACTCAAGAACACGTTTACCCCAGCGGTTGTCGGTTCTTCGCGGGATAGTCTATTCTATCAACTTATTTACTTTGTACACTTCCTCTATCTGTTCCATAGCCTCCTATAACCCTAAGTTTTTCAGGACAGCAGCAAACACCGTCTACACGTTCGTCGACCGGCCGCGTACGCAAGCCGAGAACGAATCTAACCCGACGGACACCGCGCTGGCCCAGCTCTACGCACACATCCAAGCGTTGCCGGATTCACAGCAGAAGAGACGGCTTATTAAGCATTTTAACCGGCAGAATGGATATGGTAGGTCTAACACACTAATCCTACTATATAAACGCGAAAGTTTGCATGTATGGATGTTTGTTATTCTTTTACGCAAAAGCTTCTGATAGGATAGGGAATGAAATTTTGCATACAGGAAGTTCCAGGCTCGGAATAAAATAAAGGCTACTTTTATCGCTACTACTACGCGACTACTTTAATCAGTGCTCATGGGATATAAATAACCTTAATACGTTTCCATAGAAACATCGCGTGTGAAGCCGCGAACAGAAACAAGTGAAATTAATGTGAAAGTTTGCATAGATGTACAAGATGGATGGAAGGATCGGTCTGAGATTTTGCATAGATGTAAGTCTAGTCAGGGTTGGCATGATTAAAACAAGTTGTTTTAAAACACGTGTTTAAAACAGTGTTTAAAACAGTTTGAAATAAAACTATGTTTTATATTAAGAAAAAAACAGGGTTTAAAACTACCTTTAATTGCAAATGAATGTGTATAAATACCACAGACAGGCTGTGGTATTTATTCACTGCTTAGGTAACTCCCCGCCAGTAAAGTCCCGCAGGGAAAGTACCTCAGGGAAAGTCCCTCAGGGAAAGTCCCTCAGGGAAAGTCCCGCAGGGAAAGTCCCTCAGGGAAATTCCCTATGTCGGCCGTCGAAAGAAAGTAATTCACTGGATTAGTGGGTACCTATTCCCCGCTTTCTCTCTAGTTCTCTACCTACCTACACTACATACAAGGTGTATGTAAAGTGTTTTGTATGGATAAATTATAATAATAATTTTTAATAATTAGATTAGAGGTACTGAGATATGCAACAAAAGGTAAATATTTATATTTTTACTAATGTGAATTAGGAAATATTTTAGAAATGGATTATTTTATTATTCGCTATAATTGATTTGAAATTGATACCTTTAAGGTAAAAAGTAAAAAAAAAACAAAAAAAACACTTGTTTTAAACATTTTGAACTGTTTGTTTTATAAAATATAAAAAAAACTGTTTTTTTCCAACCCTGAGTCTAGTAGACCTGTAATAACGCATGGGCTACTTTTTATTCCATTAATAAGTTCTCATGGAATAGAAATAACCTGAACGTTTAAACGTTTCCATCTACATAACGAGTGCGAAGCCGCAGGCAGACACCAGTTATAATATTAAACTAATTTAGCCGTCGAAGTTACGGCGGCGTCAGAATCGACCCCTCCAACCAAGCACGTGGATATCGTAAGAGTCGACTAAGGGAACCTACCAGAGGAAGGAGAGCAGTTTCCTTCTGTGTATATTTCCTGATAGATCGACCAGGTGGAATGACGACCTGCGAAAGACTACAGGTAGATGCTGGATGCGTCAAGCTGAAGACAGGGCGCTATGGCACTCATTAGGGGAGGCCTATGTCCAGCAGTGGACATAGCTGATGATGATGGTGAGATACGAGGTTAAAATATTTCTCCCAAGGCGGGAATCGAACCCGCAAATTCGCTACGTCGCAGGTCAAAGTGAAAGTCAAAATATTTTATTTCTTTAGACCTACATAACAAGCACTTATACATGTCAAATTTTATACTACAAATTATTCCTTCCTTCCATTCTATACGCAGGTTCCGAGTTCATTTAAATCAACATAAAAAACTTTGTTTTTATAAATTTTCAGGCACGCCTATACAAATACAGAGGACAGGTAAAGTAGCCGGATCTAGAAGCTTCGGTGACTCTATCAAACGGCACATTTTTAACAAAGGACTCCTTAACAAAACTCCTAAGAAAGGGTCCGGGTCAAGCATCAATGTTATAGACGAGGTACGTGGGAAATTGTGTTCTATTCTCATTGTAATACAGTCTTGCGCTTTAGCTAATCATGATATCTAATAAGCATGTTATCATCTGTTTCTAATGTGTTACATCATTGTTTTAACTGCACAATGTTATCCATAACTTACGTCATCCAGAAGTCTCAAAAGCTTCCTCAAATGTAATGGATAAATGCTGCGATCACAAATACTGTCTAAATTTCGGGTCACGTACAGCTCACATTACTAGTGCGCTCTTATTTACGGAGACAGATTTTTTGCGCCGAGCCGACATCTAGATAGTATTAATTGTGATCGCAGGATAAATGTCTCAATCTGTGACTCACTTGCTATCCAGAAATTTCAGGCTAAAAGTGGGACCCAATTCTGCTAACCAATAGCTTTACTAGGGTAATCGGTATCGGCTCACTATCGTCAACTAGAATCTTTAGATCAAAGGAACTAGTTGAAAATAGATAGTGCGTGCTATTTGCACAAAAATTTATAGAATGGTTTTGACGCGCGTCCCTTCACCTGTAGTTTCTTTTATCGAAGTAAAAATGCCAAAATGTGTCATTCTGTGGCGATACCATAGTCATAATCGAGCAATTAGTTTAGTTTAATTGGGTCCTAAGCTGAAATCACTTAGCAATTATAATTTTATAGAGTGTCGTTACTTATGAGTTTTCTGGGAGGCAACTATTAAGCGTGACCTGTATCTAACGTCTATCTATCTCTTTCTAACTTTCCCCTAACGCATGTTTTCCAGAAAACGAAAGGAAAACTCAGATTTACAGACGAAAAGGTTGACGTTTCGCATAAAAACATTGTTCTGAAGAACTTGGCGAACAAAATCGCTAGTTCCGAATCGCTTGACGATGATTACGCCTCTGATGCGAGCAACGAAAGCACTTTATCAGATAGCGCCCTGAACAGATCTAAAAAACGAAGCCCCAAATTCGTATCAGAACCAAATCTGAGCGTGTTAGACCCTGAAGAAACGCCGAAGAACACAAAGAAAGTCAACGCCAGGCTGTTCCGATCCAAAGTACTCTCCGCTACTAGTCTCAACAAGAAATATAGGAAACGAAACGGCCCTATTCGTGGAACACCAACTTGCGTCTCTTGTTTCGAAGATCAGGACAATTCTGACGCTTCAGAATCAGCTGTAACTGACACACCAAAGAAGACTGAACCTAAAGAAAGGGATGATAAGCTACATTATCTAACGAGCACGCCTGGGATATCGGAAGCGGTTGTGTTTGATGAGGAATGTACCACGCCGTATACAATTAATTTTAGAAGAGCGTCAATGTCTCCGATTACGAAGTCAACGCAGAAATTGTCGAAGGCGATGCAGGTTTGTTGCATGATGCATAATTCTATCCTTTCTGTCAATGTTGCATTTTGTGCCTTGTCCACGTTAGGTTAAGTTCTATTTTACAAGCTTTTATTATACTAGCCCTGTTAGTATGTGTGGGGACCAAATCTTGCAACAGAATTTTAGGCCAATTTATCCTCAACCGATTAAGCTGGAATTTGGCAATGCAATGTTATGGTACCTACCATCGATCTGGTCCGTCTGCCCATCTGTCCATCTGTCAACTCTCTTTTTTTCAGGACCGTGTGGAGGTATTAAATTGAAATTAACATAAAATACTCGGGTCTGTAACCTCTTGGAGCCGTGATAGTTAATGCAATCAAAAGTAACAGCTCTTTTCAGCCCAATTTTTTTGAAATTTCCAAGGGAAAATTCCAATATAGATAAAAAAATGTGATAAGAAGCTATGTCTTATAGCACAAGTAAAGCAAAATGACGTTTTATTTCAACCTTACCCGTTACTTACAGGAATCAATAATGACTCCGCGATCTCGGAAACCGCTGGTAATGACAGACCAGCGTGACAGTTTGCCGCCGACCAATGAGACTGCGCGAGAGAGCGAGACGCCCAAGTCAGACGTATACCGCTCTCTTTCCCCCAAGAACGACAGCGATTTCGTCTCTTCTGATGATGAGGATTTCAGTCGGTCGACGTCTGTAGAACGGTATGCAAGTTTTTTTTACTTTTTACTTTATCCTTACTTGAATAAATCTATAGGTATACTAATATTATAAATAGGTAAAGTTTATGAGGTTCTAGGGTGTGATCTCTCGATCTACGGAACCGATTTTCTGATCTCTGATGACACTCAGACATTGGTTTTGATACCAATTAGCTTACAAAAATATCTATGAGTCTAAAATAACCTATAATAAATGCACAATTATGTTTTGTTCATTAATTACAGATCAAACCAATCAACAGCATCACAACCAAAGAACCCATTCGAAGCTCGATCAGCTTCAATCAGCGAGATAAGTCCCCTACGTTCTCAAACAGCACACTTCACCTCCAGCCAACCTTTCAACGATCTCAACACAACACTATGCGAGACCTCTCCAAAGCTTACTGCACAGAAAGCGCTATCTGAGCCATTCAGAGAGTACCTACTCAGTAGATCCGTACTAACAGCAACGCCAGTGGACCTTTCGTTGCTTGACCAATCGAATGAAGATGAAAAGTTAACAGATTCGCTCATATATTGCTTGGACGGAAATATGCCGAGCGATTTGACGTTATCGATCAGTAACCTTGCAGTGGATAGGTCGCCGCTGAGGAATATCGATAAGAATATAGGTAACTCGATAATCGATAAAAGTCCGAATAGAAAGAGGTGTGCCAGCACTAGTTTCGATGGAAAATCTAATAGTGATGTGAAAAAGTTGATGGTTGAGAAAGAAAACGAGTTCGCGATACGAGAGACTGATTTATAGTGAGTTATTTTTGTTTTATTTTTCGTTTATTGTGTTTTTCTGGTTCTCAAAAATATGAGACTATTTTTTATCGAAATGTACAGAAGGTATAATTTTTTTTTAACTATTACTTATTCTAATTCTTATATTAGTTGATTACCAAGTGCCTAATAATAAATTATAATGTTAAGTTTGTAGGTCTTAAAACGTTATGATTATGATCTTACGTTTTGTAAGTATTTTTGATACTAATTTAGTACATAAAGTATATTATTAAAATAATGACGATACCAAATATTGCTTATTATTTATGCGAAATCCGTCAAAATTTCAAACATCTTTTTTCCATTTGCATACCTTGAATGTCTCGTAGTTTAAAATCTAAATTTTTTCCAAGCTTTTATTTAACTTAGTAATAACAATGTTTATCTTTATGGAATGTGTGGGAAAAATCTTGCAAGTGAATTTTAACCCAGTTATCCTCAACCGTTTGTTTAGTTCCTTTTTTATATAATTTTAAATATTTTTTGTCAGGCCTAGCGTAGTGTGGGATTTTTGTCGTTTCATAAGTGAATCTTTAATTAAAATTTTTTTATTAGCAAAACGGACTTCATTCCACTGAAATTGCATCACAAAAATGGTTCATTGTATTGATTTCATAACAAGTATATAAACATCATTCCTAATATAAAAATAATGGAAAAGTAACAGTAGCATTGGCAGCATAGCTTGTTGCAAAAGTTGACAAAGCGGTAAGTAAGGGTCTTGTTGATTTCTGATCTGAAAAAAAAAAACAAAGCGTGAACAGCTAAATTTTAAATACAAATATAACTAAATCAGAGAAAAACAATTGGTCTAGTCTAATTGGCCCTCAGCCAGCAATCTTTCGCTGGTATTTACCGGCGTGTACTATGCATATAACAATTTTTAAGACCTAGCTGTAAGTTTCCACAAAACTTTGAATATAAATCTATATACAGGGTGTCCGGAAATTAATGGGTAACCCCGCAGGCACGTGTGCGGGGCACCACGGACAATCAGGAAAAAAAAATATAAAAAATATGTATATCTGCAACAGTCAAGTATTTATTTAGTTTTTTTCTTAAGTACAAAATTTGATACCTTTGTTCACGTCATTAGGCACTACGGCAACAAATTCAATGATAATGAGTTTATTTTCTCTGGGAACAACCATTAATAATTGGCCTTGCCATCGCGCATTGCAAAATTTTTCTAGCTGCACCGGTTTTTGTTTCTTAAATATTTAAAAATTAAAATTAGTGTTCGATATTTTATAATAAAGTTTGAGCACCTGTGGTATAAAAAAACGTATGAAGACCTGGGTGGCCCATAACATAAAAAACATGCTACTTTATGAAGTTTTTGAAATGGTATTAATTTTTTTTATTGTCAAATTATCGAGTTATTGCTTTCTCTACCGTATTTTTCTTATAACAGAAAATGTTATAATTTTTTTTTCGGAAATCTGTGGCAGTGTATTATGGGGTGGTTGAGGTGTTATTTATAATTGAAACGACAATTTAAAATTGGAAGTTTTATAATAAATGTTCAAATTTAAAATTATTTCAAATGATTTACCTGGCCTTTAGAATATGATCATTAAGTAAAACAGAGGGTTGTTGTCCCGTAAGTTTAAAAGAAAAGTTGTGGGAAAAGAAAAATAGTCGGCGATGCATGCTTTACCTTTGTCTGATCGCTCATATTTCCTTAAATTATCTATTTGCAAAAATGTGGTTTATAATAGTTCTTATTATTCTTCGTATTATATTATTTTGATTCAGATTTTTTGTTTGCTCGACGTAGAGTCGGGATATAAATAATAGGGGCCTAAGCCAAGTGTGTATTAGTGGGGATTGATTTGATTTTGGGCACTAGAGGTTACTTTTAAGTTGTTAAATGCTCTGTTTGCAAGAACTTTCGGACAATTCGACAAGTATTCAGAAGAGTGGCGTTTTGGAGCAATATATACCTATGTATTTTTGGGTAAATATTATTATTATAGGGTTTTACACGTTTTAAGAGATGCAAACTATATGATACTAATCATAATAATAATGTAGTCATATAGATTGCATCTCTTAAAACGTCGTCGTCTGTATATCAATACAGACGCATTTTGGTTTTTTATCAAAAAATTAAATGACAATCGTTATGATTTTACTTACGCATGTTTGGCACTAGCATATTTTGCATGAGCAAGCGGCTTGGCTGTAGCTTCCCTCTCTTTTACTCTTAGACGGGCCTTTTTTTCTTCCTTCGCTTGTTTTACAAGTGCACACAGAATTTTTTTCTCACTCACTTTCTCCTAGAAATTAAAGATCTAAAATAGATGGCTTCACGGATAAGAATGACAAAATACAGTGATCAGTTACAAACCCTCTAGGACCTAGAGGGTTGTATTTAATTCAGAATATCTAAAATCTGCTGCCAATGCCTCGATGAAATTCTCTCGAAGACTGTCACGGTCTTTGCTATAGGTGTCATATTCTACAAGTCTACGTTGGACGTCGCAATATGTTGGTACCCCAAGAATTTCTAGTTGATATGCTTTTAGTGTGTTGTCAGACATTATTTAAACACTCGTCTGGGAAACTACTTATTCATAGAAACTAGCTTGGATCAACCTTGCCAAACATCGAGCTTTTTTACAAGTTGGGCCTCTTGGACTATCATCATTAACCTATGATACTGCTGGACGTAGGCCTTCCCACATAAGCGCCATAGCGCCATGACTTCAGCTTGCCATAGCCAGCATCTGCCTGCAGTCTTTCGCAGGGGGTTCTACTGTACGTTTGCCGCGGTCTCCATTCAAGATTTGTTTTACCCTAGCGGTTGTCGATTCTTCTCGATATATGGCTACATGGCCAGCTCACTGCCACTCGATGTTTTGGACTAAAGTTAGTTAAAAGGACTTACCTTATCTTGCCCTTCCTTTCGTCGATCATGTTCAAGCGGAATCAAAGCCTTTCTTAGCCTATACCAGCTCCGTAAATTTGGCAGCCTCTTTTTCGCGGCCGATGGATGTTGTTCCTTTTTGAATTTCGTCTCATCAGATTTGCGTTGTTCCAAGATTCTTTTTTCTTTTTCTGAGTATAGTTTTTTGAGTTGGTCAACTTTCTTCTTTTCTTCAGTGTGTAGTTTCTTAATTTGTTTCCTTTTAATCTCTTCTGTTTTTTGTTGTTGGATTCGCTTTTTGTTTAAACGTGAGATGACTATCGAGGTTGGTAAGCGGCGCGGTTCTTCTATGTAGACTACTGGTCTGAAAGTTTTACGAACGTTTTTTTATGAACGTTTAGAATAAACTACTACTTTTAAGACCAATTGTAATTCGGAGGATAACGGTTGCCGTTGATATTGTGAAATTTGTGATTGGTGAAAATCACTGCTCACAATCCTCTACACGAAGAATTCCTACTAAGTCCACAGCAATTCTTCTTGCTACCGACCGCAACTATGGGTCTGTCTCAGTAAGGCTACCACGCTATTTAGCACATAACGTAACGCACGTTATCAGCGTTATAATTATAACGCTAATGGTAGCTTTGCAGGTCGACGCGACGGGCGCGGGGCAGTTCCTACATCGTAATGGAGTCTACACACTAAAGGTGAGGACACAGCCCAGCGGACTGATGTGACATACCTATGTTTGAATATTGTAGCCAGCCGATTTAGTTTTGTCTACTTGTCGGCAGCCGCGAATTTGGTGCAAGAAGAGCACCTGTGTCCTTTGCGAGATATTTGTTGAGTTATGGGCCGACCATATACGTGTGCCTACTCGACGAGTGGCATGGGAAGTAGCGAGGAAAGGAGGCAGAGACGTAGTGTGACAACATTACTCGTGGTGCCGCATGTCATACTCCTCGTTCTGCCCAGCGCTCCCTATTTTGTCTGCTTTTTGAGCGCGAGTCAAAGGACCGGCAATAGAAGCGCGCGTGGCTGGCCACATACTCGCGTTTCTCTGTCCCTTTTATAGCACAGGCAAATGATAAGTGAGGAGCGTCGCGATTAATTGCGTGAGAACAGTGTGTGGGCACCATCGCAACCAGGGCAACATCGCAGCAGCGCGAGCCAGGCGATGAGCAGCGCAAGGAGCATAGTGTGGCAGGCCCACATGCTGTATTTTTACCACTTGCAAGAGATATTAATCTAAAGTCTGGAGAATTCTGACACCGCGCCCATTCACTTTTGGGATAGAGCTACAAGTTGAGTTTAATAGGTTCCAGTGCCTAATCCATCACAGCTAAATAGGTCCAAACCTTTTATACTTCGGCGGGATAAACATATACACCATTTCAACAAATAATTACTTGATAGTTTTCAGCTTTTTGCAATCGGAACATTTTTTCCCGGTTGAACAAGTGCATGACTTGCCTGCTGTTTTTTTTAAGATGCTATTCATTTGAATTCTTGTTGGCTATATATTATTATTGATATGTATATTTCGTTTATCGTGGAACTTCTCGTAAATATCCTAATTTGTGATTCTCATGCTTTGTTGTTTTTTGGTTTATTTGTTGTGATCGAAATCCCAAAGAGAATATAAAGCACAAAGTACTTTTCTACATAAAGTCTACAGAAATCCGTAATCTTGACTTAAATATTAATTCAGAGAGATATAGAAGCGTTGATCTGTAGGAGGTGATTTCTTTCGTCCGCGGAGATATTTAATTTCGTTGATAAATGATCCATGATCTATGGGGAATAAATAAGGATATGCGTCCTAATAGTAGAGTAATATAATAGAGACACCAAAAAAAGTCGAAAGGAGATTCATAGTTACCTACTTAGCAGGTACCTCTCTCTTCCAATGCAAGACCGATGTTCACAGCAAAAAGAAGCAATAGTAACAAAATAATAGGCTTGATTTCAATATGTAGCAAAATACGCGCCTCACATTGATCCCGTGAAAGAAAATCCTTGTAGGTTAAACCGTAGACTACGGTTGAACTGTACGGTTGGATTTACTCTACGGCGTAGAGTAAATCCAAATTCTGAATCCTAATGTTATTCTTTAAGGTTCATTATTTATAACATACCTACATTTTTGGTATATGAGCCACAAGCAAACCAGCTGCTATGAAATAAGTTCAATCTTTTTTACGATGTTAGGTACTACTACACGGGTAGCGAGTACAGCGAACAACCAAACCTTATTATAATCTCAAAGATTTTACGCCCCCTATCTAGTTTTATCACCGCGTTTCAGCCGCAAAATGTTCCAATTATGCCATCTAAACACAGGACTATAAGCCAAGTTTGGAAAGAAACGGGCAACGACAACGCAATTATGAATAAACAAATTTCGAGGTACTGAAATTTATAAATAAATGACCAGTGGCGTAACTATACCGCCCGTGGCAATTCATCGGATGCCCCCTTTTAATTTTACTTTTTTCAATAAATTAAGGACAAAACTATTATTTTTATCTTTGTGTGGAGGGAGTTGTACCTATCCCTCTGTCATCGGTGTGACGCATACTCTGGACATGACATGTTTTTTTTCTGTATTTATGTGTCTTTTCCTTTGTTTGTAACTCTGTTTAAAATTGTGTGTGTGTGTTGGCTATAAATAAATTCTTTTATTGTTTTTTTTTTTAGCCAAAAACGAATTATGGACATGTACCTAGTCCATAATTCGTTTTTGGCTCTACCGTACGAGCCTTTTCAAAAACAGCTATTCTTCATCCATTTTAGCTCATGAGTATATCTAATTCTAGTAATTAGCATAACTTGAATCTATCAGCCCTAGAGCACCCGGCTAGAAACATCTAGTTCACTAAGCAATTTGTACTCCTCCACTAACCAATTTGTATTCCAATTTATCGCCTTGATGAATTCCTGCTCGTAGGAAATTGTAACTGGTGTGCTTGTTTACATTTACATGCAATCTGGCGGTCTAAACAAATTGTTTTATTGTTGGATATGTTAGGATAAAAGCGAATGCTAAAACAAATTGTTAGCAGATAACTATGTATTCAAAGTATCTATTATATATTTGCAATGATTCCGTTTGTTCTTAATAATGTCACCTACGCTAAAGAAGAATCCTGTCTGGGCGCTATGCGTACCTGATCAAAGTAGAGTTCCTATTTGTTTTTAAGTTATTGTATGTACCTAGATAATTAAAAATAAGGTAAATAATAAATAAATAAATCATTTATTTCTGAAGGTCTTACATAATGTAGTGTTTAAGACTCATTTCTCCAATTGGTTCAACTCCTCGCTCTAAATTTAGTAACTTGTGATGTAGTCGAGAGAAATCTCTAACTTTCTTATTGTAAGTTATTTACTTACAATAAGTTTAAAGTTAAGAAGGCCTCTTTTCTTAAAACACTTTATTAAGTGCTTGACGTATATAATACTTATTATATTTTGACGACCGATGTGGCGCGGTGGGTGAAGGTCCGCCTGCGACGCAGGAGGTTGCGGGTTCGATTCCCGCCTCGGAACAATTGTGTGTACGATCTGCAGATATTTGTTCCGGGTGTTCTGGTCGTTTTCTATGTATAATAACAAATATCTATCTATGTAATGTGTTGTATTATGTATATCAGTTATCTAGTACCCATAACACAAGCTCTGCTTACCATGTGGCTAGATAATGCTGTGTGAATTGTCTAGCATTATTTATTTATTTATAATAACTCGCTAGGCCCCTTTAAGCCTATCTCTATCATGCAATATTTTTTTGGTAGTCGTAGTTAACAAAATATTTTGGGTTTAAGCAATTTTTAATGCAAGCAGTATTTAAATAATCGTCGAGTAAAGTAAACTGTATATATGAAATCGCTGTACCTACTGCTTTGTACAGCGGTTTTAAAACAGTTAACACTTCAAAACACACTATTGAAATCACAACGTATGTGTTTTCTAAGTGACTAATATGCGTAAATCCACGCTAGCGCAGCGGCTGAGAAAATACAGATCTGTGTGACTCAGCACTGACAGCCGTAATGTTTTTCGAACGAAACGCATGTGCGGCGCAACACAACCGCTGTGTAGAGCGGCAGCACGAATGGCTTGGGTTAAAAAAAAGATCGCAGTCGTCGAAAAAAGTTCGCAGTCAAAGTGTTAAACTAACATCCTAACACATCTTAATCTAAGTAGATTAAGATGGCTTAGGATGTTAGCTAGTAAAATACAAGTGTATTTTACTAGTGCAGATAAATTAATTCAAAATTACGTGCTAAAACGCATTCTTGTAATGTATTCTTGTACCGTATGTAAATAGACAAAGTTTTACATAAGTGCATAAAGGTACAAACCCGTTCGAGCAAAGCTTCCGCATTTAGAACCCATGACAACTCATTATGGTATAGCCAAGTGTTGCTATTACTATTGCATTCATAGAACCAGGAGCTAGTTGCTGCACACGGCTTTGCTTCACTCATGAGGAAGGTAAATATACGCAAAAATACTTTAAGATTATATGCAAAAATCAAAAATACCTACTTTAAGCCTGAGCTTTGAGGTTATCAAGGAATACCTATAGAATGCTCTTGTGTTTTCACACTCACTTTGCACTAGGTTTATTATGTCCTGCGCATATGACTAGTCTACGTTGCAACTGGCCGCCTCACATGTCTGAACTGGGAATCGAACCCGCTAAAATGTAAAAAAAAAACACCCGTACGATATCGATCAAAAGGCTCAATCGTAAGGATTATGTTTTCAAATATTTTTGCGCTGCAGCTGTAATTTGACTAGGAATTTGGTCTCGAAAGAAGCCAGTCGCACGTTTTGAATATTTCTGCCCTT
Organism: Eupithecia dodoneata; assembly: GCA_947044415.1. Taxonomy (NCBI): domain Eukaryota; kingdom Metazoa; phylum Arthropoda; class Insecta; order Lepidoptera; family Geometridae; genus Eupithecia; species Eupithecia dodoneata. The sequence continues at coordinate 2,564,547 of OX345665.1, forward strand.
ATATAACAGTGACAAGGGAACATGTGTATGAAGTTGGAGGGGTGTGCGCAGACCACTTTTTTCGAATGAACTGTAATGCTGTTGACCTCAGACGGCCATGACAGCGTTACCGGACTTTTGGCGTCGCAGAAGGCGCCTCACGTTGTAGGGGCAACACGCACAATGGCCACCATTTAGGTGCGAGCCTGGGCTCGGGCTGTTGCCTGATGCTAGAAGAGGATAGGGAGAGGTTTTTCCTAGCTAGGTGCACAAATGCACCTTAAGGCGGAAGCGGGGTATTCTTTGACCACACCCGACAGCGACGGGGCAAAGACATGAAAGAATAGTTCAGGGTTTTTTTAATGTCCTTCATTTACCATAATTATGATTCGGAGCGTATAAATCTTGGTGTTTGTGGGAATAATAACGTTATTAGTGTCTACGTTCGAGGCTACACTACACACACACACAATGCACCTAATCGCTGTTAAGTGGTAACGTGAACAATCAATTGACACAATTGTAGATGCTTGTTGTTTAATTGTTGCTAGCTGGTGTTAGCTCTCTTGCCTTGAATATGACGTCCCATAGGTATTTATCTAGCTCCTAGATCTAGGTTGTAAACAGATTTCATTTAGGGCAAACGACTTTGCAGTCAGCAAATATGTAATAAGCCACGATTCTGATGTTTGAGACATAAAATGGATACCAATATCTAAAAAAAATCTTATACATTTTCTAAGTTACAATCTATTTAGATTTAGATACGCAAAGCACAAATGCACTAGACACTTAAGTGATACATGATACATGTACCTACTAGTGGTTTCTTTTTTACGTCTTCCACTAGTGGATAAAAAATTAAAGTGAACAGAAAATAAAAAACACCTTATTTCTTATTTGATAATAATTAACAGTATAAATTTTACTTGTCTAAATGCTTATTTAAAAACCTAAAGAAATAAATAAATAAATAATGCTGGACAATTCACACAGCATTATCTAGCCCCATGGTAAGCAGAGCTTGTGTTATGGGTACTAGATAACTGATATACATAATACAATACATTTCATAGATAGATATTTTTATTATACATAGAAAACGACCAGAACACCCGGTACAAATATCTGCAGATCGTACACACATTTGTTCCGAGGCGGGAATCGAACCCACAACCTCCTGCGTCGCAGGCGGACCTTCGCCCACCGCGCCACATCGGTCGTCAATATAGAACATATAACAACAAATAAAGAAATAACGATTTGAATTTTGATTCAGATTCAGATTTTCATTTATATCTTTTAGACTTACAAAGCACTTAAACAAGTCAAATAGTACATACACTTATTGACTAGTTACAATTATTTATATTCCTATTTGCTTAAATCCACTTAAACAACATATGATAAGGGTAACTAAGTACTGCTCTAGGAAATATCATACGTAATACGACCTCTATTGTAGCTATGATAAGAATAACTACGCACCTACTTCGAATGAGGATCTGTGAGTAGTTTTCTATACTTACCTATTATAGTATAGCTTTGTATAAAGGGTGTTGTTATTTAAAACCTTATTCCGATTATCAGAACTCATGGAAATTTTCAATTCATAAACGTTGCTTAGGTGAAGTGTTTGGAACTGCTATGTCCAGCAAGCAAAGCACCTCTTTCATGGAGACATCTGGAAAGAACTGGTTGATATCAGGAGCTGATATTGGAAAGTAATATACATCTTCGCTTTCCATCACGTGAGGTTGTAATCAAGCGAAGGTCTATCTTAAAACAAAATGACAGGAGAAAGACACAACGTGCTTGTACGGCAATACTGGGATAAGAAAATTGTAGGTCCAAAACAATATATATACCTATTAATATTGAGTTAGTGGCGATTCGCCATCGTAGTGATTCGTCATCGCAAAAAAAGTAGTGGTGATTTGCCATCGCTCAAAATATTTTAATATTCTTACTTGGACTTGTCTAATCTGCATGAACTTGACAGGGGGTTAAATTGTGTAAAGCTAGTAAGGCATGAATGGTAACTTTGGTCCGTGCTATGGCTTTTCTTGATGAAATTCGATTTCTATGTGACTAAGATATGACTGGGGTAACGCCTTATTAGCCTTTTGCGCTGCGGAAGCACAGACAATCATACCAAATATACAAACATTCTTCCCCGATGGCACATTCCAGAGTTGTTGCAAATTATTTTACCAATTATACACGGTGATGTCAATAGTACTGAAGAAATCACTTTAATCATGCCTCTCATTATATGTTCTACAGATTTAAAATTTAAGGTTGAAATGTCAAAAACTACCGGCCTTGTTTGAAAAGCATTACCTACCAAAAGTTTATTATTTTTATTTTATTTTCTTTCTTTCTTTATGACTATAAGTGCTGCAAAGAAAACCTAATAACCTGTTGATGGCCAAATAAATATCATCATTATCGTCATCAACCTATAGTAGTCCACACTGACACAGGCCTCCCCCAATGAACGCCAAATTTACGAAGACTATGAATTTGAGAATTGATTGTCGTTATAGCTTACTTTACCTTCTGTCCAGTGCTCTTGCTAGTCACAAACCAGGGCAGAACTTGTTTGTTCTACACATAACATAAGTAAACATCATGTACAATAATGTATATCGTATAATAATCGCTCAATAAGTATACACATGTCATGATATTGCACATAAAATTATGTATTGAATTGAAGATAGGACGTCGCGACTGAATGCATACGCGTTTGAACAAGCTAAAGCAATAGCATAGTTTTATTTCACAAATGTGCTAAGAAATTGTAGTGAGAAAAGTGTCAAAATGTGCTACAACAAGTTTTCATTGTGTTTGAAAGCTTTCAGTGGCAGGAAGTTATTGGGCTTTAAGAATACACAGTTGTATAAAGCAAGGAGCTTTAGTGTTCATGGATTTGGTTTGAATGTAAGTTTTTTGGATACAGTCTACTGTAGAACTTGTGAAACAATCAGGTTAATTACACAAAAGTCTACAGATAGTCTCAGTCTACTGTTCATCTGTCAACCCGTGACCACGACAGTGTTTAGACCTGTTGAAACGTCGGGAAAAATATCTAAATAAACGCGATAAATACCCGTTGTAAAAAGTGCTTAGATCGCGTCAGACTACGTTTTACTATAAAAACTATCGTATTGACGATTTTATTCCCGCTTACATCCATAACGAATTCAGTCTTATGTTTTTAATATTCTGCATAACACTTGTGAAACTATTCTGGACGACTTTTGGACCATTAAACTATAGATAGATAACACTTCATTGTACCAATCAGTATACTACTTACTAGAGTAATGATTGTAGGTAGTCCACACAAAGACAGATAATAAATACAGATCGAAATGCCGAGAATCACGGAAATATAGGTAATAAATATACGTGCATAAATATGTTTACTCGTAATTAACCGTCGACTATCACACTACATATATAGGTACAGGCATGTTTTTTTAAATAAATACTTAAAGGCTTTTATATATAAACTAGTTGTTAGATGTGCGCGAGCTGCAAGCAGCTCGCGGTGGTTATGTATAACAGTATTTTTTTATTAAGACCCTTTTTGTAACCTACACCTTTGATTTTTTTGTTTGAAATCGATATCCATAAGAAAATTTTGCGATGAAAAAATGTCAGCCATCTTGGATTTGGAAATGGACATCTTTTTCGTAATCTACGAGTTCAAGTTACTCGAAAACGATACCCATGTCAGATTTTTGGATTGGGGAGGAAGTTCAGGGGAGCTGGGGGCGTGGGGGGGGGGGGTCACGGCACGGCTCGCTTCGCTCGCCGTGCCGTTCCCCTTGGTCGCATTGTGGCTCGCTTCGCTCGCCACAATGCTCCCCCGGGTTATAAGTGAAGGGGTCTTAGGGGGGTCGTCGGGGGGGTCACAGCACGGCTCGCTTCGCTCGCCGTGCTGTTCCCCGAGGTCGCATCGCGGCTCGCTTCGATCGCCGCAATGCTCCACCCGAAAAAAAATTATAGTTGAGGGGGTCCTGGGGGGTCATTGGGGGCCACAGCATGGCTCGCTTCGCTCGCCATGCCGTTCCCCTTGGTCGCATTGCGGCTCGCTTCGCTCGCCACAATGCTCCCCTGGGTTAAGGGTGAGGGGGTCTTGGGGGGTCGTACGGGGGTCACAGCACGGCTCGCTTCGCTCGCCGTGCTGTCTCCCTTGGTCGCATTGCGCCTCGCTTTGCTCAATGCTCCCCCGGGTTATAGTTGGGGTCTCGGGGGGTCATTGGGGGGGTCACAGCATGGCTCGCTTCGCTCGCCGTGCCGTTCCCCTTGGTCGCATTGTGGCTCGCTTCGCTCGCCACAATGCTCCCCCGGGTTATAAGTGAAGGGGTCTTAGGGGGGTCGTCGGGGGGGTCACAGCACGGCTCACTTCGCTCGCCGTGCTGTTCTCCGAGGTCGCATCGCGGCTCGCTTCGCTCGCCGCGTTGCTCCACCGGAAAAAAATTGGTTAAAAATTGGCCAATTTTCGGTTTTTCCTAAAAAAAGGGGGTCTGGGGGGCAAAAGGGGGCAATTTTTTTTTGTCATTCAAAACAATTTGTCCTCCTCTACAAGACTGTGAAAAAAAATTTCTTCCAAGTCTATCCGTTTCGGAGATGGAAAGGGGGGGCAAAAAAGGGGGTTAAAGGGGGGGTCCCAATTTTTTCTTTTCCAAAACGAAGAGAAACCCTCTATACGACCCCGCATTCAGAACCCCTCTATCGCGACGGCATCTGGTAGCACTCTCAAAAGGGGGGTCCTGGGGGCAGGGGGGGGGCAAAATTTTCTATGTAATCAAAATCGCTTGTCCCCCTCTAGACAACCCCCATAAAAAAATTAAGCAATATGGCTCCATGCAGGAGCCCCCCTTGAAGGGGGGGTCTTGGGGGGGCAAATCTCAAAAAGTCGGAATTTTCCCTAGGAGACTTTTACCTCCCCTATACGATACCGTAAAAAAAAACATACCTTCCCATCCACCATCAAGGAGAACAATTATGTCAATCAGTCAGTGAATCAGTCAGTCAGTGAGTGAGTGGTAATCTAGCTTTATACTATAGTAGAATAAATACTTAAATAATAATACTGGTCAATTCACACACAGCATTATCTAGCCCCAAGCTAAGCAGAGCTTGTGTTATGGGTACTAATGACTGATATAGGTACTTAATACAATACATTAAAGAGATTGATACTTTTTATTATATATACATACATTGATAACGACCAGAACACCCGGAACAAATATCTGCAGATCGTACACACAATTGTCCCGAGGCGGGAATCGAACCCGCATCCTACTGCGTCGCAGGCGGACCTTCGCCCACCGCGCCACAGAGTCATTAGTTAGTTAGCTCGACTGTTTCAATTATAGGTTCTTGTTCTAATTTGTTTCTATTATTTTATTGGATTTTTTTTGTCACTTTATCTTAATACAGTACATTACATACCTACCTACTCCCGGAACAAATATTTGCAGATCGTACTTACATTTGTCAAAAAGGCGGGAACCGAACCAGCAATCTCCTGAGTCGCAGGCGGACCCCTCTGCGCAACATCGGTCGTCATTTGACTTTGTCAAAACTATCAACTTTGAGATTTTTTCATAACTAATAATAAGCCAAAATACGTAGCTTAATCTGACCACAAGTTTTAATTTATCCTACTAATATTATAAACGCGATAGTTTGCAAGTATGGATGGATGTTTGTTACTCTTTCACGTAAAAACTACTGAATGGATTTTAATGAAACTTTACAATGATATAGATTATACATCAGAATAACACATAGGTTACAATTTATAAAGATACATTGTATATTATCCAAAATATCTATCACCACGCGGTTGAAACCGCGGGGCACAGCTAGTAATCTATATCAACCGACCTCAATTAACCGACTCTGATCAAATCTTGAACAAACAAGAACAAAGCAAACTTCTCTTCACCATCAAGTGGTCCTTAGTAACAGTAATTACATTTTGTTATAAGGATAATACTTACACAAAATAATCAGTATAGTCCAAATGACAATAAACCTAGCATTCGTTTATCACATTCAGAACCCGTGATACTCCCAGACGTGTGTGTTGTGTTTATAAAAAAAAATTGGTGTTATCATAGTGTTAAAATAATTATTATACTGACAATATTGTAATCGGTCAATAAACTGGTAACTGCTAGACGCAAAAATATTGTTTTTTGTGTTGTTTTTTAAAAAATACGAAGGACAGAGTCAGTCGTTAATCAATAATGAAATTTAGCAATTTTTGTGATATGTTTTGTGTCAAATAAATACAACGCAATTTAAAAAAACATTGTTTGGGTATTAATAGTATTGTTTTTTTTTAAATACGAAAGGTAGAGTCAGAGCTTTGCGGTAATTTGTGTGTAAAATAAAAAAAACGTACAAAAAATACCAGTTCTTATAATAAATTTCCTGAAGTAGACAATTGCGGTAAAAATCCTATCTCCCACAAAGTGATTCTCGAAACTTCCACGAACAAATCACTCTGTAACGAAATAATCCTCTAAAACTTCGCAAAACGACTGCAAAAACTCGAAAAAAAGCTCTTAAAAGTTCGATAAACTGTAAGCGATAAGTTCATAATGTTGTCGGCTAAACGCGTTATCAGAAATATTGGCGGCCGGAGGTTTTATAACGTCATTGGCAATGATAAGTTCCCGTTGATTATTCCGAAATTTGGTCAAGAGGTAAGTTTACTCTTAGAGGTGCCAATGCCAACCCTAGTGGGGCAGGGTCCACCTACATTTTAGGCTAATGTACCCTGCCCCACTAAGGCGAGGTTAAAAATTAAAGCCATTGTACCTAATGTATTGTATTATGTATATCATTAATCTAGAAAGCATAACACAGCTCTATTTATGATACCTATATTTTTATAAAATATTAACGCTGTTCAATCCATACAGCATCATCTAGCCCCAAGCTAAGTAGAGCTTGTGTTATGGGTACTGGCTGAGTGACATACATAATACAATACATACCTAACATATGTACATAGACATTATTATAATTACTTGATGTTTGTTACGATTTTTTTCAAAAACAAGACTGAAATTTTAAAATTTTTATTATCTTTCCCGAAACTTTAGTCCTTACTTTTTGTTACAACCTGTATAGAAAGGGGGTCAAACTTTACACCGCAAGTTAGGTACAAAATTGGTTCTGACAGTTTGTATTTCGAGCCCCAACTGTCAAACAATAACGTAGGTAGGTATCTACCCAAACTCTTCATCAACGTACAAAGTCTCAATGGCAGCTGATAAATTCGTTGAACAATCGAGGTCTGTTGAATGACCCGAGTTATTGATAATGTCAAACAGTTTGATACAAGGTCTACAGTCTACATTATAGATTACAAGTTCACAGTGATAGATAACATTTCCTAAATGATACTTAAGTTCATTTACATCGATAGAAGGTACATTTCGGGAAAGATGTTTTCCTTTACGATGAAAGTAGTACCTGCTAGTATAGTCTATGCCATTCAGTGATTGATAGGTAGACTATATTTCGCTCGTCATACATTATTTTGTTGCCCTGGAGGAAGTCGCAGAAAAAAAACCATGTACCAATGTACAGCAAAAATGTTAAGCGAGTCTTCTCAAGATTTATAAGAAATGCCATAGATACATAGTAGAATGAAATAGAATGCGCCGACTGATGTGGCGCATGGCGCGGCGGGCGAAGGTCCGCCTGCGACGCAGGATGTAGTGGGTTCGCTTCCCGCCTTGAGTTTGAATAATCTGCATTTATTTTTCAGACAGAAAAGTATGCAACCACACACAATTGCCATAAACAAAGAATCATCAACACCATCTGATTCCATGTGTGAGCGATTAATTTTATGGAATCCCAGGCTTTAACTTTAGAGCTAGATGAGCTGTGATGTTCATTTAAATATTCTATATCAACTGGGCTTCTATTAAACCTTCAATGGAATGTGCAAATATGCTCCGTGATAATCTATAAACATATTTATTATACTGATATGAATTATACGATATAAATAGATACGCATTACCGTTAATAACGTCCTTATCTCAACGTTTTAGCCTCCATTAGCACACTTACTGGTGTTTTCAGTTTGCACCCAGCTCATCATATGTACTAAGTACCTATCTCAGTTTAAGGCCTAGAATCTACCAAAACGGAGATGTGTGGAAATGTCTGAAACGAAGACAGAATTATCAGATATTAAATAAAATAAAATAATTTTATTTCAGATAACAGGGATCCATAATTTGTTATATATTGAGAGCTTATTACTAGGGTTAGTTATACCTAATACTAAAAATTTAAACTTAATTAAATACTGAATTATATCACTCTCCCCATGAGGCCATCAAACATTCACACAGGGGAGAGGTGATTGTACCTGCTATTGTATTTAGGATGGTGTTGGGACTGTATCGTAGGTACCCTGCGGGATGCGGTCTTTTTACGGAGGATGGCAGCAAAGCCATCCGTCTCATATTCCGCAAACATTCCCAATGCACTGCAAAACGTGAGGCAGTCCCAACATCATCCTAAATACATTATTATACTTGCGGCAAGTGTTGGATGTTTGTTGAGAGCGGCGATGCTCACTGCACACCGCCGCTATCATCTCTTCTCGTCTCCGCTGCGTGACATCACACCAGCTTTCGAGGCTCAGCTCACATCTCCGCTTCGATCGCTACATACAAATATGATACAAGTGAAAAAAAAATTGGACACATTACAATTGGTATAAACATTTAAGGAAGAATCTAAACTAGATACGAGTTTATCAGTAAGACAGGTGTAAAAAAGGTTGGCTACTTATTACAAACAAAATACCTAAAAAAATGTCTAATACTGTGTGATACATCTCCGGTCGATTGTATCCACTGCAGCTGAGCGGAGTCGAGATGTCTCCGCTTGGGTGGAGCCCGGCTTTAATACCTAACCCCTAATATATAACCTTCCTCGATAGTCGATATCAACCTCAACCTTCATAAAGTTCAAATTATATGCCACCTGATCTACTTATAAAGTTCAGAATTTCAATGACGAAACAAACATGGCGTAACATTATGGCGATCGTTTAGATTTTTTTTTTTAATTATGTTGTTTAAGATTTTTGAAATAGGAATACTTACCACGCAAACATTTTAGAGAATAATTTGGTATAGTAGATAATATATACCTCAGTTTTTTTGACCCACGTTTCTGCTTTTATAATTTTTAAATTCTTAATAAATTACATTCTTCTTGATTTTTTTCATATTTTGATGTCGAAATCGTCCTTATTGTACTTTTCTCGCAACTGCCATGAGACATTCGCTTACTTACCTTTGTGAGAATTGAGAATGTAGAGATACCTAACTATCCCGTGTATTAGGCATATTTTTTATTGACTAGGAGAGCATATTATATTGAGCTAGGTTAATGTTTCCGAGCTATCAAAGTGCGGTTTACGGTCATAGAATACGGTCCATTGTATCAATAACACTCAGTTTGTGGTTTACTGTACTAGCTGCGCCCCGCGGTTTCACCCGCGTGGTGATATATATTTTGGATAGTATACAATATATCTTTATGAATTGTAGCCTATGTGTTGTTCTGCTATGTAAGTCGCTGGGGTACCGACAACCGCTGGGGTAAACGTATTGAGTGGAGACCGCGACTCAGCAAACATAGTGTAGGTCATCTGAACTGGCCGGAGGGCACTCCGGCCAGTTCAGATGACCTACGAAAAACTGCAGGCAGATACTGGATGCGACAAGCTGAAGGGTGCTATGGCGCTTATGGGGGGGCCTATGTCCAGCAGTGGACTATTAAACGTATGATGATGACTTTTTAAACATATTTTGTGTAGGAACCTAGTAGGAATTTATATAGCTTCAAAATAAGATGAGATTAAATTTGTAATACCATCTCAACCAACAATGATGAAAATGAACAATATCTTCTTGTCCCCAATTTGTCGCGAAATAACCTAAAATATCGATTTTCTGTAAAGCTACACCTGTGCCCTGTGCCGAAACAATTTCAATAATAATTGCTTACATTACAGGGTGTACTAGAATAACGTGCAGCTTATCACACACGAAAGCTTTGCGCAAAGAGCTCTAGGTACTCTAACTGCCAGATAAAAGGTTTTGCAGGTTAAAAGTCACAATTCGAGATATTTATTCGAACGCTTTTGAATTTGATTCGACTTCCAAACCGGGCGTTAACTCTATTTTCTTTTGACTACTTCTAACTTTCGAACCTATCTTTTCAACATCGGCCGCTCGCCCCACTAGTGACAAAATAAGTTGACTCACTTAGATTTAAATTTGCTCATTTAATTAATAACATCTAGGTATGTATATAACATAACAAAAATTATTATTAATATTATCTATTGATTAATTATTTATTTGTAATTTTGTGTACCTATTAACCTTTCTTAATTTTTATTATACTGTGTTACTATCAAAATGGATGTTTTGTCTGAATCAATAAATTTTCAATTTCAATTTTAATTTTCTACTTGTCTTTTCTATTCAACCAAATCAGATTTTCGTTCGATTTATTATATTTGTTTAGCTGACTATGTCTTTAATAGTCATATATACCTATATTAGACTTTTAAAGGCTAAACCTGCCTTTTAAAGTTGTATTTCTGGCACACCCTGTTTCGGGCCCAGTGAATATCGAGTTTGAAGGCCTTAACAAAGTTGATCATTAAATGATAAACTTTTAGCGCGGCATGTTTTTATTATTGCTTTGAAAAATCAAAAAACACGGCACAGAATATAATACGACAGGTAAAGCCAAGATTAGGGCAACATGGTTTATTAGAAAGTATAGAAACTCCCCCGCCCACTCTCTTCAAAAATTGAAGAAAAAAAAATGTATAAAAGTTACTCTACATGCTAGTTGTTAGGTAATTAAGTACCTTAGGTACCTTTTAAGTATATTGGTACTTGTGCCAGGAGGTCCTGCTCTTCCATACAAATACATGCATTAAACAAATAAACTAAATTAATTTATTAACTATTAAAATGCATATTATAAATAAAACTTTTGACACGATCATGGTTATTAACACAAAAGTCATATAAAACGAGATAGTTACCATGATCTGATTTTCGAGTCTCCTAGTATCTCATATTTTTAATATCGGTAAACTCACAGTTCACTTACAGTTGTTTAACTAAATTGTTTTTCTTCTTCAGCAGGGCCTAAATGTAGACAAACGCACGCTAGTCAGCGCAGATCGAAAACAGAAGAAGACCTTCACAGATAGATCTCAGCTGAAATACGCGAGAAGACTGGTGGTGAAGCTAGGCAGCGCTGTTATAACCAGGGAAGACGGGAATGGACTGGCTTTGGGACGACTGGCTTCTATTATTGAACAGGTAAGGATCATTATCCATTAGCCGACCACTGTTTGGGAACCGGAAGAAGACCTTTACAGACAGATCTCAGCTGAAATACGCGAGAAGACTGGTGGTGAAGCTAGGCAGCGCTGTTATAACCAGGGAAGACGGGAATGGACTGGTTTTGGGACGACTGGCTTCTATAATTGAACAGGTAAGGATCATTATCCATTAGCCGACCACTGTTTGGGAACCGGAAGAAGACCTTTACAGACAGATCTCAGCTGAAATACGCGAGAAGACTGGTGGTGAAGCTAGGCAGCGCTGTTATAACCAGGGAAGACGGGAATGGACTGGTTTTGGGACGACTGGCTTCTATAATTGAACAGGTAAGGATCATTATCCATTAGCCGACCACTGTTTGGGAACCGGAAGAAGACCTTTACAGACAGATCTCAGCTGAAATACGCGAGAAGACTGGTGGTGAAGCTAGGCAGCGCTGTTATAACCAGGGAAGACGGGAATGGACTGGCTTTGGGACGACTGGCTTCTATTATTGAACAGGTAAGGATCATTATCCATTAGCCGACCACTGTTTGGGAACCCGAAGAAGACCTTTACAGACAGATCTCAGCTGAAATACGCGAGAAGACTGGTGGTGAAGCTAGGCAGCGCTGTTATAACCAGAGAAGACGGGAATGGACTGGTTTTGGGACGACTGGCTTCTATAATTGAACAGGTAAGGTTCATTTTCCTTTGCTGGAATCGCAGAACTGGTTGGAATACATTGGAATGAATATGGAGGTTTATCAGGTAGGATGACGTCCTGCGGAATACTGCAGGTAGATGTCGGACGCGTCAAGCTGAAAACAGGGCGCTATGGCGCTCATTAGGGGAGGCCTATGTCCAGCCGGTGACTAACATAGGCTGATGATAAGGAAGAAAGAGGTTCCACCACTTCAAAGTCGTTCAGCGAGCTATGTCTTATAAACCTTCCCCTTGAATTACTCTATCTCTTAAAAAACCGCATCAAAATCCGTTGCGTAGTTTTAAAGTTCTTAGTATACGACGACCGATGTGGCGCGGTGGGCGAAGGTCTGCCTGCGACGCAGTAGGTTGCGGGTTCGATTCCCGCCTCGGAACAATTGTGTGTACGATCTGCAGATATTTGTTCCGGGTGTTCTGGTCGTTTTCTATGTATAATAAAAAAAATATCTATCTATATCTATTGTATTATGTATATCAGTTATCTAGTACCCATAACACAAGCTCTGCTTACCATGGGGCTAGATAATGCTGTGTAAATTGTCCAGCATTATTTATATTTATATACATAGGGACAGACAGATAGCTGAAAGCGACTTTGTTTTATACTATGTAGTGAAGCACGAGGAAACATTTAAGATTGACAGTTCTAAATTCAAGAACCATCAGCCATCATCTGCAGCAGTTCAGTTTGAAGTTCTTCTATAATTCCCAGGAAACTTGCTGCTATTTACAATGGAACAAAGTTTATATTCCATCGGCGAAAATCCGAGAAACAAAGCAATACAGAAGGTGCTCATTGTGGATTCATGCTATTATACTGTTGTAATACCAAAATGTAATGAATTCTATTGCTGGGGCTATAAAGCTTAAATTCCATTACGGAAGGAAACACTACGACGATTGTCCTAAAGGGCGTTCGATTTACACAACGCGAGAAATTCAAATATTTTTTAGGGATTTCGTATTTTCTGAAGACAGGGCGCTATGGCGCTCATTGGGGGAGGCCTATGTCTAGCACTGAACTGCTATAGGCTGATTGATGATAATGATGATGTTTTTTCTGAGTTCGACACACGCACGAAAAATTAATTTGCCAGAAACCTGAAATTAACTTTAAGGTATGGTCTTGTATTGTTTACTGATGGCTTTTTCATGAATTTAATTTTCAAAATATCTTTATTTATTAACATAACAAATAACTAATACAAATACATTCAACATATACAGTGTTACATTAAGGCACTGTTAACCAAGATAATATGTAAAGTACTTTAAAATTAATGAATTACCTATCTATAAAAAAGCGAACAAAATATAAAACAATTCTAATCTCGCCAACGTAAATCGAACCACCAGAAGGTAAAGATTCATTCGTAGCCCACCGCGGCCATTAACAGAAGTGCACTTAGCAAAGTGCAGATTGCTATTAATTTTAACGACCCAATCGCATTCGATCTACTTATCGAGTTTCCTTACCAATTTCTTGACTTAGTTCTTGATCTGCAAATTGCTTTTGCGAGAATTTCCTTGTTAAGTCCGTTTTTGATAGCATTGACTCTTGTTTTAGCGGTCTTTTCATTTCAAATTTATTTTCTACTAGTTTCTGCCAACGGCTCCGCACGCGTTGTGTATTTTCAAGGTTATATCTTTTATCCGATGGGGGCTATTTTATGGGATGAAAATAGTGCCTTTAAACATATGCTTGACTCCAGGCTTCATCTGTGCAAAATTTCAGCCTGATTCGTTCAGTACTTATGGCGTGAAGAAGTAACAAACATTCATCCACACATCCAAACTTGCGCATTTATAATATTAGTGTGATTTTCTTATACCTTGAGAGCACTTAAAGGGCTTTTTACACAAAAAAAAATTTTTCTAGGAAAATATTTACATCTTTCAACTCCATACAACTCCACATCAGAGTTTCAACGTTGAGTCCTAAAGGTACCAAAAGGTCACCATTGTAAATTGCTATTTACTGCCTTGTGGCTCCCTTGGGGGTCAATGAAATCCGCAAAACCATGGGTGGGCACCTCTTTCTTGTGAGGAGGCTCGAGAGGTTTATACCCAGCAGTGGACAGTTATAATGATGGTCATGGATAGTAAAGTAAAGTAAAAAATATTGATTGCAGAAAATAATACAAAATAATAAACTGATGAGCCTAAACCTAAAACACATGAAAAGGGTCATTAATACATAATTCGCTGAGGTCATTTCAACAGTGAGTTTCGTTGACTACCTCATTAGGCTGGGCTTGTATCAAGGAAGAGCATTTTTTTTTAATCAAATACATGGTTATGGTTATGGTTATGGTAAGTGTACTCCTGTTTCCGCACTTAGACTCCGATTGGTCCTTTGTGCGTGGTGTGTGTTTACTAGTTTAACCAGCCTAACTCCGACCAGAAGCGCAGAATATTCCTGGGATCTTCGCAGGCTTCGCGGAGTGACCTCGGGTGGTCGAGGATTTCTAGTCGTTGCGCTGTTACTCCCTCGCATTCCAGGACTACGTGGGCAGCTGATTCTTCGCCGCTCAGGCATCCTCTGCAGAGAGGGCTGTCCGTTGCTCCGATGGTGAAGAGGTGTTTGTTTAGTGGGCAGTGTCCTGTGAGTGTCCCCACTAGGACTCGTAGGTCATCAAATACAATGAACCTAATGTTATATCCTCTGCAGAATTGTTAGGCATTGTCACATCTAACCCAATAAGAGAATTGGAACCTTGCCAGAATTATATTCCCGTCTATATCTTTACTCATAAATAAAGTCCGTGGGGTAGGTACCTATTGAGGCTCTCCGGCGTTTTAAAATATCTGAGCATCTGGTCGAAGCGACGCGTGCCCCGAGAGCTGGTGAGTATCTGGCGCAGCGCATCAGCATTGCCATACAGCGGGGCAATGCAGCCAGCGTCTTGGGGACACTTCAAACTGGTATTGATATGGATTTCCGACTGGTATTTGGATCAGTTGAGCTACCTGTAGATTATTTGCAACAGTCTGCAATTAGCTTTAACACAAGCTCTGCTTACCGCGGGACTAGATAATTCTGTGTGAATTGTCCAGCATTATTTATTTATTTATTTATATTATCAAAAAAAAAAAAAAGCTTATTGTTTCAATTGTAAGTACTACTACTAATTTGTGTATATTCTTTGAATTTACCTTGAATCAACGTACGTTTAGTTATCATCATCAGCTTATTAGTACACTGCTGGACATAAGCCTCATCATCAGCCTATGATAGTCCACTGCTGGACATAAGCCTAATGAGCGCCATAGCGCGCCGTCTTTAGCGTACGTTTAATTACATAATTATGTATAATAAATCGTTCACCTAATTAGGAACAAAAACAATGCTAGTTAAAAATGAAAATGTTATCATATGCAGAAGTTTAAAAACTGTGTCGCAGACGACAACGCCAAAATATCTAATGTAATTAAGTTCATTTCAATACTTTTCTACTGATAAAAACTGTTTAACACTTTGACTGCGATTTTTTTTCGACGACTGCAATCTTTTTTTTAACCTAAAAAATTCGTGCTGCCGCTCTACACAGCGGTTGTGTTGCGCCGCACATGCGTTTCGTTCGAAAAATATTACGGCTGTGCTGATTCACACAGATCTGTATTTTCTCAGCCGCTGCGCTAGAGTGGATTTACGCATATTAGTAATTTGTAGAAAACACATACCGTGTGATTTCAGCAGTCAAAGTGTTAATAAGCACAAACTTTTTAATAATTCAACTACTTCTTCTTCGAAATCAAAAGATGTTTATATGTATTTATGAATGTTTAATATCAACTGGAAAGGTTGATAAATAAGACAAGCAAAATCAAAGACGGGAGAAAGTTTGTAATAGAAAGGAATCAAAGGCTTTTCGAAGTGGTTAGGGTTGCCTTCCACTGAATGAATACCTTTCCTTACACAACATTTCCGACGGCCGCTGGGGCAAACATGTTCTTGAGTGGAGACCACGACGTAGTGTAGCCCTCCGACCAGGTGGGATGACGACCTGCAAAAGACTGCAGGTCGTAATTTTGTGTCATCATCATCAGCCTATATCAGTCCACTGCTGGACATAGGCCTCCCCCAATGAGCGCCATAGCGCCCTGTCTTCAGCTTACCGCATCCAGCATCTACCTGCAGTCTTTCGCAAGTCGTCATCCCACCTGGTCGGAGGGCGTCCTACACTACGTTTACCAAGTCGCGGTCTCCGCTCAAGAACACGATTTATTTATTTTGCTATAAACAGGTACAGGACTCGCTGGTATAAGCTATTTTCAGTGGAAGACCAGCTTTTTCCAGAGCGAAAAGTAATTCTGCTGAATATTATGAAGGAGCTAACACGTGCGACAGTTTGTAGGCACAGGTTTAGGGTAATTTGAAGAATTAACATGATTTCGAATACAATTCCGATAAGTTATTATAAGCTGGTTATTCAGGTACCTAATCGCGTAGGTTTTAAAAAGTTCTATTCGGCAAGAGAATATGAATACCTATTTTCGGCGTCGACGTCGTGGAGGTAATCACCAGTTTTTGCCTTCTGAAATTCAAGTTTTTTGCACTCAGAGCAATATAATTTGTTTTCTAAGATAACGGTTACCCGTCTGGATCAGTAGATTGACCTGTAGATTGTTTCCCACAGTCTGCAGTTAGCATTATTGCAATTGTAAATACTAGTTCTAAATATTTTTAAAGTTACGCGATCTGAACACATAATTATAAGTATTAATACAGAGGCGGTAACTCCAGTACTCCAGTCATCCCGTGACCAGTGATGACGATAGTGTGTAAACCTGTTGAAACGTCGGGAAAAATAGGTAAATAAACGCGATAAATACCCGTTGTATTAATACTTATAATTAATACTAGTTCTAATTTATATCTATTATTTAATTGTAACTTTAATAATGTAAACGCCGATTTTGACCAATTTCGACGTTGTAGCTGGTGTCAAACTAATACAAAACTGACGTTTGACAGCACCGATTGCTTAATTTACGCCTGTCGCAAACCGGTCGCGAGTTACATAATCACCCGGCCGTTGTTAGAAGTTAAATTTGAATGATTTTCACGATCAAACTAAAACCAGATCTCAGAGGGGCTCATTCTTTTGGGAATAACTCCTTTTGATATGTATTTGTACATAGAGTTATAATTAACAAGCGACCCCTCTAGCTTCGCACTCGTAGCAAAGTAGTTTAATAGTTAACACTTTGACTGCGATTTTTTTTCGACGTCTGCGATCTTTTTTTTAACCTAAAAAATTCGTGCTGCCGCTCTACACAGCGGTTGTGTTGCGCCGCACATGCGTTTCGTTCGAAAAATATTACGGCTGTCAGTGCTGAGTCACACAGATCTGTATTTTCTCAGCCGCTGCGCTAGTGTGGATTTACGCATATTAGTCACTTGTAGAAAACACATACCGTGTGATTTCAGCAATCAAAGTGTTAACACTTTGATTGAACGCGGCACCTGACAGCAAAGCTCTCATTCGGCATATTCGGCATTATATTTTCCGTCATGCTATGTAATATCAGTACATAGTATAAAACAAAGTAGTTTCCCGCTGTCTGTCTGTCCCTATGTAAGCTTAGATCTTTAAAACTAGAAACGGATTTAGATGGGGATAGATAGTGTGATTCAAAAGGAAGGTTTATAAACCATTTGACAGATTTCCACTCAGAAAGTGTACAAATGTATAGTTATTCTGTGGTAATAACTTGAATATGTCACAGCACTGGTCACAGCCCGATCATAGGATGGCTAGGCAGATTACAAAACAAATGCTGATTTTGTTGGGAAAACCTATTTAATTTAACGAGATGGGTGATTTTTGGCAATATTGTTGAACGTAGTAGATTTTACGATCCGGCGTGCTTTTTAAGTGTTGCAAGTTCCTTCTTAGCTCCCATTCGTTTGGTTTGAGGAGCCCACAAAGATACCAGTAACAGTAACAGATTGTAATTTATATTTTTTTAATACTTTTATTTATTGTTTTGTCCACCAGGTAGCAGAATGTCACCACGAAGGCAGAGAGTGCATCATGGTTACCAGTGGAGCAGTGGCCTTTGGAAGACAGAAGTTGACGCACGAACTTCTCATGTCACTCTCTATGAGGGAGACATTGTCACCCAGCGATCATACTAGAGAGGTCAGTACAGAAGTTTATATTCTTTGAATATGTAAACAATGCCTTTTCTAATTTTGTTAGTTTTAGGGTCGGTTCGTATCTGATGGAAAATGCGCCGCGTAATATCGGTTGCGTTACGCCAGAACAGGCAAATATATAATAAAACATTAAACCTTTCACACTGAACCGATGATGCGTTAGTGCGTCAAGCGTACAGCGTCTGTTCCGTTTCCGTCAACGCATAGTCGGTCGACGTAACGTACCGCGACACGTTTATTGTGTATGATGCATTCAGACTAGGCGTAACATCAGCCGTTAAACAGACTAGACGCGTAATGTGGCAGGTCTAATTTGATCGAATCGCCGCGGTAACTCTAGACGCAACCGATGAAACGCTCGACGCATTTTCCGTAGTAAATGAACCGACACCACAGTATACATGGACACAATCCATCCATCCATATCTATCCATATATATAGGTACTGTGCCGACACTTAGGTCCGAAATAACTTATTGTAAAAAATTGAAAAGGCATGAAAAACGGAAAATTGTAATAATCGCCACCCGTTAGGTGTTTACCCACCATATAAAGCCCCACGATACAAAGCTACGCCCTGTTCCACTCTGATCCACTGGACACAGCCGACGGAAACTAATAAAAACTGCCGCGAAGGTAGTTTTCAGGCCTCTATATTTTCGAAGGCTTTTTCGCAATTTTGAAAGCTATTGGGAATTCTCTCGACAAAACACGACGCATAGGTTCACAGCAAATAAAAGTTGGACTATTCGGCACACTTTGGTTTCATTCCGAAATTATACGTGGAACAAAGTTGGGAGGTAGATACCGAGCCTAGATATTAGCCGAGTACTCACTCGCGATATTTAACCAGCAAGGTTACCACGCTATTTAGAACATATCGTAACGTTATCAGCGTTATTACGCTAATCGAAAATAACGCGTGAAAAGGCGCATTTCAGTTTAAATAACCCATTTCATGCGTTATTCACGCCTCAACTTTCGCCAGCATATCATCGGGATGTGCAAAACCACTAATAGAACTCTGGGTTTCATAATGAGAACTGCTTCGCATATTAAGGATGTACGGGTAGCGAACATGCTTTATAATGCATTCGTCAGAAGCAAATTGGAGTTTTGTGCTATTAGTTGGGATCCACGGGAGGCCAAGTATACGATAATGATAGAGAGACTGCAGCGTAAGTTTGATATAATATATACTGGTCTGGATACACTAGAGTTGAGACGCTGCATTTAGCCATGCACTACTGTCTAGGTCTTCGTAACAGAGTAGATAGTCCTGTGATATTGGGTACAGTTACCCTTTACGTCCCTAATAATTATATTAGAACGGGACGCAGGTTCCATCGGCTCTTTGCTCTACAAGCAGCGCGTACGCAATACGCCGGTAACGCTCCTTACACTCAACGATTTCGTACAACAATTCCAACATGTGGACATATTTAATGATAGTTTAAGCCATATATACTTAAGTTTAAGATCGTACCTTACTTTTAAATAAATTATCTGTTTATGTGTATCTACTTATTCGTAATCTTGTTTTTAATTTATGTCTTTTTTAAGTCTAGTAGTTAGTGTTTTGGTGTTCGACTGTAAGTTAACTGCTGTATTTTTATAAAATAATCTTTAAACTTTAAAATTAGCGTGACAACCCTGATAACGTGCGTTACTTTATGTGCTAAATAGCGTAGCCTTGTAGGCTGATTAGTAGACATACCATAGAGTCGAAACAAAATGATGAATGATCTACTTGCTTATTAGGAGTGAGTGAGTGACTTGGAATGAGCTTTCTGCGTCTGTTTTATCGATAGAAAACAATCTTGGAGTATTCAAATCCAGAGTAAATAAGTTCCTTTTGAAGCGAAACACTTAAGTGAGATGGTGGCTACACGGTTATCCAACAAAAAAAAAATACATTTGGTTAATTTTACATCACACGGTAACGACTCGCGAACCACATCGTATATATAATCGGTATTTGTTTTAGTGTAAACTTTTTAGTATTTTTTTTTGTGTAAATTTTGTTTTGTTTTTTGACATACAAGGTCTCTCGCTAGTGAGTACCAGGCTCACTTACCCAGGGTCTAGCCCTAATTTAATCTGGCAAGTGGGATTTAGTTTACAGATTAGTTTCAGGTTGGCCGTACCTATTTCATAAGTTTATTCTCTGCGGTCAGTTAGTTTTGCAGTTGTTAATTTAATTACGTCAACCAAACCGCAAGCCCGGCTTGAAGTCGGTAGACTAATTGTCTCTGTGGAGTAAATCATTGTTAAATTTTGACGACCTCTGTGGCGCGGTGGGCGCAGGCCCGCCTGCGACGGAGGAGGTTGGGTCGATTCCCGCCTCGGGACAAATGTTTGTACAATCTGCAGGCATTTGTTTCGGGTGTTCTGGTCTTTTTCTACGTATAATAAAAATTATCTATCTATTTCATGTATTGTATTAATATACAATAGCAAAAATATTAAAATCAACAAGTGATAAGTGGGACAGTGCGTCCCAATTTCTTCTGTCCGAAAAAGCAGCAAGTCATGTATACGAGTATCAGTCATCTAGTAGGTACCCATAACACAAGCTTTGGCTTAGCTTGGGGCTAGATGATGCTGTGTGGATTGTCCAGCATTATTATTATTTTGGACAGTGGAGAACCCTTATTAACCGACTTCAAAAGAGGAGAAGGTGCTATGTATGTTCAGCTGCTCTTTATCTATTTGTAAAGTGCGTGCGTATCCGCCGGCGGAAGCTAGGAGCTTCTACTTTGTTTATTCAAAACGATAATATTAACCTAGATTCTCTATATATGAGAAGAAATAATATTGTCATACGACAACGTATATAATGTGTATACATTCTATACGTTATAAATACAAATTCTATACATCGTCGTATGACAATATTGTTTCTGGTATGTACTTGTCTTTCTAGAATGTTGTATACTCGTAGATATACCTACACATCTCAGTCTAGTTCAGAATGTCCGTCCATGTGTACACCGTTCTGTGTATGTTCCATTGAAAACGTTTATCTTACCGGTTTCAATAACATTGTAATATTATCCAGGACGCTGGCAGCATCCTCGACCCCCGGGCAGCCGCCGCCGTCGGCCAATCGGAACTCATGGCGATGTACGACGCTATGTTCTCGCAGTACAACGTTAAAATAGCACAGGTGAGTCGCTGGAGTATAGTTAAGTACAGAGCTGGAGCAAGGATTAATCAGAGGGGCAGATAACAGCTTGGAATAGGTTGCTGCGATCGCCGCCGCCGGTGCAGCGCTGTCTGTCAATCAAGGAAGAAGCTAGAATCAATTAAAATGGCTGATCTTGAGGCGCTAATCTGAGAGACATGAGATGAAATATTCTTGTAGTAAAACGTTTCAATAACATCAACCTACATAAACATTTTCTTTTGTAAAATTAGTAAAAAACATTATGTATAATAACACAGATGAGTCGCTTTACAGCACGTATGTACATATCTAAGACCAATAACAGGAGTAATGGAACTTAGAGAGTTGACAATAAGTCTGTTGTGCGTAGTAAGAGGTGAATAAATGTAAGGCGGTCCTTGCACCCTATTCCGCGCTTTCACTAGTAATCTACAGAAATAATTCATAAATTAGCAAAGTTGTGAGATCTTGCAGAACTACGGATTCATTTTAACGCTGACGCGCGACACTCACACAGTTTGCTCTTTATTTCCGCCTGACTGAATAAGGCCCTGGTGAGAAGTAAACGCGAACTCGTTTAGAGATGTTTGTCTGTGTTGAAACCTTGCAGGAATTGTTGACAGACAGACAGACTTGCTAATTAACATGGTAGAGATGGCAGGTAGCACATATAAAATTGTTGATTCGTTGAATGATATTAAATGCCTTCTAATGATACAGTTTTAAAACTACCACAGAGTTGCTAGTACGATGTTGCATACTTGTTCAAAAATAAACATTTGCATTTTCATGTATGCAGTCATGGCTGTGTGGTGTCGGCCGTGATAGAATAGCACCAACCCAACTCTTCCCGTGGGTGTCGTAGAAGGCGACTAAGGGACGTACACCGGGGGGCGGGCAGCAGCGTCCCTTGCAGCACACTCCCTATACTGCGATCCCCAACCCGCATGCCCAGCGTGGGGATTATAGGCATCAACCCCCCCATGGATAGACACACCAAAAGAATGTGGCCCCCAGTTCCCGGCCGCCTCGCTATTCCTGGCCATGGTAGCGGCCACGGTAACGGCGGGGCAGGGGGTGCTAGGAATCCCCGGGCTACATCAGGCTACCAAACTCTACCTAAACTGACCCTGGCTACGTTTAACGGACGCACTCTGAGGCTTGACCATCATCTAGCGCAGTTGGAAGTGGAGTTAGAGAACATCAAATGGCATGTTCTGGGGTTATGTGAAGTCCGTAGAGAGGGGGAGGACACCGTAACCCTAGACTCGGGCCATCTTCTCTACTTTCGCGAGGGTGATAAAACATCCCAGGGTGGCGTAGGCTTCCTCGTCAATAAGGCCCTCTCTAGCAACGTCCAAGAAATCTCCAGTGTGTCGACCAGGGTAGCGTACCTGATCCTTCGGCTGTCCAAGCGGTACAGCATGAAGGTCATCCAGGTCTACGCACCGACCTCGGCACACTTGGATGATGAAGTGGAGGATATGTATGAAGACATATCCAAAGCCTTACATAACACCACTAAGGCCCACTTCAACGTTGTTATGGGGGACTTTAACGGCAAGGTGGGAACCCAGACTGGCAACGAATCCCGAATAGGCCCGCATGGTTATGGAGTCAGGAATCACAGGGGGCAAATGCTTGTCAACTTCCTTGAGAAAGAGGGGCTATTCTTGATGAACTCTTTCTTTAAGAAACAGCCTCAAAGGAAGTGGACATGGCAAAGCCCCGACACTGTGACTAAAAATGAGATCGACTTCATCATGACGGATAGCAAGCACATATTCAGAGATGTCTCAGTGATCAACAGGTTCAATACCGGATCTGATCACCGACTCCTCCGAGGCTCTCTGAATATCAATTTGAAGCTTGAAAGAAACCGTCTGATGAAGTCCACGCTCCGACCTGACCCAATCCAAATCATGGCGGGCACCGAGAAGTTTCAGCAGCTTCTCGGGAATAGATTTGTTGCCTTGGAACCCACTGATGATGCTGACGAGACCCTACACAATCTGGTTGAAACGTTGAGAGACGAGGGCATCAAATTCTGTCGAAAGCAGCGTACTGGCAAGAAGTCCAAACTCTCGGATGAGACTCTTGGGCTGATGACAATTAGACGGGAGACCACCCAAGCGACTTTGTCAGAGAGGTCAGACCTGAACAAGCGGATTGCGAAGATGGTACGGCACGACCTTCGGAGCTTCAACATGCGCCTCATTCAAGAGGCGATAGAGCGAAACCGAGGGTCCAAAGTATTCACTCAGCAGCTTGGAAGGAGCCACCTGACAAAGCTTAAAACGCACGACGGGAGGACCGTATTGTCAAAGCCGGAGATATCCGCCGAGATAGAGGATTTCTATGGCCGATTATACGCTGCACATGCCCCTCGTTACCGACGAGATGACCAAGATTCCAGAGCCACCCTGACACGCCACTATACCGACGAACTGCCTGAAATCAGTCAAGACGAGATCGTGTTAGCTCTAAGGCAGCTTAAAAATGGAAAAGCCCCCGGCGAGGACGGTATTACTTCAGAGCTTCTTAAAGCCGGAGGAGCCCCTGTTATACAGGAGCTACGGAACCTCTTTAATACCGTCCTTGACAGTGGGAGAACTCCAAAGGCGTGGAGCGGGAGTTTGGTGGTGCTCTTTTTTAAGAAGGGAGATAAAACCCTTCTTAAGAATTACAGACCCATCTCACTCTTGAGCCACGTCTATAAGCTGTTCTCACAAGTGGTCACGAACCGTCTCGCGAGGAGACTCGACGAGTTCCAGCCACTGGAACAGGCTGGGTTCCGCGGAGGATATGGCACCATAGACCACATACACACAGTGAGGCAGACTATACAGAAGTCCGAAGAGTATAATCAGCCCCTGAGTCTGGCTTTTGTGGACTATGAGAAGGCATTTGACTCCGTCGAAACCTGGGCTGTTCTGGATTCCTTACAGCGATGCCAAGTAGACTATCGTTATATCCAGATGCTGAGATGTCTCTACGAGGCCGCCACCATGAGTGTCCAAGTACAGGGTCAGCAGTCTAAACCCATCCAATTGCGCAGAGGAGTGAGGCAGGGGGATGTCATATCCCCGAAACTGTTCACGTGCGCATTGGAAGATATGTTTAGGTTGCTGGACTGGAAAGGAAAGGGCATTAATATAAACGGCGAGTACATCTCACACCTGCGATTCGCTGATGACATAGTCTTAATGGCGGAGTCGCTTGAGGAACTGAACCAGATGCTGGACGGCCTAGCTTCAGCCTCCCGATGTATCGGTCTTGGCATGAATTTGGATAAAACCAAAGTCATGATCAATGGTCACATTGATCCAAGGCCGGTGGTCGTACATGGTCACCTTCTCGAAACTGTTTCCGAGTACACTTACCTTGGGCAATTCTGCAGTTGGGTAAAAACAGTTTCGAGAAGGAGGCCAAACGGAGGATCCAGCTGGGCTGGGCAGCATTTGGGAAACTACGTCAAGTCTTCACGTCATCCATACCGCAATGCTTGAAAACGAAAGTTTTCAATCAGTGCGTCCTACCCGTTATGACCTACGGAGCTGAGACGTGGACATTCACGATAGGGCTGGTCCACCAGTTCAAAGTCGCTCAGCGAGCTATGGAAAGAGCTATGCTCGGAGTTTCTCTGAAGGATAGGATTCGTAACGAATACATCCGACAGAGAACCAAGGTTATCGACATAGCTCAAAGAATTAGCAAGCTGAAGTGGCAGTGGGCCGGCCATATCTCGCGAAGAACCGACGGCCGATGGGGCAAACGTGTTCTTGAGTGGAGACCACGACTCGGCAAACGTAGTGTAGGACGCCCTCCGACCAGGTGGGATGACGACCTGCGAAAGACTGCAGGTAGATGCTGGATGCGGCAAGCTGAAGACAGGGCGCTATGGCGCTCATTGGGGGAAGCCTATGTCCAGCAGTGGACTGCTATAGGCTGATGATGATGATGATGTGTGCAGTCATACTACTGCTCTTGACTTCAAAGGCTTTAATATATGGCAACTGTATCAGGTTCATAATGGTATTAGCGTTTCATTACCTGGTATTCATTAATGCTGCTTTATTAAAATATGGGTATTTTTATATGAAAAATGACATAATGACACTCATTTCTGCTTATCATTAGCGTAAAAAGCGGCATAAAAATGAAATTTTCTTTTACAATTTCCTTCAAAATTAATATCAGTTTCAAGGTAGATTTCAAAGCGTATAAAAATTAAACCAACAGAGTTTACAATTTCAAGCACAATTAAACAGAAAATTTATAATGTAAACCACATTTATAAACAGCGTTGCACAAAAATAATTTAATTCTAAAATGCAAATGAAGCAAGCATGCATACGGCTTCAATGCTAAGATTTTATGTAAAAATATTGCGTTTCTTTTTTGTGTCACTGAAAAATGGTTGTAGAAAAATAAATTCCACAGCTGGGGCCGCACACCTGCCACTTTGTTATATTTAATCAAATTGCATACATTTGAATCTTTTAAATTTAGCTAGGAACAAACATGAGATAAAATAACACTGAACAAGGTCGGTGGTCCAATCTACAAAAAACAAAAACACCTCTCCTGGTAGGTTTTCAACAACCTGATCTATAAAACAAAGCTTTGTCTACAATTTCACTGTTTTTCCTTGTTCAGTTTCTTTTTTCTTTCGCCTTATTTTGGAAATAGGTTCTGTTTGTTATTTCTAATTGTTCTCCCTCAGATTAATTAATAGAGTCCGTTGTTTCTTTGCGGAATTTCATTCTGAATTAATTATCTAAATGGAATGACAAATGGGATAGTATTAATTCCACAATTTTCCTTCTCCAAATGAGATCAAGATAAAACCATCGGATTATCCAGTACCCTCTTCCTATGAAATATTATCTCTTTTAAATTTTCATATATAGGCGCAAATAAATGGTGCAAGAACTGGCAATATTATCTGCTGGTTTTTGCCATTACATTTGACGACCTCTGTGGCGCGGTGGGCGCAGGTCCGCCTGCGACGCAGGAGGTCGCGGGTTCGATTCCCGCCTCGGAACAATTGTGTGTACGATCTGCAGATAATTGTTCCGGGTGTTCTGGTCGTTTTCTATGTATAATAAAAAATATCTATCTATGTAATGTATTGTATTATGTATATCAGTTATCTAGTACCCATAACACAAGCTCTGCTTACCATGGGGCTAGATAATGCTGTGTGAATTGTCCAGCATTATTTATTTATTTTATTTATTATTTTATTTACTGTAATATCTATTTCAACACGTTTCAAAATGAGTTGTAAATCCCATGATTTTCTCATTAAGGAAGTTGCTAGTTTCTAAATAATGTTGTAGATGTTTGACGTGTTTTATGGCTATAAGTTTTTGTAATAAAATATCTTGTAATTAAAGTTTCTGAAGCTTTGGCGGATTAGTTGGTTCCCTAGAATGAGAACAGGAAGGGAGTAAGGCACTTTTATTTAAAATAAGAATATTATTTTTAACACCGAGTGCGGGGCAAGAGCTTACGCACTATAATAACATAAACAGAAACTTTAATTTTTTATTCTGTCCTTACAACAAAAATCCACGAACATCGATGAAAATGACCAAAGAGTTGAACATGAAATACTTAGTCTCAATGCTAGTTACACTAATTAGAATTCTGTAAAATGCGAGCGACTTTGAACTGGCTGATCCACCAGCTGAAAGTCGCTCAGCGAGCTAGGTATGTCAAAGAGACAAAAAATTAAATTTAAATGAACCGTAAAATAATCTTATTTGATAATAATTCATAGTAGGTATAAAGTATGACTTGTCTAAGTACTTATTTTGTATGCCTAAAGAAATAAAATATTTTGTTGTTTTTTTTTTTAATTTTGAGCCATGCTCGGAGTTTCTCTGAAGGATATGATATGGATTCATGTATTCATGATGTGTGTCAGCCAATAAATTGATTTTATTGTTCTTCTTAAAGTTATCATTAGACATTATTAAAAAAATTGCTATTTATATTTCTATGTATTTCGTACGAAAAAAGTGGTTTAGCTTCGTCTGTCCTGAGTACGGCCCAGCACTAGTCGTTTAACTTTAGACAAGGCTTGATAAATTGTAGTTTTATAGGTATCAAGGGACTCTTTCTGGATTTTAAAACAAAATTAATTTGTTTTTCTCAGCTTTTATTTAATTAAATATTTTTTTAAGATTATAACTAATAGTGCTTGCTTATTTGGTCCCCCAATAAAAAACACAGTAGGTATTCATCAATGAAATAGGTAGGTCTACTAATTTTATGATTGAGTTAAGTTGAGCTACATATAGGTTATTATATTTGCAACAGTCAGCGATTGGCTCAGCCGTTTCAACTGTACATATACTGTATATAACAATACTAGTCTCATTTGTTTCAAATTAAGTAATTTTCTTTGTAATTAATAACCTTATTTGACAGATGTTTGCCTACTGCATGCCTATGCTAATTATAATAAATACTAGCTGCGCCCCGCGGCTTCGCCCCCGTGGAAATCGATTTGTCAAATGGTTTTTTTTAATATCCTATGTTAGACTCCTGGTTCTAACCTACCTTCTCACCAATTTTCAGTCAAATCGGTCCAGCCGTTTTCGAGTTATAAGTGTTGTAACAAACACGACTTTCTTTTATATATATATACTAGCTGCGCCCCGCGGCTTCGCCCCCGTGGAAATCTATGTGTCAAATAGTTTAAATGATAAAAAGTATCCCATGTTAGACTCCTGGTTCTAAGCTACCTCTCCACCAATTTTCAGCTAAATCTGTTCAGCCGTTCTCGAGTTATAAGTGTTGTAACAAACACGACTTTCTTTTATATATATAGATTTGATATATAATATATAGATATAGATATAGATATTCAAAATTCTCCTAAAAAAACCTAACCTGCACGTGATGCATCCTGCTATTCGTGATCACATGCTATTCGTGGAGGCTCTTTAATATTACTAAATAAACTAATAAAATTCAAAGAACGTAAAGACATAGTATGCTTATCCATTGAAAGCCACATTGAAGTAGCATGTGTTGAGTTGGAGCATACTATTGTAGCAAGCGTATACAGCCCACCATCAGCTTCTTTTGAAATATTTGAAAAAAATATGGATGATATCTTATTTAAAATATCAAAATCAAATAAAAACCTCATAGTATGTGGAGACTTTAATATTGATCTTTTAGAAGTTTACTCCCTCAGTAGCAGATTAACAAATTTATTTAATTCTTATAATCTTAGGCCAACATTTATGGAACCTACTAGAATAACTGAAACATCAGCAAAATGTATAGATAATATATTTGTTTTCCAAAATGAAAAAATTGTCAGTCACAAAATTATAAGCCATTTAAAATCAGACCACTTAGGTCAATTAATTAAATTAAAACATCAAGTAAAAAATAATAATTGTAAAAAAAAAATTAAGTACATTCCTGCGACCACAGATCGATTTGAACGGTTGAAATTGGATTGGGATTTTAAACCATCACCTAACTACTCACTTAACAACCCAAATGAGTCGTATTGTAGTTTTTTTAATAAATTCACCAATGCGTTCAATTCAATATTCATACCCAAATCAATCTTGGTCTCAGAAAAACTTAGCTTTAGTGAGTGGGCAACAGTAGGTATACATAAGAGTAGACAAAAGTTGTATGAACTGTATAGTGAAAAGCAGTACAATTTTAGCCAGGAATTTAAAGAAAAAGTAAAAAATTACTCAAAAATATTTAGAAAAGTTTGTAATACAGCAAAATCAAATTATATTAGCTCGAAAATTAAAAATAGTGAAAATGTAATAAAATCAACTTGGAAAATAATTAATAGTGAGACTGGAAAGGTCAATACCTACATTAATGATTACAGTTTAAAGATTAATGATTGCTCCATCAAAAATGATGTTGAAGTAGCGCAAGCTTTTGAAATTTTTTTTACTGACATTCCAATCTCTACTACAAAGTGTCTGAACTCTTCTCAAATAATAGCTGAATCATTACTTAAAGAAAATGTACCTAAATGCGATATTAAATTTATTTTTACACATGTTGATGAAAATGATATAAAAAAAGCCTTTAAACTTTTAAATATTAAAAAAACTGCAGATCTCTGGGGCATTTCCGTTAAAATTATTAAACCTTTAATTGATACGATTGCACCAGATCTAGCTTTTATATTTAATGAATCCATTGATTGTGGCATATTTCCTGATCTAATGAAACATAGTAAAATAATCCCATTGTTTAAATCGGGTATTAGGTCTGACCCCACTAACTTTAGACCAATATCAGTACTGCCTACATTCAGTAAAGTTTTTGAAAAACTGATTTTACACCAATTGCTTAGACATTTTAATGGCAATGACCTGCTACACTGTAAGCAATTTGGGTTTACTCGTGGCAGGTCAACTACTGATGCCGGTGTAGAGTTGGTATCGCATATTTTTGATGCTTGGGAGAAGTCGCAAGATGCTTTAGGCGTTTTTTGTGACTTGTCAAAAGCATTCGATTGCGTTCATCACGAAACATTAATCAGGAAACTACATCATTATGGAATAAGGGACAGCTCTTTGGATCTTCTTACATCTTACTTGAGTGATAGGATACAAAGAGTTGACATTAATGGGAAACGATCTAAAGGGTCTGTGGTTTCAATGGGTGTACCGCAAGGCTCTATCTTGGGTCCTTTCCTATTTTTAGTTTATATTAACGACCTGCCTCATCTTGTAAAGAATGATCATGAGATTGTATTGTTTGCTGATGATACTTCATTAATTTTTAAAATGAATCGACAAAAAACAAATTTCGACGATGTAAATACTGCAATCTCAAAAGTAGTCCATTGGTTTAGTATCAATAATCTTTTGCTTAATGAAACAAAAACAAAATGTATAAGATTTATTCTACCTAATGTAAAACAAGTTAAGGCTGATGTAAACGTAAAAGGAGAAACGGTAGAAATTGTAGACAATACCGTATTCTTAGGAATAACCTTAGATAGTAAACTTCAATGGGGCCCACACATAGATAAGCTATCGAAGAGACTTAGTTCTGCAGCATATGCAGTTAAAAAAATCCGTCACCTTACAGACGTTGATACTTCTAGACTAGTCTATTTCAGCTACTTCCATAGTATTATGTCTTATGGCATACTATTGTGGGGGAACGCTGCAGATATAAACACCGTTTTTGTGTTGCAGAAGAGGGCTGTTCGTGCGATCTATAATATGGGTCCCAGAGAATCCCTACGTAATAAATTCAAAGAAATAAACATAATGACAGTACCATGTCAATATATTTATGAAAACTTGTTGTACACTCATAAAAACATCGATCGATTCAATAAAAAAAGCGATATACATAATGTAAATACTAGAAATAAGAATAAACTCGCTGTTCCCACAACTAGACTACATAAGATAAGTGCATCTTTTAAAGGGCAATGTATACGCTTCTACAACAAAACTCCAAGTGAGTTGCAAAAATTATCAATAAATAAATTTAAAAAAATTGTGAAGCATATTCTTTGTAAAAAGGCTTATTACAAAATATCAGATTATCTAGAAGATAAAAACGCTTGGAACGAGTTTTGCTCCAACTCAAAATCTAACAACTTACAGATAAGCAAATCTATGTACTAGACACATAAGTTATGAACATACTGGTGGTTTCTTCTCACTTCTTCCACTGGTGGACAAAAAATTGAAGTGAACATCAATATAATAATGAATAGTATAAAATATGACTTGTCTAAGTGCTTATTTGTAAGCCTAAGGAAATAAACTTTCATTTCATTTCATTTCATTTCATTTCATTTCATTTCTAGATAATGAACTAGGCTCTTGTGAAAATATCAAACTATCTTCATATAGGCCTCCTCATCGATTTCGATGACGGCGACCCTAAGTAATCACGGATTTTTTTCTATCATGAGCTCTAATATGGCTCGCTAGACCGAACTTGGTCTTGAATATCCTACGGCACGCATGGCAGTAGAGTTGGCACGATAAGTTATATGTATACGTGCAGGAGGGCTTAGGTCTCTGTTTCTATCTTCATAATTTCATAACAAAGAATTTACAATTTACTTTATTGTTCATTACTTGACACTGGCACAACCAGACACATTTATACCATATATTGCCTTTAACAAAGAATCATCTTCATCAAAGGTGATTTATGTCTAGACAGCCAACTCGTCACAATATTGAAGAATCGTTTATCAAACCTTAAAAGCGTTCAATTATAACCCCGTCCCAAAATTGGATTCCAAACGCAGACCTCAAAAGGTGTCATTTGCAAATATCCTTCATTTTCGCCCGCATATAAATCTTCAATTGAATCGCAGACGGCGTCTAACCTTTATAGATTGACCCTAATACTTATTGATATCATACGTCAAGCAATTGAGGATTGATCAATCCACTGATCACAGTGATCATGAATCACTGATCGAGCAATCGCTGTTCAATCAGGTCTAGGAAATAGGGAAACTATTACTTTGTACATTCGATTGTACTACATCATCATCATCATCATCAGCCTATAGCAGTCCACTGCTAGACATATTAGGCCTCCCCCAATGAGCGCCATTAGCGCCCTGTCTTCAGCTTGCCGAATTCAGCATCTACCTGCATTCTTTCGCAGGTCGTCACATACTACATACGTATTGTACTACATAGCTACATAAAATAAATAAATGATGCTCGATAGTTCGTATATTTTGGATTACGCGTTTTTTAAAACTGAGAATTAAGAACGCCAAGAAATAATATCTGCACCCGCTGTGGAAGTACGGTAAAACCTACCCTATATTGACATAATGTAAGCTCTGAATTATCTTTGTAATTTTCAATTGTATGAGGAAGGAAATGTTAATCATAGGATGGGTGGACCGAGCCGAGCACAGTCGAGCAAGTAATCTAACCCGCAACGTCCTGCGTCGCAAGGGGACCTCGTCTGCTGTGCCACAGAGGTCGTCTGTGAATTATTGTTTTTTTACAGAATACAGATAATTTATTTGCACACATGGGTCACAGAGGTCTCAGTTATAAAATATGTAGTACATGTCTTGCCTTAGTCTATCTACTAGGGCATGCAAAATGTTTTACCTACTGTAGGCTATGGTCACAAAACATTTAGAAGGTTGACACGACAGAGAAGCAAAAAAAATCTCTTATTATAATAGTCATTACAAAAAGAAATCAATTTACAACTCAACCTAATAAATAACTCCTATGAACAAGAAACTCCTAATAATTCTTAAGTCTAAGTATTTCCACAGTCTCACTATTTATTGCCACAAAAAGTTATGACCGCTTCGTGTCCTAAATATTATTACTTAGTGACTTTATATTCGATCTAATTTGCAGAACAAACAAACGGTCTCTTGAGGACTTGATTTGTTTGGTTCAAATTGACCTAATTTATCGCGGCAAGAAAACTTTTATTTCCCAAGTGGGGAAGATAAAACAAGATGAGAATGCGACATTAATTATAGTAGTGGTGAGAGTAAAAAAACCATTGGTAAATAGTTTTTTCTAGTAATGATTATACCTCTACAGTGGTTTTTATCTTCTTGTGGTCACCACTTTCTGGCTTGTCACGGACCACGAGATGAAAACTTAGCTATAGACAGAATTTCATTTGTGGGGTTGGGGGAGTCGTTGCCAAACACAGCACTTATACACAATTTTTGGTATTCGTGTAATTTTTTGGTGTAATAGTGGTCAATGTGGCTTTAACTGAGGTCAAGCTGTCGCCTTGTTATCGGTGAACGAAGTCACCTGTTCGTGTCACCGTCTGGTACTGTCCACGATTCCATCCATGGTTGTCTGAAAGAGATCGCTCTTGAGCAATAAGATCGCCAATTGTAACTAATTTTAAGTTTTAGTATTTTCTATCTACCTAACGAAGTGAAATGCGAAAAAATATGTTTAGGTCATAT
The DNA here is from genome assembly GCA_947044415.1 of Eupithecia dodoneata. NCBI lineage: Eukaryota > Metazoa > Arthropoda > Insecta > Lepidoptera > Geometridae > Eupithecia > Eupithecia dodoneata. The sequence continues at coordinate 2,597,972 of OX345665.1, forward strand.
TATGGTTATTATATTCTAGAAATTCTAAATTTAAAAGTGCTATCTTGCTATCTTGCTGAAGGATAGGATTCGTAACGAATACATCCGACAGAGAACCAAGGTTATCGACATAGCTCAAAGAATTAGCAAGCTGAAGTGGCAGTGGGCCGGCCATATCTCGCGAAGAACCGACGGCCGATGGGGCAAACGTGTTCTTGAGTGGAGACCACGACTCGGCAAACGTAGGACGCCCTCCGACCAAGTGGGATGACGACCTGCGAAAGACTGCAGGTAGATGCTGGATGCGGCAAGCTGAAGACAGAGCGCTATGGCGCTCATTGGGGGAGGCCTATGTCCAGCAGTGGACTGCTATAGGCTGATGATGATGATGATCTTGCTACCCGGGGATTGGCACGCATAAAAAGGCACTAAAATTGTAAGAAGCGTATACGAGCGTAGACGATGCTTTATGGAACCTGCCAAGCGGGAGGCCATTTTCTCTTTCAAATTAATAAAACCAAACATCCCAGGCTACCATAGAAGACACTAAATTATGCGCAATTCATCGCACTATCAGTTATTTGCCCGCTCTCTAATCGAATTTAAATTGGCCCTCACTAGTTCCAACCCATGCCTTATCAGTAGGCCCTCGGATTAATTGCACATAAATCAGGGTCTGACGTTACCGATAATTTTGTCACGGCAAATTCAAACTAAGCTTAGATTTATAAAGCCGGTTTTACATTAGTGGCGTATAGCGAATAGAAAATACTCTACATTCGGCGATTAAAATAATAATATAAAGTCATTTATTTTGCAATCCTATTGTGAGAGAGTTTAAAAATAGAAATAAAATCACACTTAGGTATATACGCCATGCATCTTGAGAGGTAATAATAAAAATAATAATAATAATATTTTTAATAGTAATATTTTTCGAACGAAACGCATGTGCGGCGCAACACAACCGCTGCGTAGAGCGGCAGCACGAATTTTTTAGGTTAAAATAAAGATTGCAGTCGTCGAAAAACAATCGCAGTTTGAATGATTGTGTACTTAGTTAAGCTAGTCACTTAATTAAGTATCACAATCATAGTAATTAGTTAATCTTTATTTCTAGAAGTATTAGCACAAAAATGTAATATCCAATAACCAAAGCCTAGTTGATACTACTTTCCAGTTATACTGTCTTGTACCTGTAGGCATTAAGCGAACATGTACATTACATACTTTACTATAAAAACTATCGTTGTTAGATGAATAAGTTTAATATTAATTTATTCCCAAAAAGCAATTCATTACAAATGTAGGTGGGTTAACTACGAACCTTATTTTTGTTGAATGAACACCGTTTCATCCTTTTATGGAACTGGATGGGACTTCCTCAGGGTGAATGCAGTACAGGACGCGCGCGTGACACCGTCACTCTCACCTAACTCGACTTAGCTGAGAGTATCACAAATACTACGGTTCGTAGTTAACCCGCTCACATGCGTCGTAACATTGCCTAATCTGTGATTTAGGGTAGTAGGCATTTGTAACGGTAGGTACTTGACAAAGGGCGTGCGGAAAGAGGAAAGTCCGAAAAGTTTCCGCCAACTTGCCGACTTCCGCTCCCGCCTCATTTGCTCTTAAGTTGTAGGTAGGTATCTAAAGACTAGAGGAAGCAGGCATCCATAACGGAAGCAGTTCGGAAAACACTATTTTTACTAGACTCCAATCTAAAATGCTATTAAACGTAAAGATTCGTATCGTTTATTCGAAGTATTTCGCAAAAAACTCACTTCTTTCCACATATTGTTAAAATGTGATATAGTAGTAACTGGTTAAGTTTGTATATTATACAACAAAAAACCTAATAGTAAGTTTACCTTGCACTTCGAATTGAATTAATAATGCTACGTACGTATACACAATTTTGCAGGTCCGTGAAATTCAATAATGAAGAAATCCTAAATATCAGAATCAAAATTATTGAGATTATTGAGTTATTGTGGCCCTAAAAATGCTTTTTTTAACAACTGACTCATGAAAACTCTAAATAACTTCTAGATGACCTGGAGTTAGTTTTAATTTGACATGAAGGTAGATCATCAAATTTTATCGGAGGAAAAAATCCGATGTCTATCTATACTAATATTATTTATACTATAGTGGAATAAAGAGGAAAAGTTTGATTTTTTGTTTGTTTGTTTGTAATGAATAGGCTCCGACACTACTGGACCGAATTGAAAAATTATTTCACCGTTGGGAAGTTACAAAGTACCCGTGTGAAGTCGGGAAGGTTCGCTAGTATTTAATATTATTATACTTTTCCTACCTACCTACCTATAATTTTCTTCATCATAATGTATTATGATAAAGAGAGAATTAGTATGTATGTTTCTTCTGAAATTAAACGCTTACTTATTTATTTTATTATATTCAATAAATTTCAACCTTCTCCACATAGATATAAAGTTGTTCATCCGTTTCTAACGCTAAAAGCTCGGTATCTCTATCCGATGCGTAAAAAACCGCTTGGAATTTTCTGTAATCGAGATATTTGAGACCTTTTGGGATAAACGATATTTGAAACCACGAGATTGTTAAAAAGATTAAAGATATTGGTGTTATTTACATGATTTTATCGTAGCCTTGTTTTTTCACCAGTTTATTTTCATTTCGGCAAATTCAATTATACAGTTTGTCACCTAATACTCCGTTATAAAGCGCAAATCTGCTGAACCGATTTCGCTAATTCTTTTTTTAGAATATTCCTTGAAGTACGAGGATGGTTCTTAAAGAGGGAAAAAAGAGAAAAACTTTAAAAAATTGTCTGAAACAAATGACCACCCGGGCGAAGCCGGGACGGGCCGCTAGCTCTTAATAGATTTTCATTGGAAACTGCCAAAAAATCGAATAGAGACGAGCATAATTCTGAGATGCGTCTGAGTACCTATTCGGGGGTTAGCCGCCATTATAAAAGTCAATTATACATTTTGTCACCTATTTCCTTTTCCGTTATAAAACAGTTATCTGTAGGTACTTATCCCTTTGAAGAGAAATAGATATGTTTCCCTCCGGGAAAGGGTAAAGGTGCCTAAGTCGGGATATGTGGGAATTGGGGTAGGGTAGGGTAAGATTTACGACTGCCCCTGCTATGATCACTGGGCAACTGTTTACTTCCGCGTTACTAATACGAGCATGTTTATCATTTTCTCATTCAATCAGTTTTTATTTTGTTTGTTGCTTGGACGAACGAAAACACGCTTTTTAGGTTTGTTAGCTTTGAAATGAGGAAACTATCAATGGTTTTTCTGAATTGGATACTAAAAATACATCAGCATAACTTTTCAAAAGCTTTACCTATCTTTCTGTTGCTTCCAACTTTGCTTACGTGTGTTTGTTTGGGTGCTTTTATTCGAATTTATCGTGTCACGGCAAGGGGCAGGCGGTGGCGCGGCGCGGCCGGGGCGGCAATCTATGTTACGGAAAAATGTATGATTTTTTATAGTCCTTATGGACTTTAATTTCGTCCACGGTGACGGCGGCAGACGGTAAATATTAACGTCTCGATGAACGCTTTTCAAATTTACCGTCTATCATCGAATACCAAAAGAATAATAAATTAAGTAATGAAGTCAGCATGTATTGAAAGTAGGTTATGAAATCTAGAGCGTTAAAGAAATTTAAAACTTTTTATTGTTTCTTAGGCCACATCTTCACTTAGGTAGGTAGGTACTTTAGTGAGATGGTGTATCACGGTGTGAACGCCCCAATACCAATACTTTTTTTAGTTTTTTAACATAAAAGCCAGTTTAAAATCCCATCAAAAGCGTCCGAAGAGTAGCAAGATTTACACTTTGTACAGCTCTTGTAAGAAAAAAGCTGCCGACGAAGCTTTACATAAAACTCTCAGTAGGTCAGTAATAAAGTAGGCGTCTCTGTTCCTGGTACAGTCATCCAGAGTTTTTCCCTTTTGAGTTTGAAAAGGTACCCTAGTGTAACTACCTAACCAAGTACATAGCGACAACTGGAGTTAGAATCGCTTCTAGGTGAGCTACAAAACGCGACGCGACAAAACAAAATATTGCAGAAATATAAATAAAAATATACAAAAATAAATAAAAAACGAACTAGTTATCAGCAAGGCACCCCGTACCTTTGAGTTCTTTGAGCTCTATCTTTTGAATTTGTGATTGAGTCCAGCAATGGCTCGCTTTTGCTTATCTTTTGCTTTAAATGATCATAGATTTAAAAGGATTATGAAATTCAAAAGAGCACCTGGGACTTAGATAAGGCGGGTCAGGGTTCTTTGTCTTTTAAGAAAAATATAAACCCTCAAACGAAGAAACATTTCTATGAAGGCTTTGATCATTTAAATAAATGTTCTATCAAGATTATTCAACTGTCAACAGTTTTGGAGGTCAAGAAATTCGTGGTTCTTGATTATTTAGAATTAATTAATTGAAGAAGACTTTTTACACATAACTTATATGATTTTTTATTAGAAGGCGGAAAACCTTAGTAGTATGAAAAATAAGCTAGGAAGAGCTACCGTGCGTCTACCGTAGCCGTTACCAAAGAAGTAACCAAACTAACATTTTAATAAAATACTCTTCTTCTCATTCTCAAGAATACATAACGGACGTAAGTGGGCTAACCTCTAACCTGATTTTTGTAGAAGAACACTACTTTCTATATTAAAAAAACTGAAGAACAAGTTCAGAAACAGAAACAGCTATCGTTGTCTGTAGCCGACTGTACCACCCGACAATTCTCCACATGAGCTCATCGCGATTGCGTCCTATATCAAACAAGGATCCCTTTTGCATAACTCATGCGTACCGTAGTCGGGATTACATACCTAGACGAATTCAATCTACAGCGATATCAATCAGCCTTTTACATCCACAAAGTCTAGGACTGCATACATATTATATATGTAATTGTATATATTGTCTTTGACTGTGCTCAATCTACGGTGTATCAATCGAGCGAAGGTACGTTGGGATCACCCTGACTTTTGTCATCAATAAATCAATAATCAAATCATTTATTTGCTGTAATGTAGGTATAAAAGTTCTTTACTAAAAATGGTATTTCCAATACATTACTACCTCATCGAGGCGTGCAAAATTAAGATAGCATGCAAACATATATAAACACCGTTTTTGTGTTGCAGAATAGGGCTGTTCGTGCGATCTATAATATGGGTCCCAGAGAATCCCTGCGTAATAAATTCAAAGATATAAACATAATGACAGTACCATGTCAATATATTTATGAAAACTTGTTGTACACTCATAAAAACATCAATCGGTTCGCTAAAAAAAGCTATATACATAATGTAAATACTAGAAATAAGCATAAACTCGCTGTTCCCACAACTAGACTACATAAGATAAGTGTATCTTTTAAAGGGCAATGTATACGCTTCTACAACAAAACTCCAAGTGAGTTGCAAAAATTATCAATAAATAAATTTAAAAAAATTGTGAAGCATATTCTTTGTAAAAAGGCTTATTACAAAATATCAGATTATCTAGAAGATAAAAAAGCTTGGAACGAGTTTTGCTCCAACTCAAAATCTAACAACTTACAGATAAGCAAATCATATGTACTAGACACATAAGTTATGAACATACTAGTGGTTTATAAGTATTAATACAACGGGTATTTATCGCGTTTATTTACCTATTTTTCCCGACGTTTCAACAGGTTGTTGAAACGTCGGGAAAAATAGGTAAATAAACGCGATAAATACCCGTTGTATTAATACTTATAAATATGTGTTCAGATCGCGTAAGTTTAAAAGTATTTATACTAGTGGTTTCTTCTCACTTCTTCCACTGGTGGACAAAAAATTGAAGTGAACATCAATATAATAATGAATAGTATAATATATGACTTGTCTAAGTGCTTATTTGTAAGCCTAAAGAAATAAACTTTCATTTCATTTCATTTCATTAAAACGTCACAGTAGAGTTTAGTAATGTTCTAACCTAGGTATATTGTAGATAATTTTATATAATGTCAAAAATCTTAAAGTATTAATAGTAATAGTAAGAGGCGCAATAGTAAAAAAGGTAATGTCAAAATTTATCTGTCATAAAATCGTTAATATTATTTGCATTTGGTAATTAATAATTGTTTCAATTTAATCCTAAATATATTGTCGTCAAGATCTTTTAATGATTTAGGTATTTTGTTATATATTTTGCATGACATACAGACTACACTTTTTTGTAGGAAAGCTGTTTTACTATTAGGCATTTGGAGTTTACTGCTATCACGTCTATTTCGCACTACAAAACCAGACTTGTATTCAATATCGGTTCGGCCTCGAGACGCAAAACGCCAGATACTTTTTACTAATTTGTTATCTTTATTAGTTCTTTATTTGTATTGTTTTATATGAAACGCAAATAAAAATTTTCTATTTCTATACTTTAAAAAAGTGTAGGTACATTTAATTTAAGCCCAATATCTTAATTTTGTTACCTATCTGAGTTCGCTATCTTCTATTCGTTGAGGTTGTAACGTATCTCTAGCTACAGGATAAAGAGCTTGGGACGGGTTTTGCTTTAACTCAAAAATACAACTAAAAGGCTAAAGGTTTCTTCAAGGCTTCTTTACTTAATAATAATACCTGAAGAGACTCTCGCTAGGAAGTTGGATCAAGGGCCAGATCCAGAAGGCGGTACTCTTGGACTCGGCACGTATCGTCAGGAAGTTCCTTTCTCTGCAGCCCTAGTCACCGGCCGCTTGAGCCTAGCTTCGCGGTCGGTGATCTACCGTTTTGATATATTTTTTACTGTAGAATAGTTTTATAATATTTTATTGTATTTTCTATAGTAAAAAAATGTATTTTATACGAGAATTTAAATAAATGAGTGAATAATAATAATAATATGCTGGACAACTCACACAGCATTATCTAGCCCCATGGTAAGCAGAGCTTGTGTTATGGGTACAAGATAACTGATATACATAATACAATACATTACATAGATATTTTTTTTATTATACATAGAAAACGACCAGAACACCCGGAACAAATATCTGCAGATCGTACACACAATTGTTCCGAGGCGGGAATCGAACCCGCAACCTTCTGCGTCGCAGGCGGACCTTCGCCCACCGCGCCACATCGGTCGTCCAAGTCCACTCCACTAAAGTCTTCATACCGAAGCTAGAAAATTAAAAATATCACATTATTTCCTTATCAGTGTTTGATTTAAAGAATCGACATTTTCTAAGTGTACATTTATTGTATTGATGAATATGAATAGGTTTTGGGTCTTGGTTCTTGATAGTGCAAAATAAAATAGTCCCGATCCGAGTTTTTACGAAAAATATTATGCTTGTTTACCCGAAACCACGTGCAAGAACCTTTAATTATTTATTATAGTTACCAAACATCAACCAAACTCAAGTCCGAAGCTATGGTAAAATAAAAATTATAAATTAACAAGGGATTTTAAATAATGACTATCGCAATAACACAATATCCATTCCATTAATAAAACCCTTCGGGGGACAAAATTCAAAACTTCGGTAAAATAAATGCAACTTCCGGGTAAACATTCCCATTTGAATTAATACCTTACAGACCCTCGCAATTGCTTTAGTTCTATCCAAATTAATTTACAACGTAATTAGCACTCTGTCCGTTTGTAATTACGGTTAGTTTCTATTGTCCAGCATCAAAGTTAAATTAAATAAACAGAATATTAGGCTGGATGTGTGAATTTTCGTAATTATGGGTAAAATGGGTGCTAGTTTCAAATTGTCTCTTTGGTCGGGTTACGCGACGTTTTGGAATGGCCTGTGTAAAATGGCCGACGAAATTGGGTTAAAATAAACGTTATCTTCAGCACAGTTAAGTCCAGTATTGAACGGGCCTTCCCAAGGTAGGCCTTTTTATTGTCGATAGACTTTCGTTTGACGACCGAATGTGGCGCGGTGGGCGAAGGTCCGCCTGCGACGCAGGAGGTTGCGGGTTCGATTCCCGTCTCGGAACAATTATGTGTACGATCTGCAGATATTTGTTCCGGGTGTTCTGGTCGTTTCCTATGTATAATAAAAAATATCTATCTATTGAATGTATTGTATTATGTATATCAGTTATCTAGTACCCATAACACAAGCTCTGCTTACCATGGGGCTAGATAATGCTGTGTGAATTGTCCATCATTTTTTTTTTACCACAGTCTTTCCTGAAAGAAAGTGACCGACGATATCACGAAGCTGTGCCTTTCCTCTGGTCGGTTTTCTTAATTGAGTCTTACAACATGCACGGGCTGCGAGATTCTGGGTTAGATGGGGTCGATTCTGACGTCGCAACCGCCACGGCCTAAAGTGGATATACCTAGATAGATAGATAGAAAATTCTTTTATTGCACACTTACAAAATAAAACAAACAAGACAGAATAAAATACAAAACATGTGACAATTTGGCGGTCTTATCGCTCAAGAGCGATCTCTACCAGACAACCGTGATATAAAGTGTTTCATATATAATTTATAGCACCATTGTGTACATTTGTAGGTCTTACTAGGTAATGTAAAAGAGACATGATAGTATCCAAGCAGGGCGTAGCAATAGTTACTGAGAATGGAATTGGGCCGGATTTCTCGAACATTCTCTAGTTAGTTTTCAGCAGAACAATATAATTCAATAACAGTTAAATAATTAAGTCTTTATAAAATATTGTGTAGATGTAGCAATGTAGGCATTGTTAAAGTAACTCGATAAGTCGATTACTTTATTTTATAATATAATTTGTCGTAAAATCATAATAGCATTTATGTATTTGATACACTGTATCTACAAGATAACAATATTTTGTTATTTTATTTATGTACCAACTAAAAATAATATAACATAATAATAGTATATTACATAATACCTATAGCGATTTAAAGATGCCCTAGTGGGCTCCTAAGGACATTTAACCTGCAATTACCGAAAAATTTTAATCTCAAGTTTAAAAACTTCAACCAAAGGTTACATTACCATATTTTTACAAGTTCCTGCCATTAATTTGCATAAGAATTATAATTCTTCACTTTTCCCCTCAATTAGCACATTTGCCCCTGTAAGTGTTGACTGACCGCTTTGCCATAGCTTTCCGAAATATAACTTTGGACATAAATCTGAATGAATGTTTGTTTAATAGCTCATTTCGTAATTCTGAAAACTCAACTCTAAGTTTGGACCGCTTCATTTCTCGCCGAAATTAGTTTTATGAAGTTTGAAAAGTTCATGTGATTTCTGTCATATTTTATTTAAAACTATAATAACTCTGACTCTAATATAAATTTAGCGCACAAAACGTTGAACTTTCGGGATATTGTACCATTCTTACACTTATAAACTGGGCGCTCTAATTATACTAAATTGATCGGTTTACCATAACTATGGTATTCGTCTCAGAATTACACCTTTTGGCAATTAACCTAAAGGTGATGAGGTGATGACGATGATTCGGTATTTTGTCTAATGGCAATTATGTCAGGTTAGACAATTTTCTGCCGGTGTCAACTAATGGACAATAATTGTAAAATAAATGAGTTATCAAATTATGAAGATTGTTGATATTTTCACCCGAGCCTAGTTCGTTATCTAGCGGGGACGTGCAGGTTAGGTTGGCCTGGGAAACGAGATGTTGGAGTCCCCCTTTCACCCCACAATGGTCTCAGATTAACAAATTTTACCTTTGTATAAACTACAGATGGAAAGACGCGTGTTAAAATGTCAAGCTTGAAACCATTCTATCAAACTCTTCGTGCAAATAGCTCCCTAGAGTTTCTTTCATTTATGGACGATTCCGCATTGTCATAATAAAGCGATTGGATAACAGAATTCGGTCCATTTACTTATTTATTATAAATCTTATATTTCAAAAGGCCTTTCAGCCAAACACTGACTACGTCAGCCCGGATCCTATAGATAGGCACAGGTTTGTTTGGAAACAAAAGATAAAGCGTTCTTAAGATTGAGGAGGGCAATAGTTAGATTTGTTTCAACAATTTTAATGGCCTACCCTGAAAGGTTATCTTATTAATTAGGGCATTACCGTATCTATGATAAGCGGCCCGTTCCATTTAAAGAGTCCAAGTTCCGTTCAATTTAAGACTTATCTGGTTTTCTCATGATTGCCATTGTTAACAATGGACCATACAGAAAGCACAACCTTTCAAATAAAAAAAGAATCATCAAAATCGGTTCACCCAGTCGAAAGTTCTGAGGTAACAAACATGAAAAAAATTCAGTCGAATTGAGACCCTCGTCCCTTTTTTTTTGAAGTCGGTTTAAAACAAATAATTGTCTATCCTTAGGTGTTGGTAACAAAGCCCGACTTCTACAACGAAGAGACTCGGAAGAACCTGTTCTGCACGCTGTCAGAGCTGATCTCTCTGAACATCGTGCCGATAGTGAACACCAACGACGCTGTCAGTCCGCCGATGTACATCCACGATGATACTATGGTTCCAGGTACGGGAAAGAAGGTAAGAGTTTTATATGTACCTTATTAACATCATTATATCAACCTATACACGTAGTGTAGGACGCCCTCCGGCCAGGTGGGATGACGACCTGCAAAATACTGCAGGTAGATGCTGGACGCGGCAAGCTGAAGACAGGGCGCTATGACGCTCATTGGGGGAGGCTATGTTCAGCAGTGGACTGCAAAGGCTGATGATGATGATAATGATGATACACGTTCACAGCTGGATGTAGCCCTCCCATTGATATGGATCAGTTGAGCTACCGTAGCTTGATTGCAACAGGCAGGTAGAAATTGCCTCGGCATTAAGCCCATCCTTTGTACCTTAGTGCAATAAAGTTAAAGATATCCCAAAAGTTTTCGATTTCGACAAGACTTGAACCCGCGACCTTTTAACAGTAGTATTATTCGTATTAATTTAATTTCTAAGAGATAACACCGAGACGTAATAACAAAAACCTTATTCTTCATGAGAATCGCGTTATTTACTGTCAGGGTAGATTTTTGTACTGAACCAAGAAGCACTAAACATACACAGAATAATAAATAAATAAATATAAATAATGCTGGAAAATTCACACAACATCATCTAGCCCCAAGCTAAGCTTGTGTTATGGGTACTAGATGACTGATATACATAATACAATACATTACATAGATAGATATTTTTTATTATACATAGAAAACGACCAGAACACCCGGAACAAATATCTGCAGATCGTACACACAATTGTTTCGAGGCGGGAATCGAACCCGCAACCTTCTGCGTCGCAGGCGGACACCTACCGCCTTTCGCCCACCGCGCCACATCGGTCGGCACTTAATAACTAGTTTTATTTAAAGGTCAATATTTTTGTCCAGGGAATCAGCATAAAAGATAACGACAACCTCTCAGCACTCCTAGCCGCAGAAATCCAGTCTGATCTCCTCATAATGATGTCAGATGTGGACGGCATCTACAACAAACCGCCTTGGGAAGATGGCGCGCGGATGATGCACACTTACACCTCCCAGGATAAGGATTCGGTGGAGTTTGGACAGAAATCTAAGGTATGTAGAGGTAGGAGAATCATCATCTCACCTGCGACACGTTTGCTTACGTGAGACATTCACTGTTAGGCCTCCGTCAAAATTTACCACATTGTCTATTGCGCTGCCTAAAACCAGAGTTTTCTAGAATAAATAAATGAATACATTTTTTAAGTGAAAACTTCTTTAGGCGCGTTAAGCACTTTTTGGGTGAACAAAAATCATAAAACTCGCGTTATCGTCACTGAACGCTTTCCTAACTGTGTTTTTATGTGTACTTTTTGGGTGAACAAAACGCGTGAAACTCGCGTCATGATCTCACCGCACGCTTCACAGTATGAATAAAATTACTTAGGCAGTCCCCAAAGACTGCCCCGCGTATTTTTTTTCAACATCAGTATATTTAATGTGACGCACTGCAATGTTTTCTAATTCAAAGGCAGACCTGATTTTACTTGTGATTTCTGAACATTTTGAAATATTTTTTTGAAACCTCTTTTTCTACCATCATTCGAACGGACTGTGAGATTTCCAGACTCTGTAGTTCGTAAACAAGTTATATTATTACAAAATATCAGATTAGTTAGAAGATAAAAAGCTTGGAACGAGTTTTGCTCCAACTCAAAATCTACCAACTTACAGATAAGCAAATCAAATGTACTAGACACATAAGTTATGAACATACTAGTGATTTCTTCTCACTTCTTCCACTGGTGGACAAAAAATTTAAGTGAACTATAAAATATGACCTGTCTAAGTGCTTATTTTTAAGCTGAAAGAAATAAAAACTTTTCATTTTCATTTTCATTGCAAACAAAAGAATCGACGTATTATAATATGTTCACAATATTAGAAATATCTTCGCAAATTGCAGTAACAGTACACAGATGGGCAATAACTTATCCTCAGCGGTTTTTGAAACAATGTTTTACAAATATGTTTTGCTTTATGACCGTGAAAATCTCTACCTACGAGTAACGGGCCCTCTCGCGGTCTCATATATTAAAATAATAAAATATTCAGAATGCCTGTGTTGCGAAAATAATAACTTTATATATGAACGACGTGAAATATCAGACAATGTTGCTTTCAGGTCTCATTTTCCAGCGTTTCGTATAATGTAACAAGCGTTACAAACTTGATATTCGTAACTTTATTTTACTTCCAACATTTCGGCTGAGTTTGATTGATACAATACACCGGTATATTATGTCGCCTGTATACTACTAATATTATAAACGCGAAGTTTGTGAGGTGGTGGTGTTTGTTGCTCTTATACGCAAAAACTACAGAATGGATTTTGATGAACTTCACAATAATATATCTTACACATCAGAATAACACATAGACTACAATTTATAAAGATATATTGTATATTATCCAAAATATCTATAACCACGCGGGTGTAACCGCGGGGCGCAGCTAGTCTATATTAAAAACCAGTTCAGTAGGGGAAGAACGTAGATTGATGTCTTGGGTAGAATAGAAAAAATTGCGTCACTTTGCTTTAGAATGCGTAAATTATTTGAAATTCATACCTTCAACTTCAATAATGTACGCAATTTATGACGATGCGATGTTATTATTGTTTCTAGAGAACAATCCCCGTACTTGGCCTATAGAACTGTAAATCAATTAAATAATAGAAACTAATTTGAACTAGTCTAATTTGTTTCTATTATTTATTTGTAATAAAGATAAATTTCAGAACCAGTCTTGAATTACGGTACCTAGGTACTTTAAGTTAGAAGTTTAAGTGGAATAATATAGTGTCTTTTTTATCTAAGCCGAGTGCTGTGAAAGTAATGAGCCGAGACCTGTGAAAGTAATTCTTCCTCACTGTCTATATCTTTTACACAACTGAAGGAATCTTCATGAAAGACAAGGACATTTATTGATTTATTTATTTTAGGGGGTCTTTCAGCACAAAAATTCAACTTATTGATCAAATCAATTTACAAATCAAATTTACGTAGAGAATACAACATTTTGTTGAAATTACTCATAAAATTCCATACACTAGGAAATATTTACTTTTTTTTAATATTTAGTGCGCGTGTTAACGTTACTAATATTACAGGACCATAGGCTGCGGTAACAGCTTCCCATCCAGGGGAATCGCACGCTGTTTTTATATAGGTATCACAACGGTGGTAGTTAGCTGCCACTTTTGTGGTAGGTATATAAAAACACATAGGCAGCTTTTCATCTTAGAAAATGCGTGTGCATATAGTTGTCTATATATTTATAAAACCCTGTTTCCACCCAGGTCGGTACAGGTGGTATGGACTCCAAAGTAAACGCAGCGACCTGGGCGATGGCTCGCGGAGTCAGCGTCGTTATCTGCAATGGAATGCAAGAGAAGGCGATCAAGACTATCATCAACGGACGGAAGGTCGGCACCTTCTTCACTGACTGTCCTGCTGTGACGACGTCCTCGGTTGATGTTATGGCTGAGCAAGGTACGGTGCAAACAGCAGGGCTACCACGTTATTTAGCACATAACGTAACGCGCGTTATCAGCGTTATTCCGCTAATTGTAGGGCAGATAACTCGTGTTAAGGCGCATTTTAACGCGAATAACTTGTAAATAGGCGTTTTTTGCGTTAAAATGGCCTTAACACGCGTTAATCGCGCTAAAATTACCGTAATAACGCTGATAACGCGCGTTAGGTTATGTGTTAAATAGCGTGGTAGCCCTACTGGTGGTAGAAAAATGTTACCTCTTACTTTATTACTTATTTACTTGACGCACCGCACCAGCGCCAGCACCCACAGGTTACTTGGAATTATAACTAATGGTTTTAACTTCGATTCCGGCATCATCAGACATTAGATTGTAAATCAACATCAGCCAGTCGCCCCACTAGTAACCTAATAACTGTTGACAATTTAATATCATCATTAAATTACCTATATCTTCATGACATCGTAATTGAGATTATTTTTGATATTTATTAATTATTTGTTTGTTTAGTAATTTTGAAATTTTACTAACCATTCTCAATTTAAATTTTATTTAGGTTTATTTAGGTTAGTAACAAAATTAATATTGTTTAGAGGATTTTGTAAAACAATCAGTCGATTAGTTCCGAAAGGTTCCGATGGCACGCCAATAGATGTCGCTAGTAAAAGTGAACGACGGCTAGATCGCGCTGACGAGAACGGACGGGTGCATCGTTTAAGGTTGCAGTGAAATTTCTGTTTTGAGCTCGGTTATAACGGTTAGTTGTCTTTGCTATTGCAATAAAGTAATTTTGTGATTTACAAAGCGCCGTTTTATTTGGGTTGGGCTCATCAAATATTAATCTAATATTTTATTATATATTAATCTCTAAGACTGAAATGGGATGGACACTAATGGGCAGATATTATTTTAACGGTTTTCAGCGGACCCACATCAGCCTAGTAGAATTTTCCGAACTATATCTATTTATGATTTCTTTTGTGTTGTGATTTATCAGCATAAACTAGGTCCTTTGCATTCATTGTTAGATACAGACCACATGCCTGCTGTTTAATACGCCATTCAATATTGGTAAATATTTTTGTGACAAAAACTATTTCGCTGAGCAACAGTATTGGTACTATTCGTATTAGAGCAGTTGACTGTTTTCCAAAATGATAAAATATAAATATAATTTTGCTGATATTTTATCGTTTTGGAAAACAGTCAACTGCATACAATTATAATGTTTTTATTATTGTTTTTGTTAGTGTGCGTAACACACTCTGGGTAATTTCTAAGATAACTAATCCCCCTTGAGGGCACCTGACTTCGACTTTTGTTATTTCTTACAACTTATTATTATGTCATGCCCACAGCCCGCACCGGCAGCCGAGCACTCCAAAAGCTATCCCCATCCGACCGAGCGTCCGCCATCCACTCCTTAGCCGACCTTCTCCTCAGCAAGCAGGACAAAATCCTCGAAGCCAACGCCAAAGATCTCGAGGAAGCAATCAAAGGAGGCGTAGCTAAACCACTGCTAAGCAGACTCTCACTTACTGATGGGAAACTGAAGACTCTGTCTATAGGTTTGAAGCAAATCGCTGATTCTAGCTATGAGAATGTAGGCAGGGTTTTGAATAAGACGAAACTAGCAGAGAACTTGGTGTTAAAACAAGTGACGGTGCCTATTGGAGTACTCCTCGTTATATTTGAGTCTAGGCCTGATTCGCTGCCGCAAGTAGCAGCCTTAGCCATGGCTTCAGCAAATGGTTTACTACTAAAAGGTGGCAAGGAAGCCGCGCATTCAAACAAAGCTTTGATGGACTTAGTCAAGGAATCACTGGAAAACGTTGGCGCCGCGGACGCAATTTCCCTAGTATCAACACGAGAAGAAATTAGCGACTTACTAGCAATGGAGAAACACATAGACTTGATCATACCTAGAGGCTCCTCTGACCTAGTCAGGAGTATTCAGAAGCAGTCCCAACATATACCTGTACTAGGTCATGCGGAGGGTATCTGCCATGTGTTTGTAGATAGAGATGCTGATCCCGCGAAAGCGATAAAGATTGTCCGGGACGCGAAGTGTGACTACCCAGCTGCTTGTAATGCTATGGAAACGTTATTAATCCATGAGGATCACTTATCGGGGACTTTATTCACTGATATTTGCAACATGTTGAAGCTCGAAGGGGTTATTATACACGCTGGACCTAAGTTAGCGAAGAACTTAACCTTTGGACCGCCTCCAGCGAGGTCTATGAAGCATGAGTATGGGTCGCTGGAGTGTTGTATAGAAGTGGTGAAGGATTTGGATGACGCCGTCGACCATATTCACAAGTTTGGAAGCTCGCATACGGATGTTATTGTTACTGAGAATGGTAAGCATTTTGATCTTTGTAAACCAATATTTTGTACCCTTTTGAATGAATATAACATTAGCACCTTTTTTGACCCTCTGATAGGACAAACCTTACCAAATTGCTTTTCTATCAATAATTTTTTTTAAGCATGTAAATACGTCGAACGAGTGATCTAAGTAGGAAAAATTCGTCATATCAAATTAAAATAATAACATGACTAATTTTATACCTTATCTATGTATCTTGCGTTATTTATGGCATAACAATGGAAATTCAATACAAAACATTGTTTTGCGTGATTTGACTACTTCCGTACACAAATATATTTAACAAAACAAATTTATCAATGTTTACTCTTCCTAGGATGTTGATTTGTCAAGCTGATAATAAGTTCACAACAACACTAACGATAGGTTTATTTATCTACAGCTTGAGCCTCACACCCCTCTTATTTATAGAACAACACTATGACCATAAATCTGAGAAGATTCTCACAGTGTGGTGTAAAAAAGGGAGCACGATTCGTTTATTCCAAAATGGGTGCTTTGAAACATCAAACCTCAAAGTTCTGTATCTCTTTTAGACTTTACATGACTCTTGGACACGTCAGAAAATTCAATTTACTTAACCCTTAGTTCATCATCATCATCATCATCAGCCTATAGCAGTCCACTGCTGGACATAGGCCTCCCCCAAAGAGCGCCATAGCGCCCTGTCTTCAGCTTGCCGCATCCAGCATCTACCTGCAGTCTTTCGCAGGTCGTCATCCCACTTGGTCGGAGGGCGTCCTACACTACGTTTACCGAGTCGTGGTCTCCACTCAAGAACACGTTTGCCCCATCGGCCGTCGGTTCTTCGCGAGATATAACCCTTAGTTACTCGCGCATAAAAACATACATAAGTACTCGCGTGGCGTGCTTTCCAACCCTATTTTAGAATTAGAAAAAAACTACCAAATACATACAAAATCAGACTTTTATTTATGATTAAGATTTAAAAATTAGCGTTGTAAATTCGAAATTCCAATAACTAGAGACAATCAAACAGTCGCTGGGGTGTTAAACACACCACCCCACGCGAGTAATTAAGGGTTAAAAGTAACAAGGATATAAAGTTATCACTTTGATTTTTTGTTCACTTCAATCTTTTTAAGGTAAAGTAAAGAAGCGAACAAGAAACCTTAACTTATGTTAGGTTGTTAGTTTCGAGTTGGAGCAAAACTCGTCCAAAGCCTTTTTTATCTTCTAGCTTGCTCTATATTTTGGAGTTAGCCTTATTATATACAAAGGAACCCATATAACAATGATATCGTCGCAGAATCGTCCATAGATGAAATAAATTCTAGAGGTAGATAGAGCGTGTGGTGCACGGAGAAATTGATAGAAGTGTGGCAACATTGCCACTAGTCCCACGTGTCAGTCCATGAGAGTTTAAATCTCTGCTTCATTATCCTTATCAGTAAACACGTGCGTGATATAGGAAGATGCTCCATCGTTGTTTGCCTTCTGTCTAGTTTGACTATTTAACTTGAACTTGTTATCTTATCGGCATGACGTCATAGTTTCAGGTTATGGGTTGTATACGTGACAGAAAGTTTGTTATTAATTTATTATTATCAGACGTATTTCTTGACATTGTTTGAAGGCCTATGTAAAACGCTGTCTATAGCATTCAGGGATAATTCAAAGAAATAGGTCGTTTTTATATTCAGACCAGAGAGACTCACAAAACAAGCCGAGTCAAATTCTGAGCCTAATCAAACCATGGTATCTTGTAGGTACATACCTAACATGATGCTTTTGTCTCATATATAACACAGTTTTATCACAATAACCATCATCAAATTATAAAGCTTTAGTGTTAGTATTTTTTTCTAAAAGAGCCATTGAATAGGTACTTATATTGTTACCTTCAGCGAGCTTAGGGAAACATAGATAATAATAGGTGATTATTATAATAAAAATTGTGAAATGTTTCTGGTTACACAACACACATCAATAGCTCCACTTAGAAGCTAGATGATTGTATAAAATCTCCATAATTATTTAAGTATCTTCCGAAGAGCTAAGCGAAACATCCCTAATTCCAGAGAGCGCAGCGAAACAGTTCCTGCACGCTGTGGACAGCGCATGCGTGTTCCACAACGTGTCATCTCGCTTCGCTGACGGATTCCGCTTCGGACTCGGCGCTGAAGTCGGCATCTCTACGGCTAGGATCCATGCTAGAGGTACGTTTTATATGCAGTTTTATTACAAATTGAAGTACTACAAACACCCGTCAGACGCCCGACATACCCCTGGAATGATATGAAAGACCTATGAGAGCTACCAAGCGAGGTTAGCGAGAAACTGCACAGGTAACACCAAGATGGCAAGTTCGTTTATCGGACGCCAAAAAACACCTCGGGTCGGTCTACCTTTGGTACCAACCTTTGCCTTTCGCAGTAGGCATTTTGCTGGAAATAGTTAAGTGTGATTAATGATCTTTCTTAAAAATAATGAGTATTGATGGAAGGCGATTGATTGAAAACCTTAAAAATATCGTTCAAAATTAAATCCATCTCTAAGTGTACGCCAAAGTTTTAAACGAACTTAATAATTTTAAATGGTAACTGGTTCGGCTCATTGACGTATATTGCCAAAAAAAATTACAAAGAGTGGTTATAATGAAAGGCGAATCGAGTTTTTTTTAGTTGTGTGAGATAGTCGCCATTTAGAATTTATACATTTAAAATACGTTCGGAAACACCGCACTGTTCCGATGATGGTCGTTCGGAAACGCCGCGACAGTAACAATACAATTGAATGGTAAAAAACACATACAAAATGTATGTATATGCACTGCACAGTCTACTTTATCATTCGATATTATACACGTTACCAATTAATTTTCATCATAGAATTGTGGTTCATAGATCCAATTCCAAACATTGGAAAGTGATATATAAACTATGAACCTACGAATAAATAGTAGATATAAACCAATTTGGATGCAGTTGTGGTTTTTATCCGGGGATGACTCAGCCATAATTTTGTGCGAAGGTTTTTCATATTCATATTTCATTTATTGCATCCATAATTAATTTATTATTATGACACCTTCTTAAAAGAATTATTTGACACCTTGTCAAAATAATTATGGATTTTATGCTTTGAAAAGTTATAAATTCAATGAGACACACAGACTTAATAAAATGAAATAAATGATGGTGTAGATTAATCAATAAATTTCTTCCCAGGTCCAGTAGGAGTTGAAGGTCTGCTCACCACAAAATGGATCCTAGAAGGAACAGACCACACTGCAGCTGAGTTCAACGAAGGCAAGAGATCATGGCTTCACGAAAAACTGCCCATCAATTGACTGCAGGGGGATACGTTTTGGGGGAAGATTCGGGAATTCTTTGTAGGCATTGTAGGGTATAACTTAAAAGAGAAGACTTAGACAGCAAGACGAAGATCAGAGTCCTGAGTCCTGTTGACGGTGGAATCGAGACGTGATCGTTACGTCTCTTTTATCGTTGGGTTTTGGTACAGTACCTGTATCTCAGACAAGAAAGGACTGAAGCACCAGGCTCAACGCTCAGAGCCCTGAATCGGTTTGACTAAAGCTAGGCTTCCTGAATTAATAAGTGACCTACCTTCCGAATTATTAAAGGAATTAATTTAATTCTCGTGTATGATATTGTATAAATTATCCGATTACCATGTTACTACCTATAAATACTAGTTACTATTGTTATTATTTATAAATAAATTGCTGCGCCCTTACAGGATACGTGTACCTTACCTACTTGTAACCTAATAACAAATACGCTAAAATTATGAGACAATATATCGACGACCGATGTGGCGCGGTGGGCGAAGGTCCGCCTGCGACGCAGGAGGTTGTGGGTTGGATTCCCGCCTCGGAACAATTGTGTGTACGATCTGCAGATATTTGTTTCGGGTGTTCTGGTCGTTTTCTATGTATAATAAAAATATCTATCTATGTAATGTATTTTATTATGTATATCAGTTATCTAGAACCCATAACACAAGCTCTGCTTACCATGGGGCTAGATAATGCTCTGTGAATTTGTCCAGCATTATTTATTATTATTATTATATGTGTATGCAATAAATAAATAAATATGAATATAGTATGGATAGGATACGCCATCGTGGCGCGTTATTATTGTATTAAGTGGGTGTAGCTATCTCGCACAATAGAGACACCAAATCCCATAGATAGAAAAATAAGACATCAATATCTCGTCTCGATACCATCGTCAATACGTACTTGGGGCTTAGGAAGGAAGCGTTGCATTGCCAGTCAGGAAGGACGCAAAAAACAGAAAGAGAGATTAAGCTAAATTGTTAGCCATATATTCTTACGAACGTAAATAACTCAACGTTATCGCAAATATAAAGAAATTACTTTTTTAGGGAGGCCATTGTCCAGCTATGGAAGTATTTCGGCTGAGATGGTGGTTAAGATGTATTAATTTAAAAGTTAAAAGGGCAGCAAAAGTAACTCGAAGGGGTTCGTGTAAACTACAAACAAACAAACTGCTGATGTTTCGCGCTTTTTTATCAGAACTTGAATGACGTACTGTCGTGTGTCTTGAACAAAGATTTTTTTTATGAAAAGTGTCTTTCATATTCCGTAAAACTCTCGCGTAATTAGAATTTCGAACATCTGTCAATGTTAATTACTTTTGCGACTAGAAAACTTAAATTGTGGATTGATGTACGTATTCTACTAAGTTATTCCATTTTACTAAATGGAATAACTTAGTAGAATACGTACATCAACGAAATATTATAAAGATATTTTCTAATCAAGCACTAAGTTGATTTGAATTATTTATAAGATAATTAATGTAAAAGCTAATGAATGTTATTAAGGTTGAGATTATCTAATGTAGCATGAAACAAGATTTTTCGGATAAATTTTAAGAGTAAATTAAGTGTAATTGTGGTCAAACGAACGTCTGATGACTATAAAAGAGGATTGTTTTTATACAGGGTGTAACAAAAAATAAGGGCCAGACCTCCAGGAGCGGTTCGCGTCGCGTCGTTTACAGAACCAGTGGAAAATTATTTTTAAGAGACCGGACTTTTAGTCTTCAAAAATAAATAAAATCCAAATGACTAGACAGGGCAACGGTTGATGCAAAGTGCTATTGTCATAAAAATAAATTAATAAAGCCTTCGTTACCGTCAAAAATATTTTCCTCGGTTCTGTGGCTGAGTGTTAGCTCCTTCTAAAAGGAGGAGCTAACACATCCACTCATAGAGGAGCGTTCACACGCTTTGGTCCTTACTTTTTTACACCCTGTATACAGGCTATGTGGATTATGTCAGTAGATATTTTATAATTATGTAGATCAAAATCAAAATATCTTTATTTCCTGAGATCGATGATTTCAATCGATGTACATATAGAAAAAGACAACGTAGCGGATAGGTATGAAAAAACTTTAAATTTATAGTTAGGTACTTATTTTATTATAAGTACTTATCATTTCAAATATCAAAGTACTTTATTTCTGTTAAACGTTACATCCCTCTTGGACAAGATATTTCAAACTACAGGATGATATAGATATAGAATGCCTAGCCTAAGAAGTTACATTGCCTATGTAGAATTGAAACTTTATTACAATGATCAGTAGATAATTATAAATAGGCTATACTTATAGACAAAATACATTATATATAATATTATGATTCAATTCTTTCTTTTCATATTCCTTTCAGTTTTAAATTCTAGGCGATCTAGATCAAAAGCCTTTGTAACCTCCACTGAATAGTTTCTCTATCAACGCCATCTGTGTTCGCGCGCGGTCTGTCTGAACCAGACAGAACCTTGTCAAAGTAAATGTTTTAAGTCACATTTCTCTGCGTAGATGAAGATTAAATTTGAAAATAAATCAAATATGATCTAAGCGGGGCAGTATTGGAGGCTGTCATAATTATTTGCGAGTGTTATTAAATAATAAAATAGGCTTTATTTACTTCCACACAATTCATACAATTAAGTTTTATCTATATACTAATACTATAACTATGTGCAAGTACCATTTAGAGTGGTGAAAGCCTCCTCCGGGTTTCGGTCCATGCTTTTCTATCCAAAGCTAGTCTGCTTCAAGTAACTCTACCTACTTTGACTAAATCGTCACTCCAACATGATGGTCTACCTGGCCTGCGCTTTTTATCGAGTGGGTACCAGTTTTTTAACGATTTGGTCCATCTATATGTGTAGAACGTTGAAGGAGCCCATTTCCATTTCAGGGGCGAGTGATATTATTCGCGAGATTAGCTTAAACCTAACATAAGATTTAAGGCAGTAATATCCAACTTTACCCTCAATTCGGAAACATCATCATCATCATCAGCCTATAGCTGTCCATGCTGGACATAGGCCTCCCCCAATAAGCGCCATAGCGCCCTGTCTTCAGCTTGCCGCATCCAGCATCTGCCCGCAGTCAGTCAGTTCAAAATGGCTCCGTCCCATTCTGAGAGAGCACGTTATACCCACTGGACATTGTGATTGCACTAGAAGCGTAGAGGCTGTAGTGCAAGTTTTTCTTTGTGATGGCAATACAAAGGGAATACAATCACGAGCGGTACGATACTGTTCCATTGTTCACGCGTTCATAGAATTAAGTACAGGGAAGTTATATAATAGAGGTGCTTAAAGCTTAAAGTCGTTTGAAACATTGAAGTCAAGTCATTAAAAAATACTTATATGGTTCAGTCTGTAGTGTATATATAGTTCTTAAATGAGATCAGGTGGTTTTGAAAGCTGTTAAAATCGATAAAATCAAATATTCAATAAATAAATAATGATAGACAATTCACATAGCATTATCTAGCCCAATCTAAGCAGAGGCTTGTATTATGGTTACCAGATTACACTGATATAGGTACATAATAAATGTATTATGTACCTGTATCATTGTAATCAGTGTAATATAAAAAATATCTATCTATGTAATGACATAGATAGATATTTTTTATTAAACATATTCATTTATATATTTATTGAGATAATAACATCATTACAGGTTTTTTTATATGTGATGTGTGTACGATCAGCAGATATTTGTTGTGTTCTAGTCGCTATAGATAGCGACTAGAACACAACAAATATCTGCTGATCGTACACACATCATCCAAACAGCTGCTTGGCTTGGGGCTAGATAATGTACATTGTCCGGTATTATTTATTTATTTATGGATCGCTTGTAATGTACAACCTCAATGCTTATTTCGAAGCTTTTTTCCACTTGATGGAAGTCTTAGCGTTCCATAACATATATTCAAACTCTAAAGTCTTTTAACATAACAATAATTTTACGACGTAAATTTAAATATGAAAACGGAAACTTGTGAAACAGTCCACATAATCTGTGGTTACTCCTCGTTTGTGTTGATTTATGATAACTAGCTTTTAGCAGAACAATGCTTGGATTTACTTGAGCCATAGTGCGATGCAGCGAGGGTAAACACACAGAAAGAACACTTTATTTACTACTAGTTTTTGCCCGCGGCTAAGCGCGCGTTGTGTGTATGGAACCGTTTTTTTTTCAAACAAACATCAAAGTGTTTTTTTCCTTTAAGGCTTTGCCACACTGGATACGTTCTGCGGTCTGCGGTCAGGTCAAATTGAACGCAGTTGTTCAATTTGACCTGACCGCAGACCACAGAACGCATCCAGTGTAGCAAAGCCACTTACCTCTTGGATACGTCTCAAAATTCAAATGACATATATAAAACTAGGAAATAAAGTGATCGCTTTGATTTTTTGTTCGCTTCAGCGGTCCTATAGTAACTGATTTATGAGATAATAGTCTTTGTTTGATTGTTAGGCTACCTATGTTAAATTTCATCCCAATCCAATTAGTAGTTTAAGCGTGAAGAAGTAACAAACATCCATCTTTACATCCAAACATTTTCGAATTTATACATATATGTATAATATAGTGTGATCAGAAGGTATTTTTTTCTCATATAAACTACCATAAACCTTTGTGAAGTCAAATAAATAGTGCTTCTCTTTTTACGAAGTTATAGCGAAATTCTTCGCAATTTGGATGACACGTATGGTGATTATGTAATGTTGTATTAGTTTGACACCTGCTACAACGTCAAAATTGGTCAAAATTGACGTTTGACAGCACTGATTGCTTAATTTACGCCTGTCACAAACCAGTCGCTAGTTACATAATCACGCCGTTCGGTATTCTGAGACAAGCTGAAATCAACAAACTAGAAGACCAGCATAAAACTTCTCGTACCCAGTATAGGATGGTTTCCGCCTCGGATATAGAACTGTAATTATATAAGAAACCAGGATACACTAACCTTCTGGTAGAAGCAAACTAATTCCTCGTTTATACTGTGATAACAATAGTGCTAAAGTACGCCTTGACTTTATGTAAATGCGTTTTTTCCATCGTGGTTTCGCTTTAAAGAAGATTAAGGAGATAGCTTATTAAATGGTTATAAAAATTACTGACTAAAATAATAACTAGTGGTATATGATAATTTATGGGATTTTCTGCCTGCCTGAACTATAATAGTTGCTAACCTGTTTTATTTGGAGTTTTTTTTATTTTACCTTTGGGTTCACTGGCAACCATTTACTTAAGTGTATATTTCTCTATCACCCAAACAAAGTTGTCAATGTGATTGATAAGGTTATTTGATCATTTGAATCTTTAAGAAACAATTAAGATATACCTATATCTAATAGTTTCGTCTTGAATGACGATGTTGAATAAATAAAAAATATTGGGCAATTTAACATTATAAGTTTTGAAACTATCATGGTCATTAACACAAAAGTCATTTAAAACAGATATTTACCAACATTATTGAGTGTTTCCAACTCCGTGATCATGACTGGCCGAAATATTGGAAAACCCAAAAATCTAATCATGTTAAAAATCCCACTATTTAATGACTTTTGAATTCACACACTTTTATTACACTTACCTACATAGAAAACACCCAGAATGCGTAACAAATATCTGCAGATCGTACAAACATTTTGTTTCCTAATTATTTTTCAAAGTAACTTCTTGCAACACCATTGGATAAAAGTCTATAAAGCTTTAAGCTTGTAGCGCCACTCATTATAAGTTTACGAAGTAAGTTTGCGAGGTAGAAACTTGGCCAGATTGGAAGTAGCCATTATTTGTCCCACTACGCCAACAAAGCTAATAAGTAAGCACTTCTCAGATAAATAACTCCGTCAGTAGGTACGTTAGAACAACAGCAATCTAATTTCACGGCGTGATCCCGCTCGCCATTTACATATTTTTCATTAGGTATCCGACTTCGCGTGTACCTACGTAATTTTATTAAGGCCTCGTAGACAGATAGTATGTGAGGCTTGTGGCTTGTAGGTCGGTACACATATGTACTTATCTGACGGAAAATGCGTCGCTTATTATCGGTCGCGTTACGCCAGAACAGCCAAATATATAATAAAACATTCACCTTTCACACTCAACCGTTGATGAGTTAGTGCTTGGAGCGTACGGCGTCTGTTACGTTTCCGTCGACGCATAGTCGGTCGAGGTGTGTGTCATTCGGGGTGCAGATGGACATGCCTAGAATCGAAAACCAAGTAACACATTAGTAGTAGACCGCTGCTGGGTTTGGTACTCGTACAAATAAACCTGCCCCTGCAACCTGCGAAGCGTCGCAGGGGCGGCAACTCCAGTCATCCCTTGTGTGTAAACCTAATTAAATGTCGGGAAAAATAGGTAAATAAATGCAAAAAATATCCGTTAAATAATATAACTTTTGAAAACTATCATGGTTATTAACACTAAACTAACCGTTAAATAGTACTTATATGTCACAAATGACCATCTGATAGAGTCCTAAGTAGAGTACTTCTTAGGACTCTATCAGATGGTACCTACGTTAGAAATTTAGAACGTAGGTAGGTACGTTATCTTGGGACATAGATGGGACGAAGTTCTATACATTTAAATTGCCGTCTTACCTTGGGCCTTGGTTTGTTTTATTTACTACTAGCTGTGCTCCGTGGCTTCGCCCGCGTGCAAATCTATATAAACCTTCCTCTTGAATCACTCTATCCATTGCTGAAACCTGCATTAAAATCCGTTAAGAAGTTTCAGAGATCTAAACGAAAAGACAGCGGTAGCGACTTCATTTTATACTAAGTATAGAAGATAAAAAAGTAATATCTAATAGTATTATCTCCGTTAATACCAAGTAATCAGGTGCTAACTCATTTTGCTACATCATAATTACATTTAAATGTACACAACACACACAAGTCTGCTAATTTGCACGGAGAATGTAATTTTCCCTGCGGTTTCATCTAGGTTAGTTGAAGGGTCTGCTAAATGAACTAGCGACGACGTATGTAGCAATCGTTAATTGCAGTGTGTGGTTGCAGGCCTTGCTAGTAATAACATGTGGTGGGAAGTACTGAAATCTTAGCCCGTTGTTCGTAGGTATGTTAATTTTCTCGTGTATTTTTTTATATTAGTCCCATTTGCTACTAGGTCATATTGCTAATAGGACGTTATGCTAATATGCCGTTTTGCTTTTGAACGTACTGTTAATATGGCGACCTGCTAAATGTCTTTTCGATTCGAAACGCTCTTCAAAATTCAACTTGTTGTTGAATGGCTCTGTCTCTTCACCTCATCTAATCGCAACAGCCGATATTGGTCCACTGCTGGACGCGGGCCTCCCCCAGAAAAGCTTCTAATCTCTTATATTTTTAAGGCCATTGGATGCTGTATTATACACAAGCAAGCAGCGGATGCCCGACGAGGGGTTACAGTCAGGAGGAACCGAATTCAGACATCCATGATAGGTATTTCTGGATATCACCCTTGGAGACTGATTATTATTGATTATATTTAAAAAAAAAAAGATGTTCATGTCTGGCTTTCTGGTTGTCATGTTCTGGCTTCAGACCGGCAATCAATAGATTTCTTTCTAGAGAGGGGCTTCGAGGCTTGGCCTCAATACCCCGGCGTCAACTCGAGGGGTGACGACCCCTCGGTCCTTGGGTTAGTAAGAATTTTTTTCCGACTTATTGTTTTTTTTTACAGGGATGTCCAGTTCTACTTTAGCTAGTTGTTTTATCTGTTCTGGCTTCAGACCTGCGTTTTTGCGACGCATCGCCATCATTGACGCATCTCTGCTACGTGATGAAAACTGATTCAGTCTAATTGCACTGTCAATAAATAATGATTTAATCTATTATCTTTATACTATTATATAGTTTAAGATAATGTATAACTCTTATAAGTTATGACCTGTAAATGTACTATATCCATCAAAAATAAAACGAAGTGAACTAAACTCAAGTAATCTTGATCAACTCCTTCAATCTTATCAAAAGCACCCACAATTTTTCTCGCAATGCTGTGAAGCGAGTTGTTTACAACGGTGTGAGTAGGTATGCCATTCCAGCACCACGGAGATGGAAAATCCGACATCAAGTACCTTAGAGTAAAATCATGAACGAGTGGACTAGAGTGGACATAAACTTTAATAAGAACGCTGCTACATGTATAGGAGCATTTAGACGGCAACAGTAGAGTGTAGTCCCTAGTACGAGAGTAGATGAAACCTTTGTAGGGTTTCTTGTCAACTTAAATAAATAAATGAAAAAAAAAACATCTTATTTCAGATTACTGTGATCCATGTTTTGTAAGTAAAATTGAACATATTAAGAACTTATTACTAGGGTTAGTTATACCTAATACTAGAAATTGAAACTAAATTAAATATAAAATAAATTAACTCTCCCCATGAAACATTTCCGACGGGCAGAGGTGATTCTACCTGATATAGTTTTTAGGATAGTGTTGGGGCTGTACCGTACACTGCACGTCAGGGATGCGGTCTTTTTACGGAGGATGGCAGCAAAGCCATCCGTCTCATATTCCGCAAACATTCCCGATGCACTGCAATATCGAGGCAGTCCCAACATCATCCTAAATACATTGTTGTACTGTACACGTAGGGTCTCCAGCGTCCGTTTGGTGTAGCTGATCCATAGCTTCCCGGTGTAGAAACCCTGGCAGTAGGTTACTTAATGTTATGAATGTATGGCAAGTAACGGCCCGTTCCCACGGCATGTTTGTGTGTCGTGTGTGTTTTGGCGGGATCCTGTAAAACTGTACTGAACGGCTGTAAGAACGGTGCGTAATGTGAAAATGCAAAGAAGTGTGTAAACGCATTCACCTGTTACTTATGATATTTTTTTTCACACTAAATACAATTTCATAGAATTATGCGGACTTAGATGTTGCCGGTTTCGTGTCCAGCCGACTAATTAGCATTATTTATTATTTCATTAAAAGAAATAATAAATAATGCTGGACAATTTACAAAGCGTTTATCTAGCCCCAAACTAAAAGAGCTTGTGTCTACTAGATAACTGATATACATAATACAATAGATTACATATCTGCAGATCGTACATTGTACTTGTCGCATGTAATGTCTTTTGTAATGATCTGTATCTGGTGTATAATAAAGTATTTTTGTATTGTATTGTCTTACAAACATTTATCCCGAGGTGGGAATCGAACCCGCAACCTCTTGTGTCGCAGGCGGACCTTGGCCCACCGCGCCACAGAGGTCGTCAAATGATATTGATTGGAAATAGGAATAACATAGCTGATTGATTTTGACGTTAAATAAACTAGGAAGCTGTGAATTCAATCGAGTTCTACTCACTTCGCACTAAATCGTAACCGCCTTCAAAACTGGATCCATACAAACAAACCTTATTTCACAGTCTACTCCACTTATCCCTACTTAGATATTCTACATCCATCCCTGTTTCACATTAGCATTAATACCGAGTTGAAGTAGGATGAAAGATATTTCAGCTGTAAGGGCAGAACCCGCTAGCCGGGTCATATAGCATGCAGCCCTGGCGAGCAATTTACTGGGATGGTCGACTAATCTTAGAGAGGTTGTGCATATTTAATCAATTTTGACCTTTGTGTAGACGGGAATTAAGTATTTTAATATTAGTGTGGCTCTTTACTGTTCTGGAAAAACTTAGAAATTAGAAATAGTTATCGGTATCGTTATTTATATCACAAATTCTAGGCAAGGATCACTTTACAAGTTCATAAACTACAATACCTAACTTTATGTCGACCGAAGTGGCGCGGTGGGCGAAGGTCCGCTTGCGACGCAGGAGGTTGCGGGTTCGATTCCCGCCTCGGAACAATTGTGTGTACGATCAGCAAATATTTGTTCCGGGTGTTCTGGTCGTTTTCTATGTATAATAAAAAATATCTATCTATGTAATATATTGTATTATGTATATCAGTTATCTAGTACCCATAACACAAGCTCTGCTTACCATGGGGCTAGATAATGTGAATTGTCCAGCATTATTTATTATTTATTTATTTATTTATTATTTTGAGGGATTCTATACAGGGTTATTGCCAATAACCCGTATAGAATCCCTCAAAATAAAGCTTCCCGCTGTCTGTCTGTCCCTATGCTTAGATCTTTAAAACTTATTGGTAACTAGCTGTTCCTCGTTGTTTTACAAAAAATAGGAATATTTCCGTAAATCTCCCATGGGAATTTGATGTAAAATGATGATACCAGGACAAAAAATTAGTTAATGTTATTCTCCATCCTTTCAACTTACCATATGCAAAAAATCAAGTCAATTGGATGCTTAGTTACAGCGCGAAGGAAGGACAAACAAACACACTTTCACATTTATAATATTAGTAAGGATTCACTGATACTGCGTGAAATCCAGATTCTACCCATCAACAAGCATAAAGAAACCATGAATTATCAATAAATCTATACAGGGTTAACTAATAACTAATATTATAATACAAAATGTTGTATTTATACAAATATAACATTTTATTCTAAGAAAATACACTACTTTTCCGCTAGTTTCCTACATTCCCGTAATAATTTCCCGTTCAAACATGCTGAACTTTAATATCAAGCTGCTAAGATTTACATTGTAAATTCTGCAAATGGATGAAAACTTTCAACCTCAAATAAGAAATGTGCGGAACCGAGTAAAACTTGATGTAATTTAATGAATAACTCCAGTGGCTATTCCGAAGAACTTACGGTAAGTGTGGAGAGTAACTTTACTCGTGAGAAGGTTCTACATTGAACTGGGTTATTCTTATATACTTGAAGGCTTCGTGAAGCTAAGGTTTAAGTTTAAAGATTATTTAGATTTCTCGAGGGTTTTGAATTAGATATATTTTCTCTACAAAATCTTCAATGTAACAAACTTTTTGCATCGGCAACAATGCAACGCCGCTACGAAATGTGTAGGCACTGCTACGAAGCGCGTAGAAAAATGCTATGCCGCTACGAAAATCGTAGGGACTGCTACGAAGCGCGTAGAACAATGCTACGCCGCTACGAAATGCGTAGGTACTGCTACGAAGCGCGTAGAACAATGCTAAGCCATATTCAAACGCTACAATGTACGTAGACCGATGCATATTAGGGTGGAGTAAAAATAAGTACAAAAGTTAAAAAAAATGATATTTATTGACAAACTAGACAGTGATACAGGCAATTACGAGTCCATAGGCTAACTAACAAAAAACTGAACTAACTATTAAAAAAATTGTGTTTAACGAGTGAAATTAACTTTTTTCTAATTTGTATCTTCGAGTATTATCAATCGATGACACGTATTAAAAAAAAATCAGACAAAATGTCAGTTATCTAAGTTAATATCTTGAGATGGCGCATTGGGTTTGAATTTTAGGAAAAACACAATTTTTGGCTTACGCAGAAAACATTATTAATGACTAATATTTACTATTGTTATTTCAAAATGTAAAAATTCTCATGTCTAATGTACATTATGTGCATTGCACATATGTACATACTCGTACATTATGCATGAGAATTTTTTAACATACATACTTACTTAACGCATAAAATTAAATATTAATCTTATTAGCCCTTTTATACCTAAGAAACTTATAATTAAAAACGGTATAATTAACCGACTGTATTCTCAAGTGTTTTTACTTGATCATCACTCCCAGCCCTAGTTGAAGTCTTACACCTTCGACGAGCCCCTACAGTTTTTGGCAAAATTTCTTAATTTCCTAGTAACAATTTCTACCTGCCTGCAGATACAAATGACAGCGGTAATATTCCAGGTAGGTTGATACCTACACCTTCCATTGCCCAAAATAACCGGGTCCAAATCTTCGTTGTAGGACAATGTAATAAAACCAGTTCGAGCTGGTCCAATTAGGGAGCAGGTGGGCAACCACCACAGCCCTCCGGGATATTCCAGTTTTCACCGCAGCAACAAATGTACAAGTTTTTGCATGAAGTAATAAAATGTTGATGAAACTTGGAATTGAGATTATATAAAAATACATTTTTACATACGGCGGCAGGTAAAATAGGTAGTTATTAGGGTTCTATACTCAAAGGACCCTATTCTGCCTGTCTGTCCGTCTGTCACCAGGCCATCACCAGGTTGTATCTCATGAACCGTGACAGTTAGACATTTTAAATTTTCTCAAATGATGTATTTCTGTTGCTGCTATAACAAAAAATACTCAAAAACAGAATAAAATAAATATTGAAGAGGCCTCCCATACAACAAACATGATGTTTATGCTCGTTTTGGCTCCATATTGATAACGGCAACAGGTAGACACCTGAAATATTCACAGAATATTTAGGTATATTTACTTTATTAAATAAATTATTATTATTATTTTATTTTGAGCCATTATCGTCCCACTGCTGGGGAAATGCCTCCCTTTTCTCCTTCCACTCCTCGCGATCTAACACGAAAATAATAAATAATAATTAAATCAAATCATCGACCTTCTGCTACAGTTACTCGCTTGTTTCATAAAATAATTGTACATATTCAAATTTCAGATTAAAGAAACTTTATTTCCTTAGGATTAAGCACTTAGACAAGTCAAATTGTATACCATCAATTATTTTCAAATAAAAATAAGGTGAATTTCTCTTCACATTATTTTTTGTCGTTGAGTGCAAAGAGAATACAATAACAGAAGAAGTAAAAGAGACGCTTCTTGACGTACAAAAGAAGCTTTACCGTTATATCATTGAATTAACAAAGTACGTAATGTTATATTTTCTTATCTCTGCTGCAATAAAGCCTGGAAAAGACGTTGATAACCCGAGGGCTACTTAAAACTTGCAAAAAAGCGAACAGCATTCTAAGTATAAGTGTTAAACTTATACTCTCGGATTTTTACTTACTCGGATTTTACCCAGCCAGAGTCGCAGTAGGGTTTTATTTTCAAATTGTTGAAAATGTTTTCTCTGCTATTTTTTTTCTGTTGGTTGACAAACCATGAATTGATAGAATTTAATTTTTAATTAATCTATCGCAACTTGCTTCATATTAAAACGCGTAAACAAATAAAGGCATGATGACTGATTTTGAAAAACTACTCCGAAATGTTATTTGACATCTACTGAAAACAAAATAAATCATGATTTAGTAGATATTAAAAAAGCTTTCTTTTTTGGTAAATGGTAGGTACCCAAAATGTTCTCCTTTAATATAACCCACCGCTATTTTCAATTCAATCACAAATTTCTTGGATAAAAATAAAAAATCTCCTCTATTCCTTTACATAAAATTTCAATTATACCTGAACAGGCCCAAAGTATTTGTGAAAGGGTTTTATTTCAATAATGCTATCCACATTACAACACATCTTTAATTCAAATATTTATAACGCATTTTTTCGGATTTTATTTGTTTTTAACAACATTTGGTTGAATTAAATGGGCGAGTTTGCAACACCTACTGCAATGGAGCTGCTTACTTGGTGCTACACGAGACTGGGTAAATATCCAAATAAAATAATCCTCATTATAGTCTTTTACTGAATAGGCATTCTTCCATTCAATTATTGTACGTTGGGTACTTGATTTCTTTTTCAAAGACATGGGTTTTATAATTTTCGCACTGATTTCGAAGCAAAACAAGAGAAAATATTTTCTCAACTACGGCGAAAGAACAGACAAATGTAAAAATAAATAAATAAATAATGCTGGACAATCCACACAGCATTATCTAGCCCCATGGTAAGCAGAGCTTGTGTTATGGGTACTATATAACTGATATACATAATACAATACATTACATAGATAGATTTTTTTATTATACATAGAAAACGACCAGAACACCCGGAACAAATATCTGCAGATCGTACACACAATTGTTCCGAGGCGGGAATCGAACCCGCAACCTCCTGCGTCGCAGGCGGACCATCGCCCACTGCGCCACATCGGTCGTCAATGTGAAATGCAATGCAGTCCGTTTCTCAATAGACTATAAGTGTGATAGATTTTGATGGTTTTACTAATTAAAGGAAGCTCGAAGATACCATAATGAAAAACTAATTTGAACTACCTAGGTATCTATTTACATTAAAACGTTACTAGAAGTCCTAAAAGGGTTGCTATTGTGGGTATTAAAGAAAAGAAGCATAACTTACAACATGAATACTGTTTTATTCAATAATACAATCTGGTTGGACATCAATTATGACGTGAAAGCAATATAGTTACTAGATCTCCTAATAGGGTTCCATTGTGGTTATTAAAGAAAAGAAGCATTACTTAGAACATTAATACTCTTATATTCATTAATACGATCTGGTTGGACATAAATTATGACGAGAAAGTAATAATTACAAACAATTAATAACATTTCAAGGTTATGTTACACAAATTGCTAGTCACAAGATATTTTAACGAAATATGAACAATACTTAGCTTTAAGTTCTGTATGGTTAGGCTGCCGATCCAAATGTGGGTATTCTCCCCTTTTGGGTCGTATATATAGGTTCTAACATCGTAAAAAAAATGCAGCCTGAGCGATGGCTCACACTGTCTTTGGCGCGAACAGTGGATACAACAATTTATTATGTTTCTTATTACTGAATAATACTTTCAGACCAAATCAAGGATATCAAAAATTGTACAATTAATATTCCACTTAATCTAAATATAATACATTTTAATAATTAATAAATTAGGAATTAACGACGCCGCGCCACTTATGAAAGTTATATGCTAATGATTTTAT
The DNA here is from genome assembly GCA_947044415.1 of Eupithecia dodoneata. NCBI lineage: Eukaryota > Metazoa > Arthropoda > Insecta > Lepidoptera > Geometridae > Eupithecia > Eupithecia dodoneata. The sequence continues at coordinate 2,632,409 of OX345665.1, forward strand.
TACATTAAAATAGCAATGAAATAGGTAATCTAAAACCTGAAAACTATTTTAGATATACTTTTTATATTTCTTTACCACAATTTTCTATATTAATCTGATAAGTGCAGGTACTATTGGGAAATAATTATTTCTTAGAGGTATCCGTCAAGGCTAGAAATCCATGATATTTTTGTAAACAAAGGAATTAGAAGTTAAATATTGATATGATGAAAATGGTTCATGACATTGGTGTCATCAGAGCAAATCGCAGATGTTTCAGACAAATATAGGCTGTCGTCCATTTTTGAACTTGAATTTGAACTTTTCTAATTCAATTCGCCGTTTAAACATTTATATTATAATAATAAATAGTAATATTCGCCCAAAAAATATTAATATTCGCCCACTGCTTGTATCTCACTTACTAAATATTTCAGTACCTATTAAATAAATTATATTTTGACATCTTTAATATATTTTCACACGTTTAAATACTACCCTATTATTTTTAATGAATATCTAAACACAGCGACGTGGTAAGCTTGTTAATCTTACGAGAAATGCTGAAATGAAGGGAAATAACGAACACATTTTAGTCTCAATCATGTCTTTACCTACCAGACTCTCGTATCTAGCACTAATTCTGCGACTCATGAGCTTACGTCAAGCTGCTTCGCGCTACGTTGAATGAATATCAACCATATACGGTTGCAACTAAGCTGAAAGTTTAAGTACGTAATTATAAAATGCCCCCCTTGTGTTTGAACAAGAAAGGAAGGAATGTATTTCCGTACAACTCATTATAATCAGCCTATGTTAGTCCACTGCTGGACATAGGCCTCCCAAAATGAGCGCCATAGTGCCCTGTCTTCAGCTTGACGCATCCAGCATCTGCCCGCAGTTCTTCGCAGGTCGTCATCCCACATGGCCGGAGGGCGTCCTACTCTACGTTTGCACACAACTGACACAGCCTATTTCCAGTTGTTTACATAGTAATGAGGAAAATAACATATAGGTATTCAATTTTTTTCAATTTTTAAATATCTTTATTTATAAACATAACAAAATATAATAGTAATACATATCCAGTGTACATTTTTCCTAGATAATATTAACTTAAATTTACAATCGTTTATAAGCAATGCGCTTTTTCAAACTTTTATACTAGGGAGTTAAGAATTATTTAAAAAAACATTTTATCTTCATATGACTACATGCAAGCTTTAGTTGGGCATTACATTTTAAATAAATAAATTATAGTGAAGGATTTATAGCAATAAGCCAACTTAATTATTTAAAGAGGGTACAAAAGTAACAACTATTTTACAAAGGCCAGTTAGCTGTTGTTTACATAGTAATGAGGAAAATAACATATAGGTATTGAAATTGTTCTTATAGGTAGGATAATATAAGGCAAGGCGTAAACCGCGCTTGTGTCAAATTCTATAAGATCGCGAAAATTCAAACAAACATCAAACATCTATGGCGGGCTGAGACAATGGGTTACCAAGCGCCGGGTTTTAAGCTCTGAACCGCTTGTCATTTTGAAAATAATAATAATAATAATAAATAATAATAAGTAATAAGTTTTTACGAATTTATTTTTATTTGTAGTTGTCCTACCAAACAAATAAAAACTGCGTAAATATAAAGGAACTATTTGTTAGATGTGCGCGAGCTGCAAGCAGCTCGCGGCGGTTATGTATAACAGTTATTTTTTATTAAGACCCTTTTTGTAACCTACACCTTTGATTATTTTGTTTGAAATCGATATACAAAGGAAATCGAAATTAATTTTGCGATGCAAAAATGTCAGCCATCTTGGATTTGGAAATGGACATCTTTTTCGTAATCTACGAGTTCAAGTTACTCGAAAACGATACCCATGTCAGATTTTTTGATTGGGGAGGAAGTTCAGGGGAGCTGGGGGCGTGGGGGGGTCACGGCACGGCTCGCTTCGGTCGCCGTGCCATTCCCCTTGGTTGCATTGTGGCTCGCTTCGTTCGCCACAATGCTCCCCCGGGTTATAAGTGAGGGGGTCTTAGGGGGGTCGTCGGGGGGTCATTGGGGGGGTCACAGCACGGCTCGCTTCGCTTGTCGTGCCGTTCCCCTTGGTCGCATTGCGATCATGCGATGCTCCACCCGAAAAAAAAGGTCAAAAATTGGCCAATTTTCGGTTTTTCCTAAAAAAAAGGGGTCTGGGGGGCAAAAGGGGGCAATTTTTTTTTGTCATTCAAAACCATTTGTCCTCCTCTACATGATTGTGAAAAAAAATTTCTTCCAAGTCTATCCGTTTTGGAGATGGAAATGGGGGGGCAAAAAAGGGGGTTAAAGGGGGGTTCCAATTTTTTTTCTTCCAAAACGAAGAGAAACCCCCTATACGACCCCGCAATCAGAACCCCTCCATCGCGACGGCATCTGGTAGCACACTCAAAAGGGGGGTCCTGGGGGGCAGGGGGGGGGGCAAAATTTTCTATGCTATCAAAATCACTTGTCCCCCTCTATACAACCCCCATAAAAAAATTGAGCAATATGGCTCTACGTAGGAGCCCCCCCACTGGGGGGGGGTCTTGGGGGGGCAAATGTCAAAAAGTCGGAATTTTCCCTAGGAGACTTTTACCTCCCCTATACGATTCTGTAAAAAAAAACATACCTTCCCATCCACCATCAAGGAGAACAATTATGTCAATCAGTCAGTGAATCAGTGAGTGGTAATCTAGCTTTATACTATAGTAGAATATGTAATAGGTTTTTAGTTTTCAAAACAAATCAAATTAATCACAATAATTAAAATACAAATTACCTTAATCAATTCAGTTTCATAATCTTTAATCTAAAGATTTATCTTTAAATAATATCTTAATCATCTAGACCAATTAGATTTTCATAAAAGTCAAAAAGTAAATTCACTAATGAAGGTACCTACTTAAACCTTTGAAAATACAATACAAAATATACGCTTTATTGCACATCAAACACAAAAAAAAACAGTAAAGAACAAACAAACAAAGATATAGATGCACAATGGGCGGCCTTATGGATAAGAGCGATTTCTTCCAGGCAACCTTCGACTTACTGTACCTAATGTTTTCAACACATACGATCGATTTCAACACCTTAACGTCTATTGGGAAGGTAATACGGGCAAAACGTAAAGATATGCAATTTTTATAAAAGAATATTGCACGCGTACGAAACATCGGAAAGATCTTGTAAAATATATGTAACTAGTTTCTGTCCGCGGCTTCATACGCGTTCTTTCAATGAAAACGTTTTAAGGTTATTTCTTCCCCATGAGAACTGAATTATGGGATAAAAATAGCTAATGTTTTATTCTGGGCCTGGAACTACAACAAAACTTCAGCCCGAATTTCAGTATTTTTTTGCGTGAAAGAGTAACAAACATCCATACATACAAACTTTCGCGTTTATAATATTAGTAGGAAGTAGGGTGACATAATCGTTAAAATGTCATGTGTCTGTAAACTCAGGCCTCAGAGACTTAGCCACCATTAGCGTTATAAATGTCACAGCGAAACAACTATATCTCATCGTAACTTTTTTAGACGTCAGTAGGGTTGGTTCTAGATCCGTGTAGTTTGCTCTCAAGGGACACAAGTTGACAACCCTGAATAATAGCCGGGAAATTGGGAGACGAACAGACTTACATGATGGATCCACTGCGAATGGGTAGGGGTAAATAGCGCCACTCTTGAAAAAAAAATATATTTGTGTACCTTCTAAGAATTTTTTTACAATTCTTTATCCTTAATCCTTTATTTCCATAGGCTTACAAAATAAGCACTTCGCAAGTTCGATTTTATACTATTAATTGTAAATTATCATCAAATTAGATATAAAGGTGTTTTTTATTAATTAGGTATTTTACTACAATATCGAGAGATTTTAAAATTATCAATTGCAATATTTACGAGGCGCTGCAGTGGACATACTTCGGACAGAAGAATATAAATAGAAAAAACATTGTGAAACCATAAATATCATATATATAATATCACTTGGTCTTTACAACGTAATGTCAGTTTCTCCTCAGTGAATATTTCCACGAAGATAAACACCCCACAGGCAGTAAAAATGTGCGCTGCTCTTATAATTTGCATAAAAAAATAGTCTCTTTTAGACTTTTAAGGTTCGTTATAAATATTTATCAACTTTGATTCGATATGAATTAAAAAAATTATGTTAAGACATTAGTCAGCTACCAAATTAAGGACCCAAGCTACTGAAAACGACCACACATGATATATTATGTAAAGAAACAAAACACCCAATTCGTGCGTAAATTGCACCTGAATTATTAACAAAACGATTTCACTCAAGGACGGCGACAGGTTACCTTACCAAAGTCCTTAACCGCGACAGGCTGAATAAGATTACGGATTAAATGTGTAATCAGTAGGTCCTTGATGAAGGGAATAAAGACGTTTTTCGCGTAACTTTCTTTTCAAGGTGAACAAACTTAAGTGAATTAGTGTCCTTTGGAGACGTATTTTGTAAACAGGGTTATTAATAAGATTTTATCTCGCGAAGAACCGACGGCTGCTTGGGCAAACGTGTTCTTGAGTGGAGACCACGGCTCGGTAAACGTAGTGTAGGACGCCCTCCGACTAGGTGGGATGACGACCTGCGAAAGACTGCAGGCAAGCTGGAAACAAGGCGCTATGGCGCTCATTGGGGGAGGCCTATGTCCAGCAGTGGACTGCTATAGGCTGATGATGATGATGAATAAGATTTTGTCGTTGTAAAGAAATACCGGAGATGGAAAATAAAAAAAAACAACTCGCGATTTCGTTTAAAAAGTTACTTCAATATTATTATTTTTGTAGTAACTTACCTCATCAATATTATCCTTATTAACAAAGAAAATAACGATTACAGAATACGAGTATAAACAAATTAGAACTAGGATCTTAACTTATTTACAATTGAATCAGTTAACTGCAGACTGTTGCAAACAAAAGACTGCTCCGCTGTATGCCAATGCTGATGCTCAGACTACATACGTAACGAACGTATATACCGACTTCAAAAATTCAAAAACGTATTTTTTTTAGTGTATATGTACATATGTCGATTTCTCCATCAACAATGGACCGACTTAAAAAATATTTCGCTATTGTATTAGAGAATGATGCCGAGGTGGGTCCATCATTTTTTTGTTGTCGAGTAATTAATCTTCAAAGCGACGAGTCAAGAAAATCATAATTGAGTGAAAATCATAATTCCTAACAATGTGTACGAACGTACCTAGCTACTTACCTACTTCAACTCCTCACGAAAACTATCAAAGTAAAGTAAGTACAGTCATAGCTAAAAAGCTTGAAATAAAGAAAAAAATACACCAATACGATTATACCTACCAAGATCTATACACAGAGCATAAGAAACCGCGAAATCACAACGTTCCTCAAGATAATAAAAAATCGTTGGTTAACTTCAACGTTTAATGTATGAAAACTTCTAATTTCTTCTCTGTAAATAAAAATATTCTTTTTTTTCTGCATGCTTTATTTAGGTAAATTTGCAATTTGTTTGGATATCCTTATTTTTTTTTTCAAAGCAATTAATTGGCTCCTAATTAATTAGTTTTACCATATTAAACTGTACCTTTATGAGTACGAAGCTGTAATGAACAAGGAAGAGCTATACTTGCTAGAATACACGTTTTTTTACAAACTTAGCTTGACAACTAGGGCGCAATAATTGTATTGTAATTAATTGAAATAAATTTACTTAATAATACGTTATAAGTTATTATTTACGTTATCTGTTAAGTGTGTAAAACTGTTTGTCTTCCGAATAAATCAAAATAAAATAAAAATCCTAATTTTTTGGCAACGACAGTACATGTACTTCAATAACATAGCTACGATTATATCAAAGCTTGACCAAAAAATATCACGGTTGATATTTTACAAAGAAACTATTAAAACGTATTTATTATAAAGGGTTGCCTACAGCCCTTTAGAACGTGAAATATTTGTAGCGACCCACTCAACCGAAGCAATTGCTTCAATCGATCAGTTCACTCGCTCAAAGAAATCTATTATAACGAAGTTTCTGAAAATATCTCATTACTTTGAAACATTGAAGAGAAAACATTGAAAAATGAGATTTCTATTTGTATAGATCAATAAGCAAATGAGTTTAGTAATTGAAGACATTGACTGCCAATTTTTACAAGTAATTTGGCAGTGAACGCATTCGAATTTATTATGAATAAATAATACTGGGCAATTCACACAGCATCATCTAGCCCTAACCTAAACAGAGCTTGTAGGAGCTAGATAATTTGATTATACTTAATAGGTACAATACATTTCATCCTCAACATCATTATCAGCCTATGTTAGTCCGCAGCTGGACATGGACTTCCCCAGCGAGCGCCATATCTTCCTGTCTTCAGCTTGACGCATCCAGCACTTCCCTGCAGTCTTTCGCAGGTCACCTGGTCACAGGCCGTCCTATACTGCGATTGCCGAGTCAATGAACCTGCGCCACCATCACTTCAACGCATGATGGGTTCATCATCCCTTGAAGTGATGGTGGCGCACTTAACAAATCACATGTAACAACTTGTCTTTCCGAGGTAATTTTTTGTCCAACAGCAAATAAAATAAAATACATACAATACAACTAAATTAAACCCCTTTCTGGTAAAAATATCCCTTCTCACCAGTGATGATGATTTAATGGCGATTGGGTCAGGTTGAGGACACTGTCTGCCAGTATCAAGTAATGGAAGATAATTGTAAAATTAATGAGTTATCAGATTATGAAGATAGTTTGATATTTTGACCAGAGCCTAGTTCGTTATCTAGCCGGGTGTACCACGTGCAAGTAAGGTTGTCTTGGGAGACGAGATGAATATTTATGTAAGGCCGGTTGGCCTAAAATGTTAAATTCTAGAGATACGTCAAACCCGTGTACAGCCATTAGGGCGGTCTAGAACTGTGGCCTCCAGCACAGCTCCGCTTAAAGTCCTCAAGCGGCGGCGCTACGTAATGGCCCTCCAGTTAGATACCGTGCGATTTCATTGCGGGCAAATGTTATCGTGAATTTTTGATGTGATTTAGGGCACATGGGGCACATGGCAGCAAGTTTTTAACCGACTTAAAAAGGAGGAGGTTCTCAATTCGACTGTTTTTGTACGTTGTTTCCTCAGAACGTTTTACTGGGTGAACCGATTTTAATGACTTTTTATTAATTTGAAAGCTGGTGCTTCCCGTGTGGTCCCATTTCAATTTGGTCAAGATCTGATAATGGCATCCATGAGAAAACCATGTAAGTCTTAAGTTTGTATTATTAAGTATGTGCGTGACAAATGGACGAAAAACTCAATATCACGCCAAACGATTATTTTCCTTATTTATTTATTTAAACGCATTTTCATTATTTAGGAATTTGAAGTCGGTTTATTGGAACACGCCAAATTTATCTTTTTGTACTATTCTCTCTTTTTGTACATTACTGTGCAGATAGACGGTCCCTTACTGATGTACCCTCACGCGTCGCGTACTAATGGTCCATTAGACCCACCATTAGCTTGCTACATTCATCATCCACAGCTGGACTTAGGGCTCTCTAGAAGATCTCATATACGTAATCATAAGTCCTGGGCTGCTATCCATCGGTTTAAATCGATGTGGACGAGTCGACTACCAGTTTCAGTACGTGGTTGGCATAGAGGCAAGGAGGCAAGAAAATACATTTATTTGACACCACACATAACACGACACATTACATAATACGCAAGTTTACAAACAACAAAAATGTACTAAAGTCATTTAAAACGGGATATTTACCATGATTTGATTTTTGAGTTATCATGATCAATCATGGCGCATGCAACTGTGCCGAAATATTGGATAACTCAAAAATCAAATCATGGTAAATATCCCGTTTTAAATGACTTTAGTGTTAATAACCATGATAGTATAAAAAAAATGTATATGAAGGAAATAGATAGAACATACAGATAGAATAGAATATAAATAGTTACTGTTCAGAAGCCACGTCCAACGCCATCTACCCGATCACGGTGGAACTACATGAACCAGAGTCAATGATACCCATAGCTGTCAAAATTATTTCTAATCTGTATATCATTCTCATTCGTCCATTCATTTTTTCGTTCTTTTTTCTGTTCATAACTCATTCGTTCCTTACCAATATAACTTTTGCCATGTAATGAAAAGACAAGAAAATTATACGCCATTTTATTCAAATTTAAATACGAATATTCATTGAAGTACTCCTTACTCCTAATCCAGATAGGAACAGATGTATAGGCTGTACAAACATTGATCCTTCGAGCCAAATAAACGAAGAACCCGCCTTGCCGAGTCGAGCGGCCACGCGGACAGCCGGACACGTTTTTCCCGGTCGAAACTGGGAAGCCGGTGGTGGAGTCGTGGAAGAAGCCTGGAGTAGCGGCGAGCGCCTACAACGGTCGGTTCATCTCACCCATCCTTCCTCTCCCACTTCTCTGCAGTCTGCGTTAATATTCGTTTCGTTTTTCAGCTCTTTGTGCGTTTCGTGTGTGCGTTACCTGTGTACCTTGCATCGCCTACACCGCAGATAAATCGTAAGTGTTTGCATTGACATAAAATGAGTCTAGATCCGAGCGATCCCACTAATCTAGATAGACCAAAGTCCCCACGTTTGCAGGTGCCTAATATTTTAGGAAGTCGCCTTACGTCGTTAAAAAAGCAACGAGCTAACCTCAAATGTAGGTTAACTCTGTTTGGAAAGCATATTAATAATGTTCAGCTGGAACAAGATCTCAATCCTAGCCAAACAGCTAGCAATAGGGTAGAATTTGAGCTACGTGTAGAGGCAAATACAGCAATTTTCCAGAGTTTCAATGACGTCCAAGGGGAAATAGAACAATTAATAGATGATGAAACTGATCTTGTGACTCAAATGGAGTATAGGGAATCCTTTGAGTCAATATACTTCTCTCTAATGGCCACTGCGAAAGGCATATTAAACGATCAGTCACAACAACCACATGGTTCAATAGGTAGTTCTGTGTCAATAAAGTTGCCTCAAATAACTTTACCTGCCTTTGACGGATCCTATAATAAATGGATCGAGTTTAGAAACTCATATCTGACGATGATTCACAACAGGACTGACTTAGGCGCGATACAGAAATTCCATTACCTCAAATCATCCTTAACTTCTACTGCTGCTCAAGTAATAAGTGCGTTGGAGTTCACAGAATCCAAATATGCTCATGCGTGGGATTTGCTGGAACAAAGGTTCCAAAACCACAGATTACTCGTACAGAATCATGTTCAGTCGATGTTTGCCACTCAAGCTTTGCTTTCAGAGTCACCGGCACAAATAAGAACCCTCATAGATTCTACGTTAAGGGATCTACGAGCCCTTAAGTCCCTAGGAGAACCCACGGACTCTTGGGATACATTAATTGTATATTTAATTGTAACAAAGCTTGATTCAGTAACAGAGCGTGAGTGGGAATCCCAAAAGGGCATTATTGTTTCAAAGCGAGGTGAGGTAGGTACTGAGGCTAAGATCAAGTTAGACGATTTACTTGTTTTTCTTAGAAACCGGGCCGACATGCTAGAAATGATAAACTCTAATAGCACAAAAGGTTCCTCTCCGTCTAAATCTAAAAATAGCGAAGGTAGCAGGGTAAATTCTTATCAGCAAAATAGGAAACAAAATAAATCGAATCAAGTGCATGCATTCATGTCAGCAAATAAATCGAGCACTGATAAGACAACACAAAAGCGTGTATGTTGTCATTGTAGCGAAGATCACTATATTTATTCTTGTGCAAAGTTTTTAAACATGTCTGTGTTAGATAGGCAAAAAATAGTCGCTACTAAAAAACTTTGTTCTAACTGTCTGCGTTTAGACAAGCATTCTATTAATGACTGTACCTACGGCCCTTGCAAGTTATGTAGTGCGAAGCATAACACACTGCTTCACGTTCCTAGTGAAACCATAAGTACAGTCGCCGCCAGTTTAATGTCCCCGTGTCATGATGACTCACAAATGTCAGCTGATGCGCCGAAAGATCGCGGCGAAAGCACAGCACTGTCCTGTCAATCGTTTATACAGCCAGTCTTGTTGTCAACCGCGCTAGTAGATGTACCTGATTCGGATAATCGGTATCACACTATTAGGGTTCTTTTGGATAATGGGTCACAAAACTGTTTCGTTACCAAATCGTTAGTAACTCGTTTACAGTTACCAATTATACAGTCCACTGTTCAGATTACAGGCGTAGGTCAAACCGTATCAAAAAGTACTCACGCTTGTAAATTACAGATTCGTTCAAAAACTAGTGATTTCATCAAGGAAATCCAATGCTTGGTTCTACCTAGCATAACATCGAAGCTACCTTCGATAAACGTCAACTGCGATTCCATAGGTATACCTAGCTACATCTCGCTCGCTGATCCTACGTTTAGTATCTCGGCCGAGGTAGATATACTTATAGGCGCGGACGTATTCTGGGACCTACTCAAGGAAAACAGAATAAAACTTAGGGCTGGTCCATACCTATACGAGTCGAAGTTAGGATGGATCATCTCTGGACCTATCCACAATGTTCAGTCATATCTCATGAAAAATGTTCAGTGTAATTTTGTTCAAATTGATTCTCAATTACGTAAATTCTGGGAGTTAGAGGAGCTGACTGACTTACCTTCTGCGTTGACGAAGGAGGATAGGTATTGCGAATCGTTATTTACAGAAACTACACAGCGCGATAATCAGGGTAGGTTTTCTGTGCGCATTCCATTTAAGGAATCTGCTGACGTTTTAGGAGATTCTTTTACCACGGCGAAAAAACGTTTTTTATCGCTAGAGAGGAAACTAGATTCGTCATTACAATATAAACAGTTATATTGTGATTTCATGCGCGAGTACGAGGCATTAGGTCACATGTCCCCGGTGCCAGGTAATGTCCCGGACCCGAACAAACCGTACTACATCCTGCCGCATCACGGCGTGTACCGCGAATCTAGTCAAACCACTAAATTACGAGTTGTTTTTGATGCAAGTGCCAAAACAACTTCTAATAAATCATTAAATGACATACAACATATAGGCCCACCTCTTCAGAATACTATATTCTCTATTCTTCTCCGTTTTAGGCAGCACAAGTACGTAGCATGTGCCGACGTAGAAAAGATGTATAGGCAGATCTTAGTACAGCCGGACTTACGTAATTTACAATTAGTAATGTGGCGGGAAAATAAAGACTTACCTTTACAGTTATTTTCATTAAATACGGTGACATACGGTTATTCGTCTTCGCCCTACCTAAGCATACGATGCCTGAAACAATTAGCGAAAGAATGTGATGATGAGCGTGTAACAGAAATCATAAATTCCAACTTTTATGTTGACGATGTCATTATCTCACATAATAAGTCAGATACCTTGTTAGAGTTATGCAATAAAACGGCTAATGTGTTGAAATCTGGTTGTTTTCCGTTACACAAATGGACTTTCAATCACGAAGTTTGTCCGGAGAGTAGTAAGGACCTAAACATAGGCGAACATCATTTGTCCAAAACTTTAGGTCTCGGTTGGTCCCCGGAGAGTGATGAATTGCATTTCACCACAAAGTTGTCACAAGATGACTCACTGCTAACCAAACGCAAAATGTTATCAGTAATCTCACAGATTTATGACCCGTTAGGTTTGTTATCTCCGGCAGTCATCATAGCCAAATGTCTTTTGCAAGGTTTGTGGTTACAAAAGTTAGACTGGGACGAACAGGTACCAGATAGCATCGCAAGTGCATGGCGCGAATTTGTTGTTAATCTGCAGTGTTTACAGGAAATTCGTATTCCTCGTTATGTAACATCTGTAGATTCTCATTACACCGAGTTACATGTATTCACAGACGCGTCACAAAAGGCCTACGGTGCTTGTGCCTACGTTCGGTCCTGTCGCCACGATTGTGATCAGACTCCTTCTATATCAGTTAATCTATTGTGTGCTAAAAGCAAACTATGTCCGATCAAATCTGTCTTGCCCTTGGAATAGTCCAAGGGCTGAATTATGTGGTGCATTATTAGGTGCGAAATTATTCGTAAAAATAAAAGAATCCCTCTGTATAACTTTCGATAAAGTATATTTCTGGACGGATTCTACAATAGTGCAGGGATGGTTGCGTATGTCTCCGCATCTTCTCAAAACGTTTGTACAAAATAGGGTCGTTCAAATTAATGAACTAACCGACGATACGATGTGGCGGCACGTTAAGGGCACGGAAAACCCTGCCGACCTTATCACGCGCGGTGCGAATTTAGATTCATTAAAGTACGATACTAGTAATCATTGGTGGTGTGGACCTAGGTTTTTAGGCGAACCTAGCAGTAGCTGGTCCAACAATAGGGAGGTACCGTGTAGCGATGATTTACCGGAACAGAAACCTAACACAATTAATTTAATTTGTACGCAAACGAGTCCGTTGTTTAATTGTGAACGCTTTTCCTCCTTTATTCGCTTACAGCGTGTTTGTGCCTATCTCCATCGTTTCATCGATAACGCGCGGTCGTCGCCGTGCGTCCCTAGCCACAAAACCGGTTTGCTAACGGCGGCAGAACTGGAACGTTCGCTTATCACCATAACACGCGCAGTGCAAAAGGAATCGTTTCCTAATGAGTATCATAGGTTATTAAATAATTTACCATTCAAAGAAAATGGTAAAACCGGATATAAAATTGCGGGTTTGAGCATATTTTTAGATAGCAACGGTCTAATTCGTGTAGGTGGCAGGTTATCTAACGCAACTGATTTTAGCTACGACAAAAAACATCCCGTGCTCTTGAGTGGTAAACATCGATTTTCAAGATTGCTGTGTGAGTATGAGCATAAGAAATTACTACACGCTGGGCCTCAGCTTCTAGTATATTCCATGCGTGAGCGGTGGTGGGTGCTAGGAGCGCGCAACTTAGCTAGGCAAGTAGTACATAACTGTGTTACGTGCATGCGTTTGAAAGGTAAAACTTTTACCCCAAAAATGGGTAATTTACCCCAGGAAAGATTGGAAGTCGGGAGTTTCTGTTTCATGCGTTGCGGGACTGATTTTGCAGGACCTGTCTCCATTTTAAATCGTAAAGGCAGAGGTGCTATTTTAATCAAGTCGTATATATGTTTATTTGTTTGTTTCACAACTCGCGCCGTACATCTTGAGCTGGTAGGAAGTTTATCGACACAGGACTATCTACTAGCATTGAAACGTTTCATAGCACGACGCGGTAAGCCATTAGAAATATTCTCCGATAATGGAAAAAACTTTGTTGGGGCACTTAAAGATGTAAATCAATTCTTCGAACATTCTGATGATGTTTCGAATTTCATGAGTAATAATAAAATTCGTTTAACCTTTATTCCCCCTTACAGTCCTCACTTCGGCGGACTTTGGGAGGCTGGTATCAAATCGTGTAAATATCACTTAAGGCGAGTGTTAGGCAATGCAAGGTTAACGCACGAGGAGTTCAGTACGGTATTAACGCAGATTGAAGCCGTCCTGAATTCTCGGCCTTTGTCTCCTCTTTCCTCAGATGTCCATGACTTCCTTCCCCTTACTCCGGCCCATTTCCTTATTGGCCGACCGTTGACAGCGCCAGCCTGCGAAGACCTGACGAGCGTCGCACCTACGCGTCTAACCCGCTATCACCTGGTGGAGCAGCTTCGACAACATTTCTGGCAGCGTTGGTCAAAGGAGTACGTGTCGGAGCTCCAACAGCGCACAAAATGGAAGGTCGATAGCCAAGACATCGACAAGGACATCCTCGTCCTCATCAAGGAAGACCATGTACCTCCCCTGAAGTGGAAGATGGGTCGGATAACACGTTTGTTCCCCGGCAAGGATGGTGTTTCACGAGTGGCGGAGATTCGGACATCAACCGGCATCCTTCGGCGAGCCTTTTCGAAGATCTGCCCGCTGCTGCCGGAACCATCGAGCCAGTGAGCCAGAGCAGTCCAGGTTGGAAGCCTCCGTCCCGGATCTTCCAAGGCGGCCGGCATGTTCAGAAGCCACGTCCAACGCCATCTACCCGATCACGGTGGAACTACATGAACCAGAGTCAATGATACCCATAGCTGTCAAAATTATTTCTAATCTGTATATCATTCTCATTCGTCCATTCATTTTTTCGTTCTTTTTTCTGTTCATAACTCATTCGTTCCTTACCAATATAACTTTTGCCATGTAATGAAAAGACAAGAAAATTATACGCCATTTTATTCAAATTTAAATACGAATATTCATTGAAGTACTCCTTACTCCTAATCCAGATAGGAACAGATGTATAGGCTGTACAAACAGTTACTAACACCAAGCCCTTTAACACTTTGACTGCGATTTTTTTCGACGAATGAAATCTTTTTTTTAACCTAAAAAATTCGTGCTGCCGCTCTACACAGCGGTTGTGTTGCGCCACACATGCGTTTCGTTCGAAAAATATTACGGCTGTGCTGAGTCACAAAGATCTGTATTTTCTCAGCCGCTGCGCTAGTGTGGATTTACGCATATTAGTCACTTGTAGAAAACACATACTGTGTGATTTCAGCACTCAAAGTGTTAAGTAATATCTGCGCCGCACATGCGTTTCGTTCGAAAAATATTACGGCTGTGCTGAGTCACAAAGATCTGTATTTTCTCAGCCGCTGCGCTAGTGTGGATTTACGCATATTAGTCACTTGTAGAAAACACATACCGTGTGATTTCAGCACTCAAAGTGTTAAGTAATATCTGTCAAATACACTGCTGAGAAATAAAAGGTTTTTTTTTTGTGATGCAGTTTAGTGCATGCATTTTCAAAGTTGCTTTCAAAACTTCCTAACCAGGCCATTAAACAGATCTCCTAGAACAACTCCTAAGCACCATTACAGTGCTGGACCATTTCCACAAGTGGCGCGGTAATAGCCCACCATTAGCCTACCATTACCTTGCGTTTTTATTACCGACGAATTTTATCGTGAATTTCATTTTTAGATTTTGTAGCCATGAGGTAACCAGACCTACTCACACGTTTACCGAGTCGTGGTCTCCACTCAAGAACTGACCCCAGCGGTTGTCAGTTCTTCGCGAGATATGACCGGTCCACTGCCACATTAGCTTGCTAATTCTTAGAGCTTTGTGGTTCTCTGTCGGCTGTATTCGTTACGAGTCATATTCTTCATAGAAACTAGCATAGCTCTTTCCATAGCTTGCTGAGCGACTTTGAACTGGTGGACCAGCCCTACCGTGAGGGTCCACGTCTCAGCTTCGTAGGTCATAACGGGTAGGACGCACTGGTTGAAACTTTCGTTTTCATCATAGGTTCGGTAGGTTAAAGTAAGCTGATTCAAATGATACGTCTATAAAATCACAAAATTCCTATCTCAAAGCTGATTCACAAGATATGTTAAAAAAAGTGCAAACGTCCTATCTCAAGCAAAATAAACTTGAGTTTGTTCATCTGTTCCTTAAAACTTTTAACACTTGTCGATCCTACTTTAAAACTAAACTGAATTCAGTCTACACGGAACTCAGTTTTCCACAGAACTCAGTCCTCAACTCTACCGAACTGAGTTCTCAACGGCTCTTCTAGCTAAACTCGTTATTTCGCAGTTGCATCGTTTGATCGCAACTTTCCTCGGGTAATGTGGGCAATTGGTAATAAGTTTTTTTGAGAGCAGTTTTATGAGTTGGTACCTATGTGTTATTTTTTTATTTTTAGGTAAAGGGATTTTGATTATTTTACCTATGACTACCTTATACAGTTTAGCAAAGACCGTGAGTCTTTGCTAAATTTATGCTAAATAATCTTAATTAGTAAATATTTATTATAAAAGTTCCATAAAAGATCTTACAAAAGATTCGGTTCCCCGTAGTGAACTTAAAGAATACCTTATTCGTAAACATTATTAGTCCGTTGACAAATTTTGAAATAATAAATCAAAACTAAAGGTATTTGGCTATGGAAAGCTATGGAAAGAGCTATGCTCGGAGTTTCTCTAAAGGATAGGATTCGCAACGAATACATCCGACAGAGAACCAAAGTTATCGACATAGCTCTGAGAATTAGCAAGCTGAAGTGGCAGTGGGCCGGCCATATCTCGCGAAGAACCGACGGCCGCTGGGGCAAACGTGTTCTTGAGTGGAGACCATGACTCGGTAAACGTAGTGTAGGACCCCCTCCGACCAGGTGGGATGACGACCTGCGAAAGACTGCTGGTAGATGCTGGATGCGCCAAGCTGAAGACAGGGCGCTATGGCGCTCATTGGGGGAGGCCTATGTCCAGCAGTGGACTAATATAGGCTGATGATGATGATGATCAAAGCTATTTGGCTGCATTTGATTCTTGTGCATGATATTGTATAAAATATCTGATTACTATATTTCCAGCTATAAATAGACTAGGTTTATTATTATAATAAATTACTGCGCCCTTAAAGGGTGAGTACAGGTAGGTACACCTCTAAGCTGCCTGGCCACCACTTTCTGGGCATATGTCACTATCGAAAGAACCAACAT
Organism: Eupithecia dodoneata; assembly: GCA_947044415.1. Taxonomy (NCBI): domain Eukaryota; kingdom Metazoa; phylum Arthropoda; class Insecta; order Lepidoptera; family Geometridae; genus Eupithecia; species Eupithecia dodoneata. The sequence goes on from OX345665.1 coordinate 2,648,929, forward strand.
ATATTTTCTAACGACATCTAGGTACATACCTTTAGTTTGGCCACAGTTATAATAATTCAATACTAGGTTTGGGTAATCTATTAACTTTAATTGCCCATGACACAAGCCCGTCTTCACTTCCCCCAAGGGTCGTTTCCCCTTCGGGTCGCAGCAGAAGATGGGCAGTGAAGGCGTTAATAGTTATTCTAAAACAAGTCCTATTCTTAAAACTACTCTGTCGACATTGACGTACAAAAAAACGACTAAGCAATCTAAATCTAAAATAAAATCTAAAGTATTTGTTTATTTGTTTGAAACAAAATTTCATCAATTCTTCATTGAAACTGAATATTATTTTTCTCAGGAAAACACTTATTGAGCCGCCCTACAAAAGGTCAAGTTCTTCACAGAAAAGTTATTTTCTAAATAAAATAAGAGTTTTCCGCGAACTGAGGCAAACGCAATTCGATCTAAACCCAATAAAATTAGGTTCTAATAACATAGCACGATGAAATCATAAGGTAAAGCTTAGACGTCTGTCAAATTAGTGATGGTGGATATATTCTTTAGTGGAATTGGTCCTACACCAAATTCTTTGTATTTGGATATTTGGATAACTTTATAGCTTCATCATCAACCAATGTTAGTCCACTACTGGACATAGGCCTCCCCCAATGAGCACCATAGCGCCCTGTCCTCAGCTTAACGCATTCAGCATCTACCTGCAGTTTTTCGCAGGTCGTCATCTCACCTGGTCGGAGGGCGTCCTCCACAAGGTTTAACGAGTCGTGGTCTCCACTGAAGAACACGTTTGCCCCAGCGGGCGTTGGATCTTCGCGAGATATGGCCGGCCCACTGCCACTTCAGCTTGGTAATTCTTAGAGCTATGTCGATAACTTTGTTTCTCTATCTTATTAGTTACTTTATAGCTTAGTAGTTCGAAATTTACTATTGAAATTGCCCCTGTTTAGTGCGGCAAAAGTCGAACGAGAGAATAGAGGAGGATCGTTGTCAAGAAGGCGCATGAGGGCCGATTCAGGCCGAAATGGCAGCGACCGGCCTCTGCCGGTTGCTGCCATTTCGGCCTCTAATCCTATAATATTCCATTATTATTATTGCCATTTCGGCCTCTAATCTAGGCCTAATCGTATCTCTATACGATGAGACATTTTCAAACGAAACTAGTCTTAAGAAGGTATGTAGATAAGGTTTAAAATTACTTCTCGCTGAAAGTGCTCGTCGCGCCGCTGCCGGTCGCTGCCATAATTATCACGTCAACACTAATGAGACACCAGACCGCGTTATGGTCGTACTGACTAGTTAGACCACAAGCAGCTAATTAACCCGTGGTCTAACTGACTAGTTGACCACAAGTTAATGAATTAACCCTGTTCTTACTGTTAACTATTCTCACCTCACCACGAAACTGTAGTCAAGCGGAAGATTCAATTAACATTTTATGGGAACACTTCACTATTCCCTCAACATATTATTCTTTAATCTAAAGACTTCTGCGAATGGCAGATGGTATTTGTTATCCTGTATTAGTGAATTATCTTATTAAATTGTTCAGAAGGAAGGGAGCGGAAAAGTTTGACATTTTCGGGCAACGCCCTTTGGCATATCTTTGAAGTCACCTTTGTTGTACGAGAAACTGCTTATTTACAGGTATATAGGTATGGGTTATTCCTTCATCGGTAGATTGTGAGGACAGCTTAGGGAAATGCCTCGGGCGACATAGTCAAGCTCAACTATCTCATTAAAGAAATAATTCTATAAACCAACCTGGGGCAAACGTGTTCTTGAGTGGAGACCACGACTCGGTAAACGTAGTATAGGACGCCCTCCGATTAGGTGGGATGACGACCTGCGAAGGACTGCAGGTAGATGCTGGATGCGGCAAGCTGAAGACAGGGCGCTATGGCGCTCATTGGGGTCGCCTATGTCCAGCAGTGGACTGCTATAGGCTGATGATAATAAACCAACCGCTACACGGAGAATACAACAGCCAGAGAGAGAGGGTTACTTTCTCATTTATATTATTAGGAGTTATGGAGTTATCCATATCAACTACTAGTAGTACGGGACGACTAGTAATGGGGGTTCCATATCATCGAATAAAATAGTGTACCAAAGAAACCCTAAAAGAAACCCTAAAAATAAAATGGCAAGCTCATTGAATGTGTTCACACTCAAATAAGCACCACATATTATCATAAAGTATAATTCACTTCTTATTAAACGAACTCTATTGAACGAGCAAACTACTACTTTACCTAAGAACCGTGTTCTTGTGTAAGTAACTGTATATAATTTGTCGTTTTGAGAATTAATGAATATTAAACTTAAACTAAAAAAACAGCAAAAACATGACACGGTCCAAGCCCATCCAAGTACCTACTGATCTCAAAATAATAATAAAAAAAGTTTTGTGCTCGGAGGTCTATTCTACTAGTACTACTAGTCTACTTTACTCAGTCTTATCCATAGAAACTTTTTATGGCTCGTTTCGCCACTAAATTGCACTTATAAAATAATAAAACATGTGGTTGGTAGCACGAAACCTAATATTAAACTGGGTATACCCCATACCCAAGATATGAGCTATTGTAAACATAGGAAAACGAAGCGCCCGTTACTCTTAGCCCAATAGGCGGACCACCCGGCGCTCTCATTATTTCTCCCAGTTTGCGAAGGATCATAATGGAACGGGATTCGATTTTGCTTTAATAACTTGTTTTTTATTTTATTTCATGTTATTTTTTTTTTCATAGCAAGCTAAGAGGCGACTTGGAAGGCCCAGAATGAGATGGCGTGACGAGCTCGAGGCACATCTTCCATCATGGCTTGTTGCAGCGTGGGATTGCGAGGAGTGGAAGGAGGAAAAGGAGGCCTTTGCCCAGCAGTGGGACAATAATGGCTCAAAATAAAATAAATAATAGCAAGCTAGAAGGAGCCAAAAGGAAAAACGCGGCGTAGAACTTGATGAGTCCACCGCTCATCTTTGGCTATGTAACAAAATAAATATGATTGTTATCTTGTGCAACTAAGGAAATCAATCTGCAGCGGAATAGTTTGATCATTCAAAATTCCCAAAAAATCAAGCAAAATTGTTCAATCTACGTCATTTGATGTTTAATAATTAGGTCTCAAGTTACAAGAAGTGAAATAGAGGGAGACAGTTCAAAAGATGGGAGGACGAGCTAAGAGACAGCAGGGAAAACGTGGATAAAGTTGGCGAGAGGTAGGTAGGTTAAAGTGGAAGGGGTTGGAGGAGGCCTTTTCCAAAAGAGGACAAACAGAAAATATAGATGTAGTTTAAGCATTAGTATCTAAGTAAAACCATATATGTACATATTTTCTGAATAAAAGGTTTAAAATGAAATGAATTAGGTCTCAAATCTCAGTGTTGGCAAAACCACGTTCATCTGTGGCGTGTACACACGCTCCTTATTGCTCCAGTCCCTAAAATCCCACAGATTTGAGTATAAAAGGAAATCAATGAATGTGGTATTTTTTCGGCGTGACAAGTTCTAAAGTTGCCAATAATGAATAAAGACATTTTCTTCAATCGTACTTTCGATTTATTGAGTGGTATTTCCTCTTCGAGAGCTGTTCAATCCGTCGACTTAGAAAAATACTCAAATAAAACCATAATATTGGGAAAAAATAATGTTTCCTTTTTGTTGAGATTTGTCTTTTGTTCAGTATGAATAAAGCGAATGGCTATATAAAGTAGGTACGTAAAAACGCTAAGGATACAATTTTGCGTATTTTGCTTTTAAAGAACTAATATTGTAAGGAACACTCAGGAAAGTACCTACCCTTATTAATTATTATATATAATATGTATCTTAAGTTATTTAAAACGGGATATTTACCATGATTTGATTTTTGAGTTATCCAATATTTCGGCACAGTTGCATGCGCCATGATTACGGAATAACTGAAGGCACTAAAAAAAATGACTTTAGTGTTGATAACCATGATAGTTTTAAAAGTTTTAATATGTGTCTTATTTTGTAGAGAATATTATATTTTCGATAGCTAAGTTTTTGCGGTGGTTGTACTGCACACATTTATAAAGACTCTAAAAATATATAAATTAAACCGACCTAGTACGGATAGACTCGCACACGGAGGGTTCGGTAACATCGAACGAAATCATTTCGCATAAGAAACCCTAAAAACGGCAAAAGGCAAAGATTTTGCCGTTTTTAGGGTTTCTTTTGCGAAATGATTTCGTTGGATGATCGTTCGTCTTTTTGAGCATAAATGAATATTAAACTTAAACTAAAAAAACAGCAAAAACATGACGCGGTCACCCATCCAAGTACTGACCGCGCACAACGTTGCTTAACTTAGCTGATCACGCAACGTTCTTTACGCCCAACAGGGTACACAAAAACAAAAAAAAAATATACATATAAACCAAATGCAGCAAAAAAAAAAACTTTGAGAAGGGGAAAAAAAAGATATTCCCACAAAACCCAAGGACCGAGGGATCGTCACCCCTCGAGTTGACGCCGGGGTAATGAGGCCAAGCCTCGAGGCCCCACTCTGTGCCCCCACCAGGGCCGGAAAGAAATTTATTAAATTGATTGATTGCCCAATAGGGCAATAAATACTACATTGTAATAAATACTTACTTATACATTAATAACCTACTAATTAACACTTTGAGTGCTGAAATCACACGGTATGCGTTTTCTACAAGTGACTAATATGCGTAAACACACTAGCGCAGCGGCTGAGAAAATACAGATCTTTGTGACTCAGCACAGTCGTAATATTTTTCGAACGAAACGCATGTGCGGCGCAACACAACCGATGTCTAAAGCGGCAGCACGAATTTTTTAGGTTAAAAAAAGATCGCAGTCAGTCGAAAAAAAAACCGCAGTCAAAGTGTGCTAATTGTGATGACAACAATTAATATCTATAATTAGTATTGAGCATCATATACATAGTGTAGGCCATTTATATTTATCATATAAAAAACAACTCATTTTCCAATTCAATTACGTGTTAGTTCTTACATTTATTTAATTCAACCCAACATGCCTCTTTTTCCATTTACGCACTATTTCAAATACTTACCCGAATGAGAGGAAAGGTTTAATTTGCAAATGCCCTCATTTGGTTATCATGCGTTATTCATGAATGATTCGTAGACCAATCAAATCACGTACTATTTCATAAATAGGTATTTACACAGTGAAAATAATTTAATATGTAATTTTTGAATGGAGCTTGGAATATTGGAATTATATTCCAATGCGTGATTTAAAAGGGAACTGATAGTATTCTGAAGAGCGTTCCTTCAATTTCATAATATTTCGGTATGGCGGCGTTCAATCGAGATTGTGAGCGTTCGGTATGTCGTTTATCGATATGCGGGTTCGAATGTATTTACTATTTCGTTACACTAAATCATATTATTAATAATATAAGTGTAAGTGTTAAATACTTCTAAACATGAAATAATCAAGAAAATATACATTATTGACAACCTCTGTGGCACGGTGGGCGAATGTCCGCATACGACGCAGGAAATTGGAGGTTCGATTCCCGCCTCGGGAAAAATGGTTGTACGATCGTCTTTCGGTCATGAAGTGATTTATTTATTTATTTTATTTATTGATTGATGTAATCAGAACGACCTTAGGCCAATTATACTAATTACAGAGGCATCGTTTTCTATGTATAATAAAAAATATCTATCTATGTAATATATTATTATTATCTATGTAATATGTAATATCTATCTATGTGAGATCGCTTCTAAGCGATAAGGCCGCCCATTGTACTTGTCACATGTAATATCTTTCATAATGTTCTGTATCTGGTGTACAATAAAGTATTTTTGTATTGTATTGTATTGTATATTGTATTATGTATATCAGTTATCTAGTACCCATAACACAAGCTCTGCTTACCATGGGACTAGATAATGCTGTGTGAATTGTTGTCCAGCATTATTATATATTATTATTATTATCATATAAAAGGATATCGTCGGCAGGACAGAAGTCAAAAGCATTATTTAATAGTATTTGCATCATATTGTGCAAGTTTTTAGATTATGCAAAACTATTAACTTGATTATCAAGATATTTCTCAATAAATAGAAATACATATTTTCCCCTTGATGTCATTTATCTTGTAAATGTTCGCACAAAACATAGCTTGAATGTTCTGTGAATTATACAAGGGTGCCCAAACAAGGTTCTTGATTGCAACTCAAAACATATTCAAACATTGGCGTAGTACAAATTATACAAGGGTGCCCAAACAAGGTTCTTGATTGCAACTCAAAACATATTCAAACATTGGCGTAGTACAAATTATACAAGGGTGCCCAAACAAGGTTCTTGATTGCAACTCAAAACATATTCAAACATTGGCGTAGTACAAATTATACAAGGGTGCCCAAACAAGGTTCTTGATTGCAACTCAAAACATATTCAAACATTGGCGTAGTACAAATTATACAAACATAGCTTAGAGTAAATGGGCGGTGCTTTGTGAAGATCAAGCTTTCTTTATTATATTTTGTTTTGGTTTATGTATAGTGGTTCTAACCGGAACAAACTGGACTAGTGCTAACACTAGTAAAAAAAGTCAAAAGCTTTTTTTACCTAGAGCAGCGTTTGACTTCTGTCTTGCCTAGTCTTTACTAGGCAGGACAGAAGTCAAAAGTTGTTTTTATTAGTGTTAGCAGCGTTTGACTTCTGTCTTGCCTAGTCTTTACTAGGCAGGACAGAAGTCAAAAGTTGTTTTTATTAGTGTTAGCAGCGTTTGACTTCTGTCTTGCCTAGTCTTTACTAGGCAGGACAGAAGTCAAAAGTTGTTTTTATTAGTGTTAGCAGCGTTTGACTTCTGTCTTGCCTAGTCTAGGCAGGACAGAAGTCAAAAACTTTTTTTACTAGTTTTAGCAGCGTTTGACTTTTGTCTTGCCTAGTCTAAACTAGACAGGACAGAAGTCAAAAGCTTTATTTACTAGTATTAGCAGCGTTTGACTTCGGCCTTGCCTAGTCTAAACTAGGCAGGACAGAAGTCAAAATCTTTTTTTACTAGTGTTCGCAGCATTTGACTTCGGTCTTGCCTAGTCTAAACTAGGCAGGACAGAAGTCAAAAGCTTTTTGTACTAGTGTTAGCAGCGTTTGACTTCGGCCTTGCCTAGTCTAAACTAGGCAGGACAGAAGTTAAAATCTTTTTGTACTAGTGTTAGCAGCGTTTGACTTCGGTCTTGCCTAGTCTAAACTAGGCAGGACAGAAGTCAAACGCTTTTTTTTTCAAAGAACTACGTGACGAGACAAAAACTAGAATTGTTCTTGGAACTAACTTAGATAAGGGAACATTACGTTACGGTGCCTTTAGCGATTTCTTCCAGGCAACCTGTGGATGATAGAAAATTGATAATTTAAGACAGGCAAAAAAAGTTAGGTATTCAACATAAAACATAATAATAAATATTCTTATGCAAGTAGACACATAACTATTAAATCAAAAATATACTGTAAAAATTATATACCTTGTAAATAAAACTTTTGATCTACCATGGTTATTAACACTAAAGTCATTTAAAACGGGATATTTACCATGATTTCATGCGCCATCAAGGAATTACTGAATTTCCTTCAGGTTATGAAACTGTGTCAAAATATTGGAAAACTCAAAAATCAAATCATAAATATCCCGTTGAAATGACATTAGAACTAATAAATAAATACCAAGAATAAAATAAATAGTACCAATATTCACTTTTCCGACAAATAAAAATATTGAACGCGAGCTTACGCACTATCGACACTGCAAGTATGGTTCTAGCTTGAGACATAAACGACCGGTTTTACAAATAAACCTTCCTTTTAATCAACAACCAGTCCATTTAATCTAAAACAATTCCAGTAGCCCTAACGACAAGAACATAATGCTGAGCACCGAAACTTGAAAGAGCTTTATAGAGATACAAACAATTAGTTGAGAGCCATTAGCTTACGTTTTAATAACGCCCATTCTGCGCAAACGTCTCATGTGTATATACTTATATACTAATCTTACACAAGGTTGGCTTTTATAGCCAACCTTGTGTAAGATAAGTACATAAACTACGATAGAGCTATAGGGACCACCTCCAAACGTGAGATTCTTGCGGCGATTATACTTAATAAATAGCCACGAGAACCCACTATTTGAGGTGGTCCTGATATTGCATCTTAACGCCGTATAGAGACACGCTCAAGGATCATCATCTGCTTATGTTAGTCCACTTCTGGACATAGGCCCTAAGCGACATAGCGCCCTGTCTTCAGCTTCGCTATTTGGTGCCGGCCTAGAATAGCACCACCCTAACTCTTCCCGTGGTGGGTGTCGTAGGAGGCGAATAAGGTACATACACCGGGAGGCGGGCAGCAGCGCTATCGAGTCGATTGATTCATTCGATACTATTGTGGATAATCGATTCATACATACATACGTCGTGGTTTTCTCGCACAGTCTCATTCTCGTAGCTTCTGTAATGTCCCTTCCAAGCATTAAACCATGAAAGGCATGTTTGCGTGTGAAATTATACACTACATGTATATCATTTCACATTGAGGCGCTTCATCTTTGTCTCTAGTACCCATGAAACGAGCTCTGCTTAGCTTGGGGCGAGATGAAGCTATGTGGATTGTCCAGCATTATTTATTATTATTTATTTATAATCTGGCGTGGGGCAGTGCATCGATGAATAGCGTAGCATGCGTGCTTCGAAGAATAAAAAACCTTTTGTTTTTTTTTACTTAACTGATAAGAAACCCTTTTAGTGAAAACATAAATAATAGGCTACACATACTTAGGTATCACGGCAAGTACTAACTATAAAAGTTTTGGTCCGCGAAACTAAGAGCGCACAAAAAATTAAACTCAACTTTTCTACTTATCGGTAAAGGTTCAAAAGCTTCCGCGATAAACTATGTACGGTAGGGAAGCCACTAAAATATTCTAGTCTCGCCAGTTTCGGGGCCACACATTATCTGAATAGTTCTAGTTAAATGGTCCTTTCGGGAGCTTCTTGCTTATAAACAACGTTGTTTAGCAGTTTCCGCTTAGTGGATTGCAAGTTTTATGCTGTAACTTTGCTTGAGTCTTGTTTCTGTTGCATAAAGTTTAGAATGCTGTGATAGCTTCTACATGCTAAAACTACATGTAGTTCATAAATCTGTAGAATATGACGGCGTCCATTTAATATAAGCTTTATTGTAATAGACCTAAAGGCGTGGATGTAGCGACTGAACTACGAAATACCGAAAGCTACGCCGTAGCATGCTACGCTGTAGAAGCTACGCCGTAGCAAATAATTGAGGAATTGAGAACGTAACTAATCTCGAGAGCAGCTGAAACGATTTCGCTAATTCTTTTTTTAGAATATTCCTTGAAGTACGAGAATCGTTCTTACGGAGAGGAAAAAGAGAAAAATTAAAAAAAATTGCCTGTTACAAATGACCACCCGGGCAAAGCCGAGACAAGCCACTAGTATTAATTAAATTCGTTTAAATTTGATTCGAGATTAAAGCTGTTTTTAAAGATCTGCGGCTGCTACTTATCCCAGGGGAATAATTTATTTATTGGATGACCTCAGGATTGTCCTTTATACAACTGCGAAATAATCATCCAAATCATTCTATAAACACCGAAGAAATCGACAGGCATACATTCAATAAACATATATATACATACATACAGCCGAACAAAGAAACTTCTCCTTTTATCGAAGTCGAAATACATAATAATCTGATACTAACACTGCGAAAGATTGTGCTAATAGAATACCAAAAGGTGTCAATGGTGGTGATTTAGACGCGATACTACTGTCATTGTGAGTTGATTGTGTTAATGGAATTAGGCCCCAGAAGATGGATATTGTAACCGGGATTTAAGGAATAATCCTTAACCCATAGATCTATTCATATCTATCTACATATATCAGGATTATTTAACCCTCATCCACTTGTCGCATACGTTAGGATTTGCATACCTAATTGGAATATGCATTTGGGTTGCTACGTCTATCATTAGATAACCACAAATGATGTTGGAACTTCATTGACAAAAGTTTCACTGGGGAGAAAAGTGCTTATATTAATTTAATAATATAAAATAAATTCGTTTATTTTACACAGAATACAAAAAAAGGACCCATATCATCTATACTAATAATAATAATATTATCAAGAAAGGTTTGATTTTTTTTTGTTTGTTTGTATTGAATAGGCTCCGAAACTACTGGACCGATTTGAAAAATTCTTTGGGTAGCTACGCTATCCCCGGTGAACATATGCTATATTTTTAGGTAATATTTTCAAAAAAGTTAGGGATCCTTACTAAAACTCCAATAATGTAACCCAGGGTGTAAAATATCACCTAATAAAGGGAAATTCGAGTTTAACGCGGGTGAAACCTCGGGAAACAGCTAGTTAAATAATAAATTCGTTTATATTCTCGTTTATTTCTTTTGTCCATTTGCGCCGCACTCTTCCATCAGCGGCGGGGGCCGGTCGCGGGGCTGTGCGCCCTGCAGGTCCCAAGCCAGCTGATAGTGGGGGTCGGCCTCGCCGCACAGATGTTCGCGGCGGTCGAGGCGACGGTGGCAGCTCGTCTTCGCTGCTCAACACATCACTCGTCTCAGGCGGCGTTCTAAATTCCTCTTCATCTGAAGACGAGGATGTGGAGCTAGCCGAAGCGGGCTGCGGTGGTGGTGTTTGGTGCGCTTGTGCCGCCCTTGTACGCGCTCTTGTGATCATTTTGTGATGAATTTAGTTACATTCACGACATTATTAAATAAAATATAAATAAATGTAAAAATTTTCACAAAAAGACGTCTGTCACGGGCGGTGTCATATTTTACATTAAATTATTTATATTAAACACAGAATACAAAATAAGGACCCATATCATGGAAAATAAATAAAAATACTTAGAAGAATAATTAAAATACTAGTCCACATCTAAAACGCCGTCCATCAACAACCCATGTTCAATCCATCCACGGTTGTCTGGTTGATATCTCTTCAGCGATTAGACCGCCAAATTGTCTCATATTTTGTATATTTTGTAATCTTTTTTGTTGTATTTAGAATTTTCTATTTATCTACCTCTAATTGAGAATAGAATTACGCTTCAATACGTCACAACTACGTAAGTTTCAGTCTAACTATCCTATCCATCCACGGTAGACTGGTAGATATCTCTTCAGCGATTAGACCGCCAAATTGTCTCATATTTTGTGTATTTTTTAATCTTTTTTGTTGTATTTAGAATTTTCTATTTATCTACCTCTAATTGAGAATAGAATTACGCTTCAATACGTCACAACTACGTAAGTTTCAGTCTAACTATCCTATCCATCCACGGTAGACTGGTAGATATCTCTTGAGCGATAAGACCGCCAAATTGTCTCATATTTTGTGTATTTTTTAATCTTTTTTGTTGTATTTAGAATTTTCTATTTATCTACCTCTAATTGAGAATAGAATTACACTTCAATACGTCACAACTATGTAAGTTTCTACTTACCTACTTACACTAAAGCTTCTTGTATTCGTAGCTAAAACCATGCACTCTTGTATGTAAATTCAATTACGCAATACAAGAGCACAGCTTCCTGATAAATTTGAGATGAAACGACGGTGGATTGAACTTAAAATGATACAGTGGCATTTTAATCACTATTTGGTCAAATTAAATGGTAATTACTTAAAGTTTCTGAATATTTTTACTGAAATGAAAGTTTTATGGGACCATCATGACAGAAGAACCGACGGTCGCTGGAGCAAACGTGTTTTGAGTGGAGACCACGAGTCGGTAAACGTAGTGTAGGATGCCCTCCGACCAGGTGGGATGACGGCCTGCGAAAGACTGCAGGTAGATGCGTCAAGCTGAAGACAGGGCGCTATGGCGCTCATTGGGGGAGACCTATTTCCAGCAGTGGACTATCATAGGCTGATGATGATGATCATGACATAATAGTGTATTAATTTTATCTAATCTATGTTGTCCCATAGCTGGGCATAAGTTTCCCAGAAACTCTTCCAGGGATCGCCTTCGTTGGCCAGGTTCGAAATGGAATAAAATTTTAATTATTATAATTATTTTTTAGCTTTATTCTAAAGTGGCTTTTAGTAAGTCCTAAGAAATAAACGTACCTAATTGATCTGACTTCAAATTTATTCATAAATATAATTTTAATATAAATAATGTTGGACAATTCACACAGCATTATCTAGCCTCAGACTAAGCAGAGCTTGTGTTATGGGTACCAGATAACTGATATACATAATACAATATATAGATATATATTTCTTTATTATACATAAAAAACGACCAGAACACCCGAAACATATCAGTACACACATTTGTACCGAGGCGGAAATGGAACCCCCAATCCAACCCTTCTGCGACCGCACCGCGCCACAGAGGTCCTCAAAAGCTACACGTGAGGTAACAATAAAAACAGCTCTATCAACCATTCCTATGGGAAAAGCATCGCGTAATATAATACATGCATTGTATCAACAAAGCTCTGTATTTTATACCACCGGGAGCGAAAGAAAATACGATTTCTCTGAGATATCCAATACGAAATAACTCCCTCGAATCATTGTTACCAGCAGGTTGATGGAGTCTTTTCTAACTTGGTTGTTTCTAGCATGGTTTAGCTGGACAATGCAAGGCGATAAATATTTTTAAACTTACGCGATCAGAACAAATAATTACACGTAGAGTCTGTGCAAAAAGAGAAGTCTCTTAGGAATGGAGGGCGCGCGTGTGCCAATGTACTACTTTTGTTGCGTTAATATGTTAGTTCACCGTTTCGCCACGAGACTTAAAAGAGACAAAAAGATACAGTTAAGGGTTTTATGAAAGAATATTAAACTGTAATCACGGTTTCACTAGAGTCTGTATAAGTTATATATTTCTAAAAAAAGATACAGTTCAGGGTTTTATGATAGTACATATAACCTGAGTGTCATCACGGCCTTCACTAAAGTCTGCGTTCAAAGAGTTAAAACTACACAATATTGCCGGCGGTCAAAGGGTGGCGAAACAACGGAGTTTTACTACCCTCTCGCCACTTGACCTACAAATAGCCTCTCGACGCTGCGAGAAGTGGGATGATATTGCGCTGTGTTTCCACCGATTTTACTGTTACTAACGGACAATCAGGGAAACGAATAGGGAACTTACCAAAAGCACCGCAGCAGCTCTTCTCCGAAAAATAAAATTAAAATAAATGTAGTTATTTTCAGATTACATCCTATATTGTTATGAAAACAAAGATTTTTCTTTCGAAGGCTTAATGTATGTAATGGGCATGTATGATTTCTAAATTATCAAAGAGAAGATACTTACCTTCTAAGAGTTTTTCATCAGTCTTAACAGTAAAAATATCCTTTAGATCACGTAAGTTATAATGATTTTAATTGAAATAAGTAGGTTTGTTTAGAATTTGTTTTAGCAATCTCTCTTTGCTTTTGTCCTTTAAGTTAAATCCTGTTATGAAAAAATAACAAAAATATATAATATTGCTCACAAAATGCTTTATTTTTATGAGCAATGGACAAATTATTACAAGGGAAGGTTTCGTAGAAAATAACGCGCTATTTTGTGATTATAGCGATAGCGTGAATAGATGACGTAATCGGTGTTTCAGCTGACGACAGTGCACGGCGGTGCAGCGGTGTCCCTTTGCAGGCGGTCAGTGAATCTTCGAAACTGGACATCTTTCGCCCAAAGTTCTACCCTTAAGCCGCGTAGGTTGAGAGATGATGAGTTACTCTCAACATAAATGAATTAAAGCTCATATTATGGCGTGATTCCAGCTTCTCGGTGATATAGAATGTTTTATCAGGTTCATCCAATCGCTCAAAGCCACTTAAGACAATCATTCCCCACGACGCACATGTTGTTTTAGCAGATTTACCTACTAGCTAGCCCATGCCTACATCGCAAAGCATTCAATGCGCTTTGAAAGAAATCGGTTCATGAATCGATGATGAGTCTATTGAGGAGAACTGTACATGCAATCGAGAGGCTGAATGACCTGAATGGACATCGCAATGTCTTGCACCAATTGATGGATCGATGGGGGCTTGCTTCTATTGCGATGTGTTGCTCGATTGATGGCCTGTTTGCTTTAATGGAGTGAGTGATTGCTGTTGGCTTTCATCAAGCATTAGGTGACGTCGTACGAGTTCTTAGTTCCTCTTGAATGAGGAGGATCGTCACAAATTAGGATATGGATAACTTTGGAAGTGGTAGAGTGAGGAAGTGGACAACATTGGAAGTGGTCAAGTTAGGAAGTGTTCAACTTTGGAAGTGGTCTAGTTAGGACAAGGTCGTCCGGAGGGGATTTATCTATGCAAAACATAATGACTTTGGTTCTAGAATCAGAGATATTATTTGTAAATAAAGGCGTTATAAAACTATTGAAATATTTGTGATAAATATTATAGGACACACATCATAGGAGCAAATCGCAGTAGTTCCAAACAGTTTTCGCTATGACAGCTTTCATTCATCATTTTATTCGACGACCGATGTGGCGCGGTGGGCGAAGGTCCGCTTGCGACGCAGGAGGTTGCGGGTTCGATTCCCGCCTCGGAACAATTGTGTGTACGATCTGCAGATATTTGTTCCGGGTGTTCTGGTCGTTATCTATGTATAATAAAAAATATCTATCTATGTAATGTAATGTATTATGTATATCAGTTATCTAGTACCCATAACACAAGCTCTGCTTACCATGGGCTAGATAATGCTGTGTGAATTGTCCAGCATTATTTATTTATTTATTTTATTCGTATCTCCTTCATTTTCGAACTCGAATTTGAAACTCACTGTGCGTGTGCAATAATACATTGTCGAAAATTATGTTTCTTGTTTTTTGATGGATTATCTTTTTAGTCTCTATTATTGTGTATATTAAAAACCATACTCTGAATGACTTATATCTTAATATGAATTTGATGTTACCACAGTAATGTGGTTTCCCTAACACAAGCTTTGTTTATTTCAACAAGAACGGCTTTATAAAAAATATGAGGAGTATCTTTTTCTACCAATTATTCTGTATGAGGTACTTTCTTATTATAAATGGTGGGATAAAGTTTCAGGGACCGTGAAATTTTTCACTTAATAAAAAATGGTCTCATTTCGTGGATCTGAAATAAGATATTTTGTTATTATGTAAAATGGCTGTACTTATATTACTTTTTAGTAAAAATATAAATATGAGCATACTTACTATCTCCTTGTTAAAATTAAAAGCATAATACTTCTACTACTAATAAATCAAAAATAATATACTTTTCGGCCATATCTCGCGAAGAACCGATAACCGCTGGGTAAACGTGTTCTTGAATGGAGACCACGACGGTAAACGGTAAACGTAGTGTAGGACGGACGTCCGCCGGCCAGGTAGGATGACGATCTGCGAAAGACTGCTGGGAGATGGATGCGTCAAGCTGAAGACAGGGCGCCTATGGTGCTAATTAGGGGACTAACATAGGCTGATGAAGGTACTTTGCAATATTGCCTCATAGCCATAGCATGCATGATGTGGGAAGGCTATACTTTCCACTATGCACACAGGCGTACCAGAACAAAACCCCGTATTTGGGAGTTACATAGTTGTGTCCTGAACGCCACCTTTCCAGCAATCCAATTAGTTTTTAAGGTTCTCTTGTGCCATTTTTCTTACATGAGCTGTACTGCTTGAAATAAAATGCATTTTATTTATTATATCGTTCGATATAATAAATAAATCGATTGGTGGGAGATCTGGGCCTTTGCCCAGCAGTTGGACGAATCAGGCTAAATAACAAAATAGTTGACGAGTATCGATTATAGTGGTATAGATTATTAGAGATAACACAATTACTGTTAATCGTAGTTTATAAAATAGAATAAAAGTATTGACGGGGGGGTAATTCCTGGTTTTATTGATGTCTAAGCTACTCCCTCTACGACATATACATATATAGTATATCGTTTGGTCACAATGTATTTAACGAAATACCAAAGATATAAGCGGGCATGATGACAATAATAAACCAAGCTCAGAGACATTACTAAGCGGTACTCTGCCGTTGTTTGGAACGGCTCCATACAGCGTCCTAAGTACCAACACACTCATTAACACGGGGATAAGCTAATTACATTTTACGACGCATTTTCCGCGCCCCTTGTCATTTCTAAAAAACACCAAAAAGGTTACAATTTTTTATAATAATTTCGTTTAATTCTCGACATAATTCTCAGCCTAGAAGGGAAATAAAGGTATGTTTTAAATTGCGACAATCTGGCGACTTTCGCAATATCGGCACTTTTTTTTTGTATTTCTTTGTTGCTTTGGTGTAAAACTGTAAACGCATTGTAAATATTTTATCAAATATATATATATTATATATATAAAAGAAAGTCGTGTTAGTTACACTATTTATGACTCAAGAACGGCTGAACCGATTTAGCTGAAAATTGGTGGAGAGGTAGCTTAGAACCAGGAGTCTAACATAGGATACTTTTTATCATTTTAACCATTTGACTTGACACATAGATTTAACGGGGGCGAAGCCGCGGGGCGCAGCTAGTTATTATATATATAAAAGAAAGTCGTGTTAGTTACACTATTTATAACTCAAGAACGGCTGAACCGATTTAGCTGAAAATTGGTGGAGAGGTAGCTTAGAACTAGGAGTCTAACAAAGGATATTTATCATTTTAACCATTGGACACATAGTTTTCCACGGGGGCGAAGCCACGGGGCGCAGCTAGTGAATAAATAAATTTTCCTTTTTATGAGTCGTTTAACATAGATTAGCACAGACCTGGTTGATAACTGTTAAACTCATTACTTTAACTTATCGAAAATCTAAGGACAGGAAAATATTTCAACAATCTGAGTTCTTCAAAATTTTGTAGGCATTTTATAGCGCTGCAAAATATAAGACGTAGGCGGTGATATAAAATGAAATCATATTTATTGCATTTAAATTCAATGCCCTAGAACACAGAACTATGTAATTTCCCTAGGTTTTGTCTGATAAATATCATCATGTGCATCATTTGTCCTGATATATGTATCATTTCTTTCCCATGTAAGAAATGATCTTAACACTTTGACTGCTGAAATCACACGGTATGTGTTTTCTACAAGTGACTAATATGCGTAAATCCACACTAGCGCAGCGGCTGAGAAAAAACAGATCTATGTGACTCAGCACAGCCGTAATATTTTTCGAACGAAACGCATGTGCGGCGCAACACAACCGCTGTGTAGAGCGGCAGCATGAATTTTTTAGGTTAAAAAAAAGATCGCAGTCGTCGAAAAAAAATCGCAGTCAAAGTGTTAAAGATCATTTCTTACATTCCCATGTGAAAGAAATGATCTGAAAATACCAATATTTTTTGGGTAAGAAAATAAAGATATTTGCTTTTTAATAAAACAGAAAATATCTTTACAAATTGTTTCTTTGACACTTACTACACTACATTATAACCTAAGCCCAGAAGTGTAGCCTTACTCTAGAAATTAAAACATAAAGATTTGTTTGACTTATGAAGTTATACAACAATTTTTAAGAAGTTATACATGAAAAAATAATTCAACTTGATCGAGACAAAATAACAAATATACTAAAATACAAAGTTGTGGTGGGGGTTTGTTGTTTAATTTTTAATAATCAATGTTTACTGTTAGCTTGACCATTATGGATAAGTCAAACTAAAAGTATTTTAGTTACTACAGCAACGAATGTACCATAAATAATACCTACTAGCGTTGTACGCTCCTTGAATCGTTTTTCCGTTTCATCTGCCCTCAGCCTTATTTAAGAGACCAGCCCAAACATTTACCAAGGATTTATTTTAAATACTATGGGCTCTGAGATATACGGGCGGAGCACTTAACTTGTGTAAATATGGTGTATGAGGTTGCATACCAATGAAATAGGAAGAGCTTTATCTCTAAATGGATGGGCATGAGCGAATCTTCTTTCTTATAATAATCATTTATATCAGTTCATAGAGAAGTAAGAGATCTTATTTAACTTATTCTAAGGACCACGTGTGGTGGGATGACGGCCTGCGAAGGATGCATTCCTTGGCAGATGCTGGATGCGGCAAGATGAAGACAGGGCGCTCTGGCGCTCATTAGGGAAGGCCTACGAATACTATAGGTGATGATGATGCTGATGACTGTCCATAGTAATATATACCTACCTTAAAATTAGCATACATCTATATATCTATCTATATATATATATAAAAGAAAGTCGTGTTTGTTACAACACTTATAACTCGAGAACGGCTGGACCGATTTGACTGAAAATTGGTGAGAAGGTAGGTTAGAACCAGGAGTCTAACATAGGATATTAAAAAAAACCATTTGACAAATCGATTTCCACGGGGGCGAAGCCGCGGGGCGCAGCTAGTATATATATAAAAGAAAGTCGTGTTTGTTACAACACTTATAACTCGAGAACGGCTGGACCGATTTGACTGAAAATTGGTGAGAAGGTAGGTTAGAACCAGGAGTCTAACATAGGATATTAAAAAAAAACCATTTGACAAATCGGCTTCCACGGGGGCGAAGCCGCGGGGCGCAGCTAGTAAAATATAAAAAGACTTGATTAATAACACGCAATTTGTGATTACAGTGACAGCGTGTAGATGATGTAATCAGAGTGTCAGCTGATGGCGGTGCATGGCGGCGCAGTGGTGTCCCCTTGCAGGCGGCCAGTGAACTTTTGAAACTTGACATCCTTCGGCCAAAACTCTGCGTTCCAGTAGGTCGATTTGGACATTTGGATTTTGGTGTTGAGTTGGTATTCTGTCAGTAAATTAATTATAGTTCACATTATAGCTAGGGTCCAGCTTTATGTGTTACGAGAAGGTAAATAGATTCCCCGTTTCTGATCACCATCCAATACGACGTACATCTTCTTTTATAATATAAAAATGAATCGCTGAATGTGTTGCTAAGCGCAAATCTCGAGAGCGGCTGAACCGATTTCGCTAATTCTTATTTTAAGAATATTCTTTGAAGCTGCGAGGATGGTTCTTACGGAGAGAAAAAAAATTAAAAATTTGCCTGAAACAAATAACCACCCGAGCGAAGCCGGGACGGGCCGCTAGTTTACAATAGATATTTACTGAAGTTCGTCTAGATAGAAGTGTAGGTGGAGTATTCATGTAGTGTCGGTGTAAAGGTCCACTCAACACAAAAATGTGTATTCAAATATATCTAGGCTTGAAATCATAATATGAACAAAGGCACCACTAAGCGGCGACCATTGACGTATATCATTGTTCTCAGAGCGAGTTCACAAGGGCTGTACTATTCTATTTGTGCTATTGTGAATAATCTTTATATATATAAAAATCTATTGCTGTTCGTTAGTCTCGTTAAAACTCGAGACCGGCTGGGCCGATTTAGCTGATTTTGATTTTGAAATGTTTGTCGTAGTCCAGGGAAGGTTTAAACGGTGAGAAAACTTGGTAAAATTGTGCGGAAATTTCCACGTGGGCGAAGCCGCGGGGCGCAGCTAGTTGTGAATAATAATCTTTTTTTGTATGCTACTGATGACAGTTGAATTCATTTTGCTCATTTAAATATATATGGATAATTGGATCGATGAACATGGATTATTTTTGTTATTATTGAACTCGTTGCTTGTGTTTTATTATGTTGACTTCTGTTTTTCTGATATGTAAGCTATATTATTGTGAAGTTTCATTAAAATCCATTCAGTAGTTTTTACGTGGAAGAGTAACAAACATCCATCCATCCATCCATCCATACTTACAAACTTTGACGTTTATAATAAATAATAAATAAATAATGCTGGACAATTCACACAGCATTATCTAGCCCCATGGTAAGCAGAGCTTGTGTTATGGGTACAAGATAACTAATATACATAATACAATAAATTACATAGATAGATATTTTTTATTATAAATAGAAAACGACCAGAACACCCGGAACAAATATCTGTTCCGAGGCGGGAATCGAACCCGCAACTTCCTGCGTTGCAGGCGGACCATCGCCCACCGCGCCACATCGGTTGTCGAATACGAATACGATAATATTAGTAGGATAGGATTTTCTCTTTCTTTCCACAACTAAATCATCCCTCGTGAATGCAAAGGCGGTTGACGATGATGGCTGTGAAACACTTCGCCCACTGACCAACGAACAACAAACAAAAAAATATATATCCACCAGGGTAGCATGATATATGTATTTGGACAGTCATACGCCCGCAGCAATATTGAAATTGACTGACGCAAAATCGCAGGAAAACCATTTTCCGGGAAAACGATTTTGTTTGCTTATTTTTATCTCTATTTGTCTAGTTCTGTAAGTTCCACGTGTTTGTGGCAGGTATTTTGATATACCTATAATATTTTATATATTTTATGATGACATCATCATCATCAGCCTATAGCAGTCCACTGCTGGACATAGGCCTCCCCCAATGAGCGCCATAGCACCCTGTCTTCAGCTTGCCGCATCCAGCATCTACCTGCACTCTTTCGTAGGTCGTCATCCCACCTGGTCGGAGGGCGTCCTACACTACGTTTACCGAGTCGTGGTCTCCACTCAACATGTTTGCCCCAGCGGCCGTCGGTTTATGATGACGATTCTTTGTTATTAGATATACCTGTGTCTGGTTGGACACTTTTCAGCTAGTGTCAACCGATGGAAGATAATTGTAAATTACCTGAGTCATCAAATTATGAAGATTGTTCGATATTTTCATCATCAGAGCCTACAGGGTGTACCACGTGCAGGTTGGTTTGGATTTCGAGACGAGAAGTTGTAGTCTAGATATCTTTTATAAGTCAAAAATACCTGCCACACTACTGAAAACTGAACAAAAGTGTCTTGTGTTCTTTCACAATTTTGTTCAGATTTCAGTTAACATAAAATCGGTAGAAAACCGCTTCCTTTTACTGACAAGGAATTAGTAAAGAGTTTTTCCAAGAATTGCGAAATGTCAAAAATATAATCCACTATATATTCTCATTGTTTCAGAAAGTCCAATAAACTACCCATAAAAAGGGTTACAAAGGAACAAACAAAGCTCTTTACGACATAAATAAGGAAACAGAAACAGAGACAATGCATAAATGATACACTACTCATAAAATCTCTTGATATAATCCAATATGTATTTCATAAGGCCGATTTTCACTGAATTAGCTAGAGCAGAAGAGGACTTTGTTCTACAAAATTTACTAATTATCTAATTACCCTATGTATGCCTATATGCCCTATATGTATTATGTTTAAAACTACGCAAAACATTTTGTTGCGGTTTCTTTAAATAGATATGAGTGAGTTTTATACACCATTTGACACATGGATTTCCGAGCGGGCGAAGCCGCGTGGCGCAGCTAGTGAGATTATAATATACATACATAAATACCTTTACTTCCATATAAATATTAATATATTTATTTAAATACAGGACCTATACAAGTCTGAACGAACAATGTTTGAAAGTCAAGAGGCAAAACACTAGTTCAATAAATAAAAGCCTCCCATACTTCTCCACTCACTGAAGTAATAACCAGCTAAGGTTGACCTTCTCCTCTAAAATTTACTAGATCTTTCTCATGGATTCTGAGGAAAGCTGAGCCAACACGAGGGTCTGGCTAAAGTTGTGAGAGGTTGACATCGGGGTACTTAACGGTGTGGAAAAATCAACGAGAACTGGCCACTCTACTTGTGATAGCGTCTAATCATGCTATACTTTAGGAGGGATATTATCTACTATAAGGAAGACTGGTTAGATTATTCTTGCCTCTACATAAAATGTAAATTTAATAAACAATATCACACTTATATAGATTATAACTGCGATAGTTTGGTTTTTAGATGGATGGATGAATGTTCGTCACGTGTACTAGATGATCACGCAGTCGGCACTCGGCTGCCGGCTGACTGGGAATTTGAGGACTCATCTTACTTCTTAAACAAGTCTAGGTATAGTTATTATACCTATACAGTCATACCATTAGAAATACGGATAAATAATAATGTAATTCTGACTGGGTAATGATTTTTCTGTGGTGCCATATGAGAACTGCTTCGCTACAAGACTCTTATGAGTATTCAGCAAATACGTGACGGAAGAAGGTACATTTGATTTTACTAGTGAAACTCCAATCATATCTCTGATCTCCTTACAACTTCTGCTCTCCTGGTACTTTCAATGCTAAAAGTACTGTTCATAGGTGTGGGTTATGCTTGGCTAGATTACTCTGCCGGGTGATTATGTAACTCGCGACCGGTTTGCGACAGGCGTAAATTAAGCAATCAGTGCTGTCAAACGTCAATTTTGTATTAGTTTGACACCAGCTACAACGTCAAAATTGGCGTTTGACAGCACTGATTGCTTAATTTACGCCTGTTTTTTTGTCTGTTTTTCATATCATAAAATAGTAGGCGCAATGTCATTACGTTTACAACTGAGTACGTAAACTCAAAGAGAATACAATAACTACGTCGTTAACTAAAAAGTATCAACTGTCATCAGCAACATCACGTACAGTACAAAAACTGACGTCATGACCACAGAGCAACATGGCGAAATTCCGCGCGAAACCTGAAAATGTAATTATTAAATTTATTTTTATGATATTTTCGATTTAATAATAAATTGTATATTTTTTGTGGTTTATTAAGCACTATAAAATCTAATTAAGACATTTCCAAAATTATATTCAAAGACAAGGTTTATTTATAGAGTTAAGACAAAACACTGACAGCATACATAACACGGCTTGAACTCTGCGGCAACAACAAACTGCTCTGTAGTATAGATTAGGTACTCGTATCTACGATAGATTGTGCCTCGGGATGATAACTTCTATGGAAACGTTCAATATTCCAGCACTAATCAGTAAATTGTTCATACACTGTTCGTTGTCTTCTATGATGGAAAGATCTTATATTATTCTACTCTTGTAAACTTTCCTACAGCAAACAGGAGCGTCTCATAAAGACAGTGGGACCTTGTAATCCTTAAAATGATTCCGAAAAGTTCAATGCAAACATTATCTTGAATGCAATGGCGGCAACACGTCATGTCACGTCAGTCCATGATAATGCGATGATATCATTGCCTCGATATAATAAAGATAGATAATATTTAGAGAGAAGAGAAACTCGCGAAAGCAACATCCATTGAGATCGTTTCTAAGGATGTGTAGGTAGAAAGGCTTCAGGCAAGCAGTGAATTTAGGCCTACTACCTCTGGGTGTCACTACGTTTGCCGAGTCACGGTCTTTATTCAAAAATACGTTTACCCCAGCAGCGGTTGTATTTTCTTCGCAATTTGATAATACTGCGAACGTCTGCGACGGGGTACAGGTAGACGCTGGTTGCATCAAGCTGGACACTCATTACGGAAGGCCTATGTCCAGGTAAATCAACATAAAAAACTCTTTGGGTGGCTCTTGGACCACCAAAAATAATTCGTCTGCTTTTTGGTACTTTGGTATCATAACAAGTCTAAACAGAATATAGCACAAATCGATAACCAAATCCTGATAAGTTTTGACATCAAGGTCCAACGCGTCAGCCTTTAGCCTTTAACCCGTCGTTGGTGACGTATGTATAATAATAATGTCTGTGAGACCGGCAAGTTTGTAAAAGAAATAAACATAGGTAGTATAAAAAAAAGTCGCTTCCCGCTGTCTGTCTGCCCCTGTGTATACTTAGATCTTATAACTACGCAACGGATTTTGATGCGGTTTTTTAATAGATATGTATATTGATTCAAGGGGAAGATTTATAAAACCATTTGACTCATAGATTTCCAGGGGGGCGAAGTCGCGGGGCGCATCTAGTATATAATAAAATAGAGTTAAATTCTAAAATCCAACTACTTAACAGTTGTAAGTAAACCAATTAATTGGCAAATATAGTATTACCGTGTAAATATTAAAATGTTATCTAATAATACTTAAGTAGTCGGAGTCACTCATGCATTGTACCTAAGAATCTATTTAGGATTACTGATTGATAATACAGTTACATATAGTTATTAAAATACTTACATTGATAGATTATTTAAACGTCAAAAAAGTTCGTCCTTTCAATGTTGTGACTTCGAGTTCCTACCTGCCTCATTAGATTTTTCCTATATTTAGTTAAATAGGCTACAGCCATATCTTTGATCTTTGAGTTATGTTCGCAAAATATTCTGTTGTTTCTTTATTCGTTCTATATTTTATTTGTTTTAGAAAATACTATAGTGTCTATAAAACTGACAAAGGCTAGCTTAAAAATATAATTATTATACAAGATCAGAATATGTTATTGTAGAAAATATAATTTTGTATTTTTAAAATAAAATCAACCAAAATGGGCTTTACCCTGTGAATTACTTTAAATTTTTTTAAAAATCGGTTGCAGTGCTGATTGTACCTATGTTTGTAAGGTAACAACATTATAAACAAACATATGAAACAACTAGGTTTGTAAGTCAAATTGACGTCACTAATGTCGGGTTAAGATCATAATAAAGCTGTAAAATTAATAATTACGATAAAATGATGAGTCGTATATACAGGTCAGATCATTGACGTTAAATCGTCGATAAGAATAGGTACCTAAAGTCAGAATCTTACCGAAAAGAAGCAATGTTTACGAAACAAACAGACGATTTTTGAGTCAGAAAGATAAGGGGTAATGAAGTTGGCTTAAAAATAAACGAAAATAGAGCAATCAAATGCATTAATTGGGCTATCTTTGTTTATTTTTAAGCCGTAGTAGTTTTTATGTTGATAATCTGCAATCTAGGAAAGAGTCTAGGGAAGAAGAATATTTCAGCTAGTAGCTGATTTTGATACGCACTAAAAAACTATACGACAGAGAACCAAGGTTATCGACATAGCTCAAAGAATTAGCAAGCTGACGTGGCAGTGGGCCGGCCATATCTCGCGAAGAACCGACGGCCGATGGGGCAAACGTGTTCTTGAGTGGAGACCACGACTCGGCAAACGTAGTGTAGGACGCCCTCCGACCAGGTGGGATGACGACCTGCGAAAGACTGCAGGTAGATGCTGGATGCGGCAAGCTGAAGACAGGGCGCTATGGCGCTCATTGGGGGAGGCCTATGTCCAGCAGTGGACTGATATAGGCTGATGATGATGATGAAAAAACTATACGTAGGTACTAATTTAGTTTCAAACTATAAACGTATTAATTTCTGTCCGTAACTTCGCACGCGTTTTTTCTATGACGTTTTAAGGTTATTTCTATATCATGGAAAGTGATTTATGTTATAAAAAGTAGCCAATGTTTTATTTCGGGCCCGGAACTACCTGTATGCAAAATTTCAGCCCGACCCGTTCAGTAGTTTTTGCGTGAAAGAGTAACAAACATCCATACTTAAAAACGTTTTGCGTTCATAATATTAGTAGGAAGTAGGAATTTGTCTTTTATTTGTAATTGTTTTATTTGTGGTGTTCAATAAAAATAAAGCTTTTTCTATATATCCATCTTGTGGCGATCACAATAGGCCTATCATGGCCGCCGTGATACGAAAGCCACCCCAAAGCAAATAAAAAAAAAAATATATCCATCTACAGGTGGTAGTATTTTTTTAGTGGGACGAACAGAAAACGGACTCCCTCGTGGTCCCCCTAGGGGGACAAAATAGTGGTACCACGAGAAAACGGCCGGATAATATATGGGACACCTAAGACGCTTATCTTCATATGTCCTCACAAGTAAGTTCACTATGCAAATCGAAACGCGAGAGGTCATTTTTATTGCACAGATAGGATCATCGCGGATTGGTTAGGAACGCATTGGTTGACTAAGTGCTCAAGAACATTCGACTCAAGTCCCGAGTTAACCCGTGACCTATTTTATTTTTTAATTTATTGCTGGACAATTCACACAGCATCATCTAGCCCCAAGCTAAGCAGAGCTTGTGTTATGGGTACTAGATGACTAATTGATATACATAATACAATTGCATTACATAAATATATATTTTTTATTATACATAGAAAACGACCTATCAATGTTATGTACTTAACGTTCGGTTCTCGTTAGGATTAGGGTCTCAGATCCAGTGTGAGGTGAAGTATATACTTCTATTCAATAAACAGGGTTAATGATGTATCAATAACCCTATAGAATATAATAGAAAAACCTGTATCTGACACAGTGTCAGTGAATACATTCACTGTTAAGTCGATTATCACGACCACGTTTGTGAAGACGCCAGGAATTAGCAATAACCCTGTATTACCTATTTTGTCTACGCAACTTTCAAATTCAGATTGGTGTACCTTTCAATTCAGAAATGTATGCTCAGGTGATGGATGATGCTCTATAGGTATTTTTAACTGAAAAAAGAAGGAATTTCTTTGTTCGAATGTTTACGTATGTTTTTTTTATGTGCGTTCATCGATTTCTGAACCGGTTTGAAAAATTATTTTGCTATTGCTTAAATAATGACCAAGTCTCAAAAAATTTATACGTTTTTTCCCGCAAAATTTGGAAACTGTAAAGAAGAATAAAGGAGACTTGACGTAGTTTTTTTAGTTTTTCTGATACAATCAGATTCCCAATACTTTCATGAGCAGATAGAAAAGTACTGGAACTGTTCTTACCGAATGAATCTTCTCATCCCTAACATTATTCACGGATCGTGAATCCGTGCTGCCTCTGTAGGCAACAACGGTTCCGTGTCTCAGCTAAATTGGCAACGATCTGTCTTTAGCTACAAATTGCCTGCAATTATGGATTGATACAAACCTTCCTTATCCTGATTTACCTGGCAAGCAACGAATGCTAATAAATTCTATTAACAATGTTTATCTGTATTTCTTAGATTAATAGAAGACGATGTAATCTTTTGTACAAACTCATTTACATTTTACTTGACGACCTCTGTGACGTGAGCGAAGGTCCGTCTGCAATACAGGAGGTTGCTGGTTTGATTTCCGCCTCCACGGAAAGTGTTTAGGTACCTACATATATAAATTTTGAACTTTTGCGATGCTTGTTGATTCAGCAGAGCGTAAGAGTCATCTTCTTGTGAAGATCTCGCTGTGTCAGGTGTTGGTATCCTCTAAGTGAATAAGGAACTAACAGTATCTACACTCGGCTCTATACTGCTACATCCGTAATGAATTTAACAGCCTACCATAGTTTTTATGCTAAAAAATATTAACTTGCCAACAAAACAATTTAAACAGCTAGAGCAAGTAATATTATTATTCATTTATTTCAGATTATCATAAAATCCATATAAAATTAAAATACACACAACTTAAAAAATAAACAAACAAATAATAATAGCCATTACATTGAACACTGACACCTTTAGAATAGTACAACATATCCTACTTTAAAATTACTTAATGCAGATAATCTTGATTCCTAGCTAGTCTTGTTTTCTGGACTTCAGGTGTTGGTATACTCTGGGTGTATAAAAAACTAACGGTATCTGCACCCGCCTATCTACTACTATATCCATAATGATTTTATCATCCTACAATAGTTTTTTACATTAAAAAAATAATATACTTGCCAACAAAATAATTTAATCGGCAAGAGAAGGACTTTTGCCACTACGTGGGACATGGACACATTTAGATTAGTTAGCAGGTAGAGAATGCTATCTAACATCATACTCGCCTATGTACAACTTTTGTGCAATAAAGTATAGAATATACTTCTCCATCTAGAATAATAGGTACAACATAATCCCACTTTAAAATGACCAAAGGCAACGAAAATCTTGATTCCTAGCTAGTCTTAATTTTCGGACTAACACCGGTTGACAGGAAGGTAAATAATAGCAAGCAAATAAACAATTATCACCATTTATTTTTACATGTCGGTGACACACAAGTATAATCACTGGCAAAATCACAGCTAAACTTAAAACAACTTACTACTAACTACCCTAAGATCACAGTCTCAACGATGGGGTTTCTACGTCTACATCTACGCGTATCTTTCCCGAACTTTCGCAAACATTTCCGCTGAGTCGACTTTGTTCGGCCCTTCGTTGTTACCGAAGTAAGTCATCTTCGTGGTCTTCATCAGGCCTTTGTCAGCTGTCTTCCTCCAGTAGACTGTTTGGACTGCGTGCCTACCGGCGATGTAGCGTGTGGCACTGCCAATCAATTGCCTCTTGTCCATGGTAAAGACTTTGAAACGTTCACGGAACTATTCTGAAACTGGGGTTAGACTTGTACGGTCCGTTATGGTCGGGTGTTAGAATATGTCTGATGGTTTGAATGCGCGCGCGCTGCATTTATACTGGGCAACACGTGCGATATTGATGACAGATAAAGGCTTGCTAAGCACGAGGCGAGACCGCTGGTCTAGCTACAGGACTGCTCGGAAAACAATGGCGCAGTATTATGCCTGGTGGAAAATTTATTGTTTTGAAAATTTAGCTTCTATTAACTAATTGTTTGTGTGATTATAATATCTCATGGTAATCTTTGAAGGAGACCGTTACCTTGATAGGTGTTTTTGAAACATAAAAAAAAACAAATAGTAGTTAGCTTAGAATTAAAAAGTTAAATAAGTGCCATGTATTTTATAAATTTAAATGAATAACAGTTTACTAATATAAAAATGATAATTTATTTATTTTGAGAAATAAGAGACTTGTTATTTTTTATTTTAATATCTCGCAATCTATATAATGCTTTCGTCAGGGATGTTTGATGATTTGACCAGTTTATTTCTTAGGCTCATTAAAAATATAATAAATAATTTCAGTATTATTCTATTTATTTCTTTATACTAAATAAAATTGACGAGTCAAATTGACATATTTATTTGTTATACCTACAATTTTATTTCTTTGAACCAAAGCGGTGGTACCTATTTAAATAAGCTGTAAGGAATCGGAGTATTCATAACAACCTTACTAAAACAACCCAAATAAATCCAGCTCTACAGTTTAACAACAAAATTATCCGAAAATCTAGACCAAAAGTAACGTCAAGCCGTCTAGACATTCCCTAACAAGAAACGAATAACTTTGGATGACT
Source organism: Eupithecia dodoneata (assembly GCA_947044415.1). Taxonomy (NCBI): domain Eukaryota; kingdom Metazoa; phylum Arthropoda; class Insecta; order Lepidoptera; family Geometridae; genus Eupithecia; species Eupithecia dodoneata. The sequence continues at coordinate 2,678,002 of OX345665.1, forward strand.
CTACACATTGTAATGTTCTGTTTGTTTGTGATGTAAACTTTGCACTATCCAAGCGCGTGCCACAAATAACTAACAACGTTAGTGACTACATCATCTGCAGCATTAATACATAGTATAAAACAAAGTCGCTTCCCGCTGTCTGTCCCTATTTATGCTTAGATCTATAAAACTACGCAACGGATTTTAATGCCTTTTTTTTTATTAAATAGAATGATTCAAGAGCAAGGTTTATAAACTATTTGACAAATAGGTTTCCACGCGGGCGAAGCCGCGGGGCGGATCTAGTGTACAATAAAAGTGATTAATATAGCAGCGAGAGCCTTAGCCTTAGGGCCAATTTTTCAATCCTCAGTTAAGTCGTCTAATAGCTATCTAGCGTATAAAATTATCTGTCTGTTTATCGGGCGAATAAATATTTTAAATTTTTCAATCGTCTATTATCTAGAGACTAACTTCAGTGGTTTACCCTAGCCAACTTCACTCTATCTGGGTGCAAGCAATTAGAGAATTAAACCAAACGCAAGAGCGGTTTTCCAACTCTTGAACCATCTATGGCTTAGCTGGCACGGCTAGACTACACGATATGATGGCTTAAATCATATTGCCGCTATAAAATAGGCTATCACGTGGGATAATTAGAAAATTAGTATGCATGCTTGCTTTTGCTCATCGACAAATTAATGGAAAATGCTCTAGAAAACTAAAGATACGCGGAGCACGTTTTTGGTTTAGAATTTAATTTAAAATGTGACCCTGTCTGGCCCGGATCAAAATAAACAATTATTTATCAATTGTGTAGATTGAAATATGACAGAACGATATTTTATTCACGAAATGAAATGAAATGAAATGAAATGAAATGAAATTAAATTAAATTAAATGAAATGAAAATACACAACAATAAAACGTATTTATTTCGGCAACGCTAAATTTCATCATCATCATCAGCCTATAGCAGTCCACTGCTGGATATAGGCCTACCCCAATGAGCGCCATAGCGCCCTGTCTTCAGCTTGCCACATCCAGCATCTACCTGCAGTCTTTCGCATGTCGTCATCCCACCTGGTCGGAGGGCATCCTACACTACGTTTACCGAGTCGTGGTCTCCACTCAAGAACACGAAGAACCGACGGCTTCTGGGGCAAACGCCCCAGAAGCCGTCGGTTCTTCGCGAGATATGGCCGGCCCACTGCCACTTCAGCTTGCTAATTCTTTGAGCTATGTCGAGAACCTTGGTTCTCTGTCGGATACATTAAATTTAAACTGGCATATTTAAAAAAAAATAAGTCTATATCTTGTTAGAAACATATTTTTCTCTTCATAATCAAAACTACGTACTACTAACTTAGTTTAGTAGACATGGGAATTCTAACATAAATAAATAGGTACCTATATTAAGATTCAGGGGGTTTTACTTGCAAGAATATGTATGAATATTATATACGATATGATAATATGTAACACAAAAATAGAAGGAGGGTGGCACAAGAGTTCCTATGTTTCCTAACATAATTTTTTTTTTATTTGAAATGTACAAAGATAATAATATGAATAATATTGTTTACATAGTTCTAGTTTCTGTTAATTAATTTACATTTTAGTTTTGTTCCTTGTTATGCTTGTAGGCCACCTTGTCCAAACGAATTATTTAATAATGTTTTAATACACCCTTTACAGAAGTTCAATTCGCTGCTTGTCTCTGTTCGATTTTCGGTTATCTTAGTAGGAAAATCATTGAGTTCTAGAATTGATTTACAATCTTGCTGCACTTTGTATCAGCGCCTTAAAGTAGGTCGCTTGCATATCAGTTACAATGTTGAGGTCGGGCATTGCCTTTCGTTGCGAGAACTACATAACATATTATACACTAACCAAAATTGATGTAGAATGTTTGTAAACAAACCACGATACAAATAAACTTATTTGCAGTTTAACAAGGGTATGTAAAGAATCTAATCATATTTTATAGTTTTAGAAATGTATATTTTTCTTGCTGTCAAGGTTAAATCTTGTTACAACAGTCACCTGAGTGAGACAGGACCCATGAGGTAGATAAATGATCAAGCTCAATCAAGATAAATAAATAAATAATCCTGGACAATTTCCTCGCAATCATCTAGCCCGAAAGTTGCTTACTTGTGTTATAAGTACTGAATTTTGCGCTACTTTTGTGAGAATGCACCAAATTACAAGACCCGCTAGAAATAAGGACAGGGGCTATGCCATCCTACCCGAATTTTGGTTACGGCATTAAAATGTGTCAGTTTGGACAAAGTGGTCGAAGATATTGTGTCCGAAACTTCAGCAAACCTTCTCAACGGAGATTAGCCAGGTGCAAAGGACATAATTATAGTGCACAAATGTGCGCGAAAATACAGGCAGATACACTCCCAATCCTTTATTCTTATAATCTGATAGGATACCATGCTATTTGAGGCGTGGGTGTAACACCGCCAACTTCCTGACTCCAGGCGAGGCCATGTGAATATTTCTTACTAGAAAAATCCCAACAGAACATCTGCTCGACACGGGATTTGAACCCGGGATGTCATTATCAGTGGTACAACTCGCTACCGTAGACGAATTATATTACAATGTATGTTCGACCTTTTGCCATTTTATTGTACACATATTTAGTTTTAGTTTATCATTCATTCATTAATATATAAATATATATAATTAATAAAACATTGAGAATTGAGTATTGGGGGTATAGAGTAAAGCAAACAAAGTCACGGGCATGATTCGTTCTGTGCAAACTTAGGCGCGAGGGAGTCATAAACATTATCAAACATAATACAACACAAGAGCAATATAATGTTTATTACTTCGTAATCTTTCGCTATTCAAACAGCATTACTTGTTGATAGTGAATTGGACTTTGCAAAACTAACGCGACTTTAGTAATAAAGCAATTATTGACATCATTTCTCTGAAAGACAAATACATTTGTTTAAAAGTCAGTAGCGTCTGGTGTGAACTACATAGTATATGTTTTGTTTGATTTCATCAACAGGTTACCTGCTGAGGAATGATGAGGCCATGATGATGTTGCTCTAGATTATGTAGAGATTTTAGCTACGATACACCGATAGAGTTATTTGTAAAGAAGATTCTTATGGGTCCGGCGACCCTCGCTTGCAAAAATCGCTTTTTCATTCTTCACAAAGTATTGTTAATCTGTAACTAGACAATATAAGCTATGTTTCTTAATAAATAAAACGTAAGATATTGATGTTTTTAATACGAAACAAATAGCAAGAAAACATGTCCATTTTCGCATAAAAATGTGCAAAATGAGATTGTCTTTCATTTCATTTTAGGTAAGTATTTTGAAAAAATACTATTTGGGAACCTAGATAAATACTATTTTAATACTAATAATGCAATATTATAGAGGAAATATGCTTGAATTAGAAATAATTTTGGTATTGCGTTTGTATGAATCATTCGTCCCTCCGGAGGCCCCTTAAAGAGTAGGAGCATGACAATTCACCAGGTTATAATTGTTACAAATTGTACAACTGGCGGACGCAGATAATAATAAATAATATTGGACAATCCACACAGCTTAGCTCAGGGCTAGATGATAATAATCGATTATCGATTGAATAATACACCATACATAATCTCCCAAGCTAAGCAGTGCTTGTGTTATGGGTACTAGATGACTGATATACTTATTTGATACCATAGATAGATCCAGAACACCCGGAACAAATATCTGCAGATCGTACACACGAATATCCCGAGGTGGGAATCGAACCCGCAACGTCCTACGTGGCGGATCTTTCATTACTGTATTTTTATCACCTTCACTTCGATCACCAATCCGCTTGCCAAGTATGGTGATTCGTCATCAACCTATAAAGTCCACTGCTTAGGCCTCCGCTTATAAGCACCAAAGCGCCGTATCTTCAGCATGCCGCATCCAGCATCTACCTGCAGTCTTTCGCAGCTCGTCATCCCACCTGTCCGGAAGGCGTACTACACTACGTTTGCTGAGTCGTGGTCTCCACTCAAGAACCCTTTTACCCCTGGCAAGTATGGTACCTATAGAAATATCCACCTTGTTTGTGGGATCAGCAGTGAACGTACATAAACGTAAATATTTGCTGATCTAAATAAAGAAATGTCACAGAGATACCTAAACACGTGCCCAATTCAAAGTTCAATTATCAATTATCATGTTGCATTTGCAAACTGGGTCGGAAATAAACCAAGCATATTGAATCAATTGGGGACATGCATGGCCGGCCATGTGATCTTGGCGGAGGCAAGTTCAAAGTCGAGGCGATGGAAGTCGATGACTGCAACGTGCTGTATTACACAGGGTGGAATGAAAGATCCGACGGCCGCTGGGGCAAACGTGTTCTTGAGTGGAGACCACGACTCGGCAAACGTAGTGTAGGACGCCCTTCGACCGGGTGGGATGACGACCTGCGAAAGACTGCAGGTAGATGCTGGATGCGGCAAGCTGAAGACAGGGCGCTATGGCGCTCATTGAGGGAGGCCTATGTCCAGCAGTGGACTGCTATAGGCTGATGATGATAATGATGATGAATGAAAGATCGTTAGTTTTAATGAAAGTACCTAAAATACCAAAATTAACTAAGTTTCTCAGGGTATAATATTGATTTATTTTTAAAATTTATAAAAGGAATTTGAAAATATCAGACTTTGGCCGGTAAAATACAATGTTTTCTGGATACATTAGATCCTGATAATTGATTCTAAAAGTCAACTTCAAGTTCTAAACTATAAATACATAGAGAGTTTAGCCATGCCAAATATTTTTGAGACACCAGTGGAAAACTTTGAACAAATAATATATGAAACTGATGCAATAACTCATAATTAAATTGATCAAATGAACAAGTATGTATCTACTCGTGGAAGGGCAAATAAAAAAGTAAAAAAAAGATTTTTATTTTGTCAGAACAGAACAGAGACTCTTATAAACTAAACTTAGATTAACAGACGACAGAGACTGACAAAAATCGGTCTCCACTCAGCATGTGCTATGGTAGAGCAGATCGTACCATAGCGCTGGTCTTCCGTATATACAATACAATAAATATAATACAATAACTCTTTATTGCACACCAAATACATAAAAGATACACAAGACAGGAAAAGAAAAAACAAATACAAAATATGCTGTACAATGGGCGGCCTTATCGCTAAGAGCGATCTCTGCCAGGCAACCTTTGGATGCACATGAAGTGCTAGAACAAGTATAGACGGTGGCGTGTAATACAGAATAATATTTAATAGGGACATACATAAAATACCTACTGATATAGGTACATAGCTAACTTGAATATAATACAGACTTGAAAAATACCACTGGGAAAAACAATAAACGCAATGGGGAAATTCGTAACAATTCAAATCATTGATATTATAATTTAAGTCATTGATAATGATAAACCACTCGAAACTATAAGTGCATCATTCATTAAAATGCATCTAATTATAAAATAATCTGTTGAAAAGTTGGAAATTGGGAATTCCTGTGTTATGATATGTACTACCTACTCTCGGTTCGTGGCTGTGGGCCGGCCATACCTCGCGAAGAACCGACAACCGCTGGGGTAAACCTGCTCTTGAGTTGAGACTACGACTCGGTAAACCCTCCGACCAGGTATGACACTCTGCGAAAGACTGCAGGCTGGATGCGTCAAGCTGAAGAGAGGGCGCTATGGCGCTCATAAGGGGTGGCCTATGTCCAGCTGTGGACTGACATAGGCTGATGATGATGATGATGATGACTTTCAGCTCAGCGTTGATAATTCAGAAGTACCTAGTTATTTATTTGTTCATTAATGTCGTTCTACCTAAGGGACAAAGTACAATCAAACTCTGTTTGTGTTGTATTTACTTCGATGATTTGTTTTGCAGGAAGTTTCATAGTGGGAGGTCAAAGGTTCTCTTTATCAATTATTACTTCAGGTTCTTCCTTCAGTCGTTTATTAGGGCGATAGACAAAATTTTGTTTGTCTTCTCATTATTATTTTTCATTGAATCTTTCGATACTTACCAACTTAATCCTAAATTTAGTCATCAGTGTCGATTGAGATTGCGTAAAAACTAAACATAATTATATCCTTGTAATAAGTACTTTCTAATAATGCTGGAATAAATAATTTTATCTTTCTTACATTATATGTATATAGGTAAAATGAAGTCGCTTCCGTTGGCAGTTCCCTTAGATCTTTAACACTTTGACTGCGATTTTTTTTCGACGACTGCGATCTTTTTTTAACCTAAAAAATTCGTGCTGCCGCTCTACACAGCGGTTGTTCGAAAAACATATTACGGCTGTGCTGAGTCACACAGATCTGTATTTTCTCAGCCGCTGCGCTAGTGTGGATTTACGCATATTAGTCACTTGTAGAAAACACATACAGTGCGATTTCAGCAATCGACTTGTTAAAGTGTTTTTTATCTATCTACCAATGTTTACAGTTGACTTACTCAAGTGATGATGATGACCTAGTATAAAGTTCACGTAATTATTAAGTAAATGACCCGTATAATGAAAAAATATCAGTTGTTTTGCAACAACAACGATAACGTGCAAAATAATTAGCGGAATAGTTTTGTAATAATTCACAAAAACTGATAGCCTATTAGCTTTTTCTATGGAGTCTGCGTGAGTGTTACACTCACGTAAGAAGGTTTAGTAGGTTATGGAAGAAATATGAAGCCAAGAGGCTTTCTGGATGTCGGTTGAATCGTCGTTTGCTTTAAATATGGAACGATTTAAAGTATCCAACGATGACACCAACGGCAAAAAATAATTTTATACATAATTCTAATGGGAGTTTAAATTACAACTAGTAATTGTTATCAAACTCCAATGAAATAGTGATTATTTAGCATAGCGTGGAGTGTCCATATAAATAGCTCAAAAAAATTAACTAAAAGTAAAACAGTTAACACTTTGAGTGCTGAAATCATACGGTATGTGTTTTCTACAAGTGACTCATATGCGTAAATCCACACTAGCGCAGCGGCTGAGAAAATACAGATCTTTGTGACTCAGCACAGCCGTAATATTTTTCAAACGAAACGCATGTGCGGCGCAACATAACCGCTGTGTAGAGCGGCAGCACGAATTTTTTAGGTTAAAAAAAAGAACGCAGTCGTCGAAAAAAAATCGCAGTCAAAGTGTTAAAAAACATGATTATGTCTTTTAACGTTTTATCTAGAAGTATACATAACATCTATATCTTTCTCTAATATATAAAATTTTCGTGTCACACAGTGTTTGTAACAAAACTGCTCCGAAACGGCTTTACCGATTCTTATGAAATTTTGTGTGTATATTCAGTAGGTCTGAGAATATGATGTATTATTTTTCATAACCCGCATATTTTTCAAATTTCCACGCGAGCGAAACCCAGGGACGCAGCTAGTAACTTCATAATTTCTAACTTCATCCTTCCTTCTTTGTTGTTGTCGTCATTGCTGAAGGTCGTGCCCGTCCTGGAAGACTTTCACGGTGACGCTGATGAACCGCTTCCACACCACTCTGTCTTCTGCCTGTCTCAGGGCTGCAGGCAAAGTGAGTCCCGTTATAGCCTTAATTTGATCAGACCAGCGGGGAAAAAGACCAAGAGGACGGTTACCAAAACCGTCCTCTTCCCTCTATCTTGCCTCTATCTTCTCTAACTTCATAGGCATAGGCATAGTCTATGCATAATAATCTACTTTTAGAATACTTGTAGATAAGGTATTATTGTGTTTACCTAAGTACTAGGCTAGTGCCTGCCACTTGTACCTGTCAATAGTTACGAGCGAGTGCATATTACCGTTGATTGACGTCATTGTTGTCAGAGTAGAAATAAAATGTGGTAATTCAATTATCATACGTTACTTAGAAATAAATGTTGGAAAAAACAATCACTTGTTACGTAGCGTTTCAAACACACAAACATGCTGTTGTTTATGGTGTTAAATCTGACTGATTGGCACATTTTGTAGTGTAAGGTAAGAGATTATTTTCATCACTGTTATGAACGCATTAACACTTTGACTGCGTTTTTTTTTTCAACGACAGCGATCTCTTTTTTAACTTAAAAAATTCGTGGTGCCGCTCTACACAGCGGTTGTGTTGCGCCGCACATGCGTTTCGTTCGAAAAATATTACGGCTGTGCTGAGTCACAAAGATCTGTATTTTCTCAGCCGCTGCGCTAGTGTGGATTTACTCATATTAGTCACTTGTAGAAAACACATACCGTGTGATTTCAGCAGTCAAAGTGTCAAGAAATGCGAGATAGTAAACTTTATCCATGAAGTTCTGCCCATGGCTTCGTAAGCATTTTTCCCGTCAACGTCCCATATCAACTGCATGTTAAGGTTCATGTTAGTTATTATACCTATATTGCCTAAGCATACAGCTACAAGCTTATATGTATAAAAAAAAGATTTCGTCGAGACTTGAATCCGCAACCTTCCCTCAGTATCTACAGGCTTGTTAGTAGTGCGCACTATAACATAAAAGAGTTTTTTGATACTAGTTAGTAAGTTAAATTTAAGAGGTAAATAAACCTACCTGTACAATTAGTAGTAGTTAGTACTAGTAATTGTCAAAATATTGTATGTCCGAAATGGATAAATTGTTGTTACCAAATTATTATTTAAGACCTTTCCTATGGATGTTTTACACAATTTAACAATAAATATATTCTTATTCTTATTCTTATACAAAATCAAGTAAACGCACCGAGTCGATATTTATTACCAGCGTCCCGCGGTTTCACCCTCATGGTGATAGATATTTTGGATAATATACAATGTTTCTTTATGGATTGTAGTCTATGTTTTATTCTGATATGTAAGCTATATTATTGTGAAGTTTCATCAAAATCCATTCAGTAGTTTTTGCGTGAAAGAGCAACGAACATATGTACTTACATACGAGTACATCCTTACAAACTTTCGCGTTTATAATATTAGTAGGATAGAATAACGAGGTATATTTTGTTGGCGATAATGTGATTGATAAATATTGTGGATCCAAAAATAGCGAACGAGCGTGGGAGGTTCTCACGCCTGTTTAGTTTTATTTTGGCACTTTCTGTGATATTTCGACGAAGTATTTATAGCATAGACGGTAGCATAGACGTGCTGATTGATTATGAATATATTTTTTTTGTAAATATTATGCTTCAGTAAGTACTTACATAAGTACTGTACGTATAAATAATACTCAAATTAGTAGTAAAAATTCTAATTCCATATGGCACCGTTAAGTCAAGGAATCAAGCAGTTTTGTTGCGATCGGCTTTGTTGCGATGGGTTATAATATGGCAGAAGCCGAAATATACAGCGTGTATCAAGACCACTACCGAAAACAAAGGGGGGTGGTGCAGCACCCCAAAACAAAACCAATAAAAAAACCGTTTTCCGAAAAAATAATTCTAGCTGGAGATATGAATTTTTAAACATTTTTATTTGTTTTGCTAGCCAGCAATGTACGTACACGTAAGTTTGCAAATGCCGTTATGCCGTAGTTAGTTATAGGTACCTATGTATGTAGGTTAGGTACTTACGTAATTCCGATGCAGACTAGGTCGAATCAGAAATGGCTCGAACTGAGCTCCTCCTCGTTCTTGGCACAGCTGATTGTCGACCGAGGAACACGACCTGTTCTTGCACCAGAACACCTACCCCTCTGCCACCCCCGCGCCTTAGGGGTGTAAAACGTTCTTTATTCAGAACTCTTTGATAAGCAGCCGTAAAGAATCTAGCATCAGACGGATGCGTCTGGTTGGGATACCTATCCCGGTAAATGCGCAAGGCTCGTGACGCATTTCCTCTAGCTTCACCGTAGCACACAACCATTTGTCCATACTCCCTCGCACTAAACATAATAAACTCGTAGTAAACAAAACACTAGACACACACACACACACACACACACACACACACACACTAAAACACAACAAAACTAACTGAACACTTACTAAACTAAGCTGCCTAGTTAGAAAAACTCAAAAACAGAAGAAAACACGAACGTATTGCAATTTTTATGCACCGCGCAAGTGTTCAGTGCAGATAATGAACGCGTACTGAAGAAAATGAAAACAAATTAATCAAAATATTAGTGAAATTAGGTAAATAATGTCCTTTGAAAAAAGCCGCCAACGCCGACAAGCATTGCTCTGTCTCTGTCATACTCTTATGATTATGAGTCTTATTGCACAGACATAAGATTCAGTTTCTTTTTACGCTACATTTTCGCAATATGTCGGCAAAGGTCAAAGGCGTTACACGTGCGCCCGCGGCCTGTTTGTCGGAAGGTTTGGTGAGCTCGCGCGGCGCTTCTCAAAGGAAAGCCAATATACCTATTCTGTAGGCAGGACTATGACCTCTGAAAATAAACGCGGGTCAGCTGTTCTTTTAACAAAAGTAGGTACCTACTTTACTTACTTACTTTAGACAGATTAAAATGTATTTTAAGTTTTGATGTTTCTAATAAATTCTTGGTATGCTTTCAAGAGCATGGCTTATTAAATCGTTGGTACCTACCTGCAAATTATTTATTGAAAAGATAAGTTCGTAGGCGCGGGAGTTTCACGTGTCGGTACCGGCCGCCGGGCGGCGGCAGGGCACTAACCTGCCCGCTGCGCTGCCGCGCGGATGATCAGCTGTTAGCGTTTTAGAATACATTGCTGTTTTTTTTATTTTATTATTTTTTTGCTTATTTAAACTACATAATTAGGTAGATATGTTATTATAGTGTTGTGCTATGGGTATGTACCTAGAAAAAAAATTAAAAGAACGTTGATGGGTCAACATATTTTTCGCGTTTTTTTTTCGCTAAATATTTTCAAAATCATGGTCTGATTGCACCCCCTCAGTTTTCGGTAGTTGTCTTGACACACCCTGTATAGTAGATTATACACTTGTTACATATACGTTTCTAAATAAAAATCTGAAGAAAACAGAGGTAACAGAGGTAGCTCGATTAATGTATTGCTATAAATATAAAATGCTGGAATTCACACAGCATTATCGAGCCCCATGGCAAAGCTTGTGTTATGGGTACTAGATAACTGATATACATAAATACTTACTCGTATATCCTAGTGTTACGTAGAGGTTCCTTCCAAAGTAGAGCCTTTGTTATGGGTACGAGAGAGATATTTACGATACATAAAACATCCGAAACAAAAATATTTAATACATTAAAATATTTTTGCCAAGATGGTACTCGAACCCGAAACCTGCGTCGCTAGCGGGTCGTCACTCACTACGCTACTGATCCTCAAATATTAATTTCGGTATAGATCTTGTTCTAGCCTTCCAAGAAGTCTCAAAATTTATAATTGTGAATGTCAAATTGATTAGTGCTCACACTTGACCCTTTTTTTGACATTTCTTGTAATTCCTTCTTGACTTGACCGACGCCACCAACTCGTGCGTCTATCCATGATTGAAACTGCAAAAACTGAATAAACTCCTGAATTTAACGAAGATTTATCATTGAAAACATCCTACTAGGCAGCTACAAACTCCCAGGCATTTACAGATTCTCTATTGAGTAATGAATACTCAACCTATCGCCCTCTGGTAAACCAATATGCGAAGCACGCTTCGTACGCGTGAATCTAATTAATGTGTAGGTAATGTAGACCTAGTGAATCTAACTAACTACCTAGTTAGTTACGTAGAATAAGCACGTTAGGTCACACGTGCCACGAACGAGTGCAATTTATATTAACTGAGCCATTTACTGATATCAGTAATACTTAAGAAGTTGCTAATGAGCATATTGTTTGATATTTGCCGCATAGTTCTATGCATGTTAGAAAAGTGTCTCGTGTTATAATAAAATACAATAAAATACAAGCTTGTTCAGATAAATAAATAATGCTGTAAAATTCACACACACAATATTATCTAGCCTAGCCCCAAGCTAAGTAAAGCTTGTGGTACCAGATAACTGATAAATTACAATACAACACATTTATTTTTTATTTTTTTTTAAATCTGGACAATTCACACGGCTTTCATCTAGCCCCATGGTAAGCAGAGCTTGTGTTATGGGTACTAGATAACTGATATACATAATACAATACATTACATAGATAGATTTTTTTATTATACATAGAAAACAACCAGAACACCCGGAACAAATATCTGCAGATCGTACATACAATTGTTTCGAGGCGGGAATCGAACCCGCAACCTCCTGCGTCGCAGGCGGACCTTCGCCCACCGCGCCACATCGGTCGTCAATTTTCGGTCGACATTACATTTATATATTTTATTATATAGATACTCCGCTACACTGTTTCTTAACTTTTGCGGTAGTCGGCCCACAATTGTACCATAGTCTCTTGTTTCCGTAGTCGATGCTTGTTTCTAATAAATAATTGTTATTCATAGAAAACGACCAGAACACTCGAAAACCAAATATTAGCAGGTCGTACAAACATTGTACAAACAGTTAAACGTATTATATAACAATAAACAATATCCTTACCTACCTAGGATTGCGTGTAAACATTGATGTTATTCGACTCACATCTATTATGCGCATAATTGTGGAAATAATACCTTGAGATCCTCTCTAAAAGTTTCGATCTCTAAGAATCGCCTAAGAATCGACCCCGCCTACTCAGCCCGTGGGTGTATTGAAATACGACTGACGACGTCTACCAAAGGAAGGGCAGCAACTTCTTTCTATGTATTCTTAACACCTCTGCGAATACCAAGTCGACTGCCAAACGTGGTGAGATAGATAGATAATTATTTTATTGCACACTTAAAAATAAAACAAACAAGATAAAAAAAAAAAAAAATGTGACAATCTGGCGATCTTATCGCTCAAGAGCGATCTCTACCAGACAACCGTGGATGGATAGGATCGTCGGATTGAACTTGGGGATCTGTGTGCATTATATTATAAGCGATATACCCCCTTGTTTGGGGGAGGCAGGTACAGCCTCCCCCAAGGAAAGGAGGGACTATGAATGTTGATCGGTATATAGGTATGTACTCCATCGCAAAGCCACACTAAAACAACATGGATTTTATCAACGCATCGTTGAACACTATATTGAAACAGTGCATGCTGTAAAATAACTGCAAACAGAGCTGCGAAATTCAATACACAAGTTTATTTGAAACACCCATCTACCGGCGGCGCAGCGCGGCGGTATGATAAGGTGGCACAGGATAGGTAAGAAAGTGTTGTTAAAAAAACTGAGTATGTTAAGGTTTGTTCGCAAATATTTATGTTCGCCTCTAATGCTTCCCGCTTAGATCGTATTTGATTTATTTTCAAATTTAATCTTCATCTACGCGATAATGTAAGCATTTGTGTGCAAACATTTAGTTTGACAAAGTTCTGTCCGGATCAGATCTCGCGCGAACACAGATAGTGTTGATAGAGAAACTATTCAGTGGAAGTTACAAAGGCTTTTGAGCTAGAATCTAGATAACCTAGAATTTAAAACTCAACACGTCGACTGTGAACTTTTTTTTAACCTAAACTATTCGTGCTGTCCCACAGCAGTTGTGTTGCGCCGCACAGGCGTTTTGTTACGACTGTGCTGAGTCGTTTTCATACCAAGGGGTATGAAAACGTGTACCAAGTAACACACCTAGGTGGTAGATTATTATTTATTATATTCCTATGTATATTAAAAAATATCTATCTTTGTCATGTATTAGATTATATTGTATATCATCTAGTACTCATGACACAAGCTCTGCTTAGCTTGGGGCTAGATGTTGCTGTGTGGATTGTCCAAAATTATTTATTTATTTAGATAAATGCATGTTTTGGCAAATTTAACGTTTTTATAAAATAACTTATGGTTTCCTAAAGAGGAGCACACATTCGTTTAATTAAGTAATTAGGTACGATGAAATAGCACTTGTTTTGGCACACCCTATAAAAGAGGAATGTCGACGGTTGGAGTCGTTAAAAGCTAATGCATATTCTATTGCGTTATCTGCGTGAAAGCCAGTGAATTTAGGACTCTTTGGGCTTTCAATCCACTCCAACGTTTTGTGAAAATCGTTGTCTCCGAATTTTCACTTTTGGTTCGATTGTCGAGCTTTACTTTCTTTTAGTATTTAAGAGGGTGAAAGTCCGCCTGGAACGCAGAAGATTGCGAGTTTGATCCCCACTGCTGGACTTTGTTTCGGGTATGTTTGTTAGTTTTAAAAACGTAGGTATGTACTTCACTAGAAAAAAAAAAGTTTTCACACACGAGCTACTAAGTGCCAAAATAAGGTGTCAATACAGGTCGTTCACCTCCTCCACGAAATCGCAAAATGCATTGTAATGAATCGCTCGCTATGCTGTCGCTTTCCATACGAAAATAAAGCGATACTACGAAGCAACACTAGCAACACTGGGTTCGCTTCATTTTGCATCTGCACCGAGTATAGATGCTGTGTGAAAAACCCTAAGCTCCTCTTATGTTATTTGATTGGTATCAACAAACTTTGTCTAGTCCACATATAGGATAATTCTGACCATTTATCCATGTTTAAAAATTACAGACTAAAGCAAAAAGGAGTATTGTGATGAAATGCATAAAATTCTGTATTCACCAAACCCGCAGTAGAAATGAACCTTATAATTCAGGGACCAACGAAAGCCTTGGCTAGAAGTAATGTAGACGGAATATTACTTGGGACTCTTTATAAAGGGAAATGAAACTATGTTTGTCTTTGGAGATTTTTCTTGTATATAAGGGAAGTATATTTGGAGAACACGGGTGGGTTTTCTGACTGGTTCAGAGGCACGCTATAGGCCATGAACAACCTAACGTTTTTAGAAGTTTTGACGTGAGTTAATCCATGAAGTATGACCATTTAAGAAGTTTTAGCGTGAGTTAAGTACCTAATCCAGGTCTAGAACAATATCTATGCAGAATTTCATTAAGATCCGTTCAGTAGGTTTGGCGTAAAGGGGTAACGAGCATCACAACTTTCGTTTGGTTAATAATTAGTGAGATTAGTGTGACATGAAACCAAGTAAACAAATAACAAATAAATAATGCTGGACAATCCACACAGCATCTAGCCCCAAGCAAGTCATCTAGTACCCATAACACAAGCTTTGGCTTACCAAAGCTTGTGTTATGGGTACTAGATGACTGATATATGTAGGTACATAGGTAATACATAACATATTTTTTATAAAAAAAAAGCACCCAGAACACGCGGACCACATTTCTGCAGATCGTACAAACATTTGTCCCGAGGCGAGAATCCAACCCGCAAGCTCCTGTTTCGCGCGTCGCAGGCGGACCTTTTCCCGTAATGACCGCGCCACAATGGCCGTAGTAAGTAGGGGGACTTTCCCTATCTGACTTCACCGAAATATAAAATACGGAAGGAACGAAACCCCATAATCTACAGATTGCGTTGAAGTGCTGATCTTATCGTGGCTTGTGTCGGAAGTGCCTTATTCCGGGCCTCGCTAAAGTTAATTAAAAGTAACCCCCTGCAACCGACGCGGCGGCCTATGCTTACAAATGAACGTCTGAACTTGAAGGGACTCATCTGTCTGAATAGTTTGACTATTCCACTCATGTACACTACCTATTTATTAATTACTAGCTGCGCCCAGAGGTTTTACCCGCGTGGTGATAGATATTTTGGATAATATACAATATATCTTTATGAATTGTAGCCTGTGTTTTATTCTGATATGTAAGCTATATTATTGTGAAGTTTCATCAAAATCCATTCAGTAGTTTTTGCGTGAAAGAGCAACCCACATCCTCATAACCTTTCGCGTTTATAATATTACTAGCCACTCTGGTTCTTTTGTTCTTATTCCTAATCGGAATTTAAAAGTTTAAACGGAGATCAAGAAAAAATCGACTCGGACTTTAATGTTCGATTCGTTTGTATCGAGCGACGAATGAATGACGTCGGTTTAACCTTAGTTATAAAATCCAACCCGGCAGTTATTGAATCAATTCGAAAGCACAAATCGAGTGTTTAAGTTGTGATTTGTATCTCTTGAACTCTTGCCTCATTTTATGTTTTCCATAGCTACTGTAGCCAGATGCTTGGTAATAATTTATGCAGTAAGGTAGAAACAATACTTTTCCAAGTTCATGGTACTTACCAGCATAAAAGTGGACATCGTAGGAATCTACAGCGTATCTACTGAAAAACCAGCACTCAAAATGTTTCAATATCAGGCCTTTTCAATATCCGGGCAATGCTTGGCGCTTGCTTGTGTTATTATTCGGTTTTATTCAGATTTTGTTATAAACAGAGTCGGACATGTCCTAAATAATTAATTACTAGCTGCATGTGTGATGATAGATATTTTGGATAATATACAATATATTTTTATGAATTGTAGCCTATGCGCTATTCTGATATGTAAGCTATATTATTGTGAAGTTTCATCAAATTCCATTCTGTAGTTTTTGCATGAAAGAGCAATAAACATACATAGGTACATCCTCACAAACTTTCGCGTTAATAATATTAGTAGGATTCGTTTTTGACAAATGCGTGACGACCAATGTGGCGCAGTGAGTGAAGGTCCACCTGCGACCGGGAGAAGTAGGAGGTTCGATTCCCGCCTTGGGATAGTTTGTACGATCTACAAAAATGTGTTCCGGGTGTTCTGGGTATATTATATGTACGATAAATCTATGTTATAAATTGTATTATGTATGTATATCAGTCATCTAGTACCCATAACACAAGCTCTGCTTAGCTTGGGGCTAGATGATGCTGTGTGGATTGTTCAACATTATTTATTTATTGTACAATGTACACAAACTTTACGGGTTTCAATATAGAAACCATCAAGTTAAATTACTGTTTTTTCGTTACAGTGCCTTGGCGGTTAACCAGTACGTAGTTAAATTACTCGCGCATTCTTTTAAAGTTGTGGAAAACTTTTGTAAAATGTAGTGACTTTGTTATTTCTTCCTACGCTGAAATACTGAACAAGCTGAGTTTTTAATAAAACTCTTAAGGTTAACTTAGAACTGTAAACCATTTTGGTGCCACCAGCAAGAAACCGTTTCGGTATAGTTGGATTTAGCATTCCGGAAAGAAAAGATGTAAATGTGCAACAAAAGTACATGCGTGGATTCTGACTTAGCGACTCTTCTGGCATAGCGACTTTTATGTGAATTTCAGGAGTTTCTTCTCATATACGTACATTCTACCATTGGGGCTCGATAGTGCTGTGTGATTTATCCAGCATTATTTATTTTATAATTTTTAACAGAGTATTTTTTGTAATAGCCTTTATAGTAGAATACTTCAATAATTAAATTCGTTCATCATCATCATCATCATCAGCCTATATTAGTCCACTGCTGGACATAGGCCTCCCCCAATGAGCGCCATAGCGCCCTGTCTTCAGCTTGACGCATCCAGCATCTACCTGCAGTCTTTCGCAGGTCGTCATCCCACCTGGTCGGAGGGCGTCCTACACTACGTTTACCGAGTCGTGGTCTCCACTCAAGAACACGTTTGCCCCAGCGTCAGTCGGTTCTTCGCGAGATATGGCTGGCCCACTGCCACTTCAGCTTGCTAATTCTCAGAGCTATGTCGATAACTTTGGTAAATATATACAATAATTAAATTCGTTGGATGCTACAAATTCAGAGTTTAGTAACAGAAATTGTGCCTGAGTAATTTGAATATGTGGTATATACTAGTAATTCCTATCATAGTTACTTCGGCAACTATCGTAATGTTTCTAACTCTATGGCCCTAGAATTACCCAAGATCAAAGCCATAAGCCATTGTTACAGTTCCTGGCTCCCACGGGTCAGTGATCAAACCATTATCGTTCCTCAATTTGGCGCCAGCCATCCTTGCCACACAATCAATTCACAATTCTTAGCCTTTGGATAAGCGAGTCTTGTTAAAAGAATTTTCTTAAAGTGGATATAACTATAGTCCATTCAATCGGGTAGACCTTAGCAGGTCGTAAAATTACTGGGATAAAACTTTTGCTATCATCTTTAGGTTTTAAAACTATAGATTTATAGTCATCATCATCCTATAACAGTCCACTGCTGGACATAGGCCTCCCCCAATGAGCGCCATATCGCCCTGTCTTCAGCTTGCCGCATCCAGCATCTACCTGCAGTCTTTCGCAGGTCGTCATCCCACCTGGTCGGAGGGCGTCCTACACTTCGTTTACCGAATCGTAGTCTCCACTCAAGAAAACGTTTGCCCCAGCGGCCGTCGGTTCTTCGCGAGATATGGCCGGCCCACTGCCACTTCAGCTTGCTAATTCTTTGAGCTTTTTAATTTGTTTTGTTTTTGTTTCTTTCTTTGATTTATAGTCAAGCACTTCGTTATTCAATATTTTTAGACTTACGCGATCTGAATAAGTAATTATAATTATTCATTTAACGGGTATATATGGAATGGGATATAGGTCATGGGATGAAATCCCGTGACCACGTTACTGTGTAAATCTCCCGATAAATACCAGTTAACTTCGTTCTTACTTCTTTATAAGTTACTTGCGTGCTAGAAGTTTCTTTTTCGTAACCGAAGTCAAAAAATTCGGGATATTTGAACCTGGCAATATCAAGTTACTAGTACACTTGCTTCAATTTATAACATACTACGCAACCAAGCTAAAATATTGGATACCTTGAAACCACACAAATAATAGTATATAGCTTCATATATCTCTACTAGTCTCTGCCCATGGCTTCGCACGCTATATCTATGGAAACCGATAAAGGTTATTTCTATCCCGGAACGGTTTTATGAGATAATAAATTGCCTTTGTGTGTTTAAAAGCTTAGAGCTACATCTACGCAAATATATCGACCTGATCCAATCAGTTTTGGCGTAAAGGAGTAACAAACATCTATCCATCTATCTACATATATATCCATCCATTCATCTAAACATCCAAACTAATTCATCTAAACCAGCGTTGCTCTACTTCTTGAGGAGAAGTAGAGCAACATTAGGTATGCTGAGACAGGACCTATTGGTTCGCTTTGTGGAGTCGCTTGTTGCTTGTATATAATACATAGGTACGTAGTTAATTTTATTTATTTCTTTATGTTCTTGTTTACTTATATATTATTATTATTTAGTAGCAAGCTGTACCAAATTGTGAATCAATAAATGTATTTTCTTTCTTCTTTCTTTTTTTCAAACTTTCGCATTTATGATCATAGTGTGAAGTGTGAAACAGTTCTAACAGAATTCAAAGCAATCGCATCCCAAACGCAACACCTCAGAACGTAGCTCTTAGCTCCACCTGAAGTGACACTTAACCTAATCACACAAGGTTCGAGCGTTCATAAGCGACGGTATTATACCCTGAACTCGTAAAGCGTGGTTCCGCACCATTACCCACATTACACATACATTACTGAGCCGGCATCAGAATGGGATAGGAATTCAGTGGGTGAACCCAATGGTACCTGCGAGTTTCGAGTTTAAGCGATAAGTATGTATGTATGTCGACCGATGTGTTCAATTCCGGTCTCGGTATAAATACAATACAAAAAATACAAATACAAAATTCATTTATTTACCAAAATAACAAACATGCTTACATTTTACTGGTGGTCCCCGCAGTAGGTTCAGAACCTATATCGCGGGAGGCCGAATTACAAAAAAAGTATGACCTAATCAAGATTGTAGTAAACAGGGCAGCAGTTCACACTAGAAAACTATTTTAGGAAAACAAAAGAAGAAAGTAAATACTAAAAATAACAACTTGTACGATCTGCAGATATTAGGTGTTCTGGATGTTTTCTATGTGCAAGTTCTACTTAGCTTGGGGATATTTAATGTTGTCTAAATTGTTCAGCAAATTATAATTCGTTTGACGACCTCTGTGGCGCGGTGGACGAAGGTCTGCTTGCGACGAAGGATATATTTCTTCCCGATGTTCTGGTTGTTATCTATGTATAATAAAAATATCTATCTACATATGTAATGTATTGTAATAAGTAAATCAGTCATCTAGTACCCATAAAACAAGCTTTGCTTAGCTTGGGGCTGAAAAATGTAGATGGTTTGCAATTGTTTACAATTGGCTCATTTGTTTCAATTGTAAATACTTGTTCTAATTTGTTTCTTTTATTTGACTATAACTGTCATCTATCTATCTATATAAATAAAAATGAATTGTTGTTCGTTAGTCTGATTAAAACTCGAGAACGGCTGGGCCGATTGAGCTGATTTTGGTTTTAAAATGTTTGTCGTAGTCCAGGGTAGGTCTAAACGGTGAGAAAACATGGTAAAATTGCGCAGAAATTTCCACGCGGGCGAAGCCGCGGGGCGCAGCTAGTAGGTAATAAAGATTTCTCTAGTAATAAATCGTAATATTCATATTATAATTCAATAAATAGCAGTAGCAGACTTATAAAGAATCCACAAAAAAACAAACCAACTTAATCCTGTCTTCAAGCTTTTCATCACTATGTAGAGCCGATTTTTGTTTTTGCTAGCGAGGCGAGGTGCAACTATTTGAAACTTTTTTGAGTTTGTATTCAGGTCGCATCTTGATGCTAAAAGGTAACATTTTCCAAGCGTATTTTTAAGATAACGAGGAAAAGTTTTAACTGCAAATTGCACGAAAAACACAAAAACAACTTGGCACAGTTTACATAAAAAAACAGAAGAATAGCTTTATTCATCTTATATATCTTTAAATCAACATGAAGCGCACTTTCAAAAGAAAACACAAGATCGATCGACAACTTTCGAAGAAACTGAGTATGTATGTATAACCTAATACTAAAATAATTATTGTAAAAATCAAATTTCCATATCTAATGTTATTCATAGTTTATCAACCCAACACATTTTTGGACGTCAACTGTAATTATTTTATTCGAGTTTTAGGATAGCTTGTAATTGAAATAAACCCGCCATGCTGGAGGTGCCCACTTGTAGGACCAACCTACTTAAGTTTGCCCCTATGTCACTCGCTATATATTTACTCAATGTTCTGTCCAAAAACAGCGTAGATATATTTTACGAAAACCTGCCGAAAGCCATGAAAAAGGCACAAAATGTTATTGAAACAAAATTATAAATTAATTAGTATTGTGTGTATGTACAAAAATATGTAATTATTAGTATAAGTAGTTATAACATCGCCTTAGGGCTTAATAAAAAAACCTGTAATGATGTTATTATCTCAATAAAAAAATAAAAAAGTCATTTCAAAGGATTTTTTACTCCAAAGACATACGTCATATTAGTTTTTTGTGTATTGTTCATAGCACATTTATTATTTTTGATAATCAAAAATTAAATGCAATATGTAAAAAACAACATACTTAAATCATATACTCATGTATGTTGTTTTTTACATAGGTACACAAAAAATACATTATAAATATACCGAGGTCTTTTATATTTTGTGATAGAATCACGAATCGTCTAAATTGTTTCGTCTCGAGAAACTTCAACTTTTCGCTCGTTAGACAATGAGATGTCTTTGTTCTATTTAGAATAAAATTCCTCGTTTATGTGCATTTTTTGAAAACAAATTGGTCATATTTATGAGGCCTTCTCATGCTCAGAAGAAAAATGTTCGCCTCTAACTCACAGTACCATGTAGGTGTGTCTAGTAAGGTTATCGACATAGCTCAAAGAATTAGCAAACTGAAGTGGCAGTGGGCCGGCCATATCTCGCGAAGGACCGACGGCCGCTGGGACAAACGTGTTCTTGAGTGGAGACCACGACTCGGTAAACGTAATGTAGGACGCCCTCCGACCAGGTGGGATGACGACCTGCGAAAGACTGCAGGTAGATGCTGGATGCGGCAAGCTGAAGACAGGGCGCTATAGCGCTCATTGGGGGAGGCCTATGTCCAGCTGTGGTCTGCTATAGGCTGATGATGATAGATGTGTCTGTTAGTGTTTTCTAAGATTTCAGCCAAGTCAAGACAAGAAAAACATAACACATAAAACATTTCTCACATTAAAATTTGCAAACAACTCAGCAAAGCAAGATTTATGTTATATCAAATATTTACGTCAAAATAATAAATTATTGCGCTTTAGCCCATAAATTTAACGTTGCCAACAATAAACTAGTGCGATCGAATATTTTTCCCACGGTCTAATAGGTACAGATGACTTACAGCTCGTGCCGACTCGGGGCGATCTTAGAAATAATGTCTGTTTTAGGATGCAGTGAAACACTGCAGCCAAGGCATCGGGAATCATTTATAGCTTATGGCTCAAAACTTAGCATGTAAGGCTCTAAACAGACGGACCGCATTTTAACTGCAATCTAACCGCAAATTTGCAGTTCATTTGCAGTCGGCGTGCAGTTCACGTGAATTGCACGCCGCGCCGACTACAAATGAACTGCAAACCAACTGCGCAGTCCGATTGCTGTTTGTTAGCAGTTCTATTGCAGTCGTGTCAACTGCACGCCGATTGCAAATGAACTGCAAAAAAACTGCGCAGTCCGATTGCAGTTGGTTTGCAGTTCTATTACAGTCGTGTCAACTGCACGCCGACTGCAAATGAACTGCAAATTTGCGGTTGGATTGCAGTTGAAATGCGGTCCGTCTGTCTAGAGCCTTACTGATTTATTGCAACGGAATAAAACATTGCTCTTCCGCCTTGGGTTGCACTTATTTGAAACAATATTGACATTAGGCATGCATCGATCAAGGTATTCACCCTGTATACACACACACACACACACACACACACCCATATTACCCTATCAAATAGGTAATATTTAAAAAAATCTAAACTTTTAGGGGTATTTTTTTTAATTTTATTACCCTGATTGCGATGGTGCACTGTAATACGCACTTTATAATAACAAAAAACTTGTTAAAAATTAAGTAGGTTACTTTTTAATATTTTCAAAGACAAATTAAGGAAAGAAGGCTATTTAATCAAAACCTATAATCAGATAAAAATTTTAAGGTGAATAACGTTTTTTCTTAATTCGTTATGTTCGAGTATGATTATTACCCAGTAAGTATGTTAATTTTAATTGCACGTTGTTTTGACACACTCTTTCAAGCTAGAACATGCTGTGTAAAATATAACTATGCCTTGTTCGAGTCCGTGACCGATTTTTAATCTTAAATATTTTTTGGCAGCTGTTAGTCACAATGGTATTGATAAGTTATTAGGTGTATGTGTTTTACCACTATGTAGAAAATATCTTCCTTTCCTCTTCTAAATCTACCTATGATAATAAAAATGTGATTTCACAGCGACGACGATGCATAAACCAAGCCGGAAATATAGTTTGCAGAGTTGCTTCGGTTATAATAATGGAAGCAAATGAACTTGCCACGTACTCTTATTTTGCTGTTTTGTGTGGCGTGGCTGTCACGTGAATTACAATCTATATGAGAGACTACCCGCAGCTTCGTTCAAAAATGAAGCTAAAGAAGAATTTCTGAAAACTAGGGGTTCGGACACAGAAAGCGTATTTTGAAAGTTCAAGCGAGTGGATTTACAAAATGAAAATTGCACCTTTATTCTTAGTTTTTATCTCTGTATTATTTTCTGGTTTTGTATGGTGTAATAAAGTGTTATCTATCTATCTATCTATTGCACGTGGTCAACAAACGTTGTATCCATTTAGAACCGTCCAAAATGGGCTGTAGTTCTTGCGGCTTACCGAAATCTTACTCTAAAATTGCTGCAATTGGTATTTTCAGGGATGCTATAGTAAGTTTTAATAGTCTCAAAATAGCCGGCACCAATTCTTTCTATGCTTCTGGATAGCTTTAGGTCGAGCTTTTGTGACGCGTGTTCATGAAAACGACTTTAAATGGAAAACTGTAAGGCTATGTTCAGATGACCGAGCGAAAGAGATGAAAGAGTGTTTATTGTCTACATAACCGCGCGTAACCGCGAGAATTGGCGCGTCAGCACGCGGTACAAATTTTACAAACTATCGACCTGTTCAGTTCATCCGCGCAGGTTGCTTCCTCCACGTCCATGCTATATCAACGCTGATGCTAGATAGACTGCCACACTTACATACCTTACATATGCTGTATTCTATATCATCTGAATGCTCTCCCCACGCGGCGACACTTTGTTGTACCGCGCGGTTATGTGAACTCACCCTTAACTATTCAGCGGGTTCACGGTACTCGCTACACATTAGAAACGCTTCATAGCGTGTGCAGCTACGATGGTAATGTATGCCCACACGGCATCTCAGCAAACATTTTAATGTACCTCAGTAAAGTATAGTCAGAGACAAATATTCCGATCATTGGCAGTTTTCCAAAACGCTGATACCTACCTACTGCCTCAAGGTTAAACGAGTCGCTCTTCTTTCCATACAAACGTGGAAGGGTAACTACGTACTACACTGTTTGTTGTTGATCATCCAAAACTAACGATACTATCCATTTATTTCGTCTTTATCTATGTTTGTATATATTCAAAACCGGAAAAAAGTAAACATATGAAAAATATAAACTTACGTATTTCAACACAGATTTCAGCCTAACTTTGGGCGTGAATAAATCATATACGGAAAACATTGAAATAAAGCCCATATTGACATTATTTGGCTAATTAAAAGTAAATAAATATATTTTAAAAAGATAAACTCATAACTTGTGCCTTGCCTTATGCTGCCTTGTGTGTGAGAAGTCAGTTCACATTTTTTTACGCTATAGTTTTAGGAATGAATCATTAGCATTACGTCCTAGCGCACCCACTAGTGGACAAAAAATTAAAGTGAACAGTAAAATAATAAAACTTTTGAAACTATCATGGTTATTAACACTAAAGTCATTTAAAACGGGATATTTACCATGATTAATTTTTTGAGTTATCCAATATTTCGGCACAGTTTCATGATGCGCCATGATCATATTACTAAATGGTTAACTACGATGAGCTATGATGAAATTGAAACATTCCTACAAGTACTCAGTTAAATATTTAAATCATAAAATATATACTTATATACAGTAACTTCTAACACTATAATATTCAAATAACTCATATTAGTGCTCTTATTATTATAACTATATAAACATACATACACATTCTCCTTAACAACCTCTTGGTAGCCCCCGTTGCCCGGACTCTTAAGAGACCGGTGTCCTCAGGGGTACCACACACACACACATACACACACCCTCTCACACACACATACACACACTCATAGGCAGCTCCTGTTGCACGGACTGTGAGACCGGTGTCCTCATGAGCAGCCGCCAGACACAGAAAATAAGGTATCAGTGCTATCTATTAAATTAAATAAAAAGTCCATTGAGTTATTTTTGTACGTCCAGTTAATAATATTTGTATTTAAAAATTATATTTAATTTAGTTTATTGTAAAATCTATGTATTTGTAATGAAGAGCAGGACATCCTGGCACAAGTATATTTACATACTTAAAAGGATGTCCTAACAACTGTCTAGCATGTAAGATACTTTTTTCTACAAATAAACAATTTTCAATTTTCAATCACGGAATAACTACCACGATCACGGAATAGTTATTCCGTGATCATGGCGCATGAAACTGTGCCGAAATATTGATAACTCAAAAATCAAATCATGGTAAATATCCCGTTTTAAATGACTGCAGTAAAATAATCTTTTTGGATAATAATTGATAGTACTTATGACTTGTCTAATTGCTTATTTTGTAAGCCTAAAGAAATAAAATATTTTTTTGAAGGGCGATTTGAAAGCTTAGTCATTTCAGTAATTTTCGTCGTTGACTGTGCATATTAGGTACAACTTTTTAAATACATAACCTTCAAACATAATCACTTACATAAAATCATGTATATACGTAAACACAGTACCTAAATTTTGTGCCTAAAGGTGCCTATTTATCATAAAGGTTTTGTATTCATGCAGGTAGGCAAAACCCTTAAAAACCCAAAATCCGGTCAAAGGTGACAGCTACTTATAAATCGTTGTTTAAAATGTATAGAAATGCCTGAAGACTCAGAGCAAAACTATAGAATTGCCCAAGGAGGTCTCGAAAGCTTTAAGCGACTTAAACTTGAGTTAAAATAAAAGTTAATAGGCATAGTGCTCAGAGCATTATTAGATGTTACTCGTACTTAAATGTACCTAAAGTGTCGTGTCAAATAAATTATTTAATTTCATTTTTTCATTTCAAATAATACTTGTTTCAGAAGGCGACGCGATGGTAAATAAAATATCTTCCCTAGGTATTCTATATTACGCCCTGGGTGCTAAAACATCCCATGAAACATCATCATCAACTTATAATAGTCCACTGCTGGACATAGGTCTCCCCTAATGAGCGCCATAGCGCCCAGTCTTGCCGCATCCAGCATCTGCCTGCAGTCCTTCGCAGGTCTTCATACCACCTAGCTGGAGGGCGTCCTACACTACGTTTGTTAAAACGCGGTCTCCACGCTTACCCCAGCGGTTGTCGGTTCTCTGCGAGATATGGCCGGCCCACTGCCACTTCAGCTTTAATTTTAAGAGCTAATAAAATATAATTAGTCATAAAACTAGTCATAAATAAATAATGCTGGACAATTCACACAGTATTATCTAGCCCCATGGTAAGCAGAGCTTGTGTTATGGGTACTAGATAACTGATATACATAGTACAATATATTACATGGATAGATTTTTTTATTATACATAGAAAACGACCAGAACACCCGGAACAAATATCTGCAGATCGTACACAATTGTTCCGAGGCGGGAATCGAACCCGCAACCTTCTGCGTCGCAGGCGGACCTTCGCCCACCGCGCCACATCGGTCGTCTATAGCCATAAAACGTAAAAGGTGCATAAATCACTTAGACGTAGTAAAATCTTAGAATATCCGACCACGAGCACTAAGTTGTATCTGATTGACGATGTTTTCATTGTCGGAGATAGCAATCCATCATCTCAAGTTCCCAGCAGCGGTTAGTGAAGTAAACTGATATTTAGAAGGGCTTTGTTCAGCGAGGAGTTGTATTCTATTTATCTGATTGGGTTAATGATAAATAATAATAATAATAAATAATGCTGGACAATTCACACAGCATTATCTAGCCCCATGGTAAGCAGAGCTTGTGGTATGGGTACTAGATAACTGATATGCATAATACAGATAGATAGATATTTTTTATCATACATAGAAAACGACCAGAACACCCGGAACAAATATCTGCAGATCGTACACACATTTGTTCCGAGGCGGGAATCGAACCCGCAACCTCCTGCGTCGCAGGCGGACCTTCGCCCACCGCGCCACATCGGTCGTCAATGATAATATTGATGTTTGGTTTGTGGAAAGAAAAGGTGTGTTGCCAATTATATCACTACTCTGATAGTGTATAATGATTACGCAATATACATAGATAGATTATCGTTACTATATACTATCTATACTAATATAATGAAGAGGAAATGTTTGACTTTTTGTTTGTTTGTGTGTTTGTTTGTAATGAATAGGCTCCGAAACTACTGGACCTACACGAACATAGGCTATATTATATTTTCAAAAAAGTTAGGAATCCATACTAAAACCGTGCGAAGCCGGAAAGGTTCGCTAGTTTTAAATATGTTTATTTAATTATTAAATGAGGCATGTCTGTCTGCTTTTTCTGTGCTACAATTTAGTACTAAGACATATGTAGTTATTCTGTGCCTTAATCTCAATATACTCCATAACTATACTAAGATCATTCGTAGTTTGTTTTAGCTTAAGTTAATAGCAAATGGGTTATAATATCTTCTAAATTTCTTGTCTGCTATTTAAAATACTTATGGAAACAAGAAAATAGTAAAAAAGCATTTTTTTCACACGTGACCAACCATCATCGTGTTGAATTTTTTGCAAACAGCTTTGGGTGAAACCCCAAAAACTCGCAAGTACCAGCCAATAAAATGCAAAATCCTTCGCATAAAACATAACCAGCATACAATTAAAACATTAGAAGGAAATAAAGCATTATAAATGGCCATTTTTTGTGCCGTAAAATATCGCCAGATTTATTTTTCACGTGCACGTGATGAGAAATGAAAACCGCCGGTCATAGACTAAACAGAAGCAAATTTCACAGAAGAGCTAAGAGATGTGGCGCGGCGGGCGTAGGTCCACATACAACGTAGGAGGATGCGGGTTCGTTTCCTGCCTTGGAACAAATATTATTTGTATAATCTGCAAATATTTGTTCCGGGTGTTCTGGGTTTTTCAATGGATAATAAAAATATTTATCTATGTAATGTATTGTATTATGTATATCAGTCATCTAGTACCCGTAACACAAGCTCTGCTTAGCTTGAGGCTAGATGATTCTGTGTGGATTTTCGCGCTTTATTTATTTATTTAATGAAATTTAATATTGAATAAATTTAATTGAATATTAAATCACTGCATAGTATACAACAAAGTCGCTTCCAGATGTCTGTCTGTCCCTTTGTATGCTTAGATCGTTAAAATCACACAACGGATTTTGATGCGGCTTTTTAATAGAGAGTGATCCAAGAGAAAGGTTTATAAATTATTTGACACATAGATTTCCGAGCAGGCAAAGCCGCGGGGCGCAGCTAGTTAACTATAATACTATAACAAAAACTGGACCTACTTGGTAGAAGAAGTGCCCGCAAACATTTTACGCAGAGAAACTTAATTCAATATGGTAAGAACGTTACTTTCGTAAGAACGTTAGTTTGCTTGAAAGAAAGTTATTTCTGATAAATAGTGTGAGACATAGTTGATTTTGTAGGTCCTGCAGGAAAAAATTCACAGCATTATTTATTTATTTCCATACATAAAAGATCTTAGAATTTGTCTATTTTGACTGCTAAATAATAATAAAATAGTTTTTATTGATTTAATGTCTAAAAAAACTGAAAAAAATCCACTAGTAGGTTCCGCTTTATTTTACTGTAGTAAACGTAGCGTAGGACGCCCTCCGACCGGGTGGGATGACGACGACCTGCGAAAGACTGCAGGTAGATGCTGGATGCGTCAAGCTGAAGACAGGGCGCTATGGCGCTCATTGGGGAGGCCTATGTCCAGCTGTGGACTAATATAGGCTGATGATGACGATTTTACAGTGTAGTAAAAATAAACCAAATCTTTTTCAAGTGTCCGTTCTACAAACAGTCGCGAGGTGTAATTTAGACGAATGACCCAATAATTTTCGGCTGCCCACAAATGTATGAAGCTAATAATAAATTGCTGGTAATACGAAAAATTACTGAGTAACTCAACGAATACCAATGGGGTTTTGAATTTCATTGTGTGGGTTACTTCATTGTTTTAAGTCTGCATTATTTCCGTACAAAACCTGCAATAACAACAGTTTGGTATAATGTGACAAAGTTGGTAAAGGGAATCATAAAACACCTAGTAAATCATTCTTGAATAGAATATAAGTATATATATATAATACATATATACTTATATAATACATACAATACATATATAATATATAATACACCTAGTGAATACACTCCTAGCAATCGTAACTATCTATCACTATCGTCCTATGATTCGTAACGAATACATCCGACAGAGAACCAAAGTTATCGAGCTCTAAGAATTAGCAAGCTGAAGTGGCAGTGGGCCGGTCATATCTCGCGAAGAACCGACGGCCGCTGGGGCAAACGTGTTCTTGAGTGGAGACCACGACTCGGTAAGTCGTAGTGTAGGACGCCCTCCGACCAGGTGGGATGACGACCTGTGAAGGACTGCGGGCAGAAGCTGGATGCGTCAAGCTGAAGACAGGGTGCCATGGTGCTTATTCGGCGAGGCCTATGTCCAGCAGTGGACTAACATAGGCTGATGATGATGATTATTTATTTTGTTACAGTGAAATTAATACCACTTTGAAATCAAAGACTGTGGTTTACTGAAAGAAAATAAAATAACAGTCAAGTGCCGAACTAATATCTATTGATAAGGATTTTCCCCCGTGTTTGGTAACCAAACACAACTTTAGTACTTTATTTTGCTTCAATAAGTAAAATAAAGTAAAAGTAAAAAATCATTTATTTCTTTAGGCTTACAAAATAAGCACTTAGACAAGTCATATTTTAAATATAAATTATTATCAAATAATATTATTTTACTGTTCACTTAAATTTTTTGTCCACTAGTGGGTGAAGTAAGCAAAATAAAGTACTAAAGTTCGAGTACTACTTTAAAAAATATCCAATAACAGTTTGTTCAAGCAGCTTCTTTCTGTCTTTCTTAATATATCTCCTACTAATCGGATGAAACAGCTTAAATCCGTACCGTGAATTTTAACGAAACTCTACAATTAATTGTGAAAAATTTCACTCTTTTAGTTTTTAACGTAAAACGAGTGAAAACTTTAGTTCTCAAGTGCTTCAATGTAAATAGGCTTTAGGTACTTAACAAGTTACTAGAGTTTATAGTATTATGACTTTAGCATTTATCGGGTCAATTGCTATAAGGAGTTTGACTTCTTCAACGGCTGGTCAATTCTGAAGTATTTGTGTTCGAATATAGCAATGAATGGCGAAAATTTTTATTCGTTGCATTTTACTAAAGAGCCTTCACCTCAGCATAAGCCTAGGTCAGAGAAGTCTTTAAAATAAAATTGACTTGATCGGTAAACGTAGTGTAGGATGCCCTCCGACCAGGTGGGATGACGAACTGCGAAATACTGCAAGTAGATGCTGGATGCGGCAAGCTGAAGACAGGGCGCTATGGCGCTCATTGGGGGAGGCTTATGTCTCCGCCAGAGTCTTAGTAATAGGGTCCCGTTTTGCCCTTTGGGTTTGGAAAGTCAAAGAAATATAATTTATTTATTCAGGGAAATTGTATGCTCGATTGCTATCCAATCTTGTCTGAAAAACATCAATCAATTTCAGAATTTATTGACCAAGCTGGGCCGACTAAGAAAATGTTATTTTAATCTAGCAACATCTGAAAATAAAACCTGTTCTCCAGAACTCTCAGAGATTACGCTTCACATACAATTATGTTACAGATAAGTTACGTCTGAGATATCTTACGTTCTTACGTGGCCGTATATTTAAAGGACTCTACACACCAAACCCGCCGACAAAGGCCAACTTTTTTGCCAGTGGCTAACGGTTAAAACAAATCGAAATGGCAGCGACTGGCAGGCCAAAGGCTATTTTCTAGAGCCAAAGCATTTTAAACTTTGTCTCCAAATAAAATACATAGTACCAATTGAATCGGAAAGGATAGTACTGCAGCTCGCGGCGACGCGGTGACGTGAGCAGTCTTGCGTACGACAAAGCATTGATTACATTGAAAAACTTTGTCCAGTTTCATTTCAGTGTGGTTTTGTATTCCATCTATCCTGGCTGTAAGGGGGACTCTAACATCTCGGCTCCCATGCCAACCTAACCTGCACGTTGTTGCTAGATAGCGAACTAGGCTCTGGTGAAAATATAAACCATCTTCATAATTTGATAACTCATAAATTTTACAATTATTTTCCATTACTTGACACTGGCAGAAAAGTGTCCAAACAGAAACTATTGCCATTAACAAAGAATCATTATCATACTTCACCAATTCGACGGGAGAATATTAAAAATAAGCACCCCATGTCTTGACAGCAGCACAATGAATATACTCCCTTTGCCTGTTATAAGTAATTTATTTTTGTGTTTAATATTAGTTTCGTTTAAGACATTTATATAAATAAAGGTTTTTATTATTATTATGTTTTTACTGTAGTTGCGGCGTGTCGGCGGCTTCAGATCTCTTTAAAATTTGACAAACAATTCCAGCGGCCTACAATACCCTATTCATATACCAAATTGTCACCACAGGTCAGCGCACAGCAAGGCCCACTGACATGATTCTCTACTCTTAATATAACACCGCTGATACCGGCCCCTGTGCCCGTGTCCTATGTCCTATGTCGGCAAGTTTCGGCAGGTTCGGAGTGTTGACTCCTTTACGATCAAATAGCGCCCGTTTATCTTACAGTTACGATTTACGACACTCGAAATAAAATAACGCAACCTGGTGAATATTTAATGCGTTATATTTCATTCGTAAGAGATTTTTTTTTCGATGAAACAGACAGATTGTGTTTATTTAACAAGTGACGTGTCTTATAAAAGCTTTTTTTATTATATTAGAGAAAATCGGCTTAAATGGACATACATACCTTAATCAAAATAGACGAAGCAGAAAGTTGCGGGTAATATAATATGTAAATGATCTGCAGAAATTTGTTCCGGGTGTTCTTGGTGTTTTCTATTATTATATACTATATTAAGTTTTTATTAATTATTTGGTTGTTTATTATTATAGTAAATAAAAAAAATTATAACGAGAATTAGAATAAATGAAGTGGTATAATTTTATTAATTATTCAGTTGTTTTTTATTATTTATGAAACAGTAAAAAATGTATTTTATAACAAGGATTGGAATAAATGAAGTGGAATAATCTACATATAGTTATTGGATCAGCCGTACATAATATTGTAATTAATTCCACATATATCGTCGTATTTCCTAATTAACAGTCTTAAACATACACCTTTTGATGCGTAACCCTATAACTATTAGAGATTATCATCATCATCATCATCAGCCTATGTTAGTCCAATGCTCTGGACATAAGCCTCCCCTATATAGGGGATCTATCCCCTAACTACCTCTCCGAATCCTTCAGCCCACTCTACGGACCCCAGCGACCTGCGAGGGACTCGAAACGACTGCAGCTTGGAACTCCTGACGCCTGTACAGTAGGTTATC
Organism: Eupithecia dodoneata; assembly: GCA_947044415.1. Taxonomy (NCBI): domain Eukaryota; kingdom Metazoa; phylum Arthropoda; class Insecta; order Lepidoptera; family Geometridae; genus Eupithecia; species Eupithecia dodoneata. The sequence goes on from OX345665.1 coordinate 2,710,685, forward strand.
ATAGAACCTTCGCTGTAAAGGCCACTCGGCTATGGAACAGTCTTCCCATTGAATATCGCGAGGCATCCTCGATAAATGTCTTTAGATCTAGAGTCTATAACTATTTTCTTACGCAAGAATAATTCGGTACGTAATTATTATTATCTATTAATTATTTATATAGGTATATATATTACTGTTTAAGTATAATATAAGTAGTTTAGTATCATTATGAGTAGTATATTTTATTATCTCTATTATATAGCACTACCTACCAAACTGTTGTCCACACTACCCAAAGGTTAGCAGGTAGAGAATGCTATCTAGCATTATGCTCGCCTATGTACTACTTTTTGTGCAATAAAGTATATTCTATCTATCTATCTATATAGAGCGCCATAGTGCCCTGTCTTCAGCTTGACGCATCCAACATCTACCTGCAGTCTTTCGCAGGTCGTCCCACCTCCCACCTGGTCGGAAGGCGTCCTACACTAAGTTCAAAGAGTTGGGGTCGCCGCTCAAGAACACGTTAAAAAAACGTGAAACTATTAGAGATACTACCTGCGCTCCGCAGTTTTACACGCGTGGTGGTAGATATTAGTGATAATATACAATAACGCACCTCCAGAATAGAAGTGACTCAATTCACTTACTTAGTGTAGGACGCCTTCCGACCAGGCTCCCACCTGGTCGGAAGGCGTCCTACACTAAGTTCAAAGAGTTGGGGTCGCCGCTCAAGAACACTTTAAAAAAACGTGAAACTATTAGAGATACTACCTGGGCCCCGCAGTTTCACTCGCGTGGTGGTAGGTAATAGTGATAATATACAATATATTTATGAATATGCTTATGTGTTATTCTAATATGTAAGCTATATTATTGTGAAGTTTCATCAAAATCCATTCAGTAGTTTTTGCGTGAAAGAGCAACAAACATCCTCACAAACTTTCGCGTTTATAATATTCATCATCATCATCATTATCAGCCTATAGCAGTCCACTGCTGGACATAGGCCTACCCCAATGAGCGCCATAGCGCCCTGTCTTCGGCTTGCCGCATCCAGCATCTACCTGCAGTCTTTCGCAGGTCGTCATCATCCCACCTGGTCGGAGGGCGTCCTACACTATGTTTACCGAGTCGTGGTCTCCACTCAAGAACACGTTGGCCCCAGCGGCCGTCGGTTCTTCGCGAAATATGGCCGGCCCACTGCCACTTCAGCTTGCTAATTCTTTGAGCTATGTCGATAATCTTGGTTCTCTGTCGGATGTATTCGTTACGAATCCTATCCTTCAGAGAAACTCCGAGCATAGCTCTTTCCATAGCTCGCTGAGCGACCTTGAACTGGTGGACCAGCCCTATCGTGAGTGTCCACGTTTCAGCTCCGTAGGTCATAACGGGTAGGACGCACTGGTTGAAAACTTTCGTTTTCAAGCATAATATTAGTAGGATGGAACCTCAACTCGATATAACGTCATAAGTAACTTCATAAGCGACGATATACGAGTTCCTGTTCTACATTTTACAATGATCCAAGACAGTTATCTTGCAAGAGGGAACTATTCCACTTAAGAGATTTAATTAAATAGGAAATTCGTTCTCATTAGAGGCCTCTTTGCTAAAGGTAAGACTTTAATGAGTCCTTTGATTGCCTTCCGGCTGTACCAACTACATGAGGATATTGGTGGATATTCTTGAACGAAATTAGGTTATTACGATATGTTAGTACAGACGTGATATCTTAGTTTGTAAGTGGAGACCGCGACTCGGCAAACGTAGTGTAGGACTTCCTTCGGCCAGGTGGCCTGATGACTTGCGAAAGACTGCAGGCAGATGCTGGATATGGCAAGCTGAAGACAGGGCGCTATGACGCGACGCTCATTTGGGAGGCATGCATATATCCAAGAGTGGAGTGTTATAGGTGGATGACGGTAGATGGATATTAATGGTGAAGTGTTAGTAACAAAGATTAATTTAAACCAATATGTGTGTCCGTAACCGGTCCGTATGCATATCCAAAATAGCATTTGTAACATCCCTGAAATAATGAAACGGCGAAACACCTTGCAAAATCAACAGAGCAACCCTTGATATTGATTTTCAGAAGAATTGAGAATTTAATAACTGAATTATATTAAATAAATAAATAATGCTGGACAATTCACACAGCATTATCTAGCCCCATGGTAAGCAGAGCTTGTGTTATGGGTACTAGATAACTGATATACATAATACAATACGTTACATAGATAGATATTTTTTATTATACATAGAAAACGACCAGAACACCCGGAACAAATATCTGCAGATCGTACACACAATTGTTCCGAGGCGGGAATCGAACCCGCAACCTCCTGCGTCGCAGGCGGACCTTCGTCTACCGCGCCACATCGGTCGTCAATACAATGAAAATGAATACAATGAAATGCTGTTGGATTGCTAGTGCTTCATTTGTTTTCTCCGACAGTATTACCATATGTTATTTGCTTGATTGTGTTCGTAACATGGCGAGTAACGTTCTTAATTATAAGAGAAAAGTTGCTTGAAAAATTTCTAAATTCTGGAATTTACTGTCCCGGAAACGTCTGTCGGATGAGCTAGTTTCAAATGCAACATAAATTTAATTATTGTTCCTTTTTAGGGTTCCGTAGCGAAAGGGTGAAACGGGAAAATATTACTAAGACTCCGCGGTACGTCCATCTGTCTGTCTGTCTGTCACCAGGCTGTAATCTCATGAACCGTAATAGTTAGACAGTTAAAATTTTCTCAGATGATGTATTTCTGTTGCCACTATAACAACAAATAGGTACCTATACTTTACAAAACTTAATAAAATAAATATTTAAGGGTACTCTTATACAACGAACATGATTTTCACAGAATATTTAGTTCATTCACTTACAACATAAATAATAATTAAAATAAAACGACCATTAGAGGGGGGCTCCCATACCAACAGACATGATTTTTTTTGCCGCATTTATTATTATTCATTTATTTCAGATTATCATAAAATCCATATACAATTAAAACACACACAACTTAAAAAATAAATAAAAAATTAAACATTCATAGATTATAAGTTACACAATAATACATCATAAAAGAAATTAAACAAAATGTCATATTAAATTTAAAATTAAACCAGAATTATACAATAAAAAATGAAATTATAAAAATTTATAGATGATGAATGGTACGGAACACTTCGTGCGTGAGTCCGATTCGAACTTGGCCGAGTTTTCCATTCTTATTTGTTAATTATTGCTGTAGATACGTTAGAATAGAAAAAGCTTGAAATACGAAACAAAGTCACAAGAGTACCCGCCAAAGTAGGAAGCTACTTTTCTCATTTCACCTACTACTAGATGGTGTTACCAACTTGTTTAATGTAAGTGCAGCTAGAGATTTCGCGTTTGATTCAGACAAATATAAAAAAGAACGTTGAGAAAAATTATTATACTACACAAAACAAAAGACAATACAGAAATAAAAACTTAGAATAAAGGTATAAAGGGCGGCCTTATCGCTGAGATCTCTTCCAGGCAACCTTATAGAATGGACTGGACATGAAGGAACAATATAGACGGTGGCACTTTAATAAATAATTGGTAAAAAAAAAAAAAAACAATACCGACACTACATACCTACATTATAAACAATGTAATAAACTTACATATTAACATAAGGCTATCAGTCTTTTTATATGAATAAAAAATGCTGATGCAGTAGTTTTTTGAAATATTGGGAAGAATGTAGAATCTAGAATACCATAGTCTGATAATGATAGTTTAACGTGTTATTTATTATTGTAGGCAAGTCTTTCGCAGGTCGTCATCCCATCTTGCCGGAAGGCGTCCTACACTACGTTTACTGAGCCATGGTCTCTACTCAAGAATACGTCTACCCCAGCCTAAGTTCCAGCTTTCTCAATAACCAACTTACCTACTTCGTATTGCCAACTCTGCTATAAAAGCAGTGAAAAACGCCATTCTTCTAGCCCCAGAGCAACTCGGGAGACTTATACCGTGCACTATAATGGCAATGATACGTGAGCTGCTTAAAAGACGGTGTGAGTAAACGGTAGCTCCTAGCTTTGCATGTCAACTACTGAAATGTTGGTATATCACTTTGAATTATTAGCTCTGTCCGTACTAGAGATGCTTACGTTAAACGACTTTTACGAAAAAGGTTTTGTTTGACTTGAAGTTTTTGTTATAATTTTCAGTTATTATTTGCAGTTCTTTTTGTGTAAGCTTAGCAATTTGGGTTTTTAATACCAATAGTAGGGGAGTCCACGATGCTAAATGGGGATCTACTCGAGCGTCATAGAGACCTATTGGGTTGCAAAGCTTAGATGATAAGTAGAATTTTTTTTTTACATAATATACCTTTAATGTTTGGGGAGAGCGGCTATAGATTAACTACTTATGGTACTTAACCGGGTACCAGGTATCCCCCCCTCCCCCCCGTACCTGTATTAATCTGCCGCGCTTTAGTAAATTATAAGCCATTTGCTATAGATAAGTCTTTGCTAAAACAAACTTGAATCAATTGCAGTTTTAGAGTCTATTGGTGTAGTTACATACTACATAATAATGTTGATTTTAATTGGTCATGCGACATTTTACTATTTTCTAGATTCAACAAGTGATTTAGTAAGCAGATAAGTTTTGCGAGCATTGTAAGCCATTTGCTATAAGTCTTTGCTAGAACAAACTTGAATCAATTGCAGTTTTAGAGTCTATCGGTGTAGTTACATACTACATTATATGGTGATTTTAATTGGTCATGCGACATTTTACTATTTTCTAGATTCAACAAGTGATTTAGTAAGCAGATAAGTTTTGCGAGCCTTGTAAGCCATTTGCTATAAGTCTTTGCTAGAACAAACTTTGAATATACATATTGGAGTTTTTGAGTCTATCGATTTATGTGTTGATTTTAGTAATCTCTTAATAGGCCCCCCCTAATGAGCGTCAAGCGCTCTGTCTTCAGCTTGACGCATCCAGCATTGAAAGAATTTATGCAAGTCTTTCGCAGGTTGTCATCCTACCTTGCCGGAGGGCGTCCTACACTACGTTTACTAAGTCGTGGTCTCCACTCAAGAACACGTTTGCCCCAATACCTAGTTACAATCAATTTAACAGAAACAAATAAGAAGTAGTATTTTCAAAGAGCTTACGAGAAACATCGTTCATCATCGTTCGTTGCAAACAACCTACAGGCAGCTCAACGGATCCATAATCAATACCAGTCGTAAGCCAAAGACGCTCAAGTTTATTTTTAAAAAAAAATTTAACCGTTATCATATAGTAGCATTACTGAAAACTTTTAGTTAAACCCCTCATGCGAATTGCATTTTGTTTTTATTACGATGCAATCCCATTATCCCAGGCTTAGTGGTTGAAAAGTATTGGTTTGTTCTACGCGGCTATCCAACCAATTGCGGACGTCTATTATTTAAGCTGCAATCTCCCGGAGGACTGGCAACACTATTCTTGCGCTTTAGTTTTAGCTTTAGTTAGTGCAATGTTATGTGTGTTCACAATCAGAATATCTTGAATTTTAAAGTATTTTTAGGTGGGATGACGATCTGCGACAGACTGCAGGTATGTAGATGTTGGATGCGTTAAGCTGAAGATAGGGCGCTGTGGCGGTGATTGGGGGAGGCCTATGTCCCGCAGTGGACTGGTGGACTGGTGGAATGGTGATGATGATGATGAATTTTGGAGTTAAGTATCATAAACCTATTGAATGATGAGCTGAATTTATGTAAGTTAGGTGATAATACAATGTTTTGGTAGCATCAAGCTGGTCGGATGATGAAGACCGAAGGGATAGGAATTCCTAAAAGGAACGACATAACACCATCCTGTTTAGGTTTTTTGGATTTGTCATCCCAAGCACTTTATGTTAGATGATGACTAGACTTGAATTATTCAATAAAAGTTGTTTTTAATGACGTGTTTAATATTTTATTAATTCGTAATACTTTCAACTCTATATTAGGTACATACCAATCAGCCTGGCGTGTTTAAATGCTGGGCCTTAAATTGGTTTTCTTTCAAAAGGTATTCAGAAGATACGTATTTTAAAAGTTTTGTAACTATCATGGTTATTAACACAAAAATCAATTATAACGGGATATTTACCATGTTATTCCTTGATCATCCGCGCATGAAACTGTGCTTGAAATATTGGAAAACTCATAAATAAAATCATGGTAAGTATCCCGTTAGAAATGACTTCTGTGATACATTATTTTATGTATTTCAGATTTCATTCCAAGGTATCTTGTATCTTCTTGTAGAGAAGTTGTGTGAAGAAGCAACATTATGCTGAGACAGGACCTATTGGTTCGCTTTGTAGAGTCGCTTGTTGCTTTTATATAGATACGTAGTTAATTTTTATATTTCTTTATGTTCTTATTTACCTATATTATGTAGTGGCAAGCTGTATCTACTTGTGAATCAATAAATGTCTTTTCTTTCTATCTGGTAATAATTTTAAAAGTATCTTGTATTTTGTATTTCAAATAATTTTATACGTGATCGTGTACATCTATGGTCCTGTGATATTTCCTCAACAAAGCAATCTGCTAGCTCAATAGAAGGTTACATGTTGCCACATTGTGGCGGATAGTGACCACTTATCTGCGCGTCCGGCGTCCAATATTGTGTTACACTGACCTTCTAGGAAAACAGGGGTATAAAAAGCGAATTTAATTTGTGCTGCTTTCGTAATTGTAACTTGTCCTTGCTATTATAGGTTAAAAGAACTTTATTTTCTCATTAAATATTTTTATACTTACGCGATCTGAACACATAATTATAAGTATCGATACAACGGGTACAGGTTTACACTCTGTCGTGGTCACGGGATGACATCCCGCAACACAACAGAGTGTAAACCTGTTGAAACGTCGGGAAAAAAGGTAAATAAACGCGATACATACCCGTTGTATCAATACTTATAAATATTTATTTTCTCATAAAAACATTACAGTTCACTATTCTGTACTATTATGTACTTGATTGCTCGTTCTAGTTTATTACTTTATTAGGATAAAAACTGGTAAAAACAGGTTTTGTTAGTTTGGGTGGTTTTTCAAGTGACCATGTAATTTTGTGCCGTCAGACATATTCAGTTTCAGTTTATTTATTCAAAAACAATTACATTGTGTATAATATGAAATAGTATTTTAATACCATCTAATATAAGTGATGTTATATTATAACATTGACTAAAAAACACAAACGGCCGATAGATACTTAGGTACATATAATATAGGTAGGTACTAAGTGCAAGTTTTATTTCACATATATATATGTAAGCAAACTAATATATATAATAGTTCTTTGAGAAAAAAATAATCTTTTAATAGAAATTTATTATGGCTACACAGCCCCTTAGTGAGTCTACAATTAAAGAGTTTTAAGGCACTTATTTTAGAGAACATAAGTCTAGAATAGAATCAAGATACCTGAACCTTAAATTACCTAACCCAATGAAACTGGTGCTAAAAACAGATAATAATATAAATATTTTGCATAGAAAAAGACATACCTAACTTCAAATAATGTAAATTTTAGAGATAAGCTCTGTCGGTTTTTTGAAAGTTCTTCATCAAAACGAGGGATTTGTTGATTGGCGTGGGCGTAGTAATCTAAGCAACTTCCGTTTCTTGCTGCTAATCCAATCTGACCTTTAAGGATTTATCAACTAAACAGAAATTAAGCTGAAACCTTTTCACTAAAGACTAAGGCGCAAGTAATCTGTGACTAAGGTAATTCTCTAAGGAAATTAAAAAATAAATCATAGCAGTGGCCCACGCCCTTAAACTTAAACTGATTGATTTTTTTAATAATTTGAATTCTTAGCACACATTTTAGATAAATTTCTAAAACCTGGCGGGATTTTCTTTTGGTTTTCAATACTATTATCCAAGGGAGCGCAACGTCCAGGCCAGGTTATATATAAAAAAATATTTGAATAACGTAATGAATAGTATAATAAAATTTCGTTATAAATAAAAAAACCACTGCGAATCAAAATGATCCAAAAAATTATATGAAATTGTAATCAATATTTTCAGCACCAAGTTAAGTAGTGAAGAGATGACCTTTGATATAGGCGGCTCGGTCTGCTATTTGTGGCGTTGCGTCGCCGCGTCGTATGGGGGAGGCCTATGTCCAGCAGTGAACGTGTGTGGGCTGATCAGGATGATGAGCTATGACAAACATCTAAACATTCGAATTTATGATATTAATGTGGTCAGTGTGACCTGGCTATCGCAGAATTAGTAGAACTTTAGAACTCACTCACAGCCATATGAAGTTTACGAAAATAGAAAAATAATTTCGTACTTCAAAAGGCAAATTGAACTTACAACAAATTCTGCATATTTCACAAGTTTCGCGCTAGGTGCAAAAACGCATCTGTGACATTACATGTAAAGCTACCAACTTGTTTTTAGGGTTGTGAGATAAAATGTACGCCAAAAATAAAGTCGGAGATTGCAATGTGTTCAATTAAATAAAGCTGGACCATCCACACAGCATCACCTAGCCCCAAGTTAAACAGAACTTGTGTTATAGGTACTAGATGACTGATAAACATAATACATTACATAGATATATATTTTTTATTATGACGACGGAACGACCATGTTACCCGGAACAAATATCTGCAGATCATACGAGTACATTTGTCCCGAGGCGGGAATCGAACCCGTAACCTCCTGCGTCGCAGGCGGGCCTTCGCCCACCGAGGTCTTCGAATTGGCGTTTGTTCTTACTCTGACTTATTAATCAACTATCAAATACCTTGCCAAATAGTTCTTTCTCGACGAATTCACGTTGTACCTATATACGTATAGAGACTTGATCACAAAGATGATCTGCGTGCGAGCATCCGGCTGCTAGATGTAAAACAATGGGAATCCGGTTATTATTTTTATAGGTCCTCGCCTGACGTGAAAGTGACTCTGTTTAGGTCTTTCTGCCAGACATTCTACACGTGTCAGCTCTGGACTGAGTACACCAAAAAGACGCATGATAGGATACGCGTTGCCTATAACAACATCTTTAGGCAACTGATGGGTTTGAAGCGCTTCTGTAGCGCTTCTGAGATGTTAACGCAGGCCCGCGTAGACTCTTTTAACGCTATACAGCGGAAGAGGATTGCGTCTTTCATGTACAGAGTTGACTCGTGTGATAATTCGATTATCAAGAGTCTGGCAGAGAGACTTGGTCAAACAGCAACATTTAGACGATGGGTGGATATCGCCACCTAAACCTAGATAAAGCTATAATACTTAGCTAATTTAGCCTATACATATACAATATTTGATAAGTATTTTTTAAGTCAGTTTATGGATAATTTATATCTGAAATAAAGATCTATTATTATTATTTCACTCATTTATTTAAATTCTCGTATAAAATACATTTTTTACTATAGAAAATACAATAAAATATTATAAAACTATTCTACAGTAAAAAATATATCAAAACAATTATTATTATTAGTACTATTTACTTATTATATCTTGAAATATTCATGTTATGTTCATATTTATTCTAGCTTATCTTTGGTACACCCCCTACCTTTCTTAAATTCACATAATTCTTTCCATCCAAAGGTTGCCTGGAAGAGATCGCTTCTAAGCGATAAGGCCGCCCATTGTACGTGTATCATGTGATGTATTTTATAATAATCTGTAACTGGTGTACAATAAAGTATTTTTGTATTGTATTTAAGTGGTAATTATCGCGTTTAATTACCTATTTTCCAGACTCCTGTAAACCTGTTAAAACGTCGGACCAGTACACGTGTACACAGGACCTATACTGTCGTGGTCACGGGTGAGTACTCCAGTACTGGAGCGGACGCCTCTGCGCCTGTGTTCAGAACTGTTTTCGGGTACGTATATAAATAGTTATGGGAATCCGGCTATTTATTTTGGCATCACTAGCTCCAGATGTCGCTAGATCTTAACAAGTTAAGCTAGCAAGAGTAGTCTCTACCAAATTTAATGAAACACAGGCGGCATTAAATCTGTTAGAGATTTAGAAGCTGGACAAAATATATTTTAAACTCGGCTAACTTGTTTTGGCTAGTATAAGCTAGTTGAGCTCAAGTCATTTAAAACGAGATATTTACCATGATTTGATTTTTGAGTTAACCAATATTTCGGCACAGTTTCATGCGCCATGATCACGGAATAACACTAATAACTTTAGTGTTAATTACCATGATAGTTTCAAAAGTTTAATAGTGAGCTCAGTTTAAATGTTTATAGGATTAAGTAGGTATCTAAAATATGTATTATTCATAACCAGGTGGAATGACGACCTGCGAAAGACTGCAGGCAAATGCTGGATGCTTCAAACTGCAGACAGGGCGCTATGGCGCGCAATAGGGGAGGGCTATGTACAGCAGTGGACTAACATAGATGTAGATTATGATGATGACCTTCATGAATGGAATGGATCCTATGCATTCAAATTAGTACTTCTGGAAATGTATCCAAATTAGAATTAAGTTTTAAAAAGATATCTTTAACTTTCGTATGTGCTGAATCTACATATTTTGTTTCAAAGTTTTTGCTTTGAAAGCTTGCGATGGTGATTTATTTGATTCGATTAAATTTATGAGCAACTTACAAAATCCGAATATGAAACCGATTTCCGTAAATCGAAAGTGTACAAAAACAAGCCGTAGCTTCTTTAAAATATTGTCTACGCAGCTCCAAACAAGAAAATATAGACTTTTTAGCTGCCATTGAAGCAATATTTCACTCAACGTAGAAAAATCGAAAGAGAAATGATGCCCATTCGCCCGCACTGAATCTGTATCGAATGAAAAAGTGTCCTATTCAAAACCGGCACTATTTCAGATGATTGAAACCGCATCTACATATATCCTGCTTCAATTTCAGGCTGACGCGACGGGGTAATTTTGTCTTTTGAAGCATAGGTCAGCAAAGGCAAGTTGGGTAAAAATTAAATAAATCATTCATCACAAATTATTGCCACACACACAGCCCACAGCTGCACGCAGGCTGCAGCCACCCCATACGACGCCATCAAAAAATTTACCAAAAAATTTGTAACGCATTAAATATAACCAAAACCAGTGAATATCAAATAGAATTTACAAAATAACGCTCGTTTTCAATAACTATGTATTAAAACCGCTGTGTTCATAGCCTGCGGCCTACAAATGCTAAGTACGCTTGTGTAGGGTTCAAAAACTGTCTGAGCCGCCTCCAGCTATCGGCTCCCTGCGACCACTACAATGTCGTTGTTCCAACAGTGACCGGATGATATCTCTACACTCTGATACGCGTTGCATCGCAGTCGCCACTCAAGATCTTCGCCTCCCGCAGAACAGTTCTGCAAGCTATTCGTTAATTATTCATAGAGTGTCGTAACATAATTCTTTTAAATTTGTTTTGTTGTGTGCTCTCATCATTCATCTGCTGTTAATAAAGATGGCTCTTTAAGACCTCACGATAAATTACATTAACATAATAGCGTCTTTAAAAGCAATCTCCTTTGTTCAGTGAATTATGTTCAAAATTCGATGCGGTGAAATATAGCCGAAATAAATCATGCTCCTATTACTCAGGAAAAGGACTACGTTTTCTAAGAAAAGTCTTGTTGAAGCAAAGATTAGGTAGCTACTTTGAGGTATTACGTGCAAAGTGCACTTCTACCTTTCGTGTAGAGGTGAAAATGGCACGCTAAGGCTAAGTGCACACGATCCAATCAGTGGCGACTATTTGGTTTGACAGTTTGCCGCAAGCTTAGGTAGCTTTAGGTTAAGCATATTTTTGAGAAATTTCGTTTCTCAAAAATAGACTTTCTCATTTCATCCTGGTCACACTAATTGTGAGGTTTTTAACTAGGGGCACTCACTTCATTGTCGATTGGATCTTTTTATTTTAGGAAAACGCTGAGTTGACAATTTAGTGGTCAGATTTTGTCGCCCGTATGCTCAGTATTTTATGATTTAATGGTATGCCAGCTTCGGGTTTTGTCACTGGCAGCGAAATTTCTACTTGAATAAGTGGCATGGGGGTGCAAGTGAATTTAAATCGATACGAGTATATAGTTATTTTTGGGTGAAGTATTAATCTCGATTTTTTATTTAGGTACTTTTATATTGTACATTATAATATGTTTGATTTATGACAAAAATTCTGAATCTCAATCCCTGAATTTGTAAAAATCCTTACTAAACAATTTACCGATGTCACTATCCACCAATGACTTCGCTAATAACTGCCACAGTGAACCTCGTTAGTTCTCCGAAACACGACACGTCCCAACTAAACAAATAAAATCTCGACAAAACAAAGGAACCTCACAAAGCAGAACTGCCGGTAAAATCTCCTTCGCAAAATTGTCTCCACCACACATTTCAAAAGACCCTAGTACCCTTGGTAAACAAGAGAATAAACACGTCAGAACGTTACTTCACAATGAGTCTCTTCAATACAATTGAAGCAATTCGTAACTGAAAATAGGAAGCAATTTCTCTATTTATTTTAGCTTAAATTGTAACATGGTTGGTGGTTTTGGATCAAGGCTTTCAACAGTAGATTTGTGGTTAAGACTTTTATAATTTGTTACTGACAATGGACTAGGTATTCAATCCGATTTATTGTGTGACTCAATTACAGGTACCTACTTATCTACTGGAACGCTTTATCTAATCTCGTATATGTATTGCTGTGAGATTTGTTCAATGACTGAGCTATGCCTGAGTATCAATGTTTACTTGGTAGGAACCTATGGGTAGCTCAGGCAGCGAGCTTAGTTGTTGATTTCCTATAACTGCAAGTCTGAACGAAAAAGCAATTTATATCAATTCGAATTGGACAAATAGAATTTCTTTGAACAATATTGGCATGAAATGGAAATATAATTCCAAAGAAAAACAATATTTTTGATACACTACCAAGTAGGTAAGTTTCAAGCAAATTTAAAGTAAAGCATGGTCCGCGCTCCGTTTTGTTTAAAACTTTTGCAATTTCGCCACGTTTGGTTGCATTCGTCTTGTTATATAGGAGGTGATTTATGTGCAACAAAGTTAACAGATTGCAAAGCAAATTGCATTCCGCTGGACGATTGAACTGTGCTGAGTGATGTTTGCATTCGCTTTAATTTGTTTTCTTAGATTTAAAAATAGGAGAAAGCGCGAGTGAGTTTCTCGCGAGTAGCTTTTCAAACTTTAATAACTTAATTTATGAAATTTCTTTTACCAATAGACCACAAATAATGAATAGTAAAAGAAATATTAAAGGGGTAATGAAAAAGTACAATTATTAACTAGATTTTTTTGACTTTTTTCCATGAGGAAAAAAGATCGTTTCAAGAGATACAGCCTTGACAAACTTCATAGTTTGTCAAGGCTGTATCTCTTGAACCGTTATAGTTAGAAAGTTGACGTTCTGACAGGGTATGTATTATTATTATTTATAACATAAATTAAAACAAAATAATTTCAACACTTCAGGGTACCAACGACCAATCTACATTAAGTACCGATCACCGAATTTAATTTTCAACGCCGCCGCCGGGCGCAGCCAGTATTTGGAAGGGTGACTGCGTCATGTTGACGTTTTGCTGTTTTTTGAGCCATAAAAAAGGTTATTTAAGGTTTCTTTTGCGAAATACTTTTGTACCATGTTACGGAACCCTCTGTGTGCGAGTCGACTTGCACTTGAAGTTTTATTTTACTAAATACCTACACCAGTTCCCATCCTAAAACGCGAAAGTTTGTATGTATAGATATTTGTTACTCTTTCACGCAAAAACGAACGGATCAGGCTGCAATTTTGCATACAGTTAGTCCACCCGGAATAAAAGATAAGCTACTTTAATACCATAAATCAGTTCCCATAGGATAGAAATAGCCTTGAAACTTTTCCATAGAAACAACACGTGTGAAGCCGCGGGCAGAAACTAGTGGGAAATAAATAACCCTTAAACGTTGTCATATTAGTACTAATATTATAAAGAGGAAAAGTTTGATTTTTGTTTGTTTGTTTGTAATGAATAGGCTCCGAAACTACTGGACCGATATGAAAAATTCTTTTACCGTTGAGAAGCTACACTATCTCCGGTGAACATAGGCTATATTTTATTTTCAAAAAAGTTAGGGATCCGTACTAAGACCGTGCGAAGCCGGGAAGGTCCGCTAGTATGTCATATACTCGCAGAACACGTGATAGAAGAGCGTGGATAGGATCTGGTTCTGTTATAAGAATGATAGAAGCACTCTGCATTCTTGTTTAAGAAATGAATATCAAATTCACGGCAAAGGTTTCAGGAGAGCGCATGAATCGAGCACAAAGTGGATTGAGTTGGATGTGCTCTCGGTTTACATTTTTCAGTGTGACTTTTGTCTATTTTTGACGGAACTCTTAAAAAAGGAGAAAAATTATAGAATTTAATCATAATAATACAGGATTCAGGCAACAATTCGTCGCATTTATGATTGGAACCGGACATTTTGATCTTGATGTTTTAGATTCATTGTCATCCATTTTAAATATTTATAACTAGTTTACTTATATGTACTATCACTTTAAATGGTCCTTATTATCACTTTAAACGATCCTTCGTTTATCATTGACTGACGTTAAATTCACTTTAACCTTTAGCAGACCACTGCAACTTACTCGATCTCATCATTAAATTTACCCCGCCGGTCCACCGTCCAAAGCTTTACAATTTGAATTGTTAAACGAAACGCCCTGAGGCCTTAGAAAATCCGCTGTATAGCGAAAGCGATAGCTCACTTCATTAAAAATAAATAAAATAAAATTTTCTTAAAATAAATAATGCTGGACAATTCACACAGCATTATCTAGCCCCATGGTAAGCAGAGCTTGTGTTATGGGTACTAGATAACTGATATACATAATACAATACATTACATAGATAGATATTTTTTATATCCACCATTCATTCTTTACTCCTTTTTTACACTTATCTGAAAATTCAGGCTGGGTGGGTTTTTACATCATGTAATCTATATATTCGGTAAACGTAGTGTAGGACGCCCTCCGGCCAGTTGGGATGACGACCTGCGAAAGACTGCAGGTAGATGCTGGATGCGTCAAGCTGAAGACAGGTCGCTGTGGCGCTCATTCGCGTAGGCCTATGTCCAGCAGTGGACTGCTATAAGCTGATGATGATGATGAATCTATATATTATGCTCGTATAAAAGAAAGTCGTGTTATTTACACTATTTATAATTCAAGAACGGCTGAACCGATTAGGCTAAAAATTGGTAGCTTAGAACTAGGAGACGGACATAGGATACTTTTACCATTTCATAGTGGCGAAGCTGCGGCTAGTAATAAGATCGAAAAAAAAATATAGAAAATTGTTAATTTGTATAAAAGTATGTTACTTTACATGCTAGACAGTTGTAAGGACATCCTTATAAGTATGTAAGTACCTATACCTACTTGTGCCAGGATGTCCTTACAAATTAAGTTTAACAAATAAACTAAATTAAATATGAATTTTAAATACATAAGATATTTCAAGAGATGTTTGGAATTCCGAAAGTCTGTCCGAAAATAAAGAAAAAGACTGCATAATTTTTTCAATTTCTCTCTGGATTTTTTATGTTGCCTACTCTTGTTTTCTTTTATATATATATACCTACATAATGTAATCAAGCTTAGTGCCACCACACCAGGACCTGTCTGAAAATCAGCGCCGCTACTTACTTAGGCTTGTAGCGGCATAATGCTGAGACAGGGACCTTTTTGGGCCCTTATGTACATAATACGAATTTGCTCTATTCTGTATGTCTTATCTATTCCTTGTAATTATCACGACGACCGATGTGGCGCGGTGGGTGAAGGTCCGCCTGCGACGCAGAAGGTTGCGGGTTCGATTCCCGCCTCGGAACAATTGTGTGTACGATCTGCAGATATTTGTTCCGGGTGTTCTGGTCGTTTTCTATGTATAATAAAAAAAATATCTATCTATGTAATGTATTGTATTATGTATATCAGTTATCTAGTACCCATAACACAAGCTCTGCTTACCATGCGGCTAGATAATGCTGTGTGAATTGTCCAGCATTATTTATTTTATTTATTATTTATTTATTATCTTGTTTTTATTATTTTCTTACTATGTAATTTGTCGTGTTATGTGTTATGTATGGTGTCAAGTAAATGTATTTTCTTTCTTTCATAATTATGAACCTTTGCTGAAAGCTGAGCTGCGCTGCGCAAGCTTTTTGTTTCATTTTCAGACAGACGAGGATTGCAAAATATCTCTTGAAATATCTTTTGAGTTTTTGGTAGAAGATGATGATGTTTCGTTATCACGATTAGTAAGATTTTGCTTTATTTTACTCCAAGGTTCATACAAGAACCAGGATTTTTCGTGTATAAACAAATCTTGGCCTTTGCCCAGCAGTGGTACGAATCAGGCTGAATAAAAAAAATTATCAATGTAGAATAATTTGATAAGTAGCATTGTCAGTATTCTAGTATCTAGTACCCATAACAGTTTGGTGCTAGATGTTGCTGTATACTATCGAGCATTATTTATTTATTATTATTTATTTGCGAGGTTTCAAATAGAACACAGCAAATATAAATAAATATGTACCTTATGTTTCAAAATTCCAATACCAATTGAATGAGGTGAGATAGCTGTGTTATAGATTTATGCGCTTGAAGTTTTTAAAAAGGTAGACGAAGGTTATTATTAATTTCAAAAAACATAAATTTATATTTTATCGTAAACATTTTCCCCTCTAGATTAACATCGAAACTTTTAAAGCCGCTCTACAATTAAGTTTTTTTTTCAGTTTCAATCAACGCGCGTAAAAACAAAACCGCATTTATGATGGAGCAAAATTAAATTATTCTTTTCTTTGGCTTGATAACCCAAAGAACACTTTATAGCTTTTGAGCATTATTCTATAGAAGCCGAAGCCAGATATTATTTACGAAGGAAATAAAGCTCATGAATACCTAACGAATTGTGTGAGAGCAGTCAATAATTTTGCTATGTTTGATGTCGCTATACCTCGATTGTTGGGTGTCATTAGGATAATTCGCAAATCGGCTATATTTGAATAATAGTCAGCTCTCATACTCTGGTTATTTTAGTATGATCACGTCAGAAATGTAACTTACTTTGTGTATTTTCAATACAATGCCGTGCGAGAAACCGCAATTAGGTACAGTGAACTCCATGAATAGGTATCCGCCCTTCCAGGATCCAGTTCCAACATTAGTTTTTTTTTTAAATAAATTATGCTAATAATATTCTAGGTTATCTTTGATATACGCCTTTCTTATATTCACATAATTATTTCCATCCAAAGGTTGCCTGGAAAATATCGTTTCTAAGCAACGCAGCTTCTTAGCCATCTCTTCTATGCAACCTTTGGATGGACAAGAAGTGAAGTAATCTTCGTATGTATCTTCTTGTGACTGCTTATACATATTACCCTATTACGGTAGATAGATATAAAATTATTTATTGCACACTTATATTAGAAACTATACACTAGCCAAACTCGATGTAGAATGTTTGTAAACAAACTGCCCATACTTAACCTAGAATTCACTTTATTGCCACGTTTTTTTATACGCAATTTACATAGCTTGTCGAATTGATTCCTTCTTTCAGTAAATCTTGCTTCAAATTATATCTGAAACTTGACGCCAAGCAAATGAGTTGTAGTTTTTGTTTTGTTGTTTGTTTACAAACATTCCACATCGAGTTTGGCTGCTGTATATGTACAACAACTTAAAAATTAAGTAACAATTAGCGGTTCTATCGCTTAAAAGCTTATATAGGTTTTATCTATGGTTGTCTGGTAGAGATTACTATGTAATCTCTACCAGACAACCATAGATGTATAGGATCAGAAGGAAGTAGGATATGTTGGCGTTAACAATATTAGTGCATGGACTGGGCCCAACATGAAATTTACGAAATTGCGCTGTGAACAGAATATTTTGTTATTTACAATAATATTGACTGGGCGAAATTGGATTGCGTCCGGAAGCTTTTAACCGAAACAGTTTTTGGGTTGCGTTCTCTGTTCCGGCTCTGTTGATTTTAGCAGACGTGACTGAGTGTTTTATTAGTTTCCAATGGTTTTCACTGCGATTGAGTTTGTCGTTGTGTTAGTTTTGTTTATTTTAATTAGGTGAAGGATAATTTAAAACATTGTAACGAACAGCTACCTAAATAATATACATACAATAAATAATAATCAAAACCTTAAAAAGAAAATCTATTCTAACATACTGAAACTGTTTCCAACATGTGAACTAAAAGGTCCTGCCTTAGCTTACAGGGTAATTTCAATAAGTGTAGGCTTAATATATTATTATTTATTTTAAGCCATTATTGTCCCACTGCGCCCAGCAGTGGGACAATAATGCCTCCCTTTTCTCCTTCCACTCCTCGCGATCCAACGCTGCAACAGGCCATGATGGAAGATGTACCTCGAGCTCGTCGCGCCAATAATAATTAATAATAATAATTAATAATAATAATTAATATATTATAACCTAACTTTATTAATATAACACTGAATAGACCTCATCTGAACTTCTTAAGCCGAGTTCACACGATTAGAGTCTGCTCGGACCGAGTGGATTCAGATACCTACTCGGATACAACTCGTATTGTGCCAACCCCTAATCCAAATGCACTCGGACGATGGCAACCAATCTAAGTTGAACCGGACCGCGTTCTACTATTCTGAAGTAGCTCGTATACGACCTCTGTGACCCGGTGGGCGATGGTTCGCCTGCTATACATGGGTTCGATTCCCGCCTCGGAACAAATATTTGTACGATCCACAGATATTTGTTCCGGGTTTTAATGGTGTATTTAATATCAACAGCTATCCAAGTAAACTCGTATGAAGTCACTCCTAAAAGTCCACTCGGTCCAAGCCTTGTCCGAGTCAACTTTGATCGTGTCAACGGGGCTTTAGGTCACATGACGTGCCCTAAGGTTTTCACAGGATCGTTTTTACGGATACTTCACTACTGGAAACACTCGTTTACTGGATCCGGTATTCTGTCGGGCGTGTGAACTTGAATGCGCCCTTAGGTGTAACAAGATTTCCTTTAGTGCGTGTCTTGTAAGCCTCTTAACTCGAGTACACGACCGCTGTGGCTTGAATACGAGCACATGTTTCTCTACAATCTTTTGAAACTTTCTTGTGAAAATCCTGACTATTATTTAGTTAGGGGCTTTACTTATGCCTTGTACTATCTATGTACGTTATATCTATACAAGACCTTCAGATATAAATGTTTTTTTGTGTTGTATAAATACCTAAAGCAGTAAGTCAAGTACCTACGAATACATCTGTAATTATTTATTGTACACAAACAAACTTAAAAATAACCCTAACAGAGTTTTCTTACACAAACCTTAGGTTTATAGGAGAGGCGAAGACATCTCCGACTATTAGTTAATAAGTCCGCTCTGCATGATTACTTAAGGTAATCCTTTATTTCTCTATTAGTGAATGTATATTTTTTTGAGAAAAAATAATCTAATAAACCTACGGGCGTAGTAACACGAAGTGGATGTGTGTACCATTCAACACCACATATCGCCAATGGCCAATTTGTCACATCGAAATGGAATACGAGTGAATGGCAAGGAACGCGGTTCCTGACAGTTTCCGTTCACTCGACGGCAACTTCATCATCATCATCAGCCTATAGCAGTCCACTGCTGGTCATAGGCCTCCCCCAATGAGCGCCATAGCGCACTGTCTTCAGCTTGCCGCATCCAGCATCTACCTGCAGTCTTTCGCAGGTCGTCCCACCTGGTCGGAGGGCATCCTACACTACGTTTGCCGAGTCGAGGTCTTACGTTCTTCGCGAGATATGGCCGGCCCACTACCACTTAAGCTTGCTAATTCTTTGAGCTATGTCTATAAC
Source organism: Eupithecia dodoneata (assembly GCA_947044415.1). Classification (NCBI taxonomy): domain Eukaryota; kingdom Metazoa; phylum Arthropoda; class Insecta; order Lepidoptera; family Geometridae; genus Eupithecia; species Eupithecia dodoneata. The sequence goes on from OX345665.1 coordinate 2,730,639, forward strand.
CTTGGTTCTCTGTCGGATGTATTCGTTACGAATCCTATCCATCAGAGAATCTCCGAGCATAGCTCTTTCCATCTTTCAAAGTCGCTCAGCGAGCGAACTGGTGGACCAGCCCTATCGTGAGTGTCCACGTCTCAATTCCGTAGGTCATAACGGGTAGGACGCACTGGTTGAAAAACTTTCGCAATATTGCAAATATTTTTTACCCGATAAAGCTTTTGATATGAGATACTAGATTCAGCTATACAGTGGTGATCTAACCATCGGCTGTCGGTGAGGCGCTGTCAGCTCCGACGACAGGCGTTTGGGTACGAATGCAATGCGCAGCATTTGACCTGAATCGGCCCTCGAATTATTGCGAAACAGCGATTCATTGGACCTGAATTAGTCACTCCACACTTCTATCGACGTAATTTCTTGAATTAATTGTTCTATAGGATCTAATAGAATATAGATGTCCCTTTTCAGTGGGTCGTACTCACGTAATGAGATGAGACAGCTGAAGTTTTTACTTACAGGGTAACTTTCGAAGGGGCCCAGTTCTATAACAGGCTACCTGAAGATGTTAAAGGTGCTGGAACGTCTGGCGTGTTTAAGAACAAATTGCATAGATATATACTTGAGGATGTAACGCTACTGGACTAAACATAAAAAGACGGAAAAATAACATAATATTAATACTTAGCTTAAGTTTCTCATGTAAGTAACATGTATGTTGTAAATGAGAAAAATTAATATCTTTGAACTGAACTTTTGAATGTGTTACATAATAACCCAAAAATATTATTAGTCTCCTATCTCATTATGCTGGACAATCCACACATCGTCATCATTTAGCCCTAAGCTAAGCAGAGTTTATGCCTGATAATATAGGTAGTTAAAACAATAGATTATATAGTTTTTTTAATTATACATTGATAACGACTAGATCACCCGAAATAAATATCTACAGATCGTTCACAAAATTGTCTCGAGGCGGGAATCGAACCCGCAACTTACTGCGTCGCAAGCGGACCTTCGCCCACCGCGCCACAGGTGTCGTCATTAGATATCAGCCCATGAATAGGTGGTAATGATATCTAATCAACGCACATAGCTGTAAATACCTGAAGTATTATTTATTTAAAAAACAATCAATTTGGGAAAAGTTAGCAAACACAATAGAACAAACACAATGAATAAAAACTAACGATTTATTCACAGTGCATTGCGATAATAAAGCACGACCATCACCGACATATAGCACGTTATCACATACGAAATAATCAGAGCTAGATCAGCTAGAATACCTGAGGCGAATTTAGTTGCATACCCGGGCATAATAATAATCCTGGCTATTGTATATATTCTGAACAAGGTGATCGCTATATGGGCATACGGATTTGTCGTTACATACAGAGCTGATATTATCCAATATGGAGACAGGATCTTCAATTCGGATAAATAAGCGCGCCGAACAACATCTGTGTTTTGGAAATAGCCTTTACTGACCCACGTCATTGCAGCCACAGGACTTAAGGCTAGCAACTTGCATGCAAGCAACGCTGCGTGGGCCATATATGTCTCAGTCAAAGGACTTCGAAGCTGTATCACCAGCATCAGGCAAGATGCATTTTCAGTGAGTTTGTTTTAGTTCAGTTTCTTGATTTATTTGCAACTTTGTTTGCTGGTTTCGGAACTTTTTTGGCAGTGTGCGCTCCGAAATCGGGAAGCAATGGAAATACTAAAACTACTAGGAAATACTGAGGAATTTAGTGTTTCTTGGAATATTCCAAGAATTTGTAACAAGAGAATGCAATCAAAGAATATAGAGTATAATGCAATAACCAAAGAGAATACAATAAGCAATAAATACGGAATAATCGCTATAGTTACAACAGATTATAAATTATTAATTAAACTTTTGAAACTATCATGGTCTCTGGACACTAAAGTCATTTAAAACGGGATATTTACCATGATTTGATTTTTGAGTTATCCAATATTTCAAAAATAAAATCATGGTAAATATCCCGTTTTAATTGACTTTATAAATTATTATTATTATACCTATCTGTGTAATGTACAATTTTCTCTGTCCATGGAATTTTAGTTTTGCATATCTCAACTCCATAAATATTCAGTTTTTCTAGTTTATTACAGGTTTTATGAAAAGGGACACAATAGGGCTCGGTGGGATAGTGTTTGTCACTCTATGGCGTGGCAGTTGTCAAGTTGATGAAGATTAGTGTTGTGTCTGGCCGCGTCTATGTTGTTTATGTCACGTCACGTCGCTGGTGATCGTTTTTTTATGGTAATTTTTGTTTTTTTTTCTGTAAGATTTTAGAAAACCTTATACAAAAGAAGTGGGAACATTTCTCTTATAGTTATTTCACTCTCTTGCGTTTTGGTATACCTATAGTTCGACTGATAATCAAATTAGTTCTAATGCCGTTTCGATTTTTTATGACGATCGATTTTGTTTATGAAAATGTTGTAGTTGTCGATTTTCTTATTGTTTGTCAACATTTTGTATTATTTTATAGAATTTACTCAGGCGGCGTCTGAATGACAAATATTTTTATAATTGGAATATTCAAAAGATTAAAACCAGTATAACATTACGGTTTAGACATAGACTCCGTCACACATGTTGTTTTTATGCACGCAAGCTTATTTTGAAGTTCATTGTGACGTATGACTTTTCGCTTTGATCTGACATTTGGTTCCGTTTTTCATAGAATCTAATTTACTAATTAGATTTTAGTAAATTCCTACAACCTAAAACACTGCGACCTTTTAATTGAATTTGAAAAAAAAATCCTAATTACATTTTATGAAAAACGGAACCAAATTCTGTGGAAAGATTTCCACAGATTCAAAGTAGTAGTAGTAGTTATTCATTAAAAATCAGATGAGTTTTCAATTTTACAGCTAGAAGACCTGAAGTCAGCATGTTGGACAGGATGGTGGGCTGCTAACTAAGTGGGTTTCTGATTTCCTAAATGAATTATCGCTATTCTGTCGCTTTCCATACTAACCTAACGCGATACTCGTGTCGCTAGAGTATCGTAGTAGGTACAATCGTACTAGAAAGCAAAAGACAAACAACACAACCAAAAAACTTTGAATTCGGAAATAATAACTGACTCTTTACGTTTTCATTCATTCGTGTACTTTAATGTTTTTATTTTGAAACTATGAAACATTAAAATACTCGAATATTATAGTTTAAAGTACCAAATTGTTGCCACGCTATTTGGCACCTATATTTTAGTTAAGTTATACAAATATAAGTGTATCTTTTAAAGGGCAATGTATACGCTTCTACAACAAAACTCCAAGTGAGTTGCAAAAATTATCAATTAAATAAATTTAAAACATGTGAAGCATATTCTTTGTAAAAAGGCTCATTACAAAATATCAGATTATCTAGAAGATAAAAAAGCTTGGAACGAGTTTCGCTCCAACTCAAAATCTAATAACTTACAGATAAGCAAATCATATGTACTAGACACATAAGTTATGAACATGCTAGTGGATAAATTGAAGTGAACATCAATATAATAATGAATAGTATAAAATATGACTTGTCTAAGTGCTTATTTGTAAGCCTAAAGAAATAAACTTTCATTTCATTTTATTTCATTGTTTTACACCTTTAAAGCTAAATTTAACATTTAACCTTTAAAGCTAAAATTATCATTAAAATTTTAACGCTTTACGTTCTAAAACGGACTTGGCAGAATTGTCTCAAATCAAACGCAGAGCCATAAAAAAAGAAGTGGAGTTGAGTAGATTTGTTTACATCTCTTGTACTATGTTTATAGAAAAGAGAATATTATTAACTAAGGTTTATAGTACAAGAGATGTTTATTGATGATCTCAGAAATTTATAACATAATTTATTACTAAAAAAAGAAAATTAGAGAAAAAAAATCAAAATGAAACAAAACCCGTTCAGTGCCATGTTACTAAGAAATGAGACAATCACTATTTCTACCTCATCACTCGCGTCCCCGCTTCTACGCAGCTACTTTTTATACTCCGCCATACTATCCATGAAGTTCCTCATCTTGAAACCTCTAGCCTGTGTTTCGCTATACCCTGAATACGCACAGCGAGCCAATTTGAGTACCTTGAAGAACGTGACACCTTTCTGGTTGCTAGCAGCACTATACCTGACGACGTCGCCAAGCCCTCACACAACTGTGGCACTGATGCGGACATACGTGGCAGCTAGATTTATAGCGGTGTTGGGGTATTTGATGAAATTGCCGAAGATTGTAGTAGAAGTTGCATTTGTTGCGTCGTTTTGTATTACTTCTTATATGGGGGGCTATGTTTTGTATACGTATAGGAGTGCTTTGTGAATGCGTTGCAGATTTTTATACAAACATCATCATCGTTATGATTAGCCCATACACTCGCTTGTTTCGTCATTATTCAGTTTACCCAGTGCCTTATTGTTTTTATGCTGATTTATCTCGTAAAAGATGACGTCTTTTACGAGATAAGGACTAGTTTATTATCTTCTGTATATATTTTTAGACAGACCATTTGTAGAATTATTGGAGTTTCTGTTATTTTGATGAATTTTAATCGAATTGTTGTATTATGGTAAACATTATGCCTTTGTTGCTTGATAAAAGTTTAATTTAAAGATTGGGAGGCCATATTGTACAGAAAAAAGTTATGTATTTAGGCAAGTATATTTTCTTAATCAGATTTTGTATCATGATTTATGATTCAGCTGATATATCTACTGAAAGAAATGTTTGTATGATTTGAGACATTATAAATAACAATAGGCAGATGGAAATCGAATTTATAATCGGTAATAAATTGGTTAAAACTTTCCTTGTTTTCTGTTATAATGGTTATTGGTTTTTATCATAATGGCCGAAATGAATGCCACCGTTGTTCCATTAATGAGAAAAAATGGGTCTATGTGGAGATATAGGTAATTGCCTAAACATAAAACAATAATAATATAGTCATCATTATTTTAAAAGCATTGTTATGTTTGTTATGTTTATGTTTTTGATGAATAAATAGCACGGACAATGTGGCTGCCTGATTAGGTAGGTAAGTAACTACGCTACATAGCTTTATTATTGAAAAAAATTGTGCTAAGAACATAAATGCATATTTACGTTGGTAGGTAGTACTTGAAAATTAATGTTCTCAAAACAGTTTCTTTGCCCAACAGAGGGTAAAATAAAATTATGTTTAAGAAAGAATAACTCTGGTTTTAATGGCACAAACTTAAGGAAGCCTATTCCCAACAGTAGTGGTTAAAATCCGACTGCAGAGGATGATGATGATGAATTATTTCGTGGTAAAAACGATCCACACTGTCTAATAAAAAAGCTATTGCTACAGAATTTTATTCTATTTCATTCATAAGGTTATTACGTGTCAGAAAATGATGAATTTTCCTGAGCCTTTTGAAGTCCTCGCGTTTTGTTGACTTTACGCGTTTCGTTTCGAAACCACGAGATTCTTTTTGCTATTTATAGTATGAATGATAATAGGTACGTTAAACCATCGACAAAAAAACCTACCATTAAACGTTATAATGATAAATTTGAAAATGAAATGAAAAAATCAATTTAAGTATTCAATTCATCATCTTTCTGATTTTGCCCTAGTGGAGTCAATAGGTACCTATTTCTTACGTATTTTGATGGCATAAAAACAGTGAATTTATTACTAATACAAATACAAATACAAAAATACTTTATTGTACACCAGTTACAGATCATTATAAAACACATCACATGATACAAGTACAATGGGCGGCCTTATCTCAAATATTATGGCCAAGCTGAGAGTTAGCTGCAAATTACACTTTGACTGCTGAAATCACACGGTATGTGTTTTCTACAAGTGACTAATATGCGTAAATCTACACTAGTGCAGCGGCTGAGAAAATACAGATCTTTGTGACTCAGCACAGCCGTAATATTTTTCGAACGAAACGCATGTGCGGTGCAACACAACCGCTGTGTAGAGCGGCAGCACGAATTTTTTAGGTTAAAAAAAAAGATCGCATACGTCGAAAAAAAATCTCAGTCAAAGTGTTAATGTCAACAAATCCGAACAAATATAACTCAAAATCACGTGCTTAGAGTAACATTAAATAAATATAACTACATATAGTTTACAATATTTATTGACGAAATCACAAATAAATTGTATTTAAAAATCATCGACATTAAATAAATAAAATAAATAAATAATGCTGGACAATTCACACAGCATTATCTAGCCCCATGGTAAGCAGAGCTTGTGTTATGGGTACTAGACAACTGATATACATAATACAATATATTACATAGATAGATATTTTTATTATACATATAAAACGACCAGAACACCCGGAACAAATATCTGCAGATCGTACACACAATTGTTCCGAGGCGGGAATCGAACCCGCAACCTCCTGCGTCGCAGGCGGACCTTCGCCCACCGCGCCACATCGGTCGTCAAACTTAAATACATTAAATAGTATTTAAAAATCAACAATCAGAAAGTTAATTTTAGGTAGGTAATATAATGCGGTATTGTATATATTTTATGCAGGTAATTAAACGATCGAGTAGGTATAGTATCATTAAACAGTCTGTATAACTTCCATTAACATATTCCGGAGAAAGTATCTAGATAATTTGAATGGACAAAGAGAAAGCATTCAATTACCCGATCAAACAAATGAAAACCCTCCTAAAACGTGTATGCGAAAAAACATTTCATTCAACTTGACGTGTGCTTGATGTATTAAAAGCTTTCACAAACAGGATCTATAGGAACGTGCGTAAGGATTTTGCTGTAGGCTTATTCAAGTGTGATTGCTGATGTAATTGCTGGTTGCGATTGTGTGTCAATAAAACATTTGCATTTTTTTTTAATTAAATGTGTTTTATTTCTTTAGGCTTACAAATAAGCACTTATCCAGGTCATATTTATACTATTCATTATTATCAACTTACATTATTTTAATATTCACTTCTTTTTTTGTCCACCAGTGGAAGTAGTGAAATGAAACCACTAGTATGTTCCTAACTTATGTGTCTAGTCATTTGATTTGCTTATCTGTTAGTTGTTAGATTTTGAGTTGGAGCGAAACTCGTTCCAATCTACTAAAGAAAGGCTTTAGTCTTAGCTTTGTGTCTTGATCACAACGCAGGACGCTGCGGTATGCGGTGACGGACATACTATAATACTGTGAAAAACGTCTAGAACATTTTGATGTCCTCAGAATTCTTTATTTCCTTTAGATGCTTTAGACCTTGCAGGACTCTTTGGAGCTGTTTTTTGTTTCGTCGAAGTCTACGTCAGCGGTGGGGGGCAAGCACGGTGAAGTGGGGAGTGGGTCTGTACTTCGTACGGAGCGGCGCGGCGTCTTCTATATCACGCTGTGGTACCACATCACAAGGTGAACCACAGGTGAAAATCAAAAAATATTTAAGACTGGCCCGCGGCTTCGCACGCGTATTCTCGGTACAATAAGTACTTATTGTCAATAATTTTTCTTAGATGTTTAGTTAATTCGAAGAAATAAAATTCACAAACTTTCGGATTTATAATATATAAGTAGGATTCTAACGAAACGGAACGAAAGTTTTCAATCAGTGCGTCCTACCCGTTATGACCTACGGAGCTGAGACGTGGACACTCACGATAGGGCTGGTCCACCAGTTCAAAGTCGCTCAGCGAGCTATGGAAAGAGCTATGCTCGGAGTTTCTCTGAAGGATAGGATTCGTAACGAATACATCCGACAGAGAACCAAGGTTATCGACATAGCTCAAAGAATTAGCAAGCTGAAGTGGCAGTGGGCCGGCCATATCTCGCGAAGAACCGACGGCCGATGGGGCAAACGTGTTCTTGAGTGGAGACCACGACTCGGCAAACGTAGTGTAGGACGCCCTCCGACCAGGTGGGATGACGACCTGCGAAAGACTGCAGGTAGATGCTGGATGCGGCAAGCTGAAGACAGGGCGCTATGGCGCTCATTGGGGGAGGCCTATGTCCAGCAGTGGACTGCTATAGGCTGATGATGATGAAGTAGGATTCTAGAGCCGAAGTAACACGGAATATGTGCCAGTTTTTATATCTAATTATGTTTCATATTAACTACCTATGATTTGCTGTGCCTACTAACTCAGTATAAGTTTGTACTGAACATGTTAAAGATCTCTGTGTTAAAACTAAAAACATTTTATTTATTTAGTTTAATCTCAATCAACGAAGTAATAAAATTACTAATCATAGTAATCTCAATCATCGAATTATTAATATGTCATTACAACATAGGGGTTTTCGACATAAGGTAGGCAGGTTTTCTTTTTTTAATACACTCTTAATGACTATACGACCCAAAAATAGCTGGCCTTAGTAATCTTAACATTATTATCTTAAGAAAGCTAAAATTGTTTAATTAAATTACCTGATGAAAAGCTAATTACTTCGAGACTTCAGTTTGGAAGTTCGTACCTTTGCGAAGCTGAGGTATATGCAGCTTATTCACAAACTTGGGTCAAAGGTCAAAGTTTGTGAACCAACGGGATCTCTCCTAATGTAATGAGAGATAAGAGTACTTTTCGCGGTTCTATTGACATAAAACCGGACAGAATTGCCATAAAACCGGAATCGGGAAAATAAAGCTCGCACGACGCAATAGTACACAATCGCTATTGGCCCCATCTGGGCCCCTACGTGGCTTAGCGGTAGTTATGCGAAAGTTAGTGGGCCAATCAGCTTTATATAGGCTGATTGACATTAAGAAGTTAGATCGGCCGGGTGATTATGTAACTCGCGACCGGTTTACGACAGGCGTAAATTAAGCAATCGGTGCTGTCAAACGTCAATTTTGTATTAGTTTGACACCAGCTACAACGTCAAAATTGGTCAAAATTGACGTTTGACAGTACTGATTGCTTAATTTACGCCTGTCGCAAACCGGTCGCGAGTTACATAATCACCATACGGATGTATGTACCTTCGCTAAAATCTGGATAATGATCAGTAGTTTGGACGATAAATAACAAACATTCAAAAAGTTTTGTAAAATACGATATGATAGTAATTCACATGTATTATTTTGTCCTCAGCTGGCCGCTTTTGTTCTAAAGCTTCCGCTGCTAATATAATTTGACTAGCGAACAGTTACATATACAAAACTTATAAGTATATAATAGTCATTAATAGCCATACTTTTTATACAGTTTATTTCTTTCCTCAAACTACTGATTTGAAATTTTTATACTATTCGTTATTAATACGTTCACCCTCTTTTATTGTAACCAAATATTTATATGACGACCGATGTGGCGCGGTGGGCGAAGGTGCGCCTGCGACGCAGGAGGTTGCGGGTTCGATTCCCGCCTCGGAACAATTGTGTGTACGATCTGCAGATATTTGTTCCGGGTGTTCTAGTCGTTTTCTATGTATAATAAAAAAAATCTCTCTATGTAATGTATTGTAGGTATTATGTATATCAGTTATCTAGTACCCATAACACAAGCTCTGCTTACCATGGGGCTAGATGATGCTGTGTGGATTGTCCAGCATTGTTTATTTATTTATTTATATCAAAGCGCCATGCGAGGTACTGAGCTCTAACTTGCCGTAACACAGTATTATCACTAACACGGAAGTTATGATTCATGCAACAAATGGAAGCCTTAGCAAGTTCGTATACCTACCTACTTAATTACATAGTAATAAGATTGATTTATAGTTGTGGTATAAGTAACTATTAATAAAAAGTGCATAGATAGATAAGGCTATCTTGTAAATTTTGAAATAAATATTATTTATAAAAAACTTAAATTGTTTAGCCAAAACAGAGGTTATAGAGTTAAAATAGAGGTCTCTTTATCCACTGTTTTGGCTAAACAATGCATTTTTTTACAAAAATGTTTATGTTACTAATTAGAAATGGTCCTCTAAACCTTCCATGTTTTATAAGAATGAATTTCGACCTTATTTTATACATATTAAAAAAATTACTTATGATTCAGAAATTATGATAAGTAAAGCGAAGTGTAGAAATCCCTACTAAAGTTTTGATAAACGCTAGGGGTGCGTTTATCAAAACTTTAATTCTAACTTCAAAAAGGTTTTTTTATTTATGTATGTTTGTGCATACTAGGATTAAATTTACACAAGTATGTTAACCAAACTAATGTTATTTAAGGTTTTAATAAATAATTATTGAAATTCTAGTCATTTAAAACGGGATATTTACCATGATTTGATTTCTGAGTTATCCAATATTTCGGCACAGTTTCATGCGCCATGATCACACATGGTTATTCCGTGATCATGGCGCATGAAACTGTGCCGAAATATTTTGTTTTATATGAGTTTAGTGTTATTAACCATGATAGTATCAAAAATTTTGTTATTGAAATTGTTTAATAAATTATTTTTTATGTGATGAAAGTGTCCTAACCGGCTTTTTATCAGCTGTGTATAAAATGGCAGGTTAATTGTTAAAATGCTTAATTTAGCGAACAATAACTTGAAATAGAGCTACGTAACCGAACCTGCTATACGTGGTAATTAATTCACGTATTTTGAACGGAGTTCCCAAAGGATTTTGTATCTTTCCTGGAATTCTAACGCCTTACGAACGCCATCAAAAATGAGGTTCTCAATTCGTGAAAACAATTCACAGAGAGAAGCCTGAATTTTACAGTTTACAACATTATCACCGAGACTGTGAATCGGAAAAAGAAGTGTAGGACGCCCTAATTGGGGGAGCTACAACCACTTATTCTATGCTTCTGGTAGTGTAAGCAGAAAATTAGGTTCAATCAATGTGTACTTTCTATTGTCGTCTATACAATAATATTGCCATTTGAAAGGACCTTGTTATGATTGCTTTCAATTACCAATCATGATTGCTATCAATTAACGGACATGAATTGATTGTATAATAGGTAATGTTGGACAATAGGCCGTTATACCGTTGTGTAACGAGTATGATCGCCGTTCCATTCCGTTATTAGATACCTACCTAACTTGATTGAGTACCTGCGCCCTACCATACTATATTATAGTTATTCTAAGGCCCTACAGAACAAGCTAACAGCGGGTTAATTGGATGTTTGATAGATTTGGATAATAACCTGGGAATGATAGACTATTTGTGGTACCTTGAAATTGCGAATTTGACCTTCCTAAGCCTCTTAGATAATTGAATATCAATCATGTTTCTGCTGGTAAATTGATTCCCGTTTCTGTTATTGAAGTTATTATAATTACCATACAGTCGATATTACTTTCTAATGACGAATATCTGATGTTGGATAGTATGTCAAAACAAGTATTTCTGTAGAAAATAATCAAGTGGGTTTAATTTTTTTTTACCTACAAAAAATGCTTAGCAATATTACGGCATCTGTTCAAGTCACTTATTTAGCTGGGTACTAACTGTCGGCGTAGCGTTACTCGGAGTAATGCAACGTGTTACATAGCGAGCATGTATTATAATTAGTAAAGGGAAAGAAGGCGCTCGCAACGAGCATCGAGACGTATCAAAGCACATGGCGTAACGTATGCTCGCTGCGAATGGTAAATTACGCCCCGTGACGTTTATTCCCAGTAGTTCCTTTAAAGGGACTAATGAGACTTTTTCTTCCCATTAGTTCCTTTAATAATTTTGAAGGAACTAATGAGAATAAAAAGTCTCATTAGTCCCTTTAAAGGAACTGTCAAAAGGAACTACTGGGAATAAACGATAATAATAATATATCATTTATTTTAGACAACTTAGAACAGTTATACATTTTATTTAACTTCTACGGTGCATGGTAATAAAAACCTCGAAACTAACATAATTCTTCTTTATTAATATTACATAGTATAAAATGAAGTCGCTTCCACTGTCTGTTCGCTTATATATTTTAAACTACCTACTCAACAGATTTTAATGCAGTTTTCGGCAATAGATAGAGTGATTTAAGAGAAAGGTTTATGAACATAGATTTCCACGCAGACGAAGCCGCGAGGGCAGCTAGTAAAATATAAATAAATCTTCTCATAGAATAATCAACCTATATAAGTGTATGGAGGTAGAAATCACGTAGTTCTGACCTCGTAGGGAAAAGAGCAAGAACATTATTGTCTGGTAGAGATCGCTCTTGAGCGATAAGACCGCCAATTGTATCTAGTTTTTTTAAGATTTTATTTTACATTGTCATTTTATACTTAGTGTGCAATAAAGAATTATCTATAAAAAAAAATATATCTATCTATGTAATGTATTGTATTATGTATATCAGTTATCTAGTACCAATAACACAAGGTCTGCTTACCATGGGGCTAGATAATGCTGTGTGAATTGTCCAGCATTATTTATTTATTTATTATTATCTATCTATCTATCTATTATTACTGAAATGATAAATACTTATCTTCTGAAGCAGCGAATCAGAAATCATTAACATTATTCACGATCTTCACTAATCGTATCATAATGGATTTCCGTCTCTAATGGGACAGAAACAGGATGTGATATTTTCCCTGCCACAAGATCAAAGATGTCTTTCGTAAAGATCATTTTAGCATTTACTGTTGATTGTCTATGAGATTTCGGTTATTCTAGTTTTTAAGGTAGGGGCCTGGACTTTATGTAAATTATCATTGGAATACCCCTTTTTGTAGTTAGATTTAGCCGATATAATATTGTGCCATAAACTTATTTAGACTTGACTTTGAGTATGTGCTGGATATATAAATAAATAAATAATGCTGGACAATTCACACAGCATTATCTAGCCCCAGGGTAAGCAGAGCTTGTGTTATGTGTACTAGATAACTGATATAAATAATACAATACATTACATAGATATATATTTTTTATTATACATAGAAAACGACCAGAACACCCGAAACAAATATCTGCAGATCGTACACATATTTGTTCCGAGGCGGGAATCGAACCCGCAACCTCCTGCGTCTCAGGCGGACCTTCGCCCACCGCGCCACATTGGTCGTCAGCGACAGTATGGCGAAGGAAATATAACCTGGATATAACCTGCTAGCTAGCTGCCCACAGCTTTACAAGCTTATCAAGTACCCTATATCCGTCTTCAGGGTATCGCTTAAGTCCATGCCAAATTTGATTAAAATTTATTAAGCCGTTTGGGCGTGAAAAGGTGACACAGACACAGACAGACAGACAGGTGAGTGTAGCAGTCACAAATTTTGGCACGCAAACTTTGACGAACATTATTTAAGAGTACTTTTCGATTGGTTGCGTTACTCTTAATTTTTTATGAAAAAATCTGTTTAAAATGGTAAATGGTTGTAGTGTTGAGTTACTTTCTTTTATAAAGTATGCATAATAATATCCTCCTTGCTAAATACCTGCAGCGGTCACGGTGGCTAGCAACGTAGACCATGAAATCCATACGGCCGTACGGCGTAGGCAGCTTACAATAGGCCTAAGGGCGTTAGGAGCATACGATGCCCCTATGTCGTAGGCAATTTCATTAGTGTCTACGCCGTAGGAACATACGTCTACCTACACTCTACGTAGTTTCTACGGCGGGCGTAGGCAGCATAAAAAATAGGCCAGAAAATGATGAAAACCATAATTCGTTAGAACTATTAAAAACAGTCCTACGTATTGAGCAGTTTATAGATAAAGAAAAAATGTTCGTGCAAATTTCTAAGCATTTGCATTTTATGTTATACTAGCTACACCCGCGGCTACACCCGCGTGGAAATATTAGAGCAATTTAATTTTTTGTAAATCATTTACTTTACTATTGAAGTGAGAGTTATCATTCAGAAAAAAATCTTTAAAAATAAACAGCTAAAGCTTATTTTGTAGGCTTTCGGTAATAGGTTTCTATTTAAATGGGACTTAAACCACATATCATATTGAGATACGATACGATTCATTTCATCATTGTGGGCTAGATACGAATCAGAGAATTGAAATTCAAACTCATTTGCTTTCACTGAGTTTGCTGTTACCAATTTAGAAAATTCAGGTACATAAATGAACGAAATCGCTGCAGGTATTTCGTTGGATTAACTGCCTATCCAATTTTTTTTTTTTCATTTGCCTTTGAGTATTCCGAAGCCAATATAAACTGATTGCCGGAAACTAATCATGTCAGATAAATCTATTTACGCTTTGTTAAAGTTTGCTTTGCGTCAGGCCAGGTAGGTACAAATCGAGTAAAGATAATTTGTACACATCTAAACAGTAAAATATTAGGTAATACACACACGTGGAACACCACAAGTAGAAGACGCTGTTGGGGTTCGCAGAAGCAGTCCCGAAAGTCTCCGCGTTCCCTAGCATATGTGCCCGGAGTACACCGTGAGGTTTCAGTCAGTATCATCATCATCATCATCAGCCTATAGCAGTCCACTGCTGGACATAGGCCGCCCCCTATGAGCACCATAGCGCCCTGTCTTCAGCTCGCCGCATACCTGCAGTCTTTCGCAGGTCGTCATCCCACCTGGTCGGAGGGCGTCCTACACTAGGTACGTTTATTGAGTCGTGGTTTCCAATCAAGAACACGTTTGCTCAAGCTGCCGTCGGTTCTTCGCAAGATATGACCGGCCCACTGCCACTTCAGCTTGCTAATTCTTAGAGCTATGTCGATAACTTTGGTTCTCTGTCGGATGTATTCGTTACGAATCCTATCCTGGTGGCTGGTATTAACTGCTCTATTGAATCAGTATCTGTGGTGAGCATGGATCGGTTAGTTTACTCCTTGTCAATATAACGTCTGTTCCTGTTAGTTACACAATGTTCTGGATAATCCAACTAACTAACGAACTTACGGAAATACTATAGCTTCCTGAGGTTAGTAGTTTTACGTACTCATTGTTATTTTGCGGTTTTACTCGTACTTATAGATTAACTGAAATGTGTGTGTATATACATATGTATTTTGGACAAATTTCTTACTATTTTGACGACCTCTATGGTACACTGGGAGAAGATTAGTTTGCGACGGCTGCGATGCAGGTTGCGGTTTCGATTCCTGCCTCGGGACAAATGTTTGTACGATCTGGTCGTTTTCATACAACAACCCGACATTAAACTACGTAACGCCCAAATACTTAAACACATCTCAGAATTAAGCACGTCTCAAGTTGGCCTGCCATTTTTTGACAGTTTTAAATGAAAATCTGTCAGAAAATCGTCATTCCAGATGTACTTAAATCTGAAATGCATTTGAGTATTCGGGGATAAGAGCAGTGAATATGGCGGCATTTTTTAAAAATTATTTCTTTGAGCACGGACGAGCAATATATAAATATATTTAATATATAATTGTTTTACTATAGAGAAAAACATACGTCCAGGTTCTGAGCATATGTTTATTTTAGCCCAATTTTATTTGTTAGAGTGAAAAATAACATCGCTGTTTCCCGCTGGGAGTGTAATTGAAGAGCCCGCGGCTAATAACTCAATTATTTTAACTTTTAAAACAAACAAATATAAAAAATTAAAGAGTAACTTTTTTAAAAATATAAACACTGTAACATTTTTGTTATTATAGTGCGTAAGCCCTCACGCGGGATAGTTCTATCCTAACAAATAATTTTCTGAAAAACCCTGCAGCTGGTTTCTTAAATAAAGGCTTGTTTTTACGTTCACGGGCGGAATAGAACCCTGAATCCTGCGTCGCAGGGGGACCTTTACCTGCCGCACCGCATCGGTCGTCAATTACTACGTAAAATCTTACTACGTTCACCGTAGCCTTACATCCCCCTTCCCCCAAGTCATAGGCTCATCTTAGATTGCCTACGCCGTAGACCCATCGTAGACTGCCTACGCCGTAGACCAATCGTAGACTGCCTACGCTGTAGACCCATCGTGGAACGTAGGTAGGCGTAGTGGTTGGGGATGGCCAACTACTGGGCCACGAAATACAGAAATACGGAAGAGAAAGTCAAGCACAGGACCAACCTTTAACGGTTCATAATGCCTATGGCAATAACATACAGACAACTTTTGTACAGACAAAACGTAAGCGAAACTAAGAGCCTGTACAGTATAGTAAGAATATTGTTTGATGTTTACGCCAGTATCAATGTTGGGACGCAAACAGGGCCGTTGTTTTGCGCCCCTTGTCCGCTAACGACATAATTAGCCGACTCGAGCTAATGTCCCGGCAATTTTGTTTTCTTCACTATTACCCAGAAGTATCTATTTGGATGCGGCATACGAAGGTTGCCCTCCGACCAGGTGGGATGACGACCTGCGAAAGACTGCAGGTAGATGATGAATGCGGCAAGCTGAAGACAGGGTGCTATGGCGCTCATTGGGGGAGGCCTATGTCCAGCAGTGGACTGATATAGGCTGATGATGATGATACGAAGGTTGGTAGGCAATGAGGTTACTTTAGTAAAGTAAAGTAAAAAATCATTTATTTCTTTAGGCTTACAAAAAAAGCACTTAGACAAGTCATATTTTATATATAAATTATTATCAAATAAAATTATTTTACTGTTCACTTCAATTTTTTGTCCAATAGTGGAATACTTGATTGTTGGTAGGTATCTAGAAAGTGACACCAGATAAGTAACGATTTTTCGAAGCTTCATAATTTACCCTATTTTACAGAGTAGAAATACCATCCTACAGTGAAGAAATTCCTTGTTCGCTTAACTTATAAAATTTACTGTAAGAACTATGAATGCTGGTATTGTACATAGTTTTTCGTCTTATATGCCAAAATACGATAAATCACATCGTCATTTTCCCAAATATGAGGACTAATCATCGTATTTTGTGCACGCGAACACGAATAGTGATGTTACCAGATAAGATTTTTCTACAACTATTTTTCTATTACGGCTCTCGTTGAGAGCTGAAATTTCGCACTAGTATCAAAAAGCTCCACATACCGCATCCAATCACAACTTCACAAACAAGCCAGTTTCTGAAAAGTTCAGAGTAAAACGGATTAGTTCGTCTAGCGGAACGATTACAGCTAATTAGGTGTTTGCCTTCTGTTCGCAGCGGTTAGGTAGAACTTGGTCTGTTCGCTCAGTGCTATCCTGAACTCTGAATACCGCTCTAAATGTTCTTTTTAGCAGAGCTTGATTGTAATTACATTTGCTCATAAAATTATAGAAACTTTCTTAGTAGGTAATGCTTGATATTATAAGTTGATTTTATGATTTTTTTATTCATTTTATTTTTTACTGATAAAAAGTATAAGATTATATTAATTAAATAGCGGCCTAAACTAGGAAGACTTTTGTCCTAAATTACGCATCTTGTTTGGTATACAATATAATTACTTATTATTATTAACTCATTTATTCTCAGATTCATAATCCATAGTAAAATAATGCACATACAAATTAAAAATGTCAAAAACAAAATCACACAATAAAATAAAATAAAACTAGAAAAATATAACGTAGGGAAATTAAAAAATAAATAATAAAATACAAATTGAAAACTTACTAACCTAACGTTTAGAATAATGCTGAATTGAATTGAAGATCGACTTTCGATGGCTTTATCTAGTTTGCTAATTTAACTAACTAAATCGCGCCAAAACCGATTATTTTTTCGTTGCGTTCAATACTCTAGGTATTGCTTGATTGTCAGTTTGACATTTCGTTCAAAACCTGTCAGTCGTTTATATTTTTTTGTGGGTTCAGGAACCATAATGTTGTCACAAATATGGCAACATTATGCAGGTAAGGGTTAAACATTCACAGGGCATGTGAAAATAAAACAAGCATAACCAAATCGCTATGATTGTGTGAACAATTTTATATAGTAGGTATATCAGGCACGTACACCGCTGGAATATCCGTTTTACAAATGCTGCTTGGCAGACAAATTCTAGGTATCCGTGTACTAATAAGGTTACAAATGTACTTCACTATGTAGATTCTCATGCTTACTACGGAAATTGGCAGTATTCTTGGAAATTCATTGTTACGAGTGGGGACCCCAGTTGCGAGATGAAGAGTAGTGCTAGTGTAGCTAGTAGTAATAGTGTTACTGTGTACAAAATTGTGTACTTTTACGAATATAATACGGAAAAATTAAAAAAGCAACAGATTTAAAGTTAAGCGTGACCGGTATAGTGATTATGTAACTCGCGACCGGTTTGCGACAGGCGTAAATTAAGCAATTAGTGCTGCCAAACGTCAATTTTGTATTAGTTTGACACCAGCTACAACGTTAAAATTGGTCAAAATTGACGTTTGACAATACTGATTGCTTAATTTACGCCTGTCGCAAACCGGTCGCGAGTTACATAATCACCCGGCGGTTGTTTGTAAAATTATATGTCCCAGTAGCTTTGTGTATAATATAACTATTGGCAATAAGGATGCTGGTCTTTTTATTCACACATATTATCAGATTTCTTGTTAGCGTCAATTTGATTTCTTGTAAGCGCCATTTGACAAGAGAAAGAAAATTATTTATGATCATTCATTTGTTATACAGCGTACGAACAACCGGCCGTTAGTCTTCTGCGCTGTGCAAGCAGTTTTGTGAATCTAAGACTAAGAGACGACCATTTTGTTGTTGATCACTTGTTTGCAGCTGCAGTCATAAGACAAATCTTTCAATAAAAACCACCAGCTTAAATCAATACATCAGACACTTATGCCTCAATGTCATTATGGAGAAAAAATATTTATGAAATTCGTACCTGCCGCTTCTCTCTTGAACCAAAGGCTGCCATTTAGAACCAGAGCTCCAGAATGTCTAAGTTAAATTTTTATTGGTACCTACAGCAGACAGTTTCCAGCTTTAGCATTGAAAAACGATATGGGAATGGGATTTAAATAGGTTTCTAACGTCGGCATCAGTCCAGAAAAGTAGATTGTTACTTTTGGCGTACTTTACAAAGTACATAAATGGATATTCGAGGTCAGAGGTATTTCGATTGCAAAGCACGAAAAAGAATTATTCTAAAATAGCAAGCGTAAATAGTTCAGAAGCTTTTATATTGGTCCTGCAAATAACTAAAATAACAAAAGCATTTTCCCATTAACACATCAACAAATAAAGTAGTTGTTTTATTTACTTTGATATTTATTGCCAGTTCAAAAAAGAAATTATTGTTGAAATGATTATATTACCAAAGCGAAGGCACTTTGCTCGACAAATTGATAGAGACAGATGTTCAATTACATGGAAAAAATAAGTATTCGAACAGAAAACAACGAAATATTGGACAATAAAAAAAACCCAGAGGTTCCAACGTTCGCGCCTTAAATTATAAAAGACCTTTACCTGACGAAAACAAAGTCTACAATTTAACCAAAAGAAGCTTAACAGCTCATATTACAATAAATGCTTGCACCTTGCACCTGAATGCAGTAGGTATTCATTTAGGTACGAGGTACAAACTAAGACGCGAGGATTAATATTATTGGTAGATTATGCACGGAGAGGGCACAAAGCAGTGTCTTACGTCAGGGGCTTCATTGGATCCCGAGCGCAGCATAGATATGTAGAATCATATACGGAACCATTTATGGGAACTGGTTTATGGATAAAAAGTCTATGTTCCAATTCAGCCATTTTCAGCCTGATCAGTTAAATAAATAAATGATGCTGGACAATCCACACAGCATTATCTAGCCCCATGGTAAGCAAAGCTTGTGTTATGGGTACTAGATATACAATACATTACTTAGATAGATATTTTTTATTATACGTACAAAAAGAACAAAACACCCGGAAATCATATCATATCATATTTGCAGATCGTACACACAATTGTTCCGAGGCGGGAATCGAACCCGCAACCTCTTGCGTCGCAGGCGGACCTTCGCCCACCGCGCCACAGAGGTCGTCATAATATTTGGCATGAAGAAGTAACAAACGTGAATTCATTAATCCATCTATCTAATACCAATTCATCCAAACTTTTTTTATATTATTAAATATAAGTTATACACAGTTATACTTACTAAATATTTTTAATAGCTTTCGGCGGACTTTTAGAAATTGGTACAGAGATTTTCAAACTATTTAGTTTCAAACATCTGGCAGCTCTCGTATAACTGATGAAATAATCAGTGTTAAGCTAATTTTGCTCCCAACAGTTGTACCGAGATTTGTGTTCTAGCCCGAGGTTAATTGAAAACAATAGCAGTATTCTCCAAGTAGTACTCGACGTTAATTTATACTACAAAAGCTAGACAAATTGAATTTTTGCACTTCTTATCACAATAATACTAATTTGTTATTGTTTTTCTGCTTTCTCTTCTTTCAGTTTGTTAGTTTCTGTTGTTTCGTGTCTTTTTTATATCTTACGAGATAATTATGTAGTATATTGTATGTGTGATATGATAACGCATAAGGTAAATATGTAATACAGTGTAAGGTGAATTTTAACGTGTCTGTTTGTAGTTCAGCAGGTCGTCAGTCCAGGGCCACAAAATCTAGTTCGTATCATCATCCTCAACCTATGTTAGTCCACAGCTGGACAAAGGCCTCCCCTAATGAGCGCCAGAGTGCCCTGTTTTCAGCTTGACGCATCCAGCATCTGCCCCTAGTTCGTATGAAATTTGAATTGAAACCGAGGATCCCTCAAATTGTTTATGGAATAAAATTGAGAGTGTTTGTTGCTTTCATTTATAAGTTAGGAATTTTCATAGAAATCATGAAGAAAAATACATAATTTTTTTAATTTTCGCCTTTTCGGAAGCGGGATTTGACAGTTTAGAGGAAATACCTCAGCGGACAGCAGCGCATAGACGTTTCATTAAAGTACTAGTTGCGCTCCGCGTATTAGCCCGCGTGGAAATCTCTGTATCAAATAGTTTATAAACATTCCACTTGAATCACTCTATCTATTTAAAAAAACCGCATCAAAATCTATTGCGTAGTTTTCAAGATCCAAGCATATATACCTAGGGACCGACAGACAGCGGGAAGCGACTTTGTTTTATACTATTCAGTGATACAATACAATCCTCTCTCGCTCACACTATCTACCGACCCGTATCTCTGATGACATGACTACTTTTTAGTGCCTGCGAACACCTGCGAGGTGATTTATGCCGAAAAGATGAGCCAGGAAATTGGCACACAGATCAAACATGTACCTAGTCACTATCAGGGCGAGAGATAATCTGATATAGGTCACCAGCTCCTTTGCGAAAACTGGTAAGCGAGCGGTGAAAAGGAAAATGACATACATTATAATACTGGTTGCGGCAAAATGCAAGCATAAAGACTTAGGGTAATGTGTATAAGACTATATCTAATGTGTATAAGACTATGTCTATAAGACTTAGGGTAATGTGTATAAGACTATGTCTATAAGACTTAGGGTAATGCGTATAAGACTATATCATGTGTATAAGACTATATCTAATGTGTATAAGACTATGTCTATAAGACTTAGGGTAATGCGTATATGTATGTATGAACCACAGTGGTGATAGGTGATGTATAAAAAAACTTGCTTTTGGCAATCCATCCAAATCAAAACATATCGTAAACAGAATATTATTCAACTTATTTTCGTGGCTGAGCTTATAAAATTTGCACGGTGCCTCTCCTTTTCACCAAAAAATATGTTTGCAACTTTGCAGTCGACAACTATTTAAACTTTCGCGATTTGTTTAACATTGTATTAAAGATTTCGCGTACCGTCAGACTGCTACTAGTCTACTAGTCTAGTCAGTCAGTTGCCCCGTGACCATGATCGCTGTAACGCTATAGAAACGTAGGGAAAAATAAAATATAAGGTACATTACAATAAAGACTCTGTTAACGCTATTTTCAGAAGATGGGTTTTTTGCAGTGACGCCTTTGAGAATTTTGTTACAGGAATTTCAACATTTTGATTCTGAAATTACAGTTTAGAGGCAACAACTAGCTTTCACTCAAGGGCTATATCAAACTACCGTTTACACCTCCCACAAATTCATATAATGAAATACCTGCTGAGAACTTTCAGCAATTCTGAAATAAATTGAAAAAGTTCGAGGATGCGATTCAGCTTTCTCTACTAAAATGGTATGAATTTAAAACAGGTAGGTAAGCGCTTTGTAAGCTTCATTTTCAATTTCAAAGTTTATGCAATAACGTTTTTGTAATAATACGAAAACTACTAGCACTTAAATCTATTATTATTCACGGAGTTAAAACTACACCACGTAACATAAACAAAACACGATCTAACTTATAGAATCGAGTGAACTTTCGAGCGAACCGGAGCACTAGCACGATTATCGGAAAGAATCGATAAACACCGATTTTATATTGTGTCGATGAAATTCGGTAATAACGGTCTTGTCGCAGTTTATCGCCACCAAAACAAAGTCAGTGTTTTGTCAATCTATGTATATCTAGAACCATTTTCGTCCTGGATCAAAAAAGCAGACTTGAAAATTCTATCAAATACACGTGTATTTTTACGAATCAAATGGTATTTATGTAATTCGAATGGTTGTCATGGCCTTCGCTTCGATATAAGAATGGATACTAGTATTTTATAAATAGCGTCACATGACTATTATACGTTCCCTCCTGTCTCTATTGCCGAAGCTAGGCAGTGAACGCGCTAACACTTTGACTGCCATCGACACACGCTCGACGACGACGACGTGCCCCACCGATGCTTTTCACAGAAGCTTGGCAGTGAAAGAGTTTAAAATAATATTCTAGAATAATAAAAATAGTATATCTTTACATACAATAAAAAAAATACAGTCGAATTGAGAACCTACTCCTTTTTTGGAGTCGTCGTCGTAACAATTATCTCGCTTCCGTTGTCTGTTCGCTTAGATCCTTTAAACTACTCAACAGATTTTAATGCAGTTTTCACCAAATTAATTTTTGTTTTTGCAAAATGTTAGAGTGATACAAGAGAAAGGTTTACATGTCCGACAATTACCCATGCAAAGCCGGTGCGGGTCGCTAGTATAGAATAATCTTTATTTCTGCTTGCTGTTGATCACCGAAAGTTCAGCAAAAAAATGCTATTCGCTAAACGGTAAAATGATTTCACATTTGCCAAGAGACCTCTAGAAACCTACAATGTGCTTCGTGAGCAATATTCAAACCACGTAGCGGATCAAAAGGCACGTCGTGTACAAATATTGGCGATTCCGAATTCCATATTTTTACATTTGGTTACGAAAAACGCGGTCTATTTTTGGTAAAGCTATTTTGCGATTGTGAATGGCTGGTTGACTCTGATTTTAA
This sequence comes from Eupithecia dodoneata, assembly GCA_947044415.1. NCBI lineage: Eukaryota > Metazoa > Arthropoda > Insecta > Lepidoptera > Geometridae > Eupithecia > Eupithecia dodoneata. The sequence continues at coordinate 2,753,810 of OX345665.1, forward strand.
TAATATCCCAATACAATAACTTGTTATCTTAAGTTAGTAAATCAAATTTCATTACATTTAACTTACCCTGTATAAAAAATAATGCAAAGGCATAAAGGATCGTCGTTCAGCACAAAAAGTTCGTTATTTTATTACTTATTTATTTCAGATTTTTTATCCATAATAATGTATGAAGAAATTAAATAATATGTACATAAAATCGGAATATAAAATCAGATAAAATTAAATACAACTAGAATGATAATAATTTATAGAAATCGAATAAATAACAAAAATAATAATTGAATATTTACTAACCTTATGAACATCAAGATAGACCTCATCAATATCTTCATACATTCATTTGTTTGGATGGGACAGTCCAGACGCGAAACCATCATTTTCAGGATGTTGAAGTTATTAATAAGAGAAGTCCCAAGATAAGCAGTGCTTGTGTTATGGGTAGGTACTAGATAACTGATATACATTATATTATACATTACATAGATAGATATTTTTTATTATACATATATAAACGACCAACACCCAGAACTAATATCTGCAGAACGTACAAACATTTGTCCCTGTCCAAACATTTGTGTGTAGTTATGAGTATCTTTTAAATAAAAACTTCCTAATAGGTACGTTATGTAAACGACGAAAGGGAAGTACCCTAGGGTGACCTGGAGTATTACCTGTTCACGGTATATCCGTAGTATAACTTTCTTGAACTTTGAGGTGCCTGAGTAAGCTATTACCGAGGTAGAGATCCCTCGCGTCTACATCGCTAGATGATGCCTTCGTCTAGTGTAAACTACCTTTTAGCACGAGGAGCAATTTCTAACGAAGATTGGCAAATAAATTACCTAGTAATTATAATAAAGACCTGCAGGTATTTTATTTTTTCTTGACTAATATGGTCCTGTACGCGGCGTAATTATCTTTAGAACGAATTCTACTGAGTGCCGAAATTTTATATTTTGTAACTCATATGTCGCTTGCACAAGATTAGCTTTTGCACGAAAACTTAGATTTAGTTTTTTCTAGTACAGGCCCAGATTTAAAAGGACGTGGTAGCTTTTCTTACATTGAACTTAGTTATACCTATGTATATACATGGATGAAGAAAACATACAGCATTCTATACTAACTTCATCATCATCATCACCCTATGATAGTCCACTGCTGGACATAGGCTTCCCCCAATGAGTGCCATAGCGCCCTGTCTTCAGCTTGACGCATGCAGCATCTGCCCGCAGTCCTACGCAGGTCGTCATGTCCTGTCGGGAGGAAGGAGGAAACAACCGCCTAAGCAATGTGATTCTCGGACGAATTAAATATGTAGGTTACGTTTCAGGAAAATATTTTCAGCTTTTATTGAGTTTTTCTGTGGTTTTGGAAACGTACAAGCCATCAATATAATGATTCGCTATTGGAATATGGCCATCTGCTTGGTACGGTCGGCGAAACAGACACGAAAGGTTGCATAATTTTCTTGGGTTTTTTGCAAAATTGGTATACCCCATAATAGAACGATGCCTTTCTAGCTTTTAAAGCAATATTGGTCTGAAAATCAACACATAGTATAAAACAAAGTCGCTTCCCGCTGTCTGTCTGTCCCTATGTATGCTTAGATCTTTAAAACTACGCAACGGATTTTGATGCGGTTTTTTTAATAGACAGAAGAGGAAGGTTTATTTAATCATTTGACACATTGATTTCCACACGGGCGAAGATGCGGGGCGCAGCTAGTGTATTTATAAATTCATTAATTATATGACACCATTTTGAGACTTTGATTATATTTTAAAGCCAAGTTCAAGACATTATTTTTTTATCGCATCTTAAGCACAGGTTAAGTATTTTACTTATCAGCGAAAATTTTATGTTGTATCGTTATGCAGATATTTTGCGAAATGTCCCATAAACTCGAAAAACCAAGATTATAGCTTCCCCTATGTTAACGATAAGGTCGCATGTGATTATATCTCTTGCATACCAATTTTCATCAAAAGTTTCAAGTTGCTTTGACTTCAAACATCCCACATTCCAATTATAATTTTGCTGGCAACCTGTGATTTTACACTTCCGTGCCTAGGAAAACTATATTAAGCGCTTGGTCCAGCGCCTGAGCTCTGCCTTGGTAGGTCTACTATCCTATCGGATTATGGAGATCAGGGTATAGAGAATGTGCCTATTGTTCGATACATCGATCACGGAGGATTTTAGCAGCATCAGCAGTTCGACCTAAGTAGGTTACTCGTGCCGCGAGCGCGGACCGGGCGCCTACAGAGGCCAGTGCATCACCAGCAGCCATTCAAACCGCACTCATTACCATCATATTAGTCGTAGTTTTACACAATATAGCTATTGTCCCTATACTCGACTATTATTATATCAGCATTCCGGGAAGAGCTAGCCGCGATTCCTTCACCTATATATGCCTGCTTGACGCTTGTGCAATGCTTTTTGTTGTTATATTTGATTTGTGTTGTGCTAAGTTCTGCACTTGGTACTCTGGCGCCGATGAAAACCAGCGCTGCATTGGCACCCGTGCCAATGGAGCATTTAATGCTGAGGTGGTAGCTTATACCTAAATGTGTTCTCGCCGTTAATTTCTTTTTATAGGTCCTATATACATAGCAAATACCCAGAACAAAATATAGTGTATATGTGTGCACGATCTGCAGTCGTGCACACAATTGTTCCAAGGCAGGAATCGAATCCGTAACCTCCTGCATTGCAGGCGCACCTGCGCCCACCACGTTCGTTTTATTTCAATAGAGCCACCTTAAGCCAACTTTTCTTACAAAATTAGCTTTTGGTTTTCTTAGGCTGGACGCGCAGGACGCGCCGCTGGCCAGCGCGCTGTTGACGTTTACTGATAAGCGTTTACTGAACCGCGCTACACAAGCGCGCGACTTTGAAACGCAACTACTACCCAATACATCTCCGAAAGCGCGGGCTCCAACGGCGCTGCCGAAACGCGTAACAATAAAACCAGCTTTAACATTTCAACTCGATTTCAATTGAATGTTAGTTACCTAACATGTGGGCTGTAACATACTTTATAACAATCTAAATAACACAAGAAAACATTCTTACAATCCCAAGACCATAGCCGTAGCTTACCCCTGCCTTATGTCCTTACTTTATGGTCCTTTTATGGTTACTGAAGACAATTATTTGGGGCATAACCTATTTGGCTCAGCTTTTATGTGTATCATGACCTCTTTATCGTCTCACCATGATTTGGTTGGACGATAAATAGAGTAAGGGTTTACGTCTATCTACTGTGGCATATTAAAATAAATAAATAAATAATGCTGGACAATCCACAAATCATCATCTAGCCCCAAGCTAAGCAGATCTTGTGTACTAGATGACTGATCTATATACATATATAAAAGAAAGTCGTGTTAGTTACACTATTTATAACTCGGTATATATATGACATATTCAAAACATGAAGAGTGCTAAACTTAGTTACGTTAACGAAGAATAATGGTAATAAAATAAGGTCCGATAGGGGTAGAAAAGTGTTTTTCCTTTTCTGAGCTTCTAGTGTCACACCTCCATCACTTGATAACACTGTTTGCTTAGCTATTTCAAAACTGCGCTTCGTGCGCGAGCCGACTCGTGCTAGTCCGGTCTTATTCTGTTAGTCGTGACGACCTCTGTGGCGCGGTGGGTGAAGGTCCTCCTGCGACTCAGGAGGTTGCGGTATCGATTCCCGCTACGGGACAAATGTTTGTACGATCTGCAGATATTTGTTCCGGGTGTTCTGGTCGTTTTCTATATACATATAGTAAAATATATCTATCTATGAAGTGTATTGTATTATGTATATCAGTCATCTTTTTTTTTTTTATTTTTTTTTTATTTAAACGCACAAAACATAAAATAATCACAAAATATACAGAATTTGAATAATAAAGGGTTTAGAACTTGATCATTTCACAAATTATGTGCATACTGAGAATCATAAGAACAAAACGTGTAGAGCAAAACGTATGATAGAAAAGCTTGAAATAGAAAAAAGAACAATAAACCGGATAGGTACCTAAATCTAAATATAAGTAAACTTACATATTATGTGTTCATGCACCCACGTACAATTACACATCATTATAAGCTTAGGATCAGGAAACTTAATCTAATTTAACTGATTTTAAAGTTCGGGTAAACTGGCTCAATTTGGGAACAAAAATCTAGTACCCATAACACAAGCTCCGCTAAGCTTGGGGTTAGGTGATGCTGAGGGCATTGTCCATCAATATTCATTTATTTATTTTAATGTTATAGCAACAGCAATCGACTTCGCAATTCCTAACCAACATTGGTAGATAATGTAGATGGAAAAAATCTTCGCAGGCAAACAAACTTCTTCTGAGCGAAATCCAAAGTAACTTTCCATGTAAAGCGGTATAAAAATAGCCGCATTTGTGAGATAAAAATAAATCTCTTGAATTTGTAACCTTTTAGCCCTTTGTCGACTTCAAGCGTTTATTTTATAAGGAAACACATTACACTGCACAGTCATTCAACACTGCACAGTCATTCAACACTGCACTGTCATTGAACACTGCACTGTCATTGAACACTGCACAGTCATTCAACACTGCACTGTCATTAAACACTGCACTGTCATTCAACACTGCACAGTCATTCAACACTGCACTGTCATTGAACACTGCACAGTCATTCAACACTGCACAGTCATTCAACACTGCACAGTCATTCAACACTGCACAGTCATTCATTCGATCGTATCCAATGTTGAAATTCAAAATATTATGCGATCATGCATCATTTATTTTTTCAGTTTTTCTGGTCGCCTAAAAGGGTAATACTGAAAATCAGTGTTTAGCTCTTGGAGCAAAGCTTTTCGCTGAGCGTATGCTGTGTGAATTGTCCAGCATTATTTATTTATAACCTTCCCTTCTGTTCGGTGCAAATGTATTAATGTTGTGCTCACTGAACCATAAAAATCAAATTCTAAACTCCGAGTACGGTTCAGCATTAGCGGCGAGTGTGCCAATTGATAACGACTTTGTATGAAGTTTCAGTTGAAAATCTGCGTACAAGGTGCCCTAGAACATTATTAGTTATTCTGAAGCAGTGAGTATTGTATGTAAGTTCATTGTTTGTGAGTGAATAACTAACTAGTTGCTAACGAATACGGTTTCAGTTTCGGGTAAATTTTTATAGACGTGCATTGTATATAAAAACACGTTGGTTGTTCTTAGTACTTAGGTATCTACATATACTCCATTGTTACAAAATCAATCAAATATTAACAATTATTTATCAATGCAGTAATAATATACATTTGTACTAACCAATAATATAATTCATATTCTTATTGTTATCTGACGACCTCTGTTGCGCGGTGGACGAAGGTCCGCCTGCGACGCAGGAGATTTGTCCTGAGGCGGGAATCGAAACCGCAACCGGTTCGATTCCCGCCTCAGGACAAATCTTTGTACGATCTGCAGATTTGTTGACGGTGTTCTGGTCGTTTTCTATGTATAATAAAAAATAACAATCTTTTTTTTTTGTTTAATATTCATTTATTCTCAAAAAGACAATTTAAAGTCACTTACATGAGAACAGGATTCTTAGGTTAAGGTTATACATAGGTTGTGGTCATTCAATAGCTGGCTCATTGGATGTGTTCACTTAATAAGAAGTGACTTATCATTTATGATATGTTGAGCTAATTTGAGTTTGAACACATTAAATGAGCTTACACTTTTAATTTGGGAGGGTAAAGTATTGTAAAGCTGTGCGCCTTCACATAGTATCGTTTTTTTGCCATAGTTAGTCCGAGTTTTCGGAAGAACGATAAAGCTGGCACGACGTGAACTACGTTTGCTTATTTCTCCTATTTTTGTGTATGTTAAATTTGTGTGAATTTTATTATTTAGTATTTTACGGACTAGGATGCACGTTGTATATTTGTATAACTGTTTAATGTTCATTATTTTTGTTTCCTTATAAACTGTTTCTGTGGAAGTTAAGTAAGGAATATTGAAAAGGAGTTTGATAAGTTTATTTTGTGATATTTGAAGTTTTGCTAATTTTGATTTTACAGCACTGCCCCACAGCTCTATCAAATATAGCAAATGTGGTTTGACAAGGCTGTTATAGATAGTATAGCGTATTTGACGCGGAACACAATGCATGACATTTTTTACTGAACCAGTTAGCGATGAAAGTTTCGATTTAATGTGTGTGATGTGTGTATTCCACGTCAAAGAGCTATCCAAGTGTAAACCTAAATATTTTTCACTGTTCTTTTCCTTTAGTTCAACATTGTTTATTTTGGGAGGGTCATAATAAGGTATTGGTTTGTTTTTTGCTTTAAAAATAATGTAGCAAGTTTTAGAAATATTTATTGTAAGAAGATTGTGTTGAAAACAGGAGAAGAGTTTGTTGAGGTCTTTTTGAGCATGAGACAGCATGGTATGAATTGAAGCACCAAAATAGAACAAACATGTATCGTCCGCATACAAAGTAATATCACCATCTAAGCCTATCTGATGTGCATTATTAATATAGATTAAAAACAGGAGAGGTCCTAAAATAGATCCTTGAGGGACTCCACAAGTAATGGGCTCTGTTTGACTTTGGGTATGTTCTATGTTAACAACTTGAAATCTATTCGACAGGTAGGATTCGAACATTTTAAGAGCAGTTCCTTTGACACCTATAATTTCTAACTTTTTGATAAGTACTCTGTGGCTTACAGTGTCAAAAGCTTTTTTTAGGTCTATGAATACGCCTAGAACAATGTTTTTCTTATCTATGTTTGATTTAATTTTGGTGACAAGGTCGATTGTAGCTGCGAGGGTATTACTTTTGGATCTAAAACCATATTGTTGTTTGTAAATGAAATTTATAGTTTGTAGGTGGGTTTCTAGACGTTTGTGTAGTATTTTTTCAAAGATCTTCGAAAGTATAGGCAGAACAGAAATCGGCCTATATTTACCGGGGTCTGTTTTAGAGCCTGATTTGTAAATAGGGTGATACCTTTGCTATTTTGAGTGTATCAGGGAAAACACCGTCTGATAGTAGTTTGTTTAGACAATTTGTTAGGTTAGTTATTATTAGTTCTTTTATGCATTTTATTACTTTAGTACTTATGCCGTCTAAGCCTGTGCTAGAATTGGAGTCAAGATTTTCTATTATTTTGTTTACTTCGTCAACGGTACATGGTTCAAAGGTGTTAAATTCACATTGAGCAGTATTGTGTGGTAGGGCTTGCATTGGGTTATCATGAAATTTTTTAGGTATTTGATCAGCTAGGAGAGAACCAATTGTGGAAAAGTAGTAATTGAATGCTTCGCATATCTCTTTCGTATCAGTTGCTTCTTTAGAGTCTACGATTAACTTTGAAGGCGCACAGTTCTGTTTGGTTTTGTTATTCGCTAAGTTATTAATAAGTCGCCACATTTTCTTGGGTTTTCTAATGCAATTTAAAAACTCTTTGTAGAAGTAAGAGTTCTTGGTTTTTTGTATAAGTTTCGCTGTATAATCTCTCTTTGTTTTGAATTTTTCTTGTAGTTTTGGGTTTGACGGATTTACTTTCATTTCTGTCCATAGTGAATTTCTTTGGTTGATTTCGTTTATGATTTCATTGGTTATCCATTCTTTTTGAGGTGCGTTGATGATCTTTGTCTTTTTGACCTTACATTCATTTACTCTTTGTTTTATTATGTTTTCGAGTTTTGTGTAATCAGTGTCAGTTGACTGGAGTCCTAAGTTTTCGATTGAGGTGTATACTTTTGAATAGTCTATTGCTTCATATTTTTTTGATATTTTTGTCTGTGGTTTGAATTTCTTCATCTCGAAATATATTTGTTTGTGGTCCGACATGGATGAGTTAATAATAGCCAAGTGAAAGTTATTATTTTTCATGTTAGTGCAAACGTGATCCAGGATAGATTTTCTTGAGTCGGAATCTCGCGTAGTGTGTTTCTTGTTGATTTTATTTAGAATTCTATATCCAGCTTCATTAATGAGTTCTGTGTATTGTTTGGTGTTTTTTTCAGTTTTTTTCAGAAGGTCTACATTGAAATCTCCAAAGACTATCGAGTTTCTACGTTGTTGCAATTGAGCATCGTATTCTTCAAGGAATCTCTCATAATTAGTGTTGCCAGGGTGATAAACAAGTCCTACTTCCAAAGCATACTTTTCTATTTGAATCCAAAGGTAGTTGTTTCCATCTTTATATTTTGACTCAGACAAATTATGTTTCAAATTGTTATGAACGTATGCTGATACTCCTCCTCCTCGAATATCTGTCCGAAAATTGTGATAGTGAGTGTAGTTGGGTAATTTCAATTCTTGAGCTTGTGTTTCATTTCTAATCCAGGTTTCTGTTAGGAGAATAATGTGGATTGTAGTCGGTATTGATTCAATAACACATTTTAACTCATCTAGCTTCCCTCTTTTACGAATACTCCGCGCATTTAAGTAGAAGAAAGTCAAACGTGATTTATTGGTTTTTAAGTGCAAGTATGTGTCGCATGTTTGGTGTGTCAGGTCTTCTCTTTTCGATTTTATGTTATTGTTTACTTTTAGTTTTTTGAATCGGTTTTTACAATTGTTGGTAGTCCTTTGATGTATTTGATAGTGATGTCCTTTTCGCCGTTTTCTGCGCGGCGAGCTAGATCCTCTTTTATTGTTTGTAAATATTTTTGTTGGGCTGGGGTTTGGTCACTGTATATCTTAATATTCTCAGAGAAATTAGTTTTATTTTTGAGTATTTGTTTGACTGTTTCAGGAGCTTCATAGCAAACTTTAATTCGTCGATTTTTTCCTGGGTTGTACTTTCCAATGCGGTATACCTTTACTGGCTTTGGAATGTTCTGATCTACAGATAAAGTGAGAGATATGACAGCAGATTCGTCTTTGTTCACTCTTTCTTCTGTTCTTAGCGAGGTTTGCTCTGGTATTCCTGCTATTATTATGTTTTTTTCTCGTTCATTACGTTCTTTCACTTCTTGTATCATTGCTTCATTGCTTAGACTTGAGTAGCTCGGTATATTTTTATTGTAAAGTTCAGTTTCAAGATTTGCTAGTTTGGTTTCGCCTAGGCTTATTTTTTTTTCTAACTGTAGAACATCGCTTTTTATACACTTCTGCTCATTGGATATGGCATAAGAAGATGCTTTGATATCATCAACTTGAGTCTTAACGTCGCTTATGCTGTTTTCAATTGAAGCAAAAGTTTTTTCATTGGAGGTTTTTAAATCGCTTATTTGAGTTTTTACTTCTTCCATATTCTCTTTTAGTTGATTGATAATATGGTGGTTTGACTCGACATACCGTTCCAGCATAGATGTCATACGGCCGAGTTCACCTCGAATTTCTTTTATTTCGGTGGTACAGTCGCAACGATCCATCGGTTCTTTGCGCTTGCGGAATGTTATAAGTGAATTTGCTTCGGCAGTAGTGATCTTTGACAAGTCTGGTTGTGATCCACCACTCGTATTCTGAGTCGATGCATTTGGAGACCGGATCGCCTTCATTGTGTTGCGTTGTGGGTAGTACAAATGACAAAAATATAAGATAAATTACTCACAATATCTGTCCGTCCACAAACAAAATCCAATGCACTTTTTTGATGGCCCGTATGAAAGGCACGTCGTTATAACTGCAGCGATGTATGCAGTACAGGGAGTCCCACAGTGTAGCAAAGAGTAGTTGTAGCTTCTGCGTTCGGTGACACACTGCCGGAAGGTTCTAAGTCCACGATTTCAACTCAAGGATATTTATGACGTTTATTGAAGGAGCTAAGGTGCAATTTTGAAAGACACTAATTTGTATTTTTTCAAAAAATTCGACACACGTCCTCTCAGTAAGGCGGCCGAATGACCGATCAATCCACAATGTAGTGTATTAAGTATATCAGTCATCCAGTACCAACCCATAAAATAAGCTCTGCTTAGCTTGGGGCTAGATGAAGCTGTGTGGATTGCACAGCTTTTTTTATATTTTTATTGTTTGACCACATAAATGTATAAAGATTTGTTTTATCTTCAGGTAAACGATATTTTGATTAAATCCCGCCCGTTTGTATAACTCGATATCGCATTAAGTTTCATTTTATTTTGCGAAATATTGATTTTATTATGTTATACGAAGGAATTTCTGATCTCTCATTGGTTTTATTTTCCCTCCAAGTAGTGCGATAAATCTGAGTTCTTTCCACTCATTTAAAAAAAAGGTTTAACACTTTATATTAAACTAGCGGACCTTCCCTGCTTCGCACGGTTTTAGTACAGATCTCTAACTTTTTTGAAAATATAATATAGCCTATGTTCACCGGGGATAGTGTAACTACCCAACGCGAAAGAATTTTTCAAATCGGTCCAGTAGTTTCGGAGCCTTGTCATTACAAACAAACAAACAAAAAAATCAAACCTTTCCTCTTTATAATATTAGTGTTTTTATCCGACCCGGGATTTACCAGTCTAAGGGTTCGTCGCTACATATCTGACGGAAAATGCGTCGAACGTATCATCGGTCGCGTCTATTCGGTCAAATTATACCTGCCACATTACGCGTCTAGTCAGTTCGAACGGCTTGTACACAAACGATCTCCGCTGATTTTACGCCTAGTCTGAATGCATCATACAAAAAACACCTTTACGTTTCCGTCAACGCATAGTCAGTCGACGCGTCGACCGACTATGCGTTGATGGAAACGTAACAGACGCTGTACGCTCGACGCACTAACGCATCACCGGTTGAGTGTGAAGGTTGAATATTTTATTATATACTTGCCTGTTCTGGCGTATACGCAACGCATTTCCCGTCCAATATGTACCGACCCTAATTACTGAACTACTCAATACTCATGCTGAGGCAAAGCCATTTTGTTACTGGACTTACATGATTACCAACACGTTTAGTTTACATTTAAGTTTACGTTTATTATGTTCTATGTAAGTCTTTTAACAAATAAATTCATTTCATTTCATTTTCATTTCAATAAATTGGAAAGGAAACGAAAAAGAAATGTGCAGAAGGAAAAAAAATATTAATGACAGCCATTTTCAATCGGAATTCGAATTATTTAAAAAAGGTAGTTTCGATTTCAGGTTTCGAATACTTTATTTCTTTAGGCTTATAAAATAACCACTTAGAAGGAAACGTAAAGTATTATCAAATAAAAAATAGCATGTTTTTGAATTTTTCTTATCATAATTTTTTTGTCCACTGGTGGAAGAAGTGAAAAAGAAACCACTATAGTACATATTATATGTAGTTTGAAGATAAATACATACATTGACCCTGAAAATCTATAGTTAAATATAGTATAATTGATACTTAATTCAATTGAATATTCCTTAACTAGTTTGATGTTGAGTTTCTCTGATGTTTGATTATTGTCGAGGCAGACAATGGGTTCTATTATACTTGACAAGAACCTTCTAGTACATATATGTATGTATGTATATTGCTGAAACCTGGCGCGATTCTCTTTTGTTTTCGTAATAAAAGTAGGCACTTCGAATACAGAACTACAATACTTCTAAAATTTAGTTTTTACAATGGGTTACCCATATGTAAAAATATAGTTGGAATCATTAAATAGTCCGGAAAAGGCCTAATAAGCCAGAAGAATCCTACTAATATTAATAATCGCGAAAGTTTGTGGGGATTTTTGTTGCTCTTTCACGCAAAAACGACTGAATGGATTTTGATGAAACTTTACAATAATATAGCTTACATATCAGAATAACACATAGGCTACAATCATAAAGATATATTGTATATTATCCAAAATCCTATCACTACGCGGGTGCAAACCGCGGGGCGCAGCTAGTAATATACATATAAATAAGCAAGTCTAAGAAAGATTCCGAAAAATATGTACTAGTTTCAATAAAATCTAAATAGGTATAATAACTTGTTCAGAATAAAGACTTTCGCAGTATAAAGTCTAGACTAAAGTTAAGCCCAACTTTTACGCACTAAGATAAAAACTTATTAGGACAAAATAAAGCATTTTTGTCCTTTAAACTTTGGCTCTTCAGAGTATTGGATACAAACAAGTTTCTTGAGTTGAAAAATACGTTCAAACAACTTTGTTGTAAGCAGGGGCAAATAAAAAATATCAAACATCTTTAGTTATATTAAATTTAGGCTCATTTTGATCAGGTTGCTCCAAAAACTAATAAATAAAAGCGTTTAAAGTCAACAAAAAAAAAACTTGTTGAGTTTATTTGTTGAAAACTCGAGTTTTGTTTGAGCTCTCGCCTTGACCCATTTAGTGAGAAGCAAAAAAGACCGTTCTGACCTAAATCATTGATATTTCATTAACTTAGATATTTGGATAGCAGTATTAGCTAGCGACTTACGGCGACTTTTCCTTTCGTCAAGTATTGACTTGAAAACGAGAGAAACTCTCTCTTGACTCTCTCTTGAAACGTGAAAGAAACAACTGCATCGTTATTTGCTGTATCAGTACAGCAAATAACGCAGTTGTTTCTTTCACCTTCTCGTTACCAACTTTAACAGAGAAACAAAAATCTCGGTAATTTAATTAATAGAAAATACTGTACACATTCGTCTTTTACATAAATATAAATAAAACATATTCACAGAGCATAATCTAGCCCGACAGAAATCAGAGCTTGTGTGGGAATTAGTTTAATTATCCACTACCTAGACGCCCAGAGAAATACAAATAAATGATAGAATGTTAAGCTAAGAACAAAACCATCCCAATACATACGTGGTCTCCACTCGAAAACACGTTTGCCCCAGCGCCAGCGGCCGTCGGTTCTTCGCGAGATATGACCACGACTCGGTAAACGTAGTGTAGGACGCCCTCCGACCAGGTGAGATGACGACCTGCGAAAGACTGCAGGTAGATGCTGGATGCGGCAAGCTGAAAGGCGCTATGGCACTCATTGGGGGAGGCCTATGTCCAGCAGTGGACTGCTATAGGCTGATGATGATGATGATGAATACATACGAGGTTGTTATACTGAGTAAAAATAATATGACAAGACCAAGGTTTTTAGTAGCTAAGCAACCAAAATAACTGTATACTCATAATTTACGTTGATTCCACTTTGCACAATCACAAAACGTAACTGATACCGGAAACCGCGATATGTTCCTCGTTTGCACAGATCTCTAAGTACTGCAAGTAGATATCGGAATAAGCAATCTTCAAAGAATCGTCCTCGCTTTTGTGAAGGGAATGAGATAGGACATGGCCATCGCATGCCACCCAATGCCAAGCCGGAAAGGAATGATTGGAACGCATTGAAATAAATATTTATGGCAGCCGATGGAGAGATTAGTGGGGAGTTCGGGATGAACCAGGTTAGATTAAGACGAGGGATTATTCCTGTCCCAAACCTTGAGTGCCTTACCTTCTGAATGTGAATTAGATCAACACTCTTTGAGCTGTTCAAGGTAAAACGAGAGCACACAATTTTACATGCGTTTTTTTCTGAAAACCCATATTACTAATATGTCTCGCAAAACTTAAAAACAGTGTGAATATAAGAAATGCAAAGTGTAGTTTTTAGTTTTAGTAAAATTGAATAAATGAAAGTCCACTGCTGAACTTTGCTGCCTGTCCTGAGCGCCATAGCGCCCTGTCTTCAGCTTACCGCATCCAGCATTTGCCTGCAGTCTTTCGCAGGTCGTCATCCCACCTGGCCGTAAGGCGTCCTAAACTGCTTTTGCCGAGTCGCGGTCGTACGCTGCGTATGTTTCGGGAAGCCGGACGGTTGATCGCGTTTTGGCTAACCGCAAAGTCCGTAGGAACCCTAAAAGGCGACCCATTTCAGCGAGCGAATTATTATCATCCAGCTGTTGTTTTAAAGTCCCAATCTAGGGTCCAATTTTAGAGACGCTACGGACGAAGGTCCTATTAAGCCGTTGTTTGTTTTATTATCATACCCCGTCGTAAAGTTAAGAGGGACCTTTCGGTGATTTGCTGACTCAGTGATTTATGCTCAAGCTAACTGTTTACCGCTTCTGCACTCGTGATATTATAAGCAAGACGTTGGTCCTGCACCTGACCTTTCACCGGTCGTGTTGGTCTGCCATCGGATTAGCAGAGTAAGGGAATAGAGAGTGCATTTGTGTTTGCGCACACACTTGTGCACATATGACCTGCGCACATGGCTAGTATCTTTTGAGGCTGGCCACTATGGCCGAAATTCGGATATGATGACATCAATCATCAAAGTGTTTATTAATAAAGCCATATAAATTTTTATTTAAGTAAAAATGTATTTTTGTTATATTTATTAATTGTAAATATTCCAGACAATGATAGTTTGAGAATTAATAACCTGAAACTCAATCAATAAAATAGGCATATTTGTATTAAGATCATATCGATAAGCTTATCAAGAGCCACTAAGCAATATAAATCAACTTTTTCAATATAAAATTAAACGTAGATTGAAACGTGATTGATTGTGACGTCATCTCCTTTTGGTATAACGTCTTTATCATAAGCTAACCGAGCAAAGCTACCGAGGTAGAGAGCCCTGCGTCTACATCACAAGTCTAGAAGTTAGAGCTAGGTGTCGAAACTAAGAAGTTATAGGTCTACAGTATACATTACTATGTTTTGTATATTACTTTGTTTTGTTTTTAAGACCTTTTTTGAATAAATAAATATATTATTATTATTATATTATATCTCTGATTTACCATGATCTCGGGCCATAAAGTGACCCGGTCCTTTGGAAGGCTTGTGTGAGGCCGAAGTCAACAGCACAGAGGCCCTTTGAGAAGTTAATCTAAAGGCGTTGGCTACACATAGCGGGTATCATCCTCGGGTGCACAATATGATACACCCAAAGATGGCCATTGATACAGATTGTGATACAGCCAGGTGTAGAGACTATTGCAAAGAAAAATGAAAGAAATAAAACCAGGCTATTGTGATGGATGGATGGACTGGGTAATCGGGCTATAGGGGAGATTGCGGACGTCTGCCATAAACAAGTCAATCATAATGTTAAGAAGAGTGGCAGACGGTGGCTTTCCGAATGCTGGATGGGTTCCTTAAAAAGCCGGAGTAAATTACCGGAGAGGAACAACATCATATTATATTATTATTATAAATCCAATACAGAAATGTCACGTCACTATTAGGTCTCAGTCTCGATACTATCGTCAGTGGGACTCAAGCAAACACCCAAACAAACGCACTGACCTTTGTCATAGTGACGAAATTATGGAAAGAAGGATTAACATATTTCCCAATTTGCTAGAGAACCGTACATTAAGCACCGTACCTAAAGCTACAGTCGTTATGTTTGAGTTTGTCTAGACATATTGACAATATTAAACCATTTATTTGTTAAATATAAAACGGTCTGAGTTTATATGAACCTTCGAAAATAGACGTAAAATTCAAAGCTTGTATTTATTACGTACAAATATGTATAACATTTGCAGACGACATCACGGCGACACAATAAAGTTATGAGTTTCAGCAAGTTCAGTTAGAAAATAAATCTTTAGAACCTGCTTCTTAAATCTGAGTTAAAATTTTATTCGCATAGAAATAAAACGAGGGTCGTAAAGGTATTAGATGTTTTCTTTTTAAATGGTGTCACCACATAAAACTGGATATTATAGCTACGATAAAATGGGTGAAATACCCGTACCTAGTCTTAAGAAATTGTATTTATAGTAGTCATCATCATCGATCGTATCATCGCTTTAATTCATACACGTGCAATCTGATCATCATCATCATCATCATCAGCCTATGATAGTCCACTGCTAGTCATACTACTGCTAGCCCTCCCCCAATGAGCGCCATAGCGCCCTGTCTTCAGCTTGCCGCATCCAGCATCTACCTGCAGTCTTTCGCAGGTCGTCATCCCACCTGGTCGGAGGGCGTCCTACATTACGTTTACCGAGTCGCGGTCTCCACTCAAAAACACTTTTACCCCAGCGGCCGTCGGATGGCCGGCCCACTGCCACTTCAGCTTGCTAATTCTTTGAGCTATGTCGATAACCTTGGTTCTCTGTCGGATGTATTCGTTACGAATCCTATCCTTCAGAGTAACTCCGAGCATAGCTCTTTCCATAGCTCGCTGCTAGACATAGTCATAGACATAGTCCGCTCATTTGGGGGACAAATGAGCGCCATAGCGCCCTGTCTTCAGCTTTATGCATCCAGCATCTACCTGCAGTCTTTTGTAGGTCGTCATCAAGTGTTATAGTAATAAAATAAAGTAAATGATTTTGATTTCAAAAAATAATATGTTGGCAAAAGAACAAGCGTCCTTATTTTGATATAATAGACGCAGGTCATCATTATGCCACGATCATCACAGCGAGACCATCCAAGTATTCGACCAAAATCATCAGGTTACGAACTAAGTGTTCTTAGTAAATTACTTGATGTGTTTGCAAAGTACATGAATGATGATACAATTCCATTATGACTACGAGCACAAGAGATAAGTATTACCTTCTCTGAGCGCCAATCAAAACATCTTTCCTTGCTCACAAAATAATAAACTCCAAATTCGCAATTCGCGCTAAATTCCCTTCGAACTTCGCAGTCGCGTTCCACAAATACGGCACATTCCCTTTGATCCCAGGATGGGAACTTCTTTAGTATTCAAGAAGCGGATGACTGTTTTGTCCAAAAGTTTTTGAATTAAATCCAAGATTGAACCACAACAATCCAATAACGAATCACTGAGGGTCATTGTGAACAAGTTCTGTGTTAATGGGACAGTTCAATAGACCACTTTCTGACTTCCAAGTTTCCCCGAAGTTTGTTAGCTGATTGCTTAGTATTGTCAATCATGTGTGCTATTCATCAGTTCATTTCGGCTCAGGTTGGACGAGACGTAGTCTTGAAAACGTATCTTCTAATATTTAGGGTAGGAAATAAATCTAATCCGTAGAAATTCACATTTAATAACGCCAAAAATTATAGCTTTAGGTTTTTAACTGACAAATAGGATCTAATAGTACTCGCACCTACCTCAAGACAATTTGTACAGTCTGCAGTTAGCTCAATCGTTTCAGTAAATACTATTATAGTTAAAATTTGTGTCTATTCCTTGATTGTAATAGTTATTAAAATGGGTACTTTTAGTGTGTGTCTGTAGTTTTTCCGATTTCATATCAGGAGAATACATTGAGTATGTACGTACTCGTAGTTGATCATCGAGTAGGTGTAAAAAACTGAAATCAAAAAACCTATCCCTATTCGTCTAAGTAAAATAAAACTCAACTAATAAATAAAAGCCCAAGAGTAGGTATATTCTATATAAATCAAACATTCAAAACAATATACTAACTGTTTCTCAGAAATTCACTTATGTCTTGTCAAATAGAAAATGTAGAATAACGAGATAAGACGTGGAACAGTAGCACAGAATCAGTAGACGCTTGAGATATTACTTTTGCGACAAACTTTTCTGGAAACAAATGAAAGAATCCCCTTTGTATTTCACAGTTCACGAGTGTTTTGTAAATTTTTATGAAACTCTGTAAAGAACCGAAAAACTCGTACCTACTTAAAAATATACAATTTCTTCAAATAATTCCGAAGAATTTGTAAGTTCTTTGAGGATTATTATAAGTCCTTCGAACAACCAAAGTCGGGATGGCTAATGGCAGAATCGATGTAACGTATAGCTTATGGAGAACATTGTAAAGATACAGGTTACTGAATAAAAATACAGTAGGCACCCAAGAGTTCCTATGCACATATATAAACGGGCTATAGGTAAGGTAGGTAACAAAATACGGAACAAATTTTTTTAAACAATTTATCTGAAATTCTAATATTTTCCTATATTTCTCAATACATATAATATGCTCGCTTCGCTCGTCACACGCAAACTTTTTGAAATTTACGTAACATGCGCAATAGCTATTTTTAACGTTAAAAAATATATTTTTTAACAATTTATGTGAAACGGTAACACTATATTTTAACTTTCTGTCACCTCTCGTGTGAATCGTGTCCAAAATACTATATAGCCAGCACATTATTATCCTCCCCTTGCACACATCTGCGCTCCAGTCTAGCCAGGACGCATTTCCGCACAGCTTAGGTGAAGCCACCCTAGCTGAAAAACGTGTCTTCTCGTCTACGCTACGGACATCTCCCCTTTGGAGAAATATCCATTTTCAAATGATACCTTGTACCCAATGATACCTACGAACCTTAGTTTCATGACATGTATTTTCCGTTTCTAAATTATAAAAATAGAGGAAAAACTCGCTGCTGTGTGAATGTCACTAAAGTCAGACTGCATTTCCTGCGTGTGATTACAAAGCTAATTTATGCTAACGTCCCTTTCGCCCTCCTAATGCACATCATTTAGCTCTAGCAGTGGAATAGCTGCTGAAAATGACAAGAGCTGCTACCAAAACCTAGTAGGCGAAATTGCCAGATTCATAGACACAAAACCAAATGTGATTTATGGTACCTAACTAGTGCACATTCACCGGAAATCCAATAGCGAAAATGCACTATTGTGGAATGGTTTAACGACCGTGGAATTTATGAAATTTCACTGTGTGTAAACGTACTGTAGGACGCCCTCCGACCAGGTGGGATGACGACCTGCGAAAGACTGCAGATCTACCCGCTGGATGCATCAAGCCGAAGACAGGGCGCTATGGCGCTCATTGGCCTATGTCCAGCTGTGGACTAATATAGGCTGATGATGATTATGATGATCATATTTCACGTGTATGAATTAAAGCGATGATACGATCAAAAAGATATCACTGTTAGTGTTAATATATTTACAATCATAAGAAAATGTTTGTTATGCATCGTTTGGAGGATGTATTTGATTTAACAAAACATTTCCTTACATATTTACTTACTTAAATCTAGTATTCAGTATTTTATTTATAATCCTCTCCTTGCAGTGAAACCACAATAGCAGAATATACTCTTACCTATTACTCGATGAACACAAGCTAAAACTTACAATAACTTTATACCCTTAATGATCTTTATTACCTTATGCTACAGAGCACGTAGGAACCAAATGGCACCAATTGGTTCCTACGTGCTTTTTATTTGCGCTTATCTAATGATTTGATCAAACACTGAATGCATACTGCGAACTTTACTTGGTTAAAACCCCAGCTTGGAGAAAACAGAACCTTTTGTTGTTATCTTGGGGTTACTTTGAATTTCAGTTAGTTCAACTCGTAACTATCTCCGGTCGATCGTCCGTGGGTTTGGCTTATCTAGATAGGATGTGACCGTGCTTTGTGACCGGTCGTGCTTTGAAATGGCCACATCGAACCAAAATAATGACCCATCTCAATCTATTTTTAGGGTGTTTTTCTCATGTTTTCAATGGTCAATGAAAATGATTGAAGAAAAATTTAAATCGATAGCAAAAATTGGATAGTTCAAAGGTCAAATTTGTTATATGTATTACAGAAAAACAAAACAAAAAATCATAAAGTCAGCATTAATTAAATGAGACATGTTAAATACGCAAAAATACGTACAACGCCCCTTTCACTGTTTATGACTCGAGAAACTTAATTTTCTTTATGAATTTGAAGTTAAATCAAAATCTATCCAAAAATAAATGAGATTTTTCAATTTCCGGCAAACAAGGCCCGCAAACCAGATTAAAATCTCACCGTAATCTCCCATTTCAGCTAAACATCTAGTTTCACGTGATTTTTATCTTTAAATACAAGAAATTTGAAGAAAAATATTGGAATTTTCGTAATTTAAGATTTAGGTGTCAAAAAATGTGAAAATTAAAGGCACAACATCAAGTTTTTTTAAATCTATACAAAACTTTTTTTATCTTCTTAGTACCAGAACACTTTTCAAGACAAAACAACCGAGCCCAAACTAGACTCGTTGTAATTTTAAACTAAAACGAATATTTTTAGTTTGCAATAGAAATAGAAAACCTGATTACAATGGATTACAGAAACCGTGAAACGTGAAACTAAATGAAAGCTTGTAAAAATAGTACCTACCACAACAAGTCGTATGGGCTAAGAGTTTTTCCACTCGCCAGCCTGGCACCCCGCACCGGCGGAGCCGACCTTACAGCCGCCGGGCGCGAAGAAAAGATGTACGAATTTAATTGGTTCGTTTATCATAAGAATTTATTACGTATAACAAAAAATCACAACCTCCTATAATACGTCACCGTCTACACTTGTTCTAACACTTCATGTCCATCCAAAGATTACATGGCAGAGATCACTTATAGCTATAACGCCGTCCATAGTACAACATATTCTATATTTGATTTTTTTCCTGTCTTGTGTATTGTTTTTATTTGATTTGCAATAAATAGTAATTGTATTTTAACCTCGACAAACAAACGCAATCGTTACGAATCACTCGCCGCCGCCGGTTCGAGCTAAATTGTTTTATCTTCTTTCGATAAAACTCATCTCAAGGGAAGAACCTTGTACTCGTATAGTGGGTATCAAATGCGTTTATGGAAATCAGTCCATTCTTACTCCATTCAAAAGCAATTCAAAACATTCAAAGAAGACGTGCGAGAATCGGCAAATCACGTGGGACCAAATAACAATTCACAAACAGATCAGCACTGAAGCCGTCTGAGGAGATGATTTCGATATGTTTGGTGCGAATCTCAGCTCTATGTTCATAGATATAGGGCATAGTTATCTCTCTGAGTTCAGCCAAATCACAGGCTTCAAGACCAGGCTGACCAACATTGGGAACTGATCCTTGCCCCACAGGTAGCATTTATCAAATAAATTACACTATTAGGCGGTACGTGCTGAGTTGAGACTTGTTTTTATGCTCATTCTTATTCAACTTCGTATCTTGGGCGAATGAGTTTTTATGTTGTTTTCTGGCGCTTTTGAGTTTACCTACAGGCAGGAAGGTGCTTGGGAATGCATAAATGTTTATTCTACTTTTTTAACTGTTTGTCACAATTCTTTTTAGGGGTCTTAGTAGAATATCGTGTTTTAATTTTACTCAGAAAGAAGCAACAGTCTGAAGTAAACTCAACTGTTTTAATTGTAAATACTAGCTTTTAATTGTAAATACTAGCTTTTAATTGTTTCTATTCATTGATTGTATTTTTTTTTTGTTAATCACTTTTACTCCAGTGGGTTTCTTAGAGATTCTTTATTTATTTATTAGGACTACCAACTAGATATAAAACGAAAATAAATTAAATGACAATGCTAAGGCTTACTGAATATAATCAAGGAAATAATCATACGTAAATCTAATAATACGCCTTGTCTGGTTGCTGTATCAACTGTTATGATTTTCTTAAAACAAATAACGCACCTATTATAGACGACCGATGTGGCGCGGTGGGCGAAGGAAGGCGCCTGCGACGCAGGAGGTTGCTGGTTCGATTCCCGCCTCGGAACAATTGTGTTTACGATCTGCAGATATTTGTTCCGGGTGTTCTGGTCGTTTTCTATGTATAATAAAAAATATCTATCTATGTAATATAATGTAATATATTACCATGGGGCTAGATAATGCTGTGTGAATTGTCCAGCATTATTTATTTATTACAAAGCATATTACAATGTCTCCACATGGTATTATCACGACCCCATCGCCTGACGCCATATTCTGAACCTTACATAAAAAATTCAAACCCACCGGTAACATAAACCTCAAATAAATTCCAAGGAAACGCCGCCATAGGTCGTTTAAAAAAATCATGTTTTTACCTGAAATGGAACATTTTACGAATGCGCCTCGCACGTGCTCCCCTAGCTTGTTCGCATTACTGAGCTCCGTTGTACATTCTCATAATACCACCAATTTGCATGAACCATTTTGTTACCACCATCTCCAGAGATGGCGATTACTTACAGAGTTGAACAACCCTGAACTAGAACTGCTGTTTTCACGGTTAATTTTATGCTGTCTTGAAAAGTTTAAAGTACACACACAAAATGGGCTTATTTTTAGTGCAAGAAGGTACTTACCTCTATATCTCGGCTCAGAAAACTATTGTGTGTGTATGCATGCACCGATTGTGTTCCACTAGACATAATATTGGCCAGGGCCGTAACTCCGCTAAAGTTATCGGTTCACAATAAAGTCGTAATGGTCTCAGAATGCCAAATTTTGGAATTTTACCTTTGATGAAAGGAACTACGATGGACTACGTATCATAAGTGTCAAGGGTTGAAACCATTCTATCAAACTCTCCGTGCAAAAAGACCCGCACGCACTATCTAGTTTTTCTTTCATCTATTGGACGAATCTGCGACGCGACGGTACCATTGTCATAGTAAAACGTTTGGATAGCAGAATTCGGCCCCGGATGACACTATAGGAGAGGTAGTTATCTATATACAGTGTGTTGTTGCGTTCAACTGTTTACGTTAAGAAATATTACAACACCCACTAACCATCTTCTTTAGATGTACAGTACAATGTACCTTCTCTGCATCATACAACTATATGACGACCGATGTAGCGCGGTGGGCGAAGGTCCGCCTGCGACGCTGAAGGTTGCGGGTTCGATTCCCGCCTCGGAACAATTGTGTGTACGATCTGCAGATATTTGTTCCGGGTGCTCTGGTTGTTTTCTATGTATAATAAAAATATCTATCTATGTATTGTATTATGTATATCAGTTATCTAGTACCCATAATACAAGCTCTGCTTACCATGGGGCTAGATAATGCTGTGTGAATTGTCCAGCATTATTTATTTATTTATTTATTTATGATGGGGATACTAAGAATTTCCGAAGCTAACTGTCACTCCAAAGCTATTTAATATCGAACGTTGATTTAGTTTCAATGACCTGATTTTAATTTAGAGTGACCATGGAATGGAGCTACGGTTCTCGGATTATCAAGAGACAAGTTGACGTAAAGGCTACCCTCATCACGGCAGAGAAGGGCCACTAACTTTCTGTTCAGCTGGACAAAATCTGAACTCAAAGATACGCGGCAAGTTTAATTGAATCTGAACGCAATACCTTTTAAAGCTGAACAGTAAACACCAAAATAATTAAATTTAGTAATTTTTCATATGAATTCTCGCTATTTTGTCCACGGTGTGTCGGACGAATCGTCAGAATTCCTCCATTTCCTTCGGCACGATCTGTTTGGTATTTAAATTAATACATTAAATTACATTATTTAAAGTAAATATTTAAATTAGGTGATAAATTCATATGTAATTTTAATAATAAATAATGCTGGACAATTCACACAGCATTATCTAGCCCCATGTTAAGCAGAGCTTGTATTATGGGTACAAGCATCGACAACGTATGGTACAAGATAAATGATATACACAATACAATACATTACATAGATATATATTTTTTATTATACATAGAAAACGACCAGAACACCCGAAACAAATATCTGCAGATCGTACACACAATTGTTCCGAGGCGGGAATCGAACCCGCAACCTCCTGCGTCGTAAGCGGACCTTCGCCCACCGCGCCACATCGGTCGTCAAATTGTACAAAAATTGAACACAGATTTTGAACTCCACAACAACGGTACAAATACATCGTGTTACATTTAAACCTATATTATATACCTTATTTACATGTATTTGATGCAATAAGTTTTGCTGTAATTTGAATCTGAACTAATATTTTATTTCTTTTTATATATGTTTTTATTAAATGCGTATCTTTGGAAAAGGTACTGCGTTCCATGCGTAATCATCAATCATAAAAAAGTTCAATATTTATTTAAAAGTGATATTTACATATTAAGGAACGGCTGTAATAATTCCCTATCCTAATTTAAGGAATATTCCGAGAAATCCCGCAAACTTTCCGGCTTTGGTACGAGAAGTATTAATCAAAAGATTTATTTTCCGAAAGATGTCGGAAACTAAACAGCGGTTAAGTTCTTAATTATAACTTTAAACTTTGATTGGCTTTGTTAAATAAAGGCCGACCAAGAAGAGATATAATTATTAGTAGATATAAAGGAAACAGCAGGCAAATTGATCCTTGACGTTTATTTACGCACGAGCAATTTTAAACCATCTACTCATAGACATACTTTGCGGGTCCAATATAATAACGCGTTTAGGTTGCTGTTGCGACCACAGAACAGTGTATTCTCCGTTCTGTGGTTGCGACTACCGCGATTCTGCAGTGCCTCGGCCATGTTCGCCCAGGCACGCACCGACACCTTCGATGCCATCTGGCGGAAAAAGTCAACTTCACTACTCAGCAGAACCCGCGGGAGTAGCAACAGCATCCGTGATTGCTGGAAAATTTAACTGTCCGGTAATGCACCAATTGGTCCAAAGGACAAAATCTGTAGTTAATTATAAGTACTAACATCTAGTTTTAAGCAAACTAACACATGAATTTAATTATTATGTCTCTCATTTACCATGATCCGGGCCATAAAGTGACCCGGTCCTTTGGAAGGCTTGCGTGGGGCCGAAGGCAACAAGAAAGAAAGAAAGAAAGAAAGAAAAGAAAATACATTTATTTGACACCATACATAACACATAACACG
The DNA here is from genome assembly GCA_947044415.1 of Eupithecia dodoneata. Taxonomy (NCBI): domain Eukaryota; kingdom Metazoa; phylum Arthropoda; class Insecta; order Lepidoptera; family Geometridae; genus Eupithecia; species Eupithecia dodoneata. Next base: position 2,778,286 of record OX345665.1, read on the forward strand.
ACACATTACATGGTAAGAAAATAATAAAAACAAGAAAAAAACATTACAAGGAAAATATAAGATATACAGAATAGAGCAAATACGTGTTACATAAGGGGCCAAAAAGGTCCCTGTCTCAGCATTATGCCGCTACAAGCCCTAAGTAAGTAGCGGCGCTGATTTTCAGACAGGTCCTGGTGTGGTGGCACAAAGCTTGATAACATTAGTAGGTATATATATATAAGAAAACAAGAGTAAGTAACATAAAAAAGCCAGAGATAAAAGGAAAAATGAAGAGAGGTACCATTAAATACGAGTAGACCTCCATGGACATCACAAACCTATACAAATAACCCCTAAATCTATCTATAAATCAATCTAAGCCTTAAATCTAGATAGCACAACAATTAACAAAAAACTACACATCAATTATTATTGTCTATGTTAGACCCATATTGCCAAATCACGAAGTCAAAGTCAGGTATAGAATCTATGGGTAGAGAAATAAACACAAACACGTTCTGACACGTTGTCTATTGATTGTAAAAAAACGTGATCTTATCAACAAACATTTTAAATTGTAAATTGTGGCCCTTATCAAGATTATAAAGTGCGTTTGGTGATTGCGCTTAGATACTTATGTGTTGGCGGAAAGATAGGCGACAAACCTTGAGTTTGAGTGGGCAGTGGACGAGACAAATAATTTTCAACAAAGTGAAGACGAACCCGAAGCATCCCGAGATTATTTGAGCTGAATACCAGAGAAAATGAAATAGGGATTCTATTTCATTTTGTGGCAGATCGTGACAGCAATTAAAGGTAAGAGAATCTGTGAAAAAGTGTAAAAGTAAAAGTAAAAGTGTAAAAGTAAAAGTAAAAGTGTAAAAGTTTAAAAGAAAGATTGTGAAAAAGTTTAGTTCTTATTTTGTATTAGTATTAGTTAGTCATGTCATAATGTATTTGTGCTAATTTGAGCACTAAGTAGTTGTTGTTTAAGTGCTTTCTTAAATATATAAATTGTTTTTACAGTGCGCATTGGAGGAGGAATGGAATTCCAACACTTCGAGGCTGAAAACTTGAAAGAGCCTCGAAATGAAGTAGACCTGTGCTGCGGTGTTTCAAAAATGGGGGTATATGTTCTACTGGGATATCTAGAGTTGCTACGGGCCCATGTGAGTTTCTCAAACAAGTACTTAGGACACCGCTTAGCAATTACACCGAAGAGAAGAGATGCTAGATGAAGCTTTCTGCGAGCTTCCATCTTAAGAAGGTTGGATGAGTTCAAGTATGGTGTTATGTGTGAGCGTGGGGGAACATGAAAACAGAAGCGTGCACAAGCATTTTGCACACGCTGGATGAGTTTTGAAGTTCTGCTTAGAAGACAAGGTCCATAAACGGTGTCACAGTAGTTCAGTTTTGATAGGACCAATGATTCACAGAGTGTTACTCGTACTGATTCACTTAAGTATGGGCGTATTTTATACAAGAGCTTCAGACGGTAAAAACAGTTTCGTACACTCTCCGATACATGTTTTTCAAAATGTAGGGAACTATCCATAATTAATCCTAAGTTTTTTGCCTCTGATACTCGCTCCACCAAGGTGCCATCAACTACAATGTTTGCTGAAAAATTCTGAAGGTTTTGCAACAACACAGAGGCCCTTTGATAAGTTAATCTAAAGGCGATGGCTACACATAGCGGGTATCATCCTCGGGTGCACAATATGATACACCCAAAGATGGTATCCGTCAGGTGTAGAGACTATTGCAAAGAAAAATGAAAGAAATAAAACCAGGGTATTGTGATGGATGGATGGACTGGGTAATCGGGCTATAGGGGAGATTGCGGACGTCTGCCATAAACAAGTCAATCATAATGTTAAGAAGAGTGGCAGACGGTGGCTTGCCGAATGCTGGATGGGTTCCTTAAAAAGCCGGAGTAAATTACCGGAGAGGAACAACATCGGCGCAAACGACCCCTCAGTCGTTTGTCGAGAGGTGCGGCCCCGATTTCACCGTCACGAAGACTGCTCGTGAGCGGGTTTCCTCGCTATTATGCCATTAGACACTTCCACCCCCGAGTCTACATCCTAAGATGCATCTCTCGCGACTCCACTCAGACCGGCCAATGAAGGCAAGCAAGAGGTGACGATCTGGTTCTCTTGGGATGCCATTCCGCAAGCGGAGACGCGAACCAGGAACTTCCCCGGGAGCACTCGGTACCCGTGGTGTCGCTACTCAGCAACAGCTCGCCACAAGCTGCCCTGCGGGCTAATTATTATTATTATTATTGCATTACTTATTGTATATTTCTATTTCAGGCGGATATGACAAGTCCAGTTAGAACTAAGCGAGAGACTAATTTGTACTAAAAGTCCATTATTCAATTAAAACTTAAGTTCATGACATTAATAAGTTCTTGTAGAAGGCAAAAAGCCTTTCTAAATTTGCTGTACATTTGAGGTGAAAAGGAAATTAGGTAAGGAATTGAAAAAAATATGAATGACTAGCTGCGCCCCGCGGTTTTACCCGCGTGGTGATAGATATTTTGGATAATATACAATATATCCTTATAAATTAGCCTATGTTATTCTAATGTATAAGCTATATTATTGTAAATTTTCATTACAATCCATTCAGTAGTTTTTACGTGAAAGAGTAACAAACATCCATCCATCCATCCATGCTTACAAGCTTTCGCGTTTATAATATTATATAATAGGATGGAATGACAAAAAAAAACGATAATTATGCTTAGATTGTTCAAGTTGGTATTTTAACTCATTGGCGAAACAAGTCGTATTTTTACAAACTAACAGGGCAAGTAGAATTCTACTAGCCCTGTTAGTTTATTTATTTGTTTTAACAATATTCAGGAAATTAACAGCTAACTTAATGAATAGGTATCTGACTAAATACTGAAGGCTAATTAAAAATTTCCACAAAAAGCTACTGAAATTAATGCTATACAAAGTTACAGGACGACTACTGATGATAAGATTATTATAATCTAAAAGTTTGTACACAGATAAATTTCTAGCAATTTTGGTTTATTACCTTAGAAAATAATCAAGTAGATGATGTACCAAAAAAAATCAAAAAACCTACCGCTCACTATTATTTTAAGTTTAGTGGGAGGATCAAAGAAAATATCGATATCAAGCTCTTTGTGTGGGACAATTCTTGTAACTGAATTGTAGACCAAAATAATAATAAATAAATAATAAATAATAATAATAAAATAATATAAAATATAAAATAAAATAATAATAATCTACCGTTTTGATATATTTTTTACTGTAGAATAGTTTTATAATATTTTATTGTATTTTCTATAGTAAAAAATATATTTTATACGAGAATTGAAATAAATGAGTGAAATAATAATAAATAAATAATAATAAATAATTGTAAACCAAAAATCTTGAACCAAAATACCAGCTGGCCTGATGATGGAAACAAAAGGTTTTTAATGTGCGGCAAATTTAAAACTGAATTTCAGACCAGTTATCCTGCACCCATATTCATCCATATCTATGTCAAATATACATACTTGTCCTATGTTTCTGTAGACTGTTTTTCACGCACTGCAGTGAAGTAGTATTTAGTTTTCTTTGCTGAAGCGCAGAATAGAAATACTGAAGTGCAAATGGGAGTTCTTTCATCCCGATGAAATTAATTATTTAGGTGTTCGACGCGAAGCAAATTGGCGACGAACTCTGCTATTCAACGGGGCTAATAAAATTTGCAGAATATTTATCGAACATTTTCACTTATTCGTCTCTGGTCGTATTCAACCGACCAGAGACGAAGTCAAAATAACGAATTGGCTCTGTATAATATAAACAAAACACTTCTTACTATGACCACGCAAAGTTAACCAGTGAAATTTAACCAATTAGCTACCTTTGTGTTGAACCTTTAGGAAAGCTAAACTTTCAGAGCCAAATTTAGAAAAATATACTTGTTATGGTTCCCATAAAATATCTCGACAGATGCTGCTAACCACACTTCAAATAAATTATCCTATTTATTATGTATACAGGGTGTTTGGTGGAGGGTTAGACAAACTTGGTAGGTGTGTAGGTGAACCTATTTGTAAAATACAAATTGAAGTAGAAGACCCTAACTCTTTACAATTTTTTTAATCCTGTTTTTTGTATTTTTAAATAATTTTCCGAAATTTTAAGTCTTTTCCCCTTCAATTTTTTTTGGAACATGTTTTCGATTGTTCTTTTTATTTGGTTTTGATCCCAGATGTATCCATCATCTATTGAAGGCATTATTCATTTAAAAAAACGAGCCTATAAAAATTATTTAAAAATACAAAAAACAGGAGATTTTTTTTTTTAAGAGTTATGTTCTTCTATTTCAATTTGTATTTTACAAATAGATCCACCTACACATCCACCGAGTTTGTCTAACCCTCCACCAAACACCCTGTATAACATAATTTTGCAGTGTCGTGCCTGTAAGCTAGGTACAGATTTATTATCTTATAATCCGATGGAAGAAGGATGTACAAAAAGTGACCATACAGTACTTACACAAGAGCAAAGGGAATAGAATATCAAGCAAATGAAAACTATTATTTTGTTTTATTTCATTGTGGTCAAATAATATTATTGTTTAAAATTATTGGTTGTGTTTCGTTAAAATATTTCCAGCTGCTTATAAGTATTGGTACAAAAAATTGTGCTGTTTTCTGGAAAATAAATACAGCGCTAAATTCTGCCCACGTTGGGCTTATATGTAAATATGTATTTACATCCCATGGGAGCCCATTCAGCCCATTTATGGGCTAAAAATAGCCTGTTTTATTCTAGGCTTAAAACCTGTATGAAAAATTTCAGCCCGATCCGTTTAGTAGTTCCGACAAGTTACAAAGTCTATAACAGTATCTAATGTCTAATAGTTTTTCTCGCTACCTAAGCATTTTTTATTCTATTATTTATAATTTAATATATATAATAAAATAATTAAAATATTATTGGATAACTTAAAAAAAACAGCCTATATAATTTATTCTTAACCCACATGATCCTACCAAAGTAATATAGAACTCAAAGAAAAATAGATAGAAAAAGATAGAAAATTCTTTATTGCACTTTAAATAGAAAACTATGTACAGAAAAAACTTAAAAATTAATTACAATTGGTGGTCTTATCGCTCAAGAGCGATCTCTACCAGACAACCATGGATGGATAGGATCGTGGACAGTAAGTCCCAGGGGATCTGTGTGCTTGTAGGTTATGAGATATGATAAATAAAATACATATAATAATTACATAGAAAAATGTGCTTATGCTCTAAGCAAAGTATAACGCACAGTAAGAGCCTTAATCCTGTTAAAATCGTGTATTATAAATGTCCTATCAGTGTGTTATAGGATGCAAAATTAGGCTGTTTAAAAAAACTGAAAACTGCCTCTGAATACTTAAATTTTACGTTTTTAAATTTTTATCGGACAAATACTATGTAATCGGGAATAAAAATCAATTCATGATTGAGGGAGAAATCGATGAGCATAAATGCCTTTTATCTTCATTATTATACATTATTATATTATCTTCCTTGCTTTGAAATCGCTCGTAAATCGTGTTATACGGCTGTAATTCGAAAATAGCAATTCAATGATGTTAAAGTGTGCTTATGCTCAAAGCAATACAATTACCAAAAGCAAAAGAAATCTCCGTACCTTTATTTATCTAGCTGCCACAGAAAGAGGGTTACTCCAGTTTTCCTCAAATAAACAGCCAGGAATAAGTATCCAGCAGAATGTGAGCATTCCATTCATCTCCAATGTTTTCGGATGAGTGGACCCGATCGCAGTCGAGTTCAACAATAGAGAAGAGGTGGTTTCAATCTTCAGCTCGATATTAGCCCTTTTATTTTGTCCACCATTCAAGCTGTGCTTTTCTGCGGTATGTGGTGTATCTAACGGTATGTGTTTTCTACAAGTGACTAATATGCGTAAATCCACACTAGCACAGCGGCTGAGAAAATACAGATCTTTGTGAGCACAGCCGTAATATTTTTCGAACGAAACGCATGTGCGGCGCAACACAACCGCTGTGTAGAGCGGCAGCACGAATTTTTTAGGTTAAAAAAAAGATCGCAGTCGTCGAAAAAAAATCGCAGTCAAAGTGTTAATAAATACAACTACTACTTTATAAAATTAGTACCTTGAATACATTTTTTATTAAAGTACCTTGAATACATTTTTGATTTGTATTATATAGACAAAAGACAATTTTATGAAATCTAAATCTGCGAGTAATATTTCTTCTTTACAACGAAACGAGTTTCTTCCGGTTCAAGGCCAACAAAAACAAAGGAAACAATTTTCATTTCCATAAGCTTGCCCGTGCCAAACAGATAATGAATTTATATACAGTGACATATACTTTGCAGGAGCAAAACAATTTCAAAGGGTCGCAATGTCTGCTTCTCGTTAAATTAAATGGGCCTGCAGAGTAATGTTCTTTATACACTAACTAAAGTTTTTAATTATTACATAAATTTGCTATCGCGGAATACAAGAATAAAATAATTTATTCATAAAAATAGCATTTTAGACGTCCTTTGTTAATTTAAATAATTGTACTACACTAGCCGCGCCCCGCGGTTACACACGCGTGGTGATAGATATTTTGGATAATATACAATATATCTATTAGAAATTGTAGCCTATGTGTTATTCTGATGTATAAGCTATATTATTGTAAAGTTTTATTTAAATCCTCATTGGGGGAGGCCTATGTCCAGCTGTGGACTGCTATAGGCTGATGATGATGATGATTAAAATCCATTCTGTAGTTTTTACATGAAAGAGTAACAAACATGCATCCATCCATCCATATTTATAAACTTTCGCGTTTATAATATTAGTACCTATACTAAATTATAATTCATGAATTACCTAATAATATTTTTTATCTTGAGAGTCATTATAATATTTAAATATTGACTATATATAAACGAAATAGGTGATGGTTTCTGCTACAGTTCGGGTAATTCGAGGAATTCAATCATGCTGTAGAAAACCCTCTCCAACCAAATTTAATTTTAGCACCTCCTATCCTTTTTTGATCTTTTGTTTAGGCTTTGTTTGTCTGGAAGAAATCGCTTTAAGCGATAAGCCCTCCAATTCGTGTAAGTACGTTATTTACAAAACTTGGTTTTATTAACGTTATGAGAACGTTAACTTTATGAGATTTCAACATTCTGATATCCTTAATGAGATTTTAACATTCCAACATACTAAGGGGTTTTATGTATAATCGGATTATGTATGTACCTATGTATTGACCATAAAAAATTCTGTGTTTTCACTTATTTATAAGTACCTATCGATAATGTAAATATTGGGCTGCCATTATAATATTTTCTCGAAATCAGGTGGGTGGGTTTAATGTGCCATGTTGGTAAATGAAAGTGACATTCCCTTTGTATCGTACCTTGTCAGAGTAAATTGAACGAGATTATTGAACTCAAGTGGGCGTGATGCTTCTTCACGAAATTATTTTGTTGTTCATGAACAAAATGATGTAGAGTGACGTTGATTATATTATTTTTGGTGTCTCGATCGCGCTTACAGTTCTTTTCAGGGACGGGCCAAAGCTACCTATATTGATAACACAGAATGCTCACTAAAGAAGTGGCTAGCCCAATCGATTTATAATTATAATGAGTTCATAACTTAAAAATGTAATTTATAATGTGGATGTATGTAGTTTTTACATATAGCATATAATATTCGACCTGGTAGCCGATCAATCAATTTTTTTTTCTTTCTTAGGGATAACAAACAGTATCCACTCACTTTGACTGCGAACTTTTTTCGACGACTGCGATCTTTTTTTTAACCTAAGCCATTCGTGCTGCCGCTCTACACAGCGGTTGTGTTGCGCCGCACATGCGTTTCGTTCAAAAAACATTACGGCTGTGCTGAGTCACACAGATCTGTATTTTCTCAGCCGCTGCGCTAGTGTGGATTTACGCATATTAGTCACTTGTAAAAAACACATACGGTGTGATTTCAGCAATCGAAGTGTTAAAATTAGCTATAAACTTAATTCTAGAAGTGAACCAGCCCCGTTATCCACTTATTACTTGTACAAGGGGTGGTGTTAGTGAGCATTTGCAACAATGTAATTCACATGAAGAGTTAAGTACAATCGAAAATAGTATTAGTTGACAATATCAGGTTGGTGGCTGTCTTATACAAAGCTGGTGAAGCAGCAAATGGATAAGATTCAGATGAACTATTGATAGATGTAGAAAACTCTTTAGTTAACCACGCAAAACAAGAAACAATGCAGAAATAATGCTTAGAAGAAGATCGCTTCCAGGCAACCTTAAGATGGACTGGACATGAAGGAACAATATACTCGTAAACGGTGGCACTTGAAAAGGTATAATTGTATATTTAGGTCATCATCATCATCATCAGCCTATACCACTGCTGGACATAGGCCTCCCCCAATAAGCGCCATAGCGCCCTGTCTTCAGCTTGCCGCATCCAGCATCTACCTGCAGTCTTTCGCAGGACATCATCCCACCTGGCCGTCCTACACTACGTTTACCGAGTCGTGGTCTCCACTCAAGAACACGTTTGCCCCAGCGGCCATCAGTTCTTCGCGACATATGGCCGGCCCACTGCCACTTCAGCTTGCTAATTCCTAGAGCTATATTTAGGTATATAAAGAATAATAAAAGATAAGAATAATAAATAATACTTATATAGGTAGTTATTCTGTGATAGTTTTTACTAACTACTAAGAAAGCTGCCCCACATGTTTGCCTGTCTTTCGCCACTCTTACAATTTCTACACAAAATTTTCTTTTGTGTAGAAATTGTAAGAGTGGCGATAAGATTAGCTCTTTTACGAACTACACTAGATTATTGTATGCATTTCATGAAAAATGTATTCTTTCTTTATTTAGGGCGCGACGTAGCCCTTAGTAAAGAAACAAAATGTTTTTCATGACATGCGATTATGGCGCCTTGATAAAAGATTTAAAATGTTGACTACCTCTCGTTTCGCACAAGTCCAATTCTAATGGATTACCTACGCCTTATTTTCCCAGCGCAATCGATTTTGATAAATGAAATAGGTTCGGTGTTTGATTCAACAAAGGCCGAAGCATGGAAGATAAACAATTATGCCAGATTAAATGAACGCCTGACGAGATTGCAAGAGCCAAAGAAAATGATTTTTGCGACGCAATAACCTGATAAATATTGTCTGTAGACTGAACAAATAGCTAGTATCTGGGAAAAAACAACGGGCGAAGATTTATCGTTTAAAGGCTCGGGAAGCTTATGAATGAACTAGACTGAATAAGTAAGTAGTTCTGGCTAGAGAACACGCTTGAATTCTACAATATTTACTTTGTCAACGTTCCTTGTAAAAATATGTTGTAGGTACCTACTAATCATCAACATCATCATCATCAGCTTATGGTCCGGGAGCCAGTGACAGATTTTTATGACCAAGTCCAAGTCAAGAAATTAACATTAAGGTTCAAATCAGAATTCTGGAATAGGAATTCCAGAATTCTGATTTGAACCTTATCCAAGGGAATAATGTCGTCATCGCTGCCACTACCCTACCCACCCACGGAGTCGCAGCTGACGGTCACAAGTATTCAGAATATTGATCCATAATGCATATTACGAAGTTTGGCTTCGGAGGAAATAATTGACCAAATTTTTACCTGGCCTGGGGAGGCCTATGTCCTGCTGGAGTTGACTTAGGCCTCCCCTAATGAGCGCCTTAGCGCCCTGTCTTCAGCTGGCCGCATCTAGCTTCTGCCTGCAATCATTTGCAAATAGTCATTCCACCTGGCCGGAAGTCGTTCTACACTACGTTTGCCGATTCGCGACCTCCACTCAAGAACACGTTTACCTGCGCAGTTGGAAGGTTTTCAAATGCTAGCCTTGTACACTCAAGGTGTCGGCCCCATAGAGCCTACACGAAAGAAGTTAAAATTATTTCATCATCATATTAGCCCACACTTCCACAGCTGGACATAGGCCTCCACCATACGATGCCACAATACTAATTTATATTCGACTTTAAAATACCAAAGTATTGAATGAATGAACACTTTATTGCACTTAATAAATATTACACATGATCAGTACAATAGACGGCCTTATCGCTGACAGTGATTTCTCCCAGGTGACCTAGTATTTATTGATGAAGCACTTGTACACATAGACGGCCTTATCGCTGACAGTGATTTCTCCCAGGTGACCTAGTATTTATTGATGAAGCACTTGGACACTCGTTCAAAAAGTGTTAAATTCTTCTGAACATTTTTACCTCAAGAGCAGGTTAATGTACTTTTCCCGGAAGGTCGCCCAAAATATAACAACAATCGTAAAATAAAGAGGGTCAAAAGGATAATGGCGTACAAAAATACCGGGTGTAAATAAACACATCACTCCATTCAGGCGAACTGAAAACTGTGGAAAGCTCTCTCGGTAATTCCACGGGGGAAATTACATCTTGGCACTTGACACTTGACACCTCCAGTTTCACTGAGAAAGCACCAGGTGGCTCTGTGTTATGAAGATTTTTCGCCTTTTAGATATCTACTTAGATTTCGTGAATATTAGCTTCGGACAACATGAAAGTAGATTTGTTGAACTTGGGTTACTACAGAACTTTAATGGAAATGAGCTATATACAGTTGAAGAGTTCGAAAATCATAGAAACTGATTAACTGGGATATTTACCGAACCAGGTAGAACATCATCATCATCATCGGCCTATGTTAGTCCACTGCTGGATATAGGCCCCATCCCCCAAATCCCGAATGAGCGCGAAAGCGCCCTGTCTTGAGCTAGACGCATCCAGCATCTGCCCGCAGTCCTTCGCAGGTCGTCATCCCACCTGGCCGGAGGGCGTCCTACACTACGTTTGCCAAGTACCACGATAGACAGATATATTTATTTATTGTTACAAATTTGTTACAGTTTACTGTTGATAGCGTCTTAAATCCTAACATACATAGGTTTATCTAGACACTAGGGTTCTCTTTACAATACTAAAATACAATTTATGCTTATTTCTGAACCTACTGAAACCATGAATATAATAATAGGTGTATTACAGAAGCTTCTTAACACACATTACAACAAAAAGGTTTTATCCCAGTACCTACTCAATTAATATATTTACCTAATACATTTCTATTAGGGTATAAGTAATTAATGAATTAACTCACAAAACCAACAAAATAAGCTACGGTATAGATAATTTTGTGAACATAATAGGTTATTAATTGGTTTTCGCCTCGTTTGATTGGATTAATTAAAGGATTAATAATTTAAACGTCCACCGTCAGAACAACAGCTGGAGAATAGATTCAGATTGAAATAATGAAAATTTCCATAACCGTTGGGCATTAACAATTATAGGTTCAAAGGATTTTGAAACTTTTGTAAGTAGGTTCAATTAAAGCCTTTATAATGAAAAAATTACCAAGATTATTATCGAAATACTCTCGTTTGGAAATCATTTTGACGTACGGTAAAAAAATAATTTATTTTATTTTTAATTTGACATAGTTTTTAATAAAAAAAATATTATTTTGGCCTATTAGGTAATGAATATTAATATTCATTATAAACTATGATATAGGTGACGATTTATTTTTTTGTATTTTATGAGGACTAAATGAATAATGTAAATTATTTACAAGAACTCAGAATGTTGGAACTCCCATAAAGGGTTCAAGTAGATTCTACATAAAAAAAATTACACCTTGTAATGGAGAAGATTTACCGCATAAATAAATAAAAAGTTCTCATTTGCTCCAAATTTATCGTAAGTTAACGAAATACTTAGTTCGCATTTACCTACAACACTGTAATATTAGATAGATACCTACTTAGTACTGAAGCAAACGTTGTAAGATGGAAACTAGTCAACTCAAAGCAAGTTGAACCGCTCTAGGTATTACCAATTTGCCTGTGGCCCATTTAACCAAGACATCTCGAACTTTGTCGATAACACCTGCGAGACGGCGAAGTTCGCTGCATTCGCATTTGTCGGCAAGTTAACCGAGGAAAGACGAACCTCAGAGTAAGTTTCACTTTAATGGTGTGTGAGAAGGTGTGAAGATTTATAACTGTCATTAATATTCAACTCGTTGATATTTCAACCATACCGCAATGCTTGAAAACGAAAGTTTTCAACCAGTGCGTCCTACCCGTTATGACCTACGGAGCTGAGACGTGGACACTTACGATAGGGCTGGTCCACCAGTTCAAAGTCGCTCAGCGAGCTATGGAAAGAGCTATGCTCTGAGTGTCTCTGAAGGATAGGATTCGTAACGAACACATCCGACAGAGAACCAAAGTTAACGACATAGCTCTGAGAATTAGCAAGCTAAAGTGGCAGTGGGCCGGCCATATCTCGCGAAGAACCGACGGCCGTTGGGGCAAACGTGTTCTTGAGTGGAGACCACGACTCGGTAAACGTAGTGTAGGACGCCCTCCGACCAGGTGGGATGACGACCTGCGAAAGACTGCAGGTAGATGCTGGATGCGTCAAGCCGAAGACAGGGCGCTATGGCGCTCATTGGGGGAGGCCTATGTCCAGCAGTGGACTAATATAGGCTGATGATGATGATGATGATGATAATATTTCAAAGCCATTACAAGCATTTTCATTGCCCCACTTAAGGGCCTTAAGAACCCGAAGCACTGTTTTAATAGGATATTTTTTTAACAGGATATTTCTCAATTTTTAACATTTAATCGAAATAATCTGGTATACCTACTTCGATGCATCCGATGTAAGATATACTCATTTTAATCGAAATTAGTTAAATCTTAATTAAAACAAAAATTGATTTATTTCGTACTAGCATTATTTATTTTATAGGTCGATCCATATCATGTTAGTAACATTTTGTTAGGCTTGACAAGGTAGGTAATCATTTCAAACAGAGTAATATAATGATAATGGAACTGGCTATTTCATCATTACGGGTTACTGATAATGATGACGTCAAAGTATCTCGGACGACTAGAAAGAAAGAAAGAAAGAAAATACATTTATTTGACACCATACATAACACAAAACACGACACATTACATAATAAGAAAGAATACATACAAGAAAAAAATTACAAGGAGATAGATAAAAACATACAGATAGGTACAAATACGTGTTACATAAGGGGCCAAAAAGGTCCCTGTCTCAGCATGATGATGATTGTGCTGATTTTCAGACAGGTCCTGGTAACGACAATCGGACGACTAAGCTAGTCTAACGATTTGTCTGCGTCGGCGGAATATCCCACTATAAAGTTATTAAGCTCGTAGTTGTAAACCAGAGTGGCTTTTAGCTTCTTATTAATAAACACTTTAAGCTCGCTTAAACATCAGTTCATCTGTTTTTTGGAGATGTCGGATCGATTGGGGAAAGGTATTTGTAATTTTATTATAGTGCGTAAGTCCTCGCACTTGGGGTAACCTCTAAGAAATAAAATAATACTTAAAAAAAATCAATTTCGTCCGGATTTGAACCCGCGACCTCACTACGGGAATGCAACTCATAATTTCTTAGCGATTGGGGGAATATACGTTTTTTCTCGCCCCCAGTTCGGAAATCTCCGCACATATTCTTTTTTTTTTTGGAAACTTAGACTTGTTATGGTTCTTAGCTAAGTTTAGGGTTAGGGCTTAGTAGGACTACGCCCTCTCATTTTTTGACAGCAAACTATATGAGTAGGTATTCATTGAACGGTTATTATAACTACACTATGGGCGTAACTATGGGTTAACTACAAACACAGTTTGCTTGGAATAACACCGTTTCATCAACGAGGGACATGATCAGAATAAGTGCGATTCTTTCTTATGATTGGGTATTATCTAAACTAGATACCTACATATTTATTGCTAACGAAGTTTAGTATCCGTACCGACAATATTTCCCCCGACCCTGCGAAGTTACAATCCCTTTGACGACTAAGATATAAAACTTGAATAACTTTTTATCGTCTGTCGGGTCACTGTGAATTGGATGACAAAATTCTATTCTGTTTTTATAAAGATCTACTATTTTTACAAAGTCTCAAATGTCAGCGAAATGTAGTTTACCTCTTCAATAGGATGGTATAGATTTTATGAAATATTTATTATAAACTCCTGTACTTAGATTTCGAACTATTTTGTATTTTTCTTGTTATTTCGTTATATATTTTCTTTGCTTCCTATGCATTATTTATGTTTGACATATAAGAATATTTCTTATTAATAAAGAACTGAACTGAACTGAAATCAATACTATATTTTCTTTTGTCTATGAAAAAATAAATGTAATTTTTTTACAAAAGGTGCGGTGGACGTTAAAACAACTAGTTTTTTCTTAGTATGCGGTAAATTGGCGCATACTCTATTGGCACTCATTTGGCCCATGTCCAGCAGTGGACTGATATAGGCTGATGATGATGATGATGCGCTAAATAAACATGTTTATTATTTATTTATTTCCACCGTAGGTTGTTGTGCTTGATTATATATATAGTTACACTTGATGTCGTTAAGTTCTATTTAAGTTCTAATTATATGTATAACAATTTTAAATTTTAAGTAACACACATTAATTTTGACATAGGAAACACCATAAGGGATTGTGTTATAGAAAAAGCAGACAGACATGCCTTCCAAAAATTAAATAAAAGATTCATAGAAATTTATCACAGTATTACAATGAAACTCAAGAAATAGCTTACTTGAAAAACTCTAACAAAGCCTATGTAGTTAGTTTACTTACCTTTAACTCTGCAACGCGCACACGAAATTTTTCTAGTATTTATACATAGTTGTTTGCAATTTTCTCAAATATTTCACGCAATCGTAGGAGAATACCGTTTGAAGACGATTCATTTGGCTGACATGTTTGAGTGATTTTATGTCGAAATCCAATTTCAGATAGAATGGGGAACGGATATGAGTTTATTTTCACACTTTTATGCGACTGGTTTGACTGAGGTCTGAGATGTATATATATAGCTAGATGATATAGCTTCGAATGAGCTCCGACAGATTTTCTGAAAGTGATCTTTTTCTCTTGTATTTTATTAATTTCGCTCTTTCTAGACTCTTTCCTCAAAAGTACGAGCAAGTACAGCAAATATTTACATTACAGAGATTAAATTTTTTCCGCCAGAAATTTTACGGTTCCGCGTAGATTAGGTTTATTTCACAACAAAAAGGGTTGGATAAATAGAGCAAAGCTTTTTAAAAGGCTTAGGAAAAGAGAAGATCAGAGGAAATTTTGAATCAGCTGGGCTTTGACGATAATTGTTGATATTTTTAACTATATTTATTATTTGCGACACTCCATTGCATCGATACACTTGCGCCTTCCGGATAGGAAGGCGCAAGTGTAGTAGTTATTTTACCGAGGCTTTCCAAGTTTTAAAAAAACATCTGAGCGTCTGATCTGTAGGTAAGTATCTGTCGCAGCACATCTGCATCGGGACAATGCCAGCATCTTGGGGATGCTTCCGAATAAATAAATAAATAAATAGTGCTGGACAATTCACACAGCATTATCTAGCCCCATGTTAATAAGAGCTTATGTTATGAGTACTAGATAACTGATATACATAATACAATATATTACATAGATATATATTTTTTATTATACATAGAAAACGACCAGAAAACCCGGAACAAATATCTGCAGATCGTATACACAATTGTTCCGAGGCGGGAATCGAACCCGCAACCTCCTGCGTCGCAGGCGGATCTTCGCCCACCGCGCCACATCGGTCGTCTATTGATATGTATCAGTTGAGCTACCTGAAGATTGTTTGCAACAGTCTGCAATTGGCTCAATTGTTTCAATTGTAAACACTAGTTCTGATTTGTTTATATTATATGCTCGTAACTTTCTTTGTACCCATATTTATTAATAACTAGCGGCCTGTCCCGACTTAGCCCGGGTGGTCATTTGTTACAGGCAATTTTTTAAATTTTTCTCTTTTTTCTCTCCGTAAGAACCATCCTTGTACTTCAAGGAATATTCTAAAATAGAGTTAGTGAAATTGATTCAGCTGCAAGATTTGCGCTTAGCAACACATTCAGCGATTCATTTTTTATATGATAGCTTGCTTTTGGTTTAGTTTCCTACGAGAACCAATCACCCCAAATGCGTAAAGGGAAGGTAGAGAACGATAATTGCACGCTATACCTTTTTGCTCACCATTTGTACTCGTAATTTGGCTGTATTAATCAAGATATCAGATTGCTCAAGAACACAGGTTATAGGGTGTCTCAGCTGAATGAATGCTATTTCTAGAAACAAAAATATATCTAAGTCGACTTTGTTTTAATTAAGAATTTGGAATAGAATTTCACCTAAAGCAAACAAACACTCAAACAAAAAGAAGCAAATTATCGTTTAATTCTGGTCGTTTTTCCAATGTTTAACGTTTCGTTTTCAACGTTTAAACAATGTATTTTGTGAACGCTTAGAGCAATTAGACATTAGGCGTATAGAAGCGCGCGCTTTAGTAAGGCATCTTCTAGTAACCGACGGATCGACTCTCTACGTATAAGGACAGAGGATTTTGGCCAAATAGGTGTAATTTTCAGAATTCATTGGACGCCGCCTGTTAAACGACACCGCGAGTACGTCATCGGAGCGTCGCTGAAAATTTTTAATGTTTTTTTCTATTTTAGTCATCAAGGTATTTATTATATGAGCCAAGTAAGGGCCGTAATAAAAATACATTTTTCTTTGTTGCCTAAAATAAAGTAATGATTATTATTACTAACGATCTGGATCCCTTCATCCGTACACTCCCAAATCAAACGCGACATTTCTAGGTATTTCAACGCACAAACGCGCACTTCTACGTATTTAAACGCGCGGATAATTATATATCTATGTAATATATTGTTTAAACGCCTAATGTATTATACAATATAAATTTATTGCAACATCAATACAAAAAAAAAACAAAGGATCTTAATACTAACTAAATCTAATGGGACAATCGGCAGCCTTATCGCTAAAAGCGATAAAGCTAATGTATACTTAGTCGTAGCAACAAATGGCAAGTAGTTCGTCAGCTCAGGCTCAGTCACACGGACGAAAGTTATAATGAACCTGAGTGAGCTGACGATAATCTAAGTCGCCCGTCATCGCTGTCAGGATTCGGGAGCGGGTATGGTCTGATAGCTAGCGATTAGCTTTCCTTCAAAATTTGTCATCATCATCATCAACCTAATAAGCAAGATTATAACGACTTATTAACATCTATAGAACGTAATAAATGATTAAGTATTAAACGGCTGGGTGATTATGTAACTCGCGACCGGTTTGCGACAGGCGTAAATTAAGCAATCAGTGCTGTCAAAAGTCAATTTTGTATTAGTTTGACACCAGCTACAACGCCAAAATTAGTCAAAATTGGCGTTTGACAGCACTGATTGAGATTTACGCCTGTCGCAAACCGGTCGCGAGTTACATAATCACCATACGGGACTATACACGACTGTAATTATATACGAGACCAAGTATTACATACGAGTATAGAAATAAAAGGCCATTTATTTATACATACATAGAAAAGACACACTTATAGAAAAAGTACGTGTTATTAAAAGGCTCTTACTCAACATTATGCTGGCTAAACTACTTAAGAGACCTAGCCAGCGCTGCTCTTCCGTTAGAGCCCGCACAGGTGACGTCACGAACAGGCCTACGCTATCAGAAGAAAACAATAATAGAAAGTCTAAATTAAAACACTTAAGAATGCGGTTTACAAATAACAAAGACGTATTCATAAATATAGGTATTATTAACTTGATTTAAGCCAACATTAAGATTACAAGTAAATAAGAAAAGATGAAAACCAATGTTTTATACATATACTAGCTGACCCGACAGACTTCGTCCTGTCAAAAAGATTTGTAATGTGGCAGTTCTTGTATGGGAAAAAGAAAAGGGCTATTTTTAGGGTTTTTCCAGCAATAATTCTAATTTTTCTCGCCGTAAAAACCATCCTTGAACTTCAACGAACATTTTAAAAAAAGATTTGGCCAAATTGGTCCAGGCGTTGTTGAGTTATGCGCTTACCAACACATTTTGCGATTCATTTTTATATTATAGATGTGTATACATACATACAATGCAGTATAATTAATAATAATCAAAAACATTCCGCTTTCAAAAGAGCCACGCCTTTACCCAAAAAGATTTCATTTTCACAGTGACGTGGCGAGAGATAGCGACATTTTTAATTTATTCTTGTTTCACGATTTAAATCTTTTTTGTCACCGAAAGCTCCGTCAGTGTCGGGTAGATTGTTCTTACTTTGTTATTTTGTGTTTTAGGAACTCGGAGAGAAAACGTCGTTTCAGTATACACTAGCCAAACTCGATGTACAATGTTTGTAATCAAACGAAGACACAAATAACTATTATTACTAACCAGTCATTATTATTTATTCGTAAGTAGGTACATAGGTAAATTCAATTCAGTATCCTTTTTTTTAAAAAGCCATTTCATAGACATAGAGATAGACATAAATAAATATGAATTGTATAATAAATTATTTATTGATTACACATAGCTTAGTAAATAATGCCTTAAAGCCTATGTTAGGTTTGTCTAAGCACTCAAATAGTTCTCACATAATAAAAAAAAAATATCTTCTGTAGTTAGCGTACGATCCGACAACAATGCAAGTTATCCTGCGTCATCTACTAGATCGTTTATTTACTAGCCTAAATAATAAAACAAATATACCCTATCTTAGTCCACAGCTGGATATAGGCCTCCCCAATGAGCGCCACAGCACCCTGTCTTCAGCTTGACGCATCCAGCATATACCCGCAGTCTTTCGCAGGTCGTCATCCTATTTGGCCGGAGGGTATCCTACACTACAAAAAAAAAAATACATCGTAATAATCCTAAACCTTTAGATCCTGAAACAGTTAATACATAATGCACGTGGTAGATGATTATGGATTTTTAAATTGCAAAAACCAAGTCAAACCCTCGCCATCCTTTGACTATGCAAATTCAAAACCAAATAGGTCTCAGCCCTCCGGGGAGGGAGAGTGGTAAGGGGGGAGGGGTGTTTGAAGAGTGAGAGTAAGTGACGACTACGTCATATCCCGTAAATGTGAGAGATAAGAAATCACAAATGGGCAAAACAAAATGGATCTAATATAATTATGCTGTAATAGTCCCTATTTATCACTTTTATTGGCTATGCAAGCACGTGGAATTCTTCCTGTGCGTAGAGCTACGGTGCGCGCCCTTGTGGATCTATTTGAGACTTTCGTTGCCCAAAACGTACATGGATTTCTTCCTGTGTTCCACACACGCGTCGCTCGGTGCGCGCCTTTGCGGGTCGCAGCACAGAGATAGGGCAGTGGATGCGATAACTAGCACTCACGGTACGACTATGATCACGCTATGAATCCTCGAAAGGTTACTCGAAGGACCATGTCGGTAATGAGTGCGATTTGAACGGCTGCTGGTGATGCACTGACCTCTATAGGCGCCCGGTCCGCGCTCGCGGCACGTAACCTACTTAGGTCGAACTGCTGATGCTGCTAAAATCCTCCGTGTTCGATGTATCGAACACCATTCTCGTTGTTAACAAAAAGATTAGCGTGTGACGTTTTTTTTAATGCATTCAGTTATTTACCTATTTATACTACACACACATTTAATATTTTATTCACAACACGTACTTTTAAAAGGCAATGTATAACAAAACTCCAAGTGAGTTGCAAAAATTACACTGGGCAACAAAATTCGAACTTTGTCGCGCCACACGGACTTCACTTATATTTTTTACTTTGATGGATGACTGTTAGTGAAAATAAGTAATTTAAAAAAATCTATTGGCCAAGAATTTAATTTATTGATATAGTTTAAATATTTAAAAATAGTGAATTTCTGATAAAAAAAAAGCGAAAACGTTCTTTTATGAATGTCCAATTTAAGATTTTCTGGCATATTTAGCTTCTGGTTGGTCCCTTTTTATCGTCCAGCAGTAATCAGCCAACATCCTTGGGTTCCATTTGCCCTTATAGCGTTTTTCCATCTGTGAAATATCCTGATGGAACCTTTCTCAGTGCTCATCGCTCACAGCACCTAAATTCTCAGGAAAAAATCTAGATGCGAGTCTAAAAAATTAATCTTAAGTGACAAGTTGCAACCCAAAGCTTGATAAGCCAATAACAGCTCGCTAACAGACTCCCTGTAATTGTCACTCTTATGGTTACCTAGAAAATTTGAACCAACCGTCTTAAAAGATATCCATGCTCGTTTTTTCCAGATTATTCATTTTTTCTTCAAACTCTGGATCTTTTACTAACTCCCTGATTTGAGGTCCAACGAAAACAGGTACCCTCTTTTATGTTCGCATCACTTATTCTTAGAAAATTTTCTTTTAAAAACCAAAATCCGTTTCCATTGCGATCCATCGTCGTAGCAAAATTTTTAATGTAGCCTAATTTAATATGTACTGGTGGAAGAAGTATTTCGGACGGCTCTACAAGGGGTAAATATTTCACATTTTTTTGTCCAGGGGTTAAAGATGCTCGCTTAGGTCATACTTTTTTATGATAATGGTTTTTTGTAAATTAATTTTTCTTGTCTTTGTTTTTTGAAAGTTAAATCACCACAAATATAACAAAATGAACCCGGATCGTTAAAACACTTTCTCAGCATACTTACACAAACTCAACAATTACTTATAAAGCACTAAATTTGAATAAATACAAAAATGATTAATTTTATGTCTATTTATTCGCTACCGCTTACTTGCGTTTATTGCCCTAGTACAGATTATGCTTATTAACACATCACAAAAAATCTGAGGCCAATCGAAACAAAACTAATGCAATTTATTAATGAGGGTAGGTGGCTTAAACCGTATTAGCTATCAGAGTTCCTGTGGCATGACTAGTGTGGCCAGTGTTATCAATAAATAAATTCAAACAAATATTCAAACATATCTTTTGTAAAAAGGCTTATAATTAAATATTTGATTATGTAGACGCTAAGAAAGCTTGGAATGATTTTCCTCTAACTCGAAAACAAACAACCTAGAAAGGTTTTTAGTTTCTTTGCTTTACCTGAGAAAAATTGAAGTGACTAAAAATCTAAGTGATCATACTATTTCCTAGTTTTACTTATGTTATTGTGTCCCAGAGTCTTGTAAGGTATTAAAGAAACAAAACACTTTGATGTGCAGCATGCTGCATACATACTTTTATGCCCTCCGACCAGGTGGGATGACGACCTGCGAAAGACTACAAGCAATGCTTGATGCGTCAAGCTGTAGACAGGGCGCTGTAGCGCTCATTGGGGGCCTATGTGGTGGCCTATGGTGCAGTGGACTAACATAGGCTGATGATAAAGCATACATATGGACAGGCACACAGCGGTAAGCGACTTTGTTCTATACAATGTAGTGACAGGCAACAAATTGTTGCCAATAATGCAACAATAGCTTTATTACATCAAAGAAAGAGTCACCCATCACTTTTCATAAAATGTTTCATATCACAGACACAGCTACAATAAATAAATTGTCGTAGCCCAACGCTAAGGCGGGCGGCTAAGTCGTAGCCGGCAGTTGGGAGATAGACGCTACGCCGAGCGCCCGCTACGACGCTACGCGCTGCTACGAACGCTACGAACTTACTTTTATAACTACACTACAACTCGAACTCAATTTCTCGGTTATTTTAAACCTGTTAGTGCTAAGTTTAACTTTGAGTATTAATGAAGTTTAGTGAGTTTTAGTTTTAGATCGTATGGGACTGTGGCGATACGTGTATTGTTTTCTAAACTGAAGAATATAATATAGTTTATATATCACAGAAGAAATTTAAGGTGAGTGTCACTTTTTGATATTTAATTAAAAATATTTTATGATTTCCACATTTATTTAACATGTAAATTTATTGAACCGGTTTGTTAACCACTTTTATTATTTTTCGTGGACGTCTAAAATTCTAGCAAAATCATTTATTTCCCAATTGTATAATTCTTTGCAACTTCTTCAAATATATAAATAGTGCTGGACAGTCCAAACAGCATTATCTAGTCTCAAGCTAAGCAGAGATTTACATATAGCATTTCTTAGTAATTTTTATTATGTATACTAATTAATACAAACAATAAGATTTTTCAAAAAGCTTATTATCCAGATGATAGAGCAATGAACAAATCCTATGATTTAGTGATACCCTGACCAATGCATTTTAATACTCCTTGTTTTTTTTTTCGCTTTACACATTTTATTCTGATTTGAGAATTCCCACATTCCCAGAGGAAATTCTGCCCTGATTTTTAAACTGAGTCTATCTTATTTACTACTAAATTACACACAATATCTCTATTACTGAAGTTATGCCAAACCCAGTCTCAACTACATATAACTTAATCCAACTGAACTAACTTCCAACATTCTATGTACTACCAAAACGGTTTTAAGTTAAGGACGCTTAAGTGAGGATAGCTTGAGTGAGGTTGAAACCTTCCAGTCTGAACACATTACGAAGGTTCTAGAACATGTTTCGTATCGAATAATGCAGTTGAGGCAAATGCCCATACATTATTTATGAGCCTTTACCTATTCGAGACCTTACTTCACCTCTTTGAGCTTTGTTGGTCTCGATCATCGCTATAGAAGGTCCCACAATATACCCATATACCTTTTATACTGAGCCGAAAAAGGGACATTCAATGCCTTGCGGATATCTACGTTTGTTTATCTTATAAAAAAGAATGAAATTGAACTTCCTAAATAAGTATTGATCGTATAGAGTTCGGTTTAAAATCACCCCCTTTTGACTTAGGACATCTCGAGACACCATTATAAAATGGTGTTAGTGTGATCTCTGGATAAGCTAAAATGTATTTAATCATTAGATAGAAAGATAGATAGAATATACTTTATTGCACAAAAAGTTGTACATAGGCGAGCATAATGCTAGATAGGATTCTCTACCTGCTAACGTTTGGGTAGTGTGGACAACAGTTTGGTAGGTAGTGCCATATAATAGAGATAATAAAATTATTCCTAGGCGACATCCCCTGAAAATGTAAGAATTCGGTAAAGCTACGAATTCGGTTGCGTAGCTTTGAAAAGCCGACGTGTGAGAACTCCTTGAAAAGGAAAATTGTAGGGGAGAAGTTCCCGCACACACAGGTAGCAGAGTTAGTAGTTACACACTAACTTATGTCAATATTATATGATTGTTTAGAAAATACTTAAAACCGACTTTAATTCCCTTAATTTTACTTAAAACTTAAAAAGAGTTAAGTTTTGCGGGAGAAATACTAAACCCTCGGTAAAAAAATAAATTATGGGACTACCCTGGGCATTGACCCTTTCATTAATTTTCCTATATAAAGTGAAATAATTTAAAAAAAATGGGTTAATAATTGACGGAAAAATTTACTAACAAACATAAAAAATATAGAGTACATACAGCCGAACACAGAACCTCGTTCTTTTTTCAAAGTCGGTTTCAACAAACAGTCAGAGTAAGAAGTAACACTGCCTAGAAATCGTTTTAAGTTACGTTAACAGACCACCAAGATTTTTAATCTATAAATAAGGAGTAGCAAACTAACTATACGATAACTTCCTGACCTAGATTTATCACAGACTTTCTCTTATGTGATAAAAATACCGATAAACAGACTGACCGTGTTGTTTTTATGATTATGCCGATACATATAAGATTTTATGAGCCATAAAATAGAAAGGACTTGTTCCTGTACCGCCCATAAACCTTTTGAAATTACTTATGGAATGAAACCGATATTTTATTCGACGTGATAATGATACATGGGGAATACGGAAGCCTTTTCTGTTGTTTTGGTTGGTGAGTTGTATAAAGGTTGTTCTTGATGACGACGTTCGTGAAACGATTAGATATTAAACTGTTTTAACTTCTTAACACTTTGACTGCGATTTTTTTTCGACGACTGCGATCTTTTTTTTAACCTAAAAAATTCGTGCTGCCGCTCTACACAGCGGTTGTGTTGCGCCGCACATGCGTTTCGTTCGAAAAATATTACGGCTGTGCTGAGACACAAAGATCTGTATTTTCTCAGCCGCTGCGCTAGTGTGGATTTACGCATATTAAAACACATAAGTACCGTGTGATTTCAGCAGTCAAAGTGTTAATATGATACCTATACTAAAATACCTACTTGTACAATATTCGTTCCCATCACAGATGTATAAGAGATAGTAACGCCTGTTCCGATCTTGCACTTACTACATCCTACAAAAACCGCGATTGCTGGAAAATTTAACTGTCCGGTAATGCACCAATTGGTCCAAAGGACAAAATCTGTAGTTAATTATAAGTACTAACATCTAGTTATAAGCAAACTAACACCATGGATTATTATTATCTGAATAAATGAATTTAATTATTAATTATTATAAAAACCATCAATACATACACCATTAATACATAAAAAATAACGGAAACTTAATACTAAGTATAGTATGTATCTAATGTGGTACAATCGGCGGCCTTATCGCTTTTAGCGACTTCCAAGAAACCTTTGGATAGATAGGACACATAAACAACATATTTACAGAAACTAATGACGTTCGACATAATTGAGATCGCAATAATCGAGAATCGACAGCAGCCAAATCGATTTCATCACGAAATATTCGTATTGGCACCATGGGTTGGCACGGCGGTGATTCGTCAAAAGAAGATTAAACCGTTTTAAAAGGTTAAATGATTGCCGCTCGAAATCGGTGCGCGAGATAATATATATCTAATGTGGTACAATCGGCGGCCTTATCGCTTTTAGCGACTTCCAGCAAACCTTTGGATAGATAAGACACATAAACAACATACGAGTTTTTACAGAAACTAATGACGTTCAACATAAAGTGAGATTGCAATAATCGAGAATCGACAGCAGCCAAATCGATTTCATCGCGAAATATTCGTATTGGCACCATGGGTTGGCACGGCGGTGATTTGTCAAAAGAATATTAAACCTTACGTTTTAAAGGTTAAATGATTGCTGCTCGAAATTGGTACGAAAGATTAATGTGAGGTCCAGTCCGCATGGGTCCGATGTCGATGATGATGTATCCCACTCATTCTACCGATGAAGGCTCGATTTATGGCCGTTTGAAATTGGAGGGGCGAGAGGTTAGAGTGGCATTTTTCTGGTTAGGTCTTTTGTCAGTTAGAGTATTTTTGAGGGTATCTTAAAAGTATTTGTTAAGGTTTTTGTTTATTATAGCGCGTAAGCCCTCGTACTCGGGGAAATCTCTAAAAAAATAAATAATATCCCAAAAAAATTCGGTTTAGTTGGTCAGTTGATTTCGTGGCTCAGTTGGTGAGAGCATTTCTGTACTTAGGGGAAGTTCGCGGGTTCAAGTCCCGTCAATATCATTTTTTTTATGTTATTTAATTTATTAGTATTTGTTAAACCTTAACTTAAGTGACTGGGCAACAGTTGCCCAGTCATTAAAGTTAAGTTTTTCTGAGACCATTCATGATCGATTTGGGTGTGAATATTGAATAAAACGCATTGATGAATTTGTAAAAAATCTGCAATTCTAATGACTCATTTGGGTTGTTATAATGTATTTTCTCGAAATTGTCTAAAGGATAAATTCGCTTTCGGTCCTCGCCCTCGAAAATGGTAAATTTACGTAGGTACCTTATGCCTATTACCTACTCGAACTTTATATTTTTTAAACGAAATCCTACTAATAATAAACGCGAAAGTTTGTGAGGATGTATGTAAGTATGCTTATTGCTCTTTCACGCAAAAACCACTGAATGGATTTTGATGAAACTTCACAATAATATAGCTTACATATCAGAATAACACATAGGCTACAATTCATAAAGATATGTCTATTGTATATATTATCCAAAATATGTTGGGCCGTGGTTTCACTACGCGGGTGAAACCACGGGGCGCAGCTATTTTAATATACTTATAGAATTTTGTTTCCGAGAAATAATAAGTTTTTCCCCTTGAGGGGGATCTTCAAGGGGAAAACTGGAATGAATATTTTTTTCCATTCCAGTTTTGCCCTTAGGGGGGATTTCAGGAGGAAAACTGGAATTACCCATTCATTCTATGTATTGCTAGGTAAAAAAAATATAATTTCAGAAACCATTCTGCCAAAATTATCCATGGAATCAAAAGTCCAGCCAATCCAGTTACAATCCATAATAGGGAATCAATTGGATTCCCGCCTGAATAACTCCATTACCGCGATTAATTTTATCTGAGTTTTCCTGGCAGCCGCCCAATTTTTTTTAAATCATTCTTCGATCGTCGTTAACTATAAAGCTCACAAAAAGAACTTAATGATGAGGCAAAAATTAATTAGGCCTGATGTCTTTTTCATTGGACAATTTTAGTCACTTCTGCCGCAAAAGAAGATTAATAGCTCATTAGGGGAAGCCTATGTCCAGCAGTGATTCAATTCAATTCTAATCAAATTCTTTATTATCAGACAACAAAGGTCCATAAAACACATACACATACACAAAATTACAAAAAATAAAATACAATTACAGCGAAGAAAATAAAACCTAAATAACTAAATCTAGAGTATAATTTCACCCAGTGGTGTCGTATTCGACAGTCATATTTACTAGATATTACTTTCAGGATGAATGAATGAATGAATGAATGAATGAAATGAATGAATGAAATGAATGAATGAAATGAATGAATGAAATGAATGAATGAAATGAATGAATGAATGAAAAATGAATGAATGAAATATATTTATTCTGATAGCTAAGACTTAATTATCTAACTATAGTAACAAGCACACGACTTAAAAAGACTTAAAAGTAAATAATTAATAATATACATTGATTTAACACAAAAGAGACATATCTAAATTAATGTTGTGTAGATCAAACCGTGTGTGAAGGTCAGTGCCGTGTTCCTGCGCTATCAGAACAGGTTCATGGTCAGGTGAATGTTGCGGGATGCTGTTGTTACTACCTGTCACTACTCATCAGAGATGCCACTCGCTTTCGCATAATTAATATAGGCTTTTAATGTTGATGCAAATGTTGTAGACATTCTATAGTAGGTAAAATAACTTGCACCATGCATTGGTGTAAATATTTCACGACGTTGGTATCACCGAAGTAAAGCACAGAAGCTGGAAACAATTTTTGATGTTGAAATCAGTAGTCGATTCATCAGTCGATTCTGAGTTGATTCATCAGTCATTGATCTATCTTTCATTTTCGAATTCAAATTTAAACATATTTCGCTTTAATGCGAACGCGAACTTAACGTCCAGTTTTGACGACTAGCAGAAATTTTAGAATTTTTGTGTACTTTTGATAAACGAATGAATTTAACGTCCTAAAATGTCTAAGCAGGCATAATCCCTATTGCAGTAAGTATTCAAAACGAAACTACTGTACTACGATTTAGAATCCAAAATATTTTATATCAACAAAGAGATTTAAGAATGAAATTTATAACAATAACAAGGTTACCACTAAAAACTTAAACGCGAACTTAAACAACGCATAAACTCACAAGAGTTAGATTATAGTACAGTAGTTTCGTTTTGAAGACTTTCTGCACGATTATGTCTTTGTGCCAAGTTTAGATAGCAGATGGATACTAAAGTATTCCATGATTTCATGCTTTAAAAGTTGTAAAGTATGTATGTTTTCATGTCCATCCAAAGCTTGCCTGGCAGAGATCATTCATAGCGATAAGGCCGCCCATTGAACAACACATTATGTATTTGTCTTTTTCCTGTCTTGTGTATCTGTTTTTATTTGGTGTGCAATAAAGAGTAATTGTATTATTTTGTATACGTATTGTATGTCTTTTTCATTGCACTGCTAAATACCGAGAAAATATAGGTAGAAGAAAGTAAAATGGCAATATGTAGGTATCAAATGGTGCAACTTACTCTGGGCGATCGATCTTCGGCCCGCGGGGGCTGGCAGAGGAAATTGGCCCTTGACAAGCGGGGACTTCCATACAATAACGTCCAGGGAGGCAAGATATAAGATAGTGGTTTGTATTACTAATACAAGGCCAGCCTTGAAGAGAGTCCTTTAACCTATAGCCGTTGATAACATAAAAAAGGTCATTTTCAAGTATGTATGACATATCAAGTGTTCACTTAACACTTTGACTGCGATCTTTTTTTTAACCTAAAAAATTCGTGCTGCCGCTCTACATAGCGGTTGTGTTGCGCCGCACATGCGTTTCGTTCGAAAAATATTACGGCTGTGCTGAGTCACACAGATCTGTATTTTCTCAGCCGCTGCGCTAGTGTGGATTTACGCATATTGGTCACTTGTAGAAAACACATACCGTGTGATTTCAGCAGTCAAAGTGTTAAAAGAGTTTGCATACTACCTTAAAAACTTTGTTTGCTAAGATAACTTTGAACACTCTGACTGCTCATATAAATATGAAACAATAATTATTAAGATATTTTGAACACCTTGAGTGCTTACAACAATATGATGATTCGAACTGCGCGTATCAAATTTCTTTGATGTTTTTCAGATCATTTTGACTACTCTAGACGCTCATATCAATTTGACGCTCACTCGCAAGGCCAGCCTGAAGAGAGTCCTTTGGCCAATAGTCGTTGTTAAGATAAAAGGTCACTAGATCTCCACCGCGATTTTTTGCGGTAGTCACTAACTAATGGATAGATAGATGAAACGTTTATTTGGTACTAATAACAGTGTTATTAGTACCAAATAAACGTTTCATTAATTGTATGTGTGTGTTAAATTGTATGTGTGTGTTATTATAACACACACATACAATTAACATAGAGAGAGAGAGAGATACAATATTAAACTAAATTACAATAAAGCAATTAATAAAACGAGCAATTAAAATGGCTACTAAAGTACTAATAGGTGTTTTTTTTTCTGTTCTGTGATACCTATACAGCTTTTTAAATTATTTAATTATCTGAAGCTGTGTGACAACTATCAATGGATGTTTATTGTTTATGTTGTCAGAATCTAGATCTATAATCTAGCTAGATCAATAAATCTAGATCAGTAATCAACGAATTTTATTTTTTTACTTTTGTCTACTTATCGGAGAGATTGAAATATGTAAATAATTCAGGTCAATCCACACAGCATCATCTAGCCCCAAGTTAAGCAGAGCTTGTGTTATGGGTACTTGATGACATATACATGATAGAATACATTACATAGGTAGATATTTTTTTATTATACATAGAAAAAAGATCAAACACCACAAATATATGCAGACCATACAAAATTGTTTGCCCCGAGGCGGGAATCGAGCCCACAACCTACAACAACAACCTTAAGGTAGTACCTACATTTATTGTATTTACGCATAGGACTGCACAGCCACACCAAGAAATGGCAACTCAATAACACCATGGACATTACAATCGTCTTTATAGATGAAACAATGCTGATGATGATGTATTTAAAGAGTGCAGCTCGAAAAAGAGTGAATACAGAATTAGTTAATAGGCTTAGAGCCTGCGACCGCCGGACCTTCGATATTTTATAAAAACTAGCAGCTTATGGCCCCAATACGATAGGAACGATCACCGATTATCACGGTTGTCTGGTAGAGATCGCTCTTGAGCGATAAGACCGCCAAATTGTCACATATCTTGTATTATTATTTTTTATCTTGTATGTTTTTTTTTAAAGTGTGCAATAAAAGTATTGTCTATATATCTATCTATCTTATGAAGTTTGGATGATTGGGCTTTGGCAGATATTGGCTGGCAAAGTTGCTGAATTTGCACCAAAAAACAAAAAGTATTACTTATTCTCAAAAAGACAAATTTCTTAGGTTAAGTATAGATAGATACTAAGGTAGAGGTCGTTCAATAGCTGTGTGTGCAGTAAACTATGATTAAATATATATGATTTATATATATATTATATATATGATTATGATTATGTTCAGCTAATGGAGTCTGAACGCAATAATTGAGCTTACACTTAGAATTTGGGAGGGTAAATTAATATAAAGCTGTGCACCTTCACATAGTATAGTTTTTTTCCATATTCGGTCACGATCCTACC
The DNA here is from genome assembly GCA_947044415.1 of Eupithecia dodoneata. Lineage (NCBI taxonomy): Eukaryota > Metazoa > Arthropoda > Insecta > Lepidoptera > Geometridae > Eupithecia > Eupithecia dodoneata. Next base: position 2,808,387 of record OX345665.1, read on the forward strand.
TGTACATTGGGGGTATACGCTGACTAACTCTCAGCTTTTATAAAATGACGAAGGTCCGGCGGTCGCAGGCTCTTACTCCATAACAAATGACGCAACTTACACTGGACGTTCGATCTTTTGCCCGCGGACGGTTAGCAGAGGAAATTAGGCCCTGACAAGCGGGGACATCCATACAATAAGGTGCAGCCCCCTTAGTACCGCGTTTTGTTGTCTAGGCTAGAAAACAGAAAATGTTATACATTGCGTATAATATAGAAATTGATAAAATTGATATCAAATAGTTTGCGCATTCGATGACGAGGCAATAACATTTTGTTTATTCTTCGTACAATTCTACCCTAGACTTCAAAGCTTGCTTGGCTTAAAAACACTGTTAAAAATTTAAGTTTTTTTAATTAAAATCTATGTAATATCCTTAAATTGATGAAGTGGCAGTGGGCCGGCCATATCTCGCGAAGAACCGACGGCCGCTGGGGCAAACGTGTTCTTCAGTGGAGACCACGGCTCGCCCTCTGACGCCCTCTGACCAGGTAGGATGTAGGTAGATGCTGGATGCGTCATCAAGTATTATATCTGTGTATGAACATTGATACACCACCCGAGACAACCATAAATAAATAGAGATACATTTTAATGATATTCCAACTATGAACATCTCTTGAACAATATTAAGTTTAGTATTTTATTATTATAATAGCCGAGCTAATAGCTATTTATCAAATAACCATGCCCTGAATATTTGGTAGCCATTATTCTCGAATACTGTTTTTCGTAATAAAATACCGGGTAAAATAATTACACAGTACAGAGCCGAGTTGACTTCACGAAATCTTTTCTCGGCTGGAAGCTTTCATGTCTCATAATAATTATTGTTTTCAGTCATGTAATATATTATTATTAAAGCCTTTCAGGGTTTAGCATTTATTTGATGCCTGATTTATTTTGCCCGTTTTCTTTTGAGCAAGATAAGTGAAAAAATATTAATTCATCGTGTGTTAAATATCAAAGGGCCCACATTTCAAAGATAAGTGGCTTCTCATTTCCCAGAAACACAAATTCAAAATTAAGAAGGGATTCGTGAAAATTTTCGGCAAACGTTTACAATGCGGGTCTCTACCGCCAGAGGGAGGTTAAGTGAATTAGAATATGCAAATACTTTAATGAAATAATTTTATTTATCCTAAGGATTTACGAATAATCTACATATGTACTGAGAAACGATTTGCATGATAGAATAAAATACTAATGAAATAAGGCTTTATTGTCAATAAGACCACGAATTTCGTAGGTACCTTCTTATCTGATCTATCTTAAAATATTTTTTTTTTAATTTAGAGTACGATGGGCCGCTAGGGCCCGTCCCGGCTTCGCCAGGGTGGTTATTTGTTTCATGTATTTATTTTTTATTTTTCTCTTTTCTCTCAACGTAGAACCATCCTCGTACTTCAAGGAATATTCTAAAAAAAGAATTAGCGAAATCGGTTCAGCTACTGTCGAGATTTGCGCTTAGCAACACATTCAGCGATTCATTTTTATATATTTGGAGTATAACAACGAATAACGTGCTACCTTCTAGATGCCGTTACCACTATCCCTTATACTACCAGTATTTCCGCCAGTCGGTTTTGGTTCATTTTCTTTAGTTTTGTATTCGTAATCAAAATAAAACCAATGAATGGCAATAAGTGACTCACTTCGACTAGCGAATAGCTAAGCGTGTGTCAAACACGCATAGCGATTCACGCGCATTCGGTAACAGCAACGCAGCGATAGCTTCTATCGACTCATCGCGAAATATAAAAAAAAATACAAAATAAAAAAGCTTTTCTACAAAAAGCTACTGGTACTTTCTGCAAAAACACCTAAATGTTTTGATTTGAGAGGTTTAGAAACCTAACTAGAACCTTAACTACTGTTTAGAAACTTAACTAGAGTTAAGGTAGATGTAGACTATAATATTCTACATCCACCTTAACTCTAGTTAAGTTTCTAAACATTGTGCCGTTAAGTTAGTAGTTAAGTTTCTGGCTAGGCCTGGCGGGGTATCGGATACCTAGTCTGTTTGTTATGATTATTGGAAAACGGTAGTACACTAACAAATAAAACTAAAGCTAATGAAACAATGTAAGTGCTACAATGGCCATAGGTTATACAAACCTACTAAAACGAAACAGATAAAAATAATGGACACCATCAAGAAATTAATATTATGTTAAATTTAAGTTAGTCGGACCTACAAGTGCTCAAGTCAAACTGAACTGATCAAGTCTTACAATTTATAAAAAAAAAATTGCAGGAACTCGTCCGTAGAAACGGTCCCTTAAGCACGTAGAATTACTGTGACAAATCCACAACCCATACTTCAAAGTGCGAATCGCCTTTTAATTAGATTTCAAACATTTATCTTGTAAATTGCTACCATTAGCGAATTAAATTGGCCGTTTGTTAGCTCCTATTGAATAGTTACTTTATAATCACGGAAGTTGGACAGGCGATATCAAGTTCAGTGCTTATTAGGAACCTATAATTTTATTAAGTCAGTCGGCATTTAGCTCTATTGTTAATACTACAGCTAGTTTGTTTATATTCATCATCAACCTATGTTAGTCCACTGCTGGACATAGGCCTCCCGCAATGAGCGCCACAGCGCCCTGTCTTCAGCTTGACGCATTCAGCCGACCTGCAGTCTTTCGCAGGTCGTCATCCCACCTGGTCGATGGGCATCCTACACTACGTTTACAGAGTCGTGGTCTCCACTCAAGAACACGTTTGCCCCAGCGGCCGTCGGTTCTTCGTATAAGTAACTAACCATAGCTGTTTATATCATTTGATGGTAACGTTTCTTTTACTTCCAAAAACGGAGGAGAAGGTTCTATGTTCATTAGTAAATAATGTTTCTTTATGTATGACCGTCGATTTCTTCGTTATTTATGAACCGATTTGGATAATTATTTTGCAGCCGCATAGAGGATGATCCCGAGGGACGTCAAAAATAGTTATACTAAACTAAACGTTAAAAACGAAACTTAAAAAACTGTAAACCTAAGGCTGTCAAAGTAGTTTTTAGTTTTTTTAAACAATAAAATATATATTATTCGTTGGACTAAGCATTAGAATATAATATATTTATTTATTATAAGACTTACACAGAAGATAATAAATTTAAACTAAGAGGAAACTGTAAGTGTGTAAGTCCAGTAACAAAATGGCTCTGCCTCAGCATGAGTTGGTTTCTGGCGAATCGATTTATCGATCGGTACAACACTATTGAGTGTCCCCTCCCTACAGGACCTGTCATTGGGATGATTTGGATTGCCCCATTGTTATTTTACATTTTCCAATTTCCATGCAATCACTTTGTTTTATTTGTAATAGAATACAACCATATCCAAATAAACTGCAGTGATTATCCGCTCTTCTATTTACATGGGAAGAGTATCCCGCATAAACCTATGTGGGATACTCTTCCCATGTAAATAAAAGATGAGAAGTCTAGAAAGCTAGCAACAAACGCTGGTCTTCCGTCAGAGCCACCTTGGTGTTACGGACTAACTACACCAGCAATGATGTTATATATCTCATAGTACACCGGCCACTATACAAACAAAAAACACACACCATTATAAGCCTAGTTTTAATTCCAGTAAAATACAGCGGCAAAATCTAGTACAGAAGAAATAAAAAAATGAGAAATTAAACGTGCAGCGTAGACTTAGCACCTATACATAGGCTTTAAGTTTTCTTGGTGAAGCCACAAACCAAAGGCATGGGAGCCTTTGGTTTGTGGCTGGTTTCACATAAATCAACACATAAAAAAAACTTCTGTAATTTAATAATGTAATGTCTGTTATAGAAGAGTGAGAGCTTCTAACACAAGTATTTATACTTAAATGAAGGTCTCCTCTAGGGTGTAAACAATTATTGTAAAACTGTTTTTTTTTATTTAGTCTGTTTCGTCCCACTGCTGGGCAAAGGCCTCCCCCAAATCTTTCCACTCAGTGTCACGGTCACGTGCGATCTCCCACCAATCTCCGAGGAAGGCATTAAGGTCGTCTCGCCAGCGCTGGGGTCGTTTGACGGTGGTTCGCCCGGAGATTCTTCGCACCCCTGACCCCAGGGCTGGCATGGCACCTGTCAACACCAGGACAGCCGCTGGACTCGCCGGGTACTTGGGGCCGGGGTTGAGTGTGACTTGTCATATTTAGGGGGTTTGGACCGTGACACTGTTACTGAAATATTTATTTTTATTTATAAGTATTTTCGGTGGTAAAGTTATCATTATGCCTGTGCCTTTAAAAGAATGCCTTTAAAGGTACTTACAGGATCTTTCAATGTCATGGACAAACATCGCGTGCAGACAAATGAAAACCATTTGTAAAAACGTACCAGGCCAGCAGTTAAACAGTAGTTAAACTGTATTACATGTTACAGTGCGTTACCTACCCATGTACTCGTCACGTGAACATTTACTTATAGTACGGCTGGCTTCGTTTGACAAAGATATATTTCGCCATAAACAGGTTACGTACAATAACACAAACAATAATAGTGCATACTAACTACACACTACGTTTAAAAATATATTAAATAAACCTACAGAGAAACAATAAATAGCCAATTTTTTTTTAAAGATAAATGTATTTGTCCATAAACAGGTTTCGTAGACAAATAATAATAGTATGTACTAACTACACACTACATTTAAAAATATATTAAATAAACCTACAGAGAATCAATAAATAGCCAATTTTACCCAACCTTATGTGGTAAGTTACTTATTTATAATCAATAGACTTTTGTTATCCTGTCAGGACCTTTGGAGCTGAGACGTGGACACTCACGATAGGGTTGGTACACCGCTGGACCGGGCGCTCAGCGAGCTATAAAAAGAGCTATGCTCGGGGTCTCTCTGAAGGATAGGATTCGTAACGAATACATCCGACAGATAATTGCTATGGCGTAATTAGGGGAGGTCTATGTCCAGCAGTGTACTGACTGTTGTAGGTTGATCATGAAAGAAACTACTATCACTAGCACTATCGCGTACTTCATGGCTTAGCAAAATATTGTGATAATTATGGTCACACTATTGTTTTTGGCTTGCTGTCATTCTGTCTGTTCAGAAGCCACGTCCAACGCCATCTACCCGATCACGGTGGAACTACATGAACCAGAGTCAATGATACCCATAGCTGTCAAAATTATTTCTAATCTGTATATCATTCTCATTCGTCCATTCATTTTTTCGTTCTTTTTTCTGTTCATAACTCATTCGTTCCTTACCATTATAACTTTTGCCATGTAATGCAAAGACAAGAAAATTATACGCCATTTTATTCAAATTTAAATACGAATATTCATTGAAGTACTCCTTACTCCTAATCCAGATAGGAACAGATGTATAGGCTGTACAAACATTGATCCTTCGAGCCAAATAAACGAAGAACCCGCCTTGCCGAGTCGAGCGGCCACGCGGACAGCCGGACACGTTTTTCCCGGTCGAAACTGGGAAGCCGGTGGTGGAGTCGTGGAAGAAGCCTGGAGTAGCGGCGAGCGCCTACAACGGTCGGTTCATCTCACCCATCCTTCCTCTCCCACTTCTCTGCAGTCTGCGTTAATATTCGTTTCGTTTTTCAGCTCTTTGTGCGTTTCAAAAACCTGTGTACCTTGCATCGCCTACACCGCAGATAAATCGTAAGTGTTTGCATTGACATAAAATGAGTGTAGATCCGAGCGATTCCACTAAGCTAGATAGGCCAAAGTCCCCACGTTTGCAGGTGCCTAATATTTTAGGAAGTCGCCTTACGTCGTTAAAAAAGCAACGAGCTAACCTCAAATGTAGGTTAACTCTGTTTGGAAAGCATATTCATAATGTTCAGCTGGAACAAGAGCTCAATCCTAACCAAACAGCTAGCAATAGGGTAGAATTTGAGCTACGTGTAGAGGCAAATACAGCAATTTTCCAGAGTTTCAATGACGTCCAAGGGGAAATAGAACAATTAATAGATGATGAAACTGATCTTGTGACTCAAATGGAGTATAGGGAATCCTTTGAGTCAATATACTTCTCTCTAATGGCCACTGCGAAAGGCATATTAAACGATCAGTCACAACAACCACATGGTTCAATAGGTAGTTCTGTGTCAATAAAGTTGCCTCAAATAACTTTACCTGCCTTTGACGGATCCTATAATAAATGGATCGAGTTTAGAAACTCATATCTGACGATGATTCACAACAGGACTGACTTAGGCGCGATACAGAAATTCCATTACCTCAAATCATCCTTAACTTCTACTGCTGCTCAAGTAATAAGTGCGTTGGAGTTCACAGAATCCAACTATGCTCATGCGTGGGATTTGCTGGAACAAAGGTTCCAAAACCACAGATTACTCGTACAGAATCATGTTCAGTCGATGTTTGCCACTCAAGCTTTGCTTTCAGAGTCACCGGCACAAATAAGAACCCTCATAGATTCTACGTTAAGGGATCTACGAGCCCTTAAGTCCCTAGGAGAACCCACGGACTCTTGGGATACATTAATTGTATATTTAATTGTAACAAAGCTTGATTCAGTAACAGAGCGTGAGTGGGAATCCCAAAAGGGCATTATTGTTTCAAAGCGAGGTGAGGTAGGTACTGAGGCTAAGATCAAGTTAGACGATTTACTTGTTTTTCTTAGAAACCGGGCCGACATGCTAGAAATGATAAACTCTAATAGCACAAAAGGTTCCTCTCCGTCTAAATCTAAAAATAGCGAAGGTAGCAGGGTAAATTCTTATCAGCAAAATAGGAAACAAAATAAATCGAATCAAGTGCATGCATTCATGTCAGCAAATAAATCGAGCACTGATAAGACAACACAAAAGCGTGTATGTTGTCATTGTAGCGAAGATCACTATATTTATTCTTGTGCAAAGTTTTTAAACATGTCTGTGTTAGATAGGCAAAAAATAGTCGCTACTAAAAAACTTTGTTCTAACTGTCTGCGTTCAGACAAGCATTCTATTAATGACTGTACCTACGGCCCTTGCAAGTTATGTAGTGCGAAGCATAACACACTGCTTCACGTTCCTAGTGAAACCATAAGTACAGTCGCCGCCAGTTTAATGTCCCCGTGTCATGATGACTCACAAATGTCAGCTGATGCGCCGAAAGATCGCGGCGAAAGCACAGCACTGTCCTGTCAATCGTTTATACAGCCAGTCTTGTTGTCAACCGCGCTAGTAGATGTACCTGATTCGGATAATCGGTATCACACTATTAGGGTTCTTTTGGATAATGGGTCACAAAACTGTTTCGTTACCAAATCGTTAGTAACTCGTTTACAGTTACCAATTATACAGTCCACTGTTCAGATTACAGGCGTAGGTCAAACCGTATCCAAAAGTACTCACGCTTGTAAATTACAGATTCGTTCAAAAACTAGTGATTTCATCAAGGAAATCCAATGCTTGGTTCTACCTAGCATAACATCGAAGCTACCTTCGATAAACGTCAACTGCGATTCCATAGGTATACCTAGCTACATCTCGCTCGCTGATCCTACGTTTAGTATCTCGGCCGAGGTAGATATACTTATAGGCGCGGACGTATTCTGGGACCTACTCAAGGAAAACAGAATAAAACTTAGGGCTGGTCCATACCTATACGAGTCGAAGTTAGGATGGATCATCTCTGGACCTATCCACAATGTTCAGTCATATCTCATGAAAAATGTTCAGTGTAATTTTGTTCAAATTGATTCTCAATTACGTAAATTCTGGGAGTTAGAGGAGCTGACTGACTTACCTTCTGCGTTGACGAAGGAGGATAGGTATTGCGAATCGTTATTTACAGAAACTACACAGCGCGATAAGCAGGGTAGGTTTTCTGTGCGCATTCCATTTAAGGAATCTGCTGACGTTTTAGGAGATTCTTTTACCACGGCGAAAAAACGTTTTTTATCGCTAGAGAGGAAACTAGATAGAATCCCTCTGTATAACTTTCGATAAAGTATATTTCTGGACAGATTCTACAATAGTGCAGGGATGGTTGCGTATGTCTCCGCATCTTCTCAAAACGTTTGTACAAAATAGGGTCGTTCAAATTAATGAACTAACCGACGATACGATTTGGCGGCACGTTAAGGGCACGGAAAACCCTGCCGACCTTATCACGCGCGGTGCGAATTTAGATTCATTAAAGTACGATACTAGTAATCATTGGTGGTGTGGACCTAGGTTTTTAGGCGAACCTAGCAGTAGCTGGTCCAACAATAGGGAGGTACCGTGTAGCGATGATTTACCGGAACAGAAACCTAACACAATTAATTTAATTTGTACGCAAACGAGTCCGTTATTTAATTGTGAACGCTTTTCCTCCTTTATTCGCTTACAGCGTGTTTGTGCCTATCTCCATCGTTTCATCGATAACGCGCGGTCGTCGCCGTGCGTCCCTAGCCACAAAACCGGTTTGCTAACGGCGGCAGAGCTGGAACGTTCGCTTATCACCATAACACGCGCAGTGCAAAAGGAATCGTTTCCTAATGAGTATCATAGGTTATTAAATAATTTACCATTCAAAGAAAATGGTAAAACCGGATATAAAATTGCGGGTTTGAGCATATTTTTAGATAGCAACGGTCTAATTCGTGTAGGTGGCAGGTTATCTAACGCAACTGATTTTAGCTACGACAAAAAACATCCCGTGCTCTTGAGTGGTAAACATCGATTTTCAAGATTGCTGTGTGAGTATGAGCATAAGAAATTACTACACGCTGGGCCTCAGCTTCTAGTATATTCCATGCGTGAGCAGTGGTGGGTGCTAGGAGCGCGCAACTTAGCTAGGCAAGTAGTACATAACTGTGTTACGTGCATGCGTTTGAAAGGTAAAACTTTTACCCCAAAAATGGGTAATTTACCCCAGGAAAGATTGGAAGTCGGGAGTTTCTGTTTCATGCGTTGCGGGACTGATTTTGCAGGACCTGTCTCCATTTTAAATCGTAAAGGCAGAGGTGCTATTTTAATCAAGTCGTATATATGTTTATTTGTTTGTTTCACAACTCGCGCCGTACATCTTGAGCTGGTAGGAAGTTTATCGACACAGGACTATCTACTAGCATTGAAACGTTTCATAGCACGACGCGGTAAGCCATTAGAAATATTCTCCGATAATGGAAAAAACTTTGTTGGGGCACTTAAAGATGTAAATCAATTCTTCGAACATTCTGATGATGTTTCGAATTTCATGAGTAATAATAAAATTCGTTTAACCTTTATTCCCCCTTACAGTCCTCACTTCGGCGGACTTTGGGAGGCTGGTATCAAATCGTGTAAATATCACTTAAGGCGAGTGTTAGGCAATGCAAGGTTAACGCACGAGGAGTTCAGTACGGTATTAACGCAGATTGAAGCCGTCCTGAATTCCCGGCCTTTGTCTCCTCTTTCCTCAGATGTCCATGACTTCCTTCCCCTTACTCCGGCCCATTTCCTTATTGGCCGGCCGTTGACAGCGCCAGCCTGCGAAGACCTGACGAGCGTCGCACCTACGCGCCTAACCCGCTATCACCTGGTGGAGCAGCTTCGACAACATTTCTGGCAGCGTTGGTCAAAGGAGTACGTGTCGGAGCTCCAACAGCGCACAAAATGGAAGGTCGATAGTCAAGACATCGACAAGGACATCCTCGTCCTCATCAAGGAAGACCATGTACCTCCCCTGAAGTGGAAGATGGGTCGGGTAACACGTTTGTTCCCCGGCAAAGATGGTGTTTCACGAGTGGCGGAGATTCGGACATCAACCGGCATCCTTCGGCGAGCCTTTTCGAAGATCTGCCCGCTGCTGCCGGAACCATCGAGCCAGTGAGCCAGAGCAGTCCAGGTTGGAAGCCTCCGTCCCGGATCTTCCAAGGCGGCCGGCATGTTCAGAAGCCACGTCCAACGCCATCTACCCGATCACGGTGGAACTACATGAACCAGAGTCAATGATACCCATAGCTGTCAAAATTATTTCTAATCTGTATATCATTCTCATTCGTCCATTCATTTTTTCGTTCTTTTTTCTGTTCATAACTCATTCGTTCCTTACCATTATAACTTTTGCCATGTAATGCAAAGACAAGAAAATTATACGCCATTTTATTCAAATTTAAATACGAATATTCATTGAAGTACTCCTTACTCCTAATCCAGATAGGAACAGATGTATAGGCTGTACAAACACTGTCATTTTTGCAATCTATACTAATATTATAAAGAGGAAAGGTTTGATTTTTTGTTTGTTTGTTTGTATTGAATAGGCTCCGAAACTACTGGACCGATTTGAAAAATTCTTTCACCGTTGGGAAGCTACACTATCCCCGGTGATAATAGGCTATATTATATTTTCAAAAAATTAGGGATCCTTACTCAAACTCCAATAATGTAACCCAAGGTGTAAAAAAGTCACCTTATAAAGTCAAATTCGAGTAAAACCGCTGGGAACAGCTAGTAAGTAATATAATTTTGCAACAACTGGTACAAAAGTTTTCCCAGTTTTTCTGTACAGAACTACAGCACAATACAACTGGGAATAAGCGTTTTAGATCCAAGACGAGAATAAAAATAAAATATATCCATTCAAATGTACCGTATTTAAATATATTATTTTTTTATTTAAAAAGGCATTTTCAAATTATTCGTTTGAAGAATTCCAGTTTTTTAAGTTTCAATAAGTACCTATCAAAACACCCTGTACAACAAAGAAATCCCTCTAAATAACTCACATTTATTTTGGTCTTTACAAAGAGGCGCCGAATTGATAAAAAGATTTCTATTGTCATTCTTATCTACGAGTATTCCGTCTTTTTGTGCGCAATGTTGCGTAGCTTTAGGGCGGTGGTAATGTTGCCAGGGTGTATAATGTTGCCAGGGTGTATAATGTTGCCAGGTTGTATAATGTTGCCAGGGTGTATAATGTTGCCAGGGTGTATAATGTTGCCAGGGTGTATAATGTTGCCAGGGTGTATAATGGAAAAACAGGAAGTTGCGGGTTCGATTCCCGCCTTGGAACAATTGTGTACGATCTGCCGATATTTGTTCCGGGTGTTCTGGTCGTTTTCTTTGTATAATCAAGAAGATATATCTATGTAATGTATTGTATTGTGTATATCAGTTATCTAGTACATATAATACAAGCTCTGCTTACCATGGGGCTAGATAATGCTGTGTGAATTGTCCAGCAAAACAAATATGTATGTCGTGTCGTCGTTTGGGGGAGGCCTTTGTTCAGTGTGAATTGTCCAGCATTATTTATTTATTATTAGCGTATGCTAATAATAAATAAACAAAGGCCTCCTCCAAACGACGACACGACTTCTCTTCAGCGGTTACATCGCTATTACATCGCAGATAGGCACTGAATGCGCGTTGCGTACGGTATTACGGTATTACGGATAATCGGACTGTAAAGCTTAGTACACACCGATGTTTACAGGGCGTATCTGTCTGCGCATAGCTTGTGCTTACAACCACAGAAAATAGATGCTGTAGTATCTATGCTATGGTACCTTAGTACATATTCCGTGGACTACTGTAGACTGATGTCATTATCAGCCTAAGTAGTCCATGGCTGAACATAGCTATACTCCAGTCAAATTCAATGTGAAATGTTTGTTGTCAAACACAACAAACAGCCTATACACACACTAAAACTATCTTTCTGGACGTTGATTTTTAGCACACTCTGCAATGGTAGTCATTTTGAGATTTTTCCTTTAGTTAACATTGCTAACAATTTGTCTAAAACTTTAGGTACGCCTATCAAGTTAGTATACAAATATTTTACATCGAATTTAGCTGAAGCTAGAGAAACTAGAGCCTTTTTCTCAGGTACGGGGGATGGAGCTTTATCGAAATGAAACAAAAGTGGTCAGATATTTTGACAAAGTCCCATCCCATTCTAACAGCGCTTCAATACATAGTATAAAACAAAGTCGCTGTCAGTTTGTCCCGATGTATGCTTATATCTTTAAAACTACGCAACGGATTTTGATGCGGTTTGTTTTAGGCTCTAGACAGACGGCCCGCATTTCAACTGCAAATTGCAGTTCATTTGCAATTGTTTGAATGCAGTTGACACGACTGCAATAGAACTGCAAACCAACCGCGCAGTCCGATTGCAGTTCAATTGCGGTCGGCGTGCAGTTCACGTGACTGCACGCCGACTGCAATTGTTGCAAGTCGTGTCAACTGCATTCAAACTGCAAATGAACAGCAATTTGCGGTTGGATGGCAGTTGAAATGCGGTCCGTCTGTCTAGAGCCTTAGATAGAGTGATTCAATAGGAAGGTTTATAAACCTTTTGACACATAGATTTCCACGCAGCTAGTAGATTATCAAACTTAATATTATAATCTGCATGTATCGTGTGAAAGCCCTATCTAAATATTATTAGTAGATACCTAAGCTAAACCCTAGAGTCCAAAACGATTTTGTTCCAGAATTTTCGAGATTCTCTTCAAAACTTGCAAGAATAAACACCGACGGGTTGGCACTAATACGATCCTGATCTAGCTTACTCTGTCTGTCCTTTGGCAGATTTTCTTGTTGTTGCTCGGATCTTAGGCAATAGTTTACCCAGAAAAATATTAATGAAAATGAAATGAAATGAAAATGAAAATGAATGAATGCGTAAATGATGGTAATAATGCCGAATAACATACCTAACACTTTGACTGCGATTTTTTTTCGACAATTGCTATCTTTTTTTTAACCTAAAAAATTCGTGCTGCCGCTCTACACAGCGGCTGTGTTGCGCCGCACATGCGTTTCGTTCGAAAAATATTACGGCTGTGCTGAGTCACAAAGATCTGTATTTTCTCAGCCGCTGCGCTAGTGTGGATTTACGCATATTAGTCACTTGTAGAAAACACATACCGTGTGATTTCAGCAGTCAAAGTGCTAAGTGAAGTGGATATCGTTGATAGCTAAAACATATGATAGCTAATATGTTGCTCCCATACTTATAGTAAAATTAGCTTAATAAATAGAACTTCACGACTAGGTACATAGATGAAACGAGAAAAGGTTCTGGTTTCAGTGGCTAGCGGACGGTAGCGGGAGCGTGTTTTTGATAATTTTTAAAGGGTACTATGTACCTGTCGCGCCCGATTCTTCTTTGAAAACTGTCTAAAATCGACCGCTGCCGCTTCTTGTCTCGCTATCGTAGAAAGTACATAGGCGTTTCAAAAAAGTCAGATATGTACCGGCCCTTAAGGTAAACAAGAGTTTTGTCTGATAATAAAAAGCTTCATTCCGGATAGAATATCCAGAGTGAAATTCGTGACAATCCTTAGAATCACTGGAGAATAATTATCTAGAAGATGTGGTAATGGCCGTAGTGTCAGCACGAGGCCACTAACGACTCTTCTGAATGTCTTATTGACGAGCCAAGTTACCAGCCTCGATTTGCAAGCAAGTTTGCTATTTGGAGAAATTTGCATGATTATTTGCGGGAACACTTTATTTGTATAAATTCAATATAGCCTGCTGATTAGCTTATCAGATGCAGAGCCATCTCGCAAGAAGTTGAAGTTATATCTATGGTCTAGTACCCATAACAGAAGCTCTGATTAGCTTGAGGCTAGAAGATGATATTTGGATTTTCCGGCATTATTAATTAATTTAGAATTATTATATTAAAAAAATAACAGCTTGTGTCTACTACGAGTATAACTATCAGAACACCTATTTATTTATATTATTTATTTATATATAAAATGAATACGTGACCTGTAGGTACTTTAGTAGTCTTTTTTTCTTGAAGTAGTGTGAAATGGAACTAAGCAAACGCAGTTGGTTTTGCCTTTGGGAAGATCAACATGAAACAAAACACAACGTAAAAAATAACAAGGCTTTATAACTAACATAGGTACATTCATATAAGTGACGTCATAACCTAAAATGTTTCTGACCCCAATTTTATGCATAAGCAACCGCCAGCTTAAAAGAAGGTCCAAACAAATCTGTTCCTAACAAACGAAAGGAACTCAATTCGTCAATCCTAATACCTGTAGTAAGGCCCTTACAAAATCGTTGCCATTACTGTGAACGCGCCGTTAGATTGAGAACCTTCGGCATTGATTGCAGCCATTTGTAATGATGACCGCGCGAATATTGCGTTTATTGCCGACGAGTTTTCATTCAAATTTCCTTAGAGCTAGGGTCGAAATTAGCTTATCTAGAAAGCTGTAATGGTAAATTTGTAAAAGTGTGCGCGATTGTCTTGTTTTAACTTTATCAAAATAAAATTAAAGTCGATAAAATCTGGGACGTCCTTCGAACTGATTAATTTCACCAATGTAAAATAGCCTGTGTACAGCCTGTGTGACAGGTCTACCTTTACTAAATTTCAGCCCGATTAAGTATTTGGTCCCGTTCAGTAGTTTAGGCGTAAAGAAGTAACAAACATCCGCCGCATGATACATCCATCCACACTTTCGCATTTATAAACTCGTTTTGATAGCGTGGTGGTATGGTACGGTATGGTTCAAGCGTATTACTGTAGAGCTAATAGCGATTCTTGGATCCTAACTTTAAATAACTCGACATACAGAACTGCTCTTTCAGTGAAGTATACAACTTCACGTGATTAAGTATTTGGTCCCGTTCAGTAATTTAGGCGTAAAGAAGTAACAAACATCCGCATGATACATCCATCCACACTTTCGCATTTATAAATTCGTTTTGATAGCGTGGTGGTATGGTACGGTATGGTTCAAACGTATTACTGTAGAGCTAATAGCGATTCTTGGATCCTAACTTTAAATAACTCGACATACAGAACTGCTCTTTCAGTGAAGTATACAACATCACGTGATTAAGTATTTGGTCCCGTTCAGTAATTTAGGCGTAAAGAAGTAACAAACATTCGCATGATACATCCATCCACACTTTCGCATTTATAAATTCGTTTTGATAGCGTGGTGGTATGGTACGGTATGGTTCAAGCGTATTACTGTAGAGCTAATAGCGATTCTTGGATCCTAACTTTAAATAACTCTGCATACAGAACTGCTCTTTCAGTGAAGTTGTATAGGGTATCTTAAAGTTAGTCCGTAGAGAATATGTATCTAGATTAGATCCTGGAAATTTGTGAATTTTGTCAGATTAAATTTGTAGTACGTTGTAACTTTAAAGTACCTAACTGTGTTTATAGCAACAATTAATGAATGAATGAATGAACACTGTATTGCACTTAAACTATAAAATAACACATTATATCTAAATATTACAAATGAAAAGTACAATACAGTACAGCAGTTTGTTTTTATTATTTGGTTGCGTGTTCAATTCCCGTCTCTAGACAAATGTTTATACCATCCGCAGATGTTTGTTCCGGGCGGGGGGTTTTCTACGTCTAATATAAAATATCTACTGATGTTTTTAGTACCCATGTCAGTAAGAAGACACAGAAAAGACATTGGCCTAATTAAAGTAGGCTAATAATTTTGTACCTAAGCCTTTATTTCTAGTATTTACCTTTATTTTTAGTAACATTACTAGTTTAGCGTAATTATCATAATTAAGTTATTTTACAAATTTGCACCGTTGCTTTGTTTTATTATGATTGATGTGTTTTTTTTTTTCGTTTTAAACACTTTCTGCCTGAGATACAGATTTACTTAACCTAGTTCAGGCAAATATATTATTTTAGACCTTAAGAACATAAGATGTTGCTCTACTTTTTGTGGAGAAGTAGAGCAAAACTATGCTGAGACAGAACCTATTGGTTCGCTTTCTAGAGTCGCTTGTTCTTTATTAGTAGTTAAATTTTTATTTTATTACTTATTATTTTATAAGTACTATGTAGTAACAAGTTGTACCTACAGTGAATCAATATATTTATATATTTTCTTTCTTCTTTCTTTCTATAATTGACTCATGTAATCCATTTTAGTCCTAAGTTGTTTTGAATAAAATTATTTATTTATTTATTTATAGTATATGTATTGAGTGTATCAGTTATCTAGTACCTACCTACCAATAACCTAAGCTCTGGTTAGCTTGGGTATAAATGATGCTGGGTGAATTGTCCAGCATTATTTATTTATCCATTTATTTATTCAATTTGAACGTGTCGGTTTATTTGTGTTTTTAGGAAAAGTTTATTCTAAATTTCAGTAATTGCTCGAGTAAAAATAGGAATGGAAATTATCCAGTTTGAAATACAGCTACAGATAAAAAAATGTAATATCTCACGGTTAACTGAAGTTGCTGCTATAATTAACGCAATAATTAACTGAGCTCATTAAAACGTGAATTAAAACCCAGATAAATTTAAACTGGTTGCAGGTTGTGGTATGATCTGAATTGCTAGCAACTCGTGCTTATCGAATAAGTTTACAAATAAACTTTTCAAAAACTCCTTAATACTTATAAGAAAACCAAAAAACTAACCACTACTAATACCATAACTAGGTAATAAACGTTAAGTAGTCACCAATTTTTGTCTGCGTTCGTCTTTCGACTACATTTTTTTCTGTATTATTAGATTTGTTTTGACGACCTCTGTGGCACTGTGGGCGAGTTAAGTCCGCATGCGACGCATCAGGTTTCGTTTTCGTATTCCCGCCCCGGAACAATTGTGTCTACGATCTGCAGATATTTGTTCCGGGTGTTCTGGTCGTTATTTATGTATGATAAAAATAATCTATGTGTATGTGTATTATGTATATCATTGATCTAGTACCAATAACAAAAGCTCTGCTTACCTTGGGGCTAGATGATGCTGTGTCAATCCACACAGCCAGCAATATCCAGCAATATTTATTTTGATTTAAGTATTTATCAATGTAGATTTTTGTATACCAAATTTTGTGATTTAAAACCCTGTAGATAACTAAAAATGAAAATCCTTTGCACATTTAATTAACAGCAACAAAGATTCATTCGACCATTCAATATTATGCAGATTTATCTCGTGCAAACAGACATGCTTTTAGTTCAATAATTAAGCTATTATGAAGCGAAGTTTCTGATAAAATTCATACAATTTTGTGTCCAACTGAGCTAGACTATCGGGTGGTCGCAATTATTTGTGAGCCCTTTCAGAGCTTGATGAATGGCCTTGTCTGTGGTCAGATAAATTTATATTTCACACGGTCTCGTCATGTAAAGTATAGGCATGTCTTTTGTTATGACAAACAAATGAAATCGTGTGTGTTGTTAACAAAATAAAACCTACCGTAAGGCTCTAGACGGACTGATTTCAACTGCAGTTCAACTAAAAAGCTGTTTGAATGTAGTTAGTACAACTAGTACCTACGTGCAGTTCCAGCGTGTAATCGTTGGCCGCCAACTGGGCCCAATTGGCAAAAAACTACAGATGGAGGGACGCGTAAAAAAATTGTCAAGGTTCGAGGTAAGAACATAGACCTCCCCCTATGAGCGCCACAGCGCCCTGTCTTCAGCTTGACGCATCCAGCATCTACCTGCAGTCTCTCGCAGGTCGTCATCTCACCTGGTCAGCTCATCTTGTTAAGGTTGATGAATAAAATTGACCATTCTATCAATTTCCGTGCAAATATCTCGGCATGCACAATCTAGGCCCTAATTCCACTAAATTAATCGCATTTCAATATCGTCTCAAAATGACACATTTTTGGCTTTTACCAGGTTTGTGGGAATAGAAATTTAATGATGGAGAAATTAATATCCTTGCAGATATTAATACCATTAGAGTGACTTAGTCAAATGATATAACAAGGATATTAATTTCTCCGTGAGACTATACATATAGTGGGCAACCGCTGTCCGACTCACTGAAAATGGCCTAATCTAACTATTACACAATAGCTAGCTAGCTCATGGATAGCCCTAATATAAGGTCCCTTGTATAATGGTAGTCTGGTAGATATATCTTCAAGTGATTACTGACAAGGGAGACTGCCAATTATAGTAGTATACAATATGACAGATAACACATTTACTTGACACTGCAGCACATGCAAAGGAGAAGAATGAGACATAAGAATGGCACATCCAAACATAACACAGATAAAATTAGAGAACAATAAGTGATAGTAATAGTAAACAATATGTTATGGTAGAAACAATTTAAAAAGTAGAGATTTAAAAATTGTGTGTATGGTACATCCTGCCGAAAAGGTCAGCGAAAAGCTTTGCTCGAAGAGCAAAACACTGATTTTCAGTAATACCCTTTGAGGCGACCAGACGAAAATAACACTGACAAAGTAAATGATGTGTAATTGCATAATATTTCGTATTTCAGTTGGATACCCTACACATTTCTTCAGCAATAAAACTCTTCTTTTAAAGTTTAGCCTAAATATTCTAGATGCCTGAATATTATCCATGGATGTCTTCCCTCGGGTAAAGGCTCTCGTAAAGCATGGTACAACTATGGCTTACTGCCAGATATCAGTAATATATTGTACCTTTTCGCTATAAAGTGATATTTATCCAAAGTTTATGGCCTACGTAAAGTTGAGACAAAGCTGGCGAAACGGTTTCTTATCGGATCTGAGATGTAACATTTGCAAATAGATAACGTAGGTTAAAGAAAATACATATAGTAGGTAGATACATATTAGGTAGGTTCCACCAATTTCGGCGGAAATGGATTTACTTCAGTTTTTAAACAAGGAATAGACTTCCAGAGACTTCCAGAAGACCAAAAAGGTATAATTAAAGTAGGAAGGCATTTTCCCAGCAGTGATACACTCCACCATTATATCGTTCACTCTGTCACTCATAACTTCATAAGTGCATCTCACTACTTGTCTCATTTGTGTAGGTGGCAAAGCGGTACAACCTCGGTACAACGTATCTACGTATATAACATCATTATAATAATATTTTTTGGCAACTCTCTGAAATCTATATACCTTAATGTGTATAATTGTGTTTTTTGTGGGCATTTAAAGAAACATTAACTACTTATAATATTGGTGTATCCAGTTATTTGTGTATATGTATTTGATTAAAATTAATCACACTTGTATGTGTAGGTTACAAAATTCACTAGTAGTCATTTGAATTACAAACACGCTGGATGCCAGTAATCAAACCCGATCGCGGGATAGATCTCAGTATTCGCCCCGCATACGTAATTTATCAAATCTAGAAACACAAACGAATCTCAGCTGTTCCAAAAGCAGAATTTATCAATTTTGGGATTTTCTCCCGCTTTTCAGGGAAATTTTGGTTGTCCTTTTTTGATAATCGATCACTGTTTCAGTATTGACCTCCTATCTGGACATAGCAATAAATTAATGCAGGTATGACTTTTCAAAATTCAAACGTAACGGAAAATCCTTGCTGTAAATTTCAGAGTGTCCGTCTCAGCTTTCAAAACTGCATAGGTGCGTTCCATATTTCAATGTGTAGGTATCTATAGACAATATGAAAAGACAAGACCTATTACTACAAGAAATCTACTGGGAAAATCGAATCTATCCAAGGATAAGAAAAATGAAGTTTCCACTCAGCAATATGATCACGAAGAAAATTCCATTAAACTTTAGAATTTTTCAATTTGTTGTACAAACCGCGGTTTCTCCTGGACCTCCCCAAGGCTCGGGTCTACCCTCAAGGCTTCTAGCAAACAGTCTGTGCACGACGTCGCTCGATTCAATCTGACGAGGATCCGTCTCGAACGTTCGATGAGGCATTCTTGAATATTCTCGATTGTTCGTTCCTTAGTGAGTGGTTTGCAATTAGAGAGCTTGCGCATAGCGGAGACTCATTGTAATAGATTGAAATGTAAAGAGGGCATTCCAAAACTCAAATGTGGAAAACCGCGTGACTTTCAATTCCATCAAACTTGATAGAATATATTTTCAATTTCTGTTATACAAAATGGTGAATAGCATTTCGGCCGTTATTCGACTCTCGTAACGGGGAGCTTCTTCAATTACAATTTGAATATAGACAGAGATAGATGGAAATCGTTTGTCTCTGTCAACATGTGTGATTCCGAGCATAGCTTTGGACAAATAGATATGTGATTGGACGTATTGATCGTAGCACCAAACATAATTCATGGAAATGATACGTCATGAAAATCTGTAGGTAAAATATGCTTTTTTATGACGTTATCCTCAATATGCATTTGACGACCTCTGTGGCGCGGTGGGCAATGGTCCGCCTGCGACGCAGGAGGTTAGGGACAGACAATTGTGTGTACGATCTGCAGAAATTTGTTCCGGTGTTCTAGATGTTGTTATCTATGTATAATAAAAAAATATATTTGTATCTATTGTATTATGTATATTAGTCATCTAGTAGATACCCTACTCTAGTGGTAAAGTCAAAGTCAGGTTGAGAAGTATCACATGTCAGTGCTATTAGCTTAGACTACTGTCGTCTCTGTCTAGATAGGCTCTATCTCTTGCTCTGTAATGGCTGTACGTGCAGAACCGATTATAATAAACTTTATCCGATTTCATCTAATAAACTGTTTTGATTTCGTTCATAACCCATCAAATACAAGCTCTGCTTAGCTTGAGGCTAGATGATGCTGTGTGGATTGTCCAGCATTATTTATCTATTTATTGCTGTTACCTTGACGGGAACTTATACTGCTTATAGGTAGTGAACAATTTGAAACAGAGCTGAGTGTAATGTCAAATGACACCTGACACTTAACAAGAGTGTTCCACTTTATAGCCTGCGTGCTTTGAGACTTAAGGGACTTTTCCAGTTATTTCCTAGATAGTCCTTGCAGTGTCAACAATAGCTGGCAGCTCGTAATGGTGATTGGGCCGAGTTTTGGCGCGTCTTGGGACTAGAATGTTGGCCAGTAATAAAAGGACTTTCATTTATTTCTGACTGAACTTTTATTAGTTTCACGTGCCTAGAGCTGAGGGTAGTTCAGCTATTAAGTGAATATCTGACTTTGGATATAGGTAATGAGAAAAGGTTTGTGTAGTGTGTGTAGTTTTAGACTGTAATAACTACCTTCATATCGAACAACAACTTATATTTACTTCTGTTAATTATTTACACGTGCGATCTCCCACCAAACTCCGAGGAAGGCGTTAAGGTCGTCTCGCCAGCGCTTTCTTGGCCGACCTCGCCGCTTCCTTCCGGGACCCAGGGTGTTGCAGCATTAGCCCACCTCTCTAGATGACTATCTAGACTATCTACTATCTCTAGTGACCGCACTGAGTGGAAAGATTTGGGGGAGGCCTTTGCCTAGCAGTGGGACGAAACAGGATAAACAAAAAAAAATAAAAAAATTATTTACACGAAGCTAATTAACTTTTCTCATGTAAGTGACTGTGTCATAGTAAAACTTTTGAAACTATCATGGTTATTAACACTAAAGTCATTTAAAACGAGATATTTACCATGATTAGATTTTTGACTGTGTCTTTTTTGAGAATAAATATTTTTAAACCTAAACCTAGTCGGAATGGAGGCAAAGTGAAACCATAGAAGAAGGCTTACAATGATAGGGGACACAAAGGAGGTGTTGCCAAAACATTTCGACACATTAGTCTCATCTTTCGTATACGTGCACTGGTGTATGTCATCATCATCATCATCAGCCTATAGCAGTCCACTGCTGATCATAGGCCTCCCCCAATGAGCGCCATAGCGCCCTGTCTTTAGCTTGCCGCATCCAGCATCTACCTGCAGTCTTTCGCAGGTCGTTATCTCACCTGGTCGGAGGGCGTCCTACACTACGTTTACCGAGTGGTGGTCTCTACTCAAGAACACGTTTTCCCCAGCGGCCGTCGGTTCTTCGCGAGATATGGCCGGCCCACTGCCACTTCAGCTTGCTAATTCTTTGAGCTATGTCGATAACCTTGGTTCTCTGTCGGATGCATTTGTTTCGTATCCTATCTTTCAGAGAAACTCCGAGCATAGCTCTTTCCATAGCTCGCTGCTTTGAACTGGTGGACCAGCCCTATCGTGAGTGTCCACGTCTCAGCTCCGTAGGTCATAACGGGTAGGACGCACTGGTTGAAAACTTTCGTTTTCAAGCATTGCGGTATGGATGACGTGAAGACTTGGCGTAGTTTCCCAAATGCTGCCCAGCCTAGCTAGATCCTCCTTTTGGCCTCCTTCTCGAAATTGTTTTTAGCCAACTGCAGAATCTGCCCAAGGTAAGTGTACTCGGAAACAGTTTCCAGAAGGTGACCATGTACGACCACCGGCCTTGGATCAATGTGAGCATTGATCATGACTTTGGTTTTACTGGTGTATGTCAAAGCACTCAAAATTATACAGCTCACACAGATTTGTTTTTGGTTACAATTACAAGAAAATTGTGATTGATTTTTACCTTCTCACCTAAGTAAGTGCTAATTATAAGATTAAGTGTATTTACTTATTAATTTTGCTATAATAATTGATTTTTATCTTTTTATTTTATATTCTACAAATTTCGAAGTGTTTTTCTCATTACCATATTGCATGTACAAAGACAAATAATCTTATGACCATAATATAGGGCAAATTTCATTGTTACGCATTTCGTATGTCCACAAGTTTTTCCACGTGTAATTGCAATAAATATACTTTTACTTTTCATTACATAATATAAAACAAAGTCGCTTCCCGCTATCCGTCTGTCCCTTTGTATGTATGCTTAGATCTTTAAAACTAAGCAACGGATTTTGATACGTTTCAAGAAAAAGGTTTATAAACCATTTGACTCATAAATTTCCAGGCGGGCGAAGCCGCGGGGCGCATCTAGTTTTAAGTAAAGTGGAAAATACAAGAATGTCGTAAGAAGACAATGTCGTCAAGGAAATGGTGTGATTTTCCAAAAGCAATCCATTTGAGGAGTCACATGTGGTTCCCAACAAATTCGAGCAGAAGGTCGCAACCTCACAGAATATACAACAATAGACCTAAAGACCACAACCTAAGATTGATATTCGCCATCATAGCACAATGAGGATGATGGAATGCCTTCTGCAAAGAAAATGTTTATGGAAAAATAAGCCATAATGGTTCTTTGTACGTTCAAACTTGAAGGCTGATTTTGGTTTGGCGAAGGGAATTTTTCTGTTGTCTTGTTGCTAATTTTTATTACTCGGGCCATCAATCTTAGACTTAAGCAAAATAAAAAAAATACCTACCACACCAGCCTTAGCAAGTTTTTGTATTAAATTAATTATGCTAAAGCTCTTAAATAGGTACCTACTTATTGCCCCGGCCATGTTTAATTAAATTTAGTAATCGAATTCATTATAATATCTCGAATTTTTCTTTTGTGTAGGTAATTAATTTATGCAGAAATTATTAATTGTTGCTTCTTCAATATTATTTTGGGTCGTCTATGATAATGCCCACTCAGCTGTGGAATTACGGTAAAACCACCCATCCTACAATGACATTTGAAAACCCTCGAATGGCCTTCGTAATTTGCAATTGTATGGCGAAAGCTTTTAAGGTCATTGAAATATCTTTCAAATGTCAATTATAGGATGGGTGGCTGGCGATTGGTTAACAGAATTCGGCCCCTGACATAGGTAAAAGTAATTCATTCATTGGATTTTGCAAACTTTAAACATACGTAGTAGTAACATAATAGGTATAAGTTGACGACCGATGTGGCGCGGTGGGCGAAGGTCCGCCTGCGACACAGGAGGTTGCGATTCTCGCCTAATTGTGTGTACGATCTGCATTAGTGCAAATATCTATCTATTTAATATATTTTATTATGTATATCAGTCATCTGGTACATATAACACAAGCTCTGCTTACCATGGGGCTAGATAATGTTGTGTGTATTGTCCAGCAATATTTATTTATTTTATTTATAAGTCGTCATTATTACGTCATCATACGTACGTTGGTAATTTAAATTTAGTTGATAGATACTCTTCAATTTAACCTCTTGAAATTACACGTCTAAAAATATATCCCAGAAACTATCTCACTCTTTCTTGCCGATACTATAAATCCAAATAAAGGTTTCCTGTGCACTCAAGAGTGAAACCTCACTCAGCTTTCCGACAGACAGACACACCGACAGCTTACGTGGCTTCAGACTCTTGGATTCGCCGGGAATTGACAGATAGATACCTAAGTGAATATTAGAATTTTCTAGAAGAGTGACATAAATCGTCTATATAGGTACTCGGTTTCTGGCATAATGAGAAATGACACAGATTTATTCAGCGACACTCGACAGCAATGCTCTCGTGGTATCTACATTGCATATAAAATCTTCTTTATGTGTGTTTCAAAACACGGCATAATGCTTTCTCATAACTGACTATGTCCTGTTGCCCGAGGAATCACAAGACTGCATTTTGGTAGACCCCGCGTGAGAACTAATGCTCTTTCTTATGCTTAAGAGGAACGTAACACAAAGGTTGCATGTAATTAAGAAAAACTTGCAATTTTAACAGCTTATTAGTTGGAAGTGGTGTCAAATTCTTGACAGCTTTTGAATAGAATAAAGCGGAAAAATAACCCATACAAAAATTACAATTTAACGGACCGGTGTAAACCTGCTAAAACATCGGGAAAGATAGGTAAATTAACACGATAAATACCCGTTAAATTCTACTTATAATTATGTGTTCAGATGGCGTCAGTTTAAAAATATTTATTCCAATAAAAATAAATTTATTTATTCTATTAAAACAATTCTAAAATCCGCTTATCCTCTCACTCTGCCCTTTGACTCGATTGATTTAGCATAAGACATCGTCGATCTGTTTACATAACCTTCAACCGTGAGTTTCGTGAAACATTATCCCCTAGTACCTACCATCAAATACAAAGGCTATTTGTATTGTGTAAATAAACTCTGCTCAATGGGTCGTTAGGCCAAATATCTCATATTTACAGCTCCCAGACAGGCTCTCAAGTTAGGTAGTTGTGCCCGTCTGCCAAAGTTTTGTGCCAAATAACATGTGCTAATAGCATTTCAGTTCCGCGGCACTTTTCCGCCTCATGGTTAACTATACTAAAGCTACAGACTGTGCCGACCATGAAGTGCCGACTTATACCGGGGTAATAGCAAACATCTAGATATTATTTTTCAAAGCTGCTGTTTGCTAGTACTTAAATTATATAATTGATAAAGGAAAATAATGTTTTCTACTTACAAAACAAAGTAAGATGAACAGAGATTTGATCTGAACGCAAGTGGCGTTCTCTGAACGCAAATGTATATTGTATATAAACGTATTTATGTCTACAGTGCAAATGCCGACAGACACCGGCCGTGCTGGCGGAATGAATATTTAGTCTGCGCGGCGCGCGGGTTTGACACGCAATGTGCAGATAAGGCATCGACTACGTATCGATGAGATAAGGCACCTGTTAGGCTAGGAATCTAGGAATCAAGGAAACGCTTTTAATTCTTTCTTTAGTTATTCCAGCTCACTTTAAAACTCACTTATAAAAAATTTACACTCTACATTTGAATCACCAATACTTAATGAAAAAATCCAATTTTTTTAAAGTTATTTATTGGTATTTTCATCGCCACCATCGCCCATGCAGGTAAATTAGTTTATTTCATCTGAGGTCACTACGTTGCGCCCATTTACACACATCCGAAACCTTATAAACAGCGCTACAATAATCCAACGCTGTTTTTCAGTCATTGTCAAAATAATTATCAAATTGAGATAAAAATACGGTGACGTTTTGTCTGTAATGTGCCACGACAAGGCCTGTAATATATTCCGTCACTCAACGTCGCGCTAGAACAATTTGGCCACAAGAAATTAATTTGGGTACGACGTCAACTTCCTTTACGACGAATTTTCGGGATCTTATTCAAAGTTAAGTGAGATGCTGGCTTACATAATGATGAAGCCTCATTTGACCTTATTTCGTAGTTGTTTTAACTTTATTCGAAGGAGAGAAACTCTGGGTTTTCATGCTAGTGTACGTTTTAAAGATTAATTTCAATTCTTTAATCGATTGTTCGACGATTCCAAGATATTTAATTATTACTACCTAATAATAATTAAAAAAAAATCTATTTACACAATGAGCTTAGGTTTATAACAACTAGAATAGTAGTATTAATTAAATTGCTTTAAACGTGGTTTTATGCTTGAAGAATTAGTCACGAAAAGCAGTGTTGCACCCAAATAACTCAATAAGAAAGATTGGGTTAGGATTTGAGTGCGCGTATATCTTAATTAAAGAAAAATATTATTAATACCTATTACTGGATAATCCACACAGCCTCAACTATCCCAAGCTAAAATAAAATAAAATGTTAATATTATTTTATAATCCAGGGACCGTAGCCCTCTAAGCATAAAGTTCTTATTTCATTACACGACATCGTCGCCAATAATCACCTCTTGTTAAAGGTCCCTTAGGCCCGGTCCCCATGAAATCAGCGTGTAACAAACCGTGTTACTTTTCTCAGTTTAAAGGACATAATAAATCAAGTGCTGTAACTAACTACCTGTCGGGCAATCTCGCCGGACACCCGGGCCTTATTTACGAGTTCAAATTAAGGGAAGTGCCGTTGATTATCTGTGAGCTTGGGTGGCCTAGATTGATTATTTTTTTTACGTAGGTCGCTTAATATTTCACATAATATATAAGGACTACCTAGGTACCTATCGTCCTACCAAAAATGTTTAAGCCGTCATCCCAAACATTGTTATTCTAATTCTAATTGTATGACGACTGGTTATCATAATGGTTTCAGCAGAATATCAGCGCCTATCTACTCTAAGTAGTTATAGTTAGGCATTTATGCTGAGTCGAGACTTTTTTGCTGCTCCATGAGCCTGATATACATATATTTTGTGCAATTGTTTTTTCGTTGTTAATTAAGTCATTTTTATTCAAAATGTAATAATTTATTTTGGTTTTGTACTGCAGCTGCAAATAAATTAATATCTATGTTTATGTCTAAGACTGGTCCGGAATCGGAAATAGTAATAAATAAATAATGTTTTGCCTACATCTACAGATTTACCGAAAAATTCTACGAAAACATATCACAGGAATTAACAAAATCATCTAAAACACATTGCAGATGATGGTGTAATGAATATTTCAAGAGTAAAAATTATGCAACTATTATGGTTATGAATACAAAAGACATTTATAACGATAAATTTACCATAATTTGATTTGTAGTTTTCCATTTATATTGTCAACATTTTGACACAGTTTCATGCGCCACGGAATAACTAAAATACCCAATCATGGTTAATATCTCGTTTTAAATGAGTTTTGATTCAAAGAGTTACGTAGGCCAATTTGTCGCGGTCGTTTTCTACCTAAAATAAACATAAATTGGTAATAATTTTGTTCGACGTTAATTAAGTACTTTCATGAAAATAACCAAAGATTTCTCAAAGCCCAAATGAAATATCAGGGTTCCTGGTAATCCATGTCCTCCATATCCTTTGATAAGGTTATAATACCCTGTTTCACAATAGCATTTTAACAATTGCACGTATATTAACATACTTTTCAGAAAGCGCTGGAATTTTCATCCTATTTTGATGAAGTTATGGTTGATTTTGCTGCGTGGAAATTTGTTTTGTTTAGCAATATTTCTGACCGTTTTAAATTGAACAATGCGTTATTGGGTCGTTTGATTAAGATCCGCTCTGGCTGATTTATGCTGCATGGCCTTAATTAACTTTTGGGATGAAGCGTATTTATTATTTTTAAAGATATATTTGATATATTTGTCCCATGATAATCGCCTGGCCTAAACTTTTGAAAACCCAGCAATGCTTTACCTACACTTTTGTTCCTATAATACACTCAAAATAAAACAATAAACATTTTCCCTCAGCTAAGTTCATGTTTTCTAGATAATGTGTGCTTTAACAGAGAATTAATAGATGCAAATTGGTTGGTATTGGATTTTTGGAACAGCACTGCATTCATAATGCGATAGAAATCAATAAGAACACCTTCGTGGGGTTTACTTACCTTTGACATGTCCTATTTCTCAAGTCCAAGTATTCTGAATTTGAAGTAGGTGGTTTATATTGAAAGATTCAAAATGGCTTCGTCTTCTTCATAAAACTTTAAACCGAGTAACTGCAAGCTTTTTCAAATCATTTTCAAAAAGTTGTTTCGGATTGTGCTGGTTTCGTATTTCGAAGGATTGAATTCAAAAGTCGAAGCAGAAAGGAAAAACTTTAGCTGTAAGGGACGTAAGCGTGTGCATTTGGCCTTAGCTCGCCCTCACTCAAACCTATTGTGCGATAATCACAAAGAACCCTTTTTGTGAAGTTTTAAAGAGGTTTTCACTTATTTCCTTTCAACCCTTTTGGGAAATTGGGAATGACAACTTACATCTTGTGAGCATTTTAGCGAAAAATAACGTTGTAAAGGAGAATTTTAGGGAAGAATTATATATTTCTCCTCGTCCATTTTTATAAGATTTTAATATTATTAGATTAGCTAACGAATCACCTTAGTTTACTTAGTTAGACCTTTGAGATCATTACGATTATTATATATTATGTTATTGATGACCGATGTGCCGCGGTGGTCCGCCTGCGACGCAGGAGGTTGCGGGTTCGATTCCCGCCTCGGAACAATTGTGTGTACGATCTGCAGATATTTGTTCCGGGTGTTCTGGTCGTTTTCTATGTATAATAAAAAATATCTATTTATATAATATATAGTATTATGTATATCAGTTATCAGTACCCATAACACAAGCTCTGCTTACCATGGGGCTTAGATAATGCTGTGTGAACTGTCCAGCATTATTATTATTATTATATTATTTTGTTAAATGACGATAGACATTTCATTTATTCAGTTCCACCGTAGGTACACATGTAACACTTGATGTCGGTCAGTTGTACATAAAAATAATATAACAATTTTATTATAAAAAAACACACATAAATTTTGATAGGAAACACCATAAGGGATTGTTTTAGAAAAAGCAGACAGACATGCCTTCTTTAAAAATTTGATATAACATTCATAGATAATATTTATCACAGTAAAATAATAATAAATTATTTAGATTGAATTGAAATAAAAATACATGTCAAGATAAATTAATGCAGCTCATTTTATAATACGATAAGAACTCAACAGGGTAAAAAGACGATTTTTTTCGAAGGGCCCAGTTCTATAACAGGCTACCTGAATGTGAAAGGAACACGTTAAAGGTGCTAGAACGTCTGGCGTGTTTAAAACCAAATTGCATAGATATATACTTGAGCATGTAACGCTACTGGACAAAACATAAAAAGACGGAAAAATAACTTAATATTAATACTTAGCTTAAGTTGTAAATGAGAAAAATAAATATCTTTGAACTGATAATGGAAATTTTCCTACTCCGTTTGAGAATGCCACCCTTGAAATTCTATTTGTCCTAGAATGACATATGACAACCCCATGAGCTCTAAAGTTTCCTTGTACGCTTACCGCATTAGACCCCCTCATTTTTCTGCTCCGTACAACTTTGTGAGAGATGTCGTTTTTTCGCAGACAGAAGTTATAATTTATACGTAAGTAGGAGGACCGCAAATGTTTGTTCCTTTGAACTCTGGTCGGAGATAAATTGATTCATAACAAGGGGGGATAAGGAAGCTTTCTTTCTTAGGGTTCCGTACAATAAGTATCCAAACGAGCCCAAGGAATATACATCATTCATTGTTCGTACAAGACGTCCACACCTTTTGATGGTAGCTGATCCATATCTCGCGAAGAACCGACGACCGATGGGGCAAACGTGTTCTTGAGTGGAGACCACGACTCGGTAAACGTAGTGTAGGACGCCCTCCGACCAGGT
Source organism: Eupithecia dodoneata (assembly GCA_947044415.1). NCBI lineage: Eukaryota > Metazoa > Arthropoda > Insecta > Lepidoptera > Geometridae > Eupithecia > Eupithecia dodoneata. The sequence goes on from OX345665.1 coordinate 2,838,099, forward strand.
GTGATGACGACCTGCGAAAGACTGCAGGTAGATGCTGGATGCGGCAAGCTGAAGACAGGGCGCTATGGCGCTCATTGGGGGAGGCCTATGTCCAGCAGTGGACTGCTATAGGCTGATGATGATGATGATGATGATCCATGGGGCAGTTGATTATGACCATATTGTCTGATTAGGTTATTTATCTCCGCCATACAAAGCCTGATTACCTACTCGGTATTTATAGATTGCCTTTTGGAACATAAGAAGTCGAATTGTTGTGGAAATAGAACTTTTAAGTTTGAGATCAACTCACCCTTGCCTAGTTTTCATGGTAACAACGCTTCGCGGTATTAATGTAAATCTTTCCGAAACTGAAATTCATTATTGCGAAATTCGGGAAAAATGAAACGCGGATTTTACGTTCCGGTGAATAATTGAAATAAAGGTTTGTGGTTTCCGGCAGTCGCCACCGAGCCGCGCATCGGAAGTGGGATTGTTTGTGTCCTTGACTATGCTTGTTTTATTCGGGGCGAATTGTATCACTTTACAAGCGAACCGTGTGGTTTAAAAATACGAGTAGGTGCTTCAATAGGATTCCCATTAAAGTCGATGACGCATAATGTATATCTCTACTACGTAACAATAAACTTCTTTCCGGTCCTGGTGGGGGCACAGAGTGGGGCCTCGAGGCTTGTCCTCATTACCCCGGCGTCAACTCGAGGGGTGACGACCCCTCGGTCCTTGGGTTTTGTGGGAATATCTTTTTTTTTTCCCCTTCTCTATGTTTTCTTTTTTGGCTGCATTTGGTTTGTTTATATTTTTTCTTTGTGTTTTTGTTTCTTTCTCTACTACGTGCATCTGTGTTAGCGCACACACTTGTGCACTATAATGTCCTGCGGCATGGGTAGACTATCTTGAGATTGGTCGCCATGGTCGAAATTCGGCTAGGAGGTCATCATCATCGTCATTATCACACCGATATTATAAATGCGAAAGTTAGGACGTTTAGATGGATAGTGGATGGACGGATGTTTGTTACTTCTTCACGCCAAAACTATAAAACGGATGTAGCTAAAATAATGCATAGATGTAGCTCTAATCTTGGAATTAAACAAAGGCTACTATTATCCCATAAAACCGTTCCCTTGGGATGGAAATAATCTTTAAACGTTTCCATCGACACAACGCGTGTGAAGCCGCGGGCAGAAACTAGTTATATCGGAACAATTTTGTGTACGATCTGCAGATATTTGTTCCGGGTGTTCTGGTCGTTTTCTATGTATACTAAAAAATATCTATCTATTTAATGTATTGTATTATGTATATCAGTTATCTTGTAACACAAGCATAACACAAGCTCTGCTTACCATGGGGCTAGATAATGCTGTGAGAATTGTGTCCAGCATTATTTATTATTATTATTTATTTATTTATATACCAGCCCAAATAATGAAATAGCATTTACGCAGCTACTTTGTATAATAAACATATGATTTGTTAAAATCCTCTCAGAGGGCTTTAAGGTCAATTAGACAAGTCAGATAATTCTATGATATTAGATATGTTCACAATTAAATGGCGCGTTTCAAAGCGGTTTTGTGGTAAATTAAATATTGTTCTAAGTGCCCTGCTCGAACAAATAGGATTATTCTGCGAAGTTAGGCGGGACAATAGGGTTAGACCCGGTTAGAACGGACATAAACAGACAATTTTCATGTTGCTCGAAATTGGCTTTAACAAATAGATTGTTAAAAGGGATTTTTAGGTTGTTTCCTGAAGACCCTTCTTTAGAAAATAACTCTCTTTTGAAAATACAGGAATCTCTTGGTTATCATCTAGTGGAGGGGTTACCTTTTCCGGCGATAGGTATGATGTAGGTAAGAAATTCTTTAGTATAAATTTGCAACTTTTCTCACACAATTTAGGTATCTGGAGAACGTACTATGCGAGTACGTATAGTTATTCTGTGAAAGGACTAACGTCTGAATGTAAATTTCAGAATAATTTTCAAAGTAAGGTCACCGAAAGAACGGATTGGAATGCTGACCTTCGTTCTATGCGTTTCGATGTCATCCGTCAACTTCGTTCGTTTTTACAAGTAGACCTCTTATGGAGTTTTTCATAAATTTTATCATTCTCAGCATTTAAAACACGAGTAGGGTAGGTATATACCTCCCCTAATAATCTCCTTTTTCTCTATCTCTGGTTTCACAACTCAACTGTCGAAAATTCAGTTTTTATAACTACGCTTATGACTAAGCTCTATGTTTTTCTTCTTACATTAATGTACCTAATAATACAATTCATAGTTAACCACCCATCGTACCGTTTTGTCCGAGTTTCTTTTTAAATGTATTTTTATGAACGTACATCAAATAAACTTGATTTTATTTTGGCGAAATATTCTAACCTATGGTTGATCCAATTTGGAAAAAAACTATCAATTAAATGTCTAACTGAATATATTTTTCAGTTTCAAACGTTTACAAAGTATTTTTTACCTATACGGATTCGTATCGATGGTTTATTCAATTATGAATCAGGTATCTATTCTAAAATTTAGTTTCCTGGAATAAAAACGATTTAAGTTGTTCTTCCATTTTTTATAAAAAAAAATCTCCTATGCTTTGGTTTTGTGTCTAATTCATTATTAGCACACACAAACTTCTTTTGCCTCGAAATAATCCGACGTAATGCCTCCCAAGCTGAAGGCTTTGCGTAAATTGGCATCAAGTTAATGATATATTAAGACTTAGGTGACTGGATCATTGTTGTTTAGGTACCTTTAATAATGCTGGTTCTTATTATTTTTTGCTTGTAGTAAATTTTTGATACTAAACATAATATATGCTGTTCGTACCTACCAGGTATTTACGTTAAATATATTGACCAAATCAAGCCAAACAGTACCTTTTTGGACTGACCTATGCTCTTCCTTCAATTTCATCATTGAATCAAATCTGGTTGATTTTTACCTGAATGCCCTGTAAGACACCTTATAAAGTTATAAATTTCTAGTGTGCTGAGGTGCCAAACAGCGAAAACAAACTTTTTACATCTAAGTCCATCTAAGTCCTAAAAACAGAAGCTGACATTCGTAGCTTACGTACGAGTTACTATACTCGCGTCATTTTTCATCACGGCATGTTAACTTATGGTATGTTTGTCTGTTGTAGGTTTTATATCTACATGGTCTTTAAGGACGTGCTTAAATGTCTCCATGGTTTAGCCCTATAAGAACAGTAACGTAGAGTGGGTATCACCGCTCTATATACTACTTTTTAGGGCTCTTTTAGGGTGCAGGCGCATAGAAGCTAGTCCTAAAGGAACTATGAACCAGTAAAGTGGACTTGTAGTGTAGATACATATACTGCCTTTTTTGAGAATCTTTTCTTTTGTGAATCAGTCTTTATGAGAGCAAACCCTAGCTTCATCTCAGTTTAGATTATACAGTTTCACAATAATACATTTTACTAATAACAGAAGAACCACAATAAAATTAACTATGTTACTAGAAACGACTACATTTGATAAAGTTCGGTAACATTTTGCTAAATTCGTTTACATTTAGTTTAATTCGGTAACATTAAGTTAATTAAATAGCAAATTGAAACAACAAAATGTAATTAGAGGATTTGTATAATAAGGTACTTAGAGTGTTTGAATAACACCGCAGCACAGGCGAGATGAATGAGGTTAGGTAGATAATGATTTCGAAAATGAATGGTTTGTGGAGAACTTAATCATAAGAAGAATCTTATGATTAAGATATTACGATGGTAAGTTGACCCTTCTAATGTAGGTACTAAGAGTACATTTGAAGGGTTTTTAATATAAGGTTGATTGTATTCTATAATACTATGTAACTCTAGGTGCGAGTTACTCAGAATAAAAAAAATTCGGCTGGCCTAATCATACACATTATGATGAATTTTTATATGATTAAAAAAAACTTGACTAAATTTCTGAATACTATCTTCTTCTTCTTTGTCGTATTGTATTTCTGGAAGTCGTGCCCGTCCTAGAAAGCTTTTACGGAGTCACTGACGAACCGCTTCTAGTTAGGAGTTTAATTTATTTTACTCTAGTACGAAACCCCGTACGAAATTTAAATATATTCAATCTCTTTACTTTAAAGTATAAATTAGCGGACTTCAAAGTGTTTATTCGGCTCTCTGATTAGCCCTGACCCCATTCGTCATTACCGATTAGAAGGGTAACTAATGGTCCACATTGAGACCTACTTGCGATCAGTTACAGTAATTGGTTTTACTTAATTAATGGTCATGATGTTATTTGCATCTGTTGATTTTGCTGATACTTCTAATAGCACTAAAATGTTTGGTTGTATGCATATGTACGACGACCTCTGTGGGGCGGAAGAAGGTCCGCCTGCGACGCAGGAGGCTGAGGGTAAGATTTTCGCCTCGGGACAAATGTGTATACGTAATTTGTTCCGGGAGTCATGGTCGTTATCTTTGTATAAAATTATATATGTATAATCTATCTATGTCTGATCGTATTATGTATAGCAGTAGGTACGCATAACGAAGGCATTAGAAGTAAACGTGCAACCATGTATCCAATACCATCTATGTTTGTGGAGTCAAAGGCTTAGAGCTTTATGTATATATAAAAATTCAGCTCAATCCATTCAGTAGGTTTGGCGTGACCAACAAATTCCATCCATCTTAATATCCAAACATTCGTATACATATTATTTGTGTGCTGTGACTTTACAATAAATATTCTAATTATCTGTGAACCTAAAAGAAGCCAGAGGTTTGAGCCTTCGTGTCTGAATACAAGTTACCAAACTTAGTCAGAGCGAGGTGTCATTAACTTTGACCCTAAAAGGTTTATTACAAGAAGGAATGTACCTAAGGAAAGAGCAAACTAGCCTTATCTACACCAAATTATGTAATATAATGTAAGTTCCTTAAATTGTGGTCTAAACTCATTAAATGTAATGAAAACTCTAGCACATACTATAATAGCATAAATTCAGGATTAATTTAAACTAAACTGTTGCCAAACTTAACGATAATCAATAGATAAGGAGTTCGTAGACGCTGGCTAAATCCATCAAAGCAGTATCAGAAACTGAAGTAATCTACATAATTCATCGGCCTTCAAGTTCATTCCCAACTTTGAACACCGCACTTAATACCAAGTTTAAAGTTTGGGGATACCCTTCAAAGTCAGGGCTTGGTATCATAATGTCTGCCAGAATATCAGACTCAATGCTGAAAGTTACTCTAAAGTACAATCAGCGACAAAATCGGTCAGAGTCAATCTGCGCAACCCGTTGGTCTAAATATACACATTTAAATTTATACCACGCGTAAATACCTACGACGCAAAATATTAAGGAGTGGTTGCTGTTGACGAAATGTGGTTCCAAAAACGAAAAGCGACCACTGCTGCAGCGGCTGATGCAAATAATGTGGCAGTAACTGTCGTTTCCGTATAGGCCTTCTAAGTCTTCTACGTAAGTGCCTAAAAACGAACACTACATAAACCACCCTTCGTGGATCTAAAGTGATGGTGATGGATGATAACCTAAGCGTTAACTACACGGAACGCGTCTTTAAAATTGATTTTGTTATCCTCTGTACCAGTTACGTAACGTTACAAAAATAACTTCGATACTTCCTAAAAATCCGGGCTACATCCTTGAAACGCAAAGAGCTTATTACAATATTCTAGTTCCCGGAAGGCATTCAGTTGAAGTTAATCGTACTTCCCTTTTCAGTGAAGTAATCAAAATTTTGATGCCATTCTTTATTAGCAGAAATAAATATGGAAAGAGCGTGTCGGATGGACTAGTATTCCCATGAAATATTTCTGAATAAGTTTTGTTAAAAAAAAAAATATCTCCGCCGCGCTGACTCACAAATTGCAAACAAATTACGAAATAAAAAATGAAATATTTTCAAGAATAAAGTTTGTACCTAAAGTTGTTTTTTAAAGAATATTTAATACTTTTGCAAGAGTATTCAGCAATATCATCATCATCATCATCAGCCTATAGCAGTCCACTGCTGGACATAGGCCTCCCCCAATGAGCGCCATAGCGCCCTGTCTTCAGCTAGAGGATTAATAATTAATAAATAATGCTGAATATTTATTAATTTTTTTTTTATAATACATCTAGAATGACCAGAACACCCGAAACAAATATCCATCGATCGTACACACATTTGTCCCAAGGCGGTAATCGACCCCGCGGCCTTCTGCGTCACAGGCGGACCTTCGCCCACCGCCCGCTACAAAGGACGTCTATAGAACAACGGACAGTCGGACAAAACGAAGTGATCCGTTTATGCATCAAAACCTTTTAGATGGGTCGAATGTCTATAACCAACCAAACGTCTATCGAAAGGATAAACAGTAAAAGTCGTCACAACTAATATCCTTCAGTCAGCGTAATACCCTCAGAGAGTAAAGGTTCCTTTTGGTTCTAATACGTGGTAATACCCTTAGCACCCTGCCTGTGCTGAAATAGGTACGTCAACTGATTGTCAAAGCGATATATATGGATTAGTAGATGGGACACTTCCATCCAAACGGAGTCGTTATTTACGAGGAACACTGAACTGCACTTGCCGATTCCACATTTCTCTATTCAGAAAATAGGTTTGTGTCTTTAGCTACGTTTAAAACTTCTTGGGGGTGGAGTAAGAATTTATTTTTTTTACTTATAAGATTTCGACATAGTTTACTCTTAGTTTTACTAGTCTGAAAGATTCTAAAGTCCAAGTCTTATGTATTGAAAAGAGAAGAGTTTTCAAGTAAAGTAGAAATATAGAGAAAATATTTGCATGGGTTGAAAATTCTACTGTTGATTTTCTCTGAGGTGGAATGTAGGTGGTTTCAGAATAACTTTTGCTAGGATCTTGAATGACTTCTCGTTACACATACCTGGTTAAATTCGAATTACATAACCTTGCCTTAAAAGTTAAATGGATAAAGTTTTTCCGTGTTCAAACTGTGTAAAACAACAGGTTTTCAGACTGAATCTTACTTCGTTTTATACCCAAAGGAGTTTGAATTCTAGAGTGAGTGCAGGTTATTTGTATGCACTTTGAGCGCTAACTTTTGTACTTTCCGAAACGAACTGGCAAGAAACAAGCACGAAAAAGAAAAACAATGTTTGTAATTGGAACTGCTGTAGCCTACCAGAAAACAAAAACATAGGAGGATCGAGAAACCCATAATTTACGAACGCTCGTGCCATAAATAAAAGTTCTTTCGCGTTCGCCGGAGGTTCACAAAGGACCTGTCATCGCCCCAAGATTATTTCATTTGTTGAACGTGCCTGTTGACGTATTCAATTGGAATAAAAGCCTCCTGGCTCATACGGCAGAAAAAAGGGCGAGTTTTCCAGACAGTGAGTGGACTAGGTACTTAGTCGAGTAATTTAAGTACATATAAAATGACTATTATGTAGATAATAACATTTATATTTGCCACAAAGGAGGCAACCGCGGTAAGGCAACGGACAGTCGGACAGAACGAAGCGATCCGTTTATGCCACTTGGCACCGAAAACCTTTTGAATGGGTCGAATGTCTATAACCAAACGTCTTTATCGAAATAATAAACAGTAAAAGTAAATTAGGATAAAATATTATGTAACAATGCCGCATATTACCTTATCTGATCAAACATGGGCGGGCAGTGCACAGTGCACACTCATTTTGTGCTATGATTTCAGAAAAGTAACGCCCATGTTATATATTTTAAAATAACTATTATTTCTTCAACCTATTGGCATGAATAATGAGGTACACGTATCGTTATTTCTATTTTGTTGAGTTTGTGTGTTTTGTCATATTTGTAAATGTATATACGGGAGTGACATACATAGTCTGTGTGACAAAACTCCATAATAATAAATAAACATAAAAAAGGACATTAAATAAACACTCTTGTGAGAGGTAGTTATATTTTTTGCCATCTCCGAAGCAAAACAAAATACCTACTATACTAAGCGAGACTCCATTTTAAAAATAAAAACACACAATCATGAATTGAAGAGGTTGTTATCACTCGCTCTGTGAAAACGCTTCCAACAAATAAGCACAAGAAGCGAATGAGTTTTCCGGTTTACGAATACATCATGGACTTTCCGCATAATTTAAGCTCGTGTTAGTAAATTTAACACACGGCGCAAAAAGCTCTGTTTTAGTGGCGCTTACACTTTACAATAATTCTACCGTTGGACCTTTGAATGTGGTTTGGAGTTGGGCATGGTTTCGAAGTTTAATTTAGGATTTAGAGATTATTGTAAATCGCCATGTTTTCTTTTTTGTTATCTTGCTCATGATTATCATGTTTTTACATTCATCTCATCCCGGAAAAAAGGACTTTTTGCGAATCTATACCGTTAAAATAAGAAATGTTGACGTCGTAAGGATCACAATAGGATGCAGAACAATCTGCGAGAGTGGCTCTCGAGGCGGCCGCGCTGCGTCACGACTAATGGCCAACTTCTTTATACAGGGTGTTGTTTAATAAAGATGGGAACCTAACACTCCAAACCTACATATTTTCTGATATTTTAAGAAAAATCATCACCAAAATAGACAGCAGACTTTTTCGCAAGATTCGTCCAACTATAAAGGCCGAAATAAATTTTTATTCCAGTTTTCTCCCTTATAGGGGAATAACCCGAATTAAAGTGTTTCTACTTAAATTAGGTACATAAAAATAAATCTCATCAAGAAGGCTTTCTACTCCATAAATGATTATCTCAATGATGTTAATGCTTGGCCAGATGTCGCTCAGTTTCGCACCGACAATAGTATGTACCTAAGTAAATTGTTATTGTGTATAGCTTTACTTAAATATTGACATGTATCGAATCATACTATATTTAGACTTAAATAGGCAAATAACCATGTATTAGACATATAAGAGATGAACATGCTAGTGGTTTCACTTCTTCCACTAGTGGACAAAAAATTGAAGTGAACAGTAAAATATTTTTTTTTGATAATAATTTAATGTATAAAATATGACTTGTCTAAGTGCTTATTTTGTAAGCCTAAAAAAATAAATGATTTTTTACTTTACTTTACTTACTTTACTACGATAGACTCAAATAAACAAAACCGTGACTGATTCATCTCACGTTCGTTATATTCAAAAGTTAAACATAAAACTTATTTCAAAAGACAAAATCCACACAGCTTTAAGCAAGCAAAGCAAACAAAATATAAATAAACCAAAAATAAATATGGCACGAAACTTGCAAATTCAAAAGAGGACATTCTGACTTTCGAACGAATGAATGAAAACATCAAAAAAATATGATGCAAAATCCAGTATACCAGTGTAAGCCTGTGTTACATTCAGAGCGTCCTCATTATCGACTGTCTACGAACAATGACGACTCGGGCGAACACGTCACTCAGTCAACTGAAAGCAGGGGACAGTGGTGCAAAGCACAGGCTGTACCATCTGAACAGGGTATCAGTGTCCCCAATAGCCTTGTTGGGACAAAAATAGCTAAGACTATCCAAACTCTGTAGTTATAGATACTAATGTTATACTAATTACGAAAGCTGAAATGTTACATTCCATGTCTGCCTGACCATGTGCTTTTCCCGATACTATACAAAAGGTTACTATATAAAATTATATAGATAATATTTATTAAAGAGCCACCGTCTATATTGTTCTAGCCAGATTGCCTGGAAGAGATCGCTCGTTAAGGCCGCTTTTTATACTTCCTCTATTCTGAGTATTTATTTCTGTATTGTGTGGTATAATAAAGTGTTTTCTATCTACATACATATGTATCCTACCAATTTAAATTAAAATCATCTTTTAAATAGAAGTCAGAAACAAAAATTAACTGCCTTAAGCTGAACATATACATACATACATAACACACATACTAACTAGCCTAAGCTTAAATAGACAACACGCCAGCTTACTAAACCCACCATCTATTTAACTCACCCGACTTTCACAAAAAGATTTATTTGCCCGTAACACACACAACAAATTGCATCCGACGATAAACGTTACCCTATAAACTGCACCTCCTCACAGTTTTACCCCAGTGATGCAATTTACCGGTACAAACAGGTACAAACCAGTATTTGCTGCCTAGGAGCTGGTTTCCTGCCTGTAATTGGGTGGTGGAAATACGCCGTCCCCTATAACTTTGAGCAGATGAACGCGAGAGAATTGTTTGTGCCTTCCAGCGAGTGACAGTGTATTGTTTACATACTTAACTGTTGTTGCTATCTGAAAATGGGACTTTTTTTTACTGTTGAGAATTGTCTAGTCAAACACGACACAGGGATATAGGTGAAAGGTAAAAGTAGGTAGCCTATAGGAAAATGAACATTTCTTTATCTTGAGGTTTGGATCAGTTGACCTACCATTGGATTGTTTGTAACAGTCTGCAGTAAGAGCGAGTGTTTAAAATGGAAACCTACCTAAAATAATGTCAATATGGATCATAGAGTGTGACCCAAATATTACTTTCTAAACGTTTGTAAAAGTAATCCGTCATTTTATAACTCCTTGTAAAAGAACTAGTTAATACTCAGCTCCGACCGGTAATAAATCATAGAGACTATAATTTCCGGGAACTCAGCATATTTTTTTTCGTGGCCGCTGGCACCTTAATGAGTTTAGTTCTATAAATTAACTTTTGTTCATATTTCCGAGTAATTCCTGCCCAAGTTTTTACCGAGTTATTTTAATTATTCCGATTTTTATTTTGATATTAAATCTTATTCTGATTCATAATTAAAAGCTTCCCTTTGAATGTAAACCATGCTGTAACCACGTCTTCCTATTCGGAATACTCTACATCAAACCTTTTCAGGGATTTGTCTTTAGCCCCCAAAGAAGCGGTAATACCCTTCCTCTCTCGTGTTTTAGTGGGTAACATTTCGAATGTCTTACAATTCAAAGGATTTGCTAAACGCGTAACATTGAACACGAACGAATTCAGGGTCTTGTTTCGTTAATGTCCCTGCCTCATAAAACATATTTACTTTTCTGCTCGACTGACTTTCATGTGTCTTTGTTTCAGATTCTTTTACGCATCGAAAAATGAACAGGCTACACGACTGGGATTTTCGAGAAAATCTGAGCAAGAGGTTGGTTAATCTTTACGACATTAATGTGAAAACAAAAGAATTGTTTACGACAGCTTACACGCTCCGTTTATTGTTGCAGAAAGATGGTTCAGGAAACAAAACAACAAGACAAATCAACAAAGCGTTATCAAATTGAAAATGAAAACTTGGACAAGAACGCTAACTTTTCGTGCCACACTTGAAATGTAGCTAGAAAACACATCAAAATGGGTCAAAAATCCACTCATGTTGATTCCAACTTCACAGCAATAAACTACACAGAACTGTACGACGTGATTAGTGATGATAAAGATGCCTGTGCAGTCTCAGACGAGCCTCAATACCCGAGCAGTTTCGGAGTTACGCTAGCGGTGCCGGAATGGGAAGCAATTTGCACGGCAATAGTGCTTACACTTATAATAATTTCCACGATAGTTGGTAACATACTCGTTATCCTCAGCGTTTTTACATATAAGCCTCTAAGGATCGTTCAGAATTTCTTCATCGTCTCTTTAGCGGTAGCCGACTTGACTGTGGCAATATTGGTTCTCCCGTTGAACGTCGCGTACTCGATTCTCGGACAATGGGTGTTCGGAATTTACGTCTGCAAAATGTGGCTCACATGCGATATAATGTGCTGCACGTCGTCTATTTTAAATCTATGTGCGATCGCTCTAGATAGATATTGGGCGATTACCGACCCCATAAACTATGCACAGAAGAGGACTTTAGAACGAGTGTTGTTTATGATTGGAGGAGTTTGGGTACTTTCTCTGATCATCAGCTCTCCACCTCTTCTTGGGTGGAACGACTGGCCAGACGTCTTCGAGCCGGATACTCCTTGCCGTCTCACATCGGAACCAGGCTTTGTAGTGTTTTCCTCTTCAGGATCGTTTTATATACCGCTAGTTATAATGACCGTAGTATATTTCGAAATTTATTTAGCCACTAAGAAAAGACTGAGAGATCGTGCAAAGGCCACTAAAATAAGCACAATATCTAGCGGTCAGAACAAGTATACTACAAAAAATAACGCGCACACGATTGACAACGATCACGACTCCGTGAGTTCAGAAGGCAACCACAATGAACATCAAGGAAGCACGAGACTAGTGTCAGAAGACAAAAAAAAACCAAAGGCGAGAAAGCTTACGCCAAAGAAGAAACAAAAGAAAAAATACTGGACCAAAGATGATAAGTCACAAAACAAATTAATCATACCGATACTCTCTAATGAAAATTCCGCTACAGATAACATGGCAGAAAATAGGAACACGTCATCTGAAAGTAATTCTAAAGAAACGCACGAAGAAGATTTGATAGAAGTCAACGAACCTGTGGTCACGAAACCGAAAAAGCCTCCCAAGATAGCTCAACAGAATACTGTGTATCAGTTTATAGAAGAGAAGCAGCGAATCTCTCTGACGAGGGAGAGGCGTGCAGCGAGGACTCTTGGGATCATCATGGGAGTGTTCGTAGTCTGCTGGCTTCCCTTCTTTGTGATATATCTCGTGATACCGTTCTGTGCAAGCTGTTGTCTCTCGAACAAGTTCATAAACTTTATTACCTGGCTCGGGTACCTAAACTCAGCGTTGAATCCTCTCATCTACACTATATTCAATATGGATTTTAGAAGGGCTTTTAAGAAGCTACTTTGTATGAAGCCGTAGAGCATGTGCCAAAGGCTAATTAATCGATTTTTTATTATGACTGGGGATTGTCTCACACGAATGGCCTAATCATAATTTTGAAACAGAAATTAATTATGTATAAAACAATGAAGGGGTGGTAACATTATAATTGTAGATTTTCTATATTCGTTCATGTGAGATGGGCCTAACGTCAAAAGTTTGAAGAGCCGCTAATTTGCTCAAATTACAAAGTTTCGAGTTTGATCTCAAGTAAGGAGAGAAGAGTCGACAAAGATTAATTATAAGTTACGGTCTTGATTTTGTAGAATAAGCAATTAAAATTGTATCTAGTCCATGTTTAACGAATATGCAATACTTACTGTATGATCTAAATAAATTATAACATAAAATGTATATAATTTAAAGGTTGTTTTGTGCATAGCACAAACCGTTAATTTATTAAGTATTCATGTGTAAATAATATTTATTGACGAATTTAACGTTCACAATTTAAATTCAACGAAATGCGATGGTTATTGTAAATACATATCTTTGGTATGTTGTTCTACGTAATGTAGCGAAAACTGTATGTAGTTATCTAGATGTTTCATTAGCACATTTTTTGTAAGTATAAGATGTTATAAAGTAAGTAATCCACTCTATAGTGACATTGTCATCGTATCCCTTTAAAATAACACATGAGCCCTTATTTGAAAGGGATATAAGATACACATTTTCAATCATCAGATTGTAATAAAACTTAAACTAACTAAACTTTGTTTTATTTTATTATGATCTGCCGACCCAAAAAAATTGTCCCTAACTGAAACAAAACTCCAAATGATATTCGTAGACCCCATAAAGTTTAGGGAAAATGTGGGTTCCTTAAAAAACAACGACCCAAATGAAAAGTTACCGCGTGTTGGTATAATATTTGTATTTTTCGAGGTAATGTTTTGTAAGAGAAATGGTGTTATCTAAAAGTTCCTATTTGTTTGCCCGAATTTATTCTGAAGGGATTGTTGTTTCGAAGATAAACTTGTAAGTTTGATCCTATCATTATTCCTAGCTGAAATGAATACGACTACTTCTACTATAATACCGACTTCAGGAAGTTCTATGTTCGGCTATTATGTATGGAGGGATGTTCATCCATTTCTCTTTTAACTAGATGCCACTTGATAAATTAGGTCGCGCTATCGCAGTGTTCCTTCCAAACACATTTTCACTATTAAGGAATTCGATTTAATCTCGTAGTTTTTTAAAACACGCCAAATTATATACGCTACACTTTTGTAAATTACGGAATAAAGGATTATGAGTCAATTGACTTAGCTTTTATATAAAAAAAACTGTTTATATGTTTAGCTGGCACACTAATTTTTCTTTATAAAAACAATTTGGCATCAGCAACAATACTTTCAGAAAGAAAATAAAGGGTAAAGAAAGCCAAACGAGCTGTTTCAGAGAAATATGTTCTATGAGAATGTCCAATCCATCGCAGCATATATCCTAGTAGCTTACATCGCAGTGATAGCAGTAAGATGCGATCAATTTGCACAAAATTGGTGTATCAGCCATAATAATTATTAAATAAATAATACTGGACAATTCATACAGTATAATCATCTAGCCCTAAGCTGTTATATAACATATGAGATGAAATACATAAATAGAACCTAGAAGGTAGAGTACACAGTACCTACATAGCAGTAAAACTAGGGTTTCTTTTTATCGCCAAAATAGTAACATATCAAAGGACCTATAAATAAATGTGATAAGAAAGCTTACACGTGTGCTCGACGGAACAAGAAAATGTTTTCTATGAAATATAAACCTTATAAGTCAAATATGAGGGAAAATAATAAAACAAAAGCCCGATTTTCTTCTTTACTGGCAAATATTTTCTTGAACGGTAAGGGATCGTTCACAAGAAACTCTACGAAACAAATGATACAGACTTGTCGTCAACATCAGTCGATCTTTTCTCAACGATTAGAAAGATAAGTAAGCTTAGCTCAATAATTATTAAAAGACTTTTTTTTTAATAGTAAATCATACACACTCTATGTATGATTTACGATTTAAAAAAAAGTATTTTTCCTTTAACTGTAGACCAAGCACGGGGATTGGTTTCCAAGGTAGACAATAATGACATCGCGTCGTCATACATTGCGTACAATATTGAAGTTGTAGTAATTAGTTTGAAATCATTTAGGCATTCGATGACAAAGTGACGTCATTTTTATCAATTCTACCCTAGACAATAATCGCCATCGCCGTACTTGCTAGCTAGCAAGTTTATTATCCATATAATGTAACGAGACAAATATCGATATCTTATGGGTCCAGCCCTTATATTCCAGCATGTGATATGAACGATTTATTCCTATAGGGCAGCACAAAATGAGGGTCAACAAATCAACCAGCGCGTCGAGATGTGAATAAGTCATATTCAGCTATCATAAAACCCTTGCTGCTTGCTATAAATTTCCTGGGATTTTTTGTGATTTTAACGCAAAAAGTAAAATGTGTCAGCTGGTTGCCTTTCTGATATCTGTTATTATAGAAATGTTCTTCTGAGTAAGCAGATGAGATGGCCTTCTCCTTGCAAGTTATTTATATCATCATCATCATCATCAGCCAGTCCACTGCTGGACATAGGCCTCCCCCAATGAGCGCCATAGCGCCCTGTCTTCAGCTTGCCGCATCCACCTGTAGTCTTTCGCAGGTCGTCATTCCACCTGGTTGGAGGGCGTCCTACACTACGTTTACCGAGTCGTGGTCTCCACTCAAGAACACGTTTGCCCCAACGGCCGTCGGTGCTTCGCGAGATATGACCGGCCACTGCTACTTCTGATATTTGTTATTCAAGAAATGTTCTTCTGAGTACGCAGACGAGGTAGCCTTCATCTTGAAAGTTATTTATATAATCTGCACTAAATGTTATATACAATGTGTATTGTCGAACCTTGATCAAACGAGATGTGCGGATACACGACATATATTTATCGATAAAAAACAAAAAATAAAAAATTATATGTTACTTATTTCAAAAACAAAGCCGATTTAATTATTTTTTAAATGAAAACTACTTCATCTGGTTTTTTATTCGTTTCTTTTTGAGTAAACGGTGTATATTATTCAAAGTAGTCTCATTTGAAAGCTAGATAGTGCACGGGGATATTTCGGGGTGGAGCGATGTGGGTCGGGCCGACCTACAAAGTGAACTGTTGACCAGGTGGGAAGTCACGGGTAGCGCAGAACCGATAATCGGTGATCTTTAGGGGAGGTCTATGCTCAGCAATGGACGTCTTAAATATACTGAGATGACTGGAAAACTACCGATGAATCTTGTAGAAGGCGGGACGTGTAAAAGAGCACGCTTACACCCTGCATTGGGTGTCCACCTGAATAATATGAATAATGATGAAGTCTCCAAAGATAACACACTCAGAGAGTGAATACCTGGCAGAAAAAAACTTGAATATCCCTTTTTTCCAGTAAAATTGACTAAAGCAACTGTATGAAATAAAATATTTTCTTCAAATCAGCCGCGCCATATGTGTGAACATGTACATCTGTGGTACATGTTCACACATATGGCGCGGCTGATTTGCTGACTCAGCAAAGAAGGCGTATCGTCAAATCACTTCAATCTTCCTTCGTACGAGATTTACGTGTAACTTACTTAAATAAGACTCAGTATTTGAAAAGGTCTAGTTTCTATCTGGGTCCATATGGATATGATTGTAGATGACGAACAGTTTAAAAAAAAATATACGCCGGTATTTTTCATTATCTTGCTCGCGGTGGCTTTCGGTCGCTACAAATATGTAGATACTGAATATGTTTCTGCCCGCGGCTTCGAATGCGGTGTTTAAATGGAAACGAGTGATTTATGCATGGTTGTCTGGTAGAGATCGCTCTTGAGCGATAAGACCATCAATTGTATGTAGTTTTTTAAGTTCTTATTTTACATTGTCATTTTATACTTAGTGTGCAATAAAGAATTATCTATCTATGCGATAAAAAGTAGCCTATGTTTTATTTCGGGCCTGGAACCACCTGTATGCAAAATTCAGCCCGATCCGTTCAGGTGTTTTTGCGTGAAAGAGTTAAACTTTCGCGTTAAACAAAATTAATAGGATTCATATTAATAGGATTATCTAGGAACCAAAGATTCTACTCTACTTGATTTGGTAACTTTAATACATATTATTTTCAAAGAAAAACTTCATAGTAGTTATATCTGAGTTTAGTCAGTTTTATTCGGTACATTGGTTTTCCATATCTTCGAAGTAAATTGAGCTTGTATAATAACTTCGAACTTAGCTAAGTACGATACAGACTTTAACGAAGAACCTTGATCAACTGCTTCGACATGCAATTCCTTATCAGCTCCTAGCCAATCCAACCCAACTCGTGAGATTGTTCTATCGATAATGCTGTACCCATAAATTAGTGTAGAAGTTTGTATCTCAAAGTCGGACTAATCGTTCTTGTTATGTTCTATACATAATAATATATTTATATACGAGTATGATACAAACTCAATCTTGCTTCTAAATTGTTGTTCGGGGATTTAAGTTATCATTGAATAATAAATGAAGTGAGAAGGCTCAAAAGTACGTAAGTGTAGTGAATTAGAACTACAATACAATACATACAATAAAAAAATTCTTTATTGTACACCATAATCAAATCAATCTTTACAAAAATACATTATATGCGACAAGTACAGTGGGCGGCCTTATCGCTCAGAAGCGATCTCTTCCAGGCAACCTTTGGATGGAAATAATTAGGTATATGAATTTAAGAAAAGGCAGGGGGTGTACCGCAGCTTATCTAAATAAGAACATATAATAACAAGAATACTATAAAACAAATAATAAATATTAAAAATACCAAAATAAATAATACACTACATAAATACATAAATAAATAAATAGTAAGTAGCAATATTCATTCTTTTGGCAGGAAAAACTCCTTGACGTGAGCTTTAAAAACTGGCAAGGATATGGTTTTTCTAATGGACTCTGGTAGTGCATTCCACAACCTTATAGAACTAGTTTTAATTGTAGAACTAGTTCTAATTTGTTTCTATTACTAAATAAATAAATAAATAATGCTGGACAATTCACACAGCATTATCTAGCCCCTTGGTAAGCAGAGCTTGTGTTATGGGTACTAGATAACTGATAAACATAATACAATACATTACATAGATAGATATTTTTATTATACATAGAAAACGACCAGAACACCCGAAACAAATATCTGCAGATCGTACACACATTTGTTCCGAGGCGGGAATCGAACCCGCAACCTCCTGCGTCGCAGGCGGACCTTCGCCCACCGCGCCACATCGGTCGTCGAACGTATTAAAGTCTCATTATCTGTTTATAAATCTAATCAAGGGCTATTTTAAAGTCGTTCTACCAGAAATCAATATTTCTGGTAGAGATTTATTAGATTTATAATTTTAGTAATAGTATCTTAATTTTAAATAAATCCATTCTCTTTTTCCGTTTCCCAGGGTAAATAGAGTGTCATCATTAGCATAATATTTCATTCTCAAGATAAACAATGTAAGAGGAAATTTTGCCGTAAGATATTTTTTATAGGTCGCTGGGGACCTTTTTGTTTTTTAATTAAGAAGGTACTTTATAGTGATTCTTCAGATGTGAATGGGGCTTGAAATGGCAGGCGGTTTTTGTCAAATAAATACCTACCATGTTACAGGATTACTCTACCTGGGGCTTTGCAGTTTTGTATTTTTTGAAAGTTCTAGACGTTAGTGATCTTGAGTGGAGACCACGACTCGGTAAACGTAGTAGGATACCCTCTGACCAGGTGGGATGACGACCTGCGAAAGACTGCAGGTAGATGCTGGATGCGGCAAGCTGAAGACAGGGCGCTATGGCGCTACGGGACTGCTATAGGCTGATGATGATGATGCACTACGTTTACCGAGTCGTGGTCTCCACTCAAGAACACGTTTGCCCCAGCGGCCGTCGGTTCTTCGCGAGATATGCGTTTTTATCGTGTAACTACCTAAAACTTACATAACCGAGTTAAAAAACTACATATTGGATTCAACATTTATTTTTTATTAAGTTAACCCTTACTACGTCTATGTTCATTAATTTTTAAACGCCCCGCAGAATCTACAGCCGTAAAGAAGATGAATCGTCAACACGCTCATCCCAGCAGGAATTCACAATCAAGGGTCATCAAGCGTTTATTACCCCGGGTGCGGAACTTAACGGGTTATTGTAACGGAAACGTAGATCCGATTCCGTTAATGAGCGCAATACTGTGCTGTTATTGACGCATTTATATTAAATGACCGCCATTTATTATAATAGGTATAACTTAGGGTTTAGCTCCAAGCGGAACCCTAATTAGTTATATAGGTGAGTTGGCGGCACGGCGGCGTAAGTATTAAATATAGGCAAGATGATTTAGCCATGGTAGACACATTTTGAAATCAGACTAGTACCTATTATCGGTTATCTAGTACCCATAACACAGGCTCGCTTATGGGGCTAGATAATATTGTGTGAATTTTCCGAGGGGAAACTGAAATAAGCCAAACTATTTTGTCCTACAAATCTATTAATATTGTACCTCAAGTAATTCTGAAGAGCACGGTAGAATGACCAGGGCCGTAATTCCACAATAAAAATTCGCTTCATCATAACAATGGTATCGTCTCAAAATGATACATTTTCACACGATGAAAGAAACTGGATGGACGCGTGGCAAAAGTGTCAAGGTTCAAACCATTATTTCAATCTCTCCGAGCAAATATCACCGCACACACTATCCAGAGTTTATTTCATCTAAGGACGATTCTGACAACCAACCTAGAGTGGAGACCGTGACTGGGCAAACGTAGTGTAGGACGTCCTCCGGGCAGTTGGGATGACGACCTGCGATGGACTGCAAGCAGATGCTGGATGCGGCAAGATGAAGACGCTATGGCGCTCATTAGGGGAGGCCTATGTCCAGCAGAGGACTGCTATAGGCTGATGATGATGAATTAAGCTATTGGTTAGCAAAATTCGGCCCCAGTAATTTCATAAAACAACTTATGACGTAAGTATTTCGTGCGCAATTACTGATTTCGATGGATTATGGAAAATATCAAGACCAAGTGGTTTTCGCTTTGCGAGATTAAACCCGAGCTCAGGTATTTACGAAGTAATTATAACTTTGTGAGAATTGTGTAATTAGTCGATACAAGTACTATACTAATTACATGGTAATTATATTTATAAAGCTTTTGAAGCAAAAGGGCCTACTTGACTGGGACCTCGCTAGGGATTATTTACGTGGGGCTCTATTTTGTAGCGAGGCGAGATTAGGTAGATAGGTTACTTAACTTAGTTAATATTCCCTTAAAGCCTATTATGCTAGGTTTATCTAAGCGCTTTGGTTCTCACTTAATTACAAAAAAATTATAATATCCACTGTAGTTAACGTACAATCCTACAGCAAAAACACAAAAAAATACACACAAAAAATAAACCAAATGCAGCAATAAAAAAAACAATGAGAAGGGGGAAAAAATATTCCTACTAACCCAAGGACCGAGGGGTCGTCACCCCTCGAGTTGACGCCGGGGTAATGAGGCCAAGTCTCGAGGCCCCTCTCTGTGCCCCCACCAGGGCCGGAAAGAAACCTGTTGATACAACAAAACTAGTTATCCTTCGTCACCTACTAGATCGGTTACTAACTAGCTTAAATAAATAATACATCGAAATAATTCTTAATCTTTTACATCCGAAATACTCATGTTTATGCTTATGCTTAGGTATATTGATGTTAAGACGACCGATGTGGCGTGGTGGGCGAAGGTCCGCCTGAGACGCAGGAGGTTGTGGGTTCGATTCCCGCCTCGGAACAATTGTGTGTACGATCTGCATATATTTGTTCCGGGTGTTCTGGTCGTTTTCTATGTATAATAAAAATATATATTTATGTAATATATTGTATTATGTATATCAGTTATCTAGTACCCATAACACAAGCTCTGCTTACCATGGGGCTAGATAATGCTGTGTGAATTGTCCAGCATTATTTATATTATATATATATATATTTATTATTGACAAAATCGGTGTAAGAATAGACCTCTCTAACTCGCCTCGATTACGAATTTAACAGAGCAAGGTAGCAGTTTCGTATATTATTAGCACCTTCACTGCGATCCCCAACCCGCATGCCCAGCGTAATAATGAGCCCATATGAATCAGTAAAGGAAGCGTCATCCGGGGAGGCGTATGTCCACCAGTGGACTGGGTATAGGCTGATGGATGAGTAATGTGAATCGGCGTAGATAAAAAGTATGGTTCAACAACACTATCTGACCACTCTTGATAAGTTTTCTTGTTTGTTATTTTTAGTTTTATTTTCTATGTTATTATGTTAATTGTTCCTGTTGTTTTTTGTTTTGTTCTATTTTTATATATGTACATAAGATAAATATTATTATTTTATATATAATTATCTTTTACATTATTATTTCATTACGCCACCGTCAGCTTTAAAACGTACCGATCCTATCCGTCCAAAGCCTGGAAGAGATCGCTTTTAGCGATAAGGTCGCCGATTGTGCCACTAGTTATAGTTAGTATTAAGATCCTTTAGTATTTTTATTATTTTTTTGTATTGATGGTGCAATAAAGTTATATAGTATTGTATTGTATTGTAGATAAAGCAAGAATAGACAGAGGTCTGCCCAGCAGTGGGCAGTTAAGTACGTAGGTACTACTGCTACGGCTGATAATGATTATTATGATATTGCAGGCTATTTCATTCCAAATTAGATTTCCTGCAATGAGTTTAATACCTCACAGATAATTCACTACTGTGAGACGTACTGGTTTAATGAGAAACTATTTATGATTATTGATTTACTGAGAAAAATCTTATGTCCAGGTACTCGGGTCTATATAATAATAATAAAAATTTAAATTTAAACCATCTGCCACTCTTCTTAACATTATGATTGACTTGTTTATGGCAGACGTCCGCAATCTCCCCTATAGCCCGATTACCCAGTCCATGCATCCATCACAATAGCCTGGTTTTATTTCTTTCATTTTTCTTTGCAATAGTCTCAACACCTGGCGGATACCATCTTTGGGTGTATCATATTGTGCACCCGAGGATGATACCCGCTATGTGTAGCCATCGCCTTTAGATTAACTTCTCAAAGGGCCTATGTGCGTTGGCTTCGGCCCCACGCAAGCCTTCCAAAGGACCGGGGCACTTTATGGCCCGAGATCATGGTAAATAAAAAAAATATTTCTCAAATAATAGGCTTACAAAGTACATTAAATTCTAAGTTAAGTAGGAGGTAGTGTAATTCGAAAAATTTTCTTTTTCTTCTTTAAATTAAAGTATATACTTTAGATACATGCATAGTATGTACTTTGGAATAAAAACCTTAGGGGACGAATAGATTGACTACTTGCTCTAAGTTTTCACTTGTTTTTAGATACAAGGGCTCATTCTCTCGGCTCTGTCAGGATTTCAAGTGCACATAATTATTTACTGAGATATTATAGTAGGTATTATTAAACAGATAAGACAACAAAAGCATAAACAAATAAACAAAGTAAAATGCTCCATGCATTCCTTATGATCTAAATGTTATTTACAAGACTTATATTACATAATAATGACTAAATACTAGATAGTAGCCCATTTGTTAATCTACGATTGAACCGACACTTTGATTGCTGAAATCACACGGTATGTATTTTCTACAAGTGACTAATATGCGTAAATCCACACTAGCGCAGCGGCTAAGAAAATACAGACCTGTGTGACTCAGCACAGCCGTCATATTTTTCGAACGAAACGCATGTGCGGCGCAACACAACCGCTGTGTAGAGCGGCACGAATGGCTTAGGCTAAAAAAAAGATCGAAGTCGTCGAAAAAAAATCGCAGTCAATGTGTTAACAGATTCTCTGTTTGCTCATAATCCAAACCCAACAAATACAGTTTCAGTTTTGTTTTAGATTCTAGATAACTTAGATCTTTAAGAGCTATTTTCCTGTTCAACTGATTGTATAGGTATGGTGCCAAGAATTGTGTATGCGCAAAGGAAGTTTTGCACGTTTTGAATATAGTTCCTATGGATTTAATAATCTACGTCGTAATTCTGTCATTTCTATGTGTCATTCCTTTTTTAAGACCGACCTCTGTGGCGCGATGGGGAAGGCCCGTCTGCGACACAGGAATTTACGGGTTCAATTCCCGCCTCGGGACAAATATTTGCACGATCTGCAGATATTTGTTGGTGATCTGGTAGTTTTTCTATGTATAGTTAAAATATCTATTTATGTAATGTATTTTATTTATTTAATTATATGAACGAGGATTTAAGACCTCTATCGAATTTTATTTTTATTTAGCAGTAAAGTTTATTCCTCACCTGGCCTAGTTAAAGTTCTCAGAGCGTGTCCGCAAGCGAGATAAAACTTTACCATGGAGCTACTTCCTTACCTACATACCATTATTTACTTTCTGCCTGTGTATAGCTCGAACTGATAATAATTTATGCATAGTATATATTTCCCCTATATTTTATATCTTTTTCTCCAACTCAAGGCTCATCATTATCAACCTATAGTAGTCCGCTGCTGGATATAGGCCTCCCCTAATGAGCCCCATAGCACCCTGTCAGCATGCCGCATCCACCATCTGCTTGCAGTCCTTTACAGCCGACAGAAAAATAATAGAATTTCTATGATTGCTTTCTATCGCAAGCGATACAAGAGACTGTTATTAGTAGAATGCGACAACTTGTCCAAGGTTGTCATAATTGTAAGCTTCATAGATACGACCACGATACGACTGAGACTGAGAAAGATTGTGGTAGTAGAATACCAAAAGGTGTCAATGGTGTTGATTTAGACGCGATACTACTGCCATTGTGAGGCGATTGTGTTAGTGGAATTAGGACCCGGTCTCCTGTGTCTCCTGGCCGGAAAAAATCGCTCTCAGCGATAAGGACCTTTTGTACTGTTTTTTTTTTTTAAATTTAGATATAAGATGCTTATTTGTTAATTTTTATTACTTTAAAGTGTTCATTCATTTATAATTTGACTTGTCTATGTAGGACTAAAGACAAAGTTATAGACTTCTGACTTCTGTGCCCTTTGAAATCTCTTGATTTGATTATGGACAATTTAATCTAGCCGTTTCGGTAGGTATCTATAGAAATACAGAAGAAGAAAATAACAAATTATCAAAATAGTATGTCAGGTATTCAATAATGACTTCATTTGAGTCAAAAAGTATCTACTTCGTACTTTTGTAAATATAAATGATTTAATATGAAAGAAAGAAAGAAAATATATTTATTGATTCACTGTAGGTACAACTTGTTACTACATAGTACTTATAAAATAATAAGTAATAAAATAAAAAATTAACTACTTAACTATAAAGAACGAGCGACTCTAAAAAGCGAACCAATTGGTCCTGTCGCAGCATAATGTTGCTTACTTTGATATAAAGAAAAAGAAACACTGCTGAGTGAAGGCCATATTTGCCATGAACACTGCTACGCACAATAATTTGTATGAAATATAGTATTAACTAGCTGCGCCCCGCGGCTTCGCCCCCGTGGAAATCTATGTGTCAAATGGTTTAATTTAAATGATAAAAATCCTATGTTAGACTTCTGGTTCTAAGCTACCTCTCCACCAATAATAATTATCAGCTAAATCGGTCCAGCCGTTCTCGAGTTATAAGTGTTGTAACAAACACGACTTTCTTTTATATATATAGATTTGCGTAGTTTTAAGTTAGTTGTGTATGGTACTCGTAGTTTTATGGTAAATAAAAATATTTTCTTTCTTTTCTTTCTTTTTTTCACTGAAATATCTGAAAGAATTAAGTCAAATTAAAATAACAGAAATATAACGTTAGAAAAACTTTAAAGAAATTTAAATCTAAAAAACGTTTGTCCGGGCTCAGTTCTTAAATCAGTTTTAGTTGAAAGGGTCAGAGAAACCCAGACCGAAGTAATTCAATCTGTGTCTGCTAGACTAAGCACTGTTTCATCGGCTACTAAGCACGTACCTAAAAGGCTTAGGCCCCTTCAATTTAAAAGATTTAAGAACTTTTACAAATATTTTAGTGTCTATTCAGATGTCGCCAAAACTTAACTAAACCTATTATAGATATAATTTATTATCTTTAAATATTTAACCGAAGTAGAGATGCCTGGAAGAGATCGCTTCTAAGCGATAAGGCCGCCCATTTCATTTTTCATTATGATTATTATTTTACTTGTCTAATGTAATGTCTTTTGATATATGTAGTATATGTAAAACAAAGTCGCTTCCCGCTGTCTGTCTGTCCATGTATGCTTAGATCTTTAAAACTACGCAATGGATTTTGATGCGGTTTTTTAAATAGATAGAATGATTCAAGAGGAAGGTTTATAATTATAAACCATAATAACATATAGATTTACACGCGGGCGAAGCCGCGGGGCGCAGCTAGTATAATGGACAAAAAATTGAAGTGAACAGTAAAATAATTTTATTTGATAATAATTTAATGTAATGAAATATAACTTGTCTAAGTGCCTATTTTTTTTTGTTCTTTATTCTATTTAAGGGACTTTGAGTCATTTTAATGACTATGTCTTTGTAAGTCTAATGAATAAATGATTTTTGACTTTTTTTTTGATACGATAAGTTCCACAAAAAGGAACCCTTATAGGACTTTGTTTATTGTCGTCTGTCTGTCTGTCCTTTCGATCGTTCCTACCTGTATAGTGTTGGGGGCATACGCTGACAAACTCTCAGCTTATAAAATGACGAAGGTCTGGCGCGGGGCGGTCCAAGGCTCTTACTCCATATCACAGCCATCATCGTAGCATTGCATTATAATCGACCATAAAACTTATCTTCAAACCGCCCGTAAAAGCTAAACAGCAATAAACAACTCATAACGTCCTTAGTTTTACGCGTTTATTTATTTACTAGCTGCGCCCCGCGGTTTCACCCGCTGGTGATAGATGTTTTGGATAATATACAATATATCTTTATAAATTGTAGCCTAAGTGCTATTCTGATGTATCAGCTATATTATTGTAAAGTTTCATTAAAATCCATTCAGTAATTTTTACGTGAAAGAGTAACAAACATCCATCCATCCATCCATACTTACAAATTTTCGCGTTTAATTAGTATGATTTAATAAATTTTTATCTATACAGTTATTATTAAATCGAAAGTCTATCTGTCTGTTTTCTTTTCACGTCTAAACGGATAAGCTGCCTGAAAAGCGCGGACTCGAACCCGCTGCCTTCCCCTCAGTACAGAGACGCTCTCAGCAAATCAGTAACTATTCTCTCTCATCATCAGCCTATGTTTGTCCAACGGACATTATGCCTCCCCTAATGAGTGCCATAGCGCCCTGTCTTCAACTTGACGCATCCAGTGACCTGCAGTCTTTCGCAGGAGGAGTCTTTGTCTTTTCGTCATCTCACCTGGTCTACGTACCTATAACGAGTCGTGGTCTCCACTCAAGAACACGTTTGCCCCAGTGGTTATCGTTTTTTCGCGGGATATGGCCGGCCCACTGCCTTTTCAGCTTGCTAACTCTTAGAAATATGTCGATAATAAAACTTCTAAAACCATCATGGTAATTAACACTAAAGTCATTTAAAACGAGATATTTACCATGATTTGATTTGTGAGCTTAAAGTGTGAAACTGTGCCGAAATATTGGAAAACTCAAAATCCAATCATGGTAAATATCCCGTTTTAAATGACTCTATGTCGATAACTTCTCTGTTCTCTTATTCTCCCTCATTATTATTTTCTTAGAGATTACTCCAAGTGCGAGGGCTTAGGCACTTAACAAAAACCTTATCCACAAACTTAGATTAATTCTTGATTAATTATACTTAATATGCGAGCAAAAGTTCAGCATTCTATTAGACGAAAATAGTGAAGTACGAATTAAGCTAAAGCTGTATTCCACATCGAAATAAAAACTTTGGTAAGTGGTGTTTTAGAAGCGACGTACAAAAGCAATAAAACTTTCTAACGTCTAGATCTGTTTGATAAATTACTTGGATGAAGTTTAATAAAATCCATGAAAGTGAACCCTGAGACATAATTATTCTGATAAAAGCTTTTCCGACCTCTTTAGGTCGTCTGGTTTGCTAACAACAGCTGAGTTTCACTTTAAGCTCTGTTCAATAGAAAATGATCTAGGTAAATCAAAAAACCTGGTTAACTTCCCGAATCTATACTAATATTATAAAGAAGTAAAGTTTGTGAGGTTGTAGGGGATAATCTCTGGATGTAGTAAACAGATTTTCTAAATTATTTTACCAATAGAAAGCCACGTTATTTGTGAGTGTCATAAGCTAACCCGAAAGTCGAAAGAAAACGTTTCTTACGAACGCTGCCTTAACGATCAGAGAAATATACATACATATGATTGCGTTTGCCGTAAAAGTCCACCCCGACGTGACTAAACTGGGACGGACGCTAGTCTATACTAATATTATAAAGTGGAAAGCTTTGATTTTTTGTTTGTTTGTTTGTATTGAATAGGCTCCGAAACTACTGGACCGATTTGAGAAATTCTCTCAAGGTGTAAAAAAATCACCTAATAAAGTAAAATTCGAGTTTAAAGCGGGTGAAACAGATTGGAACAGTAGTAATTATAACTTTTATAAATATTATGCATGTTCGGGTTTGCAAATGGGAATACTTTTCGTGAGACGTTGAGGATACTTTTCGTAAGACGTTGGGAATACTTTTCTTGAGACGTTGGGAATACCTTTCCTGAGACGTTAAGAATACTTTTCCTGAGACGATGGTAATAAGAAAATCTCACGTGAGACTTTGGGAATACTTTTCCTGAGTCGATAGTAATAGGAAAATCTCACGTGAAACTTTGGGAATACTTTTCCTGAGTCGATAGTAATAGGAAAATCTCACGTGAGACGTCGGGAGACCTTTCCTCAGACGTTGGAAATACTTTACATGAGACATTCATCATCATCAGCCTATAGCAGTCCGCTGCTGGACAATCTGGACATAGGCCTCCCAAAATGAGCGCCATAGCGCACTGTCTTCAGCTCCGCATCCAGCATCTACCTGCAGTCTTTCGCAGGTCGTAATCCCACCTAGCCGGAGGGCGCCCTACACTACGTTTACCGTTTACATGAGACATTGGTAATCGGAAAATCTATCATGAGACGTTAGGAATATCCCTATATATATAACCTCGAACATTTTGATCCGGCAGAATTCGACAGATCTCCGTAAAGCAGTCCGTGCCAGGTGCAAAGCCCCATAATATCTCAGCAGCACAGACGTATTCACTGTCGGGATATTCAAATATCTACCGCTGGACTAGAGCGGGGATTCGAGAAATTGAAATTTTACGCTCTCAATCGAATAATACATTGACGTATGGAAATATGAGTTTATCGTAGCAATGTTTACGTTGGGAAGTTTTAGCCGTTTCATTTTGGTTTTACACCTTTATTATTGAAAAGCTACATACCTATGTAGGTCTCGGATGTTAGTGTTGTTCAGGTTTATAATAAATATGGATATTTGCTAAATACCTAGCTTCCAAGGAACGGATAAAAATATACGAAATCCATACTAGTAATTACCTATTATTAATTACAAAGTAACTCAATCTGCCGGATCACAATGAAATTTGGCAGTGAGATAGATGGTATCCCGTTACGGACATAGGCTTCTTTTTATCCCGGAAAATGGCCTACGAAACCGCGGAAGTAGCTAGTGTAGTTTAACCGAAACCGCTGTACCACGCCTGAGGTATGCGAGCGGCGAGACGGGGGGGAAATATCGGCCGCTCCGTTCCATCAGTCTGCCGTCAACGCGTACTCTTGCTCTTTTTTCCTCGCCCACCACCTCGCCGCACTTTCCTAAGGAGTCGTACAGCGGTTTCGGTCAAACTATAGTAAAATAAATGTCTAATAGTATGTTATATGTACTACATATTTTTATCGTAAACATGTTGTACAGGGGATCTTAAAGATAAAGTGTTTCAAATTCGCACTCTGCTAGGGCGCGGCAATATTAACCTAGGTGGCTATAGTTTGACCGAAACCGCTGTACCGCGCCTGAGGTATGCGAGCGGCGAGACGGGGCGGGGGGGAAATATCGGCCGCTCCGATCCATCAGTCTGCCGTCAACGCGTACTCTTGCTCGTTTTTCCTCGCCCCCCCACCTCGCTGCACTTTCCTAAGGAGCGGTACAGCGTTTTCGGTCAAACTATAATACTTATTATAATCAAACGACTTATTCTATTTATTGTAGGCACAAAATATAATTTAATAATAGTTTTAAGGCTTTATCCTATCATTATATAATAAGATCTTGTTTACTAAACATAGGTACCCATTGTCTATGTAAATCCATATGGTGCTTCTTTATATTGTCTATGTACTGTCTGTCTTCCAAATAAATAACCTACCAGGTATTTCTTTTATTTTTATTTATTTGGAACAGAAATGGTGGGTAATGACGACCGATGTGGCGCGGTGGGCGAAGGTACGCCTGCGACACAGAAGGTTGCGGGTTCGATGCCCGCCTCCGAACAATTGTGTGTACGATCTGCAGATATTTGTTCCGGGTGTTCTGGTTTCTATGTATAATAAAAAATATCTATCTATGTAATATATTGTATTGTATATCAGTTATCTAGTACCCATACCACAAGCTCTGCTTACCATGGGGATAGATAATGCTGTGTGAATTGTCCAGCAAACTTAATCTAATTTAACTGATTTTAAAAACGAGTAAAGAATCTACCCGCATTATGGTTGGAAGATACTTGGAATTTGTAGTGCATGATTGCGCGGTTAATGTTAATGCATTATGGTGATAATTTCCGTATAATGGTAACGTTATACAGAAATGCGGTCACCGCGCATTTAAAATATTTGCCTTGTTGTTTTTCAGTTATCATTTTCATCATCATCATCATCAGCCTATAGCAGTCCACTGCTGGACATAGGCCTCCCCCAATGAGCGCCATAGCGCCCTGTCTTCAGCTTGCCGCATCCAGCATCTACCCGCAGTCTTTCGCAGGTCTTCATCCCACCTGGTCGGCGTCCTACACTACGTTTACCGAGTCATGGTCTCCAATCAAGAACACGTTTGCCCCAGCGGCCGTCGGTTCTTCGCGAGATGGCTGGCCCACTGCCACTACAGCTTGCTAATTCTATAGTTATCATTTTACTGCATACATTTAAACTGATTGGGTTCATCCCCCTGAAATGCTGCGGGTTTGATTACCGACGTGGGACGACATTCGTATGATCTGCAAATAATTGTTTCAAATGCGGGTAGATCTCTATCATGTTTACTTAGAAAATTTTAAAATAAATAGAATAAGAATTATAAAGATATATAAATACTACTGTGAAATTTGTGAATTGCTAAACGCCAAGGATTCAATCTTTTCGTCATTCTACCTTCCTAACCAAATAAAGTGAGCAAGTTTTGAACGAAAACTCACGTTTGCTTTTAAAAAATTGTGAGTTTTCAATAATATAGCATAGAAACTTTAGATGCGGTCTTAAAGGGTATTGAGATCTTTAGAATGATCAATAAATCTAGTAGGTGGTAGAAAATTGATGGTCTGAAACACCATCGGACTGCATTTCTGTAGAAAGCGTGTTTACAAGCCTGTAGACCTTTAAATGATTTATTTGAATCAACAAGAACCCATTTAGAACTTTGATTTGACTTTGAATGGTAAGAATTTGGTTGAGAAATCAAATTTAATTGAATGCAAAGAGAAGGTTGCTATTGAAATTACAAGCACATCACTGATATTACGACAGAATAAATATATAGTATACTATAGTATATAGTACTACTTTCTTCTATTGATTCTAGTATCAAAGATCTTGCTAAATGAAGACTTGACTTCTTTATGATTTACGTATGAAAACATTACTATTTAGAAAATAAAACACTTCACAGACATTAAAACAGAATAACTATAAATTACAGACACTACTTGATTAGACATCAAAGATATTTTGCTAAATAAAGACTTGACTAGAAATATTTATTATTTAGAAATTACAGGCACATCAGACCAAAAACGCTATTGGTGTATTCTGTGACCTTTCTAAGGCTTTTGATTGCGTGGATCATGGTACACTAATTAGGAAGTTGGAACACTATGGAATTAATAACAAGGCACTGGAGCTTATGCAATCATATTTAGCTGATAGAGTTCAAAAAGTAGATATTAGTAAAGAAAGATCTAGATGATCAAAACTTGAACTAGGCGTCCCGCAAGGATCAATATTAGGTCCTTTTTTATTTTTAGTATATGTAAATGATCTTCCGTTTTTAGCAAGAGATCTTTGTGATATAGTCTTATTTGCTGATGATACTTCATTGATTTTTAAAGTTGATAGAAATAAATATAACTATGACTATGTAAATAATTCGCTTTCACAAATACTAGATTGGTTCACCGCCAATAACCTACTACTATGAGTTTAGCAGAATAGGGTTCATATTTGATTGGGAACAGCCCGTCTGGTACACGGGTGTTACAGGACACTGCATGCTCAACAAATACCTATTTAATTTTGGGTATCATGGCCTGTCCATGATTTTTTGCAGGGGGTGCATGAATGCAGAGGAGACAGCTGCGTATGTGATTGTAAAGCACAATAGCGTAGCTTCTCAAAGACCTTGGGACACCGAGGACGCCTAACGAGGCATGCACCGGCATCAGCGAGCTGCTGGCCTTCCTGGAGGACATCGGGTGGTTAGACTAGCAGCCGCTAAACCTAACACGTAAAAAAGGCCAACTTGTGGCCTAAGTTGCGGAAACCGGTCCAGAGATATAAGAACAAGTAACTGGTTCAGTTTCAGTTCAGGTTACAAGCTAAACTGTGTATTCCGTAACGCCGTTCATGCTTCACTGGTTTTATTGTCTTCGTCAGACATAAACATAAGGGCAATATCCATAAAAAGTTTTTTCAGCCTCATTCCTCAGCAAATTACAAGTTTCTAAGTGCTTTAATATATCTTCTTTAAAGCGGTATGTAAACAATATTTTTCTTTTATTTGTATTCAAATAACAAATTATGTTTGAGATAGTAAGAAAAAAAATACAGTTAATTATTTTATATAGTAAGTAAGTAAGTAAATCATTTATTTGACACATAAAACACACACATACAATTAATCAGCTTAATAACAAAAGTACAAAATTAAAACAAAACATGATTATCAAAAGTAATAACTAAGAAATGCGTGTGTTTAGCAGTGCCAAAAAGGTATTATATATATTTTTTTATAACTTTCATATGACTTTGAGGTAACATGTATACGTAATACCCACTTAAGTATACTAATATTATAAAGAGGAAAGGTTTGATTTTTTATTTGTATGTTTGTTTGTTTGTAACGAATAGGGTCCGAAACTACTGGACCGATTTGAAAAATTCTATCACCGTTAGGAAGCCTAAATATCCGTGGTGAACATAGGCTATATTATATTTTCAAAAAAGTAAGGGATCCTTACTAAAACTCCAATAATAATTCAACCCAAGGTGTAAAAAATGTACCTTAAAAATTCCAATACCCGTGCGAAGCCGGGACGGTCCGCTAGTATGATATATAAATGGACTACTAGTGGTTTCATTATCGCTTCTTCCACATGTGGGCAAAAAATTTAAACTTTAAGATGTTTGCAATAAAAATTTGAATACAGATACAGATTAGGTACAGCTCATTTATTAGCACACATGGGTCTCAGAGGTCTGAGTTATAAAATATGGACCGTACATACATATATCTTGCCTTAGTCTAGGGCATGCAACATTTTTTTCCTGCGGTAGGCTATGGTCACAGAACATTTTAAAAGTAGGTTGACACGACAGAAAAATAAAATAAATCTCTTATTATAATAGTCATTACAAATAATAAGAATAAATAAATAAATAATGCTGGACAATTCACACAGCATTATCTAGCCCCATGGTAAGCAGAGCTTGTGTTATGGGTACTAGATAACTGATATACATAATACAATACATTACATAGATAGATATTTTTATGGTAGATCGGTGTCTGCCCATAAAAACTCGCAGTGCCTTCAGTTACTCCTTGATCACGGCGTGCCGAAATATTGGATAACTAAAAAATCGAATCATGGTAAATATCCCGTTTTAAATGACTTTAGCATTATCTAGTCCCAATATAAGCGAAGCTTATGTTATGGGAAAGTACTAAATAACTCATGAAACGAATAAATGATAACAAAAATATACTTACACATTACATACATATACAAAATAGATATTTTTCAATATCTTCACATAGACAAACATTTTTCCTGTCACAGGAATCGAACGAAAGAAATAGGTAACTAATACAGTGAGACAAGGTCGTACGATTTATTAAATTAATACATAGGTAATCAATATTAAAACCAGTTTTAAAATGTCATCTCGTCTTATCTCAGAAGTATAGCCACAGATTATGCACTTGTATGTAAGGCTCCGTGTGTGGCCTCTAATTCGCCCAGAGAAGTCATATTACCATCACGTGTATAAGCTAATGAGGCTAAGTTATGTTTAGCCATTTATGCATTTGAAATTCGCCTAGCCGATCTAGAAATAGAATGAATGAATGAATGAACTCTTTATTGTACTTAAAACTATAAAATAGACTGATTACGCCGGATCGTATCCTGCGGCGGCGATATAATAAATAATAATATATAAATAAATAATGCTGGACAATTCACACAGCATCATCTAGTCCCAAGCTAAGCAGAGCTTGTGTTATGGGTACTAGATGACTGATATACATAATACAATACTGATATACATAAACAAATATCTGCAGATCGTACACACAATTGTTCCGAGGCGGGAATCGAACCCGCAACCTTCTGCGTCGCAGGCGGACCTTCGCCCAACGCGCCACATCGGTCATATAACTAGTAAGTAGGTAAATCATTTACTCGTCTCACACACACATTCAATTGGTTTACTTAAGTCCTGTATTTTAACATAACTTAATACAAAATTTAAGTACAGATAAAAAAGAGGCGCCTCATAAGAGGTAAGCATACTTGAGAGACCTCTACTGCTTCTCGTTTTGGTGTAAGTAAAAGTACAGACGGCGTGTACGCCTATATTAGCATAGGTTTATTTATACCTACGCTAACATGGTCGCTAGTTTCTTTTTAATTACATCAAAACAACTCGTATTTTGCTGAGAAAATTTGAGTTTTCGACATTGAAACGATTTTACAATTGGGTAGTTTAAGTACTACTAAATCGGTCCTGTTTTCACTATCCGGCATGTCTCTATAAAGGTCAACCGGTCAGACACTGCCTGATATTAGTACCCTCACAGAGGCATTTAAAGGTCAATGTACGAGTATTATGCCTTTTTCGGCTTAGGTCAGGTTTTAACAGGAACCAACTTCGACCACTTCATTTGTCACCAGTGTCATCCGACACAAGATGGATTGCTTCACACAATATACAACCGTTAGGTCACTTAATCTACTATTGACTACACTTTTCTACAAACTACACAAATTCTTCTTCAGGACCGTAACCCATGCTACACAAGTTATTACCATTTATTTACTTAGCTCAAGTTTGTGGGGCAAGTAAATTGTTTTAAATTTATTCCTTCAGCATCATATACACAATGTATGGCGATACGATATCAGTTTTGTCTATAGAACAATCCGTGCTTGGCTTCCTGGTCATTCCACTGCAGGAATAAACATTCCCCACACACAAAAAAACCGTCTAGAAAAGAAAAACAAGACGGCACATTTAACTTCACTTCAAAACTGCACTCCACCGCTAATTATCATCCTCTGGATCTCCAAATTTAGGATCAATCTTTCCTTCTCCATAATCATAATCTTCGCCAGGAACACGCGGTATATCCGGTCTTTTCCGGAACTCTGCGTTCGTTGGTCCTTCAAAGACTATCGCGTTGGGGTCCTTTGTGTCCGGGTAGTAATACTTCTTCGAATCCCCGAGGTGAATGAGGCAGAGTATCACGACTGCGGCTATCCGGTACATTGACATGTTGACTGATCGACGACCGGTAAACAAATGGTAAGAACAGGTTCTGTCCGATGTTTTTATGCCGCAGCGGATTACGTGTGGGAACGACGCGGGCTTACCCTTTATTAGAGTTCGCGCCGCCGCCGCCGCCGTATAGTTTTGGTTCGAGTGCATTTTTAACCGACTTCGAGAAATGGGGAGGTTCTCAATTCGACTGTTTTTTTTGTACCAAAGAACTTTTACTGGGTAAACCGTTTTTGATAATAGCTGGTGCTTCCCGTGTGGTCCAGTTCTGACCATGCCATCCATGAGGAAACCATACAAGTCTTAAATTTGCATGAAGTATTTGCGCGACAAATTGACGAATAACTCGATAAAACGCCAACCGATTTCGAAGTTTTTTTTTTTAATCTAAGTTTTAAACCCATTTTCATTATTTAGGAATTAAAGTTATTTAATATAGTAATAGGAGTTTATAGTTATTTAAACACGAAATTAAGAAGCTTTGGTTAAATTAAGAAGCGTTGGCTTTACTTTGCTTAATCATTATGTTACAACTGGGTAGTCGTGGACAACATGATTGAAACCATAAAACAGAATTCTGAATGTTATTTTGGGAATTTTCAATTATATCATTACGAACCAAGTCAGTCTAATGAGGTAATAAGCCGGCATAAGACCTTTTTGTATAACCATTTCGTAGTCCTTCAAGACATTTTGTATTTAACACTTTGAGTGCTGAAATCACACGGTATGTGTTTTCTACAAGTGACTAATATGCGTAAATCCACACTAGCGCAGCGGCTGAGAAAATACAGATCTTTGTGACTCAGCACAGCCGTAATATTTTTCGAACGAAACACATGTGCGGCGCAACACACCGCTGGCTGTGTAAAGCGGCAGCACGAATTTTTTAGGTTAAAAAAAAGATCGCAGTCGTCGAAAAAAATCGCAGTCAAAGTGTCCTTCAAGACATTATTTACTAAAAATTTTCTTGTTTCCTGGTCTGATACATATTACTCAAATTATCATTTCTCAACTTGGTGCAAAAGCATGAGTCAATCTCGGCAGCTCTTTGTGAGTACGAATATAAGTAATTTGCAAAATTCCTCAACCAGTACGTATGTCAGTAATAGCATAAATGAAGGAAACATAGTAAAATTTTGAGTTTTTCCTGTACAATGAGGTAAACATTTCAACAAAAACATACAAAACATTTACCGGATTTTGTTTGCTTATTTATTTTATATGATTTGATTGATTGAATTTTATCTTCCGCCTATGGGTTCTCACTTTCGCGATGAAAAGCCTATTATGTTATTCCAAGCCTAAAACTACTTCTTTGCAAAATTTCAGCCAAATCCGTTCAGTACTTCTGGCTTGAAGGGTGGTAAGAATTTTACAAGCAAATTTTGATTGATACTTTAACCTGAATTCAAATAAATAAATAAATCATGTTAGACAATCCATACAGCATTATCAAGCCTCAAGCTAAGCCGAGCTTCTGTTATATGATATTGATAGATAGATATACTTAATACATTGAATAGATAGATATTTTTAATTACATAGAAAATACCCAGAACATCCGGCAATAGCAGATCATTTGTCCCAAAGCGGGAATCGAACCCGCATCTTCTTGGGCCGCCGGCGGACCTTCGCCCACCGCGCCACAATGATCAAAAAAACATGAATATCAAAGTCGGTTGCTAGGTTCACACAGCTCGCCACATAATAGTCGTCAAAAAGTAAATCATTTAAATTATGTAAGGAACTTTAAAAAATAGCTACCTAATACAAAAACTTGGGTAAATAAACTACCTACTCACGTTACGTAGTGAAAAACACAGAAGCTTTATAAACACAGACCTAGTAATTTATTTATGCAGTTTTATTTCTTATACAAACCTAAGTAAACCTTTTATGTTATGTTTATCTTTATAAAGATACAAGGCCAACTAATAACGGTAGGTACCTAAACAATTATTTTATTTGCGAAATACTCATGGCATTGAGCTATCAGAAGGCCATTTAATCTAGCAAGAGGTAATTAATTTGCCTTTGTTTCCTTTATAAAGTGTTGTGTGGTGGGCCGGCCATATCTCGCAAGAACCCGCTGAGGTAAATGTGTCCTTGAGTAGAGACCACGACTCGGTAAACGTAGTGCTAGGACGCCCTCCGGCAAGGTTGAATGGTGAACTGCGAAAGACTGCAGGCAAATGCTTGATGCGTCCAGGTGAAAACAGAGCGCTACAAGGGGAGGCCTGCCGTGGACTAACATAGACAGATGACATATGAAGTTAGAGAAGAAGGAGAAGGGTTTAGGGCACCTTTACTGTCATGCGGATAACCGCCCGCACGCGGATCTGGTCCGCGTGATAATTACTCAAGCTAATCCGCGTACCGGTTGCATTATTTTATATGAAACTAAGTTTTCCTGCGGCTCGTATTTTCGGTATATAAGTACTTAGCCTAATAAAGTACATGTCACTAACTTTAGGCTCTAAAATATTCGGGTGAAACAAAAGAAAAATAGATCCACGCGGCACCAAACCCACAAGAGAGGTAAAGAGCCCTACTGAGGTGCAAAAATACAAATCTCTGCCGTACTTAATGCACTTCTTTACCCTCTAAATTATTAGGACTCGTTATTTTGAAGGGATTTACGACTTGGGTTAATCTCAAGGTTGGTTCTTAGAAGAGCTTAGCGAGGCATCTTCAATTAAAATTAAGCAACAGCCCCGATACTAAAAGGGTCCCTCCTGCTGATAAAAT
Organism: Eupithecia dodoneata; assembly: GCA_947044415.1. Classification (NCBI taxonomy): domain Eukaryota; kingdom Metazoa; phylum Arthropoda; class Insecta; order Lepidoptera; family Geometridae; genus Eupithecia; species Eupithecia dodoneata. The sequence goes on from OX345665.1 coordinate 2,875,706, forward strand.
TTTATTATTTTACAATCTTTGCCTTTACTTCTGCTCATAACTAAGGGTAGACTCCACCAAAGCTGAGCTGAGATGAGTTGCGATGAGAAAAGTTAATTTGTGTTTTAAACAACCAATAGAACGTCGTTATTTCTTCTCGTCTCAGCTCAGCTTCGGTAGAAAGCAACGAGCGCAAATGTACATATAATTTAATGATGTGCTAGTACGATTTATAAGATATATGAATATACTAGTGGTTTCATTTTCACATCTTCCAGTAGTGGAAAAAAACACACCTTATTTCTTATTTGAAGAAATTTCTTATAAGAATTTATTATATACAATTTGACCTGCCTAAATTCTTATATTGTAAGCTAAAAATATAAAGAGTTTTGAGTTTTGTTTTTGTATGTGAAGAAACAAAGGAAGATCGAAGCGGAGATGTGAGCTGTGCCTCGCTAGTGTATTTAACTCAACAAACATCCGACGCCCGCCGCACGTAGCTCAACTGCTCTAACCAGCACACATCTCCGCTTTAGCCAGCACACATTATCGCTCCAGTCTAGTTTAGTCACTAATTAAGCTGCAGTAAGCATCTTCACACAGCTTCGGTGGAGACACCCTAGCTGAGAAACGCCTCCGCTACGGATATCTCGCACGTCTCCGCTTTGGTGGAGTCTGGCCTAAGACCCGTATAATGAAAGCTTGCTCAGTAACTTGAGCAGGAGTTGAGTGTTGAGTGTTTATGCCATAGAAAAGATGCGTTACTCAAGCATAGATCGATGACTGAGCAAGCTTTCATAAAAAGGGCCGGAGGCCCTTTCAAAAAAAAGATCGAGATTTTGTTTGACAAGTTTTCATACATTAAGGGTGCTGTTCTTCGAAAGATAATTGGACAGTTAGCTTTGACGTAAAATGTACGGTAACTTAAATTTTTTTCTTAGCTTCACGAAGTTTATTTTGTAAGCCTAAAGAAAAGAGTTTGAAGAACACTTGCCTATAAGTAAAAGTAAGCCGCGAAGCTGCTAATTGTCCAATTATCTTTTGGTGAACACCAGCCTTAACCGTCTAAATAATGTAATATAATAAGAGATACATAATAAGCGCCAAAACCTCAATAAACCCTGCACCAAGCCAAATGAGGCCTATATCGTCTCACATAATATTTAATGGGGATATTACTAGCAACACTGTGCACAAAGTATCTTACCCGGCTGCTTTGAAGATAACTGAAGAAGGTATATTTAGACGGGTAGGGTGTATCATCTAACGTAGGCACAAGCAGTAAATACCGTACAACTTTTAACACTTTGAGTGCTGAAATCACACGGTATGTTTTTTCTACAAGTGACTAATATGCGTAAATCCACACTAGCGCAGCGGCTGAGAAAATACAGATCTTTGTGACTCAGCACAGCCGTAATATTTTTCGAACGAAACGCATGTGCGGCGCAACACAACCGCTGTGTAGAGCGGCAGCACGAATTTTTTAGGTTAAAAAAAAGATCGCAGTCGTCGAAAAAAAATCGCGGTCAAAGTGTTAACATAATACAGTGACATCAGGGCCCGACCTATCCACTTTTTTGGGCTGCAACCCACCTAGGCTGCAGTCTGCTCGTGTGAAATTTAAAAATAAAAAAAATAATTTTATTGATTTTGCTACAAGATTCGCTTATAGCCTACTAGCTGCGCCCCGCGGTTTCACCCGCGTGGTGATAGATATTTTGTATAAATATACATACATTATATCTTTATGAATTGTACCCTATGTGTTATTCTGATCAAAATCCATTCAGTAGTTTTTGCGTGAAAGAGCAACAAACACACTTATATACATCTTCACAAACTTTCGCGTTTATAATAAGGACGGATGGGAGCGATCCATTCAAGAGTCAATGCTTTCGGTCCCTACTTACCTAATATCACAGAATATCTGTACCTATAACTGCGACGCAGGAGGTTGCGGGTTCGATTCCCGCCTCGGAACAAATGTGTGTACGATCTGCAGATATTTGTTTCGGGTGTTCTGGTTATTTTCTATGTATAATAAAAAATATCTATCTATGTAATGTATTGTATTATGTATATCAGTTATCTAGTACCCGTAACACAAGCTCTGCTTACCATGGGGCTAGATAATGCTGTGTGAATTGTCCAGCATTATTTATATTTATTTATATACCTAGTATTATCCAATACCTTCAAGCTAAGAGCATCGTTATTGCTCGACGTAAACCTACGAATACCCACTGACGCGCCATTAGTGCACTAAATGGATTCTCAATTGCTCTGTGACTTAATGACGGTATTGGAAATCAATCGTCAGGAAAATAAGGAAAACCATGTCAGAAATGGCATAATTTCCAACATAACACATAAAGATATTTTATTTTATAATAGTACCTACCTGCTTCAAGTGTTTCTTGTGGCATAACAATAATTATCATATGAGGTTGTGACTGACTGTTGGTAGACTTGCCTAAGTGCTTATTTTGTAAGCCTAAGAGGATATCTAATGTTTGTTCTAGAGAAGAGTTTTGTGTTCTCTAATGTTTAAGAGAAGAGTTTTGTGGAGTAAGAATCGAAATTACTAAAGAAACTTTCATCTGTTCCTTAGTACCAGTGTGCTTAGTATAATTACGAAAGAAATAATCAAGAGTTCGATAGACTAAACATTTCTGGGTCACTTGCTTACGCGTACAAAAAAGAATGAGTCAAATACAAATCCGTGCAAATAGTTAAAATAATTTTGGTCCAATATGTTGTGTCATACATAAATTACTTATCATGTTGGTTTACACGGATTTTACCGATTCCAAAATCTAGAATCGGTAAATTCCGTCAAAACAATTTGAAAAAAAAACTGTTTGTATCAAAGATTCTAGTAGCATACGAGAAGTATACGAGCATAAAACGATAACTATAATAAAACTATTTAACTATTCTGTTAAACTACCAAAATGAGTTCCTCTTTATCCGATAGAGGCGCTGCAAGTCGCCAAATGTATGGAAAGAGACAAAAACTGTTTTGCGTCATCTTAAACTATGGCACAACTTGTACTTACTCAGGAATTAAAAAAGAATTTTAAAATATGCCTGCCTCAAGCAGGCACTTTGTAAAATTTAAGACTATTTTTGAATTAACATGACTCTGATTATATTAAGAAATATCTGACTTTATTAATGATATACAAATATAATTTATTTTGCTCTACCGTAGCAAGTCAACCGTTAAATTAAAGGGAAGTAAAGCTCATCGCATATATAGACCGCACTGCTCCAGCATCACTATAGCACAGCACCAGCACACCATTTCCTCCACTCGGTTATCGCTAGCAGCAATCAGCAAGTTCGCTGTCCTCGCGAAAACTCATCTGTAACAGTATCAGTAAAAGTTAGTATCAAAAATTCTATGAGAGTGCTATTTTATGCCATCATCATTGTAAAGATGAAGAAGTGGCAGTGGACCGGCCATACATCACAAACCGACAACCGCTGTGGTAAACGTGTTCTTGAGCGGCCGCGACTCGGCAAATGTTAGTGTAGGACATCCTCCGTCCGACCAGGTGGCTATGGGGCAGAGCGCTATGGTGGTCATTAGGGGATGCCTATGTCGGGCAGTGGCTATCCGGCAGTGGCGTAATTTCTAGTTCAAGGTAATATTGGAATGCTTATTTTTGTGCTGTAGGTACTTTAGTGGTGTTGGATGTATGTGCTCAGTCCCTAAACGAGCGCTCGGTTGATAAGTTTAAATTGACTTGCGCACAAGTCTAACCAGGGCACAATTTCTGTATTTTCTGAGTAAAGGTCTCATAAGATAGCATGGCATAATCATTCCGTAACTGTAACTATAAATACAACAAGCTAAAGTTCAATTTCGTTTGTCTTCCAATTATTAATTTCAACAATGTTGATTTGTATGTCTTGTGTAATAAATTATTCAAGCGCGAAGTTGCGATATAAAATACGGCAATTATATTTGTTTGAATGTGGAGTCACGGGGTGTTTAGTCTGGGACCATACAAAACAATACAATACAAAAATACTTTACGTACAGATTATTATAAAAGACATAACATGATACAAGTACAATGGGCGGCCTTATCGCTTAGAAGCGATCACTTCTTCCAGGCAACCTTTGGATGGAAAGAATTATGTGAATTTAAGAAAGGCAGGGGGTGTACCAAGGATAAACTAGAATAAATATGAAAGAAAGAAAGAAAATACATTTATTGATTCACAAGTAGGTACAGCTTGTTACTAAATAATATTATAATAATCTATAAGGTAAACAAGAACATAAAGAAATAAATAAAATTAACTACGTATGTATTATATAAAAGCAACAAGCGACTCCACAAAGCGAACCAATAGGTCCTGTCTCAGCATAATGTTGCTCTACTTCTCCATAAAAAGTAGAGCAACGCTATATGAACATAACATGAATATTTAAAGATAAATAAATATATACATATATAAAATATGTAAACCTAATATACGTCTTAGTAATACTTCGTTTATAAATAAATAATAAGTACCAATATTCACCCATATCTCACAGAGAAGCTACAAATATAATATCGGGAATATGACGGAATTCATCGTACGGGAAAATCGATGAACATACATTTAAAAATACCTGCACACCTACAGAGTAACAAAAAGTGTAGTGAATGTTTTTTTACAGTCGTCGGTCAAACAACACAAAGTAAAAACTTCGATAAAATCCAAAAAGAAATCATTAAAACCTTAAAAAAGCATACGAACCTTAAGTACAATTAGATGGGGTCTATGGATACTTAACTCCCTCCATTCACATTATTCTTCTAAAGATTTCCTTGGGGTCGAATTAAGCCCTTATGGATGCCTTAAAAGTTTGTTGCCACCAGAGTTGTTAAAGATGGCGGCGGCAACCTGTCCTCACGTCGAATTTTAAACGACTGTAAAAGTAGGCACCTATACCTAATTGTATCGAAGTGGAATCGGTCTGACTCTCTCTTGGTATTTACTGATTTGTCAAAAGTAGCACTGATAAAATAAACCGTGATTTTCATCTTCTTCGACAGCCTATATTTATCCACTGCTGGATGCAGGCCTCCCCCTGATAAGCGGGCTATCGGCTTTTATTTTATATGGGGGGTAAGCCCATAATCCACGTTCTGGGCATGCGAGTTGGGGATCGCTGTTCGATGTTAAAATGTTCTACAGCGTGCCACCAAGAGTTGGGGTGATGACACACGACTAAAAAAATACTGAAATACGCTTTAACATAGTATATTTTGATGTTTATACATAAATGAAATACCGACTTTGAATTCCTTTATATTTTCACTGTTTTTTGCGGGACAGTGTGTGTGGCAGTGGGCCGGCCATATCTCGCGAAGAACCGACGGCCGCGGGGGTAAACGTGTTCTTGAGTGGAGACCACCACTCGGTAAACGTAGTGTAGGACGCCCTCCACCAAGTGGGATGACGACCTGCGAAAGACTGCATGTAGATACTGGATGCGGCAAGCTGAAGACACGGCGCTATATCGCTCATTGGGGAGGCCTATGTCCAGCTGTGGCCTGCTATAGGCTGATGATGATGATGATGATGATGCGGGACAAATTGTAATCCCTCGGAATTCAAATTATTTAAAGACAACCCGGGATAATTTTCTATACAAAACCAAAAGAACCATCAGAATCAGCCCACAATGTTGATAAATTTTCACCTGCGGTCTGCACCAACACCGTTAAATAAATAAGAAATCGTGACTTACTCGAACTCTCGGAAACTGTACTTTTCAAACAGATAGTTTTGACAAAAGTTTCCTCCTAATTCATTCCATACAATGGATGCTCACCGCGCTTTTAGCTTTTAGCAGAAGTAAAATTTGTGCCAAATTCTAAAACCCCCAGGTCAGTTTTAATTAAAACATTTCAACGAGTAGTGTCGCGGCTAAAGAGAGAACTACATTTTTTTAAATTCGTATTCCCGAATACTAGTTTTAGGGCGGCATGCCAAATACTTTTTACTTCGGCTTTCTACTATTTGCTAGGAAATAAACATGTTCTGTTTGTACGTCTGAACATTCGATTAATTAAATACTTTGTTAACTGTCTGTCTCCATGCGTCTGAAACTGGAAAATCACAGACAATTTAAATTCACAATAACTTGAATTTGCGACACATTACCGAGAAAAAGTTCAAGTCCCTCCTGAGTTCTTAATTTTTGTGATCAAATTCGGTACAAATCTAATATCTACCTACACTGCTTCTTTGATTAAATACAATTAGATTTTTTTTGACCTTATAATTAATTATAATAACCTTACTGACGAATTCTGTGTATTTTTAATGTATTAGGGCTTAATTGATAATGTAAAACTTTTAATTTTTTACCACGAACTCTAACTCAGAATGTCAGAATGCCCTTACAGGGTTAATTGTAACACCTTTAAAATGGACATTAATTCAATAAATAAATCCAAATCGCCAATGTATGCATATACCAACATATTTTTACAGACCAAAGATACAAATAGGTACCCAAGTAGTCACTTTAAAAAATAGGGCGTATGATAAATACCTGGGTCATTTAAATAAAAGACGGCTAGTGCCTGATCGATCTGGTGCCTTTATGCATGACAATTTACTTCTATTAGTGTGAGTTATATATCACTTTAAGGTAAACCGTCTTAAGTCAATAATAGGTAACTGTGGCTCAGTGCATAGGCACAGAATACCTATAGGCACATAATAATACTAGAATAGTATTATGTAGTAGACATAAGTGAAGGCGGGAAGGAAGGATCATCAAAATTGGCGCCAAGTAAATAAAAATAAATTCCGGAACAATCAGCGATCATCCAGGACGATTTAACCACTGAATGTTTGTCCTTGAGAACCAAAGATGCACTGTCAATGCAACTATGACTATTCAATGCATCGAATATGACTATTTCGGTCATGTAGGCTATCATGCTACTTGAGTGGCAGCGGGGTATGGTGCAAGATTGGCGGAGTGACGTGTCCAGTGAAAAATGTCTTTCCGAACATAGGTACATAAAACATACAGCTAAACATAGGAAATCCTCATTTTACAAGGTCGGTTAAAAAGGATTATAGGTTTATACAATTTTGACTCTGAAGCTCCAACAACATAAAATAAATGAATGGGTAATTGTGACTAATGCGAACTTCCCTAGAGTGACCTAGAGAGGCCTTTGCCCAGCAGTGGGACAGTCCTGACTGATATAATCACTATCACTATCACTACATAGTATAAAACATAGTCGCTTCCCGCTGTCTGTTTGTCCCTGTGTAGGTATGCTTAGATCTTTAGAACTACGCAACGGATTTTGATGCGGTTTTATTTTCATAGATAGAGTGATTCAAGAGGAAGTTTTATAAACCATTTGACACATAGATTTCTACTTATATTTTTGCCCATGCGGGGCGCGCCCCGCGTGGGCATGCTAGTAATCATATATAGGTACTACCTTAAGGAAAACAGATATAAAATAATGAAAACTGATTTCCCTGTCTACACTTCTAAGATTGGTTTTCTCCTTTGGGATCGCAAAGGTAAAAAGTTTGCGGAAAGGAAAAAAGGAAATTAAAAACGTGACCAAATCGGTGACTTTGATTTAAATAAACAAAATGCCTACCAACTACTGTCAATTTGTCTGTTAAATGTAATCTAGAGAACCATTCAGGTCGATTGAATCGTCAAATAAATAAGGTACATAACCTCCGGCACAAAGCTTCAACTTTTGTGCAAGGTATTCTTAAACTACCTCATCAGAAAATACTTATTCTAATATTTGAGCAGCCGATGGGAACATGAATCTTTAAACATCTAAACATCGTTGAGCGGAAATAGAATTTAAAATTTAAGGCAATAGATGTTCTAGAATCCAATATATTTGATGTCAACAAAATCTGAAAACTTCGCATAAACTGATAACAATAACAAGGAAACCACAAAAAATCAAATAAAAACTGTAACAAAGTGTAAAATCACAAGCGCAGCAAAACAGGTTTCAAAGACTACTTCCTAAACGGACAAGAGACGAATGAAATTATAAATGAAAGCCTTCAAACATCTTTCAACTCGATTAGTTCCGATGATTTCAGTGCCATAATTTTTTGTGACTTTCTTTATTTACAAAAACGGCTAGAATTCGAGAACCGAACATAGAGTATACAATGATCATCGACCCAGCTCGAGTGTGCTGTGCCAGCTGCAGGCGTTGCTTTTTCAATGGGTAAAACATTCTAAAGGGGTTTTTCTTGTCTAATTTAATATATACATTTAAAAAATCTACGTCGACGGGACTTGAACCCAGAACCCGCCCTCAGCACGGGATGTGCTAATCAATACGCGACGACCGATGTGGCGCGGTGGGTGAAGGTCCGCCTGCGGCGCAGGAGGTTGCAGGTTCGATTCCCGCCTCGGAACAATTGTGTGTACGATCTGCAGATATCTGTTCCGGATGTTCTGGTCGTTTTCTATGTATAATAAAAAATATCTATCTATGTAATGTATTGTATTATGTATATCAGTTATCTAGTACCCATAAGACAAGCTCTGCTTACCAGGGGGCTAGATAATGCTGTGTGAATTGTCCAGCATTATTTATTTATTAATTATGCCACGAGGTCAAGTAACATAATACTAGTCGAAAAAGTCCTTCAGACTCTAGCGCCGCCGTTTATCGAAATATTAAATTTCTTAGAACCTCTCCCGGATTTAAGGACTAACAAACTACTATTATAACACAAATCTTTGCTCGTTATTGTAATTTTTTGATTACTAGTGATTACTGTCGCTTATTTTTTTTACCTTTCTTGTCATTTAGTAACAAATAACGCTAATTAATCGACATAAATAAAAATCAACACTCAAATCACCTATGAACTCTATGGAAAATCTAATTTAATAAAGTTTAGTTGAATTAATCATAAAAAAATAATAAAATGGATAGCACCTGCCTGTCTGGCTTTCTAAAATGTATTTTTTTTACGTCAATTAAAATTAGTGTCCTAACTACTTAGCAAAGACTTTACCTTTTAAAGTAGAATTGACGAACAAGCCGCAAATTGCGAGATGGTTTCAAAACAAATGTCTAATTAATGTCGTCTGATTCAAAGTTCTTAAAAGCTTTCGGATAGAATACAGAAGAGTATATCTGTAATAGTTTAGGGTTGCAATTACAAAAGTCAAAAGATTAAACTGTAAATGCTTTCACTAAAATTATTAGTTTCATAACTGTTGTCGTTTTGCGGCCGGCAATTTCAATTGCTAGTCGCAAAGCACAACGGTATTATTGCTATATTATACTAGCTGCGCCCCGCGGCTTCGCCCCCTTTAAATCTATGTGTCAAGTCAAATGGTTAAAATGATAAAAAGTATCCTATGTTAGACTCCTGGTTCTAAGCTACCTCTCCACCAATTTTCAGCTAAATCGGTTCAGCCGTTCTTGAGTTATAAGTGTTGTAACAAACACGACTTTCTTTTATATATATATATATCGTGTAGGTATAATTATATAAGTTTTGTTTCAGGTGCAAATTCTATTTAATTTATGAAGTAAGCAGGTTTTATTTCATTTCTTCAAATTTTACTTGCATTGTATAAAACCACTATACAAGTCTTGGTCCGCAATGACTGCCCTGCTGGCCACGGTATGATGTATGATAGCCTCAAGCTAAGCTTGCTTTGGTCTCGGCTTTCAAGCTTGGTCACCATTACAGCCCTTGCTCTCCGCGCTATAAAAGCCTTGACCTGCAGTCTCGACCTTCATTCCAACAGGTATGTCAAGGGCTGCAATGCCGGCGATGGCCTGGACCTGTGCTACGCTGCGCTTTCAGCCATCAGCATTGCAGCCAGCAACCCTTCTATTATTGATGCAGCAAACCCACCTATTACTATTGAATAATGTCTTCTAATAAAGTGACTCGGCAAACATAGTGTAGAACGCCCTCCGGCCAGATGGGATGACGACTTGCTAAAGACTGCAGATGCTGGATGCGGCAAGCTGAAGACAGGGCGCTATGGCGCTCATTAGGGAGGCCGATGTCCAGCTGTGGACTATTAAAGGTTGATGATGATGATGAATAAAGTAAAGCTACAGATTTATCTATCCCTGATTAGTTTTTACCGGAGGTACAATGGCGCAACGCCAGTGAAAACATAATAATACCTAAATAACTTTTACCGATACCAAATATATAGGTGATACCATTTATAATGAATTAGTGCCTCTAGCAAAGATCAGGAAGAATTGGCTCCATAACCAATTTCACCCTCATCAAACTCGAGGTTCCTACAAAACCCTGTTGAAATTTAAATTAAAACGGATTCTATCGTGCCCAGACGTACACCATTAATCAAGTATTCTTTAAATGGAAACTAGCTTTTGCACGCTGCTTTGCATGCATTTTTCCTTCAGGGATTGAAAGTAGCCATAAAGGCGTATATTAGTGAATTATCCCGATGGACCCATAAACATATTGTTCCCATGGATTTGATGACCTCTGTGGCGCGGGGGGCGAAGGTCCACCTGCAATGCAGGAGGATGCGAGTTCGGTTATATTAAGAATATTTCAAAACCGTTCCATTTGTCCCGAGGCGGGAATCGAACCTGCAACATCCTGCGTCGCAAGCAGACCTCCGCCGACCGTGACGAGGACGTCAAAATCAAATGAAATACTTTATTCAAGTTAACATTATTGTCCCCTGTGAGGCTCGCTTATTATTTTTTATTAAAATGTAAGTTTCTCTGTAATATTATTTTTGTCTGGAAAAAAAATCTAAACGTCCAAACTTTTGTAATTACTTTAATATTAGTGAGTTTTGATCAGTGGACAATTTCCTAAGTAAGAATAATGGTGGGCGAAATGAAACGTGACGAGAATTAGTCAAGATTCTACCCGTGTCAGAAATCAAGGTGGTTTTGTTGATTTCCTATTGAATTTTACATGATTAATGTTTCAGATGATGTATTGATTCTTACAAAATATTTAAGGGCAATGATCATAATTAAGCAAGCTTTTACCTGTCGGTAAAGATGACTCATCAATTGCATACAAAAACGAAACCGCGCAGGCTTTACCAGAATTAAGTTAGAATTCCCAACCAAACAATTTTTTTTTTAATTAATTTTTGTCATCCTCTTCGGGACTTGAGCTCGCAATTTTTTTTTTAACTGTCATCTAAAAGTTAATTTTTTACCTGTATGTATATTTTATATGTGACCACTCTACATACTTGAGAATCTGTGATAAATAATTTAACATTAACATATAGTATAAAGAAAAATTAATGTAATGAATATTTTGGACATTTTTATTATTATTATTTAACATTTTTATTTTTATTTGACATTGTTTACTTGTAATATTTTTTTTGACATTTGTAGAATTATTTTGTATACTCATCTTTTAATTGTCTATATTTATAAGCCTATGTAAAATTTCCGACACAATTTAAATTGTTTGTGAAATAAATAAATGAATAAATGAATGAATGAATGAACTTAGTGTAACTGTTTTCCGTCAATTGTGAAACTATTTTAATGATTATTTTGGATTTGTATCATAAACAATGATCCCGGGTTTGTCCTATTTAAATTGTATCCCCGGGGAATTCGGGGATTACCATTTATTCCGCAAAAAGTGGAATTTGATGTTAATTTTTAATTTTTTCAATAGTAGGTATATTTTTACACAAGGGACCAGGCCAAGTCTTTAAATATATTTTGCAACCTCAAGAAATAGAATCATAATTATTATTTATTTCTTTGCCATTCTGTTCTATTTGCATATAACAAATTAAATAAGCCACGTTCACTTTTAGTTTCAGTTATTCCAAACCAAAAATTCCAATGATTTCGCGCTATTACAGACTTTTTTGTGTTTTCGTTACCCTCAACATAAAGTACCTACGCATTCTACCACAGAGGAAGGTCACACAAAAATGCAAAATCAACAATTGACAGATAGACGGACTTAAAAAAAAAACAATCACCAAAAAGGCGCATTCAGTTCCATTTTCAAAAATAGATTCAAATGATTCAAAATAAATGTTCTTTGTAAATGGAATACCAAAAAGTCGAGTTTTTATGTAAGAGGACGATATGTCTCGTACTGCCTGATGGATTCAGACAAAAATTAAAAAGTTAAATACATTTAATCCCAAGGGAGTAGACACGAGTTTTACGCCTGCTAAGTTACGCTATAATGACACGCTTTTTGAGCAAGCGTAGTGAAAAACAAATTATTATCTCCATTACGTTTTACAACCAAACGTGTTGCGGCATTATCCTTTGTTTATCTCCCTATTTATTTATATTCCAAACTCACAACAATTAAAGTTAAATCGTTTGTTATCTAACGCGAGCCTTTTTTCAGTCATAAGTTAAAAGGATCGATGTTATCCATTTTAAATGAAGCTTTTTAGCAATTTCCGAATTCTGTTCCATTTAGATTTAGATATCGGGTAATTGGGTATCCGGCGATCCTACAAACCCAGCCCTTTACAACAAACATTCATCAAAATGAGCCGTTCTACTAACTGATATTTTTGTAAGAATCAATTTTCTTACAAATATATTTGTTTACTATAAAATCAGCCAGTACCTAACGCATAGTTTAGCATAGTTCATTTGACAATGAACCTATACAACAGCAGTTTTATTATATTTATAACATTACTGGATTGGATTGATGTACCTATGGATGGGTGTTAACACTTTGACTGCTGAAATCACACGGTATGTGTTTTCTACAAGTGACTAATATGCGTAAATCCACACCAGCTATGTTTACCAGCTGTATTTTCTCAGTCGCTGCGACTGAGAAAATACAGATCTTTGTGACTCAGCACAGCCGTAATATTTTTCGAACGAAACGCATGTGCGGCGCAATACAACCGCTGTGTAGAGCGGCAGCACGAATTTTTTAGGTTAAAAAAAAGATCGGAGTCAAAGTGTTAATTACTTATTCCCGCCAAAACGACTTAACAGATCGGGCTGAAAAATTCAATACAGGTAGTTCTGGGTCTAGAATAAAACATAGGCATACTTTTTTATCCCATAAATCAGTTCCCATAGAATAGAAATAACCTTTAGAAACAATGCGTGCTTAGCCGCGAGCAGAAACTAGTCAAAACATAGTATAAAACAAAGTCGCCTACTGTCGCTGTCTGTCTGTGCCTATGTATAAGAACTTTAAAACTATGCAACGGATTTTGATGCGGTTTTTTAAATAAATAGAGTATATCAAGAGGAAGGATTATATGTATATAATACATGCATTTGCACCCGGGGCGGGTCGCTAGTCTATAATAAAATAAATGAAAAAAGTTGACAGTTAAAATCAACCAATCACGACCGCAAACGTTATCGTTTTCGAATCCGTACAACATACATTATCAATCTCGCTATACCTACTTCCTCAATAGACATATGTACATATATATGTCCACTACTGATTACAGGTACATAACCTTTCACACCACAAGGGGTTTTGCCATGACAAAACCCTAAGTTCGATCAAGTGACATTCTATTTGACGTAGGTAGTTAAATTCTAGTGGAAAATCCACTCAACGCAAAATTTAAATAAGTGATTGCTAAGTAGGTTTTTCTCTATTTGTGTTTCTACTTCCTTAAGGCTAGGTATTCCTGCGGGCCTAGAAAATGTAACTAAACGAATGACACACTTGACGTTTGATATCGACAACCATAGACTAAGCGCGGTATTTAGCGATCAGACGAATAGACAAGGCGATCGCTCCGCGAAGGTTACTTTGTCTAATTTTTTTAAACTTATACTTAGTTATGAAGGTAGAGAATTGAGGCTAACAGCACAGAGGTTCTTCACAGCCTCTGTGTCTGATTCCTGGGTATACCTAGGCTAATATCATCATCACCAACCAACCTGTTGGACATAGGCCACCCCTAATGAGCGCCGCCATAGCGCCCTGTCTTTAGCTTGCCGCATCCAGCATCTGCCTGAAGTCTTCCGCAAGTCATCATCCCACCTGGCCGGAGGGCGTCCTACACTACGTTTGCGAAGTCGCGCTCTCCACTCAAGAACACCTTTACCTTACCCGAGCGATTGTCGGTTCATCCTGATATAATTATGGCCAGCCCACTGCCACTACAGCTTGCTAATCCTTTGAGCTATGTCGGTAACTTTGATTCTACGTCGAGTAACGACTTGTCTGTTGAAATTCCATTCCTAAGTTTATTCTCTTTGAAAACAAAATTAAATCTGTGTTAACAAAACCAACAGATCTGTATTTATTTAACTACGGGCTCTAACATGTACTTGCACAAACAGGAAACTATCTCTTTTGCGTTAATTTGTCCAAGTCTTAGAGAGTTTCCTTATGGTTTGGTAGTCTACCTACAGCCAATTTCATTCATTAATATTCCAGTATTACAAAAAAAAAAAGTTTCTTTATTACTTTATTTATTTATTACAAGTTCAAATAATGGTAGAATTATATGAACTTTCTTAATTATTGTGTAATTTTTCAGAGAGAAATGAGATTTTTTTTTTTATTGTCTAGTATACACATTGTAAATAAATGTTAATATACAGTATAATTACAATCTAGCCATAGAATTGGCTAATGGGTAATTTAGTTTTAACTTATTTTTATATCAACATATTACTAAGAACGTGTCCATTGGCACTTTTCTTAATGTCACTATACTTAAGGTGAAGACACTTTGTTCATGTGTTCTTTAAGATAGCACTTCTGCACATACACTATTATTATCACTACACTAACTCAAAGGGTTTTGTCCCTTTAAGCCTTCTCACTTTGCCATACAGGACAATAAATTTATATCTATACTAATATTAAAGTAAGTTTAAGTTTGTGAGGTTGTAGAGGGTAGGTAATTAATCTCTGGATCTACTAAGCCGTTTTTGAAAATTCTTATACGAATTGAAAGCCACGTTATTTATGAGTGTCATAGGCTATATATTAATCCGAAAAATGAAAGACTTTTTCATGCATAATGGTACATTTACTCGAGTAAATGTACCTTTATGCATGAAAAAGTCTTTCGTTCATCGCAAAATGTTTAAGAAACAAATGTCAACCCGGGCGAAGCCGGGACGGGCCGCTAGTAAATAAGAATGAACAATCACACAACTACAATACGAGCTAAGATAAAGACAGATATATAGAACGAGTCAAAAGTTAAAATGTCTTGCAACCATGTCTCGTTTCCATATAGAACAGAAGCACCGTGTTCGTAGAAGTGATACGCGAAAGTCCGCGCTCAAAACCACGAATGTTGTTAGTGCGTGGACTTAATTTGAGTTCCGGAGATTGTGCGGCTTTTGGAGAAACCCGGAGCTCCTTGCTCAATTTTCTTATTAGTTTCCTGGTTTTGGAGGCTATTGAACTCTTTGATATCAAGGACAAAGCTAAAGCTTGACAAAGTATTTTATACTAGTTTCCGCCCGTGGCTCCGCATGTGTTGTTTCTATGGTAACGTTTTTCTTGATTTATACCTTTTTTATTGGTATAATATTCAAATAGATAATTATTTATCACCAGTTTATCACCGGGACAAAAAAGTTCACAATATTTATAGATAGTCAGTAGAGAAATTATTAATTTATAGAACTTAACGACATTATGTGTAACATGTGTACCTACGGTGGAAATAAACAAATACAAATAAAACGCTTTGCAACGACATTTTTCCGCGTTTTTGTAGCTATATATATAATTATATATATATATATATATATATATGTATGTAGGTAGGACTTTACCGGAATGCATTACCTACCCCAATAAGACAAGCTAAATCTCTCCCTATATTTAAACATATGGTCTACGAACATTTTCTTTCTTCAACTTCAAATAGTTAATATTTAATGTATGTATATGTAATAGTGTCTATAATCAGTATTTATTTCCAACGTATAAACATGTATTTATGTATTTGTATTGTATATAATTTATAAACAACATTAGTCTATAATACGCCACCGTCATACCTGTACTTTAGCTACGTGTCCATCCAAAGGTTGCCTGGAAGAAATCGCTCTTAGCGATAAGGCCGCCCATTGTGCATCTGTATCTTTGTTCTTTACTGTTTTGTTTTTCTGTATTTGATGTGCAATAAAGCATATTTGTATTGTATTGTATTGTATTGTAGTACAGACACATTTCATCACATTTGTATCTTCTTAGAAGCTGAAAAAATCTTTGTAACCCAACCCTTTCCCGCTAAAGTTGCTGAAGCTGTCAAGCTGATAATAGACAAGCAGAAAAATTAATGGATTCCTAGTCGTAAAAGCTTTTGGACACCTAACTTCAATATCTTAGCGATACGTTACACTTACATTATGATAGTGCTTGCGTCTTCTTAAGACGCTTACCAAAAAGAGGTATAGACAGATATATAGATAGACAATAAGAGGTATAGATACATATATAGATAGACAATAATGATAATGTTGATGGTAGGTGTTTAGAGTAAACATTCTTGTTAATTAATTTTGTTACTTAAAGATAATTATCTAATTGAAATTTGACGACCTATGTGGCGCGGTGGGCGAAGGTCCGCCTGCGACGCAAGCGGTTGCGGGTTCGATTCCCGCCTCGGAACAAATATGTGTACGATCTGCAGATATTTGTTCCGGGTGTTCTGGTCGTTTTCTATGTATAATAAAAAATATCTATCTATGTAATGTATTGTATAATGTATATCATTTATCTAGTACCCATAACACAAGCTTTGCTTACCATGGGGCTAGATAATGCTGCGTGGATTGTCCAGCATTATTTAATTTTAATTTTTTTAATTTAATTTAACTTTATAGATGCTATATGTACACAGAGTGGTGTGGAAGCGGTTCATCAGCGTCACCGTGAAAGCCTTCCAGGACGGGCACGACCTTCAGGTCGTGCCCGTCCTGGAAGGCTTTTACGGTACATCTTCTTACATGTACCTTAACTTTATTTTCACAGTCTTTCTTATTATATTATTCTGTTATTTATCCGTGAAAACCTTCAATAAGCTTTCTAGTAATAATGAAATAATATCGTTTTTTATCTCGCATTTTAAAATTTTGAGCGATAATTGTTGTTTTAATATTGATAAATAACCAGTGTTTATTCGTTTTCATAAATCAGAAGAAAAAAATAGATTTAAATAGACAGTTTTTTTAAAATCAATTTTTGATGTTGCACTTTTGAAGAAAAAAGCTAAAAATCATGATAACTTAAAAATGGTTCACTTTTGCATGATGCACATGGGGATGAAAATTATCGAAAATAGTCACCCCTATCACCTCCTAACGGGAATACGTCGAATTACCAATAACCCTGTAGATATATTGTATATGATCCAAAATACTATCTATCACCACGCGGGTGAAACCACGGGGCGCAGCTAGTATTTAATAAAAGTATATTTACAGCGTCTATAAACTGCACAAATAATTTACCCTTCACTGAACACAGGTCTTACACTAGCGGCTTTATAAACACCTCTGAATTTAAACCGAGGAAACCCGGTGCAGCTTGGCTGGATGCTTCTAATGGACCGATATAAGTCGATATTGGAGGGTAGAGAAGCATTTCCTAAGGCGGTACCTACATAATAGTCTGTAAGCGGATTTTGCGAGCTGTATTCAGAGGAAGTTGAGTTTTGGAACAACATTTTGATCTTAAGTTATTAGGAAAATGCTTTCTGACTTTTGGCTAAAGGGGTCCAAATTCAATGCAACTATAATAATAACAATAAAGCCATTTATTTGAGGTCCGATAGAAGTGGATATTGGAGGCTAGAGAAGCATTTCCTAAGGCGGTACCTACATAATAGTCTATAAATGGATTTTGCGAGCTGTATTCAGAGGAAGTTGAGTTTTGGAACAACATTTTGATCTTAAGTTATAGGTAAATGCTTACTGACTTTTGACTAAAGGGGTCCAAATTCAATGCAACTATAATAATAACAATAAAGCCATTTATTTGAGGTCCGATAGAAGTGGATATTGGAGGCTAGAGAAGCATTTCCTAAGGCGGTACCTACATAATAGTCTATAAATGGATTTTGCGAGCTGTATTCAGAGGAAGTTGAGTTTTGGAACAACATTTGGATCTTAAGTTATTAGGAAAATGCTTACTGACTTTTGGCTAAAGGGGTCCAAATTCAATGCAACTATAATAATAACAATAAAGCCATTTATTTGAGGTCCGATAGAAGTGGATATTGGAGGCTAGAGAAGCATTTCCTAAGGCGGTACCTACATAATAGTCTATAAATGGATTTTGCGAGCTGTATTCAGAGGAAGTTGAGTTTTGGAACAACATTTGGATCTTAAGATATTAGGAAAATGCTTACTGACTATTGACTAAAAGGGTCCAAATTCAATGCAACTATAATAAAAACAATCAAGCCATTTTTTGAGGTCCGATATAAGAGGATATTGGAGGCTAGAGAAGCATTTCCTAAGGCGGTACCTACATAATAGTCTGTAAGCGGTAAAAATCATGCTAAAGCTTGTTTTGACCTTAAGTTATTAGGGAAATGTGTGCTGGCTTTTGGCTATCATCATCATCCTATAGCAGTCCACAGCTAGACATAGGCCTCCCCCAATGAGCGCCATAGCGCCCTGTCTTCAGCTTGCCGCATCCAGCATCTACCTGCAGTCTTTCGCAGGTCGTCATCCCACCTGGTCGGAGGGCGTCCTACACTACGTTTACCGAGTCGTGGTCTCCACTCAAGAACACGTTTGCCCCAACTTGCTGTTTATTTTTGGCTAAAGGGGTCCAAATTCAATGCAACTATAAAAATAAAGTCATTTATTTGAGGTCCGATATAAGAAGCAATATCTTCTTAGGATAGAGAAGTATTTCCTAAGGCGGTACCTACATAATAGTCTGTAAGCGGATTTTGCGAGCTGCATTCAGAGGAAGTGAGTTGTGGAACAACATTATGCTACAGCTTATTTTGATCTTAAGTTATTAGGAAAATGAGAGCTGACTTTTGGCTAGAGGGGTCCTAATTTAATGCAACTGTAATAATAATAATTACATAGTATAAAACAAAGTCGCTTCCCGCTGTCTGTCTGGTTCTATGTATGCTTAGATCTTTGAAACTACGCAACGGATTTTAATGCGATTTTTAATAGATAGAGTGATTAAAGAGGAATGTTTATAAACTATTTGACACATAGATATCCACGCAGGCGAAGCCGCGGGGCGCAGCAGGCTGCCCTATCATGCAAATGGATAAAAAATTGGCAAATACTCTGTAAAGAAATCAATAGGGTCATTTAACATTATTTTTAATTTTTGCAGCACATATTGCGTCACACACGTCGCCGACATTACGTGTTAGTAAATAGGTTTATTTTATGTATGTTAGATTAAGGTATATATTTTATATGGGCCGTGGAGACCACGACTCGGTAAACGTAGTGTAGGACGCCCTCCGACCAGGTGGGATGACGACCTGCGAAAGACTGCAGGTAGATGCTGGATGCGGCAAGCTGAAGACAGGGCGCTATGGCGCTCATTGGGGGAGGCCTATGTCCAGCAGTGGACTGCTATAGGCTGATGATAATGATGATGATGTAGTTTTTAAGTATTTTCCATCCTGTACTAGACTAATATTGCCTGAAATAAATGAATTATAATATTTTTAAACCATGTTACTGTAGAGGCAAATTATTTCTCTTAAATCTCTTGAATTCGTATTTGGCTGAAGCATCATTAATTCGGCTGATGTCCGGTGGTCATGGTGTTATTTCGCTGACCCTAGTGACCCTTCGAACCAGATCTAGATTACAGGTAATTAATAGATTGGGATTCAGACAGAACATTTCTATAGAATGATGAAATGTAAATACCGTGAGTACCTAATACTAAAGCAACAAGCCCTTATCTAATAAATTCAACAAACGATCCTTGAGACAACTTCAGTGGCGCTGTGGGCGAAGGTCCTCCTGCAACGCAGAAGGTCCCGGGTTCAATTCCCGCCTCGGGACAAATTTCTGTACGATCTACAGATATTTTTTTCAGGTGTTCTGGTCGTTTTTTACGTATAATTAAAATATTTTTCTATTTAATGTATTGTATTATGTATATCAGTTACCTAGTACCCATAAATTCATGTTCTGCTTAGCTTGGGGCTAGATAATGCTATGTGAATTGTCCAGCATTATTTATTGTTATCAATACATAGTATAAAACAAAGTCGCTTTCCGCTGTCTGTCTGTCCCTGTGTATGCTTAGATCTTTAAAACTACGCAACGGATTTTGATGTGGTTTTTAATAGATAGATTAATTCAAGAGGAAGGTTTATAAACCATTCGACACGTAGATTCCCACGCGGGGGAAGCCGCTAGCCGCTCATCTAGTTGTTAAATATATAACTAACTAGCTGCGCCCCGCGGCTTCGCCCCCGTTAAATCTATGTGTCAAGTCAAATGGTTAAAATGATAAAAAGTATCCTATGTTAGACTCCTGGTTCTAAGCTACCTCTCCACCAATTTTCAGCTAAGTCGTTTCAGCCATTCTTGAGTTATAAGTGTTGTAACAAACACGACTTTCTTTTATATATATAGATTTATGTATTTGACAATTTAGACAATCAAAATTTAAGAACAATGCAATATAGGTCGGGATCTTAAAGTTAACGACAGTCAGCATAATCTAAAAATACTCCTCGACTATTGAGACATAACATTTGCAGTTGATGGCATCATAAAATCCACGCGACCCTTTAAGACCTTGGGACCTTCAAGTATGACGCCACCCTTTTTAAATCGGATCGCTTAAATATAAGAGAATAAGAATAAGAATAAGAATCATTTATTTGCTTAAAACATGAGTATTAACATGGTGTGAGCATGCAATTATGTTAAAATATTATATATGAGCTACATGTTTTGCCACTACTGGCGTGCAAATAGGAGAGGGCACACTGCAGATTTGTCACTAATGTGATATGTCTTGTCTGATATGTCTTTTCTAAATAAGGTATCTATTAGGTATCTATTAGAGAAATTTCCTTTTGTGTTGAACCAGATAAAAATATCCAAGTGCTATCTTATCTTCTTCTTGCCACATAGGAAGTTGCGGGTTCGATTCCAGGCTGTTCCGGGTGTTCTGGGTACGAGTATGTATACCAAAAGGATCTATAAATGTATTATATTGTTTTAAGTATATCAGTCATCTAGTACTCATAACACAAGCTCTGCTTAGCATGGGGCTAGATGATGCTGCGTGGATTGTCCAGCATTTTTTCTTCCCTTATGTTTATGTTTTTTTTTTGTTCATGTGCTTATGCTAATGAGCCCGCTGTATCCCGCTCTTGGACAAAGGCCTCCCTTCTCATTTTTCAAACATTTTCAGTCAACTTTGTTTATTTAGCACTAGTTGACGATCGATGTGGCGCGGTGGGCGAAGGTCCGCCTGCGACGCAGGAGGTTGCGGGTTCGATTCCCGCCTCGGAAAAATTGTGTGTACGATCTGCAGATATTTGTTCCGGATGTTCTGGTCGTTTTCTAAGTATAATAAAAAATATCTATCTATGTAATATATAGTATTATGTATATCAGTTATCTAGTACCCATAACACAAGCTCTGCTTACCATGGGGCTAGATAATGCTGTGTGAATTGTCCAGCATTATTTATTTATATTTAGTTGTACCCCGCGGCTTCGCCCGCGTTTAAATCTTTGTGTCAAATGGTTATATATAAGCCTTCCTCTTGAATCACTCTATCTATTGCTGAAAACTGCATTAAATTCCGATGAGTACATAGTTTAAAAGGTCTAAGCGAACAGACAGCGGAAGCGACTTAATTTTATACTATGTAGTTGCCCTACCTACCATACAATTTAGGATATATAATATCACTGAACAATAAACGTATAACTTGTTAAAAACGAAGTAAAAGTAAGTTATCGCGAGAACTCTCGAGTATTAATTAATTAATCTGATATTATTTAATTAAAATGAAACTCCTAAGACTTGAACGAAGAACTAGAGTACAAAGGACCTCTTATTGCATTATGTTGGAAGCAGACAGCGCTAAGTGGTGGTCCGCGACCAATTCGGCGAAGAATTTTGAATTAATTCTACAGATAATAATAAAATTTAAATATATTAAAATTAAAATTTAATCTGTCTCAAAACAGCACTACAATAAACATTAGGAAGTTAGTATGAAGCACCTTTGAAACATATAAAACAAATAGTAATTTATAGGTACTATTAGGCCAGTAAATGGTCGATAGCAAAGGTTTGACTGCATGACTTTGTTTGGATAAGTTAGGAGACAAACATAGCACCTTTGAAACAAATAAAAAATATTAAAAGGTCCTGTTTTTTGCTTAACATAGCTCCAAACGATGCATCATAGGAAATTTGGTGGTTCTACAATAAAAAAAGCTGATTTTTGTTTTGCAACTTTGGTTCTACACCTTCCTTCTACACCTTCCTTCTACACCTTTCTTCTACACCTTGCTTCTACACCTTTCTTCTACACCTTGCTTCTACACCTTTTAATATACTTAATATTTTCAATCGTTTTCTCTATAAAAATAAAGATAATAAAATAAAATAAAAGAAATTCGAGTAACTAAGGAGGTGTCGCTGAACGAAGTGTCAAGAACATTATCGATGTAGGTACCTTTGTCAGAAACCGTGTGTCATTTACCTTCACTAAATTCCTATTAAATTAAAATAGTCTGACTGAAATAAATCTGAATTCTAGATTGAATCGAATCATCAGTGCCTCTCGACACATGAGTACAAACCCGTGTTTTATAAAACAAATAGCTTTATCCCTGAAGATATTAAGTTCAAAGTTCATTGAGTCTCTAGGGATTCCAGAATTACGCTTATTCTATCTTGAACTGAAATAAAAAGGACATCGTGCACTTAACGCCACAATTCTTTTGCTAAAATGTTTTAATGTTTAATCTTTAGAGTTGTCAGCGAGTACCTTTTGTTACGAAAGTAAGTAAAGTAAAGTAAAAAATCATTTATTTCTTTAGGCTTACAAAATAACCACTTAGACAAGTCATATTTTATATATAAATTATTATCAAATAAAATTATTTTACTGTTCACTTAAATTTTTTGTCCACTAGTGGAAGAAGTGAAAAGAAACCACTGGCATGTTCATCTCTTATAATAATGTCTAATTATTAGACATATAAGAGATGAACTGCATGTGTAGCATACACATGCACTTAAATGCGATGGCTACACATAGCGGGTATCATCCTCGGGTGCACAATATGATACACCCAAAGATGGTATCCGCTTGGTGTAGAGACTATTACAAAGAAAAATGAAAGAAATAAAACCAGGCTATTGTGATGGATGTATATATACTATTATTATTATTATTATATAATATATATATTATTATTATTATATTAAGCCAATGTGTGCAAATGTGATGACTAAATAAATATTTTGCGGTACCTAGTCAGCCCACAATTGTAACCTATACAATACAATACAATTATTCTTTATTGCACACCAAATACAAAACAGATACACTGGACTGAAAAAAGACAAATAAAGAATGTGTTGTACAATGGGCGGCCTTATCGCTTAAAGCGATCTCTGCCAGGCAACCTTTGGATGGACATGAAGTGTTAGAACAAGTATAGACGGTGGCGTGTTATATAGAATAATATTTAATTGGGACATACTAACAAATACCTATTGATAGCTATAAGTAAGTATACATTAAGTTTTATGTTTCAAATAAAGATTTTTGTATTTGTATTAAAACCGTGTCAGCGTCACCGATTCGAACGTGATGTTTGAGTTTCGTTCACTGTTGACTTTTTGATCGCACCAGGCTGACGCAGCGCAAGGTGCGCCTGAAGAGAATTTCGGTTTTAAAGAATCTTTATTTTTCTCAAAGAACATAGTATTTAACGTTCACTTAATGGGAAGTATTTACAATGTTTCTACTTAGTACCTACTTATAAAATACGTACTTAAGTATGTGCTTAAGATTATATTAGCCGAGTACATAATTTCATTTCAAAAGTTGTATTTAATACTTAGGTATATCAAATAAACCTCTGCTTATTTTAGGGCACGATGATGCTGTGTGGATTGTCTAAGTCTAGCATTTGATCGCCTTCAATAAGCTTTTTAGTAGGTATTTATCAATTAGTAAGTCTATTATTTTTAAGCCTCTGGTTTTCCTTCAAATAAATATAAGTAGATTATTTGCACCAGTCCGCTGTTAGCTCAATTATTTAATTGTAAATACTTGTTCAATTTGTTTCCATTCTTGAATTGTAATTTTTCTTTATGTTTGAATCACATTTAGATATGCCTAAAGCACCTTTGTACACAAGTATTTCACGCAATAATAATAATTTCCTTTAGATAGATACTTCTATTATTATTTTAAGTTATACTACTGCAATTCATAAACTATCACACCTAGTGATGAACGGCTGGCATAAATTGCACTATTGGAGATACGACGGGTACGTGACAGCTTTCAGTAGGCCAAGCACGGGGATTGTTCTCTTGGGTAGAAGAGACAATAATGATATCGCATCGTCATACATTGCGTACTATCGAAGTTAAAGAAATTAATTTCAAATAATTTACGCATTCGATGACAAAGTGACGTAATAAAACTTTTGAAACTATCATGGTTATTAATACTAAAGTCATTTAAAACGGGATATTTACCATGCTTTGATTTTTGAGTTATCCAGTATTTCTAAATGAATGATTTCTAAATTTCGAAATATTGGATAACTCAAAAATCAAATCATGGTAAATATCCCGTTTTAAATGACTTTAGTAAAGTGACGTAACAACAATGTTCAATTATTTATTAAAGTGCCGCCGTCTATATTGTTCGTTCATATCCAGTCCATCCCAAGGTTACCTGGAATAAAACGCTCTCAGCGATAAGGCCGCCCTTTATACCTTTATTTCAAGTTTTTATCTCTGTATTATTTTCTGTTTTGTGTGGTGTAATAAAGTGTTATCTATCTATCTAATGTCCGTGCTTGACAAACTGGACTATGCTATCATCTGCGAACTTGCTTTTCGACACACAAGGGCGATAATAGATTAAAAAAAAAGATTCAAAGATAATAATTGGAATATACTAATGGTGCTCGATATGTATAATATATAACATGTATAATAAATTCCTGCGAAGTCAGATGTGCAACCACTTGAGTTTTGCGCGAAATTCGGAAAGGTGGTCATATTTGCGAAGGCCAAATTGAAAAACTGAAATTTAGGAGGCACTCATGCTTATTCAATTAAGATGGATAATCGAGATTGTGAAGCAAACGAGACTGGGCAAGTGGAATCTTAGTGGTAGTCGGGAGAAAATTACGCAGTCGCCGCAGCCGATGCGAACATCCTTCTGCTGAGCTTAGACAATTACGGACCCCAGAGACTAGGTACCTATGTACCACAGATGTACCTATGTATGTACTGTGTTTTTCGGTGTTATCTTTATCACAACATAGTATAAAACAAAGTCGCTTCTTGCTGTCTATCGGTCCCAATGGTATGGTATCTTTAAAACTACGCAACGGATTTTGATGCGGTTTTTTAACACTTTGACTGCTGAAATCACACGGTATGTGTTTTCTACAAGTGACTAATATGCGAAAATCCACACTAGCGCAGCGACTGAGAAAATACAGATCTTTGTGATTTAGCACAGCCGTAATATTTTTCGAACGAAACGCATGTGCGGCGCAAGACAACCGCTGTGTAGAGAGGCAGCACAAATTTTTTAGGTTAAAAAAAAGATCGCAGTCGTCGAAAAAAAATCGCAGTCAAAGTGTAGATATGTATAATTCAACAGGAAAGTTTATGAACCATTTGAAACATAGATTTCCACACGGGTGAAGCCGAAGGATGCAGCTAGTTTTACATAAAATCAACATCAACCTATTTCGAATAACCTTATTTAAGTAAATCCCCTTATTTTAAATGTAAATAAAAGCCATAACAACCAAGGATTTAAATTATAATAACCATTGCAATCCAATACTCTACGCTATCTTCAGTCAGTATTGCAATTCAACTCCAAGTGATTGCAAAAATAAATATGAAAAAATTGTGAAACATATTCTTTGTAAAAAAGCTTATTACGAAATATCAGATTATCTAGAAGATAAAAAAGCTTGGATCGAGTTTTGCTCCAACTCAAAATCTACCAAATTACAGATAAGCAAATCAAATGTACTAGACATATAAGTTATGAACATAAGTTATGAACACTAGTGGTTTCTTCTCACTTCTTCCACTGGTAGACAAAAAAATTAAGTGAACAATAAAATATTATTTTAATTGATAATAATGAATAGTATAAAATATGACCTGTCTAAGTGCTTATTTGTAAGCTTAAATAAATAAAAACTTTTCATTTTCATTTTCAACGCTGGAAAATTCCCATTTCATAAGCACGAGAGTTCAAGTTGGGTCAAAGTTTCTCTCAATGGGCAACGTTGGTTCACTATTCAATTATGAGTTGGATGAAGTTGTACTTGATCCAGACTTGGCTAATATTATCGAATACACGAATACGTATATTCAATTCAATTCAGTTATTTATCAAACAATTTACATTGTGTCGGACGGAAGTATAGGAGCACATGTTATTCATAAGTAAATTGTAAGACTAGAGCGACAATTGGTACAAAACTAGATACTAATTATACAGAAAAATGGAATACAATACGAACAAAGTATTACGAGAACAAAATTATGTATTATAATAATAGGTCTCCGGTCCGTGAATAAGTATTGTAGTGACAACGCAACATTAATGTTGTTTTATCTAAAGTCTCATGATAATCAGCCTATGTTAGTCCATTGCTGGACATAGGCCACCCCTAATGAACGCCACAGTGCCCTGTCTTCAGTTTAACGCATCCAGCATCTCCCTGCAGTCTTTCGCAGATCGTCATCGCACCTGTTTTTTATAATACATAGAAACTATCCAGCCCGGAATAAATATTTGCAGACCATACAAATATTTGTTCTAAGGCGGAAATCGAACCCACAACCTCCTACGTCACAGGCGGACCTTCGCCCGCCGCGTCACAACGGTCGTCAAAGAACAAGAATTGCAAAAAAAAAGCAATACATATATAATTATTTAATCTTTATGTTAAATCTGTAGATCGCTCTCAGCGATAAGGCCGCCCTTTATACTTCCGTTCTTGTATTGTTTTTCTGTTTTGTGTGGTATAACAAATTGTTTTCTATCTAAAAAAAATAAAACTAAAACAACGTAAAACTAAATCTCATCAAGAAGGCTTTCTACTCCATAAATGATTATCTCAATGATGTTAATGCTTGGCCAGATGTCGCTCAGTTTCGCACCGACAATAGTATGTAAGTTTTTGTGTTGTGCGTAGCTTTACTTAAACATTGACATGTATCGAATCATATTATATTTAGACTTAAATAGGCAAATAACCATGTATTAGAGTCTAATACATGGTTATTTGCCTATTTAAGTCTTAAATAGGCAAATAACCATGTATTAGAGTTCACTTAATTTTTTTGTCTACCAGTGGAAGAAGTGAGAAGAAACCACTAGTGTTCATAACTTATGTTCATAACTTATATGTCTAGTACATTTGATTTGCTTATCTGTAATTTGGTAGATTTTGAGTTGGAGCAAAACTCGATCCAAGCTTTTTTATCTTCTAGATAATCTGATATTTCGTAATAAGCTTTTTTACAAAGAATATGTTTCACAATTTTTTCATATTTATTTTTGCAATCACTTGGAGTTGAATTGCAATACTGACTGAAGATAGCGTAGAGTATTGGATTGCAATGGTTATTATAATTTAAATCCTTGGTTGTTATGGCTTTTATTTACATTTAAAATAAGGGGATTTACTTAAATAAGGTTATTCGAAATAGGTTGATGTTGATTTTATGTAAAACTAGCTGCATCCTTCGGCTTCACCCGTGTGGAAATCTATGTTTCAAATGGTTCATAAACTTTCCTGTTGAATTATACATATCTACACTTTGACTGCGATTTTTTTTCGACGACTGCGATCTTTTTTTTAACCTAAAAAATTTGTGCTGCCTCTCTACACAGCGGTTGTCTTGCGCCGCACATGCGTTTCGTTCGAAAAATATTACGGCTGTGCTAAATCACAAAGATCTGTATTTTCTCAGTCGCTGCGCTAGTGTGGATTTACGCATATTAGTCACTTGTAGAAAACACATACCGTGTGATTTCAGCAGTCAAAGTGTTAAAAAACCGCATCAAAATCCGTTGCGTAGTTTTAAAGATACCATACCATTGGGACCGATAGACAGCAAGAAGCGACTTTGTTTTATACTATGTTGTGATAAAGATAACACCGAAAAACACAGTACATACATAGGTACATCTGTGGTACATAGGTACCTAGTCTCTGGGGTCCGTAATTGTCTAAGCTCAGCAGAAGGATGTTCGCATCGGCTGCGGCGACTGCGTAATTTTCTCCCGACTACCACTAAGATTCCACTTGCCCAGTCTCGTTTGCTTCACAATCTCGATTATCCATCTTAATTGAATAAGCATGAGTGCCTCCTAAATTTCAGTTTTTCAATTTGGCCTTCGCAAATATGACCACCTTTCCGAATTTCGCGCAAAACTCAAGTGGTTGCACATCTGACTTCGCAGGAATTTATTATACATGTTATATATTATACATATCGAGCACCATTAGTATATTCCAATTATTATCTTTGAATCTTTTTTTTTAATCTATTATCGCCCTTGTGTGTCGAAAAGCAAGTTCGCAGATGATAGCATAGTCCAGTTTGTCAAGCACGGACATTAGATAGATAGATAACACTTTATTACACCACACAAAACAGAAAATAATACAGAGATAAAAACTTGAAATAAAGGTATAAAGGGCGGCCTTATCGCTGAGAGCGTTTTATTCCAGGTAACCTTGGGATGGACTGGATATGAACGAACAATATAGACGGCGGCACTTTAATAAATAATTGAACATTGTTGTTACGTCACTTTACTAAAGTCATTTAAAACGGGATATTTACCATGATTTGATTTTTGAGTTATCCAATATTTCGAAATTTAGAAATCATTCATTTAGAAATACTGGATAACTCAAAAATCAAAGCATGGTAAATATCCCGTTTTAAATGACTTTAGTATTAATAACCATGATAGTTTCAAAAGTTTTATTACGTCACTTTGTCATCGAATGCGTAAATTATTTGAAATTAATTTCTTTAACTTCGATAGTACGCAATGTATGACGATGCGATATCATTATTGTCTCTTCTACCCAAGAGAACAATCCCCGTGCTTGGCCTACTGAAAGCTGTCACGTACCCGTCGTATCTCCAATAGTGCAATTTATGCCAGCCGTTCATCACTAGGTGTGATAGTTTATGAATTGCAGTAGTATAACTTAAAATAATAATAGAAGTATCTATCTAAAGGAAATTATTATTATTGCGTGAAATACTTGTGTACAAAGGTGCTTTAGGCATATCTAAATGTGATTCAAACATAAAGAAAAATTACAATTCAAGAATGGAAACAAATTGAACAAGTATTTACAATTAAATAATTGAGCTAACAGCGGACTGGTGCAAATAATCTACTTATATTTATTTGAAGGAAAACCAGAGGCTTAAAAATAATAGACTTACTAATTGATAAATACCTACTAAAAAGCTTATTGAAGGCGATCAAATGCTAGACTTAGACAATCCACACAGCATCATCGTGCCCTAAAATAAGCAGAGGTTTATTT
This sequence comes from Eupithecia dodoneata, assembly GCA_947044415.1. Taxonomy (NCBI): domain Eukaryota; kingdom Metazoa; phylum Arthropoda; class Insecta; order Lepidoptera; family Geometridae; genus Eupithecia; species Eupithecia dodoneata. Next base: position 2,905,495 of record OX345665.1, read on the forward strand.
GATATACCTAAGTATTAAATACAACTTTTGAAATGAAATTATATACTCGGCTAATATAATCTTAAGCACATACTTAAGTACGTATTTTATAAGTAGGTACTAAGTAGAAACATTGTAAATACTTCCCATTAAGTGAACGTTAAATACTATGTTCTTTGAGAAAAATAAAGATTCTTTAAAACCGAAATTCTCTTCAGGCGCACCTTGCGCTGCGTCAGCCTGGTGCGATCAAAAAGTCAACAGTGAACGAAACTCAAACATCACGTTCGAATCGGTGACGCTGACACGGTTTTAATACAAATACAAAAATCTTTATTTGAAACATAAAACTTAATGTATACTTACTTATAGCTATCAATAGGTATTTGTTAGTATGTCCCAATTAAATATTATTCTATATAACACGCCACCGTCTATACTTGTTCTAACACTTCATGTCCATCCAAAGGTTGCCTGGCAGAGATCGCTTTAAGCGATAAGGCCGCCCATTGTACAACACATTCTTTATTTGTCTTTTTTCAGTCCAGTGTATCTGTTTTGTATTTGGTGTGCAATAAAGAATAATTGTATTGTATTGTATAGGTTACAATTGTGGGCTGACTAGGTACCGCAAAATATTTATTTAGTCATCACATTTGCACACATTGGCTTAATATAATAATAATAATATATATATTATATAATAATAATAATAATAGTATATATACATCCATCACAATAGCCTGGTTTTATTTCTTTCATTTTTCTTTGTAATAGTCTCTACACCAAGCGGATACCATCTTTGGGTGTATCATATTGTGCACCCGAGGATGATACCCGCTATGTGTAGCCATCGCCTTTAGATTAACTTCTCAAAGGGCCTCTGTGCTGTTGGCTTCGGCCCCACGCAAGCCTTCCAAAGGACCGGGTCACTTTATGGCCCGAGATCATGGTAAATGAGAGACATAATAATAATAATTCATTTATTTTTCAGATTAAAATAGACCCATAATATTAATGGTTTAGGTGATTTAGTATAAGTATCACAATGTGACCCCTATTAGGCGACTTTAATCCGATAAATCAGTTTCCATGGGACAGAAATAAACGTTTTCGTGGAACAATAATTAAACCTTTATTGCCTTGTGATAAATAGCATATCTATCTAACGAATCAAGAAACAACGCGTGCGAAGCCGCGAGCTGAAACTAGTTATATCTTTACCCGTCTTATAATAAAAACTACGAAATACAGAAGAAAAGCTACGCAAGTTACGTAGCTAAGTGGTAGGCACATAATATTAGAGAAATATTTTCATTCGTTATTAGCTGAATAGGCCTAACAAAATCTCGTTCTACTGAACCGAATCCACTGTGTACACTGTCTAAAAAAGACGATAAAGGGTTTCGCAGAAGGGTAAACAGTAAACCAACCAAGTTATTTTTATCGTCAATACCCAAATGGTTGTTTGTTCTTACAATGAAAACACTGAGTTTCGCCTTTTTTACGATCGCAAAAGTAACTTTGTGGAACTAACATTGAAGAATGCGATTCGTTCGGTCAATGTCGTACTGTGCCAAATGTTTCCACTATATTTTGTTAGGTCAAAATATTTTGGAAATGAATGAGAAGAATGCAAAAGGCTAGGGCAAGGGCGGATCCAGGGGGTGGGTCATGGGGGTCATGACCCCCCCCTGGGCTGGGTCGACCGTGGTTTTGTATGATGGCAAACGCATTATTCGGGAACGAACGCATCAAAAATTTGAATTTTACCGCGCCACCGCCTCCTTTCATCTGTTGTCACATTTCGTGTGACACTGACTTATGTTTAGGGGTAAATATTTTTTAGGGTTGGTGACCCTGGACCCATGCGCGGTCCCAGGGGGTGGTCGAGGTCATTACCCCCCTAATCTTAGTTTAGGTATAAAAAATCACTAGAAAATGCCCGAAACCTTAAATAAATTTTAATTTTAGAGTCTATTCTACCTAACATGCAACTTAACAATATGGTTAACCGCGTATACACAGCGGTTAGAAAAAATCGGGGCTCGCTCCGCTCGCCGATATTACACGTGTTTTGGGCGTTTTCTTATGTTGCGTATCAGTTTTGCAAAAGCAACGGCACCTATTTTGCTACAGTCATTTCTTATCAACTCAATTACGACAACAAATAGCGCAAAATCAGATTTTTTTGTGCCCTTTGACACATAAAAATCTAAGGAGACAATCGCGGCTCGCTCCGCTCGCCGACAATGTCTTCCTTTTCTTGTGCATTCAAGTGCTCACATTAAGATAATTTCCAGACACGAAAACTTGCAAACATATTGTTTCATTTTCAGGGCTCCCGCTACTTTTTATTTATTTTTTCATACTCTTCTTAACTAGTTTGAGAAAAGTAACAAAAATTTCGGCAGCTCGCTCCACTCCCGTTATATATTTATTTTGTGTCGCCTAAAAAATCTCTAAAATGCTGCGTTTATCTCCGTCGTTCCTCCGCCGTTGTAGCTTCCTCGTCGTTCTTGCTAAACCGACCTCACCAAAGTCCAAAATTAACGCGGCTCGCCCGCCGCTTAATCTACCCATTATCTATCAATACCAAGTCCTTACATCCTATATTTTCAGGGTTCGCTTTGTTCGCTGTTCCGTTTTTGCCAGACTATACATACATTAATAAAATACCTACTTTTTACTTTTATGTATGATTATAAAAATTAAATTATAACTTCTTGTGACTTGACCACGACTATGTGACCCCCCCCTGGCACCAAAGCTGGATCCGCCCTTGGGCTAGGGGCAAATAAAGATGCATGAGTTGTGTTGAACATTATACAGAGTGTCGGGTAATTAATGGATACCCCCGCAGGTACTTGTAGGTACTGTGGCCACTGTGGCTATCTAAAAATGACATGCTTTATGCACATCAAGAAAATATTGGTGTAAGTACTTATAGATAGATTACTGCAGCGGCTAGTGCTTCCACGTCCATTAGAAAACAACTTAATCGCAACTGTATGTCGCCATCATGTAGTCGTGTTTCAACCATCGCATGGCCATTTCCCTGGTCCAGCGCTGGGCCATGTAGAGGAGCCTTGCATGCAAACAGCAGCAAAAGACCCAGAAAACGTTCTAAACCGAACTAGCACTCCTGTGCACGATTTATAGTGTTTTCGTGCACGCTTCGTGCCCTATAAATCTGGCTCGGCTCAATAATGCACGTCTCGTGTGCTTGCACGTCACGTGTTATCAAGGAAGTTGTATTTCACAGGTGAGAACATGTTTCACTGTTTAGAACGGAGACGAGAGCTGAATTCTACTGCTGTTTATTAGCCTCAGGAAAAGGTTACGTAAACTTGGTACACAATGATGTTTTATATCTCATTAATGGTACGTATCAAATGTTTGGGTGAAATAAAGTAAAGAATAGAAAAAAATAACGACTAGTATTGTCAAGTAAATGGGTTACGTAAACTTGGTACGAAATGATGTTTTATATCTCATTGATGGTACGTACCAAATGTTTGGGTGAAATCAACTAAAGAATAGAAACAAAAAACGACTAGTATAACAAGTAAATGGGTTACGTAAACTTGGTATTTACGTTTGGGTGTTCTTGAGTGGAGACCACGACTCGGTAAAAGTAATGTAGGACGCCATCCGACCAGGTGGGATGACGACATGCGCAAGACTGCAGGTAGATGCTGGATGCGGCAAGCTGAAGACAGGGCGCTATGGCGCTCATTGGGGGAGGCCTATGTCCAGCAGTGGACTGCTATAGGCTGACGATGATGATGATGATGAAATAAATTAAAGAATAAAAACAAATTACGACTAGTATTTACAATTGAAGCAGTTGAGGCACAGTTGAGGTGACAAAGTTTCTTGTAAAAAGCAGGTAGCTTTAAAAGGTATTTATACAGGTGTCTAATTACTCTAAGTAATAACAATTTTAACACCCTTTTCGGCACAAAATAACGCGAGTTTCACTTTGCGGTGTTACATTTTTTTTGTCTAGCGAATATCAACTAGAATAACATTACAATCTAGCCATAGAATTGGCTAGTGGGTAATTTTATTTTAACTTAATTTTGTAAAACGATACAATTTTTTTTTGTGGTAGCTCTAGTATGACTTTTAAATTACATCAATGCTTTTAAGTGTTTTTTTCAGCGAGCTATGGAAAGAGCTATGCTCGGAGTTTCTCTGAAGGATAGGATTCGTAACGAATACATCCGAGAGAGAACCAAAGTTATCGACATAGCTCTGAGAATTAGCAAGCTGAAGTGGCAGTGGACCGGCCATATCTCGCGAAGAACCGACGGCCGCTGGGGCAAACGTGTTCTTGAGTGGAGACCACGACTCGGAAAACGTAGTGTAGGACGCCCTCCGACCAGGTGAGATGACGACCTGCGAAAGACTGCAGGTAGATGCTGGATGCGTTAAGCCGAAGACAGGGCGCTATGGCGCTCATTGGGGAGGCCTATGTCCATCAGTGGACTAATATAGGCTGATGATGATGAATGCTAAGTTAAGTTAAGGGATTATTTAATTTTTCAGCTATAAAAATAAATCATTTTATTTGATCAAACTACAAGCGTGACCCAACATTAATTAATTTCGAGTAATTACGGATAGCGTGTCACGCACGAGCGTAATTTGGAGTCTAGTTTTATTGGGCGATAAAAGCTGTTTCAACAATGAAACTACATAATTATATTAATTTACAAGACATAGTCACACATAATTGTGGAATTCCCTATTGTTTTTAACGACAGACGCAGAAAAGGGATGTTACTACTTGTTCGATACATCGACCACGGAGGTATATTATCAGCATCAGCAGTTCGACCTAAGTAGGTAACCCGTGCCGCGAGCGCGGACCGGGCGCCTACAGAGGTCAGTGCATCACTAGCAGCCATTCAAACCGCACTCATTACCATCATATTAGTCGTAGTTTTATACAATATAGCTATTGTCCCTATACTCGACTATTATTACATCAGCATCCCGGGAAGAGCTAGCAGCGATTCCTTCACTACTAATCCTACTAATATTATAAACGTGAAAGTTTGTATGTATGGATGGATGTTTGTTACTCTTTCACGCAAAAACTACTGAACGGATCGAGCTGAAATTTTGCATAAGGTAGTTCTGGGCCCAGAATAAAAGATAGGCTCCTTATTATCCCAATCATCAGTTCCCAGGATAGAAATAATCTTAAACGTTTCCATAGAAACAACGCGTGCGAAGCCGCGGGCAGAAACTGGTATACATTATTTGTTCGGTGCTTTAACTGAGCTTGATCAATAAATGTTTCTCTATTTCTATCGCTCTATCTCTTCCTTATGAGTTCAGTCTATCTGTGTACCTGAGTGAAGTCGTAGTATTATGTGTATGTCCCATCATATTTCCCAAACGGATAATTCCATTTCGGCTCGTTTTGGTTTCATGATGATGGTACGACCGATGTGGCGCGGTGGGCAAAGGTCTTCTGCGACGCAGGAGGTTGCGGATTCGATTTCCGCCTCGGGACAAATGTTTGTACGAACTGCAGATATTTGTATGTCTGTCCAGGCTGTATCTCATGTACCGTTATAGTTAGTTGGAATTTTCGCAGATTATTTATTTCTGTTGACGCTATAAGAATAAATAATTATACCTAAAATAAAATAAATATTTGAGGGACATACATACAACAAACGTAATTTTTTTTGCTCGTTTTAATGGTACTTAAACCTTCGTGCGCGAGTTCGAATCGCATTTGACTGTTTTTTTTTAATTTTAATTTGTCTACTAAAATAAAAGCCAATATAAAGTAAAGGTAAGTTGGCTCATTATTTAGTACCTAGCATTTTATATAGAAAAAGCAATGTTGCTTTGACGAACTTTTCGTCGTTATTTTCACACTTATTTGCCTAATCGCATCTCCACTCAATATTCCGTCAAAAGCCGAAAGCTTATTAAATCAGCTAAGCTATTTTCACGGTGTAAACAAGCCTCAGCAATTTAGAGAAAATGCTTTAGCCAAATTGAACACGGGCTTAGACGTTCGCTGATTATTTGCATTCGAATCTGCTTTGATTTGAAACGGGGCTCGCTCACACAAAAAGATAATCAACAAATTAAATGGATTCCCGAATTCTGGTACGGAAGAACCATTTCTGTTTTAGCATTGAACCGACCTTTAAGTAATTGAAGAGTTATCTCAAGAAAATAGAAATATACTTATAAATAGAAAATGTTTATTTGTGTTTCAAAATATAAAATACTAGCGGACCTTCCCGGCTTTGTACGGTTTTAGTAGGGATCCCTAACCTTTTTGAAAATATAATATAGCCTATGTTCATCGAGGATAGTGTAGCTTCCCAACGGTGAAACAATTTTTCAAATCGATCCAGTAGTTTTGGAGCCTATTCATTACAAACAAACAAACAAAAAATCAAACCTTTCCTCTTTATAATATTAGTATAGAAAACAAATTAGAAACTAATAAAAAGAAATGTACGGCGAGAACCCAAATATAGGCTACCAGCTCAGCATTAAATGCTCCATTGACTTGGGTGCCAATGCAGCACTGGTTTTCAGCGGCGCCAGAGTACTAAGGACATGAGATGTTGGCATGGCCACCCCAGGGTCTCCATTGAACGTGCTTGCCATAATCCCTTGATTATGGCAAGCACGTTCAGGAGTAGACATATTATTTTCATGATCATCATCAGCCTATGTTAATCCACTGCTAAGACGACCGATGTAGCGCGGTGGGCGAAGGTCCGCCTGCGACGCCGGAGGTTGCGGGTTCGATTCCCGCCTCGGAACAAATGTGTGTACGATCTGCAGATAATTGTTTCGGGTGTTCTGGTCGTTTTCTATGTATAATAAAAAATATCTATCTATGTAATGTATTGTATTATGTATATCAGTTATCTAGTACCCATAACACAAGCTCTGCTTACCATGGGGCTAGATAATGTGTGAATTGTCCAGCATTATTTATTTATTTATTTATTTACTGCTGGATTAACATAGGCTGATGATCAAGGCCACCATCTGGTCGGTGGATGTCCTACACTACGTTTACCGAGTTGTGGTCTCCAATCAAGAACACGACCTTTACCCCTTTGTTTTTTTTTGTGGTTGTCGGTTCTTCCACTGCCACTTCAGCTTGCTCTTAGAGCTAAGTCGATAACTTTGGTTCTCTGTCCGATGTATGAACAAAGTTTGCATGCATCAGTTTGTCAAGCCAAGCCAGATCTTTTATCTCATTGGGGGAGGCCTATGTCCAGCAGTGGACTGCTATAGGCTGATGATGATGATGATTGTATATTATCCAAAATAGCAGTGTATAATAATTTGGCGCAGCTAGTGTATAATAATTTCAAAAACTCAGCATCTCTCAACGAATCTAATGTTTTTGCTGACTGCGGTTTCTCCGTTACCGGAAGCAGCGCGGCACGAGAAAATATTATTAAAACTCCACTTTAGCCTCAGCACCGACCTTTTAAAACTGTGAAAATATTCTATTTGAACGTCGTCGTCGGTATGCTTTTAGTTAAGCAGGGTTTGCAAGCGTTTAGAATTAAAAATAACTTTGGCGTGAGTTAACTTTGCCGACTAGATTGAGCTGGTGGGATGAAATTAAAGAATAAAAGAATAATAAAGAATTTATTAATAACCACACACACACACACACAGTTTATAATAATAATAATAATATTAATAATAATAATGCTGGACAATTCACACAGCATTATCTAGCCCCATGGTAAGCAGAGCTTGTGATATGGGTACTAGATAACTGATATACATAATACAATATATTACATGGATAGACATTTTTTATTATATATAGAAAACGACCAGAACACCCGGAACAAATATCTGCAGATCGTACACACAATTGTTCCGAGGCGGGAATCGAACCCGCAACCTCCTGCGTCGCAGGCGGACCTTCGCCCACCGCGCCACATCGGTCGTCATGTTTATGTGTATACAGAGTTACAAAAAAAACTGAAAACACAAAAATACAAAACAAAATAGGTCGTAGGGATTTAAACTTTAACATAGTGTAGCGTTAAAAAAAAAGTAAAAGTTAAAATTATGATAGAACTCGAAAAACCGGCGAAGAGCGAGTCAGACTCGATCTGGAAGAGCTAGCTTACAATATATTTTGCGAATTTTTTAAAAATACTGGTACTAAAATACTTGTTTATATTTTGATATTTGTTTTTTTATATTTGTCCCGGGTGTTCTGGTCGTTATCTATGTATAATACAAAATATATAATAATAATAATAATAATAATAAAGTATTTATTTTCAAAAAAATGGTTTCTAAAGGTTAACAGAGTACTTATCTAAAACTAATTACTATCTCTATAACATTTAAGTTTACCTTTCGGTAAAGTACTCTACCCTAAAACCTTAGTGCTGAAAATGCATCGACTCCTCGCTCTAACTAAGTAAAACTTGTGTTTAGACGCGAGGGCTACTCTGCCTCACAGACACCGGGAGTGCGACTAAAGTACAATGGTAGGTATAGTTTAAACATAGATTACGTTTAACAATTGGAAGAAAAGCGAAACTAAGTATAACCAAAACATCAAATCGAAACGAAAATCGAGGTTAAACAAAAATCAGTTACCTTATCTAAAAACTAAAACAATAAGTATAAGTAAAAAAAAAATATATAAAAATAAAACTAAAACTAAGATCAAGCCCTAAGCAAAAGTGTATAAGTACGAGTATGTATGTATATCTATCTATGTAATGTATTGTATTACGTATATCAGTTATCTAGTACCCATAACACAAGGTCTGCTTACCATGGGGCTAGATAATTGTGTGTAGTGTCGGGAATTATTTATTTATTTGTTTCTTGAGACCCCTTTCTATTGTAAAGTTTTATCGCGTGATATTTTAGCGGCCATAGAAACACACTGACAAATTCAAGTGTCGTGTCATAGGTATATTATGGTAAAAAATAAACAGTCCTGTGACAAAAAGACAAGCGGCGGAGCTTAGTAGGTGCTTAATGGGGTTACCGTTGGACCCTTACAAATAAATACTTAAATAAGTCATCATCATCATCATCAGCCTATATCAGTCCACTGCTGGACATAGGCCTCCCCCAATGAGCGCCATTGCGCCCTGTCTTTAGCTTGCCGCATCCAGCATCTACCTGCAGTCTTTCGCAAGTCGTCATCCCACCTGGTGGAAGGGCGTCCTACACTACGTTTACCGAGTCGTGGTCTCCACTCAAGAACACGTTTGCCCCAGCGGCCGTCGGTTCTTCGCGAAATATGGCCGGCCCACTGCCACTTCAGCTTGCTAATTCTTTGAGCTATGTCGATAACCTTGGTTTTCTGTCGGATATATTCGTTGCGAATCCTATCCTTCAGAGAAACCCCGAGCATAGCTCTTTCCATAGCTCGCTGAGCGACTTTGAACTGGTGGACTAGCCCTATCGTGAGTGTCCACGTCTCAGCTCCGTAGGTCATAACGGGTAGGACGCACTGGTTTAAAACTTTCGTTTTCAAGCATTGCGGTATGGATGACATAAATAAGTAAAGTAGAGCAATTCATACAGCAGTATCTAGCCCCACGCAAAGCAGAGCTTGTGTTATGGGTGCTAGATGACTGTTATACTTATTACGATATATAACATAGATAGATATTTTTTATTTTACATAGATAACGACCAGAACACCCGGGACAAATATCTAGATCGTACACATAATTTTCCCGGGGTGGAAATTGATCCTGCGTCGCAGACGGACCTTCGCCCACCGTGCCACAGAGGTTGTCAAAATTATAGTCTACTAGCGGCCCGTCCCGACTTCGCGCGGCTGGTCATTTGTTTCAGGTATTTTTTTTTTATTTTTCTCTCCGTAAGAACCATATCGTACTTCAAGGAATATTCTAAAAAAGAATTAGCGAAATCGGTTCAGCTGCTCTCGAGATTTGCGCGTAGCAACACATTAAGCGATTCATTTTTATATTATACATTATTATATTGCCTCCCTGGTGCGGGAGGGGCGCAGGTTGCGGGCCAGCTCCAATACCGTTCTGTCAATGATAGCTGGCAGGGTGGACTGCCCGTACACCAGGCACTGTTGTGAACGCCACCGCCACCAGCAATACTATTAGTTTTTAAGTTTTTGTTGTATAATTTCTGATATGAGCATATGCTTGAAATAAACACTTTTTATTTTTTATTATAGTCTTTAAAAAATACTTCTTTCATTCGGCGCGATCACCCGCCGGTGTAGGTGTACCCTTAAACGGTCAGTTTGTTTAATAGAGAAGTCAATGAAATGACTTAGTTAACTGGAAAATGATTGTTGTTTCAGGTCATCCGAATGGAAAGCCAATGATGCGTAATAATCTGCATAATTTAATGTTCTCAACTTTGAAGATAATTTCGCTATTCGACCTCGAGACATTTAGAAAACTGAAACTTTATTAACAAAGAAAATTACAATTAAGTTAAAGAAACAAGTTAAAACTAGTATTTACAATTGAGCTAACTGTTGCAGACAATCTTAAGATGTAGTAAAGTAATAGTAGCCTAATATTAGGTGGCCTGGAAGAGATCGCTCTCAGCGATAAGGCCGCCATTTATACTTTGGTTTAAAGAATTTTTTTTTTGAAGCGGGTTAACTACTAAACGTTGTTCATGGTGTAGTTACCGATTTCACACAGGTAATTACCCTGACAATACATCATTTAATCATCAAGAACAAGCATGCATCGTCCATTAATCTAATGTTATTATTATTATTGCGTCGGTTTGCGCTCACGCTCATATAGGCCGGTGATGATGACGACGATGAAGTAAATAAAAGAAACCATCAGATAGCTACAGAGATGAAACGTCCCTAGCATTTTAAGATTGTGTTAGCACTCCTTGCATTTTTGATTCTTCTAATTTAGCCTGTTTGCTCCAAAGCAGGCTAATATTTAACTAAGTTAAGAGGAGCCACGTTTTGAGTGCCATTTAATCTCGCCTAAGTGGTTGGTTGCGAAGTTCGCGATATTCGTGCCGTATTTACCCTCTCTGTATTTGGTTTTAAGTACTGGATGTTTAGTAAGTTTGGTGAACTTAACCTTTTATCATAATTATTACGGTATTAAGCCTTTTGTACTTATACTTACTTGCATAATGTGTCAGTTTTATTAATTTGATTACGGGGAGTCCGAGATTATACGGAAGCTGGTAAACTGGGACAGAGAGCCAGGTGTAAAGCATAGTCTTTTAAGTCACACAACTAATGGGGAAAAAATCCCAGTAGTACTGTCAACAGAACTACTCAACAGAACAGGTGGGAGTAAACGTTCAAAAGTTCTGTCAGTCTGTTTGAAAAACTTAGAAACCTATCATAAAACAGTAAATATAGATTTTTTGCAAAATGTCCTTATGTTTTACAAGTAATTTGGCGCAGAATAACTAAATCGTTTTTTAATAGTAAATCATTAATTTGGGCTTAGTTCAATTATTTGAACATGCCTCATTAATACAAAAATTGTTCGCGAGGAACCGACAACCGCTGGGGTAAACGTGTTCTTGAATGGAGACCACGACTCGGTAAACGTAGTGTAGGACGCCCTTCGACCAGGTGAGATGACGACTTGCGAAAGACTGCAGGCAGATGCTGGATGCGTCAAGCTGAAGACAGGGCGCTATGGCGTTCATTAGGGAAGGCCTATGTCCAGCAGTGGACTATTATAGATTGATGATGACACAAATTATAACAAAAACTGATGGTTCCTCATAAGACTAGAGAACCAAGTGTGCCTAGTGGACTTACGGCGAATAAATGTAAAAGTACGACTCGTTATTTAGGTACTTACTAAACAACACTCTTTAAACACATACAAGTAGAATTGTAGTAGAATTATAAAACATAGAATTATTGTATGTTTGTGTACTACGCAACGGACGCAAGTTGACAGGAGGTTAACAGCATGAGAATAGACTTTGGCCAAAGGTTTTGCAATGTCTTTGAGGTTTTGTTACATGACGGTAGGTGCAATATTAGTAGGTATTTAAGCCCATTCAAAAATAAATCAAAAATCATTCATTCTTTAGACTTACAAAATAAGCACTCAGATACAATTAATCATGCTCACAAAACAAATACTAAAATAGGCATCTTTACATGGTATAAAATGAAGTCGCTTCTGCTGTCTGTTCTCTTAGATCTCAACTAGGTACTCAATGGATGCAGTTTTCAGCAATAGATATAGTGATTCAAGAGGAAGGTCTATATGTATATTTATCGAAATTCGTGCGAAGCCGGAGCGCGTCGCTAGTATATTATAAATTAGTTATTTCCAAAGTTTCTTATAAGTGATCAATAATAACCAATAGGCTCGTTTAGGGATTCGGATATTTCCTAATTGAAATTGAAAACAAAGTGCCTAATTGGATTTGATCCTGATTGGAAAAGTTTTACTTTAATTGTATTGGTTTTGGAAGGATAGATATATTGTATTGTATTGTATTAGGCCACCTTGCGCTCCACGTTCTCCACGGAAGACCAGCGCTATGGTACGATCTGCTCTACCATAGCACATGCTGAGTGGAGACCGATTTTGTGAGTTTCTGTCTTCTATATTATTTTATATATAATATATTATAGATAATATTAATATATTATTCTATATTATTTTATATACTCTTATAAATTATATATAACATTTATAAGAGTCTGTTCTGACAAAATAAAAATCGACCGATGTGGCGCGGTGGGCGAAGGTCCGCCTGCGACGCAGGAGGTTGCGGGTTCGATTCCCGCCTCGGAACAAATGTGTGTACGATCTGCAGATATTTGTTCCGGGTGTTCTGGTCGTTTTCTATGTATAATAAAAAAATATCTATCTATGTAATGTATTGTATTATGTATATCAGTTATCTAGTACCCATAACACAAGCTCTGCTTACCATGGGGCTAGATAATGCTGTGTGAATTGTCCAGCATTTTTTTTTTTTTTTTATTTAAATATTTTTACTTAACTTTACTTTAGACTTAAGTACCTAACCCAGGTGGTAACCAAAGGTGGGTAGTTGTTGAAAATTTAGGTAATTCGTTAATTTGTATTAAACATTCATCATCATCAGCCTATAGCAGTCCACTGCTGGACATAGGCCTCCCCCAAAAACATCGTACTAAACATTCGTCATCGTCGTATTAAACATTGTCCAAGCCAAACACCACCACAGAGCAAATGTCTCCCTCCCTTTATTTCAGGGGAGGTATAGGGGTTTGATTCAGTACCAAATAAATATTTTATCTATTTATTCAGTTGCTCACCTAATTTATATTAATGCACTTTTTTTTTAGAATAAAATTATTATGTATATCTAATAATATCTGAAGGACCAAGCAAGCAATTACACAAACACTAAAAGCTAAGCAAGCATAGGTATAATATTAAAGTCATTTAAAACGGGATATTTACCATAATTTGATTTTTGAGTTATCCAATATTTAGGCCTATCATGGCCGCCGTGATACGAAAACCACCCCAAAGCAAATAACATCCAATATTTCGGCACAGTTTCATGCGCCATGATCACGGAAACTGTGCCGAAATATTAAATAACTCAAAAATCAAATCATGGTAAATATCCCGTTTTAAATGACTTTAGTGTTGATAACCATGATAGTTTCAAAAGGTATAATATTTTCAAACCTATGTGATAGATACTCAGCTGACTCGCTAATAACACTCCTATACAAACCTTTGTGGTTTTCTTAGTGTTATTATTAAGTTTTATTTGTAACTTTATTATAATTTGGTAAATAAATAAAATAACTATTGACCAACGAGTATTTCAACGGCCATAATCTTACCGGCGAGGCGCGGATCTGTATCTTTGTTTGTTTGTTGTTTACTATTTTTTTTTTCTCTGTTCGATGTGCAATAAAGCGTATAATGTATTGTGGCCTATCATGGCCGCTGCCCGAGATATGTTACCTACACGTAAAACTCCTTAGAATACGTAAAGTAGTAAAACTGGGAAAAGTAGCGATCTAAGTTGTCCAGGACTGGTTATCCGCTGGGAGGTTTCCTGACGTCGTACTTTTCTAATGGTGGCTTATGTCTGGGGAACAGAAGTTTAAAAATAAAATTGAATACCTACCACTAAATTCAGTTTAAGGTCACTTACATGAGAATAGTTATTTAGCTGAGTGTAAAAACTAAAGGTAAATAAAAATAAATAAATAAAATAAAATAGCCTTTACTGCTGAACTAATTTTTACAATATTTTACAGTTTTCTTACAAATATGCTTACTTTATATATAACAGTTACTTATCTTTTTACATAAATTAAGTATCGGTAAACGGTCGTTTCTGTATTTCAGCTTGTCTTTCGACATAGGCCTCCTCTAAAGATTTCCACTCTATTCTATCTTTCGCTATGCGGGTCGATATTGGACCCGCCACTTTTCTAATATCGTCCTCCCATCTTCTAGTCTGTCTGCCTCTTTTTCTTTTGCTATCTCGTGGTTGCCATTCAGTTATTAGTCTCGTCCATTTCTCCTTCTTCTCTCTTATCATATGCCCAGCCCATCTCCACTTTAAGCACCGTGTGTCGTGTATGCATTCTTAAATTTTGTAAAAAAGGTAAATATCCCTTTTTAAATGACTTTAGTGTTAATAACCATGATAGTTTCAAATGTTTTATTAGTGTAAACAATTTGTAGAATAAAATATAAGTTTTTGTTCGATCTATAGGTAGGTTGTTTATTACTGATTCCACAAATTAAATTAAAGGATATGTTAGAACAACATAGGAAAAAGATTACACATTACAAATTACATTAGATAGAGAGAGACGACCGATTTGGCGCCGTAGGCGAAGGTCCGCCTGCGACGCAAGAGGTTGCGGGTTCGATTCCCGCCTCGGAACGATTGTGTGTACGATCTGCAGATATTTGTTCCGGGTGTTCTGGTCGTTTTCTATGTATAATAAAAAAAAAAAATATCTATGTTATGTATTGTATTATGTATATATCAGTTATCTAGTACCCATAACACAAGCTCTGCTTACCATGCATGGTAGGGTACACAGCATTATCTAGCCCCATGGGCCTAGATAATGCTGTGTGAATTGTTACAGCATTATTTATTTATTTATTTATACATTACATACGGTAATATATTTTATTATATATATCATTCATACATACGCTCTGCTCAGCTAATGGGTTGTGAGAATTGGATAGGTAACGTGAGAGGTCGGGAATACTTTTCTTGGTACGATGGGAATTACCCTGAAGATACTGCGTGGATTTTCCAACATTATTTATTTATATTAATAGTATTTTAAACATTTTATACTAAGTAAAATTACTCACCTGAAGATTTGTGATTAAAATAATTATTTATAAGCCCAAAACACATTTAAATAAAATAATTAGAAATATCTGTTGCCGAAAACACTCGCTCCTAATTAATTAAGGACAAGCATAACTATGATAGAGTCTACCTCACTCGAAATCCCTTTTAGGGTTCCGTGCCTTGGTAAACAAATAACAAAACCCTTATTTGGTTGCTTAAGTGCCTTTGTGAATTCATAAGTACTAGTTTAGTTTATTAACTCAATTTAGTTGTTTAAGAGGGGCTTAGTTCTTACCTAGTTAGTTAGTCCTTCTAGTTGCATGTTTTTATTCTTTATGTATATGTCGCAGGAGGTTGCTGGTTCTATTCCCACCACACATTTGTTTTTACAATCTGCAGATCGTTCATCTGATTTGTTCCGGGTGTTCTGGTCGTTTTCTATGTATAATAAAAAATATCTATTTGTGTAATATATTGTATTATGTATATCAGTCATCCACCCATAACACAAGCTCTGCTTAGCTTGGGGCTAGATGATGATATGTGGTTTGTCCAACATTATTTGTTATTTATTTATATACCTAGGTTTCTTTTTATTTCCATAATACGTATGCGAAGCTGTATGGATAAGACGCCAATTGTATCTAGTTTTTTTTTTGTTTAGCCTGTTTCGTCCCACTGCTGGGCAAAGGCCTCCCCCAAATCTTTCCACTCAGTGCGGTCACGTGCGATCTCCCACCAATCTCCGAGGAAGGCGTTAAGGTAGTCTCGCCAGCGCTTTCTTGGTCGACTTCGCCCGCGGCTTCCTTCCTTCTAATTTTTTAAGTTTTTTATTTTACATTGTTATTAGAAACTAAGTGTGCAATAGAGAATTATCCATCTATCTATCTATGGATAATCTAGTTATTATTTAACTATTGCAACATTTCCGACGGAACCATAACTCCGTAAGATCTGCTCAGACTTTACTATCCAGTATTAAAGCCTTGTATATTTATATAAAGCAGTAGGCACATGAGATGGGTTTATGCCGGGCATTTATCGGGCATATTGAGTAAATGCCCAATAAATGTCCAATCACATATAATTGTGTTATCCTTGTTATTGCTTTTATAACTTATGTACATAAAAATGTTTTTTTTTAACTTCGCTAAAAATAAAGTGTAGGCTGAGGAAAAGTAGGTAGGACGTTCCTATTTCTTATACAACTATACTAGATAAAGTAACTAAAAGTGAGTTTTCGTTTGTCTGTATTTGTTTGCCTAAGTATAAGAAATAGGTACGTCCTACTTACTTTTCCTCTCTACACATTTTTTTGGTATGTTAAATTTTGTTTTTATGTAAGTTATAAAAGCAATTACGTGGATAACACAAATTATAATAGCTGCCCTGTGATTGGACATTTAAAGGGAATAAAAAAATATTGGGCATTTACGACCGATAAATGCCCGGCATAAACTGAATACGCCCTATAAATGCCCGGCATAAACCCATCTCTAGCACATCTGAAATCCCAGCTCCTAACTCAATCAATTAGTTCGAGAGTATCCCAATTATTCATGTTTTATTCAGATAAACATCTTCAAAAGGATCCAGTAAATTGATAAATTAGGTTTATCAAGTCTGTTATAGTGCATTCCTTTTAAATATGGAGGCGCTTCATTACTTGGGGTACTTCAAAACACAGGCATAATATTATTTTGAATTTTCACAAAACAACATAAATATGATATTAGCACTATAATTATGTTTCTAAAATAAAGACTTGATGTTATGTTATGTACAAATATATATTTTTTTTTAAACATGTCTAGGTTAATGTCTTAATGTCTAGGTTACAATTGTGGTCCGACTACCGCAAAAATTAAAAAAACTGTGTAGCGGATTGTATGTAAATTGATATTTTGAAAATCTAGAAATCGCATTCGAATCCCTTATTTTTAACGCGTTCTTTTCTATTTTGCAGGATAAATAAAGGATGATAAACCTTTTTAATCGCCCGTCATTACGATATTCATAGCAATTTTTTTTTTGTTTTGGTATGTTTATTAACTAACTTAAGTTTTCCTAAAATAAACGATAAACCATCTGGCTGTCTACACGGGTTCCCCACACCCAAACCCGATTATTATACATTATTATTATACATCTAGCGATTTAAAGCGTGTTTCAGTGTGTTTTGTACGGGTTTAAGGGACCAGGCGGTTTTTAAACACGCATTACCAAAGCGCGCTACAAAACACCTAATGTATCATCATCATCATCATCAGCCTACTAGTCCACTTCTGGACCTAGGCCTCCCCTAATGAGCGCCATAGCGCCCTGTCTGCAGATTGACGCAACCAGCTTCTCCCGGAAGTCTTTCATAAGTCGTCATCCCACCTGGTCGGAGGGCGTCCTACACTACGTTTACTGAGTTATGGTCTCCACTCAAGAACACGTTTGCCCCAGCGATGTCAGTTCTTATCGAGATATAGCCGGCCCACTGCCACTTCAGCTTGCTAGTTCTTAGAGCTACCTCTGTCAATAACTTTCGTTCTCTGTCGGATGTATTTGTTACGGATCCTATCCTTCAGAGAAACTCCGAGCTAACTCTTTCCTTTGCTCGCTGAGCGACTTTGAACTGGTCCTAATGTGTACTATCTCTTATTCTCCTATTTCAGGCCATGTCGTACACATCATGTACTCGTAGGTAGGCACAAATTCATTAGGACTCATCCCTACGTTTCAGCTTAATCAAAACATCATTGTGAAAGGGCGATGAGTTGCTAATGGCCGCGAACGTATTGAATGTTCTTACTAATTGCTGTGAGGATGCGAATTACAGACTTTAGAAAAGAATACCTTTGCGTCGCACTATTATTATTAATACGAAAGTTTGGATGGATGTTTGTTTGAACCTCTTTACGCTTTAATTGTTAATACTAGTACTAATTTGTGTCTATTATTTAATTGAAAATTTCTTTATTTATAAATAAATAATGCTCGACAATTCACACAGCATTATCTAGCCCCAAAGTAAGCAGAGCTTGTGTTATAGAATAGAAAGACAGTTATTCATAACAACTTAAATCAACAAAAGACACACTTATAGAATAGGTACATGTAGTGAGTTATTATAAAAAGGCTCTAACTAGCTCCTTAACACTTTGATTGCTGAAATCACACGGTATGTGTTTTCTACAAGTGACTAATATGCGTAAATCCACACTAGCACAGCGGCTGAGAAAATACAGATCTTTGTGACTCAGCACAGCCGTAATATTTTTCGAACGAAACACATGTGCGGCGCAACACAACCGCTGTGTAGAGCGGCAGCACGAATTTTTTAGGTTAAAAAAAAGATCGCAGTCGTCGATAAAAATCGCAGTCAAAGTGTTAAGAGACTTAGCCAGCGCTGATCTTCCGTTAGAGCTCGTACAGGTGTCTACTAGATATAAATAATACAACACATTACTTAGATAATAAAATGTATTAATTTGCAGATAAGTCTGTGTGTTCTATCGAGAGCTGAAATGTGTATCTGTGCATATAAGTCTGTGTGTTCTATCGAGAGCTGAAATGTGTATAAACACATTATCTAGGAGTCGTAATCCGTAAAGCATAGAGCTAGGTGATTAGCATACATTGTGGCCTGCTTAGTTATGCCGATCCTAGGCTGTTAGTACGCGGTTTTAGCTAATTAGTCAGGCTTAAATAAATTACAGACATTAGCGCTGCTGGCAATAACTTGTTAGAAGTTAGGTTTAAAGAATATTTATTTCTCCCTAACACCTTCAATAAATAAATTTAAAAAATTGTGAAGCATATTCTTTGTAAAAAGGCTTATTACAAAATATTAGATTATCTAGAAGATAAAAAAGCTTGAAACGAGTTTTGCTCCAACTCAAAATCTAACAACTTACAGATAAGCAAATCAAATGTACTAGACACATTAGTTATGAACATACTAGTGGTATCTTTTTCACTTCTTCCACTAGTGGACAAAAAATTGAAGTGAACGTTAAAATAATGTCTTTTTTTATTTAGCCTGTTTCGTCCCACTGCTGGTCAAAGGCCTCCCCCAAATCTTTCCACTCAGTGCGGTCACGTACAATTTTATTTGATAATAATGAATAGGTAGTATAAAATATATTATGACCTTTCTAAGTGCTTATTTGTAAGCCTAAAGAAATAAAGAACTTTTGATTTTGATTTTAAAGTATACTTGCCATTAGCTATAGTATCTATTAATTTAGTGAATAGAGAAAATTGTTATTTATATAATATAGTAGTATACTAGTGTGAAAGTAAATAAAGCTTATTTATTTTATTAAGCCTACGTAACTTATACCGTTAAAGCTAATCTACATGATAAGTAGTAGTAAGTTGTGTGAATTGAATTATATTTTTTTTCCAGATCATTAGTTTCTTGGCGAAATTGACCTATGGACAGCAATCGTGATAAGAAATAGCGATACAATTATTCTTAAATAAGCCTACCATCACGGAGAAGTATTAATTGGTAAGAAGCTTCCTAAGTTCTTACCTACAATCTCAGTATCTTTATTACAAACTTTTCAGTATATTTCCAAGAATCTCAGTCATCTCAACATTTTGAGTCGTATTTGCATGAAACATTTGCATTGCTTTGTTTATCCGGAGGCATCAAATTAGCTATAATACTTAAGAAACAAGACACTAGACAGCAACGTTATGAAATCTTTCGCAAAGTTTTGCATAAAGGCTGATATTCACTAGAGAAAATTGTTTTATAAACATGGTAACGTTATTTACGCCTAGGGGAGTTTTGTATTCAACTTTTCTTTCTAGTTTCTTTCTTTTCTAGTTTCTACAAGCCTTTTAAAGTTTGTAATTGGTTTTATATACAAAGTACCTATAGTGTACAGTGGTGTCAATTCAGATTTTGACGAAACTAAATTAAACCTATTTGACTGGATTAAAATGTTGCCATCCCTTTTATAACGATCGAAATAAAAAAGGACTTACCGACTCATGAATGAGACACCAGAGTCGTTCACAAATCAGTGAAAAACGGGTTCCAAGTCTCGTGAAAACAGTGACAAAATGCTACCTTCATTTCATTAAAATATATTTGCATAAAGCGTTTGTATTCAACACTAGCTTCGGCCTACGGGTTCGCACGCTTTTCCCAAGAAAATTGTAGCCCAGGGTGTTCTCCTCCGGGAAACCTCTATCTCCTTGCCATATTTCATTATGATCCGTTCAGCTTAGGCTATTTATATAACAAACTAGCGTCTGCCCACAGCCTCGTACGCGCTTTTGAGGTAGCCTTTGCCCAACACCGGGATAAGGTTTACTACCCTGTGAAATTTCTTCAGATCCGTTCAGTGGCATTTAGGCGTGAAAAGACAGACAGAATTACTTTCGCTTTTCTTCACCACATAGTATTGACATAGTAGATATAAAAGTCGTCACTTCCCGCTGTCTATCTGTCCCTATGTAAGCTTAGATCTTTAAAACTACGCAACGGATTTCGATGCGGTTCTTAATAGATAGAGTGATTCAAGAGGATGGTTTATAAACCACCTGACACATCGAATTGCATGCGAGCGAAGCCGCGGGGCGCAGCTAGTTAGTAACATACTAAAGTGGATAGCAATAGCACACATACATACATACATACCCAACAAGCCGACAGATTGATCACCGGCCTGGTGACGTAAACTGACAGCCGGTTATGACGTAATCTCGTATTAACGCCATCAATCTCGCGTGAGCGCAAACCGACGCAATGATACTAACATTAGATTAATGGACGATGCAAGCTTGTTCTTGATGATTAAATGATGTATTGTCTCAGGGTAATTAATACCTATGTACGTATACTGTGGTAATTACCTGTTATTGGTGTGAAATCGGTAACTACTAACTACTAACTGCATGAACAATGTTTCGTAGTTAACCCGCTTCCATTAATAACATCATCATCACATCATCAACCTATATTAGTCCCCTTATGCAAACACTTTGTGTTTTCATTGTTTGTATATATTTATGTAGATTATTTGATTGCGTTTCTAACCTTTGCAGTAACATAAAATCGTATTATAATTATATCATTTAAAAAGATAACTATCATATTTTTTAAATATTTGTATATATAAAAAACATCATTCATTCTCACAACACAAGGTACATAATTATGTAGTTACTAAAAAAAGTAACATTGTTCTGTAGAGATGCTCAGGTGTCCAAAACTCATCTTCCGTGACGTCACCAAACAGATCTATCGGAAGACCAGCGTTGGTTGTAACATGCTTACAATTAACTCATGCTGAGATAGAGTCCGTTTTGTGACTCAATTACAAAAATAGGTTTTGTCCTTTATTTTTTATAATCATGTTTGTTTTATATTTTTGTGTATTGAAGTACAAATAAACTTATTCTATTCTATTCTATTATTCTATGAGTCAGAGCCATTACCAGACTTACACGTTTCCTCTGATCTTAAGTTAACTATGTTCTCTGTAAGTCATAAAAATACATTCTTTCAAAATGATCTCGTTTCTAGATCTTGCTCAGCTCAAAACTGCCTTCGACACAATTCATCTATTGACCAAAATAATAATTTACTTAGGCAGGTGAAAGCTACCCTCAATAATTTACAAACAAATACACAGAAATAACAAAGGTCTACTGACTATACTGAAGCAAGCTACACAATGCTGAGCCCGCCATATTGTGAAGCAAATTGATGTAGGTAGGTGAATGCCTAACGTTACTACTAAGTATAATAGCAGACCCCAATAACTCGATAAGGGACTATAGGATTCGGTTCGGTTCGTAATTTCATTTAACCCATTCAGATCCTTACCTATAACGTCCTGTCACAAATCATTAACACATTGAACAGCTTTGAACTAGCGAACAAGCCTGTTATTCAACCGACTTCAAAAAATGAGGAGGTGCTCAATTCAACGGTATTTTTATGTTTATTAACTCAGTACATTCGACCGGGTGAACCGATTTTTTTATTTGAAAGCTTCCCGTGTGGTCCAATTTCAATTTGGTCCAGTTCTGACAATGGCAACCACGAGAAAACCATACAAGTCCTTAATTTGCATTAAGTATGTGCGCAACAAATGGACGAATAACTCAATATCACGCCAACCGATTTCCATGGTTGTTTATTATTCTTTATATAGATATTTTGTAGGCCTAACGCAATAAAGATTTTTGAATTTGAATGTGGTGAATTTACCGTTCAAAACTTTTCTACTCGTATCTAAATGCATTATCAAAATGGCATAGAAACTTTTGACAACTACATAATGTCATTTGTTTATTGAATCTCTGACTGCACTTGTTTTAGTTCGGAATCGTGTTTTATGCCATTCTATAATAGGTTGTATTGAATCAAAGGAAAAACGCTTTGATTTAATTGAACATAGTTTCTCGCAGGAATGCAAAGGACGTAACTGTGTCAAGTATTCCGCTCTCGGAACTAGAGTAAAATACAGCTACGGTCAATTCATGACCGATTGTATTCCATTTTCAGTAGCCGCGCAAAATCGTTTAGCAAAGAGGAAAGATTTCAGAAGTCGTATCAGGTTAGAGGTCTAGAAACGTGAGATAGATGTCACAAGAAATGGATAGATTGGGAATACATATACATATGTAGGTATATATTGGGATTATGTGAAACAAGATGGGAAGGAAGCGGAGACTACTGGAGTAATGATTATAGAATTAGTATACAGAAATAATTTTAAATAAAGTTTAGGGAAAACAATGCGAAGAATCTATTTCTATGACATTTGACCTTGAATAAAACACGATATTTTATTCAACTTTTGAGACAACGTTCATAACGCCAAACTGAAGGCGGTTTACAAGTTTCCGTGATTAGAGATATTCAAGTATTAATGATGTTATTTCCTTCCACCACCACCGTCGAAAGCCAACAGGGATCTTATCAACGGAGGCCTGCGTCCATCAGTGGACCAGGCTGTAGTTAAAACATTCATTCGTCAAGCATGTGCCCCCAGCCTATTTGCAAGTCAGTGTAGTCAGCCTTGCATCTTGCATGTCTGAGTTCCTTTGACGACGCGCGCTGAGCCGTGTCTGTTTCTGATGTTTGTCTTTTCCTTTCGGATAATGAGGGCGAGAAAATAGTACTAGCTTCGCTTACTTAAGGGCAGATGCTGCATTGCATCCAGTATTGTTATTATGACTGGATGTTTTCTTTATTCTCAAAAAGTACTTGTCTCAAGCAACCTTGCAATAGAACGACAATTCAACAAAAACATTAAAAATTAATATTTATACATTTAAACTATCTGTATATTACACAGATTATAATTAAAATAAGCTACTTACGTTTAATTTTGTTAACATAACGATCTGAGTATAATTGTTGTCATGAACAAAAAAAACACAATAATTTAAATCTGACTGCTACAAGAGTTGTTAAAATGGATCTGTTGCGAGTGTGTCTTCTTTGATTAAAATCTCTTTACAATAAGTAGGTACCTAAAGAATGGCTAAACCGTAGAAATCTTAAGATTTCTATGGATAAAACTCATATATTCATAACTATAAAAAAAATCATAACATCTACGCCGTGCGTCGAGTGCTACGACGTGGATAGTCCTACGTGCCTTCCATGTGTCTCGTAGCATTTGATCCTCTTCGTAGCATTGAGGCTACGGCGTAGCCGAGGTGCATATAATATAAAAATAAATAGGATCTCTAAGTTTAAAATCAGTGTGTTGCGAAGTTTCTACTATTATTATCTCTTAACAATAATAGGTACAAATAAATAAATATTGCTGGACAATTCACACAGCATTATCTAGCCTCATGGTAAGCAGAGCTTGTGTTATGGGTACTAGATAACTGATATACTTAATACAATACATTACATAGATAGATATTTTTTATTATACATAGAAAACAACCAGAACACCCGGAACAAATATACTATATAAACATATATAGGCATAGAATGGACAAAATCGTAGAAATCGTAATCATTTTTATTAAGATTTCTATGGATAAAACTCATAACTGTCAACTAATCAATAAAATAAAATGAACTCCTTCATAACATCTATGGCGTACGTTGAGTGCTACGAATTAGATAAAGTCTTAGGTGTCTTCCAATGTGTCTCTCGTAGCACTTAGGCTACTTCTAACTTCGTAAAAATTATTAAGATCTCTAAGTCTTTAACCATTTTATACATTAATATTAAAAACAGATTAAATGAAATTTCAGTTTGAATTAAGGTTATCTCCGGAACTGAAATGCCATTATTATATTGTGTATTATTAATTATGTAGTACTTGTAATATTGAAGTTTTTATTATTATTATTATATTTTATATAGTTTTATTTATTGTAATATTCCAAAAAAGATTTAAAATGCACCTACGGAACCCTCAGCACAAAGTCACTTTTACATTCTTCTCGCCAATCGTTTGATGTACCTTTATTTGAGTTAGGGCTCTACGATGGCGTCTACAAAAGAAAATAATTATTATTTCTTTAGCTTTGGGACAACAATATACATTGGCGATTTTCTTTAGCTGATATCTACTACTCAGTTTGTTGTTTTATTCCATCAGAGACCAGTTTTCTTCCATTTTCTTTTCTAAACATCGAGTAAGAAGCATTTTTCGAAAGATCCATCGAGATAATCGAAATCCAAAAATAGGGATTTTAGGTAATTCTCAAACTGCCAAGATACATAAATAGTAGATTACTATAGTTTAATACTATTGTTTTTATTTCTAAATAAATTGGTGCGCCTTTACAGGGTACATGTTTACCTTATGTGATCAGTACATATGTATGCAATAAATAAATGAATATGAATAGATAGATAGTAGTAGATACAAACATAGTGAATAACTACCTACCTACTAAAACGGACAGATAAGAAAGCATTCTAAACGATATCGTTTTACCATTACTACCTACTACCTATCTACAAGCAAGGTAGGGTGTAACATAGTAATACCCCACTATTATTGCCTATCTTTATAGGGATCATACTTAGGCAGAACCATCAGTATACCTACTGTAATAGTTTGCCGCTGGCTGAAACCGTAGACCTTTCCAATATTATTATACTCACGGTCCGATGAGTCGATCTATGAATATATAGACGGGACCCTGTTTTGCTAAACTAATCGTTTTACTATGACAATGCTGCCTGAGAAACAGGTTTATTCAAACTAATTCAATTCATATGTATTATTATCAATGATGTTATATAGACTAGATACGTTGTACCGAGGTCTGCCTAACAAGACGAAAATCAGGTACGTGCCTGAATTGAACTCAGTCCGTCCTGCTCCTGGCCGCGACGCGGACGTAAAAATATTAAAATGCCATGTTGTGTGTTTAGAAATTAGAAAGTGCAATACTTACTATGGGACGGTTGTGAGAAGCAAGAAGGATGTGTCTTTTCTATTTCTTCTATTTGTTTTGTACTGTTTAAAATGGAAAATCAGAAAATAAATTTAATTTTACTCAAATATCAATGCCGCGCGATTGCCGCTTTGCCACGTACACGAACGAGACAAGTAATGCGTGCGTTGCGTTTATGAGTGACAGAGATAAGGACATTATGCCGTGCGGCGTCTCGTCTGTTCGAACTAAAATCACTGCCGCGCTGTTGCCGCTTTGCCACCAACACGAACGAGACAAGCAATGCGTTACGTTTATGAGTGACAGAGATAATGCCATGCGGCGTTGTATGTTCGAACGACGACGCTAGGTATGTAGCTTTATTAAAATATCGTCATGTTTTTATTTCTTTGCAATGAGTATGACGTCTCTAATTGATTATTATAGACCTTAAGAACATAAGATAATTGACTCTTGTAATCCATTTAATCCTAAGTTGTTTTGAATAAAATTATTAATTACTAGCTGCGCCCCGCGGTTTCACCCGCGTGGTGATAGATATTTTGGATTATATACAATATATTGTAACCTATGAGTTATTCTGATGTATAAGCTATATTATTGTAATGTTTCATTAAAATCCATTCAGTAGTTTTTACGTGAATCAGTAACAAACATCCATCCATCCATACTTACAAACTTTCGCGTTTATTACGTATATTAGTAGGATTATTAATCGTATCGTCACAGACACAAAATTAATAAACGTTAAAACATTTTTACCAAGGCAGGAATCGAACCCGGACCTCCTACGTCGCAGGCGGACCTTCGCCCGCCGTGCCACATCGGTCGTATGCGCCATATGCGTCATGGCCTCATGGGCGATAACTTAAACTAACATAAGTAAGTTTTCGCAAACAGCCAACTGCGCTTAGCATTCTCTCAGTGCAACACAAAAGCCCAGAGGCTTTCCTTTAATTTTTAAAGCGACTTCTGTTCCCCAGAGACCGCAAGACTTTAGAGTACAAACAGAATGTGTAGGTACGCCATCTTGAGACTACAAAATGTAGTGCACCATTTGGATTTATCTACTTGAAAATCTGGATCTAGAAGATGAGATACATGTTTCTACTAGCTTTAGCAAGCATTTTTCCGGGATAAAAGTAGTATAATCAAATAATTATGTATATCCAGATAAAGAACACAATGTATCTACTATCTACCCATAACACAAGCTCTGCTTAGCTTGGGGCTAGATGATGCTGTGTGGATTATCCAGCATGATTTATTTATTATTTATTTATTTAATGTACTTCGGTTACACTAGCTTTCCCAGGTGGGATGAATACATGTGAACGACTGCAGGCAGATGCTGGTTGCAAGCTGAAGACAGGGCGCTATGGCAATGCTTAGGGGATGCCCACGTTTAGTGGATTAGTTTTGGCTGAGGACTTAAACGATTTGTCAAAAAAAAAAACAATTCGACTAGTAACAACTGGTCTATACTAATATTATAAAGAGGAAAGATTTGATTTTTTGTTTGTTTGGGTCGAATAGGCTCTGAAACTACTGGACCGATTTGAGAAATTCTTTCACCGTTGGGAAGCTACACTATCCCCGGTGAACATAGGCTATATTATATTTACAAAAAAGTTAGGGATCCTTAATCATGTATCTAATCTTCCAATAATGTAACCCAAGGTGTAAAAAAAATACACAAATTATGAATAATAATAATAAATACCCGTGCGAAGACTAAAAACCGAATCTATCCATGTCGGTTCCGTGAATAGACAATGCAGTATGTGATTGTCTATTCTTATGGTTAATGTACGACCTGCATAACTTTTTAGACGACAAGTCGAATAGTTTTATTTAAATTGTATTTTAGACAAATTATTTTAATCGGATTGTTTTAGACGAATTATTTTACTCGAATTTTCCTTAGACAGGGAGCGATGGCTAATTTAATGTAGCGTTTAAAAGGAAAATCGTACAAACGTAATCGGCAAACAATACCTTAAAAACTGTAAGTTACATACGAGCATAGTATATTCTCCTGCTCTACACCGAAGACGCACCTTTAGTCGATCATACTTTAACTTTGTACTTTAACCACAAACAAGAAGCTTAGTAGGAATAACCTGCTTTAGAATAGCTTAGTACATGGAGGGAGTTGGAAACAATGTAAACCTTGGTAACGTGACGTGGCAAACTCGACTGGTTATCTGTAATAATATCGTAGGCAATGGCCAAAAATGGTTGCAAGGTTGTTCGTGTGTTAATACACGAACAACCTTGCAACCATTTTGATAAGAAAATCACAAGAGAATCTGACATCAACAACCATTACCAGACTAAAGCTGAATATACGCCTCCGCTGATAAGCCCGTTAGAAAGTCAGATAGACATTTTATTGATATAAAATTATTTACTAGTCATAATTATTGGCTTATATCATTGGCCCACTCAGCCCATCACAGTTCTATCATTATTCCCACGCTTTGGTCATGCTTCAATTTTTACAAAATTCTGTTACAATTCTCCTTTGGACCATTTTCTCCGTGCTTTTCACATTTCTTACATATTTTACAAAAAAATTACTTTAAAATTATCATTATTTTCCTTTATACTCGTATATAGGTACATTAATTCCCATTAAATAAATAATATATAAAAAACGTAATTCATTTGATTCTTCTCCACAAAATCAACGCTCATATCATAGAGTCATAATAATAACTAGAATAACCGAGCACGACAGGAACAGCCTTAACAACACAGTCACTATACAGTAAATATAACTTTAGTAGTAGTACGTAGAGACGAAAGAAATAAAACTCAGCTCTATATCAAAAGCGAAATTCCAAGGCCGACGTCGTCTAAAATTGTAATACAGCCATATTACATCAAGTTCTGTCATATCTGCAAGGTAAGAATATAGTGGGAATGCCACACATTCCGTAGTCAAAGGAATTCTTATAAGCGGCGGCCCGGCCTGCGTTCCGATGCAGAAATCGTCGTTCCTACGTTTTCTACCTGTCGAGCTATACGATACTTAGGCTTAAATTACACCGGAATAGCAGTGGCCGGCAGTGACGTGGCGAGCACTTTCAGTCTCAAACTGGTGTAAAATAATTTTCACGAATTTCGGCCACGGCGGCCTGTAAGTGCTTATTTTTTAAGCCTATGGAAAAAATTATATTGCGACCTGATCCTGACTACGGCGGAGGACTGTTCACGGTTGGATTTTTAGTGGGTTTTAAGCCCCACACTCCATAGAATATAATTTAGCCGAAGGGTACCCTTCGGCTAAATTAAATTCTATGGATCGACATAAGAAAATCTCGAATATTTAGAAAAAAATCGTCCCTACTTTTCGGTCTTGGCCCACCACTGCGTCGCGTCGCGTCGTCGCGTCGCTGCCAGTCGCTGCTATCCCGGTGTAAATTTAGCCGAAGAACTTATTTCGCCATCGTGAATAGCCCTATCCAGAGATTACAGAACACCGTTGCTCATACATGTAGGATCTCCTTCTTAGCACACATTCTTACCATAATGCTTGCAATGGTTTTTACCATAATGAAATTAAATAAAAATATTTTACTTCGAATAACAAGGTCCATATTTTGTTAATAAAATAATATAGAAAAGACTTAAAATTTAGGTTAGTAGGTACTATTCACGTACACTAATTATAAAAAATAAAAACATCATATTGCCTAACGCACAACTTCTTAATTCATATCAATTTTCTATCCATCCAAGAATGCCTGGAAAATATCGCTTTTTTTGTTTCATTTTGTGGTGTACAATAATAAAGAGTTATCTATTGTATTGTTCCACAAAATAATATTGATAGTATTATTATACAGTTTTTTATTGTTCTTTATTTATTATTTACTTATTTCTCCGCTTCGATCGCGCTATACAAATATGATACATCTCCGCTCGGTAGTATCCATAGAAGCTAAGTAAAGACGAAATGTGTGAATAACGACTTTCTATTGGTTGTTTAAAACACTTGCCTCCTCTTTGGTGGAGTCCTTGCCTAGGGATGTATATGAAGAGCATAGACGTTGTTAAGCAAACGCAGCTGAATGAGGTCACATTTATTTTGCAAAATTATTCCATTCAGCTTCATGCGATTTCATACCGCTAAAGTTCTCATAAGGCTCTCGCAGGGAGTATGTCACAGATTACCAGGAAATATTACTGAAATGCATAAGGGGTGATGTAATATGAGCAGGAGACAAGGCGACGACGACGTAGGTACTAATAACGACTTTGTAAGAATAAAGAATGAAGAATGAGAATAGTGTTTTATTATCTTTTGTAGCTTTAGGGGCATGACGGAGGGATAATAGCCTACAATACAGGAGGTTGCGGGTTCGATTCCCGCCTTGGAACAAAAGATCTGCAAATAATTGTTCCGGATATTCTGGGTATTTTCTATGTATATTAAAAAATGTCTATCTTCTTCGTATTTCAAGCAGTTTTTAATGTTGGAATGCAAGATCAACTTTAGTTAAGTAATTGTGAACATTTTAATGTTTTTGTTAAGGTTGTCAGTTGCAGCAAAAAAGAACACAGTTTTATGAAGAAGTTTAAATATAAAAAGCTAATTACGAGTTCCCTGTATACAGGTACTTGCAGATCGTACTAATATTTGTCCCGAGGCGGGAATCGAACCCGAAACCCCTTCTTCGCAGGCGGACCTTCGCCCGCCGCGCCACATCGGTCGTCACTTATTAATCTGCATGAAAACAATAAAAAACTTATCTAGCAGAAAAGAAAGAAATTCCCGCTTAAATTTAAATACAAAGAACGAAAATGCTTGTAGGCCTCAAATGAAATCTTGTTTCAAAAATAGTTAAATATAACGACGACACATCTCCCACGCAATACAACCTTTTAAAAGACTGTTAGCGCCAAAACCCGACTTAATTAGCTGAAGTTCAGACTGTAATGTTGATACTTGATCAAAAAGAAAACTCCGCAGAGAAAGTTCTTGTCTTATTGACTGAAACTGTCCTAAATAGACCTTTGTAATGTTTCAACTTTTTATAACAGGAAGGACCCGAGGTCTTTTATTCGATCGAATACACTGTTTTGACACACTCTGATGTTGTATTTCTTTATTTATTAAAGGTACACCAACAGTATACATATTTTGTTTATAATATTAAACGTTAGTATGAGATAAGATCTAATATATATACTTTTAACACTTTGACTGCGATTTTTTTTCGACGACTGCAATCTTTTTTTTAACCTTTAAAATTCGTGCTGCCGCTCTACCCAGCGGTTGTGTTGCGCCGCACATGCGTTTCGTTAGAAAAATATTACGGCTGTGCTCAGTCACAAAGATCTGTATTTTCTCAGCCGCTGCGCTAGTGTGGATTTACGCATATTAGTCACTCGTAGAAAACACATACCGTGTGATTTCAGCAGTCAAAGTGTTAAAAGGTGGACACAACAATAATCTTATAACTATTACAGAAGTTATTCTATACAAATTCAAACCTGTATAAAGACACTTAAAACCAGAGATTTGTCTAGTGTCTGTGTTACAACGTATTGTTACACATTTGGCATGAAGTTATAGATAAACTTAAATAGAATAACAAACCTAACCTAAGTCTAAGTCGGTACCAACATTGTTAGCAGTTGAAACAAATTGTACCAATACCTGTTGCTGTCGGTTGCGGGTTCGATTCCCGTCTTGGGCCAAATGTGTGTACGATCTGCAGATATTATAATAAAATAATATATAATATAAATATATCTCTCTGTGTATATCAGTCATGTAGTACCATAACACAAGCTTTGCTTAACTTGGGGCTAGATAATGCTGTGTGGATTGTCCAGCATGATTTATTTATTAAACTAGGTACCTACCGGTGTAATAATTATACGGAGATCACGTGAAAAACAGGTTCAAACCTAAGACCTGATCACAAAACAAGTCAACTTTAATAACGGAAACCTTTCAAACTGATTACCTCTAAAGCGAATATAAAAGGGACCCCTTACCCCTGAGACTTTCTCACGACCAACAGAGGTTGTCGGGATTTGAAACCGAAGACGAAACTAAAAGATGTTTGCTAATACACCCCGGATGGCTTGGTTCTGACAGAAATGGATTGGGGTATCAATTTGCATGTATGTATGTACTCGTATGTCACTGCTAAGTAAATATAATTATTGGGCTATAGCGAGACCAAGTATATCGTTCATCAAGTACTCATATCACAAGCTCTGCCTAATTAGGGCTAGATGGCCCTGTCTGGATTTTCCGGAATCTTCCAGAATTTTCCAGCAAAAATTAACGGTTATTCATCATCTCGCTACAACCACAATACCACGAGGTTGTAAAAACCGTCAAATCACTTGAAACTGAAAAAACAAGTCCTGTTAAACCGCTAAACTCTAACAAAAACAGACTTATATACCAACTTTCCCTTGAATAAAGGGATGAGGCAAATACCCCATCAGTATTCCATGCTTTCTATTCAATCCTACTTTATACACAATTTTTAGGACCGACTCAATATGCTGGGTCGAGTTTACTCGTTACATAAAAAACTTGGCTCGTCAACACTTTTTTCAGAGTATTTTCCTATCCGAATTTACAGGTTCTTAGACTTGCAAATGAGACTGTTATTGCTTTTTTAAACGTGGTCGGATCATCGTGTCTAATGTTTATAGCTTAAGTGACAATACGCAAGGTTATTAAGTGCCTATTTACTGGAGTAAGTTCTTTTAAAAGCTTATTTAACCAACTAATTGTTTATTGTTTATTTATTTCCACCGTAGGTACACAATGTTACACTTGATGTCGTTAAATACTATTTTAATAGACAAATTACATTTTTATTATAACACACACTAACTTTTGACAAAGGAAACACCATAGGACATTCTGCAAAAAAAAAAAAAGCAGACAGACAAGAAAAAAAAAAAAAAAAAAATTCTTTAAAAAAATTAAAATAAAAATTAAAATATTAATGATCCTATCCGAACTTTTGCTAACTATAGTCGTTAGTAACTAACTATCAACAATGCAATTACTCAAAAGTTGGCACTCAAGAGTTCTTAAAATCTTGGCTCGATAATAAACCATAAATTAATCGTTTATTATGGAACAAAAACAAATATACCTAAAAAATACAATAATTAAAAAAAAATGTGTTTAAGAACTATTTCGCAGATGACCCTCCTCCGAGATTAACGTCGATAGAGTTATAGTAGGATGGTTGGAATTCATCAGAGGTAATTCTTATAATACATATAGTTGGCCATCTATCAAGGCAACCTATCTATTAAACATCTATAACCTATCTTTTGTGTGGCCAATCTTGATCTTGTGTCCACAATACAAAAATATCTAGGTTTCCTACAATTATTTCCATGCTAAAACCATAATCGTCTTGTAACAAACATTAGAACTTATCACAGCTCTTTAAAGCTTTAATTAACTTTCATTGTGAGAATAAAAAGCCCCTATACAAGTAGGAAAGTTTAATAAAAGTCGAAGTGAAAAATCTCCATTTGTTGGCGTCGGTCGTATTTGCTTTTGAAATAAAATAAATGCCAACAGAAATGCTTAATAAACGTAAACTTTAAAAAACTACTGGACAATCCACACAGCGTCATTTAGCCCCAAGCTAAACAGTAAAGCACAGCTTGTGGTATGGGAAATAGGTAACTAAATACTTAATACATTATTATTATATAGATAGGTACATTTTTATACATCGAAAATACCCAGGACACCCGCAATAAATATTATCAGATTGTATAAACATTTGTCCCGAGGCGGTCGACCAGCAACCTCATAAGTCGTAGGCGGACGTTCGTCCACTGTGTCACTGAGGTCGTGGGCTAGCTATTTACGTCATGGTAAATATCCCGTTTTAAATGACTTTAGTGCTAATAACCATGATAGTTTCAAAAGTTTTATTATTACATATTGTACAAACTACTAAGTATAGTAGTTTAATATAAATAGATAAAGTATAATCTCTATTTCCTACCGCGGCGAAGGTACTACGAGTATAATATACAACCTACTAAGTTAATTTCAAATAATTTATTCTCCGCGCTTGCTACGCCGCTCTACAAACTTGAGTCGTAGCTCGCTTGTAGCTTCGTAGACGTTCGTCGCCTCATTCTTGGCGTGCGTGGTTAGGCCATAGCCATAGCTCTGATTTAGCCCCTACAGCAGTAGAGTAAGTGCGTAGCCGTATCAGAGCTATATCTGATAAATTATAACAATAATAATAAATCATTGATCAGACCATAGTTACAGATGCAATTGAACTTATTCTACCGTCCATAGTAAAATATACCTTAAAAAGTACAAAAATAAAATATAACACTTAATTAATAACACGTTGATTGATTATGGCGATGGCGCGTAGATGACGCAATCAGGGTGTCAGCTGACGACGGTGCAAGACGGTGTCCCGTTGAACAATGTCCAATGTATGTAGGTAAGGCTGTTTTGTTACACATAAATAATGTTATTTTACAAACATACCAAAAACAATAACAATAAAGAGCCACTTCCGCTATTTTGACATCGAATAAATATTTATAATTTTCCTCTTTTTTTTTTTTTATTGGTACCAAATCAGAGCATAGAAAAGTCAGTATTATAATAATACTAAATAATATTAACTCACCTATGAAAAGGTATGTTGAAATCAAAATTTAGAGGAATTATGACATTAATATTAAACTGTAGAAATATTTAATTCAGCATTTAATCAAATGTAAAGCCATTATCATTATTTTTCTAAGTTCTACTGTACTGCAAAGAATCCTTTCTGTGCCAAAAAGTAAGTACAAAGTAATCTACAGTCAAGCCCTTTCCATTATAACTCGTGTAACTTAGTTTTTAGAACGACCGCCAAGGGAATCGCCCTTTTAGTACCACACTGATGGTTCATTTATCAAGGATAAACCAACAGTTAAATGTTGTGACCTTGAGCGTTGCGTAAATGGGGACAAACTTAATTTATACAATAAATAATTCAACTTATATTTTGGTAGGTGAGTACGTAACTTCCTTGAATAATATGCTATTAGCTAAAACTATTTAAACTTTCGCGATTTGTTAACATAATTATAGTTTATTCTTCCGGTTTCTACCTGTTTAGCCTTTCGCAGGTTGTCATATCAGAATCTAGAAAAGTCATATCGACCTCTAAGAATTACCAAGTTGAAGTGGCAGTGGGCCGGCTATATATCACGAAGAACCGACAACCGCTCGGCAAATGTAGTGTTGGATGCCATCCGTCCAGGTTGGAAGACGACCTACGAAGGACTGCAGGCAGAAGTTGGATGCGGCAAGCTGAAGACAGGGCGCTATGGCGCTCATTAGGTGAGGCATAGTCCTCGCCTAATGAGCGATGGTGGACTATTGGTTGATGGTGATGATAATAATATCAGGGCGTCTTACAATACAGTTAGGTAGCGCCTTAATGAAATAAAAAGTAGCTAACTAATAACATTATGTAAGATTATTTATCGAGTATTTATCGCGTAGGTACCTTTTGTTTTTTGTTGGGGAAAATAAAACAAAAGGGGGTTTTATTTCCCCTTTACCTGCGAAAGACTAAAGGCAGATTCTGGATACGGCAAGCTGAAGACGTTCAGGAAGGCCTATGTCCAGCTGTGCAATAATATTAGCCTGATGATGATGATGATCATTACCGGTAGGTAGATAACAGAGTACAGACGTCAACCTACTTATGTATAAAAGCAACGGACTTGTCTCCCTACTTCTGACTGACCACAGTCCACAATATAAATCAACTGTAGGGAATTGGGCTCAAGTCTTACGTCAACCACCGCGCTGTGGTGTCAGTGGGCGTTTAATTTATACAAGGCTCAAATAGTTCGCCTATAAATTTAAATTGGAACATAGGATCTCATTTGATTAAACTTAGATTTCAGAGCAATTTCAGAGTGGGAATGAGAGACCCTAGCTGTCTCGCTGATCCGATAGCGTCATAGTAATGCTTTTTTACCCCTTCGATCAATAATACAACTAACTAGATTGTCACATACAAAATCAAAGCTAAAAGTTGTCCGAGGAATAATTATACTTAGTATATCTACAGCTACATTTGTTTACAAACGAACTGAGACAAAGGTTTTACAGTGAGTAGTAATACAACGGGTATTTATCGCGTTTATTTACGTTTTAATTTATTTGTTCAGATCGCGTACGTTTAAAAATATTTATGGTTTTAAAACAGTTAACGGTCAACCTAATTCCAACCCTAGTGGATCCAATTTTGTTCGCAAAATTATAACTAGATGTAGCTACGGGTTAATTAAAAGGCGCTATCGAAGCGTTTCAGCCATTATGATAATAGGTATGTATGACGTATGACTCATTCATTTTTAAATCAAACAATTGTATAAATTTTACTCGTCACCATCTGCAAATTCCATCAATTCAAATTCTTGACAAAGAGACTACAAACAATAGGTAACTACGATTCTCGACCAGAGTCACCGGAAAAGAAACAACTTTCAATCTGTCAAATATCAAAATGTTCATTTCATTTCGTTCATTCTTTATGGATTGATTATTCCATAGATACCAAGCGCTCTATGCCTAGCGCCTTCTCCCCTAGACCATCCGTTCGTTCAAGTATTATAAATGAACGTAAGAAATTATTTCAATAATATTTTATCTGTGACCGTGCTTTGTATTGCTGTACGCGTAGAATTTTTGTAAAATTGTTGAAATTTCTTTAGAAGCACGCAGCCAACATGAATAAAGTCCTCATAATATGCGTTCTATCGCTGGTGATGTGCCTCACCCAAGCAGCACCACCATCTGGTAAGCAAACTCTTGCACAATCACAAATCAAGTTCCAGAAATTTTCTCACGGTTTATGCGTAGTATCTACCTACATCATATTGGTATCGAACGCTTTAGATCACGTTTCGTTTACGTTGAAATTGTTTCAAAGAAAATAATATCTTTACACAGCAGAAACTAATCAGTGCTAAAAACTGGTTGACCATGAAATTTTAGTTATAGGTATTCTTCATTTGCATAATTTATTTCGCCATTAGAGGCAATATATTGGTCCTAGGCAGTGCTAAAAGTATGGAATAATTATTGCTTTTATCATCAGATATATTAATTATGGCCAGCTTGGGTTTCATGTTACTGATATGATATCTTATGACCGGATGAAACAGTCAGGCATTGAAAAAGTACACAATTATAAATGTGTTTTTCCAATGATTCAGTACTTAATAATCATTTCGTGAACTTATTTATCCTGTTTAGGATCTATGTTCCTACTTCCTGCTCTGCAAACACTAACATGAATTGATTTTACAATACTGTTTATAATATATTTTAACAAATGATGAAGCAATTGTAAAATTTGAGATATTGCATAATTGAACCATCACAATCCTAACTTATAATAAAAAGTAATGATGTTCTAGGAATATGTGCTCTCACATACAGGTTTTGCATAATATTGAGACATAACTAGAAGGATCTAACTGAGGGAAGCATTGATAAATACCAAGTTCTATAGAAAAAAGACAACCCTCTACTTTGTGTTCCAGATGGTCTTCCAGCACCGGCAGCTGGAGCACCAGTAGTCAAACCAACAGGTGATAAGGACCCTAATCCAGCCATAAATGCCACCAACATTCCTCCAACCACAGAAAAGCCAGCCTCTGTACCAGCACCCAAAGAAGACACAAAACCACCCAAAGACACCAAAAAACCAACAGAACCTAAAACTGAAGAACCCAAAGCAAAAAGCAATGCAACAGATAACAACACAGCTCAGAGTGTAGCACCTTTGCCGGTGAAACCTGCTGAGAAGCTAACTGAGAAGTCAGCTGATAACAAGACAGAAGCGATACCAAAATTCACTGTGAAACCCACTGTTGATGCTAAGAATGCGACAGTGAAACCGACTGAAGCTCCTAAGGATGTTACTGAGAAACCACCCCTAGCTACAAGAGGGTTGGTATTTTTTGACAATTAGTTATCTAGCAAACATAGTGTAGGACCCCCTCCACCCAGATGGGATGATGACCTGTGAAGAATTGCAGACAGATGCTGGATGTGGCAAGCTAAAGACAGGGCGCTATGGCGCTCATTAGGAGAGGCCTTTATCCAGCAGTGGACTACTATAGGCTGATAATGATGATGACTTATCTAGCGATACTCCAGCTAATTGTGTGTACGATCTAGAGATATTTGTTCCGGATGTTCTGGTCGTTTCTCTATATATAATAAAAAATATCTATCTATGTAATGTATTGTATTAAATATATCAGTCATCCACCCTTAACTCAAGCTCTGCTTAGCTTGGGTCTAGATGATGCTATGTGGATTGTCCAGCATAATTTATATTTATTTATTAAATTAAGGAAAGAACTCAAATCAACTAAGAATGTAAATTGTGTTAAAATGCAAGGCAACATATTGCATTTCAGTTTTGTTTGTTTACAAACTTTGCAAATATTGAAATGTGTAAACAAACTACACTAGAAGACGACATCTGTGGCGCGGTAGGCGAAGGTCCGCCTGCGACGTAGAAGGTTGCGGGTTCGATTGCCGCCTCGAGACAATTTTGTGTATGATCTGCAGATTTGTTCTGGTCGTTTTTCTATATGTATTATAACAAAAATATCTATCTATGTAATGTATTGTATTGTATTAAATATATCAGTCATCTAGTACCCATAACTCAAGCTCTGCTTAGCTTAGGGCTAGATGATGCTATGTGGATTATCCAGCATTATTTATATTTATTTATTAAGGAAAGAACTCAAATCAACTAAGAATGTAAATTGTGTTAAAATACAAGGCAACATATTGCATTTCAGTTTTGTTTGTTTACAAACTTTGTAAATATTATTCGTGGATAATAGGGCTTTATTGCGCTATTTCAGGGCCAGACCTGAACTACAGAACAATTTATGTTCTATTAATTTATATACACTTTTTTAAATTGTATCTATCTTGTTTTTTCTGCTCTGACCGGTAAATCAACCTCATTTATATATATATACCGGAACTGACCATATTTTCATATTTCTTCTCCAGATTTGATGGTTCCAGCTTCATCGGCGGCATCGTCCTGACCCTAGGCCTACTCGCCATTGGTTTCATGGGGCTAAAATACTACAAGAACAAAACCGAAAGAAACTACCACACTCTCTAAATTAAGATCTTATTTTCTGTGTATCTATTCTATGTGCACCCTTCTTAGGATATAAGGCAACTGTTTGTTTATCATTTCAGTAGTTATTCTGTGCACTCAACCAAACAGGGTGACTTGTAAATCTCAATTAGAACTCACATTTTGATATTATTTTATTGGTGGAAGGATGGTATTGGTACGAATTTAAACTTTTGTAATTCTTGTAGGTACACTTATGATGTATTATGTGTCAGTAGGTTAGATTATAG
Source organism: Eupithecia dodoneata (assembly GCA_947044415.1). Taxonomy (NCBI): domain Eukaryota; kingdom Metazoa; phylum Arthropoda; class Insecta; order Lepidoptera; family Geometridae; genus Eupithecia; species Eupithecia dodoneata. The sequence continues at coordinate 2,944,674 of OX345665.1, forward strand.
CATTTATTTAGCTTCACGTAATATTTATCGTGTCGTACGAAACTGTTTATATTAGACAACTTTAAACAAGTTTATCCTTTAATTGTAAATTTACTACACTAGATTTTTGTTAATTGCAAAAATATTTAGTACAGCTATTGATTAGAAATAGCGGAACTAATATTTACGTTTACTTATGTTTATGTACCAGCGTTTGTGGTTTATTAGTGCAATTTAGGTAATAAATAATGCCGAGATTTTATATTGTAACTGTGCCATGTTTGGGAATCTAAAATATCTGCACTGCGTTATGTAAAACTTAAAGCTTCACATTTCAAAGATGTAGTATCTATTATTAAGTATATTTTATAAAAGTTAAGTAAGTGTTCAGCCTAAAGATGAGGATATTTTCAAGAAAATATATTCACTTACCTACATCTTCACCTAGTTGATTTGTAGTTAGTGAAAATGTGTTTGTGAAACTATTTTGTAATAACGGCTTTATAGTAAGGTAACGCATTGTGATGAAATAAGGGTCTAATGTAGTACCTGTATCTGCTATAAGATTAGGCATAACCAAGTTCCCGATCTCCCTCCTGTTCTAAACTCGAATATCTTTTTCATCCTTTGAATCTCTGATAACTTAGTTGTGCCCAATCTGAAACTGTACCTTTCGTTATATGTATGTAGTGTAGCATGCTATTTTGTAAACTGGAGAAAGTTGATTCCATCCTAAAGTGCTCTTAAAATCTGAACTATTTATGGATATTAAAGTTTGAAAGTCTACTATAAAAATTCCTTTCCTAATAATTCTGCTACTTCTTCACTATTAAAGGTTATGTTAAATAAATTTGAAATATATATTAAATCGTGTCTTTTATTGTTTACATCAGTGACGTTTACGCATTTAAATTATTTACATAAAGGTGACAGATATCAATAAATATTCAATAATGAGGACATGCAACGATTCTTACAATACTTTCTATTACATAATTGCTTTGATTATTCAATAAAGTTTATAGTTACAAAGTGATCATTATTATTCTCACAGTATGTATTATTTATCAAGGTATAGATCAATTTTGATTTATTATATTAGAATATTTTTGTAATGTTATTTACAAAAATATTCTAATATAATAAATGATAACAATAATAACAGCAGTAGGAATTCCATGCGTTACTACCTACATACTTCTAAAAAAATGTATTATCACATTTACAACAAAACACTTTCTACAGTAGGTTTATTATCAAGGTCAAGGTATACATCGATTTTGAGTTATTATTATAACATAATTTATTTATATAAATTTTTTAAATAACAACATTGATATAGCAGTTAAAATTATATGTGTAACTATTTATAAAAAGTTATTTTCCAAAAACTTCTACATACAATTTTGTTGCAATAAAGTAGAGCTTACTTTCATTACTTTATTACCATTATGAGTCACGATAGTGTTGTAGAAAAATTATAATTTAGATATTTAAAACTAGTTATGCCCGTTTCTCACGCCCTGATTTATATGGAATCTTTAAATGTTATTTCTATGCTATGGGAACTGTTTTGTGGCATAAAGTTGCAGAAATTATTAGGATATTATATTTACATAGGAATTATTAAGATAGGCTATGTTTAATTCCTAGTTTATAGGTACGTCTATGCAAAATTTTAGCCCGATTCGTTTAGTATTCTTCCAGAATTCCATATACATTTTACTAATTTCTTTTTTTGCATAGTAGAGTCATGATCGTCTTTACGCGTAATGTTATCTAAATTATAGATTTAATCAAATAATTTTGAATCACTTTATTGTATTTTGAACTCAGAGTTACAATTAAATTCTTACAACTTTTCTGAATATTTGATATATTCTTAAGTTCTGCATTTGTGGTGTCTGACATGTACGTTATATAAATAAATAAATTTCATTATGTACATACAGTGACGTTCATAGATTTGAGATCCATAGTGGTGACTACCCGGGTTCCAAGGTTCCAAAAGTCCTAATTACATTAGTATTGGTTTTTAACTATTAAATTTGTTGTTTTTATATACCAAACTTGCTAAATTGCGATAAAATGCATCGCAAGATACAAGGCTGAAAATATTTCTGTATAAATAAAAATTGCCTTCAAACTTAACAGGGGGTAACCTGAATAATGAGCGACACTTTACCACAAATATAGACTAGAACTTTTTTAAAGAAATGCTAGCTTATAGCTAACAAATTGGCACAATTTATAAATTTTTAACTTCCTTTCCTCAATCCTCATTAATTGCTGGGACATCAAATGACGAGGAATTAAATAACATGCTTAATGTCTTACTAATAGTTGGACCCACTTTAGGCATGCAGCTATTGTATCTTAGGTTTGCTAGTAACAGCTCTCGTTCTTTTCCCTCCACATTGTCGTATGCAGTCATTAACGCCTTCGGCGAGTCGTAATGACTGGTAATAGCTAGAGCCTTTTCAACAGAGAGTCCTTTTAGCTGAAGAAGCATTTTTATGAATGTTTCCTTGACAGTGAGTGGCTTGGTTTTCAATGATGATGCATTGAAGTGATCGAACAGCATTAGTTCTTTCCCTGGATTCTCTGAATTTGTACCGCGTAGGTGCTGGCCCTGAAAGGAAAAAAATAATTTGTGAAAAACTCGTAGAGTCTGTGCAAAAAGAACAGCGTCTTTGAGGTCGCGCTTGTGCCAATTTACTACTTTTGTTGCGTTAAAATGTTAGTTCACCGTAACGCACAGACTCTACCAGCACTTCGGAAATATTCAACAACAATACTTTAAAAAACGAACAAAGTTGACGTATGACGTTGGATCGCAGAAAACGAAGGACGGTTTATCCCACAGAGGTCTATCCGCTCTTTCATTACCTTATTACGACAATGATTCAGACATATATATCTAAGAGATCCAAAACAAAAGGTGTGAATTGGCGGCGGGCGAAGATCCGCCTGCGCCTGGAGTTGCTGGTTCTATTTACGCCTTGAGTTTTTTTATTTCTAAAAAACATTTATCTGTGTAATGTATTCTATTAAGTTCATTAGCCATCTAGGGTATATATGTATATTATAGGTATTTAGATAAGCAAATCAAATGTATTAGACACATAAGTTATACATGGTTATACCAACATACTAGTGGTTTCCTTTTCACTTCTTCCACTAATGGACATAAAATTGAAGTGAACAGTAAAATAATGATAAATATAAAATTTGACTTTGATCAGTGATAATTTTTTGTAAGCCTTAAGAAAATAGAAACTTTTGAATTGGTTCTTATTAAGAAGTACCTACTGCCATGCCATAATCTTCGTGCTGGGCGGCATGGACATGATCGCAGGGCGCAGCTCTTTTCATAAATTTTAAGAAATAAACATAATTACAGTACCATGTCAATATATACATATGAACGTATTGTTCACTCATATAAATATCAATCGGTGTCTTATGAATAGCGAAATACATTCAAACATAGTTATTAGATAGATTAGAGAACGAATTTTTTTGCCAAGGCGATTATGATATATTTTAAATAATGACGGAGGTCTGGCGGTTGCAGGTTCTTAGTCCATATAGTAACTATGTAATTTGAATTATCTGACGTGTCTTAGAGTTCTTTCGTCCAAATTCTACAGGAAATTACCTAGTTTCGCACCGCCGCCGCCACCGCGTCCACGCTGCTGCCAGATTTTATTGTACTGCGCTGGGCATTTACACTGAGGCTACGCTAGCTATACCGCAATCATAACTGATTGCGGTATAGCTAGCGTAGCAATTTAAAATAAAAACAAGATATAATAGGTGGTAACCCGCCTATTATATCTTGTTTTTATTTTAAATTGTTCCTATAAACAAATTGTGCAATAAAGTATCATCTATCTATCTATCATCTAGTATTGCACTTACCCTGAAGAAGTCAACGCCAACTAGGTTTGTAGTTAGCCGCCTTACATTTAGAATGAACTCTTCTAAGTATTAGATTTAATTTGACAATACATACCTCAAGCTTTTGAGCAAGTTTAGAAGTCATCATATCCAGATATCTTTTAGTTCCTTTCAAAGAATCTGTCTCATGTATAATGAAGCTATCTTGGATCTGTGTGTTGATTTTGGCTTGGTCTAATGTGGCTTTAGGCAGGCCACAGTACTTTTGTCCAGGATGATCTTCAAGTAAGTAGATCACGTACCTCAGGCCACATTTACGCAGCCTGAACTTCTGTTCGTGGAACCTCCCATCTTTAATGCTTGCAGCGAAGTCATCAATTCTCTTTCGTTCTACAATATAAGGTAGGACTAATTCATCACCATTGATTTTGCTGCGCGCTACCCACAAAATATCGCCAACTTTGAGGCTTCTTGATTCAGCCTTGTGAAGTTTTGTTGGAACAGCAAGCCTGAAAATAATAAATGTACTATGTAAAACCATGTAAATAACCAAACAAAGGGAATGTACTGCTGATAAATTGACTAATCTTTAACTTACAATGCTGGTTCATTTTTATCAACAACCAAAATAACTTCGTAAGAGCCAGGAGGCATGTCTATGAAGACAAGTTTGTCTTGCAGTAAGGATCTGGTAGTATGAGGTGGCGCAACCCTGTACGTACTGCAGCCAAGATTACGGCAGTCGGCATCATGCTTATGATCACGTAACTGCTGAAGAGTCATAGTCTTTAAAATATTATGTCTATCTTCCCAAATAATCTTTCCAGCAGCAACTCCTTTTCTTGTAAGTAAGAACTCTTCCACTCCATTGTCATTGACTTGACATTTAAGATAGTTTTTCTTTTTCTCTAGTATTCTTACAAAATCCCAGTTATTAATCGTAGTAGAAGTATGGTGTTGAGCCTTTAAAGTCAGTTCTTTCTTATTAAGTGCAGGCCTGGTTGGGTATTCAATTTGCTGGATATACAATGCCAGGAGGACAGAGTCTTGAACACAGTTAGGCTTAGGTCGGTACACATCTATTCTATTTGATTCACCATCAGAGTCTGGATGAACTGAAAAAAGATGGAAGTTAGTTTTTTATGCAAGCAGCATTATATGTCAACAGTTAAACATAAATTACTAACAACCTCAAATCAAATTACCTGTCATCTTCTTTCCATCAATAGTTTCATCAGTTAGCATTTGTTCATCCTTTTTACTTCCAGAACTGATTTCAATAAATGTTTCGGGAACTGGTCTTGTCGCATCAGAGTTTTCTGGCTCCGCTATACACAGTTTCTCACTAACATATCTACACAGATCAGGATCAAATCCTTTTAAGAGATTGCATTCTTCTACAGACGATAGTCTTAATGGATATCTTCTCAGAGATCTCATCGCTTGTTCAATTTGTACTGTAGTTTTGTGATCTTTTCCAACCACTTGAGAGTATAGATCTTCAAGCAATAACTTGATATGTAGGTTCTCATTTTGTTTTTTAAAAGTTACTCTTATTTTTTTCTTAACAGGTGCCATTCTTGTGATTTTTAGATAGGAGATAGCAACGAAGGAGTATCAACATTCAGGTGTATACCTAGAACAAATAATAAATAAATGTAAATAATCAATTAATAATGCAGGACAATCCACACAGCATCTAGCCCCAGCTAAGCAGAGCTTGTGTTATGGGTAGTTACTAGATGACTGATACTTAATACAATAGATAGAATTTTTTTAGTATACATAAATAATAAATAGAACACCCGGAACCAATATCTGCAGATCAATTATACTACACAATTGTCCCGAGACAGGAAACAAACCCGCAGCCTCCTGCATCACAGGCGGACCTTCGCCCACCACACCTCTTGAGAGACTTGTAGCTGATGGCTGGATGCGACAAGCTGAAGGTAGGGCGCTATTGTGTGGAGGCCTACGTCAAGCAGTAGGCTATTATGGGCTGGGGCTACTATCGCTTGGGTTTTGACGACACAGGACACTCGCATACGTTACCGCTTAAACGCCAGAACTATCGCAGTAGCCAACTATCGCGCGGCACATTATAAACCCCTTGTGGACTCTCGGTGCAGTCAGCCTTAGGTATTTTGGTGCAAGTATGCAGCTTCCTTTTGTTCATAGAATGCTGAACCCGCCTTTTTCTGTGGATTTGGAATTTTACTCACCGCTAAGATAATACTGGTTGTAGTAAATATTTGTGAAAAATCTAACACTGTTACTGATTAAGTTTAGGCCGCCGGGTAAATAGGAAGCACATGAACTTAAATACCGGCATGAAGCTATGGCAAGGTGCGCAAGGTGCATCAGGTGGATCGATGCAGCGAAATACCGAGCCAGGTGCACCCTACATCACAACGCAGGCGCGGCGCGCCGGCGGCGCGAGGCGACAAGCGCGGTGCGCTCTTCCAGTAGCTGCAAAACTATTGTTCAAATTTAAAAAAATCATATTCACTTCCAAGCACATACGCTATTCAGATGCAGACGCTATTCTTTTGGTAAATATCAAAATCTTTTCAAAAACAAACAAACAGACGAACGAAACCAAAACCACTTGCTGCTTGAAAGGAACTTGTGAAAGGAACATTTAACGAATGAAATTCAATTTTGATTGAATGAGAGATTATAACAATTGGTCTATGAATGAGTGAGTATAACAAATGATCTATGAATGAGTGAGTGAAGGTTAATAGGAAGAGACAAAAGAAGGTACATATATAGTTATTTTCTTGCAAAAATATCTTGTATTTTGCTTTGTGATTTTACTACAAATTAATTTATTTGGATTTTTCACATTACTTGTGCTATTAAAATTTATTTAATTTTAGGAAAACCTAAAAGCTTTTTTGTTTAACAGAGAAAATTAAAACATCCTAAACATCAACATCTCGATTATATAATATATATCTACGCACTTAAGAAGCCCAGAGAAGGTAGGAGTATTTATTATAAATAAATACTCCTACCTTTTCTGGGCTTCTCAAGTGCGTAGATATTCTAGATTAGACTAGTTTTTCTTATAGTTTTATTCATTATACCGTACATAGATTGTACCTTACTTACCTGCAATTGTTGTGGAACGTAACTTTTATACCTACTCTTGTACCTACTTTTTTTTTGACTTATTTTGTAAGTTTTTGATGCGTAACGAAAAGCTCACTTTTTCAGAATTTTATATTTTAATCAAAACTCTAAAACGTCACAGCACACTTGGTCTACCTAAATAAATTCTTAAGCCGAAAATCGTCGTATTCGTGCGTCGTCGGGCGATATAGCGCATGCGCACGATAGGCGGCGCATAAATAAAGCTAACGACAAATAACGTATCTACGTACAGGTAGATACATAGTAATTTCATATTATTATTATTATTGAGAATAATGTAATGAGGCTTACAGACCGACGCAATTAATTTTTAAGTTAGGTTCTAGATTAAATAGGTAGGTATTTAACTAGATACTTACTGTGGAACATAAATAAATAAAAAAACTAACTATATTATCTTACCTATTATATTCTAAACTGTATGATTCTAGTATAAGTCAACGAAAAATACCCTATAGGTTTGTGATCCATAGTGAGAATCAAATATTTTTTTCTATGAATATGTAAACTTAACAAAAGTAACATTTTAAGTTCTTTTTGTTCATCGTTTCTAATAAAAGTGGAAAGAATTTTCTTACTATATATTTATTGCCAAATTTCTTCTTAGGTACCTACCATAGACTGTTCTATAGACTTCTCTTTCTTCGATTCCATCTAACCGAATGAAAAAGATAAACAACATTTGTATTGCATTTTTCCATATATAAATTTCCCTTCCTTGCTTTGCTTTGATTGACTTGACAGACAATGAGACAACTGACAACTGACAAGCAAGAGCAGGACATTACAAAAATGAGACGCGTTGCGTTGTTTTGGTTTTGATGGGAAATATTTTATTTTATTTTTCATCAAGAAAATACTAAAGCTATGGTGTGAAAAGTGCTAGTAAAGTGAATAATAATGATGAAAATGTCGCTCGAAATCCCGTTGATGTCCACCGACGAGGTATAATACTAAAATTCTAGATTTTATGTGTCAGTGTCACAGATTCTTATTTTCGAATTTATTTATCCAGGTGATAGATCTAGATCCTGAGCAGTTACCTAGTGGAGAAGAAGTCCTTAGCATATTACAACAGGAACGATCACAACTCAGCGTTTGGATAAATGTCGCAGTAAGTAATCAATTATAACCTCGAAACTTTATTGGATACGGACACGTACCTGTAATATCCATAAATCTGTTTCTACGGCTCGAAATCTAAGAAAAGGCTCTCTTTGTTTCTAATTTATATATTATTTGACCTATAGATTGTTTGCAACAGTAAGCAGATATTAGGTAAATATTGTTAATACCTGTACAAATTTCTTATTGTATACTTTCAGCTTGCATATTACAAGAAAAAGAAGATCGATGACTTCCTCAAAATCCTGGAGGCGTCCCGAGTGGACGCCAACATTGACTATAGGGATTTTGAACGTGATCAAATGCGAACCCTGGACATGTTGGCTGCTTATTATGTCCAGGAGGCAAACAAAGAGAAGACAAAAGATAAGAAAAAAGAGCTCTTCACCAAAGCCACCCTTCTGTACACAATGGCAGATAAAATCATTATGTATGATCAGGTTAGCATTTCTTCAAACCCTTAATAAAAATAAAGAACCCTCATTTCAAAATACAATTCAAATATTGATAAAAATAAGTAGTAACAGGATGATGACCAGCTTTCGCATAATTTCCACATTGATTTCTAGAACCATCTACTTGGCCGAGCATACTTTTGCCTCCTTGAAGGTGATAAAATGGAGCAAGCGGATGCCCAATTCAACTTCGTCTTGAACCAATCTCCTAATAATGTTCCTTCATTGCTTGGTAAAGCATGTATTGCATTTAATCGCAAAGACTTCAGAGGGGCGCTGGCATTCTACAAGAAGGCTTTGAGGACTAATCCCGATAGCCCGGCAGCGTTGCGCTTGGGCATGGGACATTGTTTTATGAAGCTGAATAATCAGGAGAAAGCTAGGTATGGTATTATTATAAGTATTTATTACGCACACATAGGTAGAAACTAGAAACACAAGTTTTGGTGGTGATGCCACAAAAACATAATTAGGTATTACGGTGATGTAATACCTAATTTAGTTTCTTTTCTGGTTTTTTAGTTTTTTTAAACTATTATTTATTTTCTATTTTTTAGTTCAAATTATTGTATTGTCATCGGTTATTAATAAGTTTAAATGAAATCTGACCGTTCAAAGTGGGTCAAAATAGAGTCCAAATAAGTCGGTTACAAACAAACATACATACAGGTGAAGCTAATAAAAGCATGGTAAAAAAGGCGTCATTTCGCTGATAACGCGCGTTACGTTGTGTTAAATAGCGTGGTACCCTTGCAGTAATAAGGTGCCATAGAGTGTGTACTAATACTAACTAAGCTTAATAAATGAAGATTCTGGACAATCAACTAAGTTCTGAAATTCCTACTTCTAAGTTGTAGTTCTATGGCAAAAGTAAAGATATTTTTTTTTTAGTTAAAGTTTTGGTTAACCAAATTTTTTTTTCCAGAATGGCATTTGAAAGGGCATTACAGCTAGACCCTCAATGTGTTGGTGCATTAGTGGGCCTTTCCATATTGAAATTGAATCAGCAAGAGAATGAGTCTAACAAAATGGCTGTGATTATGTTATCAAAAGCCTATGCAATTGACCCCAAAAACCCTATGGTGTTAAACCATTTGGCTAACCATTTCTTCTTCAAACAGGTAAGAAAAAATACTAGTTTCATAACATATTAAAGCGAGTTTGATGTTCATTATGTAATAATGATGAATACCTAAGATACAGAAATTAGATGAGAGTTTTGCCTGACCAGATAATATTTTCATTATTCTGTTTTTCACTGGCACCACAACACAAGCTCTGCTTACGTTAGGGCTAGATGACGGTGTGTGGATTTTCGTCATTATTTATATGTAATAACTATCATCTCTCAGTTTTATTTATTATTTATTTATTTATTTATTTTGAGCCATTATTGTCCCACTGCTGGGCAAAGGCCTCCCTTTTATCCTTCCACTTCTCGCGATCCAACGCTGCAACAGGCCATGATGGAAGATGTGCCTCGAGCTCGTCACGCCATCTCATCCTGGGCCTTCCACGTCGCCTCTTAGCGTTGATTAATTGACTTAGATTTGTTTAGTTAATTTTTAATTTCATCATTAACTGATATTTCCTACGGCTGGGCCTACAGTTTGTGCTTTGGTTAACACACTCGCAACCCAGCCTGTCAAATGCACGCATGGGTCCTCACCATTTTAACAAGAGAAACATTTATCTCAGGATTTCAGCAAAGTGCAACATCTAGCACTTCACGCTTTCCACAACACAGAAAACGAAGCGATGCGAGCCGAGAGCTGCCACCATCTTGCGCGGTCCTTCCACGCGCAAGGCGATTGCGACCAAGCCTTCCAATATTACTACCAAGCCACTCAGTTCGCGCCGCCTACCTTCGTCCTACCCCATTATGGACTGGGGCAGATGTATATTTATAGAGGGGACACTGAGAATGTAAGTGTAGTGTGTTCTACAGTTATAAGTAAAGTTAGTTTAAGATGTAGAGGGAAGGATAAAGAACGAGTCAAACCCCCGAGTGATCGTTTGACACTGATTTAATTCATTGCAAATTAGTAATACTTTACAATAAAACGTAAGCATTTATACATGTGTGAGTAGGTGAATCTGCTGAGCTATACGACCAATGTGGCGCGGTGGGCGAAGGTCCGCCTGCGACGCAGGAGGTTGCGGGTTCGATTCCCGCCTCGGAACAATTGTGTGTACGATCTGCAGATATTTGTTCCGGGTGTTCTGGTCGTTTTCTATGTATAATAAAAAATATCTATCTATGTAATATATTGTATTATGTATATCAGTTATCCATAACACAAGCTCTGCTTACCATGGGGCTAGATAATGCTGTGTGAATTGTCCAGCATTATTTATTTATTTATATGTCTATACCTGACCCAGTTTATTGACTTTACCTATCGTGCGGTATTCCGTACAGTAAGTAACTCTCTACTTAGCATGGGACTGGGGCAGATGTATATCTATAGAGAGAGGGGATACAGATAATGTAATAACTCCCTACTTAGCTCGGTCTACGTGCAAGGCGACTACTACCAAGCCTACCAGTATTACTACCAGGCTACTCAGATCGCGCTGCCTACCTTTCTTTTATAATATCCCACGATGGATTGGGGCACATTTATGTCTAATCTGCAGAGGGGATAATGAGAATATAAGTAATCGCCCCTAAATGGTGGAAAGTTCTTTAATTTTCAACTTTTTCCTCTAGAAAGGGACAGATAGATTCCGATCTAGCTTATCTGAATGTGAAGGTGATATCAAAAAGCTGATGTTCATTATATTCTACCCAAATTTCAACGGGAGTTTTCAAATTAAATTCAAATAAATTAGCTGAATGGGCAAGACATAGGCGCCAGACTCAAATTATTTCTCACATATTTTAAAGACCAAATTGTTCAAATACAGTTTAAAATTTTCAGGCCGCCCAATGCTTCGAGAAAGTTCTAAAGGCGCAGCCAGGGAACTACGAGACGATGAAGATATTAGGCTCGCTCTACGCGAACTCTCCGTCACAGTCTAAGAGGGACATCGCGCGGCAACACTTGAAGAAAGTCACCGAACAGTACCCTAAGGATGTGGAGGCTTGGATCGAGCTGGCGCAGATTTTAGAACAAAATGATCTACAGGTACGGTACTCACGACCTATGTGGTGCGGTGGGCGAAGGTCCGTCTCTGACGCAGGAGGTTGTGGGTTCGATAACCGCCTCGGGACAAATCTTTGTACGATCTGCAGGTTGTTGTTTTGGGTATTCGTTTTCTGTATAATAAAAAAAGATCTATCTTTGTAATGTAATGTATTATGTATATCAGTCATCTAGTACCCATAACACTAGCTCTGCTTAGCTTAGGAATGAGTGAGGCTGTGTGTATTGTCCAGCATTATTTATTTATTTACTTGGATTTTGCAAAGTAACCGCATCAAAATCCGTTGCGTAGTTTTAAATATCTAAGCATAGGTACATAGGGACACACAGACAGCGGGAAGCGACTTTGTTTTATACTATGTAGTGATTTAGTATTTCACTATTAAAATATAGTTTCTATATCAATCTTCACTTTCAGGGTTCCCTAAGCGCGTACACCACAGCAATGAAGATTCTAAAGGACAATGTGGACGCAGATATCCCAGCTGAGATTCTAAACAACGTCGCTGCGTTACACTACCGGCTCGGAAACTTGACTGAAGCCAAGAACTATCTAGAACTGTCTCTAAAACGGTAAGCTATTATACTGACGAGGTCATTATAGATGTATGTTCGAAAACAAGCCAATTTCACAATTATTACTAAAATAGAATACAGCCCTTCACTTGCAAAGTGTTTGTTTCACTTGAAATTATTGTAAGGATTTCAACGATACATCTTACAAAGATATTATTATAATCGCGAATGTTTGTATGTATGGATGTTTGTTACCCTTTCACGCAAAAACTACATTTTATATATACAAATACTGTCAATGTCAAAAATTATTATGAAAACTTGAGAGTTTTCATAAAAATGTAATATTGGGCTTTTGCTTCTTCAATCCTGAGGGATTGAAGAAGCAAAAGCCCAATATTACAACATTAGTTTCTGCCCGCAGCTTCGCACGCGTTCTTTCGATTGAAATGTTTAAAGGTTATTTACATCCCATGGGAACGGCTTTATATGATAAAAAGTAGCCAGATGTTGGATTCCAGGATTAAAGCTACATCTATACAAACATTCAGCCGTATCCGTTCCGTAGTTTTGGCGTGACGTAAACAAGCTACGTAAACAACATCCGTCCATTCATCTAAACATCTTAACTTTTGCATGCATAATACTAATTTCTGTCTGCGGCTTCGCACGCGTTGTTTCTGTGGAAACGTAGGTTATATATTTTTTTCTTTTATTAATATTTTACAATAATTGCATTTTAATCTAAATGCTAACTTAAACGGTTATCCCGTTTGCTTAGTCTCTATTAATTAAAAAGCAGGCCACACCCTGCAAGTAAAAGCGGGGTACAATGATCGACTGTCCGGCGCGCGAGCAAAATTACAATACCTATGCTCTGTGTCACCAGCGAATGGAGCGAACTGATAACACTATACAGGGTAACTAAATAGGACACCATCTACCCCATGGGAACTGTGGGATAGATTTATCTGGTAAAAAGTAGCCTATAATTTATTCCGGGCCTGCTACTATTTACGTATTTTAAAATATTAGTGTAATTACAAGCCATCGGATGACGACCTGCGAAAGACTGCAGGTAGATGCTGGATGCGGCAAGCTGAAGACAGGGCGCTATGGCGCTCATTGGGGGAGGCCTATGTCCAGCAGTGGACTGCTATAGGCTGATGATGATGACAAGCCATCGAAGTAATGTTTATTTTTCTTCTGATTGCAGAGAAAGAAGCGACGCTGAAACCCTAGACTCTCAATACTACAACTCCATATCAGTGACGACGACCTACAATCTGGCGCGGCTGAACGAAGCGCTTTGTATCTATAACAAGGCAGAGAAACTATATAAGGATATATTGAAGGAGCATCCCAATTATATTGACTGTTATTTGAGGTATGAACTGATTAAATCCTCTTTAGTATGTAGGGTTGGCCGGTACTATTGTTAATAAATAATGCTGGACAATTCACACAGCATTATCTAGCCCTAGCTAAGCAGAGCTTGTGTTATGGCTACTAGAAAACTGATATATGTCCATCATATACAATGTATGTATTACATAGATAGATATTTTTTACTCATTGGGGGAGGCCTACACAGAAAACGACCAGAACAAAAATATCCGCAGATCATAAAAACATTTGTCTTGAGGCGGGAATCGAACCCAACCTCCTGTTCCTTCGCCCAAGGTGCCACAGAGTTTATACGGGCCTTAGACTGAGTTACGACCCCAGTCTAAGGCCCGTATCACATCGTCCGACGTGAAGTCATAGCAGCTAAACCAACACGAGTTCCTGTATACATGTACCTCTAAGCTAATAACACCTAAGCTGAAATAATGGTGACAATGTATGACTGTGTCTACAGTAAATAAATGAATAATGGACAGACACATGTTAAACTAAACTTATTTATCCTCATACAGGCTCGGCTGCATGGCACGCGACAAAGGTCAGATCTACGAAGCGTCCGACTGGTTCAAAGAGGCCCTGAAGATGAACACAGAACATCCTGACACTTGGTCTCTGATCGGGAACTTACATTTAGCACAACAGGAGTGGGGGCCTGGACAGAAGAAGTTCGAGAGGATATTGCAGACTTCTTCCACCACTAGTGATGCGTATTCGCTTATAGCTCTAGGTGAGTACTAGCTGCGTCCCGTGGCGTTGCCTGCGTGGAAATCTATGTGCCAAATGGTTTATAAACCTACCTCTTGAATAACTCTATCTTAAAAACAAAAACCGCATCAAAATCCGTTGCGTAGTTTTAAAGATCTAAGCATACATACATAGCGAATTTGTTTTATACCATGTAGTGATGATATTCGAGAAAAAACATAGTGGGATTGACTCCCGAATTTTTATAATTGTTATAGAAGTCTCCCAAAGACTTCTTGAATAGAGTTTAACAAAGCGACATAGCGGCAGTGATAGACTCACAGAACAAAATTCTTCGACTACGGATCGACCCGTGTTTACTTTGCCGGTTTCGTTGGTCTTATAATTAATAATAATAATAATGCTGGACAATTCACACAGCAAGCATTATCTAGCCCCATGGTAAGCAGAGCTTGTGTTATGGGTACTAGATAACTGATATACATAATACAATACATTGCATAGTTAGATATTTTTTATTATACATAGTAAACGACCAGAACACCCGAAACAAATATCTGCAGATCGTACACATATTTGTTCCGAGGCGGGAATCGAACCCGCAACCTCCTGCGTCGCAGGCGGACCTTCACCCACCGCGCCACATCGGTCGTCATATATTGCATATACATGCCGTCACACAGACGATTTTAATAACATAAATGTAATCAAAGTTTTGTATAATGCACTTGTGAGAAGTCATTTAGAAACAAATGCTATAATTTGGAACCCTAACGAAGCTAAGTACAAACTTTTGGTAGAAAAAATACAAAATAAATTCACTCGCTTTCTGTACCTAAAACAATACGGAGTGTATCCATATTACCCGCTGATGTACCCGAGCCTGTTCGTGTTAGGTATGGTAGGGTACTGCAGGCTGTCGGTGCGAAGAGACGTGGCGCTGGTGAAGTACATGGTGCGCGTGCTGCGCGGGGAGCTGCACCACCCGGCGGTGCTGGCGGCGCTGCCCCTGCGCGTGCCCAACGACTACTTGGGCGCGCGCCGCCGCCCCGCCATGCTGGAGGTGCCCACTTGTAGGACCAACCTACTTAAGTTTGCCCCTATGTCACTCGCTATATATTTACTCAATGTTCTGTCCAAAAACAGCGTGGACATATTTTACGAAAACCTGCCGAAAGCCATGAAAAAGGCACAAAATGTTATTGAAAAACAATTATAAATTATGTATATATATATTGTGTGTATGTACAAAAATATGTAATTTTTAGTATAAGTAGTTATAACATCGCCTTAGGGCTTAATAAAAAAAACCTGTTATGATGTTATTATCTCAATAAATAAATAAATAAAAATAATAAATAAATAAATATTATTATAAAATTATTGCACTTAATTTTTAATTAAGAACCTTAAATTGTGACATAATTATACAAATTATTAATAAAACGTTTGTCTGTTTATTTAAATTAAATATGAACTCTCCTTACGTATTTCTAAAGTCCAATCTCCCCAGGTAATGTCTGGCTCCAAACCCTCCATCAACCATGCCGTGAGAAAGACAGAGAGAAGAGACATCAAGAGCGAGCCCTCGCTATGTACAGACAAGTGCTGAAGAACGACCCTAAGAACATATGGGCGGCTAATGGGATTGGATGTGTTTTGGCGCATAAGGTAAATTATAAAATTCCGTTTTTTTTTAAATAAATGCCTGCGTCCAGCAGTGGCCCAATAGGCTGTAGAGGTGAGGTACATTACTAGTTTCGGCCCGCGGCTTTGCACGCGCTGGTTTCGAGATTAAAAGTAACTACGTTATTTAAAGTCTACAAACACACCATACATCCACCCCAAACTTTCGCATTATTATTGTTGTTGTACCACGTCGCCTGTTCAGTGCCTGCTTCTTGGTCGTCCCGTTGGATTCCCCGATTTAGATAGGCTGTTCTGATCAGCTTGTTGTTTCAAAATAAAACGACGGCTCAATCACATTTAGAGATTTATTTAGCCGCAGTTAGCCACAAATATAATATTGGATGTGTTATTATAGCCGCCTTTTGTTACAAAATTTCTTGTTTGATTAATGAATTGATCACGTAGCATTTACTTACCATCAGATAAGTCTTGCTCTATCTTCTTGCTAAATTCGTAGCTTGTATACAAGCCCCTTTCTCACCGGGTCGGTGCATTGAGGAAGGGGACCGGTGAGAAAGGGGCTTTGGTCTGAGAATGTGTAACCGTGAAAGATAAGTAGGTACATAAATTTGTTTCCTAAATCTTATTGCAAAGAAATCTAAACTCTATAACTTGCTACACAGGGTTGCGTTAACGAAGCCCGCGACATCTTCGCACAAGTGCGCGAAGCGACGGCCGACTTCCCCGACGTATGGATGAACATTGCTCACATTTACGTCGAGCAGAAACAGTACATCAACGCTATACAAATGGTAAGCATTATTTGTATTCCTCTTCATCTGCATACATGTAAGAAAAAACTTAGGGTTACACAGCAATAAATAAATAAATAATGCTGGACAATTCACACAGCATTATCTAGCCCCATGGTAAGCAGAACTTGTGTTATGGGTACTATATAACTGATATACATAATACTATATATTACATAGATAGATATTTTTTATTATTTAATAGAAAACGACCAGAACTCCCGGAACAAATATCTGCAGATCGTACACACAATTGTTCCGAGGCGGGAATCGAACCCGCAACCTCCTGCGTCGCAGGCGGACCTTTGCCCACCGCACCACATCGTCGTCAAATCTAGTTTGGTGTAGGCAGCATAAGTTATTGTGGTAAAGTATGCATGTTCGTCGCTTTGTATAATAAGGAAGCTCTATTTGATTATTTTATTTGTTGTTAGCACTCTTTCAGACTGAAAAACAGGTTTTAACCAGGTTCAGGCACACGCATTGTTATTTCCATCAGAATTTAAGTAATGTACTTTTTTGTTACTCTTACTCTTAGTCCTAAGATATGTTTTTATAAATTATTTATTTATTTATTATTATTTACATAAGTCCCCTTCTAAACGTGAGTTCCTATACAAAGGGGGTTTGTCATAATAACCACGCTGGTTAGGGTTTTTGTCTGAAGCTATAGCACTATTATAACGCATAATATATCCGTTTGTGTTAAAATAGCGCGCTAAGCTTCGCTTCGTCTGGACTGGAGTCTTTTTAATCCCGAACGAAAACGGGATGGTTATAAGTAGATAGATAGATAGAAAATTCTTTATTGCACTTTAACTATAAACTATGTACAGTAAAAACTAAGTATATCTCTTTATAAGTCTTGCGTGGCGACGCGACGCCTACTCTTTTCCAAGTTGGTTTGTTTTTGAATACCAATAAAAATTAAACTTTCCTTCCAGTACGAGAACTGCATCCGCAAATTCCGCCAGCACTACGACGTAGAATGGCTCACATGGGTGGGGCGCGCGCACACGCTGGGCGGGCGCGCCGCCGCCGCACGCGCCGCGTTACTGCGCGCCCGTCGAGTGGCACCTCACGATCCGGCCCTCGCGTATAATACCGCGCTAACGCTGCGCCGACGCGCGGCCTTAGTGCTGAAAGACGAACGGTCGGACTTACCGCTTGTGCTGCGAGCGGTGCATGAGCTATCTGTGTCTCATAGGTAAGGTTCCGTGATTTATAAACTTATGGAGAACTTGATACTATGCAAGTCCATTGAACCCATGTTCAGTTCCGCATACATACACATAGAAGTGTTCGATGGACTGTTAAAGATAGCGCCGATGGGTTCCCATCATCTCAACTTTTTCTCAACAATCCCCGTTGAGGAAAATCATATAAATCGGCTTGTCGAAGTCATCTATAAAAAGCTTAGTAAAAGTAGTCCAGCGAGAAAGGCCGGACGGACGAATTGATTAAATTCCTGATCTCTAGAGACATCTAAGAATGGTTTCGCCAATAAAAATCAGACGTTTCATTCTAATAGCACACTATATTTCCATTCTCCAGATACTTCCAACGCCTAAGCACAGCTGGCCCGGAAACAGGTTCAATGGGCAACGTCGGAGGCGCGGCGGCCGCGGCCGAAGCGAGGACATGTGCCGACCTGCTCTCACAAGCGCAGTGGCACGTCGCCAGAGCGAGACGGCAACACGACGAGGAGCTCACACTCAGAGACAGGCAAAGGGAGCAACGAGACGCATTCAGGAAACAACAGGTAAAGTTAAATGTGATGAAAAACAAACCAAATGTCAAAAATGTCGTCATTGCCTTTATTAGGAAGGCGGTTTCTGGCGAGAAGGTTCACATAATTCTCCAGGTATTCTTCGAAGAAGACATACAGGTAGGAAGCATATGCCTAGAGCTATGATAGTATTACGAAAGACCTTTCCATTAATAGAATAACTGGAATCCTAATACTTATTCATCAGCCTATATTAATCCACAGCTGGACATAGGCCTGAAAATAGCGCCATACTGCTTTGTATTCAGCTTGCCGCATCCAACATCTCCCTGCAGTCTTTCGTCCCAGTTTGTCATCCCACGTGGCCGGAGGGCGTCCTTACGTTTGCCGAGTCTTTATTACCGAAAGTCATGGAAATGGCACAGCATGATATTGGAAGAAATATATAAATTAAATAGTATTGTGTATAGTTTGTATGTACATTAGATCCAATAAATAAGTTAATATAACATCGCCTTATTGCTTAATAAAAAACCCTGTACTAATGTAAATATCTCAATAAGTAATAAATAAAATTATTCTCACTCAATTCTTCACATTCCAGGAAGAAGAACGTCGCAAGCAACAAGAGCTCGCTGCTAAAACCTCAGTGGAAGCGCTGCAGAAGCGACAGGAATACAAAGAGAAGACGAAGAACGCGCTTATGTTCGCAGATATGCCTCAAGAGGGGAAATCTAAGGGCAGAGGCCGGAGGCGGGATGAATATGTGTCTGATTCTCCCTCGGGCAGTGATAGGCCGAAGGAAGAAGGGTGAGTGATCTTATTGAAAGAAAAAATAGAATAGCACATTACTTTATTGCACAATGAACACAAAAAATAATAATAAAGGAACTAAATACTAACTAGTGGCATAATCGGCGACCTTATCGCTAACAGCTAAAGAAGAAAGTTATTTATTAGACGCACACAACACTCAATCAAATTCAGTTACACGAATACAAGACTTCTTAGTACTAGAAAACAAGTTACAAATAATAAAATAAATAATAATGCTGGACAATCCACACAGCATCATCTAGTCCCAAGCTAAGGAGCTTGTGTTATGTGTACCAGATGACTTATATACTTAATACAATAGATTACATAGATCGTTTTTTTATTATTCATGGATAGCGACCAGAACATTCTGAACACATATCTGTAGATCGTACACATAATTGTTCCATGTCGGAAACCGAACCCGTAACAAGACTCGCACGACTAACACAGACAAAATAAAAAATAGTGAACACAAATGTAGATACTTGCTTATCACAAATACTATCTAGATGTCGGGTCGGCGCAAAAAATCCGTATTCGTAAATAAGAGCGCCCTTGTAATGTGAGCTGAGTATACCTACTTAATTTTCTACATTCTCAAGTCGACTAAACCCTGACCATTCATATCACGTTGATTTGTTGTAATAATTATAAAATAGGTGGCGGCGCTAGTGTGCCTCGGAGTACCTTAAGAAGAAAACCAAATTAATCACTAACACTTATAATGTTTTATTTTTTATGTGTGCTAATAACATTATATGGATTCAAATCGTCTGAAATAAACAAATTTTATTTTATTTATTTATAAACCATTCCAGTGCGCCCCGCGAGAAGAAGAAAGATCGCAAGAAGCGCGAAGGCGAAGGGCGTAAAGGCAAGGGCAAGAAGCGCCGCGAGCGGGGCTCCGGCAGCGACAGCGATCCGCCGAGGAAGCGGGGCAGGAAGAAGGTAACTACTATCTACTCTATCAATCCGAATTATTTAAAAAAATACACTATACTTGTTCTAACACTTCATGTTCAAAGGTTGCCTGGCAGAGATCGCTCTAAGCGATAAGGCCGCCCGCATGACTCTTTGCTTCAGGTAGACACGTTACAAGATATGCATTCCTTTTTCAAGAAATTAAAAGTATCAAATTATCTACACATGTAATGTTAGCACGCCAACCCTCTTATAAAAAACATGTGTTTCCTGGTCGGCAGGTAGAAAATGCCCCGGCCCACCCTTTGTAGTGCAATAAAGTTTTAAAATAAATATCTTTCCCCAGGGCGAGAAAGGCATCGGCCGCCGTGAGAAAGCCAAAGCGAAAGCTGCGGAAAAGAAACTCAGCGCCAAACAGAGCGCTAAGATCGTGTCCAAAGAGACGATATCGACGTCTGAATCGGACTCCGAGCCGTCGCGCAAGTCCCGCAGCCGCAGCCGCAGCGGCAGCCGCTCGCCGCCAGCTAACAAGGGACGCAAGCGGATCATGTCCGCTTCTGATAGCGATAGGTGAGAAACCAGATAAATAGATTGCACACTTAGTATAAAAGAAACTGTAAAAAAAAACTATAAAAATTAGTAACGCGGGTCTGACACGCACGTGCCGGTAGATGTAATTTATTTTACGCTGCGTTGTTAAAATCAAATGACCACAACCAGTCGATGTGACAGTACTGAATCGTACTGATCAAGAAACCAAGGACAAAGGATGTCGTCGGTGGGCCGCCGAAAAGTTGTCAAAACACTGTCGGCTGCCTACAATATTCATGCTACAATGTTGCACAGTGATTCCTAAAGTGCTTAACAGTGGTAAGCACCCAGGTCCCTAAGAAGGGCGGTCATAGAGATTGCTGGTCGGATTAAAAATGAATGAATATTTTTTTTACCTAAGAAATCATTGTTTTGTTGTTCTAAGGGTAATACAACGCTGGCAAAAACAAGTTTAATCCAAAAAAATAAGCCACCACGCTGGTTGTGTTGATTTTGGTACTTTGGTGTTGATTCTATTTACATGGTTAAAACCGGTTTTAATAGAAGCGTTTTACATAAAATAAAACGCATATTAATTTACTTACCTTGTTCAAAACTTTTTAATGAGAATGCCCCGTTGTTTCCCGCCAGAATATTCAAATTTGATTGGAAATAGCATTGACTTCCGCTAGTTGTCACCAATAAGAGGTCTCCACACCACCTAGTAGGCGCGACAGTGGCGCCAATAGTTTGTACTTTTGAGCGCCATGATCTTTTATTTCATTGCGTCGAATATCACCAGGCAAGATTTAAAATGTAAGTTTTGAACAAGGTAAGTAAATTAATATGCGTTTTATTTTATGTAAAACGCTTCTATTAATTTGACTGGACCTTGTTCAAAACTTTTTAATGAGAGATGTTTGTTATCGCCTGGTGGTGGTGGAGACACTGTGCCAATGTGAATTTACTAAAATAAAAGTTATTATAGTAAACTATACAGGTTTGAATGCAAATTAGACATTATGACATTCAAACTAAATACATAAGTAACTGACAGGGCGCTATGGCGCACATTAAGGGAGGCCTATGTCTAGCAGTGGATTTGACATAGGCTGATGATGATGACATAAGTAACACACTTATGCCCAAAAACAAAACTTAGCAATATTTAAAACATAACATGTAGACATCCAAATGTCTTGTTGTGACTGGTTCGAAAAGTTCGAGGGAAAAGTCATTAAATTTATTGAAAAATAAAATTGTTACTCTGTGCTACTTCCATGCCATGATAGGTTAAACCTGTAGTATTATGTATATTATAGACCACTATGTAATACTATTATATTATAGTCAATTAATTCAGGACAGTTCACACAGTATCATCTATCGGATAGATGAGGATAGATTCTATGCTATCCCCAAGCTAAGCAGAACCTGTGTAATTGGTACTAGTTTACTGATAAACTTAAAACAATACATTATCATAGTATCCGTTAAATAAGACCGCGGCGGTCATGGCTGAATTTCTTTTTCACGAACATTCGTTTAATTTAATATGTCCTTTAATTCATATAAAAGTAAATATTTTGATCCAAAATAAATTTACTGCCCTGGCCATCTCTGAAGATTGTATGGTCGATTAAACCATTTTAACTCAAATAGGTTATTAATCCAACACAGTAGGTAGGTACTCGATAAACCTTTTCAATTGTAGCGGAGCTTTGCTCATCTAAGAGGCCCAGATATGGGATGTTTTATTCTTAGATTTCAATAATTAATTAAGTTTTCCCCCCCCACTTTGTTTGGAATACAACAGTTGTTGAGATAACATTTGCATATATTTCCAACTGTAAAAGCGTAAGAATCTTACGGATCAGATAGCTTCAGCTATTTCTTTTGAAAAAGGCCAACAGGATATAGAAAGCATGTTATTGTACAAACTTTATGAAGAGATTCCTGTCCTGTCGTCAATAAATAACATTATGATGCATGATGGTAACTATTAGACACTAGATATCCTGCATCTTACAACCAGTGTAGTTCACAAACCAGCACAAACGTTATTTGTTTCAATGTAGTGTAGGCACTCTATTTGCAGATGTATTCGTCACTCTAGTCACATATGTTGAGGGAAAGACCACCCGATTACACGTTATTATAATATTGGTTCGCTGGTACTAAACAAACAGCTCCGCACGTCAAGGACATAGGCCGTGGGTACTAAGTTAATGTTTTGATGACTTTCTCATACTTAGCATAATGCAGGTACATAAAACATCTAAACATTACCGAGTATTAGCCTATCAACAACATATCATACAACGCAAACGACTATGAATTTTTACCGAAGATAATAAGTATAAAGATGGTAGTTAATCGTAATAAGCACGGAAGGTATTACCGTACTCAGTCCGGCCATTGTCACAATCACAACTCTATACATAGACGGATTTCAATACAAAGCCAGAGATACCTTTGCAACTGTATTACATAGGCTAAAAACTTATTATTGGCAAGACCAACAATTTAATCAATTCGTCATATTTAATTGTTCAGACTAAAATGGACACAAATGTAGGTAGTGTCTTATTATTCTACATATTTTTAATGTGGGTAGGTAAACCAGCATTCATTTTCATTGCTTTACGTTTCCTATGATTACTTGACGTGTCCTACCAGTCTTTCATATCTGGGTGGCAAAATGAACAAAATAAAATTGAGGGTAGATAGTTTTTTTGACCTATTCTCTTCCACGCGAAAAGTTTGGTACGCAACAAAATTTTTAAGGTAGGTCTGAATAACTTCTCAATATGATAATTGATAAGCCTTACATTCATTGCTGCGATCTCATGAACCTGCATGAATCCCTAGAAATATTATTTAATCCTTTCCTTAAACTCTCACTGCATACAGGTTACCGATCCGAGAGAAATAATATATAATAGTAACTCTGGGTTAAACTATGTTGAATCCAAGACCAACCCCAATGCTTAGCGTAAGGTATTTTCATTGCCTGTACAAGGACATAACATAATCAGTTGTCGCTGCGTTGCGCAATTTATCAGTTAATCAATAAGTAGTCATAAAATAGTAAGTAGTAGTAAGTAAGTATGCGATACCGTGGAATTTGTTGCATAACTAGTGAATATGCACCACGACGCTTCCATTTAATACATAGTGGGCATGCAATACCCGAATCATATAGATATTAGTTAGCCTTCCTGGAAGTTCTTGAAAATAGGTACGCGATACCCTTGTTGTATCACTAGTGATATGCACCACGAAGCTTCCATTTAATACTTACTCGTGGTGTGGGTATTCAATACCCGAATAATATAGATATTAGTTAGCCTTCCTGAAAGTTCTTGAAAATAGGTACGCGATACCCTTGTTGTATCACTAGTGATATGCACCACGACGCTTCCATTTAATATTTACTCGTGGTGTGGGTATTCAATACCCGAATAATATAGATATTAGTTAGCCTTCCTAGAAGTTCTTGAAAATAGGTACGCGATACCCTTGTTGTATCACTAGTGATATGCACCACTACGCTTCCATTTAATACTTACTCGTGGTGTTGGTATTCAATACCCGAATACTATAGATATTAGTTAGCCTTCCTGGAAGTTCTTGAAAATAGGTACGCGATACCCTTGTTGTATCACTAGTGGATATGTACCACGACGCTTCCATTTAATACTTACTCTTGGTGTGGGTATGCAAAACCCGAATCATATATATATTAGTCAGCCTTCCTGGAAATTCTTGAAAATAGGTACGCGATACCCTTGTTGTATCACTCGTGGATATGCACCACGAGCGACACTTCCGTTTATTACATATACGTAATCATAGTGTAGGTATGCAAAATCCGAATCATATTGATATAGGTAGCTTTCCTGGAAGTTCTATAAATAAGTTCGCGAAACCATGGGATATATTTATCAAAGTGGTTCTTGCTCCACGATTACTTAATTTTCCCAAAAACTAACCAGTTAGCCCTTTTCCGTTCATATGAACACATGTCATACTTACGTTGTTGCAGAAGAAAAATATACCTTTGGACTCGTTGTCCGGGAAATAATCATCATGTCCACGATAATATAATAGCTGGAACGTATTCGGTGCGGCCGAATTTCATGTGTTAATGCAGCCCTGCGAGGGCGCTTAATATAACCCCGCGAGGGTTTTTTTTTTTTTTAAATAAATACTTGCAAGTGCCCATGACAATATTTGCCATTGCAGCCCTGCGAGGGCGCTAAAACGAACCCTGCGAGAGTTTCTTTTATTACTTGCAAGAGGCAGGTGTGTTGCTTAAAAATCGTTTCTTCATATTCATCCTCATTATTTCTTTATTTTATCCTTTTATCATCTCTTGTCAAGCGACGACTTAACTTGAGAGTTTATTTTTATTTATTAAATCATTTCAGGACTGACACACAGCTGATCGGATGGCTACAATCAGTAGGCAAAAATTGCACACAATATGTAAAAACTTCTGAAAGAAATATTATTACTGCCAACCTATATTAACATTTTAAGTGCCTTTGCAAAAACCGCTTGAATCCGTGGGTAGGCTGTGAATAGGTTAGGCAACATTATTACGAAACTCCTCGTGAGAATTCTAGAACACCAATAAAATGTGGTAGGTAGCCAAACATTTTTTGAAACCAACAAATTGTACTTTATCAGACGATTCAGAAATCTTACTTTTGTTGAGAGGGCATTTGATTCTGAAAGCTAGAAAGAACTACGTGGACACCCAAGTTTATCATACGAGCGTTCAACATCATACGATGTGGAACACTCTATGTTCAGCAGTAGGAATATTTTGAGTATATGTTGGCTTATACCAGCTTATGTACGTACATATACCAGCCAGGTTGAGGTCCACGTGTTGTTTGCCGAGCATAAAGTATGGGCAACGCCCTACGTAGGCGTTCATGGCCCACAATGCCCAAATTAAAAAGTTTAAAATTACTCACGATTTTTATTTTCTATGTCGAACACTTTCTCCAGATGTCCACGTGATTCTATGATTTTGGTGGTCAGAATTTATACAATTTTATCGTCTTTTCTCCATGCTGGAAAAATAATTATTTTAGCAAACAAAACCAAAAACCAACATATAACCGGAACACAAAATTATCGAACGGTAAACCGTTAAATTCTCGTTTGCTAAAAATTCACGCTGAAAATAGCGGAAATACCACGTGTTAAGTTGTACAAGCCTCAGCTAACGTAAAAAATATAATAAAAATTACCACGTGCCGGGAGCACGCGCTATTTTATTCGAAATAAAATTCACAAAAAATAACTCGCGCAGGTACTACCTCGTGCGAGGTAGTTGAAGCGTCAGCTTTGTAATAACTATCGACTAACAAACAACACGTATCATCTTGGATTAAAGAATCCAAAAGGAATTTCCGAAACTTATTTCGCAAATTAACACTTTATAGAAAGTGTAAGGTAGATAAAGAAAAGTTACTTACGCAGTATGCACTTTCATCAAACCTTTAAATTTGTGCACTTTTAAACAATTCTTTGCTAATTGTATTGTATGCACTTTTAAATATTTCTTCAAAGCCTGCTGAGCAGCGTGCTTAGTGTGCTACGTAAAGAAAAGTAGCACGTCCGTATTAGGCGGGAAACAAGACGCCAATGAAATAAAAGATCATGGCGCTCAAAAGTACAAACTATTGGCGCCACTGTCGCGCCTACTAGGTGGTGTGGAGACCTCTTATTGGTGACAACTAGCGGAAGTCAATGCTATTTCCAATCAAATTTGAATATTCTGGCGGGAAACAACGGGGCATTCTCATTAAAAAGTTTTGAACAAGGTCCAGTCAAATTAATAAAGATTTTTTAACTTTGTAGATCAAGATCTCGGTCTAAGAGCCGTTCAAAATCCCGCAGCCGATCTCGCTCCGGTTCGGCGAAGAGTCGCCGCTCGCGCTCCAAGAGACGATCCAGGTAACTATCTACATAAACAAAATTATGAATATTTACTAGTATCCAACAGAGAACCAAAGTTATTGACATAGCTCTAAGAATTAGGCCATATCTCGCGCAGAACCGACAACCGCTGGGGCAAACGTGTTCTTAAGTGGAGACCACGACTCGGTAAACGTAGTGTAGGACGTCCGACGACTCTCCGGCTTGACACAGGTATCTGCTACCAGTGCAGTTTTTTTTAAATTAAATAATGCTGGACAATTCACACAGCATCATCTAGTAGCCCCACGCTTAGCAGAGCTTGTTATGTTTCACGTTTTTGTTGTGTTTTATTGATATTTTAGGTCCTGAGACGAGATCGACCCCGCGGACTATGCGGCGCAGGTGGACCTACACCCGCTGCACCACAGATGTCGTCAAATGATGTTTTTATTTATTTTCACAGATCGAAGAGTGGTTCGAGATCGAAATCCCGCTCGAAAAGCCGATCCCGATCGAAGTCTCGCTCGAAAAGCCGATCTCGATCAAAGTCTCGTTCTAAAAGCAGGTCTCGGTCAAAGTCTCGCTCTAAGAGCAGGTCTCGTTCCAAGAGCGGATCGAGGTCAAGATCCAGGTGAGACTTTATTATTTTTTCATTTATCATAAATCTCAATCCCAATTTTATACTGAAACAATTTCAATCACAACAATGTACCTGTATGACTTGTGTTAGAATTTCACGCTGTTTTATCTACTGACTCGCTTCTTAGATAGAGATAAATAGATAAATTCTTTAAACACACACATATATAGATAACATATAATATAGATATATAACTTCAGACACACACATAAAAATACAACATTTATAAAGTACACAGGAAAACATGAAACAAAGGTTAAAAAAAGAAAAATTAAAATATGGGTAAGATGTCTGTGTGTGCTGCAGAGTATGTCAAATAGGCCTGGGCTCAACGTAATATTTTGCTAGGGAAGCAGAAGGACTGATTTTCAGCCAGACCTATTGAGAGCAAGCAGAACGAGTTTCAATTCAATGTTTACCTAGCTACAGCATCGCTCGAGTGTTGCAACACTGTTAAAAAGTAGCCTAGGCTGCTAATTCAGATTAGAGCTATCTGTGTAAAATTTTACTCTGATCTATTCAGTAGTTTTTGCGTTGCCTTCGCCTAAACATCTGAAAAGTTAAAATTTTAAGGAACTAAAATAACCCTAATTCATTTATTAGGATCGTGTACAGTGAAGCAGTCATTAATCTTAAACATTTGTCTTTCACAGATCCAAAAGCAAGTCCCGCTCTCGCTCCAAAAGCGTGTCTCGGTCCCGGTCTCGCTCCAAAAGCCGATCTCGGTCCCGGTCTCGCTCCAAAAGCCGGTCACGTTCTAAGAGCGGGTCCCGCAGTCGATCCGGTTCTCCTAACTCGAGACCTGATACTCCAGTCTCTCGAAAGTCTGTCTCTGCTAGTGAGGATGAAGCTTAACTTGTTTAAATATCTAAGTTAATTTTAAAATAGATCTTGATATTGGATACTTA
This sequence comes from Eupithecia dodoneata, assembly GCA_947044415.1. Lineage (NCBI taxonomy): Eukaryota > Metazoa > Arthropoda > Insecta > Lepidoptera > Geometridae > Eupithecia > Eupithecia dodoneata. Next base: position 2,973,004 of record OX345665.1, read on the forward strand.
GTTGGTACCGGTTTGAAACTTAACCTAATAAGCAGGACTAACGTTAAGCCGTTGGTCTTGGACCTGACCTCTCTTCGATCGTGTCTGTCTACCTTCCTATCGGAATACGAGAGTGGAGAAATAAAGAGTGCACCAGTGTTTGCGCATACACTCGTGCACTATTATATGTCCAGCACACCTGGCTATGTTCTGTTAAGACTGGTCGGTTAGGACATCATAACCTATTAGCACTCAGAAATAAAATGTTTTATGTAACTACCTATCTAATTAGTGAAAAACCACTTCTTCCGAATGTAACCCACTAAAGTCAAACAAACCAATTTAAAGTCTCAAAAAATCCCCAAATATTGAAACGCCATACGCCCCTTACATTTTAGAAGGCTTAGAACAACTACAATACTTTAAGTTAGAAGGTCTGAAGCCGCCTTAAATGTGAGGGCGCATTCACACTGCATTCGTTTTACATGATCCGTTTCTTTCGTGATGGCGTATGTAGTTGTAGGATCGAGTTCACACACCCGACAGTATGTCAGATCCAGTAAACGATTGTTCGCTACAGTAGCGAAGATCCAGTACTGGATCTTCGCTACTGTAGCGAAGTATCCATAATACGGTCCTGTAAAAACGGATCCGCTTTGTGAACATGGCCCGAGTTGCGTTTGAGTATTTCATGTTCATTTAGTGAACATGCGTAATTGTTAAATTAAAATGGCAACTAGGTAGGTATATGGCATCAAAAGTAACCATTCAAATGTAATAATCATTTTAGATGTGTAGTGTATACTTCATTTTACTCTATTACCATGTAAAATCTGCTCATTATTATTTATTTTCTGCCTAAAAGGTGAAGACACATGTCATTTAGATTATTTGTAGCTAGGTTTTTAGGATAAAAACTCGTGACATGTTCTAAATATTTCGGTATAAAACCAGATATCAAACTTATAATTAATCCAATAACATTTGACCGTTGCCTTAAAAAGCCTTCTGAAAAACGTTATTTTTAATAATATAGACTGCTCCATTAATAAATGACTGTATTACAAATCTTGAAGTTTTATTATTGCCTAAAAGTAAAAGATAATTAATTATTTTATTATTAGACAGGGAAGGTTATTAAAAATATATTTACGTATATGCATGATCTTCCTTCGTGTGGACCGTTGGGGTAAGCGTGTTCTTGAGTGGAGACCGCGACACGGTAAACGAAGTGTAGGACGCCCTCCGGCCAGGTGGGATGACGACCTGCGAAGGACTGCAGGCAGATACTGGATGCGGCAAGCTGAAGACAGGGCGCTACGGCGCTTATTACGGAAGGTTTGTTATTCGTAAGTACTAACGGGTAAGGCCACAAGGCTCCCCAAGGCAAAATTAGGTAGGTACTCGTAAGTACAGATGGTGTCATAATAAGTTCATTTACTTTTACTCTGAGTAGGTATTTGGGTAACATAAACGTTAAAGAAAAATGCGTTTTCTTAAATTATTGGAAATAAATATTATAAAACACATTTACAAATCTTTATAGTTACAAGTGTAATACAGTTGTGGAACCAACAGCCCTATAACAGAATTTATTGTGGTAATTCAAGACGACGTTAAGTTGTTTCGGTTGTAGTTTATCAATATTCATCATCATCGGCCTTTGCATCTCCTTTTACACGATTCTGGTATAACATAAAGAATGGGATTGAAAATGCCGTCGTTTGCCTTATGCTGTCTCGCTCAGATCGGATTAGAACTAAGCAGGACGACATGAGAGCTGTAATTCTCAATCTCATTGATTAAGTACGCGGGTTATCTTAATACCTTTGGTTTGGTAGTGAACGCGAATTATCAATTTGAAATCAAAGAAGAACATATTACGCCTTGAGGGAATAGTGGCTAAAACATTTTGACTAATAGGTAGGTATAATTTCTATATTAGAAGCTTATTAAGATTTGCAACAATAAAATAGACTGTGATACAGGATGGTTTTGTCAGTAGCTCTGTATTTTGACTTGTTACGACGTAAACAGGGTCTTGGGAAGACATTTTCATTTCTACTAAAGTCATTTAAAAAAGGATATTTACCATGATTTGGTAAATATCCGGTTTCAAAAGTTTTATTTTCAGTTCTAGTTGATATTTTAGTTTTATTTGGGATATTTATCTGACAAGAATCAGCCTGTATTATGTACTTTACTTTAATACAAACAATTCAAACACAACTGTAACAAAGTACAATATTTAGTTCTATGAAACATACAATTCCAATTCGAGGTTATTTAGATTCGCTAATGGACTAGATTTTAACTAATTATCTCCTTAATTGTAAACGCTATACAGGGTCATTGGTTGGAAAGGAAGGGTGCAAAGCTGGTGGTATTCTAGGTGATGCTAGAATATACCATTTAAAACCATTTGAGCCATGGTTGTCCACGACGAAGTCTCACTACGTACTCACATTTCGTACGAATTATTTTAGTTTTTGGCCATAAATCCCAATATTCAAGTTAGTTAACTGCTAAAAATTGCCAGTTTATAGATGAATTGTTTTTTTTATCCCTCGTGGCATTGTTTACAGTCATTTAAAGCCACGAAAAAGAAAAACGTTTTTTGACGCCATTGAGTAAACGGAAGAATATTTTATTGTTCAATCCTTATGAAAAACATGTTTGGTTATTGTTCTTTTTTTAGGTACCATTTACAAGTATAGCTTGCAAGATATTGAAATTTGTGCCAAATGAAAATGAGGGATTTTTTTTTGGTCCGGGATCCAGTGACATATTTTCATGACGAAGCTGTTGAGGGCCCAAGCTAAACTTCGGAATTCTGGAATATGCGAAGTGTAAGTTCTGACTTAAACCTTATTTCATGGGAAAAATGTCGTCATCGCTGCCACTGCCCAACCCACCCACGGAATCGTGGCTGACCGTCACGAGTATTCATAATATTAATCCATAATGCATTCTACGAATTTTCGCTCGGGAGGAATTAATTGACTAAATTTGTACGTTCCCGGACCATTGCTTGTAGACTGACGAATTAAACAACATTTTCGTTTAAAATCACTATTTTGATATTCAGTACGAATGTCGAGTGTTGGGTTTTCTCCCCTAAAATCAAAATATTTCGTTAAAATCTATGGTAAGACTTTGTCTGAGACAACCATGGCTCATATTCTAGCTTTACCTTGAAGCTTTGCACCCAGCTACCAATCACACCCTGTAGAAGCTATTAATACTTCAAGATAGGGAACAGTATTTGCAATAATATCGCTTTTAACTAGGAAGGTAAGATTCTTATTTTAAATATGCATAATACATTCTTATTAGATAATAATTGAGCGTTATACGTAACATAGCTAAAATTTTAAACAAAACAACGTTAAGAGTGGTAAGTAGAATCTTTTAAACATATTAACTATAAAATATTCATACATGGAAGGCAGATCTGTTACGAAAACAAAATCACAGCTTAATTAAGATACACAACTTTTCTATATAATTAACTACTCTATATAAATCCAATACATTTAAGTTCTCTCATATAACTAGGTTAAAATTCCTTATAAATGCATTTTTTATATTAGCAATAAAAATCAGGGTAAAAATTCGAGTACGTGGCAGTTTTCGTTATGTATGGTCAAATTTATTGCTATTTAATAATCAATGTTTTAAATTTAAATATTTTGACTATGTAATTTAAATATTTATTTTATTTTAATGTGCGCTAAAATGGGTAACATTAAGTTAATTCTAATGACTAGGTTAACGGCTAATACAAGTGATCCTAAACTACGAAAATTGGTGACAATGAATAAAAAGGATATACAATTAATTTATTATATTTTGAGCTTGGATTACAATGAATAAATTTTAAAAAGGTTAGGGTATAACAAGATAGAAAAAAATCAGAAATATCGCTCAAAAATGTAGGTTTATCTTAAATGGGGTTCGCGAAATAGTAGAATACAAAAAGGCGGAATCCAAAAACTTTGACTATAATAAAATTTTAAAAGATAAATGGTGCTTTTTAATTCCAATGCTCAGTCTCAAATATCCTAATTTTAGGCTCTTTAATGGGAAGGAAACTAACCGAATTAAGTTAGATTGCGCTTCATACACCATACAATTAACATCATTTTTACTAGCCGACTATGCGAACCCAACGCGAAAATAATCAATCACACATCAAAATATCCATACAACAGTTTACTAAAGATTCAATTTGAGATCTTTGATTTAACATCAAGCATTCTTCGTACATATACCTAACCACAACTTGATACAACATTTGCTAATATAAATAAAAATAATCTCGGTCTTAGAATAGGCCCTTCAAAGTAAACCGCACCAACGGTGGTTCCCGATCAATCTATATCTGATTTTGCGTATTGATAGTTAATATTGATATTTCTTGTATAAAATGTATCAAAATTGATTGCAGATAGACAAAATGATCGATGGTTAGATTGTATATAGGAATGTCCCTATAAGACATCCGCGCCGTGTTATATTTTGTCGTCTGTTTTGTCGTGCTGTTTTTCATAAGAAAGAGCGAGACAAAACAACTCGAGCCAGGTACAACATTACAGCAGCATTCAGAATCGTAATAAAAAATCTCTTCATCACAAATCCGCTTACCAAACTTGTTGGTATAACCATACTGCTCAACATTTCTCTTAAACTCATTTAAGGGCCACCTCCAAGTGCATATAACGTCTAATCTTCCCTAACATGTATCTTTAGAATCGTTAGTTATTCCCATGCTGAAAGTAACAACGTTACCATTCGATAATACGCTCTGTGGCCCGCCCAGGAAGGACGTGAATGTCGTGTCTCTGCTCATAGGTGGTTCTAGGCCGTCGATCGGTATGCAGTCCAGAGTCGGGACTGTGTATTCCCTGGAACAAAAAGGTAGAAAACAAGTTGGTTTTGTGGCACTTTACAAATGCAAGTTTATTGTGTGGTAGAAATGTCCAACATTATTCACGGTTTTTTGCTTTTCTTTGTATCTGTTTATTAGACGAAGACTTGCGAAAGATTGCAGGTAGATGCTGGATGCGTCAAGCTGAAGACAGGGCGCTATGGCGCTCATTGGGGGAGGCCTATGTCCAGCAGTGGACTAATATAGGCTGATGATGATTAGATGAGGCCTATTATATACTCGGCAGTAGATTTCATTGAGCGGATAATGATGTTGATGACAATGATTAGCTTCTATAGCTATTACCCGTGACTTCGCTTACATTATACCTGAGTAAAACGGTTATCAGTTTTTGACCTCTGTGGCACGGTGGGCGATGGTCCGCCTGTGACGCAGGAGGTTGCAGGTTCGATGTCCGCCTCGGGACAATTGTGTCGATCTGCAGATATTTGTTGCGGGTGTTCTGGTCGTTATCTATGTATAATACGAAAATATCTATCTAAGTTCTATTAAGAATATCAGTCATCTAGTATCCATAACACAAGCTCTGCTTAGCTTGAGCTAGATGATGCTGGGTGGATTGTCCAGCATTATATATTTATTTACTCTCCTGACTACAACTAACGCATATTGTGTCTCCTCTAATTTGCAGAATTTGAATTCTTTTTTTTTTTTTGATGATAGACTACACTCTAATATTAGACCAGTCCTGTGACTGGTCTGAGTAAACTGACTCTGTAGTCAGTATACTTAGATAGATAGAAAATAGTTTATTGCACTTTAAATAGGAGACTATGTACAGTAAAACTTAAAAATTAATTATACTTACATGGACACATTATCCTGCGAATGCGCAGAGTCGTTGATCAACTGCGGCAGAGCCTCTATAGTTAGCGGCGGCGCGGGCGGCTTCGTGTCGCGCGCTGAGAATAGAAACACGCCGACCACTGCCAGTAGGTACGACAGGAAGTATAGGGCGTGGAACTAGAACAAAAGTGTCTTTTGATTATCACACAGATTTAGAGCCATAAGTTTGCTGACGCTCTGCGTTGCATTTGATGTAACACAGTCAGCAAATTTACACAATTCTTCTTCAACTTCAACTTCACAGGTTAGGAAAAAAAAACAGTATTTAGTGCCATGTTCTTTCAACAGTAGAAAGTTACAAGCAAGCTTTTAACGTCTCGGTATCGTAAAATCACGCCTTGATATTGTAAAATCTCTAACACTAACTGGTATAATCAGAATATCAAGAAATAATACAACATATTCATTTAAAAACTATAATAATTTATGGTGGGTGTACACAGACACAGAAATATCTTAATAGTTAAGTAATAATAATAACACAGATGTCCTCAGAGTTTACATACTCGTAATACCTATACCAACCATAATATGATTTTTAAACGAAAATCTGAGCTATAACTAAAATTTTTCTAGTTAATATCTGGAAAATCTAATCATAAAATCTTAATAGTTAAGTTTCCTTACCTTGAATTGAAAAATGTACATCCCAGCAATAAGAGTGTAATAATCCGACGACAAAAACGACAGATGCAGTAAAATAGAGCCAGCATCCCTCAGCATAAAACACTGCAGAATCTGGAAGACTGTCTGCACAACACAGTAGCTCCCCAGTTGTACTATCGTCTCCAACTCATACCAGTTGAACGTCACTAGCTCATTGAACTCCATGAAGAATGTCTGCGTGCATGATACTAGGCTGCCGATCAAGCCCAGGATTGAGAGGTAGTTGGAACAGGTGTGGGTTTTGAGCATCATTTCTTGGAGGACGGTGACGATGGCGAAAAGCAAGGATCCTGCTAGGCAGAGCATGTCGCCTACAAGTTGGTTTTTACCTGAAAGAAATATTAAAGCAATTAAATTACAGGGAAACAACGTAATAATAGACGAAAGAATAAGCAGGAAAATCATACAGCTGCAGGGTATCGACATTTCGAGACGACCTCTATGGCGCGGTGGGCAAAGGTCTGCAAGCGACGCATGAGATTGCGGGTTCCATTCCCGCCTCGGTAAAATTGTGTGTATGATCTGTAGATATTTGTTCCAGGTGTTCTGGTCGTTTTCTATGTCTATCTATGTAATGTATTGTATTAAGTATAATTATCAGTCATCTAGTACCTATAACACAAGCTCTGCTTAGCTTGGGGCTAGATGATGGCTGTGTGGATTATCCAGCATTATTAATTTATTTATTTAAAGAATAAGTAGGTAAATCATATAGCTGGGTATCGACATTTGTGGCTGGTCATCAAATTCTCGTATTGATCGTTAAGGTCTCGAAAATTGCATCGTAATATGCTAAACTGTGATTCATTTATAATATACTAGCTGCGCCCCGCGGCTTCGCTCCTCGTGGAATTATATGTTTCAAATAGTTTATAAACCTTCCTCTTGAATCACTCTATCTATTAAAAAAACCGCATCAATATCCGTTGCGTAGTTTTAAAGATCTAAGCATAAATAGGGACAGACAGGCAGCGGGAAGCGACTTTGATAATTATGCAGTGATGTAAAGTAGATTAAACGACATTAAGTGTATGAACATGTACCTACAGTGGAATAAATGAAATGAAATACCATCAGTAGGCGCGCCCTCCACATCAGCCCAGACCACACAAACAACCGCCATCAGCCCCAACGTTGCTCCGGCTACGTGCACCACCCCCAGCCTCTGCCCACGCCACGCGCCGCCCACCAGCGCTGCGCCCACTCCACTGCACGCGAGCAGCTGTCAGCTAAGCACGGAGGTGAACCGCTGGGACAGGACCAGCAGCCAGCATGCTTCTACATCTAGGACGCAGGCTATTATGAGCACCCACCATCGCCTGGAATGATAGATAGGATGATTGAGTTGATGTTTGAATAAAGGTATAAAGGGCTAAAGGCAACCTTTGGATTAATAGGATTTGACCTTTTGATGGATATTAGTGTATAAGTCTTGCATAGGTCATGAAACAAGATAATTTAAGGTACATGTGACACAGTGATCTAATGAAAAATTAAAAGGTGATAAGAATAGAGGATATTTTTACTTCTGTCAATTGAAATCAGTCCGACCAGTGTTGTTTAGTTGATAAGAGCAATGTTTCTTAACCTTTTTCAGTTCATGGAAACCTCTAGGAAATCAGGCACAATTTCAAGGTAAGCTTATATTTAAGAAAGCTATAATTTTTTATATGATATAAAATTGTGATATGAATGATTATTTACATAATGATACGAGTTTATTTTTAAGTTTAATAATGAGATTCATGTCTTTTTAATAATAAAGACACTTGATATAAACATTGATTTTAACAGAATAAATAATAATTGATTCTAGGCTCATGGTAGTAAGTATTGTCACAATTTCATATGATAACTATGGTTTATAATCTCTAACTGAATAACATTAGGATGACTGCACTGATTTTAATCAAAGCTCAATAAAGTCCTAAAGTCTCTAGTCAAAAACTAATATAGAATGTAACATCAACTGTGAGAGACCTAGTCTTAATCCTATCCAAAGTATGGATAGGATATAAAATATAATATATAGGTAATAATGTAAAATGTATACAAAATAAATATAGCATAAAAAATAGGTGTTTTAAGTTTAAAACACCTCTTTTTATCAGGGTTAATGAAGTAAAGAATCTCGAATTATAATAGGCTGATTATTGGCAGCACTTCCAGTTTTTTTTTGTTTAAAAACATGAATAGACTTACTTAGATAGTTCTTTCACACCATTGCATAGTAGGGTGGGAGTGAAGAAAACAAATAGTAAGATATAGGGTACCACCAACTGCCCAGTGGTGGGAAACTGCCAGGTCGCGCTCTGGAGTAGAGTCGTCAGTATACATTTTGTACTCAACAGCAAAGATATAACTTGGCCCAGCAATATACTTCGCCATACTTTCCTGTAAAAGAAAATACAAGAAATGTAACATAAATATTTAATAGCAGTATCTTATGCGGCTATAAATAAAACAAACAAATCAGCAAAATACAAAGATACTTGCCATCGCCCGAGCTCGGAAAAATACGCCTCGAATTTTTCACTGAAACTGTTAGTTTCCATTATTTATTTTGGATTATTTCAAGAGCTTTTTTCGCACACACCTTCCTCATACACTAGAATAGGATGATATATCAAATAACTTCACAAAATAGCAATAATTTTCCATTGCGCTCGTAATAAACTGGAAATCTCTGAAATGCAATGCAAATTGCAAAACAAAATAATTTGACGTTTGGTTTCAGGAATTCGTTCAAAAATTAAAAGTGGAGCATGGAAGTGTCGAACACAAAATGACAAAACCACAACACGGACAAGATTTCCACATTTCCACGAAACGTAGGTAGTGATGTCGGAAAATAATCGCTCGTCGCTCGCTCACTTTCGAGTTTCGTCGTGCGAGAATGTGTGAGTGTACGAGATTGATTTGATTTGATTATCTATCTGTGGCCGGCCGTGTGTGTGTGTGAAGTTGAGTTTGTTTGTTGAGGTTATAAAATTGTAAACAAAGAGCAAAAACTGTATTTTCGTAGTATTTTCAGTTGAATTCTGTTCTGGATTTACCTATAAAATGGGAGACGGTAAGGTTTTTACAATAAGTAACGAGTTGGTCTTATCTAAAAATCAAGTAGTATGGCGATTGCTATTTATTGTTATTCCTTGTTTTTCCAGAAGACGTAATTCGCAGAAGGCTCCTTATTGATGGAGACGGAACTGGTGACGATAGAAGACTGAATGTTCTTCTAAAAACATTGATAAAATGGTGTAACAGCACAGATGAGAAACCTGAAGACAGGTTAGTATTAGAATAGCATTAAACCCCAAGATAATTTGATTCTGTTGATGAACATGCGCATTTATTCCTTATTTTTTCTTTTCAGTAAAGCTTCCCACGACCGCATGCTGGCTCAGCTTGCCCAGTGCGAATTTGCTGTAACAAAATCTCAGCTTGGCTCAGAAATGATGTCAGCTGAACTCAAAAGCTACGAAGGACTCTCAAAAATACTAGAATCCGGTATAGAAGTTGCTAAAGGGAATATCGAGAACAGCAAAGCAGATTTAGCGCAAGCTAAAACCGTCAGGAAGAATAGAACAGAATATGATGTCTTAGCTAAGGTGATAAGTGAGCAGCCTGATAGAAAGGAAACTATGGAACAACTGAGTATCTTGAAAACAGAACTGTCAAGCTTAGAGTCTTCCAAACAGCAGTTAGAAGGCCGACTAGGTCTTAGAAAGAAACAATTCCATGTTCTAGTGACTTCTATACATCAATTGCAAGCATTGCTGGATGAGACAGATGATGTAGAATCTATATCTGATGATATTGACATTAAAGAGGTAGCTAATTCTAAAGCCTGGTTTCCACAGGCCCAGTAACTGACCACCCAGCAGACAGTAACTTTCCATCTGCTACCTATACAGTTACTATCACTTTCCTGACATGACTGAGAGATAGACGAACTACTCATCTATAGCTGTGTACTGCTCCGACCCGTTGTGTTTTGACGCAGGCAGCTGCTGTCTACACCATACCTATGTACTGCTGAAAGGCCAATTCTGTGTATCACTTGTTTATCTACATGTCACTTGATAAGCGTGACGAGTCTGGACGCGTGACGCGGGCCTGTGAAGACCAGACTTAAACACAAGCTTAAATCAGCATAGAATAAGTTAATGTCAGTGCAAGGAAAGAGTAAATACTTTAGAATAAGGTAATTATAGTATGCCTAATAAATACTTAATTTTACAGTAACTCCAAACTCTTTTAATGTAAGAGCCACTTTAACAGGCAAAGTGAACAGAATTTAACCATCCTGTGTGGCAGTAAAGGCCATCCTGCTAATATTACAAAATTCAAAATATTTATTTCTTTAACTTAATGTACAATAAATATAACAGTGTTTGAGATTCTCTTTTAAGTAAAAGAAAGTGTGTTAGGGAATCTCGCTCTTCCAAAATAAATTAGATAAAAGTAGATTAAGTTACGTAAATTAATTTTAATATTAATAAACGCGAAAGTTTGTGAGGGTGTTTGTTGCTCTTTCACGCAAAAACTACTGAATGGATTTTGATGAAACTTCACAATAATATAGCTTACATATCAGAATAACAATTCATAAAGATATATTGTATATTATCCAAAATATCGATCACCACGCGACTGAAACCGTGGGACGCAGCTAGTAGATAATATATTCATCTTCATAAAGTAGGTAATAGATAGGTTATTCTTATTCAAGAATAAACTATTTGTTACACTATAAAATTTAATACAATACAATATATCTTTATTGCACCATCAAATATAAAGAAAATAATAAACATCATAACAGAAATACAAACAAAGTTAGATGACTCTCACAGAAAATAAATATTGCTAGACAATTTATAAACGGAAAAAGGTGCAAAATATATTATACATTTCAAAGCACATAAGTTAAAACATCATCATCATCATCAGCCTATATTAGTTCACTGCTGGAGATAGGCCTCCCCCTATGAACGCTATAGCGCCCTGTCTTCAGCAAGTTAACACAATGCGAGTAGGTAATAAACACCTTCCCCAGTAAGTGAAGCTAATGTGTAGACATCATGTAACCTTTAGATAACCTTTGCATGCGGGCTTCACTAGGCTACTCCCTTAGGTACCTTTTACTATTATCAAACAAAGATGTACTAGCTTCCTTAGTGCCGTGGCGTAAATAATATCGTAGGTACAGTAGGTAGCATTTGTGGGTAGTTTAATATTTGTTTTTACATATTAAAATGCTAAATTCAGGGCCAGTGTAGTAGTTTTAGACCAGTCTAGTTTTATTGTGTGGCTTTGGTCTAGGATGAATAGTTAAAGTACTTAGTACTTATGAATTTTATTATTGCATACTAGCTGCTGCCCACGGCTATCGCTCGCGATTTTCAAGTAGTCTATGTCCGTCCCAGTGATATAGTTTACATCCCTGTAAATTTTATTAAATGTTTGTGTGAAGGTAACACACAAACAAGACAGATAGTAGATATAGAAGACAGGTAGACAAGAGCTACTTTAGAATTTATAATATTGAAGTTGTTAAGTTTTGAAAAACAGGTGAATAAGTTATAGTCGCGCATCGTGCAAGTACGGAACTTACGGAACCCTATATTGCGCGCGGGCCGGCACGCACTTGCTTTTTTTTTCCTTTGTCAGATCAATGTTGGACATAGTCCTCCCCCAATGAGCGCCATAGCTCCCTGACTTCAGCTTGCCGCATCCAGCATCTACCTGCAGTCTTTCGCAGGTCGTCATCCCACCAGGTCGGAGGCGTCCTACACTACATTTACCGAGTCGTGGTCTCCACTTAAGAACACGTTTGCCCCAGCGCGGTAGTCGGTTCTTCGCGAGACATGGCCGGCCCACTGCCACTTCAGCTTGCTAATTTTCGCCGCCCCCGTGCCATACCATTGATTGTGTGAAACAGATACCTATCATGCATGATTACCAGACGGACTGTCCCGTTTTACCCTATCGGTACGAAACCCTAAAAAATATTAACCTACTCCTTATCTTTTCAACAAAGTTAAAGTCAGTAATTTAAAGTAGGTACCAAAATCAAATCACCTATTAATTGTATCTGGCCTACCTACAGCGGTACCCACTAAAAGCTCTATTAAAGCGCCATTAAATTTCTAATCCTCTTTAAAACAACCATCGAGCTAAAACCCGGCCTGTCCATAATAAAGGACCTTAAGCTCACGTAAAATTGTGATAACAATGTATGTAGCTGGCAATGTAAAAACAGTATTTTGATAGAGTACCTAGATCCATTGTCCACTTTGTGCTTTCATTAAATTAGATAGATAAGGTAGCCAATCATCTTGATAATAAAATATAAATAATGGTGACACTTTACTAAATCGATCGCCATGGGCTTAACAACTTTAGGCGATGGTTGGATGGTAAACGGTATAAACTGGTACCTATTTTAAGGTAACGACGGTTAAGGTTAAGCAAGTCATCTTCCCATATACCTAAAGTGCAAGGGTTAGTTACCCTATACACTACATTGTTTGAGGTTGACCATCCAAATCCTAGGATTATTTGTGTCACTTTTACGCAGTCGTTTTATGGTATGAATCATTATGCATTTCATCCTAGCGCGCCCTTTTGAACACTGTCAGGCGAGATGGCATACATTTATACATCGACTAAAGAGGAATTCGCGCGTGACTTGTGTACCCTTAACGTTGGTAAATTAATTATCATCATCATTCCTTCTTCCTTCTGTCCATTTAGACAATGCCTGTGGTTTTGTGTTGTTGATATTTCTTGGTAAATGAATACCTACGAACTTAATATTTGGCGGTAAAAAATACAAAGTGAGAAACGTCAAAACGTGGTCTGTAAACGGCTACGTTTCGGTACGATCTTCCAAGTTTACAGCATTTCGTGCCGTGCCACGTATTGAGAAACATCGGAAAGTAAAACGGACATTTTCTGGGCCATAAGTCGCAAAATTACAATTTCTCGATTAATGACCTATCTGCAAGCTATTCCACGACGATGCACTATCGTCGTAAACCTTTATTCCACCACTTCACAGAATAGGTCTGGTTGATTTTATCGCTCGTTGGCAATATAAAAACTCGTAAGCTGTTATCGATTTTTTATAAATTGCTTTGTTACAAATGATACCTCGAATTTCTACGTCCAATTCATAGAAAACCATATTTTTTAACGTAAAACTGAAGAGGCGTCTAATTGTTTATCAGATTCCAGGAAAATTTAATAATTTTATAGTTTTCGCCTTTAAAAGCAGCATAAACATTGACTCAGCTAATGCTGGCCTATTGTACTTTCCACCTTATGTATTCCACATAGATATGCAATTTGATTACGTCGTTTATGAACTAAGGCCTGCTATCAACGGTCGCGTGCCATGGATGTACAAAGAACAAAAGCCAGATAGGGCTCTGAATATGTCTGAGTATGTTGTTGAAAAGTCAATAAAACTCAATTAAATATTCATGAAGTACTTGCGAAGCGTGTGTGTACTGTCGAGGCGACAAGTAAAACTTTAGACTAACGCCAGACCTCTAGAGTTCAGAGTTTCTAAAGCCGGGTACTGACTGGCGTAACGGGGCGTATATAACGTGTTAAACAGCGAGCATTCCTCAGTTATTACGTACGGGAAAAGATAAGGCTCTTGAAACGAGCAACGAAACAGATTTAACGTTTTATGTTCGCTGCGAATGGAATAGTACCTACATTGTGTTACGCCGCGTAACACACAGGTCAGTACCCGGCTTAAAGTTTCGAGGTCTGACGGAGCGGTGGTGAAAGTTTTTCATCTCAAAGTTGTAGACTGATAAATAAGTTCCTAATGGATTGCGTAGCTCAGTGGAGCAAATGAGTTTGAACAAAGCTTGTATCAGATTTCATTAAAATATTGAATGGTTTTAGTTTCCATTCAACATTTTGTAAGAGAACAACTTAGCACATTCGTACCTAGAGATTCTACAAAACCGTAATACATTTGGTTGCACTACACATGGAAATAGTGTTGAAAAGTAATATACCTAATAATAAGTATTATTATATTACTTTTCAACAATATTTTCAAAAATACAGATGAGTTGTGGTGGACACACGCTTTCTTATAATGAAAATAATAAATAAACATGTTTGTATTTTTAATGAAACGTTCAACATTCGTAGCAACTCTACCAAACCGTAAAACTACTTATTTCGTAGCACTACTTCGTATTTTCGTAGCACAAAACCCTCATTATATGACTACGATACGAGCGACCGTAGTAGGTTCCAAGAAGGCTTATTTTACCCATCTAATCGTTGCCTATTAATTGCTTTGTATTTATACGAGTAAGTCTAAATGTATTCTAGTCTTCCAAAATATTTATTTTTATACTTAAAACTTAGATTTGTTAGATGTACTTAATCTTTGTTAAATCTGTTACTCCACCACCCCCTCGTTAAATAAGTACTTTACTACAGCATAAACATCTGCGCTCGTCCTATTACTTTTAAAAATTACAGAGACAGCAATTCTGAAGACTCCCCCAATAAAAATTTAAAGTTTTCTCTGCGACAGTCCAGTCAAAAAAACAAAAACTTTGCAGTTCCATTTAGGAGTTATAACTAACCCTGTATATTCAAAGTTTTCCCTGCGACAGTACAGTCGAAAAAACAAAAACTTTGAGCGCGCAACTCACTCTTCCATCACTCGGAGTTCGGCCGAGCTTCGCGCCACCCGCGCCGCCATGCCTTCACTGTGGGACTATCTGCATCTCAACCAGCACCAAAACAAACGCAACTTAGAAGAAGGCCTCTTCCAAATAGCTTCCCAAACCTGTAATATTTTAGTAAAGGTCAATAACACGAACAATATTAATCTCACGAGAAATAATAGTGACGAGTACGGCTGCGCGGGACCCCCTCAGGGGAAAAGTTCTATGCAGATTTGCGTTCCGAAGTTCAGGAAGAATTCTATCACGTCTGGCTGCAACCCTGGATTGTCGGTGAGTGGTTTCTGCTTCCGTTTTTAGCTTTTATCATGATTTTATGTTATAATTTGACAAAGTTTTTAAAGCATTGTCTGTAAAAATAGAATAGGCTTTTTTGTATAGTTGATAGACCTTCGTGACCATATAATGTACCTAAGGAATTTTCTTCTAACCATGTAATCATTTGGTTTAAAATAAACGTGAATAGCAACAATTATATTTTATAATTAATACTGGCTGGCGAAAAGTCTTCAAAGTTATTAACAACATTTTTTTACACTTAATACTTGCAGGTAAGAAAGGAAGAATTTCTAAAACTTAGATTTTTTACAATACCTACCTATCACTAATATAATGTCCAAAATACCAATTCAAAGCTTTAAAATGATTTCTAGATTTTACTACACGGAATGAATGAATAGTATAAGTTAAACAAAGAAAAAGTTACCTACTTATAAAGTCTCGCAGTTTTAAAAGCACAATGACCCAACGTAATTTTGCAAATAGCAGTTCAATTGTCAAGTATCAATCGTCTAAATTATGTAGGTCATTTTACTGTCTCCATTCTGTTGGGTGAGGTTATGGCAAGTCGCATCTATAAAGGCATATATAATGTCCTTGGCGACCGATATATCCACTACGCCTATACCACAGACAACACTAGTTCAGTCCCTACAAGATGCAACGCCGTGACTGGTCACTCCGTGTTTTATTCCTCTTTATCTACCCTCAGGGTCTAAGCTCTCTTATCAATGTACTTAGTGTGTTCTGTACGCCTTGAAAGAAGATTGGAACGCCAAGCTGCTCCACTTGGAGGTAAGTTCGTTTCTGTAGTTTACTTTATTTCGCTTTGTCGTCTTATCGATTTTTTAAAAGGAAGCATCGGTCGCCGTAGACGTTCAGCCTTGCTCTAATTTATTTTAGATCGTTTGGACTGCATTCGTATAAAAGCTCGTATTTATAGACGACTGTCCTAAAAGGTGTTTATGTTTTCAAGATTCATGTGTTATGTGCATTTCCTTATTTCAGCGTAACTTATAAATGCCCGTTCTGAATTGGATGTATGAGTTATCGTTTGGGTATATTTCTTTGCAATAGTAAGGCAGTCGTGCTGTTTAAGTTTTGTATAGGTAAAATGAGCGTGTTTTAAACATTTTCGTTTCAAATGACAGTCAGTTAAAGTTTTCTAGAGAGACTTTGGCCGTGAACTTTCTGTGTAAATGGAACCGGAAACGTCGAGCCCAAGGTTTCAATTCAATTTACTTGATTGATTATGGAATATTTTTAATGATCATAATTTTAAGAGATAGCGACACTTTTCTATTGCTTCGTTAGGAAGGTTGGTATAAATAAAGATGATATTTAATATCGTAAATATCATCTTTATATCTGTACTGTACACAATGGTTAGTGAATCGATAAAAAGAAAGCGTAGTAAACTCCAAATAATTTATCAAAATGTTCGATACTTAAGTAACTCACTGAACGTACATTGCAATCGATTTATTAAATAGGTCAAATTCGAAACACATTTACAACTTCATCTACCTAACTGAAATCTAACTGTGAATAGAATAACATCTCAGAAGATATCTGAGAAGATATTTTGAAATCTTCAGATGATGATTCTTTGTTAATGGAATGTCTGGTTGGACACTTTTCTGCCAGTGTCAAGCAATGGAAAATAATTGTAAATTATCTGAAAGATTGTTTGATATTTTCACCAGAGCCTAGTTCGTTTTTTAGCAGGGTGTACCACGTGCAGGTAAGGCTGGCTTGGGAGACGAGACATAAGCTCTACGTCGCGTAGCAAAATCGTAGACGTCTACGAATGTCTACGAGGTCTACGTCGTAGCACGTCACCGATATCTTACGTCGTTGGTAGACTTTCCTAATGACGTTCGTTTACCGTAGGATCCGTACGAATGTATCTGTTCATGGATCTTAGTGTTTTGTACCATTACTTTATACTAGTTTCTGCCCGCCGCTTCGCTCGCGTTTTTAAGGTTATTTATATCCCATGGGAACTGATTTATGGGATATAACGTTGGTGTGATCCAACACAAATAAGGTTCGTAGTGCACCCACCTACATCCGTAATAAATTTGCTTTGACGACCTCTGTGGTGCGGTGGACGAAGGCCCACCTGTGTCTCATGAGGTTGCGGGATCAATTCCCGTCTTGGGATAAATATTTGCACGATCTGTAAATATTTGTTCCGGGTTATGGGTATTTTCTATGTACGATAAAAAATATCCATCTAAATATTGTATTGTATTATGTATATCAGTTATCTAGCCCAAGACGCTGTGTGGATTATCAAACATAAAAAAATATACTAATGAAGCAGAGTCTAATCATGAAAACGATGTTTTTTTTTTTTTTTTTAAATAATGCCGGACAATTCACACAGCATTATCTAGCCCCATGGTAACCAGAGCTTGTGTTATGGGTACTAGATAACTAATATACATAATACAATACATTACATAGATAGATATTTTTTATTATATATAGAAAACGACCAGAACACCCGGAACAAATATCTGCAGATCGTACACACAATTGTTCCGAGGCGGGAATCGAACCCCCAACCTCCTGCGTCGCAGGCGGACCTTCGCCCACCGCGCCACATCGATCGTCATAATAGTTGAATGAGTTCTCACTCGAATATACTTTATTTCGGTATACCTATCGAAAGTTGGCAACCGGCCCAATATCCCTACAAAGATGAAGACATTACCTATCCATACAAGACAAGACTGTAAAACTATCAAGTTTTATTATGTTCAACACATTGCCTGCATGATTGTGCCGATATTGTAAGTAATTATTTCTTAAGGCTTACAAAATAAGCACGTAGACCAGTCAAATTTTATACCATTAACTATTATCAAATAAGAATGGTGTATAAAAAAGTATTTTTGTATAATAAATAAATAAATAATGCTGGACAATCCACACAGCATTATCTAGCCCCAAGCTAAGCAGAGCTTGTGTTATGGGTAGTAGATAACTGATATACATACATAATACAATACATTACATAGATAGATATTTTTTATTATACATAGAAAACGACCAGAACACCCGGAACAAATATCTGCAGATCGTACACACAATTGTTCCGAGGCGGGAATCGAACCCGCAACCTCCTGCGTCGCAGGCGGACCTTCGCCCACCGCGCCACATCGGTCGTCAATATAAATAATAAAAGCTTTGTTCCAAAAATTCCCCAATATTTCCCGATTAACATCGCAATTTCTAGATGGTCGAAGGCAAAGTGTAGAGAGTGTTTTTGTATAGAGTTCCGGCGATTCGGCTGTCAGTTAGGCTTTTAGCCGCAACCTGCCAGCATATTGGCAGTTTCCGTTTTTAGCAGCGAAGCCATAGCTTAAGTAGAGACGGCTTGGCTAATGCTTCTAAGTTTAACCAGGGTATGTTGGATACTTTTTCTATTTAGTGTTTATTTATAATTCTGTTTAGTATTTATAGTTGTATCAAATTACGCTGCATGCATGGATTTGTTGATAGTTTTGGTTACCAAAGGACCTACTTAATATACTACTATACGGTGTAATTTTATCTAAATTTAAAGATGGACAAAGTTGCTTTGTTACTACCTATTTATAGTAAGCACGCTCGTAACTCAAATGTAATTTATATACATATGTACGTACATATATAAGCAATTGGCCCTAAGCAATTCTCTTCCACTTTAAAATGAGAATATAGTTTCTTAAAATACGGACACTGTCATACCAATGACTCATGGTCCCTTAACTAAGAATTTTAAACAAACATGGTCTTTATGTTTTGAAGTAATGCGATTTTTGATGGCTATTATTATTAACTAATTTATTCTCAGATTCACAATCCATTATAATGCACATACAAATTAAAAATGTCGAAAACAAAATCACACATTAAAATAAAATAAAACAAGAATAATATAACGTGGGGAAAGCTATGATCTGCCAGAGTTGATAAAAAAGGGTGAGGTTTAACGCAAACGTGTTTATGATCGTAAGGTAGGTAGTACGTACCTACGAAATCCCGTCCGTGGACTGTTATATGGGAATTGGGAGTCCGTTTTTTTTTGACGTTTCAACTTAATTTTATAGATAGATAGATAGATAACACTTTATTACACCACACAAAACAGAAAATAATACAGAGATAAAAACTTAGAATAAAGGTATAAAGGGCGGCCTTATCGCTGAGAGCAATCTCATCCAGGCAACCTTGGGATGGACTGGACATGAACGAACAATATAGACGGTGGCACTTAAATAAGTAATTGGTAACAAATACACTAAATACCTACATTACAAACATTATAATAAACTTACATAGACATAAGATAAGGCTATCAATATTTCATATGGATAAATAATGCTGATGCAGCAGTTTTTTGAAGATAGGGAGTGATTTTGCACGTCTGATATCCAGAGGGAGAGCATTCCATAGACGGATTTTATTTAAATCTCTAGCCCTTATGATTATACAATTATAAAACTAACCCCTGTTTATTTATTGAATTTGATTGATGAATTGTTGGTTGTGCTCAAACATCAACTAAAATATTATAATTCGAAACGCAATACGCATAATAGTATACTAAATGGTAGAGCTGAACTCTTTTAAGCTGCACCGCATTGAAATAAAAGCATGCATTATGCAAAATGGCCAGATGGGTTTGACCTTCGTTTTGTTCACAAAAGTAAAAGCGCAAGACATACCTAATATTTTTCACGAGTAATTTTATTCGTGAACTATCCTATAATATCCACACACACACACGTGACACGAGAATATAATAAATAAATAATGCTGGACAATTCATACAGCATTATCTAGCCGCATGGTAAGCAGAGCTTGTGTTATGGGTACTAGATAACTGATATACATAATACAATATATTACATAGATAGACATTTTTTATTATATATAGAAAACGACCAGAACACCCGGAACAAATATCTGCAGATCGTACACACAATTGTTCCGAGGCGGGAATCGAACCCGCAATCTCCTGCGTCGCAAGCGGACCTTTGCCCACCGTGCCACATCGGTCGTCAAAGAATGATGATATGTTAGAAATCTTATTTCTTCAGAACCAAGATTTTAACCTTTTACAAAAAGGTCTATTATTACATACTCGTTTCTGTCCGCGGCTTCGCAAGCGTTGTTTCTATGGAAATGTTTTAAGGTTATTTCTATTCTATGGAAACAGTTTTTTTTATTTAGCCTGTTTCGTCCCACTGCTGGGCAAAGGCCTCTCCAAATCTTTCCACTCCACTTCCAGTGCGGTCACGTGCGATCTCCCACCAATCTCCGAAAAAGGCGTTAAGGTCGTCTCGCCAGCGCTTTGTTGGCCGACCTCGCCCGCGGCTTCCTTCCGGGACCCAGGGTGTTGCAGCATTAGCCCACCTCTCGGGGTGCATTCGGCTAATGTGCCCCGCCCACTTCCATTTCAGTGCTCCCACATCGACAATACCTGTCAAAGAGCGTAGCATCGTATTCCTAACGCGATCGATTCGCCGGAAGCCTAAGATACTACGCTCCATTGCCCTCTGGAACTGATTTATGGGAATAAAATGCTTATAATTTATTATATTTCAGGCCTAGTAAACCTAACTACCTGTATGCAAAATTCGAGCTGAAATCAGCACGATGCATTCGGTAGTTTAAGCGTGAAGAAGTGACAAATATCCCTCGAGACATTTGTCCGAACCTTCGCATTTATAATCTAAGTATGAATTTTATTGTACCAAATCAGTCAGTGGAGAGAATATTCAAATCGACTATAACTTGCGAAATACCAGGTATACCCACGCCCATGGCTCATGCCTATGGTCCTTTGGGTACCGATCATGTCTGTAGCATCGGCTAAGGGCGAAACTAGGTCAAGACCAAAGTCAAGGTGAGATGTACTATCAAATTTTATCGTCTAAACGCCGTGTTGACCCTTACGTTGCGCTTTTTCGATCATTCGCTTATTATGTCCAAGTTGTTTATGACCAGGGCCCTAATTCCACTAAATTAATCGCATCATTATAACAAATTAATCAAATCATAAAAATTACATATTTTGGCATTTTACCTTTGATGAAAGAAACTACAGATGGAACGCGTGTCAAGAGTCAAATAGTCAATGTTGTTGTTGTTTGTATGGGTTTTGCTTAGTTCCCTGACCGTACGATAGAGGCGCTGCAACAAATCGTTTTCTATGTATAATAAAAATATCTATCTATGTTATGTATTGTATTATGTATATCAGTTATCTAGTACCCGTAACACAAACGGTGCTTACCTTGGAGCTGTGTGAATTGTTGGGCATTGTTTTTATTTATTTATGTTTAATAATAAGCTTCTAAGCGATAAGGCCGCCCATTGTACTTGTATCATGTGATGTATTATAATAATCTGTAACTGGTGTACAATAAAGTATTTTTGTATTGTATTGTATAATAATACCCGCACTCAGAGTAAAGTAAGACAAGACAGTAGTACTGTTTATGATTAAAATCAATGTGTCTGACTCACATTAATATTTCCATAGAGTATTAATGCCTGCGTGACGTGTTCGAAAATATTATCAGGTATACAATGGAAACCATAATAGTATTAAAACGATTTCATTGGAAGCCAACCTACTTCGTTTTGGTTGGTAAAGCCTAGGAGCAAGCAAAGAATTTGTATTTTTTAAAGCTTATCGGGGTTCGAGCAAATCGGAAGCGTAAAAATAAATGTAATTTTGTTGAAAGGGTTTGTTCTATATAGGCTAAAGTACCATTAAATGTTTAGTCATCAAGGAAAAAAAGCTGCGAACCAGACTCATATGATCTCAATATATACCTATTATTCTACTTTTGTTTATTTGTATCAAATATTTTTCACTTTGTTATCACCGAATTGTCGTCCGTGGCTTCAATTAGTAATTAAGGTCTTTGGCTGAAAAACAGCGATGAATATAATGATGTTCAGCACACGCTGAGCCAACCCCTATTTCGGCGCAGGGTCATGGAGGTAGTCTTATTTTATTCTTAATATCACCTATTTGTGCCACTTACCCCCATGATAAACTACTTTATTTGCCGTTTATTATTCTATGCCTGTATTTTGTACCTGAGTCCAAATAAATATTTTTTCTATTCTATTCATAAAAATAAATAATTCTCTGTAAATTAAATAACAAAAAGTGGAGTCTTTTTATGTAAGAGGATGAATGTCTCGAACTGGCTGATAATGTTCAAAGCTAATTTCTGCTTAGTTATTATCTTTCTCAAACCCACGTTTCCATCCGATTGATGCCCTCCCTCCTTCCCCCGTCCTTAACCGTCCCACTCTTTGTGTGTTGTGTAGTTATGATCATATTTTATATTAACCATATTTTTTCCACTTCAATTTATTTTTGTTCTTTTTAGTATTAGCTTTTTTATTTTGTATTTCTAAAGTATTTTTTCTTAGTGTGAACTGCTGCCCTGTTTACTAGTCTAGATTATTAGTAATTCTTTTTGTAATCCGGCCTCCCGCGATACAGGTTCTGAACCTAGTGCGGGGACCACCAGTATAATATAAGCATTAATGTTGTGTTGGTAAATAAATGAATTTTGTATTTTTGTTGTATTTGTATGTCAGACAAAATTAAAAAAGAAAAAAATAATTTTTATCCAGATTTTACCTTAATGTTAAGCTATAATGACATACTTTTGTACCCATAACACGACACATTACAAATAATAGACATATACAATAAATAAATATTTATTTTTTAAATTTATACAAAATAAATAATAAATAATGCTGGACAATTCACACAGCATTATCTAGCCCCATGGTAAGCAGAGCTTGTGTTATGGGTACTAGATAACTGATATACATAATACACATTTTTTATTATACATAGAAAACGACCAGAAGACCCGGAACAAATATCTGCAGATCGTACACACAATTATTCCGAGGCGGAAATCGAACCCGCAACCTTCTGCGTCGCAGGCGGACCTTCGCTCACCGCGCCATATCGGTCGTCAAAAACATAATACAGGAAAATACAGATAAAAACAATTTAAGGTGACGTGACTTCTTGCTACTTAGCTAGAAACTACATATCTTATATGCAAATGTTGTTCTTTGTATTATCACGAAATTCTTGGAGAAGCTCACGCCAAACCGTATAATAAGCCAAACCATACCAGATTATTTTGGTCACGGCCGCACTAAAGAATGGTAGGTTTTTCTGGTTGTTACGATGGAAGCTCTGCCCATAATTCTAAATATATTAAAAAATATAAAATACAATTTCAATTTTAAAAGTTCGTAATTAAATAAAAAAATTAAACAGTACATTCCCAATGTGAGTTAAACGACTTAGAAACAACTTTTACATACAAACTTTTAGCGTATAATCGTGTAAGCTCGGCGCATTGCTTAGAGTTCGAAATTCGAAAAAAGACATCGCCGCATCCCGGCGACAAGCTAAGTTTGACGCTGACGGTGTGGCCGGTCCCGCACATTTACAGAGTCGTTTTTAACGAGAAAGAGGTTCTATGTTGCTGTATGTTTATTTTAATTTATGTTTGTCAATTTGCCAAATTGGTCCTAAAAAATATTCCCGAGAGATAAATATTTATCCCCGTCAAGCTTAATAAACAGCATTACTTATGAAATTATGACTAGTTACGACAATTTTAATGATATCTTCGCGTTGTCATAATATATTCGTTGTTGTATAAATATCGAATTCAAGGTGGGCCCATAAAAGTTTGATCGTCGTTGTATTGATAAGTGCACCGTAAAATGTGTCTATAATATGGTCACAATGATCATTTTCACATTCTTTGGTAACAAATGGTTTCCATGGCAACAGGCGTAAACAAGAGTTCTTTTCATTCGTCGTTTCACCCACGTGTCATCCATTACCACATCTAATGTAGTTTGATGTGACACATCATGTCACATCAAACTGAATTATGAATATTAACTGGATGTCTATCGAAGTGTTTCTGAAAAACCCATTTTCATGATTGAATATGATGTCGTTTTTTAGTTTTTTCTTATACGCCAAATTATTTCACCGATCTAACATCTTGCAGTGCGGCCGAAGTCTTAACGTTACCATGCTAAGGCATGCTAATATCAGTATGTACCTAGTTTGCTAGAAGCCTAGAAAGATCCTATCAGCGTAGCAGTTCTACGAATTGCTACGAGCATGCTACGGCGTAGAGGGTCTACGAAGTTGATTCACAATATGATAATTTGCGAAGAAAACACGAAAATAATGCAATGATCTGCATATGTTTAGGATTTGTAATGTGAAGTTTCAATGAATAAGGTCGATTTTATTATCGAAACACTTTTTCTTTAAAGTTTAATTAATAAATAAATTCATTACATGGCTTTCGCCCTTCACCTCGATTGGCAGTGAAGTGTAAAGTTACATAAATTACTTTTTCTTCCAACAATATCAAAGCAACTATGCTAATGCATTGTTAATATGACAAGCCGTGACATTGAGTACATTAATTCGTATCGTGATTAATCCGTCACGGTTTTACTCGGTCGTGTGTTAAGCTTACCTAAGATATTGCCTCAGATTAAGGCGATACCCCGTTTTATAAACCAGCCTTTGCGATGAGGCTTCGCTAATAGCTACTTGCAAGTTGGCTGTACATCGAGTGAGATAAGGGCGGGTCTTTAATGTCTCTGGCAGGATATCGTTTTTTAAACTAGCGTTCTATAATTAACCGCAAACATAATTTTATAAAAATGCAACTCGCAATCAATAGGGATTCCTCTTAACGTGATCATTAACAAGCTTCAGCGATGCAATTTCGATGGGGCGCATGCTGTGGGCCTTCTAAATACCTACAGCATACCTTATATTGTGCGTCGGTGGCAGTCTCTTAGAGTGCATAGTCATTTAGATTAAATCGTTGCCTCAAATTGAGGTTTTTGAAACACCTAGATGCATAATAATTGTGCGTCAGGTGCACATTGTAGTTGTAAATATGTCTTGATCAAATATTTTTGAGTGCAGAGTCAGATTGAATCGTTGCTCAAATCAAGACTGTTTAAAAGCAGAGGCCTAAATAACGAACGATAAAAAACACGAGTGCACAAAATTTAAGAATCAATATAGGTTACCACCCTTTCAACTACTAGCTGACATTTGCAATTACTATGTGTAACTACCATTTTATTATTATTTGATATTTTTGTGGCCTTGAGGGTATGGCTTCATAGATTAGAGACAGAAATATGATAAGTAATCTACTCAATAAGTACGTGTGAGTTCAAGGAGAGAAATGAGAGACGTTAAAGGCTTTGAGAGGCTTCGTAAATGTTAGTATCGTAAGATAGCCCTTCCGCCAGATATAAAGCGCCCACATGCATTCGCTAGGCCCACCTTTGGCTTTTGTATATAGGTATAATAGCGAAATATTTGACCGTTTGAAAAAAAATAAGTTCCTACGTAATGTCTAAGTAAGGTAAGGTGGTACTTTAACATTTTAGTTAAGTTTCATTTATAATTTCGCTAAAACCCAAAGTTGTATGATGAATAAACTCCTTTTTTATCTTTAAGTTTGCTTAATTTTTTTTTAGTTTTTCTGGGTTTACAAGAACTCTACTCTCGTCATTCAAGTACCTAGCGGTAATCATTTACCTTATCTTAGATTATTATGCTTCCTCAGGGTAAAATTGAGCCAGTGAGAAAATGAGCATTCCTAATTAAAACTAAATAGTTGGACATCTGCAAGAGTCTCAGCATCGCTCGGTATAACTAGGTACTCCACTAAGCTCATGAAAGGATTGCGGAATCCCAAAGGTTGTTGACTTCGTTCATCGCCAAGAAACACAAAATATTTTAGTGTAAATTCAGGTCAAACGGAAAACAAACTTCCGGATAGATGTACCTCGGGCATCAACCCTAGACTTGACAAATAGGGGGTCGTAATAATAGTGTCATGTTGTTCAACATTAGTTTTATTACACTCCGATTTAGTATCCAAGATATTTTATGTCAACAAAGACTTAACAAATGAAAACATCAACAAATGATAATAATGAAAACTTAACAAATATTGATAAAAATAACCGAAAACAACAAGATGTGTCCCATGGGTGAGTGCTAATACCCGTAATTTTTGACTGAAAATCAGTGGTTTTTGCTTTTAAGCAAAAAATATCGCTGAGCTATATTGCTATTATTTATTGCGCCTATTTGTTGTACTGCAGCACACACATATTTACCTACAGTACTTACCTTTATAAACAATAAAATAAAATAAATAATAATAATAATGATTGACTTGTTTATGGCAGACGTCCGCAATCTCCCCTATAGCCCGATTACCCAGTCCATCCATCCATCACAATAGCCTGGTTTTATTTCTTTCATTTTTCTTTGCAATAGTCTCTACACCTGACGGATAACATCTTTGGGTGTATCATATTGTGCACCCGAGGATGATACCCGCTATGTGTAGCCATCGCCTTTAGATTAACTTCTGAAACGGCCTCTGTGCTGTTGGCTTCGGCCCCACGCAAGCCTTCCAAAGGACCGGGTCACTTTATGGCCCGAGATCATGGTTAATGAGAGACATAATAATAAAAAATTGCTCGTTTTAATTGTTTACTTTTGTTTAATATTGTTTGTATCTCTATGTTAATTGTTTTTGTGTGTTATTAGTACCAAATAAATGTTTTATCTATCTATCTATGTAATTAATACTGGTTTATATCAAGGTACTTTGCTTTGTTTAATTTTTTTGTTATCTTTCAAAATAACCATTAAGTACTTAACATCATAGATTAGCCGAGCATAAAAAACGTCCATTAAAATGCATACCTACATCAAAACATCAGACGTCGGTTTAAACTGCTCGTAAAATTTGACCTTTATTTCTTTGTCGAAGCTCACTTTACTCTTGTTATGGCGTTTTATAGATCGTAGGTTGTTTTAATGGTACATACTCTTAACACTTTCACTGCTGAAATCACACGGTATGTGTGATTTCAGTTCTGATTTCGCTGCCGATCTGTCTGGGTAGCGAATACCGTGCAGGCCTTATTTATAAACGTAACATGAGTAATTGACTTGACCTTGCTCGATGTAACAAATCTTTTTAAAAACTCTCACAGTAGTAGGTTCAAAATTAATAGGTACCTTAGTGGTTAATTAGACATTGTTGTCGTACCCAACTCTAGCCCGAATCACCAAGGTCAAAGTCACCACGCACAGCGATATTTGCCTAATTTTGTTATTGCCCCGTTGTTATAGCAACCCAAATGTACCTATTTACCATTTATACATTTTAGGCTAGATTTTGCACGGCCTTAACTTCGCTGATAGCCAAACTGCGGTACCTACGTTATAGCCGAGGGAGTAAATTATGTGTAAAAGGTCATGTTTAAAAAATTACCTATTAAACAAATGACACGTGCGCTACTTAATCCAAACTCACTAATATTATAAGGGCGAAAGTTTGTATGTTTAGATAGATATATGAATGGATGTTTGTTACTTCTTGACACTAAAAGTATTGAATGGATCGGGCTGATGGTTTTATATATATATGGACACCTAAAGCCTGGAATCAAACACAGGCTTTTATCCCATAAATCAGTTCCCAAATAATAACTATATTTATAGAGAATATATATTTATAGAGATAGAAATAACCTTTTCACTTCTCTTGCTCAAAAAGCGTGTCATTACAACGTAGCTTAGCAGGCGTAAAACTCAAGTAATACGCCCGCCCTTGAGATTAAATGTATTTTTTCTTTTGTTTTGGTCTGGAATCATTAGCCATCACAAGACATTCGGCCTATAGCATAAAGACTCGACTTTTTGGTGTTCCGTTTACAAAGATTTGACATTTCATTTGAATCAATTAATTCATTGGAAGCACCTTATTGCTGATTGTTGGATGATTAAGGGTCATTCTTCCTCCATGGTAGAATGCCTAGGTAGGTGCTTTGCGTTGCACGAACTGCAGAATTTTTACATTCTAATTTGTTGGTTTTTTTTATGAAGACTCCAAATATACATAGATGTTACTTAGGTACTAGATATTATTCCTAAAAAATAATCAAGAAATCTGAAAGAATGCACCATACCACACCTAAATCGTGCAAGGCGCAGGGCAGTACCTACCGCAATTAAAGTCAAGTGGCCGCTCGGCGGGTCAGCCAGATTCTAGGATAACGGGTTAACCGTTAAAGTTTGGTGCTTACTTTTTGTTACACCCTATTTGTACAAGGTGTAACAAAAAAAAGATCTGTGCCATAACTTATCACGCTGCGTTAGGCCGAGGACTGCAATCGACATGCAAGCCTCTTAATTAGTTCGCTCACAAGTTCGTATTGACTTTACTTCATCATCATCATCAGCTAAAAGGTACCAACCCGACTTCCTTCCTGACCTAGACCTTCGTGATACATCGTCGCGTCGGCCACATCGTCACTTTCAATCAAAAGAGATTGTGATCATTCAAACGGAGGTCTATTGATATAAAAAAAAATGTCACTAGACTAGCCAATCAGACAGAAGTTAGAGACCTATGGTACTTACCTTACCTAATTTATAGATCCTAACTTTGCAATTAGCAGGCAAGGTAACATTAGGGTGTATTCATGTAGATACCTATTAGGTATATTATATTGCTTACCTACTTTGATAGAATACAAAAGCGTCTTCTTATAGATATTAATCAATGTAGATACCTCTGTAATATCCAGTCGTGAGATATGATAAACATTACTTGATAAAGTTGGCTCACCTTCCGTACTTGGAACCTACGAAGGTAGGTAGGTACCTACCTAGATACTACTTAGGTAAGTCTCATGTGTAGGCCCGTATTATAAGAGCTTGCTCAGTCATAGAACTATGCTTGAGCATCACTTATGCCATAGAAAAGCGTCACACCAGCATAGAACGACCACTGAGCAAGCTTTTTTAATACGGGCCTTAGAATAATACCTACCGATGGTACCTAAGTAGGTACGATATTCTGTTTAATGATAGAATAATAAGATAATAAAAGAACCTGACGGTATGATCGAGAAAATGTCTGCCTTTAGTTTGGGATGCCACGTGAAAATCCTTAAATAACCACTTTCATAACATAAATCGTTCTATATCAAAATTATATCAAATCATAGCTTTCAGTTTTATAACAGACAGCACAATAAAACTGTTTAGAAACTGAAACCAAACTGTTTGTTGTGGTTGTGCCCTAAATAGTTTAACGGTTTGTACCACCCTAGTATTTAAAATGCACATGCACAATGCGGTTGTTGCCGACGTCATTTACTTTGCAGTAATATTTTCGCTACTAATGCGACTCCACGGGTTGTAAAACAACTAAAGGATAAACAAAAATGCAGTTTATTATGTGTATTCGTGATTGTGTTTTGAAATCAGTGTGTGGTGATCTGGTTTATTATAAACTGGTGAAAATACTAAAGTGTTTTAGTAAATTAGTGCCTATTATAGTTTAATAAATGGTTAGTGGTTTTTAACTACATAAATTGCTGATTAATATTCTGATTACAAAAGTAGTGGGAAAGCAAAATAAGTCGTCGATTTATCGATTTTACTGAATCGATAATGGATGTAGGACATCATTGATGTGATGTGATGACTTACGGTTTATTTCATGGCCGTGATTGTACCGAAATGTCAATGTCAGTATTCAACTGTCATTTTTTCAGTTTTGCACGTAAACAAAAACTATAAAATAACACCACGGTCCTCCGGCCGGCCAGTTTGGGCTTTCTTCTTTCTTTTTTTTTTTTGATTTGGTTATTTTAGTTTTCAATTTTGAGCATCTTTTCTGTGATAAAATAATTAGATACGGTGAAGTGGTTGGTTGTGATCGGTTTGGTTTAATTACTGATACGCGTAAAACGATATCAATATGGTTTACCTTGCAAGATTCGTCAAGTATTTGTGTGAGAAAACAAAGGTAACGTGTAATGTAAATATTATTTAAGAATATACTTACCATTTTTCCTCAGTTTTAATAGCATAGCATGCAAACAATTGTATTTATTTCAAGAATATCTCCCTAAACCACCCCTGAACATCACAAAGGTGAAATGCAATCAGGTTTTCACAAAATCAAGTAGGTAAGTATATACATAATTTGAATTAATTGAATTAAATAGGTAATCCTTCAAATCTAAAACAAAACCTACAGTTTTATTTTTAGAACGATCTCGTAAAGCAATTTTTTATTTAAATAGGCATTCTATCTTAATTTATTCAATTGTTTTGATCAAACAACAATCATAATGTTGTAGAAACCGAAGATTTTAGAGCTATTTGTTGGTTTGCTTTTATTATTTTAAATGATGTGACCTGTAACCAAAAATTATATATCAATAAATGAACTATGTTTGTTAGTGTTATCAACCAAATTAAGCTATTGTTATGTTATATCAACAAAAAAGTTACAATCAAATAGAAACAAATTACAACTAGTATTTACATTACAATTGAAACAATTGCGCTAACTGTTGCAAACAATCTACAGAGCCAAATAACAATAATTAATCATTTATTTCAGACCATACAAAAGTATCTTAAAGACATCTTATATGTATAAATAGTATAACATATTCTATGGTCCATAGATATATTATACAGGTGGAAAAACTCCATGGGCATGATCATCCTTAAGATAGATTATTTATTTTACTTAAAGGAAACATTCCTTTATTTTTTAAAAGAAACAAAACTTCTATTATTTTCTAAAATTCGCTTGCCTCACCCGGGAATCAAACCAGCTGAAAATTTAAAAATAAACCCTAAACAATTTTAAAGTGGTTTCCCTTCAGAACTCATTGATTTTTTTCTCCAACTATACCTTAAAACCAACATACTCACAATATAATATAAACATTATTATTAACATGTTATTTGTGATTGAGACGGCAAGCTGAAGACAGGGTGCTATGGCGCTCATTGGGGGAGGCCTATGTCCAGCAGTGGACTGCTATAGGCTGATGATGATGATGATGATTGTGATTACTGCGATGATGACACAATCAGAGTGTCAGCTGACAATGCACACATCCAGTGTATCTTCAAAACCTGACACCCTTCCGCTAAAACTCTGCACTTAAGTAGGTTGAGATATGATGAGTTGATACTCTCACCATAAATGAATTGAAGCTCACATTAGTCAAATTAAGATAGCTTATTTAAGTGAGTTTAAGCTGAATCTTGTGTATTCCACAGTAAGAGCCAATAAACCGCATAATATGAGAGCCCAAGTCTAGTAGTGGACTCGGTATAGGCTGTTGTTTGTTGTAGCTGTATCTTTAATTATAAGTACTAATACAAATGGGTATTTATCTTAGAATCCCATGACCATGACAGTGTGTAGATGTAGACTTGTTGAAACGACGGGAAAAATAAGTAAATAAACGTGATATTATAACCTTTGTATTCATGCTTATAATAGGGTAGTGTCCTGGGTAAAAAATATATTTTTCTATTTAGTCCGTCAGTTAGATTATCAGAAGATATTTGACACGTATTTTTTCTTTTGTCAATCAAACAAATACTTAACAAAATAAAGCGCGTCAAAGTTTAGGAGTGGGGGCTCGTGACGTGACAACGTGTTAAAAAGTTTAGCAAGACGTGACGTCACGCGGAACTTTAACTGGCTATCTTCATATTTTTTTGTTTAATTGACAAAAGAAAAAACACGGGTCCAATATCTTCTAATAATCTAACTTACTTGACTTAGTAGATTTTTTAAGACACTAGCCTATTATGTGTTCAGATCGCGTAAGTTTAAAAATATTTATGATAATATTTATAAAGCTGTATGTTTGTTGCAGACTGTCCTAGAATCTGGCAGTGTGGGGAACGCATCATCCTCTGATGAAGAACTGGAGCAGTGGGAACAGATTTTTATGATGAGAGATGAAAATGGAAATAGCTATAATGATAAGTGAGTTTCTCTTTCAAATATTGCATAACTTAATCTAACACAACTATAAAAACTAATTGATAAGTGTAATTATAAGTGTATAATATTGATATATTATTAATAAAATTTTCTCATTCATTCATTCATAATTCTGATAATAACAAATACCTACATCTAAGAGAAGTCTCTGTACATATCCTTATTAGTTAAGTTATTTTAATGTACCTATAGTATTTTGTGTACAATAAAGAATTAAGTCTGCTATGCCAAATTACTTTAATTGTAAAATGAAAAGAAGACAGATACATACATAAAGACAACAGAAGAGACAGGTAGCCAGAAATGTGAATAAGATTTAGAGAATGAGAGTATGAGAAAGAGACCTCATAAAATTTTAATAAATAATAAATATTTTTCAAATAGGTCCATGTTACATAACACATTCTAATTGAATACATTGATTAAAAAAAGAAAGATTGAATGTCAGTCAGTACAAATAACCAAATTCGACGACCTCTGTGTCGCGGTGGCCGAGGGTCCGCCTGCGACGCAGGAGGTTGCGGGCTCGATTCCCGCCTCGGGACAAATGTCTGTACGATCTGCAGATATTTGTTTTAGGTTTTCTGGTCGTTTTCTATGTATAATAAAAAATATCTATCTATGTAAGATATATTATGTATATCAGTTATGTAGTACCCATAACAAAAGTTCTGGTAAACTTGGAGCTAGATGATGCTGTGTGTATTGTCCAGCATTATTTATTTATTTGTTTTAGAAGAAAGAAGCGCAGTATCTGGTGTCGGCCATCTTGCATCCCGGTGTCAATAGTGATAGTGCTAATAGTCCTGGTTGTGTTGGTCCCGCTGCTGGACCAGCCCAACAGTGGGCACCACAGCGCCGCCACTGCTCCAGTTAGATTACATTGCTCAGACGAGTGTAGGTAAGTACCTAGTTACCTACCCATATTATTAAAAAAAAGAAAATAATTTCTGCATAATAATGAATAAAATAAAAAGTGCTCAAGAAGATTTGGATTACATATAATTAATGTAATTGTTGTTGCATTTAATTGCACTTGTAGGCAAAAGCCACTTTTTAGTTATAATTTTCAGAAAATACAAAGTAGTTACATACAAATACTCAAATAAATTTCTTGATCCTCATCTGAAATACTTAATGTTTTCTATTATTAACCGAATTCGAAAAAAGAAGGAGGTTCTATGTACGTTTTTGATATCTGTAGATTTCTCTTTCAATTCTGTACCAATTGGTTATGATTCTTTTGCAGTTGTATAAAGGATGATTCCGAGTTGTTCCTCTAAATATCCCGAGGGATTAGAATTTATGCCGAAAAACTTCAAAAAATTGTTTAAACACTAAGGATTCGAAGTCGGGTTTTACTTTTTACAAAATAATCAGATGATACACTATGTATGTCATAAATTGCTATTAATTTTAAAATGTTTAAATTGGTATAAACTTTTTAATCAATTGATTACAAACTTAGTTGCAACTCCTCACAGTCTATTTCTGTTTGACAAGGCTAGGCTATATAGTAAAATCGAAAATAACAAAGTGAACACGCAAAATAACTATTAAATGTGTTGCAAGTACACATTGATAACCCCCTAGTTTCTAAACAACTTCAAATTGCCATTTTGTTAACAAAGTAAACAGAACTTTATTGGTATCAGACCATAAAACGTAGGTGAATGGCACAGTTTAAATTGATTGACTGGTGTTGATCATTTCAGGCAGTGACATGTCTTTGCAAATTTCTTCTACAAATTGCTATTTTATAGCAATTTGTAGAACATACTTTATGTAGTACCTCTCCTCATACCTCATAAGAGGCGCAACGCGACGCACTTTGATTCAAAATACAACTTTATTTACTACACAAAAATTTACAAATTTGATTGACATAATGCGAAAATTCACGGCGCCACGCTGTTGCTTTGCGACTCTTAAGAAGTAGGTTTGTTCCATCCCCCTCTGAAATGTCTTTAAAATGCCAATTTGTTCTTTCTTTGGTACCTTTATTTGGTTTTATACAACATGGTTATTTTCGTAATATACCGTTCGAAACATAAGTTAGTGAGATAAATTGCACTACTTCACCAATCCTTTAGGTTCCTAGTTTTATTAAATTAGTCTTAAGAGAGGCATTTAGTTTCTAGTTCTCATAGACTCATTTGTTTTGCAGGTTATCACTAGTGGAATCTATACCAGAGGGTCACATGTACCCGCCAAATGTCACACATACTCCCACTAAGAATGTGTGGCTAGACTTAATAGACGAAGCTCAAACATCCATAGAAATAGCCTCATATTACTGGTCTCTTAGGTTTAATGAAGAATATAATTATAATTCCTCTATAGAGGTAATTTGAATCTTAGTTTCATTGCTTTAGGTGTAGTTTTGCTTGCTGTAATTATATACATATATATAAACTATAAACCTACTATAAACTGGCAAAATTTTATGTGAAATGTTTGTAAACAAACCATGACAGAAAAACGAAAACTCACTTGCTTGGCGTCGAGTATAAGATATAATTGTAAGCAATATTTATTGAAGGGAAGATCACAAATCTACAAGTTATGTAAATTTCGTAATTATAAAAAGGCGCGACAGCAGAGTGATTTCAAGGTTTAGTTTCGGTGGTTTGTTTATAAACATTCAGCATCGAATTTGGCTGGAATATAGTTTATAATATTTCTTATTTGTTTATTTTTTTCAGGGAGAACAAGTGTTTCAAGCTTTATATGCCGCCGGGTCAAAACGAAATATTAATTTAAAAATTGCTCAAAACTGGCCCAGTAAATCATATCCTAATAGTGATACTGAATATTTAGTTAAGAAAAAAGCCGCACAGGTATGTAACTCGTCTTTCTTTAGCTCTTGTCTCGAAATATTTTTTCATCTGGGGCTAGATGATGCTGTATGCATTGTCCAGCATTATTTATTTATTTATCTTTCCTTCTGCATCCAGTGGGTTCAATTCACAGGGGGGAGGGAGCTTTCAGAGTCAAACAATTTTATACGTTACTAGCTGCGCCCCGCTGCTTCGTCCGCGTGGAAATCTGTGTCAAATGTTTTTTATAAACCATCCTGTTGAATCACTATCTATTTTAAAAAACCGCACCTAAATCCGTTGCGTAGTTTTAAAGATTTAAGCACATAGGGACAGACAGACAGCGGGAAGCGACTTTGATTTATATGTATTTTATCACTACATAGTATAAACTATGTAGTGATAAAATACATATAATTTTAATATAAAACTTTAAAAACAAAAACATCGTTTTATGCATCAGTAAAAGTCTATAAAAGTCAGTACTTAATTTGAACCCCACTAAAGAGCCCCAAGTCTTAACTCCCATACTCTTGTTGTATATTAAATTTTAAACTAAGTAAATGTTTTCTAACACAGGTGCGGAGTTTAAACTTCTCCAAGTTGCTTGGGGGCGGTATATTACACACGAAGTTTTGGATCGTCGACAGAAAACACTTCTACATCGGCAGTGCCAACATGGACTGGCGTTCGTTGACACAGGTAATCCGTAACCTTATGTGTTAAACATCCGCAGGACATTGAATGAATGAATGAACACTTTATTGCACTTAAAATAACACCTTATATCTCATCATCATCAGCCTATAGCAGTCCACTGCTGGACATAGGCCTCCCCCAATGAGCGCCATAGCGCCCTGTCTTCAGCTTGCCGCATCCAGCATCTACCTGCAGTCTTTCGCAGGTCGTCATCCCACCTGGCCGGAGGGCGACCTTATATCTAAAAGAAGCGAATTGAAGTGTGTATATATGTGTACGTTGAACAATACATAATCAGCATTGCCATACAGCAGCGAGACAATGCGGCCAGCGTCTTGAGGACACTTCTGATTTGTTCTTTCAGGATTTTGTGCTTTGCTTCCAAGATAACAATGTCGTAAAATATTTTCCACCAATATTCCTTGGGTTTTGTAAACCAAAAGTATGCAAAAAGTAACCAGCTTTTTTAATCAGAGTATGGTTCTAATTTTGTTCCTATCATTTACATAGAACTAAGCTTATGAAAGAATGAGTGTTACATGATCCCATAATATGAATATGCTGAGTCCAACCTCGTGTTTGGCTCGACCCAAATACGGTTGAACTGAATGTGCAAAATGCGGAGCGAACTGCGAAAAATATTGTGATGAAATAGAAAAATCCTGGTATTGTAGCGTTTATCTGGTCTTTTTTACATATAATAACATTTGTCCTGTAATGGAATCGAACACGCAGCCATCGGCGTCTCAGGACGACCTTCGCACAATGGGCTGGGCTACTAAACTCGGCATTTGATTCAACCATAGATTTCCGAAGTTCAACCCATAGACAAATAGGCACTAATAAATCATTTCTGTTATCAGGTGAAAGAGTTGGGGATAGTGGCTTTGAACTGCTCCTGTCTCGCGCAAGACCTTGGGAAAATATTCGATGTAAGTTCTTTACATTTTCGTTACCGTCCTTGAACAGATATTTCTTTTGAACAACAGTATTTTTCTTTGAATCATTGCATTAATTAAGGCACTCATCGACGTATAATTGAGTTTCTAAATTGGTTCTTTCGTTGGCGTTCGTCGAAGTAATTAATCTTTAAAACTAAGGTTTCAAATGTCGTCGTAGTAGATTACTCAATTGGCGAGAAACAAACAACACGTAAATAGGTTTCATATTCCGCTGACGTCATATTCGGTAAATTGTTTTCAATAGAGAGATAAATTAAACATTTTGAGTTCAAGATTGGTTGGTTGATTGAATGCCTCCGTTACAGTTAGTACAACTAAGAAGTACAGCTGATAGTACAAATGACACACCTTTGTATCTCTAGTACTACTACAAAAA
Organism: Eupithecia dodoneata; assembly: GCA_947044415.1. Classification (NCBI taxonomy): domain Eukaryota; kingdom Metazoa; phylum Arthropoda; class Insecta; order Lepidoptera; family Geometridae; genus Eupithecia; species Eupithecia dodoneata. The sequence goes on from OX345665.1 coordinate 3,010,283, forward strand.
ATACAAGTTAATTCACCCGACTTTTTTTATCGAATTAAATAGGTATTTCGTTTTTATGTTTACCTTTACATAAAAGTATTGAAAAACAATTGAATGAAGGAAGTACCTTCTTTTAAATTGTTTTTTAAGTTGATTTATTGTTTTAATATTATAAATGTGAAACTTTGGATGTTTAGATGTAGGTTTAGATTGATGGATCTATGGAATCTTTGGATGTTTAGATATAGGTTTGGATGGATGGATCTATGGAAACTTTGGATGTTTAGATGTAGGTTGGATGGATGGATCTATGGAAACTTTGGATGTTTAGATGTAGGTTTGGATGGATGGATCTATGGAAACTTTGGATGTTTAGATGTAGGTTTGGATGGATCTATGGAAACTTTGGATGTTTAGATGTAGGTTTAGATGGATGGATCTATGGAAACTTTGGATGTTTAGATGTAGGTTTGAATGGATGGATCTATGGAAACTTTGGATGTTTAGATGTAGGTTTGGATGGATGGATCTATGGAAACTTTGGATGTTTAGATGTAGGTTTAGATGGATGGATCTATGGAAACTTTGCATAGATGTAGCTCTAAGCCTGGAATCAGACAGGTTACTTTTTATCGTATAAAACAGTTCACATGGGATAAAATAACCTTTAAACGTTTCTATTGACACAGGGGATTCTTATATCCAGCAGTGGACTGGTATAGGCTGTTGTGTGAACATAAAAACGTTTGAAAAAATGTTAAAATAGCTTTACATAAGAGTAAGCAGAGTGGGCTAATTCGTTCCCATTGGTTTACTTGGCGTGTACGTTTACACTGGCTGGTTTCGTGGGGAAAATAATTATGATTTACGTCACGTCGAACAAAATTATTTTTAACACGTGATTTATGACCTAGATTAGTTTAAATCGTGTTATGTGACCTCAATAGCGGCCAGCTCTTGGTGAAATCGACTGAAATAAATTTTACGCATTTTACGCTGTTCAGTTGAAAGGCTTCGTCAGTGAAAATAACAGTGCAGTGGCTTTCATTACCTAACCCCCTGTTATGTTTCAAGTACATATCTTTAAATACAGAACTATTGTAGAACTAGAATCTTTTAGTACAGTGAAGATAGCATGATGCTAAGCAAAGTAATGTATTATTTACTCGTTTCTGCCCGCGGCTTCGCATGCGTTGTGTCTATGAAAGGGTTTAAAGGTTACTTCTATGCCATGGGAACTCGTTTATGAGATAAAATGCCTTTGTTTGATTCCAGGCTTAGAAATACATCTATACAATGCAATTTTAGTTTGATCCGTTTAGTAGTTTTGGCGTGAAGAAGGAACAAACATCCATCCATCCAAACATCCAAACTTTCGTTAAGCATTTTCGACGTATTTTTTATTTCAAAAAGTCTATCTATATAACATATTTTATCAGTCATCTAGTAATCATAACACAAGCTCTGCTTCGCTAGATGATGCTCTGTGGATTGTTCAGAATTATTTATTTACCTATTTATTTTTATCATAATCCCCTCTGGCATTATGGATGGATACTCACTATACGAAAACTTATAAAATATGAAGAATAAGAAACCGCGACGTCTAACAGCTTTTTGTTCAATCCTTGCTCTTTTTGATATCCCCCATAAAAATGATTTAATATTTTCCCGGGAATAAAGGACAACGCAAACGGACCGTTTTAATGCCTCGTAATAAACGGGATCGTACAAAATTTTATGTCCGCAATAAAATCAGCGTCATCAGGTATCATAGATCACTTTCACGGGGCTATTAACCGAACTTAGCATCACGCTAGACTTTCATTCAAACTTAAAGTTGTCCATCATGTAGCGAATATTATTTCCTGGTTACTGGCCATCCATAGCAAGGTTTATTTGGTTGCTTACTTGCTATTCAACCAACTCATGCGGAGGCAGAGCCATTTTGTTACTGGACTTACAGACTTGCACGTTTCCTTTTCTATTTTATTGTGTCTTATTTATAACAAACTTGCGGACCTTCCCGGCTTCGCACAGTTTTAGTACAGATCCCTAACTTTTTTGAAAATATAATATAGCCTATATTCACCGGGGATAGTGTAGCTTCCCAACGGTGAAATAATTTTTCAAATCGGTCCAGTAGTTTCGGAGCCTATTCATTACAAACAAAAAATCAAACCTTCCCCCTATAATATTAGTATAGATAAATGAAGTTCCCGATCTAATTTCAGTTACTCTTAGGTTTCCCAGGTATTTAATACCAGAAAACATAACAGTTCTGTAAATTGCTTACAAGAGCCATTACATTTCCCAGTAGGTTGTTATTACTGCAATACGCTGAAAGGGTTGCCAGTTTGATAACTGCCATTGCCAATTGCAAGGGCAAACCTCGTTATTACTCAACTGGTTACTATTTTTAGTGCACTATGCATGTTGTTAATTAATTATGCATAACGTAGGTTAGTTTGCGTTTATAGTTGCCTTTTGATGGCTAATCGATTTTAAATATTTTTTTTAATACGGAGTTAGGTGATTCATAAAATGCAAAATGACCTTAGATGTCTCTAAGCCCTCATATTATACGTCAGGGTAATAAGATCAGGAATCAATGCCAGGAAGCCATTCGTCCGCAAAACAATTCTCATCGTCCAGGGCTTTTTGCTTCTATACACTTTGTATTAATTCAAGAGCTGGCCATTCTGTATTTGTTTATGTTTCTTAATGCAGGAAGTGCAATGGAAATATGATTGATTGATCAACGTTTAACAAATGGATAAGGGTCAATTAGGCACATGATATTAATCAGGTATTCCCAACAATCCTGTCTGAAAATCAGCGCCGCTACTAACTTAAGCTTGTAACGGCATAATGCTGAGACAGGGACCTTTTTGGCCACATAAGTAAAACGTATTTGTCCTTATCTGTACGTCTTATCTATTTCCTTGTAATTTTTTTCTTTTTATATTTTCTTACTATGTAATGTGTCGTATTATGTGTTATGTATGGTGTCAAATAAATGTATTTTCTTTCTTTCAACAAATCAGCGGTCGTTTTTCAATTGGCCTAGCCATTCTAAAACGGGCTGATTCTACGATCAAGCGGCAACATGTTTAGGTACTATTTTATATAGGGAGACAATGCCCAATACAATTCGTATTGGGCATTATCCCCTTAGCTCCTCGCTCAACTTTTGAAGAAGATATTAAGAGAAGGTATGGTTTTAATCATTTCACTTGTAAGTAATTTTCACCGTAACTCAAACCACTCAGAACTCGAAGAAAACTAACGCTGTTTGCACTGTAATAGCTATTTTAACTTTGAGTAACAGCTCTGATAGGTTAATTAAAACTTCTGCTCTTATCGTTAAAGACAAGAGGTTCAAGTTGATCAATCTACGAACAAAGTTGGTCTGATCATATGTTGCATTAACATTGTATTGTGTGTCAGCGAAGCGAGCACGTTATCTCATTGCATTGAGGCGAAACTGGCAGACAAATACCGATTGGAGACTCAGCGTCATTTCGTGAATAATCGTATTTTTATTGTAGGTTTTTCAGTAAGTATAGGTAAATTAAAAAAAAACCTGGCGCGATCCTCCTTTATTTTTCGTATAAGCCTTTAAAGCCAGAAAAACCACAAAACGAAATTTCGTTTTGTTTTCTTCGATCGGTACCTACCTTGAAACCCTTTGACTTTGAGTGTATGTGGCGGAGTTCCTTTTACATTTAGCCGAGAGAGCCACCCTGAGAGATATAATATCTAGTTCCTAAATTAAGTATATTATTCATATATTCGGTGGCGTTAGGATCATTCGTTTTTACAATACAATAACTTTTACGTTACAATAACCAACAACATGGTTGTCGTCTACTTAATTGTCAAAGTTAAACGCTTGTTCACTCGCACACTTGTAACTGGTACGGGCTTGAACCGCCCACCAATGGAACACTTGCTGCCTTTCCACTTTGTGTTGGAAAAGGCTATAGAGTTACAAATAAATGAGGTGGGAGAGCAAATCGATTTATTTAATAAATATTGTGTAAATAACCGACCTCCGACCAGGTGGGATGACGACCTGCGAAAGACTGCAGGAAGATGCTGGATTCGTCAAGAAGACAGGGCGCTGTGGCGCTTATCGGGAGAGGCCTTTGTCTTTGGTTGATGATGTGTAATTAAAGACTTGCTGACTTTTCACATTGTGTTAGAATAGGTTATATAGCTGTGATCACGATGTATTGGTGATCGCAGTTAAATAGATACAAAAAAATCTGATGGGAAAACAAATCGATTTATTTTATAATTATTGTGTAATGGAAGACTTGCTGACTTTCCACATTGTGATAGAATAGGTTATAGGGTTAGAAATAAATGAGGTGAAAGAGAAAATCGATTTATTTAATTAATATTCTCTGCAGGCATTGTCTTGGTACACTTGACTTTCATCAGGTTTTCCATAATTTCATTAATAATCATGAAACACCATCGACACCTTCACAAAGCCTTTGTAATCGTGTTTTCGTCGTGAGGTAACAATGTACTATTTACCTTCTACAGTCCCTAAACTAACTTATGCTTCATCAGGGGAGCCTCGGAAGGTTGACCTTGACCCTTGAAATTAATGATAACGCAATGACAACACAGGAAAACTACCTTATAATTTAGTAAAGCCACCTGGCCCTACGTAAATAAAACTGAAAATTAAACAACATGTAATGCTTCTGGCCATATATCTTGACCCGCGACTCGTTAAACGTAGTTGTAGGACGCCCTCCGGCCGGGTGGGAAAGAAAGAAAGAAAGAAAAGAAAGGATGACGACATTCTAAAGACTTCAGGTAGATGCTGGATACGGCAAGTAGAAGTCAAGGCTATAATATGGCGCTCATTAGGCCTATGTCTAGCTGTGGACTAATAAAAGGATGATGATGACAACAAGTTTACAAATAACAAAATCTTTTATTTGACCATAGAGATATAAAATGACATAAACACTTCTATGATGAATGCTCCTGGGTGACAAACATTTAATGGCGTTTCATTTTTATAACTCGTAGTATTTTCACGAAGGTAGATCTCTCGTAAAAGGGCTTGGTCGAGAAAGTACTACTTTGTACGATTAAAGGTTTTCGCAGATCGGAGGCGCACTGGTACCACGGAACACAAAAATGTGCACTCAAGTCTATATTTGAGTGCACATTTATGTGTTCCGTTAACTCGCAATATTAAGATGCATTTCATATTGACGGCATTAGATGACAGACAGCTCGAGGGCCACTCGTTTAAAGGTAACTTATCAACATTTTGTAAAATGTACTTAAAGATACCGAATTTAAGCCAATATTTGAATGCACATTTAGAGGCTGCCTGGTAGCGGCGTTGGATGAATTTTTTAAGCCAATATTTGAATGCACATTTAGAGGCTGCCTGGTAGCGGCGTTGGATGAATTTGCGCAGAGCTTAAAGTCCAGATTCAATCCAATCTTTTTAAACAAAAGTCAACATCTGTTGTTCAATGTTCCTCGAACAAAGACATTTTAGATTCTTTCAACCCCAGATAAAGTCATTGCCCTTTCAGCAATGTATTTTCTGAGCATAACCGACCCGTTGTTATAAATTGATGGCATGTCGGCGCCACGATAACAAAACGAAATCACGTTCTACATTTTCCCTTCTTTTCTTTTATTTTATGTTTGGTACCTATCGCAATCGACTCAAATATGGAACAAAGAACCCGTCTTTACTGTCCTCAAAGTGCCGTTTGATTAGATTATTTGGGAAAAAAGAGTTATTTCAACATAAGAAATTGGCTAAATGATTATAGCATCATTACGGTTGTAAGCGGGTGTTAACTATGAACTTTATTTGTGTTGGAAGAACACCAATATTATAGCATTTTGGAGAAATTAGGCAATATAAGAAATTGTAAAAAGAGACATAAGAATTTAAGGTGCGTCTCGTAGTCGTCGTTATCTCACGTGAGGTGAGGGTGTATGGGCATATCACGTAATTTTTTTTCACGAATTTTCGCAGCTTAAGATCTTTCGTTTCGTGTGTTGGCGCGAGATTCAAATTTCTAATAGAAAATCGTTTATGATTTCAAGAAAATTACTATTCCGTTAGTTTAATTCCTTATAGAACGCAGAATAAAAATTTGAATCCTACGCCAACATGAAACGATGTACGGTTTTGTCAGATTGTTTCACTGTGTTTCTTAGAAGTCATGCAGTGCAATATCTACTAAAATAAGCGTTTTGAAAAATCTTACCTTAGGGTAGAAAAATCTTCCTTGTAAATAGTTTTTCAAAGTAAACAATACATCAATCTTCTTCAGGTGAAATGTAGCGTAGGCTAGCGTGTCAATCAATCTAACTCGACTTTTACGGTAGCCCTAACAAGACAAAATAATTTATGGAGTAAGCCTAACAAGATAGCGGCGACGAGTAATCTATTAGGTACATTGTCCAGATTTTTGCAGATGTGTTTAAAGAATATATATATAAAAGAATGTGGTGTTATTTACAATATTTACAATTCAAGAACGGCTGAACAGATTTGGCTGAAAATTGGTGGGACTAGCTTAAAACCAGGAGACGGAGACTTTTTACCATTTAAACCATTTGAAACATATATTATATTTCCACGGTAGCGAAGCCGCGTGGCGCAGCTAGTAATTTTATAAATAATTGAATTGCTCTATAGAGGTCCGGGCTGATCTCAAAGAAAACTTTTGAAACTAACATGGTTATTAACACAAAAGTCATCTAAAACTCACTCACTCTACTACTTACTCACCAATACAACCTGCCATCCTTACAAGACATCTACATAAAGAAAGAAGGACGTTCTACCCGTGGGCATCACCTTAGATTGTACCGTGACTCTACGAAATCCCTTGCCGCGCACCATTTTATTAGCAATAGAGTGGTGCACAATTGGAACCTATTACCAGAAGATATTATATCAGCCACATCAATAAACGCCTTCAAGAATAAACTCGACAACTGGTTACGAGACAAAAATAATAAACTAAAAAAAGTTACGCAATAAATAAATTCAACACTGTGACGAGACGAGCAGCTTCATGTAATGTGTCTATATCAAGACACATTACATGAAGCTGCTCGTCTATTAACAATAAATAAATAATTTAAAAAATGAATTATCTCAAAAAACCATAAACAAAAAAATAATATAATGCTGGACAATACACACAGCATCATCTAGCCCCAAGCTAAGCAGAAGTTGGTGTTATGGGTACTAGATTACTGATATATTTAATACAATAAATTACATAAATAGATATTTTTTATTATACTTAGATAATGAACAGAACATCCGGAACAAATATCTGCAGATCGTACACAATTGTCCCGAGGCGGGAATCAAACCTCCACCGCGCCATTGAGGTCGTCAATTCTCTGTTTCTTCCCATATTTATCAAATAGCATGACGTCAGATAGATACGTTCGCGACAAGCCTACAAAGCGCTCTAGTTTTCTTAAAAAAATATAATGCTGGTAAATTCACATATAACTTATATTTGTATCCAGGTATATTGGACCCTCGGAGCCCCGGACGCCACGGTGCCCGACACGTGGCCAAAGGAGCTCAGCACTGGGATCAACTTGGAGCATCCCGTCAACATCAGCGACGCTCTACACTCCTACGGGGCGTTTATAACGGTGAGTTTCATAACCAATTCATTATGTGGCGGGGGTAGTTGTAGGGTTTTATGCGAATCGTACTAATTTCGCGCGAATAACGCATGTTAAGGGACATTTTAGCGTGAAAAACGCCTTTTCACGCGTTATGCGCGTTAAAATGCGCCTTAACACGGTTTATTCGTTAATATTATATAATAACGCTGATAACGCGGCATCACGTTATGTGTTTAAAAATCATTGTAGCCCGGCTGGCTCAAACGTCGTGGCAGGCGGCGGACCTTCGCCCGCGTGATGATAAATGACTAAACTTTTTTAAAATTTGCGTGTTAGTAGGTATTTATATCTCAGTTAATAGACTCTACTTAGAGCCCGGCACTTTATTTTGTAAAGAAAGGACAAATAAGTTAACGCAATACATAAGACTTCCCACAGGAAATATCCGGCGTGTCCTACTTTCCAAGAGCCGATACCTCAAGAAGGGCACTTTAAAGGCGCGTCATAACATTTTATCAGTAGTTAAAGCTAGCCGTAATGGCGTCGAGCGTTTTAAATTGCCAATACCGTGAGTGTGCCTTGTAAGTTTTAATGGCCGAGTTTATATGATGCCTAGCTATCTCGCTTCGCTCTCCTAGCTTTTCTACTGCGTAGTTGGTAGTTCCATTTGGTAGTTCAAAATGTCAATGAGCTTTGTTTCAATCTTTGGCAGTGGTTTTATTCAACCTAATTTTAGCTGGGGAAATAATAGTTCCCTTCGCCTTCCTTTCGGTACCGTAATATATGTAAATTAATTAAAAGTGTTTGTGTGTTTATAAGAATTTCGTAAATTTTTTACACTATGACGTATTGTATTTCTACTTATTATTATATTATTCTCAAAACAAATGATCCATTAATAATTAATGGTGGACAATTCAAACAGCATTATCTACCCCAAGCTAAGCAGAGCTTGTGTTATGGGTACCAGATAACTGATTAACATAATACCATACATTACATATATAGTTTTTTTTTATTATACATAGAAAAAGACCAGAACACTCGAAACAAATATCTGCAGATCGTAGAAACATTTGACCCAAGGCAGGAAACGAACCCGCGACTGAACTTCTGCGTCGTAGGCGGACCTTCGCCCACCGTGCCACAGAGGTTATCATAAATGTATCATCTTTCGAAACTGAATTGAATCTGTCTTTCTCGTAAATCAACAACACATTGGTTTTCGTTTATCTCTACATCCATCTTTGTTTTCCGAAACCAATATGACAACTGTGGTCAGAATGCTGCCTTTGTTCAAAAACCAATTTGGACGTACAAAGTCAATCTTCAATGTATTGTAGATAGATATAGTGACCGACAGTGGTTTGGAGATTGAAAACAGAGGCTGATATTATGTGATTTGATATTATGTGTATGTGTATTGTGATATTATGAGGCTGAGTATTGACTTGAGATAAATCATAGAGTTATGTTAAAAAAGTTAAAGTAAAACTGTTATTTATTGACATAATAGCCAGTGTGACAGAAAATATGAGTCCATAGCCTCCTGAAGTAGTTTAAAAACTGTGTTTCGGGAACCAGTAGCTCCTCCTAGCGCTTCTCCATCGAAAATTATATCAAAGAAACGTATCTAATAACTAATCTTAATTGTATATAGGTACAGAGAAAACAAGTTTTATAAAAAAACATGTAGAGCCAGTGATTTCGAGCGTGTGTTTTGCATGTGATGTTTCATGTAAATGCTAATAATTCTACAAATTATTTGCATCGTCATGATCAGCCTGGTAGTCCACTGCTGGACATACTACATATTTTACCTATTCCACTTTATAAGGATTCACGTATGATACCTAACATGATCCCCATGCTTGCCCTGCAGTTTTTTATAGTCTACTAGCTGCGTCTCGCGGTTTCGCCCGCGTGTCAATATATGTATTTGTCAAATAGTTTATAAACCTTCCTCTAGGATATTATTAAACTTATTAAAAAAACGCATCAAAATCCGTTGCGTAGTTTTAAAGATCTAAGCATACATAGGGACAGACAGACAGAGGGAAGCGACTTTGTTTTATACTATTAGTGATTGCGATGACCACAATCTCAGCTGATATATATATATAAAGTGGTGTGGCTGACGCGTCGATGACTTTTTTCCGTGATGGCGTATACATTAGTAGGAGCGATTTCACACACTGGATCCGGATCCGGAATAACGGAAGCTGAGCGGAGTGAATACGCCCTGTTACGGCCTTTTCTTTTGTCTCTATAATAAAGATATATTTATGCGTGTATATATAATAATAGTACACACTTACAAACCTACAGAAAAACAATTATAGCTACCGTGCTAGCCTGCTGGCCAAAAAGGGTCAAACTCAGCCTAGTGCTGAACCACGCGTGGCGCGGAACAACTTTGGTTTTCTGGTCACGGACAAGGAAGAGGGATGCTCAAAACAAACAAAAAAGAATTGTAAAATAAAAACAGTAGGTAGAATGCAACCTTATTTGTCAATTCAGCTCCTGTGACGTGGTTAGGGTAACGTGGTTTTTGTAGAAAACATTTTTTGTCAGTATGATGTTACTCGTACTCAAGTCACGTGTCTAACACAATAATCCGTCCTAATCTACTCAGTATAAAATGTCTCCACTAGATCGAACTTTAGTATCCCGTCTACATTTTCCAGACACGTACGTTATTTATGTATCACGTAAGGTACCGAAGCACTCTTGTAAATTGCTTACGAGGCATCGAGACATTGAGAATGTGATTGGACAAGCGCACGACAGTTTAGTGCTTTTTTTATTAAGCTATGCGCCCATTAAGGCGGCATATGTAAATTGGCGTTAATTAGGTAACATTAAAAGCTTTTTCCTCCGTACTATTAATCGGAAAAGCTTAAAAAAACTTAAACTATGTCGCATAAACCATATTCCCTTCTTTTCAGAAATGATATTTATTATTTTAAATTTTAAAAATAATTGTGTTTTATCTACCGTCTGTTTTCTTCGTTACTACCATATTCCTGCTAAACTATCAATAATAACTATCAAACAAGATTTTATTCCAATTCCAGTACCACGCAGCACAATAATGTGCATGCAAATATGGTAAAAAAACTCTCTTTAAATACATTTTCGCAAAATGGGACAAAATGGCTTCCCTCAAGCTTCAAACGCGTGGCCCGCGAGCTGTCTGTCGTCGGATGCCATCATTTGATGAATTTGATGAGGCATTTCATGCTTCTAAATATTTACAAGTCATCTTTGAATGCACATTTTTGCGCCCATGATCTGCGTCAATGCAGACGCAGACCCATCTAGGAAGAAGTTGAAGTTGATCTTAGTGAAGAGGAAACAGTCACCTTTGGTGTCCCCCAAGGAAGTGTACTGGGCCCGCAACTTTTCCTGATCTATATTAATAATCTTTGTAAACTCCCACTCCCTAACTGCGCAATCTTCACCTATGCAGACGACACCGCCCTAATCATTAATGGACGGACTTGGAAGGAGGCACAAGCATCCGCAGAGCAAGCGTTAAGGACTGTGCTTGCTTGGCTTTCTCTAAATCTTTTAACCCTTAACATCAATAAAACAAAATGTATTACATTCTCCTCTTCCTCTAGATCCCAGCCATTATCTTCCTCTTCGTTTTCTATTCGAGCCCACACATGCAACTCCCCATCCTTCAATGCCCCTTCATCCTGCTCCTGCCAGGACCTTGAACTGACACACAACATCAAGTACCTTGGCGTCTACTTAGATAGCACCCTCTCTTGGCTCCCTCATATTCAGTGCACTGTCTCAAGAGTGCGTAAATTGATGTTTGTTTTTAAACAACTGAGAGGTGTTGCAGACATAGACTGCCTTAGAACTGTTTATTTCTCCTTAGCACAATCCATCATCTCTTATTGTAACACTTCTTGGGGCGGAGCCATAAAAACTCAAATGCTCAGAGTCGAGAGAGCACAGAGAGCGGTGCTCAAGGTAATGTTGTCCAAACCTCGACGATTTCCAACTAACCTGTTATACGCACAGTGTGAGGTTCTGACAGTTAGGCAGCTATACATTCTTTCAACTCTACAACGAAAGCAGTCTGAGCTCACCTATGACCCGTATTTCGCTCAAAAAAAACGTCGTTCTGATATAGTATGTAAAATAGAATCTCACCATACTGAAGTTGCAAGACGTCAATATTACTATTCGAGCCCCTCACTCTACAATAGAGTTAATAAAATACTCAACATCTACCCCCTACCCCGATATAAAATGAGACTAAAGTGTCTTCAATGGCTTTTGACACTCTCGTATGAAGATACCGAAACTATTCTACGAAATCCAAGTTAGATAGCCTCCCATCCATAAAAATCTACCAATGCTGGGGACCTCATGTTGCCTAGACTCTTAAGAGACTGGTGTCCTCAGGAGGTTTACACATAAGGTAGATCTCTCTCACACACTCACTTACACTAAACAATCACACTCTGGTAGCCCCGTTGCCCGGACTCTCTAGAGACCGGTGTCCTCGGAAGCTTCTCACCTAACACACACAAACACACACATACACCCTCACACACACACACACATATGTACTCTACACAATCCCACACACAATACACAACACTCGTGCACACAGACTAAAACATAACACACACTCTAAGATACACTGTGTACAAAATTTGCCTAGTACCTATAAATTCATTCTAGCACTAACTTATAAACACCTATTTTTAAATTTAAAATATGTCTATGTAATCACTCTATGATATTTATTCTTCTTACTCTTTATTTTGCATGTTAATTATATTATATAACTACCTACTCATTACTATTGTAAACACTCTAATAATAATAACTATAACATGTACTTTATTACCTAAGCTCTACAATAATGTAATGTCAGGAGGCGGGCGATGAGACTACTCCGCAGTTTTTAACTTTTGTGGTCTCCTCGTTCAATATGTAATCTGATAAAACTGTTTACTTGGTCAAATAAACGATTTTTGTATTTTTTTTTTTTGTATCTGCGACAACCTTTAGCCCCGATCATTTACTTAGTGTCGCTTAATGGCCGATAGAGGTGATAGATTACAGTTGGGGTGAAGTTTTATAGATTTTTTGTTGGACCTTCAAATTTCTAAGCAGAAAAGTGTTAAATAAGAATCTCGCTTGAACTTGGGCCATCGCGACCAAACTTCTCTAATTGGTCAATGGCTTTTGTCTGTTATTCTCGCAGAAGTTTTCCTGTTTGTCTGACCAAATAAATTCTAATATATATAATGTTCGTAACGCATGTGTTTCTTTCTAACACAATTTCTCTGAAACGGCTTGACCGATTCTTATGAAATTTTGTGTGTATATTCAGTAGGTCTGAGAATAGGACGTAAACTATTTTCATAACCCTCATATTTTTCAAATTTCCAAGCGGTCGTAACCGCAATGCATGTATGTCTGGTAAACAGATAATACTTGCTAAAACTAAGAATTAAAAAAAATTGGAAGTCTAGGTATATAATACCAGATGATATTACTAAAGTCAAGCATATGCCTGAAACACATATTACAAAGCGCCCCTGAGGACACATTGACAATTGATTAGGTAAAAAACCGACAATCGAAACTGAAAAACAAATAAAGTTCTAATGATTACAAATTACCTTGTAGTTAGCCACGTGTTCCAAGGCTGTGCCATAGGATAATAACTATCGTTTATACCGTAGGTTCAGAAACACATTATGTGTGTCGTTATTGTACATTCGTGTCACATGACTGATGGGGGGAAACATTACTAGGCATATCATCATCATCCCCCAAACGACGACACGAATAGCGGTCCTGAGCCGCCTCCATCCAACGACTCCCTGCGAACGCTACATGGTCCATCGAGTGGGAGGTCTTCCCACACTCCGTTTCGCATTGCATCGCGATCGCCACTCGAGAAACATTATTCCCCAACGGTTCTGCGAGCTATATGGGCCTGCCCATCGCTATTTCAGCTTGGTAATTCGGTTAAAGCTGTGTCGGTTACTTTGGTTCTTCTTCGGATTTCCGTATTCCGGATTCTATTGCGTAGAGAAACTCCGAGCCTAGCTCTCTCTATAGCTCAGCATTTTTTGTGTGGCGTTTGGCGTATGTAGTTTAAGAAGCAAGATCCGGACACACTAAACGTCTGTTTCCACTAGCGAAGGATCCGTAAAAAACGGTCCGGTACAAACGCATGCGATGAGTGAATTCGTCCTTATGGTTTTGCACTTCAAGTTCATAATTGAAATTAAAACTTTACATTTGATTCCATTGAAGAAATATTCCTAAGCTATCTCGCAACCCTAACGCACACAATGGATATTTTCTGCGCTTTGAACACAAAACGTCAACTCTGTCACAGTCCGGGCTCCTTTCACAGAATTTACTGAAATATCAGATAATATTTCAGAAACAAAGTCCAGCTGTCGGCAAAGCATAGCGTTTTTGACCCTTTTGGACCGCTTTCGTGCTTAACTTGATTAATGAAATGCTTTATCCTATGACGGCTCTAAACGATTAGGGCTACGGCGATAACCTGTCCCTTAATGGGCAGTTTAGAGGGTGTTTGATTACATTAATCATCTGTGTCGAGTGTAGGTCAGCCTAGAGTAGGTATAAGGTTTAAAACATTCTCAAACAAAACAAAAAGCTTGAGCCGTTTTTTTCGGAAGGTTAAAGAATTATCTGATTTAATTTAATTCGTTTATTAAAGACCAAACGACAAAAACTCCAATACGTTACATCTAGGACAATCGATATTTACTTGATAGTGTCATCATCATCATCAGCCTATAGCAGTCCACTGCTGGACATAGGCCTCCCCCAATGAGCGCCATAGCGCCCTGTTCTCAGCTTGCCGCGTCCAGCATCTACCTGCAGTCTTTCGCAGGTCGTCATCCCACCTGGACGTAGGGCGTCCTACACTACATTTACCGAGCCGTGGTCTCCACTCAAGAACACGTTTGCCCCAGCGGCCGTCGGTTCTTCGCGAGATATGGCCGGCCCACTGCCACTTCAGCTTGATAATTCTTTGAGCTATGTCGATAACCTTGGTTCTGTGTCGGATGTATTCGTTTCGTATCCTATCCTGCAGAGAAACTCCGAGCATAGCTTGATAATGTAAATACATATAAATAATTATCTAATATAAACTAAAAAACGATGTACACAACATGATACGCCTAAAATTCGAATTCCGATCCGTTCATTAGTTTTGGCCTGAAGAGGTTACAAACAACTTTCGGATTTATAATATTATGAATGTGATGTGATATACTCGTAGTATCCCACATAAGAAATCTGGAGTTGTGGAGTAGGAAATGTTACCCATAGAAGTATATAGTACCTATGTATATTGGTGTATGGATTTATTTACTTATACCATTATAAGTAAATAAAACCATTTCAAGTACTTCTTACTTTGACGACCGATGTGGCGCGGTGGACGAAGGTCCGCCTGCGACGCAGGAGGTTGCGGGTTCGATTCCCGCCTCGGAACAATTGTGTGCACACGATCTGCAGTAATGTATTGTATTATATATAGTATATCAGTTATCTAGTACCCATAACACAAGTTCTGCTTACCATGGGGCTAGATAATGCTGTGTGAATTGTCCAGCATTATTTATTTATTTATATTATTATTTATTACTTCTTGCCATATGCCTTCGTATTATGTTTGAATCCAGGTCACTGACTGAGCTAAATATATTTTTCTGTCCGTCAAAAAGCTATACATCCATGAAACTTGCATAGCACCACTGAGATAAGACATTAAAAGTAGGTTGTGGTATAAACAAAGTACTTACTTAAATCATGTCAAGGCTGGATCGGAGGGTTCTGCTTACTGTCACTTTATTGTCTTGAACTTTGAACTCGTTAGACTTTGCCGAGTGCTGCCTAATCCACTTTCTTTCTTGTAATACATTCTAGAATCGAAAACGTAGTGATTTTTTTCCGTTTTGAATATGTTCAATTGAGTATAGTACAAAATCTACTGTATTTCTACTTCAAATCGACGAACCCTACTGATTTTGTCTGATTCCCATTGTTAAAGCCGATTCCCACAAAGCATTTTTCAGAAAAACGTCGTTTCAAACAACGTCGAAATAATAAATAAATATTTATTAAGTTTTTTTTTTTCAGACCATAGAAAAGTAAGAGATCTTATTTAATTTATTCTACGATCCATAGTAATATATACCTTAAAACTAGCATCTAATATAAATAAAGTTAGGTATTAATAGGTTGTAATTAAAAACTCGCTATATTGTAATTAAGGTGACGAAATTAATGGAAATGTCTATGCCTAAGCGTAGAGGTTAGTGCAGAAAAAGGACTGCTTTAATTGGTGGTCTTGGATTATAAAAGTAAAAAAGTAAATAATCATTTATTTCTTTAGGCTTACAAAATAAGCACTTAGACAAGTCATATTTTATACATTAAATAATTATCAAAAAAAAATATTTTACTGTTCACTTAAATTTTTTGTCCACTAGTGGAAGAAGTGAAGAAGAAACCACCTAGCATGTTCATCTCTTATATGTCTCTTATGTGTCTATATCGACTAGTGCCCTCGTATCTTTTACTAAATTTTCTCTATACTACTTTCGCTGTACCAGAGTAGATAATGTTGGGTAATTCAATTATTATTTCATTTATCCTTTTCCCACATGCCTAATCACGTAAGGTTCATTAGATTGTAGTCAAATAAATTATGCCAAAACTCGGGCGAGTGCTGTAATCAGCACCGATCGTGACTTTAATGTGGAAAGCAGAGGCCTGTAGCAAGAATTTGATTAGGCTTTCGAGGAATCGGTGATTCCTCGACCCTTAGCTGGCTGCTCATTAAAGTATAGAAAGGTTCTTAGTCAATTGAGTTGTTGGAAACGAAGATACTTAATATTATCTAGGTTATTGTGCAGTGCAAAAGACATTATAATGCTAACAGTGTCGTTTTCACCATTTGCGGTCACTCGCGGATACATAGCAATACTGGACAAATCACACAGCATCATCTAATACTTCTAGAAGATGCTAGATAGGTAGTTAGTTACTAAACGGCTTTACTTTCTCAGTTAGTAAGGAAAAGTTGAATAAAAACTAGTCAGACTTTACCGGAAATTTCTGCAACAGACGAAAGGCAATTTTTTTTAAAACAGAATAGACCTAGTGCATTTGCATTTACTAACTCACCTATTAGTAATAGACGGTGTGGTTGACGATAAATCACGGGATCTAGAATACAACTATTCACTCTTGTTTTAAAGAGAACCATGCTGTATTGACGGGCAAAACAGAAGTCGACAACGAGTTCCGAACCATAGCGGTACGAATGATAAACGTAGACGAGAAGCATTTACAAGATAAAGATGGTACCACGCCGTCCGCCTGCTTGTCCTGGATTGGAAGGGTAGTGGGATCAGGTCATGAAGTTCATGTGAGCTATTACACCGTCCACTACTGTGTGGAGACCAAGTCTGTGGAGAAGTACCTTAATATGAAGACTGGACTGTCGAGAAGCTGAACTCTCGCCATAATGTGATCTTCAATTCATTTATGGTGAAAGTACCAACTCAACATTTTCTATCCTATCCTATCCTATAGCGCAGAGTTTTAACCGATAGGTGTCATGTTTCGAAGGTTCACTGGCCGCCTGCAAGGGCATACCCCTGCACCTCCGTGCACCGTCGTCAGCTATCCTAATTCAAATATCCTAATTACGTCATCGTAATGCCAATATGTAGTGCATTAATGAGTCTATTTATATTTGATGTATGCTAGTTTTAAGGAATATGGATGGACCGTAGAATACGTTAAATAAGATCTCTCATTCTCTCTCGATATCTATTATTCTCCGAAATGTAGATTTATAGAAAAATCTAGAGACAAGAATGATAATTTGTCATGAAATTATTGGCTGTAGTAGGGTATCGATATACCCAATTACCCACCCACTTAACACGATGTAGCAGTTAGGTCCTAAGTAGTCTGAATAATTTAATTTGTAGCGAGTGCAAGTTTTAATGGAAATCGACTGGCTAGGGTCTAGACTAGAAGTAATGGTACTAAATTGTCTTTTAATTTAACCACTCAGCGATTCGGAAATTTAATCGAATAAGTTTCGTAAATGAGTGTAAGTTTTTAGTTCTGTATTCTTTGATTATTTATTTTATCTGTATTTCCTTTAGCTGTCTGTTAGGAGAAAGATTAAGGAAACCTTGACTGATTACTTACTTACCTTCAAGCTGTCGTCGCCTAAACTCGTTCATTACAAACGTGATATTTTCATTAGAATATAAAAAAGTGACTCAAAAATATCTACGATCTAGCCTTGACCGACCAACAAGTTCGAACAACCATAAACCATAACGATACTTATAAATTTATGGTAACATATACCTACATTTCTATTTCCTTTATGGAAATACGAGTTCCTTTGGTTCTTCCAAATACCGATTCTAATCTTGGATAACATAAAAGCTACCTAAGCTAAGTCGAGGTTCACCGTAGTAAGGTAGTTAGTTCTATTAGGATCTCTTTGCTCTGTTGTAGTAAAATTTCTCTAATTACGAACCGCAGGTGGATACTTGAAATTAATTTTGAACACGACCGTTTCTTAAATCCTTGTTTACTAAGACATACACACAAGATCGTAAGATTTTTGTATCAACACTGCTGCTGTCCGCGGCTTCGCGCGTTTTGCAAGTAGCCTATGTCAGTCCCCCGCGAAGGCATGAAAAGGTAACAGTCAGTTACTTAATTTATAATATTAGTATGGATTCTTGAGTGGGCTTGACAAAACAGTTTATTTTTACTTGTTTTTTTCATGCTTGACAAAAAAGTAAAGACGCGGGAACCAAATCGGAAAATCCGAGTACATAATTATGTACTTCAGATGTTAATAATAATTATAATTTGTTACTTTTCATCACAATGTTTCTATTATTTTCTTGGTTAAAAGAGATATTATCCTTGTTTTTTACAGAGTTCGCCACCGCCATTCAGCCCTGCGGGACGCACCAACGACGACGACGCAATCGTCTCCATAATAAGCTCAGCCGAGGAGTTCGTCTATATATCTGTGATGGAGTACATGCCAGTCACAGAGTTCACGCCGAAACTTATGTGAGTTGAATGATCCAGACGCCTTGGATCAATCATTATATAATATTATAAACGCGAAAGTTTGTATGTATGGATGTTTGTAACTTAATCAGAGACACCACTCGTTTGAAGCTTGTGGGACACCATTTTTTCACTTTGAATGTATCTAAAAACGAGTTTAAGCCCATATTCGAATGCACATTTTTGTGTTCTGTGATAGCGATATTGTGCTAATGTAAATAGCCTTAAGGTAGGTTCAGTAGAGACTGATGAAAGATAACATGCAAAGTACCATGAAAGGAGCGCCCAGACCCTCTGTATTTGCTCCGTGGTTCAGACTATGGGAATCTATGAAAAGGTTTGCAATCTACGCTTCATGGATTGCAGCAGTTTGTATATCAAATTCTCTCATTACATGTTACCTTTATTAGTCTATACCTGGCAAAGCTAAATAAATATTAAATAAATAAATAATGCTGGACAATCCACACAGCGTTATCTAGCCTCAAGCTAAGCAGAGCTTGTGTTATTTGTACTAGATGACTGATATACATAATATAATACATAGATGGATATACATATTTCATTCATACCAAATACCCAGAACATCCGAAACAAATATTTGCGATCGTACAAACATTTGTCCCAGAGCGCGAATCGAACCTACAACCTCCTGCATCGCAGGCCATCGTCCGCTGCACCCCAGTCGTCATATATATTTGTCCATATTGTTTTATATAGTCCATCCTACGGTTGCCTGGAAGAGATCGCTCTCAGCGATAAGGCCGCCCTTTATACTTCCTTTATTGTATTGTTTATTCATGTATTCTTTTCTGTTTTGTGTGGTATAATAAAGTGTTTTCTATCTATATTTGATCAATGTTTCAGGTTCTGGCCTAAGATCGACGACGCGCTGCGGCGTTCGGCGCTCGAGCACAAAGTGAAGGTGAAGCTGCTCATCAGCTACTGGAAGCACTCCAAGCCTTCCGAGGACTACTTCCTGAGGTCACTCGCAGCACTTTCTGCTTCCTATCCACGCGTCGACTTGCAAGTGGTGAGTTTGTTTGCTTCTATCCAATGATACTAGTAGCCTATACAAGTATACAACTATCTTTGCTTCTACAATATTGTCAAAATGAATGCGTGTAATATAAGTACTAATATTTAAAATTTATTTTAATTAGTACTCCAGCCAAACTCGATGAAATGTTTGTACACATCCTGCTCATACTTAACCTAAAAATTACTTTGTTGTCGTGTATTTTTAAATTTTATACGCAATACATAGTCCCTGTTGATTTAATCTTCACTTCAATTATCTGAAACTTGAAGCCAAAAATTTTTTGTGCTTGTTTACAAAAAGTTCATATCGAACTTGGCTAAAGTATAGATAAATAAAATATAGATGCATATTTTGACCGAAACCGCTGTACCACGCCTGAGGTATGGATTCCAGTTGGTCCTTTATGCGTAGTAGTTTGCTAGCATAGCCAGCCTAGCTCCGTCCAGAAGCGCAGAATCTTCCTGGGGTCTTCACAGGCTTCGCGGAGCGACCTCGGCAAGTTGAGGATATCTATACGTTGTGCTAAAACTCCCTCGCATTCCAGGATTACGTGGGAAGCTGTTTCGTCGTTGCTGAGGCATCCTCTACAGAGAGGGCTATCCGTCGCTCCGATGGTGAATAAGTGTTTGTTTAGTGGACAGTGTCCTGTTAGTGTTCCCACAAGGACACGTAGGTCCAACCTGTTCAGATTTAGTAAGCGTTTTGTTAGCTTCGGTGATGTTGATGGGAGTGCCGTCCTTGCTTGTCTGCAATTGATTTGGCTAGTCCATCGTTCGTTATGTGTATCTCTAGTTCTGAGCTTGGTCCATGTCTGAAGCAGAGAGAATGGCAGGGGTAGGAATGGCGGTGGTCCTTCTATGGTTGTCGCCGATCCTCTCCGTGCCAGTTCGTCCGCAGCATCATTTCCTAGCGAACCACTATGTCCTTTGATCCATTGTAGGATGATCCGGTTTTCAGTGGATATCCTTTCCAGAGCAGAGTGACATTCGTAAACGAGCTTGGAGCTACAGTTGTTTCCTTCCAAGGCTCTGAGTATGGCTGCGCTGTCAGAGAGGATGCGTACACGTTGGTCTTTGATTCCTCTCTTTTGTACGGCTGTAGCTGCCTGTGTTATTGCTACACATTCGCATTGGAATATGGAGCTATGCGTTCCTAGCGTTATTGATATGTTAATGTTGAGGTCCAGTGAGTGAACTCCGGCACCCGTACCGGTTTCGGTTTTGGAGCCATCTGTGTAAATTCTGACTTCGTGGGTACCTGATTCATCTTTTCGGTCCTCGTATAGTTGTATTTGGTAGTGTTTGTTTAGTATTGGTTTGTTGGCCATTCTGTCACAAGGGGCCGCTGTGAGTGGTTCATATGTTATGGCCTTGTCCATGATCTGCGCATGTGGACTTCTTGTGACTCCCCAGAGGCCTGTGTTGTGTAGTCTTAGAGCCGACATCGTGGCTTCTTGTTGTATGTAGAGGTCTAAAGGTGCTACATCTAGGATTATATCTAGGGCAGCGCCTGGTGTGGATCGCATGCATCCTGTTATCGCAGAGCATGCCATTCTTTGAAAGCGTTGTAGTTTAGTTACCACGGTGCTCAGTTCCGTTCTAGTCCACCAAACTATCGCTCCGTAGGTTAATGTTGGTCTGATGATAGCAGTGTAGAGCCACTTGGATATTTTCGGTGAAAGTCCCCAAGTTTTCCCTAGCATTCTGCTGCATTGGTAGAGAGTAGCGGTCGCACGCTGGAGTTTGTAGTCAAGATGTTTGTTCCATAGCAGTTTGCTATCTAGTATGACCCCTAGGTACTTGACTTCTGTTTTTAGCGTTATCTCTGTGTTGAGAAGTTTTGGGATTTTTATATTACCCAGTTGTCGTTTGTTTGTGAACATGATCAGTTCCGTTTTTGTTGGGTTTACTGTCAGTTCGTGATCGTTGCACCATGTTTCAATGGTTTTGAAGGCGAGTTTCATCAGGTCACATAGTGTGTGCTCAAAACAGCCGGTCGCCAGGATCGCGAGGTCATCCGCGTATCCTACCGTGACCAGACCATGACCGTTGAGTTTGCGAATTAGCTCGTCAACAACTATGTTCCATAACAAGGGCGAAAGGACGCCCCCCTGGGGGCAGCCCCTGGCGACTACACCTCTTGTGGTTTCGTTGATTTTGACTTGTATGGCTCTGTGTTGGAGCATGTTGTTTATCCACTCGGCCAGCGTCGGCGCTACACCATATCTGGTAAGGGCTCTGTGTATGCTGGTGAAGTTGGTCTTGTCAAAAGCTCCTTCAATATCTATAAAGGCAGCTAGTGTAGGTTGTTTTGATGATAATCCACCTCCTATTCGTGAGACTACGCTATGTAAGGCGGATTCTGTTGATTTGCCTTTACTGTAGGCATGTTGTTGAGAGTGTAAAGGGTTGTGGTAGAGTGTGGTGTCTCTTATTTCTCTGTCACAAAGCCTTTCTAGTGTTTTTAGAAGGAATGATGTCAGGCTTATAGGTCTGAAAGATTTCGGTTGGGTGTAGTCACTCCTTCCTGGTTTAGGTATGAATACTACCTTCACTTCCCTCCATATGTGAGGTATGTATCTATGGGCAATGCATGCCCTGAATAACTTCACTAGGTGGTCTGCTAGTAAGCCACTGCACCAGCTGAGCATACCTGGAAAGATCCCGTCCAGTCCTGGTGCTTTGAAGGGAAGGAAGCTGTTGATTGCCCAGATTACCTTTTCACGGTTTATCATATTCTGGGCTGTTATCCAATCTTGGTCGGTGGGCGTGCGCTCTGATATCTCCTCCCATGTATTGGTGTCTGTGACAAGACAGCCTGGGAAGTGTGTATTCATAAGCACTTCGCTGGTTTCAGCGTCTGATTTGGTGTAGGTATTGTCAGGTTTGATGAGGCACCCAAGCGTGCTTTCTGGCACGTTTGCCAGTATAGTTCTTATACGGGAGGCCTGATTGTTGTTTTCAATGTTGGTGCAGAACCTTTCCCAACATTCGGTTTTTCTGAGGCGAATTTGCTTTTTGTAGGTTCTCTTCGCATTGTAGTAGTTCACCCATGCTTCGTCTTGTCTAGTGTTTATGGCTCTGTTGAACAGTTTCCTTACTTTGCGACGCAGTCTTTGCAGTTCAGGACCCCACCATCGTCTGTTTGTCCCCTGTTTAGGTATGACTAGAGGGCAGGATTGTTCATAGCTGTTGGTAAGAATATATGTTAGTTGGTTTGTGTAGTGGTCTATTTCCGCTACTGTTATGTTATCAGGTATGTCAGGCTTGTCTGTAATTCCTAATTTGACTGATTGGAAGAATTTAGTCCTATCGGTTTTACGTGGGACACGCCTAGGTTGTGGGCTGGGTAGTGACAGTTCCAGAACATATCTTATCCATCTGTGATCTGAGCATGAGGCCTCCTTAGAGACATGCCAGTCTTTGATGGATTCGGAGATGTCTGGGGTCGTTAGTGTTAGGTCTATTATTGTTTGGGCTCTGGATGTTACAAAAGTGGGTTCAGAGCCCCTGTTTATAAGGAGAAGGTTAGTAGAGATAAAATAGGTTACCAGTTCTTCTCCTCGGTCGTTGCACCTGGCGCTATTCCATAGCGTGTGGTGTGCGTTGGAGTCGGTGCCGATGATGAGCTCGAGTTTCTCCCTTTCACAGTACTCGATCAGGGACACCAGCTCTGGTGTGGGTGTTGTTTCGTCGATTGGTTGGTATGCTGATGCTAGGACTATCTGTGTTAACGACTTGTTGGTGGGAGATAGATATAGTCTAGCAGCTGTTAGGTCTCTGGAACAGAGTTCGGTTATTAGTAGTGTTTTCGCGCTTCGCGGAACAACTATACAGGTTCTGAGGTTGCTTACAGTTGTGTTTGCGAGGAGCTTGCTACCCGGTAGCTTTAGGCCGCAAATCTGGCCTTTCCTGATCCACGGTTCTTGGATAAGGGCCACGGTGTTGGGGTTTTCCTCCAGCATTCTGCGTATGGACGCGCTAGCTGTAAGGCTGTGCTGGAGGTTTGCTTGGATGAAAGGAGTGGCGGGGAGTGGTGGATCAGGAAGTGATCTAAGTGTTGGTTTAGGAGCGCTTGATAAGAGAGGAGCCGGTGTCGCTGTCGCTAACATCGCTCCCCTCCGTATCGAGAAAGCGCTCCTCAGATAGTGGGGATGGTGGATCCTGGACATCCATAAGGTCCAGCCCTTGGGATGAATGTGGGGCTGGAGAAGAGTCCGCTGCGTACCCCGAACTGGGGCCAGGCTGCGGATCGTGGTCAGCCTTGGATCCTGTAGGGGAACCAGGCTCTGGACCAGGGTTGGGTCCAGGATTGTTTGTTGAGGCGTCCTTGTTCTCGTCCTTGGGTTCATCTTTTTGGATAATCCTGAGGTAGATGTTCCCAAGGAGCCAGTACAGGCGCCGTTCGTGTTGTCGGGCTTTTTCAACCTCAGACTCGGGAACGAGGAGAAGCAGGTATGTGCCGGGGCCATCCTTGTCATCCCGCCTCTCCGTTCGGATTGGGTTCCACGAGTCGATGTTGACGTGTGGGTTATAGCCCGCCAGAATCGTGCGGATCTGATCGGTTCGCATTGGCATGCTTGCTGGTGTCGGAACGAACAGACCACACATGATTCGTCGCTCGAGCTCAGACTGTTTTTTTGACCACGAGTTTGGTCTCGGCGATGGGCGATTTGAGGTTTTCTACGTTTTCGCGGAGCCACGCAAGCGAGTTGTCGTCCAGGCACCAGAATTTGAGGACGCCATTGCTGTAGTGCGCACGGCCACGGAAACGGACCTTTGAGGTTTCAGATCGAGTGGCTGGATCGAGCATCTTCAGCGCGACCGTCACCTCTAGTTTTTCACGTATTTCCGTGGCCTGCTCCTCCGTTAAGTCCTGGCACGGCTCAACTGTTATGGCTACGCAGAGGTCGTGCGATCTAAAGGCTTCTGCGTAGCTCGTTGGTTCGGGCTTGTTTCCCATATCCGACCTTTGGCGCTTACTATCACCATAAGGTGTAGTGGTGTCGTCGGGTCTGGGACGTTTGACGCTCTGAGGTTGAGCCGGAGGGGGTTTGTTTTTACGGGCCAAAGCTGCCAGCCTCCCTGCGCGTCTCCCTCTGGGTCTGGGCCGCTGAATAGGTGTCTGGTTTCCGTCGACAGGCACTGGCGCTGCGTTCGGCTGCGCCGGTGCGTGGACCTTTTCGGCGGGACGAGTCCCACCTACTTCGGTCGTGGATTTACCGGCTGCACTAGGCAGCTGTTTTCGTCCACCTTCGGTTACCGTTGACCTTTTCTGCGCCCGCGCCTTTTGGGTTTCGTTCGGGGGTGGGCGGAGTTTGTTGCTCTTCCTCCTGCACTTCCTGGAAGGCACAAGATCCCAGTTTGGCCCTGGGTCGGGCATAGCGGCCCTTAGTTCTGATAGTTCTATGACCGTCTCATGCGAAGAAGCCCCGAGGGGCGCTTCGACTTTTGAGGCGGTCCGTCGGACCGGTGTGGGTGCTTCTGAAGCATAGGCCCTTGACGTCGTTGGTAGGGACGGCGCAGATGCAGCCGTGAAGATTTTGGGCCTTGGCGCCTCCGAAGATGCAGCCCTGGCTTGTTGATTGGAGCGTTTCTTTGGCTTATTACTAAGCTTTGGCAGTTCTTTGCCCCCCCCAGAGTACGAGGGGCGGCCCGAGCTAGGCTCGGGGAGGGATTCTCCGGTAGAACCGGTACCCTCCTGGGGAACATATTGTTTTTCGAGACTTGCCATCGTTTAATAATTTTAATGTTATCATTCCCTTTTTTCTTTCTATTACGTCTGGTGGTTTTAGTTGCGTCTATTTCTGAGGGAATTAGACCGATAACAGGGGACAACCGCGTGAAGGATTCCCCACCAGGCTTGCCTTAGGGATCGGCGACTGTTGCGCTACTCTCCCCTAAGACCATTAGCGCCTTGCATTTCTTGAAGAGCCATGCAAGGCAGGTCTGTATCCATCCTAAGCAAGCAGGCGGCTAGACTAGGTGACTAGGGAAGCAAGCATGCAACCTCTTACATGCGTAACAATCTAAAAATAAAACGTTATTCAACTTTTCTAAAGTAACGCCTTTCTCCCCAGAAACGATTCATCGTCCCATCGACCCCCGAACAAGACAAGATCCCGTACGCGCGCGTCAACCACAACAAGTACATGGTCACCGACCGCGCCGCATACATCGGCACCTCCAACTGGTCCGCGGACTACTTCATAGACACCGGTGGCGTCGCATTCGTCTTCGAAACGGACGAACTTCACTCCGATGTGAACGTTACTAGAGATGTCAGGAAGGATTTGCAAGAGGTGTTTGAAAGGGACTGGAACTCGCCTTACGCTGTTCCCTTGTGGACCAAGTTATAACGGTGGCGGTGATTTTGTTCGATATATAATATACTAGCGACCCGCCCCGGCTTCACACGATTTTCGATATATACCTTCCTCTTGAATCACTCTATCTATAAAAAAAAACCGCATCAAAATCCGTTGCGTAGTTTTAAACATCTAAGCATACATAGGGACAGACTAATTAATTTTAGAGAGATATTTGCAAAAAAACTGGGGTCATTTATGTTTACTATCTTCCAAAAGCAATGTTTCGAGAGTTCAATTATTCAGTTGTTCACAATTTAAATTACCTACCTAAAATCTAAGAAACCCTAGGGCAGAATTACAGTAAGACTATCCAAATAAGGTAGGTCAGATTCGTTTGTTTCCTAATTACAGGTACTTATTTGATGAGATATTATTAATATGGATAGGTTTCCAATGCAATGAGCCAATTATATTTATGGAAGTAGGTAGGTACTACCTGTGTTATTTCTCAATGTAAATACTTATCTAGAACAAATAAAGATTACCTATTTAGGAACGTAAATGAACTACCTACTTTACTTTTGCTATTGATCCGATTAGCTACCTGTACATTGTTTGCAACAGTCTGCACTTAGCTCAATTGTAAATACTAGTTATAATTTTTTTTTAACTCATTGTTAAAAGACATTTATAACGGGATATTAACATGATTTGATTTTTGAGTTACACGTTCGATAATGAAACCCGTGGTAGTGGTAACATTCGTAGCAAAATACCAAAAATGAGGGTAGATCGGTATGTCTGCCAATAAAAACTTATTCGCAGTGCCTTTAGATAATCCGTGATCATGAAAAATCAAATCATGTAGTTCTAATCCTATCAAAAACATAAATGTGAAATGAGAGCCAAGTTCAATATAGTCTGTGCAAAAAGAGAAGTCTCGTGGCGAAACGGTGAACTAACATATTAACGCAACAAAAGTAGTACATTGGCACACGCGCGCCCTCCATTCCTAAGAGACTTCTCTTTTTGCACAGACTTTATGACTTCAACAATAAAATAAGTGTCCTGAAATTTATTTATAACACTTTAAAATATAATTTCTTATAACTTAGGATAATATATTATTGAAGCCTAAGGTCTGACTTGGCTAGTTTTCAATACGAATTATAATTAAGTACCTACTACGTCAAAAATGTCTCCAAATGGTTTGTGTAATAAATAATAATAAAATATTATACACGGTGCTGCTCGCCAGTTCTGTACGCTTGAAATTGACACACTACCGCGTGTCTAAATATGTTTCTATTGTTTTATAGTAATATTTTTAACTACTTTACCTTAGTATTTGAATTGTATGACCATTTGGATAACTGAACGTGTGCCTTCGAACTTCGTGTGACGGCGTTTGCTAGTGTGATTGTGTATTTGTAGATTTTATATATTTCTTGGCAGAGATAAGACTACTCCTAAAAACGAATAACGCGTTTATATATAAATATATTTTATTATTCAATCAATTTAGACTAGATCTACTACCTACCCATAACACAAGCTCTCTAGGGGCTAGACGATGCTGTATGGATTGTCCAGCATTTTTTTTGATTAATGTCCTCTACAGCGCAAGAGGATGGCGTCATTCTGAACGACATCGCTGACGCTGTCGTCAGCGATGTCGTTCAGCTGTTCGGGTTATCAAATTCAAATATAGTATAGTTTTCAATATCACTTTCGATACCGTTTTATGGAGACTCAGCAGCTTTTAGAAGTGGTCTTATAATCTTGAAGACTAGGTAGACCTAATTAAAGTATTGTATTCAAGAGCAACAGAGGGTTTTCGCAAAATTGCGGTAGAATTCCTATGGTGACAAAGGCCTGTCCGTAATGATTGGGAAACCAGTATTATTAGAATGATTATACTTTGGCTTTTGAATATATTAGTGAACTTAATCCCAAATGCCCCCTGTTTATATTCGTTAGGTATATGCGTGAAAAAAGGAATGTTGGATGATGATGCATATCACTATAGTTTTTGCAAACTCTTTCTCAATCAAGTAGATAGGTTTTAAAATTAAGCTATTAGGAATACTTCTCTTCAAAATTATTGGTTTAACAGTTAATGACTTTACGTTACGTAATATAAGAAAGATTAGAGTTAGTTTTTGAAAGCAATAGTTGTGTATATCGTCGGACAATACGAATGTTTTAAGTTAATGAGATTGTGGTGATTCTACTAATAGAAAAAAAACATTATAACTACTATTTTATTCGTTTCATTATTGTGGTTTCCTTCCCATATTTATAACTAGTTTCTGTCCGCGGATTCGCACGCGTTGTGTATGGCACCGTTTAAAGGTTGTTGTTATTCTACGGGAACTATTTGGCATAAAAAGTAGCCTACGTATTCCCGGCTTATCTGTGCAATTTCAGCTCTGTCCGTTCAGTGGTTTAGGCGTGAAGAAGTAACAAACATCCTAACATTCGCATTTATTATATTAGCGTGATTATTAAAGATCAAGTATGTGGTGTAGTCGAATGCTATAGGATAAAGGTTTAAAAAAAAATACATCAAATAAAGAAAATGCTTTATTCAACATGTATTACAAAAGGTACAACTTCTTACAGTACCATATTTGCGATAATTATATTAATATTTAGCTAAAAAATAAAGTAATCAAAATATTTAACTATGAAATGAGACAAATAGGTAATATGATTTTTTTTCTAGGTTGCCTAGGAGAAATCGCTGTCAGCGATAAGGCCGCCTATTGTACTTTAATGTGTAATATATACGGTGTTATTTAATAGTTTTAAGTGCAAACATAAAACAACAAAAAAAAAAAAAATTTTTTAATCAATGCTCTGAACAATCAGCAAAGCTTACTTTCAGTTTTCATCACACATCTGGTATATTAGTTCTAATAGAAAAATTTAATGTCTCATTTGATCTGAGTTTTTCATACTTTTGCAGATAACAAATGTGTACAATCACGCCTTGCTACATATACAGACGAAACAAATCTCAAAAACATGTAGTTGTCTCATATAAAACCTAAAATTGGTTTTTTATGACTGCTCAGCTATTTTTATCACCAACTCCACATTGCTGGCTTATTTCATAGTTGCTCTAATAAAAACACACGTAAACCCTAAGCATGAGTAGCACTATCCTCCACAAAGTCACGAGCCTCCTCCTGCGTCACACATTCCACATGGGACACCTTGTTCCTAAACTTGACTCCGTAGAACTTGTGTGCGTGTTCCAACAACTCTGGTCTGAATGTGGTCGTTATGAACTGCGCAGAGTCTGATAGCTCGTGGATCATGTTAGCGATGGCTTTACGATGCTGCGCGTCTAGAGCCTACAACGAAATAGAATATAATAATCATTTATTTATTTCAGGCAACATTAGTCTTGTACAGGATGGAAATAATTAAAAAGTATGGTCCATATAAAATATATATATTAATATAACATCATTATCATCAGCCTATATTAGTCCACTGCTGAACATAGGCCTCCCCCAATGAGCGCGATAGCGCCCTGTCTTCAGCTTGACGCATCTAGCATCTACCTAAAAAAGGCTGCACTTTCGCAGGTCGTCATCCCACCTGGTCGGAGGGCGTCCTACACTACGTTTACCGAGTCGTGGTCTCCACTAAAGAACACGTTTGCCCCAGCGGCCGTCGGTTCTTCGTAACAAACCTTGCCAACCTAGACAAACTCTGTGTCCAAGGGTGTCGATTCTCAAATCAACTTTTTTTATGATCTGCAGAATGCCGCCCGAATACTCATAGGCAACTCAGATTTATACCAGTCTCAACTCTTTAGTCGTGATTTTTAACAGTGTTTTAAATTAGAGCACAAACCTGATCAATCTCGTCGAACAGATAGAAGGGTGCGGGGTCACACTTCTGTATCGCGAAGATCAGCGCGAGAGCCACCAACGACTTCTGTCCACCCGAGAGCTGGTTCATTTCCCGCATGTCGCCCTCGCCGCCCGTGAACGACACTTTGATACCGACGCCGGTGAATTGGTCGGCGTTCGCACGCTGAAAGACATTATGCTGTATTAGTACTCTATTGCTATTCTCAAACGTTGAATATATAATATAATGATGCTGGACAATTCACACAGCATTATCTAGTCCCATGGTAAGCAGAGCTTGTGTTATGGGTACTATATAACTGATATACATAATACAATATATTACATAGATAGATATTTTTTATTATACATAGAAAACAACCAGAACACCCGGAACAAATATCTGTGTGTGCGATCTACACACTATTGTTCCGAGGCGGAAATCGAACCCGCAACCTCCTGCGTCGCAGGCGGACCTTCGCCGCCACGCCACATCGGTCGTCAATATATATGAATAATATGCTGCATCATCCGGTCAGCTTGCTAATTCAATAACTAGCTAGCTATGTCAATAACTTGTGTTCTCTGTCGGTCATATTTATATCGGCGCAATTTCTTTAACTGTCAAATACTCACGTCGTTAATAACTTCAGGGCCGTCGTCCGGCGCGACTCTCATGATAAGGCTGCCTCGGCCGTGCGGTACCAACTTCTTGAAAACCTCCGTGAAGTTCTTGCTGACTTGCTTGAACGTGAACTGGATGGCTTCTAGCTTACGGTGTTCTAGCGTTTCGATCAGCTCACGGATCTTTTCACCACTGAAATAAGAAGACAAAGGTTAGCTATATTTGGTTCTGTAATCCAAGTTTTTTTTATCAAAAACAAAGACTTTCGTGTATGTAAAGTTAACAAAACCTGATAACAATATTAAACACAACAACTGTTACAACAATTTGTAAGAGTTGTTGCGTTTAATATTGTCATAAGTCAAAGTCAAAAGTTTTTGTTCTATAACAAAAACTTTTACCACACATTAATGCAGTGAAAAATTTGAGGTCGAAAACGGAGAAGAGGCGGATGACACGATTAATGAAAGCTGTCAAAAAAAAATAGTTTCGTACTTCTGGGATTTGCTGCGATGATACCAGTGTCGGTAAATACTTTCCACAACATACATTCCATATTTATTTGGTTTTGTACTCTTTGTTTACAAATAATATTTAGGATTTTTTAACCGAGTATAATCAAAGTGGAACTAGCAATTACAATCTATGTATGTTTGTGTTGTCATGGCCAGGTCATGGTCATTAGGATATTTCTATGACACAAATGACTGATTCGCTATCGATCTGGGCAAATGGCTAACATAGTTCCAAAACAAAACTCATAAAAATATTACAAGGTTAATGACGAATATCAACACATCGATAATTACTAATTACTTAAACAGGTGTTCTCGACATGACAACCGCAGTATAAATACACAATTTGTTCCGTGAATAAGGGAATTCGTGTTACGATGATTTCCATATTTCTGTTGTTAACGCTAAGTACAAGCGTGTTCGGTTTTTGGAGTTCTCTTTACAGCGGACTCGCGAATATAGTCGGATGGTCGTACGGAATTGTTGGTCCCGAAGAAGCGTACCTAACCATCGAACAACTAGCCGAAAAACATGGCTACCCGCTTGAACAACACACGGTCATCACAGAAGACGAATACATATTGAAAATGCATCGAATACCTTTTGGGAGAACGGGTAAAAGCAACGGAAACTCTGTATTCCTGATGCATGGAATATGGGAGAGCTCTGATAGCTGGCTTCTCCAAGGACCGGATAAAGCTTTAGCTTATATTCTAGCAGATGAAGGGTATGATGTTTGGATTGGAAACGCGAGAGGTAACAAACACACGTTCAGTCATAAATCCCTCAACGCGAGTTCAGCTCGATTTTGGGAGTTCAGTTGGGAAGAAATCGGTGTGTATGACTTGCCAGCTATGATCGACCATGCTTTATACATAACTGGACAGGAAAGTCTTTATTTCATAGGGTATTCTCAAGGCACGACGACGTTCTTTGTAATGAGTTCTATGAGACCGGAATATAACAGAAAAATCAAGATGATGTTCGCATTAGCGCCGGAAGTCTTTATGGGGAATGCGACTAGTCCTATCATACGATTATTTTCACCTGCTGCGAATTATTTCCCATCTTTGTTGTGGAATAACATGAATGTTTATACCCCGGATTTTTTAAGCACGATTACTCCAGTTTTATGCACGGTGTCACCAATGAGCTGCGAGAATTTCTTCTTAGCCTTCATGGGAGCTCATAACGTGAGTGAGACTTTATGGCCAGTTGTATTAGGCCACGTTCCGACTGGGTCATCCCTTATGC
This sequence comes from Eupithecia dodoneata, assembly GCA_947044415.1. Classification (NCBI taxonomy): domain Eukaryota; kingdom Metazoa; phylum Arthropoda; class Insecta; order Lepidoptera; family Geometridae; genus Eupithecia; species Eupithecia dodoneata. Next base: position 3,042,688 of record OX345665.1, read on the forward strand.
AGTTCCTACATTACGGGCAATTGGCTAGTACAGGAAGATTTTGCCGCTTCGATTTCGGCAAGCAAAAGAACATGGAAAAGTATGGAATGGAAACCCCGCCGGATTATAATTTGCAGAACGTGACAACTCCTGTGGTTTTGTTCTACAGTAATAGAGATATGTTTTCTAATATGCGTGACGTAGATGTTTTGAAACGACAATTACGTAATATCAAACGAATGTATTATTTGAAAGACTTTACTCACATTGACTATATGTACGCGGATTTGTCTAAAGCGTTTGTTTACACGAATATTGTAAGGGATATCCAGAACAGTTTAGACAAAACATTTATTTAATTTAAAGTGATTTTAGTTATGGCATAATGTATTTAACTTTTAATAAATATCCCGTTATATATGACCTGATATTGTTGAGTGAGTTTGTTTAAAATGAACTAGTTTTTGCCCGCGGCTTCACACGCGTTGTTTATATGGAAACGTTTAAAGGTTAATTTAAATCCCATGGGAACAGTTTTATGGGATAAGCTTGTTTTATTTCAGGCCTAGAGCCTACCTCCACGCAAAATTTCACCCCGATCTGTTCAGTGGTTTTAGCGTGCGAGAAGTAACAACCATCCATCCATCTAAACTTTCGCATTTATAATATTAGTGCATCTTCGGAATCACTGGTCCTATTAAAAAAATTGCTTTACCCCTGTATGTTACATTTCCTTCATTGCGAGGTTTTACCTATAGTACTATATTATCTATGGTTTTACTCATTCAAGTAACATGTGAGCAAAGTCGCGGGCAGAAGCTAAGCTAGTTGTTTATTATCATGTAAATTAGACCCATTAAATAAGTTAGTATAAGTAGATATAACATCGCCTTAGGGCTTAATAAAAAACCTGTAATGATGTTAACATCTCAATAATAAATAATAATGTTTTATAAAATAAAAAGTTTAATTAAATAAACACATACCCAATATCCAACTCTTCTTTCCTCTTGTACAACTTTTCTTTCTGTTCAGAGAAACTGATAAACTGGTCCAGAGCTTTCTTGTTCACGTGGTTGTATTTCTTCAGATGTTGATTGGCTTTTTCTAATTCTTTGAATAGCTGAAAGAAATATACCACTCGTTGAATTTCGGCAAGGGTTCTAAACATTTAAAATATTCAAGAATTCGAAGACCATTCAATTACTATAATAATTAGTAAATAATCGTCCGCGGGCATCGTTCATTACTATGGGCATACATTTCTATTTGATGATTAGTACCATTTATTTTTTGGGTTATTTTATGTATTAATTTGGGTATTTAACGCGTTTACTTACCTATTGTTGGTCATGTTTCCAGAATCGAAAGATAACTGATAATGGGTTCAGATAGTTTAATATAATATTCTATACTCACGATTAAATTCAAAATATACATTGGTGTCCTCTTAAGAATCAACATCAGCAGTTTATATTAGTCCACAGCTGGACATAGGCTAATGAGCGCCATACCCGCTCTGCATGGCAGCATACCCATTAAACAGCGTAATAGTTATAAAAACGAATTTGATGCGGTGTTTCTTTTAATAGATAGAGTTATTCAAGGTGAAGGAAAACCATCACACACATCGATTCCCACGCGGGCGAAGGTTCTTTGTTACCATATGTATGTATAATTATGTTTGACATATTCTTATTAATAAAGAACTGAACTGAAGACGCGGGGCGCAGCTAGTAGACTATAAAAAAATGGACTAGGAGGGCATGTCTTACGGTAAGTCAAGCTTTATACCTGTTTCAAAGATAACTTCTGATACTTGGAATGTAGTTCAGGTGCGTTCGGCAACGTCCCGAGCGCCGCGATTTTGTCCAGAGATTCCTGAATCTTCTCCTGTAGAAGCACCTCCTTAGACGCCATCTTTTCTAGACCTTTCGCGTCCTCTTCCATTTTGTCTTGCGCTTCTTTTTCCTGGAAAAAGTGAAGTATTGTATTTCATTTATTTCAGAAAATTATTCCATATCACATACAAAGAAAATTACACAGACAATTAAATAATAAATAATGTTACACACAATTCAAACTATTAGAAGAATACATTAAACTTCACCATTAGTACACTTGTACTTCTGTGCTCTCTAAAGTGACAGTGAGTCCGTTAGTGTTTCGTTATAAATAAATAAATAATGCTGGACAATTCACACAGCATTATCTAGCCCCATGGTAAGCAGAGCTTGTGTTATGGGTGCTAGATAACTGATATACATAATACAATACATTACATAGATAGATTTTTTTTAAATTATATATAGAAAAAGACCAGAACACCCGGAACAAATATCTGCAGATCATACACACAATTGTTCCGATGCGGGAATCGAACCCGCAACCTCCTGCGTCGCAGGCGGACCTTCGCCCACCGCGCCACATCGGTGGTTATAATTATGTTCGTCAAAAACGGCAAGCATGGGTCACAACAATCTCTTTATTCTTTTGTTTATTCTATGCCTTGTCGTATGCGTATTTTGAACCTGTGTCCAAATATTATTTTTTTCCATTGTATTCTTTAATCTGAACTGAATATCATCGAGGTATATCGAGGTTTACGATTATACATAGCCAAAAGTATATACAAAAAATACAAATCATTTGAATCAATCACTTTAATTCTGCAGTATGTATTAAATGTTTTTCTTGCGGAAAAATACATGATATTGTCTGGGTAGAAATACTTTCTTTTACGTTCTAGTAAAATACATCATAAAAACAATATAGTCATAAAAACTTGGCGCGAAACTTGAAATTTTCATTAAAGCGAAAGCGCGCATAACAAAGCGGGGGTATTACTGTACTAGAAGTACAACTATTCTTACCTTATTCCGCCACTTATCCAGCTCAATTTTCAACGCCTTCTCGTTCTTAACAGCAGCGGTGACCTTTCTCTCGACCTCCTCCATTTCCTTATTGATCTGCTTGATCCGTTTCTCGGCCGCCGTGAGGTCGGAGCGACTGTTGGCCAGGCGCCGCTTGCGGTCTTCCACGGAGATCTCTTGGAGTGCTTGGACTAGCTCGTCTTTACGTCTGTTGGGAAAAATGTACCGTTACTGTAAATTTGTCAACTATATGCTACGTACAGAAAGTGCAAAGTACAGAAAACGTTTTTATTTTATCCGCCTACAAATTCACAGCGACCATAAAAGGCGACGTTATCGTGTAACTTGTACCTATGTGTTATTCTGATATGTAAGCTATATTATTGTGAAGTTTCATTAAAATCCATTCAGTAGTTTTTGCGTGAAAGAACAACAAACATCCTCACAAACTTTCGCGTTTATAATATTAGTAGTATTCATTAATCAATATTTATAATGTAGTCTTGTTGAGCAGATACTGTGACTGTAGAGCATTACTAGTCTTGGCCAGAATGTTATTTATCAATGTTTCATTTATTTTTTTATTTAAATGATGACGACCGATGTGGCGCGTCGGGCACATCGGTCGTCATATAACATTGATAAATAACAAGTAAGTCCGCAAGAGGTTGCAGGTTCGATCCCCGCCTTGAGACAAATGTATGTACGTGTAATTTAATTTGCAAATATTTGTTCCGGGTGTTCTGGGTATTTCCTATGTATAATAAAAAAGATCTATCGATGTTATCTATTTTATTATCAGTGTGTGGGTTGTCCAGCATTATTCATTAAATTTATTCATTTACAGATATTACGCAAAGAATTTATTGTTTTACACGCCAAATTACAATTTCATTTCAAGTTGGTTTCATTCTTATACAAATTACTGTTCTCTACTCAACAAATTACTCCTCATCTCTATTTAAAGTTACCTGATCAAGTTGTTAGTGAGCAAGTTCTCTAGCTTGTTCTTCGTGGCCTCCAGATTCATCCTAGAGCTAAAAGCTTCCTTGTTCTCCTGCGTCAGCCGGCGAATGGCGTCGTTTAGCTCGTCCACCTTGCCTTGGTCTTGCGTCGACAGTTGTTCCATTAGTTCCTGAAACGCAAATAATTTAGTTTATAAGTTGTTTTAGGGAAAAAAGGTTTAGCCTGGGTTCAGTTTAGATTTGTTAACGACCTCTGTGGCGTGGCGAGCAAAGGTCCGCTTGCGACGCAGGAGGGTTCGATTCCAAGAAACCACAAATTAGTAGTCTGATATGTCGTCGTGCATACTCATGATATCTTAAACAGTTTAACTTCATTTGAATTGCCATACAGAAAAATATTCCCGTGTATTCCGGGGCATGTCCATATTAACATTATCATTGAGGTCTGTTGACCAAAATTACGCCCTGTCTTCAGCTTGACGCATCCAACATCTACCTGCAAGACTGCAGGTAGATGTTGGTTGGGGGAGGCCTATGTCCAGCAGTGGACTAACATAGGCTGATGATGATGATGACCCAAAATAGCCTACACCGATCCCTATTGTTTTTTCTTTGGGTGGCTTGGGTATCACAGCGGCCGTGAAAGGCCTATTGTGATACATACACCGATTCCTAGTTATAAGCATTTACCTGATGTAACTCAGACTCTAGCCCCTCCTTAGTGGCCTGCATGGCCTCGAGACTGGATCGGCACTGCGCGAGCGAGCGCTCCTTGGGTCCGCGGAATCGTTCTATGGACGCCAGCTCTTCCTTCATCAGTCGGATATCGGCCTTCACTTTGTCGAATATATCTCTGGAAAGATAGATAAGTAATATAATTTTTTGCGGCAGTAAAGTTGTTGTAGTCCTGTGTCGATCGTATCACAGAGACTCGATCGCGACCCGTGCGTGAATAATCGTATCCCTAATTATAGAAGAATTCGATCGTTCGATCATTCTGGTGTTTTTGCTTGTAAAACAAAAGTGATCCTTATTATGTGACTATTATAGACCTAGTGCTCGATTGCTGTTGTCGTTGTAGCGGCTGTCAGCTAATACAAATTGACGTTTGACAGCAATAATCGCAAGATTTACGCCTGTTGCAAACCTGTCGCGAGATGCGTAATCAGCCTACGGGGCTTTTTAAGATCGTTCAATCTTTCGATTGAATTAGGCCTAATTTGCTTGTAAAACAAATGTGATCCTTATGATGTAACAGTGAGGTAGTCGTCTCCCGACAAACATTCAGTAATCACGCTACTTACTGGTAATGGCAACTTGGAAACCAGTCCAAACAGGTAATATACTCTACTGCGGCTGCGTCGTATTCTCACATTACATTCTAGTTTAGTACTAGTATAAATGTTCCTGTTTCTAAAACAACACTTACTTAGCCTTCCCCTGCTTAATCTCAATCCTCTGCATCTCCGACACAATAGTATTGATACTGGTCTGTTTTATTCAGTTCTTGTCTAAGCGTGCCTAGCTCCGCTTCAAGAGTCGTGATCTATTCCATCAGCTCTGAGCGAGTCTTCTGCATTTCGAGACGCGACCGGGATTGGTTGAAGTAACCGCCCGTTAAGTTTTCATTCATAAATGTCATTGTTGACATTAAATAACTTCGATTCTAAATTTGAGTTTAGTTTAAATGTTTCTTATTCTAACACTTACTTAGCCTTCCCCTGCTTAGTCTCAGTCCTCTGCATCTCCGACACAATAGTGTTGATACTGGTCTCTGTCTTGTTCAGTTCTTGTCTAAGCGTGCCTAGCTCCGCTTCAAGAGTCGTGATCTGTTCCATCAGCTCTGAACGAGTCTTCTGCATTTCGAGACGCGACCGGGATTGGTTGAAGTACCCGCCGGTTAGGGAGCCTTTTGATGACACCTGGAAGTTAAAGGTTGATTTAGATTTTAATTTGGCTATTCTGGTATTTTTGTTTGTCTATTTTGGCTAAGAGGCAAGTATAAGAAAGAATTTGTTTTTTAACTTCATCACAATAATGTTGGGTAAGTAGGTACTAGTACAGAGGTCTTCTGTGCTATAATAACTTTAAAATTACATTGAATAGAAGTAAGTTTTTTCAGGGGTTTATAGATAATAGTTTATTATGGAAATATTGTTATTTATAACTTCATCACAGTAATTTTCGGTAGGTAGGTACTACTCAAGAGGTCTTCTACACTAGAATAGCTTTAATGACATTGAATTTAAGTAAGATTTTTATGGTTAAGTAATAGGTTATGATTAGCGGGAAATTACTTTTTGTCTAGTGATATTCTTTGTTGAGAGCATTAAACATCGTAATAAAAATTAATATCTATAGGTACTATTCCCAATTGACCTAAGAAATCTCACCTGATCTCCTTCTAAAGTGACACAATCCAGATGGAACTGCTTCCCGAGCTCCGTAGCGCACTCCAAGTTTCTGCAGATGAGGGTCTTCCCGAAGATGTACTTCATTGCTTTTGCGTACTTTGTGTCGTATTTCAACTTTTGCACCATGGCTATGGCATTCTGTAAGTCAAACAATATTAAGTTTTAGCTAAAACAACTTACGCACAGCGAAGAAGATCAACATACGAGCTCGAAAACGGATAAGCGGCGAATAAAATGATGAAAGCTGTCAACACCAATCAAAATATCACCAATCGAAATGATGCCGTAACTTACCTAATTTCCAGCAATATTATATTGTTTCGTATAATAGTATACATTATTATTTGCTTACGAAAAATACATAGGATTCTAGAACCACGTTAAGAATCCAATTGGAAAATAATCATTTTTGAAGATATTAGAAATACCAAAATTACGACTCAGGCGGTATGATGTTAGTTCACTGCTGGACATAGACCTCCCCTAATGAGCGCCACAGCGCCCTGTCTTCAGCTTGCCGCATCCAGCATCTGCCTGCAGTCTTTCGCAAATCTTCATCCCACCTGGGCGTCCTACTCAAGAACACGTTTGCCCCAGCGGCCGTCGGTTCTTCGCGATATGGCCGGCCCACTGCCACTTCAGCTTGCTAATTTTTTGAGCTATGTCGGTAACTTCAGTTCTCTGTCGGATGATTTCGTTACGAATCCTATCCTTCAGAGAGACCCTGAGCATAGCTCTTTCCATACCTCGCTGAGCGACCTTAAACTGGTGTACCAGCCCTACCGTGAGTGTCCAGTCCACGTCTCAGCTCCGTAGGTCATGACACTGGTTGAAAACTTTCGTTTTCGAACAAAAATTATATTTACTAACTATGATGGCATTGTAATGTGTTTTTGTGTGTGAAATAAATAAATCCACCAACTTACATTATCGTTAGGGTACACCATATCCCGGACTTGCAGTCGGTTCAGAGGCATGAAGGTGACCTCTCCGGGAAGGCTTTGTCTGTTCATTTCCTTCAGGATCTTAGTGCCCACTGTGTCCGACTCCACGATGTGATGGAAGAGACGGTTACCGGCTGTTACCTGTGGAAAAACAAATGCAAATGAGAACCAGATTGTTAGATGACTAGATTAAGTTGTATGACTTCCGCCATTTTGAAATAATTAGTTTTTTCAAAATGGCTTTATAATAATTAGTTTAGATAAATTCGGGTCATACCTCAACAGCAGTATAGATTGTCTTTTCACACGTAAAGTTTTCAATAACAGGTCCATAATACTGAGTGGCTATCTTGGCCCACTCTCCCCCTCTCTCTTGGAATGTTTCTAATACTTTGCGAACACTGTCGCGTCCGTTCAGAATTGGCTGAAAATACACAAGACAAGGTTTAAATTTAATTGCAGTGATAATTAAGCTCAACGAAAAGATATTGTAACACGTAAAGTAAGAGTTTATGGCCTAATACTAGTCCACTTCTGGAAATAAGCCGCCCCTAATTAGCATAAAGTCTTCAGCTGCTCTAGCATCTGCCAGCAGTCTTTCACATCACTTCACATTTAGAAATCGAAGATAGTTTACCTTTCCAGCCATAGAACGCAGAGCTTGGTCAGCTTTTGCCAGATCTTCTTTGAGCGATGACAGATTTTGAGTCAATGATGTTTCTTTACGCCATAACTCGCTGCAAAAATAATGCTAAGACTTTAATATTTTATTAACCTATCTTACTTTACACAAAATTCTTCAGTTTAAACAACGGTTAAACAGTGTTTTTTCTTATTTCAACTGATGTTTGTATACAGAATAAAATTAATTACTCAAAGTAATTATTTACTGCGAAAGGAATGAGCGGAGGGTCAAGTGGTTTTACACATAATTTTATTGTTTTGAAAGAACTAAAAATTGAATTCCAAATTTTTCTAAATCCTTTTTATTAACACTTTCAGATTTTCGGGACAAATACTTTTTCTTTCGGGAATAAAATGTATGGACCTGATCATTATCCTTATACTAGCGTAAGAATATCAAAAAATCGTCCCAAATCGTTCAGTAATTGGTGGAGAAATTGACGAACATACAAATAGCCAAACATAGAACCTTCTACATAAAATTGTACGACGGGACTAACATTTTATACAGCTACCATCTGTCCCCAAATTATGTAAACCTTGTACTAATGCATACAAATTAAAGTGACGTACTTCCTAGCACTTTGCTCTTGATCCTTCCGCTTCTTACACTCGTAGTATTGCTTATTATGCTCGTCAATCGCCACTCTCTGCCTCTCCATTTCCTTAGTAGTCTCTTCAATCCTCTTCTCAAGTTCTGTAAGTTTGGTCGCGTCTCGGCGTAAGTCGTCCCGCAGTTTCGTCTCGTGGTCCTTTTTGTCTTTGATCTGTTTGTTCAGAGATCTGGAATAGGTATCGAAATTAGTAAAAATTACTTATCAAACATCACACACGTCCACTGCTGTGCAATGGGCCCACACAGAGATAAGCCAATATAATAATTTCTGCAGCGTATGCACTGACAGATGTTGATACTTCTAGACTAGTCTATTTCATCTACTTTCATACTATTATGTTGTATGTCATACGGCTTTGGGGGAACGCTGCAGATATAAACACCGTATTTGTGTTGCAGAAGTGTGCTGTTCGCGCAATCTATAGGTAATAATATGGGTCCCAGAGAATCGCTACATGATAAATTCAAAGAAATAAACATAATGACAGTGCCAAAAGTGCCATAATTATTAAAACTTGTTGTACACTGCTGACTGTGCCTCCACCAAAGGGGGGTTTTATCAGTCATCAAGCTTGACAGGCCGACTGGTGATCGCAGTGGAGGTGTTATAGATAAATACATAGTAGCTGTTGCCTTTCCTCTATCAGGTTCACTTAGTTGGCTCTTAAATTATCGACGGGCTGAATTGAATAAGTTAATTATTGAACCGCTACCGCAACGGCAGCTCTTTATTAATGTTATATATTGTATTAAATATATCAGTCATCTACTACCCACAACACAAGCTCTGCTTAGCTAGATGATTCTGTGCTGTGTGGATTGTCAAGCATTACGAGTATCTAGCTCCAAGCTCCCCCATTCACTCAATTACCAATGAGTCAAATCACTCTCTCTCTCGTTTCTCATTCACTCACTTGAGCTCCTTCTCTATCCAGCGGTCTCTGTCCTGCTTGCTCGTGAACTGCGTGCCGCGGCCTTGCTTCGCGTACAGCTCTTGCCGTTTCTGTTGGTTCAGTGCGAGCGCGCGCGTACATTCCTCCTCACGGGACTTCATTTCTTCGTATTTAGGCTTCAGTTCTTCTAGCTCGCGTTCTTTCTCTGAGATCTGTTGGCGAAGGCGTTCAAGCTCGGCCTCTGCTCTTTCCTGGAATTACAGATAATAATTTGAATATTATAGCAAAGTTCAAGTACTACACAAATGTTATATAAAACTATTTCGGCTGACACCGCATTTAGCAGCGACCTACATTTTCAGTTAAGCCTTTACCGCGGACTAGAACGGAGTACCTTTCATAAACTTGCATTGGTCTGGGAGCCAAGTATAAATTTGGTCAATTATTTCCTGCAGAGCGAAAATTCGTAAAATGCATCAGGGATTAATATTATGAATACTCGTGACCGTCAGCTGCGATTGCGTGGGTGGGTTGCAGAATTCTATAATATGCTAATTTATTATTTAATTTGAATCTTATACCATGGGAATAATGTCGACATCGCTGTCACTGCCCATCACTTTTCACAATACAACTACGTTTGATTTACTTGTCAGTGGTTTATTTCAAACGATCGAACTATAGATGTGATGATGTGGCGCGGTGGGCGAAGGTCCGCCTGCGACGCAGGAGGTTGCGGGTTCGATTCCCGCCTCGGAACAATTGTGTGTACGATCTGCAGATATTTGTTCCGGGTTTTCTGGTCGTTTTCTATGTATAATAAAAAATATCTATCTATGTAATATATTGTATTATGTATACCAGTTATCTAGTACCCATAACACAAGCTCTGCTTACCATGGGGCTAGATAATGCTGTGTGAATTGTCCAGCATTATTTATTTATTTATTTATAGCTCTGGGCTCGTTAATAGCGTAAATAGCAACTGATAATTTTCTGAATTTTAATTAAAAGGTTTTCTACTTCAAAAAATTATAATGATCATGGCGCAGGCGCATCAAACAGGATACGTCCGATTTAACAAATCATAGTAAATATCTCGTTTAAAATGGTCGTTATAAATGGTCGGCCTACTGCCGTTTCAGCTTGCTATTTCACTGAGTTATGTCGATAACTTTGGTTCTCATAGTTAATTAATTAATAACTTTTGGTTACAGGTCACATATTATAATATGCTTTATGTAAAAAAACTACATACATCCACATCAACATATGTACAATACACAAAAATGTATTATACATTACATTTTAAAGTCATAAATTCTCTGTCGGATGTATTCGGTACGAATCCTATCCTCAAGCGTAACTCCGACCATGATGGCTCTTTCCAGAGCTCACCAGCCAGTTTCAATACTTAATTAACGTTACCGATATTTTCTGTCCCTTGAACAATCGACCTTATCTAAACATACCTTAGACTTATTATCACCATCCACATCATCGGACAAATCCTTGATCCCAAGCTCCAGTTTAGTTTTCTCTCGCAACAGCTGCTGTTGTTCTGTCGACAACACGTCTTTCTCTTCGCGAGCCGCCGCTACGTCCTTACGGGCATCTTTAAGTTTCCTGTTGGAATTATTTTAGTCTTTATATTAAAGCTAGTAAGGGTTTTTGTATAAGGACAAAGGTAATGTTTACGAGCGTCGTTTAGTTTACTGCGGAGAAGTGCTACGGGTCTTAAACAAAGTACCAAAATGCATAAAATACAGTAAGCTGACTGTAAAGGCGACAACTCATTCTATTCTAGTTTTACATAAAGTAGACTCTTTTTTTTTTAATTGGCATTATTCGGTCGAAATTAAAAAATATCCCAAAAATGTTCAATATCCGCGGGACTTCAAAGGTGGACGGAAGGTTGCGGGTACAAGTTTGGCAAAATCGTTTTTTTAAATATTTTAAAAAAAAACAACAAGAAAGTGATTTACAGGTCAAGTATCTGGGCCATGTGTATTAATGGCCGTCAATCTTACTGTCCTTTGGCGAACACGTGATGCGCAAAACAATTCTAAGGACCATTGGTAGGACCTTCTGGATAGTCGTGTCGATTATTCACTGCGAGTTTTTATTTTAAACAATGAAGGAGCGAGACAAAGTAATACGAAGCTCGACGATCTCTGTGGCGCGGTGGCCAAAGGTCCGCTTGCGACGCAGGAGGTTACGGGTTCGATTTCCACCTCGGGACAATTGTGTGTACGATCTGCAGTCTATATTTGTTCCGGGTGTTCTGGTCGTTGTCTATGTAAAATAAAATATCTATCTAACCTATTGTAAGTTTTTTAGTCATCTAGAACCCATAACATAAGCTTTGCTTAACTTGGGGCTAGATTGCTGTGTAGATTGTCAAGCTTTTTAACCTTTTTTTAAGCTGTACCTATCTCTTTCGCCTATCATCGGACGCAACCATACCTTTAGTTCGACCAGAGTACAACTTCTAATAAACCCACCTGTTAGACTCCCTGACATGGTCTTGCGCCTCCCGAACCATATCCGCATAATGTTGTTGCTCCTTACCGCTGTTGGCTCGAACTTTCTCGAGCTGAAAAACATTAGGTACAATCAGTTCATTGAACTGATAGATTGATTGAAAATAATTGATCGGCTCTTGGCTGAAGTCATATTTATGAATATGCTAACGATGGAGCTTGACCAATAAAATCATAATGACAAAGACAGAACATATTTGCCGTGGCGGTCGCGTCGTTAGAATCTACCACACTAACTCAGCCCGTGGATATCATAAGCCGTATCATAGCCGTATAGTGATTATGTAACTCGTGACCGGTTTGCGACACGCGTAAATTAAGCAATCAGTGCTGTTAAACGCCAATTTTGACGTTATAGCTGGTGTCAAACTAAAATTGACGTTTGACAGCACTGATTGCTTAATTTACGCCTGTCGCAAACCGGTCGCGAGTTACATAATCACCCGGCCGATTAAGGGAACCTATCAGAGAAAGGGTAGCAGTTTTGGTGGTTTTAAGATCTCCACTGCGATTGCCAAAGCGCCTGCGTAGCGTGGCGATAATGGCAAAACAACAAAACTACCTTTGTTGGGGGAAAACATTTTCAGCAGTGGATGTGTTGAGTAGTATATTTACACATTACATTAATATAAAAACCATCTTAGTACACATTCCTTTGTATTTACAATGTTTTTCAAGTTTTTCGGGACAAATACTAATCCCTCGGGAATAAAAACTATATTAGGGGACCACCTCTCATTCTTCATACAATAGCGAAAGAATATTCTAATTCGGTCTATAATTGTTTTTTGAGTTTATACACTATGCCGAATATAAGGCTGTGTAATTTGTGTGGTATATATAATTAAGTGTTTTCTATCATCTAATATAAAAATGTGAGTATTAGGTACCTTGTTATTACTTCAGCTTTATACCCTTTGCCATCATAAGATAACGTAATTTTCAGGTGAAAACCGTTCGTGTTCTGTGGCGTTATGTTAACGTATGACGTCACAAAACATGCCAATTGGCACTTTAATCAGAAATACATACCTCTTCAAGTTTCCTCTTGTTCTCCCGATGTTCCGTATCGTAGATGATGAACTCGAGCACTCGTCTTGCGCGGTCCCATTTCTGGTACTCTTTTAGTTCCTCCTTTTCTTCTTCAAGAGTTTTCAGACGCTCTTCGATTGTCTGGAGGAACTCGTTGATCTTTTCAACCTAGTAACAAAAATATTCAAAAATTAATATGTTAGTGAAATAAACAAGATAAAAATAGTTTAAGTCACGCTGAAATCGAAAATTTCAGGGAGATATTTCAAATCTTAAAAATAAAAATAAATAATGTTCGACAAACATCTTGGATACAGCATAAACTAGTCCCAAACTAAGCAGAACTTGTGTTACTAGATGATATACATTTATACGTAACTAGACTACTTTGTATTTGTAATTTGTTTATAGATATATCTTTTATTCCGATCAACGATAACCATTGCCATAGAACTAAGCAATGATGTCAGCATTCAGGGCACTCTGCCTTTGGGTGAGGACCTTACATTTCAAGAATAAATTTTATTGTACGTAGTAGTTTCAGTTCTAATTTCCTTAATAGTATCACCCACCATACCCAAGGTTTATGATTATACTAGTTTCTGCACGCATTGTGTCTAAAGAATTGTTTAAAAGTTATTTTAATCCCATCCGAACTGGAATAAAAGTAGTAGCTTTAGTTTTATTTTAGGTTTAGAGCTGCTACTACTACAATTTCAGTCTCATCGGTTCCGTAGTTTTGGCATACATCTAATCCATCCATCTGTCTAAGCATCCAAAATTTCGCATTTATAGTATTAGCGTGATATCTGTTCATAGAACAGGGATAAAACCGACACGTTTGTAGGTATGTGAAAAAGCCTTGTAATGATAGTGTTTTCATTAGACAACTACAACGACAACGATAGTGTAACATAAATTTCAGGGTTTAAGATAATACAATCCATAAAAAGGAATTGCTACATTGTTTTCACGTAATATTCTCTCGAAGTAAACATCATTATCAGTTACTTAACTTTTTCACACACAAAAATGTTTCAAGGTTAAGGTAATTTAAAGCCAGACTCAACTCTACATTCAAAACGCGTATCCCGAATCCAAAAAATCTTAAAACTTTTGTTTACACAGTTTAAGTAGATATTAACACTAGATAAACAATTAAAGAAACTAACAATAAAGTGATTACGCATCATGTGGAATATTGATATGATGATACAGCTTACATGATAAATACACTCTTCAGTGTGACCAGAATAGCGAGATACTAGAAGAGAGATATAGAATGATGTCAGTACCGGGATTTAGAAAATATCGTAGTAAATAATGCTGGACAATCCACACAGCATCATATAGCCCCAAGTTAAACAGAGCTTGTATTATGGGTACAAGGTGACTGATATACTTTAAAGAGTTTTAATAGACTTCTAATAGGGAAGGAATCGGCTAGTTCATTGTTGTTTCTTCCTCTAGTAAAATTGTCTTACTTCATCAGTTTCTGCCCGTCTCTAAGCGCCCTCAGCCATGTTCGAGTAGAGAAATATTTGATGAATTGTCTAGACTCGGTGATAATGCCGGTTTTTTACAAAGCTCAATTCTTTATCAGTGCAATATATTACCTAAATCACAGAAAACAACCTCAGGTTATTTACCTCGATCAACACAGCTCCTTAAATCTATACTGATATTATAAATTACTAGTTTCTGCGCGCAACTTCGCATACGTAACTATGGAAACGTTTTAAGGTTATTTTATATCCCCCACCAAAGGAACTCATGGGGTATTGCGTATTTATTTTATTACATCATTGTACATTTGTAGGTCTTAGTATCTAGGGAATGTCAATTTGTAGGTCTTGGCAATAGGTATTGAAAGTAAAAGTGGACCGGGTTTCTAGAAAATCTCTAATTAAATTTCAGCAGAAAAGATAAAAATAGCCTGTGTTTTATTCCAGGCCTAGAACTACATGTATAAAAAATTCAGCCCGATCCATTCAGCAAAATTTTTCGCCATTCAGTTAGTTTTGGCGTGATGAAGTAACACATCCATACATCTTATCATACAAACATTCGCATTTATAATATAAGTGTGATTTGCGAGTTTGTTTTCGACGCGTAATCTCCACCTACCACATGAGCCACCTAGGCTGAAGAACTCATAAATAATTTTAATCCTTATAAGCTGTGTATCATTTGCGTTGCGTAGTTTAAAATAAATACCAAATTAAATATCTGAAAACTGTTTGAATAACATTTTATGGTGTAAGACTATTTTTGAATACTACTTTTTTATGACTTTGCTTATGTTTGTGACAATACAAGCAACAATAATTATGTGAGGGAACATCATTCTTGTTGCTTGACTTTCAAAGTAATCGTCAGGCAGGTAAATTAACTAGCTACAAACAACAAGTTGCTAAGTAACAATTGATATATCTTGATAATGCTGTGTGGATCGTCCAGTATCGTTTATTTGTTTTTTTTTTTTTTTTTTTTTCAGGATGTGGGAGCAAGATTTGTCAGATTTTGAGAAGCAATTTGTTTAGATACCTAACCTACAACTTTTCCCTAAGTACGAGTTTAGGGCCCTTTTATTTATTTATACTTTTTGCACGAAAAACAGAACACAAAACTTATTCTAGAAAATTTAAAGAAAGGCGAACTTAACCCTGAAAAGAGTTCTCTTCCAGCAAACCTTATTGGGAGAGAGAGACAAAGTGAAGAGAGAAGTGGGTACATGTGCATAAATGAAATGAAATAAGAAATAGACAAAATATTAAATTTTAACTTACTTATTAATTATACTAATATATACTATATAACAATAACAAATATAAAACACTATATAAACTAAATAAAAAAAAAATTCAATACTTACATATAATATATACATAAAATACAACAGAATTATGAAGATAGATGAGGCCCTTTTCCTGACATCCTGATTTCAGCCCGCGTGCGGGTCTGGTTTGCAGCTCGCAATCTATGATTTCATAGATCTGCAGATATTTGTTTCGGGTATTCTGGTCGTTTTCTATGAATAATAAAAAAAATATCTATCTATGTAATGTATTGTATTATGTATATCAGTTATCTAGTACCCATAACACAAGCTCTGCTTACCATGGGGCTAGATAATGCTGTGTGCATTGTCCATTTATTTATATTTATATATATTTTTCTATCAGGCGGGCCGCACGTACGAAAACCGCGTATTGGCTACGGAGGCACAACCCGTGCGCGTGCCATCAGCATGCAGGCACGCATTCTTCTACAGCCAGTGTTGTCTTAACTGTCACGTGGGTTACTTACACGCATAGTGAGTTATCGTGTACAGTGAAAATTGAAAGAAAACGAGTTATTTGTGAACTACGTTATCAGTCGTTGTTGAGAGTCAGATTAGTATTTCAGGAGTAAAGATAACAAAAAAAATTCACTAAACTCCCATGAAATATCAAAAGTTGAAGTTGTTAAAATTTAATAATTTGAAATGTTACCTTGCCAACTGTTTCTTTCAGTATGGTGACAGATTCTTCCCTTCTCTCATCGTATACCCTGGTGCCAGCCACTTCTCGCAGCAGCTTTAATCTGTGGGAATCTGGAGCTATTGCCATCTGGTTGATCTGAAAATCAAGGAATGATTATTTTTATCAGAATAGAGGCATCAGACCTTAGTTGCGAATCACTGGACACAATCAGCCAGCATGTATTGTGATTTGAGAGGAGTCATCTATGTATGTCTATGTAACAGTAGAAATGAATATCATGTTGATGCATACAGGCATTTTTTATTGTGTATGAGCTTATTTTAAAATCCTATATAAATAAAAGTTATTAATTTTGAATTGAATTATGACTCAACCTTGAGTATACAAACACCTAACAGTATTTTTTCCTATCAAATAACGACCATGAATGATGAAATAATATTTAAAAAAAAAATCTACATCTAATAGTAATAATAGGGCCTCTGTGTTGTTGGCTTTGGCCCCACGCAAGCCTTCCAAAGAACAAGGTCACTTTACGGACCAAGATCATGGATATGAGAAACACATGAGGACAACATGAGAGGCAAAGGGAGTATATTCAGCATTGTGCTGAATATATTATCTACACCTGAGGTTTTTGTTCACTTTGATCTATAAAAGTAAAGTTGAAAAGTTGACCTACTTTTCCCTGCTTCACAATGTAGTATGGGTTGGAGTTTGATAACCCAGCACTCTCCAGTAAATTGAGGACCTCTGATCTCGGAACCACTTTCTTGTTGAGGAAGAATTGATCCTTCTTTGAACCGATGACTCGCCGCAGGAATATCTCATCTTTTTCAATCTGAAAGTTTTATTTCTAGATTAGTCCTGCATTAACGTACATTACATCAAAAGACATAGGTAGGAACATAAATAGACACATTAGATGCAGATTTGTAACTATAAAACAAGATAGGTGTCATAGAAAGTGTCACATTAAACACACAAATGAAGAAAAGAGCAACTAATAATGGCATTTACAGACAGCTATTGGGTCACTTAGATGATTTCTTAGTATGTATTTTGTACTGTAGGTCAAAAAGTATTGTATATTTGGCAGGCAGACAATAATGAGGTACAGTAAATGACAATGATAAAAACTTACAGGTATTCTATTGTCAGAGTTGTCAAATATGATCTCCACAAAAGCGGATATTACTCTTGGTCCTGTCCCTTCATGAAGCAAAGCCAATCTTTGCTCTGGTCGGAGGTGGGAAAATTCATCACTCAATACAAACTGAATAGCTGAAAATAAAGCATTACAGAACACTTTAATACAGAAACTTATGTGTAAGAAGTTGAGGTGTGTGATATAAACAAGAGTGACATACATTGTAACTGTTCTCATGAGCTCCTTCAAGTAAACTTAGCATTACAGAGTGGTAGCCAAGAGATGCTCAGACATAGAGGCAGACGACCAGGCCGATGGTCCGACGACATCGTTAGGATAAGGTGTTCACGGGCTGAGTAGATAGATAGAAACTTACCATGGAAGAAGTTACTTTTCCCGGAACCATTCCGGCCGACGACTACATTATGCCGTTTATCAAATGGCTCTACCACAATCTGTTCACGGTAACTCTTGAAGCCCTGGATGATCACCTGAAAATAACCATAGGAAACTGTACGGCCGCGTCACTCTCTTTACAACACTACACAGCCACAAATAAAATAAACCATGAAAGAACAGCGAATCGATATTATTTTATGCTAAGAATTACGACAAATTCACAGTATTTACCTGTTTTATATGCATTTTGTCAACAATATACAAGATTATTGTATTGTTTACCGTCCATTGACCGCCATTTTCTACGTCAAACAAAAATGAATGAATGGTACAGAATGGACCACTTTAAGAAGAATGAAAAACGGACTTTCTGTCAAAGAGTAACGTATCGATATCAAGTAGATGGGGCATAGGCATATAACTCTTGTTTTAATTAAACTCTACAACGTAAAGTTTAATAGCTTATTGTATATAATCATAGATGTAACATTACAGCAATTTACAGCTAAGTTGCTAGATTATAATTAGAATACAATAGCAAAATGTGGAAATTCAGCAACAGGTCATCATCAACATCGAAGGCTCATTTTATAATCCTTATAATGATCCAGTTGCGACTCCCGCCATAAATTAATTTTTCCGGCCGTTCTGGTTATTTTCTGTTTAATAATCAACAAAAAAAAATTATATATATCTCATCACAAGATCTGCTTTGTTTGGAGCTTAATGATGTTCGCGTAGATTGTCAAGCATTATTTATTTACCTAGGTAGGTAATTATAAAAAATAAAACACCTAACTGAATATTTTAATGATAAACGATATAACATGATAAAACAAGATGTCGCAAATACGAAATCTTTACCAAAAAAATAATATAGTTAGTTAGGTGTCAGGTACCTATTACCTACATTTAGGTACCTTTCACACACCTACTAAGATAATTCCACTAGGGCCAAACATCACTAAAATTACCTATATTATGTACCTACATACATATTCCTACAAGGAAACTAATTCGTATGGTCGTCTCAGTAATTAAAACACCACTTTGTATTCACAGTATGTAATTTCAATCAAGGCCATATTTTTTCTAGTGCATAGCTAAGCCTAAGCAAGAGAATTAATACTTACGGAAGACCTTACAAATATGACTTGTCTAAGTGCTTATTTTGTAAGCCTAAAGAATTTTTAATGTTTAATTGAATTTTGAATAGATACCTAAACCAACTACCATTAATTATATTTGCATATTTTCTGGCACCTTTCTTATAGATGCCAAGTTTTCATACTGCAATTTCACTATGCAAGGCACTTATTTATAGCCAACACTCTGTATACAAGGGCGGATCCAGCTTTGGTGCCAGGGGGGGTCACATAGTCGTGGTCAAGTCACAAGAAGTAAGCAAAATTACGATACTACCTATGGCTATGACAAAAGTAAGAACAGCGAACAAAGCGAATCCTGAAAATATAGGATGTAAGGACTTGGTATTGATAGATAATGGGTAGATTAAGCGTCGGACGAGCCGCGTTAATTTTGGACTTTGGTGAGGTCGGTTTAGCAAGAACGACGAGGAAGCTACAACGGCGGAGGAACGACGGAGATAAACTCAGCATTTTAGAGATTTTTAGGCGACACAAAATAAATATATAACGGGAGTGGAGCGAGCCGCCGAAATTTTTGTTACTTTTCTCAAACTAGTACTCTTCTTGTACGAAAAAAATAATATAAAGGAGCGGAGTGAGAGCTGAAAATGCAAGACTATTTTTGCAAGTTTTCGTGTTTGGCAAAATTACCTTAATGTGAGTACCTGACTACTCAAGAAACAAAAGAAATTGTCGGCGAGCGGAGCGAGCCGCAAATTTTTTGTGGTTTTCGTTAGAATTTTGTGTTATTTTTTAAAGTTTTTCGCTTTTTTCTATAGCCAGAAGGAATAATTGTTATTGGTTTGTGGAACTAATCGCGAAAAATTTGTTGTCTCCTTAGATTTTTATGTGCCCTCAAAGGGCACCGAAAAATCTGATTTTGCGCTATTTGTTGTAATTGAGTTGATAAGAAAGGACTGTAGCAAAATAGGTGCCGTTGCTGTTGCAGAACTGATACGCAACATAACAAAACGCCTAGTAATATCGGCGAGCGGAGCGAGCCCCGATTTTTTTTACCGTTGTTAAGTTACATGATAGGTGGAATAGAGTCTAAAATTAAAATTTATTTAAGGTTTCGGGCATTTTATAGTAATTTTTTATACCTAAACTAAGATTTTGGGAGGGTCATGACCCCCTTGACCCCCCCCCTGGGACCGCGCATGGGTCCACCAACCCAAAAAATATTTACCCGTAAACATAAGTCAGTGTCACACGAAATGTGACATCAGACGAAAGGAGGCGGTGGCGCGGTAAAATTCAGATTTTCGATTTGTTCGTTCCCAAATAATGCGTTTGCCATCATACAAAATATTAATTTAATATTGAAGGTATTTACATAAAATCTATATTGTGACAAAAAAAAATATCCTTACTTAAAACCATTACCTATGTTTAACAATTTTAAATAGTGGTCCACGGTGGACCCAGCCCAGGGGGGGGGTCATGACCCCCATGACCCACCCCCTGGATCCGCCATTGTCTGTATTACGCGTACTAGGTACATGTACGTACATACTGACGACGCTGTTTTAATAAAATCATTGTGTAAGTATCACTCATAATCATACGAATCTCGTCCCTGTTCGTTAATGGGCGCCATAGCAGTGGCGTATTTTAACACAACACGCAAAAACGTTTTTTTTTCTAATTATATAAAAATCAAGTATTTACAATATTGTTTCTAAAATACATTGTAATTTTACAAATTAGTGTGTGTGAAATAAATGTTCTAGTCACAGATATAAAATATCAGTATACTAGTATCCAGTGTAATACATAAAAAGTTATATTAAACGAATTAAGTGATTAAGAATAAAACTATGGCAATCAACGAAAGCAAACTTAGTGCTTTAAATAAATTACAGGATTTCGGAACGTTTCAAACCATACAATATTGTTTAATATGTTTGCCCATATTTTTGGTTTCAATGACTCATATGAATTATATTTTCGTAGCAGAAGATGTAGATCACAGGTAAGGGATTTTATTTTAAAGACATGCGTACCTATGTACTTTAATATCTACCTATCGCATTTAAATTCAAAACATTATAACATATACCTACTTAATTGTTCAAAACCAGTTTTATGTATATATAAGTAGTACCTACTTATGGTAATATTTACAACATTAACAGCCTATTGACACAACCTATTATTTAAAGGTCTGTAGGTTTCGAATAAGTAGAGACATCTGTATAAGGCATGTCATGGCGTATAAGTCAGTTATTTTAGCTAACAGGTAACTAAACAACCTGCTTAAAGTTATGCCGAGTAAGGACTACCTTACTACCTACCTAACCTAGGAATTTATAGCGTAGGTATATATATTGTTTGTACTTAAAAGCTGTTGAAACTTTGAAAAATACAAACAATAGATAAGATACCTTCTTATTTGATAAATTTTTAAAATTATATTAAATAAAATAGGTAAACAAGAACGTAGTATGATGAATTGTAAAAGTAATTTTTTTTTGATAAATCATTCAATAGTTACATTGGAATCAAAGTCTAAGCGGCAGAATCCAGCGATCTAAAGTAATATATCTTATATATGTATGTACTGACTGTAAATTACGTGATTTACAAACAATAAATGATTATGTAATAGTTAAGATACCTATGGTATGTTTAAGCACGTTTGCAAAAAAAAGTTTTTATGCAATAGTTGATTTATCGCGAAACTCCTGAAATTTTCTTCATCATCATTATGATTATGACATATTCTAATTTATTTGTAACCAACCACAACCAAGCCATGGTAACATGTTCAATTGAAAAATAATTTGCAGTACAATTGATATTGCTTCACGCCAATAAATTTTCATTTCATTACAGATTACGTAGAATTCTAGAGAAAGCTTAGCATATTCTAGCAAAATCTACAAAGCTAAAGATGAGCTTTATCACGACACTAATATTTTACATACTTATAATTATACCCATGTTCCGTGGATAATTTATTTACTGGGATAGACGATACCCGCGACGCAAATAACATAAAATAGATAGGTTCGTACCATTTTACTTTTACTATTGTATTTTACTTTTATATTTTACTACTGTACGGTAACCTACTTACACATAATTATACAAATAATTTTTCCAAATTTACAAAAAAATAAAAACAATTCCCTATACATGAAAAAGGAGGTTGTATGTGACTACTAAAATGTACATTACCGGTACCGGTAGAGATAAGATTTATGGTGCGAGTTGACAAACGGCTCTAATTTCCATTTAATTTATGTATGTATCTAGTCACATCTACGTACGATACGTGTGTAGAGTGAAATGCTTTTATGATTTTACAACGATGTTTTTTTATTCACATAGGTATTTTTTTTTATTTAAACACAGGTTTAATTTGTTAAATTAAACCTTTGCTTTTAAGCATAATGGTGATATGTTATACCAAACAAAGCCTTATTTACACTTACGGTACATTTAACAAGCGTTTACTTAGTTTCACGGACCAATGCGGTAATCCATCTGTAATCTTGCAATTTAAATTTAACCCTCGTTCCGGTTTCCGATAGAGCTATTGGACAAGCAATTAAACAACAACATTATGTAAATCGGATGACAAAGCAATATACGACATAGAGCTGATCTATCATCGAGCCGGAAGGTAAACCGGAAGGCCATGGGGACGAAGTAATAAACGACGGTCGGAACCCTATAGTTTGATCGTCGTCTTTTTGGTTCTAGCTAGATGATGTCTAGGGTCTGATGGTAGAGTCATGATGAGGCACCCTGAAAAGCGGCAACTCCATCAAATTTTTATTACAATTTATTAATTGTAATAAAAATTAATAAAACATTGCTATTTTAACAAAAAAAAAATATATTTGTATAGTACTACCCCTCTAATCACCTAAAAGCTTTCAAATAAAACTAAATGGCTATTTTTACTAAAGATCATTAAACCTACAGAAAAGTTGCAGACCTAATTAGAACCGGCTTATATTATTTACGACTAATTAGCTTTTATTTAGCGTCATTACGAAAACGACTGTTACCAACCAAAAGCTGTAGAGAATTACATATGCGGAAATATTATTTTTTATTATGTAATAACTACCATAACGAACATACATACCTACCTATCAAAGTACCAACCAAACCAGCTTCGAAAACATTGATCTTGCCCCAATAAAATGTAGGTAGAGTCATAAATAAATTGATTTAAATTGTTAAAAAAAACGGCAAAACTGCGTGAGGTTGCTTATCCCGAAAATAACAACACTTTGTCCACACCATTTTTCCAACAGATTTAGTGTTGCTGATGGTACCTATGTATGTTAAATTAACAATTAAAGTTTCACCTCATTTCCAGACGAGGCTAATTTTATCAAAACTGAGAAACCAAAGTAGAGCTTTACCAGAGTTTTTAGAGTATTCATAATTATTATCTATTTTAGGTGTTTAGTTCCTGAATGTGAAATGGAAAATCCATCAATTGAAAAGCCTATTTGGTGGCCAGAAGATATTGACGCAAAATGTTCAAGGCCAATTTTAAACACTGAAAAATATAATTTGATGAACAAGACATGTAGCAATGAGACAGTATTTGATGTTATCGGCTCATGTAACAAATGGGTTTACGAGAATAAGAATTCCATAGTAGCTGAGGTAGTCACGTTCCTTACATAACTTGTTATTGTGATTGATCAAATTAATTGTAGAAAATTACCTATTGAGGAAAATAATTTCAATAGCAAAAATATTATTATCTTCTAGCTCGATCTTGGCTGCCAATCATGGAAAGCCACTTTAGTTGGAAGTGTACATAATGCTGGCATGATAGTTTCTATGCTCATCACGGGATGGATAGCTGATAAGTAAGTAGAGTAGAGACTAAGAATAGGTACCTACAATACATTATCTAAATCTGAAAGTCAACGCAAATTACTTCTTACTTAGGTATTTAAATTTTATTATTTGCAGGATCGGCAGAAAGCCAACGACTATTATTTGTTCAGTCGGAGGATGCATTGGAGTTATCAAAATATTTTTAAGCAATTACTACGCATATCTAGCCGTTGAATTTTTAGAATCTGTAATGGCATCTGGTCTCTATACAGTTGGAGTTGTTCTGAGTAAGATCAATTAATGATTTTTGTGTATTATAATGAAAATTGAATACGTTCATGACTTGACTGGATTATTCGTTATTATAATTATGTATGAATTGTATGATGATTATATTCTGTTTTTTCAGTGATCGAAGTTGGTGGAGATTCTAAGAGAGTTTTGACCGGTGTAATATTTTCTTATGCAATCTACTTTGGTGAAGTAGCATTCGCTTTTATAGCAATGGGTCTGAAATATTGGAAATCCATTATTATAGCTGTGTATAGCCCTTTGCTATTATTCGTCGTTTACATTGTTATATTGAGAGAGAGTTCTCGATGGCAAATACTAAGAGGAAAAATAACTGAGGCTAAAGACACTCTAAAATTGGTGGCAAAAGTAAACAAAATTGACATAACAGCAGAAGAACTCCGCAATACAGATCCGGAGGAACTAAGAATAAAGTTCAATATAGAAGAACAGAGCGAGAAAGAGAGTATAAAGGACATATTCAACTCAAAAGAGATACTGAAAAGGCTGGCTGTTGCGTCATTTTGCTTCTTCACATCCAGTTTTCTCTACTATGGTTCTGTTGTTCACGCAGTTCTTTTGCCAGGAAACAAATACACAAATTTTGTTTGGGCGTCACTGACTTCATTTCCTGGCGACATAATTGCATATTACACTTTTGAGAAGTTTGGCCGAAAAATTACATTACAGTACGGATACGTGCTATCAGCTGTTTTCCTGATTGCTCAAAATTACGCACCAGAGTGTAAGTAATTTACTTTCTGAAAAGCTTATCTTAGGAACCATGTCCAGATTTGAAATTGGGGTTACATTCCTTGTATATGTTTACTTACAGCAATGACGTGGGTAAAACTAGTACTATTTTTGATTGGAAAACTGGGAGTTGTGATTTGCTTCACTGGAATCTACACGTACAGTTTGGAGCTATTTCCTACGAGCGTGCGAGGATCACTTCTTGGATGGGGAAACACCGCAGCGAGGGTTGGATCCATGCTTGCACCACTTACTCCATTACTGGTTTGTTTCTTTACATTTTACATGACAAATATCCGCAGCTGTTTAAATTTATGGTTGGAAGATACCTAGGTAACAAACACAATTTAACTAATAAGCAAGCAAATAATGACACAGCTCTATAAATTAGGCAGGATGTACATAGAGGTATGCCTATCTATTTGTTTAACTATTTGTTGACCTATGAAATGTTTTCTTTTCAGATGACGGAACTCGCGATATTGCCTTCAATCCTATTTTCTTCAACTGCAATATTTTCAGCGGTTATTTTAACATTAACACCAGAAACAAAGACGTTGCCAATGTTTGACACTATTGCACAAATAGAAGCAAACTCTAGAAAGATTAATGTGGCTCTATAGTAATCATTAAAAACACAAACAAATGTGAAATGTTTTTGTCGTTCATTACTTTAGGTACCTATAGGGGAAAACCGCCACCATTCGTACAGCGGGAGCATTCGTACATTCATAAAAACTCCGCGATTACAAACGTTTGCGCGTTCATACTTGAAGTGTGCCTTCCCTCTACCGCGGCTAGGTAACCGCGCGACGAGGCGGGGCAGTGCGTCCGACGGCTTACGTGCAACAACAAGATACGTGTTTTCGCTTCTCGTAAAAAATTTTTGGATTCACCTCTAACAGTGTTTAGTTCTAGTAAGATTTACTCAAATTGTAAAAGTAAGTTATTGTAAATGTACTGTGTACTGATGCCTTAATTTATGGTGTGCGTATTTATTTTAGTATTAAATTAAACGTTATTTTATTTTGAATAATTTTGTTCAATTTTTGGGTTTAGGGTACCTTCATACAGTAGTAACTGGGGTAGATTCGTACTCTGCGAATGTACTGGATTGTGAGTCAATGTTTCATGCACGAGTGTTTATTTACCAATTTATAAATGTATTTATTTCAGAACCATGCTGCGGGATAAGAATAAGATTTGAAACGAATACATCCGACAGAGAACCAAAGTTATCGACATAGCTGTAAGAATTAGCAAGCTGAAGAGGCAGCGGGCCGGCCATATCTCGTGAAGAGCTGACGGCCGCTGGGGCAAACGTGTTCTTGAGTTGAGACCACGACCAGGTGGGATGACAACCTGCAAAAACTGCAAGTGTATATGAGAAACTTGTTTTAATGAATAAAAATGTTTTATCTATGTATAAAAAGCGCTTTTATTT
Source organism: Eupithecia dodoneata (assembly GCA_947044415.1). NCBI lineage: Eukaryota > Metazoa > Arthropoda > Insecta > Lepidoptera > Geometridae > Eupithecia > Eupithecia dodoneata. Next base: position 3,069,116 of record OX345665.1, read on the forward strand.
ACTGTGTACGAAGGCTCCCACTCATTTATGAATATGCCCCACACTATGTACGAATCTACCCCACGTGTGGGGTGCTTTCGTATGATTTCCATCTTTTGGGAAAACCGCCACTACTTGGTTAGATTGCATTATATCATTATGGATGTACCCTATTATTATAGCCAGATATGTAGGTGACTCAAAAACATAGAATTTATTTTGAAATTGCAATTAGTTTTTTTTTTACAAGGCTTACATTAAAAAGTGTACGAATGATCCCCACCTTCCCCTAATATTTTAGAATAAAAAACATTTATGGCCATAAGTAATTTAAAAAAAAAACAATTTCAACCTGAGTTATATTATTCACAAAATGGGAAATCCGTGCGATGTTTCGTTTCATTAAATTGCCTAGATAATTTGTATCTACCACACCTAACTATTAATATACGTCATTATTAGTACCTACTATTATCCACTTACATGGAATATAATATAACTATTATTAGTATTATTGCAAATTTGCTACTGACTGGCTCTTCTGAAATAGTAATGTCAGTATGAAATCTGTGTCCCTTTGGAACGGGTGATTTCTTCGATTTTAGTTAATTTGTCAGGAGGTAATATGCCTTATATTATGCATAATAAATAGGCCTAGCCTAAGGTATTATCTAATAGATAGCTTAGGTAGGTATTTACTAATGCTCTAAAACAGGGATCCCCAAACTATTTTGGACAAGTGACCCCTTTTCCAAAATGAACTGTTACCTCAGATCCTTTTGCATTTTTTATTCTGACTTAGGTCAATAGAAGAAGACAGAGTGAGAATTAGCAATGCTTTAAGTTAGCAGACTATTATGAATAAGGGGGCCTAACTTTGGTTTTTTCCTATTGATATAAAATACCTAGGTACTAAGGTACCAATTGGAAAACTTTGCACAATGATTATTACAAATTATTAATTCGCAAAGAGAAAATAAAACATTCAGTGTGATGGATGAACCTAAACAAAAAAAACTGCAGATTATTGTATGGTTACGCTATTAACTCGCGTAGGGAGCTCAGCATTTTGTAAATTCTTTTTCAGACAATCATGTTCCTGATATTAAAATATCAGGAACATGATTGGACTTCAACTTGATCATGAATTCGTTCGTTTTAAATCGCGTAAGCGTCAAATATGTAGAGAGCAAGTCAAAACGCGCCTGAAAGACGTACGCTCGAACTCATTATCTTGCACAAACTTGTCCACACTGACTTGCCGAGTTTTTCATCTTGTACGAACTTGAGACTTTACATTACTACAACAATGCTATTTGCTACAAAAATATTAATTATTCTTAATACACGTAACATAACATAAACAATACAGTACCTACCTATCTTGAAAGTTTTAAATAAGAACTTGTGTTAATTTAATAGGGGTCTATTTTTAGACCTCGTCGACCCCCAAAATCAGTTTTCGTTTATGTCGACCCCTAGGAAACCGATATCGACCCCAAGGGGTCGATATCGACCACTTTGGGAATCCCTGCTCTAAAAGAACCTTATAACGTTTGGAGCCTTTGTACTAGCAGGAGTTACTAGAAGATGGTATACGATTGCCACAAAACTACTATAGTACCTATCAGCAGTATCAGCTAGTTAGAATAATATAATGCGAGCATGCAGAGGGTAATACAACTTTAAAAACATATTATTTGAATATCACGCCACTCGCAAGAACCGCACGTCCACAGGACACAGAAAACACGTATCACAAAATAAAATGATCGAGTGACCGAATGATCAAATCGGTTTTCTACTTAGCGACGACAGTGACATGGATACGACTAGCGGACAGTCCCGGCTTCACACGGGTATTTATTATTTTTATTATTCATAATTTATTTGCGGCCGTTTATTTCTTACCATGTCTTCCCGTACCTACCCGTACCCCAGTGACGCCTATTTCGCACAGTTATATTAATTTAGCCGAGTGTGAGCCACGCAACTTTCTTCTAATACTTACATTTTTGAATTGAACCCGTTATATCTTTCGAATGGAATGTATGAATTGAATAATTCAATTAACACAAAGTTATATTAAGGTATTGTGGCAGTCTTCATAAAAAAGTAATTTATTTTGATAGGGATTAATACCACGGTACAAATAAAAAGCCTTTTCTAGCGGCGGCATTTTAATTAAAATTTTAAAATAAAAAACACTTATTTTGACGTAACTATAATAGTTAGATATATGCTGTTGCGACATTTTTGTAGACAATGATGTGTTCTGTAATGTTGTAGTAGGTACATCATTTTGTTCTGTCATCAATAGTTTTCGCAGCGCACGCTATGTAAGGAATTTCTAAGGTAATTTTTTTAACCTTGGGTTACATTAATGCAGTTTTCGTAAGGATCCCTAATTTATTTTGAAAATATAATATACCCTATGTTCAACGGGGATAGTGTAGCTTTCCAACGGTGAAAGAATTTTTCAAATTGGTCCAGTAGTTTCGGAGCCTATTCAATACAAACAAATAATCAAATCTTTCCTCTTTATATTATTAGTATAGATTAGACTTCTCTTTCTAGGGTTCTCGCTTTGGTTATCGCTCTCACGGGCTCTCACGCTATTATAAACGTTTGTGTGCGCGTGCGCCATAATATCGATTTTAGCGTATTTCGCAACACAACGTTCGTGTTTCTTGAGTCTAAATTCCATAGTTTCATTCATTCATCACAGTAACAGTGTTGCCGGTTCAAATAGATTTAGGGTGGAACAATCGTAATTTATTTTGATAAGGATTAATACCAATGCAGATATTATATCTTTATTTGTAGATTGGTATTAATTCTTATCCTTTATTGAAATGCCATGCCGCTACAAAAGGCTCTTGCCTTCGACATTTTTTTAGTTACATTTCGTTAGACATATGCTGTTGCGACACTTTTTGTAAATAATGATGTGTTTTGCACAATTGTAGTACATTATTTTGTTCTATCATCAATAGTTTTCGCAGCGCACGCGATCTAAGAAAGTTAGTAGGTCATTTTTACACCGTGGGTTTCATTATTACAGTTTTAGTAAGGATCTCAAATTTTTTGAAAATCAAATTTTATTAAAGACTGCCACTCGGGGATAGTGTAGCTTCCCAACTTCCCAAGGTGAAATAATTTTACCGTAATTTGTCAGTGTGGTCAACGTAGGCGATTTATCGCCATTTAGGCTACCTAGGACTAGAATCGGCGATGAAAAAATCTGAAAGGCGACTGGTCGCCTATTAGGCTACTTCAGGACACAATTTAAATTAGTCGAATCGCAAATGAACTGCTTTTAATATAAATCATAGTCACCCTAAGGTCTGTATGTATGCGATATTAATAAATGATGGCCACACTATTCGTGTATGTTGGTTGAAGATTTACCCTGGCCGATAGGTGATCCTAACATTGACCGGGAAGCCATTATGAACCAATGGCGTGTATTAAGTACGATGCGCATCGAGGAAATAATCGGTACAGCTCCTCCCAATGATATTATAAATTTTTGGGTACAGGTGTTGACAATGCAGTATTCTGGTGGGAATTTCATGTTCAAAGACATGTTCGGAGTTTTCCTTAAGCTGTCTTTCATTACCTTTGAGTAATGCCGTCGTAGAAAGAATTTTTAGTGTTATGGGTACGGTGAAAACAAAATTAAGGAACAGATATATGCAACTACCCATGCTGATCGCTATTCTGAGAATTCGAACACATGTGAATGTCAGAAGTATTTGCTGTAACAGCTTCCAACCAAGTAATCACATGATCAGTTTACATGCTGGCAGAAAAATGTACGCCGCCTCCAACACCAGAAGTCTCAGCGAACCTTGCGCCAGTACTAGCACATCAACTACCACAAATGACGGTGACGGCGAAAGTCTTGTTGGTGCCTTAATGTTTCTGGCAGACGAACCAGAATCTCTTTAAAAGTAGATAAGTATGTATAAATAAAGTTAAAATTAAACTACAAATGTTTTTTATTCCGGCTCCTTTTTAGGCTACAGAATTTGAAATTCGGCTACATTAGGCTACATATGCTGTGAAAAATGGCGATATCAGCCCCCGCGTCGTTGGCAACACTGTAATTTGTTGCTATTTTGGCACAACAAAAAGATATTGAGCTGGCAGCACTACTATTATTATTATTAAAAATTATAACCTCTCAACTCAACAACTAAAGTTATCATAGAATTTAAAGGAATGCAATAGAATAAAACCCTTTAGAGGATAATATTACTAGGTACTTGAATTCACCACATCCGTAACTTGTGTGGATTGCCTTGATTTTATAAATAATGGAGGGTTTCGAAATAAGGATATCCAACAGCAAAAAGGTAAGTTTTGTTCATGTTTCTGTTTTCTTGAGCTCAAAAATTCCTAAACATAATGATGATATTTATAGCGTACATACTACTTGCAGGGTAAAGGGCTTTTTGCTACGAAAACGTATGAACAAGGAGATATTATATTGGAGGAGGATCCACTGGTATCATGCCAGTTTGCCTGGAACGCTTCCTATAGATATATGGCCTGCGATTACTGCATGCGGTAATGTATTTATTTATATCATTGTTTATTTTTTCAAGAAGGTTACTTACCTAATGAACTTCTTTTATACAGGCCGTTAGAAACCGCAGAGCAGAATGTTCGTCGACTAGCCTGCAAGCCGGACATAATCTTGCCACACTCAGACTGTTATGAATCCGGTCTCGGCAACTTAACCAGCTGCACCCAGTGCGAAGTGCTGTACTGTTCAGAGGCATGTCGACAACAGGCATTTGTAATGTACCATCAAACGCTTTGCCATGATACAAGTGATGCTCAACATCCAATAATGATATTGACGGAAGCTTGGAAGTAAGTGGTTTAGTTTGTATTGGAATTAAGTTGGATAGTTTATAACAAAGTATAAAAATACCTGTTCTCTGTTTTGCCTAACATCCTGACATAAGGACCAGTACAATGGCAGATTAACAACCATGATTCAATCTCTACTCAAACTCTTAAACACATTTTGGTATGCTTGATCATAAAAAATCCCTTCACTCGAACTAAACATCGAAAATTACAAACAAGTGAAGAAATGAACTGTCATCTTAAGGTACCTCGCGACCTAACTTGATGCTTCAGTGAGTGGAGGATTCGTTCAAGAATTTTCTAAGTTAAAGGGGTTTATTTTCATTGAACTCAAGATGACCTTTAAGTATTTTGATTTATGTTGAGTCCATTTGGATTTACCTAGATGACCTCTGTGGTGCGGAGGGCGAAGGTCTGCTTGCGCCTCGGAACAATTGCGTGTACGATCTGCAGATATTTGATCTGTTTGTTGTACCTATGTAAAAAAAAAATATCTATGTTATCTATTGTATTAAGTATATCAGTCATCTATCTAATACCCATAACTATAGCTCTGCTTACTTTGGGACTAGAGGATGCTGTGTGGATTGTCCAGAATAATTTATTTAATTATTTTTTTAAACTTTGTATTTCAGGCAAATGCACTACCCACCTGAAACCACCAACATAATGCTTCTCGTGCGCATCCTCGCCTTCATAAAGCAGAGCTCCGACCCCGCGGCCGCCGCAGCTCAGATAAAGCAGTTCTGTCATAGAACGGTCAATGAAGATGCGGAGTTGGTGCATAAACTACTTGGTGACCAGTTCTCGGATCAATTGAACACATTGAGGGAACTGACGGCGGCTGTTATCAGCGGGGATCATGTACAAGAGGTAATTAATATAGTCGGACATTATCTAATAAGAAATTTGAAACGAGAATACTCATAGCGCGGAAAATCTCTTTAATCCCGATCTTTTTTTTAAATGGTGTGGCTTTAATAGGAGCCTTGCCGACGCGCTGTGAAAGTTCGTAGCCTCGCGCGTCTGGAGAGGCTTGTAGGGTTGTATGTATTTATTTTACCTCATAGCTATAAGCTAGCAACTATCTATGTATGTCGCTACGTCTTGAAAGTGTCTTGTCCATTATAATCAATAATTATCGTGCCTGATAAAAACTGCGAAAAAAGAACCTCCTTTCTTCGAAGTCTGTTAACGAATTTTTTCATCCATTTCAGTTCCTAACTCCAGAGGGATTCTGTTCCTTGATCGCGTTGATTGGCACAAACGGTCAAGGCATTGGCACCAGTCCGCTAGCCATGTGGGTCGCCAATGTGTTGGAACTCCCCATGTCCGTCGATGAGAGGAAACAATTGGACCTGCTCATTGATAAGATCTATGAGTATGTTGACCAAGGTGAGATTTATTACAAGATTTAGATTATAAATGTACGAAGACGTACAGGCATCTAATTTACTGCATCGGCATATTTACGCCCTTACTCGAAGTAGGTACAGCACTGATCGCGACGCGACAGAAACTTATGAAGGATCGTTTACTTTGTATATGTTTTACATGTACCTACTTAACTATTTCAATAAACTTTTGAAAGGAACATGATGAACAGTATGCGGAAGCGAAATTGTAGCCGCGACCTCCGGGTTAGCGTCGGTGATTGGGTCATCTAGGTCACCAAGAACGTGTCTCAGTCTACGGAGGAGAGAACTCGAGGGAGGGTTGTCTATGGGATCTGATTGAAATCTACGAGTGGTCGCCTTATTTAGGCGCGTTACAGATTACAATATATTATGTAGTGCTGCCGTTGGGGAGCGTAACAGAGCGAGAGGCTGCAATGCGTGAGCAAGAAAGTATTCGAGCCCGCGCGTCTTCACAGTGCGTTATTTGATAAAGTATGTGTTCTACAGTACCCAAAACATAAGCTCTGCTTAGCTTGAATCTAGATAATGCAATTAATTGTCCAGCATTATTTATTTACTTATCTCAAATTTATATGGACAGGATTTTTTATGACGTAAATGTTTTTTTTGAATGCCAGATCCTAATTTAATTAGTCATAATTATTGCATGCTATAAATATTAAACAATAATAATTAAAGTATTTATTTTTGTAAAAGGGACACGGTAAACCACTGACATATTTCATGCCAGTAAAGTAGGATTTAAAAGAGATATTTTAAAAGTTCTGCAGGAGGACTCTGTATAAACAATAGTTTTCGTTTTTTTTTTTCTTTATGTGTTTTAATTGTATCTAATTTATCTCATGAAAATAATCGTTTTTCTAATTAACTAGTTTTTCTGTACCTGTCTTATAATCTCTGTAAGTTGTATTTTGTTTGTTTGATTTGTTAATGTTAGACTGTTGGTATTTTGTTAGTTTATTTTAAATAGTGTAAATCTTATTGGCCGTAAGTTAGATTATTAAGGTTTAAATTATTTAGATTAGGGGCTGTTGATTTTGTTGATACAATAAAAAAAAACTTACTTTCTAACGTTATGTATCTAAATAATTATATATATACCAATGATCCTGTTATAAATGTAAGTGTGAAACTTCGCTCTAACTAAGAGAATCTTGTAAGAAGATATAGTGAGACATGGGTGCATTATTTTGAATAAAACCACATTTATATCGTGTTTGACGCATATATTTATTATAATACATATATTTGAATTCCAATTCTGTATCATTCCAGAATCAGGCACATTCCTGAACACAGAAGGGTCCGGTCTCTACGTTCTACAAAGTGCTTCTAACCACAGCTGTGCGCCGAACGCAGAGTCTTCATTCCCGAACGGCAACCATAGGATACAGCTGAAGGCAACACAGACGATCTCGCTCGGAGATGAGATCTGTATCAGTTATTTGGATGAGTGTGCACTGCGCCGGTCCAGGCATTCTAGACAGAAGGTAAGTTCTTTGTAAAATACAAGTACCTGCTGAAAGCCATGGAAATGGCACAGTGTGTTATTGATACAATAATGTATCAATTAAGTAGTATTGTGTGTAGGTTGTATGTTGTATGTACATTAGACTTAATAAATAAGTTAATACAAGTAGATATAACATCGCCCGAGGGCTCAATAAAAAACCTGTAATGATGTTAATATCTCAATAAATAAATAATACTGGATAGTCCACACAGTATCATCTAGCCCCAAGACAGTGCTTGTGTTATGGATACTAGACGACTGACAAAACTTTTAAAACTATTATGGTTATTCTCCTAAAAGTCATTCATCATGGCGCATGAAACTGCTGAAATATTCGACAACTTAAACATCAAATCATGTTAAATATCTAGTTATATATTACTTTTGTGTTAGGTGACTGATAAACGAGTACATAACACAATACATTACATAGATAGATATTTTTTATTACCAGAACACCCAAAACAAATATCTGCAGATTCGATCGTACATATATTTGTCCCGAGGCGGGAATCGAACTCGCAACCTCCTGTCTTGCAGGCAGAATCTTCGCTCATCGCACGGAGGTCGTCTAGGATTGGGAAACAGACATTTTAGAGCAATTTTCGTTTCACTAATAAAACTATGACAATACAAACTGTTGTACAAATGCAACTTTTTATTTCTCTTACAGGAACTAGCCCAAAACTACCTGTTCGTTTGCTGCTGCGAGCGCTGCACCGACCAGGCCAGCCAAGCCGACTGCACCAGCGAAGAGGAAATGAGTGATGAAGACGACATGAGTGAAGAGGACATGGAAGACTGATGTTCCAACTGGCTGGCTTTCTGCTTGCTCGGATTATAGTGCAATGTGCGCGAGACACTAGTGTCGTGTGAAGTGACCAGTTGAAACCAGCGATTCTATAGGCTTTAGGCACTTTAAGTAAGCAAAAATCAGGCAACTGCGTTAATAATATAAATCAGTATTGAGATCTTGAATTACATTCATTTTTTTCAGCGAACTTATTGAAATATTAGTAATTCTTTTAAAATAAGTGCAGGCACTAATTAAGGGTATGATGAAATAATAACAGCTAAAGCCGGGTACTGACTAGTTTTACAAGGCGTAATGTTACGCGGCGTTGGGTTACGCCGTGTGCTAAAATCTGTGTAGTTGCTCGTTGCGAGCGCCTTCTTTCACCATACTGTCTGCACGAACGCTCGCTGTGTAACATGTTACATTACGCCTCTTTGCAAATAACCATGTATTAGATAATTAGACACATAGGAGATGAACATTTTTCAGGTTTCTTTTTCACTTCTTCCACTAGCGGACAAAAAATTGAAGTAAACAGTAAAATATTTTTATTTTATAATAATTTATAGTTTAAATATGACTTGTCTATGTGCTTATTTTGTAAGTCTAAAGAATAAATGCTATTGACTTTGACTTTGACCTTAACACTGGTCAGTACCCGGCTTGATGCTATAAAAATTAGAAGATAGACAAAGACACTAGACAAACGGCTTATCAAAAAAAACTTTAAAATCATAATCATGGTTAACTAAAGACCATTATACTGGATACAGTATAGTAGACTCAAAAAAATAATCTATTAATATAAAAAATTATAAAAATATATTTTAATGTAAAAATATTGTAATTTTAGAACTTAAGGTCCAAAATACCGATACAATGAATGAGTAATCGAATTTTAACGGTATATGATGTCGGCCTAATATAGTATAATGTAATATTTTTACCGTAAATATAATAACTTGAGAATTTTGAAGTAGTCCAGCATTCACGTTTTTAGCAAGCCTAAGATTGTACTATATATAATATTCCATTAACGACCTAATATTTATAATATTATTCATTCATGAGATACCAAAATCGATTTCGCATTTAACTCTATTAAGAATCGCATTTATAAATAAATAGTTTGCTAGAAATCACGTCAATTTTTATATATCATAGGGAGGTTCAAGCTCATTATTGTATTAAAGGTGCCAATTAATAAAAAGTGTTATATACAGTACGAAATTCGAAATGATAAATCCTAACCTATGAAATTTCATGTTGTAATTAACTACATAATAACGCACACAGATCCCCTTTTTCAATCCAACGATCCTATCCATCCACGGTTGTCTGGTAGAGATCGCTCTTGAGCGATAAGACCGCCAAATTGTCACATATCTTGTGTTATTATTTTGTACCTTGTTTGTTTTATTTTTAAGTGTGCAATAAAAGTATTGTCTGTCTATCTATCTAACCTAGTGGGGTTTATCATTTAAAATTTCAGTTTTTAAATGTTTATTGCACCTTTTGATAGTTTGCTGTGTATGTATAATTCTGTATTAAACTTATTGTATTCACATGGTATAGGTAGCTATGCTACAGTGGCGTTCATCGTTAGGTTAAGTTTTTGAATTTCTATGAACACAGAAATGTATGACCGATATGGTGCGGCGGACGAAGCTCCGTCTGCGACGCAGGAGTGCGGGTTCGATTACCGTCTTGGGACAAATGTTTGTACGATCTGTAAATATTTGTTCCTAGGGTTATGTAATGTGTAATAAAAATATCTATATAATGTATTCTAATAAGTATAGTATATAAATAAGTAGTCATCTAGTACCGATGACACAAGCTATGCGTAGCTTAGGTCTAGATAATGCTGTGTGGATTGTCCAGCATTATTTATTACTAGAAAAACATTGTTTTAACATCAACACTATCTTGCAGGCCGTTTCTGACTTCCTGGCCAATCCCATATACAGGCACTGAATTTCTGTCCACATGGACGGAAAGAAAAAATAGCTATCTATTTTACCTATGTTATACCTATGTATTAGTTATAATATTATCCTACTAATATTATAAACGTCAACGTTTGTAAGTATGGATGGATGGATGTTTGTTACTCTTTCACGTAAAAACGACTGAATGGATTTTAATGAAACTGCACAATAATATAGCGTACATATCAGTATAACACATAGGCTACAATTCATAAAGATATATAGTATATTATCCAAAATATCTATCGCCACGCGGGTGAAACCGCGGGGCGCAGCTAGTTAATTTATATTTTTCTATTGTGTACACTGTATTTTTGTTTGTGATATAGGTGTTTTTGTGTCTGCATTATACTGATTTTATTCTATTTGTTAATACTAGCATCTTGCGGATAGCTAACTGTTTTATATAAAAACAAGAAATTTATGAATATCAAACCAAACCTGCGACCAGCTGGGATGACGACCTGCGGAAGACTGCAGGTAGATGCTGGATGCGTCAAGCTGAAGACAGGGCGCTGTAGCGCTCATTGGAGGAGGCCTATGTCCAGCAGTGGACTAATATAGGCTGATGATGATGAAACCAAAACTCTAATGACGAGATTTGTAACTTGTAAGGGGGGTGTGGTAACGATGGACGCCATTGTACATTATTATTCACATTACATCTGTTTACATTTTTAAGGCAAATAAAGTTCGTTGTTCTTTTGTTAAAAAAGTGTTTCTTTTGTCTCTTTAGATATGATAACAATGAAACGAAACTTACCTAATTAGAATTACATTTTATTTGATAGGTAAGTAAAGATCACAATTTATATATTAATGTTAAAATCAAATAATAGAAACAAATGAGAACTAGTTTCTGTCCGCGGATTCGCACGCGTTGTTTCTTTGGAAACGTTTTAGTGTTCTGGTCTTTTCTATATCTATCTATGTAATATATTGTATTATGTATATCAGTTATCTAGTACCCATAACACAAACTCTGCTTACCATGGGGTTAGATCTACGAAGAAATAATAAGTCTATTTCTTTGTAGGGCTAGATAATGCTGTGTGAATTGTCCAGCATTATTTATTAAAAATGTAAATAATATATATTAACAATATAATAATACCAATGAAAAAAGAAAAGACTTGCAAAATATGTATGGGTAGCTCAATTGATCCTACCAGTCGGAAGCGTCCCCAAGATGCTGGCTGCATTACCCCGCTGCTGTAGGTACGAGTACATTAACACTTTGACTGCGATTTTTCTCGACGACTCCGATCTTTTTTTTTAACCTAAAAAATTCGTGTTGCCGCTCTACACAGCGGTTGTGTTGCGCCGCACATGCGTTTCGTTCGAAAAATATTACGGCTGTGCTGAGTCACAAAGATGTATTTTCTCAGCCGCTGCGCTAGTGTGTATTTACGCATATTAGTCACTTGTAGAAAACACATACCGTGAGATTTCAGCAATCATAGTGTTAAGTAAATGATAATACTTATACAAGTAAAGCCCAACGTTGATCTAATTGTATACGCATGAACTAATTATTTTAATGATCAACTTGACACAATATTTTCATTAATTAATTGCTCCAGTGAAATAAATTTCAATGAAAGGAAAATCCCCTAATGAAGACAGTTTGAAACTTTCCTGGTTCTACGAATTAACATCAATGTTTCAAATTCGAGAGATGATTTTTCTTTTCAATGGATTTACGTAGATTTTTGGATTTAGGTTGAAATAAAAATCGTAAATTCATGTCGAAAACTCAGGCAATGTGTTCTCCAGCCGCGTAGCCGGCGGCTATAGAAATTAGTTTTCTTTTTAATAATATTGTGTGTTGTTAGAAGTTCTTATCTTACTAAGTAATTCGTTAATTTTAAATTCAAAGACATTTTCCTAGTTTCTTACAGTAGATAACTTCAAAAACCAACTTCTACACTCCATTTTAAAATCCAGGATATTTTTTGTATACAAAGGGGATACCAAATATTAAGAATATTGGTAGAAAATATTTGACGACATCATGGAAGCTAAGCAGAGAAGCTCGAAACAATTTTTGGTTTGAAAACCAAAAATAGTTTCGAGCTTCTCTGCTGCTAGCTTTCATCTTTTACCTAATTGATCTCTGGTTCGTTTTCGAATTCAAATATACCTACATACATGCTCCACACGCGCTATCCATTTGCGTTGGTGAAGTTTGTGTTTTACTATTTAGTATTAACCTTGCTGACCTTGCAGTTTTCTATGATTGTTATGTTTTCATTTATTATGTCTTTTTTGACATAAAATATACTACATTCTAAATTTCTAAATTCTAAATTTGATCATAGCAAACTCAAACTCATTTATTTCTTTATAGGCTTACAAAATAAGCACTTAGACAAGTCACATTTTATACTATTCATTATTATCAAATAACATTATAAGAAGGTATTCGGTATGCCTAATAGGTACCTAATAGTTAAGGGTATTTACCTCTTATAGTTCAAAGCTTAAATTAACGCCTTAATTGTCGAGTTTCGGATAAGCTCTCTTGAAAGTCAAACTATTTCGGATAATAGGTATCGAGAGGTATCTCATCTTCAAGTTGTGAATTGTTTTCTTGGTTGTTATTGTTGGAAGCGTCTATGAATAATTTAGTGGATATTCTCAATCAATCGACGATTTCGGAGGCACTTAGGTAAAGTTTCGTCGGTCTGAGAACTTAACTGTACTGTGATCAAAGAAGAGACAAAATAATTACCTCGGTAAGGATTGAAGTTTTTAATTTTTCTATATTCACTATTTCATACCGTACCTACTCACTTATTACTGATACTAAGTCAGGAGCCATGTGGTGCTAGTTGAGAATTTGCAACACCCAACTCTTCCCGCGGGTGTCGGAGTGGCGTCAGGTATATCCACCGGAGGGCGGGCAGCAGCGCCTCCTGCAGAACAATTTACCACCGAACGGCGATCCCTAACCCGCATGCCCAGCGTGGGGATTATTTGCATTACCCCTAATAGATAAAAGCCAATAAGGTGCTTATCAGGGAGAGGCCTGCGTCCAGCTAAGGACCAATATATGTATGTAGACTGTTGAGTTAAGGTGCGTCACGAGCATGAATGTATAGAATACCATATTCTTTGTTACAATATATTCAAGGTTTTTTTCAGCGGTAGGTATAACGTGAAAAAAGGCAATTTCTTTGTAAAATTTCTTTTCCTTGGCCACGGACCTCGCAAACATTTAAAACACCCACAAACAAAACAAAGCGAATTCAATTACAAAAACAAACATTTCACCCTATGCCCATTCTAAAACACTTCTAACATTATTATCCAACATCAAGTCACATTAAATTCTTTATTCATTTCGTTTTTGCGGGGTCAGAACTTGCGGAATTCGCCTTTGATCTTCTAGCAAGACGGAAAAATAAACGAAAATGCACTTCAGCTGTCTTCATAAAGGGGGGAATATTATTTATTCACGAGATAATTTTCTCTCTCTAACGGTTCAAGTAGGGTGCCCCAATGGATGTTTGAGTTGAGCCTGGCTTAGGCTCTTAGGGCCGCCTATTCAGAGGCAGATCACATATTGCAAAATGCGCTTTTCTACTGCAAATTGGATGTCGTCGTTTATGAAGTTATTACGATTTCGTTCTGCTTTTATATTACGTTTTATTTGCGTTTTATGCATATGTTACTGCCATGGCATTTGTATGGTTGGTGAACGGTTTCATAAAATATTGTGGTCGCATCGTAGAATAATATCTAGGTAGGTACTTGTATAGCACGGAGTTCTACGAGTTATAAAACTCTATGATACGATGCGAGGCTAGATTAAAATAGTAAATAGTGGTAGCTAAGTAGGTGTACACACAATGGGTATATTGTTATGTCGGGCGGGTTTTAGGATAACTGAAATAGTGTTTTATAAAGTTGTAGACAGGCTGTAGGTACATGATTCCTAATAATTTTACTACAAATTTCCCGAGGCGGGTACCGAGCCTGCAACCTCCTGCGTCGCAGACGGATCGCCACCCACCGCACCACAGAGGTCGTTAAAATATACCAAATAAATGGTTATCTATCTATCTATCTTAATTTAAATCGGACCAATAATTCGAAGGGACGAATAGGGCGATAATAAAACCCTACTTTGATTTACGTCACATTCCTGGCCATCGAAGGCTCTGATGAATAATTGCAGTGCGGTTTTGAAGGGTAGGGGATCTAAGGGATAGTTGCAAAAGTAGGCAAATTAATGTTAGCCACATTTAATTTTAGTAGATCTCACACTATCTACTACTAGACACTATCAAGTTTTATTTGTTACTAGCAGCCCGTCCCGGCTTCAAATTAAATTTTCTCTTTTCTCTCCGTAAGAACCATCCTCGTACTTGAAGGAATATTATAAAAAAAGAATTAGCGAAATCGGTTCAGCTGCTCTCGAGATTTGCGCTTAGCAACACATTCAGCGATTCATTTTTATATTATAGAAGATTATACGCGTATGTTAGTTTGGTTTCGTCGAGAAAACATTTTGTGCATAGTTTTACCTCATAAGGCTTGGGAAATAAATAACGTTTCATAAAAACGGTGCGTGCGAAGCCGCGGGCAGAAACTTTGTTGTTGTTGATAGCTAAAAAATATAAAGTTGTTTCCTACTAGGAAACAGAACCAACATTATATAATTTGTTGGAAATGAGGAAGGCACGTTGAGAATTAGGATTATCCTCATTATCTCAATGTGGTTTCCTTTTCAACCAACTAGTGTTTTAGTATAATGCGTAGCAAGTGCTACGGGATTGCTACGCGCCAGTATATTGGCGTAGCTCTTGCTACGCTCGTAGCGGCTAAAGATAAGTCTTCTGACTAAACTAAATCTTCGGTTTAGTACTTATACACTAGCCAAACTCGATGTTGAATTCAATAAATATGCTAACTCTGCTCAATATCTGAAACTCGAAGAAATAATAAATAAATAAGTGCAGTGCAATTAGCTATCTGTTTTTTTTGCATATTGCAGGACAAATGTTTGTATTTTTTTTATTTGGAAGGTAAATATTATCGAAACGAAATTCCCCAAATTTTTGTCATAAACATAGGTTTCTTACTTGCGATACAACTTTTTGTTCTAAAGCACTACAAAACTCCCTATTTAACTACCAGCCATCTATATTCCAAATTCTATAATTGTAAACGACCCATGTTGTCCAAAGATTGAAATAATAATAAACAGCCTTACTCTTAGTATTAAATAAATAAATAAATAATGCTGGACAATTCACACAGCATTATCTAGCCCCATGGTAAGCAGAGCTTGTGTTATGGGTACTAGATAACTGATATACATAATACTATATATTACATAGATAGATATTTTTATTCTACATAGAAAACGACCAGAACACCCGGAACAAATATCTGCAGATCGTACACACAATTGTTCCGAGGCGGGAATCGAACCCTATTATACTTTTTCTAAGGCTAACTACATGTATTTGTAAGTACATTTGAAGAATCTAAATATTTTCGCAGATTTATTCCCATCAAAGCTAAAATAAAGCTAGTTATCTCGTAACCTCATTTGCTGGTAATTCCCGATCAGTGGGCGATGTAGGACAGCGGTTTTGAGAAGGGACCGAATTTAAATTAAAACCCTGTCCTTTGAAGAATACCGAGGGCTCTAATTGTGATCGGTGTTCCACTAACGGGTGGGCTGATAAAGGCTGTTTGCTACCAAAGAGCTATTATTATCTTCTTTATTTATCAAAAAAGAGAAATACATAGAGTCTATGTTTAGTACACACGCACATACCAAGGAAAATTATTTCCGTAGTTAGTTCTTACACTATTTGGTACTTAGTTATGTAATTTTGATGAATACCTATGTATATTATTTAACATGTAAGAAAATTTCCTTATCGCAATTTCGCCCACTGCGCCACAGAGGTCGCCGAACGATGGCTACGCAATGAAATCTGTCTGAAGTCTACCGTCTAGGCAGGCGCCTAGGTAATGAAGATTCTGACGAATTGAGCCAGAAGTTTGAAACCTATTACCATTAATCTGGCTCAATTCGTTGCCAACAGCTGTTTATAGTAAAGCATAGCATATCCCTCAGCTGGTTGAGGCCCCAACCTGCGGAGTATAATTGGCGTATTTTATACTCAAATGCCTTTTGTCGACTGTCGGTAACTCAAGCGTTCCAGATCGAAAAATTGCTTTGAAGTGTTCAGCGAATGGAAATATTTTAGCAAGTGGGGTAGAAACGGGTTATCCGTGACGATTTGCTCTTTGTCTTTTGCTTTTTAACGGAATTCTACGAAATGCTTGATCTGAACTGAATAGAATTTATTCTCACCTAGCTACGCTTTTGTGGGCTTTATTTCTTTGAGGTGTATTGGGCGTTACCTGCTTATATGTACATATATAGCGATAGGTTATTTTTTATTGAAAAATCTATGCTAAAAAGGGCGAATTAGAATTTCGAATACAACGTCGTTCGTGATGGTCAGAAGACTAGTTAGTGACGCAATTTTATTGATGTTCTTACCTATTGGTTATTTTAATACATCTTTGTAAAACATGTTTGTGTGTTTACTTTAATTTCCTCCGCGTTAGGGGCGTGAAGCCCCAAACGCGGAGGAAATTAAAGTGTACATATGTCCCAATTGGAGTCAGTAATTAAACTTGTAAAAACAGTAACAACTTAAATTAAGCTAGCATAGATATTACTTAATATCCCTTGGTTTGTCTTCATTCGGAAACAAAATAAACGGTTCCCATAATATTACAGATAAGAAAACGGTCTAAGTTACAAATCCGGCAATCTCGGAAATCAACAAGGACACAAATGCATTGGGATTATCTCCCATCGAACACCATTATCCGATGTAAACACAGCAGCGAGACCAACTCAATTCTCAACCTTATCGACCTAACCACAAGATCTAAAGTAAAACCAACTTCGAAGACTGAATGGCGATTTGTTCAATCGATTCAACGTGGTTTGATGAGATTTGTGAATTGAGGATTGTTCCTGTAAGTAGCCCATTTTACTGTTTTACATTATTGCAGAAGGGAGTAATGACTTTGCAATACAATTTACATCCCTAATATAGGTTTTACCTAAACATACGTGAATCTTCGTATGTTATTTATTTGTAAGTGTTACTATAATATTGTCGGTTTTTTTTAAGACAAACTGAAGTAAATGTTAAATTATTGCACGTCATTCTCTCAAAAGTTTTTGTATACAAACTAACGGCCAAGCATATTGATTCATAAAATGTATGTAGGTACATTTATTTTATGAATCAATATTACCTATACAACAAAATAGGTCTTTGGCAAAAAAAATCTATTCTTAATCTTTATCTGACGACCGATGTGGCGCGGTGGGCGAAGGTCCGCCTGCGACGCAGGAGGTTGCGGGTTCGATTCCCGCCTCGGAACAAATGCGTGTACGATCTGCAGATATTTGTTTCGGGTGTTCTGGTCGTTTTCTATATATAATAAAAAATATCTATCTATGTAATGTATTGTATTATGTATATCAGTTATCTAGTACCTACCCATAACACAAGCTCTGCTTACCATGGGGCTAGATAATACTGTGTGAATTGTCCAGCATTATTTAATTTTTTTATTTATTTTATCTATAACCTGCTCTGCCTCTGTTTCTGTGTGCTATGTATATTGTTAACCTCACACTCGTAAAAAACAAAAATCGGATTGGGGTATTCGGGGAAATTTTTGTATAGCGGTTCCTAATCCTAACTCTTCTATGGTGAAACTATACGAATCTCTACCTTAATCCTACACGTCTGAGCTTTTTTTATATAAGCTTAGAAGAACCTTCAAAAATTCTTTGGTTTACACATTGCTGTACCGAGGCTCTCTGGATTTTTAAAAGCTTATTTGAGCGTCTGGGCGAAGCGACGCGTGACCCGAGAGCCCGTGGGTAAATGGTACAACGCATCAGCATTGCCATACAGCAGGGCAATGCCAGTGCCAGCGCGTCTCGGGGACGCTTCCGACTGGTATTGATATGGATCAGCTATTGAGCTACCAGTAGATTGTTTGCAACAGAGTGTTCAATTGTTCCAATTATAAATATAAGTTCTACATTGTTTCTATTATTTGATTATAACTTTCCTTGCTCCGCCCTCCGACCAGGCGGGATGACGACCTGCGAAAGACTGCACGTATGTATATGCTGGATGCAGCATTCTGAAGACAGGGCGCTATGGCGCTCATTGGGAGAGGCTTATGTCTAGCAGTGGACTGCTATAGGCTGATGATGATGATGAACTTTCCTTGATGTTAATTTCATGCTATAAATATAGGTTTGCTTGCAGATAAAAGCGCAAAAACTTGGCACATAAATTGAAACCACGGCGATACCGTAAAAAGTCTTCCGGAAATAGAAATACAAACGAAATGAAAATAGGTTAAGCATTCCCCTGGGAACAGGGCCTTTGAGTTTTTGTATCAACAAGCCACTTTGTAACCTACCCTTATAAACATTTGGCGATGTATCGAATTGGGCAGTGTTTAAGTTGGGTATCTTGTGACTTGAATATAAATACCTTTTTAAAACAACCTTACGATACGTCATATTATTATCATTATCTACCGTATCTACATATTCACCAATCACACTCGATGTACAATGTTTTAATCAAACCACGACACAAATAACTAAAACCCACTTGCTTTAGTATCTGAAATTGATTATGAAAATGTAAATTGCGTGTAAAAAGACGCGACATCAGAACAGAGTGGATTTAAGATAAGATAAAGATAATTTATTTGCATAAACATATTGTGTTATTGAGATGTTACAAACAGGTAGGTATCAAATATGTTTTACTGATTACGGGTTACAAATTGAGAGATATGGCATGCAGTCTCTGTTATTATAATTATTATTTAACTTATGGAACTTATTTAAGTTAAGAAAATCAATAGAAATAATCTCATAAAATATTGAAAAAAATCCGTAATAACAACATGCAATAGTTCTATAATATAATATATTTTCATTAAAAAGTTAGAATTTATCTTTTAAAAAGTCGTAAGGTAAGTATAGCGGTTTGTTTACAAACATTCTACATCGAGTTTGTCTAGTATATGTATATGTATAACGGAACGTAGGCTAGTAGAATCTTTGATAATAAAATAAGTAAGGCTGCATATTGATATGTTAGAATAGATGTGCTTTCAGTTGATATCAGGGCCGGTTTATTTGTCTTCTTCAACAATAACTCTACCACTGTCTTGAATGACGACCCATGTGGCGCGGTGGTCGAAGGTCCGCCTGCGACGCAGGTTGCGGGTTCGATTCCCGCCTCGGAACATTTGTGTGTACGATCTGTAGATATTTGTTCCGGGTGTTCTGGTCGTTTTCTATTTATAATAATAAATATCTATCCATGTGATGTATAAGTATTATGTATATCAGTTATCTAGTACCCATAACACAAGCTCTGCTTACCATGGGGCTAATGCTATGTGAATTGTCCAGCATTATTTATATTTATACTGTCCACAACGAATAATGTAAACAGTTATAATTTCGCACTACCCGTAACCTAAAGTAGAATGCTCTCCTTCAATTTCCACTGCATTTTCCAAGCTTCAATTACGCCACATCTTCCGTGAATCTCTCAACTTGTAAAGGGGAAAACGTCTAAAAATATGTATATTCAAAGCGAGAGGAATCCGTGTCAAGTTTCTACAGAGCGCAGGTCTTTTATAAGGAAACCTCGAGAGCCACTGGGTTCCGCTAACTGGGGTGGCTTTCTTAACATTGTTGAGAAATACCGTTGTATTTACAACTTAAGATGCGTTATTAAACAAAAAACACATATTATTGTGTTTAGTTGCGGAAAATAATGACCTAGAGACGTACCTAATGAAATGATTGGGATATAATCTAAACAGTGCGGATTCTTTGTGAATCAATCAAAATCAGACTCGTAGCGAATGAGACAGATAAGGTAATAGGGTAAGGTATCCTAGTGTTAAAACAGAAAAAAACACAAATGAAATTGTAACAACAAAATATTTTTTTTTGTGATCTGCGACACAGTTTTCAGCCTCTGCAGGTCGCATCGCTTCCTATTTTTATTATTGATAAAGACTTGTTTATTTTCTCAAGTCCTCCGGACGGCAGTGGCACAAAATTATGAACTGTGGGAAGTGGTAACAGAGGCTTTTGCCCAGTAGTGGGACAGAACAGGCTAACCAAAAACATCTCCAATCCATCCCTTCGCTCATCTTTACTAAAGACAATAAGCAACACTGCAAAACTATAAAGCAATAAGTCCGGAAGACAAAGTGCGAAACTCTACGAAACCCGCTCCAAAGCCACCCAAATCCTTCCCAGCCTATAGAAGTCCAAACAATCTGTCTGCTTAGGTAGGTACCCACGTATGCTCCGCTTGCTGTGTCAAGAAAAGTTAGGGTTCCCGTTAATTAGGGTTCCCTCGCTAAATAATGCCGATTTGGAGCGTTTGTTAAGCTCAGAGCCCATTTACACTTAAACCTGTTAGCCGATAGGCCTAGGGATGAAACTTGCCTGCTTCATCTTCAGCTTTGTATGTAAAATAGAGGTATATATGAATACAGTTTCGTATGCTATGATTTTTATTTGGAAAGGAGCATTGTCCACATTTATTTGGAGTGTTTTTCTTTTTCAAATCAACAAACCAAATCTATAGAAATATAGGACTAAAAAGATGGTAAATTACTTTATTTCAGTGCCTTAAATACAGTTGGTACCTAATTAAACTTACCCTTCAGAGAGGCAACGAAACTGGAGGCAGCAACTTCTTTTTGGCTACCAAGTAGTTATAGAGAAATACCAGAATACCAATGACAATGATGACCTTTGCCCACCGCGGGAATCGAGCCCGCAACCAGGAGGTTGCGGGCTTGATTCCCGCCTCGGGACAATTGTTTGTAAGATTTTTGTTCAGGGTGTTCTGGTCGTTTTCTATGTAAAATATATTATGTATATCACCCCAAGCTAAGTAGAGCTTGTGTTGTGGGTATAACACAAGGGGCTAGATAATTCTATGTGAATTGTACGGTATTATTTATTTTATTTTTATTTACCAATGGCCTTGATAACGGTCAGATTACTCTGGATTCTATGTGTCTGGGGCACCAAAGGCCTCCTAAATCCGGGCCTCACTAATCTCGAGGTTCCCACTCCAAATCGCAGTCTTAATCCGTCAAACGCATTGTCTGGTCGGGAGTATTAATATCCCGTGGATTACGTTACACTACAAGTTTTGGATAATTACGACATCAAGATTCAGAAACTAGCGAGATAAACTAAATAGGCTAAGTTTGAGTTACACAATTCCCGGTGGAGTAGGTAAATGGGTATTGTGGGATAAGATACTGTGATGGATCTCTTCAGCCTTCATTAGAAGCTTTAGGTCGCTTTCTCGAGAAGGCTTAAGAGTGAATGAACCCTTCGTTGTAGGTATTTACAAATAGTAAAACTAATCTAGGAAAGCTTTGAGGTTAGTGTGAAAGTGTCAGCATTAGGCTTTGTCAGCTTTGGGATAGAAGAAAGTGTAATCGGTGACCACGACAGTGTGTAAACCTGTTGAAACGTCGAAAAAATAGGTAAATAAAAGCGATAAATACCCGTAGTATTAGTGCTTTTAGTTGTAGTATTGGAGCTGAGACGTGGGCACTCACGTTAGGGCTGGTTCACCAGTTCAAAGTCGCTCAGCGAGCTATGGAAAGAGCTATGCTCGGAGTTTCTCTGAAGGATAGGATTCGCAACGAATACATCCGACAGAGAACCAAAGTTATCGACATAGCTCTGAGAATTAGCAAGCTGAAGTGGCAGTGGGCCGGCCATATTTCGCGAAGAACCGACGGCCGCTGGGGCAAACGTGTTCTTGAGTGGAGACCACGACTCGGTAAACGTAGTGTAGGACGCCCTCCAACCAGGTGGGATGACGACCTGCGAAAGACTGCAGGTAGATGCTAGATGCGTCAAGCTGAAGACAGGGCGCTATGGCGCTCATTGGGCGCTCATTGCCTATGTCCAGCAGTGGACTAATATAGGCTAATGATGATGATGATGATAGTCCTTTTAATTATGTGTTCAGATCGCGTAAGTTTAAAAATACCTACGCGTCTACTTGAGAACCGCTCCTTTGTGTTCTAAGTTGGTCTTAGAGATTACCCGGAGTGCGAGAGCTTACGCACTATAATAAAAAAAACCTTAAGTTGGTTAAATACTACAATACGTATTGCACTTCCTTTCCTACAAAAGGAATTCAAAGTCTCTGGATTAGTGCGTCCGGCGACCATCCATCTTGCTCAGGCCCGTATAATCACGGAAAACATTACCGCGGATCAACCGGCCTACTTTTAAGTCTATAGATTAATGGCGGATCTGGCTGACCTCTTTAAGGATTAATACGAATCTAGGTTTAAAAGTTTTAGACCCTTAAAACAGGGCAAAAAGTTAGGCAAAAGCGTTCGTACCACAAACGCTTCATCAACATTAAAATAATCACAGAATATAGGGAATATAGGGCGCTATGGTGCTTGTTCCGGCAGTTGAGTTATATAGGATCATAATTTCAGCCAAAAGAAATAATAATAACGAAGAGAAGGCTACTGCTGGACTGCATTTTCCAAAGTGCGATGCTGAGCTACCCGCATCCAGAAAAAGTGCTATTGAAAGTTACACAGTTGTTCGAATATCCTATATTCCTAAGTACGTATTACCTTATCTCGTGCCCTGGCTGACTTTATTACACATGTAAGCAATAAAAAAAAATGTACTTTATTC
This sequence comes from Eupithecia dodoneata, assembly GCA_947044415.1. NCBI lineage: Eukaryota > Metazoa > Arthropoda > Insecta > Lepidoptera > Geometridae > Eupithecia > Eupithecia dodoneata. Next base: position 3,092,508 of record OX345665.1, read on the forward strand.
AGATTTTCAGAAACTTTATCTATTTCTTTAGGCTTACAAAATAAGCTTTTCGACAAGTCAAATTGTATACCTTAAACTACAATCAAATAAGAAATACGATGTTTTTGATTTTCATTTCAATTGTTATAGTTATAAATATTAAATAAGTATAGATGCTCTGTCTTTTACATGAAATGACTAACAAAAACTTCCTTGACCTATTAATTTCGCACTATAGGGATAATTCCCATAAAACTATCATCAAATGAAAATCCCCCGCTTATATTTCAGTAGGTTCACATCCCCGACATGGCTCTCTAAGGAATGTGCTAATAACGCGATCGAAAAACCCCGTCAAGATAAAGAAGGGGTCCGAGGGTGAATTTTAATTAAATGCGTCTACGGACATTAATGGGATGAAACTGAACTTGGCCCTTTAATCGTGATTTGTTTGTCCTATCTCTGAGGGTAGCGGGGAAGATAAAGCTACAGAAATATCAGTGGAAGGACGAAAAGGAAAATAAAGTTTGTAAGGGAAAATCTCCATGCGCGAGTGTTTCGTGATGAGTGTAAGTCTATATAGGGTGATACGGAACATGTACACTAAACCGATAGGAAATTATTCTGGACTCCAGGAATCAACTTTTGATCTACGAATTTTCAAAATTTCAAGCGTTTTATACATTTTTTGAATAAAGTTGATACTTTTTTCGTCATATTCGAACTTTATTTACGTGTAAGTTGATACTTACATTATTTTTATGGTTTTAAAATGTTAATGGATTAACATTATTTGTTTGTCATAATTTCATGTCAAAACACTGGTTTTGCTGAAAAACCAACCAAAAAACACATAAGTGCAGTCGCGATTCTCGTCATAAAAAAATGTTTGTTGTAGAATAATATTTCCCACACAGCTGATAACTAATTCGACAGCCTCTACAAATAATTACCAGTCTTTGTGTTAGTCAAGACATTAATTGCTTATGATTTATACGGGCAGGAATTTTTATCATTGGTCTTTTGAAAGTTATCACAAAGAACGTTTAAAATGTTGCGATTAAAATGATGACGGACCCTAAGCTACTTTTTGTTATATACTTTGCATGGATTTCGTCATTCGTGATGCCTTTCTCAACTTAACTTCTGTTAATAAAAGCTTCTTAATTCATTCTGTGATCAAGAGATCCAATAGCGTTGAGTCCCCCATAACTGCCAAGTGATGTGAAAGTCCTCTTGTTACAGTGGATGCCATGGCAATGCCCTTTGACAGCCGTGGTGCCGAGGTGCGTGGAATAAAGTTAATCAAATGGTTACTAGGAGACTTACTACCTTCTTCTCGCTTTCTGCATTGTGCGGGCACAATAACTTTTATGTTTGCGTTTTGCTTTAATAATGAAGTATTTTAGCAGGTACAACTGTATTATATTCGTTTTATGGTACCTACTTGTACCGGTAGTGTTTCATAGACTCTTACAGACCAATGGGTCTACCTGCGCCCTGGTAATGGTTGGGCATAGATAGTTTATAGGTCTGGTACTAAGTGATACACATATTTGTCCCATTCGGTTCAGTCCAACGCTGGTTTAGCTTGCTAAAGGTCTTAAGGTCTACAAGGTCTAAACCCACTGTGTATGTGTAAGTTGTCACTTAACATAAAATACCTATCATCTCTCTATATCCAAGTTTCATTGGAGCCACTTCGTAGAACTATAAAACACTTAAAATAATTGAAAAGTTCCAAAGGGGTGCTCAGAACCCGTAAACCACTTTAGAAAATAAAAACTAGACCATTAAAAAGAAAAGCAACATCTAAAAGTGCGATTACTATAAAATATGCAAGACGTGGTTTAAAGTGGGAACTCCGGTAAGATGAAATTTTCACGAGCTCGACCTAAAAACCGAAGGCTTTGATAAAACGCTGCCCACCGCCTAAAAGGATGGTGTACTTTGTATCTCAACGGGACAATAAACCTATTTCTTTTTGTTTTATCTTTTACTTCACTACTATATCCGAAGAATGATGTTGGGTCGAGTCGATCTTATTGTATTTGTTTTGTGATATACGATTAGGTCCGTATGTTTGCCCGACCGTCCGTCAAAGGGCCCAAGTTTTGAACGCGACTTTCTTACAAACTTTTATGTACCTCCAGAGCCCTTCCAAGATTGAATCCTCAATTTGTACTCAATCAGAGTTACATTGTCAGATTTTCGGGACTTTTTAACTTTGATTAAAAACCCTGTTTCAGATTATTGACAATTTCTGATTTTGAGGAAGGGGTTGTTATTGTTATCTTTCTGCGCTTGGTTCTTTCAAGAATGTTTTAATCATTTTCCTTATTATTTTCTTTTCTTACCTACTGTGAGTAGTCAGAACTAGCTTCGTGAACACTCGCTGCTTAAAAATTCCCCCCTAAAATAACACAAAATGGCCGCAACGTCCGCAATCCAAGCATGCATCGCAATGCCAATGCAATATAGATATTCGTGATATGGGTCACTAGTTCCTCGTTACCCTATTTCCATGTTATGCTACCCTATTTCCATATAGTCTGAAGCATGTCCAAGCGCACCGAGGCAAGCGAATTGAATATCTTCCACGGACCGAGAATGAGCCTTGAGATTTTACCTTAAATCATCTAACACAGAGCTTAGTTTCCTATGGATTAAGTCATTCCTCGGGCATGTCAATTTCAATTGACAAGTATGTACGTTGTAGGTGTAATTCTATAGGGGATGTTGAAATTGATGATGTTAATGGGAGAACAACTGTGGGTAAAGCCTTTCACCGCTGAAAGCGGTACTCACATCTTCTATATATATAAAAGAAAGTCGTGTTTGTTACAACACTTATAACTCGAGAACGGCTGGACCGATTTGACTGAAAATTGGTGAGAAGGTAGGTTAGAACCAGGAGTCTAACATAGGATATTAAAAAAAACCATTTGACAAATCGATTTACACGGGGGCGAAGCCGCGGGGCGCAGCTAGTTATGTATAGATAGAGATAAGTAGTTTAGTATTTAAGTTAAGTGTGAGAAATAATAGCTGTTTTTTTTATATTTATTAACTGTGGGTAAATAATGAATACATAAATAAATAATAGTTTTTGTAAATGTTTGTAATCGATAAAATAAATACCTACGAATACATTCTGTACATTAAATAGGTACGTATCCACATATACTATGTTTTAGACACATTAAATAAAATGGAGCTTCCTTACACCACAACGTTACCCTAAATTGTAAAGCAAGCCTCAGCATAAAGTATTGATGAAATTAAGTAATAAATTCCATTTTTTATCGCAACCCCGGGGTGAGACCCTTCGCTCATCCCCTTTGGACAGTGCAGCATTTCTTCAAACCCGCTGCATATTTGAAAGAACCATTTTGCTCGACAAATTGGATCTCCCAATTTGCATTCTTTATTGCTTACAAATAGCCGGCTTGAGACAGTGAGCTATAATTGAGTACACTTGAATTGTCTGTTGGAAAACAACGGTACTTACTTACAAAGAAATTATCAAACCATATTATGGAAAGGATTTAATTGGATTCAACTAAGCGCACATTTTCCACTGGCCATAAGGGTACCTCTGGCGGTAAGCGATAGTGCAATTCCATCCGTTGTCTTTGAAAATTAATAAAAACATGGTGACCGATTTTAAGAAACTACTCCGAAATGTTTTTATACAACTGCTGAATTATACAAAATAAATCATATTTCAGTAAAATAAAGGACTTCAAAGGGAAAATTAAGCTTACGAAAATGTATTTTCAAATTCTCTTTAAAACGCTACAATACGGCGTCTGTCTATGATGTCTCCAATCAATGTACGAACATTAAAATTTGATCATACAGAATTACCTTTTTATTTATATGAGAAGAAAGTCAGAACTTTACCATATTTATTCTGTGACGTCACAGTTGTGTCTCTGGTGTTCGATGTGTCATGGCGGATTGCTGCATTTTGTATTTTATTTTTCCAAAATAATCTCGATCAATATAAAAAATATAATACGTGTTTAGTGTTTTGTAATTTAAGGCTCAGGTGTAATTAGGTTTAATACATACCGAATTTTGGTGTTTTTAGCTACTGCCATCATCCCTATTATCTTTTAGTATAAAAACTATAGTAGGGTAGACCGAGGCGAATCGGATCAATTTGACTTTGAAGTAAAAAAAACTACTTTTTTTCAAAGATACACAGTATTTTTTAATTTGGCTTTAATCAGTATTTCTTCTAATTACCATTTAACATATTTAACATTCTTTAAAAGTAACATTTTAATTTTTATTTAAAAAAAACGAAACTATGAGAAATATCCGATTCGCCCCAAAAATTGGGGCGAATTGGATCAAACATTCATTGGTCTATAATATATACATTTCTCACAGAAATGTGTTTATAATCATACTTAAAACGAATAATAATATCAGTCATCACTTTAATCAGTTATCGGGACATAAATCACAAGTGTACGGTCCTTTCGCACCATTTCTGTCAGCGAAGTTTTCGTGACACCATTCTTCACAGGCACTGCAATGGATCCAGTCCTCTCTTGGCGGGTGAACAAATTTTTCTGAGAAAAAAATGCAAAGCCTCCTGACTCAACTGAATTCCTAACTTTTATTCCAGGTGTAGCTTTATTCTTCTTTTTAATGTTGATATTCTCCTTATCTTTCCCTTTTTTTTAACTTTAGATTTTTTCTTCTCAGTGTTTTGTTTTTCTTTGCGTCTTTCATAAGGAGATTGTCTTTATTTTGTGGCGATGTAAAATCGGCTGTGTCAGTTTACGAAGTTTCTTTGAGATGGTTGGGCTCTTTAACGAAGAGGGAAAAATATCTTTAATGGTGTCAGATAAGTTTTTTCTTATATGTCCGAACCATCTAAAAAACTAAAAACATTAATTATAAATTAGTAAAAAGTCATTTAAAAACTGATCCGATTCGCCCTGAATGACCTGATCCCATTCGCCCCATATCAATGGATTCACAAAATTACTTTAATGCGAATACCGTTAATAATTTACAGAATAAACATAAAGTTTATCAAAATTAGATACATACTGAATAACATTACACAAAAACATTGGCAAATCCACAATTTTTTTAACCAAAAATACAAGTTATCGTTATTACGTACCTTACAATTGGAGCAAAAACTGCCGTAGTGTTCTCAACTGATTGGCTTGCGAGCATCGTCGGCAATGAAGTACGAGCGGTATCGAAATTCAACGAATGGCAACCGACGCGGGGAGAGGGGAAGTAGTGATGTGTCGCTGTGTCTGCGTTCAGTGTTGCGCGGTATTTTAAATTTTAATTTTTTTCTTACTTTGATCCGATTCGCCCTGTGATCCGAATCGCCTCGGTCTACCCTAGTTTGCAGTGCTCGGATGACGCGGTATGCGCTCGTCTAGAACCGCACTCATCCTAAAAAGTCCCTCGTTGAGAAATGAAACGTCGGTGATCTTCCAACACAAGTAAGGTTCGTAGTAAACCTGCTCACATCCGTAATGAATCCCTTTTATGCTCTATCAAAGTCTAAACAAAAGACGGTGGCAATTAAAAATAGAACTCCATCTCCGCTCTTCTCTTAGAAACGATCCCAATTTTTTTTTACAAAGTAAGCAGATATTTCGGTTTATTTTGCATGCCCTGAAAAAGCTTATAATTTTTAATTAATGTATCAAAAATTCAAGGCTAATGTAGCTGTCTAGACAAGTTCCGGATTACTACAATCATGGCGATGAAATAATTATTTAGGGAGGAATAGAGGTTTGATTACAGATCATGATGCTTCATTATTTAACCCTATGATTTTTAAATATTTATAGATTATTTACTGTGGCAGCGTTGGATCGCGAGGAGTGGAAGGAGAAAAGGGAGGCCTTTGCCCAGCAGTGGGACAATAATGGCTTAAAATAAATAAATAAAATAGATTATTTAATTTGACGTATTTACACCTATTATATTATTTACCCTTACAATTACATGTTACTTAATCTAGATTAAGTAACATGTACAAATTGCCCATCATCCACAGCATACGGGGCTGAGATTTGGTAAATGATAATATCCTTCCGGGTCATGGCTGCACACATGACAGAATGTCCAAATTGTTCGATTACCTATGTGCTAGATAAAATGAGAGTCAAAATGCACAACAGACATATAATACGATTGTTTGAAAGAACGATTGTTACATGGATTATTACTCACCTCAGTTGTTAATAATAAAACTGACACAAACGATTTCAAATCAATAAGAGAGTTTAGAGCGAAGAACCGACTGCCGCTGGGGCAAACGTGTTCTTGAGTGGAGACCACGACTCGGTAAACGTTGTGTAGGACGCCCTCCGGCCAGGTGGGATGACCTGCTAACGACTGCAGGTAGATGCTGGATGCGGCAAGCTGAAGACAGGGCGCTATGGCGCTCATTGGGGGAGGCATATGTCCAGCGGTGGACTGCTATAGGCTGATGATGATGATGATGAAGATAGCCTTTGGTTATCAAATAAATTAATTTCAAAGCACTTCTTTATTCTACTGGTATCCCTTCATTAGCAGTATCACTTCACAGTACCTATACCTCATAATAAAGGCAGTATCTTATCAATAATCCGTCCCTATCAGTTCCACCGCAAACCTCTTAGCTTCATTGTCCCGCCAGGTGGCGCTGAGATCTATACCACTAATCCAATTAACCATTCCAATGGGTTTGTCCCTTATTTCTATTTGAATTAAGCACAATCGACACGGAACTTGGCGTGACACAATTTCGTCAGAGATACCTACTTCTTATGTTTAATTAAATTGGTCATTAGATGGGGACAAGGTAGTTATTAGCTAATTACTTTCTTATCACGGAGAAAACGTAACAATTAAATACTGATAGAACTAAGTAGGAGTTTATGGAGAAATAATGGGTTCGTGGGTTTGGCCCCCGGTGTGTGAGGCCCCCTTCGTGGAGGCCCCCGATTTTCAATTAAGTTATAACAGCCGATTTCGTTAGAATAAAATTCATTTGTACCAGATACAGTCGACGAATAAGTGTTTTAGAACCAAAATTTATTTTGCGTTTGAAGTTTTTAAAGAAAAATAACTTAATTTTGGTTTTATTATGTTTTGTTGCGAAAATTCTTATAAATGTGAGAGAATACGTAAAATGATCATAATATTGTTATGCAGGTATATAAATGCAGGTAAATAAAATGGCCTACTGTTAATAACGATGATATCATAAAAGTGGCGGGCAAACTCTGGCCCCGCACAGCGATAGACAGAGAGAAATGCAGTAACTTGGAGGAGGCTTTCACCGCTCTAGGCGGTGAAAGCCTAGGCCTAGAGCGGTGAAAGCCTCCTCCAAGTTACTGCATTTCTCTCTGTCTATCGCTGTGCGGGGCCAGAGTTTGCCCGCCACTTTTATGATATCATCGTTATTAACACTACCTAAGTATATAAGTTAGTACATAAGTAATTTAGGAAAGTTTTTTATAATTTTTTTTATATAAACAAATAGTATACTTACTTAAGCCTTTATTAGTTAATATTGTTAACATTAGTGGTTTTGGAACAATAAAGCTCTTTTTATTTATTTATTTATTAACAGTAATAAATCTAGATACGATTAAGATACCTACGCCGAAAGTACATGTCTCTTTCCTGCTGAAGACAGGGCTTCAGCTGACAGGAAGGACAGGGTGCTGTGGCGCTCATTGGGGGAGGCATCTGTGCAGCAGTGGACTAACATAGACTGATGATGACGATGATGACATGTCACTTCCGCAAATATCATTGTAAGGAGGAAAATTCACGTACTAGTCGAATTTCGGCAGGAAGATACAACAAAGGAAAGCTAGCCTTGCAAAATGAAGTCTTCTCGACGTATATTTCCACAGCACAGTAGGTATCTTATTTCCCTGTTTCTTAGCACATGACTGACTTTACAACAATCTTCGTATACTAACTACCTGGATCCCCGTAGCGTTAACTACGACCTGGCGTAGCGTTGACTACGAACCGGCGTAGCATTTTGCTACGCAGCACGTAAACAATACAAATTTCGTAGCACCGTACCTACGGGCTGTCATAAAGGTTCAACGGTTATGCATGGACACACGTTTTGGGGTTTCCAGGGGTGGATTCAGTTCAGATCTAAAATTGGGAGAGCACCTGCTAGAGGAGTCGAACATATAGCGAAGATTGCTAACTCTAGACCTAGATGCGATTTGCCTAAGGTATTTATTTATTCATAATATAATTTTTATAAACTACAAATTCGCAACGTAAGGAACATTAGGGCGGTACCCGACACATACTGCCGCCATCTATTGTTTCATATTATTACGTTGCCTCACGTTACCATTTACAAAGACCTAAGAATGAACGCAAATAAAACTAAACGAAATAAAAATGGTGTCTTGTTGTTTGGTTGCGCGGCATTTTCACATGAACAATTTCAATAAACGCTGCATACATAGAGACATAACCACGACTGTGACAAGTTACCCTGCGTCCATAGAGACATAACCACGACTGCGACAAGTTATAAGACCGTAATATCCTGAGTACGTCCACAAATCACCATTTCGTGGCGTGCTAGCTGTAACGTGCGAGTGCCTAGCCCAAATTGTTCTGCAGCGATAAAGCTATAGTGACGATAGAAATTCAGCTAAACTGGCTTTCTCTAAACTATAACGGTCCCTTTGTTACATGCATATGATGTTAAGGGACCATTTAACGTGTAGGTAGACATAGACATATACATTCATTTTTTGACGACCGATGTGGCGCGGTGGGCGAAGGTCCGCCTGCGATGCAGGAGGTTGCGTGTTCGATTCCCACCTCGGAACAATGTGTGTACGATCTGCAGATATTTTTTCCGGGTGTTCTGGTCGTTTTCTAAGTATAATAAAAAATATCTATCTATGTAATGTATTGTATTATGTATATCAGTCATCTAGTACCCATAACACATGCTCTGCTTAGCTTGGGGCTAGATGATGCTGTGTGAATTGTTCAGCATTATTTATTTATTTATTTATATGATTTTAAGGGACCATTTAACGTGTAGGTAGACATAGACATATACATTCATTTATTTGTTGCTGGTAGGTTTTGCTTTAACCTGTTGCAGTCGCAGTCAGCTTTATCTCGTATCAAATTATTTTATACCCATAAGAAAATAATGTTATACCATTCGTGTATATGCAACTAGCTGCGCCCCGCGGCTGCACCCGCGTGGAAATCTATGTGTCAAATCCTTTCTGTGTTTACCTTACTAGTGAATCACTATATCTATTAAAAAAACCGCATTAAAATCCGTTGCGTAGTTTTAAAGATCTAAGCATACATAGGGACAGACAGATAGCGATAAGCGACTTAGTCTTATACTATAGTGTTGAAAATGGTGAAAGCATGCATGAAACTAACTGGGAACTATATTTTATTCTATTTTTCCTTAAAAATCCATACAAGTGGCATAGGAGATGAGCCAACGCTGGTAAAAGCGTGTTTTAACAAACCAGGCTTCTAATTCGAGGCTTGTACATAAACAGAGCAAGTTATAGCGGTGAACGTACAGAGAACGTACTTTATGTATGCGTATACTATACAGGGTGCTCCTTTTTTATTTTATGAACTGCTTCAACGATTATATGGCCCGGCCCTTAACCCGAACAAACTCAAACTCTAAATATTTTATTTCTTTAGGCTTACAAAATAACATATTGTATATACCCATTACATAATAATATGGTATGTCGGAAATTGATAAAATTGTTGTTACCAAATTATGGTTTTAGGACCTTTCCTTTGGATGTTTTGCATAATTTTACAATGAATATATCCTTATGGTACAACAGAGATTTCTAAGGAATCTTTGTTTCTAAGTTTTCTTTGTCTGACTGCCAGGCTGATGATAGATGCGGCAAGCTGAAGACGCTTTGGCGCTAATTAGGGGAGGCGTATGTCCAACAGTGGAATATTATAGGTTGTGACGATGATGAAGTTTTCTTTGCAAATAGTCAAAAAACGGGAGTAAATTGGAAACTTCTAAGCCGAAAAATTTGTAAAACAGTACAATGCGGGTCTATTCGGAGCAGATTGAAAACTCCGAAGGCCCTATTTCTTTCGATCGTGTACAATGACACACCCTGTATACCTACGTAGTACAGACATGTGCCTACGCGTGTGGCTTGCATTTACATGGAGATTTGCGGTTTGTTTTGTCTTGTCTTTACTAGAGGGCAGCACGGTATTTTACATGCAGGGACTGAAAAGGGAGTAAAGCCTTTTATTTCTAACCGTGGTCACTGCAGCTTCTTTTTATCCATTTTGTAAGCTCTAAGAACGGCTTAGATTGCTAACTTTGCAGCTTACAAAGCTGCGAGTTTCCTTATGTGCCTATTTAATGGTGATATTCATTATACAATACAATACAATACAATATATCTTTATTGCACCATCAAATATAAAGAAAATAATAAAAATAGGATCTTAATACTAACTAAATCTAGTGGAACAATCGGCGGCCTTATCGCTAAAAGCGATCTCTTCCAGGCAACCTTTGGATGGATAGGATCGGTACGTATTAAAGCTGACGGTGGCGTAATTATTTAGGATAATTATATAAAATAATTAATATTATCATCATCATCAATCTATAGTAGTCTACTGCTGCACATAGGCCTCCAATAATGAGCGCCATAGCGCCCTGTCATTAACTTGCCGTATCCAGCATCTGCCTGCAGTCCTTTGCAGGTCGTCATTCCCCTGGCCGGAGGGATTCCTACAATACAATACAATACAATACAAAAATTCTTTATTGTACACCATAATCAAATTAATCATTCCAAAAATACATTAAATGCGACATGTACAATGGGCGGCCTTATCGCTTAGAAGCGATCTCTTCCAGGCAACCTTTGGATGGAAATAATTATATGAATTTAAGAAAAGGCAGGGGGTGTACCACAGGTTATCTAAATAAGAATACTAAAAAAACAAATCATAAATATTACAAATTCCAAAATAAATAATACACTACTTAAATACATAAATAAATAAAAGTAACTACCAATATTCATTCTTTTGGCAGGAAAAACTCCTTGACGTGAGCTTTAAAAACAGGCAAGGATATAGTTTTTCTAATGGACTCTGGTAGTGCACAACGTTTGCCGAGTCGCGTTTTACAATACAATACAAATACTTTTTACTGCACATCAAAAACAGAAAAAAACAAACAAACAAAGATACAGATGCACAATGGGCGGCCTTATCGCTAAGAGCGATTTCTTCCAGGCAACCTTTGGATGGACACGTAGCTATTAGAACGTTTTCCACTCAACAACACGTTTAATTGTGTTATTAATTATTATAAACGTCTTATATTATGTTATTTTTGGACAAGATGATAATTCTTTGTAAATGGCAAGTGTGTCTTGTTGGAGAGTTTTCTGCCAGTGTCAAGTTATGGAAAATAGTTGCAAAATAAATGAATTATCAAATTATGAAGATTGTTTGATATTCACCAGCCTAGTTCGTTATCTAGCAGGGTGCACCACGTGCAGGTTGGGTTGGCTTGGGAGACGAGATGTTGGAGTCCCCCTTAAACCCCATTTTTGGACAAGGAAAAGATACGTCATGTTACTTCAAATACAATAAACAAATATAGTACATGATTCAGATTCAGATAATTTATTGTCATACTTCATACACATAATAAAATCACAATAATGTAACTTATAAATGATGAGACTATGACTCGTCAAACACGATATATATAGTGATATGTAATATAGAACAATATTGCTGTAAAGGGGCAGTAGAAAAAGTATAATAAATATGCTTAAATCTAAGGTTCTTAAATCTATCACTATTATCTACACTATATTTCATCATCAGCCTATATCAGTCCCCTGCTGGACATAGGCCTCCCCCAATGAGCGCCATTGCGCCCTGTCCTCAGCCTGCCGCATCCAGCATCTGCCTGCAGTCTTTCGCAAGTCGTCATCCCACCTGGTCGGAGGGCGTCCTACACTACGTTTACCGAGTCGTGGTCTCCACTCACACGCTTGCCCCAGCGGCCGTCGGTTCTTCGCGAAATATGGCCGGCCCACTGCCACTTCAGCTTGCTAATTGTTTGAGCTATGTCGATAACCTTGGTTCTCTGTCGGATGTATTCGTTGCGAATCCTATCCTTCAGAGAAACTCCGAGCATAGCTCTTTAGATAAGGATAATATCTACACTATATTTACATAAGGTGATTCTACGCGGACGTCATGTTACATGTACTATATTTGTTCACACTATTTATGTATCTAATATTCTTCTTAGTCGTGAAAACCTCTCAATAGCCTTCTGTTTCTATTTTCTTGTTTTTTAATTTACTGTATGCGTGCTGCTGGTTTTCCTTGTATTAAATAAATAAATGTTTAAGAAAAACACGCACATATTCGACGACATGTGGGTTTACAAATCACATTTCATCAAATATGTGTAAGATATAAGACATTTATTCGACACTGCTGCACATGGTCACAATAACTAAGGCACATCTTAACATAAGGCCTATGTCCAGCAGTGGACTGGTATAGGCTGATGATGATGATCTTAACATAGCACAGAGAAAATAATATGTTGGAACAAAGCTTGAGAACAATGAGTAATAGTGAACAACAAGTATAGTAATCGTTTAAAAAGTACAGATTTGTAAAAAAAAAATGTGCCTGTCAAAAAGGCAATAGCTCAGCGAAAGGCAGCGCTCGAGGAGTACACTGTTTTTGATGACCACTGTGGTGCTGTGGGCAAAGGTCTGCCTGCGACGCAGGAGGTTGCGGGTTCGATTCCCACCTCCGGATAAATGTCTGTACGTTCTGCAGATGTTCAGGGTGTTCTGGTCGTTTTTCTATGTATAACAAATAATATCTATCTATGTTATGTAGTATATCGGTTATCTAGTACCCATAACATAAGACCTGCTTAGCTTGGGGCTAGGTGATGCTGTGTGAATTGTCCGCCATTTTTTTTGTTAGTAGAAGATTTATAAGAAAAGAAGATATAAAAAGCAATCTTCTTCAGTTGCTTCACTCAGGCACATCATTTCATCCACCTACGCTTCCCACAATTATGTTTTATATGCCTCATAATTATTTAAATGATAAAGTTCTATGATACCCGTAAGTAGAAAGTCATGGTACAACCACCTACCCCTAACAGGTAACCTTAGTACCAGTTTTGTATAGTTTACGAATACAGACTGAAAACCAGCGTCGTTACAGTCCTCGGGCGGTAGCGACATTAAGCTGAGTCTGGACCTGTTTAGCCGCGCACTGTGGCAAGGGCAATTTCATCATCATCATCATCAGCCTATATTAGTCCACTGCTGGACATAGGCGGGAGGCCTATGTCCAGCAGTGGACTATGTGCGTCGTCCAATGAGCGTTTTTCACAACTGTTTTTCATTTTTATTATGTGAGTTTATCAGTTTAATGTGTTTTAATTTATGTTCTCAAAATAATAAAATTGCAGTATAACTTTGAATGATCAGCGATTGAAAACTTTATTGTTTAGGTTTTGTGCAAACCCATACTAGGCACTCAGGCGTAGGCAGGTACGTAAAGGCTTTTAATATGTCATTACGAGTATCACAGATACGAATATAAATATAATACTGAGAATCTACCAAAATAATAAAGATTATGCGTGGGTATGTATTCAAACATATTACAAACACGCTTGAGCAAAAACCAGCGTATTTTAGTAACAACAGTGGAACTGAACATCTACCCAAAAAGCTCATTATGAACCTTGAAACAAGTGCATAAGAACGTGATGTAGTCACTTCTGTGGCTCACTGTAGACTTTACGACCTCATACGACTATAACTTAGGCAGGTTTATGGTTAAGGAACACGGCTAGGGCCTAAATATTTAGTAAATCCGTCCATAATATTATAAAAGTGAAAGTAACTCTTGTCTGCCTGTCATAGCGTCTAGAGTCATGTCTAGTGTTATACCTACCTATGATTTCGTATAGTTAAGTATTAAAATCTCACATTAATACATACAAATTGAGGACTTCCTACTCAATTTCAGCCTTGTCTTATTATTTTTTGTACGTGTAATCGAGATAAAATTAAATCTCGTATACTTTCTTCGAATACATACAGATGCCACTCTTCCTAAGGGCTCAGTCAGGGAATGAACGCGCTCGCAGAGTGATGGATTTTAGCATACGCCGTAACATATCTTGCTCGCTGCTTACGCCCCGTACATAACACAATCCTGCAGATACTGCGAAGAGGCGGATGAAACGCCCCTCCATCTGCTTGGTGAGTGTGGAGCACTGATGCACAAACGCAGCACCCATCTGGGCAGGCATCTGCATAGCCCAGACGAGCTGCGAGACATCACCCTGAAGAAAATCCTACAGTTCCTAGCAGCTGCAAGGGTTAGTGGTGAACTATGAACGCTACGGCTTCTGGGCTGAACGTATAAGTGGCGATCACAATAGGCCTATCATGGCCGCTGTGACACCCAAGCCACCGAAATATAATAAAAACAAAAAAATAATAATATGCCCCCTAACAGCCAGTACCCGACTTTACGTAAAGGTTTTCTTTCAGAACCATAAAATTATAAATTTAAACTATCTAAACTATCTATTTTCCAGCGGCAAAAGAGTTCAAGTCCCGACACTGATAGAACGCCCGCTAATCGCTCACTAGTTGCTCTCCCGACTTCACTTAACTTTTTAAACTCATCCAGTCAAGGCGAAAGAGAATTAAAACTAAAAATACTTTCCAACTATTTAATTTTATCACTTCGAACAGTTTTCAAACTGAATAACTTTGCAAATTAATTCCTTTGAAAGGTTATTGAAAGGTGGTATAAGATGTTTAAATTAGAAATCTCTTTTTAATTTCAACGCGAGAATAGATTTCGAGATAAACTTTGGAACAAGTTTTTTAATCATAATTAGGGAGCTTTTTTCAAGCTACCTTCTTTCAAGTTATTCGTAATCTATAACAATCTACAGAAGAGGCAGAAGAAAATTTGTCCAATTCTTGGCAATCGTCAGGGAGATTTAGTCAGAGAGTTCACCCTTAAAAACATAACGAATAAAGTTCCAAATCTATTTATATATCCTTTATTGTATGGGAAATTTAATCAAAACAATCAATTTATATTTTTTGTACGAAATTACGAAACAAAAATGAATTCAACAAAACTAGATCAAAAATAACCGAGCTTTACCGGTTAACTTGAATATATTGACCATTTTATACCATGATATTAAATAACTGCGGGCCACGAAAAATGCGATGCGTGTGTTTAGTAAGTAAGTATTCTTGAAACTACGCTATTTACGTATATTCCTCAACTTCAACAGCCTATATTGGCTCATTGCTGGATGCAGGCATCTCCCTGATAAGCACCATATTGGTTTTTTTCTCTTGACGCCCCCATGAGATAAAAGCCGGTGGTAAAGTGTTCTGCAGGAGGCGCTGCTGCCCGCCCCCCGGTAGACATCCCTTAGTCGCCTCTTATGACACCTGCAGGAAGAGTTGGGGTGGTGCAATTATTCGTTATCTTTTCATTTCTTAGATATTCTGATCTAGGAGTGGAAACTAGTTCTGTTTCTTCCATCTGGCGTGGTTTAGTGACTTGTAGTGGATCTTCTTCATTCTATTGTTTACTAGCTGCACCCCGCGGCTTCGCCTCCGTGGAAATCTATGTGTCAAATGGTTTAAATGATAAAAAACGTCTTTCTTTTAAGTAGATAGATTTCTATATTGTGTCTGATTTTGTGTGGTATAATAAAGTGTTTTCTATCTATCTATAATATAACTATAATAGCTTAGTATCATTATGAGTAGTATATTTTATTATGTTTGTAAGTTCTGTAATCTAGCTAAACTGTTGTCCACACTACCCAAAGGTTAGCAGGTAGAGAATGCTATCTAGCATTATGCTCGCCTATGTACACTTTTTGTGCAATAAAGTATATTCTGTCTATCTATCTATCTTGGCCTCTGGCATTTCATTGACCCGCTGATTTCCTAGTGTAACCGCAGTGTACACGCCGGGACACTAAACACGTGCGCGACATGTCTCCTGTCAGACAGCGGACGCGTTTCATGCTTTATTTCCTTCGCTGGACACCGACAAAAATATTTGTGGCCGACAGTGTACGGATGTTTTAGAGTTAGGTTTGGAATGTGAAATGTTTGAAAGATTGAAACTATGTTGTTTGTTAGTCCTGACTGGTTATTCTTCTGTTTTACTAGAATAGAAGTACTTGCTAGAGAGAGATAGCTTTAGAACCGAGTGACCAGGAGAAGTGAGAAGAAGAATTTGATGTATGTATGTTTTAATTTTTTTTATTTAAACACGTAAGTATAAATTTTTATTATATACATGTTTACGTTTTACTCTAACATTTTTAAATTACAATTTAGTTATAATGTTTTATTTATAATTAATTCGTGTAATTGGTGATTTTAAGGACCAGAACACCCTGAACAAATATCTGCAGATCGTACACACAATTGTCCCGAGGGGAAGTCGACACCGCAACCTCCTGCGTCGCAGGCGGACCTTCGCCCACCACGCCACAGAGGTCGTCGTTTGACTTTTACCTAAGAACCCACCTGCCGATCCAATCCCACTAATCACTCGCGCCTCTCACTTGCTCCGTAAATTGGGTTGGGGTTCTAATTAGGGACCTCTGGTCTGGATTACGCAAACGCTTGGTCGAAGGTTTCTTTTATTTATGGATGTCTGGTTTCATCTGTGAGGATTACAGACCGCCTTTTGAATTCTTTTCTCTTTATTGTTAGACTTGTCAATTTTTGAGGTGTCAATTTTTTACGAATTTAGTAGAGAAATCTTTTTGCAGCGTATATACCAATATAGTAGGTATAAATACTTTTTAGTATTTTTTAGTTCTGTAATCTTGCACTACCTACTAAATTGCTGTCCACGCTACCCAAGGATGTCTTCCTTTTCCAAACACGCATAATCAATGGTTATTATTGACGACCTCTGTGGCGCGGTGGGCGAAGGTCCGCCTGCGACGCAAGAGGTTGCGGGTTCGATTCCCGCCTCGGAACAATTGTGTGTACGATCTGCAGATATTTGTTCCGGGTGTTCTGGTCGTTTTCTATGTATAATAAAAAATATCTATCTATGTAATGTATTGTATTATGTATATCAGTTATCTAGTACCCATAACACAAGCTTTGCTTACCATGGGGCTAGATAATGCTGTGTGGATTGTCCTGCATTATTTATTTATTTATTATTTATTATTAACAAGCGGACCCGACAGACGTTGTCTTAACTATGAATATTGAGCATTCTGTCAATGTTATGTCAAACGCCATAAGGTTACATCAAAAAAGTTTGAATTGTAAAAGCGCTATGGTTACATTACAAATAATTTAATACGGTGGTTAAGTATTCTTAAATTTTCTAATTTTCCGCGCAATTTAATAAATTTTCACAAGAACCTTCTCCGGGCAATAACAAAAACAACAAAAAAAGAATTAGCGACATCCAGCCGTTCACGCGTGATGCTGTGACCAAGGGAAATAGGGATTTATTTATATATATAATATATTTATTTTTATTTTATTTTTTTATTTATACTTTTTGCACGTTAAACTATATATAAAACCTATTCTAGAAAATTTATACAAAGGTGAACTTAACCCTAAAAAGAGTTCTCTTCCAGTAAACCTTATTGGGAGAGAGAGATAAAGTATATAATATATAGATAGAACACGATAAAGGCAATTATGTCTCGTTGGACACTTTTCTGTCAGTGTCAAGTAATGGAAAGTAATAGTAAATTACCTGAGTCGTTAACATTGACCCATATTATTGTTAAACTTTGACGTTATAGTTAGGTTGATAGATCCAATGGCTATCGATGCCCTGTTCACATATTAATGAACAATAAGTGGTAGGTACAATTGAACTGGGTCAAACAATAAATCACACATTATTAAATGTAAAAGTACAGTTAGTAATCACACTATTAATACAAATGCGGAAGTTTAGATGTTTGGATGTTTGTTACCTTTTTACGTCAAAACTACTAAACGGAGCGGGGTGACATTTTGCATACCAGTAGTTCAAGGCCTGGATTAAAAAAGGGAACTTTTTATGCCATAAATCCTTAATAACGAAATAACGCGTGCAAAGCCGGCGACAGAAACGATTAATATAAATGCGGAAGACATCCAAACTTTCGCATAGATGGATGTATGTGTGGATGGATGTTTGTTATTACTTTATGCCAACTACCATGGATAAGGCTGAAAGTTTGAATTTTGCATATACATATGTACGTACAAACAGAAGTTACTTTTTATTCCATAAAATACTTCCCATGTGATATAAATATCCTTTAAACGTTTCGATAGATACAACGCGTGCGAAGCCGCGGGCAGAAACTATTAGAAAATATAACTGCTACTGGTAAAATATGGTAAATTTCCGGAATTTATTTTTATTGTAAAACGTATAATTACAATAATTAGAGCGAGTTTTCTACTGATTGCGAAGGAAAAGTAAAAGAAAATTGTTTTTAAATTATGGTTTGCAAAAGATAAAATAAATGTGTGGATAATTGGAGTTGTGAGTTAGCAAGAAATGTATTTATTCTATTGTACTGAACATTTCTGAAGACTCAAATAATATCGTTTCTTCTTCTTCTTTGTCGTTGTCTTCATTGCTGAAGGTCGTGCCCGTCCTGGAAAGCTTTCACGGTGACGCTGATGAACCGCTTCCACACCACTCTGTCTTCGGCCTGTCTCAGGGCTGCAGGCAAAGTGAGTCCCGTTGTAGCCTTAATTTGATCAGAAGAAGAAGAAGTACTTAGTGAACATTTCTGACGACTCAAATAATATAAAAGAGTCGAATAAAAGTACTCCTAGAGGTGTGCTTTAATACGTACCGATCTTATCCATCCAAAGGTTGCCTGAAGGAAATCGCTGCTAGCGATAAGGCCGCCGATTGTGCCACTAGACTTAGTATTAAGATCCATTGGTGCAACAGATGGTGCAATAAATAAATATTGTCTTCGATTAATAATATAAACTCGAAATCGAGTACTTTATTTGTAATGTACCGATCTTAGAAGAAAACAATAATAAAAAAATTAAAACAAATAATATTCTTATAAATAAAATTCTAGAATATTCAGCTAAAAAAATCAAAGCAAATCTTCCTGTTCTATATTCAACATTAACTCGTAGCTTTTGAGACAAAACATCATTTAACTGCGATCCCCAGCCATCATGCCCGGCGTGGGTATTATGGGTATTACCACTCCGTGAGATAAAAGCTAATAAGACGCTTCTTTATTTATTTATTTAAATAAATAAATTATTATGTTGGCGTCCAGCAGTGGACCAATATAGGCTGTTGAGGTGAGGAGGGACCTATTTTACAAGTAAACTTCAATACTAGCCTCTAAACACCTTACATTTTATAATGATTAATAAAACACCCTATAAATGTCAACAGAGAATAACAACAGGATGACATAATCGACTTATGGCACTCATTTATTTCCTCCACGTGAGATATAACAAGTTTTAGGTCGTTAGTCTGTTAACTAGTCGCAACGTGTCGAGCCTTAAATAGGTCAAGATGCCACGTCCTCACTAATCTAGTAAGAGTAACTATGCCTTAAGGCTACGCCGTAGCTTCGTAGCAGCCGTAGAGTTTCGTAGCAATTGCTACGAAGACGTGAATTTTGAAGAGACATTTTGAACGTTATTTTGAATGATACATATTTTGTATGCTGACTTTCTTACAACACTCCTTTACAAACCTTTGTGGTTTTCTTAATGTTATTATTAAGATTTCTTTGTAATTTTATTTTTAGTTAGTTAAAAAATAAAGATTACTGGCCTCTGCATTTTCCTTCGCTAATTTTTTTACCTGTTCGAAATAATAAATACCCCTTGTCATTTAGCTTAGGGCTATTATGTTAATTGAAGTATATTGGAATTCTGATCCATTTGATTTTTGACTTTTCCAATATTTTGCTGCAGTTAAACTGCTACAGTAACGATAAATGAAGGCACTGCAAGTAAAAATAAATCGTAAAAAAAAAACATGATATATATCCGGCTTGAAATGACTTTTGTGTTAATAACCATGTTAGTTCCAAACGTTTTGATACTTCCAGAGTAACTTCATACACACAACAAATATACAAAAATAAACTATTTCGCTCTTCTTGAGCGATAAGACCGCCAAATTGTCACATATCTTGTATTATTATTTTTTATCTTGTTTCTTTTATTTTTAAGTGTGCAGTAAAAGTATTGTCAATCTATTTGTTCATATAAAAAAAAATGCTGGACAATTCACACAGCATTATCTAGTCCCATGGTAAGCAGAGCTTGTGTTATGGGTACTAGATAACTGATATACATAATACAATACATTACATAGAGAGATATTTTTATTATACATAGAAAACGACCAGAACACCCGGAACAAATATCTGCAGATCGTACACACAATTGTTCCGAGGCTGGAATCGAACCCGCAACCTTCTGCGTCGCAGGCGGACCTTCGCCCACCGGCCACCACATTGGTCGTCATATATTTTTATTATAATGTATATTTTTCATATTTTTTAGATATTTCTAGAATATTAAAAACCTATACAGGGTGGCACATTTAGAGCGGTCAGTATGGGAAAGTCTAAAACTATAAGACATACGAAGATCTCTTCTAAGGTACCATGTCATCGATTTTAGTAAAAAGAAAAACTGCATTCATACATTTTTTAAAAACCTGTACTCAGCTCGGGAATCGAACCCGGACGTTTTGAAAATTAAAACTAACACTATTTATATTTAAATATTGTTACTATGAAACATGATGTCCAAAATGAATAAAATGCATTGTTTTGTTTGCATATCCTTTAATTTATTATAGTAAATTTTCGAAATGACCACCATTTTTTTCAATACAAAAATCAAAACGTTTAGGTAACAATCTTACTATTGCGTTTTGTATCTTCAGGTGGTGAATTTGCATTAAAATTGACTCTAACGCTGCTTTTAGGTCTTCAATGGTATCGTAGCTTGTTTTGTTCACTTCATCCTTAACGTAACCCCACAAGAAATAGTCTAGTGGGGTTAAATCGGGTGACCTCGCGGGCCATTTAATAGGGCCGTCCGTACCAATCCATTTTTGAAGAAAGTTCTCATTTAAAAATTCTCTAGCTATGTGACTACTGTGAGCCGGTGCTCCGTCCTGTTGAAAATAAACTCGTTCTTTTACTTCTGCTGGCATTTCTCCTAGGACCTCTAAAAGATCTACTAAGATTGCAAGGTACTTAAATCTGTCCAAACGTCCATCATAAATCTTAAGCATGAGAACCTTATTATGAAGTAGGCCAACCCAGCAGTTGAATGAGAATCTAACTTGACGACGTCCTTCGTGCACTCGGTATGTTTGTACGAGTAACAAGTTGTGACATCAGCAAAGAGTTATAAACAACCATAGAGACAATTTTACACACCTAAGCGCTTTGAATGTTGTATTGAAAAAAATGGTGGTCATTTCGAAAACTTAGGTACTAAAATAAAATAAATGATATAAAAACAATACATTTTATTCATTTTACATATCATGTTTCACAGTAACATTTACTGCTTATAACCTACACAATCGATATCTAAATATAAATAGTGTTAGTTTTATTTTTCAAAACGTCCGGGTTCGATTCCCGAGCTGAGTATAAGTTTTTTTAAAATGTATGAATGCAGTTTTTATTTTTACTAAAATCGATGACATGGTTCCTATGAAGAGATCTTCGTATGTCTTATAGTTTCAGACTCACCCATACCGACCGCTCTAAATGTGCCACCCTGTATAACCTATATGTATAATACCTAAATGTTACATATGCCTTGACTTTTAAAGAGTGCAAAGCTGCAGTTGAAAACTGTAGTTTTTCCTGTAGCTGAATATACTTTAATATTATTTAATACCTCAAACTTGGCTCTAGTTTCACGGTGTTTTTTCTTCCATTTAGTTTGTTAATGAGCGCATGATCCGCTCTGCAAAGTCGAGTTTTATGAGAAGCAGTCTGGGAGTTTAGGTTTTTGCAGGAAATGAATGGTGGGTTTTTGAGTGGTCTAGACTGGTTATATGAGATTACAGTTTATTTTGTAAATGGGGAAATTATTTCAGGTTTTTCTACACATATTCTGTTGCAGATTTTTTTTTTTGACCTGCTGTTGTTGTAGTTATAGATCTTTAAAAGTACGCAACGAATATTGATGCGGTTTTTTTTAAATAGATAGAGTGATTTAACAGGAAGGTTTGGTACACATAGATTTAGACGCGGGCGAAGTCACGGGGTGCAGCTAGTTGATAAAAAAATACAATAGAACGGGAGCGAATGTGTTTTTGGAACGTCAATATAAATCATGAGCTAGTGAAGTAGTTAAGAGAATAAAGTAACGAGCGAAGCGAGTGGCTTAATGTTTTAATTGATTTATACCTAGGCTGTTTTCTTGAATAGGCTCTATTGAGCTTTAAAAGCAGAACGCAAAGTGTTTTTTTAAGAATAAGGCATTCAATTGTTTACTCGAGCTAGACGGTAGAAAGACCTCAAATCGACGCACCAAAGTCGCTCTCTTCTTCCAACAGTTAAAGATAAACAAGCAGAATGTATCCATTAACCTGCGTTTAATTGCAGGACAGTGTTGCTCGTAAATCGGCGGGCGGCGGCAATGAATTGATTCCGACCAACATTACATCAGGAGTAAGCCGCGGAGCCGCCATGTTCGATTTATTTCTCCGGGGTCATATGGACTGGGGACTTTTTGTGGATGGCAACTTTTTTTGGCCTTGTTTGTTACTTGCACATTCAACGCCGCAATCGGCAGCGTTTTTCAATAAGTAGCCACTACTAGCTTTCATAGTAAATAGTGTTACAAAACAAATAAACGTGAACATAAACTTAAAAGTTATCTTTAGCACGATTTTAGCCCATCTTTCTTAAATACTCTCAGTGTGGTTGAGCTCATGATTTGTTGATTGTGGCAGTACGTTTTTTAATTTCATACAAATTGTAGTAACGTTGATGCTACTGAGTATAGATATTAAAGCCAATGAAAGGACATGAGGTACGTACCGAGCGGCGCCGGCGGCTTGTTTGCTTTTAAAAAGTCTTGACACACTCAACAGACATGACCGGTTACCAAAACACTGTCGGCTGTCTACAATATTCATACGCTGAAATGCCCAACAACCCCGGGCTATGTCGCCGACAATACAATACAATACAAATACGCTTTATAGCACATCAAACACAGAAAAACAAAAACAGTAAAGACCAAAGATACAGATGCACAATGGGCGGCCTTATCGCTAAGAGCGATTTCTTCCAGGCAACCTTTGGATGGACACGTAGCTAAAGTACAGGTATGACGGTGGCGTATTATAGACTAATGTTGTTTATAAATTATATACAATACAAATACATAAATACATGTTTATACGTTAATGGAAATAAATACTGATTACAGACACTATTACATATACATACATTAAATATTAACTATTTGAAGTTGAAGAAAGAAAATGTTCGTAGACCATTTGTTTAAATATAGGGAGAGATTTAGCTTAACACTACACTTTGATGTCCTTTCCATGAATTGCTCGTCTACAACCATCACGTAATACAAACTCCAAGCAACACGGTCGTATATAGTGCGTTCAGTTCCACCACAGATAACATAACATCTCTACGGTCTACCACGTATATTGTACCGTATGTAACGTACGTTACGTGCTACGTGCCAAGCGTGTAAGCTAGATGTTATTCTGGGATTCTCTCGAGAACCAGGATTAAAAATAAGCATGGACTTGAATTTAAACGTGAGTGCTAGGAATATACGCTTATTATGGTTAGGACGCTTAGGGCATAGGAGACTAATATATTACTACATATATCTACATACTATCAGGTTTGTCTTCCTTAAAATCTGGATATTTTTTTAGGTAAAGATTTGTAGTGTCCAGACCTTCATGTATCGACCTCATGAGAAATGAGAATGCTCAAAAACAAATCAACTCAATCTTTTCAGTGAACAGAGAATGTTGTTTTTACAGATTTCAAATATTTTACCTTCATATATACCTACCTACCAATACATTATATTAATCTGTATACACAATCTATAGAATAAAAAAGAAGAATAAAAGAATTTATTTATAGCCACACACACACACCCAATGTTAAACAAAGTTACAAAAAAGGAAAAGACACATAAATACAGAAAAACATAAGTAGTAGAGTCCCAAGAGTAAGAAAAACTGGTCTTTCCCTATGTGCGCGGCTAATAAGGTCCCGTCTCAGCTTGTTGTCATTATCGACCGAGGACGATAGTGACACTGGTTTTCAGGCTATAGGTACTTGGTAGGTACTATAGGTACTTGGTGCAGCATTTGCTCACATAGAATTTGCCTAAAACATGGGGACGTAGCTTATTGCATATATGGATCATATTATTTTCAACCGTTACTCGCCCCATTGCTGGGCAAAGGGTATAGTTGGACCTTTGTTGATTTTACAGATTTTAAATATTTTACCTTCCTATATTGCGAAAAGCCGTAAGGATTTTGATACTGTTATTATGACAGAATTCTTTAGTTCTTATTGTGTCATCATCATCGCCATCCACTGGAAGTTTTACCTACCACTGGGTTAAAGACCTCTCGAAGTTTGTATCCTGTTCTGTAATGTGAAATATTAATAATGAACTCTCCATTTATTGGGAGACCTGAAATATATTTCAAAAGGTAAATAGATTCATAAACCAGTTGGTTAAAATTCAATCAGTTTTGTGGTTTTACTTTTACATTATCACATGATTTAAAATTTCATTTAATCGCTCAAAAATGGTGAAACCTGTGCATTTTTAACCACCAAAACCGCAAGCTGGTGATTACTCACTGGTTTCCATCCAGTCGCATCAGCTGAGTTTATTTATTCACAAGAACCTTACTTTAATACTTTTTACGACGACCGATGTGGCGCGGTGGGCGAAGGTCCGCCTGCGACGCAGGAGGTTGCGGGTTCGATTCCCGCCCCGGAACAAATGTGTGTACGATCTGCAGATATTTGCTCCGGGTGTTCTGGTTGTTTTCTATGTAGAATAAAAAATATTTATCTATGTAATGTATTGTATTATGTATATCAGTTATCTAGTACCCATAACACAAGCTCTGCTTACCATGGGGCTAGATAACGCTGTGTGAATTGTCCAGCATTATTTATTTATTTATTTTTACTTTACGCTATTTTTGATGTATTTGTGACTTGATAAATCAATTCCTAATATATTGACTAGGTTGGTACATACCATATTATTCTTATTATTACTGGACCGGCTGCACCGCCGCGCCGTGCACCGTCTTCAGCTGACAAACTGATTACGTCATCTACACACTGTCGCCGTAATTACAAAATAGCGTGTTATTAATTTACTTCTTCGCTTCGCCCGCATGGAAATATATGTGTCAAATGGTTTATAAACCTTCCTCTTGAATCACTATTAAAATCTATTAAATCTATTAAAAAAACCGCATCAAAATCCGTTGCGTAGTTTAAAAGATCTAAGCATATATAGGGATAGACAGACAGCGGGAAGCGACTTTGCTTTATACGGTAGTGATTAATTAAGTTTATGTATATTTTATGTATGCTAGTTTTAAGGTAGGTTATATATTACTATGGATTCTACGTTAGTAACTGCTAGCACCAAGTACCTGTAGATTTATATTATGTAAAGATCATATTTTAGTCGAAACCTTGACCTACTAATATAAACCAGAACATCAAACACAAGAAATCTGAGACTCCAATAACCTACATCTGAAACCAACAAAATACATAATCGTCCCTAATCCATATAACCAAATTCGAAGCTCGAATCAACCCACGTATGTTTACCCCGACAGGATTATCCCCAGACAGAAACACCTCAAAAGAAGTATCGGTTACTCCGGTAACTACGTTTTGGTTGGAAAATAAAATTATAGAGTACCTTTTCGTCCACGGAAAGCGTAACATGCCTCTGTCGTGTTCCGCATACTAAAAAGTCTTGGATGGGAAGACGTATCGATTTCTGCGAGAAGTATTTGTCGCGAGCGTGTCTGTTACGCTGTTTCTATTGGCTGTTTTATCAATGAATGCTGGAAGGCGAAAACACTTTTTATGTACGTTTTTTTTCTTTATTTATTTTAAAGGAGTTTAGTCAACATGAATTACGCCACTCCCGTAAATGAATTGATCTAAGTTATCTCTTACAGTTTTGTCATAGATTTCTTGCATACTTACTATATCATAAAACTTTTGAAACGATTATGGTTATTAATACAAACGTACAAATTATGACCTACGGAGCTGAGACGTGGACACTCACGATAGGGCTGGTCCACCAGTTCAAAGTCGCTCAGCGAGCTATGGAAAGAGCTATGCTCGGAGTGTCTCTGAAGGATAGGATTCGTAACGAATACATCCGATGGAGAACCAAGGTTATCGACATAGCTCAAAGAATTAGCAAGCTGAAGTGGCAGTGGGCCGGCCATATCTCCAGAAGAACCGACAGCCGCTGGGGCAAACGTATTAAAAACGTAAACGGGCTTAAAGTCGTACTTTTGATAATATTGGGCCTGCAAGCTGTCTTTTATCTGATTCTGTCATTATAAAATGCATCTAATTATTACGAGTTTACAGCCCATATTTGAATACTCTTGTGCTGTGCGGCAGGCAGTTGTACGGTTCAGATCTTCGAACACCTTCAACTCTATTTTAGAATGCGGCATATACGTCCACACGAACAAAGTGCGAGCCTAGTGTTTTACAAGATAGATGTCTCTAACGCTTGTAAATATGTTTATAGAATGGATATTCTTCTTGACCATATTCTCTAAAAGTTTCCACACGTCCGTCTTCACTAAAAGTAAACCCTTTTAAAAAAGGCACCTCGCTCACATAAATTCCGCCGACGGTAATTTGATGGTCATTTCCGAAACAATTGAAAGGAAAGGTGCTATAGATATGGGTCGGAACGACCGTATGACGGTAGCCGACCGTAATGGAACCTTAACGGTAAGTGATACCTTAAGTGTTAATATTTCTGCGGAATATCCAATATTGAAAGGATGTAGGGAAATAATATTGGAGGTGGAAAATGACGAGAAATCCAATTGATATTTTGAGGACCGATGTGGAATGACGGGCGAAGGTTCGCCTGCGATGCAGGAGGTTGCGGGTTCGATTCCCCGCCTCGAAGAAAATATTTGTACGAACTGCAAATATTTATAGCGGGTGTTGTGTATTTTCTTTGTAAAATAAAAAATATCTATCTTTGTAATATATAAGGCATATCAGTCATCCATAACACAAGATCGCAAAACTCTTTATTTCCAGCAAAACAAAAAATCTTACTTAAAACTTAGAAAATGCAAATTCTTAGAATTAAGCAAACTATGGCTACTTTTATCCAAGAAAAATGCGTTAAAAGCCGCGGGTCACTGCTAGTAGTTTTTAAAGCAGATGGCCAATAAAACAGTATACTTAGGCTCTGCAAATAGCCTGTCTGCGTTAGCCATAAGGTTTCGACCTACGACCCTATGGCTATGGCTAGGTACTTTCAGCCGCAATAAAGCTTACACTTAGTGTTAAAATACAAGGCCAGTGCACCTCAAAAAATACAAAGCGCGAGTTAAACCCCTGATTGAGTGGGGCCGCGTCAAGCGTAGCAAGGTGAAATCCCTTCTGACCAAATAAGTCTAAGGGCGCTCTTACTGAAGTACCTAATAGGCGTACTCAGCCCTGACTGTTCATTTTTCAGCTGGGTAAAGCAAATAAACGAAGCTTAGGCACTCAAGTAAGGTCAATAGAGAAATACGTCGTTTGAGATAGGCTTTTGGTTGGTTTTAGAAAGAAAGAATAGTTTATTATTTGTAACTCAATACACAAAAAATGAAATAAAACAAACATGAGTAAAAAAATAAAGGACAAAACAGATTTTTGTAATTGAGTCACAAAACGGACTCTATCTCAGCATGAGTTAATTGTAAGCATGTTACAACCAACGCTGGTCTTCCGATAGAGCCGTTTGGTGAGATGTAAGGCTATTAGGTACGTATGGTACTTTTCTATAGCAATATTTGATTTAAGTGACTTCATAATGTTCAGGTATTTAATAAAGAAGAAAATTTGTCAAAATTGAGCAAATCCAAAGATAGATTATTAGGTCGCTTTCCGGCCAGGTGGGATGACGACCTGCGAAAGACTGCAGGGAGATGCTGGATGCGTCAAGCTGAAGACAGGGCGTCATGGCGCTTATATCGGCCTATGTCAAGCTGTGGACTAACATGATATGATAATGAAAGATACCTTGTTTATAAATTGAAATCCCCATACATCATATATTAACAATCCATCAACTATGTGATATGATATCACGCCACATTTCGATATGCCATTTGAAAGCACTTAGTAGAGGCGGCCTATGTCCAGCAATCGACTGGTATTGGCTGATGTTGTTTTCGGTGTCGAACGAAAGCTAACAAATATAAAGTTGACTGCAAAAACAATCCTAAAACACGAAAACTCGCCTATAAATTCATCGAAAACTGCAAAGCAACTAGCAATGAAAAAAGTTTCGTTCAAAAATGAAATGAAATTCGTAACGTAAAAATTACGAAGGCTTTGCCGCTCACACGGTTGGTAAAGTGCTAGGCCTGGCGTGAACTGCCGAACACACAGGGCCATGGAGTACTTACATCTGGATCTCATACGATAATTAATAATGCCAACAAATTCACTATTCATCATCATAAGCCTATGTTAGTCCACTGCAGTACATAGGCCTCCCCTAATGAGCGCCATAGCGCCGATAGCGCCATAGCGCCCTATCTTCAGCTTGACGCATCCATCCCGCATCTACCTGCAGTCTTTTGCAGGTCGTCATCCCACCTGGTCATAGAGCGTCCTACACTACGTTTATCGAGTCGTATACTCCACTTAAGAACATGTTTGCCCCAGGCGGTTGTCGGTTCTTCTTTTCATGGTTCGCATCATTCATTTTTATCTTAGGAAAATTTAAATATTAGCATAATTAAATTACACGTGAATTTTAGTGTGTACAAAAGTTTTATTCATTGCTCTATTTTCTAACATTCGAAATTCAAATAAATATGATTCACTCACTGTGTTATTCCAAAAGAAAACAAAAGGTAGACGAACTTATTTTTAAATTTAGAAGGTTTCATATAAAAAAGATCTTACGATTCAAAGAGTAAAAAGTTTTTATGTTCTGTGTTTTGTGGTGGGGTTACATTATTAGGTACGAATTTGTTCACGGACTTTGGAAAAAATATCATGAAAGCTTTCAAAACTTCTGAGACCTTTGTGGTCCGATAGTGAAATGTTCCCAACGCGAGCGCTACGCTACTAATTATTCGAAAACAAGTTCTAGGATGTTTTTGAAGCCCAAAAAGACCAGAGTGAAGTTGGTGGTTTGTTTCCATTTTGTACGGAAATTAAATTGTTTGAACTGTCGCTAGCAATGTTTGAATGCAATTATCTCAGATGAGAATTGCTTTGTAATGCATTTTAATGTATAAAGTAAGAAAACCACAAAGGTTTGTGTTGACGATTTTAGAACCTTATAATTTAACAATGTATGAACCATAGACATTAAGTATGTTGATTTATTGTTACCTTAAGTATTGTAGTTTGACCATATATAGCATTAGACGATAAGTGTGTTAATTTCTCATAATAAGTCGCAAGTACCTATGTAATGTACTGTGTTTACTAACAATTATGTGTATTTTCGTTGATGAATTGTAAACTTTAGCAATTAAGTCAATATGTTACTGTTACCTTACGATATAATATAAAATTTGAACAAAACTTAAGCCCCGCCCACTCAAGGACATCTCACCTTCAATTACTATAAATATAGCGCCCTCGCACGCACAAATTAAGTGCAAATTCAAACGTCGACAAGTTAACATCAAAGTCAAGTGAGATTTCCCGGGAAGGCGCTGCTATTCTCTTCGAAGAACGAGTATTTTCATTGAACCCTCATCCCAATTGGCTGCAAGGTGGTCACCAAGCCCAGCATCCTAGGCAGGATAGTGTCGGGTCCCTAAGGTAGTTTCTTTCACACGGAGGGACCCCACAGGCTGAAGAAAACCCCTAAAGTTTGTATAGGATTGTTATTAGCGAGTCAGCCGAGTAACTGTCACATAGGTTTGACAGTAGGTATTATGCTTAGCTTATTTTCTAAGTGTAATGTGCGTGCTTATGAATTCAAATAATAAACGGAATAATAACCGGGATTTTTTTTTAATGTTGTCTTCTTCCTATGCAAAAGATAGGTAATAGAGTTTTATTTATAAAAATCACTGTAGACAACCTCTGTGACCTCTGTGGCGCGGTGGGCGAATCCGCCTGCGATGCAGGAGGTTGCGGGTTCGATTCCCGCCTCGGAACAAATGTGTGTACGGTATGCAGATTTGTTCCGGATGTTCTGGTCGTTATCTATGTATAATAAAAAAATATCTACTAACAGTACCCATAATAAAAGCTCTTCTTACCTTGTAGCTAGATGATGCTGTGTGGATTATCCAGCATTATTTATATTAATTACAGTCCAAAACATACCACCTCTTACGATCACAATAAAACAATAAAGTACTTTACAGTAAACGCCCATCCAGTGGTTTAATTCGATGAATGGTTCAGGAGCCCGTGAAAAGCACAAATGTGGACGGATTTCCCGTTCGTTTTTCACTTATCAATTTAAATTATTTTCACTCTCCTTTGGTTGTAATGATGATGATGATTTATACGCATGACGCGGCCTGTAGAAAATAAATAGGTACTTAAAACAACTAAAATGATACTATTTTAATACCTTGAATATTCTGAAATTAAGGTCATTTATACGTTTGAGTAAAGTCTATTAAATAATACAAATACATTGTCAGTTGAACTGCCAAGCAGCAAGTTAGTGAGGGGAATAACTTAAGGTTGGCTTTAATATACGAGCTCTCGTACTCGCTCTGTTTATCAACCAAAATATTAATCAACAAAACCTAATACCAAACCTAATTTCCCAATGGTCCAGCCGAAATACTAACTTAGTTTGGTTTGAAATATAAACGGGTCGTGCCTGAATTCAGAATTTCTGACTATTACTTGCTGAATATTATCTATTAGACGACTGATGTGGCGCGGCGGGCGAAGGTCCGCCTGCGACGCAGGAGGTTGCGGGTTCGATTCCCGCCTCGAAACAATATAATAAAAAATATCTATCTATGTAATGTATTGTATTATGTATATCAGTTATCGAGTACCCATAACACAAGCTCTGCTTACCATGGGGCTAGATAATGCTGTGTGAATTGTCCAGCATTATTTATTTTATATTTATTTAATATTATCAAATAAGCCATCACATACTTTGTACATATATATTGTTATTTGCTTAGAGTTAGAGTAGAGTAACGAAACTGAATAAGTAGTGTAAATCTTTTCGAAGTTTTAATGTAATTTAGTTGTGTTCGATTCTGGTGATAATTTGGACATAGACTTAGACATACCATTTATTTGCCACTACAAATACATACAATATAAATGAATAATTTGATGATGGCTTTACACCGTAGACAGGAAAACTACGAATAACTCAAGCCAAGTTTCATTTGAATTCATTCAGTATTTTTAGTGTGATACGTAGCCAATTGACAGACAGGAAGACAAAATAAAAAAAACTTTGATAAAAGAGTGCCCCATGTTTATTTAAAATATTTCTTCAATGTACAGAACTGAACCTGTACACCTGTTGTTTTATTATATAAGAAAAGATAAATAAATAAATAATGCTGGACATACCTATACCTACCAATATCTATACCTATGTGAGCGTACGGGACAAAATACAATACAATACAATACAATACAAATACGCTTTATTGCACATCAAACACAGAAAAACAAAAACAGTAAAGAACAAAGATACAGATGCACAATGGGCGGCCTTATCGCTAAGAAAGATTTCTTCCAGGCAACCTTTGGATGGACACGTAATAAAAAATATCTACTTATCTATGTAGTGTATTGTATAAAGTATATCAGTCATCTAGTGCCCATAACACAAGCTCTGCTTACCATGGGGCTAGATAATGCTGTGTGGATTGTCCAGCATTATTTATTTATCATTCTCAAATGTTGTCAAGAGACACGTTACAGTATAAAAGATATACAACCAACGAAACAAATTCGTGACGTTGAGTTCGGCGATGCGAAGCGCGGAGGCTGCCACCTGCAGGCGCAACCACAAACCGCCGTCTGCGACACTGACCACCACCAGACATTAGATCCACGGGAAACTCAAACTAATGGCCGAAATGTGTCCAACCTGAAAATCGTACGGATTCTTTTGTTCAATAAAGTTCGAATTCCTTTGGCAAAAATTGGTTTGAACGGTAACATGTAAATAACTTGTATATTCTCGAAACCTCAGCTGAATCGTGCTGGAATACAGAAGGACTTTTGTGTTGTTTCAAATTCAAATTTCAAATGAAACAAATGAACGAAGAACTGTATTCAGTTCTACATTTGAACAGCATTTGAATCTATAATCATACAGCATCTATAAGCATACAGCATTTTAATATATATATGGTGTTCGAATAATAGATATAATGACCTATTTAATTTTATTTCGAGGATTTGATAGAAGTTTTCATACATTATACGTCGAACCATAGATTATTGAAATTCTAAAACTCTGTTTTTTTGTCCATAGTCAAACCACCGACGAAGGTCTCTACTGATCGTCCGATATATTTCAGAAAACATTACCTTAGATCGAATAAAATAATATCTGCTTTATCCGAAACATAGATAACTCAAGATTTCTAGAGTTGAGTAATAAAAAAAAACTTTACCATTTGTTTGTCTGTCTTTGATGGGACACGAACGAAAC
The DNA here is from genome assembly GCA_947044415.1 of Eupithecia dodoneata. Classification (NCBI taxonomy): domain Eukaryota; kingdom Metazoa; phylum Arthropoda; class Insecta; order Lepidoptera; family Geometridae; genus Eupithecia; species Eupithecia dodoneata. The sequence continues at coordinate 3,125,561 of OX345665.1, forward strand.
AGTTTTACTGTTTCGTGTCCCATCAAAGACTGAGCACTATAAAGTCGTAAGTTTCAAACTGAATAAAAGTTTAATAACTTTTCCATTATAGTCAAGCAGTCTTTCACGTTTTGCAATAATAGATCAGGACAAAGCGGCCTTTCTCCTTTCCAATCAGGCGCGAAGCTAGGTCCACAGTTTCGATAAGTGTAAAGCTACCAACTTATTGAGACTTTTCCTATACCCTAGCCAAAGTCCATGTAGAATGTTTGTAAACAAACCACGGCATAAATATTTGTGAGATATGGCTCAAATTGTGAATATCCTTTTATTTAAATTGCATAATATATTATAGAAATTTCATTGATTTTGATTTTGAAATATGTATGTCAGTATTCTTATGTTTAATAAAAAAAAACTTAGGACTTAGATATTAAAACAATATAAATGAATAATTTGATGATGGCTTTAAACGGATAAAATTAATTAAATTGCATTTCTTTTAATAAATTCTATAAATGTAAATCACTTTTAGCACAAAGCGTTGCCATAACAGCAACGTAATCCTGCCAGTCAATATTGACGATACATTTCCAAGAATTCTAGACCGTCTGTCCTATCATTACCGGAACGACCATGCCAGTCTGTTCTCAATGCAAGCTCCTAATTAAAGCCACTTGTCAGGTTGTTCTCACCAGCTCTTTGTTGCATTTTTAATCTCAGATTCTGCATTTCATTTTAATTGGCTGAGGCTTTTGTTGCCTCCTAGCCTTTATAAGCGTCTAATCTTTTATTATTAGTCTGGAATTCTATATCTGCAAAGAGCAATTATTCACAATCACACTAATATTGGATGGATACATTCGGGATGAATGTTTGTTACTTCTTCTCGCCATAACTACTAAACGGATCGGGCTGAACTTTGCATATAGATAGTTCCAGACCCGGAATAAAACATTATAATGTACCTACTCCTGAAACCAACAATGGTGTCTTGCAATTTGCCTCGTCAGTTGCATTATAATCTGGTTGTTGCATTTCATGGCTATTTATTGGACATGACAGACATGAAGACATCAAACACGTTTATTTAGTTTAGTTAGTAAATAATCACAGTTCGAGCCACGGATCGCTTCGTGATAAAACGAGTGGGTACCTACAAAAGATCGCAAGCGTTTTCCTTTGTAAAACCTAAACAAAGTCGTTACGCGGCGTGAATTTTGCGAGAATTCCAAAATATGACGTCATTACCTTTTGTGAGACGCTCTCGTGTCATTTTTTTACACAGGTAAGTATGATGTTTTGAGAACTACTTTCAAAGGAAGGTTGGACGAGTCATCTTAAAAGTCCTTTATTTCTAGGATGGCAGATTTGGCAAACTCTATTCAAGCCTATAGAAGAACCAACAACCGGTGGAGTGGAGTGGAGACTGCGTCTTGGGGAACGTAGTTTAGAACACTCTCGCCAGGTGGTATGAGATTCAGCGAAATAATGCTGGGAGATGCGGGATAGCGGGGAAGGGGATTCATTTGGGGATTTCATTAGGGGAAGCCTATGTCCAGCGGTGGACAAGTATAGGGTGATGATGTATAATGACATAACAGAAGCTCTGCTTACCATGGGGCTAGATAATGCTGGGTGAATTGTCTAGCATTATATATTTATTTAATGTACAGTACATGTCTAGGCTCGTCATGACACGGACTTTTGAAGATTTCAGAAAGACTGCTTTAATTTACATAACCACAGTTTAAAAAAAATATTCTTTTAATTTTTTTTATTTTTTTTTGTTTGATATAAGAAAAACTTCGACTTCTAAGAGAATCTTAAAAACATTCGTGCATTCATTCAGCGCCCCTCTACTTATTGTGCTCAGGTTTTCTTTTATAAAGCAGTAAATCCATTAAAAGGGGGAATAACATCATAAAAAGTACTTTGCAAAAGTCTAAGGAAAGTTAATAAGACAGTTCTCATCGTGAGCTGCCAAGACTCATTCCAGAAGTTTTTCGCATTCGTTCTGCCTTTATTTTTAGGGTTCCGTAACTTTTCATAGGATAAGACAGTGGAATTTTGTCTTGAAATGAATACAAAAATAAATTAATAATAATAAATAATGCTGGACAATCCACACAGCAATATCTAGCCCCATGGTAAGCAAAGCTTGTGTTATGGGTACTAGATAACTGCGTTGCAGGCGGACCTTCGCCCACCGCGCCACATCGGTCGTCAATGAAAAAGGGATGGTTGGAAAGAAAATACTGGTTTTAGGCTGTTTTTGTTGAAATGTGAAGTCTAGAGTGACATCTAAGGGTATTGAGAATGTGGGCGTGGCGATGGATGGAGGAAATGACCAAGATGATGATAAGATGGGTCACACTTTTAAACGTACCGTTTGAGAATATCAATTATATTTTATAAACCTCTATCTTTATACAATAGCTTAAAGTTGTATAATATGTTTTCTTCGATTGACCTAAATCAGAGAAAGACAAAAACTGCCACTGTTTTTACTTGACAGATTACTTATAAATGAACTAGTTTTTGCCCACGGTTTCTCACGCGTTGTTTATATGGAAACGTTTAAAGGTTATTTCTTTTCCATAGGAACTGATTTATTGAATACAAATTAGCCTATGTTTTATTTCAGGTCTTAGTATGTATGCTAATGTATGCAAATTTCAGCCCGATCCTTTCAGTAGTTTTGGCGTGATGAGGTAACAAATATCCAATTTTTTTTGAGTGATTAGTGTTATAAGTGATTTAAAGTTTCGTATCTGAGACTAGACAATACAAATATTAAAACCTTTTTACAAGAAGGACCTCAGTATCATAAGTCCTACTCACACTTGGCCACCCTAATGGAGTCACCTGCGAGCTGACGTAATGCCTGGAATTATGAATACTTTCGCCCTATTTTACGGAGAGAACCTAAGTGCTCTAGTATTTCGTGAAAACCGGGATGTTTTCACGGAATAGTCTGGTATTCCGTGAAAACATCCCGGTTTCTGTTACATCTTCTTCAAGGAAAAGTAGCTAGGCGGACCATAGTCTTGTGAATTAGACCGGCTTTTTTCAAAGCATTTATTAGTAGGTATTGAATAGAACTTAGGACTTAGATATTAAAATCGTTGGTGTAGTGAGTTATTGAGTAAACGGATATATACTCGTACCTACTAATTTAGTTTTAGGTAGGTATGTCGTTTTTTTGATTTTGTGCTTGGAAAAATGCCAACTACGAACTGAATTTTGAAAAACACACATTTCGTGTTACGAAAAAATACCTATGCTTTACTTCTATAGTTTTTTGAGATTGTGCTTCAAAATTAATATTTATTCTATGCATTTATATCGTTCATCTGTAGTCTAGTAGTAACAATGCTCTAAAAGGACCCCGTCTAACTCATCATAAAAAAATTAAATCGCTCGGGGTTCTTTTTATTTTTGTTTTCCCAAACAGCATAAACATTTCAAGATATTAAATTCCGTGTAATGTTATGCCACTCGCGCCTATTCCGAAGATGCGGCCATTTGTATTCCCAAGGGTGGAATGCTGGATGCATACAATGTCTGCTGCATAGAGAATTTGAGACGAATTTTAGAATTTTTGTACATAAAATATTGTATTGAGCCTGTGTTCGGAATAGGTGGAAAATTTGCAGGTATTCGCTATACTAAACTAAATAGACAGTAGGGAAGCATAAACCATGACGACCGATGTGGCGCTGCGGGCGAAGGTCCGATTGCGACGCAGGAGGTTGGGGGTTCGATTCCCGCCTTGGGAAAAACATTTGTACAATCACCAAATATTTGTTCCGGGTGTTCTGGGTATTTTCTATGTGTAATAAAAATTACTTTTGTGTTTATTATAAATAATCCTCAAAATGTTGGGGCAGACATCTTGTAAAATACTTAAAAGGAAAATAATTGCCGTTCTGTTCCGTTGAATAATATATTATTATTAAAACTACTATTAATATTGTATTAAACCTACTAAAGACTCAATACATAGGTAGTATAATAGGAACAAATACAAAATTTTCTGGGCAGGCATATTGTAAATTATTTTACTGGAAAATAATTGCCGTTCTATTATCGTGTAATAAAATTTGATTAAGCCTACTAAAGACTTAATGTAAAGGTAGCAAAATAGGAACAAATACCAATCACTAGGTAAGTATAGGCCTCCACTCAATCAAACGGAAGAGCTCGGAGGTATTAAAAATGTTTGGAGGAATCTCGAGATACCTCACTTCCCTTTGATTAGCTAGGGAGAGGTAAGCCCTTGTAAATAGGGTTGTATATCAACAGAAGAAAGCCGGATAATTGCGATATAAGCCGGTTGTACTATGAAAAGTTATGAACACAACGAATAACTTAGATATTGGTGATCTTAAACTGAACTGAGAGACAAAATTAAATCTAGCTATCAAAAATTAAATCTAGTTTATACTTTTGTTTCCTAGTTCATCTATGTAGACTTCAGTACGATAAAAAAAATGCCGATGGTGATATATGTATATAGGTTTATAAGGTGAAGGTGGTGATTTTGAACCTGTGCTCGACACAAATTCGGTGTGAATTGTTTGTAAACAAACCACCCATACTTATTTATTATAAAATATATAGTTATACTATTAACCTAAAATTGACTTAGTTGTCGTGTATTTTATATGCTATTTACATACCTTGCCGCTTTAAGACTTTAATTTTAATAAATAATGCTAGAAATGATTTCTAAACCTCAACCGCAAAATGTGAAAGTTCTTCTATCTTTTTGATGTGGTTTGTTTACAAACATTTCACATCAAATATGGCAAGAGTAAGTTTCGTAATCATAAAATGTACCGCGATATAAGGCTACGGTAGTTAGTTATTAGTATTTAAATATATTTCAAACCCAGTCAGAGCACATAAATAAAATGTTTAGTCCGCTCATTGAAAGAATAAAAGATGAAGAAGGCTTCTTATCCATAGCCCTTGAGCTTTTCAAGATATCTTTCCATTTAGCCGGGTCTTGGCAATGCAACAGCCATAATAAGGAAGCGAAGCACCCTACTCGGGTGGGTTTCATTCAAATTGATGACTTCATTGGTTTAACCCCAAAGGTAAGTGGGAGATTAGGCAGGAAGTTTGCCCAACAGGCGTAAGTGAATTGTTCCTATCGATCCTGGGTATTAGCTTAAGTTTGTAGGTATTTGTAGGCAAAACTACTAAGAGGTTATTATGCGGTCCTAATGCAGCATCATCATCATTACTAGCCCTTGTCGTATGTTAATGCCATTCGCCTTGGTCATGCACTAGTATGTGCAAAATCACTCCCTATCTTCAAAAAACTGCTGCATCAGCATTATTTATCCATATGAAAGATTGATAGCGTTATCTTATGTCTATGTAAGTTTATTATAATGTTTGTAATGTAGAGACGTATGTAGTGTATTTTTTTTCTTTCTTGTTACCAATTATTTATTAAAGTGCCACCGTCTATATTGTTCCTTCATGTCCAGACCATCCCAGGGTTGCCTGGAAGAGATCGCTCTCAGCGATAAGGCGGCCCTTTATACCTTTATTCTAAGTTTTTATTTCTGTAATGAATTCTTTTTTGTGTGGTAAGTATAATAAAATGTTTTCTATCTATCTATCTACAAGTATGGGTCAGATTCAAATAAAGTCCAGAACCAAGAACTACTAACTAATAATAATAAATAATAATGCTGGACAATTCACTTAGCATAAACTAGCGTATTATTTTCTAGATGACTGCCAATTTATTGCTCTTATAGATTTTGAGAAAACTTTTGCCAACTTCAGGTGCTAGTTCAAGGAAAAATAACAAACACATAAAAATAGAATTAAGACTAACTCCTTAGGGTTTTATCAGTAGGTATATTATTATATTACTTAGCGTATTCGGTCCACACACAGTATTTTTCTTTCATTCTTGGAACTAACAAAAATGTTTTGAAAATTATAAAAGATTTTTGAAACTATTAACACTAAAGTCATTTAAAACGGGATATTTACCATGATTTGATTTTTGAGTTATCCAATATTTCGGCACAGTTTCATGCGCCATGATCACGGAATAACTGAAGGCACTGCGAGTTTTTATGGGCAGTTTGACCGATCTACCTCAAAAATCAAATCATGAAGAATATTTTCCTCTGTGATTTGTTTCTTACGAAATAAAACCTTTTCACAGACAACAAACATAAGTAGACAATTTTTTTATCGTTGATGACTGTCTTATAATTTGACAAATAGTTTTATGTAACTTTGGAAAGTAGGTACTACATAAGTCTTTCAGATTCTTTGGGATTCTTTGATTGGGATTGGGTCTCTCATGATGTCCGCTAGATCCCACGTCATCAAAAATAATGCGACTTTAATAGTCGCATTATTTTGCGACTTTAATAGTCGCATTATTTTGCGACTTTAATAGCCGCATTATTTTGAATTGAAGTGAACAGAAAATCAAAAACACCTTAATTTTAATTTGATAATTATTTATGGTGTAAAATGTGACTTGTAAATAAATGATTTTGGTAGGTAGACTGCTTTGTTCCTATTGTTATTTTAACTTATTTTATGAGATTAGATTGTTTTCTACTATAGTTTTTTTCTTTTGTTTTTATTTGTAAGTACATTATGCTAATATACGTAGGTGTAAGCACACTCATACTAATATAGATTATAAGAACATACTTAAGTACGTATAAGTAGTAAGACTAAGTAGAAGTTTTGTTAATATTTCTCATTTAAGTGAACGTAATGTAACTATGTTTTTTGAGAAAATAAAGAATCATTAAACAAAGACCATTAATCATTAAAAAAAGAAGATTTTGAATTTTGAGTCACTGTATAAACTGATTGTCGTCAGTTCAGTGGTTGTGTACCTCCAGTAAAGCTAAACGTCGACTGCGCAATGAAATTTACTAGGGGCAGGAAGACGTATGACTGCGGTCTGCTAATTTATAGCTTGTTTTTTGTACACATGCGGGGTTAATGGCCTTTAATGGGCCTTTTATATTACAATTAATGTGGCCTCTGCTATTTTATTGGGCGGACTTGGATCAATAAGGGGAGCTTTTAGAAAATAAAGGTCGGAATCATCGATCTGGTAGAGGTAACTTGCCAAAATATTTTTTTTGCTTTGTTTTATGACTTTGATGACCTCTGTGGCGCGAAGGTCCACCTGCGATGCAGGAGTTTGTGGGTTCGATTCCCACCTCGGAACAATTGTGTGTACGATCTGCAGATATTTATTCCGGGTGTTCTGGTCGTTATCTATGTATAGTAAAAATATATATCTATGTAATGTTTATTGTATAAATTATATCAGCTACCGAACCCAACAATGGTAGAAGTAGGTCACAGTATCTTAGTTTTAATATTAATTATTCGGCATCGGTCGAGTCTGGACAGGGGACTAGTTGAATTATTGAGTGACGGCGCCCGGGGGAAATCACTAGTGCGAAATGTCTTGGATCGAGATAGGTATACAATGTGTCTCGCTTTTCTGAAAATACGATACAATAGACATAGCCATTCATTTATTTCCTGCTGCAGTACAAAACAAAAACAAAGTATGACATTTTGAATAAAAATAATAAGTAGATATAGCGACGATATATTATACTAGCGGCCCGCCCCGGCTTCGTATGTAGATACTAATATGGGGCAGTGTAGAGTAATAAATAAATCGTATAGAAAGAAAGAAATAAGAAAGAAAAGACATTTATTTGACACCATACATAACACATAACACGACACATTACATAGTAAGAAAATATAAAAAGAAAAAAATTACAAGGAAATAGATAAGACGTACAGATAAGAACAAATACGTTTTACTTATGGGGCCAAAAGGTCCCTGTCTCAGCATTATGCCGCTACAAGCCTTAGCCATATTAACCTTCCTCTTGAATCACTCTTTCTATTACTAAAAACTGCATAAGACTCCGTTGTTGTTCGCGCCCAATAGGGTTCACATTGTGATACTAATCTATACATAAGAGCCTACTAATTAAGCCAATGTGATGACAACAATAAATATATTGAGTATTGAGTAGTTTAACACTAGTTTACCTATCACTATTGTATAGTAACAGTAGCTTACCTATCACTATTGTATCTATATCGTGTTTGACGAGTCATAGTCTCATAATTTAATTTAAGTTACTTTATTGTGATTTTATTATGTGTATGAAGTATGACAATAAATTATCTGAATCTGAATCTTATCTGAATCACTTTGACTGCGATTTTTTTCGACGACTGCGATCTTTTTTTTAACCTAAAAAATTCGTGCTGCCGCTCTATACAGGTTGTGTTGCGCCGCACATGCGTTTCGTTCGAAAAACATTACAGCTCTGCTGAGTCACAAAGATCTGTATTTTCTCAGCCGCTGCGCTAGTGTGGATTTACGCATATTAGTCACTTGTAGAAAACACATACCGTGTGATTTCAGCAGTCAAAGTGTTAAAAGATCTAAGCGAACAGACAGTGGAAGCGACTTCGTTTTATACTATGTAAAGATATCTTTTGCTCTACGTCACGACCCACTTAATCAGGTAGGTATCATCCATTCAAATCAACCCCTGCCACCCTGTTGCTGCAAAAAATATCAACAGATACAAGTACCAGGGAATAAGGCAAGTCAGTAATTAATCAGTGTAGAGCGTCCAGAGGGGTTGATCTTTTTGCAAGGGGGTGATTGAAAGGGGTAAAACTCATTAGTCCAATAGACGATCTTTGTAAATAGAGGATGGTGGAGTTAATTGTACTTATTGGCATACATTTGTAGTTAATCCTTTTTCCTTGAAAAGGTAAAGAATATAATATGATCCAGTTCTGAGCTGAGACTTTATTACAGAACTAACTTTCGCGTCCGGGCCCATAGGTACTGTTATTAGTATTTACTAATAACAACAGGTAGTGTTATTATAGTGTCTTGTATGAAGTATGACAATAAACGATCTGAAGATTCAGATCGTTTATTGTCATCATCATTATCATCATCATCAGCATAATAGCAGTCCACTGCTGGACATAGGCCTCCCCCAATGAGCGCCATAGCGCCCTGTCTTCAGCTTGCCGCATCCAGCATCTACCTGCAGTCTTTCGCAGTCTTTGCAGTATTTAAGTCTTTTTTATTGTCATACTTCATACCAATAAAAATCACAATAATGTTACGATACTGGAACAAAAAATTACAGTAAGTGTCGTCGTCAGCGTGGTTAATCGCGTCACCTGTTAAAACTACCCATATAAACCTTATTACATAATAGCTATTTGTAACGCTTAGACCCGTATTATGAAGCATGCTCAGTCATATATTAGTACTTTGAGTGACGTTTAATATATAGAAAAGCGGTACTGTCGATGACTGAGCAAGCTTTCATTAATACGGGCCTTGCTTTTTTGTTTGTTTATTTAAATAATACTGGACAACCCACACAGCATCATCTAGCCCCAAGTTAAGCAGAGTTTATGTTATGGGTACTATAGATGAGTCATTTACACAATACAATACATTACATAGATAGTTTTTTTTATTATACATAGAAAACGACCAGAACACCCGGAACAAATATCTGCAGATCGTACAAACATTTGGCCCGACGCGGGAATCGAACCCGCAACCTCCTGCGCCGCAGGCGAGCCTTCACCCATCGCGCCACAGAGGTCGTCTGGAGCATAGAAAAGGCGTTACTGTCGATGACTGAGCAAGCTTTCATAATACGACTCTTAGTCTACGACACCCTGTTTTTTACCAGTACGTATTAATAGTGTGACCCTGGTAAAGTTTAGTGGGTGTGAAATTACCAGGACCAAATGCCTCATCGAATTAGGAACTGGGTAATTCGTGGTTCCCGAATTAGGAGTTCGTAGCGGTTTAAGCCCGCTAGGTCCGCCTACGCGAGACATCCACGCCTACGGGGATGGCGTAGGCCGGTCATAGCATCTTTTTCCACTCGCGAATTTGCTTACAAACAAATGCTTTTTTGATGTTTTGTAGAAATGATAACTTGTTTATTTTTTAAACTTAAGACTGACTTTACATTCCTTATTTAATTTCTTTTAAGCCTTTCGAGACAAATACTTATCGGGATTGCAATTTTATGGAACTACCTTGGAATCATTCTCGAACCCGCAACGAAGGCGAAGGTCCGCCTTTCGCCGCTTTGCAGGCGGACCTTCGCCCACCGCGCCACACAGGTCGTTTAATCTCTTTAAACCCCTACGGGCTTAAAAAGTGTTAATATAAGAAATTATTTATATTCTTTAAAAATAAATAAATACAAATCGCTGTACAATGTCGTATTTTTGACTGACTTCAGGATAAGTTTAGGGTAGGGTTTATAAGTATATTACTAGTGCGCCCCGCGGCTTCACCCGCGTAGGAATTTGAACAATATGAAGGGTATGAAAAATAGTTTACGTCCTATTCTCAGACCTACTGAATATACACAAAATTTCATTAGAATCTGTTAAGCCGTTTCTGAGGAGTTTTGTTACAATGTGACTCGATAATTTTATAGATTAGAAGATAATTATTTACTACGTAAATAGTAAAGCGGAAGTGGCAGTGGACCGGCCATATCTCGCGAAGAACCGACAACCGGTGGGGTAAACGTGTTCTAGAGTGGAGACCGTGACTCGGCAAACGTAGTGTACGACGTCCTCCGGCCAGATGACGACCTGCGAAGGACTGCAGGCAGATGCTGGATGCGGCTAGCTGAAGACAGGTCGCTATAGCGCTCATTAGGGGAGACCTATGTCCAGCAATGGACTGCTATAGGCTGACGATGATGATGAAACAGTAGAATAGATAACAACTTACAAAAAAATATCATTACGGTGGAACCATTGAGTGAATCCAAATAAATGTCATAGAAGGTAATATAAAGCAGATTTTTGTGGGGAAAGGTGATAAGGAACTTCCCACGTAAGTTTATGTGATTCGATTCCTAGAGCTATGAATACGATATAGAGATTCCTCTTCACACTTCCGCGGGACGAATACGGGATCACTTGCAAACTGAACTCTAGAAGACAGAAAATATGGGTCATTTTATTTGCACTGGACCACCATTCCCAAATTGATTACACTTCCAGGCATAGTTCATGCATGTTCATGTTCCGGGTGTTCTGGTCGTTTTCTATGTATAATAAAAAATATCTATCTATGTAATATATTGTATTATGTATATCAGTTATCTAGCACCCATAACACAAGCTCTGCTTACCATGGGGCTAGATAATGCTATGTGGATTGTCCAGCATTCTTAATTTATTTAATTTAATTCAATAATATGCATATCTTTCTAAAAACTCAAAGCAGCCCGTGGACGTTGTAAGAGGCAAACTAAGTCACTAGTAACATTCAAGAATATGGTAAAGGAACACTATTTGCCCTGCTGTCACTGACCACACCCATGTTTTATACATTAAATTATTATCAAAAAAAATTATTTTACTGTTCACTTAAATTTTTTGTCCACTAGTGGAAGAAGTGAAAAGAAACCACTCCCCCAATGAGCGCCACACCAGCGCCCGGTCATGCCCCATTCATACCTACTTATGTTTAACATATATAAGTAGGTATGTATAATTAGTCATAATTTATTTTTAATTAAAAATACATAAATAGGTACCTACCTATAGATACAAATGTATGTAACATCTTATAAAGTGTTATAATGCAAATAGATGTTCCCCATGTTCAATCCAACGATCTTAACCATCCACGGTTGTCTGGAAGAAATAGGTTTAAAGAACTTTATTCTCATACAAACACATGGTTCACTTATAATGAAGCTTACGTAACTGATTTTTGTTTAACCTCGAATTTCGTTTCACTTTCGTTTCGATTTGATGTTTTGGTTATACTTAGTTTTGCTTTTCTTCCAATTGTTCAACGTAATCTATGTTTAAACTATACCTACCATTGTACTTTAGTCGCACTCCCGGTGTCTGTGAGGCAGAGTAGCCCTCGCGTCTAAACACAAGTTTTACTTAGTTAGAGCGAGGAGTCGATGCATTTTCAGCACTAAGGTTTTAGAGTAGAGTACTTTACCTAAAGGTAAACTTAAATGTTATAAAGATAATCGTAATTAGTTTTAGATAAGTACTCTGTTAACACTTTGACTGCTGAAATCACACGGTATGTGTTTTCTACAAGTGACTAATATGCGTAAATCCACACTAGCGCAGCGGCTGAGAAAATACAGATCTTTGTGACTCAGCACAGCCGTAATATTTTTCGAACGAAACGCATGTGCGGCGCAACACAACCGCTGCGTAGAGCGGCAGCACGAATTTTTTAGGTTAAAAAAAAGATCGCAGTCGTCGAAAAAAATCGCAGTCAATGTGTTAACATTTAGAAACCATTTTTTGAAAATAAATACTTTTTATTATTTATTATTATTATAATGAGATACATATGAAAAAATAAAATCTATGTTTTACAATATTTTAAACTGAAATGATAGTTCGTTCCTTCAGAGATCGCTCTTGAGCGATTTCTGAAGGAACTAGTCGTCCCTGCGACAGAAAACCCGACGGAAATAACGAAAGTCGGCCAAGACATCTATCGCGAATTTATTCAATTGGCACCAACTGATCCGCGTAAAGTATTGTTATGTTATGGTTATGAAGAATATTCCGAGGTTCGGGTTATTCCGTTTTGAATTGTATCGACTTTGAATAGAACTTAGATTGCTTTTGGGATTTAAAAGATCGGTCATCATCATCATCATCATCATCATCATCATCATCAGCCTATAGCAGTCCACTGCTGGACATAGGCCTCCCCCAATAAGCGCCATAGCGCCCCGTCTTCAGCTTGCCGCATCCAGCATCTACCTGCAGTCTTTCGCAGGTCGTCATCCCACCTGGTCGGAGGGCGTCCTACACTACGTTTACCGAGTCGTGGTCTCCACTCAAGAACACGTTTGCCCCAGGGGCCGTCGGTTCTTCGCGAGATATGGCCGGCCCATTGCCACTTCAGCTTGCTAATTCTTTGAGCTATGTTGATAACCTTGGTTCTCTGTCGGATGTATTCGTTACGAATCCTATCCTTCAGAGAAACTCCGAGCATAGCTCTTTCCATAGCTCGCTGAGCGACTTTGAACTGGTGGACCAGCCCTATCGTGAGTGTCCACGTCTCAGTTTCGTAGGTCATAACGGGTAGGACGCACTGATTGAAAACTTTCGTTTTCAAGCATTGCGGTATGGATGACGTGAAGACTTGACGTAGTTTCCCAAATGCTGCCCAGCCTAGCCGGATCCTCCTTTTGGCCTCCTTCTTTAAACTGTTTTTACCCAACTGCAGAATCTACCCAAGGTAAGTGTACTCGGAAACAGTTTCGAGAAGGTGACCATGTACGACCACCGGCCTTGGATCAATGTGACCATTGATCATGACTTTGGTTTTATCCAAATTCATGCCAAGACCGATACATCGGGAGGCTGAAGCTAGGCCGTCCAGCATCTGGTTCAGTTCCTCAAGCGACTCCGCCATTAAGACTATGTCATCAGCGAATCGCAGGTGTGAGATGTACTCGCCGTTTATATTAATGCCCTTTCCTTTCCAGTCCAGCAACCTAAACATATCCTCCAATGCGCAAGTGAACAGTTTCGGGGATATGACATCCCCCTGCCTCACTCCTCTGCGCAATTGGATGGGTTTAGACTGCTGACCCTGTACTTGGACACTCATGGTGGCGGCCTCGTAGAGACATCTCAGCACCTGGATATAACGATAGTCTACTTGGCATCGCTGTAAGGAATCCAGAACAGCCCAGGTTTCGACGGAGTCAAATGCCTTCTCATAGTCCACAAAAGCCAGACATAGGGGCTGATTATACTCTTCGGACTTCTGTATAATCTGCCTCACTGTGTGTATGTGGTCTATGGTGCCATATCCTACGCGGAACCCAGCCTGAAAAGATCGGTATTAATTACCTACTAAAGCTAGCATGGTTTTATCAAATTAACGTTTTTGTTTTGTTCAACCTATACAGTTTTCGATTTAAGACACCCGTACTTTGGTACAAATCTTAAAAATAATTGTCAACAAATTTCTTAAACAGTTACGTAAAACGTAAAGATTGTTAGCTCTTCACGCTAAAACTAGTGAAATTATCCGGATAATTTGTAAGGACCAGGTGGTTGATTCAGATTAATTTGTGAGCGTATCTCATACATTTTAAATATACGAAGCCTACTGCGACGCGGTGGGCGAAGGTTGCGGGTTCGATTACCACCTCGGTACAAATCTTTGTACGATTTGCAGATATTTGTTCTAGTACCCATAACACACTGCGTAGCTTGGGGCTAGATAATGATTTTTTTAACGGCTGATGTTTCATTACGCTATGAGGGTAAAAGTAAATGAACCAACGACAGCCAGAACGGACGATATTTCGCTATGAAGTGAAACTAAACAATTTTGTCAAGAAACGCCTGCAAAGCCGCACACAGAAGCTAGTTAAAACATTAAACCTTTTGTCGGCAGTGGCTTTGATCAAGAGTAAACGCACCGCTTAATTTTCTCCATAAAACCAACATCATTAGAACAAAGTGAGCGATTAATTTCCCGTTAATCAAGTATTGTAGACGCTCCGATAATTAGGTTTGGATCGGCGTCGGTCGTCGGAACGCTGCCTTATATTTCTGCTTGCTTTTATTTTTACCAAACTTCGTGAAAAAGCTATGCATAGATTATTTGAAGCTTTTGTAGATATCGCACTCAGCCTTCTTCTTCTATGCTTCGATGCATATAAGAATGACACAGAATGATAGTAGACACAAACGTGGTGTTGCCAAAAATATTGTAATGAACACTCAAACAAATAAACATATATATAGACAGGACATAGGTCTCCCCTCCCCCAATGAGCGCCACAGCGCCCAGATATTCGCATATATAATGAAAAAAATGTATACACTAGAGAAATAGTTACTAGTACGTACCTATATTATGAATACTAATCAATAAACATCTCCCAACACCATCCCTGCAATTTGATTACCTCATAGAATTTCATATCTTGTTTCAAAGGAGCTCAATCGTTCAGTTAATTAGCTCTCCCTAAGGGCCACGTATCGGCGCCTTACCGGCCAATTATAAAGTTTACACGACGCAACGTCGCCCAATTTACCCAGACATACCCCACTCTTCCCTCACCCTTAAAATCAGAACAGCTAGGGTATAACGCAAAAATACGATAGATCTTTTGAAACTGGTGGGTCGCTTGTTTGCGTTTAGGTGAAAACCAGATCTAAAACTTTGTTCTAAACAGTGTTCGGTTGTAAAGGTTGTAGTTCTCCTGCGAAATAAAGCGTTGATTTACAAAATACTATGATTTTGTTCAAACAAAACATTCCTGACGATATAATACTTATATTTTGTTTTTGTAAGTTGCCCGTTCCCAAGCTTCTGCGCTAGGACTAGGGGTTCGATTCCTGCCTCGGGACAAATGTTTTTATCATCTGCAGATATTGGTTAATTAGAGTAATTATTGTATGTAGTAATCGTTAATAAGTAATGTAGTTATTGGGTATAATAAAAACTTCTAATACCCGTAACACAGGCTCTGCTTAGCTTGGGTGTGTGAATAATCCAGAATTTATTATTGTTTAATTATAATTATACATATGTGAATTAGCAAGCTGAAGTGGCAGTGGGCCGGCCATATCTCGCAAAGAACCGACGGCCGTTGGGGCAAACGTGTTCTTGAGTGGAGACCACGACTCGGTAAACGTACTGTAGGACGCCCTCCGAGCAGGTGGGATGACGAACTGCGAAAGACTGCAGGTAGATGCTGGATGCGTCAAGCTGAAGACAGGGCGCTGTGGCGCTCATTGGGGGAGGCCTATGTCCAGCAGTGGACTAATATAGGCTGATGATGATGATGATAATTATACGTAATCTGCCCAGTTTCGCCACGTACTTGAGCATTTCCGAAGTGGGCTGGGCACCCAAAGTGTTAAAGCATTTTCTTATTTAAATATACAACAAATCGGAATGAAATTTTTTTGAGAATCAAGTACATTCAGATCTTTGGACTCTCTTTTAAATTAATCACTACATGGTATAAAACAAAGTCATTTTCCGCTGTCTGTCTGTCCCTTTATATGCTTAGATCTTTAAAACTACGCAACGGATTTTGATGCAGTTTTTTTATAAATAGATACAGTGATTCAAGAGGAAGTTTGATAACCTATTTGACACATAGATTTCAACGCGGGCGAAGCCGCTGGGTGCAACTAGTGAATTATAAAAACGAGTTTTCACTTTTCCTTCAAACTCATAACGAGATACGAGGGTCAAAGTACGTGAAACAGTCAACAATTAGAAAAAGCTACGGCACCCTATTTCACACAACCACAATAAACCTAGCTTAATGTCCCCTACCCCAGTAGGTATAGTTACCCTTAAACCTAGAAACAGTCCCAATTTACTACCCCATTCCGTACATGGGTAGAAGCAGTACCGTCAACCAGTTCGTGACTTGTGCAGATTAAGAAGGCTTCCTGCTCGCTTTCCGACCAGTCTGTGCTAATTTAAAACCTGGAATCTCAAAGCGAGACAGCTTGACATGAATAGCGTGTCCAAAACGAAATGTGCTGAGGGAGTTTTGTTAAGAAGTGAAATTGGTTAGTAAGGTTATTATTGGCAGCAAGATGAAGACGGTGTGCTATTTCGCTCATTAGGGGAGGCCTATGTCCTGCAGTGGAGTATTATACGTTGATGATGATATCTGTAGATCGTACAAACATTTGTCCCGAGGTGAGAATTGAACCCGAAACTTCCTGCGTCGCATGCGAATCTCGTCCACCTTGCCAAGGTGGTCGTCAAAACACAATTGTATTGGAACAACTCGTCAATTACGAGTATATTCAATCTAAATACACCAACTGAAAAGAGGTATTACATTTTTAACACTTTGATTGCTGAAATCACACGGTATGTGCTTTCTACAAGTGACTTATATGCGTAAATCCACACTAGCGCAGCGGCTGAGAAAATACAGATCTGTGTGACTCAGCAAAGCCGAAATATTTTTCGAACGAAACGCATGTGCGGCGCAACACAACCGCTGTGTAGAGCGGCAGCACGAATTTTTTAGGTTAAAAAAAAGATCACAGTCGTCGAAAAAAAATCGCAGTCAAAGTGTTAAGACCTAAAGCGGCTCAAACAATAATTCCTCTAGACATTTACGACTATTAGAAAAACAAACTTTTGATGTGTATTGAATATCGGTTCTATGCTCCCTAATAGCCCAAGTTAAATCAACCAAAGCATACATTTGCAGTGGCAGTGACGTTGAAAGTTTTTGACGAGCGGTAATTGCATAAGGCATGGCATTCTCTGAAGAAGTTTCCAAGGAAGACTTACAACGAAAATTGCAAATTAGGATATCTAGGAAATGGTTTTAAATCATGAAAGCTTCAAGTTTCTTTTTTGTCGCCCATTTTAAGCTATGGCTTCCCATTGAATTATTTAAAAGAATAGGAATTTATTTATTTTAAGGCTGTAATGGCTGGTAGGGGCTGGTTGTGTATTTTGGAAAGGTAATTGAGATATTACACCAGAAGCTTTTGTCGATGAGTTATTACGAGAACTAATATTAATCTAAATGTAATGAAATCTTCGAAAGCCTGTTCATATCTGAAAATATGAAACTTTCATTATTAACTCATAAAAATTTTGATATTTGAAATCTAGATATATTTTTGTAAACACTTACACATACTACTCATAAGTCACTACTAAATTGTACATACATTTTTATTCGATAAAAGATTACTTATTTATCCATGATCGATGCAACGCGATGCAAACTTAGGGTTTAATGATCAATCAATGAAGATCAATCAAATACAATATGCCATGGAATCGAACCCGCAACATTCTTTAGGAGGACCTTCGACCAAAACGCCTCAGAAGACGTCAAACAAAGAGCATGCTAGACTTTTAATCAGCGAGCACAGACGGGAATGGCCCCGGGCGAGTCTACATCGCCCCCCATGACCGCCCTTAAATTTCCTTACACGAGCTCTTTGCAGTTGACAGTCGGATAGGGGGAGATGGCAAATCCAAGTAGATTTGCACGGGACGGGAAAAGAATTAGGCTAATTACAATGAACGTAAGGTCATAGCAAATAATCAGAGTTTATAATAAGATAAAACTTTGAATCTTTAAGCTTTTGTCAATTTTGTTTTGTTTATATACTATATGCATGTATATCTATGGTATAACTTGCTCAAGCTATTAATACATACTCGACGCACGAAATGGGACAAATATTTAGGTATTTTTTTCGGCGCGTAGCAGAACGCACGAAATGCGACTAATTTGGTTGTTTACATCAAAATTTCGACGCATGACGTGCAACTAATCCGACGTAATATATCCTAAACAATGCTTCATACTGTTAAATTGAAAAGATCGTCCACCAAATCTACCAAAAATGATCAACGAGGAGTTTTGCATTTTTCTTCGCTACCCTACCACCAAAACATTATACATGTTAATGATAGCGATATATAGCAAATTTTACATATTGTATATCGTCCAGCTCTACAAGATTAGTAGCCATGTTAGAAGGTGCAATTACGCAAGCAAGTAAATGTTATCCGTAAATATCCCGGAATCGTTCCGTACACGTCTCGGCTTAACAAACACGCCTCCGTTGTTGCCGCTCGCAAATATCGTGCCTAAATTAAAGTTTGCCTACTACTTGTTAGCCCTTTTTTATTTCGAATGCTGTTTTTATATTCTATCTTGCCATAAAACTGGTCGTACAAAAAACCCAGTTAGAAGACCATTAGGTCTTTTGCTCGGTTTTTTAAGGCTGCCCAATTTGGAACCCAAATTGGGCAGCCGTATACACTTACACACACAGCAGTACTTATAAAACTTATTAATAATTGATATTATATTATTATTATTCAATGTAATTTGGTTGTGTATTTAAATGGTCATGATTTTTAATCCGATTTTATTCTGTAAATTTATTTAATGCTGATTTTAGGATGAGTATTGTGATTATTATTTTGATATTGTAGTTCTAATAAAATAACTTTGATATCTGCATCATCTTTATTATTTTGTTATTTAGCTAACTTGTTTTTCTAAAATGTTAATGATTTTCTTATTTTAATATTAACTTTGAAAAGACTATACTAAACTATAAGGTACTCTATTGCATTAGGTGTGCCTGTGATAATGATAGTAATTTATCTTGTAGATGTGGTACATACGTTTTAAAATGGTTTTGTACATGTTTTGGTACAAATCTAGTTGTACTTGCTGCGTTAAGCAAAATTTCGAAATAAGAATCTAACTATTTCGATAATTAACTGTATTTTTGAGGATATGACTCTATAAGATACGCAGTCGAAAAACAATTTTTTTTGGAAACTGCCCCATCCTACGTTTTAACTTTGGGCAGCCGCAATCTGTCGGCACTGTTTACGAAAAACAAAAGAAAGCACTTCTGTTTGTGGTATCCTAATAGTGCTCGTGCTTCATATCAAAACTTGTCATCGTTGAAACTGGCACGCGAAGAAATAATGAAGTCGAGTCTTGAGAATGATGGATAAGCTATCTGTGAGGTTTTCCTTGGGAAATGGAAATGTGGCACTGTTTTGGAGGTTCAAGGTTGTCTTATGAAGTTTATTCATAAGTTGTTTAACCTTCGTTGGTGTTTAGAAATCTGCTATCTTTAGACTCGTATTATGGAAGTTTGCTCAGTCATCGAGTTAAGCTTTTCTAAGGCTTTAACACCACTCAAGCATAATAGACCTATGACTGAGTAACCTTTTCTAATACGGACCTTAATGTTTTCAGAAAATTTTCGCTGATGCCTGATGAAACAGAAACTTATAAATTTGACCATATTACTTTGGCAATTTGATACTGGTACTTACAGTGCTCGTGCTGGTAAACGTGTTGACCGCAACTCAGCCAACGTAGTGTAGGACGCCCTCCGGACAGGTAGGATAACGATCTGCGAATGCGGTCATTTAGTCTATGTCCAGCAATGCACTATAGTACCTATACTAAAGTATCGGAAAAACGAATAACCGGATACAGTTATTTTCTAGCCTAACTATTTTTTATTATAATTAAAAATAGTTAAGCTTTCAAATTCAAATAAGATGTAATATAAGCAAATAAACACTTATGTTTTAACATAGATTACTTTAGTGTAGACTTTAATTAAAGAGTATGTTAGGTACATATATTTACAAGGTACGTTTATACGTACCTTGTAATAAAATTAGTACGTCTGCTTAAATTATTTTAAGCAGACGTACTAATTTTATTTCGAGATGATAGAAATTAGTTTTTGGCTTCATTCGCAGTATGTTTTAATTAAGGCGTGTGGTAAAGAAAATGCTAAACTTACATATTTCATTGAATTTTAAAGTTGGAGTAGGTACTTTTACTTATAGGTACTATTCTCGAACCGAACGGTTTGATGCGTGACGATAGTAAGAGGCCCGACGACGGTATGACACTAGTCCCATGGGAGCTGTGGAGACCTATTAAATATTAATAAATAAATAAATGATGCTGGACAATCCACACAGCATTATCTAGCCCCATGGTAAGCAAAGCATGTGTTATGGGTACTAGATAACTGATACATAATACAATACATTACATAGATAGATATTTTTTATTAATTATTAGAAAACGACCAGAACACCCGGAACAAATATCTGCAGATCGTACATACAATTGTTCCGAGGCGGGAATCGAACCCGCAACCTCCTGCGTCGCAGGTGGACCTTCGCCCACCGCGCCACATCGGTCGTCAACCACATTGTCACATTGTGTGGCACACTACGCTGCAATCCTCGACACGTTTCAATTTTAGTTTTGTTCCTTCGTTTCGTATTGTATTAGGCCACCTTGCGCACCCCGGTCTCCACGGAAGACCAGCGCTATGGTACGATCTGCTCTACCATAGCACATGCTGAGTGGAGACCGATTTTGTCCGTTTCTATCTTCTGTTAAGTTTAATTTATAAGAGTCTTTGTTCTGACAAAATAAAAACTTTTTACTTTTACGACTTGTGACTCCACAGCTTCTTTTACTATTCTCGAACCGAAATGTCTGTAGCGCGGTGATATGGTAAATAAGAGGCCTGATGGCATGACAATAGTCTCATGGGAGTTGGGGAGGCCTATTGTGTGGAACGGTACATACTTCGATACACTTGCGCCTTCCTATCTTCCGTGGACATCCGTGAGGGCTGGTGCGGCGGCAGATTTGGAAGACCTCAAGAGGCGCAAATATGCAGGTCTCGGCAGAGCTATGCATTTGCTCCCCTTGGAGTTGAGACCCATTGTAGGGTACCCAGATTTTTCGGGTTTGTAAGTCTGTGTGTTAAATTGACTACCTATTTTATTATTATAGGTATATCTGTTCATTTTGCACGCACTTTTAGGCAGAATGTAGTGAGCTTATTTAATAATCTTAGACCTTCTGTACCTCTAATTGTTGAAATAAAGTATTATGATTATCAAAACAGTATGTGATGGTCGAATTTATAATGAATTCCTATATGAAGATTTAAGATAATTGCCGTAAGCAGTTTGCAATTCGAAAAGATGACAAGCCCTCTACAACCTATTGCGAATATAAAGTAACATTCACTAGCAAGTGGATGTTTTCTATCTAAAGACCCACAAAAAGGCTATATACATAATGTTAACATTTGCTTTATGCCTACGAGGATATACTAACATAGTGCAGTTAATTAAAGCACAGCAAAGCCAACGGGCCTGGAGCGAAATGGGAAATAGGTAATTATGAAGTTGCGTACTCGCTTGCAGCTTGCCACCACGGGTGGTGTTCAGGGCATAGGAAGAAAGAGATTGAATAAGGGACGATGACAATGACTATCATCATCATCAGCCTATGTTAGCCCACTGCTGGACATAGGCCTCCCCCAATGAACGCCACAGCGCCCTGTATTCAGCTTGACTCATCCAGCACCTACCTGCAGTCTTTCGCAGGTCGTCGTTCCACCTAATCGGAGGGCGTCCTATACTACGTTTACCGAGTCGAGGTCTTCACTCATGAAAACGTTTGCCCCAGCAGCGGTTATCGGTTCTTCGCGAGACATTAACTATATATATCACCAAATATGTATTTACCGAATTATACCTGAGCCATAGATAAAAAACACGTATTATATTTTGTTCAAGATTTATTATTATTTTGATAAAAAATATATTAATAATAGAGCAAGCCGCCATGACACGAATATTAATCAGTAAATACACATTTCACAAGTCTTGTCTGTACACTTATCAAATTTCCACGAAAATCAGTTCAATGATTCGAAGTGACTATTTCAACATTCGCTTTTTCTTCGCTCACTTAGTAGTCAGTCAATTCATTCTTTAAATCCAGTTTTTGTAAAGTTGTTTTACAAAAACTAGTTTGTTTTTTAATTTCTTAAAAAAATGCATTTCTAATAAATTCACGACAAAATGATAAATGATCAACACAAACGTAATTTATAATGGGATATTTACCATGATTTGAAATTGTTCCGAAATATTAGAAAACTCAAAAATCTGACCATCCCCGTCATAAATGACATTAAAACAAATGACGATTAATTTAAAAAAAAATTACGTTAACACTTTGACTGCTGAAATCACACGGTATGTGTTTTCTACAAGTAACTAATATGCGTAAATCCACACTAGCGTAGCGGCTGAGAAAATACAAATCTGTGTGACTCAGCACAGCCGTAATATTTTTCGAACGAAACGCATGTGCGGCGCAACACAACCGCTGTGTAGAGTGGCAGCACGAATTTTTTAGGTTAAAAAAAAGATCGCAGTCGTCGAAAAAAAATCGCAGTCAAAGTGTTAAATGACCATAACAGTTTCCAAAGTTTCATACTGTTCAACATCCGCTTTAAGCTTACACCATAGACTGAAATGAAAATCTAGCACTGTGGAGTTACACCAAATTAAAATGTGGGTCTAGTTCATTCGCTCCGGTTAATACTTTTGGCTGCGGCGCCGAGTAATTAGTAGGTTGGCTCAAACTTTGGAGTAAAAAAATTCGAATTATTGTTTGTAAATTTGCTAATCCAGCGCACAAATCCCAAGGTTGCCTGGAAGATAAATCTTTAAGCTGTAAGGCTGCCTCTTACTAAAAACTAGTACTTAAAACTTTTCTGTAGGTATTTGTGTTTTTCCTCTTTTCTATTTTATCTGGGTATAAAATCGTATTTGTATTGGTAGGTTAAACGAGGATCTACATAATAACAGCTTTCGTATTTGATAATACCTACCTAATTTAGGTACATTTGGTTGATTGGTTGTTTCGGATTTTGAAACAATAGGATCAAGCTCACCCTTTTTTGCAGGTAATTTTTTTTGGCAAGTGATTCACTCAAGGTACTCGTTGATAAAAATGCCGGAATTAAATGAATTTCTAAAGGTTATAATAAGTTATGATCATAATATTAATTTATTTGAATGCAAAATAAATTGTTTGTGTGATTGTACCAAAAGTTCGGTTTTAGTATTCGTTGGGAATATATTTTGCATTTTATTTAAAGATTTCAAATTTGGTATTCGTTAGGAATAGAATTTTACGACGTCAATAAACTAATACCATTGGTATTCGTTTTTTGGTATTAGAAAGGAATTTACTTTTAAATATACTTTTCTAAGTGATTATTTTCTAAGCCTAAAGCAAAAAAGTTATCGACTTTGTCTTCTAACGTTGAAAACTTGTTTGAGTGCTTATTTTCTGGTATTTTCTCCCCGCACGACCCACCCCGCGTCACACGCGCGTTGTTTTTAAAGACAATTTTGTAAAGAAATAAAGTTTTTTGAATTTGATAAATTTTACAATATTTGGATAATTAACAGCTAACTATAATTGACGTGTAACTGACGGCTAGTTAAAAGTTTCCTAAAGAAAAAAACTTAATTTAATCATCTAATATAAAAAAAGAGGGCACATTTGATTGAAAATAAAAACTTTGTTACATTACCTAACTAATAATTTTATTTGATAATAATTTAATGTATAAAATATGACTTGTCTAAGTGCTTATTTTGTAAGCCTAAAGAAATAAATGATTTTTGACTTTGACTAACCAAACAAAGTAAAAACTAATCAACAAGCGTATAAGAAGCTTGGTTGAGGTATTAATCGAAATCTACTTCATTAATCCTATTATAAAACACAGTATAAAAAAAATATTAAAGATACGAACTTACCTATGTTGACTCGGGTATTTTTTTTTAAATTATGGTCCTGTAATGTGCCTTGTAACAAATAAAACAGAGAGAATTTAATGAATTTCAAATTAGCTCACTTCAAAATAAATGAAACCTATCAAGCACAGACAGTAAGTAAGCATTCTGTATCTCACACACTAAAGGTAAACGCCCACTAGTACGACTCGAATGAAAACGCCATAATGATTATACCGAATGAATTATATTGAACCGATGAAAACTTATGTTAAAAGGTCACTAAAATGTGTGGAATGCCAATAGGTAATAGGTATAAGGACCTACCAGGTTGTAGGTAATGAATGTTAATGCAGTCCTGGATCCAGCACGGGTCACTTTATTATTGTTTACAAATTCACAAACTTTTCCACTATTTACAAGTTGATGGGTTTCATTCTGGTTTCACCAAAGCTAGTCCATATAACACGAGACACTGTTATAGCTCGTGGGGAGCACAGTACTAAACTTATCCTGGTGAACAATACGATAATCTAATATTGTTTTCCACGTTCGAAATTAACAAAATGCCGATAAACGAAATACCAATGAAGTCATTTAAAATGGGATATTTACCATGATTTGACTTTTGAGTTATCCAATATTTCGGCACAGTTTCATGCGCCATGAAACTGTGCCGAAATAACTTTAAAGGACTTTAGTGTTAATAACCTTGATAGTTTCAAAAGTTTTATTGAGATACCAATGACTGTAGAAGCGGTGTGAAGTTCGCGCAATCTCAAGGCTTCATACATATGTAAAGTGTACGTTTACCTTAAGCCACTGGAGGGCTGATTCTGAAGCAATTACGTCTGCGCGATGTAAAGCTTGCCTCGAGGCGTAAACGGAAATAGCTAATTACTAACTTACCCGATATTGCTATTTATTTTAAATGATAGCAGGGAGCCGATGTAATGTGGAGTATTCAGCAAATACTTACGCAGTATGCTGTATCACAAGTATAAAAGATAAATAGAAACGATATAATATCGGTGAATACATCCGACAGAGAATCAAGGCTAACATAATATTAATACTTAGCTTAAGTTTCTCATGTAAGTAACATTTATGTTGTAAATGAGAAATAAATATCTTTGAACTGAAGGTTATTGACATAGCTCAAAGAATTAGCAAGCTGAAGTGGCAGTGGGCCGGCCATATCTCTATCTCCATATCGAGATGGCCTCTTGTTTTGTTATCTAAAAATGTAATTTTATATATTTATGTAAAGTTAAGCACAATATTGAATTAGTTACATACGAGTACTTGTCAGTGTGAATAGTATGGTAGGTACATAGCACATACTTTACTGAATATCTTAGTATATCCATCTGCTTCGGAAAACACACAAGTCTATCAGATTCTCAGTTTCCGCAAGTGTCTTTGAAGGCTTTGCTGTGTAAATGTCACTCTATATGGTAATCAGTGAAGTGAACGAACCGAAGACAGTTGATGCTCGAGGGATGTTTTATACACGTTAATGATATTCCCTTGAGGATGACATTTTTCTTGATAGACGTATTACGGGAATATTTCTAGAGGGCATTGCTACTCATTTGCGCGCCATATAAAAAGCGTAGATATACAATGATTTTTAAACACAGGCTTGAATAAAAACGCTTGATATGAACAAATGATTACAAAACTTATTCTTTCTTTCTCCTTTTATTATTGTGATTTAAATTTATACATAAGGTAAGTAATTTTAATTTTGTATTTAATTTTAATTCGTTTTTATTTTTATATAATAATAATATTATTATATATTCAATTGAGTACGTTTATTTCGATAATCAATAAAGTAATGATACAAAATTCGAGCTAGCATAATATGCTAGCTCGAATTTTGTATCATTACTTCGAAATAAACGTACTCAATTGAATTGGATTCTACCGAAGTATTTAAATTCACTTTATTGAACATAGTAATAATAACATAACAGATAGATACATTTTATTAATCTAATTAGTTATTTATGACACACAATAACATATTTTATATGTAAGATACAAATAAAATAACGTTGTATATAATTCTGAGTGTCACGTAAGCCAAAATGAACAAGGAAATTAGTAATTACGAAAGATACGCATTCCAGGAAACAGTAATATTATTATCTGACCTGGTCACCGAGATAATAGATTTATCTCACTAAACCCAGCTTAGCCATTTCCACATCCCGAATTTAATATAAGAATTAGCAAGATGAAGTGGCAATGGGCCGGCCATATCTCGCGAAGAACCGACGGCCGCTGGGGCAAACGTGTTCTTGAGTGGAGACTACGACTAGTGTAGGACGCCCTCCGACTAGGTGGGATGACGACCTGCGAAAGTCTGCAGGTAGATGCTGGATGCGGCAACAGCTTGCCGCATCCAGCATCTACCTGCAAGACAGGGCGCTATGGCGCTCATTGGGGGAGGCCCTATCTCCAGCAGTGGACTGCTATAGGCTGATGATGATGATGAATTTAATATAAAAGATGCCACCATAACAATACTCATTCTACGTTAATAATGACGATACAATGCTTCTTGAAGCTGTTCCAACTCGCAACGACCGAACACTATGACCGCTTGCAACCAGACTTATTGCAACCAGAATAACTTCAGACCCTGGAAAATAAGCCTTAAAGTTCTGAAAATAAGGTTTTATAAAATGAAAATATAAGATTGTAAGAGTAATCCAAATGAAACGTTGACATTGAGCTCCCAGCGGCCGTCGGGAAGAAAATTGTAAGATCAAATTAGGTCCCGGTTTTAAGTCTTCACAATAATAAGAATGGCTCGAAAATGAAATGTAGAGGGTTTTATTCTTATTCGAGAAGTTTCCTTCGCGAGCGGAATTAAATTTGTGTTTATTTGGATGGGGATGTTGATTTTTATGTTGGCTTTTAGACGTAATTTGTTATTATGGACAGATAACGTAATCCTATTAATATTATAATTGCGAAAGTTTGTATGGATGTTTGTTACTCTTTCACGCAAAAATATCTGAAATAATCGTGCTGAAATTTTGCATACAAGTTGTTCCAGGTCCAGAATTGGAGCTTTTTATCTCATAAATCATAAATCAAATCGTTTATTTGTAGTTAAACATAAATAAAACATACAAACAGAAAAAATCGTTACCTACCACTTAAAGAAAATATCGACTGGCGAAAATATAATATTATTAAATTTAGTTTAAACTACAAAATGGTCCCAACTCAGCATATACAGGTGTTAGTAAAAACACCTGCGCTGGTTTTATGCTGGGGCCTGTGGGACTGTGGGTAAATCAGTTCCCATAGGATAGAAAAATCTTAAAACATTTTCATAGAAACAACGCGTGCGAAGCCGCGGGCAGAAATGAGTAGACTTATAATCTAATTTGAAATGTCTCAGGTATTGACTATATATAGATTGATTATATTGTGATATATATAGGATTGAAGATTATGAAACTGCTTATCTATAGAGCTTCAAAATGTACCTACATTATAGAAGAGTTAATATTAGGAACCGCTATCAAAAATTGCTCCGAACACCTCTCTCCTATCGGGTCATTATACTTATGATGTGGCGCGGTGGGCGAAGGTCCACCTGCGACGCAGGAGGTTGCGGGTTCGATTCCCGCCTCGGAACAATTGTGTGTACGATCTGCATATATTTGTTCCGGGTGTTCTGGTCGTTTTCTATATATAATAAAAAAAACTCTATATGTAATGTACTGTATTATGTATATCAGTTATCTAGTACCCATAACACAAGCTCTGCTTACCATGGGGCTAGATAATGCTGTGTGATTTATCCAGCATTATTTATTTATTTATTTATTCTTCTATGACTTACATAAACCTATCTAACTAAAATGTAAATACATATAAGTTATAGACCTTACGATGTAATGCAAAGTTGGTAAATCTCAGAAGGTTTAGTAAATAACTGACCGAAAAAGTAATAATAAAAATTCGTTTAAACTTTCTCTCCCATGTCGAAAAAAACAAAAAAGCGACACTACTTTAAAGAGGCAGTTAACTGATAGATTGAGTTCCGACTTGCAAAGGAAGCCTGAACGAAATCCATTAGGATTCCCCTAGGAACCAGCGACGTCTTCCGTTTCGGAAATTATATTAAAAAGCAATACTTCCACCCAATAACTAAAAATAAGAAAATGAGACTGAAAATGCAAAGGGAATTGCGATTTTTCACAGTGAAACTGCGCGCTTTTTAACCTACATTCCAGTTTTCTGGAACGCTCTGTCCATTTACTTGGTTTCTTTTAGTTTTACGGATTCTTATTGCGCAATGTACATCATAATGATTTTCTAAATGGTTTGAAGTTTTCGAAAGAGAAATATGAGAGTTCCGAAACTACATTCAGAGCACATCTGAAAAACATTGAATCCAATTAAGATAAATACTTGCTATGAAAGATAGATCTACTCAGTAAGATGGCACCCGGGAATAAGCCGTAATCGCTAAGTAGGGTAATGTGCATTCGCGCGTAAAATAAGAAAAAAAAACAAAACGAATCCTCTTTGTGGGGCATCAAAGTCTACAGAAAATGGAGGTGGTAAGTTAATAGCTTCGAAACGTTATCTCTGAAGCCTTAGCCTTAGCTTAGGCTTTTGCCTAAGAGCCTTACTACCTAAGAGTAACTTTAAGCCTTAAATACCATGGTATATCAGCATCATCATCATCAGCTTATGTTAGTCCACTGCTGGACATAGGCCTCCCCCAATGAGCGCAATAGCGCCCTGTCTTCAGCTTGTCGCATCCAGCATCTGCCCGCAGTCCTTCGTAGGTCTTCATCCGACCTGGCAGAGGTCGTCCTACACTACGTTTGCCAAGTCGCGGTCTCCACTCGAGAACACGTTTATTCCAGCGGTTGTCGGTTCTTCGCGATATATGGCCGGGCCACTGCCTCTTCAGCTTGCTAATTCTTTGAGCTATGTCGATACCTTTGGTTCTCTGCCGGATGTATTCGTTACGAATCCTATCCTTCAGAGGTATATAAGGTTCAATATTCCGCGTTACCGCATCAACAGTTTCCTTGCTCGAGAACTGTACAGGAAGCTTCCATACGGTGGAAGCCGGTGGAAAGGCATATCCGATATTGGTCCTTTTGAGATTATTGATTTTGCTCTCTTTGTTCTTAGGTATGGCCTCGATGAGTTTTTCCAGGCCAGTCGTAATTATATTTACTTTGACTTGGATGGGATGAAACGGATATTGGGAACCGAACCCTTTTGAATGTTCGAAAGATGGACTAGGCTATAGTGGTCTATAGTGGACCTGACATAAGTAGCTATAGTTTTTTCCAGAAATGTTAAAAATTACATTGATTGTACAAGCATAGAGCATAGAAAAATAAGGCATGAGTTTATTATTTATTTATTTATATTTGACTTACAGTTATGTACATACCAAAACGTCGAACATTATATTTTATAAACTAAAATAGGTAGTTCAAAATACAGGGGCATATTTGTCGTAAGTTGTATTCATCTTCAACCGGGAAATATGCAACTAAGTACCAGGGTAGCAGAACCGCTGAGGAGACTTCAATGTTCAAAACAAGGTAAATAATTTGTCGTTAATCGCCAGCTCCGCAGACGGTAAGCAATTTACTAAGGATTAAACCTTGATTCTCTTGCAGTATTCACCCTAAAGCGAACGGTGCAGCAACGATTCAAATTGTGCTGGAAACGGTTAGCTCTTCATCGGAGTTTTTATGATGGAGTATATAATATAATTGGTGTGATTTTAAATAAGAATACGTTACCCGCCCTGGAGGTTATACACCCTGGAGGTTCTAAAGGGTTCATGTGAGGCCATACTAAAAAAGTTAAGGGCTGTGTTAATTAAAAAGGAATATTTTCTTTGACATAGCTGAAAGAATTAGCAAGCTAAAGTGGCAGTCTCCATACGGCAGTCTGCAGTGGCCATATCTCGCGAAGAACCGACAACCGCTAGGGTTAACCCCTAGCGGTTGTCTGTTCTTGAGGGTTCTTGAGTGGAGACCACGACTCGGCAAACGTACCTAAATAGTAAGTACATTTATTTAGTATTTATTTTTAAGTATTCATGTTATGTTCATATTAGATTATCTTTGGTACACCCCCTGCCTTTCTTAAATTCACTTAACTAATTATTTCCATCCAAAGGTTGTCTGGAAGAGATCGCTTCTAAGCGATAAGGCCACCCATTGTACTTGTCGCATGTAATGTCTTTTGTAATTATCTGTATCTGGTGTACAATAAAGTATTGTATTGTATTGTATTATATTGTAAGTAGTACCCAAGAGACATTTCAGCCAGAAGAATCTCAATCGATTTAAAATCACAGCTGCCTTTATGGCTCCTAGTTCTTTTTTAAATTTTTTCTCGTGTCTGTATATACATCTTTACGTGCCTTTGTGCTACGTTCCAGATTTTTATTTTTCTTTGTAATAGAAAAAGGGTTATAATGTACTGGATGTCTAATCCAGTTTAGTTGAAATATTCGCGAGACAGATTTATTTGCCCCGAGAACTTGCTAGTCGGTCTGTAATCGAATAATGGCTATTGAGGGATGCCGAACTGTCGCTCCATAGACTTGTTTGAAGTGGAAAATTAAATCGTAGGTACACATTGCCCCAGAATCATACCATAGGAATCATGAAATCTTTTGGCAAATAATTTAATTTCTTAGGAAGTAAATAATATGAATATTATTTAAGTGTGTTCAAATTTATCTACCGCGTTTATATTTTGCCAAATTTTATATCTACCAAAGTTTCAAAAAAAACCTTTCTGTATTCAACGGTAAAATTAGGAAGAAAATTTTTAATAGACCAGGTACTTAAGAGACCTACCCAACTCTTCCAAACCCTACCATAAAATTGCTGAAAAGTTAGGTTACCTAAATGGTTCTAATGAAGTAAAGTGTACCCAAACCCAATGACAACTAAAACCAGGTCACGGTTTAAACAAAAAACTCGTCTTACAAAAAACTACACGTCTCAGCTTTGTCACTTTATGAGCAAGTGGCCAATTTCTGGTGCACCTTGTATGTAAAGCATACACTCAAACAGTCAAACTGCGAGTATTTGACTGGCTCTTGATTAAGTTTCTTGGGGATATGGAGGAAAGGATTCCAGTGGTTGGCTCTGAAAATTACAACCGATGTTTGGTGTTGTACACGCGATGCAATTAAAACGCAGTCTCTAGAGAAAAAGGCAATAGGCAAGGCATGTAGTCGAAACTTCCTGTCTGCAATGTCTGCTATAAAGTAATATAACTCTTGAATTAATTATAACTATAAACTAACATAACAACTATAAATAAGAAAATTCGGATGTTTTAAACTACTGAACGGATTGGGTTGAACGTTTGCATAGATCATTATATAGTCCTAGATTGACACTAATGCTACTTTTTATTCCGTAAAACGCGTGTGAAGCAGGCGGAAATAAGTTAATATTGTATCTACGTTTTATAATAATTCAGGTTTTCTGAAAAATCACGTGCAAAACCAGGAAAAGAAGCTAGTAGAATTATTAATTTACTAGAAACGCAAATAATAACAATCTTTAAGTTCAAAACGAGTGTGAGCATCAATACAAACCAATGCTGGTTCAATGGTGGCTTAATTATGTAAAATTGTATAAATAAATTAAATATTATATTCTATTCTGGTGTAAAAAATAGACAGTCAAGTTTGATTGAGAAAAAATATTTTATTGACACTCAAAAAACAAGTTTAGCAGGACAATTTCGTAGCACAGTAGGTAGCTATTTCACCAGGTTTAACCCATTACTGATTATGGTTTTTTATTACAGGTGTTATGGCCACTTTAACAGAGAATATACGAGTTACTGGTAATTATGGGTTATGGGTAACATTGCGAGGACTGCAAGTTCTGCCCATCGTCACATTTTTGGAGACTCCAGATTTAGCAGTAACCATGTATGTATAATAATTGAAGATGAAATTGGCTCTATTTGCCAGCAATGGCCTTACTAGAAGCGCTGTTGCTTCCCTTAGCCGAAGCAAAAGATTGACTGCTTGCTCCTTTCTTCGAGGTTTGAGTGTACACACTGATATTATCGCCACTCGCTGCGGCATCAGCGCTCTGGCCTTCCACCTTATAGTGGGAGGTATATTTTTGTTGTCCTTCTGGCCTAATATTGGGGTTTTCAGGATCGCGGTCTCCTATTGCGCCGCTAGCCCATCCGTTTCTGACGGCGTCGGTATCAGTAAAAGCCAAAAAGGCCAGTACCAAACAAATGAAGCTCTGAAATAAAAATAACTTGTGGGTATGACGTACAGAAAGGCAGATAATTATTTTTTTCTGTTTTGATATACATATATGTATAGATAGATAAAAGGTAAAAGTTTATTTTTTTGTGTTTTATTTCCTTGGACCAATTTTAACATGACTGTTGTACACGTCAGAAAATTCATTATATCACACAAAGACAGAGAAAACAAAACTGTAGATTGCTAAGAATGTAGAAAACTGTAGATTTCTACATTCTTAGCATTTCTTCCCGTGTTAAAAATTATCCCAAGGTGGCCTGGACTCTTCCAGATTCGTTCATAGCCATAAGGCCGCCCTATGTAGGTAAATTGGATGAGATTTTTTTTCGGGATTAATAATAGCCTTTTTCCTTCTCCAATTTTGCAACGGATTATCTCCTGAAATCATCATCATCATCAGCACATAATAGTCAGAAAAAAATACCCAAATTTAAAAATTGATTTCAATAATGTTGCTATGTACATTATACTTAATTTCAGCTACGTTGTTCGGATAAATATGGTACTCCCATGGTCGAAGCCGCGGGGCAAGACTGCATTACAAAAACGATTTTTTAGCTAGGGAAAACGCCAATTTACATAGATAGACTATACTTTTATTGTTCAATATATGTGACAATTTGGCGGTCTCATCGCTCGAGAGCGATACCTACCAGACAACCATGGATGGATAAGATCGTTGGTTTGATAAGTAACTTATTAAAATCATCAATTATTAAAATCTTTAACCAAACTTACCACAGAAGGATTCATGTTGCACGTTGAAGTTCTTAACGAAAGTCGATGCCATGCTCACCATCTCAACACCTTTTATACAAAGCCTGTTGTTTTACTACACCGATAGCAATTAACTACCTTGACTCTATTAAGAATAATAATTAAGGATACAAGTTCATAAAACTAATTACTTTTTAATTTATTGCGACCTTGATAACAAATAGAGTGATAACGTGAAACGATGACTGGTTTTCCTTGCATTGAATATTTTCAACTGAAAATTGCGACCATGGCCTGTTAGCTTTAGATTTATTTTAGGAATAAAACCTTCTTGGTGTCTTCAGCGCCAGAAAAAAGTTCGGTAACACTGTCATGGCCATCTGCGGTCAACAGCATTAATAGGCCATTCGAAAAAAAAATATGGTGTCAGATGTGAAGATAATAATATCAACTATTTAACTGTTACCGAATATATTTTATATTTCTCTGAAGGATAGGATTCGTAACGAATACATCCGACAGAGAACCAAGGTTATCGATATAGCTCAAAGAATTAGCAAGCTGAAGTGGCAGTGGGCCCGCCATATCTCGCGAAGAACCGACGGCCGCTGGGGCAAACGTGTTCTTGAGTGGAGACCACGACTCGGTAAACGTAGTGTAGGACGCCCTCCGACCAGGTGGGATGACGACCTGCGAAAGACTAGGTACTACTAAGGTAGATGCTAGATGCGGCAAGCTGAAGACAGGGCGCTATGGCGCTCATTGGGGAAGGCCTATGTCCAGCAGTGGACTGTTATAGGCTGATGATGATGATGATGAGGTTGATGATTGAGCAAGCTTTCATCGTATGGGCCTGAGAATCTATGACGAGAAAGTTTTATTTAATTAGTTTGCAAAATTACCAACTTAATAGTAACACAATATCACTATTCACACCAGGTAGGTAGTTACCTACACCCACAGCAAGGTTATTAAAACAGCAGGTTTATACGTAAAACATTTTAACTCAACGCGGAAAAAGCGAAGAGGTAAAGCAAAGCTCCAATCAATAGCAAACGGAAAGAGCGGTCCATCACGTAAGCACTAGTCATTAATAGTGTAGGATTATTTTCATTAAATGCATAGTTTTCCGACACGGGACCGACGTGTGCTGAATGCCAAGTACGAAGCCCCTGCGGCACTAACTATAAAGGTTTAATACCAACCTGGCAGTAAAAGTGTTGGTGGATTTCTACCGGTTCTGAATAGCATAGTAAGTAAAATAGTGAGGTAAATGTTTTAGTAAAACGGTACTTATAGAGGTTAAAACTGAAGTGGAACTGTTCTAAGTTTCCACGAAATTAGAAAACTTTAACTTAGAACTTAACCAGTCTTTTTTTATTATTTTGCCTCGCCTGGCACCTGAGTGACCTGATCGAAGTCAAACCAAATTAACAAAGTTTTATCTACTTTTGTCTATATAGGTACTTATACACAAACGAAGAAAAAATTGGATATTGGATTATCACCGCAAAAAAAGCTTTAATTAAGCTTTTTTTGTAATATTATTTAAAGTTGGTAAATTTAAAAAAAAATTTTTCGAGCCACAATTAAAAGTCACCTGTATCATAAATAAATAAATAAATCATAGTTTTTGTGAGATTATTTACTAAGAAAGAACACTCCTTTACAAAGGTTTTTAAAGGAGTTTTATTAGCGAGTCATCAGAGTAACTATCACATAGATTTGACAATATTATGATGAGATAGATAGAAAACACTTTATTACACCACACAAAACAGAAAACAATACAGAAATAAAAACTTAGAATAAAGGTATAAAGAGCGGCCTTATCGCTGAGAGCGATCTCTTCCAGGCAACCTTGGGATGGACTGGATATGAAGGAGCAATATAGACGGTTAGCTTATTTTCTACTTGCGTTACCTACGCTACTCTCATGTATCAAAAGCTTCACCAGAATAACAAGCTCATGTCTTCCCCGCAAAAACCTCCCAAACAACATTCTTTAAACCAAATAAACATCTCAACCCCTGAAATACAGGCGGTAGTTTCTAGAAGATCTCTCGGAATTAGTCGGTCGACCGCCGGCCGGTGACACAACATTCTTTTGTGACATGGGTCAGGCTCGTTAAATTTATCCTGTTACAACCACAGGTAAGGTAAAGCTGTGATCACAGTGAATATTCTTGAATAATAAAAACTAAATGAATTTTTGTAAGTTCTGTAATCTAGCACTTACTACTAAATAGTTGTACAAACTACCCAATGGTTAGCAGGTAGATAATTCTATGTAGCATTATACTCGCCTATGCATAATTTTTGTGCAATAAAGTATATTCTATGTATCTAAATGAAATTACATTTTTTTCCTTATGCTTTGCTGTTTGCTTTGCTAAGGAATAGAACAATTGTACAAAGGCGAGCATAATGCTAAATAGCATTCTCTACCTGCTAAGCTTTGGGTAGTGTGGACAACTATTTAGTACGACAAAATACAAAAAAGTACAAAAAATAAAGAAATAGTAATAATAATTAGGTACAATTTACGATTCGTGTGACCATTTAGATAAAAAAGGAGACAAGTCAAATTCTAAATCAAATTAATGAATATCAAATACCTATGAAACGAAGTGTAACTCTTCTAATTTGTTTATTTTTTGTCCATTAGCGGAAGAAGTGAAACAGATAAACTGCTGGATATAGGCCTCGTTTAGTGAACACAATGTTTCTTCGGCTTGCTGCATCCAGCATCTGTAAGCATTCTTTCGTAGGGCGTTATACCTCCTGGAGAGGGAAGCCGCCTAGAACGTCGTAGAAGACATTTCTAGAATAATATTATGTTTTCCAAATCAAATTATAATCAAATAATAGAAAAATAAATCTAGTATTAAAAATGAGCTAACTTCAATCATACAGCGGGGCAATGCACCCAGCGTCTTGTGGACGCTTTCCATAAAGACGGACAATGTGAACACCTCTTTAGTAGAGATCCAAAGGTGGATAAATATGGAAGCTAGGTTGTAAGGGAACCGTCTTGAGATACGAGAGGATTTGTGAATTCATATTGTCACGACACTATTTGGGCATTCTATTACAAAAGGACATTGAGGCTCTGAATCTTGAAATGCTATGTTAACCTTTGACAACCTAAAATGCTCGCAAATAAAATGGTTAGGAGCTTGAATTGCACTTTGCGCTCGATTGTGAGGTAGGTATTTAGGAAATCTAGCGAATTTAGGCAGCGAATGGTGCTCGTACTTATGTCGAATTATGACTATGATAACAAAGAAATCGAGCTCCTGCGCGAAAGTCGAGTAAAGGCCTCTAAATTTTTGTCAATTCTATGCCAAACATGTGAAAACGTAGCATTCAGAGATTCATAGTTCACAAATTTATTTACAAAATGAGGTTATATCGATTGTTTTATTTAAAACTAGCGGCCCGTCCCGGCTTCGCCCTGGTGGTCATTTATTTCAAGCAATTTTTTTAATTTTTCTTTTTTTTCTCACCATAAGAACTATCCTCGTACTTATATAACTAACTAACTTATATACAAGGAATATTCTAAAAAAAGAATTATCGAAATAGGTTCAGCTGCTCTTGAGATTTGCGCTTCAGCGACATCACATTCAGCGATTCATTTTTATAATATAGAAGATAGATAAATTAAAAAGAACTGATTTAGCATTGTTTTCTTCTTCTACATTATATACTGTCTGCGCAACGAGAATTATATTTTTTAATAATGCCCTCCGACAAAGCTTGGACATATTCATGTCAGCGTGAAAATAATGACACGAAAACGAAGAGCAACGGTAATAATAGCCCTTATTTTTGACCTACGAGTGTGCACCTATTTTATTTGATTCTGGAGGGTCTCAGTCATCCTTTGTAAGGTCAGTGACCGTTATACCTTGTAAAATTATAGGTACCTAGTAAGAAATATTATTTGAAGAAAGCAGAGTTCAGTTGGATGGATTGGAACTTTGAAATTTAATCGTAGATAATAGATATACATATGATTTACTAGCTGCGCCCCGCAGTTTCACCCGCGTGGTGATAGATATTTTGGATAATATACAATATATCTTTATAAATTGTAGCCTATGTGTTATTCTGATGTATAAGCTATATTATTGTAAAGTTGTAGGATGCACACACTAGGCATAAGGTAAAAACTATTTATTGGTGGGATCCCTGCCTATCTTACCATTCATTCATGTCGTCATTCTATGATATCGTTCAGCGATCCCACTCAACTCACTCAGTCAGTCGGGATCTCTGATTCGATCGATACGCTACGCATGTATTTTTCTTAAACAACGAATAAATGACTATGTGAAATCCTACAAAGTTTCATTTAGATCCATTCAGTAGTTTTTACGTGAAAGAGTAACAAACATCCATCCATCCATCCATACTTACTTACAAACTTTCGCGTTTATAATATTAGTAGGATTAATTAACAATATTTACAATTGTACTTGAATATCAATAGTAGATATCTTAAAATACTTAAGTAAATGGTTAAAACATTAATGTGAATATATAGAAGATTAAATACAATCTCTTTTACAATGTAAATAATATTATCAAAATTAGAGGTTATGTATATAATATCTACCCTATTTTCTATCCCTCGAGCTTAGCCATGTATTCTTTGTGATCAAATAAAAGCATTATTTAATCGTTACTTCACGCATCGTTGATTTTTCTGACGTTTCAGCACATTACACGTTGCTTTGCCTTAATAAATTTGACTTTCCAAAACTTTCATGAATGCACCTCATGATTTCTGCAAGTAGGTCGAGTTGGTATTCATTACCAACTCATAGTTAACATAGGTAACTTAGTTATTGGAAAACACTTTCTTAGAAATGCTTCAGGTCTCGAAAGACGCCAGAGGGTCTTCAATGTTCAAATAGAACATGGAAATGGTTTTACTACGATCCATATTCCTGGTAATGTTCCGTTTGCTTCCGGAATCTCTGGCCACTGAGGTTTGGAGAGGTGACTTCAGCTGCGGCCGGATTGGGTAACACGCAACAAATGTTTTATATGCATACGTCTTGAATCACTCTCTCTATTTAAAAAAACTGCATCAAAATCCATTGCGTAGTTTTAAAGATTAAAGAATACATAGGGAAGGGACAGACAGACAGCGGGAAGCGACTTGTTTTATACTATGTGATAAATGGTGGTAATGTAATGGTCAAATATCATTACACTGATCATATTTTCTATACTAATATTATAAAGAGGAAAGGTTTGATTTTTTGTTTGTTTGTTTGTAATGAATAGGCTCCGAAACTACTGGACCGATCTCCGGTGAACATAGGCTATATTATATTTTCAAAAAGTTAGGGATCCGTACTAAAACCGTGCGAAGCCGGGATGGTCCGCTAGTACAGAATATAGAACAAAGATTATATTTGAAGATTTGAATACTTGTTTCTCTTTTCGGACTACCTGCAGGAAATTAGAGTCACTGGCTAGATAGAGAGGCCATCGCAAAACCATTTCACAAGCATATCATATAGGCAGATTTGATGACGATCTCTGTGGCGCGGTGGGTGAATGTCAGCCTGCGACACAGAAGGTTGCGGGTTTGATTCCGGCCTCGTGACAAATGTTTTTGTACGATCTACATATCGTTCTGGTAGTTTTTCTATATGTAATAAAAAATATCTATCAATGTAATGTATTGGATTATGTACATCAGTCATCTAGTAGTACCCATAACACAAGCTCTGCTTAGCTTGGGGCTAGATAATGCTGTGTGAATTGTCCAGCATTATTTATTTATATATATATATATATATAAAATTTTCGTTGCTGACTCAGATCACAATATCCATTATGTTACTAAAGAGCTACAATACGTAGAACCCAATTAAAAATACGTTCTCCTCAACCATTTACTGTAGTTTCCTCAAAGCTTTTCTCAGGTCTGAAACGACGGAGTAAGGAATGGTTATTTTACTTTTCGTACAACGTTTCCTTAGTCCTTGTTTATAGCGGCCTGGGTGGTCGTTACCTTCGCTAATTTAAACTGGCCTGTACAGTGTTACAGTCTATAGAAAGCAGCTGGCTTGTATTCTCTGTTCTTAAAAGCCTTTCCACACTCGCGCGTGAATCATAGTGTAAAAACTATTAAGCGTAGTCAAGCGTAGTCAAGCTTAGCAAGCGTAGTCAAACTTAGCAAGCTTTATCAAGCTTAGCAAGCGTAGTCAAACTTAGCAAGCGTAGTCAAACTTAGCAAGCTTTGTTAATCTTAGCAAGCGTAGTCAATAAAAAGTTGGTAATGCAATAAAATCTGATCACATTTTTCTGTGTGAAAGCTGTTTCTGTTTAAGCTATACGTCTCATCGGAAAATGCCGGTCTTGGATTGGACTAAATTGAAGCCGTAATTTCACTTGTTGATTATTTTCTAAGCTCTGAGTGAGATAATGCTTCGAGAAAGTCGCAAAATGAACCTTTGTAAAGCTCTCGAAAGTCCTTGAGTTTTTCTTGGCATACATTTTAGGGAGTGTCTATTGCAAAACAAAACGTTATTTGACTTGATTTTTCCCGGTTTTTCCCTAGATTTCATCCTAGATATTGATAAAGATCCTACCAATATTGAGAAAGATTATTTTCATTTGATTAAACAAGATGGCGTTGACATGATCGATGATAATCGTAAGATGGAAGTATTTTTTGATTCAATGTCACTTCTTTGATTTTATGATTTAATTTTTCAACTAAGAAAATAAGAAAAGGAAGAAAGAAATTATTTTATTTTTAACTACAACCAATCACACATACAAGATCTTAAAACTAGTTATAAAAGTACATTTGGTAGCTATACTATGCGGATTGTAGCTAAAAATTTAGGAAATGGCTCAGCATGAATGCTACG
Source organism: Eupithecia dodoneata (assembly GCA_947044415.1). Lineage (NCBI taxonomy): Eukaryota > Metazoa > Arthropoda > Insecta > Lepidoptera > Geometridae > Eupithecia > Eupithecia dodoneata. The sequence goes on from OX345665.1 coordinate 3,165,744, forward strand.
GGTACTGGTAGATCCAATACACGCAGCGCTGATCTTCCGCCGATTCCTACAATCAGTAGCAGGTAGCAAAATAACGTTTGTCTACATTACAACCTTTGTCTAGAAGTCCGATGTCCCCGCTGAATGCATTATGCATGCTCTAAGTCCCTACAAATGAATGCACGGGAGAAAAAACCCTATAGGAAACCGAATATAAGGAAAATGGAAGTGACAAAATTATTTTGCTTTGCGCCGCCGTTTTGACTCACAATGTTTAGTCATATAAAAGCTTCGAGAATATCAGGTACTTACAAAACCTTCTGATAATCTAACTGACGGAATTATTAGAATTTTTAGGACACTAGCCTGTTAGGTATATCAGATCCCTTTTTAAAAGTGTATTGTGCGACATCAGTAATTACACCCGGAAAAAATATTTGCAGATCGTACAAACATTCATCCCAAGGCGGGAATCGAACCAACAACCTCCTACGTCGCAGGCACCGATGTGTCCACTGCGGCCGTCGTTGACTTTATGTATACTATCGTGTTAGTCTGAGATTTTAGAAAGAAAGAGAGAAAATATTTTTATTTACCTAAAAACTACAATACACAAGAAACTTATAACTAGGTACGCAAATGAATACTATATTTCTACAAATTATTGTGCGTAGCAGTGTTCATGGCAAATATGGCCTTCACTCAGCAGGTGCACACTAATGTGTCCACCCAGCGCTGATTTTCAGTGAAAACCAGAGGGATCGTGTCACGTCACGGTCGTCAGGTGGATTTTCAAGTGCCGTATCCAGTATTCACTATAACACAAACCACTGTCCCCTACTACTGTGTTCGATTCGGAACGAAGCACGGACGGTAACAAAACTGCTATAAATATTGAACGAGCATATTTTTCTCACTTTGTCGACCTGATAGCCATATAGGTAGGCATGTGTGTCGCAGTCTGTGATAGCAGTAAGGGTGTTTGCTCATTGACTCAGGAAATATCAGGAAGATAAAGACGAACCAATAAAATTCATAATGCTGGACAACTGACGCAACGCAGCATCATCTAGCCCCAAGCTAAGCAGAGCTTTTGTTATGGGTACGTACTAGAAGATTGATATATATAATACGATACAAACTGTATAATAAACAGATATTATTTGTTATACGTATTGTAGAAATCTTAAAAAGCATGCATTATGGTTTATGCCATACAAAAGCGTTACTTACTCAAACATACTCGTATGTAGATCGACGACTGAGCAAGCGGGCGCGACTAAAATGTGTTCATACTCGTATATAATAAATAAAATAAATAATGCTGGACAATCCACACAGCATTATCTAGCCCCATGGTAAGCAAAGCTTGTGTTATGGGTACTAGATAACTGATATACATAATACAATACATTACATAGATAGATTTTTTTTTATTATACATAGAAAACGACCAGAACACCCGGAACAAATATCTGCAGATTGTACACACAATTGTTCCGAGGCGGGAATCGAACCCGCAACCTCCTGCGTCGCAGGCGAACCATCGCCCACCGCGCCACATCGGTCGTCAAAAATATTTATAATATGTATAGCGTCATCATCATCAGTAACATCATTAGTTATCATGTCTACTGATTATCATTCTACGTTACACCGCTCCCTCCAGCTTGATAAAACCACGGCAAATCAATACTCGTACGAAAATCGAAAAACATTCGTAATCGAAGCACATAAAAAACCTCGATATTCCTGCTATGTAGAACCCCCTTACAGGTTTCATCTATGCACCGCACATATTGAGGCTTTGAATCCGTTTTAAGGCACAGAGGGGACTGCGTTAGCTTTTATAGCCGATCATTTTTGGAGGATCAAGGGAAAATTGCTTACATGCACTGGGTATAAAGCGGGACGCGGTGTAGAACTGAAACTCCAGTTGATTCCTGAAAAGTTTGGCAGCAACGAGCAATGTGTGTGGCGGTCTCCTTTATTAATTCTTTCATGTCTTCGATAGAAGAGCCTATTTTATTTGATAAATAAATAATTTGTAGGTGATATAATTATATTTAATTTCAGATGATTGTAGATACAATATTTACCTACCCAGATATGGCTGTACGATAGCAGGTTGTATTAAGAATCGTTACCTAACTAGGTAGTTATTGTATTTCTCGCCTCTTACAATATATGGGTAGGCTATTATATCGTATTTAAAATTGAAACAATTGAGCTAACTGCATACTATTGCAAGCAATCTGCAGAAAGCCCTGATTCGTATGAAGCGGAAGCATATAAGCAATATTCTACTCTATTCTTCGCCCACCGCACCATAGGGATTTTTATTTTTATCTTTGTTGTCACCGCATTGACGTCCGTGAATTCAACTAGTAATTAAGGTCTTTGGCTGAAAAACAGCGCTGAATATAATAATGTTCAGCACACGCTGAGCCAACCCCTATTTCGGCGCAGGGTCATGGAGGTAGTCTTAATATCACCTATTTGTGTTGTTTACCCCCATGATAAACTTCTTTGTTTGTTTATTCTATGCCTGTATTTTGTACCTGTGTCTAAATAAATGTTTTTTCTATTCTATTCTATTCTACTACTACTATAATTTGAGTGAGTTTCATATCTACACGCTCCATTACCCGTGGATACACTGGCTGAACCAATCGCCATATTTCTCAATACAGCGTAATCTTGAGATGTCAGGTGCGATGGAGATGGATATTATGTTTGTGTTGCGTATGTTTTGTTTGGCAAAACGCTGCTGTATGTTTATGTATTTTATCAAAGCATCTGTAAACAAAAAATCTAAACAGGTATTTATTGAGATCAGTTTTTGAAGACGATGTACCTATAGTACCTAAAACCTGTGCGACTTAACTTGTATGTGAATAGTACTAGCCTTAATTTTAAGTCTTTTTTTCTAACCAAATTATAGATCACGTTACTCAAAATAAAATATTTTAATTTTAATTTAATTTAACCGTGGTCTTCACAAGACCGGGACCATAGATAGATAGATAGTGGTCTTCACGGTGTGACGTCATCGTGATATTACTATAATTTGCAAAATAAGTTTATTTCTTAAAAAGCTTGTATTAACATTAAAATTATTTCTTTACATAGGACTATAACATTACATGTAATGTTATAGTGTGTAACATGTGTGTTGGTGGTTTGATATTTGGATATTATGCATAATATCAAACCACCAACTCGTTATACTCGTATAAATAAAGTATTTCACCACCTTAAAAACTACAAAAAAATTACCAAAAAATAAAAATTACAACAAAAAAATTCAGTTTTTTTTTTTTTTAATTTTTCTTTTTTCTCAGTGACTTTATTGGAACATTGCGTGCATGCACACATAATATATATCACATTCTCAGTTCGTCTTCTAGAGGGTTCATAAGTATTTACCTATATCCCTACTAAACAGTGAGACTCCTCATTAAGGACCAATATTACACCTCAAGAAAGTGAAATAAATATTGTAGGCGCTTGCACAATCCTTATTTGTAGTCATTATCGAGGAATAAACAATAAATAATGCAGCCACTGGTGGTCGCATGATAAACATGTCTGGTGAATTACGAAGTAAATTGGAACTCGGATTGTGAGAAATGGTGTCCATGATTTGGCAAAAGCTGGGAAGTTTAGTACTGTAAGTGTGTACTAAGTATACTGTACTGGGTTAGTACTGGGTAGAGAAAATGGACGCAAAACGCCAGATACAAAAACAGAGACCTAAGCCCTCAGGTCTCTGTTTTTGTATCTGGCGTTTTGCGTCCATTTTCTCGATGCGATTTTCCTCAAACGTCTAGCGAGCCATATTAGAGCTCATGATAGAAAAAAATCCGTGAGTATCTAGGGTCGCCGTCATCGAAATCGATGAGGAGGCCCATATATATATACATATATTTTACTTGCTGTTCGTGTAAGAGGAATTTCTTACTTCTATAAATACCTATTTCAATGTTGAATTTTTTGTTTAATGATGAAAGATTAGCTATTAATACCTACATGGCCGATGTGGCGCGAAGATCCGCCGCAGGAGGTTGCGGGTTCGATTCCCGCAAGTTCATTGAGCATTTTCGAAAAAAGACAGCGATTTCTGTATAACAACATCCGATTTGTCCTATTTTTGTCCAAAACACAGTCACCTCCTCAGCGGTAGTCCAGTAAACATTACGACTTAATCTCAGCGGAATTGCCAGTTATCGCTTTGTACCGACCGCTTGCATAATTGCAACTCTTGACTTGCAAGTTGCAAGGCAACCGGTTGCATTTTGCATTTCATTATCGATGTCTGTCCCAATGAGAGATTGTGGAAAATGCAGTTGCTTGGACTTGTGATTTTATTTTCTTGAAGTGGTGCGTTACAGTAGCCATTAACCAACCTGAAGAGGTGCAGCAGCTTCTTTCTGTGTATATTAATAGCCCTACTGCGGTCAAAATCAATAGTAAATTAAAAAAAGAAGAAGGCTCTAAATAATTAATTTATTATATTAGTTTTTTCGACTAAGATTGAAAAAAACATAAAAAGTAATGTATTATATGAAATACTCTTATAATTACTCACTATGGGAGTACGTTCCATCCCAGCTTATACAGAAAATAATTATCCATCTATCTATGTATACGTTATTATCTTAATTGTCAAAATTTTGTTCGCGTGTTATCGTATATTAATTGACGACGTCTGTGGCGCAGTGGGCGAAGGTATGCGACGCAGGTGGTTGTGGGTTCGAATCCCGCTTCGGGACAATTGTGTGTACCTACGTTCTGCAGATAACTGTTCCGGGTGTTCTGTTCGTCTTCTATGCATAATAAAAAATATCTATCTATGTAATTTACTGTATATTATCAGTCATCTAGTACTCATAACACAAGCTTTGGTTTAGCTTGGGGCTCGATCAAGCTGTGTGGATGGTCCAGCATTATTTATTCTAAAACAGGAGTTGATTAAATTCTCACACGTCACAGTATTGACTAAACTTCGATAAACTGAATTCTCAATTCAAAAATCTCTGTGAGCCCGTAAAAAGAGCTTGCGAATCCTTGCCGTCGTCGAGTGTCGACAAAATCGAACTGTGCGATGGCTTACTCGAAACTTCCGCTTGTGAACTGCTTTGTAGAGGAAAATAGACTTTATAGTCTGGCTAGTTCTTATTCGCTTCACCTATCTACCTTGATAAAACGGAAGTCGATACGACAGATGGGCGATAATTTTTTGTTATGTAGGATGGGAAAATGTTATTGTCAACCTCGCTGTGACGGAGCAGCAGCGACCGAAAGTCCGCCTGCGAACTGGATGTTGCGGGTTTGATTCCTACTCCGGGACAAATATTCATAATTATGATCTTCTCATCTGCAGATATTTTGATGCGGGTGATCTGAGTATTCTATGTATATTCAAAATAGATATAATAAAGACTAAATTGTTGCATTATGTGTAAATAAACTCAGTTCCTAGGAATCCATAACACAAGCTCTGCTATTGGGCTAGATGATGTCCCTGGTGTGAATTGGACAGCACTATTTATTATGCGTATAAAGAACTCTGAGAATAGAGAATTTTCTTTTTCATACCGCCTGAAACCACTTAAAATTTACCCACTCAACTTTACCATATAAGTGAGTAAGCGAAAAAAATCTAATCCAATCGAATCAATAACTTTCTCTAGATCAGACTGAAATATTAAGCTTCCAAGTACATTTTCAACTTTCAAAAGTTATTTAAATTGCGAACGATTTAAGTTTCTCGATTGCTTTGATTGAATAGTCGCCTAAGCCCAGAGGAGTCTACTTACTTTGAAGTCCTCAGTATATGCTATACGTTATAGATTATAGTTAGCAAAACTATGAAAGTTTACGTTATTTCCATACATTTAGCGCCTTCTAGCGTCCCCCTACCGGTTAGACTGGTACCTACTACTTTTAGAGTGTCAACTCACTCGATTATAGTTTTTGAATGGTTTTGAGTAATTTGTTGTATTTTGGCCATTTAGCAATACAATTTTGACAACTCACGCAGCTGTAGTAGACAAAGACTTCCTCCGTTTTGGTATTAACACTTTGACTGCGATTTTTTTTCGACGACTGCGATCTTTTTTTAAACCTAAGCCATTCGTGCTACCGCGCTACACAGCGGTTGTGTTGCGCCGCTCATGCGTTTCGTTCGAAAAATATTAGGGCTGTGCTGAGTCACAAAGATCTGTATAGTTCTCAGCCGCTGCGCTAGTGTGGATTTACGCATATTAGTCACTTGTAGAAAACACATACCGTGTGATTTCAGCAGTCAAAGTGTTAATAGATAGATAGATAGATAGAAAACTCATTTATTCGACACTGCTTCATGTTATACAAAGGTCACACTAAGAAAGGCAGATCATAACAAAACACACATAAAATTAGAGAACAATAAGTTATAGTAATAATAAACAATAATAGTAAACAATTTTAAAAGTAGAGATTTAAAAATTATGTTTGTGCTGCAGCCTGTCAAAAAGGCTAGCTCAGCGGAAAGCTTTGCTCAAAGAGCAAAACACTGATTTTCAGTACTACCCTTTGAGGTGACCATAAGAACGAAACACTGACAAAATAAATTATGTGGTAATGTTGAATTTCAATCAGTATTGTGCACACTCGTACTAGCCACTTTTGCTATTTGCCGCCTTCGTTTCACAGAATCAATATTGCATGTCACGGGACAAGTCGAAAAAGTTTATTTTTGAAATAAAATTCACGTGCAATCTCTACAGAGTTTGGACGGTTGGGAATGGAGTAAAGAGATTGGTTACCTGCACAGTGCATCCTATATATACCTACAGCTGGGTTTACTTTTCAATATAGACATAAATAGATTAGAATTAAATAAGAGAAATAGATTGCAGAAGATACCGTCAGCATTTCTTTAAATTTATCAGCCCGATGGTCAAGATAATATCGTAGCCTTGAAGAAGTGGATTAGGGTGGCACATGACCGGAGAGAATGGCGTAGTGGATAGGAGGTCTATAAATATTCCTATGTTATGCATTAAAGTATTTATTCATTAACACTTCGAATGCTGAAATCACACCGTATGTGTTTTCTACAAGTGACTAATATGCGTAAATCCACACTAGCGCAGCGGCTGAGAAAATACAGATCGGTGACTCAGCACAGCTGTAATGTTTTTCGAACAAAACGCATTTGCGGCGCAACACAACCGCTGTGTAGAGCGGCAGCACGAATGGCTTAGGTTAAAAAAAAGATCGCAGTCGTCGAAAAAAGTTCGCAGTCAAAGTGTTAATACATGATCAGAGATAGCGTACCTATACGACCAGCTGGCTGTAAGTAAAAACTAAAGTATTGATTATTATTACTCGATGACCTCTGTGTTGCGGTGGGCGAAGGTCCGCCTGCGACGCAGGAGATTGCGGATACGATTAGATATTTGTTTCGGGTGATCTGGTCGTTTTCTATGTAGGTATAATAATAATAAAAATATCTATCTATATCTGGTAACCATAACACAAGCTCTGCTTAGCTTGGGGCTAGTTAATGCTGTGTCAATTGTCCCGCATTATTTATAACTAATAACACTTTTCTGCCCTTTTTCGTCTCCGAGACACTATATTCATCTATAGTATTTTCCGTCACAAAATATCGAAGTATTTTCTAAAGGATTCCGAACTATTTCATACCTCCTTCTTGCATCATATCATTTCCGCCTTGCATGCATTGTAAAATGTATTTGTATTTTGACAAGGAACTTATGAAGGCGGTGTCAGGGTGTGTCTGGGTCCCATAGGTAGAATAAATAAAGCATTTTGCAGACAAGCTGACTATCAGCTGACAATACTGATCTGTAAAAGGCGGAGTTACGATTTACGTTATTTTTTGGAGTATTTTAGTTACGTATAACGTTTTCTCGAATTATTTATTGCAGACACAAGATACATCATACATATAAGCGGATATGTACAAAGACAAGTAGAACCCTAAAATACTTTTCATACACTTACAGCAAACCTAAGAGTATAATACGAAAACTGTACATAATATAACTTTTGTCCACTATTTATAGAATAGAATAGAATCTTTATTTGTAGCATTAACAAATTTACTCAACTAATTCCTAATTACCCAACACCATAAAGATTACATAACTACAGACTAATTAAAAAAAAACACTTAAATGCTACAAAATGGCGTCCGACTCAGCATTATGCTGTGATATCCAATGTGCATAGCTATCACAACGCTGATCTTCCGTCAGAACCAAACCCACGCGTCAGGTCACGTACACTAACACAATACTACTAAAGTACAATTATGAAGAAAAGAAAATAATTGTACCTACAGAGCATTTTTTCTATTCAATGACCTAGGTGCAATAAATATATACATATATTTATGCACATGTACCCACATTTATAACTTTTTCTCCCAATATGTTTTGCTGGAAGAGAACTCTTGTTAGGATTAAGGCTTATTAAGGGAGGCTCGCCTTTGTCATTAATTTTTCAGTTTAATCATTTATCATTGTACAATATAAACAATATTCTTACTTTGCTAGATGATGCTGAGGGGATTGTCTAGCATAATTAAAAAAAACTTTTAGAACAACCATCGAGTAAGATAAAACGACACAAAGCTCGGTTTCAAACATTTTGCAATACAGTTTCCGGTGTATCATCATCATCATCATCAGCCTATATTAGTCCACTGCTGGACATAGGCCTCCCCCAATGAGCGCCATAGCGCCCTGTCTTCTCGCTGAGCGACTTTGAACTGGTGGACCAGCCCTATCGTGAGTGTCCACGTCTCAGCTCCGTAGGTCATAACGGGTAGGACGCACTGGTTGAAAACTTTCGTTTCCGGTGTATCAGCTCTTAACAATATTCTTACCTTCCGTTGAACCTGCAGGTAGTAAGTATGTTATATTGGAAAATGTGAACGTGTTGAGAAATATGCTGTTTGCTGGCGTTTGCTATTTGTATTGATGTTTCACTGCATGTTTGTATGTTGGTAAGTTTGAAGTAGGTTGGATAGTATGAATGAATGAACGAATGTACACTCAAAACAAACAAAGATACAAACATAGATATTGACAAAATAAATGGATATTATCCTTAGTTTTGGATGATCAGTATAAAACAGTGTAGTTACCCTTCCTCGTTTGTATGAGGAGAGAGGGAGAGGACACCATAACCAGCATACGGGAGTAGCTGAAGTGGCAGTGGGCCGGCGATATCTAAAAAAGCGACGGCTGCTGGGGCAAACGTGTTCTTGAGTGGAGACCACGACTCGGTAAACGTAGTGTAGGACGGAGACAAGTAGGGATGACGACCTGCGAAAGACTGCAGGTAGTTGCCGGATGCGTCAAACTGAAGACAGGGCGCTATGGCGCTCATTGGGGGAGGCCTATGTCCAGCAGTGGACTAACATAGATTGATGATGATGTTTGTATAGGGAGACGAGCGATTTGTTTAACCTAAGTGGTTAAGTAGCGAGTTCCTATACGTTTACTTTGATACGGTCTCTACGACTGTAGTCACTATTTATTATTATATTAAAATGTTATTGGTGCTAAAATACATAGGTACTATTATAGGACACTGCTATCCTATATCTGTTAGGTTTCATATACGACGTTCATGGTCTTAGTTGAGGGAGAAGAGGGGTCGACTATTAACCATGACCGGCCGACCACCATTTACGAGTACTATTAACTATTTGCCCTGAAACTTTTTGTTTCTGAAAAGCATACTTCCGTGGAAACCCAATACTCCGCTGAGGAATAAACCACATGTGGGCAAAACGTCCCGTTCAGCTAATTGAAACGTAACAACGTCTAGATAAAGCTCCATTCACAATAACAACCTTCATGTAACAACAACACAACTTCATGTTACTTTTATGTATATTTTAAGTAGGAACGTGCGCACAGATCTATGCTATCCATCCACGGTTGTCTGGCAGGCTCTTGAGCGATAAGACCGCCAAATTTTCACTTCTTTTGTATTTTTATCTTGTTTTAAGTGTGCAATAAAAGAATTATCTATCTTCATTCACAATCACCACGCTTTTATTGAAAACCTTGTAAGGTTTGTTCGTCTGTGTTTATTTGAAGGTAACTTTGAAGTATTATAGAATTAAGTAAAACTTGTCCTATTTAGTTACCCTGTATAGTGTTATCAGTTCGCTCCATTCGCTGGTAACAGAGCGTAGGTATTGTAATTTTGCTCGCGCGCCGGACAGTCGATCATTGTACCCCGCTTTTACTTGCAGGGTGTGGCCTGCCTTTTAATTATGTAGATACGAGTAAGTACATATTTTAATTGAAATGTTTTAATGAATAGAGACTAAGGAGCTTACGGTCAAACGGGATAACCGTTTAAGTTAGCTTTTAGACTAAAATGCAATTATTGTGAAATATAAATAAAAGAAAAAAAAAGAAAAAAAAAGTAGATTAATTCAGTTTTTATTATGAATCCGTTTCTAATTTGTCTTCACTTTTATGTATCTATGTTTGTTGGTAGCATTGTAACACCTTAATATAATAGAATAACAAAATTGTTAAGAACACACAAAAGACTGAAGGAAAGTTTTAATGAAATTTAAAAGTAGTAAATAGTATGTTTTATTCCAGGCCTAGAACTACCTGTATGTAAAATTTTAGCACGATCCGGTCAGTAATTTTGGCGTAAAGAGGAACATGTAAACGGGAAAGAACAGTTTTTTTTACTCTTGGGACTTAGGACCATTTTGCTCAAGATTTCAATCCCTGGGCTTATGTTTTTCTGTATTATGCATATTTTTGTGTTTTTTCCTTTTTTCGACAACATGTGTGTGTGTGTGTGTGTGTGTGTGTGTGTGTGGCTATGAATAAATTATTTTATTCTTATTATTTTTTAAATTCTGAGGCAGAGTAACACCGCTAGCTTCCTACCCAAACTGAAAGGTGTTTATTTACGTACTGCGTAGGTTTTTACGGTAGGTAAGTAATTATAGAATTTTCTGTTTTTATTGCTTTGGGGCTCTTCATACAACGTGTAACAACTGTTACTTGTGTTTCTGAGCATTGGCGTATTTTGAATTTAGGGGGAGATAGGTACTTATTGGGCCGGCCAATATCATGTAGAACCGTGTTCTTGAGTGGAGACTGCGACTCGGTGAACGTAGTGAAGAACGCCCTCCGGCCCGGTGGGATGACGATTTGCTATAGATTGCAGGCAGATGCTGAATGCGGCAAGCTGATGACAGGGCGCTATGGCACTTATGAGGAGACCTGTGTCCAGCTGTGGACTATTATATGTTGATTATGATGAGGTACTAATTATGGTGCACACTAATTAAACTATTATAGTAAAGATAATGCATAAATACTTGTTCTATCTAGTTTCGCAACAATACTAACGCCAACGATGCATTTTCTTCACAAATCAGCATAGAACCTATTGTTTTTGTCACTCAGAACGTTTGTCCGCCCGGAGTCTAGACGGGGTGTAAAAGTTTGAAAACTAAATTAGATTTCGAGAAAATGTAACAAAAACTTTGCACTTATCGGGATGCCATTCTACGTTCCCATTTTCACAGAATAGAAGAAAATTTAATTAAATTTAGCTTACACAAACATGTGCCAAGATGACTCTATGAATCCAGTATGGATATAAGCACTTTTACAGCCTCTACTGAACGAATGAATGAATACTTTATTGCACTTAAAACATAACAAAATAACACCTTTTATCTAAATAATCATCATCATCATCAGCCTATAGCAGTCCACTGCTGGACATAGGCCTCCCCCAATGAGCGCCATAGCGCCCTGTCTTCAGCTTGACGCATCCAGCATCTACCTACAGTCTTTCGCAGGGCGTCATCCCACCTGGTCGGAGGGCGTCCTACACTACGTTTACCGAGTCGCAGTCTCCACTCAATTTATTTATTTATTTATTCTCAAGAACACGTTTGCCCCAGCGGCCGTCGGTTCTTATATCTTAATATAAGGTGTTATTTTGTTATCATCGTCTTACACATGATCAGTACAATAGGCGGTCTTATTACTTTACTTTTTTAATAAGTGTTATTGACTGTTATCATCAGGTGGTAATGCCATAATCCCCATGCTGGGCGTGCGGGTTGGGATTACAGTTAAGTGTGGATTCTTTAAATTAAAATAATAATAATAATAAAATCATTATTGCCTATACATTTCTTAGCCCAAACGAATATATTCAGCATTGTGCTGCATATATTAGTTATTAGCACATGCTGCGCTGATTTTCAATATACTCCCGTCGCGTCGGGCAGATGGTCACCCAGGGGATGGATTCTTCAGGAGACCTTGAATATTCCTTTGTCACCTCTTACGAAATCTGCAGGAAGAGTTAGGTTGGTGCTAATGCTTAGCCAACAGTCAGTTATCTTTTTACTAGTTTCTGTCCGCAACTTCGCTCGCGTTGTTTCTATGGAAAGGTTATTACTATCCCATCGGATATATGGGCTGGATATATGGCTTTATTTCGGGTCTGCTGAAAAATGTGCGTAAAACTTTTTACACCATGTTCTGGACATGGTTTCAGTAACGAATCAAAACCAATATCTAGCATGAATCTTCAATCGCCTATTTATTAGCAAGATTATTCAGCAAAAATCTCTAATCAAAAACCGTGAAAGAAACCGTAACGGAAGTATTGACTCATGAAATTATCGGAAAACTTTCAAAGACCGAATCGCATAATGTAAGCACATAAAAGATATTGTGGATTCCCGCCTCGAAAGTAGCCTCATTCTCCCCGAACGGTTATAGAATCGTCAGGTGTCTGTCAGTGGAATAGGTATTGGATTTCGATATAAAACCAATAACCTGAACGTGGTATTCATATAAATGTCATGTAATGCACTCTCTTTTGATCTTTTGCGCAGCTGCAGTCATATGGATTCTCGTACAGAAAACTGAAAGCACCAAATAGTACCCTTATAGGTACTATTTGCTTTCTATTTTATGTAAGTATCCTAAGAGATTATTCCTTTCATATTAACAATAAAGATAGATATTTATTTGGCGATTAACAGCTTATGTATAGTAACACAAATAATAATAGTTCACACTAACTACACAGTACATCAGTAGATTTAAATAAAAATATATAAAATAAACCTACATAGAAACAATAAATAGCTACCGTGCTAGCCTGTTGGCCAAAAAGGGTTTTTACTCCAACGGAATTCAATAACCTCTTATTTATGCTACGTATTCTGTGGCCACCTCTGTGGCGCGTTGGGCGAAGCTCCGACTACGACGCAGGAGGTTGCCGGTGCAATTCCCGCCTTGAGACAAATATTCGTACGATCCTCAGATATTTTTTTCGGGTGTTCTGGTCGTTTTCTATGTATAATAAAACATATCTATCTCTGTAATGTATTGTATTATGTATGTATATCAGTCATCTAGTACCCATAACACAAGCTCTGCTTGGCTTGGGGCTAGATTATGCTGTGTGGATTGTCCAGCATTATTATTATAGATATATTATTATTAATTTCCCGGCCCGTGCTGTTATGATTTACGCAGTTAAGTAAAAGTCGGAATGAAACTCATTACTAACGATGAAGTTTGTCGTGGGTACGTAACTTTGAAAAACACAAACACAACAAAAAATCGACGGGATATTTTCAACTACTGTTTAACATAGTAAAGTAGAAGTTATTAAAACCACCTTTAAATCTTAAATCCGTTTCTCAAAACCGCACATAAACTTGTTGGAATTTTCTCGAAACACCAAGCATAGGTCGTCTCGCCACGGCTGTAGCATTTGCATTTTGATTAAAAAGGCTGTCACGTTATGTCCGGGCTGAAGCTAGGTTGAAGGCCTGAAGCCACAGATGAGATAATAGGTAGTATAATAGGTTAGGTAGGGTGTTATAACATGTAGTGCAGTAGGTAGTACCAGGGCTAAGGTGCGTGCCAAAAGTTGGGGTACAAATTAACCCGTAGGAGTTATTAAACTTTGTTTAAGCGACAGGGTTAGGTGGATGGAAATTTGGTCAAAGCAGAGAAAATGGAAATAAGTAGACCTTGTTGAAAGGTTTTTTCTTGAGTTTCAAAGGCTATTCTTGTTACCTCTGTCTATCTAATATGGGCCTAGGTTTGATTTATTGTATTACAAAATGATTGTTTTTGGTAAAAATAAATATATTTTGTATTTATTAATTTGATAGACAGATCTTAACTCTAGCATTCGGCCAATAAAATGGACGGATAAGGTATAAAATGATAGAAGGCATACCTTACTATTTGAACCATAATTATTATAGCTGACTAAGCAGAGTTTTATTTAAAATTATCCATGATATAAATAAATAAATAATGCTGGACAATTCACATAGCATCATCTAGCCCCAAGCTAAGCAGAGCTTGTGTTATGGGTACTAGATGACTGATATACATAATACAATACATTACATAGATAGATATTTTATTGTAGAGATCGCTCTTGAGCGATAAGACCGCCAAATTGTTACATGTTTTGTATTTTATTCTGTCTTGTTTGTTTTATTTTGTAAGTGTGCAATAAAAGAATTTACTATCTATCTATCTATCTATTTCTCATTATACATAGAAAACGACCAGAACACCCGGAACAAATTTCTCCAGATCTTACACACAATTGTTCCGAGGCGGGAATCGAACCCGCAACCTCCTGTGTCGCAGGCGGACCTTCGCCCACCGCGCCACATCGGTCGTCAAATATGGGCGATATGGTAAATGGCTTTCATTAGCTTGAACCTTATGGTAATTACCGCAAATCATTAAATTTGAATTCACTATTAACACCTTAAATTATGGTTTTTCTTGCTATGTGAAAACGTACTCTACCTATTTGTTAGTATAAAATTACAGTAGTTTATTGTGTTTTAACTACTTTCCTGTACAGGATAGGTACCGAGTTTAATAGGTTTCGATAGCAGACATCGTAAAATATTTTGCCTTGTCTATGTCTGTTATAAACTCTAAATAGGATCCAAACACTTAGAACCGGAGGGTTGGGTGGTCGTTGTGTTAAAGTGCTGGTATCGTATTTTATGATATCTTCAGATTAAGACTCCTCTGCAATGAGATTTGACAAAACATCATTGTTCCTCTGTCATATTTTACACACATCCAAGAATGCTCAAAGACATCCCATTTTTCAATCAATAAGTTATATAGAAGAATAAGTTATAAGATATAGAAATAATATTTCCAATAAAGAAAAACATTAACTGTGAATCAACAAAACGTACCATAAACTAAAAACAGGATACTAAGAAAAATCAGTGCTAGGAATGTCAATGTCTGTCTGTTGTTAACCACAGACCCGTAATGTGACGTCATCCATAGGTTCAGCCTGAAAACCAGCGTCGTTACAGTCCTCGGGCGGTAGCGACATTAAGCTGAGGCTGGACCTAATTAGCGCGCACTGAGGACAGGCTATGTTATTTTTTACCTATTTTCTATTGTTTATCTTTTAGTTTATTGTTTTATCTATTTAGCTTAATGCACGTTTTTTTTTCAATGTATATCTGTCTTTTTTGTTTGTGCTAATAAAAGTGTTCTATTCTATTCTATCTATTAGCAGCAGCTTCCGGTACCTAGTTTTAACTGTTTCATAATTATATTTTTTGCGATTACCATTCCGTTGCCAAGCGTGGTGACTAGCAAAACCAAGTTTGGGTGAGGGATGTTTAGATGTGGACGTATGAACACAGTAATCTGCATTCATACATCGTTCATAGTCAGGCACCCATTACCAAATGGTAGTGAGTGTTCTTCAGTGGAGACTTCGACTCGGCAAACGTTATGGAGGACTCCCTCCGGTCAGGTGGGATGATGACCTGCGACGGACTACAGATACATAGTAGATGCTGGATGCGGCAAGCTGAAGACAGGGCGCTATGGCGATCATTAGGGGAGACCTATGTCCAGCAGTGGACTGCTATAGGTTGATGATGAATGAGTAAGTTGCCGAGGAGAGCCGATGACGTAAGTAATCAATTGGAACCATAATTTTTGGCATCACATACAGTACTTCTCCATTTCCTCGTTAGTGAAATAAATACCAATAGCTATGCAAAACAAATACGTTCATGTAGTAAACAAAACAACCTTTTAGCCTTTGTATTGAAATCACAGTAATTGTGACCATTTCGTTTGAAAATTACGTACGGCCCGCTGAATGGGGGCGATCAACTTATTATTTTTCGATTCAGCATAATATGAAATGTAATGATATCAATTTGCAACCTTATAGCCAGTTAAACAAAGGTAAAATTGCCTCGCATAGAGTTTATATCACGATCGTGTAGTGCAGTTATGAGCCATACTAAGGGTTGCTACGGGTATCGACTGAATGAAGTTACGGTATTGGCGGGCAGGAATAATGAGGTAGAAATAGAATACGCCAGCGAAGAGGCTAAAAAGTAAGGAAAAGTTGGGAAAATCTTAGAGACGAGACTTTCAACTTAGCACAGATTATTGGGGACTAGACGGTACGTATTGAGAAGGTACAAAAGCAAGGAGAATTTAATAAAATACAGTTATATAATGAACTAGAAACATTGACAATTTTGAACATTATAAACTTATCATTAAACATTTCGTTGAAGCCATGCGTTCTATAGTATTAATTATATCAAATTATGAATTTATGTAGGTATTGAAGATTTTTCGAATTTATTTCTTAAAAACGGGGTTTCACAAAATTAAAGTGATAATATTAAATTATTTGAATTTTTGAATAAGAATCTTGCTCAAATTGTAAAACATGACTTGCCTTGTATAACTTCCGATGTTATAATGGTGAATATATACAAAAAGACATCAGACGGTGTAAGCACTGAAGTCAATAAAAATATGAAATAAATGATCTTACAAAAAGTTGTCTTCAGATGTCAATTCAATTTAGAATTGACAAAGTATGAAGTAAGTAGTACCTACGTAGAGTAAAAGTTGATTGAATAATATCTTTTTTCTGAATCCAAGAGGACCTCTTAATTATAATTGTATTCCCAGTAACATGTACGTATATAAATACCTGCTTGCCAGTGCTATCGTCTCCAACCAAGGTTCTGCTTCATTTCATATAAATATCTCCCATTTGACAGGAATCAATAGGGATTCCGTATATACCCTGAAGATGATATCTCGCCATCCCTAGCTTTTGTTTGTAGGCCTATTCACCCTTTCTCATATTGTTCCATACGAGTGGTCCTGTTTGCTCAATCTAATTGCGATTCAGTCACGGGCATTCATCTGTGTAGAATCGTATTGCTGCAGCCCTTTCAGCGAGGTATTAAATTTTGTATCAGTCTGGCCGTATTGTTGGATTGAATAAAGCATGTTCGGTTTCTTGCTAAATGAATAGCCTGTTTTTAGGGAGCCAATTATAACGTTGGTTGTTGAAGAATTTTTAAAAGCTTTCCGCGTTGAGGGTATTTATAAAGAAATCAAAGCAACCAAGACCGCAGTAAAATAAAACAATCTCTTTATCTGCATTATATGTACAGTCTACTACTGCTTTTTCGCCACCCATATAACGACAGACAAAAGGGACTTTCGTGATAAATTTCATATGTACATCGATACAAATCAGCTTAGGGTTTATTCTCAGAATATGGAAATATTATTGTGTTTATTTCTAGGAATGCGAACTATTGTCCACCAGGTACTGAATGAAAAAAAATACAAAATTCACCGTCAATTGAATTTCCCATGTTAATATACATTTTGCCCTCAAAATTAGTCTCAAATCCGGAAATGCATGGTAAGTACGTGTTTTCTATAACACAAGTTAAACCGAACTTCCCACCGAAGCACAGTTCAAAATCTATTAAAGTTTTCTAAATGTTATCTCTGTCATTATGCAAACGTGTCGGTTACGAGGATAATCCACGGTTCAGCATCAATACCCTATAGGTATCTACGTTATACTTAGATGGTACCCGCTGCGCCCCAACAATATGCTTCTTTCTGCGTCGGAACTCTAGAGGATAGAAAAAACTGTGGAGATGGTTAATGCAATCCAAAATCAGATCAAACGCGAACAAAATTGAATTAAATTACCCGGTGACAATGGTGTGATTTGCTGCATGTAAGAGTTTTTAAATACAGTGGGTTTTTATATACAGTCATTTATAATACAGTACAATTATTGCTTTTTTAGGAGGTTTGGTATTTTTGTATGTATTTTGGTGATGTTAGTATACAATTATAATATAAGATTTATATACCATTTTTTGTATAAGGGCGATCTACCTACGTCCTAGCTCTCAGAGGGGCTAGAAAGTGTATATGCGCATATACCTAATAAATATGGTCTGTGGACTCCTCGGACCATTATGAGTTCTGAATTGAAAAATTGTTTTTTCAGCTGCTAGATTTGCTGCTTGTGATGAACTCTTTATTATTATCCATTCTTGACCCAGGCACAACAAACAAAACTACAGTACTAGTATATATTAGTTAAATCCAAAGGTTGCCTGGAAGAGATCGCTTCTAAGCGATAAGGCCGCCCATTGTACTTGTCACATGTAATATCTTTTATAATGCTCTGTACCTGGTGTACAATAAAGTATTTTCGTATTGTATTGTAATGTAATGTAGTTAAATAAATAATAACGTTGTTGGTGTTTATTTTCGTAAATTTTATGGGGTGCTATTTTTCGAAAGATAAATTGACAGTTAACAGCTTTGTCAGTTAACTTTGACGTGTGTATCACGGTAATAATGTAAGATATTTTTTTGTAAAATACGTCAATTAACTGTGCTATTATCCGATTATCTTCTCGCAGAACTCATACCTCACTAAACCATACCAGAAAATCACTTTTACAAAAGTTATTGAAAATTAATCTTCTCCACACCTCCCCTGTGCCATTTTCCATTTGCTCGTTCCGTGTTATCTTTATCCTCCTAGTACAGTTTAATTTAATATGCCGTTACAAAGTGGGTTACTGGAATACACCAAACTAAATAATGGCGCCGATGGCCCGCTGGATCTGCGGCACTTTACATACTTTACATTGATTAAAGGATCATTGAGACTGATAGGACATGGACGTTTTGGTTTTAAACGATTCCTTGGATTTTCTTAGGATTTTATCCTGGACTAGAACTTTACTTGTAGGCTCTTGTAGGCTACCTACATATATTTATCAACGATGAATGCCGTCAGTACCAACCTAATGCTTACCTATTGTGTTAGTACCTACATCAGATTTTTTTGGTCTGTATACGTGTTATCTAGTACTCACTACGTAGTCTTCTATTTCTGTAACTAATTGTTAGGGTGTTGTAAGTGTAGTGTGGGTCTGATAATTTTCTTTCTTTTGTTTTTGTCAGTAAAATTGTGATTTTCTATTATTTTTTCTGAATCTACCTTCGAACGTAGGCTTCTTAGCGTTTGACCTACATATATATATATCTAAGTCATTGTAAATCTCAATATTGTTATTATTTTAATGTAAGTTGAGTCATCACACGCGATGTTTGACAGGTGTGATCGCTATTCGTCTTTTAACACTTTGATTGCTGAAATCACACGGTATGTGTTTTCTACAAGTGACCAATATGCGTAAATCCACACTAGCGCAGCGGCTGAGAAAATACAGATCTATGTGACTCAGCACAGCCGTAATATTTTTCGAACGAAACGCATGTGCGGCGCAACACAACCGCTATGTAGAGCGGCAGCACGAATTTTTTAGGTTAAAAAAAAGATCGCAGTCGTCGAAAAAAAATCGCAGTCAAAGTGTTAATACTAAAATACGACCAATCAAATCAATTCGTTTGCCCATTTGGGTCGAAATTCGCCTTATTTACGACGAATCACAATGTCCTATTTTGGCATATAAGACGAACGCGAACAGTAATAGCGATGTGAAGAGCCAGCATGACAGTCTGTACAGCAAATCGAATTCAGATGTATTGTGAGTGTATCACTCATACTATTTTCGCCGCTCATTGGTTCTTTTACATTTGTTTTTTATCGTAATCAAAAGCAAGATAATAAACTGTGAAAATAAACTCACGAACACTAAATAGACAAGCAAACTTTATAGAGTCAATAGGATCCTATGTACCTACAAATGAATCATAAGCAAGACAAATATGTATATGGCGGAAACCAAAGTGTATTGCTAGTAAACAAACTATAACAAACCAGCCATACTCCTACTAAATAAAACAAGCATACATCCACGTAGAAATGCACAAGTAATTAATTACGTAGAGTAGTTGGTAGTGTCAACAAAATTCAATTATATCCACGGGAGAATGCTGTTTGCGTTTAGCCTGTGTTGATGCAAATTAATATGATGTGGTGGTTAGTAATACGGTATCTGGGACAATGTTGGTGGTTCTTACTGTACTGTAGTCATTAAATAGGTACAATGATGGTAAACAACTCAGAACACACAAGCATTATAATCACAAAACAAAAATCTGTAATTATGGCGCTGAGTTTAAAAGACAATTGTCAACATTATGCATTGTAGGAAAGCTCAACTTAACCATAAGTTGTACAAATTCTATCAACAAGAAGTAATTTTTAGGTGAAATATGGGGGCAATGTTTTAAAACATTGTATTTATATTTAGGCCGGAGTATGGATAAAAATTGCAGGAAAAATATGCAGTTGCCCGTTTTTGGAAAATAAAAACATCAAACACAAATCACTAAAAAAAGAAACATTTCAAAGAGTCGTGAAACATCTAGGTGTTTAAAGTTTGATCTATAGACTACAAAACATAAGCTATTTATAAGAAATTAAAATAATATCCCTAACATTTTTTTGATTTCGGCGGGACTCGAACTCGCTTTTTGGGGTATTATTTAATTTCTTAGAGATAGCCCCGAGTGCAAGGGCTTACGCACTATAGTAACAAAAACCTTATATATGTTTGTGTCAAATCCAAACCTAAGCTATAGAGGTTTTTAGTCAGTCCTCCTTTATCGAACATTTAGTAACGGACAAGTTGAAGCAGGGTTCGATTGTGCATGATCCCAACCGAGCCTCACCCTACGGCCGCACTGTAAGATGGCAGCTTTGATGATTGCTTCGATGGTAGCTTGGCGCGTAGTTTAGCTGCTTTTCCTCGAATTGATGACGTAACGGTGACGCACTGACTCGACTCAACCTTATTCGAGAGAGGTTGATATAACCAAATTAACGACTAAGCATACCGAACTCGAACCTGTTTTGGAGGAATGCTCGAAACGCCCTTGAACAAGTTTGAGTGGAGAATTATTTGAGGTAATTACTGAAGATATGGGGGTAAGACTGGCCATCGAGGTAAAAGTACGGAAAACAAGACATCGCCTCGCTACACCCAAACGACTAGCTAAGATAGACGCTTGCAGTGTGCCGATCCCGTACATTTTAGAACTACTTGTTTAAAAAATATGAATAATAATTATTCATAATTATGTAATAATATTTAGTGATTATTTTGCAAGACAAAAAGAAATAAAGTTTTTAAAGATAAGGTAAAACATTTTGTACATCATCTCACACAGCGAAGAAGTGGCCTAAGAGACACTTTCCCAGAAGGAACTTATCACTCCCAATTGGAAGACTCCGAGCTTGTACTCCACCGGGAAACCAGATTCTGGATGTTCGTTCCACACTTTTCCGCTACCTACTTAAAATATGTATAACGAAATTAGAAGGGAAACATTTGGTTCGGCGCCATGTATCTACCATACAACACCAACCTACCTTACAAGCCATCATCTTGCAGTGCGGTCGTGATGAATGCCTGGCCAGCTATTAGGCACCAAGCCAGGCTGCCTCCGGGTGCACTGTAAGCACCCTGCAGATTTTAGAACTTGTGTGAATACGATAGGTTTATGGTACATAGGTCGGAAATGAAATGTTGACGGTAGAGCAATTAGGTTGAATTTCAGTGTGAAATTGTATAAATTACGAACGGAGGATTTTGAGAGTTCATAAAGGAGTATGCCCGTCTCGAGATATTTTCTTTATAAGATTTCGAAAGTCCGCTCGGGTCTCGGGTTTTTCTTTCCAACAGTCCAAAGGTACTGAGAACAGCTAGATCCTTCCTGGAATGTTGTGGTTCTGATGTATGGTACTCCATTTTAACCTTGTACCAACTTGTACCAGATCAAGAAAGAAATAATATTATTGAATTCGTTATTTGAACACTATACTAGACAAACTTGACTTGTAGAATGTTTATAAACAAACCACAACACAAATAACTAAATCTCACTTGCTTGGCGTCGATTTTCAGATAGTAAGCAATAATTATCGAAGCAAGGGACTCAAATCGACGACACAAATTAGACAAATTAGTAGTGCTAATTGCGTATAAAAACGCAGCAACAGAGTGAATTTAAGGTTAAGTAGTATGGGCGGTTTGTTAACAAACATTATACATCAAGGTTGCCTAGAGTATATTATAAACTTATTCAACCAGAAAATTTTAAAATGAACTTTATTGTTATAAAATGTTAATTATTATAATTCGTCCGAGCTCTTCGAGCAGTTCTAGAAATTAATATCTAGAGCCATTCGAATAATTTTATAAGGGTTGTCCAAATAAGTGCAGAGTGCACTTTGTGGCGACCGTACTCTTTGTATGGTAATAGCTCGTGTTTTAATGTTAATAGGGCTGTCCCATTTGCAGAAATGATGTGGGACTGCGCATGGCATAGTGGAAAATAATTTAACTTTGAATAGTAGGTATGAGTTTAGTGTTATGGTTTCAATATTTGGAGTTTCAAGGACTTTTGGCTTTTGTATTTTTTCTATTCAATAATAGGGTCCAAGTACCTACCACTTTCTTTTGCAACAGGGCTGGTAGAAAAAGAGAAAAAATATATACATAGTTCAATATTTGAGCTGAAATTTGCAAACTTATGTAAGTTGTAGTCCCACGCTAACTAACAGATCAAGTAGAAGAATAATAATCAAACTTGTTATACTTGTGTACACTTTGACTGCGATTTTTTTTCGACGAAAGCGAACTTTTTTTACCTAAAAAATTCGTGCTGCCGCTCTACACAGCGGTTGTGTTGCGCCGCACATGCGTTTCGTTCGAAAAATATTACGGCTTTGCTGAGTCACACAGATCTGTATTTTCTCAGCCGCTGCGCTAGTGTGGATTTACGCATATTAGTCACTTGTAGAAAACACATACCGTGAATTTCAGCAGTCAAAGTGTTAAAAGAAACACCGATATTGCATCAGATTGTTTTCAAACTTTATTAAATTGACATACCTAATTTAAGGTATTCCATAGCTCCCAAAACTAATGTGTTGGGAACACGAAACACGAACGTTTGCGTGAGTATTTTTTTCGTCAATTTGAAAAAGACACCAGACACGAATGATCTTACTTTTGATGATCTTACGTTTACTCTTTTTGGAGTGTTCATTTCAAAGCTCAGGAAACAAAATGCGAGTATACATACTTCCAAAGTCTTAGGACGAAAATGCAAGTAACTATCGATAGGCTGATAGATTCAATGTGGACATTATATCTGCTAAATGGTGCGGAAAACATAATGCGAGTATATCTCCCAATTTAACTACCTAACGATAAGCTCTCTATGTAATCTATTGTATTAAGTATATCAGTCATCTAGTACCCATAACACAAGCTCTGCTTAGCTTGTTGCTAGGTGATGCTGTGTATCCACCAACATTATTTATTATTAATTATGTAATTGCAATAAATACAGGGTTATTGGTAATTTGACGTATTCCCGTTAGGAGGTGATAGGGGTGACTATTTGCGATAATTTTCATCCCCATGTGCATCATGCAAAAGTGAACCATTTTTAAGTTATCGTGATTTTTAGCTTTTTTCAAAATAAGTCAAAAGTGCAAAATCAAAAATTTATTTAAAAAAAACTGTCTATTTAAATCTATGTTTTTCTTCTGATTTATAAAAACGAATAAACACTGGTTATTTATCAATATTAAAACAACAATTATTGCTCTAAATTTAAAAATGCGAGATAAAAAACGATATTATTTCATTATTTATTGAGATTTTTTTCCTCTAAAATGCCTCAAAAACTAAAAAAATCGTTATGAAACTTGGCTTGCAGATTATTTTAAAAACATAACCGTTTTCTTAGCTCTCCAACAATGCATAACAACTATGAACTTATTTCAAAGAAACTGAAAAAAACATCATTACAAAGGAAACAGGCGGAAATTCGTGTACGAACTAAACCTAAGGTCGTTCTTTAAAATTTCTATAAAACTAACTTAAAACAAACTTAAACAAACTTAAAACAACTTGTTTTGAGTTCTTCCGCGGAATAACACAAAACACGAATTATAAACGCCTCCCATTGCGTTTCACTTCGAAAAAGAAACTTTAATCAGGCTAAATTACAAAATGTCTTGATTGTTACTTATTTATTATTAATTTTGTTTATTGTTGTTACTACTTAACTATTGCTAAATTTTATTTTAAATATGTATTTCTCGTTTTATTTACATTGGGTATTGTTTTAAGTTAGTTTTAAAGAAATTTTAAAGAACGACCTTAGGTTTAGTTCGTACACGAATTTCCGCCTGCTTCCTTTGTAATGATGTTTTTTTCAGTTTCTTTGAAATAAGTTCATAGTTGTTATGCATTGTTGGAGAGCTAAGAAAACGGTTATGTTTTTAAAATAATCTGCAAGCCAAGTTTCATAACGATTTTTTTAGTTTTTCAGGTATTTTAGAGGAAAAAAATCTCAATTAATAATGAAATAATATCGTTTTTTATCTGGCATTTTTAAATTTAGAGCGATAACTGTCGTTTTAATACTGATAAATAACCAGTGTTTATTCATTTTTATAAATCCGAAGAAAAACATAGATTTAAATAGATAGTTTTTTTTAAATCAATTTTTGATGTAGCACTTTTGACTTATTTTGAAAAAAGCTAAAAATCATGATAACTTAGAAATGGTTCACTTTTGCATGATGCACATGGGGATGAAAATTATTGCAAATAGTCACCCCTATCACCTCCTAACGGGAATACGTCAAATTACCAATAACCCTGTATACTTTGACTTTGATTTAGATCTTCTGAAAGGTTCGAGAAACATAATGCGAGTATACCGCCAAAATCTCAGAACGAATCGAACCCGCAATCTCCTGCGTCGCACGGACCTTCGCCCACCGCGCCACAGAGGTCGTCGAGGACTGATAATGTCCATATTGAACCGAACAATCCCTGAACTGCCAAAGCATCTCCAATGTCCCAGACATCGATCCATAATTCCCGATCACACAAACCGACCACGTTCCTTATCTAATTAATCATGTGGTTTGATAGTGTTATACGTGATTTAAAGGGGCATACAAATACGTGGCCAGAATACAACGTAATTAGAGTTTACAACGTACCTGGTTCACGTAGAAGATGTATGGAAGATGCCGCTGATACATGGCCGACTTGGAGATTTGTGGGCTGAAGCTAGAATTTGCTACTACTTACTACTCTGCGAGATTGCGAAGTTTATGCACTGAGAATACTTAGCTACGTCCAGGAAAATGTAGATGTATAAAATAATATAATATTTTTTTCAAAAATGACTCTAGATAAATAATTAAATATAAGTATTGATACAGCGGGTACTTATCGCGTTTATTTACCTATTTTTCCCGACGTTTCAAATGGTTTTTATATTTATTAATACATACCCATCATTATGTGTTCAGATCGCGTAACTTTAAAAATATTAATTACAAATAATTAACATAAGAATTGATCGAATTGAAAGACTGCAGGTAGATAGATGCTGGATGCGTCAAGCTGAAGACAGGGTGCTATAGCGCTCATTGGAGGAGGCCTATGTCCAGCATCGGACTAATATAGGCTGATGATGATGATGAACATAAGAATAATAATAACCTAGATTCTAAAGGTTACGAGTGCCTGAACCAGGTAAAACCCAGGCAATATAAATGTCAACTGGAATCGTTCAGTCTCAAGTCAGTCTCTGGTTAGTAACAGTCCAGGGCTAGAGCCCTAAGTATATAGAATTTGTATTAAGGGTATGTACTAGAAAATTGATAAACTTAATACACTACATTACATAGATATTTTGTACATAGAAATCACCCTAGAACCCGTGAAGCACAAACAAGTAGATATCTGCAGATCGTACGTACATCGTCCCGTACAAGCGTCCCTAGAACATTACACACGCAAGTAGAAAACTTTATTAAAGTATGTTTGTTTAGCTGTTTTATAGATTGCAAATGGATCTTGACGTAAAAAATATAGTGACTTTGTTTTACAAACAGCTAAATGGATTAAACCCATGGATATACGAGTAGTTTTTTTTGTGTGTTGAAATGCGTGCGCGTACTGCGCGAAGCCTATGGCAAAACTTAGGGAATGGTAAAATTGCGATTACTCGGTTCTTATGAATATTTTATGATAATTAAAATTCCTTTTCAAAAAATATGTGATTTCTTTGTGTGTCAATATATAATATATACACACAAAGAAATATATATTTTTAAATACACACATAACAACATATCAATTTTCCTCGTGTAATCCGATAGAAACGTAGGGAAAATAAAACTAAAGCTACGCGATAAATTCAATTTGCATTGAACATAAAATGTGCACCGCAACTCAATGCTCTACCAATTTAACGGCAGATTGATTCAATTGATTCCCGATATTTCCATCCTGCATACAACCGGATAATACTTCAAACGCTTCTTCAATGCCATGCCACCACCAGGATAAAATGGCCCACCCTGCTCCAAAACTTTCCCATTAACTGTACAGTCGCTGAAATAGCCACGTTAATTTGCAAGGCTCTAGATTAATTGGTCACTGTGATGTCTCCTGACATTTGAGGAAGCGAGAATCGCCCAAAGCTCCCCTTTTTAGGGCGTGAAATTGAATCTTGTTGCGGATGGAGGGTGCAGTGAAAACTTTAAATATTTAAGGGTACTCGGCAATTCGTAGGTGAGGTATTAATTTTACGAGGGCCATTGTACCCTTAGTGGTCGGACTACAGATGTAAGCTTTTCGATGAACTTATCAATCGGTGGATCAGACGGTCCCTGGTGATTTTAGAAAATCCCCTATTGTTTACGGGAAGCATGTACAATGGTCAAATATGTGCTGATGATGGTGAGTTGACGCATGAGGTTGCAGGTACGATTCTCGCCTCGGGACAAATGTTTGTACGATCTGCAGATACTTACTTGATTCTGCTGTATTGAGTGTTTTCTATGTATACAAAATATCTATGTAGTGTATTAGGTTTATTAGTTCTCTAGAACCAATAACACCAGCTCTGCTTCATTTGCCATGATCATGGAATAACTGAAGGCACTGCGAATAAGTTTTATTGGCAGACCGATCTACCCTCATTTATTGTCTTTTGCTACGAACGTGACCACTACCAACTGTTTCAAATCAATCAATAACCCGTTTTAAATGACTTTAGTGTCAATAACCATGCTATTTTCAAAAGAATTTGAATTTGATTCGGTGCTCCAAACGGCTGCAAATATAAGTTCCCCGTAAAGGGATATGTAGTCGTTAACTTGCGAGCCTCATTCGAGCTCGAGAAGAGACTCGTGTTTTGCAGTTTGTATTAATTAAAATTAGCGACGCGTTCCCCAATGAGGTTGTGTGGGTACCGCTCGTAAAAAGTTATACCAGATTTGGTTATTAGTTGGGAAAGTTTAGCTTTTACTGAGGTTTATAGAGCTCGTAAAGGCAGAGACTGTGATGTTTAGATAGCTGAGATAAGTGTAGTTGGGAATTTAGTGCGACGTTTTTGTGATATGGTTTTTATGTGTGGTCACTTAGGCCCGTATTAAGAAAGCTGGTTCAATCATAGTTCTAAGCTTGAGTAACGCTTTATTATGGCATAAACGTTACCTAAACAATGTCGATGACTGATCATTAATGTTTCAACTTCAGTGATTTTTATCATAGCGATATGATAACACGGACTTTAATCACACTCACTAACATTATACCTAATTGTAAAAGTTTGGATGTTTAAGTGGATGGATGTATGAATGACAATGCCCTTATGCAGCAGATTACTTTGACATTTTATCTAATTTATTATTCCATTTAACTTATACCATTATTTATTATCTGTTTTATTGTGACAATTTATTATAAATGAATTTATTTTAATTTTTTAAAGAAGGCATGTCTGTCTGCTTTTTTTTTGCACAATGACCTATGGTGTTTCCTTTGTCAAAAGTTAGTGCGTGTTATAATAAAAATGTAATTTGTCTTTTAAAATAGTATTTAACGACATCAAGTGTAACATTGTGTACCTACGGTGGAAATAAATAAACTAAACTAAACTAAACTAAATGGATATTTGTTACTTCTACACGTCAAAACTAAAGAACGGATTAGGCTGAATATGTAGCTCCAAGCCTGGAATCAAACATATTATGTAGATAGATAGAGAGATAGAGATAGAGAAACTTTTATTGGAACAAGCACAGTTACAGCACAGAACGAATAAGAATATAATTATATAAAATAAAGATCATTATTATAATACTTAAAATTAGGAGGTATACACCTGACCTGCCCACCCACCACAGGTGGGTAAGTAGAAGGTGCATTTTAACTACAAGTAGGTACACTACAGAGCTACTGGTACAGCAAACAAATTAACTAAATATACCTAGTTCAGTAGGCTACTAGTGTAGGTAGGCTCTATGCTGCAACAGTGCAGACCAAAGGGTTCCTCCTCAGCTTAATGCTACCTCACACTAATAACCTACTAATGTAGGTTACTTTTATGCCATAAAACAGTTATGGGATAGAAATAACCTTTAATACAGGATTTTATTTGCCATTGCATTTAAACTCAATATAAATTAACAATTTTAAATAGAAATAAACTACTTAGGTAATCATTACACAAGGCGTGCGAAGCCGCGGACAGAAACTAGTTTAAAAATATAATTATAAAATAATATACAAGTATAGGTAGTTATAAAAGTAGAGCAGTATCTTTAACACGATGATTTTATCAAGGAAATCTAAAGGAAGGTCTACACAAGAGTTACCATCATTTTTAATCATACAATACAATACAAATCATGTTTGGTTTATTTATAATATAATTTGTAAAAAAACTTTTCTTTCTTTCTTCTTTCATCGCTGCCGACGACACAGCCTTCGTTCGGATATTGGCGCTGTAGAAATACACCTTTTGGGTTCATAGTTAGTTTCTTAGATTCTAAGTTCTTCTAAGATTTATCATGAAAAGTTACTAATCTCTTATAACTTAAATAATTATAATAAACTTATATGGTGTTTCTACTCGGTAGACGAATTCTTAAATGCTGACATTGTTGTAGAATAATATTGTTTTTTGACATCATAATTTTTTTAGTTGAATTATTATTTTTTATTATTATTGTATTTTTTTGTATAAATGACTTAAGTATTCATTGTGTATGACATTATATTCAATAAGGTCCGCATGTGCATGTACACAATTTCAGATACAATTCTATTATTGTGATTGAATAAAGATTATGAATTATATAGGTAACTAAGCTTCATCCTACCCATAACCATAAAACTGCTTAATATTTCATCCTCCAATTTCTCTTCATCAAATATTTGAGTCGGTATCACGTTGCCTTTGTCACTGTCCAAGTCATTAATTTATCGAAACTTTTCGAAGTTTACTCTATAATTTGATACTGTACCTATTGATTGTACTTTGATACTGGATTGATAGAACCTTTTGTTCTCATATTGGCAACAATGACCGCTAGCAACTTGAAAGAACAATGGCTAAGCATGGTTTGTTGGTATGAATTTGGTTTAAAACAAGACAGTGTATCAAAAGTATTCGGCCTGTCGCTGCAGACACAAAAATCGCGCTAGGTCATAAAAATTGCATGCATGTTGATTGCAATAAAGTGTTTCTAATCTAATCTAATAATCTACAAATTTCTTGTCCATTTTTTAAGTGTTGTAACTCAAGGTCTTTAATAATATATAGAGCTGGGGTTACGCTCAAATTGTCGTTCATTTTGTTTCTTTAAAACTGTAAATACTTCTAAAAAATGCATTCTACGGTAAAGTGGTACAGACTTGTAAACTTCTGGGGAGGGAGGTCTTTGCCCAGCAGTGAAAAAGGCTAATAGACAGAAAATAACAGGCTTTTTAAAAAAATCGTATTATTGTTAATGCTATTATATGTATATATCTTATTAGTGTTACTCACGCTCAGAGAAAATACCAGAACTCTGACCTAGCCGGGACTTGAATCCCTAACTGAGTGGAACGTTGCGGTTCAAGCCCAGCCCCATGTTGTTTTTTTTTGATATTTAATCATAAAATAATTATAAAAAATTAAAATATTTATTAATTCTTGGATTTGTGTTACAGAATACGCACCTATTAAAGTGAAAAGAATTCATACCCAGTCTGTATTCTACTGTACTGAACCTTGCAATGTTTTACTGCGGTCGGAACCTCCGTTTGTAGCTTGAAGCAAGGGGTCCTGCCCCCAAGGGAAGTCAATTTCATTAATACTGTGGTTCCAGGAACGCTTTTAAGGTCCTGTTCTTATATTTGGTGTTGGTTAATTTAGCGTCGTTGTTTTCAACTGAGAATTTGTAGGTATATTTAATCAAACACTCAAACTATCAACTAGTAGATGTATGCGCTAACTAATTGATATTTCCGTGACGTCACCAAACGGCTCTATCGGAAGACCAGCGTTGGTTGTAACGTGCTTACAACTAACTCATGCGGCAGAGACCGTTTTGTGCCTCAATTGTAAAATCTATATGTACCTATGCAGTTTGGGTAAATTCTTCTTTGACATGCAATGAGATGGCATGGGCTGAAATAAAAACAAAAAACTACTTATATTAATATCAGATATTGGGTCCCATGGAGTCTATTGACTGCAAAGTCAGCTGACTTTGGTGTGTAGGTAGACAAAACACTATCGTCTGCCTCCAATATTTATACGCTATCGCACCAGCCTTCCACCAGGCTGTGTCACCGATTTTGGTGAGTAGTAGAAATGATAAGGTAATGAAGTCTCTATTACGTTTATATATATGTTCTGATAACGTCAACTGTATTTCATAAGACCCTGCCTTAAGGAGGTACTAGCTAGGTACATTTTTAAATGCATTAACCGTAATAGAATACCTTCTGTTTTTCCTCTGTGGATTGAGATTAAGATGTCCGGGTATGCAGGCGTGCTGGTAATTTGTTTCTCTTTAGGGACCCCTTTGTTGGTGAAAATTATGGCTTGAAGTTTTTGAAGGGTCGTTAAACTGTTTTTATTTGCTTGAGTATTTTTATCAGGTGGAGTGTTTCTAAAAGTTTTCGTGCGTCATAAAAAAAATGCGTTACCGTACAAAAAATATATTTAATGACACTATTATAGACATTATCTTAACATAACATAGTATAAAATGAAGCTTCCGGTGTCAGTTTGCTTAGATCTTTTAAACTATACTCAACGGATTTTAAAGCAGTTTTCAGCAATAGATGGGGCACAATATATAATGTATTTAATTACATTATACATTATAATAGACACATTCACCTGAATAAAATACTCCTTAAGTCTTTAAATGCGTAAGTAAGGTTGGTTAGATTCTTGGATTTTTGTTAGGCACTTTTTCTTAAATCAAAATCTGTGAGTTATTGTATAATTTTTACTCCGTTTTATTTGTTTTTTTTTGGATAATTTTACAATAGCATTAAAATCTAACGAAAATCTATTTGTTTGAGAAAATAAGCTCAAACGTAAATGATATTCGGAAGCGATGAACGAATCATGCTAATTTTTTTGCATTGATGTAGTTCTTAATACGTAATAATAATATAAAGGCGGTTTATATACCGGAAAATAGCGAACAAAACCGGGGGCAGAAGGTACTGATTCAAATTACGCAGTTTAAATGTTTTAAGAATTTGTCTTGCGGAATATTTGACTTTTGACTGATTGGCTTTTGATTTTCCTTTGCAATTAATTATTATATTATCATTATTTTATTGATAATAATAATCTTAATCTTGTCATGCATAATTGCTTTGACGTCACTAAACCTAATCAATTGATTTTAATGTTTGTACCCAGCTACAATAATATTGTGTTAGGTATATTTTATTAGCATACGAAGAATGAATGAACTGGAACACATATGTGTATATATTATTATTTACTTTAATCAATAAGCAGTAAGGTCAATAAACTGTATGCCTGATCAAAAACCAAAATCTATTAGCCAACCCTCAACGTGACCTGATTTATAACACAGCGGAATCCCAAAAATCTTAAATGTATTTCTTGTCAGAAAAGTTAATAAGTTTCGGTGTTTATTATTCTAGCAAGCAGGGCGAACTCCAGCCGCAAAACACATTTTTCGCATAAAAAAAATATGAAGGCTTAAAGAGTTTCAGTTTTTTGCGATGTAATCTTAAGAGATTACCTTGAAATACTTTTAAAAGGGGAAAGGAGCTTGGGGAAAAAACGAAAATTGTTTTTACAACAAAACTCTGCTACTAAATCAGGACACATTAATTCAGGGAAAGATTATTTATATCTCTTTCTTATCTTGTCAGTATCAATCTACGATTGTACCTACAGAAATGGAGCGTTTCATCGCACAGTTTGGTTCGTGCGCGAC
Organism: Eupithecia dodoneata; assembly: GCA_947044415.1. Lineage (NCBI taxonomy): Eukaryota > Metazoa > Arthropoda > Insecta > Lepidoptera > Geometridae > Eupithecia > Eupithecia dodoneata. The sequence continues at coordinate 3,198,426 of OX345665.1, forward strand.
TAGTGATTGGACGTCATGGCTTCCAAGTTCTTGTTAGCTGCTGTTGCGTGTCTCTTCCTCGGTCTCAATGCCGCCGCATTAGAAACCGTCGATGGAAGACTGAAGGTTGAAATGCAAGTCACATCAGGTTGCGGAGATACTGTCAGGTTCATCACGAACCAGCTCGTGCCGACATACGATTTATACAAAGACTTTTTGGACATAGTATTTGTGCACTGGGGTCGCGCGTGGAGACAAGAGGATGGTTCTTTAGTTTGTCAGTTTGGACCAAACGACTGCTTTGCGAATCGTGTTCAAAGATGCGCGTTGGAGCTTTTAAAAGACAACCAAGATGCTCAGATCAGATATATGGCTTGTGAAAATGTTCCTCCATATCCATCATACACTCAGCAAAGCTACAATTGCGCACATGCGGAAGACGTGAGCCTTGTAGAATTAGACTATTGCGTCTCCCACACTGGTGATGAACTGGACCGTAGAGACGAGATCATTGGGTCTGAGCATATAGCACACTTGGACTTCGTACCTTCATTTGTCTTCAACAATAAATATGACGTATATCAGCATCAACAGGCATACAATCGGTTCCAGAACTTTGTGTGTCTAGCGCTGGCCGCAAACTCTTCCACAGGAGTTACGAATTGTGCAGTCTAAACATTGCGAAGGCCATACACCTGGAAGATTCAAAAGTACATAAATATTTTCATCTATCGCTTTTCTTGCAATCTTATTATCGTTCTTCCAATGACCTTTCAAGAAGCATTGCATCTGTCATGTTATACAGTCTATTTAAAGTTCTTTGTTCACTTAAACACTTGCATATTACTACTTTTTGGTTTCGGTGGCTAACTTCCAGTCTGGTTACAGTCGATGGTATTCTGTAACTGGTCCAGCGTGGCCGTTGATTCTCAAAGTTTTATCTTAGCACGAGCTGATGGTTTAACTTGCTCGCCTTTGAATCGAGGAACTTCAGATATCGGACAATCTCTAGATATGGATAATTACCCAGTAATTTTCAGAGATAAGCGGCGCTGCTCTGATTTCCTTCACTTATGAAACTAAATTATTTTAATAATGAAATGAACAGTGTACATGTTTTTATACGTACTGAATAAAGTTTTTTGAGAGTAAAAAACTGTGTTTCTATTATCGAATAATAAATGTAACGGATTATGTGAAAAAAATTTTACGTACATATTATTTTATAGGTTGGAACTTGACTAAATATTCTGCATAAAAATTATTAAGTATTAAAAAAAAACATAATTATTTATATATACTTAGCATATCTATATTTAATATAGGTCTAGAACTATATTTATGCAAAATTTTAGCTTGCACCGTTCAGTAGTTTTCTTGTGACGAGGTACCAAACATATTAAAAACAAAATTTTCGCATTCATAATATTACTGTGATTAGTTTTCATTGTAAACAGTGCAATTTTGGTTTAATATTGAAGTATCGTCTAATCCGTGGCTTCCGTTATGTCAATGGCCAACCTCGTGAGCCCATAATGGCCCATTTAGCGATTGAAAAATGTCACAGGCCACTTACAACGTCAATGCGCTACATTAGCCACGGTTGGGCATCGACTAAGCATGAGGCTTAGACATGAAACTAAAGTCAAAATACAATGATATGCATGAAATGATATACAAATGTATAAAAATACATGACCAATTAGTCACCATTCAGGTGCTATGATAGAGCGGTTCATAGCGCTGGTCTCCCGTTGTTAACTTTTCTCATCAAAGTGTAAATGTTGGATTTAGGAACATTTAGAATCTTGAAATGAAAACTACTTCATTTGGTTTTTTCTTCGTTTCTTTTTGAGTAAACGGTGTATTTTATTCAAAGTATCATTTGAAAGCTAGATAGTCTATCTAGCTAAGATAATAAGAAAACAATACAATTTTGTTACATAAGCCTAGTAAAATCAATATGATTTTAGAAGTTTGCAAAAAAACTAATTTTATTTTATTTTTGATCTGTAACTTTAAAACCTACTATTTAGGTGTACTTTTTTTGCATGTTGTATTAAACTCTACAATTTAATCTACAAATCTTCCAAAAATTATGGGTCTATCTCTTTTTGTTGTTATGTTATTCACCATTTAAAATAGGTACTTTCTGTCTTGTCTACAATATAATATATAATACATGTCGTGTATCCGCACATCTCGTTTGATCAAGGTTCAACAATACACATTGTATAGTTATAATTAGTAGTCGAGTGTAGGAATTGATAAATTAGGAAAAGAGTTTTGTAAAAAAGAGAATAAATTCCTAAAGTGACAATTTAAACCCTTGATAGATATCATTAGTGTTTTGGGTATGGTTCTTTTACTAGAGGTTGACATATTTCGCTTCCATGCTACGTGTACATGCTATATTATTCAATGGCTTCGGAGGGCACATACAATATTGGAACCGTTGAGTTATACGCCTGCGCTTTTGGGAAATTTGACTATTTCTAAGCGAATTTGAATGTACTTTTGACTGAATATTTTCTGGAGCGAGAAAATGTTTTCAGACATAATATACATCAACGACAAGCTAATGCATCGCTTCAACGAAAAGGCTTCAACATTGATTTGGAATACTGAACCAGACTAATATTATAAATGCGAAAGTTTTGATGTTTGTTACCTTTTCACGCCAAAACTACTGAACAACCGGGCCTACATTTTGCTTAGATGTAGTGCTAGGCCTAGATTAACGTACAGGCTACTTATTATCTCGAGAAAACTCGTGCGAAGTCGCGGGCAGTAGCAAGTAACAAATACATGAATGATCTGTCCATATATTGGCCAAGTCATTGTAGCAGTCATGCATATAGTTCAAATAGACAATACATAGACACCGAGTCATACACAAAATGACGCACACGAAGACTCAGCCAACATGTGGACTAATCATTAGGTCGGTGTTGGTGACATCTACAGCTTATGTTGTCCACTGCTGGACATAGGCATCCCCTGATAAACGCCTTAATGGCTCTTATCGGTCGTAGGTAATAACATAATCTCCATGCTGGACATTGGGAGTTCTTCTTTCTTTCAGTTCGCTGGTGGATCTGTTGTGAAGGTGGCTATACCTAAGTCGCCTCTTCCTACTCTTACAACAAAAGGATTTGGGGTGGGGCTTAATCTAGGCTTACACGCAATTCATAAATAGACGTTAGGCATTCAATCATCATCATCAGCCTATGTTAGTGCACAGCTGGACATAGGTCTCTCTTAATGAGCGCCATATGGGTTTAGGTATAAAAAATTTAAAAAAGAGCGCTATCCCTGCATTTAGTTAGACACATCCAGCACCTGCCTGCAGTCTTTCGCAGTTCGTCATCCCAAATGGCTGAAGGGCATACACTACGTTTGCCGAGTCATGGTGTCCGCTCAAGAACACGTTTACCCCAGTGGTTGTCGTCAATTACATCATTTGTTCATATTTGTTCAAAACCCGCAAATAAATAACCTTTACATTAAAGCTAATATAAATAAATAAATAATGCTGGACAATTCACACAGCATTATCTAGCCCCATGGTAAGCAGAGGTTGTGTTATGGGTACTAGATAACTGATATACATAATACTATATATTACATAGATAGATATTTTTTATTATACATAGAAAACGACCAGAACACCCGGAACAAATATCTGCAGATCGTACACACAATTGTCCCGAGGCGGGAATCGAACCCGCACCCTCCTGCGTCGCAGGCGGACCTTCGCCCACCGCGCCACATCGGTCGTCTATAACTTTATTAACTCGGTAAAATTAAATAGAAAGCCTTTATGTATCCAATTGGCAGATACAGTAACATACCTATTGTTTAACACTACGTAAGCAGCAGTATTAACATAGCATTATGCGGATAGAGCATTGTACCTTACTAGTTGGCTTATGTAGCTCCTACTACCGGAACTAGAAAATACGGAACGAGGTTATTGAATTTCCAACGAGACGATTCGAGATGATTTAGATGTGTCAGGTCGTCATCCCACCTACGGCAGGCAGGGCGTGCTACACTACGTTTACCCCAGCGGTTTCTGTTCTTCGCGAGATATGGCCGGCCCAATGCCACTTAAGATTGCTAACTCTTAGAGCTATGTCGATAACTTAGGTTCTCTGTAAGATCTTCTAAGCTCAGTCAGGCCCTAAAACGTTTACAAGCCAATAGTAGCGGCTCCACATGCAGTTTCCAGCTTGCTATTGGTTGAAGTAATATGTGGACTGCAGGCTTCTCGGGTGGACATCGTTAAGATGTGGTCGGAGGCTAAAGCTAGGGTTGCGGCATATTCATGACTTGTTCAGTTGGTGGTAGAAAATTTACTGTGTAATACAAAAGTAATGTTCGGTGTTCGTAAGAAAATAATGGAAGGATTTCCAAATTAAAGCAACGGTCTATGTAAAATAGGTAAGTAGACTGTCGTACAAACTTAGCACTAGGAAAAAAAACGAGATGTAAAAACATAGTAGGGACCAGCGATAAGGACGCCTTTTGTACCGTGTTGATTTTTTTATCTAGATGTATGATTTTCATTTATTATTATGTTAATTTATAGAACAATAAAGAGTTCATTCATTCATTCATTTTATTTTAGTGTTGTGACTATTACTCTAATGAGTCAAGCCAACATACTTACCGTAAGTTCATGAACACTGAAACTTCTGATGTCTTAGAAGTACCTGCGCCGCGCATAAAATTAAAAGTAAAAGTAAAAAATCATTTATTTCTTTATAGGCTTACAAAATAAGCACTTAGGCAAGTCATATTTTATACATTAAATTATTATCAAATAAAATTATTTTACTGTTCACTTAAATTTTTTGTCCACTAGTGGAAGAAGTGAAAAAGAAACCACTAGCATGTTCATCTCTTATATGTCTAATACATGGTTATTTGCCTATTTAAGTCTAAATATAATATGATTCGATACATGTTAATATTTAAGTAAAGCTATACACAATAACAAATTACTTACATACTATTGTCGGTGCGAAACTGAGCGACATCTGGCCAAGCATTAACATCATTGAGATAATCATTTATGGAGTAGAAAGCCTTATTGATGAGATATATATCATATATGTAAATAAAATATCCAAATAATACCTACTCCAGAGATTTTTGTCGTACAGCCATAACACAAGCACTTTGGCACGCATCACATCTTCTAGTTTATACGACTGTCAAAACATCTAAATATTCATACAAAATTTAACGCCAAGACATTTACAAACATATTCCAGTGGAAATCGCCCGCCAAGGGTGCATACCAGAACAGGGATATTTCCTCCCATAAAAATGGAGGGATACTCTCAGGTGAGCCGAAAGTTACAAACAGACGTGCCCGAGATATAGAGCTGGAGAAATGGTGTAACATAGAAATGGTGTAACATAGTAATCAAAGGAACAACAACAATTCCATTATTCGTTATTTATCACTAAAGCTACAATTAATATAGTATAAAATCTAAGCGAACATACAGCGGAAGCGAAGTTGCTTCCGCTGTATATTTGCTTACATCTTTTAAACTAGGTACTCAGCCGATTTTAATCTAGTTTTCAGCCATAGATAGAATAATTCAAGAGAAAGGTTTATAAACTATTTGACATATAGATGTTTACGCGCGCGAAGGGAGCTAGTAAGTGATAAAAAATAAAAAGTTACCCGTTCTAGCTTCCACCAGATCCAGTAACTCGCGTAGAAGAGGTGAATAATTGACGAAGTACGGTCCCCGACGGCGTCGTCCGACCGATCGATATGCCCCAAACCTGATGTACAACAATAAACACTCGATGCACTTCGAAATAGAGCCTTTTACACACAAAAAGCTTCTGAATGTTCGCTGGGAAGCGAACACGTGTTTGTAAAGTTATCGGATTCATCTGATTGTCCCTTTCTGAGATGTCGAAGAACTCTGTGGTGCAAAGAGAGCTGAACGAGTCGTTTAATTGTAGGAAATAATTTAAAAAAAATCACTAGTTTACATATATATTAGTGTATGTATAACGGAAGATTTTAGTTATCTGGTACACCCTTTGAACATAATGATAAATCATACACCCGTAACAAAAGGTCAACCTTACTTTGGGACTAGATGATGCTGTACAAAATGTGTTCTATTGACTTTCCGTTTTTTATTTTATTTAACAATGACCTAAGTAGATTCGTACCAATCAAATGCACAAGCATTTGATTGGTACGAATCAATGAATGAAAGAAAAACATAAAACTATCTATCTAGGTATATTTATATATATTTGTATATATTTAATTATATATTTTTTATTTATATTAAAACTGAAGTTATTTATTAGGTTTATTTAGCTATTGTTATTTTAATTTATGTATGTACTAGCTGCGCCCCGCGGCTTCGCCCCCGTGGAAATCTATGTGTCAAATAGTTTAAATGATAAAAAGTATCCTATGTTAGACTCCTGGTTCTAAGCTAACTCTCCACCAATTTTCAGCTAAATCTGTTCAGTCGTTCTCGAGTTATAAGTGTTGTAACAAACACGACTTTCTGTTATATATATAGATATTATAATCTCATCCCATAATGTATTAAGTATACTATTTGTCTAATTTGTACACTTCCTCTATCAGTTCTATCGCTTTTCCTTTAAACCTAAGGTTTTGCTGTAAGAAAACTCTTTGTTAGGGTTAAGGCCGCCTATGTACATATCTGTTTTAGTTAAGTTATTTTTAAGTTTTTTGTGTACAGTAAAGAATTACAAGAAAGAATATTGCATCACCACCAAAAAAAGTACGTACCATCTATTCTGGGCGAGTTTCGCAAAAAGCTATTGTAACACCATTATGATGATTTGATACCCCATAATTAGACATGCTGCAAGCCAGTTATCAAATTGAAAAATATTACACTGCCACTAAACCCCCTCTAAGATATCCTAATTAAATTTCCGCTCGTTGCCATAAAGCGCTCACCACGTGGCATTTTATTGCCAAATTTTGGGACTTATCGCAATTTATGGGCGACTGTGAATTATCCAAAATGGCTAAATTAAAAATCTTGTTTAATGGTGCTATGACTTTTACTTGAAAATGATTATGGTAGAGTAAAAAGCTGTGTAAAATAAATGAGCATTGACTGATAACTTTGGTTGGTTTTTTATATAACAAATTAAACTTTTACATGACATCATAATCAGCCTATAGCAGTCCACTGCTGGACATAGGCCTCCCCCAATGAGCGCCATAGCGCCCTGTCTTCAGCTTGCCGCATCCAGCATCTACCTGCAGTCTTTCGCAGATCGTCATCCCACCTGGTCGGAGGGCGTCCTACACTACGTTTACCGAGTCGTGGTCTCCACTCAAGAACACGTTTGCCCCAGCAGCCGTCGGTTCTTCGCGAGATATGGCCGGCCCACTGGCACTTCAGCTTGCTAATTCTTTGAGCTATGTCGATAACCTTAGTTCTCTGTCGGATGCATTCGTTACATGACATGGTTGCCTCAAATTAGTAAATAACTAAACTTCTTTGCTTTTTCTATCGTAAACTGATTAATAAAATGTACGGTCATCATAATCTACTCTATCTAATAGTAATTATTACATCAAAATCAATGACTAAATGAAAAACCTACTTCATCATTATAATTTGTTTGGGAGGTGTTCTTTGAAAAAATAACAAATTATTAACAGCTTCTTCGGTTAACTTTCACATAAGTATCCTCTAAGGTAATCTTGTGAAAGTGAAAGTAATTGTCTGACTGTCTGTCACATTTTCACGCCTAATCGGCTGAACGGCAGGCTGATTATGTAAAAGCAACAGCAACAGCGACGCGACCGCGACCGCTCCGCGACCGGTTGCAAAGTGTCACTAGAAACCGTATTACGGAAGCCTGTCGCGCACCGATCGCAAAGTTGTTGCTGATTGCTCATTGCCCAAGGACACTAGCGCCACTAGCGACAGAGTAGCAATAGGTGGAAACAATTATTTGTAGTTTTAACGTTCACTAGCGCCACTAGCAACAGAGTAGCAATAGGTGGAAACAATTATTTCTAGCTTTGTGGTTTTAACGTTATCTATGGTACAATTTTTATTCTGTGCGTCTTTGTTGATTTGTTTGTTGTTGTTGTTTACTATTTTTTTCATAGTTTTCAATTAATTTTACAAGATTTCGTAAACTCCCTTGGATATTGGATCTAAAAGTAAGTTATCAATCAATTATAATGCGTAGTTTTGTTTCTTGTCTCTATAATCTTCTTGTAATTTAAGTGGATCATCGAGCTTCAGACGACCAGGTAGACTAGTTGCTGCAGCGCCTCATGACGCACTCGAGCCTTGCCAAAGGCTTTGGCTTGGGAGAGAGGTCAAAGGAGACCATAGGTCGTGAGTGAAATGATCTTGCTACGAGGCTTAAACGGTCACGGCAGCGGGGAGGTGCAACAAAAACTGGCCAGCAGCGGTGCAAAAGGTGTAAGAAAACCAAACAGCAAGAGGAGTCACGAGGGCAGCGGTTGAGGCTGTTAAGTCTTATATCATATTTTCTCAGGAAAATGACACTTGCGATAAACCTAATTTATTCAAATATTTTATAGGTCAAAGAGTTGGATCATCGTGGACTGTTGAATTGGAGCAGAGACGAGTAAATGCAGAGGGCAAGCTGGCTGGTGCCGCCGTTATAATAGCAGAGGCGACGCGAACGCAAGCCGATGCCGCGCGCCAACAGGCGGGGGCATCTCTCACTATAATAAATAAACAAATAAAACAAAAAAGCCTTTATTTGATCCTACTACATTGATTCTTAATTTAGGTACTGTTATTATATCTATAACACTATGTTTGATTATTAGCAGGGTCCCCAGGTTGGGGAAAGGCCTCTCTCACTATAATGCTCAATAAATTATTGGACATATTGTCAAAAATAATAAACTTGTATATTACTTCCCTTCTTTATTTAAGTCATAATAGAAAGATATATATTAACAGGATGTCACTGTACAATAGGTGTATCTAAACATTTAACACACATTTATTTACAAAAAATCACATAGAACTAAACAGTACCTATACAATTGAACTACCTACTTACAAAAGGCAAACAAAAAATGTACTGAAAACTTTAAAAACACTGTGATATAGACAAATCAGCTAAAAGCTACTCATTTATATATCACATATAATAACAGATATGTAGTGATGCAGTGCAGGCTATGTTCTGTTATTCCACAATGGTAGAATATAAACTTGTCGACGCTCATTTTGTAGCATCTGGGATTGATTCTGGTCCTCAACTTGATCCCTATGTGGTTCTTCATTCCAAGCTCACTTTTGTTCGTCTTCGCTTTGCAGGCATAGGTATGTGGTTTAAGTTTATGGCACAGTGTCGTGAGAATAACTCTTTAGAGAGCCTATAATGGGCTCCAAACTCGTAGGTATCTGAAAATGTCGAAGGATTAGCTTGATCTCTAAGATTTCGCCGCAAACGAGCGCTCTCAAGCTGAACTCTCCCATCTTCGCTATCAAGAGCCTCTACGAGAAGGACAGTACGTGCCATATCTTTGAAATTACAACAAACATTTATTTATTGTATGAAAGGTACACGTTACAGGACAATTTCTATCAAAGTAATGATTTTTAGATTCTGAAGGAAGGTATAATTTATTGAAACTACAACTTACCTATAGTTATTTTTATCGTTCCAATGAAAAATCAAAGCGTTTCACGGTTTTTATTTATAGCTTGGGGTCACACAGGCATATTCTTCATAAAATTCTGAATAACTTCTCAGTCGCAATCGCCAAATAAACAGATGCTGAGCAGTGGCGGATTTACACATTTGCCGCCAGTAGGCTTTTCAAATTTTGCCGCCCCTACTGACCTCTCAATTTGGCCGATTCGTCCTACCGTCACCATGAGAGCACACCACGCACCCGCTAAAGCCGCCCCTGGGTCAAAAACATTCGTTCCCGCGCCCCATTATGACTATGCAAGCAAATACTTAATAAATACATAAAATATTTAAGTGAGTAATTGGTGAAACATTATACGCGTTGATTTAATTATGTGTGTGTGGATCTAATAACATTCAGAACATAATATTGTTTTTTTTCTGTTAGATAAGAAATATGTTTATGGCAAATTTGCCGCCCCCTAAAATATGCCGCCCTAGGCTCCAGCCTACTCAGCCTGCTGGTAAATCCGCCACTAGCTGAGGTTATTGCTATATTGACAGTTCAAATCGCTGTCATACTTTATATTCTCTTTGAAATCGAGTCGCTACTGCTGTCGTGTTGCTTTTACGTAATACCAATTTGAACCAAGATATATGAAAAGTACTTGATAAGTAAGCAATTTTTAGTTCACCGATTGTCCAGCAGAGGGAATCCTAGTGCTCGATTGTTGGTTGACGTAGTACCTGGTGTCATCTAATACAAAATTGGCTTTTGACAGCACTGATTGCTTAATTTACGCCTGTCGCAAACTGGTCGCAGTTACATAATCAGGGGGCGGACCTTAATTAAATTTGACGGGAGGCAGACGGTATCCCCGGAACGAAACTTAGGCTATGTTTTCCTAGAAAAGCTCTTGCGAAACCGGGAACTGGAGCTAGTAATAAATGAAAATTTCTGTCAACTCACTCATCTGTCAATAATTAGGGAATTTCGAAGTCGTGGATTAAACGAAACATAAAATAAATCCTTCGACGGATTATAGTTTCAAAAATTACGTCAAGCCGATGACGAAACGCCAGCTCTTCACAAACAAAGGCTGAAACGCTTCTGTAAAAATACGGTAAGCTTCGAGACAATGGGCGCTCTACTTTTAAGAGGCTATTAAACCTCCTTGATGTACCCCAACGCCTTATAATTCCCATACGATGGTATGAGCCCAACCTTAACTGCTTATAGTTTCCAATAAGCCATATCTTCCAAATGAGAGCACGTTGCCTCCAGCCATTATTTACTTTGTGAGCAAATAGAAAGGTAAGTATGAAAGGTGAAATAAAGGAACGTTTATGAGACCGCTTAGGTTTCATTACATTTTATTGATATGGGAGATGAATTATGTGGGGCCTTCGCTGGGTTGACTGCTCGCAAAAAAGTTATTTTATAGTTCACTAGCGGACCTTCCCGGCTTCGCACGGTTTTGGTACGGATCCTTAACTTTTTGAAAATATAATATAGCCTATGTTCACCGGGGATAGTGTAGCTTCCGAACGGTAAAATAATTTTTCAAATCGGTCCACTAGTTTCGGAGCCTATTCATTACAAACAAACAAATACACAAAAAATCAAACCTTTCCTCTTTATAATATTAGTATAGATGATCAACGTGGACACAGCGGACTACATTACTGCTCTGGTGGTCATGACGTCAGTTGGCTGTGTAGGTACCTAAACAAAATGCGCTTATATCGCTGATGACAATTGATGCTTTTGAGTTTATCTATGTACACAGCCGTAGCATGACGTCATAACACGTGGCTGTGTCTATGTATGTGGTGTGATGCAAATAAGCAAAACAGCTAAAAAAAAGTATAGCTATGTTTTAATCCGGGCCTGGAACTAGCTGTATGTAAAATTTCAGCATAATCCGTTCAGTAGTTTTTGCGTGCAAGAGTAACAAACATCCATACAAATATTCGCGATTATAGTTTATGTAGGATTTACTATGATTTGATTTTTGAGGTTTCCAACAAACAAGTATCCTTTCAGTTCTTGCCTTAGAAATAAACATTTTCATACAACTTTATTCATTCCTCTACCGAAGGCAAGTTATTTCATAAACTGTAGCAGTTTGGAGCAAACAAAACTCCGTGTAAAGTATTGTTAAGACTTCCCATAGTTCTTGAAAACTTCCGTCTCGTTCAAGTATTCATAGCGAGTCGAAGATTGTAGAAGTAACTTTATAACTCGGAAAGCCACGCACTATCCTAGTTTATTATTCTCAGTTGAAGTTAATACGTTTAATATTACCTATTCGACAAGGTAACAAGGAAGAGAGACAAGCGTGCGACGCAAGATGTTCCGGTTTCGATTCCTGCCTTGGTACAAATGTTTGTAAGATTTGATGTACAAGACTAGCTTCCGCCCGTGCCTTCACACTTTTTTATTCAATCTTAATTTGAAGCGACGCAAAAAATACAAAATGTAATTCTAAATGAAGATAAAACTCTGTGAAGTGAAATTTCCGAAAGCGAGTACCTACTGGTAGGTAGAGACACTTATTAAAATCACTGCATATAGTATGAAACAAAGTCCCTTTCCGCTGTCTGTCTGTCCCTATGTATGCTCAGATCTTTAAAACTATGCAACGGATTTTGATGGAGTTTTTTAATAGACTGAGTAGTAATTCAAGAGAAAGGTTTATAAACCATTTGGCACATAGATTTCAACGCGTGCGAAGCCGCGGGACGCAGCTCGTATTATTAGGTCGTATATATACCTACAAAAGGCAAATAAAGCCGAATATTGATAGAAACCCAGCTGCCACAGCTCGCTCCGTTGACTCAGTCACCTCGCAGCTCCACATCAAAGGGCCTCTTTTGATCGGCTTTCACGGCCCTAATTAGCAGAGCCCGAGCGCACTCGGGCGGAACACATTGTTAATACGTACAGGTGGAAAGACTTATTGGCATGGAAAATTGAAGGAAAATCGGTGGGCTTCTGATACGCGAATAGTTGGTCTTCTGAGGTGGAATCGATGATGCATCAGAATCGGCATAGATTCTAACACACTAATATTATAAATGTGAAAGTTTGGATGTTTGTTAGACAGTTTTGTTAGACTGGGTGTTATGGCGATCATTAGGCCTATGTCCAGCTGTGGACTACTATAGGCTGATGATGATGATGATGATTATGGATGTTTGTTACTTCTTCATACCGAAAGAACTAAACGGATCAGGCAGAAATTTTGCATAGATGTAGTGAGATTTGGAATAAAAATATCTATAGGCTATCTCGGAAAAACGCATGCAAAGCCACGGGCTGAAGCTTGTTGAAATAGCTATGCTCAGAGTTTGTCTGAAGGATAGGATTCGTAACGAAAAAATCCGACAGAGAACCAAATTATCGACAGCTCTAAGAATTAGCAAGCAGAAGTGGCAGTGGGCCGGCCATATCTCGCGAAGAACCGACGGCCGCTGGGGCAAACGTGTTCTTGAGTGGAAATCACGACTCGGTAAACATAGTGTAGGACGCCCTCCGACCAGGTGGGATGATGACCTGCGAAAGACTGCGGATAGATGCTGGATGCGTCAAGCTGAAGACAGGGCGCTATGGCGCTCATTAAGGGAGGCCTATGTCCAGCAGTGGACTAACATAGGTTGATGATGATGATGATGATCCGATGTTAAAAATTATTTTGCTGGTGTATGGAGAATGATCCCAAGATGGCTGATATTTTATGTTAAAAACTTATTTCCGAGGGATAAGTAAAAGAGTTGTTAGAGATTAGATTTTTTCAAAATGTACAAGGAAATACTGGAAAAAATACACAGAAATAACCTGAAGAAACACTTGCAAGCCGCGGTTAGAATATAGACAGAAATAACCTGAAGAAACACTTGCAAGCCGCGGTTAGAATATACACAGAAATAACCTGAAGAAACACTTGCAAGCCGGGGTTAGAATATACACAGAAATAACCTGAAGAAACACTTGCAAGCCGCGGTTAGAATATAGACAGAAATAACCTGAAGAAACACTTGCAAGCCGCGGTTAGAATATACACAGAAATAACCTGAAGAAACACTTGCAAGCCGCGGTTAAAATATACACAGAAATAACCTGAAGAAACACTTGCAAGCCGCGGTTAGAATATACAGAGAAATAACCTGAAGAAACACTTGCAAGCCGCGGTTAGAATATACACAGAAATAACCTGAAGAAACACTTGCAAGCCGCGGTTAGAATATACACAGAAATAACCTGAAGAAACACTTGCAAGCCCCGGTTAAAATATACACAGAAATAACCTGAAGAAACACTTGCAAGCCGCGGTTAGAATCTCGTTATCTATGCTAGGTACCTATGCCTTACAAAGATTATGGAGTAGATTAGATAGGTGACTCAACGTTAAATAAATCGCAACTGATTCGATTAAATCAGCTTAATTTACTTACCAAGATAAGATATCGTCAAGCAATGTTTATATCGTAACTGATTACAATTAATTAATACAACGAGTAATTAGGTGGAGCGCATGATTAAAGAAATAAATAATGCTGGACAATTCACACAGCATCATCTAGCCCCAAGTTAAGCAGAGCGTGTGTTATGGGTACTAGATGACTGATATACATAATATAATACATTACATAGATAGATATTTTTTATTATACGACCAGAACACCCGGAAGAAATATCTGCAGATCGTACACACAATTGTTCCGAGGCGGGAATCGAACCCGCAACCTCCTGCGTCGCAGGCGGACCTTCGCCCACCGCGCCACATCGGTCGTCAATCGATTATTGTGCAGTCAGGTTTGAATAACAGATAACACGAAGTAAGTAGTATTACCTGACCGGGATAAAATAAAGTTTAGATGTAAAATTTTAATAAGTTTTTAAAAATGATGAAATGACGTTAGTACCATAACATTATACCTATATTATCACCAAATATGTTAGTTCGTTGACAATATGTAATGTGTGCAAAATTTAAGCTCAATCGGTTGAGTATTCTCAACTGATTGAGCTCGAATTTGGTCTAAAATTCAGTTGCATGATTTCATCATCATCATCATCATCCTATAGCAGTCCACTGCTGCACATAGGCCTCCCCCAATGAGCGCCATAGCGCCCTGTCTTCAGCTTGCCGCATCCAGCATCTACCTGCAGTCTTTCGCAGGTCGTCATCCCACCTGGTCGGAGGGCGTCCTACAGTACATTTACCGAGTAGTGGTCTCCACTCAAGAACACGTTTGTCCCAGCGGCCGTCGGTTCTTCGCGAGATATGGCCGGCCCACTGCCACATCAGCTTGCTAATTCTTTGAGCTATGTCGATAACCTTGCAAGTATTCCCCCATACATATTACAAAACCCTGTCTTCATCAGACCGGCTAGATGGTACCATAACACTGCATTGTCACCGAACTTACAAGTACAACTGGTCTGACCAGCTAGATGGTACCATAACACTGCATTGTCACCGAACTTACAAGTACAACTGGTCTGACCAGCTAGATGGTACCATAACACTGCATTGTCACCGAACTTACAAGTACAACTGGTCTGACCAGCTAGATGGTACCATAACACTGCATTGTCACCGAACTTACAAGTACAACTGGTCTGACCAGCTAGATGGTACCATAACACTGCATTGTCACCGAACTTACAAGTACAACTGGTCTGACCAGCTAGATGGTACCATAACACTGCATTGTCACCGAACTTACAAGTACAACTGGTCTGACCAGCTAGATGGTACCATAACACTGCATTGTCACCGAACTTACAAGTACAACTGGTCTGACCAGCTAGATGGTACCATAACACTGCATTGTCACCGAACTTACAAGTACAACTAGTCTAAACTCTTTAGGTAGAAATTAAAAATGTTAATAAAAAATGTATTGACTATTTTCTCAATGATAAACTTTGGTAAATGTTAAGTTATTCATTCATTCATAACGTTTATTTCAGACAATCGGTTTGTAGTACAGAAACAATAAAAGTGTCCGTATTTTTGCATAATTATATAAAATTAAAACAAGTTAAAATTCAATTTACATAAAATAAATCATAATTAAAATATAATACCCCTACAAAATTATTAAATATAAAAATTAAAATTACAATGCAAATTTAAATCATAATTAAAGTTAAATTATCCCTTAAATATCTAACAAACACAAGAGTGCACAATATACGCTCTTGTCCAGTGCTCCATAAAGAGACAGTCAGTGTCCAGCCTCCCAGCAATGAGCTTCAGGTAGCCGTTGGAGCTGTCGCGCACCCGGCGCATCAGGGACGCCGATCTTTTGCGCATTATCGCCGCGAACCCGTCTACTCGGGCGTCAGCAAACATTGCTGATGCGCTGCAGTAGCGTAGAGTATTTGTACGTCAAATATTTTTATACCGACTAATGGTCAAGCATGTTGATTCATAAAATGTATTTACTTGTTGCCTTACATTCTACATATTTTTGGCAAATAAATTCCCAAGCTAATTAGGTACTGGTTGTCGTGCGCTGTTGCATACTACATTATTAGGTAACAAGACTTTGAGAAGATGCTACAATGTGGAATTATTTACAAGACACAAATGTTGCATGGGTTTAAAAAATAAATTATCTTAGCCATGGACGAAATAATGCTTTTCGTCCATGATCTTAGCCACAGCAAATCCTACAACATTCTATTATCGTTTTGTTCTATGTCATAGGGTTGTCAAATTGAGTTGAAACTACGACTTATCAAATCCCGTAAGGCTCCATGTTTGCAAAAAAATCATACATCTGCAAATCGCTATCATGTTTTTTGCAAAATTTACCACCGAACTTCGATCCCCAATCCGCATGCTCAACGTGGAGATTATGGGTGTTGCCCCCATGAGATGAATGCGGAGGAAACCTGCGTCCAGCAGTGGACCAAGAGGTAGGCTGTTGAGGTGAGGTGAGGATTCAAGCCAAGAATTACCAAGTATCTTTTATTTGTATCGAGGTTAGTACCTAGGTAGATACAAATTTGTACAAATAAAGACAACACCTACAATGAACTCATCTTTTCAGGCTGATAAAATAATACGCGCGTGACAATCAACATGCAAATTCCCTACAAACAGCACAAGCATACTGTATACCACGCAGAAATACACACAAAAACATTTTTCATGCACCTATGCAAACACTCCGTGTATTGGAAACGAGCTACGTGACATCACTACGGAATATAGCCACATACAGGTAGTCTCATAAAATAGTGGAGTGAAAAATGGGAATAGTGCAGGGAAAAATGCCCGAGAATCGATTTCAATATGCGATAACTTCTGCACGGGCGCCCTAGGCCGCGCATGATCTTGCAGTACTTCACATTCTTACATTCTAATGGTAGCAAAGAACAAGAATTTCCATTGTACGCTCAAAATAAAGCAAAGAAACGAATATAGACGCAGATAATATTATTAAACCTTATTGTATCATAAAATACGCTTGGCTATTAAAATTATTCTGCGGACCTCCGTTGAGAAAGGCTGCCACATGCCGGGGCCGAAGATTTCGCTAAAAATCAGTATGATGGTGATGACTGATGCACCAAAACCAGGGGCCATGTTTAATATATGTAACACCGAGTAATCGAGTCATTATTCAATGATACTTATATTTGCTGAAATGCAGCTAACTTTTTCCGATTAAGTACTTAGAATGTTTATGGTAGACAGTTCTATAATTTTTTAAAATTAGTTTTCCCTGGATTTTTTTGGAGAAATATATTTAAATGACGCTGCCTATATATTAAACACAACTTCTAAGTTTTTAAGAAGCGTATACCTAAGTGCGAGCTGCGCGTGGTTTTACGCGCTATAATATCAAATACTAAGTTTTTCTCATTATTATCCTGAAAAAAAACCTGGGGCTACTATTTATTCAAGAAAATATAAAATCCCTGGACTGAAGAAAGTGCTAACCTAGTTCCATATATCATGCGCAACTTACTCATATTAAATATCTATTTATTTCACTCGCTTCTAGATTCTGCTCAGATTTATACACCCAGCAACACTTCCCGACTATCATAACATGAGAAAACCATTTTAATATTATCTTTTTGAGGAAAACAACGTGAAATCCTCACAAGGAAACACGTTACTTCATATTTCACTCGCAATAAATCTTTTAAGGGGGGGACACATCTGTCAAAAGTGTAAAATATGAATTTCTGTTACAATGTCTTCTTGTTCAAAACCTTTTTTGTACCCATTTGTTATAGATTGTTTTTGAGTGGAACACGGGGTTTTAACCGACTTGTAAAAGGAAGAGGCTCTCAAATCAACTGTACCTGGTTCTCAAATCAACTGTACCTGGTTCTCAAATCAAAGGTACCTGTTTTTTTTACAAGTTTTTATATGTAGGGTACCTCTTGTTTGGATAAACACTATATGGACTTGAATAAATATATTTTAACTTACGCAATCTGAACACATAAATTATAAGCACTATGTAACGGGTATTTATCGCGATCATAACAGTAACGGTATATAACGTCGGGAAAAATAGGTAAAAATAACGCGATAAATACCAACCCATTAAATAGTGCTTATAATATGGACTTGAATTCATTCATCTTCCAAATCATTTTAAGCTTGGCTTTCCATGTACATTTTATTATTTCAAATTTAGGACAGCTGACCTTCTGATTCAAGATTTTTTCAAAGAAATCCCTTTAATTTACCTTATAATATAAACAACCCAAAACAAAAGTATCCCGCTATAAATTACGATGCGCCTGTGTTGCGCCCCGTCTAGTAAACTTCGTAATTTGCTTACAGGGGTCCATTATTTTTCTAACTTATGCATACCAACAGAGGGGCGCCATTTTTTCTGGATTGCAAATTATTTTTAAGTTAAAACATGAAGCTTATGCTTTAAAAGATTTATGTTTGCCCCTGAGACTGTTTTCTTTTCTTACTTAAGTTTTGTAGAGATTAGAAATTTTATCAAGTTTTGAGATAATGTAATTGGATGAATTTTTAGAATACTCTGAAATAACTATTCATAATCGCTGTATGTAAACGAAAGAACGTGAATACTTTAGTCACTACACCAAAGATGGCTTTACTGACAAACTGAATAAACACTGTCGGCATCCTACAGTAGGTACTAATACCTATTCATACACTAATAAAAAATAAAAAAACTTCATAACAATGTATGACTAAATGGAATACAAGAGTCAATTATCTTATGATTTTAAGGTCTTAAATAATACATTTGCCTAAACTAGGTTAAATAAATCTTTTTCTCAGACAGGAATATACGGACTTCCTATGCGCCTACAACTGTCTCTGGGTCACACACAAGAATGTTTTCACATTTGAACAAATGCCATATTTCGCGAAGAACTGACAACCGCTGCTGGGGCAAACATGAACTGCCGACCGCTGCTGAAGTGTTCTTAAGTGGAGACCGGTAAACGTAGTGTAGGACTTCCTCCGACCAGGTAGGATGACGACCTGCGAAACACTGTAGGTAGCTGGACCGTATCCAGCTACCTGCAGTGTTTCGCAGGTCGTGCTGAAGATAGGGCACTATGGCACTCATTATGGGTTGCCTATGTCCAGCAGTGGACTAACATGGGCTGATAATGATGATGGCGTTTTTAATCAATCTTCCCTATAAATATTATAGAATTATATTCAAACCCACATAAGACACATCGACAAACTTGAGAGATTAAAACCCGTCCAAACTTAGAATAACATCTCTTAGACGCGAGCTAACGGTCCAACTTTGCTCGTCCATGCATAGTTCCAGTGAAAAGTATTTATTATCCGCAAGAAACTTCTTTTCCGGCATATTTCAAAACTCCATCGACCGTTAAAGATCTATCTTCTGAGTTTCTAAGTAGTGTCAAAGCCAACCGAAGACCTTATACATCGTATATTTAATTAAAATTTATCTAAATTTAATTTCTGCGAAAGACTGCAGTTAGGTGCTGGATGCGGCAAGCTGAAGACAGGGCGCTATGGCGCTCATTGAGGGAGGCCAATGTCCAGCAGTAAACTCCTATAGGCTGATGATGATGATGATGCAAAATTTTACTCCCGGCAAAAACCCTCGGTAGAGTCTCCTGAAAGGCTTCCGTAATCTTACATGCAAAATGGTAATCTAAAGAACCTTCCAGAGGAAGGGCAGTTTAACTTTTTTTTGTGTATCTTCGTTCGTAGTTAACCTGCATACATCCGTAATGAATTATAATAGTTTTTTTTTATTCTACTGAGTCCAAGATGTTCTTTATACTTTCGGCTTCTAGGTGAACTTAACGCCATCTGAAGTCTGTCCCTTAGTCTTTTGTCACGTTGATTTTTAGTCACGCTTTAATACTTTGAGTGCTGAAAACGCACGGTATGAGTTTTCTACAAGTCTCTCCGGTCAGTGGTCTCATCCGGTAAACTATTCTTAACACGGTAACTTTTCTTAATATTATTTTTATTAGCATAATAAATTGTAAATAAAGTAGCTTTAGCTCTTTGACTCACATTTCCCTTGGTGTCGAGCAAATTTTCTAGAAATATGCTTTGTTGTGATGCAAAATAGTGTCGTAACTTGATAGTTTGAGGTTTAGAAGTTTGCAGAAAACGTGTTGAGTGAGTCTGGGTAAAGTAATACCTAAGTCAGGCACCTTTTGTTATCAAGGTCATATTTGAGTACTATTTAACGGTTATTTACCTATTTATCCCGACCTTTTGAACAGGTTTACACACTGTCGTGGTCACGGGATGGCATAAGTACCTACTGGATTGATCTTGTAAGTTCAAAAATATAGTACGGCTTGAGCAACATCCGTTATGTTATCGATGGAAAGATACACACAATTATATATATTATTTAAATTATATTAATATATATATATATTATATTTTTATTAATATTGACGAACGATGTGGCGCGGTGGGCGAAGGTCCACCTGCGACGCAGGAGGTTGCGGGTTCGATTCCTGCCTCGGGACAATTATGTGTACGATCTGCAGATATTTGTTCCGGGTGTTCTGGTTGTTTTATGTGTATAATAATTTTAAAAAACTACTATCTATGTAATGTATATTGTATTATGTATATCAGTTATTTATTTTATTTATGAACAAAATCCACAGCTCTTAGTTATAAATTAACTTATCTTATAAATATCACTAACAGCCAATAAACGGATTTACATTATTATTATTAAGACAAATAAGGACGACATCACCAAAAGTGCCATTATAGAGGCCAAGAAGAATAGAATAAATGAAAACAACTTACATAAAGACCCTTTCTTTTCTTAGGCACTACCGCTTGGCACTACTAGTAGAGTCAAGAGAAATTTTACTTTCCCGCGACACCACCATTCTTATTGGCTGATTAAACGCATATTATAAAATCTCCCATGGATTATCTCATTACCAATGGCACTACTAATACTACATATTATAGGAAAAAGAAAAATTTTAGGTTAAAATTTGGCACTCATGCAAAACAACATAGGTATCAGTAAATTACCATAATATGTAATAGTTAATTTACTCCTACCATTTCACAAATTTTTAAACCACTTAAAATTATGAACCTAAAATTTATATAAACCTAGTATGTAATGTACACATAATATACAAGTTGATATAATTTAAAATATATATATATATATATATATATAAATATAATATTAGCAAGAACGTAGATTAAGTATGTATTTTTGTATGTTATAGTACCCATAACACAAGCTCTGCTTACCATGGGGCTAGGTAATGATGTGTGAATTGTCCAGCATTATTTATTATTAATTATTATTATATATATATATATATATATATATAGGCCTATGTCCAGCAGTGGACTGCTATAGGCTGATGATCATGATGATATTTAGTTATAGGCTTTTCAGTTTATGATGTCTCGAGGAGCGAATAGTCTCACTATTGTGGAAAAGTTTGGATGAATGTATGTTTGTACTTCCTCACGTCAAAACTACTGAACTATAATGCTATGGTAAATAAGTCTGATTCAGATTCAGATTATTTATTCATAATGTTTATAATGTTACGTCATTTCTTAAATAATAATTTAATTATCAATTGATAAATTAGAGTACATTATCATAGTAAATTGATTAATAATAAAATAGAAAAAAGAAATTATAATAAATAAATTTAAATGACAAAATATCAAATAATTCACTAAATTTATAGTGACATTCCTCAATGAGCCAGAATTTTAGTTTTCTTTTGAAGGATTGCGTTGAGGAGGCACTGAGAACCGTAGCTGGAAGACGGTTATAAACAGCTGGCCTCATTTCCCATCTGATTTTTGTTGTAGTTTTGGACCACGTTTTGACTATTTTTGTGACGGGTTCAAGAGTCCTGTGAGATTTAAAGGGAATAAAGCGCTTTGATGTTTATAGGTAATTTTAAGCTACTCTATCCAAATTGCGTGCAAAGACGCGGGCAGAAGTGAGTTATTAAATAAACAAGTTTTAATGGCGCGACACTACTCAGGATTTCAGGCGTCACTAAATAAATTTGCATTGAGTTTTTAGTCACAACGCGACGGCTACAAAATTTAACAAGAAAACTTCCAAGTACTCTTATGTACGCTGAGTGATTCATGAAAGAGGGCAAATGAGATTTTTTTGCGAACCGTATCACATCACCGTTCAACTTCGCGTTCCGTTCATTGGAGACACTACCGATAGTTACGTTTAATTAGCGAAAGAGGCTAATTTGCTACGGGGAAATTCGCTCGAGTAATTTAAGAAACTGCTTTGAGTTTCTATTGATTTAGTTGTGAAGAAACAGGATGTCTGTAAAGAAGGGAAAACCTTAAGATAACATTTAGTTTTTTTAATTTTATTGTTTATATTTGTTATTTAAAAGCAAACGAATTGCGCAGTATTTTTTTTCATATCTCCATTTAAAACGAATTACAAATTATATATTAATAATTACAAAAATA
This sequence comes from Eupithecia dodoneata, assembly GCA_947044415.1. Taxonomy (NCBI): domain Eukaryota; kingdom Metazoa; phylum Arthropoda; class Insecta; order Lepidoptera; family Geometridae; genus Eupithecia; species Eupithecia dodoneata. The sequence goes on from OX345665.1 coordinate 3,221,066, forward strand.
GATTTCTGAAAAAAATTTTTCAGCATAAAATAAATTTTATGTAATAAAATGCGATAAAAGGCAATCTTAAAAATACAGTGAATGTATTCCGATAATTTTGGAAAAGCCATTTGAATTCATAGTTCCTATCGTGGGCGCCCAAACCCTTTCTCTTTAATTGAATACCTACACTTCACTCTAGCTAGATAAAACGGAGATTTTATAGTGAAATAAATAACTTTTTATTTTCAGAAACTTAAAGTAAACACCTGATTCTGACTATTGGATATCTATGGATTTCATGATCACTGCTCAAGTTTTACTCATTTACTTACCCTATTAGGCCTACATATGTGTGTATAGGCATAATGTCTATTTTTGTTTTATTTAGTTCAAGAAAAGTTCCATAAAATTGTCGAAAGTACCTAAAAAGGCAAAAATGACAGTAAAACTAGGTGTAAATTATAATAAAGGTAAAGACGGTAGAGACTCGGTGTTTCATCAATATATAAAATAAAATTCGTTCGAACTATTTTCATAATAAATGTTCACAGAAACAGCATTTACCGTAACAAATTGGAGAGACTTTTTCCGGCCTATCTGTCTATATTCGGACACAAATTCCCTATAACTGTGGCTACAAATTGTCGTGTATAATTCATGAAGGTCCAGGTGACTTGGGGTTGCCAATTCTACCCCAAAATATGTGCATATTGTATACCTACACGTTTTGTATAAATTCTGAAAAAACAACGCCGATAGAGCGTTTGTTTTTCATTATTTTGAAAGCATTTGGATGTCTCAGAAGACGTAAAGTTTCAGACACTTTTATTTTATTATTTGTAGTCGGAGTGCTTTGGATATCTTATTTAAATTTTTCATAGGGCTTTGACTGATGTAAAAGTTGTTTGAGTAAATTAAATAAGATTCGCAAACATTTCAGTAAAAGAAACCTTGAAATACTTAAAGAAAAAGTGAAAAATATAGAAATATGCGTCAGATAAACAATTTTTACAGCAGCAAGGGTCATCCTATATTTTAATAAATTCTTCAAAACAAAACTTTTACAAATAAAGTTTTTCTCCTTTACAAAGGGGACGTCATCTTCCCCTGAATGACGAAAGCTTAAGGCGATTACAGGACTTCCTTCAACTTTAATATAAAAATAAAAAGATAACGCCATTTTGAGTGTGTGTTCTTTGTCGCTTCAAAACTTTTTTGTAGGTACATGTTGGTATTTGATAGGGATGTGCAAGACACAACATTTCAATGAGGTGTTTACTTAATTATAAATTTCATTATAGTTCAACCAGACTGAAAATATGGCGTTTGAGTTTGGGCCTATTAATAAAATAGCATAGACGGTTGTCATTTTAAACTAAGCAATTTGAAATGACAACCTCTACCATTCCGATGACAAAACCCCGATATATTGAGTTCTAATGACCTCAAATAATTAAGTATTGTGAACATTACAGTACCTACTTGCTACTTTTAGACTATTCGTTTTGGAAAAATCCAATCAGAAGCAATTTAGCGTTATTAGGAGAGATGACGTGCTGATGACATGTAATTAAGTGGCAGTGGAAAAATGCATAAGAGGTTTCATCGACTCCTCATTGTATTTATTTATCGATAAAATTTATCTGTAACTTATATCACATCCCTAGCTGGTAGATGGTAACAGTTGGCATTTGGCTAGGGGAGTGCAAGTTGCCTAAGTGAATGTTAATATTTACTAAGTACTTTATACTTATAGATCGTGACGGGCGCGTGTCAAATGCATTCGTCTTTTGATTTGAGCACTGGTAAGATCGATAGGTAAATAATATGATTTGTCCCCTAAATAAACTCAGGAAAATTACATCTAGCCGCCTCGACTAAAGCCGTTATTGAAGTGAAAACTATTTTAGGCGCGTTGACACTCCCTATTCGTAAATTTAAAAATTTCATAAAACTAAATCTCATCAAGAAGGCTTTCTACTCCATAAATGATTGATGAATGATGTAAGTAATTTGTTGTTGTGCATAGCTTTACTTAAATATTGACATGTATCGAATCATATTATATTTAGACAATAACCATGTATTAGACATATATCGTGGTTTCTTTTTCACTTCTTCCACTAGTGGACAAAAAATTGAAGTGATCAGTAAAATAATTTTATTTGATAATAATTTAATGTAAGTATAAAATATGACTTGTCGAAGTACTTATTTTATAAATGATTTTTGACTTTTGAGCACTTTTTGGGTGAATAAAAATCATGGAACGTGCTGCGCATTTTTTTTGTATGGAACTACTTACCACTTGGAACCTTAAATATACATGTAATCGGCCTCAGCATCTTACTTAACGTCATTGCCTCTTTTGATTTTAATCCCCAAACATAAAGAGGGATGTCAAATCATTGATGATGATGATTCTTTGTTAATGGCAATTTTGTCTGGCTGGATACTTTTCTGCCAGGTGTTAAGTAATGGAAAATAATTGTAAATTGTCTGAGTTATCAAATTATGAATATTGTTTGATATTTTCAGCAGAGCCTAGTTCGTTAACCAGCAGGGTGTAGCTACGTACGTGCAGGTTAGGTTGGCTTGGGAGACGAGATATTGGAGTTCCTCTTACACCCCTGAAACCATTGAATTACTTTTATTTTATTTATTTTTAATTTTTATTTATTTGGAAGACACACAGTACATGGACACTATAAAGAGTTACAATAAGGATTTACATAGAGCAGTGAAGTCTCCACTATGAACAAATTTAAACATAAAACTAGTGAACAGATCAATAGAGTTTTAACATAATTTAAACTGAGTCAGTTATTGGCGGCAGCATTGGCTGCAATGCCTACAATCAACTCAATGTGTCAAACATAGTTTGACTAGTGTGTCAGTGCCTGAGTAGCCGATTCTGATTTTATTTATTTAATTTTGAAGGTTAATTTATCGCGAGCGTTCTGTGTTGTTGATTAAAATGGATGCAACTGTTCAAATGTTATCAAATTTCAAAGTGAAGTCGTTATCTCGAGGTTAAGAATTTTGGCAATATTAGCTTGTTTGACTTTATGCCTTGAAGACGAAGGACGGATGTTATTTCCGAGATAATAGTGTGTTTCAAACATAATTTTGTTTTAAGAGTTAAATAATTATTTATTTATCCACCTTTTTCAATAACGATATCGATATTGAATTAGGTATATAATAATTCGCCCTTGTCCTATTTACCTTAATTGTTAGCGACAAGTAGAATGGCTAATGAATAAGTCTCACTCACTAATAAAACCGACGCACAAACTAAATAGTGCTTAGTAAGTTTAGAAATAGAAATATAGAAATGTTTATTTGTGTTTCATATAAAATAATACAACTTAAGAACTAATAATAATAAAGATAACAAATTAGGAACGAATAAAATAATTAAAACACGAGAATACAGAAAGGCTGCCGGCTCAGCATTAAATGCTACATTGAGATAAGCCAGTGCAGCGCTGGTGTTCAGCGGCGCCAGGGTGCTGAGTGCAGCACACAACACAAATCACTAATAATAACAATTTGACACGCAAATCACAAATTAAAACACTAATAACAACATCATCATCATCATCATCAGCCTATAGCAGTCCACTGCTGGACATAGGCCTCCCCCAAAGAGCGCCATAGCGCCCTGTCTTCAGCTTGCCGCATCCAGCATCTACCTGCAGTCTTTCGCAGGTCGTCATCCCACCTGGTCGGAGGGCGTCCTACACTACGTTTACCGAGTCGTGGTCTCCACTCAAGAACACGTTTGCCCCATCGGCCGTCGGTTCTTCGCGAGATATGGCCGGCCCACTGCCACTTCAGCTTGCTAATTCTTTGAGCTATGTCGATAACCTTGGTTCTCTAATAACAACGATATAAGAAAATAATTCCGTTTTTACAAAGGTAAGTTTCATTGTTATCCAGTTTCTTTGTAAATTCAAATTTTCTTAAGAGCATATTGTTGTTCAGTTGTGTAAACAAGTTTTCTCACTCAGATCACACGCTGGTTCAGGCGAACGATAAAGCATTTGTATAGTTTGTAACTATGTAAAATATAAAACAATCGAACATACATACATACAATATAATGTCAGGCTTCGATAAAAAAAATACGAATAAACACACTATAAAAGACTGATATCTTTAATATAATAAATACATTACACATACATTACATATTTAGATATATTTTTGGTTATACATACGTAAATAGATACCCAAAACACCGTAACAAATATTTGCAGATTATACAAACATTTGTCCCAAGGCGGGAATCAAACCCGCAACTTCTTGCATCTCAGGTGGACCTTCGTCAGGTGGACCTTCGACAGAGGTCGACGTCGAAAATACTAAAGAGGTAAAAATAAATAAATAATGCTGGACAATTCACACAGCATTATCTAGCCCCATGGTAAGCAGAGCTTGTGTTATGGGTACTAGATAACTGATATACATAATACAATACATTACATAGATATATATTTTTTATTATACATAGAAAACGACCAGAACACCCGAAACAATTATCTGCAGATCGTACACACATTTGTTCCGAGGCGGGAATCGAACCCGCAACCTCCTGCGTCGCAGGCGGCCTTCGCCCACCGCGCATCGGTCGTCAAAGGTATAAAAATCCCAAATATTCCTCTCAAAATAAAACAAACCGCGCGTGCCCATCTAACCTTTCATAGCTAATAAAATTAACCCCTCGGTTATTCAAAGACGTTTACAGTAAGGGGGGGGAATAAAAGGAAAATAATATGCGTGATCCACTCCTGATCTAATCGCAGCGGGTAATTTATGCGCTTCCGGAAGCTCACGGCTCGAATACCCGGTTAATAACCCGAATATGATGCTAACTTTTAATTGCTAAGGGTTATGGGTTTATGGGTTACTTTATTTTGGCTTTGACTCTGCGGTTTTCCACGATAGATAGGTAGATACTCTTATATAGAAAACACTTTATTACGCGTGGTTCAGCACATAGCTGAGTTTGCCCTTTTTGGCCAGCAGGCTAGCACGATAGCCATTCTCTAATTCTTTATTGTACATATACAATACTTAAAAATAACTTAATTAAAAAAAGATATGAACATAGGCGAGCTTAACCTGAGTTAGAGTTTTCTTCCAGCAAACCTTAGGTTTACAGGAGAGGCGATGGAATAGATAGAGGAAGTGTACAAAGAAACAAATTAGACTATATTATTATTATTTTTGTTTCTATGTAGGCTTATTCTATTTAAAAAAATATATACCGTGTACTATGTTTTACTGCTTTAATTGTGTTATTGTACTGAAACTCCTTTTTTTGGCCAAATAATTTTTTTCTTATCTTTTATTATTATACCACACAAAACAGAAAACAATACAGGAATAAATAATAGAATAAAGGAAGTATAAAGGGCGATATTATCGCTGAGGGCGATTTCTTCCAGGCAACCTTTGTATGGACTGGACATGAAGGAACAAAATAGACGGTGGTACTTTAGTGAATGTGTAGAATAAAAAATTAAAACAAATACACTAAATACCATAATACCTACATATACCTCTATTACAAACATTATTTTAATAAAGTTACATAGACATAAGATAGGGCTATCAACGATACGTGTGGGCAAGAGTTTTCTAATTTGCATTCGACGGCTTAGCAATTCTACAGTCATCATCAGCCTATGTTAGTCCACTGCTGGACATAGGCCATTCAGACAATTCTACAGTATCACACTAATATTATAAATTCGAAAGTTTGAATGGTTGGATTTTTGTTACCTCTTCACGCCGAAACTACTGAATAGATTGGGATGAAATGGGATGAAAAAAATGCGTGCGAAGCCGTGGGTAGAAACTAGTTATAAAGGGGCAATGGATAAAGTACCTAACTAATAATTGATTATTGATTATTGTGAAAAACTTCTAGTCATGTCTTGTATTCTTTAAGCGCTTAAAGTTAAACCTTAGAATGTTGAACCCGTTCTGTGATTTACATCGTTGACTGTATGTATAGGTATTGCTATATATATATATGCTTAGTGAGCCAAAAGAGGCTCCAAAAAGAAATTATTAAAATCCACTTCGAAGTGAAGCGCTTCAAATATTACCAATTGCTGAAAAGTCTCGAGTAATAAGACCTCCAACCGAGCATATTCCAAAATATCAAAGAAAAAATATATTCCAAAAGCCTTTGCCTCCATCACCCCTCAAGTTATGAAAGCGTCGCCATTGTCACCGAATATCTACACCGCTTGCATACAAGCTGCTTATTTCGTACAGAACCGGTTGCATTCCGCAGTTTTCCATATCGCGGCATTATCGCGATCGCCCCCCGCCGTTCTCGATGATCCATCTTCGAGGGAGCTGGGGCTTGTGCAGACGGGCGGTTTACGGTCTTACCGCATTTTTATTCCACATTTGCAAAACAGTACAATGTTTTGCAATTGCGGGATAAAAATGCGGTAAGACCGTTAAAGCTAGACTGTGAAATATCCGTGATTTATCATAAAACTAATAACACCATTACTAAAGGCTTTACCTAAAAAAATTGGTAGGTAAAAAGGTTGTCAAGGTCTTTTAGACCTATTTATTTTACCATCTTTTACATGTCTATATTATAAATAGGAAAGGTTTGATTTTTTGTTTGTTTGATTGTAATGAATAGGCGCCGAAACTACTAAACCGATTTCAAAAATTCTTTCAGAGTTGGGAAGCTATACTATCCCCGGTGAACATAGGCTATATTATATTTTCGAAAAAGTTAGGGATCCGTACTAAAATCGTGCGAGCCGGGAAGGTCCGCTATTTAATATAAAAAATCAGCATTTTTAAACTGCAACTGCTATCATCGGTCGTGAATATCTTGCAAACAATGACGTGTTTACGCCCCCATGGATATGACGAAACACAAAGGTTGGATTTTTCAAAATTTCCTTTATTTGCTAACATAAACGCGCGTGTCCCGCTCAGCTATTTACCGCCCGTCCGCGCTCCCTTTTGTCGCGCGCCAATGATCCATCTTGCGCCACGACAAGGCTGCGACGCGTGATTCCAACAGGGCATGAAGGGCGCTGTGAAATATTTATTTTTTCCCCTTCGCACGCGCACGACCAACTTCGAGGCGACAAATGGCGGCGATGTCCGGACTGTGTGACATGTTTGGCTAAAGGGATTAGTTTGTTTTGTTAAAGTAAAATGTTTTTTGGTAAAGTCGAAAAAGTCCGCAGAGATTGCTTTCTCCAATTGATGATTTAATAACCCTGTGTATAAGACCACCAATTTGTCACATATTTTGTGAGTTATTTATTGTTTTTTTTATTTTTAAGTGTGCAAAAAATAATTGCCTATCTAGTGACTAATTAATTATGTAGTGATGAAACAGCTGAAAAGGTCTAAAGTATTTCACTAATACAAAATAATTGTATTAGTGTATCTAGATACGAACTGAACCAGCAGGTACAAGCTAGTATTTCTTTAGACTAGTTGATTGAAATGAAAATATACGAGTAACATAAAGCCGCTATCCCACCGCCACGCACGCTGTGCTCGCTGGGCCACGCGGTGCATTTCAGCTGCGTGGGTGCGTTTGTTTGACTACGTGGGTCTACGTTACCGTTTTACGTGCACCAAGTGCATAGCGTTGATAGCGTTGGGCTGCGTGGGTTCTATATTCGAGGAAGCCACGCGTGTAGCAATGACGTCATTAACCTTGTTTATTCGTGCGTTGCGTGCTCTTGGATTGCAGTGGACGTAATCTATCACATACATACATATTCTTGCAAAGTGATGCGCGTGTGTAGCCTCTCTGTACGTGGCGGTGGGTCAGCGGCCTTATGTGAGCCAGCACAAACTTAGCTGTGCTAAAACAAATAACATGATTCATAAAATACAAAAAATAAAAACATGGCATAGGTAAAATAATACTAAACATTATGTACTTACCTCATATTTTTTTGCCACATCATCGCAACGAATCAATCAGTAAATGTTTCCGATTCTTACGCAGATATTTAAGGCACCATTACGATTTCCTCAAAACTGTACCATTCATCATAGTTGTTATTTTGACATGTGTAACGAAGGCGAAAAACAGTCGGAACAGTAGAGGGTGCGGCAGGGAGCGAGGTTCTTGTACACGACTGCGGCAGTCGGCAGGAACCTGTATTTTGTGATAAATACTAGGCCTCCTAATAACTAAAAAAATATTGAACAGAAAATCTAAAACACCTTATTTCATATTTGAAAATAATAATATATAATGTATAAAATTTTATACATTATACATATATTATTAATAAGTGTTAGCCTAGCTAGAGAATAATTGAAATTAGGTTTTGATTTTTTTTAAGTTGAAATAGTTTGGAGGCCTATAAACAGCAGTGGGTCAAGTCGGAATGCGGATGATGATGATGGAATAACGAAGAACCTATTGGAAGAAATGTTAACTAAATAAGAAGAATGGACTATGCCGCTTAAGTATGTACAGATATGGAAGATAGTAAGTGAAAGCAACACCAAATATAAATTTGAATTGGAAACCTAATAAAGCACGTATCATTTTCAGAGCAAATCTCTGATAATATTGCTATGTGCAAAAAAAAAAGATTGATGACAATTGATTGATTGAATTTGCAGAGCTTACCGAATGAAATTGTATTATTTCTACGTTTCGGATTGTCATTGTATTCATAAAAAAAAACAATTTAATTTGAAATAGTTGTTCTTCCTATCGTTAATAATAATATAGCTGGACAATACACACGTCATCATCTAGCCCCGAGTGAACTGGAGCTTGTGTTATGGGTACTAGATAACTATATACATAATACAATATTATTACATATAGAGATATTTTTTATTATACATTGAAAACACCAAGAACTAACTCCTTCACGCCATTTCATGACAGGAAATGACTGGCCTTTTATTCGCTTATCGTAAATGATGCGCATTTAAATCATGATAATACTTAGTTTATATAATAACAAGCTGCGCCCGCGGCTTCGCCTGCGTGAATATCTATGCGTCAAATGGTTTATAAACCTTCCTCTTGAATCAATCACTCTATCTATTTAAAAAACTTCATCAAAATCCGCTGCGTGGTTTTAAAGATCTAACCATACATAGGGCCAGACAGGCAGTGGGAAGCTACTTTGTTTTGTACTATGTAGTGATGCGTATAGGAGAAGAGACCTATAGACTCAGCCATGGGCCCTCACGGGTTGAAAAGATATAAAGCTACAGTCCTTACAAAACAACGAACAAATTTATTATTTATTTTACTGTGATAAATTTCTATGAATCTTTTATTTAATTTCTAAAGAAGGCATGTCTGTCTGCTTTTTTTTAACACAATCCTTTATGGTGTTTCCTATGTCAAATTAGTGTGTGTTATGTAATATACTTTTAAAGCTTATATAACTTAACGACATCAAGTGTGTACCTACGGTGGAAATAAATAAACAATAAACTGCAGTGAAGTAGCGGACGCGTCGTGTGAAAGCCCATAGGGGTCGTAAGTGAGACGTCAGGGTCGATGAAAATTGATTTTCCACCATCAGTCATAACGTTGTGTAGGTGCACACAATGGCCACCTTTTGTAGGCACTCGCGGCGACTTTTCACCGTTATTTTAGACAATAGATTTTTGTTAAAATACTGCATGCCACAGTAACGAAGTCCATTGAATAGAATACTTCATGTGGAACGGATGAAGTTTGAATAAAATGGCTTTGTTTTTTCCCGTTTATTCGGGAATATGGTTTTCTATTCTGCATTCTGAAGTCTGGAATGCTTTGTTTGAAAATACAGGTTAGCTTGATAAAACTTTGAACTATGTTACAAAGAGGAGCTGAAATAGTTTTGGTAGATAAAAAGCGTACTAGGTTAACCTTTTTAAAATATTGTCGAGGTCTGGCTTAAAGTTCAGTGGATTACGGCTTTATTTTTTTTTGTCTATTGTCAGCATCAACAAACTCAGTCAACTCTTAAATTTAACATAATTTGTGTAATAGTAATCATACTATTTATCTGATTGTTATGACATAGGTACTACCTACTTTAAATCTATTTTCAGCACATTCATTACGTTGGCAAAAAAGCCTTTTGAATTCTGAAAACATTGAATAGTACTTTTTATAGTACACATTATACCTAATTTCATTTAAACTTCCACTTTTCCATTGCAAAATTCCACAACCTAGTTAAAATCTAACTAGCGACTATTTCACCGGCCTAAATGCCTCACATAAATTACCGGCTGTAACTTCTTCAAAGACGGCCAACATTCAAGTTAGGTTCACAAACATAGTTATCAACCCCTAGTTAGCCATGGAGCAGCCAAGTTGAGCACTATAGCCAGGGGTGGACTTAGCTAAGGGTTGGGGGATGAAAGAAGGATTAGTCTGGATGTAGACTGGAATTTGCAGCCGACTGTTCTACATTCCCATTCATGCTTTTTGCTGCTTGCCAACTCGTATCTAGTTAATCGCTTCTCGCTCATCGCCGCCGCGGCGGCCGTGAAGTCCGAATTACGTCGCCATGAAAGACATTTAATATAATCGTAGACTATTTTTACAGTAAATGTTTCTTGGTATGTTTACATAGCCATGTAGACATACATGGATTTACTGCAAACCTTTTGATTTAGCTTTGAGTGCCTATAAACAAATGCCTATTTAGAGTAATCTGGTAAACTGGTCTGGTAAACATATTTATCTCTATCTGACAATTTAATTAGATAAATGAAATGATCTACGTTCTAAAATCTGTTGGCACTCCTACGCACTAGCTAACGCGTGGGCAGCTAACCGCTTTTCCACTGGTTAATATGCAACCACTTAATTGCCACAAAATTTCAACTGCGGCGGCCAGCCGCTAGTGCGGTCATACGCTTAGACAAATTCATGTTACTAATTTACCGCTTCGCTACCCCTCATCCTAAATCCACTCCATCGCATCGATGGAAGCTACGCTAATGGCTGAGCACACAAAGTAATAGGCTATCCAATTGATTTATGATTTCAATGCGTGCTGCAAACCCGCCGATCGGAACGATCCGCTTTGATTACGTCGAGTATTTCGCGAAGCTTGTTCCACTGCAGTTTTCGATAGCGTAACTGAGACTAGAGCTAATATTAGCGTATTATCTTCAGTTTTCAGCTTAGGAGATCACCACTATTGTGTTATTAAATGTAGGCTGGTGAAGCAGCCTCGTCGAATTGGTCAAGATGATCCCACTGATTGCTTTAATTTAAGTAAGTATTCTTAATTTCTTTTTGATTAAATGATTAGTACCAACTCCACAATAATTACATTCACCATCATAACAAAAAGCTATAAAGATGCTCAATTTGAATTCTATTTAGCCCTAGCCTAGATACCAGGGTATTTGATCTCAAAATCATCAGCCATGTTAGGCCATAGTGGACATAGGCCTCTCCTAATGAGCGCCAAAGCGCCTTGTCTTCAGCTTGCCGCATTTAGCACCTGCCTGCAGTCAGTCTTTCACAGGTCGTCATCCTACCTGGCCGGAGGGAATACGCTACACTTGCCGCAGTCAATATAATAGTTAAGTACGAGTATATTGTTGTGAATCTTTGTAAAGAATTTGTTATGGAATATTTTAGTTCGACTTATCACCAGTGTTGGTACAGATATAGCAATTTAATGCAAAACGAAATGCAAAACTCCCGAACTTGCTGTATGGATGCACCCGTTGACAATTTCATAAAAATATCTAGAAACTGTGTAGGAATTTTCGTCAGCAGAGAAACTTTTGCACTGTACCTCTAGTGTCATCTGTTGTCGAGTGTTTTACATTGAATTAACGTTGGCGCTGAATAAATATTTGCTTTCATTTCCATTTTCATGCTGCTCAACTACAAGGGAATTGATATGGACTGTTGTTTGTTTTGAATTTTATCACGGGGTTGTAGGCACCCCGGTCCGCGTTGTTGCGTGCCTTTTGAATACAGTTAATTTTTTATTGAGTTATGATTTTAAATAAAAGTATATTTGTATATGTATATAAATAGCGAAGAATAGAAGGAAATGGCACAGTCTGGAGGAGGCCTTTACTTAAATGTCTATTTAAGTAAAGGCCTCCTCCAGACTGTCTCTCAGAATTATATTTCTCTCAGAATTATAAAATGCTTACTTTTTAAGCACCACGTAGTTATATATTTTAATAATGTTAAGTAATTTTTTTTCAAATAATGTCAAATAATTTAATTATATTCGTTTATAAACCATTTGATACATAGATTTCCACGCGGGCGAAGCCGCGGGGCGCAGCTAGTTGTGTATATGTATGTTGTATTACATTAGACCCAATAAATAAGTTAATATAAGTATGTAGATAACATCGCTTTACCAGTAATGATGTTAAAATCTCATTATACAGAAAAAATTAAAAAAGCTGTTCATATACCACCGCTAAAACTCTTTGTCTGATAAATGTTTAGAATTTTATTTGTTTTAAATAAAAATAATGAAAACAACTTCATTTTTCGCGAACACCCAAAATCGGACAAAAGCGGTTCGTGCTAATAGCCGCTATGCAAAGTGAATGCAGTCCCATTGATTTACGATTGAATAGCGCGACCCGGGCTCTAGTACTTTTTATAACTTGCATTGTGAAATAGGCTTTATGCTGATAGAGTTTAGAATTGTTTGGACTTTTTAGTATGTTATTTTAGCTGCGGGTTCCGTGTCGGAAATGTCATTGGTTGGCGTAGTAGACGGGTCATCTGATGTAAAGTGGCATGGCAACAGAGCTAAATAGTGGCCATGGAAATCAGAAAATGGTAGATTTTTAAAGCTGGCGCGATCCACTTTTGTTTTTCGTACACTGGAGGCATGGATTTGTGACGTCAACATGGATAATTATATGAAAAACAAAAGACAATCGCGTGGCACCAGCTTTTAATAATTTGCCATTGGACTTAAAAGAATTAAGCCAATTTTTTAAGAAAAGTTAGTACTCTGCATATGTCGTGGCAGTGGTGGCGTAAGAATTGACCACTCGCAGATGTCAAAAGTCGTTTCGACCTCCAAGCAAAAATTTATGACTGAGCCAGCTTACAACATACGGGCCTTGATATCAATTATATAAGAAAAAAATATTAAAGTCTGAAGTTCAAGTTTGAAATCGTATAAAGTCGTTTGATTGCTCTATAATAGGCAGAAAGTATAGTATTACACAGCTATTGATGCAAGGTGCTGAATCCAATTAGTAATACTGCAAAGTGCACAATAGGGTTGCAAAGAATAAAGCAACTTTTATCATGAATTTATAAACAAAAGGTAGAACTATTCATTTCGATTATACAGCAAGCAGATTAGTCATTTTACAACACAAGACAACACGGATTTTATTTACAAAATGACGACCTCAGTGGTGCGGTGGGCGAAGGTTCGCCTGCGACGCAGGTGGTTGTGGATCCCATTCCCGCCTCGGAACAATTTGTATTAGTTTATATGAGGACTGGAAGGAGAAAAGGGAGGCCTTTGCCCAGCAGTGGGACAATAATGGCTAAATAAATATAAATATAAATATAAATATAAATAATAATAAATAAATATATTACGATACGCAAATAAATATTTTCAATTATTTTCTATTCTAAAACTGTGCTTAGAATGTTGACCGATAGAATTTAGGTATGGATGGAAATGTACTATGAGTAATTTTTTTTAATCAGCTGTATTATTGATAAAACATAAACGATGCCATAACGGGCAAAAAGAAATCAATGAAATTTTCTGCAAAAAGTAATATTAATTTGTATTCTATGTTAAAGTGAGGATACTCCCCACAACTCTACTCCATACTCCATTATAGCGTGCGGCAAAATCCGTAAGACACCGTCGGAAGCTTTACAACTTGCGTTAAATCTCACCCGGCTGTAAAACTGTTATAAATCGATTCCGCCAGCTTAGAGAATTAAATGGGCCGTAAAAATTAATAGGTTTCTCACTCTTGGTCACTCTGTTATGGTTTATTGCTTAAAAGGGGTTTGAGAGAAAATTGGTGATGTTTTTTTTAGCGAGGTAAAATTAATAAAAACGTTAAAACTTTTGAAACTATCATGGTTATTAACACTTTGAGTGATGAAATCACACGGTATGTGTTTTCTACAAGTGACTAATATGCGTAAATCCACACTAGCGCAGCGGCTGAGAAAATACAGATCTTTGTGACTCCGCAGAGCTGTAATATTTTTCGAACGAAACGCATGTGCGGCGCAACACAACCGCTGTGTAGAGCGGCAGCACGAATTTTTTAGGTTAAAAAAATGATCGCAGTCGTCGAAAAAAAACCGCAGTCAAAGTGTTAACGTGAACATAATTTATAACGGGTTATTTATCATGATTAGATTTTTTAATAATTCGGCTTTTGTGATAATGGAAACGACTAGTAATGCAAACATAATTTCAGTTATTAAAACTTTGTTAAAACTAACATATTTGGTAACGAAGGCTCCATTGTAAACGGAAAATTACTTCCGCATGACATAATGACGTTCTTATTATACCAATAGAAAGAAACGGTATCTAATTTAGAATAAGGTTCAAATTATCAAACTACTAAGCTACTCCCAGGAATAAATAAAAGGAAAACACATCAGAGTCGACCTTTGTAGTGTGCACTCAAGCGACCTCCTGCCGAGCTCTGCACGCCTGGTAAAACGACTACTGAAATGGCGAATGAAATGTTTTTAATATTCAAAACGCGGGAAATTTTAAATCTAGAATTTATTCACGGAAATTCAAAAGCGAATGCTCTTTGTTGCAATGCGACTGCGAAAAATTCTTTTAAGAATCTGAGCGGTTTCTTGCCTCGAGGAATAGATTTTTTCCTAGAATCTGTAGCACTTAAACTTATTGTTAAACCCGGGGTTTTTTCTAGAATTCTAGATAAAGAACGAGATGCCATTGGTTAAGTATGCTTCACAGTAGCAGGTGGACCAATCCTTTCAACCATCCAACAGATTCCGAGCGACACAAAACAACCATTGAATTCAATGAATTGCAATTTTATCTCCAGGTTGTTCTTTTATAACTTGGAATTCTTATTCGTATGTTAGGGATCCCTTACAGTTTACAGTTCCTGTATGAGCAGGAGCAAAGCCATGAGGCTTTGTGTACGTCAAAAGTAATTAATGTACCTACAACTGTAGGTACATTAATTACTTTTGCAAAGCTACCTAGCTTTGCTCTCTGATAGAAGATACCAATCAAATAAGATTTTTCCGAATTGCAGCAGTTGTTTCACTGATTACCCATAACAAACCAACGGACAAAATGCTCTGTGTGCAGTAGTTCAATTGTACTCGTAAATACAAGTTTTACTCTATTTTTTCTATTTGATTCAAGTTTTCTTTGTTAATAAATATATGCGTATTATGCACTTGCAAAAGCTACTATAAATTTGTTAATAATTTGACATTGCCTCTAAATCATATGTCTAAATATATTTACCATGATTTGATTTTTGAGTTGGTCAATATTTTGGCACAGTTTTATGCGCTATGATCACGGAATAACAGAAGATACTGCGAGTAAGTTTTACGTGGCTTGATCATTACTTTTGTGTTAATAACCAGGGATAAAATGCAGTTAAAAAAATCCGTCATCTTACAGACGTTGATACTTCTAGACTAGTCTATTTCAGCTACTTCCACAGTATTATGTCTTATGGCATACTACTGTGGGGGAACGCTGCAGATATAAACACAGTATTTGTGTTGCAGAAGAGGGCTGTTCGTGCGATCTATAATATGGGTCCCAGAGAATCCCTACGTGAAATATTCAAAGAAATAAACATAATGACAGTACCGTGTCAATATATTTATGAAAACTTGTTGTACACTCATAAAAATATCAATCGGTTCACTAAAAAAAGTGATATACATAATGTAAATACTAGAAATAAGAATAAACTCGCTGTGCCCACAACTAGGCTACACAAGATAAATGTATCTTTTAAAGGGCAATGTATACGCTTCTACAACAAAACTCCAAGTGAGTTGCAAAAATTATCAATAAATAAATTTAAAAAAATTGTGAAACATATTCTTTGTAAAAAAGCTTATTACAAAATATCAGATTACTTAGAAGATAAAAAAGCTTGGAACGAGTTTTGCTCCAACTCAAAATCTACCAACTTACAAATAAGCAAATCAAATGTACTAGACACATAAGTTATGAACATACTAGTGGTTTCTTCTCACTTCTTCCACTGGTGGACAAAAAATTGAAGTGAACTATAAAATAATTTAATAGTATAAAATATGACCTGTCTAAGTGCTTATTTGCAAGCTTAAAGAAATAAAAACTTTTCATTTTCATTTTCATTTTCATAAGATAATTCAATAACCATGATGGTTTAAAAGTTATACGTAGTTTTAAGTTTGTTTAACTTTACTCTTATACGCATACTTTCTTCATTAGTGGACAAAAAAATTAAGTGAACTGAAAATCACAGTCTATCAATCATTATATGATAATTATTTATGATATAAAATTAGACTTGACAAACTGCTTATTTTGTAAGCCTATAGAAATAAAGGATTTTGAATTTTTTGAATATGTATCGAACTGTACAGTGTACCAACACTGGTGTCGATTCTGTTGTTTTAGAATTAGCTAAAATTAGGATTCAGGAATGTCAAATAGACGAAAGCTATTCTATGTTTGAAAAATTAGACTGACAGGTTTAAAATTAGGATGACAGCTGTAAAATTAGGTTGACAGATCTGAAACAACTCAAATTAGTTCAAATAGCTATAGCATAACATTTTTAGCTCACTATACCTACAAATATGTAGGTTAGCAAGTGAAAGTGAACCAAATAACTACAAAATCCTTGCAAATCATAAACAATAGCAAAATTTCACGTATAATAATAACGGCCAAGGTGAACATCGTGACTAAGCGACCATTCGTTTCGTACCACACACTGTTTTATGGGACAGCCGTCGGCGTCCATGCAACTGCACGCCTCGTGGTCACCATTTTAGGATAGGTCTTGACACTGAACTTACTGTATAGCGTCTATACAAGTTACTTATTTGTTACGCTTTCTGGTATGGGAAGCGGTGCATTGCTTCGATTAAAGCATGCATAATTGTGGTCATAGTTCATTTCTTATCATTGTATTGGTAACATTAGGTACTCAGGTACATTTTGGATTAGTATAATTGTTTTTGGAAGCTTTATAGACCTGGAGGTACAATTTGTTTTTACACAGACCATAACATACTTAAATGACATGCTTTAAAATTAGGCAAAGTATGGAGGATGTTTATTGTAATTTTTTTTATTTTTTTTTCCGACTGACACAAACCAAATTAATCAAATTTTTATAAAAAAATTAAGCAGATTTTTGTTGCCCACCTCATGATATGCGACCATTTCATGAACTTCTCGAGCATTTCATGAAGTGAGCAAATCTACAATATAGCCACGACATCTAGTACCCATAATACGAGCTCTGCTCAGCTTGAGGCTAGATGATGATATGTACATTGTCTAGATGAGGCTAGATGATTATGTGTATAACGTCAGCAAATCCTAGATAATCATGTCTACTAAATCGTTTTCTTAATTTCAATTTTACTGGTAGCTTGTAAAGAATTTATTTCACGTCTAAGCTATTTTCAGCTCCGGTAAACCGTCATAAACGGTATAAACGATTTGCTAATGAGTGGGTGCTGAAAATAGCACACCGTAAATTAAAAACGACCACTTAAAACTATGACCATTCTCTATGCCGCTTTCGAATCGAGGTCAGCCTCTACTGTAATTATAGAAACGTCCTTAATGTTCTACAATTACTTGAAATCAAACCTATTTGTAGACTGCCTAGTCTGATTAATGCTTTCGCAATAAAAGCGATATGAATACTAAAGGAAGCTACAGTGATAATTGACACAAATGTAATTTATAGTGGGATATTTGAAGAAAACTACAGTGGTTTTGATACAAAAGTCATTTATATTGGGATATTTGAAGAAAGCTACAGTGATTTTGATACAAAAGTCATTTATATTGGGATATTTGAAGAAAGCTACAGTGGTTTTGATACAAAAGTCATTTATATTGGGATATTTGAAGGAAGCTACAGTGATTTTGATACAAAAGTCATTTATAGTGGGATATTTGAAGAAAGCTACAGTAATTATTGATACA
This sequence comes from Eupithecia dodoneata, assembly GCA_947044415.1. Lineage (NCBI taxonomy): Eukaryota > Metazoa > Arthropoda > Insecta > Lepidoptera > Geometridae > Eupithecia > Eupithecia dodoneata. The sequence continues at coordinate 3,239,257 of OX345665.1, forward strand.
AAAGTCATTTATAACGGGATATTTAGCACTGCAGTTAGCCATCTGTTCAGCCTTTAGTTATTCCGTGATCATGGCGCATGAAACTGTACCGAAAACAAATCAAATCATGGTAAATATGTTATAAATGTCTTGTAAGCTAGTATGATTGTTTCAAAAGTTTTAAAGTCATTAATGAGCCTGAAATAGGTATAGCTGTGTAAAGTACCCAATCTAAATTACCCGAATACTCCTAGAATGACAAAGGTATAAGTTAAAAAAAAGATTGATGACTTTCATTTGTTTTTTTGTTGGTATATTTTAATGCATCATTTGTTTTTTTATCATTGTCATTTGAATTTCGAACCCATCACAATTTACTCCGCAACTAGTTCTTAAAGACAGATTTAAAAACAGTTAGTTAGTTCCTTACCTCTTCCCTCTTCCAAAAGGCTACAAACTCTTTGATAATATACTTTACTAGCTACGCCCCGCGGCTTCGATCGCGTGGAAATCTATATGTCAAATGGTTTATAAACCTTCCTTTTGAATGAATCTATTAAAAAATCGCAACAAAATCCGTTGCTTTGTTTTAAAGATCTAAGCATACATAGGGATAGACAGACAACGGGTAGCGACTTATTGTTTCATTCCATGTTGTGATTTGTATTCTTGTTTAATATTTTGAGTTTTATCATTGCCTTTACCCCAGTCGCAAGTAATCCACCTCCAACCTTGTCATCTTAATTCGTGAGCGGCCTCTTTAAATAATTCCTTCATTTATGTTTAAGTCAGGCTTACGGCGGTAAAAAGAGCAACTGTCTTCGGATGAGCTGGCTGTGAATAATTTACACCTAAAGACGTCGAAAATAAAGCCTGACTTGTATCGGACACTTGCAGCTAATTCTTACTTTTTAACCTCTCCCTGTCTGGCGTGTTGAACACAAGACATAGAAAAGAAGAGACTTAGAAAGTCTCTTCTTTTTTATCTTTCTCAAGATACATAATATCCCTTATGTACGTTAAGTGGGTTAGAACCTTTTTTATGTTGTCATCCGTAATTAATTCGTCGAACTACGATAGTATTTATAGTAAATTCCCTGGTTTGGTATCGGTCCACGACTCGGTAAACGTAGTGTAGGATGTGTCAAGCTGAAGACAGGGCGCTTTGGTGCTCATTAGGGGAGGCCTATGTCCAGCATTGGACTAACATAGGCTGATGATAATGACGATATTGACACCTTGCAAAAGAAACGTAAAAAAATATTTTCCTAATATCAAAATTAGAGGAAAATTTTGCTGAGTTTAGAGTCAATATTTGATGAATTGGTAATGAATCTGGGCTTTGTCATCTTGTCAAAATTACGGGTAGGCGAATAAAGTTAATTCTATGGCTGATATAAATGTCCATTCTGTACATAATGGTGATAATCTATGGTCCAAATTTACATTCCTGCGTTCGACCTACAAACACCCTTATATCAATAGTAATAAGATCTTTTTTACTTTTATTTGTTTCTCGGATATGCTGTCACAGAGCGGGTACATATCCATGTCTCTGTCAGTTTTTTTCGTCCTTTTGCAGTTTCGATATGATCTTTTTATTATGTCTTATTAGCTTACGGGTGTTCTGTCCGTCTGTCCGTAAAAAGGTTGACAAGCGAAGGTGATTCATATCAAGGATATTAATAAGGATTTTAATTTAATAAGACTTGCAATCAATTAAGCTTAATGCAATTATGCAGAGTCAAAACATTTGTTTTTTGTTGATGCAAATAAATGAATTTGTATTTAATAAGACAACTTCTGTGGCGCAGTGGGCGAAGGTCCATCGCGACGCAGGAGTCGATTCCCGCCTCGAGACAAATGTTTGTACAATCTGTAGAAACCTATTTGTTCCAGGTATTCTGGAACAAATATCTGCACTAGTTCAACGTCGCTCAGCAAGTTATGCTCGGAGTTTTACTGAAGCATTATATTCGTAAAGAATACTTTCGACAGAGAATTAAAGTAATCGACATAGCTCTAAAAATTAGCAAGCTGAAGTAGCAGTGAGCCGGCCTTATCTCGCGAAGAACCGGCAACCGCTGGGGTAATGTATCCTAGAGTGGAGACCGCGACTCGGTGTAGGACGCCCCCCGGCCAGGTGGGATAACGACTTGCGAAGGACTGCAGGCAGATGCTGGATGTGTCAAGCTGAAACAGAGTGTTAGGGAAGGCCTATGTTCAGCACTTGACTAGCATAGGCTGATACGCTAGGGCTAAACATAATTCAAATTGAGTATCGTTATCGTCAGCCTCGCAGACTTTAGCCCAAAGCTCTTTCATTTATCAACTAAAAGCACACGGCTATCTACTAGTACCTACTCGCTCTACAAGTAGATAATTACTAGCGCTGATGCCAATGCGGGCGTAAAAATTCATTACTGTCAACAAAATGGACTCAACACACAGTCTGGGTCTGTGGTTCCGGACCTTTTTGTTATTTTCAGATAATTTTGCTGTTTTAAGATTTATTTAATTATTAGCAGTGGACCCAACATAGGCTGTTGAGGAAGATTTATTTATTAAGACAATTTAGTTTGGATCGCTTGAATTTATAAGTATCCATCTATCGAAACGTTAAATTAAACTATACGTAACCAGTTTATCAGAAAATCTTAACTACAATCATATTCTAAACAATTTTAACCTCATAAAAACGATGAAATGACCTTCTCTTAATTTATTAGTGAAAGCTTACAGAGAACTTACACATAAAACATTATTTATTAAATGTCATAATTTAAGTACATAAAAAAAGATATAATTATTGTAATATAAGTAAATATATACAATACAAAAGTGCTTGAAATAAGTTAATACGTAGTGGAACGAAGCGGCAAGAATAAAAACACCAATATCCCCAGATAAAATTGCATCTTGGCAATGACTTGGGAGTCATAGCCAAGATGCAATGTGGTGGAGGCGGCTCGGTCGTATGTCGTGGTGGGCCACGACATACGACCGAGCCGCCTCCACCACCACTATCAATCAATTTGAGATGACTGATGACTCGCGAGGCCTGTTTGTTAAACATTGGTTATTTCGATTGTGATCTCTAAGGGGCTGAGTGAGCCCATTATCTTAAAAGGTGTTCATTATCAGTACCACACATGATGATTTTAAACGCTTTGTTTGTTCTTCTTGTTTGCAAGTATTTGTTATAGGTGTTAAAGAGAGAGATATATAAATAAATAAATAAAAAATGTCTATTATATAAATGTCCCTGTAGGTTTATTTAATTTAATTCTATGTTTGCTGTGTTTTACTGTTTTAATGTGTTGTTTTGTTAAACCTGTTTTTTGGCCAAATAAATTATGTTCTTTCTTTCTTTCTATATTTTTCTCTGGCTTTTACCATAGACAGTCGCGTATAATATAAAACCTCATCTTAAAACGTTTCTTTAGAAACAACGCGTGCGAAGCCGCGGGCAAAAACTATATCGTTTATATTATTAGTAGTAACCAACCTTTTCGCGAAGGACTAACAAATGTTAAAACTTTTGTCAATATAACAGTGATATCTTCTTCTAGATTAGCTAAACTTCAGGGCTTATTATAGTTTACTAACTCAGTCCATATTAGTTAACTACAGTTTAATGCTCTAAAATACTCTAAAATTATCTTAACAGCCTGTTTTACATACGAATGGGTCGTTATGAGTTGGTTAGCCTCATATAATTGACGCTGTGTAAGCTTACTTTGTTCTGATTATAGTGCGCCAATAATATTAGTACAGCGGATTAAATAGTTACGGATATACATAGATGTGAAATTCTCTATGAATTTTTGACGTAGAAAGCGACATTCATGCAGAAGTAATTTTGACATATTTTAATTAATAAGGTCATGAAAACGGGTGAACGTGCACGAAAGAACAAAGCGAAGCTCAAACGACCTATGTGACGCGGTGGGCGAAGGTCCGTTTGCGACAAAAAAGGTTCGATTCCCTCCTCGGGGCAAATGTTTATACGATCTGCCAAAATTGTTGGGGTGTTCTGGTTGTTTTCTATGTATGATAAAAATATATATCGAAGTCTCTGTTTAGTTTTTCAAGATATTCATACTGTGGTTAAATTACCTTCTTTTTTCAGAATAAATAAATAATGCTGGATAATTCACACAGCATCATCTAACCCCGAGTTAGGCAGAGCTTGTGTTAAGGGTACTAGATAAATGATAAACTGAATACAATACAATACATTACATAAAATAAAAAGTTTCTTTATTCAGACATTGTCCACACACATAAGTATAAAATTACAAAAATAAAAAAACAAGACTCAATAATTAAATTAGAAAATACATTACATAGAAATTACACAATATTATTATTTGTATATTTAAATTGTAAGTATACAATAAAAATTTTTGGTCACGCCACTTGTCTATTCCCATACCTTCTAACCTGTAAACCTGTGCGCGCTGTTATATTTATGTCACTACAAGCTTAGCGGTCTTTTTTTTATTCTTTTAAACGCGCAGCGCCTCTACGGTGACCAGCAGAAGTCAAGAAGACAAGCTTCCCTCTCTTCCGCGATCGACCGCCATTGACGATGCATCTATAAAAATTTACACCGACTCGCTGTTCTCGCTATATTTCAAGAAAATAGATACTCGCTCGCTGTACGATCCGCGCTATCAAGGTCGCATATCCCGCGTCGCGAAATAAAAAGAAGAATATTTCCGAAAAACACCTAACAATTTCCTTTATGGTCGGCGCCGACACGTGCTGTTTGTGTGAGAGAAAATTCCTGGAGGATCCCTCGGAAGCCGCCGTAGCAGCAGGAGAAGACGAGGACTGGAGACAGAAGGTCAGTGTGCACATTCTCCTCCAAAAATCCTATCACAGAATTTTTCTTACTGGCGTGACCATTTTATTGCAAGTTAGTAATTCCTATTACTATTTAAGAATGTGCAAACACCTGTTTAATAGTTGTCTTTTGGACACATTAAATTAATTTTGATTATCGACTATTATTATCGTCTCGTGTCAACAAGTAAGATGCTGATAAAACGAAAGGTATAAATAAATGAATTATTCAAAACGAGTTTCTTTTCTATCAACAATTTTTGTTTACGTTTGTGGTCATTAACATAATGAAATTACGTGTGATTGTCACTAAATTTTATTGGCATTGGACTATTTGAAATTAGGCAAAAACGAAAATTCTGCAAATTGCATTGTAATTTGTATTTTAAAATTTCTGACATAAATTAAAATTCTATGTACCTCAACAATTTTATAGAATAGAATAAAAATTACTTTATTGCACACATTAATCTAATAGGAACTTTTTACTACAAAAGAATTTCAAAACTAAGCTACAATTGACCTACATAGTATTTATTATTTCGAACCTGTAAAAAAATTCTTATTTGGAATTTTCTTTCCTAAAATTCGTAATACCTATTCACTTTTTTCAAAGCAGAATCTAATGGCCTATGAGTCTTTTTTATTATAGTACCATTTTAAAAGTGAGATAGTGTTTAGCGATATATTAAAAGTTATATAGTGTAGATTATATGATAAATCCTTCCTCTAAGTATGTAGTGATTTACTCCGTCCATACGTTTATTTTCTTTGACTCCATGAAATAATGTAATATTTATTTCTACTATTTGTTTTCATTGTCAGCTCCACAAATATTGAAACTATGAGACTCGAGTTACAAACCCTAAGGGATCCTAGAGAACCGAAAACAGCATTATTAATTCCTTTGCTAATTCTTATATAGTGCACTATTATAAATCACTACAGTTTGTACACGCCGCAAACGATTCAGCCGGAAAGTGATAACGGAACGTTATTTACTACCTTCGTTTAGGTTTAGTCGGTTATACAGGTAAATAAATATTTAAATGGAGACTCAGTGCATTTAGCTTGACTATAGAAGTTGCTGTTGTTGTCTACTTGGGCGTGTTTTGACTGATTTACGTAAATTGTAACTTGCGGAAAAAACAAGTGGTTATTACACATGAATTTAGTTTTGGGAAGTAGTTCAACCTGTGTTAAAGTGATAATTTATCTATTACTAGTTTCTGCTGCTAAAGACTGCAGGGAGATGCTGGATGCGGCAAGCTGAAGACAGGGCGCTATGGCGCTCATTGGGGGAGGCCTTTATCCAGCAGTGGGCTGATGATGATGATGATTATATGAGTATTATATTAGGATTATTTAAGTTTTAGCACCTGCCATCCTTTGATTTTATCTCTCAGCTTTGATTGCCTGAATGAAATACTAACTACTATTGTCATTATTTATTAATCAATTGCTGCGCCCATTGGGGGAGGCCTATGTCCAGCAGTGGACTAACAAAGGCTGATGCCCGCGGCTTCGCACGCGCTGTTTCTATGGATCCGTTCTAAGATTAATCATGGGATGTATTGCTGTGATGCTTATTTCTGATTCCAGGTTGAGGGATACTGCCATATACTTAGGATTTTGCACCACCGCAACTCTTCCCGCGGGTGTCGTAAGAGGCGACTAACGGAGGCGGGCAGCAGCGCTTCCTGCAGAACAATTTACCACCGAACTGTGATCCCCAACCCGCATGCCCAGCGTGGAGATATGAGCATTACCCACCTGTCGTCTTTTAGAAAATCCTTCCATTGTCATACAGACAATGGAAGGATTTTCTAATAGTATAATAAAAAAATAGTAATGCTACCAGACACTAGAACCTATAGGTCCATATAATGTAGACGTTATATGGCTCTTATAGGTCTTCTTTTACTCAGCAGTGAAAAATCTCGTGCTAGAATGATAGTGATGATGCTAAGATAACTATTTGAAGTGCAATTCAATTGCCTCAGCATATTGGCGTTACCCTCCAATAAACGCATAAAAGAAATGCCAGCCATTTTTCCGAAATAACTCTCGCAATCTAAAGCATCTGAAGCGCTATTCAGTTTAAAAACAAACAAATCGTCTGCGCTTTTGATACTCGCATCGTACCGAACATTTCATTCGTTTAATTCAAGCATTCAAACAGGAAGTAGTAATTTTTTACTGAAATTTAACAGCCATAATCAAAAGTTTATTTAATTCGTAGATCCGTTTTTCGGCTCCGGCGAATTTGTGACTGGTGCTTACTTATACCAAAATAAAAACACCCTTGCTGCAGCATAGCAGAGGGGGTGTCATGGATAGTGTTATTCAATGATTTTCTTGATTTTGTAGCAAAAACGAATCTATGTGTGAGTTGAGAAGCATATGACTTCAGTGCTTTCACGCAATAAGCGCACGTATACGAATAGGACATTGAGACATATTTGTCGCAATCTTTCTCGCAATATTCTAAGCCTTGTTCTTCTATATCAGAGAATTATTTAATATAACCTTCTGCCTAACTTTTGAAGTTAATTTAAGTTGATACAATATTCGCGTGATCAGAATGGGATGGGTTCATGTCGAACTGAAAGAAGCGCGGTCAGACATTTCTGCAATGTTCCGTTTCATTCTAATCGCTAGCAAATATATCTCAAGGGCTAAGCACCTCCTTTACGTATAATAAGGTACTATCTGTACCCTACGGTGAATAATTTTGATAATCCCGCGGGAACACTACCTTTTTCAGGGATCAAGAGTAGCCCCAGGATAAATTTCATACAAATTCGTTACAAGGTGAGTGACTAGCTTTGGTGCTTAGGTGGTGGTGGCGCGTTCTCCAGAAACCAATACATTCAAATGGGTTCCTGTGCTAACTGTGCAAATAAAACACCGAAAAGCGTTGTTCAAAATATTCCTTAAACTCTACTTACATGTGAAGTTGGAACGTTGCTCAGTCACGCCACATCCATCAATAACCCGTCCCTCATATTGGATGGAAAATTCAATAAAATTTTATCATCCGGTTCATAGTTCGCGCTGAGCGTGTGATTCGTTCGTTTCGGTTGCGTTTAATAACGCTTTTTGCTCAGGATTATCAGCCTCAGTAGATTTGCTTTTATCCTTATTAAATTTAATGTGTTCTTTAACACTTTGACTGCGGATTCGTGCTGCCGCTCTACACAGCGGTTGTGTTGCGCCGCACATGCGTTTCGTTCGAAAAATATTACGGCTGTGCTGAGTCATACAGATCTGTATTTTCTCAGCCGCTGCGCTAGTGTGGATTTACGCATATTAGTCACTTGTAGAAAACACATACCGTGTGATTTCAGCAGTCAAAGTGTTAAGCGGCTTCGCGACTACAGATCACCTATGTACAGTATATCCTATGCACCGTAGGGCGGGCAGCAAATTCTCCTGCAGATATTTTTTACTACCGAACTGAAACTGTATGAGCGGCAAAGGGATAAGGGGCATGTCCCGTTAAGATAAAATTTAAGAAATAGCTCAACAGGGGAAAGCTTGCGTCAGTGACAGCAGTATAAAAATAAATAAATACTGCTGGAAAATCCACATAGCATTAAGCTCTGGAGCTTGGGTACTAGGTACTAGATAACTTAATACAATACATTACGTGGATAGATATTTTTTATTATACATAGATAACGATTAGAACACCCAGAATAAATAGCTGTAGATCGTACCGATGCGGCAACCGAACCCGGCACCTCCTGCGTCGCAGGCGGATCTCCGCCCACCGCATCGCAGAGGTCGTCAAGCAGTGGACCAGTAATAGGCTGTAGACAATTTTTTACGTTGCTCAGGCTGTTAGTTAAACTTCTATTCAACTTAAAAGCGACACCGTATCTACGTACTATCCAATAAACCCAGGAGCACCTACTGTTGGATTACCTCTAATTAGGCTCTATTGCCATCTTCCATTCAAACTTCCACTCTATTCTAGCTTTTTTAATGATGTCGTCTGACCATTGAGCGGGTGGTCCGCCTTCTATACAACTTTGCTACTTCACAATATTAGTCCAGCTGATTGTACTTTATCTTGACTTCACTGTGAAGAATAATTTCGTAATAGAGATAAAATAAGTTTTTTTTTAATGTATTTGACGAGATTGTTTTGTAGATAATAACTTTGCGACTACTATCATTCTGTGTTATCAATTTGGCATCGTGAATCCCAAATGTATGAAACTATTTGTTTTATATGTACATAGAATTATGAAAAGTTAATTATTCGAAATTGTTTCATGCAATCAACGCAGCCGTTCAAGTGGTGGTTAGAAATAAATAATACATAGATGATATTCAAACTAAAGATATTGTTATTATAGTGCGTCTAGCCCTCGCACTTGAAGTAATATCTGATTAATTAATAATTCTATAAATAAAAAAAATTAAGGGGATGGGAGGAGGGGAATTAAAGGGATGGTTGCGAGTTCAAGTCCCGCCAAAATCGTAATTTCTTGACATATGATTTAAATTCTTAGATATTCGAGCTTTTTTGGAATGAACATAAAATAAAGATTGCAGGCCATCCATGAACGTTCTGGAAAATTGTGAATGCAGTAAAATAAATCGAGTGAATAAACCATAATTCAATAACGGAACCGGAAATCGGTTTAATCGTAAAGAAATCTACGAGTAAAAATTCAGGAACCCCTCCAAGGAATGCAGCTCAAGTTGTTTCAAGCTAGAGCGACGCTCCTTTCTTTGTTTGGGTTGTTGAAAAGTAGGAGGACATTTTTCTTATCAAAACATTTATTTACCCTATCAAGTAAAGAATGTGTTAAACTCGGTAAACTTAAGTTTTTTATTTCCGTCTGGTATAAAAAGAAAACTGTTTCGCGTATGACATCGATTACGGCCGTGGATTGGCAGGTTTGTCTTTTTAGTTAAACTAAAAACTAATTGCACTGATAGAACTAGCGGTTATTCGTACGCGAAATTAATAATACAATTATTTTCAAAGCTCTTATCGAATACATTGTTTTTTTCTAGACGTTGACAATAGACATATTCATCGCACGGGCCTAATTCCACTTACTTAAACGCATAGCCATAACAAATAACAATGGTATCGTCTCAGAATTACACATTTTGGCATTTTACCTTCGATGAAATTGGGAGGACGCATGTCAAAAGTGTCAAGGTTGAAACCATTATTTCAATCTCTCCGTGCATAGCACCGCATGCACTATCTAGACTTTCTTTCATCTATATCTTGCGACGATACTATTGTCATAATAAAGCGCCTGGTCAACAAAATTAGCAGGCTGTAAAGTCAACCAAAACTGCAAGTATTTCTAAGTATATTTAGTTTCTTCTACACGGGGGAGGCATCTTACAAGTAAAGGGAGAACTCAATGTATAGAACCTTCAAAACCAGACGTCCTAATCGTCCCTTTTGAAAATCCAACTAACGGAAAACTCGTATTTCCATAACAATAAAAATGTGATCCGAACATCTAGAAATGCCTGCGATATTCACGGATCATAAAATCGAGTTGGCTCTTTGAGAGCTCGACTGATTTAATTTGACCTCTGAATCCCTAACTCCTTCGCCTCGTTTAGACCTATTAGGGGATATACGGGGTGTCTGATTTGTTTGGTTTTTGTGTATCGCTCGTGTATGGTGGTTGCTGTTTTGTCGGTGTGTATGGATGTCTGAAGATAATGATGTTACTTCTGCTCGTTTACTTTTATGACTGAAGGGTTTTTACAGTCCGTTGCAGATCGTAATGCCAAAAGTTTTTATCTGTTGTGTGATTGAACAAAAATGTCAATGTAATAAGAATAATAATAATATACATCCATAATAGTCTTAAAAACCTAATTTGGTAAAGACAATTTTATTCATTTCGGACATACAATATTTTGTCATTTCCATACCTACCTAGTACAAATTGTACAGGTTGGTTTCTATACAGGTCTCTTAATTGAAAACCTAGTCGAGATTTATATTTACTAATTATTTATTAAAAAAAGTCCTGGCGCTAGGTATATATTAACATTTTTTTTAAATGGGAAAAAGAAGTTTTACATGCATCCCCAGGATATTTCCATTTAGTTGCTTTATTTCTAATGGAATGTCATTAAACACTTTAATAATGTTAACAAACGTAACTCTAAAAAGGTTAATCTGTTAAAACAGTTGCCGATCGAGCGAGGGAAATCGAATTGAATATAATAAATTGTGACCATTCGTTCTACTCGACTTGTACGAGTGTGCCAAGTTTCTAAAGGTTTTCATAAAACGTTTTCTAAATTTCAATTCATTGGGAAGAAAGAATGTATACTGTACATCGGTGACAAACACTTTTATTATGGCACGCACATTGTGTTGACGACCGATGTGGCGGCGGCGGCGGGCGAAGGACCGCCAGCGACGCAGGAGGTTACGGGTTCGATTCCCGTCTTGGGGCAAATGTTTGTTCCAGGTGTTCTGGGTATTTTCTATGTCTAATATATATCTATCTATGTAATGCATTCTATTTAGTTTATCAGCCATCTAGTACACATAACACAAGTTCCGCTTAGCTTGGGGCTAGATGTGAATTACACACATAGTAGCGTTCATCAGCCTGACGTCAGCTACATCAAATTGGGTTTTATACTATTAAATTTGTTGTTTTTATATATTTTTTTTCATTTCACGAAAGATTCTAGGTTTTAAAATTGTTTAGAATTCATAACAATGGAGTTCAAACGTAACATGTAGGAACTAGGCAGTGCATGCGCTAAGTAAGTTCTTACAAAATAGCACCCGGTGTAACGTGTAACGTTTTCAGTAACAAGTTATTCAGACAAATAAATTGTAAAAGTACCAAACTTCCAACCAGGTTCATTATCAGCTCCAGGGACCCATCTACAACCACTATCGGAGCCCAAAAGCCCAATTAGTTTCCTAGTTATGAACTTTCTATCTGTCAGTTTTACATGAGGGAATTATGTTGCATGTATTTTAATACACCCTGTATAAGGGCATCGACCTTTGCTTTGGTCCTTTCGTCTATTGAGCGAAGGAACTTTGATCTTATAATTGTGTAAAATGAGATTATTTGATGCAAAAGTACTTAAATCGTTTCGTATCGAAAGAACATTTAAGCAGAACGCCCTATTAGCAAAACGGCATATTAGCATTACGGTCTATTAGCAACATGACCTAGTAGCAAATGGGATTAATATTAAAACAACATATAAAGTATTGTACACGAGAAAATGAACATGAAAAAAGATATCGTATCAAATATCAATATACAAATCTTACTCTTTATAATTCAAATTTTATTGTTTCTAAGGCTTTTAAAATAAGGAAATCGTGTACTATAAATTATCAAATAAGAAACACGTGTTTGCCCCTGAGATTGTCTGTTCTTCGCGAGATATGACCGGCCCACAGCCAATTCAGCTTGCTAATTCTTTGAGCTATATCGATAGCTTTGGTTCTCCTGTCGGATGTATTCGTTACGAATCCACTAGTAGCTTCACCCAAAGCTAGATCTAAGAAAATGAGGTCCAGAAGTATATTACTTCCAGCATTCACATACTTGGACCAGGTCTTGGAAGTCAGGCTACTGTCTGGCTGAGTGCCAAGCTGAGAACGAGTGCTCTTTTATATTTAGAGCTCTTTAGGTTGATGTAGTGGACCAACTTTTATGGTCGACGAGATTAAATTGTTTATTTTTCTAGGAGGTTAAGGTGCTGTGGATTGCTTTGCCTGATAGGATATACGAGGACAGGTGCATATTCTGAAAAGCTATGAGTCGATCGACTTTAGACGTAGGTATTCTTGATTATTTGCCGTTAAAAGCCTACTCGTGGCATTTGCTATACTGATATTTCCTTCAAAAATTATTGATTCATTCATCCAAGAGTAGCAGACTTCTTTTCCTACAGTTCCTAGCAGCTGCAAGGGTTAGTGGCGAACTATAAACGCTACGGCTTCTAAGTGGCGATCACAATAGGCCTATCATGGCCGCTGTGATACCAAAGCCACCCAAAGCAAATAAAAAAAAGCAGGCTACTTCTGCATAATATTGAGTTATTCCAGATTCGTCAGCGTCTACTATAGTAGTCCGAATCCGGAAAATCAATTTAAATGCTGATTTTATTCCAGTTTCGTCCTATTTTAAGATTTATTGAGGAGAATAGAAAAGTAGTCAAATTACTGTTATCCACACACTTCTCGCCCAAGTAGGTACCTACTTAGTCTAAATACCATTTTGCAAAGCTCCTTTCGCAAAGCTTTCTAGGAGAGCCAGCAGTTTGCTGATACCGTTGCAAGCCTCCCTAGGCGTTCTCGGTGTACCTAGATAGTGGAGTCGTTGAGTAGCTACGCTATCGTATTGGGCGTTATCATACATTTTCTTGCAAAGCGAAGGCATACGTACGTAGTCTCTCCGTGGCAGTGGGACAGCGGCTTTAGTGATTTGGCACCACAGCTAGCATGCACACGGTAGTTATTTGGTAAATCCAGGTTAAGTTTTGTTATTTCCTTTTAACCACCTAGTTTTATATCTGCAAATATTGTTGCCCTACTTTGTTCTGTCGACAGTATAACGTTATCATCCAAATTACTTTCAACAAAGCACAGCGAAGTCAAATAACCACGTTTTATATTCTACACAGCGGATTTAATTTGCATCTTTTTATACAACTTTTCTTTGAGTACAACAATGGTGCTTTTTAATTTTATATGGTGAATGTAACTCTAGTCGGGTTGCTGGTCAAATGGCATTATTTCGGCACTCGTTTGCAGGTACGTATTTAAGGGAGGACAGGTTGGGTAGATATAAGTAGCTTACATAACTTAGGTAGTTAACAGTGCCTTAAAGCCTACCTAACCAAGTGTTATGACAAACCTTAATGGTTTGTCATACACTTGGTTCTCCTACCTATTTTACATAAAGTTTTTATATTAACACTTTGATTGCTGAAATCACACGGTATGTGTTTTCTACAGGCGACTAATATGCGTAAATCCACACTAGCGCAGCGGCTGAGAAAATACAGATCTGTGTGACTCAGCACAGCCGTAATATTTTTCGAACGAAACGCATGTGCGGCGCAACACAACCGCTATGTAGAGCGGCAGCACGAATTTTGTAATTGGTGTTGATAAAGCTATCAGTTGGGTTAGTGAAGATGTGGTCAAAGCTGGAACGCAAGGAACTTATATAGATACCGAAAATTATCCTTTTTGGCAATAACTTAGTCAACTTTCTGTTCGCATTCTTGACAATATAAAACAAATAACCTGCCGCTCGCTATACAATGTGTATTGTCCAACCTTGATCTTTTCGTTGTTATGTTATTCACCATTAAAAATAGGTACTTTCTGCTTTGTACAAAGATCAACAGGAATATCAACTGATTTAATCTACATAAATTATAAAATAAAACGAGGCAAGATAGGAAGAAATCGAATGAGGTCTTTGCCCAGCAGTGGGATAGTAACGGCTGTTTAAGATAAAGTTTTTGTTTTTTTTTACTCTTGACAAGACAGAAAGTACCTGTTTTAAATGGTGAATAACATGACAACGAGCAAACAAAAAGAGATAGACCCATATTTTTTGGAGGATTTGTAGATTAAATTATGAAGTTTAATACAACATACAAAAAGTACACCTCAATAACCCAATTTTAAAGTTACAGATCAAAAATAAAATAAAATTTGTTTTTTTTTGCAAATTTCTAAAAAAATATTGATTTTACTAGGCTTATGTACCAAAATTTTATTTTTTTTCTTATTTTCTTAGCTAGGTAGACTATCTAGCTTTCAAATGAGGCTATTTTGAATTAAATACACCGTTTACTCAAAAAGAAACGAAGAAAAAACCAGATGAAGTAGTTTTCATTAAAAAAATTATTAAATCGGCTTTATTTTTGAGACAGGTAACATATAATTTTTTATTTTTAGTTTTTATTGATAAATATATGTCGTGTATCCGCACATCTCGTTTGTTCAAGGTTCGACAATACACATTGTATAGATAAAAAATAATTTCTTGCACACTTATGTATATTAAGAAACTGTGTATAATAAAACTACAATATTAAATAACAATGGAAGGTCTTATCGCTCAAGAGTTATTTCTAACTAGACAACCATGGATGGATAGGATCGTGGACATTACCAATGGATCAAGACATTCAGCGGCCAGCGATGTCACTGTGCGTGACTGCCTACCGCACTAATTTCCGATGCTAGGTCTAGGTAAACTGTTAGAAATTTGTAACAATAACTAAATATATTTATCGTCTTTGACGACCTCTGTAGCGCGGTGGGCGAAGGTCCGCCTGCGACGCAGGAGGTTGCGGGTTCGATTCCCGCCTCGGAACAATTGTGTGTACGATCTGCAGATATTTGTTCCGGGTGTTCTGGTCGTTTTCTATGTATAATAAAAAATATCTATCTATGTAATGTATTGTATTATGTATATCAGTTATCTAGTACCCATAACACAAGCTCTGCTTACCATGGGGCTAGATAATGCTGGGTGAATTGTCCGGCATTAAAAAAAAATCTGTGGGCTTGTAGGTTTTGTAATATTATAATAAAATACTTATAATCACTACATAGTATAAAACAAAGACGCTTTCCGCTATATAGATAGCGGAAAGCGTCTAAGCATACATAGGCATAGGCCTATGTATGCTTAGATCTTTGAAACTATGCAATGGATTTAAATGCGGTTATTTTAAAAAAGAGTGATTCAAGAGGAAGGTTTATAAACCATTTGAGATATAGATTTCCAAGCGGGCGAAGCCGCGGGGCGCATCTAGTAGGTACTATAATAATATGTTATACTCCGAAGCCAAGCCCTCGAGCATCCCTTACTCCTCCTCGTCGTTTGTCACGTTGAAACTTATATAACTTGGTTATATTTTTGGCAATAACTTACTTCAGCTTCAGATCATCGTTTCTCATTCAACCAATGATTTCATCGACCTCCTACCGATGTCGATGGCCATGTTAACACAGAGCACAGTGAATTAATGGGTGCTGGTAGTAAAGTCGACTTTCTGTTCGCATTTTTGACAATATAAAACAAATAACCTGCCGCTTACTCCAAAGCCTGCCCCTCCAGCAGCCCTTACTCCTCACAAACGTCCGAGTTTTTATTACCCACACGTCGTTTGTCACTGTGAGACAGAGAGAAGCGTTAATTTGACAAGGGATCTCCGAAGTGACCCACTTGCCTGGATTACTTTATACGCTACCTTGTCGTTGTTATATTTCGGTTGTGTTGAAGTGGCGTTGCTGTCAGGTTTTAAGTTACCGATGTACGTTTGTGTGAAGCGTCAAGCTGAAGATGCGCTATTGCGCTTCTTAGGGGAGGCCTATGTCCAGCAGTGGACTAACATAGGCTGATGATGATGTAAGTTTGAGCTTTAGATTTAAATTGCGCTGAAGTAGCGTTGGTATCAAACTACTTAAAAATAATTAACCCTTAGTTACTCGCGCATAAAAAACATACATAAGTACTCGCGTAGAAAAAACTACCAAATACATACAAAATCAGACTTTTATTTATGATAAAGATTTAAAAATAAGCGTTGTAAATTCGAAACTCCAATAACTAGAGACGATCAAACAGTCGCTGGGGTGTTAAACACCCCACGCGAGTAATTAAGGATTAAATTAAATGAAAAAGGAATCGAAAATGTTTGGGATATTATTGAATGTCTTAGAGATATCCCGAGTGCGAGTGCTTTATTTAAAAAAAACCTTAGCGTCATACATTTAACAAAATCCACTCATAATTTCAACGCGCGTCTTTTATAGAACCCTGAAAAATAATCGCTCAATGCTGAGTACGAAAATTATGACTTTCACAACAATTCGCTAACTCCACAAAATTTCATTGCTACCATTATACAAAAAGACGAATAAGTGATTTCATCTGGAGAAATCGCGAGCTCGGGAAGGGCGCAACAAAAAATAATGTCTCTCCAAATTGAATCATTTGTAATATTCATTCGTTTTATTCCTGCTTCGGTGGACAGTTTCAGAATTAGGATAAAGTTAGGTGCTTAGAGAAACTGAGACTTAAGCTGCACCTACTTTTACCATAAATATGGGGAGATTAACAGACAGACATAACCTACATTATCAGGTTGGCTAACTAGTTTCCCCGGATATCACTAATATCACAGAAGAAGAAGAAGACTTAGAATAATAGTAGACACAAACTAGGTGTTGCCAAAAATGTTGGCAAATGAGTCTCAATTTCCTATTCGTATCCCTAAAACAAGCGAAGACAGATAATTTTTAATATATTATACAAAAAAAAAATACCCAGAAAACTCGGAACAAATATTTGATCATACAAACATCTTTCCCGTGGTGGGAATCGAACCCGCAATCTAATGCGTCACCTAATTACTTACTATTATTACCATCGATCCGATTATGGGATAAAACGTAGCCTATGTTTTATTCCAACCCAGAACTACCTGAATGCAGAATTTCAGCCCAATCCGTTCAGTAATTTTGTCGCGAACAGGTAACAAACATCTAAACAGTCAAACTTTCGCATTTTTAAATATATTATATTAGTGTCATTTATTAAAATTGTTACTTTTCCTAGCACCTCGCTCTAACAAAAATCTTCTTCAAAGCACATTATCTCTAGCCCGAAGCCAACCTAAATAAGGCACCGAGAAATCAGTTTTCTAGCTCTTGTCTCCTCTAGGGGATAAAACTGTCGAGTTATGGCATAACGGGGTCAGCCTTACCTTTACTGTAAAAGCAATATCTTTAGTAGATTGTATGAAATCAGGTAGTCAAAGGAAGATAGATGCATGGAATTATTATAATTCGTGCATACGTGCGTGTAGCAGTAACGTCAATATTTTTACTATAATGTAAAAAAAATTGCCAGAACCCGAAACAAATATCTGCAGATCGCACAAACATTTGTTCCAAGGCAGGAATCGAACACAACTTTCGTCATTATCGGTTATTGCTGCCAGGATGTTGGTATTCCCATGTACCTATGTACTCTATTAAGCAGTGTGGCTGCCTTTTTCCTCATATAGGTAGCGAAGCCTCCGCAAGCATGCCAGCGGTACTGCAAAATCGCGGGAGCCCCAACAGCACACAGAAAGCTTTGTTGTACACGACGCGGAGAGTATTGACGAATTTAGGGCTAGTAATTTAAATACTTAGAGGATTATTTAAATTTGTGAAACTAACAGATATCTTCCAGTTTGCTATTTAAACCACAACCCAACCTATTGTATCATATTGAAATTCATCCACTATAGTCTACAACGGCTCTGCACCGGGTGGAATGTGGACCCCACTGACCCCACTCGGGGAGGCTTCCTTGAACGACAAGCGTGACTCCAAGTCGTACAAATCACGCGACTAAAGCACGCCACTCCGTACTACAAGCCTTTGTTAACAATTAAACAACGAACCTTCAGCTACTTTGAAGTCTTTTGCTCGTTTTGTTTAACGCTTGGTGGGATTCAGTAAGCAAAACGGCAATGGTTGATGAACGAAGTACGACGGAGGTTGGTTGAGCAGAATCGTAAAGGAAAGCTCGAAATGTCAATAAGTCTGTTTATTTTCTAGCAAACGCCTTTGTTACTAATAAAAAATACCATTGAAATAACTTAGCCGCAAACGAAACGAGGCACGCTACATTCCTCATACCGCGGAAATATGCGTATCCAATCCACATACTTTCGTAACAACTGTTTAGCATTCTTATTCCGACCGCACAGGGTTTAAATTTCAGCTTTTTGTTAAATAATAACTGTGAAGGTTTTTTGATAAGAGTTACATTACGGTATACGTAGATTTTATATCATGCCTACGAACTCATGTAGGCACTCAAGTAGGTACCTACTAACCTACTTTATGACAAACAAATAAAACGCCGCCGGGACACTAATATTGCGTTTGTTTATCGTTGTCATTGTAATAAGCTGTCGTTTTAATAAAAAAAAGAATCGCTAAAGCAATTTATAGACAATTCAGATTACCTTTGTTTGAAAAGCAATCTCCTATGAAATACATAGTTCTTGCCAAATTGACGTTGACAAGATTGAATCAATCTTGTCAATGTCGATCAATTTGATTGATCATTAATATGTTTATGTGCTTAGTGTGCGAAACACAGGCGGCTGTTAGTTTTAATAATATTAGTTAGATAGATCATGATAGTTCTTATTTTTTATTGTAATATTGTCAGTAACATTTTATAGCTATGATAGATAGAGCTATGGTACATAGCCTGCTCAAAATAACTCTTTGATTCAGTCATTTCTTTGGCGGTATACCTAGATTTTTCACAATACTTCGTAGTCGTTGGAATTCAAGGTATTTCCACGATAGTTTTCCTACCGAGTGAATGACATTTTAAGGTGACCGATAGTGTGAAAGTCACCTTAATTCTGAATTCAACGTAAACAATTAGTGTAAGTGGAGCTTTAGTAATTCATCGGTAATCAAAAGGTTACATCTAATATGAGGTTATGCGAGTAGATTAAATTGATTAAACTAGCTCGCTACGAATAGTTTTGTTTTACGTAGACAAAATGTGCGCTACCAGTTACTACTGTAAATGAAATTAAGGTTTAGGCTCAGATAATTATACTACTATTATACCACGTAGTTAAACGTTTCACTGCCCAGCCTGTGCGGAGAGACCCGCGCAGGGGCGCGTCATCGCCGCGGTACATGACGACGTGTGCATTGTGGGCAATGAAGTGTTAAGGTCATTCTGTGGACGTTTTGCTAAATTTCTTATTATTTCTGTTTTATATTGTACTATTATGAGAAACTGAATATCAACAAATAAGAACTGAAAAGCCTATTTTTTAAGGACAAATGTTTGTACGATCTGTAGATCGTACAAACATTTGTCCCGAGGTGGGAATCTAGCCCGCAACCTCCTGCTTCGCAGGCGGGATTTTTGCCCACCGCGCCATAGAGGTCGTCAAATGGAAAGTATTGCTTTATACATTTTTCATTCAACAATTGCTACGATGTCAACAACCCCATTGCAAAACGTTGGGCATTTTTTCTAATTCCGCCTTTTTACGCAATCCGCCCACTGTCACATTATGGGCGGGCGGCGATCTAAAACAATAAGCGCGCGTTCCTACCAATGCTTTATGTTTTACAAACACGCAAACCTATTACGTAGCCTTTCTTGCAAATAGTTTAGGATGTTGCGTTAATTTCTTACATCATTTGAAGTGCGTATTTTGCATATTTTGTAGGTATATGATAGTTTATATTTACCTTCGACTTCTTCATGACTCGTCAATGTGGCTAGATGATAGAATGGTGACAATCGAATTATTCATTTACTTAAAAAATACGCTAAAGAATCGATAACCGCTAGAGAAAACGTGTCTTTGAATAGCGACTCGGTAAACCCCATCATCATCATCAGCTTATGTTTGTCTACTGCAGGACATATTATCTTTGGGTGGCTCGGGTGTCACAACGGCCATGATAGGCCTATTGTGATCACTGCAGGACATAGTCCTCCCCTAATG
The DNA here is from genome assembly GCA_947044415.1 of Eupithecia dodoneata. Classification (NCBI taxonomy): domain Eukaryota; kingdom Metazoa; phylum Arthropoda; class Insecta; order Lepidoptera; family Geometridae; genus Eupithecia; species Eupithecia dodoneata. Next base: position 3,259,645 of record OX345665.1, read on the forward strand.
AGTGCCATAGCGCACTGTCTGTTGGTAGGTAAACCAATTACGATTTATTTTCTGAGTTGCGGTTCGGCGTTATCCAGCACGGCTTAGTGGGTTTTCGGTCCGTGAATGACTGTTGGCAGATGCTGGTTGCTGCAAGCTGAAGACATGGTGCTATAGCATTCATTGATGGTGGAGGCCTGTATTCATTAGTAGATTAGCTGATGTTTAACGAATGGCCGCTTACTGACTGGGCGAACATAGATATGTACCTTAACAGATAAATATATTGTGTATTGTCAGTAAGATTACATATTTTTCTGTTGAACTGTGTCTAGAGTACTAAAGTCTTTTAAAATGGGATATTTATCATGATTTGATTTTTAAATGACTTTAGTGTTAATAACCATGATAGTTTCAGAAGTTTTATTGTGTCTAGAGTACCCTAAAAATGCATGAAGTTGAAATTTCTGATTTTTTTTATCATTGAAAAAAGAAATTTCTCGCCCATTCAAGCAAAAGCATGAGTACTGGAGTTGATCAATCAAAGGCAGCATCGATCTTTAGTCATGACGTAAGAAACACTACACTGGCTCCCTCTATACTACTACGAAGAACTAACATCGCCTGAACGAGCTTGGGAACGTGCTTATAACGGCCCGCTAAGTTCTTGCAGTAAGTGCCTTGTGTTTTTATTGAGAAGCGTTTTATGAAGACCTTTTTTCTTAACTGCGTTAGTTAAAGCAAAATGCGGTTTTAATGAGCAAACGTCTGCATTTTTCTATACCAAGGATTTTAAAAGCTTTGGTATATAGATTTTAGAAAACATAAAAGAACGACTAGGTTAACTGGGCTTCATTATTTCAAAACAATTGCATGAATAAAACTGCAATACTCGTGCTTAAAGACTGAGGTATATATTTTCCTGATCGATACTAACAGTACTACAGGATGTCTCCCAAATATCTGCATAGCCCAAAGTGATTAAAAATGATGAATGATTAAAAAGAACAATAAAAGCAAAATATTTTTTGGTAACCATTTTAAAGTTGAGGGTTGTGCCTTGTGCCAGGTCCTACGTTGATCTGTTTTCATGTTGCCATGCGATTTTATTTTCGTTATTACAGTAACAAAAAGAAAAACTTACGTTCAAAGTTTTTCTGGAAAACTCACTAAATCTCTGAAACTAGTCTGAAAGTTACGAGGCTGAAATTAAATAAATAAATAACGTTGGAGAATCCACGCAGCATCATCTTGCCCCAAGCTAAGCAGCTTCGCCCGCACATCGCACATATTTTCTGCCCGCGGTTTCGCACGCGTTGTTTCTATGGATACGTTTATAGGTTATTCCTGGGATAAAAACAGCAGTAGCCTACATTTTATTCCATGCCTAAAATTACCTGTTTGCAAAATTTCAGACCTATCTGTTTCGTAGTTTATGCGTGAAAAAGTAACGAACATACAAACTTTTTTAGTAGCACGCTTAGAAGGTAGAAATGGGATTCACAGGTTTTCGCATAATAACTTTAAAATCAAGTAGGTACCTAAATGTTCAAAAGTATAAATGTTAGTAGAAAAGCTTTGACAGTGATAGTTTATATAGAAACTAGCATTAGTAAACAGAAGTAAAATAATAAAAAAGAAAGGTCTGCGCTGCAGGACCGTAAAAGAAAATAGTCAGCTGTCTGGCTTGGCCCTTATCATGCCAGATCACCGTCGCTCGTCGGGGAGTGTAGACAAGGCTGTAGATTTGTTTTACTACGAGTAAAGTTAACTTTTCACTAAAAAACGGTTTCAGTTTGTTCATAGCATTTCCTTTTTTAAAAGCTTTTATTTAACTTACCCTCGTAGTATGGTAGGTACATGTATGGGTCAAATATTGCAACTCAGTTTCAGACCAGCAATCCTCAACTGACTGAGCAGAAATTTGTCATAGGCCTACTTATGTAATTAAGGCAGGGCTCTCTAGCGCTCATTAGGCGAGGCCTATGTCCAGGCCTAATATACCTAGGCTGATGATGCTGATGTGGACGATACAATGTTATATAGAATAGTCCTGATAAGGCAATGGAACTACTTGACGTAACGACGTAAACTTATCGACTGTAGGCTCGTTGGATTTCTACACCCAAGCACATTTGTAAAAGCTCACACCTCTTTATATTATATACCTTCAAACTGTCCTATATTCTAAAGTTTTAAGACCAAAATATCAATAAATGTTTTACTAGTCGTCTTTCCATCTGCTGGACTATAAAATTTTGTGAGTGATCTCTCACACTGCCACGCAAAAGAAAATAAAATTTACCATTTATTTTTAATTCAGCAAATGAATGATGAAAGTGTAAATTACAGCCTTTGCGAATATGTGCTTTATTTTATTTGACCTTTTTAGTAATAAATAGAAGTAAATACTTGCCTTTTCCAATTCAAATTCAGAAGTTTCGAAGAGTTTTATGTAGTTCGTGCCCTACAAAGTTCTCAGTACATAACGCGTACATATTCAAACTTTTATGACTTCATCGTAAACGTAGCTATCACCGTCCCGAAAGTTGGGAACCCTTGGGAGATTAAAGCCATTAAATTTTTATGAAGACCCCTGTCAGACCGGCGTAAGATACGAACTAGAGTCTTCTAGTTCACATTATCTTGAATCTAATGCTTTGCTCAAGTGACCTTCACAATGCGAAAGTTGCAAAGCGTCCAGAAAATAAAATAGCCGATGTTTGTATGACCTTTCAGATATTTTTATTCGTCGTTAAAAATTAATGTAGTTTTTTACAGCTACTACAATCCAAGCTTGGATTAGACTTTTGTTCTCAACTTTTGATTTGTAGACGTTTGAGTTGAAGACTAACGGTTCACTCACGGACCCTTGCTAATTTTTGACAACGTAATTGAGATTTCACAGGTGAGTTATTAAAATGTAGCAAACAAGGCAGATTAACTTTACATTTAAACCACATCATTAGTTTTACTTAACTAAGATTAACGGACAGGATCTTTAAAGTCCTGGTTTACAAACAAACTAACAAGATAAGAAAATGTAACTCGGGTAACCCTCCAAGGTGCTTAGAGAACGTCTCAAAACTCGTCCCCAAGGCGTCTTGCAAAAGAGTAGATACTTATTTTAGCTTTTTCCAAGCACCTGGATACAAAGGTCTGTTCTATTTCTTGTTGCGAATCTCGTAGATGATTATGCGGGTGGAGAAAGTGGCAGTCTTTGTTAGATTTGTGGTAAGCAAAGAATTGTTTTTGTCTTTCGCTTTTAACTAAGGTAGGTAAAAAATTTTGCAGAATAAATAAAAATGATGTAGAAGAAAATAGCAATGCTTGTAAGTACAATTAAGAATTTGCATTAAATCAAAAGCACAGTTTTCCTAAAGCCATAATAACTTAATAAACATTAGGTACACTTACATTTACATTGTAATTATTGATGTTAATATAAGTTTGTTGATCTTTATGCGTAGGTATCTATTTATAAAAATACTAAGTACCTAGGTACCTACAACGCGAAATTAAAAAAAATAGTTTAGCTAGTTTTGACTTCTCTGGGGTCGCCAAAAACCCTTCTTTTGACTAAGCACCTACTATACATATTTTGTGGCAATACAGACAATCATAAGATTTAGAGATTGATAAGTACCTATAGGTATCTAGATTTAAACAATCGTAAGATTTTTTTTAATTACAACCTTTCACTGCTGGTCTTGAAAAGGCCTTGTATTCATTGCTGTACATAAAAGCACTGTCCTGTTTTGTAATAAGATTGGATTTACAATAAAGCAGGAGACGTGTCTGCATCGGACGAGTTTAACAATACACTCGTATAGATGTCTCGAGTAAAGTGCCGACAAGAGATTCATTTATTAGGTATATCATCCGGAATTAAGGTACGCCAGACGATGATAATATATCCGTGTGCAATTAGAATGGGATGGGACCTTGTCCAAGTAAATTATGATATGCCATTTTCAAGCCGAATTGAACATTCTCATCCTATCCTACTAATATTATAAACGCGAAAGGTTGTGAGGATGTAGGTACCTATGTAAGTATATTAGTTGCTCTTTCACGCAAAAACTACTTTATGGATTTTGATGAAACTTCACAATAATCTAGCTTATATATCAGAATAACACATAGGCTACAATTCATAAAGATATATATTGTATATTATCCCAAATATCTATCACCACGTGGGTGAAACCGCGGGGCGCAGCTAGTTATCTATAATTATGTTTATTCTCGAACCTTGTAGTGTCAGTAATTTTTTCTTTGTACCAAGCAACAGGGCAACTATGTTTTTGAGGGTTTACAAGTTTCGACGATTGAGTTATTTGTGCTAGATCTGGTTAATTTTATTTACAGCAGTTGCAATATCAGTAGGTAGGGATAAAAGAGAAATATAGGTTGGTAATTGGATGTCATCTGAATTAATATGGTGATGACAACAAATGGCCAAAACAATTTTTGTTGAACGTGCCCATATTTAGTCTCGATCTAGCGAAGCAGTCTTGCTTGAGAGTCACGAGCGTAGCGATTAGCTCTAAAGCATTGCTGCGCTACAAAAAATATTCGTTCTCGATAAAATATACAAATTTTCCACAAGTTGAATTACCTATAGGTATACTTTATTTCACAGGGAGCTAAATCCAAATTGCTCACTCATTTTGAGCAGCAAAGTAGGTAGGTTCTCGAGCAGGAGTGGTAAATAAAAAAAAAATCACGTTTACCCTGAGTGGACTGTAGGTAAGGAAGTACCTAAAACTTTATTAGAGTAATTTGAAACGATTCGAAAATATTTATTGGCAAAGTTTGGCAAACTATCCGGGAACTAGGTCGTTCGATTCAATCACTGGATTGCTTTCGTTGGTATGCGATATTCGTTCTACCCGCACGTTGATTCGGTTCAATTACATTGATGAAATCGTTTTGATAGCTTTCCCGAATTCTAAACTGTATTTGAATACTAGCATACTTTGTATAAAGTAATGGTATGGTTAACATTAATTTGATTGATGGGTAGATTTGTCAGTTTATCGTTTTGTTTGACCTATCGAGCGCTTGGTGAATTGATATTTTTTTAAATCATTGCACTAAATGCGGATGCACTTTATCGCTTTAACTGCCCATCTGCGGTTCAAACCAGTTATTTATTCCCCGATGTATCCATGAAGGAAAGACCCAGTGCTGCCTTTCATATTTATCATAGAAAATAGATCTCCAGATCTCTCAATTATTATAACGTTAACGCGATAGCATAGTCCTTTTTTCCAGACATTAAGTAGACTAAAAAAGGATTAAAATATTCACCTACAGCTATTGGCATTATTTAATCTTCAGAGAGCTTATCTAAACCATTGATTAAGCCACGCATACATAAGGACATCGGGTTTCTTTGGTTTATTTTGATCGGTTTATATCACAGTAAAAGACTTTACCACCAGTAGAGAAGCTTGTGTTAAAGCTTGGTTAAATACTGTCACCTGTAACTATTTCTGTGACACAAGCCCTAGAAGCTTAAGCATTGGTCTCGATAAGGATCGATAAGCACCGACTTTGGTCATAGGTTCGATAAAATTCGTCAAAAGTATTTTTTTTTGTACCGAATTTTACCGATATCAGAGCCAAATCTGTACTTGTTGATCCTTATCGAGATCCACGCTCGCGCTCCTGTTTCGATAAGCCAATGCTGGTAAAACAGGTAATTCCACAAATGAATTTCTATAAGAAATGAATATGAGATAAAATTCTGGATCTACCTTATTATTAAGGGATCAGAAAAAAAAAATGAGATTTCGAAGCCGAGGTACTCGAAATTTATCTTAAACTAGGTATTTTGTCAATTTAATTCTAAAAGGTACTAAAATCATTGGCTCTTGTGATCTCAATACTTTTTACGGCAAACGTATTACGAGACTTAGCATAACTTTTACACTAATAATTATGTTCGGAAATATTTTAACGGTTATTTATCCATTCTATTTCCAATCTTTATTATACTGTGGCAAAAAGTTATAGATAAGGACGATAAAGTCGATTTACGCTGATGAGACTCATGGCCTTGCATATTAAGAGGCTGTATAGGCGGTAGGTGCATTATTTTCATGGCATATTGGATCTTTTGAATATTGATTGATAGCTTTTTCACGCGCTCTTGCATAACAATCTAAGTAAATTTATTACTGTTATGATAAATTTAGGCGATATTTGTTAACTTCCTTGTTTTGTGTTGGTGTCATCATCATCATCATCAGCCTATATTAGTCCACTGCTGGACAAAGGCCCAATAAGCGCCATAGCGCCCTTTCTTCAGCTTGACGCATCCAGCATCTACCTGCAGTCTTTCGCAGGTCGTCATGCACCTGGTTGGAGGGCGTCCTACACTACGTTTACCGAGTCGTGGTCTCCACTCAAGAACACATTTGCCCCAGGGGCCGTCGTCGGTTCTTCGCGGGATATGGCCGGCCCACTGCCATTTCAGCTTGCTAATTTCCAGAGCTATGTCAATAACTTTGGTTCTCTGTCGGATGTATTCGTTACGAATCCTATCCTTCAGAGGAACTCCGAGCATAGCTCTTTCCATAGCTCGCTGAGCGACTTTGAACTGATGGACCAGCCCATCATGAGTGTCCACGTCTCAGCTCCGTAGGTTGTTATAACCTACGGAGCTGAGACGTGGGGACACTCACGTGGGTAGGACGCACTGGTTGAAAACTTTCGTTTTCAAGCATTGCGGTATGGATGACGAGAATGATGGTATATCTATTAGTAAATAACAGACTCAAAAGATTATCATAGTAGAATGGCCAAGTGTAAGTTAACTAGCACACGGAGGGTTCCGTACTATCGTACAAAACTTTCGCAAAAGAAACCCTGAAAACGTATTTATTTATTGTATTTTTTTCCATCCAATAAATAAAACCGTTTTCAGGGCATGATGTTAAACTTGCTCAACATCATCAGAATAGTTCTAATTTATGAGATGTGATAAGAATATTCGCATTTTTTTTTTCAAAAACATGAATGGACTAGGTACCTTCTGCTTAGTTCTAGCTCTGGTCGTCTAGGCATAGTTCTGTTATCTCGATATAAGTCTGTGTCTGATAAAGTGATAAATTAAAAGACACAAACATTATTCTTAGTTAACCCTCTCACGTTTTAATTATTTTTTCAATTTACGATATTTTTATTGCAAAAAAAACAATGGGAAATGGAGATGAATGGTACATTATGTACTATTTGCGTATAATATGTTTTTTTTTTTTTTAATCAAATTTATTGTTAAGGACTTTTACTTCGCAAAAGTATGCCAGTCCTATCATAACCTAAACTTATAACTAACAAACACAACAAAATAAACAGCAAAATAAAAACATATAAATTGTGGCTATTTTAAAGGGAGTCACTGATGCATAAAAATTTTGAATAATGAGACAGCCGTTGGTATAATATGTTAAAACTGATACTTTACGCCGCGTACTAAAATCCGTCTTGTTGTTCGTTTTTCCACGTACTGACTTTGCTTTAAAGGCCTTAGAATCCTGCCAATCAAGATTCTCGACGTTTCACTTTCCCTTTCTTAACTTCTAACTTTTCCTTCATACAAAATGTAAAGGAGCGATATTTTTAGACACCTGAGGGTTCATTGTCTCATACTCTTCAGAACAAGATTAAAAGGTGCCAAGAATCCGGTCTATAAAATAAAATATGCCTCATTCACTGACGCGTGACAAGCCCCGAGATAAAGGCAAAGTTATAGCCTTCTATAGAAGATTTAAAAAGATCTCAAAAGATAGCAGTGAGTAACGAGATGTATCGAGCCTGAGATACGATTTTAATGATATTGGAAGAATTACTTTGATAGAGCATTTAGACACAAAGAGGGTAAGTCATTTGGAATGGCAAAGTGACGGCCTCTTAGATGACTACAATTTTGCCGCCATGCGATTACAGTTTATCTTTAACAAAATTGATTATTTCTAAATTCACATTATTCAGTCAGCCCTCTGACCGGGTGGGATGACGACCTGCGAAAGACTGCAGGTAGATGCTGGATGCGGCAAGCTGAAGACAGGGCGCTATGGCGCTCATTGGTAAAATACAATAAATCTTTAATAACAAAGAAAGTAACAATCAAATAATAGAAACTAGTATTAAAATTAGTATTTACAATTGATACAATTGAGCTAATCGCAACAATCTGCAGGTAGCTCAACGGATCCATAGTAGTTCATCCATCAATTTTCTTTAGTTTTTATTTGATACTAAAGAAGTTTTAAGTTAGTCACAGACAGTCATAAAACACTAACATCCTACCTAAAATGACTGACATATGTTCATCGTACACCAAATTATACAGTTTTCTTAAATATCAAGTAGCGGCACAGTTTAATTATACTCCATTACCGCGATCTGATCATGGTCAAACAAGTTTTTTGAAATTATCAATTAAGGTTCCTCTCTTACGCCGTTCAGTGAATGATCATTAATCGCCTCCTTTAATTAAAACATCGATAATGAATGTTGAACGAAGATGGCCGATATGCCTTTATTTAATGTCGGTTACTTGCTCGCCCAGTTTTTAAATATAGTCGGCAGGTGCATGGGAATGTTTTGGAGTGTGAAGTAATTGTATGGGGATGATGGGTGTGAGTAGGAGTTTACTTTTCGATGTGCATAGGGCGTTCCTTTGATGGGTTTAGGGCTGTAACGCTGGTGGCGTATTTGACGCAAATAGTATTTTAAGCTGGGCTGGGTTTAAGTATTTTGGGCTGGTCCACCAGTTCAAATTCGCTCAGCGAGCTATGGAAAGAGCTACATATACTCGGAGTTTCTCTGAAGGATAGGATTCGTAACGAATACATCCGACAGAGAACCAAAGTTAAAAAAAAGACAGCTCTGAGAATTAGCAAGCTGAATTGGCAGTGGGCCGGCCATATCTCGCGAAGAACCGACGGCCGCTGGGGCAAACGTGTTCTTGAGTGGAGACCACGACTCGGTAAACGTAGTGTAGGACGCCCTCCGACCAGGTGGGATGACGACATGCGAAAGACTGCAGGTAGATGCTGGATGCGGCAAGCTGAAGACAGGGCGCTATGGCACTCATTGGGGGAGGCCTATATCTAGCAGTGGACTACTATAGGCTGATGATGATGATGAGTCTTTTAAGAAAAAAAATAAACTTAAGTTATTGACAAAAATGTAGTGAGACCTATGTTGATTATGCTATCGATCATTATGATTCATATATAGACGAACGGTGGTGTACTTTGACTTCTCGTAGTTAATAGCTTCTCGCCCGGTGCCTCGCTAACGCCCGTATGGATTCGCGGTGAAATCGCCTTTTGCGGACAAGGTCTAATAGTATCAAGTATTAAACTTCTATCAAGCGCGTCTCGCGTCGTCTTTTGTTAGTTTCTCGGGGCAAAGGCGAAGTAGCATTACGTAATCTGTGGCAAAAGTGGACAAAGCCGTCGAGAGAACACAAGACAAACGCTAGCTTTTGTTTGTTCAGAGCGTTTGGTCAAGATCTTGTTTGCTAGATAGCGGAGTGGATTAGTTACTCTTGCTGTCAAAGTATTAGAGGCCACGGAGGACTGCAGAAGTAGATAGCCAGATGGTTTATTGGTCGCTTCACTGGTAGTTTAGTTACTTACAGTTGAAAATTCGAAAAAGGACATCCCCTCGCTCCATCCAGGCGACTAGTTAAGCTGGCTTGCATTGTGGTTGGTCCGGTACATTGCAAAACGACTAGACTTCGAAAAATTAGGAGGATTTCTATCTTCGTCTGTAGGTATCTATTATTTTCAGTCACTGGTAACAAATGGTCTCTATGGCAACGTGCGTAAATTTCGGCGGACGAATCGAAATACCTCTTATTTTCATTCGTCGTTTTATCCATGTGTCATATCATAACATATACCTATCAGTCATCATCACGCCATACTAAATTTTACTAGAATTTTAACTAGATGTTGCCTATCGAAAAAAAAAAGGAAAAGAAGCCTGCGACGAGGACAGATGAGCGTTCAGCCGTTAGTGTTACCTTCTCATAGTTTTCAGCTATGCCGGAGTAAAAGCACTAAAACGGTAACTTCACCCTAAAGTTACACTGTCAGTAAAATTTGCGATCTCAGTGAAATTGGAACGAACATAATTGAGCCCGTAACGAAAGTTGTCGCGCCTTAATTAAAGAGATCACACCCTGGATCGAGCAGATGGCGCGGACAGTGTTGTAGACTAGTTGTGATGCCCCTGACTTTGCCTGTGTCTAGTTTATAGGCAGCCTGCCTACCATTGTGTAAAATTATTGAAGTTGAATGATGAAATACATTCCGTATTTCAACCAGTTTACGCATTTGATGATGATGCGACGAAATCTTCCTCTATTCAACACTGGACAACAATCGCTGTCTTTGGCCTTGATAGGTCTACTGATTTTTTTTTTATTTCTTAGATAGATAGATAGAAAACACATTTATTTGACAACTGCAGCACATGTATCAAATGTCACAATAGAAAAGGCACATCATAGAATAACACAGCTAAATTAGAGAACAATGAGTTATAGTACCTAGTAGTATACAATAAGTAAAAGTACATAATAAACAATTAAAAAATTTAAAACAATTAAAACAATCTTAAAGTGGTATCCAAATCGACCGCGATGCCTCTAGTTCAGACATGCCACAAGAATTCCTACGCTATTTACAAATTTTCTCTAATAACCATCAAAACCTAAGTCTCTTTACAATCATAATTCGAAGACCTAAGGCAAAGTACATACTGAATCAAACGAACTCGATTTGTCAAACAAAATTACCAAGACACATAACTCACTGACAAGCTTATAAATAAGGTCTGTACACATGAAATATTTTCAGCGCTCCAGGCCTTGTTCGCAATTTTTCAACTAAATAGAATTAATGACACAACGTGACGGACATGAAAAAATAATTACAGCGGCATGCAAAGGGCTGGAGCTGGGCCAGTGATGTATGTTTGTAGATGAGTCACTTGCTTCGATTTTTTCTTCTTTTTGAAAATGAAAAGTTTCTATTTATTTAAGCTTACAAATAAGCACTTAGACAGGTCATATTTTATACTATTCATTATTATCAATTGAAATTGTTTTTTAGTTCACTTCTATTTTTTGTCCACCAGTGGAAGAAGTGAGATGAAACTACTAGTATGTTCATAACTTATGTATCTAGTACATTTGATTTGCTTATCTGTAAGTTGGTAGATTTTGAGTTGGAGCAGAACTCGTTCCAAGCTTTTTTCCTTTTAGATAATCTGATATTTTGTAATAAGCTTTTTTAAAAAGAATATGTTTCATAATTTTTAATAATTTATTTATTGATAATTTTTGCAACTCACTTGGAGTTTTGTTGTAGAAGCGTATACATTGCCCTTTAAAAGATACAATTATCTTGTGTAGCCTAGTTGTGGGCACAGCGAGTTTGCAAGTTTTTTTTTTTGCCGGTACTACTGGTAATAATCTACAAATTACTATTCAGTACACACAGACACGTCCATTGCTGGACGTATCTCCCTCAGACAAAGTTGGCGGTAATGTTCGCAGTATAGATGTTAATTATTTGACGTGTTTAAAAAACAAAAAGTGACTTGAAATAATAAATAATTAAGTACCTATCTAAAGAATGTTGAACGGCATTGATCGGGCTTGTTATATTTCAGCATTTTTATAGCTATTCATCGAATTGAATTCGATAAAAAGCTCGACGATCGAATCGATTTTCATAGACGATTGAAAGCATTGCAAAGCATATATTTTGTTTAAAAGCAGTTATGCTAATAAGTTCTTACTTACTATTTTTCTCTTTGACTTTCTGACTCTAAGACATAAATCATCATTGATACAGAAACGCAAAAGGCTGGTGCAGACGAGCGGTGTATTGCGAAGGGCGTGGCGGCGGCGGCGGCGGCCCGTCATTCAATGTCCTTGCGCCGCGCCGTCTTTAATTAACTTTTTGCAATCTTGTGCACACAGCTTAGAAAATTAACAGCAGATCCAGATTTCACATCCATTTTTTTTTAAATTATTTTTTTTTATTTGAACAATAATTTCCTGAATATTATTATTCACTCGACATTAGCAAGTGACAAAGATTTCATAGCGTTTCGTCATCCAACAGCTAGATAACTTAATACATTTTTGGATACGTCATCCGGCGCTGTAGGTAGCAGTTACTTTTTACCTTTCGCACTAAAGCTGAACGGCCACCTATCAGCACCGCAGTAGCAAGCTTCGAAATATTTTGCAATATTGCAAAGTTTTCTACATCGAACGCGCCGTATTTCAGTAAAACCGAATGCGGCTCCTGCGGCGCGAAAAGGTGCCGTTCAACTTTAAAAAAAAATGTATTGTCTAGTATACACATTATTTAAATGTTAAATAAACTAGAGTATTTTTACAATCTAGCCATAGAATTGGGTTGTGGGTAATTTAGTTTCAACATATTTTTTACTATATACATACATTATGTACATATCACATTACTAAAAACGTGTTAATTGGCACTTTTCTTATTGTCTCTATACGGTTTTAATGGTTAATTTATTCAAGGAATTACCCAGCTAACCTCACAATCAGCTGTGTCAATGTTGTGATGTGTCGGATTTAAATCATGCCATCCTGATTGCGAGCCAACATGTTGATTTAAATTAGATCATACTCTTAAACACTGATATTCAATCTCTTTTTAAATTTCTTTTTGATCGAGAAAAAAGTAGCTTTGCTATATTTTTTACGCTCGGTATTCGATTGCTGATGAAAGAAAATAAAATATTTTATTATGGTCATTAGGACGACAGATGTGGCGTGGCGGGCGGGAGGTATGTCTGCGACGCAGGAGGTTGCGGGTTCGATTCCCCCCTTGGGGCAAACGTTTGTCAAATCTAAAAATATATGTTCCGGGTGCTCTGGTTATTTTCTATGTATTCTAATACAAAATATATATTTCGAGGTAGTGTATTGTTTTAAGTATGTATATCAGTCACCCAGTAGGTACACAAGATCTTCTGAGCTTAGAGGTAGATGATGCTGTGTGAATTGTCCAGCAATATTTATTTATAATCATCTTCTTGTTTTTTGCCATTATTAACAGGTCCTGCCTGTGGCACCCTCATCTGGGAACGAAAGCATTCCCGGCTTTTGTATATTGAAATGAAATGAAATGAAATGAATTTATTTGTTAAAAGACTTACACAGACAGATAGATAATAAACTTAAACTTAAATGTAAACTAAACGTTGGTAATCATGTAAGTCCAGTAACAAAATGGCTTTGCCTCAGCATGAGTTGGATGACTAGCATGCTAGCAACCAACGCTGGTCTTCCGGCAATAATATTGTGGTTAGAATGTTGGTCAAATTGATAGCCTGGTACTACAGAGTCAAGGTTCATAATCATTCGCCTAAAAACTAAAAAATATCAAAACTTCAATGGCTAACCGTTCAAATTGAAAGCCCAAATCAATAAGCCAAAAAAGCACAGCTTAATAAACTCAGTTTAGAAAATTGGCAAGTAACAAATCCAACTCTTCTGAAATAGTTCACTGTCTTACAAACTCCCATCAAACTTTGCCTAGCTACGAGTAGTAGACCTACGGTGCTATTTGCGAAAAACTTGATCCACCGGTCCTGCGAAACTTTAATAAATAATTCACTACATTGAAATTGGAGTCTAAGAACGACTGTATGTAGCAGTCTGAAAACTTACATTGCTCCTGGCACAATAAGGTTGATCAAACAGTAGTCACACTTTCTTTTCAAGCTTTCGGGACTCCCTTCATAACTCACATTTTTCTGTCGGAATTTATCACACTCATCAGTACTAATTTCTGTCATCTGCTGCAAAATTCCTTCAGAATTTCCGCCATATAAGCTAATTATTAATTTGGTACAGACATACTTCCTACTCCAAAGGATCGCTAAACTTTTTTATGTCTATCTAAGCTTAGCTTTTATATACCTGACAGCTACATAAATGAGACTCCAACTATCTTTAAAGTTCCGTGCTCACTATTACTTCTTTGTATCTCTCACTCATTTTCCAACGACTTCTGTGGCGCGGTTGGCGAAGCTCCGCCCGTAACACAGGAGGTTGCGGGTTCAATTCCCGCCTCCTCGGGACAGGGGGGTTTGTACGATCTGCAGATATTTGTTACGGGTGTTCTGGTTGTTTTCTATGTATAATAAAAATTTTAATCTATGTAATGTATTGTTTTATGTACATATATCAGTTATCTAGTAGGTACCCATAACACAAGCTCTGCTTAGCTTGGGCTAGATAATGCTGAGTGAATTTTCCAGCATTATTTAAAATGATCTTTGTAATATTGCTCCTCTTGGGCTTCTTCCAAGTGTCGCTTCTGTTTCCAAACAATCTGTGCATCACGCTCAGCAGGGGAATACAGAAAGTTTGCCCAGCCAATGGAGCCAATTTCCCGTATTTGTGACATGGATATACACCCTTGGGCTTCCTTACTAATACCCGATACAATGTGTGACCGTCTAGCGTCTTAAGTAAATAAGTACTATTGAGTAGCTTAAGTACCAATTAAACTCATGGAAAGTTGAATAAGTAGGTAACTTATCGCTCACTCATTTATAACTTATCGATTCCCGATGAAAAGTCTAAATGAAAGCATTACAATCTAATCTTCAAAATTATTAATAGAGCATAATGAGTCTATGGGCCAAGCCCTATCTAAAATCAAAGCTACCGGTATTTACTCCCTATCACCCATTCTGACACTAAAATATCGAATTACCGAACAAACACCGGGAAAGAAACAGATAACTTCCATTCGGTTTCAAATCAAATTAAATAATCTTTATAATTGATAGCTTTAGAGAATTAACTGCCCAAAACAGAAATCTAGATAACGTAAAAGCTGGTCGTAAAGTACCCGAGAAGGTGAAATAATAATTCCTGTCTGGCAATAAAAGGTGAAAGGGTCGGTAGACGGTGAGCAGTGTTAACCAGAGCGGAGTTTAAACAGGGACCGACATACCGACATCCTGATACCTTGCTTGCCTTTATACCCAGCAATCACACATAAATTATAAATGTGAATGTTTGGATGGATGGTTGTTTGTAACTTCTGTACGCTAAAAGTACTAAATAGTTTGGGCTGAAATTTATAGGCATAAATATGTATATCTAGGTCCTGGGATATATAACAAAATAAAACATTTACGCATCGCAGGGTGATAAATATATAGGTACATAGATAAAGTTATTTGAAACGCAGATATATTACCTAGATTTAAAAAAAATTTCATTGTTTATTTTGTGTCAACTTAGTTTTATTATTGATTGTTTTTACTAGTGTACAGCATAATTTGTTGTATTCTGTATAATATTGTGTTTCAGACACACAAAAGTAAGTTGACAAAAAAAATTACAAATAATTAAAATCTAGGTAAAATGTCTGCGTGTGCTGCCGTCAAAAAGGCTCAGCGTAATATTTTGCTAAGGAAGGAAAAACATTGATGCTGATTTGTGCAGATGGCAAATACTTCGCGAGGCCTATTATGGTTTATGCCCAGTGAGTAAAATCCAGCAGTGATGATAAGATACTAATAAAGGAAGCTCAAGGTCAATGGCATTTAAAACCATGAATGAATCAGTCCTCCAAACCTCCAGTTTTAATTTACGATACCTTGTACCAATCCTCATAAATTTCATTTTGTTATCTCATTGATACCTTTGTGACTAATATTAAGCAGAATGCATATAACTTGTACTGTGGTGACGATAAATCTCTTTTTAAGGCTTCGGTTAATATCTATTTCTTAGTCACAATATTCTTAATTGCTTTTCTAGAGAACTGTTAAGTCAGCGAAATTTATTGAGGATAGTCTAAGGTAGAATTACTGAGAGTGATTGCGGTGGGATTAGGTAAATTTTATTGTTTTTAGGAGAATTTAATAGCATTAGATTACGAAACTAAGTTTCTACTTAGTTTTCTAGGTTCAAACAGCGACCTCGGTGGCGCGGTGGGCGATGGTCCGCCTGCGACGTAGGATGGTTCGATTCTCGCCTCGGGGCAGTGTCTCATTTAATTTCCATTGCTTGACACTGGCAGAAAAGTGTCCAACGTCCAGTTACGTTGCTGCCATTACTTGGTGATTATTTGACCTAAGGTGTGAAGATTCAATTGCACAGTCCATGATTAGATTTTATTAAAGATTTACGGCAAAATTCTTCATAGTACTTCATACCTTAATCATTAAGGTATGAAATACTCTGAAGAATTTTGCTTTAGGCATACGGATTGGTTAATTTAGCAAATGTATTAAGGTAAAATTAACCAATCCGTATGCCAAGCATGTAATCAAACATAATCCAAATGTTGGATTCACAATTATTTTAGGCATTTTCTTTTTGTAAAAAAACTCAATCAGAGTATTCACTCACATACCTTTTTGCAAATAATTGTTCCGAGAAACACTCGGTCAGTAATTATTGACTATCAGTCCCAGAAACGATTTACCGTTGGATAATAATCGATTTACTGACAATCGGATATAATCGATTTCATTATCGCTTTCTGTTGCAGGGATGAACAGCGGTCAGCTTCCGCAAAAACTGGGAAAGACGAGAGTTACCCGGATATCCGGGAGTCTGGATGTGACATGGGGAGACTTGGATAGATCAAAAGTTCTTCTGTTTGTGTAAATGAATAATACTTATTTTTTTACACAAAATGTTTATTCAAAAATATCTTAGGACAAAAGAATAACAAAAAAAATACATTACTTAAATTCTGATGGAAATTAAGAATGCGTGTGCCTGAAATAGACGAAAACCTGTTTTTCATTCAAATAAATAATACTAATTGCTCTCATAGCTGTACAAATAAAATTATTTTCATTGGAAGGGATATGGGGATTTTTTGTTTTCTCACATGATGCAGGTTGATGAGAACGACATGGTGGAAATCGACGGAGCATCCACATTCCACATGAGTTTAGTATTATCCAATTTGTTGGTACTGCATCGTGCTTGTGAGTCCTGGAATGATAAGATGTGAAAATAGTTCAGGGTGTACTGTAAATAAAATAAGTAAGTAAAATTTTCGGCCCTCTTCTGCATTGACAGTTGAAAGTGAAACTCACCCAACACCTTTCCACGGTTTCGCACGCGTTTTTCCGATATAAAAGTGACCTATAAATGTAATTCTAGATTAGTCTGTCCAAGTGAATGCTAAGCTACGAGTACTAGGCTAGCGGCTAGTAAATTTTATGCTTTTCAGCCAGATCGTATAGTTTTGGCTTTGTCTAGGCCTAAAACATGTACAAATTGTACAATGTGCCATGCCAACCTTCGCCATTATAATATTGGGAGGATATTATAGGATGTATTTCCTGTCCTATCCAGTAACTTTACTACCCGGTTCCATCCCAGTCTCTTGTAATGAAATGAACGCGGTGAGGGTGATTGCGGTCGGTCGCAGTTAGTGGTCGCGGGGCACGCTCGACGCTGTTTACGTGTGAATTTGTAACTGTCATTTGTATCGGGTACTATAACTTTAGTGTGCATTTGCTATTGTAGCTGCATTCTAGAAAGATTTTTTTTATAATCGATGGGCTTTCATTATCATCATCAGCCTATAGCAGTCCACTGCTGGACATAGGTCTCCCCCAATGAGCGCGATAGCGCCCTGTCTTTAGCTTGCCGCATCCAGCATGTACCTGCAGTCTTTCGCAGGTCGTTATCCCACATGGTCAGAGGGCGTCCTACACTACGATTACCGAGTCGTAGTCTCCACTCAAGAACACGTTTGCCCCAGAGGCCATCGTCGGTTCTTCGCGAGATATGGCCGGCCCACCGCCACATCAGCTTGCTAATAGGCAATAGGCTTGCGATAGGCTTTAGTTTGACTATATTCTCATCTGATGGAAAGTGACGATGTTGTCGACGATGTATCACAAAGGTCTAGCAATTTGCTAGTCAAGCAATTTTTTTTATAAAATTTAGGAAATGATTAAAGGTACACGCTTGACGCTGTTTACGTGTGAATTTGTAACTGTCATTTGTATCTTGTAATATTACTTTAGTGTGCATTTACTATTGTAGTTGCATTCTAGAAAACGTTTTAGGGTTCCGTACCCAAACGGTAAGACGGGACCCTATTACTAAGACTTCGCTGTCCGTCCGTCTGCCTGTCTATCCTTCTTTCACCAGGCACCCGTTAGACAATTGACTTTTTCACGGATAAGGTATGTGTATCTGTTGCGGCTAAAAACATAATCTTCTTCTTATATAAAAATCAATTGCTGTTCGTTAGTCTCGCTAAAACTCGAGAACGGCTCGGCCGATTTTGCTGATTTTGGTTTCGAAATGTTTGTCTTATTTCAGGGAAGGTTTAAACGGTGAGAAAATATGGTAAAATTGCAATTTCCACGCGGGCGCAGCTAGTATAAAATAAATATTTAATGGAGGCATACAAAAAACGTGATTTAACGTTCTCGTAAATGGAAAATTTAATATATCTTTTACAAGCCGTCAGACTATAGTAGAATCAACCTGTAGATATTAAAAAACCTATACGAATATTAATTAGGTCAGACAATATAATTAATAGCAATTAATTGCTGTCTGACCTATGAATTGGGTAATAAGCATGACCCTCAAAGTCACCACTCGCTAGCTATTTATTTTATGTATTCTGGTTGTATTTCTATTTGTACTTACTATATGAATATTCCGACCAGGTGGGATGACGACCTGCGAAAGACTGCAGATAGATGCTGGATGTGGCAAGCTGAAGACAGGGCGCTATGGCGCTCATTGGGGGAGCCCTTTGAGATTGATGATTATATGAGTATTATATTAGGATTATTTAAGTTTTAGCACCTGCCATCCTTTGATTTTATCTCTCAGCTTTGATTGCCTGAATGAAATACTAACTGCTATTGTTATTATTTATTAATAAATTGCTGCGCCCTTACAGGGTATATGTACCCACCTCTTAGCTAATAAGACTGTATGTGTCATTATCATCAGCCTATATTAGTCCACTGCTGGACATAGGCCTCTCCCAATGAGCGCCATAGCGCCCTGTCTTCAGCTTAACCCATCCAGCATCTAACTGCAGTCTTTCGCAGGTCGTCATCCCACCTGGTCGGAGAGCGTCCTACACTACGTTTACCGGGTCATGGTCTCCACTCAAGAACACGTTTGCCCCAGCGGCCGTCGGATGTATGTGTATGCAATAAATAAATATGAATAATGAACATGAAATCGGCTTAAGCGATAAGGCCGCCAATTCATGTACGTTTTTTACAAAACCTTTTTAGATAACTTTTATGAATAAAGGATTATCTATCTTTTACTTCTATATATTATATAAGAGATATTTAACGAAATGCACTGGTTAATAATAATGATGATATATCCGAATAAGCCATGACATCAGAGCAGAGAGTGTGTCATAGATGAAGTGAATCATAACATGAGATTTGGTTGTCTAGCCTACTCTTACCAGCTATTGATTTCAATAGGGTTGCCTCTAACAATCCCTGCACCGCTGAGGCCAGAAAATCTGAGAGTTGTAATAATCTATAATATAAAAATGGATCGCTGAATGTGTTGCTAAGCGCAAATCTCGAGAGTAGCTGAACCGATTTCGCTAATTCTTTTTTAGAATATACCTTGAAGTACGAGGATGGTTCTTATGGAGAGAAAAAAGAGAAATTTTAATTTTTTGAGACCGTCCGGGCGAAGCCAGGACGGTCCGCTAGTACTTCACAAATAAGATTTTTTTACAGACCATAGAAAAGTGTTCATATTTAACTTATTCTACAGTCCAAAGTAATATATAGTAGGTACCTTAAAACTAGCATACATCAAATATAAAAAAGACTAAATTAATAACTCGCTTTTTTGTGATGTGTTATGCTACATATCCAGCAAGGATAAATGATATATCTCAGGATTCGATTTATGACTTTTTATCTACTACTTTCAGAGAACAACCGCTGGGGTGAACGTGTTCTAGAGTGGAGACCGCGGTAAACGTAGTGTAGGATGCCCTCCGACCAGAAGGGATGACGACCTGCGAAAGACTGCAGGGAGATGCTGAATGCGTCAATAATAATTATGCAAGGGATTTTACAGTGAAAGTAACTATCATGGATTTTGCTTACTAAAATAACGCAGCCCTAGATTTCGCTCTGACATTCGCAGCCTCTAAGGGCAGACAACTCAATCATCCATTTTTCTTCGGAACGTTAAGGAAAATTGGAATTTTGTCACCGTTTATACTGACTGATCTTTCTTTAGCTTCGTACAATTTGCCAACCATCTTTGATTGGAGTGCGTAACGGGATATCCGGCCGCCATTTTTTCCTCTTTTGCGGTAAATTCCCTTTCGGATAGTAGGTATTGGTTTGATTTATTTAGGGAAAAATAAGCACTTAGCCACAAATACGCGGTAAAGATTCGCGGAGCTCGAATAAATTTGATTTCATTCTTGTTTCGAACATGTGCAAAATCTCCATTTGAGGTTTTTGGTGGTTTTTGGGTATTTTAGTGTGTTTACCTTCGCAGTCGGGGTAATCTCTACTAAGAAATTACATACTATCCCAAAAAATATTTGATTGTCAATTTTTGGGACACTATTGAATTCTTAACTCGTTTTGATATTTTACGAGTAAAATAGTGTCAGTTTCAGTTGTATTAGCAATCTAAGTCATCTTTAGACCGACTGGGTAGAACTAGGCCTTCTTCTTCTTCGTCTTTAAGTACTTTACCTGGATATTTTGAAGTACCTACTAAATTAAACATTGATAGAAAAAAAAAGTCAATAGGTTTCGGTTCCTTAACCGACATGTTCGAATATAAGTAGTTAAGTACTCTGTTTCCAGCAAATAATATAGTAAAAGTTCTATGGTCATTCTCCCTACATTACATTAAACTGGAAGTACGGTTCCGATGTTTATTTTCGTCGTTTATTCACTACTCGGAGCGCTCACATCACATAATGAATTACACGGCGGCGACATTCAATTTATTTAATTGCGACGAAGTTGCGGTGTCCTGATTTTATTATACGCTGAGTGCAAAGTTCATTCGTTTGGTTTAGCTGGGTGAATTATTGTTTTAGTTTTTAGTATAGTGCATAGAGAAAAATTGTTCACGGCTGAGAGGGATGGTTAACACCATCCCTATGCTATATTTATTATTATATTTATATGCTATATTTATTATTATATTTATATTTTTCACTGCTGGGTGTAGGCTCCCCTTTACTAACTTAAAGGGGAGCCTACACCCAGCAGTGGGTTCGGAATGATGATGAATACAGAAATAAAATAAAATTAAACCGGGTTCAAGATAATGTAGGTATCTTAAAAGTAGGTACATAATCGAATCCCTATTGATGCATAGATATGGTACGTAGGAGGAAGGTACCTATCCTTTTCATGCATATGTCTGTTATCTTTTTGGCATTGTCAAAATAAAAAGGAGCGGGGGCAGAGGTAGGGGGGTAGGGGCAATATAAAACGTTTACCAGGAATAACAGACTTAACCGTAAATAGAAGCTTTTCTAAAGCTTTCATTTGACATTTTCAATACCATACATTGAACCCGTATTATCAATATCTCCCTTTCATACAAATCTTTCATTATGGTGACTAATAGGCACTTTGGCACTCCATTACATCGTCATATATTTTGTGATAAGAATTTTGTAAGTAACTGTTTTCTCTTTTTACATAATTTTGGAACAGCTGTGCAGAACGTGCGACAAACTTTTTCACGTTTCATTTCTCGTAATATTTCAACGGATTTTATCATTATCCATAATATTTATAGTGTTGCGCTATAATCTGAAAATATATGGTATGGTATGGTAGGTGTACTCCTATTTCCGCACTAAGACTCCGATTGGTCCTTTGTGCGTAGTGTGTTTGCTAGTTTAATCAGCCTAGCTCCGTCCAGAAGCGCAGAATACTTTTTGGATCTTCACAGGCTTCGCGGAGTGACTCGGGTGGTTGAGGATTTCTAGTCGTTGCGCTGTTACTCCCTCGCATTCCAGGACTACGTGGGCAGCTGATTCTTCGTCGCTCAGGCATCCTCTGCAGAGAGGGCTGTCTGTTGCTCCGATGGTGAAGAGGTGTTTGTTTAGTGGGCAGTGTCCTGTGAGTGTCCCCACTAGGACGCGTAGGTCTGATCTCGTTGCAGCTGGGAGTGCTGCTCTGGATCAGTTATTTATGATATAAAAGGCGAGTCTCAGTGTTATTTAGTCAAAGTAATAAAGTACTTTATAGATTTTGATTCAGATTTCTCAAACTTCCGGTATTGATTTAAAAAAATACGTGCCATCGGACCAAATGTACGGGACCAGGATTAAACCGGGGTCGGTCGGCACGGCACTTACACTGTTCGAGTGGACTGTATAACTGCACGCTAATTTGCCTTCCAACTCAGATTATCCATATGTCAGCCTCTGTGTACGAGGGTGCTGGGATTCTGTGTAGGTTGAGATTGAGACAACGTTGTGGCTTCCAGTAACGATCAACACTCATACTTCCACAGTTAAGTGCTTCCTTGAGCGTTCAGTTGTGGGCCCCATAATCATATACTCTTGGTAGGCAGATTGGTAATGGCAGTAGACGTGTTTCACCACGGCTGTGCTAGTACCAGTCTTAGACCACAGATACTCAATATATTTAGTGTTGTCATCACATTGGCATAATAGGTGATTAAGTATAAGTATCACCAGGTATCACTATGCTCACCCTATTGCGCGAACAACGCAAAACGATGCGCGCAAAAAGATGGGTAATTTTTGCGTGTTGCGTTTTGTGAAAAGGAACTATTGTATCTCGATTGAAATAACAATTCAATACAAAAATACTTTATTGTACACCAGATACAGATCATTATAAATGACATTACATGCGACAAGTACAATGGGCGGCCTTATCACTTAGAAGCGATCTCTTCCAGGCAACCCTTGGATGGAAAAAATTATGTGAAATAACGACTCATTGTAATATTTATTTGGCAGAGTTGTATTTCTGTCACACTGTGACATAGTATGGCGGTTGGGTTTGGTTGGGGTGCGTCAAAGCTGACATGCATGGCACTGATTGGTTATTTGGAAATGGACGCTCCAGGTAGGTAAGTACGAAAAAAAGTGATCCTGCAATACGACCTCTTTGATTTTTTTTTATAAACTACTGACTTATATTGTGTTCAGTCTCAGAGATACCAAGATCGACTGAGCTGATTATCAGCGGCATTCGTTTAGTATAGCAATAATTGAAATGATTCATTTTTATAGCAGAAACTGAAGAAAAAAATGAAATTGGTAACTTGGCCTGTACGAGCCTATGTTATAGTCATAACATAGACTCTGACAGACCAAGTTACCAATTTCATTTTACTCTTCAGTTTCTGCTATAACAATGAATCATTTCAATTATTGCTTTACTATTTTATGACTATAACATAGACTCGTACAGACCAAGTTACCAATTTCAATATAAATTGTGGCAAATTCCTTTCTAAGTATAGTCATACTTAGAAAGGAATTTGCCACAATTTATATTCATGAGTAGTTATAACAAAAATGCACACAGGAACCCCCTATTTTACCTATTTTTACCCCAACCAGGGTAATCACTTTGCCATTTTATATTTTTCCAATAAATTGGGCAGATTTTTGGCACGAGGAGCGGCTCTCGTTAAAAATAATGAGGTTGGTTTTGGTGATAAATAATAGGTTTTGGTCGCCTTTGTCGTTTTTAGCTGTTTTCAATAATGTTATAGTGAGTCTCGTAGCGCGGGTGTCGGCTTAATTGTAATTGATAGGGTGATATTAATCAGATATTATTGTGGCAAAAATATCCGTATTTTATCATCTACGCGATTCTGGTTTTCCACCATAATATTATTATGTCTTGGTAGGTTATGTACATCAGTTATCTAGTACCCATAACGCAAACTCTGCTTACCATGGGGCTAGATAATGCTGTGTGAATTGTCCAGCATTATTTATTTATTTATTTTCAACACAGATTTATTTTGTGTGTGATAAAAAAGAAACACATATCGTAAATACTATAAAGCAGATAAAATCAAAACAATAATAATATATTTGTAGTAGTCCTGTCAGAATCCAATAAAAATAAAAAGCCTGCGAGTGGTATAAATCACAAGGAACACGCTTACCCTTCAAATAAACGGTATAGGTTCTCAAATAATTTGCCATAAGAACAATTTATGAGCACGCGAAAGCAATTTCGATTCTATAAGTTAACGCGCATGTCGTTCTGCCCTTTAGGAAGCCATAGGGGGCTACTTACCCCACTCAAATAATATCTATAAGTAGCCGAAGAAAAAATGGGTTCAGCAAGAGACGGGAATACACGTTTGACAAAATCTGGACCAGGCTTTGGTTTCTATTAAAAACGTTTCTTTGAACATCTGTGTCTGCTCCTGGATCCTAAAAAGGATTACATTTTTAAGATCTAGGCGCAGTAAGATCAGATAGATCCTAAAAAGACTTTTTTTTCAAGTATCCCAATACATTAAGAGTAATATACTTATCAAGATGATAGTAGCAAGAAGAAGTCGCCCATATAATATAATAAGTTCCTTTCGGAAAAGTTTGCTCTATTTTAGTCCACATATTCACTTACTCAAGGTAGCGGCCAAAGGTTTTTCTTATCTTACTTGTGTTTACCTACTGCTGGCCAAAGACCCATAGTCTTCCAACAGTCGCGTTCGTAGGCCAGTTTCCGCCAATCTACGGAATGCGTTGAATCGTCTTACCAGTGTCTCTTAGACATGTCTTGGCTTCGCCCGTCTTTAGAAACCGACTGTTTGACCATTCGTGGTGAACAAGGATCTCTAGATACATGTGGCTCACGGCCAAAGGTTAACATCACCAATAAAACAGTTTAAAACCACTACTGATGAAGAATATTTCATAATTGAAAAGATAACCTTGTCCATCATCAGCCTATGTTAGTCCACGGCTGGGCATAGGCCTCCCAAAATGAGCGGCATAATCTTCAGCTTGACGTATCCAGCATCTACCTGTAGTCTATCGCACGTCATCCCTCCTGTCCGGAGGGCGTCCTACACTACGTTTACCGAGTCGTGATCTCCACTCAAGAACACGTTTATCCCAGCGGTAGTCAGTTCTTCGCGAAATATGGCCGGTCCACTGCAACTTCAGCTTCTGAATTCTTAGAGTTATGTCGATAACCTTGTCCGACCAAGTACAAATTCTAGCTGCACCCTCATTGCCCGACCTTTGAATAGCTGGGGAGACATTTAACGGTCAAATACGTTTGTTGTGCTGGCAGTGAATACGAAATGTGTAATGGGAACAGCTTTGATAGGTCACGGAAAAGTGGCCAATTGGGGACGCTTTGTTTGTTCTTTACAGATTTTTATTGAATTACCTCCATAACGGAAATACCCTATCGCTTTGGAAGCCGATATATTATGCAAGAATGTATCTAAGACCACGTAATAAAATATGGCCCCATGTACTTAATAAAATGTATTCTTATCGTCTCCACTGAATAAAGTTTTGAAGCAGCGAGATTATTCTTGAACGAAATATCATGTCGCTTGGATCTTCGGAAGCCTATAGTTGCAAATCTCTAAAAACCCATTATGCTTTAGAGTCCTTGGCTATCTATTGTAGATTGTCTGGGTAATCGATTGCCAACTGTCATTAATTTAATAACTGTTTCTTTTGAAAGTTTGTTTATAAGTTTTTGTTTAGACTATATAAGATAAGTGCATCTTTTAAAGGGCAATGTATACGCTTCTACAACAAAACTACAAGTGAGTTGCAAAAATTATCAATAAATAAATTTAAAAAAATTGTGAAGCATATTCTTTGTAAAAAGGCTTATTACAAAATATCAGATTATCTAGAAGATAAAAAAGCTTGGAACGAGTTTTGCTCCAACTCA
This sequence comes from Eupithecia dodoneata, assembly GCA_947044415.1. Lineage (NCBI taxonomy): Eukaryota > Metazoa > Arthropoda > Insecta > Lepidoptera > Geometridae > Eupithecia > Eupithecia dodoneata. Next base: position 3,285,613 of record OX345665.1, read on the forward strand.
AAATCTAACAACTTACAGATAAGCAAATCTATGTACTAGACACATAAGTTATGAACATACTGGTGGTTTCTTCTCACTTCTTCCACTGGTGGACAAAAAATTGAAGTGAACATCAATATAATAATGAATAGTATAAAATATGACTTGTCTAAGTGCTTATTTGTAAGCCTAAGGAAATAAACTTTCATTTCATTTCATTTCATTTCAAAAGTTAAGTGTGCCGTAAAGTATTTTCTAGCAGAGATGAAAATTTAATCTGGAATAGACTGGAGTAAATTTTTTATCTCTGTTCAAGACATAATGAATTTCGAACAGTTTTCTCCTCTAATCGTCCTGCTTAATCTGTTGAGAGTTGAACTTGTCACAAGGCAGACATTTGTTTTCATCAAAGCTTTCATCGCAATTTGTCTCTTATTTCCTAAAGTACCCTGAAATAATTGATGAATATCTATCATCAATTATTTTCGGCTACAATTTCCTAATTTGCGAAGTTTGTTTACTTGAAACTGGATCGCAACTCGTATATCAGAGGGTGGAGGTTTAATAAGCGACGATTATAAAGTGGGGGCAAACTCGGTATAGAAGTCCAGACGACTCAACGAGCTCGTGACATACGGACCAAAAATCTAACTTTTTAAAGATATTTTATTATTACATAGGGACACTAGGTATATATACGATAACCACCATACAATTGCAGCGACACTTCGTGGTTCTTTAAAAAATAGTTTTCGATATTTTATAAAATTGGTTGTTAGTTAATGTACCTACTAACAGGGCTGGCGTTCGACTAATAGGTAAATAAATAAACCAAAACGCCTGTAATGTTAACTTATTCCTAATTGAATCATTATTCACAACGGCCGGGTGATTATGTAACTCGCGACCGGTTTGCGACAGGCGTAAATTAAGCAATCAGTGCTGTCAAACGTCAATTTTGTATTAGTTTGACACCAGCTACAACGTCAAAATTGGTCAGGATGGGCTTAGGCTGTGGATGACGATGATGGCCCTGCTAGCTATAAAGTTTTCCCCAACTTTAAGTCACCACTAGTAGTTCCTTTTAAAATCCAGGATGATCTGCTTTGAAGCTAAATATTGCTAAAAAATCTCTCAATCTAGCCCCAAAGTGAAAAGCGGATCAAAAAAAGGCAAGTAAGACAGGATTTAGGTTTCATCAATAGATAAAATAATTGTTAACTGATAACTGGTTGCCTGAACTATCTGCAAGTGTGTACTACACTTTGGTTATTCAGTTTGCAATATCTTTGTATAAACTCGAGTCAGGCCGGGATTAGGTTAGATTAATTTTGATGGACTGTAAGGAATTGTTTAGTTGACAGCCGGCTTTCGGGGGCGAAATTATTTCGTAATTTTCAAGTCATAATTTTGAATTGTTTTAATTAAAGTTTCAAATTAATAATAGGGGTAAATGGAAATCGGTTGACGAGGGATTTGTAGATTTTGTAGTGATAGATAAAGGTTATGTTATGATATTTCGATATAATCGATGTCTCGGGACTTAATTAATTATAATGTACTTCAGCCAAGGGTAACGGCAATATTTTAGGATTATGATCCTACATTATTTTACATACCTAAGTAATTATCATTTGTTAGTATTATTGTTTGCTGGGGCAAACGTGTTCTTGAGTGGAGACCGCGACTCGGTAAACGTAGTGTAGGACGCCCTCCGACCAGGTCGGATGACGACTTGCGAAAGACTGCAGGTAGATGCTGGATGCGGCAAGCTGAAGACAGGGCGCTATGGTGCTCATTGGGGGAGGCCTATGTCCAGCAGAGGACTGATATAGGCTGATGATGATGATGATGATGAAGTAATTATCACAAAGGGTATTTATTAATCTAAATAGTATTTAAAATATAGGAAGACTTGCAATGTCATCCTAGCGTCGAGTAGCGGAACGAATTCGTTCAACAAACTATCAATAGATGTCGCTAAGAGCCACTCATGCGCACATATTGTTCCGAGTATGCGCACGAGCCGAATAAGCTTTCATAGCTTCAAAAAACGTTTTTCCAATCAAATTGACTATGATTTCTCCAGTTCAGAACTTATTTGACTCATACGCATCACAAAATGGAATAATTATTTAAGAGATTATTTAAACAATCAATGCATTCGGAATATATAAATTATAAATAAATCATTAATGCTGGATAATCCACACAGCATCATCTATATATTTTTTTTATTATACATAGAAAATACCCAACACCCCGAACAAAAATATTTGCAGATCGTACAAACCGAAGGTGGTCCGAAGGTGGGAATCGAACCCGCAACCTCCTCCGTCACCATGTCAGGGCATGTTGTTTTTTCTTATTTTATTAATATAAAAATTTCAAATATTTAACTCACGTTTATTTTATTTATGCCGATGTGAATTACAGCGCCTATTACACACCTGCATTTAATTTTTACATACATATAACTTGTACCTGTATTTCATACATCCGCTACAAATCATATTTGTAGGCGAGGATTTCGTTCCATATTTTAAAGTCAATTGTCGTGTTTATTTTTTTGGGTATTTCTCAGTTCCGCCGTAATTGGATCCAAGCGGCTGCAAGCCCCGTGAAATCACTAATCCGGCTAATTCTGACAGCCATATGTCACTCCGTAACGACTGCGTCGGCGGCGACCTTACGTATTTCTTCATTTTTCAAGACATCATTTTCGCCCGACACAGGCTACCAACAAAAAATTAAACAGAATCTTATTCCTTCCTTAAATTGTATTTCCAATCTGAATCTTATTTTCATACATAAAAAGCATACCTACCGATGGAGATGACTTGTTTTCAAGATTGATACCGCCTCGACTTGAGTGACATGACAGCCGTGAAATAAATAAATACGTGTGTTTGATATTATCATCTTTACGCTGTGTAGTTTTTCTGGACTTTGTGACTAACATGATATTCGAAATTAATTCTAAAGACCTACCAATAAAACGAGGTATTTATTCTGGGAATCTTACGATATTCAATATCAGATATAAGTTTCGAGAAATCATATTCTTAAAGTTTTCCGTCGAAAACACTCTAACTTAGAAATCCAAGTAGCCTTTGATTAAATTCAAACAGTTCGAAACTTTGTAGAATTGCTTTTAAAGAGCTTAGCAAAGTAAATAAGAGTCGACGAAGCCCACGCGATGGTGATAACTCAAACTATAAGTTGGATAAAAAGTACATAAAAAAATATGTCTTGGGTCGTCGCCTCGCATATTTCGGCGGGGATTTGAACATGTGTCAAGGCGGTAGCATATTTCAAACTGTAGGAAAGTGAGGTATTTAGGAAACGGCAGCTAGTGAGGTAATTCTGCTATCAAGCAAAATATTCATTCTTTTATTTGTTCCGAATTTTTATCAAATGATCTCTTTGAGCTTACATCCTAGGAGATATCACTATCGTCGTTTATTATCTAGATTTAATTATCGTCGTTGTTGCGTTTATTTATATGATGGGTATCTCTTACCTTACTTATCCTACCTTATTTTTTACTAAACCTTACTTTCGTACATAACAAAAACTAGCCATAATAGGTTTAGGTTTTTAGATATTTATTCACAAAAAAACAACTATAAGTATAATATTTGTAATGCTATATATAGTTATATAGATTTAACATTTGGACTTCAAATTTTGAAGTCCAAATGTATAATCTATATAACTAAAGGCAAGGCACCTAAAGTGAAGTTTTAGTCTAAAATGACTAGCAAAATCGTGTGCACACAAAACATGACATCCCTAGCTTCGTGTGTAAGGATAGAGACATATGCCGCATTAGAGAGGATTATCTTAAATAGGACCACCTGTTTGGAGTCAAGCTTCGCAGGAAACATTCGTTTTAAAGTTATCTGTTTCAGGTAATGCTTATTTATGTATTGAGGATGTGTGGCGCTTAGCTTTGCGATCCTGCTCCTCGTACTTTATCGTTTCACATCAAAACATTGGTAATGAGATTTGCTAAGTTATGTTCTTCTGAGAATATCTGATTAAAGATTATTTATGCTTTTATGTCTACTCAATGAATTTATTCGTTATTAAAAGAGGTTATCTCTTTGACTAACAAATACATTTATTTGGAATGTGGTGAGTTAGACTGACTGGACGATAACTTGAATTACTATCAATATTTCCATTGGTACATGTTATTAAAATCCCTATATAATTACAAAGGTTTAGGGATTTTTTGAAATACGTACGTATCGTACTCTGAAAATGTATATTATGGAATATAGGATTCCATAATATACATTTTCAGAGTACGAGAGATACGGAGTACGATAAATAAATTATGCTATATAATAAACACAGAATCTCTTTCGAAATTTAGCCCTAAACTAAGCAAAGCTTGTTGGAAGGAATTGGAAGGAAGTTTCAGAACGCATCCCGTTAAGCTTACTCTAAAACTAAAATTAATGCGATTACAGCAGGATGGGTGAACACGAACTTTATCTAATCTCCCCTTGTTTCCTCCCTGGCCACTTAAAATGGAAGTGCCATAATGAGGCTTAAATGATTACAGACGATAATGACAAAAACTAAAGGAAGTGTTTTAACGGGTTTGTGTTGGATGGTTACCATGACGACTTCGAACATATCGCTTTGTTATTCGTAAGTCATCTATGCTTATTATATCAAAACTTCAGAATATTTTGCAACAATAAAATGAATAAGGTAATAAATAAACATGCATTAAAAATAAAATAATGCTTACAATTTCAAAATATAAACTAAAACTTGAATGATGTAAAACATGTATAAAATATATCTCATCACATCTAGAAGTCTGCAATTCGATGTAAGGTGTGCAAAAAGCTACTAGAGTTTACTTTTTAATTTCTAGCTTCCACCAAACAATACGTTAGATTTAAAAGCTTACCCGCAAAAGCGTTCAGAAAGTGTCACCTACACGCGTAAAAAGACGCAATGTTAATTTTCACACGCGTTTTATCTATCCCTCGAGGCAGCTACCATGATTGAATACAACGCCTGTGCTTCGAATACCGCCGAAATAAAAAACGACTCCATTAATGTTTTTTGTGGTTTTTGCACCTCTAAAAGCAAAATATGTGAAAACACGTGATGTGTGAAACGCTAAAAAGTGTTTTGAAGTTGCCGGTAAAGTCGTGAAAGCTACTGACGGCCGTTTAGATTAGAGTATTGATAAAAATGTATTTTTTAACAAGAGGCAGAGTTTTTTTTTATGTGGAGTTAAAATTTAAAATGATTTCGGAATCATTGAATAATATTAAGCTAAAGCAAAAATTACAAGATGTCTTAAATAAATACAGTTCTTTGATCAACTCATACTAAGCTCTTTAAAATTTGCGACCATTTCTGCGGCAACAGTAGCAGGGAAATTTTAAGCCGTTTCCTGAACCCTCTATTCTAAGCATATCAATAGAACGTCTTATTTATTCAGCCATAATGTTCAATTTGTATTGTAATCTTCGTAAGTTCTCGAGGCGTCTGGCAGTAACTAACGGGATAAGGACATCGTAAATTGGGATCAATGAAGTTGGAGGCCTGTGTCCAGCTGGAATGCTAAACTCGAATGTTTATTACAGTTTTTTGTATGTAGTTGCTAGCCTGTTTATAGTAATAAATCATATCATAAGCGCTTTTGAGATCATTGGTTATTTTTATTGTTTTCGGATTGCAATGAAAGCGATAGGCTTTATTAAATTAAACTTACACCTAGCCACGTAAGGAAATTTCGTTATGACAATGCTGTGTGCGTGGCTGAGTAGAAGGCTTCGATTACTACTTTTCAATAGAGACCATTGGCTTCAACCATATCTAAATCACAAAAAATTAAGTGAGTTCTTATGCTTCACATTTGGTCCAGCATTCCAACTCTTTAATTCATCAAATCACAAGCATTATTGAAAAACCTATTTAAATCTTAATTGGTCCTTTCCATCACGTCGGGCATTTTTTGCCGTTGCCTGAGGATGTTACAAAAACGTTGCTGCGCGTCCTACTTAAAGCAGCACTTGAAACCAATTATACTCTTAACTAAGCCGGCCGCAGCCCGAAATAAATTTATCGTGAGCCAGCATGCTCGAAACATATAAGGTGTATTTTTTCGACCTTTTGTGGACCCTTTTGTTGAATTCAGAATTAATTGTAAACAAATTAGCGCGTTTTGTTTGTGCCAACATAAATGTTAGGGATTTGGGGACACTGGAGTTTATAGGACTTTATTTTTGTTGCTGTTTGGATACTGGCAAAACTTATATTTGGGTTTCGTAAAAAATCACATAAGTTATTTTCTATTTTGCATCTAATCTTCAGGAAATTTGAAAAGAATTTGAAGATAATCAATAATTTGTTATACTTCTGATCTGATTTGCTTTTTGATAGCCAAACGACTTTTATAAACACCACTTGTTTTATTTAATACGCACATTATCGTATATTGAAAACATATGGTAAATCTATAGAAAGTAGTACAACCAATAATAAAAGTGTAAAATCACAGAACAGTGGCGCATAACTCAATCAACATCAATCCAACCTGGACGGGGATTTAACAAGTAACGTCAGTCTGCACACATTTGCTACCGTATTCGTTCTAGATGATCTAGTAACTCGCATAGACATAAAACCTGCGAAAACAGTAGCGAGAAAGTCATGACATTTTACCGTTCCGATATAGTTTTCGCAGATCAACTATTTAGGTTTAATTGATTCGGATGCATGTATTGACCATGTTAAGTTCGATGAAGACCACACACTGATACTTTTCTTCAACAAGCTAATTTAGCCGGTATTTTATGAGTAAACGATTAAATTATTAATACAATCAAATAGGGAGTTCTCTACATGAGGGACCAAACAAAGGAAATAGTGATGTAGTGATAACGACTACCAATTGGTAGAATTTAGGACGAGTTACCTAAGCAAAATTTTTGGTCATTGGCGATGATGTTTTTTACTAACTATGACATAGTTAGCCAGTGTTCTAGTATGAAATAGAACGTAGAAACGCTGCTCGCAACCAGGCGTCCTGTCCAATGTTTGCGTATTCCCTATCCGCGTAACTTAATTCGGAAAGCGAGTTGTGTGCCACGGCCCTCGTCCGAACAAGCTTGTCACTACAATGAATGTGCCCCACAAATCACCGGTTCGGCTGCACCATTTTTTGTCGTTTCGTTCATTTCGCAGTGAAATTGAGTTCCGACGAAAATTTGAGCCTTTCGTCCTGTCTGGGGCGTAAAAAAGAGTTGTAAACAAAATATCGGCCGGTGATCTATCATGGCTCGGAAGTGATGAGATTCCGATTTCCGCATCCAGTTTGTTTGTAGCAAAGATGGACTGCTACAAACAAACTGCGATGTCTGTGTAGCCGCTTCTTCGTCAAGTGTAAGATATAAGTGTAAGAATAAACTTGGTATGTTTCGGCACAGAAAAACTATAATAGGCACCTGGTCTACTTATAGTCTTTCTGTGCAGAAACATATGTAAACGCCGAAAACGAAAGCCGTAATACTACATACCTACACTACAAAATAGAAACGTTCTTTTTGTTTGACGGGCTTCAAGTCTTAACCGATTGGAAAACTTTTTCTTTCTGCATTGTGCTTTTTTAAATAACAAACCGATTCCACAATCGACTTAAAAATCGTTAATGTTTTATGGGTAACCGAGATGCAAAGAACAATTTGGCTTCACCGTGTTTTACTGGCCATCAATATGCACATGTCAAAGTGGTACCAAATTACGTTTTTGACACTCGAAAACCTTTGAAAAGGTGGGTGAGCTTATAGCCCTTAATTTATAGCTCAGGCCCCGTAATTTTACTCGCACGTTATTATATTTCAAAGTTGTGTCGTAAATCAAGATGGATTTAATTTTTATGTGACATGGTTTGCATTTGGTAAGTCTTGAGTTCGGCCTCATGAACTTTATTGGTTGTCAGAACGATTTGTAGGTTTAGGATTTTTTGCATAAACTGTCACATTCCTAGGAGATAATGCATAGGTAATTATGTAGACATGTTGATGGATTTAGCTATTTTTAGTTGAAAAAGCTTATAGATACAATACAAAAATACTTTATTGTACACCAGTTACAGATTATTATAAAAGACTTCACATGATACAAGTACAATGGGCGGCCTTATCGCTTAGAAGCGATCTCTTCCAGGCAACCTTTGGATGGAAAGAATTAGAAATTAGAAGATGTTCATTATAAAATAATTAAATAATTATACATTCAGTGCCAGTGAACGATTTAAGTTTTAATATGCTATGCTAGGCCAATAGTTTATTTGGCAAAACAAAACTATTTTATATTTCTTTCCAAATGACCACCAAAAACCATTTCTCGAAAACACCGACATAAATTATAAAATCTCAAATTCAAATTTTATTTGAAACAATAAATCATAACACGTGGAACTTCTAATTAAGCGAAAGCCAATCTATATTAACTTCCCTAGTAAGCGTAAAGGGTCAAAAATGATTAATGACTTTTTCAAAGAACAATATCGGATGGTCAGTTTAAAAACCAAATAAGATGATAATGAATCTTCATTATGTAATCTCTTGAGAATGTACGCAAAAATTTATATAAAAGAACGTGAGATTCAAGGTATATATTAAGACGACACACACAATGATCATTGATTTGTGAGCTATTCAAGTAATCTATAGAGTAGGTATTCAGCCAGGCAATAATATAAATTGGCAGACTGATGAATTCGTACTGAGGGAAGGTCAAGTCCCACGGAAATCGTTTTTTTAGAAATTATTTAATTAAGTCTGATGAATGCCTGAGATTATATTTTTTAGATACATGTTTTTAAAGTTGCTGTATCTTTATTATACATAACACTACGACAAAATATGTACGGTGTAAGATGCTAAAGGTAAAGCTTACATGCATAAGTACATCTACATAAATAGCCACAGAATAACTATATAGTACTAACACCTAGGTAAAGCATAACGTGCATAGGTAAGCTTACATGCATAGGTTAGCTTACATACTTAGGCTAGCTGACATAATGTACATACTTAGGTAAGCTTACATGGATAGGTACATCTATATGCATAGGTAAAACTTCTGTTCATAACATCGACTACGTAGTCGATGGTTCATAACGTGGGCTTCATCTCTTACTTCGCTATCAAGCTGTCTGTCACCTATCCGATCCATTTGTAAACATTGCAGTCGGCTTATCCCATCACAAAAGAAACATACATTGGAATTCATTGGACCACTTCCCGTTCATTTCGCCTTTGAGCATTCCGTCAAACAATATGTTTGCTAACAAATTAGCTAGCCCGCAAACTCAGAGTACATCTGAGTCAATTTAGGTTGTCCTTATTGAATTACCGACCCACACGTTACCGTGTCTGCTACGACCTTCACTATCACACTGAAAACTAAACTTTACACCCTACATTTGTAATGCTATTATCTAGTGGCAGGATTGCTGGCCTGAGTTGGAGGCTAACGATGGAAACTGAATCGTATATCTTTGTCGATAAGGTGGTGTGTGGTTAGTTGATTGTGGGGAACACGTGAGGTAAAGGGGCTATGAGTGATGTGACGTATGTAGCCTCTGACTTTGCTGTGCGATCGGGTTGGCTTGACGTGGTCTCTTGTTGATTTGATCGTTAGGAACACTCTCGTGTCTTCTATGGCAGGTAAAAATGAAACGTATCACCATTTTTTTATGCAGTCATTTTAATAATGTGCAAGTGACTGTAATTCTGTCTCTCTGTTGTTCGATAAACAACGACAAGACGAATATACCGAACATCGAGCACATACCTGAGTGTGCGCTCGATGATCCGGAATAAGTACATTGGTTACTCGAATCCCGCAAAAGAGCGTTCGAAGCTACGGGCAGAAGCTATTATCTGATATAAGTCTTTTTAAGCCTTGCCTACTTTGACAAGTGTCAAAGACTACATTTAACAATAAGTAAATAAATTGGGGCATTCCTCGAAGCGCACCCAAATGAAGCGCACCTAAGTACTTCCACATAGCGCACCCGTTTAGGTGCGCTGGACAATCCACACTGCATTATTTAGCTTCAAGCTAAGCAGAGCTTGTGTTATGGGTACTAGATAACTGACTACATCATACAATACATTACATACAATTACCTCGTCACTGTAGATACCTTTAGGCTGGGCTTTAGGTATTCATTTACATCACAAGGATCTCCTCTTATCTCAGAAGCTTACGATATAGTTTTCATAAGAGCTCTTGTTACAACATATTTTAACGAAAACCCAAGACAAAGCCTTCATCGAGTAACAATATCATTATTGTCTGATACCTAAATTTACATATTCTTTCAACCCGCCAAATTCTCAAAATACAGTCCATTGTTTTAGTATGTAAATTCTGTTTGGATCAGATGACAATAGAATTGAATATTACCCTTTCTGTATAGCACTCATTATTATGTTACTTGCTAAAAGTCTGAGAGATGGTGAAATTTAAAGCCATAGCAGCTATTATCAGGCTTAATGCTTTATCTATCTATCATAAAAAACATTGTTATTCACTCATTTATTTAAACTTAAGTACTTTTATAAAAGCTTTATTTGTTATCACTAACAATAAAGCTTGAGAAGATTTTGCTATATGGTTAGAAGTTAAAAGTTTACGTGTGCGTGCCTCATGTGGACAATAACTTCTCAATATAACCATTTCTATAAGCTCAAGTGGTCAACCATTTCCTGTGGCCAAGGCAGAATATCGAAATTTTAAGAACCCCTTATTCTTCAAACTCTAGTTTTAAATTAATCATTTTTCAAATAACTGATTTAGATCACATAAATACTTACAAGGGAGTAGAGTTGCATACATAGGTTTAGATTGTTCTGTGACCTAGGTTTTAGTGATAGTTCGTTTGAATTTTGCAGTATTCGTTTTGAAGTGACCGTGTGTAAAATTCTTCTCGATCCCTTGAGCTACAAAGTTCGTGTATTTCACTCTATTATGACGGGGAATCTCGAATAACCCCACGTTGTAGGTGCTAACCAAAGGTTAAGTGCTAAAGTGATTTCGCCAACGGTCCTGCTCAACTGAATCATGCTCAGATGCAATTTGCTAGATAATCATCGGAGGATAGCAAAATAGTTTGCATGAATTTATGAAAATGTTTTCACCTTGAAATAAGTATATTTAATAACTCATTGAAGTCTCACCCCGACTGGATTTAGTATGGCAAAAAGAAATAATAATGTGTTACAAGTGATTCATTGAAAACTATCAAAAAAGCTTCAATTTTTTTTGCCAAATGAGGACGAAATCCTATAATAATGTAGCCAAGAAATAATATAAAGACCACACGAGTACATATTTGGTACCTTAGTTTATCAAAATCACTTTAGCCGTTTTTAAGCTTAAATAGATAGATAAAAAAATATTTGTTGCGTTACGAGTTACAATTTACAGTAATATACAATTTTAAATAAGTACAATAGTTTTAAATAGATAATCAGACAAACTATGAAATTGTAAGAAAGTTCTTGGAAAAACATAGTGTAGGTAAGTTTATGTGTCTAAATGAAAAATAGACATGGCTCAATAAATATTTTTTTTAAAAGCAAAATCACTGATTTTCCAGAGCCAGCAGAACGAGTCGCAAAACAATTTGTAGGTACATAGGTATGAATTCATTGTGGTTGTGTAGCAAGTAGCATTTGAAATATATTCAAAGATTCCTACAAACGCCCACTTTAGTATAATACCGTAACGAACTACCATAAGCCGCCTCCGTCCACTACACCCGTTAAAGTCGTAGAAAGTAATGTTCATACAAAATCAAGTTCTAAAACTATCCAAAATAAGCGTCCAATTAATTTAACTTATGTGTTTTGCTTGCCATTATTTTTTATGTCACCTTCAATAAGGGACATTAAAATAACTGACTCATTAGGCCGGTTTTTCATTTGCCAATTAGTATTTTTTCCTGAGCCTTCTCAGCAGGAGGGTTTTAATGAATTATTTATAAGTAGTCATTTTGGAGTAGCTCAAAGAAAAATTATCATTTTTATGAAGTACCCGTAACTGTATGAGAAATTAACAGAAGTTACCTATCTACTAATTTTGTATTCGTCTGAAGTGATAAATTGCTATCTCCATAAAAACAAACCTGCTAGTGTTTTTGCGGACTTTGGTAGGTTGAGATGTAGGCGAGAGCAAATTTTTGATTGTGTTACATATCAATGTAATGTTTCCAAACTATCAAAATCCCACTTCTGCTACTCCAATAATGTATCGATATCAAAATCCCACTTCTGCTACACCTATAAAGAACTTTCGCCAATAGCAATGCGAGTCTTCTATTGTATTGTCTATGAACTTGATGTGGCAGATGATAAGCTTAAATCGACTTGAAGTAAAAAAGAAAAAACATTTTTTAAAAAGTGATAAAAAACCCCGTCTGTAAAAGGGCACCAAATTTTTTTCAAAGTTTATCAAACAAAAATGAAACATCTACCCATTAAGTTCCTCAGGCACGAGTCACATTGAAAGATCCAGTTTAATTTAGACCAAAACAATATTTTATCTCCATTCATCATAATAGAAACCGAATTGATTGGGCTATTAACGCTAAAATTAAATTACATTGTCAAAAATGATTACGTTTTATATCAAGGCGTGGAAGTGTTCTTAATAATTTAAGCCGAGAAACACAGAAACACGTTTGATATTATTGAGATGAGTATATAATTTGTTGAAAAGTTAAGTTGATAACTAGGATTTTTTTTTCTGTCTAATAATGTCTTATAAATACAAGGTTCCCATCAACTTGTAGGACCTATATTTAGATACCTAAATTAACCTGGAAGCCTGGTATATAGATCACTTCTAAGCGATAAGGCCGTTAATTGTGAATGTCTTTTGCAAAGTCTCTTTACAATAATTTTTAGGTGTATAATAAAGTATTGTTTTGTTTTTTTGAACAACTACTTTTAAGAAGAATTTTTCCTAAAATTTTGAAAACAAAATAAATTGCTCATAATTTGGGTCTGGGATAGGTCTGAAATTAATTTCTTAAACAAAAACAAAAAATCATTTTTTTCCTAAAGCATAAAATAAATCACCCATTATTAAGTTATTCATGTGGTCCGTATAAAAACACCTTTAAAACCCGACTGTTAGTCTAAGAATGATAGAGACATTAATATAAACCGTCACACGTCGAGACAAACTAATGTTTTTTCACTAATTTGAGAACCGGTATCGACAGAAAATAGTACAAAAACCCAATAAATTAAATCATTTAACTGTCTATTTGTAGTAACGATCCGTAAAAGTAGTTATAAATTATAATTTATGTTAATCTCTTGTAGATTTTACTCCTACGATATGTGGCTGGTTTAATTGCTTAGATTATTTTAATTCAGGTAGCTCCTCCAATCAAAAATATTCATAGATTCAGAATCTGCTAAGTGTTTCTGAATAAAAAATGTATTTAAAACAACTAAATAAATAAATAATGCTGGACAATTCACACAGCATTATCTAGCCCCATGGTAAGCAGAGATTGTGTTATGGGTACTAGATAACTGATATACAAATACATATATAACATAGATAGATATTTTTTATTATACATAGAAAACGACCAGAACACCCGGAACAAATATCTGCAGATCGTACACACAATTGTTCCGAGGCGGAAATCGCCCACCGCGCCACATCGGTCGTCAAAACTGAACATTATTTACTGTTTAAAACAATTCAGATTTGGAAATTTCGTATAATATATGGTACCTAAAAAATCTCCTATATTTTATTCTTGATCTTACTACCATTCCAGACACAACGATTTTTGACAATATACAAAAATTTTAATAAATGGACACTGCTGGACAAATTCCAAGGTATTTCTAGCCCCCAAAAAAAGCAAAGCATGTGTTATACATAACTGATAGACCCAATTAAAAAAGTATAAGTAAAGATACACACATAGACCTAAAATAAATAACTGTAGATCATGACAGCTAAGCATCAGTCACTCCAAAATGAAATCAAATTATGCCAAATTTGTTTACAGTTACGCCCATAAGTATATTCCAAATGAGATCCCAGTAGGTATACCCATAATCCCTAATCCAATAGAGCCTCATCAGACGAAACGCGTCGAGTTGTGAATGCGCATTCCAAGTTGAGATAAAGAGCTGGACATGATGCACGTGTCTGACGCGTGCCGTGATTCGGGGAGAGGATAAAAGTGGAGTTTTATATCTAACTAGTGTAGGAATTATCTAAGAGATGAAGTTAAAATCGAATTATGTCAACCTCGTTTGAACTGATTGGTCAAAACACAAATAACGAAACCGGCTTGCTTTGCTGGCCAACTGTATCGCTACGAGACATTTAAAACCTTATTACACTAGTTTAATAATTCACGCACATTATACCTGATGGTCCTCTACTAGGCAGCGGTCGTACCGTCCAGGCTTGGCAGTGAATTCTTTAAAAGTTTCTAAATATCTTCAGCTCGCCTCACACAGAGCTTGCAAAAAGAAATAACATTAAAATGGTTTTCAAGCGAAGCAATCCGCTGACTTGCTTAGTCAGCTGTTCATGCTACGTGGATACTCTAAAGGTGTACTTACCTAAAAAAATCCTATTCAATTATTAAAAATCTACTGGTGCATGTTCTGGTTACGAACGCATTCGCAGTAAGGGTAAAACACGTGGCCGACGCGTGCTGCGATTTGGGGGACACGCAAAAACATGTCCTCTAACTGTTCCCAATCGGTAACACACTGCCCTGCCCTTACTGCCCTTATTGATTTACTGTTTGGAAAATACTATAATGCGCACATTTTGCAGCATTTTGTGGGGTGCAAGGTTCCCGTTTTTAAGTATGAAATTGAGTCAAATTGTTCGCTCAATGGCTGCAAAACACCGAATTAAATGTAGCTGCGAAGTGTCTTTTTTTTTGCCAGTTTTAAAGAAAAATTCACACGTTTTTAAACGTTCCTTCATATTGTCCGTTTTATTGCTGTTAATTATCCGCCTCTGCTTCGCTGTCTTCCACAATCACACCCTAGCATAAACATTATTATCTTAAGTGGTTAAATTTTGTGAAACAATTCCTTTGACATCGTGCTTTTTCATTACCAATAAACAAAGGCATGCAGTTTCCCTATCTTTAAAAGGTATGAGGGCTACAAAACTACTTATGTAGGACCAATAAAACCGGAAATAGATTCCTCGTCTTCTAACGTACGCGTGCCATCCCTAAGCGGCAGACTAAAAATAAACCCCCATATGGGAGCTAATGCGTTAACAATGTTCGTCGATTGCAGGGACCTTACCCTACCAAATACATATAAGTGCAGCTGTAGATTTGGTAGCAGATTTGTGTTTACAGTCCGGTCTATAAGTAAACAGGACGAAATAAATTGCTGCTATTTTGTTAAAAAGCTTAAAACTTTTTGACGAGTTGTGACAATGAAATGTACAGTTTTATAAAACTAGTTCCTGTCCGATGCTTCGCACGCGTTGTTGCTATAGAAACGTATCTCAAAGACATTGATTAACGGGATAACAAGTGGGTAGCCATGGGGTAGCCTATGTTTTACTCATACAGAAAATTTCACTCCGATCCTTTTAGTTGTTTTGGCGTGAAGCGGTAACAAACATCCAAACATTTTTAATATTAGTGTGACTCAGTATGTTATGTACCTACTACCTATTTTAAATCTGATTCTAAGTCATGTGGCTTCGCACCAATTTGTAAGAGCTTGACCTACGACTCAACACAAGCAAGACTGCTCCAGGCATCTCGGTTCTGAGCTGTCGCCAGATTGTAGTCTTGATATCGGAAAGATCGGTTTTCACACTACATTTATCCAGCGATTTGATTTTGATTCTGAACAACATTATTTATCTTTATTTCACTCAAATACCTAAACTGATAGGCAGGTGCCTCAGATTTTCTATAGAAGGCCCTGTCATTGCACTATAATGGCACTATAATAAAATTACTTGCATTGTATAAACTAGATGCGCTCTGCGGTTTCGCCCGCGTTGAAATCTATGTGTCAAATGGTTTATAAACCTTCCTCTTGATTAATTCTATCCATTTAAAAACAACCGAATCAAAATGGATGGAAGGCACTATAGCACTAACCTAGCGCACCATCCTGTAACGTCTGTTTTTTAATTGTCGCGGCAATTGGTGGTCTCCACTTCCCAATCAATGCGATGCGCATGATATTGTCCTGCCATGCCGTAGGGCACTCGAGTCTTTACCTTTTTGCAAAGTACTGCGAGCTCCGCCGGGTGATTATGTAACTCGCGACCGGTTTGCGACAGGCGTAAATTAAGCAATCAGTGCTGTCAAACGTCAATTTTGTATTAGTTTGATACCAGCTACAACGTCAAATTGGTCAAAATTGGCGTTTGACAGCACTGATTGCTTAATTTACGCCTGTCGCAAACCGGTCGCGAGTTACATAATCACCATACCGGATTCATTTCCCTGGACATATCCCTACTTTTATTCCTAACAGATTTTTGATTCTTTAGGAAACGTCGACGCATGTTACTTTGTTGTATTGTTCTTGGGAGGTATTTTTCAACGAAATCAAAAAAAAAGTACTTATCAAAATAAAACTATAAAATCAGTCTTCCGATTCCTCATTTATGGACATGGAGTTGCTGCAATTTTCGCAGTACAAAATCGAATGTTCTGGTTAGATATAAATGTGGCAAGCATGACAAATATGCGTTGTTTTTTTAAATCCTTTTTAGATGGGTATATCTGACATCTTTTACGTTCTCCTGGAATTGTCTGAGGTGGTTCTATGGAAGGTTCGCCGGTGAAATCTGAGATGTTTTGCATAATTGTCGAAGTAAATTCACATGTGCTCTTCGGATTTGTAAATGGTCCTGAGTGCCTAGTTTTTTTATGAAATGTCGCTGTTTTATGTGTGTGTTATCATTGTTAGCCCGATATATTATATTTGAATTTTTGTTTTAAAATTTTTTTTTGTAATTTTTTTTTAACATTGCCAATATTTTCTCTGGATGATCCCACAACGCCATTTTTCACAAAAAATAAAAAAAAGGAGGAAACATTAA
Source organism: Eupithecia dodoneata (assembly GCA_947044415.1). Taxonomy (NCBI): domain Eukaryota; kingdom Metazoa; phylum Arthropoda; class Insecta; order Lepidoptera; family Geometridae; genus Eupithecia; species Eupithecia dodoneata. The sequence goes on from OX345665.1 coordinate 3,302,728, forward strand.
CAAAAACTTAAACAAAAAAAAAATATATGTTACGAAAACACCGCGTCAGCGATGACGCTGGGTCATACTGACCCGGATTGCCGTAACACACGTGTATCTCGCTGCGCAGGCGGCATCGCATTGAGAACCACACAGCTACCGGTAGAGGGAGGGTGTATCTCCAACTACACGAAAGATCAATTACACCGCAAGTATTGAAACTTTTTTACGAAGGTTTAAAATCACCTCGGGTCAATATGACCCAGCGTCATTGGCGCCGGGTTAAGTTAATTTTAACATTTAATTAGAGACATATGACTTAAAGTAAAATTAATATAGAGTAAAATGAAAATACGTCATGCTAAACGTGACTCCTCCAAACAAGAGGGATTTAGTCATAATTACCTCGATTGGCAATCTAGAAGAGACCTTTTGAAATATTATCTAATTCAGGTTAGTTTTTACCTGGGTCGCTCTCACTATACGTGCAAATTGTGGTTCGCTGAAGCCCTGTGGTCTCATCCAGATTGCAGTCGAAAAAGTCCGATGCTTGAAAACGATTGAATGAATTGAACGCAAAGGGTGGTGTTGACCTACTCTCGGCTTTTTCTGCCCTGAATTGGACATTGGAATAGACTTTGTACATTGAAGCACTAGTATTTGACGACGGCTAAAATGTTCGCACATTGTCTGTGACTATTTTTATTTGAAGCCCAAATTGTTTCTTTTGTCGAATGAATAGTTGACCAGAGATTTGATTATTTATTGATACAATAGAATTCAATTACTCTTTATTGCACACCAAATAAAAACAGATACACAAGACAGGAAAAAAACAAATACAAATATGTTGTACAATGGGCGGCCTTATCGCTATGAGCGATCTCTGCCAGGCAACTTTTGGATGGATCTTTGATTAGGTAATTAATACAGATAGTAAGCGTCGGAACAATAGAACTGGCTATGAATATATCTATGACAATTTTTTCCCGTAAAAACAACGAATAACCACTTAAATTTGAACTACAGACCGAAAGCACGAAAATCTACGACACGATCACTATACATTTTTTTTATTATATCGCTTTAGAGCCATTGGATCTGTGTTGCCTCGAACGATCATAAAAGGTTTGTCGTAAGAAAATAACCTCCGTCTCCCAATCTCCTGTTTAATTATAAATAAAAAGTGGGAAGAGCTCCTGTTTCACTGTTAGTTTCTCATTAAGCTTTGTATATCGTATTTCAAAGGCTCAAGGCTCACTTTCGTGTAAATGAGGAAAGTAGGCACCTTGGTATAATTCTTTTGATATAGTGATGCCCTGTCACGATTTGTTTTGATATTCTGATTGAGATCCAAATTAAATGGATCGGATTTCCATACGCTTTCATCAAGAACTATTAGATTGTGGTGTAGAATCTCTTTCAAGGAATTTCTGAATTCTTTTCAAGTGGTGATCAAAAATGGTGTAAAAATAGTAAGATTGGACTGGCTGTAGACAGGGATGAAGATGATAAAGTAGTATTTCATCATCAACAACCTATAGTCCACTGCTGGACATAGACAAGAATTAGCATGTTGAAGGTGGGCTGACCATATAACACGAAGAACCGAAAACCGCTGTGGAAACGTGTTCTTGGCAAACGTAGTGTTAGACATCTTCCGGCCAGGTAGGATGAGGACCTGCGAAGGACTGCAGGCAGATGCTGGATGCGGCAAGATGAAGACAGGGCGCTATGACGCTCATTAGGGGAGACCTATATCTAGTAGTCAAGTATTATACGTTGATCTACATTGTATTCTATCATATTAGTAGGTAGTGTAGTGAAGGCATCGAAAAGAAGACATGCGACACAGTATTTTACTTCTGCAGGTCGCATCGCTTCATATTATTTTTGTTCTAGCACGTAAGTTTGTTTCAAAATAAAGACTTTTTTACTTTTTTTACATACACTGAAAATCGTAGGTTAATTTTCAGTTCATACAAAAACACGAAGTAATCTAAAGGTTGCTTGGCAGAGATCGGTCATAGCGATAAGGCCGCCCATTGTACAACATGCTGTATTTGTTTTTTTTTCCTTGTCTTGTGTATCTGTTTTTATTTGATGTGAATAGTAATTGTGTTGTATTGTATTTAAGTAATAGAAGTAAAAATTTATTGAAGTGCCACCGTCTATATTGTTCCTTCATGTCCAGTCCATCCTAAGGTTGGCTGGAAGAGATCGCTCTTAGCGATAAGGCCGCCCTTAATCTAAGTTTTATCTTTTTCTGTTTTGTGTGGTACAATAAAGTGTTTTCTATCTATCTATCTAAATTTGGGTAATTCACTCAACAATAATAATTTTCCTACCGTGACATACAAAATTTAGGCTCTTCAAGATTAGGATCACACATTTGTAACCAACTCAACAAATTCGTTTAGATGTAATCATTGTTAGACTTTTCTATTGTCTTTCTCCGGGTAATGGGTTAACTAATAGGGACCATAAAACTAAGTAAATTGACCCTAATTGATATAATGCTATTTGTTACTTAGGTACCTACTTTGTAGTGTGCCAGTGAGAGACAATTGCCATGACAACAAGGACTGAAAGCAATACTAAATACTTGAATTGAGAATGACGATCAATGTGGCGCGGCGGGCGAAGTTCCGCCTGCGACGCAAGAGGTAGCGGGATCGGTTCTCGTCTCGGGACAAATATTTGTTCCGGGTGTTCTGGATATTTTCTATGTCTAATGGTAGATGAGGCTGTATGGATTGTCCAGCATAATAAAAAAGTTTAGAAAAAGTTCACAAAGATCTTTTCAAAACTAGTTTCAGCCCGCGTCTTCGCACGCGTTGTTTCTATGGAAACGTTCATACGTAATTTATATACCATAGGCACAGATTTAGGTATGGGATATTTCTGTGTGTGCCTTTTTCTAATTCCAGGTCTAGACCTACATCTATGCAAATTTCAAAAAAGGTGTTCAGCAGTTTTGGCGTCAAGAAGTAACAAACATCCATCCATTCAAGCAAACTTTCGCATTTCTAATAATTAGTGTGAGTAATAACCACTAACACGTATAAAACTTTGCTGTAAAATATTGCTAAAAAATATTCCAAGCATGATCTTGCATCCCTATGTAAAAATATTATTTGGTAAGATCAATTTCGAAAAGCGTAGAATTAGTCCTAATGTCCCCTGTAGCTATACAATATACAATTGTTCTTATTATTCGGGGTTCCAAGTTCTTTTACAAAGCAGACGTGTTCAAGCATAACCAGCGAAAATTCCCCTACTGACTATTTTTAAAGATCCGTTTCGCTGCATTTACATAGAAAGCCGATCGGTTATCCTTCATATTAAAAACTCATGGTTTTTTACAATAATGTTGGAAAACCTATCAAGGTTCATTAGGTAAGATTGAGGCTATGGTATCGCAAATTTATTTTATGTTTGTTTAACCGGCTATTAACTGACCCATTTATTCAGAGCCGAAATAACAACAAATTATTAGAATAACCTATGAACTGTGTGCTGTACGCTACCTATAATATTCTCTAAGAATTTATTTCTTCACTTACTACTAAGGCGTGTTATAGCTACAAGTGATTTCATGATCATTCAAGTAATCCGATGTTGCTATAGCACGACGAAGATCTTATGATTCACTGCTTCATCATCGTCTCCCCTAATGAGCGCCATAGTGCCCTGTCTTCAGCTTGACGCATCCAGCATCTCTATGCAGTCTTTCGCAGGTCGACATCCCACCTGGTCGGAGGGCGTCCTACACATACATTACGTCCTACATTTACCGAGTCGTGGTTTCCACTCGAGAACACGTTTATCCCACTGGTTGTCGATTCTTCGCGAGATTTGACCGGCCCAATGCCACTTCAGCTTGCTAATTCTTAGAGCTATATCGATAAACTTTGGTTCTCACTGCTTAATCAGAGAAATTCCGTATGTAATCATAAACCAAATAAGTTGCCAGCTGCCCGTGTAACTGCATACCTATCCCCAAACAGAAATATACAGTTTTATGTTCGCTCATAATCACATCCTTTCTTGTAAAATGTCTCAATTAGGTACGGGAGGATGTGTCGACAGGGCCGTTTTAACGAGCCGAATATTAGCTTTTGATGGGCGAGTCCGATCGGTGACAGCAATGACCGTGTTATGGCCGTGACTGTGTTTTCTGCAAGAGCTTGAATGGTTTTAGTCAAAGAGAACGTGTTGGTGAGAATGAGAATGGATTGGCATGAGATGTAAGAATAGACTTATCAGTGTTTTGATCTATAATTATGTGGTTCATCTCATTGTTGATTTAACAGGTCTATTGCAATCATGTCAAATAGTTACTGAAGGATTGTACAGTTCAGGTCTGCAGTTTATATTATGTATGTTTGGATCGTAAAATCAGTCCGTTTGTACAATGGCTAGTTAGCTAACAAAAAGATACGAATTAGCTAATTGCCTATGTCGATTGTTGAATGATCATCGTACAACAATATGGCTAAGGTGTTTGCGACGGATCAGCGTTCCTTTTGTAATCGGCCTAGCCATTCTACGGACGGGCTGATTACCTACGGCAGTGACATATACATAAAAAAACTCGGCCCATGTTCATTTTATTAGTTTTTTTCTCTCATGGTGTTCACATTTGGTAATGTTCCAGCTGAGCTGAGATTGTCTAACGCTAGATCTGTAATAGACAAAGTCATTAAAAAAAGTTCTACACTCAACGCCATCAGAGCTCCTAACAATTTGTTAAACGCTTGAAATACCCATAATTAGTGCAATTAACGTTTTAACTATTTTACCTTCATAATACTCAAAGGCTAGACTAACACTTTGACTGCGATTTTTTTTTGTTGCGCCGCAAAGATCTGTATTTTCTCAGCCGCTGCGCTAGTGTGGATTTACGCATATTAGTCACTTGTAGAAAACACATACCGTGTGATTTCAGCACTCAAAGTGCTAAGCTTTGACTCATTAAAGTTATAAAGAGAACCTTCGATAATAATAATAAAGACTAACATAGACACCATTATCTGGCTTTCCCAAACAGTGACAATAGTTCATTTTGTTATGACAATATCCCATCGCCCCCACAACGATGATATCAGTAATATCAATCGACACCTACAACTGCATTGTAATCGTAAATTTCTAATGAATGGACAATGAGCCGAATGAATGTCGATAATCCAAATGGTTTTCGATAGAAGATGCGATTACTGATTTGTGATTCGGACCGGAAATGAAAGTGATAATTTCTTTGAGAACGGAATAGTGATAATAATATGAGACTTTGAATTTGTTTGCTTTAAGCTTAAGTAAGGGTACTTGATAAGCATTATGTCAGGTGAGATGACCACATCGTGTCGTCGACTTTTCTGAGTCTCATACTCTAGTTCGAATGACGTTACCTCGATGTTCATTACCTCAACGTCTCTACCTCGACGGTACGTTTCCTCGATTGTTCGTTACCTCGAAAGATGAACAAACAACACTTTTGGCAAGTGCTTTATTGTGGTAATACTATAGTACTAACCTTAAGAGCTGAACATCGTGATCATGTGTAATGATGAAAAAACTTAATAAATCCTTGACTGCTGCAGATATATTTTTTTATAATTTTTTTCACCCCCTCAAGTATCTGCGGGGCTATCCATTAATTACCGGACACCCTGTATATATACCTATGACCTATATACCTATTATACACCTTTATAATTGAATTTGATACCTACATTCGCAAGAAAAAAATGTTATTGTGTATATTTGTATTATGACTGTGTGCTAAAGTTACATATCTAAAAAACCAAGATAACACAAACAGCTAAACGCAAAAAAACCTGCAAACACAGAAACAATTTTTCATTTTAATAAATAATCCTACTTCCCCGTAAAGTGGAAACAAAGCAAAAGGAAAAATCCCCTGCCTTCCGCTCGAAGGAGTCTTCTAGTGCAGGGGGCTAAGTTTTAACACGAGACCTACAAGCTCTAGTGCGCCGGTGACTCATTACGTGCCCGCTGTCGAGGGGACTGAGAGCCCCGTCACAGCAATACTGACTTACTCGTACCTACCTATTGCAGAAGTTCCACTTTGACATGAACTTGGGGAAATTGCTGCAATTATTTTCATTAAAATACTTTGAATATAAGGAAAACTTTAGATATACACAATGACAGCAGCTTTAAGTTGCAATATTATACATATAATGTATGAGCATCCTGCATGATGATTAAAATTAAGAATTTTCGTACCTTTTTAAACTAAACTTATCTTTTTATATGACTTACAACGTTCAGCCAGATCAATACAGTTTTACTTTTAATATTTTCATTCGTCATCACTATCACTACATAGTATAAAAGTAGCTTCCCGCTGTCTGTCTGTCCTTATGTATGCTTAGATATTATTGATATATTGTTAAATAGATACAGTGATTCACGAAGATAGTTTTTATGTGTATAATACATGCATTTGCACCCATGCGAAGCCGGGGCGGGTCGCTAGTACTACATTATAGCCCTTGCACGAGAGCGAGGCACCTCCTGGCGTAAAAAGGTATAGGAGACCGACATACCAGAGACGAGTGGGGCAAGTCAGAAGTTTATTTTGTGTATATTCTTAAACCCAAATTCTTATATAGAAATGAGTACAAAACAAATAACAGTTAATACCTAATTTGAGATTACTAGAGTTCATTTTACCCTGGCAGTTCATTTAAGTGACAGACATAGTTCTAGCCCTCAGCGAAAGGGGTTCTTGAGCTCTCAAGAGTCAACTCTGAGCTCACGCACACATCAAGACAGCTTAGTGGGTCTGTTTGCAAGGTTTATTTGAGTTCTTCTGTGTCATATCTGGCACATTAGGTTTTGATCTTGTCTTGAAGAAACAAATAGTTACCTACATTTTAGAGAAAAAAATTAACTACATGGCAAAATGGAAGGATGAAGAGGGAAGATCCTGGTGTTCCCTTTTTGGCCATGATCACTAAATACATCAAAGATAAATGTGCGCCTGTAGTACTACTAATCACTACATAGTATAAAATAAAGTCGCTTCCCGCTGTCTGTCTGTCCCTATGTATGCTTAGATCTTGAAAACCACCAAACGGATTTTGATGCAGTTTTTTTTTTACAACCGATGTGGCGCGGTGGGCGAAGGTCCGCCTGCGACGCAGGAGGTTGCGGGTTCGATTCCCGCCTCGGAATAATTGTGTGTACGATCTGCACATAATTGTTCCGGGTGTTCTGGTAGTTTTCTATGTATAATAAAAAATATCTATCTATGTAATGTATTGTATTATATATATCAGTTATCTAGTACCCATAACACAAGCTCTGCTTACCATGGGGCTAGATAATGCTGTGTGAATTGTCCAGCATTATTTATTTATTTATTTTTTAATAGATAGAGTGATTCAAGAGGACGGTTTATAAACCATTGACAAATAAATTTCCATGCGGGCGAAGCCGCGTGGCGCATCTCCTATAAAATAAACTTATTATAAAAGCGCTTTGTCGTATTTTCTACTTTACCTTTAAACAGGTGGAGTAACCTTAATAAACCTGGAAAATAATATTCCCAATATTTCACTTGTTTTCACAGAGAATGTGTAACCCGAGTACAGCATACATCAGGCTTTGTAGCCTCTGTTAATTTGAAATTGTCTTAATATATTTTGTTGGAATGCCACATTTGTTTCTCAACCTCTTGGGTATTCGCATACAGAACAATATAAGTTCTGTTATCTTACGCGAAGGGCCCTCCGTTCTAATATTTATACGTAGGCACGTGATGTACCCTATGTACGTAGCTTGCTCTCTTCTGAGTTGTAGTTTTATTTATTTTGAGCCATTATTGACCCACTGCTGGGCAAAGGCCTCCCTTTCCTCCTTCCACTCCTCGCGATCCAACGCTGCAATAGGCCACGATGGAAGATGTGCCTCGAGCTCGTCACATCATCCATCTTCATCATCCTTTGAATTGCGTGTATAAAATAAAATAAAAAACAATATATTTGAATATCGCAAACATGTTAGATAATTTCTCCATAGATCAGCTTACTTGTTAGTAAGAATATTCTTATTATTAAATAACTATATAATATAGATATACCTTACAATACAATACAAATACGCTTTATTGCACATCAAACACAGAAAAAAACAGTAAAGAACAAACAAACAAAGATACAGATGCACGATGGGCGGCCTTATCGCTAAGAGCGATTCCTTCCAGGCAACCTTAGTACCTACATATTTATATTTTACCAAAAACAGCCTTGGTCTGCCGTCCACTTGTTGTTCACGCCTAATAGAGTTCACATTGAGATACTAATATATACATAAGAACCTACTAATTAAGTCAATGTGATGACAACAATAAATATATTGAGTATTGAGTACCTACCTAGATATGATATACCTACCATGCTGATTACAATACAATATAATTTTATTGCACCATCAATACAAAAAAAAAAAATACTAAAGGATCTTAATACTAATTATAACTAGTGGCACAATCGGCGGCCTTATCGCTAAAAGCGATCTCTTCCAGGCAACCTTTGGATGGATAGGATCGGTACACGTTTTAAAGCTAACGGTGGCGTAATTATCAAGATAATTATATATAAAATAATTGATATTTATCTTAAGTACATATTTAGTACAGATAATAGATAATAGAACAAAAAAAAAACGGGAACAATTAACATAGAAAATAAAACTAAAAATAAAAATCAAGATTCTATTTATTTTAAAAATAATAAAGCAAACTTTGCAGTAAGTATCTATATTATTTAGAAAAACAAAACGTTATGGTTCATCGTCTTGAAATCATTGTATTTCTTTATTCACGCCATCATGTTTCATAGCTTTTTGATCTATGCTAGTTTGACAATACACAGATTTGGTTTTGAACCTGGTGCCAAAAACACTATATTTAAAAAGCTTCAACCAACCCAAAGCTAAGCCTAAAGGTGAGTATAGACTAGATAATTTACTAGAGCACTGTAACGTAACGTAGCATAAATTGTAAGTTTCGATGCAAAATAAAATTGCACTTAAAAGCTGCTGTCCTAGTGGCTATACTTCAGAGGATTAACATGATTGGCTCGACTTTTCTATAAATAAATAATGCTGGACAATTCACACAGCATTATCTAGCCCCAAGGTAAGCAGAGCTTGTGTTATGGGTACTAGATAACTGATATACATAATACAATATATTATTATATATAGAAAACAAACAGAAAACCCGCAACAAATATCTGCAGATCGTACACACAATTGTTCCGAGGCGGGAATCGAACCGGCAACCTCCTGTGTCGTAGGCGGACCTTCGCCCACCGCGCCACATGGGTCGTCAATAAGCTTTTAAATAACCCCGTTTGCCTCTTGTATTTAAGTATTTCGTGTTTTGAGTATTATATCGTGAGACATTGTCACATAAATTGCTACTTAAACTGGTGTAGCTTAGCTTGACATGTTTGTAAGGCTTGTTTAGGAATTTGAGGAAATAAAATCAATTTAACAAACGGGACGACACCGGGATGTCATAAACTCGATGATAATGTAACGGTAATAAAAATAGCTGTCAATACAAAAGACATATTGAAGAATCTCGAGAAATGGTCGGCGTGTAATGTTGATTGCTAATTTTTAGCTGAAGTGGCAGTGGGCCGGCCATATCTCGCGAAGAACCGACGGCCGCTGGGGCAAACGTGTTCTTTAGTGGAGACCACGACTCGGTAAACGTAGTGTAGGACGCCCTCTGACCAGGTGGGATGACGACCTGCGAAAGACTGCAGGTAGATGCTGGATGCGGCAAGCTGAAGACAGGGCGCTATGGCGCTCATTGGGGGAGGCCTATGTCCAGCAGAGGACTGCTATAGGCTGATGATGATGATAAATTTTGATCTTATAAAAGTCCGCATGCGACGCAGGAGGTTGCGGGTTCGATTCCTGCCTTGTGAAAAATGTTTGTACGATATGCAGATATTGATTTGTTTCGGGTGTTCTGGTTGTTTTACGTGCATAAAAAAAAATTATGTATTGTATTATGTAATATCAGTTATCTGGTTCCCATAACACAAGCTCTGCCTAGCTTGGGGCCTAGATATTGCTGTGTGAATTGTCCTGAATTATTTATTCATGTATTTAAACGCTGTATAAAAAGACAAACATGCTATATATGACACTGCTGATATACTCTCTCCCAACTCTTCCCGCGGGTGTCGTGTGTATGAGGCGACAGTGGGATATCCAGGGGGTAGGCAGCAGCGCCTCCTGCAGAACAATTCACCAACGAACTGTGTGTGATCCCAACCCGCATGCCCCTATGAGATAAAAGTCAATAAGACGCTTATCAGGAGGATGCCCGCGTCCAGCAGTGGACCAATATAGGCTAAAGTCATTCAAAACAGGATATTTACCATGATTTGATTTTTTACTCATGGTAAATATCCCGTTTTATATGACTTTAGTTTTAATAACCATAATTTTTTAAAAAGTTTCAATATAGGCTGTAGAGGTGAGATGAGGTGATATACCTAACTTGTGCTGATTTCATTTATATCAACAATAATAAAGTAAACTTCTCAGTAAGTATATTGTTTGGTCAAATAAAACTTCTATTTCTTTATTTAGACCATGGAATTTTTACATAGCTTTGTTACTCTGTGCTAGTTTGACAATACCCAGAGTTTGATTATGAACCTAGTGCTATCAACAATATATTTAAAAAGCTTCAACCTGAAGGCTGAGCTAAAGGTGAGTATAGACTAGATAATTCGCTAGAGCACTGTAACGTAACGTTCTTTCTCTGTGTTCGATGTAAAGCACTATTTATTTTATACTAGTTTCTGCCCGCGGCTTCGCACGCATTGTTTCTAATGAAACGTTTTAAGGTTATTTCTATCCCATGAGAACTGATTTAAGTCGCCAATTAGGACCAATCAGTTCAAGTAGATGACTAACCTACTTGAACTGATTACCTACAATACCATCCATAGTTACCCACCCTGCCTATACCTAAACAATGCTTCGCATTACCACCCTCTGGCCGGTAGCTAAGCCTCAGACAAATCTACTTGGATCGAATGCGTCCATCACTCTTCATAATGAAGGATCATGATTTAGATTGATAAGCAACCCTAGTTTCGCGTTATAGAGCTGCTTTAAAATAGACAGGACCGACAGAGTTACAGAGTTACAGAGTTCAATTAAGTTATTTATTTAGCCTTGAAAAATAAACACTTCACTTCGCATCTAATTCATACCATAAATTATTATAAGTACTATTAATTTACCTATTTTTCTCGACGTTTTAACAGGTTAACACACTTTTTGTATGAGTCTGTAAATGTTCAGTACAGATCGCGTATTTTTCTCACATTTTTTATGTATTTTCATATGTTTTTTGTCATTGGTCGAAGAAGTCCGGAACCTCAAAATATACATATATATATGGAAGGGTGACATAAAAGACTCGATAATAAAATTTAAAAAAAAAAGTATATGTACTTGACTTATAAAGTGCGTTTTACGAGCATAGAGTGTGGAAAGTATATTTTTCAGTAAGTTAGTTACTTTTGAGTAAGTTCAGTAATAACAAATAGTTATATCGACCACGTGAGTACCGACACGTTTAATTTAATCAGAATTTTGTTTTTTTTGTCGCAATCTCAATGATGAAACGAATACTCTTAGTACGCGCCAGCTCTATATCTACATAGCTCTACACTTGTACCTTCTCATTACTTAAAAGGCTTACATTTTATCCCGGCGGATGGGTCCCCACTATCTGCTGAGTCTGCTATATCCCTACTTTGAGCCGGTAATGATCGATGTGTTTAAATCTGCGGTGTATTCTGCTATTGACTTTTTCTTGGTATAGGTACATTATTTTTAGTTTTTTTGCTGCACTGACGCGGTGTAAGAATCTTCCCTCTAACACAGCCCGTGGATTTTGTAAGAGCCAACTAAACTAAGGCAAGGTACCAGAGAATGGCACCAGCTGCCTCCTGTGTATTTTTGTCGACCTATGTGGCGCAGTAGGCGAAGGCCTGCCTTCGACGTAGGAGGTTAAGGGTTCGATTGTCGCCTCGGGACAATTGTGTGTATGATCGGCAGATATTTGTTCGGGGTGATCTTGTTGTTATCTATGTATTATAAAAACCTCCTACGTCGCCGGCAGACCGTCACCCACCGCGCCATAGAGGTCGTCAAATACGTAATGATTGTTGTTAAATCTTTCAAAATTTCTAAAAATTCTCTTCTCTTCCTCTCTATTTATTTTCCACTGTGTTCACATTCTTTTTTCGCAACTACTTCAAAAATGGAGATCCCACATCGTTAGGTGGCACGTGTCTATAAAGAATTACATATTCGTTATCGGTAAGATTTCCACATGGCTTAGCAGAATGAGGGCTTGTGCTTACGTGGCTTTGCGAGACGTACCAACGCAAATTTCTCCTTATAAGGTATAAGAGTTTCTCTCTGCTTTTAGGAAAATTTCCTATTTATTTGATTGCATCATTGTGTACATTTATAGGTCTTAGTATCTAGGTAATGTATAAGAGACACAATGGTACCCAAGCAGGGCGTGGCAATATGAACTGAGAGTAGAAGCGAGCCGGGTTTCTAAAAAAATCTGGTTATTAGATGAGAGAGAGCAGAAAATATGCTTATTTATACCAAAGCAAAAGAGACTCTGTCTACGTTTTACATTTGTACAAATAGGTCTTACATAAAATAATATAACAGAAGTCTAACATGCACCCTGCAAGGGCTTTGCAATATAAATTTAAAATTAAATGTTAGGTTAAAATATACTATTCAATTTAGGGTTAAAATTGTAAACCAATTCTATTATAATCTAATCACTTCTAAAATTCGCATAAAAAAGAAACAAGATTATACCTAATACAAACAAATATCTCTACCGTATCCCGGGAACGACATAATGCTACAATAATAATCAAGATCGTACAAATCCACTGGAAAAAGTTGATAATATTTAAATTTAAACGCTCGTCAAAAGGACGCCACCAAAATTTCAATTTTCAAAATTATAGCATAGTTCCGAAAAGGAATGTCAATAATATCAGGCTTTAGCCAAATTAATATTTTGGTCCCAAGCCTGATGATAAGGGATTTAATACCATAATTTATTTACAAACGATCCAAAGGTTTTTTGTTAAAAACTGTGATCAAGTAAACGTTTTGAAACGATTCATTGGGGCGGAAACTGCTTATTTTGCCCCAGACACATAATAACCAAGCTATAGTCGGTTTTTTTTTTAAGATACTTGAATTTTCAAATCGAAACCTTTCTATAATCGAAACTAATAAAAGCTTTGGTTTAAGATATGACTTTCGTAAATGAATAATAATAACCTGCGTACCTGACTTAGAATGAGTTGCGTAGGTTATAGAAGACTTGACTCTCTCGGTCGTTCCAAAATCCACTTTGAGCGGTTGAACTACTAAAGAAAGTAAGTAGTTATATTATTTAAAAAAAAAGATTGAATTTAATTATAATCTGCATAACAATGATGGAATTTACTTTGCTTGTATAAAGCATTCCAGAAACGAGATAAGAAAGCCCTCGATTCGCTTATCAATTCCTTCCAAGAATAAGCTCCCAAGCTTTTTGTTACTCTGAATAAACTGCTCATTTTGTTACTCATTCCGATTCTTAGGACAAAATTCCATTAAGTCCAAGTATAAACACCATCATTATAAGGTTGTGGGACCGGAGACGATGGATAAATTTATTTAAATTACGTCTAATTACGCAGTTCAATATAAGATACTCGAATTTCGGAGAACTTATTCACCGAGAGATAGGTAGGAGGTTCCAGTTTAGCAGTACCTAATCATGCTAATATTGTAAATGCGAAAGATTGGATGTTTAGATGGATGGATGTTTGTTACTTCATAACGCTAAACCTACTGAACAGATTAGGGCAGGATCAGGCTTGCATACAGGTAGGTCTAGCCCTGGAATGGAAAACTGGAAAAAACATAAGCTACTTTTTAACCCATAAATCAGTTTCCATGGGATACAAATAAATAAATAAATATAAAATAAATAATGCTGGACAATTCACAAAGCATTATCTAGCCCCATGGTAAGCAGAGCTTGTGTAATGGGTACTAAATAACTGATATACATAATACAATATATATTATAGATAGATATTTTTTTATTATACATAGAAAACGACCAGAAGAACATCCGGAACAAATATCTGCAGATCGTACACACAATTGTTCCGAGGCGGGAATCGAACCCGCAACCTTCTGCGTCGCAGGCGGACCTTCGCCCACCGCGCCACATAGGTCGTCAAAATAACAATTCATATAAACAACGCATGCAAAACAGCGGACCAAAGCAAATACATAGGGACAGACAGACAGCGGGAAGCGACTTTGTCTTATACTATGTAGTTAGTTTATTATGAACTCTACTACAGTTACAATTACTTATGGAAATGGAAACGAAGAGAGAAGAGAGAGAGTGAGAATGAAGAGAGAAGAAGAGTGTGAATCTTATGTTCCTCTAACTAAACTATAGAATAGAATAATGATTTATTGCCTGAACTTAACTACTTATAGATACTACATCATATACACTGTGATTGTGTGCGTGTTCTCCTGAGGCACCAATCTCATGAGAGTTTGGGCAACAGGATAACTACACTATACATCATATGAGTGGGCATGCATATATACAAGTGTTCTATATATATAGGTGTCTGTTGTTTAAATGTTGCTGACTTCGCCGCAAATGTATAAATATTGAATAGGAATTTATAAATAGGCGAGGTCGGCCAAGAAAGCGCTGGCGAGACGACCTTAACGCCTTCCTCGGAGATTGGTGGGAGATCGCACGTGACCGCACTGAGTGGAAAGATTTGGGGGAGGCCTTTGCCCAGCAGTGGGACGAAACAGGCTAAAAAAAAAAAAAAAAGGAATTTATAAATAGGATCGGCAACAACAATCGATTCAATAGGTACCTAGCAATTTAAGCCCTGCCTTGCCTTTCCCCTGCTTTGACCTAGTATTTGCACTGAGTGAATTGACCACTTCCGACGAATCATGCACAATACAAATAGACAAAGACTGGTATTACTCGACTGTCTACCACACTAATATTATAAATGTGAAAGTTTGGATGGAGGGATGTTTGTTACCTTTCACGCCAAAACTATTGAACGGATTGGGCTGAAATTGCCTACGGGTAGTTCCTGGCCCGGAATAAAACATAGGGTACTTTTTAACCCAAGCAGTTCAATAAATTATTGCAAGTCACGTTATATAATTACCTTTTGAATTAAGTACATTTTTTATTGTACATCGAAAATGACCAGAACACCTTGAACAAATATCTGATCAGATTGTACATACATTTGTCCCGAGGCAAGAATCGAACTCGCAACCTCCTGCGTCGTAGGCGGATCTTCACCCACCGCGCCACAGATGTCAAAAAATCTAACGATGTTGTAGGTACGTAACGTACCTACATTACCACTTTTGATGCACATTACAAAGCAGAAAACTCTTCGCATTGTCGCAATGACAATGTTCATAACTGCAAACACAGATTCAGAACCAGTTTCGTTGGACCATGCTCAAAATCCTTAACCTAACTTGGCCCAGTCGCACCGACGCGACAGTTTCAGAGCTACTAATTAGTGCCGTCGCATGCACCCAGTTAGTAGTTTTCAATGGGAAACTTTTAGTTGGGCCGGGATCATCTGCTATCTGGCCTGCTGAAATGTCGAGGGCATTTGTATGTGCTCTTTGGGGTGAAGCTTCAGGTTCGAGGTAAATTAAGAGCTATTTCTGGCGAGGTACGAGGTAGGTTTTTGCAGATCCTGATACGTTCAACGACTTCACGATGCAGTAAACGTAGTATAGGACGCCCTCCGACAGGTGGGATGACGACTTGCGAAAGACAGCAGGGAGATGCTGGATGAATCAAGTTGAAGAAAGAGCGCTACGGTGCTTGTCGTGCCTTTGTGAATCCAACCGTCAAGGCTGGGCAGTGAGTACGATATCATTATTAAAAAAAACCAATACCTACGTATAAAGGGTGGGTTGTTCAAGTTTCTTCAAATAAATTCTTTGAATAATAAATATTTCACAGTTTAGCGACGCGGAAACCAAGATCATTAGCTCAATGAAGGAGATGACCTGTCCTACATTCGTTTCAATTGTGGCGTGTGACTGGCTATGTACTATCATTATGCATCCGTCTGATTCACCAATTAAAATCTACTTTAGAGCTTTTATATACACTGTGTGATTCATTAATGCGTAATTAATTGTAGTTGATTTGTAACAAAATACTTCTTGTTACACGAAATCATCAAATGTTGATATTGCATGGGAGCGGTAATGCTAGTGTTAATCTACTGTAAATTCTACATTATTATCGTTTTTTTGGTAAGACTTATTTAGTACAATGGTTACAATACAATTTCCAGTCTATACCAGTTCCTGATTTCAAGCAACATTATGTGAAACAATGTCACACGGACATTTAGTTTATGTCTTAGAAATTTTCCACACAATGCAACCCGAAGCCCCTTCCGCTTACTTCAAACCACACACGCTAATAAGTCGAGAGCATCCTAAACCATGAAGCGCTGTACAGAAATTACGTTCCTTAAAGCATTTTCGAAACCCCCAAGCTATTATATGCTTTAGTATGTCGGATATAAGGATCTCTTTTAGAGGCAAAGCGGCCTGAAAGCGCTGTGTCCCTGCACACATGGTATGTCAGCTGGAGGCGTGATTGACTGCACATTTCTCGGTAATTGGAAACACCAAGTTATTACCGAAGTGACTCGTTTGAAGTATGAAGAAGTGGAGATGGATGGACTGCGGTCAGGTTTGAAGCTTATTAGAGAGTTCTGAGGTAATCTGTCTACGGTAATAAACTTGAGGCGTTTTAGTTCGAGACTTTAGTGCTAAGGGGATTTGTTGATGTGAATTTGTGCGTTAATGGCTACAGAGTTTGTGCGGTATATTTATTTATGCCCCTGGTTATAACGCCTAGTTTTGAAAGATTTTTGTCGAAAACTAATTATAACAAACAGTATTCCGAAAAGCCTTCTTAGGTTAATATTTACCAATCAATAAAGATGAACACAATTTACCATTTCCAATTATTTACGTTCCAGAAACAAAAATGAATAGAGAGATAAGATTTTTTGTGGGAAACTAATGATGATAAATAGTTTTCTAAAAATCCTTCTAGGTAAATATTTAGCCATACGAAAAAGATGGTCACAATTTACCATTGTCAATTATGTAACTTTATCATTCACGGCCCTGAAACAAAAATGAAAGACTTTCTTTTTAATATTATCCAAGACGCCTTTTAATTTTCAAAGAATCCAATATCGACAGAGCCGAGGGCGAATATTCCAATCAAAAACAGTTCGCGTCTGTGCGAAATGTTCTCTCTAAGTGTGCTTTGGCATCTCTTGTCTAGACTTCAAAGCCAATCGTCTGGCTGTCCGCAAAGCTCTCGAAGATTCTTCAATAGTTATCAAAGTGGTCCTTATTGTTCAGTGTCTAGATTTTTGTTTTGATTACACACACAGACTCAGGCGGGCGTTCAAATTGGCGTCGATCGTACGAGCAAACGTTAATATACATTACTAGCGGACCTTCCCGGCCTCGCACGGTTTTAGTATGGATCCCTAACTTTTTTGAAAATAAAGTATAGCCTTTGTTCACCGGAGATAGTGTAGCTTCCCAACGGTGAAGGAATTTTTCAAATCGGTCCAGTAGTTTCGGAGCCTATTCATTACAAAGAAACAAACAAACATTGATCGTGCGATAGAAATCTTTTTTGAATGTCTTTATTGCAAACGCGTCATCGTGCGAGCACCGATATCGGCATTGACTGAGATTCGACATCCGGCATCGCGTCAGAGAACCAAAGTTATCGACATAGCTCTAAGAATTAGCAAGCTGAAGTGGCAGTGGGCCGGCCATATCTCGCGAAGAACCGACGGCCGCTGGGGCAAACGTGTTCTTGAGTGGAGACCACGACTCGGTAAACGTAGTGTAGGACGCCCTCCGACCAGGTGGGATGACAACCTGCGAAAGACTGCAGGTAGATGTTGGATGCGGCAAGCTGAAGACAGGGCGCTATGGCGCTCATTGGGGGAGGCCTATGTCCTGCCGTGGACTATCAGGGCTGCTGATAATGGTGATGATGATCGTGTTATGCCCGTCATGTGATGGGATTTGCGCGACCTAGAACACCGCGGTCGCGATGCTCCAACGCTCGATCATTTTCATCTCGCGACTGCGATCACAAATACTATCTAGATTTCGGGTCACATACAAAATCAAAATGCAAAGCCGTCTCGGTAAA
The DNA here is from genome assembly GCA_947044415.1 of Eupithecia dodoneata. Lineage (NCBI taxonomy): Eukaryota > Metazoa > Arthropoda > Insecta > Lepidoptera > Geometridae > Eupithecia > Eupithecia dodoneata. The sequence goes on from OX345665.1 coordinate 3,321,113, forward strand.
GTAGTAGTAGTAGTAAGTAGTAAGTAAATGTAGAATAAGTTATAATTTTTAGCTTTAAACTAACACTGCAAACATAAAAATAAATTAGGTATTATTTATACCTAATTTATTTTTATGTTTGCAACTTTTGAATACACATTGCGGCATTGTGACACGTGTTTACGTTGGTTATGTTTCATTCGAACTAAACAAAATATAGAGCACTATTACAATTAGGACAACACTTTATACATATTTTTACATGTTTATTTTGTGAATGGATGACCCTAGGTTTTACTGTGATACATAAAAGTCCGAGACTTCTCTCACAAGTGAAATATCCCTGGAATAGAATTTCATCGACGCCAAAGTTTTGCTTAAAGGTGATATAAATCATACCAAACCCTTTTGAATGGTGAGTATCAGCCAATAAATTGGCAAAAGCGGCCTATAGAGTGATGTCACATAATATAATAAATTTCAAGATCCATCTCATTACCGTAGGACCGTCTATAAAAGGGCTTATTTGCAATTTTTACGACAACCTTTTGTTGGATGGTTATAACGAGATATGGGACCCTTTTGTGATAAAAGCCAATACTTCAATTTTATAGTTCATAGTTCATACACGATGGAGCGAAGGTTTTAGTTATTGAATGATTTACAGTGGTCATAATGTATGGATAATCGGTGCTAAGCACTTAAAGGCTGCTTCTAAGCGATATGTGTGAGGCTTTGCGGTAAGAAGCTGTCTGGCTTTCCTTGCTGTGATTACGTTTAATATGCGGTTATTTGTTTGTTTGGAAATTCAAAGTTTAATATTTGTTTGGTTTGCTGGCTGTTACTGCTTGTATGTCAAACGCTTAGCTAAAGAATAAAATCTACAGTTTATTATGTTCTACTGCTGTGCAACTTGATACTTTAAGTTATATAAATACAATGAAACATAACAAGCTCTTAGCTGACTCGGTTAAAAAATAACGAAAAAAACAATTTTAACATGGCAGGATCCTGCTACGTTTAATTTTTTTTTCTTTGCACTGCAGTAGAACAGAATAAACTGTAGATTTTTTTTAAAGCAAGTATGTACCTATACTTTATTCTTTATTTGATAAATCATGAGTTAACTAAATTACTTCCACCCTACATGCTACATACCACAAGACATCGTTTTCATTTCTAATGATATTTATGGCCAAGAAAAGCTTTTCATCGGGTTTGTAGAAAGATATTCATATCATTAATACGGATCTAGCAATTTGTAGAAACCAATCTGTTTCTAGTAACTTGACATGAGAGTCAAGTGATGATTTAAGGCTCTTATTATGAAAGCTCTATATGAAAACTCAGTCATCGATAAAGGCTTGAGTAACGTTAATCTTCGGCATAAGCATCACTCATAGATCTATGACTGAGCGGAGTTTCATAATGACGACCGATGTGGCGCGGTGGGCGAAGGTCCCCGCCCGACGATTCCCGCCTCGGATCAATTGTGTGTACGATCTGCAGATATTTGTTCCGGGTGTTCTGGCCGTTTTCTATGTATAATAAAAAATATCTATCTATGTTATATATTGTATTATGTATATCAGTTATCTAGTACCCATAACACAAGCTCTGATTACCATGGAGCTAGATAATGCTGTGTGAATTGTCTACCATTATTTATTTATTTATTTATAATACGGGCCTAAGTCCCCATGTGACAGTTGGATAGACGTTTTGTACGTACAGTTTAATGACAAAACAAGTCATAATATTTATTGACGGTATAATTTTAATTGAAACATCTACAGACATAGGTAAGACCTTTGTTTGCAATCTAGATCCGTACACTGAATCTATTATATTATGAGTCCTTTTTTCAACACTTTTTGCAAAAAAGGACTCATAAAGTATTTATGAGACTTTACGGATTAAAAGTTTTGAAACTATCATGGTTATCAACACTAAAGTCATTTAAAACGGGATATTTACCATGATTTGATTTTTGAGTTATCCAATATTTCGGCACAGTTTCATGCGCCATGATCACGGAATAATAGTTATTCCGTGATCATGTGTAAATATCCCGTAAATATCCGAAATATTGGATAACTCAAAAATCAAATCATGGTAAATATCCCGTTTTAAATGACTTTAGACTTTACGGATTTCGCTACGCCATAGGTACCTACTACCTACCATCAGTGATAAGTTCATTGAACATAAATGGAGTTGTAAGGTACCTACCGGAAAACTTGCTTACCTAAATAAAATGTACAAAAATAACAGCAGATTGAAATTTCGTGTCCAAAATTGCCCTAACACAAAAAGCCACCATTCACGAGTAACAAAATTAGTCGTAGCTACAAGCGATCCGATTTCCAGTACCCTCATTATAATGCTGTTAGTATCATGTTGTATGAAACATAATTTTGTATTAGCATTTAATTTTACGGACCGCCGATCGACGTCAATGTTCCCAAACTCTCAAAAATTGCTTTTGTTCGGATGCTCGTGATTATTCATATACAGTCTATTTGAACTTTTAAGAGGTCAGGCCTTGTAGATCGTAATCGATTTTAAGAAAATTACTAGGTTTGATTCGTAATTGAGTCTTTAGCGGAAATGTCGAGGTTTAAATTCTTGCAGATTCTTTTTGATTTCGCTATCATTGTTAATCGAATCGTCTGATAGATCAATGTCGAGTCTGTCACGTTTGGTATATTTTTTGTTAGATAATGTCCCATATTGGCTTTTACTGATTTGATTCTATAAAAAACCAAAACATAAAATTTATGATATTAAACTTAAACTAAAAATCCTTAAAATTTATGCAGATTTATTAGGTTTTGCGGAAAAAATACTCAACTTATCATTACATCACTCATCTCAGGATCATTCTCTGTACAATAGCAAATAATCATTCAAATCGGTCCACAACTGGCGGATTAATCGATGAATATACATAAAAATATGCAAACACCGAACACAGAACCTCTTCCTTATTTTTGAACACTTTTAAATATTGAATCCTTCATATTTCTGACTACTAAGTAACTACTAGTCTGTTCTACGATTATGAAATATATAAATCTATCAGAACTTTTCTACCTATGTACTTGTTGCTGTTGAAAACCACCAAGTTTATTGTTTTGGTCTATACCTTAGCTTGGGCCTAGATGGTGCTGTGTTTTGTCCAGCATTATTTGTCTTATGTAACTATAAGAGATATGCCATTGAACTTTATATTTACCACCCGAACAACAAACACTTGTTTTTGTATAAGCTAAAATTGGTAATAATGATATCTCCGCACTCAATTAAATTTCGCTTAGGCGAGATAACCCGTCCGTTCTAAGAAGTGGAAGTGGTGGTGTCTATAGGCACTTAGGCACCTACTTTGTTGATTACCTTCATTCTTTGGCAGTTGGAAGATTGTTAAACGCTTATTATGGATAATCGCGAGGGTGTAAGCAAGCATGACTGACCCATTATAAAGATACTTAATTTCTATAATAAAGAATTTAGATTCATAAAACGGTTGATGACATAATGGGATAAGTAATTTCGGGTTGGTGCAATCCATAGCATGTGAAGATCGGCACTCATGAATAAATAATATGGAATCACAATTTGGGCTGCCATTAAGCAATTATTATCATTATGTTTTTGAAAATGCTTTTAATTTTTTATTAGATCAAATTATCGTGAGGCAGCCAAGGTGTCCGAACGATGCCAATATAAATGGGAAACGTTTAAATATCAATCAGGTATGGGAAGTTTTTCTTGTTTCTCGTCTTTGGCATCTGCGTCTAATACGTTTGTTGTTCTATTTACACTTAATCTGTTTGTTTCGTGTTGACTGATATTTTTTGATTTGTAATAAAACCTAAAAACTATACGTAGGTATAATAAATGATATAGAACTGGGCCTACCTACAACAGGAATCAGTTTTGCAATGTTTCCCTATTAAGCATCTTTGTATTGACTGTTCATAGGTAGGTGGTATCTTGTAGTATCTACTTTTCAATGTAAAGAAAATCACAAAGAAATGTACCAAAATAATATTAAAAATATAGGTTTGTATCTTTTAGCTGAAATACAACAAAAGGATCTCCCTCTCGCCACTGACCACCGGTCAGTCAGACTGTCCTATTCACAAACATTCTATAGCACTAGAAAATAAGGCAGCTGCACTAATTAGTACATTCGGTTTCACCCGCCCAGCACACGCCAGACAAAAGGGCGAAGTTCGCGTTTGCGACACTATTACTACAGGAAATTCAAGATAGCTTGTGAAATTAGCTTTGTCAACGTTATTTTACAAAACTTTTTATTTCGAAATTAACATAGAAAACACATTCGATAAACAAACCTTATATACAGCTAAATCTTAACCGAAGAAACTAATTACATTTTTGTTATTAACAAAAGATATGTTATGAACAAATATTTAATATTATAGAACGACGAACTTTTAGATTTTAGCCTATTCTATGTATTTGAGTATGTATTCTATCTAAGGCCCGTATTATAAAAACTTACTTAGTACATCTATCTATGAATGCTTGAGTAAAGCTTATGCCATAGAAAACGTAACTCAAGTGTAGATCGATGGCTCAGCAAGCTTTCATGACACGGGCCTTAGTGCCACTAGTACTGATATACTATAATGTACTATTGGCACCATCATCATCATCATCAGCTTATGATAGTCCACTGACATCGAAATACATATTTATATCATAATAAAAGACATTCTTTGTTAAAACTAGATTTAATTAGATTCTAAGCTAGATCGCAATTAGATGAAGAATCTTAATTTTGTTTCTGTACATTAAATGAGCAAATAAGTCTGTAATGTATTATGTAATGTCTGTTATAGAAGAGCGAGACCTTCTAGCACAAGTACTTATACTTAAATGAAGGTCTCCACTACGGTGTAAAAATTGTTGTAAAACTGTTACAGAAATAAATTTTATTTTATTTTTTTATTTTTACTGATGGACATAGGCCTCCCCAACTATCTTCTTCTTCTTTGTCGTTGTCTTCATTGCTGAAGGTCGTGTCCGACCTGGAAGGCTTTTAAGGTGACGCTGATGAACCGCTTCCACACCACTCTGTCTTCGGCCTGTCTCAGGGCTGCAGGCAAAGTGAGTCCCGTTATAGCCTCGAACTATATACTATACGATTTCTAGAGTTGAAGAAGTAAAGAAAGAATAAGAAATATGGATTTGATTAGTTCCTTTACATTGCTGTTTTTATTTAGCTGCAACATAACAAGCAATGCTTTGTGTTCAGACGTTGTGGCTTCAGCGGAAAACTGTGGCTTTATAAAGTTGATCATTATTGGTGTTCACTGCAAGTTTCTTTAATTGGCGCTGTTTGTAATGGCGTTGTGGTATCTGATTGCAGTTTTTGCAAAACTTTGCTAGAATTCTTTATGTTTATGAGGTTTGTTTTCTTTTATATTTGTCTGCCTTTCATAGCAAATAAAAAAATATGTTTTCTGTATTTAATTCATTTACATTATTTATTCCTAACTATAATGCGCAATTAGAAGCTGATGCTTTGAACGCATATTTTCGGTATTAATAAGTAGCCTATTATTGATGTCAGTTTATGTTCTAAACGTAAGCCAAATAACATCTTGGTCTCTTAAGTCGTTTTGGAGATCCTATATAAAAAAATAAATTCACATTTTACAAACTTTGGGCTTTATAATTGTAGTAGGATTTATTTAAAATCAAATGAAATCAAAAAAAGTTTATTTGTTTAAGCTTACAAATGCACTTAGACAAGTAATATTTTATACTATTCATTATTATATTGATGTTCACTTCAATTTTAAAATAAATTTTAAACCAAGGAATAGAAACAAACTAGAACTAGCATTTGCATGAGCTAACGGCAGACTGTTCCAAACTCTGTACTGGTAAATCAACGAATCCTTATCTTTTTAAATTAATATACATATAGTATCCCTACCAAATTAAAACTTGATGTAAATCACCAGTGACGCATTAAAAATAATAATAATATTGGACAATTCACACAGCATTATCTAACCCCATGGTAAGCAAAGCTTGTGTTATGGGTACTAGATGACTGATATACAATACAATATAATACAAAAATACTTTATTTATATCGACAAGTACAATGGGCGGCCTTATCGCTTAGAAGCGATCTCTTCCAGGCAACCTTTATATACATAATACAATACATTATATAGATAGATATTTTTTCATTAGAAGTACATAGAAAACGACCAGAACACCCGGATTCCTTGTTAAATTATTTCTGAGCTTCCGTGCGTCGCCTCACCTATTTTCACGAATAATAATTATAACAACAAAAACCACATAATTTCACAGCTGTTACACCCGCTAGTTTCCTATGGGAGCTGCACCGAAACAGACAGTGTTGGGTAGCAGTTAATTAGTGCAGGCGTTGACGCGTACTGACTGGCATGAGGTGGGGTTTTTGACAAACGAGGAACTTATATGGGACATTCCTTGGAAGAATTTAACAAGGGGAAATAGGTTGATGGGTTTAGAGAAAAAATATAGCGAGAGACAGATTAAGGAAACTTCCAAGGCCATATAAATAAATAATAAATAATGCTGGACAATTACCACAGCATTATCTAGCCCCATGGTAAGCATAGCTTGTGTTATGGGTACTAGATAACTGATATACATAATACAATACCTAACATAGATAGACATTTTTTTATTTTAGATACTTATATAGAAAACGACCAGAACACCTGGAACAAATATCTGCAAATCGTACACACAATTGTTCCGAGGCGAGAATCAAACTCGAATCTCATATCCTATGATAGAAGCGTTCTGGGGCCTGGAGTTTAAAGAGGGACCAACCATAAAGTTTAGTTTAGTGGTACATCTAATTTATTTAACTTTTAAAATGGTATTTAGCGTAAACCTTTCTTACTTTCGGGTTGCGGGATCTAATCTCGCCTTGGGACAAATGTTCGTACAATATTCGAATGGGATGTTCTGGGTATGCTCTATATACAATATAAGATATCTTTTTGATGTGTGTTATGTATTGTATTATGAATAATCAGTCATCTAGTACCCATACCACAAGCTCTGCTTAGCTTAGGGCTAGATGATGATGTGTAGATTGTCCAGTATTATTCATTTATTATTTATTTCACTCAAACATAATTTTATTGCTTGTGATTAATAATTGTTTGATTTGAAAGGCAATGCCAGATTGAAGCGCCACACAAGATAGCAAGAATTGAAAGCTGGCTACACCCTTAGTGTAACCCTAAAACCAATTGAAAATTAATGAAAACTATTCACACGTGCATCTAAAATTAGCGTTGTAATGATACTGTTCATTAGTAGCGCATCAACTAGGGTAAGCACAATGGGCTCGCGAATCACTCGAAATGTCGCTAAAGCGTGGATAATGCTAACCCCGAACACATGTTTTGTTCACATCGAGTAATAATAGCAGATCTCTGACCCTATTATAGAACAACTTGGTTATTATGTAAATGAAAAATAATATAAGGCACGTTTATAAATAAGTATTTATCGTTGATTAGGAATTTGTAAGTAGCATAGTTGTTGTACAGAGAAGTTTTTGTATTCAAAATATAAAAAACCTAATTTTCAAATTTTACCGCCGCTCTGATAGAAAAAAAACCAGCCAAGTGCAAGTCGGACTCGCGCACGTAGGGTTCCGTACCATTATCTAAACAAACGAACAAAAAATCACGTTTGTTGTATAATTGCCCCCTTAAATATTTATTTTATTATGTTGTTTTATTGTTTTTAATATTTGTTGTTATATCAGCAAGAGAAATACATTATCTGTGATCATTTCTACTGTGTTACTATCACGGTTCGTGAGATACAGCCTGGTGACAGACGGACAGACAGATAGACATAGAGACAGGCGGACGGACGGACAGCGGAGTCTAGTAATAGGGCCCCCATTTACACTTTTGGTACGTAGCCCTAAAAGCTAGGAAGGTACGAAATGAGTTGTATTTATTTGGGTGTAATTTTCTGTATACTGAGTCAGCTCTAAGAAGGCAGTAATGTATCGGAGCAAACAAAGAGAAGCAAACTTCCAATTCCGGACAAGTAAAGCAATCTGCAAAAGGTAGTGTAATAAAGAGGGTCACTCATTGAATTAGGGTAAAGGGGTCAATAGTGGGCCAGGATAAAGATGGGCTGCAACAAATTGTGCTCTATCCTTTGTTAACGTCCCCACTGTACTTAATTGTGCTTTTGTCCCTTTAGGGTTTCTGTGATTGGTCATCTGACATTGATTTGTCTTTGGTATAGAATAACAGCCGTCTGGTTTGAATGGCATAATCTAATCCTTTGTTCATGTGTATGTTATTTCAGATATTATCATAAAGGACTTACCTATCATAGATATACTTTAAATTTGCGATTATTTTGTGACTAGCTGCGCCCCGCATCTTCGCCCGTGTGGAAATCTATATATCAAATGGTTTATATAAACCTTCCTGTTGAATCACTCTATGTATTAAAAAACCGCATCAAAATCCGTTGCGTAGTTTTAAAGATCTAAGCATACATAGGGACACACAGACAGCGGGAAGTGACTTTATTTTATACTATGTAGTGATGTGCTCGTAAAAACAATTTAATCAAATTATGATCATTTCAATGGCCATAACACGTGCAAAAGCAACGCCTTCCGGTCCCTCTTTGCATACGATTTCATATCGCGTTAATATCTCAATCAGAACCACTAAGGGTACTTCACAAAATGACCACCTTTAAGTGTTATCAGAGCGTATCATTCAGCACTTTGCAGAACATTGTGGCTCGCGGACAATCGCATTAGTGCACGCCTCAAAAACACGCTTTCACCGCGAATCGCCATCCTAAATAAACAATAACAGGAGGGGACGCTGATTTTAAACGATCTCCAGCGGCTCAGCTGACAGATTAGCCGGAGCTATTAACAAAATTTCAAAAACCCCACTACAACAATCTCTATCCTAGTTACATAAAGTGCAAATTTCCTTGGCGTAACTGTAGATGGAAGTTTGAATGCAGATGGGCTTGTCAGATAGGTGCTTTTAGAGTTTTTAGGAAAGGGGCCAGATTCAACCACGTGCCAATGTGCCCTGAGGGCTAAGCTTTTATGGTAGTAATGGTTGCTGTGTATGTTTCGCTTAGTTTTAATTTGCATAACATGAGCATATGTAACTTTGTGCATATGTTAGAGCATGAAGGTGTATATCTTGTACAGTCAAAGAGAAAAATCGCTGACCAAGGCCAACCTTTCAAAAATGTTTATTTATATTTATTATTCCATGAGCCTGTACGTTAATTCTTTATTTACTGTTTATATATTTTTATTTAACCTACTTAATTAAAATGAGGATAATTTATGAATGTTTTTTCTCTTCAGCAGTTAAGTATACACAACACACAGAAGTAGCATTCTGAAGAATCATAGAAAAAATCTATAAGCACGACAGTTAAATCTGCCAATACCTATACATTACTTTCCTATTAACTAAGGGTTAATTTCCTTATTTTGTGAGGGTTTACCAACACTCCATATTTTGAATAGGTATCGAAATGTTTTGTTCTATCTAAACACTCGATCGGGGACTTTGAAGCTCCGACACCACAAGTGCCACAACGGACAACATAGGACACAATCACCCCCATTCTCAAGTACAAAGGTATTCCGAAATCCATCAGCAAAAAGCGTTACCCCGTTAACTCGGTAAGATCCTCGTGGGAGAAGAAGCATGTGCGCCCGTTATAATTAGCGTGCAATGTTTGGCTTTGGCAAATCCCTTTGGGGCGTAAATTAAGAGATTCTTGCAGGATTAGTTCTGGTCGGATGTGGACCGGCTTTTTGAGTTGCGTCCGGTTATTTTGCATCATTATTTGTTATATTATTTTCTCGTTTGAATTTTGTGGTAAGTGAAGTAAATAATTTATTGGCAAGTGTAGTAAATCATTTATTTGTCTCATATTAAAACAAACACATACAATTACACAAAATAAGCTTCATCATAACAAGTGCAATGATAGATTCTTTGTTTGTTAGAAGTAAGAATAGGTAATCTAATGAAATGCCAAAACAAATTATTATAGCTAGATCAAACTCAAGTTGTGTTTTTAGCGTTTTTTTTACCTTATCTGGCTCTAAATCATATCCTTAGTTCGTATTTATATATCTATATCTATCGTCGCTGGATCGTAGAATCAGTCCGTTTGTGACTAGGCCTATTGAGACATATCCATCAGTTTCTGTTAGCGATGCATAGGTCTCAATATCACGTGCATATTTCCAACCGTCTTTTCTATTTCGTCATGCGCTACGCGCATGTTGGACTCTCTCGGATTCTCAGATAAATTTGCGTTAAAGCTTGGACTCATATCACCTATGTTTGTAGTTGCTAGCATTTGCTTGCCCTTGCTACTAATCTCCGTCTTATTTATGAGAGCTCTTGATGTTTTGAGTTTGTAAGGAGAAAATTTATAAGATCGGCTTAGTTCTGACTGAGGTCGTTAGAGTATCAGCTTAAGGTATTAAAATGTGGCTTGATAGAGATTGAATCAGTAACATACCTATTTTTAACAAGTGTAAGTGATATCACAGTTAGTGAGTCATCGAATTTAATCAAAAAGAAAAGTAATAAAATTTCTGTATTCAGTCCTATCTGTCTCTTTCTCTCTTTAATGATTTTACGGGTCTGTTTTACCATCAGCCATCAATATTTAACGAGGTCCCATCGGACCCTAAACACAAGCGTGGAACAAAACAATCCACATGGCAATATCAACAGTATTATGCGAATTTTCATTCACGAGCTATCTAACGATACACGTGTTGATTTTGCAAGCGGGGCTCTGCCAGAGACAATAATAGAAATATGCAAATATACGGACAGAGATGTTTAAACAAGATTACCTGTGTAAATGTTGAGTTGCGTAACTTCGAGGTACATAAATCTATTGGTAAAAGGGTTGGTAATGTGTGTGAAGTATTGTATTGAAATGAGAAGGGATTCATTTTAATTAAAAAAATAGGGTCATGGATGGTATAGGTCCCCATCGTAAACATTATCAAATTTAAATAACTGTATTAATATACTCCTAGATGAGATACTAAATAGTTTATTTTGTAGAGTTGTGACAATGTAATGAAGTTTGGTATAAAATACCTCATAGAAAACGTTTTGTTTTTTGATAACTTCGATTTACACTTTAATTTACGTTGTGTTTTTAGGAAATTTATATTACCAGGTGTTAATACTAGTCTAGACTCTTTAAAAGAAATTAATTTAAGTAGGTAAGTATTAATTGAATTAAGTTACAATCAAACAATATAAATTTATTAGAACTAGTATTTACAATTGAAACAATAATAATTGAGCTAACTGCAATACTATTAGTGGTGTGTCGTTTTGTTGTTTGCAAAAATATTGTATCATTAGTTACTATTAAGAAAATATACAAAAAAAATCGAGGTAGATACATATGCATGGACATATTGCACGCATTTTTTTTGTCCGTTTTGTCGTGCATTAGTTTTATATTCCCACAAAATAGATTGAGGGAGCGAGATTATAGAATACTTTATAGAAAAACAGAAATAAATAATTATAATAATTAATAAATAAAGCTAAACAATCTTCATTACGGAAACAAACAACAAATATGATACCACACAACCCGTACAGCAGTATTTTTGAACTAGATTCCACATATAGGTACCTACTTTAGTAAAACATTATATTAATTTCAACCCTCAGTAATTAAAAGTTGCAAACATTACGCGGTCTCACGCGAAGTTAGGAACAGGCAGGTAACTTATTATTACAGCCATGTTCATATTTAACCCACATTTTATTTATGGTGTTTTACCGCTGAATAATGCAACGGAGCGAAGAAAATGCTTATGCTTCTGTAACTTGCAAATAATTTAGCATTCAAGTTAGGGATTGTATAGTCGAGAACCTCATATCCAAATTTCACTGAATAGGTAAGTAGGAGCTTAACTTAGTCGCTCCAACTTAGACATCTCACTTATGTTATTGAGATGGTGGCCAAGCGACGACCGACCAACCATACCAGCCATAGTAACATTACTATGTAGGTAGTACACTCGTTGGCAAAAAAATTGACACAGATCGTCGTAGGCTTGCGGTCAACGTCTCTGAAAGAAATTAGGACGTGATTTTTTTCTTTTGTTTTTTTTAAACTTACCTACAAAAATGTATTAGACATTACCATTTAGTCTGATCAGCAACACCTTATTACCAGCAAGTCTTATTTAGAAGTAAAATATAATACAATTTTGTTATAATAATAATTAATCATAAGCCTAATCATAGGCCTCATTAGGGGAGGCATATGTCCAGCTGTGGACTAACATAGGCTGATGATGATAATAATAAACAAAATATGACTTATCCCAAAAACTGACGCAAAAGTCGAAAAGCGAAAAGCCATCCATCTTGAAATAGCACAGCACCGCTGTAGATCCAGCTGCGCCGACTCAAGCGACAACAATTAAAATATCTGGCTAATGGATGAGCAGGAATCCGAAACACGTTAATGAACATATCGCCATCTTGTACTTTATTTGTCGACATTAGTCATATCGACAGTTTCGATACGCTTGTTGGATTTGCAGGAAGTGATATGCTGTTCTTTATAGTTAGTCAAAGAAATGTTCTATTATGGTTGTTTTAAAATTAGCTCCTGTCTGGTTTTTTTTACAGAAGCAAAAAGATTCTTCAGTGTTTCGATTATATTATCACATATGTATGTATTTAGGTACTTTGTACTATCATCAACATACAACAACATTTATCTTTAAAAAATGATGGAATGATGGAATCTGGGAAATGTGTCCAGCTGTGGACTAGCATAGGCTGATGAAGGAATTTACATACATACAGGGTTACATTCCCCGGACTCCATCGCGCATTATCACATATGCGTATTATTTTATTTCATAAATACGTACATATATACACGTACAAAGGTTGCCTGGAAGAGATCGCTTCTAAGCGATAAGGCCGCCCATTGTACCCGTCGCATTTAATGTATTTTTGTAATGATTAATTTGATTATGGTGTACAATAAAGAATTTTTGTATTGTATTGTATTGTATATATCTCCCAGAATCAAACCTAAAAATCATAGCAAACATGAAAGCAATATTTCAATTTTTATCAAATCATACCTAGCCCCCACTTTCACAGTGATTGTCTGCACCCCGGATTCAGCTTACCCCATATATATCATATTCAAATGATAATTCGATAGCCGAGTGATTTCTGAACCCTTAAAATAAATATAATCCGAATGAGCATAAAGTTATTTCGATACGGCTCACACGGGACAGCTTATTCAAAGCTCATAATGTATTCAGTAGATAAGAATTAAGCTTAGAATCGAATAGAAAATTGAATTATGCGGTTTTTCTTATCGCTAATGTGGCTAGGCGCGTGTCTGGCAAACAACAGACCATTTAAATTTGATTAAAGAATATTAGAAGTATAATAAAATTGAGAATGATTTACGAAGTGGAACAGCCGCTTGGTTCTTGAATTTAATGCTTAATTAAATTTAATAAATCTATTTAAATACTGAGAATATTTGAGGATAAAAACGTAAATAGTAATAGATAATGTATGGGTAGAACGACCGATGTGGCGCGGTGGGCGAAGGTCCGCCTGCGACACAGGAGGTTGTGGGTTCAATTCCCGCCTCGGAACAATTGTGTGTACGATCTGCAGATATTTGTTCTGTGTGTTCTGATCGTTTTCTATGTAGGTATAATAAAAAATATCTATCTATGTAATGTACTGTATTATGTATATCAGTTACCTAGTACCTACCCATAATACAAGCTCTGCTTAGCTTGGGGTTAGGTGATGCTGTGTGAATTGTTCAGGATTATTTATTTATATTTATTTATTAGAACGAAATCATGCAGGAAAGATAATATTCCCATTACAATATATTTGGTTATTGATGTTGATTAAATATATGTATATATTTGCACTGTCAATACTAAAACAGATTAAATATAAATAGTTGAGAAACCCACTTCATAGAACTGATATTGAAAACTCACTAAAACGAAATAAACATCTCAACAGAGAACATACAAGCTGGATTCAGATATACAAACGAATTTCGTATTTGCGGACGAAAAGCAAACAGTGAACTGGGACAAAGCATTATGAAGCTTCTGTGTCCAATATTCAGTTACTTTGCAAACACGTAACCCATCGAGTCGGGTCTTAGGTTACGGTTAAGTGAGTTGGCCACCGCAGTGCAGCAGGTAATCATTATTGTAACTGGTCAACTCTTATAGTATATAGCATTATATTATGTATCAACAACTCTTGTTTACAAATGGGTTGGGATTCTGTTGAATGACTGTTCCAAATAATAATATTGTGCCATGCTAATTTTAATTTAATTTTGTCTTATGCCTTTTTTATATATATTTTTTTGTAACTTTCTATGTGTGTGGAACTGTGGACAATACTTAATTATGTCTGAATATGGAAACTTTTTTTAAATTTATATTATTCATTATGGTCCATACACATTAGTTGAGTTATGGTGAGTCTTAAGCTTTGGTCTCTTGGACGGGACGCAATACGCTGGGAACTACGTAGCATCGACGCAACGTCAACGCCTGTCTGCAGAGAAGCGCCGAAGCGGCCATTATCAGACTGCATCGGGATAACGAGACGACGACGACGCCGCGACCTCACCGCGCTTGATTTGTATCTTTTTAAGTTATATTTTGAATCAAAGTCCGCGAAGTGTCGTCGCGAACTGACCCTAAGTGACCGGGACCGCATACCGCAGCGTACTGCGTTATGATCAAAAGACGTTTTCACTTGCTGTGGATGCACCGTACAAAGAAAGAATAGGTCGTACTTACTTGGGTCAGAATTTTTTTCAATATTATAACCTAAGTAAAACATTGCTAATGAGCAGAGATAGGAATAGGTAGTGCAATTTGGGGTAAATGACCTCAAACATTATCAATAGTATGGATACGCCCCGGGATTCCGGGAAAAAGATCGGGAAAAATATGACGGAAAATTATGCTTTTATTATTTCTTTATAAAATATGACAATAATCAATAACAATTAAAATAAATATTCGCAACAAATTGAAATAAGTTACAATTAGTTTTTCGATATTTTCTTCTTTTAATCTATTTCTTTTGACGTTCAATATCCATTTATAAGTTGAAAAACTCCTTTCAACTTCTACTGATGTTAACAGGGCATATTTAAATATTAAAATATCGTCACTAGCCGAGCCGTTTGCTATATTTAAAAAGTAAGTATGGACGGATCACACAAGGAAAGAATACCCTACCTACACGGAAAATTTTACAATACATGTCAATGTTAAATATTCTCAGTGAATAGGTGAAAAAATAAATCAAGAAAAATTGCTAATTTGTAATAATCCCTTATCACATAATTCATTATTTTATTTGCGACTAGCGGACCTTCCCGGCTTCGCATGGTTTTAGTACGGATCCCCAACTTTTTTGAAAATATAATATAGCCTATTTTCACCGGAGATAGCGTAGCTTTCCAACGGTGAAAAAAATTTTCAAATCGGTCCAGTACCCTATTCATTACAAACAAACAAAAAATCAAACCTTTCCTCTTTATAATATTAGTATAGATGTGAAGATTGAACTAGCTGAATTCCGTAAGCTATGTATAACACAATATTCCATTAAATTGTTGTTTTCGGTAAACTATCCATCTTACACAATGGCGCTTAATGGCACATCCGCCATTTTAAGGAAGGCAGACAACAAAAAAACAAGTAATTATAGAAACTGCCCATAAACAAGTTAACTAAGAACTAATGGAGTACGTTAACATTGAAGACTAAGGTAGTAAATAACTCTAAACAATGAAAATACATTCCAATTTTAATTAAAGCCTAAGTTAATTGCAAAGCTGAACATAAAGCTATTATTTTTGAACTTTCATGTAATGTAATGGTCAGTCAGACAATTTTGAAAGAAGGATAGGTAATTACTTTTTATTGGCTTCTCGATTCTGCAAGTTGCTTCCCTATACAGGTTATTCCTTGTTAAACTGTACTGTACTAACTATATTGACGACCTCTGTGGTGCGGTGAGCGAAGGTCCGCCTGCGACGTAGGCGGCTGCGGGTTCGATTCCCGCCTTGGAACAATTGTGTGTACGATCTGGAGATATTTGTTGCGGGTGTTCTCGTCGTTATCTATGTATAATAAAAAATATCTATCTATGTAATCTATTGTATTAAGTTAATATAGTCATCTAGTACCCAACACACAAGCTCTATATATGTTAAATACTTGTATAATACAGGTCTGCCTCATCATCAGCCTATAGCAGTCCACTGCTGGACATAGGCTTCCCCCAATGAGCGCCATAGCAGCGTCCTATCTTTAGCTTGCCGCATCCAGTATATACCTGTCGCAGTTCGTCATCGCACCTGGTCGGAGGGCGTCCTACACTACGTTTACCGAGTCGTGGTCTCCACTCAAGAACACGTTTGCCCCAGCGGCCGTCAGTTCTTCATAGTTGGTTCTTTATAGGTCTGACTGTGACATATTAAATACCATCATACGATTACATTATTATCACATGTGTATAGAATCTACATTAAAGATAGATGTTGAAATATTTTCTAACAATAAAGTTTCAAATATAAAGCATGAAAAGATACAAAGCATTTTTAATTTCTCATCGCCCTGAAATGGGTTAACGATCGGAATGGCTTTAATTGATGTCATTAAAAGGACACTGAAGTAGTTCCTTTGATAAATGACAATGGAAAAGACGATGAAGCTAAGTATTTCTTTTTTAATTTAGAGATACAAACTGAACGCTGATTTCTTACAAGTGCAAGTAGTTCATGTAGGAAAATTACGCTTTTTTATAAGTGAATATTTTTTAAGAATCATCATCATCATCAGTCTATAGCAGTCCACTGCTGGACATAGGCCTCCCACAATGAGCGCCCTGTCTTCAGCTTGCCGCATCCAGCATCTACGTGCAATCTTTCACAGATCATCATCCCACCTGACCGGAGGGCGTACTACACTACGTTTACCGAGTCGTGGTTTCCACTCAAGAACACTTTTGACCCAGCGGCCGTCGGTTCTTCGCGAGATATGACCGGCCCACTGCCACTTTAGCTTGCAAATTCTTAGAGCTATGTCGATAAGGAGAGAGGGCAGTAGCACCTCCTGCAGAATAATTTACCACCGAACTGCGATCCCCAGCGTGGGGATTATGGGCATCCCCCCCATGAGATAAATGCCAATAAGGTGCCTATAAGTGGGAGGCCTGTGTCCTGGCAGTGGACAACTATAGGCAGTTGTGGTCAGTTGAAAAGAAGAGTTTACGTTCGTTCAAAAAATATCGAAAGCCACTTGTCGAGGGTGTTCTTTATACCCTTGGTATAAATAAACAGTGTGAGGTTATGAACACCATAAATTATTCTGACATAGATAAGAGGAACGACACTGTAAAAGTCATCTCTTGTTAGCTTATAATAATAATAAGCCATAATTGCTGGTAACAGAGTTACTAAAAAACACTTAACATAAAAACAGACAACTATAGATTATAATAATAATATAGCTTATATATTGTATGTATGTATATCAGTTACCGTTAACGTGTTCTTGAGTGGAGACCACGACTCGGTAAACGTAGTGTAGGACGCCCTCCGACCAGGTGGGATGACGACCTGCGAAAGACTGCAGGTTGATGCTGGATGCGTCAAGCCGAAGACAGGGCGCTATGGCGCTCATTGGGGGAGGCCTATGTCCAGCAGTGGACTAATATAGGCTGATGATGATGATGATGATATCAGTTATCTAGTACCCATAACACAAGCTCTGCTTACCATGGGGCTAGATAATGCTGTGTGAATAGTCCGGCATTATTTATTTATTATTAGGTCACTAAGCAAACCACGAACCAAAGTTATAGACAAAGCTCTGAGAATTAACAAGCTGAAGTGGCAGTGGGCCGGCCATATCTCACAAAGAACCGACGGCCGCTGGGGCAAACTTGTTCTTGAGTGGAGACCACGACTCGGTAAACGTAGTGTAGGACGCCCTCCGACCAGGTGGGATGACGACCTGCGAAAGACTGCAGGTAGATGCTGGATGCGTCAAGCTGAAGACAGGGCGCTATGGCGCTCATTGGGGGAGGCCTATGTGGACTCATATAGGCTGATGATGATGATGATGAGGTCACTAAGAAAGGTAAAAATAATACCCTTTAAAAATTCACTGCAAAGACAGCTGCTATTCCGTTGATTGGTCCAATTCAGTTAACGTCTAGAATAGCTGCTATTCCGTTGATTGGTCCAATTCAGTTGACGTCTAGAATAGCTGCTATTCCGTTGATTGGTCCAATTCAGTTGACGTCTAGAATAGCTGCTATTCCGTTGATTGGTCCAATTCAGTTGACGTCTAGAATAGCTGCTATTCCGTTGATTGGTCCAATTCAGTTGACGTCTAGAATAGCTGCTCCAGATACTCGGACCATTGTCGTTAAACCTTTGACTGCTGAAATCACACGGTATGTGTTTTCTACAAGTGACCAATATGCGTAAATCCACACTAGCGCAGCGGCTGAGAAAAAACAGATCTTTGTGACTCAGCACAGCCGTAATATTTTTCGAACGAAACGCATGTGCGGCGCAACACAACCGCTGTGTAGAGCGGCAGCACTAATTTTTTAGGTATAAAAAAGCTCGCAGTCGTCGAAAAAAAATCGCAGTCAAAGTTTTAAAGCAAGGACCGCTTGCGACAATTAGCTATAACTCGATAACAACCTTTTCAGATTGCAAGGATAGTGGCCGTGTTTATCGTTTTGCATTTTAAGAATAAATAAATAATGCTGGACAATCCACACAGCATCATCTAGCCCCATGGTAAGCAGAGCTTGTGTTATGGGTACTAGATGACTGATACTTAATACAATAGATTACATAGATAGACTTTTTTTATACATAGATAACGACCAGAACACCCGAAACAAATATCTATTCGCAAGAATAATTCGGTACGTTATTATAATTATATATTAATTATTTATATAGGTATATATAGACGACCGATGTGGCGCGGTGGGCGAAGGTCCGCCTGCGACGCAGGAGGTTGCGGGTTCGATTCCCGCCTCGGAACAATTGTGTGTACGATCTGCAGATATTTGTTCCGGGTGTTCTGGTCGTTTTCTATGTATAATAAAAAAAAAAATATCTATCTATGTAATGTATTGTATTATGTATATCAGTTATCTAGTACCCATAACACAGGCTTTGCTTACCATGGGGCTAGATAATGCTGTATGAATTGTCCAGCATTATTTATTTATTTATTATTTATTTATATATGTATATTACTGTTTAAGTATAATATAAATAGCTTAGTATCATTATGAGTACTATATTTTATTATCTCTATTAAATAGCACTACCTACCAAACTGTTGTCCACACTACCCAAAGGTTAGCAGGTAGAGAATGCTATCTAGCATTATGCTCGTGATAGATTTTGATGGTTTTACTAATTAAAAGAAGCTCTAAGATACCATAATGAAAACTAATTTGAACTACCTTGGTATCTATTTTCATTAAAACGTTACTAGAAGTCCTAAAAGGGTTGATATTGTGGGTATTAAAGGAAAGAAGCATAACTTACAACATGAATACTGTTTTATTCAATAATACAATCTGGTTGGAACATAAATTATGACGTGAAAGCAATATAGTTACTAGATCTCCTAATAGGGTTCCATTGTGGTTATTAAAGAAAAGAAGCGTTACTTAGAACATTAATACTCTTATATTCAATAATACAATCTTGTTGGACATCAATTATTACAGACAATTAATAACATTTTAAGGTTATGTTACACAAATTGCTAGTCACAAAATATGAACAATACTTAGCTTCTGTCTGGTTAGGCTGCCGATCCAAAAGTGGGTATTCTCCCCCTTTTGGGTCGTATATATAGGCTCTGACATCGTAAAATAATGCAGCCTGAGCGATGGCTCACACTGTCTTTGGCGCGAACAGTCGATACAACAATTTATTATGTTTCTTAATACTGAATAATACTTTCAGATCAAATCAATGATATTTAAAATTGTACAATTAATATTCCACTTATTTTAAATATAATACATTTTAATAATTAATAAATTATCGGCGCCGCGCCACTTATGAAAGTTATATGCTAATGATTTTATATACATTAAAATACCAATGAAATAGGTAATCTAAAATCTGAAAACGATTTAAGAGATACATTTCATATTTCTTAACCACAATATTATATTATTAATCTTTATTGTGAAAGTTATGTGCTAATGATTTTATTACATCAAAATACCAATGAAATTGGTAATCTAAAACCTGAAAACTATTTTAGACATACTTTTCATATTTCTTTATCACAATTTTCTATATTAATCTGATACGGCCAATCTTGACCTATACTTCGTCCCGAAGTAACTCTTATATCTCTACATATAGATACTTAACTTAGGTAGATAGTCTATTTTACATTTCGACTTACTAGATAGTACAATTTAAATAATATAATAATTGGTACATATATAAGTAACTTAGTAGGTATCCTATAAGTACTTCTAACGACTTTTTAATAAATTATACTATTTAGGTGCTAAAAGTACATTGTTAGGTACTTACTTACATTATAAGATAGATGTTTAACATGTACCAAAGGTATATTTTTATTTCACTTTATTAAATGACACAGAAACAAGATCATACACAAAAACTTTAACTGTGTCTAAATAAGTTACATAGGTATAATAAGTATGTATGTATTTATGTAGCATTTTGAAACCGTTTTAAACGTTTCTTATTATGTATTATATGATGTCTAATTATCTCATTTTGTTTCTCGCTGGTTTATTTTAATTATCTGGCCAATTACTCTGTATAGTACTGACGTTTACTCTCCACCTGCTGCCAATGGAGCGTCAGCACCCGGAATTGGAGGCTAGAGCAGCACGGGCAACGACTATTCCCACTTGACCGTAACCACCCGCTGCCGATGGCATAATCAAGCCGAGCCACGAAGCCCACAGCGTTAGCCAACTACCAAATGTGCTTTCTCACCTCACATCCGCTGTCGATGGGCTGATCAGCACCCAGCAAGAGGCCACACAGCGATATATAAATATAAATAAAATGTATGTAGGTACTTTGTTTTTGCCATACACTGGCCCCGGGTCTTCTGCCCATTGAGTTTTTAGAATCATTTATTACATTTACCAACTGTAGGAAAGTATACATTTTACATACATTACATACCTATTTACCTTTGTTTTAGTACTTATAACATTCAATAGGTTCTTATTGATCTAAATGTAAACGTAAACAAGTACAGTAATCACAAAATCGTAGCATTTTCAACAACAACGTTCTCTTCCTCCCATTCTCCCGGTTATTTTTATCAAATTATTAAACAGTTTTAGAGCATAGCGGTATTGGGAATAAATCAAAAACGCCTATGGTATAACTAACGATACTAGATCACCTACCTAACTAACTTGTTATTTCCTTTGCAGAACAAAACTTTCTACATCTGTATTGCAAGCTGTTTTCGTCTAAAACCTCAGACGGAATCACACAATTTTACAATAATATTATTTCCATTCGTTTGGCCAATCTGACGAAACATTACAACATATGTACTTTAATGTACAAGATTATCAATATAGTTAATTACTGTTGCATAAGAAAACATCAATTAGTAAATCAAAAACATCAGTATGTAAATCAAACAAAGAGAATAATAACGCTACAGCCTACGCTATTTCTCCGGCCGCCGGAGCAAAACTCGTTTTGTGGCTAACTTCTCCCTAATAGCTTGGCTCTGTGGTTATGAATTGTCACTTTATTACCTGCTCTGTTGGTAGAATGACAAAAAGCAAGGTGCCAATACAAAAGTTTCATAGACGAATTTTTAAAAATTATAAAAATAATTACTGCTGACACCGTTGTTCGGTTTTTATTACGAGCAGTGGATCTTTAATTATTTTAGTGTATTATTATTAGTGTCGTATATCAAATTAATCCTTATGAATAATGCTTTCTAACTATAATCTAAATATCGTAGAACATTAATTTTCGATGCGACGACTAATTGACCTCAAAGTTGAATGTAATTTTCCCGACAAGAAACTTTGTCAACTGGCTTGACAAAATAAACAACGAAGTGCTACCTAATTATTTTTATTTGTTTTGATGATCTTAGTTCCAGAAGTAAAGGGCACAAAGTTGAGACAAGAACTGGAAAACCCTAAAAATGTTGGGTGGGTAGGTAGGTACCACCAACGGAGTCAAATAAAGCTATAAAAGCAGAATCATTTTGGCCTCACACATACTCTCACATCGATGACTCGTAATATACTTAATACAATACACAATTATAGATATTTTTCTGTATTATATCAATACATAGAAAATACTCAGAACACTAGGAAGAAATATTTGCAAACCGTACAAACATGTGTCCCAAGGCAGGAAGTGAATCCGCATTGGTCGTCAAAATTACCTATATTATATCAATAAAACTTTTTTTTTTTTTTTTAGATTAAGTTTAAAATACATTTTGTTTTCAAAATAGTCAAAATCTTTTCCAATAGTACCTATTAAATTGAATCAAAACATCGTGTACCTAGAGCTATATAAATTGGTGGTGAATTGTACGAGTCAGCTAAACACGTACCTATCTTTCTACTAACTAATACAAAAATAACTTATCTAAATTTTATGGTTTGATGAGCTAGGACTTTCAGTTATACGTTATACTATACCTCTTTATATGGCTAATCAACATAAAAGCAACATCATGAAACACATTTATTTTAGTATTAAATCGCCTCGACTCTAATTACTTTGTCCGTACAGTAATAGTCGATGTAATAGTCAAAAAGTCCGTTTTCCTCTGACCAATGTAGGTAGGTACCTACCTCCTCATTGTGTACCTACTCGCTATAAATGCTGCAAATATCCAAAGTAAGCACAAAGTCTACCGTCGCTAGCGAAAGGTATTTTTTTCATTCTCGCTTTGTATTCGCAAGTATTATTGTCAGTTACAAGGTACCTACTAAACACAAGCCTTTTTTTTTTTTTTGTTTTACTTCAGATAAACAGAAACATTTTATTCGTAATATGTCAAATTATGCGTCGCAATATATAAATCATTTCTAATATAAAAATATAATATCAAATAATAATGAAATTTAAAAAATAAAATTATTCTAGATAAAATGTGGTGTTTTTCGTTGCATAGAAAACAATGCAAAAAAAAACTCAAGGTAGATAGATAAATTAAATTTAGAATGACTCACGAGATTAATCTTCTGAGAGAGAGAGATAGCAGCTAACTACTAATATTATAAACGCGAAAGTTTGTAAGTATGGATGGATGTTTGTTACTCTTAGCGTAAAAACTACGGAATGGATTTTAATGAAACTTTACAATAATATAGCTTATACATCAGAATATCACATAGGCTACAATTTAGAAAGATATATTGTATATTATCCAAAATATCTGTCACCACGCGGGTGAAACTGCGGGGCGCAGCTAGTTATATATATTTTTAAGGCCCTATTATCACATCGTTTTTGTCACGTACAAAACAATAAATAATGAGAGATAATTCCTACATAAAACAATATTATGTAGCTCCCTACTTGCTTGAAGTTAGAAAGTACCTACAAACTACCTTCATATTTTTTTTCAGACAACGACCTCTGGTCGTCATGTTCGGATGAGCTGTATGTGGGTAGGTTCTAAAACATCGACGATAAAAAAAACTTATGTCACTGATTAAACTATGTATCGATACCTACATGATTCGATTCAACCACTAACAATGTCAAGATACATAAACGAGACTATCGCTTCGATAAATCCGTTTATTTATAACTTCTAGTCAAATGTGTGGCTCCGCGCTGTGACCACTGACACCAGACAACCTTTTCTGGTTTCATAGTGTCTTTCAAATAAGAAAAGTACCAGTTTTTGGTGAATACAGAAATACAACAAAGAAATAGTGCGGAGTAAAGTTGCAACAGAGGAGTTTTGTTATAGACTACATACTTAGTAATTGTTTATACTATAATTTGGCCTCTGTGCCTATAAGTAAAGTAATATGTCCGTCGTTAATTTACACAGTAAGTTTGAGGTGATTGTAGTTCAGTGTTATTTTCTAATGTTTGTCTGTGTGGCTTTTTTTTAGCATTTCTGCATTATAAAGGCACTTAAAGTCCCTACCGCTTTGCTCCAAATGACGTTATTTAATATTTACCTATGTAAAACATAAAAAGGCAAACATATTTCCAAGTGGTTTTACACTGCTATTGAAGGATGCCATTTGAATATAACATTAGGTACGTTATACTGCCACATACTAATTCGACTTAGTGCCGCTACTAAAAACAACTTTTGTTGTACCTACGTAAAAGAAAACGAATACTGCTTTCTTATTTAGAATGTTAATCTGCGTACAGAGCTATGGGTACAAAGCTATGTTGTCTTGAAATACACTGTGCAGAATCCCATGTCTTGAATAAAGTGATCAGACCCTTTTCAGAGCCTTACCTGCCAGAGGATGCGTAAAATCTTGAGGTTATAGTTGAACCATATCCCTCGGCATCCAGGCCACATGTAGTCTAGTTGTAAATGCAGGTCGATATCATCATCTCTCCGGCAGCTGGTGGTGCAGATGGCTCGTAGGTTTTTGGCGCAGACATCAGATGGATGACGATGGCCACACGTAGTCGAGTTGTAGATCGGCAGATCGATGTAATCATCTTTTCGACGGCTGGTTGAAAAGATGGCTCGAAGGTTTTTGGTGCAGACACATCCATCTGAAAATAAATTCGTATTAGTAAGGCACATGCTGTTCTATATCCCACTTCTGATGATAGATTTTGATGGTTTTACTAATTAAAAGAAGCTCTAAGATACCATAATGAAAACTAATTTGAACTACCTTGGTATCTATTTTCATTAAAACGTTACTAGAAGTCCTAAAAGGGTTGATATTGTGGGTATTAAAGAAAAGAAGCATAACTTACAACATGAATACTGTTTTATTCAATAATACAATCTGGTTGGAACATAAATTATGACGTGAAAGCAATATAGTTACTAGATCTCCTAATAGGGTTCCATTGTGGTTATTAAAGAAAAGAAGCGTTACTTAGAACATTAATACTCTTATATTCAATAATAAAATCTTGTTGGACATCAATTATTACAGACAATTAATAACATTTTAAGGTTATGTTACACAAATTGCTAGTCACAAAATATGAACAATACTTAGCTTCTGTCTGGTTAGGCTGCCGATCCAAAAGTGGGTATTCTCCCCCTTTTGGGTCGTATATATAGGCTCTGACATCGTAAAATAATGCAGCCTGAGCGATGGCTCACACTGTCTTTGGCGCGAACAGTCGATACAACAATTTATTATGTTTCTTAATACTGAATAATACTTTCAGACCAAATCAATGATATTTAAAATTGTACAATTAATATTCCACTTATTTTAAATATAATACATTTTAATAATTAATAAATTATCGGCGCCGCGCCACTTATGAAAGTTATATGCTAATGATTTTATATACATTAAAATACCAATGAAATAGGTAATCTAAAATCTGAAAACGATTTAAGAGATACATTTCATATTTCTTAACCACAATATTATATTATTAATCTTTATTGTGAAAGTTATGTGCTAATGATTTTATTACATCAAAATACCAATGAAATTGGTAATCTAAAACCTGAAAACTATTTTAGACATACTTTTCATATTTCTTTATCACAATTTTCTATATTAATCTGATACTCGCCTATGTACTACTTTTTGTGCAATAAAGTATATTCTATCTATCTATCTATCTAATATCTACAAATCATTTATCTAATTAGCCGGTAACACCCACTGCTGAGTATAGGCCTCTTCCTTCTCTACCATATAAAACCAGCGTTGCTCTACTTCTTATGGAGAAGTAGAGCAACATTATGCAGGACCTATTGGTTCGCTTTGTGGAGTCGCTTGTTGCTTTTATATAATACATACGTAGTTAATTTTTATTTATTTCTTTATGTTCTTGTTTACCTTATAGATTATTATTGTTTAGTAACAAGCTGTACCTACTTGTGAATCAATAAATGTATTTTCTTTCTTTCTTATCACACCACCCCTGGCGTTCTTGTGCCAGTCGGATCCACTGCTTCCCTACAGCCCCCAAAAAGCCCACAATGTCGTCTGACCATCGGGCAGATCATACAAACAATTAATCCAAGGCGGGAATCGAAACCGCAACCTCTTGCGTCGCAGGCGGATCTTCGCCAACCGCTCCACAGAGGTCGTCAAAGAATGGCGCTTCGATATGGCTCATATATTTTGTTTACATGAAACTGCACTGACTTGTAATGATAAATCTATGTGATGCGATCAATGCAACATCTTGACAATATAAAGAGTTTTTAATAATTATATTAATTTTCTAGATTTACTTGCGTTTTCTAGTGTTACTTATGTAATTTGAATTTTTTTACGTGTCCAAGAGTTCAGTCTAAAGATCTAAAGGAAAAAAACGCACTTTGATATTTGATACGAATTATTTATTGGATATCTAGTAAACAAAACAGTTAACAATCAAATTTAAAAAAAAAGTGACTATTTGGCGGTCTTATCGCTCAAGCGCGATGTTTACCGGACAACCATGGATATATAGGCTCGTTGGATTGAGCATGGGGATCCGAGTGCATTATTATGTAGCTAACACAAATTACAACATTCAAAATCGTGTAGAAAGCTTACTTATAAACACTTTTCAGATACCAATTAAAAATTTATTAAACTTGAAATACTTTTTATAATCAAGATTTAAATCGTTTGCTTATTCAAACGATCTGCCTTTTCAAAAAGCAACCGTACACCAAAGTTATCAGAATTAATGCCTTAATTACATCCGAAATCAGTTTTATCATATTTTTTATCATTCCATAAAGATTTTGCGACCAAATCATGCAAATCTCAAACTCGTATCGTATAATAATCTTCGTAATTAGAACTGGGTTCTGGTCAGATGAGAGCATTATCTTTGTGTAGACTTTCATTACGTTCTCACACGGCTAAAAATATAAGCAACGGGGCAGGTAATATTCACATAAAAACATTTAGTAGTAGCAATGTGAAACGCCGATGGTTCTGTACAATAATAATTATAATAATCATCATCATCAGCCTATAGTAGTCCACTGCTGGACATAGGCCTCCCCCAATGAGCGCCATAGCACCCTGTCTTCAGCTTGCCGCATCCAGCATCTGCCTGCAGTCCTTCGCAGGTCGTCATCCCACCTGGCCGGAGGGCGTCCTACACTACATTTGCCGAATCACGGTCTCCATTCAAGAACATGTTTACCTCATTTGTCGGTTCTGCGTGAGATAAGTTAGGCCCACTGCCACTTCAGCTTGCTTATTCTTAGAGCTATGTCGATAACTTTGGTTCTCTCTCGGATGTATTCGTTACGAATTCTATCCTTCAGAGAAACTCCGAGCATAGCTCTTTCCATAGCTCGCTGAGCGACTTTGAACTGGTGGACCTGCCCTATCGTAAGTGTCCACGTCTCAGCTCCGTAGGTCATAACGGGTAGGACGCACTGGTTGAAAACTTTCGTTTTCAAGCATTGCGGTATGGATGACGTGAAGACTCGACGTAGTTTCCCAAACGCTGCCCAGCCTAGCTGGATCCTCCTTTTAGCCTATAATGACTAACAACAAATCCAAGTTCCAAATGATCCTTCATCTTAGTATTCTTATAAAGAAATATAACCAGTTTTTCATGTACGGAACCCTAAATCATCAGTAGTCGGCCACTTAGTTCTCGAAGCCAAGGATATAATCTGAGCCTATCTGCGGTGACCGATGCAAAATAAAGAGACATTTTTTCAATTACGCCGCACCACCGAGAATACAATCAGATTTCTCATAAGACGTATAATTTTTATATGATTGTTTATTTTTAATGTATCTTGCTTGACTTTTAAGTAGTTGGATGAGTTTATTTTTCTAAAAATATATTTTAAAATCATATAATACTTTTCTTTAAGTATGTCATCATCATCAGCCTATGATAATCCATTGCTGGACATAGGCCTCCCCCATAGAGCGCCATAGCGCCCTGTCTTCAGCTTGACGCATCCAGCATCTACCTGCAGTCTTTCGCAGGTCGTCATCCCACCTGGTCGGAGGGCGTCCTACGTTTACCGTTTACTTAAGTATGTAGTTCTGTAAAAATAACTACGAGAATATTCAGAATTCATATCACACTAATATTATAAAATATGAAAGTTTGGGTGTTGTTGTCTTCACTCCAAAACTGCTGAACGGATTGAGCTGACATTTTGCGTACAGGTAGTTCTTTGCCTGGAATCAAACATAGATATTTGTTTATCTCATAAAACAGTTCACATCTATACTAATATTATAAAGAGGAAAGGTTTGATTGTTTGTTTGTTTGTAATGAATAGGCTCCGAAACTACTAGACCGATTTGAAAAATTCTTTCACCGTTGGGAAGCTACACTATCCCCGGTGAACATAGGCTATATTATATTTTCAAAAAAGTTAGGGATTCGTACTAAAACCGTGCGAAGCCGGGAAGGTCCGCTAGTCGGATATAAATAGCGTGGAAACCTTTGAATAGAAACAAATGCGAAGCCGCGGACAGAAACCTAGTTAATAATGTTTTTGTTAATATTCAAGCTAAAATTTAACTAATTTTACGAGTATGTAAAACTAACTTTATAACCACAATGAATACACGTGTTTTACATTGTACTCGTATATATACAAAGTAATTCTTGATGTCACCTTCGTATGATTAATCGTTGGATTATCCAAGATCTCATTGGAGGATTTATTAGAATTAGATTTATTTAGTTTTGTTGTAGCTGTTATAGCAAAATTAAATATCTAAATCTAGTCTGGTTTTAATCAGATTATAGTCCAGCTTAGAGTAGAAATATCAA
This sequence comes from Eupithecia dodoneata, assembly GCA_947044415.1. Classification (NCBI taxonomy): domain Eukaryota; kingdom Metazoa; phylum Arthropoda; class Insecta; order Lepidoptera; family Geometridae; genus Eupithecia; species Eupithecia dodoneata. Next base: position 3,350,249 of record OX345665.1, read on the forward strand.
TATTACGTCTTTAAAAATACACTTTACTATTCGAATTCGGAAACTTGATTGCTTTGACGAGCTTTGTGGCTAAGCGGGTGAAGGTCCGACTGTAATGCAGGACGTTGCGGGTTCGATTCCCACGTCGGGCCAATTATTTTAGTGATCTACAGATATTTCTGAATCTGGATTTTATGCATTATATTATAATATTAGAGTGGGTTGTGTTTTGTTCTAAGGTGGCTATGGTGCTTCGTCGTTTAAGAGTACACAAGTAAATGTATGCTATCTCACATGCATGACATAGTGAGCGAAAGGGCTCGCTTGGATGAAATTAATAAATGTGATAAGACCTTTAGCACAAGGAGTATCTTTTCAAAATACTTTTCAAAAACTGGTTTTATTTTAGTTTTATTTCTCATATATCATTTACTTTTCCCCAAAGTTGGGCTCAAATAGTGATGCAAGTTTTTCAAATCTATACTTTTTACGGTTTTAGGTCTATACAAATATTATATTATGACGAGATAAATTGATATTATCCTTAGTTTTGGACGGTCAACATCAGTGTAGAATTCTTCCTCCCTTCCACGTTTATATGGAAAGATGAGCGACTTGCTTAGCCTTAAACCTCAATGTTATGTTATGCCCCTTACGATGCATCATCATCCACCTATGTTAGTCCACTGCTGGACATAGGCCTCCCCCAATAAGCGCCATAGCGCCCCGTCTTCAGCTTGACGCCATCCAGCATCTGCCCGCAGTGCTACGCAGGTCGTCATCCCACCTGGCCGGAGGGCGGCCTACACTACGTTTGGTGAGTCGCAGCCTCCACTCAAGATGATGCACCAATGATCATTGCATATCATCCATCAAACTAAAGTGATCAGTGGTTCAGTTGTTCACTGGCCTCGTGTTTATTACAGGAAACAGGCAGTATGGAGTCTCGGACGTACTTTATGATAACACGTAATTAATGTCCCTGCATAGTGCTTTATTATCCTGAAGTTTGTATGCGATGCGTGGATGGACTCAGGACTGGGGCTGTAGGGGTAATGCGTTCGGATGTAACGTAATATATACCGCTTGGTGCTGGCTTCGAATTTGCAACACCCCAACTTACTCTTCCCGTTAGTGTCGTAAGAGGCGACTAAGGGATATCCAGGGGTGGGGGCGGGGGTGGGCAGCAGCGTCTCCCGCAGAACAATTTACGATCCCCAACCCGCATGCCCAGCGTGGGGATTATGGGCACTGACAGGATGAATTTTGGTACCAGGATAACTTGATCGGATATCCTGGATGCACCCACTTTGATCTCGGAAAAGTGCAGTGTTCCCGTGGGATGACCAATTATTCAAATATGTTTGTCAATAAATGACGCGCGCCGCAGCTAGTAATATACATATAAAAATGTTCTATAAGTCTTTTTTAAGGTTTCAAGAACTTAAATAACCCTAAAGTGTTCCCAATGCGTTACAGAAAATTATATCAAATACAGAAATACAATTTATTGGTAAAATCAATTTACATGTCAAATTACAATAGTTAATTATAATACAAATTATTAGTATAGTATTTTACAATTAGTGCTTAAATTTGATTTAAATAAACAAACGTACACGTTTAGAAAAATATTTGCCCCTATAATGTATCCTTAGTCCTTACCCCTACTAAATTATGACCCGCCGACGTCGCATGTGAGTCTCCCCAGATAAATTATATGAAAAATGTGTCAGCTTTAATATTGTTGAATGCAATGTCAGCCCGCCTAAGCGCTGGACGTAATTTACACGCTAGACAAATCTTAACAATTTTAATATACGAACAATATTATTTATTGTTGTGTGCGTGAAATATTGTTAACATTGAATTATATGAAACTATAACTGCGCCCCGCGGTTTCACTTGCGTTGGGATAGATATTTTGGATAATATACAATATATTATCTATAATGGCGTCGTTTATGAATTGTGGCCTATGTGTTATTCTGATATGTAAGATATTATTGTGAAGTTTCATTAAAATCCATTCAGAAGTTTTTGCGTGAAAGAGTAACAAAAATCCATCCAACTTTCGCGTCTATAATATTAGTAGGACTAGTTTCTTCTTGCGATTAGATATTTTATAAAGTACCTAAGTAAGTTAACGAACAAAAATTACGGCTACGGCTAAGAAACCGTATCTCCATCATCATCTTCAGCCTATATTAGTCCACTGCTAGACATAGGCTGTGACATAGGCCTCCCCCAATGAGCGCCATAGCGCCCTGTCTTCAGCTTGGATCTGAGCTTACTAATTACAAACAACAGTTCAATACAAAGCATTTTTTCAAGTCGTATCCCATTCAGTTCTCACAATTTCTTTGGCACATGTTGATTAAAGAATATGGGCCATACGTACATCTGTTTGGCAGATGTTTTAGTAGCAAAATATTTAACCGAAATATTTTACTGGCCTATCAAAATATCTCCTGCTATGATTTTTGTAGATTTTATTTTAACGGCTCATAGAATGTTTTGATTAGCGAAAATACTTAAATATATACCTACTATACCTACTTATTATTAAAAATTATTAATAGAGTGTTAATACGTTAAGAACTTCAACTATTGTTTCATTATATCTGTTCCATTGTATCCAGCCGTTTACAAAATGGCAAAGTTCATCATTAGTATTCCATTTCTAACTTTGCTACTAAAAGGTATTCCTTTAGTATAATCATCATGATTCATTGGTTAAAAACAAATTGAAGTGAATATTCCCATACCAACGTCTTAACTAAAAAGGATAATTCAAATAGTTAAGTGCGTCCACAGCAAGATAAAAATGAAGCGGTTAATGACCCATTAACGTTTTGTTTCACACCGCCATTGTTTTAAACTCACAATTAAAAGCAACGGCGTCACAAATATCCCTTTACAACTTAACTGCATTTACGCATCTGATAAAGGTGGCGATTGCGTGAAACGAGGAGCGGAGCGAGCGACGAAATTGTTAAAAGGATATCAAAAAGTGGTGACATAATCTACAAAATTGTCATTGTGTGACAGTGGGGTCATGAAAAGGTTGGTATGTCAAAAGAGAGATACATCCGACAGAGAACCAAAGTTATCGACATAGCTCTAAGAATCAGCAAGCTGAAGTGACAGTGGGCCGGCCATATCTCGCGAAGAGCCGACGGCCGTTGGGGCAAAAGTGTTCATGAGTGGAGACCACGACTCGGTAAACATAGTGTAGGACGCCCTACGACCAGGTGGGATGTCGACCTACGAAAGACTGCAGGTAGATGATGGATGCGGCAAGATAAAGACAGGGCGCTATGGCGCTCATTTGGGAAGGCCTATGTCCAGCGGTGGACTGATATAGGCTGATGATGATGATGATGTCAAAAGAAGTGTCAACATTGGGTGAACTTTTCGACTAAAACAGATAAACTATAGTCGAACGCTTACTCAACGTTTTTTAATTTTCGATTACGATTTTCTCGAAGTTTGTTTACTGAGATTTGTCTCTAAGTAATAACAATGTTAATTTTTCTATTGCTTAATCGAAATAGAAAAATAGCCTCAACGGTAAAACTAGTAAATCAGCATTACAGATATTATTATTATTTACACGACACAACCTTATTTTGTCGTCATTTCTAGTATTAAAACGCCAACGGTAGCTTCCCAAAATTTATAGCTAATCTCGATATCTCTATTCCGATTCGGTTCAATAGGTATTTATCCGCTTCGTCTAATGGCCGGTCAGTTATACGGCGAACGTCAACTTAATGAGAATATATACCGACTTTGTACACAATAAATTTTAAAAAGTTCGAATGAAACGGCATATTAATTGGACATTAGTATACGTCAACACCTCCGGAGCGTAGAACGTGAAAGCATTCGAGAGTTATTCAGGGACTATATAAAATTAGGTGGGTGTAAATTTTTTAACGCTGCCCCGGGCTATATTAGAACGCCATGTGAATTTAAATTTGCTTCTAAAAGCTTTTAAAGCGTTTGTTTGTCCTAAAGAATTGGGAAGTATTGTGAGGTCTTTTTTTTGGAGTAATTAAACGTTTTTACGTGATTTGTTGTAATTGGTTCGGGATCGCAGGAGACTGGTCTATTTGTAGCTTATTCTTGCTTCATTGTTTCCATTCTAATTTGGTACCTTAAGGTTTATAATTATCCTTTTTACGTGTTCTAAATAAGGATTGTAAAAGATTTTTACCAGTGCCTGGTTCTGTTTTTAAAAAGATAAGTAACAAAGAAAGATTTTGTTACTTATCCTATAAGACTTTAGATAGATTTATCCTTCTTTTACTTAAGTACAACCAACATGATGGGAATTCACCACATCACTGAAATCTCTGGACAAGATTGAAGTCCCCAAATTCTTAGAGAATTCCCAAACCATAAAACCTCTTCAAAGTGCTACAACTTATCTTAGCGAATTGAATTCCACGTTTAATCCAAGATTGACTGACCACAAATTGGGGATCTATTGTCAAGCGAGATAACGTCGCAAGAATCTCATTACACTGGAACAGTCAGCCAATCCGCGTTTTTAAACATCTAGCTCACTCTTATCTTGATAATATACGATTAAGATCATAAAAGTTAGTACTAAAATTAAAAGGCAGTATGAGCTATAATCACACTCTAAGTTAGTATTAGTGTTTGAGTCCAGCCTATACTAAATTGATTCTTTTTGTGCCAGTATTCAGAATACAGTTGAAAGGTGGCGATAATATATTATGAGTAATTCCCTAAATGAGACATAGTAACGCAGCGTTACAGCGTTACTTCATGAAGAGTATAGAAAAGGGAGCTCCTGGTCATACAGAAGGATGGCTTTTATCAGCGAAAATCAAGCATAAAGATTCTAGCATGGTAATATTATTCTTCATTATATAGTTGCTCCGTAATTATGCCTGCAACTGTGCGAAAATGTATTGAACATTACTGGGGTAATTATTCCGCTTTAAGGGAAGTAAATTATTTTTAACGTGTAGTACGTCAATCACACACAGACATCTTACCCATAGTATTATAATTTCAAAATTGTTAGTTTTTCTGTGTACTGTATGTTGTATTTTGTATGTGTGCGTATCTGAAGTTGCTAAAAAAATAGAATTTATCTATCTTTCTAAATAATAACGCTAATAAATAATGAACTAGCTAGATAAGAAATTAGCTACAGTTTGGCCAGATTCCTTCACAATGTTCCACACTAGACTCAGGAATCTTGGAGGGTTTCTTGTTTCGGATTGTTCAAAGTTTGGAACTGAATGTCCGTCAGTTTCCACATACTAGGAACTAGTTCATGGATGATGCATTCGTAATTAAATCCGGCTATGAACGAAGAGTGAGTGAGGTCTACATAAGGAGTATAGATGTGTAGGAATCGCGGCTAGCTCTTCCCGGGATGCTGATATAAAAGTCGAGTATAGGACAACTAAATTCTATAAATCGACAACTAATATGATGGTAATGAGTACAGGGCGCTATGGCGCTCATTGGGGGACTGCTATAGGCTGCTGATGATGATGATGATGAGTACGGTTGGAATGGCTACTTGCTGGTGATGCACTGCCCGTGCCCAGTCCGCGCTGGCGGCACGAGTAACCTTCTTAGGTGAAATTGCTGATGTTGCTAATATACCTCCGTGATCGATGTATCGAACAGTATAGGTATATATCAAAATCCGTAGAAAAACCAAAGTAACCTACATAACTCTCATAATTCTTTACCCTCTGTGGCACGGTGGACGAAGGTCCACCTGCGATGTAGGAGACCGCGGTTTCGATTCCGCCTCGGGAAAAATGTTCGTACAATCTGCAGATATTTATTTCTATCGGTGTCGTTTTCTATGTAGGATATTATATATAATATAGAAAGCTTAAAATTTTGAGATAGTTTCGCTCTATGCTAAACTTCGTATGGTAAGTACCATACGAAGTTCCTTCTTGTTCAAACGAGTATTTTAATCTGGGAAAAACGCGTGTTAAGCCGCGGGTAGTTTTTTATTTGTGTATGAAGAATAAATCTGCTAGTTAAGTACTGTTCGTTTCTGAATTATCATAGATACAACGACTCTGGCAAGACCTAATAAATCACATATTAATCCGAACAATAATAGTGCCTATAATTAGCCATTTATATGCATGGTCGAACAATAAATTAGATGAGCCCTCTACATCTGTATCACACCTACGCACCAATGATTTGGCGATAACTTAATGATCTCTAAGAGAGACTTCAAATGGCTTTCTATTATATTGATTTGCAATTCTATATCATAAAGGCAGACACTCACTGTGTCTACTCGGTTGTTTTCAAATTGTATTTTTGTTGACCACGAATACTGGGTTATTATTAAATAAATTAAATAAATAAATAATGCTGAACAATTCACACAGCATTATCTAGCCCCATGGTAAGCAGAGCTTGTGTTATGGGTACTAGATAACTGATATACATAATACAATACATTACGTAGATAGTTATTTTTTATTATAGGTACATAGAAAACGACCAGAACACCCGGAACAAATATCTGCAGATCGTACACACAATTGTTCCGAGGCGGGAATCGAACCCGCAACCTCCTGCGTCGCAGGCGGACCTTCGCCCACCGCGCCACATCGGTCGTCAAACTACTTACATATTCCCAATTTCTCACGTAAAGTATTCCCAACGTCTCACGTGAGATGTTGCCTATTCTCAGCGTCTCACGAAGAGTCAAAGAGCTACTTATTACCTGTCAATCTACAATCTCTACTGATCATGTTTTTCAAGAATGGCCATTAATGTTCAGCTACCTCTCGATTGTTTGCAACAGTTTGCGGTTAGCTCAACCGTTTCAATTGTAAAAGACCTACAAGTTCTTATTTGTTTCTTTTATACATCTAGAAAATTCCTATAGTAGTTGGTAGCTTAATCCTATGGGAATACTCTCTCTTACATCTTGTAGGAGCTTGTAGGTATTTAGTTGCAAGCACATATTGAAAATTGATTTCAAAGAGCTCAAATATCTTCTATAATATAAAAATGAATCGCTGAATGTGTTGCTAAGCGCAAATTTCGAGTGCAGCTTAACCGATTTCGCTAATTCTTTTTTTAGAATATAGGAGAGAAAAAAAGAGAAAAATTTAAAAATTGCCTGCAACAATTGACCACCCGAGCGGGACGGGCCGCTAGTACCTAATAAACATATTGTTTAAAGAGCAATGAAAGTGAATACCAGTGCTTCTTATTATAGAAACATGTTTTTTTGTAATTTTGCACCTTGTATTTATCATATAATTTAAGAGTCCAAAGCTCCACATATATCACTAGTAGTTGAATAATAAATAACACACTTAATATGCAAATAATAGCAAAAACGGATACAATTTGGTAAAAACCGTGAAATAGTTCGAATAACTTTATTTTCTATTTGATAAATTGATTCTTCTGTGATATTAAGACAAGATTATGTATTTATTTAAATAGCTATAAAACAAATTTAGATATCAAACCAATGAAAATAAAACACTATAAAATCGACGAAGTATTAGTGAAATTATGTTATTATGTACCTGAGAGAAGTAAATAAATAAATAATGCTGAAAGATATACATTTTTTTACATAGAAAACGACCAGAACACCCGGAACAAATATCTGCAGATCGTACACACAATTGTTCCGAGGCGGGAAACGAACCCGCAACCGCTTGCGTGGAAGGTCTTGGTGGACCTTCGCCCACCACGCCACATCGGTCGTCAAAAAAACGTCAAGTAAAAGTAATGCATGTTTATATCTTTCTAGAAATATTATCGGTGGTGGAATACTTTCTACTACTCTTTTATTATCAAGAAAACCTTATAATGATGCTCTTATGGTGCATGCCATAAGAGCACCATTATTAGGTTTTCTTTTAAAATTAAATTAAATTTTCTTATAAGAAGCAGAAAAAACGATTAGACGCAAGCAAATACAAAAGTGCAAAGGCAGTGTAATGGAAATTTTAATGATTCCTCGTCCATCGAGTTGCAGAATGAATTAAAAAGAATAGCAGGGAAACGTTCCCCGCCTCGCTTTTTAATTTTCCGTTGCCGGCGGCTGAGGCCTTTAGTTTGCGGTTTATTCAAACTTTAAACTTATTTCTAGATTTTCCGATTCCACAATTCATTCAATTTAAAAGAACTACGTCATTAGTTAAATAATAAAATATATAACGCTGGACAATCCACACAGCATAATCTAGCCCCAACCTAAGCCGAAGCATGTGTTAAGGGTACTAGATGTCTGATATACCTAATACAATACATTAAATAGATTGATATTTTTTATTATATATACATAGAAAACTTGCGCCTGTCGCAAACCGGTCGCGAATTACACAATCTACCGGAACAAATGCAGCTAATCGTACAAACATTTGTCCCGAGTAGGGAATGGAACCCAACCGTAACCACCTGCGTTGCAGGCGGATCTTTCCCCCACCGCGCCACAAACTAGGTCGTCTACTATGTCATTTGTCCTACTGTAGACTTAATACTACTGGACACAATAATATTACGATATAAGTAATCGAGAACCATTGAAGTTTTAGACGAAAAAGGCCTAAAGACACAAACGAGATGTAGAAAAAAAAGTACTTGTTAAGCCATCCCATAAGTTTTTATCACTTTTCTTCGATTAAAGTAAACACTATTTGCATCAGCCTAATAAACTCTCTTTTATAAGCTTTTATCGATATTCTAAGCGTATCGATAATAATTAAGACGGTATAATTACAAAGCCGCCCAATGGTCGAATCGTAACGCTCCATAAACTAAACCAACATCTCACTGAGACTGCATTAACATAGACATCGGTTCGATCGCTTTCAACAACGATCCACTCGGCTTGAATACATTACAGATCACGTTGTTTTTTATTGACTCAATAATTTCTGAATTAAACTGTTTTTCGAGTCAATGAAGAGCAGATTGAGAAAGAAAGCAGGTTACCGGCTTTACAAGATACCTATATATTTAAATATTCAAGTTTCGTTACAAAACTATAATACCTACTATATTGCTGACTGTACCTAGCAATATTTGTGGTACCTACAGGCTTGGCCAAAAGTATAAAGCACCCTAAAATTTACTGACTATTTCGTGTTTAAGGTGGAAAATAAAACTAATTTGTTTTCCGAATAAAAAAAAAAAAAAAACACATAAAATAAAATTTAACATAAAATTTTATGAATCACTAATATTTAGTTGGCGCACCTTTTGCATTGATCACAGCAGCAATTCTTTGGGGCTATATTATTTCTTATACGTAGTCGATGCTTTGGGGCATGCTGCTTACAAGCTTTTTACATTCAGCTGCACTTATGGAGTCCCACTCTTGAAATAAAGCTGTATGTAATAGACAATAGCTCAAAGAATTAGCAAGCTGAAGTGGCAGTGGGCCGGCCATATTTCGCGAAGAACCGACGGCCGCTGGGTCAAACGTGTTCTTGAGTGGAGACCGCGACTCGGTAAACGTAGTGTAGGACGCCCTCCGACCAGGTGGGATGACGACTTGCGAAAGACTGCAGGTAGATGCTGGATGCGGCAAGCTGAAGACAGGGCGCTATGGCGCTCATTGGGGGAGGCCTATGTCCAGCAGTGGACTGATATAGGCTGATGATGATGATGAGTAATAGACAATAAAATGAATTGTAAATCCTACGAATATTATAAACGCAAAAGCTTGTAATGTAAAGGGATATTTGTTACTCTTTCACTCAAAAACTAATGAACGGATCAGACTGAAATTTTGCATACAGGTAGGTCCAGGCCTGGAATAAACAGTTAGAATAAAGCTCCATAGAATCTGTACTAGATCTATATTTTACCTTCTCTCGTCGCCAAAAACACAGCCTCTTTGATTAACAATTCAAGCTTTTATTGTACACCAGTTTTCTGTATAAATTCAATTATGTTGACTTTTTTCTAGGTTGTTAGTCCTTTGCTCGTAAAAATCGATTACTTTATTTAGCTGTATTCTTAACAAGATCACTGTGAAAGTACTATTGTGTCTCTCTATAGCGACAAATAAAATAAACAATAATATGGAATTAGAAAATGTTATTCACATTGTTTTTGGGATAAGAAACTAGGTACCCCGTCGGCTTTATGAGTTAGTAATTTTGTTTTGATAGTGTGAATGCCTATTACATAAATTCTTTATGATTCTTCTAAATTTTTTTAGCTTGTAGTTATGTATTTTTATTTGTGCAATAAAAGTACCTACTGTCTATAAATAAATAATTAAATAAATATTGCTGGACAATTCACACAGCATTATCTAGCCCCATGGTAAGCAGAGCTTGTGTTATGGGTACTAGATAACTGATATACATAATACAATACATTACATAGATAGATATTTTTTATTATACATAGAAAACAACCAGAACACCCGAAACAAACATCTGCAGATCGTACACACAATTGTTCCGAGGCGGGAATCGAACCCGCAACCTTCTGCGTCGCAGGCGGACCTTCGCCCACCGCGCCACATCGGTCTATCTATCTATTCTAAATAATATTAAGTACATATATATAGTAGTATATATTTTATTTCATCATCATCCTATGTATGTATGGCTCCCCCAATGAGCGCTATGCGCCCTGTCTTCAGCTTGACGCATTCAGCATCTGCCTATAGTCTTTCGCAGGTCGTCATCCCACCTGACCGGAGTGCGTCCTATACACTACGTTTGCCGAGTCGCGGTTTCCACTCAAGAACTCGTTTACCCCAATGATTGTCGGTTCTTCGCGAGATCTCGCCGGCTCACTGCCACTTCACCTTGCTAATTCAAGTATATTTTACTTAGCGTAGACAAAATAGCTGGAGCGTGGATCATGGTAGCTGTAGATATTGTCTTTTTTTTTTGTCCACTATTAAATAAATAAATAATGCTGGACAATTCACACAGCATTATCTAGCCCATGGTAAGCAGAGCTTGTGTTATGGGTACTAGATAACTGATATACATAATACAATACATTACATAGATAGATATTTTTTATTATACATAGAAAACGACCAGAACACCCGGAACAAATATCTGCAGATCGTACACACAATTGTTCCGAGGCGGGAATCGAACCCGCAACCTCCTGCGTCGCAGGCGGACCTTCGCCCACCGCGCCACATCGGTCGTCATTATTAGTTTTATTAGTATTGGTGCAACGGAAACATTACAGAATATAATGATTTTTCCTAAAACCTGACAATAAGTCCACAATATAAATTATCAACGGCCATCAATCTTTCTTTTATTTGTAACGCTTCAAAAACACAGGACAGCCTTCACGCCTAAATTTTTGGGTCATTAGGGCAGTTCAGACCCCAGGGAGCTATTCAATACTTCAATTCGTACTGGAACAATGTACATTGTATTGGATTGCTACCGTTTGAAAAGTTAGCACCGTGGCACGCTTCCAAATATCACAAAGAATTTGTTTAAGATAAATGCTTTGCTAGACAATGTCGGACGGTAGAGATTTGACTGTAATAAAGGACTAAACTTAAGTAAATACAGTAATTTACCTTAATAAAATTATTAGTACTTACGCCCTAAGAACCTACATAGGTCCTTTTCATTATTTGTCTTTTAACGCATTGATTGCCCAACCACAGCCTTGCAAATTAAAGAGGGCAATAAGGGCATGCATGTTTTACGTTCACGCGCGTTATGGGCACTATAATATGTGTATATACGACGCCAGCGATGTGTATAGATATTTATTTGACGATTGATGTGGTTCAGTGAGTGAAGATCCGCCTGCGACGCAGGAGGTTGCGGGTTCGATACCCGCCTTAAGAAAAAATATTGTACGAACTGCAAATATTTGTTCCAATCGTTTTAGGTATTTAATATAAATAATAAAAAAATATCTATGTACATATGTAATTTATTGTATTAAGTATATCATCTAGTAGTCATTACAGCTCTGCTTAGCTTGGGTGATAATGATGTGCGGATTGTACAACATTATTTGTATATAATGTATTAACTTTTTATTTACCTGCAATTTCTGATCAGATTTTTTCATTACTTAAATTTCGCATATTCTGTCTTAAAAGCAACAAATCACCGCATTGTGTAGCCGAGGCATTACAACAGTGAATTGTTTCACCCACTGGGATCTTCCCCGAATGCTGTAAAAGACTCGATCGAGACTATTCTGTCCTGAGCCGTAAGTTTTTATCTCCTTTGTGACGCAAGTGTTTCCTTTACATTCACGATTTTGCTCTAAATCCGAGTAATGTTTTGTTCTTTTATTCGTTGTTTTCGAATAATAGTTTGTTATTTCTTTTTGTTTATGTTTTTGATCTGACTTTTGTTTTACTTTCCAGCTTACGTTATTGTGATAGGTTTTTTTAGACGACGACCGATGTGGCGCGGTGGGCGAAGGTCCGCCTGCGACGCAGGAGGTTGCGGGTTCAATTCCCGCCTCGGAACAATTGTGTGTACGATCTGCAGATATTTGTTCCGGGTGTTCTGGTCGTTTTCTATATATAATAAAAAATATCTATCTATGTAATGTATTGTATTATGTATATCAGTTATCTAGTACCCATAACAGAAGCTCTGCTTACCATGGGGCTAGATAATGCTGTGTGAATTGTCTAGCATTATTTATTTATTATTATTTATTTATTTATTTTTCTATCATGAGCTGTAATATCTCGCTAGATCGAACTTGGTCTTGAATAACCTACGGCACGCATGGCAGTAGAGTTAGGTCAATGAGTTATAGGTACTTATGTATACGTGTAGGAGGGCTCAAAAAAAATCCGTGATTATCCTAGGGTCGCCATCATTGAAATCGATGAGGAGGCCTATATATAATTATGTATATTGTGATAGATTTTAAAGATTAAAACCAAACAGGTGGCCATATATAGTCACAAACTGGATACCACTTGACCAAAAAAGGAAAAAAGGGAGACCATTCAAAAGATGGAATGATGACATCACACAAGTAGCTGGAAAAATGTGGCCACGAAAAGCCAGAGACAGAAACCTCTGGAGATCCTTGGAGGAGGCATACACCGCCGAAGGCGGTCCATATCAGGACATGACATAACAAAAATCTGACATAATTAATTCTAAATTCAATTCAATTCTAAAATTATAATGTACCTACACGACTATTAATTCTTTCTTTTACTATTATATTATTATTGTTTTAAAATTGTACATACTAATAACTATTGGGATATGGCATAAAGCTGTTTTTATTTTATTTTATTTATTGTGATAGATTAATTAGAAGATTGTAAGATAACGTAATAATAGTAAAGGCAATAATGTTATAAAAATAAACTAATTGTTGGAGAACGATGTCAACCATGTTAAATAAGTCACTAGAAAGACGTACCAAAAATATATAAAAAAATCCTGCTAAAGATAAATAACAATTTATTAAAGTTGTTTTAACACTTTGACTGCTGAAATCACACGGTATGTGTTTTCTACAAGTGACTAATATGCGTAAATCCACACTAGCGCAGCGGCTGAGAAAAAACAGATCTTTGTGACTCAGCACAACCGTAATATTTTTCGAACGAAACGCATGTGCGGCGCAACACAACCGCTTTGTAGAGCGGCAGCACGAACTTTTTTAGGTTAAAAAAAAGATCGCAGTCGTCGAAAAAAAATCGCAGTCAAGTGTAAAGTGTTAATTAAAGCAATTGTAGAACTTACGCCCTAAGAACCTACATAGGTCCTTTTCATTATTTGTCTTTTAACGCATTGATTGCCCAACCACAGCCTTGCAAATTAAAGAGGGCAAAAAGGGCATGCATGTTTTACGTTCACGCGCGTTATGGGCACTATAATATGTGTATATACGACGCCAGCGATGTGTATAGATATTTATTTGACGATTGATGTGGTTCAGTGAGTGAAGGTCCGCATGCAACGCAGGAGGTTGCGGGTTCGATTCCCCCCTCGGAACAATTGTGTGTCCGATCTGCAGATATTGGTTCCGGGTCGTTTTCTATGTATAATAAAAAAATATCTATCTATGTAATGTATTGTATTATGTACATCAGTTATCTAGTACCCATAATACAAGCTTGCTTACCATGGGGCTAGATAATTCTGTGTGGATTGTCCAGCATTATTTATTTAATTAAAAAAACTCTTGACAGGATAAACTAAATCCAAAGTTCTAGCACTAATAAGATAATTAAATTAGATTTCTGTTAGCTAAAAGCTACTAAAAAGTGGGCCCTATTTTAAAACTAAACAAATCAGATCATTACGGAATGTCAAGATGTCACTTATAATAACTGAGGATACAGGCGACTGGGCCCACTACAAAACTGGGACCGCGGTCCCAGTTACCTATAGGCCTAGCACCAATTTAAATCGAGTTGGCAATGATGATCGTTTGATACTTATTTAATAGAACAGCCAGCCCATCTTAACACGCGTAACATTAAATATTAATAAATAATGCTGGACAATTCACACAGCATTATCTAGCCCCATGGTAAGCAGAGCTTGTGTTATGGGTACTAGATAACTGATATACATAATACAATACATTACATAGATATATATTTTTATTATACATAGAAAACGACCAGAACACCCGGAACAAATATCTGCAGATCGTACACACAATTGTTCCGAGGCGGGAATCGAACCCGCAACCTCCTGCGTCGCAGGCGGACCTTCGCCCACCGCGCCACATCGGTCGTCAAACATTCACGCGGACTTGCAATTGGATATATTTGGTGACTTACCACAGCGGATCAAACCTTTCCTCTTTATAATATTAGTATAGATAAGTAAGTTTTGTGATTATGTTTTGCCTACTGATCTTATTATTTACTAAAAGATAACCGATTCATAATATTTTTTTTAATATTGTTCTAAAAGTTCCCCGATACATAATTAATTCGCGAGCGCAGCAGACGCAAGCCGCATTCCATTGTCGTGTAACTTACGCACGTCGTTAATTAAGTTGACAAGCGTTAATCCAGCTTCCGGGGGTTCTACTATTGTCTCTTCAACTACAGTGATGTTGCTGATGACGTTTTTATTTTAAACATTATTTTGCTTCTTATCTATAAACGTATTTAATCGTTACAAACTACTTTTCCATTCGTAGGTATCTGTACCTATATATAATCTATATAATTTTCTTAATATATTATTGTTAAGAATTTTATTTACTTTTATAAATACTGATAAAAACATTGTAAGTACGGAGATGACCGCTGATAGAGGAGTATGAAAGAAAAATACATGTTGTGCCGAGCCCACCTATAGATAAGGACAGGAAACTAATAATTTCACAAAAAAAAAAAAAAACATACCTACACCTTCACCACCATTACATTTGTTTAAGGATATATTATGTGAACACATCTGGATTATGTTGATTTTGGTGGTTCTTCCACATTTACGAAGAACAAGAGTTGTTTGGATCTAAAACATTGCAAAGATCATACATTCTCATGGTACAAAAACTCGATCACCACCTAGCAAAACCAAAACCATAGTAGGGTCTACTAAACCTCCCCTGCCTCTAGCGATGACAAATAGTTGCGTAAATGATAGTGTTCGCCCGCTGCTTCGCCTGTTTTTGCCGTTTGATGTATGTCCGCCGCTTAGTGGGACATGACATCCGCACTCCTTTGTGCAATGGTTTGAGCTTTTACAATTGGTGGTCATTTTCTATAGACTTTTCGAAACAATGGAGCACAATGGTTTCGAGCCGGGACAATTCATTTTATTAAAATGTACTTTAAACATTCTCAAATCATTAGGTACCTTACTTAGATACACTTATCAAAGTACCTAAGTAAAATAACGAAAAAAAAAATTCGGCTACGGCTCAAAGACTATGTGTGGCTTAAATTATGTAGAAGTATATGGATTTTTCGTTACCTTACCGCTGAGTTTTATCGAACAAACCCGATTTTGTTTATATACATATATATTCATTTATATAACGACTAAGGTTGCAAAAGGATTCAACAACCGCCTTAAACCCCGGGCAAAATTATTATCGGTACTTGCACACAATGTGCAAACAAACAAAAAACCTAAGAAACGATGTGTCAAAATATCTTACCCCTAACAAAAACAAGTTATGAAGACTCTCCTAATCTCTCTTTAGACTCCAAGTCTTCTTAAGCCCCAAAAATAACAGACCACACTCAAGACGACTAAAACTCCGTTTCACTCAATTAAAATACGTTTAAGGAGACCTACACACCTGGCTATGATAAACATCAAAACTATTGTAAATTTGAGAAACACGAACCTCAATTTTGACAACAAAAAGGCCATAATCGATTTTGGGCGCACAAAAGAAGCATTATATTTGACAATTCGACTGTACAACGTTGTTTGTGGTTGAGATTATTTCGGATGAAATGAATGAAGGCAAAACACGATCCTGTGAATATGGTTTGTAATTGAAATCCTGGGTGCGATGCACAGGGGCGATGTTTTTTATTCAGAAAAGGTTCAAGTGTCGCGGGAGGTTTTGTTGAAACTTATTTGATTTTTACGTGCTTTACAAATTTTTACATAGACTTATATTTTTGTAAAGGACATGTGGTAAAAATCTATTCTGCAAAAATCAGTTAACATCATTGACTGTAGTTTTACTCATCAATTAATTACAAATAGCTAGAAACATAGACGCTTTATGGCTTGATGGTTATTCAGTTTAGAGATAGAGTAGAAAATCATTGTCTGTATGTATGTATATAGAAGATGTATATAGAAGTTTTAAGTTATTGGAATTTTGAACGGATTGGCATAAGTTTGAACGGAATGGCCGTTCAAACTTCCACATTTATAATATTAATTTGATGCAAAAATCCAAGCCAGTCAAATCTCAATATCAATATCGATCACAACAAGACCCATTTTTTTTTAAATTTTTAGATATAGATCTTAGAAAAATAAGAAGTACCTACACACCTTGCCACCACTCAACCCTGTGGTCTATTGATTAATCTTCATACCAAACAGGAAACAAATGGTAATAGAAAAACTAACCCGGAGGCATTCGTCATTACCTCTAAAAGGGTTCTGTAGAAAATAATGATTAATTATTATAATTTAGTCCGTGTCATCGGACCTCCACATGGCGAGGCTTGTGGTAAGGTAATAGACAAGTTACAATCGTAACGGTGTTATGATTAAAATAGATAATTTGTGTTATTTTCTTATTATTTTAGCTTTACTCGTATAATACAAAACTTAGCTCCTATCCATGACGTTGATTAAAATATTTAACGGTAACAATGAAAATACTTATCACATACAGTTTTTACCTTAGAAGATATTATTCACGGACTCTAAATTTCATCACCATAATCAAAATAGACCTCCAACAATATAATGGCATTTTACTCTACCTTTGGTTTGTGATTTTCTAATAACGAATGGTATGTGAAATAGTACGCTCAACAAATATTTTATGTAATGGAGGATCTTAAGCTGAGAATATTATATTATGTACTTACTTAAGGGCCGTAACTAACTACATAATAGGTATTGTATTTTAATAACAAGATGTAAACAAATTGGATACAAACATAACCATCACTATTAGAACCCTAGCGCAGTAGTGTTATAACGCTATCGCTTGCATGAAACTTTGTCTACGGGGACAGGTGCCGTTTATCTGATTGTGAGTGTAAAAGGGGTTAAATGGAATGGTACTTTTTAGAAACAGTCCGAAAAGTAATTACTAGAGAATCTTTATCATAGATAAACTAACATACAAACTTACACGCGATGTATCTATGACATTGTTACGGCTCGTTAGAAAAATATAGGTAAGAAGGCTTCTTCAATTAAGTTGAGGATATATAATAAATGGTCTACGCTGGTTATTTTTGTTGAGATCTTAATATATTTTATTTTTTGTGTAAATGTCTTAAAAACTGTCTAATAAAACTTGAAACTATCATGGTTATTAATACTAAAGTCATTTAAAACGGGATATTTACCTTGATTTTTGAGTAATCCAATATTAACTCAAAAATCAAATCATGGTAAATATCCCGTTTTAAATGACTTTAGTATGTCTTAGGAGTTATATTCATCACCATCTACAGCTCGACATAATGCCACTGCTGGGTTTTCAATATTAATTTCCTTTTTCTAAGTCCTTAAGCGTAAATTTTGCGTTCGTAAAAGTCTTTAAGGTAACTTAGAATATGGCTAACTTAGGCTGGCTATATGACTATGCTACCTTAAAGACTTTTTAAGTTACCATATAGACTTTTACGAATACATAAGTACATTACTAATTTTACGAATACTTAACTTAAATAAAATTTTAAGTTACCCTAAAGACGGTTACGAACTAGGAATTTTTTGATCAAACTTACATTACACAATTGGATTTACGCGAGGCTGAAGAGGAGCATATTTTATCCTTGAAAAACCTTCATCGGAATAATTGCGTAAGTAATGAGGGAAAGATGGAGGTCGAACAATCCAATAATCAGCCTTCAATGTATTCATGATTTAATACAAAATCAGAAACAAGCTTCCGCCGAACCAGTAATTTCTACTGATTTTAACACTTGCCAAACTTTTTCGCGTATCGCGAACAAAATATTTGGCCTCGAGAGAGCAATATCCCTAAAAATGTTCCGCATTTCGCAAGTACGTTTTGTGTGGTGCCGAAAAAATTCGGCAACAAAAAGGTAGCGTTATGTTGATAAGGGAATAATGGGGGTGAATATTATCCTTATTTAGAAAAAAAAACACGAAAATACATATCGTATCACACTATTGGTTTTTTGATGCTGAAAGAAAACCTTCACGAAAACCACAGAACAGAGACGTAAACAGTAAGGCTGATGTTTGTATTTTTTTAGAATAAGAGATTTAATCAAGTCTAACGGCAGACTTGTATGCGTGAGTGGAGACCGCAACTAGGCAAACGTATTATGGAACGCCTTCCAGCCAGGTAGGATGACCACCTGCGAAAAACTGGAGGCAAGTTCTAAGTATGGCAAGCTGATGACAGGGCGCTGAGGCGCTCATTGGGGGAGGCTTATGTCCAGTAGTGGACTAAGATAGGCTGATTATGATGATGAAGCTGATGAGGTGGTCATTAGAGAGGGTCTATCGGGACTAATTATGACATTTAACAGCATAATTTATGAAAAATCATTGTTTATCATCTATGACATTAACTTTTTGTAACTGGTTTTTTCTTCTGGTATAGATAATGATTTCTAATTTTAATATAAAATATAAAAAGGTACTCTATTGCATTGGGTGTGCCCGTTAGGATAGGATGTACATGTTTTTTAATAAATTAACTATAACTACTGATATATAGAGTACTATAACTACGGATAGCTTGACTAAAGACGCATGACTAGCAAAAGGTGGGTAAGCCCCATCCTGATACAGGCAATGTGGATCCCTGCGTATTACCAGCGTGTTCGCTCATTCCTTCCACTCTGCTGTGCTCATCAATCTACGCAGACCATTGCTAGCTAAGATAGCTGGATTATTAAAGTCAACCCACTAATGTCAATAATCACTACATACTAGTACAAAACAAAGTCGCTTCCCGCTGTCTGTCTGTCCCTATGTATGCTTAGATCTTTTAAACTACGCAACGGATTTTGTTGCGGTTTTTTTAAATAGATTAAAATGGAAGGTTTATATGTATAAACATATATCGAAAATCGCTAGTAAATAATAATATAAAGTTCTGGCTTATTGAGCAATGTCACTATAAATTCAGTGAACTGTTTAATTTGTACATTTTATAATTTTATTAACTTAATTTAACTTTGAATCTACGTCAAGTCTTCACGTCATCCATACCGCAATGCTTGAAAACGAAAGTTTTCAATCAGTGCGTCCTACCCGTTATGACCTACGGAGCTGAGACGTGGACACTCACGATAGGGCTGGTCCACCAGTTCAAAGTCGCTCAGCGAGCTATGGAAAGAGCTATGCTCGGAGTTTCTCTGAAGGATAGGATTCGTAACGAATACATCCGACAGAGAACCAAGGTTATCGACATAGCTCAAAGAATTAGCAAGCTGAAGTGGCAGTGGGCCGGCCATATCTCGCGAAGTACCGACGGCCGATGGGGCAAACGTGTTCTTGAGTGGAGACCACGACTCGGCAAACGTAGTGTAGGACGCCCTCCGACCAGGTGGGATGACGACCTGCGAAAGACTACAGGTAGATGCTGGATGCGGCAAGCTGAAGACAGGGCGCTATGGCGCTCATTGGGGGAGGCCTATGTCCAGCAGTGGACTGCTATAGGCTGATGATGATGATGATGATGATGAACTTTGAATCAATTTATTATTATTTCCACTCTTTCGTACAGTCAATCGTCCTTCAATCCGTTGTCGTGCAGAAAAGCTTCGAAATAATATTGCAATACAAAAGATACCTTAATAAAAAATATTAGCAATAATCTTAAGATACTCGTGTTCGTATTATACGACTCCTATTCCTTTAACTTCCATTTGGCTCGTAAAGGTGTGTTCAGATGTTGAAATAGAACTAAAAAAACACAAACTTCACCAACCGTACAAAACTGTGCTGTACCGCCCGTTCTGCGTCCGACGACAGCCAGCCGACAAAGCAACACCAATTTGCAGGCTAACTGATGCGTAAATTGTTGCATTAGCCTTCGTGAAGGACTGACCAATTATATTGGTAATACGACACGCGCTTATCCGTGTGTACGCACCTTTATACTGTTTGTTTTATTAAATGTTCCATGGTTGTTATTTTTGTAAATTTTGCGATTTGGTTTCCTAGTTTACCCTCCTCATCAGAAGGTCTAAATAATAATAATATTTAATTCATATTAAAGTAGGATTAATGTACTAATTATTAATGTTTTCGATATATACTCGTATAAAAACCTTCTTCTTGAGTCACTCTATCGATTAATTATTAATGTACTCGTATAAATGGCTATTATCTTAGTTGCTGAATTTCCTACAGCACAAAACGTCTAATGAGCAGTAAGTCTATATAGCTAAATGTTTTGCTATACTAATAATATTATAAAAAGGAAAGGTTTGATTTTTGTTTTGTTTGTTTGTAATGAATATGCTCCAAACTACTGGACCGATTTGAAAAATTCTTTGGGAGGCTACACTATCCCCGGTGAACATAGGCTATATTATATTTTCAAAAAAGTTAGTGATCCGTACTAAAACCGTGCGAAGCCGGGAAGGTCCACACAATAAAGTGGCTTTTGTTTCTGCGTTAGATTCTTATTTTACTCGCTCTTTATTTTACTCTTCTCATCATAATTTAGGTAATCGCAAAACTGTCTGAATGGTTTGAACATATAATATATCAACATATATATCCCAATAAGGTTTGCTGGAAGAGAACTACTTTTAGGGTTAAGTTCGCCTTGTTTAAATTTTCTAGAAAAAGTTTTGTGTTATGTTTTTCTTGCAAAAAGTATAAATAAATAAATATATCATTGATATACTGCGCTGCCTCAAATTGTAGTCTATCTATGGACAAAACATTTTGCCAGTAGGTATTTTACAACTTTTCTTATTGAGCCTATGAGCTAAAATGTGTAGCGTGAGGGCATATACATAGTATGTAGGTTATATACCTAGATATAAACATTTATTGCGTCAAATTGCTTCAGATCACAACTTTAGAATATCATTTTTCGGCGTGAAAACGATTCTTGTCCAATTAATTGAGTTAACAAATTCTAATGAATCAACTTTAGAATTGATTGAGTGCCGGATTGACTCGTCTCAACTCTCTTGTAAAGCAATTCTGCTGAAATCAATGAACTTCTTGTTGCTGTTCATTTTACTTTGATTGATTTCGCAATTATTTAATTGTTCTTGTGGAAATTCTAATTTTGAATGAGTAGAGATTCGATTGGTAAGATTGATTTTATTTTAAAAACAAAAGATAAAACGAATACAGTTGTGTTTTGTTTTTAATATTGTATTTTCTCGTTAGTTTTAGATTTTGTTATGCAAAGCGACGTTAAATTCACGCAATAGTCGCCTTGCATACAGAGAGTTTCTGTACTATCGTTCAAAATGTTCGCAAAAGAAAGCCTAATAAACGGATTTTTGATGGATTGAAAAAAACCAAACGCCAAAATGACGTGGTTTCCCTACCCAAAACTGACCGCATCCTAGAGACGGGCGGAAAGACAGCAGAGGTAATAGGATTCTTCTTCACCTTTTGGGTAAGGAATCCTAAAATGCAGCTTTACAAACTTGCATCAATTACGTCCCTGCAAATATACTCTTAAAACTTCGTATCACCCCTTCAAACCAAAATCACACGTTCCATCAAAGCTAGCCAAACCAAACAGTAACTATACACCAGAGCCCTAAGAAGTTCAGATATCGATCCATTAGCCAGCATCAATCACAAGGGGCAAACATCGCGGGGCTATTATATTGGACAAACACACCCTGGATAACTGGTGTGTGTGCTGTGCCGTTAGATTATCTTCGTAGTTCATAGGTTCTTTATAGTTCTTGGTATCAAATCGGTTGTTTCAAAAACTACTTACTTTACAGCAATTAAATGTTGCCATTTGTGCTTTACGATATAAACAAATCGGTCTACGACTAGTTTTGTACTGTTACGTTAAATGAGGGTTTTTTATCCATTTTTTCGGATATATATATGTACATTACAATATGTAAATAATAAATAAATGATGCATCATCTAGCCATAAGTTATGGCTGATATATTTAATGCAATGCATTACATAGATGTTTTTTTTTATACATAGAAAACGCCCGGAATTAATATTTGCAGATGCACAAACATTTGTCCCAAACGGGAATCGAACCCGCGCATCTGCGTCGAAGGCGGATCTTCAACGCTGTGCAACATCGTTGTAGTTTCTAAACAAAAAAATATCGCTACTGTGTGTTTGTTCAATTAGACTAAATAAAAATAATTTTCAGTCTGAATAGACTTTCCAATCGGCTTTTCTTGTAGCTTCAGTACAAAAAAAACAATCATGCTCACCTGATTCAGATGTTCTCATTATAATTCTTGAAATACGCATTAGCAACAAATTTTATGTTATATTTTTTTCAGATTGAAATTTTTAACAATGCAATGACAGGCAGAGATTCATTATGAAGAAATATGCCATTAAAATAGTACGCAGGAATTTAGAAAAAAATTTAATGGGCATAAAATACCAAAAGTTAGACATAGCAACAGAGCATTGATCTCAAACCGAGCGACGCCGGTCCACATCCGGCAAATAATTAAAAAGTAAAAACTTTTTACAAGAACCACTGAAATGTAGAGAGAAATAAATTTTCCAACCCGATGCACACTTTCGTTTTTATCCTCCCCGTGATTTACGAAGCAGAATTATCACACTGACAAAAAACTTCTTGATTAAAATCTAAATCTTATGGCTAGAGAAACAGGTTACCGATTTCATTGCTTCAACTCCTAGATCAGACAAAGTGCTTTGGTTATAATTGTAATTAAAATTTTCTGAATTTTGACACGTTATTAGTTGTTCGTCAATTTTATTTTCGACTATTACCAAAGTAACATTTAGATGAAAAGAAGGAAAAAATTGAAATTTACCATTGTTTTGTAAAGGCACTGGGCTGATTTATCTAAATCGACATTATTATCGGTGCCCGTAATTTTCTCTGGAGTTTTGGTTAATTCTCAGATATTCAAACGTTTTTGCAGATAGATCAATTATTGAACGTTTAGCAATTCAGTTAGTCTTCATGTTTCTTTAAAAGAAGTCCCTAGTGCGCCATTCCCAATGTTCTATTCACATACAATACTATCTATTCTCTTATCTGTGGTATCGTCAATCCACACATCAGTTTCTGCCATATCGATCCGTGGCAAATTATGTCATACGCTCAAATGAACTCTAATATGATTGGCCTAATTAGAGCTCATCATTAGCCTTCATTACGATTCAGGCCTCTCTAGGACACAAGTGTGTAGTCACACACTGTGTTGCTTTGATCGAAATTGCACGCTGTTTTACTATCTGTGTCTGAACGGATAAAGTTCATATTTCATTAGTTAGCAATTTTTATAATGCCATTCGTTTTCTCCCATGTCTTTCTCCATTATCCGATGCTTATTGACTGTATGTATATGTAAGCAAGCAAAATTTTGATATAAGCATTAACCAGAAAAAAATAATACTTTGGTCAAAAACCATTATCACGTAGTGTCGCGCCTGCATCGGCTTCTGGCAACGCGAAAGGATCAGCTAACACTTAGGGTGTCAGCTGATCCTTTCGCGTCATCTACACGCCGTCGCGTCGTCGCCGTGATCAGAAAATAACGTTATTAAGTTTTTATGTATGCTAGATTTATGGTATAGGTATATTACTATGGACCGTATAAAAAGTGAAATGAGATCTATTACTATTCTATGGTCAGAAAAAAAAATATTATTAATAAATTAACGTTTAATTATATAACTTATATATAACTATCTAACATTATATCTATGAAACCGTTAGTTGTTAAATCTACTAATTTAAGAAGCTTTTTACGCCAGATTGCACTGGCGTAGCATACAAAAGACTTCAACGCGCATTTATTTTTCTACTCTACATTAAATTCCTCATCCTCATCATTATAAAAGCTATTTATAATTATAAATTGATCGACAAACGCTATTTATTATTTTATTGCGGCAAATTTTTCATAAACATTTTCGCCTCAGATTTTTACAAAGCTGCCATAGAACGCAATAAAGTCAAAACCTTAGCTCTTTCAACACTGCCGGACAAACTACGCAAAATGATACTCAAGTTTTCCAAAACGCTTCAACAATCAGAACACATTAGGTATTCAATTATATCTTGTCGTTTATTTACTTTTAATAGCCCTGACGTTGTTTTATTCACAATTTGCGTTTTCAGGCCAAGTTATAGCTTTTAAAATAAAATAAGCATGACCAGTACGCAGCTTGGATAAAATATGACTGTCCCAAATGAATTAACGAAGTTTTAACAAGCACGCCTGTCAATCACTACGTTCGTTACTTTTAATTCAGCCATCATATGCGCGTTTCGCGTTTTTGTCTTTCGTTTTATTTATTATATATTTTTACGCGTTTACGTCTGCTGAACAGTGTCTGTTGTTTTAAGATATTATTTTGGGTATAAAGGTTAGAATGAATTAGCTATGTAATCTTTGAATCTGTAATTTTTTTAT
This sequence comes from Eupithecia dodoneata, assembly GCA_947044415.1. Classification (NCBI taxonomy): domain Eukaryota; kingdom Metazoa; phylum Arthropoda; class Insecta; order Lepidoptera; family Geometridae; genus Eupithecia; species Eupithecia dodoneata. The sequence continues at coordinate 3,375,467 of OX345665.1, forward strand.
TACATCTGTACGTTTTGTTCTCAATTAGGTATTCTATCGTGGATATTTTGTTTGTACAATAAAACGGCCATATTTAGGCAATTATGATTGTTCAAGAAATCTCTTAAATATTATCCAAAAAAAAACCTTCTTACGCTAAAATCGAAAAAAATGGGATTTTATTTAATTTCTTAACGCTTGTGAAGGCAGGGGCAGAACCGATTTTTTGTATATTACTTACCTGGGGCTCTAGACAAAGTACCAAGCGATTATCGAAAGCGCTAGAGAAAAGACCAAAAATGTATGGATTTGACATGCCTTAGATATGTGACGTAATCTGTTTTCAACGTCAAGGTTATTCGTAGATAATGTACATATTGGTACTATTGTAAAAGAATCCTTTATCTATTTCCTCTACCCCTCATTTTTAAAATTTTATTCTAGCATTTCTATCAAATTTTTAATGCAACTTAACAAAAAGCAGATAGCGACATTAGCATTGAACACAATGGTGTGTTGTTTAACCCTGGAAGCAAACATCACAGGTGTGCCTCAACGATAACTCATTTTAGGGAGCGCCTACAGGCAAAGTGCTGATACTCTCGAAAATAATCTTTTTTTTCTTTGATTAAAACGTTTCAATCAATTTCTTAAATATATGTATAATACATATATCAAGTTAACAAAAAGTCATCATTCAAATACAATTCATTCACACGAAATACAAAAATCTGTATTCGAAACAGAACTTATTGTATAGGGTAAAATTGTGGGCTGACTACCGCAAAAGTTAAGAAACTTAGCGGAGACAGCGTTTTTTGATGGTAAATAACCAAAATCACAGGTAGAAGAAATTAAAAATACAAAATAATACTTCATTTTTAAACCAGATGCAGATCATTACAAAAAAAAAGACTATATGCAATAAGTACCTGGCCTTATCGCTTAGAAGCGATCTCTTCCAGGACACCTTAGGTTAGAAAGAATTAATTTTTTATTTTATTTACGTAATCAGAACGTAAATTTACTAATTACAGACTGTTAATCTAAAATATAGTTAGATTAAGGTTACACATTGTGAATTTAAAAAGTTTATTATTTTAAAAAATATTACCCACTTTAAAGCAGCTCTGTAATATTAACTTGTAGATAGTTACATGTGAATCCTTAAATAACATAAAAAAGCGTAGTGTCGGCCCGTCCACACTTAATAATTTATTAACATCTTCCTCGAATCCAGGTAGGCCGGTGAAAGTCGCGGCTTTAAACAAAACGTTGACAATGACCAAATAAAAAGACCCTTCGTTTTGTGACATGACCCATTTTTACTCCATAAAGTTATTCCCATCTCTCATAAAGTTTGTTATCATTATCTAATATTTGGAGTTATTATTAGGCTGGTTTGCTTCCCGTTGGTCTGTTGACTTTGAAATATGGTTTTTATGTTTGAAAAATCGTGTCGTTGCAACGACCTATATTTTTTTATGGTCATGTTTTTTAATGTTTCTTCTTTTTAATGTTAAATTTATACGTAAGAATTTTCATTACTAAATTTATTGTTTTCAGCTTTGCTGTCGATTAAATTATCTTCTCTTAATATTTTTGTAAGAATGATATATACTATAAAAACTGTCTTAGTTTGATGAATTGATACGGGTGTAAGCGGGTTAACTACGATACTAATTGTTTTTTTAACCCTGAATGAATGATATAGGGTGTTTGGAAGCTGGGTGCAAAGCCTTAAGGGGGTACAGACCATCTAGAACATTTTGAGCCACATTTGTCCTAACCAAAGTCTGATTGTTTTTTTTTAGGGATTTTTTACGATTTTTAACCAAAATCCCAAATGTTTCCAATAAAGTGCTAATAACGCATAGTTTAAGTGTAAATGTAATTTTTTTTTAATTTACTTTATTAGCCTAATGTGTGTTTAATGATATCAAATCATTTTATAGCACCATTTTTAAGAAAAAATAACTCTCAGACTAATTAAGCTTTACAGAAAAAAAAAATAGAAGAAGAAAAAAATATTTTTATTGACATTTAAAAAAATAATAAAATAGCTACAGTAACTTAGGCACCAGCATGTTTTTAATGCTGGGGCTTAGGTTAGCCCTCACCCACCATGCAAAACTCCTAGGCATTTAGCCCACCATTATGTCCTTAAATGTGTGCATTAAAGCTTAAACAAATAAATGTTTAGTTATATTAATTCAATGTTATTTTTTACGTTTATTCAAAAAGCTGTCAATCTTTTGATCCCCCTACACCACTGACGTACTAAATGTCTCATTTAAATATTGAATCACTAATGAACAAATTGCATTTGACTTAATTGTTGTCTTATTTGAAACAATGAAGACGTTAGTCATTAGAAAAGTGAATAGAATGAATCGTGTGAAAATCGTATAATCTAAAAACGCTACCATTAAACCGGGGGCCCAGCCATGTAATTTAATACTTTCTTCCAACTTAAATGTTGCATTCAAAGAAATAATTATACGCCTGGTGGTTATCTGAGCTGAGTTTGACAGCTCAATGTACATTTGCCAAAACATTTGTATAGTATCCGCTTGAGAAAAAACGGAAAACAAGATTTAATAATAAGTTGCGTGGACCACAGAAGCATTAGCAAACAGAGATCGACACTAAAGATTTAAAGTACAAATTACAGAGGTTGAGGCAAAGATGCTTTTGCATCTATCAGGCTATCATTGGATTTATGAAAAACAAAAGCAAGCAAAAGCATTATTTTATAATCTCAAGAATATTTTTAAACAAAGAAAGTTACAAACAAATTAGAACTAGTATTAACAATTGAGCTAACTTAGAATAATGCAAACAATCTACAGGTAGCTCAACTGATCCTTATCAGTACCAGTCGGAGGCGTCCCCAAGACGCTGTCTGCATTGCCCCGCTGCTGTATGGCGATGGTGATGCGTTGCGCCATATACTCACCAGCTCTCGCGCCACGCGTCGCTTTTACCACGCTTAGATATGTTTTAAAAAACCCGGACCACCGCCGTACTCCACGGACCTAGGGTCTCGACTCCCAGGGGAGAAAATACATAGGCTCTGTACCTACATCTGACCATGGAATAACATCTTTAGTTCTAGTAACTGTAGGCATTACGAAAATAAAAACAAGAAACGTTACTTACCTGTTAGCTAGACAATAGCGTGCGGTCCAAATGGACCGATACACAGACATTTCTTTTTATAATAATGGATATTGCTATTATTTTTCTGGGGCATGCATATTTCGTGTCCTGCTTATGTAAATTAATTCATAATAAATATTTTGATTTCATGTTAACGAGTAGTTTGAGTTGGATGCCGGCTCGTTGGAATCTCGTTAAAGCGGAATATAAACGGGTATTATCATAATATTGTTATTTACTGTGAAACCCCGGGAATTATTTTGCCAGGATATTATGCGTAACTGCGTTTGTGAATGCGCTCCCTAAAAGTGGGGAGGAAATCTAATTTTTTGTCGTCTGGTAAGCCTAAGGCAAACAAACACCCCGAAGGAAAAGAGAACTTAAATGTTCAACTTCTTTCAAATTATAAAAGTAGTGAAAATGTCTACTTAGGTTTTAACATACTGATAAACTTGTAATACATAAGTAGCGACGACGTTAGTAAAGTTAAATCTTCGGAGATTTGTTCAAGTGTATAGTAGTAATAAGAACAGGTGCCTACAACAAAAGTATTAGGCATAATACCACTGAATAGGTAAGTTCACATCCAGGTAACCTAAACATCAAAGGAAATCATAAACAATTTCCATTGCAAATCACATCGCAAGCCTATTTATAAACAGTCAACGGAAGACATCTAATTTAATATAACAGATGCCCTCAGCTCGAACATCCACGCATCGCTGGCAATCCTTTGAGCTCGTCACGGCCTCAAAGAACACTGTCAACAAAGGATGCCCCAAGTTTTCAAAGTTATATAAACAACTGACAATCGAGCGTGAAGAAAAAAGTGGTCGGGCTGTATGTATGGACTGCATTTTCGGTGAATAGCGGTTGAGGAAGCAGAGCGGATATTTCAGTGTCGAAAGCTTTTATATCTTTCGATTGAAAACTGGTAAAAATACATTTACAGCGAGACACGTAGATTAATTATGTGGTCCATAGTTTAAGAATATAAAACATGCCGACCAAATTCGTCTCATTTAATGATAATCGGGATAAAAACTTCATAGAATTTAGAACAGGGTCACAATATTGTTAACGCGTGATGTCAGTGTGCAGGGCACCACTTACATTCCGCCTCTCTCTTTCTAGACAGTTATTAATAAATAATAATATAATAATGCTGGGCAATTCATATACATAGTATAGCCCTAAGCTAAGCAGAGCTTGTCTTATGGGTACTAGATAACTGATATACTTTACATAGGTACATAGATTACGAGTATATATATACATTTACACACATAGATTATACACTACATACCTACATAGTTTTTTTTACTATAAATAGAAAACATCCAGAACACCCGAACAAATATCTGCAAATTGTACAAACGTTGTCCCGAGGCGAGAATCGAACCCGTGTGATTAACGTGCAAATATCCCACACAATATACCCATTTAAAAGTAAAAAGCCACACGAAAATACACCAAATGTTAAGCATCCTGCTTCCTGAAGCAAAAGTGTAGTTATCGCTTCACGGTCGACCCATTTGGAGCCATTTTCTATTCGGCATGCATCGTAGTGACCAAGCGAGGATCAACTATGCAAAACTGGCCTGACCTACTTACAGGATTGAAGGAATTTTTAATAAAATTCCGTGACGTGTAAACTTTATGACGCGCAAGTTATGAGTCACCTACCTATGTGTATAATCGCAAGCATGCTGAGCTTTTGATAACTGAACATGGTTATGCTTTGTGGTAATAATGGTATATTTTCAGAATGTTTTAATATAATCACAGCATACCTGTAACGGTCTTTGTTTGTTTCTGTATACGATTCTATAACAAAACTCCAAGTGAGTTGCAGAAATTATCAATAAATAAATACAAACATATTGTCAAAAATTTCCTTTGTAAAAAGGTTTTCTACAAACAGATTATCCAGTTGATAAAAAAGCTTGGGTTGAGCTTTACAATACAATACAATAACTCTTTATTGCACACCAAATACATAAAAGATACACAAGATAGGAAAAGAAAAAAACAAATACAAAATATGCTATATAATGGGCGGTCTTATCGCTAAGAGCGATCTCTGCCAGGCAACCTTTGGATGGACATGAAGTGCTAGAACAAGTATAGACGGTGGCGTGTAATACAGAATAATATTTAATAGGGACATACTAAAGTACATAGCTATAAGTAGTGAGATTTGATAGAAATCAAAAACTAACAATGTAACAAGGTATAGGTTTCTTGTTCGCTTCTTTACTTTCCATAAGAAAATATTGAAATTGAATAAAATTCAAAGTGCTTACTTTATATCCTAGTTTTACTTATGCAATTAGAATTTTGTGACGTGTCCAAGAGTAAGGTATATATACATAATAATACAAAGCACATTAATGTTTGATGTTTTGTTTTGAAGACAACACTAGCGGACGTCGAGAAGGTCTGCTTGAGTGGCACTCGTTTGCAGAAATGTGTTCGAATAGTGATCAATGTTTACATTCCAAATGCTCTGAAATTGAATCTTCTCCCCGCTGCCGCCGCCCTGCTGTTTTGGTGTGAATTGGCTCTACTCTTTTTACTATGCGACGTTTAATGGAGGCAGTAATATTGTTTAGTGTATACCACTATACATGTTTGATGTACTATATATATGTAGATTGTGCCTAACGCAATATCATGAAAGTAATTTCTTTCCATCAAACTTCGAACGAACGAAACACTTCGGTCAATAAGTCACACTAGGTGTCAAAACGTCTCTATTACGTCACGTTTGAGTTCATTTTGAAAGAATTGAGTGACAATTTAATGAAGTGTTGGCCCATTGTGCAATTAAAGCCATATAACCTTAGTTCATTTCCCATACATGCCTTGTTTAGATTAGGCCAGCTGCATAAGGTTCAATTTAGTACAGTTTCCATTGAGCAATCTGAAAATACTTGGTACTTGATTTTACTCGGCAAAATAATGGTCGGATTCGAATTGCTTGGCTGTATTAACTTAAGTATCTTTTCTGTTAAAAATGTTATGCGTGGAGCTTTTTAAAAAAACAACAGCTGCAAGTCATGTATTTTTAGAAGTAGTTAATCTTTATTTTACATTACACAAAATGTTTTGTCGCTGAGTGACCATACATTACTTATTATTTTGAATAGTTAATGTTTTCCTGACCATAAAATAAATTGAAAGTTGATGGTGGGTCTGTTTATATCTTTTTGTTTGAGAATAAGTAACCCTTGTCGGTAATATGTAGGTATTGGTTTGGTTCATCACTCAACACCCAATCACTACTCTACTAAATTATATCAGTGACTTTACTAAACCACTCGCACAAGACAAACGACCCTCCAACTTCAACTAATGAATGGATGCATGATTACCTTGGTTTCGTAACAGAAAATAAAGATACGAGTTACGAGTTCGAATCGAGTTTGATTGCTCATGATAAGGTTTTGCATTGTGTCTCACATGAAGAAGGTATAATTATTATTGGTTCGACTGGACATGAGCGACAATAGAACGGCTACTGAGGCCGTGATTTGAAAAGGTTATGCAATGTGATTGATTCAAATACCAGTTGCTATTGAAAGTGAATGAGATATCTGTACAGATAAGTTACGCCATGATATCGATTGTAGCTTTTTGTTGTTTTTAATGAAGCGATATTTTTGATGAGAAACGTCATCAAGGCGCATGCATCCAGAAAGGTGGGCTCATCGTCACGCAATGGGTACCAGAAGACATGAGGACGTAACGATGACGAGGCTAGCCTTGGAGACGCTAGTGAGGCAATTTCGAAGCATTTCGGGTAGATTGGTGGGAACCGGCCAAAGAACGCGATACCTGGAAGAGTTTGGGATAGACCATAATCCAGCAGTGGGTTAACATATAACAAATTAAGCCCTAGATTCTAGATAAACCACTGCAAAGATCTAGTAGATAAACCCATAGCAAACATAAAATTATCAGTAGGTAAAGTAGCATCAACCTATTGCAGTAACCATTATGGATATTAATATCGATAATGAAACATCTGTATTATCTTCTACACATTATGGACAACATTGCCTACGAACATTAATCAGGGAATAATCAACGTGATAAAGCAATAGATTTCAACCATGAAACTGCTAACGTACTAATTACGATCAGTAGACGCATCATCAAATTCCCATTTCAACGTACGTATATAGTTGACGTATGTAAGTGAAATTCATTACTTATCTCAGCTGTGAAATTAATTCTGGAAACCGAGCCTACTGTTATATACCATTACAAAGCGGCGGAGGTAATCGAGGTGTGGTTTGAGGATAGCTGGCACACTTTATACAAATAGTGATAATAAATCTAGCTGCTCCATGGATGTATAACCTTCATAGCCCACAAACGTGCACTCGGACGAAAAATAACTAAAAAAAATATTTTTGGACGTAGATAAGTAACTAAAAATACAGAAATAAGGTAGGTACATAGGGACGTATCTACCGTATTTCTGTATTTTTGATATGATAATATTATAAACCCGAAAGTTTGTAAGTATGGATGTTTGTTACTCTTTCACGTAAAAACTACTGAATGGATTTTAATGAAACTTTACAATAATATAGCTTATACATCAGAATAACACATAGGCTACAATTTATAACGATATGTATATTATCCAAAATATCTATCACCAAGCGGGTGAAACCGCGGGGCGCTGCATAATTAGCCCACAGACGACCACTACAGCATTAGAATATGAATTATATTTTATTGGACTTAGGTACTCTATGTAACTACCTTATTTCTGTATATTTTATTTGTATATTTATGAGTATGAATATAATTGTATTCTAAGTATTATGAATCTCTTGTTGGACTGTTTAGTATTCAAAGGTGTTAAAAGTTACGCAACTTCTTTATTTTTGAGCTATGATTGTTATTGCTCACTTCACGTTAGCTTATTGTTATCAATCAGTAAGGTTTTGTTCCATTAATAATTAGCTAGAATTTCGGTCTCAGCCTTGAATAATTAATATAATGATAGTAGAACTTATCTTAATTACTAGCTGCGCCCCGCGGCTTCGCCCCCGTGGAAATCGATTTGTCAAATGTTTTTTTTATATCCTTTTTGTTATATCCTATGTTAGACTCCTGGTTCTAACCTACCTTCTCACCAATTTTCAGTCAAATCGGTCCAGCCGTTCTCGAGTTATAAGTGTTGTAACAAACACGACTTTCTTTTATATATGTATATAGATAATTATGAGATTATAAAAGAAATAGTAGGCTTACGATAAGTGGCCAAAAAATGTAATATTAGTCTCAATTTCCTATTCGTATGCGTGCACTTTAGGGTGTCAATGCACTGAAGTTATGTACTTGTTAACTCACACATAGACGTTGACGACCGATGTGGCGCGGTGGGCGAAGGTCCGCTTGCGACACAAGAGGTTGCGGGTTCGATTCCCGCCTCGGAACAATTGTGTGTAGGTACGATCTGCAGATAATTGTTCCGGGTGTTCTGGTCGCTTTCTATGTATAATAAAAAATATCTTTATGTGTAATATATTGTATTATGTATATCAGTTATCTAGTACCCATGACACAAGCTTTGCTTACCATGGGGCTAGATAATGTTGTCCAGCATTATTTATTTATTTATAGATTCGTTTTCGGATACAAAATCAAGAAAATGGTTGAATGACACTATCTGTTATGACAGCAGCGTGTTTATGATATTGATATTTTCTATTTCCATATGTTTGAGGAGCATGCTATAGGCCTGTGTATTGCTACCAATAACCAATTTTCTCAAAGTTTTAACTAGGTACATCATAGTTCTTTTTCTCAAGTCTAAAGAAGAGCTTTAGACACTTGCTTTATCTGTACTTGTAGTACATATTTACTTGTGTGTATCTTTACTTATCTGTACTTGTAGTACATATTCTGAACACAAGTTGAGAATATGTACTACAAGTACAGATAAAGCAAGTGTCTAAAGCTCTTCTTTAGACTTGAGAAAAAGAACTATGATGTACCTATCTATTAATTTCTAGCTACTACAAACTACCAACAATGGTAGTTTGTAGTAGCTAGATTTTTTTATTAAATAAGTATATGGCAAATGTTCTGCGTATTATGACGCGTTACAAATCAGAAGCAAACAGAAGCTTCGCTACTATTGTTCAAGCAATAACTCAATCGCAAAGCTATTTATGACACAAAAAGTATCACAAAAGCTACAAAGGCACTTACGGCTCGTGTCTACAGTTTATTGCTTTCTTGTATTTGTGTCAATAGTTAGTATACAATGACTCATAACATTGCATACGTTTTTATGATCTAAGGCAGAGGTGACCAAGTTATTGGTTGCAGGTCTTTTTTAAATTTAGGATTTTTACGTCTCAAATTAATTATTTTTTTCTGATCCATAGCTCTGAATAAGAAAATATATTATGTAAGCAAAATATTTAGTAAAACGATCATAATAGAATTTAGAAAATAATATTCAGATTCAGATAATTTATTGTCATACTTCATACACATAAAAAAATACAAAAATATAACTTAAATTACATTATGAGGCTATGACTCGTCAAAACACGATATAAATCAAATACAGGTAGATAGATAATTTTCGAAAAAGATGCGCTATATGTCGTTTTACATAATGTTAATCCTGTTTCGTTCTACTGTGAATATTGTTTTATAAATAAATAAATGACACTGAAAATGTTAATAATTTAAATCCCGCTGCAAGCATGAATCAGGCATTATTTCTTTAAATTTTCCTAAACGTATAAAGGAAACCTACTGACTCTTCATGTCCCGATAGTCCGCGAGCCACGGGTTGGCCACCTCTGTTTCAAAAGTTTTTCTATTCTTAGAAAGGCTACTCGTGTGACAAAAACAAAGATCTTTTTGTTTGTGTGCATCTATTGTGCTTAGAAACCGGTCAATGGGACTCTTATAACCATTGTTGTTAGTACCTACTTAGTTTCTAATTCAATCCACTAACAATATTGCAGGTGCAGAGCCTATCTGTCTTCTACCCTTCCCTTCTAAAAAATGTAGATGCTGGATGTGTCAAGCTGAAGACAGAGTGCTATGGTGCTCATTGGGGGGTCTATGTCCAGCAGTGGACTAATATAGGCTGATGTATTATACCGGGGCGCGCGGATGCCAATACTGCAGCCGCATCTGTTGTTTCCGTATATAGGCTTTACAATAATCTACGCAAGTGCCGAAAAAATAACACTACAAAACCATATTCGTCGATGTAAACAGGTGTTTTTATCTGTTGCATAGCGTTTTTTCTATAAAATTTAGCAAAACAAGTTTCTACCACGTAGATGCCATATTTTATTTGGTACCTTTCGAGCTCACACGCCTATCCATCAGCTGACACTTACATCCGCTATCAGACGGTAGATGGCGCTACCTACCACCTAAATTAAAATGTATCACTTCCACGGCACTCGTGTTTAGAACAAAGTAATAGTGCTCTATTCTCACTGTTCTAGATTGGTCGACAAAATTAGACAAAGATAGACAAAATTACGATAACAATACATTCAAAAATAATCTAGTAGGCTTAATTTCTTTTGGGACTATACTAAGATTATTTATGATTAGGCAATATGAATATAGGTCACTACACACCACATAATATCCGATTGTGTCCATTTGGCTGGAAATGCGTTTAAAGGTAATCTATTAATTTTTAACTTACAAAAATTTTATCATATTTATATAAGTAGGTATGTATTATTAGTAATAATGTATATATGTATTTATAATAAATAGGTATTTGTATGTAACATTATATGAAATTTCATGTTGTGATTAACTACATAATAACGCATACAGATCCCTTTTTTCAATCCAACCATCCTATCTATCCACGTTTGTCTGGTAGAGATCGCTCTTGAGCGATAAGACCGCCAAATCGTCACATATCTTGTATTATTATTTTTTATCTTGTTTGTTTTATTTTAAAGTGTGCAATAAAAGTATTGCCTATCTTACAACGAACACACACACGCACACAAAACATGGTTTATGTGGATACATTCAAAAATAAAACACCAAATCACATGTAACTAGAGATACAAATCATAATTCTACAGTTATGAAGTTTCCAATACAAGACGACCTCTGTGGGTGAAGGTCCGCCTGCGACACAGGAGATTGCAGGATCGATTCCTATGGATGATTGATATGGGTGTACATACAATAATATAATTATTTATTGTCCACCAACAAATCATTATAAAAAGATAAAATATTTCTTTCAGGCAACCTTAGTTTACTCTAATTATTATACTTGAAGGTATAGTCAGAACACAAAACAAACCTATGTACCAGTTAAGGGTTTCAAAGGAATGCTAAGAAATGATTTATTGATACTACTAGCAATTTAGCACATGTTAACTATCTAGACTAGCTGTTACCTACTCCAAAACAATGTCCAAACGCCTGACTAGACATAGCCCTGACACCTTTCAGTATAAATAAGTACATACGCCTGACACTAACGACTACAAAACCTACATTTAGGCAATAGAGCCCGTCCAATTTGGCCGATAGCGGGTATTAGACCCTGTCCAATTTGGCCCAACGCGCCAATGACTGTCATGTAATTACGGAGACGTTGACAGTTGACAACGTGGCAGAGCAACGGATTTGATAATATCGATTTTAGATACAATGCAACAAATTGCAAGCTGAAATGGGTTAGTATCTTTTGGAACTTTTTTTTATCCACCCTCTTATACTAATAACTGACACCCACTCTTAATAAGTTTCTCATACGAAATACAAAAAAATACAAAATTCGTTTATTTACCAACACAACAAAAATGCTTATATTTTACTGGTGGTCCCCGCACTAGGTTCAGAAGCTGTATCGCGGGAGGCCGAATTACAAAAAGAATTGCTAATAATCTAGACTAGACTGTAGTAAACAGGGCAGCAGTTCACACTAAGAAAAATACTTTAGAAATACAAAATATGGACGGACTCATGAATGGACTTTCTTTAGAATATTTTTATTAGACTAGGCTAGACTTTAAGTTTGATCAAATTAGGGCTTTAACGGGACTCACATTGCCTGCAGCCCTGAGACAGGCCGAAGACTGAGTGGTGTGGAAGCGGGTCATCAGCGTCACCGTGAAAGCTTTCCTGGACGGGTACGACCTTCAGCAATGAAGACTACGACAAAGAAGAAGAAGACTTTAAGTATTAATCGTACTGGTTTGTGAGAAGGGCGTTGTCATTCTGCGACACAGTGTTAAACTACTGCAGATGACATCGTTTTTCAAAACTGTTTCTGTAGCATGTCTTGTATAAAAAAACGATTTATTTATTTATCCTTAAATTGTACGGGCCAAAGTGATTCAAAATATATCAATAATTTCTATTAGTGCTTCGGCCAACGCGTTCTTTACTCAGCGCAAGACTCAGCTTGATTATATATGTACATTCGCTTACCAATTATAATGGATGATAATAGTGTTAATGGAGTTACTGGAATAGACCAGAAAGTTTCTGGCAATTAAAACAATCAAAACAATCTAGCTTAGATTTTTTTAATTGTCAACTACAAAATAACATTTAATTGTAGTATTTTTTATTGTAAAACTTTAATAACAAAGAAAATTACAATTCATAAATAGAAACAATTTAGAACTATTATTTACAATTGAAACAGTTGAACTGCACTCTCGTTGAAAAACTTTTAATAAGTTTCGGTAATGAAAATACTCCGAAAACCAATTAAACCCGTTGTTTGTAGCTATGGCTATATTATATTTTTATTTATAATGTAATTTAATCTTTTATCTATTTCTTATTTCATTTATGCACATGTACCCACTTCTCTCTTCACTTTGTCTCTCTCTCCCAATAAGGTTTGCTGGAAGAGAACTCTTTTCAGGGTTAAGTTCGCCTTTGTTTAAATTTTCTAGAATAAGTTTTGTTTTATGTTTTTCAAATAAATAAATTTCCTTATCCATAAAAATAAAGTTCTAGGTGCCCTTATTCTTTTTTTGCACATAAAATAGTCTTTGTTTTTTGTTTAACTAGAAAAGGCATAGCGCAGACAAGATAATATGTTTTTGTTGTTGAACGACCTCTGTGGCATAGCGCCGTAATGCCATAAAATACCTGTGCAAAGTCGCGAGCAGAAGCTAGTATCTACATAATGAATTAAGAACTATCTTCCAACAAGACTTTATATTAATTTAGTATAAAGTAAATTCCATCTCATTACCGTAAAATTTTCTAGTCAATAGTATATTACATACCTCATACATTACCTCTCATTGATGCGACCTTCGCCTACCGAAGAGAAGTTCTGCAAGCTCAATTAGATCCATCAGAGCTAATCTGCCTCTTTGGGTGCTAATACGGAGGTCGTGGGATTGCCACTTATGAGTCAAATAGTGATTCACAATCATGTGGTTATTACTATTTTTATTGGGTATCAATTTTGAAATAGCCACTTCGGTAGCCACACATGGAGTAGATAATAAGTTCTATGAATCATAAAATATTAAATATCTTAGTGAATGTACTTATTTGTCTTCCTTCTTTATCTTATATCTGGTGATGGCGGGTGATTAGTAACACAGGTTTTAGAACCTATCAACACACCATCCACAAACAAAAATGATATCTGTATTTTTGACTCTACATCTAACTATATCAATTTACTAAATAAAATAAATAAATATTAAATAATTCCAGATAATCCACACAGCATCATCTAGCCCCAAGCTAAACAAAGCTTGTGTTATAGGTACTAGATTACTTATACTTGACTTAATACAATAGATTACATAGATAACTGTCAGAAGACAATATAATACAATATATGAATTATTTATTGCATACCAAGAAACAAAAAATACTTTTATAAAGAGTATAGTACATATACACAACATGTACAATAACATTCGTTTAATGTTTTTAAATTATAATAATAACTAAAATAATAGATATATCCTTTAAATGTAATCGTTAGAATTCAAAACAAAGAAACTTAACTACCAATCCAATTAGAACGTTGCACGCCACCATGGTTTGGTAACCTTCATACCAATATTTGAATAACCAGATTACGTTTCAAACAGAGATTTTAAACCCACTGGCATTATTTTGCAGGCGGCTCTTTGTGGTAACGAAAATATAATTTAAAATTCAGTAGGTGACTCTCCAAGATTATGATAGGAAGGTACGCTAAGGAGAGTGACCAGGGTATTCCGGTCACGTAAACTCTCCTGTGCTTTGTCAGATTTAGTAGGTACAGGTAGAAGGTAGAAGCCTTTTTTCGTAATCCCTAGCATTACGAACGAACTCTGCCACTGACTTACTCAAATTAAAATTTCCCGCACACCGTAACTACCTGCTTAGCTTAGGAAACGTTTTTGTGGTTTCGGGGCGAAATGAAAAAAGTATTATGCAAAAATTATCACAATGGCTTTATTAAAGTACATAAATAGTATACCTGTGACTTACAGATTATATTGACAATATTTACATGTTATTTACACAATTCACATATTTCTACAGCAGTCTTATTAGATGTATTTACATTATAGTTACGAGACGCCCTTTCAGGCGAGGAATTACAAAAATAGATTAAAAATATCAATTATTTGGTAAAGCGCGTTGCGATATTACAATATTCACATGAAGCTTTGACTAAACGACAACAATTATTTGATACAAGAAGCTTGTAGACTAGACGAGGTACGCTTGACCCGAGGACTGAGTATTGATCAAGGGAGGAGGCGGCGGCCAATGCCTAAATTCACGCCTTCTATTAGGATTATTGGCTCCTAGCTCTAAAGAGGAATAGTCTGAATCTATAGAGGAATAGATGTGATCAGATGGTGGCCTGCCGTCTGGCCCGTACGCTGAAGTCTGAACGTGTTGCGTCCGATTTTCTACAAACTCAGGAGATCCACTAACGCCATCCGCGGAACTCCTAACCTTTTCCGTAAACGAAAACGATCTTAACGTACCGTTCTGCATACCGCTTCTCATAGAGTAGGAATTTATATTATTTCTATACGCCGACTTCTTAGATTTATATCTATGGTCCGGCATCGCATAGCGCAACTTCTCCCAAAATTTATTTTGGCCCCATCTTATTCTCGTGCTCGTTTTCAAATACGGCCTCAAATCCGGATCACATTCCGCCTCAGGCAAAACTGCACTCTCTTCTATTAAAACTAAAGTATAAATTCTAGTTTTTATTATCTCGTGTAGTCCCTGCCTGAACTCGAAACGTGACCATTCAGTTTCAATAAAATTTCTGGTCAATACAATTACAATGCGCCTGGATGCTTCCGCAGCCTCGGGCAGAGGCAGCGTGCACTGCATGTAAGCTACATTATGTTGCGGTATATCTCTATAATGTAGACAAAGGTGATACGAAGGACTTCCATTTTCCAGCTCAGCGGCTAGCGTTTGTATAACAAAATCATCATCTTTTGGGCTGTAGCAAACATAAGCATCGTATAATTTATCAGTGTCGTCGTACGCTCCAGTGAATGGGAACAATCTTATACCGCAGCTTGTATATAACCATATGCGAATCGTGTCTCTGAATATGAAGATCACAAGGATGACTAGCATAATCAACATGAATCCCGAGAGCGTAGTCACCATCATGGGCATGTAATTTGAAACCAACATGTTATCTATAACAGAATCTCCGGCGTAATAGTCGCTACAAATTGTACCATTGAGATTGAGTTCTTTCTTTTGTGACGTTTTACGGTCCGTGTTCCAGCACCAGACGTCTGTAATGTCAGTAATTTTAGGTACATTCTCGGATATGTATGCAGTTAATCTTTGTAAATATCTACACTTGCATGACCACATATTGTTGCCTAGAGTCAACGCATTTAGATTCAAATTGTGGTTCAAACTCCAAACGCTAAAGTCAACTAATCTGTTGCCGTCTAGCCTAAGTACTCTCAAAGAGTGCAGTGTCATAAACGTAGAGTTCGCTATATGGCTGATAAAGTTATCTTGCAAATAAAGCTCGTTAAGCTGTGTCAGATGCTCGAACTCGTACCCGCTCAGATGCTTCAGCTTGTTGTTACCGAGATGCAATATAATAAGCGAGGATAAGCCCGCAAACGTTCTATTCTGTATGGTTTCAACTTCGCTTGAATTTACATACAGCGATCGCATATTTTTTCGGCCGATGAATGCATAATTTTGCAATTCTTTAAAGTCATTCCCATCTAAATAGACCTCGGTTGCGTCCATTGGTATTTTTTCTGGTATTTCAATGGAGCGTTGGCTGGAGCAATCTACAACGTTTTTGTTCCACGTGGGATCGTGGTAGCATGAACAATTGTATGGGCAAGTCATTTGGCAATCACATGCGACGTAATCGCAGCATCGGCACAATGTAAAGCAGTGAGTTTCATAAGTACACAAGAAATCGGTGGACTTTAAATTGCTGAGGGGAACGTGTGTGACGCCTCGAGTGTGTGTCATCTTACAAAGTACATTTTCGAGGTCCATTATTCTTGGGTATTGTCTCGTTGCGGTCATGTTGTTTATCAAAGGCAACCATTCCATGGAGCAATCGCAGTTAAACGGATTTCCTCCGATGTAGAACTCAGGCAGAGACTTGTTAGAGGATACCGGCGCCAGACGGAGACTGTTGATATCTAAATGTGAAATCTCATTTGCGTAAATGTCAACGCGAGTAAGATTAGCTTTATCCATAAATGTATTGACTTGGATGTTATTTATGTGATTATTGTTTATAAACAGTAACTCAACGCTGTTAGGGATCGCTAATGGCGATATTTCAACAATGCGGTTACGGCTAACGTCCAAAGTTTTTATTTGAATTTCCTCTTGGAGTTTGTAATAATTTCCCAAGTGCTCAATAAAATTCGTATGTACGTCGAGCCATTTCAAATTGCTAGGAATAAAGGCGTAGTCGAACCAAACCAAATGATTTTCAGACAGATTGAGCCATAATAAAGTTAGTAACGTTGAAAAGACCCCATTGATATCCGATATAAAATTGCCGTCAAGCCTTATGGCTTCTATTTGTTTATTTCTATCGAAACTGCCTCTTTGTATGGCTTGAATTTTATTTTTAGCCAAATTCAATACTTGTAAACTTGGTAAATCCCAAAACATTCCCTCGGTCAGATTTCCAATTTGATTATCAATGAGACGCAAACCAGTTAATTGATCTAAGTTTTTAAATGATCCATTTTTGATGTCTGAAATTTGATTTTCACCGAGATCTATAGTTTTAAGCAAAGTCAACTCCAATATAGCAGCTGGTACCTCAGTCAATTGATTTGAACTTAAATCTAACTCTTTTAGATCCGAACAATTTTTAAAAGCCTTAAGTTCTATGTTAACTAACAAGTTATTATTAAGATT
This sequence comes from Eupithecia dodoneata, assembly GCA_947044415.1. Classification (NCBI taxonomy): domain Eukaryota; kingdom Metazoa; phylum Arthropoda; class Insecta; order Lepidoptera; family Geometridae; genus Eupithecia; species Eupithecia dodoneata. The sequence goes on from OX345665.1 coordinate 3,393,023, forward strand.
TAGTTTACTAAGAACAAACAATCCATTAAACAAGTATTCTTCTACTGTATGCAAACGGTTTTCTGCTAAAATCAATGTATGAAGATTGTACAATGACAAGAAAGTGTTTTCCTCAATGTAACCAATCGAGTTGTTTCTTAAATCTAAAATTTGTAAAAAGAATAAATCCTTAAACGTTTTACTATCTATCCTAGTCAGAGCGTTATTGGATAAATTGAGAATGACTAAGCGTATAAGGCCAATAAACGTTCCGGCATCGACGTGCGCGCTAGAGAGTTGATTATTCGCTAGATCTAAGACAAGCAGCTGTTCTAATCGGTGGAACACGCCTGCAGCTAACTCAAATAGCGAGTTATTATTCAAATAAACCTCTCGCAACTCTTTCGTGCTGGAGAACGTGCCCTCGGGTATGAACTGAATGTTGTTATAGGAAATGTTTAGAACACGTAACGAAATAAGTCCGTTGAACGTTTCACTAGAAATGTCCGTGATGTTGTTATGTTGAAGCTTCAGCTCTTGAAGCCTCCTTAGCCCCGTGATCTCGGACTCCTCGGAGAGCGACTTGAGCTCATTGTTGCTCAAATCCAAACTCAGCAAACTCGAACCACAGCTATTCCCGAAACCAACACGGTCAACACTTTTGATCTTATTATGAGTAAGGTTTAACACTTGTAAATTATCCAGTGGACAGAAAACGTCAGACGGTATCGCTTTCAAGTTATTTTCCCCCAAATCAAGTGCCTGCAGCTCGCGCAATCCATTGAAAGTGCCAAGAGAGAGTTCCAAGTTTTTATTCGGGCTCCAATCGTAGTTTTTTGATCGGATCGACAACTTTTTTAGTTCTCGCAAGCCTTCGAACGCGTTGCCTGGTATTCTGAGTAGTTTGCAGTTCTGAAGTGTTAGTTTCGCAAGTGCCGGGAATCTTTGAAAGTAGTTTGCCTCCAGAAAACTTTCAAAAAGTAGCAGCTGATTGCACTCGACCTTTAGGGTCTTTGTGATTTCAGTAGATGCAGATGCAAGGCTGGATCCGTCTGCATCGAGTGTCCGCACCCGGCACAAGGTGGCTTCGTCACCTTTAGGCAGACGACTGCAGTCGTCCACGCCACTCGGTGCATAGGCCGCATTAACACCAAAAGTCACAAACAAAAGTGTCAGCAATTGAAACATTTTTTAAACACATTGGTCTTTTCTGTTTATGTCAAAACAATCGTTCACAGTTTTTGAATGGATGCTATAAAGTCATTTCGCGTATCACTTCACAGATGTTTACGTTTCGCGTAAGAACGTTCAGCTTTTGAGGCGACACGGACGCGCGCCTGCCTCATAGTGGCTCGTGCGCGACTGGCGAGGCAACCGGTTCGTCGCTCGTCGTCGCGAGTGGTGGCGCTCGCCGCCCCACTGCACCTCCCCCGCGCACCCTCTCGCCCTCACATAGTTACACGTCCCCTCGCATGGCGCCACTTGCGCGCCTGACAGCTCTCGCACAATTATGTAATGTTTTCTTAATCGAGCCATCGTATCAGGTATAAAAAACCTCAACGTGAAACAGAATCAGTTATGACAATAGGCTTATTTTACGATTGGTTTTCCATGAATGGAATATTGAATAAAAATGCAAGCGGTGTGATTTAATTTTCTGGTAAACGCATCGCTCTCGCAACTTGTGACGTGATATTGTGTTGAATACACAAATATTTTCATGAACGTGTAATAAAATCTGAAACTGTTCACAAAGTGACAAAGACAAAGAGGAAACCTAAAATTGAGAATGGAGAACAAAGTGCATGTTACCGCGGGCACCCTTAATTCTTTTTCTGTCACTTATTGAATTCCCTGCTCACATACTTTGGCGAAGATACCCAATAAAGCTTGTTTGGCGTCGTGTGCCCCTTCACATATTTTTTGTCCAAAGAGACGTACAGAATTTTCAAATAGACGGCGGCTATGGCTACCGTATTGGCCGACAAATTCCTGTGTCTCGTAGAAGAGGTGCGAAGTTGGTAGGAGTTGATAATTTGATTTCCTTGTTCGACACGTAAAGTCGTTTACGGGCCTAACTGGGAGTTAGTTACAGAGTACGGCACAAGTTTTTGGGAGCAAGTTGAGAATAAAGATACGGGATTGTTTGGGTCGATATGGTTTGATAGTATTAAGGAATTGCCCTTTGGCCTTTCATTGAATCTCGTAGACGGTGAAAATCGGTTGTTCTAATAATATTTTGTTCAGAAACTTTTGCATAACTATCTAGGCTGTTGTTGTAAGGAAGTACTTAATAGTTCACGTCGTTTTTGTAATAAAACGCGGCTTCCAAAAATTCGGATTTGTGATATCCTTATTATTAATGTCTAGTGCAAGCGTATCCTATATCAAAAGTTCTTCCCGTCGAGAGTTCTCAGGGCTTGATAAATGACTTAGCACACTTTTGCGAAAGTTGTTCGCCTTTTTTCTATGTGTCGGATAGAATGTCAGATGGACCGTGTGTCGTGTACTGACTTGGTTTATCGTGATTCTCATTAGGGTGTGTCTTGTTACAGGATTACAACTGTTTGCAAAACTTGCTAAGCAGGTGAAGACCGGCTGCAAAATGAGTTGTGATTATCATTGCCACATCAAGACTATTGTACTTAATTGCTTGCATATGTTTTATTATATTTGAGTCTACAACAGCTCGCATTTTATGCTACATTTTGTAACTGATATTTCTCATCATCAGCCTATGTTAGTCCACTGCTGGACATAGGCATTCCTAATGGGTGCCATAGCACCCTATATTCAGTTTGACGCATCCAGCATCTGCTTTCAGTCTATTACAGCTCCTCATCCCACCTGGCTGCAGGGCGTCCTACTCTACGTTTACTAAGTCGTGGTTTCCACTCAAGGACACGTTTACCCAGCAATTCTTTGCTAAACTAACAACCGCAGTAGTTAACCAGCCCACTGCCACTTCAGCTTGCTTATTTTAAGGGCTTTGTCGATTACTTGTTTCTCAGAATAATCAGAATCTCGGCATCAGAAAGATTTCATCTTTTCTTTGTGTCAATTTCCATTAATTGTGTCTGTAATAATCTGTTTCTCACCACCTTTCACGACACTGCAATAACAAAATACGGTAAGCCGGTTACAACGGTAGAAAACAAGAACCTCCAATCATTTATTGGATACTATTTAAATTATTAATGGCGCTAATAAACTAAAATTTATAAGGCAATTGGTCCCCTGTCTAGGAAATTAAGATAGCGCAAAACCCACGGAACCCTTCCTAGATCTTCACACATAAATATCATCGACTTCGGCTACGATCAGAAAACTCAGTATGGCCAAATAATCGTTTAGCCTTTATCTGATCCATTAAGAATAACGACACAGCGCCACGCATAAATTCAGAAGTAAGGAAGTGTAATTAAAATGCACGTTTTGCGCCTTCGCTGTGCCTTTGGTGGAGTTAAGGGCACATTTACATAGGATACGGAAATCCTATTAGGCCCTCCGCGCACTAGACAGCCTGGCTGCTCAGCTACGCTCTGGTGGCTAAAATATTTGAGGGGACATCATGGCTGCTTAGTGCGTGGGCTCCCATACACCGTCATTATGTTCGACTGGCTGCCACAGCTTGGCTTCCATAGCCAGGTAGCCTCGTGCACGCGACCCAATAGTAAGGACTGTGAATGACAAATTTATATTCGTAGTACCTTACCACACACACACTAAACGCACACCATTAGTATATTTTTACTTAAATAGATACAATAAAATGTAGTTAGAATACTAAGCACTATAGCCGCAAGTATGTGTCCTAATGAAATGTTTTAAAGTTTATGTTTAATGTTTGCTTTATTATTAATTTCCTTATTTATTCTTTATTATTAATTTCCTTATTATATCTTGGTTGTTATTTATAAAATGCATTCTTAAATGTTTTAAAAATGGTAATTTACTTTTTTTTGTCTCATAGCGTAGGCCTGTTCGTGACGTCACCTTTAGACCAGCGCTAGCATTATGCTGAATTAAAGCCTTTTTATAACAACTTTATACATGTACCTATGTATTCTATAAGTGTGTCTTTTGTATGTTGTTATAAATATTTCTATTTATATATCAATCGTTGATAATTAGTAAGTATGAACATATTCTTGCCTTAGCAAGTATAGGTCGAAAAGATATACTATTGTTATTTTTTTGCCACATTGCCTAACGTTTGTTTGGCTCGATACGTATCTATAACTACACCAAACCAAAAATCAATTCAGTCCCTATTCCCTTGTTTCATAAGTAAACAAAAAGTAGACGAATACGGTAAGCACTAGCAACCTGCTTTGAACATAAATGCACCCTCTGGCGAAGTTTATTCTATTGTTATCTGGCATCGGGTTGGAATATGTCTGGGGTCTGTTATTGGTGACCGTTATCTTGCTGGAATATTTTAGTGGATTTGCGGAAGGAAAATCTGGTTTTTAGATTTGTGGGGAGAGCCAAAGAGTACCTGCGCGTAAAATGTATCAACTTCTGCCAAACATATTGGCGGCAGCGTATTTAAAGAAGAGAATTGACATTCGATTACCAACTCTTTGTAAGTACCTAGACAGCATAGACATTCAAAGTGTTACTAATGCAAGCACAATTTTCTTCAAGAAATTAAATAATATCCGAAAATTTTTCAATTTCAACGGGACATCACCTTCCCCTCCGTACAAGGACCTTCAAGGTTACCAATTGGGAGTATTAACGTCACTTAACTCGCTCATTAAATTCACTTACTATTGTTTTTTTATAAACCCCTTCCTTTCCTTTTGACTTACCTACTTATTTACACTGATCTGATGTGAATAAGTGAAGAACCGAAGAATGGTCAGACAATGAGTTGAAAAGCAAGCAGTACCTATCTTGAATCACAGGCAATTGTATTACTATCTCATTGGAGCCCTGAGTTTTTATAGAGTCCTTAAGCTTAAAGCGAGAAATACACGAATTAGCTTGCTAATGTTAAAGACATTTGAATGTCTAGACTTCATTAGCTAAATATCACCCAAAACGACGATTCGAACGACGCGACTTATTGATGTGCAAATCTATCGGCCAATCTCGACCAAAATTATCATCATCGAATCTAAGAAAAATGTGTATTATCACGATACCTCGCAAACCATCACTTTAAGAACTTCACCTTCACACGCAGATATGACTGGTAAGAATGACCACCATTTTCCACAATCTAATCATCTATACAATAATTACTCCAAAACAATATCCATACAGATGTTTTGTTCCGAACCTTCGAGATGTTCCGCTGTAGTCGTAATCTCTATCAGAAGCGGGATCTGCTTTAATCGGCACCTGCGGCTCCCATTCGTATCGACGACACTGCCCGCGCGTGTACTATTCAAATTGTTGAAGAGCTTTATAACAAGCGATCCTGAGTCCTATTTGAATTGGCAAGTTATATAGGCGTGCTTTTTATGAATTGTTGTCACGCTCAGGTTGGTTACGCGGCTCCAATCAGTAGCATTACAAAATGTTTCTCTTCTGTCTCTATCAGAAGAGGGAACTGGCACCTCCGGCTCCCATTCCTATTGACGACACTGCCCGCGCGTCTACTATTCAAATTGTTGAGGAATTTTCTACGAGAGAACTTCTTTTTTATTGTAAAGATGTTATTTTTGCAGTAAAAAGCTAGTAGTTAATGCTAAGGAAAAGCAAGTAATGCTTTTTCTGAGCGGTGAATGAAATTAAACACTAACGTTTGGGTTGTTTTTGCGGAAACTCAGCTCCTAACTACGGCCTATATAAGTATTATTCTGTTGATTACAAAATATAATTGTTTTCTTGAAATGACAACTAGTGGCCAGAATTCCGTTAGGCGACTAGTGTTCATTTTTTTCATGAAAATAACTTAAAAACAAGTTTTCTATTTTTAGCTAGGGTTTTCAAGGTTTACTGGGGACCCTTAAATGTGGACCAAACTCATTTGCTTACTCGAGCCGAAAACAAGGTCAGGGACGGATAACCCCTTAATAATTTACTCAGCCACATTATTTTCTGCTAGATTTTCTCCCTCGTTTTCTTCAAAAATAAAGTTTCATTATTCAACGTCACACTGACTAGGTAAAACTTCGTTCCATTTCAAGAGAACTCCATAAATATTTTTCTTGAAGGACGCTACGACAAACCGATATTTTCCAACTTTCCTGTAAGTATAAATTCTTATCTGATTTAGATGTCAGCTAATAAATTCTCCTTAGTTCTTGCGAGTACTCAGCTGTAGTCTTTTTGAAGCAGCGTTAACCGGACAGCAAGTACTCTGGAAGTAGGTCAAGGAATTTGTTTCCAACATAAAACTAATTTATAGTGTTTTCTTTTGCAGCATAGCTAATGTTTCATGCAAGATAAATCAGATGGATATTTTTAAACAAAATAATAAACTTATAAATACGGTAGGTAATTGTTTGTTTTGGATTAATGTTCTGAGCCAGGTCTCTTTGGTTAAGATGGTACTCGGAGTACCATCTTAACCAAAGAGACCTGGCACAGACCCCCCGGCACACTAGCGCCGCCACCTATTTTATCTTATTATTGCGTTGACTTATAGAATTTCAAAAATTTTATCGGCGCCTACGTATCCTACACAAAAAATTACATAAACATAGACGGACACTACCACAGAATAACTGATGTTTGGATGTTTGTTTACCCTTCACGCCAAAAATACTGAACAGATCGGATTGAAATTTTGCATACAGGTAGTTTTAGGCCGGGAATAAAACACAAGCTACATTTTATTTCACTAATTACCTACAACCACGCTTTGTTTAAGGTTATTTCTATCCCCATGGGATATACATAACCTTAACACTTTGAGTGCTGAAATCACACAGTATGTGTTTTCTACAAGTGACTAATATGCGTAAATCCACACTAGCGCAGCGGCTGAGAAAATACAGATCTTGTGACTCAGCACAGCCGTAATATTTTTCGAACGAAACGCATGTGCGGCGCAACACAACCGCTATGTAGAGCGGCAGCACGAATTTTTTAGGTTAAAAAAAAGATCGCAGTCGTCGAAAAAAAATTGCAGTCAAAGTGTTAAACAAAGCGCCTTAAACAGCGAAGTCGCGGGCAGAAACTAGTGTATAATAATGGTACTGCGCTTCGCACGTTAAAACACTAATTTGGAAAGTCAAGATGGATTTTTATTACTTCACGCCAAAAGCACTGAACGGATCGAGCTGAAATTGCATAGATGTAGCTTTAAGCTGGGTATCAAATAAAGGCCTATTATCCCGTAAAACAATTCCCATGGTATTTTTCCATATAAAAAACGAGTGTGTAGGCGCGAGAAATTAGTACGATATAATACGAAAATATCGTACGATATAAAGCACAGTTCGCTTTCGGCAATACCATAACACTTCGATATCCGCACAATTGACTTTAAAATAGACAAGGCGGATTTAGCCTCTATTCAGATGTTCAGATAACGATAAAATGCACTCATTGTTATGGCGTGGAGGTACTCCTTAATATTAATTACCATGATAAGAACAAAGTAAGGCGGGTTAAGTCTCTGTAGTAGATTCTGTCAAGGGTAAAACCTTTCAGCAAAAATATCTCTCATAATTTCATTCTATTCAATCACATCATATTGGTGACATTTTAAATAACACTGTAACATTAATTATGCATGCGAAAGTATGGATGGATGTTTGTTGTGTCTTCGCGCTAAAACTTCTATCAGTTGAACATTTTCATAATAGCTCTAAACCTGGAATCAAATATAGAGTACTTTTTATGCCGTAATTCAGTTTCCATGGTACATAAAAATAACCTATCAACGTTTCCAAAGAAACAACGCAAGCAATGCCGCAAACAGAAACTAAATAATAAAAACTAAACAAGTAAATATAGTAAGAGGAGAAGAAAAATTGCCTGAAAAGTTATGAAATTTGAATGTTTAGATAGATACAACAGCTATACATTTTTATTTTAAGGTTTATTGTCTGGTTTATGTGTCACTGGTTGATTTAGAGGAATCCAGTGACATTTAAGGGGCCATGACATTGGCCTAGACCAGTCGAGTATATAAGTAGACGGCCGCCACCGGGAACTATTTTCTCTCGAACTATCTCGAGGCACATTTCAGCTATCTTATTTTCACAAAATCCATCAAGGCGTATGAGATATCAAATTTAATTAAATTAAATTCGTTTATTGAATCAGACAATTACATCCATATTGTGTTTAGTATAGGTAGTTAAATAAAGAAAATATCCCTTATCCTTTCACCTTCCCATAGTCCTTCCAACCGAAACTATGAGAAAAGAGTCACTCGGGAGACTTAATTGATGCCATTTGGTCTAATAGCCTACGAAACTTTTAAACTTATATGTAGACTAGCGGACCTGCCCAGCTTCGCACGGTTTTAGTACGGATCCTTCACTTTTTTGAAAATATAAAATAGCCTATTTTCACCTCGGATAGTGTAGCACGGTGAAAGAATTTTTCAAATCGATCCAGTAGTTTCGGAGCCTATTCATTACAAAAAAACAAAAAATCAAACCTTTCCTCTTTATAATATTAGTATAGATAGGTAGGTATATTCAAGTACGAGTAGATATATATAATACAACTATAAACTATAGTTATAGTCATTCATAATCATAATCATCATCATCATCATCATCATCAGCCTATAGCAGTCCACTGCTAGACATAGGCCTCCCCCAATGAGCACCATAGCGCCCTGTCCTCAGCTTGCAGTCAGAATATAGTCATTTTTTTTTTTTAAATTAAAATAATGCTGGACAATTCACACAGCATTATCTAGCCCCATGGTAAGCAGAGCTTATGTAATGGGTACTAGATAACTGATATACATAATACAATACATTACATAGATAGATATTTTTTATTATACATAGAAAACGACCAGAACACCCGAAACAAATATCTGCAGATCGTACACACATTTGTTCCGAGGCGGGAATCGCCCACCGCGCCACATCGGTCGTCATTACCTTCTAACATTACCCGCCTTGCTCGCAATGCGTCAAAAAGATATTTCATTCAAGATTCGTACAATCTGAGCCAGCCCTAAAGCCCCTAACCTACTTTTAACTTCTTGTTTCACAACGAACCTCCTACACAAGGAAATTAAAGGCGCTCGCATTGTAATTGAGTTCTCTCGAAGGATATTAGTAGAAGATTGCTCGTCAGCCGGTGTTCTCGGCTCAATCACTCCAAATAGTTCCAATAGTTCCAATCTAGGGCGTTGATTAAACAGAAACGGCTCAGTAGGGCATGTGGATGTTCATTCGATAGGCATTTAGGTTGGGAGTTTTGCTGTGGAAATAGAAATAGGTTGGAAAGCACGAAGAGCTATGTTTGAGTATAGGTAATAATTTACTTAATATACATACTTTAACAGTACCGACATTGCAACATTATATACAAATTTTATATAGACTTTAGTATTTAACTAAAACTATGTTATTTAATTATATTTTTCTGCTGAAATATATTTATAGAATTTTCTAGAAAATCGGCCTACTTCCACTATCAATACCTATTGCCGCCCTGGTTGGGTACCATTGTGTCTCTTATATACATTACCTAGATACTAAGACCTAAAAATGTACACAATGATGTAACAAAATACATATGAAATAGGTCACGTGCGAAAGAAGCAACTAGATTATGAAAGGTATGAGTTACATCTTTAAAAGCTAGCGCGATTCCCTTTTCCTTTTCGTATACTAGAGGGATGATGACGTCAGCGCGGATTATTGTATTAAAAAACAAAAGACAGTGATTTTCGTTTTGTTTATTGTGATTTAAGACATAAAAACAAATTTTATGATTAAATAGCAATCGATACATAGTAAAAAGGTGAACTACAAAAATTAGCAAAGAGATATTTAAGCGGAAACAAACAATAAAAATAAATTCTGATAGAGAATTTAAGAAGAATTAACATTATTGTATGTATGTATATTAAATAAATAAATAATGCTGGACAATTCACACAGCATTATCTAGCCCCATGGTAAGCAGAGCTTATGTTATGGGTACTCGATAACTGATATACATAATACTATATATTACATAGATAGATATTTTTTATTATACATAGAAAACGACCAGAACACCCGGAACAAATATCTGCAGATCGTACACACAATTGTTCCGAGGCGGGAGAACCCGCCACCTCCTGCGTCGCAGGCGGACCTTCGCCCATCGCGCCACATCGGTCGTCAAAAATAATTGTATAACTTTGAAAATTTTCAGACCTTCAAAATAAAAGACGATTGCAAGAACTTTGCCGCTGGGTGGAGCCTGGTGACCTGTAACACAGGTGTTTTTACAAACCTAACACAGGCACCAGTCTCGCACAATGTTGTCCTTATAGTTATATACGTACGTACTATTCAATCTATTTTCGGTAGGTATTAATTAATACTAGAGACGTTTAACAGGTGGTTATATAATGATCTTGAGGTAACAAATGAACAAGACTATTTGCCACGTCATTGAGACAACCACTTACTTTCAATGTCGTAAATCTAGTTCTGCTATTGCAAGAGTGTTTTTACGATCAGAAAATGTAGAGTGGTTTTCAGTAAAAACAATATTATAGACAGAGTAGTGATACTCACGATAGGGCTGGTCCACCAGTTCAAAGTCGCTCAGCGAGCTATGGAAAGAGCTATGCTCAGAGTGTCTCTGAAGGATAGGATTCGCAACGAACACATCCGACAGAGAACCAAAGTTATCGACATAGCTCTGAGAATTAGCAAGCTGAAGTGGCAATGGGCCGGCCATATCTCGCGAAGAACCGACGGCCGTTGGGGCAAACGTGTTCTTGAGTGGAGACCACGACTCGGTAAACGTAGTGTAGGATGCCCTTCGACCAGGTGGGATGACGACCTGCGAAAGACTGCAGGTAGATGCTGGATGCGTCAAGCCGAAGACAGGGCGCTATGGCGCTCATTGGGGGAGGCCTATATCCAGCAGTGGACTAATATAGGCTGATGATGATGATGATGATGAATATTATAGATATTGCCTTAGATCATATTGAAAATAGATCTGACTTTACTCTTAAAATTTCATGCTGAAATCTCAAGGATAGCATAATAATGATTACTCCAAAATATTATGAGTAACTACGAACTACATAAACAAACATTATAAAAATATATGGGTATACAATTACGCGTCTATATAACTATTAAAATCAAACGTTGAATCAATGTAATACAAATTATACGAAAATACTCGTAGTAAAGTTACACGCGTTTGTGACAATTACTGTCACTAATAAGCAGGATATTCAGTTCAGTTCATTTTCATTCCTTGCTAATAATATGTTTTTTGACAGCTGTCATTGAAAATTAATAATCTTATAATGGTTCTGTCCGCGGCTTCGCACGTCTTTTTTATATAAAACCTTTAAATTTCTTTTTTTGTTGACGACCGATGTGGCGCGGTGGTCGAAGGTCCGCCTGCGACGCAGGAGGTTGCGGGTTCGATTCCCGCCTCGGAACAATTGTGTGTACGATCTGCAGATATTTGTTCCGGGTGCTCTGGTTGTTTTCTCTGTATAATAAAAAATATCTATCTATGTAATGTATTGTATTATGTATATCAGTTATCTAGTACCCATAACACAAGCTGCTTAGCATGGGGCTAGATAATGCTGTGTGAATTGTCCAGCATTATTTACTTATTTATTTTATTTATTTAAAGGTTATTTAAATCCCTTGGAAACTGTTTTATGGGGTAAAACGTAGTTTATGTTGGTTTATTCCAGGCCTATAAATACATCTATGCAAAATTTCAGCTTGATTCGAACTAACAACCATCCATCCATCTAAACTTTCGCTTTCATAATATTACAGATAAGCAAATCAAATGTACTAGACATATAAGTTATGAACATACCAGTGGTTTCTTTTTCACTTCTTCCACTGGACAAAAAATTTAAGTGAACATTAAAATAATGTTATTTGATTATAATGAATAGTATAAAATATGATCTGCTTAAGTACTTATTTGTAAGCCAAAAGAAATAAAAAACTTTTCATTTTCATTTGTGTGATGATTTTTTTCATCTTTTGCTAATTGCTCTTTTCACATAAAGAAAATTTCGCGATTTTCCTTCAATTGACAAGTACCCACTTACTAAGATGTTATATTTACCTAGTCACAGAAACCTAAATAATACGCTTTATTACTGAAATCTAAATAATGTGCCGTATTATTCAGATTTCTGTGTACCTACTCATACCTATAAAGACACTGAGAACTACAGCAACAAGATGAGCCCGAATCCACTAAATTAATCGCTTCACCATAAAAAACGCTTTTTAAAGCCTACTGTCAGGGTTTCTACACTGGGAACCTATGGATCAGCTACACCAAACAGGCGCTGGAGACCCTACGTGTACAGTATACAACAATGTATTTAGGATGATGTTGGGTGGTTGGGACTGCATCGATTTTGCAGTGCATCGGGAATGTTTGCGGAATATCAGACGGATGGCTTTGCTGCCATCCTCCGTAAAAAGACCGCATCCCTGATGCGCAGGGTACGCGACAGCCCCTAAACACTATAGCAGGTAGAATCACCTCTCCCCTGTGGAAATGTTTCATGGGGAGTGATTTAATTTAGTTTTAATTTCTAGTATTAGGTATAACTAACCCTAGTAATAAGTTCTTAATGTTTAATTTTACTAACAAATTATGGATCATTTAAGTTATCTGAAATAAAATCATTTTATTTATTTATTTATAACAATGGTATCATCTCAGAATTACACATTCTGGCATTTCACCTTTCATGTAAGAAACGATGGAGGGACGCGTATCAAGGTCGAAATTTATCAATACTCTACTCTAGATACTATATATGCAAGTAGCTGCTGCGTCAAGCTGAAGACTGGGCGCTGTGGCGCTCATTGGGGGAGGCCTATATCCAGCAGTGGACTAACATATGATGATGAGATACCATATCAATCTCTAAGTGCAAATCGCATCGCACGCACGCTAGAATTGATTTTAGATTTCAATAGCTAGAATTGATTTTATCTATGGATGATTTTTATAATACCATTGTCATAGTAAAGCGATTGGATAGCAGAATTTGGCCCCTGTTAGGTAGTAGGTTGGCTGTAGGTTCAGGTTCAACATAATGTTCTTTGATCCTCGCCTATTAACATTCAGTTCATTAAAACTTTCATTTTAATGAGATCAAGATCTTTTTATTTACAGACCTAAGATTCGACTTATTTGTAGAAGCGTAAAATCCTACTAATATTATAAACGCGAAGGTTAGTATGTATGGATGTTTGTTACTCTTTCACGCAAAAGCTATGAACGGATTGGGCTGAAATTATGCATATAGGTAGTTCCAGGTCTGGAATGAAACATATGCTACTTTTTGTTCCATAAATCAGTTCCCATGGCATAGAAATAACTTAAAAACGTTTCCATAGAACCAACGCGTACGAAGCTGCGGGCAGAAACTAGTTAATATTAATGCCCGTTATTACTTCAGGCATAGTGGTGTAGGGAAGTTATTCACTTAACTGCCCAAAGAAAATCCTAGCTGTGCGACTTTTCTTTAACCTTGACGTACAGCTTTTCTACAAGGTCTGAGCCAGAATCAATCATCACCGTCATAATGCTACCTAGTCCATTGTTGATATAGGCAGCTTCTAAAAAGCAACATATTGTAATCTCCAGCTAGCTTCAACAAATATCTGACTAAAGATACGACTTTCTTTGACATGAGCGTAAAGTAGTCCAATGCTAGAAACAAATTTAGAACGATTAATTTTAGATTTTTTCTCTACCTACTTCACAGATTCTCATCCCAGCTGGCCAAAGGGCGTCCTACACTTCGTTGGCTGAGTTTGGATCGCCACCCAAGAACAGTTTTCCTACAGCGTTGGTCGGCTTTCGGTAGACATATGCTTGACCCACTACCACTTTAGCTTGAACAACGCGAATCATCATGATGCTAGTCCATTGCTGCACATAGGCTCTTCTCCTAAAGAGCCATACATCGTAATGTCGCCAGTTAGCCACAACCAGTATCTGCCTTAAGAAACGAATTTAGAACGGTTTTTTTATCTGTTTCACAGATTGTCATCTCACCCGGCCAAAGGGTGTCCTATACTTCGTTGGCTGAGTTTGGATCTCCACCCAAGAACACTTTTCCTACAGCGTTGGTCGGCGTTTGGTAGATCTATGCTTGACCCATTACCAAATTTCAGCTTGAACATTTGCTTGAGCTAACAGTGCATAATATCCAAAACTTTGGTTTTCTAACGGGCTAGTGAGACCGACTAGAGACTCAATAAATGCGTACACGATCATTCATAATATGTTCATAATCCAATCGATAGTCAAGCGTTTAAACAGAGCATAAACTGACAAAGACTTCCTTTAGAGTGAACTCAACTAATTTCGGGTTTAACCCTCGACTTACTAATTCCTGATCCCATTGGCATTAACAGTCATACCTATCTATTAACATACTGCGTCTATGTTAGTGAATTACGGGTAATCTTTGCGGAACTGGCTTTATACTGGTTTCATGGTCTGGTTGTAAGGGTCCCTATTTGATTACATTTCCGATCGTATGGTTTTTGTCACTTCACTTTAATGACAAGTTTGAGAAGGCAACTGGTGGTACATAGGTCTTGTGTTACATAACATCTTCTACAAAGACGACCTCTCTGGCGCGGTGGGCGAAGATCTGCCTGCGATGCAGGAGGTTGCTGGTTCGATTTCAGAATCGGGACAAGTGTTTGTATGATCTACAGATGTTATGGTCGTTTTCATGTATAATAAAAAATATCTATCTGTATCTATCTATTGCATTATGTATATCAGTCATCTAGTACCCATAACACAAACTCTGCTTACAAGTCCGGCGACAAAGTCCCGCGCGGGGGCATTTTTGTTTCATCATCAACCTATGTTTGTCCCCTGCTGGACATAGGCCTCCCCTAATGAGCGCCATAGCGCCCTGTCTTCAGCTTGCCGCATCCAGCATCTGCCTGCAGTCTTTCGCAGGTCGTCATCAGTGTCGCTCAGTTTCGCACCGACAATGGTATGTAAGTAAATTGTTTTTGTGCATAGCTTTCCTTAAATATTGACATGTATCGAATCATATTATATTTAGACTTAAATAAGCAAATAACCATGTATTAGACATATAAGAGATGAACATGCTAGTGGTTTCTTTTCACTTCTTCCACTAGTGGATAAAAAATTTAAGTGAACAGTAAAATAATTTTATTTGATAATAATTTATATAAAAATATGACTTGTTTAAGTGCTTATTTTGTAAGCCTAAAGAAATAAATGATTTTTTACTTTTACTTTTACTTTACGTCATCCCACCTGGCCAGAAGGCGTCCTACACGTTTACCCCAGCAGCGGTTGTTCGTGATATTATGGCATATATGGCATTTTTGTTTACATCACACATGTAGGTCAAGTTGGCCTATTGGCCATTATTGTCAAATACAGTGGACAGATTTTGCACTCAGTTCAGTTGTTGGTAAATACATAGTTGCGTGGTTGTCTAAATAGAAAGCAACTAATTTACCAAGTTCTAACATAGCCTCAAGATAATATTCCATTTTATTACAAGTAAAACAAAACTCTTGTTTATATCAAACCGAACCAGGCATAATCAAACTAGTTTTAGCAAACAGTTAGGGTTGTGAGACGAATTTATTGATAGCCGGACGAATTTTGTCGTGGATTAGATTCATTAAATGCAGCCATTGCATATACAATGTGTTTTGTCGAACCTTGATCAAACGAGATGTGTGAATACACGACATATATTTATCGATAAAAATAAAAAAAATAAAAATTATATGTTACCTATCTCAAAAATAAAGCCGATTTAATATTTTTTTTAATGAAAACTAATTCATCTGGTTTTTTCTTCGTTTCTTTTTGAGTAAACGGTGTATTTTATTCAAAGTAGTCTCATTTGAAAGCTAGATAGTTTATCTAGCTAATAGAAAAAGAAAAAAAATCAATTTCAGTACATAAGCCTAGTAAAATCAATATTTTTTTAGAAATTTGCAAAAAAAAACTATTTTTATTTTATTTTTGATCTGTAACTTTAAAACTGGGTTATTGAGGTGTACTTTTTTGCATGTTGTATTAAACTTCATAATTTAATCTACAAATCCTCCAAAAATTATGGGTCTATCTCTTTTCATTGTCATGTTATTCACCATTTAAAATAGGTACTTTCTGTCTTGTACAAAGATCGACAGGAATATCAACAGATTTAATCTACATAAATTATAAAATAAAAAGAGGCAAGATAGGAAGAAATGGAATGAGGTCTTTGCCCAGCAGTGGGATAGTAACGGCTGTTTAAGATAAAGTTTTTGTTTTTTTACTCTTGATAAAACAGAAAGTACCTATTTTAAATGGTGATTAACATGACAACAAAAAGAGATAGGCCCATAATTTTTGGAAGATTTGTAGACTATATTGTGGAGTTTAATACAACATGCAAAAAAGTACACCACAATAACCCAGTTTTAAAGTTACAGATCAAAAATAAAATAAAAATCGTACTTTTTTTGCAATTTTAAAAAAAAATATTGAATTTACTAGGCTTATGTACCGAAATTGTATTTTTTTCTTATTTTCTTAGCTAGGTAGACTATCTAGCTTTCAAATGAGACTACTTTGAATAAAATACACCGTTTACTCAAAAAGAAACGGAGAAAAATCCAGATGAAGTAGTTTTCATTAAAAAAATAATTAAATCGGCTTTATTTTTGAGATAGGTAACATATAATTTTTTATTTTTTTATTTTTATCGATAAATATATGTCGTGTATCTGCAAATCTCGTTTGATCAAGGTTCGACAAAACACATTGTATATAAAAAAATATATATATTAGCCAAAAACAAAACATAGTAAGTCCAAAAGTATACAATACATATAAATAATCATTGAAAAAAAAAACCCCGGGACTCTATTTTTTATTTTTATTTATATTTTTTGTTGTTATAATGACTATAGTAATGCTCTGTGAAAATTACAAGTACAACCTATTACGGTTTATGAGATAAGCTTGCTGACAGACGTACGGACGGACAGATATACAGCAGCGATGACACCATTTGTGTATGGAACCTAAATATGTACCTTCTTGATACAGTCAAGGCAATCAGTACGACCAGTTTTTTTTTGTCACAAATGTTGAAATCCGGCAAAAATTTCCCGGCTTTTATTTAATAGTGCTACAACGTCCCCAATTACGTGGATTAACTAACATTGGTAAAACTAAGTTTTGTTTATTATCTCTGGTATTATTGACTTTATTGTTAGTACGTGGGTAGTTTGTAATTATAATTATTTACTGAACGGTTATATTAGCTTTGTTTTGGGTTGTACTGATTTTACCCTGAATATACCTAGATAATTATTAGTATTGCATGACCCAAACAGTTTAGTAACAAAGTGGCTCAGGTGCGTATATAAATATACCTTCCCTACCTAAAATTACTACTAATAGGTACACACCTAGGTCTGTACCTATACTATAGCTACGTGTCCATTCAAAGATTGCCTGGAAGAAATCGCTCTTAGCGATAAGGCCGCCCATTGTGCATCTGTATCATTGTTTGTTTGTTCTTTACTGTTTTTTTCCTGTGTTTGATGTGCAATAAAGTGCATTTGTGTTGTACACACTACTAGCTACCTAAAATTGACTTGTTTTTGAAATGCAAGCTGATGGCTTCATTTCGATAAAATTTATAGTTATAAAATTGCTGCAAAAATTCCTGTATTCTTTAGTATGCATATGGGAGCATATATGTACATATATGTATGTAGGTACGTTAGTTTGTGTAATCTTGAAATTTTCATTTGTTTGCTATCAAACACAGTGGCTCACTCGTTTGGCAACAAATCTACTTTGACATGCACTAAAAATATGTAGAGTAGGGGCTTCCCTACTCTACATATTTTTAGTGCTTACCTATTTTTAATTTAAGTTAGGTAAGGTGCTTACAAATAGGTAAGTTAAGAAAGTTATACTTAATTGAGTATTATTTAGGATCTATTCTACGATGAAAGTATTTTTTTTAACTTGCAAAAATCGTAAAAATTATGTAATTTACAACGTAGAGCACGAAATAATGTTATTATAGTTTTACTGAATCAGACGTTACTCCAAAACTTTTGTGCAAAATCATACATTTTATTTCCTTTTCAATATTTTTGTGTGTATTTGACAGGCAGCTGATAGGCGCGCAGTGCGTAAAATATTTTTTCCAATTCAGGCCTTTCCATAGTTTTTTGTTCTAATTTTACATAGCAATGACGTAGCGTTGTGACCGGCTGCCTGTGACGATGAAATATTGATCAAAACTGTAGAACCGTCGGTCTGAATTTAGGGTTTTTTGGTCTATATCTTGTGTAAGCCATATTTGTAAAATATGATAGTTGGTTCCTACAAACTACGAACTGACCCCCCTGCATAAGCCTTTACCTCGTTGATATGTCGTTTTTCAAAAATTTTAATACATAATAATATAATGTCTTTTCACATGATTATAAATCTCAACCGATTCCCAACTCACATATTTCTTACCTATAATTTTTTTTTTTTTTTGCCTTTACTTTATTCGTTTTTATTATTAGTTATATTAAACTTATAGGGCTTGGAGTCCCCTTGCCAATATTTGCTTGTGTAAGGAGGCTCTAACCAAATATATAATGCAGTTCCAACTTGTCACTCTCGCATCCATATAAAAAGCCGATACCTCCAGTGTTGCCACTTGTTTACAAGCATGGCTTCGTAAAACAGCCACCCGACTACAAGAACCGAAGTAAAACCATGTCATAATATATCTCAGTTACAGAGGCTCCCGGCAAAGTGTGAAATATACGGTTCAATATTTATACGCATTTTTATTTGTGTTATTTATTCACGAGGCACGTTTTGTCGTTGAGACAAAAGGACAGTCAACCTCCCATATCTTATTTTTCGTTACTATCTGCATTCGTTTTGGTCTCGCCAGGTCCTACGTATAAATAATGCATTCGCACGCGTCGGGTCTGCTCTGCGTTCTCAACGGTCCCCAATGGTCAGCTGAATAAAATTATCTCCAGATTCTTAGCACTTATAAAACACGACTCATTGTTGTACTTTCAAATTCATTCAAAATACTCATCGACCGTAAATATTATAATAAATCCCATACCTTATTCATTCCGTTTCGTGTAAGATAAATTTTACCGAGCGTATCGGAATGCCCAACTAGTTATATCAGGAAATGCGGATCAATAGGTTGCCTGAATTAACATAACTGTGCTTTTCGGGGAAATGGTGGACATTTAGAGAGAAAAACTTAGGCTGTTGAAACGGTGTCTTTTAATTAGAATGCAAATTTAATAGCCTAAAGGGATTTTCATGTCAATGGTTGCCTAAATAACGGGATCTGGGGCACAAAGGAGCTTCCATAGCTACAGACTCCTTACGGCATTATATCGACTAGGTTATGAAGCATCAAGCGCCTATGAATACCAATAAGTATTGCAAATTGCAAATTTCGATTGAGTCTGCATAGTTCACTTGAATTTGCATCAATATTTGAGGTTTGAGATTGCTTCTGTTTGCTTTGTGTGAAAATCTTTTAAAGGAAACCCAAGGTTTTATTTGTTAACAATTTAGCCATTATATTTTTTCATTTTTAAATTGGTTATTATTACACGACAATACATTATCTAAATAATCCTTTAGCTTCTACACGCGAGGACACATAAATGGCTATAAGTTATTTTTTAAGTTATCTGTTAACACTTTGACTGCTGAAATCAGACGGTATGTGTTTTCTACAAGTGACTAATATGAGTAAATCGACACTAGCGCAGCGGCTGAGAAAATACAGATCTTTGTGACTCAGCACAGCCGTAATATTTTTCGAACGAAACGCATGTGCCGCGCAACACAACCGCTGTGTAGAGCGGCAGCACGAATTTTTTAGGTTAAAAAAAAGATCGCAGTCGTCGAAAACAAATCGCAGTCAAAGTGTTAAGTGTGTAAAACTGTTTGTCTTCTGAATAAAGCAAAATAAATAAATAAATAACTTGTAGTCTCACTATATAGATATTAAAAAATACCTTCCTATGCAATGAACACTATTCTAGGCTCGAGTCTCAAATTGCCAATTTTTATAATAAAAAAGCGGGTCGCATCATTCACAGAAAAAAAACAATCCGATCACAAAGACACAGAAAAGTTTCGGAAGGTAGGTGGGTAATCAAAATTTCGTAATGCAACAGCATGAAGCTCGTTTAATTTCCACTATAATTCTACCACAATAATCAAATATCACCCGCAAACTAATTCTGACACTCGCACCGACAGTATGACATTGAGAGGGCAAGGATCAAGTTATAAGGTAGTTATAGCTTTGATGATGAATTAGCAATGAAATTATTCGAGAAATGTACGAGATGGCAGATCTTTCTTTAGTTGCGTTTTCTAAACTATCGTAGTTTGGCGAAAAGTTTTTTTCCGCAAACAATGCATTAACAAGTACATACATATTGATGTATTTGTACATGTTTTGTATTGTATATAATTTATATACAACATTAGTCTATAATACGCTACCGTCTATACCTATACTATAGCTACGTGTCCATGCAAAAGTTGCCTGGAAGAAATCGCTCTTAGCGATAAGGCCGCCCATTGTGCATCTGTATCTTTGTTCTTTACTGATTTTTTTGTGTTTAATGTGCAATAAAGCGTATTTGTATTGTATTGTAATGCCAAAATTACTGAGAGGATATACCTGTAATTTTTAGGGTTCCGTGCGATGACGAATGGGAAGAACGGTAAGTGGGTATAAAAAGTACAGAAATTTCTTCGAGAGATGAAAATGTGATGTTGGCAAACTGTTCAGTGAGAGTGTTAAATCTTATCCGCTCATCCCTTGCATTACACCAACCCCATAATGAGATTCACGTCACAGGATCCTAATACACCTGCAGTAAGCCGGCACAAAACTGTAATAACACTAATGGCATTCGCGTGTCTTTATTTATATGGTCGCTCGTAAACGCGGAGTAATTTATTACGGTGTATTGTTTTAATTTTAATCTTAATTTTTACGAGGAAAAGTTTAACAGGCTTTTACAATGGGTTTTAAATCAGAATGATTCACTAAGTCGATTTGTTTAAATATCCTAATTTTGATGGAGTCGTCTAGAAAGTTTGTAGACTGATGAAGTTAATATTAGTGAAGTAGTTATTCTGGGAAATATGAGGGAAGTTATAAATAATAATAAATAAATAATGCTAGACAATCCACATAGCATTGTCTAGCCCCATGGTAAGCAAAGCTTGTGTTATGGGTACTAGATAACTGATATACATAATACAATACATTACATAGATAGATATTTTTATTATACATAGAAAACGACCAGAATACCCGGAACAAATATCTGCAGATCGTACACACAATTGTTCCGAGGCGGGAAACGAACCCACAACCTCCTGCGTCGCAGGCGGACCTTCGCCCACCGTGCCACATCGGTCGTCTATTTTGTTAAGTTACAAAGGTTAATTTACTTTCGCTGTGGTAATAAACATTAAACTTACTTGGCGTTTCAACTTTAATCAAATTAACATCTTCATCCAAAGAAATCGAAACAAAATAATAACTGACCTGGTACATAAATTCTTCTTAAGATTGATAAGATTTTTATCGATGGTCGTAAGATAAATTTTATTTATCAGCTAAAATGTTTCTTAAGTAATCAATAAAACATTCTTGTCTCACATAAAATCTAGCGAATCTGTATTCCTGTCTCGATTCTAATAAAATACAGGGCAATCTATCCCCATCAATACTTAAAGCACTTTTGTTTTCTAAAATGTTATAAACCTTACAGTGATCCACATTTATTTCAGGCTTTAGGAATCTAGAACATTAAATGAACATTGTATGTACACAGTGATTTAATTTAAATCGGGGAGCAACTTTGTTCCACTGTGCTCCCGTTCTATACAGAGCTAGGAAATAATAGAAATTGCAACCTATGAAGTGCTTTGCGTTCTACCCGTTATGACCTACGGGGCTGAGACGTGGACACTCACAATAGGGCTGGTCCACCAGTTCAAAGTCGCTCAGCGAGCTATGGAAAGAGCTATGCTCGGAGTTTCTCTTAAGGATTCGCAACGAATACATCCGACAGAGAACCTAAGTTATTGACATAGCTCTGAGAATTATCAAGCTGAAGTGGCAGTGGGCCGGCCATATCTCGCGAAAAACCGACGGCCGCTGGGGCAAACGTGTTCTTGAGGGAGACCATGACTCGGTAAACGTAGTGTAAGACGCCCTCCGACCAGGTGAGATTACGACCTGCGAAAGACTGCAGGTAGATGCTGGATGCGGCAAGCTAAAGACAGGGCGCTATGGCGCTCATTGGGGGAGGCCTATGTCCAGCAGTGGACTGCTATACGCTGATGATGATGATCATTATCATCATCATCATCAGCGTATGAAGTGCTTTGAAGGTACGCGAGGAAGAAAATAAAAGAAAGAAAATACTTTTATTTACCTTAAAACCACTATACATAATAGCCTTAGTAAAAGTAAGTTAATTAATACTACGTAATACAATATTTTTTTGTGCGATGCAATTTTACTGCTGTTGTACTTTATTGTTGATGAGAAAAAGATTCCTAGCTTTAATGGAATATAAAAACTTCTACTTATAAAATACCTTCTAAAATGCTTCTAAATAAATAAAAACAATTGAAATAGTCATATTTTCAAATAAGGATAGATCTAGGCATTATGCAACTGTAGCTCTTTGTTTTCACTTTAAACTCATAGATTAAGAGCGTAAATTATGTATCGTATTTAAATAATATTCTACTTTTTCTACTAAGTTTTGAAAACTATAACACCACTGTAACACCAGCTTGTAAATAAACTACTTTCCATGATTATATAGAATTAAGTAATATTTGCTACTAACATGATATGGACCTAAATTTAATTTTAATTATGATTTGTCGTTGTCCGAAATAAATGAATTTTATTTTATTTTATTTTTATTTATTTATTTATTATTATAAGTATTGATAAAAGTTTATTTACCTATTTTCTACTTTCCATGATAAAAATTCATCAACAAACCCTTTGCCACTTCTGAATCATTAAAACTTTCCTAGCCCAAGGTTGCTAGTTCACCGATTCGATTAAAGACAACGATCGCGCTTCCTATTAGGTACGGTTGCAAACCCGTGACGTCAGGCTGCAACCCTCGCTTTTTTAGTATTTTAAACCTGGTTTGGAAATTAACTTTGGACTGAATCGAGGTTTTAGTTTTTTTGGCATTGAAGAAAAACTCAAAAGTAGGTGAATCTTGTGGCAGGCTCATTATATTCGCCCGACGCGCCACTGAGGTCATACAATAATTTTAGTATTCTTTAGATATAAGTTTTATGAATAATAGTAATAGTATTTAATATAGTTTTAATTTCTAGTATTAGGTATAACTAACCCTAGTTTTAAGTTCTTAATATATTTAATTATACTAACAAAATATGGATCACAGTCATCCTACTAATATTATAAACGCGAAAGTTTGTTACGATGTATGTAAGTACGTTTGTTGCTCTTTCACACAAAAACTACTGAATTGATTTTGATGAAACTTCACAATAATATACCTTACATATCAGAATAGCATATAGGCTACAATTTATAATGATATATTGTATATTGTATACAGAGTGATCCCGGCAAGTATATCTTTCTTATAGGGATCACTCTGGGAAAGAGACATGCTTGCTTATGTTATATTATAACTTAATTAATTATATTATAATTTAATTTAAGATACTACTAACCCTCTATAATTATATTTTTGTGTGTTTACTAATACTTACAGATATGGATCCATGGATATCCGAAATAAAGAGATTTTATTTTATTATTATTTTATATTATCCAAAATGTATATGACCACGCGGGTGAAACCGCGGAACGCAGCTAGTTTGAAATAAAATGATTTAATTTTATTTTTATATTTTAATGAATCTGTCTATTTTTGTTAAGGAACAATTTCCCACCCCAATCAATACGTCGGTTGAGATTTCGTAACAAAGTAAGTAACCTCATTCTGCCCTGATAGATAAAATACGATACCTACTAAGGGCCTCAATCGAGTTCGAGAGTGGACCCTGCAATCTATCTTCGAAAGGAGTTCTCTTACGTCACGCATGGCGTGGGATGATCGATTGACCAAAGATACGGAATTGCTATAAGTGGTGGCCCTTATGTCGAGGTTGAAGGGATTTCGCGAAGTGTGTTTCTTGTTATACTCGTATTTTGTTTTTGAGAACTATGACGGACCTCATCGTCATCATCAGCCTATAGCAGTCCACTGCTGGACATAGGCCTCCCCCAATGAGCGCCATAGCGCCCTGTCTTCAGCTTTCCGCATCCAGCCTGCAGTCTTTGGCAGGTCGTCATCCCACCTGGTCGGAGGGCGTCCTACACTACGTTTACCGAGTCGTGGTCTCCACTCAAGAACACGTTTGCCCCAGCGGCCGTCGGTTCTTCGCGAGATATGGCCGGCCCACTGCCACTTCAGCTTGCTAATTCTTTGAGCTATGTCGATAACCTTGGTTCTCTGTCGGATGTATTCGTTACGAATCCTATCCTTCAGAGAAACTCCGAGCATAGCTCTTTCCATAGCTCGCTGAGCGACTTTCAACTGGTGGACCAGCCCTATCGTAAGTGTCCACGTCTCAGCTCCGTAGGTCATAACGGGTAGGACACACTGATTGAAAACTTTCGTTTTCAAGCATTGCGGTATGGATGACGTGAAGACTCGACGTAGTTTCCCAAATGCTGCCCAGCCTAGCTGGATCCTCCTTTTGGCCTCCTTCTCGAAACTGTTTTTACCTAACTGCAGAATCTGCCCAAGGTAAGTGTATGACGGACCTACATACTTACAAATCAAAATGCTTCTTGCTACTCTATATCTATACCTACATAAGTACCTAATAAAGGTCTTCAATACAATTGAAGACTCTACCTACCATCTATTTAATGAAGGTTGAAAGTCCTTTCATATGTGTATATACTTCATACCTATTTACATGGCTGTGCTGTTCTTGTAAATTCAAACAAATGTTTCTTCTAAACATTTATAGTTTTTTTTAAGTAAGTGTAAAATATTAATCTAGCTTGAATATGTGATTGTAATTAGTTTAAGTAGTAAGGTGCATTTACAATTTAAGACTATTGTGTCCGCGACAAACGACAAACTGTTGTACAGTTTGGCGGATACTTTATACATAATTTTAATTTTAAAAATAAATAAATACATATAAACTTTAATTTTTATCTTGACTGAAATCATTGATCCCAGTTTTTACTATAAAATGGTCCGTCATATCAAATGATGGTATCTTTCCACCTCCGATTCGGTCACGATATGATGTGGCGCGGTGGGCGAAGAACCGCCTGCGATGCAGGAGGTTGCGGGTTCGATTCCCGCCTCGGAACAATTGTGTGTACGATCTGCAGATATTTGTTCCGGGTGTTCTGGTTGTTTTCTATGTAATGTATTGTATTATGTATATCAGTTATACCATAACACAAGCTCTGCTTACCATGGGGCTAGATAATGCTGTGTGAATTGTCCAGCATTATTTATTTATTTATTTTATTCATGCCAGGAGACCATGTGTGCAGAACATTTTTTAGCGGAATGTTAAAATGGAAACTTATGTTGAGTTACATTATATTCGGTATCTTCGAATTCTATAGTAAAGAACGCCGGGGTCAGCAGAATGCATTATATTTCTGGTCCTGTGCAGGTGTGGTTTTCATCAAGTTTAAAAAAAAATTATTTATTTTGCTCAAAAATGTTAGTTGATTATTCATAATAATGGAAGCAGTGTGCTCAATCAAATGCCTAACCCCGTCAAAGGGGAAATTCCGTTTTGCCCTACATTCATGTAATATTGCAGGCAGCTTTTCGATTTGCATACAACAAAATAAATTCCGTGATTTTAAATGTATTTGTTCATTCCGGTATTGGTGGTTTGTATTTGGTATGTATATTTTTTACACATGAAAATCTCGACAAAATACCTACAATGTTTTTCAGGCATAATCAAAGTAATGCAAATCAACATCCACTGCCTCTATACTCCGAATGCGAATATCTCCGACGTGTTTTGCCCTTAAGGATAAAGATATCTAAAGGTTCGTTTCTATTTTCAAAGTTTCTTCTACAATCTCAAGTCCCAAGACAATAAAATATACTATCCTAGTATGTAAAGCCAGTCGGAACCTATTCTTGTTTGTTGGCAGTAGTTGTACTTGTATCAGCAACGTGTCTCAGACATCGCAGTCGATTTGTCTGAGCCTTGCACCCTAGAGGCTAGAGTAATGAATATTAACATCTCGCACTATCGCACGTAGTTACTGGCTTGCAGTAAGTTTTAGTTTGTACGGACTTCCGTAGTGAGCTTTAGCTTTTCATTTTCATAGTGAATATTTCATTAGTTATACGCAGTACTTTACTAAAATCTACAGTGACAGTGACTAAAGCGTAATTAAATAACCTGCCAAATTGTCACATATTTTATATTTTTTTATCTTGTTTGTTGTTTTAACACTTTGACTGCTGAAATCACACGGTGTGTGTTTTCTACAAGTGACTAATATGCGTAAATCCACACTAGCGCAGCGGCTGAGAAAATACAGATCTTTGTGACTCAGCACAGCCGTAATATTTTTCGAACGAAACGCATGTGCGGCGCAACACAACCGCTGTGTAGAGCGGCAGCACGAATTTTTTAGGTTAAAAAAAAGATCGCAGTCGTCGAAAAAAAATCGCTGTCAAAGTGTTAAAGTGTGCAATAAATAATTTTCTATCTATTAGGTCACGCGGCAGCGTGTCCAAAGCCATGTTCAAGCAAAGGAACGCGCCGAGTGTATCACACGAACCATTTGGTGCCACTCTAACTCACCGAGACAGTAGCTGGTATAAACAGTTAAATTAATACGTTTCTAAGTTATATCTTTATCAAACAATCAAACACTGAACAAAGTCTCTATAGGTGGGTTTTTCCATTTATTTTATAAAAAGCGAGCCTTTTATAATTATTATGTGGTTAAAATAATCATTCTTCTTATTCTTCGTTACGTAAATTTTGGCAATGGTTTTCATACAATTCACGTCGAAGTTATAACTTGCGCTACTGATACCTAGTTCTACACACTAGTAGTGAAGGCTTGAGCACAGAATGAAAACAAAGGGGTGAGAGCTCAGAGTTCTTTGCAGGAAATTGCGTTTATTTCAAAATTGTGTAGGATTTACACTTTTATCTCGACTTCGTGACTAGTGTCACTTGCTTTGTGATTGCTTTCTGAAACTTTGTAGGTAGTTGCAATTTTAATATGAAATGAAATGAAATGAAATGAAATGAAATGAAATGAAATGAAATGAAATGAAATGAAATGAAATGAAATGAAATGAAATGAAATAGTATTTATTTGCTTAAATATAGGTTAGTAAAGGTATTAAAGTAGAGTAAGTATCACTATATTTGACTTGGTAGTCGTGCAAATATTTAGTTTTAATTTAGACAGTTAGTATATAGTACCTACGTTTTTAGATCATTTAAATTATATTGAAATTATTAATTATTAGGTACATGTCAAAATTTAAAATTCAAATATTCATTTATACAATAAAAATTGTTTTGAGTGAGCCAATTATATAATTTACGATTAAATTCATTATTTGTCAGATTTCTCATGTCGTTTGGTAGTTTATTATAAAGCCGTATGGCCATTGCGTAGCAATTCTTTTTACATACTTCTAATCTCAGTTGAGGCACCTTAAGTGGTTTTTGTACTATCTGTCTTTTATTTTGAGAATTTTCATCCTTCTCAAATAAAGACATGTTGTTCCTTACAAATTTCAACATCTCAAAAATATACAGTGATGGAAATGTTAACAGCTTATTCTTTAAAAATATAGGTCTACATGAATCTCTCCGCTTTATACCAAATATGGCCCGAATACACTTTTTTTGAGCTACGAAAGCTCTATGAGCATCTGTTGAGTTACCCCAAATTATGACGCCATATCTTAAAATAGAGCAAACATGGCTGTGATAAACTGTCAATGCCGTTTTAATATTCGAAAGATCCTTTATTCGTCTGAGAGCAAATATAAATTTATTTATTTTCTTACATACAACGTCTATTTGTTTCTTCCAATTTAGATGTCTGTCAATAGTTATTCCTAAAAATTTTATGTCATATACTTCCTCAATGTCGTTGTTATTGTAATTAATGTCAATTTTATTCCTAATCTTATTATTATATGTCACTGGTCTCATGAATTTGGTTTTAGTTGTGTTTATTTTTAAATTATGTCGATTAAGCCATTCAACTATGTCATTTAAGGCTTTGTTCCCCGTACACACAGCACTGTGAATAGTTTTTTCTTGTGTTAAAATTGTCGTATCATCTGCAAACATTATTGTGTATTGGTCTGTGGCGTTTGGCAAGTCATTAATGTAAATAATAAATAATAAAGGACCAAGAACACTGCCCTGTGGCACACCGTAATTAATTAATGAGTAACTTGATCTGAAGGTATGTTGTGTGTTTGATTCAGTTGACATTTTTGATATTTCAGTGCACTGTTTGCGTCCTTTCAGATAAGTTTCAAACCATGAGTATGCAGGACCCCTTACGCCATAACATTCTAGTTTATGTAGCAGACGGTCGTGGCAGACAGTGTCGAAAGCTTTACTCATGTCAAGAAAGATGGCGACTGGAATTTCTTTTCGATTTAAGGAGTCTAAAATTTCTTTAACCAATTTAAAACAAGCTAAAGTTGTCGATTTCTTACTTATAAATCCATTTTGTTCTTCACATAAAACATTGTTCTTTTCTAAGAACGTTATCACTTTTTGACTCATTACCTTTTCAAATATTTTTGAAATTATTGGTACTAGTGTTATGGGTCGATAGTTTCCAGTATCCGACCTAGATCCCATTTTAAAGAGAGGTTTGACAACTGAATTCTTGAGACCATTAGGAAATACCCCATTTTCCAGAGAAAGGTTAATTATATGCGTAAGGGATTCAAGCAATGGACCGATATTTTGTTTAAAAAGTTTTGTTGTTAGTTCATCGTAGCCTGCAGAGTTAGTGTTGCGTAGACTCATTGTTATTTTAAGTATGTCAAGACTAGTCACTGGTTCAAGATAAATAGAGTGTACTAGTCTTCTTTTATCTATAGTGGGTTTATTAGTAACTGCCCTAACATTGTCTGCAATGTTTATAAAGTGCTTATTAAAACATTCTGCAATGTCATCACCATTTGTTAAAACCTTGTCTCCGTCAAAAATTTCCTTTATTTCATTATTGGTACATTTATTTGTCAATTTGTCATTAATTATTTTCCATGTTGCTTTGCATTTGTTTTCTGCTCCTGATATATATTTTCTATTCCTGTCTTTTTGTAAATTAAGTGCACATCTTTTAAGTACTTTACTATAATTCCTATAAATATTTTTATCATTTTCTAGTTTAGATTTATAAAATGTGCATTGTAATAACCTTTTTTTAGAAAACGAGCGTTTTAGACCTTTTGTGATCCACTTTGGATTTGAAGTATTTCTATTAATTTTTACTTTTAGAAGAGGAAAACATAATTTAAATGCTAAGCATATCCAGTCATGTAGTTTTGTGAAAGCTATATTAGTATCTGTTTCAGATAACACATCTGAGTACGATAGTTGACTTAGACAGTAGCTAAACTTTGTTTTATTCCCTGCGCAAAAATCTCTCCTATAGACAAACCATTGTTTGACCGTTTGAGTATATAAGTTATTTATTGTTAAAGTTTGACCTGTATTGTGGTCAGATAGTCCTAGTTCATGGACTTCACCTTTAGCGCCCTTTATATTACTTATAATATTATCAATACAAGTATTTTGTCGAGTTGGCAGATTTATATGAGTTTTCATGTTGTAATTATGTAATATATTAATAAATTCATTCTTAATTTTAGTATTGCTAATGATGTCAATGTTAAAGTCTCCACAAATCACATTATAATATTTATCAGACATGTCAGCTCTATCCAATAGAATATGTAAGTTACTAAAAAATATATCTAAGTCAGAATCTGGTGTCCGATATACACAAAATAAATTTAACTTAATTTTTTTCAGTTTTATACCACATATTTCAAAGTGCTTTTCAATTGCTAAACCGTCAACCCAATGAATGCGTTCAAATTCAGTATTACTTTTTACTAGTATGCAGACACCACCACGTCGTTGACTTTCTCTAGAATAATTTCCTGCTAACTCATAAGACATAAGTTTCATATTATCTTTATCGTCATGTTTTAAAAAGGTCTCACTTAAGCATATTATGTCAACAACATGATGTTTATCTTTCAAAATACTAAGTGAAATAGGTATTAAAACTGTTGCACAGTCATAAATTAAAAACTTAGTTTAAATTCAGCATTCAATATCCTAGCAGGACTGGCCTAGGCTGATGATTATGAAGAAAGTCCTCCTAATCATCCCATGCTAGACAAAAGCCTCCCCTAATGAGCGCCACAGCATCCTTATATCTAGCTAGCCGCATCCCACGTAGATTACCAGTCACATTTATTAAGGCCATCGAGGAACCATAAGGGCCTTTGGGTACAAACCAGTGTTACGAGGCGTAATGTCCCATTCGCAACGAATCTCGATATCTCGTAGCTCGTTGCGAGCACCTGCTTTCCACGAACTGACTGCACTAACGCTCGTGTAACACTTTACATTACGCCTCAAACTTTTCACTGCGCCCTCTCAGTTAAGCTACACTGTTTACGCTGCAGCTGCCAACGCGCATTAAAAGAAAATTAACGGAATTTGATGCATGGATTATGCAAATCACGCATATCCGCCGTCGTTCTTTGTTATCACGCACACTAAATGAGTTTTAATAGCGCTCTCGTACCAGTCTGGCCTTGGAACAATATGGATGTAGAATAGTTGGGGATCTAATGAAAATTGTGTGCTTTAGCATGATGGCCCAGTCATCGAGAGCTTTTACTCACATAGGCTTGTACAGGTTCTTACCTGTACAAGCTGTAAAGAAAAATATAAAGAAAGTTTATTTGGAGCCAGAACAACACATTTGAATATAGAACAGACTATAAAACCGCCCTTACAACCGTCTTTTGTGAGGACTTGACTAATATTACTCGCACCTTCTATGTTACTTCTGTCATCATGACGTTTTTTAATGAAATTTATCGACTTTTCTAAGGATAATACCTTGACATATATTGTAAGAGTTTCTATTAACGTATAAACATGTATGTATGTATTTGTATTGGATATAATTTATAAACAACATTAGTCCATAATACGCCACCTTCATACCTGTACTTAAGCTACGTGTCCATCCAAAGGTTGCCTGGAAGAAATCGCTCTTATATCACGATAAGGCCGCCCATTGTGCATCTGTATCTGTTCTTTACTGTTTTTGTTTTTCTGTGTTTGATGTGCAATAAAGCGTATTTGTATTGTATTGTATTGTATTGTAAGAGATGAAATATAATGACATATAAGAGATGAACATATTAGTGGTTTCATTTCTTCTTCCACTAGTGGACAAAAAATTGAAGTGAACAGTAAAATAATTTTATTTGATAATAATTTTTAGTATAAATTATGACTTGTCAAGTGCTTATTTTGGAAGCCCAAAGAAATAAATGCTATTGATTTTTGAAATATATTTAGAGTACACTTCTTGGTATTTATCAGTTATAAAGGATTTGAGATCTCAGAGAGGGCTTAAACCATGAATCTGTATATCAATGCTCTTTTTATTCATAAAATCATACCCAGCATCAGACTGAGGTATTCTGAACAATAGGTTTCATAATTCCTTAAATCTATTCCCGTTTTCCAGACCGTTCTCCATTGTCATCCCAGTAGTTACATAATATTCAGTGTTTTGCGTTGGTTAATTAATTCAGTCTGTGGATTTGGTAATTTTGTGTAAGCACAGGCTTGCTTTTAAGCAGAACATTCTGCTTTTCCATTCAATTTCTCATTAGAAAGTAAAACATCATCTTTGACATATTAGCTCAGTCATGCCCCTGGGCCCTAGGTTGTATGGGACAACCCAAACAAAAAGCGGTCATGAAGCACCTCCATCTAATCAGCCTATGTTAGTCCACAGCTGGACATAGGCCTCCCCCAATGAGCACCACAGCGCCCTGTCTTCAGCTTGAACCTGCAGTCTTTCTTAGGTCGTCATCCTACCTGGTCGGAGAGCGTCCTACACTACATATGTTTAGCGAGTATGGTCTCCACTCAAGAACACGTTTACCCCAGCGGTTGTCGGTTTTTCGCGAGACCTCCATCCATCTACTCCCTTTCAAAGTCAAACATCTTGTGTACTTTAAAATTTTGGTATGTACATACTTAACTGGTAAAATGCATTTGGTAGTTATAACTTTCAAGGTTATTAACAAATAAAATTATTGAAGGCTCTCATGCAAGAAAATGCTTGCTCACAACACTGTAAAGTATTACGGGCTATTAAGGGGGCGTACAGACATGCAACTTTTATCTACCCAGGTATCAATAGCTTGATTTGATAATAATAACTTCAGAATAGAAATCAGGGGTTCGATGGTAGGGCGTGAAAATGTTTATACACTTTCATAATTTGAAGGGGATCGTATCGGATACCCAACAAAGAGGGTTCGGGTGGAAAGGGCTTTCAGCAAAATACTTAATACGGAAAATACGAGGTGGAAAACCTGGTTATGTCTAGCAGAAGCTATTACTTGGATCCCGGATTTGTTGAAGATGTACCGTGTAGGGGAAATGCTGACATTGCTAATTTCGGAGTGTGTTTGGGTTTTTCGAAATCCCTAGATATTTGCAAATAAAAAGGTGAACCGCAGAAAACACGAGGCATAAGCGTGTTAAAGATAGGAGATAGTACATCTAGTTTATCCCTATTTGAATTTATATAGCTACATTTTCATGTTATACAAGCTTGCCGAGTTCATTTTTTGAAAATATTCTATAAGTGTCATACAGGACGATTCCGGCCTCAACAATTTTAATTAGCACTCTACTACATCAACACAACACACATAATTTTTATTTCGAAAGTGATATAATTTGACTACATCAATAATAAATTTTGTAACAATACAACTAGTAAAATTTACTACTGATGTGTACTACTTTGACGACCGATGTGGCGCGGTGGGCGAAGGTCCGCTTGCGACGCAGGAGGTTGCGGGTTCGATTCCGGCCTCGGAACAATTGTGTATACGATCTGCAGATATTTGTTTCGGGTGTTCTGGTCGTTTTCTATATATAATTAAAAAAATATCTATCTATGTAACATATTGTATTATGTATATCAGTTATCTAGTACCCATAACACAAGCTCTGCTTACCATGGGGCTAGATAATGTTGTGTGAATTGTCCAGCATTATTTATTTATTATTATTTACTGATTGGTAACTTAGTAAATAATAATACTCATGCTGGATGCGGCAAGCTGAAGACAGGGAGCAATGGCGCTCATTGGGGGAGGGCTATGTCCAACAGTGGACTGATATAGGCTGATGATGATGATGATGATGTAAATACGTGAAGGGACTGACATTGTCAAACAATTGACTGTAAGTCCGTAACCTTTTAAGAATAAAAAAAAAAACTGTAGGATACTTAAAATGCCAAAAATGCCAGTCCTATCGCATCAATTTTGGAATCGTATTATGTAAGTCGTTATTCTTAAAATACGTGAAGAGACTGACATTGTCAAACAATTGACTGTAAGTTTGAAGCTTTTTAAGAATAAAAAAAACTGAAGGGTACTCAAAGTGCCAAAAAATGGCTATCCTATCGCATCAGTTATGAAACCGTAGCACCTAAGTCTTTAGATTAGCATAGTCCGAAATGAAACCAA
This sequence comes from Eupithecia dodoneata, assembly GCA_947044415.1. Classification (NCBI taxonomy): domain Eukaryota; kingdom Metazoa; phylum Arthropoda; class Insecta; order Lepidoptera; family Geometridae; genus Eupithecia; species Eupithecia dodoneata. Next base: position 3,427,093 of record OX345665.1, read on the forward strand.
AGAAATATTTTGAATCTTTTTCCGATATCAAATTGAAAAACGTTCTATGTAATCGCAATTCACAGGCTCTCAGAGCATTCCAGTTTTTTGCTCGAATTATTCAGGCTTATTGAACATCTACGTCGGTGGGCGATCTATCACGGGGTTACAAGGGGCAAAGCCTTGTAAAGATTTGACCCAAATAAATGGGTCACAGAGCCTTTAGAAGTCGGACCTTTAAAAATTGGTTTTATTCAATCTGTGTGCTCAGGAATAGGGTAAATATTGTGCAGCTGATTACATTTTCTTTTATTTATTTACCTTTTTGAGTTGGTTTCCTTGATCTTTTTATAGACTCTTAACATTATTGGATTTGTACAAGTTTGGGGGATAAGCTGTTTTACCTTATCTTCCCTTTGTATTTATTGTATTCGTGTAAAGTATTGCTTGTGTTTTTTTTTCTAAGTAATTTAACTACCTTATCATTTACGTCATTATATATGCTATTTTAATGCGGAAAAAACATTCGTAATGGTTGTCGAATAGACAACTAATACGAATTACTACTGAATAGTCGCTTACCTTACCTTTGTTGATCCTATTTGCGTTACAACCATATAGCGAGAAAACAGTTCCACTTCCCCTCACCCTTTGATATGACAACAACTTTGAATAATGACGACCTCTGTGGCGCGGTGAGCGAAGGCCGGGGTTGATTCCCGCCTTGGAATATTTGTGTGTACGATCTATAGATATTATTTATTTTTATTTGTTATTATTCGGGTGTTCTGGTTATCTATGTATAATAAAAAATATCTATCTATGTAATCTATTGTATTAGTATATCAGTCATCTAGTACCCATAACACAAGCTCTGCTTAGCTTGGGGTAGATGATGCTGTGTGGATTGTCCAACATTATTTTATGTTTTTATAAATCCACTACCAATAAATAAAAATAATTGCTCCAACCAGGTTCCAAGAACTAAGCCTCACTCTCCATTACTTAGCGAACTGTAATGTGGGGGCACTCCTGGATTACCGTATACGGCAAAGTGGTCGTATCTCGGATCTGCAGCCTTCGGACCCTGGATACCGAACTTTTATTGCTGCTGTAAAACATTGAATGACTTTGCAGCTTGCGGGTGGGATATGGGATACAACGTTGAGTTTAGTCGACTTATCTAGCCGATTTCAATATTATAAGGATATACGGATCGCGTACGGTTTTGTAATGTTGTGTAGATTTTATATTATTGTTTCAAGAAAATTTACAGCCTTACTTGATATTTATCAAGGCGGTTTAATTTAGTAGGTATTTTTTTATTTAAGTGATGTTCATTTATTTTTCTTATTTCCAAGTTTATTTCTGATTATGTATAGATTATTTTCTCTACGGTTGACAGGTTTTACTGGAAGAAAAATGGCTTTTTATCTTTCGTTAGTATCAACTTACTATGGAAATATTTAATTTCATATGAACGTAATTTGTAAATACCATGGATATTTCGGGTTATTAAGGTTTTCAGATGAATTTCGTCTTAATGACATTCTTGCAATTTTTTCTTCAAAACTGCCGACACGTTCTTCAACCGTTTGACGTGGGTCACACTTGTAATGAGCCAATGATGAAAGTGTCTCCTGAAAAAATATTACCTACTAAAGCTGGGCATGTATGATACAAAAACGTGCCAGTGAGAGCACTAAATGAATTTAATTAATCTTAATATCGTGTCGTTGCTTATAAAACTGTCCTTAAAAACATTTCGAACATTTTTGTCTTCCAATATCCTTTGTAAAATCCAGGATCGACTCGATGTAATCGGGACGCCTAATAAGGGGACGGGATGGCTGAAACAATTTGATCCAATTTCTTGCCTTACAACTTTATGACAACTTAGATCCTTTTCGGAGCCAAAAGGACAAAACCAAAAGCAAGGCAATATTTGATCAACAAAAGATATCGAAGAATGAAATTCACTGGGTAAATCGGTAATACTTTTTTAGCCATATGATTTTCTTTGCATTTCAGGATTCATCATCATCAATCAGCCTATAGCAATCCACTGCTGGGCATAGGCCTCCCCCAATGAGCGCCATAGCGCCCTGTCTTCAGCTTGCCGCATCCAGAATCTAACTGCAGTCTTTCGCAGGTCATTATCCCACCTGGTCGCAGGGCGTCCTACGCTACGTTTACCGAATCGTGGTCTCCACTCAAGGACACGTTTGCCCCAGCGGCTGTCGGTTGTTTGCGAGATTTCAGGATTATCTTTCGTTAAAAACATTATTGCTTTTTCCACAAGCCTTAGCCAAATAAACCCCATAAATTCCAATTTACTCATCCATGTCCAACCACATTCATGAAAATACTTACATGAAAAATAATTAGTTACCGCACCAGAAAATTAATTGGAAAACTCTGTACAAGCTTTTATTTTTCCGGAAACTCCATTAGCGCTCGTCAGTGAAAAAACGTGAAAAAATATGTACCTAAAAATACATTAAAATGGCCCTTCTGGGACTTCCGTAAAACCGAGGGAGATTGCAAACAAACAGAGTGTACTGAAATAACAAATTCTTTACACTCAAAGTGCAGAGCGCAAATTCAGTCGCGTTATTCGGGCTATGCTATAGGCACCCTACATGGTGTTCAAAAAGTGCGGGCGTATTCTAAATTCACGGTGATTTAAAAGCGAATCGTCATAACAAAGAACAATATTCATAGGTCTATGAATAAAACATGGATACAAAAAAGTACACAATACTTCGGATGGTTTTCTGTTTGCCAGAACTTTTCGAATCGCGTTCTCGTATATAGCCGAGTGCAAAATAAAATATAAGCAAAACGCTGCACTTCACTCTGAAATTAAAAATTATTTATATTTCACTAGCTGACCCGACAGACTTCGTCCTGTCAAAAAGATTTGTAATGTGGCAGTTCTTGTATGGGAAAAAGAAAAGGGCTATTTTTAGGGTTTTTCCAGCAATAATTCTAATTTTTCTCGCCGTAAAAACCATCCTTGAACTTCAACGAACATTTTAAAAAAAGATTTGGCCAAATTGGTCCAGGCGTTGTTGAGTTATGCGCTTACCAACACATTTTGCGATTCATTTTTATATTATAGATATAGGCCATAGAAAATCAAGCCTGACATTGAAAATTTAAAGTATGTTCAAAAACTCAACTCTTATGAAAGCTTAAATATATTATAATGAATTCGTCATACAACGATAGTTTTTATAGTAAAATGGCTTAAATATATACATTATATACGTATATATAAATATATATATATATAAGCCTTAAGCCTTAAGTTTGTAAGTATGGATGGATGGATGGATGGATATTTGTTACTCTTTCACGTAAAACTACTAAATGGATTTTAATGAAACTTTACAATAATATAGCTTATACATGAGAATAACGCATAGGCTACAATTTTTAAAGATATATTGTATATTATCCAAAATATCTATCACCACGCGGGTGAAAACGCGGGGCGCAGCTAGTATTTATATATAATAATTTAGTAATACATTATTGTGGCAGAAAATTGGCTTAGCTTAATGCTACGGCTTGTCCCTGGTATGTTGTTTCGCTGGTATTCTGCTAAGGGTAGGTGCTTTGTGTTAAACATAATTTGTTTTTTTTACCATGCTTTTATTTAAACTAAAATAGCATCATATCCCTTTAGACAGATTTTTTCATATTTTCAGGACAGTTAATATTTATCCCCAGGAAATATTCTTCTGGGACCATTACAGAATCATTTTCCATACAACATCGAAAGAATTTTCCAAATCGGTAAATAATTGATCGAGAAATTGACGAATTTATATAAAAAAACATGTAACAGCACATGTAATTAGCCGAACAAATATATGTAAATAGCCGAACATAGAACCTACTCCTCGTTTATTTTTAGTCGGTTAAAAACTTGATAACACCTTTCTTTGTCCCAGAATAAGACATCAACTAGGTACCAAGTAACAGTTTCCTTCGCCGGCTCTTCTGAAGCTTAATGCAAATTTTATTTATTCATGTAAATTAATATCTATTCTCCAAGACACACAGTGAGGCGAGAAATTGAGTACGTGCAAAAATAAAGCTCCTAGGTACCTCAGCTTATGCAAACGACGCATCGCACCACTGGCTACCAATTAGATTGGCTATGTAGTTTGCAGAGTTTGTTTGCGGCCGTAGAATAGAATTGCTAGTAAAGATTTTCGCAGTTGATACAATCAACTGCGAAAATTTTTACTAGCAATTCTATTCTATTTCCCAATGCAAAATTGGATGGATTCCTGATGACGCATAGTGAAATTTGGGAAAGTGGTATTGGTAGTGCACCAGCACTAGTGGTACGTGCTCGCACTACCAACAACATAGCTTCATCACATTTTCTTGACAGGCAAGCAAAATATGTCGTCGCCTATAAATCATTAAATTTAAAGGCTACGACTTCTTTTGCCTATAAGTTAAAATTAAATTATGATTTGTAGAAGTTTTGTAGCAAATAGGTATCGATAAGAATTTCTCCTGGAGCGTCAATACCGATAATAAATTAAGAATAAATTTAATTTAGTTATATTGGGTATCGATACCTCATAGCATGATTTTTCAAAATCATTACGAAGGTAGAAAAGTAGAATATATTGGTAAAATTCTAAACAAAACGTTACAGATATTGCTTCTTACTCTTTGGAGAGTTATCATGCCAAATTCTAGATCATGTACCTAAAATACCCCATTACTAATCCAACCGTGTTTGATAAATTTAATGCAATTTCAGCATACACTGCAGATTCGCATTTCGCCTGTAATTTTTATCAATTCAGGGGGTTAAATTTAATATTGCATTAGTCTACGACTATTCTCAACTCTGTCTATAGTGACAAAGTAGATTCCTTCTGAATTTCAGCGCAGTTTGCGAATGCGTTCCCAAGTGAGGGCGTCACAAATGGAATACATTTGGTGCTTCGAATTCTCTATCAGTGACGAAACAACCAAAACAAGCCCAATGTTCTGAGAAGACCAGGATATAGTTAACTAAGAAGGCCACAAAAGTCATTTAAAACGGGATATTTACCATGATTTGATTTATGAGTTTTCCAATACAACTCTGACTTTTGTGATAATAACCATGATAGTATCAAAAGTTTTATTGATAAAGGCCAGTTCAGTTTAAAAGTTTTATTAAGTAAGTAAGTAAGTAAATCATTTATTTGACTCATAAAACACACACATAATCAGCTTAATCACAAAAGTACAAAATTAAAACAAAACATGATTATCAAAAGTTTGATTGATGAAGTTCTACAGACATTGAGCGTGCCAGACACTTGCCTTAGCAGACAAGAAGTATAATTCTGCACAGTGTGTATAACGTTTTTATATCTACACGCCGATAGGCACCGGCGGCGGCCGTGCTGTCGGAATGAATATTTAGTCTGCGCGGGTGACACGCACTGTGCCGGTAGATGTAATAGGATCTTTAAGCAATGTAATGAAGTCTACAAAATCGGCAACACAGCCTAGTGGGTTGGTGCGATATTTCAAAGCATAAATATTGCAGGCACCTGACATTGTTTTGTCATCGTGTCGGCGCCCGACTTAGATGTGGTGTAGACTCCATTAAACGACGCGCCTAGGAAACAAACGGTCAAATAAATAAATAAATTATGCTAGACAATTCACACAGCATTATCTAACCCCAAGCTAAGCAGCGCTTGTGTTACCAGATAACTGATATATCTACATAATACAATAAATTACATTTTATTATATGTACATATATAAAACGGCCGTTGGGGTGTTCTACCCTGAACAAATATCTGCAGATCGTACAAACATTTACAAACCGAGGTGGGAATGGAACCCAACCTTCTGCTTCGCATATGAACCTTTGCCCACCGCTCCACAGAGGTAGTACCAAATGCCAGGTCATAGCCAAACTAACTAATTTTATCAGAAAGTCTTTTGAGAAAATTCAATAGAAATTAGACAAAACGTGTTTGCACCACAAACACTCTTAGTCACAGTATCACAACCAGCTAAAGAAGAAAGAAACATAATTGAAATTACTATGATGACGCAAAGACTCTGCGGGAACCATGTTTGCTGACAAACATAAGGATATCAAAGTCCCGTGTTTACTCGCCAAACACTATTCTTGACGTGAGAAAAACTAAGATGTAACAACGACCTCGCGATTGTGTATACTGTACACAGAGAGGAAAATAGTATTGTCAGTGTGACTCAATTGTGTCTAATCTGTGCGATTCTATTTAGTTTTGAGTTTTTGACGACCAATGTCGCGAACTACAAATGCAGGAGGGTTCGCCCGCCTTGGGGCAAATTTTCGTGCGATCTAATAGAGCAAATATTTGTTTCAAGTGTTCTGGGTATTTTCTATGTGTAATAAATATGGACCTCTGTAATTAATTCCATTAGGTATCAGTCATCTAATAGCCATATCAATCTAATAGCCATACAAAAACATCAAAAGTAAAATATTTCGTTAACAGAATAACAGATACTTTTAACATCTAGATATTAACTTTTTCACGACACAAAAAATAAAAAGTGATAGCCCGTTAAAATAAAAACTATTTTCGTTCGGCTAAAATACTTGTCAGAACTATTCGGAATTTCCTTCGTCAGTCCACGAGCGTTCAACCAAATTCACAAACATCTTCCACATCTCAAAAATATAATAAAACGTTGTAACTAAATTTGAATAATGTGTTCGCCCGAATGCTATCGTATTTCACACTTCCATTAGTACCCCCCATTTTCGTCTATTACACCACCAAGTGAATTTAGAACCTCTCTCACAGACGTAGAGTTGAATATCATTTGGGTGAAGTCTTTGTTATGAGTGTATCAAATTATCAGTTAGGTGTTTATGAGTGTGCTACAGTCTACTGTTTTTAGCTTAATGTTATTTATCACGGGTAAGGGTTGCTGGGTTGACTCATTTAGAAATATGATAATATTCTGTATGACGAAAATATTAAATGAACAAACTTTCTTAATTGTTAAGGAATATAAAAATCGATAGATAGAAGACACTTTATTATACTACACCAAACAGAAAAGTATACCTAGAATAAAGTGGCTCTCAGGATCTGCACGGGCGCGGGCCGCTACGTCAGGAATGACGTCATAGCCCGCGACCTGCAGATCCAATCCGTGGAGGAATTCGTCGTGCAGACGGCGCGTCGAATGTACGATCGCGCCGACAACGGGCACCACGAGCACCTCCACAACATCGCCCCGCCCCAGCCCCGGCCCCAGGAAGACGACCGCCCATGGCGACCCCTTCCGCGGGACCTGATCCCTGCGGAACCACCATAGAGTCCTTGGGTTTATTTAAAAAAAAGATTATAAACGGAATGATGCCAAAAAAACATTGAGAATAAGGGAAAGAAAAGATTCCCACAAAACCCAAGGACCGAGGGGTCGTCACCCCTATTTATACTATTACTACATAACCTTGCTTTCTTCGCCGTAGATAAACTCAATAAAAAAAAAATTATTTAGCGTTTGTTTTTGACATGATTAACAAAAAAATAGCTGAAAAACAGCTGTCAAATTGTCACTTACTGTCAAATGTGAAAAGATTCAACTGATAAATCCTCAAGGCGCAGTGTGGGTAGGCCCCTTCGTAGGTAGGCCCCCACGCAATGTACTGACATCTAATGAAGCTCGTGAGAAATCGCTGGATCCGCATCATCGATTTCCCTTGACCTTCCGGATTTCCAGCGCAAAATCGGTCTTTGTGGAGATCTTTAGGGGATGCGTATATCCAGCAGTGGACATATCGATCGGTATATACCATTTAAATTATGGGAACTTATAGTTAATACATACCTTGACGACCGATGTTGCGCGGTGGGCGAAGGTCCGCCTGCAACGCAAGAGGTTGTGGGTTCGATTCCCGCCTCGGAACAAATGTGTGTACGATCTGCAGATATTTGTTACGGGTGTTCTGGTCGTTTTCTATGTATAATAAAAAATATCTATCTATGTAATGTATTGTATTATGTATATCAGTTATCTAGTACCCATAACACAAGCTCTGCTTACCATGGGGCTAGATAATGCTGTGTGAATTGTCCAGCATTATTTATTTATTTATTTACTACTACTTTAGTTTAAGTCACCGTTTTTTATTACAAATAGATTAATAGAAAGATTTTCTTATTCTTACATATAATTGTATTCGGAAATCCTCTGCCAAAATGTGTCTTTTATTTCTACGAAGCAGTAAACAAAACTAAAACTGAGAAGTAATAGAAAACAACTACTTTCGTATAAGTACGCTACGTGACACGAATTGAAGCGGAGCAAGTAACTACCTCCTTCCATTTGCAATTCTGGGCCCATGTTTATTCCATTTCTAGCATCCCTTGTGGAATTATCTCGTTAATGACTACAGATGTGTGGACACCGCGCTTGTTTGTGAATGGCTTTGTGAATTACACTTTGCTGTTACGTAATAAAAATCTTTGGTTAAAATTAACATAACTACGCAATTTCTAAAATGAAAACTTGACTCAAATGGACTAGGATTATTTCTGAGCTTTACTGTAAGGCAAATCTAGTGCCTCCTTTTCCTTTTTTTCACTATTAAAGATTTATTGCTAATTCCCAAATTAGAATGACAATATATTACTTAAATTAGCTGGTGAAACAATTCTCTAAACTAAGGAATCGATTTAAGCTTGAGTAACGAATTTTTTTCGGCTAAAACTTTACTCAAACATAGATCGATGACTGAGCAAGCTTTCGTAACGCAGGCCAAAGATTAAATCAAGAGGAGGTAACGCTAAGTCTAAATCAAGAGTAGAGTCATATATATAAGCAATATAAATAAATAATGGTGGACAATTCACACAGCATTATCTAGCCCCATGGTAAGCAGAGCTTGTGTTATGGGTACTAGATAACTGATATACATAATACAATACATTACATAGATAGATATTTTTTATTATATATAGAAAACGACCAGAACACCCGGAACAAATATCTGCAGATCGTACACACAATTTTTCCGAGGCGGGAATCGAACCCGGAACCTCCTGCGTCGCAGGCGGACCTTCGCCCACCGCGCCACATCGGTCGTCTATAATATGATTGCAATATGATATGTCTTATGTAAGCAATATGGTTTTGATTTATTCTGCACAAGTCTTAGCACGGCCAGGCGGCGGCTAAGCAGAGAATTTTTTTTTTGGCCCCAATAATGATAATTTTGGTGATAGGTTTTTTGAGTAAACATTATTGTTAATTTTGTAACCTAAAGATAATTATCTAATTTAACTTTATAGATGCTATCTGTACCAATTCACTTTATTTTCACAGTCTCTTCTTATTATATTATTCTGTTATTTATCCGTGAAAACCTTCAATAAGCTTTCTAGTATTAATGAACTTTTTATTGTGTTATATATAAGCTTCTGGTTTCCCGTTGATGAACACAGGCCAATAGCAATATTGTCCTCTGCCGCTAAAATATTTGAGAATGTCCTGCATAAACAGATATACACGCAAGTGGAGAGATTTCTGAATACTGACCAGCATGGTTTCAGAAGTCGCAGGTCAGTAAATACCAACTTACTCTCCCTTGTTGAATATATCTCTAAACAGCTTGATAGGAGGAGACAAGTAGATGTGCTGTACTTTGACTTCCAAAAAGCGTTTGATAGGGTCAACAATGACATACTGTTGGCGAAACTAAGCGCCATAGGCTTCGCGCCTGGTCTACTTCAACTTATAGCTGACTATCTACGCGATCGGCAACAGTATGTTAGGCTCGGAATCTACGAGTCTAGGCCCTATCACACGCGGTCTGGGGTAAGTCAGGGTTCAGTACTGGGACCTCTGCTGTTCTTATTGATGGTGAATGACCTTCCTACCTCCGTAGAATTTGCGAAGTGCCTTCTTTATGCGGACGATCTTAAATTGTACTCTAGCATCGAATCTCTGGAGGACTGTTTAGCTCTACAGAGGGACATTGACGCCGTCTGTGAATGGGGCCTTACCAATAAAATGGAATTTAATATCAAGAAGTGCTCAGTAATGACCTTTGGGCGAATATGTCGCCCAATACTCTTTGACTACACTTTACATGGTGACGTAATTACTCGTTCAACCACTGTCAAGGACTTGGGGGTCATATTCGACCAAAGGCTTTCTTTCTTTCCATGATCATATCACTATAGTTGCTAAGGAATCCTTCCAGAGACTTGGGTTCATCTTGAGAAATGCTCGCGAATTCCGTAGCGAGCATGTTTTAAGACTACTGTTTTCTACTCTGGTTAGAAGTAAGCTTGAGTCAAGCTCTTGTATATGGAATCCTTACGAATCCACCTACGCGCTCCTCTTGGAAAAAGTACAGAAAGCGTTTCTAAGGTTCCTATATAAGCATAACCAGGGATACTACCCTTTTATGTACCCGAAAAATTTCCTACTTGGGTTTCTTGGATTTAACTCTCTCCAAACGCGTAGAGCCCATGATCAGCTGACGACAGTCATCAAAGTTTTTCGTGGTATTTTCGACTCGCCTGATTTGGTGAATGAGTCACTTCGACTGTATGTACCCGAAAACTACCTGCGGGGCAGGAATCATAGGCTCTTTGCTCCGCCTCCCTGCCGCACGGTCGCGCGCGCCCGCTCTCCCATACCCAGGGCTCTCGAAACCCTAAACAGACTCCTGGTGGCCTTTCCGGATACCGACATTTTTGCGGACGAGTGGAGAAGTCTAATGCTTATATGTTTAACTTTTTGTGAATGCTATTTTTGACATTGTTTTAATCTCTAAAAATTTATTTTGACCTATTTTTGACTTACCTATATTTCATTCTTAATTTTATGTTGACTCTTCAATAATTTGAATTTATAATTGACATTATTGATTACTTATTTGATTTTATTTTAACTGTATTTATAACATGTGTTCTTTACTTTTATATTATACCTCTGTAATTAGTATAATTGGCCTAAGGTCGTTCTGATTACATTAAATAAATAAATAAATAAATAAAATAAATATACATACATACTAATCAGATAGCTATTGTTATTTTTATATTTGAATTGACTCCATTGACATTATATAACTACAAATGTGATAAAATATTTTTTGACTTGATTTTATGTTTACCCATCTTTTTTTTTTTACATATTAGTATTGCATTTTATATTTGTTATTGTTATATAGTATATATTAGTATAATTAATAAGTAAGTTAAAATTTAATCTTTTGTCTATTTCTTATTTTATTTATGCACATGTACCCACTTCTCTCTTCCCTTGGTCTCTCTCTCCCAATAAGGTTTGCTGGAAGAGAACTATTTTTAGGGTTAAGTTCGCCTTTGTTTAAATTTTCTAGAATAAGTTTTGTGTTATGTTTTTCGTGCAAAAAGTTTAAATAAATAAAATAAATAAATAAATAATGAGCCTGACCATGGCAGATTAAGAGATGCATGATATAATATAAGAACAATGTTAGTTACCACCTAGTCATGTATACAACGATAAATTCATTTATCATTTATTTATGTTATTTCAATTATTGGCTCCGTTTTCCAACTCCCAGCAATAATTAAGTTTGTCATACACGAACTTAGTCCCCTCAGTAAACAAATATCCAAGTGTTAATGGGTTGTCATTATAAGTGTGTACTTTGAGTTCATTTATTTTGCTTTATTTTGCATCGTGTTTACTTTAGTTTAATGTATTCATGCAAACCCTTTGTTGTTCCAAGATAGGGTTTTCTGAGGACTTTACATCGGTTTTGCATAATTTGCGATCGTTTTTTTAAGGGTTTCAGTTTAATATTTTCTTTTAAAGTTTACCTATCGCTGAACGCCTGCGTTTTACTCATGAAAAAAATAGAAAAGCTGGTAAGATGGTATATCTCAAGGATCTGTTTTGTCTCCCTTTCATTTTAATAATTTGTGTGTACCTGTACTGCTTTTCAAGAAATAAAGATAGATAGAACATTCTTTATTGCACTTTAACTATAAACTATGTACAGTAAAAACTTAAAAATTAAGTACAATTGGCGGTCTTATCGCTCAAGAGCGATCTCTACCAGACAACCATGGATGGATAGGATCGTGGACAGTACCAGGGGATCTGTGTGCTTGTAAGTTGTGGGATATTATAAATAAAATACTTATAGTACTTACATAGAAATATACTACATATATATCATAAAATATACATATACTACATATATATCATAAAATATACATATACTACTTATAAATATAGGATCTCAGTTATGCGCTTAGTGACAGCAGGACAAATAGTGCTCTTTTAACGGGCTACTGAGGGTCACTTAATATTATACTAAAACCTCGAAAAAAATATAGATACTATTCGAAAGTTCAAAAAAATCTATTTTTTTTAATCATCAGCATCATTACTAATAACCGTCCAGTATTATTTGAATTCCAATATAACCAAACAAGAGCGGTAAGCTAATGTATGCCTCTTTGCAACAACAACCCTTACAGATAACGTTGAATTATGCAATCGATTACCAAACCAGAATGCGGTATGAAAACAATAAGAGCTATACACACGACGTGTAAAGTTTTCTAGCGATACAGTCTCGAAATATTGGATAACTCAAAAATCAAATCATGGTAAATATCCCGTTTTAAATGACTTTATTAGATACAGTCTCGTTTTGTGAATGTATCAGCTGATCAGTTCAGATATTGAGAGAGAAATTGTATGTACAACTTTACACAAAACACCAGTTTTAGCAAATAGGCTGTTATTTGCTAGTTATTTTGCTGATATCTTGATAGAAGAAGCAAGGAACATTATTATTTATATTATTTCCATCAATAACAAAAAGTGTACAGTGTACACAAGAAAATTCTTAAAATTTAACACTGACACAGAAATAAATTCTTATTTTTATTACTGTCACTTGTGAAAATACAAAGCGCGTAAAGATTTGTCATCTAATAACTGTACATGCTATAACAGCCAGGCCTTTGTCCAGCTGTGGACTATAGGCTGATGATGATGAACTGTACGTACGTACATGCCCCTCATTATTTTTCATCATATATCATACATTTGATACGTAAAACCAATTAAGCACACGTCCAGATAATAATTTCTTCGTTTTCAACTCTCATTCAAAGAAAATGCGCAAAGCACTTTTTATTTTTCATTTCATAGCCGCTCAAAAGACTGCATCGTCTTCAACCCGCCCGTGTGTATTCACTGAACTAAACACACGGTAAATAGCGTATTCGTGTGAAACCTGGTGCAAAACGGCGGTTATCGACCCATCTAATCGGATTCGTGGCGTGCACCGCATTGATATTGCACGGTTGCCAATAAGAAAATTACGAAATTCACTATTGTTTTCATAAGATGGGAGATAGCAGTTTTGAATAAAATGATGCTACATGTACTGTGATGTTGCATTAACATTTGCTTTTTTCTTTTGTGTAATGGTAAAAAGATCATACAATGATAATATGTCCAACAGAATACATAACTTTTCTGAGGTTCGTGCTTCTATAATATATTTTTTTGGGATGGATTAGCGGACCTTCCTATGTAGTTATATAACACGGTATGGTGTTGAATGCCTAAAAAAAAAACAATGTTAAACGTTACTATAGATCAATAATCTGAATCTGAATTGAATACAAAAGCGTGCCCGCACGGGCCAGTTGGAATTTTAATTAGGAAACTACCAACTGAAACTTCTGATTCAAGCATTCAGCTTGAATCAGAAAGCAGCTTCATCTGTCACATTCATTTGACGACCGATGTGTCGCGGTGGGCGAAGGTCCGCCTGCGACTCAGGAGGTTGCGGGTTCGATTCCCGCCTCGGAACAATTGTGTGTACGATCTGCAGATATTTGTTTCGGGTGTTCTGGTTGTTTTCTATGTATAATAAAAAATATCTATGTATGTAATGTATTGTATTATGTATATCAGTTATCTAGTACCCATAACACAAGCTCTGCTTACCATGGGGCTAGATAATGCTGTGTGAATTGTCCAGCATTATATATATTTATATATATTCATGGACAATTACAATTTTAATTTTTTCTATAATTACATTGATAAGCTAGATTTTTTAATAACAGATTTGGTTTAGCCTCCTCATGGTTCTCGTACTCTAGTTTGAATGACGTTACCTCGATGTCCATTACCTCGACGAGCGACGGTACGTTTCGTCAATGGGTCGTTACCTCGAAAGATCAACAAAACCAAAGGTAATTTAAATTGTTTTGTAAATCAAAGTTAATTTAAATTGTTGAGTACGTGACCCCCTCATCTATCTGTATCTACTTTAAGCAATCATCAGACTTTCTTCTAACTCATACCTATCATTTAGTCCTAGTCCTAGTTGTTTTTAATAAAATTATTTATTTATCCTTATTAGAACTGGTTGTGGTAACGCAAAAAGGGAACGCTTCTTCTGTCGATAAGTTTACCATCTAGCCCCCGAATTAGCCTGGTGGGCATACTACGCACAAATATTGATGATGAATTAAATTTTATAATAATAAAGTTGGTGCTTATTTCCGTCATTTTGACGTAAAAGCATGACCGACTGACACAGCCAACTGGACAAAGGTAAAGTTAAAATAATGCTGGACATAATGAATAATGCTGGACAATTCACACAGCATTATCTAGCCCCATGGTAAGCAGAGCTTGTGTTATGGGTATACTAGATAACTGGTATACATAATACAATACATTACATAGATAGATATTTTTTATTATACATAGAAAACGACCAGAACACTCGGAACAAATATCTGCAGATCGTACACACAATTGTTCCGAGGCGGGAATCGAACCCGCAACCTCTTGCGTCGCAGGCGGACCTTCGCCCACCGCGCCACATCGGTCGTCAAGTTAGTTTATTATCTTTCATTAGCATTTACGACGTTCACTCAATTCCACACACAATGACTTCCTGTCGTCTTTCTGTGTTTTATTTATAGGTTAAAACAACAATGCCGCCACTAAATAAGACTTAAGACGTTTTAACAAATGATTGTGTGTTTAACGGTGAATTAGAGTTTCTCGAAAGTGAGTCCAGAGTTATATTATTAGTCTTGCGACACCCAAACTTAGGTCACAGTCCTGCTGAAGTAACTGGTGCATTATGTTTGCTTTATCAGTTCAATGTCACCGACAATTAGTATGTGAGTAATTTGTTATTGTGTATAGCTTTACTTAAATATTGACAGGTATCGAATCATATTATATTACATAGGCAAATAACCATGTATTAGACACATAAGAGACTATGAGCATGCTACTGGTTTCTTTATCACTTCTTCCACTAGTGGACAAAAAATTTAAGTGAACAGTAAAATAATCTTATTTGATAATAATTTATGGTATAAAGTATGACTTGTCTAAGTGTTTTTTTTGTAAGGCTAAAGAAATAAAATATTTTGTATTTGTCGAATACCAGAGTCGAATACGAGACTGTAAGGTAATTGCCAGGCAAATCGCAAGGGTAGCATTGGGAACTCCAGTGAAAGACTCCACTCAAGGTGGTTATTATGACAGTGGAAGATTTCGACAACGGTACCAGTTCCAATGATATCATTATTAAATAAATATACATAATGCTGGACAATTCACACAGCATTACCTAGCCTAGATAACTGATATACATAATACAATACATAACATAGATATATATTTTTTATTATACATAGAAAACGACCAGAACACCCGGAACAAATATCTGCAGATCGTACATACAATTGTTCCGAGGCGGGAATCGCACCCGCAACCTCTTGTGTCGCAGGCGGACCTTCGCCCACCGCGCCGCATCGGTCGTCAAATTATTGCTCGTCGTTGATCGTCATTATTGCTGGAGTCAAGAAATATTGTTACGAGAAAATAGTCTAAAGGAGTGACACATCTGTCCTAGGCCAGTCAAAACCGTTGAAATATTTACCTACCACAAAGCACAGTGACTATCGAACGTGGTTTTATCAAATGCCGCTAATTATACCCCGTAAATCATTTGTGAAAAGTTCTGTGACTTGATTGTGACACGTTTCGAAATGGCCGGTTTAATTTATGATGATGGCGAAAACTAAAGCGGACAGTATGAATGCAATCAAAATAGTAAATATGCAATCAAAAAGTTTTGAGTTTGTGTTTCACACGAGAATTTTTAGATTTAAAAGCTCCTATAATTCAGCAGAATTTAAATTTTTTGTCATGTTTTGAAATCGGCTTTGTCGGTTTTTCGGCACTGCCAAATTTTATTCATAAAGTCTGGATGTAGGTTTAAATTTACTAACTTTTCGTTTTAAATAAAATTATTTTACCCTGCACCGTAAAATGTATAATCATGTGTCTGTAACTAATTTTTCCATGAATAAAAAAAATAAAAATAATGCTGGACAATTCACACATCATTATCTAGCCCCATGGTAAGTAAAGCTTGTGTTATGGGTACTAGATTATCTGATATACATAATACAATAGATTACATAGATAGATATTTTTTATTATACATAGAAAACGACCAGAACAGCCGGAACAAATATCTGCAGATCGTACACACAATTGTTCCGAGGCGGGAATCGAACCCGCAACCTCCAGAGTCGCAGGCGAACCTTCGCCCACCGCGCCACATCGGACGTCAAAAAATAGTAAACAAAAAGGTATTTAAATTTTCAATAAAATCTAAGGAAACGTTTTAAAACCCAAATAAGCCGTAACAACGAGGGAAATTTCACTTCATCGGCCATTCCGGGTCATTAGATAGCTTCTTACGAATTGGCTCCTAAGTCTCGCCACATGGGACATTTTACGACTCGACTGTAAAAGAATATGTCGCCTTAAATGAGACATAAACAGAGGGACGTGTAAACGAATGTCGCACGTATGTTTTATTGGTGTCGTTAGCTTATACTTTTGTCCTGTCCAAACTGAGCTACGTACATAGAGTGACAACTATTAAAAATGCTGAATTCTGAACGTAACTATTTTCAAAAATTCGTTTACGAGTGTTACAAATACCCATTGCATCACCTGAAATCATAACATCAGCCTATATTAGTCAACTGCTGGACATAGGCCTCCCCCAAAGAGCGCCATAGCGCTCTGTCTTCAGCTTGACGCATCCAGCATCTTCCTGCAGTCTTTCGCAGGTCGTCATCCCACCTGGTCGGAGGGCGTACTGCATCACCTGAAAAAGGAAGTTAATTACAATGCGGAAGAAAAAAGTAATTTGTATTTCGGTAGAAAGAAGATTAAAGAAGGATATGGTGAAAATTACATGGAATTCACGATTTTTACTATTTAAAACAGTTTTTTTTCTGTATATTCCATATGAAATAGACAGACATAAAAATAATTTAACACAAGCGATACAATATATTTGGAACAGGGAATCCAATCGAATTAAATTGATAAACATTACGAAGTTTTGACAAAATCGTGCACCGAACTACTGCGAATTTATTGTTATATAATAAATAAATAAATAATGCTGGACAATTCACACAGCATTATCTAGCCCCAAGGTAAGCAGAGCTTGTGTTATGGGTACTAGATGATTGATACACATAATACAATAGATTACATAGATAGATATTTTTTATTATACATAGAAAACGACCAGAACACCCGAAACAAATATCTGCAGATCGTACACACATTTGTTCCGAGACGGGAATCGAACCCGCAACCTCATGTGCCGCAGGCGGACCTTCGCCCACCGCGCCTCATCGGTCGTCACTACACACGGTATTAAATCTGTAACTATTCAAACTTTCTAATGAAATAGTATCAATGACAGTACGGCTCTTCTGTTGGTTAAAACTAAAGGGATCAACCAAGTTTCGTAGTGCAGATTGTAAACGACTCAACTTCGTCGACCGAGACAGTAAGTGCTTAAACCCGTAAAATAGCATCGAACTTTCTGGATGCATCTAGAACTAGGAGAGGTAAGACGTTGGATTTAAAGTGTTCGGGTAGGTACCCTCACGTGCTCGCAATGAAGTGAAGATTTTCACTTCATGCATCTTAGCTCGTCACGAATATTTCTCGTGTTTTTTAATTATCATTGTTTGAGACTAACAACTAACAATTGGCACATATACAGGACGCTATAGCGAGCATTAGGGGAGGCCTATGTCTAACAGTGGACTATTATAGGTTGACTACGATGATAAGATTCAAAACAAACAGTGACTTAAAGCGAGATATTGTGTCACTTTTTGCAGTTAATTCAATTTCTACGGAAATAATGAGTGTATTATACAGTGTTCATCGCGTTCCCGATCGCGCTTAGCGTGTTAATTACTATTGTTACACGGGTTTTTTCATATTATTGGTCTTACTAGCTTCTGTGGCATTGCATGCATATAACCATGATAAAACTAACCTGTCTCCGTCGTTGGGATACCTTGTACCTTCCTGCCAAATTCATTTTGATCTGTTCAGCCATTAGCCGAGAAAAGGTAACAATTACTTTTCCATATATAAGTATTTATCTACTAAAAAGATAATAATTATGATTTTATATTAATATTAAATATAGCATATATTGTTTCAATTGAAAATTAGCTGTTTGAGTGTGATGATTCACACTTTACTTAAAGATATAAAGTGAAGCTGTGAATAAGGCATCTACCAGTAATGTGCGTTCTCATATAATATTTTCTGGCGTTACAGTCATTGATAATCGCCTTGCAATGATGCCAACGTCGTATAATCCGAAAAAAAAATATGTAAAAATTATAACGCCTACGAAAGGCTGCCCTTGCGTGAAAGTCCACGACTTGGGACCGTACTGTTTATTGTTATTTTTACCACCCAGGCTATTTCCCCGTCAAAATTATTTACGTCTTCATTATCACGTCGTAAAGCGATATCAGAAGTAGAAATAACAAACAGGGTAGCTCGCTGTTGCCTTTACAGCTTGCGTGTTGTGCTTGCTTTCAAATAGCGTGAATTCATTCGGACAACTCATGGTTCCGTGTGTACTTAAAATATTAATTTCAGGGTATAATGACCGGCGTTTGTTTGGTTTTCCGATTTTCATCTATATTGAAGGCTGATAGAGTTGATTTTGATAAAGGTTTTGTGATGACATGTTTAATTATACAGCGTTAATTTAAAAGGTTTTGAAACCAACTGTCAATCAAAGGTACAATCAAATAAAACAGTTTAGAACTAGTATTTACAATTGAAAATTTAGCTTACTGCTGACTGTTGCAAAAAAAACTACAGTTAGTTCAACTGGTCAATATCAACACCAGTCGGAAGCGTCCCCAAGCTGACTGCATTGCGCCGCTGTATGGCAATGCTGATGCGCAGCGCCAGATACTCCACCAGCTCTTGGGCCACGCGTCGCTTCGACCAGACAATCAGATAACTTTAACTATCAGTAAGTAAGTAAATCATTTATCTCATCATCATTTTCTATCAAGATGAAAATCAGCAAAATAGTCCGTAACTTACAACAAAAGCCAAGCCTAAACTAAAGATTCCCTTAGTATTATGTGCGTGATGATGTCATTAAGATTGATCGATTTAATTCATTGGTACTATTATTCACCAATAGAATCCTCTTCTGTATGTCTACCATTTAACACTTTGAGTGCTGAAATCACACGGTATGTGTTTTCTACAAGTGACTAATATGCGTAAATCCACACTAGCGCAGCGGCTGAGAAAATACAGATCTTTGTGACTCAGCACAGCCGTAATATTTTTCGAACGAAACGCATGTGCGGCGCAACACAACCGCTGTGTAGAGCGGCAGCACGAATTTTTTAGGTTAAAAAAAAGATCGCAGTCGTCGAAAAAAAATCGCAGTCAAAGCTTTATTATTATTCACGCATCTCATATTCTATTATAGAAGGCAGCTTACTTACACAATATGGTTTTCCGTATATGCATTAACTTGCATTATACAAGCCTAAAAATATTTTCCGTGTTTTGAAAAAGTACAGGATCTATTAAGCCGTTCCAAAATGAAAGTCACCGTTATTTTTGCATTACAAAGTAATTCTGTCGGAAATATGACGCGTGATATATCAGTGCGCACCCTCTTTTATTTCAGGCGTGGTCGGAATTTGCGCTGTTCTGCATACTTGTATTTTTTGTTAAAAAAAAAACAAATTTTACCTTTATATTTGATAGAGAATAGACCACAAGGTTTATATAAGGTACAAAACCTACAAAAATACTACTCTACAAGATTTGTCTATAAAAATAATTAAAAATGGTGGAAGCATCATGATTTAGCTATGCTTTTAAGTTTTTACCCAATATGGTATCAATAATTTCAATAGAATAAGAGCTTCCATGATCTCTCCCATTATGTTTAGTTCCTTGACAATGCCCCTATACAGCAGCATTAATTTAAATCATGATTTAAATGTAAATTTAAAATTATTCTTCTTCCTGACATTATTTCATTGTATTTTACTTGTATATTATCTACTTTTGTACAATATCATTAGTATAGTTTGACAATGCCCTTATACAGCAGATTACTTTGACATTTAATCTAATTTATTATTCCATTTAACTTATACCATTATTTATTATCTGTTTTATTGTGACAATTTATTATAAATGAATTTATTTTAATTTTTTAAAGAAGGCATGTCTGTCTGCTTTTTTTTTGCACAATGTCCTATGGTGTTTCCTTTGTCAAAAGTTAGTGTGTATTATAATAAAAATGTAATTTGTCTTTTAAAATAGTATTTAACGACATCAAGTGTAACATTGTGTACCTACGGTGGAAATAAATAAACTAAACTAAATTACAATTACTTAGTCTGGATTTAGTGCTTAGTATGCTCTATCTACCTCTTCCTGATTGTTCATGCCTATTAAATTCTACAATTGCAAACTATTCAATTTACTCACGTCTAAATTTTCATAGTTTATAAAAAAGAATAACATAGTTTATACTCAGCATCTCTTATACTACCCTACTTATTCTTTACTTAAGAATATGAAAAGGTCGAAGCAACAAAGATTATTTTGTCGCTTTATCTCAAACCACACCCTTCTATACCCACCCAAGGTTCACTTGCATCAGCTAAGCCTGGCTTACTTTTCACCATCATTAGTCCCGTCACAATGTGAAAGGTTAACGCATTATTTACAGTAACGTGATAATATACGGGAAAGTGGAAAACGGCAAAATGGCGGTAGATGTTTCTAAGGGTGCCGTATCTGATGGGGCCAGATACCCATTTATATAGCTAGTATTACTACACTAGAAACCATTTCAACTAGGGATCTGCCTACTCACCATCATCAGGCTATGTTAGTCCACTGCTGGACATAGGCCTCCCCTAATAAGCGCCATAGCGTCCTGTCCTCAGCTTGACGTATCCAGCATCTCCCTGCTAAACACGTCAAGCTGAGTGGCCTACTAAGCATACTTAAATTTATAAATCTTATAATGAGAGAAATATAAAACAATAGGTTATGATCTGAAAAATCTTTTGTTTTATCAATATCTATATTAACAATACTTGGGAGATCCGATAACAAAGAGTTTTGCATTGTAATAGGGTTGTGCCTTAATCACTCCGCATGGAAGGAGGAAGGTGGGTTGGTGACTGCAGAAAGGTGTTGGTTGATACACAGTAGGAAGCTGCTGCTCTTCCTCTGGTATGTTCCATTAGTCAACTTATATACAAACAATACATCCACGGTCATAGATGGAGGGGTATCATTACGCCATGGCCCCACGGCTACCGCGACCCTATGGCAAATAATTTATTCATGAAATATAGCGGCGGAAAAAAAAATCTACTTCAAAAATAACCTGTGATGTTTATCAACGTATTACAGAAAACACTATTAATATTCATTCACAATCATCTGATGAACTTTGAAACAAAAGGTCAGGCACCCATCGCGTGTCGCTATTGATACCAATAAAACGACTGAAATACGTGAAAATAGTCACTTTGTTTCAAGAATCGGCTTAAAAATGTCACCTTAACATGCACTGCATTGTTCTTCCAACGAGGTGCTACAATTTATGGCACGATTCAAGTCAAAACTGAATTTGATTATTTACATGAAGCTAGTATCAGTTTCCAGTAAATATTTTAGGTTAGTTTCGAATAGTACCTCTATAGATTCAAATAAAACGAACAAAATTTATGTATTATTGGTAGACATAATGTAATTTGGTGTGGTAGACATAATTTGGTGTTATCTAAAGCTTTTAATCTGCTTTAATTATTACCTAATGATAATCATCTTTTTTTTTTTCAAAGAAAACTGTGTTTGGAAGTGCTATTTAAAAGAATACATTTTCATATTTATAAAATAAATAATAATAATTATTAAATTTTAATATTTGACAGAAATACTTTATATTTTTTTTTACCATATTACTTCGGTTGATTTAAGGTAAATATGTATATTTTTTTTCTTCTTCAATGCTGCTTACCGTTAGTAGTCAAGCTCGACTCGTTTACTTGCTCGATGTAAGCCAGACCAGTCCTCAGTTTTCGTGTAGATGGTTATCGTGCAAGCAACTTGTAAATTATCGTCTAAATCGTAGTTTTTCAAATGAACTGTCGTCTGATACCTTGGAGTAGGCGTCTCAAAAGTTGTACGACTATTTGACAATGTCAAGTGAGGTATTTTTGTGTAAATAAGCGTCAAATGCAGATGACATTGTCTGTGAATGTTTATTGTGACAGCACCTGCCAAAATTTATGTTCCACTCGATAGCCTAAATGAACCTTTCCGTATCTACCAATATATAAGGTGCTAGCCCCGGCTTTACACAGGAACTAGAAT
Organism: Eupithecia dodoneata; assembly: GCA_947044415.1. Lineage (NCBI taxonomy): Eukaryota > Metazoa > Arthropoda > Insecta > Lepidoptera > Geometridae > Eupithecia > Eupithecia dodoneata. Next base: position 3,449,908 of record OX345665.1, read on the forward strand.
AACTAGAATAAAGAATACATATAAACCTTCCTCTTGAATCATTCTATCTATAAAAAAAAACAATAAAAATCCGTTGTGAAGTTTTAGAGATATAAGCATACATAGGGACAGACAGACAGCGGGAAGCGACTATGTTTTATACTATGTAATGATTTATGGAAAAAAGAATCACATTATTTTACATACAAATTCGATATACTTATGTTAGCTCCAATTAATTTATCTACTATTTACAAATTGTATATTTATGGGAGCTCCAATTAATTCTACTCAAATAAAAACAATAAAGTTTTAAAGAATTTTCAAGTGTATTTGAAACAAAATATTTTAGCCCAAGCACTATTATGTATCAACGAATTATCATTATTCAGTCGGGGGTGAATGCGAAGCCTGTAATGGTATTGCAAGGGTGCGTCAAGTGACTGTCTCGCTGCCATCCATTATAACTGTGGCATTATTCTGGACTGAAGCTGAGGTACAAGATTTACAAAACAACAATACAAAAGATTATTGTCTTCTATATGTGTATTTTTATTTCTATGTTGGTTTAGTTATCTCTTTATATAAATTTTCATTTTACTATGTCACTTTTGAGTAACATTCTGTATTAACAAACAAACAAAAAAAATTTTTACAAGCTACTTGCCCTGTTCGTTTGTGTGGGATAAATCTTTCTACTGAAATTTAAGCCGGTTTAGAAATTTCGGTGCTAATGCAAGGTCATAGTACCATCAAGCTGGTCTGATGATGGCGACAGAAGGTGGCTATAGGAACGCCTTAACGAAGTGTTTGACCCCGTCAAATTTGGGTTGATTTTGTTTGTTGAGATTTGCCTTCTGTTCATAACAGATGGCATTATGCTGAGCCTGGACCCATTTGCTATTGCACACACATTGTTCACCTACTTACTTGTTTTTGTTATTTCGTTTCTTTCAATGTAGAATACATATTGTGTAACTAATATTAAGTATTATATTTGTAATTTAAAATTGTTAATTTATATATTGTGTATATGTACATATACACAAAATATATACAGACATATAATTTATTTGCCACATATGTACATATGTGGCAAATAAATTATATGTCTGTCTAGCCTATGTCTTTCTATCTTCACTTTGTCATAGTTCATTATAAACGCTTTATAAAGTTTTCCTCAAAAAAAGAAATGTATATATAATCTGATATCATATTATATAGAATAACAAAACTATGTAATTATGTTATAATTTCTTATACTTTATATTAAAACAACTAACAATTCATCAAAATACGCCCATGAGCGCTCAAATCCCAAATTTTAAAATAAAAACAAAATAAATAAATAAATAATGCTGGACAATCCACACAGCTTGAACTAGCCCCAAGGTAAGCAGAGCTTGTGTTATGGGTACTAGATGACTGATATACTAAGTTTAATATTTGGACGACCTCTCTGGCGCGATGGGCGAAGGTCCGCCTGCGACGCAGGAGGTAGCGGGTTCGATTCCCGCCTCGGAACAATTGTGTGTACGATCTGCAGATATTTGTTCCGGGTGTTCTGGTCGTTTTCTATGTATAATAAAAAATATCTATCTATGTAATGTATTGTATTATGTATACCAGTTATCTAGTACCCATAACACAAGCTCTGCTTACCATGGGGCTAGATAATGCTGTGTGAATTGTCCAGCATTATTTATTTATTTAATATTTACACCAAAAATCCTTCATTATCATAATGCATTTGTAAAATAGGTATTTTCCAGAATAAGAATCCAAAGACGTTGCGTACACACCAAGAGCTGCATTCATTAACTAATGTATAGACTTTCAAAATATTTGCACATAAATTTCGCTTAGGGAAGGGAAAAACTTGGGCGGAGCCGTAGGATAACGAATGGCTCAAGACGATCATTATTTTTATGTTCTTAAGATGTTTTGACTTCGAATAAACTTGTTGTTTTATATTGAACCCTCTTTTCTTTCGTGCACCCACAATTGCAATAGATTTTATTCCCTTTTTCGAATATAAAGTTTCTCCGAGAGTCTGTTGTAGAGAAATACAAATAATTGATCATTTTTTTTTAAGTAAAAATGTTATTTATTGTCAAAATAGACAATGAATCACATACGAGTCCATAGGCTCCTGAGCTAGTATAAAACAGTGTTTCAGGAACCAAGATTAGGACACAAATTAGGACACAAGATGAAAATGAATTTGCATCTGTAATATTATCATCATCAATCTATAGCAGTCATGGCCTATGTCCAACAGTGGACTACTGGTGGGCGCCTAATGAACGCCATAGCACCCTGTCTTCAGCTTGCCACATTCAGCATCTGTAATATTATGTTTAGTGAAAATTATGTAGTGCCTAAAAGCTGACACTAACACTGTATTCTAATTTGCTTAAGCAAAGTGAGTTCGTAATAATAAATGTCACCAACAGATAACACTATTAGGTGCCCAACAATTTCGCATTTCAAACTAAAATTGTAGACTTCCTGATAATAATTCTTCTTCTCGTGAATTGCGTTAAATGGGACCGTCAGAAGCACAAAGACATGCTTGAACGTGGTTTAAACTTGGATAAAGTCATTTAGGGCGCACATTTTAAAACTACATTAATAACCTGGGGAGATGAGACATTCTCCCACTTAAAAGTTGTAAACACAGATTTATAATTCTCTAGAATTGGCTTTTGAAAATGTTTAACGATGATAATTGCCTTTGTTTTAAATAAATGCAGTTGTTGACTTTATTAACACTTTGACTGCTGAAATCACACGGTATGTGTTTTGTACAAGTGACTAATATGCGTAAATCCACACTAGCGCAGCGGCTGAGAAAAAACAGATCTTTGTGACTCAGCACAGCCATAATATTTTTCGAACGAAACGCATGTGCGGCGCAACACAACCGCTGTGTAGAGCGGCAGCACGAATTTTTTAGGTTAAAAAAAAGATCGCAGTCGTCGAAAAAAAATCGCAGTCAAAGTGTTAAGAAAGTAATAATATTGTAGGTATAAATTTTAGCACAAGTAAGATGAGATTTAAAAACAGAATATTTTAAAACAAATAACTATTTGTTCTACCCTTGTTGAATAATCATCGTTTCACTAGAGATCAAAAATCAATTTTCCTCACTATTTTTGGGCTGTAAAGTCACCGTAATCGAGCTAGAGAGGTGAAAACATATAAAGTAATCTAATATCATTACCTCTACTAATCATCCAGCATATTTTTTTAATTACTTTTCTCATACGATTAAAAAAAATCTATATATTGAAATAAAAAAACTATAGCTTTCCTTTGTCATAATGAAACCGAAACTCGTTAGGTCTTCTTATTTTGGAGGCATGAGGAATTTAGTTGGGAGTAAAAAGTAGATGCGCGTTGAAGTCTTTTGTATGCTACGGCGATGTGGCGTAGCATGTGCTACGGCGATGTGGCGTAGCATGTGCTACGTCGTTGCAGCGTAGCACGTGCTACGAAGATCCTCCGTCCATCCGTAAAAAAGGTTTATCCGACCATCATCACTGGTAACAAAATGTTTTGTTTATCGTTATGGAGGACTAAGGGACTAAAGTCCTCAAATATTACAAGATTTTAAAATTCGTTCATTATTATAAGTATTGATACAACGGGTATTTGTCGCGTTTATTTACCTTGACGTTTCAACAGGTTTACACTCTGTCGTGGTCACGGGTTGACTGGAGTACTGGAGTTACCGCCTCAGCAAAGCGGGGGCTAGTATATTTGAAACTACCCTCAATTAACACACTCTGTGTATAGAAAATTGACACACACGGACCGATACCTAAACGCAGCGTCACACCATCATCTGTCACATCTGAAGTCAGTAGTATTTTCTATAGTAAACAGAGCTCATGACCTCTGTGACCCTGAACACATAGGCGGTGAATTAGAGCATGTTCAGGAGGTACTCAAACGGAATGGTTACAAGACTGGTATCAGAATGGTACTAGATGACTGATATACATAATATAATAAATAAATAATGCTGGACAAAGTCAAAAAATTGTCTCTAGGCGGGCATCGAACCCACAACCTCCTGCGTCGCAAGCGGACTTTCGCCCACCGCGCCACAATCAGTCGTTGATAATACGCTCAACGTACGAGGGATTGCAGCTCGCTTAGCTCGCATAGCTGTGTGAGGTAAGGGTTTGTGGCTCGCTTATCTCTCAAATGCTACAACACTGTCGAGACATGGTCCTTTAGAAACCTTCTGGCAACAAACTGCTCCAACAAGAAACTACGATTATTTTGAAAAAGAAACTCAAATTGAATCGCTAGTTTCACAATGGCGTTTCTTTATAACAATATTCTATTTCCCTAGCCTTACCACATAGATAGTCTTGGTCCCGCTCGTGCATAGACGTGAAAATAGAAACCTGAAAAACAACTAGCTAAATAACTAAAATGATTTGAATGCAGTATTAAAGGAGCAAAAATCCTTACTAATATAATAAATGCGAAAATGTATATTTGTTTGTTACTCTTTCATTCCAAAACTACTGAACGAATCGGGCTGAAATTTTGCATACAGGTATTTCCAGACCTGGAATAAAACATAGTTTAAATATAGTTGTAACTAGTTTAAACTAGATAATACATTTTAACCCTTTAATCAGTTTCCATGGGTTATAAATACCTAACCTAAAAACGTTTCCATAAAAACAACGTGTGCGAAACCGCGGACAGAAACTAGTACCTAATAAAAAAAATGTTAAGAATAAGTTAAATAATATCGTCTCTAGTCACCTTCTCGCCAATCTCTGATTCCAAGAGGCAGCAAGACTAATATTTCATGGTTCGCTATGCGGCAGTCCGCGGCGCAATCACGGGCCCTGTCTCAAAGGTGACAGCTCTGACGTTTCTTGTTAGTTCGCCTACTGCACTTCGTGTGCCGTGCTACTTGAATATATTGCACTGTGATTTTCTTAAGAACCTTATCACACTAGCATTTTGCCAGCGATTTCAGAGTGAGGCGATTTCGCAGCGTGCTCGCTGCGAGTTCGAAGCAAGCACGCCATGACCGAAGACGCGCAGCGAGCTCGCAGCGTGGGATTTCTCAAATTGCCAGTATGGTAAGGCTCTTAATGAATCTCTTTGGTCATATCTTCAGCTTAAGGTGCTCTTTTAACATCACGTAGAATTCATAACACAATGATCTTTCACGTTTGTTATCAAATGAGATAGTTTTATCCAACATTACCATCATCATTCTAGCCCGGTATCACCCCAAAACAAAATTTTCATTAACTTTAGCTCGTCTTATCTGACTTTCACACGAAATATCCGTCTATCAACATCCATCCAAACTTTATACATATTTGTTTTATTTTTCATCGACTATTTTCAAAATTTATCCTCTATCCTATCCTCTTATATGGGTATGATCAGACGCGGAGTGAAGACCGTACATAATAAACTAGCTACGCCCCGCGGTTTCACCCGTGTGGTGATAGACATTTTGGATAATAAACAATATATCTTTATGATTGTAGCCTTTGTGTTATTCTGATATGTTAGCTATATTATTGTGAAGTTTCATCAAAATCCATTCCGTAGTTTATTTGTTAAAAAGCAACAAACATCCGCACAAACTTTCGCGTTTATAATATTAGTAGGATTTTATCCGAAAGAATTGAAATCTTAGAAAATTATGGCTTATTTCGGTTAAAATTTATTTCATATGCTTTTCCCACGAATCCAATCACAACTCAACTTACCTTACTGCAAGCCTTATGCTGTCTACTCCTGTGTAGCATTCTCATTAATCTTTGATTATCGCGTTTTAACGGCAAAGGCTTGGTGAGCTCCATGTTGGCTTAAACTGATGCTTTTTCGATTGAATCCGATCGACAGATAATGCTTTTAAAAATACGGATATTAATTCTGTATTAACCTTTATAGTTCAGTTTTAATAGGTAGGCTTTTGTGTGATTCATTAATGGAGATATGGGTCAGTGGGTAAATTATAGAGTTGTTGCCCTTGATGACTAGGGACCGTTTATTTATTTAAATACAAAACGTATTCCTTCACTATGGCGATGTATAAAATAAAAATAATATCTAAAGAGCTCAGAATAAAAAAAATCTCATCATCAGCATCTGTCTTTGTTAGTTACAACAGTGGACATAGGCCTCCTCTAATGAGCGCCATAGCGCCTTGCCCTCAGCTTGACGCATCTTTCATCTACCTGCAGTCTTTCGCAGGTCGTCATCCCACCTTGTCGGCATCCTACACTACGTTTACCGAGTCGTGGTCTCCACTCAAGAACACGTTTTCCCCAGCAGCGGCCGTCGGTTCTTCGCGAGATATGGTCGGCCCACTACCACTTCAGCTTGCTAATTCTTAGAGCTATGTCGATAGCTTTGGTTCTCTTCGGTTTTTAGTACTATCGAATAAAGTTATTATATTTATACCTAGACGGATGTAAGACTTAGTAAAATAATTGTAATTCAAAGCTGTGTGTGTACTGATCGGTGTTACGAAGTGTAATGTACCATTCGCAGCGAGCATGATAAGATGCGCCGTGTACTAGAATCCGTCTCGTTACTCGTTGCGAGCGCCTTCTTACCCCGTACTAACTGCATGAACGCTCGCTGTGTAACACATTACATTACACCTCGTAACGCCGCCGCCGGTCGCTAGTCACCTCTAGGTTCTGTAGGTATACCTTTAACAACATTGTTATCCAGCACGACGTTGCTTCTCTACACGTCAGAAAAGCAACGTCGTTAAAATTAATTTGACGTTGACGTTATTATAACGTTAACTGGCACAGTTTAAATAGACGTCTAATTTAGGCATAATTTTACCTCACCTGTGATATTGTTGTGACACAAATTACTTGTATATTTGACAGGTTTTGGGCTCATTAGAGAGACTTCAATATTATATTTTGGGTAAAGCAAACAAAATCAATACAAACAACATATTTTTTGGGTTGTGTGCTGTCACAACCCAAAAAATATGTCATCAGTAAAAGCATCAGTGTATAGAACAGAATCATAAATTTTGATGACCTCTGTGGCGTTGTAGGCGAAGGTCCGCCTGCGACGCAGGAGGTTGTGGGTTCGATTCCCGCCTCGGAACAATTGTGTGTACGATCTGCAGATATTTGTTCCGGGTGTTCTGGTTGTTTTTTAATAAAAAAATATTTATCTATGTAATATATTGTATTATGTATATCAGTTATCTAGTACCCATAAGCTCTGCTAACCATGGGGCTAGATAATGCTCTGAGAATAGTCCAGCATTATTTATTTACAAATTAACACAGTAGAAAAGAACAACTAAACTAGTAACTAGTTCAACATGTGATGTCCTAGCCGAATTTTTCGGCGCTCAGCCAGCGGAGATCGTAACTGAGATTGGCAAAATGTCGCTCAGTTCCGCACCAACAATGACTATGTTAGAAATTCAATGTCGTGCTTAACTGAACATAAATATTGACCTAGGTACTGGTACCTAAATCGCATTATATCTAGATTTAGTTAGGTAAAACAAACATGTTTTAGTCACAAACGTGATATGAATGTACTTGTGGTTTCTTTTTCACTTACCTAGTTCTTATTTGATAATAAAATTTAACTTGTCCTAAGTGCTTATTTTGTAAGCCTAAAGATTTTTTTGTAAAATCTATCATTTTATAGTTTTTTTTCTAGTGCACAAGTGTGTGCGCAAACACAGCATATGCAGCATATGCAGTAAAAAAAATCCGTCACCTTACAGACGTTGATACTTCTAGACTAGTCTATTTCAGCTACTTCCATAGTATTATGTCTTATGGCATACTATTGTGGGGGAACGCTGCAGATATAAACACCGTTTTTGTGTTGCAGTTTTTGTGGGCTGTTCGTGCGATCTATAATATGGGTCCCAGAGAATCCCTGCGTAATAAATTCAAAGATATAAACATAATGACAGTACCATGTCAATATATTTATGAAAACTTGTTGTACACTCATAAAAACATCAATCGGTTCGCTAAAAAAAGCGATATACATAATGTAAATACTAGAAATAAGCATAAACTCGCTGTTCCCACAACTAGACTACATAAGATAAGTGTATCTTTTAAAGGGCAATGTATACGCTTCTACAACAAAACTCCAAGTGAGTTTCAAAAATTATTAATAAATAAATTTAAAAAAATTGTGAAGCATATTCTTTGTAAAAAGGCTTATTACAAAATATCAGATTATCTAGAAGATAAAAAAGCTTGGAACGAATTTTGCTCCAACTCAAAATCTAACAACTTACAGATAAGCAAATCATATGTACTAGACACATAAGTTATGAACATACTAGTGGTTTCTTCTCACTTCTTCCACTGGTGGACAAAAAATTGAAGTGAACATCAATATAATAATGAATAGTATAATATATGACTTGTCTAAGTGCTTATTTGTAAGCCTAAAGAAATAAACTTTCATTTCATTTCATTTCATTTCATTTCATTTCATTACAGCTACACACTTTATTCCCTCCATCCCATACCTTACTATAACATTTTATAATTTGACTTGTCATAGTAAATATTTTATGTATTAGTGTCTATAATCAGTATTTATTTCCATTAACGTTTATACAAGTATTTATGTATTTGTATGTTTTTTTGTATATAATTTATATTTACGTTAGTCTATAATACGCCACCGTATACCTATACTATAGCTACGTGTCCATCCAAAGGTTACCTGGAAGAAATCGCTCTTAGCGATAAGGTCGCCCATTGTGCATCTGTATCTTTGTTTGTTTGTTCTTTACTGTTTTTTTCTGTGTTTGGTGTGCAATAAAGCGTATTTGTATTGTATTGTATTGTATTGTATTGTATTGTATTGTATTGTATTGTATTGTATTGTATTGTATTGTATTGTATTGTATTGTATTGTATTGTATTGTATTGTATTGTATTGTATTGTATTGTATTGTATTGTATTGTATTGTATTGTATTGTATTGTATTGTATTGTATTGTATTGTATTGTATTGTATTGTATTGTATTGTATTGTATTGTATTGTATTGTATTGTATTGTATTGTATTGTATTGTATTGTATTGTATTGTATTGTATTGTATTGTCTTAGTGCTGATTTTGTAAGCCTATATAAATAATGGTTTAAAATCTGAAATCCTTATACCTATAGGTTTTTTTTCTAGTGCACAAGTGTATGCGCAAACACAGCTGTACACTCTATTCCTCCAAGCCCACACCTAACTATAACAAACATCGAACTCTCAAAGATCGAACTACAAAAACAACTGCATTTCATTTTATCAATAAAGAAAACCTTCTATATACCAACATTTCAATCGCATATTTTTAACCCTTAACGCGGATGCGTTGGCCAATCCACCTTGAACGAGTGGCATGCAGTCAGGCCAACCGTATTGTCCGTCAGTCGGCGTTCCAAGACCGACGTCCAGAGGCGCCTTGCCGACGTCCAGAGGTTATTTAAAGCCTCATTGTGCCAACGGCTGACCATCGCGATTTGACTGTTGATAAGGGACGATTGTTTCGACTGATGAGCTTCACGTTGGGCGTTTTATTTAAATTGTTTTGGTTGGATGGTGCTTTTAGGGAGATTCTGCGGTATTGAGATTGAAGACTTTGGTTACTTGTTATAACCGTTTGGTACCTTTGCTATTTATGTACCATATAATTGATTAAAAATATGATGACTGGTCAGGTAAATATCAATCGGCCGGGTGATTATGTAACTCGCGACCGGTTTGCGACAGGCGTAAATTAAGCAATCAGAGCTGTCAAACGTCAATTTTGTATTAGTTTGACACCAGCTACAACGTCAAAATAGGTCAAAATTGGCGTTTGACAGCACTGATTGCTTAATTTACGCCTGCCGCAAACCGGTCGCAAGTTACATAATCACCATAGTGGTTTCAGTCAGATACATAACTAAAATATTAATACTTAAGTATACTTTTGTTATAATTATTTGATATTTATTTAGTATTGTTTGAGTCTTGTACCTATGAAATATGCTATGGTTTTCTTACCGATATCTAACTATTTTAAAATACTATACAAGAATACTTTAGGCCTCCCCTAATGAGCGCCATAGCGCCCTGTCTTCAGCTTGCCGCATCCAGCATCTGCAGTCCTTTACAGGTCCCACCTGGCCGGAGGGCGTCCTACACTACGTTTGCCGAGCGGTCGCGGTCTCCACTTAAGAACACACATACCTTTAACGCATGCTATTAATTGTATTTTTGATGCGTTATTATAGAGAAACGTTACCGGTAAAAGACGATGACATGAAAGTGGAAAGGTGGTAGGCGTATTAAAAACATCATTTTTTTTAATTCCAATCTTTTCAAACGTTTAGTGTCAAATTAATAGAAAACACATCATCACAACGAAATTGATTTTACAGGGTTATTTATCACTTTGACTTATTGATTGATGGTTATGTGTCATATTGACAGAAAGCAATTAAAAATGTGTGTTCGATAACGCATTCTCTCGTGTGTTATGTGACTATACTACTAGACTACTTGCGGTTCTAGAGTCCAAGATATTTTATGTCAACAAAGACATTTAAGAAGGAAGACTTACTAAGAACACGCACTGAAAACGGTAACAGAAGTTAACAAGTTAACAGAAAATATGACTTAAAAAATACCTCTAAAATGCATATCTGGAAGCGCATTGCAAAGGGATCAAATTCGAGTTCAAAAACGAACGGAACAATCAATGAAAACTTTGAAAACCAAACATTGTTTTCTGGAACTTTCGCAATTTGCTCCTTAGATAGATCTCCTAAAATAGTATCGCAAATTATTTTCAATCAATATTTCTGTTGTTTTGTAATCCCTTTGTTTACAAAAAATATCTTATATTTTAGGATGGAGTATTATAGGTATGAAAGCCCTCAGGGGTCAAACAATAATAAAGAAGGTCATATTGAGAGTAATTCGAAATGATCCTACATGGCGTTTTTTTATAATAGATAGATATATAGAAAACACTTTATTATACCACAAAAAACAGAAATAAAAACTTAGAATAAAGGTATAAAGGGCGGCCTTATCGCTGAGAGCGATCTCTTCCAGGCAGCCTTGGGATGGACTTGACATGAAGGAACAATAAAGACGGTGGCACTTTGATCTATAATATTACCTATACACACGCAAAAATCTTGACTTGCAGCGAGCACAAAATTCAATACAGAAATCAGGAGGAGGTCGGTATGTACGCTGTTCACCTCTAGTTGTTTTTTAAATAAGTACTTTTAATACTTTTAGCTTTTTGGACACAAGCTAATATGATATGATTTTTTGTCATAATCTAGCTGTACGTTAACATCTGTGACATTGCCGGAGAAACTTTGAATCAAATAACTCGAGTTTTTTCTTGTTAGCTAATTAAAAAGAATCGAATAAGCTTAATTTAAAAACTTGCCAGACGGGCAAACTTTTAACAAATTTAATTGACTAACGACGATTACAAGTTTAATACCTAGTTAAATATTTAACAGTAGCTATTATTTTCCATTTTGAAAGTCAATCTTTTTAATCATCATCATCATCATCATCAGTCTATAGCAGTCCACTGCTGGACATAGGCTTCCCCCAATGAGCGCCATAGCGCCCTGTCTTCAGCTTGCCGCATCCAGCATCTACCTGCAGTCTTTCGCATGAATTTAACATGCCCTAGACTAAGGCAATACATGTTATTATTATTATTTTAAGCCATTATTGTCCCACTGCTGGGCAAAGGCCTCCCTTTTCTCCTTCCACTCCTCGCGATCCAACGCTGCAACAGGCCACGATGGAAGAATACATGTACGGTCCATATTTTATAACTAAGACCTCTGTAACCCATGTGTGCAAATAAATTATCTGTATTCTGTATTCAATCAAATTAGGCTATGGCTATGGCGATTATTAGGGGAGACCTATGTCCAGCAGTGGACTAATATAGGCTGAAGATGATGATCCAAATAAGGGCAACATTTGGATAGGTTTATCATAATATCTGAAATATTGGTCCTATAATGGTCCAAGATAATCTCGTGGACTATTTGCGTCCTCTGAAGAGATGGCCAAGTGGCTTTCATTCAAATTGTAATCGAGAACTGAAAACCAATTGGTTTCCATTTCTATGGCTATTTTCCGATTCAAGTAAAATTAGGTATCACGTAATAAAAAGTGGCCGAGATTGCTATTTAATCGCTAACAAGGAATAATCCTATTGAATCGAATAATAAACGGTTTCATTCGCAGAAATAGAATCGAGACCTGTTATTATGGAGTTAGAATCGATTAAACTTCTTTAATGGTCTGGTTGAGTCTAGTTTGAAGGAAACTGCCTGATAATTTTACGTGAAATGCTCTAATTGGTTGTTCAGACTTTAGCCCGCATTAAGAAAGGTTACTAAGTCATCGATCTATGCTTGAGTAACGCTTTTTACGTCACTGCATACATCTTTTACTGAGAAAGCTTTCATACAAAGTGGAAATCTCAGTTACCTATTCTTGAGGTTGTGCCTAGATTCCTGTGTCTTGTGATTATAAAATCAGTAAAGAATAGCAAATACACAAACCTTCTAAGTGTGGAAGTTAAAAAACCGGCTAAGTCGAAATCGAGCACAGAGGGTTACGTATAAACGAGGGTAGGAACGCGGTATATGAAGTTCTTCCATCAAGTGATTTTTTCTGTCGTGAACCTCACTACAAACCCTCTGCTTTCAGATAAAAATAAGAAATAATTCTGATTAAAAATACCTTGGAATACCGATGGGAAAACAAACAGCGAAGTGATTCTATAAGGTTTTATTTTTCTCATTTTGTAGCACGAAACCCTGAAAAACTGCCCTCTATATCGAAACGCTGAGTTTTCTTAGTTCGTTCCTTTTGCCTTTTTTTGGTTGACATATATATTTATGAATTCATGGATGTTGACCTTTTAGAATCTAGAAGACCCCTCCAATGATCTTGACCCTAAGCCTTTTCAAAGGGACTTCCTTTAACCATGAATAAATACATGTATCCGGCTGTGTGCCTCATAACCTAAGGGAGGTATAAAATGTGTCTTCAAGATATTGTCGTACGTGGGCTACATATGATATTGGAGTGAAGTTATAGAGAAAACAGGTTCATAAACACACACTGTTACATTGAGTTGATAAATATGCTTTAGGAGGATTAGAAAGCATTATACAATCTACAGGATTAAAAAAAACTGAACGTCTGGTCGAAGCGTCACCCGTGAGCTGGTGAGTATCTGGCGCAGCACATTACAGCGGCTAAGGAACGCTTCCAGCTAGTATTGGTATGGAATAGTTGAACTACCTGTAGAATAGTAGCAACAGTCTGCAGTCAGCTCAATTGTTTCAATCGAAGGTAAATACTACTTTTATTTTTTGTTTCAATAATTTTATTGTGAATAAATTGAAATTAGTCAGAATTTTTTTCATTGTAATATCTATGGTATCTTGCTGGCTGAAGACTAACCGGAGCTGGTCTTGTAAATGTAATGAAACTGGTTTCTTTGTAAATATGGCATTTTGTGGGGTTGAATTTTATACGCCCTTTTAACGGCATTTGTATGTTTTATTTAGGTTTCTCTTATCATTTTCCGTGACATATTTTGGTCGAGGCAGCCAGTGGAATGTTTAAGTTCTCGTGGGCAAAGTGTTAGTGGACTTTTATACGAACTAAAATACGTACAATAAGCTTCTGACAGCGATTTGGACGCATTTTTCCCGTAAAGAAAATAAACATATTTAAGTATAGTATATGGAGGTATAGTGTTGTACTTAGGATATAATCTACCTTGTTAAATTCAGGTACTCGTTAAAAGGATATACCACAGGTAGACCTCGTCTAAGACTGGCAAAATGACATTTGCCATTCAATAAATAAATAATGCTGGACAATTCACACAGCATTATCTAGCCCCATGGTAAGCAGAGCTTGTGTTATGGGTACTAAATAACTGATATACATAATACAATACGTTACATAGATTTTTTTTTTTATTATACATAGAAAACGACCAGAACACCCGGAACAAATATCTGCAGATCGTACACACAATTGTTCCGAGGCGGGAATCGAACCCGCAACCTCCTGCGTCGCAGGCGGACCTTCGCCCACCGCGCCACATCGGCCTCCCCTACTGAGCGCCATAGCAATATTTGGTGAGCCCATACACGCACACACAGAGCGTGTGTGCGTGTATGGGCTCACCAAATATTGTGTTGTTTAATCAAAACTTAAAAACTTGGATCTGTTTTAATAAAAAGCTGTATGACGTGTACGACACATGCATTGGTGTGGAGCTGAGTTTCTCATAATACCTACGTTTTTTAGTTCAAAAAGATTTGTAGAGACGACCAATGTGGCGCGGCGGATTTGTAAGAATAGAAAAAAAAATTCTACGCTTCTACGATTTGTACAATAAAATAAATAATGCCAGACAATTCACAATGAATGATGTTTCTGCCAGCATCGGTAAAATCATCTCCAGCTTTACGATGCCATAAGCTGGTAGGGTTAGGAAACGCACTACCCTTTATCATAAGGGAAGTGGGAGGTTCAGGTTCAGGTTCAGGTGGGGGTACTCCATTTTCCGCATTTGGACTCCAGTTGGTCCTTTATGCGTAGAGTTTGCTAGCATAGCCAGCCTAGCTCCGTCCAGAAGCGCAGAATCTTCCTGGGGTCTTCACAGGCTTCGCGGAGCGACCTCGGCAAGTTGAGGATTTCTATACGTTGTGCTAGTACTCCCTCGCATTCCAGGATTACGTGGGAGGCTGTTTCGTCGTTGCTGAGGCATCCTCTACAGAGAGGGCTATCCGTCGCTCCGATGGTGAATAAGTGTTTGTTTAGTGGACAGTGTCCTGTTAGTGTTCCCACAAGGACACGTAGGTCCGATCTATTCAGATTTAGTAGGCGTTTTGTTAGCTTTGGTGATGTTGATGGGAGTGCCGTCCTTGCTTGTCTGCAATTGATTTGGCTAGTCCATCGTTCGTTATGTGTATTTCTAGTTCTGAGCTTGGTCCATGTCTGGAGCAGAGAAAATGGCAGGGGTAGGAATGGCGGTGGTCCTTCTATGGTTGTCGCCGATCCTCTTCGTGCCAGTTCGTCCGCAGCATCATTTCCTAGCGATCCACTATGTCCTTTGATCCATTGTAGGATGATCCGGTTTTCAGTGGATATCCTTTCCAGAGCAGAGTGACATTCGTAAACGAGCTTGGAGCTACAGCTGTTTCCTTCCAAGGCTCTGAGTATGGCTGCGCTGTCAGAGAGGATGCGTACACGTTGGTCTTTGATTCCTCTCTTCTGTACGGCTGTCGCTGCCTGTGTTATTGCTACGCATTCGCATTGGAATATAGAGCTATGCGTTCCTAGCGTTATTGATATGTTAATGTTGAGGTCCAGTGAGTGAACCCCGGCACCCGTACCGGTTTCGGTTTTGGAGCCGTCTGTGTAAATTCTGACTTCGTGGGTACCTGATTCATCTTTTTGGTCCTCGTATAGTTGTATTTGGTAGTGTTTGTTTAGTATTGGCTTGTTGGCCATTCTGTCACAAGGGGCCTCTGTGAGTGGTTCATATGTTATGGCCCTGTCCATGATCTGCGCATGAGGACTACTTGTGACTCCCCAGAGGCCTGTGTTGTGTAGTCTTAGAGCCGACATCGTGGCTTCTTGTTGTATGTAGAGGTCTAAAGGTGCTACATCTAGAATTATATCTAGGGCAGCGCCTGGTGTGGATCTCATGCATCCTGTTATCACGGAGCATGCCATTCTTTGAAAGCGTTGTAGTTTAGTTACCACGGTGCTCAGTTCCGTTCTAGTCCACCAAACTATCGCTCCGTAGGTTAATGTTGGTCTGATGATAGCAGTGTAGAGCCACTTGGATATTTTCGGTGAAAGTCCCCAAGTTTTCCCTAGCATTCTGCTGCATTGGTAGAGAGTAGCGGTCGCACGCTGGAGTTTGTAGTCAAGATGTTTGTTCCATAGCAGTTTGCTATCTAGTATGACCCCTAGGTACTTGACTTCTGTTTTTAGCGTTATATTTGTGTTGAATAGTTTTGGGATTTTTATATTACCCAGTTGTCGTTTGTTTGTGAACATGATCAGTTCCGTTTTTGTTGGGTTTACTGTCAGTTCGTGATCGTTGCACCATGTTTCAATGGTTTTGAAGGCGATTTTCATCAGGTCGCATAGTGTGTGCTCAAAACAGCCGGTCGCGAGGATCGCGAGGTCATCCGCGTATCCTACCGTGACCAGACCATGACCGTTGAGCTTACGAATTAGCTCGTCTACAACTATGTTCCATAACAAGGGCGAAAGGACGCCCCCCTGGGGGCAGCCTCTGGCGACTACACCTCTTGTGGTTTCGTTGATTTTGACTTGTATGGCTCTGTGTTGGAGCATGTTGTTTATCCACTCGGCCAGCGTCGGCGCTACACCATATCTGGTAAGGGCTCTGTATATGCTGGTGAAGTTGGTCTTGTCAAAAGCTCCTTCAATGTCTATAAAGGCAGCCAGTGTAGGTTGTTTTGATGATAATCCACCTCCTATCCGTGAGACTACGCTATGTAAGGCGGATTCTGTTGATTTGCCTTTGCTGTAGGCATGTTGTTGAGAGTGTAGAGGGTTGTGGTAGAGTGTGGTGTCTCTTATTTCTCTGTCACAAAGCCTTTCTAGTGTTTTTAGGAGGAATGATGTCAGGCTTATAGGTCTGAAAGATTTCGGTTGGGTGTAGTCACTCCTTCCTGGTTTAGGTATGAATACTACCTTCACTTCCCTCCATATGTGAGGTATATATCTATGGGCAATGCATGCCCTGAATATCTTCACTAGGTGGTCTGCTAGTAAGCCACTGCACCAGCTGAGCATACCTGGAAAGATCCCGTCCAGTCCTGGTGCTTTGAAGGGAAGGAAGCTGTTAATTGCCCAGATTACCTTTTCACGGTTTATCATATTCTGGGCTGTTATCCAGTCTTGGTCGGTGGACGTGCGCTCTGATATCTCCTCCCATGTGTTGGTGTCTGTGACAAGACAGCCTGGGAAGTGTGTATTCAGAAGCACTTCGCTGGTTTCAGCGTCTGATTTGGTGTAGGTATTGTCAGGTTTGATGAGGCACCCAAGCGTGCTTTCTGGCACGTTTGCCAGTATAGTTCTTATACGGGAGGCCTGATTGTTGTTTTCAATGTTGGTGCAGAACCTTTCCCAACATTCGGTTTTTCTAAGGCGAATTTGTTTTTTGTAGGTTCTTTTCGCATTGTAGTAGTTCACCCATGCTTCGTCTTGTCTAGTGTTTATGGCTCTGTTGAACAGTTTCCTTACTTTGCGACGCAGTCTTTGCAGTTCAGGACCCCACCATCGTCTGTTTGTCCCCTGTTTAGGTATGACTAGAGGGCA
This sequence comes from Eupithecia dodoneata, assembly GCA_947044415.1. Classification (NCBI taxonomy): domain Eukaryota; kingdom Metazoa; phylum Arthropoda; class Insecta; order Lepidoptera; family Geometridae; genus Eupithecia; species Eupithecia dodoneata. The sequence continues at coordinate 3,467,324 of OX345665.1, forward strand.
GGATTGTTCATAGCTGTTGGTAAGAATATATGTTAGTTGATTTGTGTAGTGGTCTATTTCCGCTACTGTTATGTTATCAGGTATGTTAGGCTTGTCTGTAATTCCTAATTTGACTGATTGGAAGAATTTAGTCCTATCGGTTTTACGTGGGACACGCCTAGGTTGTGGGCTGGGTAGTGACAGTTCCAGAACATACCTTATCCATCTGTGATCTGAGCATGAGGCCTCGTTAGAGACATGCCAGTCTTTGATGAATTCGGAAATGTCTGGGGTCGTTAGTGTTAGGTCTATTATTGTTTGGGCTCTGGATGTTACAAAAGTGGGTTCAGAGCCCCTGTTTTGAAGGAGAAGGTTAGTAGAGATAAAATAGGTTACCAGTTCTTCTCCTCGGTCATTGCACCTGGCGCTATTCCATAGCGTGTGGTGTGCGTTGGAGTCGGTGCCGATGATGAGCTCGAGTTTCTCCCTCTCGCAGTACTCGATCAGGGACACCAGCTCTGGTGTGGGTGTTGTTTCGTCGATTGGTTGGTAGGCTGATGCTAGGACTATCTGTGTTAGCGACTTGTTGGTGGGAGATAGATATAGCCTAGCAGCTGTTAGGTCTCTGGAACAGAGTTCGGTTATTAGTAGTGTTTTCGCACTTCGCGGAACAACTATGCAGGTTCTGAGGTTGCTTACAGTTGTGTTTGCGAGGAGCTTGCTACCCGGTAGCTTTAGGCCGCAAATCTGGCCTTTCCTGATCCACGGTTCTTGGATAAGGGCCACGGTGTTGGGGTTTTCCTCCAGCATTCTGCGTATGGACGCGCTAGCTGTAAGGCTGTGCTGGAGGTTTGCTTGGATGAAAGGAGTGGCGGGGAGTGGTGGATCAGGAAGTGGTTTGTGTGTTGGTTTAGGAGCGCTTGATAGGAGAGGAGCCGGTGTCGCTCTCGCTAACATCGCTCCCCTCCGTATCGAGAAAGCGCTCCTCAGATAGTGGGGATGGTGGATCCTGGACATCCATCAGGTCCAGCCCTTGGGATGAATGCGGGGCTGGAGAAGAGTCCGCTGCGTACCCCGAACTGGGGCCAGGCTGCGGATCGTGGTCAGCCTTGGATCCTGTAGGGGAACCAGGCTCTGGACCAGGGTTGGGTCCAGGATTGTTTGCTGAGGCGTCCTTGTTCTCGTCCTTGGGTTCATCTTTTTGGATGATCTTAAGGTAGATATTCCCAAGGAGCCAGTACAGGCGCCGATCGTGTTGTCGTGCTTTTTCAACCTCAGACTCGGGAACGAGGAGAAGCAGGTATGTGCCGGGACCACCCTTATCATCCCGCCTCTCCGTTCGGATTGGGTTCCACGAGTCGATGTTGACGTGTGGGTTATAGCCCGCCAGAATCGTGCGGATCTGATCGGTTCTCATTGGCATGCTTGCTGGTGTCGGAACGAACAGACCACACATGATTCTTCGCTCGAGCTCAGACTGTTTCTTGACCACAAGCTTGGTCTCGGCGATAGGCGATTTGAGGTTTTCTACGTTTGTGCGGAGCCACGCTAGCGAGTTGTCGTCGAGGCACCAGAATTTAAGGACGCCATTGCTATAATGCGCACGGCCACGGAACCGGACCTTAGAGGTATCAGGTCGAGTGGCTGGATCCAGCATCTTCAGCGCGACCGTCACCTCTAGTTTTTCACGTATTTCCGTGGCCTGCTCCTCCGTTAAGTCCTGGCACGGCTCAACTGTTATGGCTACGCAGAGGTCGTGCGACCTGAAGGCTTCTGCGTAGCTCGTTGGTTCGGGCTTGTTTCCCATATCCGACCTTTGGCGCTTACTATCACCATAAGGTGTAGTAGTGTCGTCGGGTCTGGGACGTTTGACGCTCTGAGGTTGAGCCGGTGGGGGCTTGTTTTTGCGGGCCAAAGCAGCCAGCCTCCCTGCGCGTTTCCCTCTGGGTCTGGGTCGCTGAATAGGTGTCTGGCTTCCGTCGACAGGCACTGGCGCTGCGTTCGGCTGCGCCGGTGCGTGGACCTCTTCGGCGGGACGAGTCCCACCTACTTCGGTCGTGGACTTACCGGCTGCACTAAGCAGCTGTTTTCGTCCACCGTCGGTTACCGTTAGCCTTTTCTGCGCCCGCGCCTTTTGGGTCTCGCCCGGAGGGTGGCGGGGCTTGTTACTCTTCCTCCTGCACTTCCTGGAAGGAACAAGATCCCAGTTCGGCCCTGGGTCGGGCATAGCGGCCCTTAGTTCTGAGAGTTCTATGACCGTCTCATGCGAAGAAGCCCCGAGGGGCGCTTCGACTTTTGAGACGGTCCGTCGGACCGGTGTAGGTGCTTCTGAAGCATTGGCCCTTGACGTCGTTGGTAGGGGCGGCGCAGATGCAGCCGCGAAGATGTTAGGCTTAGGCGCCTCCGAAGATGCAGCCCTAGCTTGTTGGTTCGATCGTTTTTTGAGCTTATTGCTAAGCTTAGGCAGTTCTTTGCCCCCCCCAGAGTACGAGGGGCGGCCCGAGCTAGGCTCGGGGAGGGATTCTCCGGTAGAACCGGTACCCTCCTGGGGAACAAATTGATTTTTAAGACTTGCCATATTTAATAATTTGAGGGTTATCATTCCCTTTTATCTTTTAACTATCGTCTGGTGGTTTTAGTTACGTCTATTTCTGAGGGAATTAGACCGATAACAGGGGACAACCGCGTGAAGGATTCCCCACCAGGCTTGCCTTAGGGATCGGCGACTGTTGCGCTACTCTCCCCTAAAACCATTTGCGCCTTACATTTCTTGAAGAGCTATGCAAGGCAGGTCTGTATCTATCCTAAGCAAGCAGGCAGCTAAACTAGGTGACTAGGGAAGCAAGCAAGCAGCTAGGCAGTGCAACTATTAAAGCATAGACACAACCCCCCCCCAAGGGAAGTGGGAGGTAACATGGGTGAAATATGCGAGGGCGTTGACCTACCCGTAATCTATGGGACAAATCCTATGCAATTTGTTGTGAGTTATGTTTTTTTATTATTTATTTTCTATGGCAATGTGTATCTTGTGCGTACAACTCGGTCACAATATCTGTGCACCTTGAGCCAAACATTTGGCTCAAGGTGCACAGATATTGTGACCGAGTTGTATGTTTGGTGCAATGTAATTTGGCGTTTTGAGGATGAAAGGTGCGAAAAGTCAATTTACGAAACTGTCTCATGTCTTGTAGGTACTGCAGGACAGGAAAATCTTCTGTTATTCTTCTATTTTATTTATTTATTTTGAGCCATTATTGTCCCACTGCTGGGCCACGGTCTCCCTTTTCTCCTTCCACTCCTCGCGATCCAACGCTGCAACAGGCCATGATGGAAGATGTGCCTCGAGCTCTTCTATAGTTTTTGGTAATTTTCTTTTGTACGAGTACGTTGCTTTCCGATTTCATTTGTCTTGCCTTCATTTTACCAATTTAATTATCTTAGTGTTTTGATTTTTGTATATAAAAACAGCAACGTCAAGGTGTTGCCATGTTAGTAAGCTCATAAAACCACAAAATCGAATTTCCTCGCGTGTCCCGCCTCAGACAACATCCATCTTTCTTTACGAACAGGATGACGTCAAAATTACAAATTCAAATATTATTTCAAGCGAAAACTTTCAGAAATCCACTTTGCATGAGCGTTCTTTACGTCACGCTATAACACCCCGCTGGGGTGGTGTTGCCATAGTTTTCAATATAAATATAAGGCTTTGTGTAATTTCTTTGTGGAAAGTTGGAGAAAATTGTTTGTTGCTGTTTTTTCTGCTGTTTAATCTTACTAATGTTGTTTTATGAAAGTTAGTGTTGCTCCTGTTGTTTGAAATAAAATTGTACCTATTTTTCATTCGGTATTGTTATCAAAAAGAGCTTAGCCTTTTCGTGATTGACTGACAAACTAAGCCGTTCTTAGGTACCAGAGATTTTTCTTTTGAAACTAGATTAAGAGGGAAATAATACTGAATAAAAAATACTTTTCGCTCGCTGACTTGAGACCCTCATGTAGCAATTTATTCGTTATTTTTAACAAAAGACAGGCTTTTGTTATTGTTATGATTGAATTGTTATTAAAATAATAGAAATACATAAAAAATTCTACTCGATTCTTTTATTTTCTAAGCGGTTATATAATTCCTGTTTTAAAAATAGATTTTTTAGTATTCGCTCCCTTAGCTGAGAACTTGTTGGCTTCTATTTTCTTTAATAGCACGAATGGTTTCGTGGGGCTGATTGTTTGCAAGTGAAAACACTGAAATGTTTATTGTAGCTTGTGACAATTAAAAAACACCAGTCTTTTTATAATTGTGCTTGGGTTATTATTGAATAGGTTGTGTTTATTTGTTAGCAAAAAGAAAATACCAAAGGCTTTTTAACAATGGAGATCTGTGCTGGGGTCATTATTGAATAGGTAGTGTTCATTTATTTGTGATGAGCGTCCAGTTCGTATTCGTCGCGGCAAATTTTGATGACAAAAAAATTATTTATAGCTTATAGTTAACACGCTTACTTCTAATCCACATTTCAAGGATTCAGAATGGATAAAGATTGTACTCACAAACGGATTAAAAATCAGTGGAAGTCAGTGAAGGTAGAAGCCGGATGACAGGTGATTGACTGATGTTACAGGCGTAATAATATAATGTTACGTGGAGAATAAAGCGCAAGCAACGAGTAAGAGACTGATTTTTGACATATCATGCTCGCTGCAAATAGTACATTACGCCCCGCAATACCAGTCGTATTTAGAATTGTACTGAAAGATTTTTTGGGTCAACTAATTTTTGAACACTATTTATTAGCACAAGCCTCCTATTGAAAATATTTCTTTCTTCGACTATACCACCGATTTTCAGCTACAAGTTTCCTGTTTTACACCCTATTTCTTCCAAATCACTGAACTACAACCTGCTAGTGGCTGTAATGAGGTCTGCTACCATGCAACGAACACGTGAGAACCGAACGTTTTGCTTTCGTGCAGAGGCGTTGGTGTCAACTTTAATTGGTGCTGTATTTCAAGCCAACGATTCGTGCTCGTGTGCGTCCGGACTTAGGTGCGGGCTTAGTGTGAACGAATAGCGATTTCATCTTACGATGTAGCGAGATAACATAGCGAGATGATGCGGAGAGATTTGATGAGGTATCTGTCAATTCGCATCCGCGATTCCCATATAGGAACCCGAAGGCTTACTGTATTTCTCCTAAATAAGCGCCTAATCGCCTAAAAATACGCAATCGATTGTTTCGTTTCGTTTTTCGTATATTACGAAAAACTAAAAGGCCCCAAGCAAAGTGACCATAGTAGAGGAGTATCACTGCACGGAGAGCTTTCCAGGATTTCATAAAAGTAGAAGAAGTACCTAGGTAGCAGTATTATATACCTACATATATAGCTAGGGGAGAATAGACTTATTTAGTACTTTTTGTAAAGCGCTGTATTGGAGCTTTACCAACCCGCCACAATATGCATAGATCATCATGATCATATCAGTCCTCTGCAGGATATAGACCTCTAGTCTCATGCGAATGTATAGCTGTTATTTTGGAATGATTTCATAGGAAATACTTTATTCCTAGCTACTACAACCATACCTTTATCAGAATTTTAACGTGCAATATCGACGCTTCTATTGTCTTTTTATTCGAGAAACGTCTCTAATTGGAAGGGCAGAAGTGTAAAGGAAAAGGGGTCTGCCCACACTGTCTCTGGCTATTCATTTTTATGATAGTCTTTTAACATAGAACCAAGTTCGGATACTAAAGTAATAGCGGCATTTGAATTTTTGAAAAATAAAAGGTTTTCAACAAGTTACTTATTAATGAGGGTCTTAGTCCAGCGGTGGATGGTAATAGACTGATGTTGTTTTTGCTGCAAATAGTTATTCTCAAGGGGAAAATATTTCCCTTGGAAAACTTCGAAAAGCTTGAATTTGAAGTCGGTTTTTAGTTTTTCTAAAAAGCCTCCGAATAGGTAATTGGTTTGACGACCGATGTGGCGCGGTGGGCGAAGGTCCGCCTGCGACGCAGGAGGTTGCGGGTTCGATTCCCGCCTCGGAACAATTGTCTGTACGATCTGCAGATATTTGTACCGGGTGTTCTGGTTGTTTTCTATGTATAATAAAAAATATCTATCCATGTATTGTATTGTATTATGTATATCAGTTATCTAGTACCCATAACACAAGCTCTGCTTACCATGAGGCTGTGTGAATTGTCCAGCATTATTTATTTATTTAATTAATTCCACTGGCTTATCCGTTACACTGTTTGTTTTTAATTTCTTTTAAAAAATAGTGCTATATTAGACTATACGCTGTGTCTAGAGTAGGTATACATTTAAACTTTATACTATTCGAAGCAATTAGTTTACTTACTAAATGGCTTTGTTAAGCAAACAGGTCACTCAATGTCGTAACGATCCTTAATTCTAGTCGAAACGCCCGAAATCGTGGATCCGATAACTCCGTTTTATTAGCTCAACAATTTTCAACTTTTTGAACAATAATCGGCTGTGTCTTTTGGAGTTTATCAGGTTCGGAATAGGGTTGGAAGTTCTTTGATGGAAAAGATACAATACAAAGAAAGCGGTAAGCTTGTTTGGCTTAAGCTAGGCTGTGAAAGGTTACAAAGCTGGTGGTGGGAATATTGATTCGTTTATCAATATTGGCATTAGACCAAGTAATTTTAGTATATCATATATTCCTTGCATTAGAAATATTGCGTAAGCGTTTAAACAAACATTTTAACAAAGCAAAGTTTCAGCTTTTATAATGAAAACTTGTTTCTGCCGAATTACCCAATACTGCCCAATGCTAAATAGCCTCCAGTGCCCTTCTTGGTGTGTAGTGTCGCTCTGTTGAGATTACTTGTGGATTAAGTAACTCAATCCAGTGGTTCGACTCAGATTGGAGAAGATGCTCGACTATGGCAGACTTCTCAGTTGCCAGATTCTTAACTGCTCGTACGAGTATGTTGCTCTTTCACACAGCAGGCAATAGTGCGCTTTGTTTGGCCTATGTGACTTTTCTATACTAATATTATAAAGAGGAAATTTTTGATTTTTTGTTTGTTTGTTTGTCTGTAATAAATAGGCTCCGAAACTACTGGACCGATTTGAAAAACTCTTCATTCATCTTCACCGATGGGAAGCTACACTATCCCCGGTGAACATAGGCTATATTATATTTTCCGTACTAAAACCGTGCGAAGCCGGGAAGGTCCGCTAGTGTGTAAACCATGATAGTTTCAAAAGGTTTATGAGAAGATTGAATAGATCTAGATAGATCACCAGACTAGACGGTCAAAAGTATTTTGAACCTAGCTAAACAATGCAAGCCGTGAAAGAATTTACAACCGCAATTTCCATAAATCTTCGCATCTGCTGCTTTATTACTTTAAATAATATTTTTTCGTAGTTTAGTGCTTTAGATAAAACAATAACTTTGTATATTTATGTGCAACTCCAGTGAAGAAATTTAAGTTATTGGTTCAAGTCAAAGCACGGCTTGAAACTAGAAGAGTATTTATTAGGTACGGCGGCGGCGTAAGTATAACGGCTCCTTTAACTCATAGTTCACAGTTTTTGTTACAGGTCACAAATTAGGTACATAATGTACCTAATAAGTTTAAGTAAAAAATTGAAATTGGGACAAAACACCGCCAAGCAGGCGTCTCTGTGCGTCAGAAACAACGGGGTGTCAGTCCAATAAGTGGTCCGATAGGGGTGTCTCACGCAGGCAGGGTAAAAGTGGGGATAGTTACCACAAAAAAAAAAATAAAAAAAAAAATGCTGGACAATTCACACAGCATTATCTAGCCCCATGGTAAGCAGAGCTTGTGTTATGGGTGCTAGATAACTGATATACATAATACAATACATTACATAGATAGATATTTTTTTATTATACATAGAAAACGACCAGAACACCCGGAACAAATATCTGCAGATCGTACACACAATTGAAACCCTCCTGCGTCGCAGGCGGACCTTCGCCCACCGCGCCACATCTGTCGTCATCCACCGTTGTCAATACCAACGGTGGTCGTCACCACAGTTGGTATTGACTTAAAATTTAGCTACATTTCATAGGTCAATCAAAACATGATTGCAATTTTCGGAAGTTATGATTTAGTTCTTGCAAGTCTTCGTACTTTTTTCTGTTCAGCAGTGGACTATTTATAGGTTTATGAAGATGATGAAGTCTTCGTACCCGCCTGGATTGAGACGGCATGGCGCGAGGCAGAAGCTGGTGTCGATTTTCAGTTCAGGGTTGATGCACCAGGACAGACTTTGTGAGTGGAGTTCTAGAAAAAATCTCGTTCTTCAAGTATTCCACTTGCGGCGATAACCCCCACTTTACCCTATTTTCTTCAAGATTAGGTCAGCAACGTTAATGTTTATTTATTGAAAAGCTTCTGTCCGAGACTTCGCAGTATCGTGCCCAATTAAAGCATTTGTGTTTTTTTTAATTAAGTATTTTATTTAAACTTGAGTTTAATAAGTAAGTATTGAAAGAATATGCCCTAAAACATTATTTTATGTCAGCCAGTATGTTGTGTAGTTTTCTTGTAATTAAACAAAATATTTTTGAGCTGACGCGGCTTCTTCGGGAAATCCTATGCCTATCTTTTTCACAAAATGGCGCGAATTGCGCCCTCTTAAGTGGGCAACTAAAGTATTTTCTCTTTCTATCAACGTCGGCGACACTTGTAGTACCAGAGATACAAAGGTGTGTCGTTCGTTTGTACCTCCAGTTGTACTTCTTACTAGTACTACTGACACGGAAGTGTCGTCACACTTCAGTGTATGTTATGGACATTAGCCGATAGTGTTTCGTTAACTGTCGGTGGCTCGCCAACTGCATGGAATACTTACGTAATCGTTCGATAAATATTAAAACAATTCAAGTCAGAGGTGAAAGATAAGTTAACTCGTGCACACCTCATGCTAAAAAGGAGATTCTTTTGACGTCATGAATTAATATTTAATACCCACGTTTCGCCCGCGGACGTTGTGTGGCGGTCTGATACTGTGAAAAGTCGAAAATTTACTACAATGCTAAGTCCTGGATTTATTGACCATGTTCCAGTGAAAGATGAAAACTGGGAATTGTTGTAATAAATAATATATTAAGTGTGTGTTCTATAATAAAATTTACATATAACTTTAGAACTTAATATCAAGTGTGACTGTGTACCTACGGTGGAAATAAATAAACAAACAAACATTGATGTGATCTAAAAATGTATCTTTTCCATAAATGTGTATTTTGTATGTTTTTATAAATAATTAAATAAATAATGCTGGACATCCACACAGCATTATCTAGCCCCATGGTAAGCAAAGCTTGTGTTATGGGTACTAGATAACTGATATACACAATACAATACATTACATAGATAGTTTTTTTTATTATTATACATAGAAAACGACAAGAACACCCGGAACAAATATCTGCAGATCGTACACACAATTGTTCCGAGGCGGGAATCGAACCCGCAACCTCCTGCGTCGCAGGCGGACCTTCGCCCACCGCGCCACATCGGTCGTCGATAATAATTATATCTCTATTATATTCTGTTCTGTTGTTATTTTGAAACCCAGTGTCCAAATATGTGTGTATGGCGGATAACGGGAAGAATCCGTACATGGAAACAGATATTTTAGACTATGTAATAGAGTTTTAGTTGATATACAACTAAAACTTGATATACAAATAAAGAGAGACTATATAGTTGATAACTCTTATTTTCTCTCAAATGTAATGAATATAAAGTAATTTTTGTTTTGTTTTTATTATTTTCTTACTATTAAATGTGTCGTGTTATGTATGGTGTCAAATAAATGTATTTTCTTTCTTTCTTTCTGTAAGGCCTCCACCCTTAATTTCACTACCAAATACATCACTAGTGGTTAAAATAAAGTGGTCAAATTCAGGTTGCCTCATTCTACATCTACCACATCACCAGGCTTACCAGGTTTCAGGCTATAAAGCAAAAGGGTCATATTTAATCCCTTTCCGCTAACAAACCATTCTGTAGGATTGAACGTGACTCCGCACTTGTGGTCTAGTGTTTCCCGCTGAATAATTTTAGTTTCCGTAGGATGCCCTTTCCAGTTTTTTTTTTTTTTTTTAGCAACATTTTCTATTTTAATCGTTTAATGTATTATTTTATTAATATACGGATGATTTTTCAAAGAGAAATATTTTTTTTTTTTAGTTTTTAGTTGTTCCTGTCGTTAAGATGGGAAAAAGATAAAAGGGAGGCCCCCTGAAAATCGTACACACATTTGTCCTGAAACTGGAATCAAACTCGCAACCTCCTGCGTTAAAGACGGACCATCGCCTACTGCACCAAATCGGTCGTCATATTGAAAGGGTTTTAGCCTATGCTTACTCCTTTGGGAATTTCCCCCTATTTATATTAGCAATTTTTTATCTTTTTTTCCCATCAACGGTCAGCGACCAGCAGGCCAGCTGGATAGCGAGCCTTAGTTTACTGGGTGAGTGGGAATCTAACCTTATTGTCACTAGCAAATAAGCTACCGGTAACGCTTCGCCGCAGGGCTCAGCAAGGGGTACATGTCCCCCGCGCTGGCCTCCATGCAGGACGGCCAGCATGACACCTTCATATCGGTCTCTTATCCTCACGCCATATTTAGTTATTATTTATCCATATGAAATATTGATAGCCTTATCTTATGTCTTTGTAAGTTTATTATAATGTTTGTAATGTAGGTATTTAGTGTACTTTTTAACAATTATTTAATAAAGTGCCACCGTCTATATTGTTCGTTCATTTCCAGTCCATCCCAAGGTTGCCTGGAAGAGATCGCTCTCAGCGATAAGGCCGCCCTTTATACCTTTATTCTAAGTTTTTATCTATTTTATTTTCTGTTTTATGTGGTGTAATAAAGTGTTATCTATCTATCTTAGTTACATAAATGAAAGAAAACATACAGTTCAGAAACAATTTACAATTATATTAAATTAAAAAACTGTTTGTTACATAATAAAAATAGTGATGTGACACTAATAACGAAATCAATACCGTTTTATACCGCAATCCAACTAACCAATTCAATGGTAATAACAGGTATTGAAACGGCAATATGACAATTTGTTGAATGACGTGACGAAAACATAGTTCTAGAGCACGGTTTAAAAACTACTACCTCGTTGGTGTTTTTATGTTGAACATTTTTTCGAGTGAAATAAAATAAAAAAATACTATTTGACAAATTTATAGGCATACGTCGTGATAATGATTCAAAAATACGTCTATTTTGAGTTCTAATAAAACACACAGTTACAGTTTATACACTAATCTTTGTTAAAAGATCTCAAATGCTTACGACACGCTAGGGTATGTTTATAGCCTTCTTTCTACTTGTAGTTTTTAAAGTAATCTTCAGATAAATAAATAAATAATGTTGGACAATCCACACAGTATCATCTAGCCCCATGGTAAGCAGAGCTTGTGTTATGGGTACTAGATGACTGATATACTTAATACAATAGATTACATAATTATATATTTTTTATTATACATATAATGACCAGAACACCCGGAACAAATATCTGCAGATCGTACACACAATTGTTCCGAGGCGGGAATCGAACCCGCAACCTCTTGCGTCGCAGGCGGTCCTTCGCCCACTGAGCCACAGCGGTCGATCTAAGACGTTAGTAGATATATACCTTCTTATTTCTTGGCAGCGAATAATGTAAATTTTTTGGTAGTGTTCGCTTGATATCAACAGTAAAATGTTACGAAACACCGTTTATTGAAACAATGGACAGGCGTTGTAAATAACAGGTTTGACTGCACAACACAACTTGATGATGTGTTTTCGTTATTTTGTACAGTATTAAATTTTTCTTTTAAGATTTTTCCAGAATTTCCAAATGTTATTCTAGTGTGTCTGTAATCTTCCCCAATATGAATGCAAAGATTTCTATTTAAAAATAGCAAATTAATGTTAGTCACCAGGATACAGGAAGAGATTTAAAAAAATTACGCGGAATAGTAGTCTTTTGACTTCAAAATCAATTATTTCTGCACTTTAATAGTTTTTACTTGGAACAGTTTTGTATAGAAATAATATGCAATACAATACAATACAATACAATACAAAAATTCTTTATTGTACACCATAATCAAATTAATCATTACAAAAATACATTGTATGAGACAGGTACAATGGGCGACCTTATCGCTTAGAAGCGATCTCTTCCAGGCAACCTTTGGATGGAAAGAATTATATGAATTTAAGAAAAGGCAGGGGGTGTACCACAGGTTATCTAAATAAGAATACTAAAAAACAAATAATAAATATTACAAAATCCAAAATAAATACACTACTTAAATACATAAATAAATAAATAGTAAGTACCAATATTCATTCTTTTCATTCTTTTGGCAGGAAAAACTCCTTGACGTGAGCTTTAAAAACAGGCAAGGATATAGTTTTTCTAATGGACTCTGGTAGTGCATTCCACAACCTTAAGGCCTAATAAATAAATAAATAATATGCATTTCTAAACAAAACTTTTATGCTACCTATGCAGGCAGGTAGCATAGGTAGGAAGCCGTTACTGACTGTTTTTAAATATTCATAAAATACTAGCTGCGCCCCGCGGTTTCCCACGTGGTGATAGATATTTTGGATTATTCCAAGTGCATCAGTTTTCGGCCAGCGGGGAAAGACAAGAGAAACGCCTATCCTTTATCACAGATGCCACTCTCGATTAATTAGTCTCATTTATTAGTAGGGTCCCTTCACATTAAGTCACAACTGAAAAACTTTGTCTAGTCACTCCTTCGTTCTCTTTCTCTTACGAAGTTTGAGATATCTATTTGTAACCTACATAATGGTCTGCGTAAATGTTTGCCAGTAAGTATTTTATTCATATATAATATTATCTAACCGCACACAGACCCACTTGTAATGTCATTATGATCCTGTCCATCCATGGATGTCTGGTAGAGATTGCTCTTGAGCGATGAGACCGCCAATTGTTGCGTAGTTTATAAGTTGTTTAATTTTAATAAACTAAAATTAAATGAGCAAATAAGTCTATAATGTATTAAGTAATGTCTGTTATAGAGGAGCGAGACCTTCTAGCACAAGTACTTATACTTAAATGAAGGTCTCCACTACGGTGTAAAAATTGTTGTAAAACTGTTACAGAAATAAATTTTATTTTATTTTATTTTAATAGTTTCTATAAGATTTAGGTTTGCAATATAGTATTTTCTATATAATATAATACAATAATTACATATACTATACAAAAAAATGTGAAATCATAAGATGTCTGTGATGAATCGACTAATATTTAGGCGGACAATTATAAACTTTATGTCTGTAATTGCAGTTCAAAAAAGTTAAGTTTGAAATTTTAAATCTTCAATTTACTTTCAGAGTTCTCAGTAAAACTCTCTGCAGTAAACCTTAATTAATTTTGAAGGCATTTTCAATCTTCCAAAAACAAACATTTGAAAAAATCTAAAAAGAGCTATTTGCTAAAAACTTTAAGTCTTCGGATTGACTTCGCAACTTCAAAAATAAACATCGCAAACTGGATTTCGCAATGAAATTCTTCAACAAATATTTGATAGCGCCCTAAATAAATATCTTGACTTAATCTTGGATGTACACACAATGAAATAAACTCATCAAAATGGAGCCTAATATACAGAGTTATTACTGCAATATTTTAAAATACAATAACCCAAGCATTATGAAAATTCCTGTGTGCATAGCGCATAAATTTTTCCTTTTCCATAACAGTGCTCTAAGCACGAGTTTTTTAACCAAAGGGGATGCAAATAGTCCAGTTGTCGGTTTTTTATTAATAATAATATCAAATACTTCGCCGGTTATCATTTATTTTATTTAAGTTGCTTGTACTAATCAACAAAGCCGGTTTTATTGAATAAAATATTTTAGGCTAATTTTATAAATCATAGTCAAGCACAAAATTTCCTCACAAGTAGATCACTGGTAAAACTAAAAACCAAATCAAACGCGTAGGCAGACAGATAAACAGTAATTTGCGATAAGCACTACACTACTAACGATAACGCTAGAAACTTATGTTAAAGCCACGAGAGTAGGGTAGGGGTGTATTCTGGTCATAATTCCGTTTTCATTGAGACAAATATTCATATAAGACAGAGTGCGTGCCACGAGTGTATAGGGCAGCTAAGTTTGTGCAAATTTCAAATTCAGTTATGGAAATTTCGAGTGAGTTATGGAGTCGGAATGAAGTGAAGTAAATTGTCTAAAACTTTTTATTCGAGCAGAAATCTGTGCAACAATTTTCTATAGTTGCTGCTGAAAATATAGAATGGTGTATATTTTGTGCAGTTACCTGTTAAGCTCGTAAGCATGAGCAATGCGCAAAATGATGCAAAAGCGATCTACCTCCATCCATCGACTCCCTGCGACCGCTACAATGTCGTCGGTCCATCGAGTAGATACCTATCTCCAGCTTTGGACGTTTGTTGACGGTTATAATGAAGTTAGCAAGACGTTTGCGATGATAGATAAGACACCCTGTACAAGCCTAAGCGCGCCAAGGTTCGCGACAACTCAGCCAATATGTACATATTGGCCAAGTTGTACATAATGACGTCAAGCAGCTTGACGTATTGCTTGACTGCTTGACGCTCTATCAAAATATTTCTCATTTAATTCAGTATCAAAAACGACATCAGTATATATACTCCAGCACAAACTATTTGAAATGTTGAAATTACATGTTTTGTTCAAGACTGCAGCGGTTGGAAAGGCACCAAGTATATCAGATTACTTCAAAAGCTATTGATGACAATAATAACGTTCTTATTCTCAACATAAACTTAGAGCAGCTTTGAATAGAAATTACGGGATAAGATTGTATCGTCGCTGTACTCGAGAGAAAATGTGGCCACTAAAAGACAATGTTGCAAACATTGCTCTGGTGCAGGTTTCTCTATGATTGGATATCCCGATTCCAAATTTTACTACCGCTGGACAAAATTTCATTGGTTTCTGGAGTTTTATCAGTTTTACTACCTTTAAAAGCTGGATCGTGAAAAATTGCAGATTTGAAATTCATGTTAAAAAGTAGTCATACTTGATTATTATTTTTGACGTAGAAAATTATTTATTTCAATCTAGTACTATAGCTTTTCAGAAACAATAAATCAAATTCTTTATTTTGTGTACCTACTGTGTTTTGGAACGAATATTTTTTATACATGATTTAAACATATAATTTATTAAAATTTCAGAATATTTTTTTATATCGTACAATGTTAATATTTTTTTATAACAACATTGTATCGTTTGCTTAATACAGTTTATATTACGCTTAGATGCGTATTAATTGTGATCATACTTGCTTAGCACATCGTCAATATTCTTCAAAACCCGAAACAAATAAAAACCGAATCCCTAGCAGAAGTAATATTTTATAACCCGTAATTGCTCACGCGACTCTGATCTCGCTGTAATGAAATTCCGTTTAATATTAAGACATGGAAACGATACTTTAATGCCACGTTCATTTTGCCTTCCTCTTACTCGATTCACGGGAATGCCTCAACGCCTACGTAAAAGGATGTCCATCAAAACAAAAAGCCGAATTTTATTCATTTTTGCCCACATAAAATAACATGGTGCAATCACATAATTGGAAGAGACATCGGTATGCTAGGGTCAAAGTGCAAGTCGCAAAATGAGCACTAGTGCATGTTGAGGAATCTGCAGATAGAAAAACATTCTGCTTGCAAATAGCGCACATAGCAGAATTTGCATATAGCAAAAAGTTAAAGCATGATCGACGTTTGTCCTATCAATGAATCCTATCAAACAGACTATACAAGACTGATCGAGTAAAGACTTGCCATGGCTCGGCCAAATTCGACCATGGTAATAATCCAACGATACCTTCAGAGTAATTCATTAATAATTTTATTCATGATACCTCTAAAGTAATTTATTACTAAATTTAATTTGAACTAAAACGTTTGTACACTATTTTTACATATCCAACATACATACATTTATGTCAATCTCTGTTATAAGTCCTGACAATAAAAAATGAGACTGAAAAGACACGATAAGTGTCAGTTTCTTTTTGCTTTTGTTTGAAAGTTTTGGCCGGATCACACCTCCACATGGCCGGATAACTCTGCCAAGGGCCAGACACCTGCCTTCCTTGCTCTTATAGAAACGTGACATGTATGAATTAAGGAGCTGCCGCGAATAAAGGACCAGCGATGTAGAGAAACTTGAAGTGACTGAATAGCGGGATTATACGGTAGCCTTCTAAGAATACGTTTTAGAGTAATACGTTGCACTTCTGAAGTTCATTGTACTATATGAAAGTTGAATTCAACACGTTATAAATTACTTAGCTGCTTTAGAGTTTTTTCGACCTTGCTGGATTTCAACTATTATAAAATCAGAAACAAAATATGACCCTAATTTGTTAATGGGAACATGCTGCGGCCATTTTATGAAATGTTGGGTGAGTCATCACTAATGAAAATTGAGTAGTGTTCATCCAGATCGGGGGAAATTGCACGCGTTCTCGTACAAAGCTGAAATTTGCAGGTTCAAACTCGCCCGAGTCATATTCCGGTATATTTAAGTATTTAAGTACTTAATTTATCCAAAACTAATCTGAGTCGACATGAGCGAGTCATAACTCGCTATGGCGCCAGTAAAGCAAATACACATCATAGCGTTGCAAAACTTTTCTTGATAAAGATAAAGATACATTTGGGTATTTAAGTAGTAAATGTTAAAAAAAAACAATACCGACCTAAAAGTCTAAGAAGAATATTTATTGGCCCTTCCTGTTATCCTATTTTCAGTAACATGCGTAGAAACCCATATACTGCGGGAGGTGTATCCTCATTTTGGAATCATTACACGAAATAGTATCACCGTATAAACTCTCTAGGGAGAAGGGAGTGTCTTCGTGGCTTTGTTTATACACACCCTGAAGGCGCATTTACTTTGTAAACAAGTTGAGGAACATTTACCGGCACCGATAACTGTAGATACAGCGACAGGCTGATTTTAAAATATCAACAAAATGTATGGTTTAAGCGCGCGAAGCGTGCGTTGTTCACGTTGGATTATGTAAATTGCACATCACGAAGTCCCGAAAGGCAACGAAATATATAGAAATAAATAAATTCTTATGCTAGGTACGCACGTGCTTACTTCCTTACAACACACATACACAAACACACTTTCAACTATTTCTAAGCACAGTAAACTAGGGGAATTATACCATCATCATTATCAGCCATAATAGTCGACCTAGGTCTCTCGATTGCAAATTAAAATAAATAATTGTGTCTCATATTTCGTGGATACATAAAGAATACATGCCCGGACGGACATGTATTTAAATGTATTACATTAATGTAAATAATACAATGCTATTACACTTGGACCATATTAAACTTTCTGTTGTATTTCGATCCCAACAGCCTATTCCGATCCAATGCTGGACGCAGGGCTCCCTCATAATAAGCGTCTGATTGTGTTTTAGAAGCAGCGGCCTCCTGTATAACAATTTACCACCAAACTGCGATCCCCAAACCCGCATGCCCAGCGTGGAGATTTTATTTTATTTGGAAACTAGCGGCCCGTCCCGGGTGGTCATATGCTTCAGGCAATTTTTAAAAATTTTCTCTTTTTTCTCTCCGTAGGAACCATCCTCGTACTTCAAGAAATATTCTAAAAAAAGAATTAGCGAAATCGGTGCAGCTGCTCTCGAGATTTGCGCTTAGCAACACATTCAGCGATTCATTTTTATATAATAGAAAATAAACAGTACATAAAACTTATTATTACGAAACTTAAGATCTACAAAATCAAAATATGGGCATTACCTGATTTAAACTGCCATTAAAACAGCCTCACAAAAATGTTTCGGTGCCGAAAACCTGCTTTACTCCTAAATGCGTTGATATATATTTTGGTTAATTAAGTTTTTGTGCGGTAGGATTAGTGTGGGGGAGTTAATCGTGATGGAGTGCGTAATGCGTAGGCTGCGTTTTATGAAAGACTAGCTGGATTTTCATAATGACACGGGTGGGAAGAAATGAACAACTAATTTTGAAAAATATGATAAGAGATCCTACGCTGTCGCTTTTTTTGAGTTTGCGATATTTCCAAATAACATCCCCTTTAAATTATCTTTCAGTGTTGGTGTTTATTGCAGAGATTTGGTTGTTTATTCTTTAATCATAATTTCTATTTATTTCTTTTATAGGAACCATCAACACACTATACTGAAATGGGTACCTAATACAATAAAAATGTTCAGTACATTTACAGTTATTTATTAGTAATCTCATTTCTATTCTTAAATTAATATTTACAAAAGTAAATAAAATAATTATTGCTGGACAATTTACATAATATCATCTACCCCCAAATTAAGCAATCCTTGTGTAACGGGGACCAATTAGAAATTTAAAAAAAAAGTTAAATAAAGAATTTAATGTTTGACGACCTGTGTGGCGTCGTAGGTAAAGTTTCGCCTGTGGCGCAGGAGGTTGCGGATTCGATTCCCGGCTCGGAATAAATGCATGTACGATTTTCAGGAAATGTTCGAGCGTTCTGGTCGTTATCGATGTCGATATCGAAAAAATATCTAATTATGTATGTATTGCATTATGTATGTATATCAGTCGTCTAGTACCCATAACACAAGCTCAACTTTGCTTAGCTTGGGGCTAGAGCATGCTGTGTGAATGGTCTATTTATTTATTTTATTTATATTTATTTATAGTCCCCCTGCCTAACCAGGCTTGAACCAGTCCAGCTCCTTGATGAACCAGAAATTTTGGCGATTGACAGTTTCACTTCAGCTTTTCCGTAGGTCTTGACGGGTTTGCACCTTTATGAGACTCTTCAATCTCGTTTTCCATCTGTAGAGGTAGGGTTACTATATTACTTCGTCAAAGACTGTGCCCAACAATTTAAGGAAGTTTGAAGGGGGATTTGCAAATAATATCAACATCCCATAAATCATTAGCCGCGACGCAATTACCCAGTTTTGTGAAACAGATTAAACATCAAAGCAACCTTAATTAAGATCTAGAAGACCCATAAACAGCCGATGTTATCAGAGACAGTTACCAAACAGTAAACACACTTCAACGCTAACTTAAACTTTAGTTAAACGTAATCATTGTTAGTCAGAAATATGTATTCTGAAGTTTTGGTAGACATCATTGTCTGCTACATTGGTGTTAATTCAGATGTCATCAAAATTAAACCAAACTGATAAGAACAGTAAAAATCATGTCATGATTTTTGTCCTTTTTCTTTTGAGTTTAGTTTAGTAACATTTTGCTACATTTGAATTAATATTTCACTTACATATAGATTACAATAATTCTTGACAAAGAATATTTTAAGTAACTTATTGGAGATGAAACGATAGTCAAAATATTCTTTCCCTACTGATTAAATCTCTTATTGTGCCAAATACTGAAATATTTACTTAGTTCCTCTAACGTTTTAATTGGGTCTTCGTAATTTCTTAAGGTCTTTGCGCCTCTTTATATTGATACCCGGGGTCGCTGATAATTAGACTGGTGTCATCTTAAATAAAGCTTTATTAGCTTTGTAAACAGATGGTTTTTCCGTGACGAGACGAGAATATGTTTGTGAAAAAGTACTTTTAGCTTTTCTCGTCATGTTTCTTTCATATGTAAAGGATTATATTTGTTTTGCGGCCCTATTTCGGATACTACTGAATCGATCAGCAGTTTCAGTACAAGAAAGTGTGGGGACTCTTACTGTACTGAAACTGCTGATCGATTCATATCGAGGCTATCGTTCTATAGAGACGTATCGACAAAATGCCATATTATATTTGTGTGCTGTTAACATGATTTGTATTAAATGGTCTGAGAGTTTATCGGGAAATTGTATATATACTATATTGTATTGTATACATAATTTGACATCTTTAAAAAAAGTTTAAAGACTTTTTATTGTTGTTTTTGAATAGTTTTGAAAGGCGCTAAATGGTAATACATCCATATGAAATGATGCTCTCGAGATCACTAATAATATTATTAATTCAGTGTATAGGCCTATAGCAGTCCACTGATGGACATAGACCTCCGCCAATGAGCGCCATAGCGCCCTGTCTTCAGCTTACCGCATACAGCATCTACTTGCAGTCTTTCGCAGGTCGTCATCCCACCTGTTCGGAGGGCGTCCTACACTACGTTTACCGAGTCGTGGTCTCCACTCAAGAATACGTTTGCCCCAGCGGCCGTCGGTTCTTCGCGAGATATAGTTACCAACGTGAACCTGCAATCATCAGTTTACAAATAATCCTGTAACTATACTCGAATTATCTATACAGCTAGTAGGCAATTAATTACTCAGATTGGTCATTAATTTCATCTGATACGCGCCAATGAAGGCCGCTAATTATAAATTAATGTTGTTTCTACCGACTGTTTACCTTTCACCAATTATTACTCAGCTATTAATCCCTAATGCGGAAGTTCAGAATCTCCGGTTTTCATTCAAAGATGACGGGAGAACATTTTAATGGGTAAGGTATTAACCATTAACATAGAGGATTTGAAAGGTTTGCCATCATCAGGAGATGATGAAAAACCTTTCCGTTCCGATATAAGGCACTTAAATCGGAAACTTGAACCAACATCTCTCCAAAAAAGATTTGAAGCAGTTCAAAAAATTAGACATTCATATTCAATGCCATAGAATTGAAAAACATCAGAGATTTATATTTGATACTAGCGGCCCGTCCCGGCTTCGCTCGGGTGGTCATTTGTTTCAGGCAATTTTCTAAATTTTTCTCTCCGAAAGAACCATTCTCGTACTTCAAGGAATATTCTAAAAACAGAATTAGCGAAATCGGTTCAGCTGCTCTCGAGATTTGAGCTTAGCAACACATTCAGCGATTCATTTTTATATTATAGAAGATAAAAAGACCACGACTTACCCGTAAGTCGGTAACAGATCGTTTGATCAAAATACACTAAACGGCATAGAGACTGTCTCTAACTGCCCGAGGCATCCGGAATTTTATTAAAACTTCTCCCTTTGAGGTAACTTGTGTTTGATGGGAGACAGACAGTTAGGACAAGAACCCAACTTCGGCATTTCAAATTTTGTTGAATGCAGTTTTTATGTTTGTTTCCACAGTAAAGTTTATAGTTACTATCTTGACTACGTTACTGAGTTGACTCATTTATGCCTATGTTGCTGTTTTGACTAGGCTTGTTTTAACTAGCTTAATTACCATAGCATAGGCATCGTCATAATCATCAGGCTATGTTAATCCACTGCTGGATATAGACCTTCCCTAATGAGCGACATAGCGCCCAGCCTTCAGCTTGACGCATCCAGCATTTCCTTGCAGTATTTCGCAGATCGTCATCCCTCCTGGGCGGAGGGCGTCCTACTCTAACCCCCATATCTTTAGTCATTACCTCAAATAATTCTCCACTCAAACTTGTTCAAGGGCGTTTCGAGCATTCCTCCAAAACATGCTCGAGTTTGGTATGCTTAGTCGTTAATTTGGTTATATATCAACCTCTCTTAAATACCTTCGCGATGGGTAATTGTAGGTTTCATCATCGTAAATGTAATTGAGATAGTCTCCAAAATCCATTGTAAATATCAACAAACTATTTCGAGGAGCATTCAAGGTAGGTAGCGAGGTACCTTGAGATGACAGTTCGTTATTCCACTCGTATGAAAAAATTCTCCAAGGCTGTTTCGAGTGAAGGATTTTTTTACGATCAAGCATACCGAAACGCATTTGGAGGTTGAGTAGAGTTTGAATCGAAGTCGAGGTAATGACTAAAGATATGGAGGTAAGTTTATCGAGTTGTGGTCTCCACTCAAGAGCATGAACCCCCTGCGGCGGTGGCTTTACGAATGATACAAGCCAATGATAATGATGAAGGGAATTTTCTCCTATTTTACCTAAAAATAAAATACATAAAGCACTCAGTGTCCCTGACATCCCTAAAATATTAAAAGCAAATAAATTGTTGCAGTTCAGAGAAAAATTCAAAAACCGAATCTCGGAAAACTTCGCAGTCCAACAATTAATGTCATTTACCAAATTCCATTTCATCTGCAAAAGCTATTTGATTATTAATAAAGTGAGTTTTATTTTGTTGGGCATTTGCATAATTGTTTCATTTTCACTTTTCCCCGTCTGAATTCGATAATGTCCAAGACTGGGGATCTCTTAAAAAGAAATTAAACTCAAATTTGCCGGTGGCGGAGATTTTTAGTGTTTTCTGGCTGGATTTCATTTGTGGGGAATTGTGTTGTCACGCATAAAAATTGGGAAAGAAGATTATTTTTTTTTGTTTTTTGTTGATAAAAATCATAATGCGCTAGATTAATTTCAAATGTGATTGGGCTATTAGCTCTTAAACTTTCAGCCTCTTGTTTTGTTAAACTAATGTAATATTTTACACTAAAGTCATTTAAAACGTGATATTTACCATGATTTGATTTTTGTGCCATGACCACGGACTAGCTAAAAAAACTGTGCCGAAATATAAACAAATAAAATAAATAAATAATGCTGGACAATTCACACAGCATTATCTAGCCCCATGGTAAGCAGACCTTGTGTTATGGGTACTAGATAATTGATATACATAATACTATATATTACATAGATAGATATTTTTTATTATACATAGAAAACGACCAGAACACCCGGAACAAATATCTGTAGATCGTACACACAATTGTTCCGAGGCGGGAATCGAACCCGCAACCTCCTGCATTACAGGCGGACCTTCGCCCACCGCGCCACATCGGTCGTCGATATTGGAAAACTCAAAAATCAAATAATGTTAAATATCCCGTTTTAAATTACTTTAGTATCAATAACCATGATAGTTTCAAAAGCTTTAATATAATATTTTGCTATTTCAAACAACTATTACTTTACAAAAAAAAACTAATATTTATAACAACTGGCGACCCGCCCTGGCTTCACCCGGGTGGATAATTGTTTCATTGATAAAAAAAAATTAATATCGGTTCAGTATATTCAGAGATAATCCCCTACAACCTCACAAACTTTACCTCTTTATAATAAACCTCCTATTAGTATAGAAGTGTAGGTAATGAATAAAAAACATCAAACATGGCAAATTAATACTGACAAAACAGAAACAGCTTCTGTACTCCAATCCAACAATATAAATAAGATAAAGCAAAATGTCATAACGCTGCGGGAAACAATACAGAAAGTGGACATGCTAGAATAGAAATGTTAACCCTAGTTTACAAGTACGAGACAGTTGATTGGAGCGATATCTAAGGGGACAGAATGTACACTCAATTATTAACTTGATTTTAACATGCTTTTAACCCTTCTGGCTGATATACTGCTTGATTTTTGGCACACTGCTTTTAATACTATCAGGGATGAGCAGTCCCAGCAGAGAAAAACCTTCGATAAGGAATTAGACTTTAGGAAAATCTAATAATTTGAATGTTTTGAAAAAACTTAAAACCGATTTCAAATTCCCTAAATTATTTAAAGTTTATAAGTTTTTCATCGGGATTTCTTAACTGTCTTCCTTGGAATCGTTTTCCATACAGTAGCGAAATAATTTTTCATAATATCTGTCCCTAATTGATGAGTAAATCGATGAAAATTAAAAAAAAATATAACCAGCCGATCATAGATTCTCCTCTTCTTTTGTTTTTCGTCGGTCAAAAAGTCGTGTCTTGTTTTTTATAATTATTGTAACTATTTGAATACTTTTTACATAATACCCAAGAATGAGGCCATCGATTAAAAAATAAGATCCCCAGAATAGAATGAATATCTGTTATATAAATTGTGTTGAGAGAAGAAAATGTACGAGTATATAGAAAATTAACAATAACAAAGAATCCGGAACTACCACTTTTCAATTTAGTTCACATTATTTTTGTAGCACACATGTCATACATTAATGATAATATTTTTCCTATCGTCTATACAAATAATAAATAAAAATAACGGCCCTCAATAAAGAACCTGAGCATCTGTTGACCACTACAACAATATCCTAAGACCGGTTCCTAGGGTACCTAAAACAGCTGCACTTTCCTGAGAATTAAAAGGGACAGACCATTCTGCAGCGAGACCACCTGAGTACATTGAATAATGCAAGATTATGAAAGTTAGAATAACTGCGAGGTTTCTGGAAAGTGGACCATAAACACTCAAGATACTTGGTACTTTACACTGAGTGCCAATTTCTTCGCTGAGTAGCGATAGGGAATGAAACTGGCGGGTAACTTAAACGTTTATTTTGAAATTTTAGTGTTCATTTTTAGGTTTACCTCGAAACTTTTAGGTTTGGTTAATTTTGAAACTTTAAATCATGGGATGCATATAAAAACTTTCAATTCAAAATTGTTCCTAACGAGTGCTAGACTATTCAGAAAACTAAAAAATCGGCTACCACCTGGTTTCCCTTGTTATCGGTTCCATTTCTGCAGCCACGACAACTAGCAACCTATTTTTCTAATGCGTCACATTGTTTGGATACCAAGCTCATAGAAAAAAATCTTTGCTCGTAGCGTTGCTAATTGTTATAAATAAATAAATAATGCTGGAAAATCTACACAGCTAAGCAGAGCTTGTGTCATGGGTACTAGTCGACTGATATTCTTATACATAAAACATTACATAGATAGATATTTTGTACATAAAAAATACCAAGAGCACCCGAAACTAGTTTTTGCAGATCGTACGAACATTTACCCCATGGCGGGAATTGAACCCGTAACCTTCCGCGTGCGACTTTCGTCCGCCGAGACACATCAATCTTTGATAAATCTTATCATCATCATCATCAGCCTATAGCAGTCCTCTGCTGGACATAGGCCTCCCCAATGAGCACCATAGCGCCCTGTCTTCAGCTTGCTGCATCCAGCATCTACCTGCAGTCTTTCGCAGAATCTTATATACATAATATGTATGTAAGGTAATATTTCAAATTTAACTTTATGATTTTCAGTCGCCTTTATTATTTTATCTAATCTTATCTGACAGATTGTAGTTTTGTGAAGAGTGACTTCCAGAAAACATCTCTACCTACTAAATGAGCTTAAGGCATACCTAAATAAGGCAAGTCACCCACTTCATTACGAACGGACAGGAGTATGGAATCGAATCGCGTTCACATCTAATAGCCAGCAAACACCGCTCCAATTCTCTATTATCTGTGGAAGTTCGATATTATTAATTTTTCTAGAGCTGCTGTAACCACCACCGTTCTTAAAAAAAATCTTTATTGTATATAATATAAGAAATAAAACATGCATGTGAGACTTTAAACCAGAGAGATTATGGTAAAGGCAAGCTCAACCTTTAAAAGAGTTTTTTTTTTTTGTATTTTCACTTATTCTTACAGAGATGAGATTACAAACATCAGTCGTGGTCAAGGAAGTGTACTAGTACTTCATCATCATCATCATCATCATCAGCCTATAGCAGTCCACTGCTGGACGGACATAGGCCTCCCCCAATGAGCGCCATAGCGCCCTGTCTTTAGCTTGCCGCATCCAGCATCTACCTGCAGTCTTTCGCAGGTCGTCATCCCACCTGGTCGGAAGGTGTCCTACACTACGTTTACCGAGTCGTGGTCTCCATTCAACGTAAAAACTTCAGTCCATCAAGAATATATAATACCTACTGTTATGAAGAGAAGTTTAAGAATTTTGTTCAAAGAGCAGCTTTTTTAATCACTGCAGGAAATCTACAAAGATTCGCAACGTGGTTTCAAAATAAAAGTGGAAAAGCTCTGCAAATTATTTACGAATGGAATTTTTTAGTTATTCCTGTTTTGCGTACGTCATTAATGTTATGAAATATTTAATCAAAGTTCTTCAGTCTCTTAGAATTATAATTATAAAACGATTTTACTAGATTATTCAATTAACTTTTTTAAAACGATAGTAAGATATGCACATAAATTATAATTCAAGTTCTTGTTGTTCTTGTTATAAGAATTAACCACATAAACAACTATAATACATAATACTGCATTGGTACGATTTTTTATAAATAAATAAATGAAAGTCTTATTTTACCAAAGCGTAGCGATAGTGTAGTAGCAAACTAACATCTCTTAAGGGCCCATACAACCTCAACTTTGTGTGAAAAGGCTAGACATATGATTTTGTGTTCATAAGAGCGGGACAGGGCATTGCAACGCTAGTTCAAAAATCAAGTTTTAGCTTATTACCTATTAATTAGGACATTATTTGAAAAAACTGAAACATATAACATTTTTATTTATACTTAATTCTATTACTACGCTTATTGTCAAGATCTGAACTTCTGTATTTATTGAGAAATTTAGGTTTTAGTAAAAATTTAGAGGTAACTTTGCGATTTTTTTCTATCGAGAAAATTTTATGGAATCGTGTTTTCGAAACATATGATCGATAGATTAAGTCCTGAACTTTACCATATATCAATTTCAAAGTTGAATATTCAGTAGTTTAGACGATATGGACATCCGGCGGAGTTGAAAATTAGCAGTTTGAGGTATTATACACTCTTAAGAAATCTCTATCATTAGACTCGGAAGAAGGAATGTCGTGGGCTGTTCACCCGCTCAAGTTTACATCTGATACCTGATACTCGTAGCTATGCCTATTTATTATACATGCTACCGTGTTTTTGTCTTCGTTTTATGTAAAAAAAAAAATTATAAATATCAAATTTTAATATAATATAAACATTTTTATTACATTAAACTATTATGGAACCACAGGGAGAAAATTAAATGTAAAAGTAATGTCTTGATTTTGATGACAATTTCGACGAAGCAAAGTAAAAGAAATCAAGAAGGTTGAATAATTAACATAGGTTAAGTTATAGTTGAACTGGAAACTTATTTAAAGTTTAAATTTATTGTTCAATTTTTGGTTGCCGAGACAGATTTTAAACCTAAATTCCGGTTTTTCTTAGGCCAAGATACACTTTGGGTCGCTGAGCCATAGTAATAATTAGTTAGGTATTGAGTCGTAAGTCTCGAGTAGAAGTCGTAAAGTATAGCATGTTTCTGTGTAGTATAATAAACTCAAGGCATACAAGGCCTGTAGCTGATAGACAGCCGGAAGGACGGATAGCGTAGGCGTCCTAAAATGAGATTACCGAATTCAGATCACTCGCAAAAGTAATAATTAAATTGTGTTCGAAATTTTATCTCGTCAAATATTGTACTGAGATGTTTTGTAATCGGCGAAATCTTACAAGAAACGCCCACTAGTAGTGACTAATTGGTATTTCTGACGAATATTTTGTGACAAAATTAAAATGAAATCAGAATGATTAAAAATATTCTCGGAATATATTAAGCGAATGTAAATTTTGAAAGTGTGATTCACTAATCCGCGATCATCGAATTTATCAATTGAGTCAGTTAAGGATTTAGAAATATGTTTTAATAAAAATTACTTTCTTAAAGAAGAATATAATGATGAGGTACTCATCATATTCTGCTTCTGCAGTCTTTCTTGACTAGTAAATTATAGAAGTCTTCAAACGCTGTCATTTCCTTTGGACAATAAGAATATATAATAGGGATTGTCTAAAATCTAATGTAAGAGTATCCTAGAATAATTACAGTTACAGCTTTTGTAATGGCAATTAGTATCAGTTAGATATAGGTATTCATAGGCCCCTAATGAGCGCAATAGCGCGTCTTCAGCTTGACGCATCCAGCATCTACCTGCAGTCTTTCGCAAGTCATTATTCCACGTGGTTGGAGGGCGTCCTACACTACATTTACCGAGTCATGGTCTCCACTCAAGAACACGTTTGCGTTTGCCGTTTGCATTCAATAGTGCCTAGACAAAATTAACTTTAAAGACTTTAACATTGCACGTTAGTAATTATTCTAACCTACAAAGGCTATCTAGAGCAACAATTGACGTATCCAACGCGATGATTACAAGAGATGTAATTGCGTAAGTAGAGCCTGTTGAGCACGTGGCACTGTAATACATCGACGATAGGGTTAGTCTGTTCGAGAACTTTCAAAGGCCTATTAATTCACCAGGTGTTCGCTTTCTAGTGCAGACTAGGCCTTAGCAACTTGTAATTTACTTGAGAAATAATATGGTAGCTTTATTACATTTGCTGCCATTGACTCAGACAGAATACTAAACATTATCATCAGTAGCCTATGTTAGTCTACAGCTGGAGAAACGCCTCCCCGAATGAGTGCCATACACACCCTGCACCCTGTCTTCAGCTTGATACGTCCAACAGTCTACAGCCTTTCGCAGGTTGTCATCCCACCTGGCCGGAGGGCATCCTACACTACGTTTTCCGAGTCGTTGTATCCAATCAAGAACGATAACGATTTATGACTACTGATTTTCCTTATATATGAATTTAAAATATCAAAGGTTGCTATTGAAATTCATCCAATTTTCAATTATGTGACACATACCTACCTCTATATCAAATAAACGACTATGTGTAACCCTACACTGGCACCTAAGTCGAAGTCAGAGACCAATCAATACGTCTCCATACTATTCTAACACTATAACTACATCACACATAGCTTAGCTAGTTAATCAAACCTCATTTGAGTCGATAACGTCAACAATCACCCCACTAAATAATCGCAGTTTTCCATTGTGGCTACTTCTACGTCTGGCTCCAAAGTTAATGAATCGTTAACAATCCCTCCTAACGAATATTTCGCGAGAACCTTAAAATAACAAACAATGGACTGAAATTCAATAACTGAGCCTCTCGACCGTGACTTGTAAGCTCTTGCATTTTACGAGTTCAGATGCTGGTAAGGTTAGTATGGACATTATACTAATTAAAGATGGAAGAAAGAAAAGTGTAAGTGCTGAGTGAAGTGAACGGAAAAGGAAACCAAATTGTGCTGACCTTACCTAAGTGGAAAAAAGGCAGAGAACTAAATGATGAATAGGATGATAATTGTTTGTGAATGGCAATTAAACTTAAAAACTTTACGCACTAAAGTATTCAACTGGACATGGTTGGATACTTTTCTGCGTAAAGTTAAAAGTAATGTAAAATATTTGTAAAATAAATCCAAATGATGATAGTTAATAATGAAGAAAGAATAAACTATCGATATCGATAAATATTTTTTGTAAATATCTATAACTAGCTGGTGCACGCGGCTTCATATGCGTTGTTTCTGAATTAAACGTAACAGACAGACCGACAAAGCTACGTTTAAAACTTCGTGAAACAAGTGGTTACAATTCACCTACTATTTAATGCATTGCAAATGTGTAGACTGACATATCCACACATTTCCAACGCGCAAAAAATTCTTCAAAAGTGCATTTTTATGATGTTGAACAATGGCGCTTTTGACGAATTACCCTATGGATTAATTAACATACTCACTGAGCGTATCTAATTACCCCCCTTTTTAATTAAAACTTGAGCCTTACGCTTTATTTGCTTTCGTTTATACAGCTCAAGGAGTAATGGCGTGCTTATTAGAAGGAGATTTTCTTTCAAATAAGTTTTTTTTTCAATGGTAGTGCTTGTCAAATGTAGGCTTCATAAAATTAATGTGGTTTTATAACGAAAACTTGTTAGATAGATAGATATGCTTATTAGGTTCACACACAAACAGCACAGGAAAATTAACTGAAGAATAGAGTTAGTACTTTAGGTACACATAATATTGAAGCAAGTACCTACAAAATTTCTTACGTAATTGTGAATATAAAATACAGAAAAATCAAATGAAAGCAAAACATCTAATCTTATGATTTGAAAAGGAACCTGATACAAAAGTCATCATCATCATCATCATCATCAGCCTATAGCAGTCCACTGCAGGACATAGGCCTCCCCTAATGAGCGCCATAGCGCCCTGTCTTCAGCTTGCCGCATCCAGCATCTACCTGCAGTCTTTCGCAAGTCGTCATCCCACCTGGTCGGAGGGCGCTCTACACTACGTTTACCGAGTCGTGGCCACTCAAGAACACGTTTGCCTCAGCGACCGTCGCGGTCGGTTCTTCGCAAGATATGGCCGGCTCACTGCCACTTCAGCTTGCTAATACAATAGTACAAAAGTATATTATTTAGATACAATAGTCACCTTCAGACTGACTTCATATTTTTTGTTTTTCTGTACTTCTGCTATGAAACCCAGGAAAATTCCTTTAAGGTATCTTAATAATAATTCGATATGATATCTTGGTTTAAAGCTCTTTTATGATCGAAGTACCTAATTTTATAGTTTTAAAAATTAAATAAATAATGATGAACAATCCACACTGAATTCAATTTTTGCAAAATAATTTAATTCAGATAAGTCTACCAAAGCAATTTCAACATGCACTAAAATTTTGGTAATTATTTCTCAGAAAATATAACTACGCACTTCAAACTTAGCGCTTCTAATTCAAGTGAGACTTGAATTAATCAAGTACCTTCACAACTTTATAAGTACTAGAGAATTTAACTAGATAATTTATAGGTTCTCAGTAAAGGATTATAAACTTTTACGTTTAATAATTGACATGATGACAAATGATAAAGAGTGTTTGAGCTCAATTTTAGTCGTTTGTTTTACAAATTTTCAGTCGTGATATATTAAATCTAATGCCTATAAGATAATTAATGGTGGCCAATCTACACAGCATCATCTAGAACCAAATTAAACAGAGCTTGTGTTTTGGGTACTAGATGACTTATTTAATAAAATTAATTACACGAATAGATATTTGCTATTATAGAAAATACGTATAACGTTCGGAACAACTATTTGCAGATCGAAAAAAAAATTCCCGAGGCAGGAATCGAACACGTCACCTCCTGCGCATACACAACAAGAGCTTTTATGCAGTCAGTACGGGGAAGAGAAGGCGCTAGCAACTAGCAATGAAACGGATTTTAGCACACGGTGGAGTAACGTATCATCATCATCAGCCTATATCAGTCCACTACAGGACATAGGCCTCCCCCAATGAGCGCCATAGCGCCCTGTCTTCAGCTTGCCGCATCCAGCATCTATCTGCAGTCTTTCGCAGGTCGTCTTCCCACCTGGTCGGAGGGCGTCCTAAATTACGTTTACCGAGTTTTATTGTATTGTATTGAATGTGTCAAAGCTGATTTACGACCGTCCTTCGATCGTCACTGTGTACCTTCAGATAACAAGGTCCCCATTAAAAAGTATACCATATTAATACCGCACTTTCAATTCAAGTCTTTAAATGACGAAATATAAGAACCTCTTTAAATAGGCTGAAGCCTATTACACAAAACCTCCAGCTAAAACTCAAACATCGATACATATCCGAAATACATCATGTTGTGACAATCAATTACTCACGCACTGACGTTGCCCACATTAGTATCAATCAATGTCGCATTAATTAGATCAGACACGCCTACGAACATCCAGACGACGTTTGATATGTGAATGTAGGTAGGGGTGGGAAAATTATCGATGTTGGTTTACGAAAACTTCGATAATCGAAATCGATTCGAATTCGATTCGATAATCAGGTAGTTTCCTGTCCGTCATCAAAAAAATCAATTTGTATACGACACTGTTTTTAAACTTTATAGAAAACTAGCTGTTACCCGCTACTTAGTCAAGGCGGCACAACGCCAGCGGCACAGGAGGTCTACTTTGAAAAACGAACGAAGTTTCGTCTTTCAAAGTAGACCTCGATCAACGAAGTTAATGGATGACGTAAGAACGCACAAAACGAATGACGGCCGATCCGTTCTTTCGGTGATCTTACTTTGAAAATTATTGTGACATTTATTTCTTAGAGATCGAAAACGAAATGTGTGAGTTAGTAACGCAAACGAAGCCCATTGGTGGTTAGGTTGTTCAATCCGATTGACGTCATCTATCAACTTCGTTCGTTTTTCAAAGTAGACTTGTAGACCGCCGGCTTTTGCCGAGCGGCTCGTTCCGCCTAGCAGCGTGCGTGCTATAAAGCCGCCGCGCCAGGCGCACCGTGGTTTGCCTGATATGTAGTAGCATTTAGCTCGGCTACTTAATCTATTTACAATACCCCAAATCTCAATTTTGTCTTATCTTTTGAACCATCCCGAGAGCCAACAAAATGAAACAAAAAATATTAGATATTTTAAATCGGTCAAGCCGTTTATGTTTTAGCGAGGCTGATTTTTATAATATGTATAAGTGGTATAGAAAAAAGGCTATTTGTGGGCTATACTCTTAAACTTTGAGACAAGCGAGAGACAAGACTAAATTACGAAATACTAGTAACATCTTAGAGCTTAATTTCAGTTGAGCCACTATGAGCTTATTTAGATCAGTCTGCAGTAAGCTTAACTGTTTCAATTGTAAAGACCAGTTCTAGTTTGTTCCCACTCTCTAATTGCCATTTTTTGTTAATAAATCCTCAACTTTATTGAAAGCTAATGAATAATTACAGTTCCATGCCCACATATTTAATGTATACTATCAAATATTGTCAAAATCAATACCAGACGTTTCTCAATACCAACAAATCTATATTCCATCCAATTAACTTGTAAAGTTAGATCTTAAATACTATTTGTTTGATTTTACTGAGCGTGGGTTGAACCTTAAACTGCAGTAGTTATTGGACCAGATTACTTGGCACTAAATTTATAGAATAGTGACGGAACAGCTAGTTCAGGTGCTTAGAAGTCAAATGGAATTTAGCGCTCAGTCTGAAATTGCTCGCGTTTTATGTTTATGGTTTAACCATTCTCATTGCGTTGGCGCCTACGTAATTTAATGTGTGAGGAAACTAATCAAATCATATTTTAGGGATCAATCACTACTGGTCCCATTAACGGGAGCACGAGTGCTCGTGGTTCCGTTGCTGTCACTGGTTTTAAAGTTATGGAGGAACCTTTGTTTCTTTGGTCTTGAGGGTAGATAAACTTTTGCATAGTGAAGAGGCAGATAATAAAATTAAAAAGTCATTCGGTGTCAGCTATTGATTAGGGTTAGGTGCGTGGGAAAAATATGGTATGGGGGTTTTAGATCAAATAAAATAAAGTACGACAAAAGCGTTCTGTTTTTTGCTTGACGCATTAGGCGCAATAGGCGTCAAGCTGAAGACAGGATGCTATATGGCGTTCATGGGAGGCCTATGTCCACTAGTGTAGTCCACTGTCTGGTACAGATGATGTTGAAGTTATCTTTAATTTTGATGCTGGTTTTTCTAATAACTTTGTAATTGCTATTGATTTAATTGCTAGCTTTGAAATTTTTCAAGTGTTATACATACATATGTATTATATTATACATACCGTCCTGTAAGGTCTAAGAAAATGGAACTAAAGCGCTTTGAATTTGTTTTTGCACCTAGGTTCGTTGTAACTACGATTAATGACTTCTTAGTCTTTATAGTCATTAAAATCAATTGCATGACCAAAATAATCATAAAACCAGCATGAAAAATAAAAAGTGAGCTAGCTGCACACTCGAAATGCTTTTTGTACTTGCCACTAAATTGTAAGGGACACTTATTGCGTTTACTAAAACACTATGGTAATTAAACGAATTCTGTTTCACAATCAAATGTGGCCTAATGGAATTGATGAAGAAATCGTAATAAAAGATAAAAGTTAAAGGTAATGGAAATCTTAGTTGACTCTTGCTTTCAATTTATGGCTTAACTAGTAAAATGGTGTCATCACAGGTCAAAGCTGTGCCTTATTGCTCATGTATTTGCCTTCGACACATGATATTGCGGGTTTGATTCCCGCCTTTGGACATATATTTGCACAATCTACAAATATTTGTACCGATTGTTCTGGACGTTTTCTATTCACAAAAAAGTTATAAATATTTCTATGTAGTGTATTGTATAATATATATCAGTCATCTGGTACCCACACAAGCTCTGCTTAATTTGGGGCTAGATGATGCTGTTTGGATTGTCTAACAATATTTATTTTATAGGAATATAACCATCCTTATTATTATTCTGATTTGTTTTGAATTCTAAAGCTGTTCGTTAATTGTTAAACTAAAATGTTACCAACAAATAATAATGCGTTCGCAACAACTCTCAGACATCTATTGGGCTATGCCCTGGTCTGACCAGTAGGTCAAAGCCTAGAAATAAGTTAAGGTGACCTAAACCTACCTAATAAGTTATTATGGTCTGTTAATGTAAAGTAATGGAAAGGCAACCGCCGCGCCGTGTGAAGAAAAACCATCTGCCAAACAGGCACGTTTCCCATAATTTCCGTGGCCCGTTAAAATTCAAATTCCTCAAGAAACAAAACAGCATCGGACGCCTCAAGCCCCGGCCCACTGTAATCAGCTGGCATTCTGAAGAAGGTAATTGGTGAACTAATGAGTTTGCCCAAGGCAGCTCCAGTTTGCCCGATGAAACCACCGGTGTCACTTGTAGTCGTGTTTCTGTATAATAGGCTGCTATGTTCGATGTTACACCTGACGGAAGCTGCGATAAGTAAAGGAGATTGTGTGTGGGTCGAATGTGTAGCAGGCATTGTAGAAGCTTATTATAATGCGTTTCTGTGTAGAGGTCCATCGATAGAAGAACTTTCATTGTAAATAATGTTGGGGAATGGATTTGGATAAGACTCGCCAAAATAGTTGTATGCAAAAAAATATATGCAAACCTCTTTCGTCTAGATAATGCAGAGTATTGCAAAAAGTTCGATGTTATATTTTTATCTTTCAAATTTCTTTAGTTAGATGAAACTAACTTCAATAGCATTCTATAGACAAACTTGGCGAGGCGGGCAAAGGTTCGCTAGCGACGCAGGAGGTTGAAGGTTTCATTCCCGCCTCGGGACAAAATGTTCCGGATGTTTTCTATATTTATTAAAAAGATCTATATATTTAGAGTAAGTTACCCATAACACAAGCTCTGTTTAGTACGCATTATTTATTTATTTATCATCCTAAAAAAATTACCCAATAGCCTCCTCACATTCGGATAAAATCAGAAAAAAATTTGCTTTCCATCAGTTACACATTTAGCAGGCAGAGCTCGGATTCGGTACGGTAAATAAATCGCCTAAGGTGGTGAGCTGTGTACATGTCCTCAAAAACCGAAAGCTAGCGTGCTCGACTTTCGTTCAGCAATATTTCATGTCAAATTATGACACCTATTCCCACAACCGTGTACTTTCATGGTAAAAAACCTTGAGAGATTTTTTAATTAAATTTGCCAGAGAAAAAAGAGGTTTTTATTTGATCATTTAGCATAAACTGGCCTTAGACCTCAGTCTAATGGATAAACTCCTTGTTTTGTTTACTGTTTGCTTCATCCATTAAGCACAGGTTATTTCTGGGCATAGGCCCAACAGTGAGCCCAATAACAATAGTGATATAGCTTAGCTTTTAAATTCTCTTTGAAAGTTCTACTAATATAAAGTTGATACCTCCACTAACTTTGACGACCTCTGTGGTGCGGTGGGCGAATATCCGCCTGCGATGCAGTAGGTTGCGGGTTCTATTCTCGCTTCGGGGCCACGTGTGTACGATCTTCAAATATTTGTTACGGGTATTCTAGTCGTTACCTATGTATAATAAAAAAGAATATTTCTATATATACAAACATTCGATTGTAATCGATCGAAATACATGTATTTCTATGATGTATATCGGTCATCTAGTACCCATAACACAAGCTTGGGGCTAGATGATGCTGTGTGGGATGTCCAGCATTATTCAAAAAATAAAATGCATTTTTTTTTTTTTACAAAATACCCCAACATCAATGATATTTTAACAACATTGCCCAACATAATAAAACTAAACAAATAACCCAGTTTTAAATCTTTCATATCGTCGATACAAAATACAATGTTTGCATAAGCTATACAACTGTAGGTTTATCAAACAAGCAGCCGTGTTTGTACAATCAGGTGTCAATACTGTTATTTTTGTGAAGTGGTCAGTGTTTGAATGATAAACGCTTTGGTGATATACATACATAGCGATTTTTTGTTCAACTTAGTAAACAAGCTTTTTAAAACTTTTTTTTTCATCATTATTTATTGACGGAGTTTTGTCACAAAGTGACTATGTCACTCTTTTTAAAACTTTTGTAAAAAGTATTTCAAATTGACAGTATGTTGTTAATAAATATACTGAATGTTTCAATAATAAATTATTGTATTTATTTATTTCAGATAAAATAAAATCCATAGTATTGAATAACATCAAAATAAAATAGCATTAAATTAAAAATAAGAATAAAAATGTGATTAAAATTAAATTAGTTTTACAAAAAATTAATACAAAATTAAATTTTAAACAGAATACAAATTATCTTAAAATAATTATGTATAATAAAATGTAATTAAAAAATTATTCATGAATATTTTACAATAAAATTCATATCAGTCACTTTATTAGAATTATAAAAATCCCAAAATTCTGAATTTTTTATACCGAATTCTCATTATATTTATTAGGTAGATTCAAAGGAATCTTAAGCTTTCGTGGATTTATTGATTAACTAAAGTTTCATCAATAATATCACGATTCTGATGAAACTACAAA
Source organism: Eupithecia dodoneata (assembly GCA_947044415.1). Taxonomy (NCBI): domain Eukaryota; kingdom Metazoa; phylum Arthropoda; class Insecta; order Lepidoptera; family Geometridae; genus Eupithecia; species Eupithecia dodoneata. Next base: position 3,503,872 of record OX345665.1, read on the forward strand.
ACAATACATCAAAATTTAACAAAAGAACAAACGTAGATAATTAAAATTAAAATAACATCCAATTAATAAGACGAATTGACAGCAGCAAAGAACAAATTAAGAAGCTAGCAAAGTTTGTGAACATCATTGACCTAAATACATTGAATGTTGCTCAAATGATAATGATACTAGATAATTAATTTTCTTGAGATAAAATCGAATACACTGGAAGTAAAAGGTGACCCAAAACTTGGAGAAGGCTTGTTAAACTTTACAGAGCTGAAAAGTGGTTTTAGCAAAAATCTTCGCGAAACCTTTACTGACTAAAATTCTCAAAATAAGCAAAAATATATAATATACCTACATATATATAAAATACTAATGAAATAACTACATATTAGATTGCACACGCAATTATACAGAAAATCCAAGTGTCATTTACCAGTATATTATAGGTATAACTGACGACCTCTGTGGCGCGGTGGGCGATGGTCCGCTTGCGACGCAGGAGGTTGCGGGTACAATTTCCGTCTCACAAACCTCACGTACAAATTTAATGTTTGTACTATCTGCAGACATTTGTCCCGGGTGTTGTATGTTATTCCCATGTAAAATGAAATATATATAAATTATTATCAGTTATGTAGTAGGTAACAGTTTGCTTAGCTTGAGGCTAGATGACACAGTATGAATCGTCCAGCATTATTTATTTTAACACTTTAACTGCGATTTTTTTTCGACGACTGCGATCTTTTTTTTAACCTAAAAAATACGTGCTGCCGCTCTACACAGCGGTTGTGTTGCGCCGCACATGCGTTTCGTTCGAAAAATATTACGGCTGTGCTGAGTCACAAACATCTGTATTTTCTCATCCGCTGCGCTAGTGTGGATTTACGTATATTAGTCACTTGTAGAAAACATATACCGTGTGATTTCAGCACTCAAAGTGTTAAACATGCAGAAATTGTTTAAAAATAATTTTAACAACACATTTTGAGGCATCCTGTAGCCAAACGCAAGATTCCATTGAAAGAGAATCGGCTTTGTCTGGTGCAAAGTAACCGATAATTTTGTCTTCATCAAAATGCAATAAGTAGTGATCAACTGAATTATGGAGCCTTGTGATCTATTGCGTAAGAAAGTAAAAGTTTGATGTTCTATTGTTATCTACAAGTACCTGTGAGCAACAGATGGACGGATACGTTTATATGGCACAAGAAGTCAGTTGTGATTTGCATCAATAAAACTTACCGGTTTTAAGAATATGTCCTACAGAATTATATTTACTTTATACCTACAGCGGATTGGGGGTCGGTTACGTCATGCGGTCAGCCAGTATAGTCAAGCTGGGTTAATATGACTACCATTCAGATGTTCCTCTTACTTGAGCAAATGCCTACTATCCCACCGGGCAAACGGAGGGTGATTACGAAAAATAAAAATAACCTACAGCAGATTGAAAATGGTAGATTATGAGAATCATCATCAGCCTATAGCAGTCCACTGCTGGACATAGGCTCTCCCAATGAGAATACAATGTAACTAAATAACCTCACCGGTTCAAATTTAAATTTAGTATGATATTTTGTTTAATTCCTTTTATTATGTACCTAACTGTGTAACTTATAATCTATGAATGTTAAATTTTTGTTTATTTTTTAAGTTGTATGTATCATAATTTTATATGGATTGAATGATGAACTGAAATAAACGAATAATAATAATTATGTTGGCTTCGGCCCCACGCAAGCCTTCCAAAGGACCGGGTCACTTTATGGCCCGAGATCATGGTAAATGAGAGACATAATAATAAATGTATATTATCATCATCATCATCATCAGCCTATATTAGTCCACTGCTGGACATAGGCCTCCCCCAATGAGCGCCATAGCGCCCTGTCTTCGGCTTGACGCATCCATAAATGTATATACATTTTTCGAAAACGTCGTCGGTAACTTACTAATTAAAGTGTGCTTTTTCATCAGCGCTTAGCTGATTACCTAGACAGTAAAATAGCTAAACGGTGAAGGTTTAACCACTTATCTAGATGAGCTAGCTAGGTGAAGAAAAACCCCTTGAAGTCCTAAATGATTATTATGTTTATGTCGTTGCAAGGATAATAAGAGTTCTATAATTCGATTTGTAAGCTACGTTAAACTCGCTGTTTCCACATCAAATTGTGTCTAACTAGTCCGTAATCTGTTTCTAGAGTTATTTTATGGTTTTAGGTTATTTGATGGTTTCCTGGTCGCCGACATGTATCGGAGTGGGTGTAGGCATGGTCTGTTCCTCTGGGTGTTTCCATTTTATTGAAGTTCCTTGTAACCTTTATAGTTTTCCTTGTGATTTGTTGGGTTATGTATATTTCTACACAGTCATTGTTTTTTAGGGTTTCGTGTTCGGTTACGGAACCCTTCAGATGTTCACTTTTGAAAGAGGACGGTTAGACAGCCAACTACTGTGCCTATTAATTTAAAATATCATACATTTCGTATAATTGTACAGATTGTATAAAAAAAAGAAAAATTATAATGTTTAGTACAAAATTAGAAAAGTCGAAATTTTCAAAGAGGGCATTAGTGTCAAATGGCTTATCAAATAAAAGGTTTCAGTTTTTTACATATCCTAAAAAGTTTTAGAAATATCTGTACATATCATAACTTTTAAAAATATTTAAAAAAAAGTAGGAAAATTGACTAATGGTCAATCGGCCCCAGACTCTGATGTTTGCAGAGCGATCTATCTAAAATATACCTACCATCTGAAGGGATTTATTAAATAGCGTAAGTCTTTAACTGGTACATAAAGAAAATGTATTTATTTACATAATTGACAGACGATCAAAACTCACGGCGAGAACACACTCACACTTGTCGGATCTTGTTTAAGTAGAAATGTGTTAAAAAAACAAAAAAAAAAATCGGTACATTTTTATTTGGATTTAAACAAAATATTGCTTATATCTTTCATCTGATATTTAAAACTAGATCAGTAAAAAAAATGTAAATAAATACCTTCTAAAAGCGTAATATCAAAAATAGAAATCACCGAGAAAAATCAAAACTTAACATAACCACAGTGACTCAGATATTAATCGGGTTAACACACGTGGAATAGTTTTCTCACAATTTCACAAAACCTTACTCAAGCATGCGTCACCCGGTCCACGGGTACAAACGGCTTTACAAAGCTTAATGTCTGTGAGGACATAAAGGCTACCAAATAGTTCCGGATCGCGTGACGGGTGATAAGTTATGAACTTGTCACTGTGATATCTACTTAGAGTTTGCTTGCTGTCTTAATTTTGTGTCTCTTTTCATCGCAGTGGGGCTACCATGCTATTTAACGCATAACGTATCGCGCATTATCATCGTTATAACGATGATTTATTTATCGCAAATAACGCCTTTTCACGAGTTATTCGCGTTAAAATATGCCTTTATACGCTAAAATCATCGTAATAACGTTGATAACGCGTGTTACGTTATGTATTTAATAGCATGGTAGGTAGGCAGGTAGTTTCATCATTCGTTACATCTTCAACTTCTTGCTAGATGGCTTTGCATCTGGATTAACGCAATGCCAATGTCCGTCTCATGATAGCATCGCAAGCTTATTTCAAGACGTCCTATCTGATATTGACAATAACATGTATTCTTGCAAATAAATGATTGATTTGGTTTCGATTTCGTATTTAACCTTCCTAAAATACATTGTTGCTCTGAAGTTAGTTATTTATCCGTTTCATCTTAAGGTTATGTGTTATGCTACTACATGCAAAGGTCATGAAAAGTAATGTCATAGTAATAGCATAAATTATCAACTGACTTGTGACTATCAATTTCTTTTCCTCTTAAGCTTTATATACCTACTGACGACCGATATGGCGCGGTGGGCGAAGGTCCGCCTGCGACGCAGGAGGTTGCGGGTTTGATTCCCGCCTCGGAACAATTGTGTGTACGATCTATAGATATTTGTTCCGGGTGTTCTGGTCGTTTTCTATGTATAAGAAAAAATATCTATCTATGTAATGTATTGTATTATGTATATCAGTCATCTAGTATCCATAACACAAGCTCTGCTTAGCTTGAGGCTAGATGATGCTGTGTGAATTGTCCAGCATTATTTATTTATTATTTATATTGATAGCTTGATGTGCTAAATTAACATTTCCAGAGTTAAGTAATGCTTTACGCGCATTCTTTAAAATCGCTTTCGTCATTTAACTTAAACCTCATTTTGTAAGCAATAAAGAGGTAGACAGCCCGCAGCTATTGTTGATGCATGAAACTGGTCCAACTTAAGATAAAACTATGAGAATATATAATGTCGTTAGTGAGGTCTTGTTTATGAATAGTTGGAAACTGACCCCGCATGCCAGTGTAGGCATGACTTTTTAAAGACACTGTGAATTATGCAATATGGAGTTTTCTGGTTTTAACTTTTGAGAAACACGTGATTTAGTTACGGACATTCTGAATCACATGTATATCATTTTTTAGTGGTCGTTGAGTCGGAGTAAAATCTTTCTATTTAAGTGACATGCGTTTGAATACGAAGTATCTAGAAAGTTGTCATTTATATGTTCTTGTTGGCATTTTATCTAGATACTAGCGAGCTGCGCGCGATTTGATTTGCATGGATTTTAGAAATAACTTAAAATAAATATAACTTTCCATGCAAACTATCACCGCCAATGTTATAGCCAATAATTACTCCATTTTAACTACCATAGAATACAAATTTCCAAAAATTATTAACAAATACAAAAAAAAAAATTGTTTTCTGTTCACTATAATTTTAAGTGCACTAGTGGAAGAAGTGAAAAAGACATCTCTTATATGGAAACAACACAGTTCAATGATGCTATTACATTTAATTATGGCTTTGGTTTTATATGAAGTATGTTTATCCGTTGTGTTAAACTTAAATTCATTAAGTTTTTAATGAAAACATCAAGTTTTACAAAGCTCTGACTTTACTCCTAAAACTACAACGAGCCGGCAATGTCGGGAAAGTTCCGCTTGCTTACAATTCATAGACTTTAGTAAGACCTTTCATGAGCAGAGCGATTAATTTTCGTATTTGTGTATAAAATTTTACAATAAACTACAGCCATTTCGTCGTTTTTTTATTTATTACAGTTTTATTTATTTATGCTGCGCCCCGCGGCTTTGCCCGCGTAGAAATCTATATTTTTTAAATGGTTTATAAACCTTCCTTCTGAATCACTCTATCTATTTAAAACCGTATCAAAATCCGTTGCCTAGTTTTAAAGATCTAAGCATACATACAGACAGACAGCGGGAAACGATTTTGTTTTATACTATGTACTGATAATTAGATAGAACATTACAGCCTAAATCCAAAGCACTTACTATACATACTACATACATATGTAGGTACCTACACAAGGTTTCAAATAATTTTGTATTTGTATTTGCATTTGATGTTCTTTTGGCATGATACTTTCAATATTTCTTGGCCTACCAAGCCTATTTACTATGTAAAATTAAACATATTCAACTATGAAATGTTTGGTATATCAGTCATCTAGTACCCATTTATTTTTGTTCCCTATTGACGCTCAGGTCGTGATCAGCACATAGCTTTACATCGCTTGACAAATTCATAGCACCTCGTCCAAACTTAACCAAACTCGGCTTAAGCAATCAATGAAAAGTTCTGTAATGGGCATTAAAGTTTGAGCAATTTGCATAACGTTTGCTTCTATATGGTGTTTTGATACTTCATGCTTCAAGGACTTTACCATTTATTTCGAAAATGTGAATTCTTGAATCAGACTAATCTAGGATTGAGAATTCAATCTCAAGAATATAATATAGCTTTAAATCAAGGTCATTAAAACCAAAAAAATACTTATCGGGTTATTAATTTCTAAGTCAAAGGTCCAGCCATCAATGGCAGTTTCTCGCAACAATGAAATTGATAAAGGAAGCCACTATTCGTAATTGTAGATGGTCCTACCCTCAGTCCTACCTACCTAAACCTTCTAAGCGATAAGGCCCATTGTACTTGTCGTATGTAATGTCTTTTTTGTAATAATCTGTATCTGATGTAAAATAAAGTATTTTTTTATTGTATAATAAGTTAATAACCCATCATCGTCATCAGCCTATAGCAGTCCACTGCTGGACATAGGCCTCCCCCAATGAGCGCCATAGCGCCCTGTCTTCAGCTTGCCGCATCCAGCATCTACCTGCAGTCTTTCGCAGGTCGTCATCCCACCTGGTCGGAGGGCGTCCTACACTACGTTTGCCGAGTCGTGGTCTCCACTCAAGAACACGTTTGCCCCATCGGCCCATAACCATAGGCATTTAACCCATAGGTTAATCGTATAATAAAGTATTGAACATTTTCATGTCCTAAACAAACGCATAGAACGTAAGCTTTCGATCACCTTCGGCGTTTCGATACATCTATTTATGCAAATGTATAAAAACAAAATGTCAACGGCACGTAATCCTATACGAAACATCGTAGAGCAGAAGATAGTGTTGTTTTATTTTGCCGTATTCAAAAATGTTATATAAAGAATCTATATTTCATAATTAAGATATTTTAAAGTCACGTTCATTATATAAAAATACACCAAAAAAAGTTTCGATTTCGGCTTAAACTAAAATATACGGATACAGCTTTTGTAAGGTCCTATTAGGTAAAAGCTTGCTCTGAGATAGGCTACCAAAACAAAATGATAAAACAACAAACAATTTGACAACCTGTGTGGCACGATGGCTAAAGATCCGCCTGCGACACAGGAGGTTGCGGGTTCGATTCCCGCTTCTAATGTAATGTATGTAATTTACCTATTGTAATGTATTATTTTTGTACAGTGGAGTAATGTTTAACAGTTATCTAGTAGGTACTCATAACACATGCTTTGTTTGAGGCTAGATAATGCTGTGTGAATTGTCCAGCATTATTTATTTATATTATACAAAATCATAAAATATCTAATATTATGGTTAAGTTACGATGGAAAATTGTGATGTAAGTCGATAACCACTGGCTTTATTACTAAAACCTTCTACTGTCTTGCATGAATGCATTATGTCGCAACATTGCTCTATTAAAAATGTGTCATTCTTATTTCGTAAGGAATAAATCAAATCTGTCATAGTTTGATTACAAAAGATAAGATGTAAAGATAATCTTTGTATGCAGGTGTCTATAGGCTTTGAGTGACAAGGACAATGTATTATTGATTTGTCATTTGATTTAATTTCATTGATTGACCCAATTAATATAAGAATGTGTCTCGAATATCAGAAAGATCATAATTATTTACATATAGCAACCATTTGTTTTCAGGACGTTTAGGGTTTTATACTAAAACGGACTTCAAAATGATGATCATTATTAATTAATTAATGTAACGTTTTTTTTATCGTCATAAAAATCATCATCCCTTTACCAGTCCACTGCTGAACGTAGACCTTGTAGAAGCGTTAACCCTTTATCATAAGGGGTTAATGCCATAAGCCCGCTTGTGGTTTGGGGATCGCACTTCGGTAGCAGATCAGTTCTCCAGGAAATGCTGATGGAGGACTTCCCTTAGTCGCCTCTCCTCTCCTATCACCCGCAAGAGTTGTGGTGGTGCTAATTCTACGGCCCCAAACGCGGTCAATGGTTCGACCGTGTCCCAATCGATACATACAATTATCTCAATTCTAGACCGCATTTAGAGGAACTACTTTAATACATTCTAGTGCCTCAATAGGCAGTTAAAGAATAAATAGGTATTGAAAAATTTATTTACGCTCTCAACATACATTGAGAATTTGTAAACGATTCTAAATAATGTTTAATCAAACTTGTGAATATTTGAACTGACTTGTTGCTTCCATATTACTTAACGTTTGCTTCAAGTTCTCACACAGCTTAGAATATAACAGCTAGATTTCTACTTAATACTCGCACTACCTAGGCTGAACGCGCACCTATTTCGAGCTGAGATTCCAATTTAAGGATTCGTTGTATGCAACTCCACTACTTGTCTGACGATTCCATGAAAACAATTGTTTGGCTTGAAAAGATACGTTTAAAGTTTCACCGTTAATGTTCAAATTTCCTTATTTTATCTAGCAACGAATACCGATTTCTCGCTTAAAAGATCCACGCGTTTTTTAAATGGTAGAGAACTTCACGCTTTGTCAAAATTATGGAATGGAACGTTGTCAAAGTGAATTTTTGACCACGTGTCACTTGTTTCGGCTCGACAATGTGCCATGCCTATGCCTATCGTGCGCGGAAATTTGATTTTGATGTTTAAACGCCTTCATTTTATTTAACTCGTTTTGATCCAAGTTTCTTTATTCGAAGCTGTGCCTCTAATCAGTTCCAGGATCTTTTAGAAGTTAGATTGAGTTACAACTTTACTCGACTCTCGATTGAAGATGTTTGCTCTGACGAACTAAACGCTTTAGACTCGTGTTATGTGTTTTATTGATTTAAACCCAGCTTTGCTAAATACAATTTCATCGTACATATTGAAATAGAAGTAATATCTAGTGGTAATTAGTCTATGTTAATACAAATATAACTCACTCTACTATAAATAAGCTACTGAACTCTCATATAATGTGACCTGTAATATAATAGTTTTGAATAATTAAACCATGAACTTTAACTACCAACTTATGAACTTTTCTTGTCACACAGCAGTTGTAAATGTTTTTTAAGAGGCAACACAGGAAAACATCAATTTTTTAAATCTATTCGAAGATATAAAAAGCTTTAATAAAAATGGGTAGATGTTTATTATTTTGGTAATTTTATTATATAAGTTAAATTAGATTTGCAATATTTTCCTATGTTCTTAGTACATAGAAGAGAAGTAAAATAAACGTAGTGTTTGTGGTGCTTGAATCAACAAAAAAGAACTTTTATTGATTAGGTACGAGTAAAATCTAAAAACCTATAATGATGACAATTATAATATGAAATCAACATATTGACTAAATTGTCGACGAGTTGGGTTCTTGATAATTTTGTTTTACCATTTTACAGGTCCGAAATTAGAGAAAACGCTAAAATGTGAAGTGCGTAGGTACTATAAAAAACTGGAAATAGAACATTCAGTATCAACTCTCAGTAACCAGACTCAACATTAGGTAAGTTCCTACTTAATCAATAACCCGAATTATCTCAATTCAACCCAACCAGTAGCGGTTACTCAAGAGCTAACCGAAATAATCCATCAGAATTTATAAGCAGCCAAACCATTGGTCAAGCTGAATTGCTAAAGAGATAAAACCACATTTGAGTTTCAGCTTGAATATAAATTCAATCCAATACTTGGAACCCTTCCCAACGGTTAGAATCGACACGAATGCGCGTCTACGAGTATATCACCCAAACAAGATACTACATGGACTCTATTACAAGTATTTAAAGCTTACACCGCATAAATCCAATAAGCTTAAGGGGCGGCAAACAGTAAATTAGTAACTCGTTGCCATCTTCTTGAAATTTCGTACAAAGCGCAATGAATTCAAGTTGAAATCGGATTGTAATCAATCATGGCGTCTTTAAATATCGCAGTCTCAAAAATTTGTCAAAACGCATGATAATTAATTACTTAGTTTGCAAATAAATGATGTGAGGCACTTTTTACCTCAGGTAGGTATTCAATTTGGATGGGTATGATGTATGTATATACAGTTTACTTAATGTTATTGAATTTTTTATCATTGTACTGTACAAGGGTACTCTAATATTTATAAAACTGAATGTTATTTGGTAGCTGAACGGAAACTTAGGAGTGAGGAAGGCGTTATCGACAGTACGGAGATAATTTGTACTACTTTTTATCTCGAAAACGCTCTTGCGAACTTGCGGGCAAAAGCTAGTTGATCTATAAAAGAGACATATATTGTATGCCGCCCCTTAACCAACAATAGCAACATTCAAGCATTTCTACGTGATAACTGTCAGACAAGCTCTTATTCGAGCTGTGAGGCAGAATGCCATAAATTTAGGCCTTAGTCGGATGGAAGACATTTCAGTTCTCAAACGTATCTGATTTGTGCCGCCATGTGGGCGTATTCAATCGGATTGTACTTAAAAATAACGGGCTGTACTTGTCATTTAATTTATTAAGGACATAGACCTATTAGGAAGCTATTTTGAAAAGGTCCATGTAGATTTAGACAAGGCATTATAAATTGATGTTTTGAGTTGGAAGGAAATAGTACTTTGGTTGGTATTTTGGGTTGGTTCTTTCGTGTAAGGGAAAGACCAAGAAATGACTTTATGAGTCAGATCAAGGAGAAAGCCGGTGTCATGTTGTAAAAAGAAGTAAAAAAGACAGCATTCAAAAAAAGAGAGAAGTGGAGGAAATTGCGTCATTGCACATTCTCTAAAGAAACATACCTATTTATTTTGTTTGGAAGGCGCTGACTCCGCTACACAGTTCCTTAACTTTTGCGGTAGTCAGCCCACAATTGTACCCTAAAGTCTCTTGTTTCTAATAAAGATTTTTGTGTTTGTATTTATTTGACCGGAAATTCAGGTACTTGTAATATCTTCCCAACAGCCTCTATTCTGGCATTGACAGTGACACAAACCTACCATAGTCAATGGTCATCCATTACACCACACATTTCGAATCTGACATCAATATATTACGGACAGCCAACAAAAGGCTCAAACGATAAATCGCAAGACGACATGTTTGCCAGACGCAGGACATAGTTAGTTTGTGCTTAGTTTGTGCTAGGATTACCGTGTAACTTGATACGATATGAAAGAAGACGCATAAATCAATGACGGCTTAACTGGTATTTTACCTTTCTAGGTTAGGTCTGGCCCTCTCACAAGATTGGCGTTAGATAAGCTTAAAAAGAAAGTCCTATTTCAGATAGTTTTGGTTACAATCTAAGGAAGTTGTACCTATTTCATATAAATTTGCTATGCGTAGTTTTTAATACAAGCTGTTCAGTTCACAGCGGCGCGACTATCGTATGCAATCTAATGTTTATAGTAGCCTACCAATAAAATGTATGCTATTCACACACTTCTTTGTCGTTGTCTTCATTGCTGAAGGTCGTGCCCGTCCTGGAAGGCTTTCACAGTGACGCTGATGAACCGCTTCCACACACCTCTGTCTTCGGCCTGTCTCAGGGCTGCAGGCAAAGTGAGTCCCGTTATAGTCTTAATTTGATCAGACCAGCGGGTTGGTGACCGTCCTCTTGGTCTTTTTCCCTCTATCTTGCCCATTACCACTAATTTTTCGAGGTTGTCAGGTTGCCTTCTGACTATATGGCCAAAATAGCTGAGAACTCGTTGATAGCAGATCGTCGACAATCTGGTTCTGATATTCAGTTGTATTCACACACAAACATTATCAAAACCAACAGTTTTAACATAATCAAATAAATAAATGAAATAATGCTCTTTATTACCATTTTTCCAACGCTCAAAGTATTTACCTGCTACAAAACTGACTTATATCCATTTGACTCATCCGGTCGAAAGCTTCACTGAGAAAGGTAAATACCTAGAAGCTAAAATTAAAATAATTTTAATACTAACACAGTTCTAAATGAGTCACTTTTATATCCTCCTTTATGTCTGTCCACATAAAGCCTGCGGGGCAGCGCGGTCAAAGTAATAAGGCTGTTTTCCATCATAAAATAATTTCTTAGAATTAAACCGCAAAATGAGTAATATACAGATGTAAAAGATAAGAGAGGCACTATGATACAATTATTATAATTAGGTAGATGCCTATTCGTAAGCAAATTACATGCTTTAAACATCAAAAGAAACAAAATGGAGTGGTTCGTTCAAATGAATTAATAGCTAAGTAAAACAAGTGAGCAACATCCGGCCGCAAGGTAATGTGCATGAACGGTCAAATGCGAATGACAATTTAAAAAGTGAAATCTTTATTAACCTTTCAACGACCTTATATAGATAGAAAATACTTTATTATACCACACAAAACAGAAAACAATACAAAAATAAAAAATATAATAAAGGAAGTATAAAAGGTGGCCTTATCGCTGAGAGCGATATCTTCCAGGCAACCTTAGGATGGACTCGACATGAAGGAACAAAATAGACGGTGGTATTTGTGAACAAATGAATATCCTTTCACGAAATAATACGTAAAACATAAAACAATGTCTAGCTAAGAAACTTGAGTACTTGACTTGTATCATGTGATGTGTTTTATAATGATCTGTAACTGGTGTACAATAAAGTATTTTTGTATTGTATTGTATTGTATTGAGTAAGACCTACCGTCGACTCAAAGGTCTAGGTTATATTAGTTTGAGTTATTTACCTCAGAGTTCATTAGATTCCGCGGATTTATGATGGAGAGGAAGCTAGTGTTTTTCAATGGGACGTCATGTCATATTATTATTAACCTGCAGAATGAACACTTTTCTTGTATAGAGATATACAATACATACTTGTATTATGACACGTGCGGGCCGATTGGCCATTACGCAACTTACAGGTTAACATGGTATAGTGCCACAGCACCGCATTTTCAACTATACAATTTTTTATTATTTTATTTTGAGCCATTATTGTCCCACTGCTGGGCACAGTCCTCCCTTTTTTCCTTCCACTCCTCGCGATCCAACGCTGCAACAGGCCATGATGGAAGATGTGCCTCGAGCTCGTCACGCCATCTAATCCTGGGCCTTCCACGTCGCCTCTTAGCGTTTGGTGGGCTCCACTCTGTGGTGTATAATAGTAATAAACTTTTTACACTGATATAGGTGTAGTCACTACACAACCAGACATCTAATACATAATTAAATAAATAATGCTCGAAAATCCACACAGCATCATTTAGCCCCAAGCTGAGCATAGTTAGTTGTACTGGTACTAGAAGACGAAAGACGAGAAATTATACTAGTAAACTTCTCGCACTGGAATAGGTCATTTCATTACTACCAAATACCATAACCATTGATACTTAATCTAGATCGATCAACTTTTTCAATTTAAATAAAGTCATCAGTCAACCAAATTTAATTTTAATTTAAATAACAGTGACAGTTCTGATTTGCCAGAGGTGAAATTTAATAGTGTCATTAAAATTCAAATTGCAATGTGATTGATCGGATTTGTATTCATATGAGTCTATGTATAAAGCGAAAGCCTATATAAATAGAAGGTTAAAATTATTTGAAACTATTCTTCGATTTCGAAGTTTTGTTTTGGAAAGTTTAAAAACTGATTTGAACGACGGTAAAATGATGTATAATATAACGTATTAATATTAGTTTAAAACAATATAATTTACTTTTCTGCCCAAAGAATTAAAACCTTCCATGGTCCTTGTTACGGGGGTTGTCTATATATAAAAAAGTATATATATATAATGTAATGACATTGTATTTAGTATAATATCAATCATATAGTACCCATAACACAAACTCTGATTAGCTTGGGGCTGTATGGAATGTCCAGCATTTTTTATATATTATACTCGTATATTACCATTCTATTTAGCTAAACAACTTGCCACCGAAACATCCATCAAAAGCTTTGAAGTAAGATTCGCGGAAGGCAACAATGAATCTAAAATTAACTGCTACAACTGTCTGTACGTACTCCTTTAAGAGAGAAACTTGCAACATTACCAAACTCCTTAATTGGACCTGCATTCAAACAAAGATACTTCTTACGCAACTCGATCTTAGATCACGATAAAACAAACAGATCAACAGACAAACGACAAAAGAGAAATAAGATTGTATCTCACAGTAGTCGGTAGTAGGTCGGTAATTAGAAATGGAACTCGCATACCTATTTATCATGATGATCGAATGCAAAACCTTGGGTTATTATTGGCTCATTAAAATTATATACTTTGGTCTCCTATGGTACTATTAGAAAGCAAGGTCGGCATACAATTTTGCCCCGGTGTAAGCGGTACTTGCTGTGGTGTGGCTTAGATCTTGAGTGACAGCGACAATGTAAAAAAATCTCACTATCATCATCAACCTATAAGTCCACTGCTGGACATAGGCCTCCCGATATTTTTTTGTCTATTGGCGATTTCTCCGTCAATTATGGACTGATTTCGAAAATGATTTCGCTATTATATGGAAAATGATCCCGTGGTAGTTTTATAAAATCAAATGTTATTCCCGAGAGATAAGTACTTGTCTCGAAAAACAAAAAAACTGTGTAAATAATAAGGAATATACGAGGTCACTTTTAATTTTTATACACTTAAACTTTTCGCAGAAAATGCAGCTTATGCTCGTCATTACCCCTACAAAGTTTTTGTCGAAGAAGAGCCAATAACCAGTATCCAGATAAAAAATGGAAAGCATTCAAAATTCAAATTTATTTATTTCCGCTTACGAAATAAGCACTTAGACAAGTCAAATTCTTTACTATAAATTATTCTCAATCAAGAAATAAGATGATTGGATTTTTTCTCTTCAATTTTTTGTCCACTGTGATAGAAGTGAGAAAGAAACCACTAGTACATTCATATCTCTTATGTGTCTTGGTATACAGTTGTTTGCCTATGCGATAATAATTCATCTTCAATTTACTTATATAATGTATTTTAATTATTGAAAACAGAATAGAGGTGAGTCCGGTATACATTATCTAACTGAATAACTGTTGGCTTGGTTCAAAAATATCCAGCGTTATTGAAAAATCCGCGTACCGCTAGAGAATAACTTTACGAAGCGAACGAGCATCGCGCTCAACGCTCACCCACCCACCCGTCAGTCACCCGTCACCCGTCACCCAACCATAACTGATCCAGCCTGCAATAACTCTCACCTATTCTAGCCTACCATCCACCCAACTGATTTGGTTAGAAATATCTAATACCTCTTGTCATCCCTGTCTAACACCATGATTCTAATGCGAGTAAACGGGATAGTCAGTTATTCAAATTACCCAATACCTCTTGTTATCCCTGTCCAACACGAGGATTCTTAGGCGAGTAAACGAGATAGTCAGTTATTGGGTACCCATTTTATGCACTGCGTCTAAGTTCAACTATTTTGGTTGGTATGGGTGATTTGCAATATTGCATAGGTAAACAGGTGGCGAGGTAAGACTGCCGATCGTTTTCATCCTATTTAAATAAGTTTAAATTAGACCATACCTCAGCGTCATCTCAGCGTATTAAAATTGAATCAAAATTTGATTAATCATACATTTTTTTAAATATTAGACTAGTCATCGGTGGCCAGTGGCGCTAATTTTACCTACCTACGTGATTTGCTTACGAACTAATTATGCAGGCATTGTTTTGTTTTGTTGTTTATTGTTTCGTTTACTTCTGGAGTTGATCTTTTATTATGATCTATATTATAACTACCATTACCTTTATTTCGCTTTATGTGTGTGTGGATGGATATTAAGGCGAGGGGTAATAGGTAGGTAGGTATATTCTGTCCTCCTAACGATACGACGCAATGTCTATCGATTCAATAGGTACCTCATAACGCGCTACATTTAAGTTCATGGGCAAAGATATAGATAGCGCTTTAAATAGTATGAAATTTGCCTGCCTAATAAAACAAAAATATAGCGAGTAGCGCGATTAATAATTCTGGTAAGCACCACCTAGTTAAAAATGTACTATTAAATAGCACCTGTATGACCTGTCCGTCCAGCAATGTCTATCGAATCGATACCAAATAACGCACTACATTTTAGTTCATGGGCAAAGAGATAGATAGCGCTTTAAATAGTGTTACTGCCTTGGGTTTCGGAGTTGCCTTCTTGGATCGTTTCAATGAAAATCTTCTTTTATGTATAGGAATATAATCGTATTACAAGAGTACAATAGACGCAAGACGCAACGCGACGGGCCGTGGCGTCGAGTGGTGGAAGAGTAAGAATGGTACATAATATTCTGTTGTATTTTTATCGTTGCTAGGGATAAAATTCAAAATCAATCAATTCGGTAGGTACCTATTTATTTATGTAGTAAGATAAGCTTATGTTAAGGATAACTGATATACCCAGGTACTTATTACAATCAATAGATATATTTTACTATATACATAGAAAAGAAAATAATAAATACGATATGCAAAGAAATAGAAATTTCTGATATACCTTTTTGACCTTGACAAAAAGGTCAAGTGCAAGCAACTAAATCAATTTGACGTTGACATTTACACATATTTTGAGTGACGTTGACTTCTTGGAAGACTGGAACAAATTGACATTAGAAAACAGACACTGGCAGAGTCGTAGCGAAAAGCAAGCGGCGCCAAAACAAAAAAGAAGTTGAAATTGACATATGAAAAATGAAAATAGCTTGATATCAGAAATTTCTATTTCTTTGCATATCGTATTTTTTATTTTATTTTCTAGGTATATAAAAAATACATCTATTATTAGAAAATATATCTATTGATTGTAATAAGTACCTGGGTATATCAGTTATCCTTAACATAAGCTTATCTTACTACATAAATAAATAGGTACCTACCGAATTGATTGATTTGAATTTTATCCCTAGCAACGATAAAAATACAACAGAATATTATGTACCATTCTGTTGTATTTTTATCGTTGCTAGATAAATTGCACTTCTTTATTAAGAATATAGTTAGTGACGACGACGGTTTGTGCATGTACAAATGCACAAACCATCGTCATCAGTCCTTCGTTGGAGGTATGCTTAACTTGCTAAAAATAGGATTAATTTCATCAGGTGGACCAGCCCTATCGTGAGTATCCACGTCTCAGCTCAGTAGGTAAGTATTATGATATATAAATACATATAATTATGTACATAAAATTTGGGTATTGTAAAGTTATTGGATACCGGTTGGTGCTAACGTTATTCGAACAAAATATCCAACTAATAACTGTTGGTAAAAAAATCCAATAACTCCCACCTCTAAAACAGAAGCCAAGAAAAGTTTTTTAGTAGTGTATTGTATTGTTTTGGTGTCACGGGCGAGAACAATTTCATATGACACGCCTAGTTTTGTCAGGAGGATAAACGATAAACAGCTTTGTTTTCCGTAAGATTCTAGTTAAATCGCTTCATCTTATAACTCAGCGCAATACCTCGGTAGCTGTATGTGATCCAGATAGAGTCAAGTCACAAAGAGGCCCCGGCGACAAAGCCTGAGAACTGGAGCGGTTACCGGTACGTAGTCGCTTGCATTTGTTGTACCTGTAGGACTTGCTGAAATATGGCGACTGGTGGATAACAGGGATTCCTCAGTTGACTCTTTTGGGCTGCACTTTGTGTTATTGTTTAGTTCGAAGAGGTTGTTGGCAGCATTTTGAATAGACCAAAAGTGGAGTCTGACTTAGTCTGACTAAGTCGCTGGTTGGTAAACAAAATGTAATCGAAGGACCTTAAATGAATTTGAATGAAATATGATTAATGCTGTACCAGGAGATACCTAACGACAGTAATGAGGGAATACTATATAGATCTTTGCTTGTTACACAGGGTAGAAAAATAGTTTAGGTTGACTCAGTTGAATTTTATTGAGTCATGATGAATCAATGAATGAATGTACACTTTATTGCATTTTTTTTTATAAGAATTTCCAGTTTATTGCTAGTGATTTTCATCTTTTAGAATTTTGGTAGATTTATAGGTAAGAACTTTGAAACTAGCAATAAAAAATCTGTTGCCTAATTGACTTATGGATCCACGCATCGGCTTGCTAGACTTTTGATGATATATCAAGTGTGTTCCTGTTTACAAAAGGAATACTTATTGCAAAATCTGAAGAAGTGCTGTAATTTAATTTGCTAGAACTTTAGTATGACTACTTTAAAAAAACGGTTATAGAATTGGCACTGTGCTTTTAGGTAAGTATTGCAATTTCAAATATTACCAAGAAACAATGAAACCTGATGAAACCAGCAGCCCCAAATAAGCACTTGCTACATTATAACCAACTTAGCAAATAAATCAAATAATTGGCATCTCTGCGTAGGCTGTTATTGCGTTATGCAAATGTTAATTACAATCAAGAGACAGGTTTAGGTTATCTACAATTGCATTGTAAGGAGTTGTGAAATATCAGAATTATTTGACGTTCTTATAGTGTTGGAAACTGTATGATAATTTTTGCTACAACGTGGCATTCCGCGCGAAGCCTACCTGCAGTTATGTGCATTGTGCAAGTAGTACCTACATTTTGTTTTGTTTTGTTTGTGTTACATATTTTCTAGTAATAAGTAGTATTATATTCATAATATACTTATCTAAATTTGTTTGTGTGTTTGTGTGTGATGTCTAATGAAAATTTTTATTTCTTTCTATCAGTATAAGCGACCTCAACAATTACTGGCAGCTTACTAAAAACAAAATGTTAGGTATTATTCTAAATTTTAGTGGGAAACTGGCATATGCACTGACATATCGCATGGAAATGTATTTTAAACTGTCCCCTTGCCTTAACAGGTCTTAACCAGGTCAACTCCATGAAGTACCGGAGCAGATGACAGCTTGGTGATTGACAGCTTTGTCTCAGGTTCTGTAAGTGCGGGTTTGAGACCTATATGAGTTTAAATTATTGTTTTTCACTTACTGTGAATAAGCCTTTTCGAGGAACTTGCGTATCTATATCTTTCAGACCTTGTTTCAGTCCGTGTGATTAAATGTCCGTCGTACTAATGAAATGTCGATAAAAAGTCAATGAATTGTGTGAGTTGACAACTAGGTACGTTGACAATAAATTATCAAGTCCAATTACGTCATATTTAACGTAAACTTTCATATAAAACCGTTCATAAATCTTATAAATAAATAAATACATTACTGGCAACTTTTTCACTGTAATAAAATCATTGAAAAATGTGCATTTTAACGCGAGCTTCATTATAATTCCTGTCATGCAAGCCTCGCATAAATCGACCGGCAAATGCCAATATCCAGTATAAAGATTTCATACATTTTAACGTTAGGAAGCAAGAAGACGTGATGTTGAGATTTACTCACTTTACAAAGAAATAATATCGAATATACTTTTTGACAATTTTGTTTACAGAACGGATATACTATACGGTATATAAGAAATACGATAACTGTGCCTATCTCTTGCCGACAATATTTAATTCAGCTTTTCATTTCAGTTTCTAAAATACAACTTCTCTTTGGAAAAAAACTTTTCAAAGACTAAGTGTTTTATTAAAGAGCACTATGGAACACATACGCATGGGCAGGGTAGGTTACATTAGTCAAATATTTCCATATAAATTAAAAAAAAACACGGTATTGGGCCAGATGTTGCTTTGTGAATTTAAATTTTTACTTATTTTTGGTATCGTGTATACATATTTTGAGTAAATGTTAAAGACACTACAGTATATTACAATCCAGCCATAGAATTGGCTGATGGGTAATTTAGTTTTAACTTATTTTTATATCAACATATTACTACGAACGTGAAAAATTTACACATCATTAATTTATTCCATCTTGTATCCGTACACGACTGCAAGCAGCGCTAGCTAGTTCCAAATAATATGTGCGAAACACAAGAACCCTTTTCAGCCAGCACTCCACAAAGTAACATTAGTAGCAGTTGTTGCATTGACTAAACTATGAGTGCAAATCTGGTTCACACTTGCATGTTTCAGGAATAGTTAATGGTAAAGGAAATAGGACTTCTATGATATGTCATGTAATAAGCTACGATGTTATAACTAGAGTTGTTAGTCTGCTTAACTTGAGGCTAGATGATGATGCGTGGATTGTCCTGCATTATTAATTTTATTTTTATTTATTTACTAATACTACTGGCTGCCCGCGGCTTCGCACGCGTTGTTTCTATGGAAACATTTTAAGGTTATTATATCCCATGGGAACTGATTCATGGGAAAAAGTAGCCTATGTTTAATTCCAGACCTGGAACTACTTGTATGCAATTTCAGCTCGATTCGTTCTGTAGTTTTTGCGTGAAAGAGTAACCACATTCATACATACGAACTTTCGCGTTTATAATATTATAGTAGGAGGATAGTTGGCGGAAAGTAAACTAATAAAAAAAGTGTTGCAGAGTTTCGAAATGCTAAATGACGGGCTGTTTATAATGATTCTTGACAGTTTTTGATGACATATGAGATATATTACTTTAATCTATCGAAAATTCGCTCTTGTTTCTTTTTGCTGCGTCAGCATTCCAAATTTCCTCAGCTAGCACCCACAGAAAGCCCGCACAGCGAATTCACACGTTACCGTCACACGGTGTGCTACGTCGCAATCTACTGCAATTAAAACTTCAGTCGAGTTTGTTTACGAGTGCACCTTTCGCCCGAAATTTGTTAAGTTGTCCCAGTTTCTGGGTATGCAGAGCTAGCGGATTTTTCCTGTTATTTATTGCTGATATTGATATACCCTTGATTAATATTTAAAGGGAAAAACCAGTTTGTACTACTACACCTGTAACCGTAACTTAACTTTTTTTACTCTATTTCTCCATACAATCCCTTATGGTGTTTCCTTGCTACCCAAAAAACGTTTGTTATATAAATCATATATTTAAATGATATAAGAAATATGTATAATAGTAAAGTAAATTAAACGACATCAAGTGTATGAACATGTACCTACAGTGAATTGGATTTACTTGGAAGTAAATTACGGAGTAACACTACTTCAAGGACAGGGTTTGCGGATATTAACCATTTGTAAAAGGTAGACAATGAAAGACAAAATCCTCCTAGCTGATTTTTTCCTACGTCTAGTCTCAACGGATACTAGCCATTTGCGCAGGACATAATAATTAGAGATCGGATATTCGGATGCATATTTACCAAAACTTGAGATGTTGGCTGTTATAGAAAGGACTTTTTTTATAGAAAAATCCCGGATCGCGAGAAATTTGATATTTCATTTGTTAGCCAAAAAATCAGTTTTGGTAAATATGCATCCGATTATCCGATCTCTAATAATAATAGTGCACAAGTGTGTGTAAACACAGGTGAACTCTCTATTCCCTCACTCTCATAATACAATGAGACAATGATGTTACGATGATTACAAATATCTCCACCATGTTGGAAATAAAGAAATTTTAAAAAAACTAAACGTGAATAACAATTCAAACTCAATAGCATTTATTTCTTTTGGCTAACAAAATAAGCACTTAGACAAGTCAAATTTTATACTATTCATTATTATCAAATAACATTATTTTAATTTTAATGTTCACTTCAATTTTTGTCCACTAGTCTAATAAGTGAAAAAGAAACCACTGGTATGTTAAAGAGAAAAGAAGAAGAAAGAAAAGAAAGAGGAAGATATAACTTATGTGTCTAATACATTTTATTTGCTAAATCTAAATATAGTGCGATTTTAGATACATGTCAATATTTATTTAAAGCTAAGCATAACACCTAATTTTTTACATACTATTGTCGGTGCGGAACTGAGCGGCATCTGGCCAAGCATTAACATCATTGATGTAATCATCTATGGAGTCGAAAGCCTTCTTCATAAGATTCGTCTAGAAGTAATGGAGATCGATGCTATTGCAGGTCTCAGCGCGGCTCACAAGTTTATCCGCTAACCAGACACAACTAATAACTTAGAGGTTTATCACAATGGACCTGCAAGTTTGAGCTCTGAAGGTCTTGCTTCAATATTGTTCCGAAACTTCCCGAATAATGTGTTGCACTAGATAGTGGAATGTTATCTTGTGGTATCTTGTTCAAATGGAAGCTCGTACGGAACTTGTATAAAGTAGTTATAATATAATAAAAAACAGTGTATCTACATAGTAACTCTACTATATTATACGTTTTGGTATATTTGTGTTTGAAAGCCAGTACTTTTAAGAAAATGTGACCTACTAAACTTACTACGTGGAAGTAAATACTATAACACTGAAGGGTATGCCACTTGACGGTGGTTGCATGTGCAACATGCTAGTGGTTTCTTTTCACTTCTTCCACTAGTGGACAAAAAATTGAAGTGATAAAATAATTTTATTTGATAATAATTTATATTTAAAATTTGACTTGTCTAAGTGCTTATTTTGTAAGTCTAAAGAAATAAATGATTTTTTACTTTACTTTTACTTTACTTTACGGAATATTTTTTCCTCGCACTAAATAATACAATATTATGCCATAATAATATAATATTATATTATACCATTACAATATTATAATTCTAAAACAATCAAACATAGCTAGACATAGCTCAAAGAATTAGCAAGCTGAAGTGGCAGTGAGCCGGCCATATCTCGCGAAGAACCGACGGCCGCTGGGGCAAACGTATTCTTGAGTGGAGACCACGACTCGGTAAACGTAGTGTAGGACGCCCTCCGACCAGGTGGGATGATGACCTGCGAAAGACTGCAGGTAGATGCTGGATGCGGCAAGCTGAAGACAGGGCGCTATGGCGCTCATTGGGGGAGGCCTATGTCCAGCAGTGGACTGCTATAGGCTGATGATGATGATGATGAAAACAATCAAACCCAATCATACGAATATTATAAATACATAAATGCGAAAGTTTGAAAGTGTTACCATTTCACGCCAAAACTACTAAACGGATTGGGCTGAAATTTTGCACTACCTTACTTTATTTTATATCATTAATCAGTTCCCAAAATAACCATAGAAATAATGCGTGCAAATCCGCGAGCAGGAACTAGTTTAAATATAATATCATGATATCTTCACGACCACTCCTAAATGATATGACCAAAGACACATAACAAAGATAAACTGTTAGACCAATTTATATAAAGAGTAATTCTAGACTCATTTTAGAGAACTGTAACTTCTAACAATGCACTTAGTAATAAACTACTTAGAATATCACTCTATTTGGCAAAGTTTCTGGGCTCTTACGGGACCTTAAAAGTACCCCGATATTGCTTTTAAAGTTATGAAATATTATCTCATACATTGTCTACACTTGCGCCAAGCGAGTTGTTCAGACTTTGAAAATTTATATTTGGTACGGTATTTTGAATTTCAATGGTAATTGTCGTTTTGAAAGCTTTTTTATTATGTAGTGCTATTTTAGATTTCATAGAATTCATAGTTTTAAAATTTTGATAACTTATATTTCTTTGGGGTCATGTTCCTTTTATTTGTTAACAATATCCACTAATCAAACAATATCTATAATCTACTCTATATATTATAGGCATACTAAATAAATAAATACATATAGTTATCAAGCTAGTGAGTAATACCAAAATTAAATATATACAGATACACCTAGAAATACATACAGTACGGTATTCAGTGTATCATAAATTTTAAACATGATATTAAAGAAGGTGAAACAGGTGTTTTTAATAATTTAACGGTTTCCAATAATACGAAAGCCTGCCCGCCGATCAAAATTTAACGAAAATGGTTTATTTTGGGAATGAAGGTGAAATATCACGAACAAAATGCATGTAACTAATGCATCCGTTCTTGTCCTGGTGATTAATTAATTACACTTTGTTTTAATAATCATAAAATTTTAAACAAATATTTATTTGATAGTCTTCCTTACTTAATACAGTAAATAGGCAAATCTTGCGGATAGTCCTGGTAAATGCGATAAAATGGCCACGAAGGTGTATAAACACTGACGGCAACCACTTGGATATCATCTTTTCCACTGAACAGGAAAGATTTTCATCGCTATAAATATTTGTTTAGAAAAAAAAATATTCAGATACGAAATTGGATGATTGAGTTTGTGCTACCTTGTAGTTAAAAATGTTTATCAAAACATTATGCATATGAAAAATTGTCGCGATTATCAAAAGGGCACATGCACTGCGGCAAAATTCACGATTTTTCTTGACAGCATCCGCAATAAATCAGTAGCATAGTCAACACATCCAACTAAAAAAAAACGCACCGTGACCATTAAGCCCAACAAAGTGCCGTGGATGTCATAAAATATATTTTCCGATAGCCAAATTGCTGCATCGGCGTTGGTCACAAATCTTCTTCGATAAATTTTGCCAAGCAGCCCTACTACCTATCTGTTTTCATTAATACCTCGCTTAAATTGCTATTCAATGTTTGATGATTTATCTTACCTGCAACATTTTTTCTGTAGTTTTAGTATTCGTTTGTTTGCGACCAGATTATTTCATATGATTATGTAGAATTTACTTAGTACCACTACATACTGTGGTCAAGCTCAAGCTATTAATGCTTGAAAAATGCTTTACACGTTTGTAATAATCGTAGTCCGGGAAGCGAGAAGAAAACGAGAACCTAAGTACCTTTGATAAGAAAACTGGTTTAATTATTTTCTAGATAATGATCGAGATACAATAGTAATAGATGCAAAGTTTGGACACAGCGGCGGTGGGTCGACGACAAATACGTTTTGTGAATTATGCCGGCTAGATGTGGTAAGTGGTTAAATCGTTGGCCAAAACAGAACGGATTCCTCTCAGGAATTCTGTGGAGGAGATCCCGTCCGTGTTCTCAAGTCATCATCATCATCCTTATAGAAGAATATTACTTGGAACTTATGTTGGTACCTTTTAACATTAGGGGTTTTCTTGTATCGAATCTCTTCGTCTCAATAAAGAACATTCGAGACCTTTATGTGTGTCATCAGGTGATCCTGAAAGACTGCAGGTAGATGCTGGATGCGGCAAGCTGAAGACAGGGCGCTATTAAAGGCCATTAAGGGCCTTTATTAAAGATAAAGATATTTGGCCATAAACAATTGCAGTAAGTTTCGTACAATAACACATTGTAATAGTAGTACACACTTATACACAGTACACATAAAATTAAATAAAATAAATCTACAGAGAAACAATAATAAATGGCTACCGTGCTAGCCTGCTGGCCAAAAAAGGTCAAACTTAGCTTGGTGCTGAACCATGCGTGGCGCGGAACAACGCTGATTTTCAGTTTGAACCTGATTATTTAGTTACATCACGGAAAAGGAGATGCTCAAAAAAAAGAATATGTAGTAAAATAAAAAAACAGTAAGTAGAATGCAACCTTGTTTGAAAGTAAATATTTTTAAACTTACGCGATTTGAACACATAATAATAAAAATAGGTAAATAAACGCGATAAATTCCCGTTGTATCAATACTTATTTGTCAGTGTCATGCATGAGTTGTCATCTGTCAACTCAGCGTGTGACGTGAAAGGTTAGAGTTACGTGGTTTGGTAGAAATGGTAGAAAACCTTAACAGTTATCGGTATTATTATGATTTTTATTTTTAGCTATTGACAGTCAGAACATCTTTTAAAAATCATAGATGAAGTGCGGGGAAGTGGGGGTCCACTGCTACCTACTTACATACATTTTGTGCAGGGACCATGTTTTTTTTAGTACGTTTTTAAGATTTGAAGCCGTAGTCGTAGCCGTTTTGTTTCACTGCACACTAAAACTAGTAAACAAATCTCAAATCTATTGCTTTTTAGCGATCTGAGTTCAAAGTTGTACCTTCAGAGTGAAAGGTACTTTAGTTGGCATTTTATTTGTCACGTATTGTGTCCCAATCGGTATTTTGCGGTGGCCAAAGTGCTAATCTTAACTTGCGATCTGTGTAGTTATTTTGTTTCCCAATGCCTTAAACGTAAGGATCTAAAATTTATGTTCCGTTCATTTTGGAGCTAAGCGCTTATCTGTAGTAGGATTTCTAAATCGAAAATCTTTGAAAGTAGATAATTTCCTGTCTTAATTTTCGAATTAGCAAAGACAATATTTATGCTGGCAATAAATAAATAATGTTAGACAATACACATAGCCTCTTCTAGTCCGAAGCTAAGAAGTGTCACAATTGTAAGTTTCATAGATAAGACCACGATACGACTGAGACTGAGAAAGATTGTGCTTGTAGAATACCAATAGGTGTCAATGGTGGTGATTTAGACGCGATACTACTGCCATTGTGAGGCGATTGTGTTAGTGGAATTAGGCCCCAGATCTTCTGTTATGGGATGACTGATATAATAACAATATATGATATCTATGTAATTTAATGTATTAAAAATATCGTATACATACATATAATAATCAGTCATTAAGTTTCAATAACACACGCTCTTTAGCTTGAGGCTAGGCCCGTCATCTTGACGTTGACGACCCATGTGGCGCGGTGGGCGAAGGTCCGCCTCGCAGGAGGTTGCGGGTTCGATTCCCGCCTCGGAACAATTGTGTGTACGATCTGCAGATATTTGTTCCGGGTGTTCTGGTTGTTTTTCTTTGTATAATAAAAAATATATATCTATGTATGTAATATATTGTATTATGTATATCAGTTATCTAGTACCCATAACACAAGCTCTGCTTACCATGGGGCTACATAATGCTGTGTGAATTGTCTAGCAATATTTATTTATTTATCTAGATGATGCTGTGTAGATTGTCCGGCATTATTTATTTATTTATATTTATCGAGGTACGCAACAATGTTTTACCTGAAGAAATAATGTGACAGATAATTTCGGTTATACACGAGTATTTCTTTCTTACAAAATCGCTAACTGGTGTTAATAAAGAAAAATCGCATTGTCCTGAGGCGAAACAGTTTTAAACCTTAAATTACTAAGGACACTTTTCTACTTATTGAAACACAGAACGATGAACCAGCTACAGCATTTTAACTCTTAGCTCCTTGCCATAAAGATGAAGTTAAAATTAGACCTTCAACAGATGGTAGAACAAAAACCTGTTAATTACGAAGAACTTTTGCAATACTAGTTCAATAATTGGTTGTAGGGCGCGCGACAGAGTGAGCAAAAAGCACTGCAAAAACATTGTTGCTCGTCTTGATGCCACAACTTGATGACGACGGGTAGAAGATAAAATGGAGAGAGAATATAGTCACTCATTTATTGCCTACATTGAATTGTCTTGTCTAATCATTGATATATTTTATGATCGATTCATCATCATCAGCCCATAGCAGTCCACTGCTGGACATAGGCCTCCCCCAATGAGCGCCATAGTGCCTTGTCTTTAGCTTGCCGCATCCAGCATCTACCTGCAGTCTTTCGCAGGTTGTCATCCCACCTGGTCGGAGGGCGTCCTACTCTATATTACGTCACTTCGTTACGTAATGATCGATTATGTACAAATAAATCGTTCATTATCAACTATAAGTTACGCCCCACAGTATTAAATGTGTTAATATGTTTGATAATCGACCACGGGAACACTATAAATAATAATAAATAATGCTGGACAATTCACACAGCATTATCTAGCCCCATGGTAAGCAGAGCTTGTGCTATGGGTACTAGATAACTGTTATACATAATACAATACATTACATAGATATATATTTTGTATTATATATAGAAAACGACCAGAACACCCGAAACAAATATCTGCAGATCGTACACACATTTGTTCCGAGGCGGGAATCGAACCCGCAACCTCCTGCGTCGCAGGCGGACCTTCGCCCACCGCGCCACATCGGTCGTCAACACTACACTTCTTATCTTCATACTTTCGATTATTTGTATATTGATTTCCTGATATTAGGCAGGTAGGTACGCCAAATAAAACCTGACTTATCATTTTCAAAGTCTTCAAAGGAAAACCTTGTCGTTTGGGAAGTCTGGTCTATCTTACCTACTCTTTGGCCCTTTGCGTTGGTTCCAAGCATCGTTCGTCAGCTGCCATCAAGGACAGCAAAATATATCGGGACAATGTTCTGAAGATAATTATTGCCTAAGACCAACTCGTCTAGAGCCCCAAGGCCTAGCATGTGATGGGTCATCATGATACCCTGTGGGGGTATGGTTACTCTGGGCATGTGGTTAGTAATTATAGCTCGCAATGCAAACAGCGAGCCGTGACGATGGTGGTAAATTACGAACGAGTATGCGAAGAAGGAAGTTTGTGATTTCACTGGACTGTGCTACTTTTAATTTCTTACGTTTTTTGCTATCATTCCGGGGCTTTGAAGCCGATAAAGAAGTTATGTACTTTCTTCATTACCTCCCATGATTTTATATAGCAAAGGCCGATATTTAACTCATATTGCAAAGAACCATGCTTCCAAAATATGTAAGCATCAATCTAATCTATCAATGGATTAATCCAGTGGATGAGATTGGAATAGGGACATGCTGCGATTTCCTCCTTCCTCCTTGATTATATCAAAACACTTCCAAAATCCTCGTTCTTAGACCACACTTTCTTGGATCGAGCATGGCAACAGTTATATAGATTTTATATATTTTATTTTATTTTAACAATCTTAGGAAAACTTACAGCTAGATAAAGATTAGATACAAGAATATATAACTTAAGGCCAATTAGAAGTTTCCACAAATAATTTGAAAAAAAAGCAGCAATTTAGAAAAATTTTACGTAATTTTACATTTATATTATTAAGTTAAAAGAAAGAAAAGGTTAAACACACAAAAAAAATATTATAATGAAAATACATGAAAACTGACTTCAATTAGTAAAAAAAATATTACCTAGTAGGCGCTTAAGCTGAACAGAAGTATTGAAAAATATATCAATACATACTTATATAGTTTCTTTGTGACCTTTAATACTTCCCTTTTCAGGACCTGTTTCAGAAACCGTTTTCAGACACAAGCCTCTCAAACAAAGCAGGTGCAACATAGACATTTAATATCCACCTATCGCATTTACCATTTGTGGGAGAAAATAAATGATAAATTTATAACTAGTTTCTGCCACAGGGTTCGCATGCGTTGTCTCTATGCAAAAGCAAATGTTGTGCACTTTGAGTGCTGAAATCACACGGTATATGTTTTCTACAAGTGACTAATATGCGTAAATCCACACTAGCGCAGCGGCTGAGAAAATACAGATCTTTGTGACTCAGCACAGCCGTAATATTTTTCGAACGAAACGCATGTGCGGCGCAACACAACCGCTGTGTAGAGCGGCAGATCGCAGTCGTCGAAAAAAAATCGCAGTCAAAGTTTTAATAACATTTCGATCCCATGGGATAGAAATGCCATTTATGATATACAAAGTAACGTAAACCTGAGCTACTTCTGAAAATTTCAGCCTGATCCGTTCAGAAGTTTTAGCGTGTAGAAGTAACAAACATCCGAACATCCAAACTTTCGCATTTATAATATAACTGTGATAATTAATTTAAATCATGTGGACACAAAGTGCAATTTCCAATCCATACCATCAATACATCAATCTCTACAGGACAGAATGTAGTCAATATCCGTGTGGTCTGCAACTGTCCCTATAAGGTCAGTGAACAAGGTGCCTCCAGCTCGTATGAACGAGACTTGAACGAATCATGAGTATTTATAGCGTTGCATCCTCGATACGTAATATTATGGCCGCCTTGGCCGTTAATTAAAGCAATGGCGCAAAAAGTGATAGAACACGGTGTTATTTTGTTGTGTTGGACAGCAGAATTTAATTGAATGAAATGGAATGAATTGATGAAAAATGGAAACAAAATTGACAGAACAAATCAACGAATTTCAGCTACTGTGTGTGTATAATGACGGGTATTACAATGTGCAGTGAGAGAAACTCGGTTACACTAACCACTACACCATAGTTACATGTTATAAAGTCTTGAAATTTTAGTATCGTTATTCGTGATAATAACAAAAAAACTAATGTTTTTCTTTCAATACTGAAAGAAAAACATTAGTTTTTTTATTAAAATAATTGAATAAACTTTATAATAAAATAAAACAAGTTAAAAAGCCAAATTAACGAGAATAATGTAAACTATAATCAATATTTTTATATTCACGGATTTGAACCTGCATGCTACTGAATGACACTATTACATATTCTGTGAGGGGGTTACCAATTAATGCTTCTGTCTGTACATAAGTTACTGTAATCCTCGTGTTCAAAACTCCGTTTAACCATCAAAAATCAAAATGTGCTTTATTTTCTTTAGACCTTAAAAGACTTTTGGACACGTCACCAAAACGACGTCTACCCTCTTGATAATTTTTTCCATGACCTAAATCAGTCTTTCTTTGAGTAAACATAATGGTTACACTCATAATTTACTTAAAAAGCCTATATTTCCTGTTCATTCAAAAGCACCGCGTCTCTAACCTAGTAACGTACTTATTAAATTCCTCTTTTATAATATCTACTTAAGAGTGTATACTACCTCAAACTGCTAGTTTTCAACTCCGCCGGATGTCCATATCGTCTAAACTACTGAATATTTAACTTCGAAATTGATATATGGTAAAGTTCAGGACTTAATCTATCGATCATATGTTTCGAAAACACGATTCCATAAAATTTTCTCGATAGAAAAAAATCGCAAAGTTACCTCTAAATTTTTACTAAAACCTAAATTTCTCAATAAATACAGAAGTTCAGATCTTGACAATAAGCGTGGTAATAGAATTAAGTATAAATAAGAATGTTATATGTTTCGGTTTTTTCAAATAATGTCCTAATTAATAGGTAAATGATTTTTGGACTTGCGTTGCAATGCCCTGTCCCGCTCTTATGAACGCAAAATCATATGTCTAGCCTTTTCACACAAAGTTGAGGTTGTATGGGCCCTTAAATTAATCGTCCTGCTAAATTTTCTCAGCCATTTTGCCGCTTGTGACTATTATTCAAATACCTCAGATCAATTACTCTGTTTCTCGCTTTTTCTGCATCAGTGTCATTAAATTGAAGCCTATGCGGACCAGATAAACGAGTTACTAGTATCGCTGATTCACTGCATAATAACTGTTAATAGAAAAGAGACCTTATTTCTTCGCCTTAAGGTACATCTAAATTTATTATGATTTATTAGCTCACTAGATAGATTCTGCCCAAAAGCCCATCCTACACTGAGATAACCCGATTTTTTGATTCTTCGGGCTATTCTGGCTTTTAATTAACTCCTTCACAGTACATCCTTATTTCTATTTTAGACTTTCTTTTTTCTTTAATAATGTTCTAGCAAGGAATAGTAATTAACATAATTTTTCTTAATTTAGATTTAGATGGAAGACTACTACTGTTTTAGAAAGAAATGGCGACATCTGGCCGCAATAAAAGTTGTGCTTTTCTCATTCCTATCATAACGTAAAGTGAATCATAAGCTCAATCATCTGGATACTCATTATTCTGTGGTCACATCCAGCTGCTGATAAAAATAGGTCTTAATATAGGCAGTAATTGCTTCAAGTGAGCTTTAATTTCTTCTGGCGGGTAGCTAAATTAATCTGCAGGTTGTCGCTAGGAATCCCATTTTGTACCGGAGAATTGACGTTGAATGAATTGTTGTGGTACTGGATTTTTATATGTAGACATACATATTATTATGACAACGCGTCTACGTAACATCTGCTTTTCAACACAATTATAAAGTGCCGCGAAAATAACTATTGATTTCTATATAATGTTATAGATATTTATAAATATGTAGTATATTATGGATGTTGTAGCGAATCCGGACAGAATTAGTCATGGCTTACCTTAGTTTGCAGATTCGAATCAAAGTGGCTGTTAAATAATTAATAAATCCACATAAACATCATCTGGCCCCAAAATGGGTACTGAATAACTGATATACATATTTAATACAATGCATTATTATATAATTTTCATTGTACATAGAAAATACCCAGAACAACCGAAATAAATATTTGCAGATCGTACATATATTTGCATCAAGTCGGGAAACGAATACCTCCGGTGGCGTCACAGGCGGACCTTCGCTCGCCGCGCCATCTCGGTCGTCTTCTAAATCACACGACTCGGACTTATGTAACGTAACCTACCTGTATAGTTATCTACTTGATAATGACGTCTTAGCAGCTATTTGCAAAAGGAACTATGAAATAAATAACTAAATTTTCCTAAGGTATTTGAAGAATCAAGCGCGCATTGAGCCTTGCGGTTTGTTTAGCACCACAATGCGCAACACTAACGAGCCTAGCGCCTGAATAAAACATTGTTGGATATAAGTGAAGTTATAAGCGACGGCGATGTTTGATTCTTGCGTCTTAGGCGCAGCGACCAAGTATGTCGTGGCCCCCAAAAGTACATATGCCGGCTTTGGTTTGAACTTATCCAATTATGTATCAATAAAATCATATCGTCAGGCATCCTGATTGCTTGATATCAAGCAAGATTTGATATTAAGAGTGTATAATACCTCAAACTGCTAATTTTCAACTCCGCCGGATGTACATATCGTCTAAACTACTGAATATTTAACTTTGAAATTGATATATGGTAAAGTTCAGGACTTTCGAAAACACGATTCCATAAAATTTTCTCGATAGAAAAAAATCGCAAAGTTACCTCTAAATTTTTACTAAAACCTAAATTTCTCAATAAATACAGAAGTTCAGATCTTGACAATAAGCGTGGTAATAGAATTAAGTATAAATAAAAATGTTATATGTTTCGGTTTTTTCAAATAATGTCCTAATTAATAGGTAATAAGCTAAAACTTGATTTTTGGACTTGCGTTGCAATGCCCTGTCCCGCTCTTATGAACGCAAAATCATATGTCTAGCCTTTTCACACAAAGTTGAGGTTGTATGGGCCCTTAAGCACTATCTTCTCGTCACAGATACCGCAAACTCTCAAGATAAAAGTCTTTAAACTTTTAATTAGTGTTATTTATTTATTTATTTTATACTTTTTGCATGAAAAACATAACACAAAACTTATTCTAGAAAATAATAATTATTAAAAAATATTGAATTCTTATTACTTAAAAGCTTGGAACGAGTTTTGCTCCAACTCAAAATCTAACAACTTACAGATAAGCAAATCTATGTACTAGACACATAAGTTATGAACATACTGGTGGTTTCTTCTCACTTCTTCCACTGGTGGACAAAAAAATTGAAGTGAACATCAATATAATAATGAATAGTATAAAATATGACTTGTCTAAGTGCTTATTTGTAAGCCTAAGGAAATAAACTTTCATTTCATTTCATTTCATTCTTATTTTAGCGTTACCAGTGATAACTTATCCAAGACGGCATTGCTAACTAGATGCTTCGTGCATAAGTTCAAAGTTGCTCAACGAGCTATGGAGAACTATGCTCGGAGTTTCGTTTCGCGATAGAATGCAGAATAGGGAAATCCGCAAAACAACTAAAGTAACCGACACAGCTACCGATGGGCAGGTCATATAGCAAGCAGAACCGATACATTAACTCCCCGTGAAGGTGCAATGCGACGGATGGAGGCGGCTCAGGACCGCTATGATGGCCTCGTTTGAAGGAGGCCTATGTTCAGCAGACGTAGAGGTCTACGGGCTGTTGATGTTAAAGTAAGATTTGGCAAAATTAATATGTATTTCATAGAGAAACTGCAAATTTATATACTTAATTATTGTAGTAAGTACTATCTATAAAATTATTGTCAAATTCTTTACCGGTAAATTATTTTTTTTACCCACAAAACTAAAAGTCCGCTCGACTTTTGTATTGTATTGTATTGTATTTCTTTATTATTAAAAACTTATTCTAATCTTATTTCTACGACACTTTAAACCAGATAAGGATCTATGTCTAGATTCGTAATTATCTTCTTTGACTTGGCCCACACACAGGCACCGACATTTCACTTCGTAGAATAGACTTGGTTTGGCTGTAACCTAAATATCAAGTTTCAGACTTAACGTTATAAGGAGAATCTAAGTATCATTGTTATTTTACAGTCCTTGGCTAAGGGGTTCAATTATAATCTCATAAACTGTAGTTAATTATACAGTTTGTAAACCATTATTTCCAAAGGGACAAAGTACGCAGTAGGTATAACATCATCATCATCATCATCAGCCTATATTAGTCCTGGCTGGACGCTGGAGGCCTCCCCAATGAGCGCCATAGCGCCCTGTCTTCACGCATCCAGCATCTACCTGCAGTCTTTCACAGGTCGTCATCCTACCTGGTCGGAGTCGTGGTCTCCACTCAAGAACACGTTTGCACCAGCGGCCGTCGGTTCTTCGCGAGATATGGCCGGCCCACTGCCACTTCAGCTTGCTAATTCTCAGAGCTATGTCGATAACTTTGGTTCTCTGTCGGATGTATTCGTTGCGATTCCTATCCTTCAAAGAAACTTCGAGCATAGCTCTTTCCATAGCTCGCTGAGCGACTTTGAACTAGTGGACCAGCCCTATCGTGAGTGTCTGCGTCTCAGCTCCGTAGGTCATAACGGGTAGGACGCAATGCTTGAAAACTATGTTACAATTACTAATTATCTTGTATCGTCCTAATATTCATTAAATACATTGAATAATATGTAAATATAACGAAATATTTAAATTATTTTTAGTTTATTAACTAATTTATGAGGTACCACTATTTTATTATCCTGTAAAAGAATATCTACATGTTTTAAATAAATAAATACAAATAAACATATACAAAATCACAATGAATAAAATTCTGCGGTGAATTCTAGGACATCTCTCAAATTATGTAGGTTTTTGTTACCATGGAAATCATTTTACGAATAACACTAATAATAATCTCTTATTGGCCGTAAGTTAGATTATTAAGGTTTAAATTATTTAGATTAAGGGCTGTTGATTTTTTTGAAACAATAAAAATAAAAATAAAAATAAAACACACACAGATAATTTTAATATGGCAGCAGATGTTGCAGTTAAATAAAATGCACATGTCTGATTGACCGCTAACTACTTTTAAATAACCCTTCGTATCGTATAATTATAGTTTTGACACCTTATCACTTCCTCCCTTTATTCACACGAACCTTAACGACATGAATTTTAAAAATATAATATATATATGTAGGTATATGAACACAATTTCAAATAAATCATATCCACCACGACTAACTCTTTTTTATTTAAAGGCGTTTGTTTTAAACTGTATTTAACTAAATTGCACATAATTAGGTATATTTAAGTAGGTATCAAGTAATAACAACCTTTGTTTATAGTTTCATAACTATAAATATATGATGCTATTAGCTGCTTTTTACAAAGGATTATTAAGAAGCAGTTAAATTAAAGGTAACAAAGGACAATAATTTTAGGCTTTCGAATATTGTCCTACTCAGTAATTAGGTAGGTCTTTGACATTTAAAGTATAGCCTAGGTCATGTTTTGTCCCCATTCTTTATTTTACCCTTGAAAAACCCTTTTAATTTACCGTATGTCCCTTGTAGATAGTATTTTTTGTTGTCTGTAGCTTTTACAAAGAAAACAGGTTTGTCTGTAAGTAATAAGAGTTATGATGACAGTAGTAATAAAGTACAATAAGGTAGTAATTTCCAATCTAGTATCGATATGGATCAGTTATGCTTCCTGTAGATTATTTGCAACAGTCTGCAGTTAGCTCAATCGTTTCAGTTGTGAGTACTAGTTCTAATTTGTTTCTAATATTTGATTGTAATTTTAGACTTAAGTAACAATAAATACTTCATTGACTGTAGGAAATAGTTTCTAAGTTGCTGTTTGATTTAATGTAAACCAGGATATAACCGAACTCGTGAATGGCCCTTAATGTAAACCAGGATATAACCGAACTCGTGAATGGCCTGTGCTGGCCTGTGCTCATAATTGATAAGTAATGCAATTGATGGAGCAGGGTTCATAATAAAAAGTTCAAGAAATGAAAACATCGTCAATTAGGTGGTTAAACAATCATAGTGTTCGAAGTAAGACTAGCGCAGAAATAACGCGACGCGATACATTAATTTAAAATATACTTTTATATACTACGCAAAAAGGTACAAATTAGTTGAGCATAGTAGTTGTGCCTTGAGTGCTGAAGGAAATTTGGGTGACATAATACGAAAACTTCCCGCGACACCGTGCCTTATGCTAATTTGTATCTTTTTACGTGGCAAATAAAGTTACATTTTGAATCAAAATGCGCGCAGCCTAACGTCTTTGTGTGAGCTGACCCTTACGTTTACCCATTAGATGAGTTTCTTTGTCTTTTACTTTTGTTAATATTCGTTGGAGAAGCCACTGGTTCCTGAAAGACATTTTTTTAACTAATTCCAGAAGCTATGGATGGCCCATTTTGTCTGTAAGCTTAATTGCTTGTTAAAAAGCTTGCAGCAGGATTCTTAAGATTATACTTTTAGATCATTTATTAAAATATATTTAAAGTTTGCATAAAAGTCTATAGGTCGCACATGATCTTGGCCCTGTTTAATCAAAGCCTGCGCTTACAACTAGCCAGTACCGGCGCCGCCGGTTAGTACCAGCGAATATTACATTCCACATTTGTGTCATTTGAAGAAAATGTCCGAATAATTACAGAGTCCGTATAATTTGCGTATTCCGGTCTGTAGAGTCCGACATGTGTTCGATAACTGACATTATTGCGAGTTTTTTTTTGTTTTTTTTTTGCATACAATCTGGATTTTTGCGGCTTGATTAAGTATTTCAGTTTTATGTGTATACCTACTATCGGCATCATGTTTTTTCCTAAGCGATATTTAAATTAACCGACGACGAGAAAACGAGAAGTTACGTAACCTTAAAAATAAATTGAAAATACAAATTACCAAATCTTTCATCACCTACCTACTTAATTTATGTAAATTGTATAACTAACACGAATAATTTTATTATCTTTCATTGTTTAGAAAGGTACTATAAAAATCTCATCCTTCCCAGAAAATGTTGAATCCTACATAATATTTTGCCTCAGAACCCGCTCCTATTTAGAGAAGAATCCATGCTGATGCTATAAAAGCTAAAGTAATTCAGTTTGTCGGGTTGTTAAATACTGGCTGAACGGATTTTAATGTAGCATGGCTGAACGGATTTTATGTAATGTGCAGGGAGGTAGACAGTATCCTAGGGACAAACATAGGGTACTTTTTACTCCGAAAAGCGCGTGCAAAGCGGTGCTATAATTAGAAACTGTTGTTAAGAAAGTTTTCAATCTCTGAATTTTAAATGCCCGTCTGTATATTCCATCAATATATTTTAATTTTATTATGCAATAGACAAAATGAGTAAACATTTCCACAAAACTACATTATCCAATGAGTTATTCGGGACACACTTTCAATTTAAACCAATAACAATACAAAATCAACTTCAATTACCCAACCTGATAGAATTTGTATTATTTGCAATAACAATAAAAGTGGCAACCGGCCGCATTATGTAACGCCGCATTACAAAACTGACATACGAAAGCCACTTGTAATTATATCTCAATAGTGCTTATTACATTGGCCTTGTCAAAGTTTGAAACGGTAGCCTATGTAACAATAAGCCAATCACATAGTCGCAAGGTAGTATCAAAAACTACACACAGCAGGAAAGATTGCAAAGCAAAATTGATGAAATCACAAAACATAATAATTTGAAACCTAAAACCATGGAAGTAGAAGTAGAGAAATCAAGATTGTAGTTTCTGTCTAATAAGCTTAATATTTCTATGTCAAATTGACACTTGACAGGCAAAGATAAAGTTCTGATAGCTAAATAATACAAGCGCTTATTTTGAAAGCTACTGTTTATCTAGATTTTGAAACAACTCTTACAGAACTAGTTGTAACCGATTGGACTGCATTCTGGATCCAGAATCAAACTCAAGGTGAGTTGCGTGCGGCTGGATTCTAGAAATTAATTAACAACTTGTTTTGCTGTCAAGTTGAGAGATGACATTCTTTTAGGTCTAAAATTATGGGTGTTGCTCAAGGATGGTTGCTTACACCTGTATATTTAAATCATTTCACGAGAGTCGACGCTTTTTAAAAGAAGTAAAGTTAGTTCGTAGGTATTCCATGAGCGTCACTTTGGCAAATAATTCTTCTGTCAGATGATACATGTAACAATTTTCTATTATTTCGTATTAGAGGTCAGTGAGCAACAGAAAAAGACAGAAGGTGGTGGTATTTTTAAAACAGATGTGCTGATTTCCTAATAAACACTCGCTTCTTTAAACTTGTGTGTATCATTGATGATAGATAAAACGGCCATTCTATTTGCGCGTTATTTTAATATTATCGTAGACCTTGTCAGATTAACAATGGGTTGAAAGGTAAAAGATGAAGAATCATCAGTTGGCGAATCCGAAGCTATTTTGTACTTAAGTATATCAGTCATCTGATAGATAGATAGATAAAGCATTTATTCGACATCTGATGCCCATAACACAAGATTACACAGCATCAAATCAGGCTGTGATAGGTGCTGTGTAAATTGACGAGAATTATAAATTTATTAATTAATAATTCTTTATGTCCAAATTAATAATCAAATAAAGACTAGATGTAAGACTCAATTTGGATTCAAAAGTTAAGTTTTTAAGTGGCTTCATTATGTAAAAGTTATAATACTTTAGCATTAAAGTCAAAATACAGTCTCAGTGCGTAACTAAAATAGATAAAGTTGTGAATCTGCATTAGTCGTCATTGTTACCATCTAACCTCAAATTAATTTAGAGTTATTATTAAAGCTTATAGAGAACGATAAAAGGGACAACCATGTCAAGGCTAACAGAGGCTATTTGATAATGAACAAGTCTTGGCCAACGGCAAACCTTTTGTTCTAGTATCTTAACGTTAGTTACTGTTTAGATGTAAGGTTAAAACCATTCTGCTGTCGAGTTAATTTTATCTGAGGTTTTATCTTTGTTTTATATTCCTTTGAAATTGCAATCAACAACAACAAAAACAATTATTTTCAACAATTTGCCGAGGATTAAATTTAAATACTCGATCTTTATTGGACGTTTTAAACCGTCGCGGCGTCTTTGGTTTTTAAAACCTAATCAACATCAATTTTTTTGTCTAATGGCTCTGCATTTGGGTTAACACAGGTTTGACAATTGTCATAACATTGCTTTAAACAACAATTATGACTCGCATATCAAATTATTGAACACCAATCGCTAAATAATCATTTCTCTATTTCCAAGCGCTTGTCAAATCATTGGTCAGCTAGTAAGTGTCTGTAAAACCGGCTGTAATGAAATATTGTACCATTCTAGTAGTACGTCATTAATAATTAATTTTTATAGTGTATTCTGAACATTACTTCATAATATGGTTCAAAGTTAGGCGAGTTAGTACGGTAAAAGAAAATGTCTTAGGCGAAGATAGGGTAAATAAAAAAGATGAACTTTAACTTTAACTAGGTAAAGCGCCTGAACTTCGCTCCACTATTCCAACTACATTAACTAAATGCCTCCCGAAGGTATACTAGACGGTTGTTTAATCTAACGGTGAAATAAAACACATTATGTTCATAAATATACGGTCTTTTATAGCTTTTTTATTGTCTCTTCCTTTTTATGTAATTTATGCAGTCGGAAATTTTCAGCAATTGTTTTGGTTATTTAATATAAGTTGGGTAACACTTCGCCCACCTATCTAGGTTAATTTATGTGTACGATAAAATGATGATTAGATTATATTGAAAAATAAACAAAAACACGCCAGATAAAATTTCGTCATTATCCTGTAACTCACGTAATAAATGAAACAATATACCAAAACATTATCAACATTTTCTACGGACATTAATGCGGAAGAATTTCCATCGGGTTTGTTACGTACATGGCATTTCGTTGTTACAGGACCGCTGTGGCCAGACAACAAAGACCTCCATCTCTTCTTCGCTTCACAAGGGGAAATATCTGGATCGTGGAGGAACGAAAGAGGTCCAGAAAAGTTGGTCAAGTAATACGTGAGAGCATGCTTCATTTGTCGGCGGACTTTAGCTGGAGGCGCTAGCACCCGGTCCATTGTTTGTGAGGATAGCCAATTATGTCTTTACAACACACTTTTTTGTATGTTACGGTATATTTTTAATGATACAGTGGTTACGTTTATACTAATTTTCTGGAGACACGAGATAATCCTTTATTTATAAAGCTTTGTTAAATAGTCATTAACTTAAATAAAAAACTACAACGTGGATGGAAATCGAAGTTCAAGCAAGCGTTATGACATTTTAAGTTTATTAAGAACTAGCTTGCTGAAAACTGCATTCAAATCCGTTGAGTAGTTTAAAAGATCTAACCGAACAGATAACGGAAGCGACTTCATGATTTTTCTTCATAATACTCCCAACAAAAAAAACAGTGTTTATGTTCCTAGGCCTAAATGTGACCTAGGCATCTACAATTACGTTATATTATAACCTATATAGTAGTATAGCTGCTCATACGCTCACTTCCATGGACAATGTTTTCAAAAAAGAAAAAGAGAACTACCCTAGGCCCTATACCAAAGCTCTCATTATGGTAGTTGTTTACCTAGAAATATATATAGAAATAAATGTTACCCAAGGGCACGAAAACATTATAACTGTATCTTTTTTTTGGAAATGCAAATTTTAATTGACCTACAGTCTCCCTTTCATGGTCAATGTTTTGAAAGTAGAAAAAAGCCCTCAAGACTCTCATTCTCTCATTTGATTACCGAGAAATTAAATATAGAAATAAAAATTACCAAAAGAAACAAAAAAATAACACCTGTACTTTTCACTTGGTACTGTTAATTTTAATTGTTCCCAAAAGCCATTTTGACAAACACCACATGGCATCATCAATTACTTCACGCCTCGAGACTTCAACGTTTAGTACTCTCAAGGTATGTTCATTGTCGGTAATTTTAAAGAATTGTCCTCTACCCACACTATTATTACGAACATAATGTCCCGGACTCAAGTCATATGGCATTATTATTGAGGGAATAAAATTATGATACCATAGGAGTTTATCTGCACCTGCCATAAATTGATGCACATGAAATAATTTGATACATCGAGTGCCAATGAAGGAGTAAAATTGATAGGTTGTGGAAAGAATCTCGAAGATGAGGAGAAAACAAAATTGGAAGGCTCTTTCGGATCAACGCAAACTACTGTTGCTTTTTCATCTTCAAGGTTCACTAGTCTTCAGTTAAGCATCTAGTTATAAATTGGTGCCAAACATACTTTTCTCGGAGAGATTTTCCTGAATTCAATTTGATATTCCACACTAGTTTGTGCCCGGGGCTTCGCACGCGATATTTCTATAGAAACGTTCAAAGGTCTCATGGGAACTGATTAGAGATTAAATTATTTTTACTGGAGTATCTATGTTTTATTAATTTCCCTAAGTTATATTATTCTATTTTTATTTAATTTTATTTGATTTTATGTGTGATTTATTTTGTGACATTTATTTTTAATTTTGTATGTTTTTATTTTTAAGTTTGTATGTTTTTATTTTTAAGTTTGTAGATCAGCAGCATTGTGAATCTGACAATAAATGAGTTAATTAATTAAATGAATTATATTAAAAAGTAGTAACTATGTTTTATTCCAGGTCTAGACCTAAATCTGTATGATTTCAGCCAGACCTATTCAGTACTTTTGGCGTGAAGATGTAACAAACAGCCATCCATAACTATCGCAACTATAATTTTAGTGTAATGTGATATCGATAAGATTTGTTTTTAATGTTTACATTTATAAATGTATATACAATACCTAATTAAATTTTTTCAACGAGGTGGCTATGTGACATTTACCCATATTGTCCCATATTTACATATATATCTTCACCACATAGTATAAAACAAAGTCGCTTCCCGCTGTCTATTTGACCCTATATGTTAAGATCTTTAAACCTACGCAACGGATTTTGATGCGGTTTTATAATAGATAGAGTGATTCAAGAAGAACGTTTATAAACCATTTGACACATAGATTTACACACGGGCGAAGCCGCGGGGTGCAGCTAGTGTCCAATATTGTACAATCATAGGCCATCATTGCGTTTAGCAATCGGCCTAGCCATTCTACAAACGGACTGATTCAACGATCCGGCAGCGAAATACCCATAGATAGGTTTGTGTAGTCGATTTGCTCATCGCATAATGTCTCGTGCCTAGTGCAAGAACCTTCACTAGAATATGAGAAGTTGTTGTCTCATAAAAAGAACGTTTTTCTCCACACGGATCCGGTGCGGTGTATAATCTGTGAGATAGCTAACAATCACATCGCGGCAAATTGTCCCCGCGAGCTGTCTACTGGGCACGGATAAAGGTGCGGTCGGACTGATAGCGGAGTAGCTTCTTAATGCAATACAATTATTATTATTAACTCATTTATCAGATTCTCAATCCATATACAAAACAGTACATGAAATGCTTTACTACAAAAATGCATTATTATACACCATAAGCAGATCATTACATGCGACAAGTACAATGGACGGCCTTATCGTATAGCAGCGATCTCTTCCAGGCAAACCATGGATGTAAAGAATTATGTGAATTTGAAAAAGGCAATTGATGAAACACTTAAGTGTGGGACAAAATAAACTTGTGTGTATGTTTATTGTTTGTAAGTTATGTAGGCATA
Organism: Eupithecia dodoneata; assembly: GCA_947044415.1. NCBI lineage: Eukaryota > Metazoa > Arthropoda > Insecta > Lepidoptera > Geometridae > Eupithecia > Eupithecia dodoneata. The sequence continues at coordinate 3,546,066 of OX345665.1, forward strand.
GCTTAGCTTAGTATGTAGTGTAAGTACATACTATTGTTTTCTTTTATAGACGACCGATGTGGCGCGGTGGGCGAAGGTCCGCCTGCGACGCAGGAGGTTGCAGGTTCGATTCCCGCCTCGGAACAAATGTGTGTACGATCTGCAGATATTTGTTTCGGGTGTTCTGTTCGTTTTCTATGTATAATAAAAAATATCTATCTATGTAATGTATTGTATTATGTATTTCAGTTATCTAGTACCCATAACAAAAGCTCTGCTTACCATGGGGCTAGATAATGCTGTGTGAATTGTCCAGCATTATTTATTTATTTTATGTTTTCGAGCCGGTAGCCTATGTCAATTTCGCTTTGTACTATTTCGTAATTGAATTATAATTTTTATTTCTCCTACTTTGTATTGTTTTATATTTTGAAACGCAAATAAACATTTTCTATTATATTCTTTTCTAATTGACCAAATTCGTGAATATGTTAAATCTTTGACGACCGATGTGGCGCGGTGGGCGAAGGTCCGCCTGCGACGCTGAAGGTTGCGGGTTCGATTCCCGCCTCGGAACAATTGTGTGTACGATCTGCAGATATTTGTTCCGGGTGCTCTGGTCGTTTTCTATGTATAATAAAAAATATTTATCTATGTAATATATTGTATTATGTATATCAGTTATCTAGTACCCATAACACAAGCTCTGCTTACCATGGGGCTAGATAATGCTGTGTGAATTGTCCAGCATTATTTATTTATTTATTTATTTTATGTTTTCGAGCCGGTAGCCTATGTCAATTTCGCTTTGTACTATTTCGTAATTGAATTGTAATTTTTATTTCTCCTACTTTGTATTGTTTTATATTTTGAAACGCAAATAAACATTTTCTATTATATTCTATTCTAATTGACCAAATTCGTGAATATGCTAAAACTTAGAACCATTCGATTCCGCCTACAATACAACCAAACCTGAAACTTAACCCTTAGGCATTCGAGTAATGTTGAGTAATGCACCAATTGGAGTACGTACCCACAATCCAAAATTACAAGATACTTTATTAGTACTTACAGTGATATAGCTTATAATGCTACGCTTGGCAATAAATAAAAATAATCCTGCTGATAATCGATTCTAATCTATAACCTTCTAACGAGCTGTAATATGTGCTTGGGGCAACTGGTGTAACCCACATTTTGTCCGTAAAAAGTAAAAGTTAATTGCATAATCACATGTAAGAAGATGGTTCAGAAAATAAAACAGTGTCAATGTAATTTGACGACCGATGTGGCGCGGTGGGCGAAGGTCCGCCTGCGACGCAGGAGGTTGCGGGTTCGATTCCCGCCTCGGAACAATTGTGTGTACGATCTGCAGATATTTGTTCCGGGTGTTCTGGTCGTTTTCTATGTATAATAAAAAAATATCTATCTATGTAATATATTGTATTATGTATATCAGTTATCTAGTACCCATAACACAAGCTCTGCTTACCATGGGGCTAGATAATGCTGTGTGAATTGTCCAGCATTATTTATTTATTTATTTATTAATTTGCCCTTTAAGGGCGTGCAATTATTGATTTACATGCATTTTTGCACAACTTAATTATAATAAAATAAAAAAGAACCAAACAAGAACTTTAAAATGAAAAATAATCAAATACAAATGTCAATTATATTAATTAAAAACCACTGATGACCTCATTGTCTCACAGGGTTATTTTTCATTGCACGATTAATTATATTTGAAAGCTTTTGCTTGCAACTCTGCACGTGTTATTTGAAAGCTTTTGCTTGCGACTCTGCACGTGTTATTTCGGGATATAGAGGAGCTAAAACTAGTTATTCTAGAAATCAAAAAGAAATTTATATCCTTTCGCGGTAAATGTTTGTTCGGTCTGCAAATATTTGTTCTGGTTGTTATCTGAGTAGTATAAAAAAATATAAATCTATGTAATATCAGTAATCTGATACCCATAACACAAGCTCTGCTTAGCTTGGCTAGATGATGCTGTGTGGATTGTCCAGCATTGTTTTTTTTTAATGATTCTATAAGGGTTACTCCAGAATCTGTTTATATTGTTTTATAAGTATTTGGAATAAACATTTATTTTATTTTAATTATTCCATTTGATGTGGTAAAGTACGAGTCAGCGATCATAGAGGTCTAGAATAGAATGTATAAGTCGACAAAGAATTAATGACTGCATCTCATCCTTATTTGCTTTCATTTCATTCTCTAATGCGGTCATTTTAAAAACCAATATTTATCTACGTATTTTATATAGTCAATTAGCGACCCGCCCGACTTCGCACGGGTGCAAATAAATAAATAATAAATAATGCTGGACAATTCACACAGCATTATCTAGCCCCATGGTCAGCAGAGCTTGTGTTATGGGTACTAGATAACTGATATACATAATACAATTAATTACATAGATAAATATTTTTTATTATACATAGAAAACGACCAGAATACCCGGAACAAATATCTGCCGATCGTACACACAATTGTTCCGAGGCGGGAATCGAACCCGCAACCTCCTGCAAATGCATGTATTATATACATATAAATCTTTTGAATTACTCTATCTATTTAAAAAAAAACCGCATCAAAATCCGTTGCGTAGTTTTAAAGATCTAAGCATACAATAGGGACAGACAGACAGCGGGAAGCGACTTTGTTTTATACCATGTAGTGATTAATTAGAGGTATAAATTTCCGCGAATACGCCAGCTTCAGATCCAGGCAGTCAAAAGCTATTCCAAATATATACAAATTTCATGTAATGTTTCAGTAAGTAATTTTCCCAAAATTACACAATTCCGTAGACAATTCTGCATCATTCATTATTAATCACAGAGCCGTTACAAATGTGCACCAAGCGTATAATAACCATAATAGCTTTTAATAAAGACATAATTTTTGTTACCTACGCATAGTTTTATGGGCAAATTAAACCGCCCACTTTAATCAGACCCCCACACGCTAAGTATTCTTTATAACCACCGTAATTTTGAGGTGTCTTGATAAAACGGTGGGCTGAAAACATTTGTAGTTTAGCTTAGGGCGTATCTCATGATTGTGTATCATCAGACGAAAATACTTTCGTCTCAATCATTATGGTCATTCGATGCCTAAATTTGAATCAGCATATAAATTGTGAGAATTTTAAATTAAATATCATTATATTCCGATTAGCCTTGTTTAAATAAATTCCTAAACAGTTTTCTTTGTACTGTATTTTATTTTCTAACTTGTTACAGAAGAGGAAAATGGAACCAATTTAGAGCAGCGTATAAACTTTGTTTGAAAGTTTTGATACAAAGTGTTCTAGCGAATAGGGTATTTGATGGGTATTTGTCAACCGACTGATAGAACCGAAAGAAATAAAGCATTCAGTATTGATCATCATCATCATCATCATCATCAGCCTATAGCAGTCCACTGCTGGACATAGGCCTCCCCCAATGAGCGCCATAGCGCCCTGTCTTCAGCTTGCCGCATCCAGCATCTACCTGCAGTCTTTCGCAGGTCATCCCACCTGGTCGGAGGGCATCCTACACTACGTTTTCCGAGTCGTGGTCTCCACTCAAGAACACGTTTGCCCCATCGGCCGTCGGTTCTTCGCGAGATATGGCCGGTCCACTGCCACGTCAGCTTGCTAATTCTTTGAGCTATGTCGATAACCTTGGTTCTCTGTCGGATGTATTCGTTACGAATCCAGTATTGATATACCGTAAGTATACAGGGTTGCTTTTTTAGATGGGATTGGATGGCCAAATCCAAAACCGTGTGAGTTATAGAAAAGACATTAAAGGACGCATGACCTCGATTATGAGAAAACAAAAACTGCATATTTCGATTTTTTCAATATTTTACATTTGTAGGAAAAAGAAACGATTGCTTTTCCTCCCATCTCAAAAATCCACCCTGTATTAATGTTATATATAATATCCATGGAGTTAATTGAGTCCTATCAATGGAATAAAGTTTCAAAATATGAAAAGGCACAATATTCGAGTTTGATAAGATGTTTTCGACCGATATCGTTTAAAATATTAATAAAAATACTAGTGAGTATCGCTTGAAATGTATAATCATCAGTATCTATTTAATGTTACAAAGAAGAAGCATCTACAAATAATAATAGACAACGTAGGGGCGTTTCATGACGTCACAAGGAGTATCTCAAACATCGCGCATCGCCACTTGGCCATCTTGTTTTCAAAAGTAAGTAACCCGAATTAATAACCTCAAATTAATCGATTTATAACAACCTTTATTAATGTGCACTCAAATGTATTGATTAGCCTGCAGGTGTATGCAAATTTCAATTTTATCGAGCTGACGATCTAAAAAAACATCTAAAGATATCGAGATAAGGTTCATTATCAAGTATCTTGATTGTAAGATTAAGGTTGTCAGTAAGAGTTTTCGTAAAACCTTCCCAGAACGATTACTCTGAATAACATGAGAGCTTGGTACTGCAGCTTATGCAGACAGCAGCTGAGTCATTCGCCTTACGGAATATGGATGAGAGGAAAATATAAATCTAATCCATAGACACGACTCGTAGAAAGATAAGTAGATAATTAACTAAAAGGAGTGTTTTCGAGAAGAGAGAGTGTTTTGTGCGAAAATCAGGCAGATGCTGGATCCAGCAAGCTGAAGACAGTACGCTATGGCGCTTATTAGGCGAAGCTTCCAACAGCCAACAACCTGATAAAGCTTAAAACGCACGACGGAAGGACCGTATTGTCGAAGCGGAGATCTCCGCCGAGATAGAGGATTTCTATGGCCGTCTATACGCTGCTCGCCTCATTCCCGACGAGACGACCATGATTCCAGAGCCACCCTGACACGCCACTACACCGACGAACTACCTGATATCAGTCAAGACGAGATCGTGCTAGCTCTAAGGCAGCTTAAAAATATAAAAGCCCCTGGTGAAGACGGAATAACATCAAAGCTGGAGGGGCCCCTGTAATACAGGAGTTACATAGCCTCTTCAACACCGTCCTTCATAGTGGGAGAACTCCAAGGGCGTAACTTGGAGTACCCTGTTGGTGGACGCACGCACACTTCCATACTCTGTCAATGCGTGCATCAGTGGCGATAAGCGGCTAGGTTCACGCTAAACAATTAGCAGCATTCTTTCTTCGAACATTTTATGCATTAGGTAGGTAAGTGTGAGTGTGTTTATCATGCATAAGCATAAATGAGTTTTTTAAAAGTAAGATCTAGAATGATTATTAATATAGGCTAACTTGTATTGTTGTGAGAACGTGCGTTAACTACAGACCTAGATATTATCAATTTATTTTTAAATTAAGTGAGAACTATAGTGCTAAGACAAACCTAATGTTCGATACTTCGAACACGGAGGATTTTAGCAGCATCAGCCGTTTGACCTAAGTAGGTTACCCGTGCCGCGAGCGCGGACCGGGCGCCTACAGAGGTCAGTGCATCACCAGCAGCCATTCAACCCGCACTCATTAGCATCCATATTAGTCGTAGTTTTATACAATATAGCTTTTGTCCCTATACTCGACTATTATTATATCAGCATCCCGGGAAGAGCTAGCCGCGATTCCTTCACCTAACATAGGCTTTAAGGCACTAATAACTAAATTATGTAACCTATTTGTATAAATAAATAATATCAATCAATAAGGGACTTCTTCAGGGTGAGTGCACTTCTAACCCCTGCGTGCGTATCTTAATTTTAATAGTAACCTAGCCATCTTTCTTTGAGCTATCGGTATCTGAGCTACTGCTTTAGTATTCAAAGACGCTTCACTCTTCATATTTTTTTAAGAACTCATTACTGTCCTGCGTTTCTTTAAAAGCGTAATAAATAATTAATAGGGCTATGTTCAGTTCTAATTCTGTAACTCTTTGGCAAAACCTTTGAGATAAATCATTTCAAACGCTATTTGAAATGTATTTTGAGGAAAACATTATTTAACATCATTTATTTGATGTATTTTGCTTGTATATAGTCTCTTCACACAGAAGCTGCCAACACCGCTGCCGCCGGCGCGTGCGGGTTGGTGTTATTTTCATTTTTATAAAAACGATTTGGGTAAAATTGCTACCAAGTATTTTGTAATGCAGCGGATAATGGATTTGCAATTAATGCTTTTTTGACAAAACTGGACAGTACCTACAGCAACTAAAACTCAGATATTCCAAAAAGCTCCCACGAAGTTTTCAAAAATTCGCGCGAATTATCTTACTTAGAGCAACTTTTCAAACTCTAAACTTAAGTTTTGAATTTAATTAAATTGATTTATTTAGAATGAACAAAGAATAAATACATAAGAACTTACAATAGCTACGTGTCCATCCAAAGGTTGCCTGGAAGAAATCGCTCTTAGCGATAAGGCAGCCCATTTTGCATCTGTAGCATTGTTTGTTTGTTCTTTTCTGTTTTTTTCTCTGTCTGAAATGAAGCGTAATGTACTGTAATATTGTGAAGTGACATACAGGTTTTTTACACCGATCGTTCCTAACGAAATGGGTCATATTTTAGTAGTCAATTTACCGGTCAGCTGTCTATCAAAGCTACGGTACAACGCCCACACTATCGTAAAGGTAAGGCAAGGTCTCGGGTCAGATGAGTGATGCGGCCCGCCGTAGCCTTTGACTCGAAGTAGATCGCATACCAAAAACAAAACCTACTTGGTTAAGTTTGAATTGTTTTTATTTTTTTACACCAAGTTGGTATTACCGGGGAGGTTTGGAAGTTTGGTTTTCGACAGAATTTTTTGTATGGCACTTGAATCGAACCTAGTTATGTGTCACTTCTATAACAGGAACGAACTCGATTTCTATATATTTTTGAAAATGGAACTTATATAAAATGTTCATGGCTATGTACATATGTATGTACATAGACATACATACGATACAGGTTTAAATTCGGAATTAATTTCAATAGTTATTTTTTTAGGATTTGTTCACCCGTGAGGCGGGTAACTATATATTTTTTTGTTATTAAACGACTACCTCTGTGGCGCGGTGCGCGAAGGTCCACTTGCAACACAGGGGGTTGCGGGTTCGATTCTCGCCTCGGGATAAATATCTGGACAATCTGTTGATATTTGTTCCGGGTATTCTGGACGTTTACTACGTGATATGATGAACAGTTTATATATATATTATGTAATGTATTCTACTATATATTTATATCAATTATCTATTATAGTTCCCATTACACAAGCTCTGCTTACCTTGAGGCTAGACAATGCTGTGTGAATTGTACTTATTAAGTGGTACCAGGTACTAAATTTTATTTCATCTCTTACAAATTTCCTGACAAAGCAAAATAAATGCTATTCAAATACAAAACCAACACACGAGCCTAGGGAGCGTCCTTTTTGTGCCTAAAATGTCGTTTAAAAATTTCGTAACCGACAACAAAACTTTGCGACAAATCGTCCCCACGAGGCGTGACGTCACTCTGAGTACTTGTCAGGTGTTGCCAACATTTCACGCAGAAAAAGAATCACAATAATATTCGGTAGAAGCCTCTGGAAAAGGACTACCTCTTACTCTCAGAAATCTTTCTAGTGGTCTTTATAGGTAACTACCTACATTATGTAGGCACATATACTAACGTATACTTATCGTGTTGTTTTAAAAACTACATGAACTTTATTAGTATAAAAATGGAAATTCTAGTTTCTTTACTGAAAAAAATAATTAAGCATGAATTTAAAAAAACCCAAGTTATATCCACATAATTATTGACCAGTAGGTTTTATGCAAGTAGTAAGTTCAAAATAGAACCCGCATCAATATAATAAAAGTTTCCAAAATTCCCACTACGCCCAAGTTTTTTCCACCTAATAATACAAAAGAACCTATATCATTATTTCCCACAAATTGGCGACATTTTTACGCAAAAAGTCACAAAAGAATATAAATAAATGTCGGTTATCGAGGACTATAAATCGTTCCGTGGCCGCCGGCCGTAATGATTCATTAAGTGCCTCCCTGGGATTACCTTTTTGTAATTGACCGATGATGCGAGCGGCATATCACTGCTTCTCTTTTAGTTTTGGTCTAAGGTTTAAGACAAGAGAGGTTTAGTTCATACCGGTTTTATTAGTTGGTGTACTAATCAAACTTGTATCAAAATATAATAGGTCGGAATAGGTACCTAAAGGTACCTGTAGGTAACCTACCTGTAAGTAACAGATGGGTTACTTACAGGTAGGTTATCTACCGTAGTACCCTATCAACCGCCTGCCAAGCGTGTTGATTATGACCTCCTTTTGGGGTAGCATGTTCACTTGTGGACATGAGTAGATAGGAGTGCTAAGAGTAAAGAGAACTTTAGAAATTGGAATACAAACATAAGCCTAGATACAATAAAAATCTCATATAGATTCATAGATTGTACCTAATCCAACTTAGGTTTTATCCAAGGAATACTATCTAAAGATAGTGAGCGCGTAAGCGAGTGGTGAGAGAGTTTATTCTCTTATCACTCGCTCACTACTTTTAACATAGACCTAAAAATAGTTCCGTACATTGACCGTGAAAGGCTTTGCTTTTTATGACGCAGTATGATGTAAATAGCAAAACAGTTGAGCATCTCTGATTATTAATTAGACAGCGCATGTCAAGTGGTGAATTAGGTCGTGAAAAAGTAATTACTGTACGAACTGCTAGTCTATTTTGAAAAATCGATTACAATGAATAATATTTAAGCGAAAACTTCAAGAATCACACTTTCAGCACGATCCGTTCAGTAGTTTTAGAGTGAAGAAGTAACAAACATCCATGCTTTCGCATTTATATTAGGTAGTATGACAAAGTACAAAAAAGCAGACAAAACCTAAATCAACTAAACATGGAATGTGGAATCCAATATTTACCACCAAACATAATCGGAATAATCAATTTATTGGTAACAAAATAGTACACGTCAGAAAATAATCCTTACATATTATTCAACAAAAGTGTCATTTTTGATAAACGCACATGTAAGACTGTATAGTTAGACTCCAATAATTAAGCATCTTCTTAAGGCTTGTAATCCACAAAGCATGTATCATTCTTCATTAGCCTGAAGGCTACCTTTTAGGTTGGGTATTGACGGCACGATTTAATCCGTATTCACCTGGTGCATTTTTAATGTCCGTTTCTTTATTTGCTATTCGTATTCCTCATTAAAATCTCAAAACAATATAAGAGCAAAACGTCTAACACCCTTATAGGTTACGTTAGTTAGATACAACATGTTTATTGACTCAGATAAGTAAGATATCAGGGATGATTTTTAAAAATATTTACAAAACTGCCTCACCATGCTTTGCCTCATGCCCATTTGCGTTTTCATAGTGTTCAATTGTAACAAATATTAATTGTTAAAACTATATGAAACGATCTAGTACCCATAACACAAGCTCTGCTTGGCTTCGGGCTAGATGATGCTGTGTGAATTTTCCTTTATTAGGTGTTTTTTAACAAATAAGTACTTTGTCTTTCATAAGTATTATAATCAGGCAGCAGAAACCTTGCAGTAAAGTTTAAAATGCCAGAAAAACCAGGACAATGGAGTCACTAGTCTTCTTATACTACACGAATTCTCTGAGTCAATATAAAATACGTACCTATGATCTCAAAGACTTTGATCAGTCAGAGGTCCTAATTGTTATTATAATATTACACCAAATCTCTGAGCCCATATAAAATACGTACCTATGATCTCAAAGACTTTGATCAGTCAGAGGTCCTAATTGTTATTATAATATTACACCAAATCTCTGAGCCCATATAAAATACGTACCTATGATCTCAAAGACTTTGATCAGTCAGAGGTCCTAATTGTTATTATAATATTACACCAAATCTCTGAGCCCATATAAAATACGTACCTATGATCTCAAAGACTTTGATCAATCAGAGGTCCTAATTGTTATTATAACGAGTATTACACCAAATCTCTGAGCCCATATAAAATACGTACCTATGATCTCAGAGACTTTGATCAGTCAGAGGTCCTAATTGTTATTATAATATTACACCAAATCTCTGAGTCCATATAAAATACCTATTGTCTCATAGAATTTCCACAGTCTGAGGTCCTAATTGTTATTAAAATAGAGAGTTGGTGTAAAGTCCGCCTTATTATAAAACAAAGACTGCTCATCGTCCCAAGTTTTATGCCGAGCGGGGCTATAACTCTCGCTTAACACAAACAGAGAACGAAATAAATCCATTAAAGTTACCTCCGATGTATAAATTGAAACATCAAATACGTTTATTAAGAACATTGTAATGCTTTTTATTTTACAACTCATGAGTTATAGAGGGTGTTTACTATATTATCATTGTATCCTCTACCTGACTACTGGGCCATAATTTCAATAAATTATAGTTTCAATATAACAATAGTATTGTCACAGAATGACACATATTGGCATTTTACCTTTGATGAATAAAACTAGTGACCGATATAGCTCAAAGAATTAGCAAGCATGAAGTGGCAGTGGGCCGGCCATATATCGCGAAGAACCAATGACCGTGGGGATGACGATTTGCGAGAGAATGCCGGCAGATGCTGGATGCGGCGAGCTGAAGACAGGGCGCTATGGCGCTCTTTAGGAGAGGCCTATGTCCAGCACTGAACTATTATACGTTGATGATTATGAGTAAAACTACAAAAGAAGGGACGCTTATTGAAATTGTCAAGGTTAAAACCATTATATCAGTGTGTCCGTGCATTGCACGGATTATGCAGTTTCTTTGATCTATGGAAGATTTTGCGATGATACTATCATAGCAAAAGATTGAATTTGCAGAATTCGGTCTCGGTATCTTCCATATGATGTCCTTGCCAGTCTCAACAGATAATAGACATGTACGCAGGACGTATTTATTCCTAGTTTAGTAGTTAAAATAAGACTGCTAGTTTTGGAGCAAGGAAGAATTAAGTGTGTAAAAGAAAAGTGAGTGCGCGTTGAAGTCTTTTGTATGCTACGCTGCCGTCGTAGCATCGTAGAACATGCTACGACGGACAATAAGATCTACCACTTTATTATGTTGGCTATGTTATGTTGAAACGTTATGGGGAAGGAAGGAAGAAGGCTATGGGAAGAGACGATTACTGTGACGCGGTGTGCGAAATTCCGCCTGCGACGCAGGAGGTGGGAATTGAACCCGCAAGTTCGATTCCCACCTCGGAACAATTGTATGTACAATCTGCAGATATTTGTTCCGGGTATTCTGGTCGTTATCTATGTATAATAAAAAGTATCTACCTAAGTAATGTATTGTATTAAGTATATCAGTCATCTAGTACCCCATAACACAAGCTCTGCTTAGCTGGGAGCTAGATGATGCTTTGAATTGTCCAGTTTTATTAACTTTTTTATTTAATATACTTATATCAGAGAAAAACGAGCAAAATCCAATGGTAAAATCTGCAACTATGTATCTGCGACGCAATGTCTACTCGTGCAAATGTCTACCTGCGTAAACGTCTTCTGGCGTAAATGTCTATCCAGCAAGTGTCTCCTACGCAAATGTCTTTCACACAAATGTCGCGTTTCTATGTTGTAAGGTTCTAATTACCTATATAAATATATATGTATTATAGATTCGGTAGACTTGATGAAGTCAACTGAATTGCTTCTCGATTTTATATTAAATACAAATTAACTTATTCAATCACATTAATCAATACTGAGAAATAATTTATTTTTATATCATCAAATTTTTATATATCACAAGTATCTTCAGTTTTTATTAATATTTGAATCAAAGGACTCCGACAACCAAACGGATTTTTTTTAACAAAAATTATTTATACATCCAAATATTAATCGCAATGAACATCCGTTAATTTTGACAAAACCGTTTAAAAGGGTAGGTTTTCTTAATTACAAAGAGATTTCCTTGAAACGAAATTAGATTATTGACTCAGCTCAGGTTAATTACGATCACAGAGCTCGATTACGATTATTATCTCGATAAAATAATACTTTATGTAAATATCGTCGTAAACATTTTGAATTTGTATATTCCTTTTTACTGCACCCACATTCAGAGCAATTATTCCGTAATGCGGTAAAAATCGTAAAATTCATATTTGAGAGTCATGCGTCTGGACCTGATTTGCAAAGAAAACAGGTGATTTGAACCGATACCTAGGTAACTTAACTCACGTAAGCCCAGTGCTGGCTTGTGTATGAAATTGGTGAGGCACGACAGCGGAGACTATGAGGTGTAAGCGATAATAGTATATCCTATTCACAGTGACCACGAAAATATGAACCATTCATTTAAAAACAACTGACACTCTGCCTTTTGGTGACGGCTTAGACTTTTGGGTAATTGATAATAACTGTAAATAATAGTTGTACGTTTTTGTTGCTTTTGTGCCTTTGTTATAAAAGTTTTAAATAAATTTGAAGCTCTGCTTGCAATAAGACTATTTATCAAGCTCAAATCTAATTAGGTAGTTGTCAGGCCATATCAAAAATACATAAAAATATATTTAATATTTATTTATATTTAAATATTCATGTTATGTTCATATTTATTCTAGCTTTATCCTTGGCCTTTCTTAAATTCACATAATTCATTCCATCCAAAGGGTGCCTGGAAGAGATCGCTTCTAAGCGATAAAGCCGCCCATTGCACTTGTCGCATGTAATGTATTTTATAATGATCTGTATCTGGTGTACAATAAAGTATTTTTACAATACAATACAAAAAATACTTTATGCCACACGTTTACCTTCAGGTAAGTAAAATGAGATATATAAAAATAACCGTGCATGCGTGGCAATGTGTATGAAATGGAGTGGATCGACTTATACCAAGGCATTGCATTTACACAGATTTTCTCAGCAATAGAAACGGACTATACGGTATGATCTATTTTGCCGTTGAAGATTGTGAAAACAAGTTTTCTGTGTAAATTCATCCTCACTAATTGAGACATTTAGGCGATACCGTGACCAAGAAATTATTTAGAGGCCCTCAATATAAATAAATGTATATGGTCGGGTTATATGGCTTAACGCTGTGTGTCTTGCTACTGTTTTTATGATTTTATTCGGTTAAGTAAATAATACAACTTCAGGTATTTTTATCCGACTTCGAAAAAGGAGCAGGTTCTATGTTCGGCGGTAAATATAGTTTTTCATGTACGAGTATGTTCGTCGACTTTTTCGTCAATTATAGACCAATCTTGAAATTATTTTGCTGTTGTAGGTATAGAAAATCATTCTGAGATAGTCTCGTAAATGTATAGCTGAGTGATTAGTATTTGTCCCAAAAAATATAAAAACAGTGAAAAATTAAAGGTGTCGTCATCCCTACACTGAATTAGGGATTTTTTTCAAAATTATAAATTATACCAATGTTTGTACGTAGGGAATCGTAGTTGTGGATTAATAAGGAAGGAAGAAATAATGTAAAATTCAAAAGGAATAAATAAGATCTGATTACCTTTTCTATATAATTTTCTTAAAATGCACACATCAAAGAACTTACAAATAATAATTCGTAGGTTTCATAACTTTGTTGTTGGTTACAACAAAACTGTAAAATCGTTAGGATGTATGTTCCAACAATGCAAGTATTTTTATGAAATAGGTGCTATGAAGAATTTATATCCATCATAAATATTGTGTTGCCAGTAATTTCATCGTAAAAGTACGTATGAAACAGCAAATTGATCGGCTTACAAGACTGTAAACGAAATATACGCTTTATGGTTGGATAAAGTTAATCATCTATTCATAATAGAACCTCTCCTTAAATCCCCCGTTCCGTAAATTTTATAGAAATTTAAATAGAAAATCGTAAAGTTTTATTACGGAATTTAAAAATACCCGTGTTTTTGTGCCGGTCGTGTCGGACTCTAGTTTTGGTAGGATTATACGGGTCTTCCAGACTTGCTGCGAAGTGATTTCTAATAAATCCTCTTTTATTAAAATATGTATGGTGGTTATCCCTATTTAATTTTGTGTTTTTTGTTAGTCAATGGACCATCGTTTGACCACAATCTCATCCGAGGGAAAGGGACTATGATTTTACGTACATATATCCAAAAGACAACTATGATATCTAATTTTCATAGATCATAGAGCTGATAAGTTGTTTTTTGGTAGAACCTCGGGATATTTGTAACGTATTTAATCCAGTTTAACACTTTGACTGCGGTTTTTTTTCGACAACTGCGATCTTTTTTTAACCTAAAAAATTCTTGCTGCCGCTCTACACAGCGGTTGTGTTGCGCCGCACATGCGTTTCGTTCGAAAAATATTACAGCTGTGCTGAGTCACAAATATCTGTATTTTCTCAGCCGCTGCGCTAGTGTGGATTTACGCATATAAGTCACTTGTAGAAAACACATACCGTGTGATTTCAGCAGTCAAAGTGTTAAGTAGATTCCCTAGGTTATACACCTTAGCAAATTTGGGAAGGGTTCAGGCATCTTACCTATTTAGAGCTTTATGCCCATATAAAATCAGTTGGTTGAAAACCATGACCAAAACACGGTCAGCACGAGTAGAATCCCATCAGGTGTATTGACAAAGATGCTTTACAGTCGTTTAGTCACTAATGGCCAATTTTATACTCCGAACCTTTTAATGCAGTATAATTCTAAATTCATCTATAAGCTAATTCTCATAAGGTCGAAATTCCAATGTAGTAGCAGCAAAACAATAAAAATTGTCGGCGGGTATTATAAAATTATACGACCCAATGTTTGAAAACATACTTTAGAATCGTTACGTCATTGTTGGTCATACTCGTATAAAAAGTAATAATCCTTATCGGGCCGGCATTTTCGATTTGCTTTTGATACTTTATTTTAACGTCAAATATAAATATGAAAGCAATGTGGTACCTAATCTTCTAGGATCCTGTCTTTTTGATAGGTACCATTAAAAAACCTGGAATGTTAAAGCTGTACGTTAAAATAAGATAAACTTTGATTCAGATGAATTGTCTGAAAATATAATGAATGCCTAATGTTACTAAAAATCACAAAACATATTATAATAATGTTACTACTGCAGATATACAATAAAGTTAAAAAAAAAAATTGTCTAGGTTGCTTTGTATTTAGCTATTTAAATAAAAATCATTTTAATGATTGTATGTTGTACTTTTATGTTTCATGTTACTGTTTTTATTTTTTTTGTGGTGTCCTGTATAGTTGAAGTATATTTCAACATATTTTTATTCCTTAAACCAATTTATAGTTTTAACATACACATAACAAACAAAATGTGCCTCTAGAATAAAGACACAGTCCATATTCATTTATTTTAGTGACTCAAGGGACCCGTTATTCAATGAGAAACTGACCTAACTTGGACGTTTTTATATCGAGTCCTGAACTTGTGTAGAATCCTCTTAATCGCGATGCTTAATCCCTTATTTCTCGGACAATTAAACTTGCGATTTATAGCAAATCGAAAAAACTCTGGGTACATGAGAGTAAGTTGGCAAAAGGGCGGAAGCATTTTGTCTGATCATACATGGTATTATGAACTGAGTTCATTATGAAAAAGGAGGTTATGTATATGGTTGGCTAGATGTAAGTTTTTTACATATAAGTTATGAACATACTAGTGGTTTCTTCTCACTTCTTCCACTGGTGGACAAAAAATTGAAGTGAACTATAAAATAATTTAATTGATAATATGAATAGTATAAATATGACCTGTCTAAGTGCTTATTTGTAAGCTTAAAGAAATAAAAACTTTTCATTTTCATTTTCATTTTCATTAGACTTTTTCGTCATTGTGGATTCATTTGAATAATAATTTTTCTATTGTATATAAAACGAGGGAACGAGATGGTCGCATAACATGTTTTGATCCTAAGCTATTAATATTTGTCCCGCCACACTTAAAAAATCAGTGTATATTACGGAACTTCAAGTCTATTTTTTCAAACTATTAAAATAATTAACGCAAGTCCTTTGATAATAATGATGACGATGATCGAAAATTGTGACGTCAGGCCGTCAGTAATAAACAAAATTCAAAAACTTGTGTACGTATAATATCTAACATGGACTAATTATCGTGATAAGACCTCCACTGACCAGAATCTCACCAGTTAAAAGTGGTAATGTGGTCACTCTTAACTATGTCTGAATTATAAATAGAACGCCTCCTGTATTATTATTATTTCGGTTTCAAAATTCTTTTTTTTTCGCAAAGAACATACATACATTATGTTCACTTAAATGAGAAATACTTACAAAACTTGTACCTACTTATAAAATAAGTACTTAAGTATGTATGTGCTTATAAACTATATTAGTACGAGTGTGCTTACACCTATTTATATTAGCATGGTGTACATATAAAAAAACTATGGTAGAAAACAACCTAATCTAATAAAATAAAATAACATTTTAAAATGAAATCCTCCTTTTTTATATGCGGTTCCTGTACAGGTACTAACCTAAACAGGCCTGAATCATTACCTAAATTGTGCTACAGTTTACTTCCATAGTTTTCGGCTGGTAGCGTTGGACAATATCAGGGAAAAAATTGTCTATGGAGCCACTCTAGCGTTTTGTTACTCTGGAAAGTAGGATAGTAGTTCTTATATGCAGTAACTATTGATCTATCTAAGTTTCACTGAAACTTTGGATCTTTTACGAATTAACTGATATTTGAATCCAATGCAGTGTTATAAATATCGTAAAGTATTTCTCCTATGTGTTTTCAGCTGAATATGAAAGAGCACCTCTTAGCTACTCTTTCTATTTAAACTAGACCTATTAAAAAAGTATAAAGCGGTATTCCTGTACTTAATAGGTACTGCCAACATCATCAGCACACATACATAATGTATGTATGTCCACTGCTGAACAAGCCAGCCCCAAAAAAGGAGGGTTTACCGCAGCTTCGTAACTACCTGGTACTATCAATGTATACCGATTTTTTTCCCATAACTTATGGGCTTAGGGCGACAGAATACAAAACCTCCATGAACAGTTTTTAATAAAAAAATGTAATTCAAAAAACATGTCGCTATTTTTTATAATATAGTAACATTTTGACGACCGATGTGGCGCGGTGGGTGAAAGTTCCGCCTGCGACGCAGGAGGTTCGATTCCCGCCTCGGAACAATTGTGTGTACGATTTACAGATATTTGTTCCGGGTGTTCTGGTGGTTTTCTATGTATAATAAAAAATATATTTCTATGTAATAAATTATATTATGTATGTATATCAGTTATCTAGTACCCATAACATAAGCTCTGCTTAGTTTGGGGCTAGATAATGCTGTGTGAATTGTCCAGCATTATTTATTTATTTATTATTATTAATAATATATAAAATGTCTGTGTTCTATGTCCGAATTTGAACCCCCCTTACAATTTAGTCCTTACTTTTTATAATATCCAGTATTCCGAGACGATAAGACCCTACAGAAGAATATTCGTGCGGTTCCCATGAGACCGTCTATGTATAAAACCATCGGTATTGTGACTGGCAGCATCAATTAGAAGTTGACGTTGCGGTGTCGAGTTACAAAGAGGGTCTTACTTTAATGGACTATCAATATTAAACGTGCTTTTTAATACTTTTATTGAAGCGAGATAATTTGATTATTTCGATGACGTTCAGTCGAAATTGTATGGCGTGTGTTCGATGAATAGATTAGTAACACGAAAGAACGGAGAATTGTTTCGTAACTAAGCTAACGTTAATTCTTTGTCGTTTTCGTGTTGCGCTTGGGCATTGTTCGTTTTGACCTTTAAAATTTGTGCTTGTTTTCTTCATTATCAGCCTATAGCAGTCCACTGCTGGACATGGGCCTCCCCCAATGAGCGCCATAGCGCCCTGTCTTCAGCTTGCCGCATCCAGCATCTGCAGTCTTTCGCAGGTCGTCGTCCCACCTGGTCGGAGGGCGTCCTACACTACGTTTACCAAGTCGTGGCCTCCACTCAAGAACACTTTTGCCTCAGCGGCCGTCGGTTCTTCGAGAGATATGGCCGGCCCACTGCCACTTCAGCTTGCTAATTTTTAGAGCTGTCGATAATTTTGTTTCTCTGTCGGATGTATTCGTTACGAATCCTATCCTTCAGAGAAACTCCGAGCTTGCATAGCTCGCTGAGCGACTTTGAACTGGTGGTCCAGCCCTATCGTGAGTGTCCACGTCTCAGCTCCGTCGATTCCATAGCCACCCTATTTTCTTTGTAGGTATGCAATTGCAAAAATGTCTAATACCTAGTCCAAAATTTCCCTCTGTTCTTAATTCCTTTTCATTTTTACTAAATCATGGCAATTCTTTTAAAACATTTGCATAGGCTGATCTGGTTTACAATTTGTTGTTTCTGATCACGCTGACCTGGTATTCATGTTATTCCTAAAGAATTATGTCAATGGACAAGTATAACCAGCTCAAAAATATTCTCCGAAAAAACTTCTGTAATAAGCATTGCCCCATATTTCGGCCACACATCTCAACGATTCATAAATAAAGCTGTTATGCTGTTTCCAATCCCGTTTAACAGACAGATAACGGATTGTAAGCTATAAAACTTGCTGATTTAATACCAGTGGCTGATTGACTACAAGTATGTCGTAAATTTTGTAGAAGCACTCCGCATTTTCCATTTTATGAGAAGACAATTGTAAACAGATTTTTGAATAGGGTATTGTTATTGATTGTATGTAGAACAGCTCAGAACGGTATATAGACCATGACAAAAAAATATGGATCCGTCAAGCTGAAGACAGGGCGTTATAGCACTCATGTATAGGAGAAGCCTATGTTCAGTAATGGACTACCTAGGCTATTGATGATGACTCCAAAAACACCTCTAGACTATTTTTTACTATAAAAACTGTCGTAGTTTGACAAATTATTATTACCCATTTATTTGTTGAAGCTTCCTTTCAAGTGCTTGTTAGGTTAATCTCCGACAAAGATTAGTCGCTCA
The DNA here is from genome assembly GCA_947044415.1 of Eupithecia dodoneata. Classification (NCBI taxonomy): domain Eukaryota; kingdom Metazoa; phylum Arthropoda; class Insecta; order Lepidoptera; family Geometridae; genus Eupithecia; species Eupithecia dodoneata. The sequence continues at coordinate 3,565,004 of OX345665.1, forward strand.
GTCTATCAAATAATTGATCTTTTATCAATCGCTAATTCAGTGCCTATGGATTTAAAGGCCATGCTTGCCAATTCATTTGTCAAATGATCAGTAAAAGAGAAACCAGCTGTTTTTTCCTATCCTCTACTATTAGTGTTATTACATACAAACATAAATCTTTCTTTAATTTTCACACAGTCACAATTTTAATTAAAGTTTTGTGAACAAAACAAAAGTCGCTGTAATATTGTCGAAAATAAATCAATCCATGCGTCGCGTGCTGTATGTCGTCACGCAATAAAAGTGGTTTATTTCCTACATGAAATATGTTTTGTTACACCTATGTACTAATGCCAACAAAAACATGTTTTGATTTGAAAAGCTGTCTTTGGTTTATTAAAGTAAAAAGATTTTTGTTTTGCCAGAACAGAAGAATATTATAGATACATATATTAACAGAGAAACTGACAAAAACGGTCTCCACTTAGCATGTGCTATGGTAGAGCAGATCATACCATAGCGCTGGTCTTCCGTGGAGACCGTGGTGCGTAAGAGTGCGGACCGTGGTGCGTAGGGTAAGCTCTTATTCTTTTAATTAATCGGTATTTATATACCTTACGTCTAAAACTATCATGGTTCATTATTATTACACAATTTTACTTTAAGTTTTCCAATGTTTCGGCACAGTTGCATGTGCATGTATATGAAATAACACAAAATCATGGTAAATATCCCGTTATTAATGCCTTTTGTAGTATACCTGTATATCACTACATAGTATAAAAGAAAGTCGCTTCCCGCTGTCTGTCCCTATGTATGCTTAGATCTTTAAAACTACGCAACGGATTTTGATGCGATTTTTTTAAAGTGGATTGGAGTCAGCCCGTAAGGTCTTTTACCCTCATTTCTCATAATCCCATGTAGTTAGGGGGTTGCTGCCACACTGACGCTAGTAAAAGCCAGACGGATGATGTCATTAACTAAACTATGACGGCCCACAAGTTCGGCACACATAATTTCAAGTATATAATCCATATGACGATCCTTTTTTTTACTACGCAAAAAATATGTGGCTATGTTATAGGCAGGGGCTGTCATTACCTAGGTCATATGAACAGCCAGAGGACAATCATCGATGATGATGACTAGCGACACCACTAGCCTAAAATCAGATAAGCCATTTGCAGGTCTCTTTTCCAAATTAAATATAAATATATTATTAAAATTGTTACCAGAAACGCGTCTGCAAATTGTTTGCAGAATTCTAAGGTTCCGCGAAAAAACGCTCATCACCTCAAGTGTGCCAAACTCTAAAACACATTAAAACTTGTGATGAATCGCTATTTTCGCTCGCAGCTTCAACTTCCAGATACGAGGCATTTACTTACGTGTGGAAATGTAAATACGTTCACAACTTCACCGCTTGTGCGGCGATGGAGGTTCCAAAGACAGTAGGTATACTTTAGTATAAGTCGGACAACAAAACACATTCAGGATTTGATAGATTTTAAGAGAACATATTATTATAGCTAAAGTTAGTACATGAAGTTCTTATTTCATAATATATTTTCTATTTAGTTGCTTCTAGTGGCTTCTTTGACGTAAATAAAACCCTATATACTGAAATTTTGTAATAATTTAACCTGCCACTTTTTCATCATCATCATCAGCCTATAGCAGTCCACTGCTGGACATAGGCATCCCTCAATGCCACTTTTTAATTGCTAGTTAATTTGTGTTTTATAAATAAGGCTATTTTATTTTAATTAAATATTACTCAGACTACTACAGATATTTAACTACTTTATGGAGAATTTATTAAATGGTGAAGAGAACTCGCGTATACGTTTAGAAGAAAGTATCATTTCTATCTATCTTTTATGTGGAAAATCAACTTTATGAAAGTTCGCACTTGCGTTCCATATCGCTCATGTGCTGATGTAAATATTACCTATTATACAATATTTACCTACTGCATCAAAACCAACACTTATTCTGTGCAGCTGCTAAGGAAATCGCGTTCTCCAAGTGTTTGCACAGACATGACGGCTTTTCTTAGTGGATTATTTAAAGGATTTGCTTAATGCTCTATGCTTGCTAAGATTAACGAGTGTTTGCCTTTGCGATTTCAACAGTCTTTTAATAATGTTTTTGCGGGCAATTTGCTCTGGCCTTCTTTCATCGATGGTATTAATGCATAATAATTTACAACCCACATCTTATATACAAACGTAGGTAGATTAAGTACAGAATAAGATATATGTATGTTCCTTCCAAGGCACATAATCTTGTGAAGATGGACGTATAACTGTAGATGAGACTCGAACAGGATTAATTAAACGGCGTCTGAAAAAAGAGGCCGTATAAGCCTCTTGTTGAAGTCTTGGTGAAGTGGTTAATAAGCAGACATAAAAACGTATTTATTTGTTTATCATAAACATATAACAAAATTTGCGTAGTGTGTCTAGCATTAGTTATATAATAGATGTACATGTTATTTAGTAGGTACATAATATAATTATGTACTTACCAAATAACTGTTATCGGTTGATATTATAAAACAGATAGATATTTGTTTCCATAGGCATATGACTGTGAAGAAATTCGAAAGTAAAGGTACAAATCATTATAATCACAATCAGCCTATATTGGTCCATAGGCCTCTACTCATGGCTCATAAGCCATGGCGTCCTGTCTTCAGCTTGCCGCATCCAGCATCTACCTGCAGTATTTCGAAGACCGTAGATCGTTGTTGTTAAGGAAAGTCAGTGGGGCTGAATGGGACTCACGGTCTGATGTGGTGACGTTCTCCGCATCCGAGGTGCACCTACGATTTCCCTGGTGACCACAGTAGTAGTAACACAGGTGACCCTATGCTAACCTAATAGAATTTAAATTACAAAATCTATTCCGACACGGAACAGTTGTTATTGGTACAAATATTGTTTTTTAAATATTTGAGATCTTGACTCTAGATAAACTCCAATCTATGGCCCATCTATAGATTTTTCTGCTGCCCTACGGCTCTGTCGGAGTATCACAATCATGGTGTTAAATTGTCATGTGGAATAATACTCCAGCTTTATTCTCTAGCTATAATATCTATGTTCTATGTCTTTCACTTTACGATGATGATCTTAGTAATTACGTAAGCTAACACGTCGCTTGTGGAATATGCCTAGATGATTAATGAATTCAATGGCGGTGGACGCAAATTGAATAGATAATGTCAGGTTTATGTGAAAGGTCAGAGTTTGTTCATCGATACGAAGCTCTAATGATGGGAAGTGAGTAGGCAAAAACAAAGTTGTAGGAGGGCTTTATGATTTTGTAATCTACAGGATAGCGTCTACTGAAGCTTTGCCGATGCTTTTGTAGCCAATGGTAATAATAGAAAAAAGTCTTTAACACTTTGAGTGCTGAAATCACACGGTATGTGTTTTCTACAAGTGACTAATATGCGTAAATCCACACTAGCGCAGCGGCTGAGAAAATAAAGATCTTTGTGACTCAGCACAGCCGTAATATTTTTCGAACGAAACGCATGTGCGGCGCAACACAACCGCTGTGTAGAGCGGCAGCACGAATTTTTTAGGTTAAAAAAAAGATCGCAGTCGTCGAAAAAAAATCGCAAAGTGTTAAAATATTATATAGGAGCTGAGTAAAGTAAGTCCAAAAACTGCCAGAATGTTCAAATAAATAATGCCTAATAATCCACACAGCACCATCTAGCCCAAAACTAAGCATTGTTGTGTTAAGGGTACTAGGTGACTGCTAAACTTAATAGGTTATTACAAATGTTTATTGGTTATTACAAAGATATTTTTTTTTTTATTATACATAGATAATACCCGGATAAAATATTTACAGATCATATAAACATGTATCCAACTGCCAAGTTGGTCATCTAACTAAAGCATTGTAACGGAAGTTAAATCCAATTTAAATAATTTAGAATGCCTGTATTTCAATCTCAATTCACAATATAAACAAAGCTGTTTTACCAACATCAACAAACCGACAATCTTATCTACTCGAATACAGATGTCAAATAAACTTTAGTAGACGACAAACTTATTCAAATAAACGCCATAGAAGCTGACCCTAATCAAGCCTCAAGAGTACTAGTATTATCCAATTGCATTGTGTGATAGTTAAATTGACAGAAACAGAGGACTATTTTGCTTACAATACCACATTCTTATTAAAGACGCCGACGACTTAAGGACGAAGGCACAATAACATGTAATTGCAAATGATACACTGTATCACATACTGTAACTTCGCTTCACTGTGCCATTTTAGTCTTCCCGTCCCACGCTGTTGTAGGTATTGCTAGTTTGGGTAGGATCGTGAACATGTTGAAAAGCGTAGGAGCTTTTTGTAAGTCAGTGTTATCTTTGATAAGTTCACGGTGCTAAAAAAGGTTTGTTGCAATTTGCACCTCTTTGAGACAGTACCTACTTTAAGTTTTGAATATTGAAATTCTTATCTTTCCAGTTTTCTGATAGGGACAGAAAAGCTTACTCATAGAGCTCCAATTTTAGTTACAGTATCTTAATCTAAATGTATATTTCCTGTGTTTATTGCTTTTGAGGTGCGCATTTCTCGGCTTAGGTACCTTTTTTATGTGTGGTAGGCGTTTTATTCTCCGATCTTATGTTTCAAGAAGTAATATTTTATTAAACTTGTTTGTATCTTGTGTTTATTGTTTGACCATAATCTGCAGATAAGGGTACATGGATTTCGTTTCAGTTGCTTCGCCCAATGGTTTATGCGATAATGAACTGGGTTTTATTTTGTGAATTTTATTTTGTATTTCTTTGGTATTTTATTATATTGATCCCGATATAAGTAGGTTATACTGATATAAAAAACATAAAAATCTCTATAAAGTATTTCCCTTATATCTGTTTCTCTATTTCCTATGTAAATAGAGAAAGAGATAGAGTGATGGGCATCTTCAGTTCAAATACAGTGCATAATCGAAAAGAGAACGAAAGTAATTTAAAACGGGATATTTACCATGATTTCATTATTGAGTAATCCAATATTTCGGCACAGTTTCATGCGCCATGATCACGGAATAACTGAAGCACTGTGAGAAACTGTGCCGAAATATTGGATAACTCAAAAATCAAATCTAACCAATTTTTTTTCAACACATGCGATTCTGTTACAAAACTTCCTCTCAAAAAAGATAGGTACCTTGATAACTCTACAATAATACACAGTTACACACAGCCAAAACAGAATCTAAGAAAAAAAGCATTACCAACATGGAATTGAGAAAATATTTAAAGATTCTTCTAATACAGGAAGTTACGTAGATACATAGATATGTTTGGGCACCAAATAAAGTGTCTATTGTAAGCCGCAGGTTTGAATCGTGCCACCGGTTAAGGCCAGCCCACACACATTGGGTTAAATACCTTATTTATAGCTCACTTGTGCTGACCTTTCATTATAGGTAGGTAACCGAGAAGAGGAAAGTGGTACAACTGAGAAAGTGTTACATTTAGGACGGTGTTAATAATTAAATTGCTACTTAGCTAAGTATAGTTTAAGTCGATTTTATGTTTAAAAACCTTAAATAGTCCTAAAATAGTCATCCATGAGAATAAATCGCATTGTTCTTAGATGCAACGGGTATTTATTTTCTAAGTGCTTATTTTGTAAGCCTAAAGAAATAAAATATATTGAATTTGAATTTACCTATTCATATTATATACATTCATAATACATAATATTATTATCATTTATATCATACACACGTCTACCACTGGACATAGGCTTCCCTTAAACGACGACGCCACCAATAGCGGTCTCTAGCCGGCTCCAACCATCGACTCCCTGCGACCGCTACGATGTCGTCGGTCCATCGAGTGATGGACCGACGACATCGTAGCGGTCGCAGGGGTCAGGATGGTCTCCCAAAAATCTTATATCTATATCCAATATTTATTATTATAAAATTTCAGTTGTGGTTTTCACAACAAAAATCAGTATGAACTGTACAATTCTAATTATAAATATTATGAGAATCATAAAAAAAACACAAACGGTAACTACTTACCCATTTAAATTTACATCGATAAATGTTTTGTGGGAGATAGAACTTTATTATTTTTTTGTAAGTTATGACCTTCCATTTTCTAAGCCTTCTGATTAGGGCATAGATCTATGAACATATTCGATATTTGTATGTTGAACATTGTGTGCCCTGACCATATAGGAATCCACGTAGGAAATGAGCTATGGATATCTTTCTTATGTGGTAGTATACAAAGTATACACGTAGTGTAGGACGCCCTCCGACCAGGTGGGATGACGACCTGCGAAAGACTGCAGGTAGATGCTGGATGCGGCAAGCTGAAGACAGGGCGCTATGGCGCTCATTGGGGGAGGCCTATGTCCAGCAGTGGACTGCTATAGGCTGATGATGATGATGATGATGATACAAAGTATACATGCCTCATTTCTTACAAAGTGGATGTATTTTTTATCTAATTCATAGATTTAGATTTTTCATTAATTACACTGGACAACAACTTAAGTCTACGCAAGTTACTCAACTTACTTATACACAAAATAGAAACTTATAGTAAATACATAATCTGTAGAAACAATTTAGAATATTAATAACCTAAAAAAAGACGTCAAAGATGATTCTGAGGATATATATAAATAGTTATTTTTTCTGAATAAAATAAGAGATAATTAAAAATGAAAAAAAAATACATATGACGGAATAAATTTGACTTTAAAAAGTTACTTAGGTAGTTTTTCTATAGCTAAGTGTTCTAAAAGCAATTTTATGACTTTTAAATAGCAGGTGTAACAGTTTAGTTTTGTCGTTAAACTTCCGAAAACAACCACACCGTGGTTAATATCTATCAAAAGCAGTGGTTATTACTGGAGGAAAGTATTAAAAAGTCCTAAAAGTGAAAAATTCGGCGTCACTTATAAATTTTACTGCCGTCTTAAAATAAGTACCGTACATACTTTTACCCACGTGTTTTTGAGGGAAAGATAAAAATTAATGGTAATGGTTTTACTTGGTGTGATTGACTTTCACGTGACTCTGTTGTGTTGCCATTTGGTAGTCTATACTAATATTATAAAGAGGAAAGGTTTGATTTTTTGTTTGTTTGTAATGAATAGGCTCCGAAACTACTGGACCGATTTGAAAAATTATTTCACCGTTGGGAAGCTACACTATCCGCGGTGAACATAGGCATAATATTTTCAAAAATTTAGGAATCTGTACTAAAACCGTGCGAAGCCGGGAAGGTCCACTAGTTTGTAATAAGCGTAACATGGGCGTTGGGGTCGCGGCGTAAGAATATCAAACAAAATTGTCGGTGGATTTCGTTAGAGACGGACCACAGGAAGGGCAGAAGCTCCCTTCTATGTATTATTAAGACCTCTACTGCGTTCACCCATTCATCAATCTGCCGTCGACGTCGAAGCGACCACGCTCGGCAGGAGTGCTTACCACCTCTCGGGTCACGCGGCTTACGACCAGGCGCTCTGATAATATTATCTACCTGATGAACCCTTTACTAAGCTTGTAAAACGTAAGAACCAAACTCTGATCGAAAGAGACATGAAAGGTTTTAAAAGAATACAGCTGTAGGTAGTTTGATAGGAAACGTTAAAGAAGTTAAACAATGACCCCGAAGATGAACCGATCAAAACTGATTGACCTTGACCGGATCAGAATGTTTGAGGCATTTCGAAACAATGGTCATGTAATAGTAAAAGTTGAATTCTTCAGATCAATAAAACTTGCATCTTCCTATTATGTTATTTCTTTCTGTTATTTAATTTATTAGATATTATCGCGAGTGCGAGGGTTTCCGCACTAATAACGAAAACTTGGTAATAATCATTACTACAAATAGGAAGGTTTTGTATTTTTTTATTGTGTATTTAGTTGTTCTGAAAACAGTGTAAGAAATCTCCTCCCCCAAACTCCTCAAAAAATTATGTCGGTCCGAATACTATACACTCTGTATAGTAACCATAACTCAAGCTCTGCTTAGTTTCGGGCTAGATAATGATTAGTGAATTATCCAGCATTTACTGTTTTGCTGACATTTCTTGGTATGGCGGGCGATGGCAACACATATCTACATATTATATAAACTCAGTTTCTAAATAAATTTTATGGATCGATCTTCAAAAATTATAACATTATTTATTCGCGCACTTTATTATAGAATTCTATTATAAATGAACATAGGAATCCTTCTAAGAATCCACGACTCATATATTAAATTCTTCTCCCTAAATATCTAATAGTTACGAAATAGTATCGTCTACTAAAATTCGATATCGACTAAAATGAGAATATCACCTCACTGTGATGCAGCACTTTAGGAGAACCTTCTTCACTTTACTGTGTGTATATTGTAAAAGAAGCTTTATCTTTACGTACTTAGGGTGGTTTATAAAAAAAACGCATCTCTCTTTGCCCTATTTATTTGTCTTACTATTTTCCGACTTACTAAGTTGAGATTAACGATTCTGTTCCTGAGATATGAGAACCAAAGTTTGTTTCGGAGAGCCCTAAGAGAATTAACGTCGATAACATTGATCCTATTCTTCATTTCTCCAGTACCGATGCATTTAATTGCTATCCGATATCACTAATGCACCTGTCAAGTAAACAAAGGCGATAGATAAGACGAAATGAAGGTACGCTCGAGTTTCAATGTAAATGTTTATACTCTCCGCTGATGGCTGCTGATTTCGATCGTATGCCAGTCATTTGTCATGTAGAAAGTCTACGATATGAGAGTTCTGACTGGCAATGTTTTGGTGACAATGTAATGCATCTCCTATTTTTTTGTAACCCCTGATAAATTCTTATACGATGAAGGAACATGAATAAAAATTTGTAGTTCCTCTTCGCCTTCTCTTTCGTGAGAAGAAAATAGAAATAGAAAAAATTTATTTGTGTTTCATATAAAATAATACAACTTAAGAACTTATAATAATAAAGATAACAAATTAGGAACGAATAAAAGAATTAAAATACGAGAACACAGAAAGGCTACCGGCTCAGCATTAAATGCTACATTGCACTGGCTTAAATAAAATGATTAAGAAGAAGGATAGGAAGGATAGGATTCGTAACGAATACATCCGACAGAGAACCAAGGTTATCGACATAGCTCAAAGAATTAGCAAGCTGAAGTGGCAGTGGGCCGGCCATATCTCGCGAAGAACCGACGGCCGATGGGGCAAACGTGTTCTTGAGTGGAGACCACGACTCGGCAAACGTAGTGTAGGACGCCCTCCGACCAGGTGGGATGACGACCTGTGAAAGACTGCAGGTAGATGCTGGATGCGGCAAGCTGAAGACAGGGCGCTATGGCGCTCATTGGGGGAGGCCTATGTCCAGCAGTGGACTGCTATAGGCTGATGATGATGATGAAATAAAATGATTACCAGTTTGATAGAGAGAGATACATGTATTGACCAAGCACTGTTACAGCACATATTCATATCATTTATTGCGATTTCATGCATACAGGTAGTTCCTTAGGTGTAGTATCTTAGTGGGTAGGTACTAGAGAATACAATCCCAAGCATGTTTTTTAATCCCGGGATTTCGGGCCTGTCCCGGGATTAGACTACGTGTTTTCTAATTAGTCTCAAATTAAAAAAAAACTTGAGTTATTAAAAAAATGTTTTAAATGTACAACACAAATCACATTGTATTTCTCTAGTGGGTAAAAACGATGCATAAAAACCCTGTCAAAGCACAACAATTTTTGGGTTCTTTCTTGTCAATATTTGTTCTGTGCTTGGTCAGAAGGTGAAAATCATATAAGTAAAAATAAAGAATCATTATTATAAGACTTAATACTACAGTAATATGTAATTTTCTGTCAACGAAGTTTATATCCAAAAAATGCTAAAAAGTAAAGCATTAAGCATTACTTCCAAAAGCATAATATTTTGAACAAATTTGAAACAAGCAAATAATTCTTCATTCGCGCCAATAAACTGTGCATTCAATGCATATCAGATACCACAGTGTAATATTATTAATAGCACAAACTCAGATAGGGCTTTCGCCTAACTATCGGAACCTTGGAGGTTAAAATCTTGGACTCCATATTATTTCTGATTCGGAAGCCATCAGTAATAACCAATTTATAATATTTTTTTTAAATTTAGCGTAATCTGTGGTAAATGCTATAATTCAGTTTTGACCTTGTAGTACAGTGTGTTAGTATAGTAAAATATTCTTAAAAGGGAAGTTCACTGTGGTGACAAGGAAAGTGCCTGGTCAATATTACATCCAAATCATTAAAAAAATATCGCGGTTTAACCTTGGACATCCAGCCCTGGACTAAAGTTTTAAAGTTATTTGATGAAAAATAACTTTAAAACTTAAGTCCAAGCCTGGACTATCCAAGATCAAGCCAATGCATTTTACCGGGAGCTTGTAACGAGGTGGTAGAGACTCACAATGCTATCTACCAACTTCAGAACCTGTTATGATCCATTATCAGATCTTATGCCTGAGGTGGCATTAAAACGTTGGCCGGCCGGGCCTGCTTTGTTTATTAAATTATGTCCAAGGCGCTATAAATATCGTTTGGAGGCATTACAGACTCATGGCAAAAGAATTAGCTCACTTCATCCTATTTTCGGTTAAAAATCAATCACCATTCCCGCTGAAACGAAATTGAAAGGTAATTTTATTACTAATAAGACATATTTACAATGTAAACAGATTTTTTTTAAAATTTTTCAAAATCAATTCTATACCTACATACGAGTATACTCTAGTAGGGTCATCATTTCACTTTAAACTCAAAACATTCGTTCATTCCTGGATTTTAAAGACTTTTGTTTGAAAGTGGTAAACTTTGTCCAATTTTCAGTTAAATAGCTATTTAACTGAATAGGTATAAGTAACAAAATATAGCAATATATTTTGCAAAAACAAATTATAGGCAAAATTCGTTCACCATTAGGGCTAGCAGATGTTTTAACACATTAGTAAAAGATCACGATTTTGATATATTTTTCAATACTTCTGTTCAGCTTAAGCGCCTACTAGGTAATAATTTATTTACTAATTGAAGTCAGTTTTTATATATTTTCATTATATATATATATTTTTTTGTGTGTAACCTTTTCTTTATTTTATCTTAATAATAAAAATCGTCTACTTTCTGTAAATCTTTTCTAAATTGCTGCTTTTTTTTCAAATTATTTGTGGAAACTTCTAATTGGCCTTTAGGCAAATATCCTCTTTATCTAGCTGTAAATTTTCCTAAGATTGTAAAAATAAAATAAAATAGCACACCAGCTATTTTCGAATGTCGCATGCCACAAGAGTGGACATTGTGAGGAGCGTTCATTTAGTGAAATACCGATCAGTATAGCGATACTGTATGAGTTATGCTGTGTCCCTAAGAATAACGTCTTAAAAGCATAAACATGCTTGACTAAAGAATGGTTATCTAGATTTAGAAGTAGGTCTAGGGTTACTTAAATAAGGCGGGCAATCAGACGAAAAAGAAAGAGTTATTGCCTGGAATTCAAACTTAAACTCAATTAATTTAAAGTCCGTTATCTTGAAAATCAAACCACGAAGAGCAATTGAATCTGAAACTAATGATTTCCGCAGTCGTAATGCAGAAATAAACTGTGTGAAAAGGTAAAAATCCTGATGTAATGACGTAGATAAGTTCGAACCAATTACAGAGAACGGTGGGCGCTGAATCAGCAGATAAAAACGGACGCCCTCTTGGCAAATATGCGATGGTGGCGGTAAAGTCCAGTTCACACCGTTGGACTAGCAGAGGAAACTCCAGCGCAATTTTTAATACTATTTTCAACGTTCTTAACTTTAGACTTGATATTTACATAAAGAGTTCACTTTATAATTTACGGAGACAGATTTTTTGCGCCGACCTAAAATCTAGATAGTATTTGAGATCGCAGTTTACAAGCCAAAATCATTAGATCATTATTTAGTTTGAAAATTATACCTACCTAATAATGACTTCAAATCTCTTATTAATAGAATTCATTGTGAATATTTTATATGAGTATTTTTTGGATCATTCGTGATATTTTATTATATTTTATTTTAATCGACGAAAAAGGATGTTTTGTTGTATGTATATTGTGTTTTACGTATGTCAGTTGGTTTCTCCATCATTTATGTGCCGAATTGGGTGATTTTTCAGTTGTATAGAGGATGATCCAGAGTTGGTCCAATAAATAATGTATTCCCGTGGAATCAGTTGGTTATATTATTATATTGATTTATTTATAATTATAAGTATTGATACAACGGGTATTTATCGCGTTTATTTACCTTTTTCCCGACGTTTCAACAGGTTTACACTCTGTCCTGGTCACGGGATGACTGGAGTACTGGAGTTACCGCCTCAGCGAAACGGGGGCTAGTTTATTTGAAACTACCCTCATTTCATTTTCAATAATAGGAATGTCCATCTGCACACTCGGACGACACACAACACTAACAGTGTCCGCGACGCAATGAGAGACCGGATTACGACGACTACACTTTGCTATCACTTTGATTGTTGATTTATTTATCCCGAAAAACTAAAAAAAAACTCAGTTAAAACAGTTAAGGAGCTCGAAGTCAGTTTTTAGTTTGTTTAAAAATCAATGTGCAATATCAAATCGAGTAGCGGCTTTGTATGTGCCTAGCCTTAAATGGGCTGCCTTTGCAAATATGCGATAGCGTAGCGTAAGTCGGAAAGTCTGAGCAAGAGTATTTTTCCTCATAATATTCTCTTTATAAGATGAAGTTAAAAATTCAAGGGTACAGCTACAATTTATTAGAATATAGGTAATACGTACAAGTTAAATTACTCATGGAGATTACTCGTGGAGACCACGACTCGGTAAACGTAGTGTAGGATGCCCTCCGACCAGGTGGGATGATGACTAGCGAAAGACTGCAGGTAGATGCTGGATGCGGCAAGCTGAAGACAGGGCGCTATGGCGCTCATTGGGGGAAGCTTTTGTCCAGCAGTGGACTGCTATAGGCTGATGATGATGATGATGAAATTACTCATGTAAAGCTCTATACAACATAAATGTGGGTTTAAGAGAAACCACAGTTTTTTTATCTGAGTTAACCTTTCAAATCAATTTCCAATTTGTTTTTCATCTACATAATATTCTGACTTTATGACCTGAGGGATCCTTCATATTCTTTTGGAGGTTTTACGATCCCTACATTTGTTGCAAATCTATCGACAATGTCAGTCCCTGAACTATAAATCAAATAGGAAACTATGAAATTGAGGCAATGCATTAGAGTAAACCTTGTTTAGGGGAAGCATTTTTAGCTGTGGACAGGTGGGTATCTATGTGTTATTATGAGTATGAGGTATAAAAGAAATCATGTGTTCTTTTTGCTTACAATATGCAACAATTTCAAAAAACGTTAAAAAAAACGTTGGCCCTGACTTTTTAAAGAAATAATTTTGAAAAAAAACTAGCTGGTAACGTCTATGACTACAAACGGAGTATAAGTTAATGTAACGAAAATTATTTTCGTTTACTTTTCCTTCCCATTACATTTAGCGCCTTGCCTGATGGCACATCAACTGGATGGAGAGGAGCAAAAAGTCCTACCCGTTATGACCTACGGAGTTGAGACGTGGACACTCACGATAGGGCTGGTCCACCAGTTCAAGGTCACTCAGCGAGCTATGGAAAGAGCTATGCTGGGAGTTTCTCTGAAGGATAGGATTCGCAACGAATACTACGATGACCTGCGAAAGACTGCAGGTAGATTCTGGATGCGGCAAGCTGAAGACAGGGCGCAATGGCGCTCATTGGGGGAGGCATATGTCCAGCAGTGGACTGGCTGATGATGATGATGATGATGAAATGTTTCACGATACTCCCATTTGGATATTGCAGTGCCTTTTATTATTGTCAGGATAAAATCGTGATGATCTTGAACTTTAAATGCTCTAGATCACTTGAGCTTTTGATTTATAGGCTTGTTACGCAAGGTATGTCGGTCGTGGCGTACCTTATCCGGTTTGTTCGACTGTTCAGAGTATTTTATCACCTAGTGTATTTTCAGTGTGAAAATATCGAATTTTTTCTAGAAGCCTTACCGTAAGTAAGAACTTTTTTTTTAAAAGTAAGTAGACCTTCGTTTGACCACAATCTCAGCTGATGGAAAGTGAAGATATGGCCGACTACGTCCTTAGAACAAAGTTATGCAGCAAATTTTAAATGTGGTTCATTTTTACTGTCATTATTTTCATAGACATAAGTCTTGATTAAGAATGTACCGTATTGTTACTATACCTACAAATATAAAACCTTTTAAGTCAACCAACTGGCAATAATTTATCCACAATTTCAATTATCTACATTCGAAATCAACTCATATTCACTCTTAAATATATTCGATGCAATTTATTGAATAGCCGATGTACCACATTAGCATTGCAATGAGCAATTTGCGTTCCAATTACCTAGATATTTCTTCAGCGAACTGCATAAAAACCTTATTAATTGACACGTGTGTAGGCACACAATCGCATAATTACCATCGGTCGAACGCGTGGGTGAAACGCTCCAAACATTCCCAGGAGATACATTAATATCTTAATGGGTTTTGGCGCTAAATGTACCTATAAAAAAGCGACATTATGATACCTAATATTTTATAAAAGTCTTTCTATTCTTTCGTACATAATTATGTTAGAATTGTTGCTTATCAGAGGGTTTTCCACGATTTTAAGCTTTGACTGCGTCAATGTGCATTTTGTAACCCAATTGTAACCTATTTCTTATTTAAATTCTGGATAAATCATTTAGTATTTTTGTATTCAAGAGTAATGGTAAGGCTGGTTCACCAGTTTAAAGTCGCGTCGAGCTATGAAGGATAGGATTTGTAACAAATACCTCCGATAAAGAACCAAAGTTACCGACATAGCTCAATTATTCAAAGAATTTATATGAAACTAGCTGCGCCCCGCGGATTAGCCCGGGTGGTCATTTGTTTCAGGCAATTTTTAATTTTTTTCTCTTATTTCTCTCCGTAAGAACCATCCTCGTACTTCAAGGAATATTTAAAAAAAATAATTAGCGAAATCGGTTTAGCTGCTCTCGAGATTTGCGCTTAGCAACACATTCAGCGATTCATTTTTATATATATAGATGATATAGTTATGTTGTAGGTATGAATACCAACCGATAAAATATAGCAAAGGACAGGCCTTACCTTCAGGTAGATAACGCCTACCAATTTTGTCGGTATCTATAGATTCCAAACGTATTCGCATGAATTATACAATGCCTTGATAACCTGGGGTAGGGTTGCATTAATTAAATAATTATGACATATTGTCCGATCATTTCAATAGAAGGGCGAGGCTGATAAGCGACAGCACGTATGAAACCGTTCATTATTAATTCTGAACACCCGACCAACTGTTTTTGTCAAGCCCAATATAACCCGACTTCAAATTCAAATATTGATAGAGAATCTTTATGATTATTACTACGAGCTTTATCTTTTATACTATAGTTTTTATTTCAATATAAATTAACAAAAATGTTGTAAAAGTATATATAAATGACCTTATACGTATCATGTTACCAGTTATAAGAGTTTTAGTTTAGAAATTCTGTGTTATCTTTATAGAAACGGTAGCAAAACATATTTTTATCAATTTATTTAGACCAGTTTAAAGATATAGGCGAGAAATTGTTGCTTCAGTTCACCTTCTTGTAGATAATAATGTGGTCGCACGAGTTATCTCGAAAATCTTGTAGCCTAGTAGGTTTTGTAGAGCCATAACAAAATTCTTGAATAAATTAATAGATTAGAAGTAAGTTACAGAAATTATATGACTTGGAACATAGATTAATATACTTTATTATAATCAATGCAGGTGAGACAAGGCGTTTTTGACTTACTGCAGTACACTTATCTAGCACCCATAGCACAAGCTCTGCTTACCATGGGGCTAGATAATGCTGTGTGAATTGTCCAGCATTATTTATTTATTTATTTTAAAGTACCTACTAACTAACACGAATACAAAATAATAGAGATGTCGCAACAATATCAAATTATTTAAATAGAGTAATATCATTAAACATTTTACCTAGATTTTAAGTAGGTAAATCATTGTTTGTTTTTGTGTCAACTTTATTTTAATATTGTTTGTTTTTACTAGTGTACCTACGGAATAATTGTTGTATTTACTAAGTATATGTCTAAAGTTGCAAATAAAGACTGTATCTATCTATATACTACGATAAAATGTTGGCATATTATTTCAGTCACATTGCTATAGTTTTTAATATTTAGCTTTATCTTACTGAAATTATAATGTTTTTATGTTTAAAACAGTTTATTACTGCATTGTAAAAATTATACGAGTTATTGATGCTCATATTTTGTGGTCTCTGTGGCTTCAGCTCGCATTTTTACAACAAAGTGCTTGCACGTGTTGCGGTAACCTTTTACTGTATCAGTAGTGTTAGTCATCCAGCTTTGTCGTCATCACGGTATCATGTAATATTGGCTAACACTTAGTCTTAGATATTTAGTGAGGCCATCATCGACATATAACAGTCCACTGCTGGATATAGGCCTCCCATAATGAGCGCCATAGCACCCGTCTCTATAATTTCCACATGGCCGGTGGGCGTCCTACACTAAGTTTGCCGAGTCACTTAGGTGAGGTATATTATAAAAATCGTTTGTTTATCTATGAATGCTCATTCATTTTATTTCCATAAATACAAAAGATTGTATCTATGAAATTCGTTTTCAAACATTTTCATTGGTAGTAGCAAAACAACCGAAAATCTTGCCAAGAGCTTTTTCCGCAGCAGCTTTTACAATGCCATCGAATAAATAATTTTGAGCTAAAATATATGGCATCAGACGCGATATATTTCAATGTTTGATTTACAGCTCAGCGAGCTATGCCGCCTTTGCCGATATCGTATCGGACAGCTTAAAAAGAAATATTGAAAAGTAAAAAGGTGGCCCTTTGTTCTTTGTCGCCCTCGCGTATGCAAATGCGGTCCCGAATGATTTAGGACTTGCATTATTGGATAGCAGAAATAAAGTTTTTGAGGAAAACGTTACCAAATACTTTAAAAATAGGAACATATTTCTAGCGGCTGATTTGCTTTTGATTTCTTAATATCGATATTTAAAAGCCCATCAACATTTTGCCACATTACCCGTTTTATGAGCAAAACAAACGAGTTTCAATACATGCATCATTAATTTCCTGCTAGTACTGACATGTTTACATGATACCTTATTATTTTAATTCTTAATTCTGAACTCTATAACTCTAGGCATAAGACTTCTTGTAGTACAGAGTAAGGTAGGGCATAGAACAAATGATTGTGCCCTGTTCACTTTTCATGCGTTTATTACATCTTGGCACGGTATGAGAGCGCTATTGATTCGCTTTTATCATGTTACTAAGAAGCATTAGGCTTTGGTCATAGCAATTGAATTAATGTTGAAGTTATATAAACTGTGAAATTTTCGATACTAGTCCTGCATCCATCAGAATTACTTCGAATACGTTATTGAACCGAAAGACCGCTATATGTGGCCTCGCATGGTAGAAGTTTTAGTCCAGCCGTGGTGGTGTGTGGGCTACAAGCATGTGATTCATCATCATCATCATTGCCATCAACATATAATAGTCCACTGCTGGACATATGCCTACCCTAACGATCGCCTATCATAGCATCGCATAGCGCCCTGTCTTCAGCTTGACGCATCCAGTATTTAGCAAATGCTATAAGTAATTCATTAATTAACAAGTTAGTAAAACTTAGGTGCTTTGGCCTAGTTGTAGGATAATCTGGTTGTTATACTTGTAGTCCTTGATTTAGTTGGGACCACATTCGTACTCTTAATTTATTTATTAAGAGTTTTTTTTTTATTTGCTTTGGGTGGCTTGGGTATCACAGCGGCCATGATAGGCCTATTGTGATCGCCACTTATACGTTCAGCCCCGAAGCGGCAGCGTTCATAGTTCGCCACTAACCCTTGCAGCTGCTAGGGACTGTAGGGTTTTCTTCGGGGTGATGTCTCGCAGCTCGTCTGGGCTATGCAGATGCCTGCCCAGATGGATGCTGCGTTTGTGCATCAGTTTTCGAGTAACCCCACAGATTTCCATCAGAGACCATTCTAAGGATCATAAATAAATTCCACATCCAAAATCTACAGACCCATGAAGAATATTTAAAATTTCAGCAATAATTTCTGTGAAATGACTCATGCTTAAATAAGTTCCTGTGGCTTATGGTCAGAAGTCGTAACTCTTATGATGACATTTCCAATTTATTTTTTATGAATCATCTATTCTTTGGACTCGCAGTGATGGTACACGCCAAAAATATTTATTTATTGAGAATCCAAGCAGATAAAATAATAAATTATAATTTCCAACCTTTTTTATTTTATAGAAACAGTACCTATACCTACCGCAAAATATTATATCCTAAACGTCATTATTACTGTTAATTTACTTTTATTTGCGCTGTTTAAAGCCAAATAAAAGTTTCTCTATTTGAGAAAATCATAATATCTAAAAACATTTGATATACTGGAGGTAAAGTGATATATAATAAAATATATCACTTTACCTCCAATATAAAGAAAGCTACATACATTTAATTAATTTTCTGAATGTAGTTTACGAGGTAAGACTGTGTGTGCACCTTAACATCCTTTGTTTGATTTATAACTCCTCGTCTAAACCTTTATTAGTATAGGTATGTGAGTTTGAGCGATTACATATGAATCTCGCTATTAATGTTTTCCCATGCATAGATAAAAAAACATCATCATCATTTTGTCAATCAGCCTATGTTAGTCCACAGCTAGACATAGGCTTCTTCTCCTAATGAGCGCCATAGCGATCTGTCTTCAGTTTGACGCATCCAGCATCTACCTGCAGTCTTTCGCAGGTCGTCATCTCACCTGGTCGGAGGGTGTCATGGCTTTAATAATTATAACACAAATTGTATTTCACAATTAGTACCTGAGCATGATTAGATTTTTAAAACATAAATGAAAACAAATAAATAAATTAAAAAGTTGATATTAAAAAAAACGGGAATATAATTATATGAATTTTACTTTTGTAGTAGTTCGTTCACTGAATATACATAAATACTGCTCGACAAGCCAACGACGTTTCAAACCGACTTTGAAGCAATGAAGGCCGCCTTACAGTTTATGCCAAAACAAAAAAAAATATTTCCAAGAGTACAACTCATAATAATATAGTTGCACTATTAATACCGCCCACATAACTACCCGTTTCATTTTGGATAAAAACACTGCAAATAAAAATAAATTGTCGCAATTGTGCCGCAAAAAAAAATCTACTAACGACAAACCATCTGCTAGCTTTTGCTGTTTCAAAAAGTATTCCAAGGGTGAAAAGGAACGTTTGTAATAGGGTTCCGATTCATTATAATGTATGATTACATTAAAATAAATATAATTTTAATCTCACTCCTGTAATATTTTAATTAGTTCCATTTGGTCAAACGCATTTGGCCTATGATAGGATTAATTTTATTATTTATCTTTTCATTAATTAGATAGATATGCATATAGATAATATCTTTATTGCACCATATTAAATGATTTAACAAACAGTAACTTCTAATTAAATCTAGTGTAGCAATATCGGCGGCCTTATTTCAAAAATCAATCTCTTACAGGCAACCTTTTTTCCACCATTTGTCTTTTAATTGTTTAAAGGTTTTGCCCATTCCTTCAGGTACGTGTCCTCTTGTCCAACCCTCGTACACGTCTGGGTCGACGAGTTCTGTATCCATTTACGTCTTCAAAACAATACAGAACATAAAATAGCAAAACCATATTTTTATTATTTTATTTATAAGATATAACCTACATGCACACAGATCCCCTGGTATTGTCCACGATCCTATCCATCCATGGTTGTAGAGATTTGTTCGTTTTTGAGCTATAAGTTATTGTAACTTGTTTTTTAAGTTTTTATTTTATTTAGTTCTTTATACATATACCTCAGTATATGTATAAGAACTAAATAAAATAAAAACTTATATCAAAAACGTATATTACTGCACACTCTTGTGCAATAAATTATTATCTATCTATCAAACAAAAAAAAAGTTGATTGCAAGCGCGACATTTGATCTCGAAACTACCAACAGAACCCTAAAAATTAAACGTCAGTGATCTGCATCTGTTTAGGGATGTAACAAATAATTTGGTTAACAATAACAATTTCAAGGGCGTCATTGAAGTTTTGTAAATAATAACCGCAAAAGCATATTTAGTTTGGGCCCATTTGATCCTGTGTGAATTTGTACATTATTTTATATTTATTATTTATCTAAAGTAAAAGATATTATTCACACATTACTCAGACTATGAAACGATCTACCAAAAAAAAGCCACATCTCATCATTTTTTTTAAATAAGTGTAGGTTGTTATTTAGGTTAGTAAAAATAAACAAAGTCACCACTAGCTATTTATTTTTATATATTTATAAGTGTTTATTTTTATGTATATATTAGTATTATTTTCGTTTGTATAAGTTTTATTCTAATTTTAGCTGACTGGCAGCTTCTTTGACTTTATCCTTGGTTTTTAAAACATAGTTTGTAATGGATATGGAATGTATCCATCAAATAAAATAAATAATTATTGCTGGTTAATTCACCTTTGCAAAAAATGTTTTAAAATATAATAATTTGTTTTATTCCGAGCCTGAAACTACCTGTATGCAAAATTTCAACCCGATCCGTTTTGTAGTTTTCACGTGAAAGAGGAACAAACAGGCATAGATACAAACTTTCGTGTTTTTAATATTAGTAGGATAGAGATATTATTCACATACTTGTAATTAGGTACTGGTTACCACAAGCCGCAAGTACACCGGTCTCTGACAGTAGTAACAAATTAGGGTAACTCTGCCGTACGCGTCCTCTATTGTCCTCACCCTTGTACGCACGACCACGAGTGCTAATTGTGTTTTTGTTTGCTATTTTATGGCCGAAAATCACTTTGGATCTCGATTGTGCTGTTGAAATTGCGCTCGACATTTTTCAATGGCTTTTGGTATTCGATTTGTTATTTCGTGTGGGATTTTGTTAGCTTCATTATATTATTACGTTTAGTTTTCGGAAGTACCTATCTGGTAGTTTTGTTAATATTTGACGTGAAATATTTATCAGTTGGATTTTTTTACTACAAAATGTTAACTTGATAATGTGATGTGTGTCCAAAGTGAAGAATCAGGTCAACCAATAGTTATGCAGTAATGAAACTTGTTTTATAAGCAAAATATTTTAACTTAGCTTAGACGAGAAAAATACTACCACGATGCTTTTTGTGCTTTGAGGACTGATTAAAAAAATAGGTGTCAGTCGGATTGGACTTAGAAATTGATGATTCATAATTCATTTACTAACCAAAAATATACATTATTATTATTCCACTCATTTAATTAAATTCTCGTATAAAATACATTTTTTACTATAGAAAATACAATAAAATATTATAAAACTATTCTACAGTAAAAAATATATCAAAACGGTAGATCACCGACCGCGAAGCTAGGCTCAACCGGCCGGTGACTAGGGCTGCAGAGAAAGGAACTTCCTGACGATACGTGCCGAGTCCAAGAGTACCGCCTCCTGGATCTGGCCCTTGATCCAACTGCCTAGCGAGAGTCTCTTCAGGTATTTATTATTTTTATTATTATTATTATTATTATTTTAAGCCATTATTGTCCCACTGCTGGGCAAAGGCCTCCCTTTTCTCCTTCCACTCCTCGCGATCCAACGCTGCAACAGGCCACGATGGAAGATATACCTCGAGCTCGTCGCACCATCTCATCCTGGGCCATCCACGTCGCCTCTTAGCGTTAATACATACATAAGGATTTCTATTAAGACCCAAACTCAGTACAAGATTACCTTAAAACTTCATAATATAATATAATAATAGGTTTTATATTTTGCTCACATAGTAACATAATATTTTGCTCCTTCTATTTACAAGACAAAAAATATCGAGCTTAAAATTATCGGAGTCCCAATAAATTGAGAACTTCTCAATATTGGCAATCCGGCTAAACCGTTCCTGTCATGTTGCCCATATGCCACCGTTAACAATAGAATTAGTCGTCATTCAAAGCACCGAAGCAAATTCGCAACATATCTGGATAACATGTAGCAAGTGCACTCGGTGACACTTTGAGCCCCTCCGATACTGACATTATGTGACACCATCGACGCTGGGGCGTGCGGCAGTACAATGGACGATTATTGGTACCTTTACCCTATTCATATGTTCAGTTTCTGGAATGGTGATGAATTTGGATGGTTGAACAGAAGTGCTTTAATTTTTAACTCTCCGTTATTCCTCCAAATAAACTAGAATCCCGCCATATTATTGACGTTTCAATAAATTATTATTTACTATTTTAGAATCCTAATCCTAGTTTTTAATTTAAATTTATTAAATCATAAAAAAAATTACAAAATTTATATTTTGCTGAAAATCTGTTTCGATCAAATTAAAGGATTTCTTCATTTCATTTACAAAGAATAAAAGATAATCGTAATCTAAGTAGCAATAATAATGGAAATGGTATAAATTATTGGTTGTATTGAAACATTTTTGGTGAAAAGAGCTGGAATCTGTGAAGATTGTCACAGAATTTTCAGCATTACCTTCTACCTCATAATTTGAATATAGAATCGATGTGTCTACAGAATCGACGGTGTCTATAGAATCGATAATTTTCGTGCATGATCTAGCTAAACATAGAATAAAATATGACAACAACCTTAACTTACATATAAAAGAAAATCACTCGACACTCCTCAAATCTAAAAAAAACTGCTTTTATGAAGAAAAAATTCCCGATTTGCATCTCAAAAGCGTTGCTAGTTAATGTGACCGTTTTGAATGCGAAGCACGTCACTTCCCATTGCTGCAACCCCACACGATATAGAGTTAGATACAAAGTTCATTACCATATCATTCATTGCTTTGATTGAGCGGGAGTGCACATCTGGGCTCGAGAGATTCTTCGGTTTTGTACTATTTGGTAGGTCTTTTCTATTAAGTATTTTATAGGTCTACTTATACTTACTTCAGAACTCGACTGTTTTCTATACTGCTATCATAATTCATTTGTTTTCGGTTGATCGTAAACTTTGTCAAAAACTGATGTACCAAGTCTGTAGGATCAAAGATATGTAAACTGTCACCACCGTCATCATAAGCAGCCTATGTTAGTCCACTGCTGGACATAGGCCTCCCCTAATGAGTGCCATAGCGCCCTGTCTTCAGCTAGACCTCCCGCATCTGCCTGCAGTTTTATAAAATAAGTATTTTGTGAATGATGTCAATGCTCATCAACATCGTCATCCCTCCTGGCCGGAGGACCTACACTACGCAGACCTACGAGTCGCAGTCTCCACTCACGCTTACCCCAGCGTTTGTATACAGTGGACTTGAAAATATTGCTGATTACCCACAAAACTGGTTACCCACTGGAAACCTCTTCACTCTGATGATAATGTCGATGATATAGGCAAATGAAGTAGCTACCTTACTAGGCCGGTCCCTTGTTCTATCAGTCACCCTAATAAAGGGATAGCCCTACCGTATAATTCAATAGATAACTACCCAAGATTGGAATTGGATTAATTAGATAATTCCAATGCTAATCAGCAACAAATGAAGAGCCTGCGATGGTCTACCATAAATTATCCATACTGTGATACAGTCCAGCAAAAGCTAATAAATTGTGTAGATATGATACTTAAAAGTAGCTATATAAAGTTAATGAAAAAAACATAGTTTTGAATTGTAAGTTAGGTAAGGTATTCAAGACTAAGTTCGGTCTAGCGAGCCATATTAGGGCTTCTGATAGAAGAATTCGAAATGTCTAGGGTCGTCATCGAAATCGATGAGGAGGCCTATGTATATTAGATCAAAACTGTAAAAAATAAGGATTCCCCTCGTGATCTAAGCGTAGGTCGAAGGTCAGCCACATTGTCACAATATCAAGTGAAAAATGTGTTTCGTTGTGACCAAATTAAGGTCCATCGAGATAAAAAATCTAAATAATGTTTCATCAGTCGGAGATGCTAAGAAAGTGTAGTCAGCCGTGTTTTATAAAATAACATATAAATATGTACATATAACGATTAAAATCATGTCAAAGAACCCCGAATAAAATAGAACAAGTCAAAAAAATATTAACTTTCATAAACTCATTAGTAACATTAAAAATAATTCCATGTCTGCTTTTATTTTTACTCAAAGGAAGAATCATTTTTTTTTCAAGGGTCTAAATACTTGGGAAAAGTTTATTGAACTTGATGATTATGTAGAAAAATTAAAATATAATTTATTTAGTATGTGTTTATTTTCCTGGTTAGGAACTTATATGTAAAAAGAATAGCGATAAATAAGTGTGTTTAGATATGACAGAGTAAACAATTTTATTGGTCAGTTTATAAGGCACGATCCAACCAACACTTGGTTTACAACGAGTTTCTTATCTATGCCTCTTACGTGGCTCTTAGGGTGAATTCAGGCTTTAACTGTAACATTAATTATGATAATCTCATTAATTGATTTAAACGAGTTTATTACAATTATGCCTGGCCTTAAATCTGTGTATTATCTACTAGTAGTCTACTCTCTCTCGCTCACGGAAGCTGGCTTACCTTGCAGACCGAATACTCTGTATTATACAAGATGGTATAATTTTACTTGAAGGAAAATAAACTAATAATATCACTAATTATTATAAAGCGAGTTTGGATATTTTTTACCTCTTAATGACAAATTACTGAACTACTACTGAACTATTCGGGCTGAAATTGGTATTCCTTTTGTTAATCACTTTTCTTTTTTATCCTAAAAAAGTCTACGGAGAGGCAGGCAGAATCTAGTAAATAATATAATTCTGTAAAAATGATTGCCTCAACCAACAGTGAAACCGACTAAAATGGATACAAAATATATCAGCAAGTATTTTGTTATTAAATGACTAGTTCCTGCCCGCGGTTTTCCACGCGTTGTTTTTGAAAGAAAAGAAAGAAAATACATTCATTGATTCACAAGTAACCCCGGTACAACTTGTTACTAAATAATAATAATCTATAAGGTAAACAAGAACATAAAGAAATAAATAAAAATTAACTACGTATGTATTATATAAAAGCAACAAGCGACTCCACAAAGCGAACCAATAGGTGGTTTTCTGACATATATATATATATATATATATGGTTATATATATGGTTTGGCTGGTTTTTTGAAACGTTTTAAGGTTATTTCTATCACATGGGAACTAATTTATGGGATTAAAAGATTTATTCCAGGCCCAGAACTGTATGCAAAATTTCAGCCCGATACGAGGTAACAAAATGGCCTGGCGGTATCAAACATCCAAACATTTAAAAATTAAAACGCTCGGATTTATAATAATATAATTAATAATAAATAAATAATACTGGACAATTCACACAACATTATCTAGCCCCATGGTAAGCAGAGCTTGTGTTATGGGTACTAGATAACTGATATACATAATACAATATATACCTAGATAGATATTTGTTTATTATACATAGAAAACGACCAGAACACCCGGAACAAATATCTGCAGATCGTACACACAATTGTTCCGAGGCGGGAATCGAACCCGCAACCTCCTGCGTCGCAGGCGGACCTTCGCCCGCCGCGCTACATCGGTTGTCAGTATGATGTAATGATTTCAGAATGACAATGTCTACTTACTCACGTTTTGTATAAGCTGCATTCCCATTTTCTAGCAATCACATTTACATGACTATCCAAAATAAGTTTCCCAAAATGTAACGTAAAAGTGTCAAGTTTTTTGTCATTTAAATCGTCAAGAACTTCTAGAAAACCAGTTTTGTGTCCATAAATTTATTTTTATCTGCCTAGAAATCTTCCCACTACTGTATTTTGTTGAAATGGATCCGGTTTGCCCAGTTATGAAGGTATTTCAAGAAAAGCCTTTGTTTCGATGTTATCATATACCTAACATCGAAACAAAGGCTTTAGGCAGTGTTGCCTGTGGCCATTGGTACCAATGACTTATGGAATAATGTTGGTTCGCAAAATCTAAAAAAGTATCCACAACCACACTTAAATAAAACAGACTAATATATAACTACTACTCTCTTGTCTGTCGTGTAGTTTACTTAAAAGCACTAATCGGTTAACGCGTTTTTATGAAAATTTGCAAGGTGATTCGCCCACCTCCATTATTGCGTGCATCTTGAGGCAAACACTGCGAATTTAACAATCTTGTGGATTTAAATAATTTAAACAGCTACAATTATTTTTTTATTGAGAAATATTACACGTCTAAAGCTACATGACGCAAATTTTCAGCTAGATCCGCTCAGTAGCTTTGGCTTAAAGAGGTAACAAAAATCTAAAATCCCATGAAAAATCCTAACTATGGCATTTATAATATAAGTGCGATATGTAGGTAGGTAGGTAGGTAGGTAGGCATTCTGCATTTGACCGCTCTTGCCTCCCGTTTATCAAAACCTCTATGCAAATTCCTTGCAACAAAGCAACCGTGAAGGTATAATTACGCAGCCCATATCACTCGATCGATACGATCGCGATCCGATCCGAACCGAGACCAATTTTATCCAAGAAACATTTAGCTCTAGATAAAATCGCTGCGTGCTTCATAATGGCCTCAAACTGGATGCTGATTTGAAAACAATAAAATGCAAAGAACGACTGCAATTGTTAGTGTGAATCAGATAAATGGAATAGAAACTGTTATTGTATGGTTTGGTTTTATTGTCATATTATGCAGTAGATGCTTTCTTGGGCATAACGATCCCATATCGACCTTTATTAGTATTTAAATAATATACCCTAGTGAAATTGGTGAAATAAATAATAATAATACAAACATAATGGTGATATTTTGTTCAGGTCCGTAAGAGACAAAAATCACATTATACCCATTTACGGTAAATTAAAAGTAAAAAATGCCATTATAATGAAGTGCAGTCATTAAAAATTTGTTCCCAAAACCATTAAATCGGTTCTTCAACGTGATTTCGGAAGTTCAACATACGTAATTGCGTGCCATGTATCTTCGTTGATCACTATCAAGGCAATTCCGATAACGGTTTTTGCGGAACGATATCAGGGAGAGATTTATCTTAGAAAGTTAAAAATCTTTAATCATTCCGTCAATAATCTGTACATGAGAATACACACGGCGCGGTACGGTGCGTAGAAATTGGAAACGATATTAAATACAATGGATTCCGTCTTTATTAAATCAAATACCTGCTTATTTTAAAACCATATGTTCATCAACATACAATATGAATGCGAAAGTTTGAATAATAGTATGTTTAGATGTTCGGATATTTAAATCATAACGCCAAAACTACTTATCGGATCAGGCTGAAATTTTGCACAGATGTAGTTCTCCACCTTAATAAATACTAGCTTTTATCTCGGGAAAACATCTGCACAAAATAAATCATTACACAACATTTTGACACGAGAGTACCCAAGTAACCATAACTATAAAATCCGGAACAGGATTTTCGGACGCTGCAACAAGGTTTACCTTTTCATTTGCCTCTCAGTTATCGTGCCGCACCGTATGTAGCACGTGCCGATTATTAAAAATCTTTCCCGATAAAATCGAGTTAATGAACAACGGTATTCGATATCTCGATCAGAGCAACTCTGAAATTGATTTCATTCCGACGCAAGTCGATCGAATACCCTGATATAATTTTGCGGAAGTAAAGTCTTTGAACGGTTATCCTTCGTTGCGTCATAGTTCTTCCACAGATCGATAAATAGTTTCTACGTGATCAGTGCTTTCAGATTTTATCTAAATATTTCATACGCAAGAAATAGTTCATAATGATTTTCTATGCGATAGCTTACTTCTATATTACTTTCATAGAATTCCATTTTAGGATAGAATTAAATTCTAAATAAGAATCAAACATGATTTTTTCGCCTAGGCGGGTAGGTGCAAAAACATTGTCTGAGTTAGCTCTGCATTATATTTATTGATTTTAATTAAATTAAAGTCCATTTAAAGTTAATAAATGCAATAAATTGCAATAGTACCTCAGTGCTCCGTCTGCATCAGTAAAAATCACCATAAAAACGCACTTTAAAAAACTAAATAACACTTCACTACACAATGGACAGTCAACAGCCTTTGTCTGAAGCTATTCAGTCCCTCCACGACCGGATGACACAGTTTGAAGGTGCCCTGGTGAAATCTACGTCACCCACTACACTGGAGGCCATCGCAGCAGACTATGCAGCCTTTAAAGCATTCACGCTGGGTGTCCTCAAAACGCTCCAACAGCAAGTGGAGATGCTTGCCCGTGACGCCGACCACCAGGAGATGCGCAGCCGACGCAAGATTGTTCTTGTGCATGGCATACCAGAGGGACCCAAGGAAGACACTTCGAGATTGGTTGCATCCACTCTCAGTAGGCAACTTGACCTGCCGGAATTCTCTACGGCTCACATTAGAAGGTGCCACCGAATGGGTCGCGCGACGCAGGGCGAACGGCCTCGCCCTATCCTCGTAAAGGTCAGTGAGCTTACAATGCGGGATAAGGTTTGGTTTGCCAAAACCAAACTCAAGGGCAGTAACATCACCCTGTCAGAGTTTCTGACGAGGCCCAGACACGTCGCTTTCATGGCGGCCAGGGAGCGCTACGGTGTTAAGTCATGCTGGACTAGAGACGGCTACATTCACATCGCCACGCCGGACGGCCAGCGTCATCGGATCTGCAGCATCAGCGAGCTCAACCTGTTGACGCCAGCGGGTGCCGCAAAGCCAGCCAGCCGCGTAGCCGCGGTACCGGCGGCATTGCCGGCGGCGTCGTCGAGGGCCAGGCCCCCAACGACCAGGCGAGCTGCGACGGGCAGCGATGGTGCATCAACTTCGTCCAAGAAGTAATTTCACCCAATCATCAAACGATTGCCTACAGGAGCTGGCGTAGTATACTTTTTTTTTCCGTTACCCGCGCAGGGCAAACTTTTATTTAGCTTTTTATTGTACAGTCAATATTTGTTTTGTTTGATGAATGTTGCTTAACTTCAACTTCTTTTCTTGACTTGACTTGTTTTATTTAGATTTATACTGTTTTGTTTTATGTCGATCAGAAATGTCAATGTCATGCATGTCTTGCGAGCCTTATCCTTTGAGCCCATCTCATGGTAGGTAATTTCTCTGTGCGTAATTTTTTTGTTAATTTTCTTGTAAGTAGATTATTGTATTTTTTTATGTCCAATTTGTGTCTACTATTGTCTTAAAACCAGGTTTAACTGGCAGATGGAGTGCTGGTATTCTTGTACTTGCATTTTGTTGCTACGTACTTTTGGTTACAGCTTTTTTTTTTTTTTTATTTTATTGTTTATCTATCTTTTTTTTATAATATTATATTTATACTATAATATTTATACTTATATTTATTTGTACCATTTATTCTATGATATATCGTAGTGACAGTGATGACGACGAGTTTCTCTCGATTTCCACAATGGACTCCAGTTCTGGTAGTGCTGACAGCTTTATGAGCATTCCTTCCCTCTCCGATACGCTATTATCACACTTTAGTGATGTAGCAAACAATTTCAACCTTATACACATTAACGCCCAGAGTATTCCAGCACATTTCTCAGACATGATAGCTTCTTTTGACAACAAAAACCTCCACGCAATATTAGTTTCTGAATCCTGGCTTAAGCCTTCTCTCCCTTCTTCCCTTTATTCTCTTCCTGGTTTCACTCTCATACGCAACGACCGCACGGGTAGCCGTGGGGGTGGTGTGGCCATCTTCTTACGCTCTCATATTGCCTTCTCAATTGTAAGCATGTCTACACAGCCTCCTCCAGCGAATGCTGGCGAACATCTCTTTATTGAAATTTGTCTTTCCCATACTAAAATTCTTCTTGGAGTCTACTATAGCCCTTCCCTTCGCATAAATTACTTCGCATCTTTGGAAAAACTGCTGGAAAATCTCCTACCTATTTACAGTCACACCATTATTATGGGGGATTTTAACACTTGCCTTGTCAAACAAGACTTGCGCTCATCCGCCCTTCAGTCAGTTGTTCAGTCCTGCAACTTGCATATTCTTCCGCTTGGTACAACTCACCATTCTCCCAATCTTACCCCATCTCTTCTTGACTTAATGTTCACTTCTTCCCTACAGCATGTTGCTAAGCATGGTCAATGCTCAGCTGACGCCTTCTCGTATCACGATCTTATCTTCCTCTCCTATAAACTTCGCCCACCTAAACATAAACACAAAACTCTTCTTCAGCGCAATTTTAGTGGTATGAATCTGGAAAAGCTTAGAGCGGATGCATCTAAAGTTGACTGGTTTTCAGTGATGGCGGTTGATACGATCGATGATAAGCTGTCAGCCTTTAATTCCACTCTTACTAATCTGTTTGACGTTCATGCACCAATCCGCTTGGTCAAAATAAAGCAGCTGCCAGCTCCGTGGATCACGGATGAAATTAAGTCCCTTATGCACAAGAAGGCAGCTGCCAGAGCGAGATTCAAACGATGTGCTAACGACATGAACCAGGAAAGGTATCATCTTGCGAGGAATCGCTGCAATAGGATGTGTAGGGATGCTCAACGCCGCTATATTCACTCTTCTCTCTCAAATGCTGATCCAGCTAAAGCCTGGAAATTTTTAAGAACTTTAGGAATTGGCAAGGCACGTCAAGAGGCGTGTACATCTAATATTAATATTGATACACTGAACGTTCACTTTTCGTCGACATCCAACATGAATATAAATGTCAAAACTAGTACTCTTAATTATCTTTCCTCTTTGCCTTTTCCTGACTATCCTTCGTTTAGTTTTACTCCTTTCGCTGCATGTGATGTTAAGAAGAGCATTCTGTCCATCTCCTCTAGTGCCATGGGAGGTGACAATATCGGTCGTAACATGATCACTCCTATTATCGAGGAGTTATTGCCTATTATAAGTCACCTCCTTAACTTTTCTATTATCTCCGAAACCGTACCGGCCTTGTGGAAGGAAGCTTATATTATTCCTCTTCCTAAAAAACCTAAGCCTACTTCATTTTCAGACTTTCGGCCCATCTCTATTCTTCCTTTCCTTTCGAAGGTCCTTGAACGCCTCGTTCACGGCCAACTCAGTAATTTCCTCTCTTCTCATAAACTCCTCAACTCTTTCCAGTCCGGTTTCCGTCCCGGTCACAGTACTGTCACTGCTCTTGTCAAGATCACTGATGATATCAGATCGGGAATGGAAAACGGACTTCTAACTATCCTTACACTACTCGACTTCAGCAATGCTTTCAATACTGTTGATTTCGAAATCCTCATTGGACTATTGCGCTCTATTAACATATCTCCATCGGCGATTGGATGGTTTCGCAGTTATCTGCAGGGGCGCCGGCAGCGGATTCGTACTGATGACTCCTTATCGTCTTGGTGCGACACCTCTGCTGGTGTACCACAAGGCGGCGTATTATCTCCGCTTTTATTTGCATTGTTTATTAATTCTATCTCTCTTAATTTAACTTCTTCTTACCATCTCTATGCAGACGATCTCCAAATCTACACCAAAGCCCCACTGCAAGACCTGGCCAGCGCGATTCACCGCACAAATGCGGATCTTATACGTGTTCGCGATTGGAGCATGGCCTACGGTCTCCAGGTCAACCCCAGCAAAACACAGGCCATAATTATTGGCAGCTCTCGCACTTCTGCTAAAATAGACTGGTCCACTCTCCCTACAATTGAATTCAATAACGTTATAGTTCCTTTTAGCAGAAGTGTTAAAAATCTCGGCATCTACATGGATTGTGACATGTCCTGGGTCCCTCAAATGGATGCGGTGAGTCGCAAGATATTCGCCTGCGCTGCTTCATTGAGAAGACTCCGTAACTTCTTGCCTACTGCCACTAAAATTGTGCTCGCTCAATCTCTCTTACTTCCCATCCTTGATTATGCTGATGTTTGCTACCTCGACCTAACTGAGGAGCAGCTAAATAAGGTTGAACGGCTCCAAAATGTATGTATACGTTTTGTGTTTGGACTACGTAAATTTGATCACATTTCGGAGTTCCGCACAAAACTAAAATGGCTTCCTGTCCGTCTTCGCCGGAATTCCCATATCCTTTCTCTTCTTCATAACATTCTCTTTAACCCTGTCACTCCCTTCTATTTAAAGGAGCGTTTTAAATTCCTCCACAATTCTCATTCCCAGCCTTCCCGTGTCCTCCGGTCGTCAGAAAATCTGGTTTTGAATATGCCACCTCATAAAACCAGTTTCTACGACAAATCCTTCTCCATCCAGGCCATAAGGTTGTGGAATGCATTACCAGAGTCCATTAGAAAAACTATATCCTTGCCTGTTTTTAAAGCTCACGTCAAGGAGTTTTTCCTGCCAAAAGAATGAATATTGGTACTTACTTTTATTTATTTATGTATTTAAGTAGTGTATTATTTATTTTGGAATTTGTAATATTTATGATTTGTTTTTTTAGTATTCTTATTTAGATAACCTGTGGTACACCCCCTGCCTTTTCTTAAATTCATATAATTCTTTCCATCCAAAGGTTGCCTGGAAGAGATCGCTTCTAAGCGATAAGGCCGCCCATTGTACCTGTCGCATTTAATGTATTTTTGTAATGATTAATTTGATTATGGTGTACAATAAAGAATTTTTGTATTGTATTGTATTGTATTGATTCAGATTTTTGACGACCGATGTGGCGCGGTGGGCGAAGGTCCGCCTGCGACGCAGGAGATTGCGGGTTCGATTCTCGCTTCGGAACAATTGTGTGTACGATCTGCAGATATTTGTTCCGGGTGTTCTGGTTGTTTTCTATGTATAATAAAAAATATCTACCTATATGTAATGTATTGTATTATGTATATCAGTTGTCTAGTACCCATAACACAAGCTCTGCTTACCATGGGGCTAGATAACGCTGTGTGAATTGTCCAGCATTATTAATTTTATTTATTTATTTAGAATTTAATTCTGTTATATTTTAATATATGTATGTACCTACACTAAAACTTTCAAACAAACTATTGATTTTCTGATCACAAATTTAATTTATCCTTCCCCCGACAGTTGTTATATCAATAATAATTCTGTAACTGTATACTATTGAATAAAATGATTAACCCACGCGCGGGCCGATTTTGTTACCGATGGCTTACACAGGGTGGTATTACACGCAAACTCTTCATTTATCAAAATATCTTTGTTGTACTAAATATAATTAATGTTTTCGTAGGATGTACAAGTAAATGAGCTTTTTAGTTTCGTGTTAATATTGACCTTCAATTGAAAGCAGACTTGTTATTAACAATGAATGGAAATAATAATAGTATAGCGTCATTATATTTACCTAAAAATAATTAATACAAATACAAAAATCGTTTATTTGAACAAGTAAACAGTTTTATCAGGTTACATATTGAACGAGGAGACCACAAAAGTTAAAAACTGCGGTGTAGTCTCATCGCCCGCCTCCTGACATTACATTATTGTAGAGCTTAGGTAATAAAGTACATGTTATAGTTATTATTATTAGAGTGTTTACAATAGTAATGAGTAGGTAGTTATATAATATAATTAACATGCAAAATAAAGAGTAAAAAGAACAAATATCAAAGAGTGATTACATAGGCATATTTTAAATTTAAAAATAGGTGTTTACAAGTTAGTGCTAGAATGAATTTATAGGTACTAGGCAAATTAATATGGTAATTTGGCTCTAAAAAAACAAAATAAAAATGCTGGAAAATTATTGCAGCATTATTGAGCCCCAAGCTAAGCAGAGCTTGTGTTATGGGAAACAAACAGCTGCAGATCGTAGCAACATTTGTTACGAGGTATGAGTCGAACCCGCAACCTGCTTTGTCGCAGGACCTTCACCCACTGCGTAAGAGGTCGTCGTAAATATTTCAAACGTAGGTTTTTAGTTATACCAATATGAGAAAGTGATAGTTTTAAACCTTCTTGTGTAGTCGGGTAAAACGGTATTTTTTTTATCTCAAATACTGCCACATAACCCTGTTCAAGTGCTTTTCAAAACAAAGACACATAATCCCTTAGATGACGAGGAAAAACTTTTGTTTCCGACATAATAAATCTGCGACATTTTCCGCGAAACAATATCCAAAATTTCCAATTTGCCAACCTTTCGGCGACATTTGATTCGAAAGAGAACACAATGGAGCAGCCTGTATTGTTAAATATAAATGTCAACATTGAACTTGTGCGTATTTCGGGATATGACATAAATTTTACGTCTACCCTTGCTGGGTGAATCGAAACAAAGTCCATATGTATGCCGGGTCGTGTTACGTAGGCCAACGGCGCTAATTCCCCACCGTTTGCGTCGGCCCAAAATTAAGCTACCAGCGACTTTTCATCGTCATGAGTGGAGCTTTTTGGTGTGACTAATATACCCAATTTCTTTGGTCAAGCAAGGGCTACTATCATTGAACGCAGAAAATAATTTAAGCAATATTTATTCCAAACTTCCTTCCGTTTTGCCGGGATAGTATTATGCTAGTCTAGATTTGAATTTTAGCCCGACCCGTTCAGTAGTCCGGTTACGACCAGTTACGGCGTGAAGATGTTACAAACATCTAAACAATCCAAACGTTTGCATATGTAAAATTAGTGCCATTAAAAAAACAACGAAAAGTTACGTAAAAAAGTTATGGTTAATTTCTCAATATTTAAAATTCTACTCTTTGCTCTCTGGTCCATAAATTATTTTATCATTATATCTGTAATAAAATGATTCTATACCGCTTCAGCTTTCACATTGGACCTTACCTACTCCATATTGTAACACTAGCAGATATCGAAAGTGCCCTACGACTGTCATTTTCAATGCCATCTATGACAGTTCATAGTGGCAGTAATTACAAGGTATTGTTCGTTTCCACGCCCGTTCTGTATGGTTGCCCCAATTGTAGGGTCATGCCACTTGTCAGCTTTTTTAACCTGTTTTATGACCTTAGTAAACAAGAGACTTTGATTAGATTACCGATGTTGCGCGGCTGGCAAACGTCCGCCTGAGGTTGCGGGATCGCATTCCACCTCGGGACAAATATTTGTAAGATCTGCAGATATTTGTTCTGGATGTTTCTATGGATATTACAATATATCAACCCATGCAGGTACGATTTTTAATGAATATTTTAATCAAATAATAATAACTCAAAGCTCTGCTTACTTTTGGGCTAGATATTCTTGTGTCGATTTTCCAGCTTTATTAGGTATTTATTCGTTTATTTTATTTATTATTTTTGGCCTAAAACTGTTTTGTTAATTATATGTTAGTTAATTAAAATCTACACAAGAACAGTATTTTGTTTGCTTTTCAATCTGGGTAAAACAAAACAGCATCGATAATGTTCAAGCCCATCTGATTTTAACAAAACAACGCTGACAGCAGCAAACGAACTCGAAAATCGCTACACAATTTAATTTAACCATCGTGCATTTGTCACAATCCAGTTTTGCAAATCAGTAGCTCATTTTATCTGAAAATAATAGGACTGTTGGATTGGAATCACTGATTGTTTGTCCAAATGAGGGCACTGAACACAAAAGGTTTTTGACTCTATTTCGTTTAGTATTACTGAAAAGGGTTTCGACTGAACTTTTAGTGTCGCAGTTTGCTTTTCATTGAAAATGGTAAATTATTATTATGTCTCTCATTTATCATGATCTCGGGCCATAAAGTGACCCGGTCCTTTGGAAGGCTTGCGTGGGGCCGAAGCCAACAGCACAGAGGCCCTTTGAGAAGTTAATCTAAAGGCGATGGCTACACATAGCGGGTATCATCCTCGGGTGCACAATATGATAGACCCAAAGATGGTATCCGCCAGGTGTAGAGACTATTGCATAGAAAAATTAAAGAAATAAAACCAGGCTATTGTGATGGATGGATGGACTGGGTAATCGGGCTATAGGGGAGATTGCGGACTAATATTATTATTATTAACTCATTTATTCTCAGATTCTTAATCCATAATAATGCACATACAAATTAATTAAAGCTTTTGACCACCATCTCACATGAAAGTGAAGGTCTTAAATAGAGCACACTTTCCCAGAAGGAACTTTTTCACTCTGGATTTGGATTAAAATAAAAATACTGCTGAACAATCCACTCAGCATCATCTAGCCCCAAGTTGAGCGCAGAGCTTATGTCATGCGTTCGGATGACTGATATACATAGGTAATACAATATATTACAATATACTCCGAGATTATTCTTTTCCTCTACCTGTTGTGATGTGATTAAAGTGGATCTTGGAGTAACACCAGAGATTACTAGTTGTTCTAGTTCTTAGCCGTTTCACAATGGAATATTTACTATGATTTCTTAATTACCATGCTAGTTTAAAAACTTTTCTGTTTCATTCCATCCAGTGGCACGAAATTCCGACACGAGGTTTAGGCCGCCGACCTAAATGAGAAGAATAAGATAATTAATATGTTAGATACCGATAGATAGACAACTTTTTATTGTACCAAAATATAATACCAAAGGTAATGCTGGGAATCAGAAGCAGGAAGTACGAATATTCATCCTAGATATCCATAGATATCTATGTAGATAATTCTTTATTGCATACTTAGTGTAAAATAACAATGTAAAATAAAAACTTAAAACTAGATACAATTGGTGGTCTTATCGCTCAAGAGCGATCTACCAGACAACCATGGATGGACAGAATCGTGGACAGTACTAACTATATGTTATAAATACATAATTCCTATATATTTTCATTTAGATTAAATCAATCTATTTTGGTATACAAAATGCAAATGGTATTATTCTTTCCAACTCTGCACCCAAAGTTAGCCAGGAGATGCAAATTACGTTTATCGAATAACTTGTGTTTTATTACCGAATCAATTTGCATATATAAATAATACAAGATCAAAATTGAGTTGAACTACGTTGTGCTGTGCAATAATCCTTTGAACGCATTTACACTAGTTACCGGTTCTATATCATCGAAATGTGACTATGGGTTGGCAATGTTGTAATTGAAAAAAACATGTAGCTATAAGTACATACATTCGTTCTTCTGATCGCCTCAAAGGGTAATACTGAAAATTAGTGTTTTGCTCATAGAGCAAAGCTTTTAGCTGAGCTATTAGCTTTTGACAGGCTGCAGACGCTACACGCAATTTCTATTTTTTTATATACTATTACTTATTGTTTACTCTGGCAGGTAGGATGACGACCTGCGAAACGTGCAGGCAGAT
The DNA here is from genome assembly GCA_947044415.1 of Eupithecia dodoneata. Classification (NCBI taxonomy): domain Eukaryota; kingdom Metazoa; phylum Arthropoda; class Insecta; order Lepidoptera; family Geometridae; genus Eupithecia; species Eupithecia dodoneata. The sequence continues at coordinate 3,602,403 of OX345665.1, forward strand.
GCGGGATGCGGCAAAGTACGGCGCTATAGTGCTCATTAGGGGAGGCCTAGGTCCAGCTGCGGATGGTGACTCTATTGGCGTAAACAGCATGGAAAAAATCAATAGGCCCTCAAGAGGTCAAAAAAACAAGCCAGTGCGAAATAACCTGGTTTCTGAATAACTTGCTGTCTATGAGAGAATTGTCAGCTGTCGATCGATGGGCTTGCGATCGTTTCGCTAAAGTGGAGAGTTAATTTGCAATACAAATGAGTTATTTTTGTATGTAAACTCCAGCATAGATAGGTCTACAAATGAACCAATTGTGATCGGAAATGAAATCTGTATTTACAGTATCCCTGTGGTTCTTTCAATAAATATCTATGACGTCATCAACTCAGGTAGGAAGTAGCTTAAATGATAAATTACGTGGGAGAGAACACAATGTTTTATGTAATAAATAAAGCACAAAATACTCATAACATACGTAATTATACGTACGTAATCAAATCACTATCCTACTTAATATTATAAACGCGAAAGTTTGTAAGTATGGATATCCATCTATACTTACAATTTGATGATGGATGTTTGTTACTCTTTCATGCAAAAACTACTTAATGGATTTTGATGAAACTTCACAATAATATAGCTTACATATCAGAATAACACATAGGCTACAACTCATAAACATATATTGTATATTATGCAAAATATCTATCACAACGCGGGTAAAACTGCGGGGCGCAACTAGTGGTTATAATTATGTTGATTGACAGGGTTGTGACAATCACTATTCTATAAACCCGTAGGCTGATTATGTAAAAGCAACAGCAACAGCGACGCGACCGCGACCGCTCCGCGACCGGTTGCAAAGTGTCACTAGAAACCGTATTACGGAAGCCTGTCGCGCACCGATCGCAAAGTTGTTGCTGATTGCTCATTGCCCATGGACACTAGCGCCACTAGCGACAGAGTAGCAATAGCTGGAAACAATTATTTCTAGTTTTAACGTTATCTATGGTACAGTTTTTATTCTGTGGGCCTTTCTTGATTTGTTTGTTGTTGTTGTTTGCTATTTTTTTCTTAGTTTTCAATTAATTTTACAAGATTTCGTAAACTCCCTTGGATATTGGATCTAAAAGTAAGTTATCAATCAATTATAATGCGTAGTTTTGTTTCCTGTCTCTATAATCTTCTTGTAATTTTAGTGGAACATCGAACTTCAGACGACCAGCTAGACTAGTTGCTGCAGCACCTCATGACGCACTCGAGCCTTGCCAAAGGCTTTGGCTTGGGAGAGAGGTCAAAGGAGACCATAGGTCGTGAGTGAAATGATCTTGCTACGAGGCTTAAACGGTCACGGCGGCGGGGAGGTGCAACAAAAACTGGCTAGCAGCGGTGCAAAAGATGTAAGAATCCAAACAGCAAGAGGAGTCACGAGGGCAGCGGTTGAGGCTGTTAAGTCTTATATCATATTTTCTCAGGAAAATGACAATTGCGATAAACAGCTGACCTAATTTATTTAAATATTTTATAGATCAAAGAGTTTGATCATCGTGGACTGTTGAATTGGAGCAGAGGCGAGTAAATGCAGAGGGCAAGCTGGCTAATGCCGCCGTTATAATAGCAGAGGCGACGCGAACGCAAGCCAATGCCGCGCGCCTGCAGGCGGGGGCATCTCTCACTATAATAAATAAACAAATAAAATAAAAAAGCCTTTATTTGATCCTACTACATTGATTCCTAATTTAGGTACTGTTATTATGTTATTATATCTATAACACAATGTTTGATTATAAGCAGGGTCCCCAGGTTGGGGAAAGGCCTCTCTCACTGTAATGCTCAATAAATTATTGGACGTATTGTCAAAAATAATAAACTTGTATATTACTTCCCTTCTTTATTTAAGTCATAATAGAAAGATATAATTTAATAGGATGTCACTGTACAATAGGTGTATCTAAGCATTTAACACACATTTATTTACTAAAAATCACACAGAACTAAACAGTACCTATACAATTGATCTACCTACTTACAAAAGGCAAACAAAAAATGTACTGAAAACTTTAAAAACACTGATATAGACAAATCAGCTAAAAGCTACTCATTTATATATCACATATAATAACAGATATGTAGTGATGCAGTGCAGGCTATGTTCTGTTATTCCACAATGGTAGAATAGAAACTTGTCGACGCTCATTTTGTAGCATCTGGGATTGATTCTGGTCCTCAACTTGATCCCTATGTGGTTCTTCATTCCAAGCTCACTTTTGTTCGTCTTCGTTTTGCAGGCATAGGTATGTGGTTTAAGTTTATGGCACAGAGTCGTGAGAATAACTCTTTAGAGAGCCTATAATGGGCTCCAAACTCGTAGGTATCTGAAAATGTCGAAGGATTAGCTTGATCTCTAAGATTTCGCTGCAAACGAGCGCTCTCAAGTTGAACTCTCCCATCTTCGCTATCAAGAGCCTCTACGAGAAGGACAGTACGTGCCATATCTTTGAAATTACAACAAACATTTATTTATTGTATTTAAGGTACACATTACAGGGCAATTTCTATCAAAGTAATGATTTTTAGATTCTGAAGGAAGGTATAATTTATTGAAACTACAACTTACCTATAGTTATTTTTATCGTTCCAATGAAAAATCTAAGCGTTTCACGGTTTTTATTTATAACTTGGGGTAACACAGGCATATTCTTCAGAAAATTCTGAATAACTTCTCAGTCGCAATCGCCAAATAAACAGATGCTGACAGTGGCGGATTTACACATTTGCCGCCAGTAGGCTTTTCAAATTTTGCCGCCCCTACTGACCTCTAAAAATTTATAGTATTTTCAGCGAGAGAGCCGCGAAAATTTTGTGGTTTTCGGTAGATTTTTGCGTTATTTTTTAAAGTGGGTTTGGCTTTTTTCTATAGCCAGAAGGAGCAATTGCTATCGGCTTGTGGCGGTGCGCAAAAATGACGGATATAGCCGCATCATTTCGAGATTTTTATGGCGATACAAAAGTAATGCTAATATGCAAAAGATATATCGAAATTTTTGTTAGTTTTTTCAAAGAATGAAAAAATTAATAAAAAGCGGAGCGGTTAATTTTTTTGTGGGTTTCGTTAGAATTTTGTCGCCGCCGATTCGTCCTACCGTCACCATGAGAGCACACCACGCACCCGCTAAAGCCGCCCCTGGGTCAAAAACATTCGTTCCCGCGCCCCATTATGACTATGCAAACAAATACTTAATAAATACATAAAATATTTAAGTGAGTAATTGGTGAAACATTATACGCGTTGATTTAATTATGTGTGTGTGGATCTAATAACATTCAGAACATAATATTGTTTTTTTTTCTGTTAGAGATGAAATATGTTTATGGCAAATTTGCCGCCCCCTAAAATATGCCGCCCTAGGCTCCAGCCTACTCAGCCTGCTGGTAAATCCGTCACTAGCTGAGGTTGTTGCTATATTGACAGTTCAAATCGCTGTCATACTTTATATTCTCTTTGAAATCGAGTCGCTACTGCTGTCGTGTTGCTTTTACGTAATACCAATTTGAACCAAGATATATGAAAAGTACTTGAAAAGTAAGTAATTTTTAGTTCACCGATTGTCCAGCAGAGGGAATCCTAGTGCTCGATTGTTGGTTGACGTAGTACCTGGTGTCATCTAATACAAAATTGGCTTTTAAAAGCACTGATTGCTTAATTTACGCCTGTCGCAAACCGGTCGCAGTTACATAATCAGGGGGCCGATGTTGCTCGATTGTTGGTTGACGTAGTTCCTGGTGTCATCTAATACAAAATTGGCTTTTGACAGCACTGATTGCTTAATTTACGCCTGTCGCAAACCGGTCGCAGTTACATAATCAGGGGGCCGGTCATTTTACAACCGTTATTTTGACTTCCGTTTCAAAATAATTTATTATCTTTGCTGACATGTTTATTTCCACATAAAAGTGATCGATATAATCTAAAAGTGAATTAAAATCACACCATAAAAAAGTTTAAGTATCAACAGTAGGTGAGGTGACCACTTAAACGGGAGAGTCCAATTTCGTTTTATAGATATTCTTTGTTATGTAAATTGCTACCCATCAACGTTTATTTTTAATTAATATTAATGGTTTTTGAATCGGGCGAAATATTTTACTTTGATCGCTGAATAAGCAAGTGGAATTCAAGCCACTGCAATAATCTGCCACGTTAAATAATATACGACTAGCTTGAGACCGACGATGACTCAATTAATTTCGGTCTATTTGATGGCTAATTATAACTTTATTCAGAGGAACGAAATTAAGCTATATTAGCTATTGCTTATTTCAGTTCATGTTGTTCGAGCAAGGCATAATTTACTTATATCATGGCGGCACTGCGGTTGGTAGTTTGGATGGAAGGTGGTTAGGTAAGAAAACAAAGGGTTGAGAAAAGGGTCCTTACCTGTAAAATCGAACTTTAAACTTTTTGATTATTTCTCGTGCAAACGCTATCTTATGCGAGTGATAATAATTGGTTTTGAGCGACAACGAATCATTCAATTTTAGGTTTCTGGGTAGGCCCTAGCGTCAAGCTGACTGACTTGTCAGGTTTCTGATTTTGAACTCCAAGCCAAGCTAGGCTATCTACCATCTAGCCAACCAACCTACCATCGTGCAGTGCAGCCGTGACTATAGCCTTTGAAATTCTATCAAATTATATATGTATATTTTTTTATTTAGCCTGTTTCGTCCCTCTGCTGAGCAAAGGCCTCCCCCAAATCTTTCCACTCAGTGCAGTCACGTGCGATCTCCCACCAATCTCCGAGGAAGGCGTTAAGGTCGTCTCGCCAGCGCTTTCTTGGCAGAATTTATATTTATATAACTTTAATTTTATTTATTGCATACACGTATATTGTCACATAATATTAGCTTAGGTGTTATTAGCTTAGAGGTATCTACCTCATGTACCCTGTAAGAGCGCAGCAATTTATAAATTATATTATAACTTTTTTGTGATGAATGAGTCTGCCAATACATTAGAAACATTAGGCTGATATTTTATGGTTCGAATCTTTTATTAGATATTTGTCATAAAAAATATGTTAGGTTTGTTTTTGTCAAAACTCATTACTGAATTTTTCAGTAGCTACACAGCCACCCGGCACATTCCAATAAGGTTTTTCACCCACACATGAACAAATAATAAAGTAATATCAAAGTCGTTCGACTCCTGATTCTCATGACGTGTAATTTTATTACATTTCTTGGCGAGTGTAGGGTACCTCTATATTTATTGGCTGAGATATTAATTTTGGCAGGGAAGCTTTGCGTTTTGTTTTTGTACAGAGCAAATATTTTCACGATATGTATTTTACATGACTGTGATTACATCCAATCAGTACATTTACGCCTGTCCACGGCTATACATGCCTTCCTGAACAATGAAGGGCTTTTTCGATGTCCCTTACCATATAAATCTATTGTCCACTAGATTATAGAATATAAATAGAAATAGAAAAATCTTTATTTGTAGCATTAACAAATTTACTAAACTAATTCCTTAATTACCCAACACCATAAAGACTACATAATTACTAACTTATATAAAAAAACTTAAATGCTACAAAATGGCGTCCGACTCAGCATTATGTTGCATGCTCACAGCTTTATACCAAACGATAAGTTATGAAATAAAATAAAATAAAGAAGCTTTTATTTGTCGACGCATACATTAATTTAAATTTCCACTTTCTAAATTAATTTTAGATTAACAAAAGTGCCATGAAAATTTTATTGTTAAAACACGTGCAAACGGCAAAAACCAACGATCAATATAGCAAAAGAGTTCATAGATTTCTAAGCATTCTAAGCACATAATGCTAAAACCACTTCAAATGTACAAGAAACTTGCCCATTGGCTACTCAGTTCATAGTTTCATATCAATATAATCGCTTCTATAGATAAGACTCAAGCTCACTCGAGTTAAAAGCTCAAACTGGTGCATATTCAACTTCTATTCCTACATAACCGGTGTTAATCCGAACTAGTCTCGACTGCACCGGGGTCATTAATCTCTAGCCGATGTGCTAATCTATGATAGGTAATTGACTAATGGCTCTGCTATGCATATTCCTGCTGAATAAACGGCTTCAAGTTGATAGGGGCTTGAATTTAATAGTACAAGTGAAACTATGCAGAGTTTGTCGTTCGGATTTGATATTTGTGACGTATACAAGGGCGGATCCAGGGGGTGGGTCATGGGGGTCATGACCCCCCCCTGGGCTGGGTCCACCGTGGACCACTATTTAAAATTGTTAAACATAGGTAATGGTTTTAAGTAAGGATATTTTTTTTGTCACTTTATTGATTTTATGTAAACCTTCAATATTTAATCAATTTATTATAAATTAATATTTTGTATGATGGCAAACGCATTATTCGGAAACGAACGCATAGAAAATTTGAATTTTACCGCGCCACCGCCTCCTTTCATCTTATGTCACATTTCGTGTGACATTGACTTATGTTTAGGGGTAAATATTTTTTAGGGTTGGTAACCCTGGACCCATGCGCGGTCCCAGGGGTGGTTGAGGGGGTCATTACCCCCTAATCTTAGTTTCAAAAAAATCATAAAAATCACTAGAAAATGCCCGAAAAATTAAATAAATTTTAATTTTAGACTCTATTCTACCTAACATGCAACTTAAGGGGACCCGGTGGTCTAGCGCACGAAAATGACACCTATTTTTACGATTTTTTTTTTGCTATTAAAAATTAAAAAAACGATGTTTTAACTTTTCGAGCTTATTATTACGTTTATTAATCATACAAAAAAATTTTTTTTTCATTTTAAAAACAATATTTATTATTATAAAAATGCCGCTAAAGGTGACCCTCTCGAAAAATCGGATCCGGACCGCGTAGGTGATTTCGAGACTTCTACTCATCTGAAACAAAAAATCCAAAGACATTCTTAATCAGAAAGAGTGCAGTTATGGTCGGAACTAGAACAAATCGAAAAAATTGAAAATTGACAAAATGGCGGGCGTTGAAAAAAAAAGTTTGTAAAATCGGGTTTTTTTCACTAGTTTTTTAGTGTAAACAATAGGAAATTATTAAAATAAAATTATAATTCTAGTTCCGACGATAGCCATACATGTTGTGAACAACATATCCAAATTTCAAGTCATTCGGTTGAATAGTTTTTTTATTTTCACCCCCGCCGTGCCGAAAAAAGTCGTTTCGAGATAAATGAGTTTAAAGTTTGCGTTTGTACCCGCGTTAGGAGCGCGCGGACCGCTCTCTACCTGGTTAATGGGCTGTAGAAGCTATAATATTGGGAATTTCCGCATGAAAATTTCACAGTATATTTTTAAGATACTATACTTTCGAAATATCGAAAAAAAAAAAACGATTTTTTGAAATTTTTAGACCACCAGGTCCCCTTAACAATATGGTTAACCGCGTATACACCGCGGTAAGAAAAAATCGGGGCTCGCTTCGCTCGCCGATATTACTCGTGTTTTGGGCGTTTTGTTATGTTGCGTATCAGTTCTGCAAAAGCAACGGCACCTATTTTGCTACAGTCCTTTCTTATCAACTCAATTACGTCAACAAATAGCGCAAAACCAAATTTTTTTGTAAATTTGTTTTTTTTCACATAAAAATCTAAGGAGACAACGATTTTTTCGCGATTAGTTCCACAAACTAATAACAATTGTTCCTTCTGGCTATAGAAAAAAGCGAAAAACTTTAAAAAATAACACAAAATTCTAACGAAAACCACAAAAAAATTGCGGCTCCCTCCTCTCGCCGACAATTTCATCTGTTTCTTGGGTAGTCAAGTGCTAACATTAAGATAATTTTGCCAAACACGAAAACTTGCAAAAATAGTCTTGCATTTTCAGCTCTTGCTCCGCTCCTTTATATTAATTTTTTCGTACAAGAAGAGTACTAGTTTGAGAAAAGTAACAAAAATTTCGGCGGCTCGCTCCGCTCGCCGTTATATCTTTTGTATAATGACATTTTTTTTGTATCGCCAAAAAAAACTCGAAATGCTGTGCTTATCTCCGTCGTTTTTCGCGATAAGTTCCACAAGCCAATAGCAATTGTTCCTTCTGGCCGTAGAAAAAAGCCAACCCCACTTTAAAAAATTACGCAAAAATCTACCAAAAAGTTACACAAACCAATAACAATTGTTCCTTCTGGCTATAGAAAAAAGCGAAAAACTTTAAAAAATAACACAAAATTCTAACGAAAACCACAAAATTTTCGCGGCTCGCTCCGCTCGCCGACAATGTCTTCTATTTCTTGTGTAGTCAAGTGCTCACATTAAGATAATTTTGCCAGACATGAAAACTTGCAAAAATACTGTTTCATTTTCAGGGCTTTCCTTTTTATTTATTTTTTCATACTCTTCTTAACTAGTTTGAGAAAAGTAACTAAAATTTCACCGGCTCGCTCCACTCCCGTTATATATTTATTTTGTGTCGCCTAAAAACTCTCTAAAATTCTGCGTTTATCTCCGTCGTTCCTCCGCCGTTGTAGCTTCCTCGTCGTTCTTGCTAAACCGTCCAAAATTAACGCGGCTCGCCCGCCGCTTAATCTACCCATTATCTATCAATACCAAGTCCTTACATTCTATATTTTCAGGGTTCGCTTTGTTCGCTGTTCCGTTTTGCCAGACTATACATACATTAATAAAATACCTACTTTTTACTTTTATGTATGATTATAAAAATTAAATTATATATTCTTGTGACTTGACCACAACTATGTGACCCCCCCCCTGGCACCAAAGCTGGATCCGCCCTTGGACGTATATTAATAACAGGGAGTAAACGATATGCAAATAGATCAGTTATGCAAAGTTTTGTATAAAGCTTACATTTTTGAATGAAAGAATTGGTATTCACAATTGAAACAGACCAGCGTACTGCGGACTGTTACAATCAATCTAGAGGTAGCCCCACTGATCCATATAATAAATGTCTCTCTATCTGTATATCTCTATCTCTCTATCTCTATCTCTCTATCTCTATATCAATCGGATAGCTTTCCCAAGATGCAACAACATACATAGGCAAATTCTCAAACATCGATATTTTGAATTTGCCTATGTATGTTGTTACGCATCTACATTGGTCATGTTATGGGAAACCTTGTCTAGTATCATCATTATAATGAGCCTATGTTAGTCCACGACTGGACATAGGCCTCCCCTAATGAGCGCCAATAGCACCCTGTATTTAGCTTGCTTGACATAGGCTTACACAATCCGTTAAATGAAATCAAACGAACGTTGTTTGTGATTACTATGCCAATGTGAAGAGAAAATCAAGTAACTACACGCAATATCAAACTTTTTTGATCAAAACCCTTGTTAAAACTTAAGCCCCGCAATTGCTGCAAGTTTCAAAGTAGCGAACTATCCAACCCTAATAAATGATGCGAGATCACATCAGCCCTACACGGCTGATTTCCCATGACGAAATCCCGTACTACAATGAAATATGCATGCGTGACATACACCGTGAAACAAAGTTAGCTAGTGTTGTGCCACATGGCACAGCTTCCCATGTCAACATTATATTATGATTGATACTCTATTATGTAGGTAATATTATAACAAAGACGACTGTGGAAAATCTGAGAGAAATGCGGGCTATTGAGGCTGTCCGAATCTAGGTTTAAAATATGTGACATTGCGGCCGAAGGTCCGGCTGCGACGCAGGAGATTGCGGCGATTGCGTTTTTTTATGAATAATAAAAATGTATGAGTTATTGAGTACAAATGCCTGCTTATATTGGGGCTAGATGATGCTGTGTGGATTGTCCAGCATTATTTATTTATGTTCGCTTACATACAACATTTATTTATTGTATGCCCTTTAGTCTGTCATCCCACTTCTTCTCTCGCAGTCAACCACTTCAAAACTATGAGAATCATCAAAGTCAAAGTGAAATCTTTATAATTCTTGACTAAAAGTTTTCACGAGCTTTCATAATATCGTCTTCAACTTCAAAGTATGCCGTTTGGGATGAAAGAGATCGATTTTGTCATTAGCCACGTTCAAGGGAGTCGGCTACAATGTCGATAAAGTTTTGATATAATTTTTTGATATCGCCTGAGGCGCGCTTTGACGCTGGCACAGCTTATCTGTAAAGCGGCTGTGCTAGTTTTCGCTAAACGTGTATTATAATATTATCTAAAAACTTGGTTCTGAAAAATAATACCACTGGACAAAAAAAAAATAAGGGAACAGAAAATCAAAAACACCATATTTTTTATTTGATAATGTGCTTCAAAGTACATTATTTGACTAAAGGGACGTTTCATAAACAAAATATCAAAATTGATGATAAGTACGTACATGTTATTAGAAAATAAACACTGTACAGTACAAGTTTTTCTTACTACAAGTAGGTCTCTATCATCATTGGTATATTTGACGACCGATGTGGCGCGGTGGGCGAAGGTCCGCCTGCGACGCTGAAGGTTGCGGGTTCGATTCCCGCCTCGGAACAATTGTGTGTACGATCTGCAGATATTTTTTTCCGGGTGTTCTGGTCGTTTTCTATGTATAATAAAAAATATCTATCTATGTAATGTATTGTATTATTATATCAGTTATCTAGTACCCATAACACAAGCTCTGCTTACCATGGGGCTAGATAATGCTGTGTGAATTGTCCAGCATTATTTATTTATTTATTGACAAAATGCGTATTTTATATGACTGCAGGCAGATGCTGTATGCGGCAAGCTGAGGACAGCTCATTAGGAGACGCCTATGTCTAGTAGTAGACTAATATAGGCTGATGAAGATGCTTTAGAAATGCAACAGCTATCTACGCATACGCTATGAAAACAGTGAAGCGTTTCGATAAAGTCCTATCTGAATCCAATATCGCCCTTTAAGCGGAGTTTTCTAGTGAAGATCATTTCGATTGAAATGCTTCTATGCTGATACTATGTAACCTCTTATTTGAGTCTTGGTCCCGAGGCTAAGAAGTTAAGCTGGGTAAGAAAAGGCATAACTGAAAAATTGGTTTGATTTATTTATATGAAGGTTACATTTATCTTATTGAAATAACCTACAAGACCTTTTGGTCCAAGAGATAACTGCGTATAATCTAATCGTATTTAACGCATTCACTTCCCGCCTTGGCGGTGCGAGCCGTAAGGACACGCAGCGCGAAGCCGAGTCGCCGCGCCGCCGTCGCCGTCGTCGCCGTCGTCGTCCTCCACGGAGCTGCAGAACCGGCTTATATTTGATGGGCCATGAAAGTGTTAAAAGTGTGTTCAAACCTGTACCTCATTATCATCATCACTCAAGGACGTGACTCTCTCAGTCGATCGTCTCAGAAGATTTAAAATAATATAGGTAAGTATAAGGTATATTTCGTCGTCGTGATAAATAGAAAAAACGATTTTTGTTTTACATGTTTGACGTTTGTGCTCTACAAAGTAGTGTATGAAATAATCCGTATAATATTTTGTAGAAATATTGTTACAATCTTGATAATAAAGCCAAAGTTCTAACTATCTCATTATCAAGAAGTCACCGTTTATTTGCACTAGCGCGGCAAAGTGGTTCCATACATGCAAACATATTTGCATTTCATTACCTACCTCACCTTTCTCAGTACTACCTGCTGTATCTTCTGTGTCTTTGTCGATAGTAACATTGGGTTAATCTGTGGGTTAGTGTGCATGTTGTTACAGATACGTAACAGTAACATTTACTTGGTACAATATTTAACTAGAATGCACTAACCTAGGTGGTTTTAAAGGGTTAGGTGACACTTCCATGAATATATACATTGTTACCGATTACTTCTTGGGCGTTATCAGTTTTTACGTTTTCATCAATATTGTTTGTTTCGGAGTAGATACATTTATTCAAGGCACACTATGGTCGCCACATATTTTATCTTATTATGCGAAAATATCAAAAAAAAATAGATTTTTTTATCCCTCTGTAATAGTTTTATTTTGTATAATATAGGCAGAAATACGAAGTTGCCCTTAGTGGCCACCAAACTCTATTTTCGCGTCTCTACCTAAACTTTATAATGTCATCATCATCATCATCAGCCTATATTAGTTCACTGCTGGACATAGGCCTCCCCCAATGAGCTCCATAGCGTTCTGTCTTTAGCTTGACGCATCCAGCATCTACCTGCAGTCTTTCGCACGTCGTCATCCCACCTGGTCGGAGGGCGTCCTATACTACATTATTATTATTTTATAATGTATAATTTAAAAATAATTTGATAATAATTTATTGTATACCATAAATAATTATCAAATATCATTTTTTAATTATAGTGCTTATTTTTAAATCCTAAAGAAATAAAGTTATTGAAATCAGAAATCAGAAAATCACTGTTAAAATATATAGAAACTACAGTGACATGTTACAAAAGATATAACTCAAAGATCTATTTTAACCAGTAGGAACTTTACTTAACTAAAACATGGCTTGTTACTGATAAAACCCTCGGTTACCCTGAATCTAACGAGCAAACTACAAGATACTGTGTGGTCCTTTACATAGCCTAAGACGGATACTTTTCTGTCCGCATAAATTATTCGTCATTATGTACGCGAATGTTTTATGTCCAGGATGTCGTGATGAAGGAACTGTGGAATAATAGGGCTTGTGTAAGGTGACTGATGGGAGTAGATTTCGCGCCAATGCAGGTGTGGGTGTTGTAAACACAAAGGTATAATTATAGGTCAATGTCCTGGGGGGAGACCTGACCGAGGATCGGAAGGATACGTCAAAACGTTAGTTCGTTTTGGTTATCTATACTAATATTATAAAGAGGTAAAGTTTGTGAAGTTGTATGGGATAATCGCTTGATCTACAGAACCGATTTAAAAAAATCGTTTACCAATAGAAAGCCACGTTATTTCTCAGTGTCTAAGGCTGTATTAACCCGAAGAATTAAGATACTTTTTATTTACGTTCATCGCAATTTCTTTTAGAAAAAAATGTCCCCAGTAAGGAAGAGAGTATGCGGATAAACACAGAAGAGCAACAGATTCTAAATTAGAAGTTGGGGATAAGGTTTATGTAAAAAATATGAACAAAAATAATATATGTATATAATAATATAATATAATATATATATAATAATATATAAGCTTAGTTTGAATTACGAACCTGAACCCAATACCGTCGAGGCATCCAAGGATGGAGACATTAGTCTCCGAAACGATGAAAGTAATAATAATAATAATAATGCTGGACAATTCACACAGCATTATCTAGCCCCATGGTAAGCAGAGCTTGTGTTATGGGTACTAGATAACTGATATACATAATACAATATATTACATAGATAGATATTTTTTATTATACATAGACAACGACCAGAACACCCGAAACAAATATCTGCAGATCGTACACACAATTGTTCCGAGGCGGGAATCGAACCCGCAACCTCCTGCGTCGCAGGCGGACCTTCGCCCACCGAGCCATATCGGTCGTCTTGTGGTCAACAGATTAGAAGGAAGTGGCGAAACAGGGACGGTCCGCTACATTTTTTTGTACACTGGTATGTCTACACTGGTGCAATTGAGACCGTCTAGCAAATAACTTCAAAAATGGATAGAGCACTCAATTGAGACGCTCGTTATCATTTAGACTGACCCTACACTGATGAATACATCTTAAAGTAAAGTAAAGTAAAAAATCATTTATTTCTTTAGGCTTACAAAATAAGCACTTAGACAAGTCATATTTTATAGGTACATTAAATTATTATCAAATAAAATTATTTTACTGTTCACTTCAATTTTTTGTCCACTAGTGGAAGAAGTGAAAAAGAAACCACTAGCATGTTCATCTCTTATATGTCTAATACATGGTTATTTGCCTATTTAAGTCTAAATATAATATGATTCGATACATGTCAATCTGAATCGACCAGCAGGCTTTCCTTTCGTTCAAACCAAATTAATAGGATAATTTACAGTCTACAAGTAATTATAAAAACGGAAAAAAATATATATATCCATGAACAAATACATATATTCATAACATCCATACCTACATCAATAAATAATATGTTCATAAATAATTAACATACGTACAGAATTATAAGGTAATATAATTGGTTTTGATTCTTGATTGTATATTACTATGTTTCTAGATATAATTAGACTAGTAACCTACTGTTATTTTAATTTATAAATAAATTCTTGCGCCTTTACAGGGTACACCTCTAAGCTAATTAAACCTAAGATAAAATTAAATAATAATAATTAGTGTATGCAATAAATTATTATCAATATGAATACAAATAATTTCATTTTCAATTTACACCACCAAGGTGGTAAACAAGCATGTGGTCCGCCTGTTGGGAAGCAGTTACCGCAGCCATTGCATTAAATATAATAATATAATTATGATTGACATAATTTTCTCTCTGGCCATGTAATTTTTTGTATTTGTGAAACTTTATATTTCAGGCTTCATCTTGAACAAAGCCTTACGTTATTTTTTACATTGCGACTTCTAATGCAATAGCGCGCGCGAATTCCTCGTTTTCTAAACAATTCCACGTTAAAAACTGTTTGTGTTTTAAATTCAAATTAGCGTGCATTTCCCGTTCATTTCATGTTTTATTTTATATGCAAATGATTGAAGTTTTTCTGAGACATTGTGCAACGTTTCTTGCCATCTAGTAGATACGATGGCTACGCCCTACAAGAGAATAATATAATAATAGATAGATAGATAGATAGATAGATGAAACGTTCATAATATAATGTATGTATTACGTATTAGTGATAGTCTTCTGGTAGGTATACCTACGAATATAGAACGTAGCTACGGCATTTTCTTTACAAAATGTTACCTAAAAACTTTTTGGATTTTACGGCCATAAAGAATTTTCTTTTCCATTCATTGCGTACCCAATATTATAAAAAGAATCGTAATATCGCAAAAAAATATTGTTAGATATTAAGAAGCCTTCAGTAATCAAGATACCTCGCTTAAAAAATATGATTTAAGACGGTTTCAAAAACAATGTTTTCGGTACAGAATTAAACTTCATTCTTATTCGTCTTTATTTCAACAATGTATCATAAAAACATGTTTAAAATATTTCATCATTGTTTATAAAAAACAATGTACAAAATATTTATTAAAGACTAGCTGCGCCCCGCGGTTTCACCCGCGTGGTGATAGATATTTTGGATAATATACAATATATCTTTATAAATTGTAGCCTATGTGTTATTCTGATGTATAAGCTATATTGTTGTAAAGTTTCATTAAAATCCATTTAGTTTTTACGTGAAAGAGTAACAAACATCCATCCATCCATCCATCCATACTTACAAACTTTCGCGTTTATAATATTAGTAGGATTATTTTACCCGATAAATAAATCTTTAATATGTAAACAAATCCCGGAAGTTTAAAAAGTTGTATTATAGAAACTGTCTAGTTAAGAACATAGCATCAGTTTCCCTCGTTATTTTACACGACCGCCAAGAGAGCCACTCTTGCGCACTTGTAATGTCTAGGAATTGCGTTTAGTTGCACATTTGTTTTTATAGCACCGTACAAAGGTGTCAGTTCTAGTAAATGGTAATAGGGTAATGTTTGATAATAGGCCCATTCTATGATACTAGGAAGTTGGAGTTGGGAGTAACGGAGATTTCAAACTACCCGCTTTCTGTGTCAGCTTCTGTTTGTGCCAAGTTAATGACGTCTTTGTTGTTGATAAAAAACACGCCATGGTGGATTTTTCACTTACCGTTTTAATGCTCAGGCATTGTAAACCTTAGTAAGTAAGTACGTAAAACCAAATATAGGTACTAGTACCTATATTTGGTTTTACACAGTTTTTAATGCGATTTGTCCTAATAGTTAAGAATTAAGAAATTAGTAATTCCTGGTAATTAAGAAAATAGTTGAAGGACAAAGAAAATAGTTCGTTTACTTTCTACGATCTCTGTGGCGCAGTGGGTGAAGGTCGGCCTTCGACGAGGAGGTGGGTTCGATTCCCGCCTCAGAACATTTGCATTTGTTTGAACGATCTGCACATATTGGTTTGGTGTATCTTGTTCTATATGCATAAATAATATCTATATATTCTATTAATTATATCAGTCTTCCAGTACCATAACAACACAAGTTCTGCTTAGCTTGGGGCTAGATGATGCTGTGTATGTACATATATTATCCAGCATTATTTATTATATTTATTTATTATCTAACGTCAATTGCCCATAAAAGGTAAACCTAATGGACCACACGGTCGGTTTAGCTAAACAAAACCAAACCATAATTAATGTTTTGTATTCTCGAACAAAGTAGAGCAAGAACCAATGTCAACAAAATGTCCAATAAACGGTCAGTCAATTTACATTTATGCGTCTAAATGATCAAAATCAGTTAAGGATCCATAAAATATCATGCAAAAACAACCAACACCATACATCAATCCAGTTTCTCTGTTTTTGCTTACCACAGGCGATGCTATCGTACAACAAAGTGTTATGACCAAAACAGCGACTGAACTTGAGACTTAAGATAACTTATATAAGGTTGAATATCCTCTTTATATATCATTTGATGCCTCGCTGACGCGTCGCGTTGATCTAAGTAGATAACGTAAGATATTTTGACGTGTGAAACAAAAAAACTAAACACATTGAACACATGTAGGTAAGAAGAGATAAGATCGCCGGCTTTAATGAAGCCAATTAAATGTTTGTTGAGAAAATGAGAATGACCATTATGGTAATTATCGACTAAATAGATGCGGTATGAGATACATTGGCTATAGATACTGCTGAGTTTTTTTTTTGCTGGACAATTATCACCTCATTATCTAGCCCCATGGTAAGCAGAGCTTGTGTTATGGGTACTAGATAACTGATATACATAATACAATACATTACATATATAGATATTTTTTATTATACATAGAAAACGACCAGAACACCCGAAACAAATATCTGCAGATCGTACACACAATTGTTCCAAGGCGGGAATCGAACCCGCAACCTCATGCGTCGCAGGCGGACCTTCGCCCACCGCGCCACATCTGTCGTCAAGTTTTGTTGCAATTCAAAAGGATCAGGTGTCATAGGACATACAAAGTAAAGAACATTGCCCTATTATAACCTCGATATCTTGTATGTTGTGTCAATTGTCCCGAAAAGGATTAATTGATATATTTTTATAATAAAGATACCATAATAGAATAAATACAGAATAAAAATTAGCAAGCTGAAGTGGCAGTGGACCGGCCATATCTCGCGAAGAACCGACGGCCGCTGGGGCCAACCTGTTCTTGAGTGTAGACCACGACTCGGTAAACGTAGTGTAGGACGCCCTCCGGCCAGGTGGGATGCAGGTAGATGCTGGATGCGTGAAGACAGGGCGCTATGGCGCTCATTGGGGGAGGCCTATGTCCAGCAGTGGACTGCTATAGGCTGATGATGATGATGAATAGAATAAAGCCTGCGTTTTTGTGAAGTAAAAATGCCAACGGAAACCAGATTTTCTGAACAAGAGAAGAACAAGAAAGAACCAATGAGATATTTACTCAGTTGACTCTTAGCTAATAGTAATAACACTTCTATACAAACCTTTGTGGTTTCGCGAGTGTTATTATTAAGCTTTTTTATGTATCGCTATTTTTAAGTTGGTAAATAAATAATAAAAAAAACAGAAGTTATACAATACGGTCTCCACGGAAGACCAGCGCTATGGTACGATCTGCTCTACCATAGCACATGCTAAGTGGAGACCGATTTTGTCCGTTTCTGTCTTCTATCAATCTAAGTTCAATATTATGTCTCTGTTCTGACATAAAAAATACTTTTACATACTAAATGTAATATATATATTAAATAGTTTATAAATAGATAATAAGTATTTTAACTTCTTTTACACATTGAACACTGGTTGAAAATCTTCGAAGACAACCTCATTAGTGATTTAAAGGTTTCATTTCAAACACAGAACACTATTTCGCTTACGAGCATTATCCAAACATCTGGAACAAGCTAAGACGGTGTCACCTCACTCGTAATTAACCCCATTACAATAATGTACGGTACACCCCCCAGTAAACATAAGGTGTCGCATAAACTCGGGGTGGTTATAGCAAACAATATTAATTTGCAACTTGTTGATGATCGTAGCTTGGTCCGATCCCCTGCACATTAATCACGTGACCTCATCTCGTAGTTAGCGTAGATTCGATAAAGGGTATAGAATAGACATTTTGTTTACGGTCTTATTGAATGAATGAATGGAATAAATGTATGAATGAACACTTTATTGCACTTAAAACAACACCTTATATCTAAATATTACACAATAATAGTACAATAGGCGGCCTTATCGCACACAGCGGTTTCTTCCAGGCAACCAGGGATGGAGAAAAAGATATATTATAAAAAATGAGAAAACTCGGTAAACGTAGTGTAGGACGCCCATCGACCAGGTGGGATGACGACCTGCGAAAGACTAAGGTAGATGCTGGATGCGGCAAGCTGAAGACAGGGTGCTATGGCTCTCATTGGGGGAGGCCTATGTCCAGCAGTGGACTGCTATAGGCTGATGATGATGATGATGAAAAAATGAGAGAAAGAACAAAGAGTTGGTAGAACACAAACAAACAGTAATGGAGAAGTAAAAAAACAAAAAATACAAACTGAATATACATTGCATGCAATATAAAACGAATGCTCTCTTTTATAATACAAGAAATAAACATTATAAAATCTTATATCCCATTTTTAGCTTTCAGTTTTAGAAATAGCGATTTACAATTTTAAAAAAATGCAGCTATACTCTCTCTATTTCGATTAATTTATAATACGTAATATAAACACAGAGAGTTAATAGTGAACTGCGTTTTTGAAGTTTCTTTGATAAATTTTACTTTTCTTTGAAAAGTTTACCTATGTAATTTTTCTTCTTACCGTCTTACCATGTCGAATGAATTCAATTTGGATGGTTGACTTTTGGATCAAGTTCGAGCTATATTAAGTATAATAATTTATTTAATTGTTTATTTATTTCAGATAATAAATATCCATAATATCATATTATAAAAATCTATATGATATTAGTTTGTTATTAGTTATTGACATACAAAATACTTTGTCTATTCTACCTGCTAACTTATCCCACGTACCGACATTCACCCTAAGGTGAGACGCGTCAGCTTATTAGGGGAGCCTAGAACTTTGGGGTCTACTTTATGGAGGCGAGGGAATATGTTTACTCGGTCCAGCTCCCGTAATAACATACCTGCAGACTGACGTGGATTGGCGAAATAATGGAAGGGTTTGCAAACTTCAATTTAGAGTAAACATACTCGTATGAGGTTGTTTACCTTTTGTGCAGATAGCTTAAACAAGAAACTTTACGGATAATAATGAACAAGATCGAAAATACCTGTTCAACTATAACTTCAACCTTTTATATAAATATTAATTATACTGATTTTTATATTCACGTGCCTGCATTCGGGCCAGATATGCAGCTCTTATGTGTTATTCCACCAATGTATTATGTGAATAAATATTACTGAATTACTGAATTCGCTTGACTCGCTCGCAATGACCATTGTATTTTAAAACGTAAAAAATCGCAGAGACAAGACACGTTGAACCAATACTTTCAGATAAAGTATATCCTCTCTCATTAATAAGGGTATGGATAGAGATGGTTTGGAATTTTTGACATATGCTTGATTCAAAGAGGGGGATTACCGTGAAACTGCCCCGGGCTCATGGGAAATATAAGTTGGCCCCATAAGTGGGGGTGAATCCTCAATCAGTATTAAAATTCAAAGGGCTGTCTGCTACTTGTCTTGCTGCGGGCGTTTCAATTTGTTTAATATACGATTGCACGTAGAATTTTTAGATATGGATTTGCATTTTTATGATTATTTTTATGGAGATGAAATAACCAATAACAGAGCATAAACCTCAAGGGTAAAATAAGGCTAGTTGCCGCAGTGGTCCTACATACCTACGGGTACAAAAAATCTCATTTTTTTACGTCTATCAATCAATAAGTTGTGCTTTACTACAAATCATTTTCCGATGTGGCGCGGTGGGCGAAGGTCCTCCTGCGACGCAGGAGGTTGCGGGTTCGATTCCCGCCTCGGAACAATTGTGTGTACGATCTGCAGATATTTGTTCCGGGTGTTCTGGTCGTTTTCTATGTATAATAAAAAATATCTATCTATGTAAAAGGTATATTGTATTTTGTATATCAGTTATCTAGTACCCATAACACAAGCTCTGCTTACCATGGGGATAGATAATGCTGTGTGAATTGTCCTGAACTATTTATTTATTTTTTATTTAATGCAGCATGCGGCGTGTCCCATCTTTCTCTTCATCTACATTTCCTTATAAATCCAGAATAATAAACTTTGTTTCAGATATTTTACTTGACTTAAAATCTAGACCACATTACGCATAATATAAGCAGCAAATTTTCCCGGAACCCGACCATTAATTCGTACAAGTAACAAGATGTACTAATATCACATCATTACTAATATAACACCGTTAGTATATCAATTTGTAGAAGACTAATAAATCGTGACGCTTTTAATGCGGTACGAATAGACCAGGTGGCTTCAGTCTGAATATGTAATAATAAAGAACTAATTGTAATACTTATAGTCACTTGTTTCAAAATATATAATAGAGAAGGGTTTTGACCTGTATAACTTACATTTTTAACACACGGAACTCGATAAACCTTAATAATATAGTTTTAGGAACGTTTCCGTGTCTATAATTATGTGGTACATTTGGACTCAGGACAAACTATATTCGATTAAATGTATAGAATTCTTAAAAAGCCAAACAAACATAATATTACCATAATATTAGATCAGGGAAAAATACATAATTCATTCTAATAACAAAGTATGTATGTATGTATTTATTCAAAGCATTACAACTATTTTCACAGGTATCACCTAATACAATAGTGTAGCCAACTTAATTAATCACTAACATCGAATTTAATAAAACTAATAAACAAATATACAGATGTCTAATAACTAATATACTATATACACATAACTAATAAATAATTTCTAATAACTTCCGGTTGTCTTTAATTGCATTAAAAAATATTTTCATAGTTCGCTACTTTTCAGAAGCATATTTCTGAAATAATAGCGGACTATGAAAATATATATAACTCAATAATGTCTCAAAAAGTTCCTAAGTGTGGACTGCCATTTAATTATCGCAAAATAGTCTAAAGCTACCTTTATAAATCAAGTATGTTTCTGCTTGCTTGCAATTCATCTCGACTGATAGCTAACCGTTTCTCTGTTATTTATCTTTGATCTTCGGAGTATAATTTATTTGAAGGTTTGTGTTTATTTAGGGATCTAAAGAGAACCAGCAGAGCAAAATCAATGTTTCGCAAAATATCATTATGATTGATTGAATAACAGCGTATCAATAAACTTTAAGCCTTGCTAATAATCAATTATTTCGCTAATTTTAAAGTAAAGTAAAGTAAAAAGTATTTATTACAACAAAAGACAGAAAATTACAATAGAGAAAATTATGCATACTTATCTTATCTAGGTACATATTATTATGATATTTTCTTCTATTAATATATGTTTTTGTTAATAAAATAACTTGTTCTTTAGGTGAGACTGCGGTTTGGCAAACGTAGCAAACGCCTTCGGGCCAGGACATGCGAAAGACGGTAGCAGATGCTGTATGGGGTAAGCTGAAGACAGGGCGCTAAGGCTCTTGTTAGGAGAAGCCTATCTCTAGCAGAGTTCTAATTTGGGCTGACGATGATGATCATTACTAATAATGGAAAGCAGACCGAATTTTATTAGATTGCTTCTAATAAAATTCGGTCTGATTCCCTAAAGACTTATTAAACACCTTTTAGAACCCCACATTCCGCTTCTTATTTGAATTCCAAATTGCCAAAACAAATCCTTCTGGGACCAACTGAGTACCCAATTATAAATAATTGTGTAGTCTCATTAGGTGGTTTCTTTATACATAACTCGTTTATGAAAAACTGTATGAATAGCTTGTTAGCGTTTTCCAGTTGGTCTTGAGAGTAAAGCGTAAGGGAAAATGGTTTAGGCTGTGTGGGTAGAATGAGCGGAGCGACAAGCGGAGCGACAAGCGGAGCGACAAGCGTATATTTATATAATACTAGCTGCGCCCCGCGATTTCACCCGCGTGGTGATAGGTATTTCGGATAATAAACAATATATCTTTATAAATTGTAGCCTATGTGTTATTCTGATGTATAAGCTATATTATTTCATTAAAATCCATTCAGTATTTTTTACGTGAAAGAGTAACAAACATCCATCCATCCATACTTATAAACTTTCGCGTTTATAATATTAGTAGGATTTATATAATGATCCTAGCTGATCCTAGAAATCAAATATCTAAGATTAAAAAAAAAGGATTATCTAACAATAAAAGACTAAATTTTCCACAAACACTTTTCAGGAGGGGATTTTTTTTTTACCTAGAAATACGGGTATCTAAACATTGGATATAAGTACATATATTCAAAATATATAAAACCAAAAAAATTATATTATAGTAGTAGATAATAATATGCTAAAATAATAATTGATTATAATTTTTATACACTGATGAATGAAAAAGGCTTATCAACCGTTTAAATAAACAATATAAGGCCAATTAAAATGTATTCCAAATTAGTTGCCGTTTCCGTTTCGTTATGCTTACATATTTTATCACCTGGTCTTTCCAAAAACGTTTATACATTTAAAATTAATCTTATTTTAATTAATCTGTATTTATCAGAAATAGAATTGTTTATTTTACTGAAGGACGAAATTCTTAGCGAATGTCGGAATATTTAGCAAAAAATAATATCTCTAATAATAAAATTCGAATGAATTTATAAAATGTATTTATAGAAAAATAACGTACATTCTAACGTTGTATACCTTCGTTTTTTTGTACAAAAAAATAAAAATATACAAAAAAAAATATTAGCAACAAGCACACATATAAAAGAGACTTATATTATAGGGTACGATTGTGGGCTGACTACCGCAAAAGTCAAGAAACGGTTACAACGTTTTCACGTCTCTAAACTTTCTTAGGTTACTTATATTTATTTTGAGAATATTTATTTTTCTCAATCCTAGGAGTTTATCAACATGTAAATCTTTGAAAACTATCTCTCTATTTGTAAACTAAATAATACGCTAGCAAAATAATTCGCGTTTTGCTCGTTATTGACGACCTCTGTGGCGCAGTGGGCAAAGGTCGACCTGCGACGCAGGAGGTTGCGGTTTCGATTCCCGCCTCGGAACAATTGTGTATACGGTCTGCAGATATTTGTTTTCCGGGTGTTCTGGTCGTTATCTATGTAGAATAAAAATATCTATCTATGTAAAGTATCATATTAATTATGTATATCAGTCATCTAGTACCCATAACACAAGCTCTGCTTAATTTGGGGCTAGATGATGCTGTGTGGATTGTCCCACATTATTTATTTATTTATTGAATGGAATTCGTGAGCAACAATGGCGGCGTAGAGGTACAGTTTTAGAACGAAATTTTTCGTACAAAAACAACATTCTATGCTCTCTACCTTACGGAAGGTCATAATTTTCGATCGTTGAATCCGAAAGGGAGCTTGCTCAGTAGGGGGAGTGACTTTTGCAATTGGTCTCGTGCAATAAGACATATTTTTCTTAATGTCAAATAGGTGTGGGGGCTTGCGCCGGTTTACGGCCATTACTGCGTCTATTTGTAGGTCTTTTGTTGTTTAGTAAGTTGTTTAGAATATAAACAGGCTTTACGTCATGCTTTTACTTGGAAAGAGTACCGAGTATGTGAAACTATAAGGTATGTAACCTTATAGTTTCACATACTCATAATATGTTTTGTAATAACGCATAATACCTATGTTTTGTACATTTTTCTCGTGACAAATCGAGATATTTGTCTTGACAAATATCTTGATTTCTTATGAGAAATTCTCATGAGAATGAAGAGTTTAAATTAATAGTGTAACTTGTTACAATTAATAGTGTAACTTGTTACAATTAATAGTGTAACTTGTTACAATTAATAGTGTAACTTGTTACAATTGATAGTGTAACTTGTTACAATTGATAGTGTAACTTGTTACAATTAATAGTGCACCTTGTTACACTATTAATTTAAACTGGGTCGCCAAAAATTGAAGTAAGAAAATGTAGCCGATAGAGATTTCAAACAAAAATTCACGAAATCAGAGCAACGTTCACTATATTATCACTTTGGCAACGCTCACTAAAACACTTTGTATAACGCAGTGATGTTATTAAGAAACTAAAATAATAATAACCACATTTATAAGCGTGGAAATGGAATTGGCATTTAACTGACACATAATATTTTATTTTCATCATATTTTTATTCAAACAAGCATAATGTGACATCAATAGCCATTCATACCACAATGTTCGAATAATTAAAGCTTTATTTAAATAGTTAAACCAAATACTTCTTCTTTAATGTCTTAATCCAAAATGTGTCTGATTCTAATAGGTATCTTAAAGATTAAATGTTATTATGAATTTTTAATCCTCATTTTACTCTCATGTGGAATATATTAATAATAAAATCCAAATCCTTTTTTTGCGTAGGTGTGATTTAACATTAGTTATTAACATTTATATTTTATCTAGACCATAGTAGAAAACTTGTGAACTAAAAAACGAAATATTTATTATATCTTTTAAAAGGTCAGGATGAGATGGCGTGACGAGCTCGAGGCACATCTTCCATCATGGCCTGTTGCAGCGTTGGATCGCGAGGAGTGGAAGGAGAAAAAGGAGGCCTTTGCCCAGCAGTGGGACGATAATGGCTCAAAATAAAATAAATAATAAATAAAAGGTCAAAATTAAATCTTCTTGTCTTGAGAGAGATTTGACTCGTCAAAGTGCTTATTTAGTAGACCTAAAGAAATAAAGTTTTCGAAATTGACTAAAACACCCGTAAATTTTTGTAGTTATTTTAAATTCATACAGGGTGTCCAAAAAGTTAAATTAAAACAAACGAACACCGCAGGTGTCATTGCGACATGGTGTCAAATCGGGCACACTCGTCGCGTCAGTGCTTGAGTCAACTGTTATTTTAGGGTTCCGTATTAGATAGGTATGTTTTTTAGGATTTTTCTGGTAAAAAACGATCCATTTATTAATTAAAGATACACCAACAGTATATATATTGTGCTTATATAATAAACGTTAGCATGAGACAAGTTCTAATAATATACTCTATCTATTGTGATAACAATATTGCGTAGACTTGAAAACTTGCTAGTAACTAAATCCTTTTACTTTTATGCAAATTCAAATTCAAAATTATTTATTTTCTTTAGGCTTACAAATAAGCACTTAGACTGTCATATTTTATACATTATTATCAAATAATATTATTTTAATGTTCACTTAAATTTTTTGTCGACCATCTACCATTATTGTTCCAAATACAATGTCAACTTAATCATCTCATATCTCCCTCAATTAATTGATTTAACACAAAATATGCGTTAAGGCCACGATAACATAATAAAGCTAATTTAGTTTTTTAGACTCTAAGTCAAAGTGGAATGTTTATTTGGAATGTTGTTTTTTTTGGAATTTAGATGGCATTTTAAGGCACTAAAATAGCTTTTTTACATAAAAAGCTATTTTAGTGCCATTTAGTATTTTAGTTCTATCTAAATTTGCAAATCTTTTAAAATTTCACACGATGTAGTGTTTTCACGGTATATGAAAACTTCCTTGCCCATATTAATTTTTCTACGGAACTCTGTATTATATACGGTAACTCTTGCTCTACTATTTTCACTTCCACCACCTGCCGGGTGGCCATTACAGCCGGACGGACGAGCATCATTCCAAATAAATATAATTTTATTTTGATTGCTCTTTCTAATGTTGGCATAACGGTTACCAAGTTACAAAATTCATAACTATGTGTGCTATATCGCTAGGTTAAGTATGGCTGCATAAGTTAAGTAGAGGGGTTAACTTTTACGTGGGTAGATTTCAATTTATGTGGTGACAAAAGTTAGCTGGTACCTAATTTATATGAATAGAATATGATAATAAAAGAGACTAAAAAGAAAGTAATTATTTGGACACAGGTACAAATAAACCCCTGTGAAAATACCTGTGTCCAAATAAATGTCTTTTCTATTACATAGTATCATAATCATCATCATCATCATCATCATCAGCCTATATTAGTCCACTGGTGGACATAGGCCTCCCCCAATGAGCGCCATAGCGCCCTGTCTTCTTTACATAGTATACAGGCATTGAATAAAACAAATGGAAAACCAAGGAGTTTATTATGGGGGAGAGTGACACAAAAGGGTGATAGTAAAAAAATAAGACTACCTCCATGACCCTGCGCCGAATATAGCATTATCATCAGCCTATGTTAGCTGCCGGACATAGGCCTCCTCTAAGCTCCATAGCACCCAATCTTCAGATTGACGCATCCAGCATCTGCTTGCAGTCTTTTGAGGGTCAAGGTCAGGTCAGTCGCAGGTCCTAATTTATATGAACTCTGAATTGATGATGTCTTTGAGAATGAGGTGTAACTGAGTTTAAGGAGCCTGTGGTATTTTCCGTTGTAATTATATAAAATAGAAAATTGCTATGCTGGCGGGTAGCGTTTATTCATAGCCTAAATATAAAAAAATATGTGTTTTTCTAAGAATTTGGGTAATAAAAATTCAAATCTGAAATTTGCTGATAAGTAACCTCCACCGATTTATTTAAAAACAAAAAAAAAGTAACATATAATACCTACCTTCCAATTACAACTTGTATTTACAATTGAATCCGCTGAGCAAACTGTAGCAAAATGTAGTGTTACATACAGTCTAGAGGTAACCCGACTTTGTAGATAAACAGATAAACATTTTATTCATAATTTGTCAAATTATATGTCACACTTTATAAATCAATCATTTCTTATATAAAATTATAATATCTAATTATAGTAAAATTTAAAAAATAACATTATTAATTAATCATAGTTTAAAAACTCGTCGTAGGTATAGAACGCCTTCTCTATGAGCCAGTTTTTTGAAATTACCTAAACTCGGTGCGTCCCTAACCTTGTCTGGGAGCTTGTTGTAGGTAGCTGGTCCCATTACGTGCGTCAACGTGTCCGATTTGGCCAGTCGTCTTGCCGCAGGCACCAGCCAGCCGACCGCGGCATTGCGAGTGTTGTAGCAGTGCATCTCCGCCTGTGTAGTCGAATCAGTATCACTCTAATCTGTGCCATCACCGGACTATATCATTACTATGCAAATGGTCGCTTCAATTTCTAATGCATTTTAATTGTTCAATTGAATTTACAGTTAGTTTCAAACTCATACTTTTTAAACTTTATTGATATGACATAAAATTTTGACACGTTATCGGAACGCGAGAAATACCTAGGTCTTAATTGTATTAAATTATCGTTTAATTAATTAAGTCACGTACTTAATAAGCCTAGTTTATAGGAATCTATAGTTAGAGGATAATTGAGAGATTTTGACTAAATTCAGGGTTTTATAACTTTTTACTTTCTTAGGCATTATGTTTTTGGGAGCTAGCGCCAAAATCTCAGTACGGGGAAATAAACTTTTTATTATTTTTTTACATTCGATTCGACGACCGATGTGACGCGGTTGGCGAAGGTCCGCTTGCGACGCAGGAGGTTGCGGTTTCGATTCCCGCCTCGGAACAATTGTGTGTACGATCTGCAGATATTTGTTCTGGGTGTTCTGGTCGTTTTCTATATATAATAAAAATATCTATCTATGTAATGTATTGTATTATGTATATCAGTTATCTAGTACCCATAACGCAAGCTCTGCTTACCATGGGGCTAGATAATGCTGTGTAATCCACACAGCATTATCTAGCCCCAGCAATATTTTTTTATTTATTTGACTTAAATAAAAGAAGTCAGTCTCAACCCCGAATGCACAAGGATTTTAAATTTCGTATTTGATTTTGTATGCTTTGACAACTCGTAGTCCATATCGTTACTTATTTTAACAATGAAGTAATAAACTGAACGTTCACCCGTCCACGCCGCAGGAGTCGCACACGTTCTTACTGAAATTATTTTACTGATATGCGGCGCGATCGATGCGGATAGGTGAGCGTATAGCTTTATTATTAATAATTTTAGGCAATAAAAAATACTGTATATATAAACTACTACTATGCAAGCGGTTCATTCTAGAAGCAGAATTTGTACAACATTGAAAAAGGTTGCCTATCCATTTTAGTTAGATCCTTTGATTTCTCGTATCTTTCGACAGAAACCTTGGTAAGTTCTAGGCATAGTATTCTACACTTCCACCCTAGACTGTAAGCCTGTAATTATGGCTGCCGTTCTTTCACCGACGGTTTATCTAGACAATTTATCTTGTATATCTGCCTCTGTTCTGTTTGTATGCTAATGGGTGTAGTCGTTTTAGACTTTTATGAATCAGAATTTTAAATACAGTTTGCTTTTTAGCGTTTTTTTTTTTATAAACGAACTTATAGGCTTTGTTAGGTAATCCATTTTTACTTCATTCAGATTGAAAGGAGAAGGAAAAATAAACATTAAAACAGATTCCTTAATAGCGCTTTTTTATAAATGAACTTATAATAGGTAGGTAATCTATTTTTACTTCATTCAGATTGAAAGGAGAAGGAAAAATAAACATTAAAACAGATTCATTAATAGCGTTTTTTTATAAATGAACTTATAATAGGTAGGTAATCTATTTTTACTTCATTCAGATTGAAAGGAGAAGCAAAAATAAACATTAAAACAGATTCATTAATAGCGCTTTTTTATAAATGAACTTATAATAGGTAGGTAATCTATTTTTACTTCATTCAGATTGAAAGGAGAAGGAAAAATAAACATTAAAACAGATTCAATAATAGCGCTTTTTTTATAAATGAACTTATAATAGGTAGGTAATAAATTTTTACTTCATTCAGGTGGAACGGAGAAGGAAAAATGAGCAT
Organism: Eupithecia dodoneata; assembly: GCA_947044415.1. NCBI lineage: Eukaryota > Metazoa > Arthropoda > Insecta > Lepidoptera > Geometridae > Eupithecia > Eupithecia dodoneata. Next base: position 3,631,459 of record OX345665.1, read on the forward strand.
TAAAAAATATACCTACTCATTTTGGTACAGAGCTGGTGATAGCTTTAATACCAAGATGGCCGCTGCATGATTGTAGTAATAATCTACTTACCTACATACGAAAATGCAATCGGCAATAAAATTGAAAAAATTGTGAATGTGGTATGTATGTCCAATATTTGTACAACAAACATTTTCACAAAAAAGTTATAAAATCGAAAAGTTTTTATGATTAGATTTTTGAGTTTTCAAATAAATGATGAGAGGAGGTAGATAGCGATTTGCAAGTGAGATTTTATTGGCAGACATCGGTATGTCTGCCAATAAAATCTCACCAGCAGTGCCTTCAGTTATTCCGTGCTCATGTTGCATGAAACTATCGAATTATTGCATAACTCAAAAATCAAATCATAGTAAATATCGTTATAAATGACTTTACTGTTAATAACCATGATACATAGTTTATTTGAATAAAACGGAATAAAAATTTTTTGTTAGTATTTCACCTCATGAGTAAAAGGTACTAGATACTATATTACCTACTATATTGATCAGTAAGAGACATTATTAGTGGACTTAGCGTCATAAGCATAAACAAAGAAGCCTTGTGAAGAGAAAGTTAATTATTATTTACCAAAACATGTTGTGTACGAACAACAATTCACCATGCCCACTACATTTGAATTTTGATGTCAATACATGAGTTACAATGGGAATCTAACCTCTTAATCTGCGCATTTTGAGAATAGGATGGAACCCCGTCAAAGTAATATATTCTTAACACCAAGAAGGCACCATGATCACCACGCTTGGGAGGTGGATTGGCAGTATTTTGTGGACTAATTACTGTTAGTAAAACTATAATAATTATGTCTTTAAAACAAATTTTAGTTTTTCTTTTACTATTGGTGTTACTTTAGTCAGGTGAATGCAAATTACCTACCTTTTTCAAGCAAAGAAGCAAAGAAGTTCGCAACAACGACCATTCATTCCATTCAGTCATCTCATAAGAACTGGCGATAATTCGCAGACGCTACCGCAAATAGCGCGTGTCATACTCGTAGTCCGAAAAGGTCCCATCCCATTTTGATAGTGTGCAGCTCTCGTTGGGCGATTATTGTAGCATTACGACCAACTTTCACCTTTAACGTGCAAAATGCGAATGTCAGTTGTTGGCGTCATAACAAGCCAAAGGCGACTCACGACATAGTACTCTCACTTACCACTTATTATGTTAGAGGGAAAAGATTTCGATCAACCTCTGAAAATGCGAACAGTAAGCAAACTTGAGTATAGAGAAAAAGGAAGAAATTTATGAATTAGCTACTAAAAACAAAAGTTTTCGCTCAACTAAGTCTAAATAAATGCTTTTTGGTTTGTCTGTGTGTCTTTAGGCCTACCAAATGTAAAGGTAACGCTGAGTTGTGAATGTTTCCTCTCTCCATTATCTTATTTCGTGAGATTACTACCACACTAGCGGTCTATAATTTGACAAATAGAGAATAAGATGCATTAGTGCGCATTTTCTACGTAATAGGGTACTTCGAACCTTGGGTGTATAATTTAGCGGTACGGTCGCAAAGATGGGTCCACCGCACACATATAATGTTTAATAAAAAGTTTTGATGGCTTTTTATTTGAGTTATATGTTCTGCCTTCGAGGATATTTGAATAGACGGATAATTTGGATGAAATTGGCGATAGTATTTTACTGTCTTCATACGTTTGTTTATGGCTGCTGAATGTTTTATTACTTTTGAAGTCGTATGTTGAAATATGGGACTTTATGAGTTGAAAGATGGTTTTGCATGTAAATCGTTTAGTGCCACTAACTGTCAGTTAGTGTTGTCTAAAAAGCTCCGCGTAAAAGACAGTAATGTCTAGGCTAAAATTTAATGTCGCTTATTGTCTTCCCATCCTCGTCATATAAGCCAATGTTTATAAAAAAATATTCATAGAAGACTTTATTATGGACGCTTCTTACTAGTATTGATATAGAATAATTGAGCTACCTGTAGATTGTTTGCTACAGTCTGCAGCTAGGTCATATAAGATGACGCCAATGTCGCTGATCCACACTTATAATATATAATATTTATTATAACTTTGATTTGTATAAGTCACTATTGGTAAAATTACCAAAAAAAATAAAAAATTATTTATTATAAAAACTCTGTACTTAAATCTCGAACTATTTTCTATTTTTCTTGTTTTCGTAATGTATTTTCTTTGTTTGCTATGTATTATTTATGTTTGACATATAAGAATATTTCTTATTAAAGGAATATGAAAACGACGACAAACGTTCACTAAATACGTCACAACCTACATTGGACTCCAGGAGTCCACTCAACAGATGGGGTACTTTTGAAAGAGAGCTCATGGAGTCCAATCAACATTGCAGGGGTTATTAAAGAACTGAACTGAACTGAACTGATCTAATTTGTTTCTATGATTGTTATTTACTTTAATAATAAAGATTATATTTCCACTATAAGCAGTTTGATTTATGTTTTGTATTTTTATCCCTTGCCTATATGTTTCACTGTTTGAATAGCGAATCATGCAATCAAGTATCTAAAATCAAATATGAAAATGTAAACAAAGCGTAAACGCATGAACACAAATCAAATCACACCAGCGTTATCAAATAACGCTATAAATTTACATTGATAGCTCCCCCAGTATATTTAACAATCTATCATTAACATTTTACGAGAAGGATGTTGCAAACGTAACAATAATCCATATCTAATAAAGTCACATCAAAGTCGACTATAAACCGTACTATGTTTACGAGACCTATAAACCTATCTTATAGTTTTAAGTTCTACATCTCGCCTCACAAATTGTGTTTTATTGGGTCATGAACAGTTTATGGGGAGTGATATATGGGGTGTACATAGTTGTAGAAAGAGTTGGTTATGTTTTTCGCGGAATTGTACTTTGTTGCTTTGTGAGTAACGTTGAATCTGAATAGGTACTATTTGTAGAATCTATTTTAGGAGCATCTTTGTTTTGCCAATTTCGAGAATTCAAAAGGTTTTCATGTCTTATACCTAAAACAACCCAAGCAAAGATTTATTTCATCATCATCATATTAACTCACTGCATTATGAATCCCTCATACGACGCACACCACAAAGAGCGGTTCTGAGTGAGAGTATATCTTCCAGAGATTCCTAGCCCCCCTTGCCTCCCCACCGCTTTACATGCCCGCAACCGTGACCAGGAATAGCGAAACTGCCATAGGCAATAAAAAAATATTTTGCTAAAATATTTCAGAACCGCACTTGATTATACAAAAATACAAATACAAAAAATTTATTTACCAAAAGTTTACAATTATAATAACACCTTAACTTAGTTTATGTACATATATTTAAGAGTTTATTGGTTGAGGTGTTGCTCTTAACAGTTAACTTAACAGTAACCCGCACTAGGCTAGGCCTGTTTCGCGGGGTATCAAAACATTTTCTGTTTGCTCGTCGGGTAAGGAAGTGCACTAACAAAAACTATAGTAACAATATAAAACTAAATCTAAACAAAACAATTAAGGCATGTGCCAAAAGTTATAAATCTGTTGCGTATATATAGTACAAAAAATACCTTTTTAAGTTTAAAAAACAATTCAATTAAATTTTTTATTTATTTATTTATTTATTTATTGAGATAATAACATCATAACAGGTTTTTTTTATTAAGCCCTAAGGCGATGTTATAACTACTTATACTAAAAATTACATATTTTTGTACATACACACAATATATATATACATAATTTATAATTGTTTTTCAATAACATTTTGTGCCTTTTTCATGGCTTTCGGCAGGTTTTCGTAAAATATGTCCACGCTGTTTTTGGACAAATTATTCGTACAAGAAACTTATGAAAACCTACATGACTCTAAATTGGTATTTTATATCATAATATTTTTACTAGATTTCAGAGACTTGTGAAAAGTAAATCGCATCGAGCACTCGCTGTCAATTAAAAGTTAAATTCTGGATAGGGTTGCCAGTAGCAGGGTTGGCACGTAACATATTTTTATTCGATAACCATTTCGGTATTGATTTGGGGTTGATAATGAATAAACGCATCAAGTAGATAATTCTCAAACACAGAAAATGTCCGAATTTATCACGTTAGATATATAGTTTGTTTATTCATCTAATTAGTAAAAATATAACTAAAATAGTAAGAAATACCCAAGACTATTATATTATTTGGTTGGAGCAAGGTTGTCCTCCATATTAGTAAAATACTGTTTTTTCGGAAGATTCTTCAGAATTCTCTTCCTTGGCGAAATTTCTATAAACGCCATGCTCTTCCTTGGCAAACATTTCTATAACAGACTTTTTGTAGGATGGTATTGATAATTTTATACTATTAAGAGAATAATATTTTGTTTATGTTTATTATGTAGAGATAATTTTATAGGCACACTTCTCCTGAGCAGCCTGACCTTTGGATGGTTACGCTGTTGTAACAGGTTTCACATCCGTAGATGCTACACAACTGAAAATTTAGAGCTCATAGATCTTGATAATTTTTAACCGTCTTCTGTATATATGTAACTAACTGCGCCCCGCGGTTTCACCCGTGTGGTGATAGATATTTTGGATAATATTCAATATATCTTTATGAATTGCAGCCTATGTGTTATTCTGATATGTAAGCTATATTATTGCGAAGTTTCATCAAAATCCATTCCGTAGTTTTTGCGTGAAAGAGCAAAAAACATCCTCACAAACTTTCGCGTTTATAATATTAGTAGGATGTTCCTAAAATAGTAAGTAATAAAACTACTTTAATAAATACTTTAAAAGGCATTAAAGTCAAAGTCAATAGCATTTATTCTTAAGGCTAATAAAATAAGCACTTAGACAAGTCATATTTTATACTATAAATGAATATCAAATAAGATTTTTTTACTCTTACATTAAGAATTCCCTTAGCAGCCCTAGCCTTCAAAATAATAGCACGTCCATTCAAGATGCAGATTCCACGATCTCGATACAGATACCGTTAAAGGATTATCTTGAGTGACGGCGAGTAACACCCAATTAAACGTGTGATAAGTTAAACGCAGGCTCGACGTATGAATCACGCCCAATCGCGTGCAGCGAAAATACTTTGAATTCAGTATTGCAGGCTTTGGCAGTACGTCAATTGGTAATGCAGGGCAGCGAGCCTGGAAAAGAAATGTTTAATTAGGAAAACCGTATATATGGATCGTCGATTGGAAAAACAAGGTGGAGTGAACAAGCTACAATAACTAATGATATTCATACTCTTGACAGTAATTTAAGCTAGTTAAATCCTATGCGCTATCGTTACCTACTGCTAAGAGTTACCATTATTTGACGGCCTCTGTGGTGCGGTGGGCGAAGGTCCACTTACGAATCAGGAGGTTGCAGGTTCGATTTCCGCCTCGGGACAAATATTTGTACGATATGCAGTTATTTGTTCCAGGTGTTCTAGTCTTTTTCAAGTATAATAAAAAATCTATCTATGGAATGTTTTGTATGTATATCAATTATCTAGTACCTACGCATTACACAAGCTCCGCTTAGTTTTGGGCTAGATGATGCTATGCATATGTTGTCCAGCATTATTATATTTATCTACCTCATTAGTTTTTAACACTTAGTAATTGTACTTTTTCTAGGTGGGAGAAGTAAAGAGACTTCGGACGCCATCTCTTAGAGCTAGGCATCAACAATGCTATCACTTAAACGCAAGGCTACTACGACTAGCTGCTTTCCAAGATTCAGTTCGCCAGCACCGGTACTGCTAGCACGGGTGCTGGCGTTTGTAGTGGTGCACCACCAATTTGCTTGATATTGAGACCCTGAAAAAGACGAAGGAATTTGTTAATAATGCAGCATTGTATTGCAAAACAAATAACGTAGGTACCTTTCAATTATATAATTTATTATTTATTTATTTTAAGCCATTATTGTCCCACTGCTGGAAAAAGGCCTCCCTTTTCTCCTTCCACTCCTCGCGATATTGAATAATATTAAATAAAAAAATATAAATACATTTAATTCATTTCATTTCATTCCCTAATGGATGAGTGAATGAATTTTTTATTTATTGTGAGACTTTCACTAACAATATACTACTAGACTTAAACTAAGAGGAAACGTGCAGGTAAATGTGTAAGTCCAGTAATAAAATGGGGTAAATAAAACAAAAGTTACGTGGTAAATACCCATAAACAATCTTTGATATGTATTCATCAGCTTCTGTAACTAGCTCTGTTTTTAATACCTATACCTTTTGTATACAAAAAATTCGTACGATTTTAACAGCATGTCTGCCTACGTTAATTCAGTTCACTGATTTCTTTTCGAAATTTAAAAGTCATATATAATTGACAGCCCTATTACAAACTGACGTTAAACTCCAAAGTTCGGTGTTCATGCACCGCTGAATTATAAATTAGGGCATACGCCACTGCAAAAACTGTTGTTGCGAAGTTTTCTCTTTTTGCGACGTGTCGCTTTAATTCCTGGCGAAGAAACTTAGACTTAGTTGAGTCTTAAGATGAAGTAGTTAACGTTAATTGAAACGTCGGGAAAATAGGTAAATAAACGAGATAAATACCCGATGTATCAATACTTATAATTATGTGTTCAGATCGCCTAAGTTTAAAAATATATAGTTAAGTTAGTTAAGTAATTGTCGTAATTGATTGATTTTGTTTGAATAAATAATAAATAATGCTGGACAATTCACACAGCATTATCTAGCCCCATGGTAAGCAGAGCTTGTGTTATGGGTACTAGATAACTGATATACATAATACAATAGATTACATAGATAGATATTTTTTCCACTAGACCAGAACACTCGGAACAAATATCTGCAGGTCGTACACACAATTGTTCCGAGCTTGACGCATCCAGCATCTGCCCGCAGTCCTTCGCAGGTCGTCATCCCACCTGGCTGGAGGGCGTCCTAAAATACGTTTGCCGAGTCACGATCTCCACTCAAGAACACGTTTCCCCAGCGGCTGACATATTCGACAGGTACTATTCAGACTATTACATATATGTCCATTTGTAACGATGTCGAACTTATAATACGACATAAATTTCGACAATAGATATCGAAAACCAGATATCTCGAGAGAGATACCATCTCATTTGCACCACTTGTGCTGTTACAGATATAGCCGTTATTGTGTTCAGCCTTGGCAAATAAGATATTGCCTACGCGTTCCTCGAGATGACAGCCATCGAAAATGCTACATCATTATTCGGTTCAAAATTACGTCTTGCTTATAACTCATCTTTTAGAAAAGCTTCGTTTTTATGTACTGCTTTATGGATTTTGTATATTATTAGGAAATTGTGCTGAGAAATTTGGGGATTAGAATGTTTGTCATCAATCAACAAATTTACTTCTTCTTTTCTCTTTCCTTTATATAATGTAGGTACAAGTATTATATAAAGGAAAGAGTTTTCTACGACACTTTTAACCTTATCTGGTTTAAAGTGTCGTAGAAATAAGATTAGAATAAGTTTTTATTAATAAAGAAATACAATACAATACAAAACAATACTAAGTCTCGGAAGTAGGATCGACACAACATGTCTTATACTATATCTATGTTACTTTTCCAAGGCTTATTATTTTAGTTGACTTTAAATCTGATAACAGAATTAACCATCACCTATCCTCATTAAGAGCGTGCCATACCTCAGCCAAAATTCGAATTTCGCTTCAGTTCAGAGCAGAATGACAAGATATGATTTTCTTGTGAGTGAGAAGCACAGAGCGATAGACGTGCTCCGTATTTTTTATCGACGTAAGCGCAAAAACTGTTATGCCTAATTACAAGTTATTTACACAACTAATCTAAAAATTAAAAAGACGAAAACGAAGAAATTCTACTACGTTTCTCGACAAAACAAAAATCCAACAAAAAAATTAGGTGGTTCCTGAGATAAATAGCAAAATGTGTGCAAAACATGTATTTAAAAAAAAATAAAAGTATCGAGAAAATTTTCACCAATCGTGTTTTCGAAAAGACGGAATCCAAGATAAAAGTTCGAATTATAATTTACCTAAATATGAAGGTGGTAGCTTTCACAGATTCTGAGATAAATAACGATTTCTAACTATAAAATTACCTACATAAGGTACACTCTTAACACACTGCTACTAATTGCCATTTCATCTGAAAACATCACATCCAATCTCTCAAAAACTAGTTTTCACGCGGTCAAACTAAAAAAATGTCACCTACAATTGGTTGCACCAGTCGATTTGATTCTAATTCTACTTTTTAAGTGGCTAAATCTAACCGCAGAATCGAACGTGTCCAAAGGCGAGAGGTAACACCTTTCTAAGTAGATTTAGGGTATTTGTAACTTGATATTATTGTCAGTTGAGTTGGCTCATAGATGACACGAACACTTCAAACATAAACAACATAGCAAAATGTAGCAAGAGTCTCTCTAGCTACCGTGTTATGATTTCAATCACAAACTCTATAAGTAAGTAAACTTAGGTACCAACCTATTAATGAACCTTTGCGTAATATCGGACTTCATGTGATTGACTAGCGACAACGCCAAACGCACTAAAAAAATAACGCTGAAGTTTTGGACTTGGTGTATCATATAGACTTATTTGTATCAGAAAACGCGTGCGAAAAGTATAAATCATGACGAAGTAAAAGTCTGTGGAACAAAACACTCCAAGAACCAGTTACGACTCCTATTTAGGGCGAGCGACAGCATTATTTCGTTGCGCTCTGTATTTAGTATAATCGGATTACCAGAACTGCGATTTGACTGACTCGGATGTTACGTTACGCAAGATGTCTCTGCCCGATGTCCGGAGGGATTGAACAAGGTAGAATATATATATATAATGAGAATGTAATTTGTTTAATATTTATTTTTGTCTTGAAGGCAAACGAATGTTCAACGGTAGGACTGTGAGAACAACAGCTCTGCTTACTTTAAAGCTTGATACTGTGAGGGTTGTCAAGCATAATTTATCTATTTATTTTAGGATTTTTTTTAATATAGGATGATGATACGTATTTTTGACCTGTTCTACCAAGACTACGTGTACATTATGAGTAGTAAGAATACATGAAATGTATGAAAATATTTTTTTGTATACGTAGGTACCTTTTTGCGTTTGGTAGTAGGTGCTTTGCGACCACGTAAAATGTCTTCTTCTAGAAGTGAACAGTTCTGGATTTACCCACTTCTTTAAATAAATAAATAATACTGGACAATCCACACAGCATTATCTAGCCCCATGGTAAGCAAAACTTGTGTTATGGGTACTAGATAACTGATATACATAATACAATACATTACATAGATAGATATTTTTTATTATAGATACATAGAAAACGACCAGAACACCCGGAACAAATATCCGCAGATCGTACACACAATTGTTCCGAGGCGGGAATCGAACCCGCAACCTCTTGCGTCGCAGGCAGACCATCGCCCACCGCGCCACATCGGTCGTCCCCTGGTCTATTCTACCTTGATCAACCATATGAAGCAACTTTAAAAGACAGTACCGCTTAGGATTTATAGTTAAAATAACACACAAAATAAGCCGCTTACTGATGAGTATTTGTAACGGTCAGGCCATTTCGAGAGTTTTACTGTATTAGCCTTATTTAATTTATTTTTATGATTACTTATAGATTATTGACGCCTAGTTAACTTTTGTAGCGTTTAATACCTATTTAGTTTTATGGTAGCTGACAAAGATGACGATGGGAATAAAACGGAAATTCCAAAGTTGATAGTCATTTCATTTCATTTCATTTCATTTCATTTCATTTCATTTCATTTCATTTCATTTCATTTCATTTCATTTCATTTCATTTCGATATTTTAATAGGTAGGTACTTTAGTGGAACCTACACACTTCTACCCACTGAAGTCTAAGATATTTTACTTACTACTAATTTGCAGCACAAGCACAAGTTTGGGAGCACAAGGCTTATTTATTCGTAAATTTACAATAATAATGGTTAAAATCGCTGGGGCTTATACAATTATACATAGCGTGTCCAATTTGATTTATTTACTAAAACATATACATTTCAATTAAGTAACAAACACCCAGATCTTGCACGCCGTAACGGTAGAAATACATTTTGGTCGTATTTAAACATAGCACGCGGAAGAAATATTTTGTCGATTTTTATTTAAACATACGGGTCTTTAGTCGTTCGCGGTTTCCGCGAGCGGTTCGAACCGCGGTGCGAAAACCCCAAGAACTGTTTCTGAATAGGGCCATTCGCACCGCAGTGGTTACAATGCATACAGCATTAACCCATTCAAAAGGAATACTTGGGCGATTTGCACCGCGGTTCGAATCGCTCGCGGTGCGAAACGACTAAAGACCCAAACATACACCACCTTTGTGCTATATTTACATGTATTTGATGCAATAAACTTTACTTTATTATTATAATTCAAAGCCAACGGACAATAGTAAAACAGTCAAGGAACTTAGGAAAAAATACATAAAAAAGGTAATTAAACAATATAATATAATAATTAGTAAACAGATCGATTTTAAAATCTAATTTCAAATTATCTTGTTGCATGATAACTACTTACTTATTAGTTGCATGATAAACATGATAATTCCTATCAAAATTAAATAATGTAAATCTCATTATGGCTTGCCGCATCCAGCATCTACCTGCAGTCTTTCGCAGATCGCAATCCCACGTGGTCGGAGGGCGTCCTACACTGCGTTTACCGAGTCGTGGTCTCCACTCGAGAACACGTTTGCCCCAGCGGCCGTCGCGTCGGTTCTTCGCGAGATATGGCCGGCCCACAGCCGCCGCCGCAATAGGATAATAAATAAATTAAATTAAATTATTTTATTGCAGATAACTTCGATACATAATTTTTTAGTAAAGGAGTCACAAAAAAGGGGGGCAAATGTTTGTACGATCTGCAAATATTTGTTTAAGTAGTCGTTTGTTCTGGTCGTTTTCTATGTATAATAAAAAATATCTATATATGTAATGTATTAAATTATGTAGGTATATATATATATATGTAGGTAGGGCTGTGTGGTGTCGGCCTAGATAGAATAGCACCACCCCAACTCTGCCCGTGGGTGTCGTAGGAGGCGACTAAGGGACATACACCGGGGGGCGGGCAGCAGCGTCCCTTGCAGCACACTAAATTGCACTGCGATCCCCAACCCGCATGCCCAGCGTGGGGATTATGGGCATTCCCCCCCCCATATGAGTAGACACGCCAAGAAAAAGTGGCCCCCAGTTCCCGGCCGCCTCGCTATTCCTGGCCATGGCAGCGGCCACGGTAACGGCGGGGCAGGGGGTGCTAAGAATCCCCGGGCTACACTAGGCTGCCACTCAGTAAAAAATTTGACCCTGGCTACGTTTAACGGACGCACTCTGAGGCTTGACCACCATCTAGCGCAGTTGGAAGTGGAGTTAGAGAACATTAAATGGCATGTTCTGGGGTTATGTGAAGTCCGTAGAGAGGGGGAGGACACCGTGACCTTAGACTCGGGCCATCTTCTCTACTTTCGCGAGGGTGATAAAACATCCCAGGGTGGCGTAGGTTTCCTCGTCAATAAGGCCCTCTCTAACAACGTCCAAGAAATCTCCAGTGTGTCGACCAGGGTAGCGTACCTGATCCTTCGGCTGTCTGAACGGTACAGCATGAAGGTAATTCAGGTTTACGCACCGACCTCGGCACACTTGGATGATGAAGTGGAGGATATGTATGAAGACATATCCAAAGCCTTACATAACACCACTAAGGCCCACTTCAACGTTGTTATGGGGGACTTTAACGGCAAGGTGGGAACCCAGACTGGCAACGAATCCCGAATAGGCCCGCATGGTTATGGAGTCAGGAATCACAGGGGGCAAATGCTTGTCAACTTCCTTGAGAAGGAGGGGCTGTTCTTAATGAACTCATTCTTTAAGAAACAGCCTCAAAGGAGGTGGACATGGCAAAGCCCCGACACTGTGACTAAAAATGAGATCGACTTCATCATGACGGATAGCAAGCACATATTCAGAGATGTCTCTGTGATCAACAGGTTCAATACCGGATCTGATCACCGACTCCTCCGAGGCTCTCTGAATATCAACTTGAAGCTTGAAAGAAACCGTCTGATGAAGTCCACGCTCCGACCTGACCCAATCCAAATCATGGCGGGCACCGAGAAGTTTCAGCAGCTTCTCGGGAATAGATTTGCTGCCTTGGAACCCACTGATGACGCTGACGAGACCCTACACAATCTGGTTGAAACGTTGAGGGACGAGGGCATCAAATTCTGTCGAAAGCAGCGTACTGGCAAGAAGTCCAAACTCTCGGATGAGACTCATGTGCTGATGACAAAAAGACGGGAGACCACCCAAGCGACTTTGTCAGAGAGGTCAGACCTGAACAAGCGGATTGCGAAGATGGTACGACACGACCTTCGGAGCTCCAACACGCGCCTCATTCAAGAGGCGATAGAGCGAAACCGAGGGTCCAAAGTATTCACTCAGCAGCTTGGCAGGAGCCACCTGACAAAGCTTAAAACGCACGACGGGAGGACCGTATTGTCAAAGCCGGAGATATCCGCCGAGATAGAGGATTTCTATGGCCGATTATACGCTGCACATGCCCCTCGTTACCGACGAGATGACCGAGATTCCAGAGCCACCCTGACACGCCACTATACCGACGAACTGCCTGACATCAGTCAAGACGAGATCGTGTTAGCTCTAAGGCAGCTTAAAAATGGAAAAGCCCCCGGTGAGGACGGAATTACTTCAGAGCTTCTTAAAGCCGGAGGAGCTCCTGTAATACAGGAGCTGCAGAACCTCTTTAACACCGTCCTTCACAGTGGGAGAACTCCAAAGGCGTGGAGCGGGAGTTTGGTGGTGCTCTTTTTTAAGAAGGGAGATAAAACCCTTCTTAAAAATTACAGACCCATTTCACTCTTGAGCCACGTCTATAAGCTGTTCTCACGGGTAGTCACGAACCGTCTCGCCAGGAGACTCGACGAGTTCCAGTCACCGGAACAGGCTGGGTTCCGCGGAGGATATGGCACCATAGACCACATACACACAGTGAGGCAGATTATACAGAAGTCCGAAGAGTATAATCAGCCCCTGTGTCTGGCTTTTGTGGACTATGAGAAGGCATTTGACTCCATCGAAACCTGGGCTGTTCTGGATTCCTTACAGCGATGCCAAGTAGACTATCGTTATATCGAGGTGCTGAGATGTCTCTACGAGGCCGCCACCATGAGTGTCCAAGTACAGGGCCAGCAGTCTAATCCCATCCAATTGCGTAGAGGAGTGAGGCAGGGGGATGTCATATCCCCGAAACTGTTCACTTGCGCATTGGAGGATATGTTTGGGTTGCTGGACTGGAAAGGAAAGGGCATCAACATAAACGGCGAGTACATCTCACACCTGCGATTCGCTGATGACATAGTCTTAATGGCGGAGTCGCTTGAGGAACTAAACCGGATGCTGGACGGCCTAGCTTCAGCCTCCCGATGTATCGGTCTTGGCATGAATTTGGATAAAACCAAAGTCATGATCAATGGTCACATTGATCCAAGGCCGGTGGTCGTACATGGTCACCTTCTCGAAACTGTTTCCGAGTACACTTACCTTGGGCAGATTCTGCAATTGGGTAAAAACAGTTTCGAGAAGGAGGCCAAAAGGAGGATCCAGCTGGGCTGGGCAGCATTTGGGAAACTACGTCGAGTCTTCTCGTCATCCATACCGCAATGCTTGAAAACGAAAGTTTTCAACCAGTGCGTCCTACCCGTTATGACCTACGGAGCTGAGACGTGGACACTCACGATAGGGCTGGTCCACCAGTTCAAAGTCGCTCAGCGAGCTATGGAAAGAGCTATGCTCGGAGTTTCTCTGAAGGATAGGATTTGTAACGAATACATCCGACAGAGAACCAAGGTTATCGACATAGCTCAAAGAATTAGCAAGCTGAAGTGGCAGTGGGCCGGCCATATTTCGCGAAGAACTGACGGCCGCTGGGGCAAACGTGTTCTTGAGTGGAGACCGCGACTCGGCAAACGTAGTGTAGGACGCCCTCCGACCAGGTGGGATGACGACTTGCGAAAGACTGCAGGTAGATGCTGGATGCGGCAAGCTGAAGACAGGGCGCTATGGCGCTCATTGGGGGAGGCCTATGTCCAGCAGTGGACTGATATAGGCTGATGATGATGTAGGTATATCAGTTATCTTGTACCCATAACACAAGCTCTGTTTAGCTTGGGCTAGATAATGCTGTGTGAATTAATTGTCCAGCATTATTTATTTATTTTATCCGCACATTCAGTCGACGTGACATTGCACACAGTAGGTAGGTACTGCGTGCTGCGTGGTGACCAAGAGACCAAAGCTTTAGATTAAATTTCATTCCATCATCTATTCATCACTAAGCCGAAAAAAAGTAGATCAATCGTACATTCTCCTATTAGAATTACATCAACGACTTTTTAACGCTTTCAATAAGTAATTCATCCCACAAAAACTAAACCACGTTGAAATTGAATACTTACATCTGCTACTCATTTGGACAGAACTTAGTTTACGAACTTAAGGAGCTGTTTCTGTCAACGAGCTTATACTAAGAGAACACCCTGATCATTTAAAATGTATGTAAAGTTTTACATAAAAGTTCGAAAATATTTCTTGTGACTGACTGCTCTGTTGGACATACCGTTTATGATTAGTGGTTGTCGGTTCTTCGTGAGATATGGGCGGCCTAGGTACCAGGGTAATAAACAACGATCTATGTATATCACCGCCCGTTCATCGGAACGAATAATGTTACACTCTGGTGTATAAAGGATTTTGCTATACATATTGTTATTTATTTAAAATAATCCACGACTCGTTAAACGTAGTGTAGGACGCCCTCTGACCAGGTGGGATGGGATGACGACCTACGAAAGACTGCTGGTAGATGCTGGATGCGGCAAGCTGAAGACAGGGCGCTAAGGCGCTCATTGGCGGAGGCCTATGTCCAGTAGTGGACTGGTATAGGATGATGATGATGATGATTTAAAATATGATACGGGAAAAGATATACATAGGGTTCATGCTTTCTAAGCTAAGATTGCCACAACTCCCTTTTCTACGTCATTATAGCTTACCTGGTTCTTTATTGTTCTTAGTGTTCGTTTGGTAAGGATGTTATCCAGCATGAGCAGTACGTCAATAATTTTATATTAAATTGAGTGAACTTTGAGCAGTTCCCTTTCTAGAAACAGGAGCTTAATCCAACCGTAACGGGTCACCCGAATCACACGCCCGTCCGCTCGCATTAACCTCTCGAATACATCTACTTGACAACTGAACACTCGAGGATTTCACGGTCTACTGAACAACATTTAATAAAATAGATTTCTATAAAAGTCAAGAATTTTAAACAAAATTCTAGTTTTTGAAACTTTGCGATCTGAACACATAGTTATAAGTATTATTTACTTATTTTTCCCGACGTTTCAACAGGTTTACACACTGTCGTGGTCACGGGATGATACCATCCCTTGACCACGCGATAAATACCAGTTGTATCAATACCTAAAATCCTAGTTATCAAGACCTTTTTTAGAATATATTAGCTAGTAAGTGCCACCTATGCAAAATAATCGGAGCGGAAGTTTTCATGTCGAAACTTTTTTCAGTTATGTTCCCTATCGAATCGAATACCTATGTACCTACCTAAGTATAAGTACATAGGTATTCGATATAAGTAGGTTTAACAGACAAGTCTACTTAGGGGTCAGCTCTAACGCTGCGCGCACTTTGATTCAAATAGAACTTTATTTACTAAACAAATAGATACAAATTTACGCAAGCGTGGCACAGCGCGGCGGCGCGGCGCCGCCGCGGATAGTTTTCATATTATGTCAATAAAATGTATACCTTTTAGCGTAGTAAATAAAGTTCTATTTTGAAACTAAGCGTTTGCAGCGTCGCGTCTCGGTGTGAGCTGGCCCTTAAAAACCATGTTTTTAATTTGCACTTATCTGTAAGACTCAGAGGTCAGTAATAGAAATATTCATTTTAGAACACCTAAAACGGCTGACTTATTTTAATACGATTCCTTTACTAAAACTATTTATAATGGTCTGCGATTATAATGACTGGCTTTGTAAGGAGCCTACCCCAGATTTGGCTTTAGTACATGCAAATTAGAGTGGGTTTTAACTTAATAGATTCATATTCCAGACTTGCAGATTATACCTGAAAACTGAATGAGGCTCAAATATTCTACTGCCAATAAATTTTGACAAAGGCCAAAGAATAATTGCGGTGTAGACGATGACTGCGGTCTAATTTGACGAAGGTACCTACTCTACCAAAGTATCATAATTAAAACATTAGTTTCTGTTATTTGATGTAGTTCTTGAAATATAGAAAAGATAAAGTTGAACACATTTATTTATTTATTTTGTCTCTCATTTACCATGATCTCGGGTCATAAAGTGACCCGGTCCTTTGGAAGGCTTGCGTGGGGCCGAAGCCAACAGCACAGAGGCCCTTTGAGAAGTTAATCTAAAGGCTACACATAGCGGGTATCATCCTCGGGTGCACAATATGATACACCCAAAGATAGTATCCGCCAGGTGTAGACACTATTGCAAAGAAAAATTAAAGAAATAATTCCAGGCTATTGTGATGGATGGATGGACTGGGTAATCGGGCTATAGGGGAGATTGCGGACGTCTGCCATAAACAAGTCAATCATAATGTTAAGAAGAGTGGCAGACGGTGGCTTGCCGAATGCTGGATGGGTTCCTTAAAAAGCCGGAATAAATTACCGGAGAGGAACA
The DNA here is from genome assembly GCA_947044415.1 of Eupithecia dodoneata. Classification (NCBI taxonomy): domain Eukaryota; kingdom Metazoa; phylum Arthropoda; class Insecta; order Lepidoptera; family Geometridae; genus Eupithecia; species Eupithecia dodoneata. The sequence continues at coordinate 3,648,299 of OX345665.1, forward strand.
TATTATAAAAACAATAAATAATGAATTAAAACTCTGAATTATAAATTTAAAAAACAAGAACCTATTACGGTTTTTTTTATTTATATTATATATTTATGTTTGTATTTATACTTATAGCTATGTATTTTAGTATGTCCCTATTAAATATTATTCTGTATTACACGCCACCGTCTATACTTGTTCTAGCACTTCATGTCCATCCAAAGGTTGCCTGGCAGAGATCGCTCTTAGCGATAAGGCCCATTATACAGCATATTTTGTAATTGTTTTTTTCTTTTCCTATCTTGTGTATCTTTTATGTATTTGGTGTGCAATAAAGAGTTATTGTATTATATTGTACGGTAGCTAGGAAACTATACATTTTAGTTTATTTTATCCATAATCCATCAGAATCATGAACTGAACTTCTTAATTAAAATATCACACGGAAACATATTGTTCTGTCTAAAATGTTAGGAACTCTCTTCTTACCTATCATCTAGTCTATTTACCTAAGAAATACGTGACTTCCCTAAGCACCGTAACTAGATGTAACAAAATCCATACACATTTCACCAGAACGATGATTCGATTATAATCGAATCGTTTAATTAAGGCGCAGTCTCACGACACAGATTTGAATCCGCACGAGAGATGCATTGCTCACGATCCGTTTTATCGAACGCATCAATACTCATTCAGTGTTTAATGTTCGACCGGTAAACAGTAGTAAGGCTTGTTAAGGTGCCGTTTCGGTATTGCGAACGCGCTGGCAAGATTTTTTAAATTTAGAATTTATTCGCGGAAAGTGTTTTTTTCGCGCAAATAACACCGCCATTGTTATTGCATAAGTGTTTTTTACCTGACTACTGCATAAGGCTTAAGCCCTTTTGTTTATTTTTAATATTCATCACCAATCTACCAGCCAAGCGATAATGAAGCACGTTCAGCGCGGACGTAAATTTGCTAATGAGAGACGGCATAAGGGTTAAGTTTAACAGTTTTAGCAGTTTAAGCATATGTACTGTCTTAAATGTCATTCCTTTTGTATGAAAGTTTTAAGTCTGATCTAGGCTCCTACAATTTCATCGAAAGAGGTAGGTATGAATCGATTTATAACCATCATCTTGTAGTTTTTACCGGTCTAGTAGTTTGTATAATAGGTGGTTTGTTGTGCCACCACAAACCACCTTAAATAAGAACAAAAAAAAAACGTCAAAATCTATTAAGAATTAGCGAAGATATTTATGTCACGGACATATATAAATAAAGCTGAACATAGAACCTAATCTTGAAGTCGGTTAAACAGGAAAAACAAGGGGACTATTTTTCGCTGATATTTTTTTACTAAATTCTTAAAACTAAAACTAAATTCATCTTGTTCGCGCTTTTGCGCAAATCGCCCGCCGTTCGCATGCAGATTCAATTTCCCCGTTCGTATGTGAACATTACTGTACACCACTTACCAAAGTTCTCATCGTAAGATTCGTGACTGCTGGATCTACGGTAGCCGGCAGGAAATCAAATCCAATTTACTTCATTTACTCGCCAGTAGTTCACATAAAGCGGATTAGGTACGTTGAATTTGCAAAGTAAAGTACTGCCTACACTCGTATATTTGGTTTGAATGTGTCCCACATTATACGTTTAGCCTGGCCAGGCGTATGGTGGGTTTATAGCGTGGAAATAATTGGTGATTTTCTATGGAGCTGATTTTTGAGAGCTTTCAAAGGAAATATAAGCATAATTAGGAACTTTAGAACTCTGCCTATCGGAGAAATACGAAAGGATATAAATCAACGCGCGTTCAAATAAGATGTCATCATTTTGAACTAAGACTAGGTAGGATGTAACAAAAGCGGTCGGATATTGCTTTAACAAGTTTTCAACGTAAAATATTAACTTTGGCATTTTATTGCATTTGGCCCATTCTGATCGATCGGTGGCTGTGAGAAATTAGCAAGAGTTTTGGACATGTTAATAAAACTTTACTGCTTTACTGTAACTGCAGGTAGATGCTGCGTCAAGCTGAAGACAGGGCGCTATGGCGGTCATTGGGGGAGGCCTATGTCCAGCTGTGGACTAATATAGGCTGATGATGATGAATAAAACTTTAAATAAGAAATGCTTACAAAAAACATAAACTAAGTAAAAGAATAGAGACACAAAAAGAAGAGCGTCATAAGATCACGTCAATTCAAATACAAAATTATTTTTATCTTGAATATCTAATTTGGTTTTGAATCTAAGATACTTATCAATATTCAGAACCACACAGCCTGGCAAATGAAAAGTAAACGGGGAGTCTGATTGAAAATTGAAACGGCGGCAGTTTGTAATTTCGAACTGAACGTATCACGCCTTGTACTTACTGTACATGGGTCCAGCGTAGAACCAAAAAGGATAAAATTGGAACCATCCTTATTCTTTTTTCGAAACTTCGACTGACTTCGAAAATTTGTTCTATGTCTTGCTGTATGTACGTACATATAACCCACTCAGCTAAATATATTTTGCAGTGATTGGAACCTTTTACCTAGCCTCATCAGATACCTCATTTCATGTGGTACAGATATCTGTCATCGTCAGCTGAGTAAGGCTACTAGTGGCTCGAAATGAAATGGAATGAAATGAAATGGAATGGAATTGAATGGAATGGAATTGAATGGAATGGAATGGAATGAAAGTTTAAAGCACCATTTGTAATCTACTGTGGAATTACATATGTCATCATTATGTATGTACACCTAATTTCTCCGCCATTAATGAATCGATTATGATGATTTTTTGGATTTTCTATAGAAAATTATTTCTTTTTAGGATTACCTATAAAAATATATCCCCGATAGATACATATTTGTCCCGCAAACCATGAAAAATTTGTGTAAATAAAAAAATATATTAGAAGTCCCTTTTAGTTTTTTCTTTTAATCTATTAGTCATGTAAAGTATTCATTTTTTTAAAAACGGGTAGTACATACGTTTGGTATTAGAATGGTACCCATATCATTGATCAAAAACTAATTTAATAATAAAAAATAAAAAATAATGCTGGACAATTCACACAGCATTATCTAGCCCCATCCCAGTAAGCAGAGCTTGTGTTATGGGTACTAGATAGGTAACTGATATACATAATACAATACATCACATAGATAGATATTTTTTATTATACATAGAAAACGACCAGAACGCCCGGAACAAATATCTGCAGATCGTACACACAATTGTTCCGAGGCGGGAATCGAACTCGCAACCTCCTGCGTCGCAGGCGGACCTTCGCCCACCGCGCCACATCGGTCGTCCTAATGTAGTATTTTTTCCAACAGTTGAATCCACAATTTAATCCGATCGCAAAGTCGATGAACTTTATCAACTGATCTCTAATTAATTCCCTAAAAATATCCTACAATACAACTTTTGAACCTATCATGGTTATTAATACTGAAGTCAACGGGATATTTACCATGATTTGATTTTTGAGTTTTCCAATATTTCGGCACAGTTTCATGCGCCATGATCACGGAATAACAGTTATTCCGTGATAAACAAATCATGGTAAATATACAGTTTTAAATGACTTTATATCCTACGGTGTTTTATCTACGTCATACTGGTTTGGTTAGCTAGGTTATATAAAGAAAACGTTCTAATATTTTTCTTCGTGAACCGCATCTAAAGTTTGTTCAAAAGGTTACGTTAACCTGCAAAGTTACAAGTTTTCTGAGTGTCATTTGCCATCAGGGACACAAACGTAAACGAGAATGGTAATAATGTAAAAGTTTTTTAGCGCTAAGTAAAACTCATTTGCTCCTTTTTACTGTCGGTGAAAATAATTTGAAATTCTTTATTATTAGCGCTCGTAAAACGTACGAAAGTATAATAACTTTCAACAAGGGCTAATTTTGTGTAATAATTTTGGTTTAAGGGCTTTTAGTTTGATGGTAGAAGATCGATAGGCCTATTTTCTATTGTAAACGGCTAAAACTTATTACTTACTCGTAAGTAGTTACTAGATTTTTGTTTTCGTGCATTAGGTCTTCATTTGGTTACAATCTCAGTTATTTCTCAGATTTTTGAAAATTTTACGAATTAAAAACATTTGTTTTGTTTACAAAACAAACATTTGTTTTGTTTACAAAACAAACATTTGTTTTGTTTACAAAACAAATGTTTTTAATTCGTAAAATTTTAAAATTGATGTAATGAAAAAAACATAACCTTAACTTCTATCACAAATTTAAATGTAAAAAAAAAATAAGGTAGAGCGGAAAATGTTCAACGTTTTACCAACAAACAAGTTAAATGAAATTTAAGCAAATCTTTACATTTGTTCAATTTCTAAAGACACCACATTTGGAAAATCTGTATAAACGTTAATAGAAGACCTAAACCATCTGCTTTTTATGAATAACATTGAAAACAGAAGCTCTAACAACGTACAGACTACATTTAACAACAAGAAATATTTCACCTTATTAAAACTTCCATTTACTTTTAAGTTTTTTAGTCTCAAGAGAGGAAACAGCTCGGGCTACTTTTCTGACTTTTTTTAAACAGCTAACAGTATTTTAACTTAGAAGGCGACTCGTTCTTTATGAATTCAAAGCTTACTTTGTCGCTATTCGCAAGATATAAGACTAAAAGCAAATTGTTAAGAGCCTTTATTCCTAAAATGCGCAGAAACAGTACTTTTCAAACACGTTTATATCATGAACCACTTATCTTATAGTATATGTTATTTACTAATAATTTTAGGAAATTTTAGTGTCCAAATAGTTTGACTATAAAATATTTCGATTAATATAGTATGTACGCGTTCTATCAAGATAACTTGTGAGAGGTTTTCATAATTTCCCTTTCAGCATCAGTTTCGAAGCTCAAAATAATAGAAAATACTGACATATCTAATTAAGAAAAAAATATAACCTACTGATGAGATCCTTGGCTAAAAATCTAATTAGATAGATGTTTGGTTTTGGTATCCTACTATGAGAAATTAAAATTAAAAAAATGTGAAATATTACGAATATTTCACATTTTTAAATGATGTTTTTACCGATATACCTTATTTAATTTAATATAATAATAGCCTACCAATAAAGTGGAGCATCTTTTTTAAAATCATACATTTAAATTTTTTATGATTTTGTTGCTATTATTTTTGTATAAATATTTAATGAGCGACGTGACCACACTCTAGAAAGCCTCGCGGCGGACTGATTTTCGTGCAGCGTTTTATAGTAGTTTTAAAATATTTATAGAAAAATAATAGCAACAAAATCATAAAAAATTTAAATGTATGATTTTAAAAAAGATGCTTCACTTTATTGGTAGGCTATTATTATATTAAATTAAATAAGGCATATCGGTAAAAACATCATTTAAAAATGTGAAATATTCGTAATATTTCACATTTTTTTAATTTTAATTTCTCATAGTAGGATACCAAAACCAAACATTTTTCTAATTAGATTTTTAGCCAAGGATCTCATCAGTAGGTTATATTTTTTTCTTAATTAGATATGTCAGTATTTTCCATTATTTTGAGCTTCGAAACTGATGCTGAAAAGGAAATTATGAAAACCTCTCACAAGTTATCTTGATAGAACGCGTACATACTATATTAATCGAAATATTTTATAGTCAAACTATTTGGACACTAAAATTTCCTAAAATTATTAGTAAATAACATATACTATAAGATAAGTGATTCATGATATAAACGGGTTTGAAAAGTACTGTTTCTGCGCATTTTAGGAATAAAGGCTCTTAAAGGTTTCTTTTAATTTTTAGTGCTAAGTTTTGTGAAATGGAATTGGTATTGTCTAGTATAGTGAATAGTCTGAATAACAAAACGCGTAATGAAAACATGAGACCCATTTTTTCTAAGCAACTTTAGTACAGAAGGGACTAGGGAACCTACCAGAAGAAGGACATAAGCTTTTCTATAAATTTTAATAACTTTGAAAATGGCTCCTTTCATCATCAGCCTCGCGAAGAACCGACGGCCGCTGGGGCAAACGTGTTCTTGTGTGGAGACCACGATGCTGGATGCGGCAACCTGAAGACAGGGCGCTATGGCGCTCATTGGGGGAGGCCTATGTCCAGCAGTGGACTGCTATGGCTGGTAATGATGATGATGATGAAGTACTTTATTGTGAATACAAGCGACCAGTTTGGCGTTCACCTAACAGCTGCGTTTTGTCAAATCAAATCAAGTTTTATTTGTTTTATCTCCACATCAACTTTTCTAACAGTAATTTGTTTGTTGAAAGAAGCTAGTTAAAAGGCAGTTAACAGAAAAATATTCAGAATTATTGCTAGTGTTATAAAATTATCGAAATACGCAGCTGTTTTTTTTACGTTTACGTTACAACGTAGCATTCCTCACGGGATTCCACGTAAATTTACGATTGTTCCAGAATGCAGCAATATGCAGACGAGTGGAGTCGCCTGGACGAGCAACTTTAAAGTTTAAAGTCTACTACGTACAAAGTCCCTACGACTCATGTTGTTCTGTATTTTTGTGTCTTTTCCTTTTTTTGTAACTCTGTATAACATTGTGTGTGTATCAATAAATTATTTTAGTCTTTTTTTTTACCTTTGAGAGAGCTCAGTTTATTGGTTCGCGCCATTCCAAGAAGATATTTTCTTAGCTTAATTATGTAAAATCCTAGTAAATAATGAAAATACTTTTACGAGTTTTCACCGTATTCTAATAGATTGCGGATTATTAACTGTTATTTACTTAACTAGTTCCTCACATAACCTATAGATACCTAACAAACGAAGGTTCATGGCAAACCTGTACCGCTAATAATATTTATTTTAAATGCGTGTTTATGACGTGAAAATATTTAGCAAAAGGTTTTTGGTATGTAATACTTTACTTACTTTTATAAATAAATATTGATAGCCTTATCTTATGTCTATGTAAGTTTATTATAATGTTTGTAATGTAGGTATTTAGTGTATTTGTTACCAATTATTTATTAAAGTGCCACCGTCTATATTGTTCGTTCATGTCCAGTCCATCCCAAGGTTGCCTGGAAGAGATCGCTCTCAGCGATAAGGCCGCCCTTTATACCTTTATTCTAAGTTTTTATCTCTGTATTATTTTCTGTTTTGTGTGGTGTAATAAAGTGTTATATATCTATCAATCTATCTATCTACTTTTAAGCCGTTAAAAGTAAAATATCCAGTTACAGTTAGGTAAGTATCTCTAAATATAGCGTTATAGAAATCATTAAAGAGATTAAGAATAACGTACGAGAGTAAGTTAGACATGTCAAGCAACTTCGGGAAAATCACCTGTCACGTGGACTGACACGGCTGCCTGGTATAGCTATTGAGCGATAAGACCGCCAAATTGTCACATATTTAATATTTTTTTATCTAGTTTGTTGTTTTGTTAAGTACGCAATAAAAAAAACTATGTATCTGGTTCATCATCATCATCAGCCTATAGCAGTCCACCTATAGTAGTTAAGTATCTAGTTAACCGTAGTGAATGACTTTCTGAGGAAGTCGGGCGACTTTTCTGTCATTCAATAAAAGTTGCCAGTCGGTACAAGGACTCAGCGGACGCAGGAATGTAAAATATTATGCAACGACCTGGATACGTATTTTTAAATGAATTTTCATATGTGTATGAAGGTGTAATGTCATTGTATTTATGCATTGTGTATCCCAACCTACCTAGAACAATGAAATATAAGTAGATTTATTTAATACCTCAAACAGGCGTCTTAAATGCTTGGTAAGTAGTTACAATACAATACAATACAATACAATGCAATACAATGCAATGCAATGCAACGCAATGCAATGCAATGCAATGCAATGCAATGCAACGCAATGCAACGCAACGCAACGCAACACAACACAACACAATACAATACAGTAGTTTTTATTTAAAAAGAATTAGATAGCTAAAGTGGCAGTGGGCCGGCCATATCTCGCGAAGAACCGACGTCCGCTGGGGCTAACGTGTTCTTGAGTGGAGACCGCGACTCGGTAAACGTAATGTACGACGCCCTCCGACTAGGTGGGATGACGACCTGCGATAGACTGCAGGTAGTTGCTGGATGCGGCAAGCTGAAGACAGCGCGCTATGGCGCTCATTGGGGGAGGCCTATGTCCAGCAGTGGACTGATATAGGCTGATGATGATGATGATTAATTTTTTTATTTCGTTTAGGTATTTAATGTAACTTAGTTTTTATTTTTAACCAAATGTTCTTAACATCTGTCCAGCTCTATGATGAGTTCGTTTAGTAAGTGTATGCCGTTAAACTTAATTTCTCTACCTACCCGTATCTTATCCACTTTACTGCATTAATCTACTAAGCGCTCGCTTTTGATACTTCGAGCGTTCTTGTATGGTATTACAGTGCCGTATTCCTATCTCGGGTAAGCGTATTGGCGTCCCTGGAAGCCGGCGGGCAGCGCGGCGGCGGCGCGTAGCCCAGCCCCTGGTGCAAGGCAGCCTGTTGCGCCTGCGCCGCTTGTGCCTGCGCTGCCTGCTGTGGCAGTGCACGCGCTTTGTTGCCATGTTTTACTTCTAAAATAGTAAGTGTAGGCATTGTTACCCACACTAATTACTAGGCCATAATAAAATCGTGGCCACATGAGTCACTGCTGGCCTTATTATTTGCAAATGATAGCTATTTATGTCAATTTTGTACGCTCCGTTGATCGCGTTCTAATAAAGTAATTATTTTAATAAGTAGGTAGTCGGTTTTTTCCAAGTTATGTAAAAACTCGCATTTGAATTTAACGTTTTTTTTTTGCAAATACGAGTTTATTTTTGTACACAGGTCAAATCTAATAGGTAGGGTACACAGGATGTATCTAATTGCATCCATTTTATTGAATGTATGTAAGGTAATACGGCGTGGGTCTAACTCGTGTAGGAATTCAGGGTCGTGACGCAGGAAAAAAAAATATTCTTTTTTCTAACATTATTTCATTTTATTTTCTTGGTATTTAATTTTGTACAATATTTTTAGTATAGTTTGACAATGCCCATTAACAGTAGAATACTTTGACATTTTATCGAATTTATTCCTTTTAACTAATTTAATAACTGTTTTATTGTGACAAATTATTATAAATGAATTTATTTAAATTTTTTAAGAAGGCATGTCTGTCTGCTTTTCTTTGCACAATGACCTATGGTGTTTCCTTTGTCAAAAGTTAGTTTGTGATAGAATAAAAATGTGATTTATATTTTAAAATTTATAGTTTTTAACAACGTCAAGCGTAACATGTACAAATACAAAAAATACAAAAATACAAAATATTTATTCAGAAACTTAAAATACATTATGTAACAGTGTTTGAGATCCCCTTTTAAGTAAAGTATTTTACCTGTGTTAGGGGAATCTCGCTCTGCCGCAAACAATAGAATTTGGAACGTACATTAAGTTCAGCTAGTAGTTATATAGTATACATATAAGGCTACTTAAATTATAAATTAACATGTGTACCTACGGTGGAAATAAATGAACTGATAAAGGACCAGGGTAAGGTGGCCAAATGATATGACAGTCTGATAATTATAACTCAGAAGTATAACTCAGAAGTACTTTAAGCAGGTGTTCTTTACACAAGATAAAATGTGATTTTAAAACTAATGCGTGGTTCCAGTCTTTGCTTTTTTTCTTGTACCGACTGGCAACTTTTATTGAGTAACAGAAAAGTCTCCTGACTTCCTCAGAAAATCATTCAATATGCCTCAGTTACCTAAGTTCACGTGAAACGAGTAGGTGACTCTCCCGAAGGTGCTTGACATCCCTAACTTATTACTGTTATATTAGTAATTATTACTCTTCTTACTTTATGATTATCTTATTAATGATTTCTTCGCTTTATTTAGAGACACTAACTAGTAACTGCATATTTTACTTTTAACACAACACCGAAACGGAGTGTTGGTAGACCATCCACTCGATAGACCAACGACATTGTAGCGGTCGCACGGAGTCGATGGATGGAGGCGGCTCAGCTCCGTAATTCCACTAAGTTATTCACTTCACCACAACAATGGTATCGTCTTTGAATGTCACATTTTGTCATTAAACCTTTGATGAAAGAAACTACATAAAGACTGACACTTTTGACATGCGTCACGTGTCATAAGTGTCAGGGTTGAAACCATTCTATCCATCTCCCCGTGCAAATAGTACCACACGCACTATCTTGAGTTTCTTTCATCTGTGAACGATTCTCTTCGACGATACCATTGTCATAGTAAAGTGATTTGTTAGCAGGATTTGGTTCCAGGGCCGCTTATTTGTGACGTCATATGACGAAGATACGAAGATACGAAGATGGTCATAGCCATGACTATGACCAGTAATTGACGTTTGTGGGCTGATATCTTGATGATCATAAGATGATCTTCACTATAGTGAAAATCAACGTGGAGCGGTTTGGAACATATCCCAACCCGCTCCACATTGATTTTCTGTAAGAAAACAGATAGAACTCAGATAACCAAATATGGTAAGTTTCATTTAGTACGAAACAGCGTCTTTAAACACCTTATATGGAAATAGACATAGACACATAACTTCGACTATCACCTCTACGTGCCCTCAAGCCCCATTAACACAAACTTGACGACTCTCTCACATCGCCTCCTATAAAACTCAAATAAATCTGCGTCCACCATTTTCAGAAGTTTCGTCTCCATCGCCTGAATTCCCGTGAAACTAAAATTAATCCACTCTGATTCCCGAAACACATCAAATGCGAGTGACGATCCAAAAAGTATTCTGTGACAGGATAGTCGGCAACTTACCGCTCACAAATTTCTGTTCACCCTAAAATAAGCCGTCAACTGTATCTGATCAGAATAGAGTTGCTTTTCCCCTGTATTTTGTTGATCGGTGGAAAAACTAGGGTTGTTTTTCGAGATGTCACTCATTCAAACTTTAACGATCGACCTAATAGCGTTTTTAAAGCAGTTCCTAAAATCCTCGAAACGTGACTCGAGCGTCAACAAATTTAAAACTAAATCTGTCGGATTATTTTATAATACTTTTGATATCCCTTTGAACTTGGACGACTTGATTGCTCTTGATTTGTTAAGCCTATGCAACATTTATGACTTGGGTCGATTTAAGTTTATTGCTTAATCCACACCTTGCTTTGCCTTCTAGTGTAGGTACTGTTGCTTTAATATAGGTATTTACGACATAAAATTAATAAGATACGATCGATACGACATATTGCGTATAATTATTACTATCAAAAAGTATCGTTACTATATACAACTTTTTGACAACCTCTGCGGCGCGGTGGGCGAAGGTCCGACTGCGACGCAGGAGGTTGCGGGTTCGATTCCCGCCTCGGAACAATTGTGTGTACGATCTGCAGATATTTGTTCCGGGTGTTCTGGTTGTTTTCTATGTATAAAAAAAAATATCTATCTGTGTAATATATTGTATTATGTGTATCAGTTATCTAGTACCCATAACACAAGCTCTCTGCGATTACCATGGGGCTAAGATAATGCTGTGTGAATTGTCCAACATTATTTATTTATTATTTATACAACTAGACTATTTATTTAAGTATTCTTATATAAGTAGAAACATGAACATTGTTACCCGCTCGGGGCACAGGCAGCAAATCATTTCTACAGGTGTGTTTGTTTTAAGTATATATAAGTAACAGAGGTTTTCGAGTCTTAAAAATTTATGCATAATATTGTCTATACTAAGAATTTATTTACATTCACGTATAATAATAATATGAGTATAGACTAATGTTCATATATACTATATACTAGTAGTGTCCCTATACAAGCCACGTGTCCATCTAAAAGTTGCCTGGAAGAAATCGCTCTTAGCGATAAGGCCACACATTGCACATCTTTGTTTTTTTTTACCTTTCTATTTTTTTCTCTGTCTTAATATGCAATAAAGCGTATTTATATTGTATTATATAATAACAGGTAAACTAAAATACCCTAATTGAATTCTCAAAAAATCAATCCAATAAAACATTTTGTTTTTCTATCGTGGTTCCTGTTAGAAATGAAGCTATAAAGTCGAAGAGGCGAAGCTGGGCACCGCAGGTAGCAAAGAGTATAACACATTTTACAACTAAAGACAAGACATGGTTACAACGCAACAGATTGATGCAGTAAGGCATCTTCATATAGAAAACTAAAAAGCGACTGTAAGAGAGTCATCATCATCATCATCAGTCTATTTTAGTCCACTGCTGGACATAGGCCACCACCAATGAGCGCCACAGCGCACTGTTTTCAGCTTGACGCATCCAGCATCTACCCTCAGTCTTTCGCAGAACGGTAAGAGGGTAGAGCATAGGGAATAGAGAAGTTTTTTAGCCCCATTAAGCTACGCAGTCCTTGTATTGTGGGTAATAGATGACTACTACTGATATAAAGGTACTTAATACTACTCATGGATATATTTTTTATACCCAGAACACCGACCACAAATATTTGCAGATCGTACAAACATTTATCCGAAGGCTTGTGTTATGTGTTATGTATGGTGTCAAATAAATGTATTTTCTTTCAAAAAAAAAGGCGGGAAACGTACCCGCAACTTTCGGCGTCGCATTAGATAGGAGATCAAATACATAATGTAGATGGTCATATTGTATAATAAGCAACCTGTAGCGATAAGTATTGTTAAATATATGTTCTGTGTCATCATCATCATCATCAGTCCACTGCTGGACATAAGCCGATATGTTTATTATGCATGTACTTAATCAATAAACATTAGGTACATCGGAAGTATATTTTAGTTAAAAATCATAGAAGTTGGGATTCTACTTGGTTTACAGCTTACTATGTCCTAGCTTTATGACCGCCATAGACTATCTAGTAGTCACTACCCCTCTCCAACGGGAACCCACCATGATACCAATAACTGTTCTTACCAAAGTTATTACATGTAATATTTGTTTAAAGGCTCTTTTCGGCACTTAAAATTAAAATAAGTTGCCGGTTGTACGGCTTTTTACGGTCAAGAATGGTAGATAGTCGAATGTTGGCTTTTATGGTTATTGCACAGAGAACACTTTGATAAATCTTGCTTTATTCATCATCATCATCAGCCTATAGCAGTCTTAGGACAGCTGGACGTAGGCCTCCCCTAATGAGCGCCATATTGGCTTTATTATTTAGGTACTGAAAATGGATACTTAAATATTTAAAAAAAATATAAATTTATTATTTTTCCAAGACGCTCAGTGAATAACTTCTACATTACAAAACACAGTACAGTTTTAAAGTTAATTCCTATAAGTACGATTTAATTGTCATATCCTATAAAATGTAGACGTTGCAATTAAATAAAAAATTACAAAATAACGAAATAACAAAATGACGACCGATGTGGCGCGGTGGACGAAGGTACGCCTGCGACGCAGGAGGTTGCGGGTTCGATTCCCGCCTCGGAACAATTGTGCACGATCTGCAGATATTTGTTCCGGGTGTTCTGGTCATTTTCTATGTATAATAAAAAATATCTATCTATGTAATGTATTGTATTATGTATATCAGTCTAGTACCCATAACACAAGCTCTGCTTACCATGGGGCTAGATAATGCTGTGTGAATTGTCCAGCATTATAAATATTAAAAAAAAATGCCAATAAATCCAACAAACACGGATAAGCGTCCAACCGAATAAATCCTTAGCTGTAAGAGATATCAACGACTTTTGTCATACAACTATAATAAAACTGCAAAACATCGCATAAAGTTCTGTAAATAAACTTGGATATAAATGCTTTATCCTTTAAAGAACTGTCTCCTTTCTTAGGGAATTAGCCGAGTTAAGAAGGTACTCGTTGGTAATAAAAATGTATAAACGCATTATCCCTCTTACGAACCTATAATATAATATCATCTCTTGGGAGCTACTTATGGATTGAGGTATAACAACAAGCTATAAAACGTGTAGTAATTACTATGAACCTAGTAAGATAGATATAACAAAAAACTCAAAAATTCTAATTAATTGGTACGGTTAGTGACTGAACTATTATTTTTATTATTAAAAGATTTAATAATAATTCCAAACAATTGTAATTGTAACTTTTCTTTAGATGTACTCGTATATAGCGCTAGCCCAATATTTAACTAACGGCGGAGATTGTGTGTGCACATCTGGACGGACATTATGTATGTATTTCGTCGACCGATGTGGCGCGGTGGGCGATGGTCCGCCTGCGACGCAGGAGGTTGCGGGTTCGATTCCCGCCTCGGAACAATTGTGTGTACGATCTGCAGATATTTTTTCCGGGTGTTCTGGTTCCAAAAATATCTAAAAAATATCTATCTATGTAAGGTATTGTATTATGTATATAAGTTATCTAGTACCCATAACACAATCTTTGCTTACCATGGGGCTAGATAATGCTGTGTGGATTATCCGGCATTATTAAAATTAAAATTTTAAAAAAAGTATTTACAGTCATAAATGGAAATAGGCCTCCCCTAGTAAGCGCCGTAGAGCCCTGTTTTCAACTTGCCTTAGTATTTTGACTGTTATCTTCATTTAAATAAGAGTGAAATAACTAGAACTAGATATGTTCGTATTATACCAGCATACGAGAGACTTCATAACTATACTAACTTCATAAATATACTAATATATTTGAGTTCACTTCAAATTATCAGTTCAAATCAGTATTACTCCACATTTTTGGCTTCGCTTTGTGTAACGATACTAAATATATCGCTTTAAGGAATCGCTGGACGAGTAAAAATTATAAAGATTCCACAATTTATTGCCCTCAAGTCTTTCGTAATCCTCTTACTGTCGAACAACTTATTAAGTGAGGGCCAAATACTGATATATTTTCTCATTCCCATCGCGTGTTGGGCTTGTAATACTAAACATGGGCCTTGTTAGAGCTTAGGGCTTATTTAAGGCTTGGAACAGACTCGCCACTCGTTGTTGCAACGACTAGTACGAGTACCTACATGGCTGACAGAAGCTTGTGGTCGTCTGTTTGCGATGAAAACCAAACTTAAATAAAACTGAATTTTAATTCCGTTCAGTGAAAGTTCAATTTCCAATAATTTTAGTAAAAACTCAGAAGATACGGCCAGGATTTCATTAAAACTTTTGCTTGTCTCTACCTTCTAAAGATTATTTATCGGTATGGTGATTATGTAACTCGCGACCGGTTTGCGACAGGCAGGTAAATTAAGCAATCAGTGCTGTCAAACGTCAATTTTGACCAATTTTGACGCTGTAGCTGGTGTCAAACTAATACAAAATTGTCGTTTGACAGCACTGATTACTTAATTTACGCCTGTCGCAAACCGGTCGCGAGTTACATAATCACCCGGCGGGTATAAAATGCGTATCTTTTGTTTTATTTTCCCCTACGTTTCTATCGCGTTACAGTGATCGTGGTCATTGGGCGATTGAATGTACTCGCACTTACAGCCAACAATTGACGACAGTATCCACGACTACCCTCAATTTGAGTTCAGAATCAGGAATGTCCAAGTTCATATTACGACACACTGACCATGTCTGACTCATACGTTAACAAATCGCGAAAGTACAAAATGTTGTATTTACCTTCTATTAGGCCGTGAGCCATTCAAGAGTTTTATAACTCAAAATAAACCCAGAGGAACTCTCACTCTCAACCAATCTGGCTCAAAACTATCAAATACTTTTAAGATCCTTCAATTAGTAGGTAAAGCTATCAATAAAAGCGATCAACTTTGATGTTTATTTCAAGAGTAGTAAAACACGTCTGGATGATCGGCCTGAGGGCTAAAAAACATGATTGCATCTGCATTTATTACGAGTATTCTTATTTGTCGGTACTTCAAATTAGCTTCAAGACAAGCAACTTACCATTGTATCTAGGGATGCTGACACCCTAATAGCAAATGTAAAAAAAGTAAGATTTTTCTTCATATCGCAGATTATTTTAAACTGTGTGGCTATGTTTTCCATTTTGACGTGCATCCATATTATATGGAACAATTATTGTTGATAACATTTATATTATGAAGAAATTTTTTTTGTCATTGTTGTCAACCAAAATACACATGATTTCTCTTCTCCTTTACGTATGTATTGAAAGATATCAGAAGGTAATTCTTTCCTGGATGAAAACACTGGTAGCTCCAACATAAAATCGTTTTTCAAGTTTAATTATGAAGTAATGGCACTTTTTCAAGGGTTTTATTTCTCAATTTCATCTGGAGTGTCGGAATGAATTAACTTGCCTGTGCAGCTATAAAATCGTAAGTGCAGATAATATGGCTGAATAATTTACTTGGAATTATATGTTTTACTCGACTGCAGTGGGTGATCAAAATAATTATTGACGGTAAAACAAGATTAGAGATCAAGTCAACGTTCTATATTCGTATCTTATTACGTTTTGTAGATTTTTAGACCTTTATCAATGCGTTTGAACTTTTGTGATTTTGTACCATCAACTTAACGGCCCAGTTTTGAACATGGCGCTGAGCCTCTTCTAATAATCGTGGTTTTTTTATTTAATTAACTTTGATTGTAATCGTACATAGACTCATAAGATTTCCATAAATGAGTTATTATTATTTTTTATTTCTATGATAGTACATTTATAGTCTTTCAGTATTTGTTAAATAAGCACCTAGTAGGCGATTAGCATAAAATCATTTTTCCTTATTATGTCAATGTACAGCGCCAAGAATCAAAGTAAAGGTATGCTATAGATAAGTTTGTACGTAGACCAGCTGCTTTTTAGACCAGTTGCTAACTAGACCATCTGAGCTTTTGACGAGTTTGCATTTAGACCATCTGCTTTTTTAGACGAGATGATACTAACCCTGCTTTAGACCTTTTTCCAGTATCCAATGGAACAGTGTCCTAAAGGATTAATGACTCTATCGTTGAATCCCAATTGCTTTCAACATAATGACTCGAGGCGATAATTCCTTAAAGTGCCCAGTTAATGACCAGCGATGGCCATCAACCTAACAGTTCAAGCTATTTATCAAAGACAAATCGGACAAATCTATAATATTCTTAATGATCGCCTGTCTATCAATAAAGAACCTTATCGTCAAGACCTAAAGACCAAAAGATAGAAACTAGGAATCTCGATCACAAAAAGTCGAATAGAGTTTCAAAGTTTGTACATTACGCAGATGAAATCGCAGGCTGACCACTAGTAATATATTAGGAAGTAACCTTTATAAATCGAGACGAAGAATCTCAGTGTTCATTGTGAGATCATATCAAGCGATGATCGTTCAAACAAATAATGAAAACGATCGGTCATTGACCAATAGCCAAGGTACTGTTGTGAACAGAAGTGGATTTTTAATGATATGCATAGCTTCGAAAGTAATAGCGTTTAAGCTGATTATGTACTTAGATATTAAACGATGTTGATCGAGATCAACTTTATTGCACTAATTTCTTCTTCCTTTAATTGTATTCATAAAAATACTGTATTCAGTCTAAAATAAATTTTATGGTATGCTTTGCCACAAAATAAAACATGTAAGTAATTTTAAAAAATAATTTGTAGACCGTAACAGAAATAGTAAAGGAAGACTAAGATACTATTTAAGTATAATATGGGTGATTGTACCAAATTCTGACAGTTAAATCTATTCGATGAATAATAACACTTTGTCTTACTTTTTGTTAAACTAATCACTCGATTGTTACATTATTATAATCAATTATTCGATTAAGTTTCATTTGACGGCATCTCATCAGATGTACAACGTCATTCATTAATTTTGAAGTATGTAAATTAATATCATCGGCTTTTTCTATTGTTTAAAGTTATTTAATATTATCATTAACAATCCAATATTATTTAATGGTCATCCATTCGATCGCCTACTGAATTCCGATTATCATAACATTCGAATTGAACAAATCATCAAAAGAATTCTGATCGGCTTTGATCAATTACAAATTGAGAACCTGTTTGCGTGTAGCTTTTGTTTTTGGGAAAACATCAAATCTAATTTGGCTTGCTTTGAAGACTTCGGACCACCGTGTTGTTAATACGTTTACAACCTTTCCGCTCATTAGCCGACAATTCTAAGGCGATTAAGTTGTAGCATGTTTCGAAAAACCTACTTGTGTGTACCAATTAAAATTTATTCCCTCTAAAGAGTCTCACGCCTCGAAGGTAGATACGGATCTTTACGATATCTACGAGTTATGTTAAAGCAATACTTTGTTTGCTCCGGGATCTCCCATGATGTTTTAATAAACTCTATTATATACAAAATGATTAATGTTTACACAAATTACGGCTGAAAGCGTGAAGCGTCACTTCCTGTCATCAATCTTTACGATTTTGAAACTGGCAGCGGAAAATCGGCAACGTTTTAAAAGTGTCCTGAAAAGATTGTCCACCAAGCAATTTCTTTTTTGGTGATTCTATTTCACGAAATCTTTCGCAGCGCTTACATCCCTGAATGCGTTGTCATTAGAATCGTATTTCAGAGTCGATAGGGTTGAGTTTCGATCGTCGTTGTTTGTTGAAGGTTTTGTTAGAAAAGTGAGGTTCAAAAAAGTGTCAAATTGATCATGCAGTAGGGTCACGTTCCGCTCCGCCGGTCAGGGATCGGAAGTCTGTTCTGTGTAACTAAACCAATCAACGTACCATTGTCTCAGATGATACAGATGTATTGGCTTGCTTACATACATATGTACTCGTGGCTTCTATTTTTGGTAACGCCAATTTCCGGACGACTGCTCTCTCTTATAGAATTGTTTTGTGGAAGTTTCCTAATTCAAATGTGTTACGCGCGTTTCGCATCAGGATCATTTATTTTTACTTTTACATTTTATGAAGCTTGAATGGGATATAAGACTTGAATTAGTATTTTTCTTATTTATCCTTCTTTATGTGTTTGGACATCTGTTAGAGAAATCATATATACGTCTATGCTGTAACATCTCATATCAAAGAACGTCACACAAGCACCAAGAAACAGCTAACTACCATCGTACGTGACTTGATAAAATCTAAACGTTTTATTTTCTTATATTTCCACAGATGTTTAAAGGAGGTAAGGTAATTTCTGGGGTATTTTACTGTAGTAGAATAAGTACCTACTAAGTTACTAAGTCAGCTGGCAAATGCGGCAAGCTGACGACACGACGCTTTTGCGCTCATTAGTGGAGCCCTATGTCTAGCAGTTGACTAACATAGGCTGATAACCAAATGGCAACGATAAAAAACGTGAGAAACGTAAAGAAATTAAGATTAATCTAAGCGCTTATTGTTATACGATTACTTAATGTTATACGATGAGAGAAAAAAATATGCACAACTTTTGAAGAGGTTGAACATGACATTAAAATTTAAGTACATATACTTATATAATTTAATGAAACATTCTTAATTCTAATACAATATTATGTGTAATGTTAGAAAATTCTCAAAAATCTTCAATTTAATAATTTCAGCTGTCTCTGTAAGTAAAACATCTGGAAACAAAATATGTTCTACTTCCAAAGTAATAAGTAATACTCTTTTATACAACATTGGCGTAATTTTATGCTCCGTGTCAATACATTTACGGCAGTCGCAAAACATAGTGGAAAATATGACGTCATTAAAGCATCCAACGTCGGTAATGTCAGTTTTATAGCAGAGGGAGCAACACTGAAACCTTCGATACACGGTGTTAGCAGTCAGCCCTACCACCCCAGGCTCCAAACTCATGTCGGTGCTATAACATACTGTGTGGAAAGAATGCTAGATGATACTGTTATTAAAATTTAAATAGGCCTACCTTTTTAAGTTCAACATTGTTTTTGGAAGATCGTCTTCTAAGCATGGATGTGAGTACATTACATAGGTACATATAAAGCTAAAAAATCGATATAAGCTATCACCTACACTTCTTAGGCAGGGGCTTTTACCACGTCAAACAAAAATAAATGCATTTTATATATTCTAGCACTTTCCAACATTTTAAAGTACGTAAGACTAAGAACTAAGCTTCTCATCACCATGTCTGCGCTTGTCCGTCTCAAGTTTTGCGATGTAATGTGAATAGTTAGTTATTAATCAATTAATAATTTATTAAACAATTAATTAATTAATAATTAACAGCTTCACCAACTTAGCTGAGCATGCGAATAATATCATATATAATCATGTGCTTTTAGTTAAATATCATACTACACATAATACCATGCACATAGTCACAGACAGCTCATTCTATGAATGCAGAAAAAGCGAATCGTACAAACATTATACTCCATTGTACAATTTAACACTATTTGATGTTCTTTTGTTTGTCGATATTTTTCCTTTAGTAGGACGTGCTCTGTACCATTTATTCTATGAGATCCTGAACAGAACGTAGAACGATCTAGTCGGAAAGAATTTCCAGTCATCTAGCAGGCTCACAAGGGACCGTGTATTTGTAGATGCCGTAAAGATTCTCATCTATAGTGTGGCTTGCGGCGTTGTGTTTTTATTTTGTTGGCCCTTGATGTTATATCAAGATGCGTAAGCTGACTTGACCTTTCTATCTTTTATTAGAAGCGCGCTCTAGTTTAATTTGATTGCCCAAAAAGAATGGATACCTAATGGATGAAAGGGATTCCGAAATTGTAGCAGTGAAAATGTTTTTACTCATCAAATTTAAAATGGTTTTAGGTACGACTAAGACATAACTTTGAGTTATTGAGATAAGTTAAAGTTTTAAGCAATAGAAGACCATAAAAAGAACTACTCTCATATCACTTCAAACATGCAATTCACTGATTTAACTTTTTTATAGTTTTAGTGCTCTTTCACACAAACACCCGAAAATTTTATGCTCTGAAAACTTGCGCAGACCAATTCTTTTACGAAGCAATATCGATGGAACATACCAATAAACATTTGAAGGCAAATAGTGTTATTTTTACTAACCGAAGTTAGTGCCGGGTAAACCACGGCAGTAAGACTTTTACTTCACCCGACTAAGGTTTAAATTAAGGAGCCAACTCTAAGTAGCGATAATCACCCAAATATTACAAATGCGGAAGTTTGGATGTATGATGATTTAGAATGTATGGTGATGTAGACTTGGAATATAATATGCTTCTTTAAATCCCGTAAAACGCCTGCGAAGCCGCGGGCACAAGCTAGTACTTATGTACGTTATCAAGATAAGAAAAACCAAGAAACATATTAATAATTTATTTACACTACATGTAAGAAAAATATCAAATCAAGTTTATAGAAACAGAAACGTTAAGTACCTTTTATCGAAAAAAAATCATAGTCGACATTTTCTTTTGAGAAATAGTCTTTACAATTAACTTTAAAAATTAAAATTATTTACTAAAAACATGGCGCTTATTAGGGGAGGCCTTTGTCCAGCAGTGGACTAACATAGGTGATGATAAATAATAATCTTAAGGACCTGCACATTTTTACAAAGCGTTATTATTAATTTTTTGATAGAATGAAGATCGATATTGTTAGTAAGGATTAAAGTTAAATTATTTTATACTAGCTGCGCCCCGCGGATTCACCCGCGTGGTGATAGATATTTTGGATAATATTCAATATATCTTTATAAATTGTAGCCTATGTGTTATTCTGATGTATAAGCTATATTATTGTAAAGTTTCATTAAAATCCATTCTCTAGTTTTTACGTGAAAGAGTAACAAACATCCATCCATCCATACTTACAAACTTTGACGTTTATAATATTAGTAGGACAATTTTATGAAATTTTGCTATTTTACTATAAAACAGTTACACGAATTTATCATGAATGTTTAATAGAATTTAAGCGGGTTAACGCGCATCTACATAGTTAACGTTGGTGTTTTTGATATACAAACTTGGTACTTAGTTAATCCGTTTACATACTTAACTTAACTTACTTAAGTACTTCTTGATCATTATCTATTCTCGATATTACAGCAGTTTCGATTAGTATAATAAATTATCAGGTAGCTTTAAATGAATGTTAGGATCCAATTTGTCTCAATAGGTGTCAATGTGGTTTCACACATCAACTCCAATTTGTATCGAAGTGTGAAATGTTGTGTCATCACCGGTTAGTCAAAAGCTGTAAAATATCCGTCGTACATGTTGAATAAGATACTACAAAGTACAAAAGTCACTTATAACAGGATATTTAGTGGTAACGTTCGTAGCAAAAGACAAAAAATTAAGCTGGATCGGTATGTCTGCCAATAAAACTCAATCGCAGTGCCTTCAGTTATTCCGTGATTATGGCGCATGAAACTGTGCCGAAATATTGGAAAACTCAAAAATTTATGATAGTAATTTATATGTACATATATTGTTTTAAATTATTTATTATCTTCAAGGATGTCCCGATTTCTAGACTAAGACTTTTTCATTCACCATTCTGATGGGCTTTTAAGTTTACGTTCTGTTTACAATTGTTAAAATAGTGGAGTAAAATCTGATTTTATAAAAATCTTATAGGTTTGCACCGTGGCTCCATTGGCCAATATCGGAAATGGTGCGGCGCCTCCGGTCTAAATTTGTACCACTCCGAAATACGCTTACGGCACATTATCCCGTTTTATCACCTATAAAAGTCAGGCGGAAAGTACTATATTTGTGCCACGGCCCTTATTTTCAGACCTAGGGATTTTTATTTACAAACTAAACAGGTTACCAGTATTCCGCAATTTTACCTGCGACTACATCACTTATAAAGTTATCAGTTTTTGATTAAAGATCTGTTTATCTGAACCGCAGTTTAGTGCAGCGACTAGAATGGTGACCTGCACGTATGTACTTGCCATTATAAACACAGGTTATGATAGGATATTATACCTTTTCTAGCTTTGACCATCATGCCATCCTATTGGTGAATCCCAAGCTTTGCATCCATGCATGTATCTAGGATAACCCCACTTCTAAGACTACTTATTTATCTTCAGGTCTTTCATTATCTGGACAAATATCAATACAGGTTATGATAGGATTATTATACCTTTGCTAGCTTTGACCATTATCAATCCTATTGGTGAATCTCAGGCTTCACATCCATGCGTATATTTAAGGCAACCCCACTACTTAGACCGCTAATGTATCTTCAGGTCTATCATTTTCTGTACAAATATCATTTTATTACCATTCTGTGATCCAAAGTATGATGGCTCAGGCACATAGGCAGGACCACATATTTGATTTCTAGTCAAATTGTGATTCGGCACGTATCTCTACAATTCTTTTTTGCTTTCCATGTGAAGGAATCCTAATAGCGTTTTTTTTATGGGTCTCTCTGTCCTTAGACTTTATAGCATTAACCATGCATAGATTTTTTGCCATCATTTTACTTTCACAATAAAATGGTGTTTATGTTGATATTTTATTGCATGTTCGTGACGTTTCGCTAATGTGGGTTTTTTATTTTATTTCAAAGGATGATGGTGGAATCGTAAAGTGTTTTATTTGTAACTGTTGCAATGACATACCTACTCGTCGTTGGTATTCTCGTAACTTTGTTAATGCTTATGCCGTGCTTTGGTTTATCTATTGTGTCCTTGAGACATTTCGTGTTTTCATAATCCATGTATACAATATTTATGTGTCCATTTTTTAGATGACAACCGATAGCGGTTCTACATAGAATACAATTTAGGCAGATAAGTAAGTTTTCGTTTAAGTTCATATACAACAATTTAAATACAAATTTAGTTATTGCTATTTCCGTTCTGCATCGCTTGTTTAATTTTTTTGACCTGTTTCTCATAAATTGTTTGTAAACAGTAAAACTTTTTTTTTATCTTTCGCAATTTTAAATCTCTGTCGTTAATTTTATACATCCCTCGGGGCTGGCTTTCTTCAATTTGGTTTTTGTAAGAGCCAAGCTTTAAGGTAAACATATTAAAAAATATTACAAAACAACAAACTTTTAAATGGATATTTCTTATTTCCAGCACGTTTTGTTATGAAACCAAGAGCAAGAAAATGTCAGAAGCAGAAGCTTGAAAAGGACCGTTTCTTAATCCAAGAAGCGGTCACTAATGGAACTTCGCAAATTGACGAAAAATTTAGAAACAAAGGGTGGACAGATTTTAATTTTCTTATCCCCGGGAAAGCAATTTCATTGTGCTGACATTCTTGTCGTGCTTATAGGAAAATTTAATTAAGATTTTTTTCAATTTGTCTAAGAGCCCATTGAGACCCCGAAAAAGCGAGTAGATTTAACTCCACCCACAGCCTATGCTAGTCAACAGCTGGATATCATCATGCCTATAGCAGTCCACTGCTGGACATAGGCCTCCTCCAATGAGCGCCATAGCGCCCTGTCTTCAGCTTGCCGCATCCAGCATCTTCCTGCAGTCTTTCGCAGGTCGTCATCCCATCTGGTCGGAGGGCATCCTACACTACGTTTACCGAGTCATTGTCTCCACTCAAGAACACGTTTGCCCCAGCGGCCGTCGGTTCTTCACGAGATATGGCCGGCCCACTGCCACTTCAGTTTGCTAATTCTTCGAGCTATGTCGATAACCTTGGTTCTCTGTCATATCTGGATATAGGTATTTCAAATTACACGTGAACACGTATAGTGTTATTAAAATGAATGAGATGATTAACTGTGATTTAGCTGCAACAACGATAAAAGGGACCTCTTGGATGGTAATAAAAATATTGTAAGATCCCTATCTTTTTTTTTTTTTTTTTTTTACGATGGGAAAATGCTGTTGCGCATTGCCTCTAGCCTGAGGAGGGCTAGAGGGGTATGTTGGGCTCTCCACTGAGCTACTAACAGAGTGTTAGCAGATAGTGACATACCAACTAAAAAACCATCGATGCTTCCTCTATCACCTTAGTGCCAGAGCGTCATCAAACCACTCGTCACCAGACGATTCGTTTGACGGCGCGCTGGCACTTGACAGGGTTACGGGTTCCCGGGTGGATTCGACCGCTACCCTGTCGGTGATCATCCGTCTGGGACGGATCCTTCTTATTATCCCCCCTTGAGAGGGCGAGGCATGTCCCGGAGCAGTTAAGGCGTCCCTCCCCGTTAGAGACCTGTGCAATGCTGGGGTGGTTCTCCTCTCACCATCACCCAGCTGGTCTCCATCGAGCGGAAGAAGGCTATGGAATTGCCGTCGCCTTCTTCCGATCCTCCGCCGACGGAGCGGTTCAGCTTGAGGGCTTTCCTCCCTGACTCGCTCCGCTGCCTCCTTCTGAGAAATGACATCTTCACAGAAGGAGACTATGGCTTCCCAAGCCCTCTCGCTGTCAAGCATGGCATTCACCAAGCTCGGCAGCGAGAGGTCCTGACCAATTACACTTTCGAGCGTCTGACGCTGCGACAACCAAGCACTACACTCCTCGAGGGTGTGCTGTGCTGTATCCTCGGGGGCACCGCAGTTATGACAGGCGGGGGTTGCCTCTCTTTTAGCAACGCGGTGCAGGTACCGCCCAAAACAACCGTGTCCAGTCAGTATTTGCACCACTCGGAACGTTAGGGCACCATGTTCCCGGTGCAGCCACTCTCCCAAGACAGGACGTAAGGCGTCAATAGTCCACCGGCCATAGCGAGCGAGATCCAGTTCTTCGGCCCAGTCCTGGATAGCAGCCTCCCTCGCTTGTTCCCGCGCATATTGGATTTCCTGAGGAGCCAGTCGGTTCCCTTGTGCCTGTTCCTCCTTTTTATGCTCATGCAACTTGGCAAGCACTCTTCCTTCTTGATCCCATGGTAGAGATCCCGCAAGAGCACAGGCGGCCCCGTATGACACAGTGCGGTAGCCGCGTATTGTTCTAATCGCCATCAATCTCTGCGGTTTTCGCAGCAGAGCCCTGTTTTTGGCTGTTAGAGCATCCGCCCATACTGGTGCTCCATACAGGGCCATGGAGCGGATAACCCCTGTAAAAAGACGGTGGCAGGATGTCCTGGGTCCGCCTAGATTAGGTAAGAGGCGTGCAAGAGATCCCGCCGCACCTTGTATCCGGGGGGTTAGTAGCTGGAAGTGCTCAGTAAATTTCCAAGCTCTATCCAGCGTAAGCCCCAGATATCTCATGCGGGTCGTTAGCATGAGATAGCGTCCTACTACGTTTACCGAGTCGTGGTCTCCACTCAAGAACACGTTTGCCCCAGCGGCCGTCGGTTCTTCGCGAGATATGGCCGGCCCACTGCCACTTCAGTTTGCTAATTCTTTGAGCTATGTCGATAACCTTGGTTCTCTGTCATATCTGGATATAGGTATTTCAAATTACACGTGAACACGTATAGTGTTATTAAAATGAATGAGATGATTAACTGTGATTTAGCTGCAACAACGATAAAAGGGACCTCTTGGATGGTAATAAAAATATTGTAAGATCCCTATCTAACCCTACCGTACTACATTGAATAATAGAGACCCTTCAACTGTCCTTTAGCCCTTACGATATCAAAACATTGCAAAAACTCTTTCTCTCAGGCGTTTGTGTGGTTTCGTTGCGTGCAGGATATTCGTAAATGAATCAGGCTTTTATTTAGCGCACAGGTTTTTTGTGTTCCCACGCCCCAAAAAATACGGGACGATATACTGTTTAGATTTTTTATTGCGGGAGGTTCTGTCTACTAGATTTTTACGATGATACATTATCGTATTTTATTTAGCAGTCTATGTATGTTGTATATAATATTCGACTTTACTTACATTATATTCGAGCTGAGGGCGTTCAGCTCATCCAATTTTGATAAATAAGGTGTCAATATTATAACATTCCATGTGATAAATTCTATACCAACATAATGATATGACTGATGGATCACATTAAAAATAGGAAGGCCTCACCTCAATTTTTTTCCTTGGAATAAAATACGCAAAAATAAGAAATTATTACGAAATTCGTAATAAGTTGTTCAACCTGATTCACAGGATGACAGTTCTTCTTGTGTTGATTCTGATTAACCCATTCATCCAATTTTTGAAGTACCTCATCTGAGGATCAAGTGTCATCATCGCGCTACCGGATCCAGTAACATGAGGGTTAGTAACTTGCCTGCAGTAAATCTGTCCAGTTATGTGGCGCTATACTAATTGTTGGCGCTATCTTCAGACAATTTCTTTTTGCATTTTATTCACATTAGCTTAAAAGAAACAATTTTATACATATATCTGTTTCTGTTCTTTTTATATTGCAATAGTTTTGTGCCGTGATTCTCCTTTTTTAATTATAAAATAAATAAATTATTAAAGTTTTGATTGACAAATTTTCAGAAAGTTTGTCAATCAAAACCCTTTTTGTTCCTGTTCACTTACAAAAATAATTTCTACTTATCTTATTGGCATTTCATTTAAAAATTATCACAGATGAATTTCCACAAATAGGTAAAGAAAGTATTTTTCAAAATGTGAACTTTTTATTTCGGTTGTAGACAAAACCTTTTTATTTCTTGTGTAGACAAAAAAACAATATCATTGGACAACGGACCTTACATTACAGTATTTACAGTTGTAGATAAGTGTTCACTTCCTCTCCTTCCGGTTCACCTTGATGAGTTTTTCAGTTATTTGTGGTTCTTCGTTAATTCAACATTTTTACAAAACTTCGGACAGACTTCTCAAAATTAATAGACATTATGTCTTTTTCAATTATTTTAATAGTAGTTCTAATTTGTTTCTATTATTTGAAGGTAGTTCTAAGAACATTTCGATATTTTTATAAAATCTGTATGAAAACAGCATTCACACTTCTTGTGTCGCTGTACCATATGTTTATACCGGCCGTTCATAAATTTTATTAACGGTTTGAGCTTTTTTTGCTGTAGATTCCATAAGAGCATGTAATATAAAGCATGTGTCGCATTGCGGTTCATTCATGAAAGGAAGTTTGACTGATTAACAATTCACCTGTCATTTCACTGATTTTATGAAAACCTTGCTGTAATTATGCATCTTTAGGATGAAGTATGGCAACAATTTGCTACAAAATTATGTCATTATGTCACAAAATTTGTGCAATCTGTCAATGACCTCTAATTTTAGATGGTTTTGATTACGATATAGCTATTGATGCTTGTGGCTGAAGATACAAAATGTTTCAAAGTACCTACCGTTTACCTACTACAATAAAACATGAAAAAACCAAATCAAAATTAGGTTACCTTTTCTGGTATTCGTCACCAGTTCTTCGTTAAAGGCCAATTCCAAAATTAAGGGAGTAACTCTTTTTTTCACCAAGAATTTCTACAGAATTATAATTGCAAAAATGTTCACCCGCAAAAGCCTAAATTTAATACTGCGTGGCTCGCATAAGGTAACACAGTTGGCAACATTTTTTCGGTAACAACCTCTTTAGTAATTATAAAATGTCGGTCGAATTGAGTAGATTCATTAAAATTTATAATAATGTCCCTGTGTGGCCAAAGTAGCGTTCGATGTAGTTAATTTGCACAAGGAGAGAGAAAAATTACTTGTTCCCAACCTAAACAAGGTTTAATTTGTTTGCATTAATAACGATGAGAACTTATTGCCCTCTGAGATTACGAAAATGTAGACCCTGCATACAAATTTTGGAACCACAAGACATAATGGAATTTAAATGGCTAATTTCTTAGATCTTATTATAAATTAAACATTTTTTTGGGTTGGTTTGTCTGCTTTATGGTGACTACCACTACTATAACTAAACAAAATATAATAATGGAATGAATATATTTTTATAGTATAAAAAATCAAAGTGATAATTTTATTTCCTAGTACTTATGTAATTTGAATTTTGTGACGTGTCCAAAAGTCCTGAAGGTCCAAAAGAAATAAATCACTTTGAATTTTGATTTTTTTAATTGGTTGGAATTATTAATTTTTGGGTTTAAGTTTTTTATAGAGCTTGAGCTTAATGCGGCCAATACGACTGATGACCGATGTGGCGCGGTGGGCGAAGGTCCTGCGACGCAGGAGGTTGCGGATTCGATTCCCGCCTCGGAACAAATATGTGTACGATCTGCAGATATTTGTTTCGGGTGTTCTGGTCGTTTTTTATGTATAATAAAAAATATCTATTTTTGTAATGTATTTTATTATGTATATCAGTTATCTAGTACCCATAACACAAGCTCTGCTTACCATTGGGCTAGATAATGCTGTGTGAATTGTCCAGCATTATTTATTTATTTATTAATAATACAAAATAACAATAACAATAAATGTAAGCATACGTACAGAAACAAACGCTATACCATTATTTACAGGACCATTCCCCATTGAGCTTATCAACATTACAGTAATAAAACAATACAGCTTTGACTTTCTACCACATACTACAGTAGCCTCACTCAGAACAGGACATTCGGTTTAACTGCTATTGCTTTTTGTTGCTAAAACTCCGAGTAATAACTGTAAACATAATATTAAAGATTTATAGCGATTTTTCAGTATAAAAAAAAATCGCACTTCCCCCTACATTTGTATAATAATACCCGAAAATTAAAGTTATTTATACAATCACGAAATACACATAAAAGGATCCATACCCGGACATAGAACGTTCTCATTTTCGTTAAATCGGTTAATGTCAAAGCTCTGTTAAAACTACCAAAGACGAGCATAACTATATAAATGTTAGTAAACGAGTTAAGTCCTGTGATCCTTGATCAACAATGCGAAGATAAACAAAAGCTTGATTGAGATTTGATAAGTTATAATGGTAGTAGTATTGTTTTCATAAAGTAAGGCATAAGAATAAGCACTAATACAACGGTTTTACCTATTTTTCCCGACGTTTATATTATTAGTGCTTATTAATCTATGTGTTCAGATCGCTCAAGTTAAAAAATATTTAAGGTAGGTACAATAGGTGGCTTTATCTGTCTTACTTTAAAATTTGTACTCCGGAAAAGTAATGAGTGGGACTTCTGGGCCGCTACAGCGTTGTGGCAATAAATTTAGCACACCACGGTAACATGCCTCTGAAATTGATAGACATGGAGTTATCATTTGACAGTGTGCGTGCTTGGTATTGTCACGCGAGTCTGTTTGGCGCGCCCATGGAGTGAACTCACTCTGGATGGGTCATGGCCGAAATTTCTAATGTTAGTACCTACTACGAAACTTATATTATATTTATTTTCATCATCATCATCAGCCTATGATAGTCCACTGCTGGACATAGGCCTCCCCCAATAAGCGCCATAGCGCCCTGTCTTCAGCTTGACACATCCAGCATCTACCTGCAGTCTTTTGCAGATCCTCATCCCACCTGGTCGAAGGGCTTCCTACACTACGTTTACTGAGTCGTGGTTTCCACTCAAGAACACGAATATCTTATGCAAGCTTAATTTGAAAAAAAAACTGTTTCTCAATAGGAAGGAAGATAGCACTAATAAAGATACGACCGCACTGAGCGGAACTGCACACACTGTTATAGATATTATATAGAATACAAAAAGCTAAAGACAACAATATATAGAAAAGAAACAAATTAATATAAAGATGTTTTGAGAGGCTTATGACCAAACTAATGTTTAAATTAATGTCGTTGGTATTATTAAAAATATGAAGGGGTATCTAGTAAGTAGGGCAGTCAAATATATAATTCAAGTTGATTGTAGATTATTACATTGTAGGTAGATTGAATAACTTTATGACGCTAGAAACCCAAATTAAAAGAGTAGGTAGAACATCAAAACCTCTTTAAAGAATAAATCATTCAAGCGTTTTTGTGTTTTGAATAAGATCAACTTTTAAGATAGAAACAATGGCTTCTGTGTGGTAAATTCCTCAAAATGAAAAGGTTAAGCTTCATTCTATTCGTCAACTTGTCAAGTAATAAAACTGGTTGCGGTTGTCATGGGAGCAAAGACCCCGTTTTATACTTTTTCTTGCACCCCTTGAGTATAAAAACTTAAAAGATTCTTATCGTATTCCTGTAAGAGCATTTTTAAACTGGTATTTATGATCGTCTTTATCGTGGTGTGTAAAAAGCATTTTTTTATTGCTTTGAAGATGAAATAGTGGTTCGGAGTATGACACTATTTTGCTTTGAATTAATAATAATAATAATGCTGGACAATTCACACAGCATCATCTAGCCCCATGGTAAGCAGAGCTTGTGTTATGGGTACTAGATGACTGATATACATAATACAATATATTACATAGATAGATATTTTTTAGTATACATAGAAAACGACCAGAACACCCGGAACAAATATCTGCAGATCGTACACACAATTGTTCCGAGGCGGGAATCGAAACCGCAACCTCCTGCGTCGCAGGCGGACCTTCGCCCACCGCGCCACATCAGTCGTCAAAATCAAAATCAATCGTCGTAATTCAAAATGTTGGTAAATAAATAATTATTTCCCAACATAATTCGTCCATAAATCCAATGACAATATCGCAATAAATTTTTGACCAGATAAATTTATTTAAACATTTTGTAAGTTCTTCCAACTAGCCGAAGGGCTCTCCGTTTGCAATGACTTATAAAACAACTCAAAGCAAAACGAGGTAAAGTCCCATAATTCTTCAAGGGTGGGAACCAATTCCCATATTTTACGTAATTAAGAATTGGAACTGTCACCACGATTCGGCACGCACGTTGGCGTGATCGCGGCCCACCAATTAGGCGAGGTTTCTTGTAAGAAATCGTTTTTAAACGCGCAAAACATAGACCTTCTTCAAATAACCTTGGTATGACAATATTGTTTCAAATAAAAGCATCATACATTTTTAAATAAACAGGCTATTGCCACCGGATTCACTCACATCTAAACGAGGAATTTGAGATATTTGTGCTGCGAGTTGTTTACACAAATTCTATATTGAGAATGGCGTGAGTAAAGGATTAAATATAGTAGAATAGGCTTTCCTAGTAACAATATCAGTGTAAAAAAAACCAGCAAACCGTGAAGCCAAAAACTTAGAGCTGATTTCTATATTTTCATACATGCATGTTAAAAAGTATAGAAAGACTCGGAGCAGGCTCGCTTATTTGAAACTAAATGTTCCACTTATTAGTTCACCAATTCCCCGCAAGTATACATAATTTTTGTATTATCGATTGTACCCTAACACATTTTAAGCCATTTGGATGCCGATAACATGGTAACCAGGGCACAAATACTCGAACATAAGCGTTAGGCGACACGGTTTACCCGTATTATTTTTTCCACACACTCAAAGAGATATTCTGAGTCGTTTCCTTTTAACGCATTCTAAAAAGACTTTTAGTCTTATTTGTATTGCAACGGAACGAACTGGTTGAGGTCAGTATAAATTTATTTCTTATCTACCCAACTTTTAGATAGATTTTGGTAGAGAACGTGCCAAAAGAGAGCGCAAATCGATCTGTAACAGATATCTGTCTATATATACAAATGACTCAATATTTTATAACTTCAGTTACTAACTGAAGTTATAAAATAGATTCAAGACTTCTTACATTCATAATATATACATACCTCTTACTTCTCACAATTTCTGAATCAGGACTATTAGTTTTTTACATACTATTATTAAACAAAATATTATACTTAAATATATTGACAATTACTAAAAAATATATTGATTGCCTAATATATTTTATTTCCGTGACCAAAAAGTTCGTACCGCAGTAAAAAAACGGTCGCTCGAAAACGAAACAGATTTGCATTGATGTTGTTTATCTTTCCCCGTTTTCCGTTCCGTGCCTGAACCGTCGCAATCTAAATAGCCTCCTATAGGCGCAAATAAAAACACGAATAACCCTTTAGAGCAGGGTTCCCGTTGTTTCTATTATCATTGCTTTTTCGAGGGGATACGGGTTTTTTGCGTTCGAAAAAATAAGCAAGAGCCGGATATATTGAAGCCCGTTCTCCATCTGTTTTATTAAAACTGCGATATTGATCTCCAGCGCCGTTTCCGAATCGCTTTTAATTGAATGAATCGATTCGAATCAATGCAATACCGATTGTTTGATGTTTTAGTTGGAACGATTTATTGATGTCATAAGTAACTCGTGTTGCAACGCCTCTTTGACTTCCATTCCAGTGATTGCGTGCGCTTATCGATGTATCGACATCGGTTCGTTATCGATTGAAAAATATGAGGTGATTTGAGAAATTGGCATTTAAGAATTATCACGAGGCACTTTCAAATTGTATAAGGTTCTGTAAGCAACAAAAGCACACTGAATTTACCAATACAATATTTTAAGATTGTGTCTCAAACAATAAATCTTTTTTAAAAAGCTCCAAATACAAATTCTAAAAAAAAACATTCTTCTTCATCGCAATTATGAAGCGCAAGAATGAATAAAACAAAAAGTCTTCTGTATGTTTTTGCTAACAAAAACTCACGGACCTAAAAGGTGTGTATTTTTTTTGCGAACAATGACAGAGAAAAAATTCAAGTAGATACAAGGCTTATTTACAACGAATTCAATCAATTACGACGACCATCGGTGGTCACCTACCGAAATATATGGGCACTTGACGTGAAGAGATGAGTTTGGACTTGGCAAAAAATCAACCGTTCGTCGTTTGCGTTGAATAAAAACTCCTTCGTCGAGTCCGATGATGGTGGACGCAGCAAAAACTGTGGATATCCGAACGCGGAATGTCATGGAAAAAAGAAGTGCGATTGGATACGGCATTTTGCAATGACTACGGTATTTATAATAATAGTTTTTTTTTATACAAGTTTGTTAGCATTTCGCATTTTTTTCAATCAATGATATCCGTGATTTGCGAGATTCATTAGGCAGACATGATCGTGAACTATGTTCCTATTTTTTTCCTAAACATGATTTTTAATTCTCGCTACGGAATTTTCCCATCGCAAATCAATTTGCTTTAAGATTTGGACTATTCGACGTCAAATAGATTTGCAGACTAATTTGCTAAGGTGAGTTAGATTTGCTCCCAAAACCGTTCACTAAAATGTTGCGCAGAATTTAATAGAGCTATGATGAAACTGGCCACTCGTATTTGCATGTCGCAAACCGTCGCACATGGTGATTTATACAAAGCATAGGTTATAGAGCAGTTGTGATATTTTGTGGCAACAAATTTCAATGTAATGAAGCTGCTATATTTGCGCCAATGGTAAATAACTTGATTGTAAACTACAATATAACCTATGATACCAATAATAGATAGAAATATGACCTGTCTAAGTGCTTATTTGTAAGCTTAAAGAAATAAAAACTTTTCATTTTCAATATTAGAGTTCTCATTCTCATCGCCAAGCAACACGACATCAATTATTCGATGAAATTATTCGCATTGGTGTCCTCTGAACGAAGTTTGAATCTTCCTTAACGGAGTCAAGCAATGTGTGTAGGACATATTATAGTGCACAAGTGAGTATGCTAACGCAGATGCACTTTTTATACTCTCGCTCTCTCTTATTGGACCATTTAATAAATTGAGAGTAGGCTAGACACGAATCCATAGAGAATACCTTTACGACTTCCAGGCGAACGATTGCTGAGAAATAAGCAACTCTAATACCATTCTAAACCTTTTGACAAACATTTTCGTACATCTCACCGATTGCTAATGAAATCGTGTCAATGTAGAAAACAAGCGGCGGCGATCGCATCAAAAAGCTCTTACAACGTTGACGTTTTTTACCACTAATCGTAACTTATACGGGAGACTCGAGCACCCAGAGTTTACTGTGTGTGAATTGAATGAAATCGGAACTTTTAACGATGTAGGTAGCCCTGTAAATAGCCATCAAGAGGCTTTAATAAACTAGCAAGACAACTGCAGCTTCATATTGTTAGTATTAATATATCCGTGTGGATGATCATTAATCGTTTTATTGACATTGCAATTGATTTCTAAAAGTGCTCTGCTATAAATATTTTAATGTTGGTTATACAGAAATTATAAAATATTCCAGAAATTTGGAACCAACGATTCTAAACAAATATTATTCATTATTTTTAAACTTACGCGATCTGAACACATAATTATAAGTATTGATACAACGGGTATTTATCGCGACACGACAGAGTGTAAACCTGTTGAAACGTCGGGAAAATAGGTAAATAAACGCGATAAATACCCGTTGTATCAATACTTATAATTATGATTATGAATTGTTTCTTAAAACTGAAAACCCATACCCATGACGAGGTAAAATTCCTACACAGGAAAGGCAGTAAAGCGGCAAACCTTTTAATTTATTGTCCAAAATCATACGTTTTGTATTTAGGTGTTTTGTTCTCGCGTTCCGCTGCAGGGGTCCAGTGTGGTGATAACTTGAAATTAATATTCTGTCAGCGAATACGATATTCGAATGCATGTTTTATGATATCGAGACATCCTGATCTGGCTACAAATTTTTCGTGAATTTATTTGGGTTCCCAAAATGCACGATTATTTGTTTTAGCACCCAGTGTCAATTCTTTGTGTAAATTCTCCAATATTTACATCTTGAAACGTGATATTTACAACGACAGAAAAGTTTTATGTTTATAAATATGAGCTTTGCTACTTTATATCTACGAAAGCTGTGTCAGAAATAACGAAAGTTTTTTATATAAACTGGAGAAAAGCGAGGCTAAGTGCGTCTTCACGACATTTAATAAGCAAATATCTTGTATTTAACTATCAGTAACTCGGAAAATATGGGTAAGGTGATCCATTACTTAGCTGCGCATGAAACATCTATTGTGAGCTCTATGGAGTGAACATCCGAGGGGCTACCACAGCCATATCGACGCCAACACAATACTAAAACAAAAGTCACTCGTGTTCCGACCGTTTATCACATTAAATTGCACCAGTACGTACGAGTATGTCTATGTTGGGTACTGTAGTAGGTTCTATAAAAACAAGTCAATTAAAAATATATATATAAATATAGATTTAATAATAATATATAAATAAAGACATAGCTCTAAGAATTAGCAAGCTGAAGTGACAGTGGGCCGGCCATATCTCGTGAAGAACCGACGGCCGCTGGGGCAAACGTGTTCTTCAGTGGAGACCACGACTCGGTAAACGTAGTGTAGGACGCCCTCGACCAGGTGGGATGACGACCTGCGAAAGACTGCAGGTAGATTTTGGATGCGGCAAGCTGAAGACAGGGCGCTATGGCGCTCATTGGGGGAGGATTGGATGATGATGATGAAATACAGATTTTACATATGTAATGCTGGACAAATAACACATCATCCATCTTGCTGTAAGCTAAGCAGAGCTTATGTACTATTAGTACACAACTAATATAATTATTGTATTTAATATTATATATAGACAACTCACAGAACACCTGGGACAAAATATTTGCACATCTTTGAAATATTCATCATCATTATATTCAATTATTCGTTTGTGTGTTTTCGAACTGTAAAAATCGACATCGTATATTTATTTTGTCTACTATATAATTAAACAATAAAAAATGTGTTAACTGCTGCTTTATAATGGATCTAGACCTATTACTAGACAAAAAATATAATAAACAATACATTTATTTATTTATGAAACAAAGCTGAAATAAGAATTAATTCAAGAGTTAATGAAAAATTCTCCAAGCTCTGTTGATGATACTATCACTAGAATAGACCTTCCTTACTGAAAAATTATTCATACTGTGCTAGGACTATCCCAGTGAGTGTCAAATAGCCCGTAGTGGTAAATCGTGCGTCGAAACAATATCAATGGTGGGCAGAATGTATTGTCGCTCAATTGATCGCACGCACTGACTGGCCTTGTGATAGATAATGTGTTAAGGTCGATAGAAGCTGTTATTGAAAACTGAGAAATCAAAGGGAAACTAAAACTGTAAAAGGCAGAACAAAATTATGTAAACAATTTATGTGAAGAAGATATTATATAGAGAGGATAAAAGAGTTAGGTTACCTACCAAACAGTTTTTGAAAAGAAAAAACAAATAATTTACACCGATCTTGGTTTGACTTTAAACAAAACTCTTCCGTGTGGGAAACCAGGCTTTCGATATTATCTTTGGAGGTAAAATAAATTCTGACGACCTTTACGTTATCTTACTATCTCACGTGTATAATAGTCCTATACAAACTACGTGGCTGAGTCCTTATCTCAAAACTAGTCCATTACATTAACCCTTGTACTAATTAATATTCTAAACGGCAAATAGGTTTGTACAAAAAATTGATCTTCTCGAGATGTTTCGATAATTTTAATTATGCGATATGACTCGTATTTCGCCGTATTTGAGGGGTTTATTTTGAGATGTTGGTTCAGATATTTTATGGTTATTATTTGTTACGTTTTCTGGTACAGGTAGCTAGAAATTTGTTAGTATCTACATTGTTATACTGCTACATTGTTAGCTGTTAGAGTTTTATACCAAGTGTTCTAAGACTCGTTGAATGTATAATATTATATGTATATTTTGGATACGACATAACTTAACATAATAAAAGCCATGAGTTTATATAATGTATCGTTTTAATCTAGCTACATATGGACATTTTTCTTCTCTATATTCTATATATTGCTATATGTACGTCTCTATTCCACACATTATTATTTCATAGTAGACTAGCAATTAATGCTGGCTGTGCGTCCACCGCATCGGAATTGGAACGTTCTCAGCGTACGCTGTAGGTTTTGATCCTAGAAATTCCCGGTTCTCGATATTTCTGAAATATTTGACTGATTTGAAAGTAATAATAACGCTGGACAATCCACACAACATCATCTAGCCCCAAGCTAAGTACAATAAAAGCTTAAATATTAAGTAACAATTGCCCATCTTATCGCTCAAGAGCTCGGAGCAGAGAGCGATCTCTACCAGACAACCATGGATGGATAGGATCGTGAACAGCACAAGGGGATCTGTTTGCTTGTAGGTTTTATAATACAATAAATAAAATACGTATAATACTACACTCATATCGAATAAAACTACACTCATATCATAACATATATGTACTACTAACATAAACACATAGGGACTCAGGTATACGTTAGTGAGAGAAAGATGAAGAAAGGTGAAACGTTCTTTGAGAAAAGGGGATACACAGGCGAGAAATAGGATATTATAGAGAAGATATAGAATATGAGAATTTCAGCGAAGCCGTATAGGTAACCATTGAGCTTCCTGCGAAATTCCGAGACATGGTCATATTTGCGCAAGACAAATATAAACCATATCCCGAAGTTCATTAAAACTGAATTACTTAATACAGACTCAGTTTACAGAAGGGCACCGCGCACTTGATCATGTTAATTAAAGTGCTACAAAAAGGTATACCTTTTACCCCGAGCCGCGAGAATATCTTATCAAAGAAAACCATGAAATTCGATACTTTGTTTTAATTAACCGATAAAATCTTTGCAATTATTCCCTAATTTTATGTTTAATTAAAAATTAAATGTAGTGCATTTGCTTCTTGACATTTTTGTTATATTTTACGCAAGTTAACAACCATAAAATAGGTACACCTTACTTTTAGTCCTTTTTAGGGCATGCGTTAATTTGTATGAGCTTGTTAAGCAAACCAATAAACTTTGCTTCTGGCCTTTAAAGTCCACTTAATTAGTTATTGTATGTATGTCTCCTCGTTTTAATTTACAAGCTTTAACAATATAACTGAAATAGCGCGGTGCTTTTCTAGGATGCTATTATCAAAACTTATAGCATTTTAAGTTGTGATTTTTCATTTTCAATTTCTGAGTCTCCTTTTTATATATTTTTACTAGCGTACCTTCCCGGCTTCGCACGGTTTTAGAACGGATCCCTAACTTTTTTGAAAATATGATATAGCCTATGTTCACCGGCGATAATGTAGCTTCCCAACGGTGAAATAATTTTTCAAATCGGACCAGTAGTTTCGGAGCCTTTTCATTACAAACAAACAAACAAAAACTCAAACCTTTCCTCTTTATAACATTAGTATAGAAATAAGTATAGAAATACAATTCTTAGGCTTCTTTTTCCCTGCTTAATGCTTCAAATGGGTTTTATGTTATTAAAACTTTAAAGCTCTCGTTAAAATAAAAATAAACTCTTTTAACGAATATGTAGATACAACGTAAAGCAAAACAATATAAATCATTGCTTCTGTCTTCTTTAATATTCATTAATACATTCGCACCAACATTTTGTTGACCTAATTTCAATTTAAATGAGAAAGGGACTACTGTTGATGATATTGGAATGGACCGTTATCACAAAGTTATTGGACATTTCGTGCCTAATCTAAACCTTATCTGTATTGATATAAATATGATGAAATTTAACCTTAATTTTGCGTTTTTTTTATTTCAGCTCGTTTATGTATTTTAAGATATCTTGAGCGAGTCTAAACAGTATTTTCAGATCTGAAAAGTTGAGTTCAATATCGTCCGCTTCCATCCATGATAGACCTTTGCAAAGTTTCTTTATCAGCCTGCCCGAGCTCTCGCTGTGAGAAGCTCAATATTTCTCGCCAGTCTGTCTCAACCATTATGATAGAGAACTTATGATTTGGGTATTGTAGTCAGTTTTCGCAAATAATCTGAAAGAATAACAATGAACAAACACAACCACAACAAATTATTATCGTGTCTACAGATACAAAATCAAAGATAATGTAAACGCTTTACTACAAAATAATCAAAAAAGGCGTACAACCTAACAAAAGAGTTTCCGTACAGTAAATTGTTATCAAACCTTTGTTGTCAAAAGAGCGTTGCTAGGCAACCACGTTTATTTAGAAAAAATGACATATTGATATGCAAGGAATTTTATAGGTACATTTTTCACACCTTGGGTTACATTATTGGAGTTTTAGTAAGGACTCCTTACTTTTTTGAAAATATAATATAGCCTATGTTCACCACGGATATTTAGGCTTCCTAACGATGATAGAATTTTTCAAATCGGTCCAGTAGTTTCGGAGCCTATTCGTTACAAACAAACAAACAAAAAATCAAACCTTTCCTCTTTATAATATTAGTATAGACAACAAAATAACACCATTCAAAGATTTGATCGTCATTGGCTGTTTCGTAAGTTACATACAAAAATAAAAAGATCCATAAACGAACTCAAAATCATTCTTGATGGTAACAACATGACTAGCATCTATTATAAACTATAGATCGGTATGCGATTAAATGTTTTTATACTCAAACCTTATAAATAAAGGTGCCGCAGAAGTTTTGGACAAAACCTTAGGCCCGTAGCCCATTTTATTAATGCGGCGAGATCTAATTTGTTAATAAATGGGACATTATGCTCCATTTGGTATACGGTAGAGGGTGGTTCGAATCCATTGAATTTAAATTGTCATCGGGAAAATTATAATATTAAAACGGGGGTATTAATGCTTCCGTTGCGTGATACTGTTTGGTGTTTTGTATGCGTATTTTTTTATCAGAAGTTTCGACTGGTTTCCTGGCAATAAATTTAAAAAAGGTGTGCACAATGATAAATCGATTACTAGCCTGAAAAAACGTTTAACTCTTTCCACGAGCGGATATTTGATCGATATATATATATATTTTTTTTGTTCTTACCCAACAACCTTGTCTATAAATATAATACAAATATTATAATATTTTATATATAATATTATAATAATATAATGATGGTTATAATTGAGAAAAAGCTAGGTACTAACTAACTATGACTTTTTGAAATCACTCGTGGTAGGTACAACGCTGCGTGTATGCTAAATGCGTTGTTGAAGTCTTCGTATTTTTTATAAGTTTACTAGCGGCCCGTCTTGGCTTCGCCCAGTGGTCATTTGTTTAAGGCATTTTTTTTAAGTTTTCTCTTTTTTCTCTCCATAAGAACCATTCTCGTACTTCAAGGAATATTCTAAAAAAAAAATTAGCGAAATCGGTGCAGCTGCTCTCGAGATTTTCGCTTAGCAACACATTCAGCGATTCATTTTTATATTATAGATATTCTTTAGTTTTATTCATAAATTATTTATTTGAAGACATACTACATTTTTGATAGAACCTTGTATAAGCCTATACAATCTATCTAAGTCCTTCCCTCGTTGAGTCTGACTGAAGCACACATGCGTGTGGGCGAGCTCAAACATAATAACCACTTTTACAAATGCCTTGTACCTATTGCCTACCGCACGCAGTGAGCAGTCACTTTTCAAGTATCAACCCGTGTTATTTTATATTATACTTAGTTAAGCCTGTGACTTTGTTTGATTGTTAATTTTTTTTATTAGATTAACTCCGGTATTATAATTATATTAGGTTGGATTTAGGTTCGTTAACGACATAATAATCTGCATGTTGAAAATTACAAAATATAGAATTTATAACTTTAAACGTTAAGATATTATGTCGCTATTGTAAATGAATAAATCGTCCGTTCCGGGTTTCCCATTTTACTGGAATAAAATAAAATAATGGTTGCCTCGAAGAAATCGCTCTTAGCGATAAGGCCGCCCATCGTGCATCTGTATCTTTGTTTGTTTGTTTTTTACTGTTTTTTTTTCTGTGTTTGATGTGCAATAAAGTGTATTTGTATTATATTGTATTGTATAAATAATTTATATACCCTGTTTCAGAGCCCAAGATTATTTTTAGTAAACAAAGGGATGGCAAAACCAGATAAATATTGGTAAAAAATACTTTACGACTCTGGTGTCAAGCAAGCTGCCGAAGTTTGAAACAACTTGAAGCTTTAAATCTCGAAAGTTTTTTTTTTTTTAAATAAATAAAAAAAACATTCGAGATTTAAAGCTTTCGTCTCTTGTCATTTTTTGAGATCGAATTAGAACCTTTTTCGCTACACGTATATGAGTACGTATATTATATGAGTTATAGTAATAAACATTTTAAATAAAGTGTTAGTTATACTTCTTTTTCTCTCCCTATCTCCTCCACAGTTTTAATAACCTTGGTACACATGCCCTTTTAATAATTTTGATGCAACCAACATTCAAACATTTCCATTATAACAATAGTATCCAAGATTGTAACACTCATTGTGTTCTTAGGGACATATTTATTTTTGTAGCCGGTCATTTCTTACATTGTTTTTATTCGGCTCATTGTTCGCTGGATTATTTTGTAAATCTGTTGCTTTGGCGAAAGTTTTATATTATTCTTTTCTCCGCTGTTTTATAAAATTAGCTTTTTTACACTACCTTCATTTTTTTTTAATCTTTTTAACATTGTTGCAAAAAACAAAAGAATACTCGAACATTTGCAGTAAAAAGTTATGACTATGGCCATCTGTTGATAGAAAATTATGATAGCTTAATTTCGTATCACTCTTTTACAAAGTTTCATCTCATTATGTTTCGCCATGGGGCGCCACCTCGCCTATAAAGTCTCGGCCACACAGAACGTAGAACGGGGTTTATATTTCAACGTAACCTTTGTAACTGAAATAAATAGAATGCCACTTTTATTTTGACGTCCGATGTGGCGCGGTGGGCGAAGGTCCGCCTGCGACGCAGGAGGTTGCGGGTTCGATTCCCGCCTCGGAACAATTGTGTGTACGATCTGCAGATATTTGTTCCGGGTGTTCTGGTCGTTTTCTATATATAATAAAAAATGTCTATCTATGTAATGTATTGTATTATGTATATCAGTTATCTAGTACCCATAACACAAGCTCTGCTTACCATGGGGCTAGATAATGCTGTGTGAATTGTCCAGCATTATTTTATTTATTTATATTTTTTTTTATTCATCTTCGAATCCTTAAGTTTAACACGATTTTTAAGGGATATATGCTAATCCTTCGGGAATATTTTTTTGGGACTACTTTGTTATCATTATCATTGTCTTATACAATATCAGCCTGATTCGTTCTTTAGTTTTGACATAAAGAAGACATACATCTATCCATACCTCCATCCATCCATCATTTTGATCGTATTGGTGAACATAATATTTTAAAATGTCTTGTTTTCCGCTCCGCATAATGTAGCCGATGCCTTATATTGGGACAATAGGGATGCTAAATCGTTTTAATAGACCCGCGGAATTTTAAGAGTCATTACGCATTGTATCGGGTCCCTAACACCTGGTTTATAGATGTTTAGATGTTATCACAGCGTTTTAATTTAAAATATTAGAACACGTATCGATTTACAGATGGGAGATTCAGAGCTTTGTTTTGATATGAGTAGCGTTTTTTGTTTTTGTTTTGGAATCTGAACGATACAATTATAGCTGTTGCTTCCGCAAAGATGTTGCATCGGCTACATTGTTGGTGTATTCTATTATTGGAATTGGATCTTTAACCAATGTCATACATAAAACTTTTAAAACTATCATGTTATAGTTATTAACACTAAAGTCAGTTAAAACGGGATATTTACCATGATTTGATTTTTTGAGTTATCCAATATTTCGGCACAGTTTCATGCGCCATGATCACGGAATAACTGAAGGCACTGCGACTGCGAGTAAGTTTTTATGGGCAGACATACCGATCTACCCTCATTTTTTGTCTTTTGCTACGAACATTACCACTACCACCAGTTATTCCGTGATCATGGCGCATGAAACTGTGCCGAAATATTGGACAACTCAAAAATCTAATCATGGTAAATATCCCGTTTTAAATGACTTCAATGTCATAGGTACAGTTTTCTGTCAGAATTCATTCACGCACGTGCTGGGACCCGCGTTGTATAACAACGTACCAGATCAGGTCCTCACAGCATAGGTGCTGTGACGACCTGATCTGGTAGGTTGTTAAGTCTTCGTTTAAAGGAAGACTTAAATCGTGTCTCGTCGAGAAGGCGTTCTACATTATTGATGGTTATGTGCGAAAAATAAATAATATCGTATTATTACTTAGTTATAATAAATGTAAGTATTATAATCTAATTATCAATTATTCGATTCATCATCAGCCTATAATCAGTCCACAGCTGGACATAGGCCTCCCCCAATGAGCGCCATAGCGCACTGTCTTCAGCTTGTCCT
Source organism: Eupithecia dodoneata (assembly GCA_947044415.1). NCBI lineage: Eukaryota > Metazoa > Arthropoda > Insecta > Lepidoptera > Geometridae > Eupithecia > Eupithecia dodoneata. The sequence goes on from OX345665.1 coordinate 3,692,101, forward strand.
ATCCAGCATCTACCTGCAGTCTTTCGCAGGTCGTCATCCCACCTGGTCGGAGGGCGTCCTACATTACGTTTACCGAGTCGCGGTCTCCACGCAAGAACACGTTTGCCCCAGCGGCTGTCGGTTCTTCGCGAGATATGGCCGGCCCACTGCCACTTCAGCTTGCTAATTCTTTGAGCTATGTCGATAACCTTGGTTCTCTGTCGGATGTATTCGTTACGAATCCTATCCTTCAGAGAAACTCCGAGCATAGCTCTTTCCATAGCTCGCTGATTTATTATTTGATTATTATCTAATTATTTAATTAACTCTAATTTTTAATTATTATGTGACTTGTAATATTCGTTTATTACCAATAAATTGATTATTCTGATTATTATTCTGATTGTTCAATCTCATGTCTCTTGAATGGTATTATCGCACTTCAACCATAAGACCGCCAAATGCTACTTTATTATTTCTTATCAAATATAATATTTATATCGGGTATTTATCGCGCTTTTGTTAAATTATGTTATCAAATCAAATAATATCTTCTTTGAGAGATATGACATCGAAGATCGATCGATCGATTTCATGAATATTAACAGCTTCGTTCAAAACAAAATATCTATAAAATAAGGTCAACAAAATCCAAATCTCAAAACATATTTTCACCACACATCCAATCTCCAACTCTAGTCTATCTATCAAAGAAAGCGGCTTACCTGACTTGAGGCAATTTCTCCGTCCAGTGGCTACAGCCAAAGGGAACTAAGCCCTCTAAGTCTTTGTTCTGGGCTTGTAATACTGCGCGAAATGAACGTTGCTCCATCTGTAAAACACAAAATGGGTATTTTTGAGCGTCCAAAAAGGAGATTCTCTATATGAAACAAATTTTTATTTATCCGAGGTACTGGCCATATAAAACTGGCATATGTGCTGCCCCTGTTGGCCAAAAAGCATCAACCATATGGATAAAATCTATGTTATCAACATGGTATTTAAAATCAAATTAATTGTTTGTAAGAAAATGCTTAAACTTTACACTAAAATATATAAAATATTATGTTCATTTTTATTCTAGCTCTATCCTTAAATCTTTAATTCACACAATTCTTTCCATGCAAAGGTTGCCTGGAAGAGATCGCTTCTAAGCGATAAGGCCGCCTATTGTAATTGTCACATGTAATATCTTTCATATATTTCGTATCTGGTGTACAAAAAAGTATTTTTATATTGTATTGTATTGTACAAAGGTAACACTTTCAGAGCCCGAGACGCTTGCCGCACATGCGGTGCGCCCCAACTGGTCGCATCGTGGAGGCTCGGCAGTGAATGCTTTAAGCCTATGCCATTCGAGCTGCCGCTCTACACAGCAGCTGTGTTGCGCCGTATAGGCGTTCCGTTCGAAAAAACAAGTTACTGCTATGCTGATTCAAACACAGAGGTGTGTTTTCTTAGTTGCTGTGCAAGTGCGGATTAACGCATATTACGCATGTAAAATAAGCATTAGTGTGCACATGCGACACTCGTAAAAACACATATGGTGTGATTTCAGCAGTCAATTAAAACTACAATAAAGTTGAAATCATCGTTCTCGTAACTTATAATTCAAAGCCTAACAGATTTAATATCTATGTCAATCATATTCCCTACCATTGCCTCACAATGTTTGCACAGTTCACCAGTAACCTAGATCCTGGTGTACCTTCGCAAACATCATTTAAATCGCAAATCACAAGCTCGGTTTCGTCGGTTCCTTCCTATGTTCCGGTGCAGTGTCGTAGTAGTTACTACACTGGAACGTAGTAACGTTTGATAAAATTTTACAACGTGTAATGTAAGGTAATAAAAAATTAAAGGAATCAAGTAAAAATTATTTATTTGACGCACAAGTAGAAATATAGTACTTATAATGTTCTGGGTGTTCTGGTTATTTTTCTATGTCTTATAAAAAATATATATGTATGTATGTACAACTCGGTCACAATATCTGTGCACCTTGAGCCAAACATTTTGTATGGCTCAAGGTGCACAGATATTGTGACCGAGTTGTAATGTATTTCATTATGTATAATAGTTATCTAGTACCCATAACACAAGCTAAGCAACAATTTGGGTATAGATAGATAATGATGTATGATTCTATCATTATTTATTTGTTTCTATGGAGACGTTTAAAGGTTTATTTCTATCCCATGGGAACTGATTTAAGGAATAAAAGAATATAGTAGCCTATGTATGTATGTAGTGTATGCAATATTTTATAAATTAATATAATGCACACAGATCCCCATGTACAATCCAACGATCCTATCCATCCACGGTTGTCTGGTAAAGATCGCTCTTGAGCGATAAGACCGCCAAATTGTCACATTTTTTGTATTTTATTCTGTCTTGTTTGTTTTATTTTGTAAGTGTGCAATAAAATAATTTTCTATCTATCTATCTATGTTTTAATCCGGCACTGGAACTTCCTGTATGCAAAATTTCACCCGATCCGTTCAGTAGTTTTTCGCAAGTTGATCCTCTTGGGGTTCCAATATCACGTTGATAAACAAAACAAAACGGGGTGTCATCAACGGGGTGGCACCCTGTATAATATATGTATGTACATGGGTCTTTAAAAACTTGCCATTCTATCTAGTTCAACGGTACATTGACACTTTCCTAGAATACCTAAGAGAAAAATTAAAAGTCCGCAAAATTTAATTAATTTTCATCATAAAAAGAAAGCCGATAACTTCAGTGTTTCCCGCGAACTTGTATAAAATTACAGAGAAGGAAAACCGCCAACGTGATTAAGGACAGCGGTTAGAGTGATAGAACTTTGCCCGCTAATAATGCTTAATTTGATGAGTTTACTGTGAAAGTTGCGGAACGGAAATACTCATAAAATTGCTAGATAGCTGTTCTATTGAATTTTCTAACTAGTTACCTACCTACTGTTCTATTTAGGGTATTCATTGGTGTTTTATATTTCCTAGATGGACAGACGTTATATTCGCACTTCAAAATTTCAAAATTCAAGATTAAAATTCAATTAGTTCCTTAGGCTTACAAAATAAGCACTGAGACAAGTCAAATTTTATACCATAAATTAATATCACGTGGACACTCACGATAGGGCTGGTCCACCAGTTCAAAGTCGCTCAGCGAGCTATGGAAAGAGCTATGCTCGGAGTTTCTCTGAAGGATAGAATTCGTAACGAATACATCCGACAGAGAACCAAGGTTATCGACATAGCTCAAGGAATTAGCAAGCTGAAGTGGCAGTGGGCCGGCCATATCTCGCGAAGAACCGACGGCCGATGGGGCAAACGTGTTCTTGAGTGGAGACCACGACTCGGTAAACGTAGTGTAGGACGCCCTCCGACCAGGTGGGATGACGACCTGCGAAAGACTGCAGGTAGATGCTGGATGCGGCAAGCTGAAGACAGGGCGCTATGGCGCTCATTGGGGGAGGCCTATGTCCAGCAGTGGACTGCTATAGGCTGATGATGATGATGATGATGAAATTAATATCATCTCATCGCTCGTTACGAAGCTGCAACTTGAAAATTCAACCAGGAAGCTTTCTAGCCAACAAAGGAACGTTATTCTCAACTTCAACACTATCTATTTGCATCGTGATAGATAAGTCGCATACTTTATTTCACTTGTCAACAACAAATCTTCTAGACCCACCCTCATGTCTACCATGTGTCGAGCGGTCACATGTTACGCAGTCCTACATACTATTACATTTTCTTCTTCTAGTATTTTTAATTCGTGATCGTGAAGCGTTCGTGGTATTAACCAACTTGGAAAAAGAGGAGGTTCTATGTACGTAGGTTTTTTGATTGCCGGTAGGTACTTTCCGACAATTGTGGGCCAAATTAGATGATTAGTTAGGTTTTTCTCTAGGAATTTGAATTTGTGCCAAAAAACTAAACAAAAACAAATTATAAAGGAAGCCGGCAGGCTGATTATGTAAAAGCAACAGCAACAGCGACGCGACCGCGACCGCAATTTTAGCAAGCAATTTTTAGTTCACCGATTGTCCGGCAGAGGGAAACCTAGTGCTCGATTGCTGGGTGACGTAGTACCTGGTGTCATCTAATACAAAATTGGCTTTTGACAGCACTGATTGCTTAATTTTCGCCTGTCGCAAACCGGTCGCAGTTACATAATCAGGGGGCCGTTCTTCGTTTGTGTAAAAACATCAAATTATTTTTAAATGTTGCTAGATCATCATCTAATCAACTTATTCTTCTATGAAAGTTTTATTTGTTCCAAAACAAAACACAGTAAGGTATGCAGATTTTATTTCCTGGTGGATCGAACAATTACGAAAATTGTGTGAACCAAAAATTTCAGTGAGCAAATCAAAACCACCTCATTTCTTATCTGATAATAATTTATAGTATAAAATTTAACTTATCAGAGTGCTTATTTTGTAAGCCTAAAGAAGTAAAGAAGTAGAAGTTTCTCTGAAGGATAGGATTCGTAACGAATACATCCGACAGAGAACCAAGGTTATCGACATAGCTCAAAGAATTAGCAAGCTGAAGTGGCAGTGGGCCGGCCATATCTCGCGAAGAACCGATGGTCGATGGGTAAAACGTGTTCTTGAGTGGAAACCACGACTCGGCAAACGTAGTGTAGGACGCCCTCCGACCAGGTGGGATGACGACCTGCGAAAGACTGCAGGTAGATGCTGGATGCGGCAAGCTGAAGACAGGGCGCTATGGCGCTCATTGGGGGAGGCCTATGTCCAGCAGTGGACTGCTATAGGCTGATGATGATGATGATGAAAGAAGTAAAGTTGTAGGTACGTTGTTTAAAATCTAAAATGAAATCTGATTATGTTACTGACGATTATTTAGGTTATATAAATCTTGTATGTAGTCTTGCTTGCAGTCTACAATCGTCTCCCAATAACCTCAAACACAAATTAAAGAACTGGCTGGTCGAACAATCTTTCTATAGGATTGACAAGAGGATTATTAATATTTATTATTATCTCATTTATTCAAAATTCTCGTATAAATACATTGTTTACTATAGAAAATACAATAAAATATTATGAAACTATTATAATACTGATTATTATTACATGACCTAATTATTAATTTATTGATCAATTTAATTGAAATTTATGATACTTATTGAATGATACCAATTATATACTTAAGTATATGTTAAGGTACCTACTATTTGACGTGTAATGATAATAATATACTTTACCAATAAAATGAACTATGACATCGACGATGTGAAGGATTTTGCGTACAAACAGACCTATGAATTCGATTAGAAATTCCATGTTTTCTATCACTTGTACCGTACCTTGGTATGATGTTTTCCTATAAATAGGTCTACTCGATGAGACAATACGATCCAATCCAGTTAGAACAATGTGCACATTCAAATGGTGAGGATGGTCCAGTCTGAATGTCTTGTTTATCTTAGCCCCTTGTTAATTCTATGAATAGGTTTTGTATTGTTTTAATGTAAATGTCAATTTATTTTATTTATAATATTCTGCTGTTGTTTGTTTTAATGACAACTAACCGGATAAACTCTGCAAATACCTATACCTTATCAGTTAGGTCAGATGACGCTGTGCAATGTGCATTGCATTATCATTGGTCACATCGTCGACAGCGTATGCTATCCACTCTTCTTGTCCACTGCTTTTTGACCCACATGATTTTTATATTCATTAAACACTATCAGGGCCCACGAGTACGACGCACGTGCCCATCGCGGTGCGGCGCGTTAAGGCTGGACAGTGAATGTTTAAAGTACTTGCTTCTTTCTTAAAGTATTTCTTAATTATTTTATTGCATCATTGTGTATAAATCTAAGTATCTAGGTCATGTATAAGAGGCACAATAGTACCCAAGCAGGGCGTGGCAATACATAGTTTCATTCCTGAGAATACAGGGGTTACTAATTATTTCGATTGATAATACATTTCAAAGGATTTTCTTATCTATATCTTTTTTTTATAACGCTTAATACTATGCATACGTTTAAACTTTGAGCCCTTCAAGAATATCAAATGAATTTTCATTAGGGTGTTAGTGTCAACAAAAATAGGATGTCAAACCCACATCAAGTAATGTCACACACAGCTCCCTGTGTCAACCCTAAAATGTTCTCTGATCTTTTAATTTTTTACTGTTTACCTAAGAATTTCACATGAGAATGCATTATATTGGGACATTAAAATAAATGCTTCAGTCATAGTATAAAACCAAGTCGCTTCCCCCTGTCTGTCTGTTCCTATGTATGCATATGTTTTTAAAACTACGCAACGGATTCCGATGTGTTTTTTTTAATAGATAGAGTACATAATTCAAGAGGAAGGTTTTTATAAACTATTTGACACATAGATTTCTACATGGGTAAAGCCGCGAGGCGCAGTGGGTATTATATATATATAAAACAAGCTTTTATAGGTATAATCATCATGGACCAAAGTGCTTGGGAAAATAAATCCAACGAACCCAAACTCGATGGAGTTAAGTCGTTGATGGAACGCTTCCGACTGGTATTTATTATGGATATGTTGAGCTATATTATAATCTCTATAAAGATTTATTTGCAACAGTCTGCAGTTAGCACAACCGTTTCAATTGTAAATACTAGTTCTAATATGTTACTATTTTTAAATAATATCTAAAAACAGCCAAAAAACATCATTCACACAAGTTTATCTAATCCGAATCCTAAAACACTAATGGGCGTTTACAATTTGATTAAACGGTACAAGTTTATTTGCATTTTAACACGTCATAAATCGGATTCAATAACTCTAATGTGCATAAAATACGAATAAAAGGCGGAACGAACTTGTGTTTTGATTGATCCAGGTGCACTAACATAAATATGTGGGAGGAATAATTTGTTACTTGCTCCTGGGAGTTGGGTTCTATCACGGGCTGGAATTGTGTGGACATACTTTACCTCCACTTTTATTACTTAAAGGCTTATCTTTACCAGGTCAATGTAGTTTTAAAAAAGTGGTTTATATTTTCTCAAGATAAAGTTCACAAGAACGATTCACCTACTTATTGACATGGGCAGTTTAAGAATAAGAAAAACCCTAATAATAATCATTTTGATGGGTACATCTTCAAAATCTTTGGTTCATATTATTTTATGTAAGTTCAAGTACTTAGGTCGCTTATTAGAGATGCCATTATTGGCTATAAAATTTGCTTGTTAACTTATGTATATATTAGATAGTTACATACATAAACTCTGTTTTCTAATGAAATATTGCACTTGTCTGAAAACGTTTCTCATTCTAACCTATTAAAACTCTTTCGTCCGCCCGCAGGCGGCGATGCGTGATTTGGAACGATTCAAATCAGTCATATCAATATCAACATCAGCATCATCCACCATACAGTACACCATACCCGATCTAGCATTATGTCTAGTCATCTCTCGAGCCTCCAAGACAGGTTTACATTATTCAAATCCAAACGTTTTGACTGCACTATTCGGAACCACCAAAACAAGATTCCTTATCTTCTTGCTTATAGAGCTCAGAATAGATCGCTTTATTTTTCGGTAATGGTAAATAGGATTTGTTATACGAGGTAGACAAAGCTGATATGTTGGAAGAGAGAGCATTAGTTAGGTAAGTATGCTATGATAATGTCCAATGTATTCTTATGATAGTTCGATGTTACAAAATGCAAGATCGAGTTTTCTTTTTCATTATTATAATTGTAAGCAAGTAAGTCACTTCATTCATTATTATAATTGTAATACAAGACGAAAAACTTTAAAGGAAGTATTAAATTGAATTTGATTTACGAAATAAAAACAAAGTAATGGAAACAATTTAATGATAGCTCAGCTGAAGTAAACCAATAATTTCTTTAATAAAAGTTTAAGTGTATCATAGTGGCGACTTTAACCACAAAATGGTAAACAATAAGTAGCTTACAAAAATACGATATTCGTATTGGAAACACGAGACCGATAAACCGATGACAGGCAGCCGACCGCAGAATACTAATCGAGAGATTTGCTGGTGACCGCAAGCGATATAGACTATAGACTTTTTCTAAACAATAAAGTTATATTTAGACGGGGATGCATACCAACCGTTTAAATATCGCCTCCAAAAGAATCGGCAATACGCTTCAAATTACTAATAGTTATGGGCAATATCAACAATCCATAAACCTTAATTAAAAACGAACATTTTTGGAAATAACAATAAAATGTATCCACATAGACAAACATCAAACCACTAAAATATTTTTCAAAGAACAAAATAAGACATTCAATTTAGAGAAATGAAAACATTCATATGAATAACTTAATGCCCATAAAGACATTTGGAACAACGGAAAAAAAGCACAGCCATTATTGTCCATTCTCAGATTAAAATAGTGGAAAATATTAGAATCACATCGAAACCATTACACAAAAACGGGAGACGATCAGATAAGTGTCTCACAATAGAATCACGACATAAAGACATCATATCATTCTCCGACAATAAATTTAGGTAAGGCGGTTTAATATTACACAAAAGATTGAGGTTTTTCGAGAATCCCAAGTTTTTTCAAGAGCATTACGGAGTTTCACGTCCCCTTTGTACAATATGGGAACAAGAGGAGTGATCAAAACAGGGAACAGGAAAGTTTTGTGGTATATAATTTATAGTTTTTATTTGCGAATGTCAGATGTTAAATAAAAAAGGTTTCGTGTGTTGACAACATATTGGTAACCGTTCAAAAATGTGGTCTCTATTGAACGCAGGTGAACAATAGTTTTAGCTTCGATTGTTTGCAAATATAGCCAGCGCTAGTCAAAAATGTTGAAAATATATTTTTCAAATCTGAATCTAATTAGTGTCTGCAACAGGGTTAGAAGTTTAAAAACAGTGTTGACATTTATCACGTTATTATTTTTTAAACTTGACACTTGCATATTTACACTTGCATCCATTTTATTAATTTTAATATTATAATTAATTTTCTCGTTCTTATAATTTATTCTAACCTCGAAATCTAGACTAATGTTTTCAATTAATCTCACCATTCCGAATCTCAAACTATCTTGTTTCATCAACGGCCTATTATTAATTCACTTCTAAGAACATTATATTACCTACGAAAACTTATTCCCGACGTGTCTCCGGTCAAGTTACGCGTTTAATTTGTCTAGATCGCGTGCTAAGGGACAGCTTTAATAAATAATGTTTTTTATCTTGACACCGTTGAGCTCTAGGCAGAAATTCTTACACGTTGTGTTCGCTGAACCGAGCCTTTTTTGATTTTTTTCGACGTGTTTATGGTGTTAACTTTAAATATGAAAGCGCATGCGATAGATGCGAGATAAAGATGTTGGAGCGCGTTGGACGTTGGACGCTGCATTTTAACCTTAACTATTTTCAAATAGCTTCCACAGAGTAAACAGAAGCAATATTTCTAAAACTAAGTACAATAAAAGTTTAATGGCAACAAAACACACACAATAGACTCTAATAGAATTGCCTTCGGTTATAAAAATGATAAACTACTTTGTATTTTTAAACTTGGACATACGAAATGTGCATTTCATGAAGTGAACAATGATACCAGCTGCATTGAATCAGATAGAGAAGATGGCATCTAGATAACGTACCCACATTTTGGCAAATGCATCACAGCGGGACGCCGTCACAATATTTTAGTATCTACAACTGTATCTGTCTATGTGGTCCAAGATATTTCTTAATATATTTCGAATTAATAATGTCTTTCTGGATGTCGGATAATATTATGACCTTAAAGATTTAGTTTGATTAGTAAGGCTTATTTTTGTTTTTGAATGATAATAGAAACTACGAAACTAAGAAAAGTCGTTATTATTTACTCTTCATTCAAATTTCAATTTCAATAACATTTTTCATGAACCAACAAATTACACAGAGAATAAATTAGTATGAAAGTCAACGAATGATATAAAAAATACAGCTGTCAACAACTCATATCAATAATGGATCCAGAATGTTTATCAGATGATTCATCACATTTGCTATGTCAGTAATCATTAGCTTTAAAAAACAATTTCTAATGACTTTCATAAAGAGATAGTAAACGACGACAAAGAATGCAAGATGCCACAGGTAGTTTGAATATGCTCAAAACAAACGTAGACAATGGTGCAACGAAAGTACCGGTTATTCTTTCAAACAAGCGTACACTCAAAAGTAGCCACAATCGCTCTCCAATTCCCACTTACCTCACTCGGGCTCCAGCAAAAACTGAATACACGACTCAAGCGTACTTGAGTGACAAGAAAAAAGCAGCCAGGTGCCTACCGAAAGCTTTCATTGTTCCTACCAACGAGAAAGATTAATAAATCTTTAGAAGAGTATATCTGAGGTCGATCTCGCGGGATGTGAGCTCACAGGACGCGTTATTGCAAGCCCATTCACATGCCACAGTTGAGGCAAAACAGCCCTTTTGTCATGACAAAGGTGTCGCGCAAAGAAAAAGGGGCCCTATCGACGATCTGCCTTATCAGATTCGGTTCCCTTCCGAGAGGTCTCAATAGGATAGTCTGGGTTCTGAATACGGATCTAATTCCCTACTCCCCAGACTACAATAACGCACACGGACTCCAATTTAGCCGAGACCTAATGGATATCAAACACTTTGACGAGCAATCAAACTGCTTTATGGCGTATTCAAGTAACACGATGACACTGTGTGGTAAATTATGGGATTAGTTTACAAAGCCATTATTATTTTTAAACTTAGCTATCTAGAAAGATACTTACCTCTTTATATGTGAAAAAAGTGGTTTAAACTAAACATCGTTATATGCCTCCAAGTATGTAGTAGAAATTCAATTAACCCACACAAAACCAAATGGCATTTAACATTTGACGTAAACTGCCACTTTATTAATTCAACTATCGGTTCTCGCCATAAAACGTTTTTGATTGATGTCTACGCGATTGATGAAGCTAATTGCCTAGATAATAATTTTTTTCTTCATAATAACAGCAAAATATTGATATAAAAAATACCTGTCATTCAAATAGTTTGTTATAACACTTATAGCTTTATGCACAAAAAAGCAATGTCTGCCTCATTCGTTATTATAATTTGGTATGGATCATCTAGGCATCTGTTAAGTAAAATCTGTGAATTACCCGAATATGAAATGACGTCTAGTGATTGATGGCCATCCTGTAACCCCAAGACATCTAACCAAGCTCTTTTTGCTTTCTAAAATCGAAGATAAACACAATACTAACAATTGGTCCGATCAAATGGAGTATTAAGTTCGCTTGTCATTTTAACTATCAGCCACTCTTGATTGTCATAAATCACATAAAATCTCACAAGTAACTTTTCATCTTATGTCGATGAGATTGGGACGTCATTTAGTTTGGCACCATGTCTAGGAAGCGTTTCTCCAAAGAGGTTATTGTCAGTCTCATTTTATGGGTTATGATTTATGACCGATGACTCCCAACGGGTTTTAGTCATGATAATCTTATTCAGGCATGCCTCTTGTGAGACTCACAATGCTACTTAAATTAGCTATAGCCGTATGATAGGCTATTTCGATGTTTGAGAGTTTTAAGAGGTCTCGACCGTGTGAGGTACACAAACAAGGTATGTTTGTCGTGACTTTGACAATGGGCAGACGTTTTTGAATCATGATTATCGTTTCCATACAATAAACAATGATATTGACGCGAGCTTCTGCGATTAATGGTTTTTTAATGAAGTTAAATGTTTGTGTAAGCATCAGTGCGTGTTTGTAGCTTTAAAGGTGAATAAGCTTTTGGATAAATTTATGTATTTATCGATGTTTCAATGTTCATCGAACACAATTTATGAAATATATTTAATGATGGGATATTTACCATGATTTGTTTTTTGAGTTTTCCAATATTTCGGCACAGTTTCATGCGCCATCTTCAGTTATTCCGTCATCATGGCGCATGAAACTGTGCCGAAATATTGGAAAACTCAAAAATCAAAACATGGTAAATATCCCGTTTTAAATGACTTAAGTGTTAATAACCATGACAGTTTCAGAAGTTTCATTATATTTAAAAGTTTTTTAAGTACCTACTAGGTATTCTAAGAATCCTATATTCAGCCAAAACTTAAATGAGTAAGTATGAGTAACAATAGAAGGTTTCTATATCAAAACTGGCAAAACCCGCACTGAGATTTCAAATAGAATACCCACCCACAATATGACAATTGTAATAAAACGCATGAGAAATGATTCGAGTATCCGTATTTTTGTGACAATCTTTTTCCTGGCGACGGGTTCGATCCGTCATCATAAGAGACACGACATTACGTCCCCAGAGGTTTCATATAAATAAAATAGTAAAAAAATTGTCCTATTATTCAACCCTACCATTGTGGTGGAGCGTAGAGCCTCGCAGCAAGTACAGATTAGTCGAGAAAAGGGATAAAATCTTAACGATGTACGTAACCGGTAGGTAACATGGAAGTCGGATGCAGTAGCGCAATGCTTTTTGGATTACAGAATAATATGATGAAAAAAAAAAAGATAAATAAATATAATGTATGAGAAAAGCCGAACATAATAAAGCTGTAGCTGTGTTCTAAACTTAGTGCCAATGTTTTGAATATATTACAATTATTATATAAAACTTTTTAGTTGAATGAATTAATTATTATCAATGTATTAGCATAAATGGCAGTTTGTCCTTTAACCTTGCTTTTTTGTCATTCTACCAACGGAACAGGTATTACACCGACAATTTATGACCATAGCCAAGCTATTAGGGAGAAGTTAGCCACAATACTAGTTTTACTCCGGCCGGAGAAATTTGCAACAAATGTGGCTTGGACGTTCAACCGGAAAAAAATTCTCGCAACAAACGGGGCGTGGACGTTTGAGTGGTTAGGGAATTTGTTTGTAAACGGTACGACTACCGAGTTTGAAGTTGCTTTACTGCATCAAAATAACTTTGCCGCGTTTCTCGGTTTAGATTTTTATTGATAAGGATAAAGTCATCTATTATGTTGCTTACGTGCTTTTAGGGATTAGGTACGTCTGAGCCGCTAACGTTGAAATGGTTTTCGGATTGGTTGTACTATTTGACTATCGGAATGGAATATTTTCATGATCTTCCTACGCGGTGACTCATTTCTTATACCTACTTTACACGTTCTTAGGTTATCGTAAAATATTTTAACACTTTGACTGCTGAAATCACACGGTATGTGTTTTCTACAAGTGACTTATATGCGTAAATCCACACTAGCGCAGCGGCTGAGAAAATACAGATCTTTGTGACTCAGCACAGCCGTAATATTTTTCGAACGAAACGCATGTGCGACGCAACACAACCGCTGTGTAGAGACCGGCAGCACGAATTTTTTAGGTTAAAAAAAAGATCGCAGTCGTCGAAAAAAAATCGCAGTCAAAGTGTTAAAGGATTTTGGGTGTACCTCGTGTAATACAGAACCAATATGATTCATCTGTATTACATTTTTCCACATCATCGCAATCATTCATTAATTTTAAGTTATTATTTTTATTCTCTTTTCATTTACTTACCCAAGAAGTCTAGTATGGACTTTATTACACCAAGTACCTAATAAAGTCCATACTAGACTGAAATACACATACAAATTTATTTATTCATTAAGATACCTGACATATACAATGTCGGTTCTTATCGATAAGTAGGTACCTATTAGATTCACTGCATCTTACCCTTAGAGCGTATAAATATGCCTAGTTTTAATTATATTGTTATGAGAACGTATACAGATTTAAAGTATATCATACAATGCAATGTAAAAATTTATCTATGCCTTTATAAGGATTTCATGTGATCCAAGGTCCCATTCGCGTCCATATGCGTCCTACCCGTTATGACCTACGGAGCTGAGACGTGGACTCTCACGATAGGGCTGGTCCACCAGTTCAAAGTCGCTCAGCGAGCTATGGAAAGAGCTATGCTCGGAGTTTCTCTGAAGGATAGGATTCGTAACGAAAACATCCGACAGAGAATCAAGGTTATCGACATAGCTCAAAGAATTAGCAAGCTGAAGTGGCAGTGGGCTGGCCATATCTCGCGAAGAACCGACGGCCGCTGGGGCAAACGTGTTCTTGAGTGGAGACCATGACTCGGTAAACGTAGTGTAGGACGCCCTCCGACCAGGTGGGATGACGACCTGCGAAAGACTGCAGGTAGATGCTGGATGCGGCAAGCTGAAGACAGGGCGCTATGGCGCTCATTGGGGGAGGCCTATGTCCAGCAGTGGACTGCTATAGGCTGATGATGATGATGATGAAGGTCCCATTTGCTACCTCTATCGTCCCGGATTTCACCCACCGATGAGATATTAATCTCGCTGACACCGGTAGCTAGTGTACACACTGGCTAACAAAACGCCAACTGTTTGCTCAGCCAAATTGAGCGTGTGCATCCCGTAATGGCATATTAGTCCGGACAAGCCGCTACCGGTTTTAAAGTCAATTTATATTTCGTAACGCTTTGGTTTTTAGGCGGATCGGATTCTTAACCGATTAGAAGATTTACGTAAGTGCTATCTCAGACAAATCGATCTCGGTTAAATCTTCTTAGACAAATCGGATTATAATCTCGAAAATTTCGCTCAGAAGGCAGCTGGCTATAAATTAAACTGCAGTACTTAGATTGTACACATAGTTTAGATTGTTGACATAGCTCTAAAAATTAGCGAGCTGAAGTGGCAGTGGGCCAGCCATATCTCGCGAAGAACCGACGGCTGCTGGGGCAAACTGATGACTTAAGATTATTATTTATATTATCTATACTCTAATGAGGTGACGCCCTCGGTCATGTGGAAAGACGATTTGCGAAAGACTGCATTAAGATACTGGAAGTGGCAAGGGAAGCCTATGTCCAGCAGTGGACTAGCATAGCAAGTTTGATGATGATGATACTATAAGTAAATGATTTTGTATACAAGTTCAATCAATTAATTCATCTTAAACATAAAGAATCCTACTAATATTATAAACGCGAAAGTTTGTAAGTATGGATGGATGGATGGATGGATGTTTGTTACTCTTTCACGTAAAAACTACTGAATGGATTTTAAAGAAAATTTACAATAATAAATATTATACATCAGAAAAACACATGGGCTACAATTTATAAAGATATATTGTATATTATCCAAAATATCTATCACCACGCGGGTGAAATCGCGGGGCGCAGCTAGTATAATATGAGCATGATCCAACAAATTTTCAAACAAATATACCATGACTCAAAGAAAAAAAATTGCGTCTACACTTTTTATCTTGACAAATACTCACTTATAAACCTGTAACAAATCTCTGGTTTCCAGCACTGAGATGGGCACAAAGATATTGACATTTTATTTATTGACATTTTCTAATGTGCTTCAGAGGGCTATTCATCATGCTGGACTTCGATAGCCACAGCTTCTGCGAACATCAGTTGAATCATTATAATATTTTGTTTAATTTACGTGTTTTAAGACATTTCTCTTATTTTAGTTTCATCTCTATCTCTACGTATCAGGTTCAGGTTCAGGTGGGGGTACTCCTTTATCCGCATTTGGACTCCAGTTGGTCCGTATTTTGCTAGCAAAGCCAACCTAGCTCCGTCCAGAAGCGCAGAATCTTCCTGGGGTCTTCACAGGCTTCGCGGAGCGACCTCGGCAAGTTGAGGATTTCTATACGTTGTGCTAATACTCCCTCGCATTCCAGGATTACGTGGGCAGCTGTTTCGTCGTTGCTGAGGCATCCTCTGCAGAGAGGGTTTTTTCCGTCGCTCCGATGGTGAATAAGTGTTTGTTCAGTGGACAGTATCCTGTTAGTGTTCCCACAAGGACACGTAGGTCCAATCTGTTCAGTCTACCTACGTACTCAAAAGATATGATAATCACATTAAAATTTTGCATTCATTTTATCTTATTATATCTATTCATTTTATTCTATTTGAATCTATTGAGGTTATTAACAATTACGGATGATACCATTTTTAATCTAAGTTGCTTAGTAAAAGAGCTCATTTACTAAGAGACGACCGATTTATCTTGGCGGGCGAACGTCCGCTTGCGACGCAGGAGGTTGCAGGTTCGATTCCCGCCTTGGGATAAATGTTTGGATGGTCTGCAAATATTTCTCCCGGGTGTTCTGGGTATTTACTATGTAAAATAAAAATATCTATCTATCTATATTGTATGAAGTATATCAGTCATCTTGTACCCTATAACACAAGTTCTGCTTAGCTTAGCGAGCAAGATGCTATGTGGATTGTGCATGTGCAGCATTATTTATTTATTGTGGTTATTAGTTATTACCACAATGGATTCAAAAATGTGTAAAACCGCTAAATTTTAAATATGATTGATGGTACGTCTATTAGTGAGTATCATCTGGCTAGATAGGATGATATAAAACAATAATATTAAAATGCTAGACAATTCACACAGACTTATCTAGCCCTAAGCTAAGCAGAGCTTGTGTTATGGGAAGTATAACTGATATACATAATACAATACATTACATACATAGATATTTTTATTATACCTAGAAAACGACCAGAACACCCGAAACAAATATCTGCAGATCGTAGAAAAAATTGTCCCGAGGCGTTAATCGAACCCGCACACATCTTGCGTCGCAGGCGGGCCATAGCCCACTGTGCTAAAGTGGTCAGCTAAAGTATGTTCTTAATTATGAAGCTGGACCAGCTTACCTCTGAGTTCTAGGCCTGATACCAACTCGCCTGATAAACACTCCTCATTGTTTGCTGTACGCATAATGGATTATTGATAAAACATGTGGGTGTTCTTAATCTCTTGGCTGGAGTAATCTATTGCTGTGTCGATGAACCAAATAAGGTATACTGAGTTTCTGAACAAAATTTACTAGCGTTTTATTTCAATAGATTTATTTGAAGACAGATTTTTCATTGCAACAAGAAAATAATACCCCTGAAAGATTAGGTAATAAAAATCTAGATAGTATTTAAGATAAAACAGGTTTATTTATTAAATAACTTATTTATGAGCTCCCTAGGTAAACATTTTAGGATAAAATGAAGTGATAATAATGATTTTAGGCTAGCACAAAGTGCCTCGGGAGAAGGTTCGATACCTAAATTAATATTGGTCTGACTTGAAACTGAATTTCAAATATGGCAAACATAAACTGTGTTTGATAGTCAAATATTAGGCCTGTACTGTAATTAACATACTCGAAATTTAAATATCAAAATATAAATAAATCGGATCACTAAATCGTGTATTCTATTTGACGATCATTGCTGCAAACAAACTTCAATATCAAAGATATACTTATATCTATATAAAATTTAGAGAAGAATTAGCAAGCTGAAGTGGCAGTGGGCCGGCCATATCTCGCGAAGAACCGACGGCGGCTGTGGCAAACGTGTTCTTGAGTGGAGACTACGACTAGTGTAGGACGCCCTCCGACCAGTTGGGATGACGACCTGCGAAAGACTGCAGGTAGATGCTGGATGCGTCAAGCTGAAGACAGGGCGCTATGATGCTCATTGGGGGAGGCCTATGTCCATCAGTGGACTAATATAGGCTGATGATGATGATGATATCAAATTTGATATTAAAATAAATATTTACCCACCTAAATTCAGAACCAAAATTAAAAGCCAAAACTGCTCGAATCGAATCGAAGGCATGTTATATTATATAGAATAACAATATATAAAATTACAAACCAAATTTTGAGAACCACAGTTCATGTGTTTAATGAATGATCGCAGGTCGATGTTAAGTGGACGAAATTTATCGTCTTAATGTAGAAATTTGTGATAGAGCATCAGCTCCTAAATGGTGTAACAGTAATCTTAGATAGTTAGAACGTATGAACACATTAGTCAACGTTACGATTAAACTTTTTTAGAGATTAACCCGAGAAGCGAATCAATTTTTTTCTAGGAGGCCACATTTACATAGTAAATTCGGAAACAAGAGCCTGATTTATTTGTTAGAAAAAGAAGTGTGGGATTCGTCGAGGTGTTGGCAGCAGTTTGAGGCTTATGTTATAAATAGTATGTGTCAAAGGATGCTCTATTTGGCTTACAGGCTAGAACTGGCATTTTCAACTGTCACAGCGGCCTGTACCTAATCTTTATATGTATATAAAAATCTATTGCTGTTCGTTACTCTCGCTAAAACTCGAGAACGTCTAGGCCGATTTAGCTGATTTTGGGTTTGAAATGTTTGTCGTAGTCCAGGGAAGGTTTAAATTGTAAATTTGCGCAGAATTTTTATATTTCCACGCGGGTGAAGCCGCGGGGCGCAGCTAGTGAACAATAAATATGAATCCACGAGTCGGTGCAGTAATGCTTCAAATCCGATTTCTATGTAAATGTGAACCAAAGGTCAAGGTTCGTGATTCATCTTCTAAAAATATTCAGACGAGATAAAATGGGATATCTATCGAAATTGATTATCGTAATTTTTCAGAGGTCGCATTGCAATTTTGATAAATGCGTGTTATCTCGGGCAAGCCTAATCTGCCTACTGAATTATGTATCGTATCTTTCTCCCATACATTTGTAATGCCTGTATGAAACCTAACCTTGATTAATGCCGTTGTTTTCGCAAAGCTATCATTTATTCAGAGACGTGTAGGTAATTAATTGCCTTCTAGTGAATTTTTAAATTCAATTTATGATCTGTGATCGTAAGTAACCTTAATAATGTATTTTCATTTTGTATTTGGAAGCAATATGATTAAAATAAATCTGATTTGAAACTTTTTTTATATTCATCATCACATCAGGACTATCAGGGACACCTAAGTCCACTACTGGACTTAGGTGTCCCTCATATGATGCCACAATAAGCGGTCAGCGCCTCCATCTATTGATTCCCTGATTATTTAATACTTGCGCCCCGCGGTTTCACCCGCGTGGTGATAGATATTTTGGATAATATACTATATATCTTTATGAATTTTTGGCCAATGTATTATTCTGATATGTAAGCTATATTATTGTGAAGTTTCATTAAAATCCATTCAGTAGTTTTTACTTGAAAGAGTAACAAACATCCATCCACCCATCCATCCATCCATACTTACAAACTTTGACGTTTATAATATTAGTAGGATTCACTTCTGTTAGTATTTTAGAACAAATAAAGTTTAAGTTTGCTCATGCCGATTAACAAACCTTTCGAA
Source organism: Eupithecia dodoneata (assembly GCA_947044415.1). Lineage (NCBI taxonomy): Eukaryota > Metazoa > Arthropoda > Insecta > Lepidoptera > Geometridae > Eupithecia > Eupithecia dodoneata. Next base: position 3,711,283 of record OX345665.1, read on the forward strand.
CTAAATTACGTATCCGAAACTGAACGCTGTTAATAACATTGCCCTGCCATATTATAAGCAGAAGGTTCGACCAAATTTAATAGCAATCTAAAATTCCAAACTAACAAAAAGGAAAATCGATAGCCAATATTGCGGAGTCTGGTAAAGTTTCAAGTGAAGTCGGTTGAACCAGTCGTGAATTTCCCTCAAGTAATTATCGAAACAATAAACCTAAAATTGGCGCAGACCGTCCTGAATCTGCGGTCACCGATCTCGACTTTCCACCAATTAGACTTTGCGAGATTTCGACCCACTTTGCAGAATGAGAATTCATTAAGAGCTATTCAAGTTATCACAATATGACTAATAGGGCACCCATTCATTTTTAATTAATCTAGGAACGGGAAGACCTGAAAAATCCAGTAATTTCATTTTGGTCTTTAGTTCCGGGATTTTGTCCGGATTCCATGAGGATGTTACTATATTGATACCTAATAGGATTCCTCTTGGTCACACTCAACAAGACGATTTGTCTCATTCCACTAGCAGTTTTGATTGTGTATAATGTGAATTTTGATTGTATGTCTGTCTTTCTCTTCCATGTTTTCTATTAAAATAATGATGGTGGGAAGCAACGATTTTATCGCGTGCAGCATTGAAAAATGATTAATCAACAAGAAATTTTTTGAACATTGGAGACGTTACCACAACTTCCTGGTACTGACGCAGGATATTAACAGACTTCGAAGCAACTATGTTCAATGGCGGCTTCCTGTACTCTTTGATGTTCACATTTTATTGGTTGAATTGCGGACTATTTATGTCCCATTTTATAGCAATTTATGTGCGAACTGAGACGTGGCGGAGCTTCGTAATAATGAACGTCAAAGCTTGAAAATAATTTACCGGAGACTACACGGTAAAAGGAATCAATATCAACTATGCAATATTCCTATTTAGGGGGTGTTTAATTAGCAGATTCAATAAATTTCTATTCAAATAATAGTAATATTTTTTGGTAAAAGTTTATAGTTCTTAGAGCCTGCAATTTGAATATAACAAAAATATTTTTTTAATCGTCTGTAAAGAAATGTGTTTGATTATAAGAAGTCTGTTTGGTCTATAACTCTATTAGAAGTATGTTCGGTTTATAATAAATCCTATGACTGGCAAGAAAACTGTTTTTTTGTTCCAATAAGAAATGATACTGTATCAATCGAGTCGAGATATCAAAGTATCCGTATCACAAAAGACAATTATATATTGGGTTACGACATCATCCGACAATCCAGAAGACGAATGCTTATTCAATTTCAAAACATAAACGCGAAATAAGCATTCCGTGAAACAATCGGAACTCGAACGGCTCAATCAGCATAGCGTAAGCGAATAAATTTTCCAATTTCATATATAGAGGTGGGTAACAATTTCTAAAATTGGTCGCTCCAGATGTTCATGAGCAAATAACTTACGCCGTCTGAAATGAACCCTAAATCTTCACCGGGTGGATGGGTTCCGCGCCAAGAATTGAATTTGCCTGGCATTCTCTTGCACGTTCCGAGTGTATTCCGACACGAATTTAGTCTAGCACTGTTCCTTGGGAATTTCTCCTACTGTTACGGAGCACATACTTGTTAAACAATTGTAATATCTTCAAATTAAATTGAGTTGTGGTTTAGCAACTTCGTATTTATAGATTCTTACTGAATTCTAGTGTGTTTTACACAAAATATTGTTATATCTAAAAACAAAAGACTTTTTATGAAAGTTTAACACTTTGAGTGCTGAAATCACACGGTATGTGTGTACAAGTTACTAATATGCGTAAATCCACACTAGCGCAGCGGCTGAGAAAATAAAGATCTTTGTGACTCAGCACAGCCGTAATATTTTTCGAACGAAACGCGTGTGCGGCGCAACACAACCGCTGTGTAGAGCGGCAGCACGAATTTTTTAGGTTAAAAAGAAAGATCGCAGTTGTCGAAAAAAAATCGCAGTCAAAGTGTTAAATGTTTGTGCCGGTTAAAACGTTTTTCTGAAACAAAATCTCTGCATGCAACAGCATAAACCCATGAATGAAACTGGCCTCAAATGGTTCGCATGCTAAAATCCAGTTGAAACTTTATAGGCACACGGCTATCTCTTGAATTAAGCACACTCGGCCATCCACGAGAGGATGTTAATTAAGCCCCTGGAAGCATTAGTAAAAAGCTACGAGTCTAAAGTGAGCTCTTGGAACGATGTGTTCAAAATTGATGAGACTATGAAAGCTTTTGAGCTTGCAGCTAGACTCTAGTCAATGAATATTAAAATGATTTTAAAAGAGGATAAGGCTACTTTTCATTAATGACTAGTTTTAAAGCCCGAATGGGGGCGCCAAAAAATGTATGTCTGCTACAGGACATAAATGAAAAAAACATGATTTACATTTAAAAATGTATTGCGGTTTATAAAATATCCTCGGTGATATTTCGTGCGCTCGCATGGCGATAACTGAGCCTAACTAGACTTGCACGTCGCTCCACAAATCTTTTAAAGCTTTATTTACTGCCGTGCGGCATTCGATCACGTTCATAAATTGAAAAATATGTAAACGAGACCCCGATATTCAATGTGTCGCGAGAAAAAACATGGAGCTGTCGTTTTTAACGCGCGATAGATGGCGTGCCGGAGCGCTAACACAGATAAATCGGTCGGAAGGCGCCGGTACATTGGCTTCCTTAACGACTTTTGCTACGGAATCAGTTTAGGGTTAAAGGTGATTTTCTTTGGGTGTGTGTGTAGCGTGATGTGAAAAGGATCCTCGCAAAGATTATATGATGTACCTACAGTAAGAAAGGGAACGACGACGGCATAAGCATAAGTCGCAAAAAATGGTAGCTATTTAAACTTTTCTAGTACGTACCTGGAAAGAGCTATGCTCGGAGTTTCTCTGAAGGATAGGATTCGCAACGAATACATCCGACAAAGAACCAAAGTAATCGACATAGCTCTGAGAATTAGCAAGCTGAAGTGGCAGTGGGCCGGCCATATCTCGCGAAGAACCGACGGCCACTGGGGCAAACGTGTTCTTGAGTGGAGACCACGACTCGGTAAACGTAGTGTAGGACGCCCTCCGACCAGGTAGGATGACGACCTGCGAAAGACTGCAGGTAGGTGCTGGATGCGTCAAGCTGAAGACAGGGCGCTATGGCGGTCATTGGGGGAGGCCTATGTCCAGCTAATATAGGCTGATGATGATGATGATGACGTGTACGTACGTCATCATCATCATCATCAGCCTATATAAATCCTAATCTTTTTTTATAATAATCTTGTTGCAAGATCTTTGATTCTAAAATATAATAAAACCTATTTACTAACGCAAGGAATGTAAAGATGAACTAAAGGCAATCATCAATTTGAATATAAGAACATTAGATATATATCTATACAGCTAATAGTTTTAACTTATGATTTATAGCAAAGCTATTAATATTAGCCCACAGCTACAATAAATAAGTCGCAGACAAAACTATAAAGTTGTCAAGTATGCAACAATAGGTATGTGAGGGCGTCAGTACATGGTGTTACCAACCGTTACCTAGATTAATGTGCGTGCCTCATCGAATGTGAAGAAAGATCTTTGTGGGAACCGCGCTGTTCAGAATCAAATAGGAGTGCGGAAGATACGGGAATATAGATCAGCGATCAAGTTGACGAACTTGTTTGACGTCCTTATATTACGGAAGAAAACTTTTGTTGTTAAACTCATTCATGTTCAAATGGAACTGGACGTATCATCATCATCATCAGCCTATAGCAGACACTGCTGGACATAGGCCTCCCCCAATGAGCGCCATAGCGCCCTGTCTTCAGCTTGCCGCATCCAGCATCTACCTGCAGTCTTTCGCAGGTCGTCATCCCACCTGGTCGGAGGGCGTCCTACACTACGTTTACCGAGTCGTGGTCTCCACTCAAGAACACGTTTTCTCCAGCGGCCGTCGGTTCTTCGCGAGATATGGCCGGCCCACTGCCACTACAGCTTGCTAATTCTTAGAGCTATGTCGATAACTTTGGTTCTCTGTCGGATGTATTCGTTACGAATCCTGTCCTTCAGAGAAACCCTGAGCATAGCATAGCTCTTTCCATGGACGTATATGAATAATATATAATAATAATAATATATATAATAATATATAATTTGGCACCATGATAGCTTATATCCTGATTTAACATAGGCTACTTTTGATCCTAAGTAGTGCATTTGAATTATTTGGTTGTCCCCGTAGGATAATGAAATATTTTTTTTTAATCAATACGTGGATACCACCGTACGGTACAACTAGTTTTATTTTTCTGTACTATGTTATTATTTACAAATGTATAGATCCATATTTTGATCTCATTGCATCATCACTGAATGTAGTGTTATTTAGGGCAACATTTTTGTAATGCTCTAACGCAAATTATACAAAAATGCTTTATTGTACACCAATTATACCAATTATATTTGAGTTACAAATATATTGTAGTCACTATTCTTGACAGTTTTCAATGAAAATCTGTCACAGTGACATGAGACTTTGGTTACGTTTGAAGATAGAGAGGTTTCTTCCATGCTTGCTCTATTATCTCCCCGTGTGTGAAACCCAACATCTTCATAACGTCATGCTATCCTTTGTCTGTGACACTCCCCTCAATTTGATTTATAGATTCGTGCGTTGAGTTGTCTCCTACGCTTATTAATGAATTTATTTTAACGCTAATGAACAAGTTGGGTTCGGGACAAGTGAAGCTAATTTATCTGGAAATGTTATTTCAAGCATGATACAGATGCTCCAGTTTTGTCGTCAACGTGGTTATGCTGTGATGCAATGTTTCAACGTGAAATTTATTAGTTTTATTTATATTATTTTAACTGATAATGATAAAAATAGTATTTTTTTTGAGTGAGTTCGGCAATTCAGCTTCAAGACAAACATTTTCAGTAACGTCCCTTATATATAAATGATGTTATCAAGTGAATAAAAGTACATCCTGTGGAATCCTCCACCTATGGAAGAATGAATAAGATACTTAACCCTGATTCAAATGAAAACTTATATATAAAAGTACTCGCATTAATTAATGATTAAAATTATTAATACTTTTTAAACAGGGGTTTGTCAAAATCATGCCTAAAACGTTACTTGACATAGCAGATAAATGAATGAATTAACTTAAAATAACACCTTATATCTATATATTACATAATAACAGTACAATAGGCGGCCTTATCCCAATCGCTTACAGCGATTTCTTCCAAGCAACCAGGGATGCAGAAAAATAAAATTTTGTTAAACTTTTGAAATTATTAATTTCAAAAAAGAGAATGTCCTTTTTGGCACTTTTCTATACCTCTAACCATTCATAACAAAAAGTTAAGACATCGTTCTTTCCAATCTCACTTTCTCACGTAATCGTCTGAATGGACCAGCACAATAGACGGTCGCTAATAGGAAACAGCGATGGTCAAAGACGTAAATGTTTTCGTTCCAAGAGAAAAGCTAATCCAAACTGTTTGGGATTACCCACAGCGGATATGAGACTCTTTTGTCGCAGTATTTTGGAACAAAGATACGCTTTGTCGTAGAGCTAAGCTGAACTATTCTTGCAAAGTAATACTCGTAGATGATGAACATGACGAAGTTTTGTTTGAAAAAATCTATGGTTGTCTTGTGCAAATCTGTAGTTGCATTGCATTCTATTTTGTATCTATCAGTTCTTAAATTCTGAGACTCGATGCCGAACACAAAACAAAATATGAAGGCAGCCATTAATACCCATGTAAAAAAAAATTACATCATTTTGTAAAAATGTCTTTAAATTACCAAGGACAATACATTCGCGTTGAGTCTTTTTGTATTCATTTAAGCAGTTGCAAACTTTGAGCATGTCATATCTACTCTAGCCACACTCGATAACGAAATATCTGTTAACACGTTGACAGTCCGTGCATTACATGTAATGCATTTTTGGTCTGGCTGTGACGTTCGTGCATTACATGTAATGCATTTGCCGAAGACAACTGAATCGCGTTTCCTGGGCTGGACTTGAGAGTTAGAACTTTGGTTTTCTAGGGGCGTATGAACAAATAGTTTATACAAAAAAAAACAAATGGACGTACCACAAAATTTCGCAAAATAGACGGGACAGTCAACGTGTTAATAAACAACTAAGCTAAAAATTAAAACTCAATTATTTTGTATCGACTTTGAAATATAATTTTAACCAATATTTGTTGAATAAAAGATCTTAATCGACAAGAAAAGAGTGAATTCTAAGCTAAATGTGGGCAGTTTGTTTACAAAATTTGCATCCATCGAATATGTCTGGAATATAGCTACATACAATGATATCATCCCAGCAGTGGCTCATAGTATAAAAAGTAAATTAATTTGTTACCGTAAGTTTTGATAATTATTATTTGTATTAATTAAGTGCTGCAGATATTGTTTCGTAAATAAATAAAAAAAAAATAAAAAAAATTTAGTGACGCTCGCACATAATAGAGAAAGAATCGTAATCCCATGCCGCCATTTTAAAATGAGCCATTACATAAACACGACAAAACAACAATGCCTTTTATGTCTCACAGTTACAACACAAATTATCGCCAACAATAAACAATAATCGTAGCTTGATCTTGTCACGATCTAAACAAGGAACCTCTCAAAAGTTTAAAAACCAATGCTTGACGTGTTTACAGATATTTCATATCAGATTTAATGTAAGCACGACATTCAAATAGCGTCAATGGTTTTGGTGCTTGTAATTTAGAAAGTAAAATGAGGAATAGTGTGAGGGCAGAATTACGATACATACGTAACTTCTAAGAAATCTCATAACGAAAATACTCGTAGCTATACTTATTATAGCCTAAGTTTAATTCCAAGCTTAGAGGTACAACTAAGTATGCAAAATTTCAAGTTTAGTACTTTTGGTATGATGATACATCCATCTATTGGTTTTACAAAGAGATCAGCTCTATCATCATCATGATCTCCAACCTATAGGTTGGGGAAGGCCTATGTCCAGCTGTGGACTATTATAATAGTCCACAGCTGGACATAGGCCTCCCCAATGATAGGCCATAGCGCTCTGTCTTCAGCTTGCCACATGCAATATCTTCATCCATCCCTCCAACATCATCCAACATCTGTTTTTCGCAAGTCTAAGGATAGGATGAGTTAATTTGAAAATTATCTTCAATTATTGTAGAAAGCGATAGGTCTATTTATTACCAACTGGTAAAATAAAAATCAATTATGTTATATATACGTAGATACGTTGTATCGAGGTCTGCCTTACAAAACGAAAATCAGGTACGTATCCTAATTGAACTCAGTCCGTCCTGCTCCTGGCCGCGACGCGCACGTTCGTTGAACACGAGGACTTACTTACGGAATATACTTAAATAAACCTCGAAAATGCCAAGTTGTGTGTTCCGAAAGTGCAATAACTACACAAGGACTATAAAAACCAGAAAGGGTGTATCTTTTCATACGTAAGTACTGTTGAATATGTTAAAATGTAAAATGGTGAATTTTATTTTACTCAACAATCATTGCCGCGCGGCGTTGCCGCTTTGCCACCAACACGAATGAAACAAGCAATGCGTTAAGTTTATGAGTGACAGAGATAATGCCATGCGGCGTTGTATGTTCGAACGTCGACGCTAGGTATGTAGCTATAGTAAAATATCGCAATGTTTTTATTTCTTTACAATGAGTATGACGTCTCTATATGTAAAATCTCTTTGATAAAAATCACTTATAACGGGATATTTAGCATGATTTTATTTTTGTATTTGCCAATATTTCGGTATAGTTTCATGCGTAAATATTGGAAAACTCAAAAATCAAACCATGGTAAATATCCCGTTATTAATGACTTTTGTGTTAATAATAACCAAGATGAAATTTTTATAGGTAAAAGAAAGCTAAGACCTCCAGCTTCTCGACTATAACTACACACTCATCACAGTCATCACCGATTCTAGAAGCAACAAAGGAATCGATTCAGATTTCAGAAAAGAAATCGACAGTTCATGAAATTGTTATTACAGTTTAGAATTACAATAAACGATTTGCCGGCTCGTGTCTAGTGAAAGTAACTACTATTGATTGTGATGCTTGTGACATTTTAACCTGTTGATTAAATATTTTCAAATTTCTTCGGTTTCTGAAGAACATTAAATACTCAATAATCAATGATTTATTGCTTACATGTGTATAAAAGTTCTTAACACTTTGACTGCGATATTTTTTGACGACTGCGATCTTTTTTTAAACTAAAAAATTCGTCGGCAGCGCGAATTTTTTAGTTCTACACAGCGGTTGTGTTGCGCCGCACATGCGTTTTGTTCTAAAAATATTACGGCTGTGCTGAGTCACAAAGATCTGTATTTTCTCAGCCGCTGCGCTAGTGTGGATTTACGCATATTAGTCACTTGTAGAAAACACATACCGTGTGATTTCAGCACTTAAAGTGTTAAAAAATATATATAAGTCCAACATGCACTCTGCAAGGGTATTGCAACATAAATTTAAATTATTGAGTCTAATAAATATATAAATAGTAATTACATTATTGAGTCTATCCATAAAGTATGCAGTATGCATGAATTCAATAAGCTGGTTCTTTTTCAATTCAGTTGAAACTTTTAAACTTATACGTACATTTTTCAAAACAATAGAAAACTTGTGTTTCACAACTAAGATTAACTTTTAGGATACAAGACGTGACGTGTTATTCATGAAAGCTATGAAATAAATGATTATTGATTATTATTATTGATTACAAAGAAATGCGTAAAAGGAAAGGTTAAAAACGATATCCAACACCATAAATACGGTGTCACAGTACAGCGACAAGAAGTCAACGTAACATATTCTAAAAGCGCTGGTTACTTTATCACAGCAGATATTTTGTACTTTTTTATCGCGTGATTTAGTAGACACGTTCGCAAAGACCCTATTGGTGGCAAGGATGGCATCCAGAGGTCTTCTTACGCCTCCATGATTTATACTGTGAACTGGAAAGAGGTTCCGCCATCCAGTTTAATATCTTTGATTTATGATAGAAACTACGCGTTTAAGTGCCAGTTCCCTCGATGATATGTTGCTCGACTGTTACGATTCACTCTTTTTTTTAGCTTGAGAATAATGACACAGTGTAGTTCGTTTTAATAACCACCCATGACTTTACCGTCGGTGCCTTGGGCGCGAAATTTACAACCGTTCGTTTTCGAAATGCATTTATTGAGGCTTTCGAAATCAAGTTCTAATGTAGATGTAACGGAAGTTTTGATATGTTTTATAATCATTTACTTGATTTCAATTTGAATCCGGATATCCCACTTCTATCGGACTTATTGAATGTCGGTTTTTTAAAATAAAGACAAAACGCTCATTATCGCTCGATTTATGGAGTAGTAAAAATGTTAAATTTTAGTGGGTTGATTGCATCGACTAGTAAAATATTTTTTTCTTCTGCAAGGGTTTGATAACACGATAATAAACTGCTCTAATTGCTGGCCGTGTGGTGCCAGCTTAGAATTTGCACTACCCCAACTCTTCCGGTGGTGTCGTAAGAAGTCATCATCATCATCATAGCATCTCGTCTATAGCAGTCCACTATTGGACATAGGCCTACCCCAATGAGCGCCATAGCGCCCTGTCTTCAACTTGCCGCATCTAGTATCTACCTGCAGTCTTTTGCAGGTCGTCATCGCACCTGATCGGAGAGCATCCCACACTACGTGTACCGAGTCGTGGTCTCCACTCAAGAACAAGTTTGCCCCAGCGGCCGTCGTAAGAACTAAGGGATTTAGTTCAATAAGTCTATCACCGAACTGCGATCCACAACCCGCATGCCCGGCGTGGGGATTATGGGCATTACCCCCATATGATAAGCCAATAAGACGCATATCATAAGCGCCTTAATGGCGGCCTTTGTCCAGCAGTGGACCAGTTTAGGCTGTAGATGTAGACATGATGAAACTCGCTGTGCGTTTCTTTAAACTTATATTAAAAAGAAATTGTTCCAAAGCCACTTAAAATGAAAAACGCATTGAAATGATTCCAGTTCACAAACAAATGTGTCACCACTCGTGAACCTGTGTACCTCAGACAGCACAATAACTCATCTCGCGTAGAAAGCCACAAACTATTCTCAAGACAAATAGTTCTGACGTCAGAGGGGCTCGATTGAAGAGTTTGCCATGTGCGCGTATGTTTGTAATCTCCTTCAAAGACAAACACAAGAAAAACATACTTTTATGCTTCATGCACTGCATATTATGTCGACAAGCCACTTTTAACCTTAAAACGGGAGAGATACGTATCAATTTACGGTTTGGAAATTTGAATAGATTTTTCTAAAGGGCAATTCAAGTACGTGACAGATAGAATTGAAAACGTTACGTTGTGTTTTTACAAAGTTAAAGATTAAAGTCAGCTAAGCATGTTCACTCACATCTTAAGCCGTTGTCCCACTGCTGCACTACCACGCACACTGTACACGACCACGCCGCGCATTTTAGCTGCGTGGGTTCGTTTGTTTGACAACGTGGTTTAAGCGGTACGCGTAAACCGGCAATGTAGACCACGGTTTACGTGTACCGTGTGCATTGTGTTGACAACGTTGAACTGCGTGGATGCCATATTCAAATAAGCCATGCGTGTATGGACTTGGAGACTCACGATAGGGCTGGTCCACCAGTTCAAAGTCGCTCAGCGAGCTATGGAAAGAGCTATGCTTGGAGTTTCTCTGAAGGATAGGATTCGTAACGAATACATCCGACAGAGAACCAAGGTTATCGACATAGCTCAAAGAATCAGCAAGCTGAAGTGGCAGTGGGCCGGCCATATCTCGCGAAGAACCGACGGCCGCTGGGGCAAACGTGTTCTTAAGTGGAGACCACGACTCGGTAAACGTAGTGTAGGACGCTCTCCGACCACCTGGTATGACGACCTGCGAAAGACTGCAGGTAGATGCTGGATGCGTCAAGCTGAAGACAGAGCGCTATGGCGCTCATTGGGGGAGGCATATGTCCAGCTGTGGACTTATATATGCTGATGATGATGATGATGATCTTATTTGAGGGTAGCGTGTTACTGGTTGATGATTATGGGTTGCAGTGGACGTCATACATAACGTTTTCAGGAATCTCATGGGACTGAAGCGCTATTGTAGCGCGTCAGAAATGTACACAACATCCCGTGTTGACTCTTTCAGCGCCATCCAGAAAAAGAGAATAGCCTCATTTATGTCCAGAGTTGACATGTGTAAAAACTCAATCATAAGGAGTACGGCAGATCGCTTGATCTTGTCTGATATGAAGGTACAAACAGTTGGTAGCTATTGCCACCTAGAATATTTATTAATTGTATTTTTTATTCTGACTAAGGTACATACCCTATGTACCTTTTGTTGATTTTACTTAATTTAAAAGTACCTGCAAAAGAAATAATCAACACTGGTATAATATGGTAGATAGGTAGCTTTTAGTAGTCTACTTGGTCATTAGTGTTTTCGCCCTACCTCACTTCTCTGTTTAACTTCAAAGAGTACAGACGTATACCCCATATCTAAAAGTGGATAATAAACTTGAGTTATATTTAAAATCCTCAAGCTGTCGTTTTAATAGCAATATCTACCTATAATCTCCTATACCTTTTTCTGTCTGTATTTTTTTTGTTTCGTGTTTTAGTTATTAATAACTATTTTAAGTAGAATAATATTGTACCTATATGGATCTCGTGTCTGGAAATAAAGAATTTATTTATTTATTATTAATAACATACATTTTCTTGCAAAGCGAAGATAGACACAAGTCGGTGGAACAACTTACTCTGCGTTAGACAAAGTTAACGAGATACAAAACTAGTAAAGTAAAGTAAAGTAAAAGTATATTTATTGCATAATTACATGTGAGAAGATGGTTCATAAAATAATACAGTGTCAATGTAATTTGCCCTTTATGGGCGTGCAATTAATGATTTACATGCATTTTTAACAACTTAATTATAATAAATTAAAAAAGAACACTTTAAAATTAAAAATAAACATAATAGAAACAAAGTATCAGTAAATCAGCTCAATAAAAATATTCAAAATTTAAATTGATTATTTAAATTTTTAATATTTTTTAAATTGATTATTTGTCTACATTCTTGTCATTTGTAAAATCTTTAATAACTAATAACATTTATCATATAGTATGGTTCTAAGCTTTCTCTGAAACATCGTAGTAGGCAGCTCTCTCATCAAAAGCGGAATTTTGTTATAAATCTTTGGTGCCATAGCAAAGAAACTTTTGCGCAACACCTCTTTTTCGCAGTCAAGAGTACACATTTTTAATTTATCTCGTCTATTGCGATGTACGGCATCAGATTGCTGGCAAAACAGGTGCGGGTTGTGTCTGACAAACATACACGTTTCTAAAATATACAGTGAAGGGAGAGTTAGTATGTTGTATTTTTTGAAAAAGGGTTGATATGAATCTGTCACTTTAAAACGAAACATAGCTCTAATACACCTTTTTTGAAATTTGAACACTTTGTCGACGTGAATAGATTAGCCATTAAATGATTAAGTCTAACTGATGTCATATTCTCGTTAAACGTAATCATTACAAATTCCTTTGTCCATTTCTCAATGGTAATGTTTTTACTTTACCTTTCTTCTCAAAGGTAACGTGTAACAATTACCTTTGCAAAAGGCCTTTTCTTAACCACAATATTTTACGATTAGACTTTATTATTTGCAACTCAATTAACGTTGTTATTAAAACATCGTATTTATCTAGACAAAGTTTCTAACTAGTTTGTCTACGTAGGTGGCCATTTGAGAGGCCAGAAGAGACTTTTACGAGTACTTCAATAGGTGTGGTAGGCACATATATATTAAAAATAATAATAATAAAGCCTTTATTCAGATACATTAAATTCAGTTGAACTAAACTAAGTAGGTAGTAAGTGGTACGTTAAACTAAGTTTACAATATCATATGCTTAAAATAGACTATTAAGGCACTACACACACTACAAGAATTATTTATTGCATCTGTTTGCCCAGTTTTGGCAAAGGCCTCATCTAACTGCTTCCTCACTTGCTCATGCAGTTCTAGATTAAATCTGTCCTGGTGTTTCACTGTTGTGGTACAAGGTAGTTTGGTCATATTCTTGAATCTCATCGACGTTCTTCGCTGAGGCCGATGATAGTCCATTTTATAATGTTTCTATGCTAGGGTCAGTTCTTTTAGGCTTTCTCCGGTTCTCAACGATAGCGTTTTGTATGTTGCAACATATACAGGTTTCTTCCTAGGAATGCTTTTACTTATTTTAGCAGTTAGAAGGTAGTTAGTAGGTAGGTAGTAGTCTTCTTCCCCCACGGTGACACTCTAGGTTAACTAAACCAAACCATTCTTTAAATTGAATCAGCACAGCTTTTCATAGAGCTTCCTACATAGTTATAAGTTTATACAGTTGCCTGAACGCACTTGAAATAACAAGAAAAGAAGCCAATTCTATGTTTATTTTTCGAATTCGCTGGCTTGAGAATATGTCAATCGTTACACAAAGACCCATTTTAAAGGGTTGTTTTTACAAGATTAAAGTTCTCGCAAATTCTTCCAATAGATTGAATATTTAAGTATACACAATGTTTATACAGGAATAGTGAGGTATACAGCTAAAGCAACAAGGGCTGATCAGTTCTTATTGCTAACTCCATAAAGTTGAAATTGTCAAAGTCATTGACAACAAAAGCTTTTAAAAGAAGACAAGTAATCCTTTTTGTTGCCATTTCATGGTGCCTGTCACATTCAATTGTTTAACTCAATGTTACATAAATGACAATCTATTGTGTTCGTTTCTGTTAAAGATAAACATCATAAATTATTTGTCAATCATGGTTTTGTTGAAGTCTAAGGCCACACGAAGCTTTTGTGTAAGTTTTGGGTAGACTATGGTGAACCTATGTAATTGAAGACTTATTGCGTTAAAGCTATTCACGGACATATCTGGGCTTACGAAGATTTTTCTAGAACTTTATATGTAGTAGGTAAATCCAAAAGTGCAGATAACAGTGGTATAAGCCGGATATGGAAGTAACTGCATTAAAAGAATGGATGTTAGAAAATTTACGATCCTTGAAACTCATTTACTGGACATTAATGTCGTAAAAGATAATAAAAGAAACTGCTGAAATTTGATGGGTAATTGAAAACGATTCGTTTTCAATTAACCATCACATTTCAGCAGTTTAGTAGCAGTTTTTTTTATTAAACGATGATTGGACAATAGTAAAACATTTCAACATTACAATTTCTTTTTTTAATAAAAAAAGAAATTGTAATGTTGAAATGTTTTACGAAATAAAGAATTTTTTTGAAATATTTATTATAATATTTATTATTATAAAATTCAATTGAAATAAAAACTTTTCATTTTCAATGAAAAGTTTTTAAGAAAGTTTTTTTAAGAAATGAAAACTTTTCATTTTCAATGAAAACTTTTTATTTCTTTAAGCTTACAAATAAGCACTTAGACACGTCATATTTTATAGTTCACTTAAATTTTTTGTCCACCAGTGGAAGAAGTGAGAAGAAACCACTAGTATGTTCATAACTTATGTGTCTAGTACATTTGATTTGATTAAATGTACACATATTACACAATGCATTATGTTTTTGTAGGATTTTTTTTTGCCAGGAATTTTTATAAATGATTTAATGTTATTATATTTTCTTATTGTTTACTATTATTTATATTTTTTTATGTTAATTTGTTATAATGTAATTAGCTAGAGTAATTGGTTTTAATATAATTCATAATTCATAATTCATTTATTGTAATTTCATGCATACAGGTAGTATCTTAGGTGTAGTCTTAGTGGGTAGGTACACAATGCATAAAAACCCTGTCAGGGCACAACAATTTTTGGGTTCTTTTTAAATGTTAGCCTAAAATTCTAAACAATCATTATTTATAAAATTAGGAATGTCATATAGGAATTATAGGAATGTCATGATTAGGTAGATAGGCTTGCTAATTTAATCTGTAGGTATGTCAGCTAGTACACTTTCAGTTTTTTGTTTTAAATTGTCATCGGAGAAAAATTCATGGATTGAATAATAGCATTTTTGTAGTAGTAAAGTTTTCAAGTGTTTCGTAAATACATTATCTTTTGGTTCGCATTTTAGGATTTCAGGTAGTTTATTAAATATTTTAATTAATCTAAATTTGGGGCTTTTGCTAACTGTTGTTAGGGTTGTATCAGGGAGTACTATTTTATTTTTATTTCGTCTATTATAGTTATTGTCTAGTTCTTGTTTTGTTTTAAAGTAATTTTTATGTTTTCTAACAAACATTGCCGCTTGTAATATATAGATGCAGGGTAAACTAAGTATTTTCTTTTGGATAAAGTGTGGTTTGCAGCTTTCTCGCGGAGGAATATTTATAAGGATACGTATTAATTTTTTTTGCGTTATAAAAAGTTGTTCAAAGTCCGTACTGTCACTCCATAGTATAACACCATAGTTGAAAGCTGAATACGCATGAGCATAGTAGGCAGTTAGGGCAGTTTGGTAGTTTGTGTTTGATTTTAAAACACTTAGAGCGTATACAAAACGCGATAGTTTGGTTTTAGTAGATTCAATTTGTTTTTTCCAATTTAAATGTGTATCTAGGATTATTCCTAAGAGGCTGAAGTCGCTTTGCTCGTCAATTTTCATAGTTTTGGTAAGATTTTTAAGGTCTAAAGGTTTTTTTTTGTATGTTCTAAATTGTACTATTTTAGTTTTACTATAGTTTATTTCTAAGTTATGTTCTCTGAGCCATTGTTCGCATACATTAAATGATTCCTTAATATAAGTTATGTCAATGTCCATTGTGCTGCTGAAAAGAAGCGACACGTCGTCAGCGAAGAGTGTGCATGTCGTGGGAATATATTTTGGCAAGTCATTTATGTATATCAAAAAGAGGGTACATCCGAGTACACTTCCTTGTGGAATAGATGCGTTTGTTGTCAATATATCGGATGTTACCTTAGTTGTTTCGCGCGTATCATTATTGTAGTGATCTAGCTGCACAAGCTGTTTCCTATCATGTAGGTATGATTCAAACCATTTATGTGCAACTCCTCTAATACCGACACCGTATAATTTCTGAAGTAGTATTTTGTGATTTACTTTGTCGTATGCTTTTGTCATATCTAAAAATAGCCCGATTCCGATTTTTTTTTCGTTAATTATATCGTAAATTTTTTGTACAAAGTTATAAGTCGCTAATGTTGTTGATTTATTTATTCTAAAACCGTATTGGTTCTCGTCGAAAACATTGTATTTTTCGAGGAAATAATTAACGCGGGTTGCCATGATTTTTTCAAAAATCTTTGAAATGGTAGGTAACAGTGCTATAGGTCTATAACTACTTGGGCTTCCGGCGGCCTGGCCACCTTTTTTTGCAATCGGTCTTATTTTTGCTATTTTTAGCTGGTTCGGGAAAGTGCCTTCTGAAAACGATTGGTTAACGAGCTTTGTTAAAGGTTTGAGAAAACCAGATTTACATTTTTTTACGAGGATTGGTGTAATTTCATCGACGCCGTGACTGTGTTTGCTGCTCATTGAGCTTATAACATTACTAATTTCTCGTTCACATACCGGTCGCAGGTACATCGAGTTAGTCGAAGGTGAGTGTACCGGCCGGCCACACGCACTATGGCTTGACCTTCCAATCGATGCAAAATAGTTGTTAAATGCATCCGCGACCGCTCGTGGTGACTCATCCGTGTTTTTTAATGTTATGTTTTTAGGTAGATAGGTTTGTTTGTTAGGGTTTGTTATTTTATTTATCATTTGCCAGATAGTTTTTATTTTGTTTGTCGATTTGTTCATGGTGTTAATAAAGGATAGCTTTTTCGATTGTTTGATGGATTTTTTTAAGATTTTTTCGTAGCGTTTATAGTATTGTTTAAATGTTTTGTTTTTAAGTTGGTTAGATAAAATTTTCAGCAGTCGTTTATTTTTGCATGCTATTTTTAGACCTTTTGTCAAGTACGTGTTTCGGTTGTTGTTTTTCTGTTTTATACGAGTTTTAGGAAAAAAAAGTGTTTAGATTCGAGTGTAGTACGTTGGCAAATATTTCGAAATTCTTGTTTATGTCAAAACTATTGCTAAATGTTGTGTCCCAGTTTATCTGTGATATTGTTTTTTTAAATTGCTCAATATTTTTTTCTTTGTAAATCCTTTTTGTTTGGTATGTTTCATTTTTCGTTACTGGTGGTGAGCATTTAAGGTTGTAAATTATGCTATAATGATCTGATAAACCATTGTTTTCTATTGACAAGGTGCCGTAGTTTTTTTTGTTTGTGAACAAAAGGTCTATGCAAGTTGATGAGTTGTTTGTTTCTCGTGTCGGTTTATTTACAATTTGCTGAAAATTGTGTTCTAGCATTGTGTCGGTCAGTCGTTTTTGGTGATAAGAATTTGTCAGCATGTCTATATTGAAATCTCCGGTGATTATAATACAATTTCGTAAGTATTTCAATCTTAACAAGTTAAGTAATTTATCTAAGAATATGTAGAACGTATCAATATCTCTATTCGGCCTGTAAATATTGACTAGTATTGTTTTTAATGATTTTAATTTTACTACACAGCATTCGCTTTTGCATTCTATTGACAAGTTTGCAAAGTCCTGGAGTTCTTCGTGTGGGAGACCTTTTCGTGTGAGAATGGCTACTCCTCCGCCTCTGGAGCCAGTTAATAAATAAACATATAAATAATTTTTCTATCAACATATGTAATCTATTGTATTACCTAAGTATATCAGTTATCTAGTACCCATAACACAAGCTCTGCTTACGTACCTTGACGCTAGATGATGTTGTGTGGATTGGACATTCAATCGTCCATTATTTATTTATTTGTTTTAATAAGGATTTTTAATCTTGAAGATCTAATCGCAATATCTCAAGGAATTACGACATCTCTTATGCCTTGTAAAAATAAATTTATATCTGCAAATGCCTCGGGCAAGACGGTGGGAATGAATGATAGCCTTAATCCTCTTGCGGGCAGCCCTAAACGAAGGGTTAGCTTCCACAAACTAACATTGTATAGAACAAACAGTATTTCAGAACACGAAAGTCATTTAAAACGGGATATTTACCATGATTTGATATTTGAGGTCACGGAAGAACTGAAGGCACTGCGAGTAAGTTTTTATGGGCAGACATACCGATCTACCCTCATTTTTTGTCTTTTGCTTCGAACGTTACCACTAATGATACCACTTGATTTGAAATACCCTTTATATATATATTATATTTGATTGACTCTTTACGAAAAGAACTAGAACGAAATAAAATGATTATCTTTAGATAATTTAACAAAATTACGTCTTCAAAATTACGATTGTGCCACTAGTTATAATTAGTATTTTTATTAAAAAATTTTTGTATTGATGGTGCAATAAAGTTATATTGTATTGTATTGTATTGTCTTACGTTAAATTAGGTCTTGTCGTAACCATATTCATCATCATCATCATCAGTCTATATTAGTCTACTGCTGGACATGGGCCTCCCCAATGAGCGCCATAGCGTCCTGTCCTCAGCTTGACGCATCCAGTATCCACTTGCAGTCCTTCGCGGGTCGTCATCGTCATCCCACCTGGTCGGAGGGCGTCCTACACTACGTTTACCGAGTCGTGGTCTCCACTCAAGAACACGTTTGCCCCAGCGGCCGTCGGTTCTTCGCGAGATATGCCCATATTACACCATTCAAAATAAGAAGTTAGGTTTTTATAGCATATGCATGTCTATTGCATGACCAATAGCCATTAATATTTTGGGTCATGAAACTACCGATGCAGTTGGATTTACAAATAGTTATGCGACCTGACTGATTAAACCAATAAGGCTTTTCACCTATTGATCCTATTAATATTGAAATAAACACGCGTTTTGAATTTAATTTATATTTTTGTATTGATCTGATTGAATTGACTCGCAAAAGTCGAAATGATTTATTGCAATTGCGAAATGTTTGAATAGATAAAGTTGATTGAAAATAATTAAATTTGCTTATTATAATGAATACCAAATAGTTGTGGTATTTCATGGAGTACCTAGATCTACGACCGATATAATGTTGTTGAACATTAAATTCTATATTGATTTTGCTGAATTTAATTTATATTATCTTTCATACATACAAACAACCGAAAGGTTTGAAAGTAGATTAAATTAAATTAATTATAGTTTGACCAAAACCGCTGTACCGCGCCTGAGGTATGCGAGACGGGGGGGAAATATCGGCCGCACCGATCCATCAGTCTGCCCACAGACTACTCAGGGATACTAACGTGTCTGCCGCCGTCAACGCATACTCTTGCTCTTTTTTCCTCGCCCCCCACCTCGCCGCACTTTCCTAAGGAACGGTACAGCGGTTTCGGTCAAACTATATTGATCCGTCTCATTAAAAAGAACAACACAGTAAACGCATATAATGTAATCCTGAATTTTATGAATATGTAAATAAAATTGAAGACAATCCATCAATCCTCTGCGAGGGCTCAAATCTCGTGACAAAAGCATTGAAACATGAAGTAATTTTAATTTATTGGGATTATCCAGCAATATTTTAAATAAATAAATATTGCTGAACAATCCACACAGCATCATCTAGCCCCAAGGTAAGCAGAGCTTGTGTATTGTATTAAGTATATGAGTCATTTAGTACCCTTAACTAGACGACTAATATACTTAATACAATACATTACATAGATATATATTTTTTATTATACATAGAGAACGACCAGAGCACCCGGAACAAATATCTGCAAATCGTATACACAATTGTTCCGATCCGAGGGAATCGAACAAGCAACCTCCTGCAGGCGGACCTTCGCCCACCGCGCCACAGAAGTCGTCAAATATTATGTATTTGCATCTCTGCATTTCACCTCAACGTTGGTTAATGCTGCTGTATTTATTGGTCCTAACTTGCGAAGTCTAACCAAATCCGCTAACTGAAGGTGCAAAAATGACGTAGTAATGCAAATCCAATGATGGTCATTGCGCAGAAAATATGGAGGTATCAATAGTAGAATGGCCAAAGATTTGTCACAATAATTTCTGAGCTACGTGTATCTGTATTATTATCCAGATAGATACAGATGTGACATTGATGTGCTGTAAATGTATAATGTACAATACACTATCACATTAAACCCTTGAATAATACTGTTTTTATAGTGATTTTGTCATAGCTTTTGTTCGTTAGGAGAGTGCTTTAGAACAACGTTAAAATACATATATGGCTCAATTTAATCCGATTTGACGACCGATGTGGCGCGGTGGGCGAAGGTCCGCCTGCGACGCAGAAGGTTGCTGGTTCGATTCCCGCCTCGGAACAATTGTGTGTACGATCTGCAGATATTTGTTCCGGGTGTTCTGGTCGTTTCCTATGTATAATAAAAAAAAACTATCTATTTAATGTATCGTATTATGTATATCAGTTATTTAGTACCCAAGCTCTGCTTACCATGGGGCTAGATAATGCTGTGTGAATTTGTCCAGCATTATTTATTTATTTTATTTGTAAGTTTTTATAATTGTTATACTAATATCAATTATAAGAAATTACAAGAAGAAGAAGAGAAAAAGAAACCACTAGTACACTTGTATTGTTCTAGTGGTTTATATGTAATAAGCCTGCGTAAAGTATTCGATGAATGAATGTACACATTATTGCATTTAAATACATAACAGAATAAAAGCTTATCGCTAAATTTTAAAAAAACAGCGGCCTTATCGTTGACAACGGTTTCTCCCAGGCAACCTAGGGATGAGGAAAAATTTTTATTTTCACTGCGGAAGCTAGTATTGAGCTGTTCGTGATAAATGGCGATATTTTAAATACCAGAACTTCACTACATAGTATAAAACAATAGTCGTTTCCCGCTGTCTGTCTGTCCCTATGCTTAGATCTTTAAAACTACTCAACGGATTATGATTTATAGATAGAGTAATTCAAGAGAAAGTTTTATAAACCATTTGACACATAGATTTCTAGCCGCAGAAGCCGCGGGGCGCATCTAGTGTATATCCTACTAATATTATAAGCGCAAAAGTTTGTGAGAATGTATATACATAAATGTTTATTGCTCTTTCACGCAAAAACGACTGATTGGATTTTGATTAAACTTCACATTAATATAGCTTACCTATCAGAATAACACATAGGCTACAGTTCATAAAGATTATATTGTATATTATCCAAAATATCTATCACCACGCGGGTGAAACTGCGGTGTGCAGCTAGTTCTAGATAATGTTGGTAGTTCATTTCATTTTTCATTTCATTTATTTATTTCACAAACAATTTAAATTGTGTCGGAAATTTTACATAGGCTTATAAATATAGACAATTAAAAGATGAGTATACAAAATAATTCTACAAATGTCAAAAAAAAATATTACAAGTAAACAATGTCAAATAAAAAAAAATTTTTAAATAATTATAATAAAAATGTCAAAAATATTCATTAAATTAATTTTTCTTTATACTATATGTTAATGTTAAATTATTTATCACAGATTCTCAGACTTAAATTTGTCGGCACAGAACTCCTCCAAAGAATAGTAGCACTTCTTTAATAAGTATTCTTTTAGTTTATTTTTAAATTTATTTACATTATATGTGCTTTTAGAGGAAATAGGCAATTTATTGTATAATGTTACAGCCTGGTGCCGTACACTATGCTCTGAGTTTTACTCGTCTCCCGTCTACTCCGGTTTGGTAGCACATAAAATAGCAGCAAAGCACGTACAAAAGCTGACTCTAACGTTCCTGCTAACCGAAATCGTAGCTCAGCGTTCATACCTACCAACACTCTGTTAAAGCCGGCATTGATTAATAAACCTCCTTTCGTTATTCTATCTACAGTAGTCTTACAAAAGTTAGACAGAGACGCGGTCTATTCCGGTTTGGACTCGGAATCGGTCTAAATATGTGTAGGGGGGAAAACTGGAAAAATAGCATTCCTGTTTTCCCCTTGCAGGGGAATTTTCAAAGGGGAAAACTGGAATTATTATTTTTCTATTCCAGTTCTCCCCTTTGATAAGACCAAAAAAAACCAATTAACTTAACCTGATCGTTAAATGCATGGAACTTCTATTCCTTCCAAATTCTATGAGGCTATGTTAATTTTAGTTCCCGAATAAAATTAGGGACTGCATATTGTTTGTCATTTTGAGAGATTGTTATCTGATTCAGTAGTTCCGTTATACGAGGTTGGAAATAAGATTTGCGTCTGAGAGTTTATTTAACACTTTAACTGCTGAAATCACACGGTATGTATTTTCTACAAGTGACTAATATGCGTAAATCCACACTAGCGCAGCGGCTGAGAAAATACAGATCTTTGTGACTCAGCACAGCCGTAATATTTTTAGAACGAAACGCATGTGCGGCGCAACACAACCGCTGTGTAGAGCGGCAGTACGAATTTTTTAGGTTAAAAAAAAGATCGCAGTCAAAGTGTTAAGGAGGACAATTTAGGATAGCGTGGCAATCGATAGCGTTGCTCTACGAGTATCTTTGTCTATGGCGGGCATACTATACAATGTATATAATTATGCAATGTATATGTATGTATAGTGATGACGACCGATGTGGCGCGGTGGGCGAAGGTCCACCTGCGACGCAGGAGGTTGCGGGTTCGATTCCCGCCTCGGAATAATTGTGTGTACGATCTGCAGATATTTGTTCCGGGTGTTCTGGTTGTTTTCTATGTACAATAAAAAATATCTATCTATGTAATGTATTGTATTATGTATATCAGTTATCTAGTACCCATAACACAAGCTCTGCTTACCATGGGGCTAGATAATGCTGTGTTAATTGTCCAGCATTATTTATTTATATTATTTATTATTTATAGTACAAGCGTTGCGGAATCCCAGAGCTCCGCGGGGCACCGCAGAGCCTGGGGTTAGGCGACGCCTCTGTAGGGGCTCCTCAACAATCATCATCAGCCTATGTTGGTCCACTGCTGGACATAGGCCTCCCCAATAAGCACTACAGCGCCCTGTCTTTAGCTTGACGCATCAAGCGAAGGATGTCCTACACTACGTTTACCGTAGTTTAGGACGTCTTCAAAAACTGAAGTAGATACTTACTCATTTTGATATTGTACTGTTTCGATAGGATAGCAGGATAATAGGACACATCCTGCTATCCTATAAATATTATAATCGCGAAAGTTAGTGAGGATGTATGCAAGTATGTTTGTTGCTCTTTCACGCAAAAACTACTGAATGGATTTTGATGAAACTTCACAATAATATAGCTTACATATCAGCATAACACATAGGCTACAATTCATAAAGGTATATTATATATTATCCAAAATATCTTTCACCACGCGGGTGAAACCGCGCGGCGCAGCTAGTTATTTATATAGCATAGCTAGGTAATTGTTTACGTCAACAAAAAATATGGATATCAAAGTAAGAATCTTTTTTTAACTTAAAAACTTTATTTCTATTTTCAATTCTGTTAATGGTGAGTGGGTAGAAATAAAAATAAAATTTTAGGTCATCTTTTACTAACCCAGAATAGAAATTCTATTAACGACGACGATTCAAAACTCTTTACTTATGGTTCTTACGTCAGACTATCGATTGGATCAAATATTTACACATTATTTGGGTAGGGTAGGTTTTATGGAGGCATGTAACGTGTAACGTCGAACTCTTTAATAATGACATTTTCGATAATTGTAATGGATGACCAACATTCGGTCCCTTATGGAATTATGGAATGAGTAACTCGTTTTTAAATAAAATAATTTGTATCGTTGGTATAGCTCAAGGCTTCAGAGGCTTTTTTTTATCGACAAGTAAGGTGTCAAGGTTATCGACATAGCTCAAAGAATTAGCAAGCTGAAGTGGCAGTGGGCCGGCCATATCTCGCGAAGAACCGACGGCGGCTGTGGCAAACGTGCTCTTGAGTGGAGACCACGACTCGGTAAACGTAGTGGAGGACGCCCTCCGACCAGGTGGGATGACGACCTGCGAAAGACTGCAGGTAGATGCGGCAAGCTGAAGACAGGGCGCTATGGCGCTCATTGGGGGAGGCCTATGTCCAGCAGTGGACTGCTATAGGCTGATGAAAAGAAAATAAATAAATAAATGTTGCACTAGATAGACTACACAACAAACAGTCGTAAACCCTCAAGATAATTTTATTATTATACATCTTCGTCTATTCTAAACAATGCGGATACACTCTCAGCCCCTTAAATCACGTCCCTTCGATGACATCAATAAATTCCGATTCTAATTATTTGAGAACGATATGCTGACAAATAAAACAACGCTTCTGGCGCTCTAAAATAGACCCCATTCCAACTTTATTAAACCCTAAATTAATTTATCGAAGAATTCGTAGACAGGAACGCAATTAACATCTCTTTTTTATATCGTGAAAATTTATTCAAGACTCGAATTATAACAAAGCAATAACTCAGAAAAAGGAAATTTAAGTAGAGGAAGAATTAATTTTTCCCTTTTAAATTATTTTAATGGAAAAAAATAAATATGAAAGGAGGAAATGTTAAAAGTTGAATTACCCGCGAGCTTTCTGAAACGTTTAATTTGTACACCATTGTATCCGAGAGACGACCGACAAAATTAATTACCGTTTGCTTATTTTTTAATTAAAATTAGATTTTATGAAACGACCGCGCCTTAATCCTTAATATTTCATGAAAGATGGAAATTTCTAGTGGCGCCATATTGTAAGAAAGGCATCCATTTCGGCTATATTTTGCATAACTAAGTGGATTTATTTCTCGGTTAATACGGCCTACTTTCTTCGCGTTTTATGACCGTTCTTGTTACATAAAATATTTAATATTACCCGAAACAAATTCAACTTTATTGTTACCAACGCAGCGGCGCGGTGGTAATAAGTGAAACCTCCGATAAAATAAAAATTCAATCATGATCTTATTTAAATCGAATCTGATCAGAACGGATATCTCAATCGCATTGAATTTTTTCTCCCCATCTAGCAATTTGTAAACATTGGAGTGATCTCCGGAGCCGACACGGTTCAAATTCAAAACACGCCAACGCACAGGGAACCCAATCACTTAGTGGGTCATATTGGTTCTTTCGTATCGACTAAATTAACATATTTTCTTTTATCGTCGAATATGGGGGTCCGGCCGGTCGGTCTTATCAAGGATACTTCCAAAAATATACACAAGGGCAAGTAGGTATAACTCGGTTCGTGGATGAACAAATGCGTCGACGCCCACGGGAGAGAAGATTACCGCATGTTTGGAAATAAATCTTTTGAGACAGTTACGTACATTTGTGGCAACAAATGAATGTCGCTGGCGCTCCCCTAGTCTGGTTTGGGCCAACCACACCCGAAGGTTCGGTTCGACGTCTTGATTGCACAAAACCATTTGTAAGACATTCCGTTTCACTAGCAAACAAGTGAAAATAACAAACATTGAGGTAGATTCGTGAGTAAATCTAGGCTGGATAGGTTGATTCCTGCTTCATGGTGGACAACCATGAAGCGAATGTCCATTTCGGTTACACCAAGGCAAACATAATTTAGAAGAAAAACACGTTTCAATCGAAAGAAACGCGTTAACGCGTGCTGGGCACAGGACGTATATTTGCTCTGCCATAAAGTACCAGGGCTTCAGAATAGCCAGGAGTAGCGAACAGTAATTTTTCTTCTCTTTTCAATTTCTTGTACTAAGCCAAAACGCGATTTTGAACAAATATGTAGTATAAATAACCAGACCTTAATCGCACATGCGCCTTTAACACTTTGTAGAAAGTACCAAGCGCTCATTGACCGTATATGACCGTAACGCACCTCCGCGTTTTGGGGCACGTGTAGTTGTACAATACACCAGGCAAACATAACATAGAAAGAGCAAATTAATAAAACAAACGAAACGGACGAACGCGTGCTGGGTGCTGGGGAGCACATTTCCCTATGATAAAGTACCAGGGCTTCATAATTTCAAAGAGTAGCAAAACGAAGTAGCCGAACAGTCGTTATTCTATTCGTCTCCCTATTTGTCGTGTAACACCATTATGGGGACTGAAAAACCGCTTTATCGAACAACCGGGGCTCGACCCATTCACAGCTTTTGATTTATGTGTCTGTCGCCCGCTAAAGATTACTTATCTGTACAGAGGAATAAAAGCTTATTTATCAAGGATATGAGTGTGGCGGACGAAAACAAATCAGTGGTGATAAAGTGTATAAAATATTGTTCATATGACTGGAGACGGTGAAGTTTTTTGTTTGGATGGTAATAAATAATTACGATTGAGTGTAAGCAACTGAGGAATGAGCCTGGAAGAGTTTACGATAGTCATTTGATTGAGGAGACCGCCACTTGGTAAACAAGGATTATATTCACTTGGTAAACATGATATTATTCCCTATTGTAAGGTGAGTTAAATTTATTTAATTTTATTTTTACAAACTTGTTAAGGACAATCGTATTTTACGAACTCAAAAGATGCAATGTGCTTTGATGACTGGTATGGCGCGAAGGCGAAGGTTTGCCTGCGAGGCAGGAGGCAGTTCCGGGTGTCCTATGCAGATAATGTATTGTATTAATTATAGTATAGACGACATAGCTCAAAGAATTAGCAAGCTGAAGTGGCAGTGGGCCGGCCATATCTTGCGAAAAACCGACGGCCGCTGGGGCAAACGTGTTCTTGAGTGGAGACCACGACTCGGTAAACGTAGTGTAGGACGCCCTCCGACCAGGTGGGATGACGACCTGCGAAAGACTGCAGGTAGAAGCTGAAGACAGGGTGCTATGGCGCTCGTTGGGGGAGGCCTATGTCCAGCAGTGGACTGCTATAGGCTGATGAAGTATAGTATTCAACAGTATCTACCCATATCACAAGCTCTGCTTAGCGTGATGCTAGATAATGCTATGTGAATTATCCAGCATTATTTTTTTTATATACATATTATATGATATATAATGTAAAAATACTATTATAGAAAGTGACCATGTGCATGCAAGTGAGCAAAAAGGCGGCATTCACATAAATAAAACTTTAATGACATAATTAAATGGCAAATGGCAATAAAACCTCATTTGACACATCTCAATCACCGTCCCACCCGCACAGAGACATCATTGAATAGTTGCTATAATAATTTGGTTGTGGCCAATGCAATTACAGTGCCGGCCGTTCAAGTGCCTATTTCACTCAGGCAATTTGCTGTAAAACTATTTAATTTGAAGATTCCAATCGAACTATTGCTGCTTTTGTATAAGCTAGGCTGGAGGTCAGTTAGGTTCATTTTATGAACTATTTGGATACCAGAATACCAAAATTTGTACTAGAGATATTACATTTTAATATCGCACCATATTTAAGAAATATGGTGCGATATTTAAGAATACGTCGCGCGGTGGGCGAAGGTCCGCTTGCGACGCAGGAGGTTGCGGGTTCGATTCCCGCCTCGGAACAATTATGTGTACGATCTGCAGATATTTGTTCCGGGTGTTCTGGGCGTTATCTATGTATAATAAAAAATATCTATCTATGTAATCTAATGTATTATGTATATCAGTTATCTAGTACCCATAACACAAGCTCTGCTTACCATGGGGCTAGATAATGATGTGTGAATTGTGTCCAGCATTATTTATTTATTTATTTATTTATTTATATTTATAGGCTTCTTTGTAAATTTCTAAGAGACAGATAATTTGGGTACCAAAAAAATCTGTATTAGATATGTTAATTTTTTTAAATATTACACTATATTTTATAGGTTTTTTTTTCAATTTCTAATACGAGATAGATAGATAGGAAACCCTTTATTATATCTACCACACAAAACAGAAAGCAATACTGTAGAAAAAAAAATAGAATAAAGGATGTTTAAGGGTGACCTTATCGCTGAGAGAGATCTCTTCCAGGCAACCTTAGGATGGACTGGACATGAAGGAACAATATAGACGATGGCACTTTAATAAACTCTAATCTTCTTTATTTCTTAGTCGTTTTGTAGCAAATTCCACCCTAGAGTCCAGTGATACTTACACCTCCTGTTATTGTTATATTCTGTGACTTACACCCCAAAATCTCATTGGCGATGATTGCATCAATTGTGCGGCATGCGGGCGGCTTGTTGATCCCGATATAAATTGTTATAAAATTATGGAAATGCCGCCAGGGACGTGATAATTGCCACGCCATACCACGACAGCCGTCATGGGCTGTTCTCGTCATATTAATGTCATGATCATTGGGTATTAGGAGTCGGCTTCTTCATAACAACATAGTCTATTTCACCTTGGTCTACACTTATACTATCGATTCCCGGCTCGGGACAATTGTGGGTGAGATCTGCAGATATTTGTTCCGGTTGATATTTTTTATTATATGTACCAAAAATATATATCTATGTTATGTATTGTATTAAGTATATCAATTATTTAATACCTATAACACAAGCTCTGCTTACCTTGGGACCAGATGATGCTGTGTGAATTGTCCGGCATTATTTATTTATTTATTTTCACTCACACTTTTACACATTGTTGTATGGTCAATCAGCTCAAAAACCGGCAACAAAAGAATTTTGCTGCTTAGGTATCATAATTATTATGATACCTAAGTAGGTTAGCCTAGTAATTTTAAGAGATCGCTTTAAGCGATAAGGCCGCCCATTGTACAACACATTCTATATTTGTCTTTTTCCTGTCCAGTGTATCTGTTTTTATGGTGTGCAATAAAGAATAATTGTATTGTATTGTATTTTAAGATTTGGTTTGAAAAAACATTTTTCAATACTAACCTGTCCTACATTAAGCACCTAACAACATGCGTCAAAAAACCACAAATGACAAAAAAGATGATTCGAAAATAATTGAAATATTTCTCGAATCCTAATGGATTAATGCCGAAAATGTCTCTTCGGCTTATCAAATGATGGGGGTCGTCTCTTCAAATGAAATGTGCCTGACTAATGCACGGCTTTAGATTATCCCTTTCCTTTTCTAACTTGCGAGGTAGAACCAAGTCAGACAGAGAAACAAAATAATTTAAAGAAAAACATAATGCAGGGTTGAAAGCGGCGGATTCGTGTCACCTTGCAGGTAGATCAATAAAAGACCCATTTCATTAACTCTGAGGCAGACAGCACTTATAAAGACATTAAAACCTCTCGGACTTCCATTTTGTCCGTTCCACCGCTTTTTTTAGCCTTGTAGTTTCTGCTACAGATATCACGAACAAATTATTATCAAGATACACTGCTACTAATAAAGCTGGCTTAATGGCTGACAAGATGAATCAAGATGATATCGATCGGGTTCTGTAAGCGAATTCTCATAATAATAAATTAATTGGGAGCAAACAAAGAGCGTTCGGCGAAAGATTTGAGACTATTGGAACGGTATCAGAGAAATGCTGTGATTAGATTGAACGAATGCATTCTCTAATGAGACGCTGAGGAAGAATGGCAGAGTTAAGTAATGGGTCTTTGTCGGCCATAAACATGATCGTACTGAATAGCAGATTGAGGAAATAGCTACAGGCTTAGGTCCAAATTATGGTTTTTATCGAATAAATGAATGGGAAAATGTTATAATGTAAAGAGGAACTGTTTGGTTGGGTGTACTGACTGTAGTATACAAACCATAGTACCTATATCTAAATAGTATCGAGTAGATAGTATCAACCTGGTATGTCTTGCTTGTGGCGAGCGAAGGTCCTCCTGCGACACAGAGGTTGCTGGTTTGATTCTGCGTTGGGACAAATATTTGTATGTAAATACTTGTTCCGGGTATTCTGAGTATTTTCTATAAATAATAAATAATATCTATTTTTATAATCAATATCTTAGAAAAAAATCTATTAAGTATATCAGTCATCTAATACCCATTGCACAAACTCTTGCTTAGCTTGAGGCTAGATGGTGCTTTGTAAATTATCCAGCATTATTTATTTATTTATAGTTCAAGCGCGAATGTTGAAAATGTTGTCCTTAGGCAATGCATCCCAGTGTCCTTATATTGATATTTTTGCCTAATTCATAATATAAATGCCGAATTAATAATAAAACTATCAACACCAGGGATTTTAAATATTTTCTCATTAAACAACGAAATAAATGTATTTATTTAGTTGTTTACCAGTGTTTACTAAGTCTCAAGCCGATGGTGGCGTTTTGAATGAACGATAAACCTACGGAATGATGAATGGTTCAGACGTTAAGTACTCTTATGCCTATTTACAGGTCTTTTGTTTCGAGTGGCTATTTAAGTTCATGGATAAGGTCAGATTTGATGGATGGAATCTGCTTTGTGTCCAATTCATTATGTTTTACGTCAAAATGTTTGCATTGAATGAAGGGTAAACATTTATTTAGTACTAGCGGACCTTCCCGGCTTCGCACGTTTTAGTACGGATCCCTAACTTTTTAGAAATAATATAGCCTATGTTCACTGAGGAAAGTGTAGCTTCCCAACGGTGAAATAATTTTTCAAATCGAGTAGTATCGGAGCATTACAAACAAACAAACAAACAAAAAATCAAACCTTTCCTCTTTATAATATTAGACTAGCTGCGTCCTGCGGAAATCTATGTGTCAAATGATTTATAAACATTCCTCTTGAATCACTCTATCTCTTTAAAAAAAACTATCAAAATCCGTTGCGTAGTTTTAAAGATCTTAGCACATAGGAACTTAGATAGCGGGAAGCGACTTTGTTTTATACTATGTAGTAAAGCTAATTCCATAATCGATTTTTCTGTTATTTTAAATACCACCATTTATTATCAGATTATGGTAGAGTAAACTGATTCAAAAGATAACAATCTCTATTTGCCAATAAAAACAGGAATGCGCCATCTATAAACAAATAAAAAGCTTATGTAAAACATCCGATTGTCCTTCATTATTGGACCTCACAAACATTATTTAAAGCAGGCCCGAGTATCGCGTCAAGATATCCACGATAATAAATCAAGAAAGGATATCTTGTAATAGACACCGAGGACCGTCTCAGAGGGGACATAAATTTGTTTTTGTACGTTTTTTACTAAATCATTTGTTCTGGAAACATGAGAGCGACTGCGACAACGTATCGCTGTCTGCTTTGTTTTAGCATTCATAACCACGTACTTCATTCTTCGACGACCTCTGTGGCGCGGTGGGCGAAGGTGTCCGCCTGAGACGTAGGAGGTTGCGGGTTCGATTCTCGCCTCGGGACACTTGTCCCGAAACAAATATCATTATCATCACAATCGGATGTTCAACAAATATCAATATGTAAAACATCCGATTGTCCTTCATTATTGGACCTTACAAACACTTGTTTGTAAAAACTGTAGATATTTGTTCGAGTGTTCTATCTATGTATAATAAAAATATGAATCAATTTATGTATTGTATTATCTTTGTCAGGCATCTAATACCCATAACACAAGGTCACAATTCTCTGTTTTGATCGGGGCTAGATGATGCTGTTTGGATAGTCCAGCATTATTTATTATTTAAGTATTTATTCTCGCACCTACATAACTATCGTTTAGATTTGCGCTTTGACTTAAATTAATCCACTGTTATAATAAGTCTAAATACTTGATACCTTTGTTATAAACCAATTTTTTATTTTCATTTATATACCTTCAAACGATGTTCACCTTTACTTAAAGCCCATTATACATTTAAAATGGTGACAGAAGTTATGCCTCATCACTAAATTTAACACCTGGCCTGAAAATTATAGCTCTAGCAACGTAAGGTGCCAACTAAAGTGTAATTTACTTAACACCAATTTCGACATAATAATACCAGACAGTACCAAATCGCTAACACGCCATATGTTTTGCCCTGATGTCACCTACTAATTCGACTTTGATAAATAGGTCGTAACATTATAGGAGGACCAATGCTGCCGTTACCATTTGCATTATTTCTCGTCTTCGAGATTTGGGATCTCGTCCGTTGGAATTGCGGCATCCCTATTTCGATTGGGTAGCCGCAATTTCGAGTATGATATAGCTTTACAATTAGATAGATATTGTTCTAAAATTTGTTTGCTTCTTATTATGATAACAGATAAGCAAATATAGTTCTTTATGGCTGTATTGAGCGCAGATACCTATCTTTTATACGTAT
Organism: Eupithecia dodoneata; assembly: GCA_947044415.1. Lineage (NCBI taxonomy): Eukaryota > Metazoa > Arthropoda > Insecta > Lepidoptera > Geometridae > Eupithecia > Eupithecia dodoneata. The sequence continues at coordinate 3,743,500 of OX345665.1, forward strand.
TTCTTAATTCATTTCCCACATTAGTTCCTGATTTAATTGGATTAAATTGTTCTTGAATGCGAATGACGTAACTTGTTTTCTACTCTACCTGTGTTTTAAGAACATTTGTTATTACTCTGGTGTGAACCTAAGTTTAGTTGTTGTTGTTTACTAGTTTTTACTTTTGTTGTTATAGAACTGCTTAAGCGATGTTCTGACATCATCTTATAACTATTTTCGTCCAGAAACAGAATCCTTAGTAGCAGACAATAATATAGTTATTCACGCATGTGGCATATGCTTTATGTTACAGTGATCTTCAATTGATTGACGGGTGGTTTCGACTCAAGTACCAACGGATCGTTCACTGGCTATTACTCATTACAGATTTAGCAGCTCGTAAAATACAATAATTACTGTCTATAAGTCGTTTTGAAGGAAATTCTTTGTCTGTGCTTAGTGAGTGAGTAGATTTATTAGCTGGTAATGAATATTCGTTCTGTCATAATTTCAATAGGGTATTATTGAAAACAGGATGAATAACAATATTCCTAGGGATTCTAAAGGTGCGTCCAGGTTAAGTTACAAAACATTTTATGCAATGCAATAGGACACCCCCAGTTACATAACATATTTTGTGAGTATCAAAAAGCTTATGTAGGTGGAAAAAGAAGCCGCCAGAAGTGGATGCTGGTTTTTGCCCAGCAGTGGGAAACGAAAGTTTATGTAAAAAATAACAATTTTGTATTTATATATAGGCTAATTCTTTTTAAATCACGGTATATGTTCATAATATTTAAATACTCTGACATTTGGTGACTTTTTATCTAATTTCACCCAGTCTATTACTTCTGAATAAGGAATAATTTATGATGTTGTGAAACATATTTCTGGTAGTATATCGCATTGTTCCTTGTTTGACTAAGTGAAAGCTTCCAAATTTCTATTAAAACACGTCCAAAAGCCCACTTAAACGTGAAATGAGTCTTCTACGGTCCACAATTCAGACCCATCAAAATGTCAAACAAAATCATTCATTCACACTAATCTAATCACAAAGCCGGCTTCCGTGGTATTCCCACCGTACAAGCAGTAAGTCAATACAATGGAGCACACAAGTGTTCAAATGTGGGTGGTCGAGTGCACCTTGCACAATGCTCTGCTCATAATGAGTGCTCTTTCGACGCAATGAGGCCAGAGATAGAGCTTTTACTCTTTTTGATGCGAATGAAGATAAAAATAAACACATGTCAATTGTTTTCGTGAATAACTCACTATACATTCGCGTGTTTTCAGCTGCAAAATGGATATTTGTTTTACAACTGAAAATTCAAGCTACCAGTCATAATCCGATATGGTCTAGTGGCTAGGATACCTGGCTCTCACCCAGGAGGCTCGGGTTCGATTCCCGGTATCGGAAGTACTTTTTGCTTTAATAATGCAAGTATTTTTACACGCCATCAACATTTTTTATACTGTTCTACTATCATCACATCTTTCTAACGCAGTTGGCATGTAAATATAAGAGCTCAATAGTAAAGATTACGCGATAAGAACTGTGAACTTTTTGCAACCACTTGGGAAATATTTCTTTGTTCCACCTTTTGTTCAATTGCGTTAACATTTGAAATGAAAAAAATCAGTAGTAAGTAATCTCAAGCTGAATAGGAATAGCCAAAGCGGAAACGGGTGCTTAGAACGACGTCTAGACAATATTTTTACGCGTCATTTTTGCTTTTACTCGCTATAGTTTTTACAATTCGTTTTGGCGCCTTAGCTCATCCGGCAATAAAGTATTCTGGAATCGTCGGCCATGTTTCTTCGGACACCCGAATGCATTATGCTAATTCCGTGATTTCCTGTTAACGTTTAGAAAAGGTCAGACTATCGCCCGAATCCGATTGTTTCCAATTCCTCAAATATTTCTTAGTATTTGAATTGGGATTTAGGAATACCGTATTTGCATGGGAGATTTATAGTAGATATTAAAGATGGCATTTTTGCGCTCTCATGTCAAAATATAATTTAGGTAGGTGGGTTTTATTTTATGGAGACGTTATAATTTAGTAGGGTTATAAGAATGTCTTTGAGATTGTTGATATAGAAATAAAATAATAAACAAAGAGCGTGCATCTCAATAAATTAGTAAGGTATGAATTCTGTTCATACCATTCAATAGAATTGTATAGAATTTTGTAAAAATACTTAGTTAAAGGTCACAGAGTCATCATAATTTTGCATTTTACGTTACTTTTCAATTTAATATTATTATTGGGTAGTCCAGAATTATTTACTGTTTTTCTATTTATTTTAATTATTCAGGTTAATAAATCAAAATGGAAATGATGGTAGTGTAATAAAAAAATAATATAAACCTTAAAATATCGTAATATAGCAAGTGCACATTTACAATAATTAATGTAGTTAAAAAATGTATACACGTACAAAAACCAAATAATAATAATCGAACTAAAAACAACGTTATTGGTGCGCGTTTTTGACTTCTTTTGGGGGGGACACAAGGGCAAATTATGTAGTTTTAAGCATTTTATAATAACTGAGCTCTGACTCTCTTTCTAATTATATCTCCCTTTTTTCGGATGATTTAGTTAAGGAATTTGTGGTCTAAGCCGCGACCGGTACGTTCTTCTTATAATCCTTTGATTAGTCACTAATAGCTTTTCGATAGTTAATCTTAATACTATTTTAATTTTAATAGTTTCTGGTATTTATCATCATTTTGAAAATGAATCAGAAATATGTTAATGCTTTATCCTTTAGTCGTAAATAAGATATTGTGTTTGGATATTTGATCTATGAGGGTCGCTTAGTCACCTCTTACCGAAAATTTGAATCTAAGTCCATCTATTTATTCTATAAGAACTCTGACTACCTGTCTGTTACCTTTGTTCTTCTAAACGGCTAAATAGATATTAATGAAATTGAAAGGTAAGAAGATGTAGATTGTATCCCGGGAAACGACATCGGCTATGTACCTACTTTGCCAGTCGGATAGCAACAAGTCTTTCATAAACGAGTGTAAAATTCAGGTCTCCCTGTGGATATCAAACACGCAACCTCAGAATCTTGACTTGATGTTCAGCCACTGCACTACAAAAACGCAGTTATATCGCAAAAAGTCTAGAATAACAGAAATAGAGCGCGTATAGAACGTCAGAATGTAAATCTTGGTCATTTACTGCACGCATTTCCTGTTGCCAACTAGTTTTATTCTATTTAGAAAATATGCAACCGTTAGAAATTGAGTCTTTTAGAAACACATATTAATAGTTGATACTTGAATATAGTTCAATGTCAACTTCAACACCTTGGTTTGGCTCAAAAGATGGTATTGCTCTCCAGATCTTGCCAAATTCAAAATTTTATTTTGTTATTGGATATACCAATAGATGAATAAACATTTAAAAACAGCTTAAGCCCAAACAGTAATTAACATTATAATTGGAATGTTTAATTCTATGCAAAATAAGCTTGTTATTGTACCGTGTCTACGTGATCTTATTTCGTTTGCTGTAGGTACCGTTTTGTAATGAATACTGTTTTGATTAGGTCGATTACATTAATGGAATCTCTTGACGTGGAAGTTCTGATTTTAGCTTCTAAATGTCTAGATTGGGTTTTATATTCATCGAGGTTTCTTTAAATTTCTAAAGTAAATAAACAGTTGATTTCCGAGTTTATAGCTACAGTAATATTTTATTGCACAGTAATATTATTATTTATGTTGTACTGTGCCAAATAAGTAGATTGTTTGCCAAATAAGTTCATGGATTGTTGATGTAATCATATTAGTTTATTTATTTTTTTAATGTAGAACACTTAACTCATCTGGTTTTTTGTCAACAATAATTTAGTTAGCTAATGCGCAAAGAAAATCACACTTCAATGGTTTGTCGTGCGCTCCACGCGATCTATTCATCAAAGTCAGACACATTTTTTTCGGAAAATAACAAAAGCTTCGACGCTAAACACTTCCATTATTAACTCTGAAATAGACAAAGCAACTTTGTTCTAAACAAAAGAGATGAATAAAAGGTTGTCGCTATTAATTTCTACACTTCTGACATTTGTAACGGTGCATCTTTTGTAGTTCTTTATGAAAATCTTAACCCCGTAGAGGGAAAAATTGGCGCACAGCATGTAAGCTTCAAACAAGATGGCAACAATAGAATTTGTTTCGTTTAAACGTTTCGCTTTCGGCGTAATTATAGATTTTTTGTTGAATCGAAGTCAAATTAGTAACGCAGCAGTGTCACCTGAGCCGAAAGAGTCGGCCAAAGTCGGGACCCCACACACAAAGGTGCGTTATTTTGGTCCAAAGGCATTCACTACTCAATAATAAAATGTGAGTCCTCTGTTCTCTTAGACCCCACGGAATGTGTGGGACCCGAGAATTTTTTTATGTTCATGCTTATCATTATAAATTGTGAGATATTTTTATATTTACGCTTCAATATTTCGAGGACATAACATGAGTTGATATCCGTGAAGTGTTGTAGAGATCCTTAGAATGTAGCATGAAGATTTATAACCAAGTCATAAAGTTCATAAACGTATGACACCAAAGTAATAATAAAACTAAATCTAAAGGAAAAGTAGACCATACTCTCACCAATCTCAGATAATATCATATGTTTTTAAAAAGTAGACCTGCAGTTTATAACTTCCCGACTGCATTAAAAATTCTAGCTCTATGTATACTCTGGTAAGCATTATGCGGCGAAACAGTTGAATGTATTTTAATGAAATTGACAAGGAAATAATTGGAAAAAAATTAATTAAGATAATATTATAAATATTATAATACTTGGAAAAATCAAGTCTTATTTTTAACTAGTTTAATAAATAGAAATGTAACGTTTCTTTCACAAATACGAACATCCATGTTTAACGGTGGTTGGTAGAACCAGAGGTTCCAGCAACGCCGTTAAGTCTCAACTTTACTACCTGATTTCATCTTTCACCCTTGTAAGTTAGCGTACCACTGAATAATTGAATACAAACTTAACAAGTCCCAGAGTTTATGAGGTGCCACACTTCAACACGACCTAGTCTAGCTTCGCACTCTCGGAACTATCTAACAACCAGCTGAACGAGCTCTTCTCACGAAATGCACAAACTAAATCTCCTGCAATTTTACCTGCGCGCTCTCAAAGAAAGTTTGAGGTGCAGCTGAGTTTCTGCTGCAAATTTGGAGGATGATGTTAGTGTTACATAACGTACGGCCAGCAAAAATAGCTGAACATTGACGATTTTCTGGTCTACGAAACCTTAACTTGATCATTTTAGCGATTATGGACGATGCACAGAAATAATTGTAAATTAAAGAAATCTCGTAGCTGGAATTGATACCGCAATATGTACTGGTCTTATTCGCATCTTCTGTACCACAGAGGTTGTATTTTTAGCTTACTAGGTATCGTAGCAATATTATCTTTATTCTCTTCTCATAAAGGCCTACTAGTGTTTTTATTTTATTGATAACATTTGGCCTCGGAATCCTAAATTAAAAACGTTTCGTTTCTGAAAATATTATTTTTATACCAAAGTACATTGAATTTATCAACCGTTATTCAGTATCTTTTATGAAAGGAAAGTTATGTTACGATATTAAATCCTTACGTCTAAGTTATGTTTAAGAAAGCTCCCGGATTCGCGCTTTTCGATCAAGTAAAGGAAGATTCTATTGAAAAATATTGCACCATATTCGAAGGTACCCATACCACCACATAAAGTAAGTCAGAATAATCTTGAGGGCTCCCACGTAATGGATCCTCCAGTTTACGACGTGCTAAACTCTCTCAGTATGGATGAAGCAATGTTCATAACAGAGAGCTGTGTCAAGAATGAAATTCCCAACTTCTTGACACCTTCTCTCAGCTTTACGCAACGTAAACTTCTGAATACACCATAATTGGAAAATTTGTAAGAACTTCATGATAAAAATATACGGAGAGTGTTTACCCAAAGGTTATAGTGAAAACGTCCCAACTTTACACCTAAACAATTTAACCCTTAAAAAAGAAATCATTGCGAATCCGTTGTTTTTGATTTCTACATCCCGCTGGGTGTTGTAGCCCAGCGTCGCGTATAAGACACACACAGCGCTTACACAAAGCGAAGGAAACGCTTAACACACACATTCTTAAGATCAAAGAACGCGCAATCTGTGTGAAAAAAATAACGTTTTGGTCCCAAAAGGGCGGTCCCGTTTACGCGACCCAATTCACGCGAGCGGTTTGGACGAAGAAGAAATTGAATTGATGCCCGCACAACAAATTCGAACGCGTATCGAATTGTTTTACGTTTGACGAATTCGCTTTTGAAAAATTTCAAATTTGCTACAATAGGTCGTAATGATGCAGGGACGCTTCTTTGTCCATAGCAAAACACTGTGTAGGAATCTGTAGAATGAATCTTGGCCAGGCATCCTTTGAAATATTCGCTCGCTATCGATCGTGTTGCGATAGCGCAAAGAAAATGGCTCTCGCTTTTTGTCTATTTATATCGCAAAAATTCCCAACACGCCAACATTCGTACTGCTCACATTTCTAAATCGATATGACATCAGCTCATGAAAACATTTACTTGTACGATCTACGATATAATATCTGCAAATACTGTTGGGTATCTTTTAACGAGTTTGAATTCGCATGTTGAAAAATATAAACATGAAAGCAACTTGATAAATACATTAATCATATCATGAAAGAGAAAATTGCTTTAGAAGATCACCGTTCATTTTCTCCTGAGCTATTGCGCGTCGAGCTTCCATTTGTTAGTGTCTTGTTTAGAAAATCACATCTGCTAAACTTTATTAGCTTGCTTTCGACAAAGGCCAAGTTGATGGAGGCGCGTATCAAATCGTGCGATTCAGCGTGCTCCTTAGCGCAGCTGGTTCGGGCGAATCGAATCATTTTATTTATTGTTCAAAGATCTTATGCGTTATTTATGAAAATCCAAAGTGATTTCGCCACGGTACCCGGACCAGGCGGGCTGATTCGACGAAAGTGTGTCACCTTGCCTAGAATTTGTTACGCGTTACCAGAATGATGCATGGTCTTCTATCATGTTTCAGAATTGAATGTGTCGTGATTTAGGTTTTGAGTTTACTTGATTGATGTAATTCCTTTATTTGCTGATGGAGAAAATATTTTATAAATAAAGACGAGAAAATATTTATCTTTATTCAACAATGTAAACATTCGCTTTTATAAATTAAAATCTTTTTACTTTCTATTCGAACACCAACGTACCTAATACTTAAATTGTGTGATCGTTGTTGAGACTGGTTTATATAGCAATTCCACTGTCGATAGTGATAGAAAACTTGAAACAATTTACTGGAGGCTACCTGATTACGTCGACCGATGGTTCTCTCCGTTACAGCCGCCGAGCACATCCCAAGTCGAAGTTTTTTGCCGCACGGTAGCTGCACCGATTTGATTGCTCTGCTTTTTGCTCTCCTTTTCAAATAAACCAAAGTAATTGTTTGTTTTAAGTCCCGTAGATTGCGTCCGCTGCACGGATTTGTTACAGAGATTTTCGGTGTTGGAAAATAGAGACTTCAAATCGCTTGAGCGCATCCACTACCAATTTATTCTCCTAGTTCTGTGATTTTAACCGTTCTTGGTTCTGAATGTGAACTTAATTCAGAATTACGGAGTGTACTTTTTGCTCTAGAGCAGGTAACAGGAAACGGGTTGTCTGACGTTAATCCCGTGAAGGGCGCGTGTGTGCGTTTGTTGTGTAATCAGAGCTATGAGTGCGTGCGTACCGTGAACGTCGCCTGGTTTTTGTGCACAGCCTGCAGTGGAGCTATCAAGTATCGTTTGACTAATCACATTATCTCGCGTCTCGCTTGCACTAGTAAATAATGCGTGAGATGAGAGATTTGTAATCTCCGAGCTGCCGTCCCCTGGCACTGGTGTTTACAGTCTAACATGTTATAGCGCGCTGTATTCCTACGACCGCGCTCGTTCATCAGATCTCAGAAATGTTCAGAATGAATCTTTATGATTTACTTCCCTGGAGCGACTAGGAGTTTCTCAGGCTACTGGTAACTGGTTTGTTTCCGACATCACTAAATAAGGCGTTCGTATTTGCACCTCATATTTTCAAGGTAGGAGTTATGAACGGATTTCATAACATTCATTTTGATTGAGAGGAAAGGAACCTGTCTTGACTTACGAGAAATAAAAACAGGAAAATGTTTTCTTTATCCCTGAGCATACTTAGCAATAACGAAAACATTTCTAACATGTACGAGTAGACGTTTATTTTATTTTCTCTCGAGAAATCACTCAAGATCTGAGGTTCTTCAATTTAATGCTAATTTTCGTTGCAAATTTGACGGTAATTTCATTGCGTGATCAAAGGCAGCGGACGGAAAAGGTTTGTATTATAACAAAATCTGTCTTGATCTAAAAAGAGGCACGCAATCGAGTTACTTCCCATTATGTCGTTGAGTTCCCGCGGCAATATAAACATTGGACTGCTAAAATCCTCAAAAAGAGCAGGTGATTAAAGGTGATCCAGATTGTATCAGTTTCCACATCAATGACAGGGTAAGCTTGCGTATGAAGCCGGTTGCTATGAGTGAAGGCTGTCAGGGGGAGATTATGGAGAGTCCTGTGGAGTCCTGTCCTGAGGTACGTAATCCGAGTCTTCGCAGGCGGCCGCCCCTCGCTTATCATGGCCGGTGAATTTTCTATGTCTCCTTCTCTTGTCAGGTGACAACCAAGCAACATATCCAGACAAGTTGTTTATTATCATTTACATATTCATACATATTTTGATATATTCTGTATTAAAGTGCATTTATTGTAATTTTTGTGGATTCTATGCTAAATATAGGAAGGTAGTAAATAAAATAAATAATGCTGGACAATCCACACAGCATCATCTAGCCCCAAGCTAAGCAGAGCTTATGTTATGGGTACTAGATGACTGATATACATAATACAAGATATTACATTTATTATGCAGATATATTTTATATACATAGATAGACCAGAACACCCGGAACAAATATCTTCAGATCGTACACACAATTGCCCCGGGGCGGGAATCGAACCCCACCACGCCACAGAGGTCGTCGAGGTAGTAGATAGTTTATAAATATATTTTTTTATATATATTTTTAATTTTTCTTATTGAAACCGATAACGTTAGCTGCCCAGCGCCCTGGAGTAATACCTACATTACTATTCCGGACTAAATATGTTGATTGTAATATAGGTTCCTAAAAACATTAGATATTCGTACTACTACTACTAGTTGTTTATTAAGGCAGTTTCTAACTTTTTCTACTCCTTGATATTTACCTTTTTTTGTCTGGCTTAACTAACTAGTCCTCAACAAATTAATGTTTGTTAAGTTTATACGAAGTCTTTCTCAAAATAAGTTTTACCTGACTTTTAAAGGTTAGTCACGACAATTAGTAGAAAAAAGTCTGTAAAATTGATGATGAAATTGGCTTCAAAGTGTTTGCTCTATAATTAAAATAATGATCCTAATTTCTGACCAGTTCCAATAAGCTTGCTTACCTGTCGGAGTGATTAGCTAATGATTGTGTTTCCTAAAACTGGTGATTTTTTGTTTTGAATAAACATGGTTATCTGGTTTGGTTGTTTTAGCGATTAAAGTTGTTTTAGTATTTGCCTGTGAGAAACACAGGATAAGGCCACAGACGAAAAGTAAACAGCTAACAATGTTGAAAATGCTTGTCCATTATGGAACTCAAAAAAAAACTAGAAGCATATACTTTACCAGGAACAATATCGAATAATCTCTGGCTGACTTGGCAGCAGTGGAGAAACTGCGTAAGATGACTTTACTGTATATCTATATTTTTATAAGCAAGCTAAAGATAGGGCGCTATGGCGCTCATTAAAGGTCTATATCAGCAGTGGAATAATATAGATTGATGATGATAAACAAGCTATTTCATCTTTTACTGCAGTCAGGGCTCTTGAGAACAAACTGACGGAAATTAATTCAGTTTATTGTTATGTTAAATTTCGGAATAAACAGTTCCTCCCAAGTTTCTATACAACTGTTATGATTCGGTAGAAATAACAGTGTTATCATAGAAGTTTTAACACGAAACTTCACTAGTAGACACTGCTGATATACCTGGGGATGAAAGAAAAGCCATTTTGTATCTTATTTGCAATCATATATGGTATAAATCTGTTCGAGAAACTATAAGAAATCATTATTATTAAAGAGCATGTGCATGGAACTAATTGCAATCTAAGAGACAGTGTTATAAAACTCATTTTACTTTGAATGATTACATCAAGAGACGGAACCATTCGTGCCCTTCCAAAACTCTGCATTGAGGATTAGTGTTGAATTATTACTATTATAAATTATATTTTAATATCGTTTGAAAATTCTGGAGCCGCAAACTGGATTTTGACAAAGGTTGGCTTAGGTCGACAAAATGATATTATCATTTTTTTATAATTTGCTTTATGTTACTGTGTACTGGCTACAGAGGATTAGTGTGCTTGTAAAGGTGAGTGTAGCTTTAATGGGAACATGGCGAAATAAGTGGCTTTGTAGGTCACATAATTTCAAACAAGCTACATTTATTTGGATAGTAGGGATTTGTTTCATTATGTTTATCTTCTTTTAAGTTTTCAGAAGAGACTTTAGTTCGTATAATTTTATTGAGTTGGCGTTATTTTAGAATTTCGGATTTGCGATTCATAAGGACACTTGAAAATTTCCTAGCATGGGGAGATTATACATACAACACACAAAATCAAGTGTTTGTTTAAAATTATGAACTTACTCGTATTAAAATTTCTTTTTTTAGAAAAAAGCTGTTGTTCCATAATACATAATATTATGTTGAATTAAACTTTATTGATACAGGTTTTTCTTTTCCACATTTTATGCGGACTATCTTAGTAGCCCAAAAAAATGATCTGTCAACTATTTCTTACGGTTCCTCGTGTCCCACCCAAGGTCTACACAAAAACCCTAATCCCGAAATTCCGAACAAATTTCCGTAATGTCGTTCTCAAAAGTTCACTTAACGACATAATGACAGCAGTGCGACTCGCCGAATAGTCTTGGATTAATGTCGATTTAATTAAACCTGAATAATTTTGATCCGGCCCGTCTAGGGGAAGGCAACTAGGACTGAGAAGGTAATGCTTTTGGAGAAGGTATCTTATTGTAAAAGAATGCTCTCTACTAAGTGCCAGAAAAGGTGGCAATATAATATGTACCAAATTACATTTATATGAATGAAAAAAATATATTGATTATATTGTGTAACATAAGAATTAAAGGTATCGAAATTTTTTATTAATTTAAAATAACACAGTCTATAATTTTATGCGTACTAATAATACGTTTCCAAAGAAATTCTTAACCCTAAAAATGCTAAATTTCAAGATTTGATCTCTTTTGATTTCATGAAGAACATACTCGTAGGCCAACGACCTGTATAGCTAAGTTATCTGGCACCGAGTATACCTAACCAATAATGATAAAAAAAAGCTAGCGTAAATAAACCTGTTTTTTTTTAATTTTTACATTATTTTGGTGAAAATAATATGAATAATAAAGAGTGCTGGACAATCCACACGGCATCATCTAGCCTCAAGCTAAAATTAGAGCTTGTGTTATTGGTGTTGACATTATGTATATACATATGAAATAGAATAGGAATGTAAACTCGGTAAGTAATAACATTTAAATGTTCGTATTCGAGGTTTGTTTCTAGACTCATTGCTTTCTTTGTAACCCGCATCAAAAGTTTCCGACATCCTCAGCTAGATTGAAGGTTGCGTGGGCTTACCCTCAAAGAAAAGGTCTTGTAGGCGTTTCGACTTTATCAAATTACAACCTGTGCCGTTTTGTGCCGACAAAGGGACGCGGCCCACCAGTGTTTGACTCGAATGCAAGGCAAACCTTGTTTTGACGCGTGACTTTTCGAGGCAAACATAACTTTTTAAGGGAAAAGATGTTTGTGTTGCAAAAAGAAACGGTTTTAGCGAGTGCTTGTGGGGTTACCGAGGGTTGAATAAACCATTGATTTAGGATTGTGCAACACCTGTGACTTGTTTGAAAGGCTGGTATAAATCGGCTGGTTATCGGCTTCTGCTATATTCTATCTCCTTTTTACTAAACTACAACCAAATATAGCAAAAAAATGCTAATAATATTAGTAAATAATACGTTATCTTTCATGGCAAACTTAACAGTTTGTATTAGCTATAAGTTATCCTTATAATATTAAGTTTACATTGATTTTACCTATGACTTTATCCTCTAGAGCCACACTTCACGATCCTCTCATAAAATTAAATATAAACAACGCTCTATTGTACAAACAAAAAACCTTCGCGCCTAATTTGGCCCGTTATTAGTCCAAATTCTTTATTAAAACAGTGAACGCCCATAAAGGTCCTTTTACCTGTGACTCTAGTATTAGAGGTAATAAATTCTTCACTAATATTTCCTGTTGATCTTTATAATTTTTTTGACGTTCATCCGTCCCACGGAAGAGGGAATGATTGCGTCTGTGTTTGGCTTCAGCACTTTGTCGTTTGACCTTTTTTTGACTTTCAGGTCGTTTAAATATATCTGCTTTTACTTTTCTTTAATAAGTTTTCGAATTTCTTTTAATTGGAATTTCTAATTACTCATATTTTATTTCGGTAGTAAATAATCTGAATGATTAATTAAATGCAATTAATAAAGGTTTTCTGTGACAATCTACTACTACAATGAAATATTGCATTCTTTCATTCAGTCTTTATTCACTCATCTATCAGCAATTAAGGGGTGAACTGCTTTACGTAGACTGGGCCGCGTGGTCTCTGCTGATGTTGTCCGCACGTGCTACTTTGCAACGGTGCATTCGCTCTTACAGTACGGAGCTGAACTGTGGGGGCGCGCTGCCGATAGGGAGCGCGCGTTTCGCATGCAGAAACGTGCTGTGAGAGCTATTACAGGCGTGGCGTGGGACACACCGGTAACACCGCTCTTCACTTCCCAGGGAATACTCACGCTGCCAGGTATCGTTATATACCAAGTTGCAATGTACGTGCGGGTGAACCATGGAGCATTCGCAACACGAGGAGACGGACACACTCACCGGTACAGGACCCGCGGAGCCGACAAGCTCGCCTCCGTACAGCACAGGTTGGCCAAATCTGACAGGTTGACTCATGTGCTCGGACCTACTATCTACAACCGCCTACCGGAGCATGTTGTCACCGCACCCAGCTTAGCTTCTTTCAAAAATAAACTAAAGATATGGCTCATCGAGAGGGCGTACTATAAGGTCGAGGATTTTCTCGAAAGAAAATTATGATTTTTTATTTTAATGATTGTGAATAATGTTATTATTTTATTACTTGTTGTACTGTGTTATATATTTTTTTCTGCAAATTTAATTAAATCTATATTCCATACTCTGACAAATTGTTATTTATATATTTTTAATATTTAAAATTGTATTTAATTGTTAGTATGTACTTACATAGATTTTTAATATGCGACTTGTAAATATTTTCTTTTACCAATAAAATGACTATCTGACTATCTGACTATAAGGAATTTCATACGCCTGCATGTGTTAAAAAGAGTTTAATATGTGCGTGAACTGAGTTTATCTATATGCCTGAGGTTTTTTATTTTGTTGTTTTGTGAGACATTTTTTCTTTCCAGTCTCGTCAGTAAGAAGTGTTATGTTATCATCATGATAAAGATCCAGGCGAAAGCTTTACCATGTCTTGAACACAAGTTTGTTAAAGAGATTTGAGTATTATGCTTTGTTGCACACACAAAATAAAAAGATTCGTAGAAACTAGTTGAATCGAAGACGTGTTAAACTGAAGAGATAGATTTACAAAGCGTTTTCGTATCCAGGAACTCTTGCAATTGTTTGCACTTTTTAGGTGAAATAAAATCACCTGCATATAGATTTTCTCTACATTTAGGATCTATCTTCATCCTCTTTAAATAGCTATAGTTTTGTCCGTGCTGTCTAATTTTACCTCTTTTGGGATACCTATAATACGTAGGTTGGGATGTAAGGAGGACTCCAACATCTCGTCTTCCAAGCCAACCTGACCTGCACGTGGTACACCCTTCTGATAACGAACTAGGCTCTGGTGAAAATTTCAAATTATCTTCATAATTTGATCATCATCAGCCTATATTAATCCACTGCTGGACATAGGCCTCCCCCAATGAGCGCCATAGCGCCCTGTCTTCGGCTTGACGCATCCAGCATCCTGTTTTCGTTTTCTGTTCATTTCTATGTATAATAAAAAATATCTATCTATGTAATGTATTGTATTATGTATATCAGTTATCTAGTACTCAAGCTCTGCTAAGCATGGGGCTAGATAATGATGTGTGAATTGTCCGGCATTATTCATTTATAATTTATTTTATAAATACCAAAGACATCAAGAATCCCTAAAACTTGAACTGAATTTGATCAACTCTCATTACGTTTTATCTGGCAGCCCACATGACGTATATTAATTAAAGAGCCCTGGGCATGTACTCATGAATTATCATGAGGTTAATGTTAATAGTCACCAATGAGCTCGGAGTAATTATGGAGATGAGGCTTTGCGCGCGCGCATGGTGGGGACGCGAGTTTAAGAACATAGAGTAGGTAGGTTCAGACTGGAGGTAACATTTGTCTCGATGAGAGAAGACGTTATCTAAAAATCTTAGTTTTAGGCTTACTTTATAGAATCAATATCAAATGACGTAGGACTCCATCCTGTGTCATTTCTGTTGTGATTTCATCATAGCGTAAATAAATACCTCCCAAAGTTTTTCCCATATTATATTTTAAAAAGTGTTTAAACCATTTTATATTTGAACTAGCTGACCTTCCCGGCTTCACACGGTTTTAGTTGGGATCCCTAACTTTTTTGAAAATATAATATACGTAGTCTATGTTCACCGGGGATAGTGTAAAATCAAACCTTTCCTCTTTATAATATTAGTATAGAAAAGCCGCATATAATTAATTACACAATTAAATCACATTATTGTGGCAGATCTATGTTTTATTTGACCCATTCAACGCTTAAGTACTTATCATCATCAACCTATGTTAGTCCTTAAGTACTTACTCTCCTAATATTTCCATTTCAGGCGCAAGGAGAACACTGCCTCATCTGTACTTACATCTACTCTTTGCCAGAGTCCGCGAGAGGGCGGGGACACGGCGCGCAACGCTCGCGTGCCTGCGCGCGCGCCACCCAAGCGCTACCGAACGATACCCCACTAACTCTGACGTCACCAACTTCTATATATAGACAATCCACTCATTTATTAGGATCAGACATTTGGAGAACCAGTATGAAGGACTGAAGAAAAGCTCAAGTAGAATTTTAGTTTAGTTTTTTAATATTTAGTAATTTATTTATGGATTGTGTGTATAATGATTACAATCTGTAGTAAACGGCTTAAAATGTTGACTATATCGTAAGCATGGAATATCTTTTACATCCAATGTGGGTGGACAGTATTTTTTATAAAGTTAATATTGTCTCTTCATTCATTATTATTGTTCCATTGTTCCTTTATACAATGTGTATTGTCGAACCTTGATCGAACGAGATGTGCGAATACACGACATATATTTATCGATAAAAAATAAAAAATTATATGTTACCTATCTCAAAAATAAAGCAGATTTAATATTTTTATAATGGTAAACTATCTAGCTTTCAAATAAGATTACTTTGAATAAAATACACCGTTTACTCAAAAAGAAACGAAGAAAAAACTAGATGAAGTAGTTTTCATTAAAAAAAATATTAAATCGGCTTTATTTTTGAGATAGGTAACGTATAATTTTTTATTTTTTTATATTTATCGATAAATATATGTCGTGTATCCGCAAATCTCGTTTGATCAAGGTTCGACAATACACATTGTATAATAGGCCTTTACACTACCTACCTTTATACTTTCTTACTAAAATGTAAAAACGTGTATTATAGTTTTCATCATCATCAGCCTATAGCAGTCCACTGCTGGACATAGGCCTCCCCCAATGAGTGCCATAGCGCCCTGTCTTCAGCCTGCCGCATCCAGCATCTACCTGCAGTCTTTCGCAGGTCGTCATCCCACCTGGTCGGAGAGCGTCATACACTACGTTTACCGAGTCGAGGTCCCCACTCAAGAACACGTTTACCCCAGCGGCCTTCGTTATAGTTTTCATACACTTTTATTTAAGTATTTTAAACTACGAGTTTTTTTTTCATTTTACAAATTACAACATACAGTGTCTATTCAGCTCTTCTAACTGTCTGCACATTTCCCTCACGTATTTACCTACTTTATCGAACGAATCAACGCTCCAATCACGTCACATCTTACTCCAGGCTTCAAAACAGGATCTAATACCTACCAGACCTCCGGCGCAGGTGCCCAATGAAGGCATTAAACTGAATCGCCCATTATGATTAAGCGAAATTGCCCTCCTTGTCTATGTTTGCAATCAGCTGAAATAGTTCGAGCCTCGGGGTTATTGATTAGTTCGTTCTGTACTTTAGTGATCTATGATAAGTTCTGCAAACTTTAGTTTCCTACTTAATTATTCAGTGTTTTACAAGTTTTAATTAGGAAGCATAAACACATATTAGAGAGGTATAAAACCTGTATTGGGCCGTCAAAAACTATAATGGTGATGATGTGTAATATTTAGTGATTTGTGGAAGAAGTACTCTCTTTGATTTTATGAATGCCTGGTACTTTATCATACAAAAATGTGTTTCCAGTGCCCATAACGCGTTTGTGCGTTTCTATTGCTCGAAAGTCTACACTTTCGTAGTTATGATTGCCTGGTGTATTGGAGACTCGCCAGTGCCCTAGAACGCGTATATGTGAGTTTTTCATTCACTAACAGAAACAAGATTTTTGTATGTTCGAAACATTTTTCCACTTTAGAATAACTATTTAGTAGGTACTACGGATTTGTTTGTCTAGTATCAGAGTTTCAACACCAATGTGGACAAAGATAGCTTCGTTACTCTTTAATAGTGTGAAACCCTGGTACTGTAACAGCTTCCAGTGCGATTGAACGCGAATGTGTGTTTTATTTTTACAAAAAGGTTTTATCTTAGCTATGATTGCCTGGTACATTCGACAACCGCTTGTGCCATGGGACGCGTATGTGCGTTTTTATTCTAAACTATAAAAAACAGAAATACCTTGGACGAGAAGGTATGGGCGATTTTTCTGGAGATGTATTGTATAATGAACTCTAGCTATTTATTTTATACGTGACCTTATAGGGCATCTGTCTTCTAGCTATCTTCTTACAAACTCATATTTTTACGTAATTCATGTATAAGAAGTTATTTCGGAGATGAAAATAACAATTATTCAGAACATTATGGGTGGGCTTCTTAATAAACTCAAGCATAGTTCCAAATACTTATTGCGCTATCGCACGCTATGCAACCTTTTCACTTTAATAGAACAACTCATCTCTACAATCCGTCTTTAATTTTACCACGGGGCTTACTGTGACAAAGTTCTATGTCGTGTTTGTTAGGAGGTAGCTTAGCCTATCGCATTCCTTCACATTTGGCAACAATAACAATGAACGGTGTCAACTTACTATTTCCATTCAATGGGACAAAGTAATGACCACACAGATACAATACGTGTCTTGAGCATTATGAAATCATAATGACCAGTGAAAACCAATGTTATTATTTCCAGAAGTAAAATAAATAAGTATATTATTATAGTGAATAGTGAGCACTACTTAGTGTTTGACAACCTATTAGGTGCAGCGGGCTAAGGGCTGCCTGCGACGCGGGAGGTTGCGGGTTCGATTTCCGCCTCGGGACAAATGTTTGTACAATCTGCAGATATTTGTACCGGGTGTTCTGGTCGATTTCTAAGTATAATAAAAAATATGTATATACATAGGTTATATTTTTTTATTATATCAGTCATCAACCAAGTTCTGCTTAGCTCGGCTATAGCCGAGCTAAGCAGAACTATAGTAGCATTATTTTTTTACGAGTATCACTATAGAAGAGTAGTTTTAATTAGGTGATTTGGTAGTAACAAACCATATACTATACTCTATCTCACTTATCTCAGTCATCATCATCTATGTTAGTCCACTGTTCGACATAGGCCTCCCTTAATGAGCGCCTTAGCGCCCCGTCTTCAGCTTGAAATGACGCATTTAGCATCTGCCTGCAGTGTTACGCAGGTCGTTATCCCACCAGGCCGGAAGGCCTATAGGTTGACCAAGTCGCGGTCTCCACTCAAGAACACGTCTTCCCCAGCGGTTGTTGATTCTTTGCGAGATATGGCGGCATGCCACTACAGCTTGCTATATCGGAGCTCTTTCCCATAGCTCGCTGAGTGACTTTGAACTGGTGTATCAGCCCTGACTTGTGTGTTCACGTCTCAGCTCCGTAGGTCATGACGGGTAAGACATACTGATCACAGTCCAAAAATATTTTATGTTATATCGTACGTATCTCCATTTTTCAGCCACAAATTTATTATGTCCTTTAGAATGCGCATTGCGCAACGCATATTAATACCTCAACCTACTTAACATTCCCATTAGGTGTGTCGGTGCCCTTTTTGTTCTATGTAATTCAATATTCATAAAACAGATAATATTCATTTCCCTTTTATAACACCAAGGCATAATATTTGAATGAAGATTTTTGATACACTTTGAGTGCTGAAATCACACGGTATGTGTTTTCTACAAGTGACTAATATGCGTAAATCCACACTAGCGCAGCGGCTGAAAAAATACAGATCTTTGTGACTCAGCACAGCCGTAATATTTTTCGAACGAAACGCATGTGCGGCGCAACACAACCGCTGTGTAGAGCGGCAGCACGAATTTTTTAGGTTAAAAAAAAGATCGCAGTCGTCGAAAAAAAATCGCAGTCAAAGTGTTAACTTCTCTATTAGGTACTGTTCTCTACGATGACATTTGGATTTTACGTATATAACAATCATATTAAAAACCCAATGAATTTTAAAGATACCTAGTATCTATGTCGATTGATTGGATGTTATGTTTTTTTGTTAATTTAAGAGTTACAATTTACAAGCTGATAAAATAAAGTAGGGATTACGAAACGTTGTTTTCTAAAGTTCGTTCCATCTTTACCCTCACAACTTTACATAAATTTGACTAACCCTTAGGTATAAATAAGATCAACAGTAATATACCACGTATCTTAATTTCCTCTGCAGCCTTTCATAGCTGTGTGCTAACTCAGTATGTTCGCAAATTGTATAGATCCACATCATAACGGACCGCGTCTGTAATGGAGTCTACAGGTTCTTAGTATTTGCTACAGACTTGTTATAGTATTATATAGTCCTTTATAGATGTCAACTATCTAGTTTGATGGATTGGATGAACGATGAATAGCTATAGCGGCTTGCAACTGTACTTTCTTAAGAGAGATGATACTCAGTGGTGTGATATTGTAGATGTCATAAAGCTGGTTAAAAAGGATGGGTTTAAGAGCTGCAATAACGGAGAATGAATATGTTCTTAGCATAATAATAAGTTATGTACGGCTGCATGCGTATTTTATAATGATGTGAATTGTATTGAACTGCAACTGCAATACAATAAAAATAATAAAGGCTAAACTGTCAGGGGGCTTTAGCTTCGATCACAAAACACCGGCAAAATATTTAAAAGCAATCCGGACATTGAGTTTGCGATAAAATAAATAAAAATGTTATGATCACAATAATTATTAAATTTATTATTATTATTTATTTCTCCCCTATACCCCCATTACCCAGTCCATCCATCCATCACAATAGCCTGGTTTTATTTCTTTCATTTTTCTTTGCAATAGTCTCTACACCTGGCGGATACCATCTTTGGGTGTATCATATTGTGCACCCGAGGATGATACCCGCTATGTGTAGCCATCACCTTAAGATTAACTTCTCAAAGGGCCTCTGTGCTGTTGGCTTCGGCCCCACGCAAGCCTTCCAAAGGACCGGGTCACTTTATGGCCCGAGATCATGGTAAATGATAGACAATAACAACCATGCATCTGTCAACACCTAAATTTAAATCATGCGGAGGCCTGTTATGAATCCTTAATTCCAGGCAATATACGCCATAAACTGAACTGCCTGGAACTTGGATGGATAATACAAATTTGTAATAGGCCCCCTGATCTGATAAAGATACCTATACTAGATAAACCAAATTACATAAGGTAATTCAATGTACAGTTAACAATTTAGAACAGAAGCATCGTGTAGGTGTTTTTCAATCACAAACGTAGAAGTCTATAAACCGAATGTAATCTGTCGGCGATCGTGTTGCGAGCACGCTAAAGGTTAAACGAATGTTTGGCAGTAAAACAGAGCCTTTGGAGACAACGAACGACAGACGTACAGAGATGGAATGAGACGAATTCTTTTGAGGAAAGGACACCGAATTACATTGTTCAATCTGTATTCGTTACAAATCCTTGAAATGTAACTCTGAAGTCATCGTCATTATCATCAGCCTATGTAATCCACACCGACAGCCGCTGGGGCAAACGTGTTCTTGAATGCAGACTACGACTCGGCAAACGTAGTGTAGGATGCCCTCCGACCAGGTGGGATGACGACCTGCGAAAGACTGCAGGTAGATGCTGGATGCGGCAAGCTGAAGACAGGGCGCTATGGCGCTCATTAGGGGAGTCCTTTGTCAGCAGTGGACTGCTATAGGCTGATGATGATGATGATGATGATGTAATCTTCAGCTGGACATTGGCCTCGCCTAATGAGTGCCTTAGCGCCCTGTCTTCAGCTTGACACATCGAGCATCTGATGCTGCAGGCAGATGTTGGATGCGTCAATAAGAATGCACAAATAAGAAGTAGGTTTTGCAAGAGATTAAAATTCCATTCACAGCGGATGTTTCCAAATACCTAAACAAAGGATCTGACGCAAATACTTTACTTTGAAACATCTCAATGCAGCGAAATACCGTAAACTCAACAATACCCAATTGTCCGTTCTTCGAGGCATCTATGACGTCACGGCTTTACCGCACAAGCGGTGATTATTTATTGAGAAGCTTTAAACAATGCTCTCTCAGGAGCATGAGTCGTTAATTACAAACAAACATGCGCTGTATTATGACTACTTAAGGACGAATTTTCAGTTAAAACAGGTTTACAGCGCGTGCATAATACAAACCTGCGAACGGTAGCAGGGCTTTAGTAAACTAAAGCTTAAAAGCTTCGATCTTGCAAAATGCCTGTAATGAACCTTACACTCTACTCTCTAAGTAAATATTTTTGGAAAAAAAAAGATAATGTAGGTATTGTATATCATTACATTATGACGACCGATGTGGCGCGGTGGGCGAAGGTCCGCCTGCGACGCAGGAGGTTGCGGGTTCGATTCCCGCCTTGGAACAATTGTGTGTACGATCTGCAGATATTTGTTCCGGGTGTTCTGGTCGTTTTCTATGTATAATAAAAAAATATCTATCTATGTAATGTATTGTATTATGTATACAAGTTATCTAGTACCCATAACACAATCTCTGCTTACCATGGGGCTAGATAATGTTGTGTGAATTATCCCGCATTATTATTATTATTTATTATCTCTGAAAATTAGAGAACCTCATGTATAAGTACGACAGAAAATAAGAGTATGTATATCACAGAAAATTTTAGATAGTCTTCAAACTTTTTATCGTCTCAAACATCAAAGTGAGATATTAAACCTTATTTTCATGTAAAATCAGCCTTACTGTAAGAGCTGGTTTAACTTAACTCCCTGAGTTGTGGTTATTGTTTCAGTTAAGGATTATTAAAGTGTGTCACGCGATTTCAGATGTTTTTGGGTCAGCGCGATGGAAACGTAGAAGGCACAATGAACTTCCAAGTTTTTTCGTAAGCTTTGTACCTTTTTCTGATGGCCGGTTCAGGTATTTACCATGAAATTGTGAGAAAAAAAAATCTGTGTGAAATCTTCTTATTTTCGTACGTTTACGTCACCGCAGCGAAAATTCAGCCAAGCAATTTGAAAATCTCTTTTTTTTTAAACGCGCTTTTATGAAAACCAGAATTGTGGGCTCTGCGAGTTTATTGGTTTTCTAGTATTAAATTGATATATATCGCTTTTTTAGGGGAACCGATACTATGATAGTACAAGTTTTCATAAATATATTGACAAGATAACAGCATCATGTTTATTGTTGTATGTGTGTATATATATTTATATGTATTTTTTTATATCAAAAATAAATAAATAAATAATGCTGAACAATTCACACAGCATTATCTAGCCCCATTGTAAGCAGAGCTTGTGTTATGGGTACTAGATGACTGATATACATAATACAATACATTACATAGATAGATATTTTTTATTATAAGTACATAGAAAACGACCAGAACACCCGGAACAAATATCTGCAGATCGTACACACAATTGTTCCAAAGCGGGAATCGAACCCGCAACTTCCTGCGTCGCAGGCAGACCTTCGCCCACCGCGCCACATCGGTCGTCGTATTCTCATAATTAATAATACATCTCTGCCTGTTTGTTATACTTTCATGACTAAACTGCTGAGTGGAACTTAATGAAATTTTACTAGGAGGCCAAGATTCGTTATAAGTTATATAATTTACTTACAAGTAGATTAGCCGCGAATAAAAACTAGTATAAAATCTTACCCGTATACAAAAAAAAAACGATTTCTAGGTCATTTAACCTGTCATGCTCGCCATGCTCGGTGCATCTGTTATACTCGTACCTATCTATCCCTAACGC
Organism: Eupithecia dodoneata; assembly: GCA_947044415.1. NCBI lineage: Eukaryota > Metazoa > Arthropoda > Insecta > Lepidoptera > Geometridae > Eupithecia > Eupithecia dodoneata. Next base: position 3,766,312 of record OX345665.1, read on the forward strand.
CAGAGGCTACCCAACCTGTTCCAACGAGTCATACGTCATTGGACGGACTCAAAAATTATTCCGACATTAAATAATAAATCATAGTAAACTAGTAATTAAGTCAGTCAGAACCAGAACTTGGAAATAAAAATAGTTTGATTTTTTCACATTAAATATCCATTTTGGTCGGCTCGGCTCCTAAATGATGTTCGATAAGATTTTTGTTGTAGGAGTAGGATGTTGTTTTCGACTTATGAATGATTACTTTGAGATGGCCATGTTCTAATATTTTGACATGGTCCGATATGATGATTGAACTGAGGTGCTTATTTTTAGAATAGAATAGAATAAAATAAAATAAATAAATAATGCTGGACAATTCACACAGCATTATCTAGCCCCATGGTAAGCAGAGCTTGTGTTATGGGTACTAGATAACTGATATACATAATACAATACATTACATAGATAGATTTTTTTTTATTATACATAGAAAACGACCAGAACACCCGAAACAAATATCTGCAGATCGTACACACATTTGTTCCGAGGCGGGAATCGAACCCACAACCTCTTGCGTCGCAGGCGGGCCTTCGCCCACCGCGCCACATCGGTCGTCAATAGAATTATCTTTATTTGTAGCACACAACTATTTGTAGTTAATAAATTTACTAAACTAATTCCTTAACTACCCAACATCATAAATACTACATAACTACTAACTAATTGAAAAAAAAAAAAAAACTTAAATGCTACAAAATGGCGTCCGACTCAGCATTGTGTTTTTGTAGTTGTTGAGTCTGAGATATACTATAAATAGTGCTGTGTTAGTTATTCGATAGATTTTAGTGTAGGCTTGTATGATTAAAAATATATTTCTGAGTTATTTACAACAAATATTAATAATCTATAAGTTTACAAACAATTTTCTTCATCACTGTCCGAAGGCTATTAAATCCCTAATTCTGAAGCCTATTTGGATGAGTTAGTAGGTAATATACTAGTAAGTCGTAATGTCACATGAGGAAGCGACTTTCAATAGTGCCGTGTACACACTGAGTGTGTAGAGAGTAGCATAGGGCTAGCTGAAAGATGAGATATCTCATCATCGTCAACCTATAGTCAGTCCACTGCAAGACACAAGCCTCCCCTAATGAGCGCCATACTACCTTGTCTTCAGCTTGCCGCATCCAGCATCTGCCTACAAATCAGAGATCTGGCGGAGGGCAATATAACATGCCAATAACTAAAAGGTATTTTTTATAGGTTTTTCCAACAATAAACCCTTTTACATAAAGACAAATACGATAAGATTTTATTCTTCAAGTCATCAGTCCAGAAATGAATTTCAACTTCCATACTAATTAGTAGTAATTACTACTACTAGACTTTTGGTTAATAAACAAATAAAATAAATAATGCTGAACAATTCACACAGCATTATCTAGCCCCAAGGTAAGCAGAGTTTGTGTTATGGGTACTAGATAACTGATATACATAATACAATACATTACATAGATAGATTTTTTTATATTACATAAAAAACGACCAGAACACCCAATAATTAAGTTGTTCTCTAAAATATATAATAAACGGCATAGTGTTCTGTTTTATTTGTACCCGCAAAAAATACCTTAGGTTGAGTTATATTTGGATTATTCAATCTTGTTTTTAAGCTCAAGATAATTTTTACTTTTGCTTTCACCATGCTGCATCCAGCTTAAAGTTCCAGATGTCTGCAAATCCCGTATTCAAATTCGCTGTAACTATCTCGGTAGTGAACTGAAATAACAGCCAATAAATCATGGCACTAATCGGTGTACAGAAGCCATTTCTGGTAGCGGGTCCAAGGAACGAGACGCCCACAGACCATCAGTGAGGCTTATTGCTCGCACATATAGTTGTGATGAGATGTGGTGAGGCCGAAGGAATGAGGCCGAATTCGGACCTACCTATCGATACTAATTAAAAAAGAGGAATAAAAAACAGGCTTCTCTACCATCACAGTTTATCCTATCTGCCAAGTTTTTTTTTATATAATTTGTAGTTTACATTTGGAAATAAGTCTAGTACATATTGAGATTCTAGTTCAAACCATTATGTAGCCTCAGTTGCCTCTAGACTGAAAAGTCTGTGATATAGGCAGTTGTGCTCTCCCTTCTATGTTACACAAATGGTTATTTTTTGACGACCGATGTGGCGCGGTGGGCGAAGGTCCGCCTGCGACGCAGGAGGTTGCGGGTTCGATTCCCGCCTCGGAACAAATGTGTGTACGATCTGCACATATTTGTTTCGGGTGTTCTGGTCGTTTTCTGTGTATAGTAAAAATATCTATCTATGTAATGTATTGTATTATGTATATCAGTTATCTAGTACCCATAACACAAGCTCTGCTTACCATGGGGCTAGATAATGCTGTGTGAATTATCCAGCATAATTTATTTATTTATTTACCCAGAAGGTAAAGATAGTATTCCGCTGTTCATATGCTTGTCCTAGAGCGGAAGGGAGAAGGTGGGATCACGTCACGAAGTTGTTCCTGAGAGGATTCTCCAGATCTCTCAGTTTAGCCACACCCTTTTAGTGGTTTTGGTGTGAAGATGTTACAAATCCATACATCCATCCAAACTTTCGTATTTTTAATATTTGTGTGATAATTGGACGAACTAATACAAAAATAAATAAACGTCCAAAACGTTCGGCTAATTTAGGCCGAATATAACCGCAGCCGAATAGATACAAAACATCACGCAACTAGTTGTACTCGTACATAACTATCCTACATGTGCGTAGAAGGTAGGTACCGTCTACGCAACGCGCTGGTGATTTGGCTTAATAACTTTAAAAACTCATTAGGCACTATTAAAGAAAGTCGTGAACGATTACGAAGTAATTTTTCGGTAAAACTTTTTGAAGTGTTATTAATACTGTTTATTACGATTGCTGTTAGATGTTTACTTTTTTATTTGTGTCGTTTAGGGCAATTACTTTCATGTGTTGTTTTAAAAGTTTAATATCTAGGTACAAGCTTTTTGTGATGGACGGTCAAATTCGAAACCATGAGAGTTATTGAACAGTCTTAGTGCTTATTTGTAAGTCTAAAGAAATAAAAAAAACTTTTGAATTGGTATTTTGAGTCGTGTAAGGAATCATGACCTAGATTTAAGAGAATAGAAAAACTGCATATTTAATTTAATTTATTTTTATTTACTTTTGCAGGAAATCTAACTGTGTTTAATTATGGCATCCTGTATTTTTGCACCAACTGATTCGGTTGCTGATAAAGATCAACCTTTGCAAGGAAATATGTATATCATTGAAAATGACGATTTCCTTGCAAAGATACTAATTGGAGAACTAATTGGTGTACAAGTACATGCCGCTAGCCATGATACTAAACCTATATTTTTCAGTCAAAACTCCACAAAACATCGATTCACATCGTCCGTGAGTAAATAAATAAAGACCCAAAACTATAAAGCCAAGGAATCTGTCATTTGATTTGTCAATTAACGTTGATGAAGACATTCGGCAAATCGAACTTCGGTTATTCGATAAAATTAACTACCAATACGAGGAACACGGGCCACTAACTGAGAACGTAAGTAGTTCAACTTTACTGAGCTCGATATAGTTTACGGATTCATGATCAACTTGCTCCGTTTCTAGAATTAGTGTAAGTACCTAAAACTCTAAAGTATGTACTTAAAAAAAATTGTATAGCCAATAACTAAGGCTCAGTTACCTACAGTTATTGGCTGAACTATATTTCCTTAACTAAAGTAGTATGTAGTTTCTAAGTAAAGATTCGATCAAAAAGTGTCAAGTACCTTAACCTCTAAAGTGCTTATAAAAAATAGTATAGCCAATAACTATTGACAATTATATTGAAATATTTGATTTTGCTCATTGAGATTCATATTCGATTATTTTTGCTTATTGTTTATATTGAATTCGTTGCTTGTGATTTATTATGTCGACTACTATATGATGATGTAATTTTTTGAATAAATAATTAATTAAGGAATGGCTGTACTATATTTTTTCCTATCAGGGGCACTCCATCATTCTATTCAATATAATAGAACTGCACTTAGTTATCAAAATGCTTCGGTCACCGCTTTAATCATAAACACATTATTGATAACATTCTTTCCCAATGCACGTAGGTATCGTAGCAAGTATTGAGCGGCGACTTAGATTTTGATAAGGGCCAATTTAGAGAATTGATTATAGAGGCAAATAACCTTCATGGGCCGATTTGTGGAGTAAATAGGGCACTTAAGAACTTAATTGGGCACCGGACGGATAATCAAGTTAAATAACGGAGTAACGTAGCTTATGACAAGTAATAATATGATTAAAATGGGGAAATTGACCTTCATTTCTAATGGCGGTCGGGTTGTTAAGCTCTATATACACTGCCTACACAAATTCAATTTATAAAATTAAAGAGAGTAATCAGAAGCTTTTGCTTCCGATACGAAAAACAAAATTTGAAAGTTTGGTCGCTTTTGCGACCCTTTTTACTGGAAGCAGTAGCGCAATTTGTATTCCAAAACTTTTTAGAGAAACAAAACATGGCCACTATAAAACGCTTAGAAAGCTTCTCCAACCAAGGAGCTTATCGGTAACCTATATAAAACAACACTCAGTAAACACTAAAAAAAACGTAAAAGAGCAAATGGGACGGTCGCTGGGAAGTAGCCCAAGTTCCAAGGCTGGCCGTTCAGTATCCTGAATAAATTAGTTTTCGGAACGGGCCGAGCCAATAAAAGTTTTAAACAAAAGAATCATAAAACGAACAGCCCAACTTCGGTAGCAACAAGAGTACTCCAATGATTTACGACAAAACTGGGACACAATTGTCGAAAACTTTTCAAATAAACTACCAGTGAATAGACAAACATGTATTCCTTGAAATCTAACTCTTGGTATGTTCTAATGAGGGCTGTGCTTAACTCTTACCCGAATAATGAGTACCTACTCTTAAATGTTATCCGTGAATGTAAGTTAGAACCATAAATCCCATAGATTTCCAGATTAGACACCATTACGTGTAATTTAAGTGAGATTTAACATAGCTTCAAGATTAAATTAAACATCAAGAGATCATTAAAAATAATTGATAAAGAACTTGAATAGTGGCGCGTACTTTTTTAATTTTTGTGAATCGACATTTTAAGTCATAAAATTTTACCGTCTCAGTCAAAAGTTAAAAGGGTTTAATTACACGACAGGATACAAAAAGTAATCCAGTATCGGTACTGCATTCTAATCAGGTACTGGGTAGTGTATTAGACAGCTTTTTACAACTCCGTCATAAAACGAAGTGGCTTCCTACGATCCGTGAAGATATGTCTATTTTTGCTACTTCACAACACAACCCTAAGGTAAAACACAATGGGCAAATTAAATTTTATTTGTTACCCACCGACTGCTACTGAATACAGGGGAGACTTTGGCATAAACAGGACGTCACGAATGCCACCAAGCAATAAAACTTAGTATTTGTGAGCATCGAGTGTTCTGGTGCGGTTCTGGTCTGCCGATTCCGCATATGTAATGACGTGCCGGCAAATAACGATTAATTTAACCCTTTTTTTCCTTTAATCGGCGGCACTATCTTTCAAGTCACCGAGCTAAATACAGTTCTCGGTATTTTAAATAACAGTTGGCTTTAATGTTTCGGTGATAAAATGAATATTGTTGCATCATTTAAACGTCATGCTGAGGATTCAATCGACAACGTGCAGCTATTATTAGAAATTGATTTTATTTTTACAGAGAACATAAATTTATGTCATGGTCGTAAAGTAGAACAAGATGCAAGTAATGACATGAAGACAAAGACCTCAGAACTAAATGCAGCGGTGTACAAACATTGCATTATAGTAAGACAATGCTGGCCCCACGGGAGCCCGAAAATGCCAGCGTCCTTTGTCGACTCCTTGTTATAAAACAGAAGCTAAAATTACAATTGTGCCGTCAAAAGTTACTAAACAAGAAAAAATGTAACAATGTCGTAATAAACTTAGAAATGTTTTACAGCCAAAATATATCTGCACCGGTAGCTTGACTTTTGTCTTTAGCCGGGCCAGCGTTTATGGGCCATTCTGCCTTTTTCTTTCAAAGCGAGCTATTTTATTTTTGTCGTATCTCTTAAATAAGACATAATGTTCTTAGAAACGGGACATTAGAATGGACCCGTCGGGGGCTTTCTCTTTTTGTGAGGGACACGTACGGCGGATTTTATGGTCAATTGTTTTACTTTGCCGTTGACGTTGTTGTAGACTGAGCGAGCTGATTCCAAGTCATGTTGCGTGATTTGATGCGTGACTCATAATCGATAAGTCAATGAACCATTACCTAATCACATAATGAGATACTTGCCATTCAAATATTTCTTTACCATTGATTTCGCCCCAATAGCATTGATTGACCACAAGAGTTCAAATTGTTGTTGTTTTAATCAATATTTCTTTATTCACTTAACTAAATCACTTTACTAACATTGATGTTCCTACCACGTCCTAGATACATTTGAAAAGAAGAGTAAAATATAACGATGTACTTAACCTAAAGCAAAATTACATACATTACTCTAAAGTTTCTATGGAAAGTGTGGTAAATGTTCCTACCAGAGAAAGTAAACGACATTAACCATCTACTGGAGCGTATATCATTTTACGTCTTTTATAAAGCGCGGGTTTAAAATTTGAAAAACCGCAAAGTGAAAGCTTTTAAGGTTAGATACTGTGAATGAATGGACATTTACCACAGGTGGTCTTAATGTGCGAACGGTCTAATGACAGATTGTACGAGTGATGCAATAAAGAAGATGTGCGAACTGTGTCGAACAGTAAATTAGGCAGGTTCATGACAATGTTTCTTCTGCTAATAAGCTTGACTGTGAGAAGATAAGTGAATTTTGAACAATTCGTGACTTTTATACAGTCTTTTACACAGTAGTTGACACGGTAGCACATAACAGTAAACAAAGAGAGAAAGCCAGTTATAAATTTCGTAATTTTTTCCACTTTTGTTTTATCAGAATAAATACTGTACCATAACTTCACTCGTTTATTTACAAAGTAATCGCCACACCTGTTAAAATCAGAAACTGTTAAATGAAAGAAGTTTTTAAGTTTTTGGTACACAGTCTTGACACAGTTTTTGCGGTATAGTGTTATCTACACTTTTATACATTCTAGCTATGTGATTTCATTGTTTATTTCTCGAAACTGAACTCAAAAATCATCTACTGTTGGGTATAGGCTTCCAATGTCTTGTACCTCCATATATAACTCTTAGTCTTATCTAGTCTCACCATCCAGCTTTCTCCTGCAAAATTGTCCACCTATCTCGCATTTTACTAATTCTGCAGCTTTCCACTAATTAAACAATATTTTATTGTGACGAGCAACCCTAACACATATTTTACTGCTCCACATTTTTTAAACCCTACGTTTTAAGCCCTAAGTTTTGCAGCCCCGCAAATCTAGACAACTCTCTCACGCCACCTTCAATATTATTTGCTTCTGTTGTTCAAACATTAGCACAGGTATAACAAACATTTGAAATTGCTCTGTCATGGCGAATATTAGTGACCAGCCAAATAAACTTGCGTTATTGCCGAACACTGGCCAATGAGAGGCTTTGTTCTCACATCCCTATCTCTGTTACAGTAGCAATTGGCATGGGTAATTACGTTAGTAATTTTACAACAAGGGATGAAATTAGTGTCGAAAATAAAATTTACGTAACAAGCTATAATAGTAGCGTTTTTGAATAGAGCGTTAATATTCATTCATTTGTTTAATATAGGTATAGGGTTTCAGAGCTGTACGACTATTTTAAGAGTAGACGAGACGCAAACGAAGCGGGGTAGAAGTAAAGAAGTAGAGAAGAAGGGGCGTTTGAAAGACCTGTCATAAGTGTGACATTCTTAGTTGCCGCAATGCCTTACTCAACATATATACATGCCTTATAAGCTAGTATACCTTTGAGATTAGATAAATAAAGTAAATTTCTGTATTATAAATTTATTGACAAAATTATAAGTAAAACAGAAATTCATTGAAGTCTATAAGAGTAGAACAATAAATCATATTATGATATAATATGATGTATTGTTAACCTAAGCAGGTATAAAACATGCCTTAGATGTTCCCTGAGTGATAAATTACACGATATTTATTCAAACACCAAAACCGCGGTCGAAACCCTACTAGATAATAATTAGCTGTATAAATCTAGCCCTAGATTCTTCTAATACGTGCTCCAGCCTTATTCTATAACGGTGGAACTATCCATTCCCATTTGCTACCGTAATAGGCTCTGATAATGATACTTATTTATGACCCAGGTAATGACTATGCCACTGGTTTCACAGGCTGCTCAATTCTGGAATCGTTAATGAGTCAGTAATTTGTGTATTCAAATCAGTTTTCATTATTTTATTGTTGTTTGCTGATTATATTCAAAGCACAGTATTCTTGGGACTAGAAACAATATATTTTGGTTTCCGGTATCCTATGAGTAACCCACTTATTCTGAAGAAGTTTGCATGGGTGTAGTGGGGCGTATATGAGCTGATACTATGAATTTTAGTAAGTATTTAGTACACAAGCGTTGAAAAAGGGTGTTACTCGCAGCCTTTGTATTAACGATTACTCTACGGCTCCGCAAAAGTAGTGTAGGGCGCCCTCCGGCCAGATGGGATGACGACCTGCGAAAGACTGCAGGCAGATGCTGGATGCGGCAACCTGAAGACACGGCACTATGGCGCTCCTTAGGGGAGGCCTATGTCCAACAGTGGACTATTTAAGGTTGATGATGATGACTCTACGGCTCTACCGTTGCGTTTAATTAAACTACTCGTGCGATTTTGATGGTCAAATCAATTTAAAGGATGTAACATCCAACTTAATTGGGCTCAACTCAATTGAGCTACCTGTAGATTTATTGCAACAGCCTGCACTTAGCTCTATAGCTTCAATAAAATAAAAACAATAATATAAAGTAAATACTAGTTCTAATGTGTTCCACCTTTTTGATAGTCGTACATGAAATGCAGTTTTAGGTTTTCACCGAATTTATAATTAACTTTTTTAATTTCGAAAGAGATACTATTAATAATAATACAGCGGACTAACAAAAGATAGCCGCTTTCTAAATAAATTGATCGCTAAAAAAAAGATATTCAATTTCATTTTATCGTTATTATATATAACGATAAAATGAAATTGAATATTTAATAATTGATAAAATATTCAATTTGAATACCACACACTCGATCCTATTCTGCAATTTGCACGGCAATTTTGAAAGCTCAAAAATATCTCATTCAAACCAGTTTTGTGCAGATGCTAACAGTATTCTTGGTTATAGTACTGGCTATTAAAGATATTGCTATATCATTTTAAACTGTAACACCTATCATTAGAGATGAAAGTAGCTAATGCATCGGTGATAGGATCTGCAAATGGCATCCGATCCAAACGACATTTTATTACCTAAACATTGATTCCATTTGAAATGTTCGTCGTTTATGTCTTTATTTTAAAATCAAATTCGTGTCTAAATTGTCCTGTCTGACCGAAATCACACACTGATCCGAAAGGCATCATATAAATAATGGCAAGATTGTAAATTTAGTATGTAGTTAATACAAATAATCAGTAGTCCTGGACCCACGATATTTTTTTATAGGTAAACTAACTTACGCCCACGGCTTCGCACGCTCTTTTCAAGAAGCCTATGTTTCTCCAGGATACGGTTTCCTTGCCAAATTTCATTAAAATCCTTTCTGTGTAGGTATTTTATTTTCTTATGTTATTGTGTTGTGTAGTAAATTTGAGGTAAACATTCACGTAAAAACTACTGAACGGATCGGGCTGAAATTTGAGGCAGGGAATAAAACATAGGCAACTTTGTTTCCCAAACATCAGCTCCCATATGACAGAAATGAACTTAAACAACGCGTGCGAAGTCGTCGGCAGAAAGTAGTAATCTTACTAATACTATAAACGAGAAAGTTTGTAAGTATGGATGGATGGATGGATGTTTGTTACTCTTTCACGTAAAAACTATAGAATGGATTTTAATGAAAGTTTACAATAATATATACATATATACATCAGAATAACACATAGGCTACAATTTATAAAGATATATTGTATATTATCCAAATATCTATTGCCACGTGGGTGAAACCAGGGGGCGCAGCTAGTTATATATGTATATAGTAGATAGGGATAATACTAAAAAGGTAGGTAGATGTTATTATGCTAAAATAACTACATTAAAGAAACCATTGAACCTCCTCCAAACATCAAATTTTATATCATCGTATCACAAACTGCATTGTCAGTCAGGTCACAAGCTTTATGAGCTAATGGGGCATTACACATTCTGCCGGCTTCGGCAGCACTGGCTTTGACCAGGCCACGTCAATCCGAATCATCTGTAAAAGGAACTTTATTGCCATCAATTTAGATTTTACCTTGAGGTGCAATCGGATTTTGAGCTTTATCAGGTGTGTCGTATTGAGCTTTTCTTTCTTCATCTTAAGATTTGAAATTGCTTGTTGCTTTAGTGGTTTTTATTTCGTGAGTAACTACGGTACCTTCCTATATTTCTTTTCTTTGCTAAGCCGCATAAATAGGTGACTCTGGTCACGCTTCGTAGCGGATGTCGCGTCCGGTAAAAACAATTGTTGATGGGTTTTACGGGTTTTTTAACTTGATTAATGGTTGTATTTGGCGCCTTTCCCTGTTTTGAACGGAAATTACGTAATAAGGTTAAGTACGTACAGTACAGATGTACCGAAGTACCTATGGTATATCTAAGTGTTCCGTAGATTTTTTTAAATAGAAGAATAATTAATTATAAATAATGCTGGACAATGTAAATATAAATAAATAACTAAATAATGCTGGGCAATTTACACAGCATTATCTAGCCCCATGGTATGCAGAGCTTGTGTTATGGGTACTAGATAACTGATATACATAATACAATACATTACATAGATAGATATTTTTTATCATACATAGAAAACAACCAGAACACCCGTAACAAATATCTGCAGATCGTACACACAATTGTTCCGAGGCGGGAATCGAACCCGCAACCTCCTGCGTCGCAGACGGACCTTCGCCCACCGCGCCACTATGTCGTCATAAACAGCATCATCAAGCCCCAAGCTAAGGAGAGCTTGTGTTAAGGGTACTTGATGACTGATTTAATTCATACAAAGCATTTCATTTATAATAATAATATATTTTTATTTATCATAGTAAATACCCAGAACACCCGAACAAATATTTGCGGATTGTTTAAACATTTGTCCCGAAGCGGGAATCGAACCCACAGAGAATCATCATAAAATGATAAAATAAAAGTTTTTACAAATTTACTCGGGATTTCAACGACAGAACGAATTAGTTTCACTTTCAAAATTCAAAATCAATACATACATATTTGTAGTATATCTTCGGCCCGCACGTCGTCTATACTAATATTATAAAGAGGAAAGGTTTGATTTTTTGTTTGTTTGTACTGAATAGCCTCCGAAACTACTGGACCGATTTCAAAAATTCACCGTTGGGAAGCTACACTTTCCCCGGTGAACATAGGCTATATTATATTTTCAAAAAGTTAGGGATCCGTACAAAAACCCTGCGAAGCCGGGAAGATCCGCTAGTTTGTTATAAAACTCCATTCAATTTATTTACAGTCGCCAACGAAATACGAGTATTATTTAGATTAAATGAAAGACTATGATTTTAAGCATTACGTTAGTACATTTTGACTTGCCTTCTGTATCTTGTAATAAAAACTGAACTCGTTTCATAAGGAAGTCTTTATTAGCACAATAAGGCTTAATTGGTATAATCAACATCTGTCTGAGCTTGTCGTTAAAGAAACCTAGATCATGAATGACATGATCTACATAATGTCATCATCATCATCATCATCAGCCTATAGCAGTCCACTACTGGACATAGGCCTCCCTCAATGAGCGCCATAGCGCCCTGTCTTCAGCTTGCCGCATCCAGCGTCTACCTGCAGTCTTTCGCAGGTCGTCACCACCGTCCCACCTGGTTGTAGGGCGTCCTACACTAGTCGTAGTCTCCACACAAGAACACGTTTGCCCCAGCGGCCGTCGGTTCTTCGCGAGATATGGCCGGCCCACTGCCACTTCAGCTTGCTAATTCTTAACATAACGTCAGGTAGGTAGAATAAAAATTATAATAATTTGGCGTGTTTAAAAACTATAGACCGACTTCAAAATCCTAAATAATGAAAATAGGTTTAAAACTTTGTTATACAAAAAGAATAACTGGAAACGGTTGGTGCGATATTGAGTTATTCATTCATTTGTCGCGCACATAATTTAGACTTTATTATGGTTTTCTCGTGGATGCCATTGTCAGGACTGGACCAAATTACAGGACAACACGGGAAGCACTAGCTTTCAAATTAACAAAGAATCATCAAGATCGGTTCACCCAGTCGAAAGTTCTGAGGTAACAAACATAAAAAAATTTAGGTACTCCTGATTTTTTTAAGTCGGTTAAAAATATAAACATTAACGCATTCACTGCCTACTCTGCGGTGTGACCCGAGAGTGGGAGCGCCACGGGACGGAAGACATGTGCGTCATGGCCCATTAAAGTTTCAAATTGGTTTGGCAATTTTTATTTTACTGCTGTTTTCTCGACAAGTATTCCAGCCAATACAATTTCTGAAAGATTTTGCAATTATTATTAATTTGTACTAAATACTAATTACAATTAGTAAAACAATCATAATAATTATTGCTAAATCTTATTGTAATAGTAAGTAATTTTACAAACATTAATTAATATTGCAATACTGTATATATAATAATAATAATATATAACTGCATATTGGTTGGTACGTTTAAACATAAACTAACAGTTTCTCTTCCGTTTGAGCTTGCTTCTTATAAGCCTTAGTGACTAGACTAGACTGTGAAATGTCAGTCCCACCAACCAACGGTTTAAAAGCAATTGCAGTCTAGGGTACTTGTTAAGCTTTAACTCCGTCGCTGTTTCTTTGACTGGTAACTAAAGATGGTAAAGTGAATAAGAAAGATTTAGTGTTGTTGCCAATTCCTACGCAAAAGCTAAAGCCTCCTAATTATTTTTTTGTTATCTTGAGAACCCTGATGTCAGTTTGGAGGACAAAATAAATAGGTTATCTACTTTCAAAAATATTTTTTACATTGTTTAGGACAATTTTGTTAGTCTTTAAATAATATTTCACAAAATAAAGCAAAAAAGCTAAGTATACAAAATTAACGTTACGAATTGGCAGAAACAAGCCAAAAAATTACTCAGTCAAAAAAAATCGAAATCTTCAAGACAAGAGTGAATTGAATAGACTTCTTCTAGACTTTCGTAGATCCATCGTCATTTTCCATCAGGTGAGATTGATGTAAAAAGGTCTATTGACTTTGAAAAAAATAATATTTTTAAGCCTAATTATTATACCTACATGCAAATATCAACTCGTGTGTACTAAGCCGAGTTTCAAAATAAGTAAACTCGACTACAACAATAACACTGAATCACATGTAATGGAGATGAATCTTGGACAGCATTATTCAGTACACTGTTACTCTGAATCGAATCTCGATGCAAAACGAGGTCTATTGTGCTGGCTTTAGATTCAATTTGGCACGGTTTGTATGCAAATCACTTCCTAAAAATCTAGATGAGTACACACACTTTTGAACTTGCGACGTCATTTGGCTGTTCTGTTGTGACATAACTGGCATAAAAGGAAAGATTTTGTGTTATTCTCAAACAATGAGTGTTAAAGATAAAATTATAAGTTTATCAATTGATTCAACTCGAATCAACTTCTAAATATACCTTGATAAGTTGATTCAACTAGAGTCAACTTATCAATAAATCAAGAAGCGCGGTAGAGCCTCAACCAAGTTCGAAATAAAAGTTTGTGTAGAACTCTACCTTTGGACTTACAGCATTAGTGAAAACAGCAATAGAAAAAACTAAATAATACCGGTTAATCGTTTGATACCTAATAGAATGTTGGGTGAATCGATAACGCTTTAGTACAGAATAGACTATCCGATAGTCTATTCTATACTAAATGTAAAACGATAGTCACTATCGTTTTCTGGTAGAGAAGCTCTTGACCATTTATAACCATTTGTCACTTATTATTTAAGTTTTTGGGTGTTAAACTTTTTCTGTTATTTAAAAATGTTATAAATATTGTAGGTATTAAAGTCATTTAAAACGGGATATTAACCATTATTTGATTTTTGAGTTATCCAATATTTCGGCACAGTTTCGTGCGCCATGATCACGGAATAACTGATCACGCATGAAACTGTGCCTAAATATTGGATAACTCAAAAATCAAATCATGGTAAATATCCCGTTTTAAATGACTTTAGTGTTAATAACCATGATACATTCAAAAGTTTTATTTTAGGTATTATTCGTAAATGTATCAGTCAGCTAGTATCCATAACACATACATACATTGCCTAAGTTCACGTTCAGTCCACGTAAGGACAATCCAGGGTGCAATGGCGCTCATTGGGGGAGGCCTATGTCCAGCAGTGGACTGATATAGGCTGATGATGATGAAGGACAATCTACACAGCATCATCTAGTCGCGATGATGCCGTGTGGAAGGTGAGGCTCTACAATACAAGTATAACTCTTTCATTATTGGTAAACCATAGCTAGCTCTAAGTTAATTTTGTAGAATAACTTGTAAATATCATAGAACTTAGATGTACATTGTACAAGCCTTTACCAGTTCACTGCTGAACGTAGGCCTCCCCTAATATACACCTTTACATATGCATTATGCATATTTTTAGATATTATAACAAAACATATTCTATAATATTATAATGTGCTGTTTTTGAGACTTGCCTAATAGCATTATGATGAGTGTAGCACCAAAGCTGTAAAGACTATAATTTATTCTGTTTTGAGGGAAGCAAGGACACTGAACGTAAGCCAAAGTGAATTTGCGATTATGGCGTCTGATATAACTTTATGGTACCACAGTATCCACTTACGATAGAGGACTTGTTCGAACTGTTTGTTTGTCTTCCATTTTATGGGAAAAATGCCATTGCTACTCAGAATTTATATAGATTTTGCATTATAATACAATACAATAAAAAAATTCTTTATTGTACACCATAATCAAATCAATCATTACAAAAATACATTATATGCGACAAGTACAATGGGCCTTATCGCTTAGAAGCGATCTCTTCCAGGCAAACTTTAAATAATAGTGAAAAGTTTTCAAGCAACTACCATAGCATTTCTTACATTTATTAGGTACTTTACTTTAAACTAACGATATTAAATTATCTTTGCCATGTTTCCGAACTACCAATTTGTATAAAAAAATAACATTAGCCACCTACAACAGCTAAGATGACGTTGTTTTTATCTAAAATTTCATTTTTGGGTATTGTTACCAAAAACATTATTATTTATTATTTTGAACCATTATTGTCCCACTGCTGGGCAAAGGCCTCCCTTTTCTCCTTCCACTCCTCAAAAACGTTATCAAAAACATAGCTTTTATAAATAATAGAATTCGTGTAGAATTTAGTGAGTGAGATTATTTTAAAGGCCTCTTATTGCTATGCGATTACGTAACAAATGGAAAATTATTTGAGACTACAAATAAATAAAAAAAAATTACTTACATTTGTAGTTTGTAGTCCCGCATCTTCGAAGTACATTATTCAATGTTGTTTTCATTACTTACCGTTAAATTATGGTTGGGTCCTGTTATTTTTAAAACACTTTTTTCACTTTATTCGTTTTTCTAGTTAATTTTTTTGAAGGCCTGCAATGTATTGATTTAACACGAATACTTCACCCATCAAAAACCTACTTCGTTTCAGTGCTTTCATAAATATGTAAATGGAGTTAAAGCACTTTCATGATTGAAATATTTTTGCGCTTTCATTTCATAAACATGTTTTTAAAAGATATGCAAAAAATCATCTCATAGAAATGTGAACTTATTTTTGTTTAGAATAAAGTGCTTTTAACATAACTATATTCACTTAAATTTCTATTAAGTCTATCTAACTTATTTTTGTTTTATATTTTAACAATATCGTGCCTATTTGTAGGATTCATAAATGAAATTACAGTTTATAAATCTTCATCTCTTTTATTTTCTTTTTTATTGTATAAATAACGACATATTATTACTGATAATATAGTGTGATCACTTGTTTTTGCTATTTACAATAATCATATACTACAGCAGTCTTTAATTTTACTTTATACACAGGATAATGATCCGGCAATGATCACTTATATAGATTTGGTATAGCACTTACACTCTAATATTTTACAATTATGTACAGCGGTCTAATTAGCATCTACAATAATCTACATATTTACAATTTGACTGGAAGGTGGGCGAAAGGCCCATTAGACTAGGTAGGCTTGCACGGAGTTACCCGTGTCTACAAGCGGTGGTGGAGGTGGCCATTGCCGCATGTCTCGTCGTCTACCAGGGGCCATACCGTGCTCTAGTGATGAGTAATCAGAATCTATTGAGGAGTAAATATGATCTGAGATCGGCCTTCCATCCGGCCCATACGCTACTCCCTGCGTCTGTCGAATAGCTGAAGGTGATTGTCGCACTTCTGTTGCGTAATCAGGAGGAGCGCTGGCGCCTTGCAGCACAGCACTCATCACCGGTGACTGTTTGGGGAATGGTAGAGTCCGAGTCCCATTGGGTACCGATGAGTCTAATGTGTAAGTATTTATACTTTTTCTATAACTATGATTTCTTGTCTTATGATTTGGAAGCGATGAATCCGGCATCATGTATCTGAGCTTTTCCCAGAATCGCTTCTGACCCCATCTTAATCGCGAGCCTGTTTTGAGGTACGGTCGCAAATCAGGGTCACACATGGCGTCTCCCACTACAGCCCCTTCTTCTATAAGAATAAGTTTATAAATGCACCCTTTGAGCGCTTCGTGTAACCCTTGTCGGAATTCGTATCGCGACCATTCCGTCTGCATGAAATTTCTCGTTAGCACGATGATTATTCGTTTCGATGCTTCCGCGGTCTCGACTGCCGGTGGCGCGCATTGCATGTACTGAGCGCCGTGGTGTGGAATGTCTCTATAATGAAGGCAGAGATGGTAAGATGGATTCCCGTTTTCTAGCTCGCTTGCTAACGACTGCACGACGGATTCCTCATCTTTCGGACTGTAGCACACGTAAGCGTCGTAAAGTTTTTGACTCTCTTCAAAGGCGCCAGTAAATGAGAATAATCTTATACCGCAGTTTGTATAAAGCCATACTCTAAGCGAGTCTCTAAAAAGAAATAGTACGACAAGAGCCAATAAAATTAACATAAAACCGGTGAGAGTGGAGACCATCATGGGAACATAGTTCGACACCAACATGTTTCCGATGACTGAATTATCAGCATAATAATCGCTGCAGGCTGTACCGTTTAAATTGAGCTCCTTTTTCTGTGGCGGTTTCGCCTCGCCGTTCCAGCACCATACGTCGGTTATGTCGATGATTTTTTGCGCGTTCTCAGCCAGGTATGCAGTTAATTCTTGGAGATAGCGACATTTACAAGACCACAAGTTGTTTCCGAGTGACAAAGCCTTCAAATTGGGGTGGTTATTAAAGGTCCACACTCCAAAATCCACTAGTCTGTTCCCATCAAGGCGTAAAACCTCCAGAGATTTCAAAGAAAGGAATGATATGTTTGCGATGTTGCTGATAAGATTATTTTGTAAGAACAGTTCTCTTAAATTACTGAGTTGGAGAAACTCGTAACCTTTCAGTTCTTTGAGCTTGTTGTTACCAAGGTGAAGGATCTCTAAAGCATTGAGACCGGCAAACGTCCTGTTTTGAATATTATCAACGTTACTATTGTTTACGTAAAGAGATCTCATCTTCTGTCGCCCGATAAATACATGATTCTGGAGTTCTCGTATGTTGTTGCCGTCTAAAAATACCTCGGTCGCATCCATGGGTATCTTGTGTGGTATTTCCATTGAAGATTGTCCGGAACAGTCGACGACATTTGTGTTCCATAAAGGGTCGTGGTAGCATGTACAGTTTTGTGGGCAGGTCATCTCACAGTCACACGCGTCGTAGTCACAACAATGGCAGATGGCAAAACAATGTGTCTCGTACTTACAAAGAAAGTCTGTTGTCTTTAGGTTGGTTAAGGGCACATGAGTTCCGCTTCGAGTGTTCGTCATTTTACACAATACATTTTCCAAGTCCATCACACGCGGGTATTGTCGCATCGCGGTCATATTGTTTATAATAGGTAACCACTCCATAGTACAATCACACTGAAAAGGATTTCCACCGATATAGAAATCCGGCAACGTTTTATTGTCCGGCACAGTTGATAAACGAAGGCTATTCAGTTCTAAATGCACTAGTTCATTCGCGTACATGTCCACTCGCGTTAGGTTCTTTTTATCGAAAAACGTATTCACATGGATATTCGTTAGAAAGTTATTGTTTATAAACAGCAGTTCAACACTATTCGGTATCGACATGGGCGATATTTCCGCAATACGGTTACGGCTGGCGTCCAAAGTCTTTATATGGATTTCATCTTGCAACTTGTAGTAATTACCTAAATGTTCAATGAAGTTGCTATGAATGTCCAACCACTTTAAATTAGTAGGCACAAACGCGTAATCGAACCACACTAGATGATTTTCCGATAGGTTGAGCCACAAAAGGCTCGAAAGCGTCGAGAAAACGCCGTTGATATCCGACAGGAAGTTGCCGTCGAGTCTTATAGCTTCCAGTTGTGAATTCCGAGTGAAGGTCCCTCGTTCAATCGACTGAATCTTGTTCTTAGCTATGTTGAGTACTTGTAAGCTCGGTAAGT
The DNA here is from genome assembly GCA_947044415.1 of Eupithecia dodoneata. NCBI lineage: Eukaryota > Metazoa > Arthropoda > Insecta > Lepidoptera > Geometridae > Eupithecia > Eupithecia dodoneata. Next base: position 3,785,237 of record OX345665.1, read on the forward strand.
CCCAAAACATTCCGACGGTAAGGTTTCCAATCTGGTTGTCAATCAGCCGCAGACCCGTTAATTGGTTGAGATTCTTGAAGGATCCATTTCGGAAGGTTGTGATTTGGTTCTCTCCCAGGTCAAGTGTCTTCAAAAACGACAGTTCCCACAAAGCTTCAGGCACGTCCATTAGTTGATTCGAGCTCAGGTCCAATTCTTTCAAGTCTGAACAGTTTTTGAAAGATTTTGGGTCTATGTTCACAAGCAAATTGTTATTGAGTGTCAACTTGCTTAGAACAAATAGGCCATTGAATAAGTTTTCGTCAATTGTGTGTATTCTGTTTTCTGCTAAGTTCAAAGTATGCAGATTGTACAAAGGTAGGAATGCGTTATCTTCGATGTAGCCAATGGAGTTATTCTTCAAGTTCAAGATTTGTAGAAAGAATAAATCTTTGAAAGTTTTTCCATCTAGTCTTGTCAGCGCATTATTTGATAAGTTCAGAACAATGAGTCGAATCAATCCCAAAAATGTTCCATCATCAATATGATTGCTGGTAAGTTGGTTACTTGATAAGTCCAAAACAATCAACTGCTCTAAGCGATGGAAAATACCTCGAGCCAACTCAAAGAGAGTGTTATCATTCAGATAAATTTCTCTCAACTCTCTTGCATTCGCAAAAAGCCCTTCTGGCAGTGTGTGTAAATGGTTATGCGATATGTTCAAAACTCTCATAGAAACCAGTCCATTGAAAGCTTCACTTGATATGTCACTGATATTGTTGTGTTGAAGATATAAATGTTGCAAACTTCTCAGTCTCATTAGCTCGGATTCCTCTTGTAAGCTTTTGATCTCGTTGTGGCTGAGATCTAAGCTATGTAAGCCCGAGCCGCATCCTGGACCGAATCCAAGTTGACCAACGGTCCGTATTCTATTCTGAGTCAAATTCAGCGTATTTAAATTTTCAAGTGAGCAGAAAACGCCGGAAGGAACAAACTTGATGTTATTTTGAGCGAGATCCAATGACTGCAGTTCCGACAATCCATTGAATGTGTTCAAAGATAGCTCTAAGTTCTTTGTTGGGCTCCATTCGATGTTCTTGGAACGAACCTTCAGCCGTTTCAATTTCTTTAGATCTTGAAAAGTGTTATCCGGTAGTTGAAGAAATTTGCAGTTGCTGATGGAAAGTTCGTTAAGTTTTGAAAGAGAGCTGAAGTAGTAAGCTCTTAGCGTGCTTTCGAAGAGAAGTAGGTGATTGCATTCGATGGCCAGTTTGTTGGCGTCTGAAGTCACTGTAGATATGCTACTTCCATCACTGTCAAGGGTGCGGATTCTGCAGAGGGTACTGCTCTCCGAGTCCCGGTCTGAGACCCGCAAGCATTTGTCCGAGCCGTAGGGCTGCACGGTCCACCCCAACTGCACCAACGCACATAACACAGTCACGTACGCGTACATTATCACAGATTTTTCATTTCACTACAGAATGTCTCATAAACACACCCGGTCGTGGGTCGATATCACCATTTCCGAAACAAAGTCCGCGGTATACACTTAAGAAAAACTTCCTAATATTTCACTGCACTGTGGTCCATGATGTTCGGTCAGTAATAGTCCTTAGGGATGAATGTTTGATGAAGTTTTCACTTATAAATACGTGTTTGTTCTTCGTGATCAGTTTGTGTTATTAAATATTAATTGCGAGTTGTAGAGAGCGTCGTTTCGTGTGGTACGTGCTCTCCGCGGCGCGGTAGCGTTGCGACTGACAAGCGGAACGCTTGACTCGTGGAAGTGGCAGTGGGGGCGCGCAACTTAGCCCCTCCTCGCTCCCCTCCGGACCCCCTACGAAAGCTCTGTTGTCTGGCGATACCGCTAACGACATCTGCCGTGAAATAGCTGATTTTTCTGTTTGTATTATTTTATATCTTCGCTTATTTTCTTATCTCGATTTCGCAGAATGTTTACAAATGAATTAGCTGCCTCATAAATCAAACCTTCCTATTTTTACGAATAATGTGACCTGTGGCCTATGTTATCTAACGTATACGTGGTATAACCATACCAGCTGGTAACTTATATTACAAACTCTTAGAACACCTATGGTGAATAAATTTAAAAAAACATGGCAAAAATATGATTATAGTATATTTTTTTACTGTTTGTTTAACTAACAACCAAATTTAATAAATAAATTGCACAAATTTGGTGATGCCTTTACAGCAACACTACAAATAAAAATAATTATACTATAAGTATACAAAAAATAATTAAGCAAATAGCTACGCGTTCCGTAGCTGTTTGGTTCTGTTTTACGCTGGCTTAACAGCTGTGCGCTACTCACCACCAGATGGCGCTACCCAGAACTCTTCCCAACTTTTGTCCCTCTAACATTTTTGTGGTTTCCATCAAAGCTCACACAAAACGTTCTACCAATAAATAACATTTATACCCTACACCTACCTATCAACATTTTAACAGGCCTTTTTAAACATTATTCCTCATTCTCACAAATCATTAGCGTAAATCATGACGACATCGTAAAAGCTATTAAGAAAGGCACTTTCAAATTTTTACGCTCATAACAGACTATAAAGCGAAAATTCAAAATTCAGTTGAATGTTATATCGCGTTTTAATGTTTTTTATCGTTGAAGACTGTCTCTATTTTGTTGGGTGTATATGGGTCGCGGAAAGTGGAAAAATCATAGGTATTTTTATATCATAGTATTCTGTTGGCATCTTTACCACCTATATATTATTAAAGATAAATTATCTGCGCGGTAAATATAAATAGAGCTAGAAATAAACCACAATAATATTCATATTTCTTATACCTCGAATAAAATAGTAAAATCATCTAGAAACCACAAAACACAGGCGAGTGCAGCCCGCAAGTGAATTGCCACTAACGCTCATCACAAAGTTTTACCGCGCAACTCTGGATCCAATATGTTGAGTGAGGCAATTGCTTTCGATAAGCAAAATGTCGGAGAAAACTTGGTAAATATGTCGATGTTTATCTTTTTTTTTTTTATACAACAAATCTTTGTTGATTTTGATGGAAACGACACAGTCTCCCTTCAGAAGAAAAAAAGTTTTGTTGGAAGTAATTATTAATGTAAAACTCACTATCTATGTAAGTAATTAAAGATCATCTACCTTTTAAAGACAAGATGGTGATGAGGTCACCAATAGGAATAGGATCTTTTTGCAAGCTACAAATTGGATTTCATAGCTTGCAATAGGATTAAAAGAAGATTTTTAGAAGAACAAGAGCGATTGAAATATTATCTATTATGCAGTTGGTAACCTGCATAATAATATTTAACAATTTCCACATAAAATTCACACCAACCCCAAAAATAATAAAACCCCTGATAAGAAATTATCACGCATTACAAGAATTTGCCTAAACCCCCATTAGGGACATCCGGTATTACGCTAAGACCCTTACCATACCAACCCTTCATCCTAATCTTCTTCAACTGCATTCTAATCTTCAAAATTGTCATAATAACTGGTGTATTATTCTGTGGGTTGGTGTTATGTAACTATTGTGTAATCTGTGAGCACAGGTACTTTAGCCTTATCTGTATTTGCTTTAACATTTTTTGGAATTGCCTTTGTTTTGCAGATATTTTTAGGTACTGCAATGAGTCATAGTGGTGAGAATATGGTCAGACAATGGTCGGAGCTTACAAATTTAAAATGATAAGAGTCTGTAGATAGGTAGGTACCTACTAAAATACAAAAAAACGGACGCCATTTCTTGTTAGATCAACGTAAGAACCTCTTTTCTGAACTGTAAGTTTTTGTAGGTGGATAATCCAGACAAAGAAGACGAATTGATGAGGCACCATAATCTCACTATTTTTAGTTAAGTGAAGGATACAAGGTCAGTTCAAGTGGTAACTGGTGGTGAACATTAAATGATCAGCAAAACAATAATATTTACAAGTAAGTACTAAATATGCCCTTGACTTTCATCATTCGAATCAAGACAGCAAGGACCCAACAAAACAAAATAAAACACTTATATACTCGTATATGATTTCACTACATAGTATAAAACAAAGTCGCTTCCCGCTGTCTGTCTGTCACTACGTAAGTATGCTTAGATCTTAAAAAATACGCAACGGATTATGATGCGGTTTAATTTAATAAATAGAGTGCTTCAAGTGGTATGTTTCTAAACTATTTTACACATCGATTTCTATGCTAGCGAAGCCGCGGGGCGCAGCTAGTATGTTCATAAAAGCGAAATCTGTTAGACAATTCAGGAGCTAGAACATTATTGTACGATGGCAAGAAGAACGGCAGGTAACAAAATATAATGAGAAAAAAGCGATGACGCAAAGATAAAGTAAACCTGCCCGTGCTCTATAGCTATACAAGCTATTGTTATAATGCAACGGCTAAGGATTAGATCTAGACAATGTTATCAACTGCGGTTACGCAGATGTAAACGAAATCTTTCTAGGTACTTACTAATCCCGCTAAAATAGTGTGAAGTTTAGGAGATTTAATTTCGTGCTTTTGTATTTTCACACGCGTTTTAGTTCGTTCATCGAATTGCAAACCTGCTTTCGCTCTAGATATATTTGCAATTACAATAATTAGTATGATGTGAATTGTTTTTTTCGTACAAAATATGGTTAGTACTTAGCTTAAACAATATAGAGATTGGCCGAAGGGTGTCAAGTTCCGAAAGTACACTGGCCGCCTGCAACGGGACACCGCTGCACCGCTCGTGCCCGCGCCGTGCACTGACGTCAGCTGACACCCTGATTTCGACATCTACACGCTGTCGGCATTATCATAATAAGCGTTTTATTAACTTAGTATTTTCTTTATATTTTATGTATGCTAGTTTTAAGTAGTTTTAATTACTATGGACCGTAGAATAAGTTAAATAAGATCTGTTACTTTTCCATGGTCTGAAATAAATGATTTTATTATATATTATTATATTATTATTATGCTCTTAGTGTGTAAAGCAGTGTCTACGTCACGGGCGTCATTGAATCCCGAGGATTCTAACTCTCAGGATTCTAGATTATCTTACGAGCGCAGCGTGGGATTCATCATGGGTGAATACATACAATAATGATAATACATACATTATTATTGTGGCTCCAGCGTGTGGATACGACACATGATTTAGTTTTAATTATTATTTATTTTATTGTAAGAAACTATTTTAATCTAATTTAATTATAATCTTAATCTAATTTATATTTTTATTCTTATTTTTAAATCTAATGCCATTTTAATTTATTTTATGGTAATAATGTTTTAATATTTAGTTTATATTAATGTAACTACTATGGATTTTATTATCTGACATAAATAAAAACAAATACAAAATAATGATAAATCATCAGAATAAATAATGATCATAACTCCCAAAATACCTAATGAATTTAAATTAGGAAACCTAAAATATATTGAAATGTTTACGTTGTGTCAAATTATGCCACGCTATATAACCTGCGATTTTACTAACTGCTATATGCCAATCATAAAAATATAGGGCCAATCATAAAATTAAAGATTTTATGATTGGCCCTATATTTTTATGATTGATTATGAACTGCATAGTTTTAAAGATTTTTATGATTGGCCCTCACAACACGCGCAATTATTCGTGTGTTTAACCTGTATTTCTTTTTTATCACACGAGCGAGTAAAACCTATGTTTGTAAAAGCCCGGCTATAATTTAAGAGACGGTTTTATGCGTATTTGCTTACTATGACACTCGTTTAACCTTGTTGTATTTGTTCTTTGTCTATGCATATTTGAGGCGCAAGCGTGTACTTAATACTAATATTAACCGTCTGTTTGAAATTAATCAGCATATTTGGACGTACGCATTCTTCTTTTGTCACCATTATTCAAGAGGTTTGTTTCATTGTTTGCTAATGGGAAAGCTAAATTGGGTTTCATATTTACAAACAAGCGCACATTAAACTTTATTTACTTACAATTGTTTCCAATGCAGATATACCTACGATTTGACTTGTGTTGAGCTAAAGCCCTGATTTAATTTAATTGACTTTAAAAAAGGAGCAGGTTCTCTATCCAGCTGTGTTTTTTTTGGTATATAACTTTGCGTGTGGAGCAAGCAAACCTCTTTTCTATTATTTTTATTGGGCTTTATTTTTATAGTTCTCGGACGAAAATTTGCCACATTCTGAGCTTCTGAAGGCACAGTGACTTTTTACTGACATCGGTGTAAAATATTTAGGTTACATACTAAGAATCCAATAACACGTGGAACATGTTCTCTCTTCGCCTCCTTCGCACCGGAGCTACAAACTACCTAAAAACTATTCTACAGTGAAAAAAATATCAACTAAGCTAGGTTCAAGTGGCCGGTGACTAGGGAGGATGCAAAGAGAGGAACTTTCTGATGATACGTTATTATTAGTAGAGAGAGACCTACGTAATGTTTCGCTTCACCCGTACACACATTCATAACACCAGGTATATCAATAAAGACCACCTCAGGCTCGTAATAAATGCACGTACGGAACCCGCAGCAAATGCTAGCACGTAAACACACGTTCCTGAAGATATGGGTATTTCATTATTGGAAAAACATTCTTGCACACTAGCGGCGTTTGATGTTTGATATTATGAAAACAAAATAGCGATCATACAGATGAATCACTGAGAGCAAATGATAAGAACATTTCAAAGCTTGCTTCATAGCCTGGTTCACTCACATTTGTTATAGCAATAGATGCATTATAGAGTTTGATAGATTGCACTGCCTGTTGAGCTAGCCTTCTGAATGGCATACTCTATTGTTATTTTGTACTGCCGGCTTTTGATCTTCGGTAAATGGAGTACCTACGTATGCCAATTCCTGGTAATGGTTGGTTTTCCAGTTTCAGTAAAAGGTTTGATTTCTTTATATTTCATTGGAATTTTCTTGAAATATAAAATGTAAAATGAATGAGCTGCTTTGAACATGTGTGCTGCTTTATCTAATTGGAAGTTTTTTAGGAAAAACAAAAAATAATCTGTTTTATATAAAGACAAAGTTACAATCAAATAATAAAAACAAATTAGACTTTTATAGCTTATTTTACCGATAGCAGCTAACTTATACTACAGCTTTGTATGGTCTCTTTACAAGAATAAGATAGGAAAGTAAATAATTTCTCTGATTTCGATTCACCTTTCAAATGATGATTTCGATTTGTTCATCCCAATTTAAAAGTTATTCAATTATCACAACCTCTGTTCATTCAAAATTATAACAACTCGATGCATGCGAAAAAGTTAAATTAATATACTAGATTAATAGTCGCAGCTTTGCCTGTAGCCCCTTGGCTCTACACTACCCTAAGGAATAGTAATTACGCTACAATTAACAGAAGTTGAGCAAATCGCATTCTTTGTTTCTTCAATACAAAGTTTAAATTGCTGAACTGATTCGGGTTTGTTGGAGTTAAAATCTTTGAAGAGATTTAGGGTCTAGAAAAGCTGTGTTTAATGAGTTCTGTTGATTTCGTTTTGATTTACCTACTAAAAGATACTTTTGTTTTACTTTGTATTCATATTTAAAGACGTTTCAGGTGCACTGCACTATAAGTACTTAATGTTATATTAAGTACCGATATTTAATTTTAGCTAAATATGATTTTAACTTTATCATCCAAACCGTTTTTAAATGACTTGGAAAAACGGAGGAGGCTCTATATTCGTTTGTATGTAGGCATGTCTGTCGATAAGGTACCTATATCGTCATTTGTGGACTGATTTCGATGATTCTTTTGTTTAAATGATAATCCCGACGGAGCTATAAAAATGTATCTCGAGGGATTCGTATTTATTAAAAAAAACTAAGATTTAAACGTTTAATCAAAGGAATTAAAAATCAGTATTTAGTTTATCAAAGTAATATCTTTTTTATATAGTTTTTTGGAAAAAGACATTAAAGACGTATTCACTAGCTATGGGGTACAAATTGGTTTTCATGAATATTTCTTTAGGGAGTTGAAACACTATTTTAGCAAATAATAAATTGTTTTATTTCTGACTTAAGGTTGGGGGAAAACAAAGCCAGTCGAGTTAAGACCCTTAAGGGTAGGCAGCGTATTAAATTTGCATTAGACGAAATTGAAATACGCCCTTCGATGACTCGTGGTAAGTACTGTGTTGCCAACCATCTAGGGTCAATTGTGGCTAGATTTAAATCTGAAAGAAAAAACTGCGTTTCCTATTGGCAGGTTCAAAGATTTATAAAGAGAGGACTTTACAGAAATTGTAGCAAAGAAAAGATTATACATATATTGATTATTTATACAAAATTTAATAAATATTAAAAAAATGCGAGCAATGAAAATAAACAAAGTGGCATTGGTTTCAAACCAATAAAACCAATGTCACTGACACATGCGAGAATTAAAATAATGAAAAATAAAGGATTTTTTTACTAGGTTGAAATATTCTAGGGGTTGTGGTCGGGTCTGGACATTTTCCACTCGAAAATGTATTTTATGTTTACGCCGGGTTCCCTTGGGTGTCTAGAGTGTCGACTTAGGAATATCCACCGGGGGCGAAAAGTCAGGCGTCAAGGTCAAAGGCGAAAACTCAAATATCTAACCATGGTAAATATCCCGCTATAAATGACTTTTGTCAAATTTGTCTAAGCTACAGTAGACCTGGCAACATTGAGCCTTGAAGAAGCACAAGGGAAGACTAATAATGTCTTCAATTCTCATCGCGAAGATCCAAGTCACGGTGTGACTGTTTGATTAATTGAATCATTTTTTGCTTCTTCTGAAGGTGGAGTGTAATTTGTCAATTTGCATCGTCAGAATCCTTCCCTATTGTCAGTTTAAATTGGGTTTGAAGTTTTAGCGAGGAGAATTTTATTGTTAATTCTTTCGCAGTTATACTTTTACTAGATATGTTAAATCTTTTTTACTTATAAAAACCTTTTTTATTTATTTTTCAACAAAAATATAAAAAAATATAGAAAGCAGCATAGGTACCACCTTTCATTTTTAATTTAATCACAAAAAGGTTTATAAACTAGTAATATTTTATAAGTATATTTTAGTAGTACATATTAGGTTTTTACTTTATTATTGTTACAAATAAAACAGTCGAGCTAACTGCAGACTGTTGCAAACACTCTATAGCTAGAGGTACAACAACTCATTCAAGATTAACAGAAAAAAACGGTTCCTTTCAAAAATTCATAATAAAAGTTTAAGTATAAGTTAGGTAATAAGTTTTGGTTTAAATATTTCTTTTGGTGGTGGTGGTTCATAATCTCAGGTCGTGACATGATCAGAGTCACGTTCAAAGCACGCGTCTGCGTAATCCACAGGTTATCTTCAAAGCAGTAACTAATCCTTTACTAGAGACGCTTTTTAAATTGGATAAATTATAGAATGGTTTAAAATCATAGGCATTATTGTACTTACTTAACATACTTTATATACTTAACATTTTAACACTTCATATACTTAATCCTAGAGCTGGGATAAAGGTTTTCTTAAGTGGAGACCGCGACTCGGCAAACGTAGTGTAGAACGCCCTCCGGCCAGGTGGGATGATAACTTGCAAAAGACTGAAGGTAGATGCTAGATGCGCAAGCTGAGGACAGGGCGCTATGGCGCTCATTAGGGGAGGCCTATGTCCAGCAGTGGACTATTATAGGTTGATGATTAATATACTTAAAACTAGAGTGACTTGGAGACACCTAGGCCAGTAAAGTTTATAAGGGTTTTATTTTTAAATTAAAATCAGTCATAAATCTTATGACTTTTTGATAACAAGCTACAGGAAAAATACAAGCAGGAGCGAGACAACATGCCTCTATACTTAAGGCGAAATGAGTTCGTCTTTTCGAGACAAGGACGAACGAACGCCGCGCGGGGATGGCGAGAAAGGGAGGCAAGAGCGTCAGAATGATCGGCCCGTGCGCAATTTCACTGCTTTTTATTTTTTAATTTGTTATTGCTCTAAAATAATACTGTTTCTCAAAAAACTAAAACCATAATTATCTAAAGTATTTATTAGGGAACACGTAGAAGAAATTTCATTACAATAATATTAAATAACTAGCAAATAAAACTGGTTTTCCCGTAGAGATATCTCTGTAAAAATGAAGATTTAGAGGAAACTTTACCATTTTTTTCTATCGAGTAAAGTTTAGTCAATCGTGTTTCGACTTCCATAACTTACTAACTAATATACTAAACTTTTGATCCTCATCAAAATATATTTGAAAAATAGGTGTTTTGTTTAAATTGTTTTTCCGTTAAGTCAAAACGTGGGTTTTGGGACTAATTTCACCTTTTTTTTTATTATTTAGCCTGTTTCGTCCCCTGCTGGGCAAAGGCCTCCCCCAAATCTTTCCACTCAGTGCGGTCACGTGCGATCTCCCACCAATCTCCGAGGAAGGCGTTAAGGTCGTCTCGCCAGCGCTTTCTTCACCTTAATATAACTTAATCCTAGAAAGACGTGGAGAGACACCTAGGCTTTTTAAAAGGTTTTTTTCATAAATTATAATAAGAAAATTTTAGCAGACTCTTTGCTAACAAGTTGCAGGAAAGATACGAGTAGCGAGAGCGAGGCATCTCTACATTCACGTGACTTGAGTGAAAAAAGGCACCTTACAAAACAAAAGCTTATGCTTAGCTTAGCATGAGACTTCCTTATACCGTTTGTGTCTATATCAGTCTGTACATTTCGTTGCTCCACGTCTACTATCACGAGCCCCATCGACCTCCGACGTTGTACGTGATGACTCCCCTAATTCAATTAACCGACTTTTGGAAAGAGCTCCATATTTTGTTTTATTTCGGAAAAACCTCGACCTGATAAAGGTGATCTTTCTGTATTTGGTCATTGAGGATCTCTCTATATTTGGTAATTGCAAAATGGACCGTGTTTGCCCTTGGATGGATACTTACTATAGTTATCCTTGATTACAACACTGCAGTGGCCGAATTTTGCTAACTAATCGCTTTACTATGACAGTTCTATCGTTACAGAATCGTCCATAGATGATAGAAACTCTAGATAGTGCGTGCAGTGCTATTTGCACGGAGAGATGAATATAATGATTTGAACCTTGACACTTTTGACAAGCGTCCCCCTCCATCTGTAGTTTGTTCAGAAAAGTGTCAGACGAGACACATATTGCCAAAAGTCAAGTAAAGTCATAAAAGGTAAAAATATGTCATTCTGTGACAATACCATTGGTTATTGTGAAACGATTAATTTAGTGCAATTGACTCCCTGTGCCTTTGTTTAACAGTTTTTCAGATGAATGACAAACACATGGATATTGTTATTCCGTACTAGTTTCTGCCTGCGGCTTCGCACGCGTTGTTTCTATGAAAACGTTTTAAGGTAACTTCTATCCCATGGAAAAGGATTCATGGGATAAAATATATGTTTATATTTTATTCGTATGTGTTGTTCCAGGCCTGGAACTACCTACCTGTACAAAATTTCAGCACGATCCGTTCAGTGGTTTTTGCTTGAAAGAGTAACAAACATCCATACATACAAACTTTCGCGTTTATAATATTACTAGGATAACTGCATGAAAATCATTAGTGCTAGTTAAATGATAGCATTATCATGTATTATCATCACAACTTTTCCACTAATCAACGAAGAATATTAAACCTACCTTCAAAGGAAAGGGACGCTATCGTCCCGCTATTGAAATGGGCTTCTGCCTCAAGTTGAATACGACCCTTCAAGTTAAAGCCCTTAGCAAGATTTAGCGGTTTATCAGCGGATCGACGACGTCACGTTCATGACACGTGCTCCCATCACGAAATGTTGGCTATAGTGCCACTAACTTGTCCTTAAGACGGAGTCTAAGTTCGTTACTTGAAAATGACTCTCTGAGTTGTAATAGATAGATAGATCATTTAATTTTATTCATTATAAAGTGGGGTGTAAGGGGACTCCAACATCTCGTCTCCCAAGCCAACCTAACATGCACAACTGCACGTGGTACACCCTGCTAGATAACGAACTAGGCTCTGGTGAATATGTCAAAATCTTTATAATTTGACAACTCATTTTACAATTATTATCAACAATTGTGTGTACGATCTGTAGATATTTGTTCCGGGTGTTCTGGTTGTTCTCTATGTATAATAAAAAATATCTATCTATGTAATACTTATATTTTATTATGTATATCAGTTATCTAGTACCCATAACACAAGCTCTGCTTACCATGGGGCTAGATAATGCTGTGTGGATTGTGTCCAGCATTATTTATAATTTTATTTCTTTATTAGATTATAACTGCCAATGCCACTGTTTGCAACGATAGTGCATGGCAATATTATGAGGTTACTTTAAAGTGATGGAGCGGTTCTCACAGTCACTGTTTGTTTATAAATCTACTCACATGCCTCCTGAAATACATTTATTATTATCTATGACAAGTTCTTTCCATTTTAATCCTTTGCTAAACACCTAAAAGCTTTCCCCAAAACATCGTACTTTCCCAAATTGTTATGACCAGATAACCTTGCTGGTCATCCGTCAGGTCAACCCACCCCAGTGGAATGTCATTCTCACGTTATACTTGACCTTGACTGTCAATATAAAGTAACAAGGGTTTGTTTTAGCTTATGGCCGAACCTACCTGAAATATTTTAGCGCGCAAAAGTTACTCGCAATGTTGCTCATTTGAATAGTATAAAATATGACTTGTCTAAGTGTTTATTTGTAAGCCTAAGGAAATAAACTTTCATTTCATTTCATTTCATTTCATTTCATTTCATTTCATTTCATTTCATTTCATTTCATTTCATTTCATTTCATTTCATTTCATTTCATTTCATTTCATTTCATTTCATTTCATTTCATTTCATTTCATTTCAATTTTTGTAATTTGAGTTTGGCCTCATCCATGAAAATAAGACCTCTTGTGAATGAAAAGTAAATGGTTAAATAAACAATGCTAGAAAATCTACATAGCATCATATATAGGTATCTACATAATTTATTACATAAATAGATATATATTTTTTTATTAGACATAGATAATGAACAGACGGAACAAAATAAAACTTTTGAAACTCATGATTATCAACACCAAAGTCATTTAAAACGGGATATTTACCTTGATATTGGATAACTCAAAAATCAAATCATGGTAAATATCCCGTTTTAAATGACTTTAGAGACGGAAAAAATATCTGCGGATCATACAAAGATTTGTCACGAGGCGGGAATAGAATTCTCAAACTCTTACGTTAGCGGACTTTCGTCCATCGCGCCACTGAGGTCGTCGAAAAGGATTCATTACTATCAAATAATACTCTACATGACTCCAAAATCACTCTCCCAGCTGCTTAGACGGTGATGATATTAGTACAGACGAGCATATCTTTATTATTTATATATAACCAGTCGTAGTGAACGTATTTGTTCAAAGACTCTGAAATAACCTCAAATAAAGAGCACCTCGATGGTACTAGCTTGCAAACATTTGATGACACCGTACTAATGAACCTCACGGGTATTTTTACTCCCGAAAAGGCGATGAGAGACAGTTTTGAGTGACAAGCGCTGCTGTAGGTAAGGTGAAGGGCGAGTCTTAATGACGCATTCCCTGCATTATTGAGCACAGGGCTGGCAATGACAAAGGCTAGAAATTAATGAAAGAAAAACAATACCGCGAGTTATCATCATCATCATCAGCCTATGTTAGTCCACTGCTGGACATAGGCCTCCCCAAATGAGCGCCACAGCGCACTGTCTTCAGCTTGACGCATCCAGCATCTACCTGTAGTCTTTCGCAGGTCATCATCCCAAATGGTCGGAGGGCGTCCTACACTACGTTTGTCGAGTCTTGGTCTCCACTCAAGAACACGTTTACCCCAGTGGTTGTCGGTTCTTCGCGAGATATGGCCGGCCCACTGCAACTAGTAAAGTGCCAAAGCCGTAAAGGATACCAATAAATCTACACTGAAGGAAACAGGCATCAGTTATAAAAATTGGACATAACAACAAGAATCCCAAAAAGTCCGTATGGTTCTCGGAAACAGGAAGGTAGAAGTTGGTATAACTGTCGTAATATTAAATGGTTGTCTTGAAAAATATAGTTCCGAAAATCTCAAAGTTTTCCGGAAACAATGTCTTCTAACATATGAAGCGTGCTTTCCAACATCTCAAGCGTGTGCTAGTTTCCTCCGGACGCTTCTCAAAACTGGAGCATATCCAGGAAAGAGATTGGCAGCCCTAGCAAGGGCGATACAGCTCGTGCTATGATTTATGTCTTCCGCTTTCGTTTCAACGCTCATAACTGCGATTTAGATTAATTTGGTGACTGTTCTGCTCGTCATTTTCTTAGAGTGAACATGAAAGAAAATATTGAAGAAGAAAGATTGAATGCTTTGGTACATTTATTACATAGAAAATAGTTGGTAACTTACATCCAATGTTGAAATAGTATTACATTACATACACAATGGTGGACTTTATGAGAAAATATTAAATTACAGATGTAGAAACTACTAAGCTAATTGTAAATTAAATTGAAAAATAACGAATGGAAGCTTCTAGAATATACTCCTATTTATGTTTCGAGAGATCAAAGCAATAAACGAAACTTGTATCATCAAAAAGTTAACTGACAAAATTCAATAGAACCAATAAATATTTCGTTTCAAATTGACACTGTAGCTCAATTTTCCGGTACCATTAATATTTGTTTATAGTGTGAAACAATTTTATCACCTTTATTATAAAACCTCCCAATTAGTAAGAATTCAAATAGAATTTCATAATTACCTTTACTTGTAAACAACTAGGCGGTAGTTTGTTTACATCCATATAACTTTATTAGCTTTAGAGAGCACACAGTTTCTAATTATATCACAGAATATTGCTACATTTCACTACGATATTTCAACATTCATAAATACATCTATCAAACCAATTTACAACGTAATGAAAGAAACTCAAAGTTCAAGATCTGTGAGTCAAAGATTCGAAAATCACTTGTGTTTGCTCAATCGTAGTAAACCTAAAAATCAGAATAAGAAGGATCATTTTAGACCGAAAGCAATTTCGAAAGACACAGCTCTGAATATTATGTTTAGGATGGCGTAATACTAGACGTGGTCTCCATAAAATATAATGAACTGTAGAAGATCCAGTTATGAAGGTTCGGTTTGATTGCGGTAAGCCCATTCCGGGATAGAAATAGATTATTTTAGAAGGAACGGAATCTAAACTGCCACCGTAAAATGAGTACGGTATGTAATAGAGAAGGGAGTAATTAAATCATTGGAACACCTACTTAAATAATAGAATTTATTGCAGTCTTGCAATCAGTGAACAGCAATCAAATAGGTAATGAAACAGTAAACTAAGAAGTGCAATTCCTTTTGCATGGGATTTGCCTAAATAGGCTTATGGAAGGAATCGATAACACACAAAGATATAAAATCTAACACACGCTTCATCGCCATAGCAGAAAGAAATAGCTCGAATATGGCTGCATGATGATCTAATTTCATGGCGCGTGGTCCATTCGACGCTCGATTACTTAGAAGCAAATTGGACCATTCATTGCCGGAGCTAAGTCTCAGAGCGTCTTGAGGCATCGTGAGGGCACATTTAGATAAGAAACAGGTGACAAACGCTATAGAAATACAGTACTATAGATTATAGGTCGCGACGTGACGATTGGGGCTTAATAATCGATCCTTCCAACCCCACCCTTGGGGAATGCACTAAAGGAACCTACCAGAGGAAGAGCAGCAGCTACCTTCTGTGTATTTTCAACACCTCAACTGCGATTACGAATCCGCCTGACGAGCGTGGTGATTATGACATAAAACATAATACCTCTTGCATAGGATAGGATGCACGTTTGGCTGCAGACGTATGTGTGCTGAGAAAGTATTATAATAATAACTCATAATATAATAACACATAATTATAATACACATAATTTCTATATTTCCAGACAGAACAACATACAACATGTACTTAATAATAAGAATAAGTTTAGATTATTAAGTAAAATTTATTCTACTTTGAATATTTAAAACGAATAAATACATAGGCTACCTACGCCAGAAAAAATATATATAATAAAATTTAAATATTTAAAGATTATTTTTGAGTAAACCAGTCGTTTTTTTAGACACAGTGCGACTTTGGTGAGTTTGGTAATCCCAATGATAGCAATATGCATTGTAGTATTTGAAAAATAATTTCTTCAGAACAGAATGGAATCCTGCTTCTTGCTCAAATGTGAACCAAGAACGTCTTGAAGCATCCTATTGTCTAAATGAGACTGTTATCTTATACTTAGCGCTAGATGTACCTACATTGTACGCTCGTCGTTTATGCTCTTTTGGGAACTGAGCGCGCTTATGGGGATTTATATAGATTACGTTTTGTTGCTCTTGATCTTCCAAATATTATTGAAATCGCTATTGTTTCCATTCTTTTGTACTAAGTTTCAAGTAACATTTGGAAACTTTTAGATTCGTGCTGTACTGCAAAGTAAATCTTGGATTAAAATTAAATGAACCGTAGGGATAAACTTTGTTATTTGCACTAGAAATGTTTGTTGTGCGATTGCTTAGAGTTCGTAAATAAGTGTAAATCCACAGTTCAATAGCCGATATAAAATGCCAACGCATCGTCAGAAAAGTCAACAAACTTTCATTTAGTATCTGCTTGAATTGCAAGTTTCAATGAATAATCGAGATTTTTCAAACTGTAATCTCACTTTTATCTAGTCTGATAGTCAATATTCATTTCAATTTGGAAGGCGCTGGCTCAGAGCAACATTCATTTCGTTAAGTGTCGCGACGGAGCCGGTTTACTCCAGGGATTCATACAATCGACTTTATCGACTTTCATAGTTGTAAATTTCAGTTTTCTTTCAGAGAACAGTGTCCTCCTGCGATTGCTTTTGTAATACAAGAACATGGTGGGAAATATGGGCTCTAGAATATTCTTTTTTTATTTAAATTCAGATGTATTTGAGAATTTGAATTTCGTATACTTGTCTTTGGCATTTAATTTAATTTTAGCGTGTTTGTACCAAAATAGGTAGAGGTTAAAGATGTTTGCCTCAAGGCGCATCGTGTCTGTGAATTTAATAAGAGAAAATTACTCCCATTTCAAGTATTATTTATGCTGAAAAATAAACGTACTTACGAAACGTAATATTTCGGCGCTCCTTATATATATATATCCAAAATGTCTAAATGATAAGTAATTTCTTATTAAGTGACTTCATCATCATCAGCCTATATCAGTCCACTGCCGGACATGGGCCTCCCCCAATGAGCGCCATAGCGCCCTGTCTATTAAGTGAGTTATCATTTACTAAAATTAAATGATAATTCACTTACTATTGAATGACCACAACCTATGTATATATATATTTAACCTAAGAAACCTGTTCTCATGTAAGTGACTTTATATAAATTGTCTTTTTGAGAATAAATGAATATTAAACGTACATATACGTTCTATGCCTGTATTTTGTACCTGTGTCTAAATAAATGTTTTTTCTATTCTATTCTATATATCTACATACTGATAAATTCTCCTTATAGTCTACGTATAGCAAAGCGCAAAACACAATATCAATTTTCGTGACCTCGCATAAAATAAGGATGGAACAATCACTCCCATCGCAATAAGAGCAAAAGGACTGGCCCAATTAAAATTGACATGGACAGCTCCCAGGCAGGAGGTGTCGGGCTTCGCATCAGTCGCACGCGATCTCAAAACAGTCGCCTGTTAATCGATACCATTAATTTTATACTGTCGGATGTCGTTTGCCAAGAAATTTCTCAGAAATTTATCTCAAATAAATTTACTAAATTTTGATGGTGGCATTTGATGTAGTTTGCACTATAGCCCGTAATAAAAGGGAGTGTTTGTGTAGGGTGCGTAATTAAAAGAGACGGGACGGACGCGTCCTGCGACAGTCGTGAGGTGCATGGTGTCTTATCAGCGAAGGTTTTAATTTGAGCGAGGCATGGGACACGCGAGCTGATCACGCGAACGCAACGACTCGACACAACCCTATGGAACCTTTTTAAAAATAATTATTTTAAATATCATTATCGTTCGAATCCAACTTGACATTTCGAATTTTAAATTTAACCAGAGTGCTTTGTCATTAAAAATGTGCTACAACTTGCAACCGCAGAATTTTAAGCAGCCCGAAATCAGATTAAAAGTTAAAGTTTTATCAATCGAGAGGGGTATGGAACCCTTTTGTTTGCTTTGAGTGTCGCGACAAAAGCAAACTTCGGAAATGAGATTTCACGTAGCATTTTTTAGGAGGACGGTTTGGTTGCGTGTCGGATTGTAAATAATTAGCTCATTCTGCCGCCTGCCGGGACGTCGACGACCCATTGTCTGTTTGCGTAAGAAATTTATAAAAAACTAACGTCTTCCTTGATGTTCACTCAATCCGATTACAAAAAATATCGATCGAGATTTAGATGAAGTAGACTCCACGAATTCGGAAGTTTCGTAACAATTTCCTGTTAGAGTGGTTTTGGTAAGACTTTGAAGTGTATTACCAATTTACCAATAATTTGGCAAAGGACAATTTATTAGTTCTGAGTTTGCAATAAGATCTAATTTCTCAGTTAATTGGAGATTCTCTTCAGAAGTGGTGAGAAGTTTAGCGATATTTGAACCCTTATTTGTCGCTAGGTTGATTAACAATAAGTTCCAAATGGCTGGCTTAAATGGAGATACAAGCTAATATTAATTGTGTAAATTTAAGTCAATGAAAACGGGAACATGCTTTTTGTGAATAATACGAGTATGTATAATTTAAATTTAACATTATACACAATTCGTCATCTATACTGAAATCCATTGCGTCCTACCCGTCATGACCTACGGAGCTGAGACGTGGACGCTTACGGTGTAGGGCTGGTCCACAAGTTTAAAATCACGCAGCGAGCTATGGAGAGAGCTATGTTTGGAGTTTTTCTGAAGGGTAGCGAATACACGTAACCAATACATCCAACAGAAAATAAAAGTTATCGACATAGCTCAAAGATTTAGCAAGCTGAAGTGGCAGTGGGCCGGCCATCTCCTGAAGAACCGACAAAAGCTGGGGTGAATGTGTCCTTGAGTGTCGCCCGCGACTGGGCAAACGTAATGTAGGATGCCCTCTTATTCATATCAATGTGTATGGTAATTTTACTAATTGATTTCTTAATGTTGTTGAGAGCGGCAAAATCTATTTTCTCTCTCTGAGTGTGTTAGTACAGTAAGGAACAAACATCAGAAAGTCAAAAGATATCTTGAAAGTAATTTGCTTTGTAACCTTAGTTATCGCAAAACCAATTCCATCGATCGTTGAGATCGCGTTACAATAGCAGAGCCTTGAAAAATTCAATCTATTCTCCCCTCTCTGAGCCATCTGATTGTTTCCAGCAGTTGCTTATTTGTCGCAAGTCTATTGTTTATTAATATTGGCCGTAGCATAGTGTTGATATCAGAATGTATAGTAGATATTTATTATTTTCTCTATATTAAGATTAGATTAAGTACCTACTTCTTGGCGCTCATGAAGGGTCACCTATGTCCAGCAGGGGGTAGTACCTGTACAGACTGATGATGATGATAATGAAGTACTCCCTATTCATATTATAAAAAAAACAAAATATTACTACCTAAAATAAAAATAAAACTATAAAAACAGTAATAGAAGCATACAGATTAATTAAAAATATACCAGGTAAAGTACGAAAAGTGAATAAAGAATATCTCAAAAGAAAATACATTTGTTTCCAAGGTGAAGATAGGTAACTTTTATATTCTCTTTGGTAGGTAATGTCACGTGCAATTCTAAAAGTTTCTAAGCCATTGTTTACGAATGTCAAGAAGGGCGGAGTTATTAGTTTACAAGTGTATCAAACGCCCCCTCTTTGTTTATTGACTCAGTTCTCGTGGGAGAACGATATTACTTCCCAACTCTTTCGGAAGTTTGCTTTCTTTGTTGACATCTGGCGTTCGATTATTGGAAACTTGGAAACGTTTCATTTTCCTCAGTATTTAATAATTTGCTTTGCTATTTCTGTAGTTTACTGATTTGAGGATGTTGCCTAGTTATGTGATAGTTTGGTACTGAATTTGCCTTTGTTATCAAATTTGTTTTGCGTGGAAATATGTGCTTTCACAATACCTTAATGTTTGCCAAGCAAAGGTAAGTAACAACAAGCAACTCCTGATGGTTTGCGAGTTGCGACATGAAATCTGCCTAATTATAAATTTTACCAGCACCATCGTCACCCTTATTGCATCTACGAAAGCTCCTACGAAAGAAGTACTCTTTCGTGCATGGCTGAAAATATCTTTTTGGAAGCGGCTACTTCGGCCACATTTGTAACTATAGATTTAAAAGATGATCATGGCTGATGATATGTTAGCGCTCAGAACAACGTCGAAAAACTAGTGGTACTAATAAAAAATCGAAGACGTCATAAATTGAGAAGCTTGTAATTTGTTTTTTCATAACAACCATATTGGACACAATCCGATACCAATTTCACTTCTATTTTGGCGATTCACATAAAGTTTACGATCTACCCTCCCCGAAGGTTTTCATAAACAGCAATAAAGAACACTAGCGCCTTCTACTGGACTAACAAGCCAATACTGCGAGGATTAGTGGTCAGAAGGTTTCTAAGGAGCTCGCCTAATAATGAGCGGTTTTAATATATTTTTGTATACCCTTTACAAGTTACAAGATATTTTTCACAACTAAGTGGCCATATATCACGGATAACCGACAACCGATGGGGTAAAAGTGTTCTTTAGACTGCGACTTGGCAAACGTGGTGTAGGACGCTCTCCTGGTGGGATGACGACCTGCTAAAGACTGGAGGCAGAAGCTGAAGACAGGGCGCTATGGCGTTCATTAGGGGAGGTCTATGGTCAGCAGTGGACTGTTGTAGGTTCATGATGTTGATTATTGATGAGGAGTAGATCGCAAAAGCAATTAGGCTCTACAGACTCGTCTTTTATCTGGGATTCTGTGACTTTCAGTAGGTATTCGCTCTATGTATATGTCGTAGAGGGAGTAGCTCAGACATCAATAAAACCAGGAATAACCCCGTCAATACTTTTATTCTATTTTATAAACTCTGATTAACAGTAATTGTGATATCTCTAATAATCTATACCACTATATCTAGACGCGTCAACTACCATAATCCGAACGAACCACGGCAGGATGTGCACTCAACGAAAGCTGAAGCAAGACTGCCTGTTGCTGCCGCGCGCTCGCCTTAAATACGCGCGGTTGGGGTAAACAAGTCTACGAGCGGTCGCTCAGGTACGGGCGGCGGCTCGGAGCAGGTAGCGT
The DNA here is from genome assembly GCA_947044415.1 of Eupithecia dodoneata. Lineage (NCBI taxonomy): Eukaryota > Metazoa > Arthropoda > Insecta > Lepidoptera > Geometridae > Eupithecia > Eupithecia dodoneata. The sequence continues at coordinate 3,806,590 of OX345665.1, forward strand.
CCCTTTGTTCGCCTCTGTGCACGTGCTCTCAGAGTCTAACCAAAGCGTGGCGCCTACACGGCCATTCTGACCTGCGAACGTCCTCGTTCGCGTAAGCTCATAGGATATCATCTGAGAAAAAGAACAAAACAACATTACTGCTCGTTCATCCTGACACAACAAACTGATATACTACTCGAATCGATCTCTAGGTAAAAAAAACACTCAGAACAGATAGTTGGCCCCAATTTATCATAGCCCAGATACACTGTCCCTATAACTCAATTCAATCGATCTCTAGGTCAAAAACACCTAGCCCAGTCACTCTGTCTCTATAACTCAATTCAGAATCCCTTCAGTGTACAACTGACCTGGACCTCAGCGATTTTTTTTTTCGCATGTCCCTTCAGTACTGGCCTGGATCTCAGCGACTATTTTTTTTCGCATATCCCTTCAGTACCGGCCTGGATTTCAGCGACTATTTTTTTTCGCCTATCCACCAGTACTGGCCCGGATTACAGCGACTATTTTTTTTCGCCTATCCCTTCAGTACTGGCTTGGGCTTCAGCGACTATTTTTTTTCGCCTATATCCCGTCAGTACTGATGTGCGACTATTCTTTTTCGCTACCCTCTCAGTACTGACCTGCGACTATTTTTTTTCGCTTTACATTTTTTTTCTCTTTTCACTTTTTTTTTCTCATTCATTGTTTTCTCTATTTTTTTTTATCTAACCTTTTTTTTATCTACCATACCTAAACCCAATCAGATAATCACTTTTAACCCACCATCATCATCTATGGTAGACATCCTGACTACCACCTGGCCTTAACAATTTATAGCGATAATGAACACCAGTAGAACCCTATATCATCCTGATCGATATAGTATCAGACTCAAAACTTACCTATTTTCTCGCTGTACAACTTATTACCTTAATCAGCCCTTGATCTAAAATAGCCTACTGAGCTATCAAGTTAGCGTCAATATTAGGAAGAAATGCTACTAGTGATAAAAAGAGTCTGCTAAAATACTTCAACTATCGAACGCTCTATTGTTAACTATTTACATCGTTTTTATCAGGCACCGTCACGTTGTCATCACTGTAATTTACTACAATATCAATCAGAGCATGACGTACTGCCCGTAAATGTTCGATTTAACGCGGGCGTGAAGGAGACAGCTTAGGTGACAGGTTGACTTTAACTGACAATACGTAATTCAAGATTGAGAGTGTTGAGAACACTAACTAGACAGTCCAAAGTGGAGGCGTATATTCAAAACAGTACTTACTCAACAAACTACTACCAAATTAGCCTTGACTGATGATACATAATGTCACACAAAATAATTTGGTTCGGTCTCACCGCTGTATCCAGTCCGGTGGCACCTTCAATAATCACGCTTACAACCTCAGCAACATTCTCAGCGCAATCCATGAGCAGCGCAGCGTGTGGAGAGGGGTCCTTAACGCTAGACGCTAGCGCGTGAACCGCACCTTTCCAAGCGATGACAGCTTCCAGTCATGGGGCAGTCCAAATACTAAAAACAAATAAAAATTAACGCACAGGGAGGTTGTTTTATTATTAATTTTATCTGTTATATTAAGCAAAGCGATAGATTGAAATAATAACAGTAGAAGTAAAAACCACACCGAAGAATCAGTTCATCTGTGTTCGAAATTGTAATCTTGTCACTTCACCAATCACCTCTGGCGAACGCTAAATTTACTGGATAATATTCAGAATATAAAGAGATATACGAACTCCGACTAGAACTCGGACTTGAGTCAACAACTTCACCCCTAACAGCTGGTATGGTCATTATAAACATCGTGTCTAATTGCTTAGCAATAAAACTCGGCTAACCACAACGAAATCCTACCTCAAACTCTTGAATTAATGGACAGATTTGTAACAGAAGCTGCAACACCGACCTCAGCGTTGTCTCCTTTGTCCATACGACGCAGCATTATTAGTCCCGTTCTCATCCCCACATTAACCTACGGCAATAATAGGAGTCACCGTAGTAATAAACAATGCCAACGTGTGTCCTTCGTTCGCCGATTGTGCGCGACGGTTTGTCGTGCACCTGAAACCAATCACTCCGACCATTTTATTACTAATGGAATCTCTTAACCAATGAAAACTTGAATCTTACAGAGTTCCGCGATTATAAGCGATAAGCTATCACGATGTAGTTGATTCCAATTGACAAAACCTAGGTTCTTCTCATAACAATCGCGGCAGTGTTGCGTTGATCGACTAAAATTAGGACGATCACCCTAAATAGACAAGTCAAGCTATATTTGTCACGACAATGTTGATCGTAAATGTGAATACCAAATTTTAAGGGTACCGCAAATCAACTCTGCTATTTCCGACGTCATAGTCGTCATAACCATTATTCATCGATAAAATTATTCAAACGTGATCAGACTCCAAAAAAAATAAACAGCTGAAGTACAGTTGCTAGGGTCTGCCTTCAGAGCGCCCCTCTTATGAAACACAGTTGTTGAAGAGCTAATTCGCAGGTTCAATGACCATGGACTGGTCACGATGTGATACGCTGACCGATTACCTAATGACCACGATTTTTTATTTAATCTAACAAAAACGGAACTGATACTGTTCACAAACAAGCGATATCTGGGAAACCTAAAACTTCGCTGTTTAAGTCTAAAGCTGTTTAACACAGACATAAAGCTAAAACAGAAAAGAAAACTGCTATGGAATAAACATTTGACTAGAAACTTCAGCGTCCTACCGCCATTCTGTACCAATGTAGCAGCTTAGTAAACCTTGGGGACTTTCATCGCAAATAAAGAACCCCGCATGGCTGCTCCTGGTGACCGAATTTTCAGTATACCAATACTAAACGAATGCTAGCAGATACAACTATACGTGGACCAAAGAGATGGACCAGGAACTCACAAAGTCAGAATCTATACAGATGGCTCCAACACCGATACTGGTACGGGTGCCGGAGTTCACTCACTAGACATATCGAAAACATAGCTCAATTTTCCAATGTGAATGCGTACCAATAACCCAGGCAGCTACAGCAAAAGAGAGGAATCAAAGGCCAACGTGTACGCGTACGCATCCTCGCCGACTTAGTGCTTCTATACTCAGGGCTCTGAAGGGAATGAGCTGCAGCTCCAAGCTTGTTGACAAATGTCACACATTATTAGAAAGGCTCCACAAAGAACAGGATAATCAACTTCAATGGATCTAGGGACAAAACAGATCGCTAGGTAATGACGCTGCAGACAAACTGGCACGGAAGGAATCGGAGATGACCACCGAAGAGACGGCTTTAGACATGAACTAGGCTCTGAACTAGAGAAACAAACGGACGTCAGACTTGCCAACTAATTTGCAGAAAAGCCAGGTTGGCACTTACATCAACATCACCGAACCAGCACTTAGTCACCATTGGAGCGACACACAGCCCTCTCTGCAGATGATGCCTCAGCGGTGACGAATCAGCTACCCACGTAGTCCTGGAATGTGAACAAGGAACAGAAATCCTGAACTTGCCAAGATCGCTCGGTGAGGCCTGCCAAGACCCCAGGAAAATGCTGCGCTTCTGGGTGGAGCTACGAGAAAGAAAAAAAAATTACTTAACAACACGTGATTCCTCGAAGCTAGGTTCTGCACTGTAGATCACCGAAGCACACTTGGAATAAGAAACACGGATGAGCCAAAACATATAGTGGGCGGGATTACATCCCACTTCTGATGTCGTAGAGGGAGTAGCTCAGACATCAATAAAACCAGGAATAACCCCGTCAATACTTTTATTCTATTTTATAAACTCTGATTAACAGTAATTGTGATATCTCTAATAATCTATACCACTATATCTAGACGCGTCAACTACCATAATCCGAACGAACCACGGCAGGATGTGCACTCAACGAAAGCTGAAGCAAGACTGCCTGTTGCTGCCGCGCGCTCGCCTTAAATACGCGCGGTTGGGGTAAACAAGTCTACGAGCGGTCGCTCAGGTACGGGCGGCGGCTCGGAGCAGGTAGCGTCCCTTTGTTCGCCTCTGTGCACGTGCTCTCAGAGTCTAACCAAAGCGTGGCGCCTACATATATATGTAATTATGTGGAACACGTGATGATACACTATTTAATTGTGTAGTTACTATCAAGTATTCTGCTGAATTTTCTCCTGAGACCAACAGCCGTTGATTTCTATTTTCACCAGCACAATAATATGACAAGAATCTGTTGTATAAATCTTCAAGAAAACCAATGTCTTCTGTTGACGTTGAATAACAATATAACTCGTATTAATCACTTATTTACTGTATACACTAACTACACATAAACATTATAATTATATTTTATGTTTATGCATATTCAAGTTAAGTGTCATTAGCTTAGAGACTTACTTACCTACCTACAGCTGCAACGGGACGGCTGTTTACAATCGTACTCCAACTTTTATCACCAGCGCAAAATCCATACATGCTTTTAACACTTTGACTGCGATTTATTTTCGATGACTGCGATCTTTTTTTTAACGTAAAAAATTCGCGCTGCCGCTCTACACAGCGGTTGTGTTGCGCCGCATATTTGTTTCGTTCGAAAAATATTACGGCTGTGCTGAGTCACAAAGATCTGTATTTTCTCAGCCGCTGCGCTAGTGTGGATTTACGCATATTAGTCACTTGTAGAAAACACATACCGTGTGATTTCAGCACTTAAAGTGTTAAGGTACCTACAAGTAAAGAAGTGGCTGATAGTCGAATCGATATTTCATTATAATTAATTTACGACGTTAAAAAGAAGAAAGAAAAGATAAAGAAGAGATCGCTTCTAAGCGATAAGGCCGCTCATTGTACTTGTCGCATATAATGTATTTTTGTAATAATTGATTTGACTATGGTGTACAATAAAGTTTTTTTGTATTGTATTGTATAATGTGATGTATGCAGTTTTTTACATATTGAATACAATATGTGACCTGTAACCAAAAGTTACCAATATAATTATGTCCAATGAACTAAAATTTTTTGAAGAACAGTCTAATCGCGTAAGGTTCCACCAATCCCTTCCAACACAGGGTATAGCTATGTGACGTCATATATCAAGAACATGTGAATTACTGTTATGATCCTTTTCGCAATAAAGGTGGCTGCCCTTATTTCGAACTCGGGCTTTCTGATAATGGAATGTAGGAGGTGCTTATCGCTGAATCTATTTCACTTTGATTTGTACGTCCTATCTTTGGTTCCTTGTTTGAATATTGGGAAGGGGATTTTGAGAGACGCGTCGATTCTGACGACATTTTGTTTGTTCCGTTATTTGATTCAGACAATGACTAACCAAGCTTTTCCCTCTGCTCATAATTTTGATTTTATTTTGCTTGCTTATTACACTGTAGAAAAACAATCCCATTACCACTGCTATGACAATACGCAATAGCTGTACGCACAGTCCATTGCCATTGCGTATCGTATACCATCTTGTACCTATACGTGGAAATATATAATTTGCTTTCTGTTATTATCACTTTACTATATTAAAAATAATATAGTTATTGAATTATAAATAAAAAAATAATGCTGGACAATTCACACAGCATTATCTTATCTTGCCCGATGGTAAGCAAAGCTTGTGTTATGGGTACTAGATAACTGATATACATAATACAATACATTACATAGATAGATATTTTTTATTATACATAGAAAACGACCAGAACACCCGGAACAAATATCTGCAGATCGTACACACAATTGTTCTGAGGCGGGAATCGAACCCGCAACCTCCTGCGTCGCAAGAGGACCTTCGCCCACCGCACCACATCGGTCGTCATAATTACCTAAACTTATTAAATAAATAAGTATCTACATAAAGTAGGAGGTCATTCTTGCAGTCACAAATTGACCGCATACATATTTGTCGAAAAAATTATCCACTTCATGATTCCAGTTTCATGAACAACCAAATATAAATCATAGGACTCCTTGCGCAGTCGGGTAAGTTAAAGGATTTACAACTCTCCTTCAAACCTCAATCTCAATTAAAGCAAGACAAGACAACCCTTTTCAAATAAAATTAACATATCTACCGGCGAACCAAAATCCCTAAAATGAGTTCCTTTTACAGCCGTAATAAAATCTAAGGTGAACTAACCTCGGTGTCCGTTATCAAGTGTTGCAGGGAAGGTTACATAATTAATTAAGGGTCAGTGTGTTCTCGTGTCTCTGAATAGATTAAGGATATTCCTGTAACCTGAGTCGCCACTGGAGCTGTGGTTTTTGAGAGTTTAAATGCCGACTGACGACACACCATTCCTTTGACCTCCTCGACAAAGAGGGTGATTTGTCTTCAACGAACGACTGCAAATATTTTTGACTATGCTTGAACAATTACTGATGCAGGCAAATGCTGGATGTGGTAAGCTTGAAGTCAGGGCGCTATGGTGCTCATTAGGGGAGGCCTGTGCCCAGCTGTGGACTATCAATGGCTGATGATGATGATGATGATTTATTATTAATATAAATAAATAAATAATGCTGGACAATCCACCTGGCATAGATAGATGTTAATAAAAAATACATAATAGTAAAATAACTTGCCCACAACAGGCCATTTCCTTACAATACCCATAATTGCCTGTAAATGAAAATGATTTGGAATTGCAAGTAAAACTTATAATTGCTTCGTACCCCAGATACCATCAGCGTCATAAAAATAAATAGCTGGAATGGTGGCTGGGGCTTTTAATGGTGGTATGACTCATTCCTGAGACATTCGCTAGCCTGTTTCCACTTGCACTCCGCTTCTAAGCTAAATAGTCAAGTTTGAGTGTTTGTAATGTAAGCAGGAATATTAAGGGTTTTTCAGGGTTACAAAATGTTACAGAGTACAAAATATACCATTTTCTGGCAACGACACTACCAGCCGCACTACCAGTAGTGTCGTTGCCAAATGAACGACACTACCGCGCCTATTTTGGATCAAATTGTACAGTCAACAACGACACTACCAGCCGCACTACCAGTAGTGTCGTTGCCAAATGAACGACACTATACCGCGCCTATTTTGGATCAAATTGTACAGTCAACAACGACACTACCAGCCGCACTACCAGTAGTGTCGTTGCCAAATGAACGACACTATACCGCGCCTATTTTGGATCAAATTGTACAGTCAACAACGACACTACCAGCCGCACTACCAGGATTGGATTGAAGTTTAGTAATAGTTAAGTAAAGTAAGTAATTATACCTTACGCATAGAGATCTCATTATCCATATAAGAAAAGTCATAACTGAAAATTACTTATCTAGGATAAAAGGCACACAAAGCTACCTGAGTCGAGGCATTTATATGTCGTATTATAGGGGGTCGAATTAGACAGATAGAAAACACTTTTTTATACCATACAAAACAGAAAAAAATACAGAATTACTTTAATTAAAAGATATATTTTTGTAAAATTTTCACTAAACTCATTTCAAATCATCATAATCGATGGTGTAAGTGCATCCAAAAATAATGGTTTATCATGTTGTATTCATGGCCTCATCTATCGTTCTCGTATAGGTCTAACAATTAGTATTCTACGTACCTAAGTATCGAAAAACACATGTCTAAATTTAATGTATGCCTAGACTATGTAAGAAACACGAGTACCTAAATTACGTAAAAGGGCGTGATTGTTTAAATACGACTCAATAATTCCAAGAAACACTCGAAATATCAGCCCAACAAACTTACAATCCAAACATTCCATTCCAATTAACCCACTTCAAGCAACAACTTTTGCACTTACAGAATTATCATAGACATACCCTAACTAGTTTTCTAGTTGTACAAATACTAAACTCATTAAACTGGCACGAACACAGCTGCCAGAGTTTAATTAAACCGTTAATTCAGCAATATCCGCCGGTACATGACCTGTCGCACCGTTTATTCCGTATATTCTCATATCACGCTCTACCACCTCTGATAAACCTTAAGAAGGTTAGGTATAGGGTGCTGTTACATGATACGCTACGTCAAGCAGGCTTTATGCGTTACGGGCGGTGTAACGTAGATTTTCTTGAATTTCGTGTTCTTTGAATAAGGGAAGTCTTTTGATTGGGTCGGTATCTTTTAGATACGGAACAATCTAGAATTTTCAGGTAGTCGCAGTTAACCTAGATCGCGATAAGACTAAACCTCGATTGAATTAGTAATGTTTTATTGGACACCAGCAGGCTGATTCGGGATCGATTGCTGTCTGTGCTATGTTTCTTCGATACCTTTTATTTAAATGAACTCATGCATTAGTGACGCTATAATGGTCCAAGATGCACATGTAGGTAAAAGGAGCGCCATGCGGCGCGCTTTTGCGGTTGGCACCGCCGTGGCTGGGCAGTAAATGTGTTACTGTAATAGTTAACTACGAGCCTTATTTTTGTTGGGAGAATACCAATTCATACGAATGAAGGACTTTGGATGCGTTTAAAACAGCAGATTTGAGGCTTTTGCAACGAAGATTATTGGGTAACTCAAACCAGGGATGACCAAAATTATTTGGGAGTAGTCTGCTCAATCGAAAGACACACAATAGGTTATGTTAAGAAACGTATAAACACGCGCTTACGTTGATGCCACAGTCAATACCCGTAGTATAATTTCCAGAAGTATTAAATAAAGACTTTATAAAGGTAGGTAGGTATGATAAATTTAGGACGCGTATTTCTTGAAAAGCTGAAACGCACTCATATATTGTAAGCCCTTTGCTGTGTATTAAACCCAAGGAAGGTTACAAAATATGCATAAGTTAACATCGTCTCTCTCAGCCTGGCTCTTCAGCCTTGATGAGCCTCTAAAGATGGGAAAGCATAAATGTGTCGACGCATGTAGCGTCCCACACCATAATCACTACATAGGACTAACCTGCATTTAAAAGACAAGATAAAGATCCATTGATAGCTTACAAATATAAATAAGAGTTCTTACAAGTAAGGTAGTAAGCCCCCCAGAAACACTAACAGAAACAAAAACTTCTAAACGCTAGCTAGCCACACACTCATAAAAGGGCAACACTATAAGGTAATTATACAATTTCAAATAATTAAAATAAGCTAGAAATTAATGGATGTAAAGATACAAATGAACTTCAAAACGAATTATCGTCAAACTCAAACTGGGACAAGATAATTTCAACGATTAAAACCACCCTTAATTGGAGTGAAATGAACATTTCATTCCCTAGTTTGAAGAGTTAAACGAAAAAGTGTTATAAAAGAACGAACACACTCCAAACAAAATAGACCCACAACTTCTCCTCCCACTCAGCAAATAGAAGTGTCATAAAAAAAAAACTAATTATGTATAAAAAGAAAACATACTTCCAAACGCCATTCTTATAAAAACATTTAAAAAAATTGCTATGAAAATTCGTTCGTGGGAAGTACATAAAGTATATTACAATATTGATAAATACTGATTTCATTAATTTGGTAGGTAGGGAATTCTATTATCGAACACCTGTAGCTTTTTTCACATGTTCGACTACTGAACATCGATCTAGTGAGAATTGAAACTTGATTGTTTAGTAGCTATCATTGTAAGAATAAAGAAGACCAAGATAGAATATTGTAGACTATTGTAAAAGGTTAAAATAAATAATAGTCATTAATAAAACTGTATTACCTATGTAGAATTGGAGATTAACAAATTCTACGCTAGTCTATCTTAAATCTACTCTTTTATATTTATCAATACTAATGATTACACAATCACTGTTTAAATCTCATTAATTCGACGTTTGGGTGGTCGAACAAGTGAAAAAAAAGCTTCAGTTGTTCGGTGCTGTAACCTACCTACCTATAATAGAAATCAAGTCAAGAGAGAAAAGTATTTCTCTATATTACAATATAATAATTTTACATGATTACTGCCCCTGAACGAATTTTCGAAGCAATTTTTTGATATGTTGGAATAGTGATTGGAAGCTTTGTTTTTTTACTAATTTGTATGATATTGTTTTTGTTTTTACCAAAATTGAAGCCGACTTCAAATTTTGTACAAGTTTTTGCTATTGAAACTAACGATTTTTCCGAAAAAAGGGTAACTAACACCGAAAAAAGCGGGATGTTTTAATACATCTTTAATCGAGGGAGGCTGTCAAAGATTGCGGTGATTAGAAGTAAACAAAATAGGCCTTTGATCTCAGCATTTCAACGTGAAAAGCATGGTTTAATGATTTTAGAATGCGTGGAAGTTCTGCTAAAGCACCTCCATTTTTCTTTAGTTCTTGCCGTGTACCCTGACTCATCATGGTTAGTAAAAGCCAATTGCTAGCTGTAATAGCAGCAACAACGTTGTATGAAACTGTTCTTTGACATTTGAAGTGTTGGCAAAATTTACCTGTTTATAGCTGGGAATGTATCGATAGGCACTATTATAGAGAGGTTGTTAATTTTCTGAATAACTTCATCGTATCTTGTTTTGATTTAGGATAATATTTCGTGTCGTCTCGATAATTGAAGTCTCCGTCCGTCTTAATGAAAGTTTTTTTAAATTGTAATCTCTTTTAAATAATTTTATAATTAGAAATACCTATAAACCCAATCCAAATTACCGACTTTCGCACCACGAACTATCAAAATCACAGAAACCTGAAACTTTGAGTTTTAGTAATATTATAAAGCTTTTGAAACTATCATGGTTAATACAAAGTCACATAAAACGGAATATTAACCATGATTTGATTTATGAGTTTTTCAAAATTTTGGCGCAGTTTCATGCGCCATGATCACGGAATAACTGAAAATTTAAATCATGGTGAACTGGACGTTTTTAGTTTTATTATTGAAGATAAACCATTTAACACTTTGACTGCGGACTTTTTTCGACGACTGCGATCTTTTTATAACCTAAAAAATTCGTGCTGCCGCTCTACACAGCGGTTGTGTTGCGCCGCACATGCGTTTCGTTCGAAAAATATTACGGCTGTGCCACAGTACACATATAGAACAGTATGGAAACTAAGCCTAGTTGATGAAATAAATACCTACGCTCCATTATAGTACTAGGGTTGTCACTTTTCTTGTTTTTGATATATATTTTTTATTAAGACGATTTTTTTCTGTACTGATCAATAAATGGAATTGAAATAACTAGCTTACAAATGTGGTCTAGTATAATATAATAATATCTTCGTCTGGTCGAAGCGACGCGTGATCCGAGATCTAACGAGTATGGTGCGCAGCGCATCAGCCAGCATTGCCATACAGCGTGGCAATGCAACCAGCGTCTTGGGGACGCTTCCGACTGGTATTGATATGGGTTAATTGAGCTACCTGTAGATTGTTTAGAATAGTCTGCAGTTAGGTCAATTGTCTAACTAGTTAAATTTTCTTTGTTAGTAAAGTATTTGCTTACAAATACAATTTAAATAGGTAATCTCATGGCGTCGCGTGTGAGCCGCGGTTGGACGTAAACGTTTCGTGAGCTCGTCGGAGCGGGCGCACGCAGACATTGTAGCGCAGGCAGCGCGCGCGCAACGCTCATGAGCGGCTGCGAACCGTACCGCGTTTCAAAATCCGAGTTGATAATTTATAGCAGCCGCCATCTTGGATTCACATTTTGACAGCAGTATCGGCTTCAACACCCTCAAAAACCATGAAAATGACACCCATGACGGAAAAAATTATAATTTATAGCAGCCGCCATCTTGGATTCACTTTTTGACAGCAGTATCGGCTTCAGCACCCTCGAAAACCATGAAAATGACACCCATGATGGAAAAAATTATAATTTATAGCAGCCGCCATCTTGGATTCACATTTTGACAGTAGTGTCGGCTTCAGAACCCGCGAAAACTATGAAAATGACACCCATGTAGGAAAAATTGATAATTTATGGCAGCCGCCATCTTGGATTCATATTTTGACCGCAGTATCGGCTTCAGCACCTTCGAAAACCATGAAAATGACACCCATGACGGAAATAATGATAATTTATAGCAGCCGCTATCTTGGATTCACATTTTGACAGCAGTATCGGCTTCAGCACCCTCGAAAACCATGAAAATGACACCCATGACGGAAAAAATGATAATTTATAGCAGCCGCCATCTTGGATTCACATTTTGACAGCAGTATCGGCTTCAGCACCCTCGAAAACCATGAAAATGATACCCATGACGGAAAAAAATATAATTTATAGCAGCCGCCATCTTGGATTCACATTTTGACAGCAGTATCGGCTTCAGCACCCTCGAAAACCATGAAAATGACACCCATGACGGAAAAAATGATAATTTAGAGCAGCCGCCATCTTGGATTCACATTTTGACAGAAGTATCGGCTTCAGCAACCCTCGAAAACCATAAAAACGATACCCATGATGCAAAATTTCATAATTGATTGCAGCCGCCATCTTATATTTAAATTTTGAAAGTCTACAATCAAGTTTAAACAATGATGTTATTGGTGCGAAATGGTACACCATGCGTATAATGACGCCGCGGTCCCCTCGACGAGGGGTGCTAATTCGTTTGCAGAAAACTACAGCATCTAAAAACTATGGGATGACCTTGGATAATTAACCCCCGACAGATACTTTGGGAAGGCTTACCTGTCTGGGCGTCAGCGTGGCATCTCCATCAATTCACGGCTGTAAATCCAGGGTCACACGTCACGCACAAAGTTTATAGGTTAGGTACAATGTTCAGTTCTTGAGGATAGATCACTCAGTCGCGACCCGCGGGTATATTAGCGAATAAATTCTCTCGACAACAATATTTTAGTTGGAGAGGCGATATTATCTGGAATCAAATACTGCGACGATTCCTTGGTTTGAGACGTCCGTTCCGGCTGGCGTCGCTCGGAGGCTTTTTGAATGGTCAAGCGACAACTGCATCGAACGTCAGATCGGTGCAATGACAGCGAACTTCAGGGTTGACTGCATGACGATTTCAGAACAGTAAACCAACCCTTTAAGTACCTAGATAGGTAATAACCATCCAATGTCACCCACAGTTATATATGTATATAAATTAATACAAACGCACTATTAGCGTAACCATATTCCCCGGCTTGAAAGATCCTACTTTCAAAACACAGAGAAAGCGAAATTATATTATTGAGAAAGAAATTAGAATTGTTTATTTATATAAAAATATTATAATTGCATATCGTCGCGAAAGCTCTACCCCAGCGGTGTGAGTAACAAATTTAAATTTATTTATATATATAGGATATTATACATATACGAAGCTACCAATAATAATAATCTAAATAAGGTTTACTGAGTTGGGAGCGGGCACAATTTAACAATCGGTCTGCTCTGAAGCATTCCACCTTTTACCTTCACGGACGCTACTCTACATATCCCTTTCTTGTCCGGAAAGATTTCTGTGATTAAACCTAACGGCCAATGCAAGGGCATTACATTATCCTGCATGGAAATAACAACCATCCCAACACGTACTGGGTTAGAAGGAGTATTCCATTTTTGTCTTGATTGGAGGGTGTGCAGATACTCATTGCGCCACCGTTTCCAAAAAGATTGGACGAGTTGATCAGTGAATTCGTATCGTGAAATAAGGTGTAAACGCTTTTCAGTAACTTCGCGAGCGGGTAAAAACACAAGCGGTTTTGTATTAAGAAAATGTGCAGGTGTAAGAGCGGTAGGATCTGACGGATCTGAGCTAAGTACATAGAGAGGTCGGGAATTTAATAAAGCCTCGACTTGAGCTAACATAGTGTTAAGCTCATCAAAGGTGAGTATTTGTTGACCGACGACTTTCAACAGATGCGTTTTGACACTCTTTACTTCACTTTCCCAGCATCCACCGAAATGTGGAGCTCTACAGGGGATGGTTTTATGAGTGATCTTATGCTCCGTCAGTGCGGTTTCCCAATAGGGGCGGTATTCTTGAGATAGGAATTGGTAGAGATCGCGAAGATATGATCTGGCGCCGATGAAATTGGTGCCGTTGTCTGTATATAGACATTCGACGGGACCACGGCGCGAGAGAAAGCGTTTTAGTGCTGACAGGAAGCTCGCAGTGCTGAGATCTGAGGCAACTTCCAGATGCAGAGCACGCGTTGTCAAGCACGTAAAGAGACAAATATAAGCCTTACGACTCCTTTGGCCTCTGCCACGCACAGACGTTATCATGAGCGGTCCCGCGTAATCACACCCAGTGTGTGAAAATGCTTTAGGAGCGACGTCAACCCGTGATTGAGGCAGATCAGCCATGATTGGAAAAACCGGTCGTGGCTTAGCGCGGAAGCAAATATTGCAATTAAAAGTTATATGACGAACAATACGTCGTGCGGACAGAATCCAATACCGTTGTCTCAGGAGGGACAAAAGTAAGTTTGGACCTGTATGGAAATTTTTGACATGATAGTGGGAAACTAGAAGTTCCACTACGTAGTCCTGTCGGGGAAGTAAAATTTGGTGACGAGAGTCAAAGTCCAACTCAGAATTGGCTAAACGTCCACCAACGCGAATAAGTCCATTGTACAGAAACGGACTAAGCTTCTGTAGTGGCTTAGAACATAATTGTTTGCGGTTTAAGCGATCAAGATCTGATTCAAAATGGATTCGCTGAACAGAGCGCCACACTACTAATTCAGCGAACTCCAAGTCCGATGCGGTAACGGGTCCTTTAGGGAGACGTTTAAGGAATTTAAAAACGAAACAAATGGTTTTCAGATATTTAATCCAAGAAGAAAACCTATTCGCCCGGCTATACAGGAGATCTTCCGCTGAACACCTGGGATCGGAATTCGAAATGTCTGCCGTCGGTACTGCAGGTAGAGCCACCGGCTTCAGTTCGGGCAGTTCTTGCATTTCTGCGGATGAAAATGGCGTCACTGGCCACTCGTATCGGGGTGTTCCCAGCCATGGAGGTCCACTCATCCACAGTGGATGTTGAACTAACTGGGCCGGAGTTAAACCTCGAGAAAGACAGTCAGTCGGATTCTCCGTTCCTTTGACATGAAAAAAGTGATCTGACGAAAGATTTTCCTGAATTTTAGCGACGCGGTTGGCCACATACGTGTGCCAGCGATGTGGTGAGGAATGAATCCAAGTCAAAGTGATAGTAGAGTCCGAGAAAGCTAAAACCGCCTCAATGGCGTATCGAGGGGAATAGAGATCGAAAACTCGTTTAATCAAAATTGACAACAGGAGAGCGGCAGATAGCTCTAAACGAGCAAGCGATATAACCTTAAGAGGTGCGACTTTAGATTTTGCACATACCAGTGAAACGACAATGTCACCATTTGGCTTAACTACGTGGGCATAGACAGCGCCACCGTAGGCCTTCTCACTGGCATCAGCAAATCCAACTATTGAAACTTTACAATGTTCAACAACGCCAATATGACGCGCGAATTGGAGCTGAGATATTTCAGGTAACTCAGCTTGAAATTGATCCCACAAGCGAACAATCCGATTTGGTGGGACATCATCCCATACTATTTTGGCAAGCCACAGATCCTTGATCAATAACTTAGCATAAAGGATCATGGGCGCGACTAGACCCAATACATCAAAAAGGCGAGCGATGGACGACAGAATATTCCTTTTTGTGCAGGGGCGATCATCAGGGTTGACCTGGAAGGCGAAATAGTCTTGGTCGGGAAACCAGCGTAGACCAAGAATTTTCAGAGTCGGATCCTTATTTAGATCGACACTGTGCGAGAGTCGCAATGACTCGGGAATAGCTTGAAGAACTTCAGCGCTATTACTTGACCATTTAGTCAATTCAAAGTCACCAAGTGAGAATAACTTAATCAATTGACGAGAAGACTCTATTGCTTGCTCGACATTGAAGGAAGAGCTTGCTATATCGTCCATATAAATATCTCTGCTCAATATCTTACTGGCGAGAGGAAACTGCTCTCCTTCGTCTTTGCACAACTGTTGGATTGTACGGATTGCGACAAAGGGAGAACACTTAAGTCCAAAGGGAAGAACTGAAAACTGAAGAATTTTCAAAGGTTCATCTTCGTGGAAGCGGTAGAGTATACGCTGAAGAGGGCGATCTTCAGGACGAATGGCTATTTTGAGATACATAGCCTTCACGTCAGAAGTTATTGCCACAGCGAAAATTCTCATGTTCAACAATATGTTCAGCAAGTCCGCTTGAAGAACGGGACCTGCATACAGAATGTCGTTTAGCGAAATTCCATTGTCTGACTTCGCACTTGCGTCAAGAACCACCCGTAGTTTGGTGGTTGTCTTATCCTCGCGAATAACAGCATGGTGCGGGATATAGAACGAGACTTCCCCTGGAAGTACTCCTTCCACTAAGGAAATGTAGTTATTTTTTAGATAATCTTTAATTACGTTATCATATAAAAGTTTGACGTTAGGATGATTTTTAAATTTACGTTCGAGGCTAAAAAACCTACGACGTGCGATTTCCAAAGAATTTCCTAACGCAGAGGCGTCTGTTTTAAGTGGTAAAGCAGTGACATATTTCCCAGAGGGGGAGCGAGTAGTGGTAGAGGAATAAAACTGCTCGCAGTGTTTATCATCCACACTTGTTATTGAAGAAGCCTGAACTTCCTCGATTTCCCAGAATTTACGCAAGTCACAGCTTTCCAAAGAAGACGTCGCGCAAAATGACATCGTAGCGGTAGGAGGGTCTATAATAGGCGCTTCTCCCATAAATATATAGCCTAAGACAGTTTCTAAAGCATCTGGATACCCAACAGTAGAAGTAACTTTACTTGGTTGCAATAGCTTAGCAAACAACTTTACTCCAAGCAGGATGTCAATATTCCCCGGCATTCCCCAAGTATCATCCGCGAATAAATGCGACCCGATATGATTGAGGTGAGCAACATCTATCGAGCACAATGGAAGCTGTCCGGTTATCTCATCGAGTACCAGCGCATCAATGGAGTACTTGGGTTGGGCGCAAAGGCGCGAGCTGAAGGTGAAGTCGACTGAACCGCGAACCGACTGCGAAGTACCACCGATACCCTTCACCGTGACTATAGAGTCGTCACGAATAGGTAGCCCAAGCCTACGGCAACATCGGGTGGTAATATAGTTCTTCTGAGAACCCGGATCCAGTAGACAGCGAACGACAACATCCTTCCCTTTCCTACCTACCACTAAAACTTTCGCAGTAGCTAAAACCTCCGTGGTGCGAGTACTATTATGAGCCGAAGCTGAATGCGTACACAAAGAAACACGTTCTTCATCCGAGGTCTGATCTACAGCACTGGCAGATGGCGCGGCGCCGACTGCAGGCGTGGGTTTCGATTGTGGTGGCGGTGGTTGATCAAAATGTAACAGGGAATGGTGTTTACCGTTGCATTTCTTACACGTGAACGTTGATTGACATTTAGATACGGTATGTTGAGTACTTAGGCAATTACCGCAGATACGATTATCTTTTATGTGTTTAAATTTATCATTCGTATTTAATTTTAAAAAAGCGCTACACTTGTATAAGTTTGTGTGTACCGAACGACAGAGCGAACATTTAGGTGATGTAGCTACATACACCTGCGAGACCTTAGATGAAGGTGCGGGGGGCACACGAGCGCTGGTGCCAGCAGCCGAGCGCTCAGGCCGTTGCGGAGCTGTGCGATAAAGAATTTTTACTTGTTCTCGCACGAACTTCACAAAATAATCATAGTCAACACTTTGAGGGTCCTTTAAAGTGCGAAGTGACATTTCGTAATGCTTCGCGATGTCGGAGTCTACTAACTTAAGACCCGCGTACATAAAGATAAAATCAGACATGTTGGCGATTTTTAATTGTTTGAGTCCGGCCACAATAGCGGTGTATTTATCAAAAACCTTTTCTACATTAGCGGGCGACGAACCAGCTGGCTTTAGCAAAAATAGCTGATCTAAGTAGTTCACAGCCAATGCGTGTGTGTCCTGGTACTTAGCGATAAGCGCGTCCCATATAACACGATAATTTTCTGCAGCAGGGACAATTCCAGCGGCTACGCCTTTGGCTTTGCCTTTTAGGTGACCTAATAAATAATGGATGCGATCAGAATCCGATAAATCAGAATTTGTATGAATGACGCGTTTGAATGTCTCAAAAAAGAACGGAAAGTTCTGAATGTCACCATCAAAGGTAGGGAGCTCGATTCTAGGTATTTTGATATGCGGAGAACCTGAGTTCTTCCCGCTAGCCGATGATTCGTTACTTGTGGTTAAAGAATTCAAAACATTTTTTATTTCACACGCAAGATCGTCAAAGGCATTCAATGAGTTATAATTAACTTCATATTTGGGATCAACCTTCATTGAAATAATATTTATATTATCAATCGTTGTTACAATTTCATTACGCATTAAATCGATTGTTTTAGCCTGCGCAATAAAGGTGTTCCGCGATCTCTCATTATCTAGACATTTTATCGAATCAAATATTTTTTGCGCACGAGAAAAATATGCGGCGCGTTTGCCTTCATACAACCTTAATTTATTTTGTAAATCTTCCATTTCAAATGATAATTGAATCGCCAACAAAAATCAGAAGTCACAAAAATCACTTAAAAAATGGTACGGAACCAACTTCCCTACCTACGGAACCTTAATTAGAATGCGCAACAAACGTTATATAAAGTAATAGGTACGGAATCACTCTTCCGACCGCGCGATAACCAATCACAATAACTTAGTGACAGTTATAAGAAACTACGACGACAACCTTGCACAATAACACCCTTTCGGCAAGTAGGTAGGTATATGTACCGTACTAAACTATCCGATAGGTAATTATTACAATTAGAATCAAAGTAGAAAATAAAAGATAAAAATCCGAATGCGAACATAAACCTAAGTAGTAAGTACCTTAATAAAATACTGAGTACCTAGATGCGAAACTCAATAGGGTAAACTCATGAAAAAAGTAGACCGTAATAATCCTAAATATCTTATAGTAGGTGCGATGCGAGATAAGAACCAAAGTTCAAAGAACAACTTAGGTCTTTTTTAGGTATGGAAATAATAACCAACCATGATGAAACCTACTTCCCGTAGATGTAATACAGAAATAACTTATCCGATCTTACAATCGTAGCGTTAAGTAGGTGCGGTGTGGATACACAATTTTACCTACCAAAAACAAGATGAACATGAAATTGAGTGCGATTAATTTAACTAAATTGCAATAATTTAATCAAATGCGAAGTGGACTGTATTGCGATTATATACTCGTATAATACGAGGCGATTAAATAGAATAACATTTACCTATAAGATTTCAGTTCTAACCGAGTTCAATATGACAAAGTTCAATGACCGATCAACAATAATAATTGTGGTTCCTGGAATCACGGCGAATGTTAGTGCAAAAGGTAGGTCATTCAACACACACGATGTGAGAACCCCAACCACGCTGGCTTTTACGTTCACGAAGTGAAGAAATTTCCTACCCGCTATCACAAATATGATGGAATGTTATGCGTAGTTCTTGGAAAATACCATATTTTACGACACAAATCACTGTACTAAATGACTGATTAACTTACGTTATGATTTTAGTAATATAAATGCGAAATAACAAACTATAATTATGAAATGCCACCGAACTTCGATAAAGAATGCAGATGATACTAGACCTTACGCACGTCGCAATAAGGTCGAGCTTCCTAAAACGATATGCAATTTTATGACGATAATTTTTAGATTTTTATAGATAGGAACAATTAAATATGGTTTTAATGACCAACATATATATATATATATATACGGCTCGAATGGATCAAAATGGTGCGAAATGGTACACCATGCGTATAATGACGCCGCGGTCCCCTCGACGAGGGGTGCTAATTCGTTTGCAGAAAACTACAGCATCTAAAAACTATGGGATGACCTTGGATAATTAACCCCCGACAGATACTTTGGGAAGGCTTACCTGTCTGGGCGTCAGCGTGGCATCTCCATCAATTCACGGCTGTAAATCCAGGGTCACACGTCACGCACAAAGTTTATAGGTTAGGTACAATGTTCAGTTCTTGAGGATAGATCACTCAGTCGCGACCCGCGGGTATATTAGCGAATAAATTCTCTCGACAACAATATTTTAGTTGGAGAGGCGATATTATCTGGAATCAAATACTGCGACGATTCCTTGGTTTGAGACGTCCGTTCCGGCTGGCGTCGCTCGGAGGCTTTTTGAATGGTCAAGCGACAACTGCATCGAACGTCAGATCGGTGCAATGACAGCGAACTTCAGGGTTGACTGCATGACGATTTCAGAACAGTAAACCAACCCTTTAAGTACCTAGATAGGTAATAACCATCCAATGTCACCCACAGTTATATATGTATATAAATTAATACAAACGCACTATTAGCGTAACCAGTTATATTTACTCAAAAATCAGTGCCGCGAGGTTGCCGCTTTGCCACCTACACGAACGAGACAAGTAATGCGTGCGTTACGTTTATGAGTGACAGAGATAAGGACATATTATGCCGTGCGGCGGCGCGCGGCGTCTCGTCTGTTCGAACTAAAATCACTGTTGCCGCTTTGCGTTGTCTGCTCAAACAGTGCTAGGTAGGTATTAGGCTACTTTAATAAATTATCGCCAAGTTATTATTTCTTTACAATGAGTATGACGTCTCTATTTGTAAAATCTCATTAAATAAATAAATAAATAATGCTGCTAAAAATTCACACAGCATTATCTAGCCCCATGGTAAGCAGAGCTTGTGTTATGGGTACTAGATAACTGATATACATAATACAATATATTACATAGATAGATATTTTTTTATTATACATAGAAAACGACCAGAACATCCGGAACAAATATCTGCAGATCGTACACACAATTGTTCCGAGGCGGGAATCGAACCCGCAACCTCCTGCGTCGCAGGCGGACCTTCGCCCACCGCGCCACATCGGTCGTCAATTGACTTTAAAAATCCTCAAAACCGCAGCCATTCTTGATTTACATATAAGTTCACGGATTCATTATGTATGATCGATCACACGGACTCATAATTCTATAACAATCATAATAATAAATTATTCTTACCTTTCAAAATCAGCAGGAAGTTTAAAATACGACAGCTCCGGTTTTGATGAAGCCGAGTTCATACAGCCGTATGCAACGCAATATCTGTAGCGGGTCATTTTTCACTTCCACGCGACCGCACGCCTAGACGCGACAACCGCTACCTGAGCATCCCCGAGAATCACCCAGAAGCCGTGTCGATGTGCATGTTTGTGTGAGTGTGCCGTTTCGAGTGTTTGTTCCTAGTTTCCGTACTGTATATACTTATACTGAGGCTGTGCTGAGTCACAAAGATCTGTATTTTCTCAACCGCTGCGCTAGTGTGGATTTACGCATATTAGTCACTTGTAGAAAACACATACCGTGTGATTTCAGCAGTCAAAGTGTTAACAAGTCTGAATGTTCCAGGAGTGACTTTTCTATTAAAACAGATCATGATGATACTTTTAAAACATCGATAACTCATATTTTATCGACATTACCAAGGCTTCCCAGCCCGTCACTCAGATTGACGCGTTGTAGGAGCGGTTGCCAGCGAAGACGTAATTACTTCGCGAGCAGTTTGTCAGCCAATTAAACACCTTTGCTTTATTAAGAACCCGCAGAGCATGGTAAATAGAGAATCAAAGGGGCGCAGAATACTAAAAGATACCTTTAACTTTACGTGGGAACGTTATAATGAGGTAAATTTTGTAAGTTTGGTTGTAGAAGGTAATCTCCGGCACAAATTTCCTTTTTACCCGACTTCGAAAGAAGCAGGAGAATGTTCCGATGTATGTATTTTTAATTCAAATATGTGCTTCGTTTCCTTAACACTTTACGGGACGCTTGGATGCGTTTTATATACATAGGTATAGCGGTTTTAAGGTAAATAAAAAAAACTTTTTCTTTCCATAGACACAACGGGCGAAGTCACGGGCAGAAACTAGTGTAGAATAAAAGCAATACACGAGACTCGGATATTTCGTGTCAGGTGGTTTTGTATGTTGCGGTTTTAATTTGGAGACGGGAGGGTTGTTTTCTTCCTTTTGTTCCCGGAATAGTTAACGGGACTTTTGGCTTGTTCACCTAAATACTCTATATTAGCCTATGTAAGTGGTTTCACACGTGCTTTCTTGAGATTTGAAGTAGCCTTTTTAAGGACACATATTTCTATGTGCCAATACTAATGATTGTATGATACCATGAATAGAGAAGTATAAAAGGCGGCATTATCGCGGGAGAGCGATCTTTTCCAGCAACCTTAGAATGGACTGGACCTGAAGAAACAATACGTGGCACTTGAATAAATATTTAGAGAAAATAAAGAAAACAAAGAGAGACATAAAATAAGGCTTACAAAAGCTTTAGTATGGATAAATAAATAATAAATAAATAATGCTGGACAATCCACACAGCATTATCTAGCCCCATGGTAAGCAAAGCTTGTGTTATGGGTACTAGATAACTGATATACATAATACAATACATTACATAGATAGATATTTCTTATAACGACCAGAGCACCCGGAACAAACATCTGCAGATCGTACACACAATTGTTCCGGGGCGGGAATCGAACCCGCAACCCTCAGCATCGCAGGCGGACCTTCGCCCACCGCGCCACATCGGTCATCAAGGGATAAATAATACTGATGCAGCAGTTTTTTAGACATTACATTGCAATGTTTATACTACCACTAGTATGTCATATACTACCACTAGTATGTCATACATACTAGTGGTAGTAATATGGATGCCATTTGGAAATAAGATTTATATCTGTTCAAAGAGATTACAACAACTTGTTCGCTCACTATTACCACGACGACGTAAAACGTTAAATTTCTAGACAAACCACATGTTTTCGAGATTTATTGGCACACACTACAATTTATAATGTCCCTGTTACTTTAATAAAGACATTCAGATACAACATTTCTTGTAACTGTGGTCACGAATGAGTTCTAATATCACATAGGTCTGGTTAATAGCATAATACAAAGGCAGGTAAGAAGCGTCCCACGCACGTTTTTCTCCGAAGACAGATATTAAGACATAGCCTATTCATAGCGTTGAAATAAAAGCTGAAAAGGATTATTGTTTTATCTTAATCTAGCGATATGAGCCGCTTGGTTTGAGGGCAGAACAGGGGATGGTATGGACTCTCGGTACTTCTAAATATTTTATGTGAAGTTGTCATGTGACTACCAGTTGACGCGAAGAAACGATGGAGTGACCATTGTTATCTAACAATGGATGCGGATCGTGAGGGTATTATATTATTAAAAAGGGTAACATTTAACAGGTTTTTTTTTAGCTTGGGGCTCGATGATGCTGTGTGGATTGTCCAACATTATTTATGTATTTGTAAGCTTATTTATAATCTCTTACACATACAACATAAAGATGCAGCTTGATAAGCCTTTAAAGAATTACCGTGCGTGGTAAAATGCTAGCAGCGCCTCTAGTAGAAACTAGTTTAAATAAAAAAAAGCTATGAAATAGCTTCTAGTCACAGTACAGTAGGATTATTTACAAGAAAGAAGACCCGAAAAACAAATACTAATATTGTAAGTATAAATTAGCGTCTATTCACAGTCCATTAGAATTATTTACAAGAAATAAACTAAACTAAGTTTTAAAATGTAAACCTCAACACTTCCTCGTAGCTACTCCATACCGTTTCTGTTCCAGCATCACTTCATCGTCGGCACAAGACAGCGACATTTCGTGCTCTCAGTCATTAATTATTCGAGCTCATTGTCCCTCAGGCTTTCCAGTCCATTGTGACAATATTTGGGTCGTGCTTTCAACCAACAAAGACGAGCATAGATGGATCATCTTGATGGGAAAGGAAGGCGTCGGTTTATAAAATTATCTCTGGGTAGTGAACGCCCGGGACTTTACTCCTGTGGTCTGTGATAATTCCCAAAACTCAGGCTTATTGCTCCACTCTCCTATTCATAGAGATAAATAATAATAGAACGATTAATAATAAGGACTCTTCTAGCTCTAAGAATTCAAGCTGAAGTGGCAGTGGACCGGCCATATCTCGCGAAGAACATCACCGACAACCGCTGGGGTAAACTTTTTGAGTGGAGACCACGACTCAGTAAACGTAGAATACCCTAAAAAATCCACTGGGTTAGTAATTTTTTTATTAGGGTGACGACAAATAAAAAACAATTATAATTATTGACATTCGAAAGCCAAAACCAGTACAGTAGTACATTGCCACACCCTGCTTGGGTACCATTGTGTTTCTTATACACTACCTAGATACTAAGACCTATAAATGTACACAATGATGCAATAAAATAAATATGAAATATATATATTTTTTTTTAATATCTTAAAAATTGTAACAAATCTTATTTATCACAAGTTTTGGCAACTCCCGAAATATTGACAAGTAAAGCTCATAAAATAAATACACTAACAAAATAATTTATATTAGTAATCTCAACTTTGTTCCTATAATTATGAGTCGAGGTCAAAAACATCGTCACGCGCCAACGCCAAAAATGTAAATGTTTATAATCAAATTAATAAATTCATGAAAAATCTACCTTCTGGGTAAAAACCTCCAAACAAATAAAGATTTACATCTAAGTTTCAAATTTAAATATTTACCTTTTTTTAATTAAATTTTAATGTTTTGTGTTTAAAACATGAATCTGGAAGTTACGCATTAAATACCTCAGGTAGGTACTTAAATCTACGAGTACCTACGAAGAAACCTAACAAAAAACTTTTGTTTGAAGACAAATAGTTTTTTGTAAATATTTGGTATATTCTCGTACATAGGGTAGGTAATTAAACGTAAAACGAAGAACAGGTAGAATTTGCCCTGCAGTGTGAAGACACAGTAGTTATGATAAATAAGTAACTTAAGCTTCCAATTGTGATGGATGTGGTCCAAGTGACATTAAACATACTTAACACTTTGACTGCGATCTTTTTTTAACCTAAAAAATTCGTGCTGCCGCTCTACACAGCGGTTGTGTTGCGCCGCACATGCGTTTCGTTCGAAAAATATTACGGCTGTGCTGAGTCACAAAGATCTGTATTTTCTCAGCCGCTGCGCTAGTGTGATTTACGCATATTAGTCACTTGTAGAAAACACATACCGTGTGATTATATTATGAACGTACTAGTTACTTACTTACACACTGTCGTATTTATTTCGGATCTGTTTCTGACGACAACTCTACAATTTACGTCACGTGGTTTGCGGTCCCTTTCGCCGGAATAAAATTAATAAAATGATTCAATCCGGCGAAAGGGACCGCGGTCCCTTTACCTAGCAGTCCCAAATGACGGAAGCCTCGGTTAACGAGGCAATGATCCTAGTTTTAAAGTTAAGTAAAGTTCGCATTATAAAAAAGTGACTAAGACGTTTCGTTAAAAATTATCTATCAATTATTCAAACTATTTGTAGTTTTTACCATGCTTAGTTTTTTAATAGGATCAATAATATAGGATAGGTAGGTATTTCCTAAGTAGATAACTACCGTTTGTAAGAGACAGAAAACCACAGCTAAAACTGTAACTACAGTTAAAAGTACCTAATATTGTACAAAATACACGCCTATTTAATTAATTTACTCAATATCATGCAGCCAGTGTACCCTAATGAACCAGGCTGCACAGTACAATATTCACTAACAGAGAATACAGTATGATGATCATTGACATTCGATTTTGTATTGATTCTAGACGAAGTCGAATAAAAGGGTAGTGTCCTGGATAAAAAATATATTTTTCTAATTAGTCCGTCAGTTAAATTATCAGAAGATATTGAACACGTATTTTTTCTTTTGTCAATCAAACAAATACTTAAACAAAGCGCGTCAAAGTTTAGGAGTTGGCTTGTGACGTCACAACGTGCTAAAAAGTGTAGCAAGACGGAACTTTTACTGGCTATATCTTTATTTTTTTGTTTAATGGACAAAAGAAAAAAACACGGGTCCAATATCTTCTAATAATCTAACTGACGGACTTAGTAGATTTTTTGAAGACACTAGCCTATTGTCATGTTACAAAATTTTGAAAACATCTACAGTGAAGGTCCACGGTCACGGTCCTGGACGCATCCTCCCCCTTATATTGGGTTTTAACATTAGCGCTGCTGTCCAGGTGGATATCTTTTAGCTGTATCATGTGACACCCGCGAGAAGAGTTTTGGGTAGTGCAAATTTTAAGCCGAGACCACCAAACCCACTTAAAAAGGTAACCGAAAAAAGGTAAAATTTGGGTTTGTTCTCAACAGTTGCAGTTCTAAGCCTGGAAATGGGCTAATTTTATCCCATGAAACAGTTTCCATGGGTTAGAAATAACCTTTAAACGTTTCCTTACAAACAACGCGTACACAACGGTACCGCGCGGCCAGAACTTAATTACAAATAAAAAGAAGTTCAGTTACTGCTTTGTTGTGTATCTTGTGCTCGACCGGTCTCGGATTAATTGTCAAACGTGCCCCGCGTACCAATATGACCAACTAAACGAGACCCTGGAACCCTTCGTGTAACAAACTATTTTCAAAGGTAAAAGTTCCTTGGGGGGAGGAGTGAAAGCTCAACAATCACTGGCTAATCGACAATAATGGTCGTTTATGATAGCAATTGTGCATAGAAATCCTTGTACGGATAACTTATACATGAAATGATTAAGGCTGTTTTAAATGGGATTACTTGAACTTTTAAGAGTACATCGCTTTATATTTTGGGAAGAAAAAAGTTCACGTCTGGTCCCATTACCATTGCAATTCAGTGTTGCTTTTAGTTATGGGCTTTAGTGATTCGATATTGAAAATGAACTACTAACCAGTTTTGTCAGTCAAATGTTGATATCATTTATTGTATAGGCTTAGAAAATAAGCACTTAGACAAGTCATGCTATTAATTGGTTGATATTGCCAAATATTTTTATGTAGAGGCAATTCAATTCAATTTATTTATTAATACTCTGGGCTCACAAGGAACACTTAGTCAAATTGCGTTGAGTTTATATTTAGATTTGTCTTCTTAAAGACTGTCATTATATACATAACTAAAAAGCACTGAAATTCTCAAATAAAAACACGCATAAACCAAAAGGTTCTTTTATAAGGTCGAGTTAAAGGTAGGAAAGAACTTAAATCGACAGACATTGCAATATCTGTCAACAAATCGAATCCAAGAAAATGATTTTTAGTTATAGGAGCCATGTTTAAAAATATTATATTTATCAAGATTTTGGCTGCAGTATAGGAATCAATCTGGCCTTTGCCTAGCTGTAGGACAATGATGGCTAAAAATAATAATAATAATAGGAATCAAGTTCTTGATCCTTCACATTATTTGATACAGAAGCATTTTAATGTCCAAGTATAAACCAAATAAATTTCAAATCGTCCCTAAGCACGTATTCCAAGCATGCAAGGTACGGGCACCGTAAATGGGCCGTCTTGCACACGCTGAATACTCGTAAAGCGCTATAAAGTGAATTTTATTTGAGCCTCATTAAAATATTCATTATACACGAATAGACCGTAAACAAATACGTTTACTGCCGCTTCCGTTATTTACAATACGATTGTTGAAACTTGTATCCTATACGGAATATCCAATTTGAGTCCTTTGAGAATAAAAAGTACTTTTTGGTAGGTATGCGCTGATGCAAAATGCGCGCTGGGAAACCCTGAAGCTGGAGATAGAGGGCCCAAAATATTAATTAAAAAAATAGATGTTTACTTAGGGGCATGAAAATGATAGTTTATCCAAAAATAACATAATCACACTAATATTAAAAATGTGAAAATTTGGATGGATATTTGTTACTGCTTAGCAGCAAAACTACAAAACAGATCGGTATGTAGTCCTAAGTCTAGAATAAAACATAGTATATTTAGGCGTATAGTATATATAATCTTAATAGCCGAGTGGTGCCGTCTTTGAATTTGCTCCACCCAACTCTTCCCGCGGGTGTCGTAAGATGCGATATCCTCCGGGAGCTGGCAGCAACGCCACCTGCAGAACAATTTACCAACGAACTACGATCCCCAACCCGCATGCCAGCATGGTTAGTATGTTAATATGGGCATTACAATAAAAGCCAATAATGCGCTTATCAGGGGGAGGCCTGCGTCCAGCTGGAGCGTGGACCAATATAGGCTGTTGAGGTGACATGAGGTGCGGTGAGAAATATTCTTAAAATATTTCTACAACTTGTTATTCCTGTAGTCCTTATAGTATATACGAGTATCTTTACATATAAAATGAAGTCGTTTCCTCTGTCTGTTCGCTTGCGGATTTTAATGTAGTTTTGAGCAATAGATAGAGTGATTCAAGAGGAACGTTTATAAACCATTTGACACATAGCTTTTCCACGCGGGCGAAGACGTTGGGCGCAGTTAGTTATCATCATCATCAGCCTATAGCAGTCCATTGCTGGACATAGGCCTCCCCCAATGAGCGCCTTAGCGCCCTGTCTTCAGCTTGCCGCATCCAGCATCTACCTGCGGTCTTTCGCAGGTCGTCATCCCAAATGGTCGGAGGGCGTCCTACACTATATGTACCGAGTCGTGGTCTCCACTCAAGAACACGTTTGCCCCTGCGGCCGTCGCAGTTAGTTAAATAATCTTATACTTGCATCAAAGTCGAACAGTCTGTAACCATCGCGATCGGTACTCAGATTAAAGTTATAAAGCTACATACTGTTCATTTTATAACGATAATTAAGGTAACGACTCCGCAGGGGTTAATTTATGTGGATGATGACGAAGAAATATAGTTCCGACGAGTTTCATATTTACGAGAGCGTTATTATCAACATTGTAAAGTAAATACGAAATGTTTTATGGAATTTAGTTCTCGCTACTCATTTTAGTATAAAAGCTACCGTAGTTTGACGAATTCAGTACGGATGTAATCGGGTTAACTACGAACCTTATGGATCTTGGCCTCCGACACTGTAGAGATTGCCAGTCCCTTACCGTTTTCGTGCAGTCGAAGACGGCACAAAGTTAAGAGAGAAAAAAAAAGTAATCATGGCTAATTGTTAGTGTGCACCCAGCACAGTGCTGAGTGAAGGCCGTATTCTTCACTAAGCATTGTGCTGGGTGCACACTAAACTTGCAGATCTTTATCAACCTCGTCGCTCCAGCGGTACCTGGCAATACATGTACGCTCTGCTGGCTCTCCGATCCTCTCCCATTGGGACTCCATGCCTGAGCCAACGGAGTCTCAAGGATTTCGTTTCTGCTATGATGTTCGGTTCGGACAATAATAATATATTTAATCTTAAGTGACATCTGTCAAAATGATAGTAATCATCAAAAACGTAATAGGGTTAGCATGACACAGAATATCTACGGACCGTCCCTGTTCAGCTAGAAACCCTTCGAGGTACTTGATCTTAAAAGTGCAATAAAGAATTTTCTATCATCTTTCGAGGTAACATCCCATCGACGAAACGTACCGTCCAGGTAGAGACATCGAGGTAATGAACATCGAGGTAACTTCATTCGAACTAGAGTACGAGACCCGTCTCAGTATGTCTCGGCTATTTCACATGGAGGGAAAGCAGTTATCAAACGTAACATAATTTCTCAACAGTTCAGGGACCTTGAAAAAGAGCTTACCTTAAGGTAAGCTCTGAAGACATTGTCATAATTGTCTATTGCGGTACTTAAGTACCGCAATAGACAATTATGACAATGTCGAAAGCAACCCTTATCCTTTGTATCAAAGGAATTTAGATAATCAAGAGCGTTGGCATGTAAAATGTCGTGATGTTTCAAGGAATTTTATAATAGCTTAAGAGGCAGAGGTAGTTATACCACCTCATTGTTTACCATTGATAGGAATGTGCTTCAAGCCCAGGAAAATTCTCGATGTAACGTGTTACATCACAAAGTATAGATGGATGGATGGGTTTTTGTTATTTCTTCACGCCAAGACTATTGAATGGATCGGGCTGAAATTGCAGGTAGTTCAAAGCCTGAAGTAAAGCATATGCGACTTTTTTTTTACTCCTCTATTACTGTTTGTTTGTGCTCTACCAACTCTTTGTATAATATATCTTTTTCTCCATCCCTGGTTGCCTGAAAGAAATCGCTTTAAGCGATAATGCCGCCTATTGTACTTTTATTATGTAAGATTTAGATATAAGGTGTTATTTTGTTATTTTGGGTACAATAAAGTCTTCATTCATTAATTAATTCATTCATACTTTTTATCCCATGAGATCCCATCATTATCAATAAAACGTAACGTACCATTAAATAAGTTAGTATAAGTAGATATAACATCGCCTTAGGGCTTAATAAAAAACCTGTAATAGTTTGTTTTAGTTTGGTTCCTTACTATATTAGGCCACCTTGCGCACCACGGTCTCCACGGAAGATCAGCGCTATGGTACGATCTGCTCTACCATAGCACATGCTGAATGCAGACCGATTTTTGTCAGTCTCTGTCGTGTGTTAATCTAAGTTTAGTTTACAAAATAAAAATCTTTTTACTTTTTACTTTTAATGATGTTAATATCTCAATAAATAAATAAATAAATTTCTCGCCTCGTTATTTATTATATTCTAAGGAGCTGTGTATAAGATGAGGACAACAAACTAACGACATCTTCCGTGCTATAAGTAAACCCACCTTGAGTTCGGTCATTATCGTGGTTTTAGATCTGTGGTGCGTATGGGCAGCCACACAAGAAGTGTCTCCGCTGACTAATTTATCTCAACATCACGGTTTGTGGTGGAAGAGTTCATGGATGTCATGTTTTTTTGGAACCCCCATGAGCTTTTAATATTTCTGTTCTGAGTCAATTTGTCAAAATATTTATAAATAGAAGTTTTACCTTTAGAAGGTGCAACTTTATAACTTTAACTTACTTCGGGTGCGATTCGCGCCTTGGGAAAAATGTTTGTACATAATTAGTTTCCGGGTGTTCTGGTCGTTTTAAGATGTAAAATAAAAAATATCTATTTATGTTATGTGTATGTACTCATTACACAAGCTCTGCTTAGCGTATACGCAACCTCGATGATGATTTTCTTATTTACTTATCTATTATTATTAATTTTAGATGTTTTTAGGTATGAAAAATATTGTTCACTTATTTATTGTTGATCAGTTTTTAGTTGTTGCAAATATAAAAATGTAGTACCTAAGAGGTCCTAAACTCTACATTTCAAAAGCCAAAAACTTGACAAGAAATCAACTTGAATAGTTAAGTACTCAATCAAGAATCAAGTAAAACTGGTTAAAGTAGTGAAAAACGAATTCCAGGGTTTCCCAAGTATAGAATGTATTATAGTTTTCGTAATTTACGGGGTAAATGGCAGTTAACAGGGCAATTTCACGTGTTTACTTTCATATCTGAGCTAAAACGTTGGTATGAGCCTTGCGTGCTAGATCGCACCCAAAGATAGTTATTCCATAGTAAAAAGCTTTCCAACGATAGCTTTAAATAAAAGGCGTCATTATACGATGCAACTTGTGCTTTTATTTAATAAACGAAATGGAAAAGATTAATAACGTTATAGAATAATAATAGAATGGAATAAAATGTATAACTGTTTGATCTGACTTGAAATACTTGAGACGGTAAAATAATCTGCGCATTCTATGTCCTTCCATTCCAAAGCTGTTTGTTCAATCAAATCCTTGAATTAAGCCATTTCCTGAGCAAATCATCCAAAAATCCTATCTAAACAAGAAGATTCGCAAATATTTTTTGCACCTCGCAAAGCTAAAATAACAACACAAACCATTTTGTCAGCAAATCCACAGAAAATCAGAACAATGATCACAAAATTCAATGTCATTGTAGTTTCAACCGCTTGGCCAACGCAAGGAAGTTTACTTACGAATAAAAAACTGCGGCCGGGGTCCTTTTCATGCGCTGATTAATCCGACGATAAAGCACAAAGCAAAATGTGTGCCGTACAGATTCCAGATCGAAAGCCGATAACTCAGTTTTGAGGTTTAAAAATATTTTTTTGAGTGAATTATCAACTTTATCGGCGATCTTGGGGCACGTGTTTTGACTCGCTATTATGATTTTGCAAGCGCATCGGTGACTTTCAATGCTACTACAGACTGTATCTGTTAGCGGTGTCATTTGAGGTGAGCATATGGTATAGGAGCTGTGGATTGCTAAATGTAGATAGATATCGCTGGATAGATAGAGGGAGGTATCCGAAGATTGTTGCAAAGATGATAAACCTCTAAAGCCTTTATCGATACCGAAGTCAGCTTTGGTTGCAGCTGTGGTTAAATCCTTTCAGCGATTTGACAGACATGGTGGTGTGGGTAGGTTACTTCAGCATAATTTTTAAAAGGGATCGGATATCGGATTTGTAGAAAAAAGGGTTAAAAATTATTGAATAAGTTATTTCAATTTTCAAAATAAATTAGGTACATATAAGAACTAGTCTTTTCAATTGAAACAGTTAAGCTAACAATCAAGAGGTAGCTTAAAAGATACATATCTTTTCAATATCAGTAAGTAAGTAAGGTACTCCGTAGCTTCCTACAGTTATTTATCGGAATAATTTTATCGCAATGTCTTCTGTCAGATAGATCCACATTTCCATGAACCCTCTCTGTTTACGGAGTCTTTTGTTTTGACGTCGTATTTTGATAAAACTCAAAGGCATACGTATCCGGCCTGAGCGTCGCCAAAAAGTAGGCGTGCTTTATTTATAGTCTGTTTTGATCATTCCACAATTGAACAAAAAACCTATTGTGAGATCCATGACGGGTAAATGATGGTGTTTTATTCGTGCAATGATTTTTTGCTGAGCATTTGGTTCGCATTCTCTATTGATGAAGTTGGAGTCATTTATAGAGGTTGTTTGTTCTCTGCTATACCTACTTAACTACATCTGTTTTACTCCCATTAATGTATAGGTGTGTAATAACTGTAAATACCAACCTTTAAAATCTTATTAAAGGAGCACGATGTTCCCTGCTTTCACATACCTGAGACCCAATGTACGAGTAATGTACATATACAATGTGTATTGTCGAACCTTGATCAAACGAGATGTGCGAATACACGACATATATTTATCGATAAAAAACAAATATATATTTATATATATTATATTTATCGATAAAAAATAAATAGATCAGAATGTCTTATGATTATGAATGTAGTACATTTCTATGTAAGTATTTTATTTTATTTAAAATATTATAAAACCTACAATTACACAGATTCCCTTGTACTGTTCCACGAACCTATCCATCCATGGTTGTCTGGTAGACGCTCTTGAGCGATAAGACCGCCAATTGTTACTTAATTTTAGGTTGTTTATTGTACATAGTTTCTAGTGTGCAATAAAGAATTTTCTATCCATCTATCTATCCGTTATTTTTAAAACGACAAGGTTCATCATGCGATCGTTCATACGTACATCTTCTTGAGTGGAGACCACGACTCGGTAAACGTATTATAATTATATCGGTTCAGTTCAAATACCTACCAATTTAATTTTACCTGCTTAAATTCGATCTCTGCCTACAACCGGTGGTCTTGGTAATAATCGCCTATCATATTAATAGACTCGGCTCTTGCATCGATAATAATGGCTATTTGCTATGCCATTGTCGACGTGGGCCTCAATGGGCGCGGTACGGTCATTATTCTACCAGGATCCAGGCAAAGCATTTTGAATTTGTAGTGTTGGGACGAGAGAGCGAATTTTTTATCGAATTATCGATGACGGGTATCGTTAAAGCAAGCCTTTGTATATTATGAATTCAGCAGTTTTAGCGCATCAACATAATTTTCAACTCAAATTAAAAATAATATTAATGGCGAAGTGAAGTGATAGATGGCAAATTCTCTTATATATTTATTGAAAACTTTTTTGCAAAAAGGTACAAAGGGTGGGCTTAATGCCGAGTCATTTCCACCTGCCGACCAAAACACACACCTTTTTACAGAGGGTGTCTTACAGACCAATAAATCAAAGTTTGATCCATCAGGCAAATGTTTGTAGGAGCTGCAAATTATATGGAGTGTTCTAGGTATTTATTGTCTATGTACATATAATAGAAAGTATATATCAAATGTAATGTTTTATTATATCAGTCATTTAGTACCCATAATACAAGATCTGCTTAGCTTGGGGCTTGATGATGCTGTGTGGATTGTCGACCATTATTTATTTATTTATCTCACTCTGATGAGATCGACACAACAAGGCAAAGCAAGGCAAATCTTCCGCTGTCCAGTCCCCAATCATCATACTTGAATCAATCGAATAGTCATATTGTGGAGTCAGCAACCTGTAGCGATAAGTATTGTACAGCTTATGATCATATTTGAGTACAACGTAGTAGGCAAGCTATATTATTTAGTAAAATAAGTTTAAAATAATTATAGTTGTTTGTTGTTCCTATACTTAATTAATAAATAAATGAATCGAAAACTTTTGTTTTCGACAATGTTAGTTCGTACAAAGTTATCGACATCGATACCTTACCATGAGATGTTTCTTGAAACACAAAAACATCCCTAAACAACCATATTCGTTCCCACATTTTTTGCGCAACCGCCCCTTACGGATTACCAAACAATGGCAGGCGCACACGCAGCCACACATTGAGCATAAGTTTTTGTCGACAGATTTCGCAATTTATTGTAAAACTGTAGAGAAACGAATTTTACAAGCCAGTTGATAGAAAAGTGCAGCAAAATGGTTGTTCTATTGACCGTAGCTTGCATTATGGTGGAATTTTGATGCTTTGCAATCAATTTAATTATTAGAGACAGCTCTGTTGAATTTTTCTAAGGGATTTCGTATCGTGTGTAGTGCATTTACATCCAAGAAAAAACTATTTTTTAATCTAAATGACATCTCAATACTATCGAGAACCCAAACTAAGGGGCAGAATACAAAATAATGAATTTGAATTGATTTACCTATGTAGGTAAAAAAAATTCAAATTCATTTTTAATTAATTATTTTTATATATCCCAACCCACAGATTAGATTATTACCATATGCCCGCATTTTTCTATGATAAGAATTTTGCCTAGACTAAATAATTTATTCCAAGTGATTGAAAATTTGCGTAGATGTACCGAGTTATAATACACACTTATATACATTATAACTCGGTACATCTACGCAAAGTTTCAATCCCGTAAAACTAAGTCTAATAAGATGAAAGAATGAAATATAATAGAATTATTAGTATCTATGTACTTGTTTTAATATAATAGAGCAGATAAACGTTAATCAGCTAAACATGATATCGTATGGTGAAAAATAGTTCATACAGCATGTCACCATGCTGACACTAGATGGGTTTAATTGGATCTAGGCATTTAAGAGGCCTAATTTGGGAAATAATATATTAAAATAGTATCAAGATTATTTTATTTAAGTAGGTAAGTTATAGAACGTGTAAAAGAATAACCAAATAAGAAGTCCAATAAGCTACGAAACTCAGCAAAAGCTCGAGGTAGATTCTCGTTGGGTAACATTTGACTGGTTTTGTCGGTCGCAAACTTTACCCTCAGCGATGGAGGCTTTTATTCCTAAAAGTCCCAACGCTTTTAGATAGATGGCGCTGCTTTCAACTGGAACTTTGCCAACGTTTACGAAATCGAGTTAGAAGATTAGTAATATTAAGTAGTTTTGTAAGAAATAGAATATTTTTACTAAGTTCGAATTCGCCATTTTTCATGATAAAATGTTTAGTTTTGTTAGGAAAACAAATTATGAAATCTTCCGTATTCTAGTCATGCTAGAAGTAGGTACGATTCAAGTTAGAAATCAACGAAACAATTGCAATCTAATTTTATAGCGTTTACGAATTTATTCACCAATCGACGAAACAAATGCAATCTTATTTCATTGTGTTTATTAAAACAAATGACAGTCAGCTATCATTCTTTGTTCTCAAAATTTTATGTTAAAAACGTCCAGGTAAACCTTTACGAATGAACGAGATTGTACCTAATGAAACCCTTATGAGTTTTTACCTACTTAATAACCTAATGTCCGAAAACCTATAACCACACCAGCTACTCATTTCCAACTCACGAACATACTGTGGGGACTCGAGTTAAAAGCTTATCTCCTGCTAATTTAATTAAAAGCCTCTCGTAAAAGAAACTCCATGCAAAAGATACCGTAAATGTGTTTCGTCTGACAAATTCTAACCGAAATCTGATAAAACTCGACTCGATCCATTCCACCAGAACTTTCCTTTTATCTCGCTTCTGAAGAACCGAAACGCCTATTAGTAGGTACCTTTAGGTTTATCTCAGAAAACTTTGCCAAATTCTATTTTATATTCAATCTTTCAAGGCACTGCTGGTGGCCGATAAGGCTTCTTTTCAATTTTCATAATGAGTTCTACATTATACAAATGAGTTTGCCTTTGCTCCCAATTCCGCTACTCAACTGTCAACGTGAAAATAATCTTCCTTAAAAAAATTTTTACTTTATCTGTATAAATAAGTAAGTATCTGTATATTAACACTTTGATTGCTGAAATCACACTGTATGTGTTTTCTACAAGTGACTAATATGCGTAAATCCACACTAGCGCAGCGGCTGAGAAAATACAGATCTGTGTGACTCAGCACAGCCGTAATATTTTTCGAACGAAACGCATGTGAGGCGCAACACAACCGCTGTGTAGAGCGGCAGCACGAATTTTTTAGGTTAAAAAAAAGATCACAGTCATCGAAAAAAAATCGCAGTCAAAGTGTTAAGTTATCGAAATAGCGAAGAAACTGAAGCAAACGTGTTCTTGAGTGGAGACCACGACTCGGTTAAAGTAGTGTAGGACGCCTGTATAATCCTACTAATATTATAAACGCGAAAGTTTGTACATATGTAAGTATGAATGGATGTTTGTTACTCTTTCACGTAAAAACTACTGAAAGGATTTTAATGAATCTTTACAATATTATAGACTTTACATCAGAATAACACATATGCTACAATTTATAAAGATACATATATTGTATTATCCAAAATATCTATCACCACGCGGATGAAACCGCGGGGCGTAGCTAGTAGATAATATATGCAGGACATTTTTTTTTTTTAATCATATTTTTGTAACGACCTTTATAATTAATTACATGGCGGTCCTATTGAATTAACAAGATACTAATTTACAAACTAACTTATCTAATGCACAGTAAACAATAAACAAAAATAAAGTAGCAGATAATTTAGAATATGTACTATTCTAAATTATCTGCTACTTTATTTTTTGTTGCAGGACATTTTTAATTTCTAAAATTTTCCTTTATTTAAATATACAAAATTCATTGCACGCACAATTTTGAACAAAAAATGTACCTACATTATATGTATAATCCTAAGTTTAAAATAGTTACAATACCTACCTATCTCATCGCTTTATTCCCTATTTCGTCTAAACAAACAGAAGCGTCTGAGTTCTCTTTACATATTGACTGAGCTTATGTAAATACAACATTTATTTCAATTGGTACTTTTTAGCTTTATGCAGGAACTAGTTTCCACCCGCGGCTTTGCACGCGTTGTGTTTATAAAACCGATTAAAGGATATTTCTAACCCATGAGAACTGGTTTATGCGGTAAAAAGTAGCCTATGTTTGATTCCAGGCTTAGACCATGTCTCGAGACGTGGACACTCACGATAGGGCTGGTCCATCAGTTCAAAGTCGCTCAGCGAGCTATGGA
This sequence comes from Eupithecia dodoneata, assembly GCA_947044415.1. Taxonomy (NCBI): domain Eukaryota; kingdom Metazoa; phylum Arthropoda; class Insecta; order Lepidoptera; family Geometridae; genus Eupithecia; species Eupithecia dodoneata. The sequence continues at coordinate 3,844,235 of OX345665.1, forward strand.
AAGAGCTATGCTCGGAGTTTCTCTGAAGGATAGGATTCGCAACGAATACATCCGACAGAGAACCAAAGTTGTAGACATAGCTCTGAGAATTAGCAAGCTGAAGTGGCAGTGGGCCGGCCATATCTCGCGAAGAACCGACGGCCGCTGGGACAAACGTGTTCTTGAGTGGATACCACGACTCGGTAAACGTAGTGTAGGACGCCCGACCAGGTGGGATGACGACCTGCGAAAGACTGCAGGTAGATGCTGGATGCGTCAAGCTGAAGAAAGGGCGCTATAGCGCTCATTGGGGGAGGCCTATGTCCAACAGTGGACTAATATAGGCTGATGATGATCCATCCCTATAAACATCCAAACTTTCGCATTTATAATATTTTGTGGTTTTCTTTCAACATTGGCTATCAGCTATTATAATAACTAGGTAAAGTCGTAACAAGTAATTTAACATTTTCGTATTGGTATATGATAGGCCTAAAATATTGGCTCCGATGATCATAGTATGTATGTATGTATGTAGGTAACATACCGATATACATAGATAGATAGATAATTCTTTATTGCACACTTAGTATAAAATGACAATGTAAAATAAAAAACTTAAAAAAACTAGATACAATTGGCGGTCTTATCGCTCAAGAGCGATCTCTACCAGACAACCATGGATGGATAGGATCGTGGACAGTACCAGGGGATCTGTGTGCTTGCAGGTTATACATATATTATAAAATAAAATAAAATACTTACAATACTTACATGGAAATATACTACATACATATCATAAAATATATATACTTATATACATAGGGACTCAGTTATGCATTAGTGACAGCAGGACAAATAGTGCTACATTAACATAGTTTTAAAGTTTTACATACATTCCTAACTAACCCTTTCAGATTGATTAAGATGAGTCAATACAAAAAAATACGTTTGATAATTTTTGGAAGTTCTTCTGAAGGTATGCAAGTACAAGAAATCCATATTAAATGAGGGTTTAAAAGGTTGAGTTATTTTAAAAGATGAAAAATGGAAGCATTTAAACGGTCAAGGAACTTTCATGGTTATTTTAGTAAGTAGGAATGTTTGTTTGTTTGTTTGAAAGAGTTTATACTCACAATAACAACGCCTCTTCTGAAAGAGGAATGTCTATAAGAGTAAGTACAAATTTTTTTTTTTTTATTTATAATGCTGGACAATTCACACAGCATTACCTAGCCCCATGGTAAGCAGAGCTTGTGTTATGGGTACTAGATAACTGATATACATAGTACAATATTATTACATAGATCGATATTTTTTATTATACTTACATAGAAAACAACCAGAACACCCGGAACAAATATCTGCAGATCGTACACACAATTGTTCCGAGGCGGGAATCGAACCCGCAACCTCCTGCGTCGCAGGCGGACCTTCGCCCACCGCGCCACATCGGTCGTCAATCCTATTCACATAGTCGTCAATCTTAATAAGAGATGACTAAAAATGACACCCAAATTGTACCGTTGAGATAAGAATACAAAGAAATAGGTACAAATAGATATGCAAAGCTGCCAATGAAACCTTTAGTCGTTTGTTTAAAGGTGCCCACCGAACGAACCCGAGTCGAATGTGTTGTTTTGCCCAAGTTTGGAATAAAATGACTTGAACTTCAACAAATTTGGGATTGCAAGTTCGATTGTTCTGACAGACAGGTCTTGTCAAAATGTTTCGGATTTTCTTGTGTTTGACGGGATTAGGCGTTACGTTGGCTGCTCCTAGTAAGTTCCAAAGTGTGCGAGTGCAAACTAGGAATTACATTCCATTGTTTTTACCTTAAGATTCTACCAACACTAAAAAATAACCCATAAAATCGGAACCAAACTATACTTTGATCAACTACGTACGTTACCGATTTAATTCAATTAAGGTTTAATCTATTTACTTGTAGAATTCTCGCCATGTGATAGAGGTGATAGCAAATGCCTGGTATCCTTAATACAAGCCATGTATAAGACGGGCTTCGAAAGCCTTAATGGTGCTGATCCTATGTTTCAAGAACGAATAGACGTTACGCTGCCGACGTTAAAATTTGCAGTAACGAATACAACTATCGAAGGCTTTAAGAAATGCCAGATCAAAGATGCAAGGTGAATAATATTCTCTTTTAAAAATCCGATTGTGTAAGGTTTGTTGATATTGAAAAGGTAGCCTATGTTCTGTGACGACCGATGTGGCGCGGTGGGCGAAGGTCTGCCTGCGACGCAGAAGGCTGCGGGTTCGATTCCCGCCTCGGAACAATTGTGTGTACGATCTGCATATATTTGTTCCGGGTGTTCTGGTCGTTTTCTATGTGTAATAAAAAATATCTCTAAGCAATGTATTGTATTATGTATATCAGTTATCTAGTAACCATAACACAAGCTCTGCTTACCATGGGGCTAGATAATGCTGTGTGAATTGTCCAGCATTATTTATATATATATATTTATATTTATTCTTCCCCTTACTACGATCTCGATCCATGAGAATCATTTATGCGTGTTACCATAAAGTGAAATTTATCTTGACAGATACTTTCTAATTAATAATACTTAAAAATATAAAGATAGAAACATACTTTTTATTTAAATACATACTTCTATTGAGAAAAAGTTTAAGTAAACATTTATAAGCAAAGCATCATCTAGCCTACCTTTAGCTATAGTATAATGATTACTTCCTGATAAAATAACATAGCCATTGATTTGATTAATACGATTTTTCCAGCGTATTACATTGTGACAAAAGCAGTCTGAGTGTACTCATGTTTTGCCCCCTGTTTCATTTGATTGGATATTATGAAGCAGATGGAAGTATTGAAACTATACCCTTCTTTGGAAAGGGAGGATTTACTTTGACTGCAAGTTAGTAAATTTGCTGCATACCTAGTTAGTAAAAAAGTAAAAGTATATTTATTGCATAATTACATGTGAGAAGTTGGTTCATAAAATAATACAGTGTCAATGTAATCGCCCTTTATGGGCGTGCAATTAATGATTTACATGCATTTTTAACAAGTTAATTATAATAAAATAAAAAAGAACACTATAAAATCAAAAATAAAAAATTTGTTGAATTTATAAAAAATATATTTGTACGCCCTGATTTTTATGAATAATGTGTTGTCTTTTATTTCAGCTGATTATGAGATTAGAGTATATCCAAAAATTCAAATAACAGAAAAAGATAATAAAAAGTACATGAAAGTTGTAGACTTTGACGAAGAGGTTGATTTAAAAGGAGAACTAGATTTTAATCTTCAAAACCTTTATAATGGGAACGAAAAGTTATGTCAGTATTTTTTGGGTTGATTTAACACTTTGACTGCGGTTTTTTTTCGACGACTGCGATCTTTTTTTAACCTAAAAAATTCGTGCTGCCGCTCTACACAGCGGTTGTGTTGCGCCGCACATGCGTTTCGTTCGAAAAATATTACGGCTGTGCTGAGTCACAAAGGTTCTCAGCCGCTGCGCTAGTGTGGATTTACGCATATTAGTCACTTGTAGAAAACACATACCGTGTGATTTCAGCAGTCAAAGTGTTAATTATATGTAAATAATTGTAATAAGTATAACCTATTGATTTAAAATAAATATTAATGTTTTTTCAGCTGAAGCAACGCACAAGTTTATGAAAACAAATCCGAAGTTTGTAACAGAATATCTCCAGAAACCTATTTTTGATGCAAACCTCCAGAAAGTATTCGACACATTCAACAAGGCATTTGAAAATATTCCTGTAGACGGTTTCATTGTTTAAATGTTCTTTCCATTAAAAAATACCCAATCATAATTTCAAATTGCATTTTCCTTTTTCATCCAATACAATATACATTTAAAATACAACTTTATTGGACCATCAATACAAAAAAATAACAAAGGATCTTAATACTAACTAACTCTAGTGGCACAATCGAATTCATGCGTTCATCAAAGAAGAATAATTTTTTTTTTTTTTTTTTTTTTTTTTTTTATCTTTCTTCGTACTCAATTATCAAATACCTATCTCAATAAAAATATAATTACACTTAATATACGCAACATCAAGGTCAGTTGCAAGAAAAACAATCATCAGACTTTGCTTTAAAGTTTTTCTTCTAAATGCATAAATGAATAGCTAATGTCCAAAAAAGATAAGTAATCATGTAAATTTTAATAATCACATTAGGTACCCACGTTGTTTTACATATTTTAAGGGTGATTATTAAATGACCAAAAACAAAATAAAGTTTCTCTTTTTTTTTGTTGAAGTACTTATAAATACTTGATTTCTATCTTTTTGCACACTTTATTTGTGAGAATTGGTAGAAAAGGTTGATTTTAGTGATGTATGTAACTTACGCTTTTGTTCTGTTGTTGTTTATAAGTGTGGGAGCAAATATCATACCAAATTCAGGTAATTATGTAGTTTGTTTATTTTACTTCATAGCCCAATTTCAATATCCAATCTATAGCGGCGGCTTAATACTGTGAAAACTGGCCGGTGCAGTGGCATGGCCATAAATTCGCCTAGAAATACACCATCGTCAATTCATTTTCTGTTTCTGTTGTATAATATTATTATATTTGCTATTTATATATTAAATGATGGATCTATAGTCAATTGTATCTCGGTTTCAGTAAAGTAATGCAGGTATATCAACTTTTAACTTATCTAATAATTTATGTTTATATCTAGTATATATTAATTTACAATTGTTTAAAATCTTGATGATCTCTATGACGTGGCAAATAACCGGTTAAGACGTAAAATGGGAAATATTCAAATTCACAGAATCGTAAATTCACACAATATTTTTATTAACAACTTTTAATATCTAACAAAATATATTTTCAAGAAACTTTGCGGATATGTCTAGCCACAACAACATTTTTTTGCGTCACCTGATAAACGTAGTGTAGGTTAATCATACAGAGCTACTAAGCTATATCAATAATGTCCTTATTGCACTTAATATCTAAGTTCAAATCACTTCTATAAATTTGACCTTCAGGTTGAGTGAGAACGAAGTCCATGATAGAACAAGTTTTTTATTGATTTCTTTTGCTCTCTTTACAAACCTGTTTGATCACATATTCTGATTTATATTTCGTACATATTGATTAAAGCTTTGCCTCCAATGGAGCACTTCATGATATGTACATATATTTATTATTACATCACTTTGTATGATCAGTGATCACCTTGGTTAACTATTTCTTGTTTATTTCTAGCACCAGTTATATGCAAACTGGACGATAAAAAATGTTCAGCAGAAAATCGAGATGCTTTTTATCTGAACATTTTGGAAAGGAATTCTGAGATAGGAGCCGAGGACTTGGATCCTATGCATCATGAAGTAATTGACGGAAAACTCTCTATTTTGACGTATAAACTCACCAATACATCTTTGGAAGGATTCAAGAAATGTAAAGTTGATATATTTGAGTAAGTACTAACACCTTAATAAGAATCACTCTATCTATTAAAAAAACCGCATCATAATCCGTTGCATAGTTTTAAAGATCTAAGCATACATAGTGACAGACAGACAACGGGAAGCGACTTTGTTTTATACTATAAGAAAAAAAAAGTAAAGTAATACTAAATAAATATTACTGTGGTAATAAAAATAGCTTTAATGTTCATTTAATTAATAGAACAACTCAGAGAATTACAAATCTAATTATATTAATCGCAGCTACTTCTGGATTTTTCTTTTGGTTTGCAATAGTCTGCAGTCAGCTCAGCTTCAGTTAAAAATACTATTCAGTTTACTTCTTATAATAAACTGTAGGTACTTTTCATGGTCCCTGATTATAATTTTCACTCATTGCAAAAAAGCGAATAAAAGCAAATGACCTAATATGTTGTTTTTTTTTAGATTTAATAGCACCACTTATGTGGTCCATGTGAGATTATTATGTCCTGAGTTGAAAATGCACGGAATATACGATATACATGGAAAACTCACGCAGGCCTTGCCCATAGAAGGAAATGGAGACTACGATATTTTAACAAGTAAGTGTTTACTCATGTTATTGCTGTTTGAAACTTCGTAAGTGCTCGTGAACAGAAATACAATTTATCCATAAAACCACTTTACAAGTCAAAAATTCGTTTATATTTTGTATAAATTCAAATAAAAATAAATTATATTAAGTCGAATAAATAAATTAGCAAGCTGAAGTGGCAGTGGGCCGGCCATATCTCGCGAAGAACCGACGGCCGCTGGGGCAAACGTGTTCTTGAGTGGAGACCACGACTCGGTAAACGTTGTGTAGGACGACCTGTATTTGTGAACTCATATAGGCTTCAGATTACGGGTGGGAAAATTTAGATTTGTAAATGAAAGATGTACATATATTTTTGAAAACATTAGTAAGTAGGTATGTATACCAAATTAAAGATTAAACATGCGGAATTAATTTTTTAAAGCAGAAATTGTGGGTTGAACAAACGCTTGTATTGTGAACGGACCAATCACTAGAGCATTGCGAAAAAAATGTGGTCATAAAAACCGTATTTCAGGCACGTCGAAAGAACAACTGTTACGCAGTTTTCGAAATATTAAAGTTCAAATCTTATAAATATTTTCGCATATTTACATTCCGAAAAGACAGAAAAGAGTTATTAAAACCAGAAGTATACGATTGACACATTAAAAGACTGTGTAATAAACATTAAAGCCCTAAAATTAAAAATATTATTAATATTATGTCTCTCATTTACCATGATCACGTGCCATAAAATGACCCGGTCCTTTGGAAGGCTTGCGTGGGGCCGAAGCCAACAGCACAGAGGCCCTTTGAGAAGTTAATCTAAAGGCGATGGCTACACATAGCGGGTATCATCCTCGGGTGCACAATATGATACACCCAAAGATGATATCCGCTTGGTGTAGAGACTATTGCAAAGAAAAATGAATGAAATAAAACCAGGCTATTGTGATGGATGGATGGACTGGGTAATCGGGCTATAGGGGGAGATTACGGACGTTTGCAAGTCAATCATAATGTTAAGAGTGGCAGACGGTGGCTTGCCGAATGCTGGATGGGTTCCTTAAAAAGCCGGAGTATATTACCGGAGAGGAACAACATCATCAACAGCGCAAACGACTGAGGGGTGTCGAGAGGTGCGACACCGATTTCACCATCACGAAGACTGCTCGTGAGCGGGTTTCCTCGCTATTACGCCATTAGACACTTCCACCCCCGAGTCTACATCCTAAGATGCATCTCTCGCGACTCCACTCAGACCGGCCAATGAAGGCAAGCAAGAGGTTTGTAAAACTGTATGTCTTCCAAATAAAACAAAAATAAAATAAATAAAATTGCAATAACAAAAAACTCAACGGTTGAGTGCAAGTCGGACACTAAGGCTTCCGTACAAATTTGCAGGTAGTATGTAAATACATTTTATCGAACACGTAACTTTTTTTTTGTCATACTATATCTTAAAAACGGTTTTTCGATTTTCCTTGTTCTAAAAGATGATGATCTTGTTGGGTATGCTGTATAGGAATACAGCATACCCTGTTTTTTGCTTCTGGAAAATTAGTTAATTTAATAAGTAAATAATTTTATTTCAAATCAAGCATTTCAAATAAAAACTTGTGTTTAACATTTTAAATATTTTTGTTTAGCTTTAGGTTTTGGATTACAGCACCACGGATTACGACACACTAAATGGTTAGATTAATAATTATTAATGTACAAAATACATAATAAAACAATTGATAATTGCAAAATATCTAGAGATAGCGCAACTGATTTAAATTAAGACCAAAAACTCTGGTTGCTTTGCTCCTAAAATAATAAATAAAATAAATAAATATATAATATCATTTAGGCCAAGCTAAGCAGGGCTTGTATTATGGGTACGAGATGACTGATATATTTAATTATATATATTATAGATAACGACCAGAACACCCGGAACAAAAACCTGCAGATCGTACACACAATTGCCCCGAGGCGGGAATCGAACCCGCTACCTCCTGTGTCGCAGGCAGACCTTCACCCACCGCTTGACGACCGATGTGGCGCGGTGGGCGAAGATCCGCCTGCGACGCAGGAGTTTGCGTAATATCTATCTATGTAATGTATTGTATTATGTATATCAGTTATCTAGTAGACAAGCTCTGCTTATCATGGGGCTAGATAATGCTGTGTGAATTGTCCAGCATTATTTATTTATTTGATTGGCCCGAGGCGGGAATCGAACCCGCAACCTCCTGTGTCGCAGGCAGACCTTTACCCACCGCGCCACAGAGGTCGTAAAATCTAAAACGATGTTTATTTATTACATAATTGAATTAATAATTTGAACATTGTGTATTTCAGAGGAATACAGCGTTAATGTTGATGCAGTGTTGGAAGTAGTAAAAGAATCAGATGGAAAGAGTTATGTTGCTGCTAAATCATACAATGTGCTTGCAGAGGCACTGGGTCCCATTGTGTTTAACTTTCAGAACTTATTCAATGGAAAATCAAAAGATTTAGGTAATCTAATTACACTTCACTACATAGTATAAAACAAAGTCGCTTCCCGCTGTCTGTCAGTCCCTATGTATGCTTAAATCTTCAAAACTACAAAACGGATTTTGATACAGTTTTTTTAATAGAGTGATTCAAGAGGAAGGTTTATAAACCATTTGATATATAGCTTTCCACGCTGACGAAGCCGCAGGCCGCAGCTAGTATATTATAAATGCAAAAGTTTGGATGTTCAGATGGATGGATGATTGTTAATTCTTCACGCCAAATCTACTGAACGGCTGAAATCCATCCATCCCATTACAAAAATTAACCATGATTACCAAAAATAATTTGCAGTTATAATAGTTTAGAAAATTTAGATATCTCACCAATAAATAAGATTTTTTTAAATATTTTTAGCGATCTGAACACATAAGTATTAATACAACGGGTATTTATCCCGTTGTATTAATACTTAGTCGTGTCGTGGACCACGACAGAATGGAAACCTGTTGAAACGTCGGGAAAAATAGGTAAAAAAAACGCGATAAATACCAGTTGTATCAATTATTGATATTTTTTTTGTTTTTAGCCGACAATGTCCACAAATTCGCCAATGAGAATTGGAAAGAGGTATCCGATGAATTACAAGGCCCAGCGTTCAATGCACATATTGGAAAAATGATTAAAAATCTCAACTATAGTCTCAAGCTGATTCCGGCTGAAAAAATAATTTAACTCATATGTTAGTTATTAGGTAATTTATTTTGTTACCTGTATTATTTGTTAATAAATAATAATGAAAAATATATGGTATTATATTATTTTGTTTTATTTAATGTCCCAGTAGTTGTCGCCCACTGACACTTCAGTGAATTAAAATAACCTAAAAAATTTAATTAAATTCCATAGCCCAAAAGCTATGTTGATAACTTAGGTTCTCTGTCGGATAAATTCGTTATGAATTATATCCTTCAGAGAAACTACTAGCATAGCTTTTTCCATATCTCGCTGAACGACTTTGAACTGGTAAGATCGACCATACCCTGAGTCTTCATGTTCACGTCTCAGCTCCGTAGGTCATGACGGGCAGGACGCACTAATCGACAACACACGACTCAAGTATTGCGGTATGGATTCAAATTCAAATTATTTATTTACATTCGACATAACATTACAGATAACTCCAAATCGCTATCCCTAGTACATTGAATAATTTTACCATCTTAAAAACTACAAGAAATAATTAAATAACACATTAGAAAAGGAAAAATATTTTCAAACGCTGCCCAGCCTATTAGGATACTCTTTAGTTTATTTTTAAAATAGTTTTTACCCAACTGCAGAATCTGCCCAAGGTATACTCGGAAACAGTTTCAAATAGGTCGATATGTACGACCATCTAAGCTAGACCGTACTTTTTATTATTATGCCTTCGAAACGGAGAATTATAAACTTATAATATCATATACAAAATATAATCACCATCAACATCATAATTTCATCTTTTGAAGGATAGTCCCTATTGAATAATATAAATAATAGATAATGTAGATCATGGGTCATACGTTCTGACGTTCATGAGACGTTGAGAATACTTTTCGTGAGAGGCTGGGAATGAGAACGTCTCACGTGAGACGTTGGGATTAACCCGTCGTCACTAGATGCTGTGAAGTAAGCTAGTTTTAAATATTATATTTAGTACCGGATATCACGTTACTGACACGAAGCTACCTCGTGCTTGGTGGCAAATAGGAAGGTACCTAATAATGTGCAAAAACTGAAGTAGTCTTGAGATAAGTACATAAGTTCATTTGGCATCCAAAACACAAACTCGGCTTATATAATACGGCGAGATAATGACTAAACTTGAAACCATAAAGTTTATTACGTTTTTAATACTAAAATCTCGTATAACTAATGGAATATTATTAACCATGTATTTTAATGTTTTTCTGTATACCAAAAAACAAAAAAAAACAGCTTTATTTATTAGAGTAAGTTACGAAGGAAATAAAGCAGTCTCTTACGTCACGGGCTTGATCAAGCGTCACTCATGATCAGTGGCGTATCTACATGGTCGTGGCAAGTGGCAACTCGGCAAAATGCCACTGGCCCCAAGCCGGAAGGGACCTCCCCGGTCTGAGGAGAATTCCAACCCAACTCCCAACATTTATAAGTACACATTAAGTAAAAAAAATAGTTTTGTCTAAGTTACCTACTTAATTGCATCACTATTTTGACATTCATAGTTTATATTCGTAGTTTGTGGGGCAGGGGGATGCATTCGATGAATTTGCTACGGGCCTCGGTATAGTTACGCCACTGCTCAGGATTCTAGACGTTTCCCAAGAGCAAAGCGAGAGAGTAGGTGCCTAGAATCCTGAGTGCGAGAGGGTTGGCACACCCAAGATGCGGACATGCTTTTCTACGAGGATAATACTCTTCATTTTACACTTTCTGAGAGACAATAAACAATCAAATCTTGGCAACGCTTTTTGTGGTATCAGTCATTATTTCTTATCAATCGCGTTCTTCTAGCGAAGTCGATCAGGGTTAGTAGCTTAATAGTCAGTTCACACCGAGACGCGATTCGAGGCACTTTGATTCAAAACATAACTTTAATTTCTTCGCAAAAAGATCAAATTGGCGCAAGCACAACGCCCCCTAATAAAATGTTTACCTTTTTTGCGTAGTAAATCACATTAATATTATAAATGCGAAAGTTTGGATGTTTAGATGGATGGATCGATAGATGTTTATTACTTCACGCCAAAACTGCTGAATGGAGCTGGCTAAAACTTTGCATTCAGGTAGCTCTAGGTCTGGAATAAAATATAGGCTACTTTTATTCCATAAATCAGTTCCCATAATATCGAAAAAACGTTTAAACATTTCCACAACGCGAGCGAAGCCGCGGGTAGAAAGTCTGTCATAACAGTGGCAAAGCCATGTCATTTAAAGTGGAATAACACCACGCATCTACCAGTTCGATCAAATCAATCCAAACATATTCTTAGTAACAAATAATAACATTAGCTTACAGCTGATGCTTCTCGATGTTGCACATCTAAAAATCGCTTCAAAGTTACATTTTACTTTTTTGTTTTATGTTAATTTATATTTTTGTTTTATGTTAATTTATATTTTTGTTTAATTGTTTGTATTGTTTTTTTTTGTGTACAAAAAGAGTTATGTATTGTATTGTCATCATCATCATCAGCCTATATCAGTCCACTGCTGGACATAGGCCTCCCCCAAAGAGCGCCATAGCGCCCTGTCTGTCTGTGTGTATTGTATTGTATCTCTTAAGAATCGCGGATATAAGCGCCAGTGAAGAAGATTAAGGTGTCTTTAAACATCTATAGTTACTTCGATGTAATGTATTCAAACTTATATACTACTAGCAGCCCGTCCCGTCCGGCTTTGCAGGAGTAAACATTTATTGTTTTAAACCTATAACTATAGGCTATGTTACTCATGGATAATGTAGCATTCTAATGGTAGAGATGTTTAGAAATCGGTCCAGTTATTGGGTTTATTCGTTACGAACATACAAATCTTTCTTCTTTATAATATGAGTGTAGATGTCTAAGATACATAAGTTTATCGAAGTTACCTACAACAAGATTGTTTATTAAATGTGCCAGAGTATAAACAAAATAAAACAAGTCAGGTGTTTTTTGTTATTGTAAATGTGCCAGAGTAAATACGGAAATATATTAGATACGTTATTAGTCGCAGCTTATAATAAGAAAAAACCTGTTAGGAGTTTTTACATGTATTTTACTCTATAAATAAGTTGCGTTAGGATCAATATGATCAATTATATTGATTAGTTTAATAGAGTCGGTATATTTATCAAAATGTGTAGTATTCCCCTAAGTTTTTTAAGTGTAGCCCTGGTTTTAAGTTTAGCTGAATCTGCTCCACGTACGTATTTATTTTATTATTATAAATTAAAGTCTAGGCTCTTGTCGGTGCAGTGATGCAATTTCCTCCACTTCTCTCTTTCCTATGCGGTCTCTCTTACTTCTTTCATCAAATCACATTTATTTCAGACGCAGTATAATGTTAACATACACAGTCCATAGAACGAGAGACATTTTAAAACATACACAGAAAAAAAACACGTACGGGATATTTACCATGATTTTGATTTTCGAGTTTTTCAATATGAAATCAAATCATGGTAAATATCCCGTTTTAAATGACTTTAGTGTTAATAACCATGATACGAGTAGTTTTAAAAGTTTTACATACAGAAACATTAAAATACACTAAAAATATGAACTTTCGGCCATTGCAGTGGAAAGATTTCCTTCTACTTTTCCTATGATGTTATTTATGAAGCTGTCGTGTTCTTTAAAATATTTTATGAAAAAGCTTATTTATTTTGTTAGATCATACAGGTTCTTACAAAGGAAATTTGTGTAAAATGTTAATAAAAATACAATATAGTAACAATCCAAAAATGCTTTATTGTTATTTATTAAATTTTTTATAAAAGTGATAAAGTTTATTATTATATGAATTTAAAATTATTTAGTTCGGCATCACCTACATCGCTATTATTGGTTTACTTAATAATCGTATAAAAGAGTGTTTTTTTTATTTTATGTTTAGGGTTAAGCAATTATACCGAAAACCCTAAAAACCGTGTAGTATCTACACGGTTTTTAGGGTTTTCGGTTTTTTAAGGCATCTGAAGTAATTTTTTCAATACAATCGCAGTAAAAGTATATTTAAAAGAATAAATAATCTCATTTTCAGCACCAGGTATAACAAAATGCAAAGCAGATGATTCAAAATGCATGGAAGAATCGACAAGAGCGTTAATCCCTGTATTCGGTCATGGTATTCCAGAATACAATGTTGAACCACTTGATCCTCTGAAGATCAAAAGCATAAATGCTAGCCAAGATAACATACTCTTCACGTTGACTGACGTCACCGTTACCGGGTTTAAAACCTGTCAGCCGACAAAAGTAAAGTGAGTATTATAGTATATATATTACTAGCTGCGCCTCGCAGCTTCGCGTGGAAATCTTTATGTCAAATGGTTTATAAATGATCGTCTTGAATCACTCTATCTATTAAAAGAAACCGCATCAAAATCCGAATTTTAGCCATGGCACTGGTCAACGGAGACCAGACGGGTGCGCAGGACATTTTTTTTTTTAATGCTGGATAATTCACACAGCATTATCTAGCCCCATGGTAAGCAGAGCTTGTGTTATAGGTACTAGATAACCGATATACATAATACAATATATTACATAGATAGATATTTTTTATTATACATAGAAAACGACCAGAACACCCGGAACAAATATCTGCAGATCGTACACACAATTGTTCCCAGGCGGGAATCGAACCCGCAACCTCCTGCGTCGCAGGCGGACCTTCGCCCACCGCGCCACATCGGTCATCGATATTATAATGTAAAAGTCTAATGTCATAATGTCTATTTTTAATATTTAATGGGATAGAGCCTCATCGAACTAACACAAGCACTGTCGATTAGACATTTTCTTTTACAAGGATTTGTCTAATTTTGACAACGCGCGGATTATAGGTACCAGAATTTGTGACGTATTATATTTACTTTTACAAGGGTGCATCCCATTCTGTTGACGTATGCGTGACCCGCTCCTGACCGCGACTTTGCGTGTGATTTTGGGGGAATCTGTTTTTAGTTTATACCTGTAAAATTAATTATATTATATCTTTTATATTCATTAAGGTCCCCATGTATAAATATTAAAATAAAATAGAATTGTATCTGAAAAAAAAATCAGATACAATTCTAATACAATTCTAATGTGAAAGAATAAAGATTATTAATTCTTAAAAACTTCTTACCTTACAGGCGTGATGTAAAAAAATCAAAACTGCACATAACTTTGAGTTGTCCGTCTGTCACCCTGGACGGAGACTATAACCTCCAAGGCGTCGTGTTAGTTATCCCAGTAGGAGGAAAAGGGAAGGTTCATGTACAACTCAGTGAGTATCCAAAATGTAATGTAATATCACAGGTAATATCATGGAACTGGCCATCATTACGAAAAGCTTTCTTAACTGTATATATGTATACCTATGTGTTCTTTTTGGGTGAACAAAAAGCGTGAAACTCGTGACATCGTCACCGCACGATTCTCAGTAGAATAATTAAAATATTAAATTAGTTTTAACTTCTATCGGCAGTCCCCAAAGAAAGCAGTCTGATTCGATCCGCAACTCGTGTTTCCATTAAATATCTCTCACTTAATAATATATGTATAAAACTCTAGAAACTATCATGGTTATGAAGTAAATCGTGCATTGGCTTTTTTTTAGTGATTAATTATGTCAATTTTAGTTCCTAACGGCTGTGGCTTTGTTTTATAAATAAATAAACTAACATAAAAGTCATTTTATAACGGGATATTTACTATGATTTCACTATTGAGTTTTCCAACATTTCGGCACAGTTTCATGCACCATGATCACGGAATAACTGTCTGCACTGCGACAAAATTTTTATTGTTATACCGATAAAAAGACAAACTCAAAAATCCAACTATGATAAATATCCCGTTTTAAATTACTATTGAATACAATATAGTTTGTAAATGTACTCTGTTCTTTAATTACAGAATCTGCTGTGTTAGAAATTATAATTGATTTGTTTGAAAAGATTGGTGATGATGGCAAAAGTCATTGGAATATCAAATCATTTACACACTCCTACGAAATGAAAGAAAAGTCTGAAGTCATTTTTGAACACCTTAACGAAAACAACGAACTACTACGTAAGTATTTTAAAGAATTAGTAAAAGTTTTCATTGCATGTGGATAATACTGTACTATAAGATAAATGGCACGAATTTGAAGAGGCCTAACTCCCGTATTTCTAGATATACATATCTAGGTATAATAGAATAGAATATTAGTCTTTTGTTAATTTATGTTAATGTCTTTCTAGACATTAATTTCTTTTCTGATTCTTTTCTGATTCTTTTGTTAATTTCTTTTCTTTTTCTTTTGTTAAAGTCTTTTGTAAATTTATGTTAATGTCTAGAAAGACATTAACATAAATTAACAAAAGACTAATATTCTATTCTATTATACCTAGATATGTATATCTAAAAATACGGGAGTTAGGCCTCTTCAAATTCGTGCCATAAATTAACAAAAGACTCATTTATAAAATAGGTACTTATACAGAGCTGTTATAAAAAGGCTCTAACTCGGCATAATGCTGGCTAAGCTCCGTAAGAGCAGTTCTGCAGTTCAGCAATTCTGTTCCTGGAATAATAATAGTCCCAAATCCTGGAATAATAAAAGTCCCAAAAATCGCATGTCAATTCGTGGACAGCAGCGGGATTCGCACACGCCATCAGAACATTTCAACGACGATGTCAATATACCGCGAGTTCCATTTTGTTCTACTCAATTGTGCAACTCAGTAGCAAATTAGGCACTGGGACAAAGTCAGATCTTTTTTTGTAAGCGTCTTGTACATTCATTAGTGATCTTATAAATGGCAAGGTTATTTCAAACATGCTCCCGGCTAGGGCACGGCAATATCATGTTATAATATTATGCTATATGGCTATTAGTTTTCTAATTATTCTAGGCATAAAAACATAAAACCTTAAATCTATATAGTATTTATATATGTATTTATATCTATAACTATCCTTAGTCACCAAAGTTACCGACATAGCTCTAAGAATTAGCAAGCTGAAGTGGCAGTGGGCCGGCCATATCTCGCGAAAAACCGACGGCCGCTGACTGGAGACCACGACTCGTTAAACGTAGTGTAGGACGCCCTCCGACCAGGTGTAATAACAACCTGCGAAAGACTGCAGGTAGATGCTGGATACGTCAAACTGAAGACAGGGTGCTATGGCGCTCATTGGGGGAGGCCTATGTCCAGCAGTGGACTATCATAGGCTGATGATGGTGATCCATATATCTGGAAACAACTATTTAAAACATAGGTATAGAGATTTTATCTACTGCAAACTTTTATCTACTGTGAGATTTTATCTAACTTATCGAACTTATTTTGTTTCCGATTGCTAAACGCAAGTCGCTCAACACAGAAAGTCAGCAAGGTAAACATTAGTAAATTTAGAAAAATATCAGATGTGACAGACAATGGCAGGTTATGTCATAATGACAGCTAATGTCAAAATATCTAGTAGAAGTAACGAGAGCCGGTGAGTATCTGGCGCAACGCAAGATTAAATTATGAACTTTAATATAACATGCAAAAAAGTACACCTCAATAACCCAGTTTTAAAGTTACAGATCAAAAATAAAATAAAATTTGTTTTTTTTTTTGCAAATTTCTAAAAAAATATTGATTTTACTGGGCTTATGTACCGAAATTGTATTTTGTTCTTATTTTCTTAGCTAGATAAACAATCTAGCTTTCAAATGAGGCTACTTTGAATAAAATACACCGTTTACTCAAAAAGAAACGAAGAAAAAACCAGATGAAGTAGTTTTCATTTAAAAAAATATTAAATCGGCTTTATTTTTGAGATAGTTAACATATAATTTTTTATTTTTAGTTTTTATCGATAAATATATGTCGTGTATCCGCACATCTCGTTTGATCAAGGTTCGACAATACACATTGTATATCACTTCAGCTACCGCTATAGGTTGCTATAGGTTGTTTGTAACAGTCTGCAGTAAGATCAATCGTTTCAATTTGAAATACTAGTTTTCATTTCTTTCTGTTATTTGATCGTCATTTGCTTTACCAATTGTTATATTAATGTTTATAATGAATTAATATTTCAGGTCAAGCTACCGCAGATCTACTTCGCGAAAATGGCAACGAGGTCATCAAAGAAATAGGAAATCCCGTCATCCAAGCTGGTCTCACCAGAGTTGTAAAGAGTATTAATCACTTCTTCAAAGCTAAAACCGCCGAAGAGTTGAGCCTAGACTAAAAACGAATGAAACCGAATAATTTGTTTGGTTCGAAAATATTGTAATAATGACAAAATAATTGTGATGGAATTATTATAAAAATAAATTGTTCGTCATAGAAATACTATTATTGACGACCGATGTGGCGCGGTGGGCGAAGGTCCGCCTGCGACGCAGGAGGTTGCGGGTTCCATTCCCGCCTCGGAACAATTGTGTGTACGATCTGCAGATATTTGTTCCGGGTGTTCTGGTCGTTTTCTATGTATAATAAAAAATATCTATCTATGTAATATATTGTATTACGTATATCAGTTATCTAGTACCCATAACACAAGCTCTGCTGACCATGGGGCTAGATAATGCTGTGTGAATTGTCCAGCATTATTTATTTATTTTATTTATTATTGTATGAAAATAGGAGAATCTCAGATAAATAAAATTGACGCAATCGCAACTTGTATTTTAATTTTATGAAAGCTAGAAGATACCTATTTTCTGTTCTAGAGTCCAAGATATTTTATGTCAACAAACACGAACGAACCATGAAAACTTAACTAAAACTGATAATGATAACGATAATTGAAAACAATAAGGACTTAAAACAGATAATGCAAATTTCAACAAAACTTAATTTATTTAGCTCCTGCAGCGAAGCCGAAATATTTTCCACCACTGTTTCTTTGGAATTCTAATTAATTGTTCTAGAAGCTAAAAAATTATGTATTCTAGAGCGGATTTACTGTTTCTTAGTAATGATGACGTGATCATCGATATTCTGCGTAAACGTTTCATGAAAACAATAAAGAGAACTATTAAACCATCAAACAGGTTTATTCTTAAATCTCGTACTTTATTAGCTTATTATACAATATATGTATCTACATATATAATATCGTATAGTGAGATACGTAGGCACTTAATGTTTTGAAATATAATCAAAACATTATGTATATTATGACGACCGATGTGGCGCGGTGGGCGAAGGTCCGTCTGCGACGCAGGAGGTTGTGGGTTCGATTCCCGCCTCGGAACAATTGTGTGTACGATCTGCAGATATTTGTTCCGGGTGTTCTGGTTATTTTCTATGTATAATAAAAAATATTTATCTATGTTATATATAGTATTATGTATATCAGTTATCTAGTACCCATAACACAAGCTCTACTTACTATGGGGCTAGATAATGCTGTGTAAATTGTCCAGCATTATTTATTTACTATGTATATTTCTGGGTACTTTCTGGATACTAACTTAACAAGAGTCCTTAGAACAAGTTTGGGATTGGCATTTGGACAACTATAAAAGTTTTCGTTTCATTTTTAAATACAATAGCACTTTACTGTGTCCCTACTGGATCCAATATTAACCTTAAGAACTCAATTACCTATAGTTTACGAATGAATTTGCGTGTTTTATTACATTTTTACAGTACAACTTTATCGGATAAGTTAGTTAAGTAAATGTAAACTTTTTATTTCCATTTTTGTAATATGCATTAAGGTAACGACGGCCGCTGGGGCAAACGTGTTCTTGAGTGGAGACCACGACTCGGTAAACGTAGTGTAGGACGCCCTCCGACCAGGTGGGATGACGACCTGCGAAAGTCTGCAGGTAGATGCTGGATGCGGCAAGCTGAAGACAGGGCGCTATGGCGCTCATTGGGGGAGGCCTATGTCCAGCAGTGGACTGCTATAGGCTGATGATGATGATGATGATTAAGGTAACCATCAATCAAGGCAGGTATCTGCCGGGGCCCCGTATATATGTATATCTATACTAATATTATAAAGAGGAAAGGTTTGATTTTTGTTTGTTTGTTTGTAATGAATAGGCTCCGAAACTACTGGACCGATTTGAAAAATTCTTTCACCGTTGGGAAGCTACACTATCCCCGGTGAACATAGGCTATATTATATTTTCAAAAAGTTAGGGTTCCGTACTAAAACCGTGCGAAGCCGGGAAGGTCCACTACTATATACCTACATATCTTTATAATACACAGTTCAGTAGTTCATTCAGTAGTTACTTCCTATATCTACGTACTTTATTTGACTATCGTCTGGGTAATTTCCAGTCTTTATACATGTTATCAAAATATATGAAGTAAACTTACTCTCAATTTCAATAGTCAAACTGGTCCACTGCTGGACGCAGACCTCCCCTGATAAGCGACTTTTTGGATTTTATCTCATGGGGGTAATATCCATAATCCCCACACTGGGCATGTGGTTTGGGGATCGCAGTTCGGTGGTAAATTGTTCTGCAGGAGGCGCTGCTACCAGCCCCCGGTGGATATCCCTTAGTCGCCTCTTACGACACCCACACGGGAAGAGTTGGGGTAGTACAAATTCTAAGCCGGCACCACACGGCTAGCCACACGGAAATGAAGTAGATAA
Source organism: Eupithecia dodoneata (assembly GCA_947044415.1). NCBI lineage: Eukaryota > Metazoa > Arthropoda > Insecta > Lepidoptera > Geometridae > Eupithecia > Eupithecia dodoneata. The sequence goes on from OX345665.1 coordinate 3,864,045, forward strand.
TAAAATGCTTCATAAAATTATAACAAAAGAACAACGCTGAATAAATTAGGATAGTAATCATTGCATAGAAAAACGTAATTACTTAAATAATAACATATATTTGGTTTCCGGCGGCGCGGCGACCGAATTTTATTATTAATATCACAACACCTAAAGCCAGCTATTGACTGATGTTACGGGGCGTAATGTACCATTCGCAGCAAGCATGATACATTACACCGTGTGATAAAATCCGTCTAGTTGCAAGTAACTTCTTTTCCCGTAACTACTGACGAACGCTCGCTGAGTAACACTTTACTTACATAATAGGTACACAAAGCTACCGCGAGTGTTTTGTTTTTCGGGACAAACCCAGGCCTTCAAGTAAACGAAAAACAAAAAAGGATCGAGTTTTTAAATCTAACCAATAAATAAATACTGCTGGACAATCCACAGCATCATCTCACCCCAAGCTAAGCAGAGCTTGTGTTATGGGGACTGATATACAAAATACAATACAAAACTGAAATGGATATATTTTATATTACCCAGAAAATACTCAGAGCACCCGGAGAAATTATTTCCATATCGTACAAACATTTGTCAAAAGGCAGGAATCGAACCCACACCGTCGCAGGCGGACCTTCGGCTACCCCGCGCCAAAGAGGTCGTCAGCAGAAATAGAATGAATAGAAAATCAAAAAACATAATGCTTCAAAGTGATTTTGAAATTTAATCAATAAGAACATTGACCTGAATAAAAAGATAACGTAAATAATATACAAAACAAATTATAAATTTTACTACTTCTAAGGTAATAATATTTTTTCTACGCGTGCAAATTTATTAATGGTGTACAGTTAAATGAGTGCAATGTCCTCTGATGTCATCGGCCACGGCTTAGCTTCTGCTTAAGAGGAAGACCTTCGCTTAAGTGGTCTAAAGACATAATATAAGGTGAAATCCCGAAAGACAACCCATCTGTTAATTTTATAGCCAATTTCTATAAATACAGTAATATTTTAACACAAAAATATTTCGATAAAATTTAAATGACAAACTGTTTAGTAAAAATAACCAACAAATTTCATATTATAAAACCAAAAGATATGTTACTATCTTAAGGTCCCTTTTAATAGCTAACCTATTGATGAGCGCCAGAGTACGTAAAACCCTATTTTGAACACTGAAATTTTCCCGATTTTCTCCTATTTATTGTTAAGTCATTTGGAAGATAGGTAACTGTCCTATACAAAAACGTGCAAGGAATATTTTTTTCTGCATAACGTTGATTGACATCTAATTTATATTAACTTAAATAATATAATTAATAATTAATGTACTATTTTCTTTGACATTTAATAAATAATAATAAATAAATAATGCTGAACAATTCACACAGCATTATCTAGCCCCATGGCACAGCCCATGGTAAGCAGAGCTTGTGTTATGGGTAGGTACTAGATAACTGATATACATAATACAATATTACATAGATAGATATTTTTTTATTATACATAGAAAAACAACCAGAACACCCGGAACAAATATCTGCAGATCGTACACACAATTGTTCCGAGGCGGGAATCGAAGCCTCCTGCGTCGCAGGCGAACCTTCGCCCACCGCGCCACATCGGTCGTCAAAATGAACCAACATCTCTTTTAGAAAAGTCCGCGGATAATATGCTAATAGTTTTTTGCACTTTTTCAAAACAAGTACAAACAAGTCTTAATACGCCTGGTAACCACATTAGTATAAATTAACACTGGATGTAAATCTTGAGAACTAGTTTTTCTGGCGAAAAAAATGTTTTGTGTAGGTATATTCCATCAGATATATAGAGTTAATCTTCAAGGAAGTGAGTAGTATCTCTCATAGACCAGGGTTGATCAGTTGTGTGATATTCAGCAATATGTCTTTAAACGTGGTTTTAATAGCTTTTGTTGCAGCTTGTCTGCAGCCTGCTCTTTCAGGGGGTAAGTTATTTTATTATGCTAGTTATTTCTAATGGTTGACATCACGTTTATTAAGGTTGTCTTGTCTTGGTTAAAATTATGACTCACCCTTATTTCCTATATTTAAACTTTTTTATCAACAGAAAATGGGGAAACGAGGCCTTTTTATTTTTGTTGTACTAGTTTCTGCCCGCGGCTTTGCACGCGTTGTTTCTATGGAAACGTTTTAAGGTTATTTCTATCCCATGGGAACTGATTTATGAAATAAAAAGTATGCCTATGTTTTTTTTCGGGTGTTCTGGTCGTTTTCAATAATAAATAATAAAAAAATATCTATCTATGTAATGTATTGTATTATATATAACAGTTATCTAGTACCCATAACACAAGCTCTGCTTACCATGGGGCTAGATAATGCTGTGTGAATTGTCCAGCATTATTTATTTATTTATTCCGGGCCGAGAACTACGTGTATGCAAATTCATTCACTTTCAGCCCTATCCGTTCAGTAGTTTTTGTGTGAAAGAGTAACAAACATACAAACTTTCGCGTATAGAATGTTATAAGCACGATTACTATCATCTCAACTACTGTGGGGGGCAATGGTTACTAACATCGTTGATTACTTACTGACTATTTATTGTATTTATAATAACAATTTTCTTTTCAGTTCCTATTATTAAAAAATGTAAAATTCAAGATTCGAAATGCATTAAGGCATCAGCACAAGCAATTCTCCCAGAATTCGCAAAGGGTATCCCAGAACTAGGGATTGATCCTTTGGAACCTATGCTCATTCCAAGCCTTGACGCCAGCACATCATCTCTGAAGCTTAAATTGTCTGATGCAGTAGTGAACGGACTCAGCAAGTGTATCATCAAGAAAATACAGTGAGTTCCTATTCTGTAACTTCATGCTAGGCCATCTCATCATCATCAGACTATGTTAGTCCACTACTGGACATAGGCCTGCCCCAATGAGCGCCAAAGCATCCTGTCTTTAGCTTGACGCATCCAGCATCTGCCCGTAGTCCTTCGCAGGTCGCCAGGCACTTTGAATTATAGTTTAAGCACTTTTATTCCCACCCAAGTGTGCCTTGTGATCCTTTGGCAAATCAAATACAATTTCAGTTACGTACAGTTATTTGACAAACTCTGTGGTGCGGTGGGCGAAGGTCCTGCGACGCAGGAGGTTGCGGGTCCGATTACCGCCTCGGACAAATGTTTGTACAATCTGCAGATATTTATTCCGGGTGTTCTGGTCGTTTTCTATCTATAATAAAAGTATCTATGTAATATATTGTATTGCGTATGTCAGCTATCTAGTACCAATGACAAAAGCTCTGCTTAGTTTGGGGCCAGATCAATCTGTGTGAATTGTCCAGCATTATTTATTAGTTAGAAACTTTGTAAACAGTTACGCCAGCTCTGAGATTGAAGTTTTGAGATTGTACGAAATACCCAGCCTTATTTGCTACCATTTTCACTAATCATCGTAACTAATTTCAGGTTTGCCGACGACAAAAAGAAGCTGGTAGTTAAGATACTTTGCAATGTTGAAGCTAACGCCCAATACGAAATGTTTGGCACGCTTCTTCTTCTAAGGATGGAAGGAAACGGTGGCGTCTATGTTGCTCTGAGTAAGTTTATCGTTGTTTATTGTTTATTTATTTCTACTGTAGGTACACACTACACACACATGTTACACTTGATGTCGTTAATTTCTCTTATATTAAAAGTATATCACAATTTTATTATATAACACACTCTAATTATGATATAGGAAACACCATAAGGGATTGTGCAAAGAAAAAGGAGAGAGACATGCGTTCTTTAAGAATTAAATAGATAGATTTATAATTATTTATCACAGTAAATAAATTTAATTAGTAAAATAACATTAGTGTACCATGATAGTTTCAAAAGTTTTAAGTTTTTTTTTATTTGCTAATTTTTACGCAACTCAGATTTAAGCCAGTCTCAATTGACGATTTTCTGACAGATTATCATTGAAAACTGTCAAAAAATCGCTACTTGAGACGTACTTAAATCTGAGATGCGTTTGGGTATTTCAGCGTAAGCTTTTATTAATTTTACCAAACCATGTAGAGTTTTTTGACAGTTTTCAAAAATTTAAAATATGTCAGAATATCGTCACTTGAGACTGGCTTAAGAGTAGTAAAAACCCTAAAGTCATTTTCAGAAATGGTTGTTTTTTAAAGTGAGCATTGCTTTAAATGGGTAATAATAGTAGTAGAAATTTTATGTAGAGGTCACTTTATGAAGTGGGCATTTTATGAAGTGGGCATTTTGCAAAGTGGGTATTATGAGCGAAATAATTATAAGTAGTAATTTTAATTTGTGGTCATAAACAGCCGAAACGTTTTTTACCTGTTTGTCTTAGACAGTCGATTAAAGTGTGTAATGTTTTGATCTCTCTACGTTTTGCTATCACTGATGAATTATATTGTTATGTATTTATATTTTCTTTTATTATTTTCAGCACGATTTGTACATCACAGTTTTTTTAATAACTGTACATGTAGGTTATAAAAAAACGAAGTTGAATTAAAAAAATCTTTTTCTAGATAAAATAATGATCAATGTGGAAGCTGATATGAACGAGATAACCGGCCCTGACGGCAAGCCTCACTGGTCTATCCCGACATGGAAACACACCTACGAACTGAAAGACAAGTCGACTGTCAAGTTTGAAAACCTTTTCAACGGAAATGAAGTTCTGGGTAAGATATTTTTGGCTTTAATATATTCTAGACAGTGAACATAGGCTATATTATATTTTCAAAAAAGTTAGGGATCCGTACTAAACCCGTGCAAAGTGGGGAAGGTCCGCTAACCTTCCCCACTTTGCACGGGTTTAGTACGGATCCCTAACTTTTTTGAAAATATAATATAGCCTATGTTCACCGGGGATAGTGTAGCTTCCCAACGGTGAAAGAATTTTTCAAATCGGTCCAGTAGTTTCGGAACCTATTCATTACAAACAAACAAACAAAAAATCAAACCTTTTCTCTTTATAATATTAGTATAGATTATTTTATCGACCGCTGAAATGAATTGACGACCGATGTGGCGCGGTGGGCGAAGGTCCGCCTGCGACGCTGAAGGTTGCGGGTTCGATTCCCGCCTCGGAACAATTGTGTGTACGACCTGCGTGATTTGTTCTGGGTGCTCTGGTCGTTTTCTATGTATAATAAAAAATATCTATCTATGTAATGTATTGTACAATGTATATCAGTTATCTAGTACCCATAACACAAGCTCTGCTTACCATGGGGCTAGATAATGCTGTGTGAATTGTCCAGCATTATTTATTTATTTATTTTATTTTATTTAAACATCTTTGTAATCAAAGGAATATTTCCTCTTAAATTACTAATCTCAGTATTTCTAGTAATTGCTTTCTAGGAAACATTAGTTTATTCAACCCTGTCAATACAAAAAAAAAATATTAATGTATTAATTTATTATTTTATGTTCTAAGTAGTATATTATACATATTTTATATATATTTAACATTTATTTATCTTTAAATATTCATGTTATGTTCATATTCATTCTAGCTCTATCCTTGGTACACCCCCTGCCTTTCTTTAATTCACACAATTCTTTCCATCCAAAGGTTGCCTGGAAGAGGTCGCTTCTAAGCGATACGGCCGCCCATTGTACTTGTCACATGTAATATCTTTTATAATGTTCTGTATCTGGTGTACAAAAAAGTATTTTTGTATTGTATTGTATTAGGTAATTGATTAAGAGCCTGCGAGCCAGACCTTCATGATTTCATCAAAGCTGAGAGTTTGTCAATATGTATGCCCCAACAGAGGTAGGAACGGTCACCGAATTAGAAGTTTGGATCATGATCGCTTTGGCAGATATTGGCTTGCAAAATACCTGAATTTGGGCCATAAATTCCTTCGATAATATAAAAAAAATTGTTCGGGATAGTATTAGAAATCAAGAACCAATATCTTTAAAAGCCACTACAACCCAAACTACATAATCGGTGATCGTTTTTACCTGTGTTTTATAAAATGACGAAGGTCTGGCGGTCGCAGGCTCTAAGCCATAATGGTTGCTGCTACTTATTCCACAGGCCACAACATTCTGTATAAATACAGAATGTTGTGGCCTGTGGAATAAGTAGACCATAAACAAAATCCATATAAAACCTATTTCATTTCAGGACGTGCTGCCACAGAAGTCATCTCTGAGAACTCCAATGAACTCGTAGTGGAACTTGGAAGTCCGATCGTGCATGCAGTAGCAGGGAAAATCGTCAAAAGCGTTAACAAACTGTTCAAACATCTCGCTATTTCTTCTTTGGTCGAATAGAATAGATGTAAAAATGTTCCTATCATTTAAAAGTAATAATTAATAAAGGTACAGTATTTTCCATAACGAATTGTTGTATTTATTTTCATTATTCGATATTCTACTAGCTTAGATTAAAAGAAAATTTATATTTGTGTAAATACTAATTTTAATTTACACTAAGAGTACCAACTTCTATCAGTTTTTAAACTAAAATCTATATGTTCAGTATTTACTCTGAAATCAATCAAACATTTTATTGAAATAAAACTACCGTTATTTCTGTTAAGAATCTAAATTTCTGATTTAAAAGTTATTTTGTAACAAAAAAATAAAAATAATAATTTTAATAGTCATCCCGTGACCACGACAGTGTGTAAACCTGTTGAAACGGAAAAAAAATAGGTAAATAAACGCGATAAATACCCGTTAAAATAGTAATTGTAAAATAAAAATAAACAATAGTATTGTAACCAAAATAATATAATATAATAACGACACATTTTAGTCGCAGTGATTCTAATTGCACTAAATTTGTTTTATCCCATAATGAAGCTGTCAACGACACTAAACACTGCGTTGGTAGATACAATAAACAAGGATAGCATAATAATATGCCTCTTCACACGCTTGCGCCAAATAAAACCGTCAACACTAGTAGACATGTGGTTGCAGTTGTGTTTATTTCAGGATATAAAATAAAACATTAAAATTGTTACTTTCTAAAAAAGATCAGGACGTAGGCAAGTATTATGAACATGCACTTTAACAGAAAATAAGGAATTTTAGGTGGGATGACGACCTGCGAAAGACTGCAGGTAGATGCTGGATGCGGCAAGCTGAAGACAGGGCGCTATGGCGCTCATTGGGGGAGGCCTATGTCCAGCAGTGGACTGATATAGGCTGATGATGATAGTGAAGGAATTTTAACCAGGACGTGAATCATAGGGTCTTCTCAATTAAAAAAGTAAGCGATTACCAAAAGTGAGAAAAAGTGTACGAATTCGCCGCGAAATGTTAGGAAACGGACAATCAAGTGAATTTTCTAGTTATTATTACTCAGGAGAGATAGAAAACAAAAAAACAAAACATGCCACGCATATTGTTTTGTTGTTGGTCTGGTATGGCAAGAAATGACCAGAAATATATCTTTAACAATTTTATTAATTTTATTGTCTTGTTTCTACACCAATTAGCATTTTCCAGAACAAGTTCAAAACTTGAAAAGCTGTTGTGGTTCCTTGCAAAACCACTTTGGAATGATCAGGTTATAGGTACATACCTACATAAAAATAAAAGTTCGTCATCTTTGGCCCCAAATAAACAAGGCTTGTGTTATGTTACTAGATATATAGATATATAGTGAATGTATTAGTATTACTCTTATTGATCTATATAAATACGATTAAAACTAATACATTCACTCGGTCACATCATCATCATCATCAGCCTATGTTAGTCCACAGCTGGACTTAGGCCTTCCCCAATGAGCGCCACAGCGCCTTCTCTTCAGCTTGACGCATCCAGCACCTGCAGTCTTTCGCAGGTCGTCATCCCACCCGGTCGGAGGGCGTCCTACACAACGTTTACCGAGTCGTGGTCTCCACGCAAGAACACGTTTACCCCAGCGGTTGTCGGTTCTTCGCGAGATATGGCCAGCCCACTGCCACTTCAGCTTACTAATTCTATTATTTCTCGGTCACACACAGTCACAAATCATATAAACGTTTTTTAAGGCAGGAATTGAACCCGCAATTCTTCAGCGTTTGATAGAACTTCACCGACGACTGCGTCACAGAGATCGTTATTCATTTAGAATATGAACCCGAAAATGGACTCAAATGAGTAAGAAAACCAAATTATCCGGGGCGTTACTAACAAACAATCAATAACAAACTGATTTATATCCTAGTAGGGGATACAATATCAATGGCAAACTCTTGAGTTACTGATAATGTAGGGTCGGAGTTCTAGCGGATATAAGTATGCGTTAAAAAGCCGACCCCTCGGTACAATACAGTTTAGAAGAGTTTCTAAATGATAAATTAGATGACGCCAATGTCGCTGATCCACACTTATAATGTTTATTGTATAACTTTGATTTGAATAACTGACTATTGGTAAAATTACCAAAGAAATTATAGAATTATTTATTATAAAAATTATGAACTTACTTAAATTTCGAACTATTTTGTATTTTTCTTGTTTTCGTTATTTATTTTCTTTATTAGCTATGTATTATTTATGTTTGACATATAAGAATATTTCTTATTAATAAAGAACTGAACTGAACTGTTAAGGATCAATCTCGGTATCAAGAAAACTAACCAAACATAATAATATGACAGTCAGCCGAAAAAATAATGCCAATATTAATAATACAAGAAGCTTAGGCAAATAAAATAACTGACCTTTAACTAATGCAAAAAGTGCAGAACCAGAAAACTAATAGATGAAAATAAGTAAAAGTAAATGAGTTTGGAGACAGCCTTATTATACAGAGTGTACCATAGAGAGTGGTCAATCCATTACAAACGGATATTAACAGCAAAAAAAAAATTGCACCCAGTAAAATTGACACGGTTTTGTAGGTAGTGGACATGTTTTTAGACTTTTCCATTGCAAAGGATACAGATAAATTTTCTACTAAAATTATCATTATTCATTTACTGATTGAGAAAATATTCTTAATTAGTTAATGTGGATGTTTGAAGTCAATTGACGGAACGCTACATTTACAATAATTTATAAGTAGATAAACAAATCGCCTACAAACGCACCCGATATTCTTGAGTAGCATTGTAAAAACCAAACAAAACCGATACGCAAACACGTGCCGAAGCCATTCTGGTGACATTTCGAGAACGTTCCCTTGTAACGACAACGAATGACGAGGTCTGTTTGATAAGGGAGCCGGTAACAACCCTCCAAAACACCCTTATCATCTACTACATAAGAATCACTTCGCTGCTCAGATATTGAGTCAAGAAGGGGCCTCGAAAGCTTTTACGGCCGAATAGACGATACTATCTCGCTTCCGTAAAATTGCAAAAAGATAACCAACATTTAATTTCCAAAAGTCATTATAATTTTAAGGCCAGTGGGTTGATAACGCCGTGTTTAAAATACTATTAGGATGGAATACAAGTGGCAGTAACAAAGCCGTTTCTATATTTTGCAATAAAAATTAAAACCCCTGTGGTGCATAGAAACTCCCTATCGCAGAGCTAGTATAAAAACTTCTTATTCCGTCGCGAGGTTAGTTTGACCATATTTTGTGGAAAAGTGTTCTCCATGCTCTATCGTTTTATGCTGTGTGTTTCGAGTTCTTTGGTAGATCTGATATCAGTTGATGTTTTAGCCGCCATATTATACGGCAATATAGTTTAGGGAATACACGCAAATTTATTTTATATATATTTTTATAGTTAGGGCCTTTCTAGATTGAGAAACTGTGATCTACAGTGCATATTTCTCTTTAGGTCTAGGCCTTAACCAGCCCTACCTAAATCTTCCTTGAGGTACATTTGTTTTTTTTTTTATCGCAAGGTTAAGCGGTTTTGTTGCTTCTTTGTTTTTTAATAAAACATTCTCATAAACAAGTGAAGTTACCTTGAACCTATTTATAGTCTTCATTAAAGTAATAAAAGCAAACATTGTAAAGTTTATGTAAGCTACTTTGGAAAAAAGGATAATATTAAAGTTTAATTACCTATTCAAAGAAGCACAAAATAACATTAAATATGTTTAACACTTGATTTTTTTTGACGACTGCGATCTTTTTTTTAACCTAAAAAATTCGTGCTACCGCTCTACACAGCGGTTGTGTTGCGCCGCACATGCATTTCGTTCTAAAAATATTACAACTGTGCTGAGTCACACAGATCTTTATTTTCTCAGCCGCTGCGCTAGTGTGGATTTACGCATATTAGTCACTTGTAGAAAACACATACCGTGTGATTTCAGCAGTCAAAGTGTTAAATAAAGTAAGTAGAGATAAAGTCGTTATAGTTTTTTTCGTTTAAACCACAAGCAATCTACCAAAATTAATATAAAGTTTATTACATTGAAAATTGTTCTGCTATTTGTCTATTGGTATCCACCGTGACACCTAATGCTAACTTTAATATTATTTTGTTATACTTCAATTCAATTAATAAATTTATCTTAATGCAACCATGGGTAATAATAATTGACCAGTATCTGGTAGTCATTTTTACATCATCACTATTGACGACCGATGTGGCGCGGTGGGCGAAGGTTGCAACGCAAGAGGTTGCGGGTTCGATTCCCACCTCGGAACAATTGTGTGTACGATCTGCAGATATTTGTTCCGGGTGTTCTGGTCGTTTTCTATATATAATAAAAATATCTATCTATGTAATGTATTGTATTATGTATATCAGATATCTAGTACCCATAACACAAGCTCTGCTTACCATGGGGCTAGATAATGCTGTATGAATTGTCCAGCATTATTTATTATTACTATGTCCGTCCAATTAGCTTTATCTACGATCAGACCAGTTGCCCAACATTTCAACGTAATAAATTATATTAGAACAAAAAATGTGTCGAATCATGAACCGTTGAGAGGTTTGTTAAAAAAAGTTTTATCTAATTCCACTTTTAATGGACTCTTCATTACAGAATATGGGTCCAATTGAATTTGCCTATAAACCAAATTGATATTCCATTCGGTTTTTTCTAATACTAGTTTGTTTCGTTTTTGCCACCAATAAGTGCAAATTTCGTATACATAGCTGGTTTCAAGCGTCTGTTTGATTATAATTTTTCGTGGAAATTAATCCAATTACTTTATATAGTTTTACTTTATATAATTCATATAGGTTTCATTTAAAAAATATCTTCGTGTAGTTTCATATCACTTTCTCGTTTTTTAAATAAGACTATTTCGACATTACATATTGACCATGGAATAATGCATGTTCTTATTTTTCTACAACACTATTAGAACAAGCTTTTTGAGTAAAATGAAGCATTTTTTATTTAGTATAAAATTTCGCCTCTTTTTTCCGATCCTGACCGACGCTCGTCTCGATCAAGTACGTCCAAGAAAAGAGTCATCACAAACAACTTTTTTTTTTGCGTTTTTTTTTTGCTTATTTGATATGACGCCATGACTTAACTATTATTTGAAAACTGTTGTCAATAAAACCTGTATTGTCAGAGCTAAAAAAAATCTTGAAAAACCTGAACCTTCGTGCGAAAGTATGACTACGCTTACTTCTTTATCCACGATAAAATATCGGCTATGAAAAACGAAATCACTCAAGTCTTTGTTATCACTGCGTGAACGGAAACCAGCGATTAGAAATATTCCTTTGTGAAAAGCCAAGGTGCAAACACTTCCTCACATATACAACGTGAAATGGCTCTAATTATCCGGCAGCTGTTGTAATTGACCCGAGAAATTGTTTTTGCACTTGTTTGGCATTTTTACTTGAGACGTGAGGGGCTTTTCTAGTGTAAATGACCGTTCAATTTTATTCTGAATAAAATTGTATGGGATTCACGTACCTATCGACAATGTAGAATTGACAAGACTTTTTTAATACTTTGTTGTGGACTTTGTGGACAAATGACAATCTATGCTGCGTAAAAGATTGGCTGGTACAAGCTTATAGCTAAGAAAATATAGGAAGGTCTACGACTACCTACTCTACGCCCAAGATTAGAATTTATGGAAATAATATTTTGACACACAATCACCATCTTTATCAGTCTACTGCTGGACATTATGCCTCCTATATTTTACTGACAACATTTACCCACGAACATTACTATGAAGTAGATACCTTAGTTTGCAAACTTTCCAGCAGTTTTGCATTAGTGCCTGTCTACATAGTCCGTACCCGGCTGCGTCGACTATTTCCCTTGTTTCCAGCAAGGCTGTTTAAATATTTGTAAAGCACACGCGCGGTGGCAACCCTGTCTTGTTAATAATTCATTGCGGCCGCAAATCACGATAAGTAAACAGTGACAGGTCGCGTGCCAGCCCTGACTGAGCCGGCTGGAGCCGACTCAGCTATTCATGAGGATAAGATGTTTGACAATTAATAGGAATGAGACTCAGGAGATCCTAGCACAGAGGACACGTGATATATAAAAAATTTTATAAGTTACATAATGTCGTAAAGCGTCAGGTTCCTGAGATAATCAAAAGTAGTGGCGATGTCGCTCAGCGAGCTATGGAAAGAGCTATGCTCGGAGTTTCTCTGAAGGATAGGATTCGTAACGAATACATCCGACAAAGAACCAAAGTTATCGAAATAGCTCTAAGAATTAGCAAGCTGAAGTGGCAGTGGGCCGGCCATATCTCGCGAAGAACCGATGGCCGCTGGGGCAAACGTGTTCTTGAGTGGAGACCACGACTCGGTAAACGTAGTGTAGGACGCCCTCCGACCAGGTGGGATGACGACGAAAGACTGCAGGTAGATGCTGGATGTGGCAAGCTGAAGACAGGGCGCGATGGCGCTCATTGGGGGAGGCCTAAGTCCAGCAGTGGACTGCTATAGGCTGATGATGATGATGATGAGTGGCGATGTTAGCCACCCCTCCTCTTTTGAATTTAATGACTTCTAAATTTGTTTCTCTAAGTGTGGTAAGGTTTCAGCCGACTCACCTATTCATGAGGATAAGATGTTTGACGATTAATAGGAATGAGACTCAAGAGGTCCTTAAATTTTTCTACTTGAATTTTCGATCAGTTTTTTATTATCTGCAAGTGTTCTCTAAAGAATAAAATTGAAGGGATATTATAATCAGTTACCATACATACTGTCGAAATAGATAGAAATCACTTGGACGCTGTTATACAAAATGAAAAAAACTGAACATTTAAATGAAAATTACACTGATAAAATAGATAAATTCAAGCACTTTCATTACCTATGACGAACATGTGGTTAGCAAATATTTTAGCTGCAGTTTCCCTAGAAGTTCCCTAGAAGTTCTTTCTCCAGAAGCTGGGCAGAGAATTCGTTTAAAAGTACTAACTACTGACGTCTGTAATGAAGCTTGAAGGTGACAATATAAATAAATAAATAAATAATAAATAATGCTGGACAATTCACACAGCATTATCTAGCCCCATGGTAAGCAGAGCTTGTGTTATGGGTACCAGATAACTGATGTACATAATACAATACATTAGATAGATAGATATTTTTTATTATACATAGAAAACAACCAGAACACCCGGAACAAATATCTGCAGATCGTACACACAATTGTTCCGAGGCGGGAATCGAACCCGCAACCTCCTGCGTCGCAGGCGGACCTTCGCCCACCGCGTCACATCGGTCGTCGTCGTAGCAATATACATACATCCATTATTTTCAGAAAATTATTACTGGATGTTTGGAAAATCAACTCAACATGTGGAATCCTAGAATGGCTAGGCGATTTAAATAATAAGCTTTGATTTGTTGGGTATACCTAATTAATTTACTGCGACAATATAGCTAAGTGACATATACCCATCAATTAGCCATTTCGTCGTCGATCGTACGCATGACGATTTTGTAAAGAAGTTGACGCACCCAATTTAAAATGTGACCTAAATGTGATGACCTAATGTAAATACATAGAAAGTTAACCTTACATTTCCAACCATTATTTGTTTTCTGTATTCAAATAATAGACAGCCTGATCTTGACCCGGGCCTATATGATCGCCTCCGTGAACAATCCAGTGAGGTTGTAGATACCTAACAAACTACGAGCACATTACTACCGGGTCACCGCGTAGGTCGCAGAGTGGTGATTTTATACAGCGCTCAATATACTATGAAATCCTATTAACGAACTTGTGCGTTCATAGAATAAAAATAATGGTAAAACGTTGTATAGTTTTTCAGCATACAAAATACAAGGTTCCAAAGAATACTCAACTGGAGAGTGATTTTGGATCACGGGAAGTAAAATTTGGTACAACATTTATGTACTTTTTTTATAAAATCAACCCCTTTTGGATTAGGGGATCTTGTGCGAAAAATAGTTCAGCGAGTGACACGCGAGTGGACACTGTGCGAAAAAATACCTATCTCTGGAATAGACGTAAGCAGAGAGTGGTGGATTTAATAATTGTGTTGGGGACTGTGTTTACCTTTCCTGTTACATATTATCTAATCGTCTCATAACCCTCTCTTTATAACGATACATATTTTAACGTAGATCTTCGTAGCACGTGCTACGAGGCTACGGTATACCATCGTAGCATACAGAAGATTTCAACGCGCACCCACCTTTCTAAACACTAAAACAAAAAAATCATTTTTTTAGACAAAATTATTATTTCAGTATCTCAATTAGTAATTCCTTATGTGCAATTATACTAAATCCCTCTTAGCTCACAAACAAATAGACCCAACAACTAGTGGGAAAAAGTAGTAAAAAGTGTGCACGCGTCAAATGCGCAAGTCTTTTGTTTTCTATGACAGACAAGACACGACAGATCTATGTAAAAATATGGTCACTTGCGCAAACTTAGATTCTTCCTATTAAGAGCGTTTATTCCTAAAATGCGCAGAAACAGTACTTTTCAAACTTATATCATGAACCACTTATCTTATATTATATGTTATTTACTAATAATTTTAGGAAATTTTAGTGTCCAACGAGTTTGACTATAAAATATTTCGATTAATATAGTATGTACGCGTTCTATCAAGATAACAATACAATACAAAAATTCTTTATTGCCCAAGCAGCAACCAAGCGTAATGAACACCTAAAAAGCAGCCAATATAGCACTTGACGCTGTTTTACAGCTGTATAAGAACGTTGAAAAGACATTGTAGTGTTATAATGTCGGTTTAGGAGTAAGTATTCAGCTCTAACTGTATTAAGTCTGTATTAAGGAGTCAAAGTACGCTTAAAGTTCTAAATCAGTGTATGATAACTGTCATGTACAGCTTTAAGTTTCCTGTAACGCTTTAATCTCATTTTAGTATTAAAGCTGTACAATAGCTGCATTTTGCATATCGTCACTTACTTAATACAGCTTAGAGCTGTATTATGGTGGTCCTCAAATCTTATTTCTGTATTATGAAGTAGGCAAACTCTCTTCTACAGCTTCTTTTTATGGTGTAATTGTACACCCTTTTACAGACGATAGCTGTCTAATTTCTGTCTTTGAGAGTAATAACCAGCAATAAAAATAAATGACGCCTATAGTACAGCCTTAATCTGTATAAGTGACAGAGTCGCCATTTTGAATTATTGTGCATTTGTATGCTGTATATTGTGATTGTTCTATAAATATGTGGAAAAAGCGAAAAAGATTTGGTGCTATTAGAAGAAAGATTGAACAGGAATATTTAAATATTACAAATTATCAACAAAATGAAATTACTGCCGAGGAACATGGAGATATTGCAACAGATCAGATCACCTACAGTCAAGCGTCAATACCGTCGACATCTAATGAAAGTGGTTCCGTAGAAAATATTGTGAATGATCATAGTTATATCAGGTGTAACTTATTAGTTTTACCTTCTGCAACTGATGACGACATTTTATCATGCAGCAGTTCAAGTGACGGCGAAAGTGAATATGAAAAAAAAATATTATTTCGCCAACAAATACAGAATTGGGCCAGAGAAAGAAACATAGATCAAAGAAACAAGAAACATAGCTCAATGAAACAAGAACAAAAAGAAACAAGAAACATAGCTTTAAAATAAAATATCTAATTGTTTTAGTTTTGTTGTACCTAGTATGTTTGTGCACAAGTATGATACCGCGAGCGAAAATCTAAAAACGGCACGTGGCGTGCGCTCTTGACCGCTACTAAACGAAACAAAATATTATACACACACATAAGAGTACTCTGTGTACCTACCTCAGCCACTTGCAACTCAGCAATACATATCCATACCTTACGAGTAAGGCAGAGTGAAACGTAAAATATTTTATTTTATGAAAAAAAGAGATACCGATAATACTTTAAGGACTTCGCTTTTGTTTACTTAAAAGAGTCAAATAAAACGATATGATTTCAATGTGTGTGTGTGCACTGAAAGATAGCATCGCAGATTCGTAAACAAAGATTTTAGGGTTTTGTAGAAGATGCTGTTTTATGTTTCATAGTGGATTCGTGTTACTATATTATAATAGTGCATTGTGAGAATTGATGAATTGCATATGTTTTGGACTGCATCACTTTATTTATTTCTTTACAAATTCTAGGACGCAAATCTACAATAATTGCTTTGAAATTTCTAAAAAATAACGATATGTGATCTCTCAGTGCATTTTGGTTTTTCACTTAATATTACGTATCCCTAAAAAGAGTTACAGGTTATGTTCGAAACACTGCTATGCAACATTAATAGTAAATTTATTCGTTTATACAGCCCATCAACCGCTAAAAGCTAAATACTAGTATCCATTACCTACATAGTACAGCTATTAATGCTATAAGACCATCAAAATAGAATTTAGGCTGCTTAGCAAATTGTCGCCATTTTATCAATTACAAATCGAAGATTACGAACATGATTACATAAAAATTAGACTAATGTTTTTATGTTTATCAATATTTTCAGTTTGTCCAATAACCTACTATGCACCAATGAGGCTCTACGTCCATTAATTAAAAAAAAAAAAAATTCTAACCTATAAAAACCATATTTACTTTCATTATTTAATATCTCTTCCCTGGTTATTTTGCTGGCGCGTTTATTTTTTATCACAAAACATATATATGTCCACAATAAATTTATTTTTGCACGATAATGCACTGTATCCTGCGCCTATCGAATCTCCAAATCTTTAAACACAAAGCGTTTATAATAAAATGTCACTTGATCAATATACCTGTTATAATTTAACGCCATCATTAAAATATATCTTCTGTTTCGTTTTAATTCTTTTGTAATTCTGTTCAACAGACTTTTTACAACGTAAAGCTTAACAAGTGAGTTACAATGTAGTCATTGGAGTGTATTGGTTTCCTCTTACACCATAGTACAGCCGCAAAACAGCTATTATGCAACCTATTTTATGCTTATACAGCTACTGTACAGCTAATATAACGCAAAACGCTGTATAATTTGTGCCCATTTCAGGGGTATAAGGGCTGTATAAGCGCTTATACAGCCTTTATGCGGCCAAGAAATACAGCATTAAGAGTATAAACGAACTTTAATAGAGCTATTATACAGCTTGTGATGCTGCTTGGGTGTACACCATAATCAAATTAATCATTACAAAAATACATTAAATGCGACAGGTACAATGGGCGGCCTTATCGCTTAGAAGCGATCTCTTCCAGGCAACCTTTGGATGGAAAGAATTAAATTAATTTAAGAAAAGGCAGGGGGTGTACCACAGGTTATCTAAATAAGAATACTAAAAAAACAAATCATAAATATTACAAATTCCAAAATAAATAATACACTACTTAAATACATAAATAAATAAAAGTAAGTACCAATAACACGAAGACACACATAAGATAACTTGTGAGAGGTTTTCATAATTTCCCTTTCAGCATCAAAATAAGGTATATCGGTAAAAACATCATTTAAAAATGTGAAATATTCGTAATATTTCACATTTTTTTAATTTTAATTTCTCTTAGTAGCATACCAAAACCAAACATCTTTCTAATTTACTTTTAGCCAAGGATCTCATCAGTAGGTTATATTTTTTTCTTAATTAGATAAGTATGTCAGTATTTTCTATTATTTTGAGCTTCGAAACTGATGCTGAAAGGGAAATTATGAAAACCTCTCACAAGTTATCTTGATAGAACGCGTACATACTATATTAATCGAAATATTTTATAGTCAAACTATTTGGACACTAAAATTTCCTAAAATTATTAGTAAATAACATATACTATATTATAGTATATGTTATTTACTAATAATCTTATAGTAACTATAAGATAAGTGGTTCATGATATAAACGGGTTTGAAAAGTACTGTTTCTGCGCATTTTAGGAATAAACGCTCCTAACTGGATAAAGTGGCTCTATAGTTAAATATAGCTCTGTGACACAGTGATTTATGGATGGTGGGTCAACCGATACGAGTGATTGTCCGATTGTTTGTTTGAAGCCTTACTTTGATAGTATCTACTTCCAATATTTCCAATATTATTATGGATTAATAAAAAAATTATATATTCTTCCCGCGGCTTTTCTTGACCTGTTTATTTATTTGCTTTCCTGAGCGAAATCAAATTATTTTATTATTGTTGGTACTATTCAATAGGGATTATTCTCGTTTATTTACGTATTTGCCCGAACTGTTTACAGTGTACACATTATCGTGGTCACCTAATAAAATAGTAGATTAGAAAAAATATATTTCAACAGTACGATATTGTCAAGACACAATTATATAATTAAAATATTATTTTAATATATTAAAAAAAACGGCGATTCGTCACATCGAGAGATTAGGGCCTATACATACGCACTATACATATATACCTAATAGTGTTTTTCATCTATGGTTGATCCTACGACAATACCAATGTCATAGTAAACTGATTGTTTAGCAGAATTCGGCCCTAGGTAGGTATCCTATATTGGGTAGATACCTAGATGTCTGTGACCCAGCGAAATACTCGTAGAACCCAACCAACACTAAAGCTGGAAATTGGAAAAAGCAAAAAGCAACGTATCACCAGGTAATGGGGCTTAAAGTCATTCGCATCACGAACGACCGGTCCGGTAACAAATCGCCAACGTTCGCAACTCATGCCTCAGGGACCAATGGTCCCAGCGACGATAAATCTTAAAAAACTCAGTTAATTCTATAAACTGTAGTTGGAGATTGGTTTCCTCAAAAGGTGATGAATGAGGATGAATCGATTCGGTTGTTTTACTATGTGGATCAAAAAAAAGTATTAGTAAATGGGCAAGATGATTTTATTATATGTATACTAGCTGCGTCCCGCGGTTTCACCCGCGTGTTGATAGATATTTTGGATAATATACAATATATCTTTATGAATTTAGCCTATGTGTTATTCTGATATGTAAGCTATATTTTTGTGAAGATTCATTTAAATCCATTCAAGTTTTTACGTGAAAGAGTAACAAATATCCATCTTTTATATGAAAACGGAGGTCTCCTGTAAACTCAAAACAGAGCAAAACAATATGTACAGTCAGCAGCAACAAATGAACGATGTCAGCACGTGCTGTGTCGCATAAACGATGGTGGCAAGTGTTCCCGAGTCAGGATATATCGCAACGTGTCTGAGCAACGTTCGTGATATTCAGCTAAAGAGTTGAAGTTTTGAGCAATGGTGTTCGTATAATTTTCAGCTGAAGGAGGAAGTTTGCATAAACATATTTATAAACTAGCATACAGCTTCACAAATTTGCTTGTTATGGGTGCGGGCAAAGGCACCCAGAACAAGCAAATTACATTCACCATTATAATATCACACCATCCATAATTTCATGAATTTTGCAAGAAGATATCCGTCCCTTATTTAATCTAGCGAAGAACATAAGCTACTTTTTGTACAGGAAAAACCTATAACGTATAATGTTAAGGTTATAAAAACGCCTTCATGCCATACTGACGACCTCTGTGGCGCGGTGGGTGAAGATCGACGCAGGAGATTGCGTTCGATTTCCGCCTCTGGACAAATGTTTGTATGACCTACACATACTTGTTCCGGGTACCTACTCTGGACGACAGTCATGGCTGGACAATTCACGCTTGTGTTATGGGTACTAGCCCATAACACAAGCGTGAATTGTCCAGCATTATTTATTTATGCCGTGAAAGCAAAAACTCTACAGAAGACGCATTAAAACCACTGTTTATTTTGCCTTAAATACACTGTCATTCTTATTACATCATACACAAAGGGGAAAATGCTAGAGAGCTAACGGTAAAATCCACTCATACCCTACTTTACCAAATACTCCGGCCCGCATTATCTTAGCCCGAAATACTCCAAGCCTCGTTTAATTTATCTCGTTTCCTTTTTAGCCAAATAAACCACATTCTGCGTAATTAATCCAATTTAATGGGCAACTCTGTGCCAACAAAATCTATTCCGGCCAAATCCGAGTTCAGAGAAACAATTCATGTTTAATAACGTGTCATGGAAGCATTTTAATGTGTTCGGTTTGTATGATGTATCGTATCACGTGGGGCTGACCAAGTTTGAAAACATTCATCTCCTTAAACGTTTTCCAGATTGAAGATCACGACTCCGTAAACGTAGACTAGGACGCCCTCTGAAGACGAATTGCGAAAGACTGCAGGGTGATGCTGGATGCGTCAAGCTGAAGACAGGGCGCTATGGCGCTCATTAGGGGAGGCCTATATCCAGCAGTGGACTACTACAGGATGATGATGATGATGATGCGGGTCTTTTCTATACTCTTCTTCTTGTCTTTTCTAGTTTCTAATGTAGATTTAAGACAACCGGACAAAGAATATACAGACATCATTTGATCACATACCTTGGGGCTATAATATAGGTCCTATCCTATAGGTCCTTAAGATTATGTGGGGAATCTCGCAGTAGTAAACACAAAGACCCATTGAAGCGCATTTTTGCCGAACTTCATATTTTACACGAGGCAATTCATTATTCCAGTGAAGCCAGTGGTATCTGCAGATTTATACATCTTTACTTTGACTGTAACATATGTATAGACAAAACAAATAAGAGATTTTCTTGCCACCCATGATCAGAGATCCATCTTCAATAACAAGTGTGCAATTTATAATTGTTCCGAACGCCAATTAGCTGCTTGTTCGAATCAACTGAAAATCTAATTTCATATCTACATATGTATATATCCATATTGGTCAACTAACTGATGAAGTGAGCTGAGGTGGCAGTGGGTCGGCCGCGAAGAACCGACAACCGCTGGGGTAAACGTGTTCTTAAGTAGAGACCATGACTCGATAAACGTAGGTAGTGTAAGACGCCCTTTGACCAGGTAATATGACCTGCCAATGACCGCATTGATCAAATCGCCGGTTTAAGTCCCGCCAAAATCTTTTATTTGGGATAGTATTTAATTCTTAGTCTGAACATTTATAGCCCCACCAAATGGACAAAACACACGTATGTTTTCGTATGTTTTCTAAGATAATGTGTTACGTCACGCAATTAATATAATATCCTCTCCTCGCAATCTTGCCAAGTTAATTGTATCGTAACAGTCAACCGCAAGAGGAAATCTCCTCATTTATCATCGGCAACAATATGCACTCAACTCAGTCGTCATTAAAGACCCTAAGAATGAACCCTACATACGGAACCCCCGGCATTACAGTTATAAATGACAAGGGAAGATAAAGTGAAGGATTTGGGGTACCCTGTATGAGGCTTTGAGTGGTAGAGGAAAGATGTTATTTGGTAATTTTTGGGAGCAAAGATGACTTACCATCTCAGGGGCTTTGTGCAATGTTTGGGGAATGAAACTTGTCAATATTACTTGATCTCTTAATTTGATTATTCATAGTGAAGGCTTTTCAAAACCAAGATTGTTAGTTACAGCCGCTGACTCGTTCGTTTCACTGTCTTTTGGTCGGCAACTAAATCTGCGACAGCCCAAAAGTGCAGTTTCATATTACTATACTTGTAAGGTATTTTATTTTTTTGCTAGATTTTACTGCCTAAGCATACTTTTGAGAGTCTCAAATCTTTCACCTCATTCGATTGAAAAAAATAAACTGTTTGTAGTTTTTTTTTCTTAAAAAATATAAGGATACCATACCAACTACGCAATGAAATAATCACAAAACATCATGGAGACACCACAATACTTTATTTCCGCAAAGTAACGCCTGATCTTTAATTTGTTCTTTTTCTTTATAACTTTTCCTTAGCACTATGTAATGCCCAGAATAAGCGTTTTTAGCAAAGGTCGCCCCGAATGATTTACTTCCCCGATATTGCTTGCCGGAGTCAGGTGGGTGGGACGAACTTAAAGTTCTAAGGAAATATGGCTGTGTCCTGACTACGGCCCGGTATATGTAATAAAAATTGTTGAACAATGTCTAACTTTAATGGATATCTATTTCAAAATGTTACTATAGGTAAGTACTCTCCTTTTTTGCAGTTGCGCGAAACTTAAATGTGTACTATTGCATATTCAAAATACATACTATATATTTGAAAACGATATCTGATAAGTTTTTAGTATTTATTAGTAAAAATATTTTATCAATAATTTTTATATACGGAGTTGTGGTGAGATCCTAATAATATTTGATTAAAAAAACTGCCATTAAAATTTCAACGCAAGCTTCTCACAAATCATAAAAAGTCTAGATGACCAACTTTTAGGAAATGAGTAAGTAGGAAGGAAAACATCTTCATTTGTATCCCAACAAAAATACCAAAAAAACTTTTAAAATGATTGTGAAAAAACGGAGCAACGGAAAAGGCGAAACAATTCCGCTTTATGACTTCCGCCCTACGCATTAAAGGGCTTCTACACTTAGCCAAATCCAACCTGAAATAGGAGGAGAATGGAAAATACATAGGATGTTCGGCAGTATGCCATAATTATGGTAACTGGGGATAAATAGATACAAGTGAAATAGCTTGGCGGCAAGTATTCTTGATGTTTTTCCGAACTTTAACGGCGCCCGCCGCGCCACATCGTCGTATTGTATCTTCTATCTCTGTCATTTTCACCTTGTACCATGCAAGTTTCTTCTTTATCACGCGCTATAATTATATAAATAATTCTGGGCAATCCACACAGCATCATCCAGCCCCAACCTAGAGAGCAGAGCAGAGCTTGTGTTATCGATTCTAGATGACTAATAACCTGATTGTCAGGCTAACCTTATACTTTCTTGAAAGTTTGGATTTATCATGTTATTCATAATGAATGTTTACGTCTTACGAATGAATGAATACTTTATTCTACACCATAAAAAAAAGAAAATCTTATATCTAAATAAAAACTAAACAAAGTACCTACAAGGCCTACAAGGCTTTATCGCTCAGATCGTATTCTCCCAGGCAAGTTTGGGTTAGAAAAAAGATATAAGACGGAAAGAAGAGTGGGGGTGGGGTATGATACTCTGTTTCGTCAGCAGCGCCCCAGTGTAAAAGGTTCACTAAGAAAATGAAGTTTTTATGTTAAAAGTACCTTGAGCATTCTTCGGATTTCGTATCAGATTAACGGTGTTTATGATTTATATCCTTTGCTTTACGACTCAAATTAAACTGATTTTATATATCCAGTGATCTAAAATGACATCGTGCCGGCCTAGTCTCGTAATTAGGAAAGAACCATCTTACATAGATGTCATCGAATTGAATAAGGTTCAACTTTTGAAACTGTCATGGTTATCATAATAAGCAGCATAGCATAGCACCCTGTCTTCAGCTTGCCGCATCCAGCATCTGCAAATGAAAATAATAATCGTTAAGAGACTGCAATTTTACTTGTGGTTGTAGTATTAAGTACGAAGTCACGGTTTAAAAAATACATTGGGTACGTGTAGGTACGTTCACACAGCAGACCCATTTTTACAGGACCGTTTTTTGTTTTTTAGATCCTGCTACTGGAAACAATTTTTAACGTTTACTAGATCTGGAATACTATGGGGTGTGTACGCTCTTAGACAAATACATACGCCATCACGGAAAAGCGGATCCTGTAAAACGAATGCTCTGTAAATGCGCCCTTACCTCCCCAACAATAAAAACGTTATCAAAGTGAAGAGTAGAATGTTACGAAATCGCAAAGTACTGATAGACATTCAGATTCTGAATTCTAAACTGTTTGTCAGCCGACTGAAACCCAACATCGTCATTTAACCCTCAATTTCTCACAGAACTGTTATTTGAAAACCGCTAGCATTTGTCCCGGTACTATTTGTACGTAGTAATTGGCGGCCCCGCATGCGAAGCGATGTCAAGTGACAGTGCATTTGCCGCTTCTCGCAAATTGCTGCCAACTGCACTAGCACCCGTTACTTGGTTCTTGGGCTGTAGCATCCGAGTATCATATAGCGAGCTGCTTTATGATGCTTGGGTTTTTAACCAGAAGAGGATTATTTAACCCTGGTTAAAATATTTGTTTCTCGTGCTATCAAATATTATGATCTTACAGATGTTTTTGTTTTTAAGTTAAGAATTCCTTCGGTTTTTCCGTTTTTCTTTTAGAATATTTTAGGTTCCACCTACCAGTTAGCTATGACAAATAACAAAATATATAAACACTTTTTGGTATAAATACACAGTTTCTTAACTTTTGCGAAAGTCAGCGCACAATGTACCCTAAACTATAAGTTTTTTGTTTCAAATAAAGATTTTTGTATTTTTTTATAACTATGGCAGATGTTTTGAAAAATGGGTTTTCTATAACGTAATAAAAACATTATTGAAAATTTACCTATCATACATTTGAAGTTTAACAGCCAGATGGACAAATAAATATAATTGTTTATAAAACATTGAATTTCCATACATTAAATACGTAATAAACTTCACCTATAAAATAATCTGTAGTGTAATAAAATATTTAATAACAGTTCAATTTATTCAAACATGGTTTTCGTTGGCTCACAATGTGAAGGTACTGTTTTGGTTTATGGTGTTTTAATAGTACCATAAATTAAAGGTGCGTCTCAACAGGAATATTATGCGTAATCAAATTAGGGGTTAATCATAAAACTGAGCTATTTATAAAATTAGGGTTGTCAAAGTTCATTAAAACGACAGGCTACAGATTAGACAGTTGGTTGAATAGTTTTCAATAATCGCTGATGTTTTCTGCAGTTTTGCACTTCGGAGTGAATTATTATCAGAAACTTCGTTGTGAAAAACTTTAACGTATAAATTAGCATTAAAACCACAAGAAGCAGGTGATTTTTGTCCAATATCTTTATCTACATACGATTGTTATTATTGACAAATTTATTATTTAAATATATTTCTACTTCGTAACACTAATATGTCTAGATGAAAGGATGGATGTTTGTTACTTCATCATGCTAAAACGACTGAACGGATCAGGCTGAAAATGCAATCTAAGCCTGGAATCAAAGATAGGCTTTTTATACTATAAAACAGTTCCCATGGGATGTAAACAACCTTTAAACGTTTCCATAGACATAACGAATGCAAAGCCGCAGGCAGAAACTAGCCATTTATACATTGTTAACGCATTCATTTATCTCGTGTCGTCTTGCTAAGCTTGCCCTACTGACCGTCACTAAAGAAGTATATAATCAATAACAAACCAATGAAAATTGTAGGTCAATAACTACGTAAACTAAAAGTTCATTATTTATTTCCCAAAAGTAATTATAGTACAACCCTACCATCAGCGGGAATTAATCACTTAGTTAACAGTACGTGGGGGAAATTTATGGCTGATCTTGAAATATAATGGAATATGAAAGTTAGAAGCGTTCAACTTTCAACTCGACTATGGGACATGTGTTATTTATTACTTGGAATGTTGAGAGACTCAATTTTGATGTAAATTTTCGCCGACTTGACAATGATGGATTTATTTCGTCGAATTTCAAGGTTAACCTGAATTTTGTTCAAGGGCCTGTATTTTTGTATTTATTTATTTTTAAAGAATATGCATATTTTTTTATAATAACACTCTTTAAACCCGGGTAGGGATTTGACCCGAATGTTACATTCCTCGGATTTCATCTTAAAATAAAGTGTAGTACATAATGTAACTTTGTACGTAGATACAAGTGAAATAGTTTACATATTGAGTGCTATACCCACCTTTAGATCATAAGTAGTATTTGTTAAGTTATGAAAGAGTTCGTTTGCGTCTGCTACTATTTAGTCTCTGCGGTTCAGTTATTCCGTGATCATGATGTATAAAACAGTGCCGAAATATTAGAAAACTCAAAAATCTAATCATGGTAAATATCCCCGTTATAAATGACTTTTGTGTCAATTTTGAAAATTATGATATTTTCAAAAGTTTTATTCAGTCTTTGCTTAAAATAAAGATTCTTGAATGCAATACTTTCTATATGAAATCGGTCTCTACAGAGTCTGATCTCGTAGTTTTCTATTATACAGAAACTTCGATCTTTACATTAAATTTACACAGCTTCTATAAATAACACTCGAATACTAAAATGCATACAGATTTAAACAGGTTTTTAATGACGATTATTTGACAGATTTTCTTGAGAAAGTATCCAAAAATCCCGACTTAAGACGTGCTTAAAAGTGAGTTGCATTTTAGTATTCAGGGTTTATAGACATACTCGTAAGTAATCAAAAGTTATGAGCTAGCTAAAATTTGGTTTATATCTAAGCAAATTTTCGGAATACGAGCCTAAAATTGCGCACAAAAGCAATTATGCTACTGCCTAACGTATAAATGGAAACTAACACGTGCAGGATAATAGGTATAAGGTAGGGTAATAAAGGCCACACTTAAGCATTAATTCGGCTTATCACATCGCGCACACCCCTGAAATTATGGCACAAACCTACATCTTAATAATTAATTTGAGGTCCCATTAGAGTCGTGATAATCTTTATGGCTCCTTAGAACAGTCCCTTAAATCACAAAAGCGCTTCGCTTCGATATAATCGCAGTTTTACATTCATCCTTGGCATTACTTAAATTTTATGTAAATCACGCGACTTTTTGTTGCTATTCTGTAGCGCTTGAATTATCCGCTCTTAATACTTACTGGTCTTCATCTCTCTACTTAACAATTAATGGCAGAAAGGGTGAGGTAGTTTTCAGTTTGTTTGTTTCAGTCATTATTGAATACATATTTCGCACTTGTGGCCTGATGCATCGGAATTTAGGTACATACCTAGATACATAAAGTTCTTAAACGTTTAAAATAACTACCAAGTACCAACTTCAATAAGCATTTTGACCGACTTTTAGTTGTGTCTGATGGTTTTTAAGCTAATGTTGCCTCTCAGTCAAAATATCACGTATTTCTCGAGATAAGTATGATGTATGCCTCCGCTTAGGTTTCATGTGTTTTAAATTCATGAATGGAAGTTTCTCGAAACTGGGTTACCTGGGGGCTTACTCTTGAAAACATATACACGGTCGGTGGTTTTATACATATTTCAGTAATTTTTCTTTTATTTCAGTGACATGCCCTTATGATGTAGTATACACAAGTATATACATACATTATAAGTAGATGCCTGAAGTATGAAGGCAATCTGTTGTTTCAGTGTGGCGTAGACGAAGGTCACGGCAGGCTGGACGGATCAGTTCCCTTGTGTCCGTAGCCGGTGATAAACGTCGTATGGCACCAATATTATAATTACGTGTAATCGGGTGTTGTTTTTGTATAATAATATTACAGAATACTTTAAAAAATAATGCTTGCTTACATAATTTCTAATTATTTACTTTTAAATTCATTTCGTATTATTTGCTTCACGTATACCTGCTCTTTAAACATGCTGTGTACACATATTTAGGGATACAGTCTAATTGTATGCTTCTATTTGTATAATATTTGATTATATTATATTCTGTGCGCCAAATAAATAAAAATAAAAATACCACTTACCTCACCAATCGATATCGGAACTGTATTCTAGAGTAACCACCCTGAATGTTTACCTGAAACGTTGGGAGTAGAGCATGATTAGATTTGTTCGAAAGCTAACATTTTTGTTATATAATAAGATTTTACAAGTTTTATGATTTTGTATCGGCTTCGTCGAAGACCGCAAAAGTTCGTGAGGGAAAAGTTTGGGCAGATCTTTGCTAAGCGTGGGAGGAAATAGAATAAATGAAATGATTGCTAAAGTGAACGAGAAGCTACCGAAAATTTTGATAGTTATATTCGATGGAAAACTATTATATACTAGTTTCTGCCCACGGCTTTGTACGTATTTTTTATATGGATACCTATGCTTATACATGGGAACAGTTTAATAGGATAAAAATTAGCCTATTGATTTCAGGCTTATAGCTACATCTGTGCAAAATTTCTGCACGATCCGTTCAGTAGTTTTGGCGTCAAGAGGTAACAAACATCCAAACATACCAACATCTAAGCTTTTGCTTTAATAATATTAGTGTGAAATGGGTATCGAGGTGAAAATAAATGTCTACTGTCATGCTTTTAGTTGACTTATTCCCAGAGATACATAATTCTATTGTTTTCTATCTATATTTCCCAATAGTCCTTGAAAAATATTACTATTTTAAATGTTCATGCATGAACTCCCAAAGAGTCCATGAGATACTAGAATCATCATGATCATCATCAGCCTATAGCAGTCCACTGCTGGACATAGGCCTCCCCCAATGAGCGCCATAGCGCCCTGTCTTCAGCTTGCCGCATCCAGCATCTACCGTCTTTCGCAAGTCGAGTGCTTGCCACCACTGAAGTCTTACGGCAAAAGCGGGACCTAAACAACATTACATACAACAACAACAGCAACATTTAGTTCTGCGAAGAAAGCAGCGCCGCGTCTATAGGACATCAGTGGTGGCGCGGACTCTAAGTCTAAAATTCCAAAAAAAGTAAGGCTATTTAGAAAAATCTGCGCATGATTTCGACTTTACGGGACACACCACAAATTAGACCTTCTGCTTCACCAACTTCATTTCACACGTGATTGAAGGGACCCATTCTTTCGGTTTATCTAACCAAACCTATAACGATTCAAAAAACAAAAAGCGGTAATAATATCAAAGATTACCTTGTCTGCGGAACCTTTAAAAGCAAAGAAAGGGAAATGGTTCGTATTATACCCTAATTAACACCAGACAAAAGTAACCTCGAATATCCTTTACGTTATCTTGAGATAAGATTTGTTTTGCTTCGGTTCCACCTTTTTGGAGATAAGAGAAAAAGTCATGGAGTTTTGTCGCCACCGTGCAGACAGGTGTTGGAACACGATGCCATAGAATAAATTTATCCAAGATACTTACTAAAATGACTTCTGTAACGCAGGGTGGAGCTCCGTCTGTGACGCAGGCGGTTACGGATTTGAATCCTGCTTGAGGACAAATTTTTGTACGATGCGTAGATGTAGATATTTGTGGTGTAATAAATCATAATCTATCAATGATGCATGGTATAGGTATAGTTACTCTATAATATTTAAGATGCTATATTATACCATCCTTTACCTACCCACCTACCTTCTCTAACATAATGTAGAATGTTCAGGGTTGAAGTCAGATCCTAAATATTCGACCAGAGGTCTGACAGAAGGTCCGCAGCATTGTACGAGTACATATTCGAACAATGCTGCGATAGCATTCGAATAGAATGGTCAAATTTCTCTGGTTTGACCCCTGTTTCATATTACCTACACAATTTGCTGTGTCTACTAACATAGTATAAGTTTGTACAAAACATCTCTATGTCTGAAAGTAACTCATTTTATTTTATTTATATTTTTTTAAGTTCCTAGGTAGATTACCTAATCTATGTAGGTAGATTAGTAATCCCGAACACAGTATATCTTAATAATCTTGCCATTTTTATAGCAATACGTAGAACAATATGGTTAAAGTAAATTTCTGTCAGACCTCTGTTCAGAATATTTAGGATCTAACTTCAGCCCTGAATATTCTGATTCTGAACAAAGTATTCGCATCTGTATAAAAGCCTTAAATACCTTTTCTTTGGCCCAATAAGATGTGAGACCTTAAGCTAACAGCATCAATATCAAAAATACACCTGCCCCTGGCCACCGACACCGTGACAATTTTATCATTATTTGGTTTTTGTCACGCTCGAAGCACCTTGTCACCCCTTTGTTTCAGAATTAATGGACCGAAGGCTGCTCGGTTCATTGATTAACGTATTGAACTCATATTGAACTTTGTTGTTGATATTGGGCAATTGAAATTACCTACCAAATCGTTTGAGCCTTTGGTAATGGCGGTGTGTGCTGAGGGTTCAGATTTGATTGGCTGGATGTTGAGTTTCTGTTGGATGTTAGCATCGGTTGCAACTTACTACTTGAGTAGCTCCTAGGCTATATTCATGAGCTGAATTTGATAGAAATCTTAAAGATTTAGAGCCTCACGACGCGACTCAAAATTGTTCCTTATAATAAACTGCTTTTTGACCTTAGTTTCTCATTCGTGCTTCTGTTTCCTTATATATTTTTAGCTTGCCTAATTAAAGTTTAGTGGCATCCGTTGCTGATTAAATACATTTTTAGTTTCGACAAGGTCTTTCCAGTTCATAAAATAATATTTTTATAAGGTTTTTTTGGCTAGACGCGACGCTTCATAAATCTGGCAGACATTTTAAAAGGCATTAAAGTCGCCTTCACCTTTTTTTAAATTTAGGGACGACGCCAAACATAAATGAGCCGTAGCATACAAAACACATATCTAAATTCATGTAACACATTACTTAAACATCAGACTTAAAGTAAGGGATGCCATTTATATGTCTGCCATCATTTTTTGAACGCTAAAGGACTAGTTTCCGAAGAGCCGTATCGGGTATTCAATCTTTAACATTCCGTGGCAAGAAGTAGAAGTTTTGCGGAAAATGAGAGGTCTTTGTGTTTGGTTTTGAAAGTCTGGGAATTCGATATCGAGATTCTAAGCAGGTGTGTTTTAAGACAAGGCGTCTCTGTATCGAAACACACGGACGAGAAAGATACATGACAGAAGAAACCCGACACAATGTATGACTTGCAACCACAGCGAAACAGAACAAGTAGATTCTGATAGAGAAAAAAACAAGAAGTTCGATAAAGCATGTATATAGACGCAGGAGGTTGCGGTTTCGATCCCCGGTTGGAACAAATGTTTGTAAAATTGGTTCTTGTGTTCTGAATATTTTTTATGTCTAAAAAAATATATATTTATGTGAAGTCATCATCATCATCAGCCTATTATGTAAAGTAATGTATTCTATTAAGGATATCAGACATCTAGTACCCATTTCACAAGCTCGCTTAGCTTGCGACTAAATAACGCATTGCTATGATTAATTTTTTTTTTGTCTAAAAATGTATCGTACATTGCCGTCCTGGTCAAGATATGTACATGTATCAACCATCGAGGAGTAAGCCAATCGCTAGCAACCCTTACAGTTGAAAACTTCGCCAAAATTACTAACAAACAACTCGGAGTGACGAACGATGTGGCGCGGTGGGCGGAGGTCCGCTTGCGACGCAGGAGGTTGCGGGTTCGATTCCCGCCTCGGAACGATCTGTAGATATTTGTTCCGGGTGTTCTGGTCGTTTTCTATATATAATAAAAAATATCTATCTATGTAATGTAATTGTATTATGTATATCAGTTATCTAGTACCCATAACACAAGCTCTGCTTACCATGGGGCTAGATAATGCTGTGTGAATTGTCCAGCAATATTTATTTATTTATTTAGAGTGAAACGTTGTATCTTATTACCTATTCTTTTAACTCGCGACTGCCATGCACTATAGGAATTAATGCACGTCAGTCGCAAAAATGTAAATATACCTATTCCTATAGGTATTCCTTCATCGTAGACTACATTCTCCAACCCAACAAGTTCCCTAACCTTTCTGCCCGTGTGTCACAACCGGCAGTAAAAAAACGTCCGGTGCTCGTCGGCCGGCGTCGCGCGCTGTCCTGCGCTGCTTTGTCGGCACTTTTTGTGACCGTGACTGTTTTAGTAATCCGATAGCGATCACAGCACAACCCTACTGTGTAGTTATTGCAGTAGCTAATGTGCATGTTGATAGGCCAATGAAGTGTTAGGGATGTGGTGAAGTGAAAATAATCCAGCATCACCATTGACACAATGCGTTTGGTTGGTCATGGGATTTCAATAAAATTAAGAGTAATGATAAAAATCTCCGTGGCTATTTCATAACATGAATTGGTGATATCAGTGTATTTAATTATTTTAATTTATTAACAGTTGTCGGTTGCGGGTTCGATTCCCGCCTCGGAACAATTGTGTGCACGATCTCCAGATATTTGTTCCGGGTGTTCTGGTCGCTTTCTATGTATAATAAAAAATATCTATCTATGTAATATATTGTATTATGTATATCAGTTATCTAGTACCCATAACACAAGCTACCTGCCTACCATGGGGGGCTAGATAATGCTGTGTGAATTGTCCAGCATTATTTATTTATTTATTCCAGGCTTAGAGATATATCTATGCAAAATTTCAGCCTGATCCAGTAGTTTTATTAGCGTGAAGAAGTAACAAACATCCATATACTAAACATCCAAACTTCTGCATTTATAATATTACTGTGATTAATGTACTAAATAATTGACACCACATTGAGAATGTTCAGGCCCTAGGTGAAGTAAACGTAACACAAAAAAACTACATACTAAATTAAAAGCCAAAAATATTCAAAAACATTTTTGTCGAGATTTTACCAATAAGTGCTTTACTAACCATGCTGACAAACGATGTTCGTAGCGCCATCTATTAGGGAGTGGTGGAACCAGTTTTGGTAGCTTTTCCATGGGGGAACTTTGCACCTAAAACGTTCAGCAAATAGCTTGATGACAATTAAAAAAAACCAATGCCTTTACTGCTTAAGGCTTACAAAAACGCATTAGCACTCAGACAAGTCAAATTTTATAACATAATTTTATTATCAAATCTATAATTATTATATTTATACACTTATGTATATAAAAGAAAGTCCTGTTAGTTACACTATTTATAACTCAAGAATGGCTGAACCGATTTGCCTGAAAATTGGTGGGGAGGTAGCTTAGAACCAGGAGACGGACATAGGATACTTTTTATAATTTAAACCATTTGTCACATATATTTTCACGGGGGCGAAGCAGCGGGGCGCAGCTAGTAAGTAATAAAAGGGCTTTTAATATTATGTACACTAAAAAAAATTGCCTACTAAAGGAAGACAAAAAGCTATGAAATAATATTTTAGGATATTGTTCATACCGGCCTTTGATCAAGCGTTAGTCTATAAAAGGTCTATATTAGGGTAAATTGAACTCACCTAGAACCTTCCGCTTCGTTGCTCCAGAATCCAGACAAAATGGAATCTACTAGAATCTATTGTCATTTGCAGCGTTTGCTTTAAGGCTTTCGGGCACTTTGTAGTACTCATCCAGGAAATGAACCGGCAGTGGGATAATCCGGGATAGGTATTGGTAAAGGTATCCTAACAATAAACGCGAAACTTTGTATGTAGGTATGGATGTTTGTTACGCTTTCAAGCAAAAACTATTGTACGGATAGGGCTGAAATTGCATTAAGGTAGTGCCACGCCCGGAAATACAGAAATACAATTTATTGGTAAAATTAATTTACATGTAATGTATTTTATCATCACAAGCCTAATAAAAATTTAAACATAAATAAAAAACAAAATACTTAAATAAATTAAAAAGTTGACATAAAAACATTTGATACGGAAATATAGTCATATTAAATTTACTTTTAGTTTAGTTCGTTCACTGAGTAGACTACAAGCCAACGTTTCAACCTGACTTTGAAGCAATGTAGACTTCCATCAGCTGTGACGGAGTCTGGTAATTTATTGTACACTGCCGTACCCATAACATGCGTTAACTTTGAGGACTTCATGAGGGAGCGGGAATCAAACATAGACTACTTTTCATCCCATAAATCAGTTCCCATGGGATATAAATAAATTTAAAACTTTTCCATAGAAACAATGCGTGCGAAACTGCGGGAAACTAAGTAATTATATAATAATATTTATAGAATAGAATAGAATAGAATAGAATGGAATAGAATGGAATAGAATGGAATAGAATGGAATAGAATGGAATAGAATGGAATAGAATGGAATAGAATGGAATAGAATGGAATAGAATGGAATAGAATGGAATAGAATGGAATAGAATGGAATAGAATGGAATAGAATGGAATAGAATGGAATAGAATGGAATAGAATGGAATAGAATGGAATAGAATGGAATAGAATGGAATAGAATGGAATAGAATGGAATAGAATGGAATAGAATGGAATAGAATGGAATAGAATGGAATAGAATGGAATAGAATGGAATAGAATGGAATAGAATGGAATAGAATGGAATAGAATGGAATAGAATGGAATAGAATGGAATAGAATGGAATAGAATGGAATAGAATGGAATAGAATGGAATAGAATGGAATAGAATGGAATAGAATGGAATAGAATGGAATAGAATCTATTCTATTCTAATATTTAAAAATCTTAATTATGTTGATGAAGTGATGATGATTGCTTCGATACTGTTTTAACCTACTGAAGAAATCAACGGGCAAGTTCAATACTAGTTGATGACTTGACGACCGATGACATAGTGCAGCAATAGTCCGCCTGCGACGCAGGAGGTTTCAGTTTCGATTCTCGCCTTTGTACAAATATTTGTAGTATCTCCAAATATTTGTTCCGGGTGTTCTAGGTATATACTGGATATTTTCTAGGTATGTAAGTATAATAAAAAATATCTACCTATGTAGTGTATTGTATTTAGTTTATCAGTTATCTAGTACCTATCATAACTCAAGCACTGCTTAGCTTGGGGCTTGATAATGCTTTGTGAATTATCCAGAATTATTTATTTATTTTAATTATTAGTAGCTGTTTCCAAATGACATAGTTAGTTTCACTTTTTATGTGTATAAATGATTACTCTTTCTAAAATTACAGAAAAATTACACACAACTTTCATTGCAGCGCGAAACTTTCGGTTAATTATACCTAAACTTTAGCAATGAGACGTATGTATTAAAATTTATAATTTCCAACATTCAGCAAAAAGAGGGCATTTTTTCCATACTTTGAAGCAATTTTCAGCTTAATTACCATCTCTTTCGGGCTATGCATTTAAATGTTACTTAAGGCTGTGCTTAAGGCTTAAATTTGTATGCAGTGTAGGACGCTTTGCGAAAAACTGGACCAAATGAGGTCTTTAAAACGCGTTTGCGTTTCGTTTCTTGTGTAAATAAATACACACTTTAGTACTTAATTAACAAAAAATACAATTAATTAATTAAAAACAGTTGATTAAACAGCAACCCTTTAAGTATAACCTCTAGATTTAGAAGTAGGAACTGAATACTTATAGGAGGAACTTTGCGCAAACGTGTTTCAACGTTTTCGTAATTTGAAATTGATCGCATTCTGCTGAAATTCATCTGGTATAGTATATGCGTGTAATTTATCTCTTTGCATTGCGAGGTAAGAGTCAGCCAAGTAAACGACATTAAACAATCATCAAACTAAGATTAAATATTCATTGTTTTTCTAATTTTTTATTTTAAATTGACTTATAGATCTTTAAAAAATCCTAGAAACTATAGATAGAACGTAGGATACATTCAATATTCCATAGTTCCCTAGGTTCTATCTTCTATAGTTCCGTAGGCTCTATCTTCCATAGTTCCGTAGGCTCTATCTTCTATAGTTCCCTAGGTTCTATCTGCCATAGTTTCCTAGATTCTATCTTCCATAGTTTCCTAGGTTCTATCTTCCATATTTCCCTAGATTCTATCTTCCATAGTTCCCTAGGTTTTATCTTCCATATATATATATCCAGAATAAGGCTCTGAGATGATTGACTCTGACCGAACAAAAGGTTGCTATTACCATATCTAGCAGAGATTTGACACGATAATTCTTGCATTGCTTTCACTACATTGTATTCCTAAGTCCCAGTTCTGTTAACCAATTGCCCTACTATGACAATGGTATCGTTGCCGAATTTTCAAAAACTGTAGATAGTTTGTGCGGTGCCATTTGCACAAAAAGATTGTACGATTGTTTTCGACCATAACACTTTTGACGCACTCTCCAGAAATCGTCTTCTTGCGGGACTGGATCGCGCCAGTATAGTTAGTAACTAAGGTAGAATGCCAAAATGTGTAATTCTGTGAAGATACCAAAGTCATAGTAGTACTAAGTAAGGTAGAATGCCAAAATGTGTAATTCTGTGAAGATACCAAAGTCATAGTAGTACTAAGTAAGTAAGGTAGAATGCCAAAATGTGTAACTCTGTGATGATACCATAGTCATAATTATTAGGTACTAAGAACTGGTTTCTTTTTCAATTCTTCCACTAGTGGACAAAAAATTAAATGAACAAAAAATCAAAAACACCCATTTCATTTGAAAATAATTTATTGTATAAAATTTGACTTCTCTAAGAGCTTATTTTGCAAGCATAAAGAAATACAGGAATTTAAATAGTGATTTTCATAATGAAACTATAATTTTAGCAGAATAGGCCCCGTGGCTGGTTATAAGAACTTCATCCATGTATCAAGTCTATGCAAAACGAGTTCTGGACCTGATGTGATCTTGTTTTATAAAGATCCTCCGCCGCGATTGCAGCTTGATAGAACGTTTTCCTGTTCGCGACACCGACAAATATTTGTATAGCTGGTTCGTAATTTGCATTATGTCTTTACACTGCCTAAGGGCCACATTCTACAACGGATCAGTCTTTATATGCATGGATAGATCAAGCCCCGTTTTTTTTTAGACTTTTGTCTAATTAGCTGACTGTACCTACCAGGTACATCAGTAACTATATCTGAATGGATAAATTAACTTGTAATAAATATAAATATAAATTAAATATAGTACAAAAGGCGGCCTTATCGTTAAGAGCGATTCCTCCCAGGCAACCTTGAAAAATGTGAGAGAGTAATTTTAATTTAATAACTACTAGTAAAGCTGATTAATCAAGACAGCATCAACTACCTAGCCTAAAGTAAGCAGAGCTTATTACATTAAAATTTGTCCCGCGGTGGGAATCAAACTCAAAACGTTTTTCTAATGTCGTCAAATAATGTAGATTCGATACCTTTACTGAGATCACAAGCTTATCATCAGGCTTATACCAAGGCTGTTACAGATAAACTAATTATAATAGGTAACCAAGCAAAAAGTTAATCATGAAACTAGGATAAAATAACAAGGTTTGTTCGCGAACACGAACACGTGCCTGGGGCAGTCCATCATACGTGTTTTTGCACTGGACTGAGCTCCTTTACATAATGTTGATGGGGATGAGTCGGAACATATACGCAAGAAATTAGCTTACTGGCCGTTAGTAGTTATGTACATAAGTTGAGTTTGATTGTGAATCGAAATAAAGTCTGATAAGTGTTAAGCTATAAACGCGGTGGGCGAAGGTCCGCCTGGGAGGCAAAAGGTTGCGGGTTCGATTCCCGCCTCGGGATAAATGTTTGTACAGTCTGCAGGTATTTGTTTCGGGTGTTCTGGTCGTTTTTCTGTGTATGATAAGAAAATCAAGGTAATGTATTGTATTATGTATATCAGTTATCTAGTACCCATAACACAAGCTCTGCTTACCTTGGGGCTAGATAATGCTGTGTGAATTGTCCAGCATTATTTATTTATAATATAATTTAACACTGCTGTTTAGCGGTGGGCTAGACTTTTGCTGAACTGAAGAACCGGTAGTTGCTGATTTTGATCTTGATAATGGAACTTTTGCACTAGACTGCCTTTGGAAACTCCTTTAGGAACCTTCAGAAAAAGGTCCAGCTTTTGATCCCACGCTTAGAAGTTTTCTAAAACTGCACACATAGAGGCGAGGGAAAGGATTAACTGGTCAATCAATGACGAACTAAGTATTACTCAGGATAGTACTTTTACAAAAGTATTGACTGATCGTCAATCAATAGGTAACGAACTAATTATTACTCAGGATGGTACTTTTGCGTAGGTAAGGATTGACTGATCATCAACCAATGACGAACTAATTATTACTCAGGGTGGTACTTTTGCGTAAGGATTGACTGATCATCAACCAATGACGAACTAATTATTACTCAGGGTAGTACTTTTGCGTAAGCATTGACTGATCATCAACCAATGACGAACTAATTATTACTCAGGGTGGTACTTTTGCGTAAGCATTGACTGATCATCAACCAATGACGAACTAATTATTACTCAGGGTGGTATTTTTGCGTAAGGATTGACTGATCATCAACCAATGACGAACTAATTATTACTCAGGGTAGTACTTTTGCGTAAGCATTGACTGATCATCAACCAATGACGAACTAATTATTACTCAGGATGGTACTTTTGCGTAAGGATTGACTGATCATCAACCAATGACGAACTAATTATTACTCAGGGTAGTACTTTTGCGTAAGCATTGACTGATCATCAACCAATGACGAACTAATTATTACTCAGGGTGGTATTTTTGCGTAAGGATTGACTGATCATCAATCAATGACGAACTAATTATGTCTCAGGATGGTACTTTTGCGTGTTGATTTGTAGCTCTCAACCCGCAGAATTCCTGCCGATCTTAAGTTATGGCATTCATAAAGTTTTTTAGTTAACGCATAAAAAGTTAGACAAACAAACAAATTAAAGTTTATGTATTCATAGAATTAATTAAATTTTATGCAAATTGCCTACAACTTTTTTTTTACAACCTACCTACTACTTTAATCTAAATGAAATAGCTTAGGTACCTAATTTGCTTACATCGTAACATTTTTCGCTGTTTTCGTCTTGGTTTCAAGATAAACAGACAATGATATCAGTAAGTACATTTGGTATGTATACCTACTTATCTTAGGTTAATTTTTCTCCGAAAAATGTCTTCATTAGTAAACGTAAAATAATTCTTAAGAGTGTATACTACCTCAAACTGCTAATTTTCAACTCCGCCGGATGTCCATATCGTCTAAACTACTGAATATTTAACTTTGAAATTGGTATATGGTAAAGTTCAGGACTTAATCTATGGATCATATGTTTCGAAAACACGATTCCATAAAATTTTCTCGATAGAAAAAAATCGCAAAGTTACCTCTAAATTTTTACTAAAACCTAAATTTCTCAATAAATACAGAAGTTCAGATCTTGACAATAAGCGTGGTAATAGAATTAAGTATAAATAAAAATGTTAATGTTTCGGTTTTTTTCAAATAATGTCCTAATTAATAGGTAATAAGCTAAAACTTGATTTTTGGACTTGCGTTGCAATGCCCTGTCCCGCTCTTATGAACGCAAAATCATATGTCTAGCCTTTTCACACAAAGTTGAGGTTGTATGGGCCCTTAAATAGTAAAATAATTCTTTGGAAACAAGCTCTATAACAACTGGGAATAAGCTATTTTATTCTGGATAAAAATTATTCCATAGGTAGCCGTATGGTGATTATGTAACTCGCGACCGGTTTGCGACAGGCGTAAATTAAGCAATCAGTGCTGTCAAACGTCAATTTTGAGCAATTTTTACGTTGTAGCTGGTGTCAAACTAATACAAAATTGACGTTTGACAGCACTGATTGCTTAATTTACGCCTGTCGCAAACCGGTCGCGAGTTACATAATCACCCGGCCGGAGTCAACTGCTTTAGAATTGCCTGAAAACCAGTGTCACTACGTCTTCGGTCGATAATGACAAAAAGCTGAGATTGGACCTTATTAGCCGCGCACATAGGTAAAGACCTTTTACCATTTCTTACTCTTGGGACTCTACTACAAGCTACAATATGTTAAAAGTTGAAATCGCAACGACTTATTTTACTCTGTATTTTTGTGTGTTTACCTTTTTTGTAACTATTTATAACATTGTGTGTGTGTGTAGCTCAATCAATAAATTGTTTATTATTTTATTCTGTTTGGTAGCATAATACACAAAACTGTAAGCGAAAACTGTTCAATTCTAACTCATCATCATCATCAGCCTAAGCTAGTCCACTGCTGGACATGGGCCTTCCCTAAAGAGCGCAATAGCGCCCTGTCTTCAGCTTGCCGCATCCAGCATCTAACTGCAGTCTGTCGCAAGTTCCACTTTTGAAATATTATTTAGAATAAATAGTTTCCAAAATATTGTAAACATATACGAGTAGATTTACAAAATAACAGTAGTCAACAATGCCACACGCAGCGCCCCTAAATCTTCCCGTCCACAGAATTAAACAGTTTCAGTTAGAATTAGACATTTCGTTTCACAGTCAATAAATTTATTGTATCCAGTCGAGCCCGGGAGCCGATGATTTGCAGCCGCAGTCTGCCCACAAAAAGCTCTGTCTGTTTTGAGAAATAAAACGCTGAAATTAATTTAAGCATGACATTACTAAAACTTTAATTTAGCTTAAGAAAAATAAAGACTAGAAGATAACGAACACGCAATATATTTAATGTTATTTATGAATCTTAATTTTCGGTACTACATACTTGGTTTACCACGAAAAAAACCACAAAATGTATCACATAGATACCTATTATCTTCGGCAAAATATACTCAGGTAAAGTATGTATATTTTTCGAAAGATATCCTACTTTGAGATAAAAATATAAAGAATAATGACATGGACAGATAGTACAACCAATAGTAAATACACCTATCCAAAAGTCTAGGGCATAGTGAACATTTATTTATTTACTTGTTTCTGTCCGTGGCTTCTCACGCGTGTTCTTAAGTCTAGTGTTTTGCTAATTAAAGGGTGCCACAGCATGAACGAATCGGTCAACTAAACAAATGCAGAGGTGAGAATAGAAAAAAGAGTTCCAAAAAAATTATTAACCTACACAATAAAAAAAGAAGGCAATGAATGCAAGATTTATGGAAAACTTAATCACATAATAACTAGATAAAACGATATGAGTCAGCAGTAAGCCTCAAACGCGATAGGTTTGCCTAACTTACATTAACAGTTCTAGTTAGTTACCCAACTCGTTTGCAACACCGTTTACATTTACCAGTTTTCTGTTTCCTGGAAACCCATCCCTACCTTTTTAGTATTCCCTCCCCGTCTCAACAGAAGGCGTAGGTACCTAATTAAATACTCATCTCGGAGAATCCCTTCCGTACAAATATATTCAGAGGGCATCCTCAAATCCATTATCTCTGACAAGAGACACAGCTGATCCGATATCCGAGGTCCTGGCAAATTAGATTTCTATACCAATGCCGTAATCAATGCTGACAGTCCGGCGCATCTGTGCATGTCTTGCATACTCTTTGATCATCGAAGTGAATTAATCTTTATCACTTTGTAATAGAGTCGCGAATCGCAATCATTCCAACCGTGTCGAAGATAATCTTCTTCATTACATAAAGCTTGGTCACATTTAGTAAGGATTGTTGTCTGATTACTTGAAGAGATAGATCAAAGACATCATGACGACGGATGTGGCGCGGTGGGCGAAGGTCCGCCTGCGACGCAGGAGATTGCGAGATCGATTCCCGCCTCGGAACAATTTTGTGAACGATCTGCAGATATTCGTTTCGAGTTTTCTGGTCGTTTTCTATGTATAATAAAAAATATCTATCTATGTCATGTATTGTATTATGTATATCAGTTATCTACATAGTATCCATAACACAAGCTCTGCTTACCATGCGGCTAGATAATGCTTTGTGAATTGTCCAGCATTATTTATTTATTTAGATAATGCTGTGTGGATTGTCCGGTATTATTTATTTATTTAAAGAATAAAAAGTGCAACTGATACCTACTGTTCGATACCTCGAACACGGAGGATTTTAGCAGCATCAGCAGTTTGACCTAAGTAGGTTACCCGTGCCGCGAGCGCGGACCGGGCGCCTACAGAGGTCAGTGCATCACCAGCAGCCATTCAACCCGCACTCATTAGCATCCATATTAGTCGTAGTTTTATACAATATAGCTTTTGTCCCTATACTCGACTATTATTATATCAGCATCCCGGGAAGAGCTAGCCGCGATTCCTTCATGGTCCTTCGAGCCGGATTCGTTCCTGGCCGGATTCGTTCCTGG
The DNA here is from genome assembly GCA_947044415.1 of Eupithecia dodoneata. NCBI lineage: Eukaryota > Metazoa > Arthropoda > Insecta > Lepidoptera > Geometridae > Eupithecia > Eupithecia dodoneata. The sequence continues at coordinate 3,906,001 of OX345665.1, forward strand.
CGTTCCTGTGTAGGCGAAGGTCCTTCGAGTAACCGTTCGAGGATTCATTGCGCGATCGTGATAAGTCGTACCGTGAGTGCTTCGGACGTAGCAGCCAGCAGCCATTGGAGAGCAGTGATCTTAGCTTTACCAGTGAGCTAATTGGAAAGCAAGCAACAACACCTGACGTGGGGAGCTACCCACGCAGAGTCCAGCAGCAGCAGCAGTGAGCGAACCGCTCACGCACCAGTCCAGCGTACAGTCGTGCGGAGCGAACTGCGCCCGCGACGCATCAGCAGCAGCGAGCTACCACTCGCGCCATCAGCATCTTCAGCCAGCACTGCGGTGGGGAGCTACCCACGCAGAGTCCAGCAGCAGCCGTAGGACAAGCGGCTTACAAGTAAGAGCGTTCCTTTTATATTCGTTCGAGCTTTCACCGACGAAATGGAGGCCCTCTACTTTCAACAAACCGAATTAGCGGAAAGCATTCGGAAAATCCTTATTAATTTTAAGAAGGATAGCAGCGAGCGCAAGTCGGTAGATTACGGTAAACGGAGATTAGACACTCTAGAGTCATATTGGAGAGAGTATGAGCGAAACCACGAAAAGCTTTTGCCTTTCGAAGGTAAAGGTCACAAGTACTTTACCGATTCTGAGTTTGAGCGAACTTACAATTCGTACCTAGCAGCAAAAACGACGATCGATAGGTATTATTTAGATCTAGAGCAGCAATTAGGTGTCTCGGAGCTCGGAGACAGCCAGCCATCCAGCGGCAGACAGCAGCCGCAGACCCCGGCGTTACCACTGCCTACTCCCCGTGTACAGCAAGACGAGGAGGTTGGTAACCACAGCAAGCTAGACCTCATGCTACGCAGACAGTTGATTAATTTTAAAGCTTTTATGAAAACTGTAGAGAGCATAGATGTAGAGTCCTACCAAGAAAAGTGGGAGTACGAAGACGCCCTGCGAGCCTTACAAACTCGCTGGACGGTGGCGGATAACTGTCACTGGGAGATCATGTTGGAGTTGGGCGAGGACGAAGCGTACGAGTACAACTACAACAAGCACGAGCGTACCTACAACGGCCTGAGAAAAGCCTTAAGTTCTAGGATGTGGTCAACATCGTATCGCGATAAAACCACACCTCAGATGGATATCCCCGTTTTCTCAGGTAACTTCCAGCAGTGGGTATCATTCAAGGATCTCTTCGATGAAGCGATCCACAAAAATCCATCATTGTCAAACGCTCAGAAGATGCAATTTCTCAAGAGTAAAATAAAGGGAGAAGCGGAGCGTTTGATACAGCATCTTCAAATCAGCGCGGATAACTACGCAACCTGTTGGGAAATCTTGAACCACAGATTCAACAACAAGAGGCACATCTTCATGTCGTACGTAAGCACCTTCTACAATCTGGCCAACATACAGCAGCAGTCGTACACAGCCATCAAACGACTCCATGATGTCACATTAGAGAGTCTCCACGCCATCAAGAGCCTAGGTATCGACATCAAGTCCTGGGATCCTCTTCTTGTTTACATATTGTCCCAAAAGCTAGATAACGAGTCCTATGCCGAGTACATAGAATCCTTGAAGAATTCGCGGGAGCTACCGGTACTTCAAGATTTTATGGACTTCCTAGAGAAAAAGTTTACCACACTAGAATCATCATCACAGCGACGACAAGATGGACCGCCTAAAACAGCAACTCAGCAACAGCATACATCTTATTCTAAAAGCCATAGAAATAAGCCTAATTATAACGAAGGTAAAAGGTACAGCGAGCAAGACATTGCGAAATCAATGCACGTATCAGCAAGTAGGTGTCCTCAATGCGATTCTGATCATAGATTAATCAATTGCAAAATATTCTTAGAATCAGCTAACGAACAAAAACTTAAATTATTAAACAAACTGAATTTTTGTATCAATTGCATTTATGATCACGACGGGGCCAAATGCTACTCAGCTAAAAGATGCCACAGGTGCAACGATAATCATCATACAATATTGCACGATTATTTCGCTAATCAATCACAATCAGCTAATTATGTAGAGCAAATTGAACAGCAAGACCAGCATAGTAACAACAATGTTTATACATCTCAGCGAGATGAGCTTTCTGAGATTTTGTTAGCAACAGCTTTGGTAAAAGTAACCGCAGCAGATAACAGCCAGCACGTGCTGCGAGCACTGATCGATCAGGGCTCGCAGGTTTCTGTGATCAGCGAGAGAGCAGCGCAGCAGCTAGGGTTAAAGCGTGAGCGAAGTAAAGGGGTTATTTTCGGAGTCGGAGAGCGACAAAATCAATGCAAGGGTAAGCTTAAAATTACTTGTCAATCGACTTACACTGATTTTAAGTTTACCACCGACGCTCTGATTATGAGCAACTTAATAAAAAATCAGCCAAATCAGACTTTTGCAAAACCAGCATGGCAACATATAGCACACATCAGCCTAGCAGACCCAGATTACAATGTGGGTCGACCGGTTGACCTCCTTCTTGGTGCTGAGGTTTACTCCAACATCATCCTAGAGGGGTTAATTCGCGGAGAAGCTCAATCGGAGCCCCTAGCACAGCATACACGGCTAGGGTGGCTGCTATGTGGTTGTGTCAAAACATCCTTCCAATGCAATGTTATCCTGAGCAGCATGGAGGATACTCATCAGCATTGGAAGATGGAATACACAAAAGAGCAAAACAAAATGTCGACAGATGATCAAGAAGCTATCGGGCGTAACAAAGGAAGCTTGTCAGTGAAATCGGAAATCACGGAGAAACTGGCATCTTCTAAGATAGACATAAACAGAGCACTAGCTAGTAATTTAAAGCGTAAGTTAGTTAGACAGCAATACTTAGTAAAACAATATAAGAAAATTACAAACAATTATCAGCAGCCTAAACAAATGAAGTTAGCGACTTCAAGCAGCAGCGAGCAGAGGGCGGAGCTCGCATGTCTCCTACCTCAACCTATAACTCCTTCGGGTTACAACGACCTGAAAGATAGCCAAGGTCTGATCATACAGCTAGATCTACCACAGCAAAAAGGTGACGTCATCGAACGATACAAGTTCTGTGACGCATCAAGAAAGGTAACATTAAGCTGGATTCAAAGTTCTCTGGAGCGCTGGAAGCCTTTAGTAGCAAACAGGGTGAGGAAAATTGACATCCCTATGCCACCAGAGTGTTGGCTGAAACAGCAAAGAGAATTCAGCTGACTTAGCGAGCAGTGGTTTGACGTCATCACAGCTGACAGAGCGTCGGTTGCGGTGGCAAGTTCCTACCTTCTTAACGTTGTCTATCTTCATGCCAAAGCAGCAACTCATGAAGTTTAATAGCAACGATGAAGTTAGGAATTACGTAAGTAAACGTCGCTAGTAACATCTCCGACAACAGCAGCATCGGAGATTTACTAAATCATAACAGCTCGTTTATTAAAGTAGTTCGTATATAGTGTGGATACGTCGGCTGTTGACCTTTATTTGCTAGTAAACAAAGGTAGCCGTAGTATCTCACATTACACGAGCTTAGATCAGCACTTATCATTATCATAAAATATTTAAGCGCAATGAATTTAGTAACGTAACAAAATACCTACATAGCAGCAAGTCCAAATCACTTGGCAAAATAGCAAACTAGAATTAATATCGTATACATAAAGAAAGCACAATTAGCTAAACCTATCACCAACCTGATTCTTAGATAGAAATAAGCAGCATCCTAAACTTACAAACTTTAGGTACATTAGTATGGTTCCTTTATATGAGCATCATTTGGTCCAGCGTATCAGCAATCATACATAACACAATTTAGCAGCAACCAGTCTATTTCAATCCGTTAGCGAAAATTAAATTAATCTGTGACCAGTGTACATCGTATCATACTATGACAGCTTCCAAGTACACCACTTGATACCAGTACCTCTTCAATCAGCAACGACAAGATCAGCATCAGATTAGAGAGAAAATAATAGAAGATGAGGGACACACAAGCGTGGATCTTCAAGGCTGTGAATATCAAGATGAAGCATACCTCTGTCAACTGCAAGCTCCTATCCAGCATCTGGGTCCAGAAGAAAAGTTTTGCCAAACGGAAAAGATGGACACCTGCAAAATCAAAAGAGAAAGCTGCAAGAATAAATGGGTTCAATTACATGACCCATCGTTTTATTTATATTTCGCATGTGATACTTACTCACTCACAATCATATGTGACCGTGAAACTCGAGTCCGCCAAGTCAGCAAGGCCGGGCTCATTCATTCACCTAACAAAACAATGCACAGCAAAGGGGCGTGACGTCACTATAATCTTATCAACAACAAAGCTCACTCAATCTCAAATCGGTCTGAGTACTGACCAACATACATTACATAGCTCCAATACAGCATCAACGTTACGTTACCGTTCACCCAACTGAATCAAGATCTTCACCTCAAATTTTCGCTACAGCAGCTTGGCGAGAAAATGAGAACGATGAAAGAAGCAGCACTACAGGAGGTAATGATGAGTTACATCATATAGCGTAGTAGCAGCAGGCGTCGAAGCGTTCCTGGCGTTCCTGTGTAGGCGAAGCAGACGAGCCGTCAGCGCGTCCTCCGCGCGCGCCGCGGAGCCGAAGCCGCCGGCGTGCGCCCCAGCGCCCGCGCCGCCCCCCGTGCCTCTCCCGCCGAGCGAGGTCCTCCAGCACAGCGAGTGTGACTATTAGTGCGTGTAGGCAACCCGTGCCTGAGCTAGGGCATGGTGCCAGTGGGACCGTGCGGTGGTCCAGTTTACGTGACATAGACACAATAACTCTCTACCCATCAGCAAGCAGCAACCCAGCAGACAATCAGTTTTTACTATCGAATAGGGATTAGTTTTGTAATGAAGCAATCAGCAACCACTTAGATTACGAAACATTAAAATATTGTCCTAACATTCACCTAGCCTAAGTAAACATTGATCATCTTATGTAATATTAACTCCTCAATTGTAGCGCCTCATCTCATCCTCATCTCGTACCTCGCCCTCGGGAGTATGTTCGATACCTCGAACACGGAGGATTTTAGCAGCATCAGCAGTTTGACCTAAGTAGGTTACCCGTGCCGCGAGCGCGGACCGGGCGCCTACAGAGGTCAGTGCATCACCAGCAGCCATTCAACCCGCACTCATTAGCATCCATATTAGTCGTAGTTTTATACAATATAGCTTTTGTCCCTATACTCGACTATTATTATATCAGCATCCCGGGAAGAGCTAGCCGCGATTCCTTCACCTACAATAATATTCACCTGCCTAATTCCAGCAGACAATTTTGTGTTCATGCTACATGATTGATTGCACTAATTTCTAATTAATGATTGAACAAGCTTTCAATTTAGATCAATCATTAATCGGCTATTTTAGGATGCACGGTTGAAATTGCGTAGCTTGCTAGTGATACAAAATGTATTTCATGATTTAGCTTGGCGCGAGTTTTGTTGTTTTAGCTGGTACAAAATTGAAATTTATGCAACATTTCATTTATTTTATAATATCTATAGATTTGTACCTACTCCAGTTAACTTTTAATGAATTAATTATTATGTTGTGCGTAAATAGGAGTCACTGTTTTTTTATACATAGAAAATACCCAGAAAACCCGGAACAAATATTTGCAGATCAACTCGCCTTTCGCCCGTCGCGCCACACCGGTCGTCAATATAATAAATGGATAATAATATTAATAGATAAGCGGATTGTAGAAAACAAAACGTATCTAGTGCTCTTAACTTTTACGAAAGTTTTTTAAATCGTTTTAGTATTTCCGGAGATTACATCCATATACAATACACGGTTTTGCCCCTCTATAATATTAGTGGTGATGCCGCCAACTGTTCTTGGTTCAAAATTGTAGGCAAATAATAACTAATACAGTGATGCATCTAGCATTCTGCATTATCTTTGACAAACCTCACAGCACGTCCGAAAATCCATACTAAACCAGTCTCATTTGTTGTAAAGTTGGAACAAAGTATATAATTTGCTACCAAAGGGGTGAAAGTATCAGAAAGTGCTTTTGCAGGGGCCATGACAAATGGAATCGTAGCACATTATGACACTTCAATAATAGCAAGTGCAGAACTTATTGACTTAGACGCTCGAAGTGGATTTCATTTTTCAAAAGGCGGCGTAAAATGAACAGTGGCATATGTCGCATTAGATTGTAAGTTATGGCTCAAGATGACAGTCGTAGATAAATTGAATTTCATGCTATAGGTATAGGTACAACTTGATTCGTTATTCTATGTGTACTCGATCTACTAATATACATATAGATAGATAGAAAGCCCTCTATTGATTAAGATTTATTTATCTATTTTTAATACAGAAATAAATCTGACGGGAAATTTTAGTTTTAGTTCACAAAATAAAATAAAAAACTGTTTTTTAACACGATGAAATAGTAGCCTGTGTATTACGTCAGACGGCTGTAAAGGTAAATCAAAAAGTATCAACTGTCATTAGCATTAGCGCATTTTTAGGTACCCTACACAGCGAACTGGTGTTGGCGGCGGCGGCATCAGTCACGACATACCTACTAGAAATATGACATTTACAGAGCGTCCAGTGATATAAAAAAATACGCGCGAAAATAAAATTAAATGTTCAAATACAGTTTTATGACACAGAACTATTGAAAAATATATAATATACATATATACAGAACTCAATAGTATTGTGATTAAGAATAAGTAAACAAAAAAAAACTTTTTAGTGCCAATTAGCACCACATATCTAATGGAGTCTCAGTCCCTTCAAAAATTGGTGTAATACTAGGATATCATTGCAAGCTTAGCAATATATAATAGGTTAGATTGCTTAGCTTGCAATGGAAGCTTTACACGGGCAATAATTTATAATCTGTCGACTGTTTGTCTCGAACCATTGGATCGTTTGATTGGACTCGTGCTAAATAAGCGGAAAAACAATGGTATACGTAACAGATTGATGCGTTCAGATTGATAGTGTTGAATTGCTGCTGTAACAATGATCTAATGAAATGGAACTGTCAAAGCCATGTAATGGTGATGAACAACTGCTGTCACGTATGTCATTGTCATAATAGGTAGGTTGTTTTGTCTCTGCTGCCAACTTTATAGTGGTCAACTTCGAAGAATACAGTACACTCTGTTTGATACATTTCAAAGGAATGGATATTATAAAACTTTAAAAATAAAACAGAAACTGAAACGACTAATGTGGCGCGGTGGGCCAAGGTCCGCCGGCAACGCATGAGGGTTCGATTTCCGCCTTGGAACAAATGTTTGTACATTGTTGGATCTGCAAATATTTGTATATTCTATGCAAACATATATTTCTATGTATGTAATGTCAATCAGTCATCTATTAAGTTTATCAGTCACCTTGTACCCACAACAGAAGCTCTGCTTAGCTTGGGGCTTAATAAAGTTGCGTGAATTGTCCATTTTCAAAAAAAACAACTCGGAAACTATCGTTGTCATTGACTTCTGCCGCGCAGCAGTACAGCTTATTGCGGAGTTTGCAGATTCGATTCCCGCCTCGGGAGAAATACTTGTACTTTCTGCAGATATTCGTTCTAGGTGTTTGCTATGTAAAACGCAGTAGGGTTATAAAATATAATGTATTAAGAACATATATGTATATGAAAAAACCTGTCAAAGGTACGAGGTAACTGATATTATATAATATCGTATTTCTGCCAACTTTGCCTAGCAGATTATTGGAGAAAGATTATTTGAGACTCAAAATCAGCATAACTAATATTGGGTGAGGTTCGTAAGGACTAGATTGCATATACATAGACTATATAAAAAAAAAACGTCATAATTGCATAGTGCCTTATTATTACTACGCACAACGCCTTTTATGCACAATGCCCTAGTGAGAATGTCTTAGTTGTACGATCGACAGCTATGGCATAAAGTTATCAAAATGAAGGATCTGAATGTTAAAATATAATACTTTGACCTCTTTAAGTTTCTGCACAGCAAGGCAACTCATGAGGTCAGGAAGGTCAGTTCACAGCCGAGGAATTCTTGTCGAGTTGGAATCTGAGCATCCACATACCGGGAGTGTCGACTGATTGCACGAGCGAGTTTTAATTGTTTTAGTAATTACGTTCTGGGACATTGTAATTTCTAAAGGGATGAAACGAAACTGGGGCATCGGCTTTGTTTATAAGGATGGAAGTACGAGTATATCTACTGTTTAGAATTAGTAAATTTTTATTATTTAAGAAAAGCTAAATAAGCCTGCTTATTGGATCGGATCAGACCTTCAAATGTTGAAACGTCACTCTTCAGAACACACTGACAATCGCGCTGGGGCAAACGTGTTCTTGAGTGGAGACCACGCGGTAAACGGAACGCCCTCCGACCAGGTGGGATGACTACCTGCGAAAGACTGCAGGTAAATGCTGGATGCGTCAAGCTGAAGACAGGGCGCCATGGCGCTCATTAGGGGAGGCCTATGTCTAGCAATGGACTAACATAGGCTGATAATGACGAGAACACATGGCTTTATACAAATGTGGAGACCAGCATACACAGATCAGGAATAATTTAGGCACCTCCTAGATGCAATTCAGCAAATGCAAAACTGAGTGACTTTTACCAAATCTTTCTTTTCAAAAACCACCGGAGAATGGTATGTTCAATGCAAAATACTTCAAAGAAAACTTTATTCGCTTGCTGCACGATAGACGTAACGAGCCAACAAAGCTGTTACTCGTAAGGAGCTGTCGGGTATCAGTTGGTCTAAGTTACGAGCGAAAGCTGATTCTTTAGCTGACAATGCGAAATAAGGTAATACAGAGAGTTAAAGTCATATAGATGACATTAAATGACCTTTATCAGGGGATGGGATAGGATCGGTAGTATCAGAGCTCAAAATAGGCTTATAACTCTACTGGACCTAAACTAACTAGGAAAGAAAAGTGTTACATAAAACCAAAGATCGAAAATCGGTACCAAAGTAGAATGCCATTACGCCTTAAGTGTTAAATAAATTGAATACAAGATTTTTTTTAATCATTATAGAAATAAAAAGTATAGGCCGGTATTTCATTTATTTCTGGTATTTTTTAAATATTGTTCTACTTTCTTACCATTAGCATTGTGTTTACTTGGTTCGGTGCATTGTTAGTTATGTTAACTCCACCTTACTTACTTCATATACAATGCCATGTTTACGATCTCTGTGTATGCTTGTTACTTGTCCCCCTCCTAGACAGATGCAAAGCGTTCCTCCGCCACAGGCCTGAAGTTGGAACCTCGCTGCGACTAAGCGTTTTATCGCCTCAGAGCAGCTCAGCTGATTCGCAGCATTCCTCATCTCCCACTGTTGTTCCGTTCGCAACTTTAAATTAAACCTAAGCAATGTATTCTTTGAGTTAACTTGAAGGTTTTGCAAGTTTCTGTTATGCTTTATGTTCATTTGATAGTTTGTTCTTACCTTTGTTCATTTAAACTTAGTCAAATAAGATTTGCTTTTTTTTGCGCACTTCGTAGGTATCATCCTACTCTTTGATCATAGATTGCCACTATATATTTCGTTGAGGACAGTCATTGTTCATAATAATTGACCCAATTATGTGTATGATCTCACGTTTATAACCTGAAACAGAATATCTCCTGAAATAAATTAATTCAAATATGTAATTACAAACAACCAAAATATATTCGTTGCTACCTAATTGAGGTTCTGAAACTAAACAGTTTACAAAATAACAGTTCACAAAATACGGTCGAATGCGAACAAGAAAATACAAATATTCAAAAACACACATTCGAAACAGAAATAACACAAGTTGGAAAACTAATTTTATCCGAAAACCCAAAGGTAAAATGCAAACCGCAAGGTTTCAAACGTGTTTCCACTATTTGTGGAACACAATAAAGTAACCCGCCAACCCGAAATAAAACCCTTTCGTTTCCCTGGAACAAATAGGATACAACTAGGTTCTGTTATTGTCTATGTTGATTCGAAGCTTTATATATTCAGTAGGATCACCTGTTTACAGTACGAGTACCTACTTCGATCAACGTCGGACAAGACCTATCAGTACTTAGGCAAAATAAAATAAATAAATAATGCTGGACAATCACACAGCATAATTTAGCCCCAAGCTAAGCAGGGCTTGTGTTATTGGTGACTTGATTGGATGACTGAAAAATACATAATACAATATACCTAAATAGTTTTTTTATACATATATAGATAACGACATTAACGATCACAACACCCGCGACAAATATTTACAGATCTTATATACATTATCTATGTTTATATCCAAAACCGTAAAAAGTACATATACCTTTGAAAAATACAAGCTTCTAAAATCGTATTCAAACACTGATGTTAGCCTAACTTTTGGTGGAAATAAATAATACACGGAGAAAGAAAACTAAACCCGTCAGACATAGTAGTTCAGCTATTCAATAGTTAAAATGTTAGTCTGTTGTCATTTTTAAGTCTATAGATATTATAGTAGCTGATGGTGTTCCGAATTAAATAAATAAATAAAATTAATTTATTTTAAATAATTTATTTTATAGCATTTTTTAATACTAAGTAAACATTTTGCTACTTATTCCATAAAGCTTTTGTTTGTAAATGTTTGTTCTAACAGCGTTTCGCCACAAAATCGTAAACTCCACTTTGTTGACGCTGACCGCGTGATTTAGGCAAAACGCTGTTTTGCGGTCAATAACCGTGTGTGTGATGATTATGATTCATATAATGTATCTGTAGTGTGTAGTTTGTTTTTTGGGTTAGGTTTCACTTTAAAACCAACCTTTGGAATCCCTTTGAAGGTATACGGAATTGCGGTTTTAATATTAATGACGAAACGGTTTTTGATTAAAATTTTGGATGAGACATTTTTGCCAATTACTTTCAAAAGTAGCTTTCAAATTACTTCAAATTTTAAAATGTATGGACTTTTCCAATTATTAAATTATCTTATTCGCGGAGTTATTATATTTAGCCGTAATGTGAATATTTAAAAATATACTCTATTTAGCTTCAGGCTAGATGATGTGGGGTTGAGAGGATTATCTAGCATTATTCATTTATTTTATCTTGCCTAACTGCTGATGGGTCCTGCCTTATTTATTTCAATACTAGCTGCGCCCCGCGGTTTCACCCGCGTGGTGATAGATATTTTGGATAATATACAATATATCTTTATAAATTTTAGCCTATGTGTTATTCTGATATGTATGCTATATTATTGTGAAGTTTCATTAAAATCCATTCAGTAGTTTTTGCGTGAAAGAGTAACAAATATCCATCCATACTTACAATTTTTCGCGTTTTTAATATTAGTAGGGTGATATTACGCTTAAAATTTTAGAAAGCTCTAAGTACTATATAGTTATTCCGTGTAAGCACTACCTACATTAAATTATCTCTATCTCGTAAAAAAGATGGTTTAAATCTAGCACCAACATATCCCATAATGTTTTTTACATCTTTTGCTTCCCGCCTTCAGTGCTGCCCTCTGCCTGTTCAATCTCACGCCGCTTTGTCGGCACCAAAGATAGATTGAAAACACATAACGATAAGTAAACAACCAAGTAAATTGCTTATAAAATGTTCAAAGGAGTCAGGTTATTGGGAGAAATAAATTTCCCTAGCGCACCTAAAGATTTTCATTACATTTGTAGTCACTTCACCGGGTTCTAGCACAAAGGAATCTTACTTTTATACCTTTAAGGTGAACTTCCGAGATATGCGATAGTTAGCGTTTGACAAAACTTTTTTTAATTTAATTGAAAATTAAAAGTTTACAGGCAAAATACAATCATTAATTAATTAAATAGTTTAGGAATAAGTTTCTAGACATTCGATTCAAAATAACTTTTTTCTTACGTTTTTCTTCCAGAAACGAGATACATAAAATCAGCATAGTCTCATAAAACAATTATTTCAGAGGAATCTGTATTTGTTCCGCAAAACTTTGTTTAGCGTAAAAATCAAGGAAATCGAAGTCAGTTTTCTTCCAAACAACTAAATTATTTAATAAAAACTTCAACAAACCTATTACTATTTTAAGTATTTTCAATAGCTAACGCCTTCCACTGTCTTATCACGCTAGCTCAAGTTTCATTAATCGCTGACTATCGTACCCCACGGAAGTCTACCTTTAGCAGGCATTTATTGCGGTCAGCGAAAAGGTCTCTACATCAAAGGAGAGTACAAAGTCTTCAAGTAGAAAGAAGCGTTTTATTTTGTTGCGAGTTGAACGAGTTAGATTGCTTCCCGTGTTTATCTGCTGATGCTCAATTGCTGGAACTTGTGTTTTGATTTTTACTTTGAGCTCTGTCAATCAGGTTTATTTTCCAGATAAATTATACTGGACATTTCCTATGTGAGCATCATGTAATCCCAAAAATAATAAAAATTAAATAAAAATGAAAATATTTTATTTCAGACAACATTATGAGTCCATATGCTACGACTTTTATGACTAAACAACACACGCAAAATAAAGTTAAAAAAAACAAAAATAGGCACTTGTGAAAAAATGAGATGAAACCAGAGTATAATCATTGATCACCCTCCGCACAAAACACTTCCAGACAGGAGATGATAGGCAGTCAGCCACAGTCGCCAGGATAAGTACAACTCGTTCACAATATCTGTGCACCTTGAGCCATACAAAATGTTTGGCTCAAGGTGCACAGATATTGTGACCGAGTTGTACTGTTGCGACTGTCTCTCACTCTGCGCATCAGGGATGCTGTTTTTTTGCGTATGATAGCATGGAAGCCATCAAGCAGAGCTTGTGCTAAGCTTGTGCCAGAGAACTGATTTGTTCCGGGTGTTCTGGTCGTTATCTATGTATAATAAAAAATATCTATCTATGTAATGTTATTGTATTAAGTAAATAAGTCATCTAGTACCCATAACACAAGCTCTGCTTAGCTTGGGACTAGATGATGCCTGTGGATTGTCAAGCATTATTTATTTATTTTATAAATTGATGTTTTTTGATTGTTGATACTTTTAGTACGCATCTAATTGTTTCATTTGAAAATTCAAACATTTAACATCAAATATTTTTAGTTTACACTAAGCTAAATAAGTATTCTCATGTAAGTGACTGTCTTTTTTTTTTTGAGAATAAATATCTTTTAACCTAATATTTGTCCCTGTGAGGAAATGGAACCCGGAGCTTTCTGCATCACAGGCAGCCCTTCGCCGTCTGCGACATAGAGGTCGTATCAGACGTAAGTCGAGTCAGACTATCCCAGTTACCTGCCAATGTTATTAGACAATCCAAATATGCTGCTTTATAGCATTAACAAAGCATATTTGCAACGTCTGTGAAGGTGCCCGCTGCCGCACCTGCGACGCTGAAGGACGCGGGTTCGATTCCCGTCTCGGAACAAATGTTTGTGTGATCTGCAGATATATATGTTTCGGCTGTTCTGGTCGGTTTCTATGTATAATAAAAATATCTAACTATGTTATCTTTCTAATATGTATATCAGTTATCCAGTACCCAAAACACAAGCTCTGCTTAGCATGAGGCTAGATAATGACGTGTGAATTGTCCAGCATTATTTATTTATTTGTATAGTGTTACCAGTATATCTCCCGACGAGCTCATTGACACGGTTTTTCCCATAATTTTATCGTCTTGTAATAATAAGGTAAAATTGCCGACGAACAGCCAAACCTTTTTACCCATAGCTAATTATATCCATCTAATTACAAATAACTAGCTGCTAAGAATATTTTCTCTAGGGACCCGTTTACTATAAACCGAAGGAAGTCATCAACATACTTTGCGAACGAAATTAAAAGAAACAATTTCACATTTCATAAAGTAGAGAAATGTAGCAGTTTTGCTGAGTTACTTAGATCACGCAATTAACCAACAGTCTGCTTGGAATGCGTAACACGGTGAGGGGTTTGCAGACAGACTTTTTGCTGTCAGAAAATTAAACAAATTCTTTTTAATATTTTCCTTGAAATTGTTTGTATTTTTTTTTATATGTACTGTATCCACACTGCATCGTCTAGACCCAAGCTAAGTCGCTTTGGCTTAGCTTGGGTTGTGTTAATATAGAAATTAATTATTATTGAAAATGATATGAAAAAAGAACCCAAAAATTGTTGTGCCCTGACAGGGTTTTTATGCATTGTGTACCTACCCACTAAGACTACACCTAAGAAACTACCTGTATGCATGAAATTACAATAAATGATATGAATATGAAAATGAGCAGAACACCCGGAACGGAACAAATTTCTGCAGATCATACAAACATTTATCTCCAAGCGGACCAACCCGCAACCTCCTGCGTCGCTGGCGGACCTTTGCCCACTGCGCCACAGAGGTCGTCGAATAATTAATTTAAGAAGTTAACAGATTATTTAATTCAGATCTAGAACGATAAATGCCGGTTCTTCTGTGTTTTTTTATATGCCTTAGAAAACAAAAGATGATCGCTACACTCACAGCAGGAAAAGGGGTAACGGTATAGTTGCAACTTTTGAAGTTGCAACTATAGCCATAAAAATCATGATTTGAATTCAGATTTAGAACGAAACATTTTTTTTTGCGCGTTCTTATAAAAACAAAAGACAACCTTACTCCACTCACAGCAAGGAAAACGTAACGGTCTAGTTACAACTTCAAAAGCCATAAAAATCATTTCCCGCCCACGAGAGAATACCTCGCGGCATTTTGCGGTAGAGAACCTTCCATTCCTCGTTTCTTGTGAATGCACTAGATTTATTTATAAGAAAAACTTTGAAATAAGCGTTTCTCACTTTGTCGAGTCAAATTCAGTTTCTGCAGTTGATGGAGCTCTTTTCATTGTTAGTGGATGGTTTAGTTTTGTTGGGGAATTAAATGGGGCGTTAGGTTATGACCTTTAGTACCCAACTAGAACGTAGTTGTTCAAAAATTCTTGTAATTTTAGCAGATGGTCGTATAATTTTTTACTTTACCTTATAATCGAAAATAATACAACTAGAATCTAGGTTTCTCTTAAAATATAAATATATCGCTCGGCCATTCGGTATTACCTTCGGTCAATGAGTTTTTACCTGTAAAAAACAATTTTAATAAATAATAATAATAATGCTGGACAATTCACACAGCATTATCTAGCCTCATGGTAAGCAGAGCTTGTGTTATGGGTACTAGATAACTGATATACATAATACAATACATTACATAGATAGATATTTTTTATTATACATAGAAAACAACTAGAAAAAATATCTGCAGATCGTACACACAATTGTTCCGAGGCGGGAATCGAACCCGCAACCTCCTGCGTCGCAGGCGGACCTTCGCCCACCGCGCCACATCGGTCGTCATATAGATCGTAGATCGTAGTTTATCCAGGCTATAAGCTATCCTCTTCCTAGTATACATATAATAATGACATCCAGCTGCATCATTTATGAAAAAATATTGTATTTATCTATGACTTTTTTTTGCACGTTGTTCTTTCTTTTTTGTTTTTCTGTAATGTATAATGATGTCTAATATTCATATTAAAAATAAAAAGGTACTCTATTGCATTGGATGTTCCCGTTAGGAGAGATGTACATGTTTGTTAATAAATTAATGAATTCATTTCATCGCAATCCATTCAGCCTTTTGAGCATAAAGGAGTAACACATATCAAACATAAAAACGAAAAGTCTCATCAGTTCGATAAAATTAGTGCAATCAAATCTCGATATAAAACTTTAATTAAATATCGAACAAAACATTGAATGAACTGAGGCCCACGTCTCAGCTGAACAAGTGTCTACAATTTAACTTAGTAGCAGGTGATTAGGTAGAACTTTCTGCGGGTTGCGGCAGGGCCGTCTTGAGAACGGTGACTTCAAGCCTTTACTTTCAGATAACTTTATTTAGAACTAACGCCAGGCCATTAGGTGCAATATAAAAAAAAATATTTTGAAAAAATCATTTGTACAAGTACATGAATATTGCTATAGGCCTTATCATGAGCTCAGTCAGGAGTCTCAGATCCGGAATACGGAAACCGTAGAATTTGTAATAAAATTTTCGATTCCTGCGGGACTTCAACCCGCAACCTTCTCAGTACGGGAATGCTCTAACCAACTGAACTACGAAATCGAAATTTTTAGGATACTATTTAATTTCTTAGAGATTACCCCGAGTGCGGGAGCTTACGCACTATTGGAACATAAAGATGCGCAGAGTGCGGGACAGCCCAACAGCATCCTACAAACTGTAGCGGGCAGGATTGATTCGCCAATATGGCGGAAATTAATAATAAATGTAATTTGATTAATTTAAATTTTTATTGATGATATAATGTGATTTGTTTTAACTTATTTTATTTTTTTCTAATTTATTCTAATTTATTACTATTCATTTTAATTTTCATTTCAATTTAATTTAATTTTAGTTCGTAAGAATTACTAACATTTATTATAAGATTATTACTAACAAATTATGGATCTGTAGTAGTCCAAAATAAAATTATTTTATTTTATTTTTATTTATAAACCTGAGTTTATTTTGTATAAATTGGAATAAACGTTATTGATTTTTATTTAACTATTAATAGTATCGTAGTTTTTTAAACTTTAGCTTATATCGTAATGAATTATTGTTTTTTTTTTAAATTATATTAACATTATTCTTTCTAGGTTATAGACAGGCTCTTTGCCCTCATTTTATGCACTACTAACATTCCTGTGAGTCAGACAGTTATTGAGTTGGTTTTGTATTCGCATGATTTTTTCTGGGTAATAGACATTTGCTTCTGCCCTCATTTTAAGCACTACTAACATCCCTGTGCGTCAGACGCTGTAATTAAAACAGCGGAGTTCGGAACTGCAAGTCTGTCGCGACATGAATATTCCATTGCTGACTCCGCCTGGAGATGTGGATTGGGCAGGTGTTCTGTCAGGTCTATTCATTTGCTTGTATTGAAATATACTCCTTCTCTCTGAGGAGTCAGCAGTCTAGACGGGGTGTGCGACTGTATAATCTTGTGCTTTTACTTATGTGGCATAATACATATATCTCTTACTTCGGAGAAGTGAAATGTCATATCTTGTGGCTATTCTTTCCACTTGTACTAAGCGGTTCTCCTCTTTCTGTGCTTGAATTTGCTGCCAGCTGCTATTTTCCTGGTCAACAACAGCCTAGGTTTTTTTGACGAGACTGTTTTCTAGACCTTCATCAGCCACACCGTAACTAATCATCAGGTGAGATTGTGGTCAAACAAGCTCCATAGACGATAAAAAATGCTGTATGTGCTAACTTTTATATCTCGATGACCTAATTAGCTTTTGTATAGTAGTAAGCTAGTAGCTATTGTAAATATTTGTGACTTGTAATATTCTTTGTTACCAATAAATTGATTATTCTTGATTATATTTTACTAAAGAATATCGAGTAGCCTTCTATGTTGATGTTGGGAGAATTTACCAAAGATTCACAATATATTGAGTACGATAAATATTTTCAAAGACAAGCAGCAGTTTTCAAGTCTTTGTCTACGTAAGATTTATAGTAACAAATAGTATATTTAAACTTTTCCGAAGTCATAAGGGACCTCTATCTACGTGCGCTCGACAAAATGTATGGAAATAGGAAAAAGGTGCAAAGAGGTAATGCTCCTTTTGCGTTGTTCCATGAAAGCCTTTGAGATGCATTGTTTTGTTGTATAAAGGTGGTCGTGGCATATAAACTTGATAGACAAAAATGAGAATGCGTTGAAAAATGCCTCAAAACCACGTCCTAAAAGTCTAATAGGTCTTGACTGTAATCTAGCTAAAACATGGCCTAGAATAGTTACGACTTCAATACTTTTCTACTTAATTTTTTTATTATATTTCTCACGTACCTATGTTTAGCTAAATGCCAGCATCTTGGAGAAGGTTCCGTTAACTCTTCACGCATTAACTACTGAACGGATCGGGCTAAAATTTTGTATACATGTAGTTCTAGGCCTTGACCAAAAACATGAGCTACTTTTTTTCCACTAAATCAGTTCCTATGAGATAGAAAAAGCCTTACACAAGGCGTACGAATCTGCGGGCAGAAACTAGTTGTTGGTAAAGAATAAATTAAAACTTTTTACTAGCTGCGCCCCGCGGCTTCGCCCGCGTCGAAATCTATGTGTCAAATGATTTATAAACAAACCTTCCTTTTGAATCACTCTATTTATTAAAAAACCGCATCACAACCCGTTGCATAGTTTTAATGTTAAGCGAATTTGTTTTATACTATGTAGTGAAGCGTTCTAATCCCACCTCTACATAGTCAAGGTAAGTTTCCGGTATATTGCATGATAAGGGTAGCTATTGAGATGCAACCGACACCAGCCACACCGGTATTTAGTTATTCTGATTGATACTTGTCTAGAGTTGCAGTAGAAGATAGCGTCCCAAGGGAGTTTCTCCCGTTCCTATGTTTAATGAAGTCTACAGACTAAAGCCAGGAACGCCGATATAGCCCGGCAGGTTCATGTAGGAACCATTATTTTGGACCGACTTCAAAAAAGGAGAAGGTTCTCAATTCGTCTGTTTTTTTTTGTGTTTGTTGCCTCAGAACTTTCGACTGGGTGAACCGTTTTGATGATTAAGTTTTATTTGAAAGCTGGTGCTTCCCGTGTGGTCTCATTTTATGATCACCGATATAGGTACATAATACCTACTTAAAGGTACACCCAGATCAAACCATCTACCAGCATTACCAGGGCAAGGCGTCACATGTCTCTTGACCTTTTTGGCACTTAAATTAAATCTTGGTCGGTTCTTGATTATTGTGTTTATTCTGTTTTCTATTATTTTTATCACTAGTTTAAGAACTTGCACTTTATGGTTTCCCATAAAGTACGCTTTCTTTTTTGTCACAATTTTGTTAGTGTTTCATTTCCGCGTTGAGTTTTCTAAGTTAAACGAGGATTAATTCGTAACGTTGTTTGCGAGTTAAAGGATTAACCTCGTATCTCGAGACGCAGGGGTGAAGAGCAATTTGTCTGAGAACAACATACGAGTGTTTTTGTTACATTACGAAGTGGGTTCTCCTTTTAATTTAATTTAAAAGAAATGAAGAATAGAATAGAAAATACTTTATAGCACACACAATAAGCATAATACTTATTCTTTTCGAACTTATTAAAGTGAAATACGTCCAAAAACCCACGTTTTGACTTAGCGACTCAGCGTTTAAACCCATTATTTCATTTATTTAATTTAACATAAGAAAAAACCAATTAACACATATTCCTTACACAATTAAAATGTTCTGTTAACTTGTCCAAGTACTTATTTTGTAATAAAAAGAAAAATAAACAATACAAATGTTTATAATTATTTCATCATTTAAAAATGTTTTTGTTGTAAGTCTCGAATGTACAGTTTAAAATATATATCTGTAAAATGAATCCGGACATTAAAAGAAATACAATAATATTGAATTTTAAATCAATTTGTACTTATTGCGTAGTGTTCTCTGAACAAATTATTCACTATAGTTACTACTCTTCATCATTATCTGTCGTCACTAACGATTTCATACCAGGCATAGGTACAAGAAGGTGTCGATTTGATGGGAACTATAAAATCAAGACACTTTTGTGGAAACTTAACAGTCGGAAAAGAGATCCACATCTACCCACACCTACATTTCATAGATAACATAATCTCGACGCCGCTTTGTCCAGTTCAATCAATCAACCTTTTGTGTGGGGCTCAGTGAAGCATGTGCTATTGTTCATTCACCAATTGATTTTGCTGGTATGTAGGTGAACTATTGTTTGAACCTTTGTGGCTGTTCTACAATCACAGTGACAATGGTAATCACACTGATACGTCACTAATGCTGCAGAGTACATAACATGTCAAGGTCATTGTTTATTGTTTAAAATATTGTTTAATTTCCGTAATGAGCATAACACTTTTATCACACCATGGCATCTAGAGAAGAAGCTATCAATAAAGTTATACAAAATACAAATACAAAAAATTTTGAATCACTCTCTCAAAAAGTGGGCACATAGTCGCGTCGGGTCGCGTCGAGGTGTGAGCTGACCCTGTCCTTATTTCATTACAGTACAAAACAACGATATCAATCGATATCATCATCATCAACCTATGTTAGTCCACTGCTGGACATAGGCCTCTCTCAATGAGCGCCCTGTCTTTACCTTGACGCATCCAGCATCTACCTGCAGTCTTTCGCAGGTCGTCATCCCACCTGGTCGGAAGGCGTCCTATACGTTTACCGAGTCATGGTCTCCACTCAAGAACACGATTGCCCCAGCGGCCGTCGGTACAAACAACTATGATTATCATCATAATTGTTAACAACTGATATCGATTTATTAAATATTAAAACCAACAAATAACTCACGTAGAAACGATTATCGAATGACGAAAACTGTCGATTCACAAATAAACAATTGCTAACGTGGAATTCCTTAACGATGATGATTATAATCGTCGTGAGTACGCATAACAAGTTTTTAATAATTATAAAAACCCCTTACCTCGCAAACGTCGTATCAAGCCTCATTTAGATCCCTTTGATGACACCCCTCAGTTAAACATTAGTTAAAACTTTCTGAATAACTGTAACGCACTCTTGAGCCGGGGTAGAGTGCACTCCACAGTAATGATAGGAGGGTGTAAAGAATAGAGTTCCTGGATCCTCTATCTCATAGAATATTTTATAGAGTAGGCATACGAACAGAATGTCACGCACTTAAAGGTTTTGGCCTGAGCAAATTCCTACTTATATTATAAACGCGAATGTTTGTGAGGATGTTTGTTGATCTTTCACGCAAAAACTACTGAAAGGATTTTGATGAAACTTCATAATAATATAGCTTACATATCAGAATAACACATAGGCTACAATTTATAAAAATGTATTGTATATTATTCAAAATATCTATCACCACGCGGGTGAAACCGCGGGGCGCAGCTAATAACTTAATAATTCTCTAAACTATCAGGAGCTCACGTAACAGCCTAACAGGTAAATTTGTATTCACAAAAGATCCGCTTCGAACTAAATTTACTAATTACATTAACAACACTGGACTTATTTATAGTAATAAATTTATTACAATAGTAAAATGCAAATTGGTAGCTATATTTTGCAACCGCAAACGTTAAACAAGCTTAAATTACCCAATACTAATTATTATCAACAATGTAAAATGTAATAGCCTACCCTCAGAAATACAGTTTATTGGTTAAAATCTTTTTACATGTCAAACCTCAGCTCTCTTGCGGGTATTAGATTCTGCAAGGCTATGTCCTTGCAACACGATTTTTAAATTTTTATTGTGCATACATACTTTCCTTTAAAAAGTGTAATCAAGAATTTTCTATCTTCATCCTATCAAAAGATCTTCTGGCGGCTTATCTACGAGTATACTAATACTAATCCTACTAATATTATAAACGTCAAAGTTTGTAAGTATGGATGGATGGATGGATGTTTGTTACTCTTTCACGTAAAAACTACTGAATGGATTTTAATGAAACTTCACAATAATATAGGTAATATAGTATATTATCCAAAATATCTATCACCACGCGGGTGAAACCGCGGGGCGCAGCTAGTAATATAGGGAAAGGTTTAATTTTTTGTTTGTTTGTATTAAATAAGCTCCGAAAGTACTGGACAGATTTGAAAAAAAAAATCACCTTTGGGAAGCTACACTATCCGTGGTGAACATAGGCTATATTAAAATTTAGAAATGTGAAATTTGAATATAACTCGGGTGAAACCGCGGGAAACAGCTAGTGCAGTATATACTGGAAATGTTCTCATAAGTTTACCGCTTTTCTTCTCCAATTTCACGCAGACAATATGTTACAAACATAAGAGTGAGTGCTTGTAGTTTAGTGTTGTAAGCTGTATTTGCGGACATTGTCACGTCCATCGCATAGATTTCTGCTTTCGTGAGCCGAATGTCTGACGGCGATGTTAGATAGGGCTCTGAGTAATGTTGTATTCATATCAATGTTCTTAATCCGCACATGTGCACATTTTATTTCACCTCCTTTAAGAATTTCATCTGATTCTATGATTTTTCTACCGACTTTGTTAAAAGATTAGTATCTTGTAACAAAGTCGGTAGAAAAATCATAGAATCAGATGAAATTCTTAATAAAATTTCATCTGATTCTATGATTTTTCTACCGACTTTGTTACAAGATTAGTATCTTGTAACAAAGTCGGTAGAAAAATCATAGAATCAGATGAAATTCTTAAAGGAGGTGAAATAAAATGTGCACATGTGCGGATTAAGAACATTGATATGAATACAACATTACTCAGAGCCCTATCTAACATCGCCGTCGTCAGACATTCGTTTAACGTTATCAATACATACGACCAGGCGGCCTTTTTTAATAAAATTATTCAATACGTAATAGAGTAAATAAGTACATAAATGCCTCAAATTAGAGTACCAATTTGCTCAAAAAAATGAAACAAAACACGCAATTGCGTATTTCACAGAATTAAAATAGGCACTTATGTAGTCACATGTTTTTTTGATATAGATCCTAAACTGACAGACAGACCCTAGAAGCCGTCCATGTCCATCAAGTTATTAAAAGAGAAAATAATTTTCTCGAAATTTGCGTTCTACATATTCTATGACAAGGGTATCGTCGAGTAAGACACATTGTATTAACACTTTGACTGCTGAAATCACACGGTATGTGTTTTCTACAAGTGACTAATATGCGTAAATCCACACTAGCGCAGCACACGGCTGAGAAAAAACAGATCTTTGTGACTCAGCACAGCCGTAATATTTTTCGAACGAAACGCATGTGCGGCGCAATACAACCGCTGTGTAAGCGGCAGCACGAATTTTTTAGGTTAAAAAAAAGATCGCAGTCGTCGAAAAAAAATCGCAGTCAAAGTGTTAACCAACCCCTACAGAGAAGAAAATCGATAGTGCGTAGGATTCCTAAAATATTAATGCACGACTTATGGGCGCACACCCTTTTTCACATAAATCAAAAAAAATAGGAGACTTTGGCTACAAATGTACTGAAACACCTTTTTGTGATTTATTTCAAGGCCAGAATGTTTCGCAATAATTTTGTAGAGTTTTTCCAGGCTAATGATGCTTGTACTAAAAATGGCAAGTAATATTTCTTTACAGTTATTTTCGTTTTTTTTTAATGGGAGATATCCTGCTGCTCATTTCCAAATTGAAAAGACATAATTTTAAGTTTTCACAGTATTACCAATTCTAGAGTATGTAATTAGGTCCTATTTTTTTATATTACGCAAGGAAAAATAACTTCATCCAAATGAACAGTTACGGCTGAAATAATGAACTAAAAGCAGGATCTGCAAATGCGAACGACAAATATTTTTTGTCTGTAAAAGTTATAAGAAGATATAACTTTTATCATTTAACCTTTCCCATATATCAAAGGAGAAGATGTATGAATCAAAAGTTTTTCAATAAAGGCCTGTTATTTTGCAAACTTCGAGTCACAGGCCAAAGTTAAAAGCTTGTTTACTAGAAAATGAAACTTCTGCTATTCTAATTATTTTTGCAAAAATCTATCTATTTTTGCGCATGTTGCGGTTGTCTGTATAACAAAGATTTAAATCATCATCATCATCATCAGCCTATAGCAGTCCACTGTTGGACATAGGCCTCCCTCAATGAGCGCCATAGCGCCCTGTCTTCAGCTTGCCGCATCCAGCATCTACCTGCAGTCTTTCGCAGGTCGTCATCCCACCTGGTCGGAGGGCGTCCTATACTACGTTTACCGAGTCGTGAACTCAAGAACACGTTTGCCCCAGTGGCCGTCGGTTCTTCGCGAGATATGGCCGGCCCACTGCCACTTCAGCTTGCTAATTCTTCTTCTTCAAGATTTAAATAGTTTTAGTTTTTAGTTTCATGTGAGATCAATCAATAGTAGGTAAACCTTATAAAAAAAACACGTACTGTCATGAAATTTGGCTCTCAACTAATTAAGTAGCGAATTATCTTAACCAATATATTCTTGATGTTATAGTTATTGATTCCTTTCATAGATAAACAAACCACTTCGAACAATTGTAGCGCCTTGGTGCGCCAGAATTATATTTACTATCCACTTTATTAGAACACTCCTGGGCTATTGGTGGCTTGGGGGCCTCGACAAAGTAAGTAGGCTTTATAACCGCCTCGGTAAAGTGAGCACGCATGCCAATGCTTTCCTTCCCTTGATACACATAAGTAGTCGTTTGAAATTGTACTTAAAGATTTAAGAATATAAAAAGGCGCATTGCACGACGACCTCTGTGGCGCGATGGGCAAAGGTTCGCCGACGCAGCAGGTTGCGGGATCGATCCCCGCCTTGGAACAAATTTTTGTATGATCTGCAGATATTTGTTCCGGGTGTTCTGGTCGTATTACATTATGTATATGAGTTGTCTAGTACCCACGCTCTGCTTAGCTTGGGGCTAGATAATGCTGTGCGAACTGTCCAACATTATATATGTAGAAGTCCGGTCTCACAGACGTCACGTGACCTTTGGCGGGTTCATACAAAAAGGCACATAATAAAATATCCGCTGGTATCGATTCAACCCTGTAGGATACTTACTCACAAACTTAACAACTTCAAAACAGTCGTAAGGAAACTTTTATAGTACAAAAATATCACCGTGGAAAATAGTCAAAATTTATTGACCTACCTGAGGGGTAATTCCCATGAATATGAAATGAAGCATCTGCGTTCCAGGAACGTTGAACATCACAACATGCAGTTGTTTTTATAGACAATAACGGAAAAATCCGTTCAAATACACGCCCGTGCTCCCATTCATTTTTATGGGATTGTTTGTATTGCGAACGGGGAGTGGAGATATACCACAGAGCTGTGGATTCAGAGTGGCATACATATTTACCCATTTCATCATTGGCCAACTAGATAATTTTCTATCATTTCATCACTAACGCCACACAACAGCATATCCTTTCCTGTATTGATGGTACATTAAAGTAATATTCTACATATTATATTATATCACCAATTACAGCTTACTCTGTCGATCGATGCACACAATCATGACTTCTAGAATGACCTCCTAGCCATATTTTCGGCCATGGCAGCCAGTCTCAGCAGAGACTAGCCATGTACATAGGCATATTATAGTGGTGTACTCTCTATATTCCCTCACTCTCATAAACCGATACCACGGCAGACCGATACGACCGGTACCAGCCTGACCCGCAGGTCCAATTGCTCAACGTGCTTTTCAAGGCACAGGGGTGTAACACTGCCAACTTCCTGACTCCGGACTACAATAAACTTACTAGGAATATTGCGTGGTCCAAAAATCTTACTAACAATTTTTAGGAACGACTTCTAGAATAGCGCATCACATCACAATAGGACATGATTTAAAAAACGTTTTATTAATCATAATTTCTTGAACTGTGACCTACAATCACACATCTCTATAGACATTATTCTAGCTGATGGTGTTCTGAAATAAATAAATAAAATATATAAACAAATATCGAAATTTAAATAGATCTAGATGTGTGCAGCTGTTCATGTTCATACACAGATTGATAGATATTGCCTCGCTCCATATTATCACCATTCTGCGACTGCAAGCATCACGGGGCATCAATAGTTAAATAAAGACCTAGATAGAGAATGCTTAACAAATTCATGAAGAGTCACGTCCCTACCTAACCTTCGGTCTACAATAGGCTTTTGTTAAGGGCAGTCTGAGGCCTACAAAATCTGGCATTAGGTCCAAAAGAGCTTAACGCAATTTTATAATGCCAACTAAAAGTAGCTCACTGAAGGTTGGGTTTTAGTTGATTTTGACGACGAATTTATGGTTGTACAAGAAAGTTCAATTTTCTAAACAATGAATTTGCGACGTAAGTGTTCAGATCTCTAGTCTAGGCTTTCATAAGTTTATTTCTATGCCATAGGAACTGATATATGGTATAAAGCTTTTGTATTATATCAGGTCTAAAGTCCTAACGTTTAAAACGGGATATTTACCATGATTTGATTTTTGAGTTAATATATCTGAATAACAGTTATTCCGTGATCATGGCGCATGAAACTGTGCCGAAATATTGGAAAACTCAAAAATCAAATCATGGTATATATCCCGTTTTAAATGACTTTAGTGTTAATAACCATGATAGTTTAAGAAGTTTTATTATATCAGGTCTAGACCTAAAACTATGCAAAGGCAGCCATATAAGTACAGTAGCTTTGGCGTGAACAAGTAACATACTCGTACGTGCATCCACCTATACATACATTATAACTTTCGCATTTATAATAGTGTCATGATAAAAATATTCGTAGTTCCTTTATTAATATTCAAGGCAAAAGTGCACACACAGTGCCATGCGCTTGTGAAGATTGTATGTCGATATTTGATGAATCTATGTCTAAACTATGTATTTCTGTATCATATTAAGCTGAATTACATGCATTAAATTGAATTGAACAGTCTCCCCTGAATGAACTGGATTATCATTTATAATTAAGCCTTCACTGAAAACGGAACATAGGTCAAAGCGTGTAGTAGTGCTTCACGGAGACGATGAATTTTGTATGAAATACTCAGGGTATTTCATCTTGTAACGCTGCACGGTGCACCCGTGAGTCTTTTTTAATTGCTTGGCTGTACACACCACAGCCCTACCCTAGGCTGTAGGGTCCAAACAAACCGAGTTTTATTTTCCTACCTTTTTTAATTTCCCACGCGCCTAGGATAGCCTCAAAGAATTAGCACGCTGAAGTGGCAGTAGGCCGGGATAAAAGTCATTTTTAAATAGGTAAGTATTGGTTAAAATGATATAAATATTTTAATTATTTTAATCTATATACTTATACTAATATTATAAAGAGGAAAGGTTTGATTTTTTGTTTGTTTGTTTGTAATGAATATGCTCCGAAACTACTGGATCGATTTAAAAAATTCTTTCACCGTTGGGCAGCTGCACTATCCCCGGTGAACATACGCTATATTATATTTTCAAATAAGGTTAGGGATCCGTACTAAAACCGTGCGAAGCCGGGAAGGTCCGCTAGTAATTAATATTTATGCAGCGAAAATACGTGCGAAGCCATTTAAAAAGGCGAAAATAATTATGTCTGTCTGTTATCATTTCACGCCTAAACGGCTGAGCTGATCGTAAAGAAATTTGGACTTGGAGTAAACGATATCCTGAGGATGGAGATGACGGCTACTTGAAAAAAGCGTGCGAAACCAAGGACAGAAGATAGTAATATATAAATTTGATACTCAGCCTACAGATACTACGTACGAATGACATATGGGCTTGTCTACGAAACCTGATTTAGGATTTTTTATTTAGGTCTAAGCTCTCATAAAACTTATTCAAGAGTAGATAAATTCACTAGTCAATAACCTCTGTGTATTACGTGTTATGATGGGACATTAATGTCACATTGGGGCTTCAAATTTGCATGTTATTTGACCTATAGGTAGATAAATAATGCTCCTAGGTACAATTTTTTGTCTATGTTTTTGTAAGTCTTTGTAAAACTGGTGAAAATAATAAAAATACGTCAAGAGCGAGTCGGACTTGCGCACCGAGGCGAGGGTCCTGTATAGAAGATCGTGTTTCTTGAAAAATATCATGACTTTAGGTTAACGGGAAACAGGTAATTAGGTAATAGGAGAAAACATTTTCTTTTTTGTGAATTAACTACGAATTTACGGTTAAGTCAACATGAAGTATACATAGGTTTACGGTATATAGCGAGACTAAAAAAAATCTTATTATATTAGAAAAGAGGGTTGACAAACGGACAGACGGACGACAAAGTTATCCGTTAAGGTTTCCTTTTTTTCCTTTTGAGGTATGGAACCCTAAAATCTTGATTATTAATTTACTTTTTTTACCTACTCTGACTATGTACCAACCTGCTTGTCTTTAGCACATTATTAGAGGCCTCTATAATGAGATTATAAACTCTATAGCAATTGGAAGAACGTTCAAGTTACCTAGTTCCAAGGACCATATTCCACGGTTAACTTCTCTAGCTTTTACCACTTTCAAAGATTGAAAAGCTAAAGAACGATTCCCGTCAACTTTCATAAAAGAACATCTGGCTTGAAATATCGAACTTTGTAAGTTGGATAGACAGTTTTAACTGTTTTTATGTTATAGTTTTCTAAATTTAATTTAGGTGTAGGCATGTATTTGCTTTAGACTATAGTCATTAAGGTGAAATGAGTCCCAAAACCCACATTTTGACTTAACGGAAAATCAATTTTAAGGGATCAAAGCACCTATTTTTCGAAAATATTTTGATGAGGATCAAAAGTTTAGGATATTAGTTAGTAAGTTATGGGAGTCGAAACACGATTGACTAAACTTGACTCGATAGAAAAAAATGGCAAAGTTTCCTCTAAATCTTCATTTTTACAGAGATATCTCTACGGGAAAAACAGTTTTATTTGCTAGTTATTTAATATTATTGTAATGGAATTTCTTCTACGTGTTCCCTAATAAATACTTTAAAAAATTATGGTCTTAGTTTTTTGAGAAACTTTATTATTTTAGAGCAATAACAAATTTAAAAATAAAAACCAGTTATTGCGCGCGGGCCGGTCATTCTACCGCTCTTGCCTCCCTTTCTCGCCTTCCCCGCGCGGCGTTCGTTCGTTCGTCCTTGTCTCGAAAATAAATAAATAACTATGGACAATCCATACACCATAATCTAACCCCAAGCCAAGCAGAACTTGTGTTATGGGTACTAGATGAGTGAAATATGTACTTAACACAATAGGTTACATAGATAGATAAATTGTATTATACACAGATACCATACCACACCCGGAACAAATATCTGCAGATCGTACATACAATTATTCCGAATTGAACCCGCAATATCCTGCATCGCAGGCAGACCTTCGCCCACCGCACCACAGAGGTCGTCAATAATAAAATTGTTACCGGGTTGTTTACGAGTATTTAGATATTTTTTTATTGCACACTTAGTTAATAATAACAATTTAAAATAAAAAACTAGATACAATTGGCGGTCTTATCGCTCAAGAGACAACCATGGATGGATAGTATCGTGGACAGTACCAGGATCTGTGTGCTTGCAGGTTATATATTATAAAATAAAATACAATACTTACATACAAATATACTACATACAAATAAAATATATCATCATCATTAGCCTATAACAGTCCACGGCTGGACATGGGCCTCCCCCAATGAGCGCCACAGCGCCCTGTTTTCAGCTTGCCGCATCCAGCATCTACCTCCTTTCGCAGGTCGTCATCTCACCTGGTAGGAGGGCGTTTACACTACGTTTACCAAGTCGTGGTCTCCACTCAAGAACACGTTTGCCCCAGCGGCCGTCGGTTCTTCGCGAGATATATATATATATATATATATATATATATATATACCTATGTATACAGACCATCATAATGACCAATATATACAGACCATCATAATGTACAAATCAACATCGCGTACGTAATTCTGTTTGTCTTAACAACGGACCTCTAAAATTTGTTTTTTTATGTGTTAGTTTTTGAATGTCATGCACCGACGACGATTAGAATAAATAATAACAAAACTATTTTGCCCTTGGTGTGGCAAAATATATATTAGCTAGAATTTTACACATTTTACTCAGATGTAAATAAATCCTACCAGAAGTAGGATCCACTAGAAGTAGGACTTATTTAGTGGTAAAAGTGGTTTAAAAGTATTTATTTTTGAATATAATAATAGTACAATTTTCTATAACTATGCTTGATCTTAAGAGTGCTATGTTTTTCCTAGGGCTAAGTTTATTTGTGTTAGGGGCTAACGCTAAAGTTGGTAAGTTTTTTGTTTTTCAAAGTTCTTTATTTGAGACAAATTTTTACAATCGTAGAATACTAAAAAGATAGCTAAAAACTGTTTAGAACCTAACTAAGTACAAAACTAATTAATTAATAACTCGACAGGCTGAACGCCTTTAAAAGTTTTTTGATAAAAATACTATTTATAATAAATAACACTTATTAAATCATTAAAGAACCAACGGCCGCTGGGGCAAACGTGTTCTTGAGTGGAGACCACGACTCGGTAAACGTAGTGTAGGACGCCCTCCGACCAGGTGGGATGACTGCGAAAGACTGCAGGTAGATGGATGCGTCAAGCTGAAGACAGGGCGCTATGGCGCTCATTGGGGGAGGCTTATGTCCAGCAGTGGACTAACATAGGTTGATGATGATAATGATGATTAAATCATTACCTAATTACTAAAATTATACAAATTTTAAACAAAAGTTACATAAAATAATTACGTCGTATGAGCACTTTGTAAAACGCGCATTTTATAGTCGTTGGTAAGAACGGTTCGATTAATTACAAAAAAAGTGTTCATCCAAAGGTTGCCTAGAACAGATCAATCTTAGCGATAAGGCCCTCCTTTGTACAACTGTTTCCGTATTTGTGTTTTCCTTTTCTGTATTTTTGTATCTTGATATGAATAAATATATTTTGGTCAATTTTGTATCGTCCAAATTTATCACAAATTAATATTGACATCTAGATACTTCATTACCTACTATATAATTATGAGGTGGGACGATGATATAATAAAAGTAGCGGGCAAACTCTGGCCCCGCACAGCGATAGACAGAGAGAAATGGAGTAACTTGGAGGAGGCTTTCACCGCTCTAGGCGGTCCTAACACTATCTAAGTACATAAGTTAGTATATAAGTAATTTAGGAAAGTTCTTTTTATATAAACAAATAGTATACTTACTTAAACCTTTATTAGTTAATATTGTTAACATTAGTGTTTTTGGAACAATAAAGCTCTTTTTATTTTTATTTTATTTTATATTATTTTATTTATTTATATAATTATTATGTGATGATTTTGAGTCAGAGGAATCAAATGTTAGGTTTGTATGTCATTGTAACTATTCCCCGTCCACTCATTTATGCTTGCTATAAGACTAACTATAAAGTTCCCTAATTGTTGACAGGAAAGTGAAGGAAGACCGAATGAAACAATTAAGTATTTCATTTATTTATTTGTTTTCCTTTATTCAGAAACAAAACAATTTAAACTTAAATAATAACTTATAACCAATTAAATGTCCTCGCATGTAATAGAAGTTAAACGATCTGCTCAGAATCCCACAAACCGAGAATGACCCTAATTAGCACGTTTCAGGTAAATACCTGAAACGAGCTAATTAGAGTCATTCTATTGTTATGTCATTATGGGTTTTTAGAAAGCTAACAGTGTATACTTTAATTAACTTTAAGTTATATCTATATTATATATATAAAAGAAAGTCGTATTTGTTACAACACTTATAACTCGAGAACGGCTGAACCGATTTAGCTGAAAATGGGTGGAGAGGTAGCTTAGAACCAGGAGTCTAACATAGAATACTTTTTATAATTCAAACCATTTGACACAGAGATTAGTTTTCCACGGGGGCGAAGCCGCGGGGCACAGCTAGTTTAAAATAAAATTTTAATTTAAAAAAAAAATTGGGTCGAAATGAAAATGGAGTGCGCTATTTCTATGCTCTCGAGTGTATAGCAAAATTGATTACAACTTCTTCGTAAACAAATTAGATTGTCATAAAAAATCGCATCGGTAAAGCATTAAGACAAAATGGGACAAAACTATTTGATTGTCTGTTTGAGTTGTGTTTTAAACCTTTACTTACAGTAGACAAAATCGTGCTATGTCACATCAAAGACTATGCCTTAAAACCGTTAACACTTTGACTGCGATTTTTTTTCGGCGACTGAGATCTTTTTTTTAACCTAAAAAATTCGTGCTGCCGCTCTACACAGCGGTTGTGCTGCACCGCACATGCGTTTCGTTCGAAAAATATTACGGCTGTGCTGAGTCACAAAGATCTATATTTTCTCAGCCGCTGCGCTAGAGTGGATTTACGCATATTAGTCACTTGTAAAAAACACATACCGTGTGATTTCAGCAGTCAAAGTGTTAAGTATACACCCTTACAAATTTCCAACAAAATACCAAAGAGTTACCAGCAACTTAATCACTGCGAATTTAGAACTAAACTTTAGAATTTTTTTTGAAATTTTTTATTATAAGATTGACGACTTTTTAATGAAAATACATGTATAGAATTATTGCTTGACTTGGTATCGTTATTACGGAATTAAATAATTTTTTGACATTAATTATTGAGGTAGCTTAGAACCGGAGACGGACATAGGATACTTTATCCTTTTTTTTTACTTTTTAATCCTCTAAGGCGGAATAAAGTTCGCGGGGTCTGCCAGTTTTTCTATAAATACAATTACAATTATTTCAGCAACAGAGACATTGCATGCTAATATCTCTCAATCTGTACACCGTAATCGGTAAAACATGTTTATTTATTTATTTATTTATTTATTGATAAACTATTTACAATGCCTTTACAGTTGGACACCAAAGCGACAAAGAAATATAACAAAAAAAACTTAAACTTAAAACACAATCCAAAAAACTAACATTCTACACACTACTAACTACCACTTAATATTAAACTTAAAATAAACCTATTTACATATTCCTATGGGTCCTATCCAAAAATGTTAAAACCGCATCCTTGAATTTTGATAAGGACATACAGAATATGTCAACATCCTCCTGTGCACATAAAGTATTAATAGCCCGAAGGGCCCATGTGAACGGGGACTTGCTCAGGAGGTTAGTTCTTGCTTTCGGGATCGCAAGTACATAGCTTAGGTCTTCGGTGTGCGTATACATACTTATTAGGTACTATAGAGTTTGATACCTACCTACCTGTTTGTAACATCTTAATAACACAATATGTTTTTTGTAACTATGTATAACATTGTGTGTGTGTGTGTGTGGCTATCAATAAATTATTTTATTCTTTTTTTTCTCTATGTTTATGCAAATAAATGATCTTTATGTTTACAGCAGACTACATCGTGCCATGTCACATCAACGACAGTCCTGACTGCTACTTGTCATCGGCCAGGAAAGCACTGCCGTTCATCGCAGCGCAGGCAGATCCTCTGAAGTTGGATGACGTCAACGCTGATAAGGACGATCTGAAGTTTCGCTTAAATGAATGTGTCTTAGAGGGCTTGAAGAATTGTAAGATTTTAAAGATAGAGTAAGTACCTACATACCAATAATACCGCCATTTATACTTCATAGTCATGGTTATTATGCGTCCTGTACACATTCGGCAAATGCGTTGGGCCAATGCGCCAACGTGTGAACATTGTTTGCGGAGCGCGCCAAGATCCTTTGATGCGCAAACCGACACTAGTCGGTTTGCGAGCCAACATGTTGGCCGCCAACTTCCAACATGCGCCAAGTAGGTCTCTACACGTTGGCCCAACGCATTGGCCCAACGTGTACAGGACGCATAAATTGCATCATTGTGTACATTTGTAGGTCCTTAGTATCTAGGTAATGTATACGAGACACAAAGGTACCCAAGCAGGGTGTGGCAATAGGTACAGAGAGTGGAAGAAAACCGTTTACCGTTTTCGTCGAAAACTTTCAAAAAATTATGTTTATTAGATGAGAGAGAGAGAGGAGAAAATTACAATTCAATCACTTCCTTTATTCTAAGATTTAGGTCTTGTTTTCTGTTTTGTGTGGTATACTAAAGTGTTTCCTATCTACATATCTATCTACTTATAATAATCAAAAATCCCTGACCACCGCATTTCCGTGGGATATATTATCTCATTATCGAAGAGGTGTCGCATGCGATGAGTGTTTAGAAGTTGACGAATCTTACAGTCCAAGGCATTTAGTTCAGCCTGAGTCCATCATGCATCATAGTAAGCCAAAAGTATCTGTGAGCAGTGGAAGGAGCTAAAATTTTACAGACCTTCAGCCGGTTTCCTAAACGTAGAGGCCAAAACAACAACAAATCAAAAGTTTTGTCTGGTGGTTATTGTGTGGATTTTCTTTAACGATTTGTTGAGCAGTCTGTCATAATAAAGTCCTTGAACTAAGTCTCTTGTCAATCGACGAATTAGTTATGCTATTGAATATAATGCTAGTCGTCACTGGTACATAAATCTGCGTCTGAGAAAATACGAGTACATTAACGCAGTACAACAACATTAATAAATAATGCTTGAGAATTGCACAACATCATCTACTCCCAAGCTAAGCAGAGCTGTTGTTATGGATACAAGATAACTGATATACTTAATACATTATGGACTACTTATTAGATAATTTTATTATTCATAGAACACCCCCGGAACAAATATTTGCAGATTGTGCAGATCTTACGCGCCACAGATGTCGCCAGACATAATAAAGGCTGTGTGTCTAAGCTAAGTAACAGCTAGTTGTTACGCTATCAGGACTTACGGCGATCTAGTCCAAACGCCATGTAGTCGTAACGCGATGTGTTCATATCGCGATTTAGTCATAACTGCTATCTATTCAAATCAAGATGTAGTCTAAAAACTTCTAACCCAGCGAACTTCGGAGGGAGTCGGAGCAACCTTTTCGTATATCGGAACGGAGATTTTAAAAAAGTTTTCTCTATTTTCAGGAGAGTAGAACAATTGAAAGCAGCGCTGGTGTTAGAATGCCCAGTGGAAATAAAGGGGAAATACATTCTAGGAGGAACACTCCTCGGGCTACCTATTGACGGAAATGGTGGCTTGGGAATCCGAACAGGTTCGTTTTTATAGATGTTCACTTACCGTGAGACTTACTCCTTCTTATAGACCCTTAGAAGAACCCTTAGGCAGTAGGAAGAAAAATGGGTTTTGCGTAAGCTCCGGCAGCAAAACCGGTGCAGAAAAATTCAGAGATAATTAGACCTTACTTAGTACTATTTGTAGAGGTAAAACAGCTTCTCTACACCAAATAGCTAATTATTTGATCAAGCATTGATCAGGACCGCTATTAATGGCGTCTGCGTCGTTTGGGGAAGGCCTAGGAAAAACTTTGGTAAGGACTATGTACGCGTATGTTCGTGACGAGTCGTAGCATCAGCATTTAATCAATAAGGTAAGGTACCTTATTAATTCAATGCTAAGGCTACGACTCGTTTATGTAATATTTTTATCTGTATTATTAATGACAATTAAATGAATCTATACAATCGTGGCCCACTTGGTCAAGTTTGTTTCAACCTCAACCGCCTTCCACTGCTGTAGGTACGCAGGTCTCCGTGCAAGAAGAAAGGAAATAAGAATACAGGAATATTATCGTATATATCGTTATAACTACCGCCTTAATGGCTTTCATCTCATAGGGAGTAATGCTCATAGTCCCCCACCATGGACATGCGGGTTGGGGATCGCAATTCGGTGGTAAATTATTCTGCTGGAGGCCCTGATGCCCGCTCCCTAGAAAAAAAATAGTATTAGTAGCCTCTTACGATATCTGCGGCTAGTTTGTTTGAAACCGTCAAAGAGGTTTGTGTTCAAGACTGCATGATGCAGTAAGGAAATTTTAGGTTAACTACATAATATGATATATACTTACAAAAAATATTAGTACCTAGGATCTAAATAACTGTGTTATCAATTGCAGATGTCATCCAGTTGTCGATTACCATAATACTGAAATCATATAAAGGCAAGGACAACGAAGACCACTACAAAGTCGCGAAATTTGAATACGAGTATGAACCTATCGCTCGCGTACATTACAAGTTTGAAAAACTGTCTGGCGGAGATGCAGAAAAAGGTGACTTACTGTTAAAAAAAATAATATAAGTTTTTTATTTCAGAAAAAGCTACTAATTAGGTACATGCGTCGTGGCTGCGAATTTTCCTTGCAAGAAAATTCCCTATCGTCGTCGAGATTTTAACTTTATTATTTATTGTACAAAAAACGTCACACAAATGTACAAAAAATCGATCTAGATTTAAATTCAGGCTTTAGCTATAAAAAAGTAGTAGTAAGAAAAGTGAAAAAAGTCACTTTTTTTATAATTCCTGTCCAAAATTTTACCTGTGACGTATAGAAGCGTTAAATTGTGTTAATAATTATCATGGTCTTTCAGCTGAACCATTGATGAAGCTTTTCGATGACCCGGAAATTAGCAAGGAGATTCTGAGGACGTTCGCAAAGCCTGTTGTCGAGGAAGTAGTCAAGAAGATCATCAGCGGTCCTGTCAATGAATTCTTTAAAAATAACCCGTCTAAAGATATTGAGTTACCCTAGAAACTGTGAAGAAAGTAAATTAAACGAACTGTTATAAAAAAACTAAGTTTTTATTTTTCTATAGAAAATTAATAGTACATTCCTTTTATAACATACAACCATATAATTGAATGAATTAGAACTAGTATTTATGAAACAATTGAGCTAACTGCAGACTGGTGCAAAAAATCAACAGGTAGCTAAACTGATCCATATCAATATCAGTCAGAAGCAGAAGACGCTGGCTGCATTGCCCCGCTGTATGGCAATGCTGATGCGTTGCGCCAGATACACACCAGCTCAGCTTAGCGCAGGTTCTCTTGTCTTTTGGTCTTTTATAATATATGTAAACTTCGAACGAAATATAAAACCAAAAAATATTCTTATAGAAGAACCAATTAAATCATATAAATTGATAGGTCCT
This sequence comes from Eupithecia dodoneata, assembly GCA_947044415.1. Taxonomy (NCBI): domain Eukaryota; kingdom Metazoa; phylum Arthropoda; class Insecta; order Lepidoptera; family Geometridae; genus Eupithecia; species Eupithecia dodoneata. The sequence goes on from OX345665.1 coordinate 3,942,582, forward strand.
ACACTAGCAATTAGCCAGTGCCAACCATAAGCATAATTTGGTTGCTAGGTAGGCTAGGCAATGTCAAACAAAAAGTCAAATAATAAAAGGTGCTTAGGTATAGTTTTTTACTGTTACTTAAATTTCAAAGTCAAATAAAAACGTACGTTGTTTGAATATCTCACGCATCAGGAGGTTACTAATTACCTAATAAAAATGCAGCCGTTAATGAATATGTTATTAACTTATTACCTCTCATTATATATTAATTTCCCGTTATGACCTACGGAGCTGAGATGTGGACACTCACGATAGGGCTAGTCCATCAGTTCAAAGTCGCTCAGCGAGCTATGGAAAGAGCTATGCTCGGAGTTTCTCTGAAGGATAGGATTCGTAATTAATACATCCGACAGAGAACCAAGGTTATCGACATAGCTCAAAGAATAAGCAAGCTGAAGTGGCAGTGGGCCGGCCATATCTCGCGAAGAACTGACTGCCGCTGGGGCAAACGTGTTCTTGTGTGGAGGCCAAAACTCGGTAAACGTAGTGTAGGACGCCCTCCGACCAGGTGGGATGACGACTTGCGAAAGACTGCAGGTAGACGCTGGATGTGGCAAGCTGAAAACAGGGCGCTATGGCGCTCTGCACAAACAAAGCATTGTTTGTACCATAGACGAAGAAAACAGTTATTATTCGTCCGTGCTTGTATGGAACCCTAAAATGTACATTTGTACAATGCATCGACCGACGGCTTTCCAACATTACCAAAGGCATGTAAAGGTTAATAAAATGCAAGACCGCATTCTGGCACACCAGCTTTGTTTAATGTACACAAAATAAACGTCTCAATCAAATAAACATAAATACTATTCAGTTTTACGATTAAAAATAATTTTGGATACGTCTTTATAGCCTTTCCACCACCTACGGTGCGGCTTCGGGTTCAATAAACACGATACTTTACGACAGAGCTACTTGCAGTACGTCTGTGCCGTTATATTTAATTGTATATTGGTGTAAATTAAAGTTTAGGTAGGCATATCAATGTATATTAGGATATTTTTAACCACCTTTTGAAAAAATAAGGAGGTTTTATGTTCGTCTGAATGCTTTTTATGTACCTATGTTCGTCGATTTCTCTGTCAATTCTGAACTGATTTAAAAAAATATTTTCCTGTATATTGTAAAGAGATTGGGAATAGTCGCAAGGTGGTCTCATAAAAATTGTATTCACGAGGAATTTATGCCGCAAAACTGAAATATACAGTGTAAAATTAAGGTATTCGAAATCAGTTTTTTTAAACAATCAAACTATTAATTACCCACCTGGCAGGAGTGCGTCTGACACTAGGATTACCGAGTCGTGGTCTCCACTCATTAATATATATTAAGCTCGATAGAGATAGAGATAATTTATTTACAAAAACACATGTAAACAAAGATGGTAAGTAATTTATGTTTATGCCCCAAACGGCTAGAGGGATTGGGCTGAAGTTTTGCATAGCAGCAGTTCTGTGCCTAGAAGCGGAATGGCATAGGTACTTAATATCATCATCATCAGCCTATAGCAGTCTGGTGGACATAGGCCTCCCCCAATGAGCGCTATAGCGCCCTGTCTTCAGCTTGCCGCATCCAGCATCTACCTGCAGTCTTTCGCAAGTCGTCATCCCACCTGGTCGGAGGGCGTCGTTTACCAAGTCGTGGTCTCCACTCACGAACACGTTTGCCCCAGCGGCCGTCGGTTCTTCGTGATATATAGCCGGCCCACTGCCACTTCAGCTTGCTAATTCTTAGAGCTATGTCGATAACTTAGGTTCTCTGTCGGATGTATTCGTTACGAATCCTATCCTTCAGAGAAACTCCGAGCATAGCTCTTTGCATAGCTCGCTGAGCGACTTTGAATTTATGGACCAGCCCTATCGTGAGTCCGCGTCTCAGCTCCGTAGGTCATAACGGGTAGGACGCACTGGTTGAAAACTTATACTTAATATACCTGTACTATTTTTATAAGCATGGGAACAAGCATGCTAAAGCTAGCTTACCTATAGGTAGGGCAGTTTGACACATCTTAATAGACAACGATGATACTAACAAAAAAGTTCCAAGGGTTTTGTTATTATATTAGATCTAGTGCGTAAAAATATCGAGTGAAATATTTTTTTAAATACGTAAAATAAATTTTAGTTTTCAAAGAAATTATGACTAGTGGCCACGAGGATATTTCTAAGAAATCCAAAATTTACCTCTTGGCGCAATTGTTTCGCGCTTTCCCTTACTGAAGGAAGATTGCGGATTCTATAGCCGTCGAAATCGATACATTTTTGGGATATAATTTGATTTCTTTGAAATATTTTCGAACTCAAGCATAGTAGCGTACAGGTAGTTCGCCTGGTATAAAACATGACTTATTAGCCCATTAATCAGTTCCCAACAATTCGATTCACAACGAATACATCCGACAGAGAACCAAAGTTATCGACATAGCTCTGAGAATTAGCAAGCTGAAGTGGCAGTGGGCCGGCCATATCTCGCGAAGAACCGACGGCCGCTGGGGCAAACGTGTTCTTGAGTGGAGACCACGACTAGGTAAACGTAGTGTAGGACGCCCTCCGACCAGGTGGGATGACGACCTGCGAAAGACTGCAGGTAGATGCTGGATGCGGCAAGCTGAAGACAGGGCGCTATGGCGCTTATTGGGGGAGGCCTATGTCCAGCAGTGGACTAATATATGATGATGATGAATCAGTTCCCATGGGATATAAATAATCTTAAAACGTTTCCATAAAAACAACGGTGGCAGAAACGAGTACCTGCCATTAGGTAGGTCGTTCTCGTTTCTGCAACGATCTTATCCTACGACTTACTCTTAGGATGATCTAATTAAATTACCAACATCACAAAGATCCACTCGATTTAAAATCGGCAGCCACAAAGACAATACAGAAATCTATTTTAAAGCCACTAAATCCCTGTCCTGTTAACTTGCACATTGGAGTGCACTAATTAGTGGTGGCCCCTGACGTTATCGACGTCGACACGTGCTAGACAAATGACATGTCGATGAAACGGGCACATCACTAGTGGGGGACTGTTTGGATGGGCTTCAATTTGTGTTAAGACTGATGAAAACTGTTATGTTATGGTGGTTAAAGTACCTATATAAAACCAGGTTAAAAAAAACTTGCAGGGCAGTCTTTGGGGACTGCCGATAGAAGTTGAAACTAAGTAATATTTTATTTATACTGGGAAGCGTGCGGTGACGGTGACGCGAGCTTCATGATTTTTGTTCAGCCAAAAAGTGCTTAACGCTCCTAAAGAAGTTTTTACTTTAAATATTATACATTTTATTTATTAATTACACATAAATTGATAGAAATAAAAGTCAATCACCGTTATAAAATCGATTTCTTGTATGTCTTTGTATAGAAGGACAGAACTTATCTTCCAAATCATTTTAAAATAATAGGAAAACAAACGGGAAAATTTCAGTGATTACTGCTGACGCTAAATAGGGTTTTAAGTACCGTGGTGCTCACCAATAGATTATAATAATAATAATGCTGGACAATTCACATCGCATCATCTAGCCCCAAGCTAAGCAGAGCTTGTGTTATGGATACTAGATGACTGATATACATAATACAATACATTACATAGATAGATATTTTTTATTATACATAGAAAACGACCAGAACACCCGTAACAAATATCTGCAGATCGTACACACAATTGTTCCGAGGCGGGAATTGAACCCGCAACCTCCTGCGTCGCAGGCGAACCTTCGCCCACCGCGCCACATCGGTCGTCAAGATAGATAAATAGATTGCTATTGATGAGCGCCTATATGTACAAAAAGATTCAGTCTTATAATTATGGTCTGTTACTTGTGGGGGTTGGGGTGTTTTATGTTTTCGATCTCTGATAGATTCTAAAGTTTTATTGTTTAACTTGACTATCTGTTCCCGCGGCCATTCTCGCGTTTAATTTCCATTTTCATATATATTATTTTTTTGCGTGTTTCCCCTAATTCTTTTCTTTTTCGAAAATTACTTAGCTTAGTTCGTTTCTCCTTATAAAATCTTTATAATATATCTGCGAGTGAAAGTTTTTGAAATAACAATGGATAACTTTCTAGCTCTCGGGTTTTTCTATTACAAATCCCGGACTCTTCATGTTTATAATCATCAAAATGCTCATAAAACGTTTACATGTTCAATCAGCCGTTCAAGTTAAACATGATCAAATTAGAAGCAACTTCACAGACAGTCGTAAAGTTTGGAATAGTCTAATATTACTGGAATAAGTAGTAATAAACGAGCTACTGCGGCTCAGGTTGATTAGCTCACTTGGTCGCATAAATTGATAATTAAGTTCTTGTTTAGAAAATTAGAAGCTCAATGAACTGAGGTAAAGCCGGGGACTGGTTTATTTGCTGTGTTGTCTCATGTAATTATTGATTTTAAAGGTATGTCATAACAGATCTTATAAAAAAAAAAAATGTAAATAAATTACAAGCACTGTTTTTCGTACAAAAAAGTTACAACATACACTAAATAGTTAAATTTTCGGAACGAGATCTAAAAAAACCGCTGAACTATTTGCTCTTGGTTTCACCTACTCTAAATTATCTTCCTGACACACAGTCTGCCGAAAACCCTGTATTTTAAGTACTGTATTAAATTTAAAAAAATCTTTATTATATTACTCTGAATTACATTAGTCTGGTTCAATACTAGTGAAAATTTTATCCTAGAATGCATGAAGCTAGGAATGCACATATCGAAACTTACGAAGGTATTTTTACACTTCGCGTTACAAATCATAATCTTCTATATAAATAAAAATGAATTGTTGTTCGTTAGTCTGATTAAAACTCGAGAACGGCTGGGCCGATTGAGCTGATTTTGGTTTTAAAATGTTTGTCGTAGTCCAGGGTAGGTCTAAACGGTGAGAAAACATGGTAAAATTGCGCAGAAATTTCCACGCGGGTGAAGCCGCGGGGCGCAGCTAGTAGTTACATAAAAATAAGTACCTTTTGTTTTGATATAAAAATATGTTTGAGATTCACTCTTACAAAACATGCAAGCTTTAGGGAAGCAATTACATTTAGTAACATAGCCATTTTTGTAAAAATACTCTATACTAAATAAATAGTTTTTAATTTTTATTGCAAGTCCCGAAGTTTCGGGATCAGATTTTAACTATGAAGAATTCACTCCGTTAACTTTAAACCTTATTAAGACCCTGTCTTCTTCCGTAATCACTTTACTACCAACCAATAAACACAAATTTTAACGTTGTAGAACTAAACTACTAAACTAACGACTTTATACAAATAGTCTGTGCACATTCACTAGAAATAGCAGAAATTGCTAAATTTGCAACAAAGAACAGAACATTCAAGTTGTTCGCAATATCAATAAAATTCTAAACAACCAAATAAATTTCATTAATTAACTTTCATTAAAATCACTTTTGTTCTGATAACACTTTCAACTTTTTCCGATGATAAGTAATTTTATTTATATATTGAGTAGACCAGAAATGTATTATTTAAAGGTACTTAGTCCATTACACAAACTTAATGTACCGATTTGTATAGTATGTCTACATAATAATATGTATAGTAAAAGTAAAGTAAAGTAAAATGTTATTTATTGACAAAATAGACAGTGAAACAGGCAATACGAGTCCATAGTCCATAGGCTCCTGAACTAGTAAAAACTGTGTTTCAGGAACCAATGGCTTCTCCAACTAATATTAACATACAATTATGTCTATGCAACTAAGGATATCTTATAACTAATTTTAATTGTAGGTACAGAGTAATCCAGCTAAATAAAAACATAACATATAATAATATACTTACATTTGTTTCATTTATAATATAAATAAAACAAATACAAATTATATTATGATCTAACCAGTTTTTCTGTTTAGAAATCGAATAATAGAATGTGCATCGAATACAACGATAGGAAACGTTCCACCTCACCAAAAACCGCGGTATATCGAGTTCCGAAGTAACTACATTTATGTCGGAATTGAACCTCGTATAACTTTTATTCTTGGCGTTCCAAATTAATTGTTTATTTCCATGTTGGATCGTAAAGTTCGGAACCGCAAGCCGCAAATTCGCCATGTGTTGCTCTATGGGCTTCTGCTTTTAGATCCTACCTCTATTGCTTGATTCTATTGACGACCTTTGCGGCGCACCGAGTGAAGGTCCGCATCCGCGATTGTGGGTTAGATTCCAGCCTTGGGACAAATGTTTGTACGATCTGCAGATATAACATATGTTCCCGGTGATCGAAGTATTTTCATAGGTAGATACTTATATTATCTTACGCTGGACGCCCTCCGACCAGGTAAGATGAAAATCTGTGGAAGACTTACAGGCAGATGCTGGAAACTGAAGAGACTGGGTGCATTAGGGGAGGCCTATATCCAGCAGTGGACTATAGGCTGATGATGATGATGACTACGTTTGGGGGGTAGGTAATCGCAATAACAGCAGCAGCGCTCTGTTAAAATATACAGAAGGAAGCTGCTGCCCTTCTTCTGACAAGATTTTTTCTTAGATCGACATACAACGCACAAACATTCACAGCTGGACATAAACCTCCTACAAACAATACCATAAAATAGCGGCAAATTTTTTATACTTACATATGACAGGCTAGATAATTCTGTGTGAAAGACGACCGATGTGGCGCGGTGGGCGAAGGTCCGCCTGCGACGCAGGAGGTTGCGGGTTCGATTCCCGCCTCGGAACAATTGTGTGTACGATCTGCAGATATTTATTCCGGATGTTCTGGTTGTTTTCTATGTATAATAAAAAATATCTATCTATGTAATGTATTGTATTATGTATATCAGTTATCTAGTAGATAGATAGATAGAAAGATAGAAAATTCTTTATTGCACTTTAACTATAAACTATGTACAGTAAAAACTTAAAAATTAAGTACAATTGGCGGTCTTATCGCTCAAGAGCGATCTCTACCAGACACTACCCATAACACAATCTCTTACCATGGGGTTATTTATTTATTTATTTAATTGTCCAGTATTATTTATTTATTTATTTTTAGGTGTGCGAAAGGCCTTATCCGTTGGTCCAAGACAAGTGATAATTTTGATCTTCTATGTCACACCATTACCGGTACCGCGTTCCTTAGAACTCTCACATGCCCCTCGTAAAACCAAGTTATTAATTTACTCGGGACGTTTTATGGGCCATCAAAGCTTTGGGTCATTGTAGACAGCACTGTATGATACCTACTGTATAGCCTTTACTAAAGGGATACGATGATATTGTAAACCAAAATCTAGAAAATATACTTAAAGAACTATCTAGAACTATATATACTAGGTGACTTTAACGCCTTTGTTGTATTTCCAATTTTTTTTTTTAGTTACGATCAAATATACTCAAATTTATTGTATAGATAATGATATTTTATCAAATTGGTCCCATTAAAAATATTCCAGAGGAATTCGTATTTATCCCGCAGAGCTGAAAAAACACATAATTCTTAAGAAAAATCACGACTAGCTACAACAATTTTACTGATATCTTCGCTAATGTTTTTATGAATCTTTCCTTGTTGTATAAAAGCTGATTTTGAAGAGGTCCATATATTTTATCCCAGAGGAATTTATATTTGCGCCGCAAAACTGTTTTGTCTCCGTTTACTGAGTAAGACGCTAAAACATCATCGCATGACAATTTTTACAATCACTGGTAACAAATGGTTTCCATAGCAACGGGCGTAAACAAGATTTTCATTCTATGACAGAATGTCACATGGATCACTCACATCAAACTACATTAGACTCGAATTTTATCTAGATGTCGCCACTTACAAACAAAATTTGATTGCACTTTCGAAGTGTTAAGGAACACTTCGAAAGTGCAATCAAATTTTGATTGCACTTTCGTTTATTTTATTTATTTCCTTAACTTCCAAACACAGGGTTTGGAAGTTAAGGAAATTAAGTAATAGTGAAGAATTCAGATTAATACATTCATTCTACAAGAATGCAGACTCGAAAACTTCATTTCTTTAGGCTTTTAAATAAGCACAAAAAAGATAAGACTAGAAAAAGGTATCCAGTTTTCTTGTCCAAAATACCAGTAAACTTAGACTAGGCACACGGGTGGGTAAGCATTAAAGTGGTGTAATTTTTCTCAGGCCATTTGTGAAAATGGCATTGCAACACCAACATTTTTACTGTTCCTGCCTTACTATCTTAAGTTGGGCCATAAAGCCACAAAAAGCTGTCAGTAGAGTCACCCAGAAGGCCCACTCTCATAATGACGAAAATTCTACTATTTCAGACTTCATGCTGAAATTTCAGCCTGGTTACGACTGCTTGCCGTATTCCGGTTCGGGGCAATATTGTAAATGTGGCTCGATTTTGCCCCACTATGGCGGAGGCCTGTTCACTGGTGGATTTTTAGTGGGTTCAAGACCCATACAACCCCTTCGGCACCCTGTGTAGAAGGGACAGTACGAAGGTATAAGACTGCTTCAACCCCTCCTTTTTTTAGGGGTGGGATACCCTAAAAAAAGAAGGGTTTGACCAGTCTTCCTTATCAGCTTACATATAGGTACATAAGACGTGTAACTGCATACCTATAGATAGTGATTTCTAAAAATGGCATGCTGTACCGCTTAGATCTAACTCGTAACACATCCTACTAATATTATAAACGCGAAAGTTTGTGAGGATGTTTGTTGCTCTTTCACGCAAAAACTACTAATGTATTTTGATGGAACTTCACAATAATAAAGCTTACATATCAGAATAACACATAGGCTACAATTCATAAAGATATATTGTATATTATCCAAAATATCTATCACCACGCGGGTGAAACCGCGGAGCGCAGCTGTTATCTATATAGAAAAAAGTCTATTCATAGGCCCGTATTAAAAAAACTTGCTCAGTCATTGATGCTTGCTTAACGATTCTCTACGGCAGAAGCATTAGGTACACACATATAGATGTCCAGTTTCAAAATAAGAGCTTTAGTTATCTACGAACTTAACCTTCTGGTTGGAAAAGCGATGCTCCCGTCATAAAGCTTTAGCTGTGAATTCTCAGATGCGCTAAGTGAAAAGTTGGTTGTTAGCGCGTCGGGTGTTGAGTTACAGCCAAATAAAACTGTTACGACATAACAACTTTTTTGCGACTGCACTTGACAACTTTTAAAAGTGTGGGTAGAGCATTTTGTCCCGTATGAGTAACAAAAGTGCAGAAAATTCTATCTTTAAAGAACCAATGTTATAATAACATTACATTAATATTAATATATAAATAAATGCGAAAGTTTGGATGATTGGATGTTTGTTACTTCTTCACGCCTAAACAGAATGAAAACGTCTGAAATTCTGCATAAATGTCCCTTAGCCAGGAATCAAACCTAGGCTACTTTTTATTCCACAAATCAGCCCGGGGTGGTATAAAAAACGAGCGAAGCAACGCGTGCGAAACTGCGGGTAGTAACTTGTAATTTATATATAGGGATAGAATACATTACTTAGTATATTTTTTATTATACATAAAAAATATTCCAGAACAAACGGAACAAATATTATTTGAAGATCGAACAAACATTTGCACCAAGACGGGAATCGAACTAGCAATTTCCTCCGTCACCCTCCGCGCCTCATCGGTCGTCAACCTATTATTTCAATGCATAGTAGCATGTGCACTGAAATATGCAGTCTGTAATTCGCCATTGATTACCGCTTTTCTATAATTTGAAACAATCAGCCATTGATCCTGGTAGTTAAAAATACTGCTCATTAATGACTCATTAAATACTGTCGGAACTTTTACGACGCAATTCTGAATCTTAGAGAATAGATTTCTAATTTAGTTTAAGACAAGTAATTACCAATTACTGGTATTATAGGCTCGGAGTTTCTCTGAAGGATAGGATTCGTATCGAATACATCCGACAGAGAACCAAAGTAATCGACATAGCTCTAAGAATTAGCAAACTGAAGCGGCAGTGGGCCGGCCATATCTCACGAAGAACCGACGGCCACTGGGGCAAACGTGTTCTTGAGTGGAGACCACGACTCGGTAAACGTAGTGTAGGACGCCCTCCAACCAGGTGGGATGACAGCCTTCCAAAAGCCGCAGGTAGATGCTGGATGCGGCAAGCTGAAGACACAGCGCTCATTGGGGGAGGCCCTATTTCCACCAGCGGACTAATATAATACTGATAATGATGATGGATAGTATTACTTAGATTGTCAAAGTGCATCTTCTCGGTAGACGCATTGAAGTTTCGGGCATATTGTTCCGTACAATGGACAGTCACGGTGCTTTGTTATGGTTGCTACTTTGCCAGATAATGACCTGAAGTTACGTTATTGAGAGAACGTGCATGTTGGCAGAACTTTGAAGTATAAGCGTCTTGGCAGAATTAGTGAGCTGATGAAGAGTAGATAGGATCTGCCTATCATATATACATCTAGATAGAAATTTCTTTATTACACACTTATATTAGAAACTATGTATGTACAAATAAATGTTCACCAACGAAGCACACTTTATACATTACTATACACTACTAAATATGCTGGACAATTCACACAGCATTATCTAGCCCCAAGCTAAGCAGAGCTTGTGTTATGGGTACTAGATAACTGATATACATAATACAATACCAATAACAAAAACAAAAATATCTACCTATGTAATGTAGGTATAACTTTACATAGGTAGATATTTTTAAAAAACGACTACAACGCCCAAATTTCATTTCATATAAATAGTTCTGGACAATTCGAACTACATTATCTAGCCCCAAGCTAAGCAGAGCTTGTGTTATGGGTACCAGATAACTGATATACATACATTATATAACAGATATTTTTATTATACATATAAAACGACCAGAACACCCGAAACAAATATCTGCAGATCGTACCAACTTTTTCCCCGAGGCGGGAATCGAACCCGTAAACTCCTATGTCGCAGGCGGACCTTCGCCCACCGCGCCACAGAGGCGTCAAATGAACCCGGAGACAATGCGTGCGACCCGTTTAGCATTCGTCGGCCTGGGCTGTGCAATTAAAACGGACAATATGAACAGACGCGGCCATAGATCTACTAATAATAGTAACTGTAGAATTAACTGTAGAATTGTCTAGGCACTGAAAAGTAATAATTTGGCGTGTTTTAAAAAACTACTAAAACTAATAACTACTCTAAACCGACTTCAAATCCCATAATAGTGAAAATGGGGTTGGATGGAAGGGACACTTCGATAGCGCCATTATATTTTTCAAGTGGCGACATCTAGATATAATTCGAGTCTAATTTAGTTTGATGTGATGAGTGATCCATGTGTCATCCACATGGAAAAAACGACGAATGAAAAGACCTCTCGTTTACGCCCGTTGCCATGGAAACCATTTGCTACGATTGATGTGAATATTGTTTTTTCAGATTGACGGAATAATCCATCGAGATTTCTATGGGACTAATTTGTGTCCATTATCTATACAAAAGGTATTGATTTTTTTTTAATATTCCGCATAGAACATAGAACCGAACATAGAACCTCCTCCTGAAGTCGATAATAATTAATAAAAGAGGTTATTGTCTTTATTTAGCAAGAAAATTATGATGCAAATTGCTACTATTTAAATTTGGTTCAGGTAATTACAGATTGATGCAAACAAACTATTACTGATTCGAATTAGTTTATTAGTTACCTCTACTTTTTAACTAATTATAAATACTTAGATGTTTTCGGAAAAGAAGTAGGGATAATGGGTACATAATTTACGTAATTTTTTATAACAAACTGTTAAACCAAAAAATACTTCCGTGCAAATCAATTAATTAATTGCCGGACAATCTAGCAGCATCATCTAACACCAAGCTGAGCAGAGCTTGGTTATGAATACTAAAAATGTGTAAAGAACGTAGTCAGAACTTAATAGCGTTCAAAATACCATAATGATTGCGACATAAACTGTAAAAGCGCCTAAAAGAAATATTTTCGCAAAATTGCACCTCCATAATTTACTACTTTCCTGAACCCATAAATATTCATTCCCGACTCAACTGACTTGCTGGCGGCGCTAGAAACTGAAGGCATTTCGCTGCCTACTGGTAGGTACTCTGAGCTTATATATATCGAAGGCAATTTCTTTTGATTGCTTCGAATAATCACTTGAAATAATTTTCATTATCATGCGACGAAACTGCTAAAAGAAATAATAAATAATGTTGTACAATCCACCCAGCATCATATTCTAGCCCTAAGGTAAGCAGGTCTTGTATTATGGGTACTAGATGAGTGATTTACTTAATACATAGATAGATATTTTTTATTAAACGATTTTTTATATAGATAACGACTAGAATACCCGGAACAAATATCTGCAGATCGTACACACAATTGTCCCGAAGCGGGAATCGAAACCGCAATATCCAGCATCGCAGGCGGTCCTTCGCCCACTCTGCCACAGAGGTCGTCTGCTATTGTATATCAAACATTAAAGAGCTTTATTTCCTTTAGAAATTACAGTACTTACGGACGAGTTGTTGGATTCCCCCTTACACCCCTTTTAAAGTGGTATTCTTACAACTACTGTAGGTACCTAATTTCCGCCAAAAAGAAAACATTTTGACATCGTTTCCCCAACTACGAGTAGACAAGCCAACTTCACAACAAGATAAAACGAAGGTGCCGCTTTCTGCGAGCAAAATGTATCGATTGGTGCTAGAGATATGACACTACGCTTCGAGGGCCCTTATCCTGACGATTGTCGACGCGATTGCGAGTCGATGTGGTTTGCCGCGGAATAAGAGGGTGAAATCAAAAACACATTATTTGAGACGTGCCCTACTATGGTACAGGGATTGAGATTTGTTTTCTTGCAGAACTAACTTAACTCACTTCTTACTTGAGTTGGTTCTCTAGTTTTCCTGGAATTAGTTATTTTTACGTTTCAAATGTGTAACTAAGCGGATATAGGCCTCCCCTAATGGGCGCCATAGAGACTTGTTTCGAGCTAGCCGCATCCTGCATCTGCCTGCAGTTTTTTGCAGGTAGTCATCCCATCTTGCCGGAGGGTAACCTATGCTACGTTTGCCGATTTACGAAATTAGTACTGATAAACTATTAGCAATATGGAAATGAAATAGTTCGATAAAACTACATACGAATGTCCGACATTACTCCAATTGTCATCAGCAATATCACCATTTGAACAACACAAATCAAACATGTGCAGTCACGTCGGCCATCAGTCACGTGCCCCATCGAGCAGTATTTTTGATTTGTTATCCGTCCGCTGTCACTGTTATTGATGTGTTGCGAAATTGGAAAGTTCAGAGGCACTTATCTCTCAGATTTAGATAGCGAGGCAATTTATAAAGCGGGGATTTCTTCCCCTAAAGTATCCTCTTGACAGCAAGCGAGCCCGCGGGCCGAAGAACGAATAAGAAATAGATAAGACAACGTGCGAGATAGGTGAGACAGCTTGCTTCTTAGCCTTGAAGATGTTACCGCTAATGGGCTATGGTGGACCCAGCTACTTCAACCAAGGTCAGGCCAGATTATGTTTTATTAGGGTTACTTATTTCAGTTGTTGACTCACGACCACAGAACCTCTTAACCGAATGTTCGGTCTTGGCGGCAGCTTCAGCGTCAATGGAGACCAGCCACATGATGGCTATGATATTATGTGTTATCATGATATCGTGTGTATCAATGGTTTCTACTATTTATAAATAGTAGAAACCATTAGCGACTGCCTGAAGTCGCCTACAAATTCCTAAAAAAAAGGTCCTAGAAACTTACCTTTCCACAATACAGACAACGACTAAAGTCAATTTAAAATTCCTAAAAACATGACCCAGAAACGTATCCGTTCACTCTTCGTCCATCCAAGTCACAGTTGTCGCTGCCAGCCGTAGCCGAGGCCTTGGATTATTGAACTTGTTACATAAATACTGATATCTAGCTCATTTATGTTTCCAAGTTTTTGCGGATGGCAGAGATAACTTTTAGGGCTTATGCTTAACGGCTCACAGTCAGGGCACAGTTTTTCGTGGTTTAGTTTCGTAACTTTTGCAACGGTAAATCATACGTTTGTTTGTTTTTATTTCTGTCGGTAGATACTTATTTTAATGATAACTAGCTGTTCCCGCGGCTTCGACCTCGTGGAAATCTATTTGTCAAATGGTTTATAAACCTTCCCCTTGTATCACTCGATCTGTTTAAAAAACCGCATCAAAATCCGTTGCGTAGTTTGTAAGATCTAAGCATACACAGGGACAGACAGACAACGGGAAACGACTTTGTTTTTAAAATTTTTTTATACTATGTAGTGATTGACTGAAGACCAGTAGTGCTTTTTAGCTTGAAGGCATGTGTTTGCTGATTGTGATTGTATCAAACCTACTTGTTCTACGAGTATTTTGCCTTCCAATATAGGTACACTGTGTGAAGCTCGTCGACTCGCCGAAAATCAATCACCTAGATTGTAACATACTGTCAAATGAAATAAAACCAACACGGTTTGCAATGCTCCGGCCAACATAGGCACCAAACAATGTGTGGTTTTACATTATTAAGTTATCCGCAGTGGATGTGTTAAATAACCGAAAAAGTTTTCCTCTGGTAGGTTCCGTTCAGCTTGAACGACTTCCACGAGCTGAGTTGGGAGATCGATACCAAGGGATTAAAGTTCACCATTACTTATTTGATTAACTTTATCAACATTAAAATAATAAAAAGTAACAGTATGATAAAACAAACGACCTAATTACAGTTTTCCCTTAGTTCCATATAATTTTACAACTCGTCGTGTAATGTCCACGGGCCAGCGTTTTAATTTCAATAATGCATCCGCATCGCAATGAAATACTGCCGCACGGGGCTTGAATAAAATAAATGAATTGCACGTTACTTTGCCACTAGTAGATTGCTGGTGCTTTTAACGTTACATAATACATAATTTCTAAGTACATAATTACTAACATAAATACACTTTTATTTGAATGAATAAAGTGTTATGCTACGTTTTGCTGAGTATCGAGAGTAAGGGACGGTACGGATTTTTGACAGTTTTCTGTAGAACTATGTAGCCCGCCTCAAACGAGATTTCTACAAAACTATATACGTACTATATCCGCGAATGTTATCTAAGTCATGATATGCCTCGTCCTTTCCAGGTATATAGATACAGAATGCTAAATAAAAAAAACCAATGACTTAGCCAAAATGATACGTATATACCACTAAATCTGCCGAAATCATATTTTGACATGAATATAGTTTTGATATAGGCTCATTGATAGTCGCCTGGTAACCAAGTACTCAAATTATCAGTACTTGGAGTATTGTAGTATTATCGTATACGCCCACTGCTGGATATTAGGTCTCCCCCATAAATTCAGAAATATGCAGACGCTTACTCCTTGTATTTTCTTATATTTGTAGAAGCATGTAGTTATCTAATAGGTACTTAACCTACCCATACACCATTACCTAACACAAACTCCGCTTAGTTTGGGAACAGTCAAGAATGTGTGTATGGTTCAGCATTATTCATTTATTTATATTTACGTGCTTGCCTGGGAGAAATCGCTGTCAGCGATAAGGCCACCTATTGTATGATATTATATAAATATAGATATAAGATTGTTATGTTTTTAAGTGCAATAAAGAGTTCATTCATTCATATTATTAGCTTTTCTCACCATTAACACGTGAGCTGTCGACAAGAACAACCAGAAACTCCCACAATAAATCTTCCATCCGCCAAACATTTCATTAAATAATGACCCTAACCTAATAGTTTAGAACGGTCCAACGAATGTGGCAACAGCAATTCAGGAGCAATCAGCCCATTCGTAGCCAATGGGGCGCGACGGCCAATATCAATAACAAAACTAATAGGGACCACGCAGCATGTTTACTAAACACACCCTAGGGACTAAACAAACAGTAATGGGAAAGTATCGTAAATGAAATTTCCGTGTATCAATTAATGTTGTGTTAGCTACGCAAATCGATTCGCGAAATATTTATAGATCCCCTCGTGTCTATTACAAACCCTAGAATTCCCTCATCTAGAGCGTTTGACACTGTATAAGAAGATAGGAAAATACAACAGCTATAGAACGTAATGCTCATGGAACCTACCAATAGTTTAGTTACGTAAACGAAACGGTCAAAGTTGACCTTATACCTACTCACAGCCTTACACCTACACTTCTGTCTGATGATACATTCATGATAATGATAGTTCGACAGGTTCACAATTTCATCCCCAAACAGCAATCTGACCAGTCCATAACAGAGAGCGTAGGCCGTAACTCTGCAAGCAAGCAAAAACGGTGCCCTCTGAGAAAGTTAGATTAATCTCATTATCCGAGATACGCCACAATATTTCCTCTCGGATTTTTCCCAATTACGATAAATTAGTTTTACCTAAAGTTTTTGTACAAAACAATGTCCAGCGGACCACAAAGTCATTCTACGGCGTATAACTTGTCATGGACGAACTAAAGGACTTTTGCTGGAGGATTTTGGAGCCTATAAGTCTGCTCTAACTTTTATTGCTTTTGCAGCAATTTCAGAAGTCATAAATTTCATAGTTGCTTTGTTCTACCGTACATGTTATTGTTTTACTCGGCATAGAATATAGAGTTTGTGTGAATTTCTTACTTTTCTCAAGTTATTATTTTGATGAAACACCAACACAGCAGCCTACCTAATCTTGGTTTTTAGAAAGACCTAAAATTATAGATTTTTCCCCTGTTTTGAGAAATAAAGAACAATCTTCATTATCAAAACAAGAGCACAACATCAGAAAAAACTCTGCCCTAATACCCCAACCTCCCCTGACGTATACCACCATGCGTAAATTCACGCTGATTGAGCATTCCACGGCTGATCGGACGCGGTCAACGGTCACAGCTCTTGATCGATACACGACAATAATACCACCGGTATTTGTTCAGTCCACGCTGCGGCAGACGCTGTCGATACTGTTTTGGGTACACTATGCGACATTTTGGAGTCAGAAATCGAAACTATCCGACATTCATATATTTACAGCATGGGGATTTTGTGAGACGATCTCGACAATTTCAATGAGGTTGGTGGGATGGGAATCAGTGAAATACATATGGAAAGATTATAGGGATGGACTATGCCTTGCACTGAGATATACATATAACTGTATTTTAGGGGCTGCACTGAGTAATTGAATTCACTGTTTGTTGTGCTTACCTAAATTAATTAGGTGCGATAGCAACATTAGGAACAAACGAAGTGTAAATATTAATCGCAGACGCCTTACGAGTAAGTTAAGTAGTATAGGTAGGTACATAATATTACAACCAAATAAAACAGAAGGTTCGTGAAGTTATCTACCCATCAAGATCTTCAGACAGATCCAGGCAGACCAACTAGTCGAAAAAGCCCAGATAATCAGCGCCGTGATCTCCGCCCGTAGGCATGCATTGTTTGTAAATGAGCTAAAAGAAAAATAAACACCTATTTTGATAATGCCCTTCGAGTCAATTGTTTCGGACGTTGAATCGAGTCATTGTGAGTTTTTTAAATAAATAATTATTTCAGGGTGGCTTTTGTTATGCAAATTAAATTAGTAAAAGTTGAGGCAAAGGCCATATTGTCTTGGGGGCATTGACCGTCTTCAAGGAAGGTACAATTATGGCAGGACCAGAAACGAGAGAAAAGATAAAGGTTTTTAAAAGAAATATCAAAACCTAGATAGGGCCCAAAAACAAAGCTATCTAAAAATTCCCCAAAAAAATTAAAGCAATCTGTTCTGCAAAAGAAAAACTAAGAAACAGGAAACTTGGTCCACCAACAAACAATATCCATTCTCAGTAATAAATAATTCCTTTATTAATTATTATAGTTATTGTTACTGCGTCTTTATTAATGTCCTTAGTTACTTAAAGGATGACTTATCGGCGATACATGTTAGTGTTATCGTCGTTAGATTTATCGGTCGACAATATGAGAGGCTTTATGAGGGCTTTCCATCACAATATGCTTGAGACAATATGGTTCAACAATAAATTTATACGGGGATGATTTACTTCTATACAGTTATGGCTTTATTTTATAATCTGATTTGATTCCTTGTTTAGATGTGGCATTGTTTTTAAATCATGATGATAGCTTCGATCTGTAGCGCAGCCTGCTGGTTAGATTCCCGCCTCGGGACAAATGTTTGTACTATCTGCAGATATATTTTCTGGGTGTTCTGGGTGTTTTCTATCTAAAGTAAAATATATCTATCGGTAAACGTAGTGTAGGACGCCCTCCGACCAGGTGGGATGACGACCTGCGTAATGTGGCGAGATATGAGGATCAATTTTTTTTAATACCATCCCTCTAATTTAGGTACCATGTCTGATATGAATAAACTAGTATTTGAATTTGTGAAAGACTTCAGGTAGATGCTGGATGCGTCAAGCTGAAGACAGGGCGCTATGGCGCTCATTGGGGGAGGCCTATGTCCAGTGAACTATCATAGGCTGATGATGATGATGAAGTGAACTGTTGTTATTATGAGAAATAAATATCTTACAAACAACATTTAAATTTTTAAAGACTGCTACGTATTTTTCCCAAATTAAATTCTAGTGTAAATAATTTAAATGAAATCTGGTAGCAAATTCACAAAAACTGATCCTGAAATCTTTGATATTTGAACAAATAATTTCACTTTAAATAAGCGTCTCGAGGTATTCAGACTTCAAAGTAATGAAATTCATAAAACGACAATCATCGCTTAGAATTTTGGAGACAACGAAGGGCAGCTAAATGGAATAAGTATTTGTGAAGAGATGTTTACGAGGGAATCGTGTTGTAGCCTCAAGGGCCGGAGGCCGAATCAAGGAACTTAATACTTCTGAGTTTTATCAAACTGGGAAAAACGAATTCTCTTTCACGTTTTTTTTTTAATCTTTGCAATTATAACAAGTAATGTTGGACAATTCACACAGCAATATCTAGCCCCAAGCTATGCAGAGCTTGGGTTATGGGTAGGTACTTTCGAGATAATAGATAGACAGATAGATAGACAATACTTTTATTGCACACTTAAAAATAAAACAAACAAGGTAAAAAATAATACAAGATATGTGACAATTTGGCGGTCTTATCGCTCAAGAGCGATCTCTACCAGACAACCGTGGATGGATAGGATCGTTGGATTGAAAAAGGGGATCTGTGTGCGTTATTATGTAGTTAATTACAACATGAAATTTCATAATTACTATACATAATACATAAATAGTAGTAGATAATTAGTAAGTACTAGATAATTGATATAGTATACATTACACGGATAAATATTTTTTATTATACGTAGAACATACCCAGAACACCCTGAAAAAATATTTGCAGATCTCGGATGATGTTCTGACCGTTTTCTATGACATAGAACACCTAAAACAAATATCTGCATATCGTACAAACATTTGTCCCGAGGAATCGAACACGCAACAACCTCCTGTGTCGCAGGCGGACCTTCATCCGCTGTTCCACAGAGGTCGTCCAATATAATCGTATCATTTGAATAAGAAAGCGGTATGCTGATATAATGCTATAAATCAACAATGCTGATTAATTAATTCGATCAAATAGGGCCAAAAATACTCGTAGTAATAACTAATCATCAAAGGTATTGTAATGTGAGAGCTACAAGAATGGAATGCAAATTAGATTCTTTTAATGTACGTAAAGATTTTAGAAAACCTATGATGAATTGGATCCGACTTTCATTGAAATAAGCTTCTTGAAAAAACTAAAGCTTCTAGTCTAGATCAAAGCATAAATCCTAGTAAGACAAAGTATGAATTGTAGGGACTCCGTGTATATTCTAAATGAGTAATGTGTTCAGCGTTAGTTTATAGCTGCCATAAACGACGCTTGGATGAATTCATGGAAGACCTAACCTAGATATGGTCTAGTCTAGTAAGATATATATCGTAGTATATGCCATTTCTGACCCAAGGAGCTGGCTGAGTCTAATACATTCTCGTATATGTATGTATAAACTCATCGGTCAGAAACGACAGAAGCACCCAAAACCTGGAGATTTACGAGTATTACGTTCTAAGCGTTTTGATGAAACCAAACAACAAACAGATATCTTTTGACGATTAATATCTTAGCTCGGTCGGAGTGACTTCAGCGTATAAAGGAAACCGAAAACGAAATAACAGATTAAATTGGACAGATTTATACAGTACTAGCTGATCCCCGCGGTTTCACCCGCGTTCAATACGAATATCACATTTCCGGGACCTAAAGTAGCCTATTTTACTTCACGTCCTTTCACCTGTCGCCAAAACTGAAGTCAATTGGTAGCTTTGTTAGGCCGTGAAGGAAGGACAAATTTTCGTATAAAAATACAAATTTTCCCGTAAATCCCCCATGGAAATTTGATGTTTTACTTGGACAAAAAGTAAGCTATGTTACTCTCTATCCTTTCAACTTACTCTATGCCAAAAATCAAGTCGACTGATTGCTTAGTTAGGGCGTGAAGGAAGGACAAACAAACACACTTTCGGATTTATAATATGAATAATATGTTAGGATTAACGATTGTTCCAAGTGAGCCTCTCTCATTCGTCTTGCGGAGAACCCCTGGATATAAATCAACAATTATAAGATCGACCATTTAGAATCCTTTACGCAATATATCGGCCGATTTCTATTTTATTTTTATTTTATTTATTAAACACACAAAACACATTACAATGTTATCTAAAATAATCATAAAAAAGTAACTTTAATCTACATTGTACCGTAAAGATATGTGTGTACAGCTATACTTAGTAAATGATATTATAATAATTCGTACTAAAGGACTAATATCCTTTAGTACGGATTTCCTTGTTTACTTACTTAGGCCGATCGAAAGACCCATCAAGATAATGTGTGAAATAACCGAATGTAGACCGAAACATGATAGCAAGCCACAACGAAGTCAATTTTGACTTCGTCGTCATGTCAACGGTTACCACTTAAGTGGTGAGAGCAATAAGCCAAGTTTTCGTAAAAACTAGTTTGTAGTAGGTACCTACGACCTTTCAAATTAGTGCAACTACGACAACAATCGTTACTGCAGCTTGTTACAGTGACGATCTTCAGCTCACAAATATCTGGCTAGAACTATCAACCATGATGGATCCTGAATTACAGACTGGGGCCTGTCAGTAATTTCGAGCTACAGCTGTAATAGGCCGGATCTGTTTCAGCATTCCAATTTACAGCGGCGGCGGAAACTATCAATCATTGGTGACGCTAGCAATATACTCCCCGTGGCTGTCTGTGAAAAAGATACGCTGGTTTAAGTTAGATAGATAGATATTTTTTTTTAGATATATTTATTTATTGATACAAATTTGTTACAGTTTGTTGATCTGTCTGTTTGTTGTCTTAAATCCTAACATAGGTTTATCTAGACACTAGAGTTCTCTTAACAATAAAAAGGTTAAAGTTAATGCTAGCATCGGTAATTAGCGCTTTAGGCAGCCACGCAAACAAGCACAGTGACTTCGTTGAGATTATAATGATTCATAAACCCAACTTTTGGCGTGGACTGCACCTATAATAACGTTTATGTTACCGATGGATGGTTTCAAAGATCACTAAATTACAATTGCTTTCGCGTAGTGACAAAACGACTAAATTACAATGTACGCGACTAAATTACAATGACGCGACGCGGTCTAGTATTAAATACTAGACCGTGTCGCGTCGTCGTAACCAAATTGTTTTGTTACTACGTGGAATTATAATTTGAAAAATATAATGGCAAATAAATCCTTTTTTTTTGTATTAAAATTTAGTAAAGAATCTCTATTCACAGTTATCAAATCTTAATTTAAAACAGCTAGGCCATAGCGCCATCTTAAGCCGAATATAATTTTATTAATAACCTATATGTGGTTTACATGTGAATTGGGTATTTGCATGTGATAAATTATAGAGACAGTATTGTGTAGGAATAGTTTGGGCACACGAACATAGTTATTAAATAGGCACCTATTAATTTGTAACTAAATACTGAAACAATAATAATATTAAGATCAGGGACGAGGTATAATATTATTATATTTTCCTCATCCCTGATTGAGTACCGTTGGGGTAAAGGAGTGGCGACCGCGTCTCGGCAAAGGTAGTGTAGGACGCCCTCCGGCCAGGTGTGATGACGACCTGCGAAGGACTGCAAGCAGATGCTGGATGCGGCAAACTGAAGACAGGGCGCTATGGCGCTTATAAGGGGAGGCCTATGTCCAGCTGTGGACTACTATAGGTTGATGATGATGATGATTGAGTATGATATCAGTTATCAAGTACCCATAACACAAGCTATTTTGAGCTTTGGGCTAGATATTGGTGTGTGAATGGTTCAGCATTTTCTTTCAATTGTAATAATATGACGTAAGTTTATTTTTACTAGCTGCACCTTGCGGCTTCGCCCTCGTAGAAATCTATGTTTCAAATAGTTTATAAACTTTTCTCTTGAATCATTCTATCTATTAAAAAAACCGCATCAAAATCCGTTGCGTAGTTTAAAAGATCTAAGCATACATAGGGACAGACAGACAGCGACAAGGGACTTTGTTTTATACTATGTAGTGATTAAGATTCATATAAATAATTTCCTTCTCACCTGTAAAAACCTCAGTTTAGGCGTTGTTTTTTTCCCATTCTTTTGCAAAAATTGTATCACCAAGTGGGAATCGAACCAGGCATCCAATCGCTCACATAACAAGTAACTAACGCACCAAACAACTAAACTAATGAACCAGTTAACAAAGCATTGAAATTTTATGTTATTAGTGTTTTGTATATATGATTGAACCAATCTTTTTCTAAGCCCCTTCAGTCAAACTGTTCGATTGAGTCGAGATAGAACTCTTTTGATAGTTATTACTGATGGTAGCATCGGACCATCCATTCTGAGTTACCCTCTACAGGGTTTATGTTACCCCTGGGGTACACTACATCTTGCAGAATAATATAGAAGCAAACAGTAAGTACGCAAAATTTAGAAACTTGCCACGGTTATTTCTAGTCTCTTCGTACCAGTGTGGCTACCATTATTTCTCTACACCATCAAGAATCACTATTTTCTACTCAGTAGCCTCATCGTTACTGTGCACTATGATTTGTGACTTCTGGTTTTAATGTCACGTTTTTTTTTACTTTGGTTTGTTCGTATACTATATTTTTTAAGATTTAGTAGTTTTTTATGTTTTGAATAGATATTTCTATACTCTACATAACTACACACACTACGTATAGCCGTTAAGCTTGAGTTTTTAACTCATGCTTATCAGCCAAATTTCACTCAAACTGTATTTTTGTCTCGTGCTTCTTACACCCATTTCTGCCAAGCAGTTTTCGTTCTTATTTGATTCAAAGTATGTAGGTACATACAAGAAGAATCTCGAAATATTTTGTATTTTTCTTGTTTTCGTAATGTATTTTCTTTGTTTGCTATGTATTATTTATGTTTGACATATAAGAATATTTCTTATTAATAAAGAACTGAACTGAACTGAACTGAAGCATTGCCTAAAGGAACGATATAAATTGTGTGAAGACAATGTTTTATTAATGTTGTCATATACAAGACGAATCTCACTGGAACCAACAAGGTTTGTTGCTATTCAAGTCGCTTTGTTGTTTTTCTATTCTTGTAAGAGTGTCCCTACTGTATATTGGTTTAAGTTGTTTTCCTGTGCTTTTACGTTGTATTTTTATATCCCGAGCGTCGTCAGCTAATGTAAGCAATTTTTGTAGTTTTATGAGGATCTGCTTTCTGATGGGCTTTACTCAGACGGCAGATAAAATTGTGATAACGTGTTAACAATGTCTCGAATTTAACATAGTTCTGCAATATCATTCCAACCCATTCATCATCATCATCATCAGCCTATAGCAGTCCACTGCTGGACATAGGCCTCCCCCAATAAGCGCCATAGCACCCTGTCTTCAGCTTGCTGCATCCAGCATCTACCTGCAGTCTTTCGCAGGTCGTCATCCCACCTGGTCGGAGGGTGTCCTACACTACGTTTACCGAGTCGTGGTGGTCCAACCCATTGAACTCTGGTAAAAATGTAATTCTTTGCTTTGATTTTTATATTTAGTAGGGTTATCTAGTTTATTTCAATTTTGTTTAGTCAGTACCTGCTTTGTAAATACCGCAGTCGTATACGTAGGTACCTACGGATGACCTCCGGCAAGGTAGAATGACGACCTGCGAAAGACTGCAGGCAGATGCTAGATGCGTCAAGCTGAAGACAGGCCGCTATGGCGCTCATTTGGGGAGGCCTTTGTCCAGCAGTGGACTAATATAGGCTGATGATGATGATATGCTGCGTACCTGCGCTCCGGTCCGATCAGTGGACGCGTAACTTAATTCTGTATTTCTTGTAACAATCAAACAGTTTGATGACATTGCATTCGTTTGAATCTCAATTCAACAGTACATTACCCGCTTCGACTTTATAATCAACCTATTCAACTACAAAGCCCCTGTTTACAAACAATTCAAGCTATCTAACTTACAAAGACCCGTAGATTACACAGCCGTGAACAAAAGACAGCCACCAGCATATGTAAAACAGCAAAGCCAATAAAAAAACCGTGCAGAGTACAGGTATCCGCACGACCGCTTCAAAATAAAAGCAAATCGAAATGTCGACGGTCGTATCGAAAGCATGCGTGCATTAATTCCAGTAATTTATAATAGCTTTTGCGGCTGCGTCTATGTTATACAGCGTGTGCAAGTTTTTGAATCTAGCATTAACCTCTAGGTATGTATATAGTACTGCGACTTGGTAAACGTAGTGTAGGACGCCCTCTGACTAGGTGGGATGACAACCTGCGAAAGACTGCAGGTAGATGCTGGATGCGGGAAGCTGAAGACAGGGCGCTATGGCGCTCATTGGGGGAAGCCTATGTCCAGCAGTGGACTGCTATAGGCTGATGATGATGATGTATATAGTAGAAAATATCTTAAAATCTCTTTGATTTACATATATGGGAGGAGGGAGGTAGGGTTGATTCATTAATATTTAATTTTGTCGTAGGTGTTTACAATTTTATTTCTGACACGGCTACTAGAGCATGGAGACTGATTTTGAGTAACTAGTTACTTCAGGTGTTTTTAGATCAGCTGAATACAAAATAAATCACATTTCTGCAAATAAAGGGTATTTTAAAAGCAAAAGTTGGCTTTTAAAAAGGCAATTTCAATTTATCTCAACGCTACAATATTAGTATAGTGTCTGTGACGTAATCGATGCACGAATATCTGATGAAACAGAATGACCATATTTTTTTTTTCATTGAATCTCCTTATTATCAAAGAAAATTAAAATTAAATCACACAAACCAATTCGAACTAGCATTTACAATATTGTCAAGAAACAAATAAAGCTATTGATTGAAGAAAGTCAAGCCAATACGCGCTTTGTAATCTATGGCTCAGGTATGATTAGGTATATACATTATTTTGGTCATTTGTAGTGACAGTCATTGTCATCATCCCAGTATATCTTTTGATAACATTTCACTGAAGAAAGCCTCTCGCAAACATTATCGCCTGAAAAACGAAAACAAGACGGCTCTTTTATCCCGAACAAATGCGACAACATCCTATCTCTATAACTCCCAAGTGTCCTTTAAGCCAACAATTTTATTGTAAATACCATTCAACTTTTGATAACTACCTTGAAAATGGGAAAAGGACTTAGGAATAGCGCAACTTTTAATAGTGCGGAGTTGGAGGGTCTTCCTTTCAGGGTTTTATACAACAAAGAATGTTCTAGAAAGGGGATAAAGCTGTCAAGCGCAAGTCAGACTATTCCTACTCGTATTTATAGTTGGGCCAATTAAAGAGCCAATATTTCGAAAAATACAGGGGTTTTGGTGTGGTTCCTTGTGTTTATCGATATATTACTTTATTTTTTTGTTTTTTATTACATTTAGGTAATATTGACATTTAATTATTTTGAATACTCATCATTTTATTGTTTTTTAACTGTCTATGTTTATAAGTGATTTTGTACTGTATTCCATTGTTCTGTTTACCCGGTATCTATTTTTGTACCAATTGTTGCTCTAGCCTTACAATTTACTTAAGAATAACATTGTGCTCCTATGTAAAATTTCCGACACAATGTAAATTGTTTGAATTTTTTTTTATTGAATTTTAAATCATTTGTATTCTAAGAACCTTTATTTTTTAGTTGTTATTGTGTTTGAAAGGAGTTCTATGTTGCTGTATATATATGTCCATCGTATGTCCATTACTCCGTCATCTTTGGACTGATTTGGACGGTTATTTTGCAGTTGTATAGATGAAGAATGATTATGAGGTGGTCCCTTGAATATATAGTTGTTTATTAGCGAGGGATTACTATTTATTCCGCATTCTTAAAGACACTTTAACTTTTTCTTAAAGACAGTTTAAAACAAAGGGATTCGCAGTCGATTTTTAGTTTTTAAAAATAATCAAATTATTTAGGTTCACATCGAGCTTAATTCAAATCGCAAAGAGCAAGTTTTTTTTCACTACTTATTACTCTACCTATAATATTAATTAGAACTATTTAGTTACCTTTTTTACTTTTTCCTGTATATTACAGTTGAGCTACCTGTAGACTGTTTTCAACAGTTTGCAGTTAACTTAATAATTTTAATTGTAAATACTAGTTCTAATTCGTTGATATTATTTCATTGTAACTTTCTTTGTTAATAAAGATTATTATTAATCTAGCACTACCTACTAAACTGTTGTCACTCACACACTACCCAAAGCAGGTAGAGAATGCTATCTAGCATTTTGCTCGCCTATGTACAATTTTTTTGCAATAAAGTATATTCTATCGATCTATTTATTATTATTTCCATAATAACGAATTTTGCCTCGGAAGGATTATGAACATCCTTTACATTCCGTGTGTAATAGGACCGCTTATGTCCAGTGAAATAAGGATGCATATATCATACCCACCCACGCAATATTTGTCCCTACGTATAGTTTTTACTACCTAGCCACAACGCGCAAAATGTGCACTTTTCTTATTGGCCCAAAACATCAAGGGATACTAGAAGATTCGGTCAAAGCCTTAAAAGCTTCCCAGCTTTTGCTTTTGCCCGTCAGCCAGCTCAATTAGGTAAGTATAAGTATCGCTGTAAAGAAACAGTGTTGATGTTTGATTTGTCAATAAGCTGTTTGACCATGAAATCGATTCCTTCTTTGCTAAACGTCCATCCATAGATCCAATCATCTTTGTAATTATCCCATAAATAGTCCACTGCCGGACATAGGCACTAATGAGCGCTACAGCAGCGCCTTTGATCTTATAGCCGCAAATACATACAAACTTATACAAATTATAATGTGTATCATTTAAACGGTCAGCCAATCAAAAAGGTTTACGTAAGTTTTGCTGATAGTTAGACATATATTATGCTGTCTGTTGTATTATGCGTTTTTTTTTTTACCTATTATAATTTTGATCTAGATTATCCTCAACAGCCTATATTGATCCACTGCTGGACGCAGGCCTCCCCCAGGTTATTATCGGCCTTATCGGCTTTTATTCCTTATGAGGGTAATGCCCACGATCCCCGCGCTTGGCATGCGGTTTGGGGATCGCAGTTCACTGGTTAATATTTCTGTAGGAGGGTCTGCTGTCCGCAGTCTGGTATCCTTTAGTCGCCTCTTACGACACCTGCGGGAAGAGTTGCGTTTGTGCAAATTCTCAGCCGGCACCACACCACAGATAGATAGATATATTTATTTATCGCTACAAATTCGTTACAGTTTACTGTTGATAGCGTCTTAAATCCTAACATAGATTTATCTAGACACTAGAGTTCTCTTAATACTAGATACTTATTATAAGGTCCCTTTAATGTAATTTACTACGAACTAAACCGGTAAATTAAGTCTTCGGCTCTTCAGTCCAGCGGTGCCTGTAATTAGCTGACTTCCTCATTAGGATCTATATCATCTTCAAAGAACATCAGATCGGCCAATAGGCTCGCTAATTGGTTGTAGGAAGCAGGAAGGATCTCTATGTAAATCGTCAATATTAATGTTATGTTATGTAATAAAAATATTAAACGTATAAAAGGCTTTATAAGACTTTCTTCATAATATATTTTTAGAAGGCGAACTAAATATTATGAGGATAAATCGAATATTTTGACAGGAGATGTGTTCACAAGTCGACTTATTTTTGTAGAATTATTTGAAATGAAATCTACTATGTTTAGGTTTAGAAGTTCCACCAAGTTCATGTTATTACTAGTTTCTGCTCGCGGATTAGCCTATGTTTTATTCCTGGAAGTACCTGTATGCAGAATTTCAGCCCGATCCGTTCAGTAGTTTTTGCGTGAAGGAGTAACAAATATCCATCCATCAAACATCGTACAAACTTTCGCGTTTATAATATTAGTAGGATTTACCGGAATATCTTTTAGATTGTACCTAAAAAAAAATCTAGGTGTTAGCTACCTAGACATGTTTCCATTTTACATTATCGTAACCTGTAGGTATGTAAGGTCCTACTTACTTAAAAGTACCAAATATTTTCTTTAAGAAAAATTGTACGCTGGGGTATACATTGTTATTTAGCAAAACATTTCAGGGAAGAAAAACATTTTCCTGATAGAATAGATTGTCAGTTTCCAGGGAATGCTTTCAGCTCGTAGAGACTGAATGGGACAATAAAATGTTTGTGTAAGTATGATGTAATTGTCACTGAAATGCTGAATGGGTGGTGGAGATAGAGGTATTCTCTGGCTATTTATTTATTTATTGTGCTTTCGGGAGTCTTTTTTTTAAAACAGTTTTACACACTTAACAGATAACTTAAATAATAACTTATTAACCATTTATGTGTCCTCGCATGTAGAAGCTAAAGGTTCATTTTCATTTCTCCTCCGCAAGCAAGAAATGAAAATGAATAAATAAAAAACAGCTTAGTCTTACAACTTACACATAGGTACATTGAATTAAAATAGATAGAACTAACAATAGACAATAAAAATATATACATATATGTATGTGTAAGTAAGTATTATGTATGACGACCGATGTGGCGCGGTGGGCGAAGGTCGCAGGAGGTTGCGGGTTCGATTCCCGCCTCGGAACAATTGTGTGTACGATCTGCAGATATTTGTTCCGGGTGTTCTGGTCGTTTTCTATGTATAATAAAAAATATCTATCTATGTAATGTATTGTATTATGTATATCAGTTATCTAGTACCCATAACACAAGCTTTGCTTACCATGGGGCTAGATAATGCTGTGTGAATTGTCCTGCATTATTTATTTATTTACATTTACTCACAATTACCTAAATTATACAATACAGAAAGTAATATAAAGTTTACGTATATATGTAGATATTTTTTTATGAAAAATGTCTTCTGACGTAGATCGATTGATATTGAGCGCAAAATGAAAAATAAATCTGCCGCAAATCGTGAACCATTTTCCTAGAAACCATTTTGTCACAAACCGAAAATGGCTAACGATTTGCGGAAAATTTTTAAAACTTTTCTACTGTATTTTTGCATGAAAAGTAAAAAAAAAAACTACGAAAAAAATCCTTTAATTCAAAAAATTTAACAAAAATAAAGATTGTGTTTTTGTTTTTAGCAACAAAATCAGTTCCTTATATTTTTTTACCGAAAATAGCTATGGCTTCGTTATTCAATTCAAATTCAAGATCCCAAAATAACTTATTATCTCTACTCAATCATAGGGAAACCGTTTTGAACATTTTCACAGCAAATAATTGAAAATCGTGCAGTAGAGTCACATTTTGCTCACTCGAGGAGCTCTAGCGATCTTACGTTTACTAGTTGAACGTACCTATTGAAAAGTTGACCAAGCGTGAAAGTAGGCTTCGAGCAATGTAAGCAGATGAGGTCCAATGGCAGGTCATTATCCATCTTATTACTAACCCAAGCGTCGCGTAGAGCATGAGGGAAAAATGTTGCCAGTTGAAATAAAATAAATATAAATAATGCTGGACAACTCACACAGCATTATCTAGCCCCATGGTAAGCAGAGCTTGTGTTATGGGTACTAGATAACTGATAAACATAATACAATATATTACATAGATAGATATTTTTTATTATACATAGAAAACGACCAGAACACCCGGAACAAATATCTGCAGATCGTACACACAATTGTTCCGAGGCGGGAATCGAACCCGCAACCTCCTGCGTCGCAGGCGGACCTTCGCCCACCGCACCACATCGGTCGTCAATAAACGATAATAAAAGGTAGTAATTTAGATTCTTTGGGATAGTGCATGTCGTGTTCTTGAGTAGAGACCGCGACTCGGTAAACGTAGTGCGACCAAAAGGCAGCATAGTTGGATGACTATATTTTCGAAAATAATGGATGCGGCAAGCTAAAGACAGGGAGCAATGCCATTCATTAAGACTTCCTTTAATTTGTCCAGCAGTAAACTAGCATGGTCTGATGATGATAATAGTAGTCTCAACGCTGGTATGTTGTGTATTGAAGTATTTTTTATCTTTTTTATCTATATATTTATTAAAGTGCCAACGTCTATATTGTTGCTTCATATCCAGTCCATCCTAATGTTGCCTGGAAGAGATCGATATCAGCGATAGCCACCCTTTATACTTCCTTAATTCTATTTTTTATTTCTATATTGATATCTGTTTTGTGTGGTATACATAATAAGTATGTCTATCTATCTATCTCAACACCAACTCTATAAATAAACACAGCTACTGATTAGGTAAGTACATAAAATCTGTAGCAAACTTGAAATCGGTTTAGTTCCAGCGCTCGCAGCGACACCTGTGCGCTTAAAACTTCAAACTAAGCTGATCAAAGAACAAAGGATTCCCATAAACCAAGACCAGTCCATAGTTTATGCGACTTAATTTATACGTCCGGCATGTCAGTTGTTCTATTGATCTTAATTAGTATTGGAGTGTGGCGGGCTTTGTAGTACTTTCTTCGTGGAAACTTGGATTATACTGTAAACTACCACTTTAACTAAGAACTAATCGATGCGGAACAGACTCTTGCAATGTGTGGAATAAAAGCTTTAGTTATTTATTTAAGAGTTTAAGAGGCTCTTTTTTTGTTCTTTATTATATTTTAGGGACTTTGAGTCATTTTAATGACTATGTCAATCCCGCATTTAAACAATATTAGGTTAGTTGGTAGGTTTTAGTACGGAAGTTATGATTCATCAACAAATCGAAGCCTTAGCAAGTTCGTATACCTACTTAATTACATCGTATACCTACATATCTTTGTTTATTTGTTCTTTACTGTATTGTACTGTACATATATACCTAAGGCTACCGTGTAATTTTTGAAAGAAATATACTTTACCTCTTATCTCTTTAGTTCGTGTATGAAACACATAGAGTCAGTCTAAAGCTGACCTGTGTTATGGTACGTAATGTACTATTCATAGCGAGCTTGATACGTTACGCCATGTGATAAAATCCGTCTCGTTACTCGTTGCGAGCGCCTTCTTTCCCCGTACTGACTGCACGAACGCTCGCTGTGTAACATGTTACATTACTCCGCGTACCGCCGCCGGTCAGTACTCGCCTTAGGCCTTTCAATCGAAATGACAACTATTCGTATAGGACGCATTTTACCCGACAAATAAAAAAAACGCTCATTCGTTTGGCATCAGCTTTAAGCGTAAGGTTTAGTGAACGTGCATAACTCGTTTTATTTGAATCTGATTTGATTCAGCGCAGCGCTTGGATGGTGTAAAAGAACTATTTTTCGGTATACCTATCTCAAGCACCTGTGTTTGCGCACACACTCAGATAAAACAAACAATCAAAAGTACTTTTTTACAATGAAGACACCACAATAAAAAACTTACATATAAACTCCTTTGTTTCAATTTATATATAAAAAGATCTTGATGCGAAGTAAGTTCCCGAATCCTCGCTCTGACTAAGATAAATCTTGTATGAAGATGAGAAGGATCCCAACTTCGGTTTTTATGTAGGTATAGGTCCCAGTTATAAATTCGTAAGTTTTTTTAAGTTAAACCGATTCAATAATGCTAACTTCAATACTACTAACACTCATGCACGATATGTCCAACCACATTGCTAGTTTTCATTGAGAGTGGCAATTCGACCACCGCCGAATTGCCATGGTGAAATTGTCTAGGGAACAACATCGCAAGTTTTCCATTCCGACATCAGAATATACTCGTAATTAACTTCCATAAGTATACTAAGTATTTCCTATACTCAAGTTTCTCCAATGGTGTAAATTACTATACTCGAGAAGAGATACAAATACTGATAGAAAGTTCTTGCGAACAATCCATTACACCTAGCAAACAAAGCCGAGATTCTAAAGATACTAGTTTCTGCCCACAGCTTCGGTTACTTGAAACGTAGGTTAAATAATTAAGCTGCCTAGAAACCTTGTTTTTAATAATCATAATGCTGGACAAACCACACAGCATCTAAGCAGAGTTTGTATAACACAAACTCTGCTTAGATGCTGTGTGGTTACTAGATGAATGATATATGTACATGATATAACATAGTACTTAGATATTTTAATTATTCACAGAAAACACGTTATTATCGTATTTTCGGAAAACTATCAGCTAGAATATTACATAGTAAGGAACATTAATTTAAATACCTGAAAATTTACTTAAGCTAAGGATATTGAACCAAATATTCTAAAGATTTTGGCGTGGGGGTCGCGCCCTTTGAATCGAATCTAACAACATACACGTTGTTAGAGCCGACTAAGGGAATCAGATAGATTCATATCAGAGAGAAGGCAGCAGCTTCCTTTCATGTATTTTAAATTTTTAACAACTCTACCGCTATTACCAATACTCCTGTAAGTGGTGATCATGGCAAAACCCCCCTTAAGAAATTGAATAATATCCCCAAAAATTTGCAAGATTGTTTTTGAGGTGCGAGGGCTTTCGCACTATATTAACAAAAACCGTTAAACCCCCTATTTCAAGTTCTTGGGTAAATAATTTTGCTCCCTTTTTTTGGGGGAGACAAGTTCATTGGACGTATGACTGCTTATGAAAAGAAGGATTCCAAAGATTACCCATGATGATGTAACGAACATGCAAATAATTTTACCTCATAATATTAGCATAGATAGAACAAATGCCTGCGCAAAGTTAAAAGCAACTTTGTGTTTATCAACACAAGATGCAATCTTGCTTCCTATTTGCGCAGTAGAAACCAAACACGAACTCATTAGCAGAATATTATGCTATCAGATGTAACTTTATACCTTGTAATGTAATGGGATTGGATTTACTCAGATTATTTACTCTATTTTATTAATATCTATTGACGACTGATGTGGCGCGGTGGGTTATGGTCGCCTGCGACGCAGGAGGTTGCGGGTTCGATTCCAGCCTCGGAACAATTGTGTGTACGATCTACAGATATTTGTTCCGGGTGTTCTGGTCGTTTTCTTAAAAAATATCTACCTATGTAATGTATTGTATTATGTATATCAGTTATCTAGTACCCATAACACAAGCTTTGCTTACCATGGGGCTAGATAATGCTGTGTGGATTGTCCAGCATTATTTATTTATTTATTTATACACACTAATATTATAAACCGAAGTTACTGGACCGATTTCAAAATTCTTTCACCTGTGGGAAGCTACAATATCATTGGTGAGACATAAGCTATATTATGTTTGCAATAAAATTAGGGATCCTTACTAAAACTCCAATAATGTAACCCAGGGTGTAGAAAAACTACCTAAAAACCTTCCTTAAACCACGTGCGATGAGAAAACTATTGATGATAGCACAAAATAATGTACTACAACTTTGCAGAACACTTCACGGCCCTTCTCTATAAAGCTCAATATAAGAGCATTTCCGAAAATTTCTGGTTCAAGTATTTATCACTAAGACGATCTAGTTAGTCTGAAGGTCCTAGAGTTAACTAAATAATGGTAACGAAGTTTTAGTTAGTCGTCAAAAAGAATTTGTTGTAACCAGTCTAGGGCCTCTTTCCACCAAAGCGAGCAAAGATAATAAAATTAACCAATCAGGTATAGAATCGCGTCAAATTGCCATCACATTTTATGTACAATACAATACAATACAAAAATTCTTTATTGTACTCCATAATCAAATCAATCATTACAAAAATACATTATATGTGACATGTACAATGGGCGGCCTTACCGCTTAGAAGCGATCTCTTCCAGGCAACCTATGGATGGAAAGAATTATACATCTTCATCTATTTCTATTAGTACATTCAAAAACAACACTTATCAGCTTTGCTGTTTTCATTGAATCTGATAAGAACGTAGAATAAATAAATAATAAATAATACTGGACAATTCACACAGCATTATCCAGCCCCATGGTAAGCAGAGCTTGTGTTATGGGCACTAGATAACTGATATACATAATACAATACATTACATATATAGATATTTTTTATTATACATAGAAAACGACCAGAACACCCGGAACAAATATCTGCAGATCGTACACACAATTGTTCCGAGGCGGGAATCGAACCCGCAACCTCCTGCGTCGCAGGCGGACCTTCGCCCACCGCACCACATCGGTCGTCAAACCATAATCTTATTTTTTCATAAAAGTTTCACAGTCTTATAATCTTGGTAAGCGAAAAATTCTTAGTCCTGAGCAATAGTGAACCAAGGCATTGATAGATGGCCACCTTTAGCAACATCTAAGCTAACCTAAAAGTGGTGCAAAAAGGCTAATTATGTTAAAGCTTTGGCGACGGGCCAAATAAGAAAATATTCAGACAAGTTATCATATAATCCGACAGGGATTGTTTATCTCGGGTATTTTCGCTAAGCACGAATAATTTACAGGCTTTGTGAGTTGAATTTTGACCAGAGACAGTCATAAAGAAATGAACTTTACGCTAAATATAATGGTTTATACCAAACTTAAATCAAATAGGAACAATCCTACAAAAGTTTGTATGTATGGATGTTTGTTACTCTTTCACGCAAAAACTACTCTGAACGAGTCGGGCTGAAATTGCATACAGGTAGCTTCAGGCCCGGAATAAAACATAGGATACATTTTATCCCATTATACAGTTCCTATGGAATAGAAAAAACCCTAAAACGTTTCCATAGAAACAACGCGAGCGAAGCCGCGGGCAGAAACTTGTATAAAATAAATAACTAATTAGAATATTGTATGTACCTGTAAATAGTAAATTAATCATTGATAAGATTTCACTGGAATAATAAATAAATATCATATTTATTAGGTAGGCTCAAAGATGCGCACGATATTCTCACAAATATGTCGATCTTGGGGAAGGCCTATGTTCGTTTTGAAGTCCACCAATAACACAGCCATATTGGTACAGATCTAGGTGTTACCAGCTAGTTTATTATTAGGCTGGATCGATCGTAACGCTGACATTATATGCGGGCAGACAAATATAACTCAGAGCATCGACCGTCGCGGGTAACCATCTAATCATAGACTAGGCCTTGAAAAAGGCCTAGCAACCAAAAGACAGGAACATACCTTGGCTATATTGACGAGAGATCTTATGGTGTTTCGATTACGTAATAAATCGTTTGGAACGTTAATCGATATGAAAAAATCAACAAAAAAAAAATTGGTAAATTATCGGTTAAATAATATTATGTACCTAGGCAACGAGTACTTCGTTGCCTAGGTACATAATATTATTTAACCGATAATTTACCAATTTTTTTTTTGTTGATTTTTTACTGAAATTAGTAGGTTCATTCCAGGGTTGGAAAAAAAACATTTTTTTTTATATTTTATAAAACAAACAGTTCAAAATGTTTAAAACAAATGTTCTTTTTGTTTTTTTTACTTATCAATTTCAAAATGTTTAAAACAAGTGTTTTTTTATCATCAATTATAGCGAATAATAAAATACCTTATCCATTTCTAAACTATTTCCTAATTCACATTAGTAAAAATTAACAAAACAATAAATATTTACTTTTGTTGCATATCTCAGTACCTCTAATCTAATTATTACAAATTATTATTATTATTAATCAATACAAAACACTTTACATACACCTTGTATGTAGTGTTGTAGGTAGGTAGAGATCGAGAGAGAGAGCGGGGAATAGGTATCCAGTGAATTACTTTCTTTCGACGGCCGACATAGGGACTTTCCCTGCGGGACTTTACTGGCGGGGAGTTACCTATGCAGTGTGCAGTGTATAAAACGGCCGACATAGGGACTTTCCCTGCGGGACTTTACTGGCGGGGAGTTACCTATGCAGTGTACAAATACCACAGCCTGTCTGTGGTATTTATACACATTCATTTGCAATTAAAGGTAGTATTAAACCCTGTTTTTTTCTTAATATAAAACGTAGTTTTATTTCAAACTGTTTTAAACACGTCTTTAAAACAACTTGTTTTAATCATGCCAACCCTGGTTCATTCATTATCACGATCTACTCTGAAATTTAAAGACGAAGAAAACGTGTACCTAGTTACTTGAATTTTTCCGGCCAGTTACAACCTAGGTCAATAGGTGAATAGGTGTAGTAAGCCTCTGTAAGAGTGAGTGTCTCCAAAACCTTCGTAATACATCATCGGCCACATTGCCACTCTTCCATCACGTGAGATTGTCGTCAAACTAAGGTCAAAGGAAGGTCTATCGAGAGAAAAAAACATTTATTGTATTTATTTTTTACCTTCGAATTTCAGTCGAGAAACAAAAGACGGTGACGGTTTCATTATCTTCTTGTCGTTCCAGAATGCGACCCGCAAAGTGAAATTGCATCAGCTTATCAGAATTTCACGAAAATCCTTACAGCCATTACCCGCAGGACCAGAGACAATAAATCAGACAACAATTTTGTTCGACGCTATCTTCTCGTTTCGGTTGACCTACACTTGTAAAATATGAGTTATGCTCGTATCCTACCGAGGCGGAATTCACGTCATATATTTCTTGATACCGACTAAGTATCAAGCTAAGGTCGGTTACGGTATACGGTCTCTGAATCAAATCGGACGAACAGCATCTTCGCTAGTTTTCTTTCACGTAATTCACAGAAAATTTTCTATAAACTTTACGCCAGTGGAAAAGAAATTCTTATACCACCTAATTTATCTTGAAACTTGATAATTCTCTAACAACTTTTATGTAATGCAGGAGCCGCACGCGTTTTACTGAAATGCGGCGCGTTCGGCGCGGATAGGTACGCGATGTTGCATACATGGCTACTATTAGGCGGCGAGTGCGGCTCCTATGGCTTAAGAATAAGGCCACACGCTTGTAATTTTTAATCTGTGACTTGTGATAAGTCGCGTAAAATTATACCTAATTTCAACAGATATGACAACTCATCGTGTGGGACATGTAATGTAGCGTAGCGACTCATTCACAATTCAAATAATACGCTCGTTTGGCTGGAACCCAAAATAAAACAGACTTTAAAACATTCTAGGACCAATAGTTATCGTGTTTAAATTGTCGCTAATTTAGTCTTCTATAAAAGTGTCATGAATAACTATGCCGTGGAATGCATTTTTTAGAAGTTCTAAGCCAAAAATTTAGAGAAGTCTAAGTTTTTCGAGCACCACAAAGTAAGCACAGGTCTCGAAGTTGCAAATTTTGTTTGACACTGAGAGAAGTGAGAGATCCTTACAACATACCAAAAAATTATAACCGTCTAATTTTCTGCGACCTAACGCGATTTTTATGTCTACTATGACTGGCCTAAAAGTAGTGAGATGAATTCTGTGAAACAACGTTCATTTTCAAATGCAGAAGTATTTATCCATGCCACCCAATAACAGCAATAGCTAACAGAGCGGCACGTTTGCAAGTTTGTTCGCGAAAACAATTCGTACAAGCCATTTGTACAGCAAGACAAGCGGCATACAAATGAAGCAATAGACAGCGGCCATATAAATGAGTTTCAACAAAAAACCGTAATTAAAAACCCCTTCCAGGTTTCACAGATGAAACGGACAGAATGGATTCTTATGACTTTCAAGACAGATAATAAAATAAATAAATAATGCTAGATAATCCACACAGCATCATCTAGCCCCAAGGTAAGCAGAGCTTGTGTTATGAGTACTAGTTGAATAATATACTTAATAGAATACATTACATAAATAGTTTTTATTATACATAGAAATCAACCAGAACACCCCAAACAAATATCGACAGAACGTACAAACATTGGTCCCAAGGCGTGAATCGAACCCTCCTGCGTCGTCGCTTGTGGACTTCGCCCACCGCGGCACACGGTTGGCGAAGGTCCGCCTGCGTTTGTCGGTCGTCGTGAGGTCGTCAAAATGGTTGATTACCGGTAAAAGATTGTTCTAAACAGGGTTCCCACGGTGTGTACTACGAAAAAACTACGACGTAGCTTAGACAACATGCGAGTGACTTACTTTGACTTCGAATGCGGTGTTAACGGATAAGTTTCGGCGTAGCGTAGGCAAGAAGCAAACTACGGAGTTACAGAGTAGCTATCACGTAGAGTATACAATGAATAAGCTACGAAGTAGCCTAAGCTACGACAACGAAGCAACAAAAACAACGAAGCGTAGACCAGGAACTAGCTACGGCGTAGCGTAGGCTACGAACTAGCTACGGCGTAGCGTAGGCTACAAACTATGTAGCTACAACGTAGCAACATAGTTAATTAATTAATGTTACTACGCAAAATCAAAGTGTGATATTTTTTTAGGTTCAAGAAAAACACATAGGCTAACTAATCTAGTTTTGAAAAATGAACCTATGAGGTTTAAACGAACGAGTGGTAATTTGTTTATGGAATATTACATTCTTTTAAGTTAACACAATCTGTTTGAAACCGTCCGTTCTGTTACCAAAGCATCTTCACTCTATACGCCCGCCCATGTACGACATTTTAATGAGACAGTTTAAACAATTATTCAACTAACAAAGAGTCCATTGTTTTTCATACGTCACCTGTCCCCTCCCCGCAGGTAATTAACGCTGATTACAGTAATTAAACGTCATTTTTGCTTACGTGACGTCATCCGCCCACGGACTGCATATTTCAGTTAAGTGATTTAAAATTGCAGGTTTGTAAAGGAGTTCGAGCGAATACCCTCTTTTGTTTCATGGTTTCGTGTGTGTGAAATCTGATATTTGTAGCCGTATTGTAGAAAGGTAATAATCACTACAAAAAAGCCGCTTGCCCCGGTGTCTGTCTGTCCCTATTTATGCTTAGATCGATTAAAACTACGCAACAGCGGTTTTTTTTAATAGATTGTTTCAAGATGAAAGTTTATATGTATACATATGTACCCGTGCGAAGCCGGGGCAGGTCGCTATATAATAAATGTGAAAGTCTGTGTGAATGTTTGTTACCACTTATCTCCGTAACCACTTAACTTGTTTAGATGAAATATAGTATGTGGATAGTTTAGGTTCTAGAAAAAGCCATAGGCTAATCTAATTTTGGTAAATTATAATTTACCTGTGAATGAGGTATAAAGGGTGGTAATATTTAAATGGAAAATTATTATTCCTTGTGTCGATTGGTTCATATAAATTGTTTGAATTTTACAACAAAACAAGTTACAAATAAATACGTTTTTTTCATATTATATATTAACTCATTTATTCTCAGATTCATAATCCATAATAAAATAATGCACATACAAATTAAAAATGTCAAAAACAAAATCACACAATAAAATAAAATAAAACTAGAATAATTATAACGTAGAGAAATTAAAAAATAAATAATAAAATACAAATTGAAAACTTACTAACCTAACATTTAGATGGATGTAGACCCCATTAATATTTTCATCCATTTGTTTTGGATGGGACAGTCCAGACGTGAAACAAACATTTTCAGGATGCCGTTGCTACTGGCTCGCGCACGCTGAAGTAGAGATTCATATGGTTCATATGGTTCATATGGTTCATATGGTCCGCTTTGTTTTGATATTCAAAAGCTTTTGGAAGCTATGGAAGAGTATTTTGGAAATTACAACTACACGAGCTTTTTTCATATTTCTAAAACACTTACGTGATGTTAATAAATCAGTTATTTTCTAAGTACCGAATTTTTAAGTTAAAAGGTTTTTTTCATTATCTTTGGGTGGCTTGGGCGTCACAGCGGCCATGATAGGCCTATTGTGATCGTCACTTATACGTTCAGCTCCGAAGCCGTGGCGTTCATAGTTCACCACTAACCCCTGCAGCTGCTAGGAACTGTAGGATTTTCTTCGGGGTCGATGTCTCGCAGCTCGTCTGGGCTATGCAGATGCTTGCCCAGGTGGATACTGCGTTTGTGCATCAGAGTTCCACACTCACCTATCAGGTGGTTAAAATGTTACAGGTAGGGTAAGCTTTAATTTGTGAAATAGATCTACCATTAATATTTCATTTTCGAGCTTAATTTCTCTTGCTCTACCCATCATTTTAGGGTTCCGCACCCAAACGGAACCCTTTACTAAGCCTCGGCTGTCTGTTTGTCTGTCCGTGTCTCAGTGGACTGCATACCGTAAAAGGTAGATAGTTGCAATATTATCAGAGCAAAAGAAATACAGAATGTGTATTTCTCCTACTCTGCGTCCTGTTGGCATTTCGCTTTTTGTTGTTCGTTAAAACCAGATTTTAGGGTTTCTTTTACGAAAGTTTTGTACTATGGTACGGAACGGAACCCTCCGCGTGCGAGGCAACTCTAACTTGGCCAGTTTTATTTTATTATTAATGAATACCGCCAAAGACACAAATAGTTAGACATGTTTTAATTGCCAAAAGCCACAAAGACTTAGTAACAAATAATATTTGTAATACAAATACTTTAGAGATATTTCATTAAGCCGTAACAATATATTAACGACTATTCAGCCTTCAGATAGCAATATAAAAGCGCACAATAAAATCAAATCAAATTTTAATAAATGCCCGCCAATATTGAATCAGACCTAATAAACTCGTCTCCTACCCTTCATTGACCCTGTTGACTCGACCACAAATCGACATTGATACAATGACGCAGCTTTACACTATACGACACGACTTTAAAATCTCAAATAAACTAAAATCAAGCACCTTTTTTCGAACTGGCGAGTCTGTGTTTTATTTGTTTATCTTTACTAGTAATATATGTATATAATATACATAAATTAGAAATGAATAGTCTTTATTATTAAAGAAAATTACAGTATTTACAATTAGGCTAAATGCAGAAATTTCGAAAAATATTTCATTGACCTTATACACACTCAGGACCGAATTGTGAATGAAGTGAATTGTGTGTTTTTGGCGTCGACTCATTTTGTACAGGTTTTTGCTTGTTAATTGCAGAGATCGAAATTTGACATTAGGAAAATTCAAGAAACTTTAATTCGAACACAACCACTCCATATTCAGTCAGGCTGTCAGTAATGATTACGAAGAAATAATCTTAAGGTTTCGTTCGTTAAAGTTTTCACCCATTGCTTACTTTGTTATACAGGCTCTCTTATTCCTGCACGATATTTAAAAATCGTGTCGTGACGTCTTAAAGTAACTAATAACAGAATTATATCGGAGGACTTACTGAAATTGATTCTCAGGTGGTTAACATTAATAGATAACCAGATTTTGTCAGGGTCATGACGTTACTTATACATCGTTATTTCCACGACCTTGGAACGATTTTGTTACTGATTCTTGAATGTTCCTGTAAATAGCTCGATAAAAATAGATTTTGATTAAAATGTACTCCAAGATTTATCCAATTAAATAGAAGCATTTTATTAAGGTACCTACACCTTTTGTATTGGACGTAACAAATCTATAAGTTGTATTAATGAAAATAAGATACTCTTGTTTATTCCCAGATTTCTTAGAAGATCGATATTTATTATACACATATTTTTTATTATACATATAAAACGACCAGAACACCCGGAACAAATATCTGCAGACCGTACACACAATTGTGCCGAGGCGGGAATCGAACCCACAACCTCCTGCGTCGCAGGCGGACCTTCGCCCACCGCGCCACATCGGTCGTTAAATTATGATTGCAACGTTAAAACCAGCATTACCATGCTAAACATATTGACCAAGCTTATTTATCTCGGTACATAGACGGTAATTAAAATTTATTACAAAGCTATACGAAACAAGGGCTTGTTTACATGCGCTAACAAACTTCTTATTCGGGCCGCGTACAAGTGCACTATGAGCGATAGGCTTCGAGCACGCGACTGCAGTGGTGTAAGGAAGTGGGCGCATGGGAGACTTTGTGAAAAAGCTAGAGGTATTACCGCTGGCTAGCAGTAGGTTTCAACTTGAAGGGTTGCCGACGCAAGTGGAGACAAAGCAATTTTGTTTCGTTTCGTTTATTTATTTCCACTGTAAGTACACATGTTACACTTGATGTCGTTAGATACTATACATTTTTAAAGTTAGTAAAAAAGTAATTTTACTTTTTTATTCTATAACATAATAACTTTTGACATAAGAAAGACCATAGCGCATTGTGCAAAGAAAAGCAGACAGACATGCCTTCTTAAAAAAAAAAAAGTTAATTGATTTACTTAATAATTTATCACACTTAAACAAATAATAAATCAGTTAAAAGGAATCATAAATTAGATAAAATTTCAAAGTATGCTGCTGTATAATTCATTGTAGGGTAAGTTTTCTT
Organism: Eupithecia dodoneata; assembly: GCA_947044415.1. NCBI lineage: Eukaryota > Metazoa > Arthropoda > Insecta > Lepidoptera > Geometridae > Eupithecia > Eupithecia dodoneata. The sequence continues at coordinate 3,985,329 of OX345665.1, forward strand.
GATTATTGTTATGCTTGGTTTACATTATTCCAGTCCAGTGATCTAGCGAGATTCCAGTCCAGTGCTGGACTGGATCTGTAACGTCTACATTATTCCAGTTATTTAGAAGCCGTTGAAGTGTGAACACTTCAGTGACAATGATTTCAAGAAGAGATCAGAATGGAATGGCACTGGATTGGCCGTCTACATTATTCCAGTTGCACTGGATTGATCGCACTGGATTCAAAAGTAGACCGCGAATCCAGTTACTGGACTGGAATGCTTACTGGATTCAGTTCATTCCAGTGCCGGTTTACATTTTTCCAGTAAGCAATCCAGTACTGGACTTGATCGCTGGACTGGAATAATGTAAACCGGCCATTAGGTAGAACAGAGAAAAATGACATCGCATCGTCATCGAATGCGCAAAATATTTGGAACAAACTAATACAGTCCACATGTGATCGAAATACTTTGATTTCGGTCAGGGAATTAGCATTGCTATTCAATGTGGCAACTTGTTAAATAATATTTTTCAATATTTTATAATATATGTATACGGTGTGAAAAAAACGCGAAAAATATGTTGACCCGTCAACGTTCTTTTAATTATTTTTTCTAGGTTCATACCCATCGCACAACACTATAAGAACATATCTACCTACATAATTATGTAATTTAAATAAGCAAAAAATAATAATAAAACAGCAATATATTCTAAAGCACTAACCGCCCACTACACTTAATTTTTTTTTTTGTACTTTCCAAATCTACTTCTTATGTAAAGTTACCTTTACCCTAACATTATTAAACTTAGTCAAGGGCTGGAATTGACTGATCAACGATCACACAGACTCATTACCAATGAAATGTTCCTACCACACGATATATCCACCAATATTATACACCTTATGCATACGAAATAAGCTTCACAATAAACACTCCCGTCTTCGGCAAGCCACGTAAAATAAATCACAATTTTATCGAAGCTTCCATGTATTGTATGAGCATTTCCTTTAAACGCATAAATAATAACAGATTCATGAATATTTTTATATCGATCGATGAGAACCGTAGAACTGAATAAGCAATGGAATAATAGTATACGTACCTACAGCTTTCTGTGTTGATGGTCTTTTTACGATCTCGGAACCCGCACCTTTAGGTAAGCACGATTTGCCTTCAGCGCGTTTCAGACATGTCCATTTAGACCTGATCGGCCCTCTTCCGCCTGCTGGTAATTATCGGTATTGTCTCACCGCCGTCGATCGTTTTACGCGATCGACATTCGATATTCTAAAGAGACTGTGTCTAGGACACCTCTTTGTAAGGTATTTAGCCTAGCAAAGAGGTTTCGTAGATAGGGATTTAGGAGTATCGCATGGGATGTAGTAGGCAAATAGCCTGCATCATCATCATCATCAGCCTATATTAGTCCACAGCTGGATACAGGCCTCCTCTAATGAGCGCCGTAGCGCCCTGTCTTCATCTTGCCGCAGCATCTGTCTGCAGTCCTTCGGAAGTCATCCCACCTGAACGGAGGGCGTCCTGCACTTCGTTTGCCGAGTCGCGGTCTCCACTGAAATCACAATAGAAATAGCAATAGCCTTAAAACTATATTAATTAATACTACCAATAATACAAAATTAATTTATTTTGTTCGTACCAGTGTTTTTAAGGTAAACAAGTTTATGCCCGCGGCTTCACACGTGTTGTGTCTATGTATATCTATTTCAAGGACTGTTTTATTCGATAAAAAGACTATGTTTGATTCCAGGCTAAGAGCTACATCTATGCAAAAGGTCAGCCTGATCCGTTTAGTGGTTTTGGCGTGAAGAAGTAACAAACATCTACCCATCCATCGAAACATCCAAATTTTCGCAGCGCTGTTTTTCAGTGAAGACCAGAGGGTTCGTCACGTCACGATCGTCAGGTGCGTGACGTCACAAAATAACGGAGAGGCTCAAGGTTCAAACCAGCACACCTGAACTCAGCAAAGAATTTAGTTCGCAGAACAAAAAGGCGCGGAGTCAATAAACGTCAAACGGTTTGCGTTGAGCCAGTCAACTGTATTGATTTACGGCAGGTATGAGTGGGCGTGATAAGTGTTTTACCCTAGGGTACTGTTGTACTTAGCTATGAATACTTAGTACCTACCTACTTCAGAGTTATGACACCAAGCTATTGATATGAGCCGCATTGGTCTTCATCCATAAACCCTTTATCTGTTATATATTAAATTCATTAGAATAGCCTATTTGTTAACTTTTATACATTCTTATGTACTTTAATAATAAATGCTCGACCACATACACATCATTATCTAGCCCCAAGGTAAGCAGTGCTGGTGTTATGGATGGTGACTGATGGATGGATACTTAATACAATAGATTACATCGATTTTTTTTTTATAATAAATAACGACCTGAATACCTTCCCGGAACAACTATGTATCTGTAGATCGGAAACACAATTTTATTGTCCCATCTGTTGTCTGACATAATTGTGGTGGGAATCGAACCCGCAACCTCCTGCATCGCAGATGGACCTTCGCCCATCGCGCTATAGCGGTCGTCAAGCCTATTGTTGATTTTTATACATACCTATATATTTTTGTACTTTGTTAGAGTTTGATGACTGAAAAACGTAGGTAATTCCGTATTTGTTAAGCTTTTCAACTGGAAATCTTGTTTGTCCGTCCGGTTGAAATCCGGTTTACAGCGGGAACTGTAAAACTAGGAAATGACAAACAAGGGCAAACATTATTAAACATTGTAAATTTGTGAATTGCTTATTAAAAAAATTATCAAAGCATTGCTACTCCATCGCCTTGGGCTTATTATTCACTCTAACTAATACCAATTGCAATTTATCAAATGACTTCAAAACGAACGTTGAAATATACTCAGATGGATTGATATTTCTATCTAAACGACAATCGTTATTATCAAAGGAATATTGAGACAGGCTTGGTTGAATAACTGTCAGAAACTACATATTATTATAAAGGTTGTCGCAGATTAGGGCCGTACCGCACAAAAATGTGATACCACAAAATATAACTCGTAACATTTAGATGTATTTCATATTGACGGCATTAATACAGACAGCTCGCGGGCCACTCGTATGAAGATTGTGGGAAGCCGTTTTGTTACTCTAATAATATGTATCTAAAGATAACGAGTTGAAGCGCATATTTTGTCTGTTCTGTCTTTTGAATGCACTATTTTATGCAGTGTGGAAGCGATATGTGCAGAGCTTGAACCAAATAATTCAACACGGCAAAGGTCTGGCATATTACTTTTCTAGTCAGTATGTAGATGTAATAATACCTACTGTAATAGTAATATTATTGTATGTAGTGTTAGTATTTGTTTTCTTTTTTATCTATTTATATTAATATTTATATTATATTTATTTATATTATTATTTATGAAGTACCACCGTCTATTTTTGTTCCTTCATGTCCAGTCCATCCTAAGGTTGCCTGGAAAAGATCGCTCTCAGCGATAAGGCCGCCCTTTATACTTCCTTTATTCTATTGTTTATTCCTGTATTGTTTTCTGTTTTTTGTGGTATAATAAAATATTTTCTATGTATCTATATAAATAGTCTCTCAAGTTAAAGATAAACGACAAGTTCTGGTTACCGTCTTTGCTCGGACCTTCACGCGGTTTCTTCTTATAACCCACCTTCATCATTATATCTCAATCAAATATCAAAGTGCTTTATTTCCTTTAGACCCAGGACTCTTGGACACGTCACAAAATTAAAATTACATAAGTAAAACTAGGAAATAAAGTGATCACTTTGATTTATTGTTCACTTCAATATTTTTAAGGTAAAGTAAAGAAGCGAGCAACAACCATTTATCAAGCTTTTTTATCGTCTAGTCTAGATAATCCGATATTTTGTAATAAGCCTTTTTTCTCAGCTTAAAGATATCCACTGCTGGACATAGGCCTTCCCCAAAGATCGCCAGAATGACTGGTCATTCGCTGCCGGACAGTGAGGTATCCCGCGACATTCTTCAGGTCGCGGGACCTTGTAGAGGAGCTTTGGAACCCAATCGTAACATTTAGATGTATACCGAAAACTTAGACTAACTATGAAAGAAAAAAAATATGTGAAGGCGTACAGCTTTACAATAACTAACACTCCCAAATTTTTTTTTTTTAATTTTCGTTTTTGGAAACTTTTGTATTGCACCTTGCTTTTTTGTCATTCTATCAATGGAACAGGTATTAGAGTGACAATTTACCACCACAGAGCCAAGCTATTAGGGAGAAGTTAGCCAATTAAAGAGTTTTGCTCCGGCCGGAGAAATTTGCAACAAATGTGGCTTGGGCGTTCAACCAGAAAAAAATTCTCGCAACAGATGTGGCTCGGACGTTCCAGTGGATATCATAAATGACATTAAATGTGTCAGCCTAATTGAACGACCACAACCATGCAACCTATGTTTTATCTATACTATAAAAGCCCTGTTCTAATGGAAGTGACTTTGTATAATTTGTCTTTTTGAGAATAAATTAATATGAACTATCGTAAGCAATTACAAAATGCATGCGCCAAGAACCCAATCTGGTAAAGTACAGAAACCATTTTCATCAGCGGTTTACCTTTTATGGGGACAGTAAATTAACTTTATGGGACTCTAGTATTTTATGTCAGTTTTGGGTAGGGCGTTATTGTGGCGTCTTTGTTATTAAAGTCGCGCGTGATGTATTGTTATAACGTCTTAAAACTGTAATCTTTTGTGGGAATTGTTGATGATCGAGTCGAATGGTCGCTTTGAATCGAGTTTCGATAAGGATAGCTCAGTGCAGATCAGTTCATTTTATTTATAATGGATAAAGTACATTACAGGCCATACATTGCGTTATTCACAAACTCGCCCAATTGTTGACACATGTGGCGTCCTAGAAGATGTACAGCATCTTCTAGTGGAGTGTGAGCGGAGCGAGTCCATGAGAGTAGAGCTTAGAGACTTGTACAGTATAAACCTAATGGATATTGGTGTTATCCAAATAATATTAGCCACAGCACTGAGTGATGCGGCAAATAAACTATTTTGGGTTAGTTTTAGATGAGTTTTAGAGTTTTTAGTTCCAGTTGTTGGTTTTTAGTTAATTGTTAAAATACGGGACTGACATAGTCATTCAAATGACTCAAAGTCCCTTAAATAATACTTATAATACTTATTATATTGTATGTATATATGTATGTATTAGATATAACCTAATTTTTTTATTTTTTATTTATTTTCCAACTTAAAGATATTGTTACATAAAAAAGCTTAAAAATAACACGAAGGAAACTACAGAGGTTTGTATAGAATTACCTTGTTTATACAAGAATAATTGAAAGAGTCCAAGAGTCCTATAAGTCTAAAGGAATTAAAGCACTTTGATATTTGATATACCTATGAAATTACATGAGTATTAATATAAATTACAGATGAAGTACATTTGCAAGTTCGTTTGCTAGCTTGAATTAGTTTCTTGTTAAATACAAGACGTCATTTTGTCACTTTGGCTCCTTATCGAAAATTCAAAACATCTATTGATTCAAAACATAGGTATATGATGTTGAAGATTACTACAAAGAGCGGAAACGGTTTTTATATTTATATTTATTTAAAGGAAAACCAGCTTATAAATAAAACACTAACAAGTTCATTAATACTAGAAAGCTTATTGAAGGTTTTCACAGTTACGGGTTTCAATGGAACTTTTGTCGCCTTTCCTAGAAAAGAGCAATCCGAGTTCGTGGCGTGCAAAGCAGCGGACGAATGTGAACGAATGCGGTTTGAAACATACATAAGTAAAACTAAGATATAAAGTGGTAACTTTTATTCAACTCAATGTTTTTACAGGTAATAAAACAAGTAGTAAAATAAGCAATCAAGTGAACAAGAAACCTTTACCTTGTTTGGTTCTAGGGTTGGCCAGTAAAGACTGTAGACAGATGGACAGAAAATGCTTCTTTGCAAACAGATTTGCAGACAGAAACAAACATTGAACAAGAGCTAAGCTGCAACTGGTGGTCTGGTCTTATCGCTTAACAGCGATCTCTGCCAGACAACCTTGTTTCGTGTAATTGACTGCTTTTTATAACAATTAATGACTTACTTCCTGATGTTTATCAACTCACGAGAGGTGCAATGGGCCTGCGTTACTAACCATAACAAATATTCCTTCGTTCCGCGTGCCGTTACAACATTCCTCTCTAAATATTAAGCTACTAGCTTCTCTCCACGGCTTCACTTATGGTTCACCTTATTTTTCTTTTAGACTAAAGGCCTGTACACTACCGACAGTGGCAGCGAAATACGTGTGGGTATGCGGTATATGTAAAATGCTGGGCTGACGCGCGAAACCAAGCGATATTTTTAAGTCTCGCGATAGCGCGCCCTGATACTGCGTATAGTTGCAAATCTTTGAATATATGAAGAATATATTTTACATTTAATGTAATCTAGATAAGGTTACAGGTGGGTTAAGGATCTGCGAAAGACCAACGCATATTATGGAAGTAGCCAGCCTAAACCTGGGTCAACGATTCAAGGATATCCTATCTTTGGCTGATGATGATAATAAAAAGGATATAATCCTATGTCTGTCACTATCTATCTTAGGCTAAGTGGATTGTCCAGCATGATTAATCTATTTATTATTTATTTATACTGTTTTTTTTAAATAAAAAGCCGTACAGTCGTTTAGGCGTGAAAAAGTTCCGGACAGAGAGAAATTTTTGGGCTCTCTAAGCTCTGCACCGAGCTTAAAAGGTTATTTTTTCTCGAAAACAGACAGAGTGACTTTCAAATTTATAGAAGTATGGATAATATTTACGAAGGTTACTTTATAACCTTCGCGATGTCCTCGATCTGGTAAATAGGTTAATGTTTTATTTACGTCGTTCTGGGCTAATCAAGGTTCTTGGTATTAAAATAATCCTCGAATTTTGTGCTTTTGTTGTGGGACATTTGGTTGCATCCCTGCTTTTGAAAGTCGTAGCTTAGAGATTAAGATTTATGAACTTACGCGCCATATAACGCGAGATATCTGGCAGTTTCGGAAATAATTCAGAGATTTAGGCACATTTTTTTAGTTACTTCGTGACGTCACGCATTGGTATTGTGTAAATTTAACTTAAATTACTGCGTATATTTTTTATCTTATACATTATTTGATTTTCTCGATATTTTCGCAATATCATAGTAAGCTCATAATTTGGTTTCAATGGGCCGTCCAAAGGTCCCTTAAGCTTGCTATGAACTTGTTAGGTATTTTGTTAAAAATCTGGAAAAGGCTTTCTTTCATCAAATTCTTTAGTCCCTTTAAACACTATAAAAATCTGGAGAATGCTTACTTTCATCAAACTCAATATAAAAACTGTGAAATTCAGTTTTAACGTAACCTTAGCTAAGTCTCGGAATCAATGTATAATACAAAATATCTTTCTACGAGTATGTAATATATTGTGTACCCATAACACAAGCTCTGCTTAGCTTGGGTCTGGAAATGTTTTTTTTTATTTTTTTATTTATTTTACTTATTCCTCTAACATTATCAGAGACCTTATGTATCTAGTTTTAAATTAAAATTATTATATTTTACTAAGGTATATTGTTTATATCTACTTATTCTTATCTAACTGCTTATCTATTATATGTATGCTATATTATATATTTTAATATATATATTATACACCATATCTTATCTACTTATTTCTAAAAATTACTTGCTTCACTATTCTTACACAATATTTTAGATACTTAGGGCGTAGATACTTGTCATTAATTAGATGTAAGTTGTTGCTATTTATTTGAATGTCTAGTTCGTTTTCTAAGTCGAATCTTTCGCGGCCGAAAACAGGACAGTGGAAAAGGATATGTGGCACGGTTTCTTCTGTGTCAGGTTCACAGATGCACGAAGGGTTTTCCTTACACTTAAACCGGGTAAGGTATTCGGAAAACGGTCTAGAGATGTTGCTGTGGTAATTGTACAGCATTATTTATTTATTTAACCATCTTACTTAAAATCTGATGGCTAGGCATTCCAGAAGATGCCGCGTGTTTAAAATTCTGAAAAATATATATATATATATATTATATTATGTCAAAGTCACATTCAGTTACAAGATCTAATGAACTTCATTCGATAGAAAGGTAGAATAAACCAAGGTTACCCCATATTGTAAAGTTTTTTCAATAATTATTATGACTGCACTAGGTAATGATATTTTTTTGTACCTACTTAACTAAAGACACTAAATATTTCTAAATCAATTCGCAGAGTATGCCTTGGCATTTTTTTTTAGGTTAAATACCTACAAAAAATATGAGAGCGTCGCGTCGGTATGTCAGTTGAAATCGGTATCGTATCTGAACCAGATCGATACGTCTGGCAGCATTTAAAAGTTTTCTGTTTGTCTGTCGGTCGTAATAATCATTCATCTCACCCAACCCGTCCAACTTCTGTAACTTTTCGAGACTTTTTATAATCCAATCCGAACTGAAAACTAATTTGTGAAAATATTGAAGTCCATTTTAAAATACGGCCATTCCAACTGGATTATCAACTTTGACTCATTTTGAACTGAAATTTCTCTAATGGCTTAAAGAGAATATTATACGAAATTTTGAGATGAAAATTTTAATACTATAAAATATGAAATACTATGATGGATTATAATTTATATACAAAGATTAACCTACTCTGATTTTTACACCTAAGTATTTTAGTAGGCAAGGTTTAATAAAGTTTTTCATGAAATAAACAGATTATTGGAATGCCATTCTGCGTAGTAATGCAACCAAAGTTATCGACATAGCTCTGAGAATTAGCAAGCTGAAGTGGCAGTGGGCCGGCCATATCACGCGAAGAACCGACGGCCGCTGGGGAAAACCTGTTCTTGAGTGGAGACCACGACTCGGTAAACGTAGTGTAGGACGACCTCCGATCAGGTGGGATGACCGCATCCAGCATCTACCTGCAGTCTTTCGCAGGTCGCGAAAGACTGCAGGTAGATGCTGGATGCGTCAAGCTGAAGACAGGGCGCTATGGCGCTCATTGGGGGAGGCCTATGTCCAACAGTGGCATAATATAGGCTGATGATGATGTAGTAATGCAGCATTATTTTATATATTTTGCTTTATTCGGAAGACAAACAGTTTTACACACTTAACAGATAACTTAAATAAAAACTTATAACCATTAATGTGTCCGCATGTAGTAGCTAAGGGATTGCTTGCTTGCAGAGGACAAGTGAAAATTAAGAAATAGCTTAGTCTTAAAACTTACACATAGGTACATTGAATTAAAATAAATAGAACTAACAATAGACAATAAAAATATTATAATATATGTATATGCAAGTACCTGTGTGTATGATCTGCAGATATTTGTTCCGGGTGTTCTGGTTGTTTTCTATGTATAATAAAACATATTTATCTATATAATGTATTGTATTATGTATATCAGTTATCTAGTACCCATAACACAAGCTCTGCTTAGCTTGGGGCTAGATAATGCTGTGTGAATTGTCCAGCATTATTTATTTTATTATTATTTTTATTAATTCAATGTACCTATGTGTAAGTTATAAGACTAAGCTATTTCTTCATATAGTAAAAATATATATATAGACATTGGCTTTCAGTATGTTTACATGAGCTAGATATGTAAAATTTTAATTTAATTTGGTATGCTAAACAGTGTATAAGTAAAGAAAAGATAGGAACATAAAACGACGTAATAAAAACGGGCATCATCCCCTAAAACTGGGTCAACGATTCAAGGGTATCCCTTACGCCGAGGGGTAGGTTTTTGCTTAGCACGGGACCTGAAATTATGCTTCTAAGAAATATAAATACTTTGATAAAAAAGGACCTTAATTTAGTTATTAAATTTAGCGTGGGCCTTTTCTGAAGAACACTGAAGACCAAATTTAGACGTGGGCGAAACAGTCAATGTGTTTTTAAGCTTTTTTGAATAGTAATGGTAATGGTATATTATGCATATATGTATAATGGTATAGTATGATTTATGGTAATCATCCTAGACAGATGATTACCATAAATCATACGTAAATAGACAGGCCAACTAATTCATTTAATTTATTTTTCTCAAACAATTAACCTTGTGTCGGAATTTTTTACACGTTATACCTCATTTACATTCAGCCCTGCCTCTGCCCCTCGCGCTGCCGGCAATAATTCCCTAAATACTGCTGCAGCAGGATCGAGAGCAGTGTGTGTTTACATACTGCCCTACCACTCACTTCGCTTTCAAGTTTCGGCAATGGCAGACGTCGAAATAATTACAGCGGCCGCGCTGTCTCTTTTTGCGATACATAATTATGTTCGATATTTAAAGATGAAAGAATGTTCGTCGTAGACGATGGTGGATGATATCTAAATCGATGATAAATTACTTTTTCCGTTTCCAGTAGTTCTAAGAATTTTAATAATAATATAAAATGCTGGACAATTCACACAGCATTATCTAGTCCCATGGTAAGCAGAGCTTGTGTTATGGGTACTAGATAACTGATATACATAATACAATAAATTACATAGATAGATATTTTTTATTATATATAGAAAACAACCAGAACACCCGAAACAAATATCTGCAGATCGTACACACAATTGTTCCGAGGCGGAAATCGAACCCGCAACCTCCTGCGTCGCAAGCGGACCTTCGCCCACCGCGCCACATCGGTCGTCAATTATTGTAATCGCATTGCTCCATTCGGACGGCATTTTCGATGATCTAAACGAACGTCTTTCTCCTCCAGGCGCTCGGTGAGTACTGAGCGTCGGAGCAGAATGTAAACACGCACTGCCGCTCGCGCTGCCGGTCCTTTGACTTCCGCACAAAAAACCGCCATTTTAGGGAGCGCCGGGCAGCGCGAGCGGCAATGGCAGTGGCATGAGAAGTATCGCGTTTACACACTCGTCCTGCCCACTTCCCTGCCCACTTCCCTGCTCACTACGGCTGGATGTAAACGCGGTATAAGTAATAAGTAAATTGTAAGACCAGAGCGGCAATTTTTACAAAAAATTATACACTACAATATTTAATCACTTTTATACATTGACAATTGAAACACAATATAAATAAGAATATTCAAATAATTCTAGAATGTCAATATTACTCAAATGTCAAATCAATTTGCGTCAAAGACAAATATTTGGTTCCAGGTGATCTGTTATTGAAAAATGAAAGAAATACAGTCGAATTGGGAACCTCCTCCTTTTTTGAACACGGTTAAAAATTACCTATGACCTACATAAACATAGATATAAGTAATCTTGCGCTTTTACGCAATTTATGAGCTCAATTTAAACATTATCAACAAATGTCACAACGGCCTTCTAATAGGGGCTGTAAATGTCAATGCCAGAGGAATATTTCACAAAATACACTCAAAACGAGAACTTGGTCACTTGTAGGCTTCGCACTGTTTAGTTTGATGAACCTGAGGACCATATGAACAATTTCGTATCTCATTATACAAAGTAATTGGTATCTGCCGTGATCTGGGTGCATGCAGAGAGCCTTTGCCCCTTTATATCATACGATTTAGCTGGCAGACAAGACTGGGCTTAATGGGCACTACTTTAGTAATCACTTTGCTATGATAATGCAATCATCACAGAATGACATAAAACATCTTTTTGTATGGAAGGAAGGATGGAAGGCCCAGGATGAGATGGCGCGACGAGCTCGAGGTACATCTTCCATCGTGGCCTGTTGCAGCGTTGGATCGCGAGGAGTGGAAGGAGAAAATGGAGGCCTTTGCCCAGCAGTGGGACAATAATGGCTTAAAATAAAAAATATTATTAAAAACATTTCGGTAATAACAATAGTAGATATTTCAAAATCAGTCATCCTGCCTATAGCCATAAATTGTTTTGTTATCAGAAATAGACGCCAGATCATAATCACAGTACACATATATACTTATACTGAGTCATAATCGTGCGTAGAAATTTGTACTTCGGGTCTAATACTGCATCGTTAAACCACATCGTGGCGGCTTTTTAACTGCACCTTTATGACAACTTAATACTCGTTTGGTACTCGTTACTAAGCTTAGACTAAGAAAAGCAATTATCTTAAAGGTGCGTTATTTCTTTTAACTTTGTGACATTAGGTACTTTAACGCTTATTATGGAAAACGGAAATCTCTACTAAACTAAAGCTCAGACAGTTCTTGTAATTTTCTAAAAAATAAATCTTCAGTAAATAGATGAATGAATGAAGGTCCTTTAGGTCTAATAGTGTATCGTCACTTCAGCTTGCTAATTCTTTGAGTTATCTCGATAGTTTTTACCTACCGACCAAAAACACATACAAAGTTCACTTTTCACACTACGCTTACCTATTTCTATGTTGGATCCTATGTAATAATTTTCGTAGAACTTATATGAATGGCTCCTTAGGCTTAGAAAGTTCTTCGAAAATCATATCGTCCAGTCTAAGGTGGGTCCCACGTAACGCAGTCCATGTGAAATGTCGGTTAGCCGGGCGCGGGCTAATTTCTATGCAAATTCCGAGGGCCAGGTTATAGCCAGCCGGTGGCCGTACCAACTGTTTACTAAGCAATGTTAGTGTAACATTCGAACGTTTTCTAGTTATGATTGTCAGTGTTTACGTTCCTTGCACTGGTTAATGTGTTTCTAGCGTTCCCATTTTAAACAAGAATTGTTTGAAATTGGAACTGCGGAGATTGCTATTCGAACTTTGAGACGATTTACGTCTGAAATTTTTAAATTTTACTTAGATTTATGAGCTAAACAAATGAAAAGACCTATAAGATATTTATTCAACAGTTGGAGATATTCTATTTTGTTTTTTTATACATCCACGCTGACGACGCGACGTCACAAATCCAGGTCTCCAGTAAATAGAAAACAAAAGGGGATTGATCCAGCTTTTAAAAAATACCTAATAATAACTAATACGTACCTAGCATCGTAGTTACTCTGTGGCTTACCTACTACTACATATCGTGTTGTATGTCTCACCTCTTAAGGTGAGACATCGAACAACACGATGCTTCTTGTAGCTAGCACGGGCATTGTTGTCTATGATAGAAATCAATCAACCTCTTCATATTTTCCGATTAATGAGTGTAGGTAGGTACACCGCGACTCGGCAAACGTAGTTATGGACGCCCTCCGGCCAGGTCGGATCACGACTTGCGAAAGACTGCGGCAAGCGAGACAAGGAGCTCTGGCGCTCATTAGGAGAGACCTATATCCAACAGTGGACTGTTATAGGGTGATGATGAGTGTAGGTAGGCCTAACCGAAATACCTATTTGAAAAATGATCTATCCAAACAGAACCTAAGTTAGGCCTTCATTTTAGTTAAGTTTCGTGCTTACTTCCCCTCATAGTAAAACAATATCCAGGTAACTATCAAGTAATCTGCTCCCCAGGCACCAGCTGGTAAATCGGACCGTGTTGTGCAAGGACCGGGCCATATTGTAGCATACGACAAATAACTCCGCTTTACCTAAAATACAATACTGGATCGGGAATTTGCGGAGAGCTAATTTCGGGTCCATTTGCCTGTTCATGTCGGACTGTATTGTAGGTTACATAGTGGATGTACTTGGCCCAAATAAGGACCTAGTGAATATATAGATAGATATAGATAGTGCTAATAGAGTGAGCCCCATAAATACAAGGTTTAGCATAATGCGTGAAATGATGTCAGTCATTGACGACCTCTGTGGCATGGTGGACGAAGGACAGTGGAGCGACGCAGGAGGTCGCAGGTTCGATTTGTTCCGGGTGTTCTGGTCGTTATCTAAATAATAAAAAATATCTACTTATTTATGAAATATATTGTATATTAAATATAACAGTCATTTATTGATCACAACCCACATCTACCGGATTCATTGTATTTCAAACGATTCAGGGACACACAAAGTTTCATTTAAATCGGTCCAGCCATTTAGGAGGACTTAGATGACAAACACACGTACAGAATGACTTTATGCCCGTTAGTTGAACTCAAATTGTCAAAAGGCTTTAACCAGCAACCAGGGAAGCATTATACCAGCCACGACTAAGTAAAACGCAAACTGAGGGTAGCTATAGTATAGCTAGCTACCGACAGTACAGTACAACAAACATCTTCAAATATTCAAGAGAACAAATGTCTAATTTCCCGTATCCAAGTGCTGTCTAGAGCGTCCTAACTTACACTATTATTCTCTCCATGGTCTCTACATATTATTGTAGTATACAAAGCTTTGAGGAACTTCGTACTATCGCACTTCCTACAATACCTAGAGTACCATGTAGTTATAGGGACACAGTATGTACTCGTATAGTAGTAGACCAGTAGTCAAGCTTTATACAAACTTTCGTGAGTCATTCCCGGTCGGTAACATCCTGTCGTCAACACTGTTGATGACTGAGAAATAAAAAGTTCCACCCGTTCACAATGTTGACGAACGCTACTTTTTATTTCTCCATCTAGTACAAGAGTCAAGATGTAGGTATATAGTTGTGATGATGTGTCTTGAAGTTTTTTCTAATTTTAATCAAAGAGGACTGGTAATAATCAAATATTTACTTACGATTTTCTGGTCTCCACACATTATTGTATATCTATACAGTAGACAAACTCGATGACGAAGATTCAACACTAATAAGTAACTAAAACTCACTTGCTTGGCGTATTTCAGATATTAGTAAACAATATTTATTTAGGAACGATCTCGAATCGACAATTAGTAAATTGCGTATAAAACACAACAAAGTTTATAAAACATAATGGAAAAAAAAGCCAAACGAAGGTCGTTTGACTACAATCTTAGTAAAAATGTTAATCTTAGTTAAAATTTGATGGTAAGTGAAAATTTCATCATCCTCCATAGCTACGACGTAACTACCTCTACTACTGGGTTACCTTACTCATTAAAGCTGCACTACTGTTATCATAACATATCGTCGTAAGGTTCGGCGGTGAAACAAGGAACATGCGAATTCTCCACAAGTAGGTGCATGAGAACTACCAAAATAACCATGAATATATTAGAACGTACGTGTTTAGCCGTAGGGTTAATTAACGGAACGTAAATTAATTAAAAGTAGGTACCTATGTGAAGTAACCAACACTTACATTGTAAACTTTTGAGCTTTGTAACGATTGTAACTCTAAACTATGGTTTTTGTTATTATCACGACGACTCGAAAATCTTGAAACTACCCCAAGTTCGAGAGATTATACACTATTAGTAACAAAAGCCTTACTTATAGAGATTTTTAAACCGTGTTTCACCCCTCGCCCCAAAGTCTCCGACGATGATGACCTGACACCTAATACAGGGTGGTTTTTTGAGAAGGGCGGTGATGGCCAAGTCTGCAGTTACTGTTTTTTATATAGCGAGGGCATGACTCCTTTCACGAATTTTCTCTAACAAGCGTGGTTTCGGACTAGGCCATCACCGAAAAAAAACCCTGTATATTATTTATCTTTTTTTATATCTTTCTCAACATTTACACTTGCCAGCATTTAGTGATTCATTCATGGATTAAAAAAATCTAAGCGATAGTTAAGAATAATCTATTAAATCTCGAAAAATCTTCTTTTAAATAATCATCATGTTCTTAAAAATAATTCTTGCAAAATCTAAATAAGTTGCCTAAACTTTTAACAATTTGCTTGCAGTGACATCAAATTTTCTGTATTCTCAGAAACATGTTTGCCGAAGTTATTTCTCACGCAATTTAAGGGCGAGTATACACTGAGTCAGGGACGTTACAGCACGAAGGGCCTGGGACGGACTTAGGACTAAAGTTGCGGGGGTATGTTTATGTTCAAATAGGTAATAACATTGTTAATTGTTAAATAAAACTCTGAGGCCGTAGATTCAAACATAAGGGGATAATTTAAACGCGAGGCATACCTATCTATGGAACTCTCTGTAGATAGCTTTTGTGTAATTCATGGTACAACATGAATTATACAAAAGCTGTCATCTGAAATCGGAGCCACATGAAGGATAAGTATTTTTCAATAATGTGTCATTTGTGTACGGACGTTTAGTCGATAAAACTTTTTTGTAAATTTCGTAATACCCTCTAACAAAGAGCTCATAATAAAGCTTTCATTGGTTTTAAATCAGGACTCATAGACCTAGAAGTCATTCTAGCCGTACTACAGCCGTACAGCCGTACGTCTACGTACACGTTTCGTCTTAGTTTCAGTTTATTATGTGTGTAAATCTTATAAATAACAAATAAAAATTCATTCATTCATTCTATAAACAGTTAATCTTTGTCGATTCTAAATTCCTTAGTACGTCCTTTAAAAAGCGGTTCATCAATTCTTTTTATGGGCACTTTTCTCGCCATCGGCACTATCAGCGAGCGCCGTTCGACGTAAAATTTTACGACGTCACTCATTTGTGACGTCATCAGACACCAAGTTGCAAAGTAAGGATGTGGGGGGCATAATTTCATTAACTGCCCCCTAAGATGTTTGGATGCTGGTCTGAAGTATTTTCGAGATTTTGCCTACTTTTTATATCGACGACCGATGTGGAACGGCGGGCGAAAGTCCACCTGCGATGCAGGAGGTTGTGGATTCGATTCCCGCCTTGGCATAAATGTATCTACGATCTGCAAATATTTGTTGCGGGTGTTCTGGGTATTTTCTATGTAGTACATTGTATTAAGTATATCGACTGATATCTGAGAAGTGACAACATAGAACCCATAACACAATCTCTGCTTAACTTGGGGCTAGATGATGCTGTGTGGATATCCAGTATTATTTATTTATTTTGTATTTACTAAAGAGTAGAGGCAGAAAAGGTCTGATAAGTACCTACTCACTTAATACATAGAGGGGTATATCTTTAGTACAAAATCATAAGTTACAAATAACGCCCTGCTAACATTGGAGCTAGATAATGATGTGCGGATCGTCCAGCATTATTTATTTATTTTATCCATATTGATTATGACTAGCCAGATACGACCACATTTTTAACACTCGTTTATAATATAACTAAGGCGTTATTGTATAAAATAGCACACCACTTATCAAAACCTGCTTCCTCCTTCTATAGTTTCATTTCGTTCGAACGAAATCCTAAGCACGTAGCAAAGTTAGATAACAAACGCTAACTTTGCCCAAGTTTACCTTAAAACATTCGTCTGCAAATATGAAATCTTATCGTGAATCTAGAGTAGGTACAACTTAGATAAAAGGCCGCGAATAACACTTGGTATCCTCTTATAATAATTATTCACTCATTTATTCAAAAATCTCGTATCAAATACATTTTTTACAATAGAAAATACAATAAAATATTATAAAACTATTCTACAGTAAAAAATATATCAAAACGGTAGATCACCGACCGCGAAGCTAAGCTCAAGCGGCCGGTGACTAGGGCTGCAGAGAAAGGAACTTCCTGACGATACGTGCCGAGTCCAAGAGTACCGCCTTTTGGATCTGGCCCTTGATCCATCTTCCTAGCGAGAGTCTCTTCAGGTGTTGAATAATTATTATTATTAGATTCGCCTGCAAGATATCTATTTTTTAAATTATTATAAAACTTCGCCTTGAATCACTTTATTTATTTAAAAAAACCGCATCAAAATCCGTTGCGTAGGTAGTTTTAAAGATCTAAGCATACATAGGGACAGACAGACAGCGGGAAGCGACTTTGTTTTATACTATGTAGTGATCTACGTAAAGGCTCTATATTTATTTCACCCATAGAAAAGTAAGAGATCTTATTTAACTTATTCTACGGTCCATGGTTAGCATACATAAAATATAAAAAAAAACATCAATAATACGTTATTTTGTGATTACGTACGATGGCGTGCAGATGATGCAATCAGGGTGATAAGAACAATTTATTACAAATTTTTAAATACATATGTTTTTTCGTGATTATTGACGAAAGACTTATTTATTTTGGTTTTGCTACGAGTGGAAACTGTAGCTTTATTTACTCTAAGTCTACGTTAATAAATAAAAATAATATAATTTTTGGTTTTTATTCCTTTCTGTGACCATTTCGTAATGCATTTTAGATGTGACTAGTTCTGTATTTGACAACTTCTCGTTGGTCGTCCATAATATTTAGTAGTACTTTAAGAAAAAGAGGATCAATTGAAAGAGGGATCCTATTTTCAGGACAAAATAGGAGAGACTTTAGATACTTACAGAAAATAAGATAAGAAAATATTTATAAGGATTGAAACCAAACGAAAAAAAAAACAGTACATTCCAATTTTAAGATACCTATCGAAAAAGGTTTCTAACAAATTAGGTAGAACTCGGTCACAATATCTGTGCTCCTAGAGCCATACAAAATGTTTGGCTCAAGGTGCACAGATATTGTGACCGAGTTGTAGCTTTAGCTACACCTTTGTTGTTGTTATGACCTACGGAGACGTGGACACTCACGATAGGGCTGGTCCACCAGTTCAAAGTCGCTCAGCGAGCTATGGAAAGAGCGATGCTCCGAGTTTCTCTGAAGGATAGGATTCGTAACGAATACATCCGACAGAGAACCAAAGTTATCGACATAGCTCTGAGAATTAGCACGCTGAAGTGGAAGTGGGCCGGCCATATCTCGCGAAGAACTGACGGCCGCTGGGGCCAACGTGTTCTTGAGTGGAGACCACGACTCGGTAAACGTAGTGTAGGACGCCATCCGACCAGGTGGAATGACGACCTGCGAAAGACTGCAGGTAGATGCTGGATGCGTCAAGCCGAAGACAGGGCGCTATGGCGCTCATTTGGCGAGGCCTATGTCCAGCAGTGGACTAATATAGGCTGATGAAGATGATGATGAGCTAGACCTTTGTGACAGCAATAAAAAATATTTGCTTGCTTTTTTAGACTTTCTCAGTTACTACTGATTTCTAAATTTCTTTTCGTATTACCAACAGCCTAAAAAGGGGTCGGTGACCCAGGATTAGGCAAAACAAGTACAGCGATGATTTAAGGCTCCGTGTGACGTCACGAGCCGCAGGTTTTATCTGCGTCCACGGAACCCTAATCCAAATTAATTAGTAGACGGGCTGTAACCTCAGACATAACAATCACAGTTTATTTCGAGCAGGGGCAAAGTGGACCTTATGACGTCAGGATAGGGGCTATGGGATAAAGTGGAGGTTTTGTAAAGTGTGCGTGCACTGAGGCACAGTTGTCTGACCACGGAGTTAGGTTTACATAGGTCCAACAACGCCTGAAATAACAAATTCGATGAGCATGGTATTAAATGCCTTAACACGTGCTTTGGTGTTTAAAATATATTATAAAATTGTTGAAATGTATGGTGTTTATTTCATTGTGCATATGAAATGGACCAAGAGGACGGTCACCAACCCGCTGGTCTGATCAAATTAGGGCAATAAAGGGACTCACTTTGCCTGCAGCCCTGAGACAGGCCAATGACAGAGTGGTGTGGAAGCGGTTCATCAGCGTCACCGTGAAAGCCTTCCAGAACGGGCACGACCTTTAGCAATGAAGCTACGACAAAGAAGAAGAATGAAATGGACCAAAACTATTAGGGTAGATAGTTATTACCAAAATAACGTTAAGGTACTTTTCCACCAGAGCTAATCTGTAGGTAAACGGCGAAATGTGTCAATTCTTATGATCGATCGAGCCTATTAGGTAGCACTTGACCAAGCCCTAGCGGAAAAACACATCACCTAAATACACACACACCCAGTAATAGTCACATAGTGTCCACTGTGCCCGCTGCACCCCAGTGCACCCGCACCTTAAACAGCATGTCAGTTTAAATGTCGTTTAGGTGTTGTTCGCCAACTAGGCCGGGCCGTGCATTATTTTTGTTGCCGGCCTAATTCCATTTGCTGATTGCGACCCTTTGCAAAGAAATATGGTTTGTTTGCTGCTGGCGCGATTTGTTTTCATTATTTAACTTGGTGCTTTTGTTCTGGAACTCTCACTCAATTTTCCATTTCATTACTTGGGTGGTTATGCCTGAGATATAAGGTTCAACGAAGTTATATTATAATAATATAAATTCGTTGAACCTAATATTCCCATCATTGGTTCCACAAATACTAAAAAGGAAGATGATCATGAATGAATGAATTAACACTTTATTGCACTTAAAACTATAAAATTAAATTAATTCAATTAAATAATGCTGGACAATCCACACAGCATTATCTAGCCCCATGGTAAGCAGAGCTTGTGTTGTAGGATAACTGATATACATAATACAATACATTACATAGATTGATATTTTTTATTATACATAGAAAACGACCAGAACACCCGGAACAATAAAATAAAATAACACCTATATTACACATAAAAAGTACAATAGGCGGCCTTATCACTGACAGCGATTTCTCCCCGGCAACCTAGATCATGACATGTGATGATGGTATCATGATGTAGGTTTGATTGTTCATGTGGATTTTTAACCACATGAACAATCAAAGATAATTTATAAGAAATATTACTTAACTATAATTAAATTTTTTCGGGTGTTAATTAATAATATAATTTATAGTTTTTCATTATATTTTTTTTATTAGGTACGCTATTACTTTGTGTTTCCTTGAATTGTTTTTAAAACTGAATTGATTGTCCAAATAGTGCTTTGTGGTCAGGAATTTTATATTTAAGTTTTCCGCTACTTATAAATTTTATTCGTTTTTAATGGAATAAATTAATTGAAATTCAATTGAAACTCCCCGAACACGCAAATTCCATCGTTTCCATGGCGTCGTACTGCCGACAAACTGTTACGGCCAAAGTGTACACAGCTTGGCAGAATCTACAAATATCCTCATCCCCCTTGTCAGCAAAAGTAAGCGAAGCTCTTACCCCCTCCCCCCATGCTTACGTAAACATTTTTCAATTATAAATGTTTTTTTTATAATAATTATAATGTTATAATTATAATTTTAAAAATAAGAAAATAGATTTAAAAACAATACACACACAGACAGAGGAAATTTAGACAAGTGAATAGCGCGCGGTAATTTCCCTAATCGGTTCTAAAGCGAGTGCCTAAACGTATGTATTATTTGCGGGAATCCCCGAAAATGCGTTTTGTATTCAAGCATAGACAATGTGAGGGTTGCCGTTCGTGTAAAAAAGTAAATAACTACCGATGACGTAATCATTATCTAGACTCCCCTACCCCTCATGTCATCCAAAATAAGCAAAACAAAGACCCCCCCCCTCCCATAGTGCTTACGTAATACTTGAACGGCCCCAAACGTCAAAGTTTGTAAGTATGGATGGATGGATGGATGTTTGTTACTCTTTCACGTAATAACTACTGAATGGATTTTAATGAAACTATACAATAATATAGCTTACATATCAGAATAACACATAGGCTACAATTCATAAAGATATATTGTATTTTATCCAAAATATCTATCACCAGGCGGGTGAAACCGCGGGGCGCAGCTAGTGTAATGTATTTTAGTTATTAAAATAAATAAAAATACATAATACAACTAGTACCTATTTGTCGGATTAGGAAGGTGCGTATGTACGTCAAATAACTGTCCAAACACGTTGCTATGCATATTGACACAGCTTCGCGTGGGCGACTGGTGTAATGACCCCGGAAAGGGTATTTTAATAGACGAGATTGGAATAATGAAAGATTGTAAAATGGTAAAAGGTGGCCCTAAAATTAAAGTGGTTATGGACCTCGAAGCTGTCAATTGGCGAGAGATGGAGAAAGTGGTGAGTTTTCGTAGCGAGGCTCAGATTTATATAGGTTCTGTTGTCAGACCTACTGGGATTTTTCCCTTTAGTTCTGTACACAGAACAAATGGGATACAAGTCTTACTTGTTCTGTTGAGTAGTTCTGTTGTGGTAAAGCTTGGGACGAGTTTTGCTCCAACTCGAAAACAACTAACAAAAAATAAAAGTGTAAAGTAAAATTCACTTTATTTCCTAGTTTTACTTATGTAATTTGAATTATAAGACGTGTCCAAAAGTCCTGTATGTAGGTCTAAAAAAAACACTTAGATGTTAGACGTTTCACCTTCTTAATCCTCTGATGATTGATCTCTACGTTTGTCTACAAAAATCTGTCAGAGACAGAGTCTGGGTCATAGACTTTGATCGCCTCGTCTTGTATTCACGAAAATATTTCCCTCTCATCCACCTAGGATTCCAAAAACTGAGTATAAATAAAAAAAAATGCTGGACAATTCACACAGAATCATCATCTAGCCCCAAGCTAAGCAGACCTTGTGTTATGGGACTAGGGAACTGATATACACATAATTAAATAGGTACATAAACATAGATATATACATACATATTTTTTATTATACGTAGAAAACGACCAGAACACCCAGAAGAAATATCTGAAGATCGTACAACCATTTGTCCCGAGGCGGGAATCGAACCCGCAACCTCCTGCGTCGCAGGTGTACCTTCGCCCAACACGCCACAGAGGTCGTCATGAGAAGCCATTAGCGTTCCCTCAGTCTCAAACATCCAAAAAATCAATAAGAGCCACAAATGTTTCAATCTGTGTCCGCGCCCGCTGTTAGATCATAAATCGCATCGGTTATCATGCTTTACGACTTAGTAACCGAGGCTTTCACGGCCAATTTACGTTATACTGTTATGATTAACCGCATTTTGTTGGGATAACCGTTGAATTAACCAACGGTAATTAGTACAGAAAGGATTGAGGTCAAGTGGAGTTGAGGCTGATACAATCGAGTTAAGATTATTTGCTGGCGATTGTGGAAATCTGGAGTATTCATTATCTAAAGCTTTTAGGCGTTGTTGGTTTGAACTTTTAGCAGCGATGTTACATTGCTATGTGCTTTTCATGAGGAAAACTCGAATTAAAACTATTTTATCACACATAATAATAAATGCGAAAGTTTTGATGTTTGTAATGCTTCTTCGAAAACTGTAGATAAATGTGACAATTCGCATCAGACGATTTATTATAAGTAAAATAGCATACTTATTTTTATTATTCAAGAACAACGCTTGTAATGGCTAAGCTAGTAAACCTTATATTCGGCTTTGTATAAATAATAAACACTGGACTATTCATCCCTAAGCTAAGCAGAACTTGTGTTGTGGGTATACTCGATGACTGATGATTATAATGATTATGATATCTGTGTGTCAAGAAATTGTAGGTCATACGAAATTCATAGGTCCGTCTGGGTACTTCATTCATCAATACATTGCAATAGATATTTTTGTAAGATTATACATACACTAGACTCATTATGATTAGCTATGGTATAGCTATGGCTATGGTATGGCTATGGTATAGCTATGGCTATGGTATAGCTATGGCTATGGTATAGCTATGGTAATAGTGATGCTATGGCTGTGGTATAGCTACGGCTATGGTATAGCTATGGGAATGTTGATGCTATGGCTATGATATAGCTATGGGAATGGTGATGCTATGGCAATGGTGATGCTATGGCTTTGGTATAGCTATGGGAATAGCTGTGGTGTTGCTATGGCTATATTTTTGTATTTTGCAGTTTTGCACGCATTGTTATTATTAGTCTAGATATGATTAGACCCAATAACTATGCGAGAAAGGTCTTCCTGAGATCCTTCAAAAAAGGTCTAATGACGTAACACATTCCCACGAAGAGCCGTTGAATAAGCAAATCGGATCAAATCTGTTAAAGGGTCTTTAAATCTTAAAAGGTTTAACCCAAAGCAAATAAGGTCGCATTAAGCACCCCTAATCTGGGGCAAGTCCGAGAGGGTAAATGGTATTTATTTTACAGCCTTCCCAATAAGTCTGCTTATTTAATCCGCTGTTGTTTTTATAGTCTGTATCTCTATGTTAAGTGGGGGATGGGCTCGGGAAAGCCAGGGTAAGTCCAGCAAGGTCAAGAGGCCTGAGATTAAACTCGTCCGTTCTTTGAACTATATCATCATTCATCAGCCTTAGTGTCTAACTCTCACTGCACTTGGTTTTATACATTTCAAGCCCAGCCTGAACTTCGTAAAGTTCACTGATGGACTTCAGTGATAGTCAGGAACTTCAAGTTGGACAATAAGGCTGCTGTTCTGTAAACAGTCTCAGTCCAGTCTTCAGTTATTCCGTGATCATGGCGCATTAAACTGTGCCGAAATATTGGAAAACTCAAAAGTCTTATCATGGTAAATATACCGTTATAAGTGACATTTGTGCTCTGTAACTGACTTCGAAAATGGTGGAGGATCTATGTTCAACTGCAGGAATATTTTGGTATGTTCACCGATTTCTCCGTAAATTTTGGGCCGAATTCGAAGGCCGCATTGAATAACTGTCTATCACGTTTCTGTGGACCTATACCATGATGGTGTCTTAAAAGTTTTATTCCTGAGGGATTTCTTTTTGTTCAGTAAAGCTAAAATAACATTGCATTGTCACCGACCGTACTTGCACAAGTATGCCAAATTTCAGCTCAAACGGTGAAGGATAACTATTCTAAAATTCAGTTGCAAGATTTGTCACACAAATTAAAAACCTTCTTTCTCCATCACCAGACCAGCTCGATGGTACCATGACATTATATTGTCACCGAAATTATATATAAGTAAATAAAATAAATAAATAAAATTTATTCAAAAATATCTCAGGACGTAACAAAAAGTACCTTACTTAAATTCTGGTGGAAACGACAATGCGGGTGCGTGAACTAGGTGAAAACCTGTTTTACAGGCTGAAAGAGTGCTATATATAAGTATGCAAAACTTCATCTCAATCGGTTACAAGATTTGTTCCATACAAACTCACAGGACAAGTAGAATCATCATCAGCCTATGTATGTTAGTCCACTGCGGGACATAGGCCTCCCCCAATGAGCGCACAGCTTCAGCTTGTCGCATCCAGCATCTACCTCCAGTCTTTCGCAGGTCGTCATCCCACTTGGTCGGTGGGCGTCCTACGCTACGTTTACAGAGTCGTAAGTAGAATGAAAGCTTTTAAAACAGGAATTTAAGTCGGTTTTCTGTTTTTCAAAAAACAATCGCTTGTTAAACAGCATTTCTTTTCAAATTATTTTCACATCACAAAATACCTACATTTGTGGAGTAAGCACTTCTCTCACAGCCGCAGTAAATGACGAATGAGACCTCAGAGCTGCCAGAAACATTGAGTCAAATCAACCGTTTAACGAGCCTCGGAAAATTTGAATATATCCACAGAAAACGCTTTTCTGGAAAAAACCGACATTTTCGCGTACAGACATTTTCCCGTAAATGGTAGGTACTAGGTACCTATAATAACGTCAAACTGCTCAGACAATTCTTGGTATTTTGGAAGCTTTTATACCTAGTGTCTTAATGTTAGGAGAACCTTTTCTGGGAACATGACAAAGTGGCTCTTAGATGGTTTAATAATCTATTGTCAATATTGTTTTACTTGTCAAGATTGAAATGGTGGACAATCCACTCAGCATCATCTAGCCCCAAGACCAGAGCTTGTGTTATGGGTACTAGATGACTGATATAATACATCATCATCAACCTATGTTAGTCCACAGCTGGACATAGGCCTGTGCGCCAATGAGCGCCACAACACCCAGTCTTTAGCTTGACGCATCCAGTATCTACTTGCAGTCTTTCGCAGGTCGTCATCCCTCCTCCCATTTCCTCCACTACGTTTACCGAGTGAGGGACGTGGGACTTTCGCCCACTGTTTTACTTGTCAAGATAGAAATCAAACCGCGAATTGTAACTAATTTTTTAGTTTTTACATGACATAGTTTCCTATTTAAAGTGCAATAAAGTATTTTTTATCTATCTATAAATCACGTATTTTTGAACGCCAATAACTGCTAGATCTCTACTCTTTTATAGCGGATACGATTAAGTTTGGTGGGCTTACTCCTAGATCTGTTCTTCTTATGTAGTTTGACTTATTGCCAGCACTAGAACCAATGAATCAAGCTCATGTATATCGGTCACAGCAATCTATGAGCAACCCCAACACAACATGAGTCACATTAATAAGCCCACTTTCCACGATGACTCATTACCTTGATAATGATAACGTGACGGTATTACCAACTTATTATACTATCTCTCACTGGTATTTTCAACCTTGAGAATTAGGTTATAAGAGCTGGAGTGCATGTTCGGGCAACGGAGTAAGGGATTCATGGTACCGTACCGAGTTGTGTCACGCGATCAGTGGCGCCTTACCCTGTTTTACTTAATCATAAACAAAATGTATTTCGCTCGTGTATCCGTGTCCTTCTTTGTTTTCTTTTAAGAATAGTGAAATAACATGATTTTTCGTTAGCCTTGGGTAGCTTCAAGGAAACTATTCTCGTCTATGAAAGCACGATCATAAAGTTGATTTAATAACCTGTATTTTCATCATCGAGGTTTGATGTAACAGGCTTTATTTTATTTTGTACTAGCTACGTGTGGAAATCTATTTGTCGAATAGCTTATGAACCTTCCTCTTGAATCACTCTTTCTATAAAAAACCGCATCAAAATCCGTTGCGTAGTTTAAAAGATCTAAGCATACATAGGGATAGACAGACAGCGAGAAGCTACTTTGTTTTATACTATGTAGTGATTTCAACGTAAAACTCTGCACCACTTAAAGCAGCTTCTGGAAGGAGTTCAGTTTCAGTTTCCGAAAACACATTTGTTTCCCTCGTTCCCACTTAAATCTGGCTAAAGTTAGATGCCCCAGTTAAGACGAACTAACGGTGTAAGAATTCGCCAGTTAAGCTCTCCGAAATGGGAGCTTATCTATTGGATCTAATGATTCTTGTGTCTTTGGAATGTGACAGCAGCTTTAGTATTGCTTTAGATTTTCTTTTAAAATACCTAGAGCATGAACTTGGCTTTATTGGCTTTAAAAGGAGATTTATATACGGCTTTAGTGTTTCTATTAAACTGATAGCCTGACCTCTCGGTCGTGTTGTCCTACCATCCCGTCGGATTATGATAGTGACGGAATAAAGAGTGTACCTACAGTCTGTGTTTGCACATACACATAAGCACATACATATTAATGTAGTGTATGTCTGTCATATGTAGGGTATGTCTTGCGCGCGTGGCTAGTCTCAGTTAAGACTGGCCGCCGTAGCTAGAATTCGGTTACGAGGTTAGAAGATACATTATTATCATTAGACAAGCCTCAGAAATTAAACAATATGCCAAAAAAATCGATTTCGGCAGCACTGGAACCTGCGACTTCTCTCAGTACAAGAATGATCTAACTAACCGAGCTACGTAATCAAGTAACCGTCGAGTCGAAAATTTAACGTAGGGGGAATTAAAGAAAAGGTACCCGATAAATAATCTTTACAATGTTTCTTTTTATTCACATGTCTTGAAGTTGAAACTCAAAGCTAAGTCAGAGTCAATGTCTGTCTCTCAGAGTTAATGTACCTACTTAGAACAATTATAACGTTTACCCACACATTCATATATCAGGCAGATGCAAACTTACGCAAGCACAATAACACGAATCAACTCAATGATCCAGGCAATTGAAAAGATATACTAATCGCAGCAGTTACTTTAACGTCGGTGCTTTGGTGAAACACCTACGTTCTGACTCACATCTATTCGCCTCCGCCACTTGTAATATATCAATAGGTATATCGTACTGTACACAGTTTGATAAGTTTGATCCATTACAGCCATGACATTTAGCAGAGATGGTTTATTTTGTGATAGAACAGACATCGGTCGGTAGGTCAGTTTTGTCTTTTATGAATGTCATAAGGAGCATCTAGGTAAATATACAGCAACTATTTAATGTTAGTAAAATCATTATTCCTATTGAATTCCGAATCACGATTTTCAATGTGTTTATTCGTTTGATTAGAAACAAAGTTTTTAATAAAAAGTTGTGTAGATGGTACTCCTCACTCACCAGCGCATAATCATGATAATCATAAACACTTTATTGCATGAAAATTTTTATTATAAAGGTAAAGGTTTAGTCTTAAAATTTGCTCAGAATTGAAACAAGTTCATACATGTTTCGTTGACCAAAACTTAATTAAAATCCCGCTCATAAAAACATTCGTTCCCTAAAGTAAGCAATTACCGAGTCATTGTTATGAATGATCTGAGACCTCCAAGGGTCAAGCAAAAACCCAGTTGTGCGTGCAAAATGCAAACGCTGATAAATTTTTCACTCATGCAAGGCAATATGGCTAATTTATAAACTCCGACATGAAGACTCAGTAATGGCACCCTAATGATCCTTATTATATTCCTTTACGGTCTATAACAAAGAGCCTCATTTGTCGGGTTATTAATTTTCTCGGTGTCATCATAAGACCTCTTTCAAGGAATTACAAGGCATATTGAAGCGCGAGTCTTTTGACGACAGATGCAGATGTAAGGCGGGTGAAGGTTCGATCTCCAACATAGGACAAATGGTTTTACGAGCTGTAAATATTTGTTCCGGGTGTTCCGATTAAATATCGGAAGACTCTCGTCACAAAGACTTTGATGTTGAAGGTTTAGGTCCGTTTGTGGCAATACTATGTTGCTATTGAAAGATATAATATGTGTTATAATGGGTCGATTTAAAATTTTACAAACACTGTTTGGCAATATTACCATCGTGAACCACATTCAGTAGTTAGCCAAGTGCATTGAACGAGTAAATGCTATTCTGTGCCAAAAACAGACGGAACAACAGATTCTCAACTAAATCCGCCACCACGTCAAACTTTATCCTAACTCCCGATATATTATGGATATAGTAACAATTATTCGCATCCGGTCTCGGTTTAAACCTATTCCTTTCAGCCTTTGGGGCTTTGCATTTCCTCGTATATTGGGAACAGAATTACGGACTTTCCCAAATCCACTAAGTGTCAATTTGCTTATAGATAGAGAAACAGTGTTCGACACAACACAGAACAAAAATACATTTCTCTACTTATGGATAATTACACATACTGGATATGTACAAAAAATAAAAAACTTAGTCAAGCTAGTTTGCTTAAAATTTTTCAGTTCGGCGGTGTTTTATAATTAAATGGTAACTTCTCTTCTTGATCCTTTCTTATGATGCAACCTACTTTGCCTTCTATAAATGCTGTCCAGTTCATCACGCCTTTGATTCCTAGAACTATCTTGAGTAGAGAATAAATGTATCTATTATTATTAATTCAGAAAATATTATAAGTAATTGCATTCCACGCGTATTTCCGTATTGTGCTCTCTATTCTATGCTCAATATCTTAGTCATCTTAATCTTATCATGCAATGCAATGAGGTTGATTTCAATTAAAAGATACCGACACCCTCACGGAAATGGGAGAAAAATGCGAAATTCCCTGGTCCTTCTAATCTGAAGCCGCAATAACACCTAGATGGGGGATAAGATCGCGTCGTCCCTTAGTCCGATGGGTTGCGAAGGTCGGCCGTTTTATTATGGACTGGATTTTCCCTTTCTTTGGGATATATTTATTATACACTAGTGGAATGTTCGCGATTTGATGCGTTGAGATTTTTCCGTAAAAATCCCTTGGGGAACCCTTTTTGAAAAATATATCAGTGATTGTTCAATGCTATCTCAAAAATATCTCAAAAACTCGTTTAGTGGTTGGTTGTACCATTAAGTAAATGCTTATAACTCACATTAGCCTTTTGGGGTAAAGTAGAAAGGTTAAATTCAAAACTGGACCCTTCAGTGAATAACGTTGTCCCGAACAAAGAGTTAATTTAAATTCTCATTGTCCGGGTGCTAAAATGATTGCAAATGGGTATGATTAGGGTTTTCAAACGAGAATGTTGGTGAAATTGCGAATATAGCTTTTATAGCTATAACAGATGATTGTAAGGGCCAAGTTCTTTTATGAATTTAATATCGACGAATTGCATGGGACGAGGGACCAAGCCGCGCTTTGTTTTCTTATATTGTAGGTATTTTGTATTGAACTCGTTTTAGGATGCGATCATAAAATACGCAGAAAATAAGCTCCTACAAGAATCCTTTGATGTTTCTTGTTCCAAGATCAAGAAACAGAATAATAAATCAAAGAACAATCGACACTTCAAGAGTAAACAAAGCTTAACCAACAAAGAAACCAAGAGCAGAACAAAAGCTTGGAACTCTTCAAAGGCTTATCTCCAATTAACAGTGACAGTGTAAATTAGCATCGTGATGAAGAACCCACTTGATTCTCTTGTGACACATAAGTGGTCGTCTGGGGGTAGCCAGAGAGCTGGCGCACTAACTCACAACTTCAAACTTTGTGCATGACTTGCTTACTCGATAGTTAGTTGCTTCTTGTGAAGTTTTGATACATTCTAAGTGGACAGCTGGAGATAGAGGACCTATTGAGCAGATTGTGGTAGCAAAGTTCAGAAACTTACCTAATTAAATTGCTCCGACGTATGGTATTTCGGATTGATTTTACTTGGTCATACATAACAACTTCTCTGATTCTCATGAGTTTATTGATAGTTGAACATTGCTAGCATAGGAAATTTCTCAAGCTAAACTATGACCTTAAATCCCTTTTAAGAACAATCACTCCATCTATTTTGGTAAGACGCTGTAGGAGGATAATTCGCACCTATCTCTTGCACTCATAAAAGAACCAGCTAAAACGTGGATGGCGCTAATTTGTAACTGTATCTATCTATGTGGGTTGATTTAAGAAATGTTCCGGCTACTATTGTTTCTTCTGTAACTCAGAACTCGGCCTAATCCAAGTTAAGTAATGATCGAAGTTTACGATTCCAAATTATTTTAAGAGGAACTTTGACAGTTTGATTGTTTTAACGGATTCTGGATACGTCTTGCTTCTTTTTCTTTTGCATGGTTAAACTTTAAAATGTTACTTCTTTGAGACCAAACTCATCCAATAGAGCTCAACACTTAAGGAGAACCTCTCAGTGTCATATCAGGTGTATTCGAGAAAGTTTCATTCAAACTATTTATACCGTTCATTTTCATTTGTTTTTATTCGTAATCAAATCAAAATACTGGCTTTATTTTGATCACGAATAAAAACAAATAGATGGCAAAATTATATGAGTGAAACTCACGAACGGGTACATCTGAACTGAACTGACCAGCTGGACCCGCTGGACCTTGGAATTAACAGAACTTGAGCCTTCACCAGACTTCTTTTTACATAAATAATTACATTACATTACACATTCCGCTAAGTGCAACAATGTTAATGCCCCACATAATTTTCTATAGTGTTTGTAATGCTTAATGGTGTCAAACATTCCCATAGTTATTTGCTCCACAAAGAAAAGACGATTATTCTTTTCAACTCCCATCCCACTGCGTGGCGCTTGACAAATCGTCAGCTTGCAGAGTCACAACTCACAATGTAGAGAATAAGTTTACTTGTTCTTTGAACTCTTAAGTTTTTAGGTCAAATCTTTGACGGTCTGAATGAATAACAAAATCTGTTTGTAGGCTGAGATTTAGATTTCTTGCGTCATCAGTATTTTGGGAACCCCAAAATAGCAGCGTGGACGCTAATTTTAACTATAATCAGAACTTATGACGGATCAAGCCGGGTATATTTGTCCTTTGTTTGGAAGCGGTCGCCAAAAATATCTTATTTAAGCGAATCCGAGCTAGCGAACTGACTCCCTAATGACTGTCTTCCGTAAACATGGGTGTTCTTTTAACATAAAAAGGATTCCTAGTAAATCTGCTCATATTCATATTTAACTCACATGGTATCTTTTATTATTAATTAGGTATCTTTTATAATAAGTCTCTTTTTATTTTATTTAAGTCACGTTAACATAGCAAATCGCGGAACATTCTCATTAGTTACATTACATTTTTTTTTTATTTGTTTACCAACTTAAAGATATTGTTACATAAAAAAGCTTAAAAATAACACAAAGGAAACCACAAAGGTTTGTATAGATGTGTTATTAGCTGAGAGTCAGCTGAATAAATATCATAGGTTTGACAATAAAGTTATTCAATTTCAGGCAAAAGATTATAAATTGGAATTAGGTAAGTAAATTAATCAGTAACTGAATCAAACCCCCTGATAATGATGTAGGTTCATCTAAATAAATTGTAAAGCTATGGGTCCTTTCTGGCAGCAAGACACGTTCTCACAGCTCACCACGCATGTTTAGAGTAACTCTACTCTTTGTAACGCCGAGTACAGAATGTCGACTACTAATTAAGGAGGTCGTGTTGCCTTCGTTCTTGTAATTCGAGGCGGCACGACACTGCGGTCCGCCACCTACATCGTGATTAGGGTTACCAGATACAACATTATTTAGCGGAAGAATTTACATTTGAATGGGCTGTTGAGTTTGTAAGACGATTCTTAAGGGGTTTGGGTATGTCATTGACTGTGTCTTGTCATTTGAGGAGAGTGCATTTGAGGGCTTCATTGAATTGACTGTTAAGCAGGTGATATTATACGTAGAAGGTGCACATACGAGCAGTTAAGATGTTAGTATTTATGATTGTAAAATACATCGTTAGATTTGTTGAATAAGTTAAACCAATCAATAGCTTCACTCGAATTTAATATCTTAAATAAATATTTAAGAATCAAAACAAGAAAATTGAGCATCTTTAAGTAAACGACAAGTTAATTCGAAACACTTGTTTCAAAATTCAGAATTCCATTGGTTCTGCGAATTTTCCAAAACCTATACCGAAATTTCTCTGAAGACTGGATTTCTTTGAACTGAGTGTTTTGAAATCTCCTGAAATCTTTACAAAAAGTACAGCCTGGCAACCCTGTCTGCTAATAGCCGTTATCAGGCTCATTATGTTATCTTAATATTCTGCACGTGCCTATGGAGGGTGTCGCGTGGTTGCGATGGAGACATAATTGTATCTCAACTCGAGCGTTTAACTTCACATTAGACAAGCGAGAGACGGGAAACTGACTTTTTTTAGGTAAAGACTATACGTTGAATAGGACATCATCATTAACAGCCCGTTAAGTCTATTGCTTAACATAGACCTTGGTAGACCTAGGTCCCCCAAACGACGCGACGCCATGAATAGCAGTCTAGCTGCCTCCATCCATCGACTCCCAACAGTCCCAGCGACCGCTACAATATCGTCCATCCATCGGGTGGGAGGTCTTCCCGAATTGCATCGTCGTCGCCACTCGAGAACCTTTATTACATAGCCCAGAGAATTAGCAAGCTGAAGTGACAGTAGGCGAGTCATAACGAGAACCATTAGGGTAAGCTAAACGTGTTCTGGGGTAGAGACCACGATTCGGCAAACGTAGTGTAGAACGCCCTATGGCCAAATGGGATTGGATGATCTTGAGTGGAGACCGTAATTAGGCTAACGTAACATTACGTCTGCATTCTACCCAGATTGCTCTAGGACTAGATAGATGAGCTGCTAACGACTGCTACCAGATACTGGATGCAGCTATTTAAAGACAAGGCGCGTAGAGGAAGCCCACCAATGTCCAGCTGTAGATTAGCATATGTTGATGAAATCCTAATAATTTAACCGATCCTGTAGTAGGTAATTTACGCACCCAGACTCGTGTAAAGCTAAAATTCTCTAACGTATTCCCATAAATGCTATTCAATTTTATACATCGCTTGAATCGCCAAGATTCTCCCAACTACTCCAATATATCAACCCATACGAGCAACTTGATATCACAATCAATAAGGCGATCCGTATAAATGCATTTTTTATTCGCGCTTAGGCCCGACGCCGCCTCTTGGCAACGTTCCAGCGAGCGAAGAGTGGCCATTTCTCCTAGCTAATGGTGCGGACGATACTAAATTATGACACTTCGTTTATTGCGATAACTGTAAACATATCTGATGGATGCTAAATAATGGGAGTCAAAATAAGTCGTAAGCTTGATGTGCGAGTTTCGGGTTTATTGCTGAGATAAACAGGGGCTTTCTGAAAAGCTGACGTGTTATATTGAGGCCGGTTCTGAAACGTTAAGCTTTCTGTAAAATGGCAAAGACATTGTTAAAAGAAAAAGCCTTTTTAGCCGTATGATACATATTTCAATAATAGTTACCCATTGCAAAATATGGGTCCAAGGTTTATTTTAGTTCTAGAGAATCTCTAATAATCAAATTAACTTCTAATAAGTAATCTAATTTAGTAGCTGCTTAAAGATAAGAGTTTTTTTTATGAAAAACTCCTTTTTAATTATAAATTTTTATTTAATTATAAGTAATCAAATTAAATATTGGTAAAAAACAACGATAACTTATCTACCTACCTACCTTTTGTAAATATTATGTCCTACAGTTTATTGGTATGCATAGGCAAAATAAAACATGGTCACGTAATGGAACGTAATTTGTGCTATTGAATCATATTTTTTAAGATACACGGCCGTAATATGCTTCCTACCGTTTTTTAGAGACACCAAAAATCTCTATATACATACATATATGTAGGTTATGTTGACGATTTTAAGATGAAAGTTTTCATGTTACAACATCTAAATAGCCATAACTTAAGGACGACGAAAATAGGCAATTGGGAGCTACAGATTTTATTTCCAAAATATTTCATTAATAATTCCTAACTAGTACGGTTCGTTGATTATAATGGTTCGTAGCCAGAATTCAAACTTGTTAAAGACCACATCAAAGGGGTTCAAAGTCTTATACAACTTTTCATTCCTCCTTATGTTTCTATTTAAATTCTAAGAAATTTAAAATCTTGTGAAATTTGATTCGGATAGATTTCCTACGATTTAGAATCCAAAATATTTTATGACAACAAAGACATTTATGAAAACAAAACTAATAACAATAACAGAAAACAACAAGGTAACAGCAGGTTCACATCACTAAGATACCAATATTGTTAGAGAAATTCAAACAATATTCCTTGGGTTTGTCACCCCTTTTATAAAAAATATCCATTTTGATTTCATTCCATTTTGAATAGTACAAGTTTGCAGAGAAGAAAAACTTCAGTAGGTACCTACCACATTGAATCAAG
This sequence comes from Eupithecia dodoneata, assembly GCA_947044415.1. Classification (NCBI taxonomy): domain Eukaryota; kingdom Metazoa; phylum Arthropoda; class Insecta; order Lepidoptera; family Geometridae; genus Eupithecia; species Eupithecia dodoneata. The sequence goes on from OX345665.1 coordinate 4,020,259, forward strand.
ATAGGTGAGTACTTAACCAAGAAAAAATCATTAACACTTTGACTGCGATTTTTTTTCGACGACTGCGATATTTTGTAACCTAAAAAATTCGTGCTGCCGCTCTACACAGCGGTTGTGTTGCGCGCCGCACATGCGTTTCGTTCGAAAAATATTACGGCTGTGCTGAGTCACAAAGATCTGTATTTTCTCAGCCGCTGCGCTAGTGTGGATTTACGCATATTAGTCACTTGTAGAAAACACATACCGTGTGATTTCAGCTATCAAAGTGCTAAGGGACCAACTCTATGGGCGATATCATCGCGGCGGTTAATTCTCTGATTCTATCGCACGGTAAAACGAACATGATACTTCAGCGATACATCGACCTAGGAACTAGTGTAGGTACAACAGACACATGACATACTTAGCTTACCACGAAATCACCACTAATAGCCAAAGCCAACAAAAGAGAAAAACACGCTTAGCTCTAATGCTTTGCGAAATAAAGCCGCTCCTATCCGTTAATTCCGTAATTCACAGAATCAAGGCTATAAAAGTCGAAGAGCCAAATAATCGAGAGGTTCTCAAATATCGCAAGCTCACGCTTCGCCAATCGGCATAATTAACCGAAACTCTTAATTGCACCTTTATTGACTTTGCGCTTGAAATTGAAAATATATATCCTTACTAGCTGCGCCCTGCGGTTTCACCCGCGTGTTGATAGATATTTTGGATAATATACAATATATCTTTATAAATTGTAGGCTATGTGTTATTCTGATGTATAAGCTATAATATAATATTGTAAAGTTTCATTAAAATCCATTAAATAGTTTTTACGTGAAAGTGTAACAAACATCCATCGATCCATCCATCCATACTTACAAACTTTCGCGTTTATATTATAATATTAGTAAGATATACATTTTTCAATTTCAAGCGCAAAATACCCCACCCTGTTATCGATAGAAGTGCTATTAGTAATTAATTACTATGATTTGAGTCATATTCAAATCCAAAAATCTTATCTTTTTTCTTAAGGCTTACTAGTAAGTAATAAGGTGCTTTTGATTTTCTGTTCACTTTAATTTTTAACCACTGACGGAAGAACTGAAACCTCTAGTATTGATATTTCACTTCAATGTCGTATACACGTTTGCTATCTAAATGCAGGTAAATGAATAGGAATACGATTTTAGTAACTTTGATAATTCTTTGAAAATATGAATTCCAATGTATAAAAATTTGCGGCTAGTTACGAATAAAAACCAAAAACACGCTATCTTTCCTTTCTTTGCCGCCAAAAAGGGCAAAGTACAAACTCACAACAGCTACAATTTCTAGATGTTATCGTTAAATATAATAGCAGCAAAGGTATTTATGGAGTCAATATGTTGATTTGTCGAGGGCCTTTCTATTATGGCCATTTAAATAATTTAATATGACCAAGTTTTTGTAAGCGCTGTGGTGACGTGACACACACACTTTTGAGTTTTTATTAGGCGCGTCTTCACTTCCATCAGTCAATTACTACACACGTGTACCTTATCATGCAAAAAGTATGGTATTTACGTATAATAGTATGGTATGACAATTATTATCAACTTCAACTTCTTCCTAGACGGCTCTGCATCTGGATTGACGCAATTCTGCCAGTGTCCGTCTCATGATCGCATCGCAAGCTTTCAGATTCTTTTGTTAGCTTTGACTAAGACTTTGACGCATAATGTATGAAACTACCTATGTCAAAAACGTCAAAATTATAACTGTCCGATTATTTATCTTTCGAAGATCCACCACTCTAAAGAGTGCTTATTGAGACATTGAGTTACTCTTTCTTACTAATTTCAAAAACAAAAGAAACTTAAGAAATGAGCGGCGTAAATAGGTATGAGTGATGCACTCAAGAAAGCTACATCTGTAGTGACCAGCTAATGCAATTTAGTACCTAAAACAATCACTAATAATATAAATGCGAAAGTTTGGATGTTTAGATGTTTGTTATCTTTTTACGCAAAAACTACTGGATCGGGCTGAAATTATGCATTATGCTGAAATTATTAATGTAGCTAGCTCTTCACCTGGATTAACATAGAGGCTTCTTATATACGGGACTATATACGGATATACGGGTACAAAGCCGCGAGCAGAAGATAATAAAACGTAAACAAACCTGAGGAACTGACCGAGGAGTAAAATAAAATCAACGAAATAACTAAAGGACGGCAAACGGCAGGCAATCGATCCGGGATCGATTCCATTTCCTATTCCAAGAAATCGTCCAATGAAATGCTAAAATTCGCTATTCCAGCATATTGTTACGCTGAACCTACCAGCTACATCCAAACTGACCTCTATTCTCATAGGTTCGATAACATGTCGAGACGGATATCGAGAGCCTGATAAATATTCGTTACAAATCTAGAGAGTATTGGAGAGCTCATTATTATTTAGCCTTAGTGAGCATTCAGAAGTGGATGATAACGTAATTAGCTTTCGATTGTAAATACCTACTCAAATGTTTCGACACGCATTTTTTAGAAGCCTGATGATCATAATGACAATATTTTCCTGTACCTACACGATCAAATAAACCAATAATTATATTTTATAGGATTTCAAAGACCAATTTGATTCTACACCAGTTGTAAATTGGCATAAAAGTCGCATCTGTTGTTTCATGATTAGTTCCATTAGACATCTGCAAGTTCCATGTCCCAATTACCAGAATAGCGACCTGATAACTCCAGCTGTGCGAGGAACATTCTCAATTTACAGAGCTAATACAGCCGCAATGAAATCGTATCTCGATATCGAGACTAGTCCGATAGTGTCGGGCTGCGATCGGACGATAGTGACTCGCCAGTTTTTGCCCATTCTCGAGTATCTACAGGGTGTAACAGTTGAAATTTTCAAGCACATTCACCGACTTTGACGGGAAAGAAAATGTCATTGAATGCCGTAAATCTAAGACAATCTAACCCGCTCTCAAATATTTACTTAGGTAACTAACTTAGGCTCACAGACGAAATAAAGCATGTTATCCATCGCAAGAACGTGGCCAAGTTTAGAGCTAAGTGTTGTCCTTCGGAAGTGAATGTTTCTAAGTATATCGAGCGACGAAATCTGTGTAATAAGGTGTGTAGGAACGCCCAACGCCGCTTTATCCACAATTCTGTCCAAAACAAAGACCCTTCCAAAGTTTGGAAGTTTCTTCGAATATTAGGGGTTGGTAAATCTCGTAACGATACACTTCCTAAAAATATAGACGTTGATTCTTTAAATCGACACTTCTCTTCTTCTTCCCAATTTGATGGGATAATTAAAACTAACACCCTGCGGGCTCTTTCTCTGTCACCAACCCCTGCCACATCAACCTTTTTTCTAAGTCAGTTCTCCGATTGTGATGTCAAGAGAAGCGTCATGTCAATCACGTCCAATGCCGTCGGCGATGACAACATAAAGTCGTAATATGCTGCTGCCCATTCTCGACGATGTTATTCACGTCCTTGTCCATATCCTTAACCACTCCATATCCAGTAGCACTTTCCCAAGCTCTTGGAAAAATGCCCAGGTTATTCCTCTTCCAAAAAAATCTAGACCTACCACCTTCTCCGATTTTCGACCCATTTCTATTCTTCCTTTCCTCTCCAAGGTGTTAGAGCGTCTGGTACACAACCAACTCAGCCAGTTTCTCTCTAGCAACTCTCTCATGAATCCTCTTCAATCCGGTTTTCGCCACGGTCACAGCACAGTGACGGCCCTCTCTAAAATTATGGATGACATTCGTCGGGGCATGGACAACGGGCTTGTAACTGTGTTGTCATTGCTTGATTTTAGTAACGCCTTCAACAATGTCGACTTTGACATTCTTCTTGCCGTGCTTCGTTCTCTAAACATATCTCCAATTGTTACTGACTGGTTTCATAGTTATCTGTTCGGTCGCCGGCAGCGCATCCGCCTTGACGATGTATTTTCGTCTTGGTGTGATGTTCCCGCTGGTGTTCCACAGGGCGGCGTACTCTCTCCTCTTCTATTCGCAATTTTCATAAACTCCATATCCGAACATTTGTCTAGTTCCTACCACCTGTACGCTGACGATCTCCAGATTTACCAACAAGCTTCAATTAGTGACCTCACACCAGCTATTGCTTCATTGAATGTTGACCTCTCACGCATCCTTCAGTGGAGCAAAGAGCACGGTCTTTTGGTGAACCCCAAGAAGACTCAAGTTATCATTGTGGGTAGTTCAAGAATGATAGCTAAAATCGATATGGCGACCTTATCTCCAATTTCCTTTGACGGTGTATCAATACCAGTGAGCAAATCTGTTAAAAACCTGGGTTTGATCGTAGACAATGAGTTGTCCTGGGGTCCGCAACTGGCGGAACTCAGCAGAAGGATGTTTGCATCGGCGGGCTCACTGCGGCGACTGCGCAATTTTCTCCCGACTACCACTAAAATTACACTTGCCCAGTCCCTATTGCTTCCCATTCTCGATTATGCCGACGCTTGCTATCCGGATCTCACTGAAGAACAATTAAACAAGCTTGAGCGCCTCCAAAACTTCAGTATTAGGTTCATATTTGGCCTTCGCAAATATGACCACGTTTCCGAATATCGCGCAAAACTCAAGTGGTTACCCATCCGACTTCGCAGGAATACTCATATGTTATCCCTCTTGTACAGTATCTTATTCTATTCTCCAAGCTAATCTCAAGGAGCGCTTCGAATTCCTCTCAAACTCTCACTTACTCTCTTTACGTTCCTCTGAAACCCTCATCTTGAAAGTCCCTGCTCACTCTACCTCTTTCTATGACAAGTCATTCACTGTACAAGCTACCCGTCTATGGAATGCTCTCCCTCTGGACATCAGACGTGCAAAATCTCTCCCTATATTTAAAAAACTGCTGCATCAGCATTATTTATCCATATGAAATATTGATAGCCTTATCTTATGTCTATGTAAGTTTATTATAATGTTTGTAATGTAGGTATTTAGTGTATTTGTTACCAATTATTTATTAAAGTGCCACCGTCTATATTGTTCGTTCATGTCCAGTCCATCCCAAGGTTGCCTGGAAGAGATCGCTCTCAGCGATAAGGCCGCCCTTTATACCTTTATTCTTAGTTTTTATCTCTGTATTATTTTCTGTTTTTGTGTGGTGTAATAAAGTGTTATCTATCTATCTATCTAACTTTATTTTCCGTAAAGTAAAAAAAATCAAATCCTCTGTTAGATGACATGACATGACATGGCACAAAATGAGGCATCTTTTATATCACTCGCTAGAAACTAGTTAGTGCTATATAGGTATAATAAAATATGACTCTTACTAGGTATTCGTTAAAATCTAGAGATTCTTTTCGAATATCTAGTAAGAAAATGTTTCGCTGAACTACATTGGCTCTAGATACACGTCAAAATAATTGTTTTCCGAAAGGTATACCTTTCGACTAGCTGTATAAGAAAAGCGATAATAATTTTAATCCCACAACTCATTAGGTAATATTTTCTGAAAATTTCCATCTTTATGCATATCAGTAGTAGTAATTGTCATTTCCAGGAAAACCTCGTTTGGAAAGACGTGCATAGTGTTGAGTATGAGGTTCATTATGTAGTGCTTTTTTTAGATTTACTTACCTACCTTGATTTAATTCAGCTTACAGGCAATTTCAGTGCGTCGTCGTCCTACCCGTTACGAACCACCTGATGAGTACTGAGACGTGGACACTCTCGGTGGCGCTCGTCCACCACTTGAAAGTCGTTCAACAAGCTATGGAAAGGAAAGAGCTATGCTCGGATGTTCGTATAGGATAGGAGTCGTAACTCATACATCCGACAGAAAACCAAAGTTATCGACATAGCTCTAAAATTAGCATGCTGAAGTGGCAGTGGGCAGTCTCACGAAGAGCCGACAACCGCTGGGGTAAAGTAAAGTCCGTGACTTGGCAAACATAGTGTAGGACGCCCTCCGGCAAGGTGACAACCTGCGAAAGACTGCAGGTAGATGCTGGATGCGTCAAGCTGAAGACAAGGCGGTATGGCGCTCATTAGGGGAGGCCTATGTCCGCAGTGGACTAACATTAAGCTGATGATAGTCTTACGCAATGCAAATCTTTAAACGTCTCCTAGCACGATCTGGTATGATTTGAAAACTTCGAACATCCTGTATGTAAAGCACATAGGTAGGTACTTAGATGGGAACCTATACCTACATAGTCCATTGTGTATAGTGTTGTGTTGCAATGAAACCGGTTGTAAAGCGGAACGCACTTTTATCTCGCATCGCAGATAATTAGTAAAATAACGGCGTAACCGTGACAAAAAATACAATAAAGCCACAAACGTATTGTGCCTATATACTTTTTCTATTCTTATACCCTGTCACAATATGATGAGGGTCATTTTACCAAAATATTTTGATTTATTCAACGGTTATCGCTTCGAGGCATTGGTTATTTAGTGTCGAAGCCTCGTTATTTTTGACTAATATTATTCAGGCGAGTATCGATTATAGCTGGGAATGTATAAGACCTTGCTGTTCACTTTACCTCCTGGTAACGTGTCGGCACTCCTTGTTTATGCTTTGATTATACTCAACACAATTGCATTCATTGCGTAGTTTGCATTCTGCATACTTAGGTGTAGGTACCAATACGTTCGTACCGAACGTAATATAGGTAAATCGGTACCAAGTAATCTGCAATAAGACTATTGCAAGTTTTCCAAAACAAACACTAGTCGAAATACTGTTAGGTAAGCCTAAGCAATAGGTATGAGAAGTAAGAAATTACAATGCAGTTGTAGAATATAATATTAGAAACGCCTGACGAGTTGAGAAATGTTTTACTCTTTTACTATACAGGTAAACAAAAATATATCTACATATTACAATACAATACAATACAAAAATACTTTATTGTACACCAGTTACAGATTATTGTAAAATATATCACATGATACAAGTACAATGGGCGGCCTTATCGCTTAGAAGCGATCTCTACCAGGCAACCTTTGGATGGAAAGAATTATGTGAATTTAAGAAAGGCAGGGGGTGTACCAAAGATAAGCTAGAATAAATATGAACATAACATGAATATTTCAAGACATATTATACAACGGTTATACATTACCTATACTTGTCGCATGTAATATCGTTTTTTGTAATGATCTGCATCTGGTGTACAATGAAGCATTTTTGTATTGTATAGGTAGACGTTCTTGTGTCATTTTGAAAGTTGCGTCACTTTCCTCGTATTGAGCTTTTATTTTTGGTGATGTAAAGCCACCTTAACAATGCAGTCTTAAATCTTCAGGGTCTACGGTGCAACACTCATAACTGTTACCGCTTACTCACTCCAATTACGGTCTGCGGAGAGTGGAGAATGGAGATGCATATTGGTTCACCATTTGTCAAAACAAACCCATTAAATAAGACGAACATAAAGTTCCATTTTTATTGTTGACTAGTTTCAACTCGCGGCGGCGTACGTGTCTATGGAACCGTTAAAAGGTTATTTCTATTCCATGAGAACTGTGTTATGGAATAAAAAGCCTATGTTTGATTCCAAACTGAGCTACATCTGTGCCAAATTTCAACGTGAACAGTTCAGTGGTTTTCGCGTGATATAGTAACAAACATTCATCCATACAACCATCGCATTCGTATATAATACTAATTTCTGCCTGCGGCTTCGCATGTGTTGTTTCTATGAAGACGTTTTAAGGTTAATTCTATCTCATGGGAACTGATTTATGAGATAAAAAGCAGCCTGTTTTATTCCGGGTCTGGAACTACCTGTATGCAAAATTTCTTCAGCCCGATCTGTTCAGTACTTTTTCCGCGAAAGAGTAACAAACTTCCATAAATAAATAAAAACTTTCGTAGTAGTTTTGTGTGATGGTACCTAATTGGTTTGTTACCCAGTTCAATCGTTCATGTCAATTGGTTTCGTACGGTAATTGTACTTATAATCAAGGAGTTCGTATTCGCTCCTTTATATTTTCTTTCCATCTACCACAAGTCTCCTACAATGTTAATTTCTAAATTAGCTCCTGAATCAGGGTTAGTTTTTAAATCTAAAGATGCCGCTAAACCAGTATTTTGTGCTAGTGCGCCCCTGCGCTCTAGTGCGGAATAGACCTAATCCACTGCCATATCATTCGCGCGATGAAGCCCCAATAAAGCTATTATTGAGGCTTCACCGCGGTTTGCACATCCATGCTGTAAACAGCTTTAACAATCGCGTCGGATCGGATAGCTTAAAAGCTGTATCTATAAGCTCGTAGCTCACGGCTGCCGGTGGAAACGACATCTATTATCCACTTGAATCGCGCCCACGCTGAATAATAAATCGGAATTTGTCTCGTCTAATTGGCGTGCTGTGAAGGGCTGCAGGGAAATTGCACCGCTCTCGAAACGATGACTCTTCACTTGGCACGAGCGAGCGCACTCAATTGGCCGGAACCTTTATTTGAGTGCTTATAGAATTAAGGTTGATGAACAGCTGGGAATTTGGTTATCAATCTCCAGAACGGAAGGACGTTATGCCATTCAGGCGCTCTTCCTACAGTACGGGTGAAGTTGCTTGCGTCATAGGACGATTTCCAGTAATGGGGAAACGACTACGCAATAGTCTTTTGCCCAATACTGGAAATCGTCCTATGACGAAAGCAACTTCACCCGTACGGTTCCAGTATTGGGGAAACGACTACGCAATAGTCTTTTCCCCAATACTGGAAATCGTCCTATGACGAAAGCAACTTCACCCGTACGGTTCCACTAACGGGGAAACTACTACGCAATAGTCTTTTCCCCAATACTGAAAATCGTCCTATGACGCAAGCAACTTCACCCGTAGGATACTGCGCCACCTCATAAAATTAAAGTCAGCCACCTGTAAGAACGGTAATTTGATAAAACAGAACAGCACGCCTTGCATAGCTGGATCCTAGATCGCGCAAGTTATTTTTCTATTAGCGTCGGTGTATTTTCGGATGCGAACAATTCTTGCGGTCGGCGAACCGAGCAATCGCTTTTTAATCGACTCGTTGGTCTAAAAAGTTACGGTTTTGCTACGGGCGAGTCTTGCAAACGATTTTTTGAAATCACTTCACCAACATAAAGTTTTATCTTGAGTGACGATTTTCAGTCGGAGGATATTCTCAAAAACTCGCTCGTGATTCTTATCTTTATAACTTAGGTAGTTTATGGATCTGGTTTTATAGTAGCTTAATGTGGAGGAAAGAACCTCTTAGGTTCATTTTCAATTAGGTCCTTACCATCAAAGTATGTCTCATGATGAAATTAGTGAATTGCCCATTGACGTTAGGATTGGGCCTTGGCGTGAAGACTTCACTAAGTTTATGTAATATCTTGCATTTTTTGTAATAACATTAGACCGCATGGACATAGCAAGCAGTGAAAGAACTTAAAGTTACTAAATCGAGAAAATGCTACCTCATAGAATTTTAATGTAACTTAAATGATCCTAAAATGAATGATCCAGACTTCACAGAAAATGAAAAAAATGAAAATGAAAAGTTTTTATTTCTTTAAGCTTACAAATAAGCACTTAGACAGGTCATTGTCAGGTATTTTATACTATTCATTATTATCAATTAAATTATTTTATAGTTCACTTCAATTTTTTGTCCACCAGTGGAAGAAGTGAGAAGAAACCATTTGTTCATAACTTATGTGTCTAGTACATTTGATTTGCTTATCTGTAAGTTGGTAGATTTCAGATCAGATTAGTCGATGTTCTGAAATAACTCAACGAAATCTCACCTTAAATCCAGTTCGTTCGCTCAGTCTTTTATAAGCAAACAGATAAGGACAATACCAATGGTAATGCCCTTAGCAGCGACAGGTGTGGTCCGTGATATTTACGGCCCTTCAGGCTCCTTTGACGACCGATGTGGCGCGGTGGGCGAAGGTCCGCCTGCGACGCAGGAGGTTGCGGATTCGATTCCCGCCTCGGAACAATTGTGTGTACGATCTGCAGATATTTGTTCCGGGTGTTCTGGTCGTTTTCTATGTATAATAAAAAAATATATATCTATCTATGTAATGTATTGTATTATGTATATCTCTGCTTACCATGGGGCTAGATAATGCTGTGTGAATTGTCCAGCATTATTTATTTTATTTATTTCAGGTATGTTTTCTTTTATAGGTTACGTCAATACTGCTGCCCTACGTTTGCATGCTATGGATGTATCATTCGTAGTCTCTTTGTCTTCTTATAAACAATCAATTTAATTCCTAAACACCATTGTGTAATTAGATAATATTGCAAACGAGTGAAAGCAGTTTTGTGGAATTTTATGAAATATTTAGTACCTTTCATAAAATTCCACAAATTCGCTTTAATCTAGAACTTAATAAATATTTCGAAATTTCCGAAAATTTAACCACAAACTACAAAGACGAATTTAATGTCGACCAAGTCACCATTCTATGACTAACAAGATGTCTTTTCGAAACAGTACCTAACCTACAAACTAGACTTAGCTGATACTTGAGAACATTTTCTATTTTTTCCCGAACGAGATAGAAGCTCGAACACGACGCCAGTGGAATCCAGGGGATCTCGTTTTCCCGGAAGGTGTTATTCGGTTCCGCATCGGAAGTGTGGTTAGATGAGCAGGAATGCTGTTTGTTGCTTACCTACTGGCTCGGCTATTATTATCCAAAAGCTGGGTCGATAGTGAAATATTGTTTGTCGGTATTTTATCTGTTGAATAGTCGAAGCATTTGGAATGTCTGCTTTGTATATATGTAGGTAGCTCAGGAATACAATAATATGTACTTCGGTAAAAATATGCCATGCCACCCTTGTAACTTGGCTATCAATGAGTGTGACTCCAACATGAACTATGAGATAGATAGGTATCCATCCTCGATGATTTCGTGTAGGTACCTAATGCCACCATCATTATTTGTGGATGATGACGGCAATACCTACACTTGGAGATAGAGCCATAGCCGAGCTTCATCATTTGTGAACAATAACGGGCTGCCTGTCTTTGTCAACTGCTGGGTATAGCCCTTGGGTTAGTACTATAGTTATTCTGTACCTCTGGCCTTTACATTCTTATGCGACTCGACGATCCTACGTTAGTCCTATCCAGGCTCGTTTACTTTACTATAAGGAGAAGAAGATAAAAGATTATGATGTTATTGATTGATTTTTCATACCTGCATTACCGCCCTCAACAACAGAAAAAATTAAATCAAAGTCTGACCGATGGAAATGACTGTTTTTCTATTTCACAAGCGGACCAGTTATTTATACCCATCGCATCGATCAAACCGATAGATCATCCAGTAGCAACAGCTACAATTACGTGGGTGTCGGACCATCATCAGTAGCATTTCGTGCGCAAGTGATAGTTATCATATCAGGTATTAGCGTCGTAAATAATTATGTGTCTGTGGGTGGAGCAGGAAGCCACGCCCGTGGAGGTATACTGAACACTACACACGCTGTGCTTGCTAGATGTATCGTATGGCTACAGCGTCTGTTTGGCCTCTTCAATACAGATGAAGACAAGTGGATAGTGAAAGCGTTTTTGTCTTTAAATTACTTGAGATACTTTGACGTTGTATTTTTAACCTCCACTGCGGTCAACAATATGTCGGATAAGTGGGGTGATTAAACCCCCTTTTGTTGTTTTCCTAGCCTATTAGTGTATTGTTTCCCTGTAGATATCTAGGAGGTACCTTCCTAATTCCTTTAATTGTCTAATTACTTACTAAGTAATTAGACAATTAAAAGTCTATAGAAGGTCTAAGATCCAGTTTCAACTAAAGTAAGTAAGTTTGACATATTTGACACATAAAACACACATACAATTGGCTAAATCATAACAAGTACAAAATTTAAAAAACACTACTTAGGATGTTTTACTTCTCGTGGATTTACGTTTGATTACGTGACCCAGGCCAAATTCCTAACAATAGGTGCCGTAGGTACCTATCTTTAACTAAGTGAAGAAATAAATGCAGCAAATAAAAGAAAACATCAGATAGATGTCTTGTACCACTATATTTCCCTGTTCAGAGGCTTAACGAGGCTAAACGAAGACAGGGGTAGTATTGGAAAACAGTTTCGATCTGCCGATTGCCACTTATCATAGGCAGTGATAGTAACTGCAGTAAACTAGTAGGCACTGGGCAGTGCTCTTGGCAGCCACCGGCCCTGAATCATCGTGGAACAGGTTTGTGCGGAAGCATCTTAGAATGTTTTGATATTTTCTCTTTCCGAAGGTTTCGCTTACTCATCAGTGAGCTTTCTGTTTTGCAATATTTCTTTTACTTTGAGCTTTTGGTTCTTGATTTTACATTTATATGATATTAATTCTAGATGAGGGATTTTTTTGTTGAATGTTTTGTTTTTATTATATTATTTTATACGCACACGTGTACAAACTTTTATGTTATAATAATTTAATCATCATCATCCCCTTTAAACCCCCTTTTGTTGTTTTCCTAGCCTATTAGTGTATTGTTTCCCTGTAGATATCTAGGAGGTACCTTCCTAATTCCTTTAATTGTCTAATTACTTACTAAGTAATTAGACAATTAAAAGTCTATAGAAGGTCTAAGATCCAGTTTCAACTAAAGTAAGTAAGTTTGACATATTTGACACATAAAACACACATACAATTGGCTAAATCATAACAAGTACAAAATTTAAAAAACACTACTTAGGATGTTTTACTTCTCGTGGATTTACGTTTGATTACGTGACCCAGGCCAAATTCCTAACAATAGGTGCCGTAGGTACCTATCTTTAACTAAGTGAAGAAATAAATGCAGCAAATAAAAGAAAACATCAGATAGATGTCTTGTACCACTATATTTCCCTGTTCAGAGGCTTAACGAGGCTAAACGAAGACAGGGGTAGTATTGGAAAACAGTTTCGATCTGCCGATTGCCACTTATCATAGGCAGTGATAGTAACTGCAGTAAACTAGTAGGCACTGGGCAGTGCTCTTGGCAGCCACCGGCCCTGAATCATCGTGGAACAGGTTTGTGCGGAAGCATCTTAGAATGTTTTGATATTTTCTCTTTCCGAAGGTTTCGCTTACTCATCAGTGAGCTTTCTGTTTTGCAATATTTCTTTTACTTTGAGCTTTTGGTTCTTGATTTTACATTTATATGATATTAATTCTAGATGAGGGATTTTTTTGTTGAATGTTTTGTTTTTATTATATTATTTTATACGCACACGTGTACAAACTTTTATGTTATAATAATTTAATCATCATCATCAGTAGTCGTCCTGTAACTTGTTTTGTTTGTTTTGTTTTTGTTTAGTATTATTTTCAGTTGCTTTTTGTGGAAATTTTTAATACCCCTAGTATTTAGTCACATACCTGTAGACATTAAGTTAGCTGTTAATTTCCTGAATAGTGTTAATATAAAATAAAATAAATAATATCAAGACAAGAAGGAAGAAATCCATCATTATCAGATTTTAAGATCATTTTCTTGAAGTCTTAGAGAGCTCTCATTTTATTCATAGTTTACGATAGTTACTTAACAGTACCTACAGCTTTTATCAAAGCTCTTTTCCTCATAAAATCAAGCTTCAAATCAACATTGAAAGGGTAAGGACGAAAGGCTTTAAAATTAGAACGTTAGTAGGATTTCTCTTCGAATTTTATTGCCTGGCGGTTATCGGTTCTGCCATCTTTACGGCCTTGCCTTGACCGTTGCCACTTCAGAGTGCTATTTCAAAGGTTTCTTGTTCACTTTATGGCTGTAGGTCCCTCAATCAGAATCAGGATTTAGATCAAACTTGGGTAAGAGACTTTGCTTGTGAAAAGCAAGCAAAGTCTCTTGAACTGGCAGTGCAACTTTGGTACACTTTTGACTGCTTTCTCTCTCCACGAATTTCTGCTAAAGTTCAGCTCCCGAAAATGCTGACTCAGCACAGACCGAAGGCGTCACCAAAGACACATAACCGACACGGCTACCGACACATTCTCATTATTCTAATCTAATACAATACATCCGCTTGGTATACTGTTATATGGTTATTATCGATTCAAAGTCCATCGAAGTCTATATTCATGTCACACAGAGCATTGATTATGACTCTAGTGGCCGTAGCATCGGTAGTTTGTACCGGCACGCCTCTGGCCTAACAAAAAGCCTTCACGCGAATAATCATTCACCGTAGCAAGACCGTGGCACGTGCCAAAATGAACACATGCTTCGCAATAAAAGCGAAACTAACTTTAAAATGACGGCGGTAAAGCTGATTGTTGAATCACCGTGGATATTGTTATTGTTGTGTAATGGTATGAGCGGAATTATTTTGTTTGTGGTATTGTTCTAGCATAGCTCCGACATAGTTGACCAGTCAGGCATTGCGATGATATGCTGGTTTCAGATCTGATCTTCAGATGGGAAAATACAACATTGTTTTGTACAAGAACTTTTACCCACAATCTGCTTACAAACTCAAAAGGTATTCGTTTGACTTGTCGACCAACTAAGTCCTCAATTTCTATTTAAATCGATGAGTCTTTTTTTGCATAAATTACCTACAGTTTCAATGTAAAAAAAAAATGTAAATACCTAGCATATTATATAGTTTTTTAAGGTGAAATGTAAGTAAACACACGTACAAATACACTTAAAAAACCTGTCTAATGGAACGCAGTGTTGGTCGTAGACGGGCATTTTACACGACATTTTGTAGTAAGCACCATCTTACTCTAGGTACATCTTCCTAATACCTATATCCGTTATACCTGCTGGCTATAACAGAATTCCAAAAGAATGTTACTTGTTTACACTTTTACTTTTACAGATGAAGTGTGAATTATCCAGCAAATGAATTATTCAAAAAAGTTTTATATGTGAACAAAGCTAGGTCATCATTAAATAACGTTTTAAGTATCTCCAAGAGACTACTAGACTATCAAAGAAAGACTTTTATATCGCCTTTAAAAGTAAGACCAAGCTGTCGAATATAATTAACCTTAATTTGGACTAATATCGGTTAGCTGACCTAAATAAATAAATAATGCTGGACAATTCACACAGTATTATCTAGCCTTAAGCAATGCAGAGCTTGTGTTATGGGTACTAGATAACTGATAAACTTATTACAATACATTACCTATTTTTTATTATAGAAAACAACCAGAGCGCCCGGAGCCAATAACTGCAGATCGTCGGAAATCGTACCCAACCTCCTATGTCGCAGACTTCACTCACCGCGCCACAGAGGTCGTATAAAAAATAAAGACAGATCATTTCTTAAAATAGGTAGGTACTTACTATAATCTCCAAAACCCAGGTTTCTTAAAAGTCAAATTACAACCTAAACCTAATGGTATTTATTCACTTCAACATGAGCGTAATAAAATACATTCTTGGTAAATATACGCCTGATTTTATATGCGCAGGTAGGTACTTTATGCTGTTTTTAAATGTATTGAAAGTCTGTTTGTTTGTTACAATCCTAACAAACTGGAATTTTAAATTAAATCAGTCATGTTATACATTTGAACTTAGAAAGTACCTACCTTTTATAAATTTATTATTATTATTTAACTTAAACTTTAGACGAGAACGAGATGAGTGGAAGAAACTAGGGGAGGCCTATGTCGAACGAAGGACAACCTGACCAACAAACTGGTTGCTGAAGAATTTCAGCTAGTTCTTATGCACAGTACATAGTTTGTTTCAAATAAAGATTATTTTATATAGGTTTAAATGACTTAGCTTTGTAACGAGTTTGTTAGTGTACCTACGACTGTGCTTTAAATTGCTGTAATGTTACATTTATGATTATTTACAATAAACAATAAAAAATAAGGTTAAATTTCACTTTTTAATACTAATTTATAATCATACATTATACCTACTTTTGTCAACTAATAAAGGCTAAGTTTATAATCTCCAAATGGTACAATGGGGTAAAACACCTTGACAGGGTTTGAGTACAGCCGGTTCAGGTTCGAGATACGTGGAAGGACTACGGAGAGGCCTTGGCCCACGAGTGGGACTCAACTTGTGTCCTACTCGTATAATTACGATTAGCCTGTTGTGTGATACAACAGGCTAATAGTAATTGTATAAGAAAGACACACGTGTGAATCTAAAGGCAGAAGCTAGCACAACCTTAATGCTAATGGTGAGGCAGATAAGTAATATCACGTAGCACTTGCAATTGACACGCGTGTGAGACGTGCAACAAATTGGAAAACATTTCAATTCGAAGAATCGCCAAATATAATGAGCCTGGAATAAACTCATGTCTGAATCAGAATTTGCATATATATTTCAATGGCTGTAAATGTGATTTGTATAATAATGTATTTAATCTTTAGTTATATTGTATGTATGTCGGCAACGTATCTACATACCTACGTACCTACATGATGAAGAATGAAGATGTTTAAGAAATTAATTAATAAATTTAAATGTTCTATTTCTATTTTTTTTACGTGTAATGTTTACCTCGTTTGTGTCCAATTTCTTTTTTGCTATTGAACGCATTCAGTATAAAATAAACTCAGTTTAGCGATTTAAACGAGTTCAGCGCATTTAGCACCGTCATACCTAATAATAGATTCCGTTCAAGCGCTAAAACAAGTTCAAGTGCTGTCATGTCAGACAATAGGTATTATGTACGACTTGAACTCCATCAAAAATTCAAAAAATACGAAATTCTTGAAGTCTAATATCACGGGTTGCAAGAGATGTCATGATACACAATGTGAACTAGATCAAACAAAACTTAATTCTGTTGAACTAAGTTTTGGCAGAGATCGGTGAAATTGGACCTAAGGGTGAAGAATGCGTTAGGAGATATTCTGAGCTTAGCTCCCAAGAGCAAAACCTTTAAAATAATCTAAAATTCGCTAAGTAACCATCATCCCAATAGACTGGCAATACATTTACCGAAAAAATCGTGTAAAATGAACGTCTTTTTGCATTTTCCTGATAAAACTTTGTGGGTAGATTAGATATATACAAGTAGCACATACCTACATCATCATTTATTGGGAAGCATCCGTGTGTGAACCAAAAAACCGCGTAAGCAAGAAAAATGGTCTACGACAATATTGAAGGCCTTTGTTCAATGTGCGTTCACGTAGAAGAAAGATTCTGTAATAACCTGCTTATTTCACCTTTTGTTTTCGACTCCTCAGACATTCTGGCATCGCTTTTGATCTTGCTTATATGTATCTTTCTTTTGTAAAATGTATAAAAGGTTTTGTAGGTAAAGTCATCTTACACAGCGTAGGCTTGATTGACGACTGAAGAAACTCGTGAAACAAGATATCGCTTTGTTAAACGTGAGAAAAGAATGTGAATAGATCAAAATAGGCGAAAACGACAAAAATACAAAAACATCGTCCACCCCATTTATGACACAAGTAGTAAAAACAAACGCCCCACTGTTTTACTACACATAACATAGCAAATAAAAGCACCTTTCGCATAAAAAATGTAGCATCCTTATCACGATGCCGTAGAGCTTATTTTAAATTCGTCGTGAAAAGTTGCGTTTGCACACCCATGGCGCCGCTCGCTAAACTAGTTAGCTAACACAATAAAATGTAACTCTAAATTAGCTCCTCGTTTTACAAGCAATAAATTTAATGGACCCCCAGTGGGGGCCGCTCAAAATTTAACTTGGCGACAATTCGTTTATGGGATTACGAGTTGACACTGGATTAAAGTAACATCGATCAAGGAAATGTTTGTATTGTCGTTGTAGTCGTCAGCTTAGAGTAGCTTGTCGGTCTGAGTCAAGGAAGAAGTTTATCTACAGAGCGTTAGTAATCTAGGTAGAGGTACAGAAGAGATCAATGAAACTAACGTAGAGGTAGGTAGAAAACAAGCCGAAGCCGATGTTAATTAACTAATGATGTAGGTAGGTTAGGTTCCTTTCTACGTCACAAATGAGCTGGAACTGCACGTTCTTGATTCTAGTTTTTTTTTAAGTGGGCTTAAAATCACTGGAGATATAAAAGACAACGTAGTTTTGTTTAGCTTTAAATTTTTTACTTCGAATAACGATCTTTATCGAGATTACGTTAAGCTATCGATAGACCCACCAAATAACTGGCTATAATGAGAAATATTAAACTCAATGATTCCATCATGGATCTAACGAGAATCACCCGAATAATCTATGAAAAAACAAACTAAAATCCTAGGTTAAAATAGCCCGGATAAAACGGAGTTCAAAATGACTTAGAATAATTTGTTTAGATAATAATCTACGAGTGACTGTTGAAAAGCAAAGCTAGGGGAGTTTCTCAAGCAAGTGAGAAATCAAATGAAGTTTTATTAGCTGTATAGACTTAGCACCCCTAGCCAATAACGCAATGGCGGCGGGAGGCCAATTTGTCACATGAATCAATCCATTTATAACACTTAAAATTGAAGTTATCGGTAAAAATAATGTAGACAACTTCAAGTAAAATAAATTGATGAATGTAGAGTTAATTTTTGGATAAATTACAGCCCAAATTAAGTGTTAGTCCTATTAAAGAGCAGAAATAATGAAAAGGCAATCAGTCTAATTTAAAAGCGAAAGTATGAACTACGAAGAACCTAAATAAGTTATTCTGAACAACTCTTCTAAAGAACCTAGAGCAATTTTGTTAATTGAAGTTGATTGTCAGTTGTTAAAACAGTATTTTAATCGTAGTCTGGCAATTGTGATAATTGCCATGATATCACAGATATTAAGGACGAGAGGAGACTTGGCTGAATGAGACACCGAGATAAATAAATATAAATAAATAAATATTGCTGAACAATTCACACAGCATTATCTAGCCCCATGGTAAGCAGAGCTTGTGTTATGGGTACTAGATAACTGATATACATAATACAATACATTACATAGATAGATATTTTTTATTATATATAGAAAACGACCAGAACACCCGGAACAAATATCTGCAGATCGTACACACAATTGTTCCGAGGCGGAAATCGAACCCGCAACCTCCTGTGTCGCAAGCGGACCTTCGCCCACCGCGCCACATCGGTCGTCAAAAAATAAAAGTATAAATGATTATAATAAGCGAGAGCATATAACATTGTAATCAAAATTAACTCATTATGATACTTAATCATTAAATAAGTTATCGTGTCCAACCAAACACTGATTAATTTGCTTACCTAATTCCAATTTATAATCTTATTATACGTAGGCATACTCATTACATAAGGCAGAAGGATTCGTATTTTTTATTATTATATATTTTATCATTACTATTAGTTACCTATATTAGTTTTCTATTACGTATCTTTCATTGTTCACTTAGCTATAAGATCATTAAACTTTTATTATCTTCATTTTAACTGTATCTCGAATTCATGAAGTCTATTAAGACAGGTACCTTACCTACTGTAATCACGGGTACTGTACGGGTCCGTAGAGTGAAGCCATGGTGACCTGTAATACAGGTTTTTCTAAACTACATCAGGCACCAGTCTTCACAATACAAGTTAGATCTAGTATATAAAATAAATGGCTTTATCTTGTATCTAATTTAAGAGAACCTTTGTGAAGAAAATAAAAATAAATTATTATTATTATTGCCTGAAATCGAATAATTTTGTTGTTAAACCTATGAGATTTTATTCAGCTGACTCTCAGCTAATAACACATCTATACAAACCTTTGTGGTTTCCTTCGTGTTATTTTTAAGCTTTTTTATGTAAAAATATTTTTAAGTTGGTAGGTAAATATTTTTTTTTTTTAAATATAGATAGATTGATAATTCATTTATTGCACACTTAAAAATAAATTGAACAAGATAGTAAATTAGAAAATTTAGCGGTCTTATCGCTCAAGATTATCTTAGCGATCTCTACCATACAACCGCGGATGAATATGATCGATTGAACAATACATACATAGATAAAAAACATATAATCATAAGAACATATTGCTATTAACAAAGAATCATCATCATCATCTCTTCTCCTTCGTTATGCTCGGAGTTTCTCTGAAGGATAGGATTCGTAACGAATACATCCGACAGAGAACCAAGGTTATCGACATAGCTCAAAGAATTAGCAAGCTGATGTGGCAGTGGGCCGGCCATATTTCGCGAAGAACCGACGACGGCCGCTGGGGCAAACGTGTTCTTGTATGGAGACCGCGACTCGGTAAACGTAGTGTAGGACGCCCTCCGACCAGGTGGGATGACGACTTGCGAAAGACTGCAGGTAGATGCTGGATGCGTCAAGCTGAAGACAGGGCGCTATGGCGCTCATTGGGGGAGGCCTATTTCCAACAGTGGACTGATATAGGCTGATGATGATGATGACGATGAACTCTTCTCCTATTCTGTCTCACACTCGCCCAACCCCATCGATGTGTCTTGCGAGCCCAGAGGGCCGGTAGCAGAGTTGACTGTTGATCTGTTGCCTCTGGCTGATTAAGTTCTGCTATTGGCGAGCCAGGGTGTACCAAAATGCTCATTGATGTATTGAATTATTTTTATTGAGGACATTTAATTTTGTGATAATATTTTATTTTATTTTGCTTATTGACATGTATATTGGATTACTTTTGCTCATTGACATGTGTATATTTGATTATTAGTTTTATTAAATTTGATGCTAGTGATTAATTAAGTTGACTACACTATTATATAACACTATACAGTATTAGGTGATACCTGTGAAAATAGTTGTAATGCTTTGAATAAATACAAATACAAAAATACAAAATTGTGTATAATATCGATTATCAGAACTCCTGCACCTAAAAGTTAGAGAGGTAAAGAACCGTTTTTAAACTTACGCGATCAGAACACATAATTACAAGTACTAACGGGTATTTATCGCGTTTATTTACCTATTTTTCCCGAAGTTTCAACAGGTAAAGAACTTTCAGTCAACAATAACATCATCATCATCAGCCTTTAGGAGTCCACTGCTGGACATAGGCCTCCCTCAATGAGCGCCATAGCGCTAGCGCCCTGAACAAGTTGTTTTTTTGTCGAACGAACACATTGCAGTCATGAATTTACATATATGTACACCATATAAAAGAAGCATCACTTTAACTAAAGCACAAATATCAGTAAAATACTGTTATTTTCTTTACGCTAATAAAGTTCCCCTCTTGTCAACGAATTTTATTGTTGAGTTGGACTGTGTGGACCATTTTATCGTAAAATCTCTAGCTAAGCCATACTTAAATCGAGCTTTGTTTTAAAATAGGTTAACGACTTTAAAATTTCGCTTCTACGCTACCGTATTTTAACTTGGAATACGAGAATGAGTTGCAGGTTCTTCTATAATGCCTTTGTAGAACGAGAGCCAGTAAAACTAATATTAAGTTGTCAGATAGAGAAAAGTTCACAGAAAGCGAAGCGATCTATTCGTCTTATTCGACTTTATTTCAGCTGCGACTCAATCACACCACACTAATATTATAAATGCGAATGTTTGGAAGTTTAGATTGATGGATGGATGTATATTTGTTGTACGGATCGGGCTGAAATCTCGGCAAACAGGTAGCTCTAGGCTAGGCCTCTTAGATACTAGTTCTGTCTAGAAGACTTGAAATCTATACTAATAAGGTAGTTGTTCAAAGTCGCTCAGCGAGCTATGGAAAGAGCTATGCTCGGAGTTTCTCTGAAGGATAGGATTGGTAACGAATACATCCGACAGAGAACCAAAGTTATCGACATAGCTCAAAGAATTAGCAAGCTGAAGTGGCAGTGGGCCGGCCATATCTCGCGAAGAACCGACGGCCGCTGCGCTGGGGCAAACGTGTTCTTGAGTGGAGACCACGACTCGGTAAACGTAGTGTAGGTCGCCATCCGACCAGGTGGGATGACGACCTGCGAAAGACTGCAGGTAGATGCTGGATGCGGCAAGCTGAAGACAAGGCGCTATGGCGCTCATTGGGGGAGGCCTATGTCCAGCAGTGGACTGATATAGGCTGATGATGAAGGTAGTTGTGGGGGTAGTGTATCTCCTGAACCGATTTTGAACATTATTTTACCAATAGAAAGCCATGTTATTTGTGAGTGCCATAGACTATATATTAACCAGAAAAATGAAAATACTTATCAGTCCCATAACACAAAATCTGTTTAGCTTGAGGCAAGATGGTGCTGTGTGGATGGTATTGAAGTGGGTTATTGCAGGTTTTTCAACTTTCTTAGAGTAAATACATTAAGAATTTATCTACGTAGCTCCTATACCTTGTTGAGATTGGTAATGTTGATGTAATTTGGGGAAGCGGCGAACATCCGGCCCTATTTAATTCAATATAACAAGAGTACGTAGAAATAAAAAAGTATTTATCGTAAATGGACTACCTATAATGGATATGCAGCGTAGCGTGAATAGATTGTATGTCGATATGACGACCGATGTGGCGCGGTGGGCGAAGGTCCGCTTGCGACGAAGGAGGTTGCGGGTTCGATTCCCGCCTCGGAACAATTGTGTGTACGATCTGCAGATATTTGTTCCGGGTGTTCTGGTCGTTTTCTATGTATATATTATACATATAATACAAATATCTATCTATGTAAAGTATTGTATTATGTATATCAGTTATCTAGTACCCATAACACAAGCTCTGCTTACCATGGGGCTAGATAATGCTGTGTGAATTGTCCAGTATTATTTATTGTTACTTACTGTAGGCTTTTTGGTTTATTATGATTTATTATGATATTTATGATTCAGATACAAGAATAAGATTTAAATTTCATTTAAGCCCCCGCCGCCACCGACTTAGTGCTTGCTAAAATGTTTAAGAGCATTTTAGAAGATAAACCACAGCTAAAATATCTTGATAGCTGTTGTTGTTTGCTTAAAGTCATGTTACTTACGAATCTTAACCAAACACGATGTAGGTAGACCAAAATCGTAAGCACTAGCAAACTAAAGTAGGTTAAAACATTAAAAACTCAAACTATATGAGTTTGTGAAGAGAAACTCATATAGTTCTTAATTATCTAGCAGTAAATAATAATGTTGCGCATTCCCGCATTTTGTAAGCCATTGCATTGTTGTCCTTTTTGCTGTCAGACTATTTAATCTGCCTCGGTGAGTTATAGGTCTGTGCGACCGGAACTAAGTGCAGTGATGTCAGGACTTGAATGCGCATTTATCACTTGCCCACGGAAACATCTCGAAGGTCTTATGTAGAGTCAACGAATGATTGTCTTAGGAGAAGTTTCTTAAAAGAAAATCAAATAATCATTTTATTTACTATCAAATAATAGAAAGAAATTAGAACTGGTATTTACAATTGAGGTAACTGCAAACAATCTATATAAGTTTTTCTTTGTTATTTATTTACCAACTTGAACATAATGTTACATAAAAAAGCTTGAAAATACCGACCTCAACTGAATTACAACTTTTATCCTGCTTAAATGATGTATGAATTGTCCAGCATTATTTATTTATTTATTCTGATATCCCAAACTAATTTCTCTGGTCATGTCTTCGCTACTAGTTGACAAGGGAGTATTGAGTATTTATCAGAATTCGGGGTTATTCTATCGGATGTTCCCCTGAATCACATTTTATCTATTTTCATTACTCCTAACACGTTTCATCGAAAGCCTGTCGATCCCCACATCCAAGCAAGGTTTTTCCTCGATTAACATTCTGTTGCCATACGGATGATCACATTAAGATTCCCTAGCTGCCAAGTTTACCCCTTACTTGGTCAAGCAGTATGAAATGCAACTACTCTGGTAAGAGAAAGTTACTTGGTAAAATGTCCAACTCTACATTTTTTTTAACTTAAGTTTCTTTTATTTATTTTAATAAAATAAATAATGCTGGACAATCAAGCAAATGTAGTTTCATTTGTTTGATTGTCCAGCATTATTTTCATTTCATGAGCTTTAGAACAAAATACTGAGAAAAGGTCGTAAAGTTCTTATTTTTACTTTTTAGCTCGTTTATAGTTTGCTCTACATATGTACGAGGGGTGATCCAAAAGTAATGATAATCGGATATTTGTAGAGCACATGGAGACATGAAATATTTTTTTTTTGTTTTCTTATATATCTACTAGGTCAGCATAAAAAAATCATATGAATAGACCACGATTCCCGGGAGGTACATTAATTTGAATACGAACAGTCGGAGAGAAAACATCAAAATGCAGAAAAACGAAATCAGAGCAGTCATCAAGTACCTCTGCTTGAAAAAATTTTCTACCAAAGACATACACAGCGACCTAGTGGAAACATTGGGGGACTCTGCTCCTCCATATTCCACAGTTGCGCGCTGGGCAAAGGAGTTTAACCTGGGTAGAATATCCACGGAAGATGAACATCGCGAAGGACGCCCAACCACGTCCCTCACTGCAGACAACGTGAAAAAAGTCGAAGATGTCGTGTTGGCAGATCGAAGAGTGACCATCAGGCATGTAGCTGAGGTCACAGGGATCTCATATGGCAGTATTCAAAGAATCTTTGCGAACGAACTGCATATGAAAAAGGTTTCTGCGCGTTGGGTGCCGAGAATGTTAACCGACGAGCAAAAGAAAAAACGAGTCGACATTTCGAGGGTGAATCTCGAAAAGTTCCAAGCGGATCAGGAGAATTTTTTGTCTCGTTTCGTGACCATGGATGAGACCTGGATCCATCATTTTGATCCGGAAACCAAACAGCAGTCAATGACTTGGAAACGAGCCTCTTCCCCGACGCCGAAGAAATTCAAGGTGTCAAGTTCAGCAGGAAAGGTTATGGCGTCCGTTTTTTGGGACGCTGAAGGAATTGTTATGGTGGAATATTTGGAAAAGGGAGCCACTATTACGGGTTCTTACTACGCAGACCAAATAAGAAGATTGCGGGAGGCCATCAAGGAAAAAAGACGGGGCAAACTGCGAGCTGGAGTGTTGTTTCACCAAGACAACGCACCAGCTCACAAAGCCGCCGTCGCGATAGCTGCCATTCATGAAACGGGATTCGAATTGCTCGAACACCCACCCTATTCGCCAGACCTGGCTCCCAGTGACTTCTACCTCTTTCCTCGGCTCAAGGAACACCTCCGAGGCAAAAAATTTGACGACAATAGCGAGGTGATGACTGCTGTAGAGGCGTTTTTGGAGGGTCAAGGAAAAGATTTTTTTTCAAAGGGAATTTTTGGTTTAGAAAAAAGATGGACTAAATGTATTAACTTACTAGGAGACTATGTAGAGAAATAAATTTTTTTTTTACCTACAATTCCCTTTTTTCTTATTGATTATCATTACTTTTGGATCACCCCTCGTACATAGGTAATAAGCAACTCAACGGTTGATCGCAAAAACTTCTACATATCATGAAAATTGCACTGCCTGTAAAGTAAATGGATACATTTATTACCTACGAAAAGCATAGGCTATCAAATTGAATAGAGTCTGGTCCGTTTCTTGTAGGTACTTCTGACATGAAATGGACCAGTTTGCTTCACACAATGATGTCACCCTAAATGCGAAATGATGGCAATTCTCAGATAAGTGGCCACATGGCTGACATGGCTTAGTTCAGACAAATAGACGAAATTAAGGCCACGGCTGCGACTGGGGGAACAACAATGCAATTCAATGCTAGAATAGAACCACCGTGCATATTATAGTGACTAGTAGTGTGTCAGGGACGACACGGGTTTCCTATGCAAATTACGCTCATAAAATGTAGCCTACCGTGAATGCCATTTCTCTGTGACAATATAAATGCAGCGTTTTCCAGCAGTTTATATGCATGACATGACAACATTATTTGTTTTCAATTTCGGCAATGGCATCCC
The DNA here is from genome assembly GCA_947044415.1 of Eupithecia dodoneata. Taxonomy (NCBI): domain Eukaryota; kingdom Metazoa; phylum Arthropoda; class Insecta; order Lepidoptera; family Geometridae; genus Eupithecia; species Eupithecia dodoneata. The sequence goes on from OX345665.1 coordinate 4,046,025, forward strand.
AGATTTACAACCGCAATATTGCGGAGTAATAATGAAAACCTGTCGAACTAAAAGTCTGTTAGCACTGAATTCGCAATAAATAGGTGAAAGGCACATTCTATCACAAAGAAAACGGAATTGACGAGATTCAATAACAGAACTTCAACTCGATTTGGTCTCGTCTGTATGTGTAAAGTTGTCGATCGATACCCTCTCTATTGGCACGTCAGCGTCTGCTCGCGCCTATACAGAGAAAATTGAAAAACTCTAATGGAAATGAGCATTTCGTTCAAAGCGTATGTGGAAGTATCTTATAATTTCGCCGGCATTGAAAGCGCTCGTAGATTTCGAGCATTTCATTCATTTTTATTCTGTTTACATGCACCAGCTGCTCCGTCTCTGCCTCGCCTCGTAAAAACCAAATTGGAATGAGAATAAAACATTCATAATAACGGCGAAACTTTTACAACCTCACTCATCAGCCTGATGTCGATGACATACAAAAAATAAGAAACAATTTGTTTGCGTCATTTATAAACTTCTTTAATTACATATCTATACAAACATCAGCCAATTTAATTACAACTACACAATATATTACAGTCTTTCCAATTAATACTTAAAACATCTTGTTCAAAAAAGTTATAAATACTATGAAGAAGCAAACATTCTCAAATGTGAAAATTTGGTATTATTATTGTACAAAAGTTACAATGAAATTACAAGGTTACAAATTTCTAGTACAATAAATATTTACAACGGACGAATTTCGTCTATAACAGAACAGTTTAGCTCGCCTACGGCTAAGTCTAAAGCTTACATGAATTATCGACAGATCGTTAGGGTTAGTGTTTACTGAGGTCGAGATTCAAACGAGGTACGTTTGCACTGTGTGCTGAAACACCACGGACTGCGGTTGGTGCCGCCCTTGGAAATCATTGGAGGAGTAATCCGAATCTATGGTGGAGTAGATGTGCTCCGAGAGCGGACGGTCGCAGGGCGAGCGCTCGGCCGAGTTGGCCGACTTGCCGCAGAGCGTCTGGCACGTACTGTTCAGCACAGACGCATCCATCGTGTAAGTATTTGAATTCCGCCCGTAATTAAGCCTCTTCAACTTATGCCCGTGCCGCTTCGTAGACGGCATAGCGTAACGTAACCTCTCCCAAAACCTTTTCTCTTTATACGTTATCTCGAAACCCGTTTTGAAATATGACTTCAACTCCGAATCTCGTGGGATGTGCCCTACGGCGACTATTATTAATTTATGAGGATTCTTTCTCAACGCTTTTTGTAGCGCTTGTCGAAACTCTATCTGTGACCATTCGGTCGAGATAAAATTCTTGGTCAAGACTACTATGATACGCCTCGAGGCCTCTGTTGCTTCGACCACCAAGTCGGGGAACTGGGCGTAGGTCGCCTCGAACTGAGGCACGTCGCGGTAATGGAGGCAGAGATGGTACGACGGATAACCGGTCTCCAATTCTCGCGCCAACGACTCTATCACGAAATCCTCGTCTTTAGGACTATAACAGATATACGCGTCATAAAGCTTATCGGAATCCTTAAAGGCACCCGCCAGAGGAGAGAGTTTAATTCCGCAATTCGAATACAGCCACATCCTACAAGCGTATCTAAATGTGAATACTAAAGCTAATATTAATAAAATGAGCATGAACCCAGTGAGAGCCGACGCTAATAACGGCAGATTGTGTGAGACGAAGAGCGCGCTTATCATCGAGTTGTCGCTTATTTCGCTGCAAACTGTTACATTTAAATTCAATGGTTTCTTCGGCGGGTTCACGTCCTTGTTCAGGCACCACAAGTTGTTTACGTCTATTACTTTGTCTGTGTTCTGCGACACGTACGTCAGGAAACCCTGAAGGTACTTACAGTCGCAGGACCATTGATTGCTGCCTATCATCAATGACTGCAACTTTTTGTTATTATCTAAATGCCACAGACCGTAATTCACGAGTCTGTTTCCGTCCAAACGTAAAACTTCTAAGGCTCCCAGAAGAGAAAAAGTTTCATTTGAAATGTACTCAATTAAATTACTTTGGAGATACAATTCCTTCAAGTTGCTCAACTTGGAAAACTCGGGACCCCGTAATTGTTTTAGTTTGTTATTATCTAAATGTAATATTCTGAGATCGTTAAGGCGGCTGAATGTATTATTGTTTACATTAACTATGTTACTCGCATTCAAATAAATTACTATAGCGTTCCGCATCGAATCGAAAACGCTTTCGTTTAGCTCGCTATAAACATTTCCATCTAAATAAATATGAGTAGCGTCGATAGGAAAATTATGCGGTACAAATTTGAGTTGTTTTATAGAACAGTCGATAACGCTAGTACTTTTGGTAGAGTCGTGATAACACGAACAGTTAGTGGGGCACACAGTTTTGCAGTCGCAGATATTGAAATCACAACAATGACATCCATCCGGACAATAGTCGTCGTACTTACACAAAAAATCTTTTATGTGCAGAGAGCTAACCGGGAGGTACTTAGCGCCACGAACGTAGGATTCTTTACAAATTACATTTTCCAAGTCCATCACCCGAGGGTATTCTTTGGAAGTGAGCGAGTTGATTAGCAGAAGCCATTTCATTGTGCAATCGCATCGGAAGGGATTGCCGCTGATGTAAAACTCCGGCACCGTTCGCTGTTCGGGCATTCTCGAAACCCGCAAACTATTCATGTCCAAGCTTTCAATCTCATTGGAATACATATCGACCCGTGTTAAATTCTTCTTGTCCAAAAACGTGTCTGTTTCGATAGATGATATTAAGTTATTATTTATAAACAGAAGCTCGACACTATTGGGAATAGACATGGCCGATATAGTCACTAAGCGGTTATGGCTCGCGTCTAACGTCTTAACTTGTAACTCGTTTTGTATTTTATAGTAGTTGCCGAGGATCTCAACGAAGTTAGCGTGAATATCGAGCCATTTCAGACTTCCCGGGATGAAAGCAAAGTCGAACCACACTAAGTGATTTTCCGATAAATTTAGCCATAACAATTTACTCAAAGCTACAAACACTCCATTAATTTCAGAAAGGAAGTTTCCGTCTAACCGAACGGCTTCCAATTGCGTGTTCCTTTGAAAGGTTTCGGTCTCTACAGACATTATTTTATTTTTCGCCAAATTGAGCACTTGCAGGCTAGGCAAGCCCCAGAACATGCCCGCTGTAAGGTTTCCAATTTGATTGTCGATTAAACGTAACCCGGTCAACTGTGATAAATTCTGAAACGAGTTGTTCGCTATTTCCGTCACCAAGTTTGTTCCCATATCTAACGACTTCAAAAACGGTAACTGCAAAATAGCCTCTGGTATTTTTGTTAACTTATTACAACTTAGATCTAATTCTTTTAGGTCTGAACAATTTTTAAATGCATTTTCACTAATGTAAGACAACATGTTATTATTTAATTTAAGCTTATTTAATATAAACAATCCATTAAAAACGTGGTCCTCGATCGCGTGTAACTTGTTCTGGCCTAAATTCAGGGTATGTAAGTTGAAAAGGGGTGAAAACGCGTTGTCCTCTATGAAGCCTATAGTGTTATTGTTTAGGCTCAGTATTTGTAGAAAAAAGAGGTCTTTGAACATGTTACGCGCGATGCGTGTGACCGCGTTGCAGGACAGGTCGAGCACGATTAATCTGATTAGACCGCCGAACGTTTCATCTTCTATATGGTCGCTCCTCAATTTATTCGCCGAAAGATCTAAAACGAGCAATTGTTCCAGCCGATTAAATATTCTCTTGGGCAAAGTTTCCAACTCATTATTTTGCATATAAATCTCGCGAATCTCCTTAGAATTATGAAACAGTCCGTCCGGTAAATAAGTAATGCCGTTATCGGAGAGGTTAACGAGTTTCAGCGACAGTAGATCGCTGAATACGTCAGGCGGCAGCTCGCTTATTTTATTGTTTTGGAGAAACAGCTGCGTGAGCCTCCGCAGATGTAATATCTCGGAATCCGCCGGCAATGACATGATGTCGTTGTAGCTCAGATCTATCGTCTGCAGCGTCGAGCCGCATTTGTGGCCGAAGCCTAGCTCATCCACGAATTTTATCTTATTACGCGTAAGGTTAAGAGATATTATATTTTCCAAGGCGCAGAACAGGTCTGAGGGGATCTTCCTGATGTTGTTGTATGCGAGGTCGAGCGTGTGGAGCTCGCGGAGGCCGTTGAATGCGCCGAGGGAGAGGTCCAGCTCCTTAGCGGGCCCCCACTCGTCGTTCCTGGTGCGGATGCGGAGCGTCTTGAGGCCGCGGAGCCCCTCAAACACGTTCCCGGGCAGCCGCAGCAGCTTGCAGTTCTCGATGGAGATCTCGGCGAGGCCCTGCATGCGGTGGAAGTGGTGGTCCCTCAGAGTGCTCTCGGCCAGCGCGCCGCAGCGGACCGCCAGCCGCTCGGCGCCGTCCGAGTGCAACGAACCGACGTCCCTGTCGGACGACAGCGTCCGGACGTTGCACTCCATGCCTCCGTCGGACACGCGGAAGCATGCATCTGCATCGGGCGCTTCCGTAAGCGCCGCGCCCATCACCAAACAAAACAATATCACGTCGATTATCATTTTACGCACTGTGTCCATGTCATTTTCGTCACTTGTCCACGGTTCTGATGAATGAAAGCGGTGCCGATTGAACTCTCGCGGTCATAATCAGGTGTCGGTGACGCGAGCACGGTGGGAAAACGGTCCGACAACAATGAGCGACGACACGGTATGTAGATACGCTCGGTCGGCGCGCGGCGGAGGCATGGCACGCGATCCCCCCTCGGAGGCGAGCCCGCGACTGCCGTACAATGAATGCCATGAATGCGCGCCGCCACCCGCTGCCCGCGCGCGCTCCGTTACCGCGCGAGCAGACAACCCGCCACCGTTCTCTTACCGCATAATAAAATAACTAACCCCCGTGTTCTGTATTAAACGAAAACCGTTACGTGACTTTGTTTCCATTAATGCTATTAGTTGATTCAACAAAGCCCTCTTAAGGACTCGATTACTCACGAAGTAAACATTTTAATGACGGTTTTATTCAAATCCATTTAAAATGAGCACGACGTTTACCACCTGTGCGTCTCGACTCCCGTGCGACAAGCAGCTGTTTGTTTGGGTAAACTTTGATCCTTTGTTGACGATATTAGTTTAGAACTCTACGAACTCCGTAGACTGACTTGGTGCTCGAGTTCTGATCGATCACTCCCAAAACCGTCTGCAACGGTACCCGATAAACATAATCTACCTTGGTAACCGACTCACGTAAACTTTAATAGATTCGGTTAGACGTTTTCGTGGTCCCCTTTGAGTAATTGTCTTGAGTTTAGTACCCTCGCAATATACGAGGGGACTGATCGAATGGCGGACCGATATTTTATTGGGCCTCTGTCGACGTAGGTAAAGTAAGTTCCCTATTCCAATTCGTAATATTAAATCAGGTGGTTTGCCATTCGTTCTTACTCCGTAGGTAAAGAACTATTGATTCACGAATAAATTCGTAAGTTGCTTTTGTGTTATACAATTTTGTTACGCATAATTTTTTGTAAGTGTTTGGTATTATTTTTTACTTCCGACTTGACCTAGAGTTTTCTAATAATGATAAACGGGTAAGTATAAATTAATTAAATTTAATTACTCAACAATCAATGGGCTAAGTACAAAATAAATATCGATTAATACTGAAATTGCTCACGCACGCATGGATATAAATAGTAACAAGTCGGGGGTAAAATTTAGGGTGGCATCCTACACATTTTGTGTCTGGGACCATGGAACTAGCTAAATAATTACATGACACTAATATTATAAATACGAAAGTTTGGATGTATGGATGTTTGTTACCTCTTCACGTCAAAGCTTCTCAACGAATTGAGATAAAAAAAATTACATACAGGTACTTCCGGGCCCGGAATAAAAACAAAGGCTACTTTTATCCCATAAATCAGTTCCCATGGAATATAAAAATTGAATAACCTTAAAAAATGATGTATTGAAAAGCTTACCTGAGACATCCTGTAGTAAAGTTGTACCGGAAGCAGTCACGAGATGTCGCTACTGCAGACAAAAGCCGATAACAAGGCCTCATAAAAATCTTCTTTTATCTAACTCCAGTTTTATCGCACTAAAACAAACAAGCAGGATTAGTTACTGTATTTTCAAGAACAAAATACACCAATTTTAGTACTTTTTACTCACCAGATAGCTATAGTTAAGTATTTTATATTTTTTATCTGATGGTATATTTGATGGTTTTTAAAATGATTTTATCTATTGTATCTATGATAGGTTTAAATCGAAATAAACTTAACAACGAAAGAGTCTGTGCTTAAACAGAAGTCTCGTGGCGAAATGGTGAACTAACATATTAACGCAACAAAAGTAGTACATTGGCACACGCGCGCCCTCCATTCCTAAGAGACTTCTCTTTTTGCTGACTCAAGTTATCTTAGAGGAGGTTACAAGAAAAGTCAAATTTCTCATGATATTTATTTGCAAGTGTTCTCAATCTCGACTATTTATTACAAAACAACAGGTTTATTACAAAAATAACTGGGATAGTCAAAGTCGCAAGACAACACTTTTTATTATAATTAATCACATGATGTTAATCGAAAGAAAACATTGCAGCTTCAGCTTAGACAAGAGCTAATCATAAACGCGCTACCATATAATCATGAAAAAATTAATAATCGACTGGCATATCAAGGCCATATTATTTACCTAATGTAGGTATTCTTAAAGTTAGGTAAATTTTTAATAGCTGGCACGATAGTCTTATGCATTTTACACAATTAGCCACGCAGATGCATGACGTCATAAATCCACTCGTCTAGTATACGAACAACAAAAGGGTATCACGTCAGCTTTTAAAAATATATGTAGTGATTACTACAGCTTTCGCTCCAAAGCAAGAACCTTAAGTAGTAAATACTTCATGGGCATACATTTACTACGACGGTATTAAATTACAATGCTTTATTTCGTTAAATCCTAAGTCCTAAAAACAAAAAAACCATGTACAAGAAATCACTTGAAACAGCAAAAAGTTACAAAAATAATTCAAATTATCTTCTCATATCATGAATATTGACTGCAAATCATTTAATTATAACCTATTAAATATTTACAAAGCATACTTCTTATAATATTAATTAAATAAGATATTCATGATCTAATATTAAATTCGATGCTTCGAACTATGAGAATCGCTGGGTAAGGACACACCCTAATACCTACAATCAAGCATAGCCAATTTATGTTACTATCACAAATAATTACAAACTACATTTTTTTATTATATATAGTTCGAAGAATTCTTATAAACCACATTCAGTAATCAAGATTCTATCGAAATCTTAAGGCGGTACCCCATGCACACTAGCGCCGCCACCTATTTCATCTTATTATTACGTTGAACCGTGCACCAAAATCTCGCATCTCTCTCGGTTATTAAAAAAAAGCTTTTATCAGGTATCACCACAGGCCAGTCATATCAAGCTGGTATCACCAAGTGCCTATTGAAATTTTGGAAATTTCCTTTATTCAATGCAATCTATAATATAAAAATGAATCGCAAAATGTGTTGGTAAGCGCATAACTCAACAACGCCTGGACCAATTTGGCCAAATCTTTTTTTAAAATGTTCGTTGAAGTTCAAGGATGGTTTTTACGGCGAGAAAAATTAGAATTATTGCTGGAAAAACCCTAAAAATAGCCCTTTTCTTTTTCCCATACAAATAATTTGTAACTAAAACGTAGTCAATTTGAGCTTTATTGCTATGGTATAAAGTTCATATTAAATAGCACTCACTGTACGTAGGCACAAGAACTGCCACATTACAAATCTTTTTGACAGGACGAAGTCTGTCGGGTCAGCTAGTAATAATATAAAATAGATTGCGGCGCTAGTGTGGTTCGGGTTACCGCCATAAGAGGTGCCGTCGTGTAACTCAGTAGGATTTTTTTTCAACATTTCAACAAATTGCTTCTGAGATTTATATTAAAAATATATTGAACTGCATAACATCACTGTTACATTGCGTAACACTGACAATATCTTTCGAACACCACATCAAAAAGATAATTTCGGATTTTTGGGTTTAGAGTTGTTCACAAACATAGTATGGACCTAAATTTAATTTTTAATTATGATTTGTCGTTATCCGATTTTTTTTATTTTTTATTTACAGTCGATTTAGAATGGCTGAAATATAGATGTTCAATGTAGATGTACAGAAGTATTCCATGAGTTACATAATCAGTCCCATTTAAATCAGCTATTAAACTTAAAACTAAATTTAACTAAAGAGTATCTACTCTCCATGCTGAATATACAAGAATCAGTTTACGATATTGATTAACCACGCGTTAATAAGAATATGTATAATTTTGTATTTTTTAAAGAGTTGGTATGTTACCCAAGTATAATAAATAAGAACTTAGATGTGCTTTTAGTGAGCCTAGAGATATTTGTCTCCTATTTCGTAGTTTCGCTAGAGTTGATATTGGATTATAGACTAGACGCCTAAGAGGCGACTAAGAGATATCCACAGGGGGCAGGCAGCAACGCCTCCTGCAGAGTAGAAAAAGGAAAAATTCTACCACCTAGCTGCGATTCCCCGTATGCCTAGCGTGGAGATTATGGGCGTTGCCCCTTTATATGATAAATGCCAATAAGGTGCTTATCAGGGGAAGGCCTGTGCACTGTAGTGGACCATTATATAGGTTGTTGTGCGTGTTGAGGTTATAGTAAGGCCTAGAAGTCCATATTCAATGTCCGTATCGCTAGAGGAATATTGACACAATTATTATGAGATACTTACACCAATTATCAGACTGACACGGAATAATATCATGGCCTTGCAACTCGAAATTTTCAGTAACATACATACTTGTACATTGGGACTTTAATATGAATAGTTAGTTTGACTAGAAGACAAAATAAAGTGGTACTAAGAGAATCAGATTCATGCTAAATCTCAGCATCTTAAGGCCAGCTTGAAATATTTCTAACTACTTATGACAATTAACTTTCAACTTCTTAGAGTTACATGAAAATACAGGGTGTCCTGTTGCCTAAATAAAATTAAAAGAGTTACATATAATACTTAATCTATAACCTGCGATAATAATCTTAAAACTGGCTCAGAAAATTCTGTAACCTTTCTATCTAGCTTTTGCAGGCTTCTGAAAAGCCATCAAAGAATTGTTTAACCGTCACTAATACGGAAAGTTGTTACCTACAATTTGTAACCCTAAAAACCAAGAAAGATATCAGTTTACATGAATAAACAATATTCATTACAGTATTATAAACTTATACAACTATTACACTTTCAAACTTAAAACTAAAACATGTATTCAATTCTTCCGCTTTAAAACTACGCCATGTTCTATAAAATATATTATATTAAAGTTATAGTAAAGTTTTTGTCGCTTCAAACTGACAGGCTGTCTTTATACCCAAGGTTTAAATGATAAAGATGGTAAAGATGCAAACGCAATAGACTAGCTAGTCAATTTTCGTGACACGATTGTCCACATATCACTGTTTTATTCCACTTAGATCTGTAGAACGTTGTAACACTTAATTATTCTATTAAAAAATGTCTTTCTCTTCATTGCTTAGAACCAGGAGAACGGTGCAATAAATACAAGAGTATTTCCATTACATCCTCTTCGATAGCTCGTATTGTCTGTCACATTTTCTAAAAGAATACGCTCTACAGATATCCTCCTACAGCTGGCAGTTATTCTGAAGTCTAAGCCATAATTTCCATAAATATTTGGTCAGAATACAATGGTCTATTTATTGTCAAGAGCTTGCAAGTGATCGGGCCTCTCACTGCGCGCGTGTTTTGCCCACATCTTGTTGTAAAGCATTTCTAGTCCGTTGGCGTATGCTTTGCAGTCAAACAGGGGGCTTTCTGTACGGGCTGCCCATACCTTTGCGCGGATCGCTTTGAGGCTGAAAGAAAATTTGAGTTTTATGATCTGCTATTATTTGCTTTTGATGAGTAACTAGCGACCCGCCCTGGCTTCGCCCACGTGGAAATCTATGTGTCTAATGGTCTATAAACCTTCCTCTTGAATCACTCTATCTATTAAAAAAAACCGCAACAAAATACGTTGCGTAGTTTTAAAGCACACATAGGGACAGACAGACAGCGGCTTTGTTTTATACTATCTAGTGACATAAGATGGCAGCTTAGGACATAGGCTCGTAGATAGCGAAAGGGAGCCTTTTCCAGTAGTGGGTTGTCCCAGGTCCTAGACTGATGATTGATAGGGCCAATATTAATATTTATCATTGATCGATAACTGAAAAAACAACAATACTCACTATTCTCTATCAGTGCCCAGTCTGACAGCAATGTCTTGGTACTCCTGCCTGGTTCTGGCAATCAGCTCTGGGCTCCCAAGAGTGTTTAGTTGAGATGCAGCCACCCTGAAAAAAACATTAAGTTTTATATTGGTGGAATTTCCAGGTACTACTACTGACTCCATGTAAACAGTTGAAGTCTATGTCGGCGCTGGCACTGGCGTCGATACTGACTTGCGCACTGGCCCTGTCTCAACCTGCCTTTAGAGAGGCGTATCACACGTCAGCTAAATAACCTCGTCTCAGGAATCAAGAAGCACATTTTCTCGACCTCATTTGATGAACTCTGTGGGGCGGTGGGCGAAGGTCCGCCTGCGACGCAAGAGGTTGCGGGTTTGATTCGTACAAACATTTGTCCCGAGGCGGGCTCGGAATAAATGTTTGTATCGATCTGCAGATATTTGTCGTATTTGCTGCGTATTTGCTGGTCGTAATCTATGTACCTAAAATAAAAAATATCTATCTATGTAATGTATTGTATTATGTATATCAGTAGTCTAGTACCTATAATACCTCTGCTTAGCTTGGGGCTAGCTAGATAATGCTGTGTGTATTGTCCAGGAATATTTATTTATAGTTTCTCTCTTACCGTGAAGCTAAAGTCTCGCCGGGTAGAGTGACGACCGGCGTGCCCGTCCATAGAATGTCCATGCTGGTCGTGTGTCCATTACAGAGAGGCGTGTCTAGGCACACGTCAGCTAATTGCCCTCGCCTCACATGCTCCTCTTTCGCTGCTACGTTGGAGAAGATGATTCGGCCTGGAGGTAGACCTGTGGGCAAGGTAAATAAGAGTATGTAGAAATGAACATTATTGTAAGTTTCAATAAAAAAAAATACAATACCAAAATACTTACTACTACTAATAATACTACATCAGAAAAATAACACTATAAAAAGACATTATATGAGACAAGTATAATGGGCGGCCTTATCGCTTAGAAGCGATGTCTCTCATGCAACCTTGGGATGGAAATAATTATGTTTTGAGCAATCATCATCAGCAGCGTATACTAGTCCACAGCTGGACATAGACCTCCCTTAACGACCGCCATAGCAGCCTGTGTTCGGCTTGCCGCGTCCAGCTTGCTACCAGTATTTCTCAGGTTGTCCTATGTGTAGGCATAGGACTCCCCTAATGACTAGCATCAGCTAGCAGTATTTCTCAGGTCGTCGTCCCATGTGGATGTGGCCGGAGGGCGTCCTACAAGAGTCGCGGTATCCACTCAAGGAAACGTATCTGTTGGCCGCGAGATATGGCCGATTACTTTGATTCAGTCGCATTTATTAGTTATTCTTTACAAAAGGTCCTTACCAAGTTGCTGCGCTGTCGCCTGCAGATTAGGCTCTCCCACAGCTGGGAACCTCAACAGCCATAGCACGCTATTGGGCACATGCTTCAGGATATAAACCCACATGTGAAGCGTCAACGGGTCTATCTTATAAAGCTGGTTGAAGTTGCAGTATACAACAGCTTCGTCGGGCAGACCGTATTGTTGCCGGGTCGTTATAACTATGGATTGGGGGACTTCCTCGCCGGTCGCTGCTTTGTTGTTCGTCTGAGTTGTTGCTAGGCCGTTTTGGAGGATCACTCCGTTTACTGAGGTCTGAAATGAGATTATGGATTGGTTTGGAAATGGGGGCAGAATTAAGAGAACAAAATAGATAAACGTGTGCAATCCATACTAATCACATCACACTAAGTTATAAATGCTAATAGGTGTTTGATACCTCATCACGCCAAAACTACTAAACTGATTGGACTGAAATTCTGCATAGGTCTAGGCATGGATTAACAACGGTGTAATAGGCTACGTTTTATCCCGAAAGAACATATGCAAAGCGGCGCGTAGAAGTCACCTAAAAACGCTAAAGTAGCTTTTATCTGTCTTACCTTTTCACATTTTAAAGCCTAGACATATATAAATGAAATTCCTGATTCTGGGGAAGGACATAGGCTACTTTTATCCAGGAAATGCGCATGCAAAGCCTCGGCCAAACCCTAATATGTGATATGATACCAACTGAAATAAATAATGCTTAGCATAGTAAATCTAAGACGCCCACCTGAATTTGCCCAGATGCGATCATAGTCTCAATCGGTGTAGTAGTAGGCAGCTCCGCTACTTTCAAAGATATCTCCATAGGCCTAGCGGCCCTTACGATTTCCTTGATCTCCTTGATATCCGTATTCTCAACCAATGGAGACAAATCTGTAGCATTGATCACGGCAACGTTATCCGCCAATCCACTTTGTGACTTTATCTTATCGCTGAGAATAAGGCGCTCGGACAGATGCGGGAACATCTGTTTGTGATCGCCGACGAAGTATGTATGCGGCATGTATGCGAGCTTTTCACTGTATTGAGAAGCCAATTCTAAGGGAGACGTGACGGCATCTGTTACAATGTAATCCATGTAGCAAGCACCACTGGTTCCAGGGTAGCCAAGCCACATGACTTGCACGGGAGCGGGCCGCAGCGCAAATATCTCATTCCGAGCTCCTTTGGTGTAACCGTTCATGTTCACGAGGATGTGAATGCCGTCGGAGTAGATTTTGTCGGCTGCTTTACCGTTGCACGGCACCTGAGATAAATCGACGAAGTGTTCCGCCTCTCGAGCGACTTTAGAACGGAAGGTAGTACCGTCGTCAGGGCTAAGAGCGTAGCAGAAGATTTCCATTTTAGACTGGTCGTGCAGACCGGGCACTGATTGCATCAAGTGAGAGGTCGGGTGGTTTCCGAAATCGCTGCTGACGTAGCCGATACGAAGACGGCCTTGTAAGTCGCGGGGGAATTTGTATGGTGGCTTATGAAGCACCTGAACCTTTTCCAGGCATAGATTGGCGTGTCGCGCAGCAATCGCTTTCCTAAAGTCGTGTGATAACGGATACAGCATAGAATGGTGGGGATGCACCGACGGGAGTCTGTTCTTTTCTAGTTGCTCCGCCACGATGCTGACAAGTTTCTTCATCCGCGCCTCGTAATCCGTCCAATCGCAGACGATTTGTAAGCAGTGCGCTAAATTGCAGTACGCATCGGGGAAATCAGGCTTCAGTTTCAACGCAGTTCTGTAGGATTGTATCGCCTCGGGGATGTTCCCGGAATCCTTGTGAATGCTGGCAAGATTGCTGTGTGCGTCGGCAAAAGCTGGGTTGATTTGGATGGCTCTGGTGTAGCACTGTAGGGCGCCGGCTACGTCTTGCATCTCTTTAAGCGTGTTACCCATATTGCTGTACGCATCAGCGAAGGTCGGCTGGATGCGTATAGCTTCCTTGTAGTGCATGAGGGCTTCATTGAGCTTGCCTTGTTGTTGCAGCACGGACGCCAAGTTACTGTGAGCCGCAGCGAACTCTGGGAACACTTCGAGAGCTTTGAGATATAATCGCGTAGCTTCCTCTATGTATCCTTGCTCGCGTTTTATGTTCGCCAGATTGTTGAGCGAGTCCGCGTGGGACGGGCACAGCCTCAGAGCTGTGTTGTAGCATTCTTCCGCGTCCGCGACTTGACCTTTCTCTTTGAGGGCGTTCGCTAAGTTACAATACGCGTCGGGGAAGTTCGGTTGCAGTTCTATGGCCCGTCGGTAAGTGTCGACGGCCAAATCAATGAGTCCTTGTTCGTAGTACACGCACGCGAGGTTGCCGTGAACCACCGCGTTGTTAGGCGAGAGATTCAGCGCTCGTAGGTAAGCCGCCACGGCCCTGAGGAAACAAGTTGATAATCAGCAAGTGTGAATGAAAGGCCCATACAATATAGTAGTCTTTTATTTTACCGGCCAGGCGATAATTGAAGTGTGAATGGATAAACATGCTGTTACTAGGAGTAAATTTCACAATTACCTGTCAAATATTCTCGCTTCTTTGAGAACATTTCCCAAGTTGATGTATGCGTCTAAGAAATTGGGGTCTAAGGCTACGGCTTTCTCGAAATGGTGGATTGCCAGCCAAATCTCACTTTGTGCGTTAAATACGCATCCCAAGTTACTCCATGCCACTGCAAAGTCCGGCCTCGTTTCGATGGCCTTCAAATAACATGCCTAAACACACCAAAAGGGAGCATATTAAAAATTGCAGAAGAACATACGTTTCTGACCCCCGAATACTCAAACGCAACTTAGATATAAGCACATCTCAAGTAGCGATTTTTTGTCAGATTTTCATTGAAGTGTCAAAAAATAACGACTTGAGACGAGCTTAAATCCGAGTCGCATTTGAGTTATCGGGGATAAAGATGCGTTCTGAAATGTCCGTTACGCCAAATGCTTGTAATTACACCTCGAGCTAGAGTGATGCCTGGGGATCGCGGCCGATCGCCAAACTCCATTCACGAGAGCAAACAATATTACGCCAAAATGCACCCTAGAGAACGAGACTACGCCAAATGCCACACATCAGTAGGAAATGCAAACGAGAGACAGCAGTGCAACAAAAGCACGAATTGTACAATACTAAGGAATGAGGCGATCCGCGATCGAATCGCTTCCACTTCCTAGCAGATGACAAGATGATCACGACAATGAGATAAGTCAAAGAGCACTATCCGATAACCTTTCCTTATATGTACTTCTGTTCTGCAAACCTTGTCCACTTTACCTGCGGCAGACTCGGCGTCACCGTCGCGGCACAGCGAGGTACCAACCGTTATTCAGCTAGTTACACCACCAGTCACACCTACACTTGTCTTACCAGACAATACCTTGTGAAAATATAATAGAATTAGTTGATTTTGAGTCAAACTTGTATGCCCGTACATCGCAAATCAATATATTTTGAGGATCATTTTGTCTACGTGGGCGGCGCCGAGTTTCCGGGCGGGCACGTAATGTATGACAAAAAATTCGTTACAAAATAAACTCTAAGTCATCCCACTAAAGAACATACTACAGCATTAATTCAGATCCTCATAAGTAAGAAAACACTACAAGCACAAGATCAAAACATAACACTAGTTATAGTGAAGCAAACAGGATGATTGTATTTCGTTAGTTTGATATGTTTATGGTAATGTTAATTAGCATACACTCGTATTTCAAAATCTTCCGTTCAACATTTCAATTGTCAATACTACAAAAAAATGAACTGATTTTTAAAAACCTCTTTAGAGTAAAATATAAAAACGGTATAAATTATTGGCAAAATGTTGTACAGAAAATTGATATCGACATTATCGAAATTACGCTGTGCTGTCGCATAATATCTAACGAACGCTGCTCGCTAAATATTCCACGACTGTTAAACTATGTAAACAACATTGGAAAATTACGAGCGGAAATACTTCGTCTTGTTTTTCCAACATTGCTCAAAAAATTTTAAAAATAGTTTCAACTCGATTACTTATTCAGTGAAGCGAAATGTTAGTTACTCTGGAAAGTTGAAACCATTATACTGCATTGTTTACGGGAAACCGATTCATTACTGGTGTTTTAACAGTGACAGTGTTTGACGTTCTTGTACAAACAGCCTTCGAATACGATTGTTTTATCTACATGTTGTTGCAATATGGCTCCGATGATCGAACGAGCGAAAGCAAATAAATGTGTGAACCAATTCTGATTTGATATTCATGAGTTTGAAATTCATCAGAGCAGCGTCACGTGTGAGAATAACTTCAGAGATATCGTCACGGAGATTAATTGACGCTTCGAGTATAAAGATAAGGGTATAGTACAAATTATTTGTGGTCATGGCCTTGGTCCAAAAGCGTATTACTAGCGCTGGTTTCATCATCATCACATGTTATCATCAATCAGACAGAATATAAAGTGACGCGTAACAGTAATGTATGGGTCGCGTAACCAATGCAGGGTCGCTGACGCATTGACGCATGTGCAATTTGCGCTTCGCAATAGGAGAGTACGCTAACTTTACAGTATGAAACGGGTAGTTACAGAGAATCCTGTTTACTTCGGAGCGAATAGGAAAGGGCTGAGACGCATTGCTTTACCTTCGCTTCGTCGAGGCGGCCCAAGGCCTTGAGCAAATTGCCCAGATCACTTCTAACGCAGTACAGGTCCTGAAACAAACACAATATTATAAAGATGACCGATGAAAGATGGCCCGGCGAGAGTAGGTCCGCCTGCGACACAGCCAGTTCGATATGGAACAAAATGTTTATACGATCTGCAGATATTTGTTCAGGGTGTTCGGGGTATTTTCTATCAATAATAAAAACTATCAATCTAATGTACTCGTATAGTACGTATTGTATAACAGTCATCTAGTACCCATAACACAAGATCTGCTTAAAGAAGCTCTTAGCTTGGGGCTATACGATGTTGTGTGGATCGTCTAGCATTAAAAACAAATAAGTTACTGTGTGACGAAAGTGTGTAACAAGAATGAAAAATCACCTATCGGTCGTTTCATTATTGCTTGGCCCTGGTGTAGGTAGGCTCGAGTTTAGATTTGTTAAGACTTTCCAAAAATTCTTGTCATATTTGTATGTGATCTATTAAAATTAACTTTAAAAACTCAAAGTTTTTTATCTTTCAAGACTTAGGCTCGTATTAATAAAGCCTGCTCAGTCATCGATTTATGCGCTTATCTAAAAAAACAAAAACGTCACTCAAGTATATAACTGAGCATAGTTGCATAATACGGGCCTTAACACAGAACAGATAATACATAGAATTAGCATGATCCCTTTTTACTAAGAGAACTAGTGTCGCTAAACTCACACATGTATAAACTAACACACATAGAAATAAAAATTCTTATTGGTTGAAAGAGTACGTTAAAAGGGCATAAAACCATAAAACTAATTTTATTGATATTAAACCTTATTTCGGTAGACACATGGTTCAAAACTCAATAAAATAAACAGCGATAAAAAATTAATATCTACTTTGTCTACTTAGCAAAAGATGGCGCTTTTGCCAAATATTTTTATAGTCTCTATTCCCAGCAAATAAGATTACTAATACAATGGCTGCCTTTCTTGATTATACACAACACAAAGCTACTTAACAAGAGATGGCGCTGGCGCTATTGCTATCGACTTTTATTATAGTCTCTAACAACGGGCCATAAGATCGATAATACAATGGCTGTTTATCGATTACCCAGAAAACACAGCTACTGCCTTAGTGATGTACCAATGAGAATACGAGACGAATCTATCGATATCGATTATTACCTACTGATGAATAACGAAATAGGTACGTCAGGTTATATTTGTGGTGGTCGAAATAAAAAGCTTACCTTTTCTTTTATTCTTTAATGACAATTAATGAAAATTTATTGTCCTTGAAATAGGACGTACTTGTTAAATAACTGTCTTTTCGTAAGTTTTACGTTTAATTTTAATAAATGATGGATACGCACATTTATGGCTTTTATCAAATCACTGACATGGTTTGATACGGGAAACTGTCCGACTTGATGAAAGTTTATATTTTCGAACAGTTTTTCTCTTACGTAATATTTTATAAATTATTTTTTTATTACCCTTCCATAGTATAAAATACATCCAGATTAAATCATCACAAAAACAAAACAAAAATTAACGCCCTAAAACATACTTAAATGGGTAATGTTTACGAAATCATAACCATTAAAGTTATCGATAGCACATTTGTGTTTATTACGGCACATCCCTAATTGAGTAGCGAAAGTTGCGGTTCAAGAAAAATCGACCTTAAGTGTTATGACTCACAGTCTATTTTTCTATGTCTGTTTTCTATTTTTGTTTGACGGTTTTGCATTTTGAACAAAACTAACAAAAAAACAATAAAATAATGCTGACAGTTGATATCATATGCCCCCTTTCGTTAAATATTTGGTTCGGCTTTCGTTTTTACACTCTAAAACGGCACAATACGGTATTTTTATATTTTATTTGTTTTTTTTTTGAAGTATGTTTACTCTAGCTAAATTAAAACACGACTGATGTAAGCGGAGCTTGAAGTGCGCAGTACTGCGCCTACTAGGTGAGACGCGGGCCCCGCCTACTTACTATTTCTATGTATTCTCTGTTCTGTGGGCCTTAACATTACAGGGGCCTAATTCCACTATTTTTAAAACAAACACGACTATGGCTCCATACAATTGTCATAGCTATTGTGTCTTACGTTTATAAGGTATCCTACTAAATTGTGACAGCTGTCTCAATCGCTTACTATTGTATTGTTATTGAGTAGTATGGTAGGTGTTGCCGTATACATCATAAAATAAATATGAAATGGCGGACCAAATATTTATGAATCCGTGCACTCATAATTAAGGGTTTATAGGTATCTAACAATTCAAATTATTATTGCAATTGCGTAAAAGTCTATTTACATCGCTCTCAAATACTTACAACGCAACAAAATCACGATTTTAATAAAATTTGTGAGTAGTAAGCTTTAATGACATAGATAAAAGAGTTTCAAGTTGTCAATGTAAACGTCATATAGCAACTCATGTCAAAGTTACTCGTATTCAAGAAAGAAAACATTTTGTTATTTATGTTTGTTTCCCACACAAAATCAATGGATAATGGTACTGCTGAAACAAATTAAGGCCCTCCTTGACTACCTCGACTACCACCGATATATGCGCTAGGGCATTAATCTAGAATGCCTTATCTTATCCTAGAGCTATCTCGAAGGAAGTGGAACGATCTCATAAAGAAATGGTATTAGCTCAAACTCGCCATCAAAAACGGGAGACGAGTGGAGATTGGTAAGAAATGCAACTACTATTCTATTCTATATGATCTATACTTAATACCTACTCTATTTTTTATCGCAAACAAGTACAGAGAGCCCATAATACCATGTAGTTGCTTAGATAGTTTCACACTTTTACAAGCATAAACTAGTACCTACTAATTTTTATTATTATTGTTATATTAGCCCGCAGTGTCCCACTGCAGAGCAAAGGCCTCCCCCCTTCTTCCACTCATCTCGGTCCTCAGTAAGGAGAACCCACTCTTTTTTGTATAGGTCTACCTACTAATACCTAATAATAATCTACCGTTCTTTTTCAGTACTACAATGAATACAAAATATGAAAATGTATGCTGTCGTCGCTTCATTGTTGCAACTACAAAGATTTACATGGTCTGCGGAGCATTATTTTTCCCACTCAATCTTTGTGTCTTTTGAAAACATAACACAATTATAACCTACCTATGTAAAACAATTAGACAAGTGTTTAGCTTAGAGCGCTTTTGATTAGTTTAAGTGTTGTTTTAATTAGCATAAGTGTACATACATTATTATATTAATGAATAAAAAATTTGTATATAAAAAATGGTATTTATTTTTACTCTAAACCTGCAGATTCTTGGATACTCAGTAGAATACAAGATTTTTTATGCCAACATAGACATTTTTGAATGAAAAGTTATAATAACTGATAGCAATAACAGAAAACAATGTGCAAATGAGCTTATCTTTAAAAACTAAAACACAAACTACAACAATGCATAATCTCACATGTGGAGTTTAAGTGTTTAAATGAATTTATTAATACTATTTACATTATCATCATGACAGCCATTATCTTGTCGACATGGCTGATTCCATGCCTTGCCACTATTTGCCAACGACAGCTTGCTGCATTGCTTGACCGGCTAGAAGTTTTGGTTTGACTCTACAACAACAGCTTTCAGCGCTGGCTTTCAATTCTTCTGCAATCTGTAGAAAATTATAACAATGAATGTATATACATTATGTATAATTAGGGTTTAGGTACAAAGTGTGAGGGGTACTAAACAGCTAAGCTAGCTTCTGTTTTAATCATGACGATATGGTAAGTAAAAGGTCTCGAGTTTAAGGGAGACAGACACTTATCTGATTTTGACAGTTTCTAATCTATATATAGGTATCATATTCATGAACTCACTTGCTCTTTAATTTGTTGCTTTGATCTCTTCGTGTTGGCAAAGGATCATATATGGGATAGACCAAAATAAGTGCAACCAAAACCTCCCTCACAGCTCTGGAAACAGCGGGCTATGAGCGACAAATGCCAGTGCAGTCAATATCTGCAAAATAAATTGTTTTAAATAGTAGGTACTATCTAGTTACATAAAATAAACATTATAAAGCTCAGGCAAGAGGGAATTTAATCAACAAAGATAGTTTGTTTTACTTACATTGATCATTATGGAAATGCCATCAGATCAGTACGGCCGGCGTTCCTTACGAATATGAGGATTGAGATCTTCCGCTTATGTTTTGACTGTCCCCTTGATAAGACGATAGGTTTTTGTAAATTCCTTGTCCTGCAATGCAAGGGGTCCAACGTCTTTCGCAGAAGAGCTCTAGATCGTCGCCGGTTTTGACGCTCTAACAGCCGGCGAGAGTTTATAATGAGTTGCAGACGCGCTCGAATTAGGAAACTCATTGAACTTTTTATTATTTCACTATTATTTCACAAGCACAATAGCACCGAGAGCTACCTTTGTTCAATCGTCCATTATCTCGTCAAAATCTCTAACCATAGACTAAATTAGCCGTCAAAATAACAATAGAATTCCATGTTTACTTGCTATCGCAAGCGATACAAGAGACTGTGATTATTAGAATGCGACAACTTGTCACAATTGTAAGTTTCATAGATACGACCACGATACAACTGAGACTGAGAAAGATTGTGCTTGTAGGATACCAATAGGTGTCAATAGTGGCGATTTAGACGCGATACTACTGTCATAGTGAGGAGATTGTGTTAGTGGAATTAGGCCCCAGGACTCTTGTTTGGATACGTCACAAATTTTGAAATGAAATATTAACGTAGGTGTGTAATGTTGCGGATGATGATAGTTGATAATAACTCATCAAGGTGGTTAATGTTATATTATCTTGTTATTTCATAAGAAAGCTTTGCACATTTCAAAATACCGATGTTAGATGCGTGTTCTGCTAAACTTTTCCACTCCGCGGAATATCCGACGTAATTTTCCATGTCGTAGCAAATCGTGAACCGTAAAACAATAGCCGAACATACAATATGTATAACTTTATTGTTTGAATACTTTTATCTTCTTTTGTACAATCAACAATCTTATCCGATTTATCATTGACCTGAACAACAAAGAAAGTACAGACTCGTCTTATTTGAGGATCATCATCAGCATATATTAGTCTATAGATACTAATAGTAGTGCTGGACTTAGGCCTGATAATTGCCATAACGCCCTGTCTTCAGCTTGCCTTATCTAGCATGTAGTCTTTCGCAGATCGTCATCCCACCTGGGCGGAAGATATCCTACTCGTATCTCGTATTTGCCGTATTTGAGGACCGTTTTCAGACAAAGTTTAAAACCTGTGTATTTTAACACCTTGAGGTCTATCACTGCCGCCTAGTTTGGATATTGTATAAATTGTATGCTGATGAGGTATAGTAAATTTTTGCTAATGAAGTCATCAATAACATCATAATACTGATATTTAAGTCCTACCATAACATCTGAATACCACTTTTAACCAAGTGTTCTTTGTATGGAATATTACCACATTACGAATGAAGAAATAGCTTTAACAATAGATGATTGCGTAGGAGGAATTACTAGTACTACCTACTGTACATTTATACACTTGTAGATAAGACCAGTAGGTATTATTCACGTTCAATGTCACGGTGTCATTAATATGCGGTATCAGAGATATTATCAATTAACTAGTTATTATACCAGAAGATAAAGGAGTATGTAGGTAGATACTACCTAATCCTTGTCAGTAAGATCTTTATACTACTTGTAGAAGACGGATCTTCATTTTTAACCGACGAAAATCGAAAGAGGAGTGGCTTCTATGTCCGGCTGTAGCTGTATGTGTTTTTTATGTATGCTCGTCGATTGCTCCGTCAATTACGGACCGATTTGGAAAAATATTTCGCGAGTGTATGGAGAATGGTCCCAAGGTGGTCATCATCATCATATCAGCGCTACTGCTGGACTAAGGCCTTCGTCGTTTTTTGTGGGAGCAAAAGACGACGACGCCACAAAGAGCAGTCCTGAGCCACCTCCATCCATCGACTTGCGAGCGAAAGACTGCAGGCAGATCCTGGATGCGTCAAGCTGAAGACAGCGCGCTAAGGCGCTCGTTATGGGAGGCCTGTGTCCAGCAGTGGACTAACATAGAATGATGATGGCAATGATGATGTGTGCTCGCTGTGATGATAAAATTGTTTCTTAACTTTCTTGAAATTGATATTGCTATGTATTATAGCAATATCAATTTCAATTGTATTAGAAATACCAATACAAGATTCGAATTGCTATGATAAAATTTTCCAAGCTAAAAAATTAAATGTGAGACTGGCAATGATTTATTTAGTCCCTAATATCATCAAGGTCAAAGCTAGTCGTGTGATGTTTTTCGTCAATAATGACGAAAAATTTGTCGTATTTATGGTCGTATCACAGTGATAAAGATAATACTCATCTTAACTTGAGAACAGACGACGAAAAAACCGATTCTGTTCACTAATATTCCTAATATGTAAGACAAAGATAAATAATAGATTTGCGAGTTTGGCTACGTAATTTGCGAAGAACACCACCCAAGTTGACGAGACTTGTTTATTGTTAAGTAGCTTCTATGATCCAAGCAAAGAATCCTGCAAATTAGTTACCCAATTGATGTCTGGCCTATATAATGCTATTTTCGGATCTGCCTCATGACTACATCCTTGTACAGTAGTGGAACTAGCCAAGTCTACTTTCCTTGAACTTCAGAAACTAGTTTAGCTATGTCCCTGACATTGTAATTCTATACTAACACACTACTATCTACATACTTAGTTATCGAATTCTCTAATAATCTAATTTCATGTGTGAATAAATTTGAATGATGACTTTGTGAAGAATTTTTAAATGATAGATGATGAGATGCTGCCCGCGGCTTCGTACGCGTTTTTCAAGTAGCCTATGTCTATCTCTGGGATACCATTTACCTCTATGCCAAATTTAATTAAGATCCACTCTGCCATGACTTTCAAATTTATAATATTACATGGTACAGTATGGATTTTTTCGCTGTTTGACAAAAATCAGTAAAGTCAATGGTTTAAATTAGATTGAAAGTAGACATGGGGATTTAGAATTTTTGTGAAACTTGTATATCTTGAAAAGTACTCTTAGAACTGTATCAAATGTAAGTAACGGGCTAATTATCTACAAGTTCACGCATACCAACTGAGCCTCACAGTTAACAGTTTGGGAATGAAATATTATAGATTAATTATATACATATTACTAGCTGCGCCCCGCGGCTTCGCTCTCCTGGAATTCTATGTTTCAAATAGTTTATAAACCTTCCTCTTGAACCACTCTATCTTTTTAAAGAAACCGCATCAAAATCCGTTGCGTAGTTTTAAAGATCTAAGCATACATAGGGATTAGGGACAGACAGCGGGAGGCGACTTTGTTGTATACAATGTAGTGATAGAGCAATATTACTTACAGGATTATATTGCAAGGCAGTGACGTAAGCCTGAACAGCTTGTTCCATGTCCCCGGCAGCGACCAGCGCCGCAGCCAGGTTTATGTATCCATCAATGAAGTCTGGCTTCAACCGCACTGCATGTCTGTAGTTCTCCAGAGCGTCTTGGAGTTGACCACGCTCTTTGTAGACATTGCCGAGGTTGCTGTAGGACAAATATAAATTAAAACTTTTGAAACTACGAGTAACTTTCTATTCAGTTATTCCGTGATCATGGCGCATGAAACTGTGCCGAAATATTGGGAAACTCAAAAATCTAATCATGGTTAATATAAATTTGTTGATGAATGAAGCTATCCAATTCCAAGTGATGTTGAACAGAGATCTTCAGGTTTGGCAGCTTTTTGCAGCCAGGGAAACCATCATGACAGTTGGTCTATTATCATATCACAGGTTGTCATATTATGGCGGTACCTAGACGCTCACTGGCGCCGCCACCTATTTCTTCTTATTATTATGTTGAAAAAAGGACATTTCAAAAATTTCATTGGGCTGTTTGTGATACTTATGTTTGTTTTAATGCCACTCAAATTAAAAAAATTGGACAGTTTGCGTCTTTTATACGTTTTAATGGCCTTGGTGGCCACCACTCTATTTTCATATCTCTGCCTAAACCATGCAAAATAAAACTTATAAAAGACACAAACTGCCCAATTTTTTTGATTTCCTGTATTCCTCGTAATCATAAGATAAAACAGCGCTAGTGTGTTATCAGGTTTTGCTTTGTTTGGGTTTGCTTTTGTGTACGCATTTGAAAGTATTTTTCAAAATGTGGATTTCATCAAAACTTCAAGAACATAATCAAATGTTTTAGAAACATTGATTAGCTGTACAATACTATCTGCCTCTGTGATATCAAGCTTGGTAGGTTGAAAGACACTCCATACATATTATTTGAATTCTATTAATTAGGACAGTTACATTAGTATCACACAAAGTTACCTGTAAGCTTCTGCAAGTAAAGGGTTTTGTTTGATAGCCAATGTGGAGAACTGAGCCGATTTGTCCAATCTGCGACATTGGAAGTGGATTGATGACAGCAGCAGTAGCACACCGGTATTGGTTCCATCTTGTCTCCATAGTTGCATGCAGTGAAGTTCTGCACTCTCATAATCACCCGCTTGGTACTCTCGGTGGGCAAGCTCCAGAAGGCCTAGACAATGACATGTAAGGAATCAATGTATGGCCTTCCAAATAAAACCACAACATTATTTTGACAAGAGTTCCAACAACTCTTTTAGCCTATATTTTTTATTATTTTTGACACACCCATTATGTTTGGTTAATAAATCAATTTCGTGACTTTGCAATGTTCTACATTAAATGTAAGTAAGGCACTGTAAATTAACCAATAGGTTTATAGGTACATGTAAGCAGAACACAAAAAGTCTATAAAATATCACAAAAAAAATTTTATAGAGACAAAATTCAAGGTCAACCATATAAACATGCCTCAAGTCAACACAAGACATTGGAGGATGATTGAGTTTGAGAAAATACTTGTATCTACAACAAAGGATTTAGCTATAACATCACCTACAGATTCACAATTAAACTGAAAGCATTTTAACAAACAAATTCACCCTGTGAGTCTGGTATCTATTTCTGAAAATACCATGACACCTAACCTACAAGGTTAACTATTGTGCTGCTTAAGCAATAAAAGAAAGTAGGGTGTTTATAATCCTGATGATGGTGATTAAAAATCGTATTTCGAAATGACTAACCAAAATAGCCAAGTAGGTATAAACAAGCAAGCCAAAAATATAGACAGAGAAAATTCCCGAAGGAGTCAATATTGATGGGATATGTATTTATTTCAACGTTTATTTCACGAAAACATGATAAAACTACTAACCCACTGTAGATATCTGCTGAATTTCTGACATTTTGAGGATCACTGCATTAGCGGGAACACCGACAATTTGCTGGGACTGCGGCTGAGTCGTGACAGATTGCGGAACGGCAACATTCGCTTGAGGTTGCATTTTCATAGCACAAAGCGCAAACAAACGCACTCGGATTCATGTGGAAATAATTTTACCGAATTGTTTCATTTAGATGCCATCTTTAATTATGTTTAACTCATATTATTCACAATAAAATCTCGCACTTAGCACAGCACAACTACAACAGCAAAGTCGCCCATTCAATCAATTTCGATTTTGATGATCTAGGGTTCCGCATTTCCGCAAGGGTATCGTTTCGTTTGCCGTTCGCGTCGTCGCGTCGTCATGTTGTCGCGCGCGTCGTCGTCGTCGTCGTCGTCGTCGTCGTCGTCATCGTCGTCGCGTGTCAGTCGACGCCCGACGGAGATTCTTGGTACGAGCCAGTACGTACACACAAGCCTTTATTACACTACAAAGGCGTTAGCTACCTTTCTTTCTGGGTCTGAAGCACAGAACAATAATATCCTAACGGTCTGAAGTCTGGCTCAGTTCGTATAAAGATGCCCATTGCCCTTTATTTTAACGCAGAAAAGCTGTAAGCCATTTAGCTTTGACGTAGAGGTACAACAAACTGAAATGGATTTTATTGCGCTAAAGGTATTTCTTTCCAGGTCGAGAAAGATAGTCGGGAAAACGAATGCACCTATTAGGTATTTTCTCCTGAACTAAAAATAATTATAGTCTATGGTACAATAATGTGATAACTAAGTAAGACGAGTCGTCGTCGTCGTCCTCATACTATGGTCACCAATGTCTGTCTCAGTCAAGTTTATATTTAGAATAATATTATAGGGAGTCCGATCTATCAATATTTATTTATCGTCATGCGTTGGTTGGTAGGCCTTTTTTCTAATGATCTCGAGTTCTTATGACAATATTCTGAAACAATTAATAGTAGTGCTTATCAATCCTCCTTATCTATCATCCGAATGCGCTACGTACCACAATACAAACACTTCTTCTCACTCATGCGATTCGGAAGCAAAACAATGGATGTACGGAACCCAATCGAAGGGTACGTGCTTGGTGATTTAGTTTCCGTTTCGCAAATCGCAACAACTTCACTCCATTCATGCGCGTGCGCGACCTCGACAGACAGAATGGAGGGGAATGAAAAGAGAGAGAACTGATGTCAAACTGCAAGTGTTTGACCAAAATTATGTCATATTTGCTTGATATAAAGATTATAATCGCAAAAAACGAACTCGAATATAATTATTTTGTCTATGGCTTAGCTATAGCTACACAAGGTACACAAGCGACAGACGAAAAAAAAAATGTAGCCTCCAGTCAGTCATCCACCAATAACTACTACTGTACTGGCAGAGATCAGAGAATCACTACTAGTATAAAATAAATGCCGCCTCCCGCTGTCTATCTGTCTCTATGTATGCTTAGATCTTTAAAACTACGAACAGATTTTGATGCGGTTTTTTTAATAAATAGAGTGATTCGAGAGAGATTTTGAGATGTATTTACAGCGCACACATGGCACACAGCATTTTGGCAGACGACCACTCGAATGAAGTTTCTCTCATGCTAACACGCCGAAATAAAAAATACTTTTGCTTGATTACGTGCATTCCACGTAGAATCGATCTTATAGCATCCTCCATTTATTTTTTTGCTTACCTACACGTGATACCTACCCAGTTTAAATGGTTGTGTACCTATTGATAGTGCATGTGCTAAATAAATATTTTCCTTTCTTTACAAAACAGCTATTATTTTTCTAGAAGGTATAGTTTTGAAAAAAGCCGAGTTAAATTTAATTAAAAACTGTGTTTGTGAACTGCATTTTATCTGTGGCTAAGTTCCTATTTTTTTTATATTACTGACTGAAGTGACCTGAATTAACAGACTCCTCTGGACTAGGGTAACTAAACTCGAGGTCACGAGCTTAGTCACGAGGATATTGTTAGGAACTTACTACTAATTATTAGTGCCCAAACACAGGCGCACTCTCTTTTGCCTTACGAGAGTAATGCAATAAGGAGTGCGGCCCAACGGATTATGAGATTAATCCGATAGGCCGTCAGATCTACACGACTGGGGAGAGGGACCTTACATAAGTGGAAGGTATTCAGAGTACATCCAGTCGCCCCGTGACCACAATCGCTGTATCGCGACAGAAACGTGTAAGAAAATAAAAAAAGGGTACCTACGCGGTAAATTAATCTTTGAACATTGCGTAATCTATATTAGATTATTACTTTACACATAATAATAATAATGTCTATTGTAATAAAATAACATGGTGGTGGAACACAAATCTGTTTAAATTCTTTTATTACAGCAGCATTTATGAAATACGTTTTAAATCTATTTAGTCTAAATACGATAGCAAATATGCAATTTCAGTGAGATCTTGTGGCACAGATTCATGGTAGCAGACATACAACTCTCTTGGCTCAGGCTCGCTGAAGACACGTCTGAAACAAATAAAAATATTAGTCTACTAGTTTCTGCCCGCGTCTTCGGACGCGTTGTTTCTATGGAAACGTTTAAAATTATTTATATCCTATGGGAACAGATTTATGGGATAATAAGGAGCCTGTTTTATTCTGGGCCTAGAACTAACTGTATGCAAAATTTCAACTCGATCACAAACATCCATCCATACATACGAACTTTCATGTTTATTATATTAGTAGGATAATCTTAATTGCATAAATTTATCATAATCAGTCTAGTTCTTTAGTTTGATTCAGCGTTCCAGAATTAAACACGCGCAAAATATTTTTTTACCGACTACCTTACCTATATCACATCAACAGCCTCTAACCCCCATATCTTTAGTCATTACCTCGACTTCGATTCAAACTCTACTCAACCTCCAAATGCGTTTCGGTATGCTTGATCGTAAAAAAATCCTTCACTCGAAACAGCCTTCGAGAATTTTTTCATACGAGAGTGGAATAACGAACTGTCATCTCAAGGTACCTCGCTACCTACCTTGAATGCTCCTCGAAATAGTTTGTTGTTATTTACAATGGATTTTGGAGACTATCTCAATTACATTTACGACGATGAAACCTACAATTACCCATCGCGAAGGTATATAAGAGAGGTTGATATATAACCAAATTAACGACTAAGCATACCAAACTCGAGCATGTTTTGGAGGAATGCTCGAAACGCCCTTGAAAAAGTTTGAGTGGAGAATTATTTGAGGTAATGACTAAAGATATGGGGGTAACTATGCCTATACTACTGGACGCAGGCCTACCCCTGATAAGCATCTTATCGTTACATATCTCATTGTGTAATTAATAAATGCTTCAAACAGCATTATCTAGTCCCAAGCTAAGCATTAAATATTGCTTATATTGATATTTTTTATTATACAGACCAGAACTCTCTGAACACACATCTGCAAATCGTACAAACATTTGTCACGAGGCGCGAATCGAACCCGCAACCTCCTGCGTCGCAGGCGGACCTTAGCCCACCGCGCCACTGAGTTCGTCATTACGTTAAATACCTGTATTATCAAAGAGTAGACTCAATACTGACCCAACAACCCAGAACTGGAATGGCTCTGTTTGCTTCTTACTGATCCCACACTGGTGCAATATTTCAGGCGGGGCCTGGAATAGCATGCCATGCTCTTTTACTGCCACCAGGATCTTGTTCAGGGGATTGCACGGGGCTTGATTTCTTTTGAACCTGAAATAAAAACAATACTCAGAAAAGGTCATAGTTTTATTATTATACTAGCTTTCGCCCGCGGCTTCGTTCGCGTGGTACCACGATAAAAAGTAACCTATATGTTATTCCAGTACACAACTAGGTATGTTCCAAGTTTCATCAAGATCCGTTCAGTAGTTTTTACGTGAAAGAGTAACAAACATCCATCCATACTTACAAACTTTCGCTTTTATAATATTAGTAGGATTTTGTCGAGATTTGAATGTAAAAAATGCGTAATACGCCGTTGGCAAAATGGGTACACAAAATTACAAATAAACAATAACAATAATTAATCAATAGATGATAATAATAATTTCAATTGTGGTGTCATATAGATGTTATTAATTAAATGAGCAAATTTAAATCTAAATGAGTCAACTTATTTTGACACTAGTGGGGCTAGCGGCCGATGTTGAGTTACGACCCAGTGACTCATGATGCCAGAATTGAAACTAAAACTATCAGTCACAATTGCAAGTAAGCTGTGGGTGCTGGCGCACGTGCGGCGTATCAGGGACGCGATCCTTTTGCGGACAATTGACTGCATGTCATCAACCTGTGCATACGCAAACATTCCTGATATAGCGGAAATAGCAACAAAAAAAACACATTCTGTCAAAATTTCAACTTTCTACCTATGACGGTTCATAAGATACAGGCCACGGACAAATAGCGGAGACTTAGTAATAGGGTCTCGTTTTCACCCTTTGGGTGCGGAACGTACGCGATGTATGTCCATTCTTACCTGACACTATGCTGCAAGGTATCGTGTATCCGCTTACTGGCGGTTCTAAATGTCTTTAATATGAAAGAGTAGAGTGGACTGTTTGCTTGTGCTTCTATTGTCTTCACAGGTGCGATCAGAATACCCCTCTCTGATTCGAGCTGGACGAAATTAAAAAGAACATTCTCATCTCCGGCGGTAATTCTGGAACAAGGAATAGTTATTATTATACATAACAATATTTTATTTTAAAAGTATCGCGGCTTCGCCGTGGAAATCTATATGTCAAATAGTTGAAAAACCTTCCTCTTAAATCACTCTATCTATTGCTGAAAACTGGATTAAAATCCGTTCAGTAGTTTAAAAGATCTAAGCGAACAGACAGCGGAAGCGACTTCATTTTATACTATGTAAAGATTTACATTTAACGCAAAGAAATGCTTAATATTGGACATTTAAAATATTGGAATCTACTCGTATACTAATATTATAAAGAGGAACGGTTTGATTTTTTGTTTGTTTGTAATGAATAGGCTCCGAAACTACTGGACCGATTTGAAAAATTATTTCACCTTTGGGAAGCTACACTATCCCCGGTGAACATAGGCTATATTATATTTTCAAAAAAGTTAGGGATCCGTACTAAAACCGTGCGAAGCCGGGAAGGTGTGCTAGTTAATTGTCTGTCTGGCATATTTAGTCCTCTGTCTGTAACCATCGCAAGGTTATGAAATGAAATGAAATGAAAGTTTATTTCCTTAGGCTTACAAATAAGCACTTAGACAAGTCATGTATGTAAGTTAAGCTACCTTTGTACTGCTACATGGTTTATTTCGTTCAGCAATGATTTTCTTATGTCCGACATATCAATGCTGCCGCTTGCTCTACTGCCATCCTGAAAATAAATAAATCCTACTTATATTATAAACGCGAAAGTTTGTAAATATGGATGGATGGATGTTTATAATTTCACGTTAAAACTAGAGAATGGATTTTAATGAAACTTTACAATAATATAGCTTATACATCAGAATAACACATAGGCTACAATTTATAAAGATATATTGTATATTATCCAAAATATCTATCACCACGCGGGTGAAACCGCGGGGCGCAGCTAGTAAAAAATATAATTCATGTTGGAGGACAGAATCAGACTGAAAGATGAGATAAAGTATTTAACCTAATTATGTTTTTCTACATTTTTAACTTTTGACATTATTATTAATTCTAGGCCGCTTTAAATCCAATTATTAGTAAACTTGTATGTGTTTTAATAGGAACTGTAAGTCTGTTTCTGCTTTCTCTCTAATTCTGCATATTATAGTCCCTTATAGTGCATCCTTCCCTCAAAAAAATCATATTTAAGTTACGTGTTTAATTATGCAAAAATAAATAAAATATATAATGCTGGACAATTCACACAGCTTTATCTAGCCCCATGGTAAGCAGAGCTTGTGTTATGGGTACTAGATAACTGATATACATAATACAATACATTACATAGATAGATATTTTTTATTATACATAGAAAACGACCAGAACACCCGGAACAAATAAAAATAATAAATTAGATTATAACGACATCAAGTGTATCAGTAGACAAGAATTAATCTTCTAGACTTTTCATCAGGAGATTTTAGTCAAACGGAGGTCTATAACTTTAAAAAAAATAATTGTTGGTGGGCCTAAGAACGAACAAACCTGTCTATCCCAATCTGAATCCGAGCCGGATGAATCGCGACGATTTCTTTCTCTATCCGCCCTTCTGCCTTGAACGCGATCTTCACTTATTTCACTGGAAAACAAAAAATCACTTTCGTATAATATTTATTAACAAAAGATGTTTTACATATTTCGTCAATCGATCCCCTTTAGATGAGATACCCCGAGGCACACTAGGGCCACTACCCATTTTATCTTATTATTCATCATCATCATCAGCCTATAGCAGTCCACTGCTGGACATAGGCCTCCCCCAATGAGCGCCACAGCGCACTGTCTTCAGCTTGCTGCATCCAGCATCTACCTGCAGTCTTTCGCAGGTCGTCATCCCACCTGGTTGGAGGGCGCCCTACACTACGTTTACCGAGTCGTGGTCACTCAAGAACACGTTTGCCCCAGCGGCCGTCTACTGTATCTTATTATTACGTTGCCCAAAAGAAACATTTTTTATGTCTATGAAATATTTTTATTTTGTAATGTTTAGGTAGAAATAGAGTTTGGTAGTTTACCTCGACATACCGCCTTAATCAATTGAGGCTCAAAAGGAAATTTCCTTTCGAGCCCTTCCTTTGAACCCTCTCCATTGAGAGGATTCGGAAAACATAAAATATAACACTACACCCAGTGAAATAGCACGTGTATTTATTTCTCAACCAGACTGACAGATAATTTTCCAAACTGAAATTAGATTAAAACTGTTTTTCTACCAACTATTTTAGTAGAGATAGTAAGAGTTTCAATACTTCTTACCTATTACTTTTCAAGCTATTAGAATCCTCCGAATAGCTGACATCCAAGCTGGAATGCCGGTACTTCTGTGCCCCATACCAAGGGTTGTACAGGCTATGATGGCTGCCGTAGGTCAGAGAACTTTCACTGGCGGCGCTAGTGTTGATTTGTTCTGTGGAGTTATGCCGCCGTTTTTGGTCTTTTGAAAGCTTGAGTGTGGATGTCTTCAGTGTACTTTCTGGTTTTAAAGCTGAAAAGAGATTATTTACTCAAATCAAACGTTGCCAGGTCATCATAATCATGTGATCTTAAGAGGTTCTTGGCGCCGCAGTATTTAGTTAGCCGTTTAGAAGAAAGTTTTTTTCTAAAAGCCAGATCTTATTTTAAACGTAATAATGCTAGTCTTGCGTTGACGACCTCTATGGCGCGGTGGGCGAAGGTCCGCCTGCGACGCAGGAGGTTGTGGGTTCGATCTTGCTTCTGTACAATTGTGTGTGTACGATCTGCAGAAATTTGTTCCCGGTGTTCTGGTCGTTATCTATGTGTAATAAAAAGTATCAATCTATGTTATGTATTGTATTAAGTTTATCAGTCATCTAGTAACCCACACAAGCTCTGCTTAGCTTGGGGCTAAATGATGCTGTGTGGATTGTCCAGCATTATTTATTTATCTTATTTAATTTACAAAGTAATTTCCTTCATCTTCCTGCCATACTTAGTGAGACATTCAGGCGCGATCTCGACCTGAGGCTGCGTGTTAGAAGAGAAGAGTGCAGATAGATGTTTGTCCAGCCCAACCTCGTATAGAAGCTCTAATGCCCGGTTTCTATATTCAACGGACAGCCATAGTATAAAAGCTACGACTCGTTTCCACTTAACCACTAACTAGCAGTTACGTAGTGTTTCACAACATTCATACCAGCGACGAACGACTGTCCGTTACCGCCTAACCGATGGGCCTCTTTACGTTTCGTTCTTACAAAAAACAAGCGTTTCGTGGTTCAAAGAATATGGTGTTATAACAAAATAATAATATTATAAGTAAGCTAAAAACAGGATTCAATAAATTTTTTCTGTAGTTACGTTATGTACTTATTAATTCAGAGACATATTTTAGTTATTTTAGTCATCGCTAATAATTGCCATAGTGAAACGAAACGTAATATCGCGCATTCGCGCCATTTCAGCTGTCAATCAACCAACATTATATCATCATAGTAAGTAATCATTAATAGTAATTATCAATTTAATTAATTTTATATTTGTATTTAAAAATTATATTTAATTTAGTTTATTGTAAAATCTATGTATTTGTAATGAAGAGCAGGACATCCTGGCACAAGTATATTTACATACTTAAAAGGATGTCCTAACAACTGTCTAGCATGTAAGATACTTTTTTCTACAAAATAAACAATTTTCAATACAATTTTTTTCAATACATTGATTGTTTGTGTTTGTGTTGTGAATGTGAAACTAAAGTATTGAAGAAAGAAAGGAACATTAGTTTTACAAAAACTTGAAAATGGTCACGGATACCCCAGTAAGTTTTTAGCATTATTACAGTTAATTGCTAATAATAACTTATAAAATGCCTGACGCTTTTGTTAAAAAAGATACGAAAACGAAAATTATTATCTTGTGAATTTAAGACTTAAGAGACTTATTTTCTGTTACAGAAGAGCAAAAAGCCAATGAGCAAAGGCGAAGTAGCGTACTTTGTGGAGAATGAACCATGTGAAGGTAATTCACTTTTACAAATATGTACTAAACTTTTGGCATAAAGGGAATAATAAAAGTACCTGTTGAGTCTCTAGAGTACATAGGTACATAAGTAAAGCTTTTTGTTTCTTTGGGCCTGAGCTTGCATGAACTTGTAGAAGAGAGGTATTTTTGGTCTCTTGATATTGTGAGTTGTCTAATTTAGTAGATTTTATTTAAATATCATACTTATTCAATTATTATCTTTGTAAAATGCAAATTATGTTTTGATGTAGACTGGTGGTGGGAAGGCAGATTTCATTCCACCTGATGAAATTTTGGACAAAGTAGCAAACATGCTGGGTGCTACTTGCACGGGTTTTATGGTGTCATTTAGTGGTGATGGGATAGCGGATGACAGCAATATGTTAGAGGTGGGAATTGCTGCTGCCAAAACATCTGGATGCTGCATCAGTGCAACTGCCAGACTTTGAAAACACTCCAAAAACAGATACACAGATTACATTTGAAAAAAAAAAGCTTTGGCCTGCAACTTCCGTCCGAGCAGAATATATTGAGCCTGCTTAGGATTACGTTAGGTTATCTGTAACTTTCGTTCAATTTCATCTAGAGTTGATCCTCTGAATAAGTTAATGTACAGTAAATAATATCATAATGTATTGTATATATTATATTGTACATACTGTTTTAATTTGTTTCAGCAAAAAAGAGAAGATTCACTGAAGTTGTAGATGACACTAGTGCGAACAATTTAGGTGCAAAACATTTATTTGGGATGCCCACGATGGCAAAGTCTCTTCAAAATAATGGTAATTTATATAAAAATTCTTTTAGAAATTAAAGTGTTTAAAAAAAAATAAGGAGTAAATATTTTTTTTTAAATTCTAGCCAAAAGGAGAAAGTTGAAGATGGAGAATGATGGGCGACTAGAACGCAATTTAGCGATTGCAAATTATTATGATAAGAAGACGGAGAAGTTAGATTTAGAGATAAGATTGTTAAAATTACAGTTATTAAATAAAGAAAATAGTGATAGTTAATATGTTAGTTTTAATTATATTATATATTTTATGAAACCACAACTTCTCATTTACCAAAGTAAGTTT
This sequence comes from Eupithecia dodoneata, assembly GCA_947044415.1. Lineage (NCBI taxonomy): Eukaryota > Metazoa > Arthropoda > Insecta > Lepidoptera > Geometridae > Eupithecia > Eupithecia dodoneata. Next base: position 4,081,480 of record OX345665.1, read on the forward strand.
TAAATTAGAATTATAACTAATTATCTAGCCTTTATCTAATGCCTATCTTCAGCGTGATGGCAAATTTCAAAAGATAAAATAAAAGTATGCAGTTGTAAATTATACTCTGTTAAATGTACCTAAATAACATTTGTTGGTAATAAAACATGTTTAATATTTTCTTTAAAAGTCAATTTATATCATACACATACATTATGACAAAAGTAATTTTAAATGCTGTCTTCTTCACCCCAAACTGAAAAGAATAAATTAATTTAATATTTCCCATATACAAACAAACCAGACAGGCTAAGGTACGTATATACTTTTTTGATTGATAGTACATAAATAACAAATTAAAAGAAAAATCATTGTTGAATGTTTTTAGGTAAATAGTTAACTCCAAAACAACTAGAACAAAATAAGCAATAAGAGCCTGTCTATCTGGAATACTAATAATATAAATGTTGAAATGCTGTTATGATAATTAACCTTTCAATGGTGTTTCTAGTTCAGATGTGGGCTTCATTATAAAGTTGCTCACCCCGTGACTGAGGGTTTAATAATGGAGTTAAAAGATAAGGCTTTACAGGATATGCACTATCCTCCAGCAATCATTTATTTATAAACATACCTCTTTCACATTGTGCTGAAAAAGAGATAATTTTGTTAGACAAAACAAATATGTATGTAAGTATTTTTTTTTTATAATAACATTTCCTTTTTATAAACGATTATTTAATTCTGGATAAAGTACCTCTCAGTTCTGAATTGTTAAATATTGTGGCATAATGAGCAGAACTGGCCAGCGAGCTACAACATTCATGAAATGCAAATTTGCATTGCACACCGCTTGTACATTTAGAGAGAAGTACCCTTTATGATTTCTAAATTCTTCTCCAGTCTGAGCACCTGAAATAGTAAAGTTGTGTAAAAGGAGACAGATAAAAACATGAATATATTGAAGAAGAGAACAGCCCAATAAAATGTACTCGTACTAACATGGTGATTGTATTCTGATATGTGTACCATCCAGTGCACCAAGTACCCGAGAAAATCGAGCTATGTCATAAAAGTCTTGTACTGTATTGGTCTGCATGTATATATAGTTGCTGTACAGCTGTGCTATTGCACAACTGATATCTCGTACAATACGACAAGCTGATGCTTTCGACACACCTATAAAATCTGCCACTGATAAAAGAATTGTTCCTAATGCATAGAATCTTAATGTTAACAGCAACTGGTGTAACGGAGATATTCCATGATTTTTGTGACGAAAGAAGTTACCATATTTAGGCATCTAAAACCAACTTTTAGACCTAGTTAGTTTTTAAACTGATGTTGATTAATCTTCGTAGTTGTTAAGTGAGTACGTACTAACCTGGCACCTTTTATTCTTATATGGATATAATGTCCAGTAGCAGCTCTTGTACAGAACATTTATCGAGCCGAAATCTCACTTGAAATTCAAAATCATCCAACGTAGATAAATATTTCACTCTTTGCTTGTAAACTCTATGACGATGTGAATTATTTTCTTCCGAATCGGTGTCACTCCAATCTGATATAGTATTTGCATCATTTCTTGATCACTTTCTGAACTAGACATAGAGATAGTTTTATATTTATCTCAGGTTTATCTATTGAAAAACCGAAACCGAAACCGACCAAAATCGACCGGTACACAACTTTCATACGAATGGGAAGTTTGACAGATAAACTGACGTTTGAAAATGGTTATAGAAACACCAGAGTGCCATTTCCATACAAAACAGTTACGGAGCGTTGAAGGTAACCCTCCCATCCGTTAGTAACAAACTGCTGGTAGTTTATACTACGAGACGTCTATTATAGAAACGGTTTACACGTACGCCTGGTATCATATTTTACTGTCCGTTGGTAAAACGAATCGTTTTATTTTTATAGGAACCGGGCATAAGCAGCTCTCTCATCCTTCCACTTGATACTAATACATTTCAGGGGCCCCTTTTTTAAACGCAATAAAATGCTAGTCATATTTAACTTACAAGTAATCTCCTTCATCTTCCGGCCATATTTAGTGAGACATTCAGGCGCGGTCTCGACCTGAGGCTGCGTGTTAGAAGCGAACAGTGCAGATAGATGCTTGTCCAGTCCGACCTCGTATAGAAGTTCTATGCAGCTCTCGCATTCTTCCACGTAGAAGGGTGATGGGGGAGTGGGACCCACAGCCTGAAAAATATCAATATAAAGGAGAAAAATAAATAGAGAACACAATAAAATAAAGTTCAAGTTTCATAATCATCAGCATATAGTAGTCCACTGCTGGACATAGACCTCCCCCAATGAGCGCCATAGCGCCCGGTCTTCAGCTTGCCACTTCCATCTACCTGCAGTATTTCGTAGTTAACATTTAGAGACGGATAATTTCGGGGAAAATTACCAATCAATGACTCCTGGCAGAAAAACGAATCATATGATATTTGTTTGACATAACAAAGTAGAGTTTGCTTAGTTCTAGTGGTTTTCCAATTTCAGTGTGCCACAGTACTTCTACTACGTTCGGAGTAGTTTTTATTTTATTTTTTCAATCACAGTCATAACCTTCTATTTCTCGTAACTAAGCTACATTTACACTACAACATAATAGACGACTATCCACTATATAGACGGATAGACCGAAGGCATTGTACAAGTTAAGGGGAATTTATGTATCGAAAGCGTCTAAGGTTCGCTACTGTTGAACACAAAGAAATATGTGAAAAGATCTATTGCGGGAATCAAACCCACTTTCTACCAGCCTTAATATGTGAAAAGATCTATTGCGGGGATCAAACCCACTTTCTACCAGCCTTAATATGTGAAAAGATCTATTGCGGGAATCAAACCCACTTTCTACCAGCCTTAATATGTGAAAAGATCTATTGCGGGGATCAAACCCACTTTCTACCAGCCTTAATATGTGAAAAGATCTATTGCGGGAATCAAACCCACTTTCTACCAGCCTTAATATGTGAAAAGATCTATTGCGGGGATCAAAACCACTTTATACCAGCCTTAATATGTGAAAAGATCTATTGCGGGAATCAAACCCACTTTCTACCAGCCTTAATATGTGAAAAGATCTATTGCGGGGATCAAACCCACTTTATACCAGCCTTAATATGTGAAAAGATCTATTGCGGGAATCAAATTCACTTTCTACCAACCTTATTGCTATCCCACTGCTAGGCAAAGGTCCCCCAGGGTACAGATATATTACACTATACTCCCAGGATCTTAACAGGTTATTAATTTATTGTTAGTCGGATACTATTATATAGGTACAATCATGCAATGCAGAATAATTGTTAAATTCATAGCTACTACGATATTACCTTAAAAGCTCATAAGGGAAACCATCACCAGTGTAGTGTACCGCCGTGTCTAAAGAAGAATAAAGAAACATATATATAAATAAAATACTTATTGCGTTTCTCATTAAATTATTATCTCTATGTACATACATAGTAATACAAGCAATAACAGACAGTAAGTGCATCTACTCAGCCTTATAAAGTAGAGAAATAAATAATAAAATATTTTTATTATTTATTTCTCTACAGGTATATCTACTACACTACGCCTCACTTACTATACAACAATTAACTGTAAGATGACCTTTTTATGAAGAGAAAATTGATGATTTATTAAAATATTATTTTTGTTTTGTTATGTGTCTATCACTATACTACACACAGTGACCTCTCCACGGTTGTGTCGGTCTGCCGTCCCATCGGATTATGAGACTGAGGGAATAGAGAGTGCATCTGTGTTTGCGCAAACACTTGGGCACTATAATATGTCTGCTATCTCCGTTGAGACAGGCCGACGTGGCCGAAGATTTGGCTTTAAGGACATTAATATCACTACAGACACTATGTTAAAGTTTTAATTCAGACTTCAGACCCAGCAGTGGGTGAAACCTCTTTACTAATATTAATGAAAGACATCAGTGCCCATGACGCATGTCGTCTGCGCACCGCACCCGCAACCGGTGCTGCGCGCGGTGGCGGCGCTTAGATTAACCAAAGTGAAAACTCACCGTTTCTGTACACCCTCCTGCTTCCATCAAAGTAGTCAATATGAAATGGCCCTTTCCAATGATAAGGAGAAACCAACGTCCGTCGGGAATTCTGAAAAATACGAAGATTTTCAACACTACATACATTATGAAGCTACATAATGTTATTTAAATCTATTGTGATATATATTTCATACAATGAACTACTTATAAGTTTTATTTGTGAAAGAGAAATAATATAATATTTCACAAAATAAAAAACTTGGTTTATATAAAAATCTAAATTATATCGTTGATGAAAACAAGATTTAGAAAAAAAAAACAAGTGCACTGTACGATAAAACATTTTGTCGAGGGTCGCGGTTGCGGGTAAGATTTATTGCTATTAATGTAGTCCGAACTAAGTTATTTTTTTTTTGAAGAACTATAATGCTCTTGACCGCCGATGGCCATGACAGCGTTACCTACCGGACTTTTGGCGGGCGCAGAAGGCGTCTCGCCGGTAAGATTATAAATAAAATAAATACTTACTTGTACTCATCATTAGCATCATTCTTACTCTGCTTCCTAGACTCATTAATAAATACTTCTTTCCACATAATCAGTTTTTCCAGTTCTTTCTTTGTACTTAAGTTCAAAATACCGTTCAGTTTCAAATACGCATTGATTTCCTTCAGGTCTTCGTCTTGTAAGTGAGAACTTAGGAGATGCCCTGAGTAATACAAGCATGCACCTATAACTGTGTATAGTCTTTGAAAGTTTTCCACATCATCTATCTGAAACATAACAAAATACATTATATTAAGTGTGATATAATTAATACGGTCTAGAAAACCTGTGTTACAAAATGTCGGAACTTATAGATTCTTTGACTTAACTGTCTCTGCAAAATCAGAAATTCTTAATTTTGTATACAATATCTGTACGCCTGGTAAACGTCAAATTCCAATTATTAAAATAGGCTACTGTTAGTTTAATTATTATATGAGTTTTCATGGTGCAATAAAGTTATTATGTATCTATCACCCAGAAGTATTCCTGCCCAGTCAGTCATCAATTTGATTCTATCCTACTTTTTTTGATTCTATCCTACTTTTTAATATGAATAAATTGTACATACCCATTCCCTATAATCAGCTGCTTCTAACTCTGTAATTGCATCATCTATTTGCACCTTCACCTCCAAAGGCAAAGACACTGTATGTGCTGCTAAGACATCTTCAAAATCAATTCTACTATTCAACCCTTTACAAGTGATCACATTAACAAAAACCCTTGAGAATAATAAATCCAACTTATCCACATTATTAGGCTTTGTAAAACAAGCTTTCAGAGAGCCATACAAGAATTCTAACATTCTTATAACACCTGTGACCACTTTCTTTGCAGAGAACTGATCTAATTCTGTATTAGGAAATGCTATCAAGAGCAGATCGTTATAATGCTGAATGTACATCACATTGATAAGTTTGTTGCTGTGAAAAACTGCTGATGATTGAGGCTCACTTGTTCCTAGAGATTTGGGTGCTAGATGGTTTAGTGTCACATAAGCTCCTCTAGTGTTATACAAAAAGTTTTGATTGTACGGGCGAGGATAGCAGAATAAAACTCCATCATCATCACTGTTATCCATATCTTTGCAGCAAATATACAACACCGAACAGGAAAAGTCTTTTACTACTTGTGTCAAAGCATTTTCCGTGATTTTGCTGGTTAATAACCTTTCTAAGTCAATTGTGTAATCTTTATTTGGAGGGTGGAAAACTAGTCTAGGATTGCTGGGCTCTTCCAAGATCCTTTTGATAACAATATTGAGATTGGATGTGTTTACATCTATATTGTTTATTTTCATTAAATAGTACCCTTTCTTAACTTTAGGTGAATAGATGGTCTTGGCTTCAATTAAGAAATCATTTAGAACCAAAGTCTTTTTATCTGAGTGTGTCTCTAAGTTGATACCAAACAGTTTTTCAATCTGACAGTTGTTTTCACTAGGAAATATCATATTTCTGCTGACCTGCAAATTAATATAATATATTTATTAATAATATTATAAATAATAAAATTAATATTATAAACTGGTTTCTAAATAAGTACTAGATATAGGTAAAGTTTGGATTTAGGATATCACATTTGATCACTATACTACTAGCTCAATTTGTGAACATTATTTCTCTTAAAGATGCTTTTTTCTCAACTTTTTTTTTCTGAAAGATACTTTCTTATTTATGACTGAGGCTATATTTTATCCAGGTATTATGTGAGTGACCACTGTGAACAGGGAGGCTAGAATCACGAACTGACAGTAAACCCAACAAAAACGGAACTGATCATGTTCACAAACAAACGACAACTGGGTAATAAAAAAATCCCAAAACTATTCAACACAAAGATAACGCTAAAAACAGAAGTCAAGTACCTAGGGGTCATACTAGATAGCAAACTGCTATGGAACAAATATCTTGACTACAAACTCCAGCGTGCGACCGCTACTCTCTACCAATGCAGCAGAATGCTAGGGAAAACTTGGGGACTTTCACCGAAAATATCCAAGTGGCTCTACACTGCTATCATCAGACCAACATTAACCTACGGAGCGATAGTTTGGTGGACTAGAACGGAACTGAGCACCGTGGTAACTAAACTACAACGCTTTCAAAGAATGGCATGCTCCGCGATAACAGGATGCATGAGATCCACACCAGGCGCTGCTCTAGATATAATTCTAGATGTAGCACCTTTAGACCTCTACATACAAAAGAAGCCACGATGTCGGCTCTAAGACTACACAACACAGGCCTCTGGGGAGTCACAAGTAGTCCTCATGCGCAGATCATGGACAGGGCCATAACATATGAACCACTCACAGCGGCCCCTTGTGACAGAATGGCCAACAAACCAATACTAAACAAACACTACCAAATACAACTATACGAGGACCAAAAAGATGAATCAGGTACCCACGAAGTCAGAATTTACACAGATGGCTCCAAAACCGAAACCGGTACGGGTGCCGGGGTTCACTCACTGGACCTCAACATTAACATATCAATAACGCTAGGAACACATAGCTCTATATTCCAATGCGAATGCGTAGCAATAACACAGGCAGCGACAGCCGTACAGAAGAGAGGAATCAAAGACCAACGTGTACGCATCCTCTCTGACAGCGCAGCCATACTCAGAGCCTTGGAAGGACACAGCTGTAGCTCCAAGCTCGTTTACGAATGTCACTCTGCTCTGGAAAGGATATCCACTGAAAACCGGATCATCCTACAATGGATCAAAGGACATAGTGGATCGCTAGGAAACGATGCTGCGGACGAACTGGCACGTAGAGGATCGGCGACAACCATAGAAGGACCACCGCCATTCCTACCCCTGCCATTTTCTCTGCTCCAGACATGGACTAAGCTCAGAACTAGAAATACACATAACGAACGATGGACTAGCCAACTCAATTGCAGACAAGCAAGGACGGCACTCCCATCAACATCACCGAAGCTAACAAAACGCCTACTAAATCTGAATAGATTGGACCTACGTGTCCTTGTGGGAACACTAACAGGACACTGTCCACTAAACAAACACTTATTCACCATCGGAGCGACGGATAGCCCTCTCTGTAGAGGATGCCTCAGCAACGACGAAACAGCCTCCCACTTAATCCTGGAATGCGAGGGAGTACTAGCACAACGTATAGAAATCCTCAACTTGCCGAGGTCGCTCCGCGAAGCCTGTGAAGACCCCAGGAAGATTCTGCGCTTCTGGACGGAGCTAGGCTGGCTATGCTAGCAAACTCTACGCATAAAGGACCAACTGGAGTCCAAATGCGGAAAATGGAGTACCCCCACCTGAACCTGAACCTGAAGGGAGGCTAGATTAATTGAAAACTAAAAGCTTCTACTTGCAGCTTCAAAGCTTTAGGCTAATATGTATGTATGTTATTTCAGGTTAAGAACTATGTGAACTGATTACCACTAATTTGGAGGGCTACTAATTTTAGCCGATAGGTAAGAAAAGGTATACTATCTTTCACATTAATGACACTCAGAACTGTCATTTTTATTTATTTATTTATACCTATGCAATACGGAAAAAAATTGGCTGTGTGGTGTCGGTGGCTGTGTGGTGTCGGCCGTGATAGAATAGCACCACCCCAACTCTTCCCGTGGGTGTCGTAGAAGGCGACTAAGGGACATACACCGGGGGGTGGGCAGCAGCGTCCCTTGCAGCACACTCCCTATACTGCGATCCCCAACCCGCATGCCCAGCGTGGGGATTATGGGCATCAACCCCATGGATAGACACGCCAAAAGAATGTGGCCCCCAGTTCCCGGCCGCCTCGCTATTCCTGGCCATGGTAGCGGCCACGGTAACGGCGGGGCAGGTGGTGCTAGGAATCCCCGGGCTACATCAGGCTACCAAACTCTACCTAAACTGACCCTGGCTACGTTTAACGGACGCACTCTGAGGCTTCGCACTCAGACCATCATCTAGCGCAGTTGGAAGTGGAGTTAGAGAACATCAAATGGCATGTTCTGGGGTTATGTGAAGTCCGTAGAGAGGGGGAGGACACCGTAACCCTAGACTCGGGCCATCTTCTCTACTTTCGCGAGGGTGATAAAACATCCCAGGGTGGCGTAGGCTTCCTCGTCAATAAGGCCCTCTCAAGCAACGTCCAAGAAATCTCCAGTGTGTCGACCAGGTTAGCGTACCTGATCCTTCGGCTGTCCAAGCGGTACAGCATGAAGGTCATCCAGGTCTATGCACCGACCTCGGCACACTTAGATGATGAAGTGGAGGATATGTATGAAGACATATCCAAAGCCTTACATAACACCACTAAGGCCCACTTCAACGTTGTTATGGGGGACTTTAACGGCAAGGTGGGAACCCAGACTGGCAACGAATCCCGAATAGGCCCGCATGGTTATGGAGTCAGGAATCACAGGGGGCAAATGCTTGTCAACTTCCTTGAGAAGGAGGGTCTGTTCTTGATGAACTCTTTCTTTAAGAAACAGCCTCAAAGGAAGTGGACATGGCAAAGCCCCGACACTGTGACTAAAAATGAGATCGACTTCATCATGACGGATAGCAAGCACATATTCAGAGATGTCTCAGTGATCAACAGGTTCAATACCGGATCTGATCACCGACTCCTCCGAGGCTCTCTGAATATCAATTTGAAGCTTGAAAGAAACCGTCTGATGAAGTCCACTCCGACCTGACCCAATCTAAATCATGGCGGGCACCGAGAAGTTTCAGCAGCTTCTCGGGAATAGATTTGTTGCCTTGGAACCCACTGATGGTGCTGACGAGACCCTACACAATCTGGTTGAAACGTTGAGGGACGAGGGCATCAAATTCTGTCGAAAGCAGCGTACTGGCAAGAAGTCCAAACTCTCGGATGAGACTCTTGGGCTGATGACAAAAAGACGGGAGACCACCCAAGCGACTTTGTCAGAGAGGTCAGACCTGAACAAGCGGATTGCGAAGATGGTACGGCACGACCTTCGGAGCTTCAACACGCGCCTCATTCAAGAGGCGATAGAGCGAAACCGAGGGTCCAAAGTATTCACTCAGCAGCTTGGCAGGAGCCACCTGACAAAGCTTAAAACGCACGACGGGAGGATCGTATTGTCAAAGCCGGAGATATCCGCCGAGATAGAGGATTTCTATGGCCGATTATACGCTGCACATGCCCCTCGTTACCGACGAGATGACCAAGATTCCAGAGCCACCCTGACACGTCAGTATACCGACGAACTGCCTGAAATCAGTCAAAACGAGATCGTGTTAGCTCTAAGGCAGCTTAAAAATGGAAAAGCCCCCGGCGAGGACGGTATTACTTCAGAGCTTCTTAAAGCCGGAGGAGCTCCTGTAATACAGGAGCTACGAAACCTCTTTAATACCGTCCTTGACAGTGGGAGAACTCCAAAGGCGTGGAGCGGGAGTTTGGTGGTGCTCTTTTTTAAGAAGGGAGATAAAACCCTTCTTAAGAATTACAGACCCATCTCACTCTTGAGCCACGTCTATAAGCTGTTCTCACGAGTGGTCACGAACCGTCTCGCGAGGAGACTCGACGAGTTCCAGCCACCGGAACAGGCTGGGTTCCGCGGAGGATATAGCACCATAGACCACATACACACAGTGAGGCAGATTATACAGAAGTCCGAAGAGTATAATCAGCCCCTGTGTCTGGCTTTTGTGGACTATGAGAAGGCATTTGACTCCGTCGAAACCTGGGCTGTTCTGGATTCCTTACAGCGATGCCAAGTAGACTATCGTTATATCCAGGTGCTGAGATGTCTCTACGAGGCCGCCACCATGAGTGTCCAAGTACAGGGTCAGCAGTCTAAACCCATCCAATTGCGCAGAGGAGTGAGGCAGGGGGATGTCATATCCCCGAAACTGTTCACGTGCGCATTGGAAGATATGTTTAGGTTGCTGGACTGGAAAGGAAAGGGCACTAATATAAACGGCGAGTACATCTCACACCTGCGATTCGCTGATGACATAGTCTTAATGGCGGAGTCGCTTGAGGAACTGAACCAGATGCTGGACGGCCTAGCTTCAGCCTCCCGATGTATCGGTCTTGGCATGAATTTGGATAAAACCAAAGTCATGATCAATGGTCACATTGATCCAAGGCCGGTGGTCGTACATGGTCACCTTCTCGAAACTGTTTCCGAGTACACTTACCTTGGGCAGATTCTGCAGTTGGGTAAAAACAGTTTCGAGAAGGAGGCCAAACGGAGGATCCAGCTGGGCTGGGCAGCATTTGGGAAACTACGTCAAGTCTTCACGTCATCCGTACCGCAATGCTTGAAAACGAAAGTTTTCAATCAGTGCGTCCTACCCGTTATGACCTACGGAGCTGAGACGTGGACACTCACGATAGGGCTGGTCCACCAGTTCAAAGTCGCTCAGCGAGCTATGGAAAAAGCTATGCTCGGAGTTTCTCTGAAGGATAGGATTCGTAACGAATACATCCGACAGAGAACCAAGGTTATCGACATAGCTCAAAGAATTAGCAAGCTGAAGTGGCAGTGCGCCGGCCATATCTCGCGAAGAACCGACGGCCGATGGGGCAAACGTGTTCTTGAGTGGAGACCACGACTCGGCAAACGTAGTGTAGGACGCCCTCCGACCAGGTGGGATGACGACCTGCGAAAGACTGCAGGTAGATGCTGGATGCGGCAAGCTGAAGACAGGGCGCTATGGCGCTCATTGGGGGAGGCCTATGTCCAGCAGTGGACTGCTATAGGCTGATGATGATGATGATGCAATACAGAAAAAAATCATAACATCAATGTTAAAAATTATTTCTAAGGGTCTTAGACTGGATTGTCATCCATAACATGTTTACTCAGCATGATCAGATAATAGAGCAGTAAATGCATACAATTTAGAAAATTAAAAGGTTTTTTTTGTATAGTATGTCTATAGGTATTAGGTACTATTTCAGACAAGTCGTCCAGATCTGACCTTACCACCTTACTGTGGGTTAATATTAGTGTGATTGACTAACCTGAATGATAATAGGTGTGATATTCTCATCTGAGTCATGGCTTCCTCCAGTGTCTGGTTTTTTGCATGATCCTGATGCTATATTGTGTTTTTTATTAGCCTCAGAGCTTTTAGACTTGTGCCCTTTCAAGGCCCTGAATATTCGACCTGTAACATGCAAATATTAAAACACGCACTAAGAACTTTTAATACTACAGATGTGGACTTGACTGGCAAATTTGGATTTACTATCATCATCAGTCTATGTTAGTCCACAGCTGGACATAGCTCTCTCAAAATGAGCACCATAAAGTCCTGTCTTCAACTTGATGCCTACACATGATGAAGTTATACTATAATAACAATAAATTTTTAAGAAATAGTGCTTTTAAATTAATTTCATACAGAAGATATAATTATTTATTATTTAGATAGTGTTGTTACAAGAAGTGAAATTACCTTTGGTAGAATGTCTTGCTGAAGTTCTTTTAAAGTTATTACGAAGCTTGAATGTCTCACAACTATCGAGTAGGCTTTTGGAATTTTCATGGTTTTCAACGGAAGTACCAACTTTGATGAAGACAAGCTCACCATCTTCCCCAACATCAGAATCCCATTCTGGTACAGAGCTGAAATTAAAAAATACATAGCATGCTGATGAGGTCCCATAAATTATTATTATTATTCTTATTTATTTTTAGGCATTATTGTCCCACTACTGGGCAAAATCCTCCCTTTTCTCATTCTACTCCTCGCGATCCAACATTGCAACAGGCAACGATGGAATATGTGCCTCCAGACAGCTTGTCACAACACATAAATTAATGCAGATAAATTATGCTGGACAATCCCTTACTTACATCATCAAAGTTTATTTAACATCCATACATATAAACTTTCGCGGTTATAATAATAGTAGCAGCGACGATTTAAATGGATATTTACATCTTGCTGGTTACTTACCTATCTGAATCAGAATATTTGGACTCGTCGGAAGAGTCTGTCCAATCATTATCGGAATCACATGGGCTGCCACAACTTGTTTTACCTGTATAGCTATTCATTGCATTGGTGAACGTGATTACTGTACATAGGTAATCAAATAAAATTGACGTTATTTTATTAAACTAACCCAAAAAACAAGCCGTAGTTATTGTATTTTCTCTCTTTGGCAAATACAACACAAACAAAACAAAGCAAATAACAACTCAGCTTCTTTTATACGGCTCTGCGATGCGACTCTGCGTGCGTCTGCTGGCTGATTTGGCTGCCATAATAAATATGGGTATTATCTTCAGTAAAAATCACAATTTATTTTCTCATACGAAAGTTTTGAACATGGAAATGGAAAGTTGCGATTACAATAGGCCATATGGCCGTGAAAAGGAAGAATGCCGAATGTCATGTCACCATAAGCAAATAAAAAAATGTGGATTCAAGATTGTACCATTGTTGTACCTATTACATATCTCTGGCACCAAATGGCGAACCACAGAGTTCTAGTATTCACTTTGAACAGTTTGAACTACAGAAGCATAGAATTCATGGGTAGACCCTTAGAATAACTAGGCTTAGAACCGCAGTAGGCGCACGCGAAGTGACGCAATTTCAAGTTAGCCTTTAAAGGCTACGTACATCGCTCGACACGTCAGTGCTCAAGGTCAAGACCTACTGGGAAGAGCTCCGTAATTTTTAATAATAATGACTTATTGTGCAGTAAAAGGGTGTAACAACTCTTTTCATAATAATCAGAAACAATAGAAGATTCCATTTCACGGGTAAATACAACCTGGCATCTTATATTCTTGAGTAAAACATTGGTATAAGCACAAAAATAAATCGTAAACATGACAGACGCCATTACATAAAAATGTTGCTAGCTATTAGAAAAATTATTTTCCCCCATAGGTACTTATTTGTTAAATCTATTTCTACTTTACACTTGTAGGACTTTTATTTGCCAGATATAATTAGGGTTACCTACTACCTTACCCGGATTTTTAAGTGAAATATGTACCTATGTTCTATTAAGCTTGGTATAAATAATCAAAAACTTTTGTTTTATTTTCACGGGCAAGGAAATAGATTGTTACAGACTGTCCGGATGTTGATGTAGTCGGAGCGTTAAATATAAAAATTTCATTGGTTTCATTAGACGATGAACCCTAGTTTTATTAATGTCTTTATATTCGTTCTTAGTATTCCTTCTGATCCGACTTCAGTTCAGTTCTTTATTAATAAGAATATTCATGTTGTTTTGACATTATGTCAAACAAAATAATACATACATATGTAGGGTAACAAAAAAAACATAACGAAATAACACGAAAAATAATATAGGCTGTTGCTTCCCGATTGGTTGAAAAACTTAGACGGATTTGCAAAGAAAAGTTTTGCAAGCCAACTAAATACACTAAGATTATACACTAAAAAAGAAATACACTACACTGATTATGTTCTATACATTTTGAAGAAAATGACAAGCATATCACGAAAGGTGGTTTATGCAAATTACGAGAGGTTGCTATCCCAACAAAGGTATGAAAATGTTTCGGCCATAATATTTTTTTCAATCTATTTAACTAATTCGCTTACTTAACACTCCCCTGTATGTAAACACCCATAGAGTATATAATATTTACAGGAATTTTTCTGTTAATGAAATATCATCTAACAGAAAAGTGATAAATATGATAATAATTTACTCCTTACAAAATGTTTCAATTTCCCTACCTTATGGGGAAAATGTTAATAGCTTGCAACATTATTTGTGCACTTGTGTGCGTATCGGCTCTTGTAATGACGTGCCGCTTACGCACACATTGCTTGGTTTTTGGCTTCAACTTAGAGCGGAATGTTTTGTGAAATTATCACTCTATGTCTTATTACTCTGAGGGTAGACCGTGATTAATTATTTATAATTTTATCTTCTTTGACAAGTGACGGGCGCGGCGCATCATCGTGGCGAGACGTGACCATAGTTATTGAACTAAATGATAACATCAATCAAAGATAATACAATACAACAAAGACGTAGTTATTGTATTATTCTCTTTGCTTGTGGGCACTTGTGCCTACATAAATATTCCCGTGTACTTAATTATAATAATATGTTGCTTTAAGCATAATTCGGAACATTATTCTACGGAATATTACGTCGTCAGTTCGGTACAATTCAAATGAACACATTCAAATGCAAGATATACGAAATGTCTCCATTCTATAATATTAAATATACCTTCTTGGCTTTGAAATTCTAGAAAAACAAGAAGTTTTCTAAGAATACTTACGAATCGAGCCAGATTTTAAAATCGTACCACACACAACACATAAGGTAGATACCTATGTTCCTTAGTTTATTACGTTAAACCTGGAGGTTAATACTTTTACTGAACTAATTTCTAACCTGTACCACCAATAAAACAAAACAAATATTCATCATGGATATCAATGGGCAATCAGAATCTGAGGAAATAATTAATTCACTGCATTCTCTATCTTGTGCTTCATCATCTACAATATTCCAAAATGCTGAAAACAACAAAACCACGGAGAAGGTTTTTTTCAATCGTTTTATGTCTTTTTGTGAGACAAACATCTTGGATACTAATACCTCACAATATGGCAACGATATTACCGAGAACGTCACGAGTGAGGAAGACGTCTTAGAACAGTTCTTAAATGAAAACATCGAGAAACCCATAAATAAGAACGTCCTCACTGAGAAGCCAATCAATAAAAACGATCTCATGGAGAATCCTCTAGATGAGAACAACTTCTCCGAGAAGACAGGCATTGAAACCGTTTGGGAAGAGAATCCTATAAATAACAACTTCTTCACCGAAAATCCTACAACTGACGACTTTATTGAGAATACAATCAACGAGAACAATTTTATAAAGAAGCTCATGACTGAGGATGACTTCATTGACAAGTTTCTTGAGAAGACCACTGAAAAGAATGCTTTTACAAATGCGAATCAAAGGAAAAAGATTACGAAGCCAAATCCGAATAATTTTAATCAAAAAAGGGCAAATGTAGGAAAATCTGTAAAGACAACTAAAACAAAAGCCAAAAATGAAAATGATTCAGTTTGCTTAGAGTGTACTAATTCAGCAGAACCTGTGGCGCATATTAAATTGGTAAGCGGTAAGGATTAAAAGTATTGGTGCATTCGATATATGGACCCGAAAAGTCACGGTTATGCTTTAGAATCACACTTAAAATGGAGGAACCGCCCTTCGAACCTTGTATATAATTATATATATATATATATATAGTACAAGGTTGATAAAGATAAGAAACTATCTACCCCTTTGTATCTGAGAATATCTTTAACAGCCTTGTTATTTAAATAGGTACTATATTTTCTATGCTACCAACTTTTTTTCAGGACGTACTAGATAAACTAAAGCAAAGTACAAGAAAATTAATTACACTGTTAGAAAAAATACAGCTGAAAACCCATTCGTGTCGTGTGACAAATTTAACATTGGAGAACGAGGATCTTGCGGATATTATTCGCTCGATGCCTGACGAAACTATCGTAAGATTTCTTTTGTACATAAGTAATTATTTAAATCGATCATCTTATTCTATTCTTGATTGAATAAGTCGAGAGATTTTTTCATAACTACCCTATAATAGGTGGGTATTTTTATAAAAACTGTCTGTTTAAAGTCCAATGTGACTTGCTGGCTCCGGGCGAGGCGTGTGGCAGCGGTTGAGATGGCACCGCTGAAGCAGGGCAGTGCAAAATATTATACATACTTATTAAAAAGGAAGTCCATGACATGCATGACACAGACGCCCAATGTCCAAGTAGCATGTCATTGTCATGTCATCGTGTGGGACATAATATATTACTAATGCTTCGAACCACGTTTTAGGTTCCGTCAGTAGTTGATGTTGCAGTAAATCATGAGCTAAAAAAACTTCAGCAACATACCAAGTCCTTGGATGCTATTTACGTAGAGGTAAAGTACCTGATGTAAATTACATAAACTTTATTATTAGTAGCATTTCAGTCACTACTGTCCCACGGCTGGGCAAAGGCTTCTCTAATCTCTTATCACCTTTCGCGCGCGATCCAACTCTGCGACAGGATGGCGACAGGCCATGGAAAATGAGCCTCGAGTTCGTCTCGCCATCTCATCATGGGCCTTCCGTGTCGCCTCTTAACGTAGCGCGGGCTTCACTCTCTGGTGGTCTTTGCCGACAAGTCGCTGGACAAGCAGCAGCCGTGTCCGTCGTGTCCGGCCCTATTCTACTTCAGCTTTCGGAAATCTGAATAATTTCAACGATGCGTGTTTTATAAATAGTGGACAAGTATGGGACAAGTGAACAAACTAGGGATGACTATCTTGTGCAATCTTATATTACCTGTCCGATTTTCGAACCTATTTGGCATGAATTAAAAATGTCCTTCATCTAATAAAATGAATAAGGTAGGTCGGTAGGTACATTACTAATTTATAATTTTATTACATTAATATTTCAGGATGAAAAGGATGATTGCTCCGTTTATAAAAGGTTAACGCGGAAATGTGTTTGCCTGAACCGAGTTGATTACAATGATTTTATTATCCATTTCAATGAGGATTCGAAGTTTTTCACGACTAATACCGGAGAGATTATAAAAAACATGCGAATATTGAAAAAGTTTATGTACATTGGTGGAGACTATTCTAAACGCGCATTCATGTTTTTGGATGAGGTAATGCTTCTTATAAAAAAAATAAAGTAAGTAAGTAAAATAAATTTATTCGCGGCTCGCTCCTTCACTAGACCCTAGGCTTTAGGTATTTTAGGTCGCTTTGCCCACTACCAAACAAAGAATTTCATGAAAATCTAACAATAAATTTAATTGTTTCGAGGCTCACTCAACATTTATTATGTACCTACCTACCCACGAACGAAATAATACTATGTTTTGGCCAGGCACCTCCGCTCAGTATGCTCGCGACTGCTAATAAATATCACGAAAATCAACGAAATACAATACGTGGACGTATACCTACGGGCTGATGATGATATACCTACATAGATAAATAAAGCTCTAGTACGCTTTAGGTACCTACCAGTACCACCAGTATAGTTTTGTATTGAATTCAAATATTTTACAGGGATTATCCACTAATAATCATATTGAAAAAATTGAGATCATCCTGGGATTCTCCCATGCAGATATGTGTAATATTTTTGAAGACTATTCTATAGTTGTCACATCTATCTCTTGGCCGTGTAAATCAGAGTACTATGGCAACTCTTTGACACAGGTCTGATCTATTATATCTACCTATTAAAACTTTTTCGTTGTCAACCCACGTATAACAACACTAAACTACTTTATAAAATATTTTTATTTTTCAGTCATTGGTCGCTTCGATTTTACTTAAATTAGCTCAGATAGAAGAAGGTAGAAGATATCTCAATTATACGTCGAAGATAGCAAACGATATAAAGAAAGTTATACGAAAAAAAAACACGTTATTAACATTAAGCGTAATAGAATGTTTGAATTCTATACTGAATTTGTTGCAACCTCCAAGAGTTGAGCATATTAGCAGTGTCACTTATTATTGCAAGGCTGTCGAAGAAGGTAAAGTGAAATTTAATGCGAAAACTTACAAGAGTCCATACAAATATACCTAATCGTGAAACTCAACCAACAGTAACTTAAGTATGAAACTACTAAAGATCTTGCCTATCACAGATTTACGCAATGACATAGATGGAATGGGCTATGGAACATCAACTTAGGTAGGTAGTAAAGCCGAACTAAGCTTTTCAGCTTTTAATGTCTTACGTATGTATCTATTATGGCCTTTAAAATGCCGAAAACTGTTCCTATATGATTGAGTTTATTTATCAAATGTTGCCCTGTAGTGCCGGCCTAAAATTGCACCCCAACTTTTTCCATGAGTGTCGTAAGCGGTGTTTATGGAATAAATATCGGGGGGCAGGAGGCAGCACCGCCCTCTGCAGAACACTATCATCACCAAACTGCGATCCTCAACCCGCAAGTCCAGCGTGGAAATAATGGGCACTACCCCAATGATCATAGGTATAATTTAGCCAATAGAAAATGGACCCCAGTCAGTTCTTGGCCACCTCGCTATTCCTTGCCTTGATCGCACAGGTCATGATCAAATGTGGTCATGAAAAAAAACAAAGTCATGATCAAATGTGGCCAGTGTATTCGGAATCGATTTCGAGAAGATTCTCGAAATTTATGCCGCGCCGATCCGAATACAATTAGGTAGGTACCTCGGCAAGGCTGATGATGATCTGCTCATTATATTCTACGTGCGAGCAGATTTTTCAATGCAATGGCAAATGAAATTTATTTGTTTACATAATACTTCTCCAAGTAACTATACTACTCTGTCAAGAAAGTACCGGGAAAAGATCAATAATACACTAAATGTTTGTTATTCATCCAAATTTATTTTATCACCTTCAAAGTATGCTCCTTTAGAAACGATACACTTTACGTCAACGAATAATCCAATCATCAAAACATTTTTTAAACGCTGTTTCCGGAATTGAGTTCAGTTCTCGCCGTGAATTCTCCTTTATGTCTTCCACCGATTGAAAACGGGTGCCACGAAGTGGTAATTTGAGTTTAGGAAAAAGAAAGAAGTCGACTGGAGCCATATCTGGTGAATATGGTGGTTGTTCGATGGTATTTGTTGAGTGTTTGGTCAAAAATTCGATCACAATGATGGCCTTGTGCGAAGGTGAATTGCAAAATCCAAGAATTTTCTTTCCACAAATCTGGCGTTTTTCGTTGAATTTGCTCTCTTAAACGCCGCATAACGCTCAAATAATATGTTTTATTTACGGTTTGACCTTTCGGCAAGAATTCCGAGTGCACAACACCGCGACAGTCAAAGAAAACAGTCAACATGATTTTAAATTTTGATCGACTTTGGCGTGGTTTTTTCGGTTCAGTTGGAAGGCGCCACTCCAAAGCTTGTTGACTAGTTTGCATGTCAAACTCATAAACCCACGTCTCGTCACCAGTAACAATGCGTTTCATGAATGTTGGGTCGGAATTGACTCGTTCAGCATGTCCTCAGCGACTCTCATGCGATTGAGTTTTGTGTTATGAAAATTCAGGTCTTTCGGGACTAGTCGAGCGGCAACATGTTTCATACCCAAGTTATTATTTAAAAAGGTACGGATCGACTCGTGAGATACAGAAAGTTCGGCGGCTATCTGTCTCAAAGTTGAATGAGGATTTTCAGTCACTTTTTCCTTCACTTTTGGGATGTTAACTTCAGTTGCAGACGTTAATGGCCTGCCAGAGCGAGGCAAATCTTCCATTACATCTCGACCACTTTTGAACGCTTTGTACCACTTAAAAGGACGTGTTTTTGATAAAGTCGATTCACCGTAAGCCTTCTGTAACATTTTCAGTGACTTCGGAGTCACTGAAAATGTTACAGAAGGCTTACGGTTACACGAAATTCCATTGGCGATGCAAGATTTAAGATAAACTCTTTGTTCGACGTTTTTGTCCATTATGAAACTCGCAATACGCACTAGATATGATATACCTAACTAAAAACAGCACTGTATTTAATATAAATAACAGATGCAACTCAAACTCCGCGCCAAAATGGAAAACAGTTGTGCCAAAAAAAAAATTGAATTTGGAACCATAAACAAATCATCCATTCCCGATACTTATTTGACTGAATGTATACAGAGAGCGTCCCATGGCCATGCCACATGGAGGGAAAGTATCTTAAATATTGTAGATGGAACATTTTACTGAAAGAAGACATTATTTGAATTTAAAAAACAATTTCAACTGCATTCATAGATATTTAAATAATTACATGGTTGAGCCGGGAATCGAACCTGTTACACGAGAAAAATAATTATCCTGTAGCTTTATCATACCGATCAGGGTTGCCAGATGTCTAAACTTTTTTCTCGTACCGAGGATGCCAAAAATCTCGTACTTTTAGAACATAATCTCGTACAAATTTAAAGTTTAAAAATCTCATTAAATCTGCGTTCTAAACAATGTTACGAGTATCTCTGGTTTGGATTCGGTTTATCCATTTCTTGACGTTGAAGTTGTCAAATGAAACGATATTATACGACGAACCATATTATGCGTACGATGTTTAAAAACCTGCTTTTTTTGCAGTCCATCCTCCCTTTTTAGTTATTTTCCTAGGCGGCGGCGGCGTGGATGAATCCTCACTGTCACTACTCATTATTTTAAATTTACTTTCTATTAATTAGGATGTGTTAGATATATAAGTCTATATCTGTAGTAAACGCGTAGGCACGGTTGCACCGCGCCTCGCGACAAGCTAATAAACGAGTGTGCAGTAAGCCGTCTTTCATTACGCATGTCCCGTAGTCCGCTCCCCGGTCGAATATAAAACATTGACGACGAGTTACCCACATTTTAAAAATAAAAAGTGATGTTCGGTACCAATTCTTCGCTGGGAGCTATTGCCAGTTTTGACCACCTAACCCAGGACTGGAAGCTGTACAAAGGCAGGCTTCAACAATGGTTTATCGCCCACGGAGTCGGCGAGGCAGAAGCAGACAAAACTGGGGTCAAGCAGAAAGCGGTATTGCTAAGCGCACTCACGGAAAGCACGTATCAACTAGCGTGTAACTTAGCTTTGCCTCACGATATTAACGCCAAGAGCTATGAGGAGATCGTGAAACTTTTGGACGACCATTTCCTACCGAAGCGCTGCACGTTTGCAGAAAGGCACAAGTTCTACGCGGCTGTGCAGCAACCGGGCGAGACGCATTCGCAGTGGGCCGCGCGGCTGCGTGGCCTGGCCAGCTACTGTGCGTTCAGAAATATTGAAGATCAACTTCTAGACAAGTTCGTCATGGGTATGCTACCCGGAAGTGAGCGTGAGAAGCTGTTTGCTAAGAACATCGACCAATTGACGCTGAGCAAAGCCGTGGATATGGCTGAGAGTATTCGCTGCGCGCGCGCTGGTGCCACCACGGCGCCGGTGGGCTACTCCAACGCTAACCAGGACGCCGACGGGGCTGTTTTCAAGATCAATCAACGGAACAGTAACAAAGGACCGCGTCATTCCACCGGCGAGAAGTGTTCAGTTTGTGGTTATAAGAGCCATAAATCATCTGAGTGTCGATTCATTAACTATAAGTGTAAATTGTGTAATCAAAAAGGGCATCTTCGTAAAATGTGCACAAATAAAAAAGTTAATTACGTCGAGCAAGGTAACACAGATGATGAAGAAGATGATGGTGAGTTACTCTTAAATATTAATTGCCATAGTGAGGTACCGATGACCGAAACTGTAAACTTGGAAGGGCGAAACATTAAATGCGAGATTGACAGTGGTTCGCCGGTGTCTGTAATATCAGAAAGCCTATATAAAAGCCATTTTAGCGAAGTTCCGTTATCAGTACCTACGAAAAATTTATTAACATACACGAGTACAAAAATGGCAGTAACAGGATGCATGCACATTAATGTAACCTACCTAGGCCGCACCGTAAAATTGTTTTTTCATGTTATTTGCAATGGCGGCCCTCCCCTCTTAGGTCGTGATTTTATGAAAGCATTTCAATTGCACCTTGTATCCACTCTTGATCGTTGCTGTAATATTATGAGTGAAGTAAATAATAATGTAATTGAAACATTAACGAACTTGTATCCAGGTGTATTTTCGGATAAATTGGGCTGCTTCACCAAATTTGAAATTAAGTTGCCGCTTAAATCTGACGCGCAACCGATATTTTTTAAGTCTCGCTCAGTACCGTTTGCTTTAAAAGATAAGGTAAACAAAGAGCTGGATAGGTTAGAAGCACTAGGTATACTTAAACCGGTTTCTTATTCTGAGTATGCGTCACCGATTGTACCAGTGTTAAAAAAAGACGGTACCGTGCGCATTTGTGCTGATTATTCAGTTACTATCAATAAGCAGCTGCTTGTAGAAAAATATCCACTCCCTACATCCCAAGAGCTATTTACTAAACTTCACGGCGGTGAGGAGTTTAGTAAATTAGATTTATCAATGGCGTATAATCAAATAAAAATCCACGAAAGTTCGCAAAACATAACTTGCATAAATACGCAAAAGGGCTTATATAATTATTCCCGCCTAATTTTTGGTTTAGCCAGTTCTGCATCAATTTTTCAACGAGTAATTGATTCGTTGCTAGGCAATTTAGACGGAGTCCTTGTATTTCAAGATGATGTTTGTATAACCGGCTCAAACAAAGCTCAGCACATGACTAGGTTAAAAGAAGTTTTAAAACGCTTAGAAGAAGCCGGGTTTACTTTAAGAAAGGATAAATGTACCTTTTTTCAAAAGGAAATATCCTACTTGGGGTACATAATTGATAAAAACGGTATAAGAAAAGACCCAAGTAAAATTGACGCTATTTTGCAGGCGACTGTACCCAAAACAGTTACGGAACTTCAGTCGTTTCTTGGTCTAATTAACTATTATCGGAATTTTACACCCAATGCGTCATCAATACTGAGCCCTATGCATGAATTGTTAAAAAAAGACTGTAAATGGCATTGGGGTAGTCAGCAGGATAAAGCATTCGAGGAAGTAAAAAAAATCCTTTCGTCTGATAAGATTCTCGCACACTTTGATAACAATGCCAAAATAATTTTAACCGTTGACGCATCACCGGTTGGGCTGGGCGCGATTTTATCGCAGGTAGGTAGCAGTGGCGTAGAACAGCCGATCTCTTACGCTTCCCGATCGTTAACCGTGGCTGAGAAAAAATATTCGCAAATTCAAAAAGAAGCCACGGCTATAATTTTTGGCGTAAGAAAATTCCACCAATATCTGTATGGCAGGTCAGAACCTTTCACCTTGCGCACAGACCACAAGCCCCTAACGGTAATATTTGGCGCCAAACGTGGCATCCCTGAAGTTTCAGCAAACAGGTTGCAACGGTATGCAATATTTTTAAGTGCTTATAATTACAAAATAGAATTTATCAGCAGCGCGGCGAACACAGCTGATTTCTTATCGCGTGCGCTCCCGAACAATAGCTCGGGCCCCCGTCCGCGCGGGACGGAGGGGAGGGAGGTCGCTGCATATGTTAACTTCGCTTTAGAAGGGTGTTTGCCCGTCACGGCTAAAGATTTAGAGAACGAAATATTAAAGGACCCGGTGTTATGTAAAGTCTCAAGATTAATTCAAAATGGTTGGCCACCTAAAATGAAAGATGAAAATCTTAAACCCTACTTTCTCTGTAGAATGCAATTATCCCTTGAAAATGGAATCTTGATGCGAGGTCATAAAGTTGTTGTTCCTTCAGCTTTAAGAAATAAAATATTAAATGAGCTGCATAGTTCTCACTTTGGAATTGTCAAAATGAAAGCCGAGGCAAGGTCACGATTTTGGTTTCCGGGCATTGATAAAGCCTTAGAAAATTTAGTAGGTGCTTGCAATGTGTGCGCGCAGCTGCGGCCTTCCCCGCCCCGCTCACCGCTCGCGCCCTGGCCACACCCGCCGCACGCATTCCACAGAATTCATATGGATTTTTTAGGTCCTATGAATAACAAAATGTTTCTAATAATTGTAGATGCCTATTCAAAATGGGTAGAATGCTACAACATGAATAACAACATTACTACTAAAGCGGTAATTTGTAAACTATGTGATTTTATGTCTAGGTTCGGAATACCTCAGATAATAGTTACTGATAACGGAACTTCTTTTACATCACAGGAACTGGCGAACTTTTGCAAGCTAAACAATATAACTCAGTTGTTCTCGCCGGTTTATCATGCAATGAGTAACGGTCAAGCCGAATCATTTGTTAAAATAATAAAGAAAGGCATAAACTCGATTCTGTTGTCAGGCAGTAAAGATGACTTTCAAAACAGGCTTTCTAAGTACCTATTTGATTATCGCAATTCGTGCAATAGCACCACGGAGACTTCCCCGTCCGAGTTAGTTTTCGGTCGGAAGTTACACTCACGGTTAGATTTATTCGCACCAAGTACCGCTAAACCTACTTCATCATCAGAGTTACCTGCTCTAATCAGAAAAAAACAGTGCTTACAGGCTAAACACTTTGGCGGTATAACGCAGTGTGACTTTAACGTGGATGATAATGTTTGGTTTAAAAACTTCGTGAACAAAAATAAATACGTGTGGTCAAAAGGTCAAATCATCGGAAAGTTCGGAAAAGTCATGTACAAAATAAAATCACCAGGAATCGAAAAATGTATAACAAGACATAGAAACCAGCTGCGTACGTACAAAGCGAACGATGCAGCTGACGTGTGTGATGTTGCTTTACCCCAGGACGGGAGAGATGTACCCTGCAGCTGGAGCAGTGACAGTGAGTCACCGTCCTCGTCTCCCGAACCAGAGGATGCACCGGCGGCTGGATCTCCGCATACCATTTCGTCTGAAGGACACGCAACGGGTGGATTGGAGGAAAGTGTTAGCACTGACGTGGACACAACACATGGCTCCGACTCAGCACCTTCGGGATCCGGAAGCCCGCGGACGCCGTTAAACTCCACGGTTGTTTACGGCAGTCCAGCCGAGACGCCGTCGTCGAGCTCCACGGCACCTTCTAGTCCTACTGTATTCAGCACACCTCAGCCACACCCAGCCGTAAATGACAATGATGATCATCATCCCCACACACCAGAGCCTGGTCGCACTCTTAGAAATAGGCCAATCGTAGATTATAAGAAATACCTTTAAATTTCTCATGTTATCTTTATAAATATGTTTATTTCCTCAGAGGGGGAAAAGTGTTAGATATATAAGTCTATATCTGTAGTAAACGCGTAGGCACGGTTGCACCGCGCCTCGCGACAAGCTAATAAACGAGTGTGCAGTAAGCCGTCTTTCATTACGCATGTCCCGTAGTCCGCTCCCCGGTCGAATATAAAACAGGATGAAATATCGAAATGCACGGGAACTTGACAAACTTCAACTAATGAGAGTAATGAGTATAAAACATTCCCCTCCACGTTCAGTAAAAGATGTTAGAATGCGATGGTTACATGAGTGCAAGAAGGACAACAACAAACAAATACATTTAACGGGAATTCCCGTTCTAAGACATTTAGTGACAACTAGTGATGAGGTAATGAATCTAGTGATGTGCCTAGTCAATTGTTCTATGGCGGCGTGGACCTTATTATCCTTTTTATAATATTTTTGGTTGGGAAAATGGCACAGGAAGTCAACATTGTCAAAATCTCGTACAAAAGTGTACGAGATTTTTATTTCTCTCGTTTCTCGTACAGGGACTGTAAATCTCGTACATGTACGAGATTTCTCGTACGTCTGGCAACCCTGATACCGATCGAAAGTCTTCATCATAAGGATTATTTTTTGCTAAATAACATAGTGTCAGCAATAAAAGGAAGACCATGAATTTTAACATTTGATGTGAAATTTAGTTCAGAAAAGCTGACATTGCCGTAAAGACATACAACTGACATTATCATATGTACCTATTACTAATAAATGTACCCACTTGAGAAGTACGCATCATTTCCCTATTATAATTTAAGTCCATGATAAAGAGATACGTAATTAGTAGGTACCTGGTTGCATGAGCCGAAAGACGCGTAATAGTTATTTGCTATACAAGGGATGTAAGCGAGGTATTACAAAACATCCAACTTGGCACCCGTGCGAGCCGCTCGCAAAGGGCGCTAATGGATCAAGTTTCCCTTGTATAGCAAATAACTATTACGCGTCTTTCGGCTGTATCATGAGAGGTAAATACAACAAATGTTATAGGTATAACAAACAATTTAAAACACAACAAGATCAAAAAATCGTCAGGGAGCGAAATAATCAAAAGAGTGCGACTTTGTATTCAACAGGAAGGGACTCATTTTGAGCATTTGATAAATTGATTGATTTTGTATTAAAAATGTTAAAAATCATGGTCTTCCTTTTATTTCAGACACTATGTTATTTAGCAAAAAATAATCCTTATGATGAAGCCTTTCGATCGGTATGATAAAGCTACAGGATAATTATTTTTCTCGTGTAACGGGTTCGATTCCCGGTTCAACCATGTAATTATTTAAATATCTATGAATGCAGTTTAAATTGTTTTTTAAATTTAAATAATGTCTTCTTTCAGTAAAATGTTCCATCTACATTCAAGGTACTTTCCCTCCATGTGGCATATCCATGGGACGCCCTGTACCTATAGGTATAATTTCACATATTCATATTGTTTGTCCACTACTTATTCTTTTTAATATTCTTTCTTACTACTTGTGAAAACTTGTAATTGGCCGTCCTTATACAGGGTTATTGGTAATTCGACGTATTTACGTTAGGAGGTGATAGGGGTGACTATTTGCGATAATTTTAACCCCCATGTGCATCATGCAAAAGTGAACCATTTTTAAGTTATCATGATTTTAAGCTTTTTTCAAAATAAGTCAAAAGTGCAACATCAAAAATTGATGAAAAAAAACTGTCTATTTAAATCTATCGCCCCAAATTTAAAAATGCGAGATAAAAAACGATATTATTATTTTATTCATTGAGATTTTTTTCCTCTAAAATGCCTTAAAACTAAAAATAACGTTATGAAACTTGGCTTGCAGATTATTTTAAAAACATAACCGTTTTCTTAGCTCTCCAACAATGCATAACAACGTGATAACAACTATGAACTTATTTCAAAGAAACTGAAAAAAACATCGTTACAATGGAAGCAGGCGGAAATTCGTATACGAACTAAACCTAAAGTCGTTCTTTACAATTTCTATAAAAGTAACTTAAAACAATACCCAATGTAAATAAAACGAAAAATACATATTTAAAATAAAATTTAGAACAGTTAAGTAGTAACAAAATTAATAATATATATATTATAATCACCCCTATCATCTCCTAACGGGAATACGTCGAATTACCAATAACCCTGTATATTTATACTTAATCTTTCTTGTTTTATGTTTAGCCGTAAGTTTTCCGAAAATTAAATAAATAAATAAATGATGATGTTGATGTCTAATAGTGGACTAACATAGGCTGATGGAAATGAGGAATGAATATAATAGTCAAAAATAGGGCAAGTAGGTAGGTACTTTTACTTAGGTACTTAGATTAGGGGAAGTGGGGGCAAAACCGCCCCCATAACAATCAGTCGATTCAAATAAAGAAAAATTAAAGCAATTTAGCAATTTTTGCGGCTTTTTTAAGTAACAGTTCTATTAGTTCACACATTTAAATTAGTTTTTACGCAAAAAAACATCATAAAAAGTCACTATAGCCTCAAAATTTTATTAATATAAAAAAACGGTTTTGACCCTACAGTGGGGCACAACCGACCCACCAATTTTTATTGGGGGCACAACCGATTTTTGCCGTTAATGGCAAAAATCACAGACATACTCGTAATCGTCTTCTTCATCTATGCCTGCACAAGCATCATGAGCCCAGCCAGAACATTTTGTGCATTTAATCTAACCATCTGTTGACTTCGATTTGTAGTATATTTCTGAGCAAAATATGCATTAGTTATCTTTATCTTCATCTTCACTATCGCGTTTAGCTTTTTTGATCGATGTTTGCACTGCTTGCGTTTTCTTCCGCTTTAATTGTTTTGTAGTTTCAGGCGTCCTTTTTTCTTTACATTCCTTTGTTGTGAGTGGGGTCTTCTTGCCTTTACCTTTGCCTTTTGTAACACCTTGGGTCTTTGTTTTGAATTCTTTGTCTACAAAAGTAGCTTCCAGTTCTGCTTTGAACGGAGAACCTGTCAAAATGGCAGTCTTTCCTTTTCGTTTGGCGAGACGTTAGGGGTCTTCCTCTATCAGGAAATTTAATGAGATCTCTGGGAGACGTGAATTTAACTTTGGATATTTTACGCAGAGTTATGATTGGATTCCTTTTCAGAAATTTTTCGACCCATGTGTACCCAGCCATTCCAGTTTCTTTATCAAAATCATGTTTTATGCAATTTTTTTCAGATAAATTGAAAGCAATCTCCCGCAAATCTTTTACAGTAATGGTAAACAGACGGCTTTCCTTCCAGCTGCAGAATGTGATCTACCATTTCTTTTTCTTGATCTTTTGTAAAAACACTTTTGAAGTTCCCAAGCCGTTTATCTCCTCTGGTTTCAATATCCTTCAACCCATCTTTAACTTTTTTTACCCTGTCTCTAAGAGTACTAGTAGACACATTACAATTCTTGGACGCTTTTTTGAAGCCCATTTCTTTATTTACAACAGCCTCAACAGCACTTTTCATGGCACTTTCGTCCCATGACTGCCGCGTTGTAATCCGCACGTAGTTCCGTACCATTATCGGAAACTATCTCCCTGCTTTTGTATCTAGAAATGCAAATTTCAAGAATTAATGAACAAAAATATTTTGGGGGCATAACCGCACCCTATGCAGTTGTGCCCCTATGTGGTTTTGCCCCAGGTACTCGTTTTGAAAAGCCGCTGTGTCTGGTATTTTGAGGTTAGGTTACTACCAAACGATGTAAATAAAGCGCAAATAATGAACTCTCAAGTTTAATAAATCACTACATCATGAAACTAGGAATCGATGTACCTATCGAATGTATAAAATTGTTACATAATTATAAAAAAACTTACCAAAACTTACTAAAATTCCAATAACTTTTTATTCATCCAACCAACGACACTGAAAGGCCTCCACTACCCAATTTTAAGGGACCCTTGCCCTAACTAAGAGAGGTGTAATAAGATTTAGAGCGTAAGGGAAGGGTCCCTAATAAGGGCGACCGGACGGACCCGGCAAGCCTTGCTCCCTACCCTAATCGCCCTTACAATCGAGTAGTGCACTATCACTTAGGGCACTTAGGAACTCAGTCATCGCACGGCTAGCGCGGAGAGCGCTTGCGTCAGTGTCAGTGTCCGTAGGTAATTATCGACTCGAGCGATAAGAAGTTGAAGTGGACCCGGCCGCCATCCGCCATTTTGATTAGAAAAACATCAGGTCAGGAGTGCTTTTCTCTTAATTTTAAGTATTGCTTGACCCAGATCCTTCTCCTCTTTTTTTCTTCTATGATATTCATGGATCCAACTACCAAAGCCACGGCCATCGCTGCTTTTTTTAATGGTTTGGATACAACAGATGCCATGATGTCTCTATCCGCGCGCGTTCAAATTCAAATTCAGACGACACAGAGAGTGAGGGAGCCGGTATTCAGTGCAGTGTAATAATCGACGACCTTGCAAGGGGCCACGCCTTCCCTAACTACCGGGCCCTGAATACCGTGTAGTGGAATACCCCCTTGACACGAACATTACAAGAGAGCGGCCATTGATTATGTGTGACCATGTCGAAATGATGCCGTTCAACAAAAAAACCTCGAAATGGTAGAAAACGGTTGTGCCCCCCTATCTGGTTATGCCCCCACTTCCCCTATATAGGTACATAACTAGAACCAACATTATTCTCATACATAAGCATACTTACGTCTACATTTTCTTTATTTTCAGGATTCGGATTTAAAACAGTTAGTGCCCTTGCGCGTTATCGACAATTTTTGACATTAGAAGAAATTTTCATACATTTAGACTTGATACACAATTTGAGTAAAACTGATTGTGGAAAAAATGAATTGAGAAAACTGTTGCCTGTCATACTTTCTGTATTCAGAAATCTTCTATTTGAGTTCGATAATAGTGAAATGAATATTATTTTGACAAATATAATGAACAACATCATTTCGCGTAATATTTTGGACCAAAATTCACCTGGTGCACTTTGCAAACTGAAACCCGTCGCGACGGCGGAAACCGCCACAGACGTAAGTTTATGAGACTCATACGTACCTATATAACATAAATAGGTAACGTACCTACTACATTGTACTATAATATTGTATCTTTCTCTATGTTAATTGTATGTGTGTGTTATTAGTACCAAATAAACGTTTCATCTATCTATCTACATTTATCTGAATCGACCTGCAGATGTTCTGAGATAGAAGTGGTTAGGTAAGAAGAGTTTAATATTTAAAAACTTAAGTAAAGGCAGGGACGAGTAAAAACTGTTAGTAACAACCTAGGTAGTAACAAAAAGTTTAAACTAACACATTATTTGAGTAGGTAACTACTGTTACTGCGCAGCCTTCTGTGCGTAGTTCGGACCTGCCAAGATAAATTGTCCGTACCTACTGTAGGTAGCTAAAAAGCTGGTATAAAGTACCTACCTACGTAGGTAGATAGTTGTATTAACTAGGGATGGGCCGAAATTCGTTTAACATTCGGTTAGACCGAACTTCAGCATTCGGCCGAAATTCGGTTTAAATGCCGAACATTCGGTGCAAGTAAAAGTAAAACACTTACATGCACAATTTTGACTGAAATTAATATAAATCATATCCATCACAATAACTGTAAAATAAAATTAGGCCTTTGTAGTACCTACTCACTCATTTATTTAGTTAGGAATATATAAACCTTAACTCACGGTGTGATAAAAATTAAATTAAATTATTTGTTAGAAGAGTCTTATAAATCTTTGTAATACCTTATTAAAAATTTAAAAAACTAAAATTAATTAAACTTAGTATTCTCTTAAAAATATGAGTAAGTATTGTAACTACATTATTTGCGTAACATTAATTTAAAACAATCACTTCTTACGGACATCGGCAATTACAACTTTAATTTTGATTGAAATCCCTTTTTTGTTTGCAACTAAACATTTAGAATTATGAAAGGGTGTTTTATTTCAATCAAATGCTCTATTTAACTAACTCTATTCTTTTATCCATCTACTCATATTTAAAATTTACTAGAGGCAGGTTATGGCGTAAAAACACCAAAGAATCGGCGTTTTCTGGCAGAAGCTTGTTACGTTTTTGTTCGTATTACATTTCATGCCTCTGAGAAAAGTCGCTCAGAATATACAAAGCTTCCAGGAGGCGACAAAATGTTTTAGGCAAATAACTCATGTTAGGAAACTGGTCATTATGCTTCGCCCACCAGTCATACGGACAAAAGTTTTTGGGTAGCAGAACATTATTGAAATAATATCTGTCTAGCTCAGATGCAATTGGACTTTTGGTTTCTTCTACATTGGGCAACTTTACTGCTGCCAGTTCCTCGTAACAACTCCAGAATGTTCTGTGTATGTTTTCGTTATTAGACGAAGGTGATCTCTGTGCTGCGTGAAAGACTTCTTCGTTATTGCTTGAATTTCCGTAATTAAACCGAAGTTAGGCCGAATTTTTTATTTCAACCGAATGTTCGGCCGAATTTCGTATTCGGTTCAAACCACATTCGGCCCATCTCTAGTATTAACGTAATTGAAATAATAAGAACTTTTTTTTCTAGGTAATAGAAATGAAGCATGATTCAAATCAAATACCTATCAAGAAAAATACTAAGCCCAAAAATAGATCCAAAGGTTTTTCTATGCCAACGACCAAATTCAGAGAAGCTTCAACACGGAAAAGTGGGTGGTAGTTCATAGTACCAATTTATTTACCCAGATAACGTTAGTTGTTAGACCTATACTCCGATTTGGATTTTAAGATGTTTTACAAAAATTGTGCACCGTATGCAGGGTGCAGACTCACGCTACGTAGGTACTCAGTATAAGTATAGACAGTATGGAAACTAGGAACAAATGCTCGAAACATGCACACTCACACAACCATGCACATCGACACGGCCTCTAAGCTATTTTCGCGGTCTGTCAGTAGCGGTTGTCGCGTCTAGACGAGCGGTTCCGTGTAAAATTTTATTTCTTGAAAAATGCCCCGATCACTTTGCGTTGCATATGGCATGGCGGCTGTCTGAACTTGGCTTCAGACCGGAGCAGTCGTATTTTAAAATAATATAATAGCTAATTTTTAAAAGTAAGAATAATTTATTTATGATTTTTATCGAATAATGAGTCCGTGTGATCGATCATAACATACTGAATTCGTGAACCATTATTTGTAAATCCAGAATGGCGGCGGTTTTAAGTAGATAGTAGACTTTCTTACTTTAAATACAGGGTTATTGGTAATTCGACGTATTCCCGTTAGGAGGTGATAGGGGTGACTATTTGCGATAATTTTTATCCCCCGTGTGCATCATGCAAAAGTGAACCATTTTTAAGTTATCATGATTTTTAGCTTTTTTCAAAATAAGTCAAAAGCGCAAAATCAAAACTTGATTTAACTTTAATAAGGCTAAATTACTAAGTCCTAATTGTTACATATTATTAATTTTGTTTATTGTTGTTACTATACTCAACTGTTCTAAATTTTTAAATAGGTATGTATTTTTCGTTTTATTTACATTGGGTATTGTTTAAGTAAGGTTTATAGAAATTTTAAAGAACGTCCTTAGGTTTAGTTCGTATACGAATTTCCGCCTGCTTCCTTTGTAATGATGTTTTTTCAGTTTCTTTGAAATAAGTTCAAAGTTGTTATGCATTGTTGGAGAGCAAAGAAAACGTTTATGTTTTTAAAATAATCTGCAAGCCAAGTTTCATAACGTTTTTATTTAGTTTTTAAGGCATTTTAGTGGAAAAAAATCTCAATGAATAATGAAATAATATCGTTTTTCATCTCGCATTTTTAAATTTGGAGCGATAATTGTTGTTTTAATATTGATAAATAACCAGTGTTTATTCGTTTTTATAAATCAGAAGAAAAAAATAGATTTAAATAGACAGTTTTTTAATCAATTTTTGATGTTGCACTTTTGACTTATTTTGAAAAAAGCTAAAAATCATGATAACTTAAAAATGGTTCACTTTTGCATGATGCACATGGGGATAAAAATTATCACAAATAGTCACCCCTATCACCTCTTAACGGGAATACGTCGAATTACCAATAACCCTGTATAAGATGGCATAGAATGATTAATAAATTATGAAATTTTGCGTCATGGATGTCGTTTTCATGGTTTTCGAGGGTGCTGAAGCCGATACTGCTGTCAAAATGTGAATCCAAGATGGCGGCTGCTATAAATTATAAACTTTTCCGTCATGGGTGTCATTTTCATGGTTTTCGAGGGTGCTGAAGCCGATACTGCTGTCAAAATGAGAATCCAAGATGGCGACTGCTATAAATTATCAACTTTTCCGTCATGGGTGTCGTTTTTATGGTTTTCGAGGGTGCTGAAACCGATTTCTGTGAATAATTTGTAATAATTAAGAATAAAGATATTTATTAAGTAATGGTTTTTTTGATTAGGTACCTACTAGGTATCACACGTATTTTCGGATTGAAACGCGGTACGGTTCGCAGCCGCTCATGAGCGTTGCCCGCGAGCCGCCGCGGCGCCGCGCCGCGCCGCCGCCGCCTGCGCTGCAGTGTCTGCGTCTGCGCTCCGACGAGCTCAAGAAACGTTTACGTCCAACCGCGGCTCACACGCGACGCCATGAGATTACCTATTTAAATTGTATTTGTAAGCTAATACTTTACTAACAAAGAAAATTTAACGAATTAGACCTAATTATTTACAATTTAAACAATTGACCTAACTGCAGACAGCTGTAAACAATGTACAGGTAGCTCAATTGATCCATATCAATACCAGTCGGAAGCGTCCCCAAGTAGGGTTGCCATACGTCCGGAATTTTCCGGACATGTCCGGAAAAACAAGTCTTTGTCCGGAATGCGGGGGGAATTCTAATCTGTCCTGGGTCACGGGGGTCATGACCCTCTCCCAAAATCTTAGTTTAGGTATAGAAAATCACTAGAAAATGTCTGAAACCTTAAATAAATTTTATATACATTCTCTAACCTACAATACCTAACATATGACATATACATACCAAACAGTATGATTTACCTACAATGCTGTAGGTGACCCTACTTATATTTATATTTATGTATATAATATCACTGCACACTACACCTACATATCATAGTTATTTATGTACCTATTGAACAACACTAACATGCATTACTCACATTCATAAATACAGACATTCATTACACGAAACAAATTATATTCTACACGACCCAAGCCGCGCGATATCAGCAGTAAGAATAGCGCGCGGAATTTGCCGACCGAAGCGATTCTTTTGTTTGCCTTCTGAGTTGCTCCGGCGTCGGACCACCGCCATTTAGTCGCTTACCTATCCACTAGCGAAGCGCACGTCTCTTACCGCTTTATTTATTACACTCGGCCGCGCGATCTTATTTATTTCAATTCTATGTTTTCTGTTTCTGTTACTTTCTTCATCTATTCTATCGTGTGTGTCTCCTACTTCTTCTGACTTTAATTGTGAAACTTGTTTGTGA
The DNA here is from genome assembly GCA_947044415.1 of Eupithecia dodoneata. Lineage (NCBI taxonomy): Eukaryota > Metazoa > Arthropoda > Insecta > Lepidoptera > Geometridae > Eupithecia > Eupithecia dodoneata. The sequence goes on from OX345665.1 coordinate 4,116,240, forward strand.
AAGCTTAATATATGTGTATGGTGTATACAAGTGTTTTCACTGAACTTACCTACCTACTTCAAGCCAATGATGTTATATATACGTAGATACGTTGTACCGAGGTCTGCGTGGCAAGACGAAAATCAGGTAATTGCCTGAATTTAACTCAGTCCGTCCTGCTCCTGGCCGCGACGCGGACGTACGTTGAAGCACGACTTTGGATTTCGGAATATAAATAAAACACTAAAATGCCAAGTTGTGTGTTCCGAAAGTGCAATACCTATACTACGACGGCTGTAAAACGCAGAAAGGATGTATATTTTAATTTATAAGTACTGTTTAAAATGTAAAATCATAAATATTATTTTACTCAACAACATTGCCGCGGCGTTGCTGCTTTGCCACCTACACGAATGAGACAAGTAGTGCGGTGCACCTAAGAGTGACAGAGAGAACAACATAATGTCGTGCGTAAAATATCGCCATGTTTATATTTCCTTAAAATGAGTATGACGTCTCTATATGTAAAATCTCATTGCTTCACACTTCTAAAATGCGATAAAATCCCACAAACCCACTTCTAAAATGCGATAAAATAATCGCGGCTCGCTGGTATTATTCATGTTTTGGGCGTAGTGTTATGTTTCGTATCAGTTCTGCAAAACCAACGGCACCTACACCTATTTGAGTTCTCAGTCCGCTACAGTCATTTGCTATCAATTCAATCACCACAACAAATAGCGCAAAATATAACAATTACTCTGCGAGGTCATTTTGCAAAATATCTAAGAAGATAAGAACATTTTCGCGATTAGATTCACAAGCCTATAAAAATTTTTCCTTCTGTCAATAGAAAAGAGCGACCCCCGCTTAACCACAAAATTTTCGCGGCTCGCTCCGCTCGCCGGCCATGTCATCGCTTTCTTGTGCGGTCCAGTGCGATGATAAACAGGTCCCCCCCTCCAAAAGCTTGGGCTGCGACCGCGCCTGGTTTAAGTTATAGTATTTAATTTATAAGAAAGTCCGGAAATCTCATTAAATGTCCGGAATTTTCTCCAGAATTTCAATTTTTTTATCTGGGTACCCTATCCCCAATACACTGGCTGCATTGCCACGCTGTATGGCAATGTTGATGCGCTGCGCAACATACTCGCCAGATCTCGGGTCAGCGTCGCTTCGACCAGACGAAGATATTATTATATTATACCAGACCACATTTGTAAACTAGTTATTTCAATTCCATTTATTGATCACTACAGAAAAAAAACCGTCTTAATAAAAAATATATATCTTGTAGATAGACTGCATCTCACCGCAGAGATTGGTTCTAGGTACCTACCTACCTATTTAATCTCAAAGGTGGCCATAATATTCTTTTAGAGAAAATTATAGAAATCAGAACCCTTCTCAGGACTAAATTCATCGATGCGATTGAACGCGATTAACATCAGATAATTTCAGCTCAAAGCACGTGAGCGAGATTTTAATGTTAATTGTTTATCTGATAATAATAATGAACGAAATATGTTAATGGATTTGATGGACAGTTTTCTATTGAAACAACAAATTTATGATTACACTAGAGTTTCTACGACATCGATGACATGTATAGATAATATTTTTACAGATACTTTCGAGACTACAAATGTACGTATAATACCAGGTGTCAAATCTGATCATTATGCACAGGCTATTAATGTAAAAGTAAAAGCAGAAATTATGATAAAGCCGCCTGTTAAAATGAGACAAATTAGTAACCTTAAAATAGACAATTTAAAAAGATTGTTATGCGACAACGTAGACAATATGACATTATATGAGGATTTCGATAAGTACTTTGAATGGTTCCTGAAAAATATGAATCAATGTATGCCTGTAGTTGAAAGAAGTCCCGCGGCTTCCAAAAAAATTTGCGAATGGGCTACCAAGGGAATTCTTGTCTCAAGACGCAGAATGTTTGAGTTATATGCCATAAGAAATAAGAGTACTGATCATACGCTAAGATTATATGTAAGTAAATATAGTAACATTTTTAAAAGAGTTTGTTGTGAGGCTAAGAAATTATTTATTGCTGAAAAAATTGAAAAATCTAATAATAAAATAAAATCTGTTTGGAAAATAATTAAGGAAGAAACTGGGAAGGAAAGTAATAGTCAAATAATCTGTGATAAACTTTTCTGTGATATTAGTAATAAGTTTATTTTTGACAATGTTGACATTTCTAATTATTTTAACAATTATTTCATTAACGTAGCTAAAAATGTGACTCGTAATCTTATTTGTTCGGTGCAAAAATCTCTATCTTTTTTAGATGACTTTATTCCAGCATCAAATGTTCAATTCAATCTGAATCCGATAAATATGAAGAGGGTTGTTAAGTTAATTAGAAGTATGAAGGCAAAGAAATCTAATGATTATTGGTATGTTACACCTTACTTGTTAAGGAAGCTAGAATGTGCTATTGCTGAGCCTCTAGTGCATATTATTAATAACTGCATTAAAACTGGTACTTTTCCCAAACAAATGAAAACTGCAAAAGTCGTACCGATACATAAATCAGGCAAATTGTCACTTTGCAACAATTATCGTCCTGTATCAGTTTTGCCTAGCATAAGTAAAATTTATGAAAAATATATAACTGAAGAACTTGTTTCTTTTCTGACCAGCAATAAATTGTTAAATTGTAGTCAATTTGGTTTCCAAAAGGGAAAATCAACAAAGCATGCTATAACTAGGCTTATTGAAGATGTTTTTAGAGGATTGGAGAAATCACAAAAAACTTATGGAGTATTTTGTGATCTGTCCAAAGCCTTTGACTGTGTTTCACATGAAATATTACTATGTAAGTTAGAACACTGGTGTAAAAAATTGTGAACTAAATATTTTTAAATCGTATTTATTGAATAGAAAGCAAGTCACTGAAATAAATGGCTGTAGATCTGATGAAGGTGACATAACTTTAGGAATTCCACAAGGATCCATCTTGGGACCTCTTTTATTTTTAATTTATGTAAATGACATTTCAATAGTATGTAAGGATATTGACATAATTTTATTTGCTGACGATACTAGTTTGATTATTCAAGATAAATGCGATGAAGGTGTAAGTGACAAGCTTTTAAAAGTGGTGCCAGACCTACAAAAATGGTTCTCAGCAAACAATCTTGTGCTCAATGTTGACAAAACACATGTTTTAAAATGTTGTTTGGGAGCCACAAATAAATTACCTCAGTCTTATGTAATAGATGCGCTAAATGAGATGTCGCTGCCCCACACAGACTGTATTAAATTTTTAGGTATCTGGCTAGATTCTAAATTGACTTGGGCCAACCATATTGAACAACTTAGCAAAAAATTAAGCTCTGCAACATACGAATTAGGAGGTATGAGTGCTGCTAGGCAAGTATACTTTGCATATTTTCACTCATTGATGAGCTACGGGGTCATGTTCTGGGGCAACGCAGCAGAATCGCAAAGAATCTTTGTCTTACAAAAAAGGTCTATCAGATATATAGCAGGTTTAAAATATAGAGATACATGTAGAGAAGTGTTTAAGAAGCTAAACATAATGACTATGACCTGTGAGCAAATCTATCAAACCATTATATACATAAGAGACAATCTCAATAATACTTCAAAAAATAAAGAAATCCATAGTCACAACACTAGAATTAAGGAAAATATTGCAGTCCCTCACACAAGACTACCAAAAATACAAAAAAGCTTTATGTGCCTATCTATAAAATTTTATACCATTAGAATTTAGAAATAAACCTGACATTCAACTATTTGTATTTATTAAAAGAATTCTATTGAATAAGAGTTATTATACAATTGACGAAGCTTTGGCTGATAAAAATATATTTTGTGATGTTATAGGTACTAAAGCTAAGGTTGCTGTTAATTAGCTATAAGTTTAGATGTATTGTGACTTATCTAAGAACATATATATTGTGTCAAAAGATAAATAAATGAATTGAATCGTGTGCTGTTTAATAAAGCTAAATTTTAAGTTAAACAAACGGTGAAATTAGAGGCTTTTAAGTTTTTATATTAGCGGTTATTTAGTAAGAGGAAAGGTAACTACGTTCTTGTACGTAACTTGAATACTTACACAATTTGTATTGCCCATGTTATTGCCTATCTTATCAGTTCCTATTTAAAGGTTCCCAACTACACTACTACTTTTATATTATCTTATTTATTACAGTTTGGGAATTATCATCAAAGCCTTCGGCGCCGCTGCCGCCGCCGCCGTCGGCGCCGCCGCCGCCGCCCTCGCGGTACGGTTCGACACAGAGACTTAAAAAACATACTAAAAGTAAGTAGGTATTATAAACCTATTTTATTTATCTTTCCTATAGAGTTCAATGCTAAAATAAATAATCGAAGCATGCACACGCGCACACCGTCTCCTGAGCGTCGACGATTACATTTACGTAGGTACCTATTAATATAGCTTGTTGTGATTAGCTGCAGCTGCAGCCAATTTTAAAATAAATTAATCGATTCAGTAAATACTTAATAATCACTGCATAGTATAAATCAAAGTCGCTTCCCGCTATCTGTCTGTCAGCATACTTAAATCTTTAAAACTACGCAACAGATTTTGGAGCGTTTTTTTATAGATAGTTGTTTATAAACCATTTGACACAGTCGATTAGGCATAATAGATAGCAACTGGTAGAAATTCAGTAATTTGGCATTTTTTTGAACATTTATCTTTTTTTGTTACAGATAGCAGAAACAACTCTGTAATAGTGGTTCCTATGGACAAACAAAAAAATATTTTTTGGGCTTAAGATATTTATTTCAGATCCCTCAACATGTAAAAATACATCTATATAATTCAATAAGTTAAAAAATATAAGCTTTGAAGGAATTAACCTTTAGTATTATTATTTATTGCCTTTCCAAAATCTAAAATGTTACATGTAAAATGATATGCTGTCATGTGAAATATATAAAGGCAGGTAAAATTCAACTGCAAAAGCAACTTTCGGAATAACAGGTGTAATCACTACATAGGTAGTATAAAAACAAAGTCGCTTCCCACCGACTTTTTTAATAGATAGTGATTTAACGGAAAGGTTTATAAAACATTTGACTCAGAACAGAACAATACATGCAGACAATCTTTACAAAGCTTTGCTTACTAATATCACAATGAAAAGCCACAACAACACAAAGAATTTATAATATTATATGATTAAAACTATAAGCCCCCTCAATACTGAGATCTAAAAAAAACTGCAAATGCAAACATAAATAATAATAATAAAAAAAGTTTTTTGTAAAATTTACAGTTTTGGTGGATTTAGACCACAATTTCAAATGACTATACAAAATGACTATGCTAACTAAACAATGGTCATTCATTCCTCAAAAAGGTCATAAGAAGAGGGCATTATCAGAAGTGCAAAAAATAGTAGGACCTATGAAAACGGCGGACATTTTCAGTAGTGATAATTAAGTATAGACATTATTACCCCTTAATTACTCGCGTGGGGTGTTTAACACCCCAGCGACTGTTTGATTGTCTCTAGTTATTGAAGTTTCGAATTTACAACGCTAATTTTTAAATCTTAATCATAAATAAAAGTCTGATTTTGTATGTATTTGGTAGTTTTTTTCTAATTCTAAAATTGGGGTGGAAAGCACGCCACACGAGTACTTATGTATGTTTTTATGCGCGAGTAACTAAGGGTTACTAGAGGTCATACTTGTGATCCTAGTCCACCCTTACCAAATTGACATTAGAGCTAGACCATCCCTCAGGCTAGCATAGCCTACGGTTTAAATATCATCAAATAAATCAAATAAAAACCTCTATCGGTTTTAATAAAGAAATCTAGCACTTTATTATAATCCTAGATTTCTTTATTTTTATATTCTTTATTACATAGATGTAGAATTTTCAACCATAATAGATATTTCTCTAATAAGAGACACATAAACCATGTCAAAACTTAGATCTAAAGTTTTTTTGCAATCCTGAACCTAAATAATAATTTTAGTCAAATTGACTATCATCTGAATAGTATGAATTTCTTTTAGGTATGCTGTTGTATTGTGTCAAACTCCGACTAGGCATAGGAGCTTTCTGTTTGAACATCATTGCCAATAATATATAAAAGCCTCCAACAATTTTACTAAAGAAATCTAGTACTCCCAAAAACATGGGTGTTGAGTTTTTTATTAAAATTGATATTTCTCTGATAAGCGCTAATATAAAATTACCCAGAAAATTTACAAAAGCTGTACTGCCAGTAAAAATTGCAATTATAAATGCAAATAAAAATGTAAAAAACTCTTTAACATTGCGAATAGATAGAGCACTTTTCAGGCTCACTATAATGTCTGAGAAGCTTTCATCCAGTGCTACACTTGAAATAGGTTTAATCTCTAAAGCAACTTTATTCTTTTTTGTTCCAGTAAGTATTGGTTCTAATTCTAAAAAGGCTTCTGTGATGTGTCTTAAGCATTTTAAGGCCACTATTACTTCATCCTCTCTAAATTTTATTGTTTTTATTTGAAACCAAAATGCACCAAAGGGTTGGTTGTCTATTTCTGTGCAGATACAAACAGCGCCGGCAGGACTGCATCCAATGAAGTCAGTATCTGTAATTCCGATCCAGCTTACTTTTGGACATGATGCACTTAGTTTGTGTTGCACTTCCAAAAGATCTCTTTTCAACTCGGATTCAGCAGCACTAATCACAACAATGTCACGATAACCAATGACTTGATTAATTAGCCTCCTCTCGATGTATCTGCCTAAAAATATACGTGACTTTATAGAATCTTTTACATCATTTTTCACTCTGGAAGAAGTGATATCGTCAATACAATCGTATTGGGACGAGGCAACAGAAGAGTTGAAGGACGGGCTTTCTCTCAATGTTAATTTCATTTTAGCAACTTGATTTATTCTATCACCAACTTTAAAAAAGTAGTACGTTAAGTAAAAATGTATCAAGCGGACTTCACAAAATAATTTTTTTATCAAAAAATACACAATTATATTCACAAACAAATTCCACTATTTTGTACATTACATTGACCAACCAACAATGACAGTCGGTCGGTAGTCATAGTCACTCACAGACGTCAGACAGTCAGTGTTGCCCTTGCCAGTTGCAAGATCGACAGATAAAGATTCATTGGTATCGGTACTAAGTATCGGTATTTTAAATAAGTATCGGTTCTTATAATTACCGATATTATGCGCGTAAAGTATCGATACCAACAAAAAAAAGCACGCATGCGCGCCCGCTCCTCCCCGGTCGGTAGGTACGGTACGCTAGCACTGGAGACTGGAGAGCTGGCACAACAACGTCGTCGCGAGAACCGCTTTGGGTACCGGTACGTTTGGCAAAGTATCGATAATTGAATGTATCGTTGAATGTATCTTGAATGTATCGTAACTTGAATGTTTTATATAAATTTATTATAATGTAAATACAAAATAGCATAACTACCGCTATAGTACCGGTATTATTGGTACCGGTATAAGCCTTGATCACAATTCATCATTTATTATAACTAATAAAAAAGCGACGCTAAAACCGCAACCTCTCATGCTCGGTCTGTCTGCGTCTGCAAAGGCGTCTGCCTGCACTTCTGCAGTTTGTTCGTTTCATTTCATATTATCCCGGTTTTATCTTCTTTTACATATATTTCTTTTATTTGTCTGCCATTTCTTTCATTCACTATTTCATTCATTCATTCCTTCATTCAAAGTGTTGTTGGGTTGATGTCGGAAATGTTAAATTCGTGAAAATATTTTGAAAAGTCCCTCTGTGCTTGAAAATATATTGAATTGCAGCAAAACTTTACCCATCAGAAATAATAATGTGACATTACATTATATTTTATACTTAGTGGAAAGTGCGATACAAAAAATATTTTTCTCCGTTTTTTCAAGAAAAGATTATTGATAAAACAAAGTACAATGGATAATTCAACAATACAAACACTGGAGACTGCAGGACAAATGCTCATGGTAAGAAATGATTTAAAAGGACTATATACTTTGCTTCGTTTTAAAATGAGCCCTGTAAACCCTATCAATAATTTCCACACAAAATATCATCTCAACAGGAACAACACAACCTCAATAAGTTTACCAGTCATCTAGAACTTACCCATAACACAAGCTCAGCTTAGCTATTAATATTATTAACTCATTTTGTGTAGCTTAATATCCTAACTAAAATCAATACAATTTATTACACACTTGTACATATATTTTTTATAATGATAAAAAAAGATCTGTAACTATCTATGTAATGTATTCTATACCTTTATCAGTAATTTAGTACCAAAACAAACTGCTTATCTTGGGGCTAGATGATGCTGTGTGAATGCGCCAGCAATATTTATTATTATTATAAATTAATTTGTATAGATTATTATCTGAACTTAAATCAATACAATGTATTACACATAGTTGGTATGTTCATAAACAAATATTATCTATCTATTTAATGTATTCTATTAAGTATATCAGTCATCTAGTAGGTACCTGTAATACAAGCCCTGATTAGCTTGTTGTTAGATGATGCTGGATTGTCCAGCATTATTTATTTGCTTGTCATTTATTTCTAATTTTACATCAAATGTAAGTATAATTATAATTTAATTTTTTTATTTTATAGGCACCACCAAACTTAGTAACATCTGAGCAGCGACACCAAGCTGAAAGTGTGTTTCTGGAATTCAGAGCATCTAAGAATCCATATGAAATGTGTCGGGAACTTCTAGAAAAATCCAATTCAGATTATGTACTGTTTGAAGCTGCTAGTTTGCTGAAAAGTGGCCTCATCCGAGAATGGAACCTGCTCTCTGAATCTGATATATCATCTTTGAGAGAATATCTCCTAAACTATCTATTGAGAAAAGATGCTCCACCTTTCTTAAGAGAAAGGCTATTACAGGTACATAAATTGTCAAGCTATTTAATATTAAAGTTGTTTCATGGAATTCTCAATAATATTAATTATAGTAAAATAAACAGAATATAACCAACATAACATAACCTATGTTATTTTGTCATCAGACTATAGCCATCATCATCAAAAGAGGCAGCATTGATGATGGCGGAAGAGAAAGAAAAGCACTTATTGGACAACTGGAAAACATAATTCTTAGCTCACCAATCAACCAGCAGAAGCTAGCATGTTCTCTTATCCTAGCCATCATGCAAGAATACGCTATCACAGTGAAGTCAGCTGACGTAGGACTAATGTGGGATGTACACTTCAGACTGAAAAAGACATTTGAAGCTTCAGATTTAAAGAGAATATTTAGATTCACCGTCAGCATTCTCCAGCAAATAGTCCGGTCAGGTCACCAACCTGAGGGAGAGCAAGCAATGCTCACCAAACAGCTCCTGATGATTGTCGAGGCCGTCCTAACATGGAGTCATGTATCCCCACTATTATCCAAACGCTTGATTGGGGCATTTGAAGCTATACATGAAAGTGATTCAGCCCCAGCTCTAAGACTTGGCCCAAATTGGGTGGACACAATAATGCAGCCAGAATTGCTGTCACTGTTCTTCGAGATCCACATGTATGTTAGGTCAAATCCTGAGCTATTGAATTATTCTTTAACATGTTTAACCCAGCTGGCCAGTTTGAGTGGTTATAGCGATGATTTGAAGAAGCAGTATTTTGATCATTATGTGAGTGGTTTTCTGAATGCGATGGCATATATAAACGAGCCATTCGATAGAGAGTTATTAGGTATAGCTGATATGTATAGAAGGCTGAATCAGTTCTTTAGGCCGGCAGCGTTCGCGTCAGCGCCACCGGCGTTTCTTCAGACATTGACGACGCTGACATGTTACAGTATTCGTGGTGCTGTTATTGAAGAAATTGTGAGTATTGAATTGTTTCAAAAAGCTTACGCATCTTCCACATGCTTATTCGGACGTTTATAAACGTTGTTATTATTTTCTCTTTCAGTCTGATGACGAGAGCGTTTGGAGAGAGGCGTTAACAAAATTCCTGCATACATGGAGTTCTCTTATCATGGATTGTGGATATTACAATGAAACGCTTATGAATCCTTGTATAGAAGTGTTTAATACTTATTTACAAAGTCGACTCGCGCCGCCTGACGGTACAAGGTAAGTAAAGCAAGAGCAATGAAGTTCAATTTTAATGAAATAGGTCAATTTAAAAGAAAAGTTCATGCGTACAAGGTTAAATAGATAAACTTGCTAATTTTACTGCAAAAATTTTGCCTTAAGAACATAAGAAAGTTGTGACGAAGTTAAGTCTTAAAGGTGCTAAAGTTCAGGGTGGTTAATATACATGGTAAGTATGTGGTATAGACACGATAGGCCTCCATTAAATTATGATGCGGATAAAAGGCGTATAAAGCTAAGGCAGAATCTAGATAATAATAACGTCAAACCTATAACGATCAGTTTGCCTTTTATCTCCATTTTCTTAAATATTCATCCAGTCATATCCTGTTGTTTGGCACTTAGGAGAGCTAAGCAGAATTTATATAATGAATGAATAATGATGAATTCAATAGAATTCATCGAATGAATAATGATGAATTCAATAGAATTCATCATTATTCATTCATTATATAAATGAATTAATGATGATGAATTCATTCTATTGAATGAATTCATCATCATTAATTCATTTTCTCTTAACTATGTGAATTCAATTTAATAGAATGAATTCATATTGTTGTTAATTGCTCCAGGCGTGGCGATTGCGTCGATGAAGACATAAGAGACGATATGGAGGAAGATGAGCGACAACTTCACAGTTGCAACCTGATGACGATCGGCGCTATCGCGAGGAAGGCGCCAGCGCACTGCGCTCATGTACTGTTTACCTTATTGCAGGATAGGAGCAAAAGGTTTGTAACTCCTGTCTGTTATGTTTGAACCACTAGGTTGTTCTGAATGGCGGACTTATTCTATGTCCGCACGGTAGAGCTGTTCAAATCTCATACAGAAATGTTTTTTTTTCTAATCGTGGTCTTAAAACTATAAAAATAAACTCTGGGTTATTGGACTCTTGTTTCTGCCCACGGCTTCGCTAGCGTTGTTTTTATGGAAACGTTTTTTTACTTTATTGGTGGACTCCAATAAAGTAAAATAACGTTTTTTCCACTCTATTTTCGCATCTCCGGCTAAACTATCTACATATAATATAAAAACGAATCGCTGAATGTGTTGCTAAGCGCAAATCTAGAAAGCACCTGAACCGATTTCGGTAATTCTTTTTTTAGAATATTCCTTGAAGTACGAGAATGGTTCTTACGGAGAGAAAAAAGAGAAAAATTGCTTGAAACAAATGACAACCCGGCGGAAGCCGGAACGGGCCGCTAGTACCAAATAAAACTATTTCAGAGGCATTAAAAAAGCTTTTAATAGGTATCACAAACGGCCCAAATATTTTTTTAAAATTTCATTTGATCGCAATAATAAGATACAATACGGTACCCCGGTACCGCCTTAAACAATACGGCACCCCGGTACCGCCTTAAACAATACGGTACCGGGATACCGCCTTAAACAATCTTTGATTATGCATTTGTTAATTTGTTTCGTTTCTTTCGTTATTTTACAGGTTAGAATCTCAACTTCAACAAATGCACATGGGCAAACTGCAATTGAGTAGCGGCGTTGAACTAACATCACTGTTTGAAGACTTACATTGGATTTTGATGATCACAGGTAGGTACATTTAGCCCCGCTTACACAATGACGATGATGATGATTATTTGTTAATTGCTACTTTTTCTGCCAGTGTCAAGTAATGGAAATAATTGTAAAATTAATGAGTTATCAAATTATAAAGATGATTGATGTTCTCACCAGAGCCTAGTTCGTTGTCTAGCAGGGTGTACCACGCGCAGGTTATGTTGGCTTGGGAGACGAGATGTTGGAGTCCGCCTTACTCAATGATAAATAACTTGTTTAATTTTGGATTAGAGAGACCATACAAATACGCCAAAGCAAAATTAGACATTACAAAGTTTCTGTGCATTTGCACAGAAACTACCTAACCTAACCTATTGTTTGTTTTTAAAATTTACCGCTCATATTATTATTGTAATTTCGCCTCTGTTCCATGACTGTGAAAGTTTCATGAACTGGATATTGACAGAAAAATGGCAAACCAGTCACATATGGGCAAATCAATGAAGTCAAGTGGGGCTAATGTGTTTGCTAAGACTAGGTTTAGAAAAGTTAGTTCAATAGGAGAATATCTATTTTGCTTCCATACAATTATTATAAAAGCGAAAGTAACTATTATCCTAAACGCTAAAGCGCGTAAAGCCAGTCTGTTATCCTAAACGGCTGAACTGATCTTAATGAAATTTGCCAGGGAGATAAACAATATCCTGGAGACGGACATAGGCTACTAGAAATCGTGTGCAAAGCATCGGGCAGAATCTAGTCTAGAGTGTTTATTTAAAATCTTGTATCAATCGTGTACTTCGCGTGAAAATTACGTACGCTAACGACAATTTATGATTTATCGAACAGATTTGGCGTGACCAAACTTAATTTGAATCCTGTTCCAATAGCACTACAATACAGAAAACTCTTGGGGTTTGTGTGTTACGGCTCTCTTAGCGAGAAATGATTGCATGGAAAATATTTTGGGAAAATCGTACGGGATAAAAAACGAATTCTCGGGTGCTTTTTATTTAAATTGAGTCCCAAAAATAATCGGACAATTAGGTAGCGTGTTTATAAATTATACGTCAAACTTAACAATTGACGCTGATAATTGCCCGATTTTCTTTCGGAGTAAGAGTATTTTCGTGAATACGGTAAGGATGGTGTACCGTATTTTCGCAAACGTCATATTCCTATTTTCGAGTGATCTGTACAAATTTGAATTCAACTATTGTATACTAGGTATATTTGTGCAATTGTTTTACTCGTCATAAGTTAACTATGTTTTTTTTTTCAAAATGTATAATATTTGTGTATTTTTTGTACTGCAGTAGCAAATAAATCAAGTTCTATGTCTACCCTCATGTTAAAACAGTATAATTTATTTTCTAGGACATTTCCTAGCCATAGATGCGACAGGGGACGAAAGTCTTCGAATGGTGCCAACAGAAATTATGGAGTACAGTTTCTCAGAGAACGCCGATGTGGAACGATCACTCGCCTATCTGACTGAAACTAGCAACGATCCGGAGAATGTGGACCCTATTATCAAGTGAGCAAAGAAGAGAATTGGTAAAGTATTTATATCAATATGAAATGATAGATACTGCTTGCAGCTTTCACTCTCATTTAATGATAATTATGTTTTTTGAAAAACGGAAATCTGCAATCACAGCTATTTCTTATCCAAGTATGTATGAAGATTTTTATTGAAATTGCGGTTGTTGTTTCCAAATGAATCCGAATGTAAGTTTGTACGGGCTTAGGTATTCGCGGAAGAACTTACTTTCAAAGTGTTCAATGACAAATATTATTTATAATACATATACCTAGAATAGGTGATAGTTATTGCAGGCTGGTTTAGTTATGATAAGTTATGGTCGGATGACGGGTGGGTATGGGTGGGTGAGCGGTGAGCACGATGCTCGCTCGCTTCGTACAGTTATTCTCTAGCGGTACGCAGATCTTTCAATAACGCTGGATATTTTTGAACCAAGCCAACTGTTATTCAGTTAGATATTGTATACTGGACTCGCTTCTAGCGGGGTGTCTCTCGTGGTCACTCGCGACCATCACCACCTTAACTTCAAACTTACGTCCGATTAAACTGCGAAAAGTAATTTTAAAAATCACATCCCTAAATTTATTACTAACCAGTTTCTGCACGCCGCCGGTTCGCACGCGTTCTATAAATATGAGATATCAAAGTAAAGTTATCAATCTAACAAGAGCGAACCCAAAATAATTGTTGTGCCCTGACAGGGTTTTTATGCATTGTTTACCCACTAAGACTACATCTAAAAACTACACCTGTATGCATATTCGTAAATAATGACAATAAAAGAAAGAAAACTTACAAACTATACTAACAACTTATAAGATTCTGGGGGCACACTACGCTCCTAGTTATTTTTAATTCTAATTCTTGATAACCACAATACATACATTGCTTTCACTATTATCACACATGTCCAAGAATCCTGTGTAAGATTTAAAGGAAATAAATCACTATGACTATTGACTTAAGACCTAATATAATAATCGTTTACTTATTCGGTACTTGGAGCAGACTGGCCTTGGATAGTGAAGCATGGAAGGACCGGAACCTGGGGGAGGCTTTCACCACTCTAAGTGGTACTTCCACATAGCTATAGTATAAATTTAGTGAATAGAGAAAATTGAAAAAAAATTTAGTGTAGTAAATAAAGCTTATTTTATTTATGTATAATCATTTCTCTTTCCACCAGAATCGTGGGACAATTCATCCGCATCAGTTCGTGGGAATGCTTAGCCCTAAACGTCGGACTGGGCCATGTCTTTAGTCCAGAGCTATCAGCAACCATTTCCTGGCTGCTGAAGATTTGGGCACAGTCTTACTTGGTTATGTCGTCTGATTATGATGCTAAGGTGATTATTACAAGTAGTTATCCGTGTAAACCTTCAATAAGCTTTTTAGTATTAATCAATTTATTAGTCTGTTATTTATAAGCCTCTGGTATTCCTTCAAATAAATATAATTACTTACTGCCTGAGGCCGTGTCCCTAAATAGCTAAACTATTATTAATATTTTCCAGAACGGAAAGTTGTAAAGTCTCGTAAAAAGGGACAACTAAGTATTCAATAATTTAGGTCCAAAACGTTTACTAGATTAGGCTTAACTTTAAAAGTAATAAAGTTATTTTGATGACCTCATTCAACATATCAAAACAATTGTCTGAATTACGGAATTTCGCGGCCTCTTCATCTTAAGAAATAAATCTTAAATTTAAAAAAGTCACATGCTCGTACCGGCTCTTTTTTTGTAGTTTTCACGCTATTAATATCAGTGTATTTATTACAGGTCTCAAGAGTAATGGAGAGTGCGTTCGGCGCGCGTTCCCCCGGCGTTTCTTGGGCGTGTGGCCGACTGGCGGCGCGCGTGTGTGCGTGCCTCCGACACTTGTACTCACAGCCGACGGCCGCGCAGCATGCCTTGAAGTTACTGTTGCTGCTTGCTTCTTGGTATGTAGTCTTAGAGAGAAGTCATACAGATATCAAGAGTAATGTAGAGTGCGTTCGAAGCGCGTTCCCCCGGCGTTTTTTGGGCGTGTGGCCGATTGGGACCTGGCGACGACGTGCGTTTGTGCATGCTACAGAAATTTGAAAATACATTTGGTAACTTGTAAAAACGCGCAAGTGATGTACAAATGTTGTCATGTTGTGTGTGCTATTTGCTACTGGAAGACAAATTATGCCAAATTTAACTCGATTATTCAACAAATTGTTTTCATGTCCATTGAACAGTCGACTCAGACAAAACATACAGTCAAATCAAAATCAGAGTATGATTTAGAACTCTGATTTTGATTGCTTTGACGGTACCTATTCGTATTCTATTAATTTATTGAAAAAAGTACCAATTACAAACCTCGTTATTTCAGGAAGGACACAATGCTATCCCAATGCGACGAGTTCCGTGCGTTAGTGGAGTGGGAAATATCCGGCAACAATTTACCTGGAGATTTGAAGAGATTGCTTTACAAGGCGTTCGCTCTTGTTTCTAAGGAAGCAGATGGTATGTACAGATTATTTTAATTTCATGACGACCGATGTGGCGCGGTGGGCGAAGGTCCGCCTGCAACGCAGGTGGTTGCGGGTTCAATTCCCGCCTCGGAACAATTGTGTGTACGATCTGCAGATATCTGTTCCGGGTGTTCTGGTCGTTTTCTATGTATAATAAAAAATATCTATCTATGTAATGTATTGTATTATGTATATCAGTTATCTAGTACCCATAACACAAGCTTTGCTTACCATGGGGCTAGATAATGCTGTGTGGATTTTCCAGCATTATTTTATTAAAATATTTTTTATTACAATTATTTTTACTTGCACGTACATTCATTCTTTGGTCTCAGTGAATGGCCAGTAGAGACAACATAACCAGGTAGTCTCTACTAACGGCACTGCAAAACTGAATTCGACTTTTTTACACAATAATTATGTCAGATATATTTTAAAAATACTTTCATATTTAAACAACAAAATAAATGTCATGCAGTAAAATAACTTATATGCTAATAGAATCAATTCCATTGCAATCAGAATGGCCAGTTATTCAATGTTTCTTTATAAATTCATGTCATTTTAGTTTGTTTATTGCAAATTGGTCAACAGTAATATTTTTCTAATAAAAATAATTGGCATTATCCTGCTTTATTCATTTGCCATCAGTTTTTCGCAAATCGTCATCCCATCTTGCAAATAGGTTTTTAGTTAATTACGAGTTCAAAAATGTAAGTATTAGAAAAAAGTCGCGTGGCTCACACTAGTCTAACTATAACTATGCGAAATAGGCGCCTCTGGGCTACGGGTACGGCAAATAAACGGCCGTAAATAAATTACGAATAAGATAAATATAAAATACCCGTGCGAAGCCGGGACGGTCCGCTAGTTATTGATATTCTTGTTATTTTCAAGGTATAATGAAAACTCGCCTAGTAGAAAGTATACTAGCGCTCCAAGAAAAGCTGAACACTGTGAAGAATATGGATTTGGACACGGAGCCCGTTCGGAACGCGCTGACTTGTATTCTAGACTGTTTCATAGGATTCAATGATGGATTTGTAGAGGTATGCTTGCTTAGTCATTTATTCATATTTTTATAATATTAGATTGAACTCTTATTCAATTCAATTATTATTTATTATTGCCTTATTCAACTAATACTTATTTAAAAAATGAAATTCTTATAGTAATTAATTATATAAATAAGTTGCCAATCTAATAAGAGCAAAACCAATAATGTTTTCGCCCTGACAGGGTTTTTATGCATTGTGTACCCACTAATATAAGAAACTAGCTGCGCCCCGCGGTTTCACCCGCGTGGTGAAGGATATTTTGGATAATATACTATACTATATATCTTTATGAATTGTAGCCTATGTGTTATTATGATATGTAAGCTATATTATTGTGAAGTTTCATTAAAATCCATTCAGTAGTTTTTACGTGACATCCATCCATCCATCCATACTTACAAACTTTGACGTTTATAATATAAGTAGGACTACACCTAAGAACAATTACCTGTATGCATAAAATCACTATTAATTTAGAAATTAAAGATTATGATTTATTCTGTCTTGTTTGTTTTATTTTGTAAGTGTGCAATAAAAGAATTTTCTATCTATCTATCTATCTATGATTCACGGATCGGACATGCGTGCAGTAGTTTTGCTTATATTATATTAGATAATTAAGCGATACATAAGATAACAGAATAATTGCTTTTTAGAATCAAATATTTTAACCCTTTAATATGTTCTAGTCTTAGGTACTCTATTGCATTGTGTGTGCCCGTTAGGATAGATGTACATGTTTGTAAATAAATCTTTCAGTCGGAATCAATGGACCAACAATTCCTAGTCCTAGTGGATTGCATAGAGAAGATCCCCGGGATAATCTTCAAGTACCATAACTACGGCAGCGTGGTGCAGCCCGCGCTAGAGCTGCTATCCGCCAGCGCACGGAAGATGCTGGTCTCTATACAGCCGCAGAATAAGAACAAGTAACTATACTGTACATAACTACATAGTATAAATCAAGTCGCTTCCCGCTGTCTGTCTGTCCCTATGTATGCTTAGATCTTTAAAACAACGCAACGGATTTTGATGCGATTTTTTTAATATATAATGATTTAAGAGAAAGGTTTATAATCCATTTGACACACAGATTTATCTACATAACTATAACTAACTTTATATACATAACTTTTGCCGGGGGCTTCGCACGCGTTTTTCCTCGTTAAAAGTACTATGTTCTTCCACGGGATATAATTATCTCCATGCCAAATTTCATTATACATATATAGATAGTAGCGTAGTTTCTTTCATTTTAGTTTGTGCACCTTATACAGCCTCACACTGTATACTCGCTCGGCAGTCTGGCATCAACATTGATAGAGAATGGACGTGGCTCCTCCACGAGCATACATATTACGTTGTCATGTGAATGTACCCCGCGGTCATCTGAACTAAGCCTTACCACATACCGGACGGAAGATACGGTCTCCACGGAAGACCAGCGATATCGTATAATCTGCTCTGTCATAGCATATGCTGAGTGTAGACCGATTTTATCAATTTCTCTGTTTAAGGTAAATTTTTATGTATACTATTCGTTTCTGTTCTGGCAACATCAAAAATTTTTAATTACTTTAATTAAATCGTCAGTCATCAGTTATCGTTCGTAAATTTGAAAAAAAGTCTTACTTAAATTTAGAAAACTAAACTCGTAAATTGTTGTAGATACCTGGCGGTTTGCAACACAACATTCGAGGTATACCAGCGATGGAACTCTGGGAAACTAACTCATATACCGCAAGATGCTGAGGAGGAAAGCTATGATGTAAGTAGCCCTTTCAAACTATGCAGATATATAAATAAATAAATAATGCTGGACAATCCACACAGCATTATCTAGCCACAAGATAAACAGAGCTTGTGTTATGGGTACTAGATGACAGATATACATATTACAATACACTACATAGAAAGTTTTTTTTTTATACATAGAAAATACCCAGACCACCTGGAACAAATATCTGCAGATCGATCACACAATTGTCCCGAGGCAGGAATCGAACCCAGCGTTACAGACGGACCTTCTCCCACCGCGCCACAGAAGTCGTCACTGTTAACTGTTACTAACTAAGCAATACTTTCACCAGGACATCTGCTCAATAATGGAAATCATCAGCAAAGTGGCTCGCTTCTCCCAAGACGCATGCGCAACCAGCGGGGAGACAGTGGCGAGAGGGTTGCGGGTTCTATTCCCGCTGATAACACCGGGCCTGCTCGCTATGCCGACGTTAGCGCACCAGACTTACAAGATGCTAAGGGCTTTGGAAGGGGCTGATCAGGTTTGTGCGGATTTTTATTTATATTTCATTCAAACTTCATTATTTATTCAATCACTCTAAAATAATAAATTATGATTATGGACCCGGTTAGGGCATCGTAACATACAAATCCGATTGAAATCCTTTAGTAAGAATTCCATCTTATATCTGGAAAACCATTCCTAAAATAGTTATTTTTAAATATTCTAGATGCACCTTGCGGCTTCACCGTCGTGGAAATCGTTGTGTCAAATTGTTTATAAACCTTCCTCTTGCATCACTTTTTAAACCGCATCAAAATCCGTTGCATAGTTTTAAAGATCTAAGCATACATAGGTACAGACAGACAGCGGTAAGCGACTTTGTTTTATAATATGTAGTGATAATTCTGGACCACACACACCCACACATAACATGGACACAGTATGATAAAGGTTTGATAACTTTCTTTCCAGCTCACAATCCTCCCCCTAGAAGACTTCAACATGGTCATCTCAGCGCTCCGCGTCGGCTTAACCTCAGTATCCAGCGACGTATCAAGTGTATGCTGCAATACAATCGCTGGTCTCGCCGACAAACTTAGCGTCGACAGCCCGTACGCCATGCCTCTACTATCCCTAGCCGAGATACTTCTAATGCTGATTATAAAGATGGAAATGCCTTCAGATTGTATCCCTGCCGCCGGTGCTGCCATCTACGCACTAACTTGTCTAAAACCGGCGTTATTAGAAGGCTTAGCGAGGCAGATGATTGAAGCGTTTGCGGCCAATGACCCCGCTAATGTACCTAAGCTAGAAAGCGCATTTAGCGTGTTAACTAACGGAGTGTTGTTCGATCGGCATAGGACGCACAGGATCCGCTTTCAGGACAACTTTGATAAGTTCCTTTCGAGCGTCCACGGCTTTTTGCTTGTAAAATAAGGGGTAACTGCTAAGCTTTGGTAATTGGCAACTTAAGGCGATTTGTGCCTGTTGAATAGTTTATTTGGGTGGAAGCTATGATGCTGGAACTATGGGCCCACGAATTTGGCGGTGCTGTTTTGCGTGTCGCGAATGACTGTTTAATTGAGTCTACAAACCAAAGTCGGCGACACGGCCTGGCGGGTTGGTGCGAAATTTCAGTGTAGGTATAGTAGGCGTCACACCAGTTGACGGACAGTGTGGGAAGTTTGTACTCACTGATATAATTTATATGCCGCCGAATACGCAGAAGGCGAAAGAGATAGGTACACTATCGTGTAGATCTGTCTCGCTCTTTCATTGTTTGAAACAAAAACTTCCACGAACAATCGACACGCCTGTCCATAAAGTAGTGGCTCTCTAATTTGTTCTTAGAATTGCGTTCTGCGCATCTTTATCGTGTGGTTTGCCAGAGGACAAGAAGAAGACGGTTATTACAAATATTATAGGCAGCTGACATTATTTTGCTAACTTATCGGTGGCCCGCCGACTTTGGTGGGTATACTACAATAAGATAGTAACGAATAGTATCCTGTTCTCACAAAGTGATCAAGTTTCCATCGAGGCATAGATGCATGGTCGTCTCGTGTGAGCTTAAGTTTAATGGCCTGTACACATGTTGGTCGAATCATTGCAACCAACGTTTGCTTTTTTGTACCCCCTTACGGTGACGTCACCAAAGAATAGCTTGTTTGTATTTTTTGTCTATATATGGCATTGTATAGCCTCAATGCGATACACTAAGGCGTAGGTATATTATGAAAGCTTGCTCAGTCATACATCGATGCTTGAGTAACGTTTATGCCATAGAAAAGCATTATTCAAGCATAGATCGATGATTGAGTAAGCTTTTATAATACAGGCATGTACTCGTATGTCTCACAAACACGTAGCTTCCTAATGGATGAGCCGATTTCCATATAGATTTTTTATTTGAAAGACATGACTGACTAGTGTGACATCATGACATCTAGTGTGTCCTTAGCTTAGTTTGATGGAAATCGGTGCCGCCGTTCTCAAGTAAATGGTTCAAAGTAAAGTCGTCAGGGGTTTTCGAATCTCTGTATAAATAACTTGTGTAAGTACAACTTATCTAAGACTAATCGAGTCAAAGCTTGCCATAAGTCGGCCAACAAGTGAATGCGCTATAAAATTTACGTGTCCTTCCCTGGGCTGTGTCAAAAGCACTATTGTGTATAGTTAGTTAGGGTTCAATTTTGATTAGTGAAAGTGCCATAACGGCTTAGGTCATACTCAGTTCTACTAATATTAAACTGACAAGTTATTTATAAGTAATTACATATAAGTGACTAATTTCTGCCCGCAGCTTCTCACGCATTGTTTATAAGGAATCGCTTAAAGGTTATTTCTATCGTATGGGACTTTTTTATGGGATAGATTAGACTACCTATGCATAATTCGAGGCTTATAGCTTCATCTATGCATAATTCTTCAGCCGGATCCCTTTAGTAGTTTTGGCGTGAACAAATAACAAAATTTCATCTATCTAAACTTTCGCACAACCACACCATATTATTGTAATGTGGTGTGTTGATATCATGCTGAAAAAGTACATTCTGATGTGTACCGAGGTCTGTTTTGGGGGAATTCCAAAAAACCGTTAAATATCTACAAGATAAGTTCCGAGAATGCAAACATAAATGCATTAATTAATTATTCGTGACGCATTCATTAATGTTTCGGAATTTTTTCGAGAGTTTTGTGGAAATCGTAAATAAACTAACAAATGGTTTTTTTCATGGTTATTGCAAAACAAACAATAGCTAATTGTTTTTTCAATTAATTCTGTGAGCGGTTAGAAGACGTAAGCATTGAAAAAGAGCTCAGATTTGAGAAAAAAACACGACGAAAATCTTTCCAGATATGAGTTCAAGTGTTCTATATCGATTATTGATTGCGACTATGATGCCTACAAGTTGTATGGAATCAAAAATAGATACTCAAAAGCCACGTAACACGACCGCAAACGATTTCCTCACTTTCGAATACAAAAGACAACATCTATGGATATTTCATTCTAAAAACAAAAAATAACAAAAACTTTATTTCGTCAGGCAAATTAAGCACTGAGACAAGTTAGATTAATATTCTGTAGGTGTGAAAAGGTGACAGTTATTATTATATTACCTATTACCACATACAGAACTACTCTCACATTTATGTTATTGGTAACCCATATTTGGAGCTTAATTTGTAAGCCTAAAAAAATAAAGTTTTTATAATCTGAAATCAGGGCTTATCGGATATCAATGAAATTTAGCAGGAAGATAGATAAACATAGGCTACTTTATATTCTGAAAGAGAGGGTATGAAACCGCGGGCAGAAGCTAGTACCTACAAGGTAAAATAATAAATTGGTAAAATAGTTTACGTCTCATAGAAAATTCGCTCCATGCGTTACAAATATCTAATTGCAGTGCAGATTTATATACTATCATTCTTAATCTTAATAAAGCTACTTGGGGGCAAGTAATGAGTCCAATTTCTATGAAATTATATCTAGTCTAGAGATATGAGTAACTGGGATTTATTCTAGGCGGACGAAGCCGCAGGCTAATGCTAGTTGTAGATGGAGTTGTTAAGATGTGCGAGGTGATACGATTCTAATATTCTTCCTGATCTTATCATATTGGTCCTTTTCAAATGAATACCCATTGTTAGAACGAATACTAGATGGTATTTGTCCATAGTAAGTAGGTAGGTAGCTACCTAATGTAATATAATATACACCGTTTTTATTATCTCCCTTTTCAAATGAATTCCTATTGTAGTTGGAATGAATACTAAATGGTATTTGTCCATAGTAAGAAGGTAAACTACGTACGGTAATAAACACCGTTTTATATATTCTTTAGTGTAATCCTATTGGTTATTAATTAAAGGCAATCTCGCACATCTCTGGGCACTGATTCTGGTCAACGACAAGTACTCGATACGTTAGGTTTTTCATCGTAGGTTTCCAACTAGGTACCTACAAATCGAGTCGAGAATCGAGATTGATCTGCCTTTATTCGAATATATGTAAATCGTTAGCCAGAATAAGGGCCCTGGTAGGAAGGCAGCCATGGCCTAATGTACAGGGTGCTTAACTCCTATGTAAATTTAACGGTCTTTCAAAAATCATGTTTCTTCCTTTTATGTTTTTCGACTCCTGTTTGACATAATTAGCTACAACGAATAGAATATTACGGAATCTTTAATGTGGTTGTGAATGTGCAGAAATATCGCCTGTTCTGACGCCTCTCGTTGAGGTATAGTTTTGTATAAGGCTGCTCTTACAAAAGTGGATTTTCATGAGGTAGGTACGAAACGGGCTTATTTTTAGATATTTCGTAGTAATAGTACCGTGGCGTTCATCATTAGCTGATCCGAATCCCCCCCTGGCAGGATTGAAGTCTCGTAATTAAGTTTTGATTTTATATTATTACATTTTATTGAAAACGGCTTGCCATCTTCGTTTTATCGAAGTAGTTTTAAACTATTTGTGCATGCATAAAAATTGACTTTAAACGTAACGGTTGAGCTAACAATGAACGCCACTGTAAATGTACAATACTCGTAATAAGTATAATGATAGCTAGTAAATATTTAAAACGTAATTTTCACGCGCTCTTTAACAATTTTTGCATGTAATTTTATGCACGTCGAATTTAGTGCAGAGTTTACTCCGTCGTATTAGATAATAATGGTGTTTGGTAAATGAAAGCGCGTCATTCCTAAAAATGCTAACTTTTGCAAGAATATCGTCTAAAACAATCAAATCGGCTCTAGCTTTGGCTCTAGCCAAAATTAGCGCGAACACTAAAAATATTGATTGTACTTTGAATAATGCGTAGTTTTGAACTTGCTTATAACTTTCTTTGCATGTATTTGAAATCCTTGACGTTAAGCGTACCCCTTTATAAAATTATGTTATTATTAATTGTTCCAGAGGCGTTTCATTGTTATTCAGATCCAGTCAAATTCAAGATCTAGAATAAGGGCACATTCACACAGGAACCGTTTTTTTCCTTAATGGCGTATGTAGTTGTAGGAGTGGATTTACACACCCGATAGTATTCAGGAAGATAGGGGCCTACTCAAAAAAAAAAAGTTTCTGATTATTTTTCGTCCAAAACTAATTCTTCTGCCGCTTGTATAAGATTAGCGTTTGCACGAAAACTAATTAAAATCGTCAATTTCCTTTTTTACGAGTAAACTGTTATTTCCAGTAGCCAAGGGATATAAACGGATCCGCTGTGTGAACGTACCCTTAAAATGTAAAACGCCTTGCAGGTCTAAACGAGTAGGTTATTGTTATTTCATTCTTGTTGACTGTTAAGTTAATGTTCTATATTTTCATTATTTCTTATTCTTGTTCGTTGTATCCTATTTAAAGTTAAGTTATTAGTAGTATTATTATGACAGAAAGTAGTCTGTTCATCAAATGTTTTTTTTAAATATTTAGTACCTACAGTACTTAGGAATTGAGGTTTGAAGAGACTTGGTAGAAATAGCCTCAGTTTGCATATTTTGTATCTATTCTGATTATATGCATTATGTACTTACAATAATAATAATAGTAGATAGGTAGGAGCAGGAGTTTGTAAATACTCAAGACATTATTTGATTACCAAAAGCGGTAAATACTTCTCAAATTATATTCAGCATCTTATAATAAATCTGTATAAATTTTATATCAACATTTGTTTTACTTACCTATCTTAGTATAACATTTTTGTACCAAGGTAATATAGATAACCTAGAACGCGACACTCACGGTAGGGTTGGTACACCAGATCAAAGTCCCTCAGCTGGAAAAGGCTATGCCCCGAGTTTCTCTGAAGGATTGGCGTTCATTAGGGGAGGCCTATATCCAGTTGTGGACTATTATAGGTTGTTTATAATGATAAACTACCTAGGTACCTACCTAGTTATTACATAAATGTTGTTTACTGGGCCATAAAACGGCAGCAACGCTTTTTATGACTCTTAAATAACTATAACATAGGTAATAACAACCGATGCAGTTGCGGTTAATCGTGTCAAATTCGATATGCAGGTATATGTCGAGTTGCACTTTGCAACCACTAAACCCACAGCTGTTAATATAATACTTAGGTACATATAGCAAAATACTAAAGAGTAGTTTAGAGTCATAGTCGTCAACAGATAGTTGATGACTGGTTCACAGTGTTGACGATCGCAATTTTTCCCGATCGTGTCCATCACCTACAAGATGGTAATTGTAATGATGTGTAGAGTAGAGTCACGACTTCTCGGTCAGTGGTGTAGGTCTGCTGTCCTTTCGGATTACGAGAGTGAAGGAATAGAGATTGCAACTGTACCTATATTCGCACACTTGTGAATTATATTAATTGGTAATTATGTCCTGCGCACATGGATAGTCTCCGTTGAAATTACTGCGCCGCGCGTAGCCTCTGACCGAATCATAGGACAAAACTTTCAATAGGTACCCATGACGCACATCTGGCAACAGCCCAAACCGAGGTCCAAACTTAATAGAAGGTGAAGGTACCCTCTTGTGCGTGTGCCTCACGTTGACTAATAAGTCGTGACGGACGCCCTAAGAGCTCCCCATGATCCGATAACGGTCATTGTCATCTGCGGTTAACAGCTTAATCATAATTTCTTTATAGAAAAAGCCCATGACGCACAAAGTTATAAACCGGATTCCGAGTAGGAACTAAGTGGTTCTAGATAGACCTAATAAATTTTCCGCACAGCTTCAGTGTTTTAAGTAGGTAGGTAGATATATGACATATTGTGTTTTGTCTAAAGATGCCTTGTTGCTGCGTTCTCTGTACCCATTCTAGCCTATAATTTCCGAGTTCTAGTTTTTATAAATTATAACAAGTCATGACTATGTCCAGGGACGTCTTTAAGCTGGGATGACACAAGGCAACGCAACCTATTCAGTTCACGTTTTCCTCATCGATTATGCGAAGCCGTCTCTCGAGTAGATCTTTATCTAATCTATGCATACATAAAAATGTGCCATTCAGAAATAACACAGGAATATCATGCCTGTAGAGTCTTAGCCATCTAAGATTATCTTTCTCAGTTATATCAACTTTCTCTATAACAATTCTGTCTTTATAAGGTTCTAGCTCTTCCATGACTATGTCACAGAGGCCGCAAGGGTTTTTCGTATAGAATGTTAGAACAGGGGGACCCTCCGTCTTGTGCGTCCTGAAAATAAGGACAGTGGTGTGGTGAGGTGTTTATTGAAAGATGAAATAAAAATATCAGATTTTTAATCAATCCATTCACCACAGTAAACAATTAAAACATTAAAGCTAGGTATTCAGTTTTGTTCTCTGGTCAAAGGTAGCTTTATGCTGAGATTAATAAGCTTAACCAACTCTGTTACAGAAGATAAAATGCTAAACAAATCTTGCAGCAACTAATTGTTAGGCTAAGGAATATCAAATAATTAAAAGGTAGGTAATAATATTAAATTCGTTCCTACACATGCATAAAAGGATAAATACTATAAAATAAACATTTTTAACAAAAAACTTCATGCTTAAAACTAGGCCCTGAATAACTGTTTAACAGTTTGAATAGCTTAGTATACAAAACGCGCTGGTTAATCGAACTTACAATTTCTCAATCATGATAGAGGATGCTCCACCACCTCCGTTACAGATCGCAGCTACACCTTTCTCGCCTTTCTTCAGAGCATGGACTAGATGTACCACGATGCGAGCACCTGACATGCCGATAGGATGGCCCAAGCTTACCGCCCCGCCATGGACATTAATCTTAGAAGAATCCAGCCCTAAAACCTTCTGGTTAGCGACTACAACGACGCTAAAAGCCTCGTTGATCTCCCATAAAGCTACATCGTCTTTCTTCACGCCAGTTTTCTGTAGAAGCTTAGGGATAGCAATGGCTGGTGCAATGGGAAAGTCGATGGGATCACATTCGCCATCAGCAAAGCCAACGATTCTGGCGAGTGGCTTCACATTCAGTCTTTGGGCAGCGTCAGCTGTCATCAATACTAAGGCGGCGGCGCCGTCGTTCAATGTAGAGGCATTTCCAGCTGTTACTGTGCCGTTTTCCTTTTGGAAGACAGTTGCTAGAGAACTGAACTTGTCAAAGTTAATTCTTTTGTATTCCTCATCCTCTGAGACGACAACGGGGGCACCTCGTCTTTGCGGTACTGAAACGGGGACAATCTCATCAGCAAAAGCTTTGGATTCATATGCTGCTGCACTTTTCTTGTAGCTGGAAATTGCAAATTCGTCCTGTTGTTGTCTTGTTATTTCTAGTTTCTTTGCTGTGTTTTCAGCGCAATTTCCCATATGGAATTTGTTGTAAACATCTGTAAGGCCGTCATGTACAATGCCATCCACAAGCTGCATTCCTCCATAAGAGGTTTCACCTCTCTTGAGATAGAAAGGTATATTTGACATGGATTCCATTCCTCCTGCTAGAGCTACATCTTGCTCTCCTGTCTGTAAACCCTGTGCTGCGAGCATAATTGACTTCATTCCCGAGGAACAGACTTTGTTCACGGTGGTACAAATAGTGCTTTTTGGTAAACCACCGAAGATGGCAGCCTGTCTTGCTGGAGCCTGTCCTGCGTTCGCTGATACAACATTTCCTATGTAAACCTAAAAAATAAAAAAGATATTGAACAAAGGCATGATTACAGAAATAAATGAAAATCTGTTTATCAGATTCATTTGTTTTTGCACTTAATTTTAATGAAACAAGAAACTGCTTTTCTTTTTCTAATTTCTTGCTCATGGCATGTTGCTAGAAAATTTGATAAGAATATTTTAATCTCATTTGACTAAAACAAACTTGATTAAATTTACACAAACTGTCATTTTAAAAAGTAGGTGTGTGAAGATAATCTATCTATAATTAAAATAATAACATGTAATATAATAATAATGTAAAGTAATAAATAAATATAATGTAATATATAATAATGTAGCTATAACTATATATTTTTGTATGCTTATTATTAATCAAAGGTGTTACATGCATTCTTCTATTCTTGCCAAACAACAAAATTGAGTCCAAATAACTGTGAAATGAGTGAAAGTTGCTACCAACCTCTTTAATTTCCTCCTTAGGAATGCCGGCGCGTTCCACGGCTCCCTTCACGGCTACCGCACCAAGTTCGGGCGCCGAAAGACTTGCCAGGCTACCTCTGAAGGATCCTATAGGAGTCCTTACAGCTGATACTATAACCACTTCGTTCAAGGATACTTTTGTTGAATACGCCGCCATGGCTCTGAATAACTGCAATAAAATGAATAAGTCATGAAAAATCAGCCTTCCTTCGAAATATAAATTAGTAAAAAACTTCCGGTAATTCCGGTTTAGGTTACCTATTGATTATTTCGCAGAACAGACAGAACCACTCAGGTGCACAGCTAATGTATGAATGGATGGCTGTGGACTTTTATAAGGTGGGTGAATGACGAAACGAAGCAACCAAGTACTGGAACCCCATAACACGCAATGAATTGGTAAACAATGTAGTAACGAACCTTACTTGCTGGCATCATTTTAATGGTGAATATTCTTGTCCCCAACATGATTTATGATTTAAAACTATCTGAGTATTAACCAGGGAGCCGTAACCGGGAGAACTGGTTTACTTTAGTAATGAAATTCACTATCAATTGAAATATTATCAAAAAAATAACATTTACCTATAACCTAGCTGATATTGTTCTTGTCTTTCAATTATCAGCCCTATAACAGTGCAATAAAGTTCAAGTTCACACTTCGTTTTTACAATACAGGTTGATTATAGAAATAAGTACCAAGAACTTTGAACCTTGCTTGCAAAAAAATGCTGCCAACTAGGTCCAGTATAGTTTGGCTGGCACATAGTCGTCGAATTTCGAGAATGTTGTTGACTGGTTTTCTGTAGTAAAAATTATAAACGACGAAAATCCAAAAGCGAGTAGAATATGGCTTTGCCTAATGGACCCCTGCATGTGGTCACTTGTGGTGTGTTCCAGCTCTTTTGTTTTTTAATTCTGTAATTATATTATTTTCTAATGCCTTCTAGCAAAGATAGAAGTCATTCAAGTTATTTGTGGTGTGTTCCAGCTTGATTTTACTCTATTTTCTTATTCTGGAATGTAATTATTTTCAAATATTGTGTTGAAAACAGGGCTTCGAATATCGGTATTTTCAAGTACTGGTTCATCTGACCTCAAGGTCGAACCGGTACTTCGATACCAATGATGGTATCGATATAAATTTTACCGATACTTTTTTAGAACCGATACTTGTAAGTACCGGTACTTCATTGGTATCGGTACTAAAATATCGGTATTTTCAAAAGGTACCAGTATTTTTTTTTTTTTTTTTTTTTAATCATATTTATTGTAAGGACCTTTATAATTAATTACATGGCGGTCCTATTGGATTAACAAGATACTAATTTTAAAAAACATACTAACTTATCTAATACACAGTAAACAATAAACAGTAAACAAAAATAAGGTAGCAGATAATTTAGAATATATGTAGAGGTACCAGTATAATTACCGGTATTATACGCGTAAAATATCGATATATATACGAGAACCGCTTTGAGTACCGGTACTTTTGGCAAAGTATTGATACGTGAGAGTATTTAAATGAAAAAAGCATAAATACCGCTGTAGTACCGATATTATTGGTACCGGTAGCAAGCCCAGGTTGCAAAGAAAGACGTATTAAAAAGGTAGCTATACCGCTAGATCTCGCATGATTAGTGACGACGAGCTGGCAGCACTAAAGTCTGTTCCTTTCATGGACGTAGTACCCGTTGGCAATACCTTACAAGTATCTTACAAGTTCTGCGGTTTGTTCATTTTAAAGCCCGCCCGCTCCACAGATTATCTATTTGTTCCATTGGGTTCCATTCTTCTATTCGTGACGTTAATTAACTGTCATATCTGGAACCAAAATGATCAGTCTGGAAGTCAAAGTCACAAACAAAGTTGAAGTTGAAGTTTTGATTGAATGAAGTTGGTTGGTTGGCCGCCGCCGTTGCAATAGCACGTCGCGTCGTGTTTTTGATAATTTTAAGTTTTTCTAAGAGAAATCCTTGCAGGTGTTGTAATTATAGTATTGGTTTTAGTGATTGTGATAAATATACATACATCTTTAGACTTACAAAATCAGTCTAATAAGTCTAGACCTCATAATGCAAAAATAGCGTCTGCTGGAAGCTAAAAAACCAGGTTAGTGGATTACTTTTGTGGTTTTTTATCTTCGTGACTTCGTCTTTGCTATTTTCTCTATTATAAACGCACTTCTTTGGATTTAGATTAGGTCGAGATGAGACGAATTTTGTGTTGGGAAATGTGCGAACTTGTACTGCTGCTGTGAAGGTACCGCCCAGGCCCGGGTTACTAGGCGTTGTTTTGTCTCAGATTTAGTTTTTAGCAACTAATATTTTCAGTTGCCTTGTTTCAGTCACAGTTTGATAGTAATCATTGACCAAAATCACCAAGAATTTAGTGTTGTTTATTTTCTAACTAGCTTCTGCTTGCGGCTTCGCACGACTTTATTCCGAGTGTAGCCTTTAATGTTATTTAGGTCAAGAACTGCACTGGGTACTTCCATGTAAAATATTTTTTTTATGTTCTCTAATGAATTTGGAGAATCAAACATGAGTTTCACTGTAAGGTACTACCTACTTAACTGTTTTTCTAATTATCCACTGCCCATTAGAAGGTCTTTTTCAGGGTCACTTAATGATGCTTCTATTCTGTTAAAATAAGTGATCAATAATATTGGTCCTCTAACATAACTTGCATTAACAACTGCTTGCACTACATTTGATGTATACTCCATGCAAACCTAAGTTTCAAGTTATGTGAAAATAAAAATAAACCTTATTTTCTGAAGTAACTAACTCAAAGAAAACTCGAGCTTTGATGTCCTCCCCTAGTTCAAAAATTGAAATCACACATTTTCATGACATTTAAATCCGAATAGGAATTAATCATTGTGCATTATTCTAGCGCACTGTTTTGCACACAATGTCAGGTTAGATAGCAAACCTTTAGGCCTCACCTACTGTCTATTACGCGCAGTTGACTCATTTAACCTTAACAAAATGTGATGAACTCAGAGTCCGTTTAGCTTGAACTTGATCTTGCATTGATTTACTATTCAGCAATCGTCTGAGAAAATTCTGTGTAAACTATGTCTACCACATAATTTATTTGGTAAAGGTCATGATTCCAAACAGTTTTTATTTTTTAAATGTAGTATGATTTATGACTAAACATAACCGCTAATATATTTATCACTGTTTTGTTTGTAGATTTTTGGCATAATCTACTTAAACAGCATTTTCTTGAAGACTTCTGTAAAAAGTAAATTTAAGTTCAAGGTTAAAAGGCTTTACAAGGCTGTGACATAATGAAAAAAATAGTTGTTAAAGTTATATTGATAGAGATTAAGACCCAAACCCCACCTATGTGTATGGTACATGTCGCGTTTGATTTCCCATTCAAAGAGGATTCAAAGGGGTAGATAGAAAATTCTTTGTTGCATACTAAGCAAAACAAATTAACAAGCTAAAATTATTAATATGTGATAATTTCGGTCTTATCGCTCAAAGTGGAAGGATCTGTACCAGACAACTGTGGATGGACAGGATCATTGGATTGAACATGGAGATTGGTGTAGTGTCAGTTTCCGAACCTACTAAAATTACAAGAATACGAACGGAATTACCTTTTAAGTTAGCTTCTAGTCTAGATTAAATATATACTTACTGTAAAACATAAATAAACAAGAAAAAAAATATAAATACATAGAAAATTACACCAAGAAAGAAAACTCGCGGCTGGTCGCACGCGACTTGTAGTGCTAATGAGTTTTGGCATTTACACAGTTATACATCTAACAAGTAAAGTCAAAATAAACAACTTACATTCTTGTTTATTTTGCATCAAAGGCTACAGAGTAATGGGAATTTTAGATTACCTACTTACATTGTGTGCTTCAGTTTCATCATAAAAATAAATAAGGTGTAATGCTGTATTTCAGTTACACATGACTTACAAAACAGTTACACCACCGCATGCCTGCAGTTCTAATTAAAGATACTGTACATAATAAGTTGCTTGAATACATTTTGTAAAGATGCTTTTAGATTTTTATAGATGCTATATGATGCTATATGCAGGCGAGACATGTCCAAGAGATCGAAAGACGCACAGAAAACGCCTGGAGATGCTATTGGTCAATGAAAGAACTTATGAAGGGCAAACTGCCTCTATCCCTTAAAAATAAATTTATGGACGTACGCATTCTTCCCATCCTCACCTATGGCGCTCAAACCGGGTCTTTAACCGATCGTCAAAAGTCCGCCCTCGGGGTCTGCCAACGAGCCATGGAGCGTAGTATCTTAGGAGTCAAGCTGTCAGACCGCGTGCGGAACAGCTATACTACGCTCCAAAACACGCATCGTTGACGCTGGTCAGACAGCCGGAAGCCTGAAGTGGAAGTGGGCCGGACACGTCTGCCGTATGTCCAGCGACTTGTGGGCAAAGACCACCACAGAGTGGAGCCCACCCAACGCTAAGAGGCGACGTGGAAGGCCCAGGATGAGATGGCGCGACGAGCTCGAGGTACATGTTCCATCATGGCCTGTTGCAGCGTTGGATCGCGAGGAGTGGGAGGAGAAAAGAGAGGCCTTTGCCCAGCATTTGGACAATACGGCTTAAAATAATAATAAAATAATATTAATAATAAAATAGATGCTATATGTACCTAAACCATTCACTTTATGCTGACAGTATTTCTTATTGTATTAATATTCTATTATCTATCCGTAAAAACCTGTTAGAGTGTTATTTATAAGCTTCTGGTTTTCCTTTAAACAAATATAAAGATTCTAGACCTAGAATCACACATACCACTCATACCATATAGACATATCTAGGCTATTCTTTATCCTGGAAATTTGCGTGTAAAGCTAGTTTAACATAATGAATTCTCATTGTTATTTAAGCGACTCCGCGTAAATTGAGGCACGCGTTCTTTATGTTTACCAAAGATCTGATGATAACACTATTTACCTGGTTATAGATTCGTTCAATTGAAACCATCCGAAGATTATTAATTTAAAAAATTGAAATCCACTGTATGTTTGCTATACATTGGATTTTAATATATCTAATTCATAAATGACAATATCAAGAAGTGATGTATCTTGGCGTACCTCACGTAGAACCGATTATCGCTGGGGTAAACGAGTTCTTGAGCAAAGACCGCGACATGGCAAACGCAGTGAAGGTCGTCATCGCCCTCCGGTCAGGTGCGATGACGATTAGTGTTAGGCTGCAGGCAGATGCTGGATGCGGCAAGCAGAAGACAAGGCGCTATGGCGGCGCTTATTAGGGGATGTCTATGGCAACAGGACTAATACAGTCTAATGATGATGCTGAGTAGCTTAACACAAAATAGTCTAGACTATAAAGTAGCATAACTACTCAAACAACAAACTTCCATATTGGAAACAATCTAAAACTGTGTGAATCAGGACACCTGCACATAATTCCAACAATCTTATCGTTTAAAAGTCTCGGCTCTTAAATAAATTAAAGTTCTGTCTATTTGTAATTGCTACCTTGTCTACCTTTCTGTATATCACCGTTTTGTTACGTAACGCCAGTTCTTTCGATCTATTCGAGTGTGCATTGCCGTACGTAACTCTTTAATATGCACCTTTAATATGTTCACAGTTCATCGATCTAGTTCTAATCATTTTAATTTATGGGCGCTTCTTTGAATTTTACGTAACGAAATTAATGAAGAAAATTGAATTTTTGTTTTTATCAAAAACTGTTTATGTGATGATTGGACTTGGAGATCGTAATGTGAAATACATATCTCAGAACAAATATAAAAAGCGTTGTTGTGTAGGTATGTCGGTTTTTGAAAATTGTAATCTTCTATTTCAATAAAACAAAGTCGGGTTTGTTCGAAAACTTATGTACCTATATGTAACTCGAGAACAGCTGGACGGTCATGGTTTTGGGTTTGTCGTTTTGTGCTTCAGAATTAAAAACATTAGAAAATTTACGAAAAATAAAAAAAAAACATTTTCTCATATAAAATTGTAGGGTTTGAGAAAAATTTACTGTTAGGCGATACGAAGTTCGCCGGGTCAGCTAGTAATGAGATAAAATAAGCGGCGGCGGTGCTAGTATGAGTCGGGGTAGCGTCTTAAGAGTTAAGATACTTAGGCCTCCCCTAAGCCCTTGTCCATTAATGGAATCATCCAAGCTGATGATGATGATGATGACGAGAAAAATACAAATCTCGTGCTCATATCAATTAAAACAAGTTCATTCTTATCAAACTTGCGAAATAGGTGATTCTATGCAAGTACTTCCACGTCTGTCTTATCTAGACATGATAATCATCTCTGATAATTTATTGCAAGACATGAGAGCTAGTTTCATTTCATTAATTGCTATTGCGGTATCCTCATTGTTTGTTGATAATTTATATTAGTGTTTGTGCTTATATTTGTGGAATATTTTGAACCATTAGTCATTTATTAAATTCAGGTTAACTGCGAATGGGGACAGTTCAAAAGGTTTTAGTCACGAATGGCATGATACTATTTTAGAAGGTTAGGGCAGATATTATTTTCTATTGTAGGTACATCGTAGCCATACTGCAATTTTGGCCTATTCAGTTAGAAGACCTTGACTGTCGATTTGAAGTTTGGTCATAAATTATAATTTTTTTTATTTATTTTGAAATATAAAACAAGACGACGCCAAAAAGGAACTTATTTATCTATTTTATGAACCACTATCGGAACGGCTGCATGTCATCGGGTCGAGTAGATTTCACCAAAACTCCACTAAAAATATATATAACTTAACCTCACGAAAACTAAAACAGAAAAATATAGGTAGGTACCTACCTAAAGAAATTAAAATGCTTTTGATGTCTCAAGACCTTCACCTCTTTGAGATAGATTAGGCAGTAAATTATTATCTCTATGCTCCTATTAGCTGTCGCGCCATCGTCGCCGGGCCGAGCCCCATTTCTTCGTCTTAACTTTTATTACCCTTGCTCTAGATTAACAGTTCCATCACTTAAACGTTCATAGCCACATATATAGGACATTGCGTTATCACCAAACTAATCCAGTGATTCATGTTTACAAGACTTCAATGCTTTGTACGGTCACTTGGCATTAGTGTGCTAACGTTCTGCCTTCTTTGACGCCGCGCAATCACTAATTAGTGTAATAAGCAAGCTGTTTTACATGTAAACACTAACAGCGAGACGCAATCAACATTACACACCATGCTCCAACAGTGGACGACCGCCGTTCTCAAATGTACATAATTAAAATAACTTAAATATATTAAGAGGTGATGAATAGGGAAATAATGCAAAGTTTGTTTGCAGGGTTAGCGCCGACGCGTGCAGGATATGACTTAGGCCATGCGATAAAAATGGAAGTGGTCAACTTGGACGAAGGCCGGTACGAGCAGACCAGAAATGTACCGGGAAGCAGCGCGGATAGCGACGCCTCCGCCAGCGACCAATGCGAGGACGACGGACTATCGGACGACGACTTGAGAGAGGACTTACAAAAGACTATGCCGGAATGCTACAAATCAGACTCAAACTTCTCATCACAAGCAAGCGACATCACAAATGACGAAGAATTCCAAGCAACAGCGCTGTGCCAATTTATGGATATTTTGAATGACTTAGACGAAGTTTTAGATAAATCTCTTCTGGCTTGCCTCGACGATGGCACCAAATCACTCGACAGCGATGACGACGATCTCATATGCAAAATTAAAGAAGTAATCGGGGAATCTCAGCAGGAATCTTTACAATCAGGACCCAGTTCTATAGACGACGATACGCAAGTCGTGACGTGCTCAAATGCGGCTTCATCGTCATCACAAACCTCAGAAAGGGTTTCAGATCGGCCTGGACTACTCGGTCGTTCGAAAAGCTTTTCCGAACTCTCCGTGAGTAATCGTCAAGCATTACCGTCACTCGAGCGTGCGACAAACGACGTGCGTAACTCCATGAGGCGTTTAGACCCGATAGTTCTACCGGCTATTGCGCCAGAAGCGTGCGAGCCTTTGACTCTACCGGTGATACTGTTCTTGGATCATGTTAATATGCGGCCGACAAGTGCTCCTATACAGCTAAGAGTTTCGGCTGCGAATCTAAGCAGTGACGGGACTTCTGGACCGCTTATACTTGGGCGTAGGACCTTGCTTATGAACCGTACTCTTTCGCTCCCTTCGCCAGGGGAGAGTGATATAACTACGGGAGATTGGACGGGAAGAAATACGTCCCGGAGTACAGCAAGGAGTACTAGTGCATCGAGCTCGTCTAACGAATCTCTAGCGATTGCCCCACCTGTTAATATTACTGCTTCTGGTGCCAGTGAAGAAAGGTAAGTTACTTTCACTTTGCTCCGCAAATAAAGCAATTATAGGGCCTCCTTTCTTCCAATTCCATGGACTAGGTCAAGTTACTCATTTTTAAAACGTAATGTAGGTAATGACGTGATTTTTTGTGGAAAATTTTGTTGTTACGGTGTTACCGTTTTCGATGACTCCGAAATCAGGATGGTACCTAAGTACCTACAGCTACCCACAGTTCTTAACATCTTAATCACTTCGTCCGTGACTAAAGTCTTATAAAACAGCCTTGCTGATTTTGCAATGTTGCGATTTGAAGGTATCGAGGTCATTATGATTCATTGTTGTACTGTACCGACAGAGGAATTGTTTTGGGCCGTTTTGGCTTTGTGGTTTGTCGTCTCTATTTCTCATGGAAAAAGCCTTTTGTGGGAAAGGATTTTATTGCTATTTTCACGTCAAATCTTAAATAAAACTAACTATTATGCGTCAACTTTTTTAGTATCGGCACAGATTATAATAATACTAACGGCATGGTAGTATAAAAAGAGAAAAGCAAATGGCTACAAGCCAGTTCCGTTTCCTTGTCTCTTTCTTCAAATAAATTAAATCTTTTATGTTGATATTACTAATCATCGTAAGTTTGCGATTCTCATTAATGAATAAACGAACAAGAATGGTTTTCTCGCATGTTTTCCCTAACAGCAGTACATAGTCAAATCAATACCTAACTACGTAATTAGTACAAAATTTTCCACAATTGGGATGCAAAACCCAAGGTCTTAAGTCGATGATACGTCAACATAATAATGTTTATTCTCTCAATAACCTATTTATACATCGTTTCGCCTATCGGTACACGATTTATGTGCAGGGTACTGGTAGAAACTAAACAAGGCCCAGCAGTGGGCGACCTCAGACAGATATGATATAAGTTTTACGATTTTCAGAGCAGATTTTACAAAATTCGAAAACCTCCGATATTTTTTTTTACTTTGAACTATCACAACATTAGGCTGCGCTGATTTTTTTTAAACGTAGCTAAAAACACTCAAATCAAATCACCCGTTCAACATAACAAAAACCGAATCTAGATCAACGGTTTCGAAGCTACGATGGATGCCACAGACAAATAGAAAGACACGTCAAGCTTATCTTGAAACGACCGTAGACTTAAGGATTGAAATTTGTCTTTTGTTTGTTAACCGACTTCAATTCGGAGCTTCTCAATTCGGCTGTATTTTTTAAAATGTTTATTACCTCAGTACTTTCGACTGGGTAAACCGATTTTGATAATTAATTTTTATTTGAAAGCTGGTGCTTCCCGGGTGGTCCCATTTCAATTTGGTCCTATTCTAATAATGGCATCCATGAGAAAACCATCGATAATTCTTTTTTTTTAAACTAAGTTTTATACCCATTATTTAGAAATTTGAAGTCGGTTTAGATAGATAGATAGAGAATTATTTTATTGCACACTTAAAAATAAAAAAACAAGACAGAATAAAATACTAAATATGTGACAATTTGGCTGTCTTATCGCTCAAGAGCGAAATCTCTACCAATAATCCGTGGTTGGATAGAATCGTTGGATTGTACATGGGGATCTGGGGATTATAGTGTTTTAATGACACGCCAAATTATTTTCAGAAACGATGAGACTGACGAGCCCCCTTTCGGCGTTTGGCCTCACCGCATGAGCGCGATGTTGGCTTGCCTCAGCTGTACTGTGGGACTATTCAACATTTCACGATTTGCCATATTAAGTGTTCATTTTGGAGGTACGTACCGTCATCATCGTCATCAGCCTCTGTTAGTCGACTGCTGGATATAGGCCTCCCCTAATGATCGCCCTGTCTTCAGCTTGACCCATCCAGCATCTCCCTGCAGTCTTTCGCAGGTCGTCCTGCGACCAGTCTACAAATTTTTGAACTTTATGTTTCAAACACTGAAAAATAGAATAAAAAAATCTTTATTTGCAACTTGCAATACGTACCTACTTTTGTGTTGCTATTGAAAATTTCCTGTTAGAATATTGTTTGAGCACATTCTTATATCATATTTTTATAGAAATGCAATTATGTTTATTATTTAATGGCATCTTGAGGAAGTACAAGAGTTGATGACTAAAACACAATGCATCGTAAACACACACAGATATAACGGACGCAAACAGAGGTTGTTATAACAGCCTCGCTAATTTCGTAAGACAGATATTTGAAAATTCTCTGGAATCTCGAATACATGAGAGATGGTCATGTGACGCTATTTTGACACCATTTAAAAAAATACTGTACAATTCACACAGCATTATCTAGTCCTGAGCTAAGAAGAGCTTGGGTGGGGCAGCAGGGACCCTGCAGAACCGTTCCACCACCAAACTGCGATTCTTTACCCGTATGCCCAGCGTGGGGATCATATGTAGCATGACGCACTAATGATAAGAGTCAATAAGGCGCATATCAGAAGAGGTTTATCGAACATACGAATCGACAGTTAAACTTAGTTGTAATATTATCTATTTAATAATTACGCCTTTGCCCAGTAGTGGGATATCATAGGTTAGATAAAACAAAATTACAATACAATGTAAGTTATATTGTATTATTTTTAAAAATAAAGGATCTTAATACTAACTAAATCTAGTGGCACAATCGGCGGCCTTTTCGCTAACAGCGATTTCTTCCAGGCAACCTTTGGATGGATAGGATCTCTACGTATTAAAGCTTACGGTGGCTAATTATGTGAGTATAGACTTACGATGTTGTATCTTTGTTTCAGCAAGCTTCATAATCCAGTTCTTCATTCTATCCTTCCTAATCGGAATACCACTCTTCACGCTCTACCTCTGCCTAGGCCAAGTCCTCTCGGCTGGACCCCTAGACATGTGGAGGATATCACCCATTTTCCAAGGAGTCGGAGTGTCCATGCTACTGACCCAGGCTGTGATTGGAACTTACAGTATTATTGGCCTGTCCTGGGTGTTTGTGTACTTTAGAGACTCGTTTATAACGTCTACTGATAAGTACAAGTGGGCTTTGCCGCATGAATTTAGTGATGGTGAGTTTTTATTCAACATTATTAAATCACACTATTACAATCACTACATAGTATAAAACAAAGTTAGTACATCTACATAGTATATCATTGGGAGAGGCCTATGTTCAGCAGTTGACTAACTAGGCTGATGATGATAAAACAAAGTCGCTTCCCGCTGTCTGTTCTGTACCCATGTTATGCTTAGATCTTTAAAACTACGCAACAGATTTTGATGCGGTTTTTTTAAATAGATGGAGTGATTCAAGAGGATGGTTTACAAACCATTAGACACAGATTTCCACGCGGGCGAAGCCGCGGGGCGTATCTAGTAATATTATAAACTAGTTTCTGACCGCGGCTTCGCACGCTTTGTTTCTATGGAAACGTTAGAAGGTTATTTCTAGCCCAGCTAGAACTTATTTATGGGATAAAAAAGTAGCCTATGTTTTACCTTTAGCCTACGTTACATTACGCCTGGTAACGCTGGTATAGTTTGACCGAAACCGCTGTACCGCGCCTGAGGTATGCGAGCGGCGAGACGGGGGGGAAATATCGGCCGCTCCGATCCATCAGTCTGCCGTCAACGCGTACTCTTGCTCTGTTTTCCTCGCCCCCCACCTCGCCGCACTTTCCTAAGGAGTGGTACGGCGGTTTTGGTCAAACTATAGTACCAGGCTTTACAGTATGGTCAACAGGTTAGTAGGGACCTGTAATTGAACATTGAATGTGTAATTTGCAGACAAGTATTTATGATACTTTAATAACCGTAGAAAGCGCAGAACGTTCATATTCATATTAAGAGTCTATGGTAATTTCTATGCTAAAGGTTAGGGGTCTACTTGGATTACCATACAAAAATATGACTTTCGAGACTCACGGCTTCGGTCTTTTAAAACCTTATATGTATATTCCGATTCAGAATTCAAGATATTTTATGTCAACAAAGACATTCATTAATGAAAACTTAACAAAACTACTACTTAAACTGATAACAATAACAGATAACATCAGAGTTATCAGTAACAATTACAATACAAACTTCAACAACGCATAAACTCACATGTGCTTTGATTTTTTTTTAATTAATGTGTTCTAGAACGAGAGAGAAATCAAGTAAATGCTGAATGAAAGCTTTCAAAAGATAAAGTTGTTTAGCTTTGCTTCGATGATACCAATGGCAATGTCGTTAAATATTGTCCACCAATATTCCTCGGGTTTTGTTAACCTCTTTGGATACAAAAAATATCCAGATTTTTTTAATCGGACGTTTTAATCTGATTTTTTTTAAATCATATTTATTGTTAAGTACTTTTACTTCGTAAAGTATGCCAGTCCAATCATACTGATTGATTTGAATGATGTACTTATATGATTCATAACTACAAATCATTTATTTCTTTAGACTTACAAAATAAGAACTTAGACAAGTGAAATTTTATACTGTAAATTATAATCAAATAAGTGGTTTTTGATTTTCTGTTCACTTAAATTTTTTGTCCACTAGTGAAAAAGAAACCACTATTTTTTATAGTGCATTCACATAATCACTGTGTCACATACATGGTTGTTTTGCCTATCTAAACATATATACAATGTGTCTGGTCACCGGTGTCGGAGACTTTGTGGTGGTGAAATACGGTAAATTTTATCGACAAATCACTATCCCTATTGTTTTTTCTACCTCCATGACAAAATGGCAGCCATTTTGTTTTCTTTTGCCTCGAAGCACGGGTGCTTGTACTGATTTAGCTATAGCTACCCATGTAGAGGTCCTAGGAAGACGATATAGGACTCATTTGATAGCCAATAATGTGGTCAATAAAGCAATGATAACATTGTTTCAATTTCCATTTTATAATAGAGTAAAAAATAATTTATAAAACAAACAAAATTTTTTTTGTAAATTTTTCATAGAATCGAAACTGTCAAGCTACAAGTTTTTTGTTTTTGAACGATAGTAAATACTGTGTGCTTCAAAATAAGTCTTGCATCTCTTGCATCATCTTGCATCAAACACATTGTATATGATAATGATTTGATCTCAAACGTAAAATAAGGAATTCCTTGTCTCATCTGTGAATTCAATCGCCCACGAAGTAGGTTTTAGGTCATCATTATCAATGATTTCCGGTGATTTGCGCGTTAACAATCATTGAATGATCTCAGTGTTTGCAGTTTGGCAGTACAATCAATACAGGAAATGTGCAAGGTTATTCGTTTCTTGTGATCTTGGTTAATCAATAATCACACTTATAAATGCGAAAGTTTGGATGGATGGATTTTTAGAAGTTTGTTACTTCTACACGCTAAAAATACGTAATAGATCGGGCTGATATTATGTATAGTACCCTTAAGCCTGGAATCAAAAATAGCCTACTATTTATCCCATAAAAACCCCATGGAATAGAAATAACCCAAAAACTTGGTTCAGCTCTTGAACGAGTTAAACGCATAGCGCACGTTGATCCGGTTTAAGTTGAACTTCGCATAACAAACGGTAAATTTGGACCTTAGACCGTAACGTTCACAAAATACATAAAATAATATTCCTTTTTACAGATCCCGGCATACGCAATGGCACATATAAGGTCGAGGAGACAATACCGCAATACTTCAACAGCGAGGTGTTACAGCGCAGTTCAGATGCCGGCGCTTACTTTGGCACGATCAAGTTCCAAGTCGCATTCAATCTGGCGGTTGTGTGGATGATTGTGTTTGTTTCGCTTAGCAAAGGGCTAAAGTCTTATGGGAAGGTATGTATGTATTATCTCATGTTATTGATTATAATAATGGTCCGGGAGTCAGTGACAGATTTTCATGACCAAGTCCCTCCCAAGCAAAATTTCTTAATATGCATTAGGGATTAATATTATGAATACTCGTGACCGTCAGCTGCGACTCCGTGGGTGGGTTGGGTTAATATTAATCCCTAATGCATTTTACGAATTTTCGCTTGGGAGGAAATAATTGACCAAATTTGTACCGGACTCCCGGACCTTAAGTCCTATTCGCCATATTTTCGATTTTAGTCTTCCGACATTATGGTTATTGAAAAGAGCTTAAACCATAACGAAGTAGAAGTTTGCTCGGCGTAAGCACATGCGAAATAGCAGCGATACCAAAGCACTAAAATAAAACAATAATAAAAGCACTTTCTGTTTTTCTTATTTTCATGACGAAAAGAAGGACACTCATTAAAGTTGTATTTAAGACGATCATTGACCGAAAACCTGCCTTATGAATATTCAAGATTGTAAAACTCCGACCTTGCTTACATACTTATTATGAACTAGTTTCTGACCGCGGTTTCGCATGCGTAGTGTTTATAGATACGTTTAACACTTTGACTGCGATTTTTTTTCGACGACTGCGATCTTTTTTTTAACCTAAAAAATTCGTGCTTCCGCTCTACACAGCGGTTGTGTTGCGCCGCACATGCGTTTCGTTCGAAAAATATTACGGCTGTGCTGAGTCACAAAGATCTATTTTTTCTCAGCCCCTGCGCTAGTGTGGATTTACGCATATTAGTCACTTGTAGAAAACACATACCGTGTGATTTCAGCACTCAAAGTGTTAAAGGTTATTTCTATCAAATGGGAACTATTTTATGGAATTAAAAGTAGCCTTCTTCCAAATCTTTGATTCAAGCTTAGAGATAAATCGATCCACAAACATTTGAACTTGATCCGTTGAGTAACTTTTGCGTGAAAGAGTAACAAACTTTCGCATTTATAATATTAGTGTGCTGCCGAATTATAATAAAAATATTTTCCTTTCAGGCGGTGTACATGCTGATATTCATACCGATCTGTTGTACCCTGGTGCTTTGTACTAAGCTGCTGACCTTGATACCGTATGATGCTGTCACCAATATCTTCTCGGAGACGGAGTGGAGCGAGTTTTTTATCAACAGTAATGTAAGTATACATATAGTTAAAGTTGCTTCTGGACGGAGCTTGGCTGGCTATGCTAGCAAACTCACGCATAAAGGACCGACTGGAGTCCAAATGCGGAAACAGGAGTACCTCCAACGTTATAGTTGAGTGGAGACCGCGACTAAGCAAACGTAGTGTGGGACGCCCTCCGGCCAGGTGGGATGACGACCTGTGAAGGACTGAGCAGATGCTGTATACGGCATGCTGAATACAGGGCGCTATGACGCTTATTAGGGGAGGCCTATGTCCAGCTGTGGACTACTATAGACTGATGATGATGAATGTTAGTATGTCTGTTGCTTTTGGGGTTTCTGTACTTATAAGTGACTAGTTTCTGCGCGCGGCTTTTACGCGTTATTTCTATGGAAACGTTTTAAGGTTAAAGCTATCCCATAGGCACTGAACTGAATAAAAGGTAGCCTATGATTGATTCCAGGCCTAGAACTAATAGATAGATAAATAGAAAATTCTTTATTGCACTTTAACTATAAACACACAGTAAAAATTAAGTACAACTGGCGGTCTTATCGCTCAAGAGCGATCT
Source organism: Eupithecia dodoneata (assembly GCA_947044415.1). NCBI lineage: Eukaryota > Metazoa > Arthropoda > Insecta > Lepidoptera > Geometridae > Eupithecia > Eupithecia dodoneata. Next base: position 4,160,167 of record OX345665.1, read on the forward strand.
CTACCAGACAACCATGGATGGATAGGATCAAAATGGACTAATGCAAATTTCAGCCCGATCAGTACAATAGTTTTGGCAAGAGGGAATAAACATCCAAACTTTCGCATTTAAAAAATGAGTGTGACTAAAATACTTACGTACCCCAAAAAGACCGGCTTATGCCAACGGGTAGGTATTTTACTGTATGAATATTTTAGGCAGCCGACAGTATCGTAAAGCTGGGTATTCACCGGTGTTACCGGCTTATATGTAACTCAGCTTAGCACTCTAAGTGGTTCTTCCACATAGTAAATATAATAATAAGCTGTGTACGCAATAATAAGTGCCATAGTATAAATTCAGTGAAAAAATTAAACATTTTGTGTGGTAGAAAATAAAGCTTATTATTATGTTCTGTGTAAGTCTTATAACAAATAAAAATTCATTGTTTCAGTCATGGGCCGCAGCCGCCCAAGAAACCTTCCTAACCTGGGGCCTTCTAGGCGCCTGCGTCATGCAACTCACGTCGCACAAAGAAGCCAAGAACAGAACAAGCAAGATGCTCCAGAAAGAAAGCGCCTGTGTAGTTATATTCACATTCGCAGTGCTGCTGCTCGGCTCGTTCCTAGCCAATACTTGTGTGCAGATACTGAAGAACTATGGTTATAGCTATGTTCCGGGGAGCTTTGGTAAGTTAGAAATGTCGCTGGAAGCTTGTGGATTAAATCAACAATCATCATTTTATTATGTTATCTACATAACACAATGATCATTGATGATTTAATAAAATGCATTACATAGTTAGATATTTTTATTGAACATAGAAATTACCCAGAACACCTAGAAAAAATATTTGCTCATCGTACAAACATTGTCACACCATCATCTCTAGCCCCAACAACCTAAGCAGAGCTCGTGTTATGGGTACTAGATGACTGATATATGTACTTAATACAATACATTACTAGTAGATATTTTTTATAAAGCATAGAAAATACCCAGAACTCCTGGAAAAGTTTGCAGATCGTACAAACATTATGTGTATCGTCCAGCATTATAGTATTATTTATAGATATATTTATTTATTTATAGATTATATGTGTTGATAATGAATGTACTTATGGATAATTTTATCTTTTCAGAAACTCTAAAAGCATCACAATTCCTATGGCCCACTTCGGAACCAATGCCCGGCAACATAGCATCTACCCCCGTCCGCTACACGAGTCACTACGGCAGTCTGGTCGGAGTCAGCGTGCTGAAGAGCGGCAACGTCGCACGCACGCTGAGCGGGTGGCAGCCGCTACAACTGGCAACGCAGCTCGTGCCGGCAACACTAGCAGTATTACCAGCTGAAGTGGTGAGTAAAAGTTATCGCAGATCATATGCGCGTAGCTTCAGCAGAGCACAAAAATGTGCATTCAAATATGAGCTTTAACTCGTAACCACAGAGTTATATGTACTACGTACTAGATAAGCTATACCACACAAAAAACTTGTTTCAACATGCTACATAGCGGGACCATATCATTAGCGTGGCTCCATACGCGCCCACGCTGCATGAATGTCGAAGCCACACCAAAGTACGGTGTACGATGGATTTTCAGATTGCAGTACAGTTCAGTCTAACAAAATGAGTTTTTGGATCACGACATCTAGTACATAGTACATAAATATCGATGCATGGAAAATACATCATAGGATACATGCATAATTGATATGCTTGCATTGCATCCTACTACAGTGATGCCAGCTGCAAATCTCGCTGAAAAATACCACTAAAAAGTTTTACGACTGGCGTTAAGATCCTTATTGCTTAATTTAGATCGTTATCTATATTTATTTAACATCGGTTAATCGTATTCTTTGTGTACAATATTAAGACAGCGCGTCGCTAAGCTGGAAAATATACAGGATACAGGAAATTCTAGCTAAGATTACTATTGTTATTGTATGAAGTGACATTACCCTTAACTAAAAATACATAAGGCCTACATGAATTTATATACCTACCTATACTCCGATTTTGATATTTTATGTCAACATAGACATTTTTGAATTAAAAGTTAACAATAACAGAAAACAACGTGGTAACAGCAAGGTTATCTTTAAAAACTAAAACACAAACTTCAACAATGCATTATCTAACAGGTGGAGTAAAAAAATTTTTAAATGTTTTCGAAAACAATATATATATAATATAATTTTATTTATGCACATATACCCACTTCTCTCTTCACTTTATCTCTCTCTCTCCCAATAAGGTTTGCTGGAAGAGAACTCTTTTTAGGGTTAAGTTCACCTTTAGGTTTTGTATATAGTTTATCGTGCAAAAAGTATAAATAAAAAAAAATATCTAAAGATTATATGAAAAAAACGACGAATGAAAGCTTCCAAAACCAAAAATGGTTTCGCGCTTCTATGCTTAGCTTCGATGATACCAATTTCGTTAAATATTTTCCACCAATATTCCTTGGGTTTTGTAATCCCTTTGTATACAAAAAATATCCAGGTTTTTGAATCAGAGTACATTACTACGAATGTAGGGTAATAAGTTAATAACTATAATCCTTTACTTCAGTTTTAAATATTTTTATGGTTTACCTTTTTGCTCCACATGTTTTGCCCCTAATTATAATTTTCTGAATGCACAAAGGTTGTGTTACAATCAAGTTTTACAATTACATTATTTAAAGTTATTTTTTTTGTGGTAGTTATATGTTTTGTGCGTCTTAAATAAACAAAATAAAAAAATATATAAATTAACAAGTAGATTTTTAGTATATTGCTTATTCAAACATGAGCCATGTTTTTATCAAGATAAGGTTACTTTTACAATGATCAAAACGCGTCTCAGTTTACTATGCCAATCAGCTGTTCTAGAAGTAGTACTTTTCTCTTTTTCACGCCTTTTAAATTCGTCATGGTTTTCGTGACAACCGTAAATAATTAAGACAGTAACAGTAAAGTATTACCTAATCTTAAAAGCAAGCAACATTGTAGCTATCTTTGATAATGTGTTTCCCTTTTGATTTTGCCTATTGTACTATTTTAATTTCTAAGATAATGTATTGATTTAGCTAGTACACTAGGATAATAGATGCACAAGTTTGGATGGTTGGATGTTTTTACTTCTTCATGCCAAAAATAAAACACAGTTTAAGCCGAAATGTTTCATAGATGTGCTCTTAACCTGGAATCAAACACAGGCTTCAGGCATCATCATCATCAGCCTATAGCAGTCCACTGCTGGACATGGGCCTCCCCCAGTGAGCGCCATAGCGCCCTGTCTTCAGCTTGACGCATCCAGCATCTACCTGCAGTCTTTCGCAGGTTGTCATCCCACCTGGTCGGACTACACTACGTTTACCGAGTTAGGCTTTTTTACTTTGGAATAACAGATTTGTGATCGCAGTTCGGAATGATAAAAGTATATTTTTATACTACTTGATACCGAAATGTTCGTAGTTACAATGGCCAGAGTCAGACTCATAACATTCGTCCGAAAACGGCCAAGTCAGAGTAGCTAAACGATGAGTATTGCGGCCGTACTTTGAAACGGCAGATGAAATGAACTAGAGTAGGCCTCCAGTATCAACAAATTTATGACGTCAGCGTGGCTATTGTATGAAAAATTAGACAATCGCACCAGCTTTTAAATTGTACCTATAGGTAGAGAATGGGATTGAAAAGGACAGCTGGACAGTATGCTATTCCACTCATTTGATCAATACTCGACATACAAGAATTTAGATGGATAGATAGATAGATACACAATACTTTAATTGCACACTTAAAAATAAAACAAACAAGATAACAAAATATGTGATAATTATTTATTCTCTATTTTATCAAAATACCATTCTAATTTTATAATTTTCACAATGTCAAATTTTATTTTGTTTCAGCTATCACCGGTGTGGGCTGTCATATTCTACTTCATCCTAATAATGTTTGGCATAGCGCAACAACTAGCCATATGGCATTGTGTTATAACTGGCATACTCGCTATCAACGCGTCGGCTCTTCGAGTTTGGGAGAGCTCTATTACATTCTTCAGCTGCGTTTTTGGATTGGCTGTTGGACTTGTGCTTAGTACTGATGTAAGTATAATGGCATACAATCGAGTGGCATATAATATAACTGGCATACTCGCTGTCAACGCGTTAGCACTTGGAGTCCGGGAAGTTTTATTACATGCCTTATTTTTTTTTTGCTGCATTTAAAACAACCTCTCTTAGGATGAGCGGTTGTTTTGTATAGCTAGCTCTAGCGGGATAGAGATGTTTGGCACGAGAGGTAGGGCTTTGCCCAGCTATGGGACACCCAAGACTGATTCTGTGTCCCACGATTTTATTAGAAACGGTAGAGCAACATACATAAATCTTACTTAAGTTTTTCCATGCCAAGTATTTCAATCGTTGTTATTAACGGTAATGTAAGTAAAGAAATAAACATTTAGGTGAAAATTATAGTGCACTTTTAAATCTTTCTGAACATTGAACGAAACTCAACCGTCACGCTAGAGTCGCTGACACTGGTTCGGGTATACTCAGCGTTTATATAAGAAATATCTTCAGTCCTGTGGTCAAAAGCACATATTAAAATGTATATTTGGTTTTCCAGGCTGGCATCAAACTAGTACACTTCATGGATTACGTATGGGTCGGCGCGTGGTGGCAATGCGTGATTCACGTGACGTTAACGTGCGGCGTGTTCGTGGTCCGAGGTCGGCCGTACTCGCCTGACGCGGTCGCGGCCGCCATGTTTGCGGGCCGCCGGCGGCTAGCCTGCGTGTTACCTGCGTTGCTGAGTCTCACTTGGACGGTGCTGATGCCCGTGTTACTCTGTGTAAGTACATCATGTGACGTTAACGTCTTCAACGTTTGCACATACAATATCACCCGTTTTACAGGATCCGTTTATTTTCCATGGCGTATGAAGTTGTAGGTGCGAGTTCACAGTTTCACACACCCGACAGTATTCCAGATCCAATAGCGAAGGATCCGCTGGTATTGTGAATGCGGTCTACATGTTGCGGGCCGCGTGCAATTGGCTTGCGTTTGTACTAAAAACAGTTCTCGAATCTAAACTCATTCTCTAATACTAACTTATTCATCTAGAATACAAAGAATAAAAAAGGAACATAGATTCTCATAACAATTGTGATTTTCAGGTTATTTGCGTTATGGATTTCCGGACGGGCCAGCAAAAACAGCTTTATACTTGGAGAAAACCTATCGGGTGAGCGTTTTACTTTTATTACATACTCTCTCCCAACAAATTCCCGATAATTTGGCAAAAAGATCCATGAAATGTACTTCTTTGTATTAGAATGGTAGCTTTCAAACATAAGTAAAGTCGTAGACAAGAACAAAAATCTCTTAACAGTTTGACTGCCACTAACACACGGTCATGAAAGCTGAAGTTGAGCAGTGAACGCATTGACAGTGTCGATTTTCGCTGAAGCTGAAGCTTTGGTACAACGTGTAACAAATGTTTGAAAATGTATTCGGTACTTTTCTTGTATGAAGTCATGAAATATTTCAATTTCCATAACTAAATAAAACTAGGAGATTTTTCTAAGCCTTGTTTTCTTTCAGATATTGGCCGGTATGGGCGCGTCAACTGGCAGTATTTCTACAACAAGGTGCTCTACTAGTGGTGCCTTTCACTGCTTTTACACAAACTTGGCGCTACATGAATAAAGGACCACCGGATATTTTAGACGTGAGTTAATGTAGTATAATTGTTTAGACAAAGTAGTCAGCTAAATGTCAGGGTAGTATTTTTCTGAAAAAATAATCGGACTGTTACATTTTAGTTGACGTTTTTGGCGTTAATCATTAATCGTCCGATTATATTTTAAGAAAACCATCCTAAGCTTGTTTAGTTGAAAACATGTTTAATTAACACAGCAGGATATTTTCAGTTATTTGTGCTTTACTTATAGCTTGTGTCAAAAATGTGCTAAAATTATAATAACTTACAACACATCACCTCAGGGAAAATATACAGGCTATTACAAACAAACAGATGTTGCCTGAAGGGCAACTACCCGAAATTTTGAAGATAGCAAACTATACCGAAATGGAACATTCCTTTATTTCAAAAAAATAGCAGAACTGAATTCACAGAATTTTGCAGTCTGCTTCACAGAATTCTGCAAAGTAGAGTACTTAACTGGCGTAAACAAGCTATCCAAGTGTTCCGTCTTGTCGGATTTTCCGGTTAGTTTTTTCATACTTTACAACTATGCTTTGTGTTTTATGCTGCAAGGATTACCCTGCCACCGAGTGTGTTGAAGAACTGGTAAGACTCAGTAGTGGAATTATAAATATACTTAAAAGTATAGAGTTTGATGATGCCTTATGTAGTTCTGTATTAGGTATTTATTTATTAGATTTACCATCAAATCTCAACAACGAATCTAAGAATTCTGAATGTTTTGTTTTTGTTCATGGTTGTCCTATCTACCTATATATTTTCTATCTATTCCAGCGCATTCAAAACCTGTATCGGCCGCGCCTCGACCCGCCAGAGTCCGGCCCGCGGCCCGTCCGCCCCCCTGCCCCCGCCCCCGACCCTCCGCCCAAGTACACGCCCCCGCCCTCCTACTCCACCGCCACCGGTGCAAGGCTACTCAACACTCTGCAGCGCAGCTTTAGGACATTAAGAAGGTAATTAACGCGTTGTGACCACCACCAGACGTTTCACATACTCCACTGCGACCAAAAAACCCCAGACATAGGGTACCAAAAATCGGGTAGACTGCACCAGGGACGCACCCGCAGTGGAATAGAATATGTGAAACGTGTGGTGCGTGCTAAATGGCAGCACACAGTGCGTAAAAGTGTGCTGCTAACGAGACCTAGATAAGATACCTTCAATTAATGGAATTTCCACAACGCCCTCTATAAAAGTAACTGAGGGAACCGAATCTGTAACGTCAACTTTTATGGATAAGAGTGCTGCTTACTTCGCTCGCCGCACTGGCAACTTATATTACACAGACAGCGGGTCTAGCTTCGCTTACCACGCTGTGTGACGAAGTGCGGTACGCTTTGCTCGCCACGCTATGTTAGATAGGGTTTGCAGCTCAATTCGCTCGCCGTACCACTCTGTGCCACGACATGACATCCCAACCATGGTATGTCATGGCACAGAGTGACAAACATTAAAACAATCAAACGCAACCACACTCGCAGAGAATCGCTAGAATTGATCTATGTACTGGCTAAGTAATAATTTTCGATTAAAGCAAAATCCTCAGAATGTCTTAATTATTTTTAAAGTTAGCTTGTTCTTTTCCAGAATGACATCACGTTCGGAGCCTCAAAACGACGACACATCACAACTCCCCATCACACTCAGCGAGACGGTAGAACGAGAGAACCCAGAAACGATACCTACCTACAGCGGAGTTTTCACAACGCCCTCTATCACAATAACCGACGAAACTGATTCCGCGCCACGAACTTCAACTTCAAGAAATTCCCTATCTCTAACCAGGGATTACTTACGCAGATCGTTTGTAAGGAAAAGCGATTCAGTGAAATCGATTAGATCTAGTTTACGACGTAGTTTCAAGTATAATAGTGCGTTGACAACGAGTCATGAACATTTGGTGCGCGATGTAGAACCTATTTCTAATACTGTGGCTATGTCGGCCATGTTGGATAGTGAGGGTACCGCGCATGCGCGCAGCCTTGCCTCTGTGATATGATCTACTGCTGAGAAAAACTGACTCTTGTAACTGCTGTCCATAAACGTGCTTTTACCTTGATGTTTCAAAGACGGTGTTAAGTTAGATACAAAAAGGTGAACAAATAACTCGGAAATTAAAAAGAAAAGAAATTTCGCCGTCTACGGCTAACTTAACATCCGCTTAATTAATGAAATAAGGTAAAGGTATATTTATTTGTCAGGAAGTCTTAGGTTAAGTTTGGCTTGGAGAATTTATACGGCGAAAAAATGTAGGCGATTCTGTCTAAATATAACTCTGATCCTATACGAGTCTCAAGTTCTAAATATTTATAGTAGTTGAAACTTTATTCTATACTAATTCCTTATTCTTTCTCCACTATTCTACTCTAATCTTTAGCTACAGTATTCTAGGTTAAGTTTCTTAGAGTAATTTTAGAGAGAATCTTCTGCATAATAAAAAACTAGTTTAGATTTTGCAATATTTTAACTAGGAATCAATAAATCATAATAAGTTGAAATGATTGTACAATATTTTACGCGATTATATTTTTTCAATTATTTTTAATGTTTTACAGAAATAATGAGAATCTCAGTTACATCACTATTTTTGTATTTAATACTTTAGTTTGTGTAAGCACAATAATTTTGCGCCATTTAATGTAGGTAGGTAGTAGATATAATACAAATATTACAATTTATTAAATGAACGCAGTATAACGAATAAATTCCGAGCTTAGTTTAAAATGTTATGTCATAGTTATACATAATGGAATGTGACAAAAATATTTACTAGAATGTGTTCGTAGTAGTGGTTAGTTTTTGTAAATTATTTAAGACCTTAGAATATTGATTGTTAATGAATTTTAATCAATGTGTAATTAAATATTTGTATGTGTTTCGACTGAGATGATTGTATTGTTGTGTGGTAACTCTAAGAAGTACAATGATTTACGCCAAGTTCCACCAAAGCGGAGAAGATTTGTGTAAAAACAACAACTCGAATTGATGATCGACGTCAGTGGCGCAGCGGGCGTGGGTCCGCCTGCGACACAGACGGTTCCGAGTTCGATTCCCGCCTCGGGACAAATGTTTGTACGATCTACAGATATTTATCCCGGGTGTTCTTTATACATAATAAAAAATACCTACTTTATGTAATGTCTAAAGTACATATAACAATTTATGTAGTACCCATTTCACGAGTCCTGCTTAGCTCTGGGCTAAATTAGGCTGTGTGAATTGTCCAGCATAATTTATATTTTTTTACTACTAGCGGCCCATTCCGGCTTCGCCCGGGTGGTCATTTTTTTCAGGCAATTTTTTTTATTCTCTCCGTAAGAACCATCCTCGTACTTCAAGAAATATTCTAAAAAAAGCATTAGCGAAATCGGTTCAGCTGCTCTCGAGATTTGCGCTTAGCAACACATTCAGCGATTCATTTTTATATTATAGATTATTTTTACAAATTTCTTCTGCGCTTTGGTGGAAAATGACCCTTAGAACAATAAGATGATTGGTTGTTAATGAATTTATAGAAGACTAGCTTGCTTTCTTTGTTCCTTTTTGCATTTAAACTGCACTTTTGTAGAGATTTCTAATAACAGTTCTCGGTCTTGTTTAGATTAGGGTGGCGCACGTGACTACCGTCCGTAATAAATAACAATGACGACAAGTCGCGCTGTTGCCGTACTTACTACCTAATGCGAAGGCTGCTTAATAGTTATCGCCACGGGCGATAGGATCTTATTCGCAATTCAAACCCCCCGAATACTCAAACGCATCTCAGATTTAAGGTCGTCTCATATAACGATTTTCTGACATATTTTCATTGAAAACTTTCAAAAAATGGCTACTTAGATGTGCTTAAATCTGAGATGCGTTTGAATATTCAGGCGTAAGGAATCTTATTCAATCAAGAAAAAGTTTCAAATTTTGTTAAAAAATCGATACAAGACTCGTGCCGATATTTACGATGTAGCCAAAAAACCAACTGACTGATGTGTGAGCCATGGTTAGAGGATTTGTTATTGTAGAATTCACGTGTATACTGCCGGGTGGTTTGTGTGTTCTATTTCACTATAATATTATGAAAAAAGTGAATAGATATTGGTTGTTACTTCTCGGTATTCTTAACATTTTAGTTCTAGTCAATAAGTAGCTTCCACTTAATTTTTGATCTTTACATCACATTTTGTTTCACTTATTTTAAGTTTTATTTTGTTCTTAAATATTGCATTCCACATTGTAATGTTTACAAATTCATAATAAACATTTTTATGTACCTATTTACTTATTGTTTTATTTTATTAGACTTGGGCGAACCATAGGAGGTCTTGACGGTATCAAAATCCTTTTCACATCACCTACTCGACAATTTTACATCATCATATAAGTCCACAGCTGGTCATGCGACCTCTAAAGGACGCGACGCGACGACCGACGTCACGAAAAGCGGTCCTGTGCCACCTTATCTACTTACTCTCCGTAACCGCTACAATCTCGAGCGAGAGCCTCATCCATCAGTCAACCTTCTCATACTCCGTTCCGCAATCGGTATTAGAGAACTAATGCCTTAAATTTTACCCACCGGTTACTGACTCAACAAGCTGCCTACTAAATTTATTATGGGCTTTCCACTGCCAGTTGTCATTCTGAGAACTTTATCTCGGTGAGGAATGAGAGTCCATTTTACGACACGTGCTTTATATCGGTCGGACGCGAGGGAGTTACTAGAATCATGAATATGACGTCCCATGACGTAAGAGATTGCTTTATCGTCTTGCTTGGTTCAAAGATCCTAGTTTTCTTGGCTAAACTAAAACCTTTATGGCCCAAGACGCACATGTCGGTCAGCGCCATCGCCGTAGCCGTGCGGGGCTGAGCTGCTGTGAATGCGTTAATAATAAATGAAGTTAAATTATCGAATTACGATTAGCAGACCAAGAGTGTAATCAGGTAACATGCAGTGTAGTCAGGTGACTACAAGGTAATTTTTTAGTTCTTTCCTGCTTATAAAATATTGAGTGATAAAGATAAAAGAAAAACAATCAATTCTTTATTATACTGTAATATAACAAAAACACAAGTCAATAATTCTACAAAATACTTAAAATAAGTTAGCTGAGGTAATTAAATATTATCTTACTAATTATTTTTACCCTAAAAACCTTTCATAAGATGAGAAAGAAATAGATCGAATTAACATTACATACCACTTAGCCACATCAACGCTTATGGCGGCGGCGTTAGCAAGTTTAGCAAGACTCAATGCCGTTTTTCAACTATGAGATACTGAAGTCTAAATTGTATCATATTTTACAACTTGAACTTCTCTCTGTCATTGCAAAATATAGGCTAAATTATGCTAAAAATACAATATCAGCTAACACAAATGTTATAAATAGCACATACAAAATTGATTTAACATCGCAGGAGATTCCGTATAAAACGAATTTATACCTAATAACAAAATTAACTTATTTTGAGATTGACAGAAGTTTATAGGTGGTTTGTCGTATTATTTCGCATTACTCACAAATTTTTCGAGGCACGTATAAAGTAAAATTAACGTCATAATTGTCATAGAGTCAAAAGATCGTGCAAAAAGAGAAGTCTCTTAGGAATTGAGGGCGCGCGTGTGCCAATGTACTACTGTTGTTGCGTTAATATGTAAGTTCACCGTTTCACCACAAGACTTCTCTTTTTGCACGTCTAATGCACTCCCACATAATTCAATTTACATACTAACAACAACTATACAATAGCTAATGATTGTTGAAACAAATTCATAAAATTAAATACTTATTGAAGATCACAATAATCAGTCAAAATTGATACAATATTTTCATGCGGTCAGGGAACTCAAATTACCTCATCAAAGAGTTCATATTCAGTAGAGACTTGGCTGCCTTGGAATCTGTGGGCTCCTTTTTCTTTGATGGGTCCAGCATGAAGCATTTCCACAACCTGTAACATAAATCACAAAATGTTATCTATTTGTTGAAATAATTTGATTATAAGGCAATGCCTCTGTTGGTTTTCTTTATTATCATATTTGAGCGACTGAAAGAAACTAGTGCAAAACAACACGGGTACTAAAATTTAAGCAACATATACTTGGCGATACCTCATGTTGCATCTTGAAGTTATTTTATTAAACTGGTAAGTATACAAAGTTGCCTACAATTCCAATTTCTAAAAAACTCAAAAAAAACTCCTCAAAATACATAAATGCCTCAATAAAACTTTTAAACTCAATTTTAAATGTATATTTCTAAGGAGGGACCCAAATACTGGTGGCTCAATTTTGTAACCGCTGTAAGTACTGTTTTCGCAAGATCTCTGCAGCAGAATGAAGTTAAATGTGAATTAATATATAAAATTAAGTGCTCATTATATACATATATTAATTATATTAGCACGAGCTGACACGACAATCAAGGTGTCGGCCTTACCTCAGCGTCTCGTCAGCACCCGCCGACAGCACCGTGGTTCCGTCAGGCGACAGAGCGAGGTGCAACACTCGAGCCATATGTCCCGGTAACTCGGCGACACGCGTCATCGTAAGATACTTCCATTTACGAGCTTGTAGCTAGCTTATTGATCGTTATTGATTGTGTCGGCCTCACCTCAGCGTCTCGTCAGCACCCGCCGACAGCACCGTGGTCCCGTCAGGCGACAGCGCGAGGTGCAACACTCGAGCCATATGTCCCGGTAACTCGGCGACTCGCGTCATCGTTGGATACTTCCAGATGACGAGCTTGTTGCTTGCGTAGCCGTGGCCGGAGATTAGCTCTTTGTAGTGCGTGCTCCAAACTATTGAGCATACCTGGGGATGAAAAATAAGGTTAATTATTAAAAAGTAAACTATTTGTAATATACACATTTTTAAAACATTATTTTGGCCTTCACTGATCTGGATTTGATTAATTTTGTGGCAGCAAGAACACTCCCATGAATGTTAGTTTTCTTATAAAACAAATTGCTTTGTCTATTCGGGAGGTACGCTGCTACCCACAACCACATATACAAAAACCATCATCACCAATGACTGGATGTAGAAGAAGGGTGATCTAATGATACACAGACATATTAGGCATCCCTACATACTAAATATACTTAGTATCTACTGTGTTGAGATTGGTGCCGGTATTGACGTTCCATATGGGAATGGTGCGGTCGGCAGTGCCACCGCCTGAAGCTAGGATGCCGGCTCAGTCAACACGCGACACATTATCCTGCGTACTAAACATACCTGTGACTTAGTATCAACCGTGTTGAGATTGGTGCCGGTATTGACGTTCCATATGCGGATGGTGCGGTCGGCTGTGCCTCCGCCCGAGGCTAGGATGCCGGCGTTCCACGGACACCATGCGAGCCCATTTACAGCGGCTAGGTGCTGGCTGAAATCATTAGATAGTTTGACGTAAGATAAAACCTCTAACCGTGAAAAACTTACATTATGTTTTCTGATATTTATTAATTCTTCCCTAGGACTACGAGCTAGTATTCAAATAATTAAAGAATCCTGATTATTGATTCCCCTTGATTATTTAATTTTGAACATAAGAAAACAGCTTCACCGATTAGATGGCTAATAAACCTCCTGGTGAAATCTGTTTAGCTTTCATAGGCATCAAGACACAATGAAATCGAATCGAAGTGCATTTGTAAAGATCTAGCGCATTGACGAGCATTACATCTCATCATGTGCGCCACTTCTTTATATTCTGTGAAATGTGCCTAACATTGTTGATAGGGCTCTGTGTTTTACCAAAACGTTCTATATTAGTAGTAACAATTCTTAAGTGTTTGTACTACAGATAATCTTTAAATTCAATGTATTTGGTGGTATAAAAAGCAAGTAATTTTAAGGATATCTTGTAAATTTTTAAATTGAATATTAAAGCTTACTTGAACGAGTAGAGATGCTGCGTTTGCGAATGGTGTTGCCCTTGTGCGACTGGCCAGATGTTCAGCAAGTTGTCGTTGCCGCCCGAAGCAAGGTACTTGCCGTCAGGTGACCATTTTAGATCGCAGATCTGTAGGAAAGTGGTGATTCATCAAAATGGCTGTGAGGAAGATACGTTGGACCTGTTGCATGCGACAAGTACAATGGGCGGCCTTATCGCTTAGAAGCGATCTCTTCCAGGCAACCTTTGTTTGGAAAAAATTATATGAATTTAAGGAAAGGCAGGGGGTGTACCACAGGTATCTAAATAAGAACATAACAAGAATACTAAAAATCAAATAATAAATATTACAAATACCAAACTAAATAATACACTACTTAAATACATAAATAAATAAATAGTAATATACATATATACCAAAATTCATTCTTTTGGCAAGAAAAACTCCTTGACGTGAGCTTTAAAAACTGGCAAGGATATAGTTTTTCTAATGGACTCTGGTAGTGCATTCCACAACCTTATGGCCTGGAAAGAGAAGGATTTGTCGCAGAAACTGGTTTTGTGAGGCTTTTTACCTTCTAATAATAAAGTAACTCTGTCGGCTACCTATCTGTAACCTTTCAGCTTATGGACTCAACCAGTGTTAATGAAACACAGCGATTATGATCTTCTAAATAACAAATTGCAACACAGGGATTTAGCAATGAGGAACTAAGCAAGACATAGAGTACTTTTAATCCAGGGTTTTTCCTGGTCTATTTTTTATCGTCTATTCCTATTTAAAGAAAGGGTAAAATACGTAACAAGTAAGTAACAATAAACGAAATCTCCTATTAATAAAAGAAATCATCTCTTTGCACTGTCATAACTGCACAAACTGAACTGCACAGGCAAGACGGAGCGTGAGACCGGGCCATTATCCAGCGATTACAACATTCGCGGGATGAGTTTGAGGGTCGATTCTAAGGCCGCGACCCCCGCGGTCGAGTTTTAAACTTACCTCCTGAGTATGCGCATTGATCGTAGCAACAGAATGCACTCTCTGTCTCACGTCGTGGTGGATGATATTGCCGTCTCGCGCGCCGCTCGAAACTATGTACATGTTCCACGATAGAGAGCCTACTCTGCCTGCGTGGCCGTCCATTACCTACGAACAGTTCTACAGATTAAGAAACACTCAACTACATACACAAAAATATGACGACCTCTGGCATAGTTGGCAAAGGACCACCCGCGACATAGGAGGTTGCGGGTTCGGGACGCTTCGAGACGAATATTCGTACGATCTGTAGATATTTTGTTCAAGGTGTTCTGGCCTTCTGCTTCATAAAACATAACTGTGTAATGTATTAAGTTTATACCATAATAAAAGCTCCACTTAGGGCCTAGATGTTGCTGTATGAATTGTCCAGCATTATCCATTAAGTATAATTTTTATGAAATTAGCTACTCCTAATTACTCACTTCTAAGAAGGTACATTTTAAGCTTATAATTTACTGTATGTTTATGTTTAACAGTTAGTTATTCTTAAGGTATATGCATAGGTTGAGTCACTTTAAATTATGAGATAATTTTTAATATATTTAGTTTTTTAGTTGTAATTCTTATATTTCTTATGGGCCCTATGACGCTCATTGGGGAAGCTTTATGTCTATGGCCTATGCTAATGATGCTGATTTATATGCCATGGGCTCTCAGTCTTGTCTTGACTGAGTGTCTTGATAGGTAAATTACATTCCAAAAGCATTCATAAGTACAGGAACAATGACATGATGATGAAAACAATTACATACCCTCAATCGTTTAATCCTCTCACAGTCCCACAACTCAACCGTCGCTGAAGAGGTTCCCACAGCCAGATGGGAGCCCCCACCCTGCATCCAGCTAACAGAGCTGACTGTCTCGGACCCCTCCAAAGAGCAAAGCTCCTCGATCTGCCCGGTCCCAGCATTCCACAAGTACACGGAGTTGCCAAGAGCTACAGCTAGGATGTTTGATGAACTCCAGTCTAAGAGGTTCAAGTCTGTAAAAAATTTATGAAAATATAAAACTTCAACCTTCGTAAAACTACAATGAAAATGTTCGTAAACTGCAATAGAGCTACCAATGAAAACATTGGTAGCTCTATTTTATGTCTATTAATAATGTTTGTAAATTGTAATGTAACCTATTATGGTATGTAGTGTAGGTATTTGTTTTCTATTTTGTTCATTCATGTCCAGTCCATCCTAAGGTTGCCTGGAAGAGATCGCTCTCAGCTATAAGGCCGCCCTTTATACTTCCTTTATTCTATTGTTTATTCCTGTATTGTTTTCTGTTTTGTGTGGTATAATAAAGTATTTTCTATCTATCTATCTTCAACAATTACTCAGTAAAAGAAAAAAAAAATCAGTGCTTTATTTTTGGACCGTAGAATAAGTTAATTAAGATCTGTTACTTTTCTATGGTCTGAAATAAATTATTATTATGTCTCTCATTTACCATGATCTCGGGCCATAAAGTGACCCGGTCCTTTGGAAGGCTTGCGTGGTGCCGAAGCCAACAGCACAGAGGCCCTTTGAGAAGTTAATCTAAAGGCGATGGTTACACATAGCGGGTATCATCCTCGGGTTATTATTATTATTTCCTTTCCACCATACAGGACTCTTGGACACCTCACAAATGACATAAGTAGAACTAGGAAATAAAGTGATAACTTTTTTTCTCTACAATATTTTTAAATCAACCATTCCATACCTGTCTACCTAATACGGGGCAAGAAACCTTGCTAAAGTAGAGCAAAAATAGACAAGGTTAAAAATAGATGTTTTGGTTATGGTTATGGTTATGGTAAGTGTACTCCTGTTTCCGCACTTGGACTCCGATTGGTCCTTTGTGCGTGGTGTGTGTTTACTAGTTTAACCAGCCTAACTCCGACCAGAAGCGCAGAATATTCCTGGGATCTTCGCAGGCTTCGCGGAGTGACCTCGGGTGGTCGAGGATTTCTAGTCGTTGCGCTGTTACTCCCTCGCATTCCAGGACTACGTGGGCAGCTGATTCTAGATAATACTCTAGATAAATAGATGTTTTTTGTATGGCATTGATATTTATTTTCATAATTTGTTGTTGTAACAGCAAAAGAAATACATACCTATTATGAAAAAATTTCAACCATCTACCTTTTATGGTTCAAAAGCGATTCCGCAATTTCGTTCAAACTTCCACAAAAGTAACACTTGCCTATAATAGACCCTTTTGCCCATCCTATGGAGTGTCTAGTCTACGCAAATGTCGGCGAAGTCAAGGGACTGCTGCACCTGCTATCCAGACCTCAACCAAGATTCAGTGTTTGAGTTTATCTGAACCCCAATTATTTAACTACCTAGTTACACTTATTTTGAGAAAATACCATTGATATACTCACAATAATCATTTTGGATCTCAGGAGCATCCAAAATCCTATCTGGAGTTTGTGGGATGAATCTTGATGTGTTCTTCACTGATGATGGAACTTTGGCCTAAAAAATATATAATATCTAATCAAAATATTCATGCACCATCTTAACAAATAAATAATGTTGAAGTTATAATTTTTTTACAAAAAAATGCACATGAAAGTACAATACAATATTTGAAATTGTTTTTATTTAATATCAACTCAATTTATCTGAGCTACATTATTATTATACCTGAGAGTAAACTACTCGGAGTCTGTTCTGGTACCCCTCAGGAGCAGCAGGGGCCTTGCAAGTGTACTGCAAGAGTCTCCCCGGTTCAGTATCAGCGAGGGCTCTGCCAATAGCTTCACTGGCAGCTGACGGCTCTGGCTCTTCACTTTTATCTTCATCATTTTTCTCACGATTCATCTGGAATATTTAAGAGTTTTATTGAAGTTAGTAAGCATTATAAAGTTACATAACTTATGGTGATGTCTTCCTAGCCTAATTTCAGCCACAGTGGCCAACCTTGACATAATATATGTGGGGTATAAAAGCAAAAGTGCCTCAGTCCATATGGAGTCCATATGGACTGAGGCGCTTTTGCTTTTATACCCATCATATGAAAGACATATTATAGTGCACAGGTGTGTGTGCAAACCCAGGTGAACTCTCTATTGCCTCACTATCATAAAATAATAAGATATTTTGCTAAAATTATATTTTTACTTACCATGTAATGGCACAGGTCATAGTTGGAATTACTTCTAGATGGTATGAACCTGTCAGCTTTATTAGGCGTCTTGGAGGCTTTATTAGGAGTGGGTGTAGTGGAACGGCCTGTAAAACAAGTATTAAATATCACGTGATGTGTGGGATGTGCATAACAAAGAGAGTTGAAGAAAGATGGTTACTTACCTGGAGATTTGTTTTTAGACGGAGTTTTCTTCCCTTTCTTACTATCATTTCGTGTTGGAGTTTTATTGCTAGAGAGCACACTGTTATTACAACTCTGGTTGGCCGAAATAGAGAGCTTTTGCATCGACTGGTTACAGGTGCTCACACTCACATTCGAATGATTTTTGAACGATGCACTCATTGAAGGATTCATGTTTTCATTGTTCCCTTTTTTAGACAATCGCTGCAGCGGACCTCGAAACAAGGGTCCATCCATTGTAGCCAAACTGTTTATTTCATTGAGATAGTTAAATTGTGCCATTATTCAAACTAGTTTACAGCCTCAGCTTGTAGCCGTAGCCAGTGAAGTGTACAGGAAAAGTATTGTTATTTTAAAACTCTATTCAGTTATATACGAAAAAATAGTGAACTTCATCAAATAAACAGAAAAAGGAAGGAAATTGTCCAAATAAAATTTCACAAAAACGCTAACCTTTGCAGCCAGTCACGGACTTTTTGAAAAGTTCGTTATTTTGAAATTGAACTGAATCAAACTGACATTGACAATGGAGGGCATTCACGTCCATATCTTTTGACAAGCATGCATGATGCAGGCCATCAACACGCATGTCTTCAAACTTGTTCAAACTATTTTAGAATTATAAATCTCTAATAGAAATTCTAGAGCCTCTCCCACCCAACCCTACAAGACCTCAACCATCCCACAACACTCGCGCGAGAATCACGGCAAAAATTGACATTATTTTATTTGTTGTAGTTAAGCGTAGGAAGAGGGCCCCGGGCGGCACATGAAAGGGGGCGGCAGGAAGCGCCAAATTATAAATTAGAAAAATGTAAAAAATACTTAATAATACAGATATTCGAAATCACACGCCTAATGTTAGGTACCTATATACGTAAGTGAAAGGATAAGTTAGCGTGCGAAAGAGAGGCGGCGCGGCGAGCGAGGTGGAGTCGAATGCATTGGAAGTGGCGACAATCGCACGTCTCACCGCGCCGCCGCGCCGCCCCGCTCCGCCGTGCAGCGCAGAGCCGCCCGCGCTGCACGGGATTACTCACTGCGGTAAAAAAAATCGCGGCTCGCACCGTTCGCCAATAGTACCTACTCATGTTTTGGACGTTATATCATGTTTCGTATCAGTAGGTAAGGTACTGCAAAAGCAACGGCGGCACCTATTTTGAGTACTCAGTCCGCTACAGTCATTTTCTATGAATTATATCACAACACCAAATAGCACAAAATGTAACAAGTACCTAGTTACCCTAATGCAAAGTCACTTTGTCAAAGAACGCAAAAAAATCTAAGGAGACGGTAAAATTTTCACGTTTAGATCCACAATCCAGTTACAATAATTGTTTCTTCTGACTGCGTATAAAAAAGAGAGACCCTAGATTTAAAAAAGTAACACAAAAATCGAAAAAAAAACACAAAATTTTCGCGGCTCGCTCCGCTCTCGCCGGCAATGTCTTGTCTGGTCCCTGCTCCGGCCGGCAAAATCTCACGCTACGCCACTAAATGTAGATCCCTGTTAAGTATAATATAAACAATTTTGCACTTTGTTAACGAAATTTGTCCTTGAGGTTGTTCTTGATAGATACACCAATTTAATTTTACTCTCACATTTTAAAACAATATCTAATCTACCAACAATAACAACTTCTTCATAACAAAATCTAACCGCATTATGACGATTATGCTTGAGCGGTTAGATTTTGTTACGATTGTTAGTCGAACTAACTATTAAAAACAAAATAATTTTATGGACTATGTACCTATAATACCTAATGAATTATGTAGGTATCGTTGTAGAAAGAGAAATCTACGATATAGATACTTCTTAGCTTCTCTTTCCAATGCCTGACTGAAGGAACGGAAGGGTTTCGATAAGGATTTGCCAAAATCCTAGAACTAGAACATGTAGTTTCGCCGCCGTAAAAAGAGATGAAATAATCAATCTACGTTCGCCGCGTGCTCTCAGATGTCACATAATAAACGTTATTCTGGCACACCCAATACAAGTTTAAAGTCCGGTAACGCTGTATGGCTATCTGCGGTCAACATTGCAGCATTTGGCATTATAGTCCATTCGAAAAAAAAACCCAATTGGTACAAGTTATGCTTAGTCTGGGTTCCTATTCTGTGGTTTAGATGATAGAGATTATAATGCGTTTATTACACCTAACGGGTACAGTGGCGAGTCGGTAAATAAGCTCTCGGCCAAGAGAGTCTCCGAACCGAGTGGGTGGTCACACGTATTTACTAAAGTGGCGAGTCAGTTCAGTTTTGATCACGCTTAATTATTTGAATTTAGGATAATTTGAAAATAAAAACATAAACACACACATTACTTGGTGACGAACGAGTGGCGAGTGGCCGAATGACAAGCGAGTGCGTGTTCCTGCATGCCGAGCGGTATATCGAGGCGCTGGCTGCTGCGGGGGCAGAAGACTGAAGCGGGGAGGTGGGTAGTTGGCCTAGTTAACAGATTGGGATTCTAGTGACTCTCTCGCCTCTCTGCTCGACCTAGTACTCGGCCGAGCACTCGTTAGTGATTATACCAACCGAGGAAGCTGACTCGCCACATAAGTTACTCTATGCTCGCCACTGTACTCGTTAGGTGTAATCAACGCATAATACACCTACCTATGGTGTAGAATGTGTAGATAGTCCCAAGCATAATTTTACACTAAAAAATAAAGCATACATTTTTAAAAGAAACATTTATTCAAGATTGATCCATAAAATAAACTTAAAATAGGAACAAATTAATGTCGTTTCGTGTTATACAAAATACAAATACTTTGTTTATTGCATTCATAAGAACCAATGCCATTATATATAAATGATTTTTATTTAAATCATTTATTTTAATCATCTAAATCACTGAAAAACTTATTCAAATAAATCATAAAAGATATTATATGGTTTATGAAATGAATAAAATGCATGTCGTGCATCGCTAACAGAGTTAAAAAACATAAAAAATATCAGTACACTTTGTTTTAATCTGCACAAAGTATCGCAGCTTTTATATCAAACATTTCTTTAAAATAAAGTTTTTACCACCGAACTGTATAAACCATGCACCAACCAATTTTACATTGCTTTAAACTCAGTTTTAACAAACGTAAAAAAGGAGATTGGCAATTATGCTGTAACTTTTAGCTATAATGTTATTAATCGCTAAGTTTAATCACTATTAATGTTTCATTAGACAAATTATTAATTTTATTTCAAAATCAATTTGTTGAAGCAGGAGACAAGTTTGTTAAAACAACAAATCATATTAATGTGCACTGACATGATCTCAAGGAAGCATGTCTTCGTCTTAGAGCTTAAGCTTTAGTTTAAATTGATTTCAGCAGGTTAAAAAATCCTGAACAAACTTCTAGTAACGGTGTATAGCCTAACATACTAAATAATAAAAACTAATATCTAGCACCATCATCATTATACATCGTTGTTATTATATTTACAATTATGCCATTAATTTAATTATAATAATTAACCATCTACAAAAGTAGCTAGGTAGGAATCTCAGTTTTTACCGATGTTCTTATAATTTGCAATTAAACAGTTAAATTTCTGAAATGGCACTATTATTGGCATTCCTTAACATACAATCAACAGTATAAAAGCTATACATATACAATGATAAATTTTCCAAAAATATTTGCTTGTATTGTAACAAACAATTCAATTTATGACCAACTATGATTTTATAGAAAAGTACGAATCTCAAAAAGTCGAAAAGATAAGGCATGCAATGTATACATGACTGTGCTCTTTAAGACTATAAAATGTATGAAGAGATCACTTTTAAAATAAAACATATTAAACGATACTATCAAGCTATTTAGTAACAGACTGAGCCAACGCCCACGTCCGCAACGCATTATGAGCTCTGGACACTTGAATTTGTATGAAAACAGATCCAAAGTTGCCTGCATTTCATAGGTACTAGCGACGAAATGCAGGTGTGAGTTCAGTTTGGACACTTATTAAAAAAATTGTCTAATTTAATTAATCAAATATATTTTTTTCCTAAAGTCTGTTACACCCAGCCAGAATGAACAAAATGGCGGATACCATACTTTCCATGTTTTGAAATTATAAAGAGGCCTTTGATTTATATAGTATTTGGAGATTTATGAGGTATTTTCATACTTTTTTTAGCTAATATAATTATAATATTTAACATAGGTTAATAAAATAATATAATATTAAATACATTTTGCTAAATCATGGTTCTTACGAGTTAAAATGAAGATGCAACATAATTTGCCAATAAATGATCATACTGAATAAATTTCATGAAACATACTCACTCTACATTAGCACATTGAAATCTAGGTAAAAAAATCACAGTTAAATGAGCAAAATTGTCGTTGTTCATTCAATTTCGAGATTTCGTTGTACTTATAATTTATATTAATATTATATCAGTTCTCTAATTTCGCAATAAGATTTTTTATTTGATTAACTTATAATAATAACTAAGCTAACACTTTTATCACAAAATTTCACTAGTAGTTTAATTTTGCATTTTTATGTTGAAATATATAAAAACGAGAATTTTAAATTTACCTATTTAAAATTAGATATCAAATTTGAATGTTATTAATATATAAAACATGATACTGTCATGCATTCATTGAAATAATTATAAAATACTTTGCGACTCGATACGTTTCATCTTACATAAAAAAATGCGTACACGGCAGTGGTCGTTGTAGGCAGAGAATGGTCTTTTAATAATAGCTTTTACGACTAACTATTAAAATAATGTCATAATGTGAAAATCCTAAATCAGTTCAGGGATTTTAAAGCTAATATATTTGTTCCTTAAAATTGTTCTATTTTAAATAAAAGATAATACAGATAATACTATAAAATAAACTAATGTCATAATAATAAAAACGAACATTTGAGACAATTTCGCGTACAAACTAAACGCATATTCGTAGGTTGTATAAAAAGTACAAAAACTACCTAGTAAATGCCTGTGCTACGAACACGATTTATTGATGACATTCATAATGTGGATATGTCCTGGGTTGTCTACTGTTACGAAACAGGAGAATTTGTCGTCATGACCAAGTCTTTTTGAGTTCATCCCTGTCAGTTTAATGCAGGCCAGTATATCTTTTCTTTTGGATCCTTGTTTGAAACTGAAACAAAAAACACGCTCTGTTAGCTATCAAAAGCTTTTGTGGGAAGATTGCCTTAAGGTTACATGCGCACTGAGCGGATAGCCGCTTTATGGGAAGCCAAATAGAATGAAACCACTACGTTTTACGGGCAGACGCCACAATCTGCTGTCGGCAGCCGCATCGCATTGCGAATACAAACGATTTTCTCTTAAATATTTTTCATTGCGGCCAACAGGACGGCTGGCCGCGTTCCAGCTAACCGTACAGTAGTATTGTAGTGTGTAATGCGTAGGGTATATTAGGGCCACTAAGATTTTTGTAAAAGTAATCGAAAATCAATGAAACATGATGATTTTTCCAGAGGTAGCAAACAAAATGAAAGACAATTTTTTATCTTCATCGTCATCTCAACGGTACCGCGCTGCTGTTTTCCACGACCATAAATTAACCTTACCATATAACGCCCCCCGACTTTTTAACCTCACTCAAAATCTTCATCAGCCTATGTTAGTCCACAGCTGGACATAGGTCTCCCCTAATGAGCGCCATAGCGCCCTGTCTTCAGCACTTAACCTACAGTAAGGGTATGTAAGATACTCACGTTTTAGATTTCCATATAGCTTTCCAGCAGTGTTGGTTTAAAAGGTCGTCAGCAAAGAAGAAATTCGTTGACCCAGAGCCAGCGGTGTTAGCATTAGCATCATCCGAAGGCACTTCTACTCTGGTCTCGTGGGGGCTTGCAAGCGGCGTCATAGCGTTTAGAGATGGTCTAAGAAAAAAAAGTTTATTAGCATTGTCAATGCGCCCTAAAACTACTAAAAAAAATCGATTGTCATAAAAAATCGAATCGGTAAAGCATTAAATAAATAATGCCGGACAATACACACAGCATTTTCTAGCCTCAAGCTAAGCAGAGCTTGTGGGACGGGTACTAGATAACTGATAAATATATAATACAATACATTACATAGATAGATATTTTTATTATACATAGAAAAACAACCAGAACGGGTGTTCTGGTTATGTATTGGTATATATTGGTGAACAAATGTCTGCAGATTTGTCCTGAGGCGGGAATCGAACCCGCAACCTCCTGCGTCACAGGTAGACCTTCGCCCACCGCGCCACATTGGTCGTCAATTAGTACATGACTAATTGATTATCACTCGAGTTGTCAGAAGTTAAATAACCGCGTGGACGGAGTAGAGGAAGTTTGGTTTGCTTGCTGGTTCAAGTCCCGCCTGTCGTTAAATTTTAAGATGTATAAATGCTTAATGAACTTTACCTGCCGCTCTTACTCCCAGTCCGCATTCTCATATCATAAGAGATATCCCAGAACACGATTTCAGCAGCCATTGTGACCAACACCAACGGCGGCTGTTCGTCAACTGGTAGGTGCGGGGTTAGGAACTGCCCTGAAGAGCGGTACAGTCGGGAAGGCACCGGGGAAAATGAGCAAGATTGGACCTTGCTTTTGTGGTGACGCAGTAAGCTAATCTGACGCTGGGCTTTGATGTTCCATATCTGCAAAAGGAATTTAGTTTTAAAACGCTGCTGCAATCTAAAATACTATCTAGATGTGGGGTCGGCGCAAAAAACCCGTCTCCGTAAATAAGAGAGCACTTGTAATGTGAGCTCTTTTGTTTAGTTCGACTGAAACACAGCCAACGTAAACACGTGTTACAATACCGCAATGTGTATTCAAAAATTGCAATAATAAAAATAAAATATTATTTGTTAATTTAAATTTAAATTATAACTCTCTTTCTCTCTTATCTATTAAACAGAGCTTTTTAGAAACCCGGCTCACTTCCATTCACAGTACATACTGCCACACCCTGCTTGGGTACCATTGTGTTTCTTATACATTACCTAGATAGACCTATAAATGTACACAATGATGCGATATAAATTAATATGAAATATGAACTTATTCTACATTTATTTACCTCAAGTGCGCTCTTATATATATTTTAAAGCTAAAAGTCGTCTCCGTACGGCTTTTACCTTTGATTTTGTATGTGACCTGAAATCTAGATACTATTTGTGATCGCACTGTATCTGTCTCCATTCACATTGTATTCCATTTTCCATTTGTTTATAATCTAGTTTTTCCAGATAGTTCCAGACTGGTACAGTCTGTTAATAATAGATTATAAACACCTCTCTAAACCTATAGAATGCAATAAATGATTGAGTACCTATCGAGTATAATTTATGTATGAATCTTGTTATTGTACTATCTTACACGAATCTATTGGTAACAAGAGATAACACAATCCAGAAAACAGACCACCGCCACGCTACATCTAGTCAGTCTGCAAAATGGTAGCTAGTATTACCATATTTTTATAATTAAGAACAGAAAATATACATTAATGTGTAGCGGGATGTTAATAGAAACACCTTCACGTACAGTAAATTATTTATTATACCTACGGTTCACAAATATTTCCAATACTGAGCCGTAATATATACGGTTCAACTATATGTATGGTTCAACCCGGGAAAAAGGTATTCGATACGCTCCCGGCAAGTGCGTCCGCAGCAGAGTACGCGGCGCAGCAAGTGAGGGAGGTGTCACCGAAGGAGTGAAACGAGGGGGGGAAACGTCCAGGCTAGTGCGGCTCTTCCGATGTTCTTAATTATAAAAATATGGTAATACAAGCTACCATTTTACAGTGAGTTTAAGAGCAAACATACCACAACATTCCCCGAGCTAAGGCCCATTGCTAGGATGTTGCCGTCGGCTGTAAGATCGCACGACGTTATCTCGTTATTGATCTGAACTTCTTGAATCAGGTTGAGCTCGGTTTGCGCTCCTTCGTTTAGTTGATACGTCTGAAAAAATAATTATAATTAGTTAAATCTAGAGCACTAATGTGTGAGACTTGTGTTATCTTACTTATCAATCGACTAGCTGCGCCCCGCGGTTTCACCCGCGTGGTGATAGATATTTTGGATAATATACAATATATTATTATGAATTGTAGCGTAGCCTATGTGTTATTCTGATGTATAAGCTATATTGCAAAGTTTCATTAAAATCCATTCAGTAGTTTTTACGTGAAAGAGTAACAAACATCCATCTATACTTACAAACTTTCGCGTTTATAATATTAGTAGGATAAGTCCCATAAAAATACATTAAACATTTTCATGTTTTGCGCGTAATTTGACGAAAACGTTGGACGCTGTGGACGCCATCTTGTTCTATGACGTCATGAATTCATGAGCTGCTACTGATGACAGTTGATACTTTTTAGTTTACACAGCCGTATGCCGTCTAATTTTATTTTATTTATTTGGGAAACAAAAAGCTTATACTTAGGTATAAATAGAACGGAGTAAATAAAGCTAACTACAATTTCATGAGACATTTGAAGATTCGAAAAAATTAATATTAAGAATTTTAAAATGTGTTTTGTTATTTTATGAACCAAACCTAACATTTTCCGACTGATTTTTGCCTAAGCTATCTCAATAATATATTTTAGATTTTTCTCAAATCAAGTAACAAACTCTATTGAATGTGTGTCTCAAGTTTTCGAATAAATGTAATGTTTTATCTATCTATAGGTGCCTTATTATTATCATTAAAAACATCCACACCCACCTGAAACATCATATTCCGTCCATCGCAAATCACTAGAACATTCTTCTTGAACGCCGCACACCTTACATTCACGTCTAACTGCCTCGCGTTCAAAATACTCGATAACTTCAGCTCCTTATTCCATAGCTTGATAGTAGCGTTATTCTCGACAGTGATAAGATGGTTATCCAGTGCGTAGAATGCAGCGACTAATCCGCTCCCCTTGCATAGTTCTTTGGTGTCTCCGTTGGGGAATTTCCTGTCTTTGGACTCGAGGCTTACGTCGCTTGAGGAGTTGGACATGCCGTCTGATGGTATTGCTTTCTTCTTTACACCTGTGGAGGTAGTGGGGTTTAGTTTCTGCAAAGTTTTACTGCCATTTTAGGGAACGTACCCATATAGGATACGTGATCCAATTGTTTACCTTCCTCGCCCCTGTCGGTGACCACTCGTAGTATATGGGATAGGATCCCCCCACTAGTTTTCACGTAGTATTTTATAAATATGGTGCCTGGATTTTTTTTGTCTCGTATTTGTCTTTATTAATAAGACGCTGCCACGTGACGCAATAGTGCGTATATGCTACAAGGTACAAGCTTCGTAATTTGAATATAGATCGACAAACTACTGTAGACTATGTGACGAAGACCTAAGACCCCCAAGCGTGGTATTTTGAAGACCATCCCGCTCCTTCTTTTGAGGCGGGAATCGAACCAAACCTCCTTTACGCAAGCGGACCTTCGCCCACCGCGCCACAGAGGTCGTCGTTTTTATTAAATTATTTGAGCTATGTCGAATACAAGTAACATCTACCTTGTATATCATTCAGTATCTCCTGTGAGCCGAGATATACGTTCCCTCGTTGCAACATGACCGTGTTCCAATCTCCGTCGTTAGTCAGCGTATAGGCCATTATACATCGGTTCTTGCCAGATACCATCATGAGGTTGTTGTGTACAAACTCCATGTATTCCACTTGGCTGTACATATCCATTATGGTTATCGCCTGGAAGCAAAGTTTTACAATATTTATTATTTTATTTTTAGGCATTTTTGACCCACTGCTGGGCAAATGCATCCCTTTTCTCTCTCCACTACTCGCGATACAACGCTGCAACAGGCTACTATGGAAAGTTTTACATAATAAATAAATATTAATTAATAATGCTAGAAAATCCACAGCATCATCTAACCCTAAGCTAAGCAGAGCTTGTATTATGGGTATTAGATGATATTATAGATACATAATTCAAAGATATTTTATTTGAATATAACATAGATATATTTTTTGGCAGCTGAAGTTGCAGTGGGCCGGCCATATATCACGAACAACCGTTCACCGCAGGGTAAACGTGTTCTTGAGTGAAGAAAAACTGCAGACAGATGCTGGATGCGGAAAGCTGAATACAGGGCGCTATGGCGAGCATTAGGCTTATGTCCAGCAGTGGACTATTATAGGATGAGGATAAATAAAAAAGAATGTAACCTCTTTAGTACGCAGTGTGTATCGTTTAACATTCCCGGAGCGGAGGCCGTAGATGATGTGTTGGTTGCAAGGAGTTATTTTCACGGCGGTTACAGGATCGTCTGGCTTTTCCGGTATTTCTGTTAGGAGCTTTCTTCCGCGCATCACCTGGAACAGAAACATGAATAACTTATATTCCGATTCAACTTCAACTTCTTGCTAGATGGCTCTGCGTTTGGATTGACGCAATTCTGCAAATTCAATATTAATATTCCGATTCAAAAGTCTGTTTATTTTCTATTTACAAAGCGGTTACAAAACTCCACATGCGATATTTTTAGTGTTACACCATGGTTATCATTTCAACTCGAATAGCATGTCTGTAAAAGGTATTATTTTAATTTGATTTCAAATATTTTCACTAACCTGTATAGTATTCTTATCATCGATCACAGCCAGCAGCGGTTGGAACGTAGCCGAGTCACCATTATTGCAAATTCCCTTCAAATTCAAAGGTTTCAGTCCCCTTCTATCCAAGCTCAATGTACTTTTCAGCACTTTCTTAGCTTCCTTGTGATTGGCGAACGACTGGTGACGTTTCGGCGACTGATTGGTTAGTTCTGGCCCCGCCCCACTGGTTGTGGAAGTGGAGCTTGGTGATAGAGCTTGGAGGAAACTGACGTCAAACTTTGTTGTTAGGCGGACTTTTCTGTAAGAAAATAACATTTTATAACATTACAAGTACGTATGTTTTAATGGATGTTTGATGAACTGATCAGATCGAGCTGAAATGTTGCATAGGTGTAGTTCTAACGTTCTGCGGCCATGATAGGTCTATTAATGTAAGCCACTTTATATGTTCAGCCCTGAAACTGCAGCGTTTATAATTCGCCACTAACCCTTGCAGCTGCTAGTAACTGTAGGGTTTTCTTCGGGGTGAGGTCACTTAGCACATCTGGGCTATGCAGATGCTTGCCCAGATGGATGCTGCGTTTGTGCATCAGTGCTCCGCACTCTCCTAGCAGATGGAGGTTTCGTAATACCTTTCGGCGACTTCGAGAAACGGGAAACTTAACTCTTCGAGAACCTCGAGTCAGTGCAACGCAGCAGCATGTTGTTGTAGGTAGACGAAGCCATACTCCAAGCATTTAACGAGGATCTCACTACCAGTACTCGAAAGGCAACGAAATACCCAAAATAACAAGGAAATTTAACCTAATTTGAATCCTCTAATAGACATATCAGTCTAAGATTAAAGAAGTAAAAAGGTTTGTCAGGTAAGTAGAAAAAAAGGTTAATTTTTCTTTTGTATTTTTACTTCGTTTTCCCTTTCAGTGTTAATTTTTGACAAGTTTATAAACTTTTCGGCTACATGTGGTATACCGTTGTAATAAGCTATGATAAGATACATTTTTAAAAGCATTTAAACTCCTCGATCGCTTTTAGTTTTTTTTTAAACTATGTAAAGATGAAATTCTTAACTCAGTTTTTTTTTTTTTTTTTTTACTTTGTGAGCGTATGACTAATTATTTACTGGTTTTTTTAAATGAATAATGCCTTCAATAGATGAAGGATACATCTCGGACCAAAACCAAATAAAAATAACAATCGAAAACATGTTCCAAATAAAATTGTAGGGGAAAAAGAGTTAAATTTTCGGAAAATTATTTAAAAATACAAAAAACAGGATTACAAAAAATTTTAAAGAGTTAGGGTCTTCTACTTCAATCGGTATTTTACAAATAGGTCCACCTACACACCCACCGAGTTTGTCTAACCCTCCACCAAACACCCTGTATATAATATCTTTATAAATTGTAGCCTATGTGTTATTCAGATATGTAAGCTATATTATTGTAAAGTCTCATCAAAATCCATTCAGTAGTTTTTGTGTGAAAGAGCAACAAACATACTTACATACATCCTCACAAACTTTCGCGTTTATAATTATTAGTAGGATAATATTTGCCTGTTCTGGCGTAACGCGACCGATAATACGCGACGCATTTTCCGTCAGATATGTACCGACCCTTAGGGCTCTTGTCATAGTGCGTAGGTTGTCTCTGCTAGGGCTAGGGTTCAAAGTTGATTTAAGAACTTACCCATTCTTATGCGTAGCTTGCGATATGAAATACCACACTTTAGCAGAGTTCTCGATAGTGCCGGTCCCTGTCAGAAGTACATCAGAGCTCGGCACGAATTCGTCCCACATCAGTATTTCACTCACTGCCATTGTTACGACGTTTCTGAAACAATCAAATTAAATTGTTAAAGGAGCACTATTCGTCCTCCTGTAACTGTGTCCACTAGCACATACCTAAGTACCTATGTACATAAGTGGTATATGTATATATATCTTATGATAAGTATGTAGTATATTTTAAGTATTATTATTTATAATATTATAAAACCTATACACGGATCACCTGGTACTGTCTACGATCCTATATACATCTATGGTTGTCTGGTAGAGATCTCTTAATTTTCTTCTATTTATTCTTTATAATTACAAAAGTACCACATCAACAGACTATTCCACAAATACACAAAGAAATAACAACGTGTGAGAAGCCGCAGGCATAAACTAGTACATTATAAATTCAAAAGTAACTCTTGTCTGTTACCCTTTAATGCCTAAACGTCAGTAGGGAGGTAGACGGTGTCTCACGGACGGACATAGACTACTTGAAAAGCGCGTACGAAGTCGCGGGCATCCGCTAGTCGTTGAATATGACATATATAGCATATAATAGCGACATTATCCCAGAGTACTACGCTACGTACCACGAGAGCAGAGCATTAATTTGACGACCGATGTGGCGCGGTGGGCGAAGGTCCGCCTGCGTCGCAGGAGGTTGCGGGTTCGATTCCCGCCTCGGAACAATTGTGTGTACGATCTGCAGATATTTGTTCCGGGTGTTCTGGTCATTTTCTATGTATAATAAAAAATATCTATCTATGTAATATATTGTATTATGTATACCAGTTATCTAGTACCCATAACACAAGCATTGCTTACCATGGGGCTTGATAATGCTGTGTGAATTGTCCAGCATTATTTATTTATTTATTTATTTATTAATAAAGAAAAATGATAAAACTTACCCTCTCCGATTATCCAAATCAAACAAGTACAAATTAGTCTTCAAATCCATACAAATGACTCTGCTATCATCAGTACTTATAAAGAGCAGTGTGCCGGATTTATTGACAGCTATAGACAAAAACACCAAATTGTCTTTGACGTCAGAGCTCGTTAATATTGTTCTCGTTTTGCATGTGTTGCAGTTGTTTGTGGTGTTTGGGCTGATTTTGAAATCGTGTTGCGTTATCTCCCTCTTTTTTAGGGTGATTATTCTGTTGCTCCCTGTGAGAAAACATATTCAATTATTAAATGTTTATAAAAAATAACAGCCCATAGTATGTATTTATTTATGTCTTCAATTAGAATTCTCATTCCACAGACATCATCGGCTCTCTTCTCTCGTGAAGAGAGACGATGACGTCTGTTTTTTTTTATTTTTTTATTTATTCATTTATTTACATTTGACTTACAGTTATATACATACTAAAACGTCAAACATTATATATTATTACTGTGGCGCGGTGGACGAAGGCCTGCGACGCAGGAGGTTGCGGGTGCGGTTCCCGCTACGGGACAAATATTTGTACGATCTGCAGATATTTGTTTCGGGTGTTCTGGTCGAAATATCTATCTATGTAATGTATTATGTCAGTTATCTAGTACCTAAAACAAAAGCTGTGCTTAGCTTGGGGCTAGATGATGCAGTTTGAATTGTCCAGCATTATTTCTTTTTTATTTATTTAATCAAAAATAATCTGTTGCAGCGTTGGATCGCGAGGAGTGGAAGGCGAAAAGGGAGGCCTTTGCCCAGCAGTGGGACAATAATGGCTTAAAATAAAATAAATAGTAATTTATTTAATCAGATTACACAGATACTGCAAAGAAGCGATTGATCAACTACTACAACTACTTTTTATCCCACGTATCAGTTCCCGTGGGATAGAAATAGCTCAATTCGTTTCCATTGAAGCAACGTGTACGCAACCGCGGGCCGCGTAAAAAACTACTGGCCCCCCTTCTAATTTCCCTCCTCTGCAGTGATACGCTTTGAATTATATATTAAATTATAAATCGTTTTAATACTAAAATAAAATATTATATAACGTACCAGGAACCGCTAGTATGTCTAAAACCGATTCGGACTCTGGCGTCGGATCTTCGAATGAGATGTACCGCTGTTTGGTCTTCATGTCTATGATGTCAACACCCTTCCTGCTGCCAGAAGTTGCTACTGCCACATAACTGAAAAAAAAAAAAACGTTATTTAAAGTGGTTGTCAAAATTGGGCTGCAGTAAAAAGGGCGGACGTCTGAACGATAGGAATCGCAACGAATACATCCGACAAAGAACCAAACTTATCGACACAAGCTAAAGTGGCCGTGGGTTGGCTATATCTCGCGAAGAACAAACAACCGCTGGGGTAAACGTGTTCTTGGAGACCACGACGAAACGTAGTGTAGGACGCCCTCCACTCGAGTGGGATGACGGCCTGCGAAAGACTGCAAGCAGCTGCTGGATACGTCAAACTAAAGGCAATGTAGCTATGGCGCTATTTTTAGTATGTTCCTAAGTCGATTGTCACGCACGACATTCTTCGTACGCGTCAACCGCCACGTTTCTACCTATTTCACGTCAAACAAAATTAAACTCACCGGTCATTAACACAAGGTACAGAACACAACAGCCGCACATTCCTCTCGAAGTTATCTATCACGTAATGTACATCGCCCGTAGGTAGATACAGTATGATCATATCAGCTGTTTGAGCCACGATGTAGTTTTCGTTCATAGTCCACCGGCAGCGTAGGATGGGTGATATTTTGGACTTTATTGTCATTGTACCAGGGACGTTGTTGTTGTAAAGTTCTTCGGGTTCTGTAAAGTAATAATTGAGTAAGGTCATTGAACGAATAACCGCGAAACTTTAACCGCTACTCGTATAAGTAACCACACTATACCCTGTCCACGGATTAATTTTTTATTGGACATATGCACCACGTCTATGAAGTTCCCTAAATTGTTGACATGCGAGTGAATGAAGATTGAATGACCGAATCATGTATTTCATTGGCACACTTTTGACAGATGGATGCGAAACAGTCAACTCTGTGTGGCGAGTACAATAGGCCTATTATGGCCGCAGTGATACCCAAGCCACCCAAAGAAAAACAAAATAATCAACTCGAAAAATATGGGAACTAAAATATAGCGGTAACAGAAATACATAATCTGTGAAAATTTCAACTATCTAATAATCAAATCACGGTTCATCAAATACAGCCTGGTGACAGACGGACGGACATCGGAGTCTTAGTGTAATAGGGTCCCGTTGGATACGGAAAAAATGGGAGCACAGTGAGCTGGATAAAGAATAATTTACCTTCTTCAATAATATCCTCATCATCCACCAGTTCCAAGTCATCGATAAACCACAGCTTGATGACCCCGCCCGAGAATAGAACCGCCACAATGGGTGGGTTCTTCGAATACGCCACGCCGATCCATTTCACCGGTACACCTCTGGATGTTTCGCTCTCGTATAACTCCTTTTTCAGCTTGTTCGTTGGTATGTGGAAAAACTGAAAAGAAAGTGTTAGAATTATTATTATAATCTCTATGATTTAGTTTTTTCACCTACTAATTAGTATTATAAATGATAATAATACATTTTCTGGCCAATTCACACAGCGCCCCAAGCTAAGCAGAGTCTGTGTTACGGGTACTAGATAACTGATATACATAATATAATACATAGATAGATACATTTTATTATTCATAGAGAATGACCAGAACACCCTGAACAGATATCTGCCGATCGACAAACATTTGTACCGAGACGGGAATCGAACCCGCAACCCCCTGATGCGCAGGCGAACCTATGCTCGCCGCGCCACAGAGGTCATGTTACGGTAAAAACAGTGTATTTGAAGACGATTTTTTTTTTATAACCATCAAATTATGAGTCGTTTCCAAAAGTCCTGTAAGGTGTAAAGCAAATCTCAATATATGAGTCAAATTTGACATGTTTATCTGAAATCGTTTTTTAGTTTTGAGTGGTTCAAAAGTGGCTCCAAATGGTTCGTATAATATTGCTTGCCAGTTCTGTTAACTTGAACTTGGCTTGACACTACCGCGGGTCCAAATCAAGCACTTTGATGTTTGATATCAGAACGTAGTAAACAGCAAATTACCTTCACAGCGCCGTTACTAGTTCCAACTAGCAAATCATTCCCTAATACACTGATGCACGTGACTTGCTCCTTCACGTCTATAGTGGAATGCTTGATGTCCTCAGAATCTTGCTCGTGTCTAGGGAATAATTAAAATAAACTAAAACAACATTAACTGTGTTAGATTGCATGCAGTGGAAGGTTAGCGACGATAACTACTGTCTAGCTAAATTGACGAAAAATTTTAAAGTGTATGATTTTAATTTGACCCATCATATTTGATTTGCTGTGCCGATTTTATGAAACAAAGATAGGAACACTATCGATAAAGTCACCTTTCCAACAATAAAAAAACCCCTAATCGTTAAATCACATAAAAATTGTCCTAATGACTTTGTGATATGACATGATATGGAATAAAGCTCTTTTTATTTTATTTCATTAAAATCGCTAAAATGTTTATATTGTATGCTGCTACGGTCAGATATGTATGTAGGTACATCTTTACACCTTTTTTGGCTCGAACATCAAATATTTTGTTACATATTATGAGCATACATATGGAGTCTCGTGGACTCGGGACCATATTTATATGGGATTGAGTACAGCGCATCTACTGTACGTATCCCATACAAAAATGGAATGTCTCGATGACATTTCGATACTATTTAAAAACCGAAATTATGGCGATTACTTAAATATTAATGTGTTTCACACAAAAATACTTCGTTACATTTGAAAACTCGTGTATAAAAATTTCCTAAAACTCGTATCAGTGTTCTAAGAAGTGTTTCTGAAGAGTTGTTGCATAATATAATTATTATTTTTGTGCAACTGTTAAGTACTGAATACAACAAACGCATAATGTATTACTAATATAACTTATACAAATGATTTTATACTCACAGAAAGTCGAAATAGAGTTCGTTGTTCTCGCAATTGATCTGAGCGATTTCCGAAGCTCTCGTGAAGAGTATTCCTTTACTTTCGTGTTGCAATATGCTTTGCACAATATCGGTACATTGGTAGTGATACAGATCTGTACCGTGAGTGCTCAGGTAGGACTTGATGTTGGCTATTAGACTGCGGTCTAGGTCCTGGAAAAATAAAGTTATGGTCATTTATGTTTCAGAGGAACAAAATTGCTTGTAATTTATTATGTTGCCTACTTTATTGTATTAGGTCATAGCTATAAGAATAGATGTAATTATTGTGAATAAATACAAATACAAAAAAATTATGTTATGTTACAAATTGAAATGGTTCTTACCATGTAAAAAAAAAAAGTTGTCATGCAAGACCCCAAGGTCTTGCATGTTGACTGTATTGTAGGTACTTCATCAGCTGATTCTTTGGATATCATAGCGTAAAAACAATAATAGTTTACTGTGGCATGGGTTTCAAATCCGCCCTTGTCCGAATTAGGACTTGGATACAATTATTTTCCATTACTTGACACTGGTAGAAAAGTGTCCAACCAGACTCACTTACTATAAACAAAGAATCATCATCATGATCGTCACTTGAGACGTGCTTAAATTTAAGATGCGTTTAAGTATTCGGGGCTAGATAGCGTAATATAGAATGGAGGTCTTTCGCAGTCTTACTGTCGAGGCACATCTTCCATCGTGGCCTGTTGCAGCGTCGGATTGGACATCACCATCAACAGAATACGTTAGTCCATTGCTGGACATATGCCTCCCCAATGAGCGCCATAGCGCCCTGTTTCAGCTTGTCAGTGCGACATCAATGGTTAAAAATAAAATAAAATAGTTTTAGTTATTCTAATGAAACTTACATCAGCCGCAATATTATTCTCATACTTCTGCAGATCAGCAATAACATCTGCCGGCCCTGTCAGCCTCACTTTATTCCCTAAGAACTTCAGATCCAAAAACAGTTTCTTGAACAAACTCCATTTATCATTCAAATTCATCGTATGTAGTATATGATAGCCGACATAATAGGCTATGTATCCATCGTCGAGTATTTCTACTGGTGCATTATTCCTTGTGTAACTGTAGCTAGTTAGGAATAGATCGTGCAACCTGTGCTTCTCATCCTCAGAGATACAAGTGCGAAGGTAAGTCATGATTATATCGTGAACTTCGTATAAGTAATTCCTTTGATCTTTGTCGTACGTTTCCATGATTAATGATTTCGCCTTTAACTGCTTCATAATAGTGCTGACATCTGAGATGGTTTTCCCCCATAGCTTGCTGACCACTTTTGCTGATACTTTGACGTTGTCCGGTAAGATGGCTAGTTTTTTGAAGACTTGAAGTATGTCGTCGTCCAGTGCGCTTATGCAGACTTCTATAGCTTTCATGGGGTTTGAGTTAGGACGGGTTAAAAATCTGAAATGGAATAGAATGAAATTTATTTATACATATACATACAAAAGACCACTTATTAAGTAGGTACTTTTATAAAGTTGTTATAAAAAGGCTCTAACTCAGCATAATGGCTGGCTTAGCTTCGCAAGAGGCCAAGCCAGTGCTGGTCTTTCAAAAAATCAATTTACATGATAAGCGAATCTGTTGCTAAGGAACTTATGTCGCCCAAAACTGGATGTTTGTGATATGATAATCAACCATCACATTTAGTATATTGGTGTTGGCAGTTATTATCTATTTTTTTCTTCTTTTTATCATGAATAGAATTAATAGAATACCCACATGGCAAATTCCTTCTTCTCCAGCTTCTTCACATAATAATCCCAGTGTCTGCGGTCATGCTTTAGTTTCTCCTTATTCTCTGCCAGTTGGGCACCAATCAGCGCGATATGGAACGGACTACCCTTGCATAGCTCGTGTAATGTTTTAGCTTGTCGCGGCAGCTGTGAAACCGACTCGTCGAGGCATGACGCGAAGATTTGTAAGGATTCATCTTTTTGTAGGTTGTTTTCTATCTGTTGACAAAAAGGTAGAGGTTAAAAGTTATGACTGCTGATATAATAAGCTGAAATATTTACTTATTGCGTCATTATCATAGTCATACGTTTCCGGACAATTGCTCCAATAGTTTAAATTTGGGGCATGCGGCCCAAAAGTTTTTCATTTATAACCCAATCTGTAAAATTTGCTTTAAGATTACGCAAGCGGAAGTGGCAGTTGGCCGGCCATATCTTGCGAAGAGCCGACAACCACTGGGGTAAATATGTGCTTGTGTGAAGACCACGACTCGGTAATCGTAGTAGGACACCCTCCGGCCAGGTGTAATTTTTTTATGTATTTAAACTACTACATAATTATCTATTCAAGTATAAAAGTTTGTTATTTCTAACAAAATCATCATCATCATCAACCTATGTTACGTTATTGGGGGAGGCCTATGTCCCCTGCTGGACATAGGCCTCCCCCAATGAGCGCCAAAGCGACCGTCTTCAGCTTGACGCATCCAGCATCTACCTGCAGTCTTTCGCAGGTCGTCATCCCACCTGGTCGGAGGGCGTCCTACACTACGTTTACCGAGTCGTGGTCTCCACTCAAGAACAAAATATTTACCATGAATTAAGTTTTGAGAACTCAAAAATCGAATCATGAATATCCTATCCTTAGTTATAAATTATTTTGTGTTAATCTACTTATCTTAATCTACTGTCTAATTCGTCCCATCATTATCTACAAGACGACAAGTTCGGTTGTTCATTTTCATGATAATGAAACTAGCAAATAGTCAAGGTTAAGCGAGTATCCGTAACAGTTCTCAATAGCGTATCGTAATGTATTGCGTAATTAGAAGCCAGACGTCCGTAAGAAGCGAAAACATATAGAATAATATCAGCGCCTATCTACTCCTGAGTAGTAAGGCATTTATGCTGAGTACCTTTTCGCTGCTGTAACACACGTCAGTCTCTTTTTTTGATATTTTGTTTGCTTTTTTTTTATCGTTATAAGTTATTTTTTTTTTATTCAAAATGTCATACCTACTTTGTTTATGTTTTGTACTGCAGCAGCAAATAAATAATGTAAAATCTATGAACTATTCACATACAGACGACCGATGTGTCGCGGTGGGCGAAGGTCCGCCTGCGACGCAGGAGGTTGCGGGTTCGATTCCCGCCTCGGAACAATTGTGTGTACGATCTGCAGATATTTGTTCCGGGTGTTCTGGTCGTTTTCTATGTATAATAAAAAATATCTATCTATGTAATGTATTGTATTATGTATATCAGTTATCTAGTACCCATAACACAAGCTCTGCTTACCATGGGGCTAGATAATGCTGTGTGAATTGTCCAGCATTATTTATTTTATTTTATTTATTTATACAACCAAAAACTGACTACAGTCGCAACATGAGTAACTTATGTAACATGAATAACTAGTGTTTTGGCTCTTTATTATAATAAAAATACATTTCATACAACAAAAAAACTTTTGAAACTATCATGGTTATTAATACAAAAGTAATTTTTGACGGGATATTTACCATGATTAGATTTTTAAGTTTTCCAATATATCGGCACAGTTTCATGCGCCGTGATCACGGAATAACTGAAGGCACTGAGAGTTAGTTTTTATTGGTAGACACTATTTATGACAACATTAGAAACGGTATAGATCTTATTTATCATGTTAGACAATTCACACAGCATCATTTCCCGCGGCTTCACCCGCATAGTAATCTATGTGTCAAATGGTTTATAACCCTTCCTCTTAAACCACACTATCTATTTAAAAAAACCGCATCAAAATCCGTTGCGTAGTTTTAAAGATCTAAGCATACACATGGACCGACAGACAGCGGGAAGCCACTTTGTTTTATACTATGTAGTGAAGGCCTATTTGTACACATGTCAGCAATAAAACGTTGAGTATTTAGTATATATAAAAATATTGGTGCCGATTCGAATACTTCAAAAACACTCACATTAACAATTTGCGCGTCAGAATCCGCCACAACCCCGGTATCCCGCGTAGTAATCAATATCTTGCATCCGATATCCAGTGCATCCAAACACTTCCTATCATTCACTTCATCGAGCACCAGCAGGCAGTCCTTCAACGATTGTTCTAGAAACTGCGTCTTCAGTTTGTTTCTAACGTCGTGCCATGTCCAGTCGATTGTGGATAGTGAGTTGTCTCCTATAGATCCGATACTAGACATTGATACTGTGGAGTTCATGTAAGAGTGTTGGATGTTGTACATCGACGAGGCTTTTCGGAGTAATCTGGAATTAAGAAAATTTAATAAAAAATCTTCAACAATTTCCTTTTTTAGGTTTTTACATACCTACTTTTTAAGGAGAAATTCGGGTTGCGGATGATAATGATAATACTATTATTTATTATTATTTTATTTTAAACCACTATTGTCCCACTGCTGGGCAAAGGCCTCCCTGTTCTCCTTCCACTTCTCGCGATCCAACGCAATACAATACAAAAATACTTTATTATACACCAGTTACAGATCATTAAAAAGACATCACATATATACAAGTACAATGGGCGGCCTTATCGCTTAGAAGCGATAATGACAGGCGATAGGTGTCCAAACTCTTCTACCACTCCACACGGAAAAATAAAGGTCATAGCGATTGAAATAGTGCAATTACTCTGCAGATCTTTTAAAAGGAATAACTGCAACATTATGGTGTTTTACTCAATGGTTTATTGCTTACATGTGTACAAATAGGTCGATTAGATACGAGTGCATAAAGAAACAAAGCAATATTGCTTAACTTGCATAGAGTTCAATGAACTGAATTTCATAATGATTTCAAATCGCCCGATAGTCTCTTATTTATCGCTGAAGCTGAACTATCTTTAATCGCGTATGATATCTCATATGAGGTAATTTTGATGAGATAACATGTCCTGTACGTTTGTACAGGACATGGATTCAGAATCGGAAAATTGCTATGCTAGCCTTTTTAGGTTCTCTATAAAAACTGTATTGGGCCACTCCTTATACTATATGAGTATAATAGATTCACGTGAAGACACTAAGAATTAGCAAGCTGAAGTGGCAGTGGGCCGGCCATATCTCGCGAAGAACCGACGGCCGCTGGGGCAAACGTGTTCTCGAGTGGAGACCACGACTCGGTAAACGTAGTGTAGGACGTCCTCCGACCAGGTGGGATGAGGA
This sequence comes from Eupithecia dodoneata, assembly GCA_947044415.1. Taxonomy (NCBI): domain Eukaryota; kingdom Metazoa; phylum Arthropoda; class Insecta; order Lepidoptera; family Geometridae; genus Eupithecia; species Eupithecia dodoneata. The sequence goes on from OX345665.1 coordinate 4,200,662, forward strand.
CCTGCGAAAGACTGCAGGTAGATGCTGGATGCGGCAAGCTGAAGACAGGGCGCTATGGCGCTCACTGGGGGAGGCCTATGTCCAGCAGTGGACTGCTATAGGCTGATGATGATGGGATTCACGTGAGTCAAAAAAACTCTGAATTAGTTTTAACTTACTTGGTCTGCTGAGCCATAATATCATCATCAGTTCTACAGTTCCCCATATTCAGCCACAGCACCACTCCGTTGAAGTCATTTGTGACTAACTCCGGATTCCCTCGCAGCGTACTGATGGCCACACAAGTCTTTCCTGACCCCGACATTCCTAGGAGAACTAGTATCTTGTGACGTTTCAGTTGACGCAGTTTCTCGGCTACTATTCGTTCCTGAAACATTTATTTTTAATAATAGTCAACGTAGGGATATCGTTTATTATTAATTTTATTACTGTATTTCTTTTGTAATATGGATTTTTTGCCTGAAATGATTATTTGGTTCCAAAAGTACACAACTTATGAAGAAACAGGTTCAACATGTTTCCTGATAAGTTCTATAGTTTTCTTGTAAAAATGCAAAAACTTGATGTTTGAGCTTACACCCGCGCCGCCGTTCCTAAAACGTATGCTCTGTCCCGCTTCTATGAACGCGAAATCCTACGCCTATCCTTTACACAAAATGGCGCGCAATGTGCCCTCTTATGAATATTGGCCAATCCGTCTGCCAAGGGAGGTGATTATGTTAATACGAGTTTCTGCCCGCGGCTTCGCACGCGTTGTGTAAGGTTATTTCTATTCCATGAGAACAGATTTATGGGATAAAAAGTAGTCTATGTTTTATTCCAGGTATAGATAGACCTACCTGTATGTAAATTTCAGCCTGTAGTACCGTTCAGTAGTTAAGGCGTGAAGAGGTAACAAATATCCAAACTTTCGCATTATAATTACTAGATACTGCCCGCGGCTTCGCGGGCGTTGTTTCTATGGAAACGCTTTAAGGTTATTTCTCTGCCATGAGAACTGATTTATGGGATAAATAGTAGCCTATGTTTTATTCCAGGCCTAGAACCTGTCTGTAAATTTCAGCCAGATCCGGTCAGTCGTTTTGGAGTGAAGCGGTAACAAACATCATTCCAACTTTCGCATAATAATTATAAGTGTGATTATGATTAATGCCTCGCCAAACATGAGGGATGTTTGGTGAGTCACGTTCAGCTGACGTATCTGTGCTGACGAGGAAGATATAATTTAGATATTATTAGATATTCATTTTAGATTTATTATATTATAGACTCATTTATTTAAAATTCTCGTAGAAAATACATTTTATACTATAGAAAATAAATACAATAAAATATTATAAAACTATTCTACGGTAAAAAAATATATCAAATCGGTAGATCACCGACAGCGAAGCTAGGCTCAAGCGGCCGGTGACTAGGGCTGCAGAAAAAGGAACTTCCTGACTATACGTGCCGAGTCCAAGAGTACCGCCCTTGATCCAACTTCCTAGCTAGAGTCTCTTCAGATGTTGATCGAGATAAATATTATATAGCTACTTACGATTCCCTCCCTCCTGACATGATGATCCGGCAGCCTCGGTACATCGCCCCTACTCAGGCTATCTTCGAAGCTGTCGTCCATGATAGGCTCATGGTTTTCAATCAGCTTCTCATACAGCCATCTGTAGTCCTTAGCTAAGCTGTCCACAAAGGCCTCATAGGCCGCTACCGATCCGTTTTGTATGAGTCGGTCGAGAAGCAGCTTGACTCTCTCTTCGCGGCTGGACTGAAGAGGTGAAGGAAAAGGAGGTCATTAAACAAGATCTAAAGTTTTTATAAACCTATGATACGACTGCTGGTTAAAGATTTGCTTAATCTTTAAGTAATCACAGTCGTTTGGAAGGACTTCTAGAATTTGAAATCAAAAGGCTGATGGACAATGCAGGCGCATAAGAAATCTACATAATAAGAAACCCATGAGCATTTGTTTTCTTAAATCTTATACATTACTAAATCTTTCTATACAGGGACTTACGATAAAACATTCGGGCGAGTTTGCGAAGTCTTAATATTTATTAGGAGAAATAGTGCAAACAGGCGCGAGGCGTTTGATCATTATCATCTCAGCCAAAATACGTCCACTGCTGGACAAAGCTTCCCAGTCTCTCTAAAGATCGTCACAATGACTTTTGCCCGCCAAGAGTCAACTCATAATTATAAATAAATAAATAATGCTGGACTATCCACACAGCATTATCTAGCCCCATGGTAAGCAAAGCTTGTGTTATGGGTACTAGATAACTGATATACATAATACAATACATTACTTAGATAGATATTTTTTATTATACATAGAAAACGACCAGAACATCCGGAACAAATATCTGCATATCGTACACACAATTGTTCCGAGGCGGGAATCGAACCCGCAACCTCCTGCGTCGCAGGCGGACCTTCGCCCACATCGGTCGTCGATTATAATTACTTCTCTATTACCTTCCATAACTTTAGCCGCAGACACCCTTCAGCCTATTTAGGATACTGCCAACAACTATCCTCAGATCAGTTATAAGTAGGCGAAAGCTTTCCATATAGGTACTTAATTGGCTTCTTAATCTCAATAATTTGGAAAAATACTAATCAGCCGAACATAAAATCTCCTTTCTTCAAGGACGATTAATATATTTATCCTCCTTTATTTCGATGACGTCGACCCATGAAATCACGGATTGTCATTTCTATCATGAGTCCTTATACGGCTCGCCAAACCGATTCTCTTAATTACCTCGTTTTGTAAACAAATAAATATTTTTACGCGATCTGAATACATAATTATGAGGACTATTCGTTTATTTACCTATTTTTCCCGACGTTTCAACGTGTTTACACACTGTAAGTCGGGAAATAAACGCGATATAAATACCCGTTGTATTAGTGCTTATAATTAAGAAAGAATACAAAAATACAAAAAAATCTTTATTAGAAACAAGAGACTTATGGTATAGGGTACAGTTGTGGGCTGACTATCGCAAATGTTAAGAAACTGTGTAACGGAGAGAGTATACTTACAACATTAAGAATCTGATTGAACACCGGACTGGACAGCGCATTCTTCTGATAAAGCTCATCCAGAATAAACTTCACGTCCAGATCTTGGACTATAGCGGTGTACTGCCGCTGCAGACGACTCTTGAAATCCATCCTGCTGATTGGATAGTCATCTGAAAACAATGGATGGCGATCATTCATTAGAATACGAAATACCTGCGCCAAGACAAAAAGAACACATAAAACACAAGGACATTTTTAAATATTTCAACTTCCACCTTTTTATTATAGCTACGGAACTGGTTTTATGTCTGACAAACATTTGATCGTCATATTTTCATCGAAGATTCTAAGAAACTAGGTATGGTTAGGTATACATTGTTTCCGGAATTAGGTGTAAGATAGAAATTCTTTATTGAGCACTTATATTACAAACTATGTATAATAAACAACTTAAGAATTAACTAACAATTGACGGTCTTATCTATCGCTCAAGAGCGATCTCTACCGTCTGGTAGAATAGTCCAAGATATGGAAGTTAGCCATGGTGTTGTCAGACTAACAAATAGTACCTATCTATCTACATAATCTATCTCGATTCTTTATTTGCTAAATATAGATTCAGGCGTTACTTAGTGGAAATCCATTGCAAAATATAATGATGAAAAATTTTTGTAGAAATTCCGCGCAAAACCTTCTCTGAGAAGATCCAACAAAATGTAGTCTGCGTACATCGCCCTCCCACACATTTTTTTTGGATCTTGTATCTAGCTAGTTGCTACCAAAATGTATACCAATTTTAAGACATCATCACATCAAATCAACTGCCTTTACCAGTGCACTGCTGGAAACAGACATCCCGTGATAATCGCCTTATTGGCTCTTCATCATTAGGGGGTAATGCCATAATCCCCACGCTAGGCATGCAGGTTGGGAATCGCAATTTAAAGGTAGATCTGTTATGCAGGAAGCACTGGTGCCCGTACCCCGGTAGATTTCCCAGAGTCGCCTTCTATGACTGGAAGAGTTCGTGTGGTGAAAATTCAGTTCTAAGCTCCACGCAGCGTTTCATTTCAAGGAAGGTAATGATGAACGATACATTGATAAACAGAGCAAAGAAACCACCTGTACTGTAAATGTCAATTCAACAGACACATTCATTCTGCACGCCATAGCCAAAAAAATCCCATCACACAAAATCAAAACTACAACAACACAAATATAAAAACAAAAACCCAAAACAGAAATCATGCAATCACTTATTAACCACACGATAGAGGAAACTCAATCCCACCTTTAAACGTAATTCTTTTCATTCTAAGTAATCCACATCATCACTTTAAAACAATTCGCCCTTCAAAAGTTTCTCATCTGCAAAGTTGTAAAACACACTTTGTTTATTGTAAGACACGACCGTTCATAAGTAAATACGAAACCAAACTGAAACTGATTGGAAGGAAGGAAACTAAGCAAACTAAAGGGCTTCACACACTACGCTACTTGGCGTGACGTAGGTAGGTAAACGTCATGATTACTAGGCTTCGTTGGTAGCGACGCAGTTTTGATAAACGTTGAAATCGAATGGATAGTAAATAAACATTTTTAACTAAGTTAAGACACACATCACACGAGTACAGGTTACATTAGGGCTAGCGCCACATTGAACGGATAATCCGTCGGCCAATCGTCTAGAGATGCAGTAAAATGTACATTTTACCTAATCCAGTTTATATTTTCAGGCAAAAGTTGCAAATTGACTGGGACAATGTATTAGAAACATCGTCTGCCTGTCTCCCTTAGAGATTCCTCAACTCAACCCTATTTAAGAAACACGATTATGTATTGTTTGTAAGTCCCTCAGTCATGTCCGGTAGTGGTCACTTCTGGTGCCCTGCTTCTGTCTTATGGTAATTAAATAAGTCTTAATTAATAACCATAAGAAGCAAGGCAGGGAATCAGCGCGGATAAGATTTATTTGGTCAGACGATGGCCAAGCTTCATTTGACGACGAACCAATACCATAGCTTAAAAGGCCTCTTAAAATATGTACAGATTCTTGACCTTGCCGAACGGAGCCACCTACATGAAATGATAGGCAAACAGCAAAACGTCATTCCTAAATTCGATAAGTAGTTGAGGTTGATGACCGTCCTTAACTCGACGATTGCCAAGGTTTTATAACAAATTATTCATGGAAAATGTCGTAATAATGTAAATGCAATTGAAAATGTAAATTATAATGTACGGAAGTAAAATCGTAGTATTTCTAATTTGTAGTGGGTAATAATAAAATGGAGGAAGTATAGTGGGTTCATCAGATGGAAGGTGAATAGAGAGTCTTTTGCCTTGCAGTGGGACGAACAGGCCCATAATTATAATTAAACCAAATTGGCACTGAAACCTGTTTCATTTATCTTTGGTACCCATCTCATAAATAAAAGACCATTTAGGTAAGTACCAATAAAGGTTCAAATTCCAAGTCGACTATTTTAAAGTTTCCAAAGGGTTTAACGACAGTAGAATTAATCTCAAAATAATTAATAAATTTTGCCATATTACAATGTTTTAAATTACTTAGAATTTTCATTCAGATTTTCCTGTTGATGCTTTTAATTAATGTCTAAATATACGTACCGCACATTTAGACACCACAGAAAACTACTGGATGAAGGAAATATGTTACATTTATGTCAAGGCCAGCTGTTATCTACTAAGCACTACAACCAATTAGTGCCACAGGAAGTCGGTTAAGTGCATTGATAACAATCATCAGTGCCATCTTTATTGTGTCTGATTCATTTGGCATTTGTTTGAGTACCATTATGATAGAAACCTATGATTCGGAAAAAAACTAGGATATTACCCTTATATACACATTGAATAAAGAAATGCTTCTTAGTACAGATTGTTTTCAAGCTTTTATTCTACTTGCCCTATTAGTTTCTGTGGCACAAATCTCGCAACTGAATTTTGGACCAGTTATCGCTAACTGATTGAGCTCAGATTTAGCATACTTATGTAAGTTCGGTGACAACGCAATGTCATGGTACCTTTGAGCTGGTCTGATGCTGGAGACAGAAGGTGGTCATAGGAACTCGCATACGAAAATACTTAACGCTGTTGAGTTTGGGTTCGTTTGATTTGTCATCCCCCATACTTTGTTTCTAAATAATTATAATAGGTTGTTACTTGTTTCTGGTTTTCGCAACTTGGCCACAAGTGGGCCCTTTTTGCGTCATTATAATAGGTAGTTTTAAAAAAAAAATTATATAAAAAAAACATAATCTCTAAGTATATTTGAACACATTCACGGGTATTTAGCGCGTTTTTTAACTTTATTTTCGGTTCACACACTGCCGTGGTCTCGGTTTTACTGGAGTAGGTACTAAATTTACCACGGCCTCTTCCTCCCTGCTAACATTCTGTTGATAAATACATACCCGTGAAGTTTACCCGTACCCGTCAATGTTTGTAGTGATATTTTGTAGTTATGCCGTTTGGTATTCAGCAGAGTAGTAGTACCTAATAATGATTCAAACATTCTTTCGGCGGCATCGAGATCATAGGCGGCAAAGACTGACAAAACACAGTAGAGTAACATACCTAATGCCTTAGTCATAAACAGTAAGGCTTTGAGTTAGCCCCAATTTACATTTTAACATAGAAATTTTAGGTAGGTACCTAGCGGAATTTACTTTTCTTATGTTCAACACACATATAATAGAGATTTCAAAAATACCTTTTTGTAAATGAATAGTTGAGCTGATTCCAGAAAATATAGACACCAAAAAGGTTTTTTGGTGTCTATATTTTCTGTATTGGAACTGGAGCAAACACCACTTGATTGATTACAGCTGCATAAGATTCATAATATAGTTTTTATTCTAATCTTACCCATTCCTACAGCAAAACTAATCAAAATGCTAAATAAAAAAATAAATTTGAGTAGATAATCAAACACAACCTTCTACGAAAAGAGATGTTTCAAGAATGAGACAAAGAAGAGTGTAAGAGTGATTGCATAGGTTCATAAAATTGCATGGATCAACATTTTTCTTTGAAATTGGATACTTTACAAAACAAGATTGAACAAGTTCATGGTCTCCAAGTGTAATGGAAATGCAATTTGAGATGGTACCTACATTATTTTAATGAAGTTTCTTTGTTTATAAGGTAGAGCTATCGAATAAATTTAGCATAGTTTAGATTTTGGCAGAGCGGTGGGTGCAAGTACAGCATGTATTATAGTTTTGACCGCCGGTATAATAACTCATTTACTGCCCAGCTTTAACAGTGCAGCCTGTAGGGACATGTCTGTGCTAGCTTATAGCCCAAACGTTGCATCTGCAACACCAACAGTGTTATAGATATAGATAGAGAGAGAGAGAGAAACTTTTATTGACCATCTCAGTTACAGCATAGAACAAATGAGGTAATAATTATTAGTTACAGGCAGGTTAAGATTAATTACATAGATGTATTTGTATGGTTCTCTCTCACTGTGTCAATACTTTATTTTGTTTATAATAATATTTTTAGATACCTAGTTTAAAATTATACTTTAATAAGAGCTTTTTATAGGCATAATGAAATAAAAGTGATTGGTTTCTGTGGAAACATATTTTGGTACACTGCGGGCCCACAGAGAGGAGGGCACCCAAAAGATGGGATAGAAAAGTCTCATTAAGGCATCAACCCTATCCATACATACAGAAAATCTGAAACGCAGCTATCAACATACAACCAGAAATCTTGCTTCGTACTTCAGCCAGATGGGCATGCGTAAAGGACCGACTGGAGTCCAAATGCGGAAACAGGAGAACCTCCACCTTGACCTTCAGCCAGATGGGCTGGTTAGGGCTAATTTGAGCAGGGGACAATACACTCCCATGCAAGATGTCAGTTCAGATCACATCTACATCACTTAAAATTAGGGTCAAGAGTTGCACTACATTTACACCTACAAAACAGATAGGTTAGAAACAAAGACATTTTGTGTTCCTAGACCAATCGCAATTTCTTTATTGTGCAGGTGCATGAATAAAATACTCAGTCAGTTACTGCCTTAGAATCTCGAAACCATACGGTCTACTTTGATAATGAAATGATACTTCTTTGTAAAGCTAAACTTCTAAGTTCGACTAAGTTTTTCTGTCATCAATTTATGAACTTTGTTTGTGAAATTTCGATAAAGTGATTTCAGTTAGAGATATAAATAATTTGGTTTTAGAAGAAAAGCACAATAATACACGTAAGTACAAAGTAAAAACACAAGGAGAAAGCTTACCCGTTCAAAGTTGTAGTCATGTTCTTTCAACCAACGTCCCAAAACTGCAGGTGCAATAAGCAATCAAGATTTTCCTAGTTCTATGAGTAAGCACCAGCACGAAACTGGAACTTTGATGACTTTGTACACTAATTCAGCCGAAATAAATACTACTGAGTTTATTTTGTGGTTCGTTATTTGATTTTGGGCTAGTTTTGGTCAATGCAAGCGCACAACAAAGTGCAACAAAGCATTGATTGAGTTGATGCACCTTCGCTCCATAACAAATACCACCATTTTGAATTTCTATGATTGTCAAAGATGTCAAATGTCAGATGACGCAGTCATGAACGAAAGAAATGTCGTTGTCATGTCAACTCGATATAAAAAAAATGTTTGATTAGATATTTTGTTTTTATCTCCCACAGAGGGCGTGGATCGCAGGGGAGTAACCATCAGAAGCTTCTTAATTTAATTAAAAACAATAGATAATATTTTGAAATTAAATTCATGTACAACCATACTCTCATGCTCATAAGTATTATGGAGTAGGTACTCACTCTTGAGTTATAGCTAGAGGGACGATGCTCGAGTAGGAGTGATATCAAGAAATATAAGCTATAATAGGCATCGATTATATGGGTAGGTGATTGTGATTAAGTACATATTGTAGGTAAATTTTAGTTTTTAAGGGCTGTGGATTTTATTTTATTAATAAATAAATGTTCATTAGGTATTTACAGCTGACGATGTTGATCAATTTCTTCTAAAGCCCTTTTGTCAGTCATTGTCATTTTTCGCAATATGAATAAAGTCGTTCCGACATTGCAGTTTCTTTTATTTTTGAAAAGATAGGTAGTAGAGCTCTATAATTATTCAGATCTGTTTGGTCTCCTTGGTCTCTTCGTTATGTTATGAATGTTATTATGATAGACATTGTCATCGAGTCAGGTACCCTCTGTAAAAAATTGGTTTATGATAAGTACTTGAAGTAAGTTGATAGCACATTTTTTAACGTAGGAGTGGTAGTAACGGGCTTTATGCTAGAAACAGAATGCTTAGCTATGTTATGATTTTATTGTTTTATTAGGTAGTGCCTAATAAATAGTAATTATGTTTGCATTGTATATATATATTTATAGTATACTACCATGTTTTTTATTTCTTTTTACTTTTATACACATGATATTGGCTTAATTTAATGAAGTCATAATATAAGTATTAGCCTATAAATATGTCGTTGTTTTTTTGTAAACCGCTTTTTTAAGTGTTTAGATTTTTTTCTATTATTAGACTGATGAGATGACATAATATCGTACCTACCTAATACCTACAATACTACCTACTACCACAAGTACATAGTACCTACCTACAATCACTGCACATTAATTTACTTCTGTAAATAAAGTGTTTATTTTTAAGGTTTTTATCTTCCAACCAGTTCCAATTACATGAAGATAAAAAAGAAAAAGTCTTTCTTATCCTCTGTCTTGATAGAGGTACTTACTTGCCCAGTCATAATATAATTACATAGCATAACTAAAATCAGAGGCGATATCCATCATCATCATCAGAGTGAGTAATTAGTAATTAGGTACCTACCTAGGTATTCTTCTCTTACACGCAGTTTTGCTCACTGATCCGAACTGATCAAACACTGCAAAAAACCGATTCTTCCATAGATAATATCTACGGTTGATACGGAAAAAGATTAGCTAATGCGGCTATAAATGTTCAGGTAGGTAAGTACACATAGAGAACCCGAGCAGATGCAAGCCACAAAAGCTCCGCGAAGCACAGTAAACAATTTTCATTTTATTCTAAGGATCAAAAGCTGAATGGGCGTTGTATAGCGACGAACTTTTAATAAGATTTATTGTAACAGATCTTGTTGTGACAACTACAAAAGACTGATCCTTGGCGGTAAATACTAGCTTTGTGTGGTCTAAGGTGTGGTCTCAGAGTCTTTTGTTGTTGGTGTAAAGTCAAAAATTGTTTTTGCAACCACACCTGGGCTTGGTGTGGCTTTCATATCACGTGCCTCGATGGTTTCCTAAAATAGTTTGATATTCATGGTGCATTTCTTAGTTTTGTCCCATGCATTTTGAATATCCAAGCAAGTAGGTATCTACCTACCTATGTAAATAGGTGAGCAAATAAATATTTTTTGTAAGTAGCCTCGCGTAAAATCATTGCCGTCCAAGTAAAGAACAGGCAGCTACTCGTATATGTAAGTACATACGTAAAAAATATAAATACTTGGATATGTCGTTAGAAAACACCGAATTTAATAAAAGAAGTGGGTAACTAAGATTATGTAGGTACCTAGTGTACCTACCTATCTAAAGTCACGTCAAAAATTACGTGCTCTTCAGTACTTACCTTCACGGCTAAGTGTACCTACCTATAAGCTCTGCCATGTAAGCTTAAAGCTGTCCTTTGTCCTACAATACCGTTACAAGAGAATCCAAATCTCTGTGCGTGATACGAGGTGAATTATGGTAATGTAAAGTTATTCCTTCGTCCAGGGTCTCGCATCAGTAGAAACACTTTAATCTTAACGACATTACCAGCATAAAGTTGTCCACTTTCCCGTCACTAAAAGGCGATTGTTGTTAAATTTAATGGTACATAAAATAAAATGAAATAGCTCTGACTCACGATAATTACTCCATTGACGAGTTAAGTAATGCTAGATCAGGTTAATTTTACGATAGCTATAATTTCTGCAGCCCTATTCGACCTATGAACAGCATGCCTTGAATCTAGAATCTCGTAAATTCTAGACTTCTAGAGCTTTCCTATGTAAAACGGTAATGAGCCAATTAACGGTTCCTTTGAGTAGGAAGCAATAATGAGGAATTTAATTGGGGTGTTTAAAACCATCGTCATTGGCTAAGTCTAGTTGTCTATCCGATGATTTATGTTACCTGCTTACCTAGCGTCAGTTAATGTTTATGGCCTAGTTAAAGGTTTCTGAGGTTTAAAAGGGATTCCTAATGTTTTACTGAGACCTATTGTTCGGATTCCAACATAAAACTACCAATATTACTTATTTTTACCTCTGGTGCGTATTAGATGTTCACAATCAAAGACATTCGTTCTTTTTACCTTACCAACCGTTTTTAGATCCTTTCACTAACATTGTATCTAAAAGGAATCACATTAAGTAATGGAATAGGTGCAGGGTCGGTTTCTTACAGTAAACATAACAAAAGTTTTTTTACTTACATTTTATTACTTTTCAACAGCCTATAGGTATCGCTCCACTGATGACGCAGGCCTCCCCCTGATAAGGATTATTGGCTTTTATCTCACGAGGGGCAATGTTGGATGCCAAACGTTTTATTTCGGGTGCCGAATGAAAGACGAAACTGAACTATCTGATTCTACCTTCACATCAGTCATCATTAGTCCACTGACACACACAAAGTCCCCCCATTGAACGCCAAAAGTTCTATAATCAGGCAGATACTAAAGCTAACCTTTAATCAGGATCCAAAACACAGGAATGGTAGAAAAACTTTCGGTCCAAAAGATCATCGAGTCCCGAAACAACTAAAGCGAAGCAAATGTCACAGTTTTAGAATCCAGGCACGTATGTGATTGGTCATCTCAGTATATCTCTGTACACGCACCGGGAATTCCGAATGAATTGCTGGAATTGTTTGTAGGCCGATTTCGGCGGGAGCCCATGCTAAATAAAACGATATAGATAGATTACATATTGGTTAGTTTCAGAGAAAAGCAGATAACTTTTCTCTAGCAACTCTTTGTGATAAAGGAAACCTTCATAACAAAGTTTTTATTTTAAACGCCTTATAAACTCAACAAAGCAAAATAAAGGTCGCTGCTATATAAAAGTTTGCAGGGAAGAAACACTTAAATAATCAACGTTATAGGCTTCTTGCTTTGCATCTTCAAAGCTCAAAAACCAACAAAACATACAGAAGTAGGAAATGTAACAGTGGCAAACAGGTATAGGACTGTGGGATCTCGTTCTGATAGTGGCTCAAATTAAAATAACTTACACCCACATACTAATAGTAGATAACATTTGCATGTTCGCAAATTCTAATGATTACGATTGTGATCAGGTGTACCCGATGGGCGAGTTTATACAGCACCATTACACGCAGAATTCCAGAAAAAGGGGTTAGTGAGAAGACAACTTGGTGAACACAGATTACCTCTTAAGTAGTACTCACCACGACTGTTAAATACTTTTTATTGCTCGCTAAGAAAGAGATACCTAATTGAAAACTATAGTATAAATACAGGAATAATAGAGTTTACTCGAAACAGTGAGCTAAGAGCGATCTCTGCCAGGCAATCTCTTTGGTGGACACGTAACTTTACAACAAGTGTCTGTTCTAATACCTACCTACCTTATGGGGATGTATTCTCGCGTAAATGGCGTTCGCGCAAGAGTCTCTTGCGCAAATGTCTATCGTGCAAATATGTTTCGCGAAAATGTCCTGTACCTTCCTAATATTTCTTGAAATAGATGTTGCAGAGGTTTTCCGATTTCACTTTTGTGTAGGGAGAGGCTTATGCACTGTTGTCCTCACCTTACCCGTCCTTCCACAAACAAATCCTCCTTATAAAAATTTTCAATGTGGGGAGGCCATTGAAAATTTATTAAATTAAAACTCAATAAAACTGAAATTAATTATAACTTTTTTTATGAAAATTTGACATGATGATTGACATTTGACAAATTAATTTTAGCAATAAATTGTATTTCTGTAGATCTTCGTAGCACGGGCTACGTTGCTACGATCGACAGCATAGCATACAAACGATTTCAACGCGCACCCACTTCTCTCCTACACTCTATTATTCCTCTAAGCTCCGAAACCAGCAGACCTCAGAGTTGCGGTTTTGAGTATGCTTAATATTACGATGAATTTCCCCTACCCCTCCTCTTTCCTTCCCAGTCAATAATTATGTTAGGGCAGTGCTAATATTCTACGGCGGACCGGTGGCCTAGGCATAGTATTCAGTAAATTCGTGATTGGTCTTGTTTTCCTCCGATTTTTGTGATGAAGAAGATGGCTAGCTATTGCTATTGCTGATGAAATTTATATTTAATCATATTGTAATCATGCTATTGTATATTATGACTTTTCCGAGTGTACGTGATTGTATCTTGGAATAAATAAATGAACTGAACTGAACTGGCGGCGGAAGATGAATTCTATTTTTTATGAGATCTTTGATATTATGGCCATTGACTTGAGAAGGGGAGATATTATGTCACAGAAATTATGTCCTGTGACATAATATGTCACATAATTTCTGTGACAAGGAGGGTAAAAATCTTCTACACGAAGTTGAAATTCGCAACTCTTTGCGATTCTATTTCGAGATATTTTTCTGTAATGAATAGACCAATAATAGCGTTTTAGGGTTTGATTTTTGCACAATTGCCCGCTCGTGCTTATCACGAAAATATGTACACACACAGGTCTACTCGCGCAAAATATCCATCGAGTAAGAGTCTCTTCCGTCTCTTCTATTTCCTGATCCGCCGCGTACCTAATGATAAAGATCGAGACATCGCTGCTCAATGAAATTTCACATAATTTCTTCTTCTATGACTAATGAAACAGCTAGAATGGGTTTGGGGCTGGATAACACTGTAAAATGCGTACCATAATGTCGTGTTTACGACACGCATAACACTTTATACCTCATCCCAATTAATCACAACACCCGTGCCATTGTGCGTCCAACATTAACTGGGCTTAAACGGTTTAATTTTCTACTTTCCCTCAGATTTCATTGATGGCACTAATCACGGCCCACGGACAACATAATCCTAAAATTTATTGGTCGTTACCGATTCTGTCGTCAATGGTATTGATACTGTGGCCATACGAGGAGATTTATAAAGTCTGTTGCTAATGAAATAATATTGAAATGCTATAAATTACAGGGCAGTGTCGGGTGTCACAATGACCACAATGAATATATTGTGAGTGAATGGTATATTTGGGTTAAATAGTGGACGCTGTGGGGACCACCCTAATGTTTGGGTGCGCTATAATAGGTCAAGGTGTTTTGAACGGTTGCAAGAGGGTTTCAATTTACCAGTGGGGTATTGCATCAATACGCTGTTGTAGACCACACATTAAAGTGGTTTAGTGCAATATTTAAAACCCATTTTATGTTGAGGTTTCGCAACAAGTAGTTTCGCTTGTCGTACAACGGACAAGTCATGGCGAAACTACTCTGCTGGTTCCGCTGCTATGATTTCGTAGCGGAGATGTGCTAAGGGGCATTGAAATTTATTTTTACTGGTTTATTGTTATAAATATTTTATCAATGAACAGGATTCCACAGGTACGGACTTGACTTCTATTCCAACCCTTGGAATATTTTGATTTGAATGCAACAATACCGTGCACAAATTAAAAAATATGGAACTCTGGCAACATTCATCAAAAATTAGAGATTCATTTATTAAAAAACATTGTGTTTATTCTCACGAGGCTCGAGCTTCCATTTCGTCCGTGACGTGTCCAAATTCCAGTGGACAAAGGGTAATTTTAGATGGAAAGCAGGTTGGGGCCTATGACTAAAGTTTTACTTACTTTGGTCACAGATTAGGTAATGTTACTTCGCTTTGGTTGAAAGTCGTCGGTCAGAATGCCCCGACAGACACGGATAAACACGTATCCTAGTATTTTCTTCTCTGCTCTTGCTTAATTCTTCTTGTTTTAACAAATCCTGTTCCCAATTCTGTCCTTAAACTTTTATTCAAAGTCAGTTCAGTGTATCTAATGGCTTAAGGGTCTATTAAACGCAATATTACGTTCTTTTAATCCATAGGTTAGTAAGGTCACAAACTATTGGACACTCAGTATCATATTTATGTCTATGGTGGAACTAGGTACATGTTTTTGGCATAGAGGTACTGGTTTTCGTAATCGATTTACGTCGAGCCACTACAAGCCACAATTTACCAACTTTCGGCGTAAATGCGTCGGAAGGTCTGTTCGAGTATAGAGCGAGTGAAGGTAGCCGGCCTTCCGTCAATATCTTGGACAGCGGGGCACCATTGTCACTCCGCCCTTTGTGCCCTGCTGCAGACCAGAAATCATTAATTTCCAACCACAAAGCAGAACCCACAAATCGAAGGACTGAAAAAAATTAGACCCATTCAGTGCCGGTCACTGACACACGTGAAGGCTTCTTGGGTTTCGATTCGAGTTTTAATTATACGGCGATGATGGACGAAACTGTATCACCAGATACCTTTTGGTATATTGTACCTATCTAAAGGTGACCACATTGTCCCTAAGCTTTCGTAAGACCCAATAATTTTACTGGCCATAAAATTTTTCATAAGCATGGGCGTAGTAAACCATAAAATTAGAATAAAGCAGCTTTGTGTCTATGAAACGGTTAAGTTTAAATGCGTGATTTGAAACAGTAAACTGATACGCTGTGTTGCCAGCATAAATCACCGGTTCTTTTGTGATTAATGTCACCGTTGAGCATAAAGATTCATATTTAGTGCACGGTTGGGGTATTACCACAATCTTCTGCAGCTTTTCAAATAAAACTTTAGTCGAATTACTGGCTAAAGCTTATGAAATAGATATTATTGGTAGGCCCCCAGCTCCAAAACGGTCCGTGACAACCGTAACCGGATTAGCTAGCTCTATAAAAACAAGCCAAAATATAACATTTGATATTTATGTTTACACTGACTTTAACAATTTCTAATCCCAGTCAATGCAATTAATATATATATAATACGTAGGTAGGTACCTAAAATTCGTTCACAATAATGTTGCTTACGATTTAGAATTACTTGTCATCATCATCATCATCATCAGCCTATAGCAGTCCACTGCTGGTCATAGGCCTCCCCCAATGAGCGCCATAGCGCCCTGTCCTTAGCTTGCCGCATCCAGCATCTACCCGCAGTCCTTCGCAGGTCGTCATCCCACCTGGTCAGAGGGCGTCCTACACTACGTTTACCGAGTCGTGGTCTCCACTCAAGAACACGTTTGCCCCAGCGGCCGTCGTCGGTTCTTCGCGAGATATGGCCAGCCCACTGCCACTTCAGCATTCTAATTCTTAGAGCTATGTCGATGACTTTGGTTCTCTGTCGGATACAAATACAAATACAAAAATCGTTTATTTGAACAAGTAAACATTTTTTTTCAGGTTACATATTGAACGAGGAGACCACAAAAGCTAAAAACGGCGGTGTAGTCTCATCGCCCGCCTCCTGACATGACATTATTGTAGAGCTTAGGATGTATTCGTTACGAATCCTATCCTTCAGAGAAACTCCGAGCATAGCTGTTTCCATAGCTCGCTGAGCGACTTTGAACTGGTGGACCACCCCTATCGTGAGTGCTCACGTCTCAGCTCCGTAGGTCATAACGGCTAGGACGCACTGGTTGAAAACTTTCGTTTTCAAGCATTGCGGTATGGATGACGAGAAGACTTGACGTAGATAAAACTTCACTGAATTACTTGTGCGTTCTATTTAAATATTCTCAAAGTGTCATGTCTGTTTATTTGCTACCCTTTCTTGCCTAAATGGTTAAACGAATCTTAATTAACATTTTGAAAAAGTATAGACGGTATTCAAGAGAACATATAGGCTAGTTTAATCCTGAAAAAGCTAGACAAAATTAGGCGGATTCACTTTCCCGAGCATCTAAAATCCCAAATCCGTAAAACTTGTCATCAAAACACATTAACCGTCGGTCTATCATTAACACGGAACAAATACGATTACGCTGCGAATGCATTTGATCGGGGAATCAGCACAGATGTTAAGGGATTTAACTAAATAAAAAAGGTTGGCAAAGCGAGTCATTGACTTTGTGGTTCCGTCTTATTTAAAAATATTTTTATGTAAGCAAATCTGATTTTAAAAATTAAAAAAATGCAAGATACATCATCATTACAGTTCGCTATAAATAAATTAGGATTCAATACAAGTGAGTTGAAGGAGCCTGTCACTGCGTGGAATCGCCAAGAGTGGAAGCAAAAAAGAGAAGTGTGCCCAGTAGTGGGACAGTAACGACTGAAAATAAATGAATTATGTGAGGAGAGAGAGTACTTCCTTTTAATTTTTTTTGTAGTTAAGTAACTAGTTCTACCTAGATCGGTCTTATCTATCTATCGGCCAACCGGTGGATAGATCAAATGAAATCTCATAGTCTTTGAAATCTGTCACAAGTACAAAATTTAAAAGTAGGTTCCTATTATAAATGTTACATAAACTAGCTGCGCCCCGCGGTTTCACCCGCGTGGTGATAGATATTTTGGATAATATATGCCTATCTATATAAATTGTAGCCTATGTGTTATTCTGATGTATAAACTATATTATTGTAGTTTCATTAAAATCCATTCAGTCGTTTTTACGTGATAGAGTAACAAACATCCATCTGTCCATCCATACTTACAAACTTTCGCGTTTATAATATTAGTAGGTTTGCACGGCTAGCGTAGCTATCTTTGACAGACAATTCGTCTATCCTGTCTATCTCCATCCACAATAATTTCGTAAAGTACGATACCCCAAACAGCAACTCCATTGTCACACGAAATCTTTTATCCCGTAAACCGGAATCCAGACCCTCCTCAAATAATACTAATTATAATAGCATTACATTCATTCCTCGGATTTCGTCGAGTATCTCAACTGAATCGCACATTTTTTGCTAACTCAATGGTTTTCTCGTCAAAAAACATTAATCTAATCTGAGGAATTTGCTAATGATGTTATGTATTTATATTGCTTCAATCTAATTTACATGAAGATTAAGTTTGCAAGAATTCGAATTAGGTCCTGTACTTTTTAAGCCAGATCAGTCGATTTATTTGGGATTTTATTGAAATATTTTAGATCAGTAACTACCTAAATCAATTACCTGGTAACTGAACGTATGTAGCACGCTGTTAAATTCCTGGTTTTGAAGATATTAACGGTTTTTATTAACACTGAAAAATTTAGCACCAAGGATAAATTCTTCTAAATAAAATTTGGTACAAGCAGACAATAGATGTAATTAATGACCCCAGAACTACATCCAAGAAATCACGCATTCACATTTTTTTTCGATTGCACTTTACCTACCGCAAAAATGCACATTTGGCAACAACATCCCGGTCTTAACAATGTAGCCTAACAAACCATTAGCACAACTGATACAAAATATTTTGACGTTTACCACCGAATACGTATGGGCCTTAAGGGAGGCCATTAGAAGAAGGAATAATAGTCCCTCGCCCCAAACTCTCACTTCTATTATCCAGACAAGTTTTAATAGAACAATGTTCAGACGATTTTGAAACTTATCTATAACGGGGGAAAACTCAATTTTATTTCTCTGCTAAAGTCGCGTGGCACCTCGATTATAAGAGTACATTCATAAGCTAAAATACATCTACAGCAGAAGCTATAAAGCTCAGTTTACATTGACGGAAGGTTTGGGAGACACAGGGTTGTAGTAAACAGCAGGCAAACTACAGTGAATGGTAGAATGGCAGACAGCAACGAAGATCGATTCGATTTATGCGTTTTTTGCGGATTCACACAATGCACCCCATTTATCGATAGATAATGGCTTGAACAGTTGGTCGGAATCGATCCTACTTGTAATGTGGTTAGTTTTGGTTATCAAAATCACATGTCGATTTAATTTGATGTCATTGAGTCAAAATAAAACTCCCTCATCATCAATTCTCATTAATCTTCTCTTTAGGTTGACTAAATTTGAGGCATACGATGAAATTAAATATGTACATTACCTATTGTGGCTTTTCCCTTGCCTGTGTAACACATACAGGTGTTATACTGGCATATACAGACATATACATACATTAATCTATAAAATAAAATAAGCTTGACGCAGTCATTAATCATTATGAATGTAAGTGGGGTAACTATGAACTAAGTTTGTATTGGTCCCTCGTTAAAGGATGAAACATTGGTGTTGTTTCAACATACCTAGGTTAGTGGTTAACCCGTTACATACATAATAAGTATTTTATATATATCGTCACATCAAAACATGTTCCAAAATCGGCATCTTTCAAGAACACCGTTCTGGGTTGTGGTGCTGTTATGTTTGTGATGACAACCACATCAATATTAGTATTTCCCGAACAGACCAGGATATGTTTGCAGTAAAACTAGCTTTTACATTTTTCAGTGGTTGAACCACGACCAAATTACACTGAGCTTTGGTATTTTAATTGTTTTTCCTCTGCTACTATCTTGGCTACTGACAAAGAGAGGTGTGGTAGGTCAGTTGAAGCTGGTGGAGTGGAATTGACGAGACTGTACCGCTGATTTACAACTTCCGGTGGGCGTTAGTGCACTTGCATGGGACATGGTAGATATTATTGTTTATTTTTAAACTCTGATGAGCTGTTGACTCAAAAATTGATGGGTGCTCTGACGGGTACATTTTGTAACAAGTGATGTATGGCTGTTTTTGTTTTACTAGCGTTACAGTCAATATGTCTTTCATTAAGCTTTTTGTTATGTTTATAGACCACTTAATCACTAATATTAAAAACGCCTAGCACATTAGGCTTTTCTTTATGCTGCTTATGAAAAATAAAAGAGAACACATAACGCGTGTACAAAGAAAAAGTCAGATAAGATTTAGAACGTACTTCTATTGTTTAAATATAAAGTGTTATACGGATTCAAAGAATATAAAATATAGGAACATGAAAAACCAACTCCGCAACTGGTTCGAAATTTGCCTCGATTAAGAATGAACTTATTACGATCAGTTAACTTTGCGGCAAATTCCTCCGACATTTTCTCGTTTTATTTTCATTGAATATGCCAATAAAGTGCTTTCATCTCCCGACAGCTTTGTTCTGCATTATTTCCTTTGTTAGTGAATGAATGATAAAATCTGGTCCTGCTTCAATAAATGTTTTTGGAGATTACGTACCGAAATGTGAAATGTGAAAGCAATCAAACAAGAAGCGTGATTTGTTCTTGTTAGTGCTTACTTCCTGACTTATTAGATTTGTTAGATAGTGAAACGATATACATATAGGTCTAGTATAATATCTGAGTTTTTGCCAATTTCTTGCTGCATGTACTCGTAACACATTGCAGCCTTTTGCACACCTTGTTTTTAAATTTTACTAGATAAGTACGAAAGTTTAAAGAGTGTGTAGATTTATTCTGGTTAGTCCTTACTTCCTGGCTTATTAGATTTTTTATAGGGTGAAACAACATACCAACATAGGTTGGAAAAAGCAAGTGCGTTTTTGCAAACTTCTTGCGGTATGTAACACCTTGCGGCCTTTTGCACACCTTGTTTTTTAATTTTACTTAATACGAAAGTTTTTACAAATGTATTAAGCACTAATCTTCATATTGATATTAGTAGACCTAGAAATTAGGATTCAATGCTATAATAAAATATTGATAGCTCTCTACCTCCGGTTAAGTTAAGTAAGTAGGCAAAATAAAGCTATAAAACAAACTATAGACAAGCTGATGAAGGCGTTTAATTAAATTAAATATTTTAACTTCAAATTTTAATGGCTTTGAGTAAATTTTTGTAGTTAAAAAACCATGAAATTCTATACAATTAAAATATGAATCGTAAAATCGTCACAGGTGTCTAATTAAATTTGATACCTCATTTATTTTAACGAATGAAAAATTTAACATTATTTTAATTATTGGTGGCAATAACTGGATGTTAACTGGAGGAGATAAAACAACTCAAGTTACATTTAATGAAACTATTTTGACTAAAACTGTTTGGACAGGTAGTTAATTAAAACAAAAAAATAAAAATTCACATTCTTAATTTGAAATGGAATTCTTTTGTTTTTAAATATGAAGAAGAAAGTAGCCAATAAAAAAAAATTGTATTTGATTCTACTGAATGTTCTGATTCCAATAATAAAGCAATTTAGATGCCGTAAACGTAAATTCTGTAAAATAATACAAAATGTTGAGCAACAATTATAAAATCGATTACAACTTGTTTATAAACAAAATCGAATCGGTAAAGCATTAGAACTTATTGTCAGTCGATCTATCAAACTGCAAATAAGGGAGTGGAATAGGTAACTATACCTAGTATTTCAAGTTATCAATTAGATTTTCTTCCTTATTAGACCTATCTACCAAATTTATACAATTTCTGAGTAGGCAAGCTAAGTGAATAGATATTAGCGTAGTAAATATTGATCAAACCACTCCAGTTAAGTATATTCAGGTAATCTAGATAATGCTAGCGGATGGGAACTCAGATGATGTCATCAGCAAATGAGCTGTCAGAGAGATAAGCCTTATCTTTATCACTAATGCGTTAAAACTGGTACTTTTTGTTCCAGAACAATGGAAATCGATTTTAAATGGCCATGTTATCTGAGGTGCAAATTGAATAGAGCTTTACCAAAGTCCTAATGTGGGAATGTGGTAAGAGATAACTCAACATGTAACAACTATTTGAAGGTGCCTACAGTAAAAGCAATAAGGTAGTGTTTCTTCCCCATTCATGTCTGTGCAAACAACAAGGCAAGTCGTAAGACATAACTTCGTCTCGAACGTTATGACAGCTACACAATATTAAAACCGGTTCACACGGTTTTCCGCTGAAAAGCTATTGAAATTTTATGATTAGGTAAAACAAACAAAGTAAGCACCGCCATGTTTATAAAAGCTCGCGAAGCGCGCTCCTGTTCATGCCAATCTTGCGGCGAGCAACTTGTTGCCGTTGTGCACTTATGAAAAGAGAGGTCCATATCGGACGACCCTGTCGGGGGAGGAGCAACGCGCGGGGAACATGCCGGCCAGCCGGTCGCTCAACTCGCAGCACTCAGTCGCCTCTCGAACGTCGCCGCGAGTGTACGCGCCGCACGTCATCACGAACTCAAGCCGTTATGAGTCGTACTTTGAAACAAGTTTGACGGGAAATTCGTGAAGTTTTCCGAACGCTTACGGACTAGCGTAGCGATGTGCGCGATAACAGTGAGTCAAACGGTGACGATTTAATTAGAGTGACAGTTTAAAAGTGAGTTTACGCGATGTTATCAATGGGATCATTGTCGGTTTGGTATGCAGCCTGGTGCTGGCTGTGGCTGTGCGCCGGCGGAGCGTCGCTGACGAGTCGGGTGGCGGAGGCGCCGCAGGAGTGCGAGCTGCAGCGTGTGTCGGACTCCAGCGAGACCACCAGCGTGCAGCTCGCGTGCTCCCTGCGCACCGCCGCCGGCGCCACGGACCTGCTCGCCGGCCTCACGGTCTCGCAAGCTCAGCGCATTACGGTGCTCAATCTACACTGCACGGATGTTCTCTTCTTTGAGAGCTCTTTGGATCTCGGAAGAAGAAAAGAAGAAGGCACACAGTTACTATCCCGCTTTCACAATCTAAAAGAACTCAGGATAGAGTCTTGTAAGATCAGATATGTACCCTCGGAAGTGTTGTCGCCTCTAAGTGGACTACGAACCTTATCGATCCGAACTCACAATACGGATTGGTCTGCGATGTCAATGGAGTTCCACCGAGACACTTTTCGCGGGCTTACGGATCTCCGTACCTTGGATTTGGGGGATAACAACATTTGGACTCTACCTTCTGAAATATTTTGCTCGCTCTACAATTTGAAAGAGTTGAATGTGACGCGAAACAGATTGCAAGATATTTCTAATCTGGGATTTTCGGATTGGGGAAATGGACCCACTGCGCCCGGGAAATCCTGCAACACGGTGATGGAAACGCTTGATATGTCGTACAATGAAATTAGTAATTTACCCGATAATGGATTATCAAGTTTGCGTGCACTTCAAAAGCTGTTTCTTCAGAACAATAGAATATCTCAGGTCGCCGATCGTGCCTTTGTTGGGCTGAGTGATTTGCAAATCCTTAATTTATCAACCAACGCTCTGACGGCACTTCCTCCGGAAATGTTTCAATCATCCAGAGACATAAAGCAGATTTACTTGAACAACAACTCTTTGAGTGTTTTAGCACCCGGCCTATTGGAAGGATTAGACCAACTGCAAATATTGGATTTATCAGTGAACCAATTGACAAGTGAATGGGTGAACAGAGATACTTTTTCAGGATTAGTGCGTTTGATAGTGCTGAATCTTTCATACAACAGGATCACTAAAATAGATGCACTATTGTTTCAAGACTTGAATAACTTACAATTTCTAAGTTTGGAGTACAATAACATAGCACGCATTGCCGATGGAGCATTCACTAACTTGAAAAATCTTCATTCACTCTCATTGGCACACAATAATATAATCGAAGTGGACAGCGGGCATTTCTCCAACCTCTACGTTTTGAACCAGTTATTTCTTGATGGAAATAGAATAACCAAAATTGACTTACGCTCTTTTGAAAATATCACGAAACTACACGATTTGGGTCTCAGCGGGAACCAGTTATCAGAGGTGCCCGAGGCAATAAAAACGTTAAGATTCTTGACGTCCCTAGATTTGGGCATGAATAGAATAACAAAAGTAACAACAACGCATTTTGAAGGCTTGGATGATTTATACGGCTTACGACTTGTGGGTAACAAAATTGAAAAAATATCGAAGGATACATTCGTAGCGCTCCCGTCGCTACAGATATTAAATTTAGCTTCAAACAACATAGATCAAATAGATGACGGAGCTTTCGCTTCAAACCAACAGTTGAAAGCTATTGGATTAGATGGCAACAAACTCGTGGACTTGAAAGGCATATTTACCAACACACAACCCCTTGTTTGGCTGAATGTGTCAAAGAATGAACTTCTATGGTTTGACTACAGCCATATACCGACTAACCTTGAATGGCTGGATATGCACGAGAATAATGTAGAGAAGTTGGAAGATACCTATGGAATAAAAGAGTCCTGTAATATAAAAATGCTTGATGTCAGCTTTAATAAGCTACGAAGCTTAGATAAAACTTCATTTCCTAGTCGCATAGAAACGATTATCCTGAACAACAATAACATTGATAAAATTAGCCCCGGAACTTTCTTGCAAAAGTATAATCTCAATAAAGTTATGCTTTACTCTAACAAGATAAAAACTTTAGAACTTGGCTCCTTTGCGATACCATCTTTTCCAGAAGACAAAGACCTACCGGAATTCTATATAAGCGAGAATCCTTTTGTATGTGATTGCACTATGGAGTGGCTACAAACTATAAACCAATATAGTGACCTAAGACAGCGCCCAAGAGTAATGGATTTAGAAAGCGTGAGGTGCACTTTAACCCATTCACGTAAAACGGAGATGCGCCTACTTGAAGTGAGACCCTCTGAATTTCTTTGCGAGTACGATTCACATTGTTTCACGGTATGCCATTGTTGTGACTTTGACGCTTGCGATTGTAAGATGACTTGTCCAGATAGATGCTCGTGCTATCATGATCAGACTTGGACCACCGTTAACGTTGTAGATTGTTCGAATGCCGGCTACGATCACGTACCAGAGCGGATACCGATGGACGCGACCGAAATATACCTGGATGGTAACGATCTCAAAGAACTCAGTAATCACGTTTTCATCGGCAAAAAGAAACTACAAGTTTTACACCTCAATAATAGCAACATCAATACAATACAAAATAGAACATTTAACGGAATCGAATCATTGAGAGTACTTCACCTAGAAAACAACAACTTGGAACTATTGAGAAATACTCAATTTACAAGACTACCCAACCTGATTGAACTTTACGTTAGTAATAATAAAATAAAGGTGATCGAAAACGATACCTTCAATTACCTGCCTTCTCTGGAGTACCTTAACTTGGACAATAACGGTTACGTTGATTACATGCCGTGGAAGGTCATTAGCGACAGCGATCCCCGGACGCGGGTCTCGGTAGAGGGAAACAACTGGATATGTGATTGCAAAGACGTGGCTCAGCTCAATCAGTGGCTGATAAAAAAGTCTAAAGATACCGAGACAATAATGTGTTATCTCTCAACCGGCCAGCCAATGAACAAAACTATCGCAGTCGTTGCCAAGGAATGTAAAACCGAGATCACAACCGAAGAAACTGGTACCGAGACTCTAAAGCGATTATTCATCGAATCGAATGATAGCGTAGAAAATTACATCCCGTATATTGCTGCCGTTTTGATAATAGCTATTATTCTCTTGCTCTCGTGTGCTCTAATGTTTATGTTCAGAGAAGATTTCAAGCTTTGGATGCATTCTAGATACGGCATTAGAATATTCACCTCGACGCCTAGAGACATGAACGACAATAAGAATAAACGATTCGATGCGTTTTTTGTGTACAATCCACGTGACGAAGATTTCGTGACTCGAGCAGTCAGTTCCGAGTTAGAGAATCTGGGGCACACACTGTGCTTACAACATAGAGACTTACAACTGATCGAAAGGCGGTCAGGTGATAGTTTAGTGAGTGCTTCGGAAAGTTCAAAAAGACTCGTGATAGTGTTATCAATAACATTTTTACAACAAGAGTGGTACTCGCCCGAGTCTAGAGCGGCGATACAAAGTGCAATAAATTCAGTGAATGTTAGGCATAGACGTCAAAGAATCATATTTCTTGTGACGACGGACCTAAGTGCTATTAACATAGACCCAGACTTGAAAGTGTTGCTAAAAACGTGTACAGTGATCGTGTGGGGTGAGAGAAACTGTTGGGAAAAGCTAAATTTTCGGTTACCCGACGTGGACGTGACGTTACCTAACCGGACGCTTCACAATGCGAATAATATGAAAGTTAGTAATAGGGAGGGGTTTGGTCGGCACGGGCACCTGAGGTACACTGCGCCTCCGACTGCTCACGACCCCTGGTACAAGTATGGGATGGCGCCGCCGATCCTGATGATGTCGAGTCCTATGCACTCGACGAGCGCGAGTGCCGAGGTGTCTGCTCGCAGTACCGAGGACGAGACGTGCTCCGTGGCCAGCAGCGAGGGCCGCGGAGACGACCGTCTTCCCCACCATCACAGCTACGTCAGTATCGACAACCATCAGTGCGAGGAAAGGCCCCTCAGGCCTCCGCAACAAATACCTATGTCTAACGCGCCACACTCCCGTAAGACTTACTTTGTTTAAATTGTGATGTATGTTTGTAAATAGCTTATATGTAATCTGTAATCTATGATTATCTTTTGGTGCTCTTAAGCCAGCATGATGTATGTAAAATGAACAGGCAGAAATCTCTACATATCTGTTAGATTAGACGTAATGGTATGGCATTACTTTATTAGGTTGTTTGAGACTTATCACTGTACAAATCAAACGGATATTGCATTTAGCAATAAACATTCCTATATTGTCTTAAGTACCTAATGTATTTCAGTATATTTCACTTCCTACATTATATAGAATCTGACTGTTAGGTTAGTCTTGACTGTTATTTTACTTGCCTCTTGAATGCATTTTATGTTCTTGGTTATTTGAAGTTCTAGCATGTAAATAATACTTAATGATAATGTGATAACGTTAGGTACTTAATATGAAAATGTATTCTGTGTACAACGAAGATTGTAGTTACAGTAACTCTATATTCTTTTAAAACTGTAATATATATAACTATGTCGAAGAACTGAATGGTACCCTAGTCAATTGTAAATACAACTATATTGTAAGTACATTTAGATATTCAAATTCTTTGTGATTTAATTTTAGCTAGAATATGAAAATCGTTCGTATTTATTACGCTTCCAAATGCAAAATATGATTAAATATTTTAACTACTTGAATTTCCGTTTTTATTTAATTTTTAGATAGGTAACCCCTCAACATAACTATATACTAAATTAATTTGTAGAGTTAACATTATAGAGTTTAAAATTTTTGATAGTCTAAATACCAACGTTCAAGGTTTAAACTACTATAGGCTATCTAAAACAAATAAAATACTTACCTATACCTTACGTACAAACAAGTATCATATTTCTTGTAAGAAATAATTTTATTTCATAAACTGTGCAGGCAGTAACTAATACAATACTTCATTGTAAACCAGATGTAGATCATTACAAAAAAATACATTATATGCGACAAGTACAATGGGCGGTCTTATCGCTTAGAAGCTTATAATTTATTTGTAGGTAGGCTGTGGTATAGCTATAGTGTTAGTGCTCTTGGAATTTGGATGTCAGTGATGTGCAAGATTTTTAAAGGATTAACTATTTAACCGGGTACGGAAAAGTAAGTACTATTTCAAAATACTAATTATTTTTTTTACCTCACCTTAGTGGCGCAGCGGACGAACGTTCGCCTGCAATACAAAAGATTGTGGGTTCAATTCCCGCCGTGGTACAAAGGTTTGCACAATCTGCAGATATTTGTTCCGGTTCTGGGTAATTTTTATGTATGTCTAATCATAAATAATTATCATGTTAAGTTTATCAGTTACCATGACTAGAGATACAACAAATATTCAGCAACTATTTAGTGACTATTCGACCTCTGTGGTGCGGTGGGCGAAGGCCCGTTGCGGGTTCGATTCCCGCCTCGGGACAAATGTTTCTATGATCTGCAGATATTTATTCCGGGTGTTATGTTCGTTTTCTATGTAAAGTAAAAATATATATCTATGTAACGTATTGTATTATGTATATCAGTCATCTAGTACCCATAACACTAAGCTCTGCTTAGCTTGGGGCTAGATGATGCTGTGAAAAAATTTAAGTAATCACTTTATTTCCTAGTTTAACTTATGCTATTTGAAATTTGTGGCGTGTCCTGTAAGGTCCAAAAGAAATAATGCGCTTTGATGTTTGATGTTTTTTTGCTCCAGTATTATTTATTTATTCATTCGGTCTATTTGGCTATATTTTTCAATATTTGGTATTCGAATACTACCGACTATTCGACCGAATACCGAAAGAGATAAAATATAAAACGCAGTTTAATTAAAAAACATGTTTACTTATTTATCAAAGTAACATTTATTTTTTAGATTGATATTAAGTACAGAGGTAGAGATATAGAGGTAGTGTTTTAATTGAATATTATAAATTAATCAAAGGCAGACTATGGTGATATAAAAATATTTTCGTTATTTGATGCTAACGCGATTAATAGGTACATAGATATACGGCGCTTTCCTTTGTAATACCTGCTTCGGATAAAAGTGTTTCTCTGTTATAGTACTGCAAGGTGACAAAAGGTATTTTTTTAACACTTTGACTGCGATTTTTTTTCGACGACTGCGATCTTTTTTTTAACCTAAAAAATACGTGCTGCCGCTCTACACAGCGGTTGTGTTGTGCCGCACATGCGTTTCGTTCGAAAAATATTACGGCTGTGCTGAGAAACAAAGATCTGTATTTTCTCAGCCGCTGCGCTAGTGTGGATTTACGCATATTAGTCACTTGTAGAAAACACATACCGTGTGATTTCAGCACTCAGTGTTAACAAATTGTATACGCTGTTACAAGTTAGTTGACCACCAGTTATAAGTAGGTATATGTTATACGGTTTAGACGAGCACTCTTCAAACAAAATTATCTAATTTACAATCGTACTTTTTGTTTTCTCGCTGTTGGCAAACTTTCAGCAGCGAGTTCGCATATAATGCACTGGATGTCCCGCCGAATATTCGATATTCACTATTCGTTACACCTCTATTTATAACAAAAGCTCTGCTTACTTTGGGCTAGACACGGAATGCTATATGGATTGTTAGGTTAGGTTAGTGCATTATTTTTAATGTAACACGACTACACTTGTAAGCGTCGTCAAGTAGGTGAATTCGGATAGTCCACTTCGATGCTCAAAAGTAAAATACCGTTCTAACCCGAGCTTTTAACAAAGCCAAATTCCATCCAACGCAGCGTGTCCGTCGATTCATATCTAGAATCGAGACAGGTGATCGAATAGGAGCGAACACTACAAAACTTATTTAATCTGTGGCGGACGTCAAAAGTGTTTTCATTGACATAATCAATTTACTGGGCGCTTTGTTCACCCATCTACGGGCGGGTGTATAAATATTTATTTTATCTAAATCGATCGAGCTGGATAAGATCACGCTCGCGGGTCTAAGATTTTAATTTGAAAGCGGTCAAGACAGGCCGATTGCCCGCCGCGAAACTATAAATCATCATTCGACAACCCGTGATGAACAAACATGGATATAATAGACTTTTGATTGCGATTCGGTCTTTTTTGTTAGGTTTAGTAAAGTTATATTTGAATTTATTTTACTTTGGCTGTCTAGGCTACACTTAAGACGTGTTCTTTACCTATGTAACCTGAACCATAGCCTTTTTTTATTTTATATCATAAGGATACTTTATAAGACTATTATCTATGTAATAGGTAATGTGGGAAAATAATAGACGTAAAAGCATAAAGATACATAGATTTTGCTGTTGTAGTTAGAGTTATTATATATATAAAATATGTAAAACGTCGAATATCATCACATCAATGTTTCTTTACAAACATATTCACATCAATCATTCGCATTATTAAGACAGAGAGCGACACCTTCTTGAAAATCTGATACTAAATAGGCCATCTATAGACATCGTGGTTATTCCATCGGTTTTATATGTAAAATTACTTGTAATCGGAAATCAAATATTTGTTTCCATAGAAAAATAGCACAATAATGTAATTGAATTGCTCAATGTAACACTATCCGAGAGAGATAAGGCTCAATCCATTGTATGGGACCAAGTTGTAATATGTGTTTAAATAGACATGTAGTTTCTGGACTCCAGGCCTATCCGTTCGCGCCAACACCTCTAGACGCCGACACTCATCACCTTTTTTTCTTTGCAATACGATATCCGATCATTTATTGTCCCTGAGTATTCCAAACCCGTTCCAACGCATTAGAGACATCGCCTTTAGAACACATCGAAATATTCCGAAGGTGACAATTGATTATGTTCCTCACGGAGACAAAAAGCGGAATCGTTCGATTAGTAATGTCCCTCAGGCGCGTAGGCCGAGAGAAAACAATAGATTGGTTCTGCTTTATGATTCTATAAACGTTTATGTCCCTATAAACGACCTTTTAGGTTTTGGATTCAAGATTGTGATGTTATCTGTATCCGGACAGGTTTATTGCGGAGGGAAGATGGCACCTCAAGGAAATGGTTTTAGTAAAATATGAGCGAGTATTTGCAAGCCCATTAGCGAGGGAGAATTCTTTTATTCTCGCATTCTTCGATTCCGCGGGAATATAGCTGATTAAAACATTTTTATGATTTATTATGACGGCTAGATAAAAGTTAACGATGTTGTTTTTGTTTTATGTTTTACAATTATTATAATAATCAAGTAACGTATGTAGGAGGTTTTAGGATTGTAACCATTAACGGTCAACTTTAAATGTATCGTTTCCTCATAATCGTGACCGCCCATAGCTACCCAAAACCGTAAATATCTGGCAGAGCTAATGAAACACGCCTAGAAATGCTTCAACTCTTTCGCGTAGGTTTTGATATCGTAATAAAACTGCTCTATGACTTTATTCAAATAAATTCGAATAAAACTTTCAAAATGATTATTCCATTAACATTCAATGTATTGACTCATTCGTATAAATATCATTTGAATTATATATCTGACAATTTAATAACAATGAAGAATACCTCGAGGACATAATTTGGTTTTTGGTTAAAAAAACGTAGGAATATTTGCCTAACTAGCAAGGTGGCCGGTCTAATAACAGTTTTCTATCGAAGGTTAACAATATGAAACCACATAGTTGTCTGTGGGGTATTGCATAAGGAGGCAAGTTTGTAATAATTAGGACTGCAGCTGTTTCCGTCGATGGGCGGAGTCAGGGCTTTTTTTTAATAAACAGACCCCCGTTATTGGAAGGAATTACAAATTTAAATTCACCAAGGGAATACCTTTAGCAAGTAAAGAATTCGACGCATATGTGAAAGCCAAATAGGTCGTTAGATGAGTTTTTGCTTTTGCGGATATATTTCGGCTATTTAGGCATTTTGTAAATGTTTTGCAAGCGTCATTTGTAGAATAAGTATTTTTTGTGTAGTATGAAGATAGAACTCAGGAAATTGCAAACGCATTATAGTTATAGGAAGTCGTTTTTTCACGGACCGCTTGCCATCTGGTCGGTAATTTTCTGATATATTATTTAAAACAATTGCGCTAACCGATATATTGTCTACTATAATTAAAGAATGATTTTGCAAAGTAATTGGAAACAGCTTGAGCCTTCCATATTTTTTTACGCTGTACGCACATTTTACTATCTAGGTACTAATAATAATTAAAAAATGTTTATATTTTTTAATGGCTGGTGCATTGTCAATTTGATAGGTTACCTACTTTAATAATTGACTACCAACAAAATAAATAAAAAGTTACTCGATAAAAACAACATCTTTAAATAGTATTTTAAACTTTTTATTAATTAACCGTAACTTCACCTGGGTGGTTAGATGAACAGATAAGATTCTAATTTTATTTGTAACCATTTGATCTAACCCCTAATTTCTATTTCTGATATATGTTCCACCAACCCTTCAGAAAAAAATCACCTGCCTTTTTTGATCTCTATTTCTTTTACAGTAAAGCTCATATTAGATAGTTTTTTAACTATGAGTCATTCAAATCTGTGTGGTTCAGTCTAATCTAAGCTTAAGCTGGAGCTCAGCGTGATTGTCAGATAAGGAATGGTACAGATTTGCCTCTCTGTTTCCGGACGTGCTTTGGTTGACTCCTGTGAGATAATGCATACAGAAATAATGAATGTTTTGACTAACGAGGTCGAATTCTTCGTTCACGTTCATTGTACAACTTTTATTTGCTTTGTTTAAAATTCCTTACTATTTAAAGAAGGTTGTGTGCTTACAACGATATTGGTATGTGCCACATGTTACAATTTACAAATGTGTAGCTACCTTCCAATAGATTAAACTAGCTGTATGTAGGTAGGTAGGTACCTATTCAATTCATTGTTTATGGATTAGAATTAAAAAATATAAATGAAAAACATATGTTTTTATAAGCATATGTTTATAATGTATATTTGATTATTTTTTGCTCATTGACATGTGTATATTTGATTATTAGGTTTATTAAATTCGATGCTTGTGATTAATTAAGTTGACTACACTATTGTATTAGGTAATACCTGTAATGCTTTGAATAAATACATATACAAAAATGTTTTTAAAAAAACATTGGAACGAAAAAACTCGAAGAAATTGCTTGCACGAACAAGATCAAGGTTCTTAAATATGGGCTTTCATTTATATTAAAATATAATATTTAAAAACACACACACAAGTGACAATATTCAAGAACAAAATAAGCATGCGTTGTTAGTTCTTGAAACTGAATAAGGAAAATTATTTATTCGCCTCTTGTTTTCTTTGAATTTAAGTTAAACCGCAAATATAATCATCAACTTATTTATAGATAATAAATTGATTCTATCTATGTATATATTACTGCAGTATTAAAAAAAACAGCTCAGCGTAAAGACTTTGTTGTTGCCAATTTTTGTTGTTATTCAAATTTGTGTTATCCAAATTATATTAGCGCACTGAGAGATGCGGCAAATAAATTATTTAGGTTTATTTTAGATATAATTTAGTTTTTAGTTCCAGTTGTTGTTTTTTTAGTTAATTGTTAAAATACGGGACTGACATAGTCATTTAAATGACTCAAGGTCCCTAAAATATAATAAAGAACAAAAGTTAAATTGATTGTGACCCAAAATATACAACATTCGGTACTGTTCCCTCACAGGACTAAAAAAAACTCGCAAAAAAAAATGGCAATCAATAAAATAGCAAAACAAACCAGGGGTTCAGAAAGTCGGCATGTGCACAAGTGTAGGGTTGCACTTGTAGCGATGTTATTGAATATGCTGATTAGAACAGACTGTAACCACAGTATGATAACTTATAATTCATTCGACAATACCAAGTTCATTAAAAATGAGCCGGCTGATATGCCAGGACAAGAAATAGATAGAGGCGTTGAAACTGATTTAGAATAAATATAATTGCATTTATTTCGACGCTGTGATAAAAACGTGCAACTTGAACACTAATATTATTGTATTTAGATATATAATTGCTTTATTGCACGTTCATAATTTAAATGATGATTTAACAAACAGGAAATAATAACACTATCTTTTTGAAAGGGTATTTTAAAAGTTGTTGATAAAAAAAAATTTTGTTTTTTATATTTAACAATATACCTTCTACCTAATGTTTCATATTTTGAGCACCTAGGTACTTACCAAAGCTAATGTAGGACAAGTTTTATATGAACTAAACTTAATGCTTGAGTTACAGGTCAAGCTAATTAATTAAACAGTAAATAATGTGCCTATTTACGTTTTTTATGGAGCCACAAAATGTTGAAAGCGTTTTGCTGTTTGATAGATAACAAACCTATAATTGCCTCATTAGTTAATTACGCTTGCTCGCGCTTAGCGATGGAAATTAGCAAGAAATAACTAGGTACTTTCTGAACTGTTATGCTGTTGATAGACAAATTAAATACAACAGTAGGTAGCATAGCAAGGGTTAGTCTTGCCATCACAATAAATAATAAATATTTTAATACATTTTACGTAAGCTGCGACAATATGCAATGATCCCCATACCACTCGCATAATCATTATAATGTAAGAAGGGTGCTAGCTGACGTTTACGCTGTAGCTAATATATTGAAGTCTCCAACTCTTTTCTGTTCTACAAGGATGCTCCCTGTACTATTCCTCCCTTCAACATACTACAATGCCTCCTTAGCTATACTCTATCGTTTTATTTTGGTTACGGTGCCTGAATTACGTAATTAGCGGTGGCTTTGTAACTTTTGGGGCGTCTTGTCTCATTCATTTGGTTTTTTGATCACCGTGATTTTGTATTTTGAGTCAAGTATTTTTATAATCAACGGAATGATAGGGAAGCAACATTCGGAATGCGTTATTTTACGCTGGCATCCAGAACTACTTAGCTTCTCCGGTTCATATATACATATATAAAAGCTAGAACCATATATGCGTTGTGGGTAATCAAAATGTTCAAACCCTTTCTTTTAGTTAACTATTATTAATTGTTATTTCTTGATAAGCTGTCTATACGGGACTAGAGACTAAGTAGAACCTACCTTTAGCCTTTTCAGATAATTTCTATAAAGTACATTTTTTAAATCTCCACCTGACTTTCGAGATACTACAAAGTGAATCTTCGTATCATCCTGTCCATTATCATTCGTTACAAGTAAACTTGGTTAAGGTAAGGTCTGTTCTTACTTTTTATTTCGGTCACGGCATTTGAATGATATAATTAGTAGCTTATTAAGTAGAAGTTAGAGGCTCGCGGAGTTATCAAGTGCCGTCGCGAATAATAAGCCTTAGGAATTCGTTCCGCATTGCGTAGTTATTTAGTCCTTTGAAAGTATTACCATAAACTTTGATTATATATATTCTCTATCTATATAATATATAGATAGACTGTCAACGACATAAAAGCGTAGAAAAAATAGCGTCCAACAGTTGGCTTCTATTATCTTCAAACCGCGCTTGCTCTCTTTTTCTTAGCTCTTTTTCTGAGCATATTTTTGCAGAAACTTGACGCTATTGTAAATAATCACTATTTCTAATGAGAGTGTTTGTTACAAGTGGTATAATTATGCCAAAGAATAATGCGTAGCGCGAGTTTAAAACCTAGCTGTCACGCCCGCACACGAAAGTTGGCCTGTTTTTTATGGTGCCTTCGCAGTGCGATGCTCTATCTAGACATATAATAATAATCAAAGACCATAACATTACCTAGTCTATGGTATTTTTTTGGAGGGAACTTATAGTCCGTCTACGCTAAAGTTGCGCGCAAGTTCAAGGTGTTATCAAAACTGAAAGAAAACTACGAAAACAGAATACTAGGTACTTTAGACTTTAAAGGCTTTACTAAGGCAGATGCCTACCTTAATTTTTAAATAAAGATTATATAGTGTTCTGAGGAAAATCATTCAAAGTCGTCCATATTTTAAAAGTATGTTTAAACACAAAAAAAAAACAAAACAGTTTCATTATCTCACTCAAATGCACTTGTCCATATCAGCACATGTTAGATATAACTTTTTACCAAAAGAGTATCGAGCTAGAGTTCGATATTGTTTTGCTATTGTATCCACCCAGCAACATCTGTGAATGCAACATAACAAGATACTAATAGATAACCGCGGATGCTTTTTATGTTTTTTATATCCATTGTATTCAGTAAGCCAAATGTTAGGGTTGCCATTCAATGGGGTTGGATTTGACAGTGTGTGATGAATATAGGTCATACTTGTGACCAATTGTTGGTAATTGAATTTTTTATTAACAGCAGGTTTGTAGAGGCTTAATTAAAATTGCAGTTATATAATTAAATAAAACATTTTGGTTCCACTTGCTATTTTATTTACAACTGTACTTATATCGAGTAGCTAATCTGTCAAATCCAAGAATCTGCCCAATTCACGATCTGTCGAGTATCGAATCTGCCGAATTACGAATCTGTCTAATCTAGAATCTGTCCTATACCGAACAAAGGAGATACTCATGCCCAAATGTCTTTCGTAATATTTTGGTTCAAATAAAACACAGAATCATCTATTCCCAATAAACAGAGTTTCTGTTATGGTTTCATACTTCATGGTCCATTTATTGATAACTTTTGGTTACAGGTCACATAAATGACAACAAGCTGAGATTGGACCTTATTAGCCGCGCACATAGGGAAAGACCAGTTATTCTTATACTTGGGACTCTACTACCACTCTACATTATATAAAGTTTAAATCCCTACTACTTAAGTTGTTTTGTATTTTTAATGTGTTTTCCTTTTTTTTGTAATTGTTTATTTTGGTGTGTGGCTATAAATAAATTCTTTATTCTTCTTTATTTATTCATAATGATTATGCAATATATTAAACGAAATATGTACATCATACTTAAAAAAAAAACATTATCTATAAAAAACATTTTAAAATCATAAATTCATTATGACCATATGTATATCGGGCTTTCAGCCACTTCTGTTCTAGATATCTGTGAAACCATGAGTACGTTTCGGCAAGATTTCGAAATCAATATTTTAGTACGCCAGCCCCAATTTCTAAAGGTACATTTTTATGTTACACTCAGAAAGAACTCCAAATATAAACTAAACAAGGTTTGAATGTTTCAAATTTACAGTCGGTAACGAAGATAGAAGCCTATTATTTATCTTGCGGCACAAAAAGTAAAAGTACTCCCATTTCTCTGTAAAAAATACACACATATTTTATCTATTAGTATCTAGTTAAACAGATGTTACAATAATCCCTGTAGCGTCGGAGCTTGCACGAACGGAAGCTGTTGTTATCAGAAAAAATATTCTGCCCCAACGTAACTTTACCTGAGTTTAAAGTTGGACCCGCTATACAAATATACGGTTAATTCCTACAAATGAGAGGATAAGACAAGAGCTTGGCACAAAAAATATTCAAGTTTGTTAAATTATTTAAAGTTATTTGAATCTTGGGTCTGATAAAAGTATCAAGCATATCGGAACTCGAGTGTGTTTTGAGGCATCCTCAGCGTTTTTAAGGGTTACGACTAAAGATATGCCAACTTTTATCTACGTTTGGTTATGATGTGATGAGAGTCACGGGATGAGTAACGAAAACATAAGTAAATAAACATTATAAATACCCGTTAAAATAGTACTTATAATTAGATGATTTTATTCAGATGCCGTAAGTTCAAAAACATTTACGTTCGTTTTGATTGATCAAATTCTTTTTTTAATAATTGTCTAAACATCTTTAATTTTGAACCTTTTCTTCAGTGTAGGTTTGAGCTTACCATTAATATTTCTACGGTGAAATAGCTACCTATCGTAACATCTAAGTAGGTACGTTTGTTGTCGTTTTGTGAACTTGGTTTTATTTTGTTTTTTGTAACTTAGTAGATATACATATTTTGTTAGTGTATAATTTTATACTTGATTTTGAATGCTTTGATGAGGCAGAATATATAGGACAAGCTTTAACCAATAGATCACTTACATTCCTACAAAATGAAATGTAATGAAATGAAAGTTTATTATTATTTAATTAAAGATTATGATTAAGAAATTGTTGTTTCACGCTCTGACCATAGAGGATTTAGTTAATAATATAGGCAAGACTCGATGCTCTATTTACTAATTCTAGACACCTAGAATATTTGTTCTGTCATTCCTAGAATTATAACATTCTATAAACTATCCATGTACTTCTATATTAGACAACGTGTTTCAAAGAAATACAAAGCTGCACACTGAAATTCAACACTCGTACCTACCCACCTATCTGTATAATAACTACGTACACAAGTGTTCATATTTCAACTATTGTTATAAGAAACACGAACGATTGCAAGTGGTTTACGACAAAGAGAAAAAGGAAGATCAGTCCGTGGCTACATCGAAATTATTTCCTGTTTGGGGTCTCGCCCTGTGAGCAAATCTGTTACGAAAATATCGCATTACGATTTCCACAGTGGGCTTGAGACAGCACGGTCAATTTGTTCAAGAAAGTACAAAATGGTATTACAATACTTATGAGTTTTATATAAAGTAAAAAAAAAACTCTCAAGACCCTCGAAGTCTGTGAATAAGTCAAAATTCTCTATTTAGTCCATGAACACCCTTGGCTAGGCTTCTAGAGGTAGATAAATTTTCCCATTTTTAGTGATCCGGTGACACTTTCAGTGGTCTTTGACTAGTGATTGCAAAAGCGTTAAGTCCTGTATTACAATGCCCTTATACAGCTGCATTGTAATAATATTTTTGACATGTATTCTTTGGTATTAATTTTAATTAATTTTTTATTTATTTAACTGTGTTTTTCTATGAATCTTTTATTTAATTTTTAAAGAAGGCATGTCTGTCTGCATTTTTTTGACGCATCCTTTATGGTGTTTATTTTTTTTATAGTATATAAGTAATAAAATTGTAATATAATATTGAAGCTAGAACTTAACGACATCAAGTGTAATATCGTACCTACGGTGGAAATGAATAAACAATAAACAATTATTTATTTATATCAAGATAACCAGCCATCATCCTCACCATCTATGACCCATTGAATGCGCGGATGTTCAAAATTGTTCAATAATTCTCGTACTTTTTGTATGTTTTTGTACTTTTTGGCAGGCATTAAGACATATTAAATGACTGCGGCAAGCTGAGGCCAATTAAACGATAGCACAATGGATTGATGGGCGGGCAACAAGTTCCGACCGGAAAGGATCGATCGGGGCACAATCGGCCCGAAATATGATACCGTGTGTACCCACCTGTACTTTCGTATGCAATTGTACTGTACAATGCATTTGCGTATGCGAACTTGCATCATCATCATAAAAGATAAATAAATAAATAATGCTAGACAATTCACACAGCATAATCTAGGCCCCTAACGACCGACCTACGACCTGCGAAAAACTGCAGGCGCTCATTGGGGGAGGCCTATGTCCAGCAGTGGAGTGGCGCCATAGCGCCCTGTCTTCAGCTTGACGCATCCAGCATCTACCTACAGTCTTTCGCAGGTTGTCTGATTTTCATAGCTACAGTATAAATATAAACCCTGGGCATAAACTAGTCAACAATATTTCAAGTTTATCGTAAAGTAAAGCAGTGCCACTAAAATGCAAGCGTGCGTGTCATGGTGACGATTTGTGTGGAACCGCCGCATTTAGCGGACGATAGCTAAACAAGTAAATAAACTGACTCGTTGTTTCT
This sequence comes from Eupithecia dodoneata, assembly GCA_947044415.1. Lineage (NCBI taxonomy): Eukaryota > Metazoa > Arthropoda > Insecta > Lepidoptera > Geometridae > Eupithecia > Eupithecia dodoneata. The sequence goes on from OX345665.1 coordinate 4,239,689, forward strand.
TTGAATACATTTGAATTTCAAATTCCTTTTTGGGCTTCAGCTACGTAATGTGTCCAGAAGCGAAGAAACTAATAGCAAGTATGCAAATGATTCTAAAGAGGATCTACTGGTGCTTTTACGGAAACTTCGATGTCTATGGAATAAGGTGGATAAATCAAGCAAAAATAATAAATAATGCTGGACTATCAACACAGCATCATCTAGCCCCAAGGTAAGCAGAGCTTGTGTTCTGGGTAATAGATGACTAATATATTTAATACAATTATGTAGATATGTAGATATTTTTCATATACATAGAAAATACCCAGAACACCTGGAACAAATATTTTCATATGGTATAAACATTAGAACTAGTATGTTTATTGATGACCGATGTGGCGCGGCAGGCGGACCTTCGCCCGCCGCGCCATGTTGCGCGTTTTATTCCCACCTAATGACAAATGCTTGTACGATCTGCAAATATTAGTTCCGGGTGTATGCCCGTTTATGTAATATGGTGACGATGTCCTTAGCTGAGTTTCGGCCAGAACAGCTAGTTGCAGATTGGAGATTGCCATGTGCGTATGTATATTTTAGTGCACAAGTGTGTGCGCAAACACAGGTGCACACTCTATTCAACATAGAAGCTTTACTCCGAGTAAATAACTTATCAGCCAGAGCTTCTGGACACAAAATGTGTTTCACAGGATAGATGGAGTCCAACCCATGGCCTTGGCAGCGATAAGGGTTTAAATCACAGCGGGAGCTCTGATTACAACCAAATATTTAGGTGTGCCGAACAGTAGGTGGCGCTTGTCTAAATTAGGGAAACATTATAATAATTTCTATTAAAAATCATGTGGTATCGGGCTAATATTATTCATAGACAACTTGATACGTGTTTTTATAGACGTGGATGTTAAAATAATGAACTACTGGCGGATAGAAGAACGGAAGTTTATTTGCCCGCGGGGGATATTGCACAATGCATATTTTCTATTAACATAATTTAAGTCGCTGTGAGTTTTGGTATTAGCTATTAGATTGATCATTAGTGTTATGATATTAAATAATTGGTTTTCGGAGAATATGAAAATATGTGTAAATAAAAATAATCAGTAGTAAAACCTTTACAATATTTTATTTTAATATAAATTTAATTTTAGTTTTACTTTACGTAACACATTTATCCTAAAGTCTAAAGACTTAGATCGGCAAATAATAGAATAAGTTTAACAGCATCAAAGCATTGCCAATTTATTATTAACACGTTGCCAAATAAACTTGCTTTATCCGGGACTAAAGCTATCTAGATACCAATTAATATATGGTATTCTTAGTTTAAAAAAATCTACAAAACCATTTCAAAACTCAAGACTCATATGGTTATATGTGTACAAATAAGTCTTAAAATAATATAACTAAAGTCCAACATGCACCCTGCAAGGGCTTTGCAATATAAATTTAAAGTTAAATGCTAGGTGGATGTGTGTGGACCTAGCATTTAACTTAAACTTACTTTAACTTTTAATTTTAAGGTAAACTAAGCATAGTATTAACTGTATATAGATACAGTTAATACTATGCTTAGTTTACCTTTATTTCTTATCTCTACATCCTACAATTACACAAAACATAACCATGTGTCAAGTAAATCTCAGTAGGCAATAGTGTGGGAGCACAAATTTAATTTACGTAGAAGGAATGAGCTTTTCACAGAACCTTCAGCTTCAGTTTCATGACACATTTTTGTTCAAGCCTATTTCGTGAGATGGCGCTTCTACACATTTTAATTTTGCAAACAATACAATGGAATTTTGATTGAATCTTTCGAGAGGCATTCCGTAATAAATTGGAAAAGAAAATATTCAATTTGATCAATCTATATTGCATAAAAACGTAGATGTAGCTTTTGATTAAACTTTCAAACTATGAAGCTTTCTGAACTTGATTGAATTTTATTATAATCGAATTCTGTAACGAACTTTGTTTGGTAAGGAGAAGATTGTAAGAAATATTGTATGTGGTAGGTACCTTTATTAAATTTTTGTGATACTTTGTGCGGCGAAAATTATGACACTTGTAATAAAATTTAATATTATTCTGCGCCAAAAAAGGTACCCAATTGAATACTAATTTCAGTATCGTTCCCAGACGAATCAAATTTCGTACTTATGAACTGATTGGTCGGGTTATTGGCGACAACTTACATGTGGGTTGACATTTACCTAAATCGAAATACAGAGAAACCGTTGGGTGGTCATCTGATTGGAAAAATAGCCTCTTTGGTAGATGTATGTATGTGTGTACGATATATAAATAAATTAAATAAATAAATAATGCTGGCCAATTCACAAAGCATCATCTAGCCCCAAGCTAGGAGCTTGTGTTATGGGTACTAGATGACTGAATACAATACATTACTACATAGATAGATATTTTTGATTATACATAGATAACGACCAGACCATCCGGAACATATGTATATCTGCAGATCGTACACACAATTCAAGAACCCGCAACCTCCTGCCTTGCAGACGGACCTACGCCCACTAAGCCACAGAGGTCGTTGAATAATATTAATCCTACATATACTAAAAGTAAAGCTATTATTGGTCGTTTAATAAGTTGTCTCATCAAACCATCCTTCGTCAAGCGCAGTCGCGTGCAGAGCACTACTCGTAGTTTGAAGCATGGTGTGCGATGTTGCGCCTTGTGGGGGGTGCTGGCCTTCGAGAGGAGAGAAACAGCTGGAACACTTTCAAATATCCAAAAACAACAAAAATTATTTAATTATTTATTAATTACAACTAGTCTTTACACTTATAAAATATAAGTCTTAATACTTTAGTTGTAATTTTGTAATTATTAAGTACTAATACAACTGCTAATTATCGCGTTTATTCACTTATTTTTCCCGACGTTCCTGTCATCCCGTGACCACGACAGTGTGTAAACTTGTTGAAACGTCGGGAATAATAGGTAAATGATCGCGATAAATACCCGTTGTATTAGTGGTTATATATACATATATGTTCAGATCGCGTTAGTTCAAAAATATCTCGTTGAAATTGTTTTATTCTGTTATTATAATTTTCTTAATAAATAGCACATCGTCCGTATAATAGGTACCTGTTGTCTAAAAAGCTTTTCATTCAACAGACGTTAGACGTTTTATTTAGTCCGTCTATATGTTACCTTGCCACGTCTAAACGGCTGAATGGATCTTAATTAAATTTAGCAGGGAGGTAAACGGATTCCTTAGGACAGACATAGGCTATAGGAAAAGGGCTCGCGAAGCCGTGGGCTGAAGCTAGTATGAGATAAATGAGTAATGTTTGTTCTTAGCTTATCTGTTTTCCGGTCACAAAATATAAGCGGTTCCAAGTGACCTAGCCATGCCTCTACCTGTGCGAGCACAGTGGGCCATATATTATCGTTTAATAGCCACCCTTAAAGGAAAAATTTTAATTACCTAATCTTTAATCTGAAGCCAGGAGGTCCTTGAGATGATACATTGTAAATTGAACCGTATGGTTCCGCGGACAGGTGTTGTTATTGCAGTATTTATTATGAGCACTAAAGTAAGGTTTGCACTGGTGGATTTTATTCTGCATAGCGAAAACCATGAACCAAATCGACTAATACTGAAGAAATATTTTATGGTTCCTTTAGTGAAGCGTTAGCTTCTTGAATAATGCCGCGTGTCGAAATGTTGCATGTGGCAATGGCGTTTTCGCTATCGCATACGATTTGTTTTGTAGCTTAATATTAATATACTAACCTAAACTTTTCAGTATTTGCGTATCATTTTGTAGTGCTTTAATTTTAGCACTCTTGTCGCCTGAAACAGGATTAGGTACCTATTTAAGGCTAAATCGTAATATTTAGCTATATTTATTTATTAAGTGCACTCGAGAAGGAAAAATTAGAACAAAAATTATTTATAAAATCACGTAGCTAGAAAAACATGAGTGCACAGTTTCAGGTGAGTACCAGGAGCTATTGTGAAGGGAAAAAACATATTCATAAAATCTTATAGCTAGACAAAACATAATAAGCTCCTGGTATATGCTCCTGGTTTTGTGACTCGTCTAATATTGGACAGTAGTGCTATATAATCACCGAAAGTTTTTTTTAAATGCTGTGAATAATCCGCCCCTGATTACAACAAATATGTCCAAATGCTCATCAACGGACCTACGAGAAAAGGTCCATTGCATTATCGGTTAAGACCTGGAAATATTATCAACCAGTGTGAACTTTCCATTACACCACTTGCAGAGTAGTCATGCTGTGTGAAAAGAGTTTACTTATGGCATTGATTACTTTAGTAGTGGGAGGGCTATCATTCGATAGCCCTAGAATAAGTAGTTTCATGAGAGGCCTTATAAAGACTATAACATTCATGGTAAAACCGTCAAATATAGTTGATGACCTCCTTGGCGCGGTGGGTGAATATCCGCCTGCGAGGAGGTTGCGGGTTCAATTTTCGCCTCGGGACAGTTTTTTACGATCTGCAGATACATATTTGTTCCGGGAGTTCTGGTCATTTGAGTTAAAAAAAAATATTAAAAAAAAATATCTATCTTTGTACCAATAATAAGTATATTGTATTATGTATATCAGTTATCTAGTACCTATAACACAAGCTCTGCTTACCATGGGGCTAGATAATGCTGAGTGAATTGTCCAGCATTATTTATCTATTTATAACTTTCATGTTTCCGCTAGGACAAGCATATTTTTTAAGCCCAATAACTAATTTCCGGTATTGACTAAGTAGTTAATAATTTTAGACGAGACAAGATATTACAAGAAAAAAATTAAATCGACACAAAAGATAATCAAACTGGAAATAATAACAATTTAACTTGTAAATTTAATAAGACAATCATAATTATCGTAATCTGCTTCTTTAAATCAATTTAAAAATTCAAATTGAGTTCGGTACCTACAGATAATGGAGTGGGCTTTATAAGAAAATAGAATTTTGTGTACAATTAATATTTAATAGTGAAATACTACGAGATTATTATGAAGCTTACGGACACTTGCTTCACCTAAATGTATATTATGGGCATCAGAAATGTGAATTACATTAATATACACTACGGGTGACTGTGACAAGTGGCTCGTTATAATAATACAAGGTGATTCAGTTTTCCTGGTTCAAAGAACTATGTAGGTTCTCATAGTCTGAAATTCAAAATATCATGAACTAGCGGACCGTCCCGGCTTCGCACGGGTATTGGAATTTTTAAGGTACATTTTTTACACCTTGGGTTTAATTATTATTGGAGTTTTAGTAAGGATCCCTAACTTTTTAAAATGTAATATAGCCTATGTTCACCGGGGATAGTGTAGGCTCCCAACGGTGAAAGAATTGTTCAAATCGGTCTAGTAGTTTCGGAACCTATTCAATACAAACAATAAACAAAAAATCAAACCTTTCCTCTTTATAATATTATTGTTGTCAAAAGAGCGTTGCTAGGCAACCACGTTTATTTAGAAAAAATGGCGTATTGATATGCAAGAGGCGTTCAAACTAACAAAAGAGTTTCCATACAGTAAATTGTTATCAAACCTTTGTTGTCAAAAGAGCGTTGCTAGGCAACCACGTTTATTTAGAAAAAATGGCAAGGAATTTTATAGGTACATTTTTCACACCTTGGGTTACATTATTGGAGTTTTAGTAAGGATCCCTTACTTTTTTGAAAATATAATATAGCCTATGTTCACCACGGCGGTGATAGAATTTTTCAAATCGGTCCAGTAGTTTCGGAGCCTATTCATAACAAACAAACAAACAAAATCAAACCTTTCCTCTTTATAATATTAGTATAGCTGATAATTCACTTCTTATTATGTGAAAACATCAAATGGGTCAGCTATTGAATGACCACAACCTATATACATATATATATATATATACTTAACCTAAGAACCCTGTTCTCATGTAAGTGACTTTTTGTAATTAGTCTTTTTAAGAAAAAATAATATTAAACCTTTAGTCAAGTTTCCTTTTATTAGGGTTCCGTACTCAAAGTGTAAAACGGGAGCCTATTACAAAGACTCCGGTGTCCGTCTGTCACCAGGCTGTATCTCATGTCATGAACCGTGATAGTTACACAGTGGAATTTTTCACAGATGATGTATTTTTGTTGCCGCTATAACAAAAAATACTAAAAGACAGAATAAAATAAATATTTAGGGGGTTTCCGTACCACAAACGTGATTTTTTGCTCGGTTTTTTGTTATACTTTTTAAAGAAGTGGCGATTCTTAGTGGTAGGTACTTGAATATTGTAGTATATAGTAGATAGATAGATAGATTATTTATTCAACAATGTTAGTTGCCATACTTTTCCGAAACAGCTTGACCTTGGTCCTTGATTCTTATGTAATTTTGTTTTTATATTAAGTAGGTCTCAGTATTGGACGTGAACCTATGAGGCCTATGAGGCCTATGTCCAGCAGTGGACTGCTATAGGCTAATTATGAGTATCGGACGTGAACTATTTTTCATACCCCATTTAATATTTTTAAATTTCCACGCGGGCCGCAGCTAGTAACATCTAAAATTAGCACCAATTATGAATTCTAAAGATCTGTTGTCTCCTCTGTTATTTTGAAATCCCCCTGTATACATATTTGGTTGTCAATTGTCGATGTTCCTATTCAATTTAATTTATACATTTTAATTTGTTCGGCCAGTTCTGGTCCAATAAATATTTGGATATCACGATGTCTATAAAAGTCGTAGCATGAGGTGTTAGTGCCGCGGCCAGAGCATAAGTTACTTTATTTATGGAAACAACCGTAAATTGAACTCGATGGGTTTTGGCTTCGAAGACATTCGTCAAGCAACTTAACTGCCTATCAGGTTTCATACAACTAGTCCTTTTGTGGTTCTAGGCGTTGCTAATCGATGAAATCTATGATAGTTTGTATCTTTATAGGTTTTAGTTGTTTATGACTTCTGTATTTAAAGTAACAAAATTATTTGTTCCAAGTAATTTTGTTACTTTAGTTAGGGAAAGGAGGCTCTTTGCAAAGTAAGTTCTCTGGAGTTTCTAGTAGCCGGAACTGTTACTAGAAAGTTGTAGTTTTGGTTATTTATACAGATTGTAAGGATAAAATTGAACTGAGACCTCTACCCATGCATGTATAATGATACTACAATGTGTAAAGAGCAAATAAATATATATTTTTTTGTAATTCATGAAAAAATATGAATATCTAAAACTTACTAACGACTTATATGAAGTTATTGACTTACTAAATTACTTTTATGTATAAAAAGTATTCGGAACATCTTCTAAATTAATAACCAACTACCCGCGCCCGCGTTCCCGCACTATCCGCAAGCGGCCACCATGTTTGCATTTCGATCCGCAAGGAACCTGTGTTTAAGTTGACTGCGGAATTATATCGCGGCGATTAGTGTAATAACTGGTTGCACTCCGAAGGGTATCACAGAAGGTATTGCAGTTGTATTGGGCAGTAGTTTCACTCTGGTTGCAAAGGGTATATATAGTTAGGGCAAAATATTTTAGTTACATCCTAAGATACTGAATTTACGTAGCGATTATAGCGTTGATACTGAAATATTGTGTGATAATGATCGAGTGTACATACATATATGAAATGAGAACTTAAAAACTATACGATAAATGTGATATATTAAATGCGATAAATCAGTACCCGTGAATATCTATAATAATGTGTTCTGGTCGCGTAAGTATAAACAACTTTAAAATGAATGCAACTAGAACTAACCTGTATCTCATAACCATCATTTAATTTAAATCCGTATCTTAAATGTAAGGAAACATTACTAAGTGAAAAGATAAATATACGCGGCGTAGTAGTGACGTAGCCTTGGATTTTCTTATTTCAGCGCTTGCGCTTTCACCCTGACATCCGTCCGATTATTCGATTGTTCGACTCCAGCGCATTGTTTTCCGCACCATAAAATTTCACCGGTTATTAAACGATTGCTTTTATTTTTATCTTGTGTCGGTGCAATTAATCAACCTTTTACTCTTTTAGTAATAAACAGTCACGGACACCCGGCTTAAATCGATTTTAATTGAAAATGAACGCAAGCGCAATTTGTTTTACTTACCTATCTGTAGTAATCGATTTGAAGAAGATGCGTTTGATGCCGCTGATAATTTGGATTGTAATGGATTTGGAAAGCTGATGGGCGCCATCAAAAGTTAGAGGTTAGACACAATAGACTAAACTAAGAAGGATACAAATTAAGTAAGAGAGAAAGGAAATTCAAATACAATTCGACAGGATGATTCTAGCCAGGCGTACAACTTCAACCATATCTCCAGGCAAGACGGCAGCAAAACATGAGCGTACAAGTATAATAGACATTTGAATCCTCGAGGGTTTTGATTTGTCTTACCTTCCGCACCAATAACAAGGTTCATAATTAGGAGCATTGGTTGCTGAATGCAGAAGCGGCCCATATCCGCCGGTAATCCAGCCATGTATCGCATTGTCTCGCAAGAGGATAAATATTGATTGTACCGCAAAGAGGCGCTTGTAATTGTGTGTGCGGCCGAACGGAGCTGTTATAAAACTCGTTGGGAACCGCACGGAATGTAAACCAGAATGCCCCGGGACAGTAATGTGTATTTATTGAGAGCGCGCTGTAATGTTTTTATCGGTTGTGTTTAAGGTACGATTTGCCCGGATACGTCCCGTCAGTCCTTTTTTAATTTACACCGCAAAGACAACGTTATTTAACGTGGGTGTGGGTATAAGTTTTGTGGTGGTCGGGTAAACCTCTCGTTGTTTACTGGGCTTTGATATTTCCTTATTCTGCATTCGCTGCACAATAGGATGTTTGAGTTTTCATTTAAATGCTACGGAGCGTGAATCAATCCGCCATTGGGACAGAAAGCCATTTGTTTATTTGTGGCAGGATAAAGATGCGCGTTGAAGAACGAAGCGTTTCCTCTAAGCGTGCAGTTAGATATAATCGTTGGGCTATTGATTTAACATCTGGGACCAGAACTTTAGTACCTACAGTCTATGTTGATGATGTGAAACAAAACGGAAAAAGTCCAAAGCTTTTCCTAGTTATTAAATCGATGCTACTTTTCTGAAAGTTTCTGTTTTTGACTGCTACAGACAGTTTCTTGTTCTTTGGTTATCTGGTTGCTGAAGTTTACCTTTTTATTTTCCCCAGCGAAAGTGCTTATGTTCTTGATACCGAGTTTCACAGCAAAGGGGTAATTATATCTCAATTCTTTCTCATGCCTTTCGGCACTGTCAAGGAGACGTCACTCGTCAAGGTTTGGGATCAACATCAGCAATTACCAAGCAGCTGCATTCAGCATTAGTGCCTGCGGCCGGACTGGTGAATGAGCTGTAACATTGCAATGTTTGCTGTACAAATGTTTCAATCAAAGTGTTTATAGAAAACTCTCTTGCGCTATAGTATTATCTTTGTTATTGGTTGGCAGAATCTTAAGCTATTCTAAAGGTAATCCGGTCGAAGCAAGTCTTATTTGCTTCTGATAACAAGGGTTTTTAGGTTACTAGTAGTTAGCCAGGTTCATCATTTATTATTATTCAAGTAGATTAATTTATAGAAGAACTTCTACAATTCATAATCTTAGATATTTTCCTCTTCATTTGTTGCTTTTTCAGAAGTGGGAACGTTTGTGGTAATTTAGAAAATTCTAAGAGCTAATTTATTTTAGGACTGTCGTCATTTCATGACTTGCCAATGATGACATCTCTCGCTGGCTTATTTTTAGCTTTGACTTGTTCAAGGTTGAGCTGTCCATTTATACCTATTTACCTAATAAACGAGTAATGTATCAGTTTTAATAAAGAAATCATATAAATAGCTACATCTAAGTATTTATATTCAAGGCTTTTTTCTGGGTATGTTATCATATTTATGTTTTAAAATGTATCTCGGTATATGGCACTGTGAATGTCAACTATGTGCCTACCTACTATGTGTCTGATATATAGTATGTTATTTTATTTATTTAGCAATATTAAGTTATGTGATAATGTTCATTATCGGGTATTGTTTTTCCTTCATGTCTCGCAACCGGTGGTATATGTTAGAACAACATTTATATCTTAAAAAGGTTTTATTGAGTCTATAAGACCTATTGCGGAACCCATACCTGATCAATTAGCAATAAACCATTTCTAGGTTGTCGTAGTACCGCATAAATTCAATTAGATTGTGTCTCGTATCGTCTAACATAGCTATATTGAGTAATTGATTGGCTGGATATTCTATGGGGATGGGGAGGTGACTCATTAATACTATGAATATTTAAATGAGCGGATTGAAAGCACTTGGTTTGAGTATGTATGTGCAATGCTTGCAAAAGTAATGAAGGGTATAGCTATTGGTGGTATAACGGGTATTTGAGTTGGTTGGTTGTCTGGTAGAGATCGCTCTTGAGCGATAAGACCGCCAATTGTACTTAATTTTTAAGTTTCTATTGGACATAGTTTATAGTTAAAGTGCAATAAAGAATTTTCTATCTATCTATCTATTTATGATGGTGGGGACTAGTTTTAAATTACCTCGTGTGTAAGTCACTTTATGAATGAAAACGCCATATTTGTTACTGTGTTGTCTTAGTCTTGTTAAAATTAGGAAACTCAAAATCATTATAAACTAGCGGCCCGTCCCGGCTTCGCCCGGGTGGTCATTTGTTTCTGGCAATTTTTAAATTTTTTCTCTTTTTTCTCTCCGTAAGAACCATCCTCGTACTTCAAGGAATATTCTAAAAAAAAGAATTAGCGAAATCGGTTCAGCTGCTCTCGAGATTTGCGCTTAGCAACACATTCAGCGATTCATTTTTATATTATAGAAGATATCCGTGTGAATGAAGTAGGCAGAGAGAGGAGAGGGGAGAGGGCAGAGTTCTACCTAAATTTCTTTCCAGCCCTACCTAGTTCTACCTAGTTAAGTTATTGAATTTTTTTTATTTGTATAAAAATATGTTTCTCTACATGCTAGACAGTAGGACATCCTATTAAGTATGTTACTATACTTGTGCCAGGATGTCCTGCACTTCCATACAATAACATGTTTTTAACAAATAAACTAAATTAATTATCAATATGTTATTCTAAACATTCTCTAACAAGGAATTTACATTGAAGGCTATGTGATCCGTTCATAGTGCTCATTTCTGATGAGATTCTAACAAATCGTCTTTGTTTTTCCTGGGTAGCATGCAAAACTGATAGGACACCATTGCACTGTTCTGGTATTATTATTTCATCGTCCAAGTCCAGAATAGTTATAAAAAAATAAATAAATAATGCTGGACAATCACACAGCATTATCTAGCCCCATGGTAAGCAGAGCTTATGTTATGGGTAACTGATATACATAATACAATACATTACATAGATAGATATTTTTTTTATTATACATAGAAAACGACCAGAACACCGGAACAAATATCTGCAGATCCTACACACAATTGTTCCGAGGCAGGACTCGAACCCGCGACCTCCTGCGTCGCAGGTGGACCTTCGCCCACCGCGCCACAGAGGTCGTCGTATGGGTTCGTTTCCCGCCTTGGAACAATTGTGTGTACGATCTGCAGATAATTGTTCCGGGTGTTTTGGTTGTTTTCTATGTATAATAAAAAATATCTATCTATGTAATGTATTGTATTATGTTTATCAGTTATCTAGTACCCATAACACAAGTTCTGCTTACCATGGGGCTAGATAATGCTGTGTGATTGTCCAGCATTATTTATTTATATTTATAACCAACAATTATAAGTCGCACCTAGTATTCCGTTTATACATAATATAAGTAAAGTCGACATCCTGTTACGAGAATTGTAACAGGTGCCTCGCAGGTTCTCAGCTAATTGCAATTAAACAGGGAAAAAGAAAATTACTTTTTGCATTACGCTTCCTGTGAAAAGTTTGTCCTGTAATTCATTCAAGTTGACGAACTCATTTTCATATGTTAACACGTAGGTATGAATGTATTAATAATTAGGTTAGTTTCTCTTCCTTGTAATGTTCTAAATAATTAATTTATCAAAGAAGCTTGCGTTCCATTAATCTCAATCAAAGAAACAACCAGATACGACGAGGATGACCTATTATTATTATTATTTAAAGCCGTTATTGTCCCACTGCTGGGCAAAGGCCTCCCTTTTCTCCTTCCACTCCTCAGACGAGGATGATATACCTAAAAAAAATAATTACAGAATTAAACATAACGATCCATTTTACATTCTTTGAATTATGCACTATGGAAACAAATAAACAGATTTAGGAGAAAGGTCAAACTTTGCTCTGTACTTTTCCAAACTTTCCAAGCATTTCGACCATGGTCTGGCACTAAACAGAAAGTCGTAACACAGTGAAACATTTATGGAAAATCTGGCAAAAACCAACCTCTTAAGCAATTTAGACTAAAGCTGTTAGGGCTGGAGAACATAATCCGCAACCCGACAGAAAAGCAACGCTATATTTATTTATGAAGATTATTATCGTGCGTAATAATTCACTAAGTTTCAATTGCATAATGATGGCCGACAAGACTACTAGACTCAAGGCTCTAGGGCCTAGGGTCTAGGCGGACGGTGCAGATAATCTTCCCGCGAAGACTATTATTAAATAGGGGCTGTCAGTAAAACCCTGGCCGCCTCCAAGCTATGGTGCTGCACACGGGCGATTGTAGGAGCAATCTGTGGCAGAAACTGCATGATTTATGTGCAGTGGAGTACGTATCATAGATAGATAAATTATTTTATTGCACATTTAAAAATAATACAAACAAGATAAAAAAAATACGAAATATTGACAATTTGGTGGTCTTATCGCATGATGTTTGAGCGATTTCTACCCGACAACCGTGAATGGATAGGATACCATATAGTCCAAAGATACCTACATCTTTTTAACTAGGTATGTAGGTACTTATTTGTCTACAAGCTGTTACCGGCACTTCGTTAGCTTGCCTACTCAACCTATTTACAACTAGTTTCTACCCGCGGCTTCGGACGCGTGGTTTCTATGGAAAAGTTTTACGTTTATTTCTTTCCCATGAGAACGGATTTATGGGATATAAAAGTAGATAAAAGTAGCATATGTTTGATTCCAAACCTATAGCTACTTGTCTACAAAATTTCAGCCCGATCCGTTTACTACTTTTGGCATGAAGAATTCAATGTAGATATGGAATAAGTTGACGCATGGTGATCAAAAATCGCCCGTCTACAAAGGCACTGCAGGAGCTAGTCTGGCTTTATATGATTGTTTCGTATTATATCACGATATGCCGGCATTTTGCTTTCCTCCAAGATGACAGATCATGATCGATCGCTTACAGATGATTCTGCCCAAAGGTCATTTGAGACGTGTTTGATTTCACATGCTTATTTGTTTGACAAGAAAGACATTTCGTCAGCATCTTCGAACTGTCTATCTTGTTTGGGTCGTTGAGGCTATTTTCTATGTTCAATTCAATTACGATGGTCGAATGACTGACGACCGATGTGGCGCGGTGGGCGAAAGTCCGCCTGCGACGCATGAGGTTGCAGGTTCGATTCCCGCCTCGGAACAAATGTGTGTACGATCTGCAGATATTTGGTTCGGGTGTTCTGGTCGTTTTCTATGTATGTATAATAAAAATTATATATTTATGTAATGTATTGTATTATGTATATCAGTTATCTAGTACCCATAACACAAGCTCTGCTTACCATGGTGCTAGATAATGCTAAAAAATAATGAGGGATATTAATTATAGAATATGTAAAGTATCAACGGCGAAAATTGCATTATAATCTCTTTTCCAAAAAAAATTATAATATCTCAAATAAAATATATTTCGGTGGGACTTAAACCCTCAGTACGGGAATGCTCTAATCTAACTGAGCAACAGCATCTAACATCTGATTTTTGGGATATTATTAAATTTCTCAGAGTGATTACGCACTATAATAACTAAAATCTCTTTTCTATATAACCATATCGTTTACTGGTGTACCTTACATATACGAAGCAGTTGCGTTACTACGAAGTAGGTAATGCTTTTGGGAGGCTTTTCACCAATTTTAGTGTTGACTGTAGTTCCTTGTCACGAAAGTGTATTTTTAGGGCATGATAAGCATCAAGTGTCAACCTATTTCAAAAACGTTTAGTAGAGAAGATTTATCTCAAGTGTTTATATGCAAAAATGTAGAGCAGTTTCTCTGTTATCTGAATTTATCAGTGCGTGTTACGCATCAGCATTGTGTGCTACAGTTATTGTGATGAATGATATGAACATAGTCATTAGCTTTTTCACATCTATGCAAAATTAAATACAAAATCCTTTTGTCTGACATATTAGTATATTTTTGACCAAACCTCAATATAACTAATCAACGCAATCAATATAACATCCTCGTCGGTAGGGGACCGACGAGGATGTTATATTGATTGCGACAAAATAAAACAATAAAAACTTACCTCTATAATGCAATTTTCTTACTTCTCTACTTTAAGAATTTTAAAATTTGTATTAGACATAGAAAGCCAGTGATTCCGTGCTACTGAATTTTTTTAGTGTCTTTGTTATGAGCAACGCGAAGTCTCTACCGATGCATTCTACCATGGACGAAGAATTTCCCTTCTTAAAAACTTCCAACAATCATCAAAAAGGCTCTTTCAGATCCATTAAAAAAAAAAAAATGTTCCTACGTTTTTTTGTAAATAGAACGTCAATAAGTGAAGTCATTATCTGTGAGGCAGAATGTCTTGTAAGACAAAAATTAAAAAGAATAATACATTTAATCTCTTGGGCGTTTACTCGATTTTGACGCCCGCTGAGCTTCTCGATAATGATACACTTTTTGAACAAGCGAAGTGAAAAATTAAATATCAACTAATAGCTAACATTAAATAAGTGCTTGTAAATTGTACAGGGCATTTTTCAATATTATTTTTACCTGCACTAAATCCTATCCCGTCATTTATGACCAATTCTCAGTTACTCATCTAAATTGTAGACACAGAAGGTTCTCAGCCAAATTAACATAACAGAAACAGGAACCCAGGTAGACAGTATAGGATAACGCAATCCTTATCTTCCGCTAAAAGCCAAAATATAATCAATTTGCACCTAAGAATGACTTATGATAAGCCGTGACTCACTGACCCATGTAAGTTAACAGGAATGCAAGAACAAAGAAATTGCAATGTGTGAGAAAATTTTACATCTAGGTACCTAGAACTATTTAGATCTAAAGCTGTCTTTCTACCAGTGCGAGGTATTTAGTAGGTAACGTATGGCTAATAGTGATGCGTCAGGGCAAAGTTAAAATAATTTCTTATGAAGTGTGTCGTACAGATGGCTTCTTCACAGCTTCCAGAGCCCGTATATTTGTAGGCTGAGCCTACTAAAACATCCTTTATTTTCAAAAGGTCAGACTTTCAAATGGTCAGATTTTCAAATAGTCAGTCTTTCAAATCGTCAGAGTACAGTCAAGTGTAATGTAGATAAGATATTTTAATCAGAAAATAGCTATATCTACCTTTTTCTCACAATATGACTATACAGTGTTTTTCGGCGTTTCAAATTGACTGTTCTCAAAAAACTTAGAGTAGAACGGCATACGAAAATACTTTGACAGCTGTCAAATTGACACTTACTGTCAAAATGACTATCACGTTATCACTCTTGTGAAAAGTCACCTTTATTTTCGTACTAATTACTCTCCGTTAGATGATGCTTTATTAAAGACGAGACGTGTTTTGTCACTAATGCGTAAATAGCAAACTGTACCAAACTTTTTATTATAAAAAAAGTTAAAATTCAATTTATACATGGTAATTAATTAGTTTTGATAATTTTTCTAAATTAAATTAATAATAATGTCTCAATTAGGTACTTACTCTTGGTTTTTTTGAATTAAATGCTTACGTACTAGGTATTAAGAATTGTCAAAATAATATGGTAACATTAAAAATACTACCTAATAGAAAAAAGTTTTATATATTTAACCATTTTTCTATTCAATTCACTTCCCATGTTGAAACTAGATTCAAAACTGTTAGTTTTACTATTATATGTATTTTCTGTAGTTGCATCAGTTCATCAGTTTAATTTATCTTTCAAGATTATTCTGCGAATTCTATTTACCCAAAAACTAACCGCCAGCTTTTACAAAGCGATTCTCATCGCTCTAAGTACCGTTAGCTAAACAGATATTAATCATAATTTTACTCACGCATTCACTCTGCTCCTAGATAATAGTTATTAGCAGTTTTAGGTTATAAAATCTATGCGTGTGGGCAGGAGGCGCTCACTGGAAAATTGCCGTGTGACATCAGAATACAAATCCTGTTTTATATAGAAAGCAGGTTTTTACCTGTTCCTAGAGGTAACTTAGAGTACCTGCAATTGCAAGACAAAAAATTATCGGCGCGTATTTATAAATTATCAGTGCGAGTTTCTGTAAGTAAAAGTAATTAACTAATAGCTCTCAGAATTAGTAAGCTGAGCAAGCAGTGAGGTCATATAGCTCGCAGAACTGATAACCGCTGGGGAGTAAAGGATCTTGAGTGACGGTCACTATGATGCAACGCGAAACGAGATGTTGGACTATCGACTCGATGGATCGACGACATTGTAGCGGTGGCAGAGAGGCGATGGATGGAGGCTGCTCAGAATCGCTATTTATAGGGTAGGCTTAGGTCGGAGTTATGGGTTTGTGGGCAGATTTTTTAGGAAATTGCCTCGCCTGTCTAAAGTAATCAAATCCCACAATACCATATTGATTAACAACAGCGAATATTGAATATACGCTGGTTTAGTCAAAGATAGGCTCTATCTAAATACACTCATACGAGTAGGTTTCTTTGGTTTTAATTTATAAGAACCAGCGAAACCTAGCCTTAAGTTAGGCTGTACTTAATACGATATCATTACAATCTCATACAAACAATCTATCTATCTTCGTTATAAAATGTCTTACCTACTATAAATAAAGTCCAATCCAAATAAATCGATCTCATTATCAACTTGCGCTGGTTACCCGTTTCCTAAGCAAATGCACCATTTTCTCAAAACTCTAATGGATTTAAAAATGCTTTGTTGAAGACACCTTTGAATAGCAAAATAATCACTTCCCTAGTTACCTGTCATTAGGGCGAGTTGTCTCGCTAGTTGACAGTATTTTGAACTAAACTCCAACATGGCACAAGTAGGTTCTTTCGTTGTTTATTCAACGTGAAAAATTCCCTATATACATTATATCAAGCTGTTTTGTCTAAGCAATGATCCACCCTTGTTGATATTGAGTACAATAACATTATATCTATTCTCACTTTACAATGCAATGTATTCTACCATGCTCAATCACTACAGTAGAGCATCGAGGTCTTGTATACAGAACAATAGGTTCCTAAGCACATTGCTATAACTAGGATCCGGCTATCTATTAGAACTGTGCCTATTCCCACAGATTGAACGGGACCAATTAGGAGTAGAACAACAGATGTCTTTAGACAGGAGCGATTGCAAATGACCGGAAGCACTTGGTTTATACAAATAATCAATGTAAGGGGTAGTCAAATGGAAAATTAGTTAGGGCATTCACTGCCTTCAAGAAGAGCAAGTCGCAGCTACTCGCTATGTAATTTTGCTTGTGGTTCACACGTAGACGCGCAAAGTGTCAAAAGTAGTGAGTTCGGGCACTTTTTATTGGAAAATGAGCATTCACCCTTAAAACATGCCGTGGAATTAAAATCGTCCTGGTTCAGTCGTTCATTAAAAGATAAATACAGATTTTTTATTATGGTGCCAGTAGTGTACCTCCAACGGTGCTATGTTGATCGATGCCGAATACTTTGGCGTTGATAATAGAAAAGGTGCTTTAAACCTGTAAGTACAAAAAAAAGTGAACACGAAATTAATATTTACCGTACCAAAATTGACTTGCGCTGCCAACAAACAAAACAAATGAGCATCAATGCGATCAATGCCGTCGCGAGCTCTTACAAAAACTCAAAGTTAATTACTAATCACTATAAAGCAAACATTCAATTTACAAGGCGGGTTAATTGCTTTGGCCCAAGACTTTGTAAAAAGTCAGCTAAAAACCGTATCTTAACTTATTTCTTAATTATAGACCAAATCGTGGCGGCGACGTAGGCTTCGTGCCAACGGTGACTTGACGGACCGAAGCTCTTCAAAACTTTATCCACCTCTATTTCAATATAGCTAAGATACAAATTACCATAAACGGAGTGCAGTTTTAGATGAGCTTTAGTCGTCTCGGCCAGTGGTATCTCCGATAATTATATGGTTCAGATAGAGGTTATCAGCCTCTTAGAGACATGTAGGCTGTTATCTAGGGATCTGCAATGGGTTCGTTTGTCCCATGGCTTCTGGACATGACTTTAACCTGTTGCATCCTGTCTATGCTAAAACATAAACTGTCTTTCACCTAATAATAATTACAAAGTGTACATAGGTAAATGTTGGTGGTAGTTACGATTTAGGTTTTCTCTTGAGACAGTTTGGTAATACATATGACTACAATATAGCTCTCAGAGCTTTCTCAAGGTTTTGAGAAAGCTCTGAGAGTCTGAGAGTTTTCCCATTTCATGTACTCTAAATGGTACATGCAAGAGATATCAAGTATAGTATTGTAACTGTAACTTCAACCACCTAATTCTTGGACTTAGTTTATGATAGTACTCCAAAATAAAATTCCCATATAAACTAGGTGTTACTATCCTCAATCAGCAAAATAAACAAAAGCGAACAAAAAGCTCGCTGAATGCCAAGACTACTTCAATAAGCTGCTAAGGTAAAGCTCGTTGCCAATGGCCTTGGGAACAACAAATGGAACTGCACTGTCCTCAGACCGTATTAATCCGAGGCGTGGCTCTAATTTGAAAAAGCCAGACATATAAATTTTGCTCTAATCCTACAATTGTGTGAGAGGAAAATTGGTAGCAATTCCGTACGCACTTGCCCTTTTGCAAATTGTCACGGTTTATTGCATAATGAGTGGAGGGTGACGGGACGAGGGCCATTCCAGAAATCTATAGGTGTACTGTATGCATCTTCGATATTTATAGCAGTAATTACGATTATGCACGTTTTCACTGAAACAGTGTATCGCGTCTTAATGATGAGTGCTTTGCAATTCGATACACTTTTACAATCGTGCTGTGAATGTGTTTTTATACTTTCGAATGCATGTTACGTCATTAATTGTATTCTCAAATTATTGCCTCTATTACAGAACCAATACGTAATCGTTTAGTAAAATCACATGATCGACGGTGGCAATTAGCGGCTCTTACGCCCCATACATTCGCTTATCAGCGCAATCAACGAAGAGCATGTAGTGTAAATTAGAAGCGGATAACGAATTGAAACTATATTAATGCCGTTTTAATTTATTTGGAGTGGCATTGTGGTGTGTTTATCCTGGATCTTGGGGCCATTTGTCTGCGTGAAATCCGTCTGAGTGACAAACAATACGCGATGGGAGACATAATGCCGTGCCCCCGGTGCTACGACACTGCGCTGTACTGCGACGTCTGCCGGCCACGCACCAAGCCCTGAGCTGGTTAGCACAACCCTAAAAGGTCTACGGAGAATATAAAGGATTGTAATTGTGTCCTCATAAGCGGCCCATGCTTTATATCGATACAATATGTACGATTGAGACAGCGATACTACAGCAATGCTGTAATTGACGTAGGTAATGTTTTTGCTCATTGTTGAGAAAGGAATATGTGCTCGATATTACGAACTAGCAAGGAATATACGGTTGTAGAGCACGGTTATTATAGAAACATTAATTATGAAATGGACTATTGTGTATTTGTATTTGAATATGTAAGCGGGTTGTCGTATGATTAGTCGGTGTTTCATGCTAGCCCTTCCCTTTCGAGACTTGCTAAAAAGACTATGCATAATTTAACTCCGGAAGAAACAACGACTTTATGTTAAGTAAGTGTATATTTTAAGTTAAAAAATAAATAAATTTTATCATAAAGACAGTCATTTAGCCGGTCTCTACTCACCGCAATGATATGAAAAAGGTTAAATATTCCTTGCAGTTGCATGCTACGTTGCGTGCTTCGGATCGATTTACATGTTTTTTGAGATGTAATTCTGGGCTACTGTCTGGTTGTCTGTAACTAGTTTTTGTTAATAACAAGACAAGTAGGAGGGTCTTGATGAAAGAAATTTGGAATTAGAAGCAATTTTCGAGACGCTACGACAGCTATTATGTCTAATGGGAGTGGTTGTTAATAGAACGTATTTTTTGTCAGGCATACTTTTCAACATACTTGTCAATGAAAAAAACTTACGTATTAACCTATTACGTCAGCTATAGTAAATTGGAGGAACACATAACCGTTTTAATTTAAATTGCTATAATAGTTCCGGATACTTATCCGATAAAATTACAAAAGAGGAACATTTGAAAAATACAATACTCGAAGAAATAGTTAACTTAAACTAAAACTTAAAGTAAGCGTTCATATCCACGTGAACCGTCGCATTCTTGACCAGATCATTTTTTAAATGAGCGTTTGTTAAGCAAGATGGATATTCTAAAATAACCCTGTAAATATCGCATCCAATTTAAGAGCTCTCCATAGAAAGTTAAGCATCACCCTGTTCACATTCATCAGCATGATCTAAGATGAGATTATCTCCAGACGTGACAAAGTGTGGCACCTATAAAAAAGAAACAGGGAAATCATTAAAACACTCTTTTAAGTTCGTTCACATGGCCGAGTGCATTGAAGCGTTAATTAAATTAAATGAGGATCATTGTCGACGGACAGCAGAACGATTAGAAGTGATGGCACGCCGCAATTTGTCACAGCAGAGTCGCAGCTTTCAGTCGTGGTCTTCCGAGGTTTATACGGCTTGACAGACGTCGGGCGCTTCCGGCCGCCATTCACGAATCGATCGGGATTGAATATCACCCACCATTCATCACGAAATCGATCAAACCAAATGTTTGAGATATCGATTTCACGGGCACGTTTCCTATGTTTGTTGTGTCATACCGTTAAACACTGCTAGCTTATATTATAGTTCTTATAGCATATTAGACTATGAATAAATATTTTGATTCGCTATGTCCTATTATTTTTAAAGTCAATTTTATTGTAGCTCATTTATTTGTATAAGCGAACAGGGTTCTTCTAAATGAATAAAATTGATTGCTTATACAAACTGTGCGCCCAAATACTCGGGCTACAATAAAAGGGCTTTCGGATAAAAAAAGGTGAAAAAGTTTGAGTGGATGAGGCTCGGTCAGCCTGGGCCGGCGGCGGCGGCGCGGGCCGACCTTGGCGCGCTCCGTAAGACAAGTCGATTTTGTTATTTGTTTATACACAACACAACACTACCTGTTCCCGCGCCTCCACAACCGTGTTGTAGTGCACACACACAGAGCCACTCCACGAGCCTCGATATCGAATCGCTCAGGTATTTTACGGCGATTTCTGTAATGAACCTCGATTTATTGTAGCTCCGGAATGCCGATCAAAAATTGACTTTATAGACAAAACACACGAGCGCGATCACAATCAATTTTTTATCGGCCGAGCATGTAAAAGGAGCAATCATTCTACTCCAATTAAAAATAAAACCGTAACGGAATTTATATTCGAGATCATACAAATATTTATGGATAATCGAACTAGATAGTTATGAAAGTATCTGTGAACTTTTGAGATCACTTAATATATGTTGTAACTAATAAGAAAATGTAACAAGATCCTATGAGAGAAGCGGAAGCCGTTGCCTTAAAATGCTATAAAAATATTTCACAGCGCGCTTCGGTGCTACCAGATAAGGATACGCAGTCATTTGTAGGAGCTCCGTGATCCTGGCTATCCCGAGCGCTGGACCCACACAATTTATGTTTAAAGTATTGTCAGGATTATCTCTTTAATGTCGCTTAAGACACCTCTCAAGATACGGAGATATGAAAGACACCGACGTTTTCCGACTACCGACTTTTTATAACAGTTTTTATAGCGATTATGATAAACTTGTGGCCACAACCGGCAGAAAGCACTGCGTGATTAAAGCCATCCAGAGGATCCATGCCTTTTTTGTCTTCATAAATATTACCCAATAGGAGTACTTCGTGACCTCTATTTAAAATCACTGTTGCGATTACGTCCAGTGATTTAGATGGCCATTATTGGGTCGCCTCCACAGATGGTCTGTTGAATTACAGTCTTCCCGTCCGCTTTGTTGGTTTTGTACCGACCAGCCCTGTCGGTAATTATGAGATCATGTTTCATAGTTATCTATTGATTTAGAACTCTTCCAAGTCTCAATTATGAATCATCGATTATCGAGAGTTATGTGCGATGGTTCTATATCATGGAGTCTCCTGAGTTTGTTCACCTCGCTTCACTATTCACGTAATAGCTAGGCCAAGCTATTGCGGTTTATTGACGTTTTGTATGCTAAAGCTCGTAATAAAAGGCCATACGTTTGTATCGTCTAATGGTAGAGCTAACGACCGGTTGTTCGACAAGAATATTTTACATTATGCTCCAAAATAGAGCGAGGCGCATCCGGCGGTCGTTATTGTGTCTTAGAGTTATGGCAATTTGAAATCACACACATTTATGATAACGAGGATATTTTATTGATCATGCTGTATATTCAAGTGAATAAGATTCTGCGAAAGTGATCAATAAATTCAAGTCCTTAAAATCAATAAAAGTAGAAATCTATCGAACGCGAGTAACAATAGCCCGAGGCTGAAATTGTTGTAGAAGTGAGTTCTTGGCTCGGTGGTTGTAAGTACACAAGTACAAGTGTAGCGAGCTCGCGTGACCGGCCCGACACGACGCGCCCGCGCCGATCATACGCTCCTCCTCTGACGTTCTCACGACACATTTTGACATTTCACTGAACAAATATAGAAGCCATTTTCGATCGCTAAGTCAAACATGCAAGGAATGCAAATATATCGCTTTTCCACCTTATCGCGTTTTGACAATGCACCCATGTCTGCGTGAGGGATCAGAGGTCGAATACGTATGGAGATTTGATAGAGATAAAGATTTACAGTTGATATTCTATCATTTTATTGGCGTTTTATCAACGTCCGGAGAGTAGCGACCGATGCGGGGGACACTCGTAAATCTGGCCGCTACCGCGCCTGCTTTTAATATCGCTACCGGCTATTTGAGTAAGGTTGAGTCTATTCAACGAAAAGTCAATCAATGTCCGTGAAATTTACAAGACGGATAAAGTTTTAATTTAATGTGTTATCGATGTAGGTGTACGGGTGTGTGCGTGTGTCCGTACACAGTAATTATGCGGCGCAGAGCTCGGGCGCAGCGCCGGTGGTCTGCGCTCCCCCCGCGCACCACTCCATAGAAAACTTCCTCCACACCTGGGAACTCACGCCGGACACTCGCTCACCTCAACTATGGTAAGTATTGGCTTCGACTCGGACACATCGTATTGTTCCATTGTGTAATGTTATCATTGTTCCGAGATGAAAAATTATAATTCGGACTAGGCTCTAATTTTAGTGTCACTTGGTATTCGATCAGTAAAGTGTGAGAGTGGCCTGGAGACGGCGCACTGTAGGACCGTCGTCGTCGCAGGCGGCTCGCTGCGTCGGTAACGTCCTTTGTCTACTTTTATTTGCCTGTCTGTCAGTCAAAGGCCTCGCTTGGACGTGTGTCTCGAGCTTACGACAATGTAGCGCTTTGTGAGCGCCTTTTGCGACCTATTGAAAAGTAAATTTCGTTGTCATGCATAAAACTATGCAATGCATGTATATAGCTTACACAGATATTGCTGACAGGGAAAACGTACTCGATACATCGTGCAATTACCATCGCGATTTTTATTGTCCTGCCTTTATTTGCTCAGACAGACCATGAGGCAATTAAGATAATCGTTTTGAATTCATTTATCAAGAGCTTTTTATGAATAACTAATTGAATTCGTACCTACTGGATTATAATTGAACAGGGATAAGGTAATCGGGCCAATTAATCTGTAGTGTACTTATTACTTTTATAGGGAGCTGAGCCTGTCCAAACAGCTTATTGAAAGAGTCGGTTTGTGGAGATACAAGAATGTATGTTGATTATAGCGAAGCAATAAAACGCATGTCGTAAAGTGTAGTGTGTGATTATTGAGTCGATGATGACTTTGATGGCAATTATCAAACGGACTTGGGCCCGCTTGTCGGGATCTCTCGTTCGCCGAAAGTGCGCGGTATTGTAAATGTGTAATTGATTATGACCGAAATTTGGTTTTATTGCGAATGATTTGGGTAAAACAAGTTCTGAAGTGGATATCTTGGAAACGAGCGGTCGTTTGCAATGAGAAAGCATGTATTATGAAGGTATTATATTGGGTATTATGCTTATTAAACAAACAGTTAAAAAGGTGAACTTATTTCAGAGAAACTTTAACCTCCTGTTTATTTATTTGTCTCGTCGAAAGAAAGACATTATTCGGACACCATAGTTTATTCTGTTATATCAAGACATGAACAAGCAGTAATGCGAGCTCAGTGACATTTGACACTGACACTTAAGACACTAAGACCATAGACTACAACACCTCCCACAGTTACGACGCGCTGTGTTGATATAGATAGGCAATAAAGTATAAAAATCATCGATGACATTTTGGCTAAAAGGTTGCCAATGAATTGTGATCAAACGTACCTATAGCTGTCCACAAAGTAGTAAGTATTACGTAAAGAACAGAACTTCCACATAAACAACATGTTGTAAACTCGCTGCCGTCTTTGTCCAAAGCCCTAAACATGTAGACGCCCGAAGTTTCGTCTAATGAAGTTAACTTGTACAACATCAATGCTTTTTGTTGTTAATTGTAAACGTTTTTTTTATAAACCAGCAATAAAACAAACTCTTTGACATGACATCCGTACATTTTACGGTTCTATAAAATTCAAGCGTCAATGAAGCTTTTGATGTTTTATTGGTGAAAGTTTGCCAAAAACTGTGCGACCAGCGACCTTGCAAAAAGGTTTATTTGTAGCAATAAAATAAGCCGTTTTCGGGACGATAACGGTTTTTAAAGTCCAAACAAATATCGGGTTTGCAATTTGGGATCGGGTCTCTATTGTGCCCATTGTTTTTGTTTTGCAACTCTTTAAAACCCTTCGCCAATTTCTAGACAAGTAACGGGGTGGCAATAAAAGACGGCGCCTTTGTACCGTTATTGAAATGAGCATTGGCGGCAATCAGGCGAAATATTTTTGTAAATTCCTAAATATTTACTAACGGTCAAACTAATGACTTTGCAAACAAAGGACTTTCCAAACTTTCTTGTAAATCATAAAGGTACCAACGTAGTTAGTATAGCAGATGTTCCCCATATCGCATCATGAGATGCATTAAAAGATAACACAGCACAATTCATATAAAATAGGCGTAATATTCAAATTGCGGTCTACACAAGACCTCTATCAGGCCAAGATCAAGAATGTGGCGTTTGAGATCCGTTCGATAAGCCCCTAGACTCACGGTTTGCCGAAGATACATTGCGAATTGACAAGGTCTCGAGCATCGCCTGTTATATGGTGCTAGCGCTATTGTAACCCATCCCTATAAATAACAGAATACATACAAAACAAGCGCAGATTTGAAGATTAGATATCAATCGATTCGATTCTTCTTGTCGACGGGATGAGGTGAACAGTTCAAAGTTATATTTTCCGATACTTTGACCGATAAGATATGCGATAAGTTAAGACAATAAGCACATTGTTTGCATACACTTATGGTATTTCTATAGTTTGGTAGAACACTAGATTTTTATGATATTATGTGCGACAAAAATTGTCTTGCACTCTGCGTTGTATAGAGCTTTCAAAGCGGTGCAAATCTCAAGAGGCATTATGCAATTGCGTTCCAGTTATTACTGAATCTATTGCTAGTGGTTTCCATACGATGTTCCAAAGCATTACCTCATTAATTCCACCACCACGGCTATAAACAAGGCTTCCTTTGACCGTCAGCGCGGATCTTTTATCACAATGACTAATTCCAAGCGTTTCGCATGCATTAGCATTTCGAGTTGCTGAATGGTACAGTGCAATTACGCAAACAATATAATAGCATGGTGTTCAGTGTTATTTACTGCCTCATATTTTGAAGAAAAGAAATGTCAGAACTTCCTCTGTTAATAGAACAAGAGCTTTTGCAAGCAGAAAAATTTACTATTAAGTATGTAAATTTTTCTACGGATACTTATGTTTCTATTTTAAAATTGCAGTTGCATTTCGTATCTGTATGATTTTTTTAATTTTAATGTCGACATAAATCTAGCATTCTCCATAAATCTTAGGAGTCGAAACTTATACTACTACCGTGGTTGTTTTAATGAAAATGTTAAGTGTAGCTTGTAAGACCTTACCATGCCGTTCCTATAACCATTCCGTATTGTCGGTAGATATGTATGTATGGTTTATTTTCTGTCATAATGAACATCAAAACTCTTAGTTCACTCTTCTTCAGAATCCAAGTCTCCCAGACTATCAAGACATCCTCCGTATTGTGATTATCGTGTCGCGATCGCTCCGAGGCAACGCGGGAAAGCATGCCTCATAAAGTATGCGTCGCTATGGGGAGGAGACAGCAAACACCCATTACATAGGTAAACTACCTATATAGTCTACAGCAAGCCTTTTGAACTACCTATAGAAATGTATAGTCTGTATAAGCAAGCCTTTTGAGCGGAACTACATCATAGGTAGCTGTTTCTTTTACATTCTTGAGTGGCTTTGGTTTCTTTATTGTGCTAACCACTTCGGGATAGGCTTTCCGTATAGGACCTTTACCTGAATCTCAGGTTTAATATTTGTTGGGTTGTTAATGATTGCGGGTCTAAAACATATTAAACATACATTGAAAATAATGAAAAATAATTCAGGTTAAAGTAAATTATATCTAACATACATATCCACCCTAGTTGCTGTTGTGGTCGCGGTAGCTGGTTGATCCTGTCGAATGTTTGTAGGTGCTCTAGTTTCCGCGACATCTTTTACAATGTTGCTATCAGATATGACAGGTACTTCGGTACTCGCGTGTATATTGGTGCATTTCTTGGTGGGCTTGGTGATATCCGCTATGGCGAGGGCTGCTTGCGCCCGGGCATGCCGGACGGGTCGCTGAGCAGCTGATTTCGTCGGCACCGGAGCGGTCGGCGCCAGTGACTTGCGGGTAGGTAACTTAGTGGATGGATCTAGATTTGCTATAATCCCTGATTGCTCAGTTATTACAGCCTACAGCGACTCCACTCTGCTCATAAGTATCACCACTGTCTTTTGCAAGTCGAGAAGTAAACTTTCCAGGCAAAATTTAGCCATTTTACATGAAAAAGTAAAAATTTAACGCGGAGCAGTTCATCTATGTAAATCTATTTGATTGCATTGATTAACGTTATTTGAACGACGACATAGCTTAAAAGGGAAACCTCTATGTTGGCACAAAGAAGAAATCAGTATGGTGATAATGTAACTCGCGACCGGTTTGCGACAGATGTAAATTAAGCAATCAGTGCTGTCAAACGTCAATTTTGACGTTGTAGCTGGTGTCAAACTAATACAAAATTGACGTTTGACAGCACTGATTGCTTAATTTACGCCTGTCGCAAACCGGTCGCGAGTTACATAATCACCCAGCGGATCGGATATTAAATTCCGAACAAGTTACAATTAAAAAGCATAGCAAAATTGAAATGATCACTGATAGAACTAAAGCGATTATTCACTTCAGAGCTTAAAAGATAAACTTTCGTATTGAAACTGGACATGAACGGGGAGCAATTAGCGAAACCTTAATCTTTAGATAAAACGTGCGAGCGGAAAACGTGATCCATAAATATTGTGAGCCGTAGCAGGTTAGCTTTGATATAAAAATGTGCAGTAAATAATGTTGGTGATAAACATACTGGCAGTTAGTATTTTTTATTGATAAGGCTCTAAATGAAATAAGAGGTTTGAACTGAATAAATCTCAACTTCGCATGCTTGGTTCGATTCTGGAGCGAAACATTAAAACGAATTGCAGGGAAATTAACAAAAACACAATAAATATGGAATAGCCGTTGATTTACGATTAAAGAAGTAAAATTTTAAATGAAAGATTCAAGCGAGCCACAAATAAATAGAAGAACAACTATTTGGCGATAGCGTGAAACTGATGCATTCAGAATTTAAGCTATATATTTTCGGGATCAGAGATCTATTTTAGAACCGGTTCCTATTGTTTTCAAAGTTCAAAACTATTTCATTCATGGGAGCGAGTGAAATATGCTGGGAACTACCAACGTTCACAATTTAAAAATGGCTAGAATGAATCATTTCAAAACTGAATAGCTGACACTCCTGATGCATAGCGACCGGTCATGTCACACCGGATTAACTTTTAACAGATATCCTGTCACCCGACAGGTTTCGATTGTGATGAATTTCCATTTCCAAGGAAGCCGAGACTCGGTGGCTTTTTAGAAATTTTAGCGTATCATAAAGACAAATCTCACAACGGACTCGTTCCTGCCGCTTTTATCCTTTCCACAAAGAACGTAATAACCATATCAAACAGCGTGTCCCTTCGCCGCTTGCATACATATAGCTCGCCCCAGGTACCAGCTATTCAATACTAAAATAAAGGAAATGCGTTTTGTTTCTACTGAGGCTACCATACCTAATTCTAAAAGGCTATTTTGCATACCTGACGCTGTACCTCCAGCTGAGTTTATGGCATGCACTTCAATGCTCTTGTGGTTTATTGCTACTGCTTTGACGAAACCTTTATTTCAATGTTAGTTTTATCGAAATCAGATAGTAGAGGTCATTTCATTGATTAGTTCAATTACAGGACGCATCCATTAAGGATACTGTCTATTTCCTTATCAACGCTATCAGGCTATAAACCTAATAGAATTCTACGAAGCGCTCATTATTTTTGTGTTGATAATATTTGAATGTCACATGCAGGTAGAGCCAGAGCGAGGTTGCTACGTGAGGGGCATGAGAACTGTACCGCCCGACCCCGCACATAATTTCAGTTCTCGTCCTTTGTGCCCCACGTCATTGTTATTAAAGTAATCACGGCCCTCCATCATGCTCCAATCGAAACGTTATGGGATATAAACAAAAGAAAGCAAGTGGAATTCAATGAAAAGCCATTATGTCACGAGAGCACTCCAACGGCCGTTGTCTCAATATTTTTCTTGGTCGATGGAGTTGACGCGTCATTCTCTCGGGTACTTTCAAATGCGCCGCGTGGAGCTTTTAAGGGCCCTTGATAGTGACCGATATTTACGACCTTAGTTTTTCTAAAATGTGCTATGGAAAAATAAATGATGTAAAACTGTCGCATGTTTCTGTTACGGCGGTTAAAGCGATGACGTGAATCTTGCAGCTGACGGAATCATAAGCTGTTGGATCCACAAACGGTACTTTTAAACTTTAAGCTGCATTCTATCGGTACTGTTTCCAAAATATTATGATTGTTAGAGCAATAAATCAAGCCCAGCCTCGGCTTACCGGCCAGGTATTTATCTGATCCGATAGAGGGATTTAGATATGTGACAATGCATTGTGGTCCCAGAGCGTGATACGACAGTCGGTTAATGCGTTTATAGGCGGCGTGTTTGAATCGCCATTAGAGGATTCCCGAGGGTCGAGACGGCGAGAGCCAACACTGGGATTATATAACTATCCTTGCCCAAAGATACCGATTGTGCTTAGCCGACTATGAAATGTATATACGCATATTCAGAGTGCTGAGATTGGCATGTGTATGCATATCAAGTTCCCAATAACAAAGGCCGATTGACCCTTATTGATAAAGGAAACAGCTCTGCAAATCATTCAAGCATCCTTGATGTTCCTGTGGTTTGCTTGGGCACAAATAACAAACCACTGGTCTCCGCCTTCGCCAGAGTGCTGGTTCTCACAATATCAGACTAGTATGGCATCGAAGGAAACTGTTAAATAACATCTTTCAATAATTTATGCAAAAGGTTATTATCCGATAGAATAGTTCGATTTGAATATGTAGTGAATTTTATTTTAGGTAATAATGTGCTGAATTGCTCATTCTTAAACATTTTACAGAATAATAGGGCGATAAAACTGGAAATATATTCGAACAAAACTGGGTTCCAACGGAATGATCATGTTTTGAAAGTCATAAGATTGTTGTGGCCCGTCGAGATACCTCAAGTTCTTCGTGCACTCTCCAAGAATGCTTTGACGGGAACCAAACTCGTAAATTGGTGAAGTAATTCTAGATTGTATCGCCACTGAGCAATTTAGGATTTAGCCGAATGCTTTATAGCCGTGTGGGGATATAGACGAAACCAAATGAACGGTCTTGAAATTTTTATGGGAAAAATAACAAGCAGTTCGGCTTAACGGTAGTTGACGGGAATAGTTTGTGGTTTAGTAAGAAGATTATGGCTCAATGCCAAATTAATGACTAAAAGAAACGTTGAATCGAATTTCACACTGCATCTCATAATTAATACGAAAGCCTACCATAGACTTGTTCGATACTTTGCTGGTAAGTATAGATGGAGAATTTGTAAATTGAGCTCGTAGGTAGAGCAGTCTAGTTTAGGCTTTATTTACACAGGGTTGCGGGTCCAAATCTTGTAGGTAGCGAAAACCAGGTACCTATTATATTTATAGATGTACTGTAGGGTAGTTAAAACTTTGGTTTAACATTTATAAATTAACTTTGTCTTTACGAATCAAACTATCGTTAAGAAGGATAGTGTCTGGTTACTCAGAGTTGTTACTAAAAAGCACTTTATGAAATTTTTTATATTTATTTATTTTGAGCCATTATTGTCCCACTGCTGGGCAAAGGCCTCCCTTTTCTCCTTCCACTTCTCGCGATTCAACGCTAATTTTTATAGAATTTCAAAACTCACCAACAACGTCTGTTTTTCCGGAGTGTTCCAATCTCGAGGGAATATGTTCCTTCTGGAAGCGCGTGCTACATCTTAGACCACATCTTTTAAGTGTGATTGGTGGTCAAACAATTAACCGTTATGAATAAAAGAAAACGCAACACTTTAGCGTTTTACAATATGTACAATATAAAAATGCTTTATTGTACACACGATGCAGAATTGCAGAATTGCAGATCATTACTAAAATAGACATATTATGCGATACGTACAATGAGTGGCCTTATCGCTTGGAAGCGATCTCTTCCAGGCAACCTTTGGATGTAAAGAATTACTGAGAATTAACACAAAATGCCTAAACATGATCACCAAAAAACCAAATCATTGACGTTTGTTTCGTAGAATTAATGTTGTCGTTTAAACAAAGAAGAGCCATTGAATCATGCTCTTATTTCCAGTAATAACATTCGATAGTCAGAACAGTGTACAATATTAGTACTCACAACTCTACTATACAGGCATTAGCTCGGTGTTATATCAAATATTTACATAATATATCTCAAACAGCGCAGCGCCCACACTACGAGTATATCAAATCATCGCTCATTCGATCAATAATCTACTATTTACCCATATATATAAAGCGGCTACAACAAATAACCACGAATATAAAGCAAAATATAATGGGTTAGGAAGAATTTCAGTTCCAAAGAACGGCTGCTTGCCTTTCTCCTAACCTTTTCATAAAGTCAAATGTAACCGCAAAATCGCCCTAAGCAGCCAAATGCTACTACGAGCACAATGTTAACTTTTTGTACCTCTAGTATTACCACAAAACATCAACTCTAATATCATAGAGCTAAGATAAGAAGTTGAATATCAAATGTCACGTAAGGGTGTGTTTACACAGGACACGAAGTGCAACGTCGACAAACACTGGCTTTGTGCTGCCCACGGGGTCAATATTGACAGTAGTTCGAAGAAAAATGCATTCGGACAACAGGCGAGCCGATGTGTACTGTTTTCATTATTGAAATTAGTTTCGGTCGGGTATTGTTGTTGTGTACATAGCTTAAAAATTTAATAGATGGGGCTTTTTATACATAGAAGACAACGATATTTTGACTCTCTATTTTGAGACTCCATTTAGGACTAAGTGTCAAAAACAAATTTTTCTAACTGTCTAAAATTACCAATTTCGGCAGGCCGTCAACACGTTGACAAAACACTGTCTTTTGCCTACAATAATTATTTTAAATATGTAAAATCATAATGCTGGCTAATTCACATAGCATCATCTAACCCCAAGCTACATTCACATGTTATGGGTACTTGATGACTTTTACACACAATACAATACATAGATACATATTTATTTTTTATCATACATATAAAATACCCAGAAACCCAGAACAAATATTTTCAGATGTTACAAATAATAGGCGTTTTTCTATCGTATTAATAATATAGGCTGTCGAGGAGTTTGAGGTATAAAATTTATGATAAGGCGGGATTTAAACCCGCAACCTCCTGTGTCGCAGGCAAACCTTCGCTCGCCGCGTCACATTGTTCTTCAGAGTTTATTAGCTAACATTTTGCCGAGTTACCCAACGGTCCTTTCTTGAGCTATACATTATAGTTTGGTCGAGGTCTGATATAAGCCGACTTTGGCCGTCGGTAAATTGATCGCATAATTAATTATCACGCTGTAAAACCGCTGTTTACTTTGAACGGTAGTCGCGAAGTTATTCGTTTGAAAATGCCGCCATTTTAACGTCTTCCATTCTTTTAGTTTCATATTTTTAAATCATTTAGCGTTCCGCTAAATTGATTAAAACTCGAAGAGTACTTTACCTGGGGCATGTTAATTTGATGAACTTGCTTTCCACCGAGAGCGAGTTCATTATAATAATTATTAATATTTTAATGTGATGTTATTACTTTTATGTGAAAATCAGATTATCAGTTACCAATAAAGTATTTAAATTGTGGTACCTACCTGTTTAAAGCAAGTTAATATAAAACATATAAAAAGAACATACATTTGAAAAAATATATAATATGAGGAATACATTTAATGCTGAGCCGGTAGCCTTTCTGTGTTCTCGTGTTTTAATTCTTTTATTCGTTCCTAATACAATACAATACAATACAATACAAATACGCTTTATTGCACATCAAACACAGAAAAAAACAGTAAAGAACAAACAAACAAAGATACAGATGCACAATGGGCGGCCTTATCGCTAAGAGCGATTTCTTCCAGGCAACCTTTGGATGGACACGTAGCTATAGTATAGGTATAGACGGTGGCGTATTGTAGACTAATGTAAATATAAATTATATACAAAAAAAACATACAA
Organism: Eupithecia dodoneata; assembly: GCA_947044415.1. Classification (NCBI taxonomy): domain Eukaryota; kingdom Metazoa; phylum Arthropoda; class Insecta; order Lepidoptera; family Geometridae; genus Eupithecia; species Eupithecia dodoneata. The sequence goes on from OX345665.1 coordinate 4,272,984, forward strand.
ATACATATTATACTTGGAAATAAATACTGATTATAGTAATTTGTTATCTTTATTATTATTAGTTCTTAAGTTGTATTATTTTATATGAAACACAAATAAATATTTTATATTTCTATTTTTATTTCTACTATACATATATTATGGGTATATAAAGTTTAATTGCGTTGCGACACACAAAATCAGTAGTAGTTATACAGGGTGTCCCATAATGATTGGATAACTTATAGTGAGATTTTTGTTGTAATGTCTTGGCCTGGCCTCCGCGCACACGCACCTTAAATCGATCCACTTATGATAGAACAACCTGTATATTCCCAGATAGCGGTATCTTTTAAAGTCATAGACAATCAAGGTTTTATATCTTCGCTAATCCATCGTTGTAATCATGTAATCTTGGCTTATCTAGGAATGTTTTCGCATTCAAAAACCACCGGAGGGCCTAAGGGTCAGCTATGCGTCGCACACACATGCTAAATGAATGAATTGTTTCGATGGGTAGGGTAACCATAAGTGCATTTAGACGTTCTTTGAATTATTTATGCTGCTGTTGATGTATTGTAATAACTAATTCTTAGTCTAACTTATTTTTACTGTTATATTATAAATTTAAGTTTTAATTTAGTAGATCTTGCTATGCAAATACTTAAATATTGTTTCTATTTATTGTAACAGTGGGGTCTCCTAACACTAGTAAATTTTGCTTAAAGCGTGACCCCAGAACCGATATTTATAGTTTTTTAAATTGATGCAATAAATTTATTTATTTATTATTATTTATTTTAACAGAGAAACCGATATAAAACCAAAATTACTGTTTGCTAGTTACGACAACGATCTACCGATCGACCGACCTATAAGAAATATCAGAACTACATACATACTTGAAAATAATAAAATTCTTTATTGCAAACTTTTATTAGAAACTATGTAAAGTAAAAACTTAAAACAAGTAACAATTGGCGGTCTTATCGCTCAAGGGATGTGTGACAAGAACAGATCCCTGGTGCTGTCCACGATCCTATCCGTTCATGGTTTTCTCGTAGAGATCACTCTTGAGCGATATACCGCATTGGTACTTAATTTTTGATTTTTTACTGTTAATAGTTTCTAATATATAGGTAAGTGTGCAATAAAGAATCTATCTATTATTTATGATGCTTAAATAAATTAATCAACTTTCATTTTATTAAGTTTAACAAATCAGGTCACTAATTATTTTAGATGTGGTTTTATTTGACGTTTTTTTTTATTTTATCTATTTTAATTTGAATGTTCAATTCTAATAATGTTTATTCAACTTATTACACTATCATTTGTTATTCGTAACTAAAATGTATTTAACAGAGTGTTGATTTGTGTAGGTTCTTACTAATTTTGAATGACTTGTATTGAAGACGAATGAATTACTATTATGTATTTGGGTGTATTTATAATTGCAATTATAAATACACCATTCATTATGTATTTGGGTGTATTTATAATTACAATTATAAATACACCCAAATACAAAACTAAGAGAACCGTTGCAGTTGATTCCATGAGGAAATATTAACAATACTTGGACTACATAGATCCCTTAGCTTTTGGTCCTTATTGTCTACTAAAGGTTACCCATAACTGTTGGCCACCAAACATAAGGAGTCAAGTAAATTGCAGTCATAAAGCTGAACCACACCTCTAGTGAAATAAAACGGGCTACCATTCACACCGGTGTCCTAAAATACACTTCCAAGATATTATCTTCGGACAGATAATAAATGCAGTTGACATGCGGAAGCCATGACTTTATGGTTTGGGATTGTGCATTTCAAGAAATGAGGGAACAGCTTTAATTGATTTAACAGTAGCTGACGTGTAATTTATAGACTCTGAAGAAGCCTGTGGACGATACCTATCTATAGTATCTCTCTACGTACCGTTTGTCTCATAAATAATGCTGGACAATTCACACAGCATTATCTAGCCCCATGGTAAGCAGAGCTTGTGTTATGGGTACTAGATAACTGATATACATAATACAATATATTACATAGATAGATATTTTTATTATACATAGAAAACGACCAGAACACCCGGAACAAATATCTGCAGATCGTACACACAATTGTTCCGAGGCAGGAATCGAACCCGCAACCTCCTGCGTCGCAGGCGGACCTTCGCCCACCGCGCCACATCGGTCGTCAAATCAACTCATCAAGGCATTTTATGGTATTACCCCTAATTAGAGCAAATAAGGTGGTTATAACAGGAAGCCTTATTTATATATAGAGGTATACGTATTTGCCCCATGTTTAACCATAAATCCAAAGTTGGTTTGTGGTACTATGTCTAAAAATATAAATGAAGTATCAAAGTAAAGTTACCAATTTTACAAAAGTAAACACTAAATAATTGTTGCGCCCTGACAGGGTGTTTATGCATTGTGTATCCACTATAACTAGACCACTAGAATTTGTTTGCATAAAATCACAATAAATGATACAATAATGATGTGTCAAGATACACTTCAGATTGGCCATGCCATGATAGTGAATGAGAAATAACCAAAAGTATAAATTAAATTCGTATATTGATTCAGACGACACGATCAATAGATGATTATTAAAATTGAATGTCACAGTTCCAGCAAGTCAAACAATATAAAATTAAATGTCACAGTTTTAGCTAATCAAACAATTTAAAAAACAATATAAAATTAAATGTCACAGTTCCAGCTAGTCAAACAATATAAAATTAAATGTTACAGTTTCAGGTAGTCAAACAATTTAAAAAACAATATAAAATTAAATGTCACAGTTCCAGCTAGTCAAACAATTTAAAAAACAATATAAAATTAAATGTCACAGTTCCAGCTAGTCAAACAATTTAAAAAACAATATAAAATTAAATGTCACAGTTCCAGATAGTCAAACAATTTAAAAAACAATATAAAATTAAATGTCACAGTTTCAGCTAGTCAAACAATTTAAAAAACAATATAAAATTAAATGTCACAGTTCCAGCTAGTCAAACAATATAAAATTAAATGTTACAGTTTCAGGTAGTCAAACAATTTAAAAAACAATATAAAATTAAATGTCACAGTTCCAGCTATTCAAACAATTAAAAAAACAATATAAAATTAAATGTCACAGTTCCAGCTAGTCAAACAATTTAAAAAACAATATAAAATTAAATGTCACAGTTCCAGATAGTCAAACAATTTAAAAAACAATATAAAATTAAATGCCAGTTCCAGCTAGTCAAACAATTTAAAAAACAATATAAAATTAAATGCCACAGTTCCAGCTAGTCAAACAATTTAAAAAACAATAAAGGTAAAAACACACACACATAATTAATTTATATAATAAACTAGCGGCCCGTCCCGGCTTCGCCCGGGTGGTCATTTGTATCAGGCAATTTTTTAAATTTTTCTCTTTTTTCTCGTTTTAAAAAAAGATTTGGCCAAATTGGTCCAGGCGTTGTTGAGTTATGCGCTTACCAACACATTTTGCGATTCATTTTTATATTATAGATTTGTTTGGGACAAGCGTTGATCAGGTTCGACATACAGTGCCTTTGTAGTGACTGCAATGTCAGACACCCAGAACCCTTATCAAACAATTGGTGTGCGTTAATCCAGACGCAGAGCCATCTAGCAAAGAAGTTGAAGTTGAAACAATTGGTGCTGCCCAGTATCCTGCATTTTATAGGATGCTGGGCAGAACCAACTGTCTGATAGGGGTACTAGCTGGATGTATATGTGCAACATAACTCAGGTTGGCAACAACTTTATGAATTTGAAAGCACATTGTGCTACCTACACCACCATTAAATGAATGAAATGACAATGGATATGTAAAACTGCCTGCCACTGACGCTTAGTGGTGCTTTAAGACCAAGTGTTATATTGTGATCTTCAAGTGTCATATTTGTGATGGTTACTCTAATCGTTTGAGGAAATTTGTGTCACACAGCCCTATTGTTGTTCAAGACGGTAGGCCTTTTAGATGTTATTTATAAAATCTATTGAAAGTTTTTTAACAATAGTTGACGACCTCTTTAGCGCAGCAGGCGAAGGTCCGCCTGCGACGGAGGTGGTTGCGGGTCGTTGCTGCCTCGGGTAAAATGTTTGTACAAACTGCAGATATTTGTTCCGGGTGCTCTGATCGTTTTATATGTATAGTAAGAAATACCTATCTATGTCATCATCATCATCATCATCAACCTATAGCAGTCCACTTCTGGACATAGGCCTCTCCCAATGAGCGCCATAGCGCCCTGTCTTCAACTTGCTGCATCCAGCATCTACCTGCAGTCTTTCGCAGGCCGTCATCCCACCTGGTCGGAAGTTCTATCAATGTAATGTATTTTATTATGTATATCAGTCATCTAGTACTCATAACACAAGCTCTGCCCAGCCTCGGGCTAGATGATGCTGTGTGGATTGTCCAGCATTATTTGTTTATTGATACTGTGAAAATTTCAAAATAGTTTGCGTGGATTTTTTTTTCTATTCATTAGGAATCGTAGGTGCAGTACCTACGATTCCTAATGAATAGAAAAAAAAATCCTCGAGTCATCAAAACCACCGTATATAAAGTTCGACTTTTACAGAACCACGAATTTAAACGGCAACGATACAGTTTTATTCTTAAGAACCCTTTCTTTTTGATGTCGGTTGATATAAGAGCTGAATTCCATAACACAATGAAATAAAACAATCAGCAATCTTCCAAATTTAGATCTTAAAGCACGCATTCCGTGTAAAAACGAGCACACTTCAGTTCCAATCGAAAACACAATCCAAACGCTCACTTCAATGTCTGCGGCGGTATATTATGCAGTAGCTCTGCTTTGATGATGTGTGTAGATTAATATATAGTTTGATGGTATGGAAGTTTCACTACTGCTGATCGTGCTCAAGTTTGATTTGAGATTGTAGATAGATACTGCACGTAAACAAACCAGAGTAAAAAAAACGTGGCGAAGAACCCTAAATAAGAGTTAAAACGTTAATAGTTCAAGATGTTAGTGAAGAGTTTGACCAACTGAGGTTCATAGTCAGGACTAATGTCGTTATCATCAAGAAATCAGGGAAAATGGCAATAGTCTAGTATAAAAATATACTCTATAGTCTCAAATAAAATATTTTAAGTTAGTAGAAACACTTAGGTATCTCGAAATGGAATGCTACATAAAAATGTATTATTTAAATTAGATTTTTATGTTAAAACTCGAAAAATAATGATGCATGAAAAAATTATGTATTATGTATTTATATTATGTTTTTCTGTCTTTCCTCTCAGTCTTTTTGTCTCGACAGTTTGACTAAATGCTGATCATGAACTTAGAAAGTGGCACAAACCAAACCAGTAGGTTCACTTTGAAGATAGTTTTACAAATGGGTGGGAAGTCGCGTGGCGACAGGCGATGCGCGAACGCAGCTGTGCCGACGACCGTTACCAACTAAATTTACACCACAATTGCTTTGATACGATTTCGAGGTTTAGTGTGAAAACTTCCGAGAAACGTTAAATAGAAATATTAAGAGTCAATAAAGAAAAATGAATGATTAATTTTTAAGTTTGATATGATAAGTCGCTTTCTTAGAAGTGAGATATTAACGAGATGAAGCTGAAATAGAAGGCTAATGACATTCTCAGAAAAGTAATAAATACATTTTAATCAATCTATTTTCATCGCCTATGCTTACAAAGTTCTTCAATGAGGAGCCTGTTATAAAATCAACTTTGCATTGTTCAAATCAAAAGGTTGCGTTTTTTTTAAATATTAAATACATCTAAATGATACAATACCATAAGTATATGGTAATTTAAAATAAAACATACCCATAAAACAAGCTCTGCTTAGGTTGGGGCTAGATGATGCTGTGAGGATTGTCTACTATTTTTTGTTTATCTATAATATAAAAATGAATCGCTGAATGTGTTGCTAAGCGCAAATCCCGAGAGCAGCTGAACCGATTTCGCTAATTCTTGTTTAGAATATTCCTTGAAGTACGAGGATGGTTCTTACGAAGAGAAAAATTTAAAAAATTGCCTTAAACAAATGACCACCCGGGCGAAGCCGGGATGGGTCACTAGTTTTTAATAAATAAACAAAGGTGAATTCTTCACAGCAACTGTGTTGGCAATATAGTGTAAGGTACGAGGACTTTAAATCTAGACTAAATTCTGTTTCTGAATAAGGGATGGTGAATGTTTAACGGGAGTATTCCCCTTAAACATTCACCATCCCTAATTTGACTAAAGCTCGGAGCACAGTGATGTATTCGTCAATTATTTTCGTCATTGTTTCGTTAAATGTAAAGGAGTTCTCATACGGCTCATACATGTCAACGTCTGCTTTCAAATGAGGAATTTCAACATACGGGGAACGCGACACGAATCATCCCGGACCTTTCCGTTAACGCAGTTGTATTAGGTGCTTACTGTTTACCTGCCTTTGAAATTATTTCGTATGTACCCATATACGATACGCTTAGTTAAAATTAAGGTAAATCAACATTGATTGTTGTTAGTAAGCGTTTAATAATGTGAAAACGACTCATACATATTTTTTCAAATTAGGACCGATCTGGTGAGATGTGGATAAACGAAGGTCTATTCACGATAAAAAATCTTTTAATTATCGTATTTAATTACTATTTATATTGTATATGCTATTTTAGGTAAAACTTTGTTTTTTCTTTCCTGCCTGTATACCAAATAAACAAAAAATCTAATCGGTCAAGCCGTTTTAAGTTTTAACGAAACTAACGAACAACAATTGATGATGATATAGTTATACTAAAGATTCTGTGCTCTGTGTTGTTTACATCAAAGTTATATTTTACTACAGTTTTGCAGTCATCATAACAATTTGCTTAGCTTTGATTGAACGTCATTGTCGTTTCCTGTGACACCTGAACTACTTAGCTAAGTAAAGCATTGGCTCGTTTTGAGTAAATTTAAAATATCGTGTTATAAAATAACATTACAACGTATAAATGAGAACCCAGTGAATTGTAGGCACATCATCAATAGTGACAAATGCAACGTCGTCAACGCCACGCCATGCGCAAGAGTGCTGACACATTGACTATTATTCGTTGAATAAAAAGTAAGTTGACCGCTTCGTTGACAATCGGGAGCTCCCGGCATAATAAGGCATTTACATTTTTCATATGTACCCTCTTTGTTCTTCGAACTTTACAATTTAAATTCTCGTTCAAAGCGCGTACGGACGAGATTATTGTCTTTCCGTTACATGTTCAATTTAAAAACCTGACGGGTAAATAATGGTTCCGTAACCCCGAAATTTGACATTAAAATCGTTGCGCTCTACTCATTATAAACTCATGCATATAGGAAAGCCACCCGCGCCTACTCCGTCGCCGCTCTTTAATGAATTTCCAACAAAAACTTAATTAAAAATCGTATCTCGCGTGTTCGAAGGAAATGAACTCATTCTTCGGAGCCGCTGAGTGACGGCCGGACTGACGGGCCGTCATTACGAGGTGCGTCCACCGTTGCACGACCCCCGATGCCCTTCATTGCTTATCTATAAAATTATAACCGCGGGCGAACTCAACGTGCAGTCAAAGGTCAGCTTGAGCTGGTCGGGTTGTGTGTTTTGGGAATTTCGTAGTTGACGGTGCATGCAGTAAATGTTTATAGCCTAATTATTATCTTTGTTAATTCTATGGTTAATAACAACGTCGGCAAGGATGTCAGAAATATATAACAAACGAATCGGTTACACCCAGAACATATCGTATCATCAGTACAATGGGATGGGATGGGAGTCGAATTTTTTCACGTCCATTATGTGTGTATCGTTGGCAAAAAGCGTAAAAAGATTTCATGTAGGTATGAAGATGCTGGTTTCAACAAAACCAACACGGGCCGCCACAAATTGGCGGTTCGGGAGACTGGCACGTCGTGACTGAGCCGCCGGCGAGCGCCTCCACGGCGGAGGCTGCGCACGAGCTGAGCGACAAGCGGAGCGGTTCTACATCACCTGAAGACAATAAAAAATTAAACCTTGAATAATGAGGAGCGGATCTTGACTCTGCAAAACCTGAAGACGAAATTTAAGAAAGAAGAAGAAGAAATTTAAACCAACATTATAGAGCATAGAACAATACTCGTAGAAAGAGAAACTCTCGAACAACTCTAGAGATACTCGTAGAAACAAAATCTATTCATTGAGAGCAACAAACTGTACAAAAAATACGAACATGATGAATGAAAATCAAAGCTTAACTTTCATGATGAGCTTAGTAGTAGAAATTATAAGTAATTACTATTTAATTAATGGCTGTTTGTCGCGTTTATTTTCCAATTTTTTCCCGACATACCAACTGTGTTTTACACACTATCGTGGTCACGGGACCCTGTTGAAACACTGGGAAAAATAGGATTCTTTTTATAAAACTACTATACTAAAAAATAACGTAGGTATACTTGTGTACTAACACGTAATATTATATATATATATTCACCTCTTATAGGCTGAAAGACTTTGTAAAATAAATCAATTCAAATCATTTTGAGTGATTTTTATAAGTTTAAAAAATTACAGGGCCATAAAACTTTTATACTATCATGGTTATTAACACAAAAGTAATTTATAATGGGATGGGATGGAATGGGATACCATGATTAGATTTCTGAGTTTTTAAATATTTCGGCACAGTTTCATACGTCATTACAGAGTCACACCATAGCCTCACCCGAAGAAGTCCACTACGATTATTTGCTCAGTAATGGTAGAAATCCATTAAACGAGCTCCTTTTAGTGATTGAACAAAGACACGGCTAGGATGCATTTTTGAATTGCATCTAGGCAATTTGTCGGCGCGAAAGCAAGAGATTGCATACCTTTGGAAATGAGAATCTTTTTAGCGCTCCATAATAGCTTTCAGGTTTAATTTAGGCTCATTTGTTGGGAAATAAGCTAAGAAAAGCTGGGAAACTACGTCGAGTCTTCTCTTCATCCATACCGCAATGCTTGAAAACGAAAGTTTTCAACCAGTGCGTCCTACCCGTTATGACCTACGGAGCTGAGACGTGGACACTCACGATAGGGCTGGTCCACCAGTTCCAAGTCGCTCAGCGAGCTATGGAAAGAGCTATGCTCGGAGTTTCTCTGAAGGATAGGATTGGCAACGAATACATCCGACAGAGAACCAAAGTTATCGACATAGCTCTGAGAATTAGCAAGCTGAAGTGGCAGTGGGCCGGCCATATCTCGCAAAGAACCGAGACGGCCGCTGGGGCAAACGTGTTCTTGAGTGGAGACCCCGACTCGGTAAACGTAGTGTAGGACGCCCTCCGACCGGGTGGGATGACGACCTGCGAAAGACTGCAGGTAGGTGCTATGGCGCTAATTGGGGGAGGCCTATGTCCAGCAGTGGACTAATATAAGCTGATGATGATGATGATGATAAGCTAAGAAAGATAAGTTAGTATAGAAAAGAAAATAGAATAGAAAAACATTTATTTGGATACAGGTACAAAATACAGGCATAGAACAAACGGCAAATAAAGTAGTTTATCTTGGGGGTAAGTGATACGAATAGGTGATATTAAGAAAATAAGACTACCTCCATGACTGCGTTAGGTTAACCAGCTTTATAAGATGTAGAAACCATAGTTTAACCGAAATAAAAAAAATATTGCAATATTTGGGACCAAGGTATAGTTGGCGGATAAAACTTAATGCGAAAAGAACCTCCCACTTCAATAACGAATAAGAATTTTATGTCCAATTTTGTCACACCTACCAATTCAAATTTTCTTGAACTATTAAACGTTTGACTGCCCATACTATTGTATTTTTAATCGAATTATGCTAATTCTGTGTCAATAGTTTTCAATACTTTTTTTAACTATCTTGGTTATCAACACTTAAGTCGTTTATAACGGGATATTTACCATGATTTACAATACAATACAATACAAAAATTATTTATTGTACACCATAATCAAATTAATAATTACAAAAATACATTATATGCGACAGGTACAATGATTTAGTGGTAACAATCGTAGCAAAGGACAAAAAATTAGGGTAGATCGTCTCGCCTTTACTTATTCCGTGGTCATGGCGCATGACTGTGCCGTAGCTAACTGTGCCGAAATATTGGAAAACTCAAAAGTCAAATCATGGTAAATGTAAATATCCCCTTGTAACTATTTTTTGTAATAGTTAAATATTTGTTCGTTTAATATAATCTTTACATATAATCCTACTAATATTATAAACGTCAAAGTTTGTAAGTATGTATGGATGGATGTATGGATGTTTGTTACTCTTTCACGTTAAAACTACTGAATAGATTTTAATGAAACTTCACAATAATATAGCTTACATATCAGAATAACACATAGGCTACAATTCATAAAGATATATAGTGTATTATCCAAAATATCTATCACCACGCGGGTGAAACCGCAGGTCGCAACTAGTATAAATCATAATTCAGAAATTTCATATACGTATCTTTGTATGCTATGCAAGGTACCGAGAATGTAATAAGAAGCCACCAGTCTAAGTGCCTACGAAGATAAAATAATGCCAATTACGGCGTGTAATACGGCAAAGAACATTAAAATAAAATGGAATAATGAAGCTATTGAAAAGATTCCCAATGTATCGGATATCTATTCCGAAGTTATTGAGAACAATAATGCTATCTTAAGATCCAATATGATGTTTAATGTAAATACTGTCCATTAAAATATTCTGAATGTTATCGTCGCTATTATATCCTCGGCATACAGACAAAGCGTACGCATTGGTAGTCTTCTGACCTCCAACTCGGAGAGCGTGGGTTTGTTACTCGGCTCCGGTCAAATATGTAGATGGAATTTTAGAAAAGGAAGAAAATATTTTAAGCATTCTATATAAAGCCTATCGATATGTGAATTTTTGTAGAATTTTTGCTTTTACGATTACCTTTTTACGATTGACCAGTTATTTTTGGGTCATGCGGTCCAATCAATTTTGCCAAATAAATACATTATTACCAAACCTTATGTCATAATTATTTCAAACTAGCTGCGCCCCGCGGCTTCGCCCGCGTTTACATTTTTACGCAATTATTACATAAATATTTTCTCAGCAAATCAGCAAAATCGGCCCAGCCGTTCTCGAGTTTTAGCGAGAGTAACGAACAGCAATTGATTTTTATATATAAGACAAGAAGATGATTTAACGTATGTAAGTACCTATATAGTTTTTTCTCTCTATAAGAGCCGGTGCTTGATGCACCTGCTCTGATTTAGAATGAACTCATCTTCGATCGTATTTTCAGTCACATTATCACAGCTAAATTATACGATCAGCAATCCAAACATGCCATACATTTCCTTTATTGTTCTACAGCAGGGAGATTACCCTCATGTAACCCGCAATGTTGATAGCACAAAAAATATCGCCGAGCGAACGTCAACAGCCCAATTTGCATACTCCAAACATAAATTCTCGTTTGTAAGAACACACTGGCACTTTTATTGTACGGCCGTAGAGTCTTGAAATTTTCTGCGCATAGAGTCGCCTGACTAGAATATAGCTGGCCCGTGTTGTGTCTTTGTGTCTACAAATGCTCGTAATACTTTTTTTGTGAATCGTATCAAGTATTAATTTATTCATAGTAGGTAACTAAACATTGAAAAAAAAATAGCACAAGTTATTTTGTGGCGTTACAACTACAAACAATTTAAAGGCGAGAGGTTGGTTTTTGAAATAAATTTAAAAATTCGTATTTCCAAATAATTATGTCGGTCCCAATACCAAGCACACTGTATGTATACGGTGAAAATAAGTATTTGTAGGACGCTAAGTATTAATGATGAACTCTTCGCAGTTTCATATCTATTCGTACGCCACAAGTTTTTTCATTAGCTCTGCGGTTCCAAGCGAAAACTGACAGTATTTTTTTATAACAAGATAGACCAACTTAACATGGCGACCTTTGCTCGCTTCTATACAAATATTAAATCTTTGTGAGCTAACTGAGCTAATCGTTTTTTATTGGTCACGGCGCTCGTGAGAGTTTTTATGTGGGAGGTATCTACGAGTTGATGAGTCGATGGGCTTCGATATATAATTTACTAAACTGTTTCTTTACATCAATTTACATGTAAATGCTGCAGCAAATTGTAAGCTTATTGGAAATTGGTCAGTTATTTGAGGATTTTTTACGGACGGTCGACGGCTACTTCTAGTCTATTATAGTTAACACTCCTTTTTATGCACCTTCAATGCAGCGCAGCGCCTTCTTTTTGCATGTCATTAATGTGTAACGCATCACAGATATTGTTCGAAGCGGTTTTTGTAAATAACTGCTATCCGTTTACAACACGCAATGTTTATCGAAAACTGTAAGCGCTATTAAATTTCGCTATACCGGATATGGGCGAAATACCACTAAACAATCGGGCGTAACTGGCGTGGTAAGCGGGAGTTTGCCTGTTTTATAATTTCACGTCAAAACTGGTATGTTTTTTTTCTACTTTAACACAGCTCTAAATAATTAAGACCCAGGCTATGTTCTCAATGGCTCAGTATTTCTGTATTTCTTATTTCAATGATAATTTCTTACAGAAATCACATGGTTAGTAACGGCTATTTAGCCATTGCTAAAGGGATATTACAGGTGCTTAAGACTTGCAACTTAAACTTCATACTCAAAATTGTAATAGATGACGTTGGCAGTTAATGTTTAGGCTTGTGGTACGTACGTAGTACTATTAAAGTTTCTGTGCTTGTGGTCGCGACCGATATTTGGTCTGGGAACGCGTGACCATCACAATAGCAACGAATGACCCAGTAGTCATAAGTCTCTGCTGCTCAGCCTTAGACAGACACGGCTCTGATTCCTGATGTGCCTGTTCCGTAAGAACGCATCCACAGGACAATTCGCATTGTGCTCGTCCGCCACAATATAATATTTTACGATTACGAGTGATCATTAAATATGCTGTAAATATGATTTATCGCAGGCCCAAGTGATTGCGTCGATATTTCGAGCGACGGCTAAAATTGTAAAGCTCAATGGCAGTCAATGGATAGTCGTTCATTTGTTAATTTTGTACGCCGCACTCATATTTACTGGTCATAAATATCGGGGTAATAAAACTTTCGAAGTACTCTTAAAACGTCCGGGGTACTCTCGAAAACGTTTCTGCCCTCCGCGGGATGTTTCATTTTTGGGACTGTTCGATTCGGATTTCATTATGTGGATTTTAATTATGCTTCTGTTGCATAAAAAATTTAGTTAAACGAACAGTCGGGAACGAAAGTCCCTTGCGCCTGGCGATATTTTTGTCCATAAGTGACCGCTTTGTACAGTAAATTGAAAATAATTTTGAGTGTACTTGGCAACCTTTTGGCCTTGGCAATTTTTAGGTAATCGACTTGTAAATTTCTTTACCAATAAAATAACTAACTAATAACTACACCACCGACAACCTTCGTAGGTGACGCTTTCTAATGTCGTTGGTTTTATCTCTCTTATATAAAGGAAATCACTCCATGCTAACCATCCAATACCATAAGGATTTTCCATTGGATAATGTAGGCTTACTATAATATATAACGGGACTTCCCCCTCATCTTTGTCAGAGGTACAGAACGTGGGAGCTTGGGTAAGACTTAAACATGTCCCAGTTACTTCAGCATCCCATAAAGCATTTCTAACATTGTGCTTATTGACATCATTCCAGCAATTGAATTCTATTTCAAAATATCTATTAGAAACTATTGGCACAGCTATAAAAGTTCTGTTACATCGAGCCTATATCACACTGTATTGTCATTGGCATAGATGCTGTTATAGTGGCTAGTAGACGTGTCATGTAGAGGGATGATGTGCTGACTATGAACCTTTAACTTTTACACATGAGAGACCATCAGCAAGAAGTATGCAAGTACTAGGTCTTTAGCTGTTTGTGAGTAAAAAATTCAGCCTCGGTTTTTATGCGACTTCGATAACGCAAAAATTGTAAATATGAAGTCTAAGGTGCCTATTATGATTTGGTATCATCAATGGCTTACATCTTTTGGTTTTTGATCACGATGACAATTGAAGAATTCATTTGAAATGCTATGTTTATAATTTGGAAACTCAATAAATACGATAGACACTCCAGACTTTCAAATGCCATAAAGAAAGTCGTCTATTTATAACTCAAGAACGGCTGACCAGATTTGGCTGAAAATTGGTGGGGAGGTAGCTTAAAACCAGGAGACGGATATAGGCTGTTTTTGTCACGAAAAACGCGTGCGAAACCGCGGCCAAGCGCTAGTTTTATATATTTTATTTAAACTTATTAAATTAACTTGAAGAATTATTTGATTCGTCTGACCATTTCAAAGTAGTTAAGTTCTCTTTGCGCTCTCTACAATATTGTCCCTCAAATGTGTCGTGTACACCATCGCCTGTCCGTTCTTGTGATCGCATGTTCCAATCTGAGCCATGTTTATGAGGTCATAAATAGCTGGACGATCTGTCTCCAGACAGCAAAACTCTCATTTCGCCAGGCCTTTGCGACTGGTGAGTGTGAAAGACAATTTTAACGACATATTTGTCTCGGGTCGAGAATCTCTAACAGTTCTCGTGCCTTCAGCTGTTTAGTCACGCAGGTACCAAAAATGTCATCATGGTCTTTAATATTGTGTTTGTTTATTTGCTGGATGGTTTTGATCTATTTATGCTGGCAACACGCGGGATAGAATACATCTGGTTACTAGTATGTTTTATCTACTATCCTACGTAAAACATCGCGACTCAAAACAAACGCTCTGATATTGTATGTAGCAATTAACAAGTTTTGGTATTGATAGGGATCAGTAATGGTAAGTACCTCTGGATTTCTTTTAACAGTCTGCAGTAAGCTCGACTGTTTCAATCGTAATACTATTAATTTTTTTCATATATGTAACTTTCTTTGACCTTACTATTCATTTAATATTCATTTATTTCAGATCATAGAAAAGGTAAGAACACTTTTAACTGGTAAAGGTCCATAATAATATATATCTCAAAACTATCATACATAAAATATAAATAATAACACAAAACTTATTAATAACACGCTATTTTATGATTACGGCGACGACTACGTGTAGATGATACTCGTAACTACGAGTTCGTCTTTTTCTTTTCTTCTTCGCGTTAATTTTTTGTAGCAGACTAATCCCTCGTGCGAGTAAAGTAAGAGTAGTATATATGTATGAGATTTTGTCTGCTGTTTCAGATTTAACTACAAGCTGTTGCTTGTCGACCATGTGTATTGTATTAACACTTTGACTGCGATTTTTTTTCGACGACTGCGATCTTTTTTTTAACCTAAAAAATTCGTGCTGCCGCTCTATACAGCGGTTGTGTTGCGCCGCACATGCGTTTCGTTCGAATAATATTACGGCTGTGCTGAGTCACAAAGATCTGTATTTTCTCAGCCGCTGCTCTAGTGTGGATTTACGCATATTAGTCACTTTTAGAAATCACATACCGTGTGATTTCAGCACTCAAAGTGTTAAGACATTTTTGTCGACAACTTCCACAACAAGTCTTTCATGACTATTTTCTTACAAGTTCTGAGGGTTCTAGAATTTCTTCCTATAAGTGTTTATACTTACTTATTTTATTGCATTTCTTCGAGAATTACATTTAGTAAACCTTTGGCTTTGCCTGTTTAGAATGAAAGAAAATTCACAGTCCGTACTCATCATGCAGTCTTACGCAATTTGTTAACTGTTATTTATTAAAGATTATTTTAACGTAGGGGAAAATAAAAAAAAGTACATGATAATAATCAACACTAATATTATAAAGATGATAGATTTATATGTTTATAACGAATAAACTCAATAACTACTGGACCGAATTCAAAACTTCTTTCTTCTTCTTTCTTCTTCTTTCTTCTTTCTTCTTCTTTCATCATTAGATTGCTACATAATCCCAGAGACAACATTTACAAGAAAAAAGAATTAGGATTAACATAGGCTATAATAAATGTCTACCCGTGCGGAGCCGGGACAGGCCGCTAGTCTTTAATATGATAATGATGGAATCCCTTCCACCATTTCTTACCTTCCCCTCACTTCACGCCTCTTCACATTCGCCCATCGCTCATGTAATCGTACATTCATGTAAATTGAGCTCATTAACTACTTCATTCTATTTACCTTTGTTCCGCGGCAGCAGAGTGCACTGAATAATTAGAAGCGTAAATTGAATAAGTAGATTGCATCGTCGCATTTGTAACGATGTCGATGGAGAGATTGGTGTTCTTCATTATGAAGGTTACACAAGTCGCTTACCTTCTTTTGATTCTTATTATTACTTTTCTTATTACTACATATAATAATAGGTCTCGGTATAGGTGTAGTAATACGACAGGGGGAATCTTCTTTGCATAGGTGTGCGAAGGTCAAGAAGGTGGAGGAAGTTTTCGAGCGTTATATTTTCTATGGCTCCCAGCGTATTTATTAACGCAACTGATATTCACTTCGTGACGTAGAGCAGGCTATATCACAAACAAAAGATATGGCTGGATCTTTATATACAGGGTGTGCCTGCCATCCCCATAACATATGAAACTAGTACTAAAATCACCGACAAATTTATTTGAAAACTAGTTTCTGCCCGTGGCATGCGTTGAGTCTATGGAAACGATTAAAATTGATTTATTTATATCCCATGGGAAGTTATGGGATATAAAGAAGCCTTTGTTTGATTCTAGGCTTAAAGTAAAGGAGTAAAGAAGTAACAAAAATACATAATATCCATTCATCCAAACTTTAGCATTTATAATATTGGTTTGATGTGGCCAGAACCGAAGAGTTAAGAACGAACACATAATACTCTTAGATATATCAATTGGCTGTCATGTAGGGGGTAATAGTTTCTAACCACTTTTACAAACCTACCCGCCTATCGTTTTGGATCTAGTTTCACTATTTTGGAAATTTTAGGAATTCGGAGTACATCCTATCTATCGTGTGCCAACCAACGCTACATAAACCATCGTTGGAGGATGTAAGATAGGCCAAAGCCGCTGGGAAAAATCTAGGCCATCCTGAAACTTCGTACCATTATTGTAAAAATATCTAATACCAACATTTTAAGACGTTCTTGTAAAATAACTTCACACGGTTCATCGAGACTCATAAAGCATTGTCCGTGGTTCCGCACTTAGCTCCCATTTGCTTTACTTTACGACTAGGATAACGTCCCCCTAAAAACCTTAAATAGTTTCTAAGCACCCAACCAATTAAAGAGAAAGTAGGTAAACAAAAATAGTAAATTCAAGTTTATCTTATCCAAAACAGGGCAATAACGATGCACTTAAAACCAGAGCGCATAACTTTATGAATACAACTATCATAAAAGCGGGAATGATACTATAGTTATAATACAAACAAGACATTCCGAGTCTAATGCCTTATTACTAGGCGAGATTTAATTGGCGTGTGATACTGTGATAAAATAAGTTATAAATAAAGCTTTTTATAAGGCCTAAATGTTGCCAGGAATTGCTTTGTCTAAAGTCTCAGTATGCCAAGAACGGGGATTGTTTTCTAGTGTGGAATAGATAATTATGACATCACATCTTCATACATTGCGTACATTATTGAAGTTGAAGGAATTATTTTCAAATAATTTACGCATTCGATGACAAAGTGACGAAGTTTGTGTCTATTCTACCCTAGACAACAATCCCCAAACCGAAAAAACTATTCTTA
Organism: Eupithecia dodoneata; assembly: GCA_947044415.1. Taxonomy (NCBI): domain Eukaryota; kingdom Metazoa; phylum Arthropoda; class Insecta; order Lepidoptera; family Geometridae; genus Eupithecia; species Eupithecia dodoneata. The sequence goes on from OX345665.1 coordinate 4,290,729, forward strand.
TTTAGACAACAATCTTGCCCTACTGAGGTTATTAGCATGTTAGCTATGGTTACAGTCTTGACAAACATTGCAATTTGAATTTGAACCATGAAACCAAGTAGCATTTCAAACTTGGTCTTTCCAACAAGCTCAATGTCATTCTGATTTACCTATGAGTATTACTTTAACTATGGATTCATTCTCCAATGCCGGATGTCGAACATTATAATTTTGATTTAAATGCTGAAGTTTCTCTTTGATGCCATTGAAACTATGCAATTTCGTCCATATCTTATGCGCCATATGGGTCACTAAAAAAACTACAAGCAGCTATTATCGAACACCGCAAATTAAATGAATATTTCCAACTGACATTTGTTATTATTTTTTGTCGTTTTTCGACTAAAGACAAAGGGAATATCCGCCCACAGTCAGACGAAGGGCACCGAAAAATTATTACTGAGGAGCTCACATTTCGAGGCATTCCCGGCTAATGATTTCGAAAGATACCCACCCCTTGAATGTAAGCGACCCCGCCCCCCGAATGAATTGAAACACTGCTCGGGTTTTCATATTATTTATTAATTGTTGTTTTTTAACGGTTGGTGGCCGAATTGGGCGAAAGAATCTTCATTTTTTTTCGACAAAATTAAAACGGGCTATCTAAAAATTATGGATATTGCCTGATCATTGTTTTAATAAGTTATAATCAGCCAATTAATATGATATTCGCAGGCTTATCTGTACAAGCTCGCCAATTAAATTTTATGAGCACAAGAACGACTTGTTAATAGAGTTATTCGATTTGAGCTTGGAGTATTATGCATATTTTGACATTATGTGGTCACGCCACAACTAAATCTTCGCTAACCTGTCAGGCACTCCTACGCAGTGCAAGAACAGACTGACAATGCGAGGAATTAAGTCTAATTTATGGCGCTTGAGCCGAAATCGCCTACAAAAACGATATATCATAGGATTTAAAAACGAACTATATAGTTTCGATTTATAGCTGACTTTCCAATAATCGTATACAGTAGCTGGATAACTAAAACAGTCGTGACTTGGAAATATCAGGGAAGTTCCGCTATGAAATCATTCAAAGCAAATTCGTAACGATATGTGATTCACGATGTAATAATTCTTGTAAAGTCGACGATATAATCCTGTTTATTGTTCAACCATTTGAAGTACTAAGAAAATAATAAACAAATGCTGGACAATTCACACAGCATTATCTAGCCCCATGGTAAGCAGAGCTTGTGTTATGGGTACTAGATAACTGATATACATAATACAATACATTACATAGATAGATATTTTTTTATTATATATAGAAAACGACCAAAATAGAAAAAAAGCCTCTTTATAAATGCGAATCATTGGATGGATCTATGTTTTTTACTTCTGCATGCCAAAACTACTAAAAGGATCGTAATGAAATTGCATAGATTTAGGTTTGACCATCAGAACTGGACTCCCATTTTAGGCATTTTTATCTTATCAAATCAGTTCCACTGGGATTACAATTACAAAAACACGTTTCATCATTATCATCATAATATCAACGTAAGAAAATACACAAAGGTCCACGGCTGGACATAGGTCTGGTACGACGACGCCACGCCACAAATAGCGGTTCTGAGTGGTGACTCAGGACCACTATTTGTGGCGTGCTATGGTGCTATGGCTTTGGTGGTGACCATCCACCAACTCCTTGCCGACGTTTCAATGTCGTCAGTCCTTCGTGTTGGTCTCCAAGCATTCCGTAAACTCGTTTCCATAGAATAATAATTAAATCTGTGTTGACTTAGAATAACGGATATAATAGGCTACTTTTTATCCACGAAACAACGCGTGCGAAACCGCGGACATAATCTAGTTAATAAATACTGATTTGCATTTGTACAAGTTAGCCGCCTGTTTTGACGACGGTACAAATATGGTCGACTAGGCTAAGAGGATGATACCTATCTATTGCTAATAACCCCGTTTATTGAAATTTATGTATCGTGGTCTCACTCTATAGTCGGACTCATTTTTAATAAACAATTATATTGGATAATTCACACAGTATTATCTAGTCCCAAGTTATGCAGAGCTTGTGTTATGGGTACCAGATAACTGATATACATAATACAATACATAACATAGATATATTTTTATTATACATAGAAAACATAACACCCAAAAAAATATCTGTATGTCGATTTGGGATTGAATTGCGTAGTTATCATACCTACATATTACTAGAGATGACCTATAGTAAAAATAATTTTCTCCCTAGAAATAAATTCAATTAGCTTATGATTTGGCAGTGGGCCGGCCATATCTCGCGAAGAACCGACGGCCGCTGGGGCAAAAGCGTTCTTGAGTGGAGACCACGACTCGGTAAATGCAGTGTAGGACGCCCTCCGACCAGGTGGGATGACGACCTGCGAAATACTGCAGGTAGATGCTGGATGCGGCAAGCTGAAGACAGGGCGTTATAGGCTATAGGCTGATGATGATGGTGATTTGACGAACAAAGCTATTTATCTGAATACTTATGTCTGCAAGAGGCGGTTTGTCAAACCCCATAGAAAAATACGAGTATATATCGATACTAACCTCAAACCGAGTTCAGGGCTCTGTTCCTATAACCCCAGTAATATCATCAGTTCAACTGATACCAATAGCTTCCCACTGTGTACTCATTAAGTAAGGCCAGCCCACATGCTTCGTTACCTAGTTTCTTATCGTAATGTGCTCGTACGTAAATGTCAGCACAATTAAAGGCAACAATACTAATGCTGTCAGTGATTACAATCGCATTATTATTTGGCAACATTCTCCTTTCAATAATGGCTATTAACAGTAGGTGTGTGTCCATCGATATCAAGTCAAAGGTCTTTACTATTCCAACAGAGAACACAGAAGAATGGATATGGTGTTAATGTCGAGTCGTGAGGTCGCGGAGGCGGCGTAAGAATCGACCATTTCCTGCTCGGCCCGTGGATGTCGTTAGAGCCGACTAAGAGAACCTAAGAGGAGGACCTGAGAAAGGGCGACATGCTGTCATTAAGTAGCATATTTTTGTTTACATGCACATTAAATTTGCATTAAGCAATATTTTTGATGGAATAGTTTAGTATGTAGTAGAACCTACCTATCTTTCTTTACATGACACTTGAGTAAAGCCCAACTCTAAAGCTTTACCAGCTATGAACCATATACCACATCCTCCGGCTTTTTACCTTCACCATCTTGTTTGAGAGATCCATGCCCTCAACAACTCAATCCGAATATTACACAATAATCAAAATTCACTCTTTTGAAAGGTGATATGACGCAATATAATCAAGAGATACCTTCACTATTATGATATTTTTACCATTGCGTGAGCTTGAAATGTATACGGTTGTAAAGTACCCATGTGATGGGCTACTTAGGATCGTATATTAGGGTAACAGTTCAGAAATGGTGTAGTCTTTCCAACGCATTTTGAGGAGGTCTGGGTAATGTCAATGCTTACCTGATATAGGGCTCGTGTTTCTGATCCGTACTTCTATACTATTTTATTTATTTATTTTATTTTATTTGGAAGACAAACTGTTTTACATACTTTACAGATAAACTTAAAATAATAACTAAACACCAAACCTACCCATTTATGTGTCCTCGTATGTAGATAGATACTATAGCAGGTATAATATTTTATAATCGAAAGTAATTATGTCTGATCCTCTGACATTTTGTTTGTCTGTAACGCTTTCGCACTCAAACAGAAACGGATCTTATTGAAATTGGCCATGGAGATTGATGGGCAGAAGCTAGTAGAAAAAACGTTTGAACTTCTCATTTACATTATTATTTCATAAAACATATTGAAGCTTAAAAACCTGTCTTAATTCGTGACTTGCAGACATAATATACCACACAACTAAGACCAGTTTATAGTACCTATATACCATTTATAGTACCTAATAACTACCTAATAATTATAAATGTACTGTATGATACATTCAGAAAATCTTAGTAATTATTTTGATTGGAGTTCACATTGATAATTAATCATCATTTCGCTTGTGTTGGCCGGTTTTATTAATCGTAATGCTTAAATTAAGACCGATTCACGAAATGAAAGCTTTGTATTGATAACCAAAAAGCTTTTGAAAGTTCAAAAGTGAGGCAAGGGTTTTAAAAGGATGCAAGAATCCAGGCTGATTTTGATTTGATTTTTAGCTGTCAGAGAAAACAATGCTTGAATTATGAATTCGGGTCCAAGTTTAGCAGACATCTGGATAAGATTGATAACGATGATGTAGCAAAAGCAAATGAACAGGCAGATGCACGTAACTCAATTTTCATTTTAGTTATACGAGGCGACTTGACTTATGCCAACTGTGAAGATTATTAATAAATAACTACACGCAACATCCAGACACAAAAAATACATTTCAGAAATCCAATTTACAACGACTATGTTTGAACGACGTATGGTTATCTACTGAATGTCCTGTTTACCTAAAACTCCATAACTTATAGAATCAATATGACACTGATATAATGGAATCCTCATAAATAAAAGTCATAACTCTCTCCTGTCTTCTAAATAAGTCCTGTCAAGTCAGAGCTAGTCCTAAATCTATTATAGCATTTAGATTCATTTACAAGTCTTCTGGACTCTTCAAAAAATGACAGACTGAAAGAGATGTTATGACAGGGGAATATTAACTGCGTACTTAAATTCTCGCGATGTTGTTAATAAAATAAATTAGTCCAGTTATAACTGGGACCAAATAATATTCTTCATACAAATGAAAGTGTGATTGAACATTGAATATACGGTAGAAGAGGTGAAGTGTTACATTTGAGCAGAGTGTAGATATTCGATAGTGTTATATATATTTTATTGAATCAAATACGGGCTTTCAAATTCAACCAAACCCAACTACAAACACTCTAACTTTCGAATGCGAACAGCAACTTAAAAAAACTCACACTAAGCACGCTAACTTTATGTCTATGTGCATAGACATTATCTCTCTACGCAAAGAAAATTTCAATACTTTGTCAGAAATCAATGAGAATCTATATACTGTTCTGGACCCAATCAAATAATTTTTTATTCATAACCGTTCGTACAGTTACAGCGAGAGTGAAACAAAGTTAAAACTCACGCAATCGCGATCGACACAGCGCAAATGTGTTAAAGTGATTAATGTGCGCCGAATCAAATTTGATTATCTCAAAAAGCTTCGCGGTTGTTCGTTTAGAGATGAGGCTTAAACGTTTTTAATTCGAAATTGAGCTTACACCTTTGTGCGATCAGTATCAACTTGCCTCGCTTTCAAATCATATGAACAATTCCTTGAATCACACCCAAAGTTCTTTACTACTTTTTGATCAGTAGGAAACAGTATCAATGTTGTTTTGTGTTCCTAGTTTAATCCACTCTCTAAGTTACCGGGGACGGACACACTATAGTGACAACTAGAGTTGGACAGTGAACGGAAATCGCACGTCGCCGGCTTTGAAAGAAGCTGTGTTGAACACCGTTAGCTGGATGCGTCAGTCTTATCTCTCGAAGGTTTTAAATGCTTTTTCGGAGTCCGAAAAGTCACGTCCCTAGTGTTGTCCCTCTCATAAAATCCGGTAAATTGCAAAAGCGTTGTGTGAACGAACGTTCAACCGTGACAGTAATGAACATGTGATGAAGACGGGTTTGATTAACATCTGACCACTGCGCTGCATTACTCAAATCGGGCACTTTGTGGTGTCAATGGAAGACAGATTTCGGGTTCTTGCTGTGAGCGATTGTTTGGATGAATGTAGTTCGTTTGCTAAATTTAGATTTGGAAGTTTCCACTCGGATTACACATAATAAATAAAACATTATTTATGGAAATTTCAAATGATAAACCTACAATTTTTGATCGCTGGATGCACTGGCGTACCCATTGAGGTATTTACCTATGTGTGGGCATATTAGGGCAAATGTGTTTGTATTTCACATTTGGAGCTTCGGTCGGAATTTTATATACGAAACTATGAATTTTTAAACCTTAGCTAATATAAATTGAGAAAATGTTTTGCAGCTAGCAAAAAACGTTCTAGGAGCCAAGTTTTAAAATCAACTCTCTTTTATCGGAACTCCACATTTTAATAAAATTTAAATTTTATCCAACATTTTTCTAGCCTTTGATGCAAAGAACGCGGTTTGAAGAATAGATAGCTGGCAGAAAAGGACCACTGAGCTTGAAAATCTGCATCGATGGCAAGTCAAGCGTGTGTCCCTTTGCATTGAAGGCTCACAGAACTCGAGCGAGGTTTACTTTAGGTTTTTCTTGGGAATAAGAGACTTATCAGCTGCATCTCAAATATTTGTCGATTATTTTGCATTGTATGTTTAGTAGGGACTAATAGATTTGCACACAGTGACGCCCTCTGAACAGAAGAGCTTTTGTATATTATGTATATTAGCATATACATCAGTTCAATATTTTTCTAAATTAACACAGTGTCTAGCACTAAGGTGACCATAAATATATTTTAAAAAATAGCTACGGATCAAGCATAACAAGAAAACTAAAATAGTTAAATAATATCTAAGTTGATTTTCGCTAGGGATAATACTCATAAACAAATTACACACTTTTCTACATAAAAGCACATTTATTTAAGATCATTGATATCCCTAAGAGTTAAAACAATTTTAATTGCTACATATCTACTGTTTGAAGAAGAGTTTGTTTAACTCACACCTCAGGGTCGATGTTGAGAGAAAATATCTAGGTCACATTTCTTGCTATTTATATTTTTAAATATTTTTTCTTCTGAAATTCGCCTCATTCTTCTGGTTCAAACAAGTACATATAAAATAAAAACCTGAATGAAATCACAAAAAACACATAACTCTTGTGGATACATTGAATAGTGTTTTTGAATTTTTCTTCTTTGGTAGAAACCAACTAGGTACTACTACTAGATACTTTATTAGAAAGTAGAAACGATTTCTTAATTGGCAGGGTATACCTATTTGGAAGAGTTTCTTAATTGGCCAGGCTTGCAACTGGATTAAGCTTTCAAAATAAAATAATACGTTTTTAAAAGCAATATCTTTACCATAGAGATGCGTATCTCCACCATCAAAGACATTAAACTAACCAATAGTATATTTACCGCCCTCGACATGCATTCGAATTGAAACTTAACATTCAAATTCAATCTTTAAGCAGTCAATGCTCTGAGTCAACATAGTGGGTGTATAATTATATCATCTGTAGAATTATCAAAACCGGTCGAGCATCGGACCTGTCCAGATACTTCCTTATTTGACGTTAAAGGACATTTGAAATTTAAACTAGCTCTAACTTTTAAATGGAGTTGGTTCTAAATTGACCACACGCAGCTCAGCGGTGCTATCGTTAAACTATCCTGTAAATTAAGTAGATATCACGAGGAAACCGTTCAAAGGGATCTCTATATAGTATACATTACTACTGAGTAGAGTATGTAATACTACTCGTATTTGATTATAATCTCCGAAAGATGATTTATGTGTCATCAGTTTGGTATCTAATAATTATGAGCAGTTTTACGTATAATTAATATTAATGAGCAGTATTACGTATAACTTTAAAAATGATGCTTTAAAATCTTTCATGTTTTAGTGTCCTAGCCGAATTTCGGCCACTGCAGGCAGTCTCAAAGGAGACTGGTCATAAGTTAACTGTAGGTACAATTAGTACTAGTAGTGCTAGGACATCATAATCACAGTTCACATAAATAATGATACTATGAGCTGGCATAGTACTTATATCTATTGTCTTAACTATGAATATTGATTTCGAATTGGTTATATCCTCTTTGACGATATTTGCAGCACGCATTCTGTCAATGTTATGTCATGGATTAAAAAAAAATGTAAAGAGTTAGGATCTTCTACTTCAATTTGTATTTTACAAATAGGTCCATCTACACACCCACTAAGTTTGTCTAACCCACCCTGTATATGTAGATTAGAGTCAGTTATAATTGGTTGGATTTAATAGTAAGTAAGTTGGCAGTAATATTAATATCTAGCAGTTTATATTAATCACTTAAAACCACAGATTATTGATTTAAATGAGAATATAACAGGATGTTATATAAAAACAAAGACCAAATATATAAAATGAATCATTGAAAACGGACAAGCTTCTTAACAAGGACAAATGAGTTATTCTTAACAATTTAACATTTTGCTACAAATCTACAATATAAGATGCCGACGAAAATTTATTAACAGTTTTGCTATTGATAAAGCTATTAATCTTTTCTAATGATACAATAGCCCGAAGTGCCACAAAACATTTAAAAACAATAAATTATGGAAAAATTTAAATAAAAATTCAATGGGGCCATCGCCTGGGGCCTTCATCCTAGATAATAATTTCCAAGGCAAATGACTGTTGGTTTTAACAAAAGGCTAAGAAAAGTTACACAAAATCACACCTAACGAGGTTATTACTCTTGTTCTATTATCATAATTTTGATAATACGTTGATAGGATATATACTTGCCCATATGATACTACAGGCCCGGGCAACCCGTTGAAACTCCTTCGTGCTGGGGATTGGAGTTTGCAATTATCCCCCATAATTCCTAGTAAGCGCGAGTCATTAGCTCGCGTTGATTATGTCCCTGCCCTTTGTTACAAGCTTGGTTGCAAACACGCCAGAGCACTTGCTCCCCTAGGTCTGATAAAAAGAGGACAAGAGTCTAGTCTAAAAAACGCCAAATAAACAAAATTTGGCAAAACCAACCAATCAAATGAAGTTATTATACGTTGATTAATTTAAATCTTGTTCTATAAACATTAATAAACATTTGGTAATTATACGTGTAACGGAACGTAATCACAGTTCAGTTTCAAGTCGTTGGTTTACTTTGTTGCAGTGTAATGAGACGTAGAAGGTTATCTGTGTAAATTGCTTGTGCGGGTAATGAGTTTCAGGGCATGTGGGTTAGCCAATGCCATTATAGGCCATTAAGTTTATCACTTCAGACAATAAAATATACGGTTTACTGTCATAAAACTTACATACTTCCTAGTTGGATGCAAAAAAGGCAATCTAAAAAGTAAAAATGTATAACCTCATACAATAATAAATTAAAGTAAAGTAAAGCATCAAATACATGTAAATAGGGTACATAGGTGGTGTATGTTTAAATAAGACACAATGAATTTCTACCTTTTGTGGCGTGCAAAACCTGGTTACAATAATTGTCACTTAATTTAAATTTGTACATACTTAGTAAATAAATCGAATATAATAATTTTAAGCAGTTTTTAATTCACTTCGAAAAAAGAAGTGGGTTCTATGTGACTTTTTTGTATATTCACAGATTTCCCCGTAATTCTGTACCGTTTTGAATGATTCCTTTGCAGTTGTAGAAGAGTATAGAAGATGATCTCGAGGTGGTCTCAAAAAAAATATTCCCGAGGGATATATGTATTTATCCCGCAAAATAAAATAAAAAACTGTTTAAAAAAATCTATTTATTTCGGTGATTGAAATAAAATTAGGGCGGATAACAATGACGAATTATTTCTTGAGCTACTGTTTCTTATAAACTGTGGCCTAAGCGGGCGTGTAATTTGGACGGAAACGTAGGAAAAAGTTAATAATTATTATAGGAGTGGAGATATAATAACGAATCATTATTATTATTCCAATTCTGTGTAGGGTTCCGCTAATGAAGGGGCTGGGAAAAGGGATACCTAACGAAATATAATATTTACTCACATAAAGTACACTTTGTGAAACAAAAAAGTAACAATGTTTTTATTAAAAGGTTGCAGAATTACCATTATTTTGTATTCGAGTGTAGACGAATCAAGAGAATTATGTACGAGTGTATTTATATGTAATTTGCCCTGATTAGTCCTTACGCATCATCATCAGCCTATGTTAGTCCAGAGCTGGACATAAGCCTCCCCCAATGAGCGCCATAGCGGCCTGTTTTCAGCTTGACGCATCCAACATCTGCCTGCAGTCTTTAGCAGTCGTCATCCCACCTGGCCGGAGGGCGTCTTACACTACGTTTACCATACGCAATGCTGCGGGTTAATATTGAATGAGGCTTTTATATTTACTTATATATAGATGATTTCTTCAGTATAACATAACTACATAACTTAGTTAAGCCTATGCTAGTTTTGTCCAAGCACTTGGTTCTCGCCTAACTTACATAAATTAAGAGATCTAAGTTCAATCCTACGACACTACAACTAATACTATATATCCTATCCTAATATTATGTAGGTAGATATTGATTTTTACTATCTTTCGCTAGATTTTTTTCAGGTATTCGTCAATTAAGAACTTGACGAAACTCAATTATTAAATAAGGCTATGCCGCGATGGGGTTTAAACTTAAATTCCATGTAACATACAGATTTTTAAAAGTTTAAAAAATAAAACGGAAATATTTGCAACAAAGCATCACGCAAGCTATCCTACCCCTAAATACTTATAGTACAAGCCCCTATCTGTCAGTTCATTGCATCACAAGCCCCTAATACCTCTAATTACTAAATCCAATTCAAAGAACTTACCGACGTAGAAACTCCTTTTACACATGACGGCAACATCCACAAAGTAGTTATCGTATTTGTAAAGAATTGTTCCTTCACCAAATACTAGAAATGAGAGATAAAGGAGTAGGAAGAGCAAGCTATGAGCTGCGGGTATGAACATTGACTTTTACTTTATCGAAAAGTCAGCCAGGCTAAATATAAAGCTGCTTCAAGATGAGCACGACATTTAGATCGCCACAGTAGAAAACTGTGGCACCTACTTAGGTTTTACAGCTATTTTCTATGTCATCGTTGTACCATCACTAAGCATTTTCACTCATTAATTAAATTAAGATTTATTATGGAATTTCTGTATTGGTATTATTTCTGTCTGAATACCCATTCCTATGTGATATGCAGACCTAAAAAGCTCTGATCTGAACCAACTAGGTCAATCAATGAAACGAAAACGCAAACAGTAGTTTAGTTTTCTTCACGGGCATCTCGCTACATTTTTATCTCTGTTACCGAAATATTTTATTCCGTCCCATATGTCGTCATATTTCTTGTACCTTATTAAAATCAGCATCAGGTAAAACGCATTCTATTGTTCGTTAGTTTTTTTTCGGAAATACAAACAGTTTCCAAATTCGATTGCTACCTGCGCTCGAGTGCGGATTTCGGGATTTTGTGTTTTGAAAAAAACTTGATGCTCACCGCAAACAATGTTTTTATAAAACTTGGAGCTTCAAAGGTTGGGCAGGGATCGCAAACATTTAGCGGCATTTCATGAAACGGCTTCTTTGCTATGAAAAATAAAACAACTCGTACGTAACCAAAGACAAATATATATTTGCTCGTGAAATTATCGGTTTTTAATGATCACTCCAGGCCATTTGATCTTCAAAAAATCAATTTTCTTATTTATCTTCTTTATGAGCTAAAAGAACCATCAATGAAAGTCTATAAATAAATAATAAGGCCTATAAACTCCAATTCGTGCTCTAATGACAGTAAACGATCTTGAAATTACTTACAGTTATAGTCGTAAATTGCCTTTAATTGCAGCATGTTTTATGGTGGGCTTTTAAAGAAAATGTTTGTGATCTCTGCTCTCACGCGGCGGGAATCACAAAAATAACAAAATTTCTTTTGGAGCGTGTATCTTGCTTGAACGTTCCTATCTGCCAGGTTCAATTTGGATGTGTTCACGCTACATCGCTGCTTTTCCTGCAACATAAAGGCGACCAAGCATCTCAACGTTGAAATGTAAACCGTATGAATAATACCCAGAAAATTGTCGTAATAAATCTTGTTGAATTTCGGCTGGCGAATGTACAGGGACGTCATATGGCGCTGGGAGATCACTTCTTTGTTTATGAGATTGTTAAAAATTAAGCAGATTTTTTTGCATTGTTTAGTTTTTAGGGCAGCCAATAATTTTATTAATGATCGGTTACATGACAACGACATGGGCAGGATTTATGTGCCAGTCGGGCTATTCATTATTATTTACAGCTGCTATTTAAAAGCATTAATAAAATAAATAAACTAGGACATTTCCTTTGTCTTACTGATAAAATACAGTAATAAATAAATAATGCTGGAAAATCCACAGCATTGTCTAGCTCCAAGGTAAGCAGAGCTTGTGTCTATTAAAAATTTTAATTTTTTAATTTTTTAACCTACATAATAATCACTTAGACATCGATGTGGCGCGGTGGGTTAAGGCCTGCGACGTAAGAGGTTGCGGGTTAGATTCCCGCCTCGGAACAATTGTGTGTACGATCTGCAGATATATGTTCCGAGTGTTCTGGTCGTTTTCTATGTATGATAAATATATAAATCTATGTAATGTATTGTATTATGTATATCAGTTATCTAGTACCGATAACACAAGCTCTGCTTACCTTGGGGCTAGATAATGCTGTGTGGATTGTCCAGCATTATTTATTTATTTATTTAGACAAGTCAAATTTTATACTATAAATTATTATCAAATAAGATTGTTTTACTATTCACTTATGTTTTTTGTCCACTATTGGAAGAAATAGTAAACTTAGGTGTCTAATACATTTTGATTTGCTTATCTAAATCTTAAAATAATACGACTTTCGCTACATGTCAATATTTATGTAAAGCTAAGCAGAACATTAAATGTATAACATAATATCTATTCTATTGTCGGTGCGGAACTGAGTCGTCTGATTATTTTTAATGAAATAGGAAGGAAATTAACCTACCGCTCTTATTACGCATTGCTGAAATATAAAATACATACAGCCAGTTCAGTATAACTTCATTTTTGATGTCGTAATTTTGCAAGTTCACAAAATATTACTGAGAAATCTTAAAGACGTCCGAGTATCCCATTTCATTTGTATTTAAACCTGCAGAGGTAATGATAAAATTAGTGCGCGACGGAATGAGATGGAGTTTTACTTGCAGTGGGCACAAGGTAATGGAATAATTATAATAATATGAGCGGCAAAGAAGCCGGTGGCCACCCGCTGGTCACCGTTGCCGATTGTTGCGCCCAAAAAGCAATTAAAAATCCAACAGACAGATATTGCTTCGAGCGAGAGGTATCGGTAAAGGTAAATTTTGTGACGAGAAACTAGATCACAGATATTGGGCTGGTATTGCTCTTTGAATGTGTTTCATTTATAAATCTGGGCCTCTACCTTTGAAATTGTTGCGATATTTGAATGGAAATGGCTGCTGATCAATCGTATCAGGTTCACAAATTCAAATTGTCGTACCGTTTATTAGAGTAGATTTATGCTCAGAGTATATTTATTAACTTTGACGACCTCTATGGCGCGATGGGCGGAGGTCTGTCTGCAACGCAGGAGGGGTTTGATTCCCGCCTCGGAACAAAGGTTTGTACAATCTGCAGATATTTGTTCCGGGTGTTCTGATCGTTTTCTATTTATAATAAAAAAAATATTTTCAAGTAATGTATTGTATTATGTTTATCAGATTATCTAGTACCCACAACATAAGCTCTGCTTAGCTTGGGGCTGGATTATTATTGTGTGCATTGTCCATTATTTTTTATTTATTTTTATTAACTATGAAAGTTACAATAAAATAATAAAAATAAATTAAAACTAGTATTTACAATTGAAACAATTGAGATCACTGCAGACTGTTGCAAGCAATCAACGTCGCTCAATTGATTCATATCAATAATAGTCGGAAGCGTCCCCAAAACGCTGGCTGCATGGCTAAGAGTTGACTTATCTCATTAACGTAGGTTTCTCTTAAAATTTAAGGATTCGCTGCTTAAACAAAAATAACCTTGTGATTAATCGTAAAACCCGTATTAAATGGCAACTCATTTGGATTCTACGAATGACTTAAAAATCTACTCAAACTAACAAAACATTTAATACCCGCTCTGATAACCCAAATTTTATATTAACTTTTTGTGGTTCTCAATTCACATTCACAGAAAATAACAAAACTCGGTGAGAAATTGATTTCGGTTTGTAGCTGCGATTCGCGACGCAGAAGAATCTATTACGTTTTATAGAGTTGAAGATATTATAATTTCAATTTGATTACAAAGAGAGAAACGAAAGAAAGAAAGTCATAATAATGTCGCAGACATTTTGCTGTTCTTATTATAAAAACTAGAGTCTTTACTTCTATACGAGGTAGTCATTTCAACTTTATTACAGAAAAAAAAAATCAGAGTAGATTTTTTTTTTCTGTTTTTACTATTATCATTAAGGAAAATGTTAGATCTCAGTATAAGTAGTTATTTTTTTAGTTTAGTTTTTGTTATTAGTTATTTAACAGACGAATAACAAAAGAGAAGGAGGTTATGTATGTGTGTGGTTGTATGTATTTTTTCTCCGTTAATTATGGACCGACTTGGAAAATTCTTTCGCTATATATAGAATTATTTCGAGGTGGTCATCATCACCGTATCAGCCCGTACATGTCCATAGCTGGACTAAGGCCTCCCCCATACAACGATGCCACAAAGAAAGATCCTGAGTTGTCTCAATCCATAGACTCCCTGCGACCGCTTCGATGACATCGGGTGGATTGTCTCCCAGCACTCCGTATGCATTGCATCGCGGCCGCCATTTTGTATGGAGAATGATCACGAGGTGGTCCCATAGGTATCTACTTTAATAATAGACACCTACCTACGACGAATATATAACATCATCATCATCACTGCCTATATTAGTCCCTGCTGGATATAGGCCTCCCCCAATGAGCGCCATAGCGCCCTGTCTTCAGATTGACGCATCCAGCATCTACCTGCAGTCTTTCGTAGGTCGTCATCCCACCTGGTCAGAGGGCATCCAACACTACGTTTACCGAGTCGTGGTCTCCACTCAAGAACACGTTCTCCCCAGCGGCCGTCGTCGGTTTGATATGACCTGCGCAAGTCTTTGTTGGCCGAAATTCGGCTAGAAGGAAAATATCATTCTCATATAACACAAGAAGCCTAGCTCTCTGACTAACAATATATCACGCTTTATTTTGTTCTCACTACTGCGTAATCATCCAAAGAAAATAATCTTTTGACTAGATTAGCCACCGTCACAGTCATTTGTTTAACTAAGGTAACGTTAACTGGAAAGTTATTGCCAAGTTAAATTGAGCTGTCATTCAAGTGTATTAACAAATGTTTCCTATGAATATTAATAAACTTTGCCATACGTTACGTTTCACGGGGATCATCGTTTCTTGGAACGCGATGTCGATTGAGTTTTTATGGCTTCCAAAACGTTGCATCGACACTCAACCGCTTTTGTTTTTTAATTTGTTTACTTTAGTTTTTTTCATTATCTCTTGAGTGTCTCAAAATCAGTGCTTGCCTATGTATGTATCAAATTACCGCGCGAAATAAAAGTCTAAGATTACTAATTGGTAGCTAGAAAATATTGTTATCTTTAAAAGGAGTAGTGCCTACTATGAAACCTTTCAATAACATTTTGTTTGAAGTTTTTGCGGTACTATATCTAAGAATGCTTCCGCCGCGTCAATACTTACGCAGCGTTCTGTTATGTTATGATTAATGGAATGATTTATGCTGTTGATTATCATAAAAAATCTTAAATAAACAGTATCGGTGAGTTCCTCGCTCTTTCTTTGATATTCCATTATATAACTTCCGTTGATTGCTTAAATCTTTTGCTAGTTTTTGCCTGGATTTCGTTTGCTTATTCTAACACTAAAGTGTTGTTCACTCGAATTAAGTACCTAGGGTAACCTAATATCAAAGAAGGTTAAAATGACAAAAATATTTTTTGCCATGGAAGGTTATCTTTGCACTAGTTTACCAATTACAAACATGAACAGCCTTGACATTGTTTATGTCCTATCATCTATACTAATATTATAAAGAGGGAAGGTTTGATTTTTTGTTTATTTGTTTGTAATGAATAGGCTCCGAAACTACTGAACAGATTTGAAAAATCCTTTCGTCATTGGGAAGCTACACTATCCGTGGTGAACATAGGCTATATTATATTTTAAAAAAAGTTAGGGATCCGTACTAAAACCGTGCGAAGCCGGGAAGGTCCGCTAGTCAGAAAAATATGACAATAATCGAAAATGAATATACCCTGATATAGTCATATTTTGTGTTGCCAACTTAAAACTTTTCAATTGCTGAAATCATTGACTTAATAAATTAAGTTTGCAACCCAATCTGTAAATCTCGATTTTTTTCTATATTTATTATTTATAGACCCTGATCGATTATACGTCGATAACTCTTAGCATGTTCACGTCGAAGCTAGATGGATGGACTGCGACCAAAGATAAGGCATTATCCTATCTCTCATTAATAAAGCTAACATTATCACGCGACAGCCTTTTCACACTTACGGAGTGGTCAAATATGCCACTTTTTATACATCCACTGGTTTTATACTGGTCCGGCTTTATCATTGCGATAGCAGGTTATTACTTTGGCTTGATAATGTCTTAAATTTTTTTTAATGATTTCATCATGGTGGAGTGGATAAAAGGGTTGATCGGAATCATTGATTGTTATTTCATCTTTATTTATTTATTTAATCTTTATTGCACTACTAAAGGTACAAAGGGTGAACTTAATGCCGAGGTTTTTTCATTTTCTACCTTTCGACTTTAATTGCGTCTACCTCGTCTATTTGCACAATATTTTAACAACAGTCTGCAGTTAGCTCAGCTGTGTGAATTGTTGATGCTTTGGTACGAATTTGTGTCTTTTTTTAATAATAACTTTCTTTGTTACTGAAGTTCTTAGTTTCGAGGTTATTTTCCTTTGATACATAACTTGTGAATAGTAACTAAGAAAACAATTTGCGTTTGTAAAATACAATCTTGCATTACTAGACATGTTTTTATACAATTGCGTCATCGTGGTGGGCTTTGACTTCGACTATCAATTCATCAGAGAACCACGCCTACAAATCTAAACTTTTTTCTTTCCAATTCAAAATACGTTACTCGACCATGTCCACTTTGTTGTTGATTGCGGGACATGGAACTGCCTGAAGGTATACGATATACGACATATGCGTCGTATGTCGTTAACAATCGGATAAGAAAAGGCCAATTCAATAAAACACGATTCCAACAAAGTAAACACTATCGCAAACACTGAACATTTGATCGATTGTGTCGATTTTGACAGTGAATCAATATGAATTTTTAATTCGACAAACTTAACCGTCACTAGGAAATACTTTATAAGTGCTTAACACCTTTATTTTGTTGTCTATAAGATTGAAATTGAAGCGTGTGTTGAATAAAGAATGCTGCACCCGCAAAAAGTATTGTCCAATCGAATGTAACAAATATCGATCAAAAGATAGCCGTGGTGGTTGTTGAATCGATATAGACATGGCGCTTTGATTATTTGTTTCTTCTTGCTCCAGGATTCTGCGGGTCTTAGCACAGAGGGGGAATATGGAAGGCCAAACTACAAACTGCTATCCGAATAATGTGCATATATTTCCATTAATTCGAAAAAGCTAAAAATATTATTTGTTCGTTTATGATCACTATAGCAAAGCTTTAGTTTTACACTTTTGCTTTCAATCCAATCTATCATCAGCTTCTAAATCCACGAAGAATGGTTTTTACGTCGTGTTTTTTTAAGCTCTTCACATTTCAAAATCTTTATTTCTTTAGGGTTACAAAATAACCACTTAGACATTTCAAATTTTATACCATACTACTACTTAGACATGTCAAATTTTACATACATTTATCAAATTAGAAATAAGGTGTTTTTGATTTAGCACAATTTGATTCCTCCTTTAAAACAACGCGTGCGAAACCGCGGGCAGGAACTAGTTTATAACAACCTACCTCTTGTACTCACCCTACGTTGTGGATTGCGGTAATGCTCGATACCTATCTTTGTCGGCCGGACTGTCGGCGATCATTCGAATACATTACGTATAAATGTTAGGCAATTGATTTTACTTGTTGAGATGTGTTCTCTCGATTGCTGGGTCTATAGGCCATCCGTTACCTACACCTCTTGTGTTTCTCTAATGTGCCTTTTCAAGGTCGGTTTATCTTATGGTAGGGAAAAAAGGGGTAATTCCAGTTTTCTCCATTAACAAATTGAGGGGAAAACTGGAACGATTATTTTTTCCATTCCAGTTTTCCCTCTTAGGAGGGATTTCAGGGAAAAACTGGAATGATTATTTTTTCTATTCCGGTTTTCCCTCTTAGGGGGGATTTCAGGGGAAAACTGGAATGATTATTTTTTCCATTCCAGTTTTCCTCCTTAGGGGGGATTTCAGAAGGGAAAACTGGAATAACCCGAAAATAGCACGTCATCTAAAGAACAATACCTATACATACTTTTACAATAATTTGGTTTCATAAATAACAGCAATAATAATTTGGTTTCAGTTTTGTGCGTCCTACCCGTTATGACCTACGGAGCTGAGACGTGGACACTCACGATAGGGCTGGTCCACCAGTTGAAAGTCGCTCAGCGAGCTATGGAAAGAGCTATGCTCGGAGTTTCTCTGAAGGATAGGATTCGTAACGAATACATCCGACAGAGAACCAAGGTTATCGACATAGCTCAAAGAATTAGCAAGCTGAAGGCAGTGGGCCGGCCATATCTCGCGAAGAACCGACGGCCGCTGGGGCAAACGTGTTCTTGAGTGGAGACCACGACTCGGTAAACGTAGTGTAGGACGCCCTCCGACCAAGTGAGATGACGACCTGCGAAAGACTGCAGGTAGATGCTAGATGCGTCAAGCTGAAGACAGGGCGCTATGGCGCTCATTGGGGGCTCACTCCTATGTCCAGCTGTGGACTAATATAGGCTGATGATGATGATGATAAATAAGATGCACTTACCTAAAACATTAATATGATTATAATCTTATATGCTGTTTTGGTAAAATGAGTTTTTATTTGTCCAATTAATTTTTACTGCAGATAAGGCTATACAAATTAACTATTCTTCATCACCGACACGACACGCATTTCTCACTAATTAAGGCTGAACTTTGTTCAATGTGAGAATGCACAGACCATAAACAAATTAATGTAACTCGTAATGCGTAAACAATAAATTTTTTAGTTTATTTGAATGCCAGTGTCAAACGTAGATCTAAAGTAAAAATCTTCCGTAATCCGGACTGGGTTCAGAAAAATAAAGAAAAGGGAACAGTTTTTACAGTCAGCATTTACAATCTTTTTGTCAACTGCCTCTTTACCATATTCCTTGCTTTGCATTCAGCATTTGTCTATGGGCATGTCTTGTTAGCATGTTTTGTGTTACATATGGTTCGTCATGGATATAAAACGTCTTTGCGCAATCTGATCACGACTGGATATGACCCACCTCTGAAAGACTTTAATAGACTGAACAATGTAGCCCGATTCGATCCCTATTGGTAATACCAATGCCGAAATCACAAAACACAAATTATTATACGCTTTTCATTGCTGCTTTGCTTTACCTTTTACAGACAAGTGTACTTTATAATCTACAGTAGAATTTAAGCTTAACGATGTTGAAGTAGAGTTTTGAACCGAGAAGAGGTGGCGTTTGTTGATTATTTGGACGTTTTGACAGGTGACCATACTCGTTACCACTGTACTTGAATGATATCAGCAATCTAAATGCAAGGCTAATTGAACACAAAAGAAGCGATAGAGGTGGAATGCACTATGGTGTTGCATAATCTTCTTTAGGAAATTAAGTAGGTACTCGTAGGTTGGCATTGGCTATATCTGGCGGCTTATCCATTCTTTTGTTCGTTTCTTATCACTGAGCCCACACCTTGTGACACACCGTGAGCTCAATTACTCATTACTAGAACATTTCAACAGTTTCTTGGCAAAGTGATAACAAGACCATAAAAAAAAAATTCGAATTCATACAAAAAGGTTATTGCGATACCTACAATACTGGATAAAATATACCTACCCAATTATTTTCCGAGGTGCCGCGAGTTTCATTTCCTTTTATTTCGTTGTGTGTTGTGTATTCTATGATTTTAATTGACGTTGCTTGAAATATTTCTCACTTTATTCAAATAAATCAATAGATAATGCTGGACAATCCACACAGCATTATCTAAGCCTAATTTATGCAGCGCTTGTATTATGGGTACTAGATGACTGATGATGTCTTTTTTTATACATAGCAAATAACTGAAACAACCGGGAAAAATATCTGCAGATCGTACAAACTGCGAGGCGGGAATTGAACCCGAAACTCCTGCACAGGCGGACCTTCGCCTATGGTAGGTGCCACAGAAGTTGCAATTCAATGTTCCTTCAAGACTCCTAATTGGAAACCCACATTTTTCTACTAAGCTTCTTGTTTGACTAACAGAACCTTGGCTCATAGCACACTCATTGTATAAGCCACTCAAAGGGCAAAGCAAAATTAAATCTAAAAGGATGAAAAAATTACCCCACAAGGAATTCTTTAGAATTTGTAATAAGTCTGTGCAGATCCTTTATGAATCCTTTGCACAAAAGACGGTCCGTGAGTTCCTCTATAAATTAGCTCAAGATTACTAGCAGAGTGATTAAAATTGTATGCGCCTTGTAGTGCAAGCTGCTTTTTCTGAAAATATACCTGAAAGAAGTTTTCTTTTCTTTCAAAATTCAAGAATAAAAAGGATGATGATTGAAGAGGATCAGATCATTGTATTGTTATACAAATTGCAAAACAATCCAATTGCTAGCAAAGGCTAGTGCTAGTTTTAATTAAACAATTTGATTGTTTTGATTGATTGCAATACTATAGCTACTACAAGCGATGCCATTGCCATTGGCTGCTTTTTATTTGAGATTTTAATATTGTGTTTTACTAGTACATCTAGCCACTATTCTTATGTAGCATGAAATTGAATTTCGCTGTAGTATAGAGGTATAGTAGTAGCATATTACGGAAAGCGACTTTGAAACTATAATTTTATAGATATGAGATATAATATATCTCATCAGTTTCATATAAATGTTTCTTTTGGATTATATTATGACCAAAAAGAAACATAAATGTGAAACTCTATCAGCTAAGATTCTAACCAGCAGAGAATGTAAAATCTCTGCAAGGCTAATAACCAGAGCGGTGACAAAGCAAGCGCCCAGGGCGTCGCTACACGGATCCTGTCTCTGGCAGGTAATGACGTCATTAAATATGGACCACTGCTGCCGTGTGCTGCTATCTGATTTCTAAGAGTAGAACAGAGGCATGTGTTTTTGTTTCGCTTGGACGAATAACATTTTCCGCATGGGTTAGTAATAAGTCAGTTCTTTTCATTATTAGTTTAAATAAATAAATAATGCTGGACAACTCACACAGCATTATCTAGCCCCATGGTAAGCAGAGCTTGTGTAATGGGTACTAGATAACTGATATACATAATACAATACATTACATAGATAGATATTTTTTATTATACATAGGTAACGACCAGAACACACGGAACAAATATCTGCAGATCGTGCACATAATTGTTCCGAGGCGGGAATCGAACCCGCAACCTCCTGCGTCGCAGGCGGACCTTCGTCCACCGCGCCACATCGGTCGTAGTTTAGGTTCTAATTAGAATAAGTATTTACAATTGATACAATTCAGATAGCTGCAGACGGATGTGCTGCAAACAATCTACATGTACTTCAACTGATCCATATCAATACCAGTCAAAAGCTTCCCCAAGACGCTGGCTGCATTGTCCCGCGCTGTGTGGCTGTGTGGCAATAAGTATATTTTGTATTTGATCGTCTTTAGAACTACGTGGAAAAATAGCCCAATTTACTTAATGTTAGATTATTTTTCTACTAGTACCTACCTATTTATTTCAGACTAGTATCTTTCACTTAAAATATCCTGATCTTAAATCTGTCTTTAAATCACGAGGAAATGTACATATCAATGATTTAAATTTAATTTTCGGCAAAACTTCACATGTCTTGAAGTTCTCGACAAACATAGTCAATGTTTAAAAAGACGTGAAAATACCATCAATACATACCGAACACCTGACAATTTCCAAAAGAAACCAATAATCAGTTTGTATAGCGAGAAATATTTCACACACGCATCCTAATTTGTAAAGAAAGTTACTGCAACAATCGACGTATTGTTTGGAGACAATATCGTTTGGGCGGCAGATAAGTAACAGTATCCATTTAGAGCTGTTATAGCACTTAGCGGCTTTAAGGGGGTCTGAAAGAGTTATATATAAGTATTTCATAGAGTTATATTCCAAGAAAAGTTTCAGATAACCAATTCAATTCGTTTATTTCAGCTTCATAAAGAGGTAATAATTTTGGCAATGAAATGAAAATACTTTTTGAAAATGAAATACATAATAACAATGATAGATAGATAGAAAAAACTTTATTATACCACACAAAACAAAAAACAATACAGAAATAAAAACTAAGAATAAAGGTATAAAGATAAATAAATAAATAAAAAAAAGTACAAATTACATAAATTAGGCATACGATGGAGATCAGGAAAGGTTCGTCTTTGAGGAATTAATTTTTTTTTAAAGTCATTGTCTAGGAATTCGCTGACAGAGTATAATTATATGGTTTTATCTAACAAAAGAAGTTTCATATTATTTTTAAAAATGATTTTTCACATGTCATGCGTCTAATAGACTATGGAAGTTTGTTAAAAAGTTGTTTGTTGATAATTTGCCGTGTTTTAAAAAGTATAAACCGACTTCAAATTCCTAAATAACGGGTTAAAAACTTAGTTTTTTATTAAAAAAAGAACCATCGAAATCGGTTGTCGTGATATGGAGTTATTATTCAATTTGTCGCGCACATACTTAATGCAAATTTAAGACTATATGGTTATATGTTTTTCTCATGGATGCCATTGCCAGAATTCGACCAAATTGAAATGGGACCAAACGGAAACACCAGCTTTCAAATAAAAAATAATCATCAAAATCGATTCACCCAATCGAAAGTTCTGAGGTAACAAATATAAAAAAATACAGTAGAACTGAGAACTCCCTCCTTTTTAGAAGTCGATTGAAAATGACATGCCAGGTTCGTATACCCAAGTAACAAAGCATTCAATCTTGGCCTATAAATGATGAGCCTTGAATTGTCTATCGAATTAAACGATACAAATTATGTTTATGATACCCGAATATAGAATATGCATAGGACAGATTCTAGATTGGACAGATTCGTAATTCGGCAGATTCACTACTCGACAGATCATGAATAGGGCAGATTCTTGGATATGACAGATTAGCTACTCAATAGAAGTAGTACAGTTCATCAAATCAGCAGAAAGTTACAACAAAGCTCAATGGATTTACTACTTCAATAGTCACGGCTACCAAACATATTTTGTCTATAACAAATTGTTCTGTATAGTTTGATAAATGCTTGTAACTTTATCAAAATACATTTTAGCTACAACACTTCACGCTAACCCCGATAAGATACAGTTCTTTTGAACGCTTATCGCTTCCTCTGTCGAACAGAGCCTATTGTCGTCAGATTAGTTAATGATTCATTACCTAAGTTCTGGAACTTTGAGATAATGTCGGTCAATGAACCCCAAGGCTTGTTCCCGAGAAACGTAATCGCGGTTTAGATTGGATAGCAAATTGTTATCAGGAAAATTATGCGAATCGTTTTTCCTTGTAAGAATTTGTTGATGCTTCAAGCGTTTAGAAACTCTATATATGTATGTACATATATTCAAGCTGAAGACAGGGCGCTATGGCGCTCATTGGGGGAGGCCTATGTCCAGCAGTGGACTAATATAGACTGATGATGATGATATATATTTAGGTAAATTTCAAGATTTGGCACAAACTAGAAAACCTCACCTCACCAGCCTATATTACTTCACTGCTGGACGCAGGCCTCCCTGATAAGCGCCTTATTAGCTTTTTTCTCATGGGGTAAAGCTCATAATCCCCACGCTGGTCATGCATGTTGGGGATCGCAGTTCGTAAATTATTCAGCAGGAAGTGCTGGCTAATGCTCGCCCCCCGGTGGATATCCTTAGTCGCCTCTTACGACACCCGCGGGATGACTTGGGTTGTTGCAAATTCTAAGCCGGGACCACACGGCTGAACGCGAGAAGACCTATAAAAAAAAAAATTATGTGACAAGCATTATCTGCGTCTAATTGCGATGTGTAAAGGAACTAAGAGATGAGGGTTTAAGTTATAAATCGTGATGATGCAAATTCGTCGGTAACAACAAAAAACAATCCCAAAATGGTATTTGACCATTTGTCACTCAAATCTTCGATGACTTTAAACAAAAACAAACTCTTTCAAAACTGGTGACGCGACCACAATACCGGTCACGACAAACATTCGAACCAAGTGCACTACCGAAGCCACTTATAATAACAACGGGGTAGATTTAGAGTGCGGTTGATATGTTAGCGACTTTCGTTGAAATTCGCTGCGCGGCAGTAGCGGCACCAGCTTGCCAGTACCCGTCTAAAGTTTCAAAGCACAGCGAAATAATTGCAAAGCTTGCAATAATATACCTGATCTTTGGACTTAAAACACGAAAAATTATCAACAAATTATAAGGCACTATAAAGTGCCACATTATGGCTACAAATTTTAGTTGATTGCCCCAGCATTGAAGTCATATAATTGTCAAGTTGTCACATCGGATGACTTACAACCCGACATACTATTTTAATATAATGCTTGTTTTATCCAGGTTTGTCCTGCGCTTGTGAAATCAGTGACATTGAGACCAGACTTGTGCGACTCAAAGTCGCGTGTCGCCGTATACAGAACTCCCAATCATATCAGTTAGTTGCCAGTCATCCAGGCCCGTGAGGGTAGTTGGAGTACCCTCGCCGCCGTCGGAACAAATTTGGATGATTGCACCCGTACAGTCTGTCAATCAAACTGTTCAATAGAAGCTAATGAATTTTATTAAAG
Source organism: Eupithecia dodoneata (assembly GCA_947044415.1). NCBI lineage: Eukaryota > Metazoa > Arthropoda > Insecta > Lepidoptera > Geometridae > Eupithecia > Eupithecia dodoneata. Next base: position 4,315,659 of record OX345665.1, read on the forward strand.
TCTGGCATTTTTTCGGGGAAGCTTGTTATTGTTGTTTTTTAATTTGCGCCGTAAATTGTTACCGTATGGTGCTGACCGTATTGGATATTGAGGAATGCGCTTGCGATGTCAGCTTTAGAAAGTTTAAGCTTTGATAAATTAAACAAACATTTTGTCTCTCGGATTTTATTTGGCTTGAAAAGAAACAGTCAAGAACAAACAAAGATACAGATGCCCAATTGGCGGGCGTCATCGCTAAGAGCGATTTCTTCCAGGCAACCTTTGGACGGACACGTATCTATAGTATAGGTATAGACGTATTATAGACTAATGTTGTATATAAATTATATACGATACAAAACAAGTACAAATACCTACCTAAGTAATGGTTCTTGTTTTTCTTTTCTTCTGGCTATTTGGTGCAGCGGTCTTTAAATAATCATGTACCTTTCAAAACCAGCTATCAACACTGGTTTCCCATAAGTTATCAACAGCCATGCTTGATCTACGCGTGGGAAAGCCTACGCCAATTATCCTATTTGCAACATGACATGCTGTGGTTAGCCTGATATGTTTGACCATTATATACTTTTGACTGGTTTATTGTTTGGAAATCAGGAAGTGTGAGTTATCGTGTACTTGTTAAACGATGTACCTCACCCCTATCTACCTCTAGTTCTTATTGAAGACTTTTTTCTGGTATATGGAACAGTTGAGCTAACTGCTGATTTTTTGCAAGAGTCTGCAGTCAGCTCAATTGTATCAATTGTAAATACTAGTTCTAATTTGTTTGTATTATTAAAATGTAAATTTATTTGTTAATAAAGAGTTTTAATTTGCTCCCCTGTTAGTCATCATCATCATCATCAGCCTATAGCTGTCCACTGCTGGACATAAGCCTCCCCCAATGAGCGCCATGGCGCCCTGTCTTCAGCTTGGCTTCATACCAGTTATCTTCAATCGATTGATCTATTGGTGTGCCTGAGGTTTTGCGAGATGAATGATAGGAGTAATATTTTTAGTTTGTTTTAATTTATTTTTAGTTTTAAAATGCATAATGTTTTTATAGAATTTTATTGCTGGAATTTTTATAAATGATCAATTATTATTAGTTTCTCTTATAGTGTAATTTTATGTATAATTTTTATGTTTCATTTGTTCTAATACATAATTATGTATTGTAATTAACTAGTGTTGTAATGAACATGTGTAATCTATAATATAAAAATGAATCGCAAAATGTGTTGGTATACGCATAACTCAACAACGCCTGGACCAATTTGGCCAAATCTTTTTTTAAAATGTTCGTTGAAGTTCAAGGATGGTTTTTACGGAATTATTGCTGGAAAAACCCTAAAAATAGCCCTTTTCTTTTTCCCATACAAGAACTGCCACATTACAAATCTTTTTGACAGGACGAAGTCTGTCGGGTCAGCTAGTTAATAATAAAAATATAATAATAAAAAGTATTATTTTTCAAAAAATGGTTTGTAAAGGTTAACAGAGTACATATCTAAAACTAATTACTATCTCTATAACATTTAAGTTTACCTTTAGGTAAAGTACTCTACCCTAAAACCTTAGTGCTGAAAATGCATCGACTCCTCGCTCTAACTAAGTAAAACTTGTGTTTAGACGCGAGGGCTAATTGGTTGTAATATAGCCATCGACTACGTACTGGTAATCGTGCTAGTTAATAATTAAATATATAACCTCTCGACACCCCTCAGTCGTTTGCGCTGATGTTGTTCCTCTCCGGTAATTTACTCCGGCTTTTTAAGGAACCCATCCAGCATTCGGCAAGCCTCTGCCACTCTTCTTAACATTATGATTGACTTGTTTATGGCAGACGTCCGCAATCTCCCCTATAGCCCGATTACCCAGTCCATCCATCCATCACAATAGCCTGGTTTTATTTCTTTCATTTTTCTTTGCAATAGTCTCTACACATGGCGGATACCATCTTTGGGTGTATCATATTGTGCACCCGAGGATGATACCCGCTATGTGTAGCCATCGCCTTTAGATTAACTTCTCAAAGGGCCTCTGTGCTGTTGGCTTCGGCCCCACGCAAGCCTTCCAAAGGACCGGGTCACTTTATGGCCCGAGATGAGAGTAAATGAGAGACAAAATAAATAAATAAAATAAAATCTATTGGATACTTATGAAAGTTTGTTGAGATTGTACCATCGAGCTTGTCTGGTGATGAAGACAGAAGGTGGTCATAGGAAATCCTAAATAATATTACGTAACCCCGACGTCATCATCATCAGCCTATAGCAGTCCGGTAACGTATTAGTTACATCCGTTGACGTATTTATCGATTCCAACGACGTATTGATTCTACATAATAAATGTTATTTATTATGACGACCGATGTGGCGCGGTGGACGAAGGTCCGCCTGCGACGCAGGAGGTTGCGGGTTCGATTCCCGCCTCGGAACAATTGTGTGCACGATCTGCAGATATTTGTTCCGGGTGTTCTGGTCGTTTTCTATGTATAATAAAAAATATCTATCTATGTAATGTATTGTATTATGTATAACAGTTATCTAGTACCCATAACGCAAGCTCTGCTTACCATGGGGCTAGATAATGCTGTGTGAATTGTCCAGCATTATTTATTTATGAAACAATGTTCTCTAGAGGAATCTTCGTACACATAAGAATATATCACCTGCAATTTTCGCTCAGCTTATCCATCATGTAGAACTTATATTGGAAAGTTCTAAAGTGTTTCACACAATAACGCTCGTCGAGAACACTCGTTCAAGCGGATCTTGTCATCTTAAATTATGATTAATATCAAGCTAGTTAACGGCATCGAACCTACCATGTGAAGAAATAATTAACAAACTTTTAAAGCTGCATAATATGAAGGAAGATATTAAATTGTTGATGTTCATTTGATGATTATATTGGACATATATTGCCGCTGTTCATGGTTTCCCGTTCGCTATAATAAAAACTCTAAAATAATAAATAAAAGATATCTTTGACGAAATCAATTCAAACCGATAAACTACAAATGAACGTTGAGCATAGGATGCACCATAACGCTGACATTTTTCATTTCAGAACATCATCATCATCAGCCTATGATAGTCCACTGCTGGACATAGGCCTCCCCCAATGAGCGCCATAGCGCCCTGTCTTCAGCTTGACGCATCCAGCATCTACCTGCAGTCTTTCGCAGTTCGTAATCCTACCTGGTCGGAGGGCGTCCTACACTACGTTTACCGAGTCGCGGTCTCCACTCAAGAACACGTTTGCCTCAGCGGCCGACGGTTCTTCGCGAGATATGGCCGGCCAACTGCCACTATAGCTTGCAAATTATTAGAGCTATAGAAGAAGCTTCAGAACAACAGAAACGTCAAAATTAGAAATCTGCAGGTAGATATCAATTCTCTAGAACTAAGGTTCAATTAATATCTATGTAAGTATAGTTATTGGCATTATTGTTTCGACGGAAGTCGCTCCGTTTCAGTCTCATCATTTGTTAAACCGGTTTCAGCTACTAGGTAGGTTAAGATTTATAATTTTTCAATGAGTCTTTTTGTGGCAGTCGACAACGCTTATGGCTCCTCAGATAACATCACTACACCATTAGCCAAAGTGATTGACGTTGTTGGTCTGTTGTCAGTAATTTTGTTTGAAATTTGGAGCGGCACATTTTTTTGTTTGCGCTAGAATGTTGACACGTGTTGCGTATTCGATAATGGTCTGCGATGGGCGATAGTATATTTTAGAAATTGGCGACGTCAATCACCTGCCGATGTGCAAACAGATGCTCATTTCGATAGGCGAAAGCTGTCTCTAGCAATATATAATCCCACCAAAAACATAAATGTAAAAAGGAGAGCCAAGTTCAATACAAAAATTATGCTTTACTAGCTGTTTCCCGCGGTTTCACCCGCGTTAAATTCAAATTTCATATTTCTAAATTTTAATATAACCTATGTTCACCGCGGATAGTGCAGCTTCCCAACGGTGAAATAATTTTTCAAAACGGTCCAGTTTTTTCGGAGCCAATTCAATACAAACAAACAAAAAATCAAACCTTACCTCTTTATAATATTATTATAGAATACTTCACAAGTTGCGTATCACATTAACAACATAATTAATTAAATAAATAATGTATTAATTAATTGGTTTTCCATGAAAAATACAAAAGCTTATTATCAAACAGTGTATCAATCATTTGTACATTTCCTACATCCGTCAATTAAATCACTTCCATTATATTTCAGGGACGTGAGAAAGAAACGCGATAAAAGCTATAATAGTAAGCTCTACCTACAATCTATATAGAACTATATAGACAAATAGATAAATAATGTCTATAAAACCATAATAGACAAATAAATAAATTGCGAAACGGCGATGGTAGAACAATGAAGCTGAGTAATTATCGACGACACTGCTTGCGTAACGGTAGGTATCACAATGAGGGAACCAGTCACGAACGGGTGACCGGTAATGCGCTGCCATTTGTAAAGCATTTTGTTGTTGTTTAATTGGCTACTTCAGTACTGATCTGGCTTCTTGCCTTGATCTAGTTCTTATGAGGAGTGGATAAGATACAAATTGCCTTTAAGCTTTTGGATTTCGCTGCACGAAAGCTTACCGCGATCGAGTCTGAGTTTTTTAGTATAGATAATTTAAAATCTATTTGAATATAGTATTTTATTTTGATTCGATATACGACATCTTTGCTCCTCATACTTGTGGACTCCTGGTACTTTGTTTCACGGTTGTAAATTTTTTTATTAAATTTTTCGCACATAATTCGATGTTTTGTAGGTGAACTCTGAATTTTAGTCAACTAAGGTCACACTGACAACCACTGGGGTAAACGTGTTCTTGAGTGGAGACCACGACTCGGTAAACGTAGTGTAGGACGCTCTCCGACCATGTGGTATGACGAACTGCGAAAGACTATCAGCGAGATGTTGGATGCGTCAGGTTGAAGACAGGGCGCTATAGCGCTAATTAGGGGAGGCCTATCTCCAGCAGTGGACTAACGTAGGCTACTAACATAGGATGATGATGAAGGCCACACTAAGAAATACTAAAAAGAAAAATCTGAGAGCACCTACTTCGTTTAGTATATATAAATGTTTTTACCAGTTATATATTGTTAATAAACTAGCTGCGCCCCACAGCTTTGCCCGCGTGTTAATCTACGTATCAAATGGTTTATAAACCTTCCTCTTGAATCACTTTGTATTTTAAAAATAACCGCATCAAAATCCGTTTAGTAGTTTTAAAGATCTAAGCATACATAGGGTCAGACAGACAACGGGAAGCGACTTTGTTTTCTATACTAATATTATAAACAGAAAAGGTTCGATTTTTTTTTGTTTGTTTGTATTGAATAGGCTCCGAAGCTACTGACCGATTTGAAAAATTCTTTCACCGTTGGGTAGCTAGACTATCCCCAGGGAAATAAGCTATACTTATTATATTTTCAAAAAAGTTAGGGATCCTTACTAAAACTCCAATAATGTAACCCATGGTGTAAAAATATCACCCAATAAAATTCGAGATTAACGCGGGTGAAACCGCGGGGAACAGCTAGTATACTATGTAGTGGTTGTTTGTATCTTTTGGTGCCAGTATCTGAGTTCCGCGCCGCTAAGTTCTGACTAACTGCAGCGAAGTGATAACACGCCATCGCTAATCCTGCCGGCGACCGCGTTCTGTAAATCTATCCGCTACACCAGCTTAGAGATGCTAGAAATGGCCTTTCAACTTTGGACGAAACACTTCCTGTTACCAGTTACCCGTAGAGGGCAATTTGACGGTGCTGGATGCGACAAGTTAAAAATGGTTGGGAGGATAGATAGATTATTTATTCATACAAACAGGTTACATCATTAAGTTAGTAGTGCCTTGTTAGGTTTGTCTTAGCACTAATAGTTCTCACTTAATTGAAAAATAAATTGATAAGATCTAGGTCTGTAGTTAACGAACGATCTGACAACAATACAAGTTAACTTATATTAATTATTATCCTAGATCTTACATTTAAAAAACTCATATTTACCTAAGCATGATAAACACACTCACACTTACCTAATGCATAAAATGTTAGGAGTTTTGCTCCAATTCAAAAACTTACAAGGAAAAGTTTCTAGTAGTGTAGTTCTTTACTTTTTTAAAAAGTTTGAAGTGAAACAAATCAAAGTGACAATTTTTTTTCATAGTTTTACTTATACAAGTTTAAATTTGTGACGTGTCCAGATGTCCTGTAAGGTCTAGAGGAAATAAAGCACTTTGGCGCCCATTAGGGGAGATAGAAGAAGTCATCGTAGAAGTCCAGTATAGGAGTAGCATGGGCTGATGGAGGATGGTTTTCCTTTTTTTTTGTTTTTTTTTGTGAGAACTATTTTATTATAAATAAATAAATAATGCTGGACAATTCACACAGCATTATCTAGCCCCATGGTAAGCAGAGCTTGTGTTATGGGTACTAGATAACTGATATACATAATACAATACATATATAGATAGTTTTTTTTTATTATACATAGAAAACGACCAGAACACCCGAAACAAATATCTGTAGATCGTACACACATTTGTTCCGAGGCGGGAATCGAACCCGCAACCTCCTGAGTCGCAGGCGGACGTTCGCCCACCGCGCCACATCGTTCATTATAAAAACATTATCGTTTTTATAATAAAATAGTAGTCTGACGCTTTTCTTTGAGTTGCAAGGACACCAAACCTTTCCCATAACGAAGGGCTTCAAGGGTGAGTTCGGTTTGAGTCCTGTTTGATTTACCTCTTCGTCTTGGCCTCCAACACAATTAACGCATTGCAAAAACATAATCTTTGTTTTTATTTATTTTTCATTTATTTATGTATTTGTAGCATTTATGTATTTATTTATGTATATATTTGTAGCCCTTTCCATTGTTTCTGAACAAGGATTAATCCACGTTATTTGGCGAAATGAACAGCAGAGTTGCATAATCCCCCTCGATGCATTCGTCGTTTGTCATCGATCACGCACGAAATACGAATGTTGTTCGTTGCATTGCAGATTTGATGAGATCCATTGTTTTGTATTTTGTGCTTAGTGTATCCTAAATTTTTCGAAACCCTAAAATAATTTTGAATTTATATATTGTTTTTTGAGGTAAAAACTTCTTAGGCGCGTTGAGCAGTTTTTGGGTGAATAAAAAGCGTGAAACCCGCATCATCGTCCCCGCACGCTTCCCAGTATAAATATAATATAAAATTGCTTAGTTTTCACTTCTATCAGACACTATAGGTATAGTGTCTAGATAAACGATTGTTAGGATTTAAGACGCTTTTAACGGTTAATTGTTAAAACTGTGTAACATTAAATAAATATAGCTATCTCTATCTGTCGATGTTTTCAACCAGTGCGTCCTACTCGTTATTACCTACGGAGCTGAGACGTGGACACTCACGTTAGGGCTGGTCCATCAGTTCAAAGTCGCTCAGCGAGCTATGGAATGAGCTATGCTCGAAGTTTCTCTCAAGGATAGGATTCGTAACGAATACATCCGACAGAGAACCAAAGTTATCGACATAGCTCTGACAATTAGCAAGCTGAAGTGGCAGTGGGCCAGCAATATCTCGCGAAGAACCGACGGCCGCTGGAGCAAACGTGTTCTTGAGTGGAGACCACGACTCGGTAAACGTAGTATAGGATGACGACCAGCGAAAGACTGCAGGTAGATGCTGGATGCATCAAGCTGAAGACAGGGCTCTATGGCGCTCATTGGGGGAGGCCTATGTCTATGTCCTATGTGGACTAATATAGGCTGATGATGATGATGATGATCTATCGATGCTGGATGCGGCAAGCTGAAGAAAGGGAGGCTTATGGACTGATATAAGAATATTTCTTATTAATAAAGAACTGAACTGAACTGAACTGACTATTATAGTATATATTGATGAAGATCTATCTACTATATAGTTTACAACTTATCTCAATGATAGATCGTCAAAAGCTGAAGACAGGGGGTCTTATTAGGGGAGGCCTATGTCCAGCAGTGGACTATTATATATTGATGATGATCTATCTGTTTACAACTTTACTAAACGCACCGCAAACGAGTAATATCTCAATGATGGATCGTCAACTGTATCAGTGAATCTCAACGGTATTCCATTTCCTTGGTCATCAGTTAAATATGTATCCCATTTAAGGACCACATCCACAATCCAGATATAATTATGGTGTGGGATCTTAAATGGTTCATTTATTATGTTGCTATGGTTTGAGAAAAAAAGAAGGGAAGCTGCTATAATAACAACGTAGCATGCATTCCGTGGGGGAATTTTACGTGATTTTTTTACCTGATACTTTTAAAATAAATAATATAAAATAAATAATGCTGGACAATTCACACAGCATTATCTAGCCCCATGGTAAGCAGAGCTGTGTTATGGGTACTAGATAACTGATATACATAATACAATACATTACATAGATAGATATTTTTTTTATTATATATAGAAAACGACCAGAACACCCGGAACAAATATCTGCTGATCGTACACACAATTGTTCCGAGGCGGGAATCGAACCCGCAACCTCCTGCGTCGCAAGCGGACCTTCGCCCACCGCGCCACATCGGTCGTATTTCGCTATCCTCTACTACAATAAGACAAAAAAGTCGGTACCTATACTCCTTAAAAGGAGTCTTGTTATTAAATAATTTAAAATTGTCTATGGCGAAATAATTTCCCTTAAAACACTGCAAAATTGAAAGTGCCCCCTAATTTGATTATAATAACAGCCATGGTACTCATTGCCTTTTAATTTGGCCACCAGACGTAACTGATGAATAAGTAAACCGAATCCTTGATAACCGATAATTTGAGAGCCGCGACATCCATTTATGGAAGCTACAGTTTTTTTAAACACGTTGTTTATTTTGGGACTCCAATTTACCACATGGCCCTCCGATAAAAAACAATATCCACATGATTTGAAGTAATTTGTATTGTTATGAAAGCATCGTGTATTTAAGGGTTTTTTTTCCTGGGACCGTTATTAACCGGTAACAAGTTCAGAAAAAACGTTAACGAGTTACAACGTTATATTTTCTAGTTAATGAACTAATAGGATGGAGAAATTGGTGATTTCAATCAAAAAGGTACGGAAATAAATTATTTTTTTATTATATATGGTTTTGTGGGAATAAAAAGGAGGATCGAATAATTGTTATTGTTTTAGAACCAGTTGTGAGATTAAGAATATTTTAGGTTATTATCTTTGATAATATGAGATTTATTATCAAAGTAAGGCTTTTGCCTATTGATTTTTTTAGTCAAGTGATTCTAAAAGATCGTCGGGATCACCTACTTAATATTAAAACTTATAACAGCTTATGTTACAAAATATTTGCCTACATAAATTTATTTATCAAAACGTAGATTCTTTATGCCTTATTTTAATAAAAAATGGGTTTAACAGAGGATTGCCCACTAATCGCTTGTTGAATAGAAATTACCCTAAGATGCTGCTACTAGAGATGTCATTTTGTTTGTGTTAGGAATATAACTGCCCGGCTTTTTGGTCTTATTTCAAGACTGAAAACACTAGGTTTTTAATGTAATTGTCAATAATTGGTAAAATATGTTGTCACATTCACTCGAATAACTTTTATAGACATTGCTTTTTTAAATAGCTGTGCTTTCGTTTAATTATATACGGATAATTTTCGACGCTCTGAACGTCGAAAATAAGCCAAAAGCAGTGCCGTCCATAGCCACTGATAACAGTTGGTGTAGAGGCACTGCTCTCTAGCTTCTTATTACTTTACTTTAGCCGGATAACCGGCTTTTTAAATTTCTTACGACTCTGCATAAAGCCGGAATATTTTTTTGTATTTTTGTTATTACCCTTTTTGGTGCTACGTTGGCTTATTGATTTCTATCACCAATTTTTCTTCATTAATGACCACCGAAGTGGGATCGGGTCACTTCAATCTCATGACTTCTATAGTCAATATTTTATATCTTACGGCATAAGCGGTTGATATGGCAGACTGTGGACCGAATAGCGAATATAAAGCGCCTACTTTAAATTTTTCTGTCGTTCTCAGAAACACGGTAGCAATCTCTTCGTTATAAGGAATTAAAATGATAATTAAGGCTGTAAGATGCTGAGATTCCATCGTTTTAATTCAATTTACTTGTTCTTTGTGTTCTATTTTAACTTAATCATTGTTAGCGGTTTCATTTTCTGGTATTCTTATTGTTTTAATTAGCTTGGAGAGTATTGTGGTTATCACGTCTATGAGAGCTTTACTTGACTCTAACTTTAGCTTTTCAAAAAGGGTATTTGCTCGATGTTTTCCGTATCAAAATACTCTGAACAAATACTTTTTTGGTGTCTTTTTTAATTAAAAATATCATGCGTTGAAATAAACATCTTAATAGATTATGTATCCTAACGTAGGAAATTTATTTTAATTAGAAAACGCTAGATAAATCCTTTGTCTCGGAATGTATTGACAACTTAATTAAAAACAGGAAAGTAGCATTTTGGTAGCAATACGTTTCAATTAAAACTGAGTAGAGTTATTTACTTTGTGAACGATAGGAAGTTGCGAAATCTAGAAGTTATAATTAAAGTTGGAGGCATTTAAGTTTCGTAACACAAGATCTTAATTGGAATGACTAGAACTAAAATCGATATAATTTAATTTGAATGTTGATTTGACTGTCATGATAACTCAGTGCAATTTTTTCTATGTATGTTATAAAATACCGAAATACACCATCTATTTTTATATTAACATTTTGAATTTTTAATGAGATATAACGATGATTAGATTTCTGCATTCAACCTTCTTGAAAACGAAATTAAAAGCTCGGGGTAATTTCTAATTTTTTAAAGATATTATTAAGTTCATAAATTATAGTTTGTCATACATAAACCTACATGTTTACGGCTGCCTGTGGGGTCAAAAGTTAATTTATATCTCCGAAGCTCGCTTCAATGGAACAAGTACAAGACTACCTTTACCTTTTTTGTTCCAAGTCCTGCGTACACGCATAAAGGATTTGCATAAATGTAGCGTAAATTAAAGGTGTCATGTTGTGAAGATTTAGATACCCAGTGAGGGTCCGGAAAACAAATATATCACGGAAAGGGCTTATTTTTCCAAATTGTGATTTAAACATCGTGTTGTCAGTCAGGAAAGGAATTTATTATAATTGGCCACTGTCTGTGGTCAGCCAGTGGAGTATCTTGACGACTCGATGGTGAGACACAGTGAGAAAGGGCTAAAAAGACATTGGAATTTTATATTGCTCTGTTATAAGACTGATTTTGTGCAATCGATTAGCGCGTGGTACTTTTTATAAATAAATCAGTTTGCATTAATCTAACTGAATTATTCATACAATCTATAAGTTACAACTTTTTAGACTTTCGCGATTTAACATATAAAAGATTATCGGGTATATATCGCGTACCTTTTAATTTATTTTCTCATACGTTTTCATCGCGTTACTACCGTCAGTCGCTCCGTGACCACGATCGCTGTAATGCTATGGAAACCTAGGGATAAATAAAACAAAAGCTACGCGATAAATACCCGATAATTGAAGCTCTATATTTTTCTCGACCAGAGCACCAAACTCTCTCAAACCCCTTGAAATTTCGATTAATCATCAACACGTCCCACCCGAGGACATTTACCAAATTATGACAACACAAGTACTTGCATTGCATTACATTCTACCAGTTTATTGTTGGTAAGTCATTATATGTAAATTGTGAAGTCGTGATGATGGGTCAGCAGATAGTGACGAGGCATGTTTTGCAACCACGGAATGATAATTGTCCTAAGGTTGTGTTGGACTGTGTCACTCCCTTTGGGTTTATGTCTGAGATACGGTCTTGATATTTTTTTGCGCTCCTAGAGGCCAGACAAAACAATTGATTTGTTATTTTTGCTCAACCTCGTTGTATCTTAAACCGATAAAATAAGATACTTGATATTTTCACATAGTAAGTATTGCTTTAAAGTAAATACAGGTAAAAATTTAATAGGGCCCTCATGCAAGATACATACGTGTTTTAATAAATCTTGTTCGATGGTATGGAACCTTTCATGTGCAATTCCGACTCGCACTTGGGTGGTTTTATTTTGACTACGCAGAGACAAAAAATGTTTTTTCATTATTTTTAACATATTTATATTCAACTGGTCACAATACAGAATTATTTATATTCAGCGCCAATAAACAGTACACGACAACATTCCACTTCAGTGCCATAAATATTATTCGCAGTACTAACTTCAAGTGATTTGCAGTGACCACTTGAAGTAAGTACTGCGTTACTACATTGTTATTTTCCAATTCCTGAGAATAAAATTAAGTTTTTAGCATCCGCATCATTACAGTGATCTTCTATCAATCTAACTATGCCAGCATCTATGCCCCGGCTAGCCGTGTGGGTGCCTGCGCCGGCGCACCTGTACCTACGATCTTTCTCGGTAAACAGACGAAAGATCCCCTCGTAGATATAACTAGATTTAATATTTCATAAACGTGATCTCGGAGGCACGCTCCCATGAATTCCAAGTTTACTACTATTATACGCTTATGTTGGTTTAAATGATCGCCGTATTTGGGTCTGAGCTATAGCAGGATTGCGAGCAAAAAGCTATAGATGAATATTTCAAGTTCATGGTATCGCATTTTGTTTATTGATCTGTCTCTATCATCCTTAACTTTTCTATCCTTTTTTGACACGTTCGATACTTGGGTCATAAATAGAGTTTTTTAAACTTACGCGATATGACCATAGCGTTGGTCGGGAAGCGATTGAACTAAAGAAAAAAAATAATTACAATCGTGAAGACGGCTACTGATTCTCTGTCTCATGGAATCCAGTAATAGCGGTGTTCTCGTTTTGAATCGGTTTCTCAGTGCACCGCGGACATTACTAGTGTAGTATGAGGCCCTTGTGTGAAAATTGACATTCCTATGTCTGTATACTTAGTGAGGGTAGTAGAACAACAAAAACACCCGAGCTTCGCAGAAACTAGTTTATAACATGGGTCATCAATGATAATAAACCGTTAAATTTAAGGTCCTAGTGCTTAACACTTTGATTGCTGAAATTACACGTTATGTGTTTTCTACAAGTTACTAATATGCGTAAATCCACACTAGCGCAGCGGCTGAGAAAATTCAGATCTGTGTGACTCAGCAAAGCCGTAATATTTTTCGAACGAAACGCATGTGCGGCGCAACAAAACCGCTGTGTAGAGCGGCAGCACGGATTTTTTAGGTTAAAAAAAAGATCGCAGTCGTCGAAAAAAAATCGCAGTCAAAGTGTTAACTCATTTTGTAGCTTTCAACATAATCATCATAATTATGTGCCCATTTATGACCACTGTTGAACTTAGGCCTCTCCTATCGTAAGTGCGAATTTCCATCATCACAGGTGGAAGAATACATGCAAAGCTGCTCACATTCCACGGTACATTCCTTCACCCCTTACGACATCTACCATTATTTTGGCGCAACCACTATAGCTGGTCAGGTTAACATAATTATATGCAAAAATTTGTGATATAATTCTTCAGTTATGGCGTGGTAAACAAAGATCCTAATCATCCGAACCTATAAGTGAGCTCAGATTAAGATAACTACAATCTGGTTAATTTAAAAAGTTGGCTCCAGTTCAGTGATACAATCGCATAGATTTGGCTTGTAGTCACAACCAGGTGCCCGGGTTATTTGGCTGCGGAACAGACAATTTGGCTACGACTCGAGTTTGGGAGTAAATTTTGTTGGCAGGATACAATATGCCTCTTCGTTCGTAATAGATAAATTTTGTTTGCTCTTCCTTGTCACATGTGTCTTTTCAATTGTGCAATTTGTTTTCAAGCAGATTACCGTAGTCCTTAGTTAAATAATGGAACTAGATAATGCCTTGTATTGTCCGATCTTCAAGCAGTTGATTTTTAAAAATATACTTACGCTTTGATGTTTGGAATTCAAATCAAGTTCCAATTAATTTATGGAATTAATTAGAATTACTTATTGTTATTTTGAAATGCAATAATTTCTTCATATTATTTGGAACTGTCATAATAGCTAGGCTAACAATAATTAGAAAATCTGATGGTTGAGCTCTTCTAATCCCTGCACTTATCTACCAATTTAGTCCAAGCGTATCTGCAGGTAAATTAGCATTTAATTGCCGACGATTCCGCTTAAAATAATTATCCCTGTATAAATAGCAACGTCATTATTCAGTTGTCACCGGCGCCTGACATTGTCGGCCGATAATCTCGCTCTACATGTGCTAATTAAGGACATTCTCCTGAACAATGATCCCGGCTGTCCTCTCCCGCAACTTGAATGGCACACGGCAAGCCTTTCTTACCAGTCAATGACTGACTACCAATACCGCTGTAAAGTAGGCTTTTAAACTCCTTACAGAGAACTCTTTGCTTTATCGCCCTGATATAGATAACCTCCCTCAACACGCGTTCCATTACCCGTCCCACAATCTGCGCAAGTGATGGGGGCTGGATAAGCGAGCAATGGATTCCGTTTTCAGTGATAGAGTGGTGTGAATCCGTTGCGCGGTGGCAATTCAGTGATCTTTGTGATAATCGCGATCACGGGCCTCTGACGTTTCTTTTATTTTATCGCGGACGGTCGCGGGGAGATAAAACCGCAATAAATAATGTGGAAGGAACAGTCGGTACGTGTGCGGCTGCCTTTCCATTTGTTGTATTATACGCGTAATTATGCCTTACACAAATTACGGTCTTATTTATAGGAGCGTCTTGGTAGCTAGTAAAAAGTATAATCGTTAATGGGCCCTTGTAATTATGGTAAATTTATTTGCTGTATGTTTTAAAATATGGTTCGGACACATGATGCCAATTATAAAGGGACGCGTTTGCATTCTTGGCGTGAAGGAGACGTCCTAATTACATTATTTGATATTAGGACGTCTCCTTCATTCGTTGCGTTGTTCACATTAAAGGCGACTGGGGTGCCATTTAAATTGTTTAAAAAAAAAAGTTATCACCTTAACAGTGCTTTATATTTCAGAAGCGTTATTATTCTAAGATATTTCCTATCGATGTAGAAAAAAGATTGTTTACAGAACACGAAATAGATATTATGCGTGTCGCATCACAAACCTTATTCCTGTGAATCTCGTTGGTAGAATTTAGAATTCAGATTATCATGTTCATCACGTGCTTCCTACGGGATGTAGGGAAGGCCTGAGTGGCGGCTCTGTGACAAAAACGTGGCGCCTTGAGCTGGAACTAAACAAATATAATATTTTACATCTCATTATATCCGGCAGTTTGTTAGGTTTGTTTACGTATTTATTTTTATGAGAGGTAGGTAGATTAGATTTATCTACAACCTGGTCAATACATATAATGTACGTTTTCTGGTGAACATTCCCCAAGGGGAGTTTTGCTACACTCGGAAAACTGCTTGCAGATCGCAGTCGAGATGTTGAAATCACACAGAATAAAGCTGCCACTCTTTCTTTGGTAGATTAATTTAGTCTCTTACAACATCCATCGACTGGGTTCTGGCGGTCTATTCTTACGACGTGGCCGCCACTGCCACCTTCCTGCAAAAAAACGACAAATATCATGCAAAATTCACTGAAACCGTGATTTCAAAAATCCCGGTTTCAGTGATTGTGTGTCGTTTCTTTTTATCGCTGCCAAATGGAAACCTGTTAGTACCATGTGGTTTTAGTGTTTAAAAACTTTAGTGAACTAAACTTTACACTTTAAATTCCAAAATGAACGTTGTACATTATTTTTGATACGAAATCGGATGTCATTAAGCTTTTTGTACAAGTAGATTTATACCACGCAAAACCAAAGGAAGAATCTAGTAGCCGATACAGCGAACTGATTAACTTGAAAATAAGCACCATTAATAAATTAAGATGTTATCAGAGCACTATGTTTTCGTCAACAAAAAGTCGACTGGTGCAATCCTACTCCGCACGGCTATCATAGACTTATCGATCAATATAAATATACATTCTTTTGTTTTTTGTATTGATGCTCACTTGACATGTTCTTGTTTTATCGTTAATTAATCCTATCTGTAAGTCCATCGAGCAAGTGTTGTTCGTTTTCTTTGACGCAACTTAAATTTGAACAACCTAGAGAAGTACATTTTTCAGGGCAGGTTATAGGGCAAAATTATGAAAGAGCGTTACAGGAAGAACGAACCTGTGCATTTCGGCTTGTTTACAAACTATCCTATCTTTCCTCTTATTGTAAGTATCTATAGGTATATATGTTATTTTTTCTCTCGATCATATTTTTCCCAAAGTTCAAATAAATTATAAGGTTGTTTAAAATTTTATTATGTACTAGCTACGCCCCGCGGCTTCGTCCGCTTGGAATTTTCTGCGTAATTTTACCATTTTTTTCACCGTATAAACCTTCTCTGGACTGCGACAAACATTTCAAAACCAAAATCAGCTAAATCGGCCCAGCCGTTCTTTTAGCGAGACTAACGAACAGCAACAGAGTGGAAGAAGGGGAGGGAGGCCTTTGCTCTGCAGTGGGACACCCCGGGCTAATATAATAATAATAAAAATAACGAACAGCAATAAATTTTTATATAAAAGTAACTACTACTTAACATGTCACTGTATTATTTGTTGTGCGCACATAGATTACGTTTCAAGCCAGATAATATTTAATTTTTTGGTGTTATTCTAATATTGCTCGTCATGACGTGTTTTGTGTACCTCATAAACTAAAATAGAAATAAAATAAGATTGTATGTACTGCGTCAAGCTGAAGACAGGGCGCTATGGCGCTCATTGGGGGAGGCCTATGTCCAGCAGTGGACTATCATAGGCTGATGATGATGATGAGTACCGTTCAATTTGTATGCTGTGTTCGTGAACGCGTCATCTGTTTCTTCACAAGTTTTAAATTTGTGGGATACGTTGTAGTTTCCGAGGGGAGTCGGACTTCTTTATTGGATTTTGAGCCGCGGGTTCCGTGTTTGGCTACTTGTTTTGAATTTGAATATAGAGAATACTCGAAGTAGCAAAATGTTTTATCAACTACGTACATAAATCTATAGGAACTACGCCATGTTTTCAAAGACAACGGATTTCCAATAGTTTTGTTCAATGATCGAAAATATCTAACCATCAAATTATAAATCGAAACTATTGGTTTTCTGTTGCATACATAAATAATAACCTTTTATGGATGTAACACACAAACGCAAAAAAAAAAACAATTTTAAGTCTTTTATATAAAATAATAAATAAGAATTCATAATTTATGGAGTATTTTGGTGCGTTATTTGGATAGATTGATTGCATATATTGGTAAAATCAACCCATTTATTATTTTAAAGATTTGGTTTTTAACCTAAATCTGACTTAAAGAGAATTCGAATACTACAAAAGTTTTGCTATTATTATCAAAATCTTCATTACTGCAGAACTAAAGGGCCGTTGTACGGTGCCTAATGGTAGGCAGTGCTCATTATACCGAATCTAAGGCACAGTCTAAGGCTCCGAATTACTCTGTCAATCATGTCTCTTGGGCCGACTCTACCGAATCGGGCTCTACCAATAAGGCATTGTCACTTATAATCTCGTGTCAACATAGTAAACGGAATTTACAGTCTTGTAACACTGGCGTAAACAATTTATATTACAAAAACAATATGGTACATTTAACATGTCTCTATGAATCAATAAAGATTTAAAAAAAAGACAAGTCTCTAAGTCTGTCTCTAGTGTCCCACTACAGAACAAAAGTCTCATTTTTCTTCTTCTATATTTTATATGTTTATTTAAACTCTGGAAGTTTGAGCCACTCTTAATTCATCCATTCGCTGACTACGGAAGTGGAGATGGATTTTTACGTTTGTAAAAATAATGAAAAAATATAATGGACAATCCACACATAATATCTAGCTCCAGATTACTGTGCACTGAGGGAATTTTAATGAATGATGTTCGTTAAAAGTCATTACTTCGTTGACCTTTGTCTACTTCGCCTTTACCAAAAAATCTGGTACTTCCAGTTCTGATGCTTAATTGTTTCAGAGAAAACAATTATAATTATTCATCTAGTACCCATAACACAAGGTCAGCCTAACTTCTAGCTTGATGATGCTATGAGAATTGTTCAGCTAATGCTGAATGCTATTTATTTATAATTTCTTGTTCCTATGATCTTAGTTTATAAAAATGTTCCGAGTTAATCATCAGATCGGAGTATTACATCAATTTATATTAAGGCCGCGGTGACTAGCGCTCGCAAGTCCAATTCGAGATGCGTGCTAAAATCGTTCCGAATGTTGCTGTCTCACAATACTTAAATACAACCATAGTGCCGTGCTTGTGCGTGTGCGTGTGTAGTGTAGGCATCGCCAATAACGACCAGATTAGTGACCCGTGAACATCTCTGCGTTCGCTTAATAAAAATATCATTACCCTTGGTGCAATGGCTCCTGACGGAGCTCAACTTAATTTGGATAGCCGGTCGAGGAAAGAAAGAGATGCACCAACTGTGCATCTCTTTCTTTCATAACCAATTTTTTTTTTCGATTGTATATCTGTTTATTTCTCTACAGTAGACCGTCACATCGAAACTAAGGTCGGTGTCTTTGACGTCCAATCTTCTTAATGCTGTATCGAATAATCGGGATTATTCTAAATCGCTGTTATGTAGACACGGCCTAACGTGATTGCGGTGTCAATTGAATACGACGCGGAAATAAATTTCGATAATTATTTTTATTTATCAGTGTATAGTAGTTATAGGTAAGTTGGTAGTTATTGCATATGAACATCACAGAGAGAATAATCAGGACCAAACAAACAAGAGAAAAAAAGAAAAGAAAAGTCAAGGTGACAATTGTTTTAATTAATTTTTATAGGTTACGGAACTCCATTGTAAGTGGTTTGAGTTTTACAAAAAGTACCTATATCATTAATTATGTTATCAGGTCAGGAGGAAGAAAATTATGAACAGTATTAAAATTAAGCGCAATGGAATCGCTGCTCGCTCGTGATTGGTGGATCGCCTGTGTGCGTCTGCTTTAGCCTTGACCCTAGTGCCTAGATAAACCTATGTTAGTATTTAAGATGTTACCAACGGTAAACTGTACCAAATTTGTAACAATAAATAAATATATCTCTGTCATTACACAACACAATATATGTATCTGTCATTTTTTTGCAAAACTTAAAGATTGGAAATAGACAAAATGTAGCAAGACTAATTAAAAGCTACAGGTAAGAACGACAGCCTGAGATCTTTATAAGCTGACAATTATACAAAAAAATTATTAAACACAACTTCAATCGCCTTGAACCGACAAAGTTAATTTCGAGAAACTAATTTGAATATTAATTCGGAGTATTTGATTCACAAGCACAGGGTCTCGTTAGCCGAAAAGTTAAGAGGGTTTGACATGAAATATTTTCTTTTTAAATAACATTGGTCTTATACCATCGTTCTTTATAATTTGTACCTAGTAGCTATAGAAGCGAAACTCAGGAAGTATATAAACATAATATCTTAAAATCAGTATTAAAAGCAGCTCAAACAAGCTTTTTAAATAGCCTAAAAATATCGATATTATTTAATTTCTTAGAGATTACTCCGATTTCGAGGGCACTGTAATAACAAAAACCTTAAAGCTTTTATAGTTGCAAGTTTTTTTACTGCTACAAAACTAATAATTCGACAGAATAAAAGCTATAGTTTTATATATAATTAAATACAAGGTATTTAGTTTAATGTGCTACCTGTAGATTATTTGCAATCGTCTACTGTTAGCTTAATTATTTCAATTGGAAGTACTAGTTCTAATTTGTTTATATTATTTGCCTGTTACTTTTTTTATTTAACGTGCATTTATTTTGGTAGAATATAAAAAAAATTGTGCATCTCGAGATTGATCATTTTTGACCATATTGAGTTACATATCTATGACACGGTACTTTTTTATAAGAGTAGCTGTACTTTTGTGCTTTATGTTATTATGCGTTAGTAATAATTAGTGGTTTGGGTATGTGACATCATGGTATGAGGTATACCAAATAAATCCAACTTTCATACAAAACATGGGAAAATTTTCCAATGTAGACTGAATGTAACAGTAGATAGTCAGTATTTTGTTTCTAAGAAACGACTTAGTTTTAAATAACAAAAAGCCAGGGAGGCTTTTTCATGTTACCAATTAAAGAGCTAGACAAAGACCTGAGTAAGTTAGAATGAAGAAAACTCTCACAATTGAGTTAGTAATCAAGAAAGTGATAACGAAGTTTGAGGCCCTTATCTTTTAAGGGAAATTTACATAAAATTCAAGGACTTCCTAAATTTTTCGGTCTAAAATCTAGTTACGTCTGGGAAAATCTTAAGTTCTGGTAGAAATCTATACTAATATTATAAAGAGGAAAGGCTCCGAAACTACTGGACCGATTTGAAAAATTCTTTCACCGTTGGGAAGCTACACTATCCTCGGTAAACATAGGCTATATTATATTTTCAAAAAAGTTAGGGATCCGAATTAAAACCGTGCGAAGCCGGGAAGGTCCGCTAGTGAAGAGATAAAGTCATTTAAAGTCTATTTAAAACCAATACTCCGTATAGCCACGGGCAATGCCGCAAGAATCTAAGATAGTATCGGGAGCTTGACTTTATGTGACTTATGGCACTATAAATTAAAGAGTCGTTTGTTGTGACACCACACTACGTCATCGGTCGTTCCCTTGGCTTTCAAGTTAATGAGGACGCTCTGATTATAAGGACTCTTGATCTAATGAGTATTTTTATATGTATGTAGGTAAAGGAAATTGTTATGGTTTTTGTAAGAAGTTTTCTTTTTTTACCAGACTAGTTAATTTTGTTCTCGATTTTGTCTGGTCTGACGTGATATTTGAACTTAATTACTTTGGTATAGAAGAACATTAACACTTTGACTGCGGTTTTTTTTCGACGACTGCGATCTTTTGTTTTACCTAAAAAATTCGTGCTGCCGCTCTACACAGCGGTTATGTTGCGCCGCACATGCGTTTCGTTCGAAAAATATTACAGCTCTGCTGAGTCACAAAGATCTGTATTTTCTCAGCCGCTACGCTAGTGTGGATTTACGCATATTAGTCACTTGTAGAAAACTCATACCGTGCGTTTTCAGCACTCAAAGTGTGTCTGTTGAAAACGTAAATTTTCGTCGTCTTTTGCTTAATTCTTTTACAGATAAGTCAGTACCATGTAGTAAGCAAATCACAGCGATTTTTGTCTAGGATAGCGTAGACAAAGCTGACATCGAATCTTTATACATATATTAAAAATACTAAAATTCACACTTTTAACGTCAATAATTTCCGCTACACAGTTTCTTAACTTTTGCGGTAGTCAGCCCTCAATTGTAGCCTATACTATAAGTCTCTTATGTTTCTTATAAAGATTTTTGTATTTTGTAATGGAGGACATTTTCTCTATTCTAGCCTTAGAGCATCTTGCTAGAGAGGCTGATACTATTGCATAAAACCTATAAAACGCATGCAAATTAAATAAAATAGCCCATGCAATAAACTGTGATCGTAAAGCCATCTGTTAAGTCGCGATGAAAAAAATCAATAATGATATAAATGCCATGAAGCCTTACTTAAAATGACACACGTATTTATTCTATAATCACTTGCGACCTAAAGACGTTATTATAGGCACAACACACGGTTGTGCTATGGTTCGCTACCAATTTTACTAGGGACCCTAGGTTTGAAAGTTTTTTTAAATCAGGAGCGATTCTAATTACTATTGAGAATGAGAATGAATATGAGAATATTTTGTCTCGAATAATTTTCCAAGAAATTATTGTATTTATTTGTAATTCAATCAACAAAACAAAACAATCATGATTGAAAGTGCTTCTTTCCATGCTGAAAAACTAACTTTTGTTCACACCAAGAAGTTACTAATAATAAAATAAATTGTCTTGATTTTGTGTGACGATTAAGATGAAGAGACTGTAGAAATGTGAGTACTACTTACTTCGAATGTGCTACAAAGTTCGATGTAGCAATCAAAAAGTTTCAAAGTCATTTACACGTGAGATCGATTTATGGCCACATACCGAGCCGTCTGGGTACACCATAAGCGTAAAACCGTGAAGACAGTCCCATAGTCCCGAACGTTTAAAGTCGACAGATGAGATGTCGGCAGAAAATTGGATTTCGTAAAATAAATATGTCGCATTCGCTTTGAATTAGCCACCTAAACTCCAAAACCAACCTTGTTGTTAGCTACCAAGGGTTGCTTTTCAAGAAAAGAGTCAAGACGACTCCAGGGAAGTTAATTTTAAGTGCGACTTTGTGCACAAAAGATTATTGTCCACTATGTTGGTGGGAGGATGGTTTCCTTTTTGCGAAAAATATTCTTTATTTGTTCGATCCAGGCGTGAGGATTAATTTTTGAACAGTGCCTTGTTAGGTTTGAGTGACACTTGCCAGTTTTTAATTTAAACGTTGGTTTCAAATTAAGATGAAACGTTTTGATCCTTTTGTTAGCTTTTGTTTGAGAGATAATCCCGTGAATTTGACTCTGTGATGAGCCATTGTACTATTTGGCGTAAATTGTTACTAATCCATGACTTTCATTCTTCATTCACTTTTACTTTTGTCACCTTCCTAATCTTTATTTGTTGAAATTTAGACTTAAAAAAAAATATGAAATATACTCATAGGCTAATCCCGTTCTGATTTTATGTTTGAACGATCTGCAAATATTTGTTGCTGGTGTTCTGAGATTTTTTATCATAATAAAAAATATCTAGGTATTTAATTTATCAGTACAGTCATCTAGAACCCATAACACAAGCTCTGCTTAGCTTTGGGCTAAATGATGCTGTGTGGGTAGTCCAGAATTCATCATCATCATCAGCCTATAGCAGTCTACTGCTGGACATAGGCCTCCCCTGTCCATTATTAGGTATTTATTTGTTTGGTGGTAACATTCAACAGTGGACGCTTCACTGCATAGATGAAGATGATGTTTCTTTGTATAAGAAATGTCGATGAGCGTTAGTTATAAAGCTTTTACGACACCCGTTATAAACATGCTCACCTTTACTAGCACACGAACAATAAACGCAATTTCATTTAAGTGTTTTGTACCATCAGTGTTTTAACAGAATAATACTATTTACAATTCGTTTGTTGTACGTTCCGATTATTTACAATTCATTAGAATGTGCTAATTTTGATTATCGCTTTCATCTTTCCGCATGTGTGGTCTGAATTTCGCGTTAACTTGACGATGACCATACGAATTGTTTTAATGGGTTTAGTAAGCATCTGCTAATTGATTAACTTAACGGACAGAAAATCCACAAACTTTTAATATTAATAACTAGTTTTTGCCCGCAGCTTCGCACGCGTTGTATCTATGGAATCGTTCAAAGGTTAATTCTATCTCATGTGAACTGTTCTACAGGATAAAAAGTAGCCTTAATTTTTGATTCACACAGCCTTAGATTCCAGGCACAGAGCTACAATGATGCAAAAAATCAACTTGATCCGTTCCGTAGTTTTGACGTGAAGAAGTAACAAACATTCATCCACCCATCCATCCATCTAAACATCAAAAATTTCGCTAGTGTGATGCGAAGACCCTCATCTTTAGTTTTCTCATTTTAGTTGTGTTGTGCTTTATGAGCTTGGTTACACCCACGCTGACCTACTGAACGGTATGGAATCCGAACTTTCCACCATGTAACTTAAAATATAATTTATACCGTGACAGTACGTTCATTTAAATGTATTATTTAATAGAATATTAAAACGCATCTTTATACAGATGAAGTAAACGAGAAATTGAAATGTCCGAAGATACACGCAAAACAAACCTTGTAAGATCATAAATTTAATTCTTAATGCATCGCCTTCCCTCTTAATCTTATTGAAATTCGTTCGTTAACTGTGTAAAATCGTTTTTTTATTGACTTGCCTGATTTATTTGACGGCTCGTGCACGTGGACAAGACCAATAAATGTAGCGTCTTGGGCTTTGGTCCTTGTTTTAAAAGACTTAATAAAATGAGAATTAAAATACTAACAGGACCAGCTGAAGGTTCAGCATAAATAAATGTCAAATATTATGCGACTATGCACGACTCGGTAAACGTAGTGTAGGACGCCCAGGTGGGATGACGACCTGCGAAAGACTGCAGGTAGATTCTGGATGCGTCAAGCTGAAGGAAGGGCGCTATGGCGCTCATTGGGGGAGGCTTAAGTCCAGCAGTGGATTAATATAGGGTGATGATGATAATGATTAAATATTATGCAATTTCGTAAATAAACTGGTTAAGTATTGAAAAAAAATTTATTGACATTCATTGGTTCATGAAAATGATATTGCAATTTTATTATGATGCTGTGTGGATTGCTAAACTGTTAACAAATTGTTAATTTTGAAATATTTTTCCGACAAAATATATAAAAATATATATCGAATATATTTGATTTATCAAATACTATATCGTATTAATTGCAGTGACTTAACACTTTGACTGCTGAAATCACACGGTGTGTGTTTTCTACAAGTGACTAATATGCGTAAATCCACACTAGCGCAGCGGCTGAGAAAATACATATCTGTGTGACTCAGCACAGCCGTAATATTTTTCTAACGAAACGCATGTGCGGCGCAACACAACCGCTGTGTAGAGCGGCAGCACCAAATTTTTAGGTTAAAAAAAAGATCGCAGTTGTCGAAAAAAATATCGCAGTCAAAGTGTTAAATTATTTTTTATTCACATATATAATATATCTGGGGGATCCCGGTAGCCTCCCTTTTAACGAGATATTTACTCTTTGCGATGTTGCTTGTCACTAATTTGTTTATTTATTGGTTTCCAAAGAAAAAAAAATGTAAACGTAGGAGAAAATTAAAAAAAAAGGTACGCGAGAAATACCCTTTAAATCTTTAATAGTTTCCTAAGTTTTAGAGAATCATGTGATTTATAAATAAATAAAAACAAAAAGTATTTATTTCAAGCATATGCTCCATGCTCATATCAGAAATTAGACAATAGAACCTTAAAAACTAATAGGATTGCTGATTGGATTTATCCCCGTAAAAAACTTAGACCATTCACACTTTATCCAAAGAGTAAGGAGTATAAGTCAATTATAAGACACCTAATAAGGTTAAATGTCTTTATCTAAGAACAATTTGGAGTTCTCTAGAACAGACACGAAGCTTCCACAAACAATGATTCATCGGGAACTGCGATATTCAGTCTACAAATACGAGTAGTTACACTGCCGCAAAGGAACCGACATCCTTACGCAATAAATTATAAATGCATCTATTGCGCAATTATTAGCGCAATGCTAGAATACTAAGGTTTACTGTAGGAACTACTTATCATAATAATATCACAGATGTGTCATACATAAACTTTATAAGGTGATTTGTAACATCATAGGTTTACTATGACGTCACCTTATGACAGGGTGATTCGAAATACAATTACATACTATTTAAATAAAGTAGTTAACACTTTGACTGCTGAAATCACACGGTATGTGTTTTCTACAAGTGACTAATATGCGTAAATCCCCACTAGCGCAGTCGCTGAGAAAATACAGATCTTTGTGACTCAGCACAGCCGTAATATTTTTCGAACGAAAAGCATGTGCGGCGCAACACAACCGCTGTGTAGAGCGGCAGCACGAATTTTTTAGGTTAAAAAAAAGATCGCAGTCGTCGAAAAAAAATCGCAGTCAAAGTGTTAAGCTTTCGTCCTAGGCATTTATAAGATCAATACAGATGCCAGAAAATAAAATTATAAGGCTTAGCCTGCTAATTCTTAGACCTATGTCGACAACTGTGGTTCTCTGTCGGATGTATTCGTATTATCCTACTAATATTATAAACGCGAAAGTTTGTAAATATGGATGGATGTTTGTTACTCTTTTACGTAAAAACTACTGAATGGATTTTAATGAAACTTCACAATAATATAGCTTACATATCAGAATAACACATAGGCATATTCATAAAGATATATAGTATATGATCCAAAATATCTATCACCACGCGGGTGTAACCGCGGGGCGCAGCTAGTATTATATATATTGATATTAATGCTTAGATTACAACCTAGTTATCATCCTCAAGCAATATCAGAATTATCGAACCAAAAGACAACTTTACTTTAATTACCTGGACATTGCGACTAAAACAGAGCCAAGAGCTTTCAACTTCACGTTACTACATAAGGTCGTAAATCGTCCCACTTATCTTCTAACCCAAGTAACAGTGACCGAGCTGTCAATGCGTCACACGGTACGGAACCCTGTCGACGGAACTTGCGGTGTGTCAGTGGAAGGAAGCGGAAACCCGCGGCCGTTTGCAACCGTTTGTTATGCACCTCGCTAGACCATTGACTTTTGTTTAGAGTTTTTGAACGAATTTGGATCTTATTGCTATGATTCAGTTTTACGGGGTAGTGGTGATGTCAAGATAACAGAAGTAAGGGCCTGGAAAAGGACCAAGTCCAAATTACTACTATGTAAAATAGTCCTTGAAAAAGATAGGCTTTATTCTCCAATTTTAGGTGTTAAATTATTAGGTTGGTAATTCTAAAAACACAAGATAGGTAGGTATGATAAACAAATGTTTTTTTTTTAATATATGTACTTGCATGGCGTTCATTAGAAGAGGCCTATATCCAGCAGTGGACTGCTATAGGCTGATAATGATACATGCAATATGTAAGCGTATTTTGTTATGCAGAAGTATTGTTGGAAATTCTAACAAGATTTCTGTAGCACCCATATTGATCTGGTCAAGGTAACACGTTTCGAATCAAAGTTCATCAAATTATATCAATTTTTGCAGATATTATCAAGGTTTATATTAACAGTGTTACATGGCCGTTTCATAATAATATTGCCAATGAAACCGACATTACTTTCGCCGACCTTGCTGGTGTTGCGGCTATCTAATAATAAATAATTGTGTTTTGAAATAGCTACAAACAATCGGAATGTAATTATTCAATTGAGAATACATGGTGATTCTGTTTACCACAAAGTTTCCTGTGAGATTTTGTTTCAAATAAGAAAGTGTAGTAGTATTTTACTCCTAGAATGCATTTTTTTATCATTTAAAAATGTACTAATAAGATATCCAGTTGTAAACTTCATTCACCTAATAGCTGCTGTCGATGGCTCCGCTTGACTTTGATCCGAAACGTAAGCAGTAGGTAAAACTAAATTCCGGTACCATGCAATGATAAGAACAATATGTATCGCTCAGTTATAACTAGTTTTAAGATCTTGTATGTGTGATTGGTTGTAGTTAAAAATAAAATATCTTTCTTTCTTTCTTTCAGTTATAATTTATGTGTGTATCTTAGTATCATAATATTATTATGATACTAAGATAAAAGCTTAACGTCGTAAATTAGAAGCTGCAGAAAGTTAAAACACCCTGTATAGAGTAATGACCATTATCAACCTGGTATTATTTTATTGGTAGGCTTGAGGGCACGCACGCGTTTGATCCCTTCACATCGCAATATCCTGCTGTTTTTAAATTTAATTAAAGTCAATATTACTCAATATGGATATGCAATGACTTGTTTTCTGATTGAGCTTTAACATACTTGGTTCAAGAGCCTTATGTAGAGATTGATTGGCAAATTAATTAAGTGGGCTTGAGCAAATTTTCCAAATACCATTTTTTTGTACTACTGTCATTTTTACAACGAATTGTCAAAAAGCCACCCAATGTTAGTGACATATAGGTATTCTTCCATGGTTGTCTGGTTGTCGTTCTTGAGTGATAAAACCGCCAATTATGAATTGTTTTTTAAGTGTTTATTTTACATAGTTCCTATTATACTAAGTGTGCAATAAAGTATCTATCTATCTATCATTCTTCAAAATACGAACGCGTAATGCGAAGCAAATCTACAAGATTGCATTGCTTCATGGGAATCCCCAGTGTTCTCTTTGACAACAAAGTCTAGACTTATTACATAAATGCTACAAATTTACGTAAAAAAACATTGTTTTACACCCTCAGAACTCACGACAGGTGTCGCCACAGAATCGACATAATGAAGTGTGTTCAAAGTGAGATGGTGTCGATGACGTCACGGCTGAGTGAACGTCCGGACAATGAGACCGGCGAGACGGAAACACACGGTAAAGGAAGCAAAGGGCAAACAGAATCGCTGGCATTTTATTCTGCGTCTGTGTTTGATTGCTTTTTACAGTGTCGACTGACTTTTAGGACCTAGGACTCGAGTTAAAAGCTGTCCATTGCTTTTTGTTGGAACTAATTTCCTTTTGAAGATTCAAACGCGTTGTTTCTATGGAAACTTCTAAAGGTTATATAAATCTAATGGGAACCAAATTAGCCTGTATTATTCTGGAATAATATAAGCTTATCTGAAATTTGCACAAAATTTTGCATAGGTATAGATCCAATTCTATGTCTACATCTATGCAAAATTTCAGCATCATCAGATCCTTTGAGTAGTTTTGGCACAAATATGTTACAAACGTCTATCCATCTATCCGTATTTCGCATTGTGTGATATGAACGTGAGTGTGATAATTGCAAAAAATTTAGGGAACTGTTGGCTGCAGGGAACTCATGCTATCGATTTTGCAATCTCATGGTTGCTGGAACAACAAAAGTCTCTTGATATGTAAACAACAATAATTTAAGGCACTTCAAAAACCTCTAGGGGTTCCGCAATATATGGCGCGAGCACCTAATTCTCTCCCAACGCGATAAAATCTAAATAAACAACAAAATAATACACGTGCATATAAAATATGCTTCTGTCAAAGGTCTATTTGTCTCTTTCGAAATTGTAGCTACATTTCACTTGGGTACTCACATTTTATCTTACCTCTGTTTTTCTATTTTCCCTCGTTGATGTATGGGACGCATTTCCGCACTTTCGAATAGTACTTCTGTATTCCCTTTTATGTGCGCATAGCTTTAAAAATGTATTCGCAGTTAGGGGCCGGCTTCGGCGATACGAAGATATGTAAAGGAATTATTCAAGAACTTGTAGTTTTTCGGTACATTTTCTTGTGAATTCGATCGAATGTTCGAAAGTATTAAATGCGTAATTTATCATAGAATCTCTTATTAGGCAATGCCATACATACATTTGCTGAGCGTTGGCCATTTTTTTACTGTTACACCTGTTTATCCTGTCTTTTGTCTCTGTTATTTATGTATTGGTTTACAAAATAAACTCATTTTTCTTTTTACAATTTTACTTGCGATAACAATCTGAAACTTTTTTGATACTTATTACAAAATTAATCAAGCAAATATGCAACTATTTAAAACCACCTTAAACTCACCTCGATTATGATCGATACAACGCAAGCGCGCACAAAAAATATAACAGTAAATAATATCTTGTTCCCTTCCAATCAACAAGACATCATCCCAGGCGGACCATATAAGACTTATCAGGTTGGATCTATGGCCACACGCGGAGAGGTTTTTGCGCCTACAATTTCTAATGGCCATAATGACCGCAAAGTTAACAAAACAGCTACATATTGAATTACGAACCCGGTTTAGAGATATGATATCAGGCTTGATGAAGTTATGCAGTTCTAAGTGGAAATTAAGAAGAAATCTAATAGGATTTATGAAATCCAAATTTTTCCAAACTGCCTCATAGCCGATTAATTTATTGTTCCCTACTGTATGATATCCTCTGACCAGGCGGGTTGGTGACTTGTAAAAATGTAGGTAGTTGCTGGATGCGACATGCTGAACAGAGGACGCTACTATGGCTCTCATTAGGGAGGGCCATTGTCCAGCTGTGGACTAGAATAAGATGGTGACTGCACGAAACAAAAAAGAAGCTTCCTTGCAATTGAAAGACGTACAGAATTCAACCGATGCTAAAAAACACTGAAAACTACACAAAAGGAGATTACATTCTGTATATTCGACTAAAAAGTGTTATCATTTAGTATATTTTTATACCAATCATATGTTGCAGCAATTCAGTGCCGAACCAAAACAATCGTGATCAAAACAATTTGATCACGGCCAAAGATGAATGAGAATGAACTTCCACGTCAATTTTCCGTTAGAGTACAAATCTTAAAGTATTTAAATCCAAAGTGAACAGCTTCCTTGCTTACTCCAGCCTAGGCCACATCTTCACTTACTTAAGAGTGTGATGGTGGCCAAACACTTGACCAACAAAAAAAGCAAGATCTAGTAACCTCCAACGATAATGAGATTTCATCTAGTGATTATTATCAACAGCATTTCATCAGGGCGACAGCACTATTATCTGGTCAGACTAGGAAGCGATCGCGGCCTATCTGCCCGTATGCCAATTAGCCAATTAGAGAAAGCAAACAACGAACTTGCCGAGATAAGATTGCTTTTCGTGGCTTCCCGGACGGTTTTGCTGGCGGTTACGTGGTCTAGTAGAAGTAGCAATAGTTTTAATTATTTTCTTGATGAGTTGTTTGTTGTCATAATGTCTGTTCAGTGAGGTAATATACTGTAATGTTAGGTCTAAAGGAAATAAATAACGAAGAGTTTTCTATGAATAACTGGCTGATAGGATACATTCATTCTTTATTAAATAAGCTCGTAAAGAAAAGCCCTTCCTGTTCCTATTATAATAATTATAATTCATATAATTTTCTGGACAACTTTTCAATTAATTCTTCAATTAAGACTTTGACTCTGATGGAGTAGTAGGAATCTTTAGGAACGTTAATAATAAATCAAAGAAGAATCAAAGACGTCAAAGACATACTACTACACTGTAGACATTGACACAGAAGTTGGTATGTACTCGTTATCGAATTCATACCAACGAATATCTAGATCGAGGTATAAGAATAAAGCAATGAGTTTTAAGTTCTTTTGAGTTTTGTTTTAATTTTGATATCAGTAAGCTCCGTACAGCCTCAACTAAGGATCTCCATGCATCCAAAAAATCTCAAATAAATCTGTCACCTTTTAAATCGTCTCGAAGAAAGTTCCATAGCCGTTGCCTAATTTGGCGAGTAATTAAATGTCACAGTGAAATCGTGACGGACAGACAGACGGATAGGAGAGTGGTCGTGACCGGGTAAGATGGCTGAAGGCTTGTACAAATATTGCTTTGTTGGGTATGTGGTTAGTGTATTTATGTTTAGTTTTAGTCTTTTGAACGACCTGTGGTAACGTAACAGCTAACGTACCTATTGTTGTTTGTTCACTGCCATCTATTTAGTTGGGACTTTGTTGGTATAGGTATATTATTAACTCATTTATTTCGGATTTACATATAAAACATACAAATGTCACAGTAAAATCATGTTACATTAAATATTACACTAGGTACATAATCATATAATTTCATAAAACTTAAATATAAAAGAAACTACCTACTAACCTAACAAGAATAGAAAATAATAGAGCAATAATATCCTAATTATTATATTATTAATATACATTTATTATATACTTCATTAATTGAACAGACAACTCATTGATTGACAGAGAACCAAAGTTATCGACATAGCTCTGAGCAAGCTGAAGTGGCAGTGGGCCGGCCATATCTCGCGAAGAACTGATGGCCGCTGGGGCAAACGTGTTCTTGAGTGGAGACCACGAATCGGTAAACGTAGTGTAGGACGCCCTCCGACCAGGTGGGATGACGACTTGCGAAAGACTGCAGGTAGATGCTGGATGCGTCAAGCTGAAGACAGGGCGCTATGGCGCGCATTGAGGGAGGCCTATGTCCAGCAGTGGACTAATATAGGCTGATGATGATGATGATGATGATGACTTCATTAATTGAATATGTACGATTGTAGCTTAGGCAGGATTCATTTTTTAAGTTTCGTTCGAATGGATACGATGCATTATTTTCTTGAAAAAGATAATCTGACTATTACATTTTATGTAGGAATCGCGGCGCACTTAGGTATTATTAGAATCTTCAACAGTCGAACTGCTGATGATGCCTACATAATCGCTGTATCGATAGATATTTTAATTATCGTTTTTATAAACCTTTTGTTAAAAACGATTGAAAACGATTTGATACATTCAGCGTCAAAGTTAACCATCTCACCAATGACCAAATATCTTTTGGTAAACACCAGCCTAAGGAGATACTTTTTCAAAACAAATTGTAATCTGTAAAATATTAAAATAATATGCTAGTATACAACGTTTGACGCAGTTTAGTTATTTTATGTAAATGTAGTATAGATAGAGACGTGTTTGATTTTCAATTTGAAAAACGCATTATTTTCAATTCTTAATTTTTTTATTTTTGCATTATGTACAATATTATTGATTTTTGCTCTATTTCCAAAATATGTAACTTTTGTACGCCTAATGGCAGATCACAGTGCTCTTAATTTTAAGTCTGAACATCCCTGTAATACCGGGTTAGTTCCGCTATGCACGAGTCCCGTTTTGCTCGGATTCTAAAATACCTAACAAAAAGTGCCGCTATGCTACGAATTTCTCAGTTCTACCTTAAACAATGGAAGGTACAGTTCATTACCACTGTGTATCACAAATAAATAAATGAACTATGAACTATGAACAACAAAAATACCTCATTAATACCAGAAAAGCAACAGCAAACAATGAAAAGCCCGTTTCAAGTAACTTATAAGCCAACTACACTGTTTGGGGTGTATCAAAGAGCTTAATCCCATGTTAACGAAGGTCCGGACAATCCCGTCGCTTGGATCCTTCGGACAGAATTAACGAGTCTAGTTATATATAGTTAGATTGTCAGCTATACACCTACATAGGATTTGTTAAAAGGACCTTGCTGGCATATTGGTAATGTTTTCCCTATCGATTACGTTACACAGACACACGTTTTTGTTCCTGTCTCAGCACCTAAAATGCTGTGTGATTAAGGGAATGAAGTATTTTCTGTATATATAAAATAAAGTCGTATTAGTTACACTATTTATAACTCAAGAACGGCTGGACCAATTTAAATTTATATTAATTTGTTGGATAGCAGAATAACGAATTAGTAATATGAAAAATTGTTAATGTACCTACTTGTTTCTTATACGTATAGCTGTGGCACTCATTAGAGGAGACCCACTGATGCTGATGGTAGAAGAAGAGATGTGTGTGGTTGTTTGGTAGATAGATTTAAAAAATTAAGCCATCTTTATAGAGAGGACCCATAACTAAATCTTGGTATTAATTAAATTGCGTTAAATATTATTTTGCCACGGTCGTAGACTTCAAATTTGGTGCTTGCATGACGGCTCTACGCGACTGCACTCGGACGGTTTTAGAAAATTGGGCGAAGCGATCATGCGTTTAGAGATTTCAGGCGGCTTTCTCAATGCTCACGAACCATTGTGGATTTCATAGCTACAGGTAGGTACTTCATCATCATCATCAGCCGATAGCAGCCCACTGCTGGACATAGGCCTCCCCCAATGAGCGCCAGGTAGGTACTTAATTGGTATTATTTTTTTAGCCCGAGTCGGCCATTACAAGGCCTCTAATTCTCTATGTTGTCGTAACGACGTTGCCGACGACGTAGGAGTTTGCGTGTTCAATTCATGCCTCGAGTGAAATGTTTTACTATCTGCTACAGATATTTGTTTCGGGTGTTAAAAGAAAAATAAGAAAATGGATGTTTTTTATTACGCTCGTATTCGTATTTATCAGTTGTACAGTAAGTACCTATAACACAAGCTCTGCTTAGCTGGCTTACAGCTACGAGATGCTGTGTAAATTGTGTTGTTCGTGTCCTGGGCGAGTACTCGTAAAACCGAAATCAAAGTTTTTGATTATTTTTTGGTCAAACACTAATCTTATGCAAGTGACAAAAGAGCCTGTTTTGCTTCAATTTTCCTTTTCGGGTATACAACCTTTATACAGCTACGTATTCGAATAAATAAAAAGACTCGTGACGCTGAACGATAACCGCCCACTATTAAATATAAGCACGTACAACCTAAGTGTCCTTAATTTAAGTATCCATAAAATTATTATAAGTATTTAGACCTCCATGGTATTTAGATAACCTGAAAGATAAAAAAGAATTAATAATACGACCACAAGCTAATGATATCATTCTTGTAAAACATCTGCACGGTTTAACGACTATAGTGACATCCCTGACAATGGTAACCATAGCAATGGCTGGCAATCGTTGGCAACCCAGTCGGAATCAAGGATGGGACAATCGCTTAGTAGTTGCCGCTGTCAGGCAAAGTTGCCGACATATAAATAAGCAAATAACTTCATGGAGTAGAATGCGAAAAGCAGCTAATCTATCTGTACACATGCGACTCTGTCATGAAAGCCTGGAATTATGGTCAGGTATGTCCCGGTCAAAGAGAGAGATTTCGCTAGGGAGTGAGAGAGTGAGAGTGCCTCGCAGATGACTAAATGTGAGACGCTACGGGGAAGAGGTTTCTTTGCTACGGAGGATATACTTAAAGAAGCAAACATATACATACCTGTTTAGTTAGTCCTAGAAACTTAGAGACACCTAGAAAATAATAATATACTAAACTTGGAAATCGTCATTTAAAACGTAAATACAAAATTTAATTTCCAAAAAGCTTATCAAAACCAGGAACACAAAGGTTTTAGACATGTGTTGACACTAATGATGGTAAGTGTAGTGATAAACTATGACCCCCGCACTAGACTAGGCCACTTTCACGGATTCATCGTTATTGAGTTTTATTACTAGTGTTCTGCCGTGCTAAGCGCAAAAGCGGTATCTTATTTAAAACATATAGAAAAAACCTTAAGAAAGTTTTCCCTATCTCAGTTTTACCTTTAATTACTAAGAGATGAAGAGGTATATCAATAATACGTAACCAAATAGCCGAATATTTGACATACCGCCAAAACTAAAAAATAACGACAGATATTCATTGCAATTTTTCGAAGGCTATTAGCGGCAAGTGTGACAAATTGAATCGAATACTGAGTTACCGCTATAACGCTAAGTATATTTGTGCAATATCGTTTTTTGAATGATGAGATACCGCTCAATAGTAGATTAAATTGATCCTTAAGATTGGAATGATAAGGCCGGATTTCTAATACAAATTTAAAGTGCCGTTGCAGCGGCAAATTAAATTGATTGGCTGAATTTCTAATACATCTAATAGTGTGTTATCCTTTGCATACCCACAGGATAGTGGTTTACAATGAAAGTTTTGTACCAACTGGTAAAGGCCAAAATAAATTTTATGTTGTCCCTGTACTATGGCATAAAAGATTATTTGGGCGCTCGAAAGATGAAATTATAAGCGCATATTGCCATTTTTTTTACCGAGATGTCACTGAAGTACATTTTTATAACTGGGAAGATTACACGACACAATTTAAACTTTCACGAATTAACCCACGTCCATACATTAGTGAAATGGTATAAGTAGAAGTCAAAAGAGGCAGTTTTGATCTGACATACAAAACCGGATTCGATAAAGACCCTAATACTGCGAGCATAGTTGGAAATAAACTCTTGAAAATCCAATTTTTACCTCCACCCAAGAAGAGAACTTCACCACAGGGCATTTTCCTAGACAAAAAGGAATATATTTTGAAGTCTCTTCAAAATATTATCCCACAAAGTAGAATTCCTTTTGGAAAGAACTCCCTACCTTTAACTGATAAAAAATCATAGAAAGCGTTTCATTCTTAAATATTTGATATGTGATATTAAATATGTATAATAAAAGAGTTAAAAAATATAATTTGATTTAAACATTTCTTTAATATAATATGTATTTTATTTCCTAAAAAAATCATATTGTTTTGTATGGCAGCATGTACGAGAATAGCTAACAAACAAGCGGTAACTCAATTCTTCATTCTATATACACTAGGCGACATGG
Source organism: Eupithecia dodoneata (assembly GCA_947044415.1). Taxonomy (NCBI): domain Eukaryota; kingdom Metazoa; phylum Arthropoda; class Insecta; order Lepidoptera; family Geometridae; genus Eupithecia; species Eupithecia dodoneata. Next base: position 4,351,569 of record OX345665.1, read on the forward strand.
CGGTATCTCACGAAAAAAGGTAATACACTAGCATTTTTGATATTTTGACTAAACGAAAAAAAATAAAAATATTATGTATATATTCCATTAAATAAGTACAAAAATCGACCTGCAAAGTAAAAACAAAACACTATTTACAAAACCTCAATTTTCTCCAAACTAGCTTTTTTGAGATACCGCTTTTGCGCTTAGGACGGCAGTGTTATAATTTTAAGGTCTATTTTCGCACTATTTTATAAAACGCAGGTTGCGTGCAGTTTATAACATAGGTTCAATAAGATTGTGCTTATTATAAATCAAATATTTACTAGCTGCTTAGGCAAAATCAGGTTTGACTGAGCATCGTTACGGCTACAACAATTTATATGCCGTTGTTTGTAAATTGTTGAAGTGAATAGCCCATTTGTAGCTTTTAATCGTCGGTTAACTGGCTATAAGGCTTATGGCTTGGCATCCGGTTTTACTCAGCATATTAAGCGGGTATCGTAACGTGATAATGATAAACATTTTGATTGTAGAAAGGTACAATGTAGAAATGTAGGTACTGTGATTCATTCACTAGGATGAGAGAGTGGTGTAAATAAAAGTTATTTGTATAGTAGCTATCCTACTAATATTATAAGCGCGAAAGTTTTTAAGTATGGATGGATGGATGGAAACTACTGAATGGATTTTAATGAAACTTTACAATAATATAGCTTATACATCAGAATAACACATAGGCTACCAATTTATAAAGATATATTGTATGTGTATATTATCCAAAATATCTATCACCACTCGGGTGAAACCGCGGGGCGTAGCTAGTAATTATATAAATTGACTTTGAATCTGGTTGTACGATTGGATCTTAAAGCTAAACTTTTCTCATTATCTAACTAATCACAACCAAAAGTGTACAAAACAGACATAAAATGTTCATAAAAACATATTGAAAAAACACTTACTTAAGCAATTTAATAACTTCCTAACAATTGTTTTGATTACGACGGGACTTGAACTCGCGACCCTCTCTCAGTACGGGAACGCTCTAACCAACTAAGCCATGAAATCATATTATTAATTTTTATAGGATTACCCACTTTATTAAAAAAAACCTTACTTAACATTTGTTGTGATGAACTGTGAATGTGTCGCAGCGTCAAAAGGGTGTCGGTAAAAACAGATAAAAGTAAAATATACAAGATAAAATTAAAAAAATATACAAGGTAAAATATGATGAAACAGAATGCCTACTAAAAACAACTCGTTAATTAATCACACAGTCAACTTCTACTCCACTCACTCACTCGTCCACACACAAAGATACACATACACATTTTACACTCATACCTATAAACTGTATACCTATAAACTCATTTTTGGCCTAATTATAATATAATATTAAGTATAAGAAACTGTAAGTATACTACATAGTACAGTGTTTCCTAAAGTTTTTATTTATATTTTTTATATACTATAAGTTGTTCATAAAATAGTGTAAATCTAATGAGCTACCGAGGTAGAGAGCCCCTGCGTCTACATCACAAGTCTAGAACTTAGTTAGAGCAAGGTGTCGAAACTAAGAAGTGAAATAGGTTTACAGTATACATTACTTAGTTTTGTTTTTAAGACCTTTTTTGAATAAATAAATATTATTATTATTAAGTTAACCTTTTTACCCACGACGTGAATTCTTGATGTATATTATATTTTTATATCTTCCCAATGTATTTTAAACTCTGGCTGTAGGCTTTACATTGTATTGATGGTTTTGCGAATTTTAAATTAACCTAAGATCGCGAGGCATAGATATTCTTACCGTTAAGAAATTCGAATGTGGATTTTCTTAAATAAATCATGGACATGTTCTTGGAAGAGATTACATTGTTTGTAAGTAAGTAAAGCAGTCTCGTGCCTTTATAGCTCTTTGTTGATCATATTTAATGCACCTATAATGAAATTGGTTTTGAATTAAAGCGGTATTTTGTTGAACTAATGTGATGCCGTCTGTTTTTCTGAAGTATGTCGTATTTTCTCAACTTCTAGGCAAACATATAAAGGTAGAAAATGCCTCGGCATTAAGCCCACCCTTTGTACCTTTAGTAGTGCAAGAGAATAAATTTTACATAAAACAGCAGTTCATGTGATTATACGACGGATTGGACGACCTAAGTGCTTATTTTGTAAGCCTAAAGAAATAAATGATTTTTTACTTTACTTTACTTTACCACTGTGGCGCGGTGGGCGAAGGTCCGCCTGCGACGCAAGATGTTGCGGGTTCGATTCCCGCCTCGGAACAATTGTGTGTACGATCTGCAGATATTTGTCCCGGGTGTTCTGGTAGTTTTCTATGTATAATATAAATGTAATGTATTGTATTATGTATATCAATTATCTAGTACCCATAACACAAGCTCTGCTTACCATGGGGCTAGATAATGCTGTGTGGATTGTCCAGCATTATTTATTTATTTATAATGTAAAAACTAAGATTTTTGGCTGCATTGTCGTTTCGGTTTCTGTACTATGTGATTATTTTTTATTCGTTACGTTAGTTTTTTTTGTTTTCAATAATTCCAATATAAATTACCTATCGATCATTGAATATTCTTTACTCTTGTAATATTAATTAGAAAGTTACTAAATATCTGTTACCCTACAATATACGTTATACAGAGAACATAAGTACAGATAATGTTGTCATGAAAATTCGATGAATTTGAATAATATAAGGCAGACCAACAATATCAATAAATCCCGTAATAAGGCTCCGCACAAACGAGCCACCGACCACAGCCACTGGTGGCCAGCGACAGCCACTTAACATACTTTTTCATATATTTTGTATAGACGCGCTGCATACGTGTAGCCGGTGGCGGCCACTCGCTACAGCGTATATATCGTATGTGGTGGTAGCGCCCGACAGCCACCGGTGGCTGTAGTCGGTGGCCCATTTGCGCGGAGCCTAAAACGGAAATACCAATAATTTTGAAATATATTTTGTAGGTAGCAATTTTATCCTTGTAGATTTCAATTATATGGTTGCAATTTTTACGGACACTTTAGGTACCCTACCTAATAAAAAGGTAACGAGAAGAAACAAAGAATTTTATAGTCCAACAAGTTTCTAACAGGAAATAATGAATCAGGGTCAAAATGTCTTTTCAACACCATGCTTATGTCTCCTGACCGAATTATGAAGAAATTTATTCAAAATTAATTACATATTCATTTATTCTGGACACGGTGCCAGTTAAAGCAGCGGACACTTTCTGTTAAAGAAAAAAATCCAAAATTCGTCGCAATAGACAGATAGCATACCTTGAATGTAAATCAGTAGAGTATAATTCATGCCTAAAACGAAAATGGATGATAGGCGACCGTGTCTAATACAAATTTATAGTCATATTATGATTGTTTTCTATTTGGGAACAATAAAACCCAATCTGTACCACACAGTCTCACATGAGTGATAGTTCCAATTAGACACGATATTGAATGAATAAGAAATATACACCTTAGAAGACACGCGAAACTTTAATTCTGTCGTATAATTGATATAAACAAAACAAAAAGCGCGACGTCCATAAATTAAGCTAAGCGGAAAGGGGCCGACGCATATCGAAGGGCCTTTTAAGAAACCTGTACACTCGAATTCCATTCCGAGGTGCATAGTTAAAATGCTCAAAGAATAGCTATTCATTAGTGGGTGCGAGAATGAGAATTCTTCAGGCAGTCTGCATATTCCATCGGCGAGGAGGCTTGTATTGTCTTAAGAAAAATGCAATGGGGCTTCGACACTAAATTATGTCGGAACGGTGTCCGCAACACTCGCTATAGACTTACATCCTAGTTCATTATCAGCCGATTCCAAAGATTTTATTGCTAGCCGCCACAATGTATGGAATAGTTTATCATGTGATGAATTTAGATTTAAATAATGTGAGAATGCCAATAGAGAAACTATTTTCTGGTCCAGGCGATGTGGACTCAGATATTAATCTTTGCAATACCAAAAGAGCTGAGCTGTCAGTATTGAAAGTAATGGTAATAGAGTAGGTACTTATGCATCAGGCAAAGGGATTGTGAGCAAAATTATCTCGGTACGAAATGTGATCCATAGATTTATCAATGATTTGAACCCGATTTGAACTGTGTCAACGGAACACTGAAAGGGTAAATTAACGACACGCAACCATTAAGACCGTGTAAAATTATTCAGCGTCCTGTCGGAGGTACGAAGAAGTTTGCACTTTGCATATTTAAAGAAACACTCGCCTTATCTGGCTCATCGGTGATTCTGTTCACAGATATTCTCGGGAGAAAAAGGAAGTACCAAGGGCAGGGCATAGTGCAACTGATCTTAGTAATACAATTCGCAGAGCTTTTAAGCATGCTGAACCTGTAGTTGAACATGAAGAAATAGAGAAATACGAAGTGGATAGGGAAAAAAATATAAAAGTTAGAAAGAACGGCTCGATTAGACTAATAACTGTATAGATATAATTATAACTAATTAAAATGTAGCCAAACGTAGGAGAGTATGCATTACACATCCTTTATTATGTAAGCTCATTTTTTTTGTAATCGTCAATTGCTTCAATACTGCGTAGTAAGGTAAGTAAACCTTTTTTTTCTCTTGGTCTTTTATCATTATTATTGCATTCACTGTCCAGCCTCGGTGGTGCGACCTGCAGAGGTGCGCCACTGCTACCACTGTTGGAGGTGGCCATCTGCTTCGTGGGCCATTTAAGTGTTAAGACACATAATAACTGTTGATGAAATACTTACCTACTGCATCAAAAGCTACTATGGCAAGGATACTTACGGCCGGGTGCTCGCATTAGGACAAAATTAAGTGCTGTTATGTGTTCAGTTGTCACATTAAAATGCCTTTGGCTACTTCACACCGATGGAAAAATAAAGCGTAGTGTTCAAGCATTGGCAATACAATAATTCGATGAATCCCTGCCGATGTATTTTATGTTAGGGCAGTGTCGATTTATTCTGCAGTCACCGTTGAATTATGTCTTCAATGTATGCGCTTTTAAAGTCTTTTTTACCTTTTTTGGCGGTACCCCTTTTCCTACCTGAATAGTCCAATGGTGTGATGCAAATAATTCCTTCTATCTCAGATTTTAAAGGCCAAGGATCTTGCAGCTTTGATAGCATTCAAAAGCCGCAAAGTCGTCGTCTAAATGCTTCGATGAATCTTTAGTTAGAGACATCACATTTAATTAAAGTAGGTATATGACCGAAGTAACATATTTGTGTATGGGAGGATAACGTTACAGAAAGTTATATGAAAAGGAATAGTCGTACTAGCCCTTTTCATTACAAGACAATTGCCCAACCCTTTTACTAACAGCGTCAACGGGCCGTGTCAACTCATTTCCGTGGCGACTCGATTGGTTCCAGGCATTGAGATCAATTAAAATGTGAGGATGCTTATTGGAGTGTGACGGTACGAGAAGGAATCCCGAGGGAAGATCGTGGTTACCAGGCTACGCTACTTTACGAATTATAGGATTAGGCGGTCAAAGATCACGGTTCACAAAATATCGGAGCTGATAGACCGCGTCACCTTAATTTGTAAACGAAATAGAACATGTATAAATGAAAAATGAAAATGAAAAGTTTTTATTTCTTTAGGCTTACAAATAAGCACTTAGACAGGTCATATTTATACTATTCATTATTATCAATTAAATTATTTTATAGTTCACTTCAATTTTTTGTCCACCAGTGGAAGAAGTGAGAAGAAACCACTAGTATGTTCATAACTTATGTAGTATGTATGTATGTAGTATGTACTTATGGTTACAATGGTTTTATAGTATGTAGTATAAAGCGATAATCTAGCATAGATGATAAGGAAATATGTGTCAGATTATCTCGGAAAATAAATGATAAGAAGTTCTAGAAATATTCAATACGAAAAAATACAAATAGCAATATATTCACATTACACATACTTTCAAAATTTATTTTTGCTTAAGTTATGTATCTTCAGAAATAGTTCACGCAGTGTCAGTAAATAATAACCCTGTTTATGTATAACAGACGATATTTTTTACAAATTTAAATGATATCTGGGCTAAACAGATAAGTTGCCAATAATATTAGCTTTCTCACACAAATACTAGGAACTCTAGCACTGTCGTTATTAATGCTCAACCGATGGTTTTACAACATTTAATCGACCCGACCGGTTTGCACGCTGATATCTGGCAAATAGCTGGAAGGGGTTGAGTAGAAACTATTAGATCAACTGGACCTAATGCTATATCATCTGTGGCAATACCTCAATGTAATGATTTGAAGGAAACCACAATAAAACGTTTAAGATGAAGCAACTTTTTAGATAAGTAAATATTAGGTACATAACTAGCGACGCTTTTCTTGACGGTAGGACAACCATAAAAAGTTCCGTTATTCCGTAGGACAGTTCTCACCAGGCTGTCCTAGGTTTACAGTCAGTCAGTGACAGAATTAGGGAATAATAATAACGTGGTGGTTATTTAAAATTGTAGAAGTATTACCTAGCTGTGAAAGAAGATTGCGACTTACGCGAGGTCTGTTATGATTTATTGTATCCAAATTGTACTAAACCATGCATTATGGTTTCTTAATTTAGTCTTGCCTTCTGCATTTAGTTCACATAGAACGCCCTCCAACCAGCTGGGATGACGACCTGTGAAACACTGTAGACAGATGCTGGATACGTCGAGCTGAAGGCAAGGCGCTATGGCAGTAATTATGTTTTCTCTATATTAATAATAATGTTGGAAAATCCACACATTAGGAGAGGCCTATATCCAGCAATATAGTCTGACGATGATAATTATGACTTATAATAATTACAAGCCCAGATACTTCAAGTCATGTTTCACGAAGACCGCAGGGCAGATTGGTGACAGCTACCGTTTGTACGCGCAAATTAATTAGACAACCGTTAGGGCTGATAGGAGTGTAATGTAAATAAAACTGGTCCAATACTCGGATAACTTAGAGAAATGGAGGAAACTATGTATCACACAGTTTATAATCTTCATCTTTATTCATTATAAGAGCTAAATTGGTAAGCTAGTAAACAAGTTTGTTAAAACTCATTGCAGCTTTTTTCACTTTTGAACAAAATGTTTTTTTGACATTGTCGTGCGAATTCTTATTCATTTCTATTGCTAAAGACCTGATTGATACTTCAGTCGAATGCGTCTTTTTATTCATATCTTTCAATAATTTTTTGTTATCTAATAAAAACGCAGAAAGAAATCATTCGTTTGTGGTTTCGAATAATTAAAAAAAAAAATCTAGCTGATCGAAATGGCCATTGGACACTGTTGAGTTGAACACGTAAGAGATTAAGAAACATAAATTTGGGCAGTGACCGATTCGTACCAGCAATGACGTCAAATTATGTGACCGTGCCAAATAGAATCTGTTGAAAATCCCTAATAGATTGTACTAAGAATTTTACCTTCACAAAAAAGGCGTACGCTTCATAAACCAAGAGATTAACAACCAAGTGTTCAGCCTTCTAACCTCCGTTGAATTCCATTCACACACTGACTTCTCATTTCAGTTGTTTTTTTAGCAAACACTCAAGTTATAGTTGTCTTAGTCCACATTCTTTCCAAGAACCAAGTTAGATTTATAGACATAGTTGACATTGATGCTTTAACTTCGGAGAATACTGATATCAGACCCCTTATATTGTAAAAATGCAAATAATAAATAATAATAAAATATTTATTTACCAAAAAACACATGCGAAATAATTTAAAATACAGTGGCAGTGGAACTCAAACTAAGCAAGAATGCTTGTATCTTGAGGTCCATGAGTGCGTTTGACAAGCAGGATTTAAGAGGATGTGCAGATACAGTATGTGCTAAATTTACAAAACAGAATAAAACTAGCTTTCTTTAACAAATAATAATATTTCTTTAACAAATAGGATTCGAAATGGTATCCTGGAATGCGAATAAGTTCTAGCGAGTTCGGAATGTGATATTGTGTGCCGAGTGTGTACTAGTGTGTTGTGTGCCTAGAATATTAGTTTGTGTACTGAATATGTGTGTGTGTGTGTGTGTGTGTGTGTGCGTGCGCGCGTGTGTGTGAGAGGGTGTGTGAGGGTGTGTGTGTGTATGTGCGTGCGAGTGGGTGTGTGTGTGTGTGTGTGAGAGAGAGAGAGAGGGTGTGTGTGTGTGTATGAGAGGTAGGTCTGCGAGTACAAATAAAGTCAGATGAGGTTTTCTGTTTCAGAATAGGTTAGTTCTAAGAGCTTGTTTTAATTAGTGATTTACACGAGAATAAGGATGTATCTTTTAAGTCGCAAAGTTTGCATAAGCATTATTTTTGCTCGTTACAGTAAGTTAACTTCCATTGACATATTTTTGAATACGGAAATTTTACTTTTAAATGAACCTTGATTACACCGAAATTGTTATTCCTTTACAAATTAAAAAAACATTTTCCCTTCTCTTCGTTACTTCATTTTGCTTACAGAATATTTTAATAGCAAAAAATATATTTCATCAATGCTTCCGGTTAATAAGTTCCAGCTACCTTATTATTTAGCGTTATGCGGCGTCTACGCTTTTTGCTCACAAATTATCATTTCATAATACTATATAAGCAGAGTTATTTCTTTAAATTACCTCGAGATGGTATCAGTCACAAAATCCATTATATTATTTATCAAGTGTGTAATTTGAATCATAAATTTTATGGTTCCACTTACCTACGGGCGTGCTTTAAGTGTTTTCAATTTCACTATGTGGTTTACCGTTAACAAAATACTGGTATCAATCATAATAAAGTTTGGCGATTCGTCGGAATATTTGGACGCTTATTATTAGCAATTGTCCGACGGAATGGGTATCAAGTTGCACGTAATTGAATTTTAAGTTGTTGGTTGGTTTGATTAATTTTGAACCATAATGGTGTATAGTTGGGTATGGTTAGTTTTGTTGAAAATTAGTGTTGGTTATAATTATGGTTTTGATCTCTGCGACTCTTCTATCATCCAAAATTTACTCTTCAAGCTATACATAAAATGTCTTAGACGCAATAGAGAGACGTCCTACCGGTACTGCACTTTCTCTAATTGATCCAACGTCCATATCTCTAAGGTTTGCTAGAACAAAACTAGGGTATGCAGTATGAGGCTTAAGCTCGTCTATGTAGGTTTTATAACTTCATGCTTTACAGTTTTAACTTTTGCGGCAGTCAGCCCACAATTGTACCCTATACTATAAGTCTCTTGTTTCGAATAAAGATTTTTGTATTTTTTGTATTTGTATGCTGCATAATCATACATTTATAAAATAGGTGTATGTACCATACACAGTAAAGAATTACAGAGTTAGAGTATTCGATGGAAGAAAACTAGGGTATGCAGTATGAGGCTTAAGCTATGTATACATTGCCCTGTTTTATAAATTTATGCTACACACCGTTGAATGTTTAAAATAGTTGTATGTACTGTACATTAAATAATTACAGAGAGTTTTCGATAGAAAATCGTAGAACTAATGCACCATTATCATTCATACAGGGTGTCACGAAACATGTTTACCTAGCACTAGCTAGCCGCTAGCCAAAAGGGATTCTGAACCCCGCGGGAATTCAATTTAAAAACATTTTTTCTTAGTTCGTCTTATATGTATTTAATGTGTATTCTTTCATTATTATTATTGTGTCGAAATTTCAAAGGATTTGCATATTTTTTGTTATATTTTTTTTTTACAAAACTCTAGTTTAACTTAACCATTTGTGAAATATTTTATAATGTTAAATAATGTAAGAGTACGTGTAAAAGAACACGAATAGGAAGAAAAAAAATAACTATTTATTTAAAAATATCCTCGCGATCTAGAATCATGCTTAATATAAAATAATATGTTACGTGGCACCCTGTATTAGTCCAGTCACACCGTGATCCAGCAGTTACAAAAGGCTGTAGCATAAACTTTTAATGACCGGCTTCAACATCAATAAAATTGCATTGCAAGTAATTTGCAGTCATGGTAATTATCTTCTTAATTTTGAGAATTATCAGGCTAATGAAACATTTATTATCTCTGTTCTGTTTCAAGATTTTAATGTTTCAGTTTCATTGCACTTGTTTATCATTATTTATCCTCATTCTTGGGATTAACAAATGAAAATTAAATTAAATGCGTTTATTTGTAATAAAACATTCGTATGTACATATAAATAAGACGTTAATTAATAAAAACAATAGGTACGGTATAAACGATATACGACGATAATATAATATTACTAGCTGCACCCCGCGGTTTCACCCGCGTGGTGATAGATATTTTGGATAATAGATAATATATCTTTATGAATTGTAGCCTATGTGTTATTCTGATATGTAAGCTATATTATTGTGAAGTTTCATTAAAATCCATTCAGTAGTTTTTACGTGAAGGAGTAACAAACATTCATCCATTAGTAAGATTTAACTTAGTTTTAACTACAAAATGGTCCCTTCTCATGAAAAAAAAAACCTGCGCCGGGGCCTATGCAACTAGCGTATGTAACCTGGGGCCTAACCTCTGCCAACCTCCCCAACCCTCGAAGTAAAAACTCAGTAGAACTTCACGAACCTAGATCACGTAGAAAAAAAACGAATGCCACTCATGGATAAGCTTTTAAAACTCCATGCTTTCAAAATCTATCCAATGATTGCTGTCACCAGCATTTCTACTGTCATTTGTCCGATACGTCGTTTCGAATTTGTGTTCGGTAGTGATTCAAAGCTCAGCCTATCGAATTAACTCATCATAGCTCACGACGTTATCACACGACGACATCGGTAGCAGTATTCATTCGGTATTCTTTTTTTGGGATTGACATGCGTCGAATGTCACTTGTTTTAATACGTCGTAATGCTCAACCTTTACTGTGCCACTATCTGTTCAGTTAACAGCGTCGCTAGTGATGAGTATGTCGTAAGAATTAGACAGAAGTTTTTAAGTAATGGCTGTAGTTCCAAATTTGTCCACCTGAACGGATAAGTTTGTGGTTGGATAGGGTATGTCTCACTGGCTGTCCGATGCTGCTGATATTTTTTTTAATTATTTAGTTCCTCTTTAATAACTTTGACAGCCATTTTAGTGGTCTTTATCTCTTTGAAAGGACGTGGTACTTTAGCCGTCAAGATTTATTGGTCACATTGATATACATTATATATATTGGTAATTCATTATATATATTGGGGAGTTCGAGGCTATTCGGTAAACCGGTGGTGACAGAGAGCCGGTCTAATTCTCTGTCAGTCTGTTTGATACCTATCAAAGGGTTTCATAGGAATGGATATTATAAAACTTGAAACTGAAACATGTTAATTTATTTTATATTAAAACTTAGTTAAATGTTATTGATACGGTTTTACTACAATACAATACACTATAAATCTATAGAATACATTACTTTGTTTTATTTTAAGACCTTTTTTTGAATAAATAAATATTAAATAATATTTAATATTATTACTCGCTCGTTGAAATTTGTGGCAAATATTTTTGCGTTTTTTTTTAATTCTTACAAGGACAACAAATTCTTAAAATTGTTAATTTTAACTTTAAGTTACTACAGGATTCCCCAAAACCAAGAAAAATAGCGAAAATATTACCACAAAATAAATTATACACTAGTACATATTCAAACAAAAAAAGTTTGCCGAACGCCTCCAGCTAAAAAGCCAAGTCGTTTGTAAAAAGAATTAATAACAACCTAGCTAGAGAGTCCATTGCGAAATATCAATTAACATGGTTGGCATGCAGTAGACACGTAGAAATTATAAAATTACGACCTCCCCAGGCACTTGTAATCAAAGAAACAAATATAGTATACTAAGTCATATACATAAAAAAAAACTTGATATTAAATGGCATAACTGAAACCATGGAATGCCTGAAAAACTAAATCAGTATAAAAACGAAGACAAAATAAATAAATACTGCTGGACAATCCACACATCACCATCTAGCCCCAAGCTAAGCAGAGCTTGTGTTATGGGTACTGATATACTTTATACAATAAATTACATATATATATATTTTTATGATACATTGAACATAATACGAAAACTCAGTACAAATATTTGTCCCAAGGCGGATATCGAACCCGCAAACTCCTGCGTCGCATGACGACCTTCGCCGACCGCGCCACATCAGCCATCAACAATATGAAATGGTCGAGTAGGTACTTTAAAGACGAAATAAAGTCTAAAAACAAAGATACAAACGAGTACAAACTACATATTTTATTAGTTGAACAAAATTATCATTTCAAAAGTAAATAAAGTACCTAAGGTCTAAGATTTTATGGAGATTAAAAATAAATAAAGGATCAACACACCGAGATGATAGTCATTTAAAAACTATAAAGGATAAATAAAGTTTTATTAACCAGAAAAGGATGCATTTGGTTCATAAGTGCTCTGTTTTGTTGCTTTTGAATGTATTTTATGGGTTATAAAATATATTGGAGTACCGAGCAGGTAACCAGTTAGGTTTACCTACCCCAAGGCGGGAGCGTTTACTAGCGAATGAATCACTTTTGTTGCGACTCAGTACTATTTAAAAATAATATTCACAAGAGTTTGTAACCTCTTTTGTATATAAATTTGGAACTTTATGTGTGCAAAAACTGTGACTGAAAATGCAGGTCTTAACTCACCGTCGTCGCCATAAGTGGTCGCTTACCGAGACCCTAAAATGTTAATCATGACTGTAAATATTTTTTTTATTAAAAACCAAAAGGCAATTTCACATCCTCCATTCAAAATAACCGGTCGCTATTTCGGTTCGTCTCTCAAAGAACAATTTCGTTAAATTTGTTTGCATGTAGTTGATCCTGATGGGCCGACGTCGGCAGTTATGTATGCCATCTTAAGAACGAAAATACACGGTGTGGTTTTTTTCAATCCATCCATAAACCTATTTTGGTATATATCAAATTTTTTATTTTTAGGACAGGTATGTATATAACAATTACGATATTGAACAATACGTAAAAGACTTGTTGACACAGTAAAAACACAACAAAATACATATAATAAAACGCTACAACAATTTTGGTGATTTTTGAAGATCTTCGCCAATTCTTAATATATTATGATGATTCTTTTGTATGAATTCTTCGAAAATTAAACTTTTATGGGACTCACTCAAAATCACCCTTTAGACAAGTACAAAAAAACTTTTAGACAACTAAAATCAAACTTTTATGGGGTAGTCCCATAAAAGTTTGATTCTCGAAGAATTCATTTGGACGCCGTAAACGTATCTAAAACATCAACATGATTATTTTCACAATTAGCGAATGGTAACTAATGATTTCCATGGCAATGGGCATATACAAGAGCATAACAAATTATGTACAAAGTTGACGGATAGCTGATCGCATAAAACAAAAGAAGACAGATCTGTTCTTTCGATGATTTTCGTATTCTCACGCTATCTTTAAAACCCTTGTAGAGATACGTACCCATTTTTTAGTTCCACATTGAAGATAAACTTTGGCGTGCCTACTTGCCGGCCGTGTATACACTTCCCTGGTTCGATGTATGCTCTTAAATAACAATGATTGTGTATCCGAATGAATGAGCCATACGATTGGTATTCTGACTTCATGTTCGGTTTTAAGGATCAATGTTTATCCTTTTGAGAATTTATCGTGACTTTGAGCTAATCAAGTAACAAGGTTTAGTACTGTTGTAGGTACTTTGAAAAAGTATAAGTAGTTGTAAACTTGTAAATGGTTTTAAATATTTATGAGAATACAATACAATATATTACACTTTCAATATATTACACTCCAAAGGCGTGGAGAGGGAGTTTGGTGGTGCTCTTTTTTAAGAAGGGAGATAAAACCCTTCTTAAGAATTACAGACCCATCTCACTCTTGAGCCACGTCTATAAGCTGTTCTCACGAGTGGTCACAAACCGTCTCGCCAGGAGACTCGACGAGTTCCAGCCACCGGAACAGGCTGGGTTCCGCGGAGGATATGGCACCATAGACCACATACACACTGTGAGGCAGATTATACAGAAGTCCGAAGAGTATAATCAGCCCCTGTGTCTGGCTTTTGTGGACTATGAGAAGGCATTTGACTCCGTCGAAACCTGGGCTGTTCTGGATTCCTTACAGCGATGCCAAGTAGACTATCGTTATATCCAGGTGCTGAGTTGTCTCTACGAGGCCGCCACCATGAGTGTCCAAGTACAGGGTCAGCAGTCTAAACCCATCCAATTGCACAGAGGAGTGAGGCAGGGGGATGTCATATCCCCGAAACTGTTCACGTGCGCATTGGAAGATATGTTTAGATTGCTGGACTGGAAAGGAAAGGGCATTAATATAAACGGCGAGTACATCTCACACCTGCGATTCGCTGATGACATAGTCTTAATGGCGGAGTCGCTTGAGGAACTGAACCAGATGCTGGACGGCCTAGCTTCAGCCTCCCGATGTATCGGTCTTGGCATGAATTTGGATAAAACCAAAGTCATGATCAATGGTCACATTGATCCAAGGCCGGTGGTCGTACATGGTCACCTTCTCGAAACTGTTTCCGAGTACACTTACCTTGGGCAGATTCTGCAGTTGGGTAAAAACAGTTTCGAGAAGGAGGCCAAAAGGAGGATCCAGCTGGGCTGGGCAGCATTTGGGAAACTACGTCAAGTCTTTACGTCATCCATACCGCAATGCTTGAAATCGAAAGTTTTCAATCAGTGCGTCCTACCCGTTATGACCTACGGAGCTGAGACGTGGACACTCACGATAGGGCTGGTCCACCAGTTCAAAGTCGCTCAGCGAGCTATGGAAAGAGCTATGCTCGGAGTTTCTCTGAAGGATAGGATTCGTAACGAATACATCCGACAGAGAACCAAGGTTATCGACATAGCTCAAAGAATTAGCAAGCTGAAGTGGCAGTGGGCCGGCCATATCTCGCGAAGAACCGACGGCCGATGGGGCAAACGTGTTCTTGAGTGGAGACCACGACTCGGTAAACGTAGTGTAGGACGCCCTCCGACCAGGTGGGATGACGACCTGCGAAAGACTGCAGGTAGATGCTGGATGCGGCAAGCTGAAGACAGGGCGCTATGGCGCTCATTGGGGGAGGCCTATGTCCAGCAGTGGACTGCTATAGGCTGATGATGATGATGATGATATTACACTTTAATAGCACACCAAGAAAATACAGAAATACAGGAAAAAAGATAACATAGTTGCACAATGGGGGCCTTAAGAGGCCTCCGGAGGGACGAATTCTTCATACAAACGTAATACCAAAAATTTTTCCAATTCAAGCATATTTCCACTATAATATTGTATTATTTGTATTTGAATAGTATTTATCTAGGTTCCTAAATAGTTTTTTTTTCATAATACTTACCTAAAATTAAATGAAAGCCAATCGCATTTTGTACATTTTTATGCGAAAATGGACAAGTTTTTTTGCTATTTGTTTCGTATTAAAAACATCAATATCTTACGTTTTATTTATTAAGGAACATAGCTTATATTGTTTAGTTACAGAATAACAATATTTTTTGTGAAGAATACAAAAAGTTTTCAGTCATAACTTTTGGTATTACGGAACAAACCAAATTTTGAACGGGTTATATTGCTATCGCGCACGCATGGGGCGCGGCGCAAGGGTTAAACAGGGACAGCGATATTCGGAGCGATTTTTGCAAGCGAGGGTCCGGACCGTCGCTTCCAGGCGACCTTGGCCAGGACCAACCAGAGAATATTATTCTATCAGACAACAGTATCTCAAATGTGCAGTAATTTGCATTGTCAATGACCAAATATGTTGTGTTTTATCCAAATTATTAATTTAATAAATATAAAGCAAACCGTTAGGAGTCTTGACAAAATTATCAGTCAGCCACAGTTACACACTTTTCTTTAATACAGAGTACTTTGAGTTTATTTATTACTAGAGGTAGTTTCTGCCCGCGGCTTCGCACGCGTTGTTTAAGGTTATTTATATCCCATGGGAACTGATTCATGCTATAAAAAAACCATGTTTTATTCCAGGCCAAAATTTTTGCACTTTGTAGTACATACAAAATTTCAGCCCGATCCGATCCGTTTAGTAGTTTAGACGTGAAGGTAACAAACATCAAAACTTCCCAAATTTTAATATTTGTGTGATTTTCTCGACATTTACTTCGCTTTTATCGAGAATATAATCAAAGAGCTTGTCAAATATCATTATCGTCACATGATGGATGGCTAATTCTTGCTCTTCATCTGATTAAGGCGCGTGGGACAGAGTACACAATACAACATTCTTTGCGTATATCAATAAACGATCAATGGTAAGTAGGTGGTATCCATACTAATATTATACACTACTTTCTGCCCGCGGCTTCGCACGCGTTGTTGCTATGAAAACGTTTGGAGGTTATTTCTATCCCATGGGAACTGATTTATGGGAAAGAAAGTAGCCTATGCTACTAACCATCCTTTCAACTAGCTTAATGCCAAAAATCAAGTTAATTAGTTGCTTAGTTAGGATGTGAAGGGAGGACAAACTAACAAACACACTTTCAAATTTATATTATAAGCTAAGATTCGAAAGTAACAAAGTCTGTCTGTTTGTTATCTTTTTACCCTGAACGGAGATTAATAAGATTTGGCAGGAAGATAAATGGTATCCCGTGGACAAAAATAGGCTACTTGAAAAGCGCGTGCGAAGCCACGGGTTTTGCAGCAGCTCATTACTATATAAAGAAGCTAGTTTCCTACCTAGGGCTTTATATGAATATTTAATCTTTGGGCATAGAATTATAACTGGGCTTCCCTTTACCCTAAACACCTAAAAGTTTTAAATTACAAGAATTGATAAGCTGTAGTAACGCATATGAATTTCCTGGATAAAATAAATTATGGGTATAATATAGATCCAGATAATAAACAGCCTATTTGTTATTGAAGGCCTAAATAAAACTGTATTTACCAGTGACAAATTTAAGTCAATATTTAGTTAGTGTTGTAGATATTATGTTTATTCTTAGGTTAAAGTTTATCATGAAAAACAATCCAAAATATTCGAGTACATAATTGTTCAAAACTTATTGACGCCTTAAACGAAAACAAGTAGCCAGTAGAAATAAAAATTACCACAAACCTAGGTTCGTGTACCTTTAAAGAAAGGGACTGCTAACAGTGCTCTTAGAATCGTGAGTCACTTAAAAAACAATCACATCCATTAGACTTTGATAGAGGCAGTCCAAAACAATTGTTCGTCAAAACGGGGCATTTAGCGTTTACCTGACAGCAATTTGATCAATAGGCTGAACCAGTGCTCTTATCAAGATAAAATATAAATAAATAAATAATCCAGGACAATTCACACAGCATTATCTAGCCCCATGGTAAGCAGAGCTTGTGTTTTGGGTACTAGATAACTGATATACATAATACAATACATTACATAGATAGATATTTTTATTATACATAGAAAACGACCAGAACACCCGAAACAAATATCTGCAAATCGTACACACATTTGTTCCGAGGCGGGAATCGAACCCGCAACCTCCTGCGTCGCAGGCGGACCTTCGCCCACCGCGCCACATCGGTCGTCTAAATATCAAACGATGCTAACTACAATCAGGCTAAGTTCAGTTGTACACCGTTTCACCTTATTTCTTATTATACCTCTATATAAATAAAATAATATAATAAAAAGGTAGGTTAATGCTGGATGCGTAAAGTTGAAGACAGGGCGCTGTGGCGCTCATTGGGGGAGGCCTATATCCAGCAGTGAACTAACATAGGCTAAAGATGATAGTTAAAATAATATAGATAATAATTTATAGTAAGATTTGACTTGTCTGAGTGCTTATTTTGTAACCCTAAAGAAATAAAAGTTTTTTTTATTTTGCCACGCTCGTGTCGAAACATATGCTATTTTTTAGACAAATTACGTTAATTATTATATATTAGTTTTTCCTTTAGTTTGTTAGTTTTAATAAACAAATTGACTTATCGTATTATTATTTTATTTTTTTCATCGATAATTAATTCCAACCATATCGCAGTGGGTACACGGGTAAACAGGAATTACCCCTACACCCACCGGTGGGTGAAGCCAGTGGGTGCACGGGTCGCGGGTCCTTTATCCGTTAGCTAAATTTTGACATTAATTTTGTTATAAGTTCTACCTGCTTCGTAATAAGCCATATTCTGAGTCGATTTTGCCTCGTAGTTAACGAAACGTGGTAACTGATAGGGGAACAGTTCCATATCTGCGATATTGAAGTAATTTTACCGGAGGGCATGTCTATAACAGACACTTTGGGGACATTAATAGTGCAAAATTGAGTAGAATTTACTGAATGGTGGGAAACTTTGAAATCCTTGTACTAATATATTTCGTTGTTTGAATTAGTGTAGGTTGATGTGCCATCTATAACTAATAAATGATACAGAAAAAATCGATGTAAAATTCAGCGAAAGACCTTAACCAATCACGGAATAATAAATAAATAAATTATGCTAGACCATTATCACATTGGTGTTATGGGTGCCAGATAACTGATATACATAATACATTTCATAGATAAATGGATTATTTTGGTATACTATACATACAAATATCTGCAGATCGAACAAACATTTGTCCCGAGGCAGAAATCGAACCCGCTACTTCCTGCATCGCATGCGGACCTTCGTCCAGCGTACCACAGAGGTCGTCGCCGTCGAATAATGTCCAGATTTAGCCCACACTCGAACAGCAGGGTTCTAATACTGTACAATCAAATCAGTCGTGTATGCTGTCCCTGTTGCTTACAATGGCCGCGTGATCTTGGATTTGGACGCCCCACTTCCGTGGTATGTGATGCTGGGAGAAGTGAGAATATTTGGAGAAGGCATCATCCTGAAATAAATAAAACGTTTGAGATTGAAAGAGCTATTTGTGGATACATCGCATTGTATTGGGGACGCCAGCAGTGGACGTGTACCTATGGGCTGATAATATACTGTTGATGATTGAAAAGATTTTACTATATATGCTTATCTAATCCTATTATCACTATTCTGAGCTATTGAAATAAAATGTGCATAAAATATATAAATAAATAAATAAATAATGCTGGACATTCGAAAATTGAGATCATTGATTCAATCAATAATATTGCAATATTGAAAATAATATATTCGAAAAAAAAATTGTAAACATTTGTTGATAAAACTTTATCACTGCATAGTATAAAACAAAGTCGCTTCCCGCTGTCTGTCTGTCCCTATTTATGCTTTCATCTTTGAAACTGCGCAACGGATTTTGATGCGGTTTTTTAATTGATAGAGTGATTCAAGAGGAAGATTTATAAACCATTTGATTCATAGATTTCCACGAAGTCGCGGGGTGCAGCCAGTAATAAAAATATGTATCTTTTGACTACTCAAAGTATATCTAATGCTGTCGTTATATTTTAGCCGCGTATGACAACCTATCAAGCGTTCTAAGCTCGACATCAGCAATAATCTGAATCATAATACCAACCAAAATCCAAATCAAACGCGATACGGCAGATATACTAAAATCAAAGCCAAGGAAATGACAAACCATGAATGAGATATCACCATTCCACTAAATAGAAATACAATTGCTAAGACAGATTCACACGATGCGTGTAATTGGCGCTGGTATCGCGCACGGATGATTTATACAATAGAACATAGCGGGAATTATGGTTCCTTTTATCAACTCGTGTATAAACTGTCTTTATACACTTGTTGGGTATAAGAAATATCTATGTTTGATATCTAACATTCTGAATAAATTTTTCCTGCAGTTATCACTATCACTACATATGTATATCATCATCATCATCATCATCATCATCATCAGCCTATAGCAGTCCACTGCTGGACATAGGCCTGCCCCAAAGAGCGCCATAGCGCCCTGTCTTCAGCTTGCCGCATCCAGCATCTACCTGCAGTCTTTCGCAGGTCGTCATCCCACCTGGTCTTAAAGTGACTTTGCTTTATACTATAAGCAAAGTCACTTCCCGCTTTCTGTCTCTCCCTATGTATGCTTAGATCTTTAAAACTATGCAATGGATTTTGATGCGGTTTTTTTAATAGATAGAGGTTTTTTGCATTTGACACATACCTAGATTTCCAAGCGGGCGAAGCCGCGGGGCGCAGCTAGTAACATATGTTGCAAGAGTGGGACGTCCTGTGCTTTGTTAATTTCTCATATGAAGTTTTCTTTTCCTAATGACTTTTAATTACACTTTGACTGCGGTTTTTTTTCGACGATTGCGATCTTTTTTTTTACCTAAAAAATTCGTGCTGCCGCTCTACACAGAGCGATTGTGTTGCACCGCACATGCGTTTCGTTCAAAAAATATTACAGCTCTGCCTAGTCACAAAGATCTGTATTTTCTCAGCCGCTGCGCTAGTGTGGATTTACGCATATTAGTCACTTGTAGAAAACTCATACCGTGCGTTTTCAGCACTCAAAGTATTAATTTGATTTAAAATAGTAAAGCATTCTGTAACAACTCAACTCTTGCTTCCTTCTTAGTTCCCTGACCTATGCACCGGAACCAATCTAAATTTTCCCCGGTTCATATTTCACAACACATTTGTCTAAACCACCGACTTTGTAATTACTCATCGCAGCAAATTGATATTATAACCGGTAATGATATTAGAAAGTTTATTTATTAACTGTGTCGAGACGTGATCAAAACGTTTTATGCACATTGGCATCAGGGCATAGCTAACGTAGCCAGGTTTTATTGAATGAAGCAAGTCATAATATGACGACCGATGTGGGACGGTGGGCGAAGGTCCGCCTGCAACGCAGGAGGTTGCGGGTTCGATTCCCGCCTCGGAACAATTGTGTGTACGATCTGCAGATATTTGTTTCGGGTGTTCTGGTCGTTTTCTATGTATAATAAAAAATATCTATCTATGTAATATATTGTATTATGTATATCAGTTATCTAGTACCCATAACACAAGCTCTGCTTACCATGGGGCGAGATAATGCTGTGTGAATTGTCCAGCATCATTTTTTTTATTTTTAAATAATATTTGCAAGAGATGTTTTTTTACGAAATTATCGATATTAATCTTTTAATTTTGCTGAAAAATGTGACGACTAATGTTTTCAGCATTCCGTCTGGAAGTCTATTTTGAAAAACGAACGAAGTTGACGGATGAATTCGGATCACACAAAACAGATAAACATGTTATAATAATAAGTTAAATTATACGTCTCAATGGATAATGAATTATTTAGTTAAGTCATTAATATCAAAAAACGAAGGACAGTTGATTTGTTCTACGATGACCTTACTTAAAAAATATTTTGACATTTCGGTGTCAGGTAGTGACGCGTTCGAAGCAATACAGAAATAAATACTTAAAGGGTGGCCTTATCGCTGAGAGCGATCTCTTCCAGGCAACCTTAGGATGTACATTATCAAATGAATGCCTACCTTTTTTATTTAAACACTAGCTTAGTCTCTAATTCTTCCCTAAATAATACGTCCTCAGTTCGTTTAAAAAAACTATAGATACAAAATACATTATTTAGACAATAGTATATACATAAATTCGATATCAACAATGAAGTAGATGATACGGTAACCGACACGGTAGGAGATACCGATCGGTTTGGTTCATTCATCATATAGAAATAGAAATTTGGTGGGCTTCGATAGTATCGGCAATCGCTTCAACTATTAACAGTTGCGTATGTAGGACTACCTCGTTCCCGCACATACAATGTAAGAAGAATTCTAGAATAATACATTTCGGTAGAGTAGTCCTCTGTGGCGCAGGAGTTATTGGGTTCGATTCCCTTAGAAAATGCCGTGTGTATTGTCATCATTATTTATTTATAACTCAAGTTAGAGTATGTTTCAACTTCATAATAATAGTAAGTACCTGGTACCTACCTATATTCATTCGTTCAAATAAGGCTTCAATTTCAACCTCTAGCAATACGTAATTTATTATTTTAACTGCCCTCGTACGTAAGGGTGCATCTGTATGCACCCTCTGAAGGGTTGGCTGACATAAATTCGTTTTTATTACAAAGGCTTCATCCTTGATTACAGAACAAGTTAATCAGTATAATGAATCATTCATTTTGATTTTGAAGGCCGGCTTTTTGTGATTAGCAGATTGTTCAGCTGCTAGTTTTATAAATAATGGATTTATTTAACCCGTTGACACAGGAGGATTAAAAAACCTCGTATAATAAATAAATAAAATAAAAAAACCTTTATTCACTGACCAATGTATGATAATGATAAATGAAGTATTATTAAAAAGTATCTTATTGATCCTATCATTTATGAACTAACTGAATTCTTCAGCAACCAGTTTGTTGGTCAGGTTGTCCTTCGACATAGGCCTTCCCTAGCTTCTTCCAATCGTCTCTGTCACGAGCTAGTCTTCTCCATCCTTTTGTTAGGTCATCTTCCCATCTCTTGATATTACCTCGTATGATTACAATTTTATAACATTTGATGATGAATTTGAAGATCTACAGTTTTACATTCATTTCTATAATTATAATTAATAAATAATGCTGGACAATCCACACAGCATTATCTAGCCCCAAGTTAAGCAGAGCTTGTGTTATAGGTACTAGATAACTGATATACATAATACAATACATTACATACATAGATAGTTAATTTTTATTATACATAGGAAACTACCAGAACACCGGAAGAAATATGTACAAACTTTTATCCCCAGGGTGGGAATCGAACCCGCAATCTCCTGTGTAGTATCGCAGGTGGACCTTCACCCACCGCGCCACAGAGGTCATCTCTCCGTATTGCGTTAAATAACATTTCGGCATAGGACAACTTCGCCTTATATATTTAAGCGAAGAATCTGAGTTTGAACTCTATATTCGTTCCCAACAGTCTTCGTGTTTACGACTGTGTACGAATTTCGTGCTAACAATCCACGCTGCTAAATCCATCGATCTTAAACGGAATGTACACTAGTTGATTCTGCTTGGCGTGGGAGCAACGTCACCATAAAACATTATTGTAGGACACAAGCTGTACCGCCCGCGAACATGATTGAATTTTATAGTGTGCTTAGAGCTTTACTTGGTCACTGCTTTGCATATTTCTTGGCGAAATATTACGAGTATTGTAACAGTTTCGATCTTTGGTAGCTGGATTCTGAAGCATCGTAAAGTCTAAGTTTAGCATTTGTTTTCATGGAATGGTTCAAAGGTATAAATCGGAATGGTTTATGAAAATGGAAAGATTGAAACCTTTTAGGTATGTACGTTACGTCGAACCATACCTACCTATATTGTTAAACATTTAGGGAAGGAGTTTTATGTTTGTTGACAGATTGTTTGCATAAACTTTGAACGAGGATTTTAATTGACGACCGATGTGGCGCGGTGGGCGAAGGTTCGCTTGCGACGCAGGAGGTTACGGGTTCGATTCCCGCCTCGGAACAATTGTGTGTACGATCTACATATATTTGTTCCGGGTGATCTGGTCGTTTTCTATATATAATAAAAAAATATCTATCTATGTAATGTATTGTATTATGTATATCAGTTATCTAGTACCCATAACACAAGCTCGGTAAGCAGAGCTTGTGTTATGGGTACTAGATGGGGCTAGATAATGCTGTGTAAATTGTCCTGCATTATTTATTATTATTATTATTTATTGAATTAGGTATTCTTTTGAGGTATTAATTGCGCAAAATCTAATTCGATTTTGAAATATATACATATATCTTATTTTAATTTTTCGGTAAGA
This sequence comes from Eupithecia dodoneata, assembly GCA_947044415.1. Lineage (NCBI taxonomy): Eukaryota > Metazoa > Arthropoda > Insecta > Lepidoptera > Geometridae > Eupithecia > Eupithecia dodoneata. Next base: position 4,375,359 of record OX345665.1, read on the forward strand.
GAAGAAAAGTTTTGATCACAACGATCTCAATGATTTCCGCGATTCAGCTAACGATGACCAAATTCAGTTTTACAACCTATTGGCACATTTCCCAATAAATTCAAGCTCATAAACGCACCCCCTGAGGCAAATAAAACACCATCCCGCCCGAACGATGCCACTATAATATGCATACAGTCCACTTTATTTGAGGTTTACTACCAAATTGCAGTAAATAGGAAACTGTTGTACCTCCGCCTGACAATCTGGTCCTGTAGGGCTAGGATTTCGTTTTTACGTGCCCCTGAATAATATATTAAGTCTGAGGGTAGGATTTATGAAGGGTGGCAAGGGTTTTAATCTTGCGAAACGACCATAACAAGACGTATGGGCAAATTACTGAATCCGTTATTAGCTTACGATTAAATGGCTACTTGAGTTTTGGTAGAACCCTTTTAATATTTTAATTTAATAGATCAAAATGGTTGGATTTGGGTTGAGATTTGCATGCGTTAGCTGAACTGTGTTTTATGGACGATTAGGTAAATGTTAGTGGTTTTCGCACGTCTTTGTTAATGTCGTCTCGGGTTTCGGTCGTGTTTAGTACGGTTAACTTTGGAATTGTCGCTTGGTTATTGTCAACTTTAGTGTTAGGCAATTTAAGTATTTTGTTGTAGTTTAGGCACTCCCATTTTAATAGACCGTCATCGACATAAATTACTTTTCGAATACAGTCTAGACATGACTATTGAGTTTATTAGATAGGACCTGATAAAAATAAAAATGTAACTTATTAATTTTATTGCCCGCTGCAGTAATAAAAGGCGTTGACACGTTCAAGAGATTAATTAATTATATGGTGAAAATATCCTTGAATTATGCAAAATCTAGATTATAAATTATGTGTAGCATTAAATCTACCGCATGGCTGGAATTTTATGATATAATTTATGGCAATATGTCGTGTAAGAGATTCGCTCACAATATTGGAGGTTTTATGTTCCACGACGTCGTACTTGCTGGAATATTTATGTATATGTCATAAAGTGAATTTGTCAGTTTAAAATTGGTTTAATAATAATAATTGTACGTAACCCAGTCCATCCATCTATCACAACAGCCTGTTTTTATTTCTTTCATTTTTCTTTGCAATAGTCTCTACACCTGGCGGATACCATCTTTAGGTGTATCATATTGTGCACCCGAGGATGATACCCGCTATGTGTAGCCATCGCCTTTAGATTAACTTCTCAAAGGGCCTCTGTGCTGTTGGCTTCGGCCCCACGCAAGCCTTCTAAAGGACCAGGTATCTTTATGACCCGAGATCATGGTAAATGAGAGATATTGTACGTAAAAAATAAGTAAAATCTAGTTGATTTTGGTAATGCTTACTAATAAATAAATCATACTATGTCTAGGAAGGTACCTATGAAGATATTAGTAATATGATTTATTTATTTTTGTACCAAATTTATTGAAATTGTACTTAATTTTATAAAAAGCTAAATTTTCTCAATAAGTAATTAATGCGAAGCACAGTAATCTAGGAACACCTACATTAAAAAATTTAAAAACAAAAAAAACTACACTGACCACTGCCATAAATATAATAAATAACCATAACGGAATAATATCAACAGAACTGACAGTATAACGATAATGGACATCGTTAAAATTGAACAAAACGCTTTGCAGTAAAATTTACCAGATAATAATGTCGTCTAACCCTTTTAAGATGACACGATGAAGCAGTGCGAATAAAGAACACATGTTTCGCTTTTAGAAGATAAAATTGAAAAATATGGCCCAGATAAAAACGGAGAGGTTAAAACGTTTAAATCCATAAAATTTAAACAACTACATTATTATTTATTTCTTTTCTTAAATTCATATAATTCTTTCCATCCAAAGGTTGCTTGAAAGAGATCGCTTCGAAGCGATAAGGCCGCCCATTGTTACTTGTCGGATATAATGTATTTTTGTAATGATTTGACTTACAATAAAGAATTTTTGTTTTGTATTGTATTATTTGTTTTCTGTTTTGTGTGGTATAATTAAGTGTTTTCTAACTATCTATGTATAATTATGGTTTGATAAGTGAATTAGGCAGAATTTCAAGCTTTTCGAACAAATGCAATTTATCTACTATTTTAATTCTTTGAGAGAACGTGGAGAATGTTCTTTGATATTGGATGAACCAACATCTATTCAAATATTATAAAGGTTTGATTTTTTGTTTGTTTGTTTATAATGAATAGGCTCCGAAACTACTGGACTGATTTGAAAAATTCTTTCACCGTTGGGAAGCTACACTATCCCCGGTGAACATAGGCTATATTATATTTTCAAAAAAGTTAGGGATCCGTACTAAAACCGTGCGAAGCCGGGAAGGTCCGCTAGTATTATATAATTTCGCATATTTTGACTTTAGCCATTACTGCGTAGGTATTCTGTTAGTCTTCTATCTGTCCAATTTTTTTCTCTTTATTTATACATTCTGTTTTGACTTTTATTCTTGTGTTGAAAACGATACGACTCGTGTTTTCTGTAGGACGGTTTATGGCTTTTTAATCTCCCACACACTTAAATGATGCAAGGTAGATGTTATCACCTTATCGGTATCCAATTTAAGCTATAATTTCCCTTTGATAAAGCTATAAACACCATTCGATACTCATTTAATTGTTGATACGCATCCTCAACTGTTATGACATATTTAGGCAACTTTCACGTGGTTCATCTTAAGAATGTCGAAACTGAGATCACATTATGATATGATACGAGTACGCTAGTGTAAATACCAATAAAAAAACATTATAATTTCGATAACATCTCGAACTCAATGTTTGGGCTCTTGCACATTAGCTAAACTAGTTCCATACAAACGGAAGTATGCTCAATTTATTGTAACCAGTAAATATGGGGGAACTTGGTTTATTAGAGCGCTTAAAAAAAGTTTTGTAAGCTGCCGCGATGAAGTCTGCAGTTAGCTCAATTGTTTCAATTGTAAATACTAGTTCTTATATCATTCTATTATTTGATTATACTTTCTTTTTGAAAATGCCCAACAACTTAGGTTTTACCAAGGTCCATGCTCAAACTGGAATAAACACTATGTCTTGCATTATGAGAATCAACTTGTTGAAGCTGCATAAAGACCAAACCACACCACCTATCTTATACCTTCAATCATTTCTAAACGTTTGTATGGAAGCAGCTTCGTCTAGCAAGTTCCTAATATCAGCGTGATCGCTTAGACAATGTCCACCGACGCTCAACCCACGCGTTGGCACGCCCCTATCCGACCTCACATTGTTTTTATACTTCCAAATCTCACCATCGATGAGCTTCAAATATCCGACTTGATAGTTGAACCGCTACACGAAACGTGAAACGATCCAAACGTTCCAAACTCAAATTACTCCAAGAATGGGATTTGTAGACGGAACGATCGCTTATGGAGCGTCCGTAATGGCAACATAAACGATTACGGAGACAATATCGAAACGAAAATGTTAAACCTTTGTCAAATAAAAATGTAACATCAACCGTTTGTTTCTACAATTTCATTTTGATTCACGTGAAAGTTTCCATTGCGGTGAAATGGTAAAATATGTTATCGTTTGATAGCAACAGCGCACATACTTCGGTGTCCCTTTGTGTTTTTTGGTGATCAATTTGAAAGAAACAGAACGCGTTGACTTGACTTTCCCTGGGTTTTGTATTACAAAGTAGTGGAGTTCGCAAGGAGATTTACAAAAAGCGGAATTAATATCGGGATCATTTCGCATTCGACTCGTGCGCAAAAAGGGCTTCCAATTGTGCGCAAACGCAGCGTCCACTTAAACCCGTACATTGGCTTCTTTATTCTACTAAAGGATTGCAAAAATATATACGTCTTTAAAAAATATTTACGACGTCACATGAAAAACTATGGAAAAATTATTCGAGTTTGTATACGTTTGATATTTTAACATTCTCGTCCCTAACGTCAAACAAAAGTTACTCCATATGTCATTGTGTCAACCGAAGTCGATGCATAATGCATTGTTTCCATTACACTACCAATTTTAACATAAAACCCGATGTTAGCGTTTTCTTCCATGAATAAAATAAGATTTTTTAGCCGTCCGGCATACCAGGCTAAGCTGGTTTCGATACCTTTGCTTTTTGCTTTAAGTTCACAGACTTACTTACTGCCCTCCGATTTTATTTCACCTGAATATGCGAGAATTTGGAAAGACGTAATTTCGTAAAAACCAAAATATTTTTTATGTAAGTATTAAAATCATCAAAACTTTTTGTAATTTTCAGTAGTTAACCCAAGTTAACCATTCGAAGAAGTCATTTAGTACAGAGTGGACACACTTATAATAAAAAAAGCATGAAGAATAACTGATAACGTGAAAATATATTAGGTGCACTTTTTTGTTTTGATGACATAGTAGATATTTGTATTGTAGTGTATTATTTATTATTTTTATTATTATTGTCCCACTGCTGGACAAAGGCCTCCTTTTTCCGCTTCCACTCCTCGCGATCGTAGTGTATGTTTGAATGAAAATCATTCTTCAAGTCTACGACGATTTGAAGACCGTTTTTCCATTTCTTGTATCGTTAACTTTTCTAACAATGTCAAGTAAGAGGCACCCACGCAACACCTGACAAAACTATTTTGCTTCACACATCGTAAAATCTAACTACAAAATAAGGTTAATATCTTTAGCGACATTCCGATGTCATTTACAGCTAACTGTATTGGACATTCGCTCTGTTTACAGAACCAAACCTGCTCTTGGCTACAATATTCCACAAGCTTAGCGACAAGCAGCGCGGGTGATTGTTCTATCCATTCAAATTCTGATTTTTTTTTTTAATACTACCACGTAACTAAATATTATTTTGTATAATATCAGCATAGGTTTGAAAGACAACCGAGGCTTTTTACTACCTACCCATTAATCGTATTAGTTACGATACAGCCTAGCCTATGTGAGACTCAAGTCAAGTTTTTTTGTTTTTCAAAGTTCTTTATTTAACACAAATTTTTACAATCGTAGATTAACTAAACTCTGTTTAGAACCTAACTAGATACAAAATCAATTAATGAATAACTCGACAGGCTGAACGCCTTTAAAAGTTTTTTGATAAAATACTATTTATAATAAATAACACTTATTAAATCATTTACTACTAAAATTATACAAATTTTAAACAAAAGTTACATAAAAAGAGATAATAAGTAAATCTTCTCTACTTACACCGAAATCATTGTACTCATATTTCTGTATTAAATAATTGTGTTTAAGTAGCAATAAACATATTTTTCATATGACTTACGCACTATCATAACTAAACCTATGTATAGAGGTCGTTCTAAAGTTCTGATAAGCGTTTGTCATCGAGTACCTATAAAAAACGCAATTGCAATGACACACGACATTAATATAATATAAAGAATTCTCTATCAAAACTACTGTTGGTGAATTTCAAATGTTTTCTGATTTTGGCCAACCGTTTTATTCCAACGATCCGCCTATACCAAGACTTTCTCTTCCCGCTTATATCTTCGACCAGCTTCTACAAGCTCACTTCAACGATGCCTCTTCAGCAAACAGTGTGATTTGCTATTCCGTAAGTAGGAGCATGGTCTTGTTTAATATTTGTGTTGTCCAAGACAAACTAAGCGTGGCTGGTCTCATCCTCGAACGCATCCGTAATAATCAACGTACTGTTGGTAACAAGTCAACTTGAAAATAGGTTCAGCGTGTGTTTCCTGTTTGTATATAGGTAGCTATTCTACACGGTAGGGCTGGTCAACCAGTTGAAAGTCGCTCAGCGAGCTATGGAAAGAGCTATGCTCGAAGTTTCTCTGACGGATAGGATTCGTAACGAATACATCCGATAGAGAACCATTGTTATCGACATAGCTCTAAGAATTAGAGAGCTGAAGTGGCAGTGGGCCGGCCATATCTCACGAAGAACCGACGGCCGCTGGGGAAACGTGTGCTTGAGACCACGACTCGGTGAACGTAGAGTAGGACGCCCTCCGACCAGGTCTCTATCAGTAAAAGTTAGAGAAGCTATTAAAAAAGATTCCGCGTTAAGCTTCCCTAGCTTTTACTCGGTGCAGCATAAAATAAAATAAATAAAAAATAAAAGTTATTTATTCCATAACCTTAATAGTAACAGTAAAAGTGCATAATGATTTATAAGTAAAAATATTCGGTTCAACACACCCTATTGTAAATTATTCTTGTATTTTTATTGAACTTGGTACCTACCTTGACAATCTTAGGTAAATAAGAAAATATGCACTAAAAATGGATCTAATCTGCTAACGGAAAGGAAAAGCCAGCCTGAAGCAAGTTGCGGACCACCAGCGTGCTACTAGACAGGCCGCGACATCATAATTACCGCTGGCCACTTTGCTATCGCGTACATGATCCATAGCAAAAACCTAACAGTACACTTGCTTTTACATACGTTACCTTGTTTTATCGCTTTCTGATCTGGAAAATGCATCTGTTGTAAGGTGTCCTACTGGTTACGTTTACCTGTGCTGCAACTTTGTTGCGCAACAGTCTTTATTCTTTCCAATTCTATTCCATTTGTGGTAAGTCCTAATGTAAGAAATAAACAACGCAAGGGTTTTTCCTTGGCTCTTGGTTTAAAATTATTTTTAGTATTTCTATAGGCGCATTGATGACCGATGTGATGCGGCGGGCGAAGGTCCGCCTGCGAGGCGGCGGGTTCTATTCCCGCCTCGGGATAAATGTTTGTACGATCTGCAAATATTTGTCTCGGGAGATCGGTGTATTTCCTATGTATAATAAAAAAAAACTATCTATGTTATGAATTCTATTAAGTAGGTATATTTGTCATAAGTATCATAACACCCTGCATAGCTTGGGGCTAGATGATACTGTGTGGATTATCCATAGTTTATAGTTATAGTTATTATTATTTATAGTTATTAATTTATTTAAAAGAGTTGATCAGTTATGCATTTTTCTACCTAGGCACAGTATCAGTAACATATGGTGCTTTTCCGTGTAATAAAGTAGGTACTCTTAATTACACGTTGCTGTCGTTTCATTTTCTTATCACTTTATATTATTGATCGATTCAACGATGTCTATCTCGGTCTAGGGTATAAATTACCCCAGGCATTGTCAAAGGAAGTGCATCGGTTATTGTTAACGTCGCTTTGCGTTTTATCTCTGTTTCGCGATCGCGATTCAGCCGCGCCGGAGCTGCAATTTATCTCAGCTTTCGTTTTGATAGTCCGCTTTTATTGTTGGAAATTGTTTGGTGAATTGACGGATCTTTTGACCTTTAGTTGAGAGACAAGCGAGGTGCTTTTTTGATCCCGTAAGTCAAGGCAAATGTATAATCAAAGATGCTATCGGTTTGAGTGATGGGGGATTCACCTGCATTCAAAATATGTAACGTTAGAAACAACAATGTAATCCATTTCTCATGGAGCCAACAAAAACTATAACCATGTGGTAGTAATTTTCTGATATACTGTTTATCTTTATTCACGATTCACTAGTCAGAGTAAATCATAATCACTTGTATCCTCTCAAGGCTATTAAGCTATTCGAAGAAATAATGACTTGATCAGTGACTCTCCGACTTTAATTGCGTTTTTTGTTCAAGTGTTAATCTAGCACCCGATGTCGATTCACACAGAAGTACCGTAAGATAAAATCAGAACGATAAACATCTTACTTATTGATCTGTTGCAATCGTTTGTGTACATGTCGCATTAAGTGACGAGCCATCAACTTAATCGGTTTACAAGCTTCCTGTCCCAATTGTTATTGTAATGCATTGTATGTACTACCAGATATTAATGTATGTGGTACAGTATCATCGGTAATTTATTTTAACTGTACTAACCAATATAGACTAATTCACAATAAGCTACATGCACATGGTATTGTATGTAGGTTGTTTGCAAAAGTTTACGGTTAGTGTAATTGTTTCAATTGTAAATACTTGTCTTAATTTGCTTGTATTTGATTGTAACTTTCTTTGTTAATTCACAACGAACTACGATAAAAAGTTAAACTTTCTGTGTGCTTCCTTCGATGCTATGTGACGCACGTAGTTCAAAACACGTCGTCGGTTTTTACCTACCTTTTGCTTTCACCTGTTAACAATAGGGAATTAAGTTCAGGAGCACAAGCATAAATATAAATTGTGAGCCTCCCTATATTATAGAAAAACAAATGATGAGATCATGAAACTGCTTGTTATTGCCCAGTTAATTTCTTACAAGATTCTCTTAGGTCAATAATGATGATGTAATTACTGTTTTGGATGATCTTGATCATGTCATTCTAGCCGAATTTGTCGGCCACGGAGACAAGCTATATGCGTAGGATTTTCAATGTGCACAAACCACTTTTAATCTCATAATCCAGCAGACCACACAACTGGTGAGAGGTCAGACGCAAGACCAACGGGTTTACGTAGTTTCCGAGGAACAGGGCTGTAAACCCAACGTCGACCGCCAACTTCTCCTCTCATGCTTTAACAAAATATGGACAAATACTCGTAAGTTTATGAGATAGAATTTGAAGGCTGCAATGAATAAAATAAAAATCATCTTACTATGCCACCTCCAATATTTACACCCAATCAGATTTCAAATAGCATACTGGCTTAACTTACCAGAACCGTTTTGTGGAAAGATATATTATGTATCCAATCCGAGTAGACCACACAAGATTTAAATAATTTGGCGATTTATCGATGTCTGAATATGATTTGATGCTGAGTTGCACCTACTAACGGCAAGCGATATCCATAATGTAACCGAACCCGAGATTGTAGATATTCGTTTTTATTTGCGGTGGCTGTATAGAATTTTTATAATGATTAATGATAGTCATTATAACTGTTGATTTGTTTTGATTGAAGCTGTTTAGTTTTATAGCGGCTGTATTCATCCACGGTTAATTAAAAGTTTTTATCTAAATATCTTGATATTCAACGTCTACACAGATTATATTCTAGTATCTTAATGGCCGTCTAGGGAAGCAACAACCCCTATTTCATTTATGATTTATTAAACTTTCCGATCACCTACAGGTTGTAAAACCGATTTATAATCTGCGTGATTTATTGACACGGTAAAACTTTTTACATCTTCAGTCTCGTCGTCATATTTACGACACTATTTCCCCTGATATTTTGGTTTTGTTTTAATGCCCCTTTTTTGCTTTTATTTGCTTGCCTTCGCACGAATTTGTCTTCATTTGCGTGCGCTTGGCCTCACGTGTAAGTGGCGTATAATACGCGTTTTCCAATTGGAGATTCTGCAGATTGCTGAAGTGGAGTACTATTGCGATTTGAGGCAACCTGTTATTAACTGTTTATTGCTGTTGAATTTATACGTCGTCGGCGTCACGGACGAAACGCGTACAATTATCCGAGTCGCGATCTCCCCATTGTTGTCGAAATTTAAAACAAATTTCCTGTACAAGGGGGGTCGCGTTTTTCTGCCCTGCCAAATTGGATAAGCACTGTAATTACTCGTTTAAGTTCCTCGTCGTTCTGTGGGTATTTTTCTTGTGTATATTTGCAGCGTTTATGAGCCGGAACGCGCCTCATAAACCGAGTGGTTTGAAGCGAGAACCTACTATAATGATAATAACGTCTTTATCTTAAGAGGAGACTCACGTTTTCCCTCTGCTATTTGAGGAGGGATTGCTTTATCCTACTTTACTTTTAAATTGTTAAATAGGTAGAAGATTGCTGTTTTTATTTTGTCATGGATGAGGGTATAAAACAGCCGTTAAAATATTACAAACAGGAAGGTGATTGGCCTTTAGCAGAATTGCCTAACAGGGATTTTTGCGCGTACGTCAGGTGTGGGTGTATCAGGGCAGCTACTGGTCGATCAATGATAAAGTTAATGTCATGGCGAGATGGAAGATTATCAGAGGATCGCAGGCTATGCTTTTGCGGCCACGTTCAGACGACGCAACGTGACACTGCATGACGGATGACCGCAGTTATTATTGTTGCGCCACCTTCATGGGATAAAACGAAAAGGCTAACAGACCCGGACCACCAACTGGAAAAAGGCAATATAATCCATCATTAACCAAAAGTTTTTGATGAAGAAACTTCTTGAGACAAGTGCAAGGCCGTGACATTTAAAAGTTATTGAACAAACCTATCACCAGGATTTTGATGAACCCGCGCAATTGACCGATAACATTGTAACGGGCGCTGGACACGACTACACCGCAGTTTCAAGTTTAAAGCTCAGCAATGGAAGCCACCTGGAGAATTCTCTTGATACAATGGTAAGTAGGGACCTGCTTACGATAAAGGTAATGATAGCAAAAATATATGTATATCAATGCATTATAAAAGAAATTGATATTGATTAATTTATCGTCAATGAAGATTTGAAGGTCAACTTACTCGTATCGTATATGACTAGAATCAGTGCTGCAACAAATAGGGATGCTGACAGTAACTAAAATTTCCAAAATTATACATTTACCTAATTATACCTAAGACAGAGATTATAAAAGAAGTATTGTATCTTTTATTTTGATCGGGATTGTTTATTATTTCTATGAAATAAAACAACAAAATACAGCAATCTGTCATGTTGTACACGTTGCACAGTACACCAATCAGAGTTGTGACGTCATACCATCACAATAAGTTAGGCACAGATTCATTCATAAATTTTTTTGCAGAAATATGTTTTCAGTCTATTAAATGCTAAATAAGTGCGCAATGTATTTAGACATAGGCACAGATTAATTATGGTACGGTAAAGTTATGACTATTATCTTTGCAATATTATGATCTTCTGTATTTTCTTTTACTACTTTTATTCTGTATTTTATTTCTGTATCTGTATTTAGACATAGATGTCTAAATACATTTTGGACTAGTTTCTCAAAATCAGTCATGATGACTGATTTTGCCTATAAATGATCAATATTTTTCAAATCTACATACGAGATCAGAACCTATTAGAGAGCCTTCTAGAGTCAGCTAAGAGGGTATTGTCAAGGCAATTCGAGATATCAAGATATTTTGCATTGCACTGAGGGTCTGACTAAGGTGACACCGCATGACCGATGAGATTGCAAGCATTATTAATAGCGGGGCAGTTTACTCCCAGGTGAATAGGGGGAGTGAAGTGAGAAGGGTACGGGAAACAGCATTCAAATGTGAGTGGGAGTAATTTGGATTGACTGTTCTTGTTCGAGTCAGTACAACAATGTGCTGGGTAATTAATGTTTTGTAAAACCAAAGCCCACATTTATGAGCATTACAAAAGTTAGTAAGAGATATAAGCATGTACTATTCACGTAAGAGCTTAAATTCATCTCATAGACCTCCCCAACTAACATAGCTGTCGTCTCATGGACACGTTTTGTAATACCCACGTTAGCTTTTGACAGATGAGATGTCAGTAGAAAATTGGATTTCGCAAAATAAACATATCGCACTTCTTTGGATTGCAGTTACTGTTCCCAAGTGAAATTCATCTCTACTTGTTTGGCATAAAGTGAAGTTTTGAATGAAGCTGCAGTAGTTACTAGCGGTGTTTTCTTTGTGCGTGTTTCGGGGCAAAGATTGGCAGCCTACAGTTACGGATAAGGCAAGGTGATTCTTTATTTGCTTAAGGCGATCTTCATTCATATGTAGATGAGCGCTGTAACGTCGGGTGATACCTTCTTGATGAGTTTATTAAATTGCGAGTAATGAGCGTGGGTGCAGGGAATTTGGAATCGATTTGTAATAAGATGTTGTAACGATGTTGGAAACAACAATGGCTGAGTTTGATGACTCATTTTGCTAGTTGGGTCGAAAGATGCCTGAGGTGTGAACTGAATTTATTCGAATTATGTCGACACAATTATATCCATGATACCACGTTACATGTGTACTAAGCTGAAAGGGGATCATTCTGGACTTCGTCGGGATCAATGATTAAATATATATACTTATGGTAAAGATTTTTGAATGTCTTTTTTTTATAATTAAGTGGTACCATATATAATTATTACAAAGAATTGACGTGCATCCTTCGAAATTTAAATCATAGAACAAAAGATTATCCATTCAGGGTCTAGAATCACTCATTTTGGATTAGTACACAGTTTTCGCGGTACCCTGTATTGACCTGACAATATACTTAAAAATAAAAATACAAACGTGATGATGGTCCAGGATAAAAAAAAATAAAGCTAAAGTTTGGTTGGATGTTAGATCTGTGTCATAACGTGGATGGGTACCTACATGTATACCGTAAAATTCAACGACATTGCAGGCAGAAACTAGAAAAAATTAAATGTTATGTTTTCATAGGTAAAATAAGAATAATACTTACTGAAACTGACATCCATTTCAAAGTTAACGAAAGCATGTATTAGATAGGTACTTAACTTAAGCTTAACTTTATCAAATTACCAACAACAACTAACTCCGACACATCCCTCGCGACGTCCCTACACAAGTCAAACGTCACTCGTGACGTATAATCGACGTTTGACAGGTCTGACATGTACGCGATTGCGATGGTCCGAGAAGGGCAAACAATGCGACGTCATGGAATTTGAACTTCGAACACTTTTGTAGCATTTGATCTGTCAGTTTTCGTGTAAAGAGTTTTATTCATTGTTTTTGGGTTTGATGCTGTCAGGTTCTATGAATATTTGTAGGTGCCAAGAAATTTGTAGACAAACATACATATAAATAGTGTAGTTTTCTAAAAATATGTACCCTGACTTATTAATTATTGTACCCAGTGAGACAATTTTTCGTCTGTAATTGGTGTGTAAGAAAGGTAGCATCAAAATTCCCGTAGAATGCCAATAAACAGTATTTATCCTGTATTAGCCCACTACTACAGGGCATGGCTGGACGGACGTTGGATAAGTTACAATTTTGGTCCAGTGGTAATCCTGTTGCTAACGTAGCCGGCCTAGTCCTTCAGTGTTTCTATAATTAATGTTAGATAAGGAACACTGTAGATTCTACAGTGTTCCTTATTGTGAAAAATTAATGTTAGATAAGGAACACTGTAGATTCTACAGTGTTCCTTATCTAACATTAATTTTAGAAACACTGAAGGACTAGGCTGTGTACAAGAAATATCTTGGATTCTAAATCAGAGTACCTATAGTAGTGATGTATGAATAGTTAGACCACGGAACACCAGCGCTATGGTACGATCTGCTCTACCATAGCACATGCTGAGTGGAGACCGATTTTTGTCAGTCTCTGTCGTCTGTTAATCTAAGTTTAGTTTGTCTCTGTTCTGAAAAAATAAAAATCTTTTTACTTTTTTTTTACTTTTTTAGTTATATTATATTACTTATAGTATTTTAATAAATAGCGTCAACGATCTACACTGTAGATCTTTGACGCAGTTTATTAAACAAAGACACGAAAACATAAAGAAAACCGGTAGTTACTAATAATAGAAAACAACAGGTTAAACAGCAAGATTATCACTAAAAAAAACATACTTAAACAACGCATAATCTCAGTGTAGGAAATAAAAAATGTTTTGATTATTATTCGAAAACGAATGATAGTTTTCAAAGACAGACAATGTTTTGGGCGACTGTGCTTTGCTTCTATGATACCAATGTCGTTAAAGATTTACTACATAATTTATCTAAGTAATACATTCCTTGGCAGAAAAATGTCCCTTTGTATACAAATGATATCCAAGTTTTTAAATCGGAGTATATCTAAAAGAAAAGAAAATCACAAGTACAAAATACAAAAGTACGCACTGCATCCATCCCGATAAAAACATACAATGTTAACTGCTTTGCATATTTTCTTTTTAAAATGCAAATGCCGTCATAGCTCATTAAAATAAAACTCAACATGCAACATTATAGAGACTTTACGTCGACGTGTATTACGTTCTTATTATCAGACTCATTTATAAACGCTTATAAACGATGTTGGAGCGGACTCCATGCTGGGTCTACAATCAATTTATAGCGTTAGACGTGGACGATACTTCTGGACGAGAAATTGATAAGATTCTGGTCATTAGAAATAGAAATTACTCGCAAATCTCGTTTGGTTAATGTTCATCATCATCATCATCGGCAGATCTTAAATGATCAGATATGAACCACTCAACTAAGTGTAGATCTAAATGTTTTTATTTACTAGAATTTTCATTTTTTTAACATAGAAAATGTCTTTATTTCCTCATCTGAAATTTATTTATTTCCTTGGAGTCGAGACCTCGGTACGGGGTTTTAAAAAAAAATATCTGATGTCGAAGCAACGCGTGAGCCGTGAGCTGGTGAGTATCTGGCGCAGCTCATCAGCATTGCCAAATATGTTATAACGTAAAACAAATTTAAGTGTTAGTCCAGTTGTTCAATCGCTCTCGGCCTAAGGAGACAAATTGCAAGGGTCTCAGTATGTCTCATATAGTCGCTTCTTTATAGACAAATAACTGCAGGTATCTTTGTATAATATCTGGGGAACTTCGTCCCTTGTAATAGATAGGTGTCTTTTATCTTCAAACTCATCAAATTTAAAGGCTTAGGGCACTCTGCAAATATTGTCCAACCACTAAAACGTAATTGCATTTAATTTGAATTCTTGTCACCCTTCCGGGCCGAATTCAATTAAACTTGTTCGTTTCCATTACAGTGGTTTGGTTCAAATTGGAGAATTGGTGGGGGACGAACTTTGTCCAGTAAGTTAGTATGAACTTTTTGTCCGGTATGTTTACGAAGTAGATTATGAATATTGAGGTAGGTAGGTGCTCACTAAAAGTAGCAGCTTTTTGAAAACATGCTCTTTTCTATACAACAAATATATACCCTAAAAAGAGCTCTAGCAAAGACGAATTTGCTATTATTTTATAAAAGGTTTTCATAAAAACGTCAATCAAAAATTGATAACATTGAAATAACTGATAACTCAAGCGTCAAGCCGAAGACAGGGCTCTATGGCGCTCATTGGGGGAGGCCTATGTCCAGCAGTGGACTAATATAGGCAATGGCCGCAGATGATGATGAACTGATAACTTTGATGCAAATGCAAAGTTAAAATACCAGCCCTAAAACTAAAAGCAAGTTCCTAGTACGGCAACATTACCATTTTACTACTCCAAGAAATGATTAGCCAAGCCCCGATAAACCGTTTACTATCATGCTGGACAGTATCGTTCTAATATTGGTTGCAATGAAAGGGTATCGGCAATTGGTACGTTTTATTCGTGTTTACGTCTATGATCTTATCAGTGGGCTGTCGGGTATACGGGCGCCCGCCCTTTTATTAAACTGCCATGTTGTATGGGTGGAATAGGAAAAACCTGGAGTAGATATTGTGCAGTCAAAATTTATTTTGTAATAATTTTGCACTATTTATTTAGTAATTAGGTGATTTCTCCTTACATAATATTAAATTCCCTTCTCATACTCCTACGCTTTGTGACTTGAGATTTGAATAAACTTCTTATGAGACCTGAGACACTTGTTGGTGTTAATTTTGTCCGACTTTTTTCCTCTCCATTCTTTATCTTCACTATCCTAGTATTTTGCTTTCAGTTCCTCGGTCTTTGAAACACCTCTGTTCTCAGAACCTGTCTTTCCTTTTCCTGAAACCAAAATAATATTAATGTACTTTCATTTATATAAATTCTCGTTATAAAAACATTTTTACTATAGAAAATACAATGAAATATTATAAAACTATTCTACAGTAAAAAATATATCAAAACGGTAGATCAGGGCTGATATAATATTGTTATTATTTTTCATATTACAAAATAACTGACTTCTTAACATTTATGTTTGACAGTAGAGGTGTACTAAGGGGTTTAAAGTAAGAATTTGACAGTAAATTTAAATAATATGCCTAAACGTTTTATTCGACTCTACACCTTTTCTTGTTCGCCGGCATTCAAGTAGAGGGTGTGTGTTTAATGAAAACAGGACAAGAATCTAAATTTAATGTGTATTTCTCGTGGCTGTCTCTATCGTTATTCGATAACTTTATTCAATAATCCGGGGTGGTTTCATATTGCTAATATAGTTGATGTTTTTGGGGTTTGATTGCGACCCGAATTTAAATGAAACCTTTATAAAGGTCAGTTTTATGTCATATTTTGAACTGTATATTATAAACATAGAGTAATTTTGTTTTTTGTTAGTGTTTTATACAGGGTTTGACACGAGTATTTTTTGTTTCACAGAGACTATGTTCAAATTGTTCATCATCATCGTCATCAGCTATATGACACCCACTGCTGTAAGTTTAAAAATATTAATATATCTATTGTTTGAGAACTCACATAAAGCAAGGTATTTCCGCGGGTGCATCGCCCTCCGAACCTGCAACAGCCGGGCACGTCACTTGCATGTCATTGCACGAAGAAGAGTTAATTTTCCTTGTGCATATAATTTGTTTATTAAAATGAAATAGCGTGAGAATGACATGAAAACGAGTTTCGTCACAGAATAACTATGTGTTACTACAGTTTCGTTTAAGCTGTACCTTTAAATTAAATACGGTATTTGACGATGACGACCGATGTGGCGCGGTGGGTGAAAGTCCGCTTGCGACGCAGGAGGTTGCGGGTTCCCGCCTCGGAACAATTGTGTGTACGATCTGCAGATATTTGTTCCGGGCGTTCTGGTCGTTTTCTATATATAATAAAAAATATCTATCTATGTAATGTATTGTATTATGTATATCAGTTATCTAGTACCCATAACACAAGCTCTGCTTACCATGGGGCTAGATAATGCTGTGTGAATTGTCCACCATTTATTTTATTTTATTTGTTTTTGATTACTCGTCTGCTGATTATTGGTGATGCTATGGTGATAGGTGTTCCAGTTGTTCTGACGATAGCTTTAAGAGATGTCTTGATGATTGTAACTTCTTAGCTATTTCTTTATAACTAAGATATACAAGAGGATTATAAATAATACTGCTGTAATAATAATGCTGCACTTATTTCTAAGTAACGTTATTCAGAGACAACGAACTCAGACCCCTACTGTAAACAAACGTAATAGCTATTATAATTGTAAGCATTTTCTCTGTGTTTCCTTTTGGCCTAGCCACTTCTAATCGTAGTCAGGTCACTTTTAAAACACAAGTGTGTCAGTAGGTATGTTTGTGTGTGTGTATGTTTGTAACGACTTTATGCTGAAACGGCTGAACGGATTTTAATGAAATTTTGTAATAGAATATATCATACCCTGGATGATGAACCTTATCGCTCCATCGGTCGTTCAATTCCAAAAAGTGTAGTGTTTTTATGAAATCACCGCAAATAACATCGCGGGGCGCAGCTAGTTACCTAATAATGATAAAGTTATTTTAGAAAAACTGATTTGAGGACAATGTCTACCTAGCACACAACTTATAGCACTCTCTAGAACCAATAAAGAAACACTCACCGGGGGTACACTGGAATGTATGTTTTTTAGATAATTATTTATTATTATTATTAGTTTATTTCAGATTATCATAAAATCCATACAACTTAAAAAATAAACAAAAAATTAAACATTCATAGATTATAAGTTACACAATAATACATCATAAAAGGAATTAAACAAAATGTCATATTAAATTTAAAATTGAACCAGAATTATACAATAAAAATGAAATAAGATTTAATGAAAGAAATAAAATATAAGGACAGCAACGAAATCACTTCATTGTCCCCGTCAAAGTGGAAGGTCATCTCTAATGGAGTTAAAGACAAGCGAGCGGCGCATAGGCACAATGCTGCCAACTCATGTGTCGTGATCCAAAGTTGACGTGGCGCGTGGCACGACAGTTTGAATATGCGAAGCGGAATCGTTACACGTCATACCTTCGATTTTATAATCATCATCATCATCATCAGCCTATGATAGTCCACTGCTGGATGTAGGCCTCCCCCAATGAGCGCCATAGCGCCCTGTCTTCAGCTTGACGCATCCAGCATCTACCTGCAGTCTTTCGCAGGTCGTCATCGCACCTGGTCGGAGGGCGTCCTACACTACGTTTACCGAGTCGTGGACTCAAGAACACGTTTGCCCCAGCGGCCGTCGGTTCTTCGCAAGATATGGCCGGCCCACTGCCACTTGAGCTTGCTAATTCTTACAGCTATTTCGATAACTTTGGTTTTTATAATATTAGTGTGATATTCACCTCCACATTGACCAAAAGTACATAAACTCTCCAACTTGACCTATACAATTATAGTAACCAGTAACCACAAACTCTATTCCTTGCAATACTGTTCACCAGCAAACCCATGTTCCAAAGGATGAATGGAATAGCGCGAACAAAAACCATTGCGCTATTCCCATGCCATCCCGGCAAGCTACCGGGTGAATACCAAGCATGAATTTTTAAAGAATTTCGTGTAGTGCAAACTGTCTCGCTAGGAAGATGAAGCGTCTATCAGGGGTACACCACTTCTAAGCTGGAATGTTTAGAAGTGGCGTACGAGTAGACATGAAAAGTAAGAAAGTAAACCAAAAAGTCTTTATTTAGAAACTCAAACTAGGTAAAATAACAAAAATAGGAAGCGATGCGACCTGCAGAAGTAAAATACTGTTTCGTAGATTGCAACGCGCCGCAAAGTAAGTAAGTGCAAATTACCAATAGTTTTAAGTTTTATCTAATTACTACATAGTATAAAACAAAGTCGCCTCCCGCTGTTTGTCTGTCTCTGTGTATGCTAAGATCTTTAAAAGTACGCAACGGATTTTGATGCGCTTTTTAATCGATAGAATGATTCAAGAGGACGGTTTATAAACCATTCGTCACATAGATTTCCACGCGGGCGAAGCCGCGGGGCGCAGGTAGTGAATTTATATAACAGAAAAAATGTTTATAAATAACAAAATTGTCTACTTAGATAATAAAATAAATAAGCCAGACACTTTCTGGTTGGATCTTTATCATAATACGAGCTGTAGTAATGTCGGAGTGCAAGTTTAATTTACGCAAACTGTTAGACATTCTACGCTTCTATCTCCGGGACCTGAGAATATTAAAATTCTCGCGAAGACCAGCTACTAAGGCACAATGCACATTGTCAACGCATAAAGATACAGTGTTGCTTTTATAACGCCATTGTGACAAGAAAGTGCAGTTTCTTAGCCATTTTCACGGTGTGTACTTTGCGTTTATTATTCATGTAACTAGTGCCTTATTCTAGGTACCAGTAGTGTTAATAATTGAAGAAGTCCGCGACGGAAAGACAGAAGAAGGCATGTTAGTGCTTGTTGTTATTTTCAACTTCAACTTCTTGCTAGATGGCTCCGCGTCTGGAGTTAGTATTTTTTTGTTTCCTATCTGTTTGTTTCATTGATATTATGATTTATTTGCAAAACAATTATAAAGTATTATTTTTTAATATAGAAATTAAATACTTAAGCATTTATTACATAATAAAGAACTTAGGTGCATACAATACGTTGGAAAAATACTAAATAAAAATATGTACAAAATAAGTAAGTAGGTATCCAATGTGTGCTGCAGTAGTAAATGGGTCCAGGCTCAGCATAATGCCAACTGTTTTGAACAGAAGGCGCTGTTATTCTGCCTAGATCAGAACAATGACAATCACAGGACCCTGCGATTACAAAATATTGTATATTAATTTATTCTTTTTTGCCTATTTCTCATCAATAATCTAGCGTTTTCTCAATTATTTGTTTCATTCGCACCTTTTAATATAAACTAACTTCAACGACTTACGTGCGTGACAGTGACTTCTTAAATAACAAACATTTAACTGAGAATTAAGGCACCAATGGCAATCGTATACTCCGATTTACGATCTAAGATATTTGATGTGAAAAAAGACATTTTAGAACGAAAACTTAACAAAAACTGATAAAAATACACAACAAGGTAACAGCAAGGTTATCACTAAAAAGTAACACAAAATCTAACATTTCGAACGAAAAATGTTTAAATTTGAATTTGAAACCGAACGGGTGATCAATTAAATGACGAATGAAAGAACTACAGACATTGAAAAACTTTCAAAACCAAAAATTGTTTCGAGCTTCTGTGCTTTACAGAAGCTCGAAACAATTTTTGGTCGAAGCAAAGCTGCTGGCAAAGTCTTTGGTACCAATGTCGTTGAATATTTTCCACTAACATGGTTTTATAACCCCTTGTGTACAAAACATATCCAGGTTTTAAATCAGAGTATAACTTCTATATATTTAGTAGAGTATAACTTTTAAATCAGAGTACAGAAGCTCGAAACAATTTTTGGTCGAAGCAAAGCTGCTTCGATATACCAAAGTCGTTGAATATTTTCCACTAACGTCGTTTTATAACCCCTTTATGTACAAAACATATCCAGGTTTTAAATCAGAGTATAACTTCGTATTCGAAGTTCTATATTTAGAAGGGCTATTAAATCGAATACCATCACCGGTGTTGAAGAAGGTAATTGAAACCATATAAGTTTTGTTTTCACCAAAACACCTCAAGCGTGTTTATTACATTAATAAGATGCTATATTTTGCCTGCGGTGCTTGAAATTATGCAAATAAAATCTACGGACTCGTATATTATTGTAAAGAAACCCCCCATTTCTTATGGGATAGCATTATGCGTTGATATGAATGCGTATTTATGGCTCATTGTTCTCGATATTATAAGCATTGCGATTTCATTGAACACCTTGTAGCCCGAGGCATTGGACAAAGAATTTAAAACAATGTCAGGCGCAGAGTTTTGTATCCAACCTATGTTTATATCAAAGTTAAACTTTAGATTATAACAAAATCGCCTGCATCGCAACCATACTTATCCACTTGATTGAAATAACTTATTTATGTAATTTACTGTAAGGGTTCTGACTTCTCGCCAATTTCCACATATTCCCAAGCACTCTATCAGCCACAGGCAACAGATCATCTATCAACCTGATGATGATTCCTTGTTACTGGTAATTATGTCTTTTTGGACACTTTTCTGCCAGTGTCAAGTAAAGGTAAATTATTGAAAAATTATCTGAGTTATCAAATTATGAAGATTTATGATATTTTCACCAGAGCATAGTTCGTTATCTAGCAGGATGCACTACGTGCAGGTTAGGTTGGCTTGGGAGACGAGATGTTGGAGTCTCTCTTACAACCCAACTATCAACCTGGTTTTTCACCCTTTGGGCTCGCATCAACCCCGTGATCCGACTGTCTGATACCCGTCAGACAGCTTGCTTGGCAATAAACATTTGACACCCTAGATGGCGTATAAATGCATGTTATCTAGTACCTACGTACTTAACGCTAACCTAGGGGTATAAGGGGGAGTCCAACATTTCATCTTTCAAGCTAACTCAACCTGCACGTGGTACACCCTACTAGATAACGAACTAGGCTCTGGTATATCAAACAATCTTTATAATTTGAAAAATCATTTGTTTTACAATTATTTTCCGTTACTTAACACTGGCTAAGAAGTAGCCATAAACAAAGATTCATCGTCACATTTAACTACTTGATTGAAATAAGATTTTTAATCAATACAATTATTAAAGTAGCATGGTATAATAACAACATAGTAATACCTTCCCATAGCCAAGAACCGACACCTCCAACTCAGCCCGGGAATGACGAAAGAGGCGACTAAAGGAACCTATTGTTTTCTTGGATCATGGTAAGTAGTAATGAGGTATACCTAGTTCTGATCATTATAGGTAATGGTCATTACAAAACCCATAGTAAACTCTGTAACGAATTTATGTACAAAAAGACTTCAAAACTAAAGAAGAGGAAATGAGAAATAAAAAGTTTATCACGTGCGTTCGCCATAAAATTAGCTTGATATCAAATTCGTTTGCTAAAATCATAAATTTTGAGACCCGACAAAGAATAAATGAAACCATCCTCGTAAAACTAAAACATTTGCGTGATCTATAAATTTTCTGGTAATAAAATCGTACCACTCTGTTATGAACTAGCCGTGAATCGAATATCACAGCATGTGACAAGTGGCTTTTGGAAACTGGTCCTATCAATACTGTTTTACAAGATATTGAAATCACTCTATATATTATTATTTTGATATTGAATTACTCTTTTTAGGGTTTGATCGCCTTTGTTATTAATTTTCTAGTTTAATGTTGTGTTTTTTTTATTATTTCTTGCAAATAATAATAAAAAAAAAAATATATATAATAAAATAAATAATAAAATAAATACATAATAATGTATGTATTTTATCGTGCAAGAAATAATAAATAATTTTTTTAACGGAAAAAAGGCTTCAACGCCTCATTGGATTTGAAAGATGCATATTTTCTTGTTTCTATCACACTAATCACTACATAGTAAAAAACAAAGTCTCTTCCCGCTGGCTGTCTGTCCTTATGTACTTATGTCTTTATTTTTAAAACTAGGCAATGGATTTTTATGCAGTTTTTTAAATAGATAGAGTGATTCAATAGGAAGGTTTATAAACCATTTGACACATAGATTTCCACGTGACCGAAGCCATTAATAGCCTTAATTTATTGTAGGTTTCGTATGACATAATGCTTCACTCTGTAGGACAAACTTTGAACGTGACTTATGGTCTTTAAAGGCAAAATAGTCGAATCAATAAGTTCTCTTAACAGTCGTATCGTTTCAGAATGACACATTGTGTAGGGAGTTTTTGATATATCTCATTGTCTCCTATCCCGCCCCCTTTGTCCTGTATGATACTACTTTCGTCTATTTGCCCACAACTAGACTACATAAGATAAGTGTATCTTTTAAAGGGCAATGTATACGCTTCTACAAGAAAACTCCAAGAGAGTTGCAAAAATTATCAATAAATAAATTTAAAAAAATTGTGAAACATATTCTTTGTAAAAAGGCTTATTACAAAATATCAGATTATCTTGAAGATAAAAAAGCTTGGAACGAGTTTTGCTCCAACTCAAAATCTACCAACTTACAGATAAGCAAATCAAATGTACTAGACACATAAGTTATGAACATACTAGTGGTTTCTTTTTCACTTCTTCCACTGGTGGACAAAAAATTGAAGTGAACATTTAAATAATGTTATTTGATAATAATGAAAAGTATAAAACATGACCTCTCTAATTGCTTATTTGTAAGCCTAAAGAAATAAAAAACTATACATTTTACTAATTTTGAAGATATGGGGAATTTTGTTTGGAGTTGAAAAGTGGATGCGCGTTAAAGTCTTTTGTATCCCAAGCTTTTGCAGTACCGGTGCATGTGCTGCGAAGATCTTCGATAAAATAACGTTTATAGTTGTTGTTGCAAGCATACAAAAGACTTCAACGCGCAACAATTTTTCCAATCCAAACTATATCTTCAAACTAACTAGACTCAGTTTAGCTCAGTTATGGTTTTCATTATGATAAGGGGAAGTTCTTGTTCTTTAGCTGAACACCCTAAGAGCTTTCAATTGAGATAATTTCATCAATGTTGGACATGTTTTGAAAAGTCGGCGCTGGTTTTATATAAAAGTGTAAATGGTCAGTTTTTCACAAGTTTATTTAACATTATTAGCTGTTTAACCATGGTTATGAATTTGACGTTTCACCTACATCGCTAGTACCAACCTAGCACACTAATTACTAACATAGAGACTAAAACCAACATTGTGCCGTATTCACAATTAGACCACACGCGATCGTAAGTAGGCGGAGGAATTTAAATTCCTACTGTTCGGGGAAAAAATTCATGTCGTTCCCTCGTTGTTAATACTTTCGTTTTAACAAAAAATGTCTTTGAGCTGTACGCTATGCGCTGTGTTGTAGATCATTGAGTTCAGCTGGGTTGGTCAATATGTAATCTCCGTTCACTAAAAATCTAGTATTTGATAGAGCCATTAGCACGAGTTCTGTTTACTATGAGGCTACATGATGTAAATTATTTAAATTCCCCGCCGAAAAAGGGCAAAGTGGTCAGCCTGCTGCTATTAAGTTAATGTGATTTGATTTAAGAAAAATTATCTCTAATACCACCAAAGATCGCGCGATTCTTATCTTGTCGATTAGAATCGCACGATCTTTGGTAGTGGCTGAGCGTAGTGGCCTCTGCCACTACGCTCAGCGAATATGATATGGCTTTGAAAAGGCCAAAAGGGAGGTGCTTTTGACTTTGGGTCTGTAAAATTTCATTGCATCTTAATAACAACCACTATTCTTCCGGAAAAGATCCGCGCCATCTATTAAGTTCTAGGGCAAATAAAAAATTCAATACTCCTTTTTCGTCCATCAAACTCTTGTAGGCAACTTGTAGGTATGAAAAAACTTTTTAAACTATCATGGTTATTAACGCAAATGCCACTTATAACGGGATATTTACCATCATCAAAAATCAAATCATGGTAAATATCCCGTTATAAGTGACTTTTGTAGGTATGAATCTTATTCTGACTGTCAAATAAATACATCAAATTACTCAGATCTGGTCTCTGAGAGGGTTGTAAATTAGCCGCATCAGGTTGACCCAGAATTAACTGTTCAAAGCTTGGAATCAATCAATGCTGATTGACTGGTCAATCTCAGGACAGCCTAGATTTCAGGCAGAGCCTGAAGCCAAGCAATGTTTTATCAAAAATCTCTGCTCCATGTCTCAAATAGTCTATAATTCTGGCAGAGAAAAATATATTGAAGATTTTTCATCAGGTATTTATCGCGTAGGTTTTATTTTCCCCTACGTTTCCATTGATTTACAGCAATCGTGTTCACGGGGCAACTGGATAATAATATAATAGAGATAATAATACTTGATTTATACTTTATTCCGTTCTGAACTTTTATACCAAGACCTAACCATTTATTGTGCCCGCAAATTTAAGTTTCTAGGAGTTAGTTACAGCTGTATTTCGACTCAACTTCATACATGAACTCAAATAGTATCTAAACGATTGACTGAATCAGCTGTTTATGACAGTCTGTGGCTTACTTCTGGGAAAAGTTTAGCCCTACTCTTAGGGCACGCGAAGGAAACTATAGCAATTTACGACGTGTTACATAAAACTCGCGTTCCTAAATCGTCGAAAAAGCATCTACTTGGGTGGGCTTTGATAACAATTAACGATTTTAGGGTTTAATGGTCGGTAATAGGAACTTTGTTTGTGGTTTTTGGGGCAAGTGGCTGCACATTGTTACGTTTGTAAGAGTAATTTTCAATTTGAAGGCGTTACTTTGTAGAATTGTTGAGTTAGAAGTTGGATGGCGAAACTCATTGTTGCGACTTTATAACATGTTTTTCAACGTGTTGGCTTGACCACCCTGCTTTTGGGTTTTATTTTATTTTCCCGGGATAAACGGGAGAGCTTAAGAAGAGCGGGCGTTTACTGGGATGAGCGGGCATATAGAAGAATACTATTTTTTACAGGTTCCAGGTGGTGTGTCAGGTATTTACTAATTACTAGTGTCATTTGTAAAAACTGTCATACGTGAGGTTTTCATGGACATGCCATTTGTAATGCCCCCGGCTTCACACGCATTGTTTCTATGGAAAACGTTTAAAGGACATTGATATTTTTTTTATTCGAGGGCTAGAACTAAATATGTGCAAAATTTCAGCCCGAAGTTTCGGCATGAAGAGGTAATAAACATCCAAACATCTAAACATGCTTCCGCATTAACATTAGGATTACATAAAGCCAAAACAATATCTGAAAATATAACTTCCACAGTTTTCTTTGTAAAATAATTTTTTTTATTTTCTCATTCAGCAGCTTTATTTTAAGTTTTAAACAGGGAATAAGTGCGGTCCTGAAAAGTAATACTGAACGTTAAAACCTTTGGCTTCAATAATACCGGGGAGGAAAAATGCGCGAGTGTCTAGAAGTGTCCCAACTGTCAGCTTCGATTCTTTGTTCTTTTCGCATGGAGTAAAATATGCAGTAGGTCTAATTTGTGAAATTGCTAAATTTATTCTAAAAGAGTTGAGTGCATTCGGTGAGACGCGTATTATAAAAGCTTGCTCAGCTATCTATCACTATATGCTTAAGTAACAATTTTCCATTGCAAAAGTGTTATTCAAGCATGGCTGGATGACTGAGCAGGTTTGATAATTTTCTGTAATGCATAATGATTTCTAATTTTAATATTAATAGGTACTCTATTGCATTGGGCGTGGCGTGTGTGTACGTACATGTTTGTGAATAAATAAATTAAAAAAAAAAATACACATAATAATGGGAAGGCCTGGTTACTTTCCCTACTGTTTTGAGTTATCTGTATCATAACCGCGGAATTGAGTGCATTCTTCGGTGACAGCAACAATATCGCTTCTAAACTCTCCACGACAGATGCTCTTGTATACGTGACACAAATTTAAAACAAGATCCGTGAAAAGAAAGTAAAAATAGATGTCGGTTAGGGGTAACTGTTGTAGGGGAACTAAAGAACCACAGTTTGTTTTCGATCCGTTGTTATTTATCGTCATTTTTCTTCATTTTATTGTATTTTGCATTTTTGAGGGGTTCTATAGTGTCTACTCGTAGAATACGAATGGGACTGTTTTTGGAAGGATTTGTTTCAAGAGTATAGTTTTACAAACGCGTGCGGTAAAATAAATACAATAAGCGTTCAAATCATATTATTATAGTCATCCAAATAATGGTTCAATAATGGAATAAATTTGAAATATTACCTTTTTCTATTCACAAACCTTACCTAACTTAGGGTTTCAGTCCTAAGCTTTGGAACATAGACCTTTCTGAGGTCCTTAGTTATGTTTTACTATGTTTAGCACTAAACATCCATACAAACAAACTTTCACGAAAAACTACTAAACAGATCGGGATGAAATTGTGCAAACAGGTAGTTTCAGGCCAAGAATAAAACAGGTTACTTCTGTAGTCAGTCGTCTCTCTCAATCATTAATTTCCATGGGATAGAAATCAGTTCCCATGGGATAGAAATTCCCTTAAAACGTTTCCATAGATACAACGCGTGCGAAGCCGCGAGCAGAAACTAGCTTATAATTTAAGGTTAGGATTTGCATATCGTATGTTCTTACCGACTGTGCTGATGATGTAAAGCCCTATTGCATTCAAATATGCTCCATTCATTTCCTAAACTAGGTTCGTGCATGGTTAGACTGAGTTTAACTAATGATTATTATTTTCTTGTTGTCTATTGTCTCTATAAATACATATCATGTACTGACTCCTAAAGGCATGTACAAGCAGTCAACGACCAATTCACCATTCACTCAAGTTGCATTCTAAAAGAGATAGCATACTCATACATTTAGGCCGCGCCTACTGACGATTTCGTGCCATTATAGAATAGAATAACATTTATTTGGATACAGGCACAAAATACAGGCATAGAATAACAAACGGCAAATAAAGTAGTTTATCAATTGGGGTAAGTGATACGAATAGGTGATATTAAGAAAATAAGACTACCTCCATGACCCTGCGCCGAAATACAATAACGCCATTGATTATGGCTTGAGCCGTCCTTGCACAGGTTATAATAATAAATTAATTATTAAATACACAGCATTATCTAGCCCCATGGTAAACTAGACTCCAAAAGAGAGCGATACGGTCGATAGTGGGAATACCGCAAGATGAGTCCGCGCGGCCGCATTTTGAATCCTTAGGGATCTTGACCGTGCCCGCCCTTGTCATATACCAGTCCGCGCTGTATGTCCATAACCGCTTGGACACGTATGCAAGGTACGGGGATGGTCATAGATACAGCACGAGACACGCACGCCGACTAAGGGCGATTCCTCGGCGATTGGAGAAATCGTCCAAGCTGCAACACATGATGGGGATGGCTGTCTACAATCGTATTCCAACTTCTATCACCAGCGCAAAATCCATACAATCCTTAAAGGTACATCTGAAGAAGTGGCTGATAGCCCAATCGATTTATAATTTTAACGAGTTTATGACTATAAAATGTAATTTATAATATATTATTGTGTATTATAATGTGGATGTGTAGTAGTTTTTACATATAGAATATAATGTGACATGTAACCAATAGTTATGAATAAATGAACTAACTAGATAACTGATATACATAATACAATACATTACATAGATAGATATTTTAATAATAATGCTGGACAAATTGTGTAATGGGTAACAATTGAACTGATTTACTTAAAAACAATTCATTAAGTACATAAAATAATTATCTCTGGGTGATCCGGGTGTTTTTTTTTGGTGAGTGTTCTGAGTGGCGAGAATCGAACCTACGAACTCCTGCACCGCAAGTGGACATTTGCGCGCAGCGCGCACAGAGATGATACTCCGTTCTAGAATGTACCCCATAAATTCCTGCCAATACCTTCTTGCATGAAAATAAAGCCATTTATTCGTTCAAGTGGAGATCGTACAAACATTTAAATGTTTTTAAACTTACGCGATCAGAACACATAATTACAAATATATTTATCGCGTTTATTTACCTATTTTTCCCGACGATTCAACAGGTTTACACACTGTCGTAGTCACGGCATGACGGTCATCCCGTGACCACGACAGTATATATACACGATAGTAGAATAAACGCGATCAATAACCGTTAAAATAGTACTTGTAATTACGTACAAACATTTGTCCCAAAGCGGGAATCGAACCCGCAACCTCCTACGTCGTAGGTGGACGACGCTTACCCGCGCCGCATCGGTCATCTTACTTGTGAAGTTTGTTGCATTTCAAATACAAAATGCTTACGCTTGTAAATGAGCCATACTAATAGGAATCGTGTTGTACGTCTGAATGTGACACAGATTAGAGTCTAAGATAGACGACCGTGCCGAGCATTAACTAGAATTGGGTAATATTGAGGCATTTAACATTTAAATTAGCGTTTTGAACGGTATAGACAAATTCAAAGGTTGTGAAGAGATTACTTGCGAAGATATAAATTACCAACTTCATTAAAACTAAGCTTACGTTGTACTAGTAGACTTGGTTTAAGTTGTAGATACTTCATACCTACATTTAGTTGAGCTTGTCTAATAGTGGTCTTATACCGGTTAGCGAGTCAACAAGGCTACAGGGTTTTGGTCTCAAGCAATATACGACTTTTGTCTGGTCTCGGAAAGATTAACTTTTTTGGTTTAAGTTGTAGATACTACTACATACCTACATTTAGTTGAGCTTGTCTAATAGTGGTCTTATACCGGTTAGCGAGTCAACTAGGCTACAGGGTTTTGGTCTCAAGCAATATACGACTTTTGTCTGGTCTCGGAAAGATTAACTTTTTTGTTTAAGTTGTAGTAGATACTACTACATACCTACATTTAGTTGAGCTTGTCTAATAGTGGTTTTATACCGGCTACCGCGTCAACTAGGCTACAGGGATTTGGTCTCGAATAATATCCAATATTTTGTTTGGTCTTGGAGAGCGTAATTTTGCGTTGCGTAATTGCAGCTAGAATTCCAAAAGCTTTTTTTCAGGCCTATAAGGACACAAGGCCTAAAAAGATCAATGTACACAGGCCATAAAACGGATTTGCCAATTTGTAGTATTATTGTCTTGAAATTTAGATATACAACTCGGTCACAATATCTGTGCACCTTGAGCCATACAAAATGTTTGGCTCAAGGTGCACAGATATTGTGACCGAGTTGTAATATTGTGGTTGCCAATGAAATGACAACATAATTTGGATGCAGTTGAGATGTATTGCATAGTTTTCTTCAAAATAGTTGTCTTGAAATGTACAACACATTTCAAGACACCAAATACATACGACAATATTTCGCAGGTCAAATAAGTGCAAATGCTAGACAATACATACAGCATAATCTAGCCCCAAGCTAAGCAGAGCTTGTTTAATGCGTAGTAGATGACTTAACACTTTGACTGCTGAAATCACACGGTATGTGTTTTCTATAAGTGATTAATATGCGTAAATCCACACTAGCCCAGCGGCTGAGAAAATACAGATCTTTGTGACTCAACACAGCCGTAATATTTCTCGAACGAAACGCATGTGCGGCGCAATACAACCGCTGTGTAGAGCGGCAGCACGAATTTTTTAGGTTAAAAAAAAGATCGCAGTCGTCGAAAAAAAATCGCAGTCAAAGTGTTAAATACATAATATATTACATACACCGATATTTTTATATTATACATAAAAACCACGGACAAACATCCGGGACAAATATTTACAGATCGTACCAAAATTTGTCCCAAGTATTTGTATGACAAGTAATATACTTAAATGTTGCATACCCTTAGCCTAGCCTAGCATCTAACAATAACAAAGTTTGGTAGGCATGTGGCAAGTAAGCTAAATACGAAAAAAAAAGACTAAAACCAAACGAAAGTAAAACAATGAAAGTAACCTTCTATGTTACATTTTTAAACGGTCAGTTTAAATTGTTTACCAACTGCAGTAAACTCTATTTGACAGGATACACGTAAATTCACTTATCAGCGCGAGCGCACCTTGTAGTCGCAAGCTTGCACTCAGAGGGGTGGGATATTATGTTCATGGGTAGAATGGGTATGAACAAAATGTGCTAAATGAAATGAGTATGAAAAATATATGCCAAAATATTGACAAACTCAAAAATCAAATCACGGTAAATATCCCGTTATAATACTTTTGACGTGTTCTTGAGTGGAGACCATGACTCGGTGAACGTATTGTAGGATGCCCTTCGACCAGGTGGGATGACGTCCTGCGAAAGACTGCAGATAGATGCTGGATGCGTCAAGCTGGAGACAGGGCGCTATGGCGCTCATTGGGGGAGGCCTATGTCCTAAGCTGTGGACTGCTATAGGCTGATGATGACGATGATGATGATTTATTTATTATTTTTATTATTACTATTTTTCTCCTAGCTAGACTTTTAAGGAGTTTTGGACATTTTTGTCCAAGAACAAGAGTTTTCTTCCAAACCTTAGGATTTAATCAAAGATTGGGTTCTACTGTTCTAAGATCTCTGTTTATGTGC
This sequence comes from Eupithecia dodoneata, assembly GCA_947044415.1. NCBI lineage: Eukaryota > Metazoa > Arthropoda > Insecta > Lepidoptera > Geometridae > Eupithecia > Eupithecia dodoneata. Next base: position 4,406,271 of record OX345665.1, read on the forward strand.
ACAAATATCACTCCATGGTTCTTCTCAGGCATTTCGCCAGCCGAATATTGAGCTCTAAGGTATTTATAGCCTTTTGAAATCTTCCCAGAAGCAAACAGTTAAGGGAATCGATGGGCGTCCTTTTGGCTAATTTACACGATTACCCAATATCAGTTTATCTTCCATTTATTGGATTTTTATCAGTGAATCGATACATTGTTAACCTTTTTTAGAACTTTATTTGTATACCTATCGGAATTTGTATGTTATTTTTAATTAGCGTTTGAAATTGTATACCTACGTTTATCTCACAATATATTTTTCTATAGTGCTGTAACTTTTAAAAACATGATCAGGTTGCCTGGGAGAAATCGCTGTCAGAGTTAAGGCCGCCTATTGTACTCATGTCCGCCTATTGTGTCAGTTCATGTGTTATATTTAGATATAAGGTGTTATTTTGGTTTGTTTTAAGTGAAATAAAGTGTTCATTCATTCAGGAGATACCACAAATCTTTTCACTGGTGCTGACACTAGGGCCGGTGCGACGAGCTGAAGGTAGGGTGCTATGGCGACTGCAGGCAGATGCTGGATGCGGCGAGCTGAAGATAAGGTGCTATAGCGCTCATTAATAATTATTATAAATAATAAATAATGCCAGACAATTCACACAACATTATCTAACCCCAAGCTAAGCAGAGCTTGTGTTATGTTAGGGAAGGCCTATGTCCAGCACTGGACTATTATAGGTCGATGATGATAATGTTGGTGGTGCTGAATACCACAGGTGCTGCATATCAAATTTTGCATATATGCCTACTTACCTAGGCCTATAGGCTCAGTTGTCGTCTAGTAAATGTCATATGGCATTAGGTACTACGACCTCTAGTACCTAATGCTATATGACACTTACCAAGGGTTGTAGCTTCATGACTTCCCGAATCCTCGAAGATTTAAGATTCCACCCCTTACACCGATTTACCCAGTCTACGTTTTACATCTCACATATTCATACAGATTTTTTTTCATTTCTTACTTTGGTTTAACCTTTCCTTTGCCTAAGCACTGATCAGCGCCTACTAACTTTGTCTGCCTAAGCTCTGATCAGTGCTCTAGTACCAGCGAAACAATTTTATTCGTTTTTGGTATTTAAATACCAGGCAAAGGAAAGGTTAATATAGAAACTCGGCAAATGTAGTGTAGGACGCCCTCTGATTAGGTGTGATGACGAGCTGCAAAATACTGCAGGCTGGATGCTGGATGCGTCAAGCTGAAGACAGGGCGCTGTGGCGCTCATTAGTAGCAGTCGACTAATATAGGCTGACGTTGATGATAATGACTTAGCTCTACAAATATAGGTACAAAATTTTTCATAGCACCCTGTCTTCAGCTTGACGCATCCAGCATCTCCCTGCAGTATTTTGCAGCTCGTCATCACACCTAATCGGAGGGCGTCCTACACTACATTTGCCGAGTTCCTATATTAAACCAAAGTAAGAAATGAAAAAAAAAAACTGTATGAATATGTGAATGACTGGGTAAATCGGTGTAAGGGGTGGCGTTCAAGATTTTGCATTTATAATAATCCCTATAGCTGCTCTGTAGGTAATCCAAAAGCTAAATGTACAATATAATAAAATACATAGTATACATAATATGTAAAATAATTATAATAAGGTCTTATTTACCTACAACAAATTATAATCATAAATCAATTGTTACCTAATACAAATGGACAACAATTTCATTAAAAATAATATTTTTCTCATTTCAGTACATTCGGTGTAACAGCCAGCCAGCAAAATCCGGATCCCGGTGGCATTTGGCAAAGTGCTGGGACGTCCCGTCGCCTGCCCGTTCTTACATCACTTCGCACTTCGTCGTCTCCGGCCTACGTAGATTTAACGAAAAAAGCCTTTTTTGGGTTCCCTACTAGAAGGGTACGGTAAGTTGATCGTAGGTGCATAGATTGGACGATGATAATATGCCCCTCTAAACATACTTAGGAATAAAGTAGCAGTAATAGTAAGTAGAAATAAACTAGATTATTTCCGTAATTTATTAAATTGTCCCTAGAAACAAACCTAGGAATAAAGTAGTAGTAGTAAGTAGGTAGTAATTTATTAAATGGATCCTAGAATTAGTACTTTGTAAGCCTGCTCTGACACTTGTGTATGTTCTGCTTGAACAAACTTAAAACGTGTAGGTACTTGTACAAACTTAACCTTCTTTTACAATTAAAAAAAAAAGTTTCTGTACCTATATAAAATTTTAACTTTTTTTTTTCATTTAGCCCGAAGGCAACCTGACAACCTTGAAAAATTAGTGGTAATGGGCAAGATAGAGGGAAAAAGACCAAGAGAACGGTCACCAACCCGCTGGTCTGATCAAATTAAGGCTATAACGGGACTCACTTTGCCTGCAGCCCTGAGACAGGCCGAAGACAGAGTGGTGTGGAAGCGGTTCATCAGCGTCACCGTGAAAGCCTTCCAGGATAGGCACGACCTTCAAGCAATGAAGATAACGACAAAGAAGAAGATATATAAAATTTTACGCACTTACATAGTATCTGAATTCAATTAAATTAACCCATCTAAGAATAAAGGATTAAAGAGCTACTTTTAAAATTGATTTAAATAGATCATAGGATTATCCCTAGCTCATGATATTAAGTACTAAACTTACTAAAAAGTAATGAAACATTTTGGTAAGAGCCCTATATACTTAGCAGGTACTCTATCAAAGTGGCCAGAGCGTCAACAGCTCGTCACTCACCGATCGACATCATGTCAATCCACCTTCTATGCTCACGGTATGTAGGCGAGACAGTAGAAACAATATAAAGTTAGCTTGAGGTTAGGTTAGCTACCTTTCTGAGACCTGTGACTGCCTTGGCTAATATATAGATTCTACTAATGACGATTTTGACGACCGATGTGGCGCGGTGGGCGAACGTCCGCCTGTGACGCAGGAGGTTGCGGGTTCGATTCCCGCCTCGGAACAATTGTGTGCACGATCTGCACATATTTGTTCCGAGTGTTCTGGTAGTTTTCTGTGTATAATAAAAAATATCTATCAATGTAATCCATAACACAAGCTCTGCTTACCATGGGGCTAGATAAAGCTGTGTGAATTGTCCAGCAAAAAAAAAATGACCTACAAGAGTATTTAGTAAAATACTCTGTGAGAAGGTGTGCTGATATCTCTAAACAACGGATGCTATCTTTTATTGGAGGTAATGAGCTTCGGACAAACCTACAACAAATCGTGATTTCCATTCTCTCTAGACCTCACATATAGCTCTTGATGGTTCACCTGGGGAACTTAGCTTTCGAGTTACACTTATATATCTTATGTTGATAAGATAGATAAGTCTAACGCCTGTAAGCATCTACTTGTCATCATCCACCTATAATAGTCCACTGCTGGACATAGGTGCTCATAAAGCTCTCCTTATGAGCGCCGTAGCGCCCTGTCTTAAACTTGCCGCTTACAGTATCTGACTTTAGTCTTTCGCAGGTTGTCATCCCACCTGGCCGAAGGGCGTCCTACACTACACTTTGTCTGCCGAGTTGAGGTCTCCACTCAAGAACACGTTTACCCCAGTGGTTGTCGGTTCTTTGTGATATATGGCCTGCGCACTGCCACTTCAGCTTACTAATTGTTTCAGAAACCGTTTGCGAAATATATGATGGACGTGCAGTTGAATTTTAAGGTCTTACTCGCTCGTTGGCTTTAAAACTGTTTCTATGTAATATGTATGAGTTTTAAAACGTTCCTCACGGTACAACTTGACACGTGAAGATGATGCACGATTCTTTTGTCGATTGTTTCTTGAAATTTCCAAAGTTGTAATGCACCAGCTATTTCAAATTTAGAAGCTACATCAAACAAATAAGGGCACCCGATTGACAGCATTTAGATCGGATGGCAAAGGATGGGGACTCGGAGGATATTCACGACGAATTGATATAAATCGACCTAATGCGATCTATCTTCTTTAGACCATCTACTCAGCGGAGTTAGGGCGTGTGCATATTGATACTTTCATTTAATATTGAACTGATAATTACGTTCTGGGTGATTTTATTACCGAAATGTTTACTCTGTCATAGGTTTCTTGGCTTCTGGTTTGGCACGTACGTTTCTACTTCTCAGTGAGATATTAAGTGAAATTATTAATCTAAATGAAAAACCAAACAAATAATAATAGACAAATAATAGCAGAGCTCAAAAGAAATTTGCATTCTATTCTAATAGCTTGTACACTTTTTCTTTTCATATATGTTCATCTATCTATGGGAACTCAAAGGAGCACTTATGTAGTCATGCCAAATATTTACACTAGTGTCTTAAGGGGCCTCCGGAGCGACGAATTCTTCATACAAACGTAATACCAAAATTATTTCTAATTTAAGCATATTTCCACTATAATATTGCATTATTTGTATTAAAATAGTATTTATCTAGGTCCTCAAATAGTTTTTTTTTTCAAAATACTTACCTAAAATGAAATGAAAGCAAATCTCATTTTGCACATTTTTATGCGAAAATGGACAAGTTTTCTTGCTATTTGTTTAGTATTAAAAACATCAATATCTTACGTGTTATTTATTAAGGAACATAGCTTATATTGTCTAGTTACAGAATAACAATACTTTGTGAAGAATACAAAAAGTTTTCAGTCTTAATTTTTGGTATTACGGAACAAACCAAATTTTGAACAGCTAATATTGGCGCGGCGCAAGGGTTAAACAGGGACAGCGATATTCGGAGCGATTTTTGCAAGCGAGGGTCGCCGGACCCTTAAGATGTATAGTTTTTCTTTCCTAAGTAGCGAGTCGAACAACCATGTTTTTCAGATAACACACCGTTAAAAACGACCTAGTCCCGCTATTATTATACACTATAATCATATTCACATCTCAGCACAACAAAGAGGGACACTATGTTTTATTCAAAAGTTGAACACTTCACCATTCCTTGTTGAGTGTTAGCTAAGCGACTCATCATATTCTAGCTAACATCTCCGCCTTAAACAGTAACGGTGGTGATGTTAATAGATGACTTATTCACCACCACGAAATGTCTAACATGCCTGTACTAGCCTTTCTCGCGGTACGTGAATAACGGGCGAGTGACAATCTATCTCGATCCGGGTAACCTATGAGGTGGAATTATTTAGAGCGCCAAATGCATTATGATATCAACATGGAAGGTTTGAATTAAAAAAAACACAACGCTGAAGAAGATAAACACGTACTCTTTTTTTTTTATATAGTGAAGTAATTCAGTCTCGCTGTTATCTTTTTAAAAACTTTTGCCTAAACGCCCGGTCAGAATTTATGACATTTTGAGAAGGGATAGACGGTATCCCAAGAAGGACATAGGCTACTTTTTTTTCCGGACGCGTGTGAAGCCGCAAGCAGATGCTTGTTATATTATTTATATGAAATGTATTATATAGTTTAAAGTTTATTGGATAATCAAAACCTTAACCTTGATGCATGATGAAAGAGGGCTAGCCTAGTGCGGGGGTCGTTATAGTCCACCATAGTAACCACTTAAAATCTACTTTCACAACTGTTTTTTTTCTTAGTCCTGTGTTCATATAAAGGTGATTTTGTAAGCTTTTTGGAAATAAACTATTTGTATTTTTTTAAGGCAAAAAAGTTTATTGATTTGAATAGGTACCTAATTATGATGATAATTTGTCCAATGTTTTTTAGTAAAACTAAAAAAAGAGAATAATAAGATTACAGAGCTTATAATAATAAAGTTAGTAGACAGTTTATTATAAAAACTAGCTTTCTGATATGAGTGGCTCTCTCGGATCAAAATGAATTATTCAAATTAATTCACAGCCAGAAATGTTCTCTTTAGCGTTAGATAGACATTTATCGACTATAAAAATGAGAAACTACTCGAAATCTAATCGGATTTCCAGTAACGTGATCACGGCCCGTGCATTAATTAGATCATTACCATGTTGTAGACAGGAGCAAGATAAAAATGTTGTTTTGCAAATATTTAGGCGATAATTTGTTTTTTTTTTCGCGGACGTTGATTAGTTGCTTCGAAGTTTTTTGCAGTTTGCCTACGTGAATAAGACTGGTCTGGTGAAATCAAATCAATCTCAACATGGATGTCCATGTTGGTGAATAGATAGCGTTCTTCTCAATTTCTTTTCGAAGTGAAGAACGCTTTTATCTTGGTATATCATTTAATTCATTAGCAAGAGGTTTATTCATTAGGCTTAGGGTAAATTATCTATTACTAAAGTGCACAAATCTTTAGATCTCTTAAGCGCTACATATAGACCACGAATAAAATACAGCATAGATTTTAATATAAAACATGAGAGTACAATTGGCTATTATTGATAAGAAGCGATTTTCCATTATTTTGTCTAGACAGATTATTTGAGACAAGAAATGATGCACAAAACTGCCAGGGGAGGCGAGATAAGAAAGAGGCCTAAAGTCCAGAAGTGGCTGGTTAGGTAGATAGATTATATTGTACTAGCTGCGCCCCGCGGTTTCACCCGCGTGGTGATAGATATTTTGGATAATATACAATATATCTTTATAAATTATAGCCTATGTGTTATTCTGATGTATAAGCTATATTATTGTAAAGTTTCATTAAAATCCATTTCGTAGTTTTTACGTGAAAGAGTAACAAACATCCATCTATCCATCCATCATCCATACTTACAAACTTTCGCGTTTATAATATTAGTAGGAAGTAGGATATTCGCAGATTATGTGTGTAGCATTGTACTTAGATCTTGTGATTTACACTTTGACTGCTGAAATCACACGGTATGTGTTTTCTACAAGTGACTAATATGCGTAAATCCACACTAGCGCAGCGGCTGAGAAAATACAGATCTTTGTGACTCAGCACAGCCGTAATATTTTTCGAACGAAACGCATGTGCGGCGCAACACAACCGCTGTTTAGAGCGGCAGCACGAATTTTTTAGGTTAAAAAAAAGATTGCAGTCGTCGAAAAAAAATCGCAGTCAAAGTGTTAAAAAGTTCCGGACATCTACAAGCGCTCTAGAGCTTTTTACTGCGGCACCACGCTAGAGTTCATAACGACCGAACATAAAAAACTAGGGCTATAAATTAAACAATCTAAATATTGTTTTAGTTCGTTATCGTGAGTCGTAAAGAAACGGGCCCGATTATAATTAAGATATAAATCGATAGTCCGAGACAATTTGTCATAAACCACTGCCGGATGATTCGAACCTATTGAAGAGCAAGGTTAGCTCTCAAATAAATTAGTGACGGTTACTTTCTGATTTATTTGATCTGGTTTTATTGATTCTGGATCAAACAGATCTACATTAGGTTGGGGAAAAAGTTTCTTCGCATTTTTAAAGAAAATTCAAAACATTTTTTAATATAGTTTATTTACATTTAACTAAAGTATGTAGGTACCATTTTGTTCGATAACTTTTTGATGGCAAAAAGGTTAAGGTAGGGTTATTAAGGTAGGGACAAGATCCCATTGCTTTATTTTTAATTTTAAAAGGTATCGAATTTCTTAATTAGACTCACTCATCTTGACAGTACGAAAAACAAATAAAAATCACACATTTTCCTAACTTGAATTTGGAATTATCTTCTTTAAAATTTAAACTTTTAATGATACCAAAACCAGTCAGATACAAATAGTATAGCCAAAGAGATTTTATCACAAGTTCATACGAAAAGACTTTTCCCCCAACCTATATGTTCGATAATTCTCATGGTCGATTCAAGACGCACCGTGTTCTGCTCGGTAACGTTCATTCTCACATTTCTGGTTTTCTTTAAATCATTAATCTGGTGTTAAATTGTATTCAACAATATTATTTTATGTTTTATTTCTATCATCGTCCTTCATTAACCTCTCAATATTAATATTCAAATCAATCAATTTTGCGGATAAAGCGTTTACGATCATGGCTATGGCATTTTTATCTTGTTTAGTGGCATATCGGCCATTTTGTTTAAACGATATTTTTCTTTATTGTTGGTTTTACGATGTTGGTAGTTTATTCGCTTTTATGGGATTATTCATGTAAGGTTTTTGATTCAATTCTGCATGTTCGGTTCAATTAGTTTGCTTCAGACGGAATTAATGACAGCTTGTTTAAAGTTTTTATTGTTTTTCAAATTGCATACACATTAAGGTTTCAATTCAATTATAAAATTAATTTAACAAGTCTACCATTAAACTTAAAGCTTTTTTAGCAGTACTAACTATACACTAGCCAAACTAGATTTACAATGTTTGTAAACAAATAGTTCATGCTTAGCCTTAAATCCACTTTATTGCAGCGTATTTTTATACGCAATTAACATTACTCGTCGATTTGAGATCCTTCGTTAAATTAATATCGCTTGTGATGAGATCCTTCGTTAAATTATATCTGAAACTCGACGACAAGCAAGAGAGTATAAGTAATTTGAGTCGTGAATATAGTTCATTTATTCATAAGAATTAAAGTTAAAGTTACTTAAAATTTATTTTAACAGTAGGCACTGCCGAAACTTGCCTTTACAGGCATATAAATGATTTCAATTAACTTAAAATTAAGATCAATGCATGCAGTTCAATTATAATTTATAAATATTGTACATTAAGTTTGGCTGGTGTGTATATGTACGTTGTAAAGCGTTCTAAGAAATTTATTTTGTGAATATTTGTGATCAAATTGCAATCGATATCTAATTAGGTATCACTAGTAGCGATGATTAAACGAGAAATTAATACTGCTATTTATGTGAAATTGGGTTCAATGCAATCGAAAAACTAATTTACATGATTACGGCATACTCCCATGGTATAATTGGAATGTAATTGCTGCCAATTTGTTATAAATATTTTATAATTACTGGTGCATTTGTACGAATTGAATTCTAGTCGTATAGAATTGAATTTATTAATTGATTTGAGTTATCGACATAGCTCTAAGAATTAGCAAGCCGAAATGGCAGTGGGCCGGCCTTATCTCGCGAAGAACCGACGGCCGCTGGGGCAAACGTGTTCTTGAGTGGAGACCACGACTCGTTAAACGTAGTGTAGGACGCCCTCCGACCAGGTGGGATGACGACCTGCGAAAGACTGCAGGTAGATGCTGGATGCGGCAAGCTGAAGACAGGGCGCTATGGCGCTTATTGGGGGAGGTCTATGTCCAGCAGTGAACTGCTATAGGCTTATGATGATGGTGATGATGATGAGAATTGAATGAATAGGCCCACATGTCTTGCAGTTACGTTTCTATTATATATGTGGTCCGCTCCACGGGCATTACGAAAAGACTATATCCTAAAACTTTATAATTGTTTCGAAACAGAATGCTATTTTCTTCAAACGAAATGAAACGAAATGAAACGAAATGAGACGAAATGAGACGAAATGAGACGAAATGAGACGAAATGAGACGAAATGAGACGAAATGAGACGAAATGAGACGAAATGAGACGAAATGAAACGAAATGAAACGAAATGAAACGAAATGAAACGAAATGAAACGAAATGAAACGAAACGAAACGAAACGAAACGAAATGAAACGAAATGAAACGAAATGAAACGAAATGAAACGAAATGAAACGAATGAAACGAATGAAACGAATGAAACGAAATGAAATGAAAGTTTATTTCTTTAGGGTTACAAATAAGCACTTAGACAAGTCATATTTTATAAAGTATGTACATGTACATTTTTAATATTTACGACATACACTTAAATCGCATACAATAAATCAGTCGAAATTATTGCAAGGGGAAGATAATACAAATATATTTTATTTTAAACCAGATAAAAATCATTACTTAATAGTTTATATTGGTTATGAGAGCCCATAATAAGTGTCGTCATTCACGTTCATGCAATAATTATATTTTCTTAAACCATTTCTGGCAAAAGCCTTATCTTGCCATAGCCACAGTGTCGAAAACATGGCTTATTGCAAAAAAAACCCTATTTCTGAGCATTACAAACACGTTTTGATTGGTTTAATAAGTTTGTAGGTATAATTGATGAGAATAGTATTTTATTCAATCTCCCGATGCATTGACAAAACCAAAGTAGGGAAATAAAGTACTTAGCGATTTGCTTTGTTTTTATGGTAATAAAAAATCTATTTTGTTTTATCAAAATAGATAAACTGGCTTACTTTATGACATGTAGATTTAAATTTTGATACATAATACAGTGACACAAACAACGTTTTATTCATTTCACTATTAGAAATTAAGCAATGCTCGTATTCCAAATTTAACATTGCAATTAAAACAATTCATTTTGTGAAGTTCTTATATCTTGGAATTGTTGTTTCGTTAATTTGTGAACTTACCTTTATTATTGTGTTATTATTATAATTTTTATTCATTATGTTCGATTTATCGTTAATTAGGAATTATTTATATTTATTTCTTTTTCGTTTGTGGTTAGTTTATTAACCTAAAACCAAAATCCTTTATCAAAAGAACTTCTTATAATAAGGCTATTATTTGTGTACGAACATATCGCATCGCTTAAGCTTAAGTATTTCATCACAGGACACGAGACAACTCAATTTGATCAAAGTAAAGATAACTCCGAACATACTACTTAACCTGGAATTTGTTAAAATACATATTAACTTAGTTTTTTGTATGAAAACGTGAGCAAGCGATAAAAGCAGACGAGGATTTTTTGGACCGCACGAAAAGATTTTATGAATTTGTATTTTACGATCTCTTACTTAAATATTTCATGAAAAAGTAGGTAGTTAAATAGGTACTTACGAAGGTAAATATGTACTAACTATATAAATAAATACGACCGAATGTATGCCTGTAATATCTAAAAAATATTGTGTGTCAGAGTTATAAATCGCTTTTTAGGGTACCGTAATCAAAGGGTGCCGCAAAAATCCGCTCTATGCCCGTCTGACTGTCCGTCCGTCCGTGGAGAGATCTGATACTGACTAATACAAAGTACTATTTTATTTTATTCTGTAATAGGTAGACACATCAAATTCAATTAAAAAAGCTATAACAAAATAATATTATAAACTATACTAAAATTAATTACTTTAATATACTACTATAATAAATATGTAAATAAACTTGAAAATGGAGGGGTTTCGGGTAGGGAATAAATTTTTATCTTGTCCAAAATAGTAGTGTATTTATTAAAGCTTGGTGTGACAGAAAAGAAAGGCCTTGATAATGCGGATTTTAAGTACGGAGCCCTTCGTGTTCGTGTCCGTCTCGCACTTGGCTGATTTTATTTATTCACCAGTCACCAGGTCATCCCTCACACCTTATGCAGAAAGCCAGCTGCATCACCACCAACCGGTCTCTGATTGCACTGGATTTATAACAGCAATTAGTAGAGACGCGTGCCACGACGACAACTGACAAATCGACAGTCCACGTGGGTGGTAAACGGTTAATATATGAATTTGAAGCAGAGTGTGCTACTTTTAGTACAAAATATATTTTTACAATCTTTTACTCTACTTGCCCTGTTAGTTTTTGTGTGAAAAATCTAGCAACTGAATTAGATGATGATTTGGACCAGTTAGCCTCACTAAAGTCATTTAAAACGGGATATTTACCATAATTTGATTTATGAGTTAACCAATATTTAACTTTATTTGACTTTAGTGTTAATAACCATGAGAGTTATCCTCAACCGATTGAGCGGAATTTTGGCATATTTATGTAATTTTTGTGACATTGTAATCGTCGAGCTGGTCTGATAATGGAGACAGACGGTGGCGATACAAAACGATTTATCCTCGTCGAGTTTGATCGTCGAGTCGACTTGGATTTGTCTTCCCAAGCACTTTATTGTCCAAGATGATTAGAAAAGTTTTTTTTTTGAGTTATTTAACGTATTGAAAACCATTACTGCCCGCAGTTTGGAACGCTTTGTTTCTATGGAAATACTTAAAGGTTATTTCGATTTCATTTATGGGTCAAAAACCAATGTTTTATTTCAGGTCCAGAACAACAAACACCACAGGGGATAGTGCAAAGAAAAAGCAGACATGTCTCACTTGAAAATTTAATAAATAGATTTAAAAATAATTTATCTCAGTAAAATACATAAAATTAATTAAAAGGTATGTAATACGGATACCGTGTGACCGCCACTTATGCCATAAAGCCAATGAAAGAACTCTACCTAAGTGACATCCTACGTCCAAGTTCACCAGCTTTTGTTTTGTCTGCCTCTCATTACCATGAAGAGTTGGTAATGGGAGGGAGTCAAAACAAAAGCAAACCTATCCAGTCTCATAAATTGATTGCTAATCCTCGACCCCATTCATACTTAATTGATCACATATTAACAATCAATAGCTAAGAGCTTTCATCAGATAGCAATATCGTAGTAACTAGCAAGTAATCTGCTACATCTCTTATTGCATTTGCGAGAGCATGGATCGTGATTCACAAAGGATTTCGTCAATAACCACACAAGTCGAGACGTTCATGAATGCCATAGAACGGAGTGTAGTGACAGACTGTAAAATATGTCAATATTTCACGACATAATGCCTATATTTCATAGTCTGTTGTAAGAGGCTATGCCCAGTCGCCTTGTAGTGCAGCTAGATGCAGTTAATAAATAATAAAAAATAATGCTGGACAATTCACACAGTATTATCTAGCCCCATGGTAAGCAAAGCTTGTGTTATGGGTACTAGATGACTGATATACATAATACAATAGGGGAGCGGGGGGCTAGTTGTAACAATTTTTAGTTTTTTTGATGGGGAAGTCAAGATAACAAATATTCTAATAATGAAGTTATTTTATAGTAAAGGAAAAATATCCATTTATCCATAAGAATGATAATTGGGCTGGATTTCATAATGATTACTTAAAAAAAATATATTGCAAACATAGTCGCTTGTTACAACATACCCCGTTCTTGGGGCAAGTTGTAACTGGTGTGGGGCAAATAGTAACAACATAATTAAAACAACATATTTATAGAATTTCAGGCATTTATTGTTTGGTAAACAGCTTCTGGGGTCCTCAGTGATAGCCTTGGATTCCGTTCTAATTTTCTCCTCTTCCTCTGATGTAAATACTAATCTTGGTTCGGTGTATCCAACAGAAAGAGGCTCGCCCTTTTCTTTTTTCTTAATGTATCTATATAGTGACACATGACAAAGGTCAAATATTTTTGCAGCTTGCCGAATTTTGGTACCATTTTCGGAAACTTCCCTTACAGCTTGCTCTTTCGACTTAGCAGCCCTTCCCGATACTCGCTTGTAATTTCACAGAAAAAAAAGTTCTGCAATATGTAGAGATTTTGCCCAGCTGTGGGATATTGTATAATTAGGTATTTAAAAAACTATTTTAAATGTGAATAACGACAAGCATAGGTACACACTTACGTTTAAAAACATGAAGGGGCAAGTTGTAACATGTTACAACGTGCCCCGAGATGTCGTTACAACTTGCCTCATGGCAATATTTTGGACATTTTTGTTTATAGAAAAAAAATGGTATAATTTATCCAAAAGAAAATACTAACTTAAGATAGCTTAATATTTTGACTACATAAATCAATGGAAACTCACTTCAAAAAACAATGGAGTAAACCTAGAATCAAACTTTACGAACTTAAGTTTTTTACGTTACCTGGCAAAAATGGTGCACCTGCACACGACCACTCACTGCGCACTCCCGCACGATACTGACTGTGTTCACGTCGTAGGCCACCGTATAAGGACTTGATTAGCGCAAATTCCAACACAAAATATTCGATACCTGCTGAGTAATTAAGCTGTTAATACTTGCCCCCGTTACAACAAGCCCCCCGCTCCCCTACATTACATACATAGATAGATATTTTTCTTATTATACATAGAAAACGACCAGAACACCCGGAACAAATATCTGCAGATCATACACACAATTGTTCCGAGGCGGGAATCGAACCCGCAACCTCCTGCATCGCAGGCGGACCTTCGCCCACATAGGTCGTCAACGTTAAAAAAAAGTCATCAAGTTATATTTGCTAAATTAATTAAAGGCTAGCCAAACTATAGCTAGATTTCTAGGAGACTAGAGTCCTAGTCATATCCGCCACACATTTTATATGTTTACTTTTGATTGGTGACTATTGGCAATCAAGTACTGACGTAGCCGGACTTGAACTCGCTATAGAACAATTTGATTGCCACACTTGATGATTCTTTGTTAATGGAAACTGTGTCTTTTTGGACACTTTTCTGCCAGTGTCAAGTAATGGAAAATAATTGTAAAATCGATGAGTTATTAAAATATTAAGATTGTTTCATTTGTTATCCTATATATCTTAAACCTACACCTTGTTGTACATCAGTTAACAATTAAATATATTTATTCTTTTATATTCGTAGCGACAAATTAATTCGAAACTACTAAGATCTAATCAAAAGCTTTCTTTCAAAAAAAAGATGGCGTCGATTTATTTTCTGATAAAATTGTTTTTTACTAGTGGACCTTCCCGGCTTTGCACGGTTTTAGTACGGATCCCTAACGTTTTTCAAAATATAATATAGCCTATGTTAACCGCGGATAGTGTAGCTTCCCAACGGTAGGAGATTTTTTCAAATCGGTCCAGTAGTTTCGGAGCCTATTCATTACAAACAAACAAACAAAAAATCAAACATTCCTCTTTATAATATATAAGTAAAGTATAGAAGCATGCTTTATTGTCCGGTCTACGCTAACCCTGAAGATACCTAGTACCTACGATCATATTCCCCACCTATACACGTTACGTAGAAGGTTATTAATCCAATCAAGGCCCGATTTAATCTAAGCATCAAAGGCCCGTACCCAGGAAGCCAATATCACCTGAATTCCGAACTTCTAGTACTAATTCCACATTGGTGGATGGTATTATGAGACACTTATTAACCGTACTGAAACTGTGATTGAATTTCTAATTAATGTGCAGTCTGTTGATCAATGCTTGAGGATAATGATGACTTTGTCAATGGGTATTGAAATGTCACTGACAGATGTTAGTATATTTAGGTCAGTATTAATTAGTGACATTATTACACGTCATCATCAAGCCCTCAGATAAGCAGAGCTTTATAATAATTAGTAAAGTTAGTTCCAAAAATTCTAAAAAATGAAGATTTCGCGACTCTATATATAAATTGTATTTGATTTTCAAATCATGAATTTTCCAAGATAAAAAAATACATACACTACTTATTAGGTGCACACTGTTTATCTTGGCACCAGAACTCTACTAGTGTTGTGGGTACTACCAAAAAATTAGTAGTCATCGAAGTAGTTCACTTAACACGAGCTCTGCTTAGTTTGGAGCTAGATGATGATGTGTTATTATCCTATTATTATCCAGTATTATTATTTTTAATAAAACGACACCTATAAGGTAAGTGCTCCTCTGGAAATCGATTTTTAATCAGCAGTTTAGTCAAAACAAAACCTTCTACAATTTGTATCACGTAATCAAAGTCTGGAACCCTTCCTTTATTCTAAAACCACCGCCTTTGTTTACTCAATAGCCGGCGGAACCCCTAACGAATTATCCTAAAGTCCTTGTAAATAAGAAAGAATGGGGTAATGCAACGCTGCGCCAGCCAGGATCGGCCATTCGTGCGTAACACCATCTGCTTCTTGGTTACGGTATAATACTATCCTACGTTTCGTAGGGTTTATAGGTACTACAATAGAAACGTGGGTATTCTGGACTTTGCTACTATTTTGAAATGACATGACTTTATTCAAGATGCCTTATCGGTTCTGTGATAATAATAGATCTGATAGAAGACGTCTTATGAACTAGAACTACTCTACAATGCATTTTCCTGCGTCCACCAACTCAAGACTTTCATTTGTTAAGACTGAGCCAAGACAACGTTATGCATGACCCTTTCATTTTATGAACAACTATGTACAATAGTGGTATTACTTCATGATCATTATCATCATCAGCCTATATTAGTCCACAGCTGGATATAGGCCTCCCCCAATGAGTGCCATAGCGCCCTGTCTTCAGCTTGACGCATCCAGCATCTACCTGCAGTCTTTCGCAGGTCGTCATTCCACCTGGTCGGAGGGCATCCTACACTACGTTTACTACAGAACCTTTATAATTAGCTCTTAGACAAAATGCCCAGGGCAAATACTTTTCAGAATACCCCCGTGGTAGTTTGAAGGGGTTGTAAGGGTTTCCACAGCAGTGTAGCAAGTTGCATAAATTCGGGCACAGGAGTGTGTTCGCGTGTACGGGGCACGTGACTCAATTTGAGGGTACTTTCTGTAAGGCTGTGTTTGTAGGGTTGGCAACGCGATAGTTTGGCAAGCGGATAATAGTTACTTGCAATTTTATTCAAATTAAATGTATTTATTATTAAATTATTTTAGACAACCTATATATATATATATAGTTTATATCGCGTATGTAATATTTTCCTTCTGTTTAAAAACTTCAGTTATAGAAGAAAATAGGCATCAAAAATAAACTACGTTAAAAACTCATTCATGCTAACCTTTCTTGCACACACGAGCAATATGTTCATAGCCTGGGGCTCTGTTCGGCTATTATTAATCTTAATAATGTCCATGGATATCTATAGATACAGGTACTCATTGCTTGCTATCCACATCCTTGCTATCCACTACGTCACAGAAGCATTATTATTGTTAGAAAGTCCTTAGTGTATGGTTCCCGCTTATAGCTTCACTCCTGGTGTAGTAAGGTAAAGTGAGTAAGTATGTATTAAGTTTAAAACTTTGTGCTTAAGCAGCATAACCAGTTTCCAGAATTAAACTTATGAAATTATTTTACGTCTCCGCACATTAGCACCTCAGAAATGTACTTTGAAGTTGTTACATAAAATTGCTCTTAAGAAGCACGTGGAATTTAATAATATTTAGAAGATTTTATGCACTGTTTAATTTAGTTAGAACAACGAAATTATAATGCGTTTTGAAAACGCTTAAATTAAAAGCTCCGTTTTAAAAAAATACTTTCATTAAAATTCAAAACAATATAAGCTCTAAACAATCAACTTAATTAATGAACTTCCCATTAAACTTAATCCACAACTGATAAAATCGAAAATAATAAAATTTTGTGAGTAACAACGTAGTTTTAAGCAAATTTGTTAACGGAAACAAACAATACATCAGTGCTCTAATATGCATAATCCCTTCACACCACACCCAACGTGTCTTAGTTGGATTATTAAACAGATGAGATTCATCAACAGATAAACGTAGGTAAGTAAATAGAAAACAGTTGCCTAGTTACAGTGCCGGATTTAGAGGTGTGGAGGCCCCGAGGAACAAAGGAGTGGAGGCCCACTGGCACCAAATTATTTTATTTGCACGAAAAACAACCGACCTGAGTTTACATACGTTTTGAAAAAGTTAAAAGAATGTACATATTTTTATCATAAAATAATCTGCACGCCAAGTGTGTAAGCATGTTTTTTTTATTGACATTACTTAAGATTGCATTAGAAAAAATAATGAAAATTCGTGATATTTCCGGATAGTATATCCTAATAGGGACATACAAATATCAAAGGAAATGTGGTTTACTTTACAGCTTTACTAGACTTAATTAGATTTTTTTTCCGAGGTCTCTATTGTGGGCCCCTCTTTAGTGGAGGCCCGGTGCAGTAGCCCCGTTTGCCCTCCCCTAAATCCGGCCCTGCCTAGTTATCTGGTTTCCCGGTTAATAAATAAACTTCCAATAGAACTACTCGCCAATATAACACCTAATAACATAAAATGTAAACTTAGATCGCACTTCTTATCGAACCTACATCATTATCAGGGGGTTTGATTCAGTTACTGATTAATTTACTTACCTAATTCCAATTTATAATCTTATTGCCTGAAATTGAATAATTTTATTGTTAAACCTATGAGATTTTATTCAGCTGACTCTCAGCTAATAACACATCTATACAAACCTTTGTGGTTTCCTTCGTGTTATTTTTAAGCTTTTTTATGTAACAATATCTTTAAGTTGGTACATAAATAAAAAAAAGAAAGTTAAGAACCTAGAATTAGGAACGAAAAATTTGGCATAGCAATTAGTTTATTAGATAGGTCTTGAAAAATTCTCAAAGACATTCGATTGTTCGGTAACTCACTACCAACTAATATTTTTCCACTAAAAAGGAACTAAAAAACAATCACTAAAAAGGATTCTCAACATATTATGTTACACCAAATAATAAAGCTTTATAACATGACAAACATCGTCTAACAGAAAACCAAGCAAATTAGTACATACAATACCGGAGATCACGACACAATGAAATGAAACGTTGCTATTCTCAGGAACAAACTAACGAAGCCAGTTAGTTTAACCATATTCGTGTCTCGAGATAAATTCATACACGATTGTTCTTTTCATCAGCTCAGCTCTATACAATATAGTTAGAAAGTTTAATGTTCCTAATCAAGGCAAGAAAATTCAAGCCCCTTAGCAAAATATACCTACTTAATTGTCTATATCACCCAATCCTGTTATTTGCAAGCTAAATGCTTAGCTGTGTCGAATGCAAATTTGTTCGAGTTAAATAATGAAACCATAATGTTGGCCGAGTTACGGCTCGGGTTTGCATGGTCTGTCAAATCAAATAACATAAAAGACAAACCTGACTCGGCCAAAATATACACGGACTATACATTTTTACCCACGAAACATTAATTTTCCATATTATCTTTTACAGAAAACGAGTTGGCTACAAAACGTGGCTCATATGTAAATAGCCTTTTTGCCTCTAGGCGTGTGTTGATATTAAAAAAGCTTTTGTTACCTCTGTGAATACTCTGAAAATCTTGTTAGGTTTGCAGCCAGGCCTAATCTTCAACCAAGTTACCTTAATCTTGTTACATGACACGCAAAAAAGGAGTATACCTGCTAAATATACATACTTATTTATACAGATAGAAAAATATTCTTTGTTCAAGTTTTTTTTAGGAGTCCAAGTTCATTTATCACGTCAAAACGGTCATCGATGTCGAGAAAGTCTCTTCAATGCCTTGATGACCTAAATGCGTCGGTGGAAGGTTAATAGCGATTCACTGATTGAAAATATCTTTATATCTATACCAACAATTGCTTCAGTCTAGTGTATAATTTATCTGACGTATACGGCTTCTGGGCAATTGGACGTTATTCAGTCTTGCTCCTTTCTTTGTACAGTAAAATTTATTATAAACATCATTAAAAATCCAGACGGCAGAGTATCATAAACTGAAACTTTATTCCATACGATAAAGTACCCACCTACCTGCATATACATGTATTTGTATGTTGAGGAAGCGCCAGTAGTTTGATTTGCATTTCGTTTTTTCTGAAAGACATCGTCATTTACTCAATGAGTCGCGGAGACAATATTGACAAAAGAGGTTTGCTCAGTAATGCAGAAAGTATGCAAAACAAAATGCAACTGAGCTACCATCCTACCAATTTTATCTTTGTGTGGTCCGCTACTGAAAACATTAACATAATGAATAAAATAAACTAAAACAAAAGGCATTTTAATGAGTGAGAAACGCCAAATATTTCTTCAGTCGATTTGATTGTGCGCAATAACGATTTATTTCGGCTGTTCGGTATATTGTTGCTATTAGCGTCTCTTTTGTCGGAAGGAAAGCAAACAATTTGCAGCAATTTGTTTACCGATGCTAATTTTAAAATTAACGTCGTGGTATAAGAAACGTGCTTTGCAAGGGACCACCGTAGTTGAGTGGCTCAACATAAGTATCGTATGCATAACATAACAGTTTCTATTGTTGCGGGGTCAGCTATCGAACTGGTTATAACAATTGATGTACGCGAACGATTACTAACTGGAACTTGCTGGTTTCAAGACAGTTGTTTTATTACCATAATACAATGTTATATACCTACCATAAACCATAGAAATTGTTTCTCAATCCAGGTTAAACATATTTAACTAGCCCTAACTAATACCTGTTGATATTAACGATGCTATGAACAAGCTACTGAAAATGGTTCCGCATAATATTTATGTCATGTTCAATATTCATTTTGGTATTTATTGCGCGATGTTCTCAAATTCTAATGAAGCCATAAGATAATGTATGTGTGGTGTTATCGCCTTGCGATTTTCCCAGCTCAGCTTAACGCAGCATCATGTAGTAATCCTATACAGGCCACAGATGAAAGAGCACCTTGTATCGACCGACAGAAAGGATTCTCCTTTGAGGAATTGTAGACCTTACATTTCGTTCATGTCTACTCTAGGGGAAGATAGCTTCTAGAAGATAATATTTATTGTTTCTTGTAACATTTTGTAGTTTATTTATAAAAAGGTGCAGCAACGGTCTAACCACACCGTTGACCAAGCTCTGAAATAGAAAAGTTAAGGGGCAAAGCGGATATGATTTTGTTCCCTGACAAAGTCAATTATTAAGAGATGCTCCCAGATGCTCTTAGAGGCTCTGCAATGCTTTATCTTCTCTTTGCCAAGGGGTATACGGAAGCTTCAATTTAATTACATTCAACCGTTATAACGACAAGGCTGGACTCTGGTCGGTATCGTATTAATCACTAGCAGCGTTGATTTATGTGATAATTCTATGGGATATCTATCCTAGTTATTGAGATGCTTCAAGATGGCGTATTGAGACTTTGTAGATAAATCGTGTATTGTGGGGCAGAAAATGTTAAACACACGATTGAAGGAAGCTGTGAAATCGTCCTTTTCTCTTTGAATGAATACCTTTAGTCGTGCTTAATTAACTTTCATGCTTGGTGGGTGGTCGGTCAGCGTCTGATCGCTTACCTAGTTCAGTACAAAAGCAGATAGAAAATCTAGTCGTGTGCGTAAAGGTTAGGCTAGTATTGATGGACCTAGATAACTGATATACACAATACAATACTATAACATGGATATACATGTATGTATATATACATGTGGAATGTAATTATACAAAGAACGGCCAGAACACCGGGAACAAATATCTGCAGATGGTACAAACATTTGTTCCGAGGTGGGAATCGAACCCGCAACCTCCTGCGTCGCAGGCGGACTATCGCTCACCGCGCTACAGTGGTCGTCATTAGTAGTCATTTACATTACTATTGGTTTTATAGGTACATTATTCGTTGATAAACAATTTATTGTCTATACTAATATTATGAAGAGGAAAGGTTTGATATTTTGTTTGTTTGTTTGTAATGAATAGGCTCCGAAACTACTGGACCGATTATAAAATTATTTCACCGTTGGGAAGCTACACTATCCCCGGTGAACATAGGCTATATTATATTTTCAAAAAAGTTAGGGATCCGTACTAAAACCGTGCGAAGCCGGTCCGCTAGTTTTTATATAAATTAACTTCCGAACTTAATTTTACCGATGGATACTAAAATATTTCTGTTTTAACACTTTGACTGCTGAAATCACACGGTATGTGTTTTCTACAAGTGACTAATATGCGTAAATCCACACTAGCGCAGCGGCTGAGAAAATACAGATCTTTGTGACTCAGCACAGCCGTAATATTTTTCGAACGAAACGCATGTGCGGCGCAACACAACCGCTGTGTAGAGTGGCAGCACGAATTTTTCAGGTCAAAAAAAAGATCGCAGTCGTCGAAAAAAAATCGCAGTCAAAGTGTTAATAGAAATTGACTTCAAACTCCACAAACACCGATCGATGAACTTCCTTGTACAACAAATAATGAACCAACAAGTATGGGTCAAACGCTATGGATTATTTTTGAATACCCACAGACACTATCTAGTCCTTATTGAATCTGACCCTAGTAAACAGCTCACGGTCCTGTCCGACTCACGGTTTTATACGAGTACCCAGTTGTCAATTTGCCTTGCCACTATAAAATAGCGTCCTGGAAACTTGAAACGCAATCTCTCGATATTCAATCTAAAATTTGCAATTTCTATTCCCAACAGCCGTAGATCAATCAGTGGGGCAGTATTAGTGTCACAGTGGGCTTACTCTGATTCAATTATAATTAAACGAATAGACTACTAGAGGCTGAATAAGAAGGAAATTTATTTGGTGTCAATGGGCTAATGGGCCATATCTCGCGAAGAACCGACGGCCGCTGGGGCAAACGTGTTCTTGAGTGGAGACCACGACTCGGTAAACGTAGTGTAGGATGCCCTCCGACCAGGTGATGACGACCTGCGAATCATCAGCCTATAGCAGCCCACTGTTGGACATAGGCCTCCCCCAATGAGCGCCATAGCGCCCTGTCTTCAGCTTGCCGCATCCAGCATCTACCTGCAGTCTTTCGCAGGTCATCATCCCACCTGGTGGGAGGGCGTCTTACACTACGTTTACCGAGTCGTCTCCACTCAAGAACACGTTTGCCCCAGCGGCCGTCGGTTAATTACTATAATAGTATAAAACAAATTTGCTTCCCGCTGTCTGTCTGTTCCTATGTATATGTTTAAATCTTTAAAACTACACAACGGTTTTATACGGTTTTGTTTAATAGATAAAGTGATTCAAGAGGAAGGTCCATAAACCATTTGACACATAGATTTCGACGCAGGCGAAGCCGTGGGGCGCATCTAGTTAAGATATAAAACAGAGTGGTCTTTCAAATAAATCCTTTTCTATAAGTTTAATTATTGTTCTATTCTAGAGGCTTATTCCCAGAGGTCCATGACTCTATTGTTCTCAAAAAAGTAAGTTTCATACATCGTTTCCCAGCGGGTCCACGACATTTTAAAATACGTAATATTTCCTTTCCCAACGGGTCCATGGAATTGTTTGGTACAGTTAGCACGAAAAGCTTCGATATGTGATAGTGCAGTTGCAATTATAAAATCAAAAAGTTCAATAATTATGATGTAAAACCAAAACAAAGAACGTTTAATTATCATGATAAATCCTTTCCGTTGTAAACGCTTTCGCCGTGAATTACAGTTTATTGAGTCCGTAAAATTTATTGTGTGGAATATTCATCTGCAATTTGTACCCTACTTTGGTCGCATTTCTGCTAATTGCATTGCCAATGGCGAATATTCTGATGCGTTGACACAATACTATTGTCGGTTGCTTTCACATCATCAGTTGAATACAAACACTCAAATTAGGTTAATTGGTTATTTTGGACTGTAGTACTTGCAGATAATCCTACTAATATTATAAACGCGAAAATTTGTAAGTATCGATGGATGGATGGATATCACCATGCGGGTGAAACCGCGGGGCGCAGCTAGTATATGATAATAACGTAGTACAAGAGCTAGTGATCTCCTGGTACGATCCTATCCGTCTAGGGTTGTATGGTAGATATTTCGCTTTTTTCTTAAAGCGCAATTGGTAGCTATTTAGTTTTTTTTTTGTGAGGTGAACTGTTGATTATGTTTTAGCTATATATATAATGTATATAATATATCTAGGTCTCCTCATCGATTTCGATGACGGCGACCCTAGATTATCACGGATTTTTTTTTTAGCTATACAATCCATATGGCTTATTTAAACTTACGCGATCTGAACACATAATTATAAGTATTGGTCCTACTTAAAAATTGGTCCTACTTATAGAGGTATAATAAACAATAAAATCTAGCAGAGCAGATATATAAAGATAAACGTAGAGAAAAAACAAATATAATAAAGACAATTTTATTACAAATAAACACCCTCTTATTAGTAGCAATATCATTGAAATAAAATTGAAATAGCAAATTGCTCACGATAGCAATCTTAATAAATCTTAGACTAGGTGTTATGAACACAGTGAAGAATAAAAAGAAGCAACTCAATAAATTACGAATTGCATTTAATATTAAATTAAAAGCGAAATGAATGCTAAGGAATGCCACGATTTAATATATGACGACCGATGTGGCGCGGTGGACGAAGGTCCGCCTGCGACGCATGAGGTTGCGGGCTTCGATTCCCGCCTCGGAACAAATGTATGTACGATCTGCAGATATTTGTTTCGGATGTTCTGGTCGTTTTCTATGTATAATAAAAAAATATCTATCTATGTAATGTATTGTATTATGTATATCAGTTATCTAGTACCCATAACACAAGCTCTGCTTACCATGGGGCTAGATAATGCTATGTGAATTGTCCAGCATTATTATTATTTTATTGAAGATAACAATTAAAATTGAACGCTCTTTGAAATCGTAGTTGCTTCCATAATCCTATTAATAATATTATAAACGTGAAAGTTTGTAAGTATGGATGGATGTTTGTTACTCTTTCACGTAAAAACTACTGAATGGATTTTAATGAAACCTTATAATAATATAGCTTCTACATCAGAATAACACATAGGCTACAATTTATAAAGATATATTGTATATTATCCAAAATATCTATCACCGCGCGGGTGAAACCGCGGGGCGAAGCTAGTCTTATATATTACAAGAAATGAATAATATTAACATTGGTGACATTTCTGACATGTCCAAGAATAATGTAATGAATAGTTAATAAATAAATAATAGTTAAAAAAAACTAAAAAAACACGCTTTTATAAATAAACCGAACTAAAAAGTAGAAAATAATTCAAATTATGGATAAGAGTGATAAATAAAAGAAATTATTTTAATGTAAAAACCCTTGGCTGTGGTTTCGCTAGATAGTAGATAGGGACAGTGGGAATCTCGTTAATCCATTCATTTTCGTCACTAATTACATGACTATCGTTTATTTTCTATTTTTTAGTTTAATCTTATCAAATTATTATATTGTCATCGGTTATTAATAAGTTTAAGAAGTTTAAATGAAATCTAACCGTTTAAAGTGGGTCAAAATCGAGTCCAAAGGAGTCGGTTACAAATTAACAGACATACATACAGGTGAAGCTAATAAAAGCGTCGATCTGTTTGAGCAACGATTTTCTATGGCAAAAGCGTTACTCAAGCATAGATTCATGACTTCGCATAGTCTCAAAATAAGGGCCTAAGAATAGCGGGCCTTCAAGAAAGAAGTTCTTCGTTTCAAGAAAGACATCTGAATTATGTCTTTCTTGAAACGAAGAACTTCTTTCGTGGTGATGATATTTAAATTACCAATTGAAATTAATCGTAAGCTCACTACCTAAAGCGGAGGAATTAAAAGCAAGTGCGGTTGTTACTATAATACCTACACAGAGTCGATCATTACTGTCTGTGTGTTTGTTTTGAACGATCCAAGTAACCTGTGATTAACTGGGAACTGGATAACGCAAGACCAACCCGTTCAAGAAGTTAACCGTAGCGCATAGTGGTAGCAACTGGTTTAACATAATTGTTAATTAATTAATCTTTATGTTAATTGAAATATATTTTATTTTAAGCGATATTCATTTTGAGTAAATACTTCGGGAAGTTTCAATCCCAAAACCCTTTTAAAGACGGACAACTTGGGTTGGTAAAATACAAAAAAAAAAACCGTTTATTGGAACAAGTAAGCAGTTTTAACAGGTTACAAGTTGAACGAGGAGATCACAAAAGTTAAAAACTGCGGCGTAGTCTCATCGCCCGCCTCCTGACATGACATTATTGTAGAGCTTAGGTACATGTCATAGTTATTATTATTAGTAAAAG
This sequence comes from Eupithecia dodoneata, assembly GCA_947044415.1. Lineage (NCBI taxonomy): Eukaryota > Metazoa > Arthropoda > Insecta > Lepidoptera > Geometridae > Eupithecia > Eupithecia dodoneata. Next base: position 4,431,808 of record OX345665.1, read on the forward strand.
GCAATGCGCATATAGCATTTTATAACCCAAGTTCTCCATCGATAGAGGAAATGTTCTATTCTTATTATTTTTTATACAATTATTTAATTTTATACAGCTCTAGCAGCCAAAAGAGTAAAATTGGCTTAGTTATTAGCACCTAAGTAAGTTTCAAAATAAAGACTTTTTTACTTATTTTTTACTTTACTGGCTTACAAATAATGCACTAGCCTTACTACCTTTTTAAGCTGGACTTAAAACTTAAAGCACTTATTTGTAAAATGCTCGATAAAGAAGGGCGATGAGGCAAATAAATTGCTGTGGATTTTTCGGCTTATTCTGAACACCATTGGTACCGTGGGAAGGACTGGATTGGAGGTATCTATCGGTAAGAAAATCCTTTGCTTCTTGATTTATTATGCCTCGTCCGCAGTCAAATTAAATTTTTAATAACTTTTCCAAAAACAAAGTAGTGTTGTACAAACGAATAACACCAAAGAATCTAAAGAAATTTTGTTGTATATACGGGAAATATAAAAAACACCTACGTAAAAGTAGAACAACTAACCGTTTAGGACAAAAGGAAACTTTTCGAAACAGTTGAAATACTTAGTTCTTGTTCAACACCTTGAATTCTATAGGCATTTTATTTACTTCACAATTTTTTGCCCTAGGTATCCATTTCTTTCTGTGACTACCCACAAAATGTCTAACAAGTGACTTCAATTAAGATTACAACAAATTCGTTAAGAGATCATTTATCATCACTGATTGGCAGCCCTCTATCATGACGTGAACATGAACATAGCTACTGGCGAAATTGCAGGTTAGATGCAGAGTTTGTCGAGGAAACTATAGACTATAGTAGAAAATTAGTTGAGTTCAATGGCTTATTCTCCGTACCTTAGTTAATTGTACCCGTGTGTGACTTGTGATATACCATTATTTTATATCAATAGATATATAATATAGTATCTACTGATGTATGAGTAGTAAATGAATTGAATATATATATATATATAATTATGTATATATTGAAAATATTGAATTGAATTATTTACTGTGTAGTATCTTTGTATGAGTAAGTACTCTTATTAATGTTTAAAAGGGTTTCTGTTACCTGTTTATACTCGTATAGTCTATACTAAGGTTGCCTGGAAGAGATGCTCTTAGCGATAAGGGCGCCTTTTATACCTTTAATCTATGTTTTTATTTCTGTATTGTTTTCTGTTTTGTGTGGTATGATAAAGAGTTTTCTATCTATCTCGTAGCTAAAAAAATTGGATACAAATTGAGTCTCTACACTTCACATAGGTACCTGGCGACAACTTTTAACAAAAGTTCGAAGAATCAAGAAGAATCAACAGGATTTTTTCAGACATTTTCACTTTTAACAATAGTGTCAAAGGTCGAACTTTGACACTTTTGTTAAAAGTGAAAATGTCTGAAAAAATCCAGTTGATTCATTTTTACACAAAACCGTCTTTTGTAGTCGGGATGAAATAAAGATGTTCCTATGGACAAAGTTTTATACAGATAGATATCATCATTACATACCCTAACCAGTAATTTTCAGCATAATACGTAATTGCTTTTTCTAAAACACAATCCCTTATGGTGTTTCCTATATCAAAATAAATGTGTGTTTTATAATAAAAAAAATATGTACAAATGAACGACATCAAGTGTAACATGTGTACTTACGGTGGAACCGAATAAATGAAAATGAAATAATGCTAGAAAAATCATATCTAGCCCCAACTAAACACATATTTTAATGTACGTATCACATAATACCTCTATATTAAAAACCAACTAGAACTAAATGATTTGAAGACATTGTGGGCTAGAGTATGAACACAAGCCCAAATAGCAAAGTAGTAGATTATCACTCTTGAAGCTTAAGTCAATTATCGTTTTGTTGGGTCTCCGGTACTTACTTCTGATGGACAAATAACTGTTGAGCTATTGACCACTCATTTCAGAAATGACTGGTCAGAATGATAATGAATTGCTTAATACTTGAACGAAAATGAACTCTTGCGCTTCTGTATAAAATTTGTATGTATTGCTTGAAGTGCTTATAGTTAATGTGTGAGGTGATGATAGATTTAACTATGCTGATGACGTCAAATTTATTTGTGAAAGGAATCCAACGTACGATCAGCTTTTGTTATTTTTCAATGATGTTTTATCTTCAACTATTAATTACTAACTAAAACTACAGAGTAACGATAAAAGGACAGTAAAACATCTTACACGGTAGGTAATAGTTTTCAATCAAAACCTTAATATCTTGACGTAGGTAGATAAGTACTTATTTTTACACTTTATCACGTCTTGAGTTTTGTTGTAAACCATTAAAAAGGAGATAAATAATGCCGTGAATCAATATAAAATATTTATGGTGGTTTTTGTTAAAAAAACCGAAGGTTGATTCTAGAGCTGACCCTGAAATAATATTTATAGACTTTGAAGTCGTATAATATTTGCCACCTTACTGGTGACGTATAGAGCGACAATGATTTTTAGCTTGACCTGAGAAAAGGCATCTTTCCCTATAAATTTTCCTTATAATTTTTATGGGCTTTATGCTTGTTCTTATTAAGATTTATCTACAATTTCATGTGATCACAAAACCTACAGATTTCAGTTGGCTTGAGAAATAAAAACCAGTAATAACGATGGTTGTCTTGGGAACAAACTAAAACACTTAGTTACGCCTGCAGGGTTACAACGGTTGCTAAACTATCAACATTGTAAGGATCTTCATATTTTACAATCTGAAGATAATATGCAGGCGATACCAATCAGATTTTACATATAGAGACGTCATACCCATTTTAAAGAAATATAAACATGGCGATATTTTTAACACGGTATTATGTCGTTCTCTCTGTCACTCACAAGTGCATCGCACTACTTGTCTCATTCGTGTATGTAGGTGGCAAAGCGGCAACGCCGCCGCGGCAATGATTGTTGAGTAAAATAATATTTATGATTTTACAGTTTAAACAGTACTTAGAAATGAAAAAATATATCCTTTCTGCGTTTTACAGCCGTCGTAGTATAAGTATTGCACTTTCGGAACACACAGCTTGGCATTTTAGTGTTTTATTTATATTCCGAAATCAAAAGTCGTGCTTCAACGTACGTCCGCGTCGCGGCCAGGAGCAGGACGGACTGAGTTCAATTCAGACAATTACCTGATTTTCGTCTTGCCACGCAGACGTCGTTACAACGTATCTAGGTATATATATCATCATTGATACAATAAATATTTAATCAAACACAAGATGTTATGGAGATTTTATTGCAGTAAGTTGTTGGCTTCTCACACCAGTAAGTAACTCAAGCTCTCGCATTCAGTCTTCTTGCTTGATTGGAATTACCATCGGCTGAGTATGCAAGTACGCTTTATGTAACTAATCTTTAAGCCGTACTTATGATGATGAAATGCGCGTGCAAATGATCGACAAGTCGTTATGAATTAACGTCTTTATGTCTTAGCGATAAGACCACCCATTGTGCATCTTTGTTATTTTCTATTTCTTTTTCTCTGTGTTGATAAAGCTTATTTGTATTGAATTGTATGACTGCAGCTTTTTTATGATTGACAAGGATGTTTCATGCTATGTAAGTTTTTCGACGACCTCTGTGGCGCGGTGGGCGAAGGTCCGCCTGCGACACCGGAGGTTGTGGGTCGATTCCCTCCTCGGGACACATTTTTGTACGATCTGCAGATATATATTCTGGTCGTGTGTGGGACAAATCTTGCAACTGAACTTCGCATAGAGTATGTAAGTTCAGTGACAATATCATAGTAATATCAATACCGTGTGCAAAAATTTCGCACCGTCTACAAAAGAACAAAACAAAAAGCCCTGCTATCTCGTCAACTATCGAATACCCGGTCGATTTATTTCATCGGCGGCTCATTTGCACGAAGCGGTCATATATCCTCGTTTGTGGCCTCGTGACACTTTTATGATAGTGCTCTGAAGAGGATAAAAGCCTACAACAACATCCGATATGGGATACGTCTTGTGGAGAGGATTTGTAGCGTATTTCGGGAGACACAGATTGAGTGTTTATTTTGAGTAGATATCGGGTAGACTAGGCCTTAGAAGTCATCTACGTAAGTGCCAAAAATAAATAATAAATAATATAATAATCTAGTACCCATAACACAAGCTCTGCTTGTGTTATGGGTACTAGATAAAGGTTAAACAAAATACAATACATTGATAGATATTATTTTATTATACATAGAAAACGACCAGAACACCCGGAATAAATATCTGCAGATCGTACACACAATTGTTCCGAGGCGGGAATCGAACCCCGCAACCTCCTGCATCGCAGGCGGACCTTTGCCCACCGCGCCACATCGGTCGTCAGATGTTTTGTGTATCGACTATCGACTCTACAATTTTATACCATAGATTTAACAACTGCCTCCCGTTACTATGTTTCACCCCCCGTACAAACATTGAAAACTAAACAGTATTAATTTTATAGTCCAGTTACAATACCTATTGCTCTCTTTATTGTGGTCGGACATGCGATGCTTTAATTCAATAAATTAGCTTTCGGCACTATTATGGACTATACTTACCCTTTTGTTGGTAATGCCAATGAATTTTTATGGGATTCTCAGAAACTGGTTACATAAATTTTACGTAAATGCAGCTGGTTATTAAGTTCACTTATTTAGGGCATACAATCCATTACTTCAGTTCGCTCCCTCACTTCTCCTTTGTACACTTTGACTGCGGTTTTTTTTCGACGACTGCGATCTTTTTTTTAACCTAAAAAATTCGCGCTGCCGCTCTCCACAGCGGTTGTGTTGCACCGCACATGCGTTTCGTTAGAAAAATATTACGGCTGTGCTGAGTCACAAAGATCTGTATTTTCTCAGCCGCTGCGCTAGTGTGGATTTACGCATATTAGTCACTTGTAGAAAACACATACCGTGTGATTTCAGCAGTCAAAGTGTTAACATAGTAACAGACGTACCGCGACTAGGCAAATATAGTGTAGGTCGCCCCCCAGCCAGGTGTGATGACGACTTGCGAATGACTGCAGGCAGATGCTGGATGCAGCAAGCTGAAGTCAGAGATCTATGGTGCTCATTAGGGCAGGACTATGGCCAGCTGTGGACTATTAGAGGTTGATGATGATAATGAACTGACATAAAAATGATGAACTGAATGTTCTGCCGAAACGAAAATGTGCTTAGGATTGTTACACATTATTAAGTTGGCAGAATAGTTTCCTAATCAAATAAGTTCTTATGGTATATTTAACCTAATATAATGCTCAGTAGATGGTTAGTGTGAGAACAATATCGCAATAATTTAATGTTGACTGACTGTCTTTAACTAATTCCATGTGTAAAGGTAAGGATAATGAAATGGTTTCTGAAGGGATGACCATATACAGCTTTTGCTTATCAAGCAAGATCTTATTAAATCGAGGCAAAGCGAGTCAATAATACCTGAGGAAGAGTAAATTCTTAATTTTTTAGACAAGTTGGTATTCACACGATTTTACTTACAATAGGATACTCTTCAACATTGTAGGTATTATAGGCTACAAAGGCCAGCAAAGGCTAAAGTGATTCGGGTAATGCCTACCCTTGTTAATTTAATATTTGTGCATGCCATCTGTCAAGCAACCGCCTGTCTCAGCAAAGATATCCAATTACTCGTATGTAAAATACCTTTCGTTACCATACAAAATGCACTTCGGGCTATTCCGTTCAAGGGTCTGTAAGGACGAGTATAATTGAGCTGTTGTGTGGGTAAATTTCGCATCAAATGGCATAAAGTTGAAATAAAGGCAATGGCCGTTTATTATTGAATTAAAACTTACTGCGGTTTTTATTGCAATGCCCAATAAAAGGTACAATTACTGTAAACTCTGATTGTATTTTTACAACAAAGGAGAATGCTGTTTTTGCAGGTGATTTAAATGATAATTGCCTAACTGTAGCTACAGGAAGGAGACACAAAACAATTATAAGACAACAGAAAACTAAATGCGCATTGTAATTTTCATTTCATATTGTAATTTTTACTTTTGAGTGATGTAACAATTACTTAACCGAAAATACTATCTCTATCTTTATAAAATTATATATAGTTTCTTATTATTTTCAGTTCTGGGGGCTGTGGATTTTGTTTTTATATAAATAAAATTGTCTACATAAAGTCGTTTCTAGAGAGCCACCTTAAATCGACGCGCATGTTTAAATAATAGTCGCAAAAAGCGATTCGACGTAGGTCTCACATTCCGAGTTTTTTAGGTCAAGCTGCTGTGATCAGGGCTGTCTATAATCAAGGACCACCTTAAAACCAACATTGAAAAATCAATTTTTCTCTGTCGGGCACTGTAATTGCCAGTCGGGCCTGTCGGACACAAATTGCACGCAATTGCACCTGGCGAGTGCATCCCAGAGCTATTTACATTGCAACGTAGTAAAAAACACGGCATGGGAATGAGTTATTTTGGAATGAACACGAGAGTTGCTCTAGAGCGGGCTTGTTGGAAAGTCTGAGAAAAATATTAAAGCTCGAATCATTCTATAAGAATACGATTGAGAATAATATTCTTTTTCTTTGTTTTTTTTTTTACACAAAGTATGTGAAATATAGTTATTTTTGTTATTCTGAATCTAGAGATAAATAGATAGATGGATAGATAATCTTAGCACACATAACAAAAAACAAACAAGTTAAAAATATTTTTATAATTTATGCTTTTTTATAATATGCTAAAGAAGTCTAGAATAGAATAATTATTCTAGTCATTCGGATTGGTTTATTCCAGTGCCATATACTAAGTTGGCAAAAAACAAACAAGTTAAAAAAATATTTAAAGAGAGATGGCTAGAGTAGGTTATTAAAGTAGAAAAACTTTAAATATTTGCAATATAGTTTTTTTATATTGTTCCAGAGTAAACTGCTTTAGTTTTTAATAAGCAGGGTATATGAGTAGTACAAACTACTAATTTTAACTAGCTCCACTCTAACTTTTTCTCTTAAGGTTTGCTTAATACTAAACCTGTGTTACTAACTAATCTTAAGTTATCACGGCCAACAATACCTTCAGTATTCCAATTTCTATAAATCTACAATGACAACACTAAAACGAGTGTAAATTGAATTATAATTGACTTTAGCTCATGTACTTATTAACATAAAACTCAGCCAGTCAGTGTTAAGTTTTATTTATTAACTGTTTAGAGCAAATCGTAAAATTTTATTGAGTTGACATTCTTTTCGTGAGATAGTAATGCTTAAGGTTAGTTATTCATAAATCTATGTGAGCAAATTAAAGGTAAATTAAATTATCTTTTAATGGTATGTTGTCCACCCAGTGGGAAAGCATGGAAGCGCAGTAAGGTACCTATTAATAGGCACATTCAATCATCATCAGCCTATTTAATAGTCCACAGCTAGAAATATGTCTAAGAAACACCATAACGCTCTGTCTTCCGCTTGCCGCATTGTTCTGCTGTCTGCAGTCTTTCGCAGGACAGCACCCTTACTGGCGGAAAGGCGTTCTACTCTCTTTACGTTTGCCGAGTAGAAGACTTACCTAAAAATACGATTACTTACCCTAGCGGTTTGTCAGTTCTTCACGAGATATGGCCGAAACACTTCACTATGTCGTTAACATAATCAAACTTTTGTCAAAAACAATAACTATTTAAGATAAAATGAATAGGATTTCCAGTCCATTTGTTTTGAGGTTTTTGTATACCTTGGCCAAGATCTGATTGACGACTGCGGATGTTGCGACGCAGGAGGTGGCTGCGGTTTCGACTCCTGCTTTGGGACTAATGTTTGTAAGCTCTGCTAATATTATTCCGGGTATTCTGGGTATTTCTATATTATAAGGAAAATATATTTTATCTATATAATCTTTTGTGTATTAGATGACTTTACATATTAAGTAAAGTCATAACATAGGCTTTGCTTAACTTGGGCCTAGATGATGCTGTGTGGATTGTCCAGCATTATTTATTTATCTTCTTCTAATGTATTAAGTACCAAGATAGCTACAAAATTAAGCCATAAATACATACTTAAGCATTGTATCTCGATCTTTATAACTACTCATACATATCCAATGAGGGATCGATATACATATTTTTTAAAAGGAATCTCGCCAATTTTGTCATTACATCGGAACATCGATTCGCTACCTTCTACCGTTTGCTTGACGGATATATTTTTACTTACCATCAAATGCCGCGCAATATAAATAAAGCTGGGGACAGGCTGTCGTGACGATTCCGCAGGCAATATTTCAGAGTCAACGCAATGGATGCTGTGCATTTCAGGATTGGAGAAAGATACGCCGGTAAACGATAACTGTAACTTTTTATTTATATTTCGAACTGAAACATAAATAATAATAAAATATAGGTAAGTAAAAAGTATTTATTTCAAGTATATGCTCATATCAGAAATTATACAACAAAACCTTAAAGCTAATAGGATTGCTGGGAAGGTGGTTCACAACAGTGCCTGGTGTACGGGCAGTCCACCCTCCCAGCTATCATTGCCAGAACGGTATTGGAGCTGGCCCGCAACCTGTGCACCAGGGAGGCGGCGCGTTTTTTTAAAAATATTTTTATAATATGCTAAAGAAGTCTAGAATAGAATAATTATTCTAGTCATTCGGATTGGTTTATTCCAGTGCCATATACTAACTTGGCGCTAGTGCCCACCACACAGGTTAAATAATAATATTTTTTTATTATTACTCGTTTTCTTTTTTAGTATATTATTATTCAAAGGACTTTGACTCATTGGTATGACTCAAAGTCAATGACGACTGATGTGGCGCAGCGGGCGAAGGTCTGGCTGCGACGCAGGAGGTTCGATTCTGGCCTTGGGGCAAATATTAGTTCCAGCTGGTCTCTTACTACGAATAATTAAAATGTCTATCTATGTAATGTATTGTATCAGACATTGATATACCCATAATTCAAGCTCTGCTTAACAGAGGGCTAGATGATGCTGTAGATTTTCCAACATTATTTATTTATTGCTATGACTATGTCAGTCCCGTACTTTAACCAAACTACTTATAACAAACTTTAATCTAAAACTAACCTGATAGACTTGATTGTCCAATTTTATGAGGCCGATTCTTTACAAACATCGTTTGTTTCATTTTATTTGTCTGTATTGTTTCAGTACCACCTTAGTGCCACCATATAGCTCGCAAAGGTTCATCCAATTTTTAATTCGATTTTTTAGTCATCAGATTACTCAATGTTGATTATAAAGCTCTTGAGACATTGTCAACCTCATTATAATCACCTAAACCACAGAGCACAACAGCCCCGACCACTAAAACGACAATCTTCAGTGGCAAAAAAACAGTAAAATTTGAACAAATTGTCGCCATAACAAGACTCGCTTCTTGCGGTTAGATAATGAGATCCTACCGCAAGATGGCTGTAAGTACATAGCACGGTAAAGCTGCTGTCCCACCGCCACGCACGGGGAGGCTACGCACATGTGATTAGATTCGCTTTGTAAAAAATTGTATGAGACAACGTCCACGGCAACCAACGACCAAGCTACGCACGAATACGAGATTAATAACATATTCTATTTTCACCATATTTCTTTATTAAGGTTTTATTGAGGGTTTTGTTAGTGTTGCCTTAAGAAAATATACATGTAATAAATAAATTCCGTCTTTGCTACATGCATGGCTTGCTCGAATATAACACCCACGCAGCTCAATGCTATGCAAGTGGTATACGGTAGGCACGCGGTACATTTAAACACAAACCCACGTTGTAAAACAAATGGACCCACAAAGCTACACTGCGCAGCGTATCGTGCACAGCGTGCGTGTGTGCTGCAGTGGAAACCGCGCAGCTCAAAGCTGTGTTAACACAGAGTACATACTATGCACGCGGTACAAATAACGTAGACCCACGTTCTAAAACAAATGTACCCACGAAGCTAATAGCGCCGCGTGTCCGTGCACAACGAGCGAAGAGGTGGGACAGTGGCTTATATAACATAAAATAGTAGAAAGTAGATTAGGAATGAAATAGTAATATGAAATTGAAATAGGTATATCAAAGTTTTGTTAAAAGTTTTGAAGTAAGTATTACTTTTGTTAAGTGATGATTAAAGATGGACTACAGTGTATTATTAAAAATTGCAAATACTAGTTTTAATTTGTTTCTATTATTTGATTATAATCAAATAATAGAATAAATTTTCTAGGTACAAGTATATTAAACTCTTTGATTGTCTCTGGGCCACTATTCTGTAATGGCTGATTGTAAGTTGGTACCTAAATCGTTCATCATCATCATCATCAGCCTATATTCGTCCACTGCTGGACATAGGCCTCCCCCAATGAGTGCCATAGCGCCCTGTCTTCGGCTTGACGCATCCAGCAGTCTTTCGCAGGTCGTCATCCCACCTGGTCGGAGGGCGTCCTACACTACGTTTTCCAAGTCGTAGTCTCCACTCAAGAACACGTTTGCCCCAGCGGCCGTCGGTTCTTCGCGAGATATGGCTGGCCAACTGCCACTTCAGCTTGCTAATTCTTTGAGCTATGTCGATAACCTTGGTTCTCTGTCGGATGTATTCCTGAATCCTATCCTTCAGAGACACTCCAAGCATAGCTCTTTCCATAGCTCGCTGAGCGACTTTGAACTGATGGACCAGCCCTATCGTGAGTGTCCACGTCTCAGCTCCGTAGGTCATAAATCGTTCATAAGACTCGAAACTGATCTTTAAACTTCATCCACAACATAAACAAGATACCTAGCGACCTAAAACATTTTCATTCAAATTTTCAGACTATCGATGCTAATGAATCAATCAAGTGGTACCTGCCTATTGTTCTAGAGGTTTTGTTTCAGGACAAAGGTAAGTTGGTGTGTAGGTGCCTGAATTGACTGAACTTCGAACTAGTCTAGCTCATTTCGTATGCGGTTCAAAGGACGTGGCTAGCGAACTTTGCCTGTTATTACACTAGTCCATTATGTTTTAGATAAGAATGGCTCAGGTGAATGCAACTTCGAAATAAGACATTTTAGGGCGCGTTACCACTGTGTCGTGATCACAGAAAGTCGTCATTTGCATGGAGGTGTTCCCATAAGTCCCATATGGAACACGATTAACTGTCTTCCACAACTCGTTATAGACGTTCTATGAAAAAAAAAATCACGACGACACAATTACGACAAGCAGTTCTTATAATGGGAACAGCTAGAGACAATTATTATCTGCGTAAATTATTATATTCTTCAAACGATAATTTACGGTCACGACACAGTGGGTAAGTGCCCTAATCTTCACTAAACGAACATCTTTGAGTGTTTACAATAGTATCATGTTACATAACGACCAGGTTTATTTTTATTTGTTAAGTTAAAAAAAATGAAGCCAAAGAAATGAAATGAAATAATTTATTTGACACGACACAATTAGGTATATTTTAAAAACATATAGGTAGGAAAGCTAAAACTATAGACAAAGGGATTTTTTTTCGTTCAAAACATATTTCAATCTAATTTATTATTAATCCATATAAGCTTAAGTCGGTCTATCTAATACTAGCTGTACCCCGCGGTTTCACCTGCGTTAAACTCGCATTTCACTTTATTATGTGATTTTTTACACCTTGGGTTACATTATTGGAGTTTAGTACGGATCCCTAACTTTTTTTAAATATAATATAGACTATGTTCACCGGGGATAGTGTAGCTTCCAAACGGTGAATTTTTCAAATCGGTCCAATAGTTTCGGAGCCTATTTGATACAAACAAACAAACAAAAAATCAAACCTCTTTGAAAGAAAGAAAGAAAATATTTTTATTTACCTTAAAACTACCAATACACAACAAACTTAAAACTACGCAAATTAATACTATAATGTATCTTACAAATTATTGTGGTGCAGGCAAATATGCCCTTCACTCAGCATTGTGCTGGATGCACATTAATGAGTCCACCCAGCGCTGGTTTTCAGTGAAGACCAGAGAGATCGTGTCACGTCAAGGTCGTCAGGTGCGTGATTTAACATCAAAATAGTAAACAAAATTGCATTACATTATTAGTTATACATTATACAATACTTATTTATAAATTCTCTTTATAATATTAGTATAGATAAATTAGGTATCCAACCTGACCAACCAGTCACATTGTTCTGTGTCTATGACGACGGTGAGCACGCTCCATACAGCTTATTGTAAGGGCCATAGAGCACGTTCGCCACCGGATTTGTACTCACGACCTTTGCATCAGAATGTCAGGCTTTACCAATATAGCATATTCGAACAATTATATGAGAAGTCCAGCTTTTAATGAAGGATAAGGTACTTACTACATTTAAGTGAAATTCTATTCAAATTACCCGCATGCCTGAAGATAATTAACATAATATGTAGATTTTTCAGTGAAATATATGAAACATTGCTAGCCAGAATGTCATATCTACTCATAAAGAAACGTTTATAAGATATTGTATCAAAAATAGATAACATTTTTCGGTAGAACTACCCATTTGAAATAGTCACACTTTTTCGAAATTTAATACTTTTTGCACGACAAACTACATATATACAAAATTTATTCTAGAAAATTAATACAAAGGCGAACTTAACCCTAAAAAGAGTTCTCTTCCAGCAATTATTGGGAGAGAGAGAGATAAAGTAAAGAGAGAAGTGGGTATATGTGCATAAATAAAATAGAAATAGACAGAAGATTAAATTTTAACTTACTTATTCAATATACTACTAAATACTATTCTATTTTATATCAAAAGGGAGAAAACTACTAAACTATTGTGTTACAAAACCGTTATTATCAATTCCAGGGAATCTTATTAAAGTAGATACCGTGTCAACATCCCACAACAATTTCAATCATCAAAGCCATAAACAAACATCACATCAAGTCTATTGAAAGAAACACAATCAATATTTCAATACGACATTAAAGGCATCCTATCAAATTTTATCACCCAATAATTTCTTAAATTAGATATGAAATCTCAAAGAATCACATCACTTAAGTTACGCAGAGACAGAAAATGATGTGTTGTTAGTTATTCCAAGCTCATTTAGAGCAATAAATGTTTACGATGACTTCAAGAGCTGGTTTCGGATTATGACTTAAATACATGCTTTAAAACACCTTGCTACAAAACTTGACAGTCAACTTGTTATTGGAGGTCAAAAAAATCTAATTAATCTGGATTACAACAACATTGGTAGTCAAATCTAAAGTGAGTAAATTCCGTCTGGGAAAGCGTATTCCATCTGGCCGCATCTTCCCAAATGCTTGACCATTACCTGATTACAATTTCACATAAAGTAAATCCTGTATTGGCCTTTTGTGTACTAATTAATTAATGTCAATTTTAAGTTCTTAAGGGCTGTGGATTTTGTTTTATAAGAAAAAATCTATCTATAGTAGCAGACTTGCCGTGGTGGTCGTGGCGTCAGAATCGAGGCCTCAAATTCAGCCCGTAGAGTTGTCGCAAAAAAACAAACTACCGACATACTTTAAGTCTCTGGTTGTGAAACTAATAAAACATCTATTTATCTATCAACTTAGGAAAACGGGGCTGCAGTTTTTTATCTCCTATATTTTTAAACCTTTAATGCAATCTCCAATCCGCCTGCCAAGCGATTATGGCGGGGCATGTAGCAGTTGAACGTACATATATTATATTATGATGATAAGAAGTAGAATGAAAAAAAGCTAATTCTTTTGGTAAACAGTAAAAAAAACACGTCATCAAAGTGTAGGTCAAAAGTTAAAGTCCCGAAGGCAGAAATGGTCAAATTATCAGCCCCAGGAATGCAGTAAACTAACAATGGTCTGTCTTCACCGTTGTAACAAGGAAAGAGCACATAAGTCATCTAACTCATTAGTGAACGCCAACGTGTTGAACCCATAACCTTTGAAAGGTGGGTCGGTTCCTGTTAAGCTACCAAGTTAAGAAAGTCTCAATTGATTGGGATATTTGCTACGATTTCAAGGATACCCACATCAGAAACTGCATATTTCATCATTCAAATTTCAATCGTATATGATGTCTAGTCATTGAATATCAAACTCATTCGCTATAACTGATTAGAAGGTTACTATTGATAGTATATAACCCGCTGGGTTACTCTATGAAGAAGCCAGAACACCGCAAAATAATCTGTCACAATTAATAACCTCATCCAACATGCATGACAATCTAATAGTTGGTGATCTAGCTATGACCCGCTTTCTGCTTTCTCCCGCACGAAGTCTTGAATTGCGTGGGGCTATAGAAGTAACGATAAGATTTCTGACGCATGAAAAACACAGATCGTTTCTAAAACCGTTTTTAGATAGGTAGGTACTAATCAAAAATACTATTTACACCAACATATAAAGCCAAACTACATAGATAAGATAAAAAGTAGTCCAACCACAATATTTTTTTTACTTAAGTATTAATTTTGCTAGCCTAGGGCCAAAGATTATGATTAGTGCTTACGATGATGGAGCAGGCTGGATGGAAGAGTAGTTTCTAATATCGAAATTGCGTTCCCTGCTGTAACGACCAAAAGACACTTTTAAGATTTTTGGTAGATGAGAAACTCCTTACGTCTTCTCCAATCATTTTTATATCAATAAGGTTCAACGCCAATAATAGTGCTATACAAATTGGAGATGTTTCCTCTTCATATACACTATCATAGACACCTTTCGCTATTTTCACAGCCTCAGCTGGAGGTCGTGAGTTGAACTTAATTGGGCTCGGCCGGGTGACATGGAAAGGAGATGCATCGCCCGTCTTTATGGAACGCGTAAATTCTGATAGACCCCAGGCTGTTTGTCCCATATTCCTGGATACATATTTCATGGATGAAGACTTATTGCTGGTGCTAGTTGCTAATCTATAGAAGGTAGACTTAAAAAATGTTTTCGCTATAAATTGTGAGATATTTATACATAAAATCACCCGTTTACAGACGAAGCAGCAATGAAGGAGATACAGGATACCTACCTATTTAGAATAATTTGGCCTGTTTTAAAAAACTATAAACGGACTTCAATCTCAAAGAAAAAGTCGGTTCACCCAGTTGGAAGTTCTGTGGTAACAAAAATAAAAAATAAATACAGTCGAATTGAGAGCTTTTTTGAAATCGGTTAAAATATGTAGGTAGTATTTTAATCAGTAAATCTTATTGCTATGTTATCACAATAAAATATGTTTCGGTCTTTAGAAGGGCCTCAGATGGAAGTGGGTCCTTTCAAGTATTTCATGAAAGGAGAACTCCTATATATTCAAAAGGTCCTGAAGGGTCTATTAGTATAAGCTCAGGTGCATAAATAAGTCAAAAAGTCACAATAGACAACTGGTTACCAGTAAACGAGAAAGAACGTGAGCCGTTGACACATTTGAAGATAATGTTAGCATGCCCTTTCGTCAGGGTCTTGGAACAAGTTATGAAAAGTGTGATCAAATAAAGGGACATCAGGATTTCAAACTAGGGTTTTAAGTCCCTAATCAAGATAAATATTTGTTATATAAAATGATAGAACACTCCATTATTATCTGTTTTAAATAAACCTGAATTATTGATTTATGGTTTGCTTTACAAATTGCTATAGGTGGTATGATCGCTATAGAGAACAGTAAAGTGCCTCTCAAATTTTAATATAAATTGTAGGCAAGTCATAAATATCTTAAGATATTCCACAAGCAATGATTGTGTCCAGGCAGAAAACCCCAATCGCTTTAAACTTGAACCTCACCTTCATGAATACGGGGCGAGAGACGGCGTCGCGTAACGAGAGCGGATTTACATTTCATCTGCTACAAATGATTCGGTGCAGTGGTTGTGCCAGGACTACGTCATTTCAGATTCAGCTTCATTGTAAAATGAGCTTCGTGACAAAGACTTTGAATGCATTATTGCACACCAAATATTAAGCACCAAAAACGATGAGTTTTTTACAGTTTATCTTGTTTTGTCAAATACTTTATGGGTGTTCTGGTGTTGTTTAATCTTTTGGTATTCTGAGTTCTATTTTCAACAACTTTACTCTGGATAACTGTCACATTTTGAGTTTTTGTTAACTTTAGTTTCTTCTTCTTGTTACTTTCAGTCACAAACTATTAGTTATCGGGCGTTGCGAGTGAAACTTCCATTTGTTACACGTTCCATCTTCTGTGGTGTCGCGACCACATTGAGAGCTGATCCTTGACACTGTTATGATGTGACAACTTGTTGGACTTACAAATTCTAAGCTTTTCTGTATTTCCTTTCTGAAATATATTTACTGGTTTAACTGTAGAACTTAGATACATTGAATATTTCTTTACGTTTTATTGTATTTCAAGTGCTTTTTTTCCATGAAGGTTCGTTTTGAACTTATTATGTACGAGTATAATATAAAAATGAATCGCTGAATGTGTTGCAAAGCTCAAATCTCGAGAGCAGCTGAACCGATTTCGCTAATTATTTTTTTAGAATATTCCTTGAAGTACGAGGATGGTTCTTACGGAGAGAAAAAAGAGAAAAATTGCCTGAAACAAATGACCACCCGGGCGAAGCCTGGACGGGCCGCTAGTATCAATTAAATCTGTGTTTTAGGTAACTGTTGCAAAGTTCTGTCACGTTTAATATTCAAGATATGAATCAATTAGGTATACACAGAACAGGTTTTGTAATGCCCAGCGTACAATAGACTGGCAAATCATTTTTGTATTAAGCGTCTGACAAGAAATATCTTACTTCAAACTGATGATGTAAACGGAGGCAGGCTAGCTCAGGATAATGTTGCAACCCGATAGAAATATGAAGGAAACGCGTTTTACGATACAACGTTTGGCATGTCTCGGAAATTAACGATTCCTGATGATAAATGAGTCAATATCTATGATATTTAAGTACATGTTTCTTAATACCACTATGGGAGAAGTATGATAACGTAACCAAGTAAATATTTATGAAAATTCCATTAAATTTTAGTCTCTGCTTGTATTTAAAGTTTACATCACAAAATAGTACATAAAATACTAGATGTGTATTGAATGATTATTTAAATGAAGTGGTTTAAGTTAGAGTAAACCTTGATGATCATTATATGTTTAATATTTCAACGATATTTGATACATTATTTAATCAATAATTAAATAAAGTGCTATTTATTTCATCGTATGACAACAGAGACTAATACAATAAACTTAAAAGTAATTTTTAACGGGATATTCACCATGATTTGATTAAAAATGTAATTGATCATGGTAAATATCTCGTTATAAATGACCTCAACCATGATAGTTTCAAAAATAATCTTATGCTATATACTCGTAAAGTACAATTTTTCTAAAGCTACCCAAAAAGGGTTGTGTGTGTGTGTGCTTTATTTGATTTCTTGTGTAACGGTTATATTGTATATTAATTTAACATTGTCAATGGTGAGTATTTAGGCTAGTTGTAAGCAATTACGATATTTCCTAAACAAGAACGGTACAAATTGTACAGGAAAGAGAGTCCAAGGACTGCATAAAGATATCCGCGTCGTACAAAGTGAGAGAGAGATTGCTCTTAAATAAAATAAGGCAGTTATGTAAATGGCTGTCCCGCTCCAAGGTGCACTGGATACAAAAAAGCCTTTGTTAGCCTTTTAAGGTGAGGTTTTAGCTTATAGTGAAGCGATTTAGGAGCGCGTTCATTTAAATGAACGGATGGTATGCGGCATGAAAGTGATGTATCTTTGACTTGAACAGTGCGCTCACGTTCTGTATCTTCATCAATATCATTGATTGTATTTAAGTGTTTAGTTGATTGATACAAGTTCTAATTGATTTTTTTTAATCAATGCATCTTGTTTGATGATAATCGTCATTGAAATCTTCTTATTGCCTCAAATTACCACAGAAAGCGTATTTTTTATATAAATAGTACGTGACACAGCATTATCTAGCTAAGCAGAGCTTGGGCAGTGGGTATGGGTATTAGATAACTGATATCCTACTAATATTATAAACGTCAAAGTTTGTAAGTATGGATGGATGTTTGTTACTCTTTCACGTAAAAACTACTGAATGGATTTTAAAGAAACTTCACAATAATATAGCTTACATATCAGAATAACACATAGGCTACAATTCATAAAGATATACATATAGTATATTATCCAAAATATCTATCACCATCTATCGAGGGGCGCAGCTAGTATTTAAAATTTAACTTGATGTAGTTCGATATTTTTTACATACATAGAAAACACCCTGAACGTCAAAAACAGCAGATCGTTCAAACATTTGTCCCGAGATGGGAATCGAACCCGGTACCTCCTGCGGACTATTTACTGTTTTACAAATACGTGTAGGCAAAAGATGATTCCAGCTGTTCCTACCACTAAGAGCACAGCCTAAGAGTGTGGAGTTACACAATCTGAGAGCTCGTGAACCTGATTACTATAATAATAATATAATAATAATAATATCTTTATTTCAGGCAACAAAGAAAGTGTACGAAAAGTAACTTTATTAGGGCCCATATAATAAATACCTTAGAGACTAGGATAGATAAACAAAAATTTATAATTAACCGAGTCACCGAGGCCGACGCTCCGATGACGCATGCGCGGTGTCATTTGACAGGCGTCCAATGAACTTCCTGAAAATGACACTTTTTTTTTTTATTTTTATTTTTTTTTTAATTTTATTTTTTACTATGCCGTGCTGCCCCGCAGTATGACGGACTAATCACTTAGCTAGCACTGCCGAGGGATTTATTATTTTCAGATTTTGTTGTTCCAACTTATAAACTAGACAGAAACTTTAATTTACCACACAGAGACAGGAAACAATACAGACAGTTACCATACAGAGACAGGAAACAATACAGACAGAAATTTGTAAATTTAAGACAAAAAAAAAGTATCTGTGTATGTAACAAGTCACGAATTAAATGAATAAGAGCTTAAAAATGGAATGTAAAAAAAAAAAAAATTATTACAGCAAAAGACATAGGTATCATTACATTAAGTTTATTTTAGAGCACATTCTTAACTAAATATGTATAACACAAGATATATATTTAAAAAATATGAAATACTCGTGTTTAGTTTTCGAACGCTTATTCAGAAAGGATTGTCTGTTGTGATCGACTGTAGCGATCGCTGTTTTTATAACATCTGCTATATATATATATATATATATATATACTAACTCTGTTACAACTTTTCTTGTCCTAAAATTATGAACTTTTCTAAAATAAAAGTTCACTTTTACTCGTACGTTAAAGAGAGCCCGTCTACATCCTTACAACATTTTTAAGATACGATTAGACGTTTAGCGCATTCAATGCCCACCGCACCCCCGCAGCCCTTTGTGGCCGTGGTGTGGTGTGCGTCTTGGGTCATATAAGTGTTAGCCTTGAAAAGGTGATATACGAATTTAAAATATTTGTGTACGCGAAGACACCCAATCATAATTTTCAAAGAATTAAAAAAATCAACCTAAAAGGCACTTGTTGACTAGATCTATACTTGCCTCAATCTATTATGAGGCAAGTATAGATTCAAGCCATGGTAGGTAACTCGATGATGGTAGGTCTTAATTTCCTTCTGATTGAACCAGTAACTCCAAGAATAGCTTTAAGAATTAGCAAGCTGAAGTGGCAGTGGGCCGGCCATATCTCGCGAAGAACCGACGGTCGCTGGGGCAAGAGTGTTCTTGAGTGGAGACCACGACACGGTAAACATAGTGTAGGACGCCCTCCGGCCAGATGGGATGACGACCTGCGAAAGACCGCAGGTAGATGCTGGATGCGGCAAGCTGAAGACAGGGCGTTATGGCGCTCATTGGGGAAGGCCAATGTCTGATGATGATGATGAACCAATAACCATCAAATAACTTAAACTTGCAAGAATGTTATTCTATTATTATTCTCCCATTGAACCAACTCGTACGAGCTAAAGAAAAGCTGTAGCGATACACGCGGCATCGTAATCGTTTAACCGAGAGTACTCGAGTGCTGTATTTATTTTTTACTCGGTTATTCAAGTAAATTACAGATAATTTTACTACTGCTATTGCTTTTAAGTTAAAGATCCATAAAGCAAGTTTAATGTCTTCATCCAACACCAGCTTTATCTGCTTCTGTAGAATATTGTTTCAGTGTATTGGTATTTTGAGTATAAGTTAATTGATGTTGAATAAGTTTCTACTATTTCATTTAATGAAACCCAAAAATCAAGTTTAGTCTAAGCAAAGGAAGAACTCAGGGTTTTATTATAATTGGTCTTATTCTGATATAAATGACGACCGATGTGACGCGGCGGGTGCAGGTCCGCCTGCGACGCAGGAGGTCGATTCCCGCCTCGGAACAATTGTGTGTATGATCTGCAGATACTTGTTCCGGGTGTTCTGGTCGTTTTCTATGTATAATAAAAAATATCTATTTATGTTATGTATTGTTATTATGTATATCAGTTATCTACTACCCATAACACTAGCTCTGCTTACCATGGGGCTAGATAATGCTGTGAATTGTCCAGCATTATTTATTTATTTATTTATAACTAGGTGATGACAAAACTCCCATGTCATTTATGTGTAAATGTTTTCGATATACGTTCTTTTTCTAAATAAAGAATTATGCATCTATCTATTTGTGGTGTTTTCAATTTGAATGGACTTCTCATTCGACTAAAAACATCAATTTCATAAAAAAAAAAAAAAAACATCAACGTCACAAAAATAATCTCATGATCGTTGGTTCCTCTTTTTTATACCTAATTATTTTAATTTCTCATTTTCTTCTTGT
This sequence comes from Eupithecia dodoneata, assembly GCA_947044415.1. Classification (NCBI taxonomy): domain Eukaryota; kingdom Metazoa; phylum Arthropoda; class Insecta; order Lepidoptera; family Geometridae; genus Eupithecia; species Eupithecia dodoneata. The sequence continues at coordinate 4,452,620 of OX345665.1, forward strand.
TATTAGGAACTGGATGTAACACTTTGCTTAAAACTAGGTAAACCTACAGGATTTTCTCCGTCATAGCTAACCCGACGAGGGACGTACCTACACAACAATCTCATTTCACGGAGCTTGTGAGATAGAGAGCTAATCCCAGTTAATTAGAGACTACAGGCTCTGTTAGACATCGCTGGACAATGGCGCAGAATAATCAATGCAGTGGGAGAATTCAGAGAATCCATCAACATGAGATAGATATTTTTTTATTGTACATAGAAAACGACCAGAACACCCGGAACAAATATCTGCAGATCGTACACACAATTGTTCCGAGGCGGGAATCGAACCCGCAACCTCCTGCGTCGCAGGCGGACCATCGCCCACCGCGCCACATCGGTCGTCAGAAGCATTGTCACCAAACAGCTGAAGGAGACGTCTCCGTCAGGGTAATGACTCCCTGATGATGGATCAGCAGGCACGGGGCATGCAAGTTGTCGGATCTTTCTAAATGTCAAGGGGTTGGTTCCACAAGTTAATAAGTTGCTTATAGTAATCATTTCTCTAATGCTTTCCCGCAATCGATCGTTGCCCGAGCAGGTACCTATACAGAATGTTAAGTTAGTTAGAGTTAAGTTTGCCAAATTTCAGCTCAATAGGTTGAGGGTAACTGGCCTTATGCGTACACGTGTAGAGAGCTACTTGGCGCATGCTGGAAATTGGCGGCCAACGTTGGCTCGACTAGTGTCAGTTTTTCGTGCACACATCAAAGGATCTTGGCACGCTACGCAAACAGTGCTCACACGTTGGCGCATTGGCCCAACGTGTACAGGACGCATTTAATTCAGTACTAATAAAACACGCCTGTTATCTTCGTATACGGTACGCCCTGCACTATGCACCCTGGTCCTCTCGTGAGGGAATATTAGAACAGTAATAGCTGCAGGTTCGTTGCTAAGTCCACGGCTCGCATCCGAATTGCGCCTTTGCATGTGATCATGATGCAAATAGTTTGGCTAATACGGCAGTCATATAACTCAGTGGTTGTTGGAGCTTTTGTGGGGCTTACTTCTCCATTTGGAAGACATGTCTGAACTACCCTAATGGACACCTTTTTATGGGATACCTACCTTGATAATTATTTTAATTTTGGTAATTTTAATGCTAATTTCCATTTTCAGTCAACAAGTTATATTTTATTTTGTTTTGAGTGATTTTTATGTATAATATTTATCAGTATTTTACAGAATTTATTAAAAAAAATATTTCATGTGTAATATATTAATTTATCTTTTATGATATGTAGGTAACCTAATTAATTAATTTAAAAAAGACTACAATTATGCATTTCAATCAAAGATCTACAATTCAATCTGACATAAATATAACATTTGACAATAATATAATTAATCAAGTTGAAGCTACGCTATTCTTGGGACTTTTAATTGATAGGAGACTCAATTGGAAACCACAAATAGACGAATTAAGTAAGCGAGTCAGTAGCTTATCATATGCTTTATATAGATTGTCAACTACCGTAAATACAGATGCTTTATTAACGGCATATCACGGGATGGTGGAGTCTGTGTTAAGATATGGCCTAATATTTTGGGGAAACTCTACAAATAAACAGATGATTTTTAAGCTACATAAACGGTGCCTGAGGGCTATGTTTAAAATTAAAACTATTGATAGCTTAGACCACTATTCCTAAAGCATAAAATTCTGACACTTCCGTCCCTCTACATATTAGAGGTAGCACTCTATGTCAAGAATAATCCTCATCTGTTTCCCCGGCTATCTGACAATGTGTGTAGAAACAGACGAGATAACAGTAGACTACAAACACATCAAGCTAACACAGCATTAATGCGAAAAAGTGTTGTGTATGGCTCCTAAAATTTTTAATAAGCTACCTAAACAGTTGAAAGAGCTAAATGGTGTATTCTTTAGAAAGAAATTAAAAATATTGTTAATTTGTAAATGTTACTATAGTATTGACGATTTATTTAATGATAAATTTTAATTCATGTTATACTAGTGCATGACATTCTCTCAAATATCTTTGCATACCGACTAACGGTCAAGCATGTTGAACCATGAAATGTATACCTACCTATTACCTGTAACCTTACAAACACATGTCTTTGGCAAAATAAAAATCTTTATCTTTATCTTTAATTATTGTCACTGCATAGTATAAAAAGGTCGCTTCCCGCTGTCTGTCTGTCCCTATGTATGTTTAGATCTTTAAAACTACGCAACGGATTTAGATGCGGTTTTTTAATAGATAGAGTGATTCAAGAGGAAGGAAGGAATAAACCATTTGATACATAGATTTCCACGCGGATGAGGCCGCGGGCCGCCCCAAGTAAAAAAAAATTAGAAAAAAAATCCGTATTGTTTAAAAAAGTAGCATTACATACACCAACTCAGAGCAAAGCTAGATATAATGGAAGGCATTCAAACCTCCACTCAATTTTGCTACTTATTGGACTTGTTCCAAAAATCCTTCCTGCATAATCAGCAAATCAGACTCATAGCCACCGCTTCGGGCAAGCGACACACCGAGACGTTTCAATGACTAATAAAAAATACCTAACTGATTTCATGAAATAGCCTTATAGATTCCGAAGTTAGAGCACTAATCATGCGCGTGATAATTTTTTATAGATATAGATAGAAAACACTTTTATACCACACAAAACAGAAAACAATACAGAAATAAAAAAATAGAATAAAGGTATAAAGCCTTATCGCTGAGAGCGATCTCTTCTAGGCAACCTTGGGCCATCCCAAGGTTGCCTAAAAGAGATCGCTATACACCCACCGTCTATATTGTTCCTTCATGCCCAGTCCATACTGCGCATGAAGGAACAAGACGACGGTGGGACTTCCTTCGTTCCTTCATGACTTTTACTATTTCATCCTTCAGGACTTTAATAAATAATTGGTTACAAAAAGAAAATAAATACTTACATTACATACTCGTACCTAAATTAATTTTTAAACATGATATAAACATAATGTAAAGCTTTGTATATGCTCCTGAATTAAATAGAGTAATAATAAAATATTAACCTACTTTGTATTGTTTAGTTTTATAATTTAACCTTGTTTTGCAGATAAAACTGTATTATGTACGCTGTCTGTATCTATGTTCTATCTATGTGTACTAAAAAATATCTATCTATGTAATCTATTGTATTAACACTTTGACTGCGATTTTTTTCGACGACTGCGATTTTTTTTTTAACCTAAAAAATTCGTGCTGACGCTCTACACAGCGCGCAGCGGTTGTTTTGCGCCGCACATGCGTTTCGTTCGAAAAATATTACGACTGTGCTGAGTCACAAAGATCTGTATTTTCTCAGCCGCTGCGCTAGTGTGGATTTACGCATATTAGTCACTTGTAGAAAACACATACCGTGTGATTACAGCACTAAAAGTGTTAAGTATATCAGTCATCTATAGTACCCATAACACAAGCTCTGTTTAGCTTGGGGCTAGATGATGCTGTGTGGATTGTCCAGCATTATTTATTTATTTTAGTCGTGAAAATTAAAATAGCCTTCTGTTTCTATTTTATTGTTTTTTAATTTACTGCATGTGCTGCTGGTTTTCCTTGAATTAAATAAATAAATACTTGTGTAGACTGTCAAATAATCTACTTACAATTTAGCGTGGTGTGTCCTCGCATAATCCCTATAATCGTACATATAGTCTCTGTTTTACTTGTACTAACAAGTAAAACAGGCTTTTGCCTGTAATCTGGTGTGTTTCTTAAAGCCCTGCCACATTATTCCGATTCAAACAAAAGGAGCGGTGTGATCAGGCAATAAAAAAGTTATCTCTCGAAAAAAGGAATAATTTGGGGTTATTCCTCTTTTACCCCTGAAATATCTCCTAAGGGGGAAAACTGGAATGGAAAAAATAAATACTTTTAATCGTACATAATCTAGAATTTCTCCCCTTTAGGGGGATATCAGGAGGGAAAACCGGAAAGATAATTTTTTGCATTCCAGTTTTCCCCCTTAGGGGGGATTTTGGAGCTAAAAACTGGAATAACCCAAAAAAAGAGAGAAATTGTCTCTCTCTTTTTACGGAGAAATTTTCTCTCTTTTTTTCGGGTTATTCCAGTTTTAAGTTCCAATGGTCTTTTAAAGACCCTTGGTTTCTGAAATTCCCTCTTCATTCAATTTTGGCTCCAAAGATTTATGTCGTAAAGGCAAAGATTAAATATTTCTAAAAAAACTCTTGCAATTACATCAATTACGATTTAAATACAGATAAATACGAACAAATGACTCAAGTGGTAAAATCGCAAATTGACCCCGCCTTGAACCTTATCAACGTTCATTAGTTGTCGAAGCTGATTAAATCATCATTGATTCCATACTTTTTGCATTGCGTTCAATTATTGCAGATTGCATTCTGTGATCGTGTGCCATGATCACAAAACCCACTGTATTGATTACCATTGATTGAGCAGCGAGTTTTTTTTAGTTTGCTCGAAATGTCAGAATGGTATCGTGATTGGTTTATTTTATGAATTTGTTTTTAGAGGGCTTGGCAAAAGAAATGACTGTCCACTTTTTGGAGACTTTTTGGATAAAAAATAATAATATATTTTGGGAATTACGATTATTAGTACGTACTATTACACGTAATAGTCTTTCAAGTTCTAATCTAAGTTTTGATCAGTAACATATTGAATTAAAATGTTCGTTTACTTTGCCTTATATAGTCTAAACGGGAGCTTTAACGTTTCTCTGATATGAATTTTTAAACGTATTTTGCTTCTCACATAATTTTATGTGTATGTATTTTTTATATATAAATAGTTGGTAATAAGTTGAAAGTGTGCAAAATTAAGATTAATACAATGCTTTTATACGTTCTAATAATACCTATGTAATTGACCTACCTAGCAAACGATTAAACATTTAAATATTAAATTTGATTAAAGAAAGTTACCATTAATGAATAGAAAAAAATTAGAACTAGTATGATTTTTTTGATTAAATATCTTCACGTAGAAAAAACTAACGTAACAGAAAAAAATATAATGCTTTGTGAAATGTCATGTAGGTATCCTAAATATTGTCACTTACTAAACCTCTGTATTTTGTTAACGATTAACTGAAAAAGGTATCTTCGATACCATTTTATTCTGTTATAATATTGTATACAAATTCTAGTCTGAGCAATGCACACCCGAAAGCTTTTGCTACGGAAAGTTGCGCACGAACTTCACGACTACTAGTGACCTCTCATTTTGTAGCGCGTCAACTTTATTTTTAAAGCCTGCTGGCAGATGGCAGCAAAAGCCACCAAAACAAAACGTCAGACACTTCTCTGTGGAACTCATTTTTTGTATAACACTTCATTCATAAATAACGCTGATGAAATATTGTTTATAATGTTATATTATTTATTGTGTGTTTTTGAACGCAAATGTTTCCAAGGGGTTATTAGGTACTTACCTTATTTCTAAGTCTGTCCTCTTGGGATCCCTTCGAACGATTGAACCTAAATAAATCGAGTACACCGTCGTAATTCAATGGTTGTCCGATGATTAGATATTTTTTACAAAAATTTAATAATTATTAGTATTTTACTTCAAAAAACTATCCGTATCACTCAGGATGATAATAATTATGAATATGCATGTAAGGATTCCAATGAATATGAAACCCTGTTCTACTTATAAGGTACCTACATGATCCTTGAAAACATAAAAAAACACTCCGTTTTTGGGCAGTTAAGTAATAAAGAAATAAAAATCTGGAACTGAAAAATGAAATAGGTATACTAAGTAAGCTGCATAATGCATGTTTTAGACACTATCCAGGTTCTTGCATAATAAAGAATGCACGTTTTCGTGTCGTCTTTGCAATCTACATTTGCATGAATGTTTTCTTAATTGAGTTCATGGCAAAACGCCAAAAGATTTGGCTGTATACCTTCTTTGCATAGATAGCCTGCCGGCTAAATGCCATTTCTCCTCAGAATGCAAACCCCTTGAGAACTGCACGAATAAAATTAATACAGAGACCATTTTAATACCAAGCTACTATGAAATGTAAAAAGTATTTTTTTTAAATGGTTGAGGCCACGCCTAAAAGTAATTCCTAGTCCTCAAAAAACGGCCATATCTCGCAAAGAACCGACGGCCGCTGGGGCAAACGTGTTCTTGAGTGGAGACCACGACTCGGTACACGGTGTAGGACGCCATCCGACCAGGTGGGATGACGACTTGACGACCTGCGAAAGACTGTAGGTAGATGCTGGATGCGGCAAGCTGAAGACAGGGCGCTATGGCGCTCATTAGGGGAGGCCTATATCCAGCAGTGGACTGCTATAGGCTGATGGTGATGATGAACATCATCATCATCAGCCTATAGCATACTTTACTTTTCATAGCATTGGCAAAGATGGATACAGAATATACATTAAAATAGTACAATGAACACAATACAGATGTCCTATTCGTAAATCTACGAGTATGTTAAAGAATCATAAGTTGTGAACTGAAACACAAACTGTGAGCTGTAAACGCTGAAATGGGTTACTATACGAGTATATACAATCATCAATATTTTTTGTAATATTTTCTAGAAAATGAAAATTTACTTAAATATACATAACATGATTTACTTTGAGTTTTCGTTTTTTTTTGCCTGGAAGAGATCGCTTCTAAGCGATAAGACCACCAATTGTACTTGTCGTAATGTCATTATTAGTAATGATCTGCATCTGGTGCACAATAAAGCATTTTTGTGTTGTATTGTATTTAACTTTAATAAACATTACGTACTGTTACTTCTATCCAATTCTTATTCTTTGTCAAGCAATGCTCAGTGTTATAAGACTAGAGCAAAGGAAGCTGGAACATGTTCAAATTATTACCCCTTACTAAGTGACTGCTTCATCATATCGACATAGACCTATGTTCATCTTGGAAAGCTGAAAATAGAAGTCACGTCTTCATATAATTCCATAGTATTTTTGGTGAAAAATATGTTTTTTTCTGTTTTAGAATCGAATTTACGTAATAGTAAAATAATAATATTATATAAGGTAATTATTCATGCAAAATGTTTTTATACATACCGATGTGACGGATGTATCTCGGTTGCTGAAGGTGCGACACAGGAGGTTGCTAGTTCGATTTCCGCCTTGGAACAAATGTTTGTACGATCAGCCAATATTTGTTACGATTGTTCTGGGTATTTTCTATGTATTATATGATACAAAAAATATTATCCTAAGGTTGCCTGGAAGATATCGCTCTTAGCGATAAGGCCGTCCTTTATACCTTAATCTAAGTTTTTATTTCTGTATTGTTTTCTGTTTTGTGTGTTATAATGAAATGTTTTATATCTATCTATTACGTAATGTATTGTATTATGTATAACTTAAATAAATAAATAACAGTCATCTAGTACCCATAACACAAGCTCGGCTTAGCTTGGGGCTAGATGATGCTGTGTGGATTATCCAGCATTATTTATTTATACTTAATCTACCTACTTGACATTTTTTGACCCATTTTTTAAACATTTTTACATCATCCAGGCCTATAATGATTTCAGAAAACATTGTATTGTATTATTTTCTATTGTACCCCACGATACTCAAGTGTGGTCAAACCGCGAGGTCAAGAGTCAACCATCCCTACGAAAAAGTGCCATTGCAACAAAAGCCGCATTGTAATAAACCCTTTTCACGATATCATACACAATAGATAGCAATCCTAGCCACAACATTTCCATATAACGCCCTCCGTATATTCGCTTATTAATACGGGTCATGTGGCATCAAGTGCCAAGTTGGAAGGCTTCCAAGTGGTCTCTGAATTTGGCAAGATCTGTAGCAGATGTCATACACCTGGTTTTTTGGTAGGAGTTGTTTAAAAATACTTTTTTTTGTTTGTATGATTGAAGGTTACCTTCACTGGATTAGTTATATTGTCACTAGGTATATGCATCCGCATGTACCTAGTGACAAAATAACTAACCATTCACTTAGATCAAAGAATTACGTGCAAGCAAAATTAAATGAATTTGAAATTGAAAATATGAACCTACTACTAATCCACAAAGCGCTTCGAAACTTCCAAAACAGTAACCGTAAATAAATCCACATCAATCATGCCGCCATCCTCTCATCTCGTCAAGCGCATTACCGCATAATCCTGAACCACAGGAGAAATAACAGTACTGACACGTACTTACTGAAAATCACTTATGCCTATATTAGATTTCTACTCATTATCAACAGCCCGTATACGTCCATTGATGAACATAAACCTGCCTCAAAGGACGCCACGAATAGCGGTCCTCAGTCGCCTTTATCCATCGTACGCAGATTCTATTACATCATCAGCATCATGATAGTCGACTGCTGGACATAGGCCTCCCCCAATGAGCGCCATAGCGCCCTGTCTTCAGCTTGACGCATCCAGCATCTACTTGCAGTCTTACATATTCTTATAAACATAGGTACTTACTCAACCGATAAATGCTTATGGATACTGCTGGTATGGGGACTGTATTCTTACTGCTATTAGGGAAAAAAATGGTCATAAAAGGCTAGAAAATATGTATGAATAAGATTTTTGAAGAAAAATCTCAGCCAGTGGCATACGAAGCCATTCAAAATAATGCTGTATAAACTAAACAAACACTCGCACCGTGCCAGTAGATAGATAGATAGAAAATTCTTTATTGCACTTTAACTATAAACTATGTACAGTAAAAACTTAAAAATTAAGTACAATTGGCGGTCTTATCGCTCAAGAGCGATCTCTACCAGACAACCATGGATGGATAGGATCGTGGACAGTACCAGTATCTGTGTGCTTGTAAGTTCATAATGATTAGAAGCAAACTCATATCGCCCAACTTCACGTCAGTGTATAAAATTCTAGTTTCTGTCTGCGGCTTCGCACGCGTTATTCAATAGAGACGTTTATAGGTTATTTCTATCCCTTCTGTTTTATGGGATGAAAAGTAAAGCAAAACTTTTCTTTGATTTCAGGCTCAGAGCTACATCTATGCAAAATACAACCCGATCCGTTCAGTACTTTTGGCGTGAAGAATTAACAAATATCTATCCATAGTTCTATCCATTCAACCATCTAAACATCCAGTCTCGCATTTATAATATTATATATAATTATATATATAGGCCTCCTCATCGATTTCGATGACGTCGAGATAACACAGATTTTTCTATCATGAGCTCTCTCTAATATGGCTCGCTAGACCGAACTTGGTCTTGAATACCCTGCGGCACGTATGGCAGTAGAAAAGTAGTATAGTAATATGTTTTATAATAGATTTTATTTATAATATTAGTATGATAATAAAATTGCTTAGATAATTTATTGCTAGTTTGAAGTGATACAGGACTGAATCCGAATGTTCAAATTTTCACACCATTCCGCCATTCAAGTGGTGATTAGCAGAGTAGTGAATGCTCTCTATTAATTTGTCAGTTCCAATTTGACGTGTCTCCCGATAATTACGGAATTGCGGTTTACCAAATGGCCTCTGTGAAGTGAACCATTTTGTGTTCCCTCAAAGGACTCTGGGAAACGGTTTGTAGCTATGAATACGATGAATAGTAATGACCTTATGTTGTAGTCAGGTGACAAAGTAAAACTTTTGGGTAACCTCCCTATATAAATCTAAAACAAGAGTTTCCACCTTTAAACTATTTTCAAAATCCAATAACAAAAGCAAACAACTCGCCCGTAAGTACAGAGACTATACTGGCCAGACTCACTGGCCTGACTTTACTAGACAGGAACTCTCGCAATCAACTATTCGTTGATTGCTTAGAGTTTTCCTGTCTAGTAAAGTTGCTCACAAATTGCTCATCTAAAATTCTGTATTAAAACAAATGGTCACAATATAGAACCTAACTATTGGGGTCAGCCTGTAACTCTTCCATAACATCAGTGCACTGCAGAATCTGACAAAGGCACCATGGTTCAACAAATATACAGAAATTCATGACATTTTTCATATCAGCACTATCAAAGAGGTAATAACAACGACAGCAGCAGCCTATCTCACCAAACTCAGGGATCATCCTAACCAGCAGGCACGACAACTAACAGAACCATCCTAAAAAATGAGGCTTAAAAGCAAAGAAGTCACATACCTAAGTGACTTTAGCGAGATGAAGAGTGCTTGTCTACAGTGTAAAGAGGAGTGTACTCTTCCCGACTTAACCGAACAAAAAATCGGCGCATAGTTCAAAACCCAATTAGACTCAACGCAAATAAAAATAAGATTAAAATAAAAAACAACCACATAAGCTGCCTCTATAAATAGCGCCTGAATAAAGGATTCTAGTAAAAATCTTAAAAGTATAGAGACTAGATTATTACTTGATGATGTACGAGTATGTATTAGTATGGGCGATTTTGCGAAAATCTTTGAAGAAGGAGCATTTCTGTTTTGTATTTCAAACAAAATATTTCCCTTATTTCTAAGAGTGCTTCCCTAAAAAAATACATATGTAACTACGTAAATATTTACTCCTTAAGTAAAGTTCGCCATCTCATGACATAAAAAACATTATGTAATTTGCATAAGAAGTTTGAATGGGCAGGGATGAAAGCCTTGGGTCGCGCTTCGCATGTGAATTAGGTACTTTTTATACAAGTAGGCAAAAAGCCTAAGCTCATTGTTAAATAGCTAACTAACTAAGTAAAAGCTTTCAAATAATCTTATTTCCATCATCCAAATGCTGAGTAGATAGATAGATAGATAGATAATTCATTTATTTGACAACTGCAGCACATGTTACAAAGGTCACAATAGAAAAGGCACATCATAGAATAACACAGATAAATTAGAGAACAATGAGTTAAGTACCTAGTAGTATACAATAAGTAAAAGTACATATAAACAATTTAAAAAAAAAAGAAGAGATTTAAAAATTGTGTGTGTGCTGCAGCCCGTCAAAAAGGCAATAACTCAGCGAAAAGATTTGCTCGATGAGCAAAACACTGATTTTCAGTATTGCCCTTTGAGGCGACCAGAAGAACGAAACACTGACAAAATAAACAAGAACGAAACACTGACAAAATAAACGATGTGTGATTGCATAATATTAAAAATTAATAATTTAGGTTCAACCAAATGAATTACTGTGCAGTGTTAGCGCGGACAAAAACTGATAGGTATAGCTTGGGTTATTGTTATGTGGCGGTATAAAATGGTCAAAAGTATATTAGGCTTTGACTGGACTAAGAAACAATTTAGGAAGAAGTAGTAGCCACAGTGTTTCCTATCTCTGGCAAACGAAGCGTTTCGGAATACCCTCTTTTTGTATTTGTAACAGTAAGAGTTTGAGATGAAATTTAAAAGTGAATTTAGTGTTGAGATTACGTAAGGGTGGAGGTATATTATTCCAACACTTCGTTGCCAGGTATCGAAAACTACCTTTGAACGCTGCTGTTTTATGGTTATGATATGAGAGTGCAGATGTGATTGACCGGAGGCCTCGAGTCATATCTTTAAATTTTAACTTAGAGTAAAGTCAAATGACAAAACGTTTTTTGAATTTTGAATCTCAATGAAGGTTGACAAAGTTTCTATATGTTTTCCTAAGTAAAAAATGTGTTCTCTAAAGTACAATCAAATTTTCTTTGAACAATATATTATGTACTTTAAACTGAAATTGATAACTCGAATATTTTAACGAATGATCTAGCTGTCTCTATAATGTCCATGGGTGGAAAGGTCTCTAAGTGTAAGGTATTTATTGGTTTACTTTCGAAAAACCAGCGTATAGTTTTAAAAATGTACGATTATAATACGTATGTATCTACAAAATTTGATAACTTACGTATTCATCTTAATGTAGTAACAAATTTTTTAAGTCTAATTTTGTATTATAATATTGCATTATTATTCGAACCAAAAACTTTTATAAATAAAATTAAAGTTTAATGAAAATTTAATTCATGCTTTAACGTCCCCTGCAATATGCAATATTGGTTAAACAGTGAAATTCAGAAATTGAATTATGCTAAGTCCGGGTTTCATAACACGAATTCAATTGAGTTCACAGATTAGATAGGTATACGATAACAATTCAATTTATATTGCCTTCTTTGTTCATGGCACAGATTTAACAATAGATATAGCTTCTGTTTTAAATCACGGTCCCCCAATATTTGAGATTGCAATCTTCTCCCGCAGATATTAGTTAGGGAAATGATATAAATCTATTTTGTTATGAATTTATTGCTTTGATCTATGGGAATATTATTTATTTAATCGAACTGAATTGTCGCAGGGTAGATTGTGAAACAGGGGTTCACTGTGCATTTAGCGTTATTTTATTTATATATTTTTTACTTTTCATGTCTCTATTCTTCAAATGACACGAATATTTTTGCAGCTCGCCAGTATTACTGATAATATGTTGGTTTTAATTTTATATTTATGCGGCTTTTGCTGTTCCTCAGCTAACATTTTTGTCTCTCTAACGCCAAAATGTGACCGGCCGACCACTGCCCTACCAAACACATTTCCTGTACATTTAATGTACTCGAAATCTTCTATCCTACAAATATTATAAACGCGAAAGTTTGTAAGTATGGATGGGTGGATGTTTGTTACTCTTTCACGTAAAAACTACTGAATGGATTTTAATGAAACTTTACAATAATATAGCTTATACATCAGAATAACACATAGGCTACAATTTATGAAAATATATTGTATATTATCCAATATATCTATCACCACGCGGGTGAAACCGTGGGGCGCAGATAGTATAACCATAATTGGAAGTAAGAAGGAGTAATCTGATATACTATAAACATCAGATTAGTTGCTTCTAAATTTCAACAAAACTACTAAGCGCTCTCAAGAAGCTTATCTTATCTTGTGTATTTCAGCAAACTTCCGATGCAACAACAAAGGCAATGTTCATAAACACCTAGTTTCCTTCACGAATTTAAAGCACACACATAAATTAGAATAAAAGTTTCCTAGCGATCAGATATCACCATTGTTTTCAGGTCAAACGACAATGTAGTTAGCATAACTTGGGTGAATTAAACTTGTAAAGTCAGGGTAATAATTTCTAGTTTGTTTTTTTATTCTTATTTATTTGTTAGGTCTTCTGTTCTTAAGCATGCTATTCCACATTAAAAGTACTTTATTTTATACACAATGTATACTTTTTAGATATAAGTTAAAAAAATATAACATAACCAACAAACTATAGCTCTATATAAAACTTTTGAAACTATCATGGTTATTAACAGTAGAGTTATTTAAAACGGGATATTTAGAAATAGTGGATAACTCAAAAATCAGATCATGGTAAATATCCCGTTTAAAATATACCTCTATAATTCCATGAAAGTAAATATATCTAAATACATACATATACATTTATACTATACCTAACTATAACTACTGTGTACGAGTACCTACTTGTGATGGTTCACGGCCTTAAACAGCTGTATAGCTGATTCCGTTGTAGGGTGCGCTAAAACTTTGAGGAAAATTCCCGTGTTCAGTCTAGTATTTCTGATTACCTTGACTTTATATTTTTACTATTTTTTTGTATTTTACTTTCACCTATGGAACAGCGACTCTAAGACCGTGTCCTTAGCCTCTGATAAGAAAAGTTGCTATTTTTCCCTGTTCTGTGCAATTTTCAGCCAGTCCTCCGCGTCTAGCTCACACTCCGCTTTCGCCACATCTTCCAGAGGTACAGCGGGCATCTCACGGTCGACCGACGGATTGAAAAACCTTAAATAATTAACTCAAAGAAATGGTAATACATACAAAAAATAAAAATTACTCCATAGTTTTAAGCAAATCAAGGAAAACAACTTTTTCCCCCGACTATACTCAGAATTACTGCGAGGATTCCACACGTGTTTCTTCGTTTCGTGCAAATATTTGAAATTTGCAGTATGGAAGCTAATTATACTAAACTTCCGTCTCCTACAAAGTTCCTACGACATAACTTCAAAGTAACAATACCCTCTGTTTTACTAGTTTATTAACTAGTGCCCTAGTTCATATTGAAAGGGCTGAGACTGGCTAAGTCTGGCTGAAATTCAAAGGAGTTTAACTTGAATAGAGCTTGCTGGCTACTTCTGTATTTAGATATTTATCTAAGCTGACACGAGAGCAATCTTTTCATAATTCGTAATATTATTTTGATTTTGGTATATGATATTGTTCATAGGTAAGTCTTAGTAATAGAAGGTACTACTAACGAAGCGTTTACGTTAATTGTCTAGTTTTATAAAGTTTTTATTTTTATTTGAAGTTCTTATTCAACGCTTAATCATGAACAAGTGCAATGACGCTCTTTTGTTTTTATACGTGTCAAGGTTACTTTTATTTGTAGAAAAAACAAAAGAACGGGATATTAAGAAATTAAATAAACTCAATGATTACCCCGAGTGCGAGGGCTTACGCACTTTAATAACAGAAAGCTTAACGGGATACTAACGCTGATTTGTGGTTTTTTTGAGCTATCCTAAATTTTAGCACAGTTCATGCACCATGATTTGAGTGTTCATAACTATTATAGTGTCTAAAGCTCTCGTGGTACAATATGAAAACGAATTAGAACTACACTTGCGAGCTATAAACTGGAATCACTTCATCGCTGGTTTTGGCAGACAATATTTTACAGTTTCCATGGAATAAACTGTAGGTTGTGGTATATTATTTTAAAGATAATTTTATTAGCTTTCAAACTTTTTGGATATCATAGCGAAAAAAATGTTCATCATATGTCATGGAACGTGAAAACAATAGACACAAATTTTTGGAACGAAACATACATTTTTTAAAACTCCTGAATCCCTATAAAAACTGGGAATTTATACAATTTTGTCATCAGTCCAATATATCACGTCACTCAAAATACTGGAATTACAAGAAAATGGAAACCACACCAATAGAAGCCGCTCAAATCGTCACCCTAATCCAGCAAGGGTTCTCTCAGCGTACTATCGCTCGACAGCTTCATCTGAGCCAGTCCTGTGTCTCCAAAGTATACAAGAGGTTTAGAGAGACTGGAAACAGTATACAAGAGGTTTAGAGAGACTGGAGACTGGAAACTTAGTCCGAAGACCAGGATCTGGACGACAGCGATGCACTTCGGCGAGAGATGACCGATTTATTGTCAGCACTTCTCTCCGAAATCGACATCTAACCGGCGTTGACGTCCAGCGGGAGCTCGGAGAAGTTCGAGGGAGAACTGTCAGCGAGTGGACAGTGAGGCGAAGACTCAAAGAAGCTAACTTGACCCCAAAAAGGCCAGCAACGGGACCCAAATTGTCTACAGCCCACCGACAAGCCCGACTTCAGTTTGCTCGTGATCACTTAGATTGGGATATACAGCAATGGAGCCGAGTTTTGTTCGCGGACGAGACTAGGATGTGCCTGCATGGCAGCGACCGTCGACGGAGAGTCTACAGGAGACCGGGAGAGCGATACGCACAATGCTGTATAGCGGAAACAGTGGCATATGGGGGTGGGCCTTGTATGATGTGGGCGGGGATTTCAATTGAAGCTAAAACGGAGCTGGTATTCGTACCCGATGGAGGTCGGGGAGGAGGACTAACCGCAGAAAGGTATATCAACGACATTCTGCTGGGCCATGTACTCCCTTACGCCGGGTTTATTGGCGAAAATTTCCTGCTAATGCACGACAATGCCCGCTGCCACACCGCTCGTGCGACTAGACAGTACCTGGAAGAAGTCGGGATTCCCACAATAGACTGGCCAGCCGTCAGCCCTGACATGAACCCTATCGAACACCTGTGGGACGAGCTGAAAAGGCGGGTACGAGGAAGATCTCCAGCTCCGGCGTCAATAGAAGACCTAAAAACTGCTCTTATCGAAGAGTGGCAGGAAATTCCATAGGATTCCATCAGGAAACTCATTAGGTCAATGAAAAACCGTTTACAAGCAGTTATTAGGGCCAGGGGGGGCAATACAAAATATTAAGCGGGAAATAACAAAGATTTTAAATAAAAATTTGATATTTTCATATTACTTCTTATTAATTTAAACATCCACAACTTCGACCTATTGTAATAATTCACTAAATGAAGGTAGGAAACTTAATTAAATTTAAATAATTTATACCATTCGAAAGCTAACAAAATTTCTTTTCAAATGGTATACACCAATCTGCAGTTTATTCCATGGAAACTGTAAAATATGGTCTGCAGAAACCAGCGATGAAGTGATTCCAGTTTATAGCTCGCAAGTGTATATTTCGATGTAGTTTATGTTCAATATCACGGTCAGATCAGATTCATCGAAATCGTGAGTTTGATTAAAGGCAGATAAATAATCTTGTCTCGAAATGAAAATGTTTGGTTCTGCGCTAACTTTGGCTAAAAAACTTCTCTGAGGCAATGGATTAGCCTATGCTGAGCAACACCTATTTCGATTCACGGTCTTAGGGGTCTTAAGGGTTTATCGAATTGACGCCCACCATTTGTGTCACTTAGCTATTACACTTCCATTTTATTGTTGAGTTTTGTTTTTATGTCATCATCGTCAACCTATAGTAGTCCACTGCTGGACGTATCCCCTAAGGAGCGCCATAGCGCCCTGTCTTTAGCTTGCAGCATCCAGCATATGCCTTCATTTCTTCGAAGGTTATTTTTATGTACCTTCTGTATTTCGATTTATTTTATATTTTTATATATACCATAATTCTATCTTACAACGTTACTAATTCTCATTAGGCAAGAATCCATCCAACTAAGTTTAGTTCCATGTACCAAACCTCGTACAGACCACTCCAATTAGTAGCCAACTGTGTAGTGGCTACATGACACGTCGTGTAATCCCAGATTACATACAGAACAGTACTAAACATTGGAAATCGTGCACAATGTAGTGCAGCTCGTGTCTTTGAAGCCTATGACGGGATCAAGTGCTCCGTAACTGTACCATTATAGCTGTGGAGCGCCTGTTAGCTGTTAGGTCACGGATTAGGTTAGTGCTGTTGTTATATTATTGTGGATTACAATTCGAGATTGAATTTGACAATGTTTGAAAACTGTTTATTGAGTCTTTTTAATAGTGGAAATAGTGTTATCGATGCAGGGGCTTTTATGGAAGGCTAGGCATTTGAAAACTTACCGCCTTTATGTAGTTATGTTACGTACACAAGTTTTCTTTTATAATTTAAATTTCATCAAAACTGTCTAAGCTTTGAATTCAGAGTAAGGTGACTTGGTCAGAGGAATGTCTCTCCACAAGTCTGGAGTCAAGTAAGCATAGGTCTTGGCAATGGCAGCATAGGTAGCCTTGGCAAAGTTGCCCAGAGTACCAGTAGAACCACGGGCTGAAGTGTAACAGTCCTGGACTCCTGCCATCTGCAGCACAAGTCAAAATTTCTTATAACTATATAACTATGTATACGTAGTAATCATAAATAAATCATTTATTTTCACGTATTGGAAGAACACTAACGTTTCATCCCTGAACGAGGGACTTCATCGGGTTGAGTTGCTACTGATGGTTGTGAGCTTTATATAGCTTCGTAGTTAGGCCGTTTCACACTGAATTAGTCAAACTACGATGTTTTTATAGTTTATCATAGTTAATCTATAAGATCAAACTAGTCAGTATATATCTCAATTTATAATTAATATAAAAATCTTTACGATAACGATAATTCATCCTGTCGAACGAACGAACTGGAATAATAACCGTGTGTGTGTGTGTGTGTCTCTACTAACCGCGATTCGGCAAAAATAGTGTAAGATGCCCTCTGGCTGGGTGAGACGATGACTTGCGAAAACTGCACACAGATGTTGGATGCGGCAAGCTGAAGACAGGGTGCTATGGCTCTCTTTAGGGGAGGCCTTTGTCCAGCAGTAAACTATTATAGGTTGATGATGATGATGTATGTGAAAGTAGTCAATGAAGTACCAAAATTATTGTTCTAGTAAAAAAAAATCAAAAATCAAAATAGTTTATTGCTTTAACTTAAATTAATTAATATATTACAGTGGTATGGGACCCTCTTTTAAATAATGTAATACCTGTGCTAGAGGGTCTCGCTCTGCAGCGCGGCTATCTTAAAAATAATTAAATTAAGTTTAGTAGTTTGATTTTTTTTTCTAATAGTTACTGCTTTATAACTGGATTGCATTTTCCTTTGGTGGGCGACACTTATTTGGTAGTCATAGGACTTCAAAACATTATTGTGTTGTTAACTGAAACTTCTTTGTTACAATAATAATGATGATTTCACCCGTCTGAAAACTCATTAGAATAATAGAAAAAAGTTGTTTATTGTCTGTCTAAGACCTTTTGACCGACCCAACTATCAAATGGAGTGTTTAGTCATTTATCAATCAAGAACTGCCCAGTAAGAGAGTATAAGAGCTAAACAAAACGACTGCGTGAAATAAGCCCTGAACAAAAATGACAAATCATTCCGACGTACAACTAATTTCGAGTTCACCTCTGCTACCCCAATGATCGAAAGCCAAGTATTAGCCGTTCATTGTCTGGCACCCTGGCCAGCACCATACATCAGGCGACGTCGTTTGTCGTCCGTCGGCCGGGTACATAACTAATTACTGCTGTAAATCGTCCGGCACGCGACATCGTCGCGTCGACGCGTCCGGCTGAATGACGAGTGAACTTCGAATTTTGGCCGTTGAGTTCGGTTTCCTTCCGTTATTTTTTACTAGTTTTTTATATCTAGAGCAATTTTTCCGTGTGTTTGAATTTATCGTCTTTATTTTGAATGTATGAAAAACAACAAACAATAAAGAACAAATAAACAAACATTTTAAGTAGGTTCCTTATAAGTCTTAAAATTTTTGATGTTTTGAATTTCAACACCCGACTTTTATAGTACACAAAATAATGTCAAACATTTTCTCACAGCCTGCGCTGTGAACCCCGTCAAAATGAATATTTTTGATAGCTTTGTTATTAGAATTTACTGTAACTGCCTCTGCGGTCTCCACACGTCAAATAAATTAATTACTGCACTTAATGCACGCAGCACGTCGTCAGCATCTATTTCCACACCTAATTTAGCCCGTATGACGTCATCGAGGATAAAGTATGTTCTAAATATAGGGACAATAAATTCCATCCAACATTCACCTCCGCAGGAACAAGACAACATTGTGTTCTATTCACCCACACAGTTTTAAGGCTGTATATTCACTCATTGGTGCCGTTAGAACTCACCCTGAGCCCCAATCTATTTGCTTGGTATCTTTCCACTTCAAAATGTCATTTTGCTTGTATGATTGGCTGTTGTTTTTTACTGATAGGCGCATAATATGGGTATTTTCTAGGTATAATTAAAAAAACAATAATAAGGCATAATTTGACGACTTCTGTGGTGCGGTGGGCTAATATCCCGCCTGCGACGGGTTTTATTCCCGCCTCGGGAAAAATTTAATGTATTCTATACAGTATATCAGTCATCTAGTCCCCATAACACACACAAGCTCTGCTTAGCTTGGGGCTAGATGATGTTGTGTGGAATATATAAATAAATAATAAAAATGCTGGACAATTCCAGCATTTTTATTATTTATTTATATATTCAGTCCTATTTGCTCCCTCAACCGTTCAGCTAGGTAGAACTGATCTGTTTTAGCATACGTTAGCTCCATTATGAACATAGCATAAAAAAAATAGCAATGATTGTAGGTTTTTGTTTCTAGCAGTTTTTTTTTATCACCCAGAATAGTATCTAAAAATGTGAAGGCAATCCGATACTACATCGTGAAAAGAAAGCCTTAGGAACCCAGTTCGACGTTCGCATTGCTTTGACGTGTATTGTTTCGAGAAGGCTCTAGAAACGTGATAAATGACGGTTATTCGACGGAGATTGACAAGGTTCTGCGGTTTCGAGGGCGGTATGTCTCCTAATCTGATAATGGATGGTTTCTATCGGGGTCTGATTCGGTACTTTTATGTCAGGGTTTGGGGAGTCATTGGACTTTGAAAGATTACCAATAAAGTGTTTTGTTTGAAATCACTCTTCAAACGTCTTTTTATCTAGACCTTCTTTATTGGACTTGAGAACATACATCCTTGCACAAAATACTTTTTAAAATATCATGAGGCTCGCTTTAAATATTAAATCGCAAAAAAAGTTAAAACCCTTTTAGCTTCCTCATAAATTGCAATCAGCCTAATCGAAAGAGTTGAAGTCAAATTAAAAGCACCCTCCCTTAAATATTTTGTAGGCGTACCACCGCAATGGGTACGAACAACCGCTTTAATAAAACCGTAGTATTTTAATTAACAGGAAACGAATGTTAATTTGACCTTTGTAGCCCAAACGATTTGCAAATCTCTGATGATCAAAGAGAAGGTCAAAAAGGAAATGCTGATTGCACATCTTCACATGGACCATTTGATTTATAGCACTTGCAGTCTCACGTGCATCGGTGCCAAATCAAAAGTTGCTTTTTCAAAGCAAGCCTTGTGCTCTTGTGATAAGGGTGAAGAAATTGTGGGATCAACGATGGTGTTGGTGTTAATTGAGTGATATTTCATTTGGTGACGCTTGGCGCCGTCTGCTAAACGCCCTGACGGAATTACTTTAGTTCAATGTGTGCCTCTAGAAATCTTATTAATACTTGAAAAGTATTTTTTAAAATCTATTTTGGGAATATTCTAAAATTAAGGCTGTATCAACAAAGTTAATTACAAACAACTTTAGATTTAGTGTTTGTACAATTGAAAAAATGCTAAGTGCAGAATGTTCCAAGCAATCTACAGGTTGCTCAACTGATCTATACAAATACCAGTTGGAAGCATCGTTAAGGCTGTTACTATCTAGGGTCAGCTGTGTTTCTGCTAAATAGTATGATAGGTAGGTACATGCTTGCCATAAATTCTTGTTACAGCTATTAGATTTTTGTTCGTGAGTTCACTAAGTTCTTCGTTTATTGAAAATTAAATAGCGTGAACATACGCTCTGCAGACAAATTGACCCAAAGCTTGAGCATAAAATCGCTATGAAGTAAAATTCCGCCTATATCGATTACGGTCCAGCCGACCTCGTATTTCGTATGCACATTTAATGCAATCATCTAAGCCAGTGGACCGGAACCGTAAATATTTATGCAAAGCTAGTCCTGCGGCTGAATAGCAAAGTCGACGTTCCATTCAAATAACCAAGTAATTATACTGCATAATACTTTTATGTAATACTTTTTGACCAAAGTTATCGACATAGCTCTGAGAATTAGCAAGCTGAAGTAGCAGTGGGGCGGCCATATCTCGCGAAGAACCGACGGCCGCTGGGGCAAACGTGTTCTTGAGTGGAGACCACGACTCGGTAAACGTAGTGAAGGACGCCCTCCGACCAGGTGGGATGACGACCTGCGAAAGACTGCAGGTAGATGCTGGATGCGTCAAGCTGAAAACAGGGCGCTATGGCGCTCATTGGGGAAGGCCTATGTCGAGCAGTGGACTAATGGTGATGATGATGATGATGAATACTTTTATGCGTTTTCAGTTTCCTATAGGTTTTATATCTGAAAGGCCTTCCTCTGATCCCTTCATGCATCATGGCCGGCATTCTAAGCCGGTAAAAAATATAATTACACATTTTATTAAGAAAATAACCATAACAGAATAAAGTAATACCGTTAGAATCTATAATATTTTTTCAGCAAAATTGTTGACTCCGAAACATAGCACAAATCGCAAGAGCTTGGATAGATTGGATTCATCAAGTAGTCGAGTACGTTATTTATAACAAAAGATAAAACAAACTGGTTATATTAGGGAAAAGACACGCACTGCATTATAAACAAATATATTATCTTGTTCGCGAAATTGGGCCTTTCATCGTACAAAGGAAAGGAACACATGAAATGAATAAGATATATTTTGGGAATATCGCGTTTGGACAGAAATTATTATACCTTTGTAACCACGTAGAAGATACGAAATGTTGAACTGAATCAAAGGATAAATTGAAAGTTATTTTATTTATTTGACGACCGATGTGGCGCGGTGGGCGAAGGTCCACCTGCGACGCGGAGGTAGCGGGTTCGATTCCCGCCTCGGGACAATTGTGTATGATCTGCAGATTGTTCCGGGTGTTCTGGTCGTTTTCTATGTATAATAAAAACAAATATCTATCTATTTAATGTATTGTATTATGTATATCAGTTATCTAGTACCCATAACACAAGCTCTGCTTAACATGGGGCTAGATAATGCTGTGTGAATTCTGTCCAGCATTATTATTATTAAAAAATATACAAAAAAATAATTAAAATGAAATAAAAAGAGACAAATGAATAAAAAAATAAGAAAATCTGTTTCACTGTTTGTACAAACAATCAAAATATTAGACACAGCTGAAAGAAAGTCTCCGAGCCGATTTAAATTAAAGTTTCTTAGTTAGTTATGCACGCACTTTAAACTTCTAAATCACAAATAATCGTACAAAAAGGTACCTATATACATAGCTATTCAATTCCAAAAGTCGAAGTCACATTCAAAGTTTTATAATCAATCAGAACAAGGTTTAGAAAAAAAATTCACCGAGCTAATCCATCCGATAAAAGCAATTCCAAATGCTACCAATAGAATCTATTCGAAAGCAAGCAAAGTTCACGAAGAGTTAGGTAAGTGAATAGTGAACAAACAATGTAATGTTAAAGCTTGAAACAAAGTAAAGACAAGGCTTCAAGGGATGTTCTCGATAGAGACACGCAACTCTACTAAGGGTTCTAGTTTCTACTCAGTACTCACACAAGACATTACAAAGTAGTGATTCAATAGATGTTATAAAGTCCAAATCAGTATTGATTACGCAAAGGTTCGTTTAGAATAAAAATATCAGTTACTGAAAATTACTAGACGTAAAAGTAAAGACGGTTGCCCAAATTAATCGAACAGGTTTTTACTTCATTCGTAACATACTTATAATTGGATATCGAATTCCTTGATTTTACACTGTTTTTAAGTTTTGCGGGACAAATACTTAAACCCTCGGAAATACATTTTTATGGAACTACCTCAGGATCGTTCTATA
This sequence comes from Eupithecia dodoneata, assembly GCA_947044415.1. Lineage (NCBI taxonomy): Eukaryota > Metazoa > Arthropoda > Insecta > Lepidoptera > Geometridae > Eupithecia > Eupithecia dodoneata. The sequence continues at coordinate 4,475,672 of OX345665.1, forward strand.
GACATAAGTGTAAGAATGTTTAAAATACATAGGTCTATAATATTATACATTAAACGAAAACATTCATAATTATAGGCAATGATAGAACCTCCTCCTTTTTTGAAGTCGCTTAAAAATACAAAATACCCCATTATTTGAGTTTTGTTTAAATTTGGCCTCATTTGCCGAACAATTTAAACTTTCCCACCACAGCTGATACTCAGGTGCGCTGAGGTGCCTAGATAATTTCAGTTTTGCATCGAACTTTTGAATGATCCATAACTCGAAGAGGTGTTAGGTACAAAAAATATCACTATATTTACTACTCGTGTTTCCTATGAAGTCAACAATCAAACCATAGGTCTGCGAGCATTGTAGCTCCCAACTTTACAACCTCACTTTTCCCAGTAATAACATGTAACACATAGTAAAGCCCTGAAAGAGCAACTTAGGGCCTTTGACGACAAACTGCACTCGAGGCTACAATCGATAGACAATGGATTGTTTGGCTTTTGTTCGCAAATCGTAAAGCCGTTCTATCTTAAAAGTTCTTTGAGAACGTCTACATCCTACTCACTGAAATGGTTTGGTACAATACTTGCAGTTTTGTTTTAGTGCATGGAAGACTGACATTGTTGATCTGTATCATTGGTTGTTTTGTTTTTAGCTAACAACAGTGTTTGTTTTAAGACGATTAGTAGCTTTCCTTTTAATTTACTGTTATTATAAACAGCTGACATAGTAGTGAGGAAAGTGCCTGGTAATCGATTAGCGATTAAAATTCCTCTTTTGCTAAAAAAATTATGAATGTAGACTTCCGAAAATAAATTAAACGTTAATTAAGTCCAACCAAAGTTTATACCTTCAATACCATCATATCCCTACAGACATTGCATCATTTCAGACCAATGCCAATCATAGTTCAGTCAAGCGCGAACCCAAACAATCACGTGGCTACACATCACTCTCCCCTTTGCCGGTAAGTCTCTGGAGGACTAAAATTGCCTCATTTGCGACACCGATGCAATCCGTTTTAATTCGTCACGGCAACCCCCTAGATAAAAGCACTTGGGATTAAAAGAAAATTAAACGATCTGGGAGTGATGTCAATGCCAATGCAACGAAATCTTGCACACTTTTCCTAGGCCACAATCATCGCCCTTATCGTTTGGGTAATAAAACTCAAAATTGGGTGATTCGTGGGTATTTTGATCATAGGATATCTATCACCGCAGACGGTATGGAACTGATTTTAGCCCCTCAAGAAATTATTCCACGTTTGGGGCGTTCCTACGGTAACGGCTTTGTGCTGCTTAATTAAACTGCATTATACTCGAGCAGTGCAATTTGAGCAAGAATCAGCGGTGCCTAACTACTTAGTTATTCCCATTCATAATTTGGCGTTTCTCTGATATTTTCGTCTTATTTTTTGGATGGATTTTTGATATGCTGTGATTGGGTTCTCCATTATTTTATGAGAAAGACTTATGAAGTTGTGGTAGATTGCAAGGATAATGATTTTTGCTTTTATAAGCTTTCCCCGTCTAGTTTGGGTTCGGTGGATTTGTCTTCCCAAGCGTACCTGGCGATTATAATTTTTTTTTTTAATATTAAAAATGTATCGTGTCTATTGGGTACAGATATGTATGTACTTAAAGTATAATTTAGCTTGTTAAAGTTTGATACATAATATATTAGAGCCCAGTACCTAATTGCTTATTTACAGGCAAGTTAAAATTTGAGTTATAATAGGCAGTTCGAGATATGCAATAGATAAAGTACTTTAGGAAAGTCCAATAACCACGGCACGTGACTCAAGAGTTTCAAGTATTAAAGTAAATACAACGAGAACTCTTCAAATGTTTGACTAGAAACGGTGACTTTAGTGCTTTGTCATCAATCTCGATACTATACCAAGAACAAGAAAAAAATCATCATGTTAAGTTTTCACATAATTTTTAATTTTACACAATATTTTTTTTTATTATTAAAACATCGCATAGGTAGTAAAAATACTTAGACAGGAAATAAATAAGAAAACGACTTTTATACTTGCTTTGCTACTACTTATTACACACTGAATTTTATTTTATACGTATAAGTAGATTATTCCGTGTAACACCGATCGTTATGAAAAATCATGACAACGCATATTCTACTATCTAAAGAAAAATACCCTTAACCAAAATGATTGACACTTCCCTCTTAACGTTTAGCTCAAACTACCCATGAAAGGCTTCGTGAATAAGCGCTTCTCCGATATTGATGTAGGTAACCTTTGCTAAACTATGATTGATAGTGGTCTATTGAATCGGGAGTTATCGGGGATCTCTATCTACTTTGAGCGATTTGTTGAGATATTAGAAATTTTCTATCGCCTTCGCCTGGTGTTGTTGGGGAAGTTAAGTATTGATCAAATTTTCGTGGATTTCCCACAAGGTTACTTTCTCTTCTTGTTTGAAGGTATGATTCTCTATTATGGCATAATATATGGGCTGTGACTGATTGAACAGACTGATGTTTTATATCTTCCTTTATATCTTCTTATCCGGTTATTGGAACTGAAAATATTACTAGACTAAAATATATTAAATTCATTAGTCTACCAAAATTTGCAATGATCATTTCTAACATTATGTTTGAGTTCGTTCCTTCGAGTTCATGAAAAAATATGATTCCTAGAAATCAATTAGAAAAATTATGACAGTAATTTCTGAAAACCAATACAATACTACAAGTACCTATGCACCTGTAGCAACATTTAATTTTGTGAAAATTATTGTACTATGCTAACCAATAGAGGAATCAGTATCTCTAAGCTGTGGCACCAAGCTTTCGAAGAAGCCACTATTGGCAGTTGTCTCTACCAAGTTGACACAGTAGCTTGAAATGGCTCATTATCTCTCTGACATCGCAAATATTGAGTTAGCTCTTCACATCTGGAACTGAAACCCTCGAATCAGCTCAAAATTTTGATAGTTGGTTGTTACGTATTTGATCTCGATCAGTCAATCACACTGTTTACCGAAGCCGGTATAAATAAAATAATATCACTTTTCATTTGAAGACTCGAATTATTTCAGTTCTTCAAATAAATGGAAAAAAAAGTATTCTAGAATTTATGTCTAGGAACACCTAGAATAGAATAGAATAGAAGAAACATTTATTTAGACACAGGTACAAAATACATAGAATAAACAAACAAAGAAGTTTATCATGGGGGTAAACGACACAAATAGGTGATATTAAGACTAAAATAAGACTACAAACCACCAGCAACAAAACCTACACCTAAAAACAAAAAATAAATGACGATGCTTGTGATGTTCATTGAATAGGTTTGTGTTTTTATTATGTTACTTCTAGACTTTGACATGCAATATGTTACATTTAACTCCCATCGTCATTTATTTTCTTTCCTTCACCGACAGAACAACATCAACGCTAATCCATCTGTATATCTTCAAGTTTATTGGTTTCGTAACTTCTTTGTAAACATCAATAGTATTTCTGCAAATTATACTACTATGATAACCTACGTTTTAACTGGCGGATTAGTAACATTGTAACGGGAATGCATTCCAGTATTTAACTTACTACCTTTTTTATATTCTGTGCTACCACTTAGTTAATAAATTAGCCGCGAATCATTTGAGATAAGCATTTCAGAAACTAGCTGTCATGAATCACTGTGTGCTCATAATTTCTACGAAGTGTGGGCTGAGCTGAGACCTAGCACACTAATAGGAAGCTAGATCACTTGGAGTTTTAAACAGCATTAAGTAATTCTTTATTCTTATATTTTTTCATTACAGCACAAGACCGGACGATGAAACGGCCACACGGATATAGCCATATCTATGCAACAAAGACATAATGAGTTTCCTTCGGCCGCGTATGAAACCGGAGGTTCGTAACCATTTGCTGTAGAAGAAAAAATCTTATTTCTACGATATTAATTACTTAACAATAGGTTTTTGACTTGTTCGTGGGTCCGGGGAACTACATAAATTTTATACTATAAAAATGTATGCATGTATATAGTAATATTCCTATGTAGAAATGGTACCATTTCAAAATTGTATGAGGCAAAAATTATGGACAGTTGTAATAATACGCAATTAAAATATTCGCAGAGTCTCATACACGACTAGCTGTTTGTAAGCTTACCTCTTCGGCTGTAGGTACTGGTAATTAATAATAATATTATATTATTATTACTTTATTATATTATTTTTACACCCGAGGATGATACCCGCTATGTGCAGCCATCGCCTTTAGATTAACTCTCTCAAAGGGCCTCTGTGCTGTTGGCTTCGGCCCCACGCAAGCCATCCAAAGGACCGGGTCACTTTATGGCCTGTGATCATGTTAAAGATATTTATATTTGTAATGTTTAATAATAAATAAATGTGTAATACAAGTTAAATAGAAGAATTATCAATTTACTCTCCCGCTAGTTAATACGATGACGCAAAGTGATCTAGCGGTTCTGACTCTGCTGTGATGCTAATCTTAAAGTTATAACACAGACAGACTTTTCTCCCAAAAACAACTTTGTAATATTTTCATTTGAGTCAAATGTTTATACGATAAGCGCTATCTTAACTGCTGTATAATACGTCTAACAAGGTAATGGTGAATTTAATAAAGTCTTTATCGGCAACAAAAAACACTCCTTTTACCGTTTTAAGTTCCGGTTTTATTATTTGGACGGTAATTTGGTTTATCGTTGTATCTACGAAAACTTTTTGTTATTTTTGTAATTTTAGGGTCTGCCTTTAATGGGTTAAGGAAGTAAATAGATACCATAATTTGTATATGTTGTTTTGACTTACGTTTTACGTAATAGAAAGTACGATTTTCGGTTAAAAAAATTATATCTCCTAAATAAAACCTTGGCGTGCCATCAGGTTTTGACCTAAAAGTCGCGACCAAAGTATTTGTTTGAAAATTTATGTCCGCTGCGGTCACTTTTATGTGACACCATTTTTATTGCTATTAACGCTGTTTTATTGTCATTGTGATATATTTTTATTTTTCTACGGAACCCACGTATGTTCTGTAGACATGGCTATTATAGACCTGGACCTTGTTACATAGAGGTATCCACAGGATATAACAGCCATTTTGCAGAATAATGTTTTTTTTATAATTAAGTTGATTTTCTCATTCTGGTCTGTCATTTAAATGTTTAGGATTGTCTACAATCGTGGTCAAGTGTCAATATCTTCTAGATCTCAGACCACAAAAACGATTCCTACAACTTGACTCACACTTTAAAAGCTTAAGGTGTGGATCCTGTCAAACCATGCCATAGATTAATGCTTATAGATATTTGAACCGATAAAGCTCACCGCAAACGCATAACTGCCTACCTAGAGCTTGTTAGTCACACTTCTGACTAAATCAATATGGTTTTGCGGTTTAGCCCGTATCTAGTGGAGTCATTGTTAACCTTTTTAGAGCCGGTTTACCGCTGATTTCGGCGAATGGGTTTTTATATCAGCTTTGTTTTAATCAGATTGAATCGTGTGAGTGGATTGTTTTATGAATCAAAAAATTATTACATCGCATGTATTGATATATGTTGATTATTATTGAACGAATCTTTATTAAATCTTCATGAGAAAACTGCATGAATGGATGAATACCTAATAGGTTTGATTCAGTTCTGTTAGGTGAATCTAGACTTATGCATAGTACACGGATTTTTATTCGTCACAGATAGTGACAATAAACCAAGAAAAGCGTGTCAAGACGCGGGCAGAAGTTTTAATATACCGACTGTCAAATCTAAAGCTGTTTATAATCTTTTGCAACATTGTGGATTAGCGGGTGGTCTGGTACCGCAGGCTAAGGTTTTTGGTCTGATCAATTATTTTTATAGACCCCATACAGGTTAACAAGCTTACGTATTTATTACGAAACAAACACGATAAATCTATATTGAAACCTTAATAATACAGCGAATGATTTTGTTTTATTACTGGCGTTGAAAGATATACTTATTTTAAAATAGTTTGTTATAGTTGAGGAGCTAGATGGTGTTTTGACACCTATATTTAGATTTAGACTATTTGACGACTTTTTAGACGTTTTGATTCTATTGTTTTTAATTAGGGACATTAGTCACATATATAGGTCAAAATGATTATCGGTAATTATTCTTCTTCGAGGTGATGTCTCTTACTTAGCTCGTCTGCGCTGTGCAGGTGCTTGCCCAGGTAAATGCTACAATTTTGCATCACTGCTCTGTACTCTCCTAGCAGAAGATGGAAAGAGGTTTCCTCCGCGTCCTCGTCTCAGAATCTGCAGGATTCTGTGTTGTAGCCTTAGAACATGTGCTTGTTGAAGATAGAGGGTCTTTTACTGGCCTACCTATCCAACTCTTAATGACCACAACGTAGCTACGTAAATATGGGACTCTGTGGCTTCTTGACTACACAGTAATAAATTTCACGTTGTATTTAATGGTATTAGTCGATTGAAGGAGGTTTTATAAAATTTGATTGCTTAGTAATTTTGATATGAGGTAAAGGGTCAAAATGAACCGCTCAGTTTAAAGACTGATGTAAAGTTAAACGGTGTTATTAAATGCAACATAACTTCTAATGCTATTTATTGAATGAAAATAAAGAAGTATGCGGACTGTGTTTACTTGGGAGTTGAAAGTGTAATAACTCACCATCGTCTTTGATTTTTCTGTGCATATTTTCATGAATTGATGAATTTCTAAGTTAAATGTAAGACGAAAGCCCAAATTATAGTGTGTACGGAAGTATCGAATGATCTTTTTAATGAGGCGTTTAACGTCAATAGTTTGATTATTTTGAAAAACTAAAGACCGACGTCGAATCCCTTAATTTAACACTGTTTTTAAATTTGCTGGATAAATACTAGACCCTCGAGAATAAAGTTTTAATGGGGCCACAACGGGATCATTTTCTATACAATAAAATAATAATTATCAAAAACGGTCAATTGACGAACAAACTTATATAGCCGAAAATAGAACCTCCTCCTTTTTTCGAAGTCAAATAAAACAAAAAATAGGGTTTTCATTTCTTGGAAAATTCATCGTTGCACTTATTTTTGAAAAACAGTTTATTTCGCCTACTCGTAGCGCCATCTATGTTATTGCAGTTGCACTGCTTGCACCCACAACGCGCTGCACGTTGACCGCTATCGTCTACGCAACATAGAGCTCCATATCTAGATAGAGCTACTTCTTGTTGGAGTGGGCAAAGTACCAAACGTATAAGCTTTTTTTGGCTTATTAGAAGAAAAGCCAATAGGCGTTTTTAGTATTTTCTTAACTTGTCTAGTTGATATATCTCGTGATTAGTTTTTTTCTTCTTCTAGGAAGGTCTATTTATTTTTATTGTTTCAACAAAATCAATAGCCCTTAATCTAAATAATTTAAACCTTAATAATCTAACTTACGGCCATATAAGAGATTTACACTATATAAAATAAACTAACAAAATACTACTACTACTTTGTAAAATGTATGCAATATTGATGAAGTAACAGTTTATATTTTTCACAGTAAATCTATGTATAGTAGATAGGTATATAAGTTAACTCATATAACCTGGTTACGCTATAGCTTGAGAACGGCTTTAGCGATTTCATTCATCTTTTTTTTAATGTTTTCTAATACTTCGTAAAAATTGAGAAAACGCAGGCGAGGCGCGGGGCGCAGCTAGTAGTTTATAAAATTAAAGTTGAAAGTAGAAGATGAAACTCATTTGTGCGATACGAATGAGTTCAATTTGTAAAAGAAACTTTCTAGTTACTAAATTATAAACATTTCAGTTACATTTTCATAATCTTGATTATATTATATGACGACCGATGTGGCGCGGTGGGCGAAGGTCCGCCTGCGACGCAGGAGGTTGCGGGTTCGATTCCCGCCTCGGAACAATTGTGTGTACGATCTGCAGATATTTGTTCCGGGTGTTCTGGTCGTTTTCTATATATAATAAAAAATATCTATCTATGTAATGTATTGTATTATGTATATCAGTTTTAATGCTGTGTGAATTGTCCAGCATTATTTATTTATTTTTTTAAGATTTAATGCTGAAACCTGTGATAGAAGCGGTTAATTTGATAGGGCAGAATCATTTAAGACCTACTCAGGTCCTACTGAGTAAAAAAAAATTACAAACACATATAGTAAGGAATTTCTATAGCGTTTGTTATTCAACACAGGAAGTCAAAGGTTTACGACGATCCGGTAGAGATACAACTACCGGGCCTTCCTATCAATGTTTTGCCGTTTTCTGATTAAACCAATTTACAAACTGGTTATATCAAAGAAACGGTCAATAAATCCAAACTAAATTGGAGCTTTATCTAAATAAATACAAAAAGCGGAATAATTAAGTTACTTCTAATTATTTTCTATCTTTGAGATTAGACGATTGATTTATTATAAGGCAACATTATAAAACATAGATAATGGATGGAATTTACGATTGTTTTCATTGTTTATTTCGATTTAGATACAAGAGAAAATACAGAGAACTCGATTGAAAAACACCTTCTACCGATGTGGTACAAACGTCAAAAATGCTATATCTTGGTTTGCATTTGACTAACGAAATAGTCCAAATTCTTCAATAGTCCAAGTCGATAATGATGCTCTTCTCCTAGCCGGAATTCGACCACGGCGGCCAGTCTCCACAGATAATCCAGGTGCGCAGAGCATTTTTTAGTGCCCAAGTGTGTGCGCAAACATGGGTGCACTCTCATAATCCGATGGGACGCAAACAGACATGACCGGGGAGAGGTCAGTTGTAGGACCAACTGCTTAACGTGCTTTCCAAGGCACGGGGGTGTATACCAACTTCCTGATTCCGGGCTGCTATTGTAATTTTTTCTCGCTATAAAAACCCCAATAACCTCTTAGCTATTGGCCCGACCCGGGATTTGAACTCAGGACCTCATTATCAGCGGTTTTACAAGACCATCAAAAAAGATAAATTAATGAAGTATATAAGTCTGCTTACCATGGGGCTAGATAATGCTGTGTGAATTGTCCAGCATTATTTATTTATTTATTTATTATTTTATTAAGTAAATATTTGTTCATCCTAAGCACGGGTAATTTTTTAAATGTCAATTGCTTTATTAGTAGTTTTCTTGTGCCGTTATTTCATTTGTAAAAATTTACTCCACAATTGTGCTACATTCCGAGAAAAGTAAACAAAATTAAACTTGAATTCCTTGAATACAATTTCATACTCCCATTCAGCGTCTTAGCATTCCAACAACAGAGTGCCCAAGGTTGTAATATCTTAATGGGGTAAGTTCAAAGCAAACAGGCGTCTAGAGGGCACTATTCTTCATTAGGAGCAGAGAGCCACGGCTAAATTATTCTTTAGGTCACTTCGGTGCTATTTAAGTTAATTTAATCCAAACTTCGCTCACTTCTCACGTACTTGCCGCGCTTCTGATGATATAAATGCAGTCCCAGACTGAAATATTATGCTTTTTAATTTCGTATCGGTCCGGATGGGATAATTAGAATTTTATTTTCCAGGGAAGCTGCTGTGAAAATTTTATTTAATTTTATCTCAAGCTTTTGTATATACATTGAGGATATAGAGACCTTTACCTTTTTTTCTATTATAGTTACTTGTGTAAGATAGGGGGCTATGGCGCTCATTGGGGGAGGCCTATGTCCAGCAGTGGACTGCTATAGGCTGATGATGATGTGTAAGATAGAAAAGAAATGTTTTTTCTGCGTTTTTACAATGATCTATTTTTGTAGTAATCTTGTTTGAACGAACTTGTTTAGTTATTTTTAACACGTCGACTGCGATCTTTTTTCGACTGCGATCTTTTTTTTAGCCTAAGCCATTCGTGCTGCCGCTCTACACAGCACTTGTGTTGCGCCGCACATGCGCTTCGTTCGAAAAAACATATTACGGCTGTGCTGAGTCACACAGATCTGTATTTTCTCAGCCGCTGAGCTAGTGTGGATTTACGCATATTACGCATGATAGCGTCACTAGAAAACACATACCGTGTGATTTCAGCAATCAACGTGTTAATTTAAACCCAACGCCATGAAAATTATGTAAAACCATTAACTTTTGCAAGACAGACGCCGCAAAGTAACGTGAGACTAAATTCAAACTCAAACACAAAATTACTTCCCACATTAAAACTTAATTTTTGTAATCTCATTAGCAAGGACTAACTTCTGACAAACATCTCCAGAATATGTAATACCAGCGAACTTAAACCAAAAGGGTCAACTCCTGTAATAAGAGGCTCTCCCATTTAGGCAGAAGAGGCTTGGACCTCTTGATCTTCAAATCAGTGTTTCGTTTCAAAGGGAACCCTCGTGCAGTGATCTGATATGTTTGAGGGCTTAGGGTGTACATTCCTTACATGGATCTTGAAGGCACTTGTGCGAGACCTTTGTTGATTAGTGCGGCTCAGATCCTGAAAGATGAAACGTTATTAGGTTATCCAGTTTGAAGATGGACTTTATAGTCCGAGATGTTTAGGTAATTTATTAACGAGGACTTACATAGATTCTTGTCTCAGTGTCTTTAAGCAAGTTGTTAACAAAATTTCATGATCAAAGTGTTTCCTTTTATTTTTCTAATGTTTTCGCTTGCTGTCATTCCATCCAAGACTGGATAGATAATAATGATGGACAATCCACGCATCATCATCTAGCCCCAAGATAAGCAAAGCTTGTGTTATGTACTAGATGACTGATATACTTAATAGAAAACATTATATAGATAGATATTTTTTATTATACATAGAAAATAATCAGAACCCCTTGTCCGAAGGCGGAAATCAAACGCCCGACGCGCCACATCGGTCGTCATATTAGGTCGGTCCTGCAGTTTTACTGGAATGGTTCTTATAGCATCTGGCAACAGCTCAAACCGAGGCTCGCACGTAAATGGTGGCCCTTAAGCGTGTTGCCCCAACCTAATTTTTACCGGCGAGGCACCCTCTGTGCCCGCCAAAAGTCCGGTAACGCTGTCATGCCCATCTGAGGTCAACAGTATTTATGTCAATTCGAAAAAAAAAATCTGGAATGGAAATATAGGAAATAAATGTTCAATCGGCTTGCTCTAATGTGAACAGAGTTACTAAAATACATTTATGCCAATATGCACCTTTATAGTTCTAGTAAAACTGTCGGTCTGACCTGACCTAATGTGACCCGTTTTGAGTGTACCTCAAAGATAGAATAATAGAGATAGAAGAAACTTGAATCTTTCGTTCAGGTCAGTCGATTATCCGACTAAAACACATAAAGTACCTATTATTTCCACGCTCGTGCACAAATCCATCTGAAAATTACTCGGGCTTCAGAGGTCAGTACTGACGCATGTCCGAACGTGTCACGGAATGACGTACTGCATAAATTAGCGCGATTACCCACCGTGATTGGCGGCTAATGGTAGAGCTGTTTGAATTGTCCCTTGTCTGGACATTTGAGTTAAAGGGCTGGTAGCTTTTATATTATTACACTCACAATATTGCTTGTAATTTGAATCATGATCACAGTGATGTAGCTATTGGCCGGAATAACAAATATAATAAAACAAGTAAGCAAATTTTTTCGGAAAAACGACTCCTAAAGAAAAGCGCCGAAAATGCCTAATAAGTGCTATTAAAAACTTTAATGAACAAAGAAAAGGATTATGCAAAAGCACCACCTATAAAGTTTAAAGAAAAATAATTATGAAAATATGAAGGACAAGCTTCAGTAAGCATTATAACTACGAAAATAGTTTGTGTTGGAATAACACTAACCTGAAGAACAACAGTACCTACATAACATTATCCGACTATAATAGTTGGATAATGTTATGTAGGTACTGTATGTAACTGCAAGTCTCCACGGATCGCTATGAGCTAATAATTCGCTCATAGCGATCCGTGGAGACTTGCAGTTACAGGTTTTTCTAAAACCTAAGCATCTATATATATTACACAATACAGGTTTAACATAGATAATAATAATACAACTGAGATAAATTGACTATTCTTAAGAACAAACCTATCAAATGGTAAATAAACAATTAAAAAAAAATACAGTTAAAAAAACTATAACAAAATTCTAACGGTCATCCCTTAACGAGGGCCTTATTCACTAGGAAACGAAACTATAGTAGTTTTTATAGTAAAATAACGAGCATGATGCAACTAATTCACCACTAGCTACTCGTATATAATGTTGACCCGCCTGGACATTTGCTTTTGTAATTAAAAGTACATAGTTTGATGTGGGCGATGGTTGCGTGGATAGAAGGACTGTGATTAACCTAATGAATTAGGAGTGTTGACAGAAAAGGCTCTGTATTCTTAGCCAAACTAAGTTGATAATTTCTATCTCTATAATATCTTTACTGTTTAATATTATAGTGTCTTCATCCTATAAACATGATGTACACTTTTTTGACAAAAAGACTTTTAGATACAACCCGTTTCTTTTTAACTATCTTTTATTTTCTAGCTGCGTCCCACGTCTTCGCCTGCAAAAATATATGTGTCAAATAGTTCATAAACTTTTCTCTTGAATCACTCTACCTATTGCTGAAAACTGCATTAAAATCCGTTGAGTAGTTTAGATTCAACCGAACAGACAGCGGAAGCGACTTCATTTTATACTATGAAAAATAATGGACTATCGAGAATAGTTTGACTAGGTATCCCTCATGTATACCTAGAAGTGATATGTTTAACAAGTACACAAAGGAAGCAGAAGTCTCTCAATAACCAATTTATCCCCCAGGTTTCGAAGAAGCTAACGTTGACAAGTTCAATGATGACTCAAAGCAAACTGAGTAGGTAGGTTTGTGGTAGGTACTGATTAATGTACACGGACAGGCAATGTATTGGAAGATCAAATGGTGGTTTAGATGAGGCGAGGAAATGGAGAATGAGTTTTAATAAGGCAAGTGCACAGTATTGCGTTTAAATTCACAAAAGACTATAAATATTTAAGGTGAAGTGATATATAATATTCATATTCATTTATTTATTGCATACATATACATTGTCAAATAATTTAAGTTTAAGTTTTATTAGCTTAGAGTTAAGATGTACCCTGTAAGGGCGCAGCAATTTACATATTTATTTATAAAATCTCTCTGGGTCTAGTGTCACATCCGAATAAGACATTCACGCGAGTGGATACTTGCGCGTAAATCAGAAAACTCGTAATGTCTCTTGAAATAGACGTTACAGAAAGTTGCAGATTTCACCATTATGTAGAAAACTTTATTCTCTTTCCTCTGAAATACCGCCTTCCACTAGATCTCAGCCTTTCTTCTCCATAACAATAAACATGAATCTTCATAGAACATATTGTCAAGATGCAAACTGATGCCTGCGAGTAGCATTCCAATCTTTTCGCCTTACAAATATTGTAAATTATAGTTTTTAAACAATTTATCAGAACTAGGTAATCAATTCTGACAATGTGAATGAGCCCTAGGAGGCACATATCCTGTTTCGGATTCAGTCTCCACTAACTTATCATGTTCTAAATAAATACAAACACGGCTAACGAAGTGCTGAAGGAAAGTTAAAAGCGTCGAGTAGAGAAGGAGTAAGGCCCTACTAAGTAATTTTGTAGAAGTAGAATCAGTTTTGGTGAGAAATTTGTGAGTTTTATGCTTGTTGATTGTAGTTACCACAATCTTCCTAAGCTCAAAAAGTCGTCAATACCATTTCGTCCTTAGCCATCGTCAGCCTATGGTCATGCACAGAGGGATGTAGGTCTCCCCTACTTAGTGACATGGCGTCCTCTATTGATATCGTCTATTCAGCTTGCCGCAAACAGTATCTTTCTTAAGCCTTTTGAAGATCATCATCCCACCTGGCCGGAGAGCGTCCAAGAGGACGCAGCTTAAAGCAAATTAGTAAATATAGTATACACCACGTTTTCCGCGTCGTGATCTAAACTTAATAATACGATTTCCTCAACGGTCCTTACTACAGTTGAATTATCAAAAAAATAAATAACAGAGAAAAAAGTCAACGGCGATTTTTACTTGGTTCAAGCTTCAAACGACGATGCAAGTATATTCGAGCAAGTTTTCAGATTCAGACACTGCTTTGATTTTTATAGTAAGTTCGAGAAACAATAGTAAATGAATTGAATTTATTAATGTTAACGAAGCGCTCGCCACTCCATTAAATCATAATCTGACCGAGCGGCTAAAAACGTTACCCGTTGCGACAAAAATAGCTATTTTTGGTTTCAGTTTCCCTTTCTTTAACCTTTCCAATATCGGGCGTTACTTTTTATGTTTAAATATTTGTTCGATCTTTGTGTTACATTTGTTACCTAGCTACGGTGTTTTTAATTTTCACAATCAAATTTATTTGTTTTTATGTCATGAATCTAGTTTATTACTTAAGCACCTTTCTCCGCTTCAAATAAAGTTTTAGCGTGACTTTTTATCTTAATTAACTTATGATTTAAAGCGTCATTTGTTTTATGACATCATTTCTTCAAATCACGTGCTTTATCATTTTAAGTGACATCAATGCTTTGTTTTCGGTTCACTAACCTCAACCAAGATGTAGGTAGACTAATTGAATACAGCTTGAGTTTCATCTTTAACAAGAGTGACAGGACCAACAAGAGTTGACTTCGCACGCTGATTGTTGTCAGGAATCTTAGGGTTAAATGATTTGACCCTCCGACTTGTTCCACTCTTCATTTTTTCATTCCAACCTGCGATCCATAACAATATTTTTGAAATGCAAATAAACTTTACGTTAGCTTTCATCGATATTACAGTGACCCACTTTTCAAGACTATTTGCATCGATGTTATTGAAAGCCAAGGGTACCAATTTTGTAAATCCGTATGATCCTCGTTACATTTCTGAAGTGTTATAATAGCAACCATTGTTATTCAACCTTGGCATAAATCCGATAAACATAAATAGTGTTTTGAATTTCTCGATCCCACTATTTATTACAAGTCTTATAAGATCTCTTGTATGATGGTCTGTATAAACATTTTTGGTACTTGAGTATTTAGATTTGCTATTATATCGCTCGTTAGTGCTTCAATGGATGGTTATTGAAAATGATAGTTGTCACGATTTCTTTTTTGGATGGTTCATTTAACTTCTTAATGGGCGTCCATTATGTTGATTCAGTATCATGCGCTGTGTCAACTACTGAACTCCGATATGATTTATTTAGCCTTGTAACCGTTTGAAAATATTTGTGTATTGATTCAAGAGCATCAATCACCACCATTATTCATTTTTATGTTACTTATAGTTGCATCATTTGTTATCTCTACAATTTTCTTTAAACCTTGTCTTATCAGCGATGACAGATATAGAGATACCATCTCCTAGTTTCAGTTTACTACTTAATTAATGTTTACTGTGGCATAAAAAGCCGCGGCCTTTTGGGCAGTCAAGATACGGCAAATCTGTGGTGCAATGCCCTAAATGGAACCGGTATATCGTCAACATAATCATAGCAACCATAAATTTAATAGTATCATTTCTTAGAAATAAACTATAAATTTCAGTGTCGTGTCTCACACGCGGGTTTTGAGTCAATGAGCTAAATCGACTACAATTGAATTCAAAGATTTGATGGCACCGTGAAGAATCGGTCAGAGATGTTACGTACAAAAGGTTACGTTCGTACCGATCCATTTTGAGTGCATGACTGTGAGCTTGTGTAATAAAGAGCGACTTGTGGGTTATACGCCTGTTAAGTTACGAGGAGACTATGTAACTTTTATTTTCGTTATCTCATATACTCAAACATAATTTTGATGTGTAAGTGATTTGATTGTGTTAAAAGAACTTAACACAGAATCCCTCATTGTTTCACTGTTTTTAAGTTTTACTGAACTAATACTAATCCCTTAAGACAAAATTTTTTTTTATGAGACCACCTCAGGTTTTTTTTTATACAATAGCGAAATATTTCAAAATAATTTTAAAATTAACGGAGAAATCGACATGCATTAAAAATATACATACAGCCGTACATAGAAGAACCTCATTCGTTTTTCGAATTCAGTTAATAACTAAAATCTGACTGCGAATCCCTTGACGTAACCGGTTTTTTAAGTTTTGATTATTCGATGGATAGACACTAATCCATCGAATGAAATGTTTATAGGACCATTTCGGAATCATCACAATCATTCAAATCTGTCCATAGATAACGGAGAAATCGATGGACATATGTATGTACACAAAAAACATACATACAAGATAAAACCTCCTCCTTTTTTCAAAGTCTTAAATATTAAATTACCTACTTATTTATTTTATTGATCTATCTATACACTTGTTCTACAGACCTAAGTATCGGAAGACCACCCAGTCGATAACAATGTCAGAAACAAATTTGATTCGAATAAGACCGTTGTCTATCAAAATACGTAGTTGAATGAAAAAGAGCAGATACCTATTTGGAAGCAGTTAGTCAAAGGCTGGGGCCGGCGCGTGGCCACCTCGTCTCGTTTGGTGGTAACCGCAGAATTATGTGCATGAGCGCCTTGTAATGAGACACAGGGGACCATAGCTTGAGCAGATAAGAGGATATTTTCACTCTAAATTTGAAAAAAAGTAAAGTTGAAGAAATTCGTGTACCTATAAATGATTTGATTAAATTTTTAGTACCTACTAGGTTATAGAGGTATAACCACTAACAATCATCGCTTGTTTTAGGAAGTACTCGTTGCAGCATGTAGAAGGAAGTCAGAGCTTGCTAGTTATTAAGAAATACTAAAAAAATAGAAATACTTATACATTATAACATAACGTTGATGGCGCTGTGTGAATTGTCCAACGTTTTTTCTCAATTACTATTCAAAATCTTTTCAAAACAGCTTTCCCTAGCCATGGTCTTCCTGCAATACGCGTACGAGAAACGGACGAGATCAAAAACATAGACCGCAAATGAGTTTCGGAATCAACCGAGGGGTAAAACTTTCTTTTGTACAGTGATTATCGCAAATTGTGTAACGGATGCTGAGTTCTCCTTTGCGCAAATATCATTACAATGTGAAGGAATCATAAATGCTTGTGTGCTTCGATAAAATATTCATCATTACAATCATCATGCACATGTACTTACAAACATCAACATTAATTAATCTCGGTGCCTGGAAAGTGTGGTGATTATCGTACCCACAACAGTAGGAGGATCTACAAGAAATAAGAGTCCAGTAATAATTACGCAATTCATTGATTTAATCATAGTTGGTTGGTGTTGGTACCTGGAGGTGGTTGCCCGAAACTCATGTCTTAACTGCTTTTTGCACAACTAGGTACTTCCAATTAATCAAAACAACATCACGACCAAGAAAATTCGTCCGTATTAGATTTCGAATTCGCACAACAAAAACACTCCGTTGATTTCGGACCCCTGCCGAGACCAAAGGGCAGTCCAAGTGTTGAATCGAGAAATATTGGGGAAAAGTGAAATTGTGAGATGGAGGCCTACAGACCTCGTTCTAACTAGATGTGGTATAAAATTTATACTTTCACAACGCAATCATGAAATACTTCACCGGCATCTTGACAATTTACATCAAGTTATTGTAAAATTAATAATGCTCGACAATTCACACAGGATCATCTAGCTCCAAGCTAAGCGAAGTGTGTGTTATGGGTACTAGATAGCTACTTACATGTATCATTGATTTGAAAAACACGCACTTCTGCGAACGGGTTCTGCACTTAGATCAAGAATAGAGAACTATTGACAGATTTGAGTGAATATCAGTTTTTGCAAGTTGTATCTAGGGAAAACCATTAAAGAAGACCCATTTCTGCTACCAACGAAGATGGCTTAGTCAATAATAGACCAATATGTGAAGCTAGTTACTTTTTTAATCATGAACGGCATCTAGTTCAACGTGCATCTGTCGTGCAACCTCAGCGGGAGGTTCTGTCACATGATCTGGACGGCTACCGTTTACGCAGTTCCATCAGACTAGTCATTTGAGAGGGACAGGGTATCGGGTTTCTCGCTCAATAGATTTAACACGACAACGCGATCTCGACGGGCTTGGAAAGGCTAACACGACAAGTATCAAGAGATTTTTGTATTTATATATGATATAAATACAAATATCCTAATCGTGATTTTCTAAAAACCTTAAACTGAAGTATCAAAATCTGTATAAGTGGTGTTATCGTAAGCGCCGTAAGATCAACCTGGTTCAGAAAGAGTGCTAAAGAGTATTATAGAAGCCAGAAGCGGGTGAATTCAGCCTCTTCTGATAGCGAAGAATATAATGAGACTAGAAGGGTAGGCAAAAGTTAAGAATACAGAACCACGGTTGAATTTCTTAGATCAGTTTTATTAAAATATTCAATTCTGCTAGCAAAAGTGCTTTGCAATATCACTTAAAATCACGGAGCTTATCTGAGATTTTTATTATAAAAAGGACTTCAAAAGACAGTCAGCAAGCACCCAACTGCAATCAACGATTTAAAAAAGCTCGTAACCGCAGGCTCTATTTGCCCTCGCTTCCTCTAGCTAATGACGTCATAAAAAATTGAAGCAACCGCTTAGAGACTAGAATTCATTGGTTCGGAAAATTACAGTGACTGCATATTTTTTAAGACATTTCCTCTTTCATATTTTCTATTATGACCAAGGTTATTTTATACATACATTTCAAATGTAGCACGGAATGCGTAGGTAAGCTTTTCTCGTTTTCTTTGTGATTTTAAAACATGCATTTCTGGGAAGGTTTCTGCGGTCTATCTATACGTGGAGGTGGTTTAATTAGCGAGATTTTTAATTCATATTGTAGAAGGCAAGTCTTTGTTCCATATTACGACTTAAACATTGCTGAGTTACTTTAAAAAACTCAAAATTATTAAAAATAATACAAGCCACGACAATACACAATAAGCACCTTAAATAAGAGTAGGAAGATTCACTAACAAAAGTACAATCAACCATGAAGTTGAGAGATTTACAATGAATCTTCCGAAAAATCGTAGGAGAAACAGGATTTGGCCCGTTGTTTCATTTACGGAGAGAAGACGCTAATCACAATTTACGGCATATTGAAAAGTCCAAGGAACAAGCGAGCTCTAAGCTACCAAAATATTTAGGACTAGTTTCTGCCCGCGGCTTCACTTGCGTTGTTTACGGGATTTAATAGCCTAAAGATACGTTATTGAGCTATAATTTTATGACCTCTGTGGTGCGGTGGGAAAAGGTTCGCCTGCAACGCAGGAAGTTGCGGGTCCATTTGTTCTGGGTGTTTTGGTCGTTTTCTATATACATACATATGTTTGATAAAAAAATAATTATATGTAATATATTGTATTATGTATATCAGTAAGCTGTGTTTATGTAGTACCCATAATACAAGCTTAGCTTAGGGCTAATTGATGCTAAGTTAATTGTCCAACATTATTTATTTATTAATTTAATTATTATTATTGTTCAACGGGCAAGTTTAAAGGCTGGTCTATCCCATAAGAATTTATTTATGGGACCAAAATCCTTCGTGTTTATCCAGCTATTGTCGAAATTTTAGCCTGAACCGTCCAGTACATTTGACGTGAATAAGTAATAGACATACATTCATCCTTTCAAAAACCTTTCAAACTTTTGAATTTATAATAATTAGTGTTAAAGTGTGAGAAGTTGCTTGTTGTTTCATGGACTGAGCTTAGGTTAGAAAGAGTCACTCTCTGATGACATAATTTGAGAAACCTACTTAGGTACCTATAGGTTTTTTTTAAATTAGTAGAAAAAAATAGAGATAAGCCATCGATTTAAGGTAAAATGCTTATTATTCTAAATCAAGTACATAAGGTATTATTTATAGGTTAAGTAGTTTTTCTTTTTTAAACAAGTTTATAGATTTCGAGATTCTTGAGATATGAATTCCCAAACTGACAAACTTAACCTTTAACATTGTATATTAGGGCTTCCATTTTGGCTATAAATTAAAGAATAATGAGCATAAGTCGATTTTTATGGTCTCCCATTGGACAGAAAGTGAATTAGATTCTGATAAGCTCCTGTTTTCTAATACTGCCTTACAAGAGAAAAAAACAAATTGTCTTTGAAGATTTATTTACCTACCTACCGCATATTTCCAACAAACTGTCAGAAGAATACATTAAACTATTTGCATCAGTTAGATATATTTGCATTATTTTATTGTTTGAAAAACGAAACAAATAGAAGAAACAAAAAATATCATAGTATTTTTCCATTTGTCAGCCGACAAATTCTTCAATTTCCGAAACTTTATTGCATTTGACATGTGACAATGTTCATAACGCACTGATTTCTGGGCCCGAATGTAAAAGGGGTCCGGAATCATATTTCTTCCGGATGTTGCATTCGTCATAATGCTACAATGCATTCGATGGGGTGACCATTGGCATTTCCAGAATAGCTATAGAGCTATAAGATTGACGCGGCAATATTTATACCGGAATAAAATAAAATAGCTGATATTTGTTTACCATATATATAACTTGCTATAAAGGGGTGTATGGTTAAAATTTCTACTGCCTCCTAAACATTATGCTAGAGTTATTGACATAAAAACGTATGTACAAAAAACAAATCATTTATAAAATATATAAATAAATAAATAATGCTGGACAATTCACACAACATTATCTAGCCCCATGGTAAGCAGAGCTTGTGTTATGGGTACTAGATAACTGATATACATAATACAATACGTTACATAGATAGATATTTTTTATTATATATAGAAAACGACCAGAACACGCGAAACAAATATCTGCAGATCGTACACACAATAAATCCGGGAATTGTCAGTAAAATAATAATTTAGCAACTTGATTTGACTATTAAAGTTATTTATAGCTAGTAAGTATATTATCGTGAGTCTCATCATCATCATCAGCCTATACTAGTCCACTGCTGGACATAGGCCTCCCCCAATGAGCGCCATAGCGCCCTGTCTTCAGCTTGACGCAAAAATTGTTTGTTTGATCGTGAACCTATCTAGATGTAAATAAATTATTGAAGAATGAATATATTAGGCACTTAGGCAAATAACTTGAGAAACTCTATATGTTAGCAAATCTATTTGGAATTGCGTAGATACATTATTCTGATAAAGTAAACATTCATCGAGTCTCGTTAATGGCCTGTACCTATAAATGATTGAAGCGTCTTTATGCTCGAATATGTGTACTTAAACACTTTATTTGAATTTTCAAGACTCTACGCTCAATGTTAGGTAAAATACTTGTGAAAAACAATTTCTAAGAGTATGCTATGATAATAATGCCTGCGCTACAAAGGCGCCTTTCGAAGGCAATCTAAACGATATATGCTTATGAAATAAGCTTCTTAACATAAAAAATATTTAATAGCTAGCCTGCCAATACCCATACAAACTTCATTCTTCCCTCGCCTAGACAATTCGTTCCAGTCAAGCGTATCTAAAGTCAGACGCGCGTTGTCAAGTCCAGGCCACGCGTTTGAGCTCAATTTTGGATTACCAAACATACTTGATGTATTCAGAACCTTATCGCTACACAATAAGGCTGCAGATCAACCAACAACAGACAATAGTTTAGGATTACCAAACTGGGATACTTATGGGGATAATGAACTTTATCTGAAGCAAATAAGGATAAATGAAGATAGGAATGCCAACTAGTACATAATTAGGATGCAAAGAAAGATATATGGACTGATTTGCGTAGGGTTGTTTGTGTTTGGGACATTTCGTGACACAACATAACTTTCTAATAAGACAAGACGATGGAAACAAAGGCAGAATACTAACATACCATAAAGAATTCAGCATGCATCAAATGAAATGGTCTAGCATCAGCCACTTAAAAATAACATACATAATGAAGTATTTGTCAGAGTAACGAAATAAGCAAGTACATTGTAAAATTACAAAAATAAATATCTTATGCCAAAGAAATACCTTTGATGGTAACAATACTGTTTATTTTGTATCCCAAAGAAGACCTTTCAGACAAATAGCTCGTTAATGTAAAACGAGCGCAATTTATTTGCGCCAACAATAGCCAAATTAGGTAATCCGCAAAGTGGACCGGAAAAGGGTCCAATTAAAGCATCGCCTTTTGATTTCGGAGGATATTTATTTTTCGACCTCCGATGTCCGAGGGTCGGGGCGAAGACGAACGCACCATGCGTAGCGATTCGATTAGGGTGCAGCTAGGGAGCGAACCGGTGCACAGAAAACAAATAAAACGTCCTTAAAGTCGAGGCAATAGAGCTGAAAGTCACTGTCAAATTGCACTATAAATTCACTGGGTACGTCATTTCATAATACAAAACACTCCAAAATAGATCGGTGACGAGAGTCCTCACAAGGCACCATTTCGGAAAAATGAAATTGCTAGGGAGACTTTACAACGACGCGCCAGCGTCTTTTATGAGATTTTCCCGGAACACTATTATTATGTCGGATACATGTGACATTTTGGATGTACTAGAAAACATAAGTCGATCGTTGTTCTAAAAGCAAAAGTGTGTCGTTCTAACAAACAACGCCATTATAGAGACTTCCAGTTGCTTCTAAGAGAATAGAGCGAGAATGGCAGGAAGTAGGTTAATAGTTTAGAAAGAAACTTGAAAAAAATCTTCCCAGGATCTCGGCTTTAAGCTAAAATAGAAAACACTGTATAAAAACTTCAATTCTGTTTGAAAAGAGCTTTCTTTGTATATTCTTATTGAAGTAAAACCCAAAAGTTTATCCACCTGGAACGTCAGTTATCTGATAGAACATCTATTTTATTATCATTAAACTACTTTATACCTACCTATTTTATGTCTCTATTATTATTTCCAGCAAAGAGTTCACAAAGTACATCCCGCAGTCAAATCTCAGATCAAACTTATCAGGAGGTCAATCTTTAGTTTCTCCCATTGAATACAAAAAATGAATTTGTTTTCGAATTGAATCGAAATGAAATGAACGTTTCCCCTAAAAATAGGGAGAGCAGAAAAATAAAGGTGCTTATCTAGATGTAGAAATGTGGAGTATTGTGGATTGTAATGAGGGGTAGGGTAGTGAAAAGGATACGGATCGACCCGCCTCACTTCAAAATAATTGAAGTTTAATTTGTTCATTTAAATTAGGTACGCCTTAATGATAGAAAGAGTTTTAATATATGCAATTTTTTGAGATTTTCTGCTTTATAGATAGCTGACATATTTATTGTTTCCCTTCACCCAATTGATACAACAAACAAACATGCATTACACCAGTATTTTTATATACAGTACGGTAACTGAAACAATATGGTTGCAAAACATAATTACATAACTAAATTGTTCAGCCACTTTTACAGATAATAGAAGCAACTTGAATAGGAACCAATAATAATAACCTATGTCAAATTCATGACCCGTACACTGTTATGTCAATATGTTATACTAAATACTAAGATATTGCTATGTCAATAATGTTGGAACAATCGGACGGCTCTAATTGCCCACGAAGCATGTTAGCATTGTCCCATTCTGTTTCAATTGTCCAACGCATGTTCAATTTCAAATTAATAGGGATAGGATTAGGGTTTGAAGATGGAGTAAGTGCTTTGTTAATCACCACTCTAAACTGCGTATGCTCATTTTAATGAACTTGGTGATCCAATTGGAAATTCTGTTAATTGGGATCAAAACCGCAGCATTGGTCTCGGGATCCGTGCTTTTTGTTAATCTGCAAATTTTCTGACATTGTCTGTGTCTGGTTTTTTTAATGTATACATATTTACTAGCATTCAATAGAAAAAGTATTAACATGTTAATGGACTCCAATATATATGCGTAAAGATAATAATTAATATTTTTAACTGTTATCGTATATAATATGACTTGTACCTAATGTAAAGTTGCGGTATAATCATTACAGATTTTGCTGAAATTAACCGTAACAGATTATTATAATCCTGCGAGTAAAACTTTCTTATTGTTTTGCTGATGGCACAAGATTGCAGCACATAATTCACGTTCCCACGAATGACAACATAAGTGCACTCCTGAACGCTATTATACAGTAGAAAGTACGAAGTAGTCACGTCTGCCTCAGTTTGCATATACTTTCCCACTATCGGGCTTCGTCGCATCTGTCACGTTACCTGATATAGAGAGCACAGAATAAAATTAATTTGCTTAAGTTTCACTTCTATGAGAATCAGAAAAACCAGGAGCGGGACAATATTTATTTGATCCGCGGTTATTTTTGCGGACCTGGTTGTTTTTCTAAATATTATGTACACCTCGAGATAATACAATTTCCTAAGAAATCTTGTTATTTATTTTTCTTGGGCTCTGAGTTTTGATTGTAACGTATTATTTTGTTAATCACAATGTATATCTTACTTTCTTCTTCTCAATATTTTTGGGCTAAAGGTCTCATCACATTTCTTTACGCGGTCCATTTAGTAATTAATCATTGTGCATTTCATCCTAGCGCGCCATTTTGCACACTATGTGAGTTGAGATAGCATAAATTTAGTTCTTGCTTACCAACGAGTTCGCGCCGCCGACTTGTGTAACCTTAAGAGGCAATTTTCAAGGGGCAAACTGGAATAAGCCTAACGTTAAATTAGAATGATTTACAAAATCAAAGCTTTCTCATTTTAGTTACTTTGTCATTATAAAAGCAGGTGTCCAGTAAATTCTAGAAAAAAATAGCTCAAGTTACATCAGAAGTGAAAGGAATGCAAAAGGTAAATAAGTCACTGGGTCACAAGAATCTGACACGATTCAGCGAACTCACTCTTCTATCATTACCTAGCATATTCAATGTCGATTGAACTATACCTTTTGTTGAAGGATTATAAAGATTTTGCACACGTGTAGGCGTGTGACCGAAGAAAAAACTGAAATGCGCAACGCGTTGCATCATGCATTCACAATATTCATGAAAAGGTGACACAATTTTGGGATCTCTGGGTTTAGAGAAAGTGTAAGGACACGTTATGACAATAACAGAAATGTTTCCCATGTCAATCTGGTATGGGAAAGTTGGTCAGAAATAGAAAAAAAGAATATTCACACACCTACAAAATAATAATTGAGATCACTCTTTTTTTTTAGAGTTTACATTTACTAATAGTTAGAAAGTAATAAAATAGGGGTAGGTGGTGATAGTAGGTGTTCTATGTAACTCGTAAAAAATGTAAAAGATGAAAAAACATAAATGTTTTCCAAGACTAAAATAAAAAGTCAAAAATCTTTCTTTCGTCGCAACTGGTCAGTCAGATGGCTCTCACGAAGTCTCAGACGAAGCAGGTGACATGCTCGGACTTCAATGACCAGATGATATGCAAAACAAAAGGTTCTTGAAGGTCCACCTGTCTCAAGCATCTGAAAGAGCGTCCAGCCAGATGTTGTTATGATTTTTGTCTGGACAACATTTTAAACAAAAGCCACTGGTCACATAAACTAATTTTAATAATGGCAAAGAGCACTTACGAGCCTATCGGTTGATATTCTAAACTTTTCTGTTCTGTAATTAATAAAAATATATCTTCTATTTTTGAAATTGCTATTTTTTTATCCCAGAGTGAAACACTTTAAAGGAAATTAAATTTAACTGTTTTTCAATGTTTAAAATAGGGAAATGCCTTATGGAAAATGTTATAATTAATGTTTTAGGCGCCATACCTAAAAAGGCGTTTAAATTATTAAACAAAATGACCCCGGGCGACAATCTCTTAATGGTTTTGCTCATACATAAATTTGTAGGCCGTGACCGAGCTAAAACAAACTGCTGTTCTACTAATAATTAATGATCGTTCACCTCCATTTTAAGGTCCGCGGCTAAAAAACTTATTAACAAATCTGAAAAATGTGTATGGTTTACACACCTGCGGCTTAGATAGATGACCATATTCAAACTAACAAATTAAATACAAATAGACAAAAGAAAAACTAAGATTTTAAAATTACTTTTTGTTCTATAAGAATGCTTTGTTGTTTGTTTTATTAAATTTCTATAAGCCTTTATGAAACTTTTGAACATCAAAACTATTTCTTATTATTCAATTAAAATTTCTTCAGTGCTCGAGCATTTATACGAAATTGTCTAAGTGGAGCCCTTTCTATAGAGTCATTGTGGTAGGCGTGACGAAGTCCAATAACTTCAAACAAAGCTCTTAGCTGCGATGATTCAGCAAATATTTGGATTTCTTTAGCTTCTGAGAAGTTTTATTTATTTGAACGCGTTTAATCGAATAATCTATCTTTGTTGTTACAGAAATCAGTTATTTAAAAAATGAAAATAGACTAGGGCTTTCTTTTGGTTAATAATAAACCCCAACACAGTGACATTTGAAACAAGTTTTGATGCTTCTATATGTTTAAAATTTCATTGCAAGAGCACTTGATTCAGTCATTTTCAAGAACGTACCTGAGTCTAATGATCATTAACTACAGTGACTACACAAGCAGCCTCCTCCAGTCAAAAGGCACCTTTCATCCACTCTTTTTAAGTCAGTGTTTGATCTTCGATGTTGATATCAAAGCCACCCTACGGCTGTTCTCTGAGTAATCTCGTTAAACCTGTGTATTTTTAAGATGCAATTTACAACCCCTGTCTGGGAAGCCCTTTTAAATTTAAATTTTTAAACATCTAAGAAGCATTGGTAGTGATACGTTTTATCATTAAAGATGTAGGTATGCTCTTTCTGTTAAGTAGGGAGTATTTTACTTAGCTTCTTATTTTGATTGAAAAATGTAATTTGAAATTATATTAGGGCTTTAAAAATGCTTAGAGATTTTCGAAGATTCAAGTTGATATCGATGCATTATAATTATTAAACAATAAACAAAAATAGTACGAGTAAACCACAAAACACTACTATGATCACAAGAATATACACTATTAATAGCTAAACGGAATTGATGGATCCCAAGAGATGTCCCTCCACCTTTAATATAGCACTATAATATGTACAAGGGCCATTTTATTGCTTACCTATCTTGAAGGATGGGGTTCTTCCGAGGTGTTGTTGGAAATTTATGAAAAGGCTTCTAAGGGCTCTAAGGGGTCATGTAAATAATACATAGTGCTTACGACGATAACGATGGCTTAGTGACAGCGGTTTTTCCTTATGAATGAGACATTTTTTGCATTGAACAAGGTGGTTCATAAAGTGGGATCTGCATATTCAGGTCAACAAGTTTCAGGAACATGAAGTCAAGAATAGATATATTTTAAGCAATTTCAGTTCACCAATATGCGTAAAAGGTTTGACTGTGGCAGTACATTCATCGGAGACACTACGAATCGTAAAGTAGGTTTTAAATGCGAATATTGAAAGTACAGATGGTTACTAGATTTCTATGTTATATCTAACTAGACCTCCTAGAATACAAAGGTGCATTTAACTTGCCGGGTATACCCGAACAAGGCAGTAAGTGAAACATCTCGAGTTCTTGACTTTGTATTTGTAACTCAAACTGCATAACGGGCCACGTGTAAAGTGCTACGGCCAACAACATCAATACTCTCTTACGGATAATGCCACCTAGTGTGAACATGGAGCTACAAAAAGGTCTATAATGCGACTGGCTATGATAGTAGTTAGAAATTGATAGGGTAAGACTGAAATTTAGCTTATTAATTACCTATTATTCTCTTGCAAAACACATTGAAGAAGTGTAGGTACGAACAAGAATCTTGTATTTGTATCAAAATATTCAAGGCTTTGCAAAGGTTTGGCAAAAGCCATAAAATGGCATACCATTTCAGACTATTTCAGTTAAATCTAACGCAAAGAATACATAATATGACGACCGATGTGGCGCGGTGGGCGAAGGTCCGCCTGCGACACAGGAGGTTGCGGGTTCGATTCCCGCCTCGGAACAATTGTGTGTACGATCTGCAGATATTTCTTCCGGGTGTTCTGGTCATTTTCTATGTATAATAAAAATATCTATCTATGTAATGTATTGTATTATGTATATCAGTTATCTAGTACCCATAACACAAGCTCTGCTTACCATGGGGCTAGATAATGCTGTGTGAATTGTCCAGCATTATTTATTTATTTATTTTATTATAAAAAATAAATCGATATAACACGAAAAATAACATAATATGAATACTTAGATTAGGTTTCTCATGTAAGTAACATGTTTGTTGTGAGAAAATAAAGATCATTGAATTTAACTTAAATCTAATATTCCATTCAATAATTATCAAACGATCATCTGATCTAATGGTTGATCGTCAATACAAACACAGCTAAAACTAAATTTCTCACTTCTATGTTATGAATATCGAGCATGACATGATTTGCTTCCCATGTAAATGTGACTTCCGTTTTGCGAGAAAATATAAAGTCTTCATCACACCTTTAAATCTGTTTGCTTACAAACCTTAGATACAAATATTTTAGATGCCTGACTTTTATCACTACAAACAAACAATCGTATTCAGCAGTGTCGTCGCATAAGTAGTTATATTCCTTTGTTTCACAGGCTGTACAAGCCAAGCTTGAGTTATCCGGACTGTCCATATAGTAAGTATCTTAACCTGCTGAAATGCCGGGAAAAATTGGTAAATGAACACGACAAATAAATAAATAAATAAATAATTCTGGACAATTCACACAGCATTATCTAGCCCCATGGTAAGCAGAGCTTGTGTTACGGGTACTAGATAACTGATAATCGTTACTAGTTAACACTTTGAGTGCTGAAATCACACGGTATGTGTTTTCTACAAGTGACTAATATGCGTAAATCCACACTAGCGCAGCGGCTGAGAAAATACAGATCTTTGTGACTCGGCACAGCCGTAATATTTTTCGAACGAAACGCATGTGCGGCGCAACACAACCGCTGTGTAGAGCGGCAGCACGAATTTTTTAGGTTAAAAAAAGATCGCAGTCGTCGAAAAAAAATCGCAGTCAAAGTGTTAATTATAATTTGTTCTAATAGCGTAAGTTTAAACAAACTGTAAAAACCAGTCAAGACTTTTCAGCCCAGTCAACATGCGCCTTTATTATAACAAGATAAAGATTTTCTTTGAATGTGAAATAAAAATAATTCTTAGACGCTACAGAACTTGCAATGCTAGTAGCTTCTTCTTATTAATAATTAAATTGTTCGATTATTAAAGCGTAAAAAAGAAAAGCGTTTCGTATTCTGCACCCAACTTGTTATTATGCCTTGGTAATAGCAGAGTCACGAGTTCTATTCTTAAGAAACTAATAGGTGTCATTTCATACATTTGTGATTCAGCCGCAGTCGCGGACTGGATAGGGATGGGCAAATAAAATGGATGGAAAAATCGTTGGCCTTTTTTGGTTTTACATGACAATGAGGGCAGAACCGAACATAAAGACGCAATACGGAAGGTGCTTTACCCAGTAGCGAGTGCCCATGGTTTGATTGAAACGAGTAAGTTTCTTTGGCCTCGGTGCCGAATTTACCTACTTTTACTACCTGAAGCCAAGAAGCCTGAGAAAGTTCTAGAATATTTTTTTTCTGCTTAGAACGCCTATTCAGTTTTCACATTTATTAATTACCGTCGATAAAGTAACTATACCTACATGAAAAATCACACATAAAACAGAGTCAAGAGATATACATAAGTGGTGTTGTTACTATGTTTTTTGATTCTAAAGTACTTACGAAAAAATGGTGTTACAAAATGAGTCTATCAAAAATCAAACCAAAGCTCAAGGCCGGATGGAAGTAAGGCCCGACCAGCCTTACTCCCACCCCTAGCAACTCATATTCGAACGAACCTTATACCTGCATTTGGCACTAATACAGCGCAATATTACAGACTGTGGGCCGCCGCCTGCACTGTCTTATCATACAAATGAGTTGCATTCCGAACGAATGCAGTTTCGCACAATGCCCAGTAATTTTGTGACGTCATTGACGCTATATGTAGAGGAATGTTCCCGTTAGCTGGTGAATATTAGATGAGTACTGGTAGATAGGACCATAAAGGGCTATATTTCTGAAATTCAAATTTCACTGTTTTGAAAAAATCAGTTTATTACGGGTTTACGATGATTTGATTTTACCGGGGTAGTGGTAACGTTCATAGCAAAAGACAAAAAATTAGGGTAGATTATGTCTGCCAATAAACAATTTTGCGAGTAATTGTTTATTGGCAGACATAATCTATGATTTTTGAGTTTTCCAATATTTTGGCACTTTCATGCGCCATGATCACGGAATAACTGAAAGCATGGCACAAGCAGTGGTAACGTTCATAGCAAAAGACAAAAAATTAGGGTAGATTATGTCTGCCAATAAACAATTTTGCGAGTAATTGTTTATTGGCAGACATAATCTACCCTAATTTTTTGTCTTTTGCTATGAACGTTACCACTGCTTGTGCCATGCTTTCAGTTATTCCGTGATCATGGCGCATGAAAGTGCCAAAATATTGGAAAACTCAAAAATCAATTCTGTTTATAAATGACTTTTGAATGTTAATAGTGAAAGTTAGAAGTAAAAATGTTAATAGCCATGGTAGGTTCAGCAGTTGTATGGTTATGGTATAAAGAATTACGTTTTAAAAAAGCCAAAAGGTACTAGTTCTGATTTGTTTCTATTATTGATTGTAACTTTCTTTGTTAACAAAGAATGAATACTGAAAGCATGCTATTCATTTAACTTTCTCTGTAGATACATATGTACTCGAATGAACTAAAATGTATCTCTGGATAGCTAGGGCCATGGTATTCGAAGTTTCTGCTCCAACTGACACAAAGAATCTTTGTACTGACACAGGAAACGTCATTTAATATCACTGTGGGCATTCATCTCATATTCTTATCAATCACCAAGTAAACTATTATAATCAGTAAATTGGGAGCTAAGATGGGAATATCAGTACTCTGTGCTACTCTGCCTACGTCATGTAACAAATAAGAACTTGTAACAATTAAATTTTAACGTGTTTATTCATTCATTCAAAACGACAAATGATAACTAGTATTTACACCTATAAATATCGTATTCATAAAAAAATATCTAGTCCCAAGCTAAGCAGAGCTTGTGTTATGGGTACTTTATAACTGATATTGTGTACAATGTCAATGTCAGTACACAATATCAGTTATAAAGTACCCATACATAATATATATCTATGTATTGTATTATGTACACTGTACATAATACAATACATAGATATATATTTTTTATTATACATAGAAACAAATACAAAAACGACCAGAACACCCGAAACAAATATTGCAGATCGTACACACAATTCTCCCGAGGCGGGAATCGGACCCGCAACTTTCCGCGTCGCAGGCGGACCTTCGCCCACCGTGCCACAGAGGTCTTCAAAGTAAGTTATATATGATAAATACCTTAGAGACTAGATAATTTAAAACTTAAAGAATCGTGTCTTTGGCACTTGGTCTATGAGGTCTGTGAGAAGTTTAACAATTTAACCCTTAACTATAGTTGTGGGTCCAATGGACCCAACAACTATAGTTATTAGTTATTACGTTAGTTATAAGTTATGGTATAGTTATTACAAACATTCCTCTCTCTTCAATGGTGCCCCAGTTTTTATAAGCTGGTCTTAATTATGATATTATGAACTTTACCATATTCGTACAATCAGAAACTAATAACATCACGCTGTTTATGGAAATGACCTATTAAGATGCGTTATCGGAACTGTTTCGCTCCATATAAAACTAGTCACGAAAGCTAATGTGAATAAAATTCGAATTAATGACGCCCTCAAACAGTACAAGAAACATTTACTTTGACATTATACCATAAACATAATAGCAGCTCAATTGTTTTTATTTACAAACATACTAAAGACGAAAATCACCGTAAAATAAACTCTATACCTCAGTGATAGAGATTAAGAAACAAGTTAAATCAAAACAATAACTTTGTTGGTCAAGAAACAGTGGAAATAGTCGAATAAGCATATCCCGTAGAGGGAATAGTAGTAGATCATTATATTATTAAGCTATCTTCTCACCCTTGACAATAACAATGGGTTGTTGAAATTTTGATATCATTATTTCGTGGTATTTGAATTTTAGTGCCGTTTGACATGCAATACTAATATTCAATTCGATGTGAACTAACAGGTAGGGGAAACATAAAATAAGAACCTCATCAGGGTGCTAGAAATCAATACAATACAATTTAATACAAACATACTTTATTGTGCACCAGTTAAAGATCGTTACAAAAAAGACACTTGCGACCAGTATAATGGGTGGCCACATCGCTTAAAAACGATTTTTTCTAGACAACCTTTGGATGGACAGAAATGAAAAAATAACAGTTTTAATATAAATTTAGATACAGACTCAAGTTCTTATAATCTGACCGTGTATTTAGCACAATCAGGATCGGCCGGGTGATTATGTAACTCGCGACCGGTTTGCGACAGGCGTAAATTAAGCAATCAGTGCTGACAAACGTCAATTTTGTATTAGTTTGACACCAGCTACAACGTCAAAATTGGTCAAAGTTGGCGTTTGACAGCACTGATTGCTTAATTTACGCCTGTCGCAAACCGGTCGCGAGTTACATAACCACCCGGCCGATATGGATGTAGACCTGGTGTGGAAGAACACAGCGAAGGTTTCTAGCTCTCGCGTAAGGCCCATTAAATGATTAAGGCTTAGCATTCTCAGTTCATACCGACAAACGAGACAATCAGCTAAAAATCTAAAATATTGATGACTTAAAAACTCTCATTACAGGAGAAAAGGCCATGATCCGCCTACAAGCGATAATCATCAAGAAGCTAAGCTAAATTGTCCTAGCCTTAGTTACTCTGAACACTGCATTCATTACCTCCCTAATTACCCCATGCTATGAACCCATTTGTCTTCACATCGATGCAATCTTTACGCGTATCACATTATAAACAAACTCGTGACAAGACAGACTGGAGACCCTAGAGAAATGACAATCGCAGCAATTCCCGCAGCAGTAGCTTTTCGTTAAGCAGATACTAGCGACCCGCCTCGGCTTTGCACGGGTGTAAATGCATGTATTATATACAAAATATAATCCTTCCTCTTGAATCATTCTATCTATTAAAAAAAACATCAATTTCCGTTAGTTATTTTAAAAAATCTAAGCACGCAAAGAGACGGACAGACAGCGCGAAGCGACTTTGTTTTATACTATAAATAAATAAATAATGCTGGACAATCCACACAGCATCAAAGCTTTTGTTATGGGTACTAGATGACTGATATACACAATACATTACATAGATAGATATATTTTATTATAATACATAGAAAACGACCAGAACACCCAGAACAAATATCTGCAGATCGTACACACAATTGTTCCGAGGCGGGAATCGAACCCGCAATCTCCTGTGTCGCAGGTGGACCTTCGCCCACCGCGCCACATCGGTCGTCAGTACTATGTATGTAGTGATGCGAAAATTTTGATGGATGGTTTTGTTACGTCTTCAGTCCAATGCTACATAACGGCTCGGGCTTACATTTTGCATAGATTTAGCTTCTAGCTAAATCTATGCAAAATGTAAGCCCGAGCCTGAAATCAAAATAGACTATATTTATATAGGTGCTTAGGTGTCTCTTCGGTTTCGTAGAGTCGGCTCTCTGATCTGAATCTCTATTTGTATGATTGTGATATTGACTTGATATATCAAGATTTTAATAATTTATTCATAAGATTTAAGGTAAGCACATTGTTATTAAAATTATGCCACTACGACGATATCTTGTTAACAGTTGCGTTTCACCTCAACGCTAACGTCTCGATAACCGCTCTGTCTATTGGTCTCTGCTATCTCTTATCTAAAAGGTCCTACATTACAAGACCTTGCGAAATGAGCATTAAATCCTACGCTTTTCTTAAGCTATTAAGATATAATCCATCTCACGTTTAACTAATCAACTAATCTTGTAGTTTTTCATTATGTTGGGTGCTTAAGTAAAACAATTGACGAAAGCAAATAAAACAAAAACGTATTTTATGGGCACTGCAACGTCACGTGCCTTTATAATAAGCAGGTTGCATGTACATTATTTATTTTCATCATTTCTCTTGCTTTCCGCTGCTTGTATTTATTTTCTATAGGATGACAAGCCTTCCACTGGAAGGTATTATACAGAGTGTCCCATAATCAGTGGATATCCTTAAAGGTGCTTGCGTGATAAGGTCAATCAGACACAAAAACAAAAATCAAGAAAAGTCCAACAGTCTAACCGTTTGTGTGTTATGTCATAGATAGATAGATTGATAGAAAATACTTTATTATACCACACAAAACAGAAAACAATACAGAAATAAAAACTTAGAATAAAGGTATAAAGGGCGGCCTTGTCGCTGAGAGCGATCTCTTCCAGGCAACCTTGGGATGGACTGGACATGAACGAACAATATAGACGGTGGCACTTTAATAAATAATTGATAACAAAAGAAAACAAATACATTAAATACCTACATTACAAACGTTATAATAAACTTACATTAACATAAGATAAGGCTAACAATCTTTATATGGATAAATAATGCTGATGCAGCAGTTTTTTGAAGATGAAGAAGGTGATTTTGCACGTCTGATGTCCAGAGGGAGATTTTGTAAATTAAGAAAACTTGTACTCTGGTTTACATCTTTTGCAAATACATACTCACAATTTAAGCAATAACTTAAGTTCTATTATGAACTGACTGAAGGAAAAGTCCTTATAAAAACGCTTTCAAACGATTTGATAACTATGCCTTAATTCCATATCCACTCATTATCCTGCATAACTATATAACTTAATACACAATTTATATCCTATTCTTTTAGGATATTTAAAAATAAATTATTAAAACATAAACGTCGTTTAAAATTTAGAACCCCTTAGCATCTAGTTACTTGCAAGTCTGAGCTATGGGACGAGCACATAGTCAAAGTTCAGAATTTAATTTCGCTAGATCATCTAAACTGCTGACTGCAATAAAACCGACGATAAAATGCGGTTCATTCGAGAGCTTGGAAAAATTTAATACTCTTTTCAGTTCAAAAAGCTATCTCAGCAATTGACAAAGATATGAAAGTAACCAAATATGAACGTGTTTTGCTCTAATATGGCCAATTTATAGAAAAGTAAACGAAATGATAGAAGGATTTGTTAAACGACTTTATTGGTGTAACCTACTGTACCTGTGGAGATTCGAGATTGCTCTTGAGCGATAAGACCGCTTATTATAACTTAGTTTTTAAGATGTTTTTGTATATAAAAGTATTTTCTATCTTCTATCTATCCATGTTCCTTGCATCTGAATGGCGTGTTAAAGAATAGGCCTATACCCCAACAGTGGACATCCGGTTGAAATTGGATGCTGGATATAATTGGCGAGGCCCAATACCTTAAATCGGTGACTCTGTGAGATGGTACCCAGAGGAACTTATAAAGAAATACATAAAAATACTAGAGCAACAAATGTTAACGAAATAACTCAAGCATTTTCAGACGTCCAATAAAACGCAATGTACGAGTACACGTAATAAATGCAAAACGAGTGGGCAGTTATGAAAAATTTAATACACCCACTTTTAAGACTTTCAAAGGACTCCAAATAAACCTCTTTCTGAATAGTCGTAGATACCGGGCACAGTATCAATTGCAAATCTAGACAGTAAGAACAGACATTTTAAGAAATTTGCGGCAAATTTTTAGTTAGGGGCTTGCTTTTTGAAAAGTAAATAATTTGTCGTTCCATTTGATGTGTATGTTTTAAAATAAAGAATCAAGTGATTCGATAGTACATTTTTCAAATTACAACCTGCTAAATTTCCGAGGAAGGAGTCGAGATGTAAAATGAATTTTTGTACAAGTCATACGAACACAGCGAGCACGAGCACTTATCCAATGCGAACGTAACAAAAACGAAAACCTGACTTACTGCATTGGCACATTTTTTTCTCCGTGCAAGATTTGCATAAAAGGAACGGACAAGTCTCGGTCAGAGGATCGTGTCTCGCATCTAAATAACGTCTTATATCTGCAAATATTGACTTTAGCCCGTACCCTTTCAAAGGGTCCTGATCCGTATTATCTTAAGATAGTTTAGCGAGTGCCAAGATGGTTAACATGGGTCTAGGAAGATATTTTTCAGCCGATTCTGATAATGTAAGCGCGCGCATGATTCCGATCAAGCCTTTTTTGATGGGTTAAATAAAATAGAATTCTGCGTAAAGACCTTAACTATCAAACGAACGAAGCTACCTTTACAGTAGCCAAACTCTATGTATAATGTTTATAAATAAACCACGACAAAAATAATTAAAACTCTTACTCTACTCTTACTCTCTACTCTTTGCTCGATTTTCAGATATACGGTAGGTATAAAAATTGCTAAGTAATATTTATTAATGGAAGGATCTCAATACGACAAGTTATGAAAATTTTGAATAAAAGGACGCGGTAATTTGTGAATTAAAGGTAAAGTACGGTTGTTTATAAATATTGTACATCGAGTGTGGCTAGTGATAAAATCGTCAACTGACATTAAAATACTAGATAAGAGACTACTGCGACATAAAAACATCTACTGTAATGGCTACTTAAAATTTTCCGTTTTTTCGGTTCACCTGCCTTCTAAGTATCATGTGACTAAAGACATCCGTTTCCATTATTTGACATAATTGCATCCTAATGATTCATTATTCCTACCTATTTACTAAAAAAAGTGTATTGTGTTCATTTACATTTGACAGTTTCATTAACATTAACACTAATTCATGCCATCATAAATTAGCTACTACACTATAACCCACCACTTAAGCTGATAAACATCCCTTTAATTTATCGACACCAAAGCACTCGTAAAAGTTTATGAATCATCTCTTTGTCCAGCCTACTTTGGCATTCAGAGGCACAAAGCAATAAATTCGCAAATCATGTCTAGTGATTCAGTCGAGTTTTTACTGAGGGCGATCCGCTGGCCACTCCTTTTTACTGAGAAAAGGGTTTTAAAGCAGACAGTTGTGAGATTTTATCGACGTGCTATTGTATGAATGCAGCCGCTAAGATGTTTTCCTGAGAATGTTATTGAGGGCCATATCATCCAAGTTGAGTGTAAATCTGTGGTTTACCCTTGACCTGTGGTGGACCGCTTGTTATATGATACTGCAAGGATTATCACCGGTATCAAACTGTCTTGATACGTAGAACCTGTAGGCTTTGTACCAGACACAGTAAGATTACGATGTATGTAATCGAGAACCATTGGCGTCTTATACGAAATAGGCTTAGAATGGTGGTATAGTAATCCGACAAATAGGTCTCATTTCCCATTTTGTATTCGTGCACTCCTAATGCTTTCACACTAAAGTTATAATTATGCTTGTCTACTCGCACATATAATGTTATATGATACTGCAAGGATTATCACCGGTATCAAACTGTCTTGATACGTAGAACCTGTAGGCTTCGTACCAGACACAGTAAGATTACGATGTATGTAATCGAGAACCATTGGCGTCTTATACGAAATAGGCTTAGAATGGTGGTATAGTAATCCGACAAATAAATCATTTCCCATTTTGTATTCGTGCACTCCTAATGCTTTCACACTAAAGTTATAATTATGCTTGTCTACTCGCACATAGATTAATTTTTGCCCTCCGATATCAAGAGAATTGTTGAGTGGGCGTGTTTTAACTCTTTGACAAAAGACAAAAGCTAATCATAGCCAGACAAACTGCGAATTTATGGCGATACATAAAAGAACGACAGGTTTTGAGCATGCTATTTGCATGCTCATGCCTTTGTCCAAAGGATGGAAAGAGACTGTATC
Source organism: Eupithecia dodoneata (assembly GCA_947044415.1). NCBI lineage: Eukaryota > Metazoa > Arthropoda > Insecta > Lepidoptera > Geometridae > Eupithecia > Eupithecia dodoneata. The sequence continues at coordinate 4,513,448 of OX345665.1, forward strand.
TTCCCAATGCATCCCCGGCTTAAAAATGTTTCTCCAATGAGCAATGATTTCCAAGGACCACCATTAGTCAGTGCAGTGAATCAAGAAGGAAAACTCAGCCAATGACATGATTATAACCACAGAACGTGTACTGATATCAATCAAACGTGAGGCGTGCTCGTTGCGACCAACTTTCGCCCATTCATGCGTTTTGCTGGGTTTCGGGTGGAATACTAATGATTTTTATCATTATGTGATTCAGTGAGACTTACCTAGTATATAGGTAAAACTCCTTTCTTAGGAATGTCGAATCATCACAGGAATTGTCGTTTTACACACGAAGTAGTTTTTAATTCATGCTAACCATATTTTTTTATTATCAGATATTTAAGTTTAAATTTATGATCATAGTAAGTCTGCAATTACTCGTTAAGTTATCGTCATTCCTAGCTATGATTAGGTACTCCTATAGCCATTGTCATTAAACTACATAGATGTGTATCTTTGACATTTGAAAATATAAAATCAGACAGGCAACTATCATAAGCCGTCTTAGAAAAATATTACTTGTAGCAGGAAACGTCAAGCTTGCTAATTAGATTTGAACTTACAGAAATATAATTACAGCTTATTATTGTTCGCAACGGATCAGTGATTTGACGAGTGTAGTCAGTGTTTAAAGGAATTAGGTGTGAGATAGGACCACGGCCAGTTCAAGGAACAGCAGGAAGGGCAACAAAAAATTAATTCTATCATTACATATCCGTTCAGTGGTAGTTATATTTTTTATTGAATTTAAATGCTGAGTTTAGCTATGTGGTGAAAAATAACCAGTCAACCGAATAGTCCAGTCATTTGGTTCGAGAAAAGTAACCTTTACTTGGAAAGTTTTGCGTGAGTTTTTTAAATAAGTAATTTAACAGATTTTGATGTGCTCTTGCGGAATTTCAATTATGCAACTTCATTGCCGCTTGCGCTGTTATATTGGAAAAAGGCGCTTAATGGTGGCAAAGTGCTCGAAAAACTTTTCTCTAGGCTCACAGACTTTTCGAGGCATAGTATTTCTCAATGAACGGTCCCGAAATTCAGGATAATATTATTATATTTTATACTTAGCATGGCGGATGTGAAGCTGGTTTCCCAATATCGATCAAAAAGACGTAGAACATGGGAAATAATGATATCCTAACAAGAAAACTTGATGGATTATTCCCGGTGTAAACCACATTGAGAAGTCGACAAAAAAGCAAAACTTGAAACCATTGGGACACGCGCCTTTGTGGCCGGATGGGACGGAATAGGTATTTTTATCTGGGATTTATGCAACTAAGATATTCGGTTAACTTGACTGGAAATATTTGAATGAAGACCACGTGTGGCAGTCAAAATTATCGAGTCAGATTAAGGAACCTTTTTTTTTAGTTATTATGACAATATCGAAGACACAAAACACGGTAAATTATGATATCCTAACAAGAGAAACTTGATCAATTGCTCCCGGTGTAAACCACATTGAGAAAACGGCAAAAAAGCATAACTTGAATCCATTGAGACACGCGCCTTTGTGGCCGGATGGGACGGAATAGGTGATTTTAATCTGGAATTGATGCAACTAAGATACTCGTTTAACATAACTGACAATATTTACATGGAGATCACATCTGGCAGTTGAAATTATAATATTCGCAAAATTTATCAATTCAGAAATTTATGCAATCTAACATACTCGTACGAAACTTAGAAAAAGCTTCTCAACTCTTCGCACTAAGAAGTCAAGTAAATATGGGAAACAGAAATCCAGAAAAACTACAACACGTCAAAAATAAACCATTACTCGACCCATTGACTGCGGTTATATGTAAGTATATAACTCTTCGATTGGGACTTTATTTAAGAGGCTGATGTTCCTACCACTCTTCCTACATGTCTATGAGTGGGTAAAATAATGATAAAAACTAAAGACCTACTTGGTACATCAATAATCAGTGACAAGACATCACGACACCCATTCCAAGAGTAGCGGTTTGTACCATCGCTGATGATTGAGTTTGCGGTGAGCTCCGATGTTTGAAATGCGGTTGAAAGCACTGTGGCTCCGATTTTCCAGGCCATTTAGCATGCTCTTTACGCGTTGCTGCTTGTTATCTTAGCAGTAAGAAAATATTTATGGACGGATTGTAATCACGTCGGCCTACGGTAAAAAATGCATTACTAATGAAGGCCTATTTGCATAGAATTAAGTGGTAAGTACCTGCAGTTGTATAATTGTTAGCTTCAGAAAATTAGAGAACAACAACAGCGTTCGGACACAATATAGTCCAGCGATTCTTTCAAACAATTCAATTAAACAAACATTATTATGATTGTCTAACGCCATCTTATCAATAATTAAAATATTTAAAACGGCTTCAATTAATGAGAGAAATCACCTACCCACGTTTATAAACATATCAGAAAGAAAGCTTAATAAAACCTCATAAAGTAAGCACTTAAAACTGTTGACTCTACACATTAGCAACGTCGTGTTCTCTTAATCACATCATGAAGAAACCTCGGGAGGTAAAGAAACATCGATTTGTTTGTCAAAATGATCTCTAACTTGTGTTTCATCTCTATCGATATCATCAAGATAGAATAGGATAGGAAATGTGATTGCAGGAACCCACGTTATGTGTATTTTTTAAAACACCTTCAACGGAAGTTTGTTCTCACCTGACCGGTTGCCACTAAGCGTAAAAACAAAGCCAGAATCATTGGAAGATTTCTAAAACATTCCTGTACAACCACCCATCTATTCGTATCTGTCTCATCTAACCTTAATCCTATAAATGACATCAGATAAGATAGTGTCCACAGTCGAATCATTTTATGTTGAAAATTAAATCGAGATGTTATGTTGCAAGAATCTTAGACTCAGACATAAAATTATGAGATTGGCTGCAGCTTCATGTTTTGTTAATGAGTTTGCAATCTGCGTATATTTTCTGAATGACTTTTCATTTTGAATATGCAATTTCATTTGACATAATTTTACTGGAAGTGTTTTCTGATTTGTAGAATCTTTATTGCTTTTGTGGTATCTATCAATGTAGGTACGTAGATACCTAGTTTCTAAATTTATTGATTGAAGCAATATAGCCATTATTCTCTCTTAATACATTTACATTTTTTGCACGATAAAATAATATGATAATAAAATATTAAACTAGAAAATTAATGATAAAGTTTAATTAACCCTAAGAAGAGAAGAGATAATATTTTTCAGCAAACCTTATTGGGAGAGAGAGCCAAAGTTATAGAAAGGGTTAGTTTCTCTCTTAATATATTTTCTTTAACTAAGGACCTCAAGGTGTTGTTTTTGTTCTACAAATAAAACGACTCACTTAACACAATTGTATCTAATTTCCGCTTCCGTTCTATTAATATTATCCTAAATTTTTAGATACAAATTACCGTACATTCGAGATAGTATCTCAAGGAATGATTGAAACAAAAAATATCTTTACCCTTATCAACTCTTTCGAGCTAGTAGCTATAAAAATCGCTTCCGCCCAGCTTATCACCAAATCCGAGTCCAACATTATCAAGCGCTATCGAAGTCATCTCGGGTGACAATATACGATCAGTGACATCGGTTCGATCTCAGAGAACCGCTTTGAATAGTACCGAATCATGAATAGTTAAAAACTAGCCGGTATAGAGTTGAAACTCGTTTGCGATAACACTCTGGTCTGTAATAGTCTGGCCAGTCAGGACACTGAAACGCAACAAATCGCTAAAAATCATTCGAAAACTATAATCGAGTTCAACAAAAAGGCCATAAAACAAGAAGTAGAAGTTTAAAATATATAAGTATTCTATTCGCTGTAACACTATGAAAAATTGTTCCTTGCGAGTCGCTAAGTGTATGCAATGAAACAAATACTTTGACAGTTTTCGTTAACAATGCAATAATCAGTATTATTATTATGCACTCCAATATTTCTATAACACTGGTGAGTGGCGACTAAACAGTTTATACGTGCAGCCAGTGCAGCAAACCGAGGTAGCTCGAGAATGTTCCATCAGTCCATATTGCAGTAAAATATTAAGCAATGAATAATGCTATAAATCTACATCAAATTATTATCTAGAGGAGAGGTTATGGCATGTATACTAATTACTGATATTAATTTTTAGACATTTTAAACATAGAAAACACCTTTAACAAATATCATACCCGGATCGTCAAAAATATCTTATCGTCAATTAAATCGTACAAATAATATCTTGCGTCGCAGATCGACCTTCGCCTACTAGAACATTGAGGTCGCAGGAGAATTTCTTTGTAAATCTCAGTCGCCATCTTAAGAAATCAATTTCAGATCTATGTCCAATAATTAATCCTATGTCCAAATCATCGTATAAGACATTCTTATGTTTATATCCAGGGATCGGAGGTGAAAGAATTCGGGAATGGTGCTATTTGGGTTTGATGATTCCTGTTACATGTGTGAAAACGTGTTCTAAAGAATAAACCATGGTTTTATTTTATATTAGCTGCTATCACCCCGCGGTTTCACCCGCGTGGTGATAGATATTTTGGATATTATACAATATACAATGTGTATTGTCGAACCTTGATCAAACGAGATGTGCGAATACACGACATATATTTATCGATAAAAAACAAAAAATAAAAAATAATATGTTATCTATCTCAAAAATAAAGCCGATTTAATAATTTTTTTAACGAAAACTACTTCATCTGGTTTTTTCTTCGTTTCTTTTTGAGTAAACGGTGTATTTTATTCAAAGTAGCCTCATTTGAAAGCTAGATAGTCTACCTAGCTAAGAAAATAAGAAAAAAATACTTTTTCTGTACATAAGCCTAGTAAAATCAATATTATTTTAGAAATTTGCAAAAAAAAATCAAATTTTATTTTATTTTTGATCTGTAACTTTAAAACTGGGTTATTGAGGTGTACTTTTTTGCATGTTGTATTAAACTTCATAATTGAATCTACAAATCCTCCAAAAAATATGGGTCTATCTCTTTTTGTTGTCATGTTATTCACCATTTAAAATAGGTACTTTCTGTTTTGTACAAAGATCATTGTATAAATGCACTTGTATAGATAATTGTATAAATGGGTACATATTTCTGAGAGAGAACCAAAGTTATTGACAAAGCCCTAAGCTGAAGTGGCAGTGGGCCAGCCATATCTCGCGAAGAACCGACAACCGCTGGGGCAAACGTGTTCTTGGGTGGAGACCGCGGCTCGGCAAACGCAGTGACGGACGCCCTCCGGTCAGATGGTATGACGACTGCGCAGGACTGCAGGCAAATGCTGGATGCGGTAAGCTGAAGACAGTGAGCTATGGCGCTCATTATGGGAGGCATAATATGCCTCCCATAATGAGCGCCATAATATCATCAGCCTATAGTAGAGCTGGACATATTATGTCCAGCTCTGCTATAGGCTGATGATGATGATGATGAGTATTTTGGTTTTATAAGCGAGTGAATATCCACTCACACACTCACACACATTGATGGTAGAATATAATAGTTCATTTGTAACTCAATATACAAAAACATAAAACAAACATGATTAAAAATTTGTTTAAATTTTCTAGAATAAGTTTTGTGTAAAAAAAATTCTTGCAAAAAGTATAAAAAAAAAAAAGGATAAAACAGATTTTTGTAATTGAGTCACAAAACGGACTCTATCTCAGCATGTGTTAATTGCAAGCATGTTACAACCAACGCTGGTACAAGACGATCCACCCTTATAATACAAACTGGAGGTCAAGATAATAATTATTTCAGATGAAAAAGCCTCTATCTCTCAAAGCTTATAGGCACTCGTGGCCTCTTTGATCTTCAATACCTTTCGTGCCCAAATTCGGTAATAACCAACCCAAATAATACTGCGGGCTACGGAAATATTGCCGTAATAACAGTATTTTCCGAAAATACTTTATTTATTTCCAAACCACCGATCCCCCGAATATAGATAAAGCAAAGGTGGATTCGCCACATAAAATCGTTGTGATTCCGATAAATATTTCTACAAGTTTATACTATTTTATGGTAGGTGTTGCATAAACCTAGTACTTACCTACAGAACTTTGAATTTCATTTTTTTTTTTTTATGTAGCCTGTTTCGTCCCACTACTGGGCAAAGGCCTCCCCCAAATCTTTCCACTCAGTGCGGTCACGTCCGATCTCCCACCGATCTCCGAGGAAGGCGTTAAGGTCGTCTCGCCAGCGCTTTCTTGGCCGACCTCGCCCGTGGCTTCCTTCCGGGACCCAGGGTATTGCAGCATTAGCCCACCTCTCGGGGTGCATTCGGCTAATTGAATTTCAATTAGTGGGTATAAATTGTAGCCTATGTGTTATTCTGTTTTTTTTAATATCTTTATTTATTGATGGAGTTTTGTCACAAAGTGACTATGTCACTCCCATATGAGATCAATTCTTTATATTACAAACATGGCAAAATATGTACATACACTTAACAAAAAAGAAACAACAATAACGTTTGCCACATGACATTGCATGGCCACCTCCATGTTATTCTGATATGTAAGCTATATTATTGTGAAGTTTCATCAAAATCCATTCAGTAGTTTTTGCGTGAAAGAGCAACAAACATATATACATGCTCGCGTTTATAATATTAGTAGGATATCAGTCATCTAGTGTCCCATAATAAAATCTGCTTAGCTAGATGGTGATGTGTTGATTGTCCAACAATATTTATTTATTTATGAACAACTAGCTACGCCCCGTGGTTTCACCCGCGTGGTGATAGATATTTTGGATAATATACAATATATCTTTATGAATTGTAGCTTATGTGTTATTCTGATATGCAAGCTATATTATTGGGAAGTTTCATCAAAATCCATTCAGTAGTTTTTACGTGAATGAGTAACAAACATCCATCCATACTTACAAACTTTCGCGTTTATAATATTAGTAGGATTAATAACTTCCATGCAATATGGCGTAGCTGCCCTTATTCGCACAGCTGGCACCAAACTATCCACATATTCTATATAACCTTGTGACAGCTCTATTGGGTTTTTATATTAATTAAAATGTCGTGTTCAGTTTATTGGGGAAATTGACTACGAGATCACGCAACTTTGTTAAAGTTAATATGCGTGGGACTAATACTAATGTTTATTGCACGGCTATAATGTGAGAAATTATTATAATTGGAAATGGTAAGGTAGATAATCAACAAGGTTTTATCTGTCTCTCGTGTTATATTCTCAGTTAATCGGTTAATGAGGGTTCATATTCATATATTTCTTGCGGACGGTGTAGGTAGATTTTGGTAAGTATTTTTATTTTACTTTACTTTTACATAAAGGTAAAAATGTGCTGTGATCATCAATTTTAGCTGTAAATGAATTAGTGCTCTGCTACTTCGAGTTTAAATAGGTTTTATATAACATATAAAACTTTTTTTTTTTTTATGGATGGATGTTTGTTACTCTTTCACGTAAAAACTGCTGAATGGATTTTAATGAAACTTTACAGTAATATAGCTCATACATCAGAATAACACATAGGCTACAATTTATAAAGATATATTGTATATTATCCAAAATACCTATCACCACGCAGGTGAAACCGCGGGGCGCAGCTAGTTTTATATAGCATTACAATATGTTTGTCTACACAAATATTGTGTAGTTTTAGTTTTGAAACTAAATAAATAAAAAAAAGTAGTAAATTGGCTAGTTAGGGTCTGGTTTAGAGAAGCATGCGTGGAGTCAATGGAAACGGCTCAGGACCGTTATTTGGGACGTTGTCGTATGGTGCCAATGTCCAACTGTGGACGTTTGTAGAGGCTGATATGGTTGTTAAAGGATTATAAGAAACACTTCTATACGAGATGTTAGTGCAGATAAAAATTATCTCACATAAAATGGGAATTAGAAATCATCAAATGTTGGTTAAAATAACGTCCTCAGTGACGACAAATTTAACTGCCTGCCCATGCCTAGGCTCGCCATGACTCAGTCTAATTATGTAGACGACCCAAAACCATAGTAGAATCGTATATTAGAGAAACAAACCAGACAATTCGATCTACTAACCAGCTGACCTGCGAAACCAAAATCAATATACCACGTGACTCACATTCGAAGGGAAACAGTCGTCTTTGTCTAGTTGACACGTTACTTAGAGGCTCTATTTGCGAACCTTTTAGCGCCCTTTGCAACGAAAAGTTAGAGTAAATAGTCGACCGCTTTGTTGTTTAGCATGTGTGAGGTCACAGAAACGTGGTTTGAATTCGATGTTGGACCACATACAGCAAATGAATTGCTTTTGCATGCGCATTTGGGTGCGTTGCCTTGCCTAAGACGGCTTGATGAATAAATAAAAAAAAATTTAAATTATCTGTCTACCGGAAATTTAATTTTTATTACAATAAATAGTTTTCAGTATTGGTTGAACACATTCAAATTAGACACTATAATAATTTATCTTATTATTTTAGAATTCCTGAGGCATTTTGACTGCTGAAATCGCACGGTATGAGTTTTCTACAAGTGACTTATATGCGTAAATCCACACTAGCGCAGCCGCTGAGAAAATACAGATCTGTGTGACTCAGCACAGCCGTAATATTTTTCGAACGAAACGCATGTGCGGCGCAACACAACCGCTGTGTAGAGCGGCAGCACGAATTTTTTAGGTTAAAAAAAAGATCGCAGTCGTCGGAAAAAAACCGCAGTCAAAGTGTTAATATTTTTTGTGCCTGAATTAAACAGATTTTTTTTATTATAGTTTTATTTATTACAGTTTAGTCTACATTTTAGGAAATGTTTACATAAATTGTAAGCTGTAAGTTTAATGTATGTTTTATGCTGCTCACAATTTAACATTAATTATATTTTTTTTTAGAAAAAAATGTTATTGTATATGCACCCTTTCTTTATCAATTCTGCTAAATCACAAAAATGGGTACATGGTTGAATTTATACTAAGTGACTATAATACATGTTAATAGTATGACGAATCTATGTAAGAGTGATTTATACACTTTCAATGAACGTTAAAAACTTTCCCCTTGAAAATGATTTGTTCTTGTATTGATAAAAAAATGCTATTCTTACAAAATTTTATTAAAATGAAGTACCCTCATGTTTAAGGTTCAAAAATCTATGCAAGCTTTTTATTATGTTTCGGTTTATTACATTTCATAAGTGTGAATAATGTTACTTGAATCTGTCAAGTGATGATTTCAAAATTGAAATTTAGTATCGTAATACATTGTATTTATTTATTAAAGAAGATAGGAGGAGACCGCGACTCGGCAAACGTAGTGTAGGACGCCCTCCGGCCAGGTGGGATGACGACCTGAGAACGACTGAAGGCAGATGCGGGATGCGGCAAGCTGAAGACAGGGCGCTATGGCGCTCATTGGGGGAGGCCTATGTCCAGCAGTGGACCGCTATAGGCTGACGATGATGATGATGATGATACTATGTTTACAGTATCCTACATCGTACAGTTTCAAGTCTTCAGTTTAAAAGCACAATAGAAATAATTGGTAGGATACATAGTTATCAAAAAGTCTGGTGGTCTCCCATCAGCAATAAATATGGATCTTGATGAAATGGAAAACAATTCTAGCCAATGTATTTATAACTACTCATGTCAAGCTCTATCAGAATGTTAATGCTTTATTTTATTTTGATTGCAAAGAAATAAAATAGGCAGGTAGCCTAGGCAGTCAGTTTTTTTCTAATTAGTTATAATGTCTGAATATGAATTTGATTCGAAAAAAGTACCTACTAGATACAGACTGGGAACGAATATAAAAAAATGGTTATTTGAATTTTATATACGTAAAATTTTGATAGAAGCTAACTAACTCAATTATTTTTGGGTACCTTCTTCTTCATTGTTGTAGTTCAACTTACAAACCTACTCCTTTCTTATTTTATGTTGATATATTGCCTACTATAAAGCATAACGTTTACTTAACAATCCACAGCAGTCATTAGGCGCCAGCTTCACGAACCTTTTTTCTGCTATCGTCACATCTAATTAATTAAGACCGGTTTTTGTTCGAACAAGTCGTAAGTCTGTCATTCGGTTGTAGATTGGCGTAAGCAGCTAGGGATGGGGTTACAGAGGTTCTAGAGAGCTCTACGATTACTTTACAAAATTTTCGTTCCCAAAATAAATCTCAGCAAAATGTTCATTTCTGTGTAAAGTTTATTTCTTGAGGCTTAAAAATAAGCACTTTTCAGAGGTCAGACAGGTCATAATTTATACTATTCATTATTATATAATAACATTATTGTCCACTTAAATTTTTCGTCCATCAGTGGAAGAAGTGAAAAGAAAAAAAAAAAAAAAAGATTATAAACCAAATGCTGCCTAAAAAAAACATGGAGAATAAGGGAAAAAAAAAGACTCCCACAAAACCGACCGAGGGGTCGCCACCCCGAGTTGACGCCGGGGTAATGAGGCCAAGCCTCGAGGCCCCTCTCTGTGCCCCCACCAGGGCCGGAAAGAAACCTATTGATTGAGTGAAAAGAAAGCAATAATATGTTCATAACTTATGTGTCTAGTACCTACATTTGATTTGCTTATCTGTAAGATTTTGAGTTGGAGCAAATTTTCACCACTCTCTATTCTTAGTCTTTCTATAAAAGACATCAACGAATACTTACTTCATGTATGTTTATTTGATGATGCCCTTTTTCGACGGTTTTCGAGTTACAAAATTACTGTCCCTTTCGAACACTAAACTACTAGGTACCTCAACATATCAACATATCGGTCCAATGCTGGACGTAGGCCTCTCCAAGATAAGCGCTTTATTGGCTTTTATTTCATGGTGATCAATGCCCAAAATCCCCACACTGGGAAAGTATTTTCGGTTCGTAGGTTCGGGATCGTAGTTCTGTGGTAAATTGTTCTGCAGGAGGAGCTTCTACCCGCCCCCAGTGGATATCCCTTAGTCGCGGTGGTGCAAATTCTTAGCCGGCTCCGCACAGCTCGAACACTATTCGAAATAAAAAAGATTGCATAATTTTTAGTCCTGTCTTACTTTACTATTATACTATTTCGTTTCGAACTTGACACCAATGTCGAATACCAATGACCAACGTCAAAGATATCAAATACGAGTTCTACATCGTAAGTTAAGTTGTCATATTCTTAAGTTCTTGCACAGCACTAATCCCTAACATCTCACTCGCCCACACAAAACAGTAATTAAGCTTGAAGCATGCTAACTGACTTAATTCAATCGTTGAACTGATAAACAGCTGTTCGAATTTGCATTTTAAATCGATATTCCGCTCGTGGCTGATTGACATTGGCGTTTAGTTATTTACACCTTAAGGGATAGATTGGAACTTAACTTAATCGTTGGTTATTGATCGATTAGTTACCCGTTAGCTAATTGATTGCTATAACGGTATATAGTACTTCAGTATCGATTACCTGATTGGTAACTGCACAAAGATATAATTTGAGTAAAAATATTGATAACCCAAATACCTATTCACTTTAATTTGAAATGACTCAGGTAGCAATAAATCGTTAGGTTACACAGCTTAAGGTACAAAACCGCGTAATATCAGAGTATTATTGTTAAACAAGTTTCTGCCCGCAGCTTCGCACGCGTTGCTTCTATGGACGGTTTATTTTTATCTTATGGGAACTAATTAATGGGATAAAAAGTAAAAGAACTTAATTTTTTTTTAAATATTTTGTTTAATTATGTTAACTTCAATAAAACCTAGTAGTAGTTTTGGCGTAAAGAAGTAACAAACATCCAACCCTACATTCATCCATCAATTAATTTAAGCATTCAAACTTTCGCATTCGCGCAACCATCGCAGGAAAAAATAAAATATATCTGTGTGATATTTTTTTCGTAACCTTCTATTTTATTAAAGTCTGGTCATCTCTTACACTTTTTTATAACTAGCTAGCCTTAATAGATATATTATTTTGTCATCGTTATGCCTTTTTTAAAGAGATATCCCGATATCGCTAACATTGCAGGGAATACATGGATGAGACGGGCACAGAACCATGTGGAATGGCACAAGTGATAAAAAAGCTAATAATCAGTAGCGAGTGTTAGCTTTTTATCGATATGATAAAAAAGATGATGATCATCATGATCATCAGCAGATGATGATAAAATAATAATAAATAAATAATGCTGGACAATTCACACAGCATTATCTAGCCCCATGGTAAGCAGAGCTTGTGTTCTGGGTACTAGATAACTGATATACATTATACAATATATTACATAGATAGATATTTTTTATTATACATAGAAAACGACCAGAACACCCGAAACAAATATCTGCAGATCGTACACACATTTGTTCCGAGACGGGAATCGAACCCGCAACCTCCTGCGTCGCAGGCGGACCTTCACCCACCGCGCCACATCGGTCGTCGATGATGATGTTGATCTACGTCTTTCTCCTTTTCATAAAATGTAGGTACGTAAAAATTACAAAAAATAAGTACCATAAAATCCATAAAAATCACACACTCATCCCGTATTCGGATATGATTTGTTCCGGAGCGTAGCGAATGCTCGCCGGCGCTCGCTGTCATCGCGAACGGTGCGCTTGCGCAACGCTGTCTCATTAGCCCGGAACAAACTGAGTGAGTAATGCGGCCACTGAAACAGTGGAGATAGGACATTTTATAAGAAAAATTCAAATAGAAAATTTTTAACTTGTATATTAGAGTAGAGCAAGTTTCTAGTTGATTTCTTGCAAGGGCCAGTCCCTTGCTATAAGATAGTGATGATACATAGCAATATAAGCAACAGGTTGATGAAGTTTTAACTAAAGCATTTTGTATAGATTTCAAAATTACTACCAAATACAGAAACACACATATTATGTAATCAGTAGATACCTGTACCAATAACAATCGTTTTAGCAAAAATGTATTTATATAAAATCTGAACAAAAAAAATCTATCATCAACCTAAATGGAATTAATGACTTAATAATTTTCCAGACCTACGTTTGTTTTCTTGTGAGAATCAAAAAAATGGGTTTGCGTCCATTGTATTCGCAGTCATCTTAGTTACACTAGTATGACCCAATTTGGTTTGCGCTGAGATAATAAATTCTCACGCTAAGAAAAGTGCACGAGGAGAGCTTTATATTTATTTTAGACAAAAGTTTATATTGTACCCTCTTAAATACAAAATTAGACTGATGCAAAGATTTGATACGATTGTCATGTACCGGAAGGAAGACAATAATTTGCAATAATGCTTGGTAACGTGCATAAAAAGGGGCGTAAGTATTCATGTAAGAAAAAATATATTACATGTTTATTTTTATTGCTTTAAAACTAAAGCTTGCGAATTCATCCATTGATTCTCCAGATATCAAAACTCATTCATGTATCGATGGAGCAAAAAATATAATAATCAGCTCAGCAAAAATGGTGTGCATTAAACAAACTTTTTTTATGTTTTCTTATTATGTTATGTGTAGCTATTTGTGGGAACCTATTAATGGCCACCTTAGTGCTAGACACTGTTAATTTAGAAATTATTGAAACGATGTTACCCCTGAAATAAATAAATAATAGCTAATTTAGAGTAAACAAATAATAATATGGATACTAAGGTCCATAGGTCACAGGATCTATTAACTATATATATGTCTACGATATATAAGTAATATATATATATATGATATGCCGATGATAGGCCTATGTCCAGCAGTGGACTGCTATAGGCTGATGATGATGATGATGATGTCTACGATAGGGATTCAAGTGGATTCTTGTTTTTGACACAGACACAAAGAGACTCTCAACTTCAAGAACAGTCAATAGATTCGTACTTACGCCCTCCTGATCCTATAGATTCAAAATCTTTTATTTTTGATTTCTATACCGTTATCCAAATAAAATCTATTTTCCGTAAAGTCAGTTAGAAACGCCTTCTAATTGAATAGGACGGAATCAAAGGGAATGATTGCATTCCCCTAAAGTTTTGAAGGGGATGCGCCGAGGGTAGTATCCGATGCGTGGACGAAATACTTTTAGGGCTGCTTTAGGACTATAAAACGTAGATGTGGTACATTCCACTGTAGGTTATAGCACAATCTAACGTTGTAGCCCTTTCCTATACTAGATAATTATATCAGTCTACAAACTTCCACTTCTGAACATAAACTTCCTCCAAAATACTCCATAAATATCGGTTCGGAGCCACCCTTACTAGGTTAGATACGAAAGAGTTTATATTATTTCCTAAAATGCTTGTTTGGAAGTAGGTACAGTGGAGTTCATCGACAGGTAGTCTCCTGGTAGGTCTCGTAATTATGCTAGTTTTAAAGTATATATTACTATGGACCGTAGAATAAGTTAAATAAGATGTGTTACTTTTCTATGGTCTGAAATAAATGAGCATTATCTATCTTCATAATTATGTTGTATTTTATGTATATATGTAAGTATTGAATTTATTTTTTGGAATTTAAGTTATATAGTATTTTATATTTGTTATTGTTATATAGTATATATTAGTATAATTAATAAGTAAGTTAAAATTTAATATTTTGACTATTTCTTATTTTATTTATGCACATGTACCCACTTCTCTCTTCACTTGGTCTCTCTCTCCCAATAAGGTTTGCTGGAAGAGAACTCTTTTTAGGGTTAAGTTCGCCTTTGTTTAAATTTTCTAGAATAAGTTTTGTGTTATGTTTTTCGTGCAAAAAGTATAAATAAATAAATAAATAAATGATTTTATTATTTTTATTACATTGATTTTTATCAGCAATAGTTAAGTGAGTGTCTTTGACCTCTTAGATCGTAATGGCATCGCTTTATCCATCTTTATCGTAAAAATCAACAATTAGCTTCTGACCATTTGAATCCACGATAATGACGAGCCATTAAAATAAATTGATTACCAAATACGTTATGTTACTGTTGTCATAAAACGCTGTGATTATGTGAGATTTCATAATCTCTACACACTTTGACGACCGATGTGGCGCGGTGGACGATGGTCCGCCTGCGACGCAGGAGGTTGCGGATTCGATTCCCGCCTCGGGACAATTGTGTGTACTATCTGCAGATATTTGTTCCGGGTGTTCTGGTCGTTTTCTATGTATAATAAAAAATATCTATCTATGTAATGCATTGTATTATGTATATCAGTTATCTAGTACCCATAACACAAGCTCTGCTTACCATGGGCGAGATAATGCTGTGTGGATTGTCCAGCATTATTTATTTATCTACATTCTACCTGTCTGCAACAATCTCTGCATGAAATAATAAATGCAAAGTGGTTTTTATAATTTGATATCTGAATTTTTTGATTTTCGATTTCTCTTTAATGTTTGTATATTTAAAACAATTGATGACGTATGCCTTATCCAATCGATTCATAGTTCTCAGTTTGACTCATAGTTTCACCCCGAATCTCAGAAGGCAAGATTCCGTTGCAGTAATGTCATTGCTAAGATTGCGGGCAAAATTGCTATATGTAATTTGTGGATTGGGGTGGGTATCTCCATCTTGTAATTGTAATTCTTTGACTAGTACTAAAATTTCGCAAGTTTGGCAACAGTAATGTCAGAAGATATAATATAAAGCTTGTTTTCAGATGTAATAAATGACTTCTATGTGGCATAAAGAGTGGATAATCCTTAACCCACGGCTAAGGGGAATCAAAACTCTTTAGACCTTGTACTCAGTAAAAGACTCTCTGAATTTTTTTTACCCTCGTCCATCCTTGCCAAGGTCATAAAACCATGAAATTTTCTTAGTATATTTTTTATAGCTTTCTTAGATAACTGCTACTATCAAAATGAGTGCCAAAGGGCCATTTTTTTTTTTGCGAAATTTTTATAAGAAGTAGGTAAACCAAATTCCCAAATTCACCAACTAATAAACAACTTTCCCACTCCATTGAGATGGAAATGGTATGTAACCTTTCTTGCATTAATATATTTAAAATATTTAATTTCCAATATGTCCATTAATGTTACGTATAATACAATAATCATTATTATTCAAAATCCAGCTTAATTGCCCGTGTGAATGAACTACTCTACTTAAACCAGCATTTTAGTTGACCAATATTTGTCCATTTGCTATGTCTGATACACGATAAATTTCTTACACATAGAATTACGAATGCATGCCTTCGAGGGTCCGTGTGTCCCTCAATTATTGAAGTCGTTACGAGAAAGCTAATTGGATAGAAAGGTTGTTAAGCTTTAATGAGTGTAGGAATTTGGTGAGCAATATCTTTCTATTTTCTGCGAATGACTGCAGGTAGATGCTGGATGCGGCAAGCTGAAGACAGGGCGCTATGGCGCTCATTGCGGGAGGCCTATGTCCAGCTGTGGACTGCTATAGGCTGATGATGATAATGATGGTAATCGTATATTTAAAAAAAGATATATATTATGGATATTCCAGTAAAGATGACGGGGTCACGAAGCTAAGAACTAGTTTCAAACCCGTATCTGTATATAACTCTCCCATGGTCCACTCAAAACTCAAATAAAATCCCAGGAGGGGAGTCTGCTACGTTTATCATCATCTTTGAAAGGGTTTCTATAAACAGAGCCACTTCAAAAGCACCGCCATACTCTAACAAACTTTTTGTAGGACGACCTGATCTTATAAAGTGACTGGGTTTCCGTTAGTTTTTAGTTGACGTGTATCTACTACAACATGAGTTCTAAATAAATAATAATTGAAAATTCACACAACATCATCTAGCCCCAAGCTAAGCAGAGCTTGTGTTATGGTCACTAGATGAATGATACAGCTACTTAATATAGTTTATTATATACATTCATGTAGATAGATATTTTTAATTATACAAAGAACGACTAGAATACCCGAAACAATATATATCTGCGTATTATACAAACATTTCCGAGGTGGGAATCGAACCCGCAACCTCCCACTGCGCCACAGAGGACGTCGAGTATCTATTTTGATTGATGAAACCAAAAACTGACTTAAAAATTCCTAATTTTATTAACATAGTACATTAAAAAACATATGTACATACCACCGAATATAGAATCTCCTCCTTTTTCGAAGTCGGTCAAAAACACACCATCCAATACGGCTCAAATAAGGTACTTTTAAAGTTACCTACATGCAAAAAATTATAATCTGGATACAAATGTAATGGAAACTTTAATATATATCATGTATGTATGTATAATGAACTTTTTAATTAAATAATTAATTATTATTTCATGAATTTCGATTGTAATTTTAATATTAACACAGTTTTAACTATTGAATTGTCTTTAGTGAAAACATGATTTAGTGTTTTTGGAATTGTCAATACAACAAAATACAGGGTCCGTCACTCGAACTGTTGAACTGTTACTAACTTCACACTGCTTCTATTTTCAAAATAATAATGACAGCGAGCCCAATTTTGGTGAAACGTCAGTTTGTTTCATTGTTTTAAAGTGAACGAAAAGAGCGGGGAAAAAATTGAATTTGATAATAAATTTTAATAAACCGTACGTCAATGAACCAAAAAACATCATTTTCAATTGGTAGCACTTCGAGTGATGGACCCTGTATTATAAAACTATTCCATAGTATCAAATATTTTATTACGGTAGATCACTGACCGCGAAGATATCTTTATAATTATTACTAGCAGCGCCCCGCGGCTTCGCCCCTGTGGAAATCTATGCGTAAAACGGTTTAAATGTGATAAAAAGAATCCTATGTTAGACTCCTGGTTCTAAGCTACCTCTCCACCAATTTTCAGCTAAATCGGTCCGGCCGTTCTCGAGTTCTAAGTGTTGTAACAAACTCGACTATATATAGATTATTATTATTCTAACACAAATATTGTGAAGGCCGTGATAGGTAACAAATGTGACCTACTCGTATGAAATTGTATTCGATACACAAGGCCCTTTTTGTTGCAATTTTCTAATACATCTTATGTGACTAGAAAATAGCTTATTTCAATACGCATTTTTTTTTGTAGTAATCGTCGAACCTTCAATTTTGTAGATAAATTGAAACAGCTTGGACACAAAAATTAAAAATATGTGTACGTAGGTACATACATAATGTAGGGTGAGATCAGATCATACATCCCGTTGCTGTAATAAAACTTTTAAACTTAAAGCAATCGATTAATAGTTTTTCTCATTCTGTCTCAATATGTTATCAGAAAAAAACAAGAGATTTTAAGCCTACTGCTTAAATGTTGGAAGGAACGTTTTAATAAACGCCCAGTTTTGTAGGTATTTTAAATGATAATAATTTGATTTTTTATATGGTATTCTTAAGGTACTATCTCAGTAGTAACCTTAAGGATAATAAAACAAAATAATACTTTTATCATCAATACAAAACTTTTTTCTTTTGAGTACTATGATTTAAAAAAAAACAAATAACTGCTTGTTGCTAAAATATAAAATTTTTTTTTGGTATAAGAGCCGCCCGGCTTACTATTTTAAAAACGTGTTCCAAAAAATAATTATTTTTATTGATATCATATTTTTATGTAGTACAAAACCTTTCCTTATAATAAATGTAAAATGATCTAGCTGTTCTCCACTACCTAGTTAGATTCCCTTTGTAGATGCATTGAATAGGTGGACATCAAGTTTTTACAAAGTCGCTGAACAAAGCTTATTTTGGAGTGTTGCAAGAACTGGCAGGCTTATTTAGCCATTGTTTGTGGTCCATTTATCTTTTTAATTTATGGGGTATCGTGTATGGCGAATACTTTGCTGCGCTCACGCTTTTGCAACGAAAAAGAGTGTGGTTTTGATTTCTTAGGCGATTGAAAATCAAAAGTATCGTTAAAATGTTTCTGGTAACAACCGTGTTGGCATTTTTTAACACGGTCATTGCCGATGATGCACATCTGATTCTCTATGTCCTACCCTAAGTACTAGCTGGCGGGCACGGCGCTGTGTCGCCACCGGAAGGCTGAACAGTACAAACGATAAGTTTGACAAAATGGGCAAATTGCTCGAAATGTACTTATTATAGCTCGTTCTAATTTTTAAATATGATTTGAATTTATCTTGGCTGTTGGATGTGAGAAGCTTAAATTATTCAATCTCCGTAATGAATGGAAAAAACTAAAAGGCCTTAAGATTTATGGCTGTTAGCACCCTTGAAAAGCCTCATTCCTCACAAAGTTACAAATAGCCGCAACCCGTGAACCACCCAGCTAAATTCGTCACACATCCATACATCCATTGTTTACTCATCAAAAGATTTTCTCTGGCATACAATTTGTTCTGGTGGTAAGAAGGCGTTGACTGAAGGACAAAGACCACCAAGATTTGGCTCCTGTCTACTGTTTTACTCGTACCATGGTTTTACCGGACATACACCTGTGGTGTTCACCGAATTGTGTCATTGTGAGTCATGTGTTAGTAGCAGTGAGCTGATTATCTGAATGAGTCATTTTGCGTGACACTAAACCGGTTTGTTTGGTTTCTGTGGCGTAAACTTTATACTTACCTATTGACTACGCCTGATAATGTGTCAGACCACTAAAATATTCTATTAAGTATAGCAGCGAGCAGACTATTAGTTTACTAATACTGTGGTTGAGTCCTGTGATCTGACCTATCTTTTTAATTGGTTACAATAAAATGTTTGGCAACAATCACGCTTTTTTTGGTAGTAGGAAAGTGACGATATGGCCTAAGATAGAGAACGTTTTCTCAGCAGGTACTTATTCTACAGTGCATAATTTTCCAAGACTTCAAGACGTATAGTACCTACATTCATTTTGTACTAATCAAAGTAAGAATTTCTTAGTGTGTGTGCACTGTGCGCATTAATGAGCTGCGCACATTAATCCAATACCGCTACCGCACAACAGAAAAATGTTCTTTCAAATTTAATATGGGCTTAAACTCGTTATCTTAAGATACATTTTACAGAGTCAAAGTAGCTGCCCACAAAATTCAAACGAGTCGACCAAACTGTTAGTCATCTGATGCAGTCAAAAATACACACCCATTTGAAAGCACATTTTTGAGCTGTATGGCCGGCTGGCTAGCGGTGCGGTCTGATCTGCGATAACCTTAAGAGTAATCGGTGTTGCTTTCGATCACCTTAGCGGTAGTATTTTCATAAGTGCTGCCATAATCGCAATAATGGCCTTGTTTGATGGAAAATTAATTTTGCGATGTTTAAGTTGTTCTAGATATTATCCATGTTGCGCTCTAATAACATGAACATAGTAATTTTAGCGATACCGCTCTAGGCTAATCTTGATGCAGGTCCTAATTAGGTTTTAGAAGCTGATACGCTCAGGAACTCAGGTGTTACGTTAAATCCTATAGGTTTATATCTAAGTTATCTAGTACACTTGACGACAGTTGACGACCTCTGTGGCGCGGTGGGCGAAGGCCCGCCTGCGACGACGTAGGAGGTTGCGGGTCGATTTTCATTTGTTTTTAATATACTTACCTAACTGAACTTTGGACAGTATAGTCACGCAAAAATACCGAGTCCACAAGCAATTTTAAAGTCTGTCAATAAGAAACTATAGAGTGATGATTTCATGATATATTATATAGGAATATATTTTCCTATGACGATACTGGTTGTGTGAAGCATTTGTGTCATGTCAAGAGGGATAAATATACATAATATATAGAAAATACTACTAAAGCCACGTTTTAGTTAAGGTTATGGCAGTAAATACAATATGGCACCTTGGGGGTTCTCTTCTTGTTTTACCCTATAATTTTTAACAGCACGTTTATTAAAACCCACTTTTATTTCATTACTTAGGTACTTAAATACTGTAACCTAAAATTGACATAAACCTTACCGTCTAGCTACATAAAGCTGGCACTCGTAAAAAGACCATAAAGGCCTATGCACTAAATGTAACACAAATCGGCCTGTAATCACGAACGGTCACGGTTGTATAGGTTTTAATTAATCGGTGAATTACACACGTATTTTATGTATAGCGATCGACTTGTCGCTTGACGATTACTGGTTGGTAAAGCGTAATGTAACGGTGTTTTTGCCAGCTTCATTGAATACCAAGGAAAATATACCGACTTTACTTTTGAAACTATTATGGCAACAACCACAAAACTAATATGAAAAAATACTTACTGCAAATCGCGAACAAATGTCAAAATTAACTCGCTGACTTTGAATTACCAGCAAGTTTAATAGGTATTCTTAGTTCGGTTAAATATATAATAATGATAGAAAGAAAGTAAATATATGATAGAAGAGAAAGAAAAAAGAAAGAAGAATAGGTTTTAAGACAACTACGACGACGAACCCGCAACCTCCAATATCGACGGAGGATCTTTTGTTGAAAAAAATCCAGACGAAATCAGTTAAAATATCAACTGACACATTTCGAGAACAAAACAATGGAAACAGTCCTCATCGATCCCTAAGATCCAGGGAGCAATCCGAATGTGTCGAAGATTGTTAAACTTAACGTCGATGACAGCTTCATTCAACTTCCGCCTATTTGACAGTGACAGTTAACCAGCTTACGACACGAAGAGATAAGAATTAATTTGTAAACGTCTACTTGTGTCACTCATCAGATATTTTTAAAATCAGTGCATGTTTATTATTTCATTTTCATCATAATTCAAGGCGTAGCAAATAACTCTTCATGAATTCAATTTTTTGTACCTCGAATTCTTTTGTTTTAATTTGACATCTGTGGCTCTCTTCAGCTTAGCAGTTCTTTGAACATAGGGCAAGAGGAAGACTAAATGGTAGTTCTAGGTCTTCTACTTCATTAATTGAACTTACTTTAATTTAGGATTTCAGGCACCCAAAAAAATGCAATCTTTCTTTCAATAAATAATATATTATGTATGTATCTATCTAGATGGTTTAACCTCGAAACCTACCTTCTGTCCACCAGAACGACTTCTCACACAACCAAATGGAAGCAAAAGTGGTGCACAAACCCACAAGCACTCGGCAAAGAGTGAACGATTAAGAAGAACGTATATTGCAGACTTTGAGTGATACAATGTTCGAGACAGAATGAACACTGTCTCTTACGAAAGAAGACGATCACCAATATATTGAGACTCAGGATCGTAAAATTGCAGTTAAAGATGCAACAGATTGAGATATCGGAAATGTCGTTCCAAATAATTTTATGGTCTTGTAAATTGGTCGAACGGTGAACTATTGTTAACTAGTTCGAGGTTTACGAGACGTTTTTAGCAGATTTACAGAACCGTTTATTATTATGGTCCATCGATATCGTCATCAAACTAAATGTTATCAAAAGGTATCATTTAGTTTTAATAGATTTGACTATTCCAAGTGTCATTTATTTCGTGCCTTTATAGACGTAATTAGAATAAACAAAATGGCTAAACCCGTTTATTTTATTTTTGTATCGAATAAGGTAATTAGGTAGAAGGAACTATGTAGATACTCTAGGTACGATACAATATTAATTAAGCCAATGTGATGACAACAATAAATATATTGAGTATTAAGTATTGAATCTAAGGTTTTGTTCCGAATATCACGCAATTGTTTTGCGAATAAGCCATAAAACAAACTATCAAATAAATTCTATACCTAAGCATTCATTAAAATTATTTTATTCCAGCGTAAGTGGACACTTACCAAGATTACAGAGCTTCAATTCATTTCAGCCGAATGTAAATGTTACAGTACATTTATGTAAATTCACTTTATTTCGTCATCTCCAAACAATGGGCGATATAATTCCAAAAAACTTATCTGATAACATTTGTTTCTGTATGCAGATGAATGTTGTTTCTGATAGTGAACTAAACTAAAAAAAATACACCTTATGGATACTAATAAATATAAAATACTTTATAATAGAAACATTTCAGCTAGCTTGAGTTAGTTTCAGGTCCTTTCTTTAGTTGGCCACTCTTGTATTTTTAAGAACATCACCATCCATCACCCATCTCTCTACCAAGTATGGTGATTATGGTATAACCTCCCTTGTTTGTGGGAGGCACGTTCAGCAGTGGATAAATAAACATTAATCGGATGAGGATGCCGTGTGGTGCCGGCGGAATATGCACCAGCCCAACTCTTCCTGCGGGTGTCTTAAGAGGCGACTAGGGGATATTACACCGGACAGCAGGCACAGGCAGCAGCACCACCTATAGAACAGACCAACCACCAGGACTGCGATCGCCTAAAGTCCGGTAACGCTGTCATGGCCATCTGTGGTCAACAGCATAATAGTCCATTCGAAAAAACAAAAAAACTGCGATCGCCAACGCGCCTGCCAAGCGTGGCGGTAATGGCAGACCTCCAATCTTTAGGGAAAACCAGCTTCAAACATAGATCGGCTGATACCTATAATGAATGAGGATGAAGATTTGCCTAATCTATTCCACATGCTACCGTATATTTTTCCAGTAGGTAAAATTGTGTTAGTAGTATAATTCTAATGCTATAAATTATTACGAAGAGTTTAACCACTAGACTTGCCGTTCACATAACGCACCTGATATCAACATACAATCCATAAATAATAAAGCCGCATATCAAGTTGAATATATTGTCATTATTCAATAGGTCTTCGAAGATGACTAACATTTTCTCAAAGAGTTATGCCACTGATCTTTGGATATTGAGCATTTTGTCATAATAAGTCAGGGGTTCATAAATATAAAATTGAATCAGGTGGCAGTAAGTCACAGGTATTTGGATGGGAATAATATTCAAATTATCGATGCGATCGCGGCCAGCAATCCGTTAGTAGCAAGCTTACGCCGTGTGTGATTTTGGTAAATTTCAATAATTTTGTAAAATTCATTTAGTAGAATTGTACTACCTAACTATGTGCGCCTTGGTAGCAAGGGTTGGCTTTCTTGTAAGAAAATATACTGTCGTTACAATAAATTACAAAACACGACCAAAAATTCGAGAATAAATTATAAAAGTTTCATTCAATTTCATTTATTTAATTTTGTTGGTTGTTAGTTCAATATTTTAATAAATAATAATAAATAAAATAAAATGATTTTATTTCAGATGACTAATGATCCATAATTTGTTAGTAAAATTAAACACTAAGAACTTATTACTAGGGTTAGTTATACCTAATACTAGAAATTAAAACTAAATTAAATTAAATCACTCTCCCCATGAAACATTTCCACAGGGGAGAGGTGATTCTACCTGCTATAGTATTTAGGATGGTGTTGGGGCTGCCGCGTACCCTGCGCATCAGGGATGCGGTCTTTTTACGGAGGATGGCAGCAAAGCCATCCGTCTGATATTCCGCAAACATTCCCGATGCACTGCAAAATCGAGGCAGTCCCAACATCATCCTAAACACATTGTTGTACTGTACACGTAGGGTCTCCAGCGCCTGTTTGGTGTAGCTGATCCATAGGTTCCCAGTGTAGAAACCCTAGCAGTAGGCTTTAAAAAGCGTTACCTTTACTTCCTCTGAACACCGGGAAAACCTACGTATCAACATATTACCTCTCACCGCTAGAGCCCTACGTTCACGTTCAATGTCTACATTGTCCTTAAGGTCGTCGGTGATATAATGTCCAAGATATTTGAAAGATGTTTATAATGTTGATTGTTGATGTTTTTAATGTTTTTAGTATTTTCTGTGTATACTTTAAAATGTTTCTCGTTTTAACTGTACGTGTAAACTAGTGTAAAGTATGTCTTAAATAAATTTGATTTCATCCATTTATTTGTTACAAAAATATAACTTTTAATAACTTAAACTGTTATATGGCGCCTTAAGTTAACATATAGTTAAACAAACCTTTGATTGAGACATTATCGTAATAATGAAACTTGATTTAAAGTGGGTTACATTTAACCAATAGAAACAAGTGATAATACTCTTCAAACGAAAGTATTTAAATAAGGTACCAATAACAATAACATGTTGTTTGGGTTAACCTTTCATCCTCATATCACAAATTAGGCCATATAAAGGTAGGTAGGTATATATCGTTTGATTGCTGGTAAATTGAAGACCTCTGTGGCGCAGTGGGCGAAGGTTCGCCTGCGACTCAGGAAGCTACCGGTTCGATTCCCGCCTCGGGACAAATTTTTGTACGATCTGCAAATATTTGTTCCGGGTATTGTGGTCGTTTTCTATTTTAATTAAAAATATCTATCTATTGTATTATGTATGTATATGGCCTAGAAGAGATCGCTCTCGGCGATAAGAACGCCCTTTATACTTCCTCTATTTAAAGTATTTTTTTTCTGTATTATTTCCTGTTTTGGGTGGTATAATAAATGTTTTTTATTAGCCAAATTTGTGGAAAACAGGTTCAATGGTTGCAATCATTCACTTCTTACAGAATTAAAGCCAGCAGAGCAGGTAGATAATTGTAATGGTTTAATAAAATTGCTTTGTTTGTTTAATTAAAAAAAATGAGATTTAGTACCAAAGATTATCTCATATGAAACGAGAAATCCAATAACGCAAATAGCCAAAAGTCAGTCAGTACATTTGTATTAAAACTACCAAGTTTTAATACAAATGTCATTATCATCATCAGTACATAGCAGTCCACTGCTGGACATAGGCCTCCCCCAATGAGCGCCATATCGCCCTGTCTTCAGCTTGCCGCATCCAGCATCTACCTGCAGTCTTTCGCAGGTCGTCATCCCACCTGGTCGGAGGGCGTCCTACACAACGTTTACCGAGTCGTGGTCTCCACTCAAGAACACGCTTGCCCCAGCGGCCGTCGGTTCTTCGCAAGATATGGCCGGCCCACTGCCACTTCAGCCTGCCGATAACCTTGGTTCTCGGTCGGTTTTCTATGAAGTACAGCCAAATTTGAGGACAATCATTCACTACTTACAGAGTTAAAGCCAGTAGTGTAGGTTAGGTAGGTAATTACAATGCTTTAATAATTGCTTTGTGTGTTTAATTTAATAAATGATAAGATTAGGTTTAATACTAAAGATGATCTTAAATAAAACTAGAACGAATATCCAGAACTCAGTCATTGCCAAGCTTTAATACAAATGTAGTTTATCACAATATGAGCACGGTATCCGGAATTGTGGGTGTTTAATTAAGTAAATTGCTTTATCTACAGAGACAATAGACGCATGATGGGGAGAATTTTATTAACACATACGATCCCTATCTGTGTCAGGCATACGGGTGGCCATGCGTTTACTTAACAAATGGAATTGATTTGTTTGATTTTCATTTGTGGGTTGGACTAGTTTAAATTGTAATTGTGGGTTTCTTTTGAGTATAATTTACCTAAGAGGGCGCTTGGGATCCCAAAGATCGAAGTAAAATAGTGATCTGAAACTCGGATGAACTCGAATGTAGAATTAGAAGAAAGATAGTTAGTTAGTTAACTTCAACAACGTTTGACTCTACGTTGTAAACGTAACACGAAAAAACACGTTACTGCTTTCATAATATGTACAGACTAGCTCAACTAAGAAAATAATACTGTCGCTTCAGAGGTCAGTCCGGCGAAGGTCCTCACTCCACACTGCGGTTCTATTCCCGCCTCGGAACATGTTTGTACGATTTGTAGATAATTGTTTCGGGTGTTCTGGTCGTTTTCTTTGTATAATAGAAAATATCTGTCTATCTAATGTATTTTAATTTGTGTATCAGTTATCTAGAAGTAGTATCCCAACATAATTTTTGCTTAGGTTGGGCCTAGATAATGTTGTGTGAATCGTCCAGTACAATTTTTTTTAACCTATTAAACAATAAATTTCCACAGCCTCTCAAGCATTTTTATGCTATTAAACTAGGGATTTTCTGTACCTTTATGTGTGAACTTAGTGATACATTTTTGTAGTCAGCTGCTATTCTGAAGAAGGGATGGAATGTCAAAAATCTTTTGAATATTAAAAGTTGTGCATGTGTTACCAAACTTAAATTTATAGGTGTACCCAACCAAATTATAGTATTGGTATTCGTTGAAGAATCAATAAACAAAATGATCTAAACCTTTTATTTAAAAGATTTATGTTTGAATAGAACCACCAAAGTAGATAATAACAGGCTTGGCAATGCCTGCACATAATTTGATAGGAGTTATGTTTTTTTTACAATAGTCAAACATCATGGGAAAATCGAGCTATACAATTTTATTTTATTTTTTATTTAGCTTGTTTCGTCCCACTGCTGGGCAAAGGCCTCTCCCAAATCTTTCCACTCAGTGCGGTCACGTGCGATCTCCCAGCAATATCTGAGGAAAGCGTTAAGGTCGTCTCGCCAGCTTGTTTTTTCTTATTTCAGTTATATTCTTCTCAACGCAACAATAAAAAAAAAATCGGTAAGCTTGAACTTCGTTCAAAATGCAAAGTGCATTCAGAAATCAATGAGTTAAAGTAAAGTAAAAAATCATTTATTTCTTTAGGCTTACAAAATAAGCACTTAGACAAGTCATATTTTATACATTAAATTATTATAAAAAAAAAAATATTTTTCTGTTCACTTCAATTTTTTGTCCACTAGTGGAAGAAGTGAAAAAGAAAACACTAGCATGTTCATCTCTTATTTGTCTAATACATGGTTATTTGCCTATTTAAGTCTAAATATAGTATGATTATGAGTTATTTACAGAATATTTCGGTAAAAAGTATATGTCCGTCAAACTGCATCTTCCATTCTCGTAAAGGCTTTAAAACTCATCTTCGTAAGTGCTGAAAACCAGACGCTTCATAATAACCCATCCTTCGTGAATATAGAAGCTATTGAGGAGGTAGAAACTGCAAAACATTATTTATTCATTTCCACCGTAAGTACACATGTTACACTTGATGTCGTTAAGTTCTATTAGCTTTAAAATTATATTACAATTTTATTATGTAACACACATTAATTTTGACATAGGAAACACCATAAGTTTGTGATGACACCATGATGTTAAAGAAGAAGCAGACAGACATGCCTTCTTTAAAAATTAAATAAAAGATTCATAGAAAAAACAGTATAATAAAAAAAAGTAATTACTTAAATTGAATACAAAAATAATACAAAAAATTTCAAGAATATTATAAATCTGCAGCTGTTTATGGGCATTGTCAATAAATAACTAAAATAATTATTGATTATTGAAGTCAAAATTTAATTCTATACAAAATCTCAACTTCATAGCAAGTCATTGGTTTTGTATATGTGCCAAATCATTAGTTACAAGTTCAATGCTCATATAATTTATCCTAGTCGTATCTGAAGTCAGAAACATGGTGTATTATTATTAATCATAAACATTATATTGCGCAAACGCCGCCGCTTAGCGGTATGTTCGTGTATAATTTGATGAAACAAAACAAACACGCTTTTAAAGCTGGGTGTTCACTCTTTTTAAAACAAAGTGTATTTTCGAATATTTTTATACGTACTTACTAAGTTACTTATTAAGTTTATAAAAATAAACTTAATAAGCCTCAATCCTGCCTTAGGCAAAAAAAAAAAATATCTACACATATAATTTACGAGTTTCTGTCGCGTTGTTTCTATGGAAACGTTCTAAGGTTATTTCTGTGCCATGGGAACTTATTTATGAGATAAAAAGCATGTTTTTTTCCAGACCTAGAACTACCTGCAACAATTGCAACAACGCAAAATTTTGCACGCAACGAACGGCCTACTGAATGGATAAGGTCCTTATCCATTCAGTAGGCCGGTCGTTTGGCGTGTAGAAGTAACCATCCATCCATTCATCCATCCAAACTTTCGCATTTATAGTATTAGTGTGATTCTGATAGTAAAAAAAACAAGCTCGGTTTTTTTGGGGCTAGATGATGCTGTGTGGATTGTACTGCACGATTTACTTATTATGAAATTCTCCTTTACTTACTTACGTCAGTAATTCAGTATTTATTCCTAAGTATTCTCTTCTTACGCGTAAAGCTTTCGTAGTTGTTTTGTGACAAGCAATTATATGTATATGCTTGTAAAACATCAGTGTGGCTTTGCCTTTATAATCGCTTATTTGCTAAGTGCCCCATTATTGGCTAAAATTATTGTTTCTCACAGTAATAAACCCGTTTGATACTAGAGATAATTGAAGAAATCTTTATAAGCCGGAGAGTTCTAACAGTGTACTATCACACAATGAAAACTACCAATAATAAAATATATAATATATTATGTTATTTACGAGCCATTACTATGCCATTGTGTTTCCTTGAATTGTTTTTAAAATTGAATTGATTGTCTTTTGTATTCTTATTTTGTATTTTTGTTCACAGTGTATTGTTTTTAATGTAAAAGTCATTAAGCATTTATTTCTTTAGGCTTACAAAATAAATACTTAGACAAGTCATTTTTTATACTATAAAAATATTATACTATAATATATATTTTACTAATGCATTAAAAGAATTGAATTCGGCGTGAATCAGACTTGCAACTTTCGGCGTCGCAGGCAAACCTACTCTGCGACACTGAAGTTGTCAAAAACTTAATAGTACTTAATATAAGTATTGCTAATAATTCTTAATGGAAGATTAGACGACCGATGTGGCGCGGTGGGCGAAGGTCCGCCTGCGACGCAGGAGGTTGCGGGTTCGATTCCCGCCTCGGAACAATTGTATGTACGATCTGCAGATATTTGTCCCGGGTGTTCCGGTCGTTTTCTATGTATACTAAAAAAAAATATCTATCTATGTAATATATTGTATTATGTATATCAGTTATCTAGTACCCATAACACAAGCTCTGCTTATCTTGGGGCTAGATAATGCTGTGTGAATTGTCCAGCATTATTTATTTATTTAGTATATTGGAAAAAAGACGGATTACCCGACAGAAAGCCGGAAAAAAACAACTAAGCGGTCATTCCACCGGCATCCAGCAACGTATGTTTGGTCTAACAACTCTACACTACCCATGGCACTCCATTCATTTTAATTGTGGGTCATTTATATAATTGCTTCATCGACTTTCTCGTTGAAAGGCTGTCGATTCTAATGTGCCCAATAAAGATAGGTAGGTAGGTACCTTTTCTAATTTCATTCATATTTAACGAGCTTCCAAATTTTAATGAGTTGATATTTTTCAACTCCCTATGATTAGGTGATTTGGAAACTAGAAAACGGGAATGTAAATAGCCTTTATTGATTTGTACGGTGCTTGGAGATTATGAAAATGAAAATGAAAAGTTTTTATTTCTTTAAGCTTACAAATAAGCACTTAGACAGGTCATATTTTATACTATTCATTATTAACAATTCACTTAAATTTTTTGTCCACTAGTGGAAGAAGTGAGAAGATACCACTAGTATGTACATAACTTATGTGTCTAGTACATTTGATTTGCTTATCTGTAAGTTGGTAGATTTTGAGTTGGAGCAAAACTCGTTCCAAGCTTTTTATCTTCTAGGTAATCTGATATTTTGTAATAAGCTTTTTTACAAAGAATATGTTTCACAATTTTTTTAAATTTATTTATTGATAATTTTTGCAACTCACTTGGAGTTTTGTTGTATAAGCGTATACATTGCCCTTTAAAAGATACATTTATCTTGTGTAGCCTAGTTGTGGGCACAGCGAGTTTATTCTTATTTCTAGTATTTACATTATGTATATCACTTTTTTTAGTGAACCGATTGATATTTTTATGAGTGTACAACAAGTTTTCATAAATATATTGACACGGTACTGTCATTATGTTTATTTCTTTGAATTTTTCACGTAGTATTAAAAAGTAGGCATCCGATTTGATAGTGTTACCAAATTTGTACAAGACGCTAACCGAAAGCTAAGTTATAAAAAAATTACCAATAACCTTAAAGTACAAATAACCAAAATCTAGAGGTCTTTTCCGATTGCAAAATTGCCATGTTATTTCCTGGAATCATCAGCAGAAACAACACCTGCATGAAGTAGGTATTAATGAAGCTCTGTAGAGTTACTTACTAAGGCGTAGGTATCCGATATCACATTATACCGATTTACGATGAGAATAGAATGTAATGTAACATTTCTGTTTCTTAACACTGAACATAAAAAGTCTTGAAAATACACCAAGAGCTTTCATCGCGTAAATAATATACTCTGGATAAAGCCTTTTCACGTAATAAGTTGGTAACAGACTTACAATGTTGATTCACTCCGTACGTGGGATTACATCAAAAAGCACTCTAATCGTCTTATCACAAAGTTTACTCGATATCAAAAGCTTTACATAAATTAGCGACGGTGTGTGGTAACAAAAACCAAAAACAATGGTCTTTCCAGAACCGGCTTTCTAATTCTGAACAATCGCCTAATTCCTAACCAGCATGTCTTTACAGGCTCATAAATTAAACGCGCTCATGGTGAAACAGTCCATATGTCACCTCTTAAAAGCTCTTTCGAGTGTAAAACAAACAATATTTTGCTACTGTTCCTTTATAATTTGAAGGTAAGCAACAGATGCCAACAAAAGAATCTTAAACCGTAACCCTATTATGTTTTCGCTAAGGAAAACAAATGGTACGGCAGCCAGTTCAACAATTACTCGGTAATAATACAGCTTCTGCGGAATAAAATAATGAAGCGACTACTGGTCGTGCATTGTTGTTTTGTTTAAAACCCCATGAGTTTTGCTCAAAGCAACTTCCTACTGGGCCTTTCGGCAAATTCTTGGAAAGTGCGTGCAGTTTTGACAATTTGTATAAACTTTTAGTATTTTTTACATCGTCATCCAAGAACACCATTTTTAAACTTACATAGCTTATTATATAATTTAAACATTTATCCTAAAATAGTGATCTCGTTGCCTACAAAGGAAAATAGCTTATTACTACATACATATTTTATTATTTACTTCCCTTTCTACGGTTATCTGGTTTATGTCGGCATTTGAAAATTAATGAGGAACCATAATCTTTTGTACTCTATACAGCATACAATACAATAACAGCTGAAAAACACCAGGTATATCGTGTGTCAATACGCAATTTATCTTTTGTACGAATCGTATCTGTTACTGTGACAAAACTTTGACGAAATTGCGCCAAAACACAATCGTATATCCTTACAATACAAAAAATATACGGACAATTGCCCATGTAACTTGAATACTGATCATTATCGGGATTTAGAATAGCTTATCTGAGTTGTAGAAGAGCCGATCGTATTAGCTGGTAGCTCAGTTGTATTTTTCCTCTCAATTAACTATTGTGCTCTAGTGGAATGTGATTTGGACTCCACTCTAGTTTGGGTTAACAAAATTAAAAAATGGTAAGAGACAATCCTTGAAATAAAACTTTACTATTACTGAGACTCTTGTGGAACCAGAAAAAATATAAGTTTGATGAATCCTAAATCCAATAAAAATCTTTTGGATTTCCTATATATTTTTATTAAAAGCTCTAAGTAAACCACTAAAGTATGCCGTTTATGAAATAAAGATAATAAAACATTTGAAGGACATCGAAAAGTCGACGTAACGTTGATCGATAGAGCACAGCTGGTTGCGTAACAATATCAACTGATCAAAATTTTTATCCTAAAAAAATACTCCATAATTTTGATACCTTGAGAAATGTCTATTGTTACCAAGTGGAGTTGGCCTCTGGATGGTATTTATGGAACATAATCGTAATGTTTTTACTTGAATACTGACCTTATTTACAATTCTACGCTTTTGCCAAAATCTTTTGAGCCAGAGGGTGTGATCGATCAACCATGACCGCATAAATTGGGAAAAGTATTAAAAACCACTTCACAGTATTGTCCTTTAATCGATTTTCAATCGTCCGCAGAAGGACATGAAATCGCCAATTGTATTTGTAACGGTAGGTGTGGTTACACTTCATCAACATGTCGGGAATCTGTTTTAAATGGGATTCAGATTCCTAACGGGCTCTTTGTTGATTCGTGCAAGTTTCATGGTCGGTTATGAGCCCTGGCTCCGAGACTTTGCAGCTGTCATCCAAATCTCGGACAACGACAACCTTCTATTGTCCTCCACAGATACGACTTCATATAAATGCAGTTTATGTGAAATTTTTCAATAGAAACTCTCAAGATTTTAGTCTCACGCAAAAAATCTATTGTCGTCGTCACAATAAATGTTGGTCGTATCACTGGCACATTAAAAAGTATTCATGCGGTATTTTTGTAAGGTCCACCTTTGTTGAATCGCAAAAATCTTGACACTTTTACATTTGTCATCTTTTTTGAATCGATCTTCTTCTTCAACTGCACAATGTCTGCTGATTTTAGATTATTATTTTTATGATTGAATAAAAATAAAACAACATCTTAGAAACGGGAATTTTGGTTACAATAAATTAAAGAAGCGTAAAAAATAATTGCGAAACTGTTAATGAACTTCTGATTGAAGCTTTTTCACGGCACAAATTGTCAATTCTTGTTATGGTCAACGAAGTCATGCCTTCTATTGGGCAATAGCATTGTCTCGAGTCAATCAAAAAGCAATGAGCGTCGCGTCCAATGACCGCAGTTGCTAAATGATGGGGAACTGTAGAACTGTCCTGTTATGAAACTTGTTGGTATTCGTGTCGCAGTGTATTGACATTGTTCGATGTAATGATAGCAATAAACTTGATAGTGTTTGGGCGCTTTCCAAATCATCCATGAATTCTTGTGCGTGTACAAATCTAATGTTTCATATGTAAATTATTGAACTGCAAGCTGCCTGCCAGATATTGACTTGAAAATGAGACCTGAAAATTAAGTCATCTACGATAGCCCTACGCTAGCTGATGCTACCGGCAACATTGTATGTAATAGATCTGGTCCCTGGTAATAGGTATGAAATAACATGTTTTGTAGTATTTAAAACTTTAGGTATTGAATACGTAATAATATACTTAAACTTTGACTTTGTATTCTCTCCATAATACATTCTTAAGAATAACATTAGAATAAACTCTTAAAATTAGTCTCAAATTCCCGAAAGAGGCGCCAAACCAAAATATTTATATCAAATTCCTAAAAGAATAGATTCGTTAGGGAATTCTTTGTAAGACGCAATAAATCTGTCATATCCCTTGTTAGCAAACGCTTTGATTCTAGTGCGATCAAAGACACGTCGTCGTACGGAATCTTGCTAACATTATAATTGGCTCACAAACAAGCAAAATTTGTCTTGAGTTTCTAATTCCAATGAAGCTTTATTTTGAGCACGAAAAACAAAGAACTTATATTAACAGAAAATCTGAAAGTATAGGAACGGTGGGTAAAGGTGAGCTTTACCTATTTATAAAAAAATCCAGCAATCTTTTCGGATTTTGGGACGTTACCGATGTTTTGTTTATGGAAAAATATCAATAAAAGTCATTCATTCAGTTCAATTCAATACGATGATTTAAATTATTATTTAGTGCGCAAAATCCTAAAAAAAAATATAATTATAATATGCCAATCAGCAAAAATACTAAATTAAATAATTATGTTATAAGATTTTCTCTTGCGCAATTGTCACGTTTTTGCCACATTATGCTATTTACAAAAATCCTACTTTATATTCTCAGCACATATGGCTGTTGTATTTGCGCATGGTTCTCTAATGTTTTTGAGTGTCTCGTCAGGTTCATACAAGAATATGTCATGTCCTGTATTCTCAGTTCTTTGTAAATTAAGAAGAATTATGTGAATTAATTTATTTAGTTTCATCTCAAAACAAAATCCTCATGCCAATTTTTATCGGGTAAAAACTGACACGTCACGTCTATTACCTAGCGCAGCTAGTTCAGTTAAGTAGGAGCAGATCACAGTCATGTGCTTTGGAAATGTAAAATTAACATAGCATAATTTAAAGCTATGTTAATTTACAAAAGCCACCATTGTCATTATTTATTATATTTAAACATTCAATTTAACAGAAGCAAGTAAACTCAACGATACAACTTAGTAATGCATACATTACTTTTGAAGATAATTTAATATTATTTTGTGATGTGTATTTTTTTCTTTTAATTTTTATAAAATAAATAAAATTAAGTAAAATTACCGGCTATGTGGAAGCCCCGTTATAAACCCAGCCGTACCTTAGCAAAAGTACCAAGTAGCTTGTACAACAATTAACAATAAATAAATTTCTGATTCTGATTGAAATGCAATGAAAATGAAATGAAATGAATTTATTTGTTATAAGACTTACACAGAACATAATAAACTTAAACTAAAAGGAAACGTGTTGGTAAGCGTGTAAGTTAAGTAACAAAATGTCTAGTCTCAATGTCTCTCTCTCAATGTCAATGTCAGCAAGAGTTGGATGACTAGCATGCTAGCTACCAACGCTGATCTTCCGGCAAAGCAACTTGTACTCGTATGTACCTAGCTAATTAATACCCAATATTTTGAAAATACACATTGGACATTAGTTACGTTTTATGCAATACAATGTAAGTAATGTAAAATTTCCCACAGATTTATTTTTAAACTAGACAGGTAATCATTACCCACGCGGACCGGTCACTATATAGGTGGGTAAATCTTCACTTCTCCATCTGACTGCGTGCATCAGTTCACATGACTGAACGGTTAAGGTTATGGGCAAGGTGAGATAAATAATGTAAAATATTGAACACTAGCGGACCTTCCCGGCTTCACACGGTTTTAGTAAGGATACCTAACTTTTTTGAAAATATAATATAGTGAACAGTTCACCGGGGATAGTGTAGCTTCCTAACGGTGAAATAATTTTTCATCGGTCCAGTAGTTTCGGAGCCTATTCATCACAAACAAACAAACAAAAAATCAAACCTTTCATCTTTATTATATTAGAATAGAATTATAGACTAGCGCCCCGTGGCTTCGCCAATTTGGAAATTTCTGCGGAATTTTCTTAATGTAAGAACCTACTACGAAGTATTAGAAAACATTTAAAAAAATATGAATGAAATCGGTAAATCCGTTCTCAAGTTAAAGCGTGACCAGGAGAAATAGGGGTTAATTTTTATATAATACTAGCGGCCCGTCCCGGCTTCGCCCGGGTGGTCATTTGTTTCAGGCAATTTTTTAAATTTTTCTTTTTTTTCTCTCCGAAAGAACCATCCTCGTACTTCAAGGAATATTCTAAAAAAGAATTAGCGAAATTGGTGCAGCTGGTCTCGAGATTTGCGCTTAGCAATACATTCAGCGATTCATTTTTATATTATAGATAGATAAGGATAGATTTAAGTTGATAAATTAATCTCTCTACGCAAGCGTGACTACAAAACCCACCTTGTTTGAGGAACTCATTTTCTGCAGTGGATAACATAAAATATCATAAAAAATAAATTTTAAGAAACATAATTTCTAAAAACATTGTACTCATACTATTGGGAATGGATTATTTTATTCGAGTTCTATTTTCTATTTTGGGCGCGACTGATCATGTGTTTTATAAGATAGACCGCAGTTTTCACTTATATTATTCCGAATAAATGTGTTGGTATACGATTTCCTTTTATTATAATCATCTTGTTCTTAATAATAACATTATATTTCACTATTATCCCGCTTCCGCCTACGCGCTGTCTCTATCAACGTTCACAGCTTATTCTCGACACGCGATAAGTCAGCAGAAGCGACCGCACCAGGTCAATCCACTTTGTTTTTGCACCGCCTATAAAAACAAATTACCTACGCCTCATGGATCGATTCGAATAACCGCATGCGACT
Organism: Eupithecia dodoneata; assembly: GCA_947044415.1. Lineage (NCBI taxonomy): Eukaryota > Metazoa > Arthropoda > Insecta > Lepidoptera > Geometridae > Eupithecia > Eupithecia dodoneata. The sequence continues at coordinate 4,550,032 of OX345665.1, forward strand.
AAGCCAATAATGGAGACAGGCAATGACTGATTGTTGCAAATGCTTATGACTTAATTGATGTCTCTAGTAGTGAAATAAAAAATCTTAGACATTTGTTGAGATGTAAAGTATAGATAAATATTTTTATTTTTTAGATATAAAACCCGACCAGATACAGGCTATGCCTCCAAGATAGGCATAGCCTGTATCTGAAAGGACTATAGCTGATTGAGTTATAGAGCTAAGTAGAAAATACTATGGATGGAAAGTGTCTGGTCTGTTATGAGTATTTTAACTCTACCTAATATTTGATAGTAAAGCACCTATCAAAAGCCAGTTACCCAGTTTCGAGACTACAAGCAAACTCAATAAATACAAAGCGTCCAACAACACCTACTGTTGTTGGATCTATCTATGTATGTATGTTGTTGTAAGTATCAAATTAAACACCACTGAAACCGTTATCTATTTTGTTATCGTTCCAAGAAATTCCCGCTAATTCATGTTCCAAGAACAAGTTATTATAAACTACATTATCATCTGTAGTAACTGTGCTACAAGTTGGCTACAGGAAGCGTTATCCCAAACAATGAACGCACGGTCGCATTGAAAATTTTCCATTTCAACGGATTTCAGCTTCGTATTAAAATGTCCGTGGCACGAGACACCAGCGTTGATGACCGCATTTAAATGTGCATACAAAATATCGATGCACAATGCAAATACTAGCCTATCCCAACAAACTAATCCTTACCTCTACTAACGATAAGCGCTACGCAAAACTAAACCTTATCCTATACAACTAAAGCAAAATATACTTCTCATAACAAAATAATGACGTAACATAATTTTGCCGTACTCTACGTACAATGCGGGACAATAACGTTGACATCTACTTGAATGCAAAACAGTTAACATGTCATGGTACTCTAACAGGGATTGTTTATACGAAGCACTGAATGCTAATGTATTTGATTAGCTGATGTCTCTGAACAAACTATGTACATTTTGAAAGGCTAATTAAAGGCCGAACTGCTACTGTTGTCTGTGCATCTAAAATGTTCTTATGTATACAGCAATCAAACTGAATACATGAGCAGCGTTCTTAGTATGTAAACACACTTCACTAGCAATGCAAACCAATGAAGATAACAATCCAATGTACTTGTATTTCCTATCAGTAGGTACCTACTAAACTAATTACACCTCCTTCCTCTATCTGTTCTATAGCCTCTCCTATAAACCTAAGGTTTGCTGTAAGAAAACTCTTTGTTAGGGTTAAGCTCGCATATGTACATATCTTTTCTAGTTATTTTGTGTAAAATAAAGAATTACACCTTCAGTCTAAATGTAATTTTTAAAACAATCAAAAAAGTTTAGAAACTTAATCAAAATATGTGACTAGCACAGCATCAGATTCAGATTCATAAGCTTCTTATTTAGGCTTACTAAATTAGCACTTAGGTCAAATTGTATACAAGAAAAATATCAAATAAGGAATAAGGTGTTTTTAATTTTCTCTTCATTTCAATGTTTTGTTATCGAGGGATGTCACTATCTTGGAAAGCCTATGCCAGCAGTAGGTTCAACCGACTGCTTTTAGTAAGAATAATGAAAAAACAAAATTTTCCTCAAAAGATCACATTAAATATACACCGTTCCTAATTTATGCATAAAACCGCATGAACCGACCACAGACTTCCATTAAAGTGGCTATTAGAGAAACAAACAAGGAACAGACCAACGATAAAATAATTATCACTTTCATCTTCCCGACCTTTGAACAAAACCACCCCATCATAAACATAACATTAACAAACTAAACAAAAAACAAAATCACCCTCAGCAACAAAAAACTCATCTAAAAATTGGACTTTAAGGTGACGTCAGCAGAATTAAATAAACTGCCAACGGTGAAATATTTCAAGTTATTTACACAGCACCGTAACGGACCTAAAACAAACTTAAAATAACTGATGAGGATTCTTCGCCCTATATTTAAAGGATAATGATTTAAAAAATAACCCATACACCTGTTTCTATCACCTGTCTGGCTGACCGACTGTTAAAAAGTATAAAAAACCATATTAAGACGGTTGTCGTGTTAACAATAGGGACTTATACACGTTTTAGTAAGACTGCTTGCTCTATATAGCTCTGACATTATAACCTGTCTACAATGAATTAGCCCTGTTCGTACTTACTGGCCAACAAAGTATTTTTGAACGTTGAATTTCGCAACAGGTTTTATTGTGAGTCTGTTTCTTTCTTTTCTCATTAAGTATTCTCCCGAGGAAAAAGAGGTATTTTTTATTCTGAAATACAGGTATTAGATCTATTAGACCTTGATGCACATTGAAATTTAAATGATCCTCTCCCTCAGATAAAATCACAGAATAAATACACTCATACTACACCATTAGTGAACCTACTAAGGGGTGTTCAAGTCTTCTCAAAGTCATAAGTTTTAAATATATAGATCATTATTCTTTAATAAGTAGTTGTGGGCTAATTAAGTAGGATTCAGGCTGTTTCGGCCCCGAGGTATCATTTGCTATTGTGATGGGTCTTTTGGATCCTTTGGGGTTCATATTGTTGTTCCTTTTAATAGCGAAAATGATAAATGCTTCTGCCGGGAGAACGGTTTCGTTGAAATTCATTCTCATAATTTATTATCGAATATCGATTTGAAATTTTGAACTAACTAATTCTGCTCCGAGAGTATTTAGTTTGTTTATTATGTTTGAAGAAAACTAAGTTTTATTTATAATGCATACAACCAGACGATTATCTCAAAGACATTCGAAAAAACTTTCGTAGGTCTCGTGTAGTTAAAGAATGAACACCAACGAGAACACAAGCCTCTTTTGTTGCATCAAGCAAATTATGTCCGCAAGATTTTTACATCCTAATACATTTCTTAGCAGCGTTTGTTTATAAAAGACCAAAGCGGTTTTACTTTGCCTCGCTGATCAACAAAGAGTTGCGGTACAAAAGAGGCTTAAACGAGGTAGCTGTTTCATCCACCTTAAGACCATACTTAAGTTTATGGAAAGAGTGTCGGCATGAAACGCTTAACCATGACTTCCTTTAAAGGGTTGCGCTTTTTGTTAAATCACGTTTGAAGATTCCCTTAAAGTCGATCGCACGATGCTATATTACCTCTAGTGAGGCTTTTTTAGTCAGCTATGGACCGGCTTAGAGCTACATCTTCGTGGGGGTTCTAAAAGGTTTATGAGTGCACTTTTTGCTCTTTTGTTTCTTGGATTTAATTAGTGGGTTTATGCCACATTGTTTTAGTTCTGCTATGAGCCTAGAATCAATTTGAATCCTTACCAATTTGGTTTGCTTTGCTGGGAATATTTTTATGACCGTATAGTGAACTTTAATTGTGACTCTGATTGGTTACAATTTAACACACCTGCATCCAGGGATTTAAAAACATATCCAAATTTATTGAAGGATTAATTAATTTAGTGTTTTGGGAAACTTGTTTCCAGCTGGTCTTCCGGGGCCTTATCTAAGAAGGATGGAGCTTCTTTATAATCAGTCATGTCAATCTTAATGAAAAATATTAAAATGCCTTATTATTCAACCAGAAACTCCTTACAACTGACCTTATTTTCGGTACACAATGGGATATCCCTTTTTTGTTCGTCAAATGAAGATTCAAATATCTGACAAGGAAGGGGTTGGCCTACTTTTTTAGTGGTTCATGAAAATTATCGTGTCATCGCTTTTTACTATTCAAATATTTTATTGTTTTGTTTACTTCTCGGATGTCTTTATTTACATAAAACACTTTCGGGCCCTTTCAAGACAATGGCTTTCTTAAGATAAAAAGAGACTAATATTTTCCATCCGAAATGGTGCTAAGCTGTGTGCGTATTAAAGTAGAAAATAAGTACTTAACAAGATGTATCTGAAAATAATTAAAGCCAATGGAGGTAGGTATTAACTCCTCTAACTATTATTTCTTTATAACATAGTGGTTATGTAGTATGTACTTTCAATAAATCTTTGCCATCAGTCATCACTCTGGAAGGAGATTCCCGGTTAATCCAATATACTTCCTAAATATATGCGAATTTATTTTCAATTAACAATTCCCACAAGGTTTCATATTATGCGCTCAGAATACAATCCACTTTAGAACACCGAGCCGGATCGCTTTACAAAACTTTTTTTCTTATCAAGCGAAATCGTCCGCTCGAATTATAAGGCCAAGAGCAATCGTTCATTCAGCGGGTATTGAATAGTCGTTAAGAGGAATGGGCGTGGGTCACAATATACCTTGGTTGTGAGACGCTCGACAATTTCAGATCATTCGCATACGAAAATGCATGTAATATAAATCTTTCCGGTGAAGCACGAACAGCGCGACCACTCCCACTTGGCCCCGCGGTCTCAATACGAATATTAAATTCCACTCAAAGTCTTTATTTAAAAACCATACCAACAATTTTATCTTTACTAGCGTTTGCTTTCGCTTCACCTGCTATACATATTTTGAGAGTAGTATTATAAATCTTCTGAACAAATTTTGCCAGCTCATCAAAAATATGTTCAGTAATAGCTTAAACTTTCCGAGTATGCATTTGTTTCTACTTTAAAAAAAATCATAAGTAGGTATCCTAGGTATCTTCAATAATTTTTGGCATTGACAAAATTTATGATGGCAAATATATTTTTAATGAGTTCGAAGGTTAAACCAAAACCGAGTTCAGAAATATACTATTATTTGTACAGACAAACGGACGTTGCTCTGACTATTATAGAGAGCACGCGTTCTGAGCACACTTTACCGCATATTGCGGCCCTGCCATTCGGGCAGCCAGCGGCATTCGGGGTATTAATAATTTTAATGCAGGTTCTCGCATTGTGCCTTCGGTTATTTTTTGTGACGTCCATCAATAATATCCTGACATTTGAATGTCTGTTTTAAAGACTATATTGATCTCTCTTTAAAAATTATCTGCGGTTGTATCACTGCATTAAAGTGTTTTGAATGTGAAATTAGTCAGAACGATGGTAATTTTTTGCAAGAAAACCCCAAGTTGAGTCATGTTTTAAGTTTTATATGATGGTTTTTAAGGACAAATATAAGTTGTAATACTATAGAACACACTTGTAAGCAAAATTCTATAGGTCAGTTTTCAACGTATAATCTTGAGAATTCGTAAGTCAAAAATAAAGATCAAATCAATCAAACAACAGTTGGTCAGACAAACAAATTTAATGTCTACTGCAACGAATGCTTGGTCGAATGCACCATTATGAGATAATTCAATAACAGTAACAACAAAGGAAGCGGCCTGTCCGACTGACGCGTCGTATCAAATCGCGCTGACATTGAGGTTCAAGGCAACTGCAGTGTGTTCTGTGGCATTGGTGATATTGTTTGTATGAGAAACCATGCAATGCAACTTCTTGATATTAATATCTAGTCTTCACATCGTTACTTAATTTACAAGAAATTGTATTTTTCAGAGTACGTCAATCAAATGGAATAGCTCATTACGTGGGAGTGTATATACATAATGGTTTAAGATGGACTCTAGCTACCTTTCTTGAAGACCTTTATGACGCGGTGAGCGAAGATCCACCTGCGATGTACGAGGTTGCGGGTTCGATTTCCGCCTTGAGACAAATGTGTGTACGATCTGGCAGATATTTGTTGCGGGTATTCTGGTTATCGTAGTCTATGTACAAAAAAAACTATAAACCATTATTATTATGTAAATCAGTCATCTAGTACCCATAACAACTCTGTTTAGCTTGGGGTTAAATAATGGTGTTTGGATTGTCCCGAATCATCTTATTATAGCATATTATAATTATTATTATAATTATAATTATTTGACGACCGATGTGGCGCGGTGGGCGAAGGTCCGCCTGCGACGAGGAGGTTGCGGGTTCGATTCCCGCCTCGGAACAATTGTGTGTACGATCTGCAGATATTTGTTCCGGGTGTTCTGGTCGTTTTCTATGTATAATAAAAAAATATCTGTCTATGTAATGTATTGTATTATGTATATCAGTTATCTAGATAGTACCCATAACACAAGCTTTGCTTACCATGAGGCTAGATCATTATCTAGCCCCATGGTAAGCAAAGCTTGTGTAAAATAATACACAATGGTGTATGGATTGTCCAGCATTATTATTTATTTATTTATTCTCGATACAGATAGGTCATATTTTACTGCAATTATTTTGAAGCATCTAAAGATTGGTCAAAGGCTCTGATCGACATATACCTACGGTAGTACTTACTACTTATGTCGACTTAGATTGTGTTAGTGCCATATCCAACTCTACATTATTCCTGTCTGGCCATGAATGTTATTTTTGTCATGAGATAAATCTTGACCCTTGTGTACGAACACGACAGTTAATATAATGGATGATACATAAAAGTTATCGTCGACATTGTCTATCATTATCTCAAACATAATAAAAATAGAAACGGAAAAAACTAAAATTAAAACAATAAATGAAAACAACTTGTTCTTATTTACAAAGATAACTTTTCCTTGTAGAAACTTCCCATTTCTAGCAATTGAAATGAAACAATACCGATTTCACATCGTGACGAGACATAAGATGCTCCGTTTATTATTTGTTTGAGCACATTGAACGTAAGTGGCCGTATTCAAAGAGTAAGTAAGAAATTTGAACTCTATGTAGTAAGAGATTAGGCTAAAGTCGTTTGGAATGATGTTAGTAGCGCTGTTCTCACGGGCGCCACTCGATTGTTGAAGCTTTTGACTATCTTGATGTCAGGCCTTGACCCTGGTTAGGGGTAGAATTGGAACGAATTAAGATTGTCACAGATCTAGACCACACCACTGCCGCACAGCACAAAAACGATGATGGCATCAGTTAACAGACAGCTCGGGAGCCACTCGCTTGAAGCTTGCATGAAGCTATTTTGTCATTGTAAAATGTGTCTAAAGATGATAAATTTGCTTGCCTATATTGCGGCATGTGGTGTGAGCGCCAACCTATACAATTTTTTTTAGAAACAATACTGTTTAATATGTACTCGGAAGTGTTTAGTTGTTACAAAACCTAAACACTTCCCTTTATCAGCATCATAAACACTTTACAGAAGGGAATGTTTTATTGCCATCAGAGGATAAATTACATATCCACACGATTATGTAAACATGATTTCAAGGTAATTGTTTATTAAATTATACTCAGCAAAAAGGGCAGCGAAAACCATAAAAAGTTGCTGAACATCTTTTTGAGATTGCTTAGCTGAAGCCATAGGTAATTTAAACACAGTGAGGCATGTATAAGACTTGCTGCCGCAGGGTAACTAATATTATATATGTATGCTGAAAGTTTTGATGTTTGTTACCTCTTCACGCCAAATATACTGAACGGATTGGACTGAAATTGCATTCAAGTAGTTCTGGGTCTGGAATGAAACATAGGCAACTTTATATTTCATAAATAAGTTCCTATGGAATATAAATAACCTAAAACGTTTGCATAGAAACAACGCGTGCAAACCCGCAGGCATAATTTATAGTTATTTGATAAATTCTGCATTAATTTTAATTTGTGATTATGTTGTCATGAAAAAAATCTTGCGTTGTATATCTATACTCTGGTTTTTAATAATGTATTAGATTATCTTAATTTAAGGAAACTTCTAGAAAAAGTCTTAAAAGGAAGTCTAGAAAGTAACCAATCATTAGAGCGCTTTATCTACTAACTTTATTACCTCTTTAAATACGTCAATTCAATTAAAATTACTCAATAAATTTTTTGAAGGTGCTTAGCACCTGCCCTTTTATAATTTTTAACTGATTTAAAAAACGAAGGAGTTTCTATGTTCATCTGAAAGTATGTTTTTATTTTTTACTGTTATATCGTCTACCCTCCGTCAATAAATTATTGAATTATTTTTTTATTATTAAGGTAGCGAATCAATATATAAAATTATAGAGAATAATCACAAAATTTACCGATACTAAAACAATTTCAAAGGATTATTACTAGCTGTCCCGCAGAACTTAAAAATACTTTTTTTTTAAACAATAAAATTTATCTGTAATCTTCTCTAACATACTCAACAATATCTACTAGTAATGTTATTCTGTGGCTATCAGTGTAGAGCGTCCAGGTTGTTGGTGGTCATGGTCATTCATTTGAAACGTGGGCATCTAGACCTTTACTGCAACCTTCATAACCCTTCATTTGTCAGTCGTGTAAAAACCAAACTACCTATCATTAATGTCTTTATTCTGACGATTTTTAAATACTGTGTTTATTTTATCGCTAGGGGCATTGAGCAAAGTTAATTGCTTAGTAATAATTTACGTGTTTTTAAAAACTTATATGTTATTTTAGATACTTTAAAACATATACATTGATATAATATCATGATATGATATATTCAAAACCAAGTTCAGTCTAGCGAGCTATATTAGAGCTCATGATAGAAGAATCCGTGATATCTATGGGTCACCGTCATCGAAATCGATGAGGAGGCCTATATCCTACTATCCTACTAATATTATAAACACGAAAGTTTGTAAGTATGGATGGATGGATGGAGGGATGCTTGTTACTCTTTCTCGCAAAAACTACTGAATGGATTTTAATGAAACTTTACAATAATATAGCTTATACATCAGAATAACACATAGGCTACATTTTATAAAGATATATTGTATGTATATTATTCAAAATACCTATCACCACGCGGGTGAAACCGCGGGGCGCAGCTAGTACATATATATATATACATATATCATAAATTGCTTACAACAGTGAGACCGCAGGGGCCATAAGCAAACGAAGTTTGAAGTTCTTTATCAATGTATTGGTACTTAGCAATTTCTGTGAAATGAAGTTATTAATGCATTGGTACTAACCTATATCTTAAAAGCTTTACAGCCATCATAACAAAGTTCACGGTAGGAGTTCATGGCTCGTTGAATAAATTACATGTTACGTTTCAGATATCGAAACCATGTTATTTAATGTTATGTAACACAAAATAATATGCCAATTACAGACAATGAATTTGAATAATTTAATGTTTTGTTTGGTAACAATAAACACAATGATACCAAAAAACTGGTTTGAACGTCTATGAAGAATGCAATAGTGGCTCTAGATATCTAAAGGGTGAAAAGGGTGTAATACTCGACAACACCAGACAAGACCACATTCGTTCATTTCATAAATATTGAGAAAACTAGCAACATTATAGAATAAATATTTATTTGCTTACAGCAACACCAACTACTCAACTTTTGAGTTTTGCGATTTTCAAACACATTCTAATTTAGGTATTTTTAGGATCTGTCTGTCTATAGAATACCATATTTTTTAGGTCAACCTAACTTAGAAAATTTAGAAAACGTAATTTAAGTTAGGAATCCTAAACAACAGACTCGACACCACTGTTTTAATATTTGGAGTATCCTACGTATACTAAAATTCTGAAATCTAAATGATACGAAAATAACCTACTCTATTTCAAAATGATTTTCTCTCTAATTTAAAACAACTAACTAAAAATAACCCAACCTAGACAAAACATCAGGGGCTATTGTTTTACATTTTATCAATTTTAGCCCAGCTATATTGTTAACATTGTTTGCATTGTTACAAATTATAACAAAGAACAGGTTCATGCAATGGGTTTATTACTTCTATTGACATTACGCCTCGGGCATGGAACGGTTAGGCCTTGACTTTGTGTAAGCTTAGCGGTAAGCGGGTGATTGATTATCGACTTCATCCTAGTCCAAGGTCAAAAGCAAAGAAAAGTTCATTTTAGCAAAAAATAAAGTCTCTTGTTTTCTGTTGTATTTTTGACATGGAATCACATATTATTGTTATTGCCTGTGCGAGTCTGCCATAACGATGTTTTTTTTCAAAACTCGGAACTGTTTTGTAGTATTCACAACACGACTATAGTATTTTGAACATGCGATAATGACCGCTCGTGAAAAGATAATTTTAACAAAATTACAACGTAACATACAACAAATAATATTGTTTTATGACATACAGTTTTAAGACCAAAGTCGTAACGTTTGACGAGAGCTTCCTGTGGTTTAGTCGTTGTAAATTATCTGTAAGCTGTTACGAAAGTTTATTTTTAAGTTCCGATTTGAGATAAACATATCAAAACAAATAAAAATGATTGAGTTTTATTTTGACCTTGACACAATTATTTTGTAGATCAAACATGTTTTATTTAACAACTTTTTATTAAAAAGTTTTTTTATCAACCACTGACTACACGCAATCTACTTTAAGGATTCTGAATGCTCAAAGTCAATCTATAAGCGTTTTCCGTGTTTTTAAACGAAAAAAAAAAACTTCTAAGAGGTGAAATATCTATAAAGTAGAGCAAGCAGGATTAAGAAACTCTCATTCCTGTGTTACTCATGCGTTTAACACGATTTTTCTGCTCAATATGACACTTTATGATCTGGACTAAAATAACGAATGATACAAAACCTTACATCAAAGCTTTACTATAGAAAGGTTAGTTATATTTCCTCCAAAGAAAGATCACAAAAAATGGCGTTTATTGAGTGCCGTAAGATGACACGACTTGCATTTTAAAGCGCTATAAAAGTAAAAGTTTAATATTTAAAGATGTGATAGTAAAGATTAGTCGACGTGATGCCTTCTTATGCCACCTGCACTCAATACCATACAACTGATACACAGTCTTATGTCTGAGAGTTTAGAGTTGAATGTCAATTCTTAAGTTTTACTGTACAAAGTTTTTGATGTGGTTATCTCGCATGCCAAAGGTTCAATATAAGGGACTTGAGGGCTGCCTGCGTTACACTATGTCTATTAAATATCGATATTTTATAGAAGGGCCACTAGGTGATGCTTATCTTTTGTATTAACACCTTGTTTATAAACAAAGTTCAGATATGGAATACATAAAGTTTTTTGAACGTTGCTTGCATCTGCTGGAAGGTGAAATATCTCTAAATATTTGAAGATTCAAAAATGTAGATCATTTTTTTTTCATAATTTTTTTCCGTTGATGATTTTCAAAATCATTTCATTAATCAAAAGCTGCAATAGTCAGCACAATGCTAGGGTAAGAAAAAATTTTTTTCTAATGTTGTACGTATCTTACATTAATCATCGAAATCATTGATGATATATCCTAAGACCTCATTAAAACCCGTCTCAGGAAGTTCTCTAAGAATTTAAGAGTCCCTTAGTTAGCTTAAGATAACTAAAGAAACACCAAAATTTAATAATATATATAAAAGATAGTCGTGTTAGTTACACTATTTATAACTCAAGAACGGCTGAACTGATTTGGCTGAAAATTGGTGGGGAGGTAGCTTAGAACCAGGAGACGGACATAGAAGTTACTAGACTTAGACTTTTTATCCCGTTTCCGCGGGTTCATAGATACAACGCGTGCGAAGCCGCGGGCTAAAACTAGTATTCAATATAAAGACATTTAAATGCGCACTAAGTTTGTTTGTTTGTTGTAACTAATAAATCATTTTTTTTCTATTTATCTTTCACTAAGGATCTGTACCTTTAATATTTGCGACTATTTGCAACCCTGCAGATCGACAGTATCAACGAACTTATCATAAACAGAATGACATTTTCATATAAGGCAAGCACTCATCCAGATAGAACACACTAAATGCAACCTGAACTGGCTTTCTCAACAGACGGCCTCAGATCAGATACAGTGCCCGACCTTCTAGACAATCTAAGGTCAAACCGAGTCATGAAATAAGAATTAAGTGAGCACTCTCCAAACAATAACCGTGCTTGAGAGTTTGGCTGAAATTACATAGAATACTTGGCTCTCTGATTATAATATAATAATAATAATAATGTTGGACAATTCACACAGCATTATCTAGCCCCATTGTAAGCAGAGCTTGTGTTATGGGTACTAGATAACTGATATACATAATACAATAAATTACATAGATAGATATTTTTTATTATACATAGAAAACGACCAGAACACCCGGAACAAATATCTGCAGATCGTACACACAATTGTTCCGAGGCGGGAATCGAACCCGCAACCTCCTGCGTCGTTTATTTATTGTATTATTTATATTATTATTTATGTGATTATATGATTATTTATTGTAATATTTACTCTAGAATACATAATATAATTAACGTTTCAAGCCAGATAATATTTTTTTGGGTTATTCTATTATTGCTTGTCATGTGTTTTGTGTACTTAATAAACTACAAAATAATAAAATAAATGTAAAGTGATTTTTTAAACCTACATTGTAACGTATGGTAAAAGGTAATTTTACATTGTTTTACGAAAATTGTTCTCATTAAAACATGCTAGTGTTTATTTAATGAGAGGTATAGTATAGCTGTAGTGCTAGGGGGTTTTTAGTTAAATATTGAGTTTTGCGTTTGTCTGAAAAATATGACGTGATCTTAGTTAACATTTTAACAACCGGCTTGTTACCTGCTTATTGAATAAAAGTCTTGCGTGTCATGTGAATACACGACAATATTGTAATTCACATGAGACAACGATTGTTTAAAGACAAAACAAACTCATTGTTTTAAAAATTAGAATAACATACAAAAATCACAACATATCTCGAGGTGAAATCTACGGTTTTGCAAAAAATTCTAAAACTTGGTCAATAATTTAAAATAATTAGTACTCCAGCCAAATTCGATATGTAATGTTTGTAAACAAACCATAGCGAATATACTTAAATTCACATGCTTGGACCGGAGTTACATATGTAGGTTGTTGTTAGCGTTATTTGTTGAAGTAAACACCAACAAATGACAAGGAATATAAATTGCTTGTCAATTGTAGTTTACACGGCAACAAGAATAGGGCATAATGTTTTGGCTGTTTGAAATATTTAACATCGTTTTTGGATGGAGTACAGTAATATTATATTAATAAAGTTACAACGAAACTTGAAAAATGTATAAGAATTGAATACATTGATGATCTTTTGGACTTCTCTAAAGACGATCGATTAATCATAACGAAATCATTAGGTAGCTATGTCTGACATAAATCCTACTACTTATTCTTCTCGGATGCATCACAGCACCTATTTTGTCCAGCCATCTACATCTGTCATTTCAGAATTAATGAAAATAAAAAAGTATAAAGTAGAGCGTGGGTGCTGCCCGAGCTTCGACCCAGTAGGATAAAAAAGAATGACAGTCGGGGTTGCAGCTTTATCCTTTTTCTGACACAAACTGTAGATCGCATCGCGCCAGTCAAAGGCAAGAATTTTTCAAAAAACGTATCGATGCGCTATAAAACTTGAAATGTGAACACTTTTTTGTAACAATCTATTTTATTAGAAAAATATTTCTGTTATTAGGGCCAATTTATAGTTCGGTGTCCATTAAAAACATATTTTATTGTGTGGGTTTAGGCGGTTCATTTTTTTACTTTTAAATTAACTAAGGACGAATTCATTTTAAGGAGCATGACGGTTTAAATGATATATTATCCATAAACTGTTGTTGGATGAGGTAGTATAGCTTCATTTTCATATCGTTAAACTTTTTCAAAGTTTAATATGTTTTAAACGAGGTTCTACTACCAGGAATTGGGGTTCAAATCCATACTCTAGTTTTATTTCGATAATTTTAAAATCAATTACTCTTTATAAAGCAGGTATCAAAACTAAAACCAGAAGAAGTGTACATCAAGTCTCATGTTTTACAGATGAACAAGGAATGTACAAAATTACCTTTAAGTGTTCGGTTTGCTCTATAGCGGAGGAATGGCAATCAGAAACGAAAGTGCGCCAAGCATTTTACGCCTAAGAGTAGGAAAAATTATAACGGTTTTCATCCAAACTTTTTACGAAGGTATGAACGAAAGGAAGATATGTTTATAACTACGTAGGTATAGAATTAATAATATTTACTACAATTTAAACTAAGCCTTACTTTAAATTATTGTTAAAAAAAACTTTGTACTCGCTTAGCTTTATACTTTAAAACTTTATCTCAAGCAGTAGGTATGCATATAAAAGGGTGCAATGCAAGTGGAACTATTGGTGGAACTATACTCAGCTCTAAGGGTACTTGGATTGCTATTTTATTAATTATTATGCCGCTTACTTATCGTATGGTACTAAAGTATTAGAAACGGTTTTAAATTGAGCTGTTTATTAATCTTACTCCACAAAGCAAAACAATAAAACCACGCTTACAATCCGCAACGACTATAAACTTCGGTTTTCTTTTAGCACTTTGTTTATTGAATACCAACAATGGCTTTGTAACACCTGACATCATTAGTGCTTTTTAGTTCGCCGCCTTCAGAGGAAAATCGCCTTTGAAGCCAATCCGTGACTAATCTTTACATGCTGTAATTGTGTGCAGTGCACCTATAAAAACTGGAGTTGTGCAGGCTGCTTGGTACTTATAGAGAAATTAAGATAAAGAACCAACTCAACGTGGATTCCGAAATATTAGCAAAAGTCTTTCACTGCTCATTGCCCATCTCTACTCTAAAGTCATTTAAAACGGGATATTTACCATGATTTGATTTTTGGGTTTTCCAATATTACCGAAAAAGTGATGTACCAACCGCGCCGCGTTCTGATACCGTCATTGTTGTGGGAAGTGATCGAGCTGCGTTCGATAATAATGAAACCGGTGGTAGTGGTAACGTTCGTAGAAAAAGACAGAAAATGATGGGTAGATCGGTATATCTGCTCATAAAAACGAACTCGCAGTGTCTTCCGTTATTCCGTGATCATGGTGCATGAAACTGTGCCGAAATATTGGAAAACTCAAAAATCAAATCATGGTAAATATCCCGTTTTAAATGACTTTAGTGTTAATAACCATGATAGTTTCAGAAGTTTCATCTCTACTCTCTTCATGCTATCAATCTAGAAAGACTCAGTAGTCAGCACAGACCTATATTTTCTTCTGAAGATTCAATAATAGAATATAAATAAATAATAATAAATAATGCTGGACAATCCACACAGCATTATCTAGCCCCATGGTAAGCAGAGCTTGTGTTAGGGGTACTAGATAACTGATATACATAATACAATACATTACATAGATAGATATTTTTTATTATACATAGAAAACAACCAGAACACCCGGAACAAATATCTGCAGATCGTACACACAATAGTTCCGAGGCGGGAATCGAACCCGCAACCTCCTGCGTCGCAGGCGGACCTTCACCCACTGCGCCACATCGATCGTCAGTAGGTATATGGCACCTAGACTTTTAAGTAAGCGTGACTAATAATTTAATGCTGTTTTCTCCACATGAACGATCATCACATAAATGTTCTGTTTGTGTCTACTTTAGTATACCTTTATACTAGACATTTAGTTTACCTTATACTAGACCTTTAGTATACATTCATACTAAATGTTGCCGGTTCCTTGTAGTTTCCAGTATATCCAAAAGAGGGCGCTATTCTCACTTCCTTCGTAAGCCAATTAGAGTAAACCGCTACTAATAAATAACTGTACATATTAATCTACGATTAACTTCATGTAATAAAAACCTTAACTGCCTATAAAAATACCAGCTAAATTCACACTTACTTGACCTAGTTTAAGTTATTCAGGTTAAAGCTAAAACCCTACGTAGCGAGTGCTCTTGAGCTTTGTCTCTATCTGTATAGTAAGTGAATTGCCTTTGAACTTTGCTAAAGAATTGGTGTGGATGAAGTAGAAGCTCAAGTATTTTAAAAAGAACTGTAGGTATTTTTAACGTATTCACTACCAGTTTCTCCAAAGAGGCGGACCCGGCTTGCGATAAAAATTAACTAAATTACTTAATTATTATTTACAGAACCACACTTACAAAATACGAATACTAATAAACTAATAGGTACTCTTACGAATTCTGACCATAGTAATATTTGGTGCTGTGGTTACAATGGTGTTTTTCGTAAAAAATATACAAAATCGGACTATCACAAATATACTTTTTTTTCCCGAATACTTTATTATTTCAATTGCCCATGTCTTTTCAACCTTTGAAGTTTTCTTTACAGTACATTTAGCATGAATAAATATAAACTGATTTTGTGTTTTTTTATGTAAAAATTCGTTAGAAAACTTTTAATTTTTGGACGTGCACTTCAATTATCTCAGTCATTCATCTCAGTCAGTCTTCATAAGCTCTCAACAAGGAAGAAATAATCTTGATACTTGCTCAAATTAGTTTAAAATTTCATTTGACTTGACCTTTTCGTGATTGGAGCGAAACATAAATCTTCTTTAGTAAAAGTTGCTGAGTTTGTTGGAAGTTTTTTAAGTTATTTTTGTTTGTTTGTTAATCAAGCCTTTGAAGTATAATGAGCACATTGCTTTTTTCTTTTAATTTTCTACATCATTAGTCTTTTTACTTAAAAGTTGTAAGTTCATCGAGTCTTACGAAAAATATTTGGTTGATTTAATAATGTCTAATTATTCTGAAAATTAAGGTAAATTAGGTAAGCAATTGCTCAATTTTTTCATTTTGATACCTTTGTTTCAAAATGTCAAAACCATCAACTCTACAAAGACAGCATTGAAAAGAAACGTTGAAGTAAGATCCCTGACGTTTGGTGAACAATTTGAGGGTGGGTGTGACTCAGCGGAATTAAGCTATTGCTTTTTTAAAGTACCATTTATTCAAAGACTTGCTAATGGCACCCTGTTTTGTTCGGAATGATGACGGTACGGCTTTATTTAGGGAAAATAATTTGGGATTGGGCATCAATATTCGGTTGTTTGGATACAATTTCAGAGGAAAAATCTCCTTCTAATGTCCTACTTACACTATCAAGCCGAAACTTTGTGTCATATGAATTTGATTTTGTTACCTTCATAATATCTACAAAACTACTGAACAGATCAATCGATTCAAAAATTTAAATTATGCGAAGTGCGGGCAGAAGCTAGTTCTAAATAAGGTTCCTTGCTAAACTTGCCCTAGTAACAGTAAAAGTTTAACCATACTTACCTACGCCCTAAGACTATGTCATATAATTAATGAGAAGAGAATCAGGATATAGAACAAGCCGTTATTAAACCCTGAAAAAATGTTATAATGGAGATTCTACCACGTAAACACGTAAAGTGGTTATACTCTACTCATACTAACATCACGATACAAAGTATGTTTACACCGATTCATCGAGGAAGCCAACATTCAAATACCAGTCAGCTCCATGAATGAATGGTTTGGACTTAGAGGTCATGTCGTTATTCGTCTTCGGCATTCAATAGCATTGAAACTAGCCGGCACGTGTTCCCACAATGAACTTAACTGTTGTTGATATGTTCTAGTTAGATCGGGTTCTACCGATCAGTCTTTTTGAGCAGATTGAAAATTAAAATATTCTCTTTTCAGATGCTACGGGGTCACCTTCCTCCGCCGTTCTCAACAGAAATTCATCCCTGCTATTTTAGCTGAGGAGACTTTTCAAAAGAGTTTTTGAAAGAGTACATGGCAAGACGGTGATCCTGCCACTTTAGGGTGGGCTTAGATGACAGTAGAGTCGCGAGGACAAAGATGGTGCAGTGCCACGATTACAAAGCCAAAACGAGCAACATTTTATCCCAAATGGTCATTCTATAGCAATGAAATGCAAAAATACTACTGAACGATACAAACAACGACAATATAGGAGGACATCAAAATAAAATAAACTCTAGAATTGGAATTTTATTATCTCGCTATCATTTGTAAAAGATATTTATTTTATTACATTCAATTTAACTTCAGGTCACAGTTTAGGAATGGACATTTTAAATTGCAGTTTAAAAGTTGTGCTTGTTAAAAATTTACGTCCGTTGCACGCTGGCTTGGTTATAGCTCATCAGTTTTATGAAACAAAATTATTTGAGAGCTATTATATACGAGAAAGTCGGTATTTGACTTTTTATAGCTTAGTATTTTTCGTTGTACTAAACGATTGATAGTACCTTTTAGGCAATATTATTTCTATTGGTCAATAAAGTTAGGTATATTAGGGAAAAATGTTTAGATAATCTAAATGAACAAAATTTAGCTCGATGTTAAAGTATGGTATCGAGTTTTTTTTTATTTGCTTGAAGCATGACGACATTCAATTAGGATACAAACACTTGGAAAAGTTAAATGTTTAAAAAAAAAAGTGCCAAACTACACTACACATATGTATTTTGTCAAATTTTGATTATCACGGATATTCCTACCAGACGAACGAAACCTTGAGAGGTTCCCTCAATGAGTCACCAAACGTAACAAAAAATATCAACTATCTAGAAAAACCAACCTGGTTAGGAATGCACAAAATAAAACTATTTCCGAACAAACTTTCATTCAGAAGTTGGTCATGCTCACTGTCCGGGACCTCGGATAATGAAATTGTCCCGTAGTTTACCACTCTCACATTTTTTACTATGTCGTGACTCTATTTTTGGTGTGATTTATCCGAACTAGGTTTCCCAAGGTTCAGTATAGTTTTTACAATATAGAATTTCAAGCTATCAAGATCAGGCTGTAGTAGGTATGTTTGTCTTGTCCATCAACATGATTCAGAAACAACAGTTCTTTACATTACGCATGATCAAAAGAGCTACTGTTCTGAACTTTATTCAGGGTAAAAGATAAGGAAAAAAGAGTTTCTGTTAAAATTTGAGTCATTTTTATCATAACCATAACCTGACATCTCTTAATTCACAGTAATGTGTTATCACCGTAATTATTTTATTTATGAGGCGAATGGCAAACTAGTGGATACTGTTGGTGTTCATAAATTCCTTGACTTACTTGGGTTGGCTTACGAAAATCTAAAGAAGAATCTTTTGATATCCGTAGGCTCTGCCCACAATATTATTAATTATACAATTTATGTGACACTTGCTTGGTTAAACACAACCAAGCTAATTCGGGCAAACCTAAATCCTTACACATTTGACGTTAATCATGAGACCAAATTTAATACACAAACACACAGCACCCAACGCAACCTCAATTATCAACAAACAAGCCATTTTTGACTTACAGTAATTTACATCACCAGCAGTAATTTGGTTAGTGCTAACTCTGTTCCCATGCTCCCATTATACTAACAATGTGCATCGGAATTGGCCAGAAAATCATGATAAGTATCTCTCCGTTGTCACGATCCAATTCCGGACGAAACCCTGCTCGAGATTTGAGTGAGAAGACGTGACCTTTGCACCGATTTGAACCAACTTCAAGTGTGAAGAGTCATGTCTAACCAGCGGGAGGTGTGGGTTGACCAACCATATTTGGTACCTACCCAAATGTATATATAGCGGATAAATGAAATAATTCAAAAGAAACGGACTTAGCGGCACCGAATTAGCGGATATTTAAGACTGTTCAACAACCAAACAAAAATCAAATAGGGTTTTGTAAATATCAAGGTACGGCTTTATTATGAAATAACAATGAATAAATAATGAAGGCAATTGAATAAAAAATGTTGTTATGTACAATTCATTAATTTTACGGAATTTCTTGTTTTACCTAATGATAAAAGCCGATGAGGAGCTTATCAAGGGGGCCTATGTCCAGCAGTAACTGTCGGCTTCTTAATATTTATACACTCAAAATCCTCGCCCCGCCGACCGGGCTGTGTCGCCGACTATAATTCTTTAACCGCCAAAGTATAAAAATATGTACTATATTATGAAATAATAACAAAAATTCCATGAACTAAATCAAAAATATCTCAGCATCCGCTTCGTAAGAATGAAGTAGAGACGAGTTGTTTGTACAATCTGACCATCCTTTCGGATATCAAACGTCGATCAATGTCACTGCATTATCTGATTTGATCTGACCCTGGGGATTAGTCATCGGTGCTTTTGTTATGGTTGAGATTCCTCAAAAATCATATGATGAATTGGTTAAGAATTCGAAATTAGATTTGAGTTTTGTGGCTATGATTGATTGGGGACCAACGCTGCAACGTCAGGCAACCCCCTGCTGATATCATTAGCCTTTTTATCCAAAGTTGTACTAGTATTTGTTAGCTTGTATTGGCATGTTGTCCACTGGATCATTTTAAAATTATCTTTTTTATTACCATTGATTATCTTTTCGACTCTGGAGTTTTTATTAAAATATTAAAAAGTACCTTGATTCTTTTTATAAACCATATACTCGTAATGTATTGTGGTAGATAAATCCTAACCGCCAATAAATCCCTTAACTGCTCTTAAAAACCATTCCTATTGATTTCACACAAATTGAACAAATCCAAGATAAAATAATAATCCATTAAGCAAGAAAGGACTCGCCCTCGATATCTGGTCAATTTCTTATCTAGTTTTGAGGACACGTTCGGGATGATAGAGACGGCCAATGGTGCGTTTAACCGTGAAATCCAGAGATAGGTCCGATATCCCCGGATATTGATAGCAGGTATCGAAACCAGATATAGTTTTGGTAACGTATTGAAAATGAAATTGGGTTCTGCGTTTAGTGAAATAGAATTTTACTTACGTTCTTCTATTTATGTAATGTTTTCGAAGAAGCTTCTGATCTTGTTGATCAAGGATTCACTGAAACAAAAGTGCAAGCTAAACACATTAAAAAGCACAATACCTACAATATTAAAAATAGATAAAAAAGAATAAAAGAATTTATTTATAGCCACACACAATAATACACAGTTACAAAAAAAGGAAAACACACAAAAATACAGAACAACATAAGTATTAGGGATTTAAACTGTACATAATGTAGCGTGGTTGTAGAGTCCCCAAGTGTAAGAAATACTGGTCTTTCCCTATGTGCGCGGCTAATAAGGTCCAATCTCAGCATATTCAATATCATAATCTAGCAATATTCAGTTATTAATTAGCTAATGTTATGTTCTGACTCTTCAACGAATTGCTTTGATATTTTTATAAAGATACCAAAATAATAAAATAAGGACTGCATTTCATGAACGAAACTTTACTCACCACTTTCATAACACCATTCTGTTTCAATTTGAATCCCCTCAATCACTGAATCAGCTTTTTAAATCAACAAAATCCACAGCGCCATTGATTATGAAGGATATTATTATAACTTATATAAAACAAACAGTGTCATATGGCACAATGCTCTTCATGTTTCTCACGCAGAGAAAAAATGTAGCAGTCGGTCGACGGTCACTCAAAGCATCGACCATATGCCTCTAAACTCACACTTTGGAAAACTATTTACGAAAAAAATCAATAATGCTTCGGACCGTGTCCATAAGGTCACATCAAATATACCTCTAACTAGCTATGAATATGCCATGCATTGTAAATCTCTTTTATGGCTACTAT
Organism: Eupithecia dodoneata; assembly: GCA_947044415.1. Taxonomy (NCBI): domain Eukaryota; kingdom Metazoa; phylum Arthropoda; class Insecta; order Lepidoptera; family Geometridae; genus Eupithecia; species Eupithecia dodoneata. The sequence goes on from OX345665.1 coordinate 4,571,320, forward strand.
GGCGTATCCGTGACGGTTGAAATATTACTTGGGTGCGTTCTCTACCTGAAAAGGGACTATCATTATGGCTTTCGATGATTGTCGGCGAGCCGAAATTATTTTCAATCTTTTTTTTACTCATCTGTGAATAGTCTTGGAAACAACCATTTTAACAGTTTCGACATTTGGTTAGCTTACAAAAAGTTTTTGCTGGTTGTCGGCAAAAACAAAAGAGTGACCATTTTAGTTCTTCAAACAAACCACATTATATTAATGACTAGAGTTATTATAGAAAATGATTTAATGACACTCGTTATAGACGTTGTTAAGGTCCCTAAAGCCGTTAATTTATTTTACCTCATTACTATAACAAATTATTAGTATGTTTAATTGTTTTGCTGTATTAGCTGACCAGCCTAACTATGCTTAAGTTCCTTAACTACCTACCTAAAAGGGAAAGGTCTTAATCTAGTTAATTAAAAGAAAATTGTTATTATTCGGTTCTTGTTTTATTTTCATAATGTTCTTTAAATACCAATAACAGTCATTCAATAGTATAAGGTAGGCACCCACTTACAAAGACAATGATAACAACGTACCATAAGCTTTCTCAATCATAATTACATTTTATTGTTATCATTTACTTAATAAAGTGACATTAATTTATTATTTAAATGTACACAATTTCAACATTATCAGCTCCCTAGCTAATGACTAGTAAAACTATACAATAAAACTAGGCAATAAATTTATACATTATGCTACAAAGACTATCTACAAAATATTTGGTAACAGTGAGATAATATACTATAAGAAAATACATTATACAAGACGTACTCGCCTGATACTGGCTAAGGGCTTATTATACAATACAGTGCATCAGTCTTAACATATTATACAAAGTTAACTACTACAAGATAATAACTATAAGGCTTCATTCTAGATAAATATTAGCATACATTTAACAACACAGTCTCTTTAAAATATGACAAAATATACGTTATCTATTCAGGAACATTGGCAAAATGAACTTCAACCTCTAGTCAAACCATCAACTATTTAGTTACACTAAGCCAAACCAAGTCAACGGAATAACCAACACATGTGTTTGGAATGTGTGAGTTCCATTAGGAAATAATCAGTACCAGATAATGAGTGAAGACATCTTATCATCTATGCGCGACTGCATGCGTTTGAGGCAAGCATTCGTGCATGGATGATCGAGGTTGTAAGTAACCCTGCTCATCAAGCATGGCAGGGGAATGATGGCCAGGTAGTACTGGGTGTTGGTGCTTCCGCAACGTGTGAGGTGGTCTTACTCGACCACCGTACGGCTGCTCGTAATTTTGAGTGTCGATAGATATGTAACTATGATGCAAGTTTTCCCCATCTGGAATCTGGCTCGTCAATGTTGTGTTCGTCAACATGGACGTGTCATCTTCAATATTTATGTTCACATTAGCGGCAGTGGGTGTCTGAGGAGGGATTGCGTCGTATTTATACCAATGTTCCGGAGCAGTGGGCGACGCAGTATATCTAGAAGGATGCCGTCTACCATTTGGACACACGCCATGATTGTAATTCAGTGTATCTTTGTTCCAATGCAAGTTGGAAATGTCTGGCATAACAAACCTAATTTTCTCCCAAAACTTCTTTTCACCCCATAATAAGACATTACAGGATTTTAGGTATTCCTGGAAATCTAAATCTAAGTTAAGTGCACTAACGTCTGTGGTCAAGATAAAAACAACTCTATGCCGTCTGATTGAGGGGTGAATAGTAGTTATTACATGTTTGATAGCTGCTTTGAACGAGGCCTTTGACCATTCATTTTGTAAAAAGTTAAAAGACACAAAAACAAGAATTCTTTTAGATGATTCAGCAGCGTGAGTGATTTGCTCTAACAAATAATTTTCAGGCGCGTGTTGTAAGTCTCTGTAATGAAAGCACATCGTGTACCCAGAGTGTTCCATCTCTGGAGCAACTACTTTAGTAACAAAATCATCGTCCAATAAACTGTACACAGCGTATCCATCATACAATCTATCTCTGTCGAGTTCACTCTCTTGAATAGAAGCACTTTTGAATAATCTCACTCCGTATTTAGAATGCGCCCATAACCGGACGTTTTGTCTAAACGAGAACGCTAAGGCACCAAACAAAAGGATGAGAATAACACTGATCAAGACTACAGCTAAAAGTGGAACAAAGTTTAGTTTTATGGTGCTCACTTCATCATACTGGTACGGCTGATTCTCAGTGGGAATCGTGTTGTCTATCACATTTGAATCACGGCACTTATCAATAGCGTCAAACACTGTATAGTTCGAGATTAGTTCATTTTCACTAGCACAGTACACTTCCGCAGGATCTCCGTGAATCTTCTTCAGCCAGTTTTGCAATAACATAACGTTATCGCAGTTACAAGTAAACATATTTCCTTGAACGTTAATGCTCTCCGCGTGCTGGACATGTGGCAACTTTTTGTCGAGATCAAAAACTTTATTGCCTTGAAGATGAGCGACTCTCAGCGATGACAGGTTCTCAAAAGTCATGTTTGCAACACTTGTCAGGAGATTATCATTCAAATATAATTCTCTCAAGTGTTTTGTTTGAGAAAACTCTCCTCCAGATAGCTCACTCAGGTGGTTGTTTTCTAGATGAAGGACATTCAAGGCATGTAGACCGTTAAATGTATCATTTTCCATTGAAGCAATGTTACTGTTGTTTAGGTAAAGTTTATGAAGTTTTTTCTTTCCGATAAACATGTGACTTCCAAGGACGCCAAAATCATTGCCATCAAGATACAGTTCTGTAGCATCCATCGGTATCTTCTCAGGAACTTCAGTGTAACCAACATTAGAGCAGTCAATCACGTTTGAGTTCCAATTGCTATCATGGAAGCAAGAACAACCTTCCGGACAAGTCATTTTGCAATCGCAAGCCTCAAAATCGCAGCAAAAACAGCTTGATGAACAGTGTGTCTCATATGAGCAAAGGAATTGTGACTCGGGTACATCCATTAGCTTTGCTTTTCCGCCATATTTGTTGTTCACTACTTCGCAGGTTACTGCATCCAAATCCATAAACCTCGGGTATTGCCTCATGTGATTCCAAAGATTTATCTTTTGTAGCCAAATCATGTGACAGTTACATACAAACGGATTATTTCCAATGAAAAATTTGGGCAACATTCTGTGCTTTGGAATATGGGGCAAAGTAAACGCTGACAGTTCAACTGTTTTCAATTTATTGTCTGTCATGACGATTTTTTCAATATTCCTTTTTTGTAGAAAGGTACCTGGATGAATCGTGTGAATTTTGTTGTTATTCAAGAAAAGGACTTCAATAGAATCAGGTATCGACCGTTCATCGACGTCTTCCATAGAATTGTAGCTTACGTCGAGCATTCGGATGTTTTGTTGCGCGTTGTGCTCGTTTTCCAGTTTTGTGATATTGTTGTTATGAAGATCCAACCATTCAAGGCTTTCAGGCATGTAACTGTAGTCAAAGTATATCAGTTTATTATCAGAAATATTGAGCCATCCAAGGGTAGTCAGTTTGTTAAAAACACCTCGAATATCACTCAATCGGTTGCCGTCTAAGCGTATTGCTTTCAATGTAGGATTTGAAATAAATGCATCCTGTTCAATACTCTCAATCTTATTTGAAGCTAAATTTAGAACTTGAAGTGAAGGCAGAGTGCTGAATGTGTCTTTGGGAATGTTTGTTATACTGTTATCAACAAGCCGTAAGCCGTACAGTTCTTCAAGGCCTTCAAAAGATGTATTTAATACTTTAGTGATATTATTCTTGCCGATATCCAGTGATTTCAAAAATCTCAGTTTTTTCAGTCCATCGGGAATTGTATTCAAACTGTTTCCATTGATACCAAGGTCTTGTAAGTAAGTGATGTTTTCAAAACAACGTTCATGAATCGTAGAAATCTGGTTATTGTCCAAGTATAGCTGACTCAATACAAACAAATTGGAAAAGACATGCTCATTCAAAGTTTTAATCATATTATCTGAGATGGAAAGTTGGTGAAGATTCTTAAGTTCAGCAAAAGCGCCGTTGCTAATTGTCTCGATTGCATTATTGTCCAAGTTTAAAACTTGCAAGTTGTTTAAGTCTTGAAAGGATTTGGGATCCAAGCGGGCGAGAGAGTTGTGAGATAAATTCAATATTACGAGACGGATGAGCCCAGCAAAAGTATCTCTGTTTACCCAATCATTGGTAAGGCGGTTCTTAGACAAATCCAATTTCTCAAGCTGATCAAGTCCTTCCAGTAATCCAGGCGCCAACACAGACAGGGAATTATTCGCTAATGAGATTTCTTTGATAACTCGCGATGATTGAAATAGTTCCGGAGGGACAGCGACTAACTTATTGCCCGACAAGTTCAGAATTTTTAATGAATTCAATCCGACGAAAGCTCTGTCGCCTATCTCACTAATTAAGTTGTTCTGAATTTTTAATACTTCCAAAGATCTCAAGCTAGAAAGTCCGTTGTCGGGTAATCTCAGCACGTTATTATGAGATAAATCAAGTTGCTTCAGTCCGGTGTTGCAAGATTTACCCGGAGCGATGGGCCCTTTACCCCAGTCAGAGAAGCCGATTTCTGATATGTCTTGAATCCTGTTACTAGTGAGGTTCAATGTTTCTAGGCTAAACAGTGGGCAGAATACTTCAGAAGGCAGCATGTAAATATTGTTATCTCCTAAGTCTAGTGTCCGTAGTTCCATCAAACCACGAAAACTTTCCGCGTGAAACTCCATTGTCATTGCGGGCCAGTCGTTGTTGTAGGAACGGAGCGACAAACTGGTCAAATCGCGGAGCGGAGACAAAACTGTAGCAGGAACGTAACGTATTTTGCAGTATTCCATACTTAATTCTTCAAGTTTTCGCAGCTGTCCCAAAAAGCTTCCAGTATTCATATGCAGAGAGCTTTCGAAGAAAAGCAGGTCGGTACAAGTCAGTTTTAACTTGTTGATGCTATACGCCTGCGCAGTGGTGATGTTTTTAAACAAGAAGTCTACCGAACCGATGGTTTTGATGTTACACGTGAGAAAGTTTGATTCACTCAACTTTGCGTCCGAATAGTCCCAGTGACAGCCGGTGGGGGCGGGCGGCGCGGAGCGTGCGCGCGCACCGGCCAACACCACCAAACACATCCAAACTTTTAACGAAATCATTCCGTAAAAGTTTTTAATCATGGTTTCACAATAAAACAGTTCATTGGTCACAGTTAAAATCACTCTTAGTGTACTTTAGAAAACTTTTGTATCACTTCAAAGTCTGTTTACGAAAGTTGTTGTGCACAACTTACAGCGCATGTAAACACAGAGTGCGAGATCGCGGTAAAACTTTTGACGCAGCCATGCTCCCCTGTGGTCGGGCGGTAACTGACCTACGAAGTTTGAACGAACGAAAGCCGCATGGGGATAAGGAGTGGGGTGGGGTGCGGGGAGCGCGGTGGGCCTTCTGTCGGGTGGGAGCGCTGCATCGCCTCTCAACAGATGGCACGCGTGTTTTTTGAACACTTGAAATATTGGTAATACAGCAGAAGACTTAGGCCTGCGTGATTCGTTGGGTGCGTCTACTCAAGTTACATCTCAAAGGAGGTCGTGGTGACATCTGAAACAGTTGCTACTGTGAGACGTGAATTTAGAATGCTCTAATTTTTTTATTAATGTAACTTTTTAATTCATCAAGAAGTAATAGGGTATTTATTATTGAAACTAAAAATAAAAGTACCTACCCTTTGTTCAATGTTTTGACCAACTTTATGCAATAATTAACTAATGCATATTATCGTTTTTGTATGAATCGACAATGTAGAGCAACCATTCTCTATCTACAGCATAATGAACAACTACAACATGACTTTTTATAAAATTGTACCACTTTTTGTTGCTATAATTACTTTTATTTATTTTATGCAATAAAGTGTAAAATAAAAATTAAATTATTTATTAACCTAAAAATGAAAAGAGGTTCTAAATATTTATGACCCATAGAGGGTTTGTTTCTAAGGCCATATCAATATCTTTTTACCTACTTTAATATTTATTGAGATTTAAAAAAAAATCTCTTCAAGTACCTAACTACCTACCTATGTAACATAACTAAATTTTCTTACAGATTAATGTCACAAGGTTTCAAGGTAATGGGCGGACACTTTCATCAATGCAAAATGTATGATTGACAGCATGAGTTGATTGTATTACATTTAATACACTCAAACTCTCAGAGTTGCGGTTATTTCAATTTCCTTATCCATTGTCAAGTGATTTAAAACCAGATGTTGAACAGGAACTGAGATACAAAAGAGAGATGACTCTTTAAAATGTACACAATGCTAATCCTATATTGAGGCTTTTATTGCAAAATTAAATCATTATGTAGTTAAATAACTGAGTTCAAATTCATACAATGAATTTATAGAATGAGATGCCAACATGCATTTAAATTGAGAATAAATATGATAATTTTTTATACATTTTTCATTTTGTTTATATTTACTTGAGAAAGAGATGAGAATATCTCTTTCGAATTAGACAAAGGCTAAGCTACTTAAGTACAAAAACACGTTCATTCAGACAACAGTCACCGCGAACTCTAATCGCGAGCCATCGGATGCCTTATCACGTGCGTGTCAAATTGCGTCTACCGTGGGAGATTCAGGCACAATGATCTTACATACCAAGACACCACCAAAAAGGATGCTATAAAAGAACTAAATAACTTGAAGAAACTATAGATCACGACATTCAGGTGAATATCGAAATGACGACTGTAATGTATAAAGACAGAAAGGGGTTCTACATTGTATAATGAACTTTTATGAGGTAAAGCTGGTTGAGGTTTTATTGTTTATACCATGAATAAACGACTTGTCTTTCTTTAGCGGTTTTATTATCAAGGCTCAGATTTACTTGAGATTTTTTAAAGGTGTTTGGTACGTCATTAATAATAAAAAAAATAGAAGTAAAAGGAAATATGAACACAAAAATAGCCAAGCCTTTGAGAGTGACTCCTAATCTTTTCTAAGAAAGAGGTCTCGAGGACCAAGGTCATTATCAGGGCCTGGCTATTGATCAGTCAATATTGGAAGTAAATATCTCACGTGCCCATGTGACGACTCAATATTTACATAAAGACATCAAACACAATATTACCACTTATCTCGTAACAACTGACTTTGAAAACATCTCACGAGATTTTACTAAGGACGTGTGTGTGTTGACATTGCCAGATACCGATAGTTTGAGTTCAACAAGACCTTTTTTGTTTAACAGAACTGATCCATTATCTAGAAATATTTATGAGCCAGACTATCTATTACCAACTTCAAATGGGCACTTCAACGAAAACCACGTGTGGGCTTTTTATTGAGACATACGATAAAAACTATCAGTTTTATTGTTTCAACCAAAATGAATGAAACTTCAATCGATACGGCACATGACAATGCCCTGGCATTGTGACTATTAACTTCAATGATAAAATCGATTTCAATAGTCTAGGTAACTCCATTAACGAACAATCTACGAATTATAGTACAACGGAAATGACTCAATAACGTTTCGTTCGATTGATGAATTGTATTTTAGCTCTATTAAGTCACTGTCAAACGATTTGGTGCAATATAACGTTTTGAAATAAATTGGATGTAACGATTTGAACGGAAGCTTCTACCGTGAAGATAAAAGAACAGCATGAGTTTTGAAAGACAATTGAAAATTGGGAGCAAAATTCCTAACCAGAACCGACTCCCGCATGACAATATTGAGAACAATCATTTTAGCCGTGACCAAATTTTTAAAATTTCTCTCAAAGCGTTGACGTAGAATAAAATTGTTCATTCTATAGAATTGAGACACCCAAAAACAAAGGCTTTAGAAACTCAGCGGTTAACAATGAGAGTTTCTCGAATCCTGAGTAAAAAATAAAATTACGACTGTCCATAAAAGAGGTACCCAAGTCCATCTCGGAGAAACGACGTCTACCGCAATTATGTTATTGCCACTATAAATATTCTTAAAGACAATACTTTTAAGGTTAGTGACTTTATGGTTGTCAACACCGCAAATAAATGAAGTTGCCTGGGCTTAGTTGGGCCCTATTGTCTTGTTGTAAATCTTGTCCACCATATTTGGCCTACCGATTGTGTGATAAACAATCATGCCTTTCGGAACGCTTGGGTTTGTTTCACATTTTACCACAAATTTTGGCATTGTCGAGACTTTCAATGCTTTCACAGGTTCGATCTTTGTTTTATCTGATGGTAAATTAATCATAAATTTATGCATATTATGCAATTTATTTTTCTAATGTTTATTTTTCTACAGTTTCGTTAAATACTGCTATATTTTTAATGGCAAAAAACTAACACTTATTGTTATGGGAGATATAAATAAGTGATTTTATATTGTCAAGTAAGACATCGCATTACACAAAGTTAATGTTTCTTTAAAGGCTTTATAGATAATCTCGAGAAAATATTGCTTGCACCTCAATAAAGGTGGTCTTGGTAAACAGGTACTTGTCGAGCACGTTTTGAATCAAATAACCAGCAAGAAAGGGTCTGAAACAGAAAATGCTTTGTGCTAAAAACGTCGACCCCTTATCTTCCTTAGATGGGTCGACCATAGACCGAAGAACATTGGTAGAGCTGAAGATATAACATGGGTAGAGCAGAAATTATCGCATTAAGTGAGACATTAATTTTTATAATTTTGGGGAAGCGAATAAAATCAAGATGTGCTTGTAATTTTAATTCATGTGACAGTTTATTATTGAATATAACCAAAACTAATGAATAATCACGAAGTACGTGTGTGGCTTTAATTTATCAGTTATGTATTTTATTATTATAAAAATACGACAAAAAAACGAAAAAACGTCTTTAACCATCACCAAAACGGTTCAAAACAATAGCTAATTTGAAAACCTGAGCCTGCGCAAATAGTGATTCGTATAAGGGTATCCGCGCGGATTTCCATATTCGTGGCATGTCTTAAGCGTTCATGTCTATCTTTAGCGGGTACCAGGGGCTCAGCACGAAGTCATCATTCATAGGTGGAGATATCATCGTCTCTTCGTGGCTACGGCTCTCCTTGTTAACAATAAAAACTTTATCCGATGTACACAATGTATCTCGGGAAAATGTAGGGTTTAACTGCACTTGTTTGGTTTAAGAAATGGTGATGATCAACTTTCAATTCATATTTTTTGTCTCATCTAATGTTTTCCTAATAGTGCTGCCTTAAAATAATGTCAATGGTAGTAGGTATACTTCGAGGAAGTAGAGGAAACTTAACCACATTATTTTCGTTTTTAAATAAATTCCAGGAACCAATTTGAGGGTCATTGCTTAAAATCGTCCAAAGAGCGTAATTGGACTACATCCAATCCAACTAACCGTAATCTTCAAAATATGATCGCTACTCACCTAATTGAGCGACTTAAAACCATAAAACGTGTAATCACTTAACGGGATTACCTAATTGTCTTAGGACTTAACAATTGCCGTAATAGTAATATGATTAACAATTCCGTTGACAGATGAAATGGCAAGGAATAAAATATATAACTTTATGAGTGACAAAGGTCTCTTTTAAGGGTTAAATTTATTTATAGAGAAAATAACTGAACAAAGATTTTTATTGAAGTATCGGTAATAAATGTTGAATGATCCGTCTACATGTAAGCCTAGTAATGACAAATCTAGGTTTTAACAAGCTGTCAAACCTGTCCTCACAAATCACGCTAAGGCGACTAAGGCAACATAAAATTAGTAGAACAAATATAAATGTTCTATGAGACATCGATTGAGAACTTAGATGTGACGAACTTTCAATCTTAAACAACAAAATATAAAGCATAATTTAGATTGAAAGCTGATACGCAGAGATACAGTGCTCAGATACAAACACAAATTGCCAATCAATAACAACCCTAAGGGCGTGTAATTAACTGACGCATTAGTAGGCTGCATTATGCATGACGTTGAATCTCTGTAGAACCTGCTCGCTGGCGTAGTGTGATAAATGCAGATGTTCATCTTTAACAAGTAAACACATTTGTAGGTAAAATTCTGAACTTCGGGGAATAAATAAATAAAGAAAATAGGTTTCTAAATAAATAGATATTTAAACCACATATTCAATTAAAATAATAGGGCCTGCAAAAAATCATAATGTGTAATAATAAATAATAAAGAAACAACATGGTATTGTTTTCAAAACAAACTTAACTTAGGAGAGAAGATCATATTTTATGTTTAAAAGTAAATCTGCATTGAATAATTAATATAATTATATTCAAATTATTTAATAACGATATCAGTTCTTTTTTGGTCGAAAAATTAAATCTGTACTACATCAAGTTATCTAAGTTGAGGCACTGTTAATAATCTAAGTTGTCTTTTTATCTGTTCTGTAAACAAACGTTTACATACTACTGATGTTTAGCTCATTTTAATTTTAATAGGTCTTTGAAGTCGTTAAATTGACAAACCGATGATAAACGTGATTTATTAAAACTCTTGAGTTCAGTTGCGATAAGATATCGGCGTTTAGTCAAACCGGAGTTTCTTTTTACCTATTATCAGGTTTTCCGTCTCAAATTTTTAACCATTTAGATCTTTTTAGTAGAGAAAAACAATTTATTTAAAACCTGTATAACTGGACAGAGAATATCTACCATCAGCTTGTTTCTGCAACGAAGAAGAAGGAAGGCATGCTTCTCGTTGGATTTATTCGATCTCGATAGATTTTTTATTTATTTATTTTAGGGAAACCATCAGGACACTATTCTGAAATGCATAATACGATAGACATTTTCAGGCAATTTACAGGTATCCACATTATAGTATTGTTACATAAACGGGCATAGGTATCAAATACAACTTACTATTAAACCTCTATCTAACACACTTGATTACTTGAAGATATCGTATTGTAACATGATCCAATAATGAGCAAAATAAAATTATAGAATGAAATAAAATATTCACATTCCTTTAGAATAGTAATAAAGAAGAAAAAACAGGTAGCAAATATAAATATATTCTACAATTTAGTCTATTTGCAAACTAACGAAAAGTGATAGATAATAATGTAAAAAAGTGAAATATGTATTTAATATTTTCTCATAATTTAGTTACAAATCTCGTTTAAAATTTCTAACGGCTCTGCTATCAAAAGTTCATCTCTCACGTACAAGGATCATACGTGGGCCTCAGTTTTTGTCCATCGCCCAACACAGTCAATCTCGAAGGATGCGTACAATTATTTTAATCTTATTAGAATCAAGTTCAGTGTAGTTGAGTGAAGATAAGACAAGAAAATATAGAGCTACTCCTAGCTGCATGAACCTTCGTGCTAGTGGTTTAACCAGCTCAGACTATAAAGTATTTTATTGATTCCGTTACTACTTGGATAAGAACCAGCAAATAATTAACTTTACGTTCAACCGTTTTAAAAGCTCTGTTATCTTATTATTTACAAATACGACTTAATATTTTAGACTATTACTAACTAAGAGATAATAATACAATACAAATAATACTCCTAATATTTCATGATCACAAATTGCTGCATTTTTTTGCAAGAAAACTATAATTAATTTTATTATATTCTAAAAGATACGAAAACGTAGGTACTTTTCATGATGTATCACGTGAAAAATAAATAAATAAATAATGCTGGACAATTCATAAGCATTCAAAAATTCGTATCCATACTGAGCTAGCGGTTAAGCCTTGTACATATAAAACAGAAATAATAATACACACCGCTTGTTAGACAAACATGAAGAGATGCAGACTGATACCGAAACAATGCGTGCGTGTGGGTGAGACAGGGTGCACCTTAAAAATAAAGATGCTATACTAAGAGGCTTTGTGTCTATCAGAAGCTGAGCGACAACGATTATGGGTATAAAAAGGGCTATAATTATAGATAGTATTTTGTTTAGCAACGCCATCTAGTTCTGCAGATAGTGAGCTTGGATAACACCTTTGTCCTAAAAATATTTATAACGATTGCATGATTTTACAAATACCGTGTCACCGAAATTAATGTGTGTTCCATGTCTAACTACTACTAGGTACTCGTATTTAATGAAACTTTGCAATTCGAGATCCCGCTTCGGTTCTCGCTCTTCTTATGAAACACCAAAGCTTTAGAAAGCCTTACAAAGGATATGACTAATGCAGTGACCACGCAAACGAAGACAAATTAGTGATTAGATACGAGATTTGTATGGTTGCACGGACTTTTATGAATGAACTTAGAGATATGAAATCCTTTAGCTGTTAATGGAATTCCTTAAAATAATTTATTACCATAAAACTAAAATAAAACGGCGACTAAAATTCGTCTCCAATGGTTATTTTAGACAAATTATAGTAAAATGGTAAGATTGTAATTGACAATAATTTGCAAAAAGTTAGGGTTCAAAACCAGATTAGTGTAGCCATCAAACCTGAAGATGAAGAGAAACTGGTCATTAACCTGAAAGATTATCTTAACCTATTAGCCATCTTTTGTATCAACCAGGACGTTACGCCAACCAATTCACTTAGGCCGAATAGAAACACCTCAGCGGTGTAGGTAAGTGAATTCATTGACACAACCTTTTAACCAATATGCGAGGAAGGGCTGAAAGAAACTAAGTTAGGGAGATAACGCAAAGTAAAGGGAGATTTGATTACGAACCTTTTACTTAGCTAGAATACAAGTAATTCTGTTAGAAACTTAGATTATTAACTATGAAAGATATCAATACATGTAGGAATCTACCAAAAGTGATTAGGAAATTACTTTAATAAGTCACACAAAATATACTAATTAGGTTAGAGAAAAAAATCTACACATTGTGTAGATTTTTTGTGTACTAATATGTCATATTAGTACACACCATACAGTACCAGACACCATATTAGTACGTTGAGTTGAAATAAGTTTAAAAATGCATAAGTCGTAGAGGCCTCTACAAAGAAAATAATTATAGTATGAGACAACACACAAAATATACTAATTAGTTTATTTTTTATATAACATATTAGAACACACCATACAGTACCAGACACCATATTAGTATGTTGAGTTGAGATAAGTTTAAAAACGCATAAATCTGTCAAAAATACTTAAATACCAATGTAATAACATGTAACAGAATTAATGACGAAGAGATTTTTTTACTGTATAAATAAACAAATCTCTTGCTCACACAAATATTTCCGATATTAAATATCATTTAATGAATGTTATCAGTAAAATTCCAATCATAAAGGAACGCCCAAACATGGGTAATGATGAAGAGGCGTTGCCTACAAGAACATACACCAAAAATGTAGACATGCTAATATATTACTTGTTTTTTACTATATTCACTAATTTATGTCTAGTCATCGTTGTTTGTTTTGTTCTGGCACGCGTAGAAAAACATATTGAATTTGGGGTAATACGACTTCGAATATTAAGATGAATCATTCTTTGGGTTGGTTCTGGTTCTGAAAATTGGCGGGTCCACAGGGGCCGAATTTGTTAACCATAGACAATGGTATCGTCGCAGAATCTTCCATAGATGAAATTAAACTCTAACTAGATAATGGTTTCAACCTCTAACACTTTTGACATGGTGTAGTGAAAGTGGTGTATAGTGAAGCGATTACTTTATAGAATTGGAGCTTAGGACATACCACAATAAGTACCTTTTCTCATTTGAGGGTTAAGGTGGAGGTACTCCTGTTTCCGCATTTGGACTTCAGTCGGTCCTTTATGCGTGAAATTCTCATTGGAGGCCAAGGTACCGGTAAAGTCCCAGAAATTTGAAGCGTAAGTATTGAGTTTATGTATATGAAGATGAATCAGACTTGACAAATTCTATATTCGACGCTTTATAGCTGAGAATAAGTCCCTCCAAATATCCTCAACCACTTCCTATTTTAGCTTCAACCCCTGATGAATGTTCCTTGACCCACTTCGTAATTGATGAACGCTTCTAAAACGTAGTCAATAGATTAATGACTGAAAGATAGTCCGACGCAAAACTTACCCAGAAGCGAAACTATTTTGTTGTTTTAATCTGAAAAGTCAACCCGTAAACTGACAGAGCCTGTTATGCAGTAAAGCTATTCGTATTTCTGAGTTGATCTTACAAGATATCGTCATTTATAGAAGCAATGTACTTTTTAGCGAATATACTAAAACATACATGTTTTTTATATGTATATCTGTATTATTTCGATCTGTCAAGAAATTAAGCCTCCAGTGTTTCTACTTAAACAATAGAGTTGCGTTTCTGTACTCCCTTATTTTGTTGTACCAGGTCGACTCCGGATAATGTATCTGGTCAACTGGCTATTAATTTACTGTGGTTACTTAACTTGATCAATTCTAATTTATGTAGTTTATTTACTGTTTGCGAATTCTAGACAAATGTCTCTGTTTTGATCAAATTTGGATAAAATATTGCCGCTTTGAACAAAGCTTCTCTCATCACAGTCACAGTCTTCACACAAAACTACTGCGTGCTTCTTCAAAGAAGAATAATTCTGGTTACCACGTACAATTTTATTTTTATTCGGACCAATTTAATTCAAAAATAAACTTATGATTATTGTGATGATATTGACATAAAAGTGATCTGTGTGTGTGTGTGGGTGTGTGTGTGAATAAAGGGCAGAGGCAAATTTAAACATAAAGTAATTTAAAACGCATCGGTATTTTAAAATGCTTATAAAATGAGTAAAAAACATAAAGGAACTATTCTATCACAGAGTAAGATAACGCATTCATCTGTTTAAATATGAAGGCTCATAAATTGAAAGCTGTTTATTGGTTCCCAGACAGACCCATATCTGTTCCAACCATCATAAATCAAGGGAACTATTTGAGAGAACAGAGGAACAAACCTTCATATCATTACCAGCAATGAAAGCATTAGATAAGATATTTGCATCGGACCATAATAATGAATGTCGCGACAACCCGTAATCAATTTATATCAATAGTGGACGGGTCTTGTTAGCTAGTATCGATTTTAGCCTTAGGGCTGTCAAACCTACCTTTAAAAACTAAACAAGTACCTAAACTACTGTACTATCTGGATTTATAAACAATAATTATCTGTATCCGGAAGAATGTTGTTCTAATTTTGATTAGACATGTTTGTGATCAATATCAACCAATTATAGGAACAAGATACTTTTGATTAATAGGAAGTCCATTACGGATGTAAATGGGTTAACTAAGAACCTTATTTGTATTTTAAGAACACCAACGAAGTACTCAACCGGTGGACAGTTGAGTAATTCGTAAAGGGATGAAACGTTGGTATTCTTCCAACACAAATAAGGTTAGTATTGGAAGAATATGTGTTAACGCTAACATCCGTAATGAGTTCGTTCGTCCATCTACGATAGTTTTTTATAGTACAGTAGCAAGTCAATATCATTGCTATCGGACACCTTTTCTAAAATACTCCAATACGAATCGACACAATTCTTATTATTATTTCACGTTCATATACGTAGCGTTTATAGTTCCGTATTTTGCATTCCAATACTTATAATTCAAAGTTATTTTATTTTCTGTACTTTTTTCTCCTGTTTGTTCTTCTATCTTATTTCAAGATCTTTACCAAAACAAGATTAAATAATTAATCACACTATCACGCTCGTTCATAAATGATACAGTCTGCATGGGAGGCTGTGAGTAACCTCTTCGCGCAAAATACTTGAACAGAGCGGTCTTAAAATTAAGCATAGAGGTTTTGAACTATCGAGACCTGAAACAACTCAAAGCAAGGCTACTTTGTATTCCGAAGAAGCGTGCAAAGCTGCAGCCTCAAGCTAGTTTAACAGTCTGTGGCCAGTGGCAGCCCTACGTATCATCTATTCGAATTAAGGCAAAACATGTGTGGCATCTGCCTATGCACCAAGCTCATAAATACTGGTATATACCGTAACAGGGACATGTAACTGTACTATACCAGGACATGTCGACAACGGTCTATTGTGTCTTGTACCTGGTATGTAATTGGTTTCGTATTAACCTCGCCTGGAACTTGAATTGTATGTCTGCAAGGCTACGTGGTAGCTAGCACTATTGTCTGTGAACATATTTTTTTAAGTGATCTGGACATTTACTTATCGAGTTTGAGTCAGAATTAGTTGTTTGTAATTATCTACAGTCAATTAAATTAATTCTACTAATATTGTCAACGCGAAAGTTTGTAAGTATGGATGGATGGATTGATGGATGGATGTTTGTTACTCTTTCACGTAAAAACTACTGAATGGATTTGAATAAAACTTTACAACAATATAGCTTTATACATCAGAACAACACATAGGCTACAATTTATAAAGATATATTGTATATTATCCAAAATATCTATCACCACGCGCGGGTGAAACCGCGGGGCGCATCTAGTATTAAATATTTGTTTCTTTAATATGTAGAGACATAGATTTACGTCTACGAATTCAGTATTTCAAAGAAAATAATACAATATTTGTTTTTTTAAATTTTATTTTTATCTATGTAGTGTAGAGTCTTAATCATGTCAATAATAACAAATATGCGCCGCGTGTAAATTGCGCGCCCGCTCCGCTTTCAATCCGCTCTTAATCCGCTAGTATGATAAGGCCCTTATTCAATCCGAGAGAGCCTTTGAGAAAGTGAAGGTCGAAAATGTCCAGTTTTGGTAATTCAGGTGCCGTAAATATTTAAAGTTGGGTAAGGATATCCTTTATAACAACAGGATACCATTTTATCGAATCTTAATTAATATTTTTGGGTCAAGTTTCCGAATGTTGTCGAAATTAAATTCCATCGATAAGTAGTATCCTGCGTTTAATTATGTTTTTAAATCTTCTTGTAACGATTTTATTTTAAAATAAACTTAATTTTTTCCTAATTTTTCGAATTCTCATTTAAACTGAGATTAAAAAAAGACATAGAAAAATAGTTAATGTTACCAGTTATTTATTAAAGTGCCACCGTCTATATTGTTCGTTCATGTCCAGTCCATCCCAAGGTTGCCTGGAAGAGATCGCTCTCAGCGATAAGGCCGCCCTTTATACCTTTATTCTTAGTTTTTATCTCTGTATTATTTTCTGTTTTTGTGTGGTGTAATAAAGTGTTATCTATCTATCTATCTATAGAAAAATAGAAACAACGAAGAAATTCTGAGGTAAGAAAGATGAAAAAAATCTAATCGGATACCTTTTTTGAATCGGTAAATATAAAGTTATGTATACATGGGATGTATGGAATAAATACACCTGAGCTTAGCAATACTACTCTGAGTCATAAACACTGCAATATACTCCAACAGCGATTTTGCATTTAAACCACTTTTTTGCTCCTCAGTAATCTATCCCTGCCTTCATTTACCACCATAAATCCTTGTAAACAAATTATACCTAGACGTCCAGTCTCCATTACACCGACCGCTAATGGGTGCGTATTCAAACAGACAGATAGCGATTCACGATTGACGATAGTAAATTTTTCGCTTATTGAAGTTAGTTTCACGATGCCGTCAAAGAGTGGTGTTGGCCGTGGCTGAATCACTTCGATTTATTGAGTCATACCTATTTTGGTAAATTTGGAGAGCAGAAGAAAATAATGTAAATTAGTAGACTAAAAGTTTAAAAGAAATACTTGTTTACTACGTTCACGATAGCTATATATAGTTACTTTGTATGTTAAAATGTCGCCGTCAAAGAACTAGCAGCGTACGAAAAAACAAAAACAATATCACTTCTTCAAACGTGCATAAATTTTCCGTAAGTAGCAAAATCTGCAAAAAAAACCTTTACCTCTCTCCTGTCACTCATACCTTTAACGCATACGTAATTGTCCTGATTTATCGCTAGAAACATATTTGCAACCTTGATTGGGTCAATTTGCTGAGTGATCTAGCTGTAGCTAACCTGAGCTCTACCAACCAAGGTGAAGGTCAGGCTATGTTAGCCTCTGGGATGCTCATCAATTCAATGTAAATAATACTCTGGCATCCGCTGAGCACAATAAAATACGGTACGATGATGGATTGTTGTATTGAGGTAAGGATTCGCCATTTTCTATACCCGCTATGTGATGGGTTTGCAATTCGATATCACGTTTACATTATACACTTATTTATAGTGTAGTAGTGACATGACGTATATATGAGCACATAGAATTCAAAAGGTAAAAGGGTAAAGGGTAAAATTCAAAAGGAGAGAGCAAAAGAAATGAACATCGTCTCTTTCTATCAAGTGAGATTGTGGTCAAACGAAGTGCTATCGACAACAAAAAAGAATTAATCAGTTTAAAATCTTTGAAATATCAATCTTGTATTTTTCAAAACAGTGCGCGGTAGTGTGTTGGTGCGTGGTTGCACCAATCTTGGTAATTGCCAGCCAATCGAGGATAATCTGGACCAGCAGTGGGAAAATATTTATGGATTCAACTGCTGTTACAGATATTTTGACCCAGATATCCAAATAAAAACACATGGACAGTTTAATACCCTGACTCCTTGCAATGTGATATCTAGCTATGAAACGTGCAAACCATTCGTCTCCATTCTGAAACCGCACTCTATCCCTATATCATCGGCTGTTACTAATGAAAGTTAATTGCTGACCATTAAACACAGTGCACTGATAAATCAGTCGATGACCTCGATTTGTATCAATCAAACTCCAATTTGACTTGTGTCAAACGATGATTGGTTGCAACACTGGCTACGCCTAATTGGCTGTATGAGTTTTGCTTGCGCCGCGGAGCGCCCGGTGCGGTTG
Source organism: Eupithecia dodoneata (assembly GCA_947044415.1). NCBI lineage: Eukaryota > Metazoa > Arthropoda > Insecta > Lepidoptera > Geometridae > Eupithecia > Eupithecia dodoneata. Next base: position 4,590,113 of record OX345665.1, read on the forward strand.
GAGGAAACTAACTATTAGAAGGAAGTTCGGTGCTCTTGTGAACATTATTTGCTCACTTCACTTCGAATTATCATCATCATCAGCCTATGTTAGTCCATTGCTGGACATAGGCCTCCCATAGGCGCCATAGCGCCATAGCGCCCTGTTCAGCTTGACGCATCCAGCATTTCCCTGCAGTCTTTCACAGGTCGGAGTCGTCCGTTGGGGTCCTACACTATGCTTACCGAGTGCGTGATTATAGCGATTGTCGGTTTCGAATTATACTTTGCTGGTAATCCTACAAACCCCAAAAATGATAAACTTAGCTCATCGGCACCGTTGCATAATATATATTTTAGCCGGCATAAAAAAATATGTTTTTGGCCGTATTTTTTTTCACTGTATTTGCCAATTTCTCCGTCAAGTGGGCCGATATTAATTATTCTTTTAGTTTTGCATAGAAGATTTCGGGATGGTCACGTATAAATGTTATGCCCAGGGATTATTATTTGTCTGGAAAACTTAAAAAACAGCGTAAATTGATGGTAATTTGAAGTAGGATATTAGTTTTATCGTAATTCTACATAATCCAAAACCAATGACTGTAATAAAATGGACTTAAATAATTTTATTGACATTGATGTATTTCACACATTTTTGCACCCCGACCTATCCATTTTGCGTTCATAGTTGCGTGATTTGTTGAATAGGCTGTGTGATTGCGACCAACACTTTGGCCTTTGTTTTGAACGCACGTCGCGGCCCATCTATCAATGCTCGGTCTGCCAATTTGTTGTACACATTATATACGTTTTGCATTATTGCCATTCCAAAGGGTTATGGTCCGCAAAAGCTGGCATGGATATGAGAAATACACGAGAGTAATAATTTTGTATAGTTTCAAATACAAATTTTCGCTACTAGGTAGGTACCTACTCGTCTAGCTGAAACCGAATACCTAACACTTATTTTTATTGTCTTCATATTGTGTCTATGTATAAATTGTTTGTTGTTGAACTGTCTCTCTTGTGGTCGAAGTAGTTTGAGATTCTAAAGCCCATACACCAGATGAATGATGAATAGGTACAGGTAGTATTGTTTTTTTTACCCTGTGTTTACTAACAACTAAGGTAATTGCATAAAAATACACAACCAAATAAAATATTTCGTTCGAACCGTAAAAGAATAAGCTCCGCAATACCGTAGCACCATTTACTTGATTGAAGTGTAACTTACTATTGCGTGGAATAAATGAATATGATCCAATGATTTCTTCAAATAAAGTTGATTAGGCAATAAAATACTACAGAGAGCCCATATCAAAGAGCACTTTCATAAGAGCGCGCTTCCTGTTCCCGCCTATAACTCCTTTCACTGATCACACAATTTTATTTCCATGAACGCTATAATCATAAACATTTTATTGCTATACGTTTGGGGCGAACACTTACGGGGAAAAAGTTTGTATTCGTTATGTCTCAGGAGGTTAGACGAGATATCTATGTCAGTTTGATCGTGTGTTCAAGCTTGATTTATGTGTCGGAGATATAAATTGTAAGGTCATGTTCATTCGTCATGACGTCGACGTATTCGTATGTGTATGTATTGACAGGTACTAATTTTGAACACGAGTCGATGACTGTGCAGCAGACGCATAATTCGGTCGATTGTTTATAAATTTCAATTCAAATATGTTTGCATGTGAGTATATACCAACGGTAAAAAGGTACTAGTATAATTGAATAGCTAGTAAAGAAGACGACAGCAGCACAGCTGATGATTTTTTTTTCATAGAGTCCAAAGAAAAAAAGTATAATCTCAAAAAATACGACGGCATCCAAATAACCCCGTGTGAGTTCACACTCTATGGCTTACGCACTAAAATAGTGAACTTTAGAATCAAAATAGTAACAGTTTCTTAGATAAGGTACGCCGATTGCCTTTAACGCATTCACTGCCGCCTGCCAGCACTGGAGATGGGTAATAGTGTCGCGGGCCATTTACGAGTTTAATTATTGAAGATCTGTCGGAGAAGTATCGGTAAATTGAGATTACAACGCTGACAAATAAATACATAGCGGTATATTATTATCATATAAAATTTCTGCGCAATTTTACCATGGTTTCTCACCGTTTAAACCTTCCTTGGACTACGACAAACATTTCAAAACCAAAATCAGCTAAATCGGCCCAGCCGTTCTCGAGTTTTAGCGAGACTAACGAACAGCAATAGATTTCTATATATGTATGTATAAAGATTATGTGGATCTGTAATTAATTATTATTGCATAATGGAAGCTTATTAGAGCATTATATGGCACAGCATGAAGAAATTAGTTGCTACTTAACATCAGCTTCCTTTAGCGATCTAATTACAGACAAGAGCGAGAACAATAATGCACAATCTGAATATTTATGAGTGCATCTGTGAATTTGATATACCATCTCGACCTGTTCATCTTGAAAATTGACTATGATGAATAATTTATTGCGAGCAGTGACAGCCATATTTTAATATAAATCCATCTACCATATTGTATGCAAAATGCCATTGAATGCAGTGCAGGATCATTATTCGAACGCTGTTGCGATATTCATCATGAGGCCAGTCGCAGCATTTTAAACAAATCATCTTTAAAGTTGGATGCTAGACTGGTTGTGGACAGTCCAGCGGATCTCAGGATAGATTTCAATAATAGGACACGGCTTTGAAGGCTTTCTGCAACATTGATGTGGGTAAAAAGTAAATAAGTAGAAAACACAAAAGATGTTTACTACATAGTATACAACAAGGTCGCTTCCCGCTGTCTGTCTGTTCTTATGTATGCTTAGATCTTTAAAACTACGCAACGGATTTTCATGCGATTTTTTAATAGATAGAGTGATCCAAGAGGTTTATAAACCATTTGACACATAGATTTCCACGTGGGTGAAGCCGCGGGGCGCATTTAGTACAATATAAAACCGAATAGAGAACCTCCTCTTTTTGAAATCGCTTGAAAAGAGGACAGTAGTGGATTAAAGGGAAAAACAGTAACTACTAAACTAAAAAAAAAAAAAAAAGTATACCTATAGCTGTAAGACCTGTTGGATTTAAATATTACTAATAATAACCGACATATGTAGGTACGTCCCAGCCTTAATACGAGTACATACATTTTACAGACAAATTACTAAGGAACTACATTTTTTTTTACAAATATCCCTTCTTTGCTATACAAAAAGGCAAGTTCACAGAACCCATTAGAAGCACCGTAAATGATAAGTGCATAATTTTCGTTCAACGTTTGTTTTTGAAGATTGGAGGTTAGAATTAGAGGTCGTTAGTGTAATGGGTGCCCTACATACTGCCGTTACAATAAATTTCTTAATTGCCCACTCTATTGTCGACGGCAGAGATTCTCGGGCGATGATGCAAAAGTGATCTCACTACTTAAGGAAGAATGTCAACATCACTAAATTGTAGATAGATGAGAAACACCAATGACAAAATTTAAATTAGAATAAGCCAATAAATGTCATTTAAATGCAGCTGAATCTTATATGAACATAATAAAGGTTTTTGTTATTTGAGAAAGGAAGAAAACACATCCAGTTTCGAATATTTTAAAGAAAACTCATTGTTTCCATGAAGTCCTATTTCAACAATTTATACAGAGGCTTGTACAAACTTCACTAGATTTTTTTTTCAAACTTCTTTGTTTAAAAAGAAAATAAGAAAAGCCTGAAAGGATAAGGAAAACAGATGGTGTCTTGTAGAATGAAGATGACTGCCAAATTAGAAAACTTTAGCAAGTTTATTAAAAAGAAAACTTACCAGAACCTCACATACTTTTGATGATAACCACATAACGGCAACATTTTGATTTATATATCTAACAGGTTGATTTTGAAGTCTACCAACAATTTTGTATAGAATCATCAAAAGAGTCTACAAATATGGATTTCGAAACCTAGTTTTGTAACAAAAGTGAATCCCGTTGAAACGTTGATAGCATCGAACAAAAAAACCTATGTTTGTGTTGCAATCAATCAAACAAAGCTCGTCCCCAAAGCCAACTTTAGGATTCGAGCCTATTATTTGGCATTGAGTTTTTGTCAATTTTATTGTTTGCGTAGATTTGTAACAACTTCTGTGTTTCTAATCTCTAGGTACTTCGATTTCCATTTATAAAACAGTCTCACAACTCCTTCAGGTAGTTTATTTTTATTTTTGAGTTTTGAGATAGATAGATAACACTTTATTACACCATACAAAACAGAACATAATACAGAGATAAAAACTTAGAATAAAGGAGCGCAGTCACTTGGAGACTTCAGAATCTACCATTTGGTATACAACTGATTAAAGGAATAATAATCTTTCACTTAGAACCTAGTGTAGTAATTAACAGGGTAAATTTTGTATCAGGAATAAAAAAAAACTTGCATTGTATTGGCAGCGATGACACACACCTCGGTCTAGTCCGCGAACAATGGAGTCTTGTTCAAGAATTAACATTGAAGGCATCCAATCAGTCAGAGCATCGGTTAGTTGATCAAACAACAAAAAGCCCACACTCAATCAAGTAGAACGCAACGAGGTGTTAACCTAGCACTATCAATCATCCGAATAGACTTCGTTATCCACTTGGATAGAAGCCAAAATTGTAATAAAGACGAACTCGTTAAATATTGGGCGGTGGCTATTTAAGTGGTCTCATAGTTGTTATGTTGCATTCGAGATGAAGTTATAGAAATAGATTTTATGAAGAGTTTCGTGGCTGTTCGGAATGTCAACGCCCGTGTTCAACCTACGGGGACATTTAGACGGGGGAAATTTTGGGGCACGTATGTAATAATTTTAAAGTTTATAAGTCTACAAATTTTATATACCTGAGCAATATCTGCCGCCAAGACGTGTAGAGTTTTTCAAATAAATAACTCTTATTTTCTTTATGTTTTAACCTCCGAACACTCATTCGCAACTCGGATCACGAGAACGTATCAAGTCGCGATTTTAGACAGGCTCAATAAAAATCTGTCAAAAATCACGAAAAGAGATGTGCGCTTGAGTATTCGGGCGTTACATCCGCTCTACCAAATCACCGATGTAAATTATTTTTACAAGTCGATAAAAATAAGGCCACATCGTCTTACTAAAAGTTTATGATGTGAACAATTTGTACCCGTACCATTGTATTACCAATCGTAATGATTGATTGTGACCATAATGAAGTTGATTTGATTCATTGATTCATTGCGTCGAGCTACCTCGCAAGACAATGGGTGGGTAATCGTTCATTTGTACTTATAGGTTTAGGTAACTGTGGGTCAAAGTATTCGATTTTTACTGCATAGATATTACAAACTGTTTAATATGATGTAAAATGGCTAAAGTTCGTTTGATGTCGGAGCTTTAAAATAAAAGCACCTTAAAACAAAGAGGGAAACGAAAACTTAAAAAGCATTACTTACTATATTGAATCACTGATTATGGGTATCAGTTGTGATTATTTTCTATAACAAACAATTCCATCGTCATCATATCAGCCCATTATGGCACTCAAAGCTTGGTACAGGTCTCCTTTAATCTTTTTCAGCCTCCTCTCTGCTGTGGCTGTCACATCCAAGTGTGCTCAGCTACATAAAAGTACATAAAAAAAAGTAAAATGTAAATTACATTTAAGTATTGTTAAGAACCCTAGTGTCTGTTAGGATTCAAGACGCAATCAACGGTAAACTGTAACAAATTTGTAACAGTATATAAATATATCTATCTATTGATAATGTCATCAAGTCAACGCGCTTTAATACATCTACACTTATATACATAAGTAAGTACTTTTCAAGCTTGATCACGGCCAACAATATATTTTATTATATTAATAAAACTCTTATCTACACGGTACGGTAAAGATGCACCAAAATAATGTAATATCTATGTTTTCATACTTGTACTTCGTCACATTAAATTTTCTTATTCGATATCAGCGATCCATCTATCAATACGAGCTCTTTATTTTAACGAGGTACTAACGTATAATAGGTACATACTAGTGAAGCCAACTGGATCTCGTATTAGACATTGATAACAAGCTTCTCAAGTAGGTAATTAAGGGGCTAATAGAAGGACATCGCTGACTCGCAAGAACTTGTAGCATAAAATCCTTTTCTTCATGTTATCGCATTTTCTCAGATGGGAAAAATGTGTTCCGATAATGTGTCTTGGAACTCGCTTGTTTTTTCTTGGCTTTGAGGAAAATACGCTGTAATAAAGCGAGATATTTGCAAAGTTGAAATACTATGATGTTGCGTAAATTAGATGTTCCTTTGTTATTTTGAATTGTCGAGTTAATAGAAATATAATATGAATAGTTATAATGTCTTCTTTTTTAAAACAATTGAGCGTCTGGTCGAAGCGACGCGTGACCCAATAGCTGCTGAGTATCGGTGCAGCGCATAAGCATTGCCATACAGCAGCGGGGCAATGCAGATAGTGTCTTGAGGACGTTTCCCATTGGTGTTGATATGGATCAGTTGAGCTACCTATAGGTTTATTGCAACCTTCTAGAATTAGTTGAACTGTCTCAGTTGTAAATAATAGTTCTAATTAGTTTCCATTATTTGATTGTATTTTTTTTGTTAATAAAAGACATTGTTACAAAACTTTCATCTTTTTCTAATACTTAGTAAGAATAAATATCTGGTTGATCTAACGAGTTTTTTTAATTGTAAATTTATCATCTACATCTCAGCCAAATAACTTATATACTAAATAAATTTAATAATGCTGGACAATCCACACAGCATTATCTAGCCCCATGGTAAGTAAAGCTTTTGTTATGGGTACTAGATAACTGATATACATAATACAATACATTACATAGATAGATATTTTTTATTATACATAGAAAACGACCAGAACACCCGGAACAAATATCTGCAGATCGTACACACAATTGTTTCGAGGCGGGAATCGAACCCGCATCCTCCTGCGTCGCAGGCGGACCTTCGCCCACCGCGCCACATCGGTCGTCGTCATACTGCTAGACATAGGCCTCCCACAAACATCGCTATAATTAACGATCCTACCTACTATAATTAATAGTCATAGGCTACTCGGTCCAAATAAATGTCATACCTATCAAGCAAAAGTTAAACTGGCCGTCAGCAATAATTTATTAAAAGTTGCGAAATTCAAGAGTTCCGCACACATCATGCATCTCATAAACCGTATTAATTAAAGCAAAGGTAAACACAGCAAGCCCCGTACCATCATTCAAAAAAGAAACAATACCGTCACGTATAAAGTACCTACTGATTCCACAGTGGTACGCCGTGTTTCTATGGAAAAGTTTTAAGGTTATTTCTATCTCATGGGAACTGATTTATGGGATAAAAAGAACCCTTTGTTTTATTCTAAGACTAAATGTAAAATTTATGTAGTTGTCAAACAAAAAAGTTGTTCTTTTATTTATGCTTATAACTTGCATCTATGAAGATGCAAGGCCGCTACACCAAGTTAACATAAATAAAAAAAGATAATGGAAATTTATTGATTGTTACTTTTATTTATGGCTGAAAGCCATAGCGATTAAGAGACTGTTCAACAATTTTTTATTGGATTTTTTCATGATGCAGAATAAAAGCTCCTGGAGCCTGAACATCCCTCTATACTTTAATATTCCACGGCGCAGTCTAAACAATGAAACGGAGATTGCATCCGTGATGACATCAGTTTAAACATTGCAGCGTTTTTCCATGTCTCATTAAAAGAGCGGTTTATTTTACAATGTTCGCAATGTTTTCAGTTTATGGATAGGTAGATATTTTGTCAAATATTGGCATTTAACTTGACTGTAAAGGGCCTTTATATGTGAATGTATTACGTTGATTGGTTATGTAGGGATGTTCTGTGTTCAATGAGAAGGGTCCACTTCGTCATCATTTCACCGTTTTCTTGCACTGTTGTCTACTACATACTAGCGTCTTTTATAGAACGTCACTTTCTCCTGTCCCATGCGTGCGCGTCATTTTACTTGATTTTTATTGGAGTATTTTAATTTAGTTATAAGAAGCTAATTTTGTTATAATCCGGGACTGGCATTGTCAAAGACTCATAGTTTTTAAAATAATCATACATATTATTATAAATATAGTTAAATTCGAAAGTTTGGATGTGTGTTACCTGTTCACGTCAAAATTACTGAACGGATTGGGTTAAAATTTTGTATACGTATGTAGTTGGCGTAGTACGTTCTAAGTATAGAATATAAGGGCTTATATTTATCTCAAAAAATGCGTGCGAATCTGTGGGCAGCAGCTAGTTATGAATAACAGAATGGGTTATTTCTAGTTCAATCAAAATCTATCTAAAATACATTTTTTTACGGTTTGAGTATTTGGGCGCAAGTCAACTAATTTCAGAACCGGAGGCGACATTTTTGGGCCATGTCTTCACCATCAAGGCACCAATAGATTCCAAAAACACTGTTTTATGAGAGGCTGTACCAAAAAATTCATAAACAAGACAAATATTTCAGCTCCATAATTATAAAAACGCAATCAAATCCCGGTAAAGACTGGCGAGTTTTTTCGTTCCACCCCGGCTGTCTGCGTCCGTGCTAATATTTACTCCCGTGCATTATTACTGCGCTCAGTCAAGGTACAATGAGGGGGAAGGTGGATACCTGGTAACTCCGGAAAGCTACAAATGCCAGATACAATTTGAAATTGAAGATATGACTACTAGTCTTTTTAACAACACAATCATGTTTTTACATATTGATACGAGTACAGAACTAGAAAACAAATAGCCTGAACTATTACTCCAAGTCTAACATGACATAATATACACATAAAATAGTATTTTCTTAATAAGAACAACACGTGACGGGTCCCACCGTCTGTCTGCAACAGATTGAAATGTAAGAAATGCCTTGCCACCTCCAGACAATCTTTCAATAAGAAGCTCAAGAAGTGGTCATCCATTGAGCAAAAAATATACAGTTCCAAATATAGCATAAGTATCAAATCAAATCAAAAGAAGAAAAAATAAAAATAAATAGAAACGTTTTATGAAGAGCTTGTATAACCTCTCATGAAAAAGCCTTCGCACCGATTGCTTGAAAGTATCACGTATCCTGCTTTTCTAATGTCCAGTGGTAAGAGTATAATTTAATGATTTATTTAATTATAATTGTTTAAGGAAAAATAATATTGAACCTAAATTTATAAATTTTGACGTCTAATATTTTTTACTAATAAAATGGATATGAGTATTAGTTTGGATGCTTGTTACTTCTTAACGCCAAAACTAGTGAACGGATCAGGTGGAAAGACCACTCAGTTGAAGACCTGTACAAATTTTTTTTAAGGCAGGAAAACAAGCAGAATACTACAAATAGAAGTTAGTTAATTTACAATTATTTATAATATTCTACTATGGATAATCTAATGCACACAGATCCCCATGTACAATCCAACGATCCTATCCATCCACGGTTGTCAGGTAGAGATCGCTCTTGAGTGATAAGACCGCCAAATTGTCACATGTTTTGTATTTTATTCTCTCTTGTTTGTTTTATTTTTAAGTGTGCAATAAAATAATTATCTATCTATCTATCTATTTATGGATGCTAAAAATTATAATTTCCTGTCTATCCATTCTGTTCATTCATAAGCTAAAAACATCATTACCATCTTCCACATTTCCATCTGCACAGGCTTTTTCAAAGATCTGATGCAGGTAAATTATTCAAGCTGCATACGCTCACCGTGCCTCGCGTAAGATAGAAGAGTTTCATCATAAATGCATACAGCTTGTCCTATGAGATGACAGTTGACTGCAGAGTTTTGATTACGTTACGAGTGGACTCTTCAGCCGTCTTATCTGTTTTTGTTTGCGTATAATAATAAGAATATAGTTATTGTAAAATTGTGTAAAACATCCATAGGAAAGGTCTTAAATAATAATATGGTAAGAACAATTTATCCATTTCGGACATACAATATTTAGACAATACTAACACTAACTACTACTAATTGTACAGGTAGGTTTATTTAGCTCTTAACTTTAACTTACTAACTAGTATCAAAAAACTCTTTTATGTTATAGTGCGCACTACTAACAAGCCAGTTTTTTAATCTAGTTTTAACCATATTTCCATTTATTTGTTTTATTTCTAAAGGGATGTTGTTAAACACTTTGATAGCTGATAAATAGGTACTTTTGTAAAACACAGTATTATTAATTTGAGGAATACACAAGTTAATTTTATATTTATTTCTTAAGTTTTCTTGTCGGTTCGATTTTATTTAAAAAAAGTTGAATTATTTTTAACAAATAAACAGATACCTATCGTATATCGTATCGTATACCTGTCAGAGTAAGGATATCATTTTCTTTGAAAACATTTGATAGATAAGCTTGAAAGACTATATGCATTAACAACCTATTTCCTCTGGTTGTTGCTTTAATATTCAGTACAATTTCAAAGTTATCATATCAAAGTTCTTGTCTACGAATTTGAGCAGAACTATTTGACAATAAATTAGATTATTGATTGGTTATTCAGCGTACGAAATACGGACTAACAGGATGTGGTTGCTGTTGTGGAATAGCAAAACTTACTTCAAAACCACTATATGTTCTAATCAAAGAAATTTTAGTGATTAACCCTAAATAGCTGATTCAAATAGCTTAAACAGTATTTGAAAAAATATACCTACATCGTACATGTAACGAAAATATCAAAACAAAGAAGCAATAAAGCCTTTATTTCATTAACGCCATTAACTAAAAGTTTACGAGGTCACCTTGTTAGGGTAACGATAACAACATCATTACAATAATTTGAATGTTTAGCGTTACCTAACTGTTTTGATTTTAATTGGTTCTGTGTTTTACGAAGTAACAACGTTAGTTTCGTTACTAGAACTACCCTATTAATTACTGGACTTACAGTTTGACCAAAACCTATTATTCTACGTATAGTCTATATCAGTGATGCCCTCCTAGCCATATTTGGGCCACGGCAGCCAGTATCAACAATGACTAGCCAGGTACGCAGGACATGTTGACGACTTCTGTGGCGCGGTGGGCGAAGGTCCACCTGCGACGCAGGGGTTCTTTTTCTGCCTCAGGATAAATCTTTGTACGATCTGCAGATATTTGTTACGGGTGTTATGGTCGTTTTGAATGTATAATAAAAAAGTATCTATCTTTCTAATATATATCGCAATATGTATATATTATCAGTTATCTAGTACCCATAACACAAGCTCTGCTTAGCTTCATCATCATCATCATCATCATCAGCCTATAGCAGTCCACTGCTGGACATAGGCCTCCCCCAAAGAGCGCCATAGCGCCCTGTCTTCAGCTTGCCGCATCCCTAAGAAAGACCTGCTAAAGACTGCAGGTAGATGCTAACAGCATCTACCTGCAGTCTTTCGCAGGTCGTCATCCCACCTGGTCGGAGGGCGTCCTACACTACGTTTACCGAGTCGTGGTCTCCACTCAAGAACACGTTTGCCCGATCGGCCGTCGGTTCTTCGCGAGATATGGCCGGCCCACTGCCACTTCAGCTGAGCTATGTCGATAACCTTGGTTCTCTGTCGGATGTATTCGTTACGAATCCTATCCTTCAGAGAAACTCCGAGCATAGCTCTTTCCATAGCTCGCTGAGCGACTTTGAACTGGTGGACCAGCCCTATCGTGAGTGTCCACGTCTCAGCTCCGTAGGTCATAACGGGCTGCTTAGCTTGGGGCTAGATAATGCTGTGTGAATTGTCCAGCATTATTTATTTTAATATTTAAATTACGATGCACTAAATCTATATCTACAAAGTCCTTGAAGGTTGATAATCCTACTAATATTATAAACGCGAATGTTTGTAAGTATGGATCGATGGATAGATGTTTGTTACTCTTTCACGTAAAAACTACATCAGAATAACACATATGCTACAATTTATAAAGATATATTGTATATTATCCAAAATATCTATCACCACGCGGGTGAAAACGCGGGGCGCAGCTAGTACTATAAAATAATTTAACCCTGAGCCTTTATTAAAGTTGTAGAGTAAGGTCATCCAATGATTAAATAATCTTTCAAACTACAAAACCAATTATAAACCGATACAATCAAAATCGAATCTCCCATTAACATTGAAACAGATCCACGCACAAACTATTCAAACTCGAATTCAGTTAATAAATCAGAGGCCACTAAGTATGAGGTCAATACACAATCGTGGTTATTCAATTTTCCGCTCATAAATTTAGCTCAAGCACTGTTCTGTTTCACTATGACTATACGATCAAATTAATTATTAATTACTCGTTTAATCAGCGTGAAATTCTCTACAGCTGTGAGCAACATCGGTCTGTTATCAGAGCAAGGAGATGTACTATATAATTATGTTCAGAACATCGTCAATAAAGCTGCAGTTACGTAGTATACGAGATATATAAGTTGCAGGAAGAACCAATATTATTGGGTACTAGATGACCCCGAGAACTTCGTAAAACCTCTTTTTTATCACAATTTTTTTTAACAATCGCGGTATGGTAACCTAAAAAAACATCTAATCGGTCAAGCCGTTTTTAAGATTTAGCGAGAATAATGAACATGAATTGATTTTAACAAATAATCTGCCAATGTCGCAAATAGCTTGGGAGTTGATTACTTATTTTAATCAGAGTGAAATTCTCGACTGCGTAGTGAGTGCGTAGCTCCGATCCAATACTCGTATGTTCACACTTCTATGTGCATAATATCCACCGGAATCTAGGTCGAATGTTGATTGCAGACACTCTCCTCATATCGAATTCTCTTTTTTCCAACGAACGATCTCGACTGCGCGAAAAATTTCATATCGCGGCGTTTTGCAAGTAAAATCAGATAACTTTTGACACTTCAATTACGTAGATGGCCGTCTCTAATTTTTGTTTGGCCCAAACACGTGTCATACGCACGCAAGAAGTTTCGGAACAAAAATAGTCACCGAAAGTTTTTCAAACGAAAATGAAGGTGATTATTATGGCAAGGAAATTGAAATTTGCTTTGATGTGGCTGGGATAGGGCAGGTGGCGATTGATCATGTACTCGCAGTTTTCGCCCTCAAGGCGGTTTCGTATTGTTTTATGTGTTTTAGTTTACGCTTGTTAGTTTCCCATTAAGTTGCAGCGCTGTGGGGCCTCTTGCTTAATTCGTTTGTCTTGCCTGTCTAGACGAGATAGCATTGAGGCGGTGTACATCTTCATAAAATTCAATCTCTAAAGATACATGAAGGATTTGCGTATGTTTATTATTTTGAGAATAGTTTGATGTCGGCGCGAAATCAGTTCAAAGGAAGTTGTAAATTACAAGTTTCGTTTCTTTGTCTTTACAAAAGATGTGTTAGAGACCACACTAAAGTTAGCGGACGGATACAAATCTTCATTTACAGCTTGACAAAAAGTCGCCAGCTGTTGGTGTAAAACTGATGGGACCTGATTTCTGCATCTTTGTTCTTGAGTTGTAGTAGCCGGGAAATGTTTTGAATATCCATGATAATCCTCAAATAAAATAAATTTTCCTTTAACGCAATAAAGCAGAAATTTATTTCAATCTGACCATTTATCACCGTAAAACGAATTAGCCTTATAGTTTCCTAAATTCATTTATGGCTATTACTTTGTATTTACGAGCTTGTAACCTAATTCCGGTAGATATAGAGATTTGCTCGTAATTTTTTTGTTCTTGTTTATGGACTTTTTTACTTATTCCAATCTCAAATTAAAATACCTAAACTATACATATTTAAGTATACTTATGTAGAGCTATTTTTAATGTGCCTGTCGGTGACATGTTAACTCAAAGGTCTTGTACGTTTTGGATTATTTTGCGAACTGCAACGGCAAAGCTGAAACGCAAAGCCGTCAACTGACAGACGATCATGTTTACACTACATTTCGTTGCAACTAATGGCTCATTTTGTCAAATACCGCCTCCGTGATACCATGAATCACTCTAATGAATCACTGCCCGAGATTACTTGATAGATCTTCTAAGCCGGTAACTCGTTGGGCGATATTTTGTTCCGCAACATGTAGTGCGCTTTATAATGATATCGCGAAGTTTTAGTGGTAGTAAATTTTATCTTTATTGCTATGTTCTAAAGTTTATGTTTCGTCTACCAAATATATTATGACTGACCATTATTAAGCCCTGTCTGTTTTGATATTTTCTTACTTGAAAATGTTTTTGGTTTGTGAACAAGACGAATACTATAATGCCACATATATCGCTTAGTGTAAACACAACCTTATTTGATAAATCTTCCAACACTTAATATTAATAATTCACTTTACCGGATTAAGTGCCAGACGTAAATAAGTTTATATTTTATTCTGGATTTAATGGTATCGTTAATATTTGAGGCACGTAAGCCACGTAACGTAACAGTGGGACCAATATCTTAATGCAGCCAATTAATTACTAAGTAGCCATAAATCTAAGACCACTTTAGATTTCTTAAATCCAAAAAAGGTTCATTCTTATTTGGGACACAAAAACTGCATTGATGGTGGATAAAGTGTGTTGTGTTTCTAAAAGCTATTCTCAAAATAAAAATACCTAGTCCTGAAATCTTTTGTACGGTGGTATAGGTAGTGCTTTTACATAAGTCTGTGAATGATAATATTGAATTAATACAAATCAAATGCAACAACACGAAAGCGCTCTAGGAAGTTTTAAAATAAACAAAAATAGCTTATCAATAAATATCCGTGTGTGGCACACCATAAAGTTTAAATTAATAGTACGGATTACATATACCCAAACATCGAAACCGAAACGAGTGACTAGCCTGCTCGAATATACAAAATAACAAACAACACTAAAAGCGACAATTTTGTGGAACAGTGTTCATAAATTAAAGTTCATTAAAAGTTTTCTGAATGTTTATGAGCCAATTTTGTTTTGTTTTGTTTGCACACGTTGTGAGTATTCAGTTTCATATTTTGTCAGAGTAATTATTTTCAAGTAATAGAAGTCCAATTCAATGTATGGAGATAAGTGTTGATAGAGGAAATTTGAGGAAAAAAATATATGCCAACGCCACCTAGAGTGGCATCATCATCAGCCAATAGTAGTCCACTGCTGGACATAGGCCTCCCCATGAGCGCCATAACGCTCTGTCTTCAGCTTGCCGCATCAAGCTTCTACCTGCAGTCTTTCGCCGGTCGTCATACCACCTGGTCGATGAGAGTCCTACATTACGTCGTGGTCTCCACTCAAGAACACGTTTGCCCCAGAAGCCGTCGGTTCTTCGCGAGATATGGCCGGCCCACTGCCACTTCAGCTTGCTAATTGTTAAAGTGGCATAGTGGCAGGAAAAAGAGAAAAGAGGGCACCAATCTTTTCTCATTTAATTAAATTATAATATCGTAATCATTACTATAGTTTTAATAAATAGTTAAATATTCAAGATAAACCAAAGAAGCTTTAAGTTTAGATGCAAGAACATCATAAAAAATACAATTTCTAGAAAAAGCCAAAAACATTGTTTCATTTCAAGTTCTTTGGCTCAGCGAATGCCGCTTGCAATATTCATCATGTTGTTGGCTCCTGTGACTTTAAACGGTGCATGTCCGTTTTAGGGTACCTTAGTATTTTAACATCAGAATTCACAAGAAAATAGAATATTTTTAAGTAAGATATAGACCATATCTAGATAGATTATAATCAAACCGGTCTTGTGCCACCGTCATTACCATCATATTAATTAGTCTCAGATGTTTAGGCAAAACTAACGCCAAAACTGAACCGAAAAGGCTGAAATTTACATTAGTTGTAGATATAGATCTGGATTAACAGGCTACTAATTATCTCGATAAAAACCGTACTAAGAAAAATATAGATACATTGAAAATAGTCGTTGCCAAATCCAAAACAGTGCCCATGAGTAACAACCATGAGCTCCCTTTTAATTATAATTATTTGACAAGGAAAGTTTTTTTTTAGGTTTACTGAATAGTATGTTATCAAGTCTTTGAAAATAATGTTTTAAAAGACTTGATGGACGGAATTCTAATGTAAACTCATGCTTGTTACGCTTCGCCACATTTATTTTCATTTGTTCTCGCCACGATTGCTGCCAGTGTTCATAAAACTATGTAGTTTTCCTTGTTTTACACACTGTTTTATATTTCAAGAGCCGTTTTGGGAGTAACAAGACGTTTTATAGTATTGTTCTTTACATCTCTGTCATGCAAGAGTCTGCAACGGTCGAGAGCAATGAAAATGCACCAAAAATTATTTAGTACCTACCTACTTACGGTCTGCCATAGGATTTTCAATTCTTGATTACACAGATGGATAATACAATAATTTAATATTTTGAAAAGTTAGATGCTTTATTCATATAAAAAAAAAATACATTTTGGGTTCAAAAATTTACCTGTTAAACCTGGTATGTCTTAATCTGAACAAATAATTTAAAAAAAACCTAACAATAAACGAAACTTTTCATCCTGTTAAAACAAGTTCTGTGGCAATTTAATATAGACTTGAAATTAATTTACCTAATCTAGGATTCTGGAATATAATGTGTCAAACCTTGTTAGAGATGTTTGGGTTAATTTCCAAACTCGTTACACCAAACGTGACTCAGAACCTGTTAATTGGGCTACTAGGGCTTTAGAATTAGTTCTTCAAGTAGCTGCTAAGACTAACTGATCCCCTACTAAGGTTGGTAAATCGTTGCCTTCTTGAATACTGAGACTTGTCAATGACAATTTTCATGTAAATTTGTATAGGTACACTGCCGCTCAACAGTGTAAGCTATTTTATGGCCTCTGTCAAAGGGTAACAGCACTTTTTGAATTTGATTCTGTGACATTATGTAGTTATAAGTGGGTACTCGTATTATACAATGTGTTTTGTCGAACCTTGATCAAAAGAGATGTGCGAATACACGACATATATTTATCGATAAAAAACAAAAAATAAAAAATTATATGTTACCTATCTCAAAAATAAAGCCGATTTAATATTTTTTTTAATGAAAACTATTTCATCTGATTTTTTCTTCGTTTCTTTTTGAGTAAACGGTGTATTTTATTCAAAGTAGTCTCATTTGAAAGCTAGATAGTCTACCTAGCTAATAAAATAAGAAAAACAATCAATTTCGGTACATAAGCCTAGTAAAATCAATTTTCAAAGAAACGGAGAAAAAACCAGATGAAGTAGTTTTCATTAAAAAAATAATTAAATCGGCTTTATTTTTGAGATAGGTAACATATAATTTTTTATTTTTTTATTTTTATCGATAAATATATGTCGTGTATCTGCAAATCTCGTTTGATCAAGGTTCGACAAAACACATTGTATAGGTCACAATTTTTTTATTTCTACTCTTATTGATTTACCCGTAAAGATCAAAATTATGCGTCTATCTACCTATTCCAAAAGATCACAATTTTCATTATAATATACTTAATATTTTCTACTGCTGAACCTACAAGCACCATAGTAAGGCCACATCAATAATGACTTAAGTGGTAAACTATAATAGTTCACATGAGACCTGAATAATTAATATTGCGAACAATATCTCTGTAGTTGTAAGGCGTAGGTCCTGTACCTACTGTATCTACACTATCTAGATATTTATAGCCAAGTAGCGTCAGTACAATTAATAACCTCTAGTTGAACACGTCCAGATATCAAGCACAAGGACACAACATAACAATAACAATTACAGTAACATACAATACCATCAAGTGTTATGTGATAGATCCGACTCCTACTGGGAAATGTGTAACCGCTCCTATGGGTGCGATCTCATTCAATAACGTTGCCATAACAATTTCCTTATTGTGTTGCTTATTTTTCTGTTCGTTTGATTATTGGTGTTTAGGTGGTATTATTGGATAAGAAATGGGTTTTATTACTGTTAGTGGTCCACTTAAAACGATTAATCTAATTTGTATTTAATATGAATCTTATCTTCATTTGTTTCATAATTCATCATCATCAGCAGCCTATAGCAATCCACTACTGGACATAGGCCTCCCCCAATGAGCGCCATAGCGCCCTGTCTTCAGCTTGCCGCATCCAGCATCTACCTGCAGTCTTTTATAGGTTTTTGGTTTAATAATAACAAAAACTTTTTTCACGCGACGGAACGGAGACGGTATATTAAGCGTTTAGGGTGAAATATTGTTTAATGAAATGAGCAATCTCTGAAAGCACTAGGCCGATTATTTTAACGATGAGGAAAGTTTTTTAAGGTTCTATGGGAGCTAACCAGAACCTAGATCTTATACATTTTTAGTATTTTCATAATAATTTATTTTATCGAAACGGCTAGTTTTTTCGGATTATGTAGCAGCTATTTTATGAGATTATCGTGAGAAAAAAAAAGACCTCAGATATTTCAAGAATTATATTTATTTCAAGCTAAAACGGACGCTTTGATCTAGGTCTCTAATTACTAGTTTGTATGGTGATGAGTCATTTCAGTTCCCAAGAACTTCTTGGAAGTAAATTATCCTTGTCTAGAACTCTATATTATTTCACGTGCTATAATTTGGTAGGTTGTCTATGTTAGTTTAGTTACATAAATGACCTTACAGAGTCTCGTAAGAGTCACCTATAGCTACACGAAACCGTAAACGAATAACATTTATCGTTTCCAGTAATAATAAACCATTGTAATATTTTTTGTTACAATAACATTGGAAAGTTGAAGCGTATCATAACATGTATGTATGTTCTGAATAATGTAATCTAATGTCTGAAATATGTTTTATGATATTCTGGGAAATATTTCTTTGTTTAAATGTAAATGTAGTTTTTCCGAAGAGATGACTATTTCTTGGATTAAACTTTGGGTGTAGCTCGTACTTTTGACCATATAAGAACACGATCTGGGCCATATTATAGCTGAGCACACCTTTGTGGTGCGGTAAGCAAAATCTGTATCTCAATCTGGTATCTCAACCACAAGATCTGCTTATTTTGGCTTCATAATGCTGTGCCATATACAAAAAGATAATTAACACAAAATATTGTGCTATTTTGGATAAACAAAGCTACTCGTAAATACAAAGGGCTCCATACGAATAAACACAATTAATGTATTTTGAATCTAAAAGAGAAATTCGATATTAAAACAATGTCATTCAATGAATAAGTACAAATTTATGCTCCTACATCGAATACAAATGAGTTAGAAATAAAAATAAATAAATAAAGACTTGTAGTAAAATTACGAAAGAATTTCTATTTTATATCTGGTTAAATGGAGAAGGCTTTCTTTCGATGAGAGGTCCTTAATAATATTAATCTGTTTATCGACTCTTATTATTATGTAAATGCATTCTCATAATATTAAGCTTCATATAAGAGAGTTTGTAAAAAAAAATATGGATATAGAAGAGCTGTATTTTTATGTTATAAAGAGATAGATTATAATAATAGTTTAAAAACTGTGTTCCAATCTCAAAGTATATTATCCATAACCACGAACGAAATGGTTAAATTCCTCTAACGTTGTCTGCCGACTTGTTTATTACACACGGCGAATCATAAAACAGTTTCAAGGTTAACTTTGATTGTGATGACCTTAGAAGAATAATCTAGGAAACTGGAAGACTAGTGTTGTACGGCTGAAAGAGGAACTTAGTAAAATGAAATAAAACTGTAAAATAAATTAAAGGTTAACACTTTGACTGCTGAAGTCACGGTATGTGTTTTCTACAAGTGACTAATATGCGAACGAAACGCATGTGCGGCGCAACACAACCGCTGTGTAGAGCGGCAGCACGAATTTTTTAGGTTTAAAAAAAGATCGCAGTCGTCGAAAAAATATCGCAGTCAAAGTGTTAAATGAAATACTTACCTAAGTATTCAAAATTAGCAATTCTATAGAATATAATAGAAACTATTTATTTGTGTTTCATATAAAATAATACAACTTAAGAATTAATAATAATAAAGAAAACAAATTAGGAACGAATAAAAGAATTAAAATACGAGAACACAGAAAGGCTGCCGGCTCAGCATTAAATGCTACATTGACATAAGCCAGTGCAGCGCTGGTTTTCAGCGGCGCCAGGGTGCTGAGTGCAGCACACAACACAAATCACTAATGATAACAATTTAACACGCAAATCACAAATTAAAACACTAATAACAACAATATTCTGACCAACTAAAACCCATAAAGGTAGGTTTTGGCAACATTGCACTTCTCCGATAATCGATTCCTACAATTTGATACCTAAAATAATATACGGTAATTTATGTATAAATAATACTAAACGAATAAATAATATTTGTTGGTTTGGTAATCTTTTTTTATATTAAATTTGCTATACAAATCTTGCGAGCAGAAATTATTAGAAGAACTTACCTAAGGGTTAAAAAAATAGCTGCTTCCTAGCTCTTTGATTTGAGGTCATACTTGAATTTTATGTGATTTAAATAGGTCGAACTACAAAAGGATTGGTCAATGAATAGGTTCTTTGAAGAACATCGTAAAGAACGTAAATTATTGGTTTGTATGATGTGTGTTTGACTTACGAAACCTTGTATTGGAGTGGTGATAACTTTTGTTTAAGACTACGAAACAATATAGCAAAGCAAGGTTGTTTTTAAACCTACCTAAATGCTTATCTATGTATTGTGTTATGTACCTATATCAGTTATCTAGTACCCATAACATGTGGTGGATGTTCAGTATTATTTATTTATTTCTTTACAGAAAACATTGAACATAATCCAATATTCTAAGCGAAAACAAATAATAACTGAGTATAAATGGGTCACATTGTTATGAAACTGGGTTTCAGAGTTAAGGTTTCCGAGATAAACAAATTCTTTCACAAGAATTCAAGAATCTTATCTCACGGTCGACACTATGTCTCTTGCGACATTACTCCAGTTACAAACCCAAATTAGAAACTTTTAGCAATAATAATTAGCTTCACAAGTGAAACACACAGATAGAACAAATTATCATAAATTATTAAAGAAAAAAAAACAGGATAAAAGATTCCAGATGTGCCAGGACATCTGCACCCGAATTTAATGTTCCCCAAGGCAATACACTAAACAGCGAACACACCAAATTTAAAGCAAATCGCTCACTGGATACGTTAACGGAAATAGAAGACACATGATCCCGCGGGAAGTCAAAAAAACTTAAAGGAGAAACACATGACCTCATTTGTCGCAACAGAGAATTATTTATTACGTTTGATACACCACCGGGTCTTTGTCTTCGAGAAGTGTTCTGTGATTGAATTCGATTGATGTTCTGAATTTGTTAGTGACCATTTTTTGTGCTCATTTTTCTGTACTTTTTTGTGTTATCCGTATCAATTTATTTTTTAGTTTTTAAAAAGAAACCACGAGGAATTTTCTAAATTATTTTAAATGAAATAAAAGTTTGTCATAATTTTTATGCGTAAAAATAAGAGTGTTCTCTTATTTTTAGGCATAAAAATTATAACTCATCGGTCATCAATAACTCTGGTCACAAAAATTCACAGGAAAGTAATGCTTATCATCGAGCCCATAAGTACCATGTCTTGTTTTTATGTCATCTCTACTTTTTCTAAGCTTTGTATGCGTTTGCCAGATGTAAACGTGTAAGTGACGACTAATGACTTTCTGGCGACGATGTAAACATTCATCGGAGCACTGTCAAAATCATCACGAGGGTGCCGGAAAAAAGTGGGAGGAAATTTGTTAATTTCTTTTAAGAATAATGGTTATGCATTAACGGAACAGTGTGTTAGAAGTTTCAACTTAATGCATAACAGCAATAATTAGGTGTTAAATTCTAGTTATATCGGTTTAGAAACCACAAAAATGTAATTTATGAAATTAATATAAAAGGATCCTTAGGCAATACACTACTTATTAAAAGTTTGACTGCGACAAAATTGAGATAAGTATACAAATAAACCAAATGGAACCAATGGATGAAATCCGAAACACAATTTGCTACACAAATCAACATAGAAGCCAAACGGCGACGAACAAAAGAAAACGTAACCCGATACAACTCTGTTAAAATGTTTACGAATGCTTATATTTGACGAAATCAAACAAGATTTTGAGTGGCGTTCCACAAAAATACAAGCTGAAGGCAGTAGCGAAATTCAATGTAAACAATAGTACAAAGTCGAAGCGAGATTATTGGAGAATTTGTTTTAAGCCACTTGAGGCACTTGTAAATATTTGGTAAGCTTTCCTGCGCAGAGCGCTTCACCTGCCAGTGATGTGAAGGTTTAATGTTATTTGTTTTGCTAGAAAATTGAGACGCGATTCTGTTTGACTAGGTTCAGTTTGATTTACCCATTTGTTCTGTAGGTAATGTTCCCATTTAATGTGCGTATTGTGTTTCCAATTCCACTAGCAATTTGTATAGGTATTGATTTGTAGGTTCAAAATTTCGTTTTAGTTGCGGCTTCTAAGGTTTCAACAATTTTTAAAGTCATTTTACACGTAAATTTAGAAAATTATCATGAATGTATAACATAAAAATTCATTGTTCCATATATCCTGCATGCCATGTGTTATCAATCAGCGGATCCCCACTCCACACGCTTTATGTGAGACAAACAGATAGACAGTCGTAAACCTGATGAGATGATTGGAACCACGTTCAGATTCAGCCGTGCGTTTGCTTTTAATTAGAGGAAACTTTAGTCGGGAGGAAATAGAAGCTGTGAATAGTGTTTGATGTAAATCAGAATATTATGCACCCAGAATTACTGTTTGAAGCAAGTCATAATAATACATCACAACACGCTTGTAGAGCTGATTCTGTATACTAGTTCAGAGAAAGGAACAGCTAATGATTATTTATCGGGATAGAAACGAATTGAAGAAGCGGGCCTTTGCCTAACTAGGGCAAACAGATAAAATGTACTAGAAAAAATTTGCTTTAAGGATTTTTTTATCTGAATGATAAAGGCATTATTATAATAATTAGGTATCGGGTATGTACCAAGTACCTTGTTAAATTTTCTCTACGTTTCCACTGAGTTACAGCGAGTGGTTACGGGGCGACTGGATGTATAAATCATTATATAAATAATAATCATTATAATATGTTACCAAATGGCAAAAGTTTAAAAATGAAAAGTAACCAAAATAAACGAAGAATAAAAAGCGCTTATACCATTTAACCATACTTATGTATGTATGTTTAATTCCTCTCTTCAATAAAATTGAGATGAATTCTGATGAAAGTCTTGTTTGGTTACGAAACGAATCGGTTACGCAAACCTGTCGCGAAACAAAGAGTATACTTAAGTCAATTTCAAAATTCATGCCCGATTACTCGTTTTCCGCGATGCCGGAGATAAACACCAGGTTCCCCATGCATGTCAGCCGCTTGAATTATGCTGTCAGTAATAAGTCGCCTTCCCGCTACGGTTGCCGTATTATTACCGTCAAAACATTGTTAAAACACAGTGCTGTTTTCCGCAGACGTCTCAAACCGCACGTAGCAATCATCATTACGAATCAATCGTCGAAAGGCAGATGTGTAACAGTTACACTTCATCAGTTCCAAACTCTTTTCGTAAAAGAACGACATTACATTTTAGAGTAGATGTACGATTCTGGTATTTATGGTGGTGGGAATAGAGACGGGGTTACCAGAAATCAGTTTCGGTACCGGATGGAACACGCAAAGGGTTGAGTGCAAGCGGCTATATCGTCGTCATCGCGTGGATCCCTATATTTAGAATGTCACTTAATAGCGTACAATTTTGCAGGCAATACCATCGATTGTGTAGGTGCATTCAGAGTAAAATGCTCGACGGAACGGAAAATTTGTCGCGCCATTATTCGCACTGGCGCTTCGGACGATTAAATTCGGTTCAACCCGTGAGTTTTAGAAGGATATGCTGTGAAACTGGTTTTCGCTTGCATGGTCTTTCACAATATTTTTCATGAAAAAATTTAGTCCGAATTTCACAAAATGTATACGTATCTCCCCGTATACCAGCCAGCCTACATAAAACTGTTCAAAAATAATTGCCGTCCGCTTCCCCAGTACAAAACTGTCTTCAAAGATTTCAAATAAAGCAATTTATCATCCGAGATAACGCTGTTTGAAAACATTAAGTCGGCGAATAAAATAATCGCCTCGAACAAGATTTCTGTCTCGACTCCTGAATTCGATTTGTCCTTACTGGATTGTAAGTTAATACCCTGGCGCCGCGGTGGCAAGCGTTTGTTTATATCTAAGCTGTCGTTATGACGGTGTTTACCGAACAGCGTATCTTTATTGGTACAAATTGTTTGCTGATATAAATATTGATTGAATTATGCTCGGTCTATTTTCTGAATAATTCGTTTAGTCTGTGATGTGACCAAAGTAAACATTGCTCTAGATATAGAATACTTAGTTATTTACATTTATATCGTCAAATCTATTTTGAATCTCTCCAGATAAATTTACTATTTTAGTTTAATTTAAGACTGCGTGCTTGCAAATTTTGGTGCCATCTTAAATTTGCGTAACTCCGTCGTCAAAGAATATTCATTACAATACAAAGGGATATAAAACGATTACGTGAGGAGTTTGTACGGACCTACTTTCTTCATGTACTTTTTTTATCCTAACAGACAATAGCAGACTTAAGTTCCGTCTTCATTGCAAGACTCCGTGTATTTATTCCCAAAACGACGTAAAGCAGATAAGCCCCAGAAAAATCCCTTTTAGATTTACCCGTAATCCCTTTGTTTCTGCTTTTATTGTTTCCCGTACAATAATGAATTAGACTTTCGTGTACATATTATTTGCTTAGGGTCACTTTGTTTGGATTCGAGCGGTGCATATCCCATCAGGGTAGGGTTAGGTAAATCAATGGTGGGCGTTTTACAAGGGGGTTTTCAGATTTATCGTTCTTTGTTTTGGTCCCCATTATTTTGATTTTCGATGTACCTAGTGTATGTATTTTCCTCAAAGGTTTTGCAAATAAATCTTGTTATTGTTTGGTGTTCTCTGATGTAGTAAAAAAGTTTCAGAGAAACAACCAGTGTGGAACATTTTAGATGATATCGCGACTATATCCTTCATAACACAGATTTTTTTTTAATGTTGATAATTTTGTTTGCGCTATACTCGCCTAAATAAAATTTTCCATACATGAGTTTATTTCAAAACCCGAAATAATGTTGCTACATGTAGAATACAAGTGCTTGCATGACGAACGGATGGAAGGAAATGCCTAACAACCAATCACGTCAATACATTTTGTAGTTAGATCGATAATTATACAATACAATATATAGCTCTAGGAATGAGCAAGCTGAAGTGGCAGTCGGTAAACGTAGAGTAAGACGCCCTCCGACCAGGTGGGATGACGACCTGCGAAAGACTGCAGGTAGATGATGGATGCGGCAAGCTGAAGACAGGGCGCTATGGCACTCATTGGGGGAGGCCTATGCCAAATAGTGGACTGCTATAGGCTAATGATGATACATACAATCTCTATGCAATTTAATAAAATGGTAAAGCGATTCCTGCGACTTATCGAGATGAATTCGATAATTATTTTATGGCAAAGTATAATCATTATTTAATAGTAATTGTGATTGCTAGATTGCACAGGATTTATAGCTTTCGATTTTGTCACATAACTATTTATTTATCACCAAAAAGTAGCAGCCCAAGAAGTATCAAAGATCAAATCATATTAGTTGTTTAGGTATAGGTTTTACCTGATCACAAGTATTTACCCTGAATATAAGTTTGAGTTATAATTGAAACCTGTATATATAATTATTAATTATACTTGTTAATGTTTGAGCATTAAAATATTCACGGATTCCGGAGTCATTAGTGTGGAAATTCCACGAATTTACACAGCTGACACGGTTAATGACGTGAGTAAGTTTTGGAACTGTTAAGGAATGCAATGTTACGACATAATGGACCAGCCGATTTCCCAATGGATCTCAAAGGATTTAAACGACCCTAATTTCGTTCAAAAATCAAACCGTTTTCTGTTTGCAATGTTCGTAACTTTCAAGAGCCTTAAGTAAACCGCAGACCAGATGAACTGGTCTTTGATAAAACTCACGGCTTCTACTAGTAGAAAAAGATTGAAGTGAATAGAAATATATTTCCTATTGTAATATATATCCTATTAATGAAATTTATTTCCTATTTGATAATATTTGGTTAAGTAGCTGACAGAACTTTCTTAGAGCTTATTTGCAGACTCAGTTAACAGTTAAAAGTGTTATTAATTCTTATTCTCAAGTGTAAAACTTGCAGCGGTCTATGCCTATGAGAAGAGGTGAAACTTTCCTGCTATAGAGAAACAGAAATATCATTTCTCATGGTACAATAACCATAAGACCAAACTTCTACATCCCGCCTTCGTCGCCACGAAGGAAACCGACACAAAAGCTTGAATTAATTCACTTAAAACTGTTTTCCAGTTTATGCGGACGAAGCATTCTGCTTGTTTAATTGTGAGAACGGTGACTCGCGCGAGTCTGATACGATTATGAACGAGACTTGGCCGTGTGCTTTGTTTTGGTCTAGAGGGAAGAGTTGCTTATAAGGACTCATCCTTCCAAAAGGGTGATGATATTGATCAGTAGATTCCTTTAATGATATTCATAGTGCATCACTCAAAATTAAAATTGAAAAGAAATCCTCAATTTTTTTAAAGCATTCACTACCGGCTGAGCTGGAAGTAGGCATGTTCAGCAACTTGTGGGCAAAGACAACCATAGAGTGGAGCCCACCCAACGCTAAGAGGCTACGTCGAAGGCCCAGGATGAGATGGCGTGACGAGCTCGAGGCACTTCTTCCATCGTGGTCTGTTGCAGCGTTGGAATGCGAGGAGTGGAAGGAGAAATGGGAGGTCTTTGCCCAGCAGTGGGCCAATAATAGCTAAAAATCAAATAAATAATAATAATACTAGAAGTTTTTATTAACACGCCGGTTATTATTAACTTAAGATCTTATAATATTACCAACAAAGACTCCGCCTTTCAACGACAAAAGGCAACGGTATCGTGACGAACCAATAATTGAGTTGAATAATTACCCTATCAAACCTATCATCTCGCTTATTCAATAAGGTTATAATTTCGTCGTCAGCTGTTTGATTGAAATTCACGGTTATAGAGGGATTGTTGATTGAATTTGAAATATTGGGCTAAGGTTTGTTATAGGGATCTTTGTTTGGAATTATTTCGCCTGAAATATTTTTACTTCATTTCATCACAGCCTAAGCTGATGAAGTATGTGTTTGTAAGCTGCTGGGCGCAGACCTCACTGTTATATGATATAACGTTAACTTACACAGTTTTTATTACTTTCATTGTAGCATAAGAATATTATTTTTATCTATAAAAAGGTTGAAGCTTTTTGGTGGAAGTTTGGGATCCCAATATATGTATATATACAGTATAATCCCCTCCCCTGGTACTTTCCACTATCCTATCCATCCATGGTTGTCTGGTAAAGATCGCTCTTGAGCGATAAGACCGTAAATTGTAATTAATTTTTAAGTTTTTTCTGTACATAGTTTTGTATTTAAAGTGCAATAAAGAATTTTCTATCTATGTATAATCTATTCGCTTGACACGACAGAATCCATTTTAACGTTTTTTGTTATCGACAAACATATATATTCAGGTAGACCATCGTGTCCCAGCGAACATGGTGCACCCCTGCAAATTGCGCAAAGAGCCTGGGCATTGAATGGGTTAAGATACCTACTATATTAAATAAACTAAATCCCTGACCTTATAGTAACTGATGGTATTAGTTTACTACTATGTTCGAAAATAAGGGCCTTGACGGAAAATAGCAATCGTTCCGTATTTTCTATGAAAACTGGCTCTATTTTAAAAATCTCGTTAACGGTCACTGTATCAGTATCAGAGACACTGAAGAAACTAGACAGCCTAGCCTTGGGTAATAACAGAATGGGCACACTTGCAGTTGCCCTACTTTTTTATCGCTAGCCTGCAGATTTATGGATGGTGGTGGTGATATCATGGCTTTATGAAAGTGTACTAGATTAGTAATGGATTCTTTACTGCTGAAACTATATCCTTTCAGCAAGGTATAAAGCTGTAAAAATTCAATCTAGTGGATGATTAAGGTATTAAAAAGTTTACTGCAAAGTGCACTTTATGATATTTAGGTAGAAGACTTATTTTAAAAGTTGTTTTGTATATTATTTTACTAGCTGCTATTTTTATTATTGCGTCTTTGAACAGACTAAAAACGTCATAAAACTCTAGCTATTAGTACCGATATTTCGATTTGCTTTGGTTTCGATTTGAATACCAAATGACGAATGAACTGCATGCAAATAAGCGCTTTGAATCTTCACAGAGTCGCAGAAGAATTTTCAATTTGTAGGCTCATTAAAATGAAGTTCTGTTTATGTGAAATCATAAATTAAAAACAAAAATATGCACATACCCATCGAATTATTTTAATGCAGATTTTTTTAATGTTTCGTATTTGTACTTTGAAAGTTCCGAATTTTGTGAATTCGGAACTTTCAAAGAACATTCGTGAAACCTAAAATACCATCTTACCTACCTACTTTTTACCAGTTCAAAATGTTTATAAAGCTTTATACCTTGCTGAATGTATAGATTTTCATATTACTTATTACTCTTGAAATAGATAACTGTCCCTAGAATTCGTTTTTTCTGTGTGGATTGAAGTTGATCACCCTATGTGTAGTCTGAGTTAGTCATACGTTGTCTAACATAAAAATAATAAGAAATCTACGACTGATGAAAAATCTCAACCGAGAGGTCACTTTATCGCCACTTACATTGCAAATCCAGCCATTTACAATCGTACCTGTACTCTAAACCAGGAACGCTCGATTCGGTTAGAAATATAATCTTTACATTATTCATTTAGTATTTATCTGTATAACACATTTTGGACCTTACTCTCTGTCTCAATTGTACTGTATCTGTCCAGATATCCCATAAAACATTAGTAAGTAAAATTTTGGCTGTATTCAACTATAAGAAGAGCTTTTCACATCATTAATTGGGCTGCTGTATTGATTATCCATCATTATATTTTTAAGTATTTTTTCATATAAAATGGTCAAAAAATAAAATAAATCCTTAGACGACGAAATAAAAGCAAATATTTTTTCAGTAAAAACTCTACCTCATCTTTCTACTCTCATAAATTCTTCAAGATATTATATTTATTGTTGATTTTTTTTTTGCCCTGCCCATATCCATCTTTATTAACTAAAAACATAGGCGAAACCACGTATGCGGTCTATAATCAGGGGGCTGATCGAATTCAAGTTTCCAATCCACTGAAAGCCGTACACGTGAACAAGTAGGTGTGAACAACACGCCTCGTTTATGTTCAAAAGATCTGAATGGATGCAACATCTGCTGAAATGGTAATGGACGTATTACTGATATAAATGGAGGGTAGTCTGAAATTATACCCGCTGGGGAAAATTGAAGTGATTTTTCAGATTATGCAACGCCAAATTCTCGGCTCATGCTATATTTTGAGCAACTTTTATTGATAACACTGCACAGAACACACGAATGATAAAGTGAGATTATGAATATAGCATTTCTAAAATATTTGAAGCAGCAACGTTGCGTAATAATAACTCAAAAAATGTTGCAGTTAACAAGATAAACAAGTTGCATTAACACGGCTGAGTGTGAGTGTGGACCGCTCAATAATTCCGAGAACCCTTTAGGCGAGAATCATGAGCAGTAAATTTGCAAATAAATGGCCCTTGACGATTTTCGCACAGTCAGTGAAATGAAGGAAAACAGTCGATGGTTGTAAACACAGAGTGATGATACAAGACAGCGTGAATAATTTTTTGATGAACTTTTTTTTAAGTCACAGAGTTGACAAAACAGTTAAGGAAAATTATTTTTTTTGGTCAAAACATAGGCATATGGCACGTGACCCTGTAATAGTTAAAATATAAACTATGATAGTTTAAACTATGATACTATGTTTTTTCTGAAACTGTTTACGTTTTCTCGTAGGAGCATAAGTGACTCAGGATAATTCGAAAACACCAAATGAGATTTGTCTACCAGACAACGACTCATCATAACAAACAGCGCTGTGAAGACTTTTGTGTTTATAAGACGTGGGAAGAGAAAGATAATATAAATGTTGACCCTGTAGAAAATTATAATTCTCACAACATAGTCCCATTGACCGCCCCTGTGTCAGACAAAATATATTATCCAGCCAAACACGATTCACAATAAATCCTTACACTTTCAACCCTTTTGTGCGACACTATGTCAAAATAGAGCATAATCTCTGGAAAATATCAATGATTTGTTAAAGTGATAAATGGTAGGAAGCGGTTTATATCAATTATTCGATTCCATGTGATTGTTATACGTGATTGGTTCGACAATGGTTTATACCAGGAGGATTTATTGGATTTGTGATTAGTTGCAATTTGGTTTAAATTGATTACGGTACGCGATGCTTTGGACAGTTCTCACATAATTTTCATTTATCATCACCATCAATGTTTAATATTTCATTTTATAGGACAATATGATTAGTTTCTGTTTAGGCGTAATGTTTTATTGCTTCTTATAATACTGCTGACTTACTTCCTATTGAAAATAATGCAGCAGTTTGCAGTTATCTCAATTGATTCAATTGTAAATACTAGTACTAAGTTTTTCCGATTATTTGATTGTAAATTACATAGATAGATAGATAGATATATTTATTTATTGATACAAATTTGTTACAGTTTATATACATATAGATAGCATCTTAAATCCTAACATAGGTTTATCTAGACACTAGAGTTCTCTTAACAATAATACGGTTAAAATTAAAATTAATGGTAGCATCATCGGTAATTAGCTGGGTAGGTAGTCACGCAAACAAGCATAGTGAATTCGCTGTCCGCTGCATGGCTTGGTAGCCGCACACAGGCGAATAATCACATTTTGTTTTTTTTTTGACAGTAAAGTAGATTTTTTTGTCTTTGGATTCTATCCACTGACTTGTTCGGTTCCATAATTATTTTGTCCAAAAACCACAACCAGGTCGATCAATAACTTTGAACACTAAGCGAACACAGGGTGTCTATTTTTTTTAAAACCATTTTCGTCGATTTCTGTAAAAAGTAAAAGTTAGAAATAAACTAATAA
This sequence comes from Eupithecia dodoneata, assembly GCA_947044415.1. Lineage (NCBI taxonomy): Eukaryota > Metazoa > Arthropoda > Insecta > Lepidoptera > Geometridae > Eupithecia > Eupithecia dodoneata. The sequence continues at coordinate 4,621,279 of OX345665.1, forward strand.
TGCGGTTTTTGTTTTCTTATAAATCGATGGCATGACTCCTTTCACGACTTTTTTCTAACTCTCGAGGTATCGCCCTTCTCAAAAAACCACGCTGTATATTTAAATCTGTGACATAGGCTATGTTCAAAGTTATCGACCGTCCAATAGCAGAAGCCTAAAACGGATTATTTTTGTCCGTCCACTTGACAGGAACGATAAATACCTGCCCCACTTTGAACAATCATGCTGGAGGAAGTGTGCTAAATTACATATTGTTAACTTAGTGCGGATGTGGACACACGGCGCGGTAAAATCATGCGACGAAAAATCGTAGTGTGAATGATTCAGCGCGATTCGTTGCGAATTATTTGTTTATGTTACGATACAATTTTACAATTCCGTCACATAACTTACGCAGTTAAAGATAAAACCTGAAAACCCTTTAAATTTCACAATTTTTTTTTGTTAATCCTACATAGTTATCTTCAATTTTTACTTATCTTTTTTTGTAGACTAGTGTCGATACGAGCACCATTTAATAAAGTGTAATCTCAGAAAAAGCAGGAAATATTTGAAAACATTTAGTTTCTTTATGATTTTACAAAGATTACGGGTGGCGTGTTGTGCTGTGCACTAACCCTCACCTAACAAAAATTATCAACATTCGCATCGCACCGCATCGCACCGCACCGTAATTCATCTCAGCTCAAATGTATTGTAATGAAATGCGTCTGCAACTGTCCTACAGTGATTACTGAACCGAGAAATTGCTTAATCAGTCGACTGTGTAATACGCAATGATTAGACTGGTACAGATATGAAATCGACGGGAAAAGTGCGTTTTGCGGTGCATGCCTAATGACTTACCAGCTGCATGGAAGTAATTTATTACCTCCTATCTTCTGCACTCGCCTTGCACACGCTGTTACTAGATCTTATTGTATTAGATGTAGTAGACGCCGCCGTCGTGACGTAATAATGCAATACGCATACCTATGTACTTAGGATACAGTATGTCTAGCTAGATAGTAATCCTACTAATATAACCTATAAACGCAAAAGTTTGTATGTATGGATGTTTATTACTATTTCAGGTAAAAACGACTAAACGGATCGGTCTGAAATTTTGCATACATGATAGAAAAAACCTTAAAACGTTTCATAGAAACTACACGTGCGCAGCAGAAACTAGATAACCATATTTTTGCTTCTGCAAGACACAGAATACAGTGTTAATATTAATGTTTTGAAAATATATCGCGAAAATCTTTGTTGGTTTGTCATTGATAGAACGCTTTGAAACAGCTATCTCCAATCCATAATAGGAAGAGATCCAGTAAGTAAGCCGCAAATAAAGTAACATAATTTTATTCTCTTAAAGTAAATTGACCTGACTTTGCCAAGGAATTTCCTTTCCAAACGCACTTCTCACATTTACTGGATAGTAAAGCTTTAATAAATCAAAATGCTATTAATTTCTTCATCAAAAATACCCAATCGTTTAATATTTTACATCACAAGCAGAGCCCCGAACGGTGAAAATAAGTTGAGAACGAAAAATAATTAATTAAAAACTTGATTTTGCAATATGGGGCTTCAGATTATTGGGTCTTTTGTAGAGCAGTGTCGATTTTTTCCTCCAATCTTCAGATAGAGGTGACTTTAACCTACGTTTAAATATAAAGTTAAACCATACCACAATCTAAAGGTACTTCGCTCAAGCATTTGATTGGATATCTTAAAATATTAATTTTAGATTCTTACTTATTTGAGTTTAGCAATCATAACGGTTATTAAAAATCATAAAGCGAGGACACATAAATGGTTATAAGTTATTATTTAAGTTATCTGTTAAGTGTGTAAAACTATTTGTCATCCGAATAAAGCAAAATAAATAAATAAAGACCATCTCTAGTCGCAGCCAGTACAGAAAGATTTCTTTGGCCGCAGAGTTTCTTGCAACAAATTCTAACATTTAATATATTAATTAGTTGGTATTTTAAAATTATCAATTTACTTTGAACTTAGTAGGTTTTAATGAAGCTTATTAATTCTTATAAGCGTAGCTAAGATATGATTCAGTATGCATTGGATTAAAAATTTCTTTTGTTCAACCATTTGTGCACAACAAATTTTAATTTTACTAATGAATATGTTGGCCTTCTGCTACTAAAGTCATTTAAAACGGGATATTTACCATGATTTGATTTTTGAGTTATCCAATATTTCGGCACAGTTTCATGCGCCATGATCACGGAATAACTGAAGGCACTTGCCACAGTGCCTTCAGTTATTCCGTGATCATGGCGCATAACTGGCGGAATAACTGAAGGCACTTGCCACAGTGCCTTCAGGGGCCTAATTCCACTAACACAATCTCCTCACAATGACAGTAGTATCGCGTCTAAATCGCCACAATTGACACCTATTGGTATCCTACAAGCACAATCTTTCTCAGTCTCAGTTGTATCGTGGTCGTATCTATGAAACTTACAATTGTGACAAGTTGTCGCATTCTAATAATCACAGTCTCTTGTATCGCTTGCGATAGCAAGCAAACATGGAATTCTATTGTTATTTTGACGGCTAATTTAGTCTATGGTTAGAGATTTTGACGAGATAATGGACGATTGAACAAAGGTAGCTCTCGGTGCTATTGTGCTTGTGAAATAATAGTGAAATAATAAAAAGTTCAATGAGTTTCCTAATTCGAGCGCGTCTGCAACTCATTATAAACTCTCGCCGGCTGTTAGAGCGTCAAAACCGGCGACGATCTAGAGCTCTTCTGCGAAAGACGTTGGACCCCTTGCATTGCAGGACAAGGAATTTACAAAAACCTATCGTCTTATCAAGGGGACAGTCAAAACATAAGCGGAAGATCTCAATCCTCATATTCGTAAGGAACGCCGGCCGTACTGATCTGATGGCATTTCCATAATGATCAATGTAAGTAAAACAAACTATCTTTGTTGATTAAATTCCCTCTTGCCTGAGCTTTATAATGTTTATTTTATGTAACTAGATAGTACCTACTATTTAAAACAATTTATTTTGCAGATATTGACTGCACTGGCATTTGTCGCTCATAGCCCGCTGTTTCCAGAGCTGTGAGGGTGGCACTTATTTTGGTCTATCCCATATATGTTCCTTTGCCAACACGAAGAGATCAAAGCAACAAATTAAAGAGCAAGTGAGTTCATGAATATGATACCTATATATAGATTAGAAACTGTCGAAATCAGATAAGTGTCTGTCTCCCTTAAACTCGAGACCTTTTACCATACTTTGATCATATCGTCATGATTAAAACAGAAGCTAGCTTAGCTGTTTAGTACCCCTCACACTTTGTACCTAAACCCTAATTATACATAATGTATATACATTCATTGTTATAATTTTCTACAGATTGCAGAAGAATTGAAAGCCAGCGCTGAAAGCTGTTGTAGAGTCAAACCAAAACTTCTAGCCGGTCAAGCAATGCAGCAAGCTGTCGTTGGCAAATAGTGGCAAGGCATGGAATCAGCCATGTCGACAAGATAATGGCTGTCGTGATGATAATGTAAATAGTATTAATAAATTCATTTAAACACTTAAACTCCACATGTGAGATTATGCATTGTTGTAGTTTGTGTTTTAGTTTTTAAAGATAAGCTGTTACCACATTGTTTTCTGTTATTGCTATAAGTTATTATAACTTTTCATTCAAAAATGTCTATGTTGGCATAAAAAATCTTGTATTCTACTGAGTATCCAAGAATCTGCAGGTTTAGAGTAAAAATAAATACCATTTTTTATATACAAATTTTTTATTCATTAATATAATAATGTATGTACACTTATGCTAATTAAAACAACACTTAAACTAATCAAAAGCGCTCTAAGCTAAACACTTGTCTAATTGTTTTACATAGGTAGGTTATAATTGTGTTATGTTTTCAAAAGACACAAAGATTGAGTGGGAAAAAAAATGCTCCGCAGACCATGTAAATCTTTGTAGTTGCAACAATGAAGCGACAACAGCATACATTTTCATATTTTGTATTCATTGTAGTACTGAAAAAGAACGGTAGATTATTATTAGGTATTAGTAGGTAGACCTATACAACAAAGAGTGGGTTCTCCTTACTGAGGACCGAGATGAGTGGAAGAAGGGGGGAGGCCTTTGCTCTGCAGTGGGACACTGCGGGCTAATATAACAATAATAATAAAAATTAGTAGGTACTAGTTTATGCTTGTAAAAGTGTGAAACTATCTAAGCAACTACATGGTATTATGGGCTCTCTGTACTTGTTTGCGATAAAAAATAGAGTAGGTATTAAGTATAGATCATATAGAATAGAATAGTAGTTGCATTTCTTACCAATCTCCACTCGTCTCCCGTTTTTGATGGCGAGTCTGAGCTAATACCATTTCTTTATGAGATCGTTCCACTTCCTTCGAGATAGCTCTAGGATAAGATAAGGCATTCTAGATTAATGCCCTAGCGCATATATCGGTGGTAGTCAAGGAGGGCCTTAATTTGTTTCAGCATTTCATCCATTGATTTTGTGTGGGAAGGGAAATCAAACATAAATAACAAAATGTTTTATTTCTTGAATACGAGTAACTTTGACATGAGTTGCTATATGACGTTTACATTGACAACTTGAAACTCTTTTATCTATGTCATTAAAGCTTACTACTCACAAATTTTATTAAAATCGTGATTTTGTTGCGTTGTAAGTATTTGAAAGCGATGTAAATAGACTTTTACGCAATTGCAGTAATAATTTGAATTGTTAGATACCTATAAACCCTTAATTATGAGTGCAAGGATTCATAAATATTTGGTCCGCCATTTCATATTTATTTTATGATGTATACGGCAACACCTACCATACTACTCAATAACAATACAATAGTAAGCGATTGAGACAGCTGTCACAATTTAGTAGGATACCTTATAAACGTAAGACACAATAGCTATGACAATTGTATGGAGCCATAGTCGTGTTTGTTTTAAAAATAGTGGAATTAGGCCCCTGTTATTCCGTGATCATGGCGCATGAAACTGTGCCGAAATATTGGATAACTCAAAAATCAAATCATGGTAAATATCCCGTTTTAAATGACTTTAGTGTTGATAACCATGATAGTTTCAAAAGGCCTTCTGCTACTTCAGCTTGCAATTTCTTTGAGCTATGTTGTCCTCTGTCGCATATATTCGTTACAAATCCTGTGCCACTCATATCAATATAGAGAAATACGGCACTATCAGCGAGAGCCAATAACATGAAACTTAGAGAGAGAGTTTATATTTCGTGTAGAAAACTTCTGCAGTGCTATAAAATTCCTAGTGAAAGATAATTATAAAGTAGCCAGTGAGAAGTTGTGGTAAGCAGCAATAATGCATTGGCATAATTGTTGCTGGATCGCGGAACTTCTGAAGCAGATACTATTAAACTTTCCGTTCGGACATAGCACTGTTGAAGATAGCATGCTCACTTCGCAGATTCGGCGCTACACCGTATCGGGGCCGGGCCGGGCACGGCCGGGCCACGGACAGATATTTGATGATTCTTAACCGACTTCAAAAGGTTGTCAATTCAACTGTATCTTTTTTATGTTTGTTACCTCAGAACTTTAGACGGGGTGAATGGATTTTGGTGATTCTTTGTTTTTATTTGAAAGCTGGTGCTTCCCGTATCATATTAAGTAATATCAGTCATCTAGTATCCATAACACAAGCTCTCTTAGCTTGGGGTTAGATGATGCTGTGTGCATTGTTCAGTATTATCTATTAATGAATGACGATAAATTAAAACGAACCTACCTACTAGTAATTCTACTATCATAATTAATATAAATAAAATAAATAACTTAAAATTTTCTAGCCCCAAGCTAAGCGCAGAGCTTGTGTTATGGGTACACGATGACTAATAAAATATTATGTATACTTATTTGCGTTAGCAAATAACGGCTGCTTAGGAACACGTTGACAAATCATAATACCTAATTGTATTGGGACCATTAACGTTACGGTATGACAACGAACAATATTTGCAACAGCACCATCAAAGTATGATACTTTTTAGTAGCACCACAGGATTTAAATACCACAAGCAATCTAGCTGTTCAAAAACGACTAGATTCCAGGCACGGACTGGATAATTTGCATTCGCATTGTCAAACCGTATCGGGAGTTCAGAACGAACGGCCATTGGGTAGCTGACTGCGTTACAAACTTTTGTCATTTCGTTAGGAGCAGGTTACAAAGGATTGCTTGACGCTAATCGTGTTGAGCTAGGAGTTTTATGACTTCTCTTCTAGTTTCTAATATCCTTCTTGGCCCAGCTTGGTCATCATCATCATCAAAAGCCATTTCTATTTTCCACTAATGTACCTACCGTAATTTCGTCATAGTAATCTGTGTTTATGAGTTGAGATCACTACTGTGTAAACGTTATGTTGGAAGCCTTCCAAGCAGGTGGGATGACAACCTGCGAAATACTGCAGGGTGATCTTGGATGCGTCAAGCTGAGGACAGCGCACATTAGGGCCTATGTCCAGCTGTAGACTAACATAGGCTGATGATGAACCTTTATAGAATTGTGTCTCATAACAGTCATAACAAATCGTTTGACGTAATAACACTATTTTTTTAACCTGTAACCTAATTCTTGAATTGATGATAAGATTCTGAAAGTAAAAACTAAATCAGCACGATCTTTTATAGTCCTAGGTAAAATAAGGTAGACTCCATCATCGACATCCTCGTAGACTAAAAATATATTTTTCCATCTCTTTATGTTTAAATTTCAATGAACCAATTCATCCGTTCGGAATTTTAGGACCCCTATAAGAACCACGCTTACACAACACAAGAAGGTACTAACATTCGACGTAATCCTCAACAAACAACTCGATACTATACCGAATAATTCGCATTTCGAATGTTGCAAAACGATTTTCCATCGGAAATCGAACCCGTTTCTTTCGAGTAAAGTTCTCGAAGTTATTACGAAGTAAGTACGAGTATGTTCAGTTTCCGTGGTCTCGTTTCCGCATGATTTTGCTGTTTATGTTACAGCAGCGTTTCTGCTTCTGATATTTGCGTAAATAAACTTTATTTTTCAAAGTTTTCATGGGGCTTATTTAAATTTTGTACTTAATCTATAGTTATGCATTTATTAGGTTAGGGTAAGGTTATCTTGGTTACATTGCATAGTATATTTGGCATGTAACATGTAACCCTTCCTTTATATCGAATCCTAATTAACCACCTACTAAGAAGTTTCAAGTAAAAGCATATTAACCTATACACTAGCTAAACGCGTCTACTTTCAGATATAATTAAAGCAAGCAATATTCATAGGAGTATCTCAAATCGACTAGAAATGTAAATTGCGAATAAAAAGACGCGGCAACAGACTGAATTTTAGGTTAAGTATGGGCGGTTAGTTTACAAACATTTTACATCGAGTTTGGCTCGTGTATACGTCGCTCTACAATTTTTTTTAGCTATTTCTAGACTCTATATGAACTCTATTGAAACAAGTCCAGACTCTCCTATAAAAACCACTCACGAAATAAATCGCCTCGCTTATTCACGGCGACAGGCGACAAAATTAAAAATCCGGCAACAAAACCCTCGTTTTAGAAAATTCCAAGCAAAATAAGGTCTTGTCGATAATTGAAATAACAAACTGGGTTTCTGTAGTTGGCATAGCGATTGACGTTTAATTTTAGTACGCAAGAGAACAAAACTGGTCAACGACAAAAGCAACTGTTTAGCTGTTTTAAAAGTGTGAGGAAATTGAATGGCCTTTTTCTGAAAATATGAGTGGGCAATACTGACGATCATGTTATGCTTGAGGTTATTAGCCATTTAGACACAACATATAGTTAGGGATACAACAAAATTATACCTTTTAGCGTTATATAGCGAATTAAATGAATCGCAAACCATTACTTTGAATTCAAAATGGACGTCAGTCGTTTTATGAATTGCTATTATTTTTTCTACAATTGCCGTCAAAAAACTAAGAACTTATCAAGTTTTATTTCAAAGGAGCAAAAGTTTCAAAAGCAACAATTGCAATAAATCCGTTTTAATTACAATACAATTAGGTCCTTAAGAAACTTTTGCTACGTATTTTTTCAATGAAAGCTTTCATTTCCTGTCATACTGCTTTAGATGCAAGATGAATGTACTGAATACTAATACAAAGTAGCTTTTATTTCTGATTAAATTACCGTTCTGTTTAGGTATTGATTAAACTTTGTATTCGTTGAGTGAGGCCTTCAGCAAACGGGTTTTTAATAGAACTAGCTTCTGCCCGCGGTTTCGCAGTTGTTTCAGGGATCGGAAAAAGTGTCCAAGAAATACGATGTTCCAAGCTAACTTTACTAAGATTAAAATGCATTTACCCGACCGTGGAATAACTCTTCTACTAATATTAAAAACGCGAAAGTTTCCATGTATGTTTGTTACTCTTTTACGTAAAAACTACTGAAGCGATCAGGCTGAAATGTTGCATACAGGTAGCCCGGAATAAAACACAAACATAATTTATTCCACAAATCAGTGTCCATGCGATAGAAATAACCTGCAACGCGGGCGAAGCGGCGCGGGCAGTAACTAGGTTGATATAATTACGAGTATAAGAATTATTTAACGGGTTTGCAACTATTTGATCTATTTAATTTGAACTAAGTTTTTGCCATGTACGATTGGTCTAAGCTAACATCTAGATCTAAGCTGTATACATGTACATGTGAGCAAAATAAATACACGAATTTAAATCTAAACACTTTTATGGCCGACGACGTACATGCCCGCCTATGCCCCGCCGCCACGCCCGCATAGCGGCGGGCGTCACGCTGCCGAGTCTGGACAGTGAATGTGTTAAAAAATATTTGTTCTATGGAAACAATCTACATTATTTGTATCCAATGAGGACTGATTTAGGGGATAAAAGTAAATGCCTTAGCCTAGTGTTACTCTAGGTCTTGAATTATCTTTATGCAAAATTTTAGCTCAATCTGTTCAGTATTTATGCGAAAAAGTACAAATATCCATCCCTCCATCCCTCTAAACTTTCTCATTTAGAATATAAGTGTCTTACATAAAGGGGACGACCGATGTGGCGCGGTGGGCGAAGGTCCGCCTGCGACGCAGGAGGTTGCGGGTTCCCGCCTCGGAACAATTGTGTGTACGATCTGCAGATATTTGTTCCGAGTGTTCTGGTCGTTTTCTATGCATAATAAAAAATATCTATCTATGTAATTTATTGTATTATGTATATCAGTTATCTAGTACCCATAACACAAGCTCTGCTTACCATGGGGCTAGATAATGCTGTGTGAATTATCCAGCATTATTTATTTATAAAGTATAAATAGACGTAGACCCCATATAAAATAGACGATCTATACTTAAAAAGCATAAAATGTTATTAGCATAAAACTTCAAAAATCAACTGAAAGCTTGATATATTAAAACTTTAGAAAACAATTCGTTTAATAATGGAATATTGCCGCCAGGCATTCAACAAAATAAAGAATTTGCGATGAAGATTTTCTTATCGAAAGTTTTAAATTAGACAAGGCATTGAGGCAAATTTCATTAATTAATTGATAAATAAATAATGCCGTACGATCCGATGTTATGGGTACTAGATGACAGATATATACATAAAACTACATTACATAGACAGATATTTTTTACTATACATAGAAAATACCCACCGACGACGCATCGGTTCTTTGCGAGCAATGGCCGGCCCACTAAAATAAAATATATGGGTGTTTAAACATCATCTGATTTGATTGAGTTTGCAATGGAACCTGACGGCCGCTGGGGCAAACATGTTCTTTAGTGGAGACCACGACTCGATAAACGTAGTGTAGGACGCCCTCCGATCAGGTGGGATGACTACCTGCGAAAGACTGCAAGCAGATGAATGATGCGGCAAGCTGAAGACAGGGCGCTAAGTTGATAAATAGGGGAAGCCTATGTCCAGTAGTGGACTAATTTAGGCTGATGATGATGGATGATTATGGTGATGGTGATAAACGTTTATGTATTAAACGTACGTGTATTATGTAGTGTTCATAAGTAGTTATAAGTTCAGGAAATAAATCGTTATTCTATTGTATTCTATATTCTACTAAGAGAGAGTATTTGAACATTCAAAACACAACAATAACCATGTAATAACCGGTCAATATTGTTTGCTCATAACTCTACTTCCAAAAACACCAGACACTTTATGCCCTAACACGACCCTTTTCCAATAAAAGGGTAAACCGTAAAATTTTATTATTACCGGTTACTTTGTCCATTGAATATGCCTCATATGCAAATACAACCACCACAAAGCTATGAAATCTCGCATTGTGGACTCGCCTACAAATTTAAATAAATATTCACAGAAAGCAGAAGGCTTTAATGTTCCCTTAAATTTAAAAACGTCTCATACACTGTTATGTATGGGCTCTTATGCGAGTTCAGGATATCATTAGGGCGTAGAGCTAGTGAGATTAAGACCAGGATTCTTAGCGACAATGGGAAAGATTCTCTTATTCCGCTGGGAAAATAGGAATTAGGGGTTATGATGCTAAGTGAATTTTAATGAAGCGTATCTTTAAAGAACATTTTGCCTCTACTTGGAATACCTAATTGGTTAATAGTTTAATGCTGTAAGATCTTGAAGTTATCTTATAAAGATAAAGTTTTTTTATTTGCCAAAGACATGTGTTTATCAGGTTACAGGTAATAGGTATACATTTCGTGGTTCAACATGCTTGACCGTTAGTCGGTATGCAAAGATATTTTAGAGAATGACATGCACTAGTTTAACATGAATTAAATTCAGTCAATATTATAGTAACATTTACAAATTAACAATTACTTTCTAAAGAGTACACCATTTAGCTCTTTCAACTGTTTAGGTAGCTTATTAAACATTTTAGGAGCCATACTAACAACACTTTTTCGCATTAATGCTGTGTTAGCTTGATGTGTTTGTAGTCTACTGTTATCTCGTCTGTTTCTACACACATTGTCAGATAACTGGGGAAACAGATGAGGATTATTCTTGACATACCTCTAATATGTAGAGGGACGGAAGTGTCAGAATTTTATGCTTTAGGAATAGTGGTCTACAGCTATCAATAGTTTTAATTTTAAACATAGCCCTCAGGCTCCCTGCGAAAGACTGCAGGTAGATGCTGGATGCGGCAAGCTGAAGACAGGGCGCTAAGGCGCTCATTGGGGCAGGCCTATGTCCAGCAATGGACTGCTATAGACTGATGATGATGATGATGATAAAGCAATGTGGAGGTCCTGCTCCTGACCTCTCACTGGTCATATCGTTCTATCGTTCCATTTATTTTAATATTCTGTCCTCCGCTCAATGTTAGTTTTCGTTCAAACTGGCCGCCGTGCATGTATAAAAAGTTATCTTCTATGTTATGTTCAATGGTTTTCGATTACATTTATTTATTTTAGAATGTTCCTATAGTGGTTCTAAGGCTACAGAGTAAGTCACATTTTCATTCATCCACAAACGCTTTACTTATTTCACTCGACAACAAACGTTTAAATCCCAAGTTATCCACGACCGAGACAATCACAGTGCGTGTGGGTGCCCCTTTGTTGCTTTGCAACTTACTGCATCACACCTACACGTTGCATTATGCTCTTACAATAAAATCTTCATCATTCCGGACCCTGGCAGTAACAAATTGGTCATTCTTCACTGTATTTGACGCCCACGGTAAAGGTGCTACCACACGCAGCTCGTTTTGTTTATCGTTCAATGTACTATTATCTGTCGGTGCTCAATCATGGGCAGTGCATAATTAAGGCTAGCTTTAACTTGCTTTTCATTCATCTAATGTGCACCTATTTAGTTCCAATTTCAATACTAATGAAATAAATCTGAATTTAAAAGAATTCACTAGATTCTATCTAAAAATTTTGTTATAAACATTGGGGTAAAAACTTATAATGTTTGGGGACAAATGAATACGTAACATAGCTACTTACACCTTTTTATAGACCCACATATTTTGTAAAAAAAAAAAGATATTGCAGCTAAAATTGTCATAAAAATTATACTGACAGAACGCCTCCACAGCCTCCACTTACGGATTTATCTCTTAAGTCAACTCAAAAAGACTACAAACCAAGCCAAGACGTGTTGTTCAATAAAGCTCTTTGAGGAAGAAAGCAATGCAGTCTTGAAGCGTATCTTAGATGAAATCATTGTCCGCAACGAGAACGCATTTATAATCCGCACATTGTTACCACTGAGCCTTTAGGATGCTCTCGATTCATTTGCTCCGCTCGTGTGGGCTTTGCTTCTGCTGCATCATCTTAAAATACGCAATGCATTTTAATGGTGCAACTGTGGGCAATAGGATTATGCGTACAGATATGGATGAAGTCCAGACAGGAACAGAATAAGGGCATAGTGAAATCATTTGAAGTGAGCCAAAAATTGATACTGTTCTTTGTTTTTATTGATTTTCCATCAGGCTTTAGATAGTGACAAAAACACAGTCTCGCAACTAGTATCCAGCAATAACGAAAATGGAAATAGAAAAAAGACGAACGAATTCTAAAGACTTTTGTGCCGTTGTTTTGAGATGATACATTACGATGTCTGGTCATATGTCAAGTTATCGTAAAATTCTCCTTGAAGTAAATCAAGACGACATTACTACAAAGCAGCATAGCAACGGATCATGAGCACTTTGACTCTACTTTTTAAAGTTTGTCCAACTCAACTCGTATGACATTTGAAAGCGTTTGGGGTATAATTTTTTTTTTTTTTTAATTTCAATCACTCAGATGTTATAAAAGTAATTATCAATAGCTTTTATAAGTGTACCGCAAACTCCTACAAAGCGTGGCAAGCTAAGCGAGCTTCACTTCCATACAGAAGAAAGTAGAAGAAAAGTGGAAAGTGGACGTTTTCACTCTAAAATCTCTCTTTTTACATTCTAAAATCCTTGTTATCTCTCGAACTAGACGTCGCTCGCAAAGAAAAATACGAATTTAACCATTGTGTAGGGAATCTTCAATATTTTGTATTTATTTCTCCTATTCTTTCCCTTCTCTTATAACAATGTTGCACGCTCACAAAAAACTTCAGCGTTCATCCACTTTTCTACTCCAAACTAAATTATCAATATATAATAGATTTAGTTAGTATTAAGATCCTATTTTTATTATTTTCTTTATATTTGATGGTGCAATAAAGGTATATTGTATTGTATCAATATCTACAATATAAGTCAATCAACGGTTTTCATTATGATAAAGGAAAGCTCTGTTCTTTACTTCCAATGTACAGATTTCCAATAAATTAATTTAATGAACCCATTTTTGTTTCAGGCCCTTGGAAAAAGTCCTGGCTACACCCCAGCCAGACATTCTAGGCAGGATAAACAGTGGAGGCGTTTTGTAAGATTACTGCTAAGAACTGAGACAGTGCGTCTTGAATAAGGCACAGAATAATGTAGCGTCTAGATTTGCCTTTGTGAATAACCTAAATATTTATCTTGGACCGTTCAATGCTCATGATAATGTTAGCATAGTTTGGAATATCAAATTGTGTTTATTAAAGATTAGATTGTCTGGGGGATTTGTGGTTGGGGTTTTACAGTGTCTGTTTTGTTATTATTTTAATTCTTAATAGCAAAGTTGATATTGATGTCTTCTATACTTACTACTAAAATGTTATAGGTATACTTAATTCCAACCAATATTGCTTTATTACACATGTAAAAAATTCAAATCACCATTCCTCTTTACTTTTTATACCAAAATGTAGGTATTTAAACACTCCGCTTCAATCATTATAACTTTTTGGGTAATTTTTTTAAAATTGCGATTTTGCACCGACAAAACTCTTTAATAATGGTAATTTTATAGTGTTTTTAAAAAATTAAACTTTGTCTTTAGTTCAGAATGCTATAAAGTTTAATAGCGCAGTTTATATTGAATTGCAAAAGGCTAAGGAAAATGTTGCGTTAACGCCTCGCCAGCTGCAAACGACTTTTGCGGAGAGGGTTTGTTGCGCCGAATATAATGTTCTCACTAATTCGGCTTTTATACGGAATTTAGGGTTCATTTAGAAATAACAATCCGCGTTTTCTACGGTCGCCGTTATCGAAATCGATGTAGAAACTTATATATAAGGCATTCGTATTCATATTATGCCCAAGCTTGAATAAACGGGCTTTAGAGACTTGAAGACCATTTGTACATTGTTACAGTGTCCTAATGGTGGACATTTATGATAATTAGGTACCTGAATATTGGATAATAGTAGGCTTCCTGATTTCAATGTGGCGCAGGAACCCATGTCGTAGCTCTGATATAAATATCAGGATATAAATCTCTGGCTTTGTTGGACGGCAGGAGCTGAAAAATACGGTATTTAATCAATAAAAGATTAATGTTGTTGTCATCACGTTATTTTTGCAGTGCGCTCAAGCATTTGTCCAGAGTCCAGAGGTGAGAATCGTACCTCCTGCGAAGCAGGTGAACCATCGCTTACTACGCGCCCTACGATGGTCATCAAAAGCTACCTAAAATGATTTACTTCCAAAGGTTTTTAATTTATTTTATAGTTAAATGTTTAGTTTTTTGTAGATTAATGTGACTTTCTAATTACATATATAATCTCTATATAATTTATATAAAAATAATTTCTAATTATAATAAAATTATTATGTACAATTTTATGTGGATATGGACCTATTAAGTCTGAAATAAAAAAAAATATTATTATTATAGTCATCTTTAAGATATCAAGCTAAGCCGTTCCCGGACAAACTAGCGTAGGAAGCCCGCAGCTCAACCGCTCGCAATCAAGTGAACGCACGTGACAGTGTGTGGTCAAACGGACCGCCGTTTCTACTGGCGATCCAACCGACCAGGGTTTAGAATATTGACACTGGAGTATAAACACTGCTGCTGAGACAGGGACGTGCGCATTGTGGCGGTATACGTAGAGTAATAAAAGTTTAGATTCTCTAGTTGCCCTGACATTACAAAGCTGTCTTTAGATAGGGCATTGCCTTTGGAGTTAGGTAAATCATTGCGTTACGTGCAAGGCACTATTACAAATTATCTTCTGTTTCTCGAATTTTGTGTCGTTTTTAGTATTGTTATTAGTCACATTCATAGTTAGGTTCCGTATGCACATTACCAAATTAGATAAGTATCACACATTTCGGCTAGACTTATAAGCTTCCTGTCTGATAGTTTTCAAATCCTGGTATAGTCTATACTAATATTATAAAGGTTTGATTTTTTGTTTGTTTGTTTGTAATGAATAGGCTCCAAAACTACTGGACCGATTTGAAAAATTCTATCACCGTTAGGAAGCCTAAATATCCGTGGTGAACATAGGTCATATTATATTTTCAAAAAAGTTAGGGATCCTTACTAAAACTTCAATAATGTAACCTAAGATGTAAAAAAAATTACCTTAAAAATTCCTATACCCGTGCGAAGCCGGGACGGTCCGCTAGTTGGTAATAATTATATTTTTATAGCATCAATTTTGATGTTTAGTAAACAAGTTGACACCTTAAATTGTTGACTTTTCGAGACGAGATTTAGATCAAAACACTTGTAACTTGTGAAAAAACGAGCACCTTCTCATGACTCATGTAAGACAATGTAGAGCACCAATGTTAAGTAATGGGTCGAAAGTGCTTAATGTAGTAAAACTTTGATGATATGTAAAACCTTTCAGTATCACTAGGTAGTATAAGACAGCCCTGCAAGTGGTTAAGAATATCAACAATAGTCAAGCGAGCGTGCCTCAACTGCATTCGCCAGATGAGCTTCCGTAATAGAATCTGGTTGTAACAGATTTCAATGTGGAAATGTAATCTCGATCAGTGTTTAAGACGGTAATCGTGTCTGTACGGTTTGTCTATTGGTGTTTTGAAATCTCTACATTTCTGTATTATTCTAGAATAGGATTTATCTAAGTTTAATAAAATACGTAGATACTCGTACTGAAGTGGCTGTGGGCCGGCCATATCTCGCGAAGAACCGACGGCCGCTGGGGCAAACGTGTTCTTGAGTGGAGACCACGACTCGGTAAACGTAGTGTAGGATGCCCTCTGACCAGGTGGGATGATGACCTGCGAAAGACCGCAGGTAGATGCTGGATGCGGCAAGCTGAAGACAGGGCGCTATGGCGCTCATTTGGGGAGGCCTATGTCCAGCAGTGGACTAATATAGGCTGATGATGATGATGTAGATACGAGTAATATTATATAAATAAAGAAAATAGTTGAAATATTAACTGAGTATATAGAAACGACGTAGGTGGTGGCAGCTTATACAGCTTGTAGAAGGTAAAAAGTGGAATAGTCAGAAGTGAACTTTTTCATCATCATTCGCTGCCGTTTTTTACCCACAGCTGGGAATTATTAGATCTCTGAAGTTTGTGCCATCCACTACCTACGGTATGCTAACCACCTCCATTGATGCACCACGACGCGTACCATGTCATCGACTCGCCTTGCAATTTGGATTTAAATAGAAGTGGTCATTTATTAAAATGAAAAGTTTTTTATTTCTTTAGGCTTACAAATAAGCACTTACATTGGTGGGGGACTAGTGAAGTATTATTATTTTTTGCTAGTGGTTATTTGAATTACGCCAAAATCAGGTATAATGATAATAAAGTTTAATAATGATAAATTAATTGGCCTTATGAGTACCAATTTTGTATCAGCAAGTAGAAGAAAGGATGAAGCAAGTTTCGTGCATAGGTTTACGTACAATTCATTTTATCACTCACTAAAACAAAGAGCAAAACCGTCGTAAAACAACCAACGAGCTATAAGCTTAAGTTGAGATCTTTGTCTCCTAAATAGGTACGTCTACTGTATCTCCCTTGTTTGTATGAAATCTATAATATAGAAATGAATCGCTGAATGTGTTGCTAGGCGCAAATCTCGAGAGCACCTGAACCGATTTCGATAACTCTTTTTTTAGAATATTCCTAGAAGTACGAGGATGGTTCTTACGGAGAGAAAAAAAGAGAAAATTTTTAAAAATTGCCTGTAACAAATGACCACCCGGGCGAAGCCTGGACGGGCCGCTAGTTGTTAATAAAATTCTATAATGACCTAGTCATGTTGATACTTGTGTAGTGTTATTTACTTTCCATATATTGATAGATCATATTACTGAGCTTACTATTAAAACAATATAATATTTTGTGACCCAGGCTATGCTTTCAGCAAAGTTTTATAAATGAATTTTTTTTTGACGACCGATGTGGCGCGGTAGGCGAAGGTTCGCCTGCGACGCAGGAGGTTGCGGGTTCGATTCCCGCCTCGGAACAATTGTTTGTACGATCAGCAGATATTTGTTCCGGGTGTTCTGGTCGTTTTCTATGTACTTACAATAAAAAATATTGTCCAGCATTATTTATTATATTATATATTTTATTTTAAGGTTCTTGTTATTATAGTGCGTAAGCCTTAGCACTCGGGGTAATCTCTAAGAAAATTGGTTTTTTTTCGGATATTATTTAGTTTCTTAGAGTTTTGTGTAGTTCTATCTCCTATAGCCATAGCTATAGCTAAATCTTACCTATAGCAATAGCCTTTAGGTAAGACCGCTAATTGTTACTTAATTTTATAGTTTTACTAGCTGCGCCCCACGGTTTCACCCACGTGATATATATTTTGGATAATATACAATATAATATCTTTATAAATTGTAGCCTATGTGTTATTCTGATGTATAAGCTATATTATTGTAAAGTTTCATTAAAATCCATTCAGTAGTTTTTACATAAAAGAGTAGCGAACATCCATCCAAACTTACAAACTTTCGCGTTTATAATATTAGTAGGATTTACATAGTTTCTATTATACTAAGTGTGCAGTTACGAATTATCTATCTATTTAACTTGTCGTTTATCTTTCTCGCATGCCCGCACCAGTCAGAATTGCATTCAATTGCACATCTAGTAACTTCCTGATGAAAACTAACAAAAACAACGGAACCCTTACTTTTATAACTCCATCCGTTCTATCTCATTTCCACGCTCGATAGCTCAAAACAAACAGGAACTCTAAACGCAGTATGAACGTCATTCCAGTAATTGTCGGACTGAAACTTCAACAGTAAGCACAGTTCTTACCTTATACATTTGCACATAATTTCTAGCTACTCTAGAAAAATTGAGAGTAATATTAAAATAGACCCCAAGCTACTTCTAGGGCCATAAAACGGGCATTGATACATTGGAAAAACTTGGCGATTGTAAGACGGGGAAGATTCTTGTCGTGAGTCAATGCAGGCAGGCGGCCGTCATTTGAGGCATCATATGGGTAAGGCATATGCCTTACCCATATGATGCCTCAAATGAAAAAAAAACCTACAAACATCCACTGCTGAACATATGTTCAGCAGTGGATGTTTGTAGGTTGACAATAAGCCACTTGTTCCCCCATTAAAATACTCCGATAACTTGTTTACTTCATTGATTTTTTTCAATTCAATACAAATTAAAAAAAAATATTTCGGTTGTTCACCATAATTGTTAGTACACCTACCTATATACCTATATATTTTTGGGGTATAAGGAATTACACTCTGAATTATTCTTGGAATAAGATATGGTAAAAAGCAGAGTTTAGAAACTCTAGAGTAATATGCGATTTTAGTCTCGGTCGAATCCACCATAAGAAATATAATGAGTCGAATGAAATGTCAAGATACATTTCTACCTTAGCAAGGTAACCAGACGCGTACTGTAAATGATAACAGTTGAAGTTGAACTGAAAGTTGCGTATTATAATAATAACGGAAAGGATATTGGCCGCGATGTGGCCAAAGTTAAAATAAAGACGTTAGACGGGACATTGCGCTTCTGAATTACTTCCAACGTTGATTGTCTTGGCCGTTTTAGTTTAGAAAGTCTGGATGATAGTCTCCTTGGTTATTGTCAGTTGTTTTTGTGGAAAATCTTGGTTGAAATGATAATTGGATTAAATTTTTCAAAGCTCAACTTTGTGATCATATATTTGCGTCTGTTTCAAATTACAAAATATTGAGGGAAAGAACACACTTTTAATTAACCATATCACTTTATTCATCCAAATATAAAAGTAGCCAGTTGATGACAGCTGTTGATTGTGCGGTTATCTTTTATATGACAGGACACGACCCTATTTTTATAAATAAATAAATAATTAATGCCGGACAATTCACACAGCATTATCTAGCCCCAAGCTAAGCAGAGTTTAGGGTACTAGATAACTACTATATAATACAATACATGGATACATATTTTTTATTATACATAGAAAAACGATCAAAACTCCCTGAACAAATAATCTGCAGATAGTATAGAAATTTGATCCAAGAAGGGATAGGGAATCGAATCCACAACTGCATCCTGCGTTGCAGGCAAATTTATTGACATAGAATTAACCTTCCACTCACAAGAGCACGTAAAACAATTTAACTTAGCATCGTACTGATTGCTGTCGCCTCTAAGTCCCACGGTAAAGAAAAGCACTCCATTCCCTTCACATCTAAGATATTAAATTATCTTTGATGACGATCTCCCTTACATTTTAACGTCTATTTTCGCCCGGGCTATAATGCAATAGACCTTAACGTACATAAAGTGGCCAGTTCAAAGATTACGGAAGATCACCCTGAGGGGTTCCCTTTCATATCGCCCTAAAATCACAGTTTATAATAGGTAAGCATATTAGTAGGGCCTAAGGCGCATACGTAATAAGTTATCTTGGGCTGCTTGTGTTGTGATTAGCAGGGTGAGTTTGTTACGTTGTTAATTTTTTTTCTTTCTCTGGTTTGATTTTTCGTCTTGCTAATAAAACGTTGCCTCAATGGAAATTTGTCTTCGAAGATTGTACTGGCGGCGTTTATAGGTCATGATTAGTTAGTTCTGTTGACTATTTTAAAACAAAGTTTGATGAAATGTAGTCTAATATTTTTTCGAATATTTAGATTTGTAGATGTTTGGCTATCTGTTACCTCTTCACGCCTAACTTTTAATGAACGGATCTGGCTGAAATTTTGCGTCGAGGATAGTCGCGTAGAATAACAGTCATCGCATGTTTATTATATGTAGAATATGCGCGTGCTAAGCCGCGAGCAAAAACTGGTAAAGAAATGTTTTTTTTCTTTATAGAGAGAAATAGTTGTGGACAATTTTTTTTATTTTCAAATGATTGGAAGCTGAAAACTCTTCTCATCAAATAAAAGTTTGATCAAATTACTGCATAATAAACCACGACACGCTTCATTATTTTAAAACCTAAGCACAATAGAAATTCATGATTTTTTTAACAAGCAGAATGAACCACTTGCAAGTCTTACCCCGACTTTATTCGCATAATTGTTCGTTATACAAACGAGACCGAGAATAACCCCCGCACGTGCTGGTCACGTGACTTTACGGATTAAGCCAGTAGCTCTCTGGATAATTAACTGCACAAAATACTGGCTATCGCTCGATCGATGGCGTGAATCACGATATGTGTTGCTGTAGCAGTAGGTTTGCTTACCTAGTCTTTGTAGATTAGTCGTCTTCTCGAGTCATTAGTTACGTGCTGGGATAGATGACCAAAACAAGGGAGTAGTCAATGTGTGTTAGCTGCATGATTATTTTTTAGGTGTATGTGATTCCAAGTGGCGCTTTAAAAACTACGTATCGCCATCACGTTTGCTCTGGGTGGCCACGTTTGTACCTTCCTTGTTACATTTAAAGCTGGATGATGAATCTCTCTAAATATCTTCCTAATGGAATTTCGACCAAGGCAGTCGCAATAGCGTTGTGGGCTACATTGTGAATATCGCTCATCTCTCCATTGTAAAGTACTAACAAAAATGACGTATAATAAGTTTAATATAGTCGTTTGTTATTTCTCAATAAATAAATAAATAGAGACTAGTCATATGCACCGGACATGTATATAGTCGATCATTACTCGTAAGTCTACCACAGTCACACACAGTCACACCTACTAGTTCTGGAGCTAATGGAATTTGGTGTCTAGTAGAAAGGTGGGTGCTCGTTGAAGTCTTTTGTATGCCACAGCAGTATGTCGTAGCATCGTAGCACGTGCTACGAAGATCTACGTCAGAGTATGTTTCATTATGGGTGGATAGGTGGAGAGGAAAGTGAGTTAAACCAGAAGAAAGAGAGAAACAGTTTCTATACAATGGTGAAATCCGTAACTCTCTGCGACATCTATTTCGAGAGATATTAGGAGTTTAGTAATTTTTCGTGTAAGTGTTCACTTACGCAAATGGCTTCTCCCTCAAAATAAATGCCAATTCCTCCAAATGTGTACTCGCACACAAGTCTACATGCACAAGCCTATTGGGTATTAGTTTACCCACTTGTTTGGCCTAGTGCGGCCGGTAGAAATAAATACGGAGTGGTGCGCATCTGATTAAATTCTGTCGTACTTTTGTTCAAAAGACTCCTTTATAACTTCATCCTACATTCTACAACGACTTGTTTTGTAACCCAAAAATCCAATTATTTGAAAGTTTAGTTCAAAGTGAAAATGTCAATTCTTCATAGTACGATTTCCGAGCTAACCTACTGTATCCACACACATTTTAAAATCCTATCGCTCACGATCGATGTCGTGAACGCTATGAATCGGATTTGAAGGGCAGCGTCGCACGCTAGCCTGCTGATCTTAATTAATTACTGGCTAAATAAGCTTTTTGATAGCAAACGTCAACTTTGTTACTTGATTGAGGTGTTTATTGCGGTCGTGCTTTATCTTGACTCTCGTTTGTTACATAATTGCTAATGGAGTTTTTTTTTAATGGCTATCAACCCACACCAACGTTCGTTAATGTCTCATTTAGCTACGTAAAACAAAGTCTAAAGGTTGACGAAAATCTCATGTATTATGTAAACATTATAGACGAACTTTTGGTCATTTACTTCTTTGCTCCAGTCCAGATCTTGGACAGCGGGCTCAAATAGGTTAATGAACTTCAAGTCCTACATTTTTTTTGATACAATTCAGGCCGAGGTACCTTCTCGATGTTTAGAGCCTTAGCAAGTAATGTACCTACTTAAATAACATAAAGCTTAAGCGAAGTAACTCAAATATAATGAGGAGGCTTTTGAAGAGAATAACTTTATGAAATTTTCTTAGGTACAAACTCAAAGAGCAAGTCCCATACATTCGATTATCAAAGGCACGCACTCCCGAAAACTTCATGGCTGAACAATTTATCGTGTCAGGTTGTAAGCTTCCGGTTTTGTAACGTTAGAACCTTGTCAACGTTTGGTTAAGCCTTGGTCTCTAACAATTTTCTAAAACAATCCCTTATGGTGTTTCCAAATAATGTGTGTTTTATAATAAAATTGTTAATTATTTTTATGTACAACTGACCGACATCAAGTGTAACATGTGTACCTACGGTGGAACGGAATAAATGAAATGCGATATAAATATATGCGTAATTTTGTCATCAGAAAAAGAGTAAATTGTTTAGCAAATCTCACTAATATTATAAATACGAAAGTTTTGGTGTTTAGATGGATGAATGTATGTTTGTTACTTCTTCACGCTAAAACTACTGAATGAATCGGACTGAAAAAGCCTAGAGCTACCTGATTGTATACAGACAAACGTACAAACGTCTGTTTGTCGTAAATTTTTATCCTATAAAAAATATTTCCCATGGGATAGAAATAACCGTGTAATATTTCCATAGAAACAACGCGTGCGAAGCCGCGGGCAGAAACTAGTTTGGTGATATAAGTGGAAAGCAATTTCCTATTTAATTTTGCTGTTGTGTTTTTTATTTGTACAGAAGTGGTGAAGATCAAAAATTATTATATAGGTACCTATTAGTAATTTGCCTACGTAAAAATGGCGTAAGAAATAGGTAACGCTATGAAACAGGTTCTAAATATAAAGTTACTCGTAAGACGTGGCTTATTACGACACGTCAGATTTTGAGCAAATTCGTGCTGTTTTATGACGGCCGACGTTTTACCCTCAGTGCCCCTTTAAACAAATCCTTTGATTGACGAAATTTGTCCCTCGCCCTAATGTCAGGGGATAAACACGACTTTACGAAGGTGTCCTGTTTCTGAAGAAATTTTCCTCCCGTCTCGACATAAAGATTTTGTCATTATGACTGTTGGGTTGAAAGGTTTACTTCCAAGATGTTCTTGCAGGGTATTAAGATAAAGGTTTTATTGCAGGTATATAACAGGTGGGGTGTTTAAGTCAGTGACCTTTGTGTGTTCTTGGTTAGTAGAAGCTTCATCATTATCATCAGCCTATATAAGTCCACTGCTGGACGTAGGCCTCTTTTAATGAGCCCTGCCTTTAGCTTACTGCTTCCAGCTTCTGCTTACAATCTTTCGCCGAACGTCATCCAACCAGAGGGTGTCCTACAGTCTTCACTCAGGAACACGAATAATTATACATCTACCTTCAAATATGTTTTGTTTCCTTTAATACGTGGCCAATTTAACCGTGGGGGCTCGTGATCACGATTTCTAGAGAAAGGTTATAGGGAGGCCAAGGGAGGCAAATGCGGGAGGCCTCTGGTCAGTCGTGGGATGACCAATATCACCAGGGCTAATAAAATTAATAACAATAGTTAGTTACAAGTTAACCAACGATACGAGGGTATAACACAGCCACCATGCAAATTCCGATAGACGTATAGCTGCAATATTGCAGCTATAAGATAACAGACAAAAATAAAAGTCCAAATTCAAACGCAAAACAATATTTCCATAAGATGCAATTACATAGAAAGCAGTAGGTCCATTTTTACATTAATATCTAAAATTAATTAATATTTTTTATTTTTTTTCTCAAATGTTTATATATAAAAATGCTCACTGCCAATATAGGTACTGTGTGTTGTAGAAGCAAATAAATGTATATGTATCTTCTATCTATATCTAATCTAGACTTTATCCATTTTCATTGCAAGTAACTCTTATTCTAGTCTAATTTAAAATATCTGTAGGCTATTTTGCCAAGAGAGCTGAATTTATCAAAACAAATTTAAAACATAGATAAATTGAATGTAATGATCACTCGCACACAATAAATCAGGTAAATAGTCAGAATTCACGTGTCGTTATTCGTTTCTTTCAGCATCCATGGCGCATTTTTTGGATACAATATGCTTTTAGCCTGACATGTCTGATTACCAACATACATACATCTACTGGTGATAATTTTTCCTCCAAATGAGGGGGGTGGGGGGAGGGGTTTGCCATATTTACCGGGCAAGCGCAGTGGGATTGGTGATCGTACGCCTACCTACACATTTATGAATCGGTAGTGTGAATGTAACTGGTTCTCGTTTTCTGTGTAAATTCAGTGATACTGCGTAATTCGTACAAAAACGGTACGGTATAACTGTCGCACATTACGCAGCCGACTGGCTTTAATTCACAATGTTTACGCGTCGTTTGCGTCCAACAGCCGACATGTCGAATTGTGGCATTTTTTGTCTATTTTTGTGTGTTGCCAGGATGGATGCTAGGATTAGGCAGGTTTCTAGGTATCATCATCGCTATTTTGAAAAGCTAGATTGTACCCTAAGCTGGGTCTTCGAGTTTTTGTTAATGTTTGCAATATAATTCCAGTTATAATCATTTATTTATTTATTTATTTTTATTTTATACTTTTTGCACGTTAAACTATATACTTAACCCTAAAAAGAGTTTTCTTTTCTGTTTTATACAGACAACTGGGTTAAAGAGGCCTTCTGAAGTTTGCTGCTGCGCCCTTTAGGTGTCACATAAAACCAGCGCGCAGTAGCAACATCGTTATATATATATATATATATGTATATATACATATATATATATATATATATATATATGTATATATACATAAGTTTAAAATTTTGAGGCAATGCGTATCGCAAAAAACAAACAAGCTGTAAGTTGTATCCCAGTCTTAATACGTCCACGTTGATGTAACTCACAATTACCACACGGGATGTTGTTGTTCCTAATTGGATACAATTCATTTCGTAAGCCTCTTTAGTTGTATGGCTTATTTCAGCCATAGGAGTTTCCCATCCCTGGTTATTGCTTTTTTTTTTTACGGAAAAACGACGTTGACGGTCCAATGAGGTTGTGGGTCCGATTCCCGCTTTGGGAAAAATGTTGGTACTATCTGTACCAACGAATCTGTACCAGATCGTACACACCTTTGTTCCGAGGCAGGAATCGAACCCGCAACCTCCTGCGTCGCATGCGGACCTTCGTGCCGCGCCACAGAGGTCGACACGAATAGTGTTTACGTACTTATCTTCTTTGTCTGTGGTCGTCATACGCCATTTGCAATTTCGCCAATTTCTTGCGTTCTGGTGCTCAAACTGGATTTTCATAAAAACCTGATTGTTTTTCAGCTTGATTTTCCTAAGTTTTCAGCGGGGCTACGGCAGTTACTTCCTTGGTCATGGGATAGATCTGAAAACGAAAATCCTGACGCTGTCACATCGACAATAGATTATTAGCTCGACGACCTCTGCTGCGAGGTGGGCGAAGGTTCGCCTGCGACGCAGGAAGGTTGCGAGTTCTACTCCCGCCCGCTCGGGACAACTGTGTCCGTCTTTATTTATCTTTAGATAGAATAAGATGAAGTCGCTTCCTCTATAATAGCGCTTAGATCTTTTAAGCTACTCAACGGACTTTAATGAAGGCTACTACTACGCGTAGCTGCGCCCTGCGACTTCGCTTGTGTGATAATTTCTGCGTAATTTTCTTAATTTTTTTATGCAAGACCTTCTACAAAGTATTAGAAAACATAAAAAAAGCTGAATAAAATTGGTAAAGCCGGCCGTTCTCAAAGTAAAGCGTGACCTACTGGCGTGTAGAATATGAATATATTATATCTACATAAATATTTGACACATAGATTTCCACGCGGGCGAAGCCGCCGGACGCAGCTAGTTCTTTGCTTAACAACCTTTTACTCACAATGTATTATCTGATAGTAATTTCCATCAACACTTCCTAAAACCAATATCGTTATAATATTTTTTTTTTTTTTTTTTTATGCATTTAAACGGTCGGCTACGCCTCTGTAAACCTGTGTTTACCTTCCAAATGAGCATCAAACGAGAACAAATTGTTATTTAAGGTGGCCTGTATCACTTGGAATTAAATATGAATATGAAGAATATCATGTAGCATCATCATTCATCGTCATTATCATCAGCTCATGTTAGACCACTGCTGGACGTGTGCCTCCCCCAGTAAGCGCCATAGCGCCTTGTCTTCAGCTTGACGCATCTACCCGCAGTCCTTCGCTGGTCATTATCCCACCTGGCCGGAGGGCGTCCTACACTACGTTTGCTGAGTCGCAGTCTCCACCAAGAACACGTTTACCCCAGCTATATACCATGGTTTACTTATATTCTGTGTCCAGCAGTGCACCAATAAGGGTTGTTGAGCTGAGGAGGAGGTACTTATATTCTAAATACATATAAATACTTCTGCTATGGATCACTTGATCTACCTGTAGATTGTTTGCAGCAGTCTGCAGCAAATTGTTGTTTTAGTTGGCCTCTGTCACTTGGAATGGAATATGAATATGAAGAATATTATGTAACATAGTTTACTTTTATTCTGCGTCCAGCAGTGGATCAATATAGGCTATTGAGCTGAGAAGCTGGAAGTAGGATTGTTATTGAAAACCTGGTTACACTCACTTTGATCAACCCGTAGCTGGTCACCCATACATCTTATCATTTTGTCTTTTAGGGTTGCTGATGCTGTATTTCTGGACTGCATATCATTATTGGTTTTGCTGTAAACAAAACAGAATTTGCTTATTAGCTTGACAATGAAAGAGTGCACCTGTGTTTGTGCACACATTTGTGCACTACAATATGTCCTGTCTTCATTGAAACTGACCACCGTGGCTGAAATTCGCTAAGAGAACAAAAAATTCGCAAGGAAAACTTCATAATCATGTAATTTTAATGAAGGATAGGATTCGCAACGAATACATCCGACAGAGAACCAAAGTTATCGACATAGCTCTGAGAATTAGCAAGCTGAAGTGGCAGTGGGCCGGCCATATCTCGCAAAGAACCGACGGCCGCTGGGGCAAACGTGTTCTTGAGTGGAGACCACGACTCGGTAAACGTAGTGTAGGACGCCCTCCGACCAGGTGGGATGACGACCTAGTACCTTACTTTGCCGCAGTTGTTTTTAGTTATCAACATAAGTTGAAATTCTGTTTCGGCAATATATTACAGCTGAGACAGAAGAGTGCGCTTTATTTATTTATTAAACACACATTACAACACATTACAAAGACAAGCCAGAAGTCAAGAGTCAATGTGACGAGAATTGTACCGTACGCAGTGAACCTGACCATACGTCGATATGTGAAGCATAACTTGAGCTTGACGACATCTTTAGAAAATATCGAAATTACGCACCTGATAATTATTATGAAATAATTTCACACAAATTACTAGAGAAAATAGGTAATTCACAAGATTTGAACACTTTAATATTTCTATATCGCTTTGTTTACCAATTTTCCGTTTCATAAAACGGAATGGGAAACAAAATGGCGGATATTTACTTTTTAACTTCTTGTCTTTTGGCATCGAACTGTGCAATGATTTTATTCAGCCACAAAATAACATTTTTACATTACATTCTACCATCATTCTAACACGTGACAGTCTTGTAAAATTTGATAAGGAAATGTTTCTAACAATATGTTTTAAACTCAAATTGAGAATTGGATGGTGTTCGGGTAAACCGACCACGCAGCAGATATGCATTTAGCTGCGCTTGCAGTTGAATGCGTATTCGTTCGCGGTTGCCTAAATGTACTCAGTTCGCGATCGGCCGCCTTCGTCGCGGGTTCAAACCACATACCATTTACCATAACATTATTCGGCAGTAGTATAAAACCAGTAGTGTATAGTTGTCTTGTGAATACAGTCCATACCATAAACCAGTGACTTTCCTTGACCACTAACCTACACCATACTACCTACCAACCTCAAAGGGCTGTTCGGGGATCCACCAGTACCATCTACCACAACCCCCAACCACAACCCTTTCAGATGGATTACTTATATCTGTGGCAACACTCATAGGCGCGTTTTGGCACTAGTTCTTTTTTAAATTTGATTTTCAGAAAACTTAAGGGGTTGATAATAATTATCATTTGACGGACTTGGGGAAAATCTTTTGTTTCTTAACCTCTTTAGTAGCCGCTGATATTACACAAAATAAAAAATATACCCTTCAAAATGGATTTCCATAGAGTTTTCTCGCGCTCTAAGCGTTAGGAATAGAAATTCCATAGTTTTTCCTCGCACATTCTCATCCTCGCTTCTCATCATCAGCCTATGTTAGTCCTCCATCAATGAGCGCGAAAGCAGAGCCCTGTCTTCAACTTGACGCTTCCAACATATGCCCGAAGTTCTTCGTAGGTCGTCATCTCACCAGGCCCGAGGGCGTCCTACACTACGTTTGCCGAGTCGCGGTCTCAACTCAAGAGCACGTTTACCCGAGCGGTTGTCGGGTCTTCGTGAGATACGGCCGGCCCACTGCCACTTCAGCTTGCTAATACTGTATACATGTAGCTTTTACCTGTACCTACCTACCATAAACTCTAAGGCTTCTACATAAAATATGAACGTTTTAAAAAAACTGTTGAACAATGGACCGAATATAAACAAGTTGTAACACAGCGGTCTATCGATTTATGAATATGTAGGCGGAAAATATGGACTTTCTTGCCGTTTAACTTTTCTATGATTATACTCTTAAGAATATTAATATATTGGCCAAGAGTAAGTCACACCTAGTAAAAAGACTAAAATTTTCATCAACCCGCAAACGTCAACTGCTGGAAATAGGCCTCCATACGATACTACAAAGTGGATAACCAAAAATCTAGATAACTTGCTGTTTTCTGCGGTTTCGTCTGCGTTAAATTCAAATTTCACATTTCTAAATTTTAATATAGCTTATGTTCACCGCAGATGGTGTAGCTTCCCAACCGTGAAAGAATTTTTGAAATCGGTCCAGTAGTTTCGGAGCCTATTCAATACAAACAAACAAATAAAAAATCAAACTTTTCCTCTTAATAATATTAGTATAGAAGTATAGATATGCAAATTAAAATGTCAAATGCATTGGAAGCAAATTTTTTTTTGTACCTACGAGTACGTATGTCAATGATTCGTCGTTCCAAATTTAAAATTGTTAATTTTGCAACACCAACCAATATTCTTTTAACGATTGGATTGTAAGCTATCTTTACAAACAATATGTAAAAAAAAAAAAAAAATTTTAGGTAAAATAACGATTAAGAGGAGGCCTTTGCCCAGCAGCGGACGAATGGTTCTATTTGAATGGTTAAAATAAAGAACCCTAAAAGTACAAAACAGTCTATTAGCTGTGTCATTAAATACAGGAATTTTGATTAGATTTTTGTCACATCGTTATTTGGATTTGTGAATGGATGTTAATAAAATGTGGTAATTAATTGAATATTTTATGAATACTGCGGTTGTTTTAATGAGAGAATAATTTAATATGTTTTGCAAGCGAGATTATGATTTATGATAATCAGGAAAGTCATAAATATACTAATGAAAGTACCTATGTAGTCCAAATATTTGTAGAAAACGTTGGATAATCATAATAATCATCATCGACCTATAATAGTCCATTGCTGGACATAGGCCTCGCCTAATGAGCGCCATAGCGCCCGTCTTCAGTTTACCGCATCCAGCATCTGCCTGCAGTCTTCCGCAAGTCGCCATCCTACCTGGCTGGAGGGCGTCCTACACTACGTTTGCCGAGTCGCGGTCTCCACTCAAGAAGAGTTTACCCCAGCGGATGTCGGTTCTTCGCGATATTTTGATTGGATAATAATTGTGGACAATTCACACAATATTATTTTGACAAGCAGAGCTTGTGTTACGGGTACTAGATGACTAATAAGATAAATTTGATCGATTTTTATCCAAAACTACATAATGTACCTACCCTACATAACTAACTCTAGTAGTTTTGCGAACAGACCTCGCGACCACAAACTCCTTTGAGGATCTATTTGGATCCTCATGCTAAGGATCCTCATCTGATCTTCTCAAAATTTTTATGAGACCAACTTTATGTCTCATCATCATCAGCCTCTAGTAGTCCACTGATGGACATAGGCCTCACCTAATGAGCGCCATAGCGCCCTGTCTTCAGTTTGCCACATCCAGCATCTACCTGCAGTCTTTCTCAAGTCGTCATCCTACCTGGCCGGAGGGCGTTCTACACTACGTTTGCCAAGTCGCGGTCTCCACTCAAGAAAACGTTTACTCTAACGGTTGTTGGTTCTTCGCGAGATATGGCCGGCTGACTGATTTTTGTCAAGTTAAGAAATTAAGTTGTAGGTATTAATGTATTCCGAATTTAGTTCAGATCGGTTGTAAAATACAACCTTTATTGTATACTAGCTGCGCCCCGCGGTTTCACCCGCGTGGTGATAGATATTTTGGATAATATACAATATATCTTTATAAATTGTAGCCTATGTGTTATTCTGATGTATAAGCTATATTATTGTAAAGTTTTATTAAAATCCATTCAGTAGTTTTTACGTGAAAGAGTAACAAACATCCATCCATACTTACAAACTTTCGCGTTTATAATTATTATTATTGTATATTATAGATGAGTACCTAAAAACTGAAAAAAAACGTATTTTTTTCAGTCTTGAAGCAGCGACGCTTCACATACTCGGTAAAAATTATGATGTTCTAAAGACGCAACTAAATACAAAGAGAAACAAATATTGAACAGTAAACACGAGATTTTCAATTTAGATGACAGGATCTATTTGGATCCTCATACTAAGGATCCTCATCTGATCTTCTCTAAATTTTTATGAGACCAACTTAATGTCTCATCATCATCAGCCTCTAGTAGTCCACTGGTGGACATAGGCCTCACCTAATGAGCGCCATAGCGCCCTGTCTTCAGTTTGCCACATCCAGCATCTACCTGCAGTCTTTCTCAAGTCGTCATCCTACCTGGCCGGAGGAAAAATTAAATGTTAAAAAAAAAAAAATTAAAAATTTTGATGTTCTAAAGACGCAACTAAATACAAAGAGAAACAAATTTTGAACAGTAAACACGAGATTTTCAATTTAGATGACAGAAGCATAAAATGTGTGATAGCGCAGTCGGCGGCATTTTTAATAGCCGTCGTATCACTAGTGTGGGCACGCGGCGTTTCTCGTAAAAGCGTTATGAGTTCATTTTGCGACTGTGACTTTGTGGCCGACAATTTATAGAAGCTTGTGGTTCGTTTTAGAGCCACATTTTATATGGGTTGAGTCATTGTTTGTTGACTGAGGGACATGAAAAGGGGTTATATTTTTCTCGTTGCCTGGTTTTTAAGTAGAAGTAATATAATGCTAAGAAGGTTTATGCACTGGATAATTTTATTACATGTTTGTTCTTTTCATTATGAAAATGCTATCAAACCACATTATTTACGCTACAAGTTCCATTTACAACCATAATTATATGTTGATGTTCTTCCTGCACTAATTATTCCTATGTACATATATATTATTGCATCCTCCACCATTCTCATCCTCGTCCTTTCCGTGTCCTCCGGTCGTCAGAAAATCTGGCTTTGTAGTATGTAGTACTTTGAGTATCACAAAACCAGTTTCTACGACAAATCCTTCTCCATCCAGGCCATAAAGTTGTGGAATGCACTACCAGAGTCCATCAGAAAAGCAGTGTCCTCACCAGTTTTTAAAGCTGGCATTAAGGAATTTTACCTGTCAGAATAGTAAATATTGGTACTTATTATTTATTTATAAACTAAGTATTACTTAGAAGTATATTAGGTATACATATTTTATATATATATAAATATATATATTTATTTATCTTTAAATATTCATGTTATGTTCATATTTATTCTAGCTTATCCCTGATACACCCCCTGCCTTTCTTAAATTCACATAATTCTTTCCATCCAAAGGTTGTCTGGAAGAGATCGCTTCTAAGCGATAAGGCCGCCCGTTGTACCTACTTGTATCATGTGATGTATTTTATAATAATCTGTAACTGGTGTACAATAAAGTTTGTATTGCTTTCGACACATTACAAGTGTAAGTGATACAAAAAAATATGAGCAAAACTCATATTCGGATTGTGATTTCATTTATTCATACGATAACAGGTTTACACGTTGATATTAAAATTATTCTTCAATATGTACTAAAACCTTTGCGGACGTATGAAAAGATATTTTATTAGGGAGTACCTACCTACATACATACATACTTTATTTTTGTTTATTTTATTAAAACTTTTAAAACTATCATGGTTATTTTATTTTATTCGACGACCGATGTGGCGCGGTGGGCGAAGGTCCGCCTGCGACGCAGGAGGTTGCGGGTTCGATTCCCGCCTCGGAACAATTGTGTGTACGATCTGCAGATAATTGTTCCGGGTGTTCTGGTCGTTTTCTATATATAATAAAAATATCTATCCATGTAATGTATTGTATTATGTATATCAGTTATCCAGTACCCATAACACAAGCTCTGCTTACCATGGGGCTAGATAATGCTGTGTAAATTGTCCAGCATTATTTATTATTTATTTATATTATTTAAATAAAGTCATATAAAACGAGATATTTACCATGATTTGAGTTTTGAGTATTTTCTCAAAAATCAAATCATGGTGAATATTCCGAGATATTACAATACAATACAAACATTCTATATTGTACACCATAATCAAATCAATCATTACAAAAATACATTATATGCGACACGTACAATGGGCGGCCTTATCGCTTAGAAGCGATCTCTTCCAGGCAACGTTTGGATGGAAATAATTATACCATATTAGATATTTACCATGATTTGAGAGAAACTACTCAAAACTCAAATCATGGTAAAGATCTCGTTTTATACGACTTTATTTTATTAGCACAAAAGTAAAACACATGACAAGCAATAATAGAATAAGACAAACATTATATAATATATGATATGAACAAAGAGCTTAACTTATTATATTATTTTTCATATAAACCTTCAGGCGTTCAGGAGTTTAGGAGAAATTATCAGCAAATTAATCCTTTGAGACCCAAATTCATATTGTTATAATGTGTCGAGGGAGATACTCATCAAGTCATCACATAATGTATGTATGGGTAGATGCAAACATTTTGGATGGTCGACTGTTTTTTACTTCTAGTTCAAGCCAAAATTACTGAACCAATAGAGCTAAAACTTGTACATTATGTAGGTCTAGACCTGGAATAGCCTTAGTTATCTCATAAACAAGTGTAAAATAAAGTTTCAAACCTAAAATAACATAAAATAAATAATAAAATAACCTAAAATATAAAATATAATTAACCTAAAATCTTTCCATTCATCAATATTAGATCATTTTTGACTACGAATAACGAACAAATAAGCAAAGCAGGTTGCCTTGGAGAAATCGCTGTCAGCGATAAGGCCGCCAATCGAACTGTTCCTATTTAAATTTAGGTATAACGTTTTATTTTGGTTTATTTAAGTGCAATAAAGTGTACATTAAATAATTAATTAATTCATAAGCTACAATTTATATCGGAGACAACGCGTGTGAAGTCGCGGGCAGAAGCTAATACTGTTATAATGTGTCGAGGGAGAGATAAATATATTGCGTGCCCGTAAGAGCGTAAGAAATCCGAAGATTTGTAAAGTTTCCCCTTTTATGACAGGATCCTGCCGATGTATTCTGATATGAAAAACTTTTGCGCGAACATTCACTTCCAACTTCAACCTTGCTCGTAAACATTTAAGACTTAAACTTTGTATTGATAACAGAATTCATTTGCAATATTACTCTTAAGTTGTTTAACGTAGTTATGCCCATGAGTGAACGAAACGAAGGCTATTTATTGGTTCTAAAGGAGACAGATTGCAGCAGTCTTGACATTGAAGGAAATTTTATCAAAATAGTTTAAAAAATAACGAAACGCAATAGCAATAATTTTGACACAATTACGTACCAAAATAATAAAAGTAATGAAACGGAAGGTAAAAACGTAACATGGAGGACTTGCAACAGTAAATTGCCATATTGTTTATTAAAGTAAACGCAAAGAAAAACATCAATTATGTCCGCAGTCTACATAACATTTAGAAAAAAAAACCTTTTTTATACTGCCTATAATTTTGACTTCACTCAAATCAACCAATCCTTTGAAGAACTCGCCAAAAATATCTACGGACATGCAAATAAATGACGTGAAATGAAATATAGTCAGTGAAATCGATGATAATCATACCTCATCCCGCTATATTTTTTAACCAGATATTTTTTTATAAACCATACTATTTTCTGCCCGCGGTTTCGCACGCGTTGTTTCCATGGAAACGTTTTAAGGTTATTTCTATTCCATTGGAACTGATTTATGAGATAAAAAGTATAGCCTATGTTTTATTACAAACGTTCGCGTTTATTATAGAATATTACTAGAATTCTGGGTTACCTTAAATTCTTTACAGCCTACACCTTAAAAGCCTCTCCGTACTCTAAGCAGTCCCAGTTATTCTCAGGAAAATAGGTCTTCAAAACTACCTTTTTTCTACTTTTATAGCTCCATTCATCGTGTGGGGGGGTCTCTAGTCATTTCAAATTAACGTTCCATGAAAATAAGTCTCGTGCTTTAGGAAACTTTTCAGTGGGTACCTACATTCAAGGTGAACCTACCGTGAGTCCAGTCAAAGAGCGTGCGGGATCAAAGGGGACGTAGACTTGACTGTGTTCATGGTCAAAAGCGGAGCGGACTCAATGAAAAACTTCTAGGGACTAATTCACACACACATTTTTAAGTGTGTAAACTTCAGAATCATCATCATCAATATCAGCCTATAGCAGTCCACTGCTGGACATAGGCCTCCCCCAATGAGCGCCATAGCACCCTGTCTTCAGCTTGCCGCATCCAGCATCTACCTGCAGTCTTTCGCAAGTCGTCATCCCACCTGGTCGGAGGGCATTCTACACTACGTTTACCGAGTAGTGGTCTCCACTCAAGAACACGTTTGCCCCAGCGGCCGTCGGTTCTTCGCGAGATATGGCCGGCCCACTGCCACTTCAGCTTGCTAATTCTTTGAGCTATATCGATAACATTGGTTCTCTGTCGGATGTATTCGTTACGAATCCTATCCTTCAGAGAAACTCCGAGCATAGCTCTTTCCATAGCTCGCTGAGCGACTTTGAACTGGTGGACCAGCCCTATCGTGAGTGTCCACGTCTCAGCTCCGTAGGTCATAACGGGTAGGACGCACTGATTGAAAACTTTCGTTTTCAAGCATTGCGGTATGGATGACGTGAAGACTTGACGTAGTTTCCCAAATGCTGCCCAGCCCAGCTGGATCCTCCTTTTGGCCTCCTTCTCGAAACTGTTTTTACCCAACTGCAGAATCTGCCCAAGGTAAGTGTACTCGGAAACAGTTTCGAGAAGGTGACCATGTACGACCATCGAATAAAGCAAAATAAAATAAAGCGGAGAGAGTGGAGAGGATATGTGTTTTAAACAACTAATTAAACGTTGTTCTTGACATATCTCGTCTCCGCTCACTGTCATTGCATACCATCGAGCGGAGATTCAACACATTTGTATTGTGCGATTGAAGCGGATATGCGTGAGCTGTGCCTCTTAAGCTGGAGACGTTACGCAGCGGATGCGAGAAGAGATGTTAGCGGTCGGCGTGCAGTGAGCGGAGTTCTCAACAAACATCCAACGCTCGCCGCACATTCTGCTCTAAGCAACACACATCTCCGCTTTAGCCAGTACACATATCGGCTCAGTCTAGCCAGTACGTATCTCCGCACATTTCAGTGGATATACCCTAACAAAAAAGCGTCTTCTCTCATTTCGTCCGGTTCGGACATCTCCGCACATCTTCGTTTAGGTGGAATCTGGGCCTTAACCTGACTGGAAGACAAACAAGATTTTCGAATTCCTTATTAAATTTTTTACCAAAGTTGAATTAGGTATTTCTGAGTTACGTACTACATTAAAAGCAAACCCATGAATTAGAATTGTTTTATAGATGTTGCTAAATATACAAAAACCGGTATTTAGAAGAATTTGATGCAACTTCAACTTCTTGCTACGAACGAACGTTCTTCTGTCTATATAAGACATTGGCTTTATACATTACTTCAGAAAAAAAGACAGAGAAAAACTGAATTTAAGTTTTGTTGATTGTGATTTACAAACGATACACTTATATTCCTTGTTATGACTTTTTCTATTTTTCATGTAAATAATAATTTCTCTGACTCAACGACGACTCAGAAAGTTTCCAGTGGTAAACGTAACGAAAATATCGTTCCGCTTATCACTGAAAACTTTCTATAACGCTACTTTAATGTACTAGAAACCCAAACTACACGTAAATATTGGTAACATCATGTCCCTGTGGATTTTTCCCCGAAATCAACGAATAGACCGGGTTTTCCTGTTTACTTTGCCGCAGCTGTAAAAAGTTGATGTTTTTCATTTGTAAACACGGTGGCCTTTCGTAGACTAAATTAGATTTTTACAAAATACTCCGCAATGTATTATGTTGCTGAACATAAACGATTGTATAACGTATAGCTTTTTCGTTTTTTTCTATCTGGATTTGGGTCTTTCGTTTTGTTTCAGTCTGACAAATTCTTCCATCTTTAACACCAAGCGGGCGATAGAAATAAATATAAACTATATAAACATATAAATAATATATAAATATAAAAATATAAATAAATAAATATAAACTTCACGTAGAATATAGGTATGGATCAGTTGAGCTACCTGTAGATTGTTTGAAATAGTCTGCAGATATCTCCATTGTTTCAATTGTGTGTAAATACTAGTTCTAATTTGTTTCTATTACATTCTATAATTTTGATTGTAACATTCTGTATTAATAAAAACATTTAACGCACAATAGTTTTTTTAGGCAAAATGAAGCCTTCGTAATTATTCCATGAAAGTAACATACATAAATGGGGAGGGGTTACCGGTCAATGACTCTTACATATACTGTAATTTCCCAACAACACAGCCTTTTCTGCCCCTTTCACAAATCAAAACACAATTTTCCAAAAAGTCATTAAAATTCGCCAATCAAACCCATTATCAAACATTTACAAACACCATTCATTATTCGCAACAGTTGTCGCCTATTTGGTGTAATGACCTCCGCCCTGTGGAAAACCATCGGCGCGAACGGGCCACTTACCGCCGACAATCTGCACGTATGAAAAAAGTTGCCAACCGCGCCTCATCAAAAATTGTACTTGTCAAAAGCGGCTGTGTGCAGAGGCACACAGCCACTTTTGACAAGTACAATTTTTAACAAGACCAATCCCATCAAAATAATAAATAAGTACATACAAATACCAAGTTCGTTCGATAGATTGTGATCTGAGTGTGGTAGTTTCATCTCCATTTTAACTTACATTAATATATTATCTTTATTTGTATGGATGGATGTTTGTTACATCTTCATGCCAATAGTACTGAATGAATCGGGTATAATCGTCATCGGGCGGAATTTTGCACAGAGATGTAGTTTTAAGCCTGGAATAAAACATAGGCGTTTTATATCTAAACTGTAAATCTGAACTGGGATATCTGCCCACGGGATAGAATATATTTTAGAGGTTTCTATAGAAATAACGCGGGCAGAAAAGGAAATATGTACTTATAAAAAAAATATCCCAAAAAAACATAAACGAATATATAAGAAAATTATCTGAAAGCTAACAACTTGTACCTTAATATGAATGGAAATTAGAAAATTATTATTAAAAAGTAGTAATAATCAATAGTTAAATTTTGTTTTCGTTCGGTCACAAGGGAAACCTTTCGTACAGTCGTCGTCAAAAACTGAAGTCGGCGTAAAGTGGTTCGTGTGCGTGAACTATATGACGTTTTGGCGGAGGTAATTTTTCATGTCGAGGCACGATAACGGTCAGGTGTTGGAATGATTTGTGGGGGCTGATGCCGTATCTTGTTTGCTTTATTTGAGTCTTTTTGAAAATGTGGTGAAGTTTTTCGAACTTTAAAAATAATGACCACAGTTAACTTCCCTAGGGCGACCTCACTCGTTTTTGCAGTTTAATTCCACACGCTATTTTTAAAACAACTGAATGGAAAAACAAATGAATACCTTGCACCTAACAATATTTTTTTTAGAACTCGGGAAAGGTCAGACCATTCCACAAAACATTGTACACAGTTTTCGAAAACATCTTTATGGCTCTCACGTAAAACTTTCGACTTTTACAATACCTATAAAACAGTTTGTCTAACAAAACTAAGGAAATCACAGTAAAATAAAAGGCAGTTTTTAACATAAAAGTAGCAAGGTAATTGGGGTTGGAAAATGTGGAAATAGTGATTAATGTTATGATAAGGAACACACGCAGGAGAGTTTTTCGGTCAAAAGTCACACACATTAACCTAATTCATTTTAATTGGACTATCATTCCTGAAATAAAGGGTATGAAAAGTAGATAGGAGGGTGGTCGTTACTGAAAATTTCTGAAAAAAGGCATGGTGTCATGGTGTCTATAAAAGCTGATGGTCCGCAAATAAAAACTACATTAAAAATTTTCGCATTCGCATTTTACGTCAGTTTTGTCAATTTGTGTCTAGGGCCTTACAATCTAGCTCTACGATTTGTGAGATGAAAATTTAAGAACTTCGTTGTCGAAGAGTAAGTTTTAGCAAAAAATGTACTTAACACCTTTATGAGTATTAATAATGAGGATGATTAATGGGCACAGTCAAACTTACGGCCTTGTCGCGTAATAGAGTTGAAATTAAAAGGGTTTATTACCATTTTACTGCGTCAACACCTCTCTTTGCCGCAAAACAATTATTTTTTACGTCTTTATTTAGTATTAAACGGGTGCGTTAACTTTTTATACGTTTTTGTCATGACAATAGCCCTACCTGCTTTTTAGTTTAATTTCGTATACAGCAATAGTTCTGATGGTGATAAATACTTTTTTTTTGGCTATTTTCATTCCCCAGCCGGTCCAAAAGCTTAGCACAACAAAAAACGTCCTGAAGTACACAATGAGAACAAGTTACAGTCATTAAAACAGCGCTGCATAACAAAAACATAAAACAAATATCCAAACATTACAATGAAATATTTCACTCAAAGTGGACGTCGCCATATTTTCACGATATTCTCAAATGAGCTGTCCATTCACGAAGCGTCGCGTTTGCTTTATATTTCTGTCATCGGTCAGCGTCAGTGTTGTGGGTAACACGTTGAATTACACATCTTAAAAAAAATATTCTTCAGGATCGTAACCCGTGCCGCAATTATGATTGCCGTCGGTATTTCTGCCTGAAATGGCAAAATAGAGGAATCATCATCAGCCTATAGCAGTCCACAGCTGGACATAGGCCTCCCCCAATGAGCGCCATAGCGCCCTATCTTCAGCTTGCCGCATCCAGCATCTACCTGCAGTCTTTCGCAGGTCGTCATCCCACCTGGGTGAAGGGCGTCCTACACTACGTTTACCGAGTCGTGGTCCACTCAAAAACACGTTTGCCCCAGCGGCCAAATAGAGGAATGTAACTACACAATTATAAGTAGACTATGACCAGCAGTCCATATGAAATAGACGGTCTAATCTAAATGAAATCGTGGTGAGTTCTACAATTAAAATTGAAATATTTCTTTATATGGACAAAAATATCTAAGTTCTACACATTTATTTTATCGTATATTTGAAATATTTCTTTATATCTACAAAAATATCGCTACATGAATAGCCAGCTTTAAAAGCAACCTAGCTAGAGCACAAAAAGCGAATGGCACCGCAGAGCCGATATGCTAAGTGGCTGTTGATAAACGTCACGTAGGACTTTGCATTGCATGACTATAAAAATACCTAAAGAAATGTAGTAGGTAAGGTAAGTAGACAGGCCTGTGCTGAGTTCTTAGCAGACGGAAGTTAGGAATAAATGAACATTTTTACTGAAAAGAGAAATTCGATGATTTTAACTGGAACGCTCACCACATCACGCTGAACGTGGAAAGTGCTGCCGGATTAACATTTTAGAATTCATTGAAAATTTAATATTTGTTATTTGTAGAAAAAGTATCTTTACATGCTAGACAGTTGTTAGGACATCCTTTTAAGTAAGTAAATACACTTGTGCCATGATGTCCTGCTCTTCCTTACAAATACATAGACTTTACAAATAAACTAAATTAAATATAATTTTTAAATACAAATAAAAAAATAATAAATTGGTAATTACTATTAATGATTACTTACTATTGTTCACTGGACGTACAAAAATAACTCTATGGGCTTTTTATTTAATAGATAGCACTGATACCTATGTGAATTTATGTTAAATGTGTGTTTGTGTGTGCATGTGTATATTTTCATTGTTGTGTGTTATAAGTTATAAAATACAAAAAGTCGGAATTCATTGTGTTTCAATTGTAATTCTGAGGATCAGAGCTTTCATAAAGCTGTAAGGAGGTTTGTTTGTACATGCACCTCACGTCTTACAAGCACTAACGTTCTCTCGATAAAACTGACAGCTGACTGTACTTTTGAATGTTGTAGCAGAACTTTTTAAAAGGCTCCATGAATTTATTATTCCATGCTTATCAACTGTACTAAAAAACGCCAAGTTCACATGAATACTCATGGCTAAGTAAAAAGCTTTTTTACTTTATCAATTTTTTACTTTAACGACAAAAGTATGTACAAAGTACGATGTGTGTTACCTAATGTTACGTTTTTACTTTACGTAGGTATGGTAAAACTTTTATCACACGTGAATATGAATACGGGGAGAGTGAAAACATTGTTACAGAATTATTACAGCCTACTTTGCTGTTTTAGGCTTTTTACAGTAAAAATATAAAAGCGGCCGATTGCGAGTTAAACCATGCACACTGAGGGGGTTCTGTAGAGTAAATAAATAAATAATGCTGGAGAATTCACACAGCCTTATCTAGCCCCATGGTAAGCAGAGCTTGTATTATGGGTACTAGACAGCTGATATACATAATACAATACATTAAATAGATAGATATTTTTTATTATACATACAAAACAACCAGAATACCCGGAACAAATATCTGCAGATCGTACACACAATTGTTCCGAGGCGGGAATCGAACCCGCAACCTCCTGCGTCGCAGGCGGTCGTCAAGTACCATCAAGTACCTAGTAGAGGCATGGCATTTACGGTTAAAAAGTTGTCCATACAAAATGCCTATAGAAAATGCTTAGAACTGAAAGCTACAGCGAGAAAAAACGGCTGTGACAGACAGATGGTCGCTGGTAACGTTTTTTTTTGGTCAAAAGGCTATGGAACCCTAAAAAATTGCGTCCAGTTTTACATTATACGATAATTCTTCAGATAACCACGAAAAAATGGGCTAACAATGAATCATAAATGTCCTTATAAAACTGAAGTGGTTTCAAATTACATTTCTAACAATTCATTAGCGGCCCCCGCTGTGTAATGAGGGCCTAATTTGAATATCTCTACGTTAGTACGACGGCCGTGGTTTTACTTGCGTGGAGGGTTAATTAAGAAATTAAGACTTAAATTTCACATTAATTTCAACATTTAATTACTAAAAAGATTTCGTCGCCAAAGGCAAAGGAAGATATCGGTACAATTTTAGAAATAATTGTTTGATTCTATCGACTGTTCAGACGTTATATGGTTATATGTATTTATGTCTTCGATCATCATCAGTCTATATCAGTCCACTGCTGGACATAGGCTTCCCCTAATGAGCGCCATAGCACCCTGTCTTCAGCTTGCCGCATCCAGCATCTACCTGCAGTCTTTCGCAGGTCGTCATCCCACCTGGTCGGAGGGCGTCCTACACTACGTTTACCCAGTCGTGGTCTCCACTCAAGAACACGTTTTCCCCCGCGGCCGTCGGGTCTTCGCGAGATATGGCCGGCCCACTGCCATTTCAGCTTGCTAATTCTTTGAGCTATGTCGATAACCTTGGTTCTCTGTCTGTATTCGTTACGAATACTATCCTTCAGAGAAACTCCGAGCATAGCTCTTTCCATAGCTTGCAGTAGTTGTAGTAGGTACAGTCCAGTCCTGACAAAATGATGTTGCGACAGTGGTTTACTCACTTATTTATAAATTCTACCTTCATGACAAACAGACCAAAAATCCCTCACGTCTAGGTATAGGTACAAATACCAACTTTAGCAGTAAATGTTTTGACGTGAATCGTGACGTGAAACACGTTTCAGAGAAACGCGAGTTCAATGCTAAAGCAATTCGCTAAATGGTATTAAAAGGTACTCTGAAAAATTCTGTATTTTCGGTTCCGTTCTAAGATTTTGTTATTATATATTTTTGTAACTAGGGGCTTATTAAGACCTTCGTAGTATTTGGTACCCAAAGCGGCGGCGAAAAATTTCAACTCGTTTCCGCGCGGCATTCG
The DNA here is from genome assembly GCA_947044415.1 of Eupithecia dodoneata. Classification (NCBI taxonomy): domain Eukaryota; kingdom Metazoa; phylum Arthropoda; class Insecta; order Lepidoptera; family Geometridae; genus Eupithecia; species Eupithecia dodoneata. The sequence continues at coordinate 4,663,823 of OX345665.1, forward strand.
TATCCTTTGGGCATTTTATATGTACCGCGTACCCACTTATTACTGACGTAATGCATCATTCGCAGCAAGCAAGCATGAAACGTCAAAATTCCATCTCGTTGATCGTTGCGAGTGCTTTGTTTCCCCGCACAGACTGCGCGAACGCTCGCTGTGTGACACATTACATTACGACCCGTACCGTAGTAGGTACCCAACTTTAGACAAAATTATCGATGAAAAAAAACAGGGTTCTACAACCAGTATTATAGTAGGCTCGTGGACCACAAACTGTATAGTAGATAAATTAAAGAAACGTAATCCATTTTCAGGCCGTCAGGCTATACCTTACATTGCCTGTTTTACTTGCCCATTTGCATTGGCACAATAATTTTCTGCATTTTTGCCTGGTTTGGTGGTTCGCCAGATATGCCATGTCAACCTGTCCTCGCTACCCCCATAATTTACCTACCTTTACAGCTCGCGTTAACTGGTATTGCACCTTGTAAATTTTAATTTTCAATTGTTTCAGATCCCCGTTCTGTACAAAAGTATACAGTGTGAGTCTGCATAAGGTGCACAAACTGAAATGAGGGAAACTACGCCCTATTTTATCGACGGAAAATGTGTTATTTTTTTTTATTTTCTTTAAATAATTTTTTTATAGCGTTTTTAAACTTTTTTTTCGCTACTCGGACCCCCATGTAAACAAAACGGTGTAACTTATAAACTAAACGATCAATTACTATGAAACAAACTCAGCAGTTATTGGAAATAACAGGAGCTCCTTACTGAATAAACATTGTGAATAATACAAGCCTCAATTAAAAGCTATGATGTTTTTTTTAAGCAAAATCAGCCTTTTTTTCATAGATTTTTGTAATAATTTTAAAATATCTCAATAAAATCAGTACTTTTTCACATATTTTTATGACGTTACTTTATTCTACATTGTATTATCTATCTTATGGTAAAAATTGCTTATTCCTATCTCAATCACAACATTATTTATCGACTGTTAAAGAAAGGTACTCCGATCATGCTGCATCTCTCAATCATAAGGATGAATAATTTGGGGTTATAAAAACAGGAATAAGTGTTATTAAAATCATTTATTATTTAACATTAAACCTAGTGCATAAGGTTCTCAACCATACTATGGACGGATGAAGCGACATTTACAAGAGATGGTATTACTAATTGCCGAAATTTACACATGTGGTGCTCTAAAGGTGAAAACCCAAAATTGAAACGATCATCATCATTTCAAGTAAAATTTTCAATTAACGTTTGGGTAGGCCTTATCGGCGACATGCTGATTGGACCCATCATATTGCCAAGATCGTTGAACGGTGAAAGTTTTTTAGGACTGCTAACAAACGACCTTCCTGAACTACTAGAGGATCTCCCACTGGCTCTGCGTCGAACGATGTATCTGCAAATGGATGGATGTCCTGCTCATTATGCCAGAATCGTAAGATCGTTTTTAAACGAAAATTATGTTAACCGATGGATCGGCCGACAAGGACCTGTAGGGTGGCCTGCGCGTTCACCTGATATGACGCCACTTGACTACTTCCTATGGGGGACCATGAAACAACGCGTCTACAGCACCTCCATCAACAGTGAGCATGATCTGCGGGACCGCATAATTAACTGCGCGAATGACATAAAAAATAACGACATGATAAGGAGAGCTACGCAACAAATAGTGCTTCGTGCGACTTTGTGCTTACAAGCAAGAGGTGGACATTTTGAGAACCTTATGCACTAGGTTTAATGTTAAATAATAAATGATTTTAATAACACTTATTCCTGTTTTTATAACCCCAAATTATTCATCCTTATGATTGAGAGATGCAGCATGATCGGAGTACCTTTCTTTAACAGTCGATAAATAATGTTGTGATTGAGATAGGAATAAGCAATTTTTACCATAAGATAGATAATACAATGTAGAATAAAGTAACGTCATAAAAAAATGTGAAAAAGTACTGATTTTATTGAGATATATTAAAATTATTACAAAAATCTATGAAAAAAAGGCTGATTTTGCTTAAAAAAAACATCATAGCTTTTAATTAAGGCTTGTATTATTCACAATGTTTATTTAGTAAGGAGCTCCTGTTATTTCCAATAACTGCTGAGTTTGTTTCATAGTAATTGATCGTTTAGTTTATAAGTCACACCGTTTTGTTTACATGGGGGTCCGAGTAGCGAAAAAAAAGTTTAAAAACGCTATAAAAAAATTATTTAAAGAAAATAAAAAAAAATAACACATTTTCCGTCGATAAAATAGGGCGTAGTTTCCCTCATTTCAGTTTGTGCACCTTATGCAGACTCACACTGTATAGATTCAGCTAAAACCAACAACCGCTGGGGCAAACATGTTCTTCAGTGGAGACCACGACTCGGTAAACGTATTGTAGGACGCCTTCCGAGCAGGTGGAATGATGACCTGCGAAAGACTGCAGGTAGATGCAGGATGAGTCAAGCTGAAGACAAGGCGTTATGGCGCTCAGTAGGGGAGGCTTATGTCCATCTGTGGACTAACATAGGCTGATGATGAGGTTCAGCTAGTCAACATTTGATGATTTAGCTGAATCCAAAGTAAATCTCCGCTAACTAGCCCTATCTTGTGATATGGGTATAGATCAGATCCGCTGCAACCTGAGAAGCCTTATGTCGTCTGCCACAATCAATATAGTGGTTGAGCGGCAGGAAATAACTATGATACCTGTCCTGAAACGGAGAGAGAGGAGAGAAATAGAATTGGCTGGGCCGGCCATATCACGAAGAACCGACAACCACTGGGGCAAACGTGTTCTTAATTGGAGACCACGACTCGGTAAACGTAATATAGGACGCTCTCCGAGCAGGTGGGATGACGACCTGCGAAAGATTGCAGGTGCGTGAATGCGACCTATGTCCAGCAGTGGACTAACATTATTTATGATGCTGATGATGATAAATGTTTAGTTTATTTTTCAAATATAATTTATTAGCAATTATCATATATTTTTGAATTCTATCACCCAAATAATCACATAACAACTAACACATCTGCTGTTCAGACCATCACTTGTCTCCTCAATGAGCCACAGCAACATCCAGGGACTATACTTCACCGTTTCCATGTTTACATTTCATTTAATTAAAAGTGTACCGTTTTTATAGGGCCCGTCCATTGGTGCTTCATTTCGGCTATTTACGAGCTCAATAACGCCACCGTGTGGATCTTTATTGCAACTTCCGTGCCAGGAACGGATCCGAGATAACTCTAGGTAGATTATTGCTAGTGTTTTGTTTTTGGGGTAGTTGATAGACTTCGAGCGCAGAATAAAACCCTGTATTAGTACTACGAGTTTTGAAACTACGAGAAGGCATATATTTTGACTTTTTTGAAATGTTATTGATGTTGCTCAGCAAGAGGTACCTAAGCATATTTTGCGAAGAACCGACAACAGCTGAAGTAAATATGTTCTTAAGTGGAGACTGCAAACATGGTGTAAGACGCCCTCCGGTCAGGTGGAAAGACGCTCAACGAAAGACTGCAAGCAGATACTGGATGCGACATGCTGAAGACAGGCCGCTATAGCGCCCATTAGGGGAGCCCAATAGGATTATCAACTAAAGAATTTCTGGGAGTTAGAAGCAGATACACATGCAAGTAAAAAGCCAATAGTCACTGAAGAGGCGAGTGGTACAACATTTGGTCACACACTGGGCTGGACATAGGTCCAGCAGTGGACTATGTTGATGATGATTGATGATAGTGTGTTTTAAAAACGGTACCTATGTAGGGTATTAAAATGTAGGCTATAATAATCCAACAAGTTCAATTACCGTATCGATTCATTCTCGTAGCTGTATCGTATCCATCTCGTAACATTCCTCTGTAAAACATTATATACATACAGAAACGCATGAATACCTTGTGAATTTTATCGCGCTCATAAATAATTGTTGTTTGGTTTAGAATATTGCACAATTGTTATTGTTGGGCGATAACGTTGATGGGGTTAATTGGAAATTAACGAGTATTTACTTTACGTTACGTTTGTACGTTACATGAAGTATGTTACTGCTTTCCCGATTGTGTGAGTGGTATGGATGAAACTCTGATAGGTAAAACAAGTGCCAACTGCCCTACTGTTGCGGGGAAATGACTGACGTAATTAACAACTATCCCCATGGAGACTGACCGTGCGTTGATAGTAAGAACCATGTGACAGTAGTGATGGCTAGGAAAAAACCCTTAAATCTACGATGACTGATTTTTTTTGGTACTACTCAAAAAGATAAAACTGTTTACGATTAGTTATCATTAATAAAATTTCATTATCTTTTTCTCTACTAAAGTTTATGACTCTTCACACGGACACTGGCAGAGTTGTGGCAACACAGTCACAGCGAGCCATAAAAATAAGAAGTTGAAGTTGACTGATTTTTTTTTTAAGAAAAGTTTCTGGAATATTTATTATTGTGTTAGTAGTTGTACTATCGTATAATGTACCAGCGCGTTACGGGCGCAGTGCCCTACCCACCACCTTGACCCACGTTTTGACTGTACGGAAAATCAACTTTAAGACAAACAGCTTTAATTTGTAATATTTTTTATGAGCATCATATTTAGGATTCTAGATGATAAGATTAATTAATAAATTAAAGCAACCCTAATTATTGAAATTAAGATTATACTTTGGTAACAATTAAGTTTCAGAGTTCAAAATTAAGGCCGTATTGTTAGTTTGCATAGTCCGGTGCAAAGCTGACAAAGTTTATTATTTGCTTGAGGCAAGAACCTAAGTGAAGAGATAAGTTTTCGTGGAAGAATAAATTTTGCGAAGGAAATTCAATTTTACGTTGTGTTTGTGCTTTTTTAAATCTTTGCGATTTGATGTCCTTAGTAATCATTATATATTGTGGCTTTTAACCGACTGCGCAAGAAAAAGGGCTATTTTTGTATAGAATTTAGTGTTTTCTAAATAAGAAAAAACCCTTTACGTGTCTGTGTCACTTCTGAATAAGGAAGGGCAAGGAAGGTTTGTCATGACATGGCATCTACATTTTAAGCTACATCTTATAATCGCCTTAATTTTAATGGTGTATTTTTGCACACAATCAAAGGGGACAATTTATGTGTCACAGAACAACTGGAGGAAATACGGGCTCTTGTCAAACTGATCGAACTATTTGCAACAGTTTATTTGAAAACGCGTCAATGATTTGCGTTTTCTATTATTTGCTTTTCACCGGAAATCAAACCAGCTTCTTGAATTTAAAGTTCAAATAATAACTCGTTTCCTAAAATTTCCTCATATTTTAAATAAGTATGTACATTTTGTTGCAACTGAGTTACGTGACATTTAGTTTTATAATATTTAAATGGGCAATAAAAGGTGATTTATGCGAGTTTTGTTGAATTTTCGAGTTAAATTGTGGGTTGACTTTACTTTGTTTATGTTTATACAGAGTGTTTAGTTCCTACAAACGAATGAGTATCGATTGTGATACTGATAGTTTGTTGGAAATTATTTCAATACGTAAATAGATTCTTGATATTTATATACATACAATGATGTCCCAGCCAAACTTCGTCCACGGCGGCCAGTCAAAGAAGACTAGCCACGTGCACAGTATATATTATAGTGCACAAGTGTGTTGAGCACACACTTGTGCACTACACAGGTTCACTCTCATGGACCGACCGACTGACGAAACTGGGGGAGGTAAATCACAAACATTTTCATTATTGTTACATAGATGTCGCAAGAAATTCAGTAAAGTGACACAAGCAAAAATATATCTTTTGACATGTCCGACTCAAAGTGTAATGTTACATTGAGGAAATTTTCTCATAAATTGATAGAAAAATGGTTTTCTTACCTCAACCCCATACATTGCTTAGTAGGTATTAATATGAAAGTCCTTGTAAGTGCCTTATTTCTTAAGGTCACAAATAAGTGATAAGGTTGGGTTTTTTCGTGAGGATAGGTCATACCCTGTATAAATGTGTATAATTGATGGTAAAAACGCGTGACAGAAAATACTCGTATCAACAAAAGGAATGCAATGTTTGCGTTATTTATTCTGATAACGAAGCTTACTGAAACGCAAAATAACTTTGATAACGGGCTCGGAAAGTAGGGCTAAGTGGGGAAAACTATTTTTCCGGAAGCTCTTTTGATAAGGAAAAAATATATATAAACATTATAATAAAGTTAGGTGAAGGTTCTGCCTCGGTATATAATCGTTAAGGAGAGCGCTTACGTCAAACGTGAGCTCATTCAAGACTATCTGCACAAACTATACTATTACATAAACAAGTATTGTATAGAGCATGATCCCGAAGTAGTTCCATATAAATGTTTGTCCCGAGAAATCAGTGTTTATCCCGCCAAGCTTAAAAAAACAACTCAATACTTTCGAAAAATTGCGTTTAGCTACAATGGTCAATTTTGGTCTCATCTTCAAAATCTATGAAGCATTGGCCTTAATAGATTTTGATGATTCTTTAGTTGTTGTATGAAAGTGGGTGGTCTTGATCCTCGAAAAAATTATATGTATGTATGTGCGTCATGATACATGTTCCGGCTTTAAAACTCCCAAACGCATTTTCATTATTCGTGTACAAAAGCGAACTAAAAGAGATTACAGCGACTGATATGTTAAAAAACTAACAAAACACAAATTAAGCCAACTCAATTGTTTACCATTGCCATAGTAAGATATAGCTATTCTGTGCTTTTACCTTACCACCTTTACCTTTGTACGAATATTGTTTCAAATAAGTTCTACCCTGCGTAGGTGTGATATACAATTTATAGTGTCGCAGCGTTCTAAATAAACACGTAGCCTCCACAGCGTAAAAAACGTTGCAGTTGGTACAGTTGGTTAGAATGGCAGTTAATATTGCTGGCCGTCGCCTATCGGTTTATTAATCAAATTGTTTGTATTTTGACAAAATTACTTCAGATTTCATGAGGCTTGTCTTCTTTACCTGATCGTCTTTTTCATTGAAAATCGATGTTTTTGCAGAAATATGATTAATTTTGTATTCAGTAGATGTCTCAAAGCATTTCGGAGCAGCTCTTCACAATCATTCAGTACCTATTTTGTATACTCACGAAAATATCTGAATGACTGAAAATACAAGGAGTCGTGATAAGATCGGGTCAATCTATTCATTTAGGGACTGGGTAGTCAACTTGACAAAAATGTTCAACAGTTGGAATCATGGTCACAATGTTTTAGTGACAAATAGTACACATCTCAAAATGCAAGTACAACAAAAGGTGTGATAGGCGAAACGCTCGATTAATATAGCGTGCTTAAGTCTAAATGAATAATCGTCAAAAACGTCAATAATAATAATACAATTTAAAGCATCAAAGTTTAGATAAATATTTCATAGAGATAATATTAATTATTAATTTAAATGCAACCCTCATTATTGAGATAAAGATAGATCACACTAGATAATCAAAAAAGTGTGTTTTATACTGTAGGTAACAATTAAGTTCAGAGTTCAAAATTAAGGTCGTAGGTGTTGTTAGTTTGCATAGTTTTTTTTTATTTTAATTGCTTTTTTAATAAAGTTCTTTATTCAGACACGAGATCCATTTTACATTTAGAAGTATGATCTCCTAAAACGTAAAATCTAACCAGCTGCAGCCCATTTAAGCTGTGTAAGTATCGCGTGTGGCCACAGATAAGGGTGTCATAAGAACTGTCGCCGCCTGGACGCCAACGCCTGGTTCATTACTTTATTGTTTATCCGACCGTGCCGCCAAATGAGTATTCAAGTTTTCAGGTTAACCTTTATTACTGTTTTAACCGATTTCCGAGAAAAGAAGGAGGTTCTACATATGTATATTCGGAATCTGCAGACATGTTTTTAATGAATGTTCGCGGATTTCTCCGACGAATGTGAACCCATTTTGATGATTATTTTTCTATTGTAATTATTCTATTGTAATTATTTTCTATTGTAATAGGTATAGGTAGGTGTATAGAGAGCAACCCCAAAAATAGGAAGTTAATTCTCACCGTTAATTTTTTTCCTTCGTGGGTTATTTCACTTAAGTCCAAAAGTATATTTAATAACTTAAGATCGCATTAAATTATCGCCAGGCATTAACTCACACGTGATTTGATAAAGTGTGAACGTTACCTTTAAATAAAGGAAAGTTTGCCCCATTCTATCTTTAATCAAAGTTAAATTTAATATTCTTTGGCACGTTAAGCGGCAGTAGCGGTTTTACCGTGTGTCCATAAATTATTTTAATGTGAGTATTAAATAAACAAATATTTGATTAGGAATATTGTATTTAATGCTTAATTACCATTTTGAGAGGGAAAGTTTTTGCCTGTAACCACACTTAGCCATGCGAATTTATATTGGACAATAGATCAACAATGTTCGTTTCTAAACTTATATTTACTTGATGATTGATGACTCGGTAAACGTAGTGTAGGATGCACTACGACCAGGTGGGATGACGACCTGCGAAAGACTGCAGGTAGATGCTGGGTGCGTCAAGCTGGAGACGCTATGGCGCTCATTGGGGGAGGCCTATGTCCAGCAGTGGACTAATATAGGCTGAGTATGATGATGATGATTGATGATATGACAAGGATCATCCTTGTGGTGCTTAGAGTTTGCAGCACCCCGAATCTTCCCGCGGGTGTCGTAAGAGCCGACTTAGGCATATCCTCCGCGGGGCGGGCAGCAGCCTCCTGCAAAACAATTTAGGTACCTGTGATCCCTAACCCATGCCTAGCGTGGAAATTATGAGTATTACCCTCCCATGAGACGTTTACTTTGAAAGCTTAATTAAATGGTCCATAAATGACGGACAAACATAATAAACCATATATACAACCGAATATAGAACGTCCTCCTTTTTAGAAGTCGGTTCATAAAATTTCTTTTTTTTATTTTTATTTAGAAGTAGGTGTATGTGTACTGTGTATGTTTTGAGTGGCAACCCTAATTGTGTTTTGGTTTCTAACACCTCGGAAAACGGTACCCTGATATACCCGACAATATACGAGGTTTCCATGAGAGCGAAACTTTTGGAGATGTTCGAATTGGTCTTTCATCAACCGTTGTCCCAGATCATTAAATAAATAAATAATGCTGGACAATCCACACAGCATCATGTAGCCCCAAGTTAAGCAGAGCTTGTGTTATGGGTATTATATGACTGATAAACTTAATACAATACATTATGTAGATAGATATCTTTTATATACATAGATAACGACCAGAACACCCGGAAAAATCTCTGCAGATCGTACACACAATTGTCCCGAATCGGGAATGGAACCCGCAACCTCCTGCGTCGCAGGCGGTACATTGACCTTCCAGCGACCCTCCATCTTAAGCTAATTAAAAAAAACTCTAAGATCATTGCAAAAGCAACACTTTAAATTTAACCCTATCGATTTCACCGACCTATTTCCATCGAACCAAATTGAAAAATAACAGCAAACTAATTGGAGCACTTCTGGTAAAACCCTTTCATTGGATTCTCAAGTTATCGACTAATTTAAATGGTCTGCTTGAACAACGGTGGGCTTCGGGTTTTTCGGAATTTTTCACCGGTAAATTGGCGCCGTAGTAAAGTATCATAGAAACATAACTAAGTATTTCAAAAATATAATAAGCCTAACTAGAGAACTCATTGATGAAAAATACACTTGAGGCTCTGTTTAGAGGATTTTGTAAAACGATCAGTCGATTAGTTCCGAAAAGTTCCGATGGCACGCCAAGGGATGTCACTAGTAAAAGTGAACGACGACGGCTAGATCGCGCTGACGAGAACGGACGGGTGCATCGTTTAAGGTTGCAGTGAAATTTCTGTTTTGAGCTCGGTTATAACGGTTAGTTGTCTTTGCTATTGCAATAAAGTAATTTTGTGATTTACAGAGCGCCGTTTTATTTGGGTTGGGATGATGACTAGACTGCTCCTTTGCAACAATCTACAACTAGCTCAATTGTTAATACAAGTCTTAAAAGAAATTTAATTAAGTTCAGGTAAATAAACTGAAAAGAAATAGACAGACAGACAATAGACAGTTACTGCGCAGCATAAAGTGCAATACCTATAGAAATACAGGCCCATTTGATGACTTAAGACCAACAGTAGAAGGTAGAAGATACCTATTTAGTGTCTGTTAGACTTTTGTGATACATCATCGGCCACAATGTTACTTATTATCAAGTGAGATTGTGGTCAAACGATCATAACCAGCTGGTAACACACACTACTGAGTATATTTCTCTTCTTTATCTCGCCATCCTTGCTGGTCTTGTGCCAGTCGGATCCACTGCTTCCCTACCAGCCCCCACAATATCGTCAGACCATCGAGCAGTTTGTCTGCCTCGAAGCCTATTCTATATTAAAAAAAAGCTTACGCCGAGTTGTATGACCGCTTAATGTTTACTATGCTGTTACCGGTTTACGTAAAGCGGTTGAGGTAATTAGTTCCTCGTTCAGTTTATGCCTAATTAGCAGCCCAAATATTGCACACAAACATTCAGTTGTCTAATGGTATGGATTTCTCAATAATAGTTGTACAGTCGGCAGCACAAAGAAATACAAAGTTAAAGGTACTTTGTCTTTCATCGATGCTTTACGCTTCGACTGCATGTTGTCTGCTGGCACAGAATAAATATATATATAGTACAAACATACTGTTAACCATCATCATCAGCCTTTATTAGTCCACGGCTAGACATAGGCCTTATATCGTTTACTATGATTATATTATATTTATACAAAAAAAACTGCAGGTCTCCTAAAAACTACATTTGAACTACATATGTGCCAATAGTATATTATAAAGATTTAAAAAACCTTTTTAGGATAAATAAATTCTCAGATACAAATATAAATAAATAAATAAATAATGCTGGATAATTCACACATCATTATCTAGCCCCATGGTAAGCAGATAATATGTATGCACCTTATCAAAATTATTTCGATTTTCAATAAAAAACCAAGTGTCTCAGGGTTGATCCAAGTTTTTTTAATAGCCCGCAGCACGGTGATTACCTTCAAACAATTCTTCTTCAGAAACATTTTAATCTTTTCTCCAATTTGAGCCATATTTCGTTAATTGAATATTGTTTTTGAAAGAGTTATGTTTAATTGTAAGACGACCTCTATCTGTTCTATCGCTTCTCCTTTAAACCTAAAGTTTTGCTGTAAGAAAACTCTTTGTTAGGGTTAAGCTCGCCTATGTACATATATTTTTTAGTTAAGTTATTTTTAAGTTTTTTGTGTACAATAAAGAATTACAAGACCTCTGTGGCGCGGTGGGCGAATGTCCGCCTGCGACGCAGAAGGTCGCGGTTCGGGACAATTCATCATCATCATCATCAGCTTATAGCAGTCCACTGCTGGACATAGGCCTCCTCAATGAGCGCCATAGCGCCCTGTGTTCAGCTTGCCGCATCCAGCATCTACCTGCAGTCTTTCGCAGGTCGTCATCCCACCTGGTCGGAGTGCATCCTACACTACGTTTACCGAGTCGTGGTCTCCACTCAAGAGCACGTTTGCCCCAGCGGTCGTCGGTTCTTCGCGAGATATGGCCGACCCACTGCCACTTCAGCAGCTTTCGGGACAATTGATCTACAGATATTTGTTTGTCGCGAGTTCGCGCGTTTTCTATGTATAATAAAAATATCTATCTATGTAATGTATTGTATTACGTATATCACTTATCTGGTACCCATAACACATTTTCTGTTCAGCTTGGAGCAAGTTAATGCTATATAAAATGACCAGCATTATTTATTTAATTATACATAAAAAACTTTTTATTTTTTATAGCATGATTGAACACAGTAGTTTTCTCTTTTTTATGTCTATAAAAAATTTAGGTGACTAACAAAACACGATTTAAGCGATAAGGCCGCCCATTGTACTTGTCGCTTGTAATATATTTTTGTAATGATGTGTATCTGGTGAACAATAAACTATTTTTGTATTGTATTGTATTGTAATAACACGTTGGTAAAACAAACATAAATAACTTTTTAAATTTTTCTGAATATTTCCACATAAACCTGTTCCAAAGCTTTCAGTAAAACTAGGCACTACAAACCAGAAACAAAAGAAACGCGGTCTCTCAAAAATTCTAACGAATCCACAACACAGTTGTAACTGCTAAGTGCATGTTACACTATTTATTCTTAATCTTTGTTCTCTGTTATCTTTTTGGCAGACTGATCTACACTACGGTAAGAGTGGCGAGACAAAGTACAAGGGAACTTGTAGAATCTCAAGTGGTCAACTTCGAAGATATACTAGGTCGATAGGGTTGTCAATAGTTGAATAGTGTATCCTACTAATATTTTAACCCTGAAAGTTTGTAAGTATGGATGTTTGTTACTTTTTCCGCGAAGCCTGTGAAGATCCCAGGAGTATTCTGCGCTTCTGACGGAGTCAGGCTGGTTAAACTAGCAAAAACACTACGCACAAAGGACCAATCGGAGTCTAAGTGCGGAAATACGAGTACACTTACCTTACCATATCATACATACTCTTTCACGCTAAATCTACTAAACGGATCACCGATCGGGCTGGAATTGTGTATACCTACAGGTCATTCCAGGCAAAAAATGAAATAAATGAAATAAAACATACATACTCTTGTCCCATTAAATGAGTTCCCATGGGACAGAGAAAACTGAAAAGCAAACCCACGGGCAGAAACTATTCTATCATAAATCCTAAATTCTTTATTGCAAACACAGGATACATCAAACATAAAATTGAATCAATAATTGACATGTAAGTACATGTACTAACTAAGAAACTATTTTAGGGTTAAACTCGTCTTTGTACAAAGACGAGTTTAACCCTAAAATAGTTTCTTACAACAACCCGAGTATAAAGAAAAATTCACATATAAAATTCTGCTCCCTTCTACAATTTTTGATTATTCATAGAAAATACCTAGAATGCCCATAACAAATTAAACGTACAAACATTTGTGGCGAGAATCGAAGGTGTGCAATCGACTATATTTTTTAATAAACCTTAACGCCTTCCTCAGAGATTGTTGGGATATCGCGATTTGGGGGAGGCCCTGCCCAGCAGTGGGACGAATTAGGCTAAATTAAAAAATTAGACCACCTCGGGATCATTCCTTATGCAATACCAAAATGACTCGACAAACATACATACAGCCAAATAGCTCCTCCTATTTGCAAAGTCGGTTAAAAATTAACATTATCACGGTCTACTGTTCTGTGTACGGGCATTCTAGATTATGATGTGCTTCGCTCATCTTACCCTATACTACGTCACTGGTCTTTTAAATTGCATGCAGTTAGGACTCATTACTTGCGGTCATTTGCATTCGGATGCTGAGTATTCCTCAGGCGGCAGTAAAGCCTAACTAACAACCGAAAAATACTGCAGTTGCTTCGTGTTTGTGTGATTACACTGGGGTTTTGCAATTTTTGATTGTGCTTTTTTAATTTTGCTGCAGAAAGTTCTTCTATAAATTTGTCATTTAACGGAGTTTTTATATCATCATATTTATTGTGATTTTATACATAAGAATTTGTACCACCCTACTCTTCTCAGTAGGGTGGTACAAATTCTAAGCCATATGGCAGTCACGATGACCGATGTGGCGCGGTGGGCGAAGGTCCGCCTGCGACGCAGGAGGTTGCGGGTTCGATTCCCGCCTCGGAACAAATGTGTGTAAGATCTGTAGATATTTGTTTCGGGTGTTCTGGTCGTTTTCTATGTATAATAAAAAATATCTATCTATGTAATGTATTGTATTATGTATATCAGTTATCTAGTACCCATAACATAAGCTCTGCTTACCATGGGGCTAGATAATGCTGTGTGAATTGTGTCCAGCATTATTATTTATTATTATTATTTAGTCATGCCGTATTGTTTTGAAAATCAAGTTTGCTATCAACACTTTTATCTGACTTTGCAAGAAGTTGCGTTATGTATCATATTGACTCATCATGACCATCAGCCTATATTTAGTCTACTGGAATTAGACCTCCCGTAATGAAAGCCATAGCGCCCTATCTTCAGCTTGCCGTATCCAGCAGCTGCCTCCAGTCTTTCGCAGATCTTCACCCCTGGCCGAAGGGCACCCTATGACCCTATACTACGTTCATATTGATTAATAAGTAAAAAAACAAACAATAAAAGAAAAGTTTTAAAAATTATCCTATTGTTCTGTATAAAGGGTTACACAGTAAGGTCATCTTTACACAGTATAGTGTAAACAAATTCCGCTATGCAAATTTGTTCTAAAATTTCAGCAATAGGTGATTGTAGAGGGGTCATTCAAATTTAAATTACGTTCTGTACAAGTCCCAGGAGCGAGGGTGGATGCAGCGAATAGGGGAGAAACGCTAATAAAGTAAATTAAAGATTAATAATATATTGTCTTGATATACTTAATATGCAGATCGAGCAAAGCCCCAGTGAAATTCTATACCTAGTACCTACTGATTTAGTGTTAATAAGTGATGAGATCGTGCTCGTTTCGCTGGCTTTGAGAGTATAGGATGATTAAGTTGTATGTGATGAACAAGCATACCGACATATTACACTCATCATCATCATCATCAGCCTATAGCAGTCCACTGCTGGACATAAGCCTCCCCCAATGAGCGCCATAGCGCCCTGTCTTCAGCTTGCTGCATCCAGCATCTACCTGCAGTCTTTCGCAGGTCGTCATCCCACCTGGTCGGAGGGCGTCCTACACTACGTTTGCCGAGTCGTGGTCTCCACTCAAGAACACGTTTGCCCCATCGGCCGTCGGTTCTTCGCGAGATATGACATATTACACTCACACGGAGATTATTTTATAGAGATAAACATCATAACAGTATTCCAACAGAATTAAAAAAAATCGGAGATAGATTATAAGTATTGTACTACATATATAGTTCACCATAGATAAACATAATGTCAATAGCGGTACATATATGGCGACGACCGATGTGGCGCGGTGGGCGAAGGTCCGCCTGCGACGCAGAAGGTTGCGGGTTCGATTCCCGCCTCGGGACAAATGTGTGTACGATCTGCAGATATTTGGTCCGGGTGTTCTGGTCGTTTTCTATGTATAATAAAAAATATCTATCTATGTAATGTATTGTATTATGTATATCAGTTATCTAGTACCTATAACACAAGCTTTGCTTACCATGGGGCTAGATAATGCTGTGTGGATTGTCCAGCATTATTTATATTTATTTATTATATATTTAGGTGGTGCACAACAGGAATAATTCAATGACCAATATTAATAGTCTCCCAGTATATAAAAAAAAACGATAGACAAATCAAAAAACATTATCTATTATTATCATTATTATTGCAGGATGATGTCACGTTCCCAGTTTTCCCGTCAGTGTATGTTCAGCTTCTAATAAAAATAATAAATAATAAAATCATTTATTTCAGACTAAAAGTAACAGATCTTATTTAACTTGTTCTACGGTCCATAGTAATATGTATATACCTTAAAACTGGCATACATAAAATATAAAAAATACTAAATTAATAACACGCTTATTATGATAACGCCGACATCGTGTAGATGTCGTAATCAGGGTGTCAGGGTGTCAGCACGTTGGTGCACGACACCCACGGATAATAGGAACAAAGGATCAATGATACAGTTGAAATATATTGTATCTATAGAGTTTTCGAAATGTTGATCAAAACTAACGAAAATTGATCAGAATCCTGTAAAAAAACTGGCTGTCCCTAAAATACTCGTACAGTTCCATAAAAAAACATTTAGAAGATAATTATCGCGACTCTTACGCCTCTGCTGATAAAAAGGATCATTAAAAACCGAAACCCTGCTAAATACTCCATCATTTTCAAGCCCGACATTTTTTTACGACCCAGACACCGAACGATGTCTCTATCCTTATCGAAATAGAGTTCAAAATAAATATTATTTTTTTGCGGTTCGTCTCGTTGACAAGACCACCGGTAGGTTGCACCTGTAGAATGCACCTATCGCGCGGAAAGATTCAAAGCTTGACACTTTAAAAAAAAGAACCTCAAAAAGTCTACGCTATTTTAATTGGAGGATTCCCAAAGGCAGGATTTATTTGGAGGTTAATGGTATGGGAAATATTTGGGTGCCCAACACAGGGATATGCTAATAATTTACTGTGGCAGCATCAACAGCTACCGGACATAGCAAGGATTTAAAAAAAAACCTTTGTGAAACCGCTTGATCACATGACAAGATAAGAACCTTTACTAAAATACTATCAATATACAACTATTCCGAAGACATATTTAAGACAAAAACAACAACAAAAATGACTAAAGCAGAACTTCCTGTATAGGTTATTGTATTTGTAGGTAATGATTTTCAAGCATATGGACATCAAAACCTCTTGCGACATGGCTCATTTCACCTTTTATATTTCGCAGACAACAAGATGTGGCATTTACGAAACTTATTTACTACTCAGCTTATTGCTTTCCTATAAAAAAATACCCAGTCATTCGCCCTAACTTCTGATACTTTACTAATACTATTTTATCGAGCAGAATTAATAACCCAAAATATTACTATTGCCTTAGAAGCTCATGCAACAAATAGGTAAGTATATCGCTTTTATTTGAGTTCCGTAGTAAAACTTTTATCGTTGTGTAGTTATTCGACAGTTTTGGTTCATAAGTTTTGGAAGGATTACTGATTCATGGATTTTTATTGATTACAATTAAGAAAATGTAACCAAAGATTATATATAGGTGTAAATTTTTTGGTGATTCGGACAAAAAATACACCAATGATCTTTGGTTTACCTTCTCTAAGGAACTATTTAACAGTAATAAAACAACAACATGATTAATATACACTGACAGCTAAGTCTGCTGAACCCTCAAAATAAGGGTAGGTTGACTCTCACTTACCTAATTTTATTATTATACGGATTTATTCCCGAGTATGGCATACGGCAAAGCAATCTCACAAGGTATTAAGAAAGTTTTACGAATCTTAAGGATAAGGGAAACTAACTTTACTACTGATATTGCTCCCGAAACTTTTGACAAGGACAATTTCCGCTCTTATATTATGTCGGCTAATTTCAATAGAATAAGAAAATATGATTTACTGCGATCTCATTATAGTAAAGCAAGAAAAAAACTATAGGTAGATGTGATGAATTTAAAAATAATAAAGATTTGTGAATTCTTATTATTTTTCTCTTTAATAAAAAAAAATAATCTTGCATAAACTTTTCGCTTGATCTTAAGCATATTCAGAACTTTAAATACCGAAACAAAAATATTATAAGCGGAACAGGCACGCTAATCTTCTATGGAGTTTGTCACATCATTATGAAAATGATAATTAAGTTTCGCTTCAAAGTCCGTGGAATTTGCGCTAACAACTTTACACGCCTATTTGCTTTTAAATAAAAAAACAAATAACGCAAGATATTTATATCTGCTACCATAAAACCTAAAAATATAACAACTTTTATGATAGTACAAGGTGATATATATAATAACTTAGGTATTTCAATTTAAAACTAGCTAAACGCAAAGTCGATTTGGACTCAAATAAACCCGACAAAAATATCATCGCAAATGTAAGTTCACCAGGAATTTCCGAACCAGCCCCGTCTATTCATACAGCACTGACAAATTACCAGGTGAAATAGTGCAATTGGAATCGAAAGAAGTAAAAATCAGCAACGGATCGCTACTGGAGGGCGTGACGAAAATGCTCAATGAGTAATTTTGAGATTCCTCAAATGCTCGTGTGCCGCAATGGGCAAATGTCAGCTGGTAATGGCATTGCGATCATACGGGTGTATCGAGCTTGTTGGTTTGTTTTAGAGTTTTTGTTGAATGTTAGATTAGTTTTGTTGGCAAATGAGTTGGTTTGATTACTTTGTTTTATGTGATGCAGGTAATGAAAGGATATACGAGAACTTTATTCGATTAAAGTAATCGCAACAAACAGATGAATTGAGTTAGGGAAAGTGCATGACAATATAATGATACCTTATAGTTCTAAAAAAAGTGAAAAAAAGTGTTCCCTTTTATTAATGTTTCTAACAGTTCACTGCCGAATAGAAAGGTATTTTAATTACAACCACAATATTTCTCTCGACCCAGACTAACGAGGTTCTGGCACTATTAGTTTCCTGTCACCTTAGAATTCCATCAAAAATGAATATTTCTAAAATGATGGATGCTCGCTCAGACCATATGTTTGACGCTAAGCAAATAGCGGAACAGATTGTCACGAAGCTTACAAATTTCTTTAAAAAAATCTGAAAAAATCCCGGTTTGGATGGGAAATGATTTATAATGTTATTTCGGATACATTTGGTGTTTGTTTAGAAGTCCGGTACGTGTGGTGTCAAGTTTCGAGCTACCGACGTGATGTTTTATTTCTAAATCTACGACAGGGAAAACTGTCTACATTTAACTCAGTAGGTGTTTTGTAAAATAGGTTGAAAATTATATTTCTAACATAAATTAAAGAAGTACTCGTAAATAAACTTTTAGTAACATCAACAAATCATGCCATTAAAACAAGAACACAGAATAACTCTAAGATGGGTTATGGCCGATACTGGGTGACTTTATGGAACGTAATGTAAACTGTTTGTCTTCCAAATAATACAAAATAAAATAAAATAAATAAAATAGTAATGTAACGTGTTACATAGCTAGTATCCGTGTAGTCAGTACGGGGAAAGAAGGCGCTCGAGCAACGATGGATAGCATACGGCAGCGTAACATATGTCATGCTTGGCGCGAATAATACTTGTCCCGTTACACCGGCCAGTATATAAGATATTTAATAGTTATAGTATGAAGAATAATCGGTAAACGTAGTGTAGGACGCCGTGGGTGGGATGACGACCTGCGAAAGACTGCAGGTAGGTAGATGCTGGATGCGGCAAGCTGAAGACAGGGCGCTATGGCGCTCATGGGGGAGGCCTATGTCCAGCAGTAGACTGCTATAGGCTGATGATAATGATGATGACGTATGAAGATACCTATTCCCATAGTACTTTAGGTTGTTTAGTACTTAACTTACTTACATTATTAACTTTACAGAGACAAAAAAATCATACCCATTCATTTTAAGAAGTCAAATACAAACACATCCCCAGGATCTATCACCTCACATTTTCAACCAACAGTGTAAATTGCTAAGCTAAGCTAAGGCTTCGTTCGCTCCATTTGCTCCAAATAACTTCCAGCACCTTCTCCAGAACCTGATCCGACAATCCTGGCACGTGGCTATGTCACACAAATCGTCTGATTTGTTGGTAAAGTATCCTTTTACTCACTGTGAACGTTTCGTGTCACTTGAGAGCTTGCGAGGCATTTGAATTGGATGGGTTGTTAAAAGGCTGTTGTTGTGTTCCATTCGTTTGGTGTATTTTATTCTATCTTACGCCTGTTTATTTATTATTTGAAGGAAAAATCCAGAGGCTTATAATTAACAGACTTACAAATTGATAACTACCAGAAAGCTTATTGAAGGTTTTCACAGATATTTAATATTCGTACATTTTTAACTAAAGTAACATTTTGTTATGTAGGTAAGTGGGTTAACTAAGACCCTTGTTTGTATTGGGATAACACCAACATTTTAAAATAATATTTTTTACAAATTATTCCAGAGGTATTTTGTCGCACTTAATTTTAATTTTATTATACATATACATATATCTATGTACGTCAAAAGATTTGATTTTAGGAAATATATAATTTTGGAATACCTAATGAGAACGGTTTTTATCATTCGTGGTGGTTTTAATGTGATCACTCAGTTGACATTCAAAAACAAGAACTACATATATCCTAATATCCTAAAATTAAGCTCGGTTCAAAAACATCTTTAATTTTATTTCTAAATCTTTTGTAATTGCAAGCACAATGTAGCAGTCACACAATATTTCATAGAACCATAAAATATTACATATTTTTTAAATTACTGCCGATTCAAATGAAAGTGGTCAAATAAAATGAATGGATGGGTAAGTTAAATGCAATTTAAAATAAATATTCTTCTTCGGAACTTCCACAATCACGGAGTTCAATTAGATTTAAATAACAATCATTTTACTGACGTAAACTTAAACCTGGTTTCTTTGATACACAGGTCCACTAAAGCTATACATCACAAAGTGCAACGCTTATCATCCGCAAGCTATATTTGTAGATCGTACAAACATTTTGTCCCAAAGCGAAAATCGAATCGAATCATAACTGAAATACTAGGGATTAATAGAATAAGATTATATTACTTTTCTTCTATGGTCTGAAATAAAATGATTTATTAATGATCATAGTCCCTAGCATTTAGTTTCAGGGCACAGCTGAATGCTCGTTTATATTTTATTTTATAATTTTGGGAAAACTAACAGCTAGGTAACTTATACTAAACATAGTGCGTAACTAACGGCTACTTATATGTTTCCAACACGTCGATTGCTGAAATCACACTGTATATGTTTTCTACAAGTGACTAATATGCGTAAATCCACACTAGCGCAGCGGCTGAGAAAATACAGATCTGTGTGACTCAGCACAGCCGTAATATGTTTTTCGAACGAAACGCATGTGCGGCGCAACACAACCGCTGTGTAGAGCGGCAGCACTAATGGCATAAAAGGCTTAGGTTAAAAAAAAGATCGCAGTCGAAAAAAGATCGCTGCAGTCGAAGTGTTAAGTTAAATACAAACTGTCGAAAAAGGAAAAAAGACAGCACATTTTGTTAGTACCATTTTTTCACTGTACACTATAACACAATATGTTATAGTGTACAGTGGACTTTACATTTAGTTTATTCATTTCGTAATAAATAAGTGGAATCTTTGTGTTGGCTTTGTGGGACTTTATTGCAGTAATAATAGTATTTTCTGTGGTTTATCGCCTATCACGGCGAGGTGCCTGCTACCGATTATACAAGTGACATTTTAAATCTCATAAAATGTTCATGTATTTAAATAACCACAGGTTTTCTTAAAATAAGGCGTTTGGTGAAATAACGTTGGGGATTTTAGATATACGTTCCGAAAACGTTTTAAAATAATACTGTACTGAAACTACAGAAAACTTTTAAAATGTTCTAAAAAGATTATGATAATGTAGAACTTTCGTCCATCAGTCCAGAAATTCATTCGTCCGTCCGTCCGTCCATCCGTCATTCATTCATTCATTTATCATTCATTCCATCCATCCATCCAGCCGTCGTCCATAATGAAGTTCTATAAAGTTTAGTACTGGTGACATCTGAATTAATTAAAAATAATAATAATAATAATAATGCTGCTGGACAATCCACACAGCATTATCTAGCCCCATAGATAGCAAAGCTTTTGTTATGGGTACTAGACAACTGACATAATACAATACATTACATAGATAGATATTTTTATTATACATAGAAAACGACCAGAACACCCGGAACAAATATCTGCAGATCGTACACACAATTGTTCCGAGGCGGGAATCGAATCCGCAACCTCTTGCGTCGCAGGCGGACCTTCGCCCACCGCGCCACAGAGGTCGTCGAATTAATAAAATCTACTCATTAAAAAGTTTTAAAAGCCCTAAGCTGTATGTTCAGTAATTTATAGTTCGTAAGAGATTAAATTTAAATTCAATATAACTTTTAAATAAATATAATTTCTCATATTTTACATTTAATAACAAGCTTGTATTCATTAAATGCAAATTCCACTGAAAGAACCCGAACCTCTTACTTTGTCTGCGGTACAAAAGGAATTCCACAAAATCTCTTGTCGCCACTAAATATTTAGGTTGCAATTAAGAATGTCTGCTTTAGATGACCGGTCTGAGAGCACTTGACCCACCCTTAAACTTGTGAGCGTTTAGCAAATTATCCAAGCTAAATTTCTCGTTCTAAAGAGAAGGTTATGGCTTGTTCAAACTGGAGAGAATATTAAAGTTACTGCCTGAAATTAGACAATTCTCGAAGGACTTTATTATCTATAGACTTATTCGTTTTCTAAGTATGGGAATTGATCAAATCATTGTGACCTGCAAGAGGATAGAAATCATTACGAGTTATATACAACAATAACAATTCTTTTTCAATAACCCCCCTGGGCAAAGGGGGCCATCGCCTACCACATCTTGCGGTCATCAGCTGCTTCCCACTAATCCTAGAAGTCATCAATATCGTCGCAATAACGACTCTTCGGCCCGCCTCAGCGTCGAAGATAGATAATATTATTTTATACCAAGCATTTAGACATTTCTAAAATAATTTAAATAAATCATGGCATTTCAAGCAAAAGCTATGATTGTAAACTCAACTGATATTGATAATATTAAATCAATGAAAATTTTTTTCGACTTACTTCTAAACTATAAAGTATCTTTAACGTTATTCTGTTCTGGTATTGGCATTTTGAAATTATGCTTGGAATAAAAGCTTCAACTTGGGCTATAAGTGCAAAATGCACATCCATAAAATTCATCCATGTAGACAGACCTTGGGTAAACGGACGGTAAACTCACAGCTACCAATTCTAATGTAACAGTTTTGCATATTAATCGTACTATAACCGTCTTAGTACGCGTCCCCCATTTTATGACTGTCTGGTGTTCGGACTAACATTTTGTTAAAAGGTGTTGGTATTTTCTCCGTCTACGTTTTCTAAGAAAAAATATTTGCTATCAAAATTTTAATTCCAAATAACGCGCGACGCGACACAATAAAACACACTGATGATCACCATTATCAATAAATCCGTAAAGTATATTAGTTATTTTTTAAATGAACAGACTTTTAGTAATATATTAAATGTGGAACTAAACCCATAAACATTTGTTCCATCAAGTTTTAATTTATAAGTTATGTGAATTGCATCCCTGTGGGTCTCCCAACGCCCTTAAAACGGTGTATTGTTACGCACCCGTGCCAAATCTCTTATAAAAAGAAGGCCACTCAAAGGGGTAACGTCCCCACAAAATCATAACAGAACTGGTTTCATTTCGTGCACATGAATGAGCTTCGAGTGCTTATGTCACACCTTTTGATATCACAGATTGTTAAGGGTCACTAGAACACTCGATAAAATAGGGCATGATGGAACTACCCAAGATATCTTGAACTAAGATCTGTGGAAAATTGGCCGATCTGGTATTGTAGGTATATTTCTGAAGATGTTAGTTCTGGATATTCTTCATTCTATAGTGCACGATAAAATATACAAAAATAAAACATAAAAGAAGAAAATTAATGGATTTAGGATATAATAATTAAGGCGGCTAGTCTTGGAGTTCGGGACAAACAACTAGCTAATTTAAATTAAAGAAAGAATAAGTTAGTTTGAGTTCGAAAAAAGATCTTCAGTTATACGAGTAATATAGTTACATACGTCCTTGCTCTTGGTAGTCTAGACTTATCTACTTATTCCTCTACAAGTTCGGAAAGCTAATACACCCAAACAATGTTTCACGCTTCACCTATATCGCGAGAAACATGAATACTCGCGTAAGTTAAAATTATTAATGGATGCTATTTCCCAAGTATGAACTTCCAGCATTGCATAATCTATTGAAGTTCGTCCCGAGAGTAAACCAACTGTTTCGTACATAAGCTCTACTAATTTCTCTGTTAACACAATACGGGACCCTAAATCATGAATGAACATGAGCGTCGCATTAGCCGTTAGAAGGGGTGACATAAATGACCCGACGAATAGTATTAAAAGTTTCAAACCCTTCGATTTGGGTAGAGCATTATAAAACTGGCCCTTTGAGTCGGGTTTTTATTGTTTCACGATAATTTGGTTGCCAGATAACCGGAACAATTTTTTCCACGTTTTAACGCGTTACACCTTTTAGAGCTTTAAGCGAGTTTATTTCTAAAGTTTGTAAAAACGCAGCATTTTAAGTTTTTTTTAGTTTTCTAAAGTTTAGTAGGAATTATAGCGTCAAGGCGAAAATCTAAATGTTTTGATTTTGCATCATCATCATCATCAGCCTATAGCAGTCCACTGCTGGACATAGGCCTCCCCCAATGAGCGCCATAGCATGATTTTGCATGTCTACATTATTAAATGAAGGCATGCATGTAGAATACCATTAGATGATTATGCATTATCATAATCATTATCATTCGATGATTATGAATTATCATAATCATTATCATTCGATGATTATGAATTATCATAATCATCTAATGATATTCTACTAGACCGAATGGATCTGGATACGAATACTGAATCAACATGATTGTTAAGCTTATCTTATAAGGGTTTCTGTCATCACCATAAAACTACTGGTACTTTATCGAGATATTATCATAAACTGGCTGAACTTTTAGATCCCACTTTCTCATATACTATTTTCATAGTCAAAGCCGTAAAAACACATAACCATCAAGAAAACTAAACGATCCATTGACTGATATATTTACACAGGAACTTCTGCCCTCATCGGTAAATTCATAGCACGTTTTTAAAAATATTTTAACAGATGCGTAGAAAAAAACATAAGGGTCATAGACCACCAGCAACATTGAGCTTGCAGTATCCTACTTAATCCTGTAGTTCTGTATTATGATCGTTGGATTTGAGACTAATACCCAACATGTGGCTGAGGATGACTCATGTCACAGATAAACTATCATTTGATCGATTTATTGCTTGTGGGGAAGAATCTAGTTCATAGTTTTGGTATGGCATGATCATCAATGTAAGAAGAATTACTTTCGCAACAGGAGATAGATGCTGTTTTGTTTATTTATTTATTCTTCAAAATTCCCTGTTTTTTAAACAGGTAAATACACTGTTTTAGGGGTGGTATTCTTTGATAGACAATTGGAAAATTTGCAGACTCGTCGGGTAACTTTGACGTAGAATATATGAAATCGCCTGTCAAATGTCCGATTACCTATCTTTTCGAAGAGCACATTTATGTCGGCCAGACAACTAAAAAATTCAAGGTCTCAAAAAAACTGCCCGATTTTGATTTTTTGGGATATTGTTAAGGATATTGTAAGGGCCAAAAGTGTAAAACCAAGTTGGCAACTTCTAAAAACCTGTGTTAACTTCGAAGTGAAAAAAGTTTATGGCTTACCACTAAAAAATACTACGGCAAAGTCATCCATGCCAGTTTCAAAGAAGACAAAATTAGATAGATAGAATCTCACATTATTTTCGCACATTTGATTTAAAGAATAGTATGTAAATAGTTTTAATAGAATATTGAAAAAGTTTTTAATCGGATGATTTATGCTTAGGAATTTTTAGCTGCGTACAATGTTGTTAAACTCGCTTTCAATATCGATTTACAAAGCGTCGAAAATAACCCAAAAAGCTCTGGTGGATTTGTTTTCCATTGAAATCGCAGTTACTAATCTACTTTGGAACTAAGTCCAAACACCAGAACGGTCCACTGAGTGTTTACTTTGTTTCTACGCCAAAATTGAATTAAACTTTTTGAAACTCAGCGACATTCTGTACGAGGCATATTGCAAGCGCGTACAATTACTAAAAAATACAAAATTACGCAGCCGTATTGTTTGCTCAAACCCTTTTCGGCTAAATTTATGCACCCTTTTGAACGCAGCATCAATAAGTATAGGTTACATGCCCCATTTGAAAACTTCCTGTTGATTTTGAACATAAAAGATATAATCTACCGCATTGGTGTAAAATAACCGTACTTCTTTTGTGTTATGATTTTGGGCGCCCTTCTGAATGAGCGGGTGCACTTTTGGTTATTGTTCTTGTTTGAGGTTATTTTTTTGCAAGTTGCGATTTGAAATTATTATTTTATGTCGATATTTTTAACAGACCGTACCGTTGAGCACGCACCACTTAAAAATAATAATATGGCTTATGAACAGCTTAAATAAAATAGGTAGATAAGTTGTATCGAATTTATCTTTTGTTATAAATAACTCTCACCTAAACTATAAGGAAAATAATAAACTAGGATAAACTATAAGGTAGATGCTGGATGCGGCAACCTGAAGACAGGGCGCTATGGCGCTCATTGGGGGAGGCCTATGCCCAGCAGAGAACTGATATAGTCTGATGATGATGATGATTAAACTATAAGGCTTGTGTAAATATAAATGACAGTAATATTATAAATGCGACATGTTAAGATGAGTGGATGTTTGTTACATTTTTACGCCAAAACTACTGAACAGATTGAACTGACATTTTGCAAATATACACAGATACTACAAGCCTGTAATCAAATATAGGCTTGTTTTTATTCCATAATAAAACGCTTTAAACGTAAACGTAACGTGTTTAATATAACCAATGCGCGTGAAGCCGTGAGCAGAAACTAGTATACCTACCATATTATGTATCAAAATAAAATTATGAAATCAACAAGAAACACTCATATGTTGCACGTTGCACTTTAGGCTCGTTAATTTGCAGTTTAGATATAGCACTCGTGTTTTTTTAATAATTCTCACTTAAGAAGAGCACGTGGCGCGAACTTTGCAACACATGTCACGAAAAAAATCAAGCACTTCATGGAGCATGGAGATATACGACCTACCATAGACTTATATGGGTTTAGAAATGGCACTCATCGAGCTTGTTCTGAGATTCAATACTTAAACTACACTAGATGAAGCAAATCACCAAACGCACTGAGTGAGCTGAATAATTGAATTTGAGAATTTGTATTAAACTAGTTTTTATGAAACAGGCTAAAACTTTACTTTTAGACTATTATATAAAAAATATGGATGGGTAAAAATGTATGAAAATCTACAAGTAATAATCAAAAAATATTTGTACATACTACAAGAGTTTATATATCACAAACATTAACGACTCAGGCAGGATATAAACCTTCCACTCTGTACGGGAACACTTACGTGTGACCTATTTATGCACCTACTAATGTAGTGTATATAATGTAGATGTACATATCCTATAGAATACTTAACTCTTCAAACTCCTATAAAGTAGCTCATCGTTCTCAGAAACACATGCAAACTATTCCCCGATGATCTTACAAATGCGTTATTTATTAGTTTCACGGCTCTCTAAGTTTAGCGAGTGTTTCAAGTACTTCCGCTTAGCACGTCTGTCTGTCTGGTAGTTGTATGATTCGTGGAATCTATGGTTCGAAATGGATAGAGGTGTTAAGTAAGCTCAAGTGACCGCAGCAGCTGCTCATCTATTTTAAGAATTTAAGGCTAAAGGTTGTAGTTGTAACATATAATAGGCTGCACCGCTACCAAACAGTACACAAAGTATTCAAGGCTATAACTGTTAGTCTTTAAATTAATTTGGTATTTTACAGAGACATCATAAAATAATTAAATTATGCCAAAAATACGAGATTACTCCGAGGGCTTACACCCTACGCTTACGCTTAAAATATGTTAAGTTATGTTTTTATTATATATAATAGATATATAACAAAAACATAACTTAACATATTTTTATTATAAAAGAAAAATGTTTTATTAACAAGCTTTTATAATCATCTAGCACCAAATTGGAGAAAAATCTAGTGTAAATCAGTTCTTTACAAGTGAGTGTGATATATGTACGGTAAAAAAATTGCACACGTGCAACTTGATGCTGAAGTTTTTTCTTGTGTACACACCTAGACCTATCTTAGGGCCCGGAAGGAAGTCACAGTTAGGCACTGAAGCTTTTATGGGATGACATCAACGCTTTCCTAATAGATAGGTGGGTAATCACAATTTAATAGTGGTGTATGCAGAACAAAAAATGTTGCCAGTGGAGACAACTAACAGATGCGTACGCTAATATACTAATGTACGATAATCATTCTCGTTGATTCGTTTCCAGGCTGTTTCTGGTGTGAGTTGTATTTAGAAGCATAACCAACGCCTTAACATTAGGGTAGTAATGAATTCTAGTTGATATAAAATTATAAAGTGTGCGAAAACCATTAGTTAACTGCGACTAGATACTAAAGTACTGCTGACTGCATGATACGACGCTATTCCATCATCAAACTCCCATTTTGAAAAATGGTCACCATTCTCAAAACAAACACCATATTACATGTAAACTTATCAAGTTAACAAACCCTCATCACAGCAAACTACAGTTAGCTGCATATTTCATAATTAACATCTCCCAACATTACAGCATCCACTTATACGAGATCCCGGGAGTGAGACAACGGTGGAACAACAAACCCGGGACGATATTGTGTAATAATTACTTACGCTGTGCTCTGTTCCGTTTCGGGCTTTTTTGTACGGATACGGCTTTTTCATGTTTGTTATTTTATTATATATATAATATACCCACCGTGCCACAGAGGTCGTCTAATTAAAGCGCGATGGGCGATAATCTGCTTGCGTAGCAGGAGGTTGCCGGTTCGATTCCCGCCTTGGGACAATTGGGTGTACGGTCTGCAGATATTTGTTGCGAGTGTTATGGTCGTTATCTATGTATAATAAAAAATCTACGTAATGTGTATTAAGTATCAGCTTGTACTCATCATAACACAAGCTTGGCTTAGCTTGTTGTTATTGGCTTGCTGTTATTGGCTGTAAGTGATATTTCTAAGTTACTTTTATTTAAGAGATTGAGCTGTGGATTTTGTGGAATAATTATCAGTTTCATAGTCAGCAAATCCTCTTCCGAATGATGTACTGCCTCCTTTCCCCCAAAAAGCTATCTCCACTCTGCACCAACCCGCGCAGTGCTGATAGATAGACTGAGCATTCCTCCAAGACCGTAATTCCACGCGAGCGTTTCACACGTAATAATCTTATAGCGCTATTCACTGCACGTGGTAAGTGCTAAATGCATTTGAGCAATGAGGAGCGAATTGATGTATGTATATTGAGGTTTATGAATAAACCTTAGCGTGGAGGGTTCGAAGAAACTGTGTGTTTTTGGTTACTGAGAGATTGTTGGATTACTTATGTGGCGTTTATTTACCCATTTTTCCGACGTTTCAACATCCATTACTAATCATTTCCTGGCAACCCTGCCGCGACCCTCCATCCATCGGGTGATTTCCGACAATCTTGACTGACGCAGCCTCGGAGATTATAAGCACGAAGCTAAAAGGCCAGGTTAATGAGGACACTAGAACCTCTTCCATGCAAACATATCCTTTTTTCGTAAAACTTGAGTTACGTTATAGTATAATAACCATAATCAACCTATAATAGTCCACTGCCACTGTCTTCGGCCCGCTGCATCCAGTACCTGCCTGCAGCAAGTCGTCATCCCATCTGGCCGGAGAGGTTCTACACTACGTTTTCCGAGTTGCGGTCTCCACACAAGAACACGTTTAGCAGCGGTTGTCGGTTCTCCGCGATATAGCTTGCTAATTCTTTGAGCTATGTCGTTTACTTTGGTTCTCTGTCGGATGATTTCGTTACGAATCCTATCCTCTGCTATATAATACTCGTTACAATAGTGCTTCTAATTATGTATTCTGATCGTGTAAGTTTAAATATATTTGTTACTTATGCTACTGCTTTCTCCATCCAAATCTGAGGTAGCCAGTTCGATGCTTAATGTATTATCTTCTGTCTATGGTTTCTTATTGTTTAACAACGCGCCTCACAGATATGATCTATGGCTCTGTGATCTGTAGGCATAGTTCATAGTAGCTTTATAGCTATTGGTAGCTTTATAATCATTGAAGGTAGAGTCCATATACGTAATTACTTTTTGTAAGAACGGGTGAAATTATATCTACATTAGCGTTATTTTCAAAGTTCAACTGAGCAAAAAGGTTCTGTAATACCAACATAACTTACTTAATAATTCTCTGAGCTCGATCACAGCGAAAGGGTTGTTATTTTTCAAAATACCATACGCTTTTTGGTTGGTACAAGTCGGGTTAAATGATGATGTTGCGTTGGAACCCAGTCCTTAAAATTTCAAGGAAATCATTTCAATTTTGTTAAAATCAACGTTTTGAATTACACAAGCGTAAACTGTTTCTCGGACTCGAATTTCCACAACTTTGAACCTTATTTTGTAGGTGATGTAATACAAAGCGATATTACTCAGTAAGGAAACAAAATTATGCAACACGCTGCACAAAGCCACGCTGGACTAACCCTTATTACGAAGTTACATTAGCTGGCTTCTGACTGAATCAGAATACCCACCTGAAATCCATAATACCTAAAATATATGGCGCTATGGGCGAAAGTCGGCCCTAGACGCAGACAGTTGGAGGAACCTCGCATATTCTCGCGACGCGACGTATGTACATATATGTATGACAAATGTTTTCATGATCTGCAGATATTTACGTATTTATGGGTCTGGGTATTTTATATACATGGTAGTCGACGATGGATGTGGCGCGGCTACGGCGGCAGAAAGTCAGCCTACGATCCTGCATCGTAGGCTGACTTTCTGCCGCCGTAGCCGTAGGTTGCGGGTTCGTTTCCTTGGGACAAATGTTTGTAAGATCTGCAAATATTTTAGTAGACTAGATATGAATATATCATTTTCTGATTCCTAGAAATTCCTACAAGTTTTGTTACCACCTAAGCATTTAAATTTTATATTATAATTTTCTGAATTTCGGTATTATGATTAAATTTCGTTAGTAGAGCTAGGCAACATTGTTGTAGGTAGAACACGTCCACTGAAGTTGTCTATTATTTTGCCTGAAGCTAGTTTGAATCTACACTAGGTTACTACACTTGTTTTGTAACATAATAAGTATTTGTTGTTCTTATGTGCTTACAGACTTTTTAGGGTTCCGTATCCAAAGCGTGAAATCGGGCCTCTATTATTAGGCCTCCGCTGTCTGTTCATCCGTCTTCTTACTGTATGTCTGTATTACACCAAGTTAAAAACAAATAATAAAATATAAACGATTTATTAAGTGGGAAACATCCATACCACGTTGAGAAATCACCGAAGTTAAGCAACGTCAGACACTGTCTCTGACACAGTACTTTGACCGCATCAGACGTCGGCTTTTAAATTTTTTCGTATGTAGGAAAAAGGGTTTTTAGGGCTTCTTTTCCGAAATAGTTAATTCTGGTTACCATATTTCGACAATTATTTCGAAAATATCATAATTCTATCAAGCTTTTTGAAGATCCACGTAAAACTTTTTTAAATTGCAATAGTACCTAGCTATCACGTAAAACATCCTACACAAACAGAATTATGAAAAAAGCTACAAAAAAAATCTTCTTTTTTCTTCAACCCTTCAAAACCAATCCGAATAAAGAATACTGTAAAAACACCCAAATTCTACATTGATCTTCAAAGAAAAAGAAGCTCACCCATTCAACAGTGTTACCAAATTGAAAACAACAATGCATTAGCCAACTCACCGGTCCTTTATTCGTGTCGTCACATAGTTACGTTAATACAGGCCGCGGGCAAATCTGGTAAGTACCCGTGTATCTGCAAATAACTCTGAAGTATTCCATTATATTGGATCCTTGCCTGAGGCAGGGGCGCGTCCGTTTCTAATAAACAAGACAATATTCCGTCGGAGCCCTTGTTTGTTCACGATACTTTGTTGTACTAACCGTGCGGATTATGAATTTCCTTGGATATTTAGGTAGAAACTCGATTATCATTGATAGTTCACGCTGAGGCCCAGTGAGGTTTATTAACCTTTGTGGGTTTCTGATAAATCCAAATTCCTTTGTATTTTTTTGTTATTCTATAGGAATTGAGTTATTTTTATAAGGTTGAAAATTCACATACTTTTCTTGAGTAGGTTACTTTCTTGACTCAAGAAAAGCATGTGACGAAGTTGTTTTTTAACCTTCATCGTAATAGACTTTCGTTTGACCACAATCTCAACTAACTGATGGTTAGTAACGATGTGTTCGATGACACGTCGGCGGCCTAAAAAAACTTATTTACTCTTGTCTTGAAGAAACCCAGGTTGTAGTTGACCGGAAAAACCATAAGCAGGCAGCGAGATCCAAACTTAGCAGTACGAATAGATACGGCAAGGTTAGAGGAGAACCTGCTTAGTACGAGTAGAAGGTGTAGACAAGGATAACGCACGGATATTGGTTTCTTTTATCTTTTTTAAGGGGAAGAAACTTCCGTTTGACTACAATCTTATGGTAGTAAGCATCTATAGGCTGTATGGAACGAAAGAAAGAAATCCGTGCCAAATCCTAGATATACAAACCAAAACAAACCTTTCTAAAGCGGTTTTTCATTAAAGAACTCGATTTATGCTAATCGTAATTATGCGTGTTTGTCCGCATCAGAACAACGAGAGGATAACCTGCAATAAAGACATTTCGCCTAAGGGCTGCATGGTCAGCTAAGGCCATGGATTTATTGTTTAGCTTAGCGGGGAAATAATTCAATTCAATACATTTACCATGTAGTATATATAATCTTTATTAACAAAGATAAGTACAAAAAAAGAAACAAATTAGAACTAGTATCTACAATTTAATCAATCGAGCTTGACAAGAATTGAATTTTCAAATGATTTAATTTTTGTCGACATTTGATTCCGAACTAAGAATCTTAGTAATTTTTTATTACAAATCTATTTTACTAAATTAATTTGTGATGTTTTTTAGAAACGTTTATTGTTATTTTTTTTTAATAAAACATAGTTTATATAAAAATAATATCACACTACGTCCATTTTATTTTGAAGAAAAATGTTAAATCTAGGCACCTAAAGAATTGTATCACCTGTATTATTACTTATTATTATTTTACAGTCTCGGTGTTTTACTATTATACAAAAAAAAACATAAATAAAATTTGAAATGTTTTGTTTACCAAAAAAAATGTGTTAAATCTAGGCACTACTTTAGGTGCCTAGATTTAACACATTTTTTTTGGTGGAGTATCACCTGTATTATTACATATTATTATTTTACAGTCTTAGGGCTTTACTACAAAAAAAAAATAGAAATGTTTTGTTTACCAAAGTGATGTCGGCAGATCATAAAATTTCTTGAATCCTCTGGTTTGTGTGCACTGTGTTGTGGCCGTAAAGAGCACGTATTACTGTTAATGCACCGCACGATCATTTTCTCTCATAATACTTAATACATCAATTATATTTTCATTACCAATGCTTTGCAATTTTATTCATATCAGCGGAGAATTTTGTAATTATGTAGTCTTATTATTTAGAAAAACTATGATCTAGAAATAATTTTAGAAAAAGAAGCTCTTCGACATACCTCTTATAAGAGTAATAATTAAAGTTAAAAGCTGTACTTGGTTACCTTATGAATATTATATAAGGAGTAGATGTAGTTTTTTGTAGGTAATTATCAGAAATTAATTTCTAAGTCTTGCCAGACTACATTTAAAACCAAAAAATTAGCTATGACTTTATACACGTCATAAAATCATTACAATGATAGAGCTACAGGTCCGATTAATAATATTATTCCGTTGATACAAAGACCAATAAAATAATTCTTAGACATATCCTAATGGTCAATCCCCACCTATCCCACTTTCCCTACTCTGCTAGACGCAGACGTTGAATCACAGAACTCCCCATCTCATATCGTATTCATTAGATTTCATTTGTCAGCGCTCGTTTCTTTGATGAATTATTCACGGCATACGCAATTTGTTTACACCAGTAGTGACTGTCAGGTAATCTGCTACATTAGTCATAGTCGGGCTTGAGGAGAATCTGAGACGGCTTTGTGTTGTGGCTTGTGACCATTTAGACTCTGAAACAAAAAATAAAATTGTAATACAAAAGTTCAATCGTCTTTATTTTCGTTGTTATTTTTTGATTTGCTGACAAAATGGTGCTATTTAGTTGACGCAAAAACTAAAGTAAATTAATTTGACAGAATAAAAAATTATGCCGTCATTTTTATTTTGAGTTGTATCATTATTTATATGCGAAGAAAAACGATCTAAGAAAACTTTATTAAGTCGTCATCATAATCATCGTCATCATCATTAGCCAATAGCAGTCCACTGCTGGACATAGGCATCTCCCAAGTCAAATCGTCATAGACAAAATCTATCCTTTGCACTTATTAACCATGGCACCAAGCCGTGTGGAGGATTCTGTTACTATTTCTGTAGTGTTGACGTAGACGTATAAGTGCGATCACTCTCAAGATATCTTTGGACTTGTATGGCGTTGCATTATTATTTACAACGCAAAATATGAATTGGGGAATTTTACCGGGTAAATTTACTTGTCTGAAAATTGTAACTGGAACAACTTTGTTTCAAAGCATCATCTAGCATAACTTTTTTGTAGTAAAAAAACCCACTCTATAGCTTTCTGTTTTGCAAAACCTCAAAAACAAAAACAGAAGGTCCAAATACATCATAAGAATAATCCCGATTTTCCCCCACCTTGTTACCTCGGTAACCAAAATTCTGAAAATAGTTTAATAACAAAGCCTCGGCCACATCCAACAAAACAAATCCTGTAAGACAGAGCAACGGTTTTTCATCACTATACCATATTTCATCAGAACGTCCGCCAAAGGCCTTTGTGAGCAAACAGGATCTAAAGCAACGAGGAACGAACAGCTGGGTCAGTATTATTTTTTGGCCAAATATTGTCTGATAGTACGAGTACAAACCTGCTAAGTAGGAGTCTCCACTCCTACTAGAATACTAGACCGTTTTATTAGGAGTATTAAAACGGCCGCTGGGGCAAACGTGTTCTTGAGTGTGACCACGACTCTGTAATCTTAGTGTAGGACGCTCTCCGAACAAGTGGAATGACGACCTGCGAAAGACTGCAGGTAGATCCTGGATGCGGCAAGCTGAAGGCACTATGCTTAACGGAAAATACAATATATTATTACATAGTTTTGTTGAAGATAGGATATGAAGACCAATTCTCTATATCTTATCTTCAACAAAACTGTTAGTGAGATAGCTGTTCCCAACTACTTCCCATCTCTACGTCGAAACTTTTCAATAATCATTGACGAAATCCTTCAGCCGGACTCACCTTTGTTCCCTGTACTAAAATAGGCATCGGCCTATTTGCTTAGGGTATTTGAGAGTTGAAGGCTTTGAAAATATATGGATGAATGTAATTTGTTTGATTTTACCTTATTACGTTATTCTGGGGAAAGAAAGAGAAAGGCAGAAGCTTAGGTTAAGCATACCCAGGTTCAATATTTATGATATTATTATTTATTTCATTTTTCTAGGGTACGTAATAATAATGCATCTCAATTTTGAAACTCAGAGGACATTTTACATGGGCTTGGTTTTCTCATATTTCCATAGATGTAGTAAAAGCTCTCATACAAGAAAGTAATAAACAAAAATATGCCCGTCCATTTCCACCATCATCATAGCGAGCGTTTATACCAGTTTTAGTGCTATGCCTGATTGGTAATAAAAATAAGCAAAGACAAACATGTTTACCGACGTTTTTGTTTACACGGAAAATAAAAATATTTATTTAGGCTATGAGGTCGTATTTTCGCACCTTGTTGTATAAATACGAATAAAATGTTACCTTTCGTTATGTCCCTGCTGAATACCACGTTTATGAAATTTTATGAATAATTTTCCAAAATAATCTAGATTTTAAGAGGACAAACACTAAATTTTGGCCCTGGCCCTCCGACCAGGTGGGATGACGACCTGCGAAAGACTGCAGGTAGATGCTGGATGCGGCAAGCTGAAGACAGGGCGCTATGGCGCTCACTGGGAGAGGTCAATGTCCAGCAGTGGACTCCTATAGGCTGATGATGATGATGACACTAAATTTTACTCTGCCTACGAAGTCCGAGCTTCAACAACTTTTGACCACCAAAGGAACACCTGATCAAAGCGTTCGATTTTTACGGTAAGTTCTTATCGTTTGAAGGAATTTTTGCAAGGGAAGAAGATATTCTTAGTAATAATGTATGTCACCAATAGATTTCTATCCACAAGAACAGCTAAACTTCTTACAAACTAATCTCATATTAATAAGGTTTAGTTTTTAATGCTGTAATATTTTTTACCCACAAGTACAGTTCAACCTTTCCACATAACATTCTCACTGTTCAGTTATAATATTAATCAAGTGTAAATATTTAACAAAATTATAATACCAAGGAGTTGAGCCAACAACGAACGTGGCTTAGTTAATATTATATTAATTAAGCCAGAACGACTTTACTCCGGTTGCTAACAAGTTGGCTGCAGGCGTTTTTAACACTTGAAAATGTGACAGTTTTTGGTCAGCTTATTATAAAACTTGAGCTTTTTTGCAAGCTTATTAAAAAGCTTGTTGAGGAATAACGATATATTATAAAAAAAAAAGACACAAAATGTTCTTGGAAAGCAGAGTTTTTAACGCATTTTAGATGCTTTTATTTATTGAATGAACACAGTAACACCTAACTTAGGTTTAGGCAATACATGTTGCAAAATATCTGCTAGACTAACCCTATATATGGGACTGTATGCTATCAATAATAAATCCGGCCAAGCGCGAGTCGGACTCGCGAAAAGAGTTCCTTACTAGTATATAAAAAACGGTAAAAAATCATGTCTCCCTTAACTTACCACAAGTGGACAAAAAATTGAAGTGAACAGTAAAATAATTTTATTTGATAATAATTTATATATAAAATATGACTTGTCTAAGTGCTTATTTTGTAAGCCTAAAGAAATAAATGATTTTTTTACTTTACTTTACTTTACTTACCTTACTTGTATTATTTTAATTTAATTATTGTGTTTGTGATTATATGTACAACTAAATATTCTATGAATATTTCGAGCGTCTACCTGTTGCCGTTATCAAGCAAAAACAAGGAAAAGGGGGTAACAAATAAAAGGGGGTTTGTTTTATGGGAGCCCCCAGACATCATCTGTGAAAATGTCGACTATTTAACTATCTTTAATTCTTTATTGTACACATAAAAAAACT
Organism: Eupithecia dodoneata; assembly: GCA_947044415.1. Lineage (NCBI taxonomy): Eukaryota > Metazoa > Arthropoda > Insecta > Lepidoptera > Geometridae > Eupithecia > Eupithecia dodoneata. The sequence continues at coordinate 4,700,671 of OX345665.1, forward strand.
TAAAAATAACTTAAATAAAAAAGATATGTACATAGGCGAGCTTAACCCTGAGTCAGAGTTTTCTTCCAGCAAACCTTAGGTTTACAGGAGTGGCGATGGAAAAGATAGAGGAAGTGTACAATAGACAAATTAGACTAATAATACAATACGGAATGAGATTATAATATACATACATAAATTAAAAAAAAAAAATAGTTCAATAAACCTAATAAATACACTTAGTTCAATATAATAAAAATATATATGTGTATATATATATATATAGCTAATTAAATATATATATAAATATCTCTAGATAGATAATTTTATGATGATAGGAAGTGCTCTTTCAATTTGATTTTAAATATGTTATGCGATGGACTGGCTCGAATATTATGGGGGATAGAGTTCCATATCCATCCACAGAGTTCCATCCAACTATCACGGTTCATGAGATACAGCCTGGTGACAGACGGACAGCGGAGTCTTAGTAATAGGATCCCGTTTTGCCCTTTGGGTACGGAACCCTAAAAAACAAAGAGTCTGTATTTACCTGCCTATACAGTGCTTAGCAATACAGCTCTTTTCAAGGATAATGAGACAAATTCAGTTTTTCCGCTGAATTCAGTATTCGGACCAATCCCGCTAATTGTGTCCGAACTTCGAAGCGAGGGCTTTTAATTAAAACTTATTCAATTTTAAGTCGCATTTACAATGTAAGCTGGCATTTTTATAAACTTTTTTCATATCACCCCGTTATGGAGCAGACCTGTTGTTATTTGTTCGTTGTTTCTTAATTTTGTCTAGTCGTTGATAATATGGTAAATGGTCAATGATGGAACCGAAAATCTCTAACTACAGTTAATTAATTTACAGGCAACGTTAGTAAGGAGGAGAAAGAATAATCGAATATGTCGGTTTACGAAATGCGAAGGAGAAAATCTAAAATTGAGATGGGACGGGTACTTTGAAGGAGAAAGTATCTCCCTTATACCATAGTGACCAAAAAGCGAACCAAAGACTCAAGGATGCATACTCTGAAGGTAGGTAGGTAGCTTATCAGGAGCTCGTGGGTGTTTTCTGTAGTTAAGATTATCATGGTAAACGTTCCTTTGTATTTATTAATTATTAGCTTACGGCACAAATCCATAAGCTAATAATAATCAATAAATACAAAGGGATATAGCTTATAGGTCTTTCACGTGAACTGTCATAGTTTTTAGAGATTTATATCAGGCACAACGTTTTGTTGCCACGTTTTCTGTCAAAATGCAGCGAGATAGAGGATCGAGTTGGTCGGACACTGGATAACTTGAGCGAAGTTTAAACATAACATGAACGTTTGTCGACTTTTTCGTTGATAATACTTTATCCTGGACCTTCATTATCCTTCATATAGATACTTAAAAGGACTTTAGGCGTAACTGTTCAACCTTCAGTTATATAATTCATACCCAGTTAAGAACATTTCGTTTTGAAAAGTAATAAAATAGCTGGATTTATTAAATCCGCTAATAGAAAAATGGTTTAAAGTAATAAATTACAAAATATAGTTTCATTTTAGTACCAAGTGGTAGAAATTTAGAGTACAGGGTGCACTCTGTCCGTATTGAGGTTCCTACACCAAGAGGAGAAGAGAATTGAGTGAACGAATTTTTCAAACAATGCTTGTTTGTTTATCAAGCAAAATACTCAACTTTTTCACATTTTTATGGTAAGTAGGTACTTACCATAAAAAATCTGAAAAAATAGGTATAATACTTATATTCATAAAACATTACGCCCTTGGCTTCTTATCGTATTTATATTAAGAAGCTATTAGAATAGATATTATTTATGCAAAGATTCTCTTTTTTTATTTACTATACTATATTTTGTGACCCTGTACATACCTGTATAATGTTACAGCACTTTTTTTATTCCGAATAGGATTTTTGCGATAACTACAAGCTTTGGCAAACTAACTAGAGAACCTATATTAACATAATATCTGGCTAAGTATGAGCAGCACTTATTTTATCAAGTATGGATTTTTACGATAATTAAAAGTAAGGCAAACTACCATACCTACTAGAGACCCTGTATATCTCGCACAGTGTTACATCACTTATTTAATTTATCAATTAATAGCTGCGCCCCGCGGCTTCGCTTGAGTAGAAATATACGTGTCAAATAGTTTATAAATCTTCCTCATCTCCACTCAAAAACGCATCAAAATCCGTTACGTACTTTAAAGATCTACGCATACATAGGACAGACAGCGGGATGCGACTTTGGTATATACTATGTAGTTATATGACTTTTTGCGATAATTTCATTTTTTAACAGCAGACGACCGATTTGGCGCGGTGGGCGAAGGTCCGCCTGCGACGCAGGAGGTTATGGGTTCGATTCCCGCCTCGGAACAATTGTGTGTACGATCTGCAGATATTTGTTGCGGGTGTTCTGGTCGTTTTTTATGTATAATAAAAAATATCTATCTATGTAATATATTGTATTATGTATATCAGTTATCTAGTACCCATAACGCAAGCTCTGCAGCTTACCATGGGGCTAGATAATGCTGTGTGAATTGTCCAGCATTATTATTATTATTTAATTTAACTACGATACTAACTAGAGACCCTGTATATCTGGCACAGTGTAACAGTAGTGATCAGCTAGCATGGCGCATAGCGCAGGCAAGCCCATTCATTTCCTAGAAACGGCAAACGACCAATAAGTCTTGCTTCCCGGGATATTAACACTATCATAGGTTACTCTCCCGTTTTATGAAGATACATTAGACCCGACATTTCCATAAAGGAATGTAATATTGCAAATTAAATTTGTACTTATGTATAATTTGGGATTGTTTTCGGTGGTGACTTTTGGCTACTTAATTTGTTCGTATAACAAAAAAAAATTAAGTGAACAGTAAAACAATCTTATATGATAATAATTATTTAAAGTATAAAATATGATATATTGTCTAAGTGCTTATTTTGTAAGATGTGTGATATTCCTGGTTCAAATATATAATGCAATTTATAAAAATAAAATAATAATAATAAATAAATAATGCTGGACAATTCACACAGGTTTATCTAGCCCCAAGCTAAGCAGAGCTTGTGTTATGGGTACTAGATAACTGATATACATAAGATACTTAATACAATACATTCCATAGATAGATATTTTTTATTATATATAGAAAACGACCAGAACACCCGGAATAATTATCTGCAGACCGTACACACAATTGTTCCGAGGCGGGAATCGAACCCGCAACCTCCTGCGTCGCAGGCGGACCTTCGCCCACCGCGCCACATCGGTCGTCTAAATATTAGTCCTGTGACGAAAAATCGTAACGTCTCCGGTAGACCTTTTACCACTACGCCACCGAGGTCATCGTTGACTCTATCGCCTCTTAAGACTTACGATCTAAGCTTTCGGATCGTAAGCTGAGAATGCTAAATACAAGCCGAATGCCAAATAGGCCTTGCTGCCAAATCCTACCTAAGTACCAATACAAAATGAAACTTAATATGTTTGTTCGTTTGTTTCAGCAAAATCACCAACAAAGTAACATTAAATTTTGACAATAGAAATGCAACTACACCTAACAACTAACTAACGTATTAATTTTGACACTAAACTGGAACCAAACTCCTTTTTGGTCTCTACGGCACAGGGTATCCTAGTGTAGAGGAGATCAAAGTGAGATCACTATGATAATTAGTGCTAGTATATTAGCAAAATATGAATAATCTTAAGTTGATGTTATTGTTTGCATATATTTTTGATCAAATAAATGATTATGTCTCTCATTTACCATGATCTCGGGCCATAAAGTGACCCGGTCCTTTGGAAGGCTTGCGTGGGGCCGAAGCCAACAGCACAGAGGCCCTTTGAGAAGTTAATCTAAAGGCGATGGCTACACATAGCGGGTATCATCCTCAGATGCAAAATATGATACACCCAAAGATGGTATACGCCAGGTGTAGAGACTATTGCAAAGAAAAATGAAAGAAATAAAACCAGGCTATTGTGATGGATGGATGGACTGGGTAATCGGGCTATAGGGGAGATTGCGGACGTCTGCCATAAACAAGTCAATCATAATGTTAAGAAGAGTGGCAGACGGTGGCTTGCCGAGTGCTGGATGAAATTATTATTATTATTAATTGTAAAATAGTTTTTGTTGCATGACGTTATTGACCTATTTACCTACTGAAGAAAAAAATGATATAAGCCGATTACCCTACTAGCAAAATATACAATCATATTGTACGTTCGTCCTACACCACGCAATAAGTCCGATATACTCACCGTCCTAGACGCAAAATCATCCTTTGGATGTTATACATAATGTACATACATCCTTCCAAGTTTCTATAGCAAGCGAAACTGCGGGCAGAACCCAGTACCCAATAAGTCCAGCTGCCAAATGCCCAATAAGTCCAAACAGTCCAAATTAAATGCCCCATAGTTTACCGCGCCGTCTGTTCATTATGGCCGCCCAATTTTATGAGAATCGAATTTTGTATTTATACAGGGCTAAATACAGTGTAGTAAAACAGCGAACCAAAAATAAAACATTGACTGTATACTATACTGTAGTTGTATTTACATTATATAGAAGTACGTCAAATGATATCGACATTAACCCGATTGTATGCAACGCACGTGATTTGCTTCTTGCTGCATCATTAACAAAAAAGCCATTATGCATTAGACGGTCCTTTCTGCCGAGTAAAGTAAGTAAAGTAAAGTAAAAAATCATTTATTTCTTTAGGCTTACAAAATAAGCACTTAGACAAGTCATATTTTATATATAAATTATTATCAAATAAAATTATTTTACTGTTCACTTCAATTTTTTGTCCACTAGTGGAAGAACGTTTCGTAACTGTTTTTATTTTTTTTATCAAAAAGCTTCCGAGTGTTTAAGTATTGACTGAAACTTCAAACATTGTTTCAGTATTACTACACGTTTTCGGAACAGTTAGTATAATTGACCGGATTAACTGGAATAAAGTTGCTCTTATTAAATTGAGTTATAATGAACTTACCAAAAATTCAAAATGAATTGATTTGTTGTTTTAATCTTATTAAACAAGTTTCAGCAATTTTAAAGCTGTTTTGGACTGAAATAATAAAAATCGTTTCAATAATATTATAATTGTAAAGCAAAAAAGTAGCTATATATAAACATATAGAAGCTTGCAGTATGTATATGTACATATAAATTTTTGGATAGGACCCATAGGAATATGTAAATAGGTTTATTTTAAGTTTAATATTAAGTGGTAGTTAGTAGTGTGTAGAATGTTAGTTTTTTGGTTTGTGTTTTAAGTTTAAGTTTTTTTGTTATATTTCTTTGTCGCTTTGGTGTCCAACTGTAAAGGCATTGTAAATAGTTTATAAATAAATAAATATATGTATTGATGCTTTTGGTGCTTTGTAGTGATGATGAAAAAATACGCATATTAATAATTAAATATTTGTTTGAACTTTTTAAATCAAAGCAAATCACATTTATTTCAGACATATGTAGTAGGTACAACGTTAACATACACATTATATATAACGAAATACACAACATACACAATAAACACAAACACAGAAAACCTTAAACGACTCTCAACAATATGACTAAACGATATAAACTTTCGTCCAGCACAACACTAAATAAAGAACAATTAGAACTTTTGTCCTACCGCAGATTAAATTATTTATCTTTTTAAGGCACTATAATTCCCCTAAAATAGAATCATATTAGAATTTAGGTCCAACAATAAAAAAATCGATTTGTACATTTCTAGCGACAGAACCAAATACGTACGCAGGGATCTAAAATGTATACTCAACGAAGGGCTGCAACAAATTGCCGACTTAGCGAATAGATCACACTAGTCTAACCTCCCCATTCGCACTCGCTATGAGGCCGCAAAGCATCTGTTATTCGGTGCGCAGCTATTAAGAGCTCCAAACTAATTATTCGCCTTCAAGACGCTTGAATTCTGACATTCTTCAGTGGTTTGCTAACATGGAACTACGAAAATTTAGAAACAATGTGACATTTCTATAATGTTTTTACCATTTGTCCCTGATATTTAAATTAAGGCTACATATTAGATCGAACAAATATAGAAAAAACAATGAGAACAAAGTTGCGGCCGTCCACGATGGAGAGGTTATCGATTACAGCAGTTACTCATAACCCGATAAAAAATCACAGAACACACACGAAGGTCCATTTTTTAATTATTCCCAACGACTAACGTGAGACGCTGGGAATAGTCAAGCCTCACGGGAAATATTGGGACAACCTTATCCTATGCAGATTAAGACCCCCAAAGATTCAACTTCGTTTGATTCTATGAATGAACCACCCTTTGTTAAGAGCCTTTATTCCTAAAATGCGCAGAAACAGTACTTTTCAAACCCGTTTATATCATGAACCACTTATCTTATAGTATATGTTATTTACTAATAATTTTAGGAAATTTTAGTGTCCAACGAGTTTGACTATAAAATATTTCGATTAATATAGTATGTACGCGTTCTATCAAGATAACTTGTGAGAGGTTTTCATAATTTCCCTTTCAGCATCAGTTTCGAAGCTCAAAATAATAGAAAATACTGACATATCTAATTAAAAAAAAAATATAACCTACTGATGAGATCCTTGGCTAAAAACTTACTTAGAAAGATGTTTGGTTTTGGTATCCTACTATGAGAAATTAAAATTCAAAAAATGTGAAATATTACGAATATTTCACATTTTTAAATGATGTTTTTACCGATATACCTTATTTAATTTAATATAATAATAGCCTACCAATAAAGTGAAGCATCTTTTTTAAAATCATACATTTAAAATTTTTATGATTTTGTTGCTATTATTTTTCTATAAATATTTTAAAACTACTATAAAACGCTGCGCGAAAATCAGTCCGCCGCGAGGCTTTCTTGAGTGTGGTCACGTCGCTCATTAAATATTTATAGAAAAATAATAGCAACAAAATCATGAAAAATTTAAATGTATGATTTTAAAAAAGATACTCCACTTTATTGGTAGGCTATTATTATATTAAATTAAATAAGGTATATCGGTAAAAACATCATTTAAAAATGTGAAATATTCGTAATATTTCACATTTTTTGAATTTTAATTTCTCATAGTAGGATACCAAAACCAAACATCTTTCTAAGTAAGTTTTTAGCCAAGGATCTCATCAGTAGGTTATATTTTTTTCTTAATTAGATATGTCAGTATTTTCTATTATTTTGAGCTTCGAAACTGATGCTGAAAGGGAAATTATGAAAACCTCTCACAAGTTATCTTGATAGAACGCGTACATACTATATTAATCGAAATATTTTATAGTCAAACTCGTTGGACACTAAAATTTCCTAAAATTATTAGTAAATAACATATACTATAAGATAAGTGGTTCATGATATAAACGGGTTTGAAAAGTACTGTTTCTGCGCATTTTAGGAATAAAGGCTCTTAAGTGTTGTTGATTGTCATGTCTTGATACGCCTCTCTACTTTTGGAAACAACGTTTTTAGGCTCTAAGATCAGTTGTATCTATTGTCTGTTTGATAATCCTGGGTGAAACAGCACACCCAACAACCATTTTATTCAGATCCAATGAAATTATAAACGTCCCTCTTTGTCCTTAACGGTGGATCCAAACGAAGCACAATAACCTGCCTTATAACAACCTTCTCCAAACTTCTTAGATCACATAACATCACCACCTCACGGTTACCCTCCTTACTGCGCCCATGCTCTATCCACCTTTGTTCCAACAATGCCCAGTCTTCAGATTCAGATGCGTTCGATTTGGTTTATCAAATTAGACCGATAATCCAACCAGTGACAACTGCCAAGCTTTTTAGATACGTCATCAGTCAGATATTATATGATTATAACATGAAGGTTTTAATGAGGTGCGTCGAATCAAGAGTTTCAGGATCAGTTTGACGGAGCGTAAACCAAGCTGAAAGGTATGCTGATGAAGACGCTTTCCTAATTAGTCTGACTAGTTGTGGTAAGCGATGAATTTTAATATGCTGTTTGCAGCGGCTTTGTATTTTTAGGCAGAGAGTTCCGGTTATTTGTAAATGTTTACGCATAAGTTACTTGTATTTTTAATAAATGTTTTTTGAAATATCTTTCTGTTTTCGAAATTAAACTTAAGTCATAATGCCATAATACATTAACTTACTTTTTCTGACTACGAATTTATGTGCGGTGAAGGTTACCCTCGAATGTTTAAACGCAACTTATAATATTAAGTCACGATTATTTGACAGTTTTCAATGAAAATGTGTCCTCGAGACTTAAACGTGGTTAAATTAGTAAGTATTAGGGTTGCGTTTAAGTACTGCCTCTATCTGTTCCACTGTCTCTTCTATAACCCTACGTTTTGCTGGAAGAAAACTCTTTGTGAAGGCTAAGTCTTTGTGAAGTTAAGGTTAAGTTCGCCTATGTACGTACATATCATATTTGATTAAGTTATTTTTATGTATTATTGTGTGTACAATGAATAATTTAAGAATGTCATTCATAGTTACACGTTTTTACAGAATTCTAATTACTTTTAAATATAGTTAACATTGTGTCTTAGTATTCTAGGCCTTACAAGTTAACGAACAGGTCTCTTCATATAAATTTCTACGAAGATACAAAGCTTAATCCTAGAACGCGTTAATAAACTGCAAACGCTGATGAGGTAATCAAATTGCATTAGACAGCATCTAAAACATGTGACGGGATTCACAAGGCTTCTCGTATAGAATTTGTGAGCTTAGAAACTAATAGACATGGACATCATCCATTATATTATCATGACCTTGTTAACCTACCTACATTAGCCCTGGACCAGATAGGTTCATTGTGCATGTCAAATAATTATTCTTGTTTCTTTTTTATTCATATACGTTTTCAATGTACACGTGTATTAAATTTTTAAAGAAGGCATGTCTGTCTGCTTTTTCTAAAACACAATCCCTTATGGTGTATCCTATATCAAAATTAATGTGTGTTTTATAATAAAATTGTTTTTTTTATGTACAACTTAACGACATCAAGTATAACATACGGTGGAACTGAATAAATGAAATGAAATAAATGAAACACGTAAGGGTCATCATTATCTTTTTGATAGAATAATATTTTTTTTTAATTCAACTGCTACTATCAATGACAAGGTAACTATGATTTTGGAATGGAAATATTAGTCTTATTTTTAATAACCGATAATTATTGTAAATTTAATGAAAATTAGACTCACTACCAAACCACAAGTTATACTTAGAATCACTTACATATATTGGTACAATACAATACAGTACAAAAATTCTTTATTGTACACCGTAATCAATTTAATCATTACAAAAATACATTATATGCGACAGGTACAAAGGGCGGCCTTATCGCTGGTAGTGAGAGCCCCAGATAAGTGTCATGTACTTTTTATGCAATAAAGAATTTTAAATGTTTTTTTTTAGTTTATAAAATATTGTTTACAAAATACATTGAATTTCACAATAATCCAGAACTACTATATCTAGTTCTCTCTAAATTTAAGTTTCGGGAAACTCGCACAGATTTCATTTTTGAAAATACAAATGGAATCAGATTATTTGCTTATTCAGTTTCATTTTATTCCAAGCAAGTTTCTAGTCGCCATCTCTACATTTTCATATCTCTGCAATGGGTTTCTAACGAGAAAGGTGGGTGTCTTATGAATACTGACTACTAAGTCTTAAGTTGTCAACTGTTATGAATGGAGGGGGAGAGGGGATGATCGTGTGATAATGACAAGTGATAATTTGATGACATTCGTTTTTCCTTGCCTTTACAAGAAAGATTAGGCCTTATGTAAATTTGTATATAATAATGATATAAAATTGTAATTAGTATACCTTTTTCCTTAGTGCTTTTATATATATTATGCAGTTTTTAGTAAGATATTTATTTAGCACTGTTTTTTCTTAGTTTCTTGTTTGTAGTTTTGTAGTATATTTTGTTGATTCACGGTTAGTGTTTTTCTTTATTGTAAATATTATTTCTATATTTTGTACTATACATGTAAGTTACCTTCTCATATAAAGCTTGCGATGCTATCATGAGACGGACACTGGCAAAATTGCGTCAATCCAGATGCAGAGCCATCTAGGAAGAAGTTGAAGAAAGATTAGGGTAACTTTTATCAAGAAACCTGGTTCAGGAATGACGACCTGTGACGTAGTGGGCGTAAGCCCGCCTACGACGCAGGAGGTTCGATTCCCGCCTCGGGTCAAATGTTTGTACGATCCGCAGATATTTGTTTAATGTTTAACCAATTATTTTTAATAACATACATAGTATATAATTAAATAACAGAACAAAGTATTAAATCAATTAACAATCCGAAATCTTTAAAATTATTATTTTTTCTATTGAAATTCATAAATGTTACTCCATAATCATAATATATGTGAAATTTGATACATTTTCTGACAGATTAATATAGGAATTTCCTGAATTCTGAACATAACGGAAGGGAAGATTATTTCAATTTTCGTGGAATTCATGTAACTTTCCCCCAATTCGAAGACTTCCTTAAAGGGTCAGTTGGAAATCTCTTGGGGTGAATAACCCTTTACATATTGCATGTCTAATTTACAGCCGGAATGCAAATCTTGGACCTCTGTTTTGAATATTGTTTAGAAGTTAAACTTCCATTGATCAATAAAGCTATTTTAAGGAATCTCAGTCAGAGTGTTTTGACCCTTTAAGATATTTACGAGTACATACATGGTCTAAATTTACGTCTATGTTACAATGGAAACAATGTTTTTCATTCATATGGAATCCAAGGAGCGAGTAAGATACCTACGAGTGGTAATATAATGTATTTCTAACTGAACCCATCAGGAAAATGGAATCGTTGCGAACAAGACACTATTTCGGCGTTTGATCTCGATATAGCGTTGCCATGGAAACTGTAACAATACCCTCTAAGAAGAATCAGTTTACGCTTGAACATACGAAAGTCGTTGTTCTGGCCTTGCCTTTACAAACGAAAGTCTCTGCCACTTTATAAAATTAACTTTTCAAGATACACAAATCGAAAATAAAAAAAAATCACAACATATAAAACTAAATCCATTAAACGATGACAAAAATACATAAGACCAAAAATTTGCAGAGTTTTAGTAAGTTCGATTACGAGGCCAAAAACCATTCAAGTTTAATAGCAAAACCAAAACGGTTTAATAACTTTATATTGACAATGTTCACCAACATGTCCAATTTACTGGCTTTATTTGGATTTATCGAATTGGAGCATGTCAGGCTCGAGGCAATCTGACAACAACATCTATGGATGTGCCATAAAATTTAGCGGCAAATATACATTTTCAACGAATTGTCATGTAAATTCAAAGGGTTGAATCCAGTAAGTAATTAATCCTCAATTACACCACAATCGTTGCATAAAATGAGGACAGCTGAGGACTTTTGTTAAAATGGATGGAAACTCTTAGTCAGGGTTAAGCTCCTCTATGTACAAATCTTTTTTAGTTAAGTTATTTTTAAGTTTTGTGTGTAGGTACAATAAAGAATTAAAGAAAGGCAGCCAAAAGCCGGAGTGGTCTAGAAAAATAAGAGGAATTAAAATTGTCGAGTATGAACTGCGGAATCGAAATATAGACCCGATTCTACTTTTCGCGTGGAGACGTCATTACTCGTATTTTGTAACGGAACTTATTTCGCTTCTGAATATGAATGTGAGTCATCCCGTGACGACTCACACATTTCATATTATAGCGTCTTCTATAATAGCGTTTTGTCTTCGCCGTCAAAGACGTTTAAAAACTTAATCTTCACCTAATTGATATAATCTTAAAAATATAAGTACCCCAGCTGTTTGTTCAAGTCGCAAAACAGTGTAGCATTTAATTAAACGTTGGAATGATTTTGGCGGCGCTGTAATTTTGTTTTGTGCTTGTCCTATTGTCGTATTTTCGATAAAGGATATTGGAGGCTAGGCAGCAAATTACACTCAATTATGTCATTAAAACCTCCGCTTTGATCTGATGGTGGTTTCGGAAATTCACGAATTAGGTTAAGGCTATAATGTAGGTTCGTAGGTACATATGTTGTGCCTAATGAAACTTTAATGTATTGATGATAATAATAACCTAATCCTAATTAATGTTGTGTGTATCGACATGAAGGTTTAACTTACGATATTTTAACAAATTACGTATCATCTTAAGGTTGCTTGGAAAAGATCTCTCTCAGCGAAAAGGCCGCCCTTTAATACTTCCTTTATTCTAACTATTAATTTTGGTAATGTTTTCTGCTTTGTGGGGTATTATAAAGTGTTATCTATCTATATACAAAAAAACAACTTCTGTCATGGGAGTTGTTTTTTTCGTTATAAACACTTTATTTAACAATAGCAGTTAAAGGATATCCAAACGCAAAGCTTGTAAATGAACAAAAACAAATAAAAATCACGGTTGACTTCCTGAAAAAAGGCCTTGTAACTATTTTGGTTCCAAAAGCGAGCGTATACAATAGCTGACTTAAACCCAGTGGCGCAGATAAAAAAATCCACCAGCCAGTTTTTAATTTTCAATAGCCTACAGGCGCCGCAAACAGTCGCGATACATTTTTATACCTTTGCAACTTTGGTACGCAGAACAAGATACAAGCGCTAGTCGCAAAAGAGTTATCTTGCGAAAGAGTAGTCACACAAACAGTATAATTATTATTTAGCAAACACATAATACAGATATTATAACACACATCTAAATCAGATGGCACTGATAATTTACTTATTCAGTACCTACAAAATATCAGATTACCTTGAAGATAAAAAAGCTTGGAACGAGTTTTGCTCCAACTCAAAATCTAGCAACTTACAGATAAGCAAATCAAATGTACTAGACACATAAGTTATGAACATACTAGTGGTTTCTTCTGACTTCTTCCACTGGTGGACAAAAAATTGAAGTGAACTATAAAATAATTTAATTGATAATAATGAATAGTATAAATATGACCTGTCTAAGTGCTTATTTGTAAGCTTAAAGAAATAAAACCTTTTCATTTTCATTTTCCTAATCATTAGAATTAAGAAATATTTTATAGGACAAAACGCTAAGGCATCAAAGAGTTTTTGGAAAACGATTACAGTCAATTTATCGTAAAATCTGGAGTGAAGTCACATCAGTCAACTCACATCTTTGTATCATCACTAACCTAACCGAGAGTTATAGGTCACTATTATAATTTTAGAAGAGTTTAACGAGCCCATATACAGCAAAAATGTATTTTTCGTGTTTTGTCGAGTCGTAGAATCAGCATAATTACCGACGGGCACCGCACCGTACACCCTGACTTATACAACCCTGACTATAGGCAATGATTTGTTCAGCTGCCAGCAGTCAGAAGCTTGTCATTAATAAATCATTAACAATAAAATCATCTAGTACCCCTAACACAAACTCTGTTTAGCTTGAGGCTAGATGATGCTGTATGGATCGTCCAGCATTATTTATTTTTTATTTAAAGTAAAATCGATCCGATCTTAAACCGCTGCAGCCTATACCTTAGACCAAGAGTTTGCGAATCAAAACGCAACGTTACGATATTATACGATCAAAAACCTCATTTTATTTTACTCTTTTTAAGCTTTCTTCCTTTATGTGCTTAGTACCCTACACCTGTTGGCTCCGGGGCATCGCCCTGTTTTGTTAGGCTATAGCGGTAAATAGAGGTTTTTGAAGGAATCAAAGCTTTTTGTGAACCCTTCGCTGAATTTTGTATAAAGCCGTTTGAAGGTTAATTGAATTGGAAAATGAACTCTGAGAGAAAGAATGCATCGTTTTTGATTAATTTTCTGTTATTTTTAGAATGTTTGTGGCCAGCAGAATGTTTATAAAATAAAATTTTATAGATTTCTCAGCTAAAAACCTTCCTAACATACTATTTATTTAGGCCACAACAGTCTTAAATGATTGTACCAGTTTTACTTTGTAAGTACATAATAGTTATTGTTTGTTTTATAGCGTCCTATAGGTTGTGTAGTTTCTACAGGAGAAGAATCAAACAGCAATATTGTCATAATGTGTAGGCCCTATCTGTACCTTCAGGCGCAATGGGTCCAAACAAAGCCTATTCCATAAAAAATAACATGAGATGATAAAAAGCTACGTCTCGCACATTAATTCTCCCCACAGGGAACAAAAAGACAATTTCGTAGCACTACAAGTCCTGTAACTTGATTTACAAAGTGCGAGCCGTGTATCAACCCCAAGATTTATTCCTACGTTTTTTCGGTGAAACTCCCGGTTTTTGGGGAAAAAACAAAGGAATTTTAAAATCCCGATCACGTCCTGCGGGCATGTCTCACATTGTTAATGATTTATAAACCATTAACCTAAAAGCCGAAAGGAAAGGGAAAAATACACGTGGGATTTAAATAGGGGATGAAGTTTTACTTATAAATGCGAGGTTTTGTAGAAAATTATCTTAAGATGCTTTCTCAGAACTTATTTTCCATGCATGCATGCGGAAGAAAGTGGCCTCGTTGCTGCGCAGGCTGCATGGTAGTATGAACTTCATCCTGCATGTTATTTTTATCCAATATATGCGATAACCCGACCCGCAAGCATTGTAATCGAGTACCTCATGGTGAAATAGTTTTCGTTTTAGCTTATAGTTTTGTGAAAATTTAAATATAATTTATGTAGAAACATGACAAGACTAATAAAATTACTGACTAATATGATACTTGTTGGAATTTGTCATTTGTGTTTATATAAGCAAGATAACACTAACATAGAATAATAAAATTATTGACTAAGATGATGCTAGTTGTAATTTTGTGTATTTGTGTACTTATTAGCTATTTTCTGTGCTCAAACAATCTTCTTAACTCCTTGCAGTTGAGCTTTAGAAAAGCTCACAATATCGTCACTGTTCTCATTAAAATAAAAGGTTGCCTGGAAGAGATCGCTTCTAAGCGATAAGGCCACCCATTGTACTTGCCACATGTAATATCTTTCATAATGTTCTGTATCTGGTGTAAAATAAAGTATTTTTGTATTGTATTGTAAAATAATTGATGACATTCAGAGATTACGATTTTGTGCCTACGGCTACCACTATTATAGTTTTTACTTTAACAGGGAATATTGAAACTCAAAATATCAGTAAACAATATTAGCAAGGTAAAAAAAATCACATACCAATAAAGAAACCAAGGTACTTTTCATGAAGTACTGGGCCCAAAAAGCCTAAGATTCGAATTATTCCATCGATTCAACGATTGACCCCTTGATCGTACATTTTTTAATAAAAAAAAAAACTATGAAGGTCTCTGACAAAATAAACACGATGAAAACTCAAACTTGGCTGGACTCGTCAAAGCAACAAAACTCGTTTATCATTTAAATTAATTATCAATTCTCTTCATGTTACAAGCTAAACGTTTCTTATTCATTACGTTTTCTTAATTAAGCAATCTGCTTACAAAGAAGCAATTAATTGGCATTCGCATTGTTCAAATTCACTACAAAATTTATGACCGGAAGAGGGTAAATTTGAAATAGGAACTGGTAATTTATCGACTGGCCAAACGGAAAGTCGGTGAATACTGTTCTGTAATTTTGCTAGCATTGTTCTTGAAAATTGAATATGATACCGACTGCAAAGTCAATAATCAATAATCAACTCCGAAAAAAGAGACAATGACGTCATTTTGTTTATTTTTCGTCATTGGAATTTAAGACATTAGGGTTTTATTGGCACTATGGAGGCCTATCTCCACTGCATGAAATAGGCCTCCACCGCTTATGGTAGCATAACCTGATACCGCGCCTACATATTGTGCGCGGACCTATGTACATATTGTGTGACATATTTATATCATAAACAAAACAAAACATGCAATTTGTTCCAAACCAACTGAGAAAAAGTAGACAGGACCGAAACCTAGGAGTGAAAAAAAACAAAAAAATACTCAAGCGAAAAAATCCTTAATACAAGCAGCAAAATTCTTTATTCAAGGCCTACCTCCTAGTCATTTTCCTGCGGTCGCATGCTTTCTGCCCATTTATAAACTGTTGGGTGAGAGCCCTTAATAGTCCGACGACAGCTAAATGTCACCACGTTTATTTGCTTACATTTGCGCCACTATTTTCACGTTACTTTATTATCAGAGGAGGCAATATGTTCGGTTATTGTCGATGGCCTTCGGTGTTGCGAGCGTGATGTTGACTTGATGTCATGAATTTATTCTGATGTATGTTTTACACAAGGCACCATCGCCATCATCCACAAACAGATTTTAGGAGCATTTGTTGGTATCGTTTAGGCATTCAGTTACCATTACATTCATATACCATTCATATCGTTCATAAACGTCCTCTAGATATGACCTGATTCTGGATTATAGGCTTCCCTATATTTGTAACATCGTGGACATACTAAAAAATAAAAAGGGATTCTAAATAAATGTCAATTGTAATTGTGTAAAACATTGTCGTATTTTCCCAATGACGGTTTTTATTTGTGGAAACCGCGACTCTGAAACCGTAGTGTAGTGACATTACATTGATCTATACTGATTTTTATAACGTTTTAATATTACAAAGAAAGCTTAATAATAACATTAAAAAACCACAAAGGTTTGTAAAGGAGTGTTATTAGAGAGTTAGCCGAGTAACTATCACACAGGTCACATCAATTATGAGATAAGATGAGCCTATCACCAGCCTAAGATAATCACCTAAATTGGAATAATTTTATTAAAAAGACTATTCCGTACAAAATTTTCCGTAGAATCGACTATTCACGAAACTAGGTCTAACACTTCAATGTTATCGGTTCGCGTGCGTGCGTTTCAACTTCATATAAACTTCACCTAGTGGCCCTTCAGCCCCTTAATTAATAGTTTTGTAGACGACCCTGTTTTCATACAAAAGTCTTTTATATATTCTTAAGAGCGGTTTTGCACTACGTCCGGTCCGAATCCGTGAAAATATGGTCCGGAGTAGTTGTAGAACTATTTCTATGGTAATTTACGCACTTTATCCGATTTCTTTCCGTCATTCTAGAATCTTCATTTCGGAGAAGATTTTTGACGGACCGAAGTAGCCATATTAGGTATTATTTGTATGAACGCTCGCGCACTGCGTCCGAATTGAATCTGAGCTGCGTACGAGAAGAGAGGTATGTATCAGAGATCGGACTGGTGCGTAAGCAATATGCGAATTTAGGCAGAGTTTTCTAGTTCCATATTTTCACGGGTTCGGATTGGTTTCGGATCGGGCGTAGTGCGAAACCGCTCTAAGTGTTTTCCAGAAATCTATATTTGTCGAAGATGAGATAATAGAGCATTTATATTATGATAATATTCGTAACCGTGACCGTCGTCTGGGCACCAAAGTTTTACCTGCAAAACAAGGTTAAGTTATAAAACTAAACAATAAAATCAAAGTAGGTTAATGTCTAACAAATTATTACTTTATTTTATTCAGGAGCATATAAATAATAATAAGTAATACTGGACAATCCACACAGCATCATCTAGCCCCAAGCTAAGCAGAGCTTGTGTTATG
The DNA here is from genome assembly GCA_947044415.1 of Eupithecia dodoneata. NCBI lineage: Eukaryota > Metazoa > Arthropoda > Insecta > Lepidoptera > Geometridae > Eupithecia > Eupithecia dodoneata. Next base: position 4,718,272 of record OX345665.1, read on the forward strand.
GGTACTAGATGACTGATATATACTTAATACAATACATTACATAGATATTTTCTATTATACATATATAACGACCAGAACAACCGGAACAAATATCTGCAGATCGTACAAACATTTGTCCCGAGGCGGGAATCGAACCCGCAACCTCCTGCGTCGCAGGCGGACCTTCGCCCACCGCGCCACAGAGGTCGTTAAATATGTAGCAGTATGTTTATTATCATGTTTAAATAATCTAGGTATCACGCGCAATACGCGCGCATCACGCAAAAGTCGAGAGTCCGGCAAAGTACAAGCGTATTACGCGCGTATTTTAAATACACACGATGCTTCTGGACGCGATGTTTTGTCGCCCAGTACTTCGCTAACGCCCGTATGATTTTGCGCGAAACGTTTCGCAGCGAATTCGCCCCTTCTGGACAAGGTCTCATGGTGGGACAAACTTGACACTGTTTCCCAGACTTGGCCTGGACACTGATTGTCCGTTATAAATGGACGAATCCGGTGGGTTTTTGTCAAAGATTTGTATCCGATGGCCTCCCTTAAATCTGTTAAAATTGGCTCAAAGATGCCATAACCCATACTTAAACCTTCCCTTGTTTATGGGATTCCTGATACTCGGCGTCACGAGAAAATTTTCATAATAGCATAAATTGCTTGTAACTGGAAGAAACATTTGTATGGAAAGAGCAGTGGTCTTACACCTATCCTCCAATTAACGTGATCTACGACCTTCATTTTCTATTTATGTACTAGAGTAAAAGTGTTATTATTAATGAAGTGAAAACAAACTCCGATTAATCATTCACGCTATCGAGTTTTAAACGGCTTTATAAATAATCTGGTGGCCTTTTTTATCGGTCATGTCTTAACACTTTGAGTGCTGAAATCACACGGTATGTGTTTTCTACAAGTGACTAATATGCGTAAATCCACACTAGCGCAGCGGCTGAGAAAATACAGATCTTTGTGACTCAGCACAGCCGTAATATTTTTCGAACGAAACGCATGTGCGGCGCAACACAACCGCTGTGTAGAGCGGCAGCACGAATTTTTTAGGTTAAAAAAAAGATCGCAGTCGTCGAAAAAAAATCGCAGTCAAAGTGTTAATGTGGTCACGTCTAACGTAAAGACTCATTTTAGCTGTGAACTTTTTCGTGATGGTTTTGTTTAAACTCCTCTAAAGGAATCTTCGAAGAACCGACGGCCGCTGGGGCAAACGTGTTCTTGAGTGGAGAACACGACTCGGTAAACGTAGTGTAGGACGCCCTCCGAAAAATACGTTTCTTTCAGTTTTTAGGTACTCATCTATAATATACAATAATAATAATTATAAACGCGAAAGTTTGTAAGTATGGATGGATGGATGTTTGTTACTCTTTCACGTAAAAACTACTGAATGGATTTTAATGAAACTTTACAATAATATAGCTTATACATCAGAATAACACATAGGCTACAATTTATAAAGATATATTGTATATTATCCAAAATATCTATCACCGCGCGGGGGAAACCGCGGGGCGCATCTAGTATACAATAAAGGTTGTATTTTACAACCGATCTGAACTAAATTCGGAATACATTAATACCTACAACTTAATTTCTTGACTTGACAAAAATCAGTCAGCCGGCCATATCTCGCGAAGGACCAACAACCGTTAGAGTAAACGTTTTCTTGAGTGGAGACCGCGACTCGGCAAACGTAGTGTAGAACGCCCTCCGGCCAGGTAGGATGACGACTTGAGAAATACTGCAGGTAGATGCTGGATGCGTCAAGCTGAAGACAGGGCGCTATGGCGCTCATTGGGGGAGCCCTATGTCCAGCAGTGGACTAATATATAGGCTGATGATTAATTGTAATTAATTAATATAATTGACCGTCCTTATATACTTAATCTTTCTTGTTATATGTTTAGCCGTAAGTTTTCCGAAAATTAAATAAATAAATAAATAAGTGATGGTGGTGATGACGATGATGATGATGAAAGGAATCTTCAGACCTATACTTCTTTGCCGATCGTTGGTTGTGCTCGTTGGGTGTTTACATATGCTTTGACCTTAACCCCAAAGTTTTAAGATAGCGTAATATTTTAACGCTATCTTAAAACTTTGGGGTTAAGGTCAAAGCATATGTAAACACCCCGGAGCTTGCAGGTGTATGTATAATGCAGGAGCCAACCATTTTTTATCAATTTTTACTTTTACATTCATGAACACATTTAAGTCCCAGCTTTATATAACATTTAAAAACGGTTTACAGTACAGGCATTAATAAGTAATAAAATAATTATAGACAACGTGGATACTTTAGTATTTTTAATATTAGCAGTTCTTTGGATAAGCTTCCATTTTCCATTTCCCACAATTTCCTTCAGAAAATTCTTGGAAAAACAATAAAAATCTTTTCAGAGGCCCATATCTTTTTAACTACGTTGAAACGGCCTTATTTTTACGGTTAACGCGTTAATTAAGTAGTTAGGACTCCATTATAAACTCAATTAAACTGTGTTATTTTTTTCATTAAGTTTTTACGAGGCAAGCCTCCTATTTTGTCGTGTATTTTTGGTTGGATTTATTCATTTCTTTTATGATAACTTTCTTAATACTGAAAAGTGATAAAAAATAGCAATATCATAAATATTGAATACCCTAAGGACGACCTTCGTGGCACAGCAGGCGAAGGTCCGACTGCGAAGCAGATTGCTAAGATTCGATACCCGCCTCAGGACTTGTACATTTATGTAGGATCTGCCGTTAATTGTTCCAAGTGTCATGTTGGGACAAAAAATTTAAGCGCAGAGAAAATTAAAGACAACGTAATTCTTATCTGATAATAATTTATAGTATTTAATTTGACTTGACGTGTTATGTACTTATTTTGTAAGCCTTCCATAAATAAAGTTTTTGAGACTGAATCCGAATCTGTTTGTGTGCTGTATTTTTAAAATTATTAATATAAAACACCCAGAACATATTATTTATAATTAATAAATATCCATCTATGTATGCAATGTAAATAATACTGAGCTATGTCGTACCCATAACACAAGCTCTTCCTATTTTGGGGCTAGATGGAGCTATATGTGGAAAGTCCAGCTTTGTTCTTTTCAATCTGTCTGTATATTTACAATTTCTACAAATTGGTGAATTTATAGCGATGCTGTCTTTAAATCGAGTATATATACAAATACGTGGTTTTCTTGAGAAATTCCCTTACATAGTTAATCTTTTTTCTATTGAAATATAATTTCAAATAGTGCAGAAAAGTGCACTTTGATTTCATTTTACATCGCAAAGCTCTCATAGAACCAAACTCTTTTAAATCTGTGTTGATGTAAAGTCAACTTAAGACCGTTGATTTACGGCTTAGATATCAACGTCCTGTTTCGTTTATTTCAAAGATCACTAAAGTTGTTCTTGATATCTTTTTTATTCGAGTTTGTTTGACGACCGATGTGGCGCGGTGGGCGAAGGTCCGCCTGCGACGCAGGAGGGTTCGATTCCCGCCTCGGTACAATTGTGTGTACGATCTGCAGATATTTGTTCCTGGTGTTCTGGTTATTTTCTATGTATAATAAAAAATATCTATCTATGTAATGTATATCAGTTATCTAGTACCCATAACACAAGCTCTGCTTACCATGGGGGCAATGCTGTGTGAATTGTCCAGCATTATTTATTTATTTATTCGAGTCGACACGTTATCGCTAGCAAAAAGAGATGTTTTATTTTTACAAAGAGGTATTCTTTTATAAAAAAAAACTATCTATCAAATACTACTAAGAAGCCAGGTAAGTACAAAAATCACCGTCATTTTAGTCAACCCTCGAATACATTTCACAGTTAGCTAATCTCCAAAATAAAACGTCAATCAGTTTTATTAGCGGAGATATAAAAACAGTAGCAAACGGACCGCGTACAAAACTATAAATTTAAACTCTTAAAAGGGCCTTGATAATTATCTTTATGCCCAGCACACCACTAATTTACAACTCCACTGATCCACAGGGACGTTGCAAGGATCTAAAGAAGTTATAATAGATGATGGCTAGATGACGCTGTGTAAATTGTCCAGTATTATTTATTTATTGACTTTAAACATAAACCGTTTAACTAAAACTTAAACTGTTTCTAAATGAAGTTACATGTGTCCTTTGACAAGGCTATATGTAGTCTTTGTGATTGATTATTTCGCAGATGTAATGTATTTATTTAAAATCAACCAGCATTATTCAATCTAGCAGAGCATGTGTTATGGGTACAAGATAGCTGATTATACATAATACAATACATTGCACAGATATATACCTAAAGTTTTATTATACACATACATACGTAGAAAATGACCAGATCACCCGGAACAAATATGTACAGACCGTACAAACATTTGTCCCGCGGCGGGAATCGAACCTTCGAACACTGCGCTACTTGGTGGTCGTTGGGCGTCGTTTTGCAGGTCGATTTCAAAATTTTGGGGCTAGCTATAACGTTTGGGCGAAATAAAAAATCTTTCGCCATACACATACCACCTCTGAATACCTTCCTGTCCTACGGTCTGGTTTTAATAAAGTATTTTTGGCCTAATTAAAATATTTCACGAGATTTTTCAACGATTAAAAGGGGTAGAAAGCTTGGGATAGTTTGAGTGGGGCTATTAATTTTGTCAACTATTCGATCAAAGCCGCAAGTTGTTCGAAGTTTCAACGAATTATGTGCAAAATCTTAATTAATATTGTGGCAGAAACTTCATTATTGAAGATGACGTATTTTCCTGTTTCCTCAAACTAATTGAACATTCATTATTTATAAACTATTTTACCGTGATTTAAACATAACTAGGTCGAGTAAACATTCTGCTAAGTAAGTAAGTTAAATGTTATTTTTGAGCACCGTTACGTACTCGTAAGTGGGAATTTTTTGAATGGATCCCTTATAAAAATGTAGAATTTTCACTCGACAGAAACTACGGCACAAGCCACTCGGCTTGTTATATTAGTTGTTACCGAGTAAACATTTGAATACGCTCTAAAAATAACTTTCACTTTTAACTCCTTGTGATAGGTCTCATAACGCGATCGTAAATTCTCTAAATACTGTCTGGCGACAAGCGGCTAAGCCGACTAAATCAAGATTAAGTGCAAGCATACGGGTCATACCTCAAAATAAGTTGACGATAAATCAATGTTCAAATAAGAAATTCGCCTCAACTAAATTAGAACGACTTCAAAGCGAGTTTTTATGGTAGGGGTGAAGGGTTAAATCGTAAAGAAGTGCTAAGTGTAAACATGGGTAGGGTAATTACTGTAAAGGTTTACTGCTACCTTTCCTAATTTATTTGAACAGTTTCTTTACATTTTAATTTTAACGGTAAACCCATTCTTATACATCCAGACCATTTTTGTATGTGCCTCCCCCAAACAAGGGGGTTTTATGTATAGGTACGTAATCTTAGCTTAAAAATTGGATCTTGTAATAAAGTGAAAAGTGCCATAAATAGCATTATACACGCCAATTCTGACTCAGAACTCTAAACGTAATAATAAAACTTTACAGCGAAACAGCCAATTGCTAAGCAGGATATTAAAACAAAGTCATAACTAAAACAATACATAAAATAAATCGAATTATAAATAAACGTTCGTTTGTGTAACACAAACTGGTATCATGTAATGGATCACTTAATTTCGATTAACCAGACGGACACGGTTAACTGAAATTACACTAAAAGCAGGTAACTATATAATATCAACCACAATTTACCTATTATTATACAAAGTATTTTTTCGAAAATTTATCAAATGTGCGGATATTAGACAAAAAAAAAAACGACAAAGACCAGGAAAAAAGTTGGATATGTTGACTTGCTATCCCTTAAACCAGGGCGTTCATATGAAATGAAATTCTTCGTTTCTGTATATTTTCTTTAAAGTGGTATCTTAATACAAAAAAAAATGTTAAAAAAACATGCTAAAAAGCTTTTTATGTGTCCACAATAACTATCAATTACTGGGGTTTTACCATAATCACCACGCTTAGCCGTAAGATTTGTGATTGAAGGTTTTTAATAATACAAGCTGCTGCCATCCTCTGAAAGTTTCTCTAAGTCGGTTCATACGACACCCACGAGCTGGGTCGGAGGGGTCCATTAGTACGCTGCATCAACCAAAGCTAAATACAAGGAAAGTATTATACTTTTCACACTTTAAGTACGTTAAGTATAAATTAAGTACGTTTTTCGAGCATAGAGTGTAAAAAATATATTAAATGAGTACGAACAAATTAATGTGCTTTCTGTGTAAATTCAGCCATTCGAAACAATACCCACCGGATATTACTCGTTTTCGCTTTTTATCGTTTTTCACGTTATTTTCGAGGCATGCCGATCTTAAACAAATAACAACACACCCAGTTAAAGCTGACCCCTCAAGACTGCTATCCCTCTCCTTACAGATATTGAGACTTTGAATGAAGAGGGGGTTGGAAGTTCTATCTATAATGGGTGCCCGATATTGTTTGATGAGGAATGCCCCTTCGGCCCACAGTCAGAGGATATAACAGAACAGCTAGAACATAAAGGACATGCGTTTTATGATAGGTTTGAAGTTAAATATCAGGATCCTCAACCTTAACCGCAACAGCCTATATATTGCTGGACGTAGGCCTATCTGGATAAGCGCCTTATTGGCGATTATTAGGAAAACTTTGCGCTTTTTCATATTCATTTTCTTAAGTTTAAGAATTGCAGTATCTTATCACGGCAACAACTGGAAGACTAAAAGTACACTGAACCAAACCTAACTAGATCACTTCCAAGTAAAAATTAGATAATGTATTAATAAAATATTCTATGACAAAACGGCACCATTCAGTTATTGCCAATGCCGTTCGTTTAATGATCAGATCAATATTCAACAATATGTCTTAGCGTGACTTAGCCATCTCGTCGTATTTGATGTTCGAAACAAATCAGCGTTCGTTATATAAAAGCCTCGATACAAACGAGCTAATTCCAATCCAGCGACGACTTATTATTATACAATATCCAGCAGAGAATTATTGACAATTATTTGCATCTCCGTTATGCAAATATGATGCGATATTTGACCCAAAGTGAACCAGATAGCCTTCTTATAGCACTGTGGCACATTCGTTGAGGCGTATCGTTCAAACTTGAGCCCATTATTTTAATGGCCAATCAATACATTGCCTGTAGTTAAACAACATATTCCATGGCAACACCGAAGATATACTAATTAAGTTTGTTTGAATATTTACTTTGGAAATTGGGTTTCGGTATTAAGTCATTGTTTGCAATGCCCCAAATTACTAAAGTAAGCACAGATAGTAATGAAGAAATTGTAGCGGCCGTTTAGGTAACATTTAAGTTTAACATATTATGTAGTTTATATGAATAAAATTACAAATAATGAACAGAAACAAAATCGAAAAAGTATTTCTGTAATTCTGAGTGGATTTACCGGCAACAATTAAAATAAATGTTGTCTAGATTAGTAAAAAATATTATTGTAAGTTAATTGAATTCTTTGAGATCGTAAAACTGTTATTTATTGTTTGCATGTAAAAATATCCAATTATTTTGTAACAACATACGTAAAATTGTAGACCTGGATATAAATGGAAAAGTTTCCTTAATTTTGTAGTTGATTTCTTTTGGCGAATACAGGAAAATGTGTTACTGTAACATCAAAGGCACCTTTTCTTGATACATTACCTGGTTCCAGTATATTTTCAATATTATTTCCAGTCCTTTGTTACGACTCTACCTTTATGTAAGTATTGTGATATCTCTTTACTAAGTACATATTGTATTTGTTTTTCAACTCAAACCTTTGTGAAAAATATATTACTTCCTTTACAAATAAATTTCACATCCTCCGCATACTTGTTTTTTGTTTTTATTAAACAGCACTCATTATTATATTACTCACACATATCATTATTTTCAACCTTATTCTTTTAATCTACGAACAAAATACTTAACAGAATCAGAATAATTATCGTATCTTGCATCCATGACCACTGCTGGCATAAGTAAGTTCAGATCTATTTTGAGCTTTGCTGAGACTGCATTAGAGTCCAGATCTTTTAATTTAATTCGTATTGATAAAGCTATGTCCAGGAGAAAAAAGAAAAATCCACCATGTCTGACCATTTCCGACGGCTATTATTCTGTCTCCCTCTATATCCGTTTCCGGCTGTCGCCGAAACAAAATACTGCAGCAGACAAAACAGTAGGTACTGTGCAATTCTTGGTAAGTTTTTGTAGTGATTGACATGTTGAATGGTCACGAAGGGCGAAGTAAATAAAGCAAATTCTTGGATTTTACTTTAGATATTGATGAAAGCAAAGCTTTCAATTAAAAACAATATTTTTTCCTTGTAATACTCGTACAATCTAAATAAACACACGAGGTAGGTAAGTAAAGTCAAAATTCTTAGTTTCCGTTTTTTTTCCATAGGATACATACGGATTTAAAAAAAAAAAAGATTTAGGTGAAATGATAAACCAAAGTGACATAGGAAAAGAAGTCAGGCATTGGCAGAAATGAGCTTAATAAATTTAAATTTTCTTAGAGGTAAATTCGGTTCCCCTGTCGAAGTTTGGTTGGTGAAACATGTATGTGAAGATTCTAAAAATAAGTAACAAGCGTTTCTTTATTTAAGGCCGTATTTTGACACAATTATAGCTTCCGAATTTGTATCAAACTGATTTTAGAACGAATAAATAGAAACTTGAGCCTCAAAAGTCTTAATTGACACATAAAACAGTCTTCACCCTTTTAATCATATCAAAAGAGTTATCTTCCGACCGGATGGCTTATGAAAGACATCTTAATAACATCTAATAAGTAATTTTAACTTTATCACTCTAGACATAGTTATCAAAATTGCTTGCGAAACAAATTTTGTAAGATTCTACGAATGATCTATCGTGTTACAAATTCGTGTTTGATTCGTGAAAGTCTAATTTGGTGGTTCACTGTTACTTGTCCTTTAATCTCACAGTTGGTTTGGGTTTTGTTTGTCTTTAATTATTGTTCAATTTGTTGCTGAAGACATTTAGGCCGCTTTCTTGCTATTTTGGTGCTTTGATGTCATTGAAATGACTTTTGAAATTTGATAGAGTCCTTAAAACTTAACATCGCTTTTATCGCCAAATTAACATCACATCAACTAACATTGGTTTAAAGTCCCACTTCAAGGCAAGGGCTTTCCATTTCTCTTTATTTTTTATAATTTCACCGCCAGTCCTGGCCGCTCTTTGAGTTATGTGACTAACTTTTTCTTCCATCTCATTGATAGCTGGGCGTTCCTCACAGCCTTCACCCATTGGGAGTTCAAGCTGTGATGGCAAAATAATAATAATAAATAGTATATATATATATATAGTTAGGAAGTTGGATCAAGGGCCAGATCCAGAAGGCGGTACTCTTGGACTCGGCACGTATCGTCAGGAAGTTCCTTTCTCTGCAGCCCTAGTCACCGTCCGCTTGAACCTAGCTTCGCGGTCGGTGATCTATCGTTTTGATATATTTTTTACTGTAGAATAGTTTTATAATATTTTATTGTATTTTCTATAGTAAAAATGTATTTTATACGAGAATTTAAATAAATGAGATAATAATAATAAATCCGCAATCTCCCCTATAGCCCGATTACCCAGTCCATCCATCACAATAGCCTGGTTTTATTTTTTTAATTTTTCTTTGCAATAGTCTCTACACCTGGCGGATACCATCTTTGGGTGTATCATATTTTGCACCTGAGGATGATACCCGCTATGTGTAGCCATCGCCTTTAGATTAACTTCTCAAAGGGCCTCTGTGGTGTTGGCTTCGGCCCCACGCCACGCAAGCTTTCCAAAGGACCGGGTCAATTTATGGCCCGAGATCATGGTAAATGAGAATAAGAATAAGAATAAGAATCATTTATTTGCTTAAAACATGAGTATTAACATGGTGTGAGCATGCAATTATGTTAAAATATTATATATGAGCTACATGTTTTGCCACTACATGGCGTGCAAATAGGAGAGGGCACACTGCAGATTTGTCACTAATGTGATATGTCTTTTCTAAATAAGGTATCTATTCAATTATATTAAAAATTATCAGATAAACTTAATTATACATTCTAATTGGTGGGTATATAAAATCAAAATTTGTCAAGTAGAAAATCATTAACGCTATAATAACATTTCTCTATGAGTACATTCTTAAGTCTATTTTTAAATACATTTGAATTATCAGAATTATTTTTGTCTAAACATTTAACGGCATGATTATATATTTTGGGTGCCATACCTAACACACTTTTTCGTATTAGGGCAGTTTGTGATGGGTGCGTACAAAGTCTATTAATGGTATTGTTACGTCGGTTACGTACCACGCCGTCGGAGAAACTCTTAAATAAATGTAGGTTATTTTTCACAAACATAGCTACATTTAAAATATACAGGGCTGGTAGAGTAAGAATTTTATACTTAACAAAGTAGGGCTTACAAGTGTCAACAGAAACTAAGTTAAACATTGCTCTCAGGCAACATGAGATACATAATAATAAAATTAATGTTTATTATTTTCTTAACGAAGCATTAAGTTTCAGACTAGAGCGCTGTAATTATGTTCTAACATCACTTGATTTTCATATTATCTTTCTATTTATAATAGAAGTGAACTAAATGCGGTTACTAGTGAGAAGATCCCAAGATCAAATGAAGTTAAAACAGTTCGCATATTGCATACATAAATCAATTTGAACACTAAACGGACAAAGCAGAACTTCCATATTATTATTCATTCAAGGCATATACAGCACAGGTGAGAAATAATGTAGCCGAGTCAATAAGTACAAACATTTTGATGCTGTTTCCTATCGGTAGAAGAGCATGGAAGTTGGTTTCTTGCTACGTATGGAGGTCTAATACGCTCTCCCGCTGCCATCATAAATGAACAAGTCAAGACGGAAGGTTGGGGTGACATGGTGGTGACCGTTGTTTGTTACTTGGAACAAGTGGTGTTTGCGCGCTGATGATGGGATGAGATCAAGTATCAAAGGTTTGCTAACCTTAGCAGGCCGGCATTGCCAGGTCTGTAGTTTATTTTTTGCATGACCTATGTGGAAATAAATAATGAAATTTATTTGTATGTCTTTGTTTTGGATCCGGTGACATATCAAGAAAAGGAACACAACGAAAAGTAATTGAAATGGTCCAATAAGTTTTTTTTAAATCCACACTATGTTAATTAAAATTGATTACTTTTAAAATTCACATTAAACTCAAATTTAAAACATTTAAATCCAGGACCTGTCTGAAAATCAGCGCCGCTACTTACTTAGGGCTTGTAGCGGCATGATGCTGAGACAGGGACCTTTTTGGCTCCTTATGTAACACGTATTTGCTCTATTCTGTATATCTTATATTTTCCTTGTAATGTTTTTTTTCTTGTTTTTATTATTTTCTTACCATGTAGGTAATGTGTCGTGTTATGTGTTATGTATGGTGTCAAATAAATGTATTTTCTTTCTCTCTTCTTCTTTCTTTCTAAATTTAAAAAATCAAAACAACTGTCTAAAAATAAAATAGTTTCACAATAAAACTCTAATCAGTACTGTGTGTTGTTTACAAAGTGACCCAGCTGATTATTCCCTAGTCATGTTTACACTTCGGAAGCTTCACAGCTATAAATATTAACTTGCCTGTATGTTTCCACCTCTTAGGCCTCGTTAAATTAATGCCCTGTATTAATATTTATTAATGTACCTACTGCCTTCTTCATTTCACTCTTGCATGATATATTGATTTTGGAAGTTAGGAAATCAAAAGTTTCTTGGCGTTTCGTAACAAATTCCAGGGGAACTACAAAGATAGGTTTTTAAAATGATATTTGGATATAAGCTAGCATCTAGCGTCAGTTTTGCTATACAAAAAAACTTCGTCATTATTTTTTTTTAATATTAGTAGTGTAGTAGGTATACTCGTAGAATAGGAGACAGTACAAATAAAATTACTCGTATTTTGGTATCTTTCTCACAAACCAGACCAGTTTTAAAGAGTCCTACTTCATACTAATAAATAATAATAATACAGGCAATGCTAAAAGTAAAATAAATAAATAAAAATAAATAATGCTGGACAATTCACAAAGCATTATCTAGCCCCATGGTAAGCAGAGCTTGTGTTATGGGTACTAGATAACTGATATACATAATACAATATATTACATAGATAGATATTTTTTTATTATACATAGAAAAAGACCAGAACACCCGGAACAAATATCTGCAGATCGTACACACAATTGTTCCGAGGCGGGAATCGAACCCGCAACCTCCTGCGTCGCAGGCGGACCTTCGCCCACCGCGCCACATCGGTCGTCAAACTGTGTAGTGCAGTACACTTGATCTTGTAAAGCCCAGTTCAGATAAATTATTAACATTAAAAACATATTTCCTCCTGGATTACTACCGAGCTAAGTGAAGTCAAGGCGGCTACCAGTGCCGGTTTCATTACATGCATTAGTTATGTATGCATGTCTAGGCCTTCATAATAAACTGTAAGCGAGCTTTACGACGCAATAACGACCATTTTGTGGTAATGAATTTCTATGGCCATGTTCATTATAGTCCTCGCTTCCTCCTAGGGAAGTAGTGGATATTGATAAGTTATGATTTTGCTTCAGCTTTGTTCAGGTTTGAAATAAAAATGTGTGCATTTGGTAAGCTACTTTTCCAAATTCTAATCTTATGATTCTTGACATACTCCGACTCAGATGAGCTCCAATACTGTCAAATAATATAAGAAAGAAACATCTTTTCTCCTTCAGAAATTTATGAAATCATAACTTTATTATAATGAACGAGTCAAATACTATAGACATTTGCATAAAAATACGGCTTTTGCTAGTCCTAAATAAGGTTGTTTGGTCTTCTTACAAGTCCGCACTTTCAAAAAGCATTGCGAGATTTCAAACCGAAGAAAGTCTTGAGCTAGAGACACATTCTGCAAATAGTGGATCAACGAAAAATGTCAGTATTTTTTTTTTGTTTAAATCTCCTCTTCTGAAATCATTATAACTATATTTAAAGCTAGCACGACCGTCCTTTGTTTTTTCAATTAAGTAATTGCACTGACGTAACGCTGTCTCTAGAAGCTTAAAAACAAATGACGGTTGCGGTTTGTTCCTGTACCTATAAAGTTGTAGATCGATTAGTAGGTTGAATAAGGAAGCGCATTAAAATGCGTAAGTCATACACGTTGTTTGTTTGAGGCAACGTATACCTTCACTCGTTCGACTTCGACCGCCCTAATTGCCAATGCTAGCTTAAATTTTTTTTTAGTATTCTTAAGAGAAGCCAAGTGTCTAGATAAAACTAGTTGGGATTTAAAAACTAACGTTAACAGTGAATTATAACATATTTGTAACAATAAATAAATATAATATCTATCTATCTACTTACTGTGGATGTGCAATAACATTCTATGACCAACAACTCTATCAACAACTTATTTATAGAGGTCCTGTTAATGTATCAGGGTGCGGGTTGAACTGCTCTAAGATTTGTATGCTAATATTTTGCTGACCAGAGGATGGGGGGAATACCGTCATCATTTCATTAGAATAAAAATATTGCTAATGACTCAATCTCCATAACTTTGCATAAAGACGTCAAGCTTTTCACAGTTCAAAGTAAAGTGTAATTATAAGCTAGAGACGTGATTAAATTATCTTTAGCATTAGATATATGAAAAAGGTATATCTGAAACGAACGCAAAATATAAGTGGGTTATTATAACAGGATACAGAATCAAAACCATAGGTTTGGCGCGGTGGGCGACGTATCAGGTTGCAGGTTCGATTCCTGCCCAGGGACAAATATTTATACGATCTGTTAATATTTTTTCTAAGTGTTTTATGTATTTATTTATACTTTTTGCACGAAAACCATAACACAAAACTTATTCTAGAAAATTTATACAAAGGCGAACTTAACCCTTAGTGTTCCAGGTATTTTCTATCTATAATAAAAAAACATCTAAGGTATTTATCTGCAGTGTATTGTATTAAGTATATCAATAATCTACTAGTACTCATAACACAAGCTCTGCTTAGCTTAGGGCTAGGTGATGCTGTGTGGATTGTCCATGTCCAGCATTACTTTTTAATTTTAAATAAAAGTTTTTTTCAGAAGTTTGAATCATTCTATACTTTGCTTGCAGTATGTGTTTCTCCCTGTCAACTAAAATGACAAATAACTAGACGAAAACGCATTTGACAAAAAAGCACAAAAAAAATAAGGGCTAAAGCATGGTCACTTTATGGTGAAGACAGTTTGTCTTCACCATAAAGTGACCATGCTTTAGCCCCAAACAAATCGCCTGCAGTTAAATTATCAGTCTTAATATAAATTCTTTGCGAACTCTATAATTAAGAGCATCTGCATATCTGTTAGCACCGTCTTGCAATTACTGACACATGGATGGAGATGTTAATGTTCCTGTTTTATGTTTATTTTTTATGAGATGACCCACCCGCCTTCGCTCTGCATAATAATTCAGCTTTACTTTGATATAAAATTATGAATGCCTAAGTAACACGGAACTTTTTCTTGTTAGATCTTGTTTATGTGATCAAATAATAAAAAAACGTTTCTTTGTTTTTTGACGACCGATGTGGCGCGGTGGGCGAAGGTCCGCTTGCGACGCAGGAGGTTGCGGGTTAAATTCCCGCCTCGAAACAATTGGTTGTACAATCTGCAGATATTTGTTCCGGGTGTTCTGGGCGTTATCTATGTATAATAAAAAATATCTATCTATGTAATCTAATGTATTATGTATATCAGTTATCTAGTACCCATAACACAAGCTCTGCTTACCATGGGGCTAGATAATGCTGTGTGAATTGTGTCCAGCATTATTTATTTATTTATTATTTTATTTTATTCAGACATATTTTTGTCCACACACATATAAAAATAAAAATAAATCACAATTAAAGAAAAACATAAGACATTAAATTAAACACACACAACAAGGCACAATTTTATTATTTGGAGCAGTCATTCAACAGAATCCCAATCCATGAAGTCTAAAGAGTGAGGAGTCTGTTGAAAGACCATGCATTCTTTCAACAGAGTCCTCACTCTTTAGACTCTTTAGGCGGCGGGAATTATGATAATTAAATATATTCGAGAACTGTGATTTCCTACAGTATTAAATTCAAAGAATGAAAGTGTAAAGTTAAAGTACTTAGAGCAAAAACGACCATTGCAAAAAAAAAACCTTTTCCACTCTGATCCACTGAATTAATCCCTTGATGGATTTGATTAACAATTTTGTTCTACTCTAATACATCAATGGATCACTTATACCTATGCCTACATACATACAAACAGAACAGGGCTATAACTAGATAGATAGACAATACGTTTATTGCACTCTTAAAAATAAATTAAACAAGATAAAAAATAAAAAATACAAGTTATGTGAGAATTTGGCGGTCTTATCGCTCAAGAGCGATCTTTACCAGACAACTGTGGATGGATAGGATCGTTGGATTGAAAAAATGGATCTGTGTGCGTTATTATGTAGTTAATTACAACATGAAATTTAACTAGGACATGTTTCAAAGCCCACATTACATCGGAAGCCAGGACAAAGCAAAACAGGAGCAAAGAAAAATATAAAAGCCTTGTGTTTGTATTGTAGATAGATAGATAGATAGAAAACACTTTATTATGCTGCACAAAACAGGAAACAATACGAGTATAGAGGGCGGCCTTATCGCTGAGAGCGATATCTTTCATGCAACCTTAGGATAGACTGGACATGAAGGAACAATAAAGACAGTGGTGGCACTTGAATATATATAGATATCTAGAGAAAAAACAAAACCAAAACTTACACTACATACCATAAAACCGGCATTACAAGCATTATAATAAACTTAGATATAAATAAAGCTGTTAACGTTTTTGCAGGGACAAATAATGCTGATGCAGTAGTTTTTGTATGCAAGCAAGTAGGTAGGTAACCTACTTGCTTATTCAATTACCTTTCAATGAGAATTTACACTCGTCTCACGCTTTCAAAAAACACGAATAATAACAAAACGCACCGAAATGAATCTCCAAACGAATCGTGATAAATAAAATCACACAGTGACCGATCAGCAATTAATAAAATCGAGGATATTCATTCTGGAAGTTTCGAATTTAATTCGAATTTAAAAAGTTACCATTCAAAAATTCTACCTTACATTCAATGCTCTTAGCACCCTTTGTAACTGAAGCCGAGAATATCTCTACTTGCCTATAGCAGTCCAATACTGGACATAGGCCTCCTCCAATGAGCGCCATAGCGCCCCGTCTTCAGCTTGCCGCATCCAGCTACCTGCAGTCTTTCGCAGGTCGTCATCCCACCTGGTCGGAGGGCGTCCTACACTACCTATACCGAGTCGTGGTCTCCACTTAAGAACACATTTTCCCCAGCGGCCGTCGGTTCTTCGCGAGATATGGTCGGCCCACTGCCACTTCAGCTTGCTAATTCGTAGAGCTATGTTAACTTTGGTTCTCTGTCGGATGTATTCGTTACGAATCCAATCTTTCAGAGAAACTCCGAGCATAGCTCGCATATGAAATCGCCTTGAAAGAAGCAACATTTTTACTGCGACAAAGTTCCTTGGACTTTATCTTCTTTTGAGTTGCGAAAATATAATTTGTTTACTTTTCGCATGCGCCCTCCTTGCTAATATTAATATTTACGTTCCACATTTAAGGATCGAGCTGAAAGTAATAAACTTCGCATCCTGATGATTATAGCTTTTGAAATATAAACTCAGAAGATTCGCGAAACATCATCTTTTATTTTTGTTTCAGTATCGTCAAGATGGCTTGAAGTTATTGTTATCAACCATTTCTTACGTCAATATCTACAATAAGACATCAAGCGTCCGTGGAATACTAGACCAAGAACGATAAGTCTTATGCCATGCATGATCATCATCATCGTCCTCTTAAAAGCTTATAATGTTGTTTAATCAGCTGATAGCCATAGCTCTTGGCCGTTCGAATACCCCATTAGTCAACTTTTCCTCGCTGAGTTATAGATACCAATGTTGTTCTAAGGGAAAAGTTCCGTCCCCTTTTATGGTACATTAAAATTATTTTTACACGTTTTTTCAGCTTGAGATTGACTTTGTATTTTCTGTTTTGCTTTGCTTCGAATGTCGATGTTGTTTTTTTCCCTTTTGCTGTTCAGTTTATTGTTCGATAGCTTTATTTTTTCAGCGATCGTTGGATTTTTCTTGTTGGTGGGTTATTCAAATGAAAATATATTTTATATGTGTTTTTTTATCATTTTTTAATAGCCACAGGGTTAGCTGTCTAAACTCGAATAGATTCATGGCTTAAGTAAACTCATAGCCGTGTTAATAAGAGCGTTTTTAAAATGTTTTTCAAGTACATTATAATAGGTTAATTATTTATCGGGTATTTATCGCGTACCTTTTGTTTTATTTTCCCTTACGTGTCCATCGCGGTACAGCGATCGTGGTCACGGGGCAACCCAAGTAAATATAACCTGCCCAGACCGGCAACGGTTTATTTGATAGACATATAGACCTACCCTGTCTGGTCAGCCAAGTAATAAAGCACCTACTATATACAAAAGACGATATTTATGCAGAATTTTCAACGTATTAATCCGTTATTAGTCACTTCCCGCGTAAAGTTGACGATATCCATCGCACGCTGGATCGAGACAGCTCAATGTGCTTGATATATCGATGAGATTATCCACTGACGAGTGGAATTGTTGGTTGCAGACGGGCAACTTTAAGAGACTTTGCATACCATATTCGGTGGAGCGGCGACATGTGGACAAAACCAAACTATCACAGCTACCTACAATATTAATTATTGATTATAATATTAAATAGAATTGTATAAATGATCTGGCCGTCTCTCATTGCAACACCCTAAATGGGTACATATTGTCTATATAGACAATATGTACAATATGTAAATGGGTACATATTGTCTATATAGACAATATGTACCCATTTAGGGTGTCAAAACATATTGACTATAACTATGAGAATATTCTCATAGTTATAGTCAATATGTTTTGAAAATTCTTAAATAAACGAAATGAAATAAATTATACATCAACTGTTTAGCCGACTTTGGTGTTTAACCTCCATAAAGGACACTTATCGAATAAACATGTATTTAGGGTCGAAAAAAACTTTAATCACACATAATTGATGCAATCTATTTAAGTTTTGTAATTTTGTGTTTGTATTTTAATCTCCGCATGTATTTTTGTATTTTCTTCCAGGCGCTTGTTAAATATCCACTAATGAGCATTCGAGATTCTGGCTGTGTAGAATCTATTATATCTATCTATCGATATATTATTTAAGTTTATTACGTTCTGTGTTAGTCTAATAATAAAAAAAAAACATTAATTCATATTGCAATAAAGTATTATATCCTTTATAGCAATAGATCCTACATCAACTCATAAGAGTTAAGTTGAAAATAAACTTGTATGAACTCACTGAAATAATGGAAAAATAACACGTTTAGAACTAGAAAAACATTTTTTAAAATCGATCGTCTATCCATCACATCGCTCGTTTGCGCCTCTACCAGAGGCAACAGAGTGTTTATTCAGATGCAGACCATCGTGAGTAGGTACCAACGATTTACTGGAAATTAAGGGGACTCCGTCGGGGATGCTACAATAACATTCCGCCAAAAATACAACGACTGTTCTATACTTTTATAACTCTGTGGTCGTGATGGGAACATAAATATGTCTCTGTGAGAGTTTGATGGGATTGTTTTTGGAGTGTTTTATTGTTTTAGTTTAGAAAAAACAGCTCAATGATGATCTCAAATGATTTGTGACAACTGGTATTAAGTGGACTTCCAACATGACAAACAGGTATAAAACCATAACATAATTTAAGTAGGTATACCGAGTTTTATACACACTAAAATTCTTTTGCAAATACTGACAAGACAAATCGACAAATTTTCTTTTGTTTTATCAATGTTTGTTTATTAAGAAACAATACATTATAGTTTTAGGCAGAGATACGAAGTTGCCCTTGGTGGCCACCAAACTGTATTTTCGCATCTCTGCCTAAACTATACAAAATAAAAGTACTACAGAGGCATAAAAAAAGTTAGTAAAAGGTATCACAAACTGCCCAATAAAATTTAAGAAATTTCCTTTGTTCAACGTAGACAAAATAGGTGGTGGCGCTAGTGGTGCCTCGGAGTACCGCCTTAATCTAAAATGCTATTTTTTAGTAAATCCACTCCTTCCTTCATTTACAAACTGATTCAAATGAGCAATAACATTCAAAACTAAATTGTTCTATAATATTTACGACACCACTATACCGATAGGAACGACAATGCTCTAATCTAACCTTGTTCTAGTAGCGTTAGTCATGGATTCGTCAGAGCTTCGTATCTTATCAGGCAGGGCTGCCGCACTTCCTTTTTTTTGTTATTTTAGTTATTGTCAATAACGGAGACCTTTGTTTGACCAGAATCTCACCCGATGGAAAGTGACGATGTGGCTGACGGTGTATCACAAAGTTGCATAAGTATCTTCTAGACTCTAGAAGATACATATTCACTCTCGTCTTAAAGATACTCAGGCTGTAACTGGCTGGGAAATCAGTAGCAAGCAGTGAGTTATATTCCTTAGCAATGCGAATGATAAAGGTGGAGGAAAACTGCTTAGTGCGAGTAGAAGGTAGGCTAGTGCCACGGATTGCCTCTCATTGTTTAAAGCTTGGTGATTTTTTCTTGTATTAAATAATGCAAAATAAAAATAAAAACATATACCATATCTCGTATCATGTTTTTTTGTTTAAGCTCCAACAAAATAATTTAATAAATTTACAATATTTTTATTTACGTAATTTTCCTTATCATAATTTATATGATTAATTATACAAAACAATTCTTACTATTATGACAACCCTTGGAAGAAAATCTATTTTCTTCACTTCTCCACATACTCGTATGCTTAAAGGCACTCTAAATAATGACTGATTTCATTAAACGCGTCTAGCCAGTGCATTGATAACGATAGTGTTTAAATGGAACTGTTGTGCAACGGAAAGTGTACAGTGATAAGCGACTGATAATTAAAATTCTAATACTGTTATCCTAATCATCATCATCAGCTTATACGAGTACACTGTACTGTAGCCTCCCCTAATAATATTTAACGTCCTTAAAATTAAAATACTAAACAAATTAGTTTTTTTTCATCTGGCACATTGATTGAAGATTTTCGAAATGAAATGAAATGAAATGAAATGAAATGAATTTATTTGTTATTAGACTTACACAGAACATAAAAAACTTAAACTAAGACGAAACGTGTTAGTAAGTGTGTAAGACCAGTAACAAAATGGTTTTGCCTCAGCATGCGTTGGATGACTAGCATGCTAGCAACCAACGCTGGTCTGAGGCTTTGCGGTATCTGTAATGAGAAGATATTGCGGAGCTTAGAAATAATATAAGATTTTATTTTATTTTATTTTGTATTATTTGGAAGACAAACATTTTGATACTGATAAGATTATGTTAAAGTACCTAGGTAGTGTGTTTACTCCGGATTTTAATATAAGGTACTGAGTTAAACCTTATTTAAGACCAAAATACAATTCAACCTACATTGAAGCTTTAGCACATAAATGAAGTGACCAGCGGGATATACAGCTAATGTGACAAAATACATTTGAATCACACTCCATTTGCTATTGTAATTTGTATGTAGATTTGATAGACTTCGCGCTTGTTTTGATTGCTTCAGTTGTATGAATATGAATAATTTTAGAGATGTACAAATGTGAATAGAGTCTACGTTGGCAAAATATTGACATACACTTAATTGTCCTTGTGTTATTGAACAAAAATTTAGATACAATTACACTGTGATCACAAATGCGTGTTCTCCCCATACATCTTGCGGGTAGTTTATCCAAATCTCGCTGCAATCTTTTACCTCACAAACGGACTACCGCGCGCTACGCCACTGAGGTCGTCTATGAAAATGGTGTATTGCTAAAACTAATTTAGCGAGTCCAAGCGACTATCTTTCCATGATAAAAAAATTGTGTTTTGGGTACTAGACGGATTGATATACATTTAAATACTCATATAATTTATTACTAAGTAATCATCATCATCATCATCAACCTATATTAGTCCACTGCTGGACATAGGCCTCCCCCAATGAGCGCCATAGCGCCCTGTCTTCAGCCTGACGCATCCAGCATCTACCTGCAGTCTTTCGCAGGTCGTCATCCCACCTGGTCGGAGGGCGTCCTACACTACGTTTACTGAGTCGTGGTCTCCATTCAAGAACACGTTTGCCCCAGCGGCCGTCGGTTCTTCGCGAGATATAGCCGGCCCACTGCCACTTCAGCTTGCTAATTCTCAGAGCTATGTCGATAGCTTTGGTTCTCTGTCGGATGTATTCGTTGCGAATCCTATCCTTCAGAGAAACTCCGAGCACAGCTCTTTCCATAGCTCGCTGAGCAACTTTGAACTGGTGGACCAGCCCTATCGTGAGTGTCCACGTCTCACCTCCGTAGGTCATAACTAAGACTAAGTAAGACTGAGACTAAGTAAGACTAAGACTAAGTAATTCTAAGACTAAGTAAGACTAAGACTAAGTAATACATTATATTTATAGTACATAGAAAAAACACCGAACGCCTAACGCTAGTCGCTAACAGATTGGTAAAAAATAATACCATAAACTCAAAATGGTTCAAACATTGCTTTATTTTTCCAGTTGAACGTTTCGTATTGGAAAACCGACTAACCTAAATAGATTTGCATTTTTGTCAGGCTATGTTAACTTTATGCAAAACTACCAATCCAGACTGTTTTGACCTAGTTTTTGATGAATCAAAGGTTTATTGATTTATTAAAAAAAAAAACGATTGTATTGCTTGGTTTATGAGAAGAATGGATGTGGAAGATGAAAATGGAACGGAAATGGATGGACTAATATATATATATATACTAGCTGCGCCCCGCGGCTTCGCCCCCGTGGAAATCGATTTGTCAAATGGTTTTTTTTTTATATCCTATGTTAGACTCCTGGTTCTAACCTACCTTCTCACCAATTTTCAGTCAAATCGGTTCAGCCGTTCTTGAGTTATAAGTGTTGTAACAAACACGACTTTCTTTTATATATATACCTCATAGATATATGTATTTGGCATAACACGTAATGATGCCAAAGTAAGCAGAACAATCGGTTCTTCTTTATTATTTGTTCAACCTGGATCTTGTCATGACAAGAGTGAATAGGTTTTATCTTCTAGATCTTCATAATAAATCTTCGACTACTTCGTCAATAACAGCAGGTGAGATTGTGGTCAAACAAAGCTTTAAAAAAAGGTCTTGGTAAAAAAAGATCTGCAAAGAAGAAGCGAGTTACAAAACGCATGCTTTAACACTTTGAGTGCTGAAATCACACGGTATGTGTTTTCTACAAGTGACTAATATGCGTAAATCCACACTAGCGCAGCGGCCGAGAAAATACAGATCTTTGTGACTCAGCACAGCCGTAATATTTTTCGAACGTAACGCATGTGCGGCGCAACACAACCGCTGTTTAGAGCGACAGCACGAATTTTTTAGGTTAAAAAAAAGATCGCAGTCGTCGAAAAAAAATCGCAGTCAAAGTGTTAATTGAAAAAGATAATAATAACCCACCAAAAATACGATAAAGTAATAATCTAAAGATAATGAAATAAAGGGAGAGATATGAGTCGGAGAAACCAAAAAGCTTATCGAAATGAACAGGAAGTAGAGAAATTATTTAAAATAGCATTGTTGATAATGTTTGGTATGAGTTAATGACAACAAGCTGAGATTGGATTTGACGACCGATGTGGCGCGGTGGGCGAAGGTCCACCTGCGACGCAGGAGGTTGCGGGTTCGATTCCCGCCTCGGAACAATTGTGTGTACGATCTGCAGATATTTGTTCCGGGTGTTCTGGTCGTTTTCTATATATAATAAAAAAAAAATATCTATCTATGTAATGTATTGTATTATGTATATCAGTTATCTAGTACCCATAACACAAGCTCTGCTTACCATGGGGCTAGATAATGCTGTGTGATTTGTCCAGCATTATTTATTTATTTATTTATTGGACCTTATTAGCCGCGCACATAGGGAAAGACCAGTTTTTCTTACACTTGGGACTCTACTACCACGCTACATTATGTAAAGTTTAAATCCCTACGACTTATGTTGTTCTGTATTTTTCTGTGTTTTTATTTTTCATTTTTTGTAACTGTTTATTATTGTACACACAATAATAAACAGTTACAAAAAATGAAAAATGGCTATCATAAAAAAAATATTCTTTTTTTTTTAGTGGAAGCTACATAGATATGGGAAGGATATGTGACGAGAATATCCCAGATGTTATTGAAGGTACAAAGCATTCATCTTACGAGCTGAAATCACAAAGGAAACAGACGCAAGTGTCCTTTACACGTTAATGGACTGAAATGAAGAACAATAAGGAATCTGATATGAGTGGACACGAATGTTATTTCAATAGATGTGAATGTTTGTTTTGTCCTACGTGCGAACTTCATTACGGACCTGTCTGCCTCTCGATTGGATGAGCTTTGAAAAAACACGGAGAATTGCGTAGGAATAGGAACCCAGCTTAAATAAATGGTAAAGAGCTGAGCTGATTGTATTGGACATGATCAATTGAAAATTATTTACAGGAAAACTAAATAGGGGACTCTTAAGTCCGTAATCTTTTGTATGTCTACTTTTATCGACCTCTTCCAATCACCTATCCATTTTAGCAACATATCCATTTTAGCATATGGATAGTTGCAACATATCCATTTTAGCATATGATGTTCTATAGGTACTCCTATAGAACATATAGAACTAGCTTTTCTTTTGTGATATAATTTAACTCATTTACATTATAAACAATTTACAAATCATTTTAAATAATGCTGGATAAAACACACAGCATTATCTAGCCCCAAGCTCAGCAGAGTTTGTGTTATGGGTACTAGATACACAATATACAATACATTACATTTTTCCCGAGGCGGGAATCAAACCCGTCGCAGGCGGGACATTAGCCCACCGCACCACAGAGATCGTCAAATTATGCCGTGTGATCTAGTTTTGGTATCCAATTTCCGCTCTTATGTTTGTGGCACTTGATTAATACGTTATTTAGATTATCTTCAAAAACTTTAACAAGGGAATTACAGGTGATTTCGTCAAAGAGCCCACCTACAAGCAATTCACAGATCAACGGAAGCAGCTCCTTTACCTACCCACACCTATGAAAAGGTATAGTTATTAAAACCAACGTCAAAAACTTTTCTTTTCAAACTAGATAAAAATAAAACACGTTGAAAAAATGTCTGTTTTTAGAAAAACCCCACTTACAATACCTTATCAGAATTATTTTTTGATTCTTAATAAATAATAAATAATGCCGGACAATTCACACAGCATTATCTAGCCCCAAGCTTAACAGAGCTTGTGTTATGGGTACTAGATAACTGATATACATAATACAATACATTACATAGATAGATATTTTTTATTATACATAGAAAACGACCAGGACACCCGAAACAAATATCTGCATATCGTACACACATTTGTTCCGAGGCGGGAATCGAACCCGCAACCTCCTGCGTCGCAGGCGGACCTTCGCCCACCGCGCCACATCGGTCGTCGGTCTTGTAAAATAAATACGCCTTGCTCTTGATGTATTAGTGTACCAGCTTTTGTGATGGACTACGCTATAACTGATTCAAATTGTCGGCCACCCGGACTTGTAAAGCTCACTTATGTAGACGCTGATACATTTTTAATGGTTTAAGAAATATATTCTCTAATACGTGTTGGATATGATTATAACGATGGGTCAATCTTGAATTATTAACTTTTTCCTTGGTCAGTGAACAAAATCCAGCAAATAAATAAGAAAATAATTATTATAGGGATCCGAAGTAATAAAATTTCCTACCATTCTTCTACCTATGTAAAAAACCTCCACATGTCTGAGTGTTGTACAAAGCTAGGTTTGTTCAATAAAAACGGTCATAACAAAGTATTTGGCCTTAACTCAATTTGCATACGGGCGGGTTATTAGATAGTTCGCTTAATAATACCTTTTATTAGATATATCGATAACTGACAATAACACTATCTTTATTAATGGCCATCTCCTTGCACCACTGAACGGTCTGTCCCATTAAATTTGCATAAAATACCGTCCCGACCTGGTATAAGCCTAACACTGAAGTATTTACAGCCACCCCAGGCTTCCGCAATAAACCATGATCTGATTTACCCCGTGTAACCTTAGACACGTGACCTGATCATATTGGCACCGGTGCAACAATATTGAAAAACATTACACCAATAAACAACAGATACGGCGCTACTGACTTTGAATGCCAAACGTAATAAAATACATAGAATCTGATAACTTATTCATTAAAAATTAAAGAAATCATTAATTGACAAGTGCAAAATTAATTTATGTCATAATATGACATAAGGTACTAATTACCTTAGTACCTAAATTTTTTTAACCAGAAACAAACTCGGTTTTCCTTCCACTTGTTGTTCACACCCAATAGGGTTCACATTGTTATACTTACCTATACTTAATCACCTACCTATTAAACCAATGTGATTACAACAATAAATATATTGAGTATTGATTCATGAGAAACCTGCTCAGAAAGCCAGTTAGCTAAAGCAGGTCTGGAATTGAAGTAGGAAAGAAGGTAGGTATCATTCATTACATTCTGACAGTTTTTCGCCAGAGCTGAGGCACTCGCTTACCTAATAATGTCTTTTATAAAACTTTTGAACCGCATCTCCTATAGTTTCTTAACTCGATGCCTCGTTGACTTAAACAAGTCAGCAAGGGCTTGCCAATGTTCGTAAGCCCACGTGAAAAGGCGCACGATTACAGGAAACAATAGTTGGCGTATAAGCTACTTTAGAATACGCTTAACGCTTCGTGACGTAAGTAATATCGGCTTGGAAGGCTTGGAAGTTTCGATATAGCGTATTAGCTTGCAAATATAGAACCCATACAAAACACTTATTGATCGAATGTTACGCGGTGCAAGTTGCAAACTGAAATTTATGAGCTTGGTGCTTGTTGGTTGTAAAGCTAGGGTTTCAGAGAGCTGTATTGTCATAAAAGCCCTCTAAGAGCTAACAGCCGTGGTTTACCTAACAGAAATCGTGTTACACTTCACTAGAACTGGTAACTACTTAAAAAACTTGAGTTCCATGTTAAGAAACTTCCTAGATAAACAAGCATTGACTTTTAGAGGTCACACATAAATCTGCAAAAAATGGTTAATGATCTTTTCGGAGTAAAAATAATTAGGTCTATTGCGAACACCATTATTGACTGTTGAGTGCTAATGAATAAATCATTTAGGAATAAGTACAAGCACTTGATAAATCAAAGGTGAAAATAACTGAAGATGAAAATGATAGTAATGATCATTTTCGAACCTTGCTGATCTTTCCAACCCTGACTGAGGATTAACAGAAATAACGTTCGTTCTATTGCGAGCGTTACATTCCTGAACCATTTTCTCAGGAAATATAAACTCCAAGAGGTCTTGGAGATCGGTTACTTTGCTTCACTACACTTGGAGCCGTCTTTGTTTATCGCACGCTTCAGCTACACCATCTTGGGTTTATGAATATCGATGGCAGACTAGCTTTCAGTTCGAACTTTTTGAAACGGTACGATATTAATATTGAATAGCGATTCGCTTTGGAAGATCCATTTCTCCGGAAAAATTGCTGCAGTTTTTATTCTGTTATCTTTGGTTTATTTGGTAGCCGGAGTTTTATTGAATTCGAGGATACTGGGAAACCCTTTTAAATTTGGAAACTTTTGATCATTTGAAATGCCGCGTGAGTTTTTCATTAGACAAAAATTTGGACCACCATTTACTACAAAATTCTGCCAAATATATTCACGTGGGAAAATTTTCTCAATTCACAAATACCCCAAAACCTTGTAAAGGTAGATATTTAGAGCAATACTTTGTCTTATTTTTCCTCACGTCCAATTAGCAAAAGTCTGTAAAAATTTTAACGAACCGAATAGTTCCCAAGTTAACAAGTAAGTAAAGAAGAGAATATCTATGAATCATGTGAAACTGTATTCACTGACATACTATGAGAAGATTCTAACTTTGCTTAATTAATTGACCGTTTTTACTAATTACATGTTCCAATAGTTGTACAACTTTATTTGAGGGTAAATTCATTGTTTTAGTGACGACATATTATGTACCTAAGCTAACATTGTACTTAATATTCTACACAAACATTATTCAAGTTATATCAGCCTAATTTTAATTTAATGGGATGAACCCATTAAAACCGCTGTTCTGAACGACGCAATACTTAAAACATTCAATCTAGGATCAGAGATATTGGCATACTATTGATCGTGTAATCATATATTCTGCTTCAAGCACCCTTGTTAAACTCAATGGATATGAAACTCCGTCCCATGTACCTACTTCAACAGTCGAAGCATCAGTAGCTGGGAAACTTTAACGTATTTACGTTAAAATTTTTAAAGTTCACCAGCTACTGATGCTGCGTCCGTGAATCTTCTGTGACACAGGAGATTGAACTGTCACATCTATTGAGGTGTGACAGTAGAAATGAAATATCTAATTATTACGTTCTCTTACTGCGTCTACAGGAAGCCCACATATATAGACCAGTGCCGCCATGCCGACATCACATCCCCGCCCTCGGCAGCTTAACTCGGAGGTACCATTGCTCACTAACCGTACTTACGAGCTTTGCGATGATAGAAGGTTGGAAGGACGTTTTGCTTTCGTGACTATTTAAACAGCAGCCGTTTGACATTAAAGTCATTTTGCTTTGTAAAGGCAGCACTTTCAATAGAGGATGTTTTGTTCCCATGACGGAACGAGTTATGAACGTTTTTGTACTGAAAATATTATTTTGTTCTTAGGAGTAATCAAACCCAACCGTATTCAAATAATACGTTCGTCTTTAATCTAATGTAAATTATCGAAAGTACGAAAATATGAAATTCAATACCACGTGGCCCAAATCGCGAGTAACGAGTAAGCTAGTGTTCTATAATTTGTATTCACATACGAGTATTCTTTGTGTTTGATTAAGGAACAGAAAACGATTCCAGCTGTTTCTCATTTGCTGTATATGTATACTATAGATCCCCGCTATTTCATTTGATCCAGTTACTCTGATCAAATA
Source organism: Eupithecia dodoneata (assembly GCA_947044415.1). Classification (NCBI taxonomy): domain Eukaryota; kingdom Metazoa; phylum Arthropoda; class Insecta; order Lepidoptera; family Geometridae; genus Eupithecia; species Eupithecia dodoneata. The sequence goes on from OX345665.1 coordinate 4,746,650, forward strand.
TTTAGCCGGCTTAAACTTGACTGAAAGATGTGGCGATGCGCCCAGGAAGTTCGATGTGCAATGAGGGGGAGTGTTGCTAGTTTATTCAACAAATGTTTCAAGTGTTATTTAAGTTTCTCCAGCTTTACGATTGTGAGATCCCCTCTAGATTTTTTACTGCCTACTTTTACCAAAGTTATTGATATAGCTCTGAGAATTAGCAAGCTGAAGTGGCAGTGGGCTGGCCATATCTCGCGAAGAACCGACGGCCGCTGGGGCAAACGTGTTCTTGAGTGGTGACCATGACTCGGTGAACGTAGTGGAGGACGCCCTCTGACCAGGTGGGATAACGACCTGCGAAAGACTGCAGGTAGATGCTGGATGCAGCAAGCTGAAGACAGGGCGCTATGGCGCTCATTGGGGTAGGCCTATGTCCAGCAGTGGACTGCTATAGGCTGATGATGATGATGACTTTTACAACTACACCTGTCCGGTCACATACTGAATTTCATTCTTACTCGTAGATTCATAATAGATAAAATGATATTACGTAAAAAAAATCGGTTGCTAAATAGCATTTTGGTACAAACCTTATAATATAGGTTTTTAAATCCTCATAATTTATCACAATACACAAATATTATTAATGTGAAAGTTTGTATGGAAGTTTGTATAGATGTATATTCGTTACTTCATCACGCTAAAACTACTGATTAGGAAGAGCTGAAATTTTGCATAGATGTAGCTAAGCCTGGAATCAAACCTAGGCTATTTTTATACCAAAAAAATCGGTTTCTATGGGATAGAAATAACCAATTAAAACGTTTCCATAGACATAACGCGTGTGAAGCCGCGGGCAAAAACTAGTATTTTATAAGGATTTTTAAAATATTATGCCTTTTTCTCGCCTATGGAATATTAAATTACTGCTTAGTTAAATTTTTTATTTTATGTTTACTTGACCCTCCTGTGAACCCCTTTAAAATATTTTTATTACCTTACATTTGCATGAAATTCAACATGGGGCCCAAATTATGGACCCATCTTATGCTCAATTACTTCTAAACAAATAAAGGGTTGGACGGAGCGGTTACAGCCTTTACTGTTTTTAATTTAAAATTGGGCAGCGACCACACTGATATTCTCTTGTTAAATGTTTTTCTAGTTGATTACTGAGAGAATTATGATTGGGATTGAAAAATTGATTAAGAAATAGTTCATATAAATCAAGTTCTTGTAATTTAATTCAGTTTGATAAGATAAATCAGAGTTATCGTAACCTCATCATCATCAGCCTATAGCAGTCCACTGCTGGACATAGGCCTCCCCCAATGAGTGCCATAGCGCCCTGTCTTCAGCTTGCCGCATCCAGCATCTACCTGCAGTCTTTCGCAGGTCGTCATCCCACCTTGTCGGAGGGCGTCCTACACTACGTTTACCAAGTCGTGGTCTCCACTCAAGAACACGTTTGCCCCAGCGCCCGTCGGTTCTTCGCGAGATATGGCCGGCCCACTGCCACTTCACACCACACACACTATCATAACCTACTACGTAAGTAAGTATTATACTATGTAGTTATTCTGTGCTATTACAATATCTCTGAATATCAAAATGATCTGCGACAATATGTACCTAATACTGGCTGACTTTGGCTGACAGGAGGCTGGAGTATAAGAAACATTCCTTATGATAATACTTGCTGCTGCACGCGGTTTGTACGCGTACTTTCATTATATTAAGTAGCCTATTCTCTAAGTTAGGCAATGTGCAAAATGTACGTCCAATTTCATCGTGATCAACAGATCAAGATGAAATTTGACGTACATTTTATCTTTAATCTTTAAAACCACTAAACATTAAAGATCTTAGGTGACAAAAATCAAATACACATCTCATAAACTTTCGGCTCTCATATTTGTAGGTTTTCTTCTTATTTTTGTTAAGAACGAGTTTATTTTTTAAAGTAACGAATGTAGGTAAAGCAGCCTAGTTAGAAAACTGAAGCACGTAACCTGCCAGTGAGTTTGAACGATCCAACGCTAATGTTTTTTTAAGTAAATAGTGCACTGTTCGTTGCCTCATTAAAAATATCACACAGGAATAAAAATAGGTAAGTGACTATAAATAACCACGGCCTCAGTATAAATCTTGGTTTGAGTATTCAGGGTTGCCAGAGTGAAGTTTTATTTATTTATACAGAAGGTCCGCTTGCGAAGCAGGAGGTTGCGGGTTCGATTCCCGCCTCGGAACAATTGTGTGTACGATCTGCAGATATTTGTTCCGAGTGTTCTGGTCGTTTTCTATGTATAATAAAAAATATCTATCTATTATGTATATCAGTTATCTAGTACCCATAACACAAGCTCTGCTTAACATGGGGCTAGATAATGCTGTGTGAATTGTCCAGCAATATTTATTTATACGTGTATAAAAAAAAATAAGTAGCTAATTTCTCATATTAACACTTTGAGTGCTGAAATCACACGGTATGTGTTTTCTACAAGTGACGTAATATGCGTAAATCCACACTAGCGCAGCGGCTGAGAAAATACAGATCTGTGTGACTCAGCACAGCCGTAATATTTTTCGAACGAAACGCATGTGCGGCGCAACACAACCGCTGTGTAGAGCGGCAGCACGAATTTTAAAGTTTAAAAAATAGATCGCAGTCGTCGAAAAAAAATCGCAGTCAAAGTGTTAAGTTGGTGATAAGGTGATAAGTTATAACACGATTGCTGAAGACTTTATGGCAGTATTTATATCGGCAACTTGAATTTAAGTGTCCGTGTTAAAATAGTTTTAGCTGTATAAAACTAGGGATGCTTTTGCAAATGATGGGTGACACAAGAATTACTAGGTATGTATAATGATAACCAAAATAATAAAAATTAAAGTAAATAAATAGGACTGGACAATCCACACAACATCATCTAGCCCCAAGCTAAGCAGAGCTTGTGTCGAACCCGCAACCTCCTGCATAGCAAGCGGGTCTTGGCCCGCCGCACCATATCGGTACCTATTTGCCGACAACAGACCAAAATTCATCGATATCCTTCCGAAATTCATGACAAAGTAACCGGAAAATATCATATTACCAAAAAGACTTACTTACCAATTTCCAGTTGCAATTGCAACGAAAATGTTCACACTTCAACTCGAATTTCGAGTAAGCAACGCTAAGTCGAGAAGCATTTCCCTCAAATTCGCGAATCGCCAACCCTCGAGTCGGCTAGTCGGCTACCCGCAATGAATACTCGAGTTTTCCTCAACCGTGGGGTGGAAACAGCAATATGGGAATAAAATCTGGGATTTAATCTTCGCGCAAGTTGCCGTTTAATCTTGTAGCGGATATGGCACGGGTAAATAATAAATGGATAAAGCGATCGTGGTGGCATTGTGGCGGATAATTCTGGAAAATTCCAGAACATTTTCGAACGCGTTGTTAAGATTTGGACTTCATTTTAATTACTAGCTTAAAGCCTGACGCATTTCGGGAAAAAAAAGTGGCCAAGTGTTCTGTGTTGTCAAGAACTTTACGCAACATTTTAGTCCATCTGTAGTAGTTTTTGCGTTTACTTTTGCCAAACTCCTTGTCATATTCTTATCAAATGTTAATTCTTTCACTACCGGGGAGAGGTCAGGCGCAGAACCAACGGCTTGGCACAGGGATGCAACATCGTAAACGTTTGAATCCGAAAGTGTAATTTTTTCTTGTTTGAAAAATCCCAATAATATAAACGATTACTAGAAAATAAAATAATATTGTTAGTTACGACTACTAAAAACCTACTTATATTTAATTTTAATGGGTTCTTCACTAATAAATTACAAAAACTTACTTAAATACATATACAATAGAAAATACCTTCCAAAAAAACGTTTGATTATATGTACCTAAAGCTAATACCAAAAATCTAATTTCAAGAAACAAATGAACGTAATAAGTTCATTCATCCCTTACACTGAGGTAGAGATGGTTAATAAAGGCGGTACAGCGGTACAGCCTCATTATTTAGACAAGTTAATAAGAATTCCTAAGTCGCATTAGCGTCAGAAGAGACAAGACTCAGACGTTAAGCTACAAAGAAGATTAAATGAGATACATCCGATTTTATACTATCTGGGAATCATGTTCAGATAACTATGGTAGTCTTAGGTAGTCTCAATTTGCAAAGGGCTAATGCTTTAATCCTATATGTTTATATTTATATACACATTAATATTACAAATGCGAAAATTTAGATGAGTAAATGGATGTATTGTATTGTTTGTTACGTGCCGCGAAATATTCAAGGAGTTAGGGATAATGACGCTCGCTTGCGAACTGATCCACCAGGTGGCCATGTTCACCTACAAAAACATTTATACCTTTAAACGTAAAGGCTTGAACGCAAATCGGGCTCTCCGCAGCAATAAACTAGCCCATCTTCTAGTCACACCAACCCAAAAACTGTGCAAATCGGAGAGGTCCGTGTACGTCATGGGTCCCTCAGTCTATAACAGGCTGCCGGCCACTATCCGGGGGGATGCAACTTCCACAACGGCCTTTAAATCGAGGCTACGCAAATGGCTTTTAGAAAACTCGTTCTATTTTATTAACGAGTTTTACGAACTGCCCTTTTGTGAAAAATAATATTACAATTGAAAATAAATATAATAAATAAAGCAATCAATAAATTATTATTTTATGAATTTCTTGAGTGTATAAATGATTAGTGTACTAAGAAGTAAGTACCTAGTGTTTTTATAGAACCACTACTACTATTGTACTCGACGTATAACTTGGTGTTACGAATAAATGTATTGTATTGTATTGTTACTTCTTAACGCTAAAACTACTAAACAAATCGGATCATCGATAAGATCATCTCAAGCCGATTTTGGTCGATCTACAGCCGTAACATTTTTATTTTAACCTTTTATATATAGTAGCGAGTGACGAGCTCTACGCTTATGGCCATGGAAGATCAGCACTGCAGTTGCTTTTCGAGCTCCTGCAGCATGCGCTGAGTGGCAGCCTTTTGACCTCACATAATTTTGCTCTTTCATCATCATCATCATCAATCTAAAGCAGTCCACTGCTGGACATATGCCTCCCCCAAAGAGCGCCATAGCGCCTTCAGCTTGCCGCATCCAGCATCTACCTGCAGTCTTTCGCAGGTCGTCATCCCACCTGGTCGGAGTGCGTCCTACACTAGGTACGTTTATCGAGTCGTGGTCTCCACTCGAGAACACTTACACATTATTATAATTATATTAGTAGACATTTTGATCGTTAATTCTCTTAAATTATTGTATTTTCTTGTGTTTTGTACACCAATAAAAAATCTTTTTCTCAATCAAATCAGTGTCTCTGTACAAGAAATTGAAGGTTTAAATAATAATCCATAGGATATTTGATGTTTAAATAGATAAATTTAATAATAAATTACCTATCAGTAAACACATTAATAACATAAAATACTACAAGAATGATAATAAAAAGTTAAATATGCATATTTATACAGAAAATATCAGAAGTCCGTTTGCTCGTTTAACGATAAGCTGAAGGATATTTTTCTAAAATCAATAAACAATAGTTTTCTATTTAATAGGTAAGACTGTGTAAAATATAAGGCACTGGCTGGTGCGTATCATTCGCGGAAAGCATGATACGTCAAAAAACTCGTCTTGTTGCTCGTTGCTCGTGCCTTCATTCCCCGTACTGACTGCACAAACTAACGTTGTGTGACACGTTACGGCCCGTAACGCCAGTCAGTTTTCGACTTAACTGGCTGCAAGAAAGCTCGTTGTGTGTTACGTAACATTACACCCCTTAACCCCGGTCAGTACCCGGCTTAAGTATTTTGTATTTTTTGTATATATTTATTTTCGTAACTAAAATTACATTACATTTTTGTAGATTCTGCCAAACTGTATAAAAGTTTGTTGGCAGTAGCTCTCGCGGAAATTGTAATGTTATAATAAAACTTAAAATTTAGATAATCATACATATTTTTACATTTACTTATTTTCTACATCCACACTAACTTAAATTTCTATACTCATGGCGATATCAGGTAGTCTTTGTGTCGTAAGTAAATTTACTAAGTTAAATCCGTAGGCAGTAGCTAGTCAAGGAATATTTGTAGTCACACCCACGTAAGTAAAGACAATACACAATTACATCGCCGCCTACTGTTACGTGGATGAAAATAAATGAAATGACGCTTCTATAAATGGTGGCTCATTTATCACTCAATCCGAAATGCATTAGGAAGTTGTCTGTTGCATTTACAACTAGGTATAGAAACGTGCTGATGGTAATATTCGAATTTGTATGATAATATTTCGTATGATAAGTGTGATTGTTAATTTACCGCGATCAAGGCGTAGGTGTGAAGAGTGAAGTGTTTTTAAATGAGAACGTGAGGACTTTTGGACTTTTTTTCGACGACCTCTGTGGCGCGGTAGGCGAAGGTCCGCCTGTGACGCAGGGTTTGCTTCGCATCTCGGGACACATATTTGTACGATCTATTTGTTTGGGGTATTCTGGTCGTTTTCTTTGTATAATAAAAAAATCTATAAATGAAATGTACTGTATTAATTATGTATATCTATTATCTGGTGCCCTGGTCTTTAGTGCAGACCGCGACCGCGACTCGGCAAACGTAGTGTAGCAGGCCCCCTGGCCAGGTGGGACTACGATCTGCAATAAACTGTTGGATACCGCAAGCATAAAAATATTTCCAGTTTCTTTTAAAATAACTATAGTTAAGGCAAAACTAATTTTTTGCAGGAATTGCTTACTGCATTTTGATGTATGAGTTCCTAAAATTCCTGAAATTATTAATGATTATTAAAGATTACCATTTATTATTATTATTTAGTATTTTATTCTAAACCAATATTTGTTTAAGAATATTAATCAATCACAAACTGTGATTGATTTTCAAGTGCGTTTATGTACCACCTAAATTGTTTTTTAAATCATGAATCAAATCATTGATTACCCGCTCGAGGTATTTGATTTTAGTTAACACTTTGACTGCGGTTTTTTTTCGACGACTGCGATCTTTTTTTTAACCTAAAAAATTCGTGCTGCCGCTCTACAACAGCGGTTGTGTAACGCCGCACATGCGTTTCGTTCGAAAAATATTACGGCTGTGCTGAGTCACAAGATCTGTATTTTCTCAGCCGCTGCGCTAGTGTGGATTTACGCATATTAGTCACTTGTAGAAAACACATACCGTGTGATTTCAGCAGTCAAAGTGTTCACTTGTAGGCGATTAAATGAATAAACCTCCAAACCAAATAACGCCAAATCAAGCAATAAGATTTATCTCTCTCCGATAACATTATTTGAAACGGCTTTTACTTTTAGAGCACATGTAAAAAAAGAAACCAAATTCAAGGATCATATTACAGAAATCCATTAGAGCAAGTAATAAAAATAGACCGGGACATGTAAAGCGACCTTATATTCAGTCATTCGAAATAAAACGTTGATACGAATAAATCAACCTTCACTGATCCTTACTGATAATACACAAAAGGTTAGATTTTAGATTAAAGTATAGTAGGTATGTACTGCTCGCCTATGTCCTCCTGTAGACGTTAATGGGCTAATATGACGATGATGATATCTCATATTATATCGTATATATATTATTATTTTGTATTTTATAATCTTGCTGCAGAGTAAAATATCCTAGGCACGTAATAACCCAATACTAACCCATATACCCACCACGACTCGGTAAACGTAGTGTTGGACGCCCTCCGACCAGGTGGGATGACGACCTGCGACAGACTGCAGGTAGATGCTGGATGCGGTAAACTGAAGACAGCGCGCTATGGCGCTCTTTGGGGGAGGCCTATGTCCAGCTGTGGACTGCTATAGGCTGATGATGATATACCTGGTATTTTACCCTACATGAGAAAAAAAACCAAAAATGTATTATAGTAATAGCTTAGGCAAAAAGCAGTAGTTTAAATTCATAGAGGTAATAACTAAATAAATCTTGAAATTCAATCTAAGTTTTTCATAAGTTACCATGATATTAGTAGGCGCATCGGGGTAAGATGTCGATGAGTAGGCGCTTTAAGTTGGTATGTCACTATCTGCTAACACTCTGTTAATAGCTTAGTGGAGAGCCCAACATACCCCTCTAGCCCTCCTCAGGCTAGAGGCAATGCGCAACAGCATTTTCCCATCGTAAAAAAAAGGCGCAATGTTATTACGTCACACGGCTGAATCCGTAAACTAAAAAGTATCAACTGTCATCAGCAACATGAGCGCATTTGTTTAGGTATCTATCTACACAGGCACAGCCCTGACGTCATAGCCACAGAACAAATGGCTTCCACAGCGTCCGTTATGGTGATTATGTAAATTGCGACCGGTTTTTCGACAGGCGTAAATTAAGCAATGAGTGCTGTCAAACGTCAATTTTGACCAATTTTGACGTTGTAGCTGGTGTCAAACTAATACAAAATTGACGTTTGACTGCACTGATTGCTTTATTTACGCCTGTCGCAAACCGGTCGCGAGTTACATAATCACCCGGCCGATATTTCGTCAAAACATTATTTGGCAATTCTCAAAGACTCAGTTTTACAACTATCTAAAACTATCAAAGAAAAGTCATTAAATTACCATAAAACGAATGCGGAAACCAAGATAAGATAAGAAAAAGAAGTAAAGGCTAATAAAGTAACCATAGCGATTTCACCAGTCTACCACAGAACTCTGTTCCGTATACGGAAACCAACTGGTAAAGACTTGTTCCTTTATTTCGCTGGAAGGCTTATTCTGAAGCATTTAAAATAAATAATGCTGAACAATCCACGCAGCATCATCTAGCCCCAAGCTAAGCGGAGCAAGTTTGGTACTTGTTCAAAACTATGACAACATGTTATGCTTTAAAACGCTATGCCCGAAAAGCATAACGCTACGCGCGTTATGCTTTTTGTTTTGCTTGTTTGCGGAACAAAAATATACGTTATAACAAGTTGTGTGTAATTGATAATAAACAACGTTGGTAGATTTATAAGTAAAATTATCTGTAATCAAGTGTGTAATAATAACCAAACCTAAAACATCATACTAATATTGTAATTGCATGTTTAGATGAAAGATTGATGTTTATTACATCTTCACGCCAAAACCACTGAACGGACCATGGCATGGCTATGAAATTATCGGTGGTTCTAGGCTTGGAATAAAACATAGGCTACTCTGTAGCCCTTAAATCAGTTCTGATGGGAGAGAAATACCTTCAAACGTTTCTATAAAACCAATGCGTGCGAAGCCGCGGGAAGAAACTGGTTAGAAATAAGTTGATAAATCCAGAATAAGACCGCATCTCAACAAAACTACTTATCGTCAATATCTTTAGAATCAACACTAATCCGCCCACAGACTACAACGACCGAACAAGATACAACCATGTGATGGGGCTCTAAATTAGCCCCTTGGACTTTTACGGCGTATTGACAGCGATTTGGAAACCAAAAAGAGATGCTTAGACGTGTCACATGTGAATATGTGTGATTGCGGTGACAATGGTGATATTCTGTTGACAATTGATCGTGATTCGTTACTTCAAAGTCGTAGCGAAGCGTGTCAACTAAATCTAATGTGGGTTCAATTGATTGCAAACAAAGTTCGTGCTTTGTGGGAATACGAAGGCTAGAAATCCGTTGAGGAAAGATCGATACCATCTTTAGGTTAACATCTACACAGGCATGTTATCTACTTCCTCCATCTGTCGTTAAATCTACCTACAGGCATCTATTTCCTCTATCTGTCATCCAATATTGCAGTAAAATAAACATTACTTAATTTTTTTCTATATTCTGACGACATGAATTACCCGAAACATAAAACGGCTTTGCATTTCCCCGTGACTAGTGTCAAACTTCCGAAACGAAATCAAGTAGGTCATGGTGTATTTCCTGAACTTGCGTGTTATAGCAAAATTGCCATAGATCTTCGCTTAACAACCCTCTGTTTTGTACATGGTAACTGAATGTAACTGAAACTGCCATGCAACTTAAATTGTCATAATATACTACACACCTCAGTAATTACTATTACACAAGTTAGCTATTTGAGTTAGGATTATATGGTGAAATCTGAAACCATGAAAAAAGTAAATTCACAAGAACTTAATAATTTTATACAAGTATCTACCAAATTTTTTAATTGTTTTCCTTGAAAGACAGAGAGAAGAAAATATTTTATTTAGTGTAATAAATGAGCGTATGATTCCTTACACTATTTTTCTCAGATTTTTTGAGATTTGGCCATACAATTCCATCTAAAAAAACACTCTGTACGTACATAATTATATTGTATAGTTATTGTGGTCCACAGCCAAAGTAAGTTCCAAGTTAATTGAAAGATTGTCTGATGCTCTAGCATTCCTATAATCAGACAACAATTAATTGTTGCTTTGGTCTTTTCACTTATTTATGGAATCAAGAAAACATTTAGCTAGACTCTAGCATCGTTGAGTCTAGCTAAAATATTTAATGCGCAAATGTGTAGATGTTTGTTACCTGTACACGCCAAAACTACTAAACGGATCGGGCTAAAAATTGGAATAGGTACAGGTCATTTTGGCCTGGAATAACAAATAAGCAACTTTTCATTCCATAAATATGTTTCCATGGAATAGAAATAACCTTAAACAATGCGTGCGAAGCCGCGTGCAGAAACTAGTTCAATACAAAGCTTCTTATGCTCGCTGAAATGTGCAACTATTTTTACCAACCGTTGTACATTTTTTCCTTTTGTTTTGTGACTTTGTGAACTTATTGTGCTACGTCACTTCCTGGGATTGCTATCTTGAAAAAGGTCGTCCGAATATTTAATACCTAGTGTTCATTTTCTTGTTTTTGGTGTACTCGTTTTGCTTCTTGCTGGTTGCTAGGTCATGTCATGTCACCTACGAATTAAATATTTTGTTGGTGCAAGTTAAGCTGTTTATTCATTTTTTTTACTCAGAATCTTCTTATCAGTTAATTCATTGACATTTTTAATAGAAAACTATTTAAATTTAAAAAAGACTTTGAAACCATTCTCATTAAGGAGAGTGGTTAATTTTCTGTAATTTTCCCTTTATTATTAATATATATATATATTTCCTAGCCCTAATCAAATTTATTGTTTAAAAATGAATAAAAAAAATGTAATTAAAATGCATGCTTACATTTTTTTATCTGATTTTTTTTTCTCTTTAATTATTATTTACTTTTAAATTCATTTTGTATTTACTTCACATAAACTGCTCTTTGATCATGCTGTGTACACATATTTAGGGATACAGTCTAGTTTTAATTATTGTGTGTTTCTAGTTGTATAATATTTGATTGTATTCTGTTTTGTGTGCCAAATAAATAAATAAATAAAATTCAGATGTGAATTAACTGATAAGAAGTGTGAGAGAATTATTCGTACAATTTGTGCCGCTCAGCGGTTTATCTTCTTTTATTTATTATCTGAAATGAAAATGCAAGTTACGAAATTAGTGTGAGTAGTGATACTCACGAATATAACTTGGTAGGTCAAATTAAATTAAATGAACAACATAAACAGGATTCATTTTTATTAAAAAAAATCGTTATACTGCAATCTCACCCGATGGTAAACTGACGATGTGGCCGACGATATATCACGGAGGTATAGAAGATGGGTGTCTTCTAGATTATCTTTATTTATTATAATATATTATACATTTATTATTAAAACTGTGTAAAGTCACAAGTATATGTGTAGAAGTATAAGAAAGTAAACACGAGCTTTAATATGTCCTAGTACATGGCTAATATCCATTGGAAGTGGCCGCCAGCTGTCATTCGGCTAAGAAGAAAGATATCCTGTCCAAAAGTTTTCATAAAACCAGGTGAGCCTTCCTAAAATGTTTATTGTTTAACAACCAATAATTGGACTAAATAATGATGCCTTCTACCCTACCACGTAAATGGCTGTGCATTCAAACGTGAAAAGGGATGTTTATTTATTTTGTTTATATTAAGTCTAATGAGGCCGCCAGAATTTACAAAGGCATCGTATGTTTGTTACCAATTATTTTTGTTTTATGAAATACGAATAAAATGAGATACCTCTACGAAATATTTTGCTTTGAAACAACAAAATAATAATGGAAACAAACATTCATCTACCTATTAGTATAATGCTACGTTAGTACTTAAAAGTTATTCTGTGATAATGCGTGCGCAATCACAATAAGATGGTACTAATTCGAAATGACACGTGCATGATTGGACTTTAGTTTTACAATGGTTTGTCTTTTTGACAACATGCTGATTGTACCAAAAATATGTTTCAAAATTGCATACCTAATAATCATTTCCTCAATAATATTTTATACACAGCGTGAAAAAAACAAACTAATTGTTTCATATTGAAGCTTAAACTCTGATAGACGCACGCGCATCAAAGATGGCGGCAGTAGGAGTGGTGAATGGCGCCGCTCTCTGATTGGTCCAATTCTTCCAATTAATTTATCGCTTGATTATGAATGACATGGAGATTTATCAACAGCTGAATGAAAATATTGAATGTATCATATGTTTAAAGAAAATGATTCTTTGAACGAAAGTTTTTAACATTTAAGTCCAGCAACTTTTTATAATCTTTACATTGACTTGTCTTGCTGCCTCTCTGCTGGGCTTATGCCGAATAATGGGTCGAAAAACGAGATCCTTACTGTGATGTTTGAAGTATTCAGTATGAAACAAAGGCCATTATCAGGTTTTCAACCCTCACAGTCACACGCGGGCAGAAACTAGTAATTTATAACATAATCTGTACCTGGACTTCCAGTCCTAATTAGCATAATTATCAAAATGATTAGTAACACAGTGATTAGTAACAAAAATATCCCGGCCTACAAGCAAGCATGTAACAATTCTGCAAACTTGCATGTCGGCATCTGAACCTACTCCAATTATGTTAAATAGCTTATGAAAACTGCTATTAAGTTTAGTAACGAGTAAATTATGAGGGGGTCAATTACCTACGAGTTTCCAACTATGTCAAAGATGAAGTAATAGTTCATGGAGAAGTATGTTTGCTTTCGTGCGAACGTCAACGTTTTAACTGGCTGTGAAGTTCTGCCTTACATTTCCAAAGTTATTTTCCGCCGCGGTTCGCAGCTTTCCGGGTAAAAGTTTTGTGTAGCAGCAAAATTATTAAATATTTAAAGTGTCTTATCAGAGGAGCTGAAGATGAGATTATGTTCATTTGAATCGTGATGGAGAAGATTGTGTTTCGATACTTAGTCGGGTAACCTAATTAGTATCTACTTATTAATTCAAATATCTAATTCTCAATTTAAAGTCTGGGTCGAATAATCTACCACCTACTAGTTAATAAACTGCATGTTAATAAAAGGTTTAATAAAATATATTGTATAATAGAAATGCAAACCAATTTTATGTTCTTGCATGGCCAATTACACTGCCTACAGGAAAATGTTTTTCTTCACAGAAATACTTATTCAATTTTTGTTGCGCCATAATGGTGATTTCCAATATCAACATGCAATTTTCTACAGCGAATGCTAGAAAATTTATCAAATTTCCGATAACTCAACAAGTTAGCTAAGAGTTCTTTGGAAATATTAAACTAACAACAAAATTAAAATCTACGAGTATGTTGATATGAAATTAATTAAAAGCACTATAGTTTTAAACAATCATATACGGAAGCTGATACAAAAAATGGCTCATATATTAAAAAGTAAACATTAGCTTTTTAAAAACAAAAGTATATTCCAAGGTCAAGGAATTTTTTAATCATAATAATTGCTCTATGACCAACATGAGTCAAAAGTCTCGCAAAAACATAAAGAGACTTGTATCTTAACGTAGGAAACTAAAGTTGGAAATTGAGTGTCAAAATTTAACTCCAAGGGGGGCTTGTTAACGCTATCCAAAAAACAAGCTCCGAACCCTTGGGGCGGAATTGATAATTTACTCATCCGAAGGGCTATCATTAACCTCGTTGGGCATACAATGATTGTCGGTTACGTACATACATTTTCTGGATGTCTAGACGAAGCCGGCGTCTTGGTAGAAGAACAAATAACGTTTCGGGTCGTTAACAGCGAATTACACTGACAAGGGTGTTATTATAGCAACGAGGCTAAAATTGAGATCGTTCGATGGCTTTACAGGTAGTGCTTTAACGTTGGGGCATGCGAGAGCAATTTTGTGATGGTGCTTGGTAGACAGGTCAAGGGGTATTGAGAAATTTTCGTACTTAAACATCATGATATCGTTCTAATATATATATTATGTATATAAGCTTTGCCCCGTGGCTTCGCCCGCGTGGGAATCTATGTTTCAAATAGTTCATTACACTTCCTCTTGAATCATTCTATCTATTTAAAAAAACCGCATCAAAATCCGTTGCGTCGTTTTAAAGATCTAAGCATACATAGACAGACAGCGGGAAGCGACTTTGTTTTATACTATGTAGCGACTATCTCAACAACGGATAGCAACAGTTTAAAGTTAGGAATTTTTTTCACTTATCGAATGCTTTGTCATTCCGCTCATACAAAACCATATTCATTCGTTTCTGCCTTGTTGAATGCGGATGCGAGCCAATTTTTTCTACTTATTTTACGCAATTTAAAAATTCGAGATTTAACAAAAGCGCAACAATAAAATGGTATACGCAACATTCCATTGATGTATTGTCATTCGCCACAAATATACTTTTTGATCGGCATCCGTTGGTCTTGCTTCCTATTCACTCTTTTCTCCAAGACCAGTTTTATGTTACCTAGTCCTAGTCAAACATAAAACTGGTCTTTATTTTTAAACCCTTATGGTATAGATTTCAGTGACGCAACTTTTATTATTTTGACGTTTAAATTGTTGCTATCGATTGTCATATCCTGTAATTTGATGCCTTTGATCAATTGGTTCAATAAGAAGGTAGTGAACCATGTCCCTTGAACACCTGCAAGTTTGAATTGGGGCAACATTCATTCTTCTAATATTATAAAAGTTAATGTTAATCTGTTTGTCTTGTATATCTGTTACATTTTTACGCCTAATCAGCTGAATGGATCTTAATGTTTGCCCCCCAAAAACATTAAAATCCAATATCCTGGAGATGGACATAGGCAAAGCGCGTGAGAAGCCGCGGGTAGAAGCTAGTAAAAACTATAAATAACACATTTATTCGTTTTCTAAGCAGGGTAGAATAAATATTAACAAAAGAAATAAAGAAAACCATTTAAATTTTTAAATTTTTGTGGAACAAATTCAATTTTTTTTCATTGAACACCTCGGGACCAAATAATAGCGAAATAATTTCTAAAATCGGCCTATAACTGACGAAGTAATCCACAAACATACATTAAAGAAATAAAAACAGTCGAATGTTGATGCTTCTAATTTATTCGAAGTTGCTTAAAAACTTTCTTAAGTTTAGTTTCTGCCCTCTGCTCCGCACGCTTTGTTTATATGGAAAGGTATAATGATGACAGGCCTAGAGCTGCAAAATTTCAGCGTGATTCGATCGGTAGTTTTGGCGAGAGGAAGTAACAAACATACATCCATAGAATGTATGGATGTATGTTTGTTACTTCCTCTTTATTCACCCATCCATCCATCAATACACGCATCCATCCATATATGTAGGTATCTAAACATCCAAACTTTCGCATTTATAATAATATTATGTATCAAATGCTAAGGCACGTGTACGACCAAATTTATTTTGACCCGTTAGGTCCATCAATCTATTAACTAAATTGTATACACTGATCATATCACTCCATGTTAAGTACCGTACCATTGAAATAGACAACGTATATAAAACTTTAGCTCGAGTGACTGTATGACTGTCTTTAATATAAGTAAAAATATCGAAGAAATGCTTCTATTTATATAGCAAATCTTGAGGATGTCGTCTTTTAATGTCCAGATTACAAGGCAAGGCGGTTTCGAAACATATTTTGGAATTTGTCTTTGGTGTTCGTTTATATTCAAGCTTACCAGGCTTAGTTTGAATTTCCGACTTTGTAATATTACTGTGCCAAAGATGAATTAAATAATAGACGAAGTCGTGGACATCTCACTAGTTTTATATTCAAGCTTATCAGGCTTAGCTTGAATTTCTGAATTTGTAATATTAGTGTGACATAGATGAATAAAATAATAAGCGAAGTCGTGGTCATCTCACTTGTTAATAATACAAACTCTAGGCACACGATCCCCTATAGGCTGCCAATTTTAATCGGATGACGTCCGATGCATCGAAACGCATAATTACGAATCGGAATCTCTCACGGGACTCCATTCCGTATTAGTTTTGACATTCGGCTTGATTGATGGACTACAATCTCTGGATGAATCTCCTGAATGAACACCCGTATATGGCACGACCCATTTGCCTATTCTTTTCTCCTATACCTTATCACGATGACACAAGATCTAAATTCAAATGATGCGTTTCTGTTTTATGGTTGTAGATGACATAGATACCTAGGTGTCTCAAATCGTGAGTGTCGGGGTTGGCGTCAGTTTGACAGATAATGGACGGATAGTTGAATTTTAGATGGATTGCCATAGCAGATTTTTTTTTGGTTATGTTGCATTTATTTGAGTGCTTTGTGAGTTAGACGGTCATGTCATGACAGACTAAAATTTCGTGAGAAGAAACAAAGAGATTATTACAAGCCCTTAGTAATCAATGATGACGTATATTAGATTTACCTTTCTATGTTTACTGTAACAGTAAATCTTTATGTTGATGTTTTATAATATACTAGCGGTCCGTCCCGGCTTCGCCCGGGTGGTCATTTGTTACAGGCAATTTTTAAAATTTTTCTCTATTTTCTCTCCGTAAGAACCGTCTTCGTACTTCAAGGAATATTTAAAAAAAAGAATTAGCGAAATCGGTTCAGCTGCTCTCGAGATTTGCGCTTAGCAACACATTCAGCGATACATTTTTATATTATAGATATACCTACAAGTTTATGTTAGTCCTTTCATTTGTTAAACCTTCTTATGATTCACAGGAAAAGTTGCACTTACGCTAATTCAGAAAGTCAGTTCTAATAAAAAGAACAACACTGCTTTCTAGGAACGTAGAAAATGAGTTTCAGAACTCCGCGACAACTTTCAACATCTTTTGTCGATCTTATCTATTAGCAAGTTCAATTTATGGCATACGGGTCACGGGGGCATAGTGGAAGTTTAATAACTTGGTGACTTGCTGCAAGCAGTTTGGAAAGTGCTAAGTTTTTCAACATCGAACTGAGTTAGGTCAATGAAATTTGGACATAGAATGAGTTTTCATGTTTAATAAATATAACAAAATATATATACTATTGTTTAATATATATATATATATATATTACTCTGCTAACTTTGACACTAGACTATACGATGCGAAGTGAATATGTCTCTACAATATATATATTTTTATCGCTTGTACGTTTTTTTAAGCATTCCCTGCTCAACTTCAACACCAGGAAGATGAAGTAGGCCATGTGCGCCACGGCAATAAAGGTGTTAATTGAAAAAATATTTAAAAAAAATTACGTCACTATTATCGTTTTACTGTAAGTAATGTTTCTTATATTTTATGAAAAATATTATAATTTTTGACCTACTACTCTAAGACATTGAAAAACATTTAAAAATGGTAGACAATTAAACAAAAAATATAGAAATGAACTGCGTAACTCTTGTTTCATTTAAAAGCACGAGTCTTTCTTGTGCATCGAAACGGAAGTTGACATTGTGATCTGCTAACACGAAGCTAACTAGGCTTTGTTCCTTTGTGCAGGATAGATAATGGTATGTTCTTTCATGTTTTTTTTATGATAAATAGCCGCGAGCTGTGACAGAGTAAACTTCCGAAAGGCGGAAGGTTTGTAGATTGAATACAATGAGTACAGTAGCTTTTTTTTTGTAAGTTGGTTTAATATTTGGTCAAAAGAACTTTATTTATTGACAAGTAACTGCTCCCCGTGGCATCGACCATGTTATCTGCATAGAACAAAAGTATGTAGGAATAATTATACTTATAGGTACTCTGGTTAAACTTAAATGCAATGTGTCTAAATATAACTCCCATACTTAACCTAAAAATCCCTCTCATTGTGTCGAATTTGTTTCAAAATTGACACTACTAGTCTACTAGAGCTCTTTCTAAAAATGTTGATTGTAGAATGCTGACAATATTTTTGGAACACCACGCCAAATATGAGAATTTAGGATTGTATTCAGAGTTGTTAACAAATGTACATTGAGAATAGCTGGAATATAAGCTTAAATAAATGCGTTCATTGAAAGAGTAATGAAAACGGAACCCTGGAGATTCATCATCAGCCTATGCTAGTCCACTGCTGGACATATCATTAACATCGTGTTTGTTGTTTGCATTAGAGGGGACTATTCATTTAGTATTTATATCATCATCATCAGCCTTTGTTAGTTCACTGCTGGACATAGGCCTCCCCTAATGAGCGCTACAGCGCCCTATCTTCCGTTTGACGCATCCAGCATCTGCAGTCTTTTGGAGGTCATCATCCCACCTGGTCGGAGAGCATCCTACACTACGTTTACCGAGTCGTGGTCTCCACTCAAGAACACGTTTGCCCCAGCGGTTGTCGGCTCTTCGCGAGATATGGCCGGCCTACTGCCATTTGAGCTTGCTAACTCTTAGAGCCATCTCGATAACTGGAGATTACCCATTATGCAAACTTTTGTAGTTACATCGTATGAAAGAAAACACCAGTAAAACTACATACATACATATACCTATGTGAAAACAAACTTAAATAAACTCAGTTTCATCATCTAAATTATGAACTCATCACATAAGGACATTTATTATAATTTATAACGCACTGCTCGTTACTCGGGCAAGTAATGTTGAAGCTAAAGCTGATAATATTATTGTAATAAGGACTATTAACAATAGCATCATCAGTAAACAATGTCACAATAATATTATGATTAACTTATGCTAATAATTAATTACGACATTGTTGATAAAACAAGCTGTATCATTATTTGAGGTTTAATGATTATAGAGTCAAAACAAGACTGTTTATTTAGTCGTTCATACTCAAAATTCATAAGTTTGAGGAAGAAAGTGAAATACTTTAGTTTTATATCAAGACCTAGCGGTTCCCATACAAAAACGTGATTTTTTTTGGCTATTTATGCTCTATGTTTGTCAAAGCAAGCGGTATCTCTTGAAATTGAATAGATAGACAGTTGAAATTTTGACTTGTCTTTACCGATTTAACCCAGATAAAGCGTCCGGCCTTATAAAAGCCCAAAAAATTAATAAAATCTACGCGCATTTTTCTTCGTTTTTTTGTATGTTGACATATATATTTCTAAAAGTCATGTTAACCAGTACATATTCATGCTTAATTTTTAACAGTAACGTTAAAAATTAGACGCTTTTTTTTAAAGTTTTTGGTGTTTGAAAACAATCCTGTAATTTTTTTTCGCCATGGCTGCAAAAAAGTAAGATTTCTTAATATTTTTTTATTTATTATACAATTAATAATTTTAAGTATTGATACAACGGGTATTTATCGCGTTTATTTACCTTTTTCCCGACATCATCCCGTCATCCCGTGACCACGACAGAGTGTAAACCTGTTGAAACATCGGGAAAAAGGTAAATAAACGCGATAAATACCCGTTGTATCAATACTTATAATTATGTGTTCAGATCGCGTAAGTTTAAAAATAATTAATAATTTAATTAGAATCGTACACTTAATCGGCGTGTGTCTAAAAAAAGGCTTTAAGGCCATTTTGTTAATCTTATAAGAACGGAACCGAAAACCGATAAGATTACTATAGCCAAATAAGAACTATATGGTCTTAAATCTAATATGCAGGTTGAACTGTTTCTTACAAGATTTATTAGATTTATTTTTGGAAAATATTAGTTAATATACTGTAGCTGTACCTAATGACAGGGTGCTATGGCGGTTATTTAGGGATGCCTATGTCCAACTGTGGACTAGTACAGGATTGATGTTAATACTGTACCTACCTATCTTTACTCACCATCAGCACAAGATTTTCTCAACAATTTCCCTAATAAGAACCACCATACCCAAAACATTCTCTAGCACTCGAAAACCGCGTGTTTCATCGCGTTTTCTTTCTTGAATTGTTTCTGAAGACAGTAACAGTAAAACTGATAATTTTATGGCCACCACAAATGTAATGGTGACTTGAACGCTTGGAGTTTGTTTAAGGGCGATAAAACTGAACCATGTGTAAGAGAAGATTTCGGAGTCCTACATTGTGTGATTTTTGCGGAACGTTAACCAAACGTTTTGCCAAGCTTTTAGTGCCTTATACGCAAGGTATGGGCTATACTTGCGTGTATGGTACTAAAAGAGGTCATGTAGATATATAATTAATAAATAAATAATGCTGGACAATTCACACAGCATTATCAAGCTCCATGGTAAGCAGAGCTTGTGTTATGGGTACTAGATAACTGATATACATAATACAATATATTACATAGATAGATATTTTTATTATACATAGAAAAACAACCAGAACACCCGGAACAAATATCTGCAGATCGTACACACAATTGTTCCGAGGCAGGAATCGAACCCGCAACCTCCTGCGTCGCAGGCGGACCTTCGCCCACCGCGCCACATGGGTCGTCATCAATTGGATATTTCTCCCTTCTGTTAGAAAAAATACAAAGACTACTAATTCATCATACTACTAATTCACAGTAGCAGCCCCGAGTCAGGTAGTTGGCGATTTTACACCCCGTGCCTTGGAACTAGTTCGAACGCACGTAAAACCGTTGGTCCGGCACCTGACCTCCCTCCGGTCATGTCAGTCTGCCGTCCCGTCGTATTTGCGTACCTACTTGTGTGCTTTAATATGTTGCGCACTAGCTAATGTCCGTTGATGCTGGCCGTCGTGGTCGAAATTGGGCTAGAAGGACATAATCTGTCAATATCAATAATACCAACTGTGAAAGTACCAACCTCAGAAACTACCGATATACTTGTTAGATAAATTTCTAGTAAGGAATTAGCGATACTCATAAGAGCCCTCTTAATTGCTAATTTCTAAGTAGAAATAATATATGTATTGATCGGCCACAAAGACAATTTTCAAATGCTGTAAAATTCGTACGTTAAATTGACGAATAAATAAATAATCGAATAAATCCTATTTTTATTATAACTATTTTGATAGGTATGTTCTTCAATTTTATTTGTGTAATAAGAACTAACTATCAACTGTCATTAAATGTGCTATTAATCAAACTTATAGCATTAATAATTTTTGTTTTCATGATACGTTAAATGTGATATACTTAATGTGTGGGCCGGCCATATCTCGCGAAGAACCGACGGCCGCTGGGGCAAACGTGTTCTTGAGTGGAGACCACGACTCGGTAAACGTAGTATAGGACGCCCTCAGACCAGGTGGGATGATGACCTGCGAAAGACTGCAGGTAGATGCTGGATGCGTCAAGCTGAAGACAGGGCGCTATAGCGCTCATTGGGGGAGGCCTATATCCAGCAGTGGAATAATATATGCTGATGATGATGATGATGATGAAGTGTGATATGCCTGTAAATTCTATTTATTCTATAAAAATATGAAAAAAAAAATTATCTAATTTTTTATATTAGCGTTACAGATATCCAGAGTTTTCTTTGGCTGTGTATACTTAATGAAAGAAAATTTAGAGAAGTTTGAAAAGCTTTAATGAAACCGTGAGTATTTAATTATCCAAAGACATTATGAAATGAAAGACAAACAGTAAGTATCAAAACGTCGTATAATTTATTAATTACGTTCAAGATATTCTTTGTACATTTTATACAAAACAATAATTTTTCGTTACGTCTAATAATTACATTCGAAAAATTACATAATTTTTTTCAAGTTTATCGTTAAATCTAATATCACGATTTAGCTTAATTACTTTTAAATAGGTACTCAAGCGATACATTTATGCCATTTTACATATAACAGAGAAAACATATTTAAATATAATAATATCTATGTATTTATATTACACATCTATTACATGTTAGCACATACATTTCTAAAGGGGAACAACATTTTTTTTAATTTTACATCATCGAAACCAAGAATTTACACGAATTTCATTATACAGAGGCAAATCAATCAAGTTTAACAATTGCAAATATCAGAACCATTATATTTTGTTTAAACAAATTTTCTTAGAAAAGCAAAGGATTTTTCTGAACAAAAATATTGATAGACATTATAATATCTTTGTCAAAAATACTCGTGTACGATTCTTATTATTTAGATACTTAGTTAATTCTATTGTGATTATATGTAATTGTAGTAATTAAACATCCTAGCCTATTTGGTGTTGCATTACAGTGACTGTTCTGTGAAAATTCACAGTTTTAATAAAGTATGACAAAATATATATTATTTTTCATAATTTAAAAGATCATAAATTCTTAATTAATCAAATATTTGAAAAATGTTACCACGATCAGCCTCGACATTTTCACAAGAGCTTTGTACAAGTTACAATACATTCACATTGATTTCTTAGATTACGTATGTGACGAATTGACAAAAAAGTACAGTTTTACATTTTATATACAAGATACAAAGTAGCGTAATTAAAATACATACATAAAACGTGCAAGCAATTATAAGTGCGAGACAAAACGAGAAAGTGGAAGTACACAAAGTAAACGAATGTTCAAACAAAGTACGTACGACCCTTATTAGATATACTCCCGGTTAAAGAACGGGGTGCGCTCGGGGAGATATCTTCTACCCTGGAATATACGTGACCGTTGCTAGGGGACAGCCTCAGGTCATAATTAAACCGAGGACAAGTCCTGTTGTCGATAGACATGTAGCTGTTGTTCGAATTGTTCCCTTCACCGTACGTGTTGTTATCGGACGACGGTGAACTCTCATTTTGAGACGATTCCCCATCGCTTCTCCTACAGTACTGTAAGGAATTTGTAAAATTTTGCTTTGAGCAACTATCGTTTGTCACAGGCATTGTTGTGTATCTCAAAGTCGGAGTCTGGCGTAACGACTTCTTGAAGACGCCCTTTTCAGACCCCTTTAAAGTAATGATGGTGTCGGTCGAATTCAGTAGAGCTACGAATCTATCCCAGAAACGCGGATCATTCCACGATATACTTTTACATTTATCTAACGCAAAACAGAGCTCATCATTTATTTGTTCGTTATCTACAACCTTTATGAATACTACCTTGTTCAGGTCGCTTCGATTGAGTGACTTTAAATAACTATAAAATATATTCTTAAAGTGAATGTCGTATAGGTCGTTGCAGATGAAATTTGTTGTTAGAACTATTAGAAGTCGCTTTGTAAGTTTTGACGACTTTGAAAAGCTGTCTAGGGTTAGAATATTTAATGTGGATTCGTTGGCTGTAAACTTTTTAGATGTCATTTTTCTGAACTCTATCTCTGACATAATGTTATGATAAACGAAATTAGCGTCTTTGGTATTGCATATCACGTAATAGTCGTACATGTGGTTAGGGTTTCCCTCCAAAACATGATCGACATCGGGACAGGCCTGTTCTTTGAACAAAGGCACGCCATATTTTGTGTAGAACCAATCACTCACTTCATATCGGAAAGCATAAAAAATAGCACCTATCAAACAAATTACGACAACGATAATTATAATACCGCAAACTATTGCGAAGTAATTATCAGGAAGAAATATAGATTTTGATACGATTTCGTCCCTTGAAATGGTTGGATCACCTAATGACCCCATGTATTCCTTACAGTGACTCAGTACCGAAGCAATGGTTATTTTAGTGGGTTTTCCTTCTGAATCAGTACAATGCATTTTTTCTGGATCTCCAGGATCCCTTCGTAACCATGAATCTAATTCTGCAACACTTTTACAGTCACATGAATATTGATTTCCTTCTATGGATACGTGAGCGAGACTTTTTGATGCTGAAGCTAGTAACTTCCAAGGGAAAAAATTAACCAGCTTATTATCATCAATTCTTAATACAGATAGAGATTTTAAGGATGAAAACGTATTGTTCGCAACATGAACAATCGCGTTGTGGTCCAAATATAATTCGTTCAAATTATTCAAATGCAAAAATTCATCGCCTTTCAACTCCACAAGTTTGTTGTTTTCTAAATGCAATACCCTAAGCGAATCAACGCCTTTAAAAGTTTGGTTGTTAACTTCTTTTAACTTTGTATTGTTCAAATATAAGACTTGGAGCTTCTTTTTGCCTATAAAAACGTGATTTCCCAGGTGGCTAATATGGTTACCGTCTAAGTATATTTCTGTAGCGTCCATAGGTATACGGTCAGGAACTTCAGTGTAGCCAGCATTGGAACAATCTACTACGTTTGCATTCCAAGTTATATCGTGATAGCATCTACAGTTATTAGGGCAAATCATTTCACAGTCACAAGCGACGAAGTCACAACAATGACACAGCGCGAAACAATGGCTCTCATACGGACAGAGAAAGTCAGAAGGTGACATGTCTATTATCATCTTTTTCCCTTTAGCACGCGAGTGGACCAGGGTACACAAAGCTTTATCTAAATCTAGCACGCGTGGGTATTGTCGACTGTGGCTCAAATAATTAATGCGCTGAATCCATTCCATTGAACAGTCGCAAACAAACGGGTTTCCGCTTATAAAGAACTCAGGTAGGTCACTATCTTCATCTATTTGGTCTAACCTGAATGCGTTCATGTCAAGCTGTACAAGTTTGTTATTATTTAACGTCACAGTTGATAACCTTTGTAGTTTGGAGAAAGACCCGACTTGGATGTTTTGTATTTTATTGTCGTTCAAATAAAGCTTTTCGACCGATTTTGGTATTGACGTCACAGTTATTTCACTTATATTATTGTAACTTAGGTCTAAAAGTTTTATATTTATATTTGAATACATGTCGTCATTTATAAAGTTTTCAATAAAATTTTTGTGCATATCCAACCACTCTAGACTACTGGGAAAAGTACGAAAGTCGAAAAACGTAATTTTATTTGCTGACATGTTCAGCCAAACTAAGCTATTCAGTGAGTTGAATATGCCGTCAAACTTTGTAATTTCATTACCATCCACACGCAGTAGTTTCAAATTCACATTATTTCTGAAACACCCGGGGGCAACGTGTTTTATTTTATTTGACGCTAAATTCAGCACTTGTAACTGTGGCAAATGTTCGAAAGTATCTTCGTTTATAAAAGAAATTTTATTATCAACTAAGCGCAACCCGAAAAGTTCTGGTAGACCGTGAAAGTTATCCCGGTTCAGGTGGGTAATATTGTTGTTGCCGATGTCCAATGACCTTAGAGA
The DNA here is from genome assembly GCA_947044415.1 of Eupithecia dodoneata. Classification (NCBI taxonomy): domain Eukaryota; kingdom Metazoa; phylum Arthropoda; class Insecta; order Lepidoptera; family Geometridae; genus Eupithecia; species Eupithecia dodoneata. Next base: position 4,772,010 of record OX345665.1, read on the forward strand.
CCGGAGTTTACGTATCGCTCCTGGTATAGACGATAAAAAGTTGTCACTTAACACCAAGTCTTCGATAGCCGTCATGTTATCGAAAGCGTTCTCATCGATGTGCTTAATTTTATTATTATCAATAAAAAGCTCATGCAAGACGTGCAAATCTGTGTACAAATGGGGATGAATATGAACTATGAAGTTACCAGAGAGCGATAATGAGTGCAAATTACGCAGCTCCCCAAACGAATGCTCATCGATAGAATTTATTTGATTGTGCTCCAGATTTAATTTTTGCAAACTGCATAAATCTTGTAACATGTAGCGATCAATTCTCGTAAGCCTATTATATGACAAGTTGAGGATTACCATTCGGAGTAATCCTATAAACGTCCCCTTATTAATCCACTGACTAGTGAGTTCATTGTATGAAAGATCTAAAATCTGAAGTTGTTCCAAGCCTGCAAAAAGCCCGGGAGGCAGATTGTTTATCGTGTTGTTGCTTAGGTTAATCTCTTTCAGAAACTTTGCGTCTGAAAAGAAGTCTGGTGGGAGTGAATTCATGAAATTGCTAGATAAATTAAAAACCTGCAAGCTGAACAAACCCTCAAAGGCACCATCTTCTATCGTAGAAATTGCATTATTTTGCAAAAACAACTTAGAAAGCGACCGTAATCTTGATAAACTGTTATCATTTACCACAATTAAATCATTATACGATAAATCTAAAGTCTCTATAACAAGATTACAACTTCTAACACTCAAGTTTTGCTCCTGCAGGGATTCTGAAAATCCGATAGTCTTTATATTTTGCAAGTGATTGTTTGTCAGGTTTAAAGTTTTCAAACTGTACAGCGGACAGAAAGTTTCCATTCGCGTGCTCCAGACGTTGTTGTAACTCAGGTTGAGCTCTATCAACTCGTTGAGTCCGACGAAAGCTGTTTCATTAATTTCCATTGTCATAGCGGACCACTCGCTGTTGTGAGTGGTCACGTGGAGACGTTTAAGGTCCTTAAAGTTTTCAAAAGCGTGCGCTGGTATCTGACGTATCTTACACTTGTCGATCACCAAGTCCCGCAACTTTCCCAAGTTTGACTGCTTTCCCGAAGTTTTCCCCGACTGAGCAGTCAGTATGCTCTCGAAGAACAAAATCTCACTACACTGGACGTGCAATGACATCACGTCGTCGAAATGAGTCCTACTGATATTTTGTAACAGGTGGTCTAAGTTGCTTATCGTTCGGATTTTGCAGAAGAGAACCGTATTTTCCGACGCTTCCGTCTCGGAGCTGCGGTAGGCGCACTCGTGCGGCATTTCAGCCGCGGCACCGTCGACGGCATAGCAATATAACAACACGTACACTATGATTCGATTAAAAGTTCGGTCGAGTCTTTTCGCGGCTGCTTTTATTGGCATTTTACGTTGATATGCGAGCTGCGATGATGCATCGAGGTCGGCAGTGCCATTTATGAGGGGGCGATTTGGTCGATCGCGTCATAAATATTTACGCGGTTGGTAGGACATCGCGACTCGCGTGGCATGACTCGTGTTCGCGGGAGGGTCGAGCGTGTGGCTCGGACGGCAGCTGCCCACCGACTGAGCGACGCTAGGAAACTCCGCCCCACGGCGTCAAACGCCCCGCACCTCCAACCGCCCCGGCGCCTCTGAAGAAACTTCATCTCGTATTATCAAGGGTGCATATAAACCGTGGAATTATTCCCGAGCGGGTGTATCAGACATTAATTATAAACAAACTGAGATCAAGTTTCGCAGTTGTTTGTATCATCTAGCCTTTTATTAGCGTTGATTTATGAATGAAACACGTTCAGCAGACTTGTTTTGTTATGTTATACCAAATGATTTTAAAGAGTTGATAGTAAATCTTTTGAAATTTTTATTTGAGTGAATAGTAAACGTCGGTGTTCGGATATCACTGTTCAAATCTTGCAATAAATAATAATAGTATGAAAAAATTAGATTACTCAATCCTAAAAGTAGAAGTGTAAGAGTCCTGTGACAATGCGACAGATATCACGTGAGCGCACAAAAGTGTCTTTAACAACGCTAACTTTTAAAAGTGCTTTAAACATTACTCACTTTTTTCAAACACCTGTTGTAGATAGAAAAACTTGTGAAAACTTTTTACTCAGGGTTTCACGAAAATGGGATAAAAGACTTGCAAAATAGTTTTCTGGAACACCACATGCTTACGAAAAGCGTGTATCACTTATATTACGGCGGATGAAACCTCTTAGTCGAAGTAACTTCAGTGTTACAATTTTTTGCAGCTTTTAGGAAGTAAAAGTTTCATGAGCCAACTTTGATATCAAGTTCTTATCTAGTTATAGCTAAGAGGTTTTTTAGGAAGAAAGTTGGGCTTTGTCTAACTTTGTGCTCCAATTGTATTTGTATTTGGTAAACCCTTGACTTGCACAACCGCAAAAGTAGTCTATGTCTTTTTTTTGCCTTCTGTTCTAGCAACTTTTATAATTTTGTATATAAATACTTATTTACTTACTCATAATATATTATGTCTTCGCTGGTACTCAGACTTTTTTCGCAGAAAATATAGCTTTAACAAGCGGTATTTTCGTGAAGCAAACTACTCGAGTTTTCTGGTCATAAATCAATCAGCTGTTTCATAAAAAATCTCATTCTCATAGTTTTTATTCATATTGCCGGAGCATTTTAACATGAATCATAGAATAACAAGTTCCCAAGAATCAACTATAAAAATCCCTCGCGAACAGATCATCAAAATAGGCAACAATCTTTATCATAATCTCGAAAGAGATCTTTGAACTCATTATTTTTCTTAACTACCATCATTTTACCGAATAAATAATGCAATAGCTCAGAAAAAAACGTAATTCAAAACATACATAATTATAGTTTAGTGAGCGTTGGCTCAGGTACTTATAACAAGTAGGCTCAAGTAGGTTGTTTGGTTAAATTGCCTGCAGTAGGATGGCCACCTAAATAAATGAATATATAGGTAGAGAGGTAGGCTATCGAGTATGATAGCCATACCTGTCAAAGTCAAAGTCAAAAATCATTTATTTCTTTAGGCTTACAAAATAAGCACTTAGACAAGTCACATTTTATACATTAAATTATTATCAAATAAAATTATTTTACTGTTTACTTCAATTTTTTGTCCACTAGTGGAAAAAGTGAAAAAGAAACCACTAGCATGTTCATCTCTTATATGTCTAATACATGGTTATTTGCCTATTTAAGTCTAAATATAATATGATTCGATACATGTCAATATTTAAGTAAAGCTATACACAACAACAAATTACTTACATACTATTGTCGGTGCGAAACTGAGCGACATCTGGCCAAGCATTAACATCATTGAGATAATAATTTATAGGGTAGAAAGCCTTCTTGATGAGATTTAGTTTTATCTAATTTTTAATTTTACGAAAAGGGAACTCAGTTGCTTCAGATGGAAGCTTATTATAAAAGCGCACGCTATTGCCCATAAATGCATGCTAAAATTATTGGAAAAACCACCTTTGTGTGAACAGCATTAACGTTAATCGTAACCTCAAACTACTTCAATGCGATTATAGACCAATTTCCACTTTACCAGGGCCCTAACAGGCATTATGACTGATTTTAAGGAACTACTTTGTCATGTTTTTGGACATTAGAAAATAATTGGACTGGAATTTGTAGGAAAAAAGAGTTTTTTAAATACGTGTTCAATACTTTTTCATGAAAAATCATTTATTAGTTATTAATAGTAGTTAGCCAAGATACTATGAGTATGTTGGCTCTATAAAAAAACTTTCGCACACATATTTTTCGAGTCGACAGATTTGTATCTCTATGTGTCATCCATTCTGTCAATGAAATAATTTATTCTGTCATTCAAATTTTAATTCTTTCACCTATAAACAATAAGGAACTTCATAGCTGTACACATACACCAAATATAAAATAAATTCGTGGCCGAGGTATATTTATTAAAGCAAACTGGGTTAGTACTACCATAGATGAAGGAAACAATTATTTTATTCGTCCATGGTACTACATAGTTATATTGTGACAATGGCACTGTGCATACTGCACGACATATTGGATGACCCATTATAAGTGGTTTATCAGTGCACGTTGTATGCTAACTTATGAGAGTACCTTTTGGGCTGAAAGCCTAGTCAGGCGGGAGGATACCCATTGGAAGTATCAGAGAAAGACTTTGATGTTTGAAGGTCGCGTTTTAGCATTTCAGCAATTGGCTAATTATCCCCTAATCATGCCAAGATATCAATACCTGTCCTACCTGCCTTATAGCTAGTAATTGACTACTCAGTAATAATTGAGCTATGTATGTGGGCTTTGGGTATGCACAAATGAGATAGGCAATTTGTAGACGGATCGTGTCGTTGGACCACCCAGTTAGTCGTTTAAGATGATTTCTAACTCGGTCTTTTTAAGTATTTCCTTACACTTTTTTAAAACTGCAACTGTATGTTAAAACTTTTGAAACTATCATGGTTGAAAAAAATACCGAAGTATTGGAAAACTCAAAAATGAAATCAACTGTATGACAGTTCTTGCGAATCGGTAAATTAATTTACCGGAAGTGAAGGGTTACAGTACTAAAGTTATTGACATAGCTCAAGCTGAAGTGGCAGTGGGCCGGCCATATCTCGCGAAGAACCGACGGCCGCTGGGGCAAACGTGTTCTTGAGTGGAGACCACGACTCGGTAAACGTAGTGTAGGACGCTCTCCCAGGACCAGGTGGGATGACGACCTGCAAAAGACTGCAGGTAGATGCTGGATGCGGCAAGCTGAAGACAGGACGCTATGGCGCTCATTGGGGGAGGCCTATGTCCAGCAGTGGACTAATATAGGTTGATGATGATATTTTTTACCATTGCAAATGGCACGCATATGAAGCTATTATCTGTCTATGAGATAACCAGAAGTTAAGAGCATTCATCAAGAATAAACAATTTGTATTTGAGCCTTTGCCTATTTTACGATTGCGAATGCCTTGCTTACCAGCCGCTCGTTACCTTGATAGACATGCGAAGAGATTACAATCGAAAAATCATACACAAATCAGTTTACCCCATTAAAATTAAAACAGCGTTCACAGCATAAACTTTTTATTTTTCCTTTGTCTTCAATCCCTTTATTTATGAGAATAGTAATATTTGTTGCTTTATTCAAAACATGTGTGTGGTTCCTTTACAAATCACATTCAAGACAATATTCAAATGTGTTTCCGTGCAGTTCATTTCCATTTAACGTCGTATGTATACGGTCGAATGTTTTATTGTAAATGTATGACTAATAGGTTAGATTTGAAATTCTATATTATTGCCTTTTAGCATACGACGGCGGCCATAACAAGCATGGGAATAAGAAATATGACTTTATGCATTGATAAGAAATATGCAGTCACGTTCATTATCATCAACCTATAATAGTCCACTGCTGGACATAGGCCTCCTCTAATGAACACCATAGCGCCCTGTCTTCAGCTTGCCGCATCTTAGTTATACTTAGGTATTTTAGTAAATTTGTGAAGTGCATGAACTTGGCACCTTGGGTTCTGTAATATCCGAGACGATAGTAGTCCGTAAGATTCTGGGAATCCTTTTACAAAATACTTTTTACGTACTTACATAAATATTTATATTTTTGTAACCCATTTTTTTTCAAATATAAACGTCCCAATTTTCTTAAAAGTAAATATTTTCTTAATTACGCGATCTGAACAGATAGATAGATAATTCTTTATTGCACACTAGGTATAAAATGACAATGTAAAATAAAAACTTAAAAAAACTAGATACAATTGGCGGTCTTATCGCTCAAGAGCGATCTCTACCAGACAACCATGGATGGATAGGATCGTGGACAGTACCAGGGGATCTGTGTGCTTGCAGGTTATACATATATTATAAAATAAAATAAAATACTTATAATACTTACATGGAAATATACTACATACATATCATAAAATATATATACTTATATACATAGGGACTCAGTTATGCATTAGTGACAGCAGGACAAATAGTGCTCCTTTAACATAGTTTCAAAGGTTGGTAGTGACTTAGCACGCCTCACCGAAACTGGTAATGCGTTCCACATAATTCTAAAAACTATTACCGGGTTCATATCGCGTTTATTTACCAATTTTTCCCGATGTTTCAACAGGTTTATACGCTGTTAATAATAATAATGCTGGACAATTCCCCATGGTAAGCAGAGCTTGTGTTATGGGTACTAGATAACTGATATACATAATACAATACATTACATAGATAGATATTTTTTATTATACATAGAAAACGACCAGAACACCCGAAACAAATATCTGCAGATCGTACACACATTTGTTCCGAGGCGGGAAATGAACCCGCAACCTCCTGCGCCACATCGGTCGTCGAGTTGAAGGTGGTCGAGAGGTGTTTTCTAATAACTTCTATGAAAACCAAGGGATTACAATTTTCTCCCTCATTCAACTCGCATTTCCAAAACCTACGTCCCGATTGCTCGAGACTCTTATTCGCACCGGTCTACCATGATTTATTTTCCCATGAGTTGGTTTAGGTAATTATGTTCACCGCTACACGAGCAATTGAGTGGGCTCGCCACGCCTCTGCCAATAATCACCTAGTTACTATAACTACATCTACTATCGGCATGGGACTATCTATATTGCATGTTGAAATATTAAAAACAACACGGTAATTGGCTTGGCAAAGTATGAATTATATCCTGTTTTCTTTTTTAAACATTCATTCAGCTGTATCGTCTAAATATTTCTCACATAAGTTAGAAATAATGTCTTTATTTTCATCCATGGAAAAGTCATTTTTGCTAAACTTTCAGTCGTCGCACTGAAATATTTTGTTTCAACGTCCAGTTGTTTTCGATTCACGGACAGTCTCACAGAGAAAGTTTCTTCAACTGACTAACTTGCTTCACGTTTTATTTAACACCCGCCGTACAAACAAACACAATCTTTTCAGAAATAGAAACTTCCCCTCTGTTCCCTTTACTACTTGGAATGAAAAATTGAATTACGTTTGGGAAATGACAGCGTAACCTGTGAATCATCTACCATGATCGAATCATTTCAAGCTCAAAGCAAATGTAAACCTTAGAGACTTCGACATAAGATTGATTTGATATTCTGGTAACATAAAACAAACACGCTGTAAAGTAGTTCAGGGAGCATTTGACAATTAACACTTAGACAGAAGACGTGGAGAATCCGAAGTCATTAGTCATGTTCAGACGATAATCTTTGAATAACACCCTTTGTCATAGGGGATTTGTGCATCTGTTCCCAAGATGAAGGATTAGGTGAGACCTAGAGAGACAAATACGAAATAAGAGAAGAAAACTAATAAGTTTATACAAGATAAGTACATACAATATTTACATAAGTACAAACAAATTTGAAAAAGTTTAAAGACAGTCGGCCGTAGCGGGTGCGGTGAAATAAAGTGTTACTGATTTTCTCTATAGCTAATTCATTTTTTGTTCACTAGTTGAAGAAGTGCAAAAGAGACGTCTAGTACATTTATAGTATATCACCAGAGGAATGGCAGTAGCTTCTTCTATGTTTGAAAACTTCCTCAGCGTGGTGATTATGACGTAACCCCAGTTTTTTTAGCTCAACTTTATCAATGTAAATAAAGATATCTGTAGCAAATATATTATACGACACGATTTTTTCAGGTGTGTCTTCCGCCACAAATGTTTGTACGATCTGCAGATATTTGTTCAGAGAGTTATGGTCGTTTTCTATTTATAATAGAAAATATATATCAATGTAAATTTTAGTATTATCATCATCAGCCTATATTAGTCCACTGCTGGACATAGGCCTCCCCCAATGAGCGCCATAGTGCCCTGTCTTCAGCTTGACGCATCCAGCATCTACCTGCAGTCTTTCGCAGGTCGTCATCCCACCTGGTCGGAGGGCGTATAGTATTATGTAAACCGTTATCTAGTAGGTACCCATAACACAAGCTCTGCTTAGCTTGGGGCTAGATGAATGCTGTGTGAATTATCCGGCATTTTTTACACTACCACCCCCTTGCCTTATAATTAACGAATAGTTACTCAGACGTTTTACGATTTTAGCAAGCTAGAAACAGTAAAACTGAGCAACATCAGATCCCTAACATTAAAACAAATACAATTAAACTTGACTACAAACAAAATAAAAACCAACTTTTATAATGAAATGAACACATTGCAATTCAAATTTTTCGCATCCCTCGATAAAGTCAGATTATTGTTTAATAGTTGGCTTATCCATAGCTAGTATAGTGTTATTATATCTGTGTCCATAGTACCGACAACCAGTAACAAACGAATGTACAGTTTTAACGATTATGGAAGAGATTTGTACCAATATAGAGAACTAATTTCTGCCCGCGGCTTCGCACGCGTTGTTTACGGTTATTTTTGAAAACTTCCTCAGCGTGGTGATTATGACGCAACCCCAGGTTTTTTAGCTCAACTTTATCAATGTAAATAAAGATATCTATAGCAAATATATTATTCGACTCGATTTTTTCAGATGTGTTTTCCGCCACAAATGTTTGTACGATCTGCAGATATTTGTTCAGAGAGTTCTGGTTGTTTTCTTTGTATAACAGAAAATATATATCTATGTAATTAATAATATTATGTATATCGTTAACACTCATATAGACTAAGTGGCAAAATTCAATACAATAGGTATACATAAAAATAATATATCTTCTTTTAACTTATATTTATAAAAACTAAAATCTAATCAATGTTGCAAATGTTACTAGGTATTAGTTTTCACTTATTAAGATGATGAATACGCGAGAGTCCCTAATGTTTTGACCTGATATGAAATGTCGACTCTTACTCTGATATGAAAATTCGAATATACTCGTACATTGTTCTTCATCTCTCCGAGTCTAAGAATACAAAGCTTTATGGGAATACAATGAAATACAGTAAAATGCTCTGTCAGAAAAAGTGGATTTCCGAAAGTGTGTACGGAATATTTTATTTTTTTACGACCTAGATGCTGCCGATAGTGGCCGGAATCGAATAGCTTTTATTGCTTGCAATAATACTGATGTTAGTTCGATGATTGTCAGATAAAATTTTGTTTTGCTCGTATGAGACTATCATTATTTTAAACCTAGTTAAAGGAGCACTATTTGACAAATAGTGCTCCTTTAACTAGGTTTACGGTTAAGGTATGCGATAGTGACAACAGGACAAATCATTTGTCCTGTTGTCACTATCGCATACCTTATGTATTATAATAAGTTGTATATTGTTATGTAGTGTAGTGTAGTAGTATTTGAGAAACCCAAATACCCACTCAAACGTCCCACCAACATTTGTTACGAGAAAAATTTTCCGGTTGAACGCTGAAAATGGGACGCGCTCGCGGCGCGGCGCCGTGATTTTTGTCCGCGAAGCTCGGACATTAAAGGGCTATGTAGTCGATTTGGCCGGGCGTTTGAGTGGATACCTACGTTGTACGCACCGCGTCTTAATGCTAATTATAGGCAGAATGCACGAGTTGAAAAAAATACTTGCACTTAGGTATATATACCTAAGAGTAAGTAATTTTTACAACTCGTTAACAAAAACTATATTCTATATTCTATAACAAATGTAATAGAATATTGATTATATGCTACGGGTACGATGTACCATAAAACTATATTTTATGTCTCATAGTCATAAGTTTTTCCCATCAGATAGACAGATAGAAAGCTCCGCAAAAAAGGAAACAATACAGAAATAAATACTTATTACAGGAAGCATAAAGAGTGACTTTGTCGCTGAAAGCGATTATATAACTGAATTAATCTGTAATATAAAAATGTATCGCTGAATGTGTTGCTAAGCGCAAATCTCGAGAGCAGCTGAACCGATTTCGCTAATTCTATTTTTAGAATATTCCTTGAAGTACGAGGATGGTTCTTATGGAGAGAAAAAAGAGAAATATTTAAAAAATTGCCTGAAACAAATGACCACCCGGGCGAAGCCGGGACGGGCCGCTAGTATGAAATAAAATAATATCAAAATGTGCCTTATTATTTATTATGAAGCTTAATAGTGGTACCTTACTACTTACTTACCCTATTAACTTCCCGTCACTAAATATTTGAATCTACTATCTCTCAAGACAATGATATCGTTACCTCCGGGTCTTAAATTAACGACATTAAAACAAGCTTCTCTCATTCGTGATAAGACCTTTGTAAGGGGGAATAAATTGGATGATAGTATGCAAGAGTGCTGATAATATAATTAGTGTTATTAATGTAATTATTTTGTAGGTTCCCGAACTTTAACAGACAGTTCATGTCTCCGCGACAGTGGAATATTTTTGTTTCATAATACAGGCTTGATTAAAAAAAATACAAAATCTGAAATTGAACATTATTTATTTATTCTAAGGTTTATGTTATTACTAGCTGCGCCCCGCGGTTTCACTCGCGTGGTGATAGATATTTTGGATAATATACAATATATCTTATACATAAATTGTAGCCTATGTGTTATTCTGATGTATAATCTATATTATTGTAAAGTTTCATTAAAATCCATTCAGTAGTTTTTACGTGAAAGAGTAACAAACATCCATCCATCCATCCATCCATACTTACAAACTTTCGCGTTTATAATATTAGTAGGATAAGGCATAAGCCTTCGCACTCAGGTTAATCTCCATTAAAGGTTCAAGTCCACTGAAATTTGCAATTTTTTGGGATATTATTTAATTTAATAAAGATTAATTATGGGTTAGTTCCGCTATGCACGAGTCCCGCTTTGCTCGGATTCTAAAATACCTAAATAAAAGTGCCGCTATGCTCGGAATCAGATTCGCGGACTGTAGAAAAGAATTATAAACTACAGACCATTTATTGTATTGTTAACAACTGTTTGCCTACATGGCCCTGAGATCGCTGAGTCAATGCTATCGACTCGACGACGTTCCATTTTCTATATGGGATACCTAGTAGTTCAATGTCCACACGTAGAAGGCGCTGTACCAAATCCCATACAAAAGGGAACGTCACCCAATGCGCCACGACAATTTTGCCTCACTAAACTCAAGGCTCAGGACATCCCGCACACGACCATCCGCGTTATTGGTGTATGATATTCTTAAAGTCTCCAGCGAAATTGCCCCCTAACTCGAGTCACGTTCCAGCTATTAGTCCGAGTACTTATACTAAAGTTTCATCGCAAAACGATCGATGAACCATTTAGAAGAATACTTTATAGCACGGGCAATGAACTAGACAGGTGGTCGAATATGGTTAATATTGACAGGTGATTAGAGTTTTAATTGCAGTGTCTTGAACGCTGAATGCAAGTCTCTAAATATGGAACTTCTATAAATCCTAAATTGACTTTTTAAGTTTCAATGTGAACAGTAAACGGAGTAGCAGAAAATAACAAACCGTCATCTTTATCTAAAACATTGTGGGGCAGAAATTGGAGCAAAAACACTTTTCCCGGGCCAAGTAGGTACTTATAAAGGTCAATATAACGCCTATTTTCAGGGATAATTCTCTCCTAATGACCGACGGAAATGATATGGTAATAGAATACCCTCTCATTATCAGGGGTTTGGTTATCATCCGAGAACCCGAACTGTGTGAATGAACTGATAAAACATTATAATATTTGTTCTGAAAAGGATTATATTTTTATCAAAGCCCTTTATTAGCATTTACTTACCAATATTTGCAAATAGCTTATTCTACTCATTAATATACGCATTTTGAATTCTGAAATAATGAAATGAGTAATAGAGAAGTAGTATTTCTTTAATATACCTATAAAGAAATGCCAAAGTATTCTATTTATTTATTACGTATTTGGATTCATAAAATAAATAAAAAAGATAATGCTGAACAGTCACCACAGCTTCATCAGCATTACGAGCTAGATATAGCTATCATCGTAAGCAATTGGAAAATTCCAAGAATTTATTAAACTTTTGATTGGTACATATTCAAACTCTAAAGAAAACATCAAATATCTAGAACGGACCAAAACAAATATTTAGACAATCTTCCAGTTCTAAAATCATCTTCTATCTCGAATATTATCTCCATAACTTTGTTTGGTAATCCAGTCACTTCTATGTAAATTATCCTTCAATGGGTGCTCTCAAACTTTTAACTAGGGAAAAGTTACCGGCTATCGATCCGTAAAGGGCTTTCCGGGAAGTTCTCTCGTTAATATTTGGCCCAATTAGCGCGTATGCTTCATGTTCTGTGTAACAATGATCCATGTCATATTCTTTCCCAAAGACAACGGTCACATAGATCTGAAAGTTGTTCAATGAAATGATGGATTTTATTTTAGATTCCAATTATTATTTTGGTAAAGATTTGGCAGCAGTTAAAAAGAGTAGTCGATGAACAGCTTGAATTACGAAACATAATGTATATTCTGACTTTAGCTAGATGAAAATGAAAATCACCCTAACAAATATATAATAAAATCACGACCCATTGGATCAAAATGCAAAGAAAATAACGCAGCATCGAAAACAAGTTCACGCGACTTACAACAAAATCCTGTTACGTCATGCGGCGATTTTGAATAAACGAAATCCTGCAATTTCGATGAACGAGCTAACAAAAAACAGGGGTGACAAGAGCTTGAGGCTCCCATTTCACGCTGTACCTCCGAATGGGAAGACTTTATGAACATTGCACATCCATAAAGGGGCCAAATGGAGCAATCTTGGGGTTAATTTTTGCTGTAGGCGCTTATGGATATTGCTGATTGTATTAATGCAAGTGTCTTTTGTGGTGCTGTGTCATGGGTTTGTTTTGAACAGGGCGAGACGCACAAAAGAACTCACACAGTTTAATGTTTCCATGGCATTTTTCGCCATGACGATTCAATTTAAATTTAGTTTAAATGTGCCTGTTGTCGTTAGGTCTTTTCCTAGCTAAATGAATACGCTAAAATTAAAAAATCTAAGCTTAGCTTTTTAAACTAGGAAATCCATGATATTTAAAGAAGTTTTTGTGCTTCACATTCAACAAACAACCGGAATATATTACGAGCTAGGTAGAGCCTGCCTTATGCAGATTTATGCAGTCTCAAGCTTATCTCACGGTCCATTTGCTCAGTTCAATCACAGACTAAAGGTAAATCTTAGCTAGGACATTTATATACCAGAACTTTGCTTCTGGAGCCGGTCTCGGGAACTTATATGGCATTGACAACAGAAGACAGAAAAACACAACAGGATAACACAATATTTTTAAGCTAACGCTATCTAAACATTTAATTATAAGTACTCATTTAATTTAATTTATCGCATTTATTTACCCATTTTTCTCGACCCAGTTTTACAAACTGTTGTGTTAAATATACGAAAACACAAATACAGAAACAGTTGTGAAATGGACGACAGACGAGCTTTGGTACGCTTTGAGGCAGCCCAGGGGCGGAAAAGGTTTTTTTTTCCATAGAGGCCGAAAACTGAACGAAGGCTAGTTTTGTTAATGATAGCTAACTATTTTGTACATAAAAATATATCCATAAAGTAATAACTATTTATTATAATTTAGAAGAGAAAAATATTTTGACCGAAATGAATCAAATATTGAATATACCTACAACAACAACCTCATATCGATTTATCTGAGGATATAAACGTAAGATACACTGCCTTTTTTCAAAGCATTTAATCGTAAGATGTTTATTAATGTACTGTATTTTAGAGCCAATAAGGTTTCACTTTGGATAAATTATATAAGTTCACTAGCTGCACCCCGCTTTAGCCCGCATGGAAATCTATATTGTGTCAAATAGTTTATAAACCTTTCTCTTGAATCACTCTATCTATAAAAAAACCGCATCAAAATCCGTTGCGTAGTTTCAAAGACCTAAGTATACATAGGAACAGACAGACAGTCGGAAGCGACTTTGTTTTATACTATGTAGTGATAAAGGAATACAGCTATTCCTATACTCACTGCATTTTAGTTGCGCCCCATATCTCCGATGTCGATAACCGTTCGGTTTTGATGTGAATATTGTGATCATGCATGAGGGGTCAGATTGGCATGGATCTGCAGTGTGTTTTCATGCAATCGTTCGAATAATTTACGTGTAAATCGTTCGATCGAATATACCAGCATCTAACGAATCAATTCAACTGAACAAGCTGAATATCAAAGTTTTGTAAAGAGGAACAACAGACCTTTTCAATTAGATGATAGCATCATCTAGATACATATATATAAAGCTCACAACCCAATCTAAATCCCGATTTACCTATTAATTCACTCTAATTTCAATCTTCACAGGCATCAAACGTAACATGAGAAACTATGGAAGTTTAACAACACATTTCTAGAAATATGAGAGCCAACATTAATTTAACATAGGTTATTCAAATATTCAATTTACAGTATTTCACATCCAAAATCCAAATTAGTTTTGAGATTAATCAGACTCAGACCAGACTTTGACCTTGAGTCTATTATTTAAACATAGATCAGCCTCCAAGTGATGTCTGCTTTACTGGATTAATTTCATGATAAACGAAACTTAGAACATTAGAACATCCTTAAAATTTTTCGTAATAAAAACGCTATCCCAACGATCGCCACGCATAGAGAGGCTACGTACGTACGTGTGTGTGTCTAGCTTCGCTTTGCAAGGAAATGTATTTGATAATATCATCTTTAAACCACGCACAAATACCAGTTTAATGACGTTATTGATACACGCGTGGTTTACTGGAATATGGGACCCATGCAGCTCAACAATATCAACAACGATATGCATGCGGTTTACGTAGATCCACGTTGTCAAACAAACGAACCCACGCAGCTAAAATTAGTCCAAGCACAGCGTACGTGTATAGTGTTTACTACATTAAAAGGTCTACGTTTCCAATGTAGTAAACACTATACACGTTGTCATATAAATGCATCCACGCAGCTAAACTGTGCCGCGTGGCTATGCACAGCATGCGTGGCGGTAGGAGCTTTTAAGCAGTTAGCTAAAAAAAATAATGAAATTTGAGGGTTGGACATTTGTTCTGTATTTTATGATTACTTGGACCAAATAGCTTCTTCTAGATGCGACCAATGCTTGATAGTTATAAACATGAGCACAGACAAAAATGTGTCTCTAATTCCTACATTAACAGAAAAGGAAACGCATTCCACTAAATTCTCGCTTATGCTTTTGCATAATGTCCGATTAAACATGAGCTTAGGTTTAGAAGGCTGTTTCATTCGTTATCACGCTTCACTGCGATTAGCATGCCTGCTCGTCAGGATGGAATTCAAAATAATGTGACACAAATATTTTTATTTTAACGCTGAATACCTTAATAAAATCTTTAGTTAGATTCTAAGGTTTTTATTGTTATAGTGCGTACTCGGGGTCATCTAAATTATTTAATTTATTAAGTTAGATATTACGTGTTGTAAAAAATAAAATAAAATAATAATGAATAAAGAATTGTTAAAATAGTGGTAGTACTAGTTCGTTGTTACCATAAACAAAGGCACTGATAACCTTCAAAACGCAGTCTGTTACATATTATGTCAATAAAATCAATTAGTATGAATAATACAATCTTTCACGTCGTTAATCTCTGCCAGCAAATGCTTGTAACATGTAAACTTTTACGAAAAGCCTTAATATTGTCGCAGATCAGAGGCGCTACTCGTGTTAGTTTATAAAAAAAAGGTGTATTTAAATATTAACTCGTAACATGCATTTTATATTAACGGCAATAGATGACAAATAGCTAGCGGGCTGCTAACGTTTGTGGGAAGCCATTTTGCCAATGTAAAATGTAACATAAAGTTAAAAAAGTGAAAGCCCACATTTGAATGCACATTATTATGCTGCGTGGTAGCGGTGTTAGATTAATGTGTGCAGAGAATTACAAAAAATGTTTTGCACACATACCTAGACTAGACTTTGCCCATGGGCAAGTTCAAAGGCACATTACACTCTGTCTGTAAACGTATTTTTAATATTCTAACAAAACATTATTTTTATCAGAATATTATTGAAACGCTTCTCAAAAAACAGATCCCAATTTAAAATATCTGATATATTTTCTACTTACCGACGATTCAAACAAAACAAAATTATGCTAGAGAAACATTGTAAACATAGAAGAGAACCATAAATTCTTGTAAGGGCAATTCATATAGAATGATTATTCGTATATTGGTCCTACAATTACAATGGATTTACATACAGATTTGGTTGAATTGAATTCCCAGTTGGCTTGTTAATTTGTCTAAAAGGATAGTATAAGGAATTTATGGAAGCAGTGTGGATTGCTTTCTATGGCCGAGAATGAATGAAATATTCACAAAACGGTAACCCAACTTTTGCTACAGAGTTGGTAGACTTTTTTTTATAAAAAAAAGTTCAGTGCTAATTGAAGAATTGGAGCTGTTATCCCACTAATAATAATTGTAAAGGTGAAAAGTTGTAAAGATGATTTTTACCGAAGAAACTAACAATCTGAAATGATCGCAAAATAAATTTAGCATACATCAAGCTACTGAGGCAAAAACTACGTTGTACTGATACGATGTGCGAAATCGCGAGCAGTAACAATTTCTAAACAAAACTACACTGTTAAAGTGCAAGTCCCATCACATTCTTCGACGCTCCAGTTGAACCAAACAATCTCAAATCATGATGTCTAAATAACTCAAATGGCCCGTCAAATTGCAGCAACTATTGTCGGTAATAACCGTTTCTGGCTCTAGTACAAAGGATCGAAAGTTATAAAGTATCACTCTGCGGCGAAATCACTACATAGTATAAAACAAAGTCGCTTCCCACTGTCTGTCTGTCCCTTCCTTCTTTGTATGCTTAGAATCTTTAAAACTACGCAACGGATTTTGATGCGGTTTTTTGCATGGTTATTCAAGAGAAAGGTTTATAAACTTGAATTTGACATATAGATTTCCTCGCGGGTGAAGCCGTGGGCCGCAGCTAGTTAATACTAAAGAAGAATTCTCTAGGGGAAATAGTTTTGAGACTATAATGTGTAAGTTTTAGCCCAGATTATACACAAAGTGCCCGGAGGATTTACGTAATTATATCTAGGTTGGTTATATCCATGAAAACATTGATTCCATGTATTCAGTGGCTTAGTCGTGAAGAAGAAAATTAGTAACTTTATATTTCCTACAAATAACGTGGGAATTGACCCACTTATGATGTGAAAGTCAAAGTCTTATAAACTAACTGCCCGGCGCGGCTTCGCCCGCGTGGAAATTTATGTGCCAAATGGTTTATAAACCTTCCTCTTGAATCACTCTATCTATTAAAAAAAAACACATTACAATGCGTTGTCTAGTTTTAAAGATTTAAGCATACAGACAAACGTAGTGTAGGACGCCCTCCGACCAGGATGCGTCAAGCTGAAGACAGGGCGCTATGGCGCTTATTGAGGGAGGCCTATGTCCAGCAGTGGACTAATATAGGCTGATGGTAATGATGATGAAGCATACAGACAACGGGAACTTTGTTTTATACTATGAATGTAGTGAGGTGGCAAGTATACATGCCCTAAATGTTAGATTTGAAGTGACACAGACCGAGCTCGATCTAGTAATCGTTTTATTCACCATGATTGCGTTCAAGTGAATAGCTAAGTTCTCTTTTTGCCCTTCGGTTTCGTCGAATAATTGTAACTATTGGAGAATAGCGGCACGTGGCGAGCTGAGTGTTTTGTTGGAAAATTGCATAGCCCGCAGTTATAGTGTGCACACTTTTGGGGTAAATCATTTTAATAAATGTATTTTTAGCCTATACCTTCTGGTTTTCTCAGAAAAATATGACAGAACTTTAAAATTATTCGAAATTACTTTAATTTAAGACCTTCGCCCACCGCGCCACATCGGGTCGTCAAAAACTGTGAAATTGTTTTAAATAGCCAGTAAGCACTTTATAATAATTTGCTTACCAATAACTAGAGTTTCTTTTTGTAAATATGTACTTTTCTTTGACTGAAAGTATAATAAAATTATGCGATGAATTCAATTACTTAGAATTTCAGTAATAAAAACCATTGCCATCTAAGGCGTCTGTACAATGTCATATTTTCTTGTCCCCCAAGCTTTTAGACAAGTGAGAGGCTAGAAGACATTTATTTTGCAAATTTACCATGTGGCTCATCCCTTTGGTGTAATAGGACTATATTTGCCCAAATTTACTGCATTTTAAAGGGTGCATAACTTACTTTAAGCTAATTATTTTGTAATAGGGTCGTCCCAGATGGTACAGTTTAAAATTGGGGGCTAAGTTAGTCAAAGAAAATTTTCTGTGACAAACTTTGAAGGAAAATTTTAATTAAATTGTGTCATCATGTGAATAAAATATCGGTTGGGGCGTAATAGAAAAGCGAGATGAATATTTAGGGTGTGCTGTATGCAAATGATTACTAAATTTGGATTGCAATTAAGCCTAGTTCATAGTTCAATTTATTGGTAAACAAAAATATTACACGTCAAATAGTACATACCTTAACATATACTTAAGTATATTAGATGGTATCATTCAATTGGTAATTATTCGATTAGAATATGTAAAATTATACATTTCAATTAAAAATTATACAATAAATTCATAATTAATTATTCGGTCATCTAGCAATAATATTAAATTAAATTATACAATAAATTTATAATTAATTATTCGGTTATATAGTAATAATAGTAAATAATAACGATATTAAGCATCCTATTTTACAAATTCGTCAATCCTGTAGAAGGATTGTTCGACCAGCCAGTTCTTTAATTTGTATTTAAAGGATTGCGTTGAGCTCGCACTCGTTATCATGATTGGGAGACGATTGATGGTGGCTTAGCCTTACATGTTGGACTATGTTAGGTAAGTGAATAAGATAGAGATATCAATCACACTATAACACAAATATTATAATTAATGCGAAAGTAGAGAAAATAATAAAGGAGTAGGGTGGTCATTTTTGTACTTATGGATATAGAGCCTGATAAATTGAGGGTTCAGGTTATGAATAAGAGGTTCGATCAAACTTTATTTTCATTCAATGTTAAAAATAAAGTACAAAACATCATGCATGCAAACTGAGCCGCAGGCGAAGGCAAGTTTGATAAACATTATGTGTTCTTTTTTGCAAAATGTAACTAGCGAACATACATCGAACTCCTTTCCTATCCTTTCTAAACCCCCACGTAGTCGACATCAAAAAACGAAAAGACCTTTTAAAATGGAGCACATTTCAGCGATTCTGCAATATGAGCTTCGATAATAGGAAAGACCGGTTTTGGGCCCGACGTCCGGTTCCCAATTTACACGTGACCCTTTACCACGTCACACATGTTCAACAAACGAGGTATCTTTGGACACGTAATTAGAAAATTCCCAAACGTCGGTTTGTCTGTCCGACTTTGGGATGGGAGTCGCAAATTAGTTTTCTTTTTAGTTCTTTGATTATGTTGTAGCGAGCGACTGCCCACGTTATAAAGAAGCTTTTATATGATCTATCATAGGGCTTTCTTATCTGTATAGTAATATATGTATAAACTGTCTTTTACTAAGCTCTTTTTTTGCTTATATATGTTTCGTTATAATATGAAGTGTTGCGAAACGTGTTGGAATGTTTTTCATTTTTTTATTCAGATAATCCTAAACTATTATTATTTGATTTTTAGAAGAGGTGTATGTCTGTTTATTAAGAGACTTCAAAAATTCAAAAAGGGAATAAGTTCTATGTTCAGCTGTATGTATTTACGTCGATTTCTCCGTCACTTCGATTCACAATCGACCGATTATAGATATTATTTTGCAATTGTATAGAAAAAAAAGAAAAATTATAAGAAGGAAGTCTTAAAAATTATAAACATGTGTTTATTAAAATTCCCGATGAATTAATATTTATCCCGTCAAGCTAAAAAAAGAACATAATTCTTTTTTTAAATCACGACTACCTACAACGATTTTGGTGATATCTTCGCCATTTCTTAATAGATTTTGTTGATACTCCTTTTTAAAGCCCTCAATTTTTTTTTTACTATTCCTTATTATGTTTCTTTGTGATTATTGTATCATTATGTATTGTTAAATAATAGAACTTATTGATAAAAGGTGTACCTACGGTGGAATAAAAATATACAAAAACACAAATGGGAAAACGCCCTTACAACTTTAACAGCAAAAGAACCACATTAAAAGTTTTCATTGTTGTTTTATTTCCTTGTAAGTTTTCAATTAATGGAATATAATAGGTAGAATTGCCAGCCCCGACGGCATTGCGGTGCACTTCTGTAATTGGTTCGGATAAATTAACAAAGTGGTTTAAAAGAGTGATGTCTCATGGGACGACGTAATTGAAGGTTCCGCCCATTGCAGTTTTGCACGATTTTTTTATTATTGCTTTTATGTTTTTGGAGTTCTGTTTTAAATGGGTCAGATTTTTTATTTATTTAGTTTGATTGAGCTATGCACTTCTGTAAGAACTTTAGGCAAGGCATACGCGTAAAGGCTCGAATGACTTAAGGAAGAAGGAATTTTTGATTTTCGTAAGGTGCCAGTATTTTTCAAAATTCTTAGTCTATGGCGAAGGTGTCTTACACTATAATTCGGATTGGCAATTGAAAGAATTAACTTACAATTAAGAAAACTCCATAATTTTAAGCTTGAATAGTATATAATTTTCTGCCACTGTTGTTTGTGATTTCCATATTCCTACATCGCACAGGCTGCTTTCGCATAAACAGCATGAATAAAGCTGTACACCCACCACAGCCATATGACGCCGGCCAAGCTGCCCGTATGTAGGTGAGTAAACATTGTATCTTTATGCATTTAATTTGAACGCCAATGGACACACGCAATCGCGCCGGCGTGGCGCAGTGGTTTGGCGGATACACGCCTGGTGCTAAGATAAAGGGATTTTGGAAGTGCTATGCTTAAGGCAAGGTTTTGGAAGGCAGTTAGCAGCGCTGCGGCAAACCCGGCCAGAAGTGGCAGGACGAACTTGACTAACTTACGGAAAGCGATCGTTCATAGTACATTCCTGTACTATGACGCTCTCGTGTTTTGTGCAAGGGTGAATATAAGCTGCAGCAAAGGCTGCAACAGTTGGACATAAATGTAAGTTCATATGAACATATAGAACATGTTTATTTTGCTGCACTGTATTTTTAAAATGGTGCAATTTAATATGGATCCTATATTACTCCACTGCTAGACATAGGCCTAAGTTATCGACATAGCTCTAAGAATTAGCAAGCTGAAGTGGCAGTGGGCAGGCCATATCTCGCGAAGAACCGACAGCGACTGGGGCAAACGTGTTCTTGACTGGATACCACGACTCGGTAAACGTAGTGTAGGAAGCCCTCCGACCAGGTGGGATGAAGACCTGCGAAAGACTGCAGGTAGATGCTGGATTCGTCAAGCTGAAGACAGGGCGCTATGGCGCTCATTGGGGGAGGCTTCTGTCTAGCAGTGGACATCATAGGCTGATGATGATGATGAAACATAGGCCTGCCCTAATGAGCACCGCAGCACCCTGTCTTCAGCTGGTTGCATCCAGCATTTGCCTTTTCGCGGAATCGTCATCTCATCTGGTTGTAGGGCGTCCTACACTAATAATGTACTACATTATGTATATAACAACTTTTCGTAGTAAGTATGACGGCGATGGAACTGGTTTAGTACGTTAGTTTTTTTCTGGATTCGAACTTGATTATAGTTTTTTTCTAGCGAACTGTACCTTCCATTGTTTAAGGTAG
Organism: Eupithecia dodoneata; assembly: GCA_947044415.1. Classification (NCBI taxonomy): domain Eukaryota; kingdom Metazoa; phylum Arthropoda; class Insecta; order Lepidoptera; family Geometridae; genus Eupithecia; species Eupithecia dodoneata. Next base: position 4,793,790 of record OX345665.1, read on the forward strand.
AACTGAGAAATTCGTAGCATAGCGGCACTTATTGTTAGGTATTTTAGAATCCGAGCAAAGCGGGACTCGTGCATAGCGGAACTAACCCTTTGAATTGTTTTGTCAAGTAAGCTGTATTAAACTGTCGAAAACTTTTCCGTTTTGCTATTTTACAAACTCATACAAGACGTAGGTACATATCATTAAGTTGATATTCAGTGCAAAGCCAAGTCAACAGAAATAAATCTTTTAAACAAGTTTTACCTCCGTCTTTCTGCCATATCTAGTAACTCTACAGCGTGAAATTGCACCATGTGTATTTTGTAGGTTAACTGTAAATTTTGTGTGGTATGTTGCTATTCACTGTGCTTTATCACATTCAATGGTCTGTAATCGACTTTGCTAACATTTTTAGTATTACCTAGGTGGTACCAAAGCAGTTAACAGATGCTTTTTTTAACCCTAGTTCGCTAACCTTAATTTCGAGTAATGTTCTGACTAACTATTTGTATGACGTATTAAAACATTAATAATTTGTTCAAATTTTTTATTAATGAGTAAACATTTAATTATATTTTAATTAGAGTCAAATTTCGTGGTATATTTTGGAAATAATCTATAAAAAATCCAAAAATAATAAATTATGCTCCCTGCAAATCGCCTGAGCTGCAACTCTTACAGAAGTTAAAGGTCTGTAACAGTTGACTCTTTTGTAGTATGTAAAGGGTGTTAAAAGTTCTAGAATCGCCTTGATTAAACTGCCTTACCTGAAATGCATAACTTTTCAGAGTTCAGCGATGATTTGATTTCATATTTGAATAACTGAGCATAGTTTTTTATGAAACCATGCTCGTCATACGGGCCAATAAATAAATAAATAAATAATGCTGGACAATTCACACAGCATTATCTAGCCCCATGGTAAGCAGAGCTTGTGTTATGGGTACTAGATAACTGATATACATAATACAATACATTACATAGATAGATATTTTTTTTTATTATATATATAGAAAACGACCAGAACACCCGAAACAAATATCTGCAGATCGTACACACATTTGTTCCGAGGCGGGAATCGAACCCGCAACCTCATGCGTCGCAGGTGGACCTTCGCCCACCGCGCCACATTGGTCGTCTAATCACATTGGTAGTCAATACGAGGTCGTACCTCGAATATGAGATCGATGAGTTACATTTATTAAAGGCTCAACACCAACAAATTAAACTTTGCAACATTTCCATTGCAGTTTTCGACTGGCCAGCACCACTCGAGGGCAAACAAACCATTCTGATTAACAACTTGCGTTGAATCAATCAATTTAATTGCTTTCAAAAGAGCATTCATTTTAAAATTGTGGGAAAACAAATAGGATCATGAAATAATGAGAAATTCACAACTGTAATGAGGTACTTTTGAAAATCAGTGTCCTTATTCAGTACCTACTTAATACTGCATAAAATTTTCTGATGAAATTGTATTTTGATTTACGCAAAAACCTACTTACGACTTTTTTGGGTTTACATACCAAAGTCGGTGACACAGACCGGCGGGTTGGTGCGGCATTTCGATGTATGAATCAAATAAATATTAATTATAGGTAAACTAAAGCCGCTGTCCCACCGCAATTATATATTGTAGGTATTCGACAGTGTTTTGTCAAAATTGCCGACTTGGTTGTGTAGACCAATGCCGATTAACTACTATTCTTCTCAATCAACTATTGGATGAAACGGATAATATCTATATAGAGGTAGATTCTATAGATGCCGTAGTGTAGGACGCCCTCCGGCCAGGTGGGATGATGACCTGCGAAGGACTGCAGGCAGATGCGTCAAGCTGAAGACAGTCGCTATGGCGCTCATAAGAGGATGTGTATATCCAGCAGTGGACTAACATAGGGTGATAATGATGATGAGTTGTCAGTCACAATCACAATCAAATTATCGCTTCACCTACAGAACAAACATTGTAATAAAATAACCGCTTACATAGCCGGTTCATCGCACTGAAAACTAAAAGGCACTGACGTCACCGATTAACCTAGATGCTTTTCAGGCTTTCAGACGTAATAATACTATTTCATAGATTCAGTAGAGTGATTATAGACCAAGTTCCGTTGTAACGAGATTGACTAAACATGTCATCTTATAAACTTAGTAAACAGGATTTTTTTAAAGGATTTGACGAATAAATAAATGATATATGATGAAAATATTAGGTCAACTCTCAGACCACTAAAAAATTATCGACTAGACTTTGCATGAACACAATACTTGAATGTAAAAAAGCAATATATCTGTGAACGAAAAAATGCTACGGTTTTGTCTTCTTCAAATTATATACCTACTGATAATTATGACTAGGTAGTTTTAACGACTTGTAGGTAAGGATGGCTTACTAATTAAGATAAATCTTTCTATAAATCAGCTGAAATAAAACAAACACCGCCCGGATCTAGATTTTAGAGCCCCTAGTGTGCTATCCACGTTTCACCTGGACATCGCCATTTATTTCAATAAAGCTACGCTAGATTCGCATCGAACGATGCAAACAGAAGTAAACATTCCACGTATCGTCATAAAGGCTATTTTTATTGCTTACAGTTAACATAAAGTTCATCCTGTTTCATGCCGTTTCATCCCCTAACGTCCCTGAATGCAATCCAAACGCAGTATTACGGAACAGTTGTGATATTGCATAGAAGCGGTACTCGACAGCTTGACGTTAGTTAACCGTTTTATGTTAGGTTTAAAGGGGCGTCGTCGATAGCCAATTTAATATTTTAATATACATAGATTGAATTTATATAGATTTGCATACATTTATTAAAAAAACTCACAAAGTACACCTAAGAAGATGGTGAAAAAGAATTTTAAAAAAAATTGTTTTAGAAATCTTATTTAGCATGCCACGCTTAGTTGATTGGTAGTTATTTTTAAAAAGTGATTGCTATTTTTTTTTTATTCTACATAAAATTATTTCAACGATGGAAAAGATACAATCATGTAGCATTTGAGAAACGTTTGATTATCTGAATATGAAAATGTGAAAAATGATGAAAAGAGCTCTTAGAAAACCTAAAGCACTGTGGGAGTTTCGCTTCTTTAAGCAACATTAGTCACTCTATTTTATTTTATGCTAGAAGTAGAAATTATATGAGCATTTACTTTCAACGATGCAGTCGAGAAGTCTTGAGGCGGTGAGGGTTTAGCTCGGAATTATTTCTATGTTTATATATTTAGGTCGGTAACTGGGAAATTGTAAAGGTTTTTATTAGAAAACGTGGCGATGTTCTTTTTGATTGTGCTTTACTGTACTGCAAATTGCAAACTGTACTGTAAAGTAGAAGAATTGGAGCAATGGTGGGCTTACAGCTTAACTCCATAAGTACGCAATAAGAAAAAAGAAATACCATACTCTGCAATGAAAGCATTTCTTTAAAGCTGTAAAGCTTCATATTTGTTTTCTAGATCTTTTTAGGAGACATCTTGTTTTGACCTCAAACACGTCCCCACTGAATTTGAAAGTAGCTGGAGTTTTCAATAAAAGAGCTATTAGCACTAAAACTTCCGGATTGAGTTCTAAAAGCGAAGGAGCAAGTTGAGTTAAAATTCCTTCAAATGGATACTTTATATGCCAGCCTCGCTTTGACCGTCTGCTACTTTCTTCGATATTGGACTCCCACTAATTTTGTTTACTTATTCATTAAAATGGAGAGAAATGGGGGCCTCAGTAATGTGGCCCGGATTACGTTTTATGGAAAACTGAAACGTAAAAGAGGATGTTCGAAAATAACATTTAGAAGCGAGTTTATGGAAAGCTTTTGGGTTCGCATGTTTTTTTAATGCAGGTAATGAAGTCGAATTCAAATTATCAAAAGTGAAATGAAAGCTTTCTGTTAGCTATTTATTTTTACCCTAGTTTATACGCACGTAAGAAGTATTTATATGTGTAGTACACGTTGTTAGGAGAGTTTTAAATGAATATAGACGAAATACGATAGAGAGAAGACAGAAAAATTATGTAAAAAGTTTGTAGTCATTAAGTATAAAGGATGATATATATGATATCTAGATAGATATATCTATATATAAAGGATGAAGTATAAGTGATGCAGTAAAGGACCATGGAAGGTAAAAAAAATGTCCTTCATTTAAGTATAAATACTTGTGTTAGAAGGTCTCGCTCTTCTATAACAGACATTTCTTAATACATTACAGACTTAAGTGGTGGTGAACTAAAGTGGACCTCGGGCAGGGACAGAATTTAGTTAAGATAAAGCGAGATAACATGGCAATATTCCTTGCTATAATAGTAAACATTCTGTTTGCCTTTACAAAACAAAATTCCTAGAAATATTGCAGAAACATCCCATTTCAAAAACAAGATCATACCGTATGCAGCTTTGCAAACCATTCACAGGAAACAAATCCTCATTCTCACATTTGAAACACCTCAGACAAATCTCAGGAGTGAAAAATCCTGGCTGTGAACACTGCATACGATATTCTTATAACAAATCAGATTTACAAAATGCATTGGGGGATCTGGGGCTCCTGACGGACTGCCGAACAGTACCCTGAATAATTCATTCACCACCCGAAACTTTACCGCAGAACTATCGAACATTGCTTTGTTTTACAGTTTATGAAATGCTGCCTGCTGTTTTATTTAAGTTTAGAATATACAGACTGCGTTCCGTGGAAAAGTTTGTTGGTTTATTGTTAGGTTTGCAAATTTTTATTGTTCTCTTCAGATTTGTTTGTTGTTTTTTTTCTGTTCTAGCATTGCATAAGTTTCAATACCATTTAAACTTCTTCTATATACTTGATGCATGTAATGTCTTTTTAGGATTCCGTACCCAAAGGGGAACCAACATTTTTTTCAGCGGAACGCAGTCTGTATATACAGCAGGCAGCATTTCACAAGCTCCGCAGTCCATCCGTCCGTCTATCTCCAAGCTGTATCTCATGAACTGTGATAGTTAGACAATTGAAATTTTCACAGATGATTTATTTATGTTGCCACTATAACAAGAAATACTAAAAAACAAAAGGAATAATTAATAAAATAAATATAAAATACAACAGATATGATTTTTTTGCTGTTTTTATAGATAATGGTACGGAACCTTCGTGCGCAAGTCCGACTTGCACTTGGCCTGTTTTATTTTGTAATGGTCTGCATCTGATGTACAAAGTATTTTTATATTGCTGTTATAATGTTTTATGATTTTTAAAATGTGTCTTTATAAACATGAGTCATTTATCTTTTCAGTGGCCAATTTGGAATAAAAGCTAAATCAGAGGGTTGCAATGCCGCAAAAGCCATCAATCCGCTTTCAATTCACTAATAGACTTCAATGAGCATTCCAATAACTCTTGCTGTAAGCCAGACCACGTGCCTTCATGCAACATTCGTTAACCATTCGCAGACGCACAAATCGCTTCGTTTGCAAAGACAAATTACTCCTGTCTACAGCACCGAAGGAATTTCCTAAAAAAATACCCTAAAAAGAGTTGGAAATCCAATATCGAGTTTAAGCTTTGCTTTTTTGTTTAACTCTATCGAATTTGAAATTTCACGCCTTTGAATTTTAAGCACTTTGTGCTATAGCGTGGGTAGCCATTTTCCTGAGCTCAGGATCGACATTTGAGTCGATGGAAAAATGTTATTCGGATAGGTAGTACGAAAGTGTTGTTATTGAAGATTTTTATGAAATTTACAATAGTGATAAAAGGTAAATTATGTTAAATATTAATTAGTTATGAGAATAAGGAACAATAAGATATACCATACCTTATGAGAATAAATAAAAAATAATGAGAATAAATAACAATAAGGTGAAAACAGAGAAATTGATGGTATCAGAGTTATTTAGAGGATTACAAAAAAACTTTATTTGTAGTTATTCCTAGCCCATGGGAATTTATTTATGGGATAAAATGTATGCCTATGTTTTATTACAGGCATAGAACTACCTGTATACAACATTTCAGCCCAATCTGTTTAGTAGTTTTGGCGTGAAGAGGTAACAAACATCCAAACTTTCGCATTTATAATTCTACGCTTAGCGTTTTTACAAATTTCACAAGAGAAGAAGGTTTTTGCTTCAATAATTATCCGACCACAATAAATGTTTCTCGTGGCATGTTATACCATTGTTTTTGCCACCTTTTGTGTCCACTGTGTGGTATTTGACGCCATCAGTGGCAATGCGAGGCGCTTTACAAAGAACATGTCCAGCATCCAAACTACAGCATTAGTTCTGTAATTAAGATAAATTAGGCGAGATAAATGCTCTAAACAGCATACCAAGAACACCTAAAAAACTAATTTACTGAGTGGAGTGAGATCTCGGTGTAAAGACAGACATACAGTTTGATACGGTAGCTGCCTCTGAAGAGTTTAATATTAGTACAAAATGTTGATAAACTATTAATAATATTACTATTTAAAAAATCTAAGACCGAAAAAGTGGAACTCTTTGAAAAAAAAGTAGTTTCCGTATCATTGTAGGATTTTCAAATTCAAATTCATTTTTTTTTATTTCTTTAGTCTTACGAATAAGCACTAAGACAAGTCAAACAGATTATATTACTTTTCACTTCAATTTTTTGTCCACCTTTGGAAGAAGTAAAAAGAATAAGATAATGTTTCTGTTTCAAATGGAAACTAATGATTGATTAATTACGTCTTACTTCTTATATTGTGGAGTCAAACAATGTTGGTAACTGTTGGTAATAGTTTTTTCTTCTTCTCAATTTTACATTTAGATAAATATTGCGAGACCTCAGTTCTGATCAAACTAATGTCTGGTTCCAAATCTCAAGCAGCCAAGCAATGCGAGTCCGCCGCGGATGGTGCTTTTGTTAGTGCCTCAGGTGTTTTTGGTTTTGTCTTAGGAATGCTATTCGAACCAAATATAGATTCCATCATCATAGTTAACTTTTTGGTATCGACGACCGTTTAAAATGCAATGTCTAAAATCCTGCCTATTGATCGCGCCGAACTTTAATCACAAGTGTTTTCTCGTCGATTTACTTGAATTGATTTATAATTGTTTTACAAATGTATAATACATAAATAAAAATAAAAAGCTATTTAAAAAAATTCTTTAATTTTTTTTATTTTAAATATATCATTTATAAAATAACTTTAACGTTGTGTCAAGCGGACAGACAGACACGAGAGTGGGTTTCAAAAAGCGCCATAAAAGTTTAATCCGTTTTAAATCCAATTGACCGTTAACTTTGGAAAAGCAAATGAAAGAGCTGCTAAAGTGCCAGTAAAAGCAAAATGGAGGATATTTCAGATTATCCTGCGATGTAAAAGGACGATGCACTTGAATAGGGTAGGAGTTAAGGCCAAATATTGTTTTATGTGCCATAGTTTTTAAATAAAGAAGGATTTCTTCAATATAATACCTTATGTGTTACCTGTTGTTATACGGATGAACCGAGGACAGAGCCCTGCGGTACATACAACCTTTGTAAATACAGACACCGAAGACTATTTCCAATAAATTATATTAAAAAATAAGAATGTTGGACAATCCACACAGCATCCTCTAGCCCCAAGCTAAGCAAAGCTTCTGTTATGGGTATGTACTAGATTTCTGATATATTTAATACATATATAGATATTTTTAATATACATAGATAACGACCAATAAATCTCTTTGTATCCTATAATTGAAGTTTCCTGATTTATGTGTCATGGTGTACGTAAGCAATCGAATGCTTTTGACAAGAAGCAAAATACGCCTAAACTATATTGCGACTTCTCCCAAGTTTCAAAAATATACGATACTCTTCTATACACCGACATAAGTAGTTGAACTGCCGCGAGTAAACCAATTGCTTACAACTTAGCATTGTCATTGAAATGCCCAACCAATTGACGTAAAATAAAATTTTGCTGAATGTAGGCAGTAGGTAGGAAATTGTTGAAAATTTTTGGCAACACCCCGTTTGTGTCTAGTATCATTACAACCCTTCTTCTTGCTTGAAATAACGAAAGAAAACCAACAATGCCTTCACATCTATGACGCCTACAAAAAGAGAAATTCAAATTGAGCATGATCCTGTCTCAATAAGCGGCTTGGCTCTCTTGCGTCTCGTATACGCCAATTGTTTGTTTCACACGAGACTATTCGCAATGAGAAGATGAGAGAAATAAACTACCTGTTATCCTCATTTTGGGGTAAATAATTTAATTTGTGCTGCACTAATACAAAGCTCCAGTGATAACATAGTAGGTATAAATACCATGAGGCAATTATGTTTCCCGAGCTTCGCGTTGTCTGGTTAGTTACACCGAAATTTAATTATTTTAGTTAAAAAGCTTTTACGGACGCAACTGAATCTTCCGTCTTCACTTTTTTCGGCAATCTCATATCTCAAAACGTTTCGGTGTTGGAACACACCGACAGATACTTTGGTATCCAAACATTGAACATTGAGTAGTGATTTGGTAAACGCACCGCTCTGATTTATAGGTCTGGCTTTCACATCCCCTGATATTTTGAACTTTATGGCGAAGCACGAAGAGTCAAGGAAACTTTGGGCTGTAAAGTTTTTCAGTTACTTAATCTTGTGTGCATGCGTTCCGGGTATGGTTGAACGAATTTAATATCAGATTCTTTCTCGTTTATTTTGTTGGCAAGTTATCACTTTTTTGGATTGCTTGATCGGAAGATCGTGACGCATCTGTCTGTGTTTTTGAACTATGGAAGTTCCCATTACTATTAACAAGATATAAATACTCCTATTTAATTTAACACTCACAGAGAAAATTATCTCCGACCAGGTGGGATGACGACTTGCGAAAGACTGCAGGTATAGATGCTGGATGCGGCAAGCTGAAGACAGGGCTCTATGGCGCTCATTGGGGGAGGCCTATGTCCAGCAGTGGACTAATATAGGCTGATGATGATGATGAGAGACAATTGTGGAGAATTTAGTACACATGTGTTATTAATTTCTTATATCTGTGCAATGTATTCGCTGTATGAAGAAAATACCAACAAATCAAACACAAACAAAACTAACAATCCCAAATTAACACTTACCAACATCATAGATGGTCAAACGTACGGTTTATGAACATAGCTGATAAAAATTAAAGTTAATTGACACAAGACCACTGCAATTACAAAATAAAAAGAAACCAAACAGAAAAAGTCACAAACGCCTGATCCATTATTCAGTCTGACATTGATTTCACTTCGAGCAAATTGAAGCGATTCATTTATTTTCTTACGAATTCAGATGTGGGTTAAAATAACTTATTTTTTATTAATACATTTATCAAAGAAAATTTATTGGGAAAGGAGTTTAATAATGCTACTAATGTTACTCATTAATAATGCGCTCGAATCTTTTTTTATGTGTCCAAGTAATTTTTACATGGGTTTAATCCTCCATCGATTATTATCTTAAATTTTCGTAAATAACAGTAAAATAAAGTACATCGACTGGACACTGCCTATATCAATATCAGATAGGCTTATAGATAGGTACCTATACTATAGTTCAAGTAAAGTGCTCTCACATTATGCTAGGTATACCAAAACATACCTTCGGAGCTTTATTTATTTAGTAGCATGAAATCGTGATCGCATCAAATAAAGCTATTTGCTGAAAAACTTTTGCACTTGGCCACTTTCCAAGTGTCAGATGAATTTATTTTTCACTTTGCAGAAACCTGTTTGGGCATCTTTACTCTAAGTTGATAAAGTTTTCTTTTCAATTTAGGTACCAACTCTTTAGCAACACACCAGATTTGATAATAAAAAAATAAATAGCCGATGGATGACAGATAAAGTATTTTTTTTGAAACTCAGCCCCACACATACATAATACATACAAACAACAATTTTACAGTACACTTATTAGGACTGTATTGTTTTCTGTTTTACGTGGTATAATAAAGTGTTTTTCTATCTATCAATCAAAGCGTTTCGTTAATCAAAATCGACTAAGTCAAGTGATTTACAAAGTCAAACTGAACTCGGGGGTCAGTATGAGTAAAGTATCTCTATAATATAAAAATGAATCGCTGAATGTGTTGCTAAGCGCAAATCTCGAGAGCAACACAACCGATTTTGCTAATTCTTTTATTAGAATATTCCTTGAAGTACGAGGATGGTTCTTACGGCATTTGTCTGAAACAAATGACCAACCGGGCGAAGCCGCGACGGGCCGCTAGTGGAAAATAAAAAAAACATCGTGTTTTAGTTAAATTTTTAGCTAGGTAAAGAAATACCTTTGGCCACAGATATTGTTCTACCTCTTGATTGTTTGAGCTGTCTCAATCGTAGGTCTAATGCAATACTATGCAATACAAATACTGGTTCTAAGACAATGCATTTCTTTGATCTATCTGTATCAGTATCGCCTTTGTCAGATTCATATACGCTTCCCCAATATCTTTTGACCAATGCTCCCAAGTTATAATAGAGTCCAATATATCAACAGCTTACATCACCAGCATCGCATGACCCTCGGCCTTCCGTCATATTTCAGTGAACCCGATCTTAAAAGAATCCGTCATGGTTGTGAATGAATCAGTGTTGTTTCATACCACTATAGTGATGGGAAACTGCTTCTGAAATATCTTATAATATTTTGTCAGTTATCATATTTCGTTCTCCAAAAAATAAAACGGTAAACTACCGAGAATGGAAAATACCTAATAATAATCATTCCTAAAAAAGTAGACCTACACTGTCTGCTTATTTAAGCATTCAAATTTAATAATTTAATTTAGTTTGGTTTTTAGATAAAAAACAGCTCATTTTTATATCACTTGTCCGAGTTAAAGAGCAAACTTTTTTTTGTGTTTTATATTAAGTGATTATTTTATTTATAACTAGCGGCCCGTCCCGGCTTCGCCAGGGTGGTCATTTGTTTCAGGCAATTTTTATTTTTTTCTCTATATTCTCTCCGTAAGAACCATCCTCGTACTTCAAGGAATATCCTAAAAAAGAATTAGCGAAATCCGTTCAGCTGCACTCGAGATTTGCGCTTAGCAACACATTCGGCGATTCATTTTTATATTATAGACTAGTTGTTGGATGTGCGCGAGCTGCAAGCAGCTCGCGGGGGTTGTGTATAGGTATTGAGTTTTTTTTTCATTGTATTCCCCTTGTCGTGATCTACACCTTTAATTATTTTGTCTGAAATCGATAGCAATGAGAAAATTTTGCGATGAAAAAATGTCAGCCATCTTGGATTTGGAAATGGACATCTTTTTCGTAATCTGCGAGTTCAAGTTACTCGAAAACGATACCCATGTCAGATTTTTTGATTGGGGAGGAAGTTCAGGGGAGCTGGGGCCGTGGGGGGGTCACGGCACGGCTCGCTTCGCTCGCCGTGCCGTTCCCCTTGGTCGCATTGTGGCTCGCTTCGCTCGCCACAATGCTCCTCCGGGTTATAGTTGAGGGGGTCTTGGGGGGTCATTGGGGGGGTCACAGCACGGCTCGCTTCGCTCACCGTGCCGTTCCCCTTGGTCGCTTTGCGGCTCGCTTCGCTCGCCACAATGCTCCCCTGGGTTAAGGGTGAGGGGGTCTTGGGGGGTCGTCGGGGGGTCACAGCACGGCTCGCTTCGCTCGCCGTGCTTTTCGCCTTGGTCGCATTGCGGCTCGCTTCGCTCGCCGCAATGCTCCCCCGGGTTATAGTTGAGGGGGTCTTGGGGGGTCGTCGGGGGGGTCACAGCACGGCTCGCTTCGCTCGCCGTGCTGTTCCCGGCGGTCGCATCGCGGCTCGCTTCGCTCGCCGCAATGCTCCACCCGAAAAAAAATTATAGTTGAGGGGGTCTTGGGGGGTCGTCGGGGGGTCACAGCACGGCTCGCTTCGCTCGCCGTGCTGTTCCCCGCGGTAGCATCGCGGCTCGCTTCGCTCGCCGCTCCACCGGAAAAAATAGGTTAAAAATTGGCCAATTTTCGGTTTTTCCTAAAAAAAGGGGGTCTGGGGGGCAAAAGGGGGCAATTTTTTTTGTCATTCAAAACCATTTGTCCTCCTCTACATGACTGTGAAAAAAAAATTCTTCCAAGTCTATCCGTTTTGGCGATGGAAAGGGGGGGCAAAAAAGGGGGTCAAAGGGGGGGTTCCAATTTTTTTTCTTCCAAAACGAAAAGAAACCCTCTATACGACCCCGCAATCAGAATCCCTCTTTTGCGACGGCATCTGGTAGCACTCTCAAAAGGGGGGTCCTGGGGGCAGTGGGGGGGGCAAAATTTTCTATGCAATCAAAATTGCTTGTCCCCCTCTATACAACCCCCATAAAAAAATTAAGCAATATGGCTCCAAGTAGGAGCCCCCCCACTGGGGGGGGTCTTGGGGGGGCAAATGTCAAAAAGTCGGAATTTTCCCTAGGAGACTTTTAGCTCCTTTAAACGATTCTGTAAAAAAAAACATACCTTTCCATCCACCATCAAGGAGAACAATTATGTCAATCAGTCAGTGAATCAGTGAATCAGTGGTAATTTAGCTTTATATATATAAACTAGTTGTTAGATGTGCGCGAGCTGCAAGCAGCTCGCGGGGGTTGTGTATAGGTATTGAGTTTTTTTTTATTGTATTCCCCTTGTCGTAACCTACACCTTGTATTATTTTGTTTGAAATCGATAGCCATGAGAAAATTTTGCGATGAAATAATGTCAGCCATCTTGGATTTGGAAATGGATATCTTTTTCGTAATCTACGAGTTCAAGTTACTCGAAAACGATACCCATGTCAGATATTTTGATTGGGGAGGAAGTTCAGGGGAGCTGGGGGCGTGGGGGGGTCACGGCACGGCTCGCTTCGCTCGCCGTGCCGTTCCCCTTGGTCGCATTGTGGCTCGCTTCGCTCGCCACAATGCTCCCCCGGGTTATAAGTGAGGGGGTCTTAGGGGGTCGTCGGGGGGGTCACAGCACGGCTCGCTTCGCTCGCCGTGCTGTTCCCCGAGGTCGCATCGCGGCTCGCTTCGCTCGCCGCAATGCTCCACCCGAAAAAAAATTATAGTTGAGGGGGTCTTGGGGGGTCATTGGGGGGGTCACAGCACGGCTCGCTTCGCTCACCGTGCCGTTCCCCTTGGTCGCATTGCGGCTCGCTTCGCTCGCCACAATGCTCCCCTGGGTTAAGGGTGAGGGGGTCTTGGGGGGTCGTCGGGGCGTCACAACACGGCTCGCTTCGCTCGCCGTGCTGTTCCCCTTGGTCGCATTGCGGCTCGCTTCGCTCGCCGCAATGCTCCCCCGGGTTATAGTTGAGGGGGTCTTGGGGGGTCATTGGGGGGGTCACAGCACGGCTCGCTTCGCTCGCCGTGCCGTTCCCCTTGGTGACATTGCGGCTCGCTTCGCTCGCCGCAATGCTCCCCCGGGTTATAGTTGAGGGGGTCTTGGGGGGTCGTCGGGTAGTTCACAGCACGGCTCGCTTCGCTCGCCGTGCTGTTCCCGGCGGTCGCATCGCGGCTCGCTTCACTCGCCACAATGCTCCACCCGAAAAAAAATTATAGTTGAGGGGGTCTTGGGGGGTCGTCGGGAGGTCACAGCACGGCTCGCTTCGCTCACCGTGCCGTTCCCCTTGGTCGCATTGCGGCTCGCTTCGCTCGCCACAATGCTCCCCTGGGTTAAGGGTGAGGGGGTCTTGGGGGGTCGTCGGGGGGTCACAGCACGGCTCGCTTCGCTCGCCATGCTGTTCCCCTTGGTGACATTGCGGCTCGCTTCGCTCGCCGCAATGCTCCCCCGGGTTATAGTTGAGGGAGTCTTGGGGGGTCGTCGGGAAGGTCACAGCACGGCTCGCTTCGCTCGCCGTGCTGTTCCTGGCGGTCGCATCGCGGCTCGCTTCGCTCGCCGCGATGCTCCAACGGAAAAAAATAGGTAAAAAATTGGCCAATTTTCGGTTTTTCCTAAAAAAAGGGGGTCTGGGGGGCAAAAGGGGGCAATTTTTATTTGTCATTCAAAACCATTTGTCCTCCTCTACAAGACTTTGAAAAAAAAATTCTTCCAAGTCTATCCGTTTTGGAGATGGAAAGGGGGGGCAAAAAGGGGGTCAAAGGGGGGGTTACATTTTTTTTCCTTCTAAAACTACGAGAAACTCTCTATACGACCCCGCAATCAGAACCCCTCTATCGCGACGGCATCTGGTAGCACACTCAAAAGGGGGGTCCTGGGGGGCAGGGGGGGGGCAAAATTTTCTATGCAATCAAAATCACTTGTCCCCCTCTATACAACCCCCATAAAAAAATTAAGCAATATGGCTCCACGTAGGAGCCCCCCCACTGCGGGGGGTCTTGGGGGGGCAAATGTCAAAAAGTCGGAATTTTCCCTAGGAGACTTTTACCTCCCCTATACGATTCCGTAAAAAAAAACATACCTTCCCATCCACCATCAAGGAGAACAATTATGTCAATCAGTCAGTGAATCAGTCAGTCAGTCAGTCAGTGAGTGGTAATCTAGTTTAGCTTTATATATATAAACTAGTTGTTAGATGTGCGCGAGCTGCAAGCAGCTCGCGGGGGTTGTGTTGAGGTTGTTTTTGGTTGTATTGAGTTTTTTTTTATTGTATTCCCCTTGTCGTGATCTACACTTTTAATTATTTTGCAATCGATATCCAAGAGGGAATACTGCGATTAAAAAATGTCAGTCATCTTGGATTTGGAAATTGACATCATTTTCGTAATCTACGAGTTCAAGTTACTCGAAAACGATACCCATGTCAGATTTTTTAGTTGGGGAGGAAGTTCAGGGGGGCTGGGGGGGGGGGGGGTCACGGCACGGCTCGCTTCGCTGACCGTGCCGTTCCCCTTGGTCGCATTGTGGCTCGCTTCGCTCGCGGCAATGCTCCCCCGGGTTATAAGTGAGGGGGTCTTAGGAGGGTCGTCGGGGGGTCACAGCACGGCTCGCTTCGCTCGCCGTGCTGTTCCCCGAGGTCGCATCGCGGCTCGCTTCGCTCGCCGCAATGCTCTACCAATAATGTAACCCAAGGTGTGAAAAATGTACTAATAAAATTCCTTGCATATCAATACGCCATTTTTTCTAAATAAACGTGGTTGCGTAGCAACGCTCTTTTGACAACAAAGGTTTGATAACAATTTACTGTATGGAAACTCTTTGTTTAGTTGAACGCCTTTTTTGATTCTTTTGTAGTCATCGACTACGTACCCTAGACATCTAATACAGGGCGAACGATTTTAGACATCACATAAGGAAAAGAGATCTTATAAAAATCCACGCCCACTAACGTTCGATCAGTAACGACCAGACCAGTGACTTCTGCGCTCGCTTACTCAATGGCTCCTGACGGAGCTCACCTTAATTTGGTTGACCGGTTGAGGTCAACTGTCGAGGTCAACTGTGCATCGCTTTCTTTCATAATCAATTCTGTATTTGCTTTCCTTTCTTCTCTGAGAAGGCGGGCGCAAATAGTGCAATACTCAAGATCCCCCCCCCCCCCCGTGGGGGGGCTCCTACATAGAGCCATATTTCTAATTTTTTTATGGTTACTAAGATGACTGATCAACTTAATACAATACAACACATTAGGTATATAGATAGATATTTTTTATTATACATACATAGAAAATACCCAAACCACCCGAAACAAAAAGGTACTTGCAGATCGTAGAAATATTTGACCCCAGGCGGGAATCGAACCCACAACCTCCTGCGCCGCAGGCAGCCCTCGCCCGCCGCGCCACATCGGTCGTCAAATCGTCAAAGTAAATATACCTTGTTGCAAGTATCGATTGTTTTCATAGTACTTACCCCATCACTAATAATGGTCATGATTTGTCGCAACCTTGAACGGACCAATGAGCACTCACTTCCCCGCACCCGCTCACCTCAGTTGGTTGACAGACTTGTTTGCACAGTGAATAAATAGGTATTAGGCGTCTATTATACGTAGTCGATGTTTGAAGTAAAGCGTTTACATTATCTTTGATTTTGTATCTGTAGACACGATAATAATTTGTTCGTCAAACAAAAATTGAAAACAGAAATAGAAAAATAGACAGTGAGTCATAACACTTAAGGTCGGTTTTTCTTAAACCGCAACTTTCGCTACTGAATTAGGGATGTGCCGTAATAAACACAAATGTGCTATCGATAACTTTAATGGTTATGATTTCGTAAACATTACCCATTTAAGTATGTTTTAGGGCGTTAATTTTTGTTTTGTTTTTGTGATGATTTAATCTGGATGTATTTTATACTATGGAAGGGTAATAAAAAAATAATTTATAATAATGAAAATATTACGTAAGTATGTTGGAGAAAAACAGTTCGAAAATATAAACTTTCATCAAGTCGGACAGATTCCCGTATCAAACCATGTCAGTGATTTGATAAAAGCCATAAATGTGCGTATCCATCATTTATTAAAATTAAACGTAAAACTTACGAAAAGACAGTTATTTAACAAGTACGTCCTATTTCAAGGACAATAAATTTTCATTCATTGTCATTAAAGAATAAAAGAAAAGGCAAGCTTTTTATTTCGACCACCACAAATATAACCTGACGTACCTATTTCGTTATTCATCAGTAGGTAATAATCGATATCGATAGATTCGTCTCGTATTCTCATTGGTACATCACTAAGGCAGTAGCTATGTTTTCTGGGTAATCGATAAACAGCCATTGTATTATCGATCTTATGGCCCGTTGTTAGAGACTATAATAAAAGCGCTATTGCTATCAATAGCGCCATCTCTTGTTAAGTAGCTTTGTATTGTGGATAATCAAGAAAGGCAGCCATTGTATTAGTAATCTTATTTCCTGGGAATAGAGACTAAAAAATATTTGGCAAAAGCGCCATCTTTTGCTAAGTAGACAAAGTAGATATTCATTTTTATCACTGTTTATTTTATTGAGTTTTGAACCATGTGTCTACCGAAATAAGGTTTAATATTAATAAAATTAGTTTTATGGTTTTATGCCCTTTTAACGTACTCTTTATTTTAATAAGAATTTAAGTTAATTTAATTTAAATTGTTGTCTGTTCGCACGTCCTCTGTGCGCAACACGACCATGGCACCGATTGGGTTGGCGGCAACCGCACCGCGCGCTACGAAGGCAAGATCCGAGAAGACGTCCGACGGCAGAGAAGAAGGCGTACCTGGAACTACAACGGAGTACGAGATGGTGCTAGAATGCGCCTCAGCGTTCGCCATGCAGTGAAGGGGGTAGGGGGCATCCTGGGGACAATATTCTGGAAAGAGGAGATGCAGCACGGCTCGCTTCGCGAGCCGCACTGTATCTGTTCTGCGCAAGCGTTGCTTTCCCCCCGTTAGTGGGGGTGGGGGCAACTTGGAGGAAGGGAAACCGGTCGGCTCGCTTCGCGAGCCTCCCTGCTTCCAATCTCCGAAAAAAATTTTACTTCAGCTACTCCCAACCCTGAGATAATGTCGCTTAATCCCCTTTGCGTGGTTTGCTTCAAACGCCACGCAGTGGGGGGACAATTTGGAGGAAAAGAAACAGGTCGGCTCGCTTCGCGAGCCTCCCTGCTTCGTATCCCCGAAAAAAAAATTACTCCAGCTAACCCCAATCCTGAGCAAAATCGATGTTTGCGTTTACCCCCTTTTGAGGGGGAAGGAGGGGGAAATTTTGAAAAATACGATTTTTCCCCCAGTCGAATTGAGCATCTCTTAATGAATCTGCAAAAAAAAACATACCTTCTCCTCCACCATCAGGGTGAACAACTATGTCAGTACGTGAATCAGTCAGTGGTAGTTTAGTTGTATACTTTAGGGCAACGCGGCTGCGCCGCGTTGCGTGACTAGTTGTTAGATGTGCGCGAGCTGCAAGCAGCTCGCGGGGGTTGTGTGTGGGTGTTGAGTTGTTTTTCATTGTATTCCCCTTGTCGTGATCTACACCTTTAATTATTTTGTTTGAAATCGATAGCCATGAGAAACTTTTGCGATGAAAAAATGTCAGCCATCTTGGATTTGGAAATGGACATCTTTTTCGTAATCTACGTATGCGAATTATTCGAAAACGATTCCCATATTATGTGGGTGCCCGTCTCAAAGCGAGTATAAACTGCGATATAGAGATGTCAGCCATCTTGGATTTGGAAATGGACATCTTTTTCGTAATCTACGAGTTCAAGTTACTCGAAAACGATACCCATGTCAGATTTTTTGATTGGGGAGGAAATTCAGGGGAGCTGGGGGCGTGGGGGGGGGGTCACGGAAAGGCTCGCTTCGCTCGCCGTGCCGTTCCCCTTGGTCGCATTGTGGCTCGCTTCGCTCGCCACAATGCTCCCCCGAATTATAAGTGAGGGGGTCTTAGGGGGGTCGTCGGGGGGGTCACAGCACGGCGAGCGAAGCGAGCCGTGCTGTTCCCCGAGGTCGCATCGCGGCTCGCTTCGCTCGCCGCAATGCTCCACCCGTAAAAAAATTATAGTTGAGGGGGTCTTGGGGGGTCATTGGGGGGGTCACAGCACGGCTCGCTTCGCTCGCCGCAATGCTCCACCCGAAAAAAAAATTATAGTTGAGGGGGTCTTGGGAGTCATTGGGGGGGTCACAGCACAGAAAAATGATATCACCGTTAGGAAGCCTAAATATGCGTGGTGAACATAGGCTATATTATATTTTCAAAAAAAGTAAGGGATCCTTACTAAAACTCCAATAATGTAACCCAAGGTGTGAAAAATGTACTTATAAAATTCCTTGCATATCAATACGCCATTTTTTCTAAATAAACGTGGTTGCCTAGCAACGCTCTTTTGACAACAAAGGTTTGATAACAATTTACTGTATGGAAACTTTTTGTTAAATTGAACGCCTTTTTTTGATTCTTATGTAGTCATCGACTACGTACCCTAGACATCTAATACAGGGCGAACAATTTTAGACATCACATAAGGAAAAGAGATCTTATAAAAATCCACGCCCACTAACGTTCGATCAGTAACGACCAGACCAGTGACCCGTGACAATCTCTGCGCTCGCTTACTCAATGGCTCCTGACGGAGCTCACCTTAATTTTGTTGACCGGTAGAGGTCAACTGTCGAGGTCAACTGTGCATCTCTTTCTTTCATAATCAATTCTGTATTTGCTTTCCTTTCTTCTCTGAGAAGGCGGG
Source organism: Eupithecia dodoneata (assembly GCA_947044415.1). Lineage (NCBI taxonomy): Eukaryota > Metazoa > Arthropoda > Insecta > Lepidoptera > Geometridae > Eupithecia > Eupithecia dodoneata. Next base: position 4,812,849 of record OX345665.1, read on the forward strand.
GGCAAATAGTGCAATACTCAAGATCCCCCCCCCCCCCCCAGTGGGGGGCTCCTACATAGAGCCATATTGCTGAATTTTTTTATGGTTACTAAGATGACTGATCAACTTAATACAATACAACACATTAGGTATATAGATAGATATTTTTTATTATACATACATAGAAAATACCCAAAACACCCGAAAGAAATAGGTACTTGCAGATCGTAGAAATATTTGACCCCAGGCGGGAATCGAACCCACAACCTCCTGCGCCGCAGGCAGCCCTCGCCCGCCGCGCCACATCGGTCGTCAAATCGTCAAAGTAAATATACCTTGTTGCAAGTATCGATTGTTTTCATAGTACTTACCCCATCACTAATAATGGTCATGATTTGTCGCAACCTTGAACGGACCAATGAGCACTCACTTCCCCGCGCCCGCTCACCTCAGTTGGTTGACAGACTTGTTTGCACAGTGAATAGATAGGTATTAGGCGTCTATTATACGTAGTCGATGTTTGTAGTAAAGCGTTTACATTATCTTTGATTTTGTATCTGTAGACACGATAATAATTTGTTCGTCAAACAAAAATAGAAAACAGAAATAGAAAAATAGACAGTGAGTCATAACACTTAAGGTCGGTTTTTCTTAAACCGCAACTTTCGCTACTGAATTAGGGATGTGCCGTAATAAACACAAAATGTGCTATCGATAACTTTAATGGTTATGATTTCGTAAACATTACACATTTAAGTATTTTTTAGGGCGTTAATTTTTGTTTTGTTTTTGTGATGATTTAATCTGGATGTATTTTATACTATGGAAGGGTAATAAAAAAAGAATTTATAATAATGAAAATATTACGTAAGTATGTTGGAGAAAAACTGTTCGAAAATATAAACTTTCATCAAGTCGGACAGATTCCCGTAAAACCATGTCAGTGATTTGATAAAAGCCATAAATGTGTGTATCCATCATTTATTAAAATTAAACGTAAAACTTACGAAAAGACAGTTATTTAACAAATACGTCCTATTTCAAGGACAATAAATTTTCATTCATTGTCATTAAAGAATAAAAGAAAAGGCAAGCTTTTTATTTCGACCACCACAAATATAACCTGACGTACCTATTTCGTTATTCATCAGTAGGTAATAATCGATATCGATAGATTCGTCTCGTATTCTCATTGGTACATCACTAAGGCAGTAGCTATGTTTTCTGGGTAATCGATAAACAGCCATTGTATTATCGATCTTATTGCCCGTTGTTAGAGACTATAATAAAAGCGCTATTGCTATCAATAGCGCCATCTCTTGTTAAGTAGCTTTGTGTTGTGGATAATCAAGAAAGGCAGCCATTGTATTTAGTAATCTTATTTCCTGGGAATAGAGACTAAAAAATATTTGGCAAAAGCGCCATCTTTTGCTAAGTAGACAAAGTAGATATTCATTTTTATCACTGTTTATTTTATTGAGTTTTGAACCATGTGTCTACCGAAATAAGGTTTAATATTAATAAAATTAGTTTTATGGTTTTATGCCCTTTTAACGTACTCTTTATTTTAATACGAATTAAAGCGGCGGGTGTGCGCCGCGCACCCGCCGCGCACACGCCGCGCACCCGCCGCGCACCCGCCGCGCACCCGCCGCGCACCCGCCGCGCAACCGCCGCGCACCTGCGCACCTGCTGCGCCCGCCGCGCACCTGCCGCGCCCGCCGCGCACCCGCCGCGCACCCGCCGCGCTCGCCGCGCACCCGCCGCGCACCCGCCGCGCCCGCCGCGCACCCGCCGCGCACCCGCCGCGCACCCGCCGCGCACCCGCCGCGGCCGCCGCGCCCTCCGCGCCCGCGTACGCACCCGTCGCGGACCCCGAATACACCTCGTCCGCCGCTACGACTGTTCGCGCGTCCGCCGCTACGACTGTTCGCGCGTCCTCTGTGCGCAACACGACCATGGCACCGATTGGGTTGGCGGCAACCGCACCGCGCGCTACGAAGGCAAGATCCGAGAAGACGTCCAGGGCAGAGAAGAAGGCGTACCTGGAACTATAACGGAGTACGAGCCGCACTGTATCTGTTCTGCACAAGCGTTGCTTTCCCCCAGTTAGTGGGGGTGGGGGCAACTTGGAGGAAGGAAAACCGGTCGGCTCGCTTCGCGAGCCTCCCTGCTTCCAATCTCCGAAAAAAATTACTCCAGCTACTCCCAATCCTGAGATAAATCGCAACTCGCTTCGCGAGCCGCGTCGCTTAATCTCCTTTGCGTGGATTGCTTCGCTCGCCACGTAGTGGGGGGACAACTTGGAGGATAGGAAACTGGTCGGCTCGCTCCGCGAGCCTCCCTGCTTCCTATCCCTGAAAAAATGTTTACTTCAGCTACTCCCAACCCTGAGATAATGTCGCTTAATCCCCTTTGCGTGGTTTGCTTCAAACGCCACGCAGTGGGGGGACAATTTGGAGGAAAGAAAACAGGTCGGCTCGCTTCGCGAGCCTCCCTGCTTCGTATCCCCGAAAAAAAAATTACTCCAGCTAACCCCAATCCTGAGCAAAATCGATGTTTGCGTTTACCACCTTTTGAGGGGGAAGGAGGGGGAAATTTGGAAAAATACGATTTTTCCCCCAGTCGAATTGAGCATCTCTTAATGAATCTGCAAAAAAAAACATACCTTCTCCTCCACCATCAGGGTGAACAACTATGTCAGTACGTGAATCAGTCAGTGGTAGTTTAGTTGTATACTTTAGGGCAACGCGGCTGCGCCGCGTTGCGTGACTAGTTGTTAGATGTGCGCGAGCTGCAAGCAGCTCGCGGGGGTTGTGTGTAGGTGTTGAGTTGTTTTTCATTGTATTCCCCTTGTCGTGATCTACACCTTTAATTATTTTGTTTGCAATCGATATCCAAGAGGGAATTACTGCGATTAAAAAATGTCAGTCATCTTGGATTTGGAAATTGACATCATTTTCGTAATCTACGAGTTCAAGTTACTCGAAAACGATACCCATGTCAGATTTTTTAGTTGGGGAGGAAGTTCAGGGGGGCTGGGGGCGTGGGGGGGGGGTCACGGCACGGCTCGCTTCGCTCACCGTGCCGTTCCCCTTGGTCGCATTGCGGCTCGCTTCGCTCGCGGCAATGCTCCCCTGGGTTAAATGTGAGGGGGTCTTGGGGGGTCGTCGGGGGGTCACAGCACGGCTCGCTTCGCTCGCCGTGCTGTTCCCCTTGTTCGCATCGAATTCGAAATCCTCACCCCCAAGTTAGTCAAAAACGTTACCCATATCAGGTTCTTGGTTGGGGGAGGGGGTACAGGGAGGCTGGGGGCATGGGGGAGTCACGGCACGGCTCGCTTCGCTCGCCGTGCCGTTCCCCTTGGTCGCATTGTGGCTCGCTTCGCTCGCCACAATGCTCCCCCGGGTTATAAGTGAGGGGGTCTTAGGGGGGTCTTGGGGGGTCATTGGGGGGGTCACAGCACGGCTCGCTTCGCACGCCGTGCCGTTCCCCTTGGTCGCATTGCGGCTCGCTTCGCTCGCCACAATGCTCCACCCGAAAAAAAAATATTGTTGAGGGGTCTTGAGGGGTCTTTGAAAAAAGTAAGGGATCCTTACTAAAACTCCAATAATGTTACCCAAGGTTTGAAAAATATACTTATAAAATTCCTTGCATATCAATACGCCATTTTTTCTAAATAAACGTGGTTGCCTAGCAACGCTCTTTTGACAACAAAGGTTTGATAACAATTTACTGTATGGAAACTCTTTGTTAAGTTGAACGCCTTTTTTGATTCTTTTGTAGTCATCGACTACGTACCCTAGACATCTAATACAGGGCGAACGATTTTAGACATTACATAAGGAAAAGAGATCTTATAAAAATCCACGCCCGGGTCACTGGTCTGGTCGTTACTGATCGAACGTTAGTGTTCGATCAGTAACGACCAGACCAGTGACCCGTGACAATCTCTGCGCTCGCTTACTCAATGGCTCCTGACGGAGCTCACCTTAATTTTGTTGACCGGTTGAGGTCAACTGTCGAGGTCAACTGTGCATCTCTTTCTTTCATAATCAATTCTGTATTTGCTTTCCTTTATTCTCTGAGAAGGCGGGGGCAAATAGTGCAATACTCAAGATCCCGCCCCCGCCCCCCCCCAGTGGGGGGGCTCCTACATAGAGCCATATTGCTGAATTTTTTTATGGTTACTAAGATGACTGATCAACTTAATACAATACAACACATTAGGTATATAGATAGATATTTTTTATTATACATACATAGAAAATACCCAAAACACCCGAAACAAATAGGTACTTTCAGATCGTAAAAATATTTGACCCCAGGGGGGAATCGAACCCACAACCTCCTGCGCCGCAGGCAGCCCTCGCCCGCCGCGCCACATCGGTCGTCAAATCGTCAAAGTAAATATACCTTGTTGCAAGTATCGATTGTTTTCATAGTACTTACCCCATCACTAATAATGGTCATGATTTGTCGCAACCTTGAACGGACCAATGAGCACTCACTTCCCCGCGTCCGCTCACCTCAGTTGGTTGACAGACTTGTTTGCACAGTGAATAAATAGGTATTAGGCGTCTATTATACGTAGTCGATGTTTGTAGTAAAGCGTTTACATTATCTTTGATTTTGTATCTGTAGACACGATAATAATTTGTTCGTCAAACAAAAATAGAAAACAGAAATAGAAAAATAGACAGTGAATCATAACACTTAAGGTCGGTTTTTCTTAAACCGCAACTTTCGCTACTGAATTAGGGATGTGCCGTAATAAACACAAAATGTGCTATCGATAACTTTAATGGTTATGATTTCGTAAACATTATCCATTTAAGTATGTTTTAGGGCGTTAATTTTTGTTTTGTTTTTGTGATGATTTAATCTGGATGTATTTTATACTATGGAAGGGTAATAAAAAAAGAATTTATAATATGAAAGTATGTTGGAGAAAAACTGTTCGAAAATATAAACTTTCATCAAGTCGGACAGATTCTCGTAAAACCATGTCAGTGATTTGATAAAAGCCATAAATGTGCGTATCCATCATTTATTAAAATTAAACGTAAAACTTACGAAAAGACAGTTATTTAACAAGTACGTCCTATTTCAAGGACAATAAATTTTCATTCATTGTCATTAAAGAATAAAAGAAAAGGCTAGCTTTTTATTTCGACCACCACAAATATAACCTGACGTACCTATTTCGTTATTCATCAGTAGGTAATAATCGATATCGATAGATTCGTCTTGTATTCTCATTGGTACATCACTAAGGCAGTAGCTATGTTTTCTGGGTAATCGATAAACAGCCATTGTATTATCGATCTTATGGCCCGTTGTTAGAGACTATAATAAAAGCGCTATTGCTATCAATAGCGCCATCTCTTGTTAAGTAGCTTTGTGTTGTGGATAATCAAGAAAGGCAGCCATTGTATTAGTAATCTTATTTCCTGGGAATAGAGACTAAAAAATATTTGGAAAAAGCGCCATCTTTTGCTAAGTAGACAAAGTAGATATTCATTTTTATCACTGTTTATTTTATTGAGTTTTGAACCATGTGACTACCGAAATAAGGTTTAGTATTAATTAAATTAGTTTTATGGTTTTATGCCCTTTTAACGTACTCTTTATTTTAATAAGAATTTAAGCGGCACAAGGCCGCGCACACGCCGCGCACCCTCCGCGCACCCGCCGCGCACCCACCGCGCACCCGCCGCGCACCCACCGCGCCCGCCGCGCACCCCGAATACACCTCGTCCGCCGCTACGACTGTTCGCGCGTCCGCCGCTACGACTGTTCGCGCGTCCGCCGCTACGACTGTTCGCGCGTCCTCTGTGCGCAACACGACCATGGCACCGATTGGGTTGGCGGCAACCGCACCGCGCGCTACGAAGGCAAGATCCGAGAAGACGTCCAGGACAGAGTAGAAGGCGTACCTGGAACTACAACGGAGTACGAGATGGTAATAGAATGCGCCTCAGCGTTCGCCATGCAGTGAAGGGGGTAGGGGGCATCTTGGGGACAATATTCAGGAAAGAGGAGATGCAGCACGGCTCGCTTCGCGAGCCGCACTGTATCTGTTCTGCACAAGCGTTGCTTTCCCCCCGTTAGTGGGGGTGGGGGCAACTTGGAGGAAGGGAAACCGGTCGGCTCGGTTCGCGAGCCTCCCTGCTTCCAACCTCCGAAAAAAAAATTACTCCAGCTACTCCCAATCCTGAGATAAATCGCGACTCGCTTCGCGAGCCGCGTCGCTTAATCTCCTTTACGTGGTTTGCTTCGCTCGCCACGCAGTGGGGGGACAACTTGGAGGATAGGAAACTGGTCGGCTCGCTCCGCGAGCCTCCCTGCTTCCTATCCCTGAAAAAATGTTTACTTCAGCTACTCCCAACCCTGAGATAATGTCGCTTAATCCCCTTTGCGTGGTTTGCTTCAAACGCCACGCAGTGGGGGGACAACTTGGAGGAAAGAAAACAGGTCGGCTCGCTTCGCGAGCCTCCCTGCTTCGTAACCCCGAAAAAAAAATTACTCCAGCTAACCCCAATCCTGAGCAAAATCGATGTTTGCGTTTACCCCATTTTGAGGGGGAAGGAGGGGGAAATTTGGAAAAAAACGATTTTTCCCCCAGTCGAATTGAGCATCTCTTAATGAATCTGCAAAAAAAAACATACCTTCTCATCCACCATCAGGGAGAACAATTATGTCAATCAGTCAATCAGTGAATCAGTGAGTGGTAATTTAGCTTTATATATATAAATAATTTAGCACTCTTGTCGCCTAATAAACAGGATTACCGAGTTCTTACAGTATAGTTCTTATAATGATGTGCTATAGAGAACAACTGAACATGCAGTATTCTTTCATAGTTTCCAATATCGATAAAGGTCCCTTCCCTAAAACAAAGTGATCGTTCACCAGCATGTACTCAAACTATATTTAATTCGATCAGTCGCTTCAACTAAGAATGATGTAAGTTAAGAGGTCAGACATCACTTGAAAATTTTAAATTTACGAGTTTTAAGTTTAATCGAAGGTTCAAATTAAATTTACTAACTATCCCTTTTCATCAATGTTTAAAAGTCAGAGTTTTATTGCCTCGTCTACTTCAAATTTAACTTTGCGTAGATACTTGAGATTTACCAAGATTTTTACAACTTTTAAGTTTTATGTAGCAACGAAAGCTATGGGAACAACCAGGAGTTTTTTTAGAAGGTAACTTTGTTTAAATTACTGTTTGTTCTTGAATTTATGGCGGCGCGATTACACTCATCAATATTTTCGATAAAGATATTTATTTATGTAGGTATATAAAAATGGTTTAATTCTAGTTTTCCTTTTGGAATTCCCTCATTTATTTTCTCAGTATTTAAATTTTTGATTATAACCCTATCGTTAATAGTAACCATGAAGTAGGTATCTTTATGTGAAGAGTTTTCAAGATTCACATACATTTCTTCCGAAAGATCTAACGAAACAAACACTTCACATAATGCCATGAAAAATGTGAATCGTATTAATATATTTATGGCGTCTGTCTTGCAGGTAATGGCATGAAAACACCACAAAGCATTACTTTGAGCAATAACTGTGGGGAAGCAAAAATAGAAATAACACAATTCTCCCTCTCACTCGAGAGTTGCATAAATAATGTCTGGTTCACACCGAGCCAGTAGTGGCTAGAACCGGTGACATGAAAGGACTGCTAATTTGTGAGTATTTAATGACATGTATTCCGGTTTTTTTTTTTTTTTAATTTACATTTAAGCAACTGTTTAAAGAATAAAAATTTAGGCATAATTGATTGGGAAAACCATATTTACCTATTTCAAATATCAAATATTTGTAGGTAAGGAACGTAGAAAAGAAAAAGCCAACATTATAACACTTTCACTGCCCAGTCTTAACAGCACAGCCTGACTGAACATACACGAGTGCGTCGTTTTCACTCAAGTTACAAACTTTTAGACTTAGTTGAAATTCGTTTGTGTTTAGTCAACTATCTCAACGTGAACGCTCCATCTCTATGTTAGAAAAGATGCATTTCATCAATATAATGCTGCTAATAAATTAGATTTGTTACTTATTTACTACATTTAGGAAACAAACTTTGAACATCTTCTTCGCCAGCATAAGGAAATCAAACATTTTGACTTGAAGATTTGTTTTGTTTTCTAATAAAATATTCATACTCTGTAATGTTCTGTTGTATATATTTGTTTTTCTTCCTTGCAAGTATCAATTAGGTATATTATAGATTATAAAGTTGCAAACCATACTGTTAAATTAAAAGGCGTTACTTTGCGGATATCCATAGGAAATTATTAAAATGAAATATAATTATTGAGATGATATATATTTCGATAGCGTAATCATAATGACACCATCGAAATATTTTTGGCTCATAAAATATGTTTGGGTCAAAAATATTCAAACTAGGATGCCCATTTGCTTTGAGTTAGAAATTTGTTTAAAAATTCTATAATTTCGTCAAATATGAACATTTTCCAAAATGATCTCTCCCCATTTGGTATTCTAAACACAATCTATAAGTTCTTCATTACTTATCTTCAAACGCATCGATACGCAACATTTATTACGCTGCCAATAGCAAATTTGGTTTTACCATTCTTCAAATATCTCACGCTTTATGACTATCATCTTAGAGTTTAATGTTGCGTGAGTCTTCAAATGCATTGGGGTAGTAATAAATTAGTCTGCGAATGTCTAGAGCCGTTCTATCACGTCAAAACAAGGAGCTAGGGGACAATGTATTGCAGTTGGCAATCTTAGCGCCCTCTCCACAATATCTTTAGTAGACGCCTTGAGTTTGCCCTCCTATATGAATAATGTGTCATACGATCGCGCCCTTTTATCTACATGAGGGAAACTTGTAGATTTGAGGAAATGCTTGGGGTGGAAAAATATGAAATGTTTTGATTTCTATGAGATATATTTTCGATATTTGATATATTTTCGCTGAGGCGTTTAAGTTGGAATTAGTTTTGTTTTGACCACACAGATTTGATTTAATCTGTGCAGTTGTAGTGGATAGAATACAAGATATGAAAGCATAAATCTTTCATCATCCTAGACTAGTATAAAATCCTCTGTTGGTGGTCGGCTAAAAAATAGGCAAGATAAAGCAAATAGGAAATAGCTTAGTTATTTCGTAATCTTTCGTCGATAATGAAATAACTTAATACGAGTAAATACTCGACTTGGCAGGGCCACTACCGTATGAGCCCTGATAAGTAATGCTGGACAATCCACACTTGAACAAGCACCTAAGTTTGAATATATAATTTATAAAAAAAACATATACATACATTTCTTTCTTAATCCATATTGATACTGATTTTATTTTTTTGAAAACCTAAATAAACAACTAAATTGAACTCTGATAAGACTGCCAAATTGTCACTTATTCTGTATTTTTATGTTTTAAGTGTGCAAGAATTATCTATCTATGATTATGTGATAACGTAAGAGATATTTTTAATTAACCTGTGTTTCGCTAACATAATTATTAGTTACAAGCTTACAAGAAAGGGGACAATCAACTAATGGTGGGGATTAACTTTATAACGCGGGATGTAATTTTGTCCCACGAATAAACAAATAAACAGAATGGTTTAATTGTTTCCCCCTGGTATATCCTTGGGGGAAGTTATGGCTGTGGTAATAAGGAATTCCAGATTTAATATGCTTATCCGTTTGCATGGATATCTGAATGAGATTTGAATCTACCTTACGAGATATATCGATACCTAGTTTATTTCTTCCTGAAGCTTCACACGCGTTGTTTTTTAAAAAAATATATTTATTTGTTGAGCGAAGATTTAATGCATGGTTGTGTCATCAAGATAGATATTGTAATTTGTTTGTTATGGAAAAAATAAAAACCGACTTCAAATTCACAATGTATTTACACTGTTTTTTAGGTTTCTCGGTACAAATAATTCTCCGATCATTCTTCATACAATAGAGAAAGAATTTTCCAAATCGGTCTAATAGTAGACGGAGAAATCCACGAACATACATAAAAAATATATAATACAGCCAAACCTCGACCTCTATTGTTTTTCGTAGGTAAAAAAATCTGTAGATACTAGAGGTTTCTTTTTCACTTCTTGCACTAGTGGACAAAAAATTGAAGTGAACAGTAAAATAATTTTATTTGATAATAATTTTATGTATAAAATATGACTTGTCCAAGTGCTTATTTTGTAAGTTTAAAGAATAAATGACTTCGACTTTGTATGAGGATAGAATAGGAAAGATGTAATACCTATTTTTATACTCGTTTATTTTAAACCCACAATTGCTACAAAACCAGTTCAATAAATAAATTAAGCTATCAGCTGTTTGCACAGTGGTCAATATGGCATGCGGGTATTGGCTGTATTCGCAGCTGTTTAATTTGGACACAACCGTAAAAATCCTTTATTTGTTTCCACCTAGCGTCGGTAATACCTAGTACCAAGGTAAAGGTTCATCGGGTTTCTACAACAAAGTATATTAGGGCATTTAGAGTGATAAGTTGAGAAATGTCACCAGCAGAAGGTGGATGCGAGTAGCCGAAGGCAGAGCGAAATGGAATAGAAATAACCTTAAAACGTTTCTATAGAACCAACTGTAACTCAAAATCTAACAACTTACAGATAAGCAAATCAAATGTACTAGACACATAAGTTATGAACATACAGTGGTTTCTTTTCACTTCTTCCACTGGTGGACAAAAAATTGAAGTGAACAGTGAAATAATGTTATTATCAACAATCACGCAAAAAGTCATTTAGGCCAATTTTCGAGATACGACATTTCCGCTTTCTGCCGTCGATATAATAATGAATAGTATAAAATATGACCTGTCTAAGTGCTTATTTGTAAGCCTAAAGAAATTAAAATCTTTTTCATTTTCTAACGCGTGCGAAGCCGCGGGTAGAAACGACTGTATATCTATGTCATGTATGTAATGGGTACTTGATGACTGTTTTAGTTAATATACTAATACAGTCATCAAGTACCCATAACACAAGCTTTGATTATCTTGTAGCTAGATGATGTTGTAACTTCTTTCATTTCGTTTTGTGTTGTGGATTGTCCAGCATTATTATGATTATGAATAGGTACTGTTTTGACGGAGCTTCATGATATAACCAGAAGTTAATTTTAACCGATAATTTTCAAACGAACACCGTATTTCATAACTACTAAATGTTGGAGATATTTGGGCGTGCTCCATCATATTATAGGGTATTTAAATGAACATCCTCCCTTAGGCAAAAAATGTGAGTACAAATACTTGTATTATTCTTGTGGGGGTAATATTATGGGGTAAGAAAGCCAATGTTTTGCTCTTGCATAAAAAAATGCATGGGTTCAATGCAATATTTTAATATTAACCGTGTTATGGCGAGCAGGGTGCATTTCGGGGTTATTAAGAACGACGTCATTGTATGGATTGAATCTTAGAAAAAAACGATTGAAATGTTTTAATTTCTAATAGATACCATCTGTACTAATAAAATTATGGTGACTCATCAACTACATAGTCCTACTAATATTATAAACGCGACAGTTTGTGAGGATGATTTGTTGCTCTTTCAAGCAAAAACTACTGAATGGATTTTGATAAAACTTCACAATAATATAGCTTACATATCAGAATAACACATAGTCTAGAATTCATAAAGATATATTGTGTATTATCCAAAATATCTATCACCACGTGGGTGAAACCGCGGGGCGCAGCTAGTAATAAATATATTTATTCACTAAGCCTGTACGCGAATTAATTTAGTACATAGTTATTAATTATTACTACTTACTTTAAATAAGAAGAAATACTTACTCACCTAAATATGTTTCTAAGCACAATAATAACCATTTATCGTACCTACCAGTGATATCGAACGTCTTTGTCTATCAATGAAATATTTACAAATCATTGAAATACTAAAACGTTCCAGACAGACAGTAAAAACGTGGGATATCCACATAAAAAAACACCACCCATATTTTATAACCAAAAAAAACGTTCATACCCCACGTTTTTATTGAGAGTCTACGGAGGGCAACATTGGTTTGCACTCCTGATATTAGTCTAATATTCGGCTTACCCCACCGTTATTAAAACCAAAGGCTATTTGTATATATTTATAGATCCCCCACATTATAGTATCTGTCAACGTTGACTCCCTACAGATTAATTTGGTTAAAACTTTTTCCTGCTTCTTTATGGCAACATTGGGGACAATCCCAAGAATGTTTCATAAAATTTAGCCCTTATTTCGTAATACTGTAAAAACAGGAATGTTTAAGTTATAGTTACACAAAAAAGATATACGCTTACGACGTAATCCCCATCGTCCTATTTTGGAAATAAGGAGAAAACTTATCCAAGAAATACGTATTATAAAAAATACCCTCATATTAGGTAAACGTATTCTACAAAATAATCACCAGGTAATGTGGTAAGAATGTGAGTGAGTCTTTCAAAGGAAGGAACAAAATTAAACTGCACGAAAGAAACTAATAAAGTCCATACAGACAAATCAAACAAATTCCCCAATCAAAAAAAAAAACACTCAGAAACCCCAAGGCAAGCCACGTGCCTCCATTATTTACTATAGAAAAATAATCAAACTGAAATATTATTTTTGGACAGAGTAGTTTCTCAGATTTCGGCGGAATTTCAGCTCGACGATTGATGAGGCAACCGTTGTTATTTGAAAAAGCGAAGGGCCATTTCCACTGAAGAGGTATATATCATTGGAACGTCAACAAAGTAGAAAATTAAAGTCAATAAGAGTCTGTCTGTAATAAGCTCGCTCCCTCTCGACTGTTATGAAAACGCCTTTATCTTGGGGTGTGAACGGAAGGAATTGGCCAATTTGTCAACTGCTAAACCGGGCAGCTAAGTGCCATTTCATTGTCTCGCACCTTTTACAGATAATTTTTTCTGAAAATATATTATTAAAAGTGAAGGATATCTTTAATTTCCAATTCGTTTGCTTCGAAATGAGTTTTTGGATTGAATGGTGTCAGACGTGGTTCATTAATTAAACTTTGTGATCAAGTATCGGAATGGATCAGAAGCTTTTCAGATCAAAATATCAGGGTACTGATATTTTGTTACATCATTTTACAAATTAGTGTTGCGGTAGGGATATAAATACCGGTTTTGATTCAAATAATAAATAATAATACGCTTCTCTTAATATAGGTTTAAAATTCTAGAAGCAAACAAAATTACAGCAAAATAATTTGCATTTACAATTGAAGTTGTTGATCTTATTATCATCATCACCAGCCTTTGTACGTCCATTGCTGGACATAGGGCTCCTCCAATGAGTAGCATAGCGCCCTGTCTTCAGCTTGACGCATCCAGCATCTCCCTGCAGTCTTTCGCAAGTCGTCATCCCACCTGGCAGGAAGGTATCCTACACTACGTTTACCGAGTCATGGTCTCCACTCAAGAACACGTTTACCCCAGCGGTTGTCGGTTCTTCGTGAGATATCGCCGGCCCACTGACACTTCAGCTTGCTAATTCTTAGAGCTATGTCGATATAATTGTAAACTTGCAGACAATCTAGAGGTGGTAGTAGGTAATAATCGATTTATAAATAATATCGAGAATACAAATATTTTGTCAATAAATTCCACTATACATTCAAATTGCAATAAATTAGAAATAATTTCTAACAGGAAGCACAAATAACAGTTCAGTTCACATCAGATCGACGTGACCAGGTAAAAATATTAAAACTAAACCAACTTAAACACTGCAACTGCAATCTATTCAAAATAAATCATTTCCGAACGAAAACAAACTTTACAACAATATATTTATTGGCATCAGATAGCGGTATCTACCGCAAAATGTTATAGCAATAAAGACAGCTAGACGTTTTATGTTTTCTTAGTTTTTTATCTTTTATTGCATTTAGGGAGCAACTGTGTTTTATATATTTGGCGGCCGTGACGGATAGTAATAGCAGTTATAGCACGTGCGATAAATGTTTTGTTTTGTTTACAACGAAGTTAGGAAATATTGATTCCCGCCTCGGGACAAATCATAATAAAAAACTTCTATCACTAGATAGAAGTTTTTTTATATAATACCCCGTCTCAAAAATTCACCCTGTATTAGTATACAGGGTGAATTTTGAGACGGGACAGTAAGGGCAGGTACCTTAACCGTTATAGTTACAGGAAAACGCTTTTAGGAGACTATCCATACATTTTTAAGATATTCTGAACTGCATTTACAGATTTTGTAAATGTGCAATCAGCAATAAAATGGTCATTATACACAAACAAAAGGAATATTTACCATGACATAAACTAACATGATTTAAATGACTTTAGTGTTATAACCATGATAGTTTCAGAAGTTCTAATCGATCCTGTTTCTTACAAGGATCAAAAGTCTCTACTGGACCGACTGAGATTTGATTACTGAAATGTCAGAAATCGCAAAAAACGTTTCCCATAAATTTCGGTAAAAGAGTCAAACCTCAAAATTAACTAAACTTTTTGTTATAGGTAGATCCGCTATAATCCGCTATATAGAAGATTGGCTGAAAAAGTAGGTGAGTAAAAAAAATGGGTTTGGCTAGGGTATAGGCACTAACCTACGGTAATGATGATAGTCATCGGTAAGTGTAGGTACATCCAAAGATAGGGTAAGGCAAATTGATCTAAATTCCTCTCACAATATTGATAGTAGCCGCAGAGGCATGCTTTAAGCAGTATTGATGTAAGCTACACATTACAGCCTCCACCCTTTAACTAATGTAATAAGATTACAAAGGGATAGATGCCAGACTATGCAGGGGCGGATTTGAAGAAGTATTTACATATAAACTTTACTTTTCATATAAACTTTACTTTTCAAAATTCAAATACCTTTATTCCTTTAAGCTTATAATTTTATACTTTAAATTATAATTTATAATTAATGTATATTTTTTAATTATATTATTTATTTTATAAATAATGCTGGACAATTCACACAGCATTATCTAGCCTCAAGCTAAGCAGAGCTTGTGTTATGGGTACTAGATAACTGATATACATAATACAATATATACAATACAATATATATATAGATAAATATTTTTATGATATCGAAAACAACCAGAACACCCCCAAATATCTGCAGATCGTACACACAATAATTGTTCCGAGGCTGGGCATTTTCATGATGCACTTTATTTAATAAAGGGTTTATAACATTGATAATAATCATCATCATCATCAGCCTATGTTAGGCCACTGCTGGACATCCCAATGAGCGCCACGGTGCCCTGTCTTCAGCTTGACGCATCCAGCATCTATCGCATCTGGGACGGCCATATCGCGTAGAACCCTACGCGATATGGCCGGCCCACTGCCACTTTATCTTGCTTATTCTTAGATAATTTATTTTTAATTTATTGATAAATAATTTTAATAAAATAAATCAGAAAAAAAGTCACCTTAAACGTCACCAAATAAAGAAACTCAGGCGTAAACTAAATACCTCCCTGATCTACCGAAACGAATCGCCGCTGACGTTTTAGCGGAACGTTAACTGCTCCCCCTAAAGGGGTATAGGGTAAGGCAGTAGACAGAAAGGGACTATCCTATTCGCATTATGGGACAGTCGAGCACAACAAAACAACTTCACGGTAAAACTCGATCTGTCATGGAGGGGGCTTGTTGGTGATTAACGGATTTTGATCCGTTTTGACACCTAGTTAGGTAGGTATGTATGTAGATATATCATCACTACATCATCATCAACCTATGTTAGTCCACTGCTGGACATAGACATCCCCCAATAAGCGTCATAGCTCTCTGTCTTCAGCTTGACGCATCCAGCATCTACCTGCAGTCTTTCGCAGGTCGTCATCCCACCTGGTCGGAGGGCACTACGTTTACCGAGTCGTGGTCTCCACGCATGAACACGTTTGCCCCAGCGGCCGACGGTTCTTCGCGAGATATGGCCGGCCCACCCACTGCCACTTATGCTTGCTAATTCTTAGAGCTATGTCGATAACTTTGGTTTTCTGTGGAATTTATTCGTTACGAATCTTCAGAGAAACTCCGAGTTTAAATCATCACTACAACATAGAGTTTAAATTCTAACTCTATGCACTTACATAGTATAAAACAAAGTCGCTTCCCGCTGTCTGTCTGTCCCTATGTATGCTTAGATCTTTAAAACTACGCAACGGATTTAGATGCGGTTTTTTTAATAGATAGAGTGATTAAAGAGGAAGGTTTGTTTGAACCATTTGACACATAGATTTCCAGGGGCGCAGCTAGTACCTACTAAATCAACGTGTAGTACCTCACCTAGAGACAAGAAAACAGAAAATTATATGAAAATTGCTTAGAATGAAATAAACCGGCAAAGTACGTGGCAACTCGCACAGGGAGGGTTCTGCACATAAATATTTAAGAAAGGAATCCCAAAAAAAGGTTTTTTTGCAAACATAACGCGGTCCCCCATCTAATTCAGTTTTTATTATACCTAATTTTTTTTATTCATGTTTTAATTATTTATTACTTTTTTATTATAATTAATTATTTTCTAATATTTGTCTGTGTTCGTCTCGGATCGGTGATCGGTGTTCGTCCCCTCAATGTCTAGTCTACCTTTTATGGACAGACGGACGACGACGGACAGACAGCAGGGGCTTAGGTAACTTTTAATACCATTTTCATCCTTCTACTACGGAACTTTAAAATCAAAGTTAAATATTAGGCTTACTTGACTTTGATTTTAGAATTCTGTAGGTAGTCTTGTGGAAGAACAACGAAGGTACCTATCTAGTACCATAGATAAAGAAACTCCTAGTACCTCCTACCCATGGAAGTTTAAGTTTTTCTTTAATAATTTTATGATCCTCACTACTATTAAGTACATCAATATTTAGTAGTACCTAGGAGTAATGAGAAAAGTTACTAGGTACTAGTAGGTACTACCTAACCTACTAACTTTTCTAGTGAATTAAAATACCTACTATACCGATAATTTTTATGTTACATTAAGCGCCATCTATGATAAACTATCGAAACTACTACTACCACCTACCAGTTTCTTTCCAAAACAGAACGATGAGCAAACGACTTACAAAAAATAAATGCGCACATAGTTCCGAGGCTTACCAATAGATGGCCGCGCCAGTATTTGTAACAGTGCCATCTGACGTAAACTCTTTAAACTAAATTGAATAACTACATTCTGCAAGCGCATTAGAGTTTTGAGCAAGACCCAGAGAATTGAGAATTAGACTAGTGACGGTTTCATAGATGGCGCTTTTTATATCACCTACCTTTGGTAAAAAGTGGTATGGTAGGCATTTCTCTGTTTTGAAATCAATGATGATATTGATATGATAACAGACTGGGACGAGTGAGTTTTACTCGTATAGTTGTATAGGCATTTTTTGCAGTACGTACACGTACCTACTGCTTCTAAAAAGAACGTAGTTGTCGGATGATTTAGATCGAACAAATCAAACATCTTTATCACCTGACTTCGGCTCGACTGCGTCACTTTACTAACCTATTTTTTCGGATGTAAAATTATTTTCAATGTAAGATCACCGAAAGAAAGAACTATCGGACGTCCTTCGTTTTTTGCGATCCGACGCGATCCGTCAACTTCGTTCGTTGGATCATTATAAACACAGGTAGGTACATAAATAGCCCCACACTAAGCAGAGCTTGTGTTATGGGTGGGTTAATACCCACCCATAACACAAGCTCTGCTTAGTAGAAAAAATATCATATGTACAGTAAAATACCTACATTAGGTAAGTAGGTACAGAGATGATATTTTTTCTAGGTATCTAGGTATGCTTTCATTACATAGAAAACGACTAGAACACCCGGAACAAATATCTGCCCATCATACAAATATTTGTCCGAGAACCAAAACAAAACATGTTTAAAATTGTGATTTAGTTTTCAGCCAAGTACGATTTGTTGGAAGAAATGAGGTTGCCGTAAATGAACACCCCTTTTAGTTTTCGGCATTAACGTATAAAATAAGATATTTTTACTAGATACAGGAGATTTTTGTAATGAAAATAACGTATTTTTATAATTATATTATTGGTAATTTATTAATTTATGTAATTTTTTCTGGTTGTTTTAAAATTCTATTTTTTATTATATTTATTGGAGTTAATTTGGCTTGAGTATCACTGCGACCATGATAGGCCTAATTGTGATGCCATTTTTTTTGTAATAAATTGTGTATCGGGATGTGTTTGAAGAAATTCGCAAGATAATCTTTGTTCGTGACAATTGAATTTCGGAAATATGAGCAGAGATTTCGCGGCACGTGTCGACAATGCGTTAGAAGAAGAAGAAGGCTACGATACTGAATTGGAAGATATCCAGCCGAGCGAGCAAAAGCAGCGCAAGCGCGTCCCGCGCTTTTACCGGGAGCCCTACATACCGCCACCTCTGCGCCGCCCAAGGGGTAACGTGGAAAAGGATGAACACACAGATGATGGTGTTGAAGAGCTGTTGGCGACGCCGCCGGAGCCGTGTGCCTCGTCCAAGATTGGGGCGCTTACGTACGGGCCGAACATGCGCAACCCATACATAAACGAGCCAATAACTTCGGCGCCCGTCGGCTTGCCATCCCACATGCCGCCCTTCTCCTCGCCAGCTGGCACGCCGCCTATGATCTGGCCAGCCTGCACGCCGTCAGATCAACCAATATGAGTTCATCGCCACTGTCAACACCGTTTCCGACGGTGATTTTTCCGTGCAGTCTGTGGGTTAACTACACGCAGAAATGCTGGAATGCCCTGCGCGTCCAGTAAAATAACGTGTTCAGACTGAGTGCTACTGGGACTGTCCCGCTTTTGTAGCGCTCCGGGATGTTTGCAGAGTCCCGCGTTGATGACTTTTACGCAATCATCCGCAACAGAACAGCATCCCTGATGCGCCGGGTAAGGGGCGGCACCAGTAGCTATCTGAACGTTATAGCTGGAAGGCTGGACACGGACTGCGCTTTTATGAAGCACTGGACGCATATTCATAATGCCATGCATCTGTAAATGCAGGATGAGCCCCTTTCAATAAAAATGTTTTATTTTTAGTTTTTTAATTGCTTTATGTACTCTTAACTTTTAACTCTCGATGGCTGTAACATGTATTTTGTGAAGCTGAATTAAATAAATTGAATTGAATTGAATAAGTTATGAACATACTAGTGGTTTCTTTTTCACTTCTTCCACTGGTGGACAAAAAATTGAAGTGAACTATAAAATAGTTTTAATTGATAATAATGAATAGTATAAAATATGACCTAAGTGCTTATTTGTAAGCTTAAAGAAATAAAAACTTTTCATTTTCATCATACGGTCTAAGTAGCTACGGCAGGACATATAAAACATATCTTGATCAGATCCATAATATACAGTATAGACTACTTAAGCTAATAGTGCCCCATAAAATAAAAACAAAGTACTCGGGCAATCCTGGCCTATTTAAATACTGTGGTGTGCTGTCAATTCACAGAAAAGAAAATTAACCTACTTCTAGAACAGTACTTTCGTCCAGATATCCAACTACCTAAAAGCCACACTATAATAGAAGCATAACAGAAAAAAAGCACCAAAATTTCATAATTTTTACGGCAAACGGACCTCTCCTATGTAATGAGAGGCAGTTTTATTTAATAAATAACCTACCAATAGAAATTAAAATAAAATTAACCAAACCAATATTAAAAACGTATTAATTAAATATTATATCTCATGATTCATTTAATTATTTTTATATTTCAAGCTAGCATTATCTTTACTTAAAACTTATATTTAACGATAATGGAGCATTCTGTAGCTCGGACGCAGTGGAGTCGCTGCTTGCTCGTGATTGGTGGATCGCCTGTGTGCGGTTGCCACCAAGCCATGCAATGCAGCTGACAGCGAAGTCACTGTGCCTAGCGCGCTAATTACCGATGCTAGCATTAATTTTAACATCACTTCAAGTGCTCCAACGTGTGTCCTAGACTCTTTTCGAATTCTTTCCAGTGGTTGCAAGAATATCTTACCACCGGTGCGTGGAAAAAATAATGTATTATCAAGTAGGTATATTTTTCATTCTCTTTATAATGGTTTGGAATTGGCGCTTCCTGTCGCTCTTTCATATGCCGACAAAAAAACTAGGTAACTACCTAGGTACTATACTACATACTACAAAATTGGATGGATGTGTGCTTAAATGGTGTAAGTAAGTATATAGGTACATAACAAATTGAGATAAGACTTACTTGGCTACAATTGTAGGTAGGCCTAGGGTATAGTGCTGCCTGCCCAACAAATCAAATCATGGTAAATATCCCGTAGTCAAGTTAGGTAGCGGTACGCAGTAATTCAATTTAGTTCAAGAAGCTTACGTCAGATGGAGCTAGAAAGTAATTTTATAATTTATAAAATTACTTTCTAGCTCCATCTGACGTAAGCTTCTTGAACTAAATAATTGAATTACTGCGTACCGCTACCTACTGCACACGAGAACGTTGAGAGCAAGACTTACCAATTAGATGAGCGACAATTTCATAGATGGCGCTTTTATTAGTTACCTGCAGCAGCAAAAATAATTATAATAGCTTCAATTAAAACTCGACAGATTATGTGCCTTCAAATTTTTCATTCTTAATGTTCACGTACAATGTACATGTGTTATTTATTATTCATACATGTATTATGTAGGATGAGTTTGTTGGTCGTCTGTCCGCCTGTCCGTCCGTCAATCCTATTTTCACAGGAACGAGTTCAATTTTACATCAAATAGGTACCTACCTAATCAAGTTGAGCGTAACCTCTTGGAGACGTGCTATAAATCAAATTTCTAAGTCAACGCAAACAAAAGCAACAGCCATTTATGTATGTCCAATTGTTTTGAAAATTCCAAGTGAATCACATGCATACAAAACCTAGGATGAGGTTCTTTCGAGGTAACGACCCAGCGACGAAACACCTACCCATCGAGGTAATGAACATCGAGCTAACGTCATTCGAATTAGAGTACGAGACCCCTTCTCGTTGACTTAGAAAGACTAAGAATTATGATATTTAGCAAGAAACAATGTTATTATAATAGGAACCCTCCTCGGTGCGCGTGTCCGACTTGCACATGACGTTTTATTCCTTTTTCGGAAATGTCAAAGGAATAAATAAATATAGGGGGTTCTGATCTAACTGACCGGGGCGGGCGGCAGTGTTACGTTACGGGGCGTAGCGTAATGTAATAATAATAATAATAATGTTACGTGTAAGCACAGCGAGCGTTCGTGCAGTCAGTATGGAAAGAAGGCGCTCGCAACGAGCAACGAGGTGGATATCAGCACACGGGGCGGCGGCGGCGGCGTCGGCGGCGGCGCGGCGTAGCGTAACCTATCATGCTCGCTGAGATATATACATTACGTTTGATACCTAGCTAGTTAGTAGGTAGTAGGTAAGTAACCTAGATCTATTCTAGACTAGGTATTTAGAAAATAAGAACTAAGTATTTGCTGTGTACCTACCTACTTACCCAAATAATTTCACACCATTGAATTGTTAAAATATTATTTTACCTATGTCCGAAATAGATAAAATTGTTAATAACTAGGTACCTACTTTTCGATTAATACTTTTACTTACTAGTATGTAACACAATTTTTACAATAAAATATTCTTAGACTTTAGTATTTGGTTGATTATATATCCACTGCAATATATAACTACTTAGTATTCCAGCATCCCACAAATGATGTCTCAAATTAATATCTCCACTGGACCCAGTGAAATTTAGCCTTCAAAATATCCGGTCTCTACTCGGCCAATCCTTGGTAGATAGGTTAGCTAGATGTATTAGATGTATGTTTGTAGACCACAGGACCCTAAGATGAAAGTAAAGGGTCGATATGGTGCGTTCTCCCAGCACTAACTCAACAAATGGCCCTGTGAAACTTTTGAAATTATCATGGTAATTAACACTAAAGACATTTAAAACGGGATCCATGATTTGATTGTTGAGTCAGTAATTCGGTAATCACGGCGCATGAAACTGTGCCGAAATATTGGAAAACTCAAAAATCTAATCATGGTAAATATATGTATAATCCTGTTTTAAACGAAGATTAAATATTTGGTTTTAAACAATGACATTAATTAAATAGTACCTACGTCGTCGGACTGTAGCGTCCGTCCACGCGAAACACGAACTCCGCCAGTGGCCGGCTATGACTGACGTTGGACTTAATTGGACCTAATTTGATCCTTCCACTTTTGAGACGCTGTTGCCTTATCTCCCTTGTTTGACTTTCATCTAAGACAGGACCTCAAACTTCGCAGGCTTGATTAATTAATAGTTTAGTAGCCACAATGAGGATTAGTGCAAGTTGCTAAGATGCCTCTTGAGCTTAGAGAGGTTTGCTTACCTAAATGATTGGGCCTTGTTGGTCTTTTGCTCGTGTTTATTTTAATGAGGCCATAGATGAGGCTTTGGTTTCTCTAATGTTCAAACACGATGTAGAATAATAGACCAGGTACTTACAATAAAAAAATCATTTGCTCTGGTCTATTAAAATGGAATTTGTTGGTTGTATACTCGGAACTAATAAAATATAATTATTATAATAAATGTTTGTATGTAGGTACTGAAAAAAAATATTCCGGTTGTTCTTAGAGTTCTGGATATTTATTTGTATAATAAAAATATACCTTTATTATCATGATAGATATAGTTAGTATTGTATTATGTATATCCTGTTATCAGTACCCATAACACAAGCTCTGCTTAGCTTTGGATAGATTCTGTGTGAATTGTCCAGTATTATTTATTTATTTGCGTTAGTTTCATAATTATAGTCATGTGTATAGTTTTCTTGTAATCAACAATAATTAGAAATTTTATTAGGTCCGCCTTTCTGAAAAAAATATTATTCTCTGTCCCGCTCCTATCAAGGCGAAATCATATTCCTATCCTATTCGCACAAATGGCTGATAAAAACCAAACCCCTTAGGAGAAATAAATATTTTTCACGGTACAACAAAAGCAGACAGACGATAGGTGTTGAATAATTTTAGAACGTTTTGCCTTAATAATAACAACTGCAACTAATTAAAAGAGGGACTCGGAGGGTGGTGTTTCCTTACCTTGATAAGGTAGGGTTGGTAAAGTAGTTAGACAAAACACTACTGCTTTTACCCACGTAACTAATAGTAAATCGGGCGTTCTACACTTTGTCTGTATAGCAGGTTAAAGCAAATATCTGCTGCAAAATTTCTGATAATTATATTTGACCAGATCTTTGATAGTTTAGTTTAGTTTATTTATTTCCACCGTAGGTACACATGTTACACTTGATGTCGTTAAATACTATTTTAAAAGACAAATTACATTTTTATTATAACACACACTAACTTTTGACAAAGGAAACACCATAGGACATTGTGCAAAAAAAAAAGCAGACGAAAAAGAGCAATTTAGTTATCTTCTACTTATCTAACGGAAACAAAAATAAACAAGAGGTAAGTAAATAATCAGAAATCAATAACTTTTCTTTTTTTTAGGCTTACATTAGAGGTATAAGCACTGTTACACGTCTGCGATTAGTTCATCGGTGCTTTAATTCTAGGAAAAGTTACCTACTCGGTTATAATGTTTGTATATTCTATAAAAGAAAGGAAAATATTAACTAGTACATTTTCAGTCTAGAAATCGCCTACGAATTTTAACAATTTTGCTGACGTTACAGCAAGACGGCTTCTAATTAGCAACTTGAGAGCTAAATATTACATTTATGATATGCAAATTTTGCTCAGCACAATAGCTTAGCCTGTAAAATAAGCTCTATCCTGATGTAAATAAGACTAAAAATAAACAGAATTTCCAAGTTTTCTTTTAGGAGAAGACGGACTCATTTCGTGTTATCTCATTTTGTTTCATTATTTTAACTGTCAAGGTATCCGAGGTAAGGGAATTTTCTTCGTGCTATGTTTCTTATTTTCTTGGACAAGCATAATAAGCAGAATGTTGTAGAAACTACTATTATTTAGGGTAGGTAACTAGGTAAGGTGGACGGGTGAAAAATATTAAGGCAATTTTTAAAAACCTGTAAAATGTTTTATGCATTATCTACATATTTTAGTATATTTTTGTGATAGATGTTATTAGTAGAAAATCGATCTAAAAGTATTTTTTTCTTTGCCGCCATTACTAAAACTAATCACAATCAAAAAATTTGGGATTTCTGTAACAAGTAGAGTTGTACTCTTTGATCACATTTCCCATGATCTTATTTTCACCCTGAAAACGTTCTTACAAGTTATACTTTGCACTATCAAGTTTTCTTACTTTGTTTTTCTTCACTGCTCTAAGCCCGAACTCAATCATAACTGATTACCTCATAGGAATAAACAAAAACAAGGAAACTCATAAACCAGAGGAGCTCAACTGGAACAATTGTGTCCCTTATCAGGGAATGAAACATTTCTCTGTTTGTACAATACAAACAGTAGGTATTTGTATCTTATACGATTGCGGACAAGTTACGTGGAATTCTTGAGGAAATATTTACTAGTTTTGCTCTTAAAGGTTTGTTGTGTTATTATTATAAAAATAATGATAAAATTTGAATTATATTTCGATACTCACTTAAGGTTAAGAACTCTATAAACGACGTGAGTAGATTGGGCGACGGAAGATTGCGGGTTCGACTACTGCCACTGGACGTTTGTATGATCTGCCGGTTCCGGGTCTGAATATATAGAATATATAATGTATTATTGTTACTTTGGGGGCTAGCGCCTGTGAAAAGTCCAATAGGTTTTTTGAAAGCATAAGCAAACTCTCTAGAATTAGATCCAGCGACAGAGTTACCTTTAACCTGTAGGTAGGTATTTGGTATTAACCTACTAGATAGCAAAGTGCGATACCCAACCCGGTATTGTGTTTACCCTCACATGATATAATATATAATAATAATAATAATGCTGGACAATTCACACAGCATTATCTAGCCTCATGGTAAGCAGAGCTTGTGTTATGGGTACTAGATAACTGATATACATAATACAATACATTACATAGATAGATATTTTTATCATACATAGAAAACAACCAGAACACCCGGAACAAATATCTGCAGATCGTACACACAATTATCCCGAGGCGGGAATCGAACCCGCAACCTCCTGCGTCGCAGGCGGACCTTCGCCCACCGCGCCACATCGGTCGTCTTGATAAAAGCCAATAAGGTGATTACAGTGGAAAGCCAGCTTTTATAAAACACATCATTGTCTACAAAAAATGTCGCGACAGCATTCTAATTAATTATAGTTACGTCACAATAAGTGTTTTTTATTTTAAAAAAAAATTATAATGCCGTCGCTAGAAAAGGCTCTTTATTTGTACCGTGGTATTAATCCTTGTCAAAATAAATTACTTCATATTCAAGACTGCTTCCATCCTTTATACATATATAATTTTTTAAATTCAATTCGGACATTTCATTATATCGAAAGATATCACGAGTTCAAAAATGTAAGTATTATAAAAAAGTCGCTTTCAGCTACCTATGTCATAAGTGTCACTAGGGTACGGGTACGGGAAGTCAATGTTAAGAAAAAAATGGCCGCAAAAAAGTTATGAATAATAAAAATAATAGATACCCGTGCGAAGCCGGGACGGTCCGCTAGTATTGTATAATTTTATGGAAGTAAGATATACAGTAAGGCTGTAGATGTAGATGATCTGCTCGGATAAGTAACACTCTAGTAACCTAAGCTAGTAACACAATTTAATTTTTTCCTCATTGACTCATGAAATTCCATTAGAGTCACCACAGGTGATTCACTTACAAAATCCTGGGAATCAAAGCCTCAATATTTGACGATATTGACATTTTAATGATGACCACGAATGGGCATTTGGTCCAATTAGCAAGTGTCCAACCACTAAAGGATTATGAGTCATAAAGGTGAGCTGAAATGGCGCATCGAGTGATTGATAATGGTTGATATTATAATAGGTTTAACAGTTTTGATGCTTGCTTTGAAATATATAAGATATTGATAATAATTAGGTTCGGATAGTTTTAACGACAAATTGAGCAAAATTGTAAGAAACCTTATTCATTTAGTTAGCTAGAAACACTTTATTATACCACACAAAACAGAAAACAATACAGAAATAAAGAATAGAATAAAGGTAGTATAAAGGGTGGCCTTATCGCTGAGAGCGATCTCTTCCAGGCAACCTTAGGATGGACTGGACATGGAGGAACAAAATAGACGGTGGTACTTTAGTAAATATATAGATAAAAAAAGATTACAAATACCTACACTACATACCATAAAGTTGTTAGTTAGTATGTGTTATAGTGACCTACCTAATGTATTATAATAAGTATGTATATGGATTCAGTCATCAATTACCCATAACACAAGCCATACTTAGCCTGGCCCAATGAGCGCCATAACGCCCTGTCTTCGGCTTGACGCATCCAGCATCTACCTGCAGTCTTTCGCAGGTCATCATCCCCTGGTCGGAAGGCGTCCTACACCACGATTACCGAGTCGTGGTCTCCACTCAAGAACACGTTTGCCCCAGCGGCCGTCGGTTCTTCGCGAGATATGGCCGGCCCACTGCCACTTCAGCTTGCTAATTCTCAGAGCTACAAAAAATACAGTAGTACCTAAGTACCTATATAAAATAAAAAATAATCAAGGGAATAATTTGCAATACAGTGGATTTATTGTACTTAAAATATCCCATTCACATTTCCTTTTAAAGCTCAGACACACGCATCCTTACTATAGGAACAAGCCGACCACAAGAAAGAATTTTAACGAAACTTCCGTCATAGTATAAAACAGTGGACGCAGAATTTCTGAATGACCGATTATTACCATTACCATATTTTTTACTATTTTCCTTGGCGCATTTACATTTAAAAATACCTTCGTTAAAATATTTCTTCTATTACGCACGTGGCATTCCAAGGGTTTCCGATTACTTTTTACGGTGAATGAGTTTCGACTAAATTGACACTATTTTAGTTTTTGGGACACTTTTAGGAATGTGCGCTCAGGTACAATTTCATGTTTTTTTAATGATTATTATCATCAACCTATAATAGTCCACAACTGGACATAGGCCATAGGCCAAATGAGCGCCATAGCGTACTGTCTTCAGCTTGCCGTATCAAGCATCTGCCTACAGTCTTTCGCAGGTCGTCATACCATGTCGCTGGAGGGAACTATCTGCACTACGTTTGCCGAGTCGCGGTGTCCACTCAAGAACACGATTACCCCGGTTGTCGGTTCTTTATGATAGGTATATGGCCGGCCCACTGGCATGACTTCAGCTAGCTAATTCTTATTTCATATTTCGCTACCTTGGGGTAGAAAGGTCGTAAAAACCAAAACCCTACTTTACAGGACGAGCAAAAAACAAAATTTTAAAAACATTTTGGCTAACAATTTTTTTGTTCTTGTAGGTATATTGACCCTATTTCGTGAGATTTATTAGTTTTTTATGTTCTTTGCAATGGAAAACCTTATTTTATTGTCAGTTTCTTAATTTAGAAGTTAGAGTGGATTTACGACCAAGATTTTTTTTCAAAATGGTTTTTACATCCTATAATTATTTGAGTTGTTACATTGTAATGAGTCGTAACTAGATGTAAGTCGTTTTGATTGGGCTTAAAAACTACTTACATAAAATAATGAAAGTCGTAAAATCAATACCTTTTGAATGGTGGGAGTCGTAACTATGGTTACTGAAGTAATTTTACATACCTTACTATAAACTTGGGTAACAAAAACCATCATAACCACTTTACCTACCAGTACCTATGTGTGAACTAATTACAATTTTAATCAGATGAAACAAAATGTAGTCAATATTTGAAATGAGGCATTTATTCAAAATAATGCACAAAATAAGACATTTTGTATTGATCAATCAAATTGTTTTTATTCAAAAAAACGTACACAAAACGTTAATGACACGACTCAGTGGAACATAGGTAATATAATAATACCTGTAAAAATACGTTCGTATTTCACAAATATTTTATTCTATTTGAAGCATATAGGTACCTAGCTATAAAAAAGAGTGTATTAATACTATTCTAACAACTATCATTGAGATCAAAATTGGTTACATAACTTTCGCAATATCAATTCTAGTATGGAACTTGGTTCGCTATTTGTATCGTCATCATTATCGCGAATTCTTCTTCTACCCTTTCCTTTCAATCTTCCTGTTCCTCCCCCTCTCCCCTTTCCCTTTTTAATTTTTGTAGATTCTTCATAAAGATTGATTGTTTCTTCGGGTGCGTCTTCACACATTGAGTACTTAATTCCTACTTTATTTTCACTTCTTTTTTTAAATGTCGCAATCCTGATGTGTTGGAATTTAAGTTTTTTTTAGAGTATCTTTTGTGAATGTTTTGAATGCAAGTTCTTCCCAGGTAATCAAGTCTTCATGTTCCAAAATATTGACTTGGTAGGGTCGAGGACGTTTTCGTGCAGAGGAAATATAAGGTAGCCATTGTGAAGGGCTCCATACTGTGAGCTTTTGTACTTCCTTTTCAATTGTTGCATGCATAAAATCTACGGGCAAGGAGCACGAAGCTGAGGCCTGAGGATCTTCGGAAGCAGCAGGTGAGTAGGTCGTTGCCAAGCACGGGGTTTCATCAGGATGCAGGGAGCACGAAGCTGAGGCCTGAGGATCTTCGGAAGCAGCAGGTGAGTAGGTCGTTGCCAAGCACGGGGTTTCATCAGGATGCAGGGAGCACGAAGCTGAGGGCTGAGGATCTTCGGAAGCAGCAGGTGAGTAAGTCGTCGTCAAGCACGGGGTTTTATCAGGATGCAGGGAGCACGAAGCTGAGGGCTCAGGATCTTCGGAAGCAGCAGGTGAGGAGGTCGTCGTCAAGCACGGGGTTTCATCAGGATGCAGGGAGCACGAAGCTGAGGGCTGAGGATCTTCGGAAGCAGCAGGTGAGTAGGTCGTCGTCAAGCACGGGGTTTCATCAGGATGCAGGGAGCACGAAGCTGAGGGTTGAGGATCTTCGGAAGCAGCAGGTGAGTAGGTCGTCGTCAAGCACGGGGTTTCATCAGGATGCAGGGAGCACGAAGCTGAGGGCTGAGGATCTTCCGAAGCAGCAGGTGAGGAGGTCGTCGTCAAGCACGGGGTTTCATCAGGATGCAGGGAGCACGAAGCTGAGGGCTGAGGATCTTCGGAAGCAGCAGGTGAGTAGGTCGTCGTCAAGCACGGGGTTTCATCAGGATGTAGGGAGCACAAAGCTGAGGCCTGAGGATCTTCGGAAGCAGCAGGTGAGTAGGTCGTCGTCAAGCACGGGGTTTCATCAGGATGCAGGGAGCACGAAGCTGAGGCCTGAGGATCTTCGGAAGCAGCAGGTGAGTAATTCCCGTGTTTTATTACTTCGATAGAAATAATATTAACTTGACTTTGCTTCTTTGCATCAGTACTTTTTAATGGACTGTTGGAAACTCCAACATTGTGTCCAAAGAAAGACATATTAGATCGGGGTACAGATATTGTAGAAGTATTGAAATCAGTTTCGCTGCTGCTATTATTAGTATTATGATATTTTCTTTTCTTACTTTTTTTCTTTTAGTGGGCTTTCTGAATCACTGTCTTCTATGATGTCTGTGCTCTGATTTTCATCATTGCTATTTTTATCAATACTTTTGTATCTGCTTATCTCACCTTGTCGTTCGTGGTTCAATTTGTAAGTAAAAAATATACCTAATCTTAATAATTGTAATAGAGTGTGCTTTTGTCATTCATGGTATCCACTGCAGATACTTCCTCTAACAGGAGTGAGAGAGTGTTGGGAAAGAGAGTCGGAGTATCCCGGTTACGATCCCAGTAGGTTAAAACTAAATTATTTCAATTTATTTATCTGAATATTAGGAAAATGAAGTATCACTTGAAAACACTTTTCATTTGAAGGCAAAAAGTGAGTAAGAAGTAAAAGCCTTGAAAAATAGTAAACTGGGTCGTATAAGCCACTTATACCGTCAAAGCCAAAGAAAATATTGAAAGCAAAATGGGTGTATAAACCATGTATTTCGGCTGGTGTTCGTTACGACCACGACTATTTGGGTACATTATTCAATAAAATTACCTATTCAAATTATTATACTTACACATATTTTTACTAGACAGGTGCTATAATATTGATAAAACTTTCAGTAACTGAACTAATTATCTGTAAAGCCAAAAACTTTTCTAACCCAGCAACAGTGGCTATAATTGGAACTAAATGTCGCCGTTATTGAAATAACTGTCATCTTATTTTAACACTAAATTCAATAATTTTACCGGCTATATAAGTTAGTACACATCGGTACTTAATAATTAATACTTATTACTACTATTTTACTATTAAAAACAGGAAAGCACTAAGGGTGCTAAAGTAAAATATGTAGGTATAACGTAGCTTACCTTTCTGGCGTTCGGTTGCGTAGTTTTAATAGTGATTGAAGTACTCTTCTTCTTTTGAGTAATGAATCCAGGTTAAATAACTATGACAATTCGTCGTCAGTGTAGGTATTTCTGCTATGATCGGCAATTCTCGGCGTGGCGTTTGGTTTCAAACGTATTTTTTCAAAGGGAGTAAGTACTTTCAATAAATTTGTAAAAAAAATTATTATGTTGTAAAAGCCAATTTGCCTTTCACGAAAGTGTTCTGGATGGGTGTGTATGACTTTACCGTCAGTTGCTCTTCTTGAGCTTAGGGTGTAAAAACCAAATTGTACTAAACGTATGGAGGTAAAAGGCTGTAAAACGAAATCATACTAAACTTTGGTTTTTACAACCAAGCGCAATTTATTACTTTGGTAGTACACCATACTTGACTCAAATCTACTATCTTTTACAACCTGAACTAGTAGCAATAATATTTTCTTTGGTTCTTACATCATAAGTTCCAACAAAAACTCTGCTTAGACGTTGAAATCGTCTGGGCTGTAAAAACCATTTTTATGCGAATTGGAATGCGTCACATAGACTAATCGATAGAGCGGAAAATTCTGAATAAGACTGCATTCATAACTCATTTTGGGCAAAATGGTTTATACGACCTTTCTACCCCAAGGTGTCGATTTATTTTTATTGCATCATTGTGTACATTTATAGGTCTTAGTATCTAGGTAATGTATAAGAAACACAATGGTACCCAAGCAGGGTGTGGCAATATGTAACGTGGAAGTGAGCCAGGTTTCTAAAAAGCTCTGTTAAGCCAGTTGTCTGTGATGTCTGTCTTTAAGCTATGTATCGACATCGACATAGCTTAAAGACAAAAGACCAAAGCTATCGATCTTTGGTGATACACGGTTTCTGATCTATCTACGATAATAATAAATAATCTTATTCAACTCTTTCAAAATTATATAGCAATAAATGCTATTGTCTTGGTGTACTTGCCTAAAGGCTTATTTTGAAGTTATTTAATGTGAATCTATACCTAAGTAAAATAAAATACAACTACTTTCTAATTGAATTACCTAGCTAGTAGGTACCTAAGTGTATTTTATTTCGACCAAAGTTAATTTTAACTTTCCTCCTTGACGCTTGTCACAAGTAATCTCAAACAATTCAAAACAATTAAGCTTATCATCGAAAGAACGATTCATTAATAACGTTTTTGGACAAAAAATTACGTTTTGTTTACATTTATTAGGGAAGTGGCGACCTCATCCATCAAGTGAACGAAGATGAATGGGGGGCTGCCTCTGTGTTTTGATGTCCGTTTATTTCTAACAAATCTTCGATACGATTAACTTCTTCCCTTTTTATATTGATTAAATTTATATACACTCGAATTTTCTCGCAAATGGTCTTTGTTTCCGCTATTAAAGAAAGATCAGCCAATAATTTGTTTAGGAATTATGTCAATTTACCATCAAATACTATGCAGAAATCTTATGCACGGCTGTTATTATTTCAGATAGAATTTTAATTTATTTTGAATCTTAATGTTTTAAGCGATTGGAAATCTGTTATTAGGATAATATTTTGCATGAAAATATATGATTATCTCGTTGGTGTTTAACTTATTGTTGCAGAAATCGTAGCTGATCAGTACTCGAGTCATATTGAAATATTATATCATGTTTCACTGTTTTTAATGCAATAAGTGGCAAGGTAGGTTGCAAATAGTTATTAGACATTTTAACGTCGTTAACATTGTTAAACCTATTCCGCCAACATACGACAGTCGGACCAGCTTTCTTTTTTATAGCGCTGTTAGCACCCTTCAGGAACTTAACCTTAAAAAACATTCCTTTCTTGTAACCGTTGATTTCAAATATT
The DNA here is from genome assembly GCA_947044415.1 of Eupithecia dodoneata. NCBI lineage: Eukaryota > Metazoa > Arthropoda > Insecta > Lepidoptera > Geometridae > Eupithecia > Eupithecia dodoneata. Next base: position 4,845,187 of record OX345665.1, read on the forward strand.
TCACCTTGAACCAACGTGTTTAGGAAAAGAGGAGTCACATTTCTTACATTCTACACCACAGCAGCGTTCATTATAGCACATGCTCCTTAACGACTTCTAAAAAGTGTCACTTTTTCTGCGTCTGCCCACAAAAAGCGTCAAATTAACTTTTTTAAAGGAAACGATCTGTTTTGGTGTGCCACGTGTGACATCGCATCTATTTCTGAGGGCCACATGTTGATACTTTGTCGTCAATAATCCCTCATCAGAGGAGGGTATTTTTAGATTGATGTACTTACAGCAGAGTACAGCTTATCACTGCATAGCATAGTATAAAACAAAGTCGCTTCCCGCTGTCTGTCTGTCCCTATGTAGGCTTGGAATTTTTACGAGTACTACGCAATTACGATTTTGATGCGGTTTTTTTAATAGATAGTGTGATTCTAGAGGAATGTTTACAAACTATTTAAAACATAGATTTTCACGAGGGCGAAGCCGCGGGATTAGTATTTAATGTAGATGTGTATTATAATGCAAAGCTTGTTACAGGCAACACTGCAGTCAACTGTAGATCTAATGAAGTCTTTGGTGACTTGCCTGGTGGTTTGGTACGAAATTTCAGCGTATCAACATTGTAGGCAACTGACAGTGTTTTGACGACTTGTCGGTGGCTGGTCTCCGCAGACTTATGTATTTAAAAGAGAAGACAGCTTGGACTCTACTTTCTGCAGATTTGAGATTGCGTGATATTACGTATGTTCTTACTTTAAAAACATTAAGTGAAGAGAAAATCTTATACACCACTAATATTAAGAACTGTTTATCAATGCACAAAATTAAGAAGCGAATAAGCGAAACAATATATTTATGACAAGATTTAAGTAGTTACCCACCATTATGTAAAACTTGCTACTTCAATAATTATCAAACTGCTGAAATTTTGTATTATTTCTGGAAGTATAGTAGTAAGAATAGTAAGTAATTATAGTAAGTTAGATAATTGTATGTACTCATATAGTTCTTCTGAGTCGGGGTAATTAAACGCGATAAATACCCGTTGTATTAATACTTAGTATTATGTGTTCAGATCGCGTAAGTTTAAAAATATTTTAGTCCTTCTGAATACATAAAAAAACTTATTTCTTATTTAATAATAATTTATAGTAGGTATATATTTTATTTGTCTTACTGTTTATTTAGGAAGCTTTTAGAAATAAAGTTTTTGGAAATCTGAAATAAAAGATCAAGACGATTTAGGAAGTGGTCAAGTTAAAAAGTGGACAAAGTCTTGAGGTTATTTAAAAATAAATAATGCTGGACAATTCACACAGCATTATCTAGCCCCATGGTAAGCAGAGCTTGTGTTATGGGTACTAGATAACTGATATACATAATACAATACATTACATAGATATATATTTTTTATTATACATAGAAAACGACCAGAACACCCGGAACAAATATCTGCATATCGTGCACACAATTGTTCCGAGGCGGGAATCGAACCCGCAACCTCCTGCATCGCAGGCGGACCTTCGTCCACCGCGCCACATCGGTCGTCATCGGAAGAGGGATCTAATCCTGTTCGTATATCAATTCCACTATACTAAATTCAATCCCAAGTCATCTCCATCATTATTTAACCAACTTAATACAAAATAATATCTCAATAACCTCATTCATATCCTCCTAAAGCTTATAACATCAATAACACGTCAATATTTCATACACATCAATATTTCATTTCTCGTATTCAATAAAAATATGAAAAAGACAAAACTATTTTATATCGTTTCGTGAAACCCTTGAGAATGCCTTGAGGAATATACGAGTGTGGAGTCTGATAAGGAGGAGCGTTCGTAACTGGTTCAGACATTATATTCGCATTTGTGAAGATCAAAGAGTATGTTGTGACACGGGAATGATTTTCGTCAAGAGTGAGTCTGACGTATTAAACTTTACCGTAAAATATAATTTCCGTTTTAATTAAGATTCGACATAAACTTTATGAATTCAGTGTATCTACGAACTACCATTCGGAAATTAATATACCTACATGGTATCTAGCTTTATTATGTAGTACTGTTACTTACTAATAAAAAAGAAACTGTAAAAAAAATTAATCATTTTATCTCAATAATTTAATAGGATTTCTTTGACCATTTGGCTTAACATAAACTTAGACTTTCTCATATATTAAAATCAATTATCTAGTTCAACGGATCGTCTTATTAGGGTCTGAATAATGCTATGTGGATTTTCGAGCATTATTTTTGTAGGTACCATATCCTACTAATATTATAAACGCGAACGTTTGTATAAAAAAACTATTAAACGGATCGTGCTGAAATTAGTAGTAGTTCCAGTCCTCGAATAAAACATACCTAGACTTTTTACCCCATAAATCAGTTGGATATGGGATAGAAATAACCTTAAAACGTTTCCATAGAAACAACATGCGCGAAGCCGCGGGGAGAAACTAGTTATAAATAATACTATGTGAGCCAACCCTAGCTTTGTTAGAACAGAACCCTAAAAACCGAGGAAAGTTCCGTAGGTGAGGTACATGGCTTGAGGGCGCATACTTTAGGAACCAGGCTTTGAAACAAAATGCGTTTGCATACATTAAACTGTAAGAATGTTGAGATAGAGGGCCCGGCCCCGAGGGACCTGTGTTTCGGCGATTACGCGAACAGAATTTCTTGTAAGTTCTAACTTCTCGAGATAGTTTACACGTGCTAGCCACTTTGAGTAGGTAAGTATTTGAGTATTTTCGCAGTCAAAGCGCCTCAGAATACTTGCTTCAAAGTATTTGAAAGGCAAATTAGGAACACATCTTGAGTTCCTGAAAAGCTTTCCGAGCGGTTTTGGGAGCACGTAAATATTTGAAGTAAATGAGATTAGGGTTGTCTAGTCCGATTTAAGGTTTTTGTGAGGGGGGCAATTTTTTTACGGAAGTCCGATAAGAGCGACTTAAAACTGAGTTTTACTCCGAAGTCTAATTTAAAGTTCATACAACTCAATCATTTTAGAGCGAAGCCACCCTAACACAAGTACATATTTCCATAAGACTTAAAAGGTGTCTTCCAATAAAATTAAGATTTTATCCTTTATTACTGAATAAAACATTTTGTATTTGTATTTTGAAATATTCAGGCCGGTTTACAACATGGACATTATTATTTAAAAATAATTATTATTAATTGGGGTACAAATATAGTAGTTGTTAGGGTTTGTTGACTTTTCGGCATAAAAAAGTAAATTGACAACAAAGGGTGAAATCCAACCCCCTACCCTTCCGTAACGGTGTGACTATGTACTTAGTTACTTATTAATTTGCAAACTTCACTACTGTTTGGTCTGAAGCAAATTAAACGCGTACAAATAAAATTAACGTTAGAGCGGTATTAACCCCATTTACAAACAAATGGGAGGATGGGGTTCGTTCGCAGAATAAATAGGACAGCAAGCAGAAGGTTTACTCTTCATCGCTCTCTTAAAGAAGAGACGAAATGAAGATACTTCGTCACCGACTTCGTTATTTGTCGGGACATATAGCTACATCAGACGTTCAAATACCTGCAGGAATAAATGACGCCATTTTCTCGTACACCAAAATAAATAATTCCGGATAAATAATATCCAGCCCCGAGGTAAGCAGAGCTTGTGCTTTGCATAATACAATACCTTACATAGGTATAATGTCTTATTATTATAGAAAGCGACCAGAACACCCTGAACAAATATCTGCAGATCGTACAAACATTTGTCCCGAGGCGGGCGAACCCGTAACCTCCTGCGTAGCAGGTTTAAGATATAAGGTATATAGTCTTTCTATAAAACCGGATAACGGTAACCTGCAAAAGCTGTCGATAGGTTGACCTTTAAGATGCTAAAAACGTAGACAAAACTTAATATAGAGTTATTTTAAGTCTTTTAAGTTGGACAAATCCAAATAAGCTACAAGTTTCAACCTTTAAAACCCCCTTGAGCTTTTCGTCCCTTCGTATACCAGGTATATGTGTTTTCATCCCTTCCCCCTCAACTTTACAATCTCAGCTGAATGTGGGGTGACTGTCCACTGGGATGATGCACGTGTGTAAGATGCTTACGAACTGAAACTAAGTTTAATTATCTTAGACAATGAAAGCTCAGGTACTAAGTAAATGTAAGTTTTTGATAGGGTAAAAGTTTTGTTTGTTGTTGTACAGTTAGCAACGAAAATTGGTGTACATGAATTAATTTTAAAAAGCATTTCACTCCATAAACTGATGTATAAAAATATACAATATAATATAAGGTAATCGTACCTCAGTGATAGGTTAAGGTAAGATCCGCTATGTTACGATAAGCCCTATGCTTTTACAGATAAGCAGAGAAACTAGATTGTTTATTGATTAATATTGATATGAGCATCTTTGAAATCCATGCTGAGAGTTTAGAACAATGATTTAGTTGGTACTTTTTAAGTTATTCTGTGACCATGCGAATCTGCACACAACTTAAGACTTTAGCACTATAGGTACCTACCCTTTGAGAGCCCGTAAGACGACTGAGCATGTTGAAATTGATTACCAAAAACAACCTCGGTCTGCCTTCCACTTATTGTTTATGCCCATTAGGGTTAACATTTATATACTTACTAACACACAACGTTAACACCTATTAAGCCAATGTGATGAGAACAATTCATTTATTATGTACTAGCGGACCTTCTCGCTTTCGCACGGTTTTAGTACGGATCCCTAACTTTTTTGAAAATATAATATAGCCTATGTTCACCGGGAATAGTGTAGCTTCCCAACGGTGAAAGAATTTTTCAAATCGGTCCAGTAGTTTTGGAGCCTATTCATTAGAAACAAACAAACAAACAAAAAATCAAACATTTCCTCTTTATATAATTAGTATAGATTGAGATTCGACAGAAAGCTCGACACCCTCCAAAATAATTTCATAACTCAGTAAAGATCAACAGAGTTAATGTACCATTTTAAAAGTAACTCATTAACTTTATACTACTCTCATAAATTATTTTGGTACTAGCCATTTCATCTCCTCAGGAGTTACAGGGATGAGCTTTATTACGAGGCAATAAGGGTTGAAATGAACATTATTTTCCACTTGATATTTCCACAATGTCCTTTATTGCCAAGGGTGCGTTTCTGTTGCTTTGTGCACTGCAATAACTGGAGAAAGTCGGCAGCGTAGTAAAATATAGTAATTTTGCTACTTCGAAGAGCCGGTTTTTCGAAAAAGCTCATATGAACTAACAATACCTTATCATTTTCCTTTTCAAATATTAATTGGGTTCATTAGTATTTAAAATTTGATTATGTATTTGACCCTATATCACAAGCACTGCTTAGCTTGGGGCAAAGTGTAGCTGTGTGGATTCGAGCTATATTTATTTATCTATCTATCTCATATAAATATTAATATTGTAGGTTTCCAACAACGTTAAAATACTTCTAAACATACATTATGTACATAAATCTCTGTTAAAATTAAGATTGCATATTTCCGATTTGTTTGTATCCAATCAAGTTTAGTTAATCCTGTTTCGACTTCTACCTATAACTTCCTTACTGTCGACACTAGACAAACCTTATCTGGTTTAAAGTGTTGTAGAAATAAGATTAGAATAAGTTTTTATGAATAAAGAAATACAAAATACAAAAAAATACTAGAATCCTGATAGTATGATGCTCATTAAAAATATTAAATTATTAATAGATAGATAGATAATTCTTTATTGCACACTAAGTATAAAATGACAGTGTAAAATAAAAACTTAAAAAAACTAGATACAATTGACGGTCTTATCCAGACTCGATCTCTACCAGACAACCATTAATGTCCTTTGCCTTAAAATTGATATTCCGTACAGTTAACGTGGGTTTTAGACTCACTTCAGTTTAGAATTTTATTAAAAAACCCAAAATAAAACATGACTCCTAGGTGAGGATGTAGAGTATTCCCATCGGGAAGTGTGTATTTGGTACCCTCCGAAAACATGCAATATTGCGTTTTTTGTAAACCGCATCTTGGGGGTCGAAACGTTATTGCCTTTTCGCCGTCACGGAAATATTTTTAGAGTCAATAAGTTTGTATGTACGATTTTTTCAATAAGTTTGTTTGTATTTTTTGTTTGTAGTAGGAAAGATCGCAATGTTTATTTTATTAGAACTGGTCATGGAAAAATGAGGTATCTAAATAATTTTAAGCTCTGACTATACTATTATTTGGGCTAGGAACCTACTGTTAGAACTCAAAAGCTTTGTTTATTTCTGAAGTGAATGTGGGTGAATTTATCTTTCAGGCATTCTAAATAATATAGTCTGTTTAATAGTAATTCTCAAAAATGACGGTACAGTAGAGTTGTCCATAGTTCACCACCTGGCAGGTTTGATTTTATATTATACTAGCTGCGCCCCGTGGTTTCACCCGCGTGGTGATAGATATTTTGGATAATATACAATATATCTTTATAAATTGTAACCTATGTGTTATTCTGATGTATAAGCTATATTATTGTAAAGTTTCATTAAAATCCATTCAGTAGTTTTTACGTGAAAGAGTAACAAACATCCATCCATCCATACTTACAAATTTTCGCGTTTATAATATTAGTAGGATTATATAATTTGTATGTTTTTATATGAAACGGCTTGGTATATTAATTTATTGAAATACTAGTTTAAAAATACCTCTTTATTCATTGAAATTCACTTACCATAACACTACTAAACATAACACGTAGTAACGTTCATCCGTAAGAGACCCTCCTCCTAAAGATAAATGTCACTGTATGTTCACTTTGTTCCAAGAATCACTTTGTTCCAAGAATCAATTTGTTCCAAGAATCACTTTGTTCCAAGAATCACTTTGTTCCAAGAATCACTTTGTTCCAAGAAACATAACACGACGCAATAAAAATTAGTCCAGCCAAATTTTTTTTTAAAAACATTCAAACACATTCGTCTTATTTAAAAATTATACTCGCTAGTATGAAATCCAGCCATAATAAATCAACAGTTAGCACCCTCCAAAATCTTGATGAAAACAATCCGAAAACTCCCAAGAAAATAATAAAAAGTACACAAAATTAATTGGAGTGTGCAAGAAAAACTGCATCGCTCCCTTGAGATATCCCATAGTTTTCTGTAAACCATAACAAATTCCCAGATTATACCGACCCTCACTGTCTTTTTCTCTGTATTTATTGCTTCCAGCCCCAAGTTATCGAAAATACCTCAATAATCCCTCTTACGTAAGAAAACTTCCACGGCTGATTACTATTTTGCCACGATAAGAACGAGGTCGGCAATGGTGGATATAGAAAAAAACATAGGTTTTGAAATTTAGTTGAACAAATAGATGTTAGGCCTACGACATGCTTTTGGTAAACAAGACAAAGTTGTCTTGAAAAAAATAACACTAAATTTCAATTTTGTTTGGCATTGAAAGGATATTTTTATTAAATATTCGGAAACGAACGATTTATATTCAGGTCTAGAATCCAAAATATTTATTGAGTACGTATAGTGTATAATATAGTGGTGCGGCGGGCGAAGATCAGCCAGCGCCGCAGGAGGTTGCGGGTCGATTCCCGCCTCGGAACCAATGATCTACAAATATATGTTACGGGTTTTCTAAATGTTTTCAATGTTTAATATAATAAAAATAGCTGTCAACGTAGTATCGTATTAAGTTTATCACCTATGTATACCCATAACACAAGCTCTGCTTATATTCCGACTAGATAGATAAAAGCAGAGCTTGTGTGATTGTCCGACATCATTAATTTAGTTATGTACCGATAACAATAATCAGACAACAGTAAGGTAAAATTTTAAACATAAATAAATACTAAAACATCTTATAAATTCAAAATGTGTACGAGTATTTTCGTGTTAAAAACGGACGAGAGAATGAAATTATGAATTATAGCTGTCAGAAACAAAAATTGTTACGAACTTTTGCGATGTGTTCCAATAAACCAGTCTTGTTAAGTATTTTTCATTAATTTTTCTATAGTTTTGCCATCCCTTTGTTGGCAAAAATATCTTGAATTCTAGAATACAGTCCTTCTGCGAAAAGTCTGTATGACCTTATCAGAAATTCCAATAAAATAAAGTCACGAGAATAATTTAAAAAGAACCCAAAACGTGAGGGCAAACCGAAGTCACTAATACCTAATTTTCTTCAACACCAAACTCAAGATCACGTTTTGTTGAAGTGTAAAAAGTTTGAATCGTAAAAATCGTTCACAATTTTTCTTTTAATGGGACGTCCATATTATTCTTTCGCACAATTTGGGGTTATTCTCAAAGTTCCGCGGATATAAGAATAAAATCTAGCGAAATCCCTTGAGATTAATATTATTTTATCGCTAACGATAAATATCGAGTGAATTCAATAGTCGGGCAGCGGAGTTATAAGTTTTTTGACGAAGTAGTGAGAAAGTTTCTAGATTCAATCTTTTGGGGATTTGGCGAGGCTGTCTGTATTTTGGCTGAGGTAGCAAAGGGATTAGGGTAACTTTTCGAACTTACCTTCATTAATGTGCCTTTCAATCGTTAAGGAAAATCATTATTATGATCAGAATTGCTATGAAATTCTGACGTTTCCACGGGAGATAGGTCACATTAATGTATGTTAATAAAAAAAATATGCAAAACGATGTAGTATACATACATATATGATTGTTGTTGTTCTTTAGCTATTTTTATGTCGTGCCAAGGATAAGAGGCTAATAAAAGGCCCTATGTTTCGTAAGAAAAACTGTAACAATTTTTGATCTCAAATTCCATGTGAAAGATTTAAAAACTGTACCATGAAAAGCCACAGGCAGAAAATAAGTCACGTCGGTATAAATCTTGAAATAAAACCCACTCAGAAAACATAATTTTCCATCTCATACCGAATAAACAGCATAATATTCAGGCTCTTTGTTAAAGTATTTGCCATTTCCAGGCGTTCTTATTAAGAAAAATTGGCAATTTTTACTTGTGTGTCCCACTTTGTGTCGCCAAAATTGAGTTATAAATCAAGGGCTGAGTTTCATCTCGCATCATCTAAGCGAAGGATGGCTTCGTTCCTTTTTTCTTAATGTCAGCAATTTTGAAATATCGCGCCAATCATTCCAGACTTCAATGAAATGACAGGAATTCGCGGAGATCAATCACTTTCCGCTGGGATCTTTAGATTGTTCGGTCTTATTTGGAAATCAAATGAGAACTGGAATCACATGTTTGGTTTACTCAGGCTTATTACCTATGTTTCAAAATTATTGAAATTTATAGCACAAGTTTTATACATCCTAAATGCGCCAAGAGACTTTCTTTACGCTTTCGCCAAGTGAAATGAAAGTTTATTTCTTTAGGCTTACAAATAAGCACTTAGACAGGTCATATTTTATACTATTCATTATTATATAATAACATTAATTTGATGTGCACTTCAATTTTTTGTCCACCAGTGGAAGAAGTGAGAAGAAACACTAGTATGTTCATAACTTATGTGTCTAGTACATAAGATTTGCTTATCTGTAAGTTGTTAGATTTTGAGTTGGAGCAAAACCTTGTTCCATGCTTCTTTATCTTCTAGATAATCTGATATTTTGTAATAAGCCTTTTTACAAAGAATATGTCATTGTTTCAAACAAACTAACTGTCAAAATCTCTTCGTACAGTCAATTCATGACGATGCGATGTGTAGAATCCTGACTGTCCTTAATTATAATTATATTTCAGCTTAATCTCGAAAAAATTAATAAAAACATTGAATGGTTCTATAACTTTATATCAAGGTCTATTTTTGGTCTTACCATATAAATTGGGATGGAAAATCAAAGCCGCCAAAAAAAGAACCTTATTGAAAATACCCAACCAAAGAACGCTATTGCCAAAACCCAACGTACCTACACATACCATGGCGACATCAAACAAAATTAATCACAGAGGCTAAACCACGCATATCATTCGCGTACCTATACAATAAAATCACTAGACCATAAAAATTTCCGACAATGGCTCTGACCGCTGCTCTTCCACAAATCGAATTATATCCCCAAACGTGTGAAATACGTTTATGCCAATTTAGGTTTTATTTCAACGCTGTTAGAGGTGGTGACGATTCAATCTCGATACCCCATCCGGGCATAGGAATTGTTGATTATTCGTCATGTTAATACGTTCTTACACCCTCTAGCTCTGAAATTATTGCCCGTGGGTAGTTTTATAAATATCATCAATGGATTAAAAAAAATTCTGTATGAAGATTATTAAATTTTCGTACTTTTTTCTAAACGGTATTGTGTTAAAAATTTGATTAATTGAAGAAAAAATCATAAGACAATTTGTAGTCCATAACAGAATGACAAACTGAACCGTTTACCGCTAGTTTATTCAATGTTTTTTCATTTTCTTTGAAAATTCTCCATTTTCCGCGAAGAGGTTTTATGAAATTGTTTTTCCGTGACATTAGCCAGTCCTAATTATGTCTGGACCGGGAACAATTTCACGATGATGGTGACAAAGTGAAGGCGGAGACTGAGTTTACACCACAAGCGGAATGTCTGTCTAGTAGCCTTTTGTTGCTTGGAGCATACAGGTACGAATAATCTCAAGAATCAATCACTCTGTACGTTGGTTTTTGTTATTGACTGCTATTAAAACTAAGGATTTTCTACCCAAAAATAGCTTTTTTAATATCAAAATAAGCGTAGTATACCTAAGTTTGTTAGACCTTGATAGTCCACTATTAAACATTGACTTCTTTAAGCGACAACGCACCCTATCTTTATCTTGCCGCAACCAGTATTAGTATTTGCCTTTAGTGAACATTACGTTTTCCGAGTCACGGATGCTTGCATGAAAACCATGAACCATTCATGATCTTTGGAATGTAAGCCTGCAACCAGCTTTATGAAAGGAACCTGATTAGGTTCCTTTCATAAAGTAGAAAGTTAATTTTTTAACTATGGTGATTACCATGGTTAAATAATTAACTTTCTACTTTATTTCCCTGATTCCTGTGTAAATGCAGCCAGAGGAAATAATTTTGCGATGCCCGCTTGTTAGCTGACTGGAAGCGATGTTAATTTAGGAGAGTAAGTTATCGCATGTGTTTTATGGGACAACAAAAATTAGGAGTGTTGCCGCACTAAAAAAGTAGCTATTTTATGTTTTCTCATATCTACTTCTTCGTTAGTGTAAAAGTTACGTGCCAACATGAATTCCACAATAAGGAAGCATGAATGAATAATCATTTTATTTATATATAGAACAAAAGAGTATGTTTTGTTCAAACTTGCTTGTGAATATTATATACATTTGATTTTAGTAAGAGGTTCCAAGTTTCTGCTATGCACAGGCGTAGAACAAACTTGGAGAGGCCTATTGGGTAAAACCCGGCTGCAGATGACGATGATAATGTATGTTGTAGGTAAGTAATTAGTATACGAGGATAATTATATTGAAATATGGTATTTTATTCCATAGTAAAAAAAAAATATTAATGAGATAGGTATCTTAGGCCAATCGGAAAATCTTTTTATTATTTCGTTTAACCCTTTGGATACGGAACCCTAAAAACTGTCAGCTGTCATCAGCAACTGCGCATTTTGTTTAGGTTCCAAGCCAAGTGACGTCATGCACAGAGCAATATGGCGTCCACTGCGTCTAGCGTTTTCGTCAAATCACGCACGAAACTAGAGTTTTTTTATCACTTATCGATTAAATACAAGTTTTTATTAGCACTATAGAATATAATAGAGACACTCTTCAAAAAGGTTGGAAACCTTTTCTCACGTAAATGTTGACACTACTTTATGAGAATATGTAGTATTATCAGAGGAATTATTACTGTTTTAGCGATTCATGTTTTTTGCTATTTTTATTCCGCCATCACTGTCTCAACAACAAGATCCAACATTAGATCAACAACTATCTTTTTGTTTCTTAAGACTTTACCAGATCAGGATACTCAAATCATCATCATCATCATCAGCCTATATTAGTCCACTGCTGGACATAGGCCTCCCCCAATGAGCGCCATAGCGTCCTGTCTTCAGCTTGCCGCATCCAGCATCTACCTGCAGTCTTTCGCAGGTCGTCATCCCACCTGGTCGGAGGGCGTCCTACACTACGTTTACCGAGTCGTGGTCTCCAATGTAGAATACGTTTGCGCCAGCGGCCGTCGGTTCTTCGCGAGATATGGCCGCCCCAATGCCACTTCAGCTTGCTAATTCTTAGAGCTATGTCGATAACTTTGGTTCTCTGTCGGATACCCAAATAAAGCCATTTGATTATAAACGTAGGTTCTCCATGATTATTACAATCGTTACATCAAATCGTCATATTACATCAAGTCATACAGTTACATTTGATGGGTCTCCAAGCACGTTCAGTCCCTTTAGTGGGGGAAATGAAATAATTTGTCTCAGTAAGGGTGCATTTCATATTTATACCCAGTGGGGTGAATGAACTTCATGGTGGGTAGGTAAATGGTACCACGTGGAAGACTTTTAAACGGGACGATGCAAATTATCGATGTCGTGTCGTGAATACTAAACGTATTTTGCTGAGGGAGAATAAATTCTGAGAATTTTCTCTGAAACTAGGGGATATTTATCTTTTGTTTCTTGGGGAAAAGGGGAACGACTTTGAAACAGGTCACTGGGGATGTGAGTTTAAGCAAAGAACCAAAACCAACGATTTGTAAGAAGTTCATCTAAACGTGATTCATCCAAATCACGTTTCGTCCAATAAGCGGTTCGTCAAGAATCCGTAGACAGTTCCTTCAAATAGCAATTCGTTCACTACGCAGTACGACAACATCGTGATTCTCTGTTACTATTTTTACTTTAGAACTGTCCGGCAGTTTATATATTTTATTGATTTATAAATTTTTGAAAAACGACAGCAGCAAATTTTGAAATTGTTGAGGTTTGTTTTACAGTAGCAAAAATTGTAAATAACGCTGTTTCGTTTGGACAACTATGTCTATGGACACAGTGGCCAAAACAACAAAACTGTACTTTACTTTTTTAGGTTTTATTGATTATTGATTATTATTGATTAAATACTAACCCCCATATCTTTAGTCATTACCTCGACTTCGATTCAAACTCTACTCAACCTCCAAATGCGTTTCGGTATGCTTGATCGTAAAAAAATCCTTCACTCGAAACAGCCTTCGAGAATTTTTTCATACGAGTGGAATAACGAACTGTCATCTCAAGGTACCTCGCTACCTACCTTGAATGCTCCTCGAAATAGTTTGTTGTTATGTACAATGGATTTTGGAGACTATCTCAATTACATTTACGACGATGAAACCTACAATTACCCATCGCGAAGGTATATAAAAGAGGTTGATATATAACCAAATTAACGACTAAGCATACCAAACTCGAGCATGTTTTGGAGGAATGCTCGAAACGCCCTTGAACAAGTTTGAGTGGAGAATTATTTGAGGTAATGACTAAAGATATGGGGGTAAGCCTCCGCTGTCTGTCTAACCGTTTCCTGAACCGTTGAAATTTACACAGAATGTGTATTTCTCTTGCCCCTACAACAGCTATTAAGAAAAACAACATAATTATAATTATTAATGGTTATAAACAAGGTCTTACATCAATAGCAAGTTGAGTACCGATCACTGAAGTTAAACAACGTCTGGCGGTTTTATTGTAACACATTTCATACCCTTCAACTACACAACAAAGAGTTATGCCAAATAGTAACCATTTCTCTTAGTAATTGCTCATTCATAAGATACCATCTGAGCTACTATCTCCGGAAGCGTATTAAGATAAGCCAGTCAGGATAAGATTCTTATTGGGCGGAACAGATAACGTAGCTTGGGCATAAACAGCTGGTCCGATTCCGTTGATTCCATCGTGGCCACCGCTCGAGAACCATTACTCCCCAAATTAGTTCTGCGTGCTACCTGCCCACAGTCACTGCCATTTAAGCTTACTAATTATGAGAGCTATGTCGTTGACTTGGTTCTTCTACGGATTTCTGAATAATCGGACAAATAACTAACTGTATAATTATTATTTTTTACAGAATTTTACGTCAAAGAAGCTACTAATTGTTCGATTATCTTTCAAAGAACTCTTAATGTTCTACCAAAAGTATGGTGGGCAGTAGCTTCCTTTAGTGTAGTTATGTTGCATAGATTATATCCTATGATGTGCAGCATAATGGAGTCGTTAAAATACATATTATATGTATTTACATATATGTATAACTTCACTTACTGCGATCACCAATCAGCCTGACAAGCGATGAGATAAAGGTAAACCACCAAAACTGGGAGTGCCTTATGTCCACCAGTTGGCTGGAGGTTGATGGGTTGATAAATATTCTACAATATTGCAAAAAGAGAGTTCCAGGTTCTGATTTGCCATCTTAATCTTTATGACAAGTTGTGCTTTATGCACACCCTTTTTTTTAAAGCAAGTAAACCAGCTGCTAAATTAGTCGACTGTGTACGATATATTGCTCAACGTTATCGACATGCGATGGACAGCCCTAGATTATGAATAATCCTGTTAACGAAATTAACCTTTTTGTTTATCTTTATGAGCTTGCGTATGGCTTCACGTTAGATAGGTTTAATTGTTAAGACCATCTGGTAAGCTAGGTTTGAAGCTTTTTGGAGTCCTGTTGTTTATATATGGGTCAGATGGTTTTATACAACATATAAAAAGTTTATTTCCAAAAAAAGCTTACAGAAATCACCTTAATACGAAGATATGTATATACGACTATAAGTATTTCATTTGAATTTGTCATTATGCTTTTCAGTCAGTTCATCAGTCAGTTTCAGCGGTCTCTGTTTGTTTTTTTGGATTGAGGTGATCATAAGTTTTACTGGTTTCTGCCTGCGGCTTCGCACGCGTTTCTATGGAAACGGTCTTGGTACCTTCATGTGCGCAGGACATTATTAAAGTGCACAAGTGTGTGCGCAAACACAGCTTCACTATTCCTTCCTTCACTGTCATAGTCCGATGTGACGGCAATTTTAGGTATATTACTGCCTACTTTAAGTAATCCCTCAGCAGATGGATGAGAAAGGAGAGAGAAAAAATAATTAAAACCAGTGAAAACGAATTTCCATTTGTTTCGAAAAAGCTTGCTAGGAAATGTTTCGAAAACATTTTTCAATCAAAATAGTTTAGAACTAATGGGCGTGCGTGACTAAAACTGAAATATGCAAGCTTTCATTGCGATGTGCAAATTGCACCGTTTAGTTCCGCGTGTTGTTGGGCCATGCTTTTGACTAGCTATGGTTGTACAGACTTAGAGAGCTCTAGTAAAAAAGTATGAAACTAAAAACGTTGTCTATACTAATATTATAAAGAGCAAATGATTTTTTGTTTATTTGTGTTGAATAGGCTCCGAAACAACTGGAACGATTTGAAAAATTCTTTCTATTCTAGTTGGATAATATACCTACTAGAACTACACGAGATGCTACTACGCTATTCGATGCAAATGGTGCCCAGGCATTTTCTTAAGAGGTGTGTCCAATGGTTTTGCTTTTATGGTTTTGTCCTTTTTATCATTAAATGTTTTTTTGTTCAGTATTGATATTTAGCTATTCTACATTTTACTTGAGCATATTTATATACATCTATAGGTGAGGTAGGTAGGTAATAGGATAGATATGATATTTTCTATGTATAATAAAAAATATCTATGTAATATATTGTATTATGTATATCAGTTATCTAGTACCCATAACAGAAGCTCTGCTTACCATGGGGCTAGATAATGCTGTGTGAATTGTCCAGCATTATTTATTTATTTTTGATATGTTAATATAATATCTATTTCTATAATATTATAGTCTAAATATAATGTATATTTGTAAAACTATTGTTAGTACGCCAAAAACGTGTGTTTTAGTCGGCAGGTAGAAATGCCTCGGCATTAAGCCTACCCTTTGTACCTTAGTGCCATAAAGTTTTAGATAATAATATTAGAACTGTGCTTGAACCATACAGTGAAATAAAACAGAAGACAATCTCATCTTATTGTGGCGTCTTTTGAATGAATGAATGAATGAATTAACACTTTATTGCACTTAAAACTATAAACTATAACTTTTGTTTCTTGGGTTAAGTAAGATGACACAGTTCCATACCAACATACTGGTATAGTCAACGTATTAGGTCAATGAAAATCAGTAATTTTTGTTTGTTTTTCTAATGTCGTTGTTGTCTAGCTTTTTGCATATTAACAAGAAGTGAGCTATTAAAATATTATTAATCAAAATTCATATCGAACACTTCTAAATACAGAGGTAAGTAATTCAATGAATTTCGATTTCAACAGACTCTATTCTGAACGCAGAGTGCTCGCTAGAGAAATAAATTACGCAAACAATTAAATATCGGTAATAATGCGAACAAGGGGTGCGACAATTTGTCTGGACCGGACGGCTGGGGTGACTCTAGCAAAGTTATATACAGGGTGTTGTGTACAAAAATTAGCCGTTAGTTACACACTGTGTTTAGTATTTAGTTGCCTAGCTGTTAGTTTTCCCAAAATTATAAAATAAATAAATAAACAAAAAAAAACTTATCTTAGGACCATAGTATATTAAACTAGTAGCATATTATAAATGTGAAGTGAAGTAGCAGTGGGACGGCCATATCTCGCGAAGAACCGACAACCATTGGGGTAAACGTGTTCTTGACTGGCGACCGCGACTCGGCAAACGTAGTGCAGGACGCCCTCCGGCCAGGTGATGACGACCTGCGAAGGACTGCTGGCAGATGCTGGATGCGTCAAGCTGAAGACAGGGCGCTATGGCGCTCATTGCGGGAGGCCTATGTCCAGCAGTGGACTAACATAGGTTGATGATGATTGATTAATATTATAAATAGGTAATGTGAAACTGTTATGTAAAATCGAGCAACATATTAAAGATTAATTTATCGGGTATTTATCGCTTTTGTTTTACTTCCCGCTAAATTCCATCGAGTTGATTGGACTTCAGTGGTGGAAAACAAATTAGTAAAAGAGAGAAAGAGACATTTTACCTGCAGAGGAAAAATAAAGGAGCATTTATTTTAATTACTTTGCGAATGTCACCTTAAATGTGAAAAAATCTGTTTTATTGTATAAATGAATTTATTATTTATTATTTTATTTTTTTAATTTTTAGGAAGGCATGTCGGTCTGCTTTTCTTTGCACAATGTCCTATGGTTTAGTATTTCCTTTGTCAAAAGTTAGTGTGTTATAATAAAAATATATTTTAAAATAGTATTTAACGACCTCAAGTGTAACACTGTGTACCTAAGGTGGAAATAAATAAACTAAACTAAATCGTTTCATGTCTCTTTACAACTAGACATCACCCTTTATAACACTCCTGTGTGTAACACATGCAATGCGTAGTAAATGTAATTATGAGACCGTAACGTAAACGGCCCTGACTTGTCGCGATTAAAGAGTGTCTCTGCCAGGGATGAAAAACATTTTGTGGAAAATTGCAGCCAGGGGAGATAAACCTTATAATTTTGAGTATAAAGCGAACCTACATATTGAAGTAGCTGGAAGGAGCGGACCAAGAGCAAATAATACAAATAGCATACTGCTCTCACCGTTTTTTTTTAAATATCTCGATAGACTTCTCTGTTTGTAATACACGTTGAGTTTATTGAGATAGACGGCAATTTATAGCCAAGCTATAATTTTAAGTGTACCATTTTTATATAAAATAAAATATGGTACATTTAAAATTATAGCATGCTTAAAAACTACCATTATTTATTAATTTCGTAGCTTGTCCAACTTGTTTGCAAATCTTCACACAAAACACAAAAGAGCCAAATGTTTACAACCTCAGTCGCCAATTGGAGGCAAATGCCTGTATTCATTGGAAAAGTTAATGAAACTTACCCCAACTCTCCACCCCTGAATGATTGCGATTTGTACATCTGTATGTTTTGGTGAGTTCCTTGTTGGATGAATTCGTTTGTTTTTCTCTTAACTATTGTTTTCCTATATCTAAATAAGTAACTCTAAAAATAATAATACTCAGGTAAAAAATTCATATAGGCCAGCCATATCTTGCGAAGAACCGACGGCCGCTGCTGGGGCAAACGTGTTCTGGAGTGGAGACCACGACTCGGCTAACGTAGTGTAGGACGCCCTCCGACCAGGTTGCTTATTTTTGTAAGCCTATGTAAATAAAGGATTTTGAAGGTTGAATTAATAAAGGTTTTATAATATTATGCCTGAAATAAAATTGTATCACGTTTTAAGTCTAATCTAACCGTATGTAGTTACTACTGCAGTCATACACCATCTTGGTAACCAAAACTTATGCCCCCAGTTGCATAGACCTTATTCATAGTAATGTTCCCAACTGGTCCGCATTGGGCAATTACTTACAGCAATAGACCAATTAGGAAGGTCCTAACTGCCAGACCATTACGAATGCGATACTTAGTTATTACTTGGTGAAGTTTCCATGTATCTTGGTAAGGGCCATGCAGTTTGTTGGTACTAGTATGTAAGGAATGAGTCTTAATTACTTTAGTTGTCTTTGGGTGAAAGGGTTTTCAGATGTTTGACGGCCTCTGTGGCGCGGTGGACGAATGCCCGCCTGCGACACAGGAGGTTGCGGGTTCGATTCCCGCCTCGGGACAAATGTTTGTACGATCTGCAGATATTTGTTCCGAGTGTTCTGGTCGTTTTTCTATGTATAATAAAAAATAGCTATCTATGTATTGTATTACGTACATATATCAGTTATCTAGTACCCATAACACAAGCTCTACTTCCAAGCTAAGTAAAGCTTGTGTTATTGGCTAGATAATGCTGTGTGAATCGTCCAGCATTATTTATTTATTATTATTTATGTTAGCTAAAGTAGATGTAACCATGGTGAGGTAATGGAACTATATCAGTCCATGCGTCATTTCACGGGTTACCTGGGATCAAATTCTGGTAACCAATCGCTACTACTGTAACCGTTACTCATCATCAACCTATTGTAGTCCACTGCTGGACAAAACCCAAAGTGAGTTGCATAAGTTAAATTAATAAATAAATTCAAACAAAATGTCTAACATAATATTGGTATCGTTACATTAGATACCCAGAACAAATATCCCTTTGAGTGCCCTGTCTTCAGATTGCCGTATCCAGCATCTGCATGCAGTCCTTCGCAGGTCGTCATCCCACCTGGCCAGAGGGCGTCCTACACTACGTTTGTCGAGTCACGGTCTCCAGCCAAGAACACGTTTACCCCAGCAGTTGTCTGTTATACGTATGTATGGCCGGCCCACTGCCACTTCAGCTTGCTACTTCTTTGAGCTTTGTCGATAGCTTTTTTCTCTGTCCGATGATTTCGTCACGAGTCCTATCCTATTTCCATAGCTCGCTGAGCGACTTTAAATTATGTATTATTAATACCTACCTCACGTTACAAAATTAGTTCTAAACTAAATAGAAAAATCGTCTCAATAGGTACTGAATAGGTATGTGCGCATCGCGCAATAAAAACCATTAGGTACCTATGGGTTGTATTAAAAAGAGCCCCTCGTACGAACAACGCGACTCAATTTTACTTAGTATCAAACGTCCACGCCCGAAGCAATGTCCCATCAAAAACACCATTTTACTTTAATTTTCACACACGTGACGTCACAACTGCCGAAGGCCACACGTGGCGCTTGAGTGTGACATGCATTCGCCCTTTCCCTGCTTTTGTTGTTTATTAGTAGGATTGCTGAATTGGTTCGGGCTTACGTTTGGTTTTGAATTTTATTTTTGGTGACAGCTGAAAAATATGTTTTTTTCGCTAGGTGCTTTGGTACCCTCCGATTATTGAAGTATAACGTTTTTTAATGTTGTGTGACATATTTAATGAGTAAAGCTGGGAAAATATGTATGTATTTATTCAAAGCATTACTACTATTTTCACAGTAAATTATTATTATAGTTTTCACAGTCAAATAAAAGTTGTATATCTCTCGCGAGGACTAAACCTTAACCTAGACTCTGGGTAAAGCTTGTAGATTTAATCTTGAAGTTTATTTATAAAAATATTTTGCATAGAATCTTTATTAATATTATTGAAAATAGCGCTATATTTATTTGAAGTTGAAACACAAATACTGTTACCAATATATGTCTCATCTTCAAAAACTATAATTAAAGTCTCCACGAAAAGCCTACTTTTATTAAAATTAAGAAAGTCCAAAACACAATGGATATTTAAAATGAGGTGCGCAGATTGCGCAGCCCCGTCGAACAGCACATTCGTAAGAGAAATGAGTATTTTATACAATCCCGATCTTAGATAAGACAGAGGGTGCTGAGCCTAGATAACCGTTTTATTTTAATGCAAACCGACAACAAATAACGAATAAATATTCCCCTTTTTATGAACGGTCTGATTTAGGGGTGATGGAGGGCGACGAAATGTGGTCGAGATTGAACAAGGAATTTTGTAAGCGTCGGGATTGTCAATGTTAGTAAATTTATTTTTATTTTTGTGGCCGTATAATATTTTTGAGGTAAGATACAGGCGTTCCAATTTATGAATGCGTAAGTTTTCATCAAACTTTTATGAAAGTTTGGATAGATGACTGGATGTATGTATTTTTTGTTATTTGTTCACAATAAAACTACTGAATGGATCGGGCTGAAATTTTGCAATTAGGTATGTAGCTTAAAATAAGAAATATAATAATTTATATTTTTTTAAAATAAATAATGCTGGACAATTCACACAGCATTATCTAGCCCCATGGTAAGCAGAGCTTGTGTTATGGGTACTAGATAACTGATATACATAATACAATACATTACATAGATAGATCTTTTTTATTATACATAGAAAACGACCAGAACACCCGGAACAATTACTATCTGCAGATCGTACACACAATTGTCCCCAGGCGGGAATCGAACCCGCAACCTCCTGCGTCGCAGGCGGACCTTCGCCCACCGCGCCACATCGGTCGTCGAATATGTTATATGTTTTATATCATAAACCAGTTCCGATGGGATAGAAATAACCCTAGAAACAGTATGTGCGAAGTGCGAAGTCGCAGGCAGAACGTAGGTAGTGATTACTATGTGCTTGTACCACCATTATAAATCTGTGCTTTCGGTTGAGTGAATTTTTAGATTTTTTTGCATTTGAAACAAGCTGAAGGTAGCTTATAGGTACGTTGGTATTATAATATATTATCTGCTATAGACGCCCTTCATTCGTATTGTAGCTAGTAATGTAATAGACGCTCTAGCAATTTTTGAAAGGACATTGACCTAACATTTCAGCAATTGTTGTAAATTCGATTGATCTGATAAAAGAGCTAGCTATTACGAAAGGCATTCCGAATTGATAGGCAAATTGATGGAAGAGAGCGTGGGTGGACTTTAATGTAAATAAGAAATAGAATAAGTTACCAATTCATCAGGGATAGCAAGAGACGTCTTTGAAAAATGAGCTTCAATTGTCGAGAATTCTCGAATGTCTGACTTTTTGTTCGAATTTCAGTAATGTTGTCCATTTTGGTCTACATCAATTTACTTACTCCAGGTTCTTTATATTGACTTTATCTCGCTTTTATCTTTAAGTTTTTGTATGAAAAGAAGCGTTTTAAATAAATACAAAAAACCAAGGAACTCAATATACGGCAGGAATATTTCGCGCAAGAATAGAGGTTGTGGTAGTGTGTCAATCTCTGACTCTCGTCTATGATCAAATAACCATAGTGTTTGACATTTAATTTCAAACTAACAGCGCCATCTTTTAGAAAGTCGAAGTATTTGTCGACATTAAAAAAAACACCTTATTGTATAGTTCTTTGTCTTTTAGCTAATCGATAAAAGTCGCACACGTACGAAAGTCGTTGCCGACCGTACCCTTAGATTCAAAATTTCTTCTACCCCATCGCACCCCAGCTGAGTGGCTATAAAAACAATCAGTTCCAACTTCTGGCCGAGCATTGGGGAAATAAGAAACAGACTTGGTCATCCTTAGGGTGAGATCAACTCTTTGTCCTTATGCAAGAAGGAAAATTTCATTAAAAGGTGATTTTTTTCATGACTCAAAATATTGTTGAGGGATTATCTCAAACGTTAACATTAAAACGACCCTGTCTTCGGTCTGTCTCAGGGCTGCAGGCAAAGTGAGGCCCGTTATTGCCTTAATTTGGCCAGAACACCGGGTTGGTGAGCCGATTCTGAGGTTGTGTTTTTTTTATGAGGTTGGTATTGATTTTTCAATTGATTCGCAGCTTAATGTTGTCGTCGCATCAAGCAAGATTATCATGGACAGAATCATGAAGAGGAGTCAAGTCCTGTCAAAGTTGGAAATTTTTAGGATATTATTGATTCTATGAATTTTTCTTAGAATCAATGAGAGTTCCAGTATCATCATCATCATCAGCCTATATTAGTCCACTGCTGGACATAGGCCTACCCCAATGAGCGCCATAGCGCCCTGTCTTCAGCTTGACGCATCCAGCATCTACCTGCAGTCTTTCGCAGGTCGTCATCCCACCTGGTCGGAGGGCGCCCTACACTACGTTTACCGAGTCGTGGTCTCCACTCAAGAACACGTTTGCATCAACGGCCGTCGGGGTTCCAGTATGCCACAACCCTAACTTGTATGAGGGTACCGGCAAAGTTCACTTTTTATAGGGGACCAGAAATTATGTCCTGGTGAAATATGGCGACACTTCTGCACTCAGAATTTAAACGTTCCGTTTTCAGAACAGTTACTTACAGCCCAGAGGTAGGGCGCGAGTATGACCCTTAATAAATTCAACATGAAAAATAAGGATTGCTGAAAAATTGATTTCATAGATTTAAAAGGGTAGGTAACTGAGAGTTTTGATTTACTTGTACTTAGTGTAGATTAAGTTAATGGATGGTTTGAATTAATGGATAGTAGGTAAATTAAAAAGTTCGTTTAATATTTAGATATTGTTTTTTGTAAGATTTAAACATCAAATGGTTACTATAATAATTTAAAGATTTAGGTAACTACTTATATATAAAAAGTTTGTCTTTATTCATTTATTTTGGTTTTACCTTTCAGCTATAGCTTACTTGCTAATCAGTACAAACATTTCTACAATACTGTATCGTCGTTCGCTTTCTAAAGGCAAAGTTTATCTCGATTCTATAGAAGGCTGATATCAACTGGATAAAACTTGCACGACCGATTCTGTCATGACCCTAGTACCTTATAAGCTGTCGTTAGTTTAGAACTTATTATAATAAGTTCTTTATTTTAATTACCAGTTTTCATTTTACACTTTACAGGACCCAGTTTACATTTTACATTAAAGCCAGTGTCTCACCGCTATGCACGGAGACGCTACGCTTGTCTAGCTTGACTGCAAGAAAAAGGTTTGTGATAACGTCCACAGCCATCCACGAACAGGCTACGAACGAATACGAGTTAATGACGTCATTGCTACTCCCGTGGCTCGCTAAAATATGGCACCCACGCAGCTCAACGTTGTCGACGCTACGCACATGGTACACGCTATGTACGCGGTACGCATAAACCGGTAACGTAAACCCACGTTGTCAAACAAACGAACCCACGCACATAATTTGATGGAACCTTTAAAAAAAAAAAAAAAAAAACACAAAAAAATACAAAAAAAAAAGATTATAAACCAAATGCTGCCAAAAAAAAAAAAAAAAAAACATGGAGAATAAGGGGAAACGCGCTTATCCGCGCGTTCGATATGGTGCTATCCCATTTAAATTACGAGTGATTTTTTCAGTCCACTTAAATAAAAGCTATATTTTCTCAATACGGTTATATCTGTTTTAGCTTCTGCTTTAGCCAAAAATTATAGCGTCATGCAAAGATGGGAGTTATCCTAGAAAACATTGTAATACTTTTTTTTCAAAAAGACGCTATAATTTTTTGGCAAAAGCAGAAGCTAAAACAATCTTCAAATGTATCGACTTTTAATATAAAATAACCCCTAAGATGCCTCGGGCATTATAAAAGTTAGGTTTTTGTACTATTGGCATCATTTTTGATTTTACGTTTTTGATAGGTAGGTAGGCCTACCTATTTATATTCGTTTGGCACGTTCGTTAACTGCCTGAGGGTAGGCTTGATACCATTTTTCATTGTTACTACGTTAATCCATTTACCAAGAGCTTTAGAGCGAGTATCTACACAGTGTTTTGACCAATATCTGACGAGTGCTTCGGCGTTTGAATTTTAAATAATAAATAAATAGCCCCAAGCGAAGCAGAGCTTATGTTATGGGTACTAGATAACTGATACACCTACGTACTTAATAAAACAGATTACTTCGATAGATTTTTAGTGTACTTTCTGCATATATTCGATGCGAGTGATTTCTTATTACTCAGAACAAATATATGCAGAGGGTGCAAACATTAGTCCCGAGGTAGGAAACGATATCGCAACATCCTTGGTCGTAGACAGACCTTGTTCCGCTGTGCCACGGAGGTCGTAGAATATACGGAGTTTTAAAAACGCGCGTTACCAAGCGCTCTTCAAAATGTCCAATGTGTTATCTACACATCAGGCATTTTGAAGCGCTTCTTAGGTAAAGTTAGAAATAAAACTCTTTGGGGAGTACATTTTATTGCGCGAGTTTACACTAAAACAAAAGCAGAAGAACCTCTCAACGTTCCCCTCTTGCATGGCACTCTAACAACGTTTAACTCCGACATGTCGTGTGTCGTGTCACAAAGTGTATGTAAATTGGTAAATGTAATAAATTGCATATATTTATCTAGTAATGGGGTCTTAACTCGTGGGGTGGGGCAAGGGGAGCGATTGGGAAGATGTGCTGCTGGTTTGCGAGAAGTTTAGCAAGCTGGTGTAATGTTTACTATAGAAATAGGTATGGATCTATGAAAGTTTATTATGACTCGATAGATAGATAGAAAACAGATTTTTATATCACACAAAACAGAAAACAATACAAAAATAAATAGTTAGAATAGAGGAAATATAAAGGAAAGCCTTATAGCTGAGAGAGATAAGGCCGATCTTTCCAGGCAGTGGCACTTGATAGATATTTAGGAAAACAAATCCTGCTAATATTATAAACGCGAATGTTTATAAGTATGGATGGATGGATGTTTGTTACTCTTTCACGTAAAAACTACTGAATGGATTTTAATGAAACGTTACAATAATATAGCTTATACATCTGAATAACACATAGGCTACAATTTATAAAGATATATTGTATATCATCCAAAATATGCGCGGGGCGCAGCTAGTACTGCAATACTATAATACCTACGTTACAAATATAATCATTCTCGATGATTATTCATCAACCTAAACAAACTTACTGAGTATTGAAATATTTTAAAACCTAATTCATTATTTTTTTAGATATAAAAGATATTGATTATAATATAGAATTTTTCGAAATAAAAGATTTTCAGCTCTTGTTTTACCTTCCAAAACATTAATTATAGAAATAAATGCTGACTAAAAATTTTAGGTTGGCGAAGAAATGTTTGTCGTGTCGTCATCATTCTGTACATAAAACCTGTACCTAGATATATTACATAGTTTCCTGCTGGAATTAGGCCTGATAGTCGGTGGTGGCTCTTATCGCAAACAAAGAAATTAACTGGTTGAAATTTATTTTTCCAATATGTCACAACAAAGTAATCAGAAATTTTATCTGCGCCCGTGATATACGATGTACGAAATTAACTCTATACACTATGCGGGTGCACTCAAATCTATCTGCAGACATTATCAAACATTCAGGAGGGGACCGGGATTCCATTGACCCAATACGTATCGTCAAAGCAATAGAATTGAATCAAGTAAGGTTAAAGAGAATATGGAATGAAATGATTTTGATAGAGGAGGACTGATATACGAAAGGTACAGAGCCTAATCATGAAATTATAGATAATAGTGTTTTTACAGCAAAATTTTATTTATCGTGTTTTGACAAGTCGTAGCCTCAGTATAGTTAAGGTACATATATTATACACTTTTTATGTTAGATTAATGACAATAATTTTTTTTATTTGTATCTAGTCTTTTTTTGACGACGATGTGGCGCGGTGGGCGATGGTCCGCCTCGGAACAATTGTGTGTTTGATCTGCAGATATTTGTTCCGGGTGTTATGGTCATTTTCTATGTATAATAAAAAATATATCTCTATGTAATGTATTGTATTATGTATATCAGTTATCTAGTACCCATAACACAAGCTTTGCTTACCATGGGGCTAGATAATGCTGTGTGGATTGTCCAGCATTATTTATTTATTTTTGTCAATATCGATGTAATTAAAATAATCTATTACTCTTTCTAAAGAATTATATAAAATAGGTAGTTTATTAGCCGAGAACATTAAACATAAATCTCAAAATTAAAACGCTCACATAGCTGCAGATAAATTATTCACACCTTAATCTTCAAGAAGATGTTGACGAGATCACAAGACAGTTTTATTGATATATATTATAATATTTGACTAACATAGCTGATGATAATGATAATGATGATATTATTATAGTTGTTGATCCGATATCAAACGACAACACCTTTTGATCTGATCTAAAGGTTTTGGTTTTGGTTTTGGTCATTAGGTATGGGGCGAGATCAAAGTTGGCAGATCAAGTAGCAAGTACTCAGATATTGCCAGTGGTCAGACGATTGCCATCAGCGTACGTAATAGACCGTATTGACCAGTCCACAATTACAGTGGTTATCTCGACTACGTTTAGCAGGGGTGGTCTTTATTGCTAATTTCCAAATTGGTCTCACGTGGAACGAGCTGAGTTGAAAGAACATACGTATAGATATTTGGCCAGCCTTTGAAGCTATCATGGTTATCAACAGTAATAATCCTATGATAAATATTTATTACTAATATTAAGGCCGATTGCTTACAGGTACATACTCTGGTAATATTGTTCTGGTTACTATTTCAAAGTACTATAAGACTTACTGTAGTGACTGTTGCAACCTAAAGAAAAATCGTGACCCTAAAAATCCCTTCCCATTCATTTCTCACCTGAATTGTTCCCACAAAAGCAGCATACAAATCGCAAAGAAAATACTCCAGACAGGTACTCTTTTTACTATCAATACCATAAATCAGGCCCCCTTTTCAGGATGTAAATAAAGCTCCACCTGTCTCCACCTTTATAAAATCGAACCCGGAACAGAATGCACCTAATGTGTCAAATAAAACAAGATTTTCTTCCCCTAGCGCCAATTTATTTTGCGACACGTCAATAATAAAAAGAGGGCTGTGATCTTTACTCCCCAAAGAAAGCTGTTTTGGGGAATTTTGTTATATGAGTCAGTAAATGGAAGAGGAACTTGGTGTTTCATGAGGTGGTATTAAGCTCTGTAGTGTTTTTCTTAAGTTGCTCCTTCGAATTTTCCAACGAAATCCAAGGCAATCGAACAATGTCACATATGATTTAAAATTTTCAAAGTAACAATAAATTTATTATTCGGTTTGTTCGTATTGCTAGTGGTTTTAGTTGACTAGCACCAAAAAGAAAAGAAATAATAATATGAACCATCAGTTGCTCGCATACTTAGCATAGCGAAAGTAAAAAGTTAAGTAGTTAGGAACTGGCTCTGACACCCAAAATGTAATTATAACAATAGCATCAAAATAGTATTTTGGTCATAGAATTAGGGGCGTTACCAGCCTGACGAGAAAATAACAGCTTTTATAATACCATTTCCAAAAACCGGCACGCTTCGGACAGTAATAATAATGATCGGTCTTCCTGACGCCGTTCCGGAAGCATTCTACCATTGATTTTTCCGCAAATAATACGATGTCTCCCAAAATCCGTTTGGTTTCCTCATTGTTTCGACTGTCGCCCCTATTCTCGCAGCCCCACTGTCGCATGGCTCTGAGTGCATTAGTTTCGCTCAAACACATACGACGGTTTCCTGAACGGTGGTGGGCACGTGACCTCCAAATATAAAAGACTTTACGCCTGATCGCAACTCTGATATAGATGTGAATAGAATTGCCCGTATTGTGTAATATTATGGGGAGTATGGCTGTTGATGTGTCGAGTTGATAGATATAGCACGACACATACTCGTAGGTTTTTATTTTTTTGCCGAAATGTTTCATGCACGTGGTTTAAAACAAAGTCGCTTCCCGCTGTCTGTCTGTCCCTATGTATGCTTAGATCTTTAAAACTACGCAACGGATTTTGATGCGGTTTTTGTGATTCAAGAGGAAGGTTTATACACTATTTGACACATGCGGCGGGCTGACCCGCGGGGCGCAGTTTTCTTTACTAAATGAAAATTCTAGCATAATTTTATAGTCTAATGTTATTTTCGCTCTCAACATATAATTTTCTGAGCCAATATAATTTATTCTATAGTTCGGGCTAAAAAGCTTCCCTATGTAACAAAATACCAGCGTGTCGATTATGATTTATTTGAATTTGCATGTTTTATGGCGACTACTCGTAATCAACTTCGACATTTCATGCAAATCTGTTTCTAACCTTTTTTATGTGAAGCTCTTTCTCTCGTAATGAGATTATGTCGGGTCCCAATCGGGGTCTTTTTAGGGGTGCTAAATAAGATACGACGTTTCCCGCCTCGGGCACCTTTGATAGTACTTTTTAAAGCTTTGTCACGAATTCGAAACCTCTCTTTTATTGGTCGTCATTATGATAATTACATTAAGGGCCTTTGGTAGTCGATACTTCGTCTTCGAATTTGTTCTGTTGTTACGTTTGCCTCTTGAATACAGAGGGGCTCATTTGGAAAATCGCACCTATTCTCTACGTGACACGTTTATTTCTCGAACCCATCGTAGTAAAATCTTCAGATGAAAAGGAACATATGAAAATTAAAAGTCTATATCTGAGATTTTCTCAAAGCTGAGTAGATAAATTAACCACGAAGGATAATTATTAAAATAGGTAACACTCAAATCCACACAAACACAGAGGAAAGATCGTCTGTGGTCCTCTTATCGTCTTTGCTTGCATTATGTTAAATTTTTAATCGAGAGATATAAAAAAAACAGTTCTAAAATACTTGGTAAAAGACTTTTCAGTACTCTTAAAATCAAAATATGTATTTATCCATAGTGGTAATACTATATTTGAGGTCTTAAAATTATTTTTTCTGAATTATAATTGGTTCAATAAGTAAATTATTAATCTCAAAGAAATGAAGATGAATAGAAGAATAATTTGCCATACCGAATAGCCTTATGTTAATAAAACCATGAAGTGATTAATAAATACTATTGATTTAGCAGCGATATAAGCATGTTTCCAAACATTTGATTAAATTAATGGGTATACCTATTGTAAAAAAATTCAATGTAAACAATGTTTCGATTAAATTCCCTTTGTCAATTCAGACCGAAAAATCTCTTGTTTCTGTTGATCATTTTATTCTGTTTCAATGTATTATTTGTTCCTTTTAGCTGTTGTAATAATAAAATAATAATTTCTTAGTTTGAAACCATGTGTACTACGAGTAATAGCGTCTCGATGCTAAAACTATAATATTAATAGCCTGGATATCGCTAACTCGGCCTCTGTCTAAGATTTGTTATACAATGTACTACCAATACACTCAGTTAACGTTTTTTCTCAAAGATACATATATTAAGTATACGCATTGGACGAAGAAGACTAACGGGTGATGGGTGATATCAATCGTCCAAAGGGATGGTCCGTTTTTGCAAAATCACTGCTTGATGTGCTTTGTCACGCAATTTCATTTAGTTTTTTCAGAAAAAAGTAATAATTTCTATTCATTGGCGGGCCCTTTGTTTGACACAAGAAAGGGAGCAATAGTGAATTAATGATAGTTTCAAAGGAGCAATCCACTGAAACCTAACCTAAGGTCTCAAAAAATAATACCTAACCGAAACTTAAGCTAAGCCCCGGGCAGAAGCTTGCAAAAAATAATTTCTTAGTCAATTTGAGAAATGTAGTATCTAAAACGAGAAAATAATTCTTGCATAAAATTTTATATAAAGTCAGATGCAGAACCTTATTCTATTAATTATTTGCTTAGAAAATATTACATGCATTCACCTTTTGCCGTGAATACCTACAACGTGTAAAAATTAATTACTAACCGTGTTGCCAAGAAATTATTTAATTTTAAGAGTGAATTCACTCAAAAAAGATGAAAAATATTAAAAACATACCAAACTTATTTTAGAATAATATCTATTCTCCTGAATATATGTAGCAAAGACTCTTTTTAAAAAATTAATAATACTCTAATTTTATTATTAACTGTATGTATTGTATGCATATACCTATGTTAGATAATTTAACAAAGTTTCATGTGTTTTTTTGTCTCGCTCATTCCCAAATGGGATTTGAGAAGCAGGAAGATAGTATCCATATTTCTTTTAATTTTCTACCGTTTTGGCCGTAGAAAAGTCTTGCTTATTTCCAAAGAAATGAACCGGCTGTTCGTGTATTATGACAAATGCAAATGTGAAAATTCCTATTTCATTTGAAAAAGTTTAATTTAAAGTTTGTTGCGCGCCGGTATTTCTAGGCGGCGTTCGTGCAAGCAAACTGCACTGCCTTATAAGCTTATTTCCCTCAGAGAGACTCGAAAATTTTCTTTAGATTAGTTTCTCTTGTTGAGAAAAATAGAACGGAATAAGGAATAATAAGTTACCGTCTACTCCTAAATTGGACTTCAGTTCTTTGTACGACAATTTTTGTTGGTTTTCCTGTGGAACCTTGGGAAATGGCTTGGCTTTAGTTATTATGAACTTATTTGTTTGGTTATGCTGAGATGAGAGTAATTCATTGTTTTACGCTACTTCATTTAATATTTTATTTTGCATTTCTTACTTCTGTACAGACCGATGTGGCGCGGTGGGCGAAGGTCCGCCTGCAACGCAGGAGGGTTCGATTCCCGCCTCGGAACAATTGTGTGTACGATCTGCAGATATTTGTTCTGGGTGTTCTGGTCGTTTTCTATGTATAATAAAAAATCTATGTTATGTATCGTAGAGGTATTATGTATATCAGTTATAGTACCCATAACACAAGCTCTGCCTACCATAGGGCTAAATAATGCTGTGTGAATTGTCCAGCATTATTTATTTATTTATTTTACTTCTGTGGCGCGGCAGGGGAAGGTCCGCCTGCGATGCGGGTGGTTCTAAGATTTGCAGATATTTGTTCCGGGTGTTCCGGTCGTTTTCTATATAGGTATAATAAAACAAACTATCTATAAAGATTATTGTTTAAGGTACGAGTATGTATATAAGTAATCTAGTACCCATAACAAAAGCTCTGCTTAGCTTGGGGCTAGATGATGCTGTGTGGATTGTCCAGCATTATTTATTTTATTTTTAACTGTAGCATAGGTCAGTCAGATTTCCAAAAGCAACATTCTGTACGACATTTTTCCATTACAATAACTGAAATTTTCTTCACTTGAGATAATCCGTTGATTGAACTATCAAGTTACTTTTGCTATTACCTTTGTACGCGGTCTCAACCTCAATCAATTGGTAACCGACGACAACTTGAAAACTCAATCAGTAAATCTGTATGCACACAACTCGAGACTTAAGTCCAACAGTAGGTATTTGCATCTTAAAACCACTCCAATAAATGAGTCTGGCTTCTGAGTGTCCCTACTTTCTTCAGACCGCTCTCATAAGTTTTAAAATTAAACAGAATTCAACAAAACGTAGCTTAAAGGGATGATAAAATTATTTTCCATCTGGATTCACAAAATACTGTTGAGTATGACCAAAAGTTTGCTGAGACGAGTGGAAAGTTGAGAATGTACGTTTGATTGGATGCTTCATGCTACTTTTCTAAGATCAACATGAGTTGTAGCTTTAATTGAAAAAAGATTTAAGTAGGTTACCTATTTAGCGAGAGAGAAGGGTAATTTATTACCTAGTATTTGTTCTATAGAAAGGTTTTTTGAGATTAGGACAATTTAGCTAATATAGTGCGGAAAAGAAAATTCTAAGAAATTATGACACATTTACATTACATTTGAATTTGGTTACACTCACTTGGCTGTCTATTTTGTTTGTTTCAGAACAAAACGATATATATAAAATTTTTAAAAATTGTGCTTTACGTTTATCACATTAATTCCGACAATAAATAAGACCAATAGACGAGGCTAGTGAGTCAATGATGCATTATTTCCGAAAATATCTATATTGGTAATATTAATGCCACAACTCCGAAGACTGTTAAGATAATGATCCTCAACATTCACGCAACAATTACGAACTCAACTTTTCAAGGAAAGTCTTCCTTTCCGTGTATATTTTTACATGTTCATAACACGGCCAATGTTCCAGGTTAATTTGAACACTTTGAACTCCTGGACGGAGTTTCCTTTGTCTAATGAACTAAAGGTTCTGGTTATACAAAGTTAGCGTGCACGCTACTTGGATATACCAGGATATTGCTGTCGAAAATGTTGATAACTTTGGCATAAATTTCCTTTTGTGAATCATTTTTGCATGTTCATTGGAATATTGCTGAGTGTAGTTTAGTTCGTCAGTTGTTTTTTGAAGAGTTAGGAATTTGTTAGGTATTTATGCTGGATTTTACCTGACTGAACCTATTATAATATAACAGCCTAAATTTAAATAAAATTATTACACGTAGGTAAATGGCGTAGCGCGTTCGTAGCGATTTCGTAGCACTGCGCGCGCGTCTATATCTTTTCTTTGAAAAACCTTTTGCAAATTAATTAATCTATTTTATGCTTCATTTTTTCTTTATAAAGTTGGAGTTTTGCTATTTGAAACTGAAAATTATAAATAAACCGTTTTTTTGCTTTCTCTTAACAATAAAGGCCATTTTTCAACTAAGCGAAATTGTGTGTCAAAGTCGTATCATATATTTTTTAACATATGCAATCTGAACACGTAATTATGTGAAATTATTTCATTACTTTTTAACCATGATATTTGTTAATTTAACGTTTGTTATTTCCCTCAGATTTTGAGGAAGTCGGCCCAAAGCGCACTATTTTAAAATATTTTTATATTCAAAAATCCCCGTATCAAACTTTTTCGAAGCCCGCTTCGGTTTGGCAAGTAATACACCAAATGCTCCATCTCGCTTCATGCACCGATGAGTACTACAGGCCGATGCTCCCCTTTATGGTCTGTACATTTAATATCATACATTTTAATGGATTGGCCATTTTGTTATTAGCTGCAGTTTCTATTGATAGAAACTGCAGCTAATAATAAAATGGCTGACTAAGAGTACCGTTAATATGTTTGAATGATTGGATTAGATCAGTTGAAATAAGTAAACTGTCCGTGTGTGTGTTTTTACTTTTTGATATCTATAGTGAACCCAGTTTTGTGACGCATTCGGTTGCAGGTTCAATTCCCGACGCGGGACAAATGTTGTGTTTATACGATTTGCAGGTATTTGTTGTGGTGTTCTGTATGTTTTCTATATATCATAAAAATATATATTTATGTAACGTTCTAACTAAGTATAGGTACAACTGATTGTGCCATACTATATTTAATACAGTTTGTGTTATGTGTACTAAATAACTGTATCTAGTACCCATAAGTCTCAGACTCTGCTTACTTTGGACACCATCACTTAGCATCGCCAGCATTGCTCGGATTGAAGCATTATTTTAATTTTAATATAAAAATACCTATTTTGCGAAAATTTGTTGTTTATTTCACTAGAAATGTAGCTACATAAATCTAATAAAATAAAGTAAACGAAAACATCTTAGATGAGATACATTTAAGCTCAATAAATAAAAAGCATATTTATTCGAATAACTGAAGTATAAAAGTTTCTTTAAATATTCTTCAGTTTTTACTCAAGATATGAAAATCATTTTAAATGTAGGTACACATTTCATAACTCCAAACAAGATTACTTAGTCTTGTTAAACAAATCTGATTCAACTTTACGCATGAAGATTTCTAAAAGCTGTAACTTTTGAGTTTATAAATCAAAGAAATATGAAGACAACACAGAATGTGCGTCAAATTTTTGATTAAATCATGTTCATGAAATCAAACACATTAATGAAAACTGACTGGAAGGTTTATTGAGTGAAATATTTGCATAAAAATGTTAACTCAGTCTTTTGATGCAAAATTTCAATCAAAGCTCCATAAGCCCCACATTTATCAAGCCTAAAGGTGAACTTAGTTATAAATTTGAAAATAAAAATTTTTGTGTTCTAGGGACTTCTACCACAGGCGGTGGTTTCGCTCGAAATTATGGCTGTGTGAATTTAATAAAGATGTGTGATTCAAATAATGTACGTAGATCACCGTAACCTCTTGCCATGTAAACCATATAATTTGTCACAAATTAAAAGTTTGCTTATTATATCAAAAAATAGTTAAACCTGACTGAAAATATGGCATAGACCCTGCATAAGTCGACATGATACTATCACAACTTTTATTCTTCTATGAAAAATCCCTGCCATCTATTGAGGTCAAAAAAAAAAAAAAAAGGTTAAAAAGATTTTATTATTTGAAAAAAATCTGGACAATTTTTTTTAAAATTAATATCGTATCTTAGTGCTATCCTAAAATTATACGCCAAAACATCCTAATTAGTTTTCCTATTTCCTGTCCATCATACCCTCACCGTATTATGAAATCGGGTTTTAAGTATTTTTCTACCAAAGCGATCCATCTAAAAGCATCTCTTTAGATTATTCATTTTTGAAAAGTATATAAAGGCTTTCAAAGCGAATATGCTTTCAATATTCCTCATGGGAAATTCGAGAGTAACCTAATAGTTTTCATAGAATCGATACTCGCTCCCTGAACGTACACAAAACAAACAGTAACAGTAGACAAGGGTAATACCATTAACAGAAACAATGTTTTTGAATGGACCCCAAGAGACTGCTTTTATGTGTGCTTGAAATGTTGTATCATCATCATCAGCCTATATTAGTCCACTGCTGGACATAGGCCTCCCCCAATGAGCGCCATAGCGCCCTGTCTTCGGCTTGACGCATCCAGCATCTACCTGCAGTCTTTCGCAGGTCGTCATCCCACCTGGTCGGAAGGCGTCCTACACTACGTTTACCGAGTCGTGGTCTCCACTTAAGAACACGTTTGCCCCAGCGGCCGTCGGTTCTTCGCGAGATATGGCCGGCCCACTGCTACTTCAGCTTGCTAATTCTCAGAGCTATGTCGATAACTTTGGTTC
Organism: Eupithecia dodoneata; assembly: GCA_947044415.1. Taxonomy (NCBI): domain Eukaryota; kingdom Metazoa; phylum Arthropoda; class Insecta; order Lepidoptera; family Geometridae; genus Eupithecia; species Eupithecia dodoneata. The sequence continues at coordinate 4,880,390 of OX345665.1, forward strand.
TCTGTCGGATGTATTCGTTGCGAATCCTATCCTTCAGAGACACTCCGAGCATAGCTCTTTCCATAGCTCGCTGAGCGACTTTGAACAAACGAAAAGAAATGTTGTATGTATGTACCTAACTCTACGTAGTTTCTCTTCTCATATTCTCTACATCTACATATAAATCGACACGAGTTTTAAGAAAATTTAAAAATTTTTGCTCCTTAATTTGAAAGTAGTATATTGAAAGAATTGTATATATATTGTTATTGTTTTCTATATTGTCCTATGTCCAGCAGTGGACTTATATAGGTTGATGATGGTGATGATATTGAAAGAAGGTAATCTCTAAGAAATTAAATAATTACCCCGAAATTTTCGACACGACCCGCGACGGAGCGTTTATTCCTAAAATGCGCAGAAACAGTACTTTTCAAACCCGTTTATATCATGAACCACTTATCTTATAGTATATGTTATTTACTAATAATTTTAGGAAATTTTAGTGTCCAAATAGTTTGACTATAAAATATTTCGATTAATATAGTATGTACGCGTTCTATCAAGATAACTTGTGAGAGGTTTTCATAATTTCCCTTTCAGCATCAGTTTCGAAGCTCAAAATAATAGAAAATACTGACATATCTAATTAAAAAAATATAATATAACCTACTGATGAGATCCTTGGCTAAAAATCTAATTAGAAAGATGTTTGGTTTTGGTATCCTACTATGAGAAATTAAAATTAAAAAATGTGAAATATTACGAATATTTCACATTTTTAAATGATGTTTTTACCGATATACCTTATTTAATTTAATATAATAATAGCTTACCAATAAAGTGAAGCATTTTTTTAAAATCATACATTTAAAATTTTTATTATTTTGTTGCTATTATTTTTCTATAAATATTTTAAAACTACTATAAAACGCTGCGCGAAAATCAGTCCGCCGCGAGGCTTTCTAGAGTGTGGTCACGTCGCTTATTAAATATTTATAGAAAAATAATAGCAACAAAATCATAAAAATTTTAAATGTATGATTTTAAAAAAGATGCTCTACTTTATTGGTAGGCTATTATTATATTAAATTAAATAAGGCATATCGGTAAAAACATCATTTAAAAATGTGAGCATTCCCGTACTGAGGGAAGTTTGCGGGTTCAAGTCTCCGAAATCGTTAATAATTTATGGGAATTATTATATTATTTCTTAAAGATTACACAATTCATTGATTCGACAATTTCGACGATTGTTAACCATAAATTTATTTTTTCTAATCTAACTGCATAGCGTATATTTAAATTTAATAATGTCATTTAGCTGTGAAGGCCATTTATTAGCTTTTCTGTTGCTAGGTTAATGTTACTTATTTTGTATTATTTAAGCTGTAGGCCTTCCTTAAAATAAATAAATAAATTACCCCGAGTGCGAGGCCTTATGCACCATAGTAACATTAACCTTAATGCAATACCATAATAGGACTATCTAGCTTCATATATCCTGCAGTTAGATTCAGTATTTACGAGTGTATCACTCATAAATCATACTTAACTACAAAAACTATCGTGATTTGACGAATTCATTACAAATATAAACGGGTTAACTACGAACCTTATTAAATAATTCTTAAAAAATCCAGGCAAACAAAATCATATAAAAGCTTAATGCATTTTAATATTAAAATAAATAACTGATAGCTCTTCGTTCATGGGGGTGAAAATTTGACATGGCGTTGGGCATAAAGTTATGTAATTTTTTTTATAAACAGATGGAAAACAAAATTTCAAATCCTTCGAGATTATTCGTTTTGCTAGATTTCGTTATCAAAGTAGGTACTCGTATATTTTTTATGGTCATTCGACTGTTTGTTTCCTCTTTTTTATTTTGTCTATGGACGTACAAGGCAGACTGAGTTCACGTACTATAAGCAAAGATAATACAATAACTACGTAAGATACTATATAGTGAAGCCAACCAGTCAACGCCATTTATAGTTTCAAGTTCAGTTTTATTTATATAGTAATCTATAAATTGATCGAGCTGTACCTACGCATAAAATTACTTTAAGCAAATTAAGGAAACTTTCGTTATAAGTAGCTTAGTATTATTATGAGTAGTATATTTTATTATGCTTGTAAGTTCTGTAATCTAGTACTACCTACTAAACTGTTGTCCACATTACCCAAAGGTTAGCAGGTGGAGAATGCTATCTAGCATTATGTTCGCCTATATACAACTTTTTTGCTTCATCTTCTATCTATCTATCGTTTAGGCTGATTTTAGTGTCACGCTGACCATCGGCGCTGAGAGCTCGGCGCTTAGCAAAAGTGAGCGTTTTAGTGTCGCACTGATCGCACGCGCGCCGGTTGCGTATAATCATGTCGAGTCGCGATATAGGCGATCAGCAGAATACTAAAACGACTCGTGCTGATCGTCGGCGTTGACGAGCTACACGCTGAGCTGTCAGCGCTGATCATCAGCTTGACACTAAAATCAGCCTTAAGGAGGTTGTAACCGCAGGTTATCTGTGAGTACTGGGTATTATTACAGTCTTTCGAGACTTTAAAGGACTTTATTTCAGTGTCTTAAAGTTTATTTTATACCGAAAGCTTCTATAAAGTGATGCTGCTCTGGAACTGGCTACGTTTTACAGCCACTTGCATTATTGAAGAATTCTGTGAACTGAAAGGAATCTTAAACACACGGCAAATTATTTATGTACAAAGTCTTGTACAGAGACTTCAAACTTCGTTATCTTCATTCCATCAAAAGAGTTGTAATCTTTCTGATTTCATACCAGTATGCCTGATTCTCTCTCTAGAGGTAAAAAGTAGTATAATACAAAACAATACAAAAATACTTTATTATACAACAAATGCAGTTCATTACAGATAAGACATTACTAGCAAGGTACAATGGGCGGCCTTATCGCTTAGAAGCGATCGCTTTCAGGCAACCTTTGGATGGAAAGAATTATGTGAATACTTAGTACTTTAGTTTTTGTGCTACGGTGCGACACGAAGGGGCGCGGCGCCCTGAAGGGGTCGTCCATGTCAGTCGTTGGCAATGAGAGTATTAAGTGAAAAAGTTAAGGTTATAGCTTTCTTACGAACCAAAAAGAACCTAACTATCTGGAATAGGTTTGTAGCGATAAGACCGCCCGTCGTACAGATTAACCTGATATATTTATCTGCCTATATATCAGATTAATCTGCCTGTTTTGGAATTCTTATACATTGTGAGCATTATGGAGTATTGCATTGTTAAACTTTTTCTAAAAGAACTTATTACAAAAATGTGGCCAAGGCCTGAGTAACTTGCTTATCAAAAAAGCCGCTTACGTTCCAACCTAGGGATTAACAGTAATATTTTACAGAAATCATAAACCCATTTCACGTTATCAACAGTTGTATTTTATACGTAATAATGGCTAAAATATCGTGACTTTGCACATAATTTATGTCTACATACAAGTTTTAAGGCAATACTAGTTTATTTAGAGCGATAAGTTCCACGAATCACGCAACATTGCGGTCAGCTATGTCAATAACGATCCAGGCTTATTATTGCTGTTCGCACGTTACCAAAACTATTATAGGTCTCGTGCTAGGCCAAGCTTGAACATATTCCAACAGCGATTTCCCTGCTTATTGTGGAATAAAACTAGGGGTATTTGAAAATTATCAGGTTCCTAACAAGCTTAAAGCGAGTATACAGCGCTGTGGCCGCGTGGAAACGTGAATTGGCTAAGCTAGGGGATTGTTGACTAGGGTAGATTTGACAATAATGACATCGCATCGTACATTGCGTACATTACTTAAGTTTAATTAATAAATTTCAAACAATTTACGCATTCGATGACAAAGTGAAGTAATGTTTTCTGTTCTACCCAAGACAACAATCCTCGTGCGGGCAAACACGAGGATTGTATAGGAAGGATATGTACAATAGCGGTGCTCTTCATAATTATGTATGTTATGGTCTATGACCTTTAATTATATTTAATTGGTGCTAGTCACGACTAGATGAAAATAATCAGCTCTGGTTTATCTGTTATGAAAATACCAAAAGATCTTTGTGATCTTTTGAGAATCGCATTATCATTGCAAAACCATGCTAGCTTCAAAGCCTTCTCTGGAAGTCCTATCCAACATTCAAACTTTATACTATACCCAAAGTTCCATGCTCATATCCATGATCCAAAAATCTTTTAGTGTGAAATAAAATAAATCACGTCTTCATTTCACGTCATTCAATCATTTACACGAAGGTCTACGTTGAGCCCGACGCATAGTCCAATATTAGGTAGGTGCGTTCATTAAAACATTCCTTTCATCACGAATCCTTTCATTTACGCAAATTGATAAGCGGAGAACTTTCACGATACAAAAGATAGACCGAATAAGATTTTCCCCTAACTTTTCTTACCTTCGTCGGTAATAGGAAAAAGTTTATCTTAGTTTTTGGAGTCGGGAATATAGGCTTTACTCGGCAAAAATTGAAGAGTTGCCTTCCCGAAACAAGTTCCTTTAATTTGAATATAGGATCCGCTCCGCACTCTGGTAGTATTAAAATTTCATAGCAGATGCATTTGTGTTTCAAATGTTTGTTGGCAGTTCTTAGCAGTTGTATGAATAGTGATGATGCTAAGGTGCTCGGGAGTCTGAGACGTGGAATACTTACTTAAATACTTAGTTTTCATGCTGCGGAGGGTAGTTTTCGCTGTGCATTTTCTATTCAAAGCTACTTTTCCTTTTGACGACCCTTCACCTGGTTTTAACTAAAGTGAAGCAAGATCGGTAAAAACATCATTGGCTGCGCATTTTTATAACACCCCCATGTTTGGGAGAGGCGTTGATACATCAGTGCTGAAAAGACCTGGAATACAGATTAGGTAATGTTACTTCATGGAATGACAAACTATTTTTTATTCTGGAAAATGTCGCCTCGAGCAGAAAATAAGAGCTATAAGAGTAGAAAATACTATACTAAAAGAGCTGCCCACACACAAGAGATGACAAACCGGTGCGGTGGGTATTTACGCCTATGTCGGTACTTAGCTTAAGTATAGATTAAACTTTTGAAACTATCATGGTTATTAATACTAAAGTCATTTAAAACGGGATATCCGTTATATCCGCCTTCAGTTACTCCGTGATCATGGCACATGCAACTGTGCCGAAATATTGGATAACTCAAAAATCAAATCATGGTAAATATCCCGTTTTAAATGACTTTAGTAAGTATAGATGTAAACAAAACAATGTTGATTGAATACTATATGAATACAGCTAAAGTTTTTTTATACAGCAATATCTGATGTGAAATAGCCCATCGGGTCACCATTTTGCATTGGACATAATGAGAAAAGGAACATGGACATTTGGGTCACATCGACATGTGGAAATAGAATGCCGTTTTCAGAGCTGATCTGTCCATCTGCCTGTTCGTATTAGTGTGGAACCTATTATAGTGTTCAGTCGAGTTTATGGAGTCGACCACCTACATGCAAACGCAATATGGATATTATATTGCGAGAGGTATATAAATGATAATGACAACCCATTGTTTTTACATATGTCCCCTTTATTTAAAACTAGCGGACCTTCCCGGCTTCGCACGGTTTTAGTACGGATCCCTAACTTTTTGAAAATATAATATAGCCTATGTTTACCACGGATAGTGTAGCTTGCCAACGGTGAAAGAATTTTTTAAATCGGTCCAGTAGTTTCGGAACCTATTCATTACAAACAAAAAATGGAACCTTTCCTCTTTATAATATCAGTATAGAAGACTACACTGTAAATTAACCATACGTGTGTCATGAACGTATGAGCTGTTGTCACCAATTATTATATCAGGACATAAAAAAAAGGTAAAATCTGTCTAGTGCCAGTGTCTATTTTGATTTACAATTTCAGTACTAAGTTACTAATGTCACGGTGACACAGGAGAATTAATGTGACTCACAATAACAATACAAGACAAAAAAGGGGTGTAAGGGGGACTCCAACATCTCGTCTCCCAAGCCAACCTAACCTGCACATGGCATACCCTGCTAGATAACGAACTAGGCTCTGGTAAAAATATGAAGCAGTCTTCATAGTTTAATAACTTATCGATTAAAAAAAAAAACCATTACTTGACACTGGCAGAAAAGTGTCCAACTAGACACAGTTGCCATTATCAAAGAATCATAATCATCACAGCCACAGTACAATTCAAAAAATGACGCTTGCTTTTTAAACAAAAACAACGAAGAAGAAAGTCAAAGACAAATACATCTGTAGCTAAAACACTATGTTTTAAAACACAAAGAAGTCATTTCAAATTTTATGTAAAATCTAGTCTACATTTTTGTACATTTTCTTTTAACCGCTTTATTTTACTGAAGAAGCGTATTCATGCTAGCTTAAGCCGCAGCTCAATTTTTATGGTCGTTGCTTTCAAGAAGTTATTTTCCAGTAGAATGCAAGTGCATCCTTTAGCTTTTCCTTGGAAAAGGAACAAGGGAAATAAATTCTCCAATTACAGACCGCTGAGAATGGTTTTCATAGGATTTTATAGTATAGGGGATTTATTATATGAAATGTTTTGTGATAGTTTTAACGCCTGGATAACCAGTCTTTTTGCAATACTATTTATTGAGTCTACAGACTAGAAAACGACTGCATCGTTGGTCTAGCGGTCAGTTTGTTCAACTTTTGATAATGACGGCCGGGTTCAAATCCCGTGTCAGGCCAATAGTAATTATTGGTGTTTTTTTTGAGAAAAAATCACAATAGCAGCCCAGAGTCAGGAAGTTGGCAGTGTTACACCCCCGTGCCTCGGAAAACACGTCGGCCCTGCGCCTGACCTCTCCCCAGTCATATCGGTCTGCCACCCTATCGGATTATAAGATCAGGAGGATTTACAATTTTATTTATTTACAGTTTACAATACTATACACTAGCTAAACTCGATGTAGAATGTACACACACCGCCTATGCTGAGTAGGTAAACTTAAAAGTATCAACTGTCATCAGCAACATCAACGCATTCATTTTTAGTACCTATAAGCACACATCCAACTGAGGCCATGACCACAGAGCAATGCGGCGTCCACAGCGTCCAGCATTTTCATCAAACTACACGCGAAACTTGAAAATGTTTTTAAATGCACTTATCGATTGCATACATTTAGTTTTTTTTATAGTTGTTTATTAGCACTATATAATTTAATTGAGACACTTTAAAAATGGGTGTATTAAAGTAGGTAATAATGTATATTATGTGTTTTGCTGTAATAAATACTTTTTTTATTTACTTACTGATTTATTATTTCCTTAAGGTGTACAGAGAGAAAGAGTAAAAAAATACATACATTTATCTTTCCTAGAGAAAACATGAATATTTCGCTCCTCCAGAGATTTCGCATATAAATGTAAGAAACAACCTACACAAAATACAACAAATGCTTTAAATGGCATAATGCAAAGGTAATTTAAAAGTTTAAGCGCGAAATCTTCTACTAGTTTCACAAATATCGTATCTCGTGCTTACCAAACTTCCTAAGGATACAATCTGAACATTTGCCCGCATACTCGCTTCCTCCGGATTAAAACTGGAGTGTGTCACTTCAGATGAGCCTGCAATCGAAAATGAACTTTATTGTGTTGGTGTTGAATTCATTATAAATATTTAGAGGAAAATCATATATATTTCCATTATATTCGATGATTTTTGAGAATCTCTGGGATCCTGAGTTTGTCGGCTTAGTAATTGACAAATCTGTTATTCAATTTCGACTTCAACCTCTTATTTTTATGGCTCGCTGTGTCTGTGTTGCCATAACACTGTCAAAGTCGGATATTACTATGGCATATCATTGTGACATACAATAATAAAAACAGACGGAATAGTGACTTTGGCAGAATTGCGTCAATCCAGACGCAGAACCATCTAGCAAGAAATAGTGACTTTGGTGACTTTAAGCCATTCACACAGCATTATCTAGCCCTATGTTGAGCAGAGCTTGTGTTATGGGTACTAGATAACTGATATACATAATACAATACATTACATAGATAGATTTTTTAATTATACATAGAAAACGACCAGAACACTCGGAACAATTATCTGCAGATCGTACACACAATTGTTCCGAGGCGGGAATCGAACCCGCAACCTCCTGCGTTGCACTGGACCTTCGCCCACCGCGCCACATCGGTCGTCGAAAAGTGGACTAATATAGGCTGATGATGATAATGACGCTTATTTTAATGGACATTAGGACTTTTGAAAATATGCATAAAAACCTAAATAATACATAATATAATAATAATAATACATAAATAGTACTACCAGGAGATAACTAACTACACAAACAACAGATTTTCTAGCGTTACCACAGCCAACATAACGTACCCAACTCTAAATTAATTAGTAAGTCTCCTGTATGTACTAAGTATCATTTATTCTGTGCCTGGCGCTCATCAGCAGAACAAATAGGGCATGTCTAGATACAGAGTCGGCACATACGTACCAACACTCTAGGGAAATAAATTCGCGGCACGTGTGATTGCAGCCTTAGATTTTTTCTTGAATCCCTCGGTGGTAAAAAATGAAGCAAGTCCGCAAATAGAATAAAAAGTTTGGGATGTTCGGATATTAAAAACTTTTTGCCGAATATTGCTGTTATTTGTTAGGGATCTTCTGAAAAAAATCTGTTAGAAGCTGTAGTAGTTTTGTTGATAAAAGAAGGCTGTAAAATGATGAGTCTATTAATATTGGGTCCTTGACAGTTAGCTAGGTAACTATCACAGTCATCATCATTATCAGCCTATAGCAGTCCACTGCTGGACATAGGCCTTCCCTTAATGAGCGCCATAGCGCCCTGTCTTCAGCTTGCCGTATCCAGCATCTACCTGCAGTCTTTCGCATGTCGTCATCCCACCTGGTCGGAGGGCGTCCTATACTACGTTTACCGAGTCGTGGTCTCCACTCAAGAACACTATCACAAAATCAGACTAATATTATAAATGCGAAAGATTTGGATGTATTGATGAATATTTGTTAATTCTTCTTCTTACGAAATAAACTTTAAACGGTTCCATAGACACAACAGTCTTAATTATTTTTTGCAATATTAAAAGTATTATGGTAACTAACAAAATTTATTCCTTTTCGAAATTTCATCAAAAGATTTTCTTTGTATCACAAATTCTGTAACACAAGTAAAAGTACCTAAGGACAAACATATCTGTAGCCGAGTAAAATTGCGGGTAGAAGATAACGCATGTTAGAAACTTATTGTATTCGTAAAACAAGTTAGAATTCGCAACCAAGTAAATGTACAATGGGAAAAGTTATTGCAAATGTAGAACATTTGCAGTAACTGAACGGAAGAAACAATTGAACGTACGCCAATTTCAAAAACAGAAGGAATTGAATTTATTACGCGCCAGTAAAGGAACTGTACCTGAGTTCGTAAAGGTGGTTTCCACTAGAGATGTGCTATGTAGCTTAGTGATGGAAAATAAAAGTTAAATAATTTAAAATTAAAACATTCAGTTAATCTTATAATATTTTATTCTAAGTATATACAAATGTTGAGATGTTTGCTCTAAAATTAATTTTTGTTAAAATAGTCAGTACTAACACATTATTTTTTATTTGTATTCTTGTTGATTTTATTTATATTAGTGTGTTTTTTGTTTGTTTGTATAGCGGTAGTGAGTAGTCAGTCCGTAACGCCAACAAGTTGCTTTGCCGGAAGACCAGCGTTGGTTGCTAGCATGCTAGTCATCCAACTCATGCTGAGACAAAGCCATTTTGTTACTATACTTAACGCTTACCAACACGTTTGGTTTACCTTTTAGTTTAAGTTTATTATGTTCTGTGTAAGTCTTTTAACAAATAAATTCATTTCATTTTTTATTTCATTTCATTTCAAGTTTCCTACATATTTTACGAAAAAGAAACATTGTGTCATAGGTCTGACGTCACGCAGTTTCTTCGCCTATCTCCCACAGAAACACACCCTAACGGAACCTTACCTGAGCGCCTTAAAGTTTTGCAAGACACTTTAATTTCCCCCGGGTGCGAGCGTACCTCATAATTCATGCCAAGTTAACATTTTGTCAGTTGTTGTTGAGCAACACCGACGTATGGGTAGTGCGGAGTTTGAACTTTAATTCCGTAATCAGACGATTCCGTTTCAAAGTTTTATGGGATGTTAATTTGATCTTTGATGATTAGTTTTGAACTAAGTTTGGCTGGAAGCTATTTCCGTGATCTGCGTCATGAGCTTTTGTGGGATTGCGTGGCTTAACTGTCTTACAATTACAGGAAGGTGCATATTCTACGCAAAAACTCATTTTGATCTAGGGAATTTTGATATATCTTCATGCATCATCAATCTATAGAAGTCCACAGCTGGATAAAGGTCTCCCCTAAGAAGCACCCTAGGCCTTGTCTTCCGTTTGCCGCATCCAGCACTCAAGAACACGTTTATCCGCGGTTGTCGGAATTGATCATTACCTACAAGTAACAACTTAGGTTAAATGCAGTTTGCAGGTTAGGTTATTTTTTTATTTTGTCACCCTGCACACTCCAGCGCAATTTGTCGATGATGAATGCGTAAAAACGTGGACTACTGGCCTAGATTAGCACAGATTAGAGGCGAGTTGCATACAAATAGAGAAGCCTATGACCAGTGGGTCTACAAGAGATGATGATGATGATGTCGTCACCCTTTACTAAATCACAAAACAATTAATTATTTCTGACTATGTTGGCTGGTACAACAAAATTTGCATACCTAAACAATGTTTATGAATGTTTACCTGGGTTAATTAGTGTACAGAGCTTGCGTTTCCAACAGAACAGTATGTATTTGCTTCACCCCTGAAGTTTAATGAATCAATGATTTGGTTCAACCCCAGTAATTGTTGGAGTAAGTGGTTCCAAAACGAGTTGGTCGATTCAGATGTATATCTGTATCAATCTTACTATTCTTCCTACTCGTTGTTTATTTTTATGTATACAAAACGAAAGAATTGAAAGAAAAAAATACAAATAATATGCTGCGAATGAGCGGGAAAAATTTAATGAATAATACAGTCACGATAGATTAACCAAGCTCTAGAGATATAAAACAAAATATATTTCTGATTAAATAAATCGTTAAGTATTTTCCTTTATTGAAGAAAAAACGAGAATGTTATAGGTTCTTGTATAATCTGATTGTTTTACAAAACTAAAAACTGCTTTATTTACACTTTTTTTTTAATTGTTGGGGACAAATTTAATAATTTAAAAAAACTTTGAGTTCGTTCTAATTTGCTTCTGTGACCACAAAATAAACCAACAAAAAACTTACATGATTACTGTGAATGTTTACATTTTGATATGTAGAAAGGTAGATGTACCAATCTTTTACACCCTACCAGTACATTCAGAGTTCGTTATTTATTGATGGTACTAATCAGACAAATGGCTAATCCATTAGTATACAGTCCACTAAAACCGCAATGTGTGGAGAGTAGGGATTAGACCGTAAATGGATGCGTCAAGAGTTCGATCGATACGACATTCGATATGACAAGTGACAGCTGTCATGGTGACATTATTTTCATGATATTTGAAGCGCAAAAAGACTCTTCACACGGACACTGGCAGAGTTGTGGCAACACAGTTACAGCGAGCCATAAAAATAAGAAGTTGAAGTTGAAGCGCAAAAATGGGTTTAGGTACGCTTGTGAATTTTGATCGACTGTGATACATTTTAATAGTGAGACAAAACAAACATTACACAAAGATGATAGATTTTTTTTGATAGTAGTATAAAAATTGACTTGCCTAAGCGCTTATTTTGTAAGCCTAAAAGAAATAAATTTATTGAAATCTGAGATATAAAACATATTTTGCAGAAAATCGACTATTTAATAATAACAATCTATTTAATAATGTCAAGACAACGTTGTCTTTACGAACTAAAACTTTTCTTAAACACGAACTGAAATTTACAGTCTCTTGGTTTGTTGAGTCAAAACTTTAACTGATCTTGTTAGTTTTTGAAACCATTTTTATTGGTAAACGTTTACCTTGTTGTTTTACGTTAGAATTAATAGGAGTACCAATACATAAAAAGGCAAATCAAGAAAAAAAATTTACATTATTAAAAATTTTCAAATAATTCTTTCCATCCAAAGGTTGTCTGGAAGAGATCGCTTCTGAGCAATAAGGCCGCCTATTGTACTTGTCGCATGTAATGTATTTTATGTAATGATTTGATTATGGTGTACGTAAAATAAGGAATTTTTGTATTGTATAGTATTTTTGTATGTACTTTTATACTACACCAAACATTTCGCGTATAATGGCTAACTACCTTCGCTTTAATTGTTAGTCATTATTAACTTGAATTTGACCACTTCATAATTCATAGCCCCGGCCATGTTCATAAGCGTTCAATATCAATTATCATCTGTTTGTACGAGACAAGGGGTAAAATTGCCGATCTCACTAATTAATAAATCAAGGACTGTCTGGGCAAACAGTTTTCGTTGATGTTATGAAGCTTTTCGAAACCTATAATAACCGGTATCATTTCATGTATTTTAATATTGGAAGTTTTTAGATATATTTGAAATAAATCTCAAATAGTCAAATAAAATATTTAACGTTTTCACTCTTGCACATACTATAATCTGCATCATCATCATCAGCCTATGTTAGTCCACTACTGCCCCAATGAGCGCCAGCGCCCTGTCTTCAGCTCGACGCATCCAGCATCTCCCTGCAGTCTTTCATAGATCGTCATCCCACCTGGTCGCCCTACACTACATTTACCGAGTCGTGGACTTCACCCAAGATCATGTTTACCCCAGCGCGGTTGTCGGTTATTTATTCTCATTGTTACAACCTACGAGTACATACTTTCAATAGAAAAAGTACACACACACACACACCGCTTCCCACCCAGATTGTAAGTGAAGGAGATGCTTCCTAGCCCTTCATACCAATAAGGTAACTATTATGTGTAACCTCACAAATAAAATAGTAAAACTTATGGTAGAAGAAAAGTAAGCCCCCAGCTTCTGCAATGTTATTGTACCTATAATATAAGTCAGATCATAAATAATATGAGTCAGAGTCTTATGGTATAAGTCAGATGACTTATACCACCATCGTCACCATCATCATGAGCCTATAGGTCCACTGCTGGACATAGGCCTCCCCAATTTTCAATAAAAAAAAAACCGGCCCTGGTGGGGGCACAGAGAGGGGCCTCGAGGCTTGGCCTCATTACCCCGGCGTCAACTCGAGGGGTGACGACCCCTTGGTCCTTGGGTTTTGTGGGAATATCTATATTTTTTTTTTGTTTTTTCTTTCTTTTTTTGATTTTTTTGTGTTTTTTAGGCCTCCCTCAATGAGCGCAATAGCGCCCTGTCACTTATACCATAACGTGATAAGATACTCCAGTTTGCGTGAAGGTGATGAAAGATGTCACTAATGAAAAGCCTGGTTGGTTTGGGTTGTTACAAATTTATCCCCCTCAGTAATTTTGTCGTGACAAGAATTCAGTAGCTGTAACAAGCAAAGATTGATCTCCGAACAATAAATACGGTCTACTTTGACACCCCATCTAAATAATTCCATCCTTTCGGAAAGCGACACAAAGTCTCCAGACATAATTGCAGTGAGCCCCTAATTAATTAATCACCATTGTCTGCGTCTTGGGGGACATAATTGATATTTGAAAAGGCCTTTCCGTAGTGTGAAATTATTGTCTGGAAGGAACTAGAGTAAAGGACTACTTTGAAAAAGGAATTACGTTGTTACATTGGTACGAAGTTTCGGATGACGGATCGCACAAAATCACAGATGACCGTTTTTTTTTTGATCGACTCTAATATGAAAAGTATGGTCAGGTTGCTCGTTTCGTCCGATCCGTCACCTGAAATTTTGTACCTTGGTAGGCTTCCCAATTTAAAAAATAAAGTTTTTAATGCTTATGTTCGGTCCACATGAATATTGTCATATGGTAACCGTTTAACGTGATGATAGATGTCACGGGCAGTTGGTACAAGTCTATGATATGAACTGGGAGCCGTAGGTGATCGGCTTAGTAGAATGTTGATAGCATGTTGTTGGTCCAATTTCACAATAACACTTCTCAAGTTCACATATTATTTTTCGATATTTGTGAGTGTCAGCTCCCCCCTGCTGACATGAACTGCTGACATGAAAATTGCACACAATCCCTTTAGCCTGATTTACCCCAAAAAGTTTCATATTTTGTACTTAGCAATGCTAAAATGAAGTAGCTGGTTTTCTTATACTAACTCGTGCTACAAATTTGAGGGATTACTATTCACCACTCAAAGAACAGGTTTACAATAAAAACGTTAGAATAAATATCGTGAAACTGTTTTCTGCTTTGTCATAAATTTAACGTTATAATAGACATACTCGTAAGTTAAAACAATCACAATTTACAAAACTATAATACTACATGTAATTCTACTGGACAGGGATCATTTTATCGAATAAGATAAATGTTTTCTATAGCAAAAGTCACATTATGTCGGTCCAAAGACCAGTCGGTGTAGTCCAGTCTAGTTAACGATTATGTGAATCTTATTAAAGACCAGACCACCAAACAATAAATAAATTTATGTAAAGATTTATCTTTAAGCTTGTATTTGCCGCGTTATGTAGGGCCAAAGAGCATAGGACTACTGAAATATCAGGAGAGATCTGTCACATTTAATAGTGTCAACCCAGAGCTGAGAATCAAGAATTTGAAGCTGATGAACATAGGATAGAGGTTTTGCGCTATAATTTTACAATTAAAAAACATAGAAATAAAGGCTTGTTGTATAGCTGAATCATGCACACGACATCATTTAGCCTGGAAGTAAGCAGAGCTTTTTTGTTATAGATACTTGATAATTGATATTAAGTATATCAATTATCAAGTATAGTAAGTAGTTAAGTAATTATGTATATTTAATTACATAGATTATACAAAGAAAACAAACAAAATACCGGGAACAAATATCTTTAGATCTTACTTATATTATTCCCCAGGAAACGAACCGGCAACCTACAACCTCAGGCAGACCTTCGTCCGCTGCGTCAATATAGTCCTCTAAAAAATACAGTTGCAATTAAACTAGCTTCCCTAAATAAGCTGTTAATCTCCTTTGCAATGTGTCGTTTCGAGTGCGGCTGACGATATAATAGCCCACACCCTCACTGCATCGAAATTGGCATTATCAGTGTTATTACATATAGCAATGGGTATAATCTTTTTCTTTGTTCGGATTGCTAATCGAAATTGGTCTCAAACGAAATATTGACACAGTTTGATGAAGACTATTTAGAGTTAATCTATATTGAAGACTACGTTTATTCCCAGTAATTCTGGCTGTGGTGTATGGATAAAATTACTGATAGATAGAAACAAATAAGAAGTAGTATATACAATTGAGCTAACTGCAGACTTTTACAAACAATCTAGAGGTAGCTCAACTGACGCTCTTTCGTTTATTATTGACATAAATTATACGCGTCTTTATACAAGAGAATTACAATCAAAGAATAGAATCAAATTGAGCTAGTATTTACAATTGAGTTAACTGCAGACTGTTACAAACCATCTGGAGGTATCTCAACTGAATTAACTAGAGTTTATCTTTTGCTATTGATTATTTTACTTTTGCATCATCATCATCAGCCTATAGCAGTCCACAGCTGGACATAGGCCTCCCCCAATGAGCGCCATAGCGCCCTGTCTTCAGCTTGCCGTATCCACCTGCAGTCTTTTGCAGGTCGTCATCCCACCTTGTCGGAGGGCGTCCTACACTACGCTTACCGAGTCGTGGTCTCCACTCAAGAACACGTTTTCCCCAGCGGCCGTCGGTTCTTCGCGAGATATGACTTTTGCATATTATTATTAAAAGGAGGTCTTGTTCGGTCATAACCTGAATTAAAGTATTATTGATTGGGTGGTTATGTCTGCTAAAGGATCAACATCGGCGGCGCTCAGAAACAATACTGAAACGACATTCAAAAAAATATTCTTCCATCTTTCTTTCTATTATTATCAATCGGCAATCTTCACGAATGAAAAACGTTTTGCCTGATTTCATTGACAGGCCCTGAAATTCGTCGCTTTTCATAAATTGCGCAAAAAGACATAGAAATCAAATGGAACGTTTGATTTTTATCGTAAAGTTGTACGAATCAAACTCAATTGTATTGCAAAGGTAGACAAATAGCTTTGTCAATTCGGTTGAAGCTTATTTACCATTACCATACTAAAATTAAAATGCGAAAGTTTCGATGTTTAGATGGATGGATGGATGATTCTAAAGTAAAGTAAATATTTACTGCATCAAATACATGTAAATAGGGTACATAGGTGGTGTATGTTTCAATAAGACACAAAGGTGCAAAAAACCAGATTTTGTACCTTTGTGGCGTGCAAAATCTGGTTACAATAATTGTCACTTAATTTAAATTTGTACATACTTAGTAAATAAATCGAATATAATAATTAATAAATTTAAATAAAACTGATAAATAATGAAAAGCTAGAGATGTCATTTGCTTAAATCTAAAAAATGTTTGTCAGTCATGAAATCATTTAATGTATAGTAGCATATAGCTTCCAAAGTGGCTTTTATCTTTCTCCGAAACAGTGTGAGAGGTAGTTCTCTCAGTGATTTTGGCAGTTTATTGTAAATAGAAGGAGCCATGCAGAAGATACTCTTGCTATCTATCTATCTTCTATCTTCATCACGCTACTAAACGGATAAATAAGACTAAAATTTACCATAACTGAAGCTCTAAGCCTCGAATAAAACAAAGGCTTCTTTTATACCATCAAACAGAGATAGAAATAACGCTTAAACACTTTTCTACAGACACAACGTATGCGAAGCTGCAAGCAGAAACTAGGCTTTAAGATTGCAGTCCATTGCTTGCTGAGCTGACGGGTGAAGTGAACTACGTCCTATGGTTTGATGAAAATATACCTCAGGTTCAGGTCCCCACCTGAACCTGAACCTGAACCTGAGGTATCCTATCGTACTCCTTTATCCGCATTTGGACTCCAGTTGGTCCTTTATGCGTAGTGGTTTGCTAACATAGCCAGCCTAGCTCCGTCCAGAAGCGCAGAATCTTCCTGGGGTCTTCACAGGCTTCGCGGAGCGACCTCGGCAAGTTGAGGATTTCTATGCGTTGTGCTAATACTCCCTCGCATTCCAGGATTACGTGGGTGATTCGTCGTTGCTGAGGCATCCTCTGCAGAGAGGGCTGTCCGTCGCTCCGATGGTAGATAAATGTTTGTTCAGTGGACAGTGTCCTGTTAGTGTTCCCACAAGGACACGTAGGTCCAATCTGTGAAAATATACCTCGAGAATACAAAGAAATTGAAGTTTTACAAAGGATTGATTATTAATTGATTTGTCACGACCTCATGAGGTAGTCACAAATAGCATGAAAGCCTCCCCTAATGAGCGCTATAGTGCCTGTCTTCAGCTTCATGTATCTACATATTATCTGCCTGCAGCCTTTCGCAGGTCATCATCCCTGACCTGGGCGCTCCACTCAAGAACGTTTATCCCAGTGGTTGTCGGTTCCTCATAAGATATGGCTGTATAGCTTGCTTATTAGGTATTTGCGCTACATAGCTCAAAGAGAACACAGAACAGAGTACCAAATTTATGAACTTTGGTTCTCTGTCGAATGTATTCGTTACGATTCCTATCCTTCAGAGAAAATCTGGGCATAACTCTTTCCATAGCTCTCTGGGTGACAGGATAGGCGGGCGATATATAGCTCAACTGATATTATTTTTCTTAAAAATGAACTTTCAAAGAAATTCTAGTAAATCAAAATTATTATTACGATACCATGCAAGAAAAGAGTAAATTTAGTAACGAAGTTCCCTGAGCTGTTTTCTTAGAGTCGTTTCTCTTAGGAAACATTCCGATAAGTTTCGATAAGCGCTACGAAGGCGCGGGTCCTGATTTCCTTTCATTTCCTTTAGGAAACTTAAATAGAACTGAAACTTCCTTGACGACGGGCACCGAATCAATTATTATTTGAGTTACGGAAGTTTTTCCCGATTTCGTCTATCTAATAGTGTTTGGTTTGTTGTAATGAAATTGAAAACTGTCATGTAAGTAGGGAATTCCTTATTATTGACACAAAAACGTTCTCTTGGTACCTACTGGTTTATTTACTCTGATGTTCTATAAAGTTATCAAGAAGGTAGGTACCTAGTAATGCATAGTATGCTGCTAAAGAAAATATGTTGTTTCTATCATTAAAGGCAGTTCATTGAACCGATAACGAGATTATCCATTGGTTTTAACAATAAAATATTATTCATTTTGCTAAAAGACAGATCAAAACTATTTTTTACGGATTCCCATTTAAGATTTTCAGTAAGCCCCTATCTGGTGTGATTCGCACGCATTCAGCCGTAGTCACGATCTACAAACAGTTTTGTTTACGAGTTTAATTTGTATTCCAGCAGCAGTTCATAGATAAAAATATTATTCTATGATAGATTTTTCAGATATGGAAAAAGGGAAATTTAAACGACGTTACCTACTAGGATCCGAATTTTTATAGGCAGAGGTTGAGTATCAAAATTTATTGTGAATTAAATTTACTCGTACAAGAGTCAATCTCAGGGATCAATATTCATGCCGGTTAGATAATTGTACGAAAACTTAAATTAAAACAAATAAACATCAGAGTTCTGATTGTCATTTGGAATTATTTTTGTGCGTGTACGTTTGGCAATGACGGGCGTTTGTCTACAAAACTTTTGCAATCTGTATCAACAACGCCACAAATAACCAGAATAAAAAACAACACCATACAAAGTTAGCAAATAGCTCGTCAGCAAATTATACTCTAACTCGAATGGGCCAGATACAACTTCAGCGAACTTCGCGATACAAACTTATGATTTTCATTAAATCTCCCTGCATGGCGGGATGGCTTTTTGTTTGAGTTGGAAATGTGAGAGAATTTATCAACGTTATAAATGTTCTGATGTTATGGAAAGATTTTTCAATGTGCGGGCTTTGGAGATGAAAATTCACTGTTTAACGATGTTACGAAATGTTTGGATGCGGGGCAAATTGCTTGCATGCTCTACATAACAGACAAAACTCACAAAGCCGTGCCTAGTAAAGTTTTTGGAAAAGGCTCGTTTGATAATGAAATGCATATACCGCGTATCCTTTGTTGAAATCCCAATGTTTTTCGGGACCCGTTGCCCCGCTATTTTGATTCTGGTTTGAAACTCTGACCACTAAGCATTGTTCCTTATTTATCAATTTAACAATTTATCATTGAAAAAAATACAGGCATGCGTGAGTTAGCAAGCTCATGCCAATTGCTTACAGTTACAGTACAGAGAATCTAGACTATCTGCAAATTGATCGTAAGATAAAACCAACTTCGCTTGACAATGAAAACCTAAGACTAGCTAAGTCTGGAACCTACTTCTAGAACGCAGTAGTACTAAGTTCTAACTCGAGTATCTTACGCGTACATACGAGCCTAACTAACAGTATAAAGGAACGTCTCCGAAACTCCAAGATACAAACTTTCAAGTTGCTAGATTTGCGAAAACGCTAGTGGCTCTCGAAGAAGATACCTATATCCACACTAGGAACTTATGCATTAGCATGAAAGTAGTTTCGCAATGACAATTCTTAGCGGTGGAGTTTTAAATATTGTGAATGTTTTGCTAGTTCCGCACAAGCACAATACAAGCGTTGTTTTTTTCTGCGATGAAAATTGCATATGGAGTGTGTGGTGGAAAATTGGACCAATGTCTGAGTGCATTAAGCTAAAGTTGGAATGGAATACTAAGTTAGGTACCGCGATTGTTTTAACATAGCTTTTACGATTAATTAATTTTAAAAGTAAGCCTTGTAAGTAAAAAAATGTAATTAAATTATCTTGGTTTAGGTTATTTTGTTAGTAGTTCATATCGTTTATACACGGTGTTAAAATATGAACATGTTAAGAAAGCGGTGACAATACGCGAGCCATTAATAAATTCAAATATAAAAAGAAATGGATAGCAATTAATTCATAACTAGGCCAACTGGCAGTGTTTGGCACACTTGGCACTTGGCAACTGTGGGGCATGTTCATATGAAAAAGAATAACTGTTCAGTATTAAGGAAGTCATTATAAACAACATATTATTATGTTTACGTTTGCGTTATGCCAGAAAATGTTGGTTTATAGAGGCGTTTTATTTATTAAAATGGACTGAATTATAAAATTATACGACTATTTTGAAACTGTGACACTATTGCAACTATTTCTTAATACCACAAATGAGTACATCTGTTTCGATAATGACTTACTTATCAAGCTGATTAAAATCTGGACAAAAGGGTACATTAAGTTTACCGGTGGATATTCTAGGAGCGTTTTCAATTTAATATATGAAAACCATGAGAAAATTTCCCTTAAAATCAGCAACACCAAAACGAAGCTATACACCTCAAAAAAACAAGCAAAATATTTCATCGTAGATAACAAAATGTTATTACAGCTGGTAAAACAATCTGAACACGGTTTTTACCAACAAACTTCATTATGCTCCGATTAAAAGAGATAAATTGCCAAATTTACCCTACATCGGGCACGGCACTCATAAAGGTCCCGGAATATGCTCTACATACGGGGTAAAGGGACAAATTTATGTTGAAGGGACACAAAAACCAACGGCCGTCCAATGAGAGACATACTTGCGGCATGGAGTTTGACATCGGAGCAAATAAGGTTTATTTATTAGGAAAGTTGGAAGGCTATAGTAAATCAGCAACGTTGGGAGACAACTTATAGAGTGTAACAAAAGTGGTGTTTGACTAAGCCATAACTGAGTGCGTATCTGAAGAAGCTCTATTCCTTTCATGCGGATTCGATCCAAACATGGAGTACCACCCATGGCCACTGCTATAGTATGGAATACTGTAGCGTTCGCTATCATCAGTAATTATGCGAGTCGCTTGACTCTAAGCAATTAGCGAAGCTCTTTGTAGCCTTATAGGCTTATAAAGACTCAGATAATTGCTCAGCTTAAAGCACCAAATTCGTGATGCTATAACCAAAAACAACTTTTACACAGCATTATCTAGCTCAAAGCTAAGCTGAGCTTGTGTTATGGGTATATTATTATAAACCAGATAACTGATATACATAATACAATACCAAGATATATGTTCACAATAAATACGAAATTCAGTGTTACCTATAAGTATAGGAGATTATCTATGAGCAAATTTAAAATCCACAGTAATTCTAGGCCACCTTGTCTTCTAGAGAATTTGTGAATAGGGACTGTGACAGGGGCATGATAATATTTGTGTTCATCGTTTCATACTAATATGACGGATCTGAGTTGGGAATGAGCAACGGACTGTGAAAACTGTTTTTGTTAGATTGTTTTGATGTGCTTTAAAACAAGGTATATCTAACTAGCCTTCGCCTAATTTGTGCAAGCTGTGTCGGCTTGTATGTTGTTGGTGCACTTAAGCACAAGAACATGTCTCGTTTATAAACAAATAATGCTGTCATATTTATAAATGAGGCATTGTCTTAGTGTCAAAAAATAGTTCGACCAGCCTGAAAAGCCTGAAAGCCTGGGTTAACTACTAACCGTAGAATAAGAATATATATATTGTAAAATTGTGTAAAACATCTATAGGATTTGTATTTTCCAACACAAATAAGGGAGAATATTTCTTATTTATTATTATAATAAGAAATTTTAATAATAAATAAGAAATATCTGTTGAATAAGAAAAGTTCTCTGTTGCCAGGATATATAACTAGTAGGTACGCGCTTTTTTCAATACATCTGTAATAGTTGTTCTAAGTTTTAGCCATCAAAATCCATTTACACATTAGTGAAAGTCTTTATAGAGAACGATAATTACAATCAAATAATGGAAACAAATTAAAACTTGTATTTACAATTGAAACAATTGAGATAACTATAGACTATTCCAAACAATCTACAGGTAATTCAACTGATTAACACCAGATCAACACCAGTCGGAAGCGTACCCAAGACGCTGGCTACATTGCCCCGCTGTACGGCAATACTGATGCGTTTCGCCAAATATCCACCAGCTCTCGGGTCACATTGGTTACTTTCTATATTAGGCAGCATCGAAGTTGATACGTCAGTGAATTAATTTTCTGTATATTTACCAAATGTTGCATCTAATAGGTATGTAGGCGTTAACAACCTAGTCGTATCCATACTTAAAGTCGGTTAAAAATTGCAACATCAGCAATAAACAACCTCAAATTGTAATTTTAAAATGTAGTTTAGTAAATTAACCACATGTTTACCAAATAAATGTAATTCAATGTGACAAACTCAGTACTAAACCCAATATAATCATTTCTATGTAAAGTTGCGCAGTGGGGGAGTTCATATTAAAATTCAATATCGATCAGTTACCGTAACTGATGGTCGATTTAAACAATTTACTGCGTTTTTAATGATTCAAAACAATGACCGTTTTGGAAGTCGTTTTATTTTATTGACTTATTTAATAATATTCTATACATAACTATCTAAATGCTTGGTTAGTGTTAGAAACAGATGGATTCATCCAAGAGAACGGGTTTTACTGTATTATTTTTAGAGACTAAACATTTCATACACAGTATTGACAAAAATACCTTGCAAATAACTACCTATACCTATACGCCCAGTAGATAGAATTGATGAAGATTGCAATGAGAAGAAGAGAATGGCACATGATGAACCACCGTGATGAAAACGAATCATCAACATAAATGCATTACCAGTGTCCATTCTTGTGTTAATCAATGTGTTTTTTTGTTAAAGTCAATATTTTAAACATTTATTTAAACACACTGACTTCATTTAAATGATGTGCCCTACATTTCATTTTCACACAAAGCTAATTCTTTTCCAAAACAGAGAAATTGAAATGTTTGAACATTCGGTGCAAACTGCGAGTGACAGACAGACAGTTGGATTCTGAATTACTTTAATTAAAAAGTTTTTGCGAGGCTATGCAATTGGTCACGACTGAAATAAATTTGTTCTAGTTTTCCGAATGAAATATTTGCATTTGGTTTTAATCTACAAAATAGGGTACTAATTCAATCTAAAAAGAGTTTTTGTTGGAGTTAGATAATTTATGACGAAGATAATGTAATGTCAAAAATGATGCGAAACCTGAAATTAGATAATAGGTACAGTCAACTCTAAAAATCGATTAGATCGATTAGTCTTCTAACAAATGTTGATTTATAAGAATAAGAATTGTTTTATTTGGCCAAAAAAATAGCATTTGGTACTCATAAACATCCATATATTTTTGATTTTTTAAAATAATGAATAATTATTTATTGTGGATACTAAAAACATAGGTGACACTTCAAATCGGTCGTATTGACCTATTTTACAGTAAAACTTTAAAGATAGCGATGTTTTGTAAACCTTATTCCAACTAAAACTTTTGAAACTGTCATGGTTTTTTATTACATTAACACTAAAGTAATTTAAAACGGGATATTTACCATGGCGCATGAAACTGTGCCAAAATATTGGATAACTCAAAAATCAAATCATGGTAAATATTTTTTAAATTGACCCGTTTTAAATGACTTTAGTCTTACTCCAACTGTCTAAGACTGAACCAATCACATAATTTATTTAATCTTCAGAACAAGAACTCCTAGTCTGTTGCACTTGTCCGCTTCAATTACTTTTAACTAGAAACAACCATTTGTATCAATTACGACCGAGTTTAATTTGGGTAAATAACAATTTTATGGGTAATAGAGGATTATTGTGGGTAAAGGGTCTGAAGGGTTTTTGTTTAACAGCTGGTCCTTAACTGACATAGTTTCTGATGAAGATTTATTGATCTCATTGGATAAGTTACACGTAAAATCAAATTACTGTCTAGAGTCTACACTAGACGTTTTCGAAGATTCGTTGTAAATTAAGAAAATTGTTCAGAAAACTGTTTTGAATAAACGGATAGGTACTTAATTTTAATTATTATCATAATTTCATTCAAGATGAACGATCGATACTAAAGGGTATCACTGACAACAAAACATCATTCGAAATGACACAGCTGTATCTAATGTCCCATCGAGAAGAATAAATTGCCTTTTAAAACCGGGTCCATCTTATAATATTAACAATAACATCGATTGTATATCAATGGAGTTTCGCCCACCTCATCAACATAAGTACACAAAGGTACGGAATTTATATTACCATACTCTATCGATATAGATTCGATGGCATTGTCGCTACGAGCCATCGGTGACTGCATCTGATACCGATCACTGAGAAAAAGGTCGCTCGACCCTAAATACCACGTTACCCTTCCATCCACACAATCAAATTCAAACTCTATCTTCTCACAAATAGAGACGTGGTTACGTACAAGTTGTTGTTTGCAGGTCTATCTTATTCCGTTTCAAATCGCTGGTGACTCATTCCATCTTGGGGTTTTTATATCCGACTACCCACTTGTCCAGTCAAATCCTTTCTTACATCCCAATCCTTAAATGTCATATTGGTATTTAATCATTTGATCAAGCATTTTAACTGATCTTTGTCTCAATAATTTGCTTCGTGGCAAAACATTGAAAATAAGTAGGTTAATTTATATTTAGGCAGTCCTCAGGGTATAAGAAGATGGCGTGAAAAGAAGGTAGGTATATGAAATGGGGCATTCCTCTAAGCGCGCCCAAATGAAGCGCACCTAGGCCTCAGTATAAGTATATACAGTACGGAAACTAGGAACAAACACTCGAAACGGCACACTCATACAAACATGCACATCGACACGGCTTCTGGGTGATTCTCGGGGATGCTCAGGTAGCGGTTGTCGCGTCTAGGCGTGCGGTCGCGTGAAATTCAAAAATGACCCGCTACAGATATTGCGTTGCATACGGCTGTATGAACTCGGCTTCATCAAAAGCGGAGCTGTCGTTTTTTAAACTTCCTGCTGATTTTGAAAGGTAAGAATAATTTATTATTATGATTGTTATAGAATAATGAGTCCGTGTGATCGATCATACATAATGAATCCGTGAACTTATATGTAAATCAAGAATGGCTGCGGTTTTGAGGATTTTTAAAGTCAATTGACGACCGATGTGGCGCGGTGGGCGAAGGTCCGCCTGCGACGCAGGAGGTTGCGGGTTCGATTCCCGCCTCGGAACAATTGTGTGTACGATCTGCAGATATTTGTTCCGGATGTTCTGGTCGTTTTCTATGTATAATAAAAAAATATCTATCTATGTAATATATTGTATTATGTATATCAGTTATCTAGTACCCATAACACAAGCTCTGCTTACCATGGGGCTAGATAATGCTGTGTGAATTTTTAGCAGCATTATTTATTTATTTATTTAATGAGATTTTACAAATAGAGACGTCATACTCATTGTAAAGAAATAATAACTTGGCGATAATTTATTAAAGTAGCCTAATACCTACCTAGCACTGTTTGAGCAGACAACGCAAAGCGGCAACAGTGATTTTAGTTCGAACAGACGAGACGCCGCGCGCCGCCGCACGGCATAATATGCCCTTATCTCTGTCAGTCATAAACGCAACGCACGCATTTCTTGTCTCTTTCGTGTAGGTGGCAAAGCGGCAACCTCGCGGCACTGATTTTTTAGTAAATATAACATCATTGTTTAAACTAGATTGTAGACTTTCAAAATTAAAATATAAGATGGCGGCTGCAATCAATTATGAAATTTTGCATCATGGGTATCGTTTTTATGGTTTTCGAGGGTGTTGAAGCCGATACTTCTGTCAAAATGTGAATCCAAGATGGCGGCTGCTATAAATTATCATTTTTTCCGTCTTGGGTGTCATTTTCATGGTTTTCGAGGGTGCTGAAGCCGAAACTGCTGTCAAAATGTGAATCCAAGATGGCGGCTGCTATAAATTATCATTTTTTCCGTCATGGGTGTCATTTTCATGGTTTTCGAGGGTGCTGAAGCTGATACTTCTGTCAAAATGTGAATCCAAGATGGCGGCTGCTATAAATTATCATTTTTTCCGTCATGGGTGTCATTTTCATGGTTTTCGAGGGTGCTGAAGCCGATACTGCTGTCAAAATGTGAATCCAAGATGGCGGCTGCTATAAATTATCATTTTTTCCGTCATGGGTGTCATTTTCATGGTTTTCGAGGGTGCTGAAGCCGATACTGCTGTCAAAATGTGAATCCAAGATAGCGGCTGCTATAAATTATAATTTTTTCCGTCATGGGTGTCATTTTCATGGTTTTCGAGGGTGCTGAAGCCGATACTGCTGTCAAAATATGAATCCAATCGATTACCTATTTAAATTGTATTTGTAAGCAAATACTTTACTAACAAAGAAAATTTAACTAGTTAGACAATTGACCTAACTGCAGACTATTGTAAACAATCTACAGGTAGCTCAATTGACCCATATCAATACCAGTCGGAAGCGTCCCCAACACGCTGCATTGCCACGCTGTATGGCAATGCTGGCTGATGCGCTGCGCAACATACTCGTTAGATCTCGGATCACGCGTCGCTTCGACCAGACGAAGATATTATTATATTATACCAGACCACATTTGTAAGCTAGTTATTTCAATTCCATTTATTGATCAGTACAGAAAAAAATCGTCTTAATAAAAAATATATATCAAAAACAAGAAAAGTGACAACCCTAGTGCTATAATGGAGCGTAGGTATTTATTTCATCAACTAGGCTTAGTTTCCATACTGTTCTATATGTGTACTGTGCCTAGGCGAAGCGCACCCAAGCACTTCCACATAGAGCACCCGTTTAGGTGCGCTTCATTCAGCCTGTATAAATATTAAGTTTTTATTCCTCGAAGCGCACCAATGAAAAAGTTGGGTCTAGTGATGGGATAGTAAAATGTGTCAATATCAAAATTAATTTAAAATGATGTGAACATTACAAAATTAGTTTAATGTTAATAGGTTACGAATCGAAAATTGCATTTGAATAAGATTAAAATAAAATAATCCTGCATCCAATACTATTTTGCATACATAATCTGATTCATTTATGCACTTGACAAAGGAAATGCGTATGTGACCCATGTAAGCCGACTCATTGTAATCCGCCCACTTTGTCCGTTTGTTTACAATAACAATGAGTCAAACTAAAAAACGGATATGGATTGACTATTTACTCTCATATTAGTCGAGTGAAAGACAAAAACGGCAGAAAAAACAGTATTTCGATGAGATAGCTTATTAGTTAGATGGATAGATAGATAGATTATTTATTCATACAAATATGTAGGTTACATCATTAAGTTAATAGTTCCTTAAAGCCTATGTTAGGTTTTTCTTAGCACTATAGTTCTCACTTAATTTAAAAATAAATTGATAGTCTAGATACTGTAGTTAACGAATGATCTGACCACAATACAAATTAACCTATATTAATTATTAGATCTTACATTTCAAAAAACTCATTTATACCTAAGCATGATAAACACACTCACACTTACCTAATGCATAAAATGTTTGAAAGAATGCTGCTAATTGTTTAGCGTGAACCTAGCCGCTTATGCACGCGTTGACAAAGTATGGAAGTGTGCGTGCGTTCACCATCTACAGGGTACTCCAAGTTAACTAATGGTTTTTCTTAAAAAGTGTTTAATTATAATTGTTTTTATATTTTTCTTATTTATTTTATTTTTAACTTCTATAGGTAGTTTGTTAATAAATGGAGAGGAGTAAATCCATCAGCGTGGTTACTATTGTCAGGTACTTTTGTAGTGTAACTTGTTTTAAAAGTTCTTACCTTGTAGGTAATCTTTTATATATATAAAGTATACATATGACGCTTCTTAGCTATAAGCATCTGATGAGATTACCCTTCTTACGGATTCTGAAGGATTTACATTTACACAACAAAATAATTTGTTGTTCCACGTTCACATCACGGTATTTTAGTATTCAGTGAGCATCACTGAAATTCAGGGAACAGACTAGCAAGTACCCAAGTACCTAATGTCAGCCAATAACCGTTATCGTCTGGCTAAAGTGCTGCCTTTACGAAATGCCGGCAATTACCTTAGATACGAAGCGATTTATTTCTTTAGGTCTAGGTGCCTATGGCATTCGCAATGCCATCTTGATTAGAATTGTATTGAATCATGTCAAGCCGTCTCCGTCGTGTCAAATAAAGGACACGTTGCATTGCATTCCACCACCATAGTTATAATTATTACTATGATATTATTAAATCTTCATCAAATTTTGATTGTGGTCCTTTTAACTCAATTTAAATGAAAGGATACATTACATTTTTACTAAAAATGAAAGTAACAATTAAATAAGAAACAAATTAGAACTACTATTTATAATTGAAACAAGAATTGATTAAAATTACAAATTTTTAAATTGTCTGATATTGTATTAGAATATTTGACGACCGATGTGGCGCGGTGGGCAAAGGTCCGCCTGCGACGCAGGAGGTTGCGGGTTCAATTCCCGCCTCGGAACAATTGTGTGTACGATCTGCAGATATTTGTTCCGGGTGTTCTGGTCGTTTTCTATGTATAATAAAAAATATCTATCTATGTAATATATTGTATTATGTATATCAGTTATCTAGTACCCATAACACAAGCTCTCCTTACCATGGGGCTAGATAATGCTGTGTGAATTGTCCAGCATTATTTATTTATTTATATTTACTAGTGTAAAGAGATTCTTAAGAAAACGTGACTTTTTTATTCTAGGAAGAAATACTTTCAGCTAAATGGGTCGTTCCCAATTCCATTCTTCATAATTATAAATCAAAGGGAAGGAAACATCTGTTTTTTATGCGCTTGTTCTTCATAATAAATAGTTTCACAATAAAACTAAAGTGTTCCAACATAATATTTTTAAACATGAGTTTCTGATATCGACACCAACTTAATATGTACATATTATGAAATGGCTGATATTATTTTTTGACTTTCTGGTTTTGCGAAAAAGTGGGATGGTAAAACGATCGACATAGCTCTGAGAATTAGCAAGCTGAAGTGGCAGTGGGCCGGCCATATCTCGCGAAGAACCGACGGCCGCTGCTGGGGCAAACGTGTTCTTGAGTGGAGACCACGACTCGTAAAGTAAACGTATTGTAGGACGCCCTCCGACCAGGTGGGATGACGACCTGCGAAAGACTGCAGGATGCTGGATGCGGCAAGCTGAAGACAGGGCGCTATGGCGCTCATTGGGGGAGGCCTATGTCCAGCAGTGGACTAATATAGGCTGATGATGATGATGATGGGATGATACAATGTGTTTGTTTTTTGTTTTTCTAAAAAGTAAAAAAAAATACTTAAATAATTGTAACTACGAGTAATAAGAACGTACTAATTATAATGAACCTTCCTTTAAATGAGTATAAATACATTCAAATTAGTTTCCGATGTAGCCATCGCATACGCATAGTATGGTTATGCTTAAATTTGAATAATTTATTCGAATAATGAATAAAAGGTGTGGTCATTTCGACTCCACCTGTGTACAAGAAGCTACGCCCATTACGCACAATCGCATTGTTTTTTTACCGTTAAAGAAGTAGATCCGGTTGTGTAGTAAAATACCTAGGATTTTAAGACATTAAAAATGTAAGCAGCGGCTAAACTCGCGTTCATCATGGGGGGTTAATGCCCATAATCCCCACGCTGGGCATGCGGGTTGGGGATGGCAGTTCGTTGGTTGGGTTTTTCTTTAGGATACGCTGCTGCCCGACCCCCAGTGTGACTTCATTATCAGCCTATGTTAGTCCACTATGACCAGCAGTGGACTAACATAGGCCGATGATGATGAAGTCTCGTTCGATACAAATATTTAAATCATCAAGCCACAAAATATGTCTTGTATGTCTTGTAGCTCGAAATGACTGGGTGTCATTTCGAGCTACAAGACATATTTTGACTATGATTTCAATGATGGTAGTTATTTTTCTGTTTTAGTGGTATTAAAATTAAATAAATATTCATCTTCGACATTTTCTGTAAGAACATTCACAAACAGCTAACTTCTTATAAATTTGTTTCGTCAAATATTGTGATTTAGATGCTAAATACCTACTTACAAAAAAAAATACAACCAAAAATGGTGTCTTAGTTTCATCATGTCTCATATAGAATACAAATTGGGAATTACCAATGTTAGAAAATCGATTGAAAAGCATTTAGATGCAATAAAACGTCACGTTCAGTACCTCTACGGTGTCTTCCGACCACGAGAAACAATTTAAAACAATTATGGCCAAATTTGGTCACAGCATGGGTGGTAAATTGATTTTTTTTTTTTATTCACGGAAATCATTTTCTGAGGTGTAATACCAATACTGTTTAGTAATATTAAGTGTGTTTCGAAGTTACTACATAATTTTATACTTACATGCCTATAATTTATTGAAAATGATATTGTCGATCTAACCATCCACTACAAGGGGCAAAACCAGTGGGTTTTGCCCCTTGTAGGACGAAGCATGGTCGAAGATGGGTCGAGATATTAGGTTTTTATATATTTATTTAATTGGTTCGTGGACGACGGCCACGTGGAAGGCCAAGGCGAAGATGGCGGGATGAGCTCGACCTATACAATAAAGAGTGGGTTCTCCTTGCTGAGGACCGAGATGAGTGGAAGAAGGGGAGGGAGGCCTTTGCTCTGCACTGGGACACCCCTTAATAATAATTTGGTTCACCAATGGTTTTATACGTAGAGTTCTTACATCTACATATCGGTATATCTTATAAAAAAAACATGAAGAAAAGTTGAGTTATAGAATATAGTTTTTTTTTAATAACAGACTTTGAATTATAATAGGTATTGTAGGTAGTCTATACCTAAGTAGGAACACTTACACCAATATTGTTTTCATTTCAGTAGGAATTTGAATCTAACGACATCTACGACAGCTATTGTCTAACAAAAGCTTACACAACAAAAGATAAAAAAATATATATGATTACCTAAACCCCCCAATACTCAATCGCAATTCATATAATTAGCACGTCTCAAATGGCGAGTTATTGACAGATTTTCATTGAAAACTGGCAAAAAATCGCGCTTTGAGTCGTGCTTAATTCGGAGTTGTAATTTAATTCGATGTTAAGTATCAATAAAAACGGAAAACAAAAGTTGTCAAAAGGATAGGCCCCATCATTATGTCACGCCGAGTCACTTACACCCTAATGGATTTCGGATTCTCGCCAAATGACAGTTTCTACGTCACTTAACTTCACTTCCGTAATCGATATTATCTTTTTACCTAAAAATCGAGAGGTGTCACTTTGTCATTCGATAGCTCAACTGAAACCCTATGAATTAAATTTGTGAGGTAAAGCATATTAGAAGCAAACTTAACTTTGTGGTTAAATAGAACCTTTTACTTTAGTCATAAATAAACGAATATAGTACAAAAAACTTGGCCTGCTTAATGTTTTTTAATCTGATTAAAATTGTGCTAAGACCTAAGTTACTTCGTTTTATTACAGAGTAGGTATTTTTGATTTCATTGACCAAAGATATTATATACAAACTTGTTTATTATTGGTAATAATCTATGGCACACGTATACTTAAGAATATACACAGGGAACGTGTATATAAAGAAAGAAGAAAGAAAATACATTTATTGATTCACAAGTAGATACAGCTTGTTACTAATAAACAATAATCTATAAGCTAAACAAGAACATAAAGAAATAAATAAAATTAACTACGTACATATGTATTTTATATACTTAAGTAGTGATGATCAAACATGGTGCGACGTTCGGCAAAGCCATAGTAGTATTAGTACATTAGTATCTAATGGTTGATGGGACAATTAGAAATTCCATTAGTACCTTCTAAGTGTCCCATCAATTATTAGAACTTGCCTCTTCTACGATAGATACATTTTGCATAAGTCTATGTTAAAATTAAGTGCCCAATGTCGACTACACAATATTTTGGTAATATTGAGCTACAATCTGACAATTGACGACCGATATGGCGCGGTGGGCGAAGGTCCGCCTGCGACACAGGAGGTTGCGGGTTCGATTTCCGCCTCGGAACAATTGTGTGTACGATCTGCAGATATTTTTTCCGGGTGTTCTGATTGTTTTCTATGTATAATAAAAAATATCTGTCTATGTAATGTATTGTATTATGTTTATAAAAAATTTAATTTCAGTTCGTCGCGGGAAAGTCTAACGATGGGCATTGTAAATCAACCAAAAGATAGTCGTCCTGTTAGGATAATAAAATGCATACAGCTGTATCACTTACATTAATAAATGTTTTAATTAATTCAATTATCAATAACATTCTTGTTTTTAATTCCCTGGACAATCGTATCAGGCAACTAATGTAATGCAATGTGACATAAATGGCGTTGTTAACATAAGAATTTATGACAAGGAGTGTTTGCTTGTTACATCTTTATGGATTACATCCAATTTAATTTCCAGAATAGTAGTCATCATCGGCTTATAGTAGTCCACTGAAAAAATCAAACTGGTGCCTTTAGAACTAAGTTTACAAGAATTATAATTTATGAGATCCAGATTGTTATTTATTTTTTATTTATAAATAAATAATGCTGGACAATTCACACAGCATTATCTAGCCCCATGGTAAGCAGAGCTTGTGTTATGGGTACTAGATAACTGATATACATAATACAATATATTACATAGCTAGATATTTTTTATTATACAGAACACCCGGAACAAATATCTGCAGATCGTACAGACAATTGTTCCGAGGCGGGAATCGAACCCGCAACCTCCTGCGTCGCAGGCGGACCTTCGCCCACCGCGCCACATCGGTCGTCGATATTTTGCTTTTCCGCAGTAGGTAACTAAGTATATCCAAATATTTGTCCCACGCAAAAAAACTACGCATAAAATAATAATAAACAAGTTGTAAACATTCCTATTCGACATTTAAATATATATTTGTAACAACTTTCTTTTCGAAGTTGCCAACTATAATTAATGACATGAAAAGTTGTCAGAATATTTTTCTCCACGCCAACGCCAAAGTGTGTCTATGCGGTTTTTATCTTTATAACCAGCACAAAAACATCCAGTGCTGAACCTGAACTCACCCAAACAATTATTTTAAGTAAATGTGTGTGTATAGAAAGAAAGTAATAGTAAAAATATAATGAATAAGTAAGTGCAAAAATATGTATAATTAGCTAAAGTTTAAGTTTTATATAACACAAGCGCTATCCCGCGGCTTCGCACGAGTTTTTCGTGACAAAAAGAAGACTATGTTCATCTCCTGGTTCTAAGCTCCCCACCAATTTTCAGCAAAATCGGTTTAGCCTTTCTTGAGTTATAAATAGTGTAACTAACACGACTTTATTTTATGTACATATAGATTACAAATGTTTGTCCACGAGAGCTACTGCCGACAAACTGTCACACAGTTTGGCAGAACCTACACAAATGTAACGTAGTTTTAGTTATGAAAATAAATAAAAACAAAAATACGAGGGCAGATTAAGAAGAGGAGGTTTTGCCTTATTCATCAATTCGCTTGGCAGTCGAATTGGCGACCGTAGTGGAGGTGTCAGAAATACAGAAAAAACTGTTAGTCTTTTGCAGGTATGTACCCTAAATCGGGTACATACCGCAAAAGTCGGCCTTTACGAAACCGCAGGCTGAGTTCGTGGGGTAAATTCTTACGACGCTTCCGCTAGGCTGGTTTGGAATAATGAGCATAATGAACGATTAAAACATTACCAAATCATCAAATTCATTGAGCAACAAACGAATAAGCAATAATAGGGTCCATAAAAAAGCCATCACCTGTCTATTCCTGCCTTTATATGGTTTGTAATTAATAAAAAAAAAACTATCCGAGCGATGGTCCTAAAACGCATTTAATTCATGATAAAGGTAACAAATTGGATAAAGATAGCACTAGCGCTGGAGACAGAGAGATCGTAAGTGCATCGCTGTGATAAGTCATGTGAGTAAGAAATATTAATGTGGATTTATTTTACTAACTTTTTTATTTTATTTTACAAACAATGTATTGGCAGGGCTTCAATATCTGTCTTCTTAAGGAAAAGCAAATCATACACCACACGAGTTGAAAGGAAGAGAAGAATAAAGGTTGTCGCAGATCGGATCCGCACCGCTACCGTACAGCATAAAAATGTGCATTCATAACTGTGAAATAGTCTTAAGGGTCCGTCGACCCTCGCTTGCAAAAATTGCTCCGAATATCGCTGTCCCTGTTTAACCCTTGCGCCGCGCCATATGCATGCGCGATAGCAATATTAGCCGTTCAAAATTTGGTTTGTTCCGTAATACCAAAAATTATGACTGAAAACTTTTTGTATTCTTCACAAAGTATGTTTTTCTGTAACTAGACAATATAAGCTCTGTTCCTTAATAAATCAAACGTAAGATATTGATGTTTTTAATACGAAACAAAAAGCAAGAAAACTTGTCCATTTTCGCATAAAAATGTGCAAAATGAGATTGGCTTTCATTTCATTTTAGGTAAGTAATTAAAAAAAAACTATTTGGGAACCTAGATAAATACTATTTTAATACAAATAATGCAATATTATAGTGGAAATATGCTTGAATTAGAAATAATTTTGGTATTACGTTTGTATGAAGCATTCGTCCTTACGGAGGCCCCTCAGATAGACAGCTCATGGGCCACTCGTTTGAAGCTTGTGGTAGGCCATTTTATTTAAGTTAAGAAGTGTTTCTATGGCCAGCTCTTGTCTCTATCATTAGACCAGCTCGGCAATACCATGATCATTATCACCGAACACATAAGTACATATTTACTCAAGTACACTACATAAGTATGCCAAATTCCAGATGAATTTTATTCCAGTCACCTTTAACTTTAATTATATCAAAGATTCTATGTAAGATAATGTGTTTATTATAATTTTT
Organism: Eupithecia dodoneata; assembly: GCA_947044415.1. Taxonomy (NCBI): domain Eukaryota; kingdom Metazoa; phylum Arthropoda; class Insecta; order Lepidoptera; family Geometridae; genus Eupithecia; species Eupithecia dodoneata. Next base: position 4,915,379 of record OX345665.1, read on the forward strand.
AGCTAGTTCGTGTTAAATCTAATTTCTGCGTCAGTATATTAAGGTGTCCAAAAAGTCTGCTTTAATTTCCTGAAGTTCAAATCATATCCACAGTAACCTTTCCTCAAATCACCGTCCACAACTCAACATTGTCGAGCTGATGTTTGTAATCTTTAGATGTCAAAGGTATTTAATTTGAATATCATCTCTTATCTTATTCTCAGCATTGAACTTATCGATGAAATATCTTCGGACAGAGAAACGTATTGCTTTGAAGAGATTTAAAATCGAGAGTTCACTTTGATAGATAGAATCGATAGCGTAGTGATGTAAACTTTTTATGGGCTCTGAGGAAGTACTATCAAGTTTCTGTAGTGTGCCTTAATGGTCGGCGACCTTCGTGGCGCGACGGGCGAAGGTCTGTCTGCGACACATAACGGGTTCGAGTTGCGCCTCGGGCAAAATTTTAGTACGACCTATGTATAATAAAAAAATTATGTCTGTCTTTGTAGTTTATTGTATCAATCTTTCATTTGAAAATATATAATAATGAGAGGAGAGGATGACTTATTGAGGCATAAACTTGACATAATAGTTTCCGGTAAGGCAGGATGACTCATACAAAACTGTAACTTAATCAAGATGTTCAAACAAAATAAATAGGACCTGTAAGTAAAGTAAAAGTAAAAAATCATTTATTTCTTTAGGCTTACAAAATAAGCACTTAGACAAGTCATATTTTATACATTAAATTATTATCAAATAAAATTATTTTACTGTTCACAAATCATCATCATCATCAGCCTTTGTTAGTCCACTGCTGGTTATAGGCCTCCCTTAATAAGCGCCATAGCGCCCAGCTTGACGCATCCAGCATCTCTCTGCAGTCTTTCGATGATCGTCATCCCACCTGGTCGGAGGGCGTCCTACACTACGTTTACCGAGTCGTGGTCTCCACTCAAAAACACGAGAAGTCATAGATTTTATAAAATATAGTAGTTGTTCACGGTCATCAAGAACAAATGTTTACATTCACCGTTAAAAATGCTAACAAATGTAAGGTCACTAATTTCATTACACTCCCAGCACGGTAACACTACCGGAAACTAAAATAATTCCTCGGAAAACCAATAAAAATGATCTAAAGTAATTTTATTCGTGTATATCTCTCGGCATAAAGATAAGGTAGGTATTCCGATGCGCAATAAACACGTTGTTCCAAATATTTACCAGTGTAATGTGCTTGTGTCACGGAATATGCCAGTAAGCTAATCCTATCAAATATAGCTGTTGGTTCCTTTCCTTTAGTCATCATCATCAGCCGATGCTTGCCCAATGCAATGCCGGATGGTCGCGTCTCGTAAGGTTAAACGAGTCAACGGCGCGAACTCATCGATAGGCGAGGACTACCCAACACCGCGCTAGGATGAAATGCACAAGTGGGTGTATCTTTTCAAAAAAAAAATAAATTCATTTTTGGAATAATCGTAACCGCCATAGTACCCTGTTTTTGACATCTACAGGTTGCGTCATTTTTTTACATTACTTTTATGTATCACGAAATGTTACCAAAGGTCTACTAATATTGCTAATCGAGTAATTATTTGCATGTGGTTTATCATTTATTCTAATAATTATTGAAACTGCGTAATTTTTGTTGTCAAACAGTTTTCAACGCCCAGATTTCAAACGGCAAACAAAGATAGTGTAGTATTCCTAGTGCAAGCTCTATTTGAATACTTGAGTCAACGAGGAACGGTGTCAGAACTCGAAGGACATTGAATCAATTACTCTCTGAGTATGATTTATAGTATGAGTAAGAAAAATAATAGGAGTTTTACCCCCGAACTCCTTTAGAAAAAATTAAATGATCCGCTCTAGTGCGGACGTAAAAAATTAATAAATAAATAATGCTGGAATTGTCCAGCATTATTTATTTATTTATTATATTTATTTATTGTGTGGATGGCCACACAGTATTATCTAGCCCCATGGTAAGCAAAGCTTGTGTTATGGGTACTAGATAACTGATATACATAATACAATACACAATTGTTCCGAGGCGGGAATCGAACCTCCTGCGTTGCAAGCAGACCTTCGCCCACGGCGCCACATCGGTCGTCATAAAAATAGGAACACCAAGTTAATAATCCGTGTTTCCGCACGGAACCCTAAATGATTACCATAATGCAATAGTTGTCGCTTCTAACTGGAATCTTGCATGTAAACTCACGATTACCTAGTTTATTAACTGTTATTGATGGTAACTCGTGTTAGTTAACCAAAAATTTGTTGGTTAGTTTAGGGGGATAGCTTGAAAAAAGTTTTGTCATGTAGACTATCATGTTATTGGTGTTATGCTATGATGTTCTATGGATGAAAGTCACGCTAGGGTGTGTTAGTTTTGTTCATTTTTAGAGTGAAAAGAAAAGCTTTTGCATAGGATTTTTTTAATGTCTGAAACATAAAAAAATAGACCCACCCACTTTTTGCAATTTTCCTTTCATACATAATGTATATTCGGATATTTATAGTTTCGCATTGTTTTATCTATTAGGTATTTATGTATTTGATGAGTGCAGAACTTGCGTATAAAAATATGATAGAATGTCGGTTCTTATGGTTCTCATTTTAGGCTTTACAAAAAAATTATAAAATTGTGATACTACTACTATGAAAACAGTAGATTAGAAACCAGCCTGAAAGCTGTCAGACTGCCTGGGATTTCTATTATTATATCTATGTTTCAATTTATGTAATTTTTAACGTAAAGCTGCTGTCCCACCGCCACGTACGTAGAGGCTACGCACGTGTGTCTAGCTTCTGGATAATGAGAACTTTCACTGCAATCCACAAACACACACGAACACGCTACGCACGCATACGAGATTAGTTATGTCATTGCTACACGCCTGGCTTTTTCGAAAATGGCACTCACGCAGCTCAACGCAGTCAACGCTATGCACGGTAGACTCGACGTTGTCAAACCAACGAACCCACGCAGCTGAAATGAGCCGCGTGGTCTTGCACAGCGTACGTGGCGGTGGAACTGCACCTAATTTTATTTGTTTCTAATTTTACATTGGCATAGGTACGTAAAAGCTAACGATGGGTTCGTATTTACAATTTTGTGTAGAACGATATGGCAGGTAGGTTGTATCTACGGCAGCATTGGAAGCAGATAGGTCACTGATAGTGTTTTGCCTTAGTATCTTATGTTGCGTTTCAATTTTAATATTACCACATTTGTCTTTTTTTTTAAACCGTCCTGCCCCGTTATAGTATGAACATAAGCCAAAATTATACACAAATAAATTTTGAATCTTTTAAGAATCTAACTGATGGCATGGCTGGTGCTATGTATTAACTTTAGCAAATGTAGGATGTATGAATATTTCTGTCAAATACGTCAATTAAAATGTAATTGGACAATTAACTTTCCGATAACAGACGAATAAAAATCATCGGCGATAATGAAGAGGAGATATCTAGTGGAACACCGGCCTTAGTCAACAGATTAAAGAACTTTATTTCGTAACCTATAGCTTTTATTGTACTCTTAAACTCATAGATAATCGTTTTTATGATTCTGAACTAGCTCTTCAACACTTTTAAATTACTTACATTTTTAATGAGCATCACCTGACCCCAGCTTTGTAAGTAAACACGATTTTGAGTTTTTAACGCTTGCCGTATGAGTAACGCAAAATGTGCCGTTTTGCCTGCCTTCAGAGGGAGTTAGGGTTATTTTGAAAATATTATCATAATATCAATATGTGATTTAATGCTGACATTTGAAGAGGTCAGTCATTTAGCTGAAGGTATATTTTCCTATTGACACATGAAGTAATCGACCAAATGTAATTTGGCAATAAACTAATTCTGCTTATAGATCGTCGTCATCATTATAAGACCTTACCCACTTCCGGGTGTAGAACTCCTCAAATCAGTGCAATTTTTATCGGTTTTGGGCTGATCCCATCCATAATACACTTCAATAATAGTACCTACAATAAATACAAAAAAATAAAAATAAAAATAAATGGACTGAATACCTACAGCCAAACCCAGGATTTATAATCTATTGTTAAAACGTAATATCGTATTGCTATGTAGGAGTGCAATTGTGGGCTGTCTACCGCCAAAGTTATAACTTTGTGGCACCCTCCGCTAACAAAATACGTAGTTAGGTATGTTCCATCTTAAAAATGCGATGCACCTAAGGACACATCATCGGTCTCATAACGGTCCAGAATATCGCGGTTGAATTTAAAACTTTAAATTCACGCTACTTTATTCCTTCGCATCTCACATTCAAACTTCCCACACAGCTAATCGATTCGCGTCGCACGCAACACAAATCACAAATCAAACACAGACAATCACTAACGAACGTTGTTCAAACACACAAACCGAGTTCTGGATAAAAACCATCGAAACAATATCGACCACACACATCAATTTGTCAAAATGTGTCAGAATAATATCATTTGCGTTTCGTTTCCCGTAACGTCCTTTTCGGAACCAAAACCCAACTCGGTTCCAATGCATATTGTATTACGGAGACAACGTGAAAAAGGATAAAATTGGAGGCAGGGAGTTTTTGAAAAGAGAAGCCCGCAGGCGGTCGAACGACACGAACGAAACGCAGTTTTGAGCGTTTTTAGTTTTAGTTGACGCCAGTTTGAATCCATTGTTCCGTATGTTCTACTCATCGGAATGGAACAGCGACGAGATAAATATACCGTATGGTTCAAGCTAAAAATATGATTTTTTCATGATCTTTTGCCAGCTTTAAACCGTTGTGAAAACTGCTTTCGCTAAAAGCTTCAAGCTCTTGAAAACTTTGGGAAATTTCTTAAGTAGCTAGGTACTCGAGCACTTAGCCTAATCGAAAAAAAAACACAATTCACTTATAAAAAACAATATACTATTTATTCAAGCTTTTATAAATAAAATTTATAAAAACATTAAATTAAAATAAAAAACGATCCCGAAAAACGAATTGAAAAGCGCTGATACGGATCAAAAAGAAATAAACCACAAATCGCAAACTGAAAAAATATACACTCGCGTATACAAAGGTACGCTTTACCGTCGAATTTTAAAATAAATCACTCGGCTCTCTGAAATCTATGTGACGTTTCAACAAAACGGACGTTGCAATTAGTTCGCACAATATGTGCAACGAATATTCATATATTTATACATTTTGTACACACTACGGACTAGTTTCTGCCTACAGCTTCACATGCGGTTTTTAGTATAAAGGTTAGTCTATACATTTGCATTGAAAGGCGTCCACTACCCCTGATAATAAGGAATATGTCGAACACGATCTGTCAAGATTGTTACGATTATGAAAGAGAACGCCTTTACACAATATGCCTGTAAATTCCTTGTAATTATGACCTGTTTATCCATTTCATTGTGGAAAGACTGTTTCCTTTGATAAATAGATGAATAATTAGTGATCTCTGTCTGTCTATCTCTATGTCTGTTAGCAGAAAGATATAAATACTTCTGATCCACGAGAGAATCTGCAAAGTCCACATGTAATCAAATTTTCTTTATAGCAAAAAGTATTTCTGCTAAATCTGCTTCAGAAAAGCTTCGAAGTAAAAAAGCTCTATTTCTATTTAAAAATGCACCCCATTTTTGCATTCCCCATTTCGAATTTTCATCGAAACAATCAGTGAACGGGACGTGCCAAGCAAAGGGTCTTCGCCTGAAGCATGCAAAATGATTTCCATTTTAAACTCATTCTTATTTCAAGTGCAGTGAGTAAAAATTTCAATAAAACTAGAAAGGTACAATCACTTTTCCACAGTTATGAGTTATGATCTGTCCTGACTCTCAGCGAAATCTCGCATTCGTATCACGCGAAAATATGCTTTAAAAGCTTGAAGTGGTAGTTCACTTTCGTCGGAGAATGTGTTCGGTTTCGCTTGTAACGTTAATGGTTATTTTGGCTTGCGTGAAGATGGAGTGTTGATAATTTGGCGTTTAATGAAGCGAGTCTGGTGTCTCCGACGGAAGATGGTAGAAAAATGCTCGGAGTGAATGCAAATTTTCGCCATTATTGTTTGTCTATTGTTTGGTTTATGGCGCGAGAAAGTGAAAATTTTTCAATGTGCGCTTTTTCTGTATTTATTGCTATTAGGGGGACGTTCGTTTACTTTTCTGCATTTTATTTTACTGGGTGCAGTATAAACGACTGCAAAATGAAGCGAAGGTTATTAACTCTGTAGATGACCTGTATGAATTTATGTTGTTTATTTTTATTGCTTTATGGATTATTGCCATTATTACCCAGCAGTGGGACAATAATGGCTTAAAATAAATAATAATAATAAATAATAATGGATGAATATGAGTCTGGACTCCAAAGGTGCTAAAAAGTGCCATGTGCATGAGTTCTGGGTATTTTCTATGTATAATAAGATACCCAACAACTATCTATATGAATTGTGGATATCAGTCATCTAGTATACATAACACAAGCTTTGCTTAGTTAGAACCTAGATGATGCCATGTGGATTGTCCAGTATTAATTATTTTATTTATATTTTAATAACATGTGGGGTTAAAACAAATGACAGTCTAACTTTATAACAAGGTGAGACCAAAACAATTAAGGTTGATCTTTAAAATGTAACCTTCGTATAACGTACAAGGTAGGTACATACGTAACTTACCTATAAGTCTTAACCGCTTCTTAACAAAAAAAAAGCGTAGAGAGTCTGTTCATATCTACAATACTAAAACCAGATCCCACCGGTTATAAAACCTCGAAACTTTTAATTGTAATGGAGATTACTAGTTATCTGATTGTGGCTGTGCGCATTAGTAATAACATATTTATTTTGTTCGTTTGACAGCAGTGGGCGGATCGATCTTGAAGATAACTTAGGAGCGCAGAGCAAAGAAACCAGGAGGCTACGGATAGACAAGAAACACGAGTGTTTGATTGTGATTTAGGAAATAATTTGTAAATTACTGAACAGGAACGTTGTTGTAGAACAGTAGACGTATAAAGTTATAGTCATTGCATTTAATAGCAATCTATAGTGAAACAGGGGCAGTCTATTCCAAAACAAATAAACGTAAGATTTACATAAAAAAATAGAAAATATTAAGAAAATTAGATAGGATCATCTATAGCGTGTGGTATTTTGCTCTAGAAACGAAATATAATAATGATGTTATGTCTTCCGGTAGCTTCGATAAGTGTCCGGGGTACATTTTTGAATGTTAATGTACCAACATTTTACATACCAGCCAACTGTGGTTATATGTATACTTCACCTCACCTCACCTTAACAGCCTACGAGCATATTGGTCCACTGCTGGACGCAGACGTCCCGATAAATGCCTTATCGACTTTTATATCACGGGAGATATAAAATATATATATTATTTTATATGGGTTTAAAGCCCATAATCCTCATGCTGGGCACGTGGGTTGGGGATCGCAGTTCGGTTGTAAATTCATAAATCAGTGCTGCCCGCCCTCCGGTGGTTATCCCTTACTCGCCTCTTACGTACCACGGTGACAAGGTGCAAATTCAAAGCCGCCACCACGCAGTAGGTAGGTACTTATATCTTAGAAAATTGAAAGTCGTCTCTATACTAAGATATCCCAAACGTTCCTTGCTCTACTAACTCGAAGCGGCTGTACTAATGCGAACTAGAATGCCTATAACAACTGCAACTGGTCTTCAATTAGTGTAGCTTTTTTGTTCTTATAGTTATTCTGACCTTGTTATAGAGGTGTCGGAACGAAATGAATAAGCATTTTTATCTGTTTGTGATATTTATCAACCATTTTACTTTGTATATCTAGGACAACGGGCTGACTTTTATTTTATTTTAATTCTTTAAATTGAAGTAAAACGAGAAATTTCATTTATATTTTTGTGGCTTGAATGACGACGTGAGTATTTTACACATTCTTTCAAATAAAAAATAATAAACAAAATATGATTACACATTGTTATCCCCATAACACATACTAGTGGTTACTTTTTCACTTCTTCCACTAGTGGACCAAAAATTGAGCAAAATAATTTTATTTGATAATAATTTAATGTATAAAATATGACTTGTCTAAATGCTTATTTTGTTAGCATAAATAGAAATAGAGAAATGATTTTTGACTTTTGACAAGTTCTGCTTAGTTTGGGGCTAGATGATGCGAATTGTCCAGCATTTTTTTGGAACAATTTATAAACTCATTTTTTGCAAGTAATAATCACTCTCATATTATAAATCCGAAAGTTTTGATGTTAAGATGTTTGTTGTCATGAATTTTCGATAACCCACAGATCTCACGGTTTCAGAATTCCCCTCAGAGGATCTGAAAAAAACCTCACCCTGTATCTATGTATATCATAAATACCTTATCCCTTTTATGCGGGCACGTCTCTTCATATTGTTGGCGGCATATTATGACAAAACATTAGATGTACTATTATGGAAACTTAAAGTTCAAATTTGATTTACATCATCCAATGAGAAACATATCGAATTCTTACAAGACTAGACAATATTCTTATTATAATGTGTTTCCAATTAAGTTAGATTTCGAATTCTCTATGATAAAGTCAAAGACCTTTCACTAAGAGCTCTCAGTCATAAACCAAACAATAAAACGCTCTTTTGAACAACTAAATTGTAGTACCGACGCGTGCCGATAAATACAAGTCATTACACCATTAGCCGCCTAGTCATCCCGTCATACTATTTAATGGATGCATTTACAGACAAAACCGGCAGAGCGGGAAGATTCGGGAAGCACTACTCACCACTTAGCACTACGCACCTACTTAGATTCATAACTTAAATTTTTTATTATCTATCAGCGGAAACTTTTAATTAGCCATCAGCAAACATGCACTGGGTCTTTCCAGGCATGTTCTATATTTGTACCTCATTTGTAAACCTAGCTGTAAGTTTCTCCAAAATTTTGTAAATAAATAAATAAATAGCAGAACCTTCTCGGACCAAACCCGCCCATAGTATTAGAATTAAAATATATGAGACAAACGAGCGTAAAGAAGATACATCTAAATTTATAATAGAGAAGCAGCACCGCTGTCTAGCGTGTTGTAAGCGCAACTAAAGCACTGACAGTTACAAGTTTCTGGTGTGTACTTGTAAAACACGCTATGCTCTCGACACACAGCGAGTGTATTTTGCTAGGCAATTATTAGCCGAGCCGTAACCAAACAGTGAAGAGGTTCTGGTATACGTGATAACTACGTCCATATAACTGTGAGCTCCTTTCGGATCTCTATGGGTTCACGGAAACCGAACTGTCGACTAACTGTGAGCTAAACCTAATGTGAGTTTCTCCATATGTCCCACCCACGATCCCTTCGCTCGTCTGATACCCTTCTTTTAAAAATCCCATCACACACTTCCCAGTTCTATGGTGATTCCTTCACGTTGCAGGCCGCCAGGCTCTGGAACGCCCTTCCCGTTTCTATCCGTCAAGCGAAATCCCTTCCTATCTTCAAAAGTATGGTTCATCAACACTATCTGACCACTCTTGATAAGATTTCTTGATTTTTATTTTTAGTTTTATTTTCTATGTTAATTGTTCCTGTTTTTTTTTTTTTTTTTTTTGTTCTATTATATATATATACCTAAGATAAATCTTGATAATTACGCCACCGTCATCTTTAAAACGTACCGATCCTATCCATCCAAAGGTTGCCTGGAAGAGATCGCATTTAGCGATAAGGTCGCCGATTGTGCCACTAGTTATAATTAGTATTGAGATCCTTTAGTATTATTATTATTTTTTTTTTGTATTGATGGTGCAATAAAGTTATATTGTATTGTATTGTATTGTAAACCATGGACAAAGTAATACCTATACCAATCATTATCGTCATCAGCCTATAGTAATCCACTGCTGGACATATGCATTAAAGGAATGAGCGCCATAGCGCTCTGTCTTCAGCTTGCCGCATCCAGCGTCTCGCAGCAGTCTTTCGCTGATCGTTATCCCACCTAACTAGAGGGCTTCCTACACTACATTTGCCAAACCGCTGTCTACGATCAAGATATATACCAATACCTACATGCGGAACAAGCGCAGGCAACCTGCTTTCTTCACACATGTGGTCACAAACACGACAACTCTGTTAGGTCATTAGAAAAACTGCATCTCATGTATTTAATAATAGCGTCGATGCACCCCACAAGGAAAATCTATTAGTGTCGTGGACGTAATCCATCAATTCAACATTTCAACCCCTTATGAAAAACGCCACTGTAACTTCACGTAGAGTGTTGTCAATTTGATTCCTATGGAGATCCAATAAGATTGAAAATAGAGGCACCTGCAGTAATATTAAGATTCCCGTAGGAAAATTATACCTACTTAAATTACTCCTCGCGGGCGAGGTCGGCCAAGAAAGCGCTGGCGAGACGACCTTAATGCCTTCCTCAGAGATTGGTGGGAGATCGCGCGTGACCGCACTGAGTGGAAAGATTTGGGGTAGGCCTTTGCCCAGCAGTGGGACAAACCAGGCTAAATAAAAAAAAATACTCCTTTGATTTAGCGATTCAAAATTGGTCCTGGTTTCCAAGTTAGAATAAGTCGCCATTTTATTCGGTCTATTGCAGTTTCCCATCAGCATTGTTTAAAAACGACAAAAATTCAAGCTGAACTTCCTGTCATCGTTTCTACAGCTTCAATTAAAAATTACAATAAACATTTACAGAGAAAGTTAGTCTTGAATTGATTTCTGCACTAATCGAGCTCAATTTGTAACAGCAGCAGGCCAGAGCAAATGTCACAGATAAAAAATATAACACCTAGATCAAAAGCACAAGAGCTACAGTGTTCTTCTTGAATGTATCTTCTTTTCTAGCAATTTTTTTCAAGATCTGCCACATTTTGCAAATGTTATCGAAAGCAGTAAAGTTTTTATTTGCTGATCTTAAATCGGCTGACCTGCGTTAATCAATCATACATATGATAGTAGTTAATTGAGAAGACCTAGGACTACATGCAAGTAAAGAAGGACTTTGACATTATATGAATGTATAAAGCTTCCGAAGACCACGTCCATGAAAAAGCAAAATGGAGGATTAGTCAAGATCATCTTTATTGATTGACCAACTCCACCAGTATTGATAGAACTGACTAGGAATATAGTTTTCTGAATTTCATGATAAATTAAACATTTTGTTAAGATACAATTTAGGCAGCTTAATAACAAATGGACCAGCTGTAAAATCTCCTGAGCTACACAATTGTCGCCCCACAAACTGCGCAATGCGAAAGGAATTCTCGTCTAGATGGGACTTAATGGGTGCAAATCATTGCAAATTGCATTCCGGGAACAGCAGTGAAGGGTTTAATATCAGCTGTTTATTGTGATATATTGTAACAACTTGTGTTTGGAATTGCTTCTTTTAATTAGTAAACAAACAAGGGAATAGTTGGCTCAAGTTACAAAATACAGGGCTATCTTTTCGCAGTCAGGGATATAAAATTATTCGCTTCAGACAAAGATGCTAGCCTCTTCTCCCTAGCATTATTATATGCCTATGTATAGTATTTATTTATTTTAACTTATCATGCTCTCTGCAAATGGTACATTACACCTCCCCCGTAACACCGATCAGTACCCGGCTTAATATAACGAAAAAAAAAACCACCTTGCACCGGGCTTTCCTTTAACCTGTTAGTCTACTAAGCCTCCCAAATCCATTAGGCTTAGGTCAATTACCTTTAAGCTTGATTGAAGCCTGACCACTGAAATGGCAGAATTAGTTGCCTTAATCAATTTAAATTGGGCTTGTGTTTAGTTGCTTTTATTGTTATTTGACAAGCTATTTAGATCGCATAGCTGATATAGCATACGAGTAAGTACAGTGTTACGAAGTGTATGAGAATTTGGTTCGTACGATTCTAGTCCAATCAATTGGTTTTATAATTGTGACCTTACTTCGTGCGTTTTCATTAAGAGCTCCACAATAGACGACTTATGTGTACATAGCTGTGTATTCGTTTGAAAATTAGATGTATTTGAGGGGTAAGGAAAGTTACTGGGATCAAAAATATAGCCCTCTGTGCGCGGTTGGGTAAAATAGTAGAAATGTCGAAAAGCACAAATACTTTTCGAGTACCTAGTGTTTACACCAGTTAAGTAGAACTATAGGAATCTTATATGATTAGTATAAAATTTTTCAACATTATTCCATTGCGTAGGCGTATTATGATTAATACCGATTGATTACTTTATTTAACAAGAATTTATTTGTGCACCTTCTTCTATACTAATATTATAAAGAGAAAAGGTTTATTTTTTTGTTTGTTTGTTTTTTGTAATGAATAGGCTCCGAAACTACTAGACCGATTTGAAAAATTATTTCACCGTTGGGAAGCTATATTATATTTTCAAAAGAGTAAGGATCCGTACTAAAACCGTGAGAAGCCAGGAAGGTCCGCTAGTCTCTAATAAAACTACTCAGGAAGGTAATAACACATGAAAATGATTGACATATTTGTGTCATTCTTTTCCGTATAATAACGTAAATAAATATGTATTTCATTCCCCTAGTCTTTGAAAACTGATGTCTTACAAATTAATATTAGTTCCTACTAAGTATGCGATGCGAATTCAAGCAATATGTATGTAGGTACCCTTGTGCATGATAATGTTGATACATTAGTTTTGAAGCAACGCTGTAGGGTGCCAGCTTACGTTGCGCTACCAACGAATGCAACCTTTTCAATATAACAGTTTGTACGTTTGTATTTACGTTAACAAAGCAAGTAAATAGCTTGTGTAATTAATTTGATAAGCTATTTAAAGAAAAAACTTTACAAGTAAGAGTTTCTGAAATCAACAACGAGGAGAAAGAAATATATTGCCTACTACGTAAGGACAATGAAAAAAAATGAGTTGAGACCACGACTTGGTAAACGTATTGTAGGACGCCCTCCGACCAGGTGGGTTGACGAACTGCAAAAGACTGCAGGTGGATGCGGCAAGCTGAAGACAGAGCGCTATGGCGCTCATTGGGGGAGGCCTATGTCCAGCAGTGGACTAATATAGGCTGATGATGATGATGATGATGAATATTGTCACCTATACATTGATTATTCTGATTATTATTATTCCGAGACCAAGACACATTTCAGGTCGCTGCGTCATACTTAGCAAGTAAGTAATGACAGTGAAAGTGAGCTCGCAGCCAAAAGCTAGTTTTTGATAAAAAGCGATCAAACTTAAAGGTTAATTTAATATGCAGTAAAATTTGAAATCAATTTATTTGTGAGCAATAAAGGCAATTTTTAGATGAAATTCTCATGAACCACGTTGCTTTACTGGGACCTTAACATGAGCCAATTATCGTATCGTTTTGCCTGTAGTAGCTATGTATGTAGTCAATACATTAGCTATGTAGTCAAGTTTTTTTCTATTAATTTATGATTTTTTATAAAACTTATATGTAATCTAGTTTATAGATAGATATATAGAAAACACTTTATTATACCACACAAAACAGAACACAAGATATAAATACTTAGAGTAGAGTTAGTTATATATAATATGTAGTAGTTAGTATAAAAAGTAAAACTTAGTCAAGGATATTTTTTCCTGGCATTTTGTTTGGGAGTTTATTGGTAACATTTTTTAATATGTTCTCATTCACTACACAATATATTTATTTCATAATACATTTAAATAGTTATAAGGTTAGGTAGTAATATAATTATTATATATTGTATAATTCTTCATTATACCTCTAGTATCATAAGTTATAAATCTAGGGTATGTGGTATACAAAATTAAAAATTTAAACCTAAAATAAAATATTTTAGTTTTCTTTCAAACGATTACAATAGGAGTTTCCTGATAAGGGTTCTGCATTATTTGTTAGTACGAAAGTGAGTAGGTACGTACATTCCGAGAGCAATGTCGTAAATCAAGTTCCTGACACTCATATGATTTCTGCAGCTACAAGAAAATAGTATTCGGGAATTTGCGCAGACCTTTTTTAAATATTTATGAGCTTTTGAGATATTGCTGGCGACTTCTTGTGTCGTAAAATATGTGGTGTTGTTATGTTGCAAATTGCTTTTCACCCTTTTTTGAACGACTTCTTAATCTGAACTCGAGAGTATTTTTATTTGGTTCCTTGGCAAAGTGGATTTAATATTTTGCAGCTGCACTAGAAAAATGATACCGAAAATCAAGCTACTTGAATAAATCAGTATACTAAATAACCTTTTTTTAGGTATTTTATGAGAGTTACAAAAGTGGGAAGTACCCAGCCACAAAATCGTTATCAAAACGTTGTGAAAACAAGTTGTCATGTCAATAACTGTAATATCAGATGGCAGCACACACAGATAATTTAGCTCACATTTTCGCGCAAATATTTTCCATCCGTTAATTTGTATGTAAGCGATACTTCCTCGTACCAGTCACAGAACAAATAAAAGCAGACGTGTAAGTCAATATGGACGGATAATTCGTACAGATCCTTCGGACAATTGTTTGAAACCCGATATTTCGGAATATAAGGAAAATGGGAGCCTCTTTTCCTGCTGTAGGTACCTATTGATGTTTTTTTTATGCTTCTAAAGACTTTTCTTACAAATTTCTGATTCTACCTTAAGATATTGACGACCGACGTGGCGCTACCGGTGACGGTCTGCCAGTGAAGCAAGAGAATGCGGGATCGATTCCCGCCATGGTACAAATATTTATTCCGTGTGCTCAGGGTATTTCTTTGTACAATAAAAATATTTATCCATGTATTGTTTTTTGTACCCATAGCACAAGCTTAGCTTAGCTCGGGACTACATGATGCTGTGTGGATTGTCCCATATTATTTATTTATTTTGTAATATTTTATTTATTAGATATCAAAATGACATCATATGAAATCTTGTAAATTTTTGTCAAAATTTAATTATTTTAATTTGATTTGTTTGGTTCAAATTATAGATCCTAGATCCCCTAAAGATCCTAAGTAACTGATTAATTACAAACAATTAAACCCACGCGGTAGAGCGTAGGCCTAACAAATTTAGCTAGCTAGTAGCTAGAAGCTAGCTTACCTAATGAGTAGCATTTAAGTAACCAGAGAAGTATTTTCATACTTTATCACTATTAACTTCGAAGAATGGAGGAGGTTCTGTGTTCAGCTTCATGTTTGTTTTTATTTATGTTCGTCGATTTCTCTGTCATTTATGGACCAATTTGGATGATTCTGTTGTAGTATAGAGGATCCAAGGTGATATAATGAAAAAAAAACACTAAAACTAAGAGATTTGAAGTCGGTTTTTTGTTTTTACTAAACAAACAAATTATTAAAGTCACTGCCAGCCAAACAACACTCGAACATAACCTACGCCTTGCAACAAAAACTATCATTTTTTCAAGTATACACACAACGTCAAGGTAGCTTTAAGACCTCGCTTTCAAAAACGGAATAGCTTTTACCTACCTCTTTCTAAATCGACATGGCGAAAAAGCTTACGTATCCCATTTACCGTCATTTAAAAAAGTAAGCCTACCAGTGAAATCGGCCGAAAGTAACACTAAGTACGATATCAAGATCCTTATTCCTTTCCCAATACTGTTAGCTGTCGAATTTCACGTGCAATTTACTCTAAAAAGCTTCTCGAGCCGTAGCTAATGTTTTCGCTAAACGATTTGTTCAAATTGTAAAACAGACTTTGTTTTAGTGAATCTTGCAGTGTTATTTTGCTTATATATTTATTTCAAGTACAGAAACAATTTTAATCGGATTTATCTACGCGCCATATCTATCAATAAAGCACTTCTAAGATAATCCTTTATTTTGATGCGCACAAAACTCTCAAGCTCTAGATTTTAGGTTGATGATCCCTATATCTTCTTAACTGTCCTCGTAGAGCCCTAAAAAAATAAACTACAAAAGAACAATCAAATTTCGAGATCACTCATCAAATATCTCAAAATTTATTCATAGTTGAAGAACCACAAAAAAATATATTTATTGGCATATCAACTCGAGCCTGGGCGGTGGGCGTATCAAAGTGTTTACTTTGAGCTTTGTAGTCTTCACTGAGCAAACACTTTTATCATTATTGACTCAGTGTTCGGTTGCTGTCTACCGAATGCCTACTGGTTTTTTTTTTATTAATAGTGGTTCTTAGCAAATAAGAAAATTACTTCTATTGTTTTAGGCAGATGATGCTTCAAGAATACTTCAAAGCTTCAATCGCATGACTTAGCTGGAATTATAATATAATATTCTCCAATGGCTTTTTCGGTTAAGTTAGTTTAACTTATATTATATCGCTGTGAGTTTTCTTAAAATTCTTAAATGAAAATAAACGTGAGGTCTCACTTTTAAAATATTCTTCATATAACTTAATATTTCCATTTATAATTTAATATATCTTTTGTAGGGATCCACATATTACAAATTTCTTTATTTACGAATAATAAAGTTCTGTGTGATTATTTTTTTGTAAATTGAACGATAACTGGCCTGCAAATCATGCATGGATCATTTGAAGACGATTCTATTCAAATTAACTAAAATTCACGACCATTTATTTGCAAATTATAGAGAACAAATTGAGACAACTTTAGAAGTCACACAGCGGAAACGAATTTAATTTATCGACATCTCATTCAAACTGGGAACGTCTCCATTGCGTCGACGACAATTACAATTCTGCAAGCCCTATCCAACATCTGAAAAAGCTTTAAATCCAAGACAACAGAGTTTAAATTGCGGCAAGGTAGGTAACCCAAAACATTGCACAGGTAGCACTGAAGTGACAGAACTTAATAGGACTTTAACAAATAGCTAAACATTTTGTAATTCGGGGAACATCGTCAATGCTCAGTTTGCTCAACAAAAGGATGGGTGGACGATCTTTTTGTTAGCACTCTTGTAAGACGACAACATCTGCCGTTTTTTTGGGCAATACCTGGACATCTTGAAATAGATATTTGTTCAACTAGCCAGAAAATCAGCAGCTTTTGTTGCAGAACAAAGCAGGTGGTAATAAGTTTGTTTGGATAATGGAATTTGATTCGGATGACCGGTGCAAATCGTTGATGCAATGTTTTGAAAATATTTTCGCATCATTTGGTTTTACGTAAGATCTTGAACACGTTAAACACCATTCGTATGGTTGCTATGAAACGTTGTTACATTGTTTAATTGCTGCATATTTTTTGGGTCAATAACAAACTAGGTCTCTTCAAGACGATAGTGAAGAGGTCTCTTCTAGACTTCTAAAAAATCTTGCACTGGTAGGTACCAAACCCCGGAGTATTTTATAACTACTATGTCGTATACAGGTTCCTCGTAAATGTAACCATAAAAAATATTGAAAACGAAACTACGACAAACCCGTTATTTCAGCGAATATTATCACCACAGTATCTAGTAAGAACATAAGTTGTCTTGAAGTTCTATATTGTCTAAAATCGTTGTTTAACCATCTAATAACATCTCCGTACGAATAATAAATAAAGGAGCGGTGCAATATCTGTCTCGCTTCCAGAGAGTGCAGAGCTACGTTAAAAGTGTTGCACCAAGACTCTCTCTGCATACATTTAAACTTATTTATCTCTTCGTATCTTCTCTTCTTGAAAATACTTGCGTTGAATTGATGCAAAATCGTTGATGGGTTCTTTTTTAGTAAACAATTAACTTTTTTGCTCTGTCTTTAGAAATAGGTTGCAATGCAGATAAGAAAATCACTGTTCATAATATAATCTAACCAGTCTGTCTATTTTATGCCTCTCATCATCATCCCCCAGCCTATAGCAGTCCACTGCTGGACATTGGCCTCCCCCAATGAGCGCCATAGCGCCTTGTCTTCAGCTTGCCGCATCCAGCATTTACCTGCAGTCTTTCGCAGGTCTTTTCCACCTGGTCGGTTTATGCCTCTACGTCAGGGTAAAATAAATAAAAATGTATAGGCTATTTATTTGCTCATTATTATACTTTATTATTATACTTTCAATCGCAACTTAGAATCCTCGAAACAGCTTGCTCTTGAACCCATTAACGTCCAAAATGTCAAAATTTCTTGCACGTTTTCAGAGTGATTATTTCCTATGTAATTGGCGTTGAAAAAATTCTTGAACCACATATTCTAATGTAAAATTTCATGCTCTTTCAGAATCCGTTTCCAGAATCATGATAAAACTCACAGGGAAAGAGATATGCTCGATTGAAACATAAAAAACACCTAAATTTTCGAAAAAAAAATTTCTAGGATTTTTTTTCGAAGTGTTACGGTGAAGATATCACCTTGCGACCATGATCAAAGGTGATCATGGGAGTTGAAGTTTAACAGGGAATTTTTTTGTTGACCTTGAACCATCGCTTCTTTACAAAATGGCGGAAAAAACGAATTTTTTTTTTTCAATCTTCATCAATTTTTTTCTCAAAATCTATGGTCTTTAGAAAAAAATTTATAGAAACAAAAATGCCTTAGAATCGCTCAAGCAATTCTAAGGTATTTTTGTTCTTATGAATTTTTTTTATCGAAAAAAAATCCTAAAAATTTTTTTTTTCGAAAATTTAGGTGTTTTTTATGTTTCAATCGAGCATATCTCTTTTTCTGTGAGTTTTATCATGATTCTGGCAACGGATTCTAAAAGAGCATGAAATTTTACATTAGAATATGTGGTTCAAGAATTTTTTCAACGCCAATTACATAGGAAATAATCACTCTGAAAACGTGCAAGAAATTTTGACATTTTGGACGTTAATGGGTTAAGCCACTTGTGTTTATAAAAAAAATCGGTACGACTAACGTGTTAAAATATATTTTAAATATATTTTAAACCCAACGGGTAAAAGGGGCGTAAATAGGTTGATTAGTTTCATACACTTTGATATTAGCCAAAAGGAATTATCCCCAAAACTTTATTGTTTCATGAAACAATAAAGTTTTGGGGTTGCACTCAGTGCATACTCAACTCAGGCAGGCCATTTGCATCGGTAGTGAATGGGACGAAACGGCCTCCAGTGGAATTTAATAAAAATATCTTTCAGCTCAGCTTAGTGTTTCTTTAAAATACTGTCGACTTTATTGCTTTGAATATATTATAGCGAGATTGTGGTAAGGAAGTCTGATGTTATGGGGTTTTGAATTGGCTCCGAGTTCATTATTGTTTTGTGTTGTGCTTTTGTTTTATTGTTGGGTATATTATACGTTAGGAATTGTATTGCATGGTCTAAGTACGAGCACACGCGGTGTGACATTACTTCTAATTTTATGATCCCTTATAAAAATGTAGATGTGCTTGCACCCATTTAGTACGAAATGTAGTGTAGGTAGCTTTTTTGATAGATAGATAGACAGATTATTTATTAATACAAATAGGTTACATCATTTAGTTATTAGCCTTAAAGCCTGTGTTAGGTTTGTCTTAGCACTAGTTCTCACTTAATTTAAATAATAATTAAATAATGCTGGACAATTCACACAGCGTTATCTAGCCCCATGGTAAGCAGAGCTTGTGTTATGGGTACTAGATAACTGATATACATAATACAATACATTACATAGATAGATAATTTTTATTATACATAGAAAACAACCAGAACACCCGGAACAAATATCTGCAGATCGTACACACGAATCCCATCCCTCCTGCGTCGCAGGCGGAGCTTCGCCCACCGCGCCACAGAGGTCGTCAAATTTAAAAATAAATTGATAAAATCTAGGTACTATAGTTAAAGAACGATCTGACAACAATATAAGTTAATCTATATTAATAATAATTATCCAAGATCTTACAATTCAAAAACTCATTTACGCTTGCATGATAAACACACTCACACTTACCTGATGCGTAAAATGTTCTAAGAAAGAATGCTGTATTATACATATTATGTTTATAATATACTCTTAAAACTTTGCGTTCAGTTCTCAATATTGACTCACTTAGATGAAATTCGTGGGTTAGCTAACTCTCAATTATTTTTATTTCATATCTTATGTTTATCCTAAACAAAGTTATTTATTCAACTCATTTGAAATACACAAACTAAGCAAATAATATTTATTAGTTGTGAACAGCTGACTGATGCTTTGGAACCAAATGAGGGTTATCTTTCACTGAAAATTAGCATTCATAAGCCGACTCCGGCTACATAAATAACAGGGGATATTTGGTTTACTACGTGTTCTGATAGCATCAAGCGTGTCTTCAGAAACTTATTATTTGAAATCTACAGCAAGAAATAGGCTGAATTCAACACATTCTTATGGTCTCCTGTGTTTTTTTTTTACACTATCTGTTTCGCTACTCTCTTCAAAGTTACCTCCAAATACTTCCAGATGTATCTGTATTTGGCTACCATCCTCTGCCCAATCACATTAATTTATTTATTTTCAATTGTCTCAATTTTAATAAGGGTAAAAAAACTTTTTAAAGCTTTGTGTTTTTTTTCCAAGGTGAGAAAAACAGCAGTTTTAGAAATGTTATGTTACCTCGTTACAATAGTTCAATAAATAATGCTGGACAATTCACACAACATAATCTAGCCCCAAGCTAAGCAGAGCTTGTGTTATGGGTACTAGATGACTGATATACATAATACAATACATTACATAGATAGATATTTTTTATTATACATAGAAAACGACCAGAACACCAGGAACAAATATCTGCAGATCGTACACACAATTGTTCCGAGGCGGGAATCGAAACGGCAACCTCCTGCGTCGCAGGCGGACCTTCACCCACCGCGCCACATCGGTCGTCAAGTTGTCATCACTGATAGCAATAGCTTGCTGACACGTAACAAACCGCTACTTTATCAGATCCATTCTGTATTCGAGAGTGGAGTTTGTCTAGTTACCGAGATATTGCCTCTTGCCCGCAAACAACCCTATGTCCTTTTGATAGGACGTCAACTCCATTGACGGTATCTGGCTTAGAGCCAAGAAGTTTATACTTCTAGATATTGGCAAGAGTAGCTTCAATGAACAAAAGATCCATTGTTTTGCAGAGTTAACTTGATAGGAGAAACCCATGGTAAGTAACTGCTTACGACTTTTATCCGATAGTTTCCAAAAGTCCGATTGTTTTTGCAGATAACAACTTTAGTCCGCCTCCCAGAGGACACACATGAAAACAGGTGATGCTACGAGTATGATTTTCCTGTAGTGATAAAATATAAAACATGGCTAATAAATTGCCAGCATTTTATAATAAACCCAATCATTAAATGGTCTTAAAAGAAATCATCATCATAATCATCAGCCTATATTAGTCCACAGCTGGACATAGGCCTTCCCCAATGAGCGCCATAGCGCCCTGTCTTCAGCTTGCCGCATCCAGCATCTACCTGCAGACTTTCGCAGGTCGTCATCCCACCTGGTCGGAGGGCGTCCTACACTACGTTTACCGAGTCTTGGTCTCCACTCAAGAACACGTTTGCCCCAGTAATTTTCCATTAGCGTTTAAAATAAATGCTAATGGAAAATTGAAAGAATGAGCAGGTACTCATCCTATCAATTTATTCCATTAGCCGCTCAGTACTTTTAACTAGCTAATTGCATAGCAATATTGCTCCTAGTTCCAATAACAACTTATCACAGCAGACTTATCAAAGCTTATTTTTCAAGACTCAATTCATTTTCGTGAACTGGTTAACCCACTCAACGTAATGCTTTAAAAACCGATTGCTCGCTATCCGGAGTTACTCAGGCGAGATCCGAAACCATAATAATAAACCTCCGGAAACTAGTTTTGCGGAAATCGATATTATATTAAAAACCGTTTTCATATGAGCTAAAGCTGAAATTGGGACGGAGTATGCAGACATTCAGGTTTTAAGCTCTTTTAGGTGGATAATAGAAACTTTTTAAAAGGAAACTTCAGTAGAAATAAAATGCCTAATTTTTGCTATTGTCTTCAATATTATAATATAGTCATGAGTCAGTGTGAAAGACCCCTGCAAAAGACTCCTTCGCAGAAAGTTCGTAGAAAGTGTTAGAGTATCGAATGAGAAATCACGCACCTTCTCGAGTTCTCTACCTTTTATTAGGTATCTACTTGAAAAAAGAGGATGATTCATAGTTTTAGAGTAATATAAAAAATTAACAGTCTCAAAAAACCTGAATCCATTTCCACGCTTCATTATGTGCATAGCAATTAACCGACTCATAATAAATTTAAAGTAGTTCGCGATGGAAACTCCATGAAAATGAAAAGTCAATAGGCTCTCAATTTGCAGAGTATATTTTCTGTTTTCAGACTGCATTTATAAATTAACAAAAGCATTATATTTGATGCATTGAAAAGTTAGCAAGCGCAGGAGGCACAGAATAATGGTAACTGGCCAGGGATTATAGGAAATTCTCAAAATTTCACTAATGTGCTATGATTTTTTATTGTCTTTCCCGTTTGAATCTTATTAAACATTCGGCTTTATTGACGAAGGTCTGACTGCGACGCAGGAGGTGTGGGTTCGATTCCCGCCTCGGGGCAATTGTGTGTACGATTTGCAGATATTTGTTCCGGGTGCTCTGGCCGTTATCTATTTATACGTATAACATTAAAAATATATTTCTACAAGTATGTATTGTATTGTGTTTTCTGCTTAGCTTGGGGCTAGATGATGCTGTGTGGATAGTCCTGTATTTTTTTAAAATTAATTTATAGCCGAACGCATGCATTTCCGAGTAAACGCAAGGAAGCTGCCTCTCGCCAGTATGCTACGCCTGGTACACCGATGACATCCCTATCATCGGGCAGGCAAAGCTCGCACTCTACGCAGACGATGCAGCCTACTACGCCTCATCATACCGGCCAGAATACGCCGTGAAGCGACTGCAACCCACACTAGATGCCCTTCCAGAATGGCTCCAAAAATGGAGGCTCTCCGTGAATGTGGCCAAGACCCAGGCCATCATCACAGGAAGAACGATGCTGCCAACCCCCCTGAAGCTGATGGACGAGGACATCCCGTGGCAACCAGATGTCAAATACCTGGGTGTCACCATCGACCGCCGCCTCAGCTTCAAGAAGCACATCGACCTGGTGATAGGAAAGGCCAGAGGTGCGAGAAGCAAGCTCCTACCGATCCTACAATCACGCCTGCCGCTTCGGACGAAGATCCTCATATATAAAACCTACCTCAGATCACGGCTCACCTACGCAGCTCCAGCGTGGAGCTGCGTAGGTGAGCCGTACCCGTATCTGAGTGTAGTCAACAGAAACCGCCTCCAAGCGCAGGAGAACATCACACTCCGTAGGATCGTAGGAGCACCGCGATACGTCCGCAATGCCACCATTCACAGAGACCTCCAGATAGAAGTCATAGGCGACTTCATAACCCGGCTTCTCTCTAATATGTTTGGAAAAGCAGACGCTTCCGATTACCGGCAT
Source organism: Eupithecia dodoneata (assembly GCA_947044415.1). Taxonomy (NCBI): domain Eukaryota; kingdom Metazoa; phylum Arthropoda; class Insecta; order Lepidoptera; family Geometridae; genus Eupithecia; species Eupithecia dodoneata. Next base: position 4,938,760 of record OX345665.1, read on the forward strand.
ATTAGAGAGATAGCCCCGCAACACGCCAGACCACCGGATCGCCCAGGAATTAGACGGTACAAACCATTTGCAAGAGAACTCATAGAGAAAGACGACAAAAACGACGACGCCAACAACACTAATACAAATTTAGCACCAACACCGGTGGCCGCTGCTTCGGTCGCTGATCGGCTCGCTGGGCCTTCCCCTCGGGGATCTCACCTGGCAGGGCTAGATCGCACCGAGGCAACAGGCGGCTCCGGTGACGGTGTCTAAATATGTACATGTACCCATACAACCCAACAGACCCACCCATAGTAATGGGTGGAGACGCGCCAGGGCCAGGGGGCATAGCCCCGATACCCTATCCCCGCCCCCCCACAAGGGGTGAGAAGAAGAAGAAGATTCCGAGTAAAGTACGTTGAGAGACTTGAAATAATCTAGATAGGTATTTAGAATGCGTAGTTTGAAATGAATTCATAATATGAAATCTTAGACAAGTGCTGTGCTTCCACAGAGGCGTCTTCGGATCCACTACTGACAGCCCATTCTAATCAACTGCTGGTCATATGATCAGCCTAATGACTTGACTAATGCGCGCTATAGCAAACTGTCTTCAGCACAACACTTGCCCTCAGTTTTTTGCAGGACATCATTCCACACTGGTTCGAGAGCGTCTTACACTAGGCACCCTATTGTAATAAAGCTCATAAAATTTCTGAAGCTGAGCTACATTACTTCTACGCGATGCAACACGACACGTGACGATTGATAAATCATTTCCTCCCCCTGACATTATGAGTCTTCGAACTGTTCGCCTGAGGAAATACAGTGATACAGGCGTTCTACAGTACCGCGTGCATATATTCCAGGTTAGTTATATTTATTTCCGAGTTCGCCAGGTTCATTAGAAAATGAAAAGTACCTGCTCAAACTTTTCCTTTCAAGTGTTTTATAGTTGAACTCGATTTACCAGCAGTTAGCAGCAGTTCTGTTTTGAACCAAATCAATTCCATTCAAGCAAAAAATATTTTAGGTTTTGATTCTGCAGAATATTTATTATGCCGAACCTGATCACGGACGATCCTCAGTACTTACCCACTTATGGAGTCCATAATATTTTTCTAGCTTTTTCTTTCCTCTTATAAGGTTTGTTTAGAAATTTCTGCTTGTGGCGTTATAACTATTACAATTTTCTCTGCTGTCTGCTTGGTTTCTAGACGCTATAATTGCCCATTAAAGAATATTGTTGTACAGTTAGTTTTTATTTTCTCTTTGAAAATGCTGAATTTCTTACGTTGAAATGTTTTTGCCGTAATGAATTTTCATAGTCTAACATTTGCCGGTGTTGAAAATTCTTTGCCTTCGCCTAAAAAAGTAATAAACCCAGTTTTTTAAAATAAGTCGCATCTTTGCAAAGTGGATGTTTAGACGGATTTTTCTTAGAATTACCAGCATACTCTAAGGTCGAACAAATACACCAAAAGCTACAACTGCTCCGAACCATATTTGTCACAGGAACCCTTCCCCACCCGTATTTGCTCGCGTGCCTTTCTTGACCTTGCAATCTCAATCTGATACCGAGTTAACTATTGTTCCCAGTGGGACATAACGGCGTCCTTATCGCAAGGATTGAAGGTTCAGAATGGTTCGAGAGATCGGACGATAGGATAGAATCGTCAAAGGACTAACATGAGAGGATAACACGTTGTTGTCGTGATTCCGAGGGTCATGCGGTTGGTTTGGAGCTGTCAATGTTTCCCACGAGCTTGTAAAATGATATTTGCAGCTGGTATTTTTAGAATAGCCATCGAATATTTTTAGAAGCTTGCTAGGCAAATCCAAGAACAAACAAAGACAATTTAATTCTATATTCATACAAAAATACAGTTTGTTCGGGAAGAAAGTACATTTTTACAGTCTAAACTTGTGCTTATATTTTGAAAGATTTACTACTTAATTAAATTTTATTATTTGATTTACTAAAATTTAAGCAAGAAACCAGCAAAATGATTACTATACTAGCTACGTCCCGCTATGTTGCTTATGAATATTATGATCCCACGGAACACTGCACAAAAGTAGCTTATTGTGTTAATCTAAAATATGTATGTGTATGTATATTAGTACCAAATAAACGTTTTATCTATCTATCTATCTATGTGGTATCTTGGAACGCTATTTCGTTTAGCCATTTGAATGTTGTGAAGGACGTACCAAACTTTTGCCTTTATTTTATATTGCGATAAACTAATCGCTTTACTATGGCAATGGTATAATCGCAGAATCGTCAATGAAAGAAGTAAACTCTGGAACTATCCAGCACCGCACGCTGGTGCGTGCGGTGCTATTTACACGTCGAGATTGATATAATGCTTTGAACCTTGACACTTTTGACACGCGTTCATCCATCGATCGTTTCATCAAACGTATTTTTTTATTTCCAGGTCGATACCATTGTTATGGTAAAGCGATTAATTTAGTGGAATTAGGGCCGCTTGTTTTTTTTTAAGAAGGAAGGAAGATTTAAATTCCACGTCCCACTCTTATTTCAGTTTGGTTTAATTAGATTTGAGATCGTAAATGCCATGAAGTCGCTTTCAAGTTTTGACTGAGATAATTATAAAGGTATGTACCTTCTTCTTATTATTCAGTGCTCATACGAGTATTCAACAAAATACTCAATGAAATATGGTTGCAATTCGGCGTGGCGGCAAAACCGCATCTATTGCAGTTCCTTCTTGAATTTTATATTGAAACTGCAGGGAAGTCTTCCGGAATGTGTGGATCATCGTAGTCCCTAACACTGGAACTATGATTATTCTCACCATTTTGATATAACATCCCCATCATGTTATAAAATTACTCTCGATTTTGATGCTACTTAATTTTTTTAGGAGTAGGTAAACGTGCAGTTCAGCAGGTACTTTACTAAATCATACGAGCTCCTACCTAATAGCTCATGATGATTTTTAAATGTATAACTACAAATTAAAAGTTATAAGCATATTTTTAAACAATTATTATTAAAACAATGAGCAAACGCAGATAGTACTCAATGATAGATTAAATCCTTATGATAGAAGATAAGGTCCTAAGACAAAATAAACAAATGAAGACATACAACACTAGATGACGATGAAACTCTAATGAGATGTTTGAATAACGAAGATCGACAGTTCTTTCACAAACGTAATGAAGATAAAAACAAGACCATACGAGATCACGATAGAGTTGTACAGTAGTAGCGGACTGATGCAGCCAAAGCAGCATTCTGTTGTAAAGCCTGAGCCACTCTAAGTCAGTGTTATTGAAAAATGAACTTTGAATGTGTTGTAATTAGAATAATATAGTGACGTGATAAACTCACAATGCAGTTGGATTTTTTCTGAATTGGTGGTCCCAGTGACGACAAAAATTAAGACTAAGCGACATACTTTTGATCATTTAAAAACTAACTTTCCTAAAGAGTAGTTATAAAGTCGATGTTCAGCACAGAAATTCAACGCCACATCTCTCACATCAGATTTTTCGGAAGTTTCTTATAAGACAACATAATGATGCCATAAAAATAACCAACGCGATTGGCACTGTTGGACTATATTAAAGCAAGTACCATTTTGGTAGTCTGGTTCATTTTCACAAACACTTGTAGACTGCGCTGAAGTGAAACTCCCGCCTCTGCGAACTATCATCTCTACTGGCCTAGTACATGGTATTCGTGACTTACATTCAGTATAAAACAATTCTCAGACAAAGGTACTGGTCAGAACAAAGGAACAATGATATAGAATGCCTTTGCTTCATTTCAACTGGACAGTGACTGGCTTGAATCTTGAATGCTACACTGGGTGCAATATTCGCTGATACAGAAGGATTTTCGAAATGTTTTTTGATAGGTACCCTTCAGTCTGTTTTGTAACAATTTCGTTTGCTTGACGCGACTCATCATCATCCACAGTGTTTAGTGCCACCTCTTGGGCAAAGGTTCACGCATGATATGCGGGCTAGTTGTCGATGCTATCGAGTAGGAGAGTTATCTTCTCGCGACAATTCATCGTACCAGATAGAATAGGTATCCTCTGGGTGCATACAGAACTAACATGTATGTAGATACCTTTCGGGTGTAGACCCGACTTCCTATGGAAACACGGCGAATAAAGCGGGTGGTAGGTTACAATCTCTCTATTGAACTTGGGCCGTCGTCGCCCGATCGTAGTTAGCCCGCTTATAATATTGTAGGTAGTTACGTTAGCATATAGGAGCATTGATCAAGTTTGTAAAGCTGTGAAGTTCGCCATTCGATTCTCCGATAATCGCTCAATTGACTTTCAAAACAGTAATCATAGGATTACGAACTATTTTGAAATATTAGCAAGATTTAATTTAGCTTAGTTGAAGTTCGTGACTAGAATACGATCAGTGTAAGAACCATAATTTAAGAGCATTTATTACCCAAGGCAATAACTGCTTTCAATATTTTAACTGAAACAAAATTGAAAACTGCAATGAAGTGTAACTGCAAATACTGAGGGGTCAACAGCTAGAATATGATGATAATTAAGTAGGTACCTACCTCGAAAAATTACCTACCTCATAAATTATAGTTAAGTTTTCTGAGTTAAAATTGACCTCAGTGTGAGGAATTATATCGCAATTCTATAAATGAACTAGCTGTATCCTAACAAAATCAATAATTCAGGTGTCCTTGCAAGAAACTATCTTTTGCACCTAAATCGGTATCCCGTAGAGTTTTACAGTTCTGACGAATACATTTTCGTTTGACAAAAGCCTGTGTCTAGCTGGCGACCACCCGTGAATAATAGAATGTGAATAAAAGATAGGGTTGTGACAAAGAAGACGAAAGTCCGGACTACCGTAAGGTAAATTCATATGTTCACTAATAGAATAATAAAAAATCACCGGTGTTGTTGCAGTGACAATTTAAAAACATCTAGAAAAAGTTGCAGACTACCGCTGCACGTATGCGGCTAGCGCTAGATTATTTTGGTGATGCCTCTCCCTAAGCATTTGTCCAACCGTGGACGTCATTAGGCTGAGTATATAGACAAATAATAATGTGTTTCTGTTGTATTGTTGCAATTTTCTTTAGAGTTACAAATCAAACTTAATTACCGTATTTTGTTTATGTTAAGTATATACAAATGTAACTTAAAATTTGTTTTAAGTCTAGACGAAAAAAGTGCCGGAGTAGAAACTTATCTACAAATTGTCCGGCTAAAATTCACTTTCATGTGCCAACCTTATCCAGAACCACATTGTCTGACCACGATGAATATCAAACCAAAGATTCGGCTTGAGGTCTTGATGTCAATAAATGTTCAATGAAAACAGAACCAAACGTCAGTCTTATGGTTCGTGGTTAAATTTTAACACTTTGTTGATGTGAAAGAGTATTGAGACATAGAAGTTGAGGAAATATATTGCTGTTAAATCTTTTGTGTTTCAGACCACTAAGTGAGTTATTGTAGTAAACAGTGATGTTTTATAAAAGTCAAAATATCCATTCATGATGTCAATGCCTAAATTACCTTTGTGCAATTCTTGCCAATAATGATTTGCAGGCAGCTGATGGCTCAATATCTAAACAGTAAGCCCATTAGAATATTTTTGTTTAGATTTTGATAATAATCAAGAAAATATTCAAATAATTATTGACAATCATTATCATTAATCGTAATATTATGTAACAAAATTAAAAATCTAATTCAAAATTTCGTTAGGCTTAACAAAATAAGCAATTAGACAAGTCAAATGTTATACTGCAAATTATTGTCTAATAAGATTATTTCACTTTAAGTTTTTATCCACTAGTGGAAGAAGTGAAAAATTAACCACTAGCATATTCATATATTAATTTATGTGTCTAATACCTTTCATTTGCTTATCTAAATCTAAATATAATGTGATTGTCAATATTTATGTTGTCAACATTGAATTTTTATATCGTAGTTCCGCAACAACAATGTATGTAACATTGTTGTTGCGGAACTACGGTATAAAAATTTGCAGAAAATAGATAAGAGAACTTTTCGTTGTCATTGTTGGACAGCTACCACTTTACGATGCACAAAATTCAGAAAAAAAATAAAGTCCACATTTACTTTTACCATAGCTTCGCCTTCACAAAAAGTTTGTTTGGCCAATTAATATACGAAAATAAACAAAATAAATTACTGGACGGACGTGTTAAATTGTGAATTTATGTTATGTGCGATATAAATGAGAGCCGGCATCCATATGTTGTGAAGATGACCGCATAAACAACGGATAGCCATTACAATGCAAATTTGGACGACGCCATCGCGCCGACACAATGGTCTAGTTACCTACCTGGTTTTTTGAACTTTTTGGTGGAACTCTATTGTCAGATTTTTTTTAGTTTTGATTTAGTTTGTTCGATGGTACTTCACCACGTAAGCTTAAATCAAAAATCCTATAATCTAGGCATTCTAATGGTCAATTGGATATATTGTAAAATATTGATATAAACTCTAACTATTAGAATAACATTTATTCCCTAGGATCACATTATTTTTCAAAGTCCCGTGCGTCATAAGATGATTTTTGACTTTTGTTCATAAATGAAATGAGGATGTTTATGTCTCTGTATTATGATGTCTTTGTATCATATAAAATATACATCTGTGTAATGTATTGTATTTTGGTAAAGCTATTATTTAGTACCCATTACACAAGATCTGCTATGCTTGAGGCTAGATAATGGTGTGTGAATTACATTGTCCAGCATTATTTACTTTTTATCGATTCATTAATTTGTAACTCAACCAACAAATACAAAAATAATCTGCTTTGTCTTCTGAGGTTTTATATATGTTTGATTTGTTTTTGATGATTGAGTTAAAAATGAAATAATCTCATTCATTCTCTCTTTCATTCTGACCTATTTTCCAGTTATTATTTTGTTTACTTGCCTTTAAATCAAACTAAGCCTTAATCTAAGATTCAATTTTAGAACAAGGATTACAGTTTAATCGAATTACTTACCTAGGTAATACAACACAATTTCGCATCACAAAATTAACTCGGGGCGGCACAAATTCGTTTTGACTAATAGCGTTATTAGTCTCAGCGCGTACGTTCATAACAGCCTGTATATTATTCTCTCAGAATAATATTTCTTTGGGTTGGTTTGTAAAATTTCAGATATATTGTAGAAACAGTTCTGCCGGCGCACCAACTTTGCATTTTGGATAAAAAGTACTCTTAACTAATACTTTATATCTTTTATTCCTTGTTAATTTATAATTAGTTTCTGCCCGCGGCTTCGCACGTGTTATTTGTATAGAGACGGTTTAATATTTTTTATGTCCCATGGGAACTAATTTAGGGGTTAAAAATAAAGACTGTGTTTTATTCCTGGCCACGTAACTGTGTGCAAAATCCGACGGATCTGCTCAGTAGTTTTGGCGTAAAGAGGTAACAAACATCCAAACTTTCAGATTTATAATATTAGGGTAATATTCAGTGAATGACTCGCGTATACCATTTCACCACTCATTGGTATTTTTTTATGTCAAAGCAAGTACTGTAAGAGTCTGTTAGCTAAGATCTTTTTACTACTATTAGGATTTTAATGCAGTTTTCAGCTATAGGTAGAGTGGTTCAAGAAAAAGTTTTATAAACTAATTTGCCACAGATTTCCACGCGGGTGAAGCCGCGGGGCGCAGCTAGTGACGTTTATATATATATATATATATATATACATATATATTTATTTCTTTATGTTCTTCTTTTCTTTTTTCATTATTGTATGTAGTAACAAGTTGTACCTACTTCAGTGAATCAATAAATGTATTTTCTTTCTTTCTTTTCTTTTCATTTATACATATGGGGAATTTATACAGGGAATATAAATAAGGGAAATATATACAGTACCTATATGTAGTAGGTTAACGATATCTCAGGGACGGATTAGGATACTTTTTACGGTAAAGTGCTTGCGAAGTCGGGGGCAGAAGCAATTGATAAACCTACTAACTTCTTTCTCCATAGTTAATCATCGATACTTTACAAAAAAGTTTATTGCTTTAAAGATTGGCCCAGCCTCTTATCATTTTATTACTCTTTAAAGATTTCAACATTAAATACTATTAATCAATAAGATTATGTTGATTATTAGGAGGTTTTATTACCTGAGATTTTATGTTCAACATCAATTTAATTAATCAGAACGTTTAGATAATGCCAATAATGAATTTATTTATGTTGCTATAAACCTAAAATTGAGAAAGGTAATTAAACGAACATAAAATAAAAAAAATGTATTTGGAAAGATTGAACCTGTTCACATATTTTGTGTTTTTTTTTTACCAAATTACGACTAAAAACATAATATAATTTTAACAAATACAAAAGGATTTAGAAAACAACGTACGCATAAACAGCCTGAAAACGTAGTATTTAAATCGCGTTTAAAAAAATGAAAACGCTCCATTTTTATCTACATTCACAAATTTAAAACAAAAAGTCTTTTAAATAAACTCGTACAAAAAGCGATGAAAACAAAATGAATCCTGATTAATTGATGGACTGAGAGGGACACGGAAAATATTTTTGTGCATCATTAGTCTGATGATGCGAGACGCAGAGGTATAATCATGAAGCTATGGAACCTCTAAAAAATCTAAGTTCATCTGTGAGTTGATTTCCACCTGCAGAAACTAGTCACTACATAGTATAAACCAAAGTCACTTCCCGCTGTCTGTCTGTCCCTACTATATGCTCTTTAAAACTACACAACGGATTTTGATGCGGTTTTTTTAAAGATGTGAGTGATTCAAGAAGAAGGTCTATAAACTATTTGACAAAAATATTTCGACGCGGACGAAGCCGCGGGGCGCAGCTAGTTATTTATAATTTTGTTTTAGAGAATATCAAATTAGAATACATTGGAGCATAAAGACAGAAAAAAACGGACATGATACTCGTATCTACATATACTACAGCACAAATTTCTGACTGAGTGTAGAAATCTTTAGTACTAGGTACTGACCCAACTGAAAATTGTAATTTCCTAATGAGATAATAACTAACTATAAACAAATAACAAAGTTATTATATACCTAACCATTTAATGATTTTTTATATTAATTGGAAGTAAAATAATTTGCTACTTAATTATTGTGATATCGGTTGTCTTTTGCTCCATACCTCTACACTTATTATTTATTTAGTTTTTATAGGCACGAACTTGAGCTACGAAAAAGTACAGCAGATGAAGAAAGTACTTGAGTATTATCACTCTTATGTTATGAGCTCTATTCTCATGTTTAGCTCTCAATGGCACGTGTTTACTATCTCAATAATAAATATAGTCGTTTGTTCACATTCTCTCTCATGAAGTCATGTACCTGTCTTAATTATTTTTAAAAGGAACTTTAAAATGTTTTGGGAAAAGTCAGATAAAGTCGAGCTTTGATGGCGTATCATCAAAATACAAATTAATGTTGACGATGCTGTTTCCTACTAACGGATTGTTTTGTCTGCAGGAAGTTGATTCTGATACATTTTCGGTGACATCGAGATTAAACGTGGAATATGTGAAGTCCAACATCTTGGTGAGGGTCGAAGGAAGAATTCTGGTCGAAGAATGTGCTGATCCGGCGTTTTCGCGGACGATTACCGGTCCCAGCACATTTTGCGTCACACACGTCGCCGACATTACGTGCTAGTAAGTAAGTTTATTTTATGTATCATTTTATATGGGCCGTAGTTTTTAAGTATTTTCAGTCCTATAGGTACTAGACTAAAATGTTGCCTGAAATAAATTAATTATTGTTATTAAAAACAAAATTCAGATATTTTTCTTATATATATTTGATATTTGATGTTCCTATCTTTTAGAGAGATACCTACTTTACAAAATAAGGCTGTGATAGACGTTACTAATAACGATCGCGGGGCACAAAAGCATGAGTCAAGAGAAAGATCGTTGTGGAGGGCACACATTTTATTCGTAAAGGAGTTCTTAATAACCTGCAATATTAAACATTTTGCTGCTAATGATGATAATGCATCATTTTGTCCTTTGCTACAAACTTCTGTACAAAAACCAAACGACTCAAGTCAATGTATTAACTACTATATTCTGCCCGCAGCTTCGCACGCGTTTTTTCTATGGAAAAGTTTAAAGGTTATTTATTTCCCATGAAAACCGATTTATGGGTTAATAAGTAGCCTTTGTTTTAATCCAGGCCTAGAACTAAATGTATGATAAATTTCAACCCGATCTGTTGAAACGTTTTGGCGTAAACACCTATCTGTCATAACATACAAACTTTCGCATTTATAATGATTTACAAAACATAAATAGGATGCTGGACTAATTAATTCTATTTTGAAACGGTAACGTCAACACTAAGAAATATGAAGTCGTGACTTTAATTGCGCGTGCGTGTGCGCATAATATTTGTTTATTTAAACGACTAGTAAATCATAGTTGATGTTTAGTCTGTCTGGATGATTGATTGCCAACGTTAAAGGTGCATCCACAATTCCAGAAAGAAATTACTAATCGTAGAGCGATTTTTGCAAATAAATATGGTTTAAGTTCAGTTTAAGGACATTTATTCTTAAACAAAAAACATTATAATTTTGCTTTATTTACGAGTTTAAATTATAGGACTCTTGAACACGTAAAAAAAATCTAATAATATAAATAAAAGCTAGGAAATATTGTGATCACATTAAAACACTAATGCGAAGACTATCCATATTAATTAATGAGTTCATTACTGATGTAGGCAGGTTAACTATGAAACAAATTTCTGTCAAAAGTACACCAACACCGCTTACATATTATCCGTCCGTCAAACCAAGATAATAATGTTTTAAAGTAATGAATGGATGAGTGTCTATACTAATGTAGTAATGCGCCTTTCGGTCGGACGGTCCTAAAAAGTTCTATTAGAAAACGAATTTGAATTAATAAAAACGTATGAAAATGTTGCTCTACTCCAGTTACTTCTGTACAAAGTTGCGGGTTACAGCAAGTATATTAATATATAAGGTAAAATTTAAATATCGACTCACTTACTGATTAGTATCATTTTCAATTTGATAGAACCACATAGTTCCATTAAAAATAATGTTTTCCTAAAAAGTAAATGGTATCATTGATTTTAAATACATATTTAAGCAGGTAACGAATAAGGTTAAATTAAAATATTATTTACATTTATTCACAGTAAAGGGTGTAAATTTTCATTGAATATGCCAATACCCGAATGAATATATTTAAGTTATCTTAAGAGTTTAAAGGGTACTTACTCGTAAAAACATTAGACGTTAGATTAACATGGATTCATGGCATTACTAAAGGCTGTTGTAATAAAATAAAACACATTCTATCTCTTATTTTATGCATTAAAATTAGCGGTGTCTCGAAGATGCATACGTGCCCTCGGCTACACATCTAATTAAAGGTGTTATAGACTCTATAATTAGAATATTAATATTTATATACGAAGTTCCTTATCACAGCTCTAGTTTCCTCTTTTTGAAGTTATTATTCGATATCAACAGTATCATTAGTTTCGAATCTGCAGCTTTAATACACACGGTTCCATGGCAATGTACTATGCAAATGTTGGTCACTTACTTCTGTTAGCAGATCAGGTTAAAGAGATTAGATCTTTATTGTTGGGTACCTAACCTACATAATATTTCTCTGATTTACAAAATCGAAATAATATAATAAAAAAACGATGTAGTTTTACCGTTCAGACATGCAGTAGAACATAATATTAAAGAATAAAATAATAAAGTACAGTCTCGTAGAAAAGTTGTGAAACACGATCTTCAGTGGTCCTATCCACACTAATATTTCGTCCCCTCTGGCCCAAGTCTGACCACGTTGTATAAGATAAAACGTTATTTAATAAGGTGAGTAAACGCATAACTAAGCGCGATAGTCCACCCGACACTTGTTTAAGTGTAAACTGCTGTTCTTTTCTGATAAAGCGTCACATATTGATAATTTACCAGAAGATTCCCTAGCAGAACGAGTTCCCTATCGAATGTTTATGAAAATGAATAGTATTAAATTATTTACCAAAACAGAAACGACCAAGTACGATCATGCATGTTTAAAGAAACTTCAACCTTAAAGCCTTCTAATTTTGTAACATGAGATACGCAGATTTATGTTGGGCAAGTCTATTGATAAGATAAGACTAAGACATAGATTGGTCAGATTGGGAATGTAGCATGTTCATGTCAATAACACTTAAAATGGCACTTGGTAAATCACAATCACGATAAAAGATAAATTTGATACTACGTAACACGGTTAGAAGCTTAAAACTTTACTAATGAGATTCTTTAGATAAGCTTTTATAACGAAAAAACACATAGCTACGTAACAACATGGACTTTTGCTACTTTTAAATGTTAAATCAATAGTTTGAATTCTATATAAAAGTAGCTAGTTAGATAAGAGCTACTTTTTTCCTTTCCGAATTTAGAAACTTTAAATATGGACTTTAATTATTTTTTTATTTAGCATTATATATAATAGCTGTGCCCCGTGGATTCGCCCGCGTGGAAATTTCTGCGCAATTTTACCATGTTTTCTCACTGTTTAAACCTTCCCTGGACTATGACAAACATTTAAAAATAAAAATCAGCTAAATCGGCCCAGCCGTTCTCGAGTTTTAGCGAGACTAACGAACAGCAATAGATTTTTGTATACATATAAGATTAACGTTATTAACTTAACACTTAAAAATTATAAAATGTTAAGAAATATTAAGCTGTACGCAACAGCCAATCAAAAATACATTCCATCTCTCATTTTAAGGATCAAAATACAAATTGGCGGTGTCTCGAAGATACATACGTGCCCTGGGCTAAACATCTCATTGAAGGTGTTAAACCAGACTCAGATAATTAGGTAATAAATATTTATAAACGGAGTACCTCATCACAGCTGCAGTTTCCTCTTTTTTGCTCTCTGCACGTCAAAGGAGTTCATTTCCCATGACCATCCTTACTCATGTCCTTTTTCAAATACCTAATTTTGAAATCTTTCTCAAGGAAGCTAAAGTCGAATTTCCGCTGAGGGATCCGGCAGTTGGGTTGGTTTGCTTTAGAGTGCAAAAGGTGTGAATAATCATTGGGTACTTATTTGCAAGTGGCAGCAAGGCTATGCGAATGGGATTTAACAGTTAGCTTGTTAGGTGTGAGGGGCCTTCGTCTTTTAAACTCTAGTAATAACTGAGGGATATCTCATGATAGCCGTCGATTTAAATATAAAAAGCGAGATTGCTTCTGCCGCGGTATCTTTTACATTACTTATGTACAATAAAAACAGCCTAAATATATATTACTAAGCTATAAAACGTATGTACATAATTACCAACTTACATAAATATGAGCACACATCAAATAAAGAGCACACGATTACCAGAGACTATATTTACATAAATGAAGATAATGTATATTTCAATCTATCTAATGTTAGATACGTTGTCTAGTTATTAGGGAATTTAATTTTAATAATAAATTCTATATATCAAATTGTACACAATACAAAAAAATCTCACACATGTTCTTCATACGCATGTTCAAATTTCTATTTGGCAAATCAAGATCTAAGCTAATCAAGAAGTTTATCAGAATTCCATCTTCATTGTAAAGGCGCTGATCTATATTTCCCATAACACGTTTCCCGTTATCTCCCAAAATATGTAATGAAATGACACAATATCTTCCGGCTCCCAAAATAAAATAGAATTTATTGCATTCACGCGACAAAAAGCATATAAAGTAGGTGGGTATTTTGCTAAATTACAAATCGTGCAGGAGTGGAAGTTTCTTGGATTTTGTTCGTATATGTTTTTCCTTATCTTGTTTACCTTTCATTTTCTTTTATGATCTTGTTAGTTAGTTTAGATTTGCAAATTCTAAATAAGGTAGAATATTCGTTGTGGATAAATCTATTAAGGATTTAGGCGGGTTGACTACGTTGCAATCATCCCTTAACGTTGGTGTTCTTCCAACATAAATAAGGTTCGTAGTAAACCCGCTTACATCCGTAATGAGTTCGTCAAACTACGATCGTTTTTATAGTAAAATTGTAGATAAACTTTATCTAGTAAAAAAACCAATAACAAGGGCACCTAAATCAATATTTTTTTATAAAAAAGCCTTTGGCCACCTGCGTGATAGTGAGCTGTTTAGATTATTATATGAGACCAAATAAAGATCCATATATGTAATATATAACAACCTGCAAGACTTGATTTCTGAAAAATCTAGCTGTTGTTTAATAAAAACAATAAAAGTCTCTATAAATTAGACGTGTGTCGAACATGTTACATTTTAGGCCGACGAGACGCATATTGAGATAGTAAAGTTTTATTACGGGAAACATTCCTGTTTCATCGCTTGTTGTGATTTCCCTAAATACATCATGTTGGTATCCATTGTCATTGTTGTCCTTATCCATTTATCTAAGCTCTGTTTACTCCGGAGCAAGATATTGTGTGAAAATATTAGCATTACTTATAAATAAGTAATGCTGTATAGGATCGTCAATGGGTAACATGGTTGACGCCCCAAGCCCCAAGCTAAGCAAAGCTTGTGTAATGGGTAATACTATACCCAATACTATACATTACATAGATATTATAGATGGAAAAAACCTACTGATCATAATAAATATTTGCAGATCGTGAAAAGAAACATTGATTCTAAGGCGGGAATCTAGCCCGCAACCTCCTACGTCGCAGGCGGACTTTCGCCCACCGCGCCACATTGGTTGTCAAATTATTATGAGTATGTAAAAATATTGTGTAACTTCTTGAAGAGTAGAGTAGAAGACTATCCATCATCTTCTCAATACAGAAACCATTCATAGTTTGATAACCTCAGAACTGGTGGATGACCCTCTCATTACGAGAAGGTACAGAACTTTCTACATTTGGGAAAACCTGATGAATTCATACAAAATTGTATCTTCCTCCACCCAGAAATTTAAATGTTACAAATGAAATGATAAAACGCCTAATAATTAATTAATTAGCCTACCATTGCACCGTCTACAAAATCCCAGTCGGTTCACATAGAAAACACTAATTCTAGTAGTCAACGACCAGAACCTTTCTACGAATTACACAAATTAAATTTAAACTGCATTCTATTTTAAACTCTATTTTGATGGCTATGTTCGGGATTGGAAGCTGAATTGCCTAAAGTTTGTCGTGTCAGTGCGTAGTCATAAAACCTTCCAATTATTTCCGCTGTCTAGTTATCAGGTATCTGCATCAATCAGCTCGTATTACACTTGAATTTATGAGAATAGCTCTAGAACTGTTTAGTCTCGGGACTTCGACGGGATTCTGTACTATTCTATACTATTCTGAAAAGGGGTTGGTTGGTTGAATATGTAAAAAATATCTTTAATTAAGATTACTAATTAATTTAAACAAGGTTGAAGTGAAGATAATTACTACTTTATGTATTATTCGAATTTAACCAGTTTAAAGCTTGCTTACCTATTTTAGCCTTAAATAAACGTTGATTTTAATTTACATTTAGTTTTATCGATGTGGTCAGTTAACTATAATAAACCTAGTAAAACAAGTTAAATAAATCTCAAACGCTTCAATTTTAATAAAAAATAAAAACTTTATCAAGAATTTACACGGCAGCTATTTGAGTTGAAAGCATAAACAACTATAGCGGAAAACGGCTTGATAGTTACTGAGGAATTTCTAATTAGGGCCTGATGACGATGTTTTGACAGAAAGCAATGCATTTTAGCATCTATCATCAATTTTATTTGTTCAAATGTAACTTACATCACCTTCGTCTTCGGTTGGAAGCATCAAGAATGACTCTTCTGTCATGATGAACTATAAATTCTGTCCTAACAGGCCGCCGTCAACCGTCTGTTCCTATCCATACTTTTACAAGGACACCGGCTGATTTATTGGATTTCTCCTTCTTTGTGTTTGTTCTTTTGTTTTTTTTTTACTGTCCCGTTTATTTGAGACAGTTCTTTTGTTTCGCCGCTACAGAAATGTGGCTTTCAAGAAATTAATTGTCACATGGGTATGATACGTTGACAATGTTGATGTCTGTTGGCGCTTTTAACGATATTATTTGTTCTTTTCGGGGAGATAAAATAATTAAACTGGTAGCAATGTATCTTTATGTTACCAAATGGAACGAAACAAGCTTTAAGTACCCACATACAAATGATATGAATGAATAAAGAGTATAAGAAAAAACGGAGATGGCTTTTACGAGTAGGTAATAGAATTTTAACATAAAAAGGTATCGCACATTACGAATGCCAACTGAACAGAAGCTTTTGATACACTAGACATCATCTCTTTATTAAAAAACAAAACATAATTAATTAATGTTTAATTAGCAAAAAACCAATCAACCTCATTATTCCAGGAATCTGAGATACGAGATAAAATTACTTGGAACTGCGTATCATCATAAAATCAGCCCAATATCCTTAACAAGAGAATATGGAGCTAATTAAAAGTTTAAACTAAATGACCGCCGCAAGCTGGACGGTCACAACTGAACATTATATAGAAGCGAAACTAAAGATAAATCCACTACTATACCTTCATGTCTCTGAAGCAGTGTAAGTTCTCCACCAGGTCGTTGTTGCGACGCCACGGCAGGTTGGTTAGTTGATGTTGTTCATAAGGCTGATTGAACGAGGACCTGAAACAGTTTTTTGAAAAGATAAGAATCAATTAACATGCCATTCAAGATACTATGCTACCCGCATTTTGCTATGTATATGTATGCAGCTAAATGCCTATGGCGGCTATTATTGGTAGGTATGGATAATATTTTATGAAGAATTGGGTAATCCCAAAAACAATCCCTTTCCCAGGGATAGATAGTGCACTGGATGGGATGGGAGCGTCCCCCTTCGCGACGTGCCAAAAAGACACGACCCGCCATGACCACCTCAGGGACCCTACTAGACACTAGTCAAATAAGCACCGTACAATCCGTGTCCAAATGCCTGGGCCCCCTTGCGACGGATCAGTTGAGTGGCCCCGCTGCCTGCCATACGGTCACAGAGGATAAGAATAGTGGCCCTCTCAAATGTTATAATTATATTCTCATCCAACATGTCAACGGTAAATCGAAAGTAAGTTTCAGTTCTGTATAATCATGTACATATTTATATGGCGAGACGAACAATAAAGTTGTCGGCAGGGCAGTAAACAGCAGTCATTAAGTATAGAACAAATCAGGATGCCTTGAGATCCTCTAACGAAGATAAATGCAGTTTTAAACTTTCAACGGCTTTGGATTTGCAGTATTTATTTTATCTAAAACCTGCTTCTATTATTTTCTCGAGATATCATCAAATATATTGATGTAAAAAATCTTTATATATTGTACTCTAGCGCACCATCATCCTCCTCAACAGCGTATATTGGTCCACTGCTGGACGGAGGCTTCTCCCTGATAAATATGATGTAGAGCAATTCCGTTCAGCATTCAACGGGCTTTTATTGATGATGGTGATAATGAATAAGGGCCGTGGCCGTCGCAGGCGTAAGGATCGATCCCTCGGCCTCTCAACCCGTGAATGTTGTATACGACCAGTAGAAGGGCAGCACCTTCCTTCTGTGTATAGGACATTTTGGTAAAACCTAATCTGCGATACCCAATCCGCGTACCCAGCATGGGAATTTTGACATTTACCTCAAATGAGAGATGATGATGTAAGAGCCTTTATGGAGCTTGTCTGGGGAGGCTAGCAAGTTAGAAGGTCCAAAGGGAGAGGTATGTTCAGCAGTAAGCTAGTTTAAGCTGTGAGATTGAGATTGACATTACAATCAATAATTCCATCAATTAGCTGAAAAGCCGTCGAATATAATTATTAATAATAAGACATTTATTTTCCACTTACAAAAGACTTTACAAATATTAAAAATTAGGTATCAAACTACATTTAGGTAAAAGACGCGGTTAGTGTGGTCTGTTTGGTAAGAGCGTCAATATACCAATTCAGTAAAGGAGATGCTCGTACGTACGTCTTCGTTCCATGTAGGTACTCATAACCCAACTTTTCAAAGTCATCACACATTCTATTACAACATAAATCATCTCGAGCCTGTTCTAATTAAAGTTCTATGAGGCAATTAGAATGTACCAAATGATTTTTTCACACAAAACATTGTTTCGTGTTGGGCTTGGTATATGGCTTGGCTCCCGCTGTTTCAATTAAATCACTGACAATACTTCGAATACTTGAACGGGATGTACCAAAACATACCGCATTTGGTCATTATAGTGTGACTTTATAATCTTGATAGTGTATAAGACCTTGACCCTGAGAAGTTTACGTGCTGATACAACATTATCTTAATAAAGTACATCTTTAATTTTACTTTATCATTAAGCCCACGACTCGTTCGAAAACCACCCATCTGACCGTTTTGTTTTTCAGTGACTTAACTTACAAGCTAGCTATGCTATGTCTAAGAATGCATGTTTCCGAAAAACCCTGGTTTCATCCTTTGCCATTTTAGTTTATTATTTGAAATACCTTGTAAGGCTTAAACAGAAATTTTAGCTTCTGATGTTCTTTGGTTCTCTTAAGTTTGCAGCATAACAGAAAACACGAACGATATTTTACAAAAGCTCTCTATTTTACAAAAAATTATAAGCTCAAGAGTATCAAGGCATAATTATGAATGCAAGCGGATTAACTGCAAACCTAAACAAGACTATGAATGCGTAAAACTACTATAGTTAAAAGTAAAATAGTATCAAGACTGGGCATCCTTCCTAAGAATCTTGTTACGGCTCTCACGATGCGTGTGCCGACATAGCCGATACCATCTAATCCAGATTTCCCCCACCACTTAATTGATTATTTCATAAAGATTAATATGACTCGTCATTTCTGACGGTTCGATGTACTGAGAACATAATAAACTGGCTATGTGTGAGTCAGACTTGCGCATCAAACATTCCGTATCACTAGCACTAAACTCCAGAGAACGAACTTTTCTTATAGTCAATAGACATTCGTTTGACCACAATCTCTCCTGATGGAAAGTGGCCGATGTTGTATCCATAGGTCTGAAAGATACCTATTCTCTATTGTTTTGAGGAGGCCCTGGATTTAATGGACCGGAAAAACTACGCTCCCGTGTTTCAAACCCCAGCGCGGCACGAATTATAAAGGTGGATGGAAACCGCTTAGTGCGAATGGACGGTATATCCAATCAACAAGGTAAAGCGCCATGCGGCTGCTTATCCTGTTGTAGAAGGGGAATGGTGTTAGAAATGTATCATGAGATGGTAAATTAAAATAAATCTTTTAAGTTCCGTGTATAGTTCGATGCTCGCAATTGCACCCTTTCGGTACGGAACCTTAAACTTAAGCTAAACAATATTATGTCGGTCACGAATAACACAACTGCTTTTATCTGAACCATGCTGATCAAACAAATCACTTAACATTAATGAAATACGTAGGGGCAAGGTATGATGGTTTACTCTAGTGGTTCTTTGCTAATAAAACTGAAGTTCAATGTCAAATCAATTGAGATCAATCTCCGGTGATATCTTGTTTCGCTTGATGCGTCAACATATTTAGATTTGCTCAGTTATTTCGTTTACTGCAGCGTTGAGTTTTATTTTGAGAGTTAAGAGTTTTATTTTCAGATATAAATTTGCATACCCACCCAACCCAACCCATGGAGTCTAGTGAGTGAGGACTCTGTTGAATGTCTGCATGATGGGCGAGGCAAACTTGCTGCCCACAACCTGCAGGATGGAGTTGGTACTGCCCCATGTTCTACTACGAGTATTATCAAAACGAATTAAGGTAATTTATAACGATATTTACCATGATTTAATTTTTGAGTTTTTTAATATTTCGGTACAGTTTCATGCACAAACCCAAGAATGAAAAAGTTTTTTATCACTTTCATTCTTCTTTTTGTGCATATCAACATATGACTTTGTGTTAAATCATGACAGTTTAAAAAAAAAAGAATTAGGGTGTTTTTGATTTTCTCTTCACTTAAATTTTTTGTCCACTTGTGGAAGAAGTGAAAAATGGTTTCTTTTTCACTAGTACATTCAAATCACTTATTTGTCAAATACATGCCATGTCGTGCTTTAAATACAAGATGAAATAAATGACTTAAAAAAAAACTTTAATACATTTTTATTTTGCCTTTCTAAATTTAACTATTCTTCCGTCTACAATCAGATTAAGTGTTTTGAGAGTTTAGATTATAGGTTATTCCTGGCGAAAAGCTACAGTTACACACGAATGCCATTTTGCTAAATGGCATGTGTGTAACTGTAGCTTGTAAGCAAGGAAGCATTCAGCTTTTTGACTTCTAAAAACACAGCGTCTTTGATAATGGCTGTATCAATCCTTGGAATAACTCCCCTCTCTAATCAATACAATACAAACATCTCGCTACATAAATAAATAAATAATGCTGGACAATTCACGCAGCATTATCTAGCCCCATGGTAAGCAGAGCTTGTGTTATAGGTACTAGATACTTAACTGATATACATAATACAATATATTATATAGATGAGACAGTTTTAGAAATGTTATGTTACCTCGTTACAATAGTTCAATAAATAATGCTGGACAATTCACACAACATCATCTAGCCACAAGCTAAGCAGAGCTTGTGTTATAGATGACTGATATACATAATACAATACATTACATAGATAGATATTTTTTATTATACATAGAAATGACCAGAACACCCGGAACAAATATCTGCAGATCGTACACACAATTGTTCCGAGGCGGGAATTGAACCCGCAAACTCCTGCGTCGCAGGCGGACCTTCGCCCACCGCGCCACATCGGTCGTCAAAAATGACATATATTATGTAGGTTCTACTTTCATATACGTCTAACTGTACTAATAGATTTGAGACTGACATTGATGAGTAGATAAGATCATGCCCGATTCATTAGCCGTAATGATACGGTTCGTTAATCTAGGACAATCGACAATTTAGCTTGTGAAACCTATACCTTTGATAATATACCTACTAAACTAGAGTTACTGTTATGTCGTCCGGTCATATTGATAAAATCACCGGTTAAATTGAATATGGACTATTGTTACGGATATCAATAAAATGTATTGGACTTGTTCAAAAAATTTACGATCTGGTGGGAGAATCGTCACTTAGGCTATTTTTGTTACATTGGGCGTTTTTTTCATTAGTCGACCTGACCTGACACGGACACCAGCACCGAAATCAATAGACGCATAATTCTACGAAATTGTAATTCAGTGTTTTATAAAATGTCTTCACGTGAGCTTCCAAAGGACCAGTCACTTATGGCTCTAGATCATGAAAATGAGAAACACATAATCAGATCATAGCAAAAGTTATAGATCTAATTTAACTTATACTACGGTTAAATACTGACCTTAAAACTAGCTTACATAAAATAAAAAAAACAACTATCAAATAAACTTGTCCTTCCCGGGACACTGTCTACCTCCTTTCTAAATTTCATTATGTTCTGTTCAGTCGTTTAAGCGTGAATAAGTAATTCACATAGACGAAACAAGACAAAATTAGTAGAATAAATAAAGACTAATTTAGCTGTTTTCCACGACCGATGTGGCGCTGCGAGCGAAGTCCGCTCACGAGCTTGGCTCCCGCCCTGAGACATATATTTTTTTTGCTTTAGCTGTAATCATCTCTTGAATAAGAATACAGAAGTCATATACACTTTGCAGGTCTTTGCATTTAAAACCACACCATCCTTGACTTCGTTCATTACTCTTCATGCAAATATGATAATCGACGGCTAAATCGATTTTCTTATCCTTATGATCAAGTCACTTTTAGCCCTTGGCTACTATGCCATGTTTCTTTATCTAGACATCTACACAGAGTACGCGACAGTACACCATAGGCAGGGATATAGCACCATCGTCAGAGAAACAAAGATCCTTATTGCCTTTGAAATAAGGTTCATTTCAACAGAACGCAAGAGACCATCAACCATGCTGATGCCTATAAAAGACTACCGACTACGCTTGAGGCTGATATACCTCCATTGTTGGTTAGTCCACAACATGGCTTGTATTATAAGGAGACATTCTACAAGCTCTTACGATAAGGCCAACCTTGCAAACATGATAACGGATCTTGCAAGAACCGTGTTTTCCGATTTAATACTTGCATTATTTAAAAAGACCATTGAAAAGGTAGGAAATATTGTATACAATGTTGGTTATCATCGCCTTCATTATAAGCTTGAACTTACTTATTTCTGTGTACCTACGCCTTCTGAAGGTAATTTAATATAATGTTGAATTAATGATTCAATTATTATTGATGTGATTTTAATATAAATGAAAAGCTATTCAGCTGATACCATATTTCACACTCAGATTTAAGTTTGACGCAAATTTTTTAGTTTTCAGTGAAAAATTCATCATTTAAAACGCGCCTTTATCTGAGAAGCAAGAGTATTCAGGGAGCCGTACCAACCGCTCTCCAAAACTTTCCTCAAAGCTTTTATAATTGACAAGCTAATAGCTAGGTTCCTCTATTCATTCGCACGTAATACTGCTTCATAAACGTCAGAGTTTGGTGGGAGTTCATTCTTTATTTATTGTACTCTAAAAACTTAAAGCTTACCCTTGTTACTTAAGGCGATTTACGATCGGGTAGACTTTATAAAAAGTTTAATGCACCTGTTCAGTCCATTTAGCAGAGGTGACCGCGTCTGGCCCCAGGAACCGTTCAAACTTGCCACTGAGTAAAAAGTTCGAAAAAATGTCTCAAGAAATTTAGTACATTGCACTCCACTTCCCATAGTTCCCGTTATTACAAAGTATACTTGGATATGCGCATTTGGCAAATATTTTTACACACTTGAATGTATAATGACTGGATAGACTCATCCTACCCTATAATGATTCAAAAAATAACAATCGCTTCGGCATATAACTTTTAACTTTCATGAAAATGTTTTACTGGAATGTTATTAAAAGCACTGTTATTCCAAATTCTCACACATGCTTCGTAGAGCGTATGTTTCTCATGAATATGCGGGTTCTACGATTATTATTCTAAGCCATGTTAATGCTAGATCTACATACTTAGCGAATCCTTTCCTATCCTATTCAAATAGATTAAAGTTTAATAACTGCGGATAACATGGGTCTAACATATGTTATTAGAAAACATTAAAAACCAACTATAAAATACGCAATGTATAGTTTTAATTAAATGTACCATTTTTACCAAAACCTATAAAATACGCAATGTATTTCGAGCCTAAAATTTATTTGGTGAAGTAAACCAAAAAATAAATAAATAATATAAATAATGCTGGACAATCCACACAGCATCATCTAGTCCCAGGTTAAACAGAGCTTGTGTTATGGGTACTAGATGACTGATATATTTAATATAACACATTACATAGATATATTTTTATTATACAAAGATAACGACCAGAACACCCGAAACAATTATCTGCAGATCGTACATAGAATTATCCCGAGGCGGGAATCGAACCCGCAATCTCCTGCGTCGCAGGTGGACCATCGTCAACCGCGCCACAGAGGTCGTCAGAAAAGATATAGGTACGAAGATTCTAAGTCTCTCATAAATAAAAAGTAAAAGAATAATGCCCCACAGATTAAAAGATAACTTAGCGATGACAAAGTTATGTGGGTCCAACGAAATTGATGTCACAGGCATACCGTATGCCGAGGACGGCACTATTGATTACAGCTCGAAGATTTTAGGCGTCTTTAATTGATTTAAAGGTAACTGATCAATATCAGAGGCGATTAATGTGAATCATGGTCGCATGTGCCTGAATGATGGTGGTATTTGTGATCATTTACATTCCAGTTTGGGTAAGTCAAGGTGCAGTTATGTAATTTAAAGAATTGCACCGGAAAAGCTAACATACCTATCGCGGCGGAGTTTAAAGTGGCATTCAAATAATAAGCATTGACTTAGCTTAGTTTATATTATGAGTTATAAATGATGATTTTTGAAAGGAAAACCTTCCATTGAAATACACAGAAACACACAGGATAAATATATTTAATTCAGACCTCCTAAATATAAACTTATTTAGTAGTTCTTAATATAAAGAAGCCGGTAAATCAGTAAGACACAGTTATTAAGAAGTACATAAAAATAAATATCGTTTAATAAATGTTAAGAGCAAAAGACGCCAATCGCCTTATTAAAACAAAAAAGCTCCAGTCAGCTGAACCTGACGCTCTTCGTTCAAGAATCTCATCAAACAAACTGACGAGTAATCTCGACTCCACATTTCATTGATCAAAAAAAGGCTGAGTAGGCACTGATGCGCTGATGGAAAACGCCTTTATTCTACAGCCTCGAGGCATATCAGTACACACACTCTCCACTCTGAAAACACTTCGCACAAAGCGATTTAGACAAAAAGTTAACATGGCTTCTTATTTATTTTCTGCTCGGAAATAATATACGAAAATTATTTTCTCTGCAGCGAGAACGAAAGGATCGTAGAGTCCTCAATATCGGATTGCAAATTACAAGTGACTGTTCGCATTATGCAGAATTGGCTCGAAGCCCACCAGATGGTAAGCGGAATCAAAAATTTGAATTACGACATATTCGTCTTTTTATTGCTCTATTTTATCAAGTCGTTAAGTAGTGGTCGATACTCGACTACAAGTATATATTCTTTAAAAAGAAATAATCTTATATAACAAGATTTGGGGGTAATATTGTACTTTATATAATAATAGGTCTGATACAGAAATAAAATAAACATACGTCAGACCACGCAAAGAAAAAATAAAAAACCTAAATCTATCGAAATCGAAACAACATCCAAATATCAGATGACAGAATGAACTGTTTAATACAAAATAACGATCTATCGTTTGAGCCTCCGAAAAATAAAACCAGAAGATAAAATATCTGTGAAAAAAATCGAGATTAGAATCGAAAAGTATTTATGTCGAGGAAACGAAACCCCGCACTTAAAGGTTAACGATTCCTATCAATTAAGGTTATGGGTCGACACGACAGGTCTTTCGGACCCCCGCCGGGCAAGGATTTGGCACCTGTCCTTTTCGGTTTAGTTTTAGAGTCGCCGCCACCAAAATGAAACAGGTGCAATTTTATTATAGTAGCCATAAGTTTTGTTGACCGTTTTGTTTGATTTAGAACGTGCGGTTGTTTTGATAAGTTGCTTTACATTTGCAGACATTAGCAATCGTTTGGTACGTAAGTAATTATATGCTGAAACCTTAAAAGTAAATCTAAAAGAATATTATCATCGACACGAATTCAAGCAATCACATTAATATTAGAAATGCGAAAGTTTGGATGGATGTATGAATGGATGTTTGTTACTTCTCGCTAAAACGACTACATGGATCAGGCTAAAATTGCATAGATGTAGCCCTGTACCTGAAATCAAACACAGACTAAGTGTAGGCTTTAAAATAACCTATAAACGGTTCCATAGATACAAACCCATGCGAAGCCCCGGACAGAAACTAGTTGTACCATAACCAGTCAACCGAAGTCTCTACTTCTTTCCAAATAATGGTAGCCCTACCTTTCAACAATATCAAAACAAGGTTCTTTATTAATGGATATGATAATTTTAATAGAAGTGCCAGTACCCTACTGGGATAGAGTGGAACAAATTGTTTCCCCGATAGGCGCCTTCTGAAGATCAATTCATTTTCACCACAGGATCAGTCAAACCATAATCTTGGCTGAACTAATGTTTTGATAACGCATTTCTTAAATAAAACACGGCAGGTGAAACATTTTTTATTTTAGAAAGTTTTTAGACAAAGTTACTTTATTATACGATGACTGATGTGGCGCGGCGGACGAAGGTCCGTCTGCGACGCTGGTTCGATTACCGTCTCGGGACATTCATTTTTAAGATTATGTTACTACATATTAGTTCCGAGTGTTGTGGGTATAGTGTATATTTTAGATAGTTCGCAGATAGTTCTTTAGTGGAGACCACGACTCGGTAAACGTTGTGTAGGACGCCCTTCGACCAGGTGGGATGACGAACTGCGAAAGACTGCAGATAGATGCTGGATGCGTCAAGCTGAAGACAGGGTGCTATGGCTCCCCCAATGAGCGCCATAGCACCCTGTCTTCCCTCCAGCAGTGGACTCATATATGCTGATGATGATGATGATGATGAGATAGATACTCGTATAATATTAACATGTGCAATTTTGCATATTATTTTCAGATGTTAAAATGTAAAGATGTAATATAATTCAAAACAAGAACTTATAAACAAAAAACATTAATTATAAAACGCGTAAGACCATTAAAAAGTTAGACCCGTTCCGAACACCTCCGAAGTTTGTCGCTTAAATTTTTATGCCTCCCATAGCTGCAATACAAGCGTTTGCAACTCAAACTATGCCCAGGGGTCGTTCTGTTGGGCCATTATACGAATAATGTCGTAAATAAGCCAAGTTGGAAGTCTTGAAAAAATGCAAGCATTGTTAAAATGTCTTATCAGCTTTTTATAAGGGGCTTGGGGATGGGCAGTCATGTCAGTGAAATTCAAATCACAGTGAGATAAAAATGTATGTCAAAATTTCACCTAAAAACTCAAACTCAACTGGCATGAACTGGAAGTGATCACTGCAGAATTACTTTTTAAAACCAAGAGGTGAAAAACAACAAAAAATATAATCTAGATGATATTACTATAAGATTATTTATATTATAATAATTGCAATAGAAAAATATTGAAGCTGTTACCTTAAATTAAGTTTTCGACATAGCTCTACAAAATAAGCAAGCACAAGTGGCAGTAGGTCAGCAATATTTCTTGCAGAGCTGAGAACCGTTGGGTTACCGTTGTTTGTGTGGAGACCCCAAACGTAGTATAGGACACCCTCGGACATGACGAACTGCAATAGTCTGCGGCCAGATACTGGATGCGTCAAGCTAAAAACAGGTAAAACAACAGGGCTTAGTAGTATAGTCCTATGTCCAGCAGTGTACTAATAAAGGCTATCTAGTCCCGTGACACTATAATGCCGCCGCGCCGCCGCCACCGTGGCAAAATTCGGCTAGGATGACATACGAGTAAATGTAGGCTGATGGTGATTTATTTATTTAATTTATTAGAAAATTATCATATTATCTATTAAATTGATGATTATCATTTTCTCACGTGGAGGTTCCACGTGAGGATATTATTATTATTATTCGTTTATTTCAGATTATCATAAAACACATAAAATTAAAACACACACAACTTAAAAAATAAACAAAAAATTAAACATTCATAGATTATAAGTTACACAATAATACATCATGAAAGAAATTAAACAAAATGTCATATTAAATTTAAAATTGAACCAGAATGATAATGATAATTTTCTTAAGTGTAATCGTCTAGAAGTTAGAAGAAGTGACCGACTAATTGTAGGTCATCTTGACTTGCAAATAGT
This sequence comes from Eupithecia dodoneata, assembly GCA_947044415.1. Taxonomy (NCBI): domain Eukaryota; kingdom Metazoa; phylum Arthropoda; class Insecta; order Lepidoptera; family Geometridae; genus Eupithecia; species Eupithecia dodoneata. The sequence goes on from OX345665.1 coordinate 4,966,262, forward strand.
CAGTTATGTAGCTACCTCTTTATAATAGACGAGTCCTCTCTATATTATTCAGTTACCTTTGCTACTACAATGGATTTGAGACCGTGCATTCTTTATTAAGCGCCTACCCAGATCTCCCAGAGGGGAGATCTGAATATCTGAAATTTTCCACACAATCTTACTCTATTTATTAATAAGTATTTGCCGATACGGATGGATTCTTGGCCATAACGAAACTCTAGGAAAGTTTGCGAAGTTATTTAATAACTTGCCTTCTGAACTAGTTACGTAACAGTCCCGAATACTTTATTAATATAAAGAGATGGAGTACCTACCTATCTACGTACGTATACGTATATTACTTTATATATATTAACTAGCGGCCCGCCCCGGCTTAGCCCGGGTGGTCATTTGTTTCAGGCAATTTTTGAAATTTTTCTCTTTTTTCTCTCCTTAAGAACCATCCTCGTACTTCAAGGAATATTCTAAAAAAATAATTAGCGAAATCGGTTCAGCTGCTCTCGAGATTTGCGCTTAGCAACACATTCAGCGATTCATTTTTATATTATAAGATAATACATGAAAAATAACAAAATTGACTGTGAGTTTCTATTCTAAAATATACGGAGCGATTTTTGTGAAGCGAATACCTTTATCGATATCAACAAAACGTCAAGGTTTACAAAGGAGTAAAAAACTAAGTGCAAAAAAAAATAAGAATAACTTCGAAACTATACAAATAATACTGAAATAAACTTCCGAAACTAACAGAGCTTCGGCTTAGTTCTTGAGAACTAAAGTGGATATTCTCAATGAAAATCTTGAAAAGTACCGAGAAAATGCAAAAGCATTTGGAAACCATGAAGTTTTTCTTTATATCTTCCAACTTTAATAACCTATTTTTCAATTCAATGCATTAAGGTATATCAGACAACAATAAATGATACAATACAATACAATACAAAAATTCTTTATTGTACACCATAATCAAATTAATCATTACAAAATACATTAAATGCGATAGGTACAATGGGCGGCCTTATCGCTTAGAAGCGATCTCTTCCAGGCAACCTTTGGATGGAAAGAATTATATGAATTTAAGAAAAGGCAGGGGGTGTACCACAGGTTATCTAAATAAGAATACTAAAAAACAAATCATAAATATTACTAATTCCAAAATAAATAATACACTACTTAAATATATAAATAAATAAAAAGTAAGTACCAATATTCATTCTTTTGGCAGGAAAAACTCCTTGACGTGAGCTTTAAAAACAGGCAAGGATACAGTTTTTCTAATGGACTCTGGAAATTATAATTATAATACAAAAAAAAGTTAAAGTGTCCATATACGAGTCACATACGTACACAGTACAAAATTAAAATAAAATCTATCATTATAACAATTGTTTGTAATCGGGAACACATAGAAAGTACGTAACGAATGTGCGTCTATCAAACAACAATTTTAGCAAGAACAAATATATATCCACAGCATCAGCAGAGCCACCTTCTAAATCGAGCAAAAATAAAACAATACTTTCACAAGTAGCTACAGTCCTGCACCACAGACCACTGTGCCAAAACCGACAACGGATTTGGCTAAAGCGGTGTCCGGCCACCCGACGAGTTAGCGCAAAATTAGTGCATAAATCTAACTGGAACAGCCTAGACAGCCTTTCGTTGCGAGAAATGATTTACAACGAAGTGAATTATAGAATTTCAGATGGGAATCAGGTCAGCTGAGAATAAATCTGTCTGTAAAGGCGAAGTGTTAGCCTTGAAAGGCTTCGACGGAACGTTTATTAATCTTATGTAGTTCTTGATAATTAAGTCCTTTTAAAATAAAAATATATGCACGATGCATGGTCATCAGCCCGTTCACGACCACTGCTGAACAAAGGCCTCCAGAGAACGCCACGAATGGGATCCTGAGCTATCTCCATCCATCGACTTCCTGCGACCAAAACAATGTCATCAGACCATCGAGAAAGAGTGGGAGTATGCTGCATCATCTAGCCTTAAAACAGAAAACTTTTGTCACTGCTAGATAACAAATGTCTGTGATATCGGTATACCTAGTAGTTTTTAATATAAAAACTATCGCAGTTCGATTCATTCATTATGAATCTAATATCAAATAAACTCGTAGTTAAACCGCTTATATATGATTATGTAACAGTGTAATAGAAGCTTATTTCCAATTTTGATTCTAAAAAAATTCACACGCACAATGTTTCGCACTTAATTGCCTACAACGGACATTGAAAGGCTGCGGCGAAAACGTAAGGGGATTTGGAAAAACTGTTCCAGCTAAACAGTTTTCTAAGCTTTTAACGAATTGATTTTCTAGTCACTAAATCAATAGATTAGGCTATTGATTACTTATTGATTCGGTAAACTTAGTGTAGGACACCCTCCGACCAGGTGGGATGACGACCTGCGAAAGACTGCAGGTAGATGCTAGATGCGGCAAGCTCAAGACAGGGCGCTATGGTGCTCATTGGGGCGGCCTATTTCCAGCAGTGGACTGCTATAGGCTGATGATGATGACGAGTCTATTTATTATGGATATAATCGATTATATCACCAATCTAAGATACTACATTTACAATTCTAGGCAGTTTGAAAATTTTACTCAAATTGGATCGACCCTCACCAACTAGGTTAATGAAGACAGCGATGGAATCAATTCTATTGTAATATTAGGAACCTACCGAAATAATTTATTCTCCACAACTAGAAATAGCAGATTATTCCAGGTTATGTCAACGGACAGGGCAGACACAGGCCAACCGGGAAATACTGATTTTACGTGTATTTTGGGAAAGCTACTGAATTATTTGTGCCACTGGACCTCTGGTTTGGATCTAATCCCGTAAAAGTTTTAATGTAATTGCAAATGCGGAAGGTTTGCTCGTCATTGTCACTGGATAGTTCTATTTTGGCTATTTTGATGGTTATTATTTCCAGTTTATATACCTACATAATGAATTATAAATATAATAACTACAGGTGAAGAAACGGACTCTACCAAACGAAATATTGATATACTTCGTTTAAAACTGCGTATAATGCTTAAAAGCATCAAAGGTGCTACAGCGTCTTAAATTGTTATTCCTGACTTTACTAAAAATTACATCAATTTTACTATGATCAATGCCAATCGTTCAGGGTCGAATTCAGCCAATAAATCTGTTTACTATGACAATGGTATCGTTGCAGAATCGTCCATAAATGAAATAAACTCTAGGAAGTGCGTGCGGTGCTATTCGCACGGAGAGATTCATAGATTAGCACGTTGACACTTGTGAGACGTCACTATCTGTACTTTCTTTCATTAAAGGAAATATGCCAAAATGTTTCAGTTTGCGACGATACCATTGTCATGGTGAAGCGATTCATTTAGTGGAATTTGGCCCCTGATTAAAGTTCACTCTTCAGTTTCAGAAGTTTAGGAATGTCCAAGATTTGACGGTTATATATAGAAGATAAGTGGAGACACAGAACTATATAATAGTACTACGGTAGAGGTATAATATTGTGGAAAACAGATTCGATAGGAACGACAATGATGAACGTCGCGCCAGTTAACTTTTTATAGTAATTGACTAGATATCCATCAAGTAGTAAAAACCATATCAAGCTCTACTGGGCATTCAAACCGATATAGAGGCGGTTTACTGTCCAATATCCGGTTCGGACGTCGTTTCCGGGCCAACCGAATGTCAGGAACATCTGCCACTGGCCAATACGCTGTAAACTGTATCTGTGGAGAAGATAATATACTGTTTATTATTGGTAATTTAATAGGGTTGGTAGCAAAATTATCCTTTGAACCACCCCGTCAAAAATGTCCAATAAATTGATCATCAAATGTTTCCATCGTACAGCGACTTCGTGATTTATATTTTTGTGAATTATGAAAAGAAATGCTCCTAAACTGCAATTTATAATAATTATAATTACCAGCTGCAAGCTACAAATAACCCCTCACGTCACATGACATTGAAAAGGATCCTAATGTTCTGAAGTCACACCCTTCTTCGATTTCCGTTACATTTTACCCTAATTACGTAAGATAATACAAAACACCCGGATTAGGTCGACTGTCACCGGGTTTGGGGTTTTGTTTCTTGCTAGCAAATCGGATATACCTACCTATACTCAAGCAATTCTCAGAGTAAAATATTTGTAAACAAATTACAAAATAAAAACGCAGTCCTTTCTTTAGCGTCGTTTGTGAACATTCTGTCAAAAAACCAACAACAAGAAAATGGTTTTTAAGTTAAGCATGAAAGCTAATTATAAGCTAATTTTAAAAGCTTATTGACTAACATTTTTCTCTTAAGTTTGTCCGGAATATACCTAATCCAAACTAACCGGCTTTCAAGCAAAAGTAGAGGAAATATTGTTGTAATGAAAAGATTCTGTGTCAATGATGCTGGTTTACAGAACACCTCATACGTTGTCTAAAACTTACAACCCTGCTATTAATTCATAAATAATAATAATATAATAATAAAGTATTTATTTTCAAAAAAATGGTTTCTAAAGGTTAACAGAGTACTTATCTAAAACTAATTACTATCTCTATAACATTTAAGTTAACCTTTCGGTAAAGTACTCTACCCTAAAACCTTAGTGCTGAAAATGCATCGACTCCTCGCTCTAACTAAGTAAAACTTGTGTTTAGACGCGAGGGCTAAATAACGTACCTATTTCAATTTAGCATCAGGAAGAATAAAGTACCTCCAAAATGACGCGATTTTACAAGCAAAAAAAAAACTCTAATTGCACAAGCAATCAAAATATTTTCACAGCACGAAACCTGACAACCCAAATTAAATTCACCAGCAATTTTCTTATTAACAGCGAACAATGTTTCCTATTTCCGTACCGGGACCGGGACGGGTCAACACGTAGTCTGTCCCAATGATTAATGACCCTGGGGCAGCCCGAATCAGATGCACGTGACGTTAGAGTAACGTCCAAAATGATATTCAGCTGAGAAATGAGCTGAAATATTGAGATTTTCAAATGAACTTGAATTGGAGATTTGATAAAAAATTGCTCTTTGTGGACTGACATTTTTAAAGATAAATTTAGTATTGTCTAAAATTAAATTTCTGTGAAATTGAATTTTCTGAATATTGAGTAAATTTATGTCGTTTTAAAATTTGCTTGACTCTGAAGTAATTGGGCGACATTGCTTTTAGTAATTTCAAAGGATTCTCTTCTATTAATTTACTGTCAGCTGTGACAAATAAATAACATTTATTTTTTGATCTATAATAGGGCCTTTTTTGAGAAACTTAAAATAGTTAACTCGGCTATAATCGTGCATCGTCGATTAAATCAACCAAACGATCGACGTACAACTTTATCATTCTGCAATCGAGTTGCTTTCTACAGTTTTCGCTGGAAAGTTTACTCTTCAATATCCGGGCAAGACGCCACTTCCCCAACCCAGGGTAGATGCTGCTACAGATTTCAACAAGTTTAAAAGGAAATTCAACATCACCGACCTGACCGTTGCAACTGAATAGCCACGCGGCTTTTGTAAGTTTAGATCTGAAATTTGTTTCGTTGCATTTTGAATAAAAATTCTTTGAGGATTTTCGAGGATGTTACGAGCTTACGTGGAATTTTCATGATGAATTTAAAATTTGAAGAGAAATGAGAGAACAAATTTGTAACGTGCTTCAATTGAAAAAGCTAGGCCGTATTCGGTACTACAATAATACGAGTAAACAAACAGTATTTTCCTACAATGGTGTTTTGCCAAACGCTGTACAAAGTTTTTGAATTATTTTATAACGTAATTCCCGGCAAGGGTCAATCATTTACAAATATGAATGAAAGTACCAACTTCTGTTAGCCAAATTGATTTGATACCTAGAAAAACTAAAGTTTCCTTTACCTCCCACGGATGTCGATTTTCACATTTACAATCCCATTTAAAAATAATCTGTTTAATTTGTACAATCTATGAGATACGTAATTGATTTCGGAGAATGTTTGGCGGTAACTGTTGGCCATTCTATAGACTTATTGGCTGTGTTTTTCATTCCAAGAGCTAATTTGAACCAATTTTATTACATTTGCTCGATTCATTACAAAGTAATCCCATTCAACGAAGCCATAGAGTATCTTTTTGAAGTAGATCTTAGCATGGGCTTCTAAAAGAACATTAATTAATTAAGAGAAGACCGAACCTTGAATTAGGAAACGTTTCTTAACAAGATTCAGGCTTACTGTCCGACGTTTTCAAACTGCGACTTTTAACAAAAAGCAGATACATCCTATTTAGAATTCAGAAGTTCTGAAGAGATTCACGGGACGTAAAGGCTCAATTTAATTAGTTCAGAAGCTATATAATTTGTCTTTGAAAGCGCTTGAATTCGGAAATGTTGTGTTTTGAAGCGAAAAGAAGGTAACGAAACTGTTCTTGAATAATTTTATATTGGATAGCAGAATTTTACTTTATAGCGTTTGTTTGTTAAACAAACAAACGCTATAAAGTAAAATTCTGCTCCTAACCTGTAGTGTTATGTTGTACAGATAACAAAGAGTAGGTAATGTTCTAATTATAAAATAAATGATTTTATTTAACTAGAGGAAGAGAGAAGAGTGGGCCTTGACCTATAATAATATAGGTGTCCGCGAATAGCTGCAATCCCCAAAACGGATAATAAATCCGTCGTTGATCATTTTAAATCTAGATTTATGCATTTAGGGACTGGAGTTACTCGGAAGGCCTTACGAGTCGATCCCTAAATGTAAAGATACCGTGGTTTTAGAACTGGAAAGTAAGTACTAAGCCGGATGAATCATCATAAAAAATCTTATCAAGAGACAGCTACATAATCAATTTTACTATAAGCATAAAACATGCCGTCAATCCTTCAGGGAAGCGTAGTGAGCAGTAAAGATAAAGGTACCTACAGCTCGATAAAGTATTAATGACCGACCGAATCGTACATTTCGCTTATCGCAAATGCTCAAGTCAGCATCAAAGATCAATTACCCTGAATAAGTTGAGATAAGTATTAAGTAATAGACTAGTTTGTTCTTTATTGCGATGTGATAAGGTTTTTACGAGTGCGTTCAGTTGCAAGAACAGATGATTGAAATGCGTAAAGAACCAGTTAACATTTTAAAATATAAGGTGAACATGTGTAAAGTTTATTTATTATTTATTTATTTTTAAGCCATTATTGTCCCACTGCTGGGCAAAGAAAAATTAATTGGATTTATTATCCGTTTTGGGGATTGCAGCTATTCGCGGACACCTATATTATTATAGGTCAAGGCCCACTCTTCTCTCTTCCTCTAGTTAAATAAAATCATTTTTATGTGTAAAATGAAGACCACAAAAATACTTTTACATATAGCCGACTATTTTTATCTTATTCTATCAATAATAAATTTACTTCTTCAAGTAAATTAGGTCTGATTGGCATCCACAAATTAGATTGATGATCTTCCGATTCTTCGACCAATAAATTAAGAAGTGGCACTTGCAAACTAATCTTTTCCAAGTTACATTTTGGCAAATGACTTCGCCGAAATTTGGGCCAGTTACCTCAACTAATGAGGCTGACGTCCAAGATGACTCCAACAAACCAGAACAGAGAAATCTTAGAGAAACTTTAGTCGCAAGTTTTTTTCAGAGTTTTTGACATCTATGATTTTAATACTTTATCATTTCGATCAACAACGAAATGATAAATTTACTAAAACTTTATGACAAATAAAACGTTCAACTTCCAGTCCATAAATAAAACCTGATTGCCGATATTTGATAAAAGTATGATTTATTTGGCAACTCTATAAAAGAGAAAAGAATTTAATACCTACGCAAAAACGTTAACCCAGTACTAGTAACTATAATATATGAATTCATTTTTTTTCAGTAAATGCGGTACCTACTTATTGAGTAGGTACCGCATTGACTGAAACAAATCTTCAAAGGCGTTTCTTAAAATGAAAAATGATTTTTGCATACACTTTAAACAGCTCGTTTAGACCGCAAAACTCAAATAATATTATTATTAATTATGTGTTTCCATTTTACTTTTGTCTTTAATGTATGACCAGTTATAAATACTTCTATTATTCAGAATCTCCAAACATCTCCATGTATTCCCTGTTCCTGCCGATGTAAAAGTTAACACAACAGCAACGTGATAAACGATTGACTCAATGACTTGAAAAAGTAGCGCCCGGCCCATCTCGCAACTAACTACGACCATTATAGACTTTCGGGCATGGAAGCTTAGGTACAAGCGAGCTTAATTTGGACAACTTGCGTTTGGCTAGCCTAGTTTTGTGGTGATTATTTGGTTATTTATCTGGGACAAATATGACGAAGACTTAATGTTTATCACTAAATATACGCCATAAACCTTCACAAAACGACTACACAAAATCTAACAGTAAATAAATATATCTATCTATCTAAACAAAAGAACAAATCAACTAAATCAAATTATGCAAGAAAAGCTTAATCAAAGACTAGGTAATTGCATAACAAAATTCACTTCATCACAGTATCTTACTTATCAAAGTAACTTTAAACCAATTTCGTTCACCCTTCCTTATCGATTCGAGAACACAATTTCTGGGTAGCGCCCAACGACGATCCTCGTTAGAGTAGAGTCTCCGCTCATTGGATTAATTAGTTACCGGTTTCGAACACGACATACTTTCTTATCCAGCATCTTTGATTGACTAGAATCCCTAATAGGTATCAGGTAGGTATAGTTTATTTATTATTTGTGAAGCATTGTAGGACGATGGGGCAAAAGCTTTCCTTTTTTTCTAGTGTTCTCTGTGCCAGATAAAATAAAAATAAAAAAATATAACAACACCGATGGTTACATTTACTAATTAAATTTATTCACCGCATTAAGAAAACTGCTATTAAAAAATAAATTTGTTATACTTGCATATATCAAGACAAAAATACACATTATTATTCAAATAACTTGCTTTGTTAACTTCGCGAAGCAGAACATCACAATACTGCTTTACGTAGTTTCATAAAATTATGTTATATGACTCCACAGTAATAAAGCTTAATTTCATCAATGTTAAGATATCCGTACAACGTAAATACGTAACCATTCGTTAAAACAGAGAAACTCGAGCAAAATTAAGGATTTATGTATTCTGGTTTTCTCTACCGTAGCAGGATCGTAGTTTCACCACCACTTTGAAGACACCCTTCATTGCTTCATAGCTTAAGTATACACGAAAAAGTGAGCCATCTTAGGCTCACTTTTTCGTGTATACTTAAGCTTGCCAGGTTGCTACAAATCGGTATTCCTTAACCAAGTACGAAATCTACAAAAAAAATAGTTCTTTTGTGTAGAAAATTTCTAGATATTAAAAAGACTAAGAACCACGAAGAATTAGTCATATTAGAGAAATCGAAAAATCTGCGCCCAAAAATGCTTGATTGGTATACACGCATAAATATTATGTATGCGTGAATACCAATCAAGCTCGTGCATTTCAAGCAATCGTGATTTTCTCAGCCCAAAACCTTGACAATCTCTGCTCACGAAAAAATGTTACGCCAATCACCCTATTTCAGCTAAATTATTGCAAAAAGTTAGACAATGCCTTCGGTATCCACAAAGCTGACGGGTTTTTATTTCTCATTCCACGATCCACATGTGCTGGGACCGCAACGTGTGAAGCATTTTGCACGGTTGATAGCGCCCTCCCAAATCTGTCGGTTTGTTTGTGATGCCAAAGATTTGGTACGAAGGAAAAGATGGGACTAGTCGAATTGTGAGGCAAAAATGCCTCGATCTCTTCTTCTGTTGTTCAATTTAAAAATCTTAATTATTCCCAAAATAATTTCCAAGTTAAGTACAATAAGTAAAGTTTCCTCGAATTGAGGGTACAATTTCTACGATAAATTTTCATTCTACTAGGTCTACCTACCGTTGTTTCCTGGTTAAATCCAAAGGCATACAGAAGTAAACTAACCTAGCAAGAGCATACGTAAATAATCTCAATTTATTTAATACAAACCCCTGTCGACATTATAATAACGGAAAACAAGTTTTATTATTTCGCTAATTACCCTGATTTTGCTCACCAGACAGAACTTAGTTTTATCAGAAATGGTTTTCAATAGGGTCTTTCTATAAGAGTAAATATTCTTTGCCATCAAAATAGTAGCTGACACATGGACATCAGTCATTTCTCTGACACAGTCGCGGGCAACCACAAAAAAACACGTGGTGAGATTACAGAAAACCTCTGAAATGAAACGTTCCAGAACAAAGATGCCGACTTGACCTGTCATCGTAATTAATAATGTGGGCGGTGACTGAAGAAATCTGGAAGTTAGTTGACGCTAATAAATGTCATTTTTCTCAGAAGAAGAATCTATATTCTGTCTTGTTGCCGAATTGATTGATTTTAGTTTGAGAGTCGACCTTCACGATTTAATAGCTGAGTATCTCTGTTGTTCTTTATAAATTTTATCGGCCCTTAATGTTTAATTATTTTTTTGACCTTATGACCTTTGCTTTTTAAACCTGATTTTGATGAGGACTTTCTTGCATTGGCAAGTAGGTAGGTAGGTGTAGGTATTGCCGGCAATACCTACACAAAGGTACTTGAGAAATAAGATAGGGTTGACTGAGTGGCTATGAGAATCACAAAAATAAACTCACATCCATACAATAAAATAGAGTAGCAAAATTGGTAAAAGAAGTAACAAGTGACGTAATAAAATCAAGACAAAGTAACAACCTAAAGAGTATACTTCTAAAGACACAAAGAAACACTTCTGTCACCATATGGACGGGCTAATAAAAAGCGATAATCATCAAGACAGTTGGTGTTGTTTTTAAAATGAAATCCCTTATTGTTGTAGAGATCTTTTATACTTTCAATCGTTTCGTAGCTTTTAACGACTATTGTGAGAGGAAGTTCGTTTACATTTTATCTGTTGAAGGAGATTTTTGATAATAAATACTCATTAACTTTTGCAACTTGTAAGAAACGTCAATCTATTTGTAATTAAATTAAAAAAACTTTTAGTCCTGAGAATCTCAAACGTAAAAGCAAAAACACGGGCTATTTTAAGAGTTCTAAAGTGTCTGCAAGTTTTTACCAGCCTTCGGGGATTGAAAATACTTAAGAATAAAGCGAAAAAGATTTTAAGTATTAAATCGAAAGAGTTAATGAAGGATGTAGCCTCGGGCCAGTCAGTTCATTTCAATTTAAACGAGAATTCTGATCCCACTAATCGGAATATTATGTTTCAATTTCATTTCTAGATAAGCGGGATAGCTACTCGAGTTCATTGATTTTACAATCTTGGACGGTTTTCAATTCAAGTTTATGTCCCTAACTTTTTCGTTTCAAAATGCAGCTTTTAAATTGTTACAGCCAACAGTGAAAAATAACGGGACGTATTATTATTTTTATACGTATACTTTAGGTACAAAGAGAGAGTTGATTATATTAAACTAGCTGCGCCCCGCGGCTTCGCCCTCGAGGAAATCTATGTGTAAAATAGTTTATAAACCTTCCTCTTGAATCACTCTATCTATTTAAAAAACCGCATCAAAATCCGTTGCGTAGTTTTAAAGATCTAAGCATAGGTACATAGGGATAGACAGAAAGTGGGAAGCGACTTTGTTTTATACTATGTAGTGATAATTTGATTTACACTGACTTAAATCCTTAAATTTCATACTATTTTTAAGTTTTCCGGAATTAATACTAATCCCCTTGGGAATAAAAAAATTAAGGGACTACCTTGTAATCATTCTAAGTATATGTAATGTGTAAAAACATACCTACTTAATGCCGAATATAGAATTTTTTTTAAGTAGATTAAAAAGGGTATGCACGTTAACATTTGATAATTTTAACGAGAACCTTATTGCATTCAGATACTTGTTTGATATTTGCATGTAAATCGACCATATTCTCAGTGCTTCAGGGTTGAAACTAAATTGACTATCAAGGACTAGTGCAAAATAAATACGTTCAAAGACGAAGCTCTCTTAAGACCAGGCATAGTCTTAGTTCCGTGTAAACAGAGAAGAATAGTCGTAGACGAACAATTTGTTATTTGAATAAATTGCAAAAAATCGTGAAAAAAATAGCTGCTAAAGAAGCTTGGTGTCAAATAATGTACCTACTACTGTGACATGAACACTCTATGGCTCAAGATTTAGAAGACGTAATACCCTTAGAAGATGCCATCGAGGTGTGAATTTGTATAAGTTGGATTTTTATTTCCATACAATATATACAATATATATATGTGTTCCATACAATATATGTGATTATTATAAACTTCTGGAGGAGTGCATGGTTACAGGGTGATTATAATGAATAATGCTTGTAAAAATACTGTGTTGTAACATAAAAGCAGCTTGTTACATCTTCACTGGTCTCCCGTCTACTGTCAACTGGACTCGTAAATGGATAGAGGCCTTTGCCCATTCGATGGATCTAGCAAGCTGATAGATTATTTGCATAAATTTGTCTCCCGTTTGCATCTCTGTGAAATTCCTCATTTCCTTTGACATTAGTCAACAATTCAAACTAGTTGCTCATATACTCTGTATGCTAAGACAGAATGCTTAATTTATTTACTTTGCTCCCGCTGCGCAAACCTTCAAGGCAGCTAATTACTTGGTAATAAATATTCACTAATGAATGACAAACTTAGGGAATAATTAACAGCAGCTATTTTTAGTCTGGGAAGTTGCTGCTTCTCTTATTTTTAGAAAATTTTGGTAGTTAGCCTTCTATGATACTCGTATTTGTAACACTTAATTTTTTTTGTAGTAGTCTTTGTCTCTGAGATATTAATTCTATGTGAAAACTCCCAGATCTGACAGGGAATCTTTCAAACGTCGCATTGCCAGGTACGATATGTAACATAAATAAATAATAACAAGTTTATTTTCTCTTAAAAAGGTAGGATACTTGGTGCTTAAACTAGGTAGTGTAAAAGCTATTGGTGGGAGAATAACACAAAGGTAGGTGGTAGATAGTATTTAGAGGTATGCTTATCCAAATATTTTTAAACTTACGACCTTGTCGTGGTCATCCCGTGACCACGACTGTTGAACACAGTCGTGGTCACGGGATGACCATGACCACGACAGTGTGGAAGCCTATTGTAACGTCGGGAAAAATAGGTAAATAAACGCGATAAATATCCGTTAAATAGTACTTACAATTATGCTTATCTACCTGTGTTGGTAAAGACTGGTGCTTATTATGACTGATGTGAAAAAATCATATTATTATTGAAAACTGTTGTATAAAAAAGTCTTGGCATGTTCATAATAAAATGTCTTCCTTATTACCGAGATACTTATCGTGACCTTTAGTTTATTAATAGCGTTTAATTTTGCGCGCTATCTTTGAAATTTTATCAAAACAGCAATTTGCCATTAAACCATGTACAAATGTATTTTATGTATTTAAATACGGCAGGGTCCGCCGTTATCAACACCGTAAATTATTTGACAAGAGAGGATTAATCTTTATCTCGTTGGACGTGCTAAGGGCTTCTACAGACAATAATTTTCGAGATCCTGGTTTGAGAATTGTATGGTTTGCTAGCATTTTTATCCCAGGCTAGGTTTTGGTCAATGTTCGTAGTATCAGTATCATAACTAGAACTAATAACAATTTTGAAAGCATACAAAAAGTTTCACATTTTGGATATTTCATTTAAATCGTTGTATTGAGTATTTTATTGAGAACATATTTTTTTGGTAATAGACATATTGATAGGTAGTTATGAAATGTTCAGCACAATTGTGTACAATATTATTGAAATGAATTATTAGGCCAGTTGTGGGATGGGCGGATGATATCAGGAGCGGCACAGGACAAACCTGGATGAGACTAACTATGGGTCATAAGGAATTGCACGAGAGTTAGGGGTCTTCTTATACCTAAGCCATGATAATGTACAATACTGACTATATTTGCTGCTCACACATTACAAGTAAACCGCTTCGTCACATGGCAGAGAAAACCCTGATTTCCTGCTTTAAGCAGGAAATCAGGTTGTAAATGATGATGATTGAAAGGCTCATTGTAGGGATGTGTGTAAAGGTCCTTATTTTTCTCTGCCATGTGACGAAGCGGTTTACTTTAATTAAAGACACAATAATGTGTGGTCCGTTATCGGTCGCCTTGTCAAACTTAATCTGTGCAGATTTTGTTTAAATTGAGTGCCTGATTAAGCGAATAATTTGTGGATGTGCCCAGCAGTGCCCATCCAATTAATGGTGTTATTTTTGTGAATTAGTTTTCGTTTTTTTGACATTGTTGTCGGTATTTGTACAGTCGTAGAGTAAAGTCAAAGGTTTTTCACACAGACACTTGAATTGGATTTATTTCTCTTTACGACAAAAAAATACGAGTTACCTTGTGGTTTTATAGAACAGGTCTACCAACAGATTAAACCCTCCATCCATCCAACCATGCCCAGCGTGGGGATTATGGCACTACATCCTTGTGATAAGAGCCGTTATGGCGCTTATCTGGGGAGGCCCTAGACCTAAGACCGGCAGCCATGGACTAGCTTAATGCTGTAGATAGAAGTGTAATCTATAAACTCACGTATAAGTATTTAAATCACTTTGTTACCCAAAAAAATCCAGTGTGCTTAGAGCGAGCTTTCGCTGTTGTTTGTGGTTGTTTTGAAAGAGAGATCGATTTTCATTGGTTCGTTAGGACAGTTCTTGTTTTAACACTAAAGTCATTTAAAACGGGATATTTACCATAATTAGATTTTTGAGTTATCCAATATTTCGGCACAGTTTCATGCGCCATGATCAAAAAATGAAAAATGACAAAAAATGAGGGTAGATCGGTATGTCTGCCCATAAAAACTTACTCGCAGTCGCAGTGCCTTCAGTTATTCCGTGATCATGAAACTGTGCCGAAATATTGGATAACTCAAAAATCGAATCATGGTAAATATCCCGTTTTAAATGACTTTAGTGTTAATAACCATGATAGTTTCAAAAGTTTTATAGTTTTTGTTTTGATTCCATTCCATACAAACTGTAGGCTTGAAAAACCAATTTACGTTGAAAAAACGCCATCTAAAAAACATTATAACATTGTGGGTATTCCACGAAAAAAAAACAAATTAAGTCCTGTTGTTCTTCGAATCGTAACAACGTTCCAAACATGGAAACTCGAAGCGTTTTTAAATCTATCCCGAAGTTGCCGCTGATTAGGCAGGGTTTGTTTTGCTTGGTATCAAACAAGTTTGGGATTGCATGCATTTGCATAGAAATCAGGTCACCTGCGCTTACCAGACAGACACAACTTCTACTCTATGGCCATCGTATGTGGTTAACCAAAAAATACGTAGATTTTTTTCGATTAGGTACGATTCGAGAACTCTTCCATGATTACTACTTTCCTAACTTGTTTGTGGTATATTTTTGTATTATAAAGCCCCGCTTGCATAGACATTGTAAAATGTTTTTTAGCTAACTGGTTTGTTTTTGTTTTTCTGTAATGTATAATGATATTCATATTAAATATGATAAGAATTAACTAAAAGATAAGGTACTCTATTGCATTGGATGTGCCCGTTATATATTATAAAAAAATAATAAAAAGTCTAGGTATACCTAAGTATTAAAATGTTACGTTTTAATTAGTAAATAAATAATGTATGCATATTTTAGAAACTCACAACTTTTTTGCCTGTTAATGTTCTTGTACTAGCGGGCCTAAGTTTAATCTTTACAGATAGCCGTCTGTTGTCTATGTGAAGGTCTAACGGTGCCTATGCAAACACGCTACCTAATGTGTTTACCTCTCATTCCAAACAAAAGCCAGGCCTTGCTCGGCACACATCGTTTGGTTTTCTCCTACAGATACTCAGATTATATTGATTATTGTATGTGTGTTAGTTTTAAGGTATATTAAAAAATATCTATATATGTAATATATTGTATTATGTATATCAGCTATCTAGTACCCATAACACAAGCTCTGCTTACCATGGGGCTAGATAATGCTGTGTGAATTGTCAAGCATTATTTATTTATTTAGTAAATACGGGGAAAGTAGGTAGGCCGAAAACTTTTTTGTAGTGACGAATTGTTGCCAAAATCGCTCGCATTACTAAGGACCGTAGAATAAGTTAAATAAGATCTCTTACTTTTCTATAGTCTGATGATCGATGATTACTTTATTATTATTATATTGGTATGCCTAGTTCTCCATCTAAAGAACGGCAACTATCGCCAAGAAATCAGTTTTCGGGGAATCGTGCCGTGTACTGAACTTATACTTGGTGTCTAGATTATTCGTAAGTGCTTACGTGGACTTGTCAAACTAGGTTTAAGAGACTTATATTTATCCAAGTTTTCCTTTGAGAATCGTAAATAGGCATGTCTAGAAAGTTATAACGCAATTTAAGTTGGATTTTGGGTACAAAATGAGTTTTGAACGCTGAGATATGTACTAATAAACTAACACTTTAAGTTTTAGTTAAGTGCAAGTAGGTACTAGAACTAGAACTGCAAACTTAAAATATTTAGTTTGCTGAGAAAACAAACTGTGTAGTCAAACTGGTATATGCAAAAATTATTTACAACCTTTTAAAGGTTGTAACATAATCAGTAAAGTCTGGCCAAATAAGATATTACTGAATAACGATGTGGGAGCCTATCTCCGTAAACATGAAGCTGCTATATCTGACGTGAGACTTCGAGGTGCTGTGAATACTTTTATCAGAAGTAAAGATTTGCTTTGGGACAAAGAACTAAAGGACTTAGTTATCATGTTGCCTAGAAATATAAAGTAGCATCATAATACATCTTGCTAACTCGTCTTCCGCAGATTAGCGTTGACAAAAATTTCGATAGGTATATCTCGAGATAAAACTTAACAAAGTGAGAATGGGAGTGTTTGCATAAACGCTGTAAGTATAGGAAGAATACCACCAATAGGATATCCATTAGTGGCTGATTACAGTAACAAGGACTCACCTTTTCCATTTGATACAAAATTAAATCAAGATCCCTCAACACTAAAGTTTGATCAAGTGAGAAACGTTGAAACTTTAGACCGCAGAAGCCGAGATAAATATTCATGAGTAAAACTTATTTCCGCAGCCTGTCCGTCTGTACATTTGTAATGAAACGTCTTAAAACAGTCTGTTTAATACTTTTAATTTGCAACTCTTTATTCCGCTGAGTCTTTGTTCCGTTTTGTTTGTGATATTTTACATTCAACGCTTTGTTTTACTGAGAAAATATCTTGCGAAAAAAAAGCCAGGGATTTTTCCTGAATGTTTATGACCGAGGGCGTATAAACGTTTAGAGCAACAGTGGCTTGGAATGAGTAGAGTATTTATTTATTGAAACATTTTATTTTCAACTGTTTGCAGTTAGCTCAACTATTTCAATTGTAAATACTTGTTCTAACTTATTATTTTCTTTGAATGTAATATTTTTTTTGTAAATTTATGGAAATAAACTGTTACTAGCGATAGCGGCCACACTTGTATTTAAACTGAACAAATACTTACATCATTCGTTCCATAGATTTGAAGTAGATATGCACAGATACATATGTATGTACATAATAATATATATTTTGGCAGGTTGGTAGACTTAGCACGATGTTTATGTTTTTTAACGATATGCCGTTTGCATTGACATTGTCTGATAAAATTATAAAATTAATGGGAACTTAGGAAGATTCTTTGATCTTTTCTTTCGTTCAGTGAGAGAGTCAGAGAGTATGTAAGTATCTAACTCAACCCCAATCAGAAATTGCTATTTTGTAACTTCTGTACCCTACCACCCAAACTTGAGTCTTCTTAACAAGCGCGTCTTTAGCAATATTTCAGTAAACGACAGTTCATTAATAGTCTTACGTTACGGAACCCTAAGGATTTTGTCGTGTGTAGAAGCTTTTATACTCAAATTTTGTTAGCCAAGAGTTGTTTTACGTCATTAACAAGTTTTCAGACGACCACGAGCGCACGCGACGAACTAAGCTATAGTCGTATAGAAATGAAATCTTCAAGAATTAATTGCCTTATAAAAAAGAGACTATTTTTGAGTGGCAAACGTTCGATTGTTATGTGAAAGCATAATTAGACGTCCCTTTGGACGGCAACATTATTAAAATGAACGTACCAATGTTGCACAAAAATTTTGATTTAATGTGGTTCATCTGCGAAAATAGGAAAATCAACGAATAAGTAGGTATTTTTAGATTTTCCTGGAAGCTCCATTGAAACGAAGCCAGAAGAACTGTCAATATTACCGTAGCACAAATTGGTGTAAACTAAACTTATAAATAGGCGGGAAGGATATTGTTTCATAGCTGTTATTTGAAAATGGAATATACATACGTACTTGTAAAAACAGTTATAACGTATAAGAACTAAGTAAGCACATGCGTACGTACGTAGCATTTAAATACTTACCTTTGGATCAGCAACCCCTATTCTGGCCTCCCGATAATTTTGCCTGTCCTATGCAGTCTTCAATACTTCGATTGTAACTTATGCAAGCTGCTCGTGGGACCTCCGCGACACCGCTGAAAAGCTGTGGTACAAGCGAAGTTAGAATCGTATACCTATGATTAAATAAAATAGCTCGAAGCTAGGAGTGTCACTTCTATATTGTATTTTCTATGCTTCCACGACTAAAGAAACTCCTTAACTTCAGTAATAAAACACGTTTAGAGACTTTGTGAAACTTTATAATGTTATGAACACGCATAAGTGAAGCCAAGCTACTTGATGTTTTGAGAATATAAGAACTTTGTCGTACGGAAATGAAATTTAATTTCGAGATCTTTTTGAAAACACCCTTCCTACGCCAATCGGAGTGCTGATTCAGGAAAGATTGCTGTTTTAATCGGAATTGAATTTACACTTTATACGTCTTATTCTTGTCGAATGTTTCCATAGTGACGGCAAAGTACCCACCGAATCTCAGTACCTAGAAAACGTATCACATCATTTACGTATATTAACATCGATGTCGATAAAAATCAAATTTGTTACACGGATTCCTACGACATAGATTGAATTTGTTTTAATGAAGTAGATTTAGACATCTCACAGAGTAAAACGAAAGAAGTTTGTCCAATACAAATAACATGAGTATCCAATGTAAAGTTTATAGAGCTAGTGTTCACTAACTTCTCACACCCACGAGATAACGATACCAACAGAAAAGCTACGCAAGTTTCTAAAGTAACGACTTTTATTCCCTAAGAGTCCGAACACCGATCATCTAACTAACCACACCCGTCAAAAACATCTGCCTGAAAGTGCTAACTTTGCCTCTATAACTTAGACAATTTTATTTTCACCTTCTAAGTAGCTCGTAGAAATACTGACTTTGCAAAGTCATCTGACGTAAACTGGCACTCTTAAACTAAACAGACACTGAACTTTGCGCGCTCGAAAACCAGAAAGTTTCGGCAGGGTTATGGTTGAAGCTAGGTCACTTTGTAAAACTTCACTGCAATTATCTTATGATGCAGATTATCGGCCGGAGGTTGAAAGTTGAAAGTTGATATAAATTTAGAAGAAAATGTCTACAATCATGTCAATCAGTCAGTCAGTGAATCAGTGGTAATCTAGCTTTATACTATAGTAGGACTTTCTTCCACTAGTGGACAAAAAATTGAAGTGAACAGTAAAATAATTTTATTTGATAATAATTTATATATAAAATATGACTTGTCTAAGTGCTTTTTTTGTAAGCCTAAAGAAATAAATGATTTTTTACTTTACGTTTACTTTTACTGACTAGTTGTTGAGGTGTGCGCGAGCTGCTCGCGGCGGTTATGTTGCGGTTGTGTAAGTTTTCAAGTTACGGCAAAATATTTAAAAGTGGCCTGAAAAGATCCTGCACACAGAATGTTATGCCATTTTTTCAAAAAAATAACTAGATTGATCAAAAGCAATTCTCTAGAAAATGCTCATTGCGCACCTCAGGGCTAGGAATGGACGAATAGGACTGATCTAGCTATCTTCCATCAATCCTTCAAGTTTACTATGAATGTGATGGCTTTGATCGATAACGCAGCTCAACTCTTGCTATATGATATATTTCAGTTATTTGCTAGTTATACATAATCTCTTCTACTAATTTGTTTGGCTATGGAAAGAGCTATGCTCGGAGTTTCTCTGAAGGATAGGATTCGTAACGAATACATCCGACAGAGAACCAAGGTTATCGACATAGCTCAAAGAATTAGCAAGCTAAAGTGGCAGTGGGCCGGCCATATCTCGCGAAGAACCGACGGCCGATGGGGCAAACGTGTTCTTGAGTGGAGACCACGACTCGGGAAACGTAGTGTAGGACGCCCTCCGACCAGGTGGGATGACGACCTGCGAAAGACTGCAGGTAGATGCTGGATGCGGCAAGCTGAAGACAGGGCGCTATGGCGCTCATTGGGGGAGGCCTATGTCCAGCAGTGGACTGCTATAGGCTGATGATGATGATGAATTTGTTTGGTACCTACTAGGTACGTTTTAACATAGCAACCTTTTGTTTTGTTTCGATTCTTGGAAAAAGAGCTTTCATTTAGCTTGGATAACATGGATTAATGAAACATTTTTGTTCGAATTATTTATTAATATTATTTTAAGTGGAATTTTTAGATCGACTACAAATAAATTAATAAAAAAAACGTTCAGGAGAATAAAAAATAAAGTAAAGGACGAATACATGTTTTATTTTATTTCAGTAAACGAATCTCAAATAAATAATTTGCTTCATGTACGATGCAGCGCAATCGTGCATTTAAGTATAGGTAAGCTACCTAGTTATTGTGAAAGTATCGATATTATTAAGATCAAATGTTATACGCGTTACTTAGTTCGTTGCATCAGTACAAGTTTTCACCTCATCGTGGTAGGCACTTGTTCAAATACCAATCAATTTATATTTTTTTATTAATATTATAAAGAGGATAGGTTTGATTTTTTGTTTGTTTATTTGTAACTAGCTGCGCCCCGCGGCTTCGCCCCCGTGGAAATCGATTTGTCAAATGGTTTTTTTTAATATCCTATGTTAGACTCCTGGTTCTAACCTACCTTCCCACCAATTTTCAGTCAAATCGGTCCAGCCGTTCTCGAGTTATAAGTGTTGTAACAAACACGACTTTCTTTTATATATGTATATAGATGAATAGGCTCCGAAACTACTGGACCGATTTGAAAAATTCTTTCACCGTTGGGAAGCTACACTATCCCCGGTGAACATAGGCTATTATATTTTCTAAAAAGTTAGGGATCCTTACTAAAACCGTGCGTAGCCGGGAAGGTCCTCTAGTTATCAATAAAGGAGTTCTTTATCAATCTCTTCGTATCATTTCTATCACATCCCGTGCAATTTGTTTTGAAACTAAAAACCACGTTAAAATCTTGTTTTTTCTGGACGGATTCGAAAAATTCTTTCGTTGTTGTATGGATATTGATGCCGACGTGGTTCACACACTATTTTTTAAGGAACCACGTCTGCATCAATCTCCATACAACAGAAAATAATTTTTCGAATCCGTCCAGAAAAAACAAGAACATAGAACCTCCCTTTTTTCCCTCCCTTTCTACATTTTTGAAGTGGTTTAATAATAACATCCACGATTGCTGAATATTACTCAAGCGAGGTGACGAAAAAAGTTAAGACATCACAAAATCACTTAGCACAATTTCCTGGGAGAACTCAGCCGATAGAGGAAAAAGAAAATTGGAGTTAAAAGTGGTTTTCGCTGTCATTATAGCTCATTCTGTAAGTGGGATTTTAGGGGTCCTCAAATAAATTATATCAAACAGAAATACGTGTGTTAGTACAGTTGAGTTTCGAGTACAGTCAAATAAGTTGTTAGGAATACTCGACACAGAAAAAAATATTCTATATAAAGCTTGTGCTACCCATCTTATGGTGAGTGAATAATTTGTTTACAACTTAGAAATCTCAGGTTTCACGTGAAATTGACATAAAATTAGCAAAATACTGCTAAAGATCCTCGTCGACTATTTGCCATATAGCAGTTCTGGGCTCCAGTTTCTATTGCCATAATAATATGGCTTGCTTGGTACGTGAATGGATATAGTACTACTATTTTGAAGAATTACTCCTGAATTTCTACAAAATATCAGTTTGTGTCTGCCATCATTATAAAAATGGTATTAAATACATAAAAGACAATAGTTTTAAAAATATAATAAACGTAGAAAATTTGTGTTTTTAGTACGGAACCCAATAATTGTCAAAGATACTGCCCGTCTATCGTATACAAGAGCGAGTTAAAAGCCTCTCAACTATTATTATCTTGGTCTTACCTGAAATCTCAGGAGATATACTTCACTAATTGGTAAAATACGAGCACTGTCGTATTGGATTCTACATTGTTTTTAACGAGAAAATAATAAATAATTCTCGCGTAGATACATATAACGCCTAATATAATTTTTATAACACTTACGGGTTTGCTAGACCTTTTGCAAATGATAACAATATTTTTTAAAGATTTATAAGGTAAGGTATAATTCAAATATTGCCAAAATATATAAGCATGAAGCTACATCGTTTTTTTTTAAATGAACCAGTTCATCGGTTTTTATGGTTTAACCATCAAAGTTAAAATTCAAATCAATTTTTTTTACATAATTGACCTTGGCAGTTAGATTTTGAGTTGTAAAGGTACAAACAAAGGTAGATACAAAAGGAGACTACTAAAATAACCCGAATTTCACATGACCTGGATAATGCCGTAGGATTAGCGAAATAAGGGTCAAGATCTTAGATTAGAGCCAACCACTAGTTAATTAGCAAAGGTGGCTTGTGATAACGTTAATATACGCCTCTGGAACCCAAATTCACAGTGATAAGGTTGAACGTACAGACATTTTATCCCAAAACAAGTCCCAACTTATGCAAGCCAAAACTACTGAACATTGTTATTCCAACCAAAATTATAATTAAGCTGCCGTTTTAATTTAATAAGCATAAGTACCGAAGGCGGGTGAATTAGAGCGTAGAACAAGTTAACCACAGTACAGTTATTATGCATCCCTAGCACTGAACTGTAAAGCTGGCGCCTGACTGATAATACAATTGATATTATTTGATGACCGACATAGAATATGACCGACATATCTCCTACAAAGAAATAAGCACAAGTGAAATTTAAAGCACAAGCTACATATTATGTAGCTTGTGCTTTATATTCCACTTGATTACAAAATTAAGCCGTAAATGTCAAATTTGGGCTACAGAATGACGATATGGCTGGACGAGTTTTAAATTTGCTTTACACACGTGTGTATAGAGCTTTCGGATACTTTTGAAGGATTGACTTTGCTCCAAGCTTCGATTTTTGTAGATATACAAAACAGTACCATCTTGTTCTATGAAAGAAAAATTGAAATGAAAGAAAGAAAAGAAACTGGCATATATGGAACACGATCACACATTTCACGAATATTGTCTTCCACATTTCATCATACTCACATTGTTTACTTACTAAAACTTTATATTAATCTCAGTATTTGGGTTAGCTCTTGAACCCTAAGTCTTAATAAACTATTTCTCTACATAGAGCATCTCTTAAAAGGCGGTGACGTAGTAAACTGAATATATGGAATATACTCGATATTTTGATACATGGTTAAAAAATCGTTAGGTTTTTGATAATATCACTAAAAAAGCTAGGTTTTATTCAAACAAAAAGGATAGGCATCTATATCCAATGATCAAGGTATCCGCCGGCCCCAACGGATCGAAGCCTTATAACTTAAATTATTTTTATAAGCATACTAGCGGCCCGTCCCGGCTTCGCCCGGGTGGTCATTTGTTTCAGGCAAGTCATTTGTTTCAAAAAATAATTAGCGAAATCGGTTCACCTTCTCTCGAGATTTGCGTTTAGCAACACATTCAGCGATTCATTTTTATATTATAGATAGACTTAAATGTGTTGATGACCCTCTAAATATAAAAGTATATAGCTTGAATTATTCATATTCCCCTACAATTTTTATTAAATTTGTATCTTTGTGACATAATGCAGGCATAATTATCACGTCCGCTATACCCACGACCCCGCTAATTCCAAAACAGGGCCATAGAGGAATTTGTTCATCTCAAAAGTACTATCGCCGGGCGGGGTTCCAACATCTTGTACCCCGTACATTTAATTTACACCCCACATAAATGTGAGGTTATGATGATTAAGGGCCACAATGTCTTGTTGTAAATTGCTCATAACAAAAGCCGTATATTATGATACTAATTAATATAAAGCGGGCATCTTGTAGGGGATAATTATCGGGATCGTAAAAGGGTTTATATGGCCAGGCCCATAATATGAAATAGGTAGCGTTTGTTGTTTTAGATATGTAGATACATACAAGTAGATTCAGGTAAAAACAATATTACATTGTTGTTAGAAGCGCCTTGAAGCCTATGTTAGGTTTAAGAGCCTTTATTCCTAAAATGCGCAGAAACAGTACTTTTCAAACCCGTTTATATCATGAACCACTTATCTTATAGTATATGTTATTTACTAATAATTTTAGGAAATTTTAGTGTCCAACGAGTTTGACTATAAAATATTTCGATTAATATAGTATGTACGCGTTCTATCAAGATAACTTGTGAGAGGTTTTCATAATTTCCTTTTCAGCATCAGTTTCGAAGCTCAAAATAATAGAAAATACTGACATAGAAAAAATATAACCTACTGATGAGATCCTTGGCTAAAAAGTAAATTAGATAGATGTTTGGTTTTGGTATCCTACTATGAGAAATTAAAATTCAAAAAATGTGAAATATTACGAATATTTCACATTTTTAAATGATGTTTTTACCGATATACCTTATTTAATTTAATATAATAATAGCCTACCAATAAAGTGGAGCATCTTTTTTAAAATCATACATTTAAAATTTTTATGATTTTGTTGCTATTATTTTTCTATAAATATTTAATGAGCGACGTGACCACACTCTAGAAAGCCTCGCGGCGGACTGATTTTCGCGCAGCGTTTTATAGTAGTTTTAAAATATTTATAGAAAAATAATAGCAACAAAATCATAAAAATTTTAAATGTATGATTTTAAAAAAGATGCTCCACTTTATTGGTAGGCTATTATTATATTAAATTAAATAAGGTATATCGGTAAAAACATCATTTAAAAATGTGAAATATTCGTAATATTTCACATTTTTTGAATTTTAATTTCTCATAGTAGGATAACAAAACCAAACATCTTTTTAAGTAACTTTTTAGCCAAGGATCTCATCAGTAGGTTATATTTTTTTCTTAATTAGATATGTCAGTATTTTCTATTATTTTGAGCTTCGAAACTGATGCTGAATGGGAAATTATGAAAACCTCTCACAAGTTATCTTGAAAGAACGCGTACATACTATATTAATCGAAATATTTTATCAAACAAACTATTTGGACACTAAAATTTCCTAAAATTATTAGTAAATAACATATACTATAAGATAAGTGGTTCATGATATAAAAGGGTTTGAAAAGTACTGTTTCTGCGCATTTTAGGAATAAAGGCTCTTAACTTGATACAGAGTTCTCACCTATACATTAGCTAAACTCGATGTAGAATGTATGCAAACCAACCGCCCATAGTTATAATCTAAAATTAACTCTGTTGCCGAGTATTTTTTACGTCTTGTTTACTTGTCAATGTAAAATCTTCAATAAATATTGAAAGTCGACGCAAATCAAGTGAGTTTTAGTCAATTTTAGGCTAATATAGTAGTTTAATAAGGGGTCATAACATCTAGTATAACCATGTGCGCAAAAAAAACTTTATAGTGGACTAGTGAATGCGCCAAATTCCTGCACTCTCAAAATCCAACGGCATGACTGACTAACACAACCGAAGAGAAATCAGGCACACGTTGAACGTAAGCTGTTTTCATTTCCGAGGCATGAGGGTGTGACACCGCCAAATTTCTGACTCCGGGTTGCTACTGTAAAATTTTTTTGCTAGATAAATCCCTAACAACTTTTGACCTGCCCAGGATTAGAACCCGGACCTCATTATAAGCGGTTTGTTATATTATAATATCATAAATAATAGATGTCTCTTATCATCTCTTATTTTGTAAGATCTAACCACATACACCTAAATCTAGATTTATGACACTTCGTTCGTATATTTTTATAAATATATAAACTTAATAGTTATCTCAATAATTATTATAATTTCTGTAATCTGCGCGACTAAATAAAAAGGGGAAAAAATCTTAAAAATCTTTATTAGCTCATTATTAGAATTCCTAGAAAATTTCAAACATTGTATAAAAGCTTTTCAAATAAGGGCGTAAATTAAATGTTATAAAAATATTTTAGAAACCCTATCCTCAGGGCAATATCCATTATATCCAGGGCTGGTATTTACGAAGTGTGCCTGTGTAGTGTTAACGACTTTTGGCAAGCTCGCTGTGAGTGTGCCGTGAAATCTAAACAATAAACAAACTGTTTCCGACGGCAGAATTTACTGGGCTTGTTTGTATTGATAAAGCTAGGGATACTTAGCAATTCGTTTGCAACTTGTTATCAAATTTTTTTTTATATCAATAGTAAATAGCTTGCTAAGAAAGCTAAGAAGCTAAGAAATGTAAATAATATAACACATGATTTTATTTTGAGGTCAGATCTTTTGGATTTCATTGATTTGACGACCGATGTAGCGCGGTGTGCGAAGGTCCGCCTGCGACGCAGGAGGTTGCGGGTTCGATTCCCGCCTCGGAACAAATGTGTGTACGATCTGCAGATATTTGTTTCGGGTGTTCTGGTCGTTTTCTATGTATAATAAAAAATATCTATCTATGTAATGTATTGTATTATGTATATCAGTTATCTAGTACCCATAACACAAGCTCTGCTTACCATGGGGCTAGATAATGCTGTGTGAATTGTGTCCAGCATTATTATTATTATTTATTTCATTCGTTTAAAAACTTAGTATTCAAACATATTTTCAAGAAAATTTAAAATTATGTTTGAATACTAAGTTTTTTATATCAAGAGAGCTATGTTAGGGTCAGTTCATACCGAGACATGACGCAACGCAACGAAGCCCACAATTTTTTAGATAGTGATTAAAAATATTTATCTACAAGAAAAAAAAACACGTTATCTTCAAAAAATTATAATGCAAAGATTCTAGGCAGAGACAAATAGCTAGAGGGTAAATAATTTAAAATAGCACAAACCTGTACAGAACAGCAAATTTTAAGTAAAACGTCTACAAAGCCGCGGGAGATACTAGTACTCAATAAACGAAGAACGGAGTCCGAAAGCACTGATCGGATCTGTTACTCGGAAACTCGCAACAGAACCAACAGTCGACAGGTGTTTTTTATTGCGACCCGTTGATTTAGCACTAGAGAATTCGCCATTAATCACGTCCCAATAGACACGAATAGAAACAAAACAAACAATACGGTGTCGGAATCCGTTGCGAAAGTTGCGATGTTTGACGGGACTTTGAATCTCAACTTTTGAGATCGTATTGGATTAAGGGTCACCTCGTCGGGATGCCATGGCGACATCGCTTGCAATATATCCAAACTGATCATTCTGTATTGTAGGCAGCTAATTGACTTGGCGACCTTTTGGAATCGTCGCCAATTATGGATGTGTGGCCGCGACCAACGCGACGGCTCGCTTTTGGAATCTGGACACTGGCAAGCTGGCGACGTTGCCTCACTCATTCAGTAGCCAAACAGACGCCAGTTGAAACACGCACTCAAGAATTACACGAACTGAATAAGACAGACACACGGGCACGAGCTTCTCTATCTGTTGACCTTCGGTTGCGAAAAGTACCCAGCCTAGGCCTTTATGTTGCCAGCGACGTCGCTGTGGCATCTCGGTGGAGTAAGGCCCTAAGCTAGAACTGGAACATTCATAGATTCAAAATAGACGCATTTATGAATAGAACAATAAATCTCATCGTTACTCTAGACTCTAAAAGATTTCATTTCAAGACATGACCAGATCAAAAATAAAACAAATTAAAATATTTCAAACGTAACATCAGCCTCAAAAAAATACAATTTGTTCAAAATGTCGCGAGGACATCAATGAAATGTTAAAATACTCTCAGCAGGAGGGGTTCAAACGAGCTATTGTTTAACAAGATTATACCAAACCTTTCACAAAACTTGGCCAAAAAGTCTCCAATACTGACTTAGTTTTTGTAAATCAAATTCGAGTATTTCCAAACACATTAGAGAATGCTTGAAAGGTTGTAAAAATGCATTTGTTAACACGAAAGCGGTATGCTTGCGGCGACAAAAACCTACGACATCTCTAGGTTTTGAGGAACGTCTGGGAATATTTTGCGGGGACGTGCGATGGAATCAAATGAACATAGAAATTACTTCAGTTAAAATAAGTATCCGAACAAACGCGTCGTTTGGTTATTAAAATGTGTTAAAAATTCAGGTTCTGTTGATTTATAAATGTTAGTTATATTTATGAATCAACTGAACCTGGATTTTGATTAAATCAACAATAATATTTTTTCTTGAGTATGAAGGTTGGCAAAGCTGAGGTATCTAATGTGGTCTAGCAGAATTTCAATCACGGCTACCAGTCTCAACGGATACTAGACAGGATATATTACAGTAAATGCACAAGTGTGTGCGTAAACACACATACAGGTGCACTTTCTATTCCCTCACTCTCATAATCCAATGGGACGGCAGACCGACACCATCGGTGAGAGGTCAGGCATAAGACCAACGGCTCAGGCACAAGTACCATTATTAACTGCATAAAAAAAAAGTACAAGACTTACAACGACTTACTAGAATTTACTGGTAAAAATATAAATTGGACTTCAATCTAACCTTCGTCTAACGTCTCTTCTACAAAATTATAGTTCTTTGACATGCTCGAAGAACGCCCCTAACGAGATGGCAAACGCTTTAACACAACATTAAATTGCATGCGGTTGGCCGGAATTTTTAAATCCCGTGTCAAAATTTAAATACGAGTTCCCACTAAAAGAGTACTTAGGTACCTGAGCACAACTATTATATATAAGTTTCTTCGCTAACAAAATTGAGGAGTTATTTAATATAATATTCGCTTTGCTGCTGTTTTTCTGGTCAATTACAAAAACTTGGGTCTCTTCAAGATAGGAATGAGTAAGTATTTTCTAGGCCTTCGTTCGTGATATATCGTTGGCCAAATCTTCACTTTCCATCAGGTGATATTGTGGCCAAAATGATCTTTATTGACTGTAAAAACAAATATTAAAAATATCATATCTAACACCTATTCAGTGACACCTAAGCAAAGAGTTGCACAATGGAAAATGACGCCAACAAAACTCCGTCACTTAAATTATATAATAAAGACAACTTCAAAACATAATTTATGAACAAGTAGCTATATTTTACCCTACTTTACGACACTAGTCTTTATATCCAAAGCGACAATGCCTATAAACGTGGTTAATAAAAATAAACGCCGTTCTAGTTTACATTGTTCGATATAAGGTTGTAAATCAGCCTCGAAACGTTACAAACTTTGTAAAGGCTCACACACGCTGGCAAAAAACACGACGCATCGGAAAATAAAAAGTTGTTAAGTTGCCAAAAGAAGGTCTCGTAATCAAGAAACTTTAATAAATTATTCATAGGTTCAAATCGCTCTGATACTTTTTTATTTTAGCCATTTATGGTCACTCTACCATTGTTGCAGCAAGAAGATAAAGCAATCGAAAATTGGATGGTATATATTTTTTCCTTAGGTAAGCCATAGTTGACTTGGTCCTCGGAAAACAATAATTTACCGTTCTGATGCACTGTGAAAAACCTTTACAAAAACGAAATGCTTAAGGGTCCACGCACACAGTTATAAAAACGGCAGAATTTGCGGTGGCGTACATAATTGTCTCGCGTTTTGGTCGTGTTGCATCAACGTAAATAAGCGTATGGTGTCTGAAGGAATATTGTTGTAGTCTCCCATCTACTAGAGAAAATAACCGCATCCAATTCTACTTAAGTCAGTATGAGAAGGCTCATAACCTTAGTAATACTAACGTTATGAGGCTATTAGAAAGGGATTACCCACATTATAAGGGCATGCGGACAGTTTAGCTAGAAAATGGTCTTCCATTCTGTGATGATGTATTTAAGTAAATGTTATTTGGTGAGTAAATACGACAATCTGTTTTTGATGGGTTTTACTTATGTTGATTGTTCATAAAACGTTTAAATATAGATGGCCAAAATTTGGGATCAAACAAAGATCTAACAGGAAAAAAAATGAAATGCATCACAAGAAATAACTTAATAAAAATTATTAAATTCCTATGGATCAGTTGAGCTACCTATAGATTGTTTGCCACAGTCTGCAGTTAGCTCCATTGTTTTATTCTAAATGCTAGTTCTATTTGTTTATAATATTTGATAGCGACTAAAGATTAAATGTTATAATTATCTAATAATGTTATCAGTTATCTAGTACCCATAACAGAAGCTCTGCTTACCATGGGGCTAGATAATGATGTGTGAATTGTCCAGCATTATTTATTTTATTTTTTATTTATTATAATAATTACGTTCATAGATACGTTTTATGAATATTTTGTACATACAACTCATAACATTTTAAAATTGAATTGTAAAATATTTACTACCTATCCTACCTATTTCTTTTTCTCAATAAATTTTTAATCACCAACAAGTTTCTCATAAAACAATACGAACCTGCCATTGGATGGCCATTGGCTGGCTTTAGAAGGCAGTAGCGTCATGATCTTCAACAGAGGCATTTATAACACCACTGTCTCTGCCGACAGTGAAATATTCTGTGCAAGTGTATGTTGGGCCTAAAGTGGTCTCACTGGTCTCGAGAGTTGGTCTCCATACAATGGAACATCGATTATTTTGGCAGGCGCTGATAGTAATTGGCACATAAATAGTTTTTAAAACGACAACGGATGCCTTTGATGTTTTATGTAATGTGCTGTTGTAAAAAAGTGTCTGTGAAAATATTTACAGTTACGAGTGTTGTATGCCCAAAATGCTGTGACAGAAGGACTTCATAGCGATCTTATCATAATGATTTGTTATTTGATCTGCGAATTTTGGATTATATTTATTTTGTAACCGACTTCAAAATAAGGAGCCTCCTCAGGTCGGCAGTAGTATATGTTTTTTTATAGATATACATTACTTAAACCGATCCGCATTTTATATATAAACTGCTGCTATGGGCTATTGGAGATTGATAGAGAAGAAGGAGGCTTGGCAAGGTTCTTATAGCATAGTTAGATTCTCACCTCAGGAAGGATAATATACTGGAGCTATGATGCCGCAGAGGCTCTGTTAGAGCCTTCATCCTTCTCCGTTATCTGTAGGAACTGGACCTCTTTTTTCGGCTGCCAGACTATAAATGCTCCTGTTCTGGAATCAAAATCATCTTAAGTCAATTTAGGTCAATTATCTCTGGTATGTTGACCTAAATTCTACACTGGCAAAAATGGAAACAGACATAATCAAAAATAAGTCTTGGTCGAGTGTTTTGAAACAGACGAGATAGGAATCGCACTTTATTTTTGGAGATAAAAATCATCTTTATGATATTTCACAAATTAAAAAAAATACTAATTTAGGCGCTCATCGCTTTAGAAATGAAATTCTACAGTTTTCCTCCAACATTTCAGTACGAAAGTAATAACTAATAACGTAGTAACTACTTTCTGCCTCATATGGAACAGGAATAAGCCATTTTCCAAGTAGTTCTTGAATAAAATAAGTTACAAGATCATGAATTATAGAATCCAACATACAAAAGCTTGTTTTCAAATATCTATCAACATATGCTCGCTATAAAGTAGACTCCACCTTTCCCCTCCGGCGCGTTTACGATAACTGTATCCA
Source organism: Eupithecia dodoneata (assembly GCA_947044415.1). NCBI lineage: Eukaryota > Metazoa > Arthropoda > Insecta > Lepidoptera > Geometridae > Eupithecia > Eupithecia dodoneata. The sequence goes on from OX345665.1 coordinate 4,998,200, forward strand.
GATTGATGGGTTTTGACACCCGAAACAATGCTAACCGAATATCAGCACAGTACCTACTGACCGAGATGACCCAGTGAGAGTAAGTCACAACGTTTTGAACGCTCCTCGTTGATGTGATGATAGATTGAAGGTTCAAAGCCCCGTTATAGTTAAGAGCATTAAATTAACACCTAATTACGGTTCTTTTGCAATCTTCTCTTCACTACAGTTTTATTCGTCTTATGATTAGAAAATTACAGCACAAAGAGAATGCTTTATGTACAAAATAATAGGCACCTTCACCTTCAATGTGCTATGTGAAGTATTTGAACGAATAATGCTAGACATAAAATACAATATCCGCTAGGGTCAAACTTTTGATGCAAGTAATCCCATAATTGTTACTCAAAGTTCGAGTGCTAGAATAATATTGCAACTCACCCTCTTCTTAAAGTTATGAAAGATAACTCTAATATTTTTACAGGTTGTAAACTTCCACATCCAAAAGCAGCAATAAAAAATGCAGAAAACCTGGAAATTGGAAAGGGTTTTACTATTAAAAGCTTTTAAAAAACAAGGTGTATCGTATAGAGGGCGTACTAGGAATATTTTTGGTAAAAACCGTGGTGTCTGTTGAATTCTAACGAATTCTAGACCGAAACCGCTACTGCTAGTGGTTTTAAAAATGGTAATGGAAAAGAACACAGCTACAACTCAAAATACAGGAGTGCCCGGATCTACAGCGAGACTAGATCGGTGTTGTTTTCACAATTTCAATGCCTACGATTTGATTCAACTTTTAAAGTAAACATAGACGCAGCTTAGACGTCGGCGTCGATCATTTAATGGTATCAGAGCAGGTAGTAAACAATGCTTAACCAATCGTTCTGACAGTAACAGTTGGTTAAGCCACTGTTTGTAATAAAACTTTGATGAAATTGCTATGAAATATATGTTGGGTTATAAACATGGAGAACTCTCGCATTCAGCTTATTGACACAAGTTATTTTCTCATGCGCTCATAAAAACAAGCAATCTTATCTTGTAGGATGATGTTTGGATAAAATATGCTTTGGATCCGGCGAGACTGGTTTCAGACGAGAGTTCTGATAAGAAGGTCGATTCTGGGGTCATTTCAATGGCAATTAGATGTTTCACATTTATTGATCGTCACTATTTCTTTTTATGAGAATTCGTGTGGCACATCTATGAGAATTTTATTCATGATGCCAATGTGTTTACGAAGTTTTATCGGTGGAATAAAAGACGTGCTAACGTCCGACATTGATGGATCAGAGGGAGGCGTTATCTAAATAATTTTTCCACATTTTTATGTACCCTGAGAAGGATCAAGCCCCTCTCGAGCGGAAACAAACTATTTCAGTCGTATCTGGCCGAATCTTGGGATTTTATGTCAGCAATATGTTACTGTCATCGCTGACACAGCCACATTCCCGATAATACGGTGAGATTTCTTAAATACTACTATAATTATATTGATATAAATCGGTATTTCTTTCGGCATTGCTTTATCTTGTAAGCCTTGTTTATTCTTTGGTTTCGAAATATTTAAAAGATGCCGACATATTATAGGGCTTGAATGCTTTCGGGGTTTATTTAGGTTAATACATATAAGACGACCGATGTGGCGCGGTGGGCGAAGGTCCGCCGGCGACGCAGGAGATTGGGTTCGATTCCCGCCTCGGAACAATTGTGTGTACGATCTGCAGATATTTGTTTTGGGTGTTCTGGTCGTTTTCTATGTATAATAAAAAATATCTATCTATGTAATATATGGAGGCCAAAAGGAGGATCCAGCTGGGCTGGGCAGCATTTGGGAAACTACGTCAAGTCTTCACGTCATCCATACCGCAATGCTTGAAAACGAAAGTTTTCAATCAGTGCGTCCTACCCGTTATGACCTACGGAGCTGAGACGTGGACACTCACGATAGGGCTGGTCCACCAGTTCAAAGTCGCTCAGCGAGCTATGGAAAAAGCTATGCTCGGAGTTTCTCTGAAGGATAGGATTCGTAACGAATACATCCGACAGAGAACCAAGGTTATTGACATAGCTCAAAGAATTAGCAAGCTGAAGTGGCAGTGGGCCGGCCATATCTCGCGAAGAACCGACGGCCGATGGGGCAAACGTGTTCTTGAGTGGAGACCACGACTCGGTAAACGTACCCCCATATCTTTAGTCATTACCTCGACTTCGATTCAAACTCTACTCAACCTCCAAATGCGTTTCGGTATGCTTGATCGTAAAAAAATCCTTCACTCGAAACAGCCTTCGAGAATTTTTTCATACGAGTGGAATAACGAACTGTCATCTCAAGGTACCTCGCTACCTACCTTGAATGCTCCTCGAAATAGTTTGTTGTTATTTACAATGGATTTTGGAGACTATCTCAATTACATTTACGACGATGAAACCTACAATTACCCATCGCGAAGGTATATAAGAGAGGTTGATATATAACCAAATTAACGACTAAGCATACCAAACTCGAGCATGTTTTGGAGGAATGCTCGAAACGCCCTTGAACAAGTTTGAGTGGAGAATTATTTGAGGTAATGACTAAAGATATGGGGGTTAGTGTAGGACGCCCTCCGACCAGGTGGGATGACGACCTGCGAAAGACTGCAGGTAGATGCTGGATGCGGCAAGCTGAAGACAGGGCGCTATGGCGCTCTTTGGGGGAGGCCTATGTCCAGCAGTGGACTGCTATAGGCTGATGATGATGATGATGATGTAATATATTGTATTATGTATACCAGTTATCTAGTACCCATAACACAAGCTCTGCTTACCATGGGGCTAGATAATGGTGTGTTTGAACGCTTCTGTGTTCAAATAGGCTCACTCATACAAACAACCCCACAAGGGGATGTTTTGAGTTGGTAAATAATTATCGAGTTCGAAATAAAAATTAAAACAATGGCTAATAGGTTTTTGAAAAGACAAATCTAATAATCATGGTTTTTCTGTTTGCGGTTGTCATAAGGCGCAAATCGTCTCCAGCAAAATCCAATTTAACTTTCTCCGTCTTTACAAAAGATCAAATAATTGACCAATTACAATTTCCGTTTCCTGAAACAATACTTATTTCCTAATTAATAAGGTTTTGAAACAAACAGTACAAATGGCCAATTAATCTGTAGGAACAATAAATAACTTCGTCATCATTTATTCAGAACAACCGAAAAGGTGTCAGCGGTGAACGAGACAAACTGACTACGAAACAAAGCAGCTCCACCAGTTTAAATAAATTCTTGTTGTTGAGATTTGATATTCAAGCATCAACATTTTTATCCTACTAATATTATAAACGTCAAAGTTTGTAAATATGGATGGATGGATGGATGGACAACAAACATCCATCCAGGATGTTTGTTACTCTTTCACGTAAAAACTACTGAATGGATTTTAATGAAACTTCACAATAATATAGCTTACATATCAGAATAAAAAATAGTCTACAATTCATAAAGATACATAGTACATATATTATCCAAAATATCTATCACCACGCGGGTGAAACCGCCGGGCGCAGCTAGTCTTAAAAAAATTCACTAAAGTATGAGTTTGAAATATCCGTTTTTGATTAAGGTCCGATAATGATTACGAGAGATTCGTCTTATGACAGATTTGCACTGAGTTCGGACAATTAAATGGAACATTATGCAAAAAATGGTTCCTACCCGTTATTACCTTTTCTAAGTTAGGAACTTAATTAATTAGATTACCTCCATAAACGTGTCAGAAATATTTGTTTAGAATAAAAGGGGCGATGATTTTTTTTTTTATTTATTTACCAACTTAAAGATATTGTTACATAAAAAAGCTTAAAAATAACACGAGGGAAACCACAAAGGTTTGTATAGATGTGTTATTAGCTGAGAGTCAGCAGAATAAATATCATAGGTTTGACAATAAAGTTATTCAATTTCAGGCAATAAGATTATAAATTGGAATTAGATAAGTAAATTGGCTACTTCCCATTTGGTAAGCTTCCCATTTGGTAAACCTCAAACTGTACCTACTAAAAAGTTGCGTTTGGTAAACATTTTATATGTCATACATTCAGTCCCATTTCGTAAACATTTAAGTAATGACATGTATTGTTTCCCATTTGGTAAACTTTTAATTGAAATGGGTACAGTCAAGTAAAAAATCAAACACGAAACTGATGATAATATTGTCACATATATTTTTTAAATATTTTTATACACAGGTACAATGAAACATAAATAAAAAGTAGCGCTTACAAACATTTTTTTACAGTTTTACTAATATATAAAGTAAAATCAAATTTAAAATAATTAAAGAAAAATTACAGCTCATCAGTAACTGAATCAAACCCCCTGATAATGTAGGTTCGATAAGAAGTGCGATCTAAGTTTATATTTTATGTTATTGGGTGTTATATTGTCGAGTAGTTCTATTGGAAGTTTATTTATTTCATTGGTTTTTAATTTTTTAACATTATCAGCCTATGCTGGAAATAAGCCTCCAAAATTTCCTTAACTCGCTTTTACGCTTTTCGAAATAATACATATTATGTATTATTTCGATCATCGAACTAAACTTAAGAGACAGAATAATTATTCGAATATAAAAGTAGAAGATTCCTCAGACAACAATTATGTATTAGAGCATTAGTAATCAAGCTCTCAATTTTCTCAATGATAAACAAGAAAGCAGTGAACCAGCTAACCGCAATTACTGTGTCAGGGTGTAAATAAAGAGAGCCTAATAAATTACACTTTTCCAGACTTTATAACTCTCTTAATTAAAGTACAAACGTTTCCAAATTGGCAACTGTAAACAAATTAAATCAATCAAACTGTAATTTTAGTTCCGAACGCGTTCATGCCGAGTAAATATGGACGATTTGTTTTGGGATGTTTTGGTTTGACATGCGATTTTATAGTGCATATTAAGTTTAAATTATTTTAAGTTAAATTGTAATTGTTAGTTTTGAGTTAAGCCTACAAAAACGAATACATAACTAATGTAAATTTATCCTCTGCAAGCAAGCAATCCCTTAGCTACTATGTATATGCGAGGACACATAAATGGTTATAAGTTATTATTTAAGTTATCTGTTAAGTGTGTAAAACTGTTTGTCTTCCGAATAAAGCAAAATAAATAAAATCCCTTTGTAGTCTTCATATCCATACCAACAAAACCTAAGCACTCGCCTCTGGCTACATTATATCTCGTTTATAGCCACACGATTGCGATTCAAAGCTCTTTCTCAATTCCCTTTGATGGTGTTAGACCTACGCTAAACATACAGTAAGGTACGTGTTGAAAGAATCGAAACTAGTGCCGTGAGGCATTTCAAGCTAGCCTTCTCTCTACAGACAGTAGTGTTGGGACATTGCGTCAGAAATATAAATGAAAACATTTCGAATCGTACTTGGAAATAGGTTGAGCTGAAAAATATATCACCATCATCATATCACCCGATCTACGACCACTTTGGATATAGGTCTAGGTCCAACAGTGGACGCCTTACAAATTACAGGGGTATAATATCTATATACATATAACATATTTTGCGCTTTTCACATCCAGCGATTTCCCGCGACTTTCACTAGATCGTCGATCTATCATGTGAGGGGCTTACCCACTATATGGTACGTGGTTGCAACTCAAGTGCCTTGCGGCCCCAGCGGCCGTCAGTCCTACGAGGTACGTGTCCTGTCCACTGCTGAAAAATTACCATATCCAAATTACCATCCCCACCAAATCTTTTTCGGCCATCCGCAGGGATTTCGAAAAAATGCGTATTTTGTTGTCGCCTGCATAATATTGTTATTATGTAGGCGACTACAAACTACGCATTTAAAAAAAACTAACGTAAAAATGTGCAATAGTTGTTCATTGCATAATTTTTCCTCTGATATTTTCTTGAAGTTAGTCTAGATAAGGGCTATGGTAGAAGTATAATAAACAAAACATAAATCGAGATATAAATACAGCGTGTTCGTAATGAAATAAAAATGCGCCGCTTTTCAAATGGAAAAAAACTTACCTACTCCGAAAGCACTCCGAAATACGTTCACATCCCCAGTTCCTAGCACACCTCACTCATCCGCTTCAACCCAAGCACTGTTATTAAAGGCAAGGCAAGCAATGATCGTGTTTCTTGAGATGTTATTATAAAATTTGTTTTATTTTGTTGAAAGTATACTTTAAATGTTTTTCTGCTCTCATATTTATGAATTTCTTTAATTTGACAAGTTAAATATTCAAAAGGCCATAATGTCACCGTGGGGGTTGTGGCGTAAGAATCAAATCCCTTTAACTCAGCCCTTGCATGTCATAACAGACGACTTCAACTTCTTGCTAGAAGGAAGCCTACCAGAGAGACTAAAACATCTCACAAGTCAAATCTTTGTTTGACGGGGTGTAAGGGGGACTCCAACATCTCGTCTCCCAAGCCAACCTAACCTGCACGTGGTGCACCCTGCTAGATAACGAACTAGGCTCGGTGAAAATATCAAAAAATCGTCATAATTTAATAACTCATTGATTTTACAATATTTTTCCATTACTTGACACTGGCAAAAAGTATCCAACTATTAAAACTGTGTCAGTTTCCATTGTTTGAGAAATAAAACATGCGTGGAGGTTTTAAAGATGTATTAGATAAGAAAATATAATATTACAGTGAAATGGCTTGTGTTCTTGGATTTTATCACACAGGAAGAGAGCTTGACAATCAAAATTTGTTGCCAGTTCATAAAAATAGTATAATGTTACCATAATGACTAACTTAAGGCTAATTACACACAATCATACCTAGTTAGGCTTGGTACATACGATTTATGTTGTGATGGTTCTCAACATAATTGGGGCCGGGAGGAATTTACATTTAAGCTTTCTTTATTTTTAAGTTTAGTTACATGCATACTTATATATATACACTTTTATTTATATCTTTATTCTATTTCTATTGGTAATTTACAGAGTTGTTTAATTGACCTTCTATAAATCTTATTTTTCATTTTTATATCAGCCGCCCTTACTCTACCATCATTGCCTGGATATGTCTTTACAATACGAGCCATATTATATTCTAATGGAGCAGTGTTCATATGTTTAACAATAACCAAGTCCCCTTCTTTGAGGTTTGGCTCTGGGTATTTCCATTTAGGACGGCTTTGAAGCTGAGTTAAATAATCATTAGACCATGATTTCCAAAAGTCTTGTTTAAGTTTGGTACAAATATTCCATAATAATAATAATTTTAAGCTACTAACTGAAGTATCAGTTAAATCTAATTCAGGATAGCTAGTTAGAGCTGTTCCAATAAGAAAGTGAGCTGGAGTCAAGTAATTACAATCTGTAGAGTTTGCAGAGAGTAGCGGTCTTGAGTTTAAAATTCCTTCAATTTGAATGATAACTGTATTAAATTCTTCATAAGTTAAACATAAGTTCCCTACCACTCTCTTTAAATGATACTTTACACTTTTTACTCCTGCTTCCCACAATCCTCCAAATTCAGGGGAGTAGCTAGGAATAAACCTGAATTTTATATAATTTTGAGAACAAAATCCTACCACTTGATCCCTATGATTTTTTGAAGACTGTAGGTTATATAAATCTTTCATTACATTAGATGCTCCTTTGAAGGTTTTAGCATTATCACAAAATATATTTGTGGGCATGCCACGCCGAGAAATAAACCGCTTGAGACATGCTAAGAAGGCTTCAGTTGTCAAATCTGAAACTAGTTCCACATGAATCGCTTTTGTGGCAAAGCACACAAAAAGTGCAACATAACCCTTTGTAATAATAGGCTTTCTGACTCTAGCAACCTTTAAGTCAAAATGTCCACAGAAGTCAACGCCGACATGCTGATATGGTCTGGATACACTTATCCTTTGTTCTGGCAGAGAACCCATCAATTGCTTAGAAGCTTGTGCTTTAATTTTGAAGCACTTGACACATTTACGGACTATCTTTTTAACTTCCCTAATACCACTAATAATAGAGTACCTCTGGGAAAGAGAACTCAGAACTAGTCTGGGTCCCGCATGTAAGAGCCTAAGGTGTTCCCTTTCAATAATCAAATTAGTTATATGTGCATGCTTTGGAAGAATAGCAGGATGTTTTTTGCTATATGATAATTCCGTGGCGTTATGGAGCCTACCTCCTACTCTTAGAATACCTATTTTGTCAAGGAAAGGATATAAACTACCTATCCCTGTTTTTATATTTTTTCCCGAAGAAAGAGAATCAATCTCTTTTTTAAAATGTTGCCCTTGAGTACAACGCACAATGATTGACATAGAGTCGCGAAGCTCTTGAGGGGTTAAGGTACTGTCCGTTATTTTATTTTTTAAACAGTTATTATAAAATCTATAAATAAATCCTATAACTTTTTGTAATTTCAGAATACTAGAATATTCTTCAAATAATTTTGCTGAAAATGATGGCTCTACTTGTGTTACATTGCACTGTAGTTCTTGCTCATCATTCTGTTTTGCATCATATGTGACATATTCAGACATTTTACAATCAAAGCTAGTATGAGCGTGATTTTTATCAGACAAGAATTGTGGTCCATTAAACCACAATTTATTTTGCTGCAATTTATGCGGCAAGACACCCCGGGATAATAAATCAGCAGGATTATCACCAGTCCTAACAAATCCCCACTCAGATTTATCTGTTAACTCTAAGATTTTCTTGACTCTATTAGTAGCATAAACATTACCTTTCACATTGCCCATTTTTATCCATGATAAAACTATCTGAGAGTCACTGAACAAATGTTTGCTTAATTGTGGAAATTTACTTTCTAAAATGCTACCAACCCTTCTTGCTAGATGTGCCAAGAGAAGCGTCCCATTGAGTTCAAGCTGAGGAATTGTCAAGTTTTTACTTAGGGGTGCAACCCGTGATTTTGAACAGAGCAAGTTTGTTCTTACTGAACCATCTGTTTTTATTATTCTGAGGTACAGACAGCAGCCAAAAGCTTTAATTGAGGCATCCGAGTATCCTACTAACTCTACAGAGGAGTTATCCTTAGTATTTACACACCTATTTATGGTTATTTTGTCCATTATCTTTAAAAAGTTTATGAATTTGTCCCAGTATGAAAACTGGTCATTGGGTATAATAATATCCCATCCTATTTGCAAAGACCATAGCTCTTGCATAAACATCTTAGCTACCACTATTACTGGACCGATTAAGCCAAGAGGGTCAAAAATTTTGCCAATGAAGCTAAGAATTTTTCTTTTTGTATTTATGTTATGCTCCTCCTCAATCTTGGGGGGAGAAAATGTGAATTGATCTGAAGTTATGTCATACATCAAACCTAGAGTCTTTACTAAATTGTCTCTGCTCATGTCAATATTTTCAAATTGTTTTTGATCATTTGGAATGTCATTTAAGACCTCAGGCAAGTTTGAGCACCATTTGTGCAAAGAGAAGCTACCTAACTTGAGGAGCCCTATTAACTGAGCTTTAAGCTCATGCAATTGGTTCACATTGTCCGATCCACATAAAACATCATCTACATATGTACTTTTCAACATTGTTTCAGCAGCAAGTGGAAAATCATCTTTATAGTTATGAGCTAACTCTACCAGGCATCTAGTTGTTAAGAAGGTACTTGCTTTTAGTCCATATGAGACTGTTAAAAGCTTTAAACAGCTGATGGGTTTTCTTGGTTCATCTCTCCATAATATGTTTTGTAGGCAAGTATGGTGTTCATTGATTAAAACATTGCGAAATGCCTTTTGAATGTCACAAATCAATGTGAAAATGAACGTTCTGAACGTAATCAAAATGTCAAAAAGCTCACTCTGTACCACAGGGCCATTCAGCATGATGTCATTGAGGGATACTTGCTTGCAGGATTTCATACTTCCATCAAACACTACACGGAGTCGAGTCGTCTTACTAGCCTCATTTATTACTGCATGATGTGCTAAAAAATAAACAGGACCTTTATCAATATCATATTCTGCAATGTCCACCTCTTTAGCATGTCCTAATTCAACATATTGATCTATGAATTGTTTATACTGCTCTAGTAACAATGGATTTGTTTTGAATCTTTTTTCTAACATAAGAAATCTTTGATAAGCCACTGAAAATGAGTCACCAATCTTTAACTCATGCAAAGGAGCGATGAGAGGCATGTCCACATAAAAGCGATTATCTTCCAGTTTCATAGAACTTTGAAAACTTTCTTCAGCCTTTTGAAACTCATCACAACTCTTTTGTATGGGTTCTGGTAATTTTTCAGTGAGCCAAAAATTTTCCATTACATTTTCCAATTTTTTATGATCATGAATAGCAAAGTTTGAGACTAATTTACAATTTAGATTACTTACTTCACAAGATTCAGACTCTTTAACAGGAATGTTGCCACCAACTACATATCCAAATAGAGTGTTTTGCAAAACAACCCCGTTCTGAAGTTTTAAACACCCATCCAGTAACACATTGAAATAAATGTCAGCACCTAGCAGTAAAGAAATCTCAGCTGGGTTGTTGAACTCATAATCAGCTAGTATTACATTTTTTGGAAACTTCCAATCAGATGTGTTTATGTATTGTTGGGGCAGCTTAGTAGTTATATTGTCTACTACATAACATTTCAAGTTTAATTTAATTTTGTTGTGGCATGGAAGCACACTCAAGTTTACAATATTTTTTATTTGTGTAGTTTTATTACCTATGCCAACTATATTTTGGTGTTGATTTATAGGAGTCAACCCAAGTTGGTTTACTAGGCTTGTTGTAATAAAAGATGCTTGAGAGCCAGTGTCAAGTAAAGCGCGAACAGAGTTGATCTCACCGTGCTGATTTAACAAATTCACCTTTACTGTTGGAAGCAATATAGTATTGGAGACAGGTCCAGACAATAAGCTAACTGCAGGCTCTGCTTGCTGCTCACAAGGAGTAACCTGATCTTCATGCAGCAATGTATTGTGCGCTTTTTTACAGGTTTTACATTTCAAAATCAACTTACATTTCCCGCCGTGCTTCTTAAGACAAATTTTACATAGCTCTTGGTTCCGTACAAATGATTGCCGGACCTCTAATGCTGCTATTTTGAACTCTGGACAGCTGTGAAGAGGATGCTCACCTTTATTACAATGGTTACACAATTTTTTATCATGTGACGCAACATTAGTCACCTTTGTTGTTGCAGATTTATAGAATCGGCTTGTACTTTCATTGGAAGTACTCTTTGTGGGCAAACTATCTTCTAGCGCTATAGCGCGCTTCTCAAGGAAAGACAAGAAATCTGCTATGGAAGGCATTTTATCTATATTCCTATCTAATTGATAAGCCCTGTTCGTTATTGGGTCTAACTTTCTGGTTAGAATAGAAATTAGCAACATGTCCCATGTATGGATGGGTTGCTCGAGGTTTTCCAATGCGTGCAATTGTTGCTGCACTTGTGACACAAGAGACCTTATAGAGGCCGCAGTGCCTTTTTGCATTGTTGGATAATCTAAGAGCAAGCTAATATGATTTCCTATTAACCGTGCTTTGTTGTCAAAACGTCTCTCCAATAACTGTAATGCTTCCCTGTATGACTGATTTACCAATGGCAGATTAACAATGACTGCTAAAGCATCGTCTGTAACATATTTTCTTAAATAAAATAATTTTTGAACATCAGACAAAGTGTTATTGTGGTCAATTATTGCCATAAATAACTCGTAAAAAGGTTTAAATTTCGTAAAATCCTTACCATCAAAAGGTTCTATGTCTATATTAGGCAACTTGCAAGTGGAGACATTGTGGCACTCTGAGACAGTCTTTTTCCCTATTTGTCTTAAAGACGCATTGATTTTAGCGAGGATGGTATAATACTTCTCTTCAATCACGCCGACTTGTTCATTATCATTTTCGTCTATGCTGAGAACGTCTAAATGCGCTGCCTCAAATCCTTTGAGGGCGTCAACAAGTTTCTCCTTTCGCGCTTGTAAAATGTCCACCGTTGCAGATGCAAAGCTAATGGGATCATTGACAAATGATTCAATGCGCGTAATAGTTGCCTTACACTGACCCCGCAAGAGTTTGTGTTTACGTAAAACTTCTTTGCACTCGGACATTATAACTACGTAAAAAACACTCTCGCACTACGCACGCGATGTAAACAAATAGACGTCACTAATTCACGGTTTGATGAGAGGCTTGACAGCCAAACTTGACAGGCTCGACGTTTGATAGCCGACAATGACGCGATGACGCAGACGCCAACTTGATGAACTTGAACTATTGTCGTCTCACTCACACAGTTGACCTTTTCTTTCTCCTTGAAATTACACGATGCCCAAAATATCGTTTATTGAACGATACCTCGATGTTCCTGCTTGTTTTTCTTGATGATGCTCCTATGTTCTCGTGCTAATAAAGCATAGAACGAACTCCCGGGCCTTCGACAAAAGACCAACAATGGCGTCCTGCCTTTTGGACGACAACACGCGGCACCAGATTCACGAGATTTTCGCGAGAAAGACTGCACTGGACACTTTTTATAACTTTTCGAAGGACCACAACACGCATGTTTGAGAAATAAAACATGCGTGGAGGTTTTAAAGATGTATTAGATAAGAAAATATAATATTACAGTGAAATGGCTTGTGTTCTTGGATTTTATCACACAGGAAGAGAGCTTGACAATCAGAATTTGTTGCCAGTTCATAAAAATAGTATAATGTTACCATAATGACTAACTTAAGGCTAATTACACACAATCATACCTAGTTAGGCTTGGTACATACGATTTATGTTGTGATGGTTCTCAACATCCATTAACAAAGATTCATCATCATCCTTCTATGTATTTTTAACACCTCTACTGCGAGCACCAATCCGCCTGGCAAGCGTGGAGATTATGGGAAATTCCCCTTGAAGATACGACGTATAAACTGATCAGTATACTCAAAATGTCTTCCAGACAAGCGATTTATCATTGTGAAAATTCCAAATCAAATAGCAAAAAACAATATCTTGTGTCAGTCGTAAGAATTCCTAAAAGGAGTTTTTCTATTCGCCTATTTTCATTTTAATCCCATGATTTTAAGTATAGACTGGTCTAACCCACTACAGACTTTCACAATATTATCTTACTATGCAAAACTATTTGCATCATTTTTACTGCAAAATTCGCTAAGGAGCATCTTGCTATCTACATTTTCCCGCTATTCCCGCGAGTTAGCTGTATGAAAGAAAACTGCATCCACTTGAGATTTCACACTGTTTTACGATGATACGTTATTTACATGAGAGTTCTCGAGATTTGCTCGCATGTTTTATTTCTGCTTTAAATAATTCTGAGATGGAAAGAACTCGTATGATAATAAAAAAACAATTTTGTTTACATCATGTCAACTTTCTGAAATTAGTGACTCCATTATCTGGTTTGGACTCGAGCCCTAGGCATTTACTAACTCTTCGTTTGTATAGTATAGACGTTCGGGGCTTTGATATTTGTGATCAAATGGTTAATCAAACTAAGAGATACGTCTGTCCATTCCGGTTCACTGATCTGATGTTTTAGAACGCTTTCATCATAAGACTGAAAATAACAGCGACTAACCTAACAATTCTTTTTGTGCAGTAAGTTGTTTACTAAGATTGTGTGTTGGGAATGGCTTGAGTATAGGTAATTAAACTGAATTCCATGCAGACAAGATCGACGGCAACAGCTATTGTATCATAAAAATGGTGTGTAATCCAGTGGAAATACGGTATTAGATTAAAAGCTACGTTTTGATGTTTTTCAAACCAATTTACAAAGCTGAGACTTTGGCTTATTGACATAATAAAAGCTTTGGTAAATATAGGAAAATTATAAACCAACACAAAATTGCCATACAGTTTAAATAAAATTTGACATATATGTTAAACTATTTAATCATATAATAAGAGCAATAAAAAAACTAGGATTTTTTACCACAAGAAGTAAAAATATCACTAATAAATAGGTAACCTATCAGGTACATACACATACGAGTACAATAGCAAAAATAGACGGTAGCAAAAGTTATTAAAGACTTGTGTAAATCCAAAATTAAATAGGTATCTTCAATAAAATTCACATAAAATACAAAAAATATACCAATATATAAAAATTATAATTATTTTCACAATATATTAATGCGTTATCCCGATTAGTTACATAAATTACATGCTATGTGTTTCCATTTGTATTCTGATTAAATTTTTAGTTTCGGATTGTAATATAATTATTACCTATGATTTGTGACTTTCCTTCCTGGGGGACATCGACTTCTCGACGTAATCATAAATGGACACTATTGGCTCATGATTGCATAGATCATTGTCACATAGGGCCCACCAGTAGTTATACAGTGGTTTGCTTACACATCCACGCCAAACGTAGCCATCGTTTTTGACAGCTTTTACTGCGCAGATTTCATTTTCTTCGCAATCTTGGATTTGTAAGGTTCCACTGTAAAAATAAATAAACTTTACTCACTGGATCCCGGAAATAAAGCACTTATTCTCTCACGGTAACTATCAAGGTCAAGGTCAACTGATCATGGTAACAAAATTGTCTACAATAAAAAAAATGTTGGGTAGAGCCATTTACAAGTAGGTACTTCTTTTTGTGGGATGTTACGATATGTTATTTTCCAAAGCTAACAACTTACAATACGCGCTGCGTAAGAGTACTGAATACTTAGTAACTTCATCATCATCATCACGCTAGTTATTCCACTGCTGGACATAGGCCTCCCTCAATGAACGCCATAGCGCCCTGTCTTGACGCATCTAGCATCTACCTGCAGTCTTTCGTAGGTCGTCATCCCACCTTGTCGGAAGCCGTCCTACGTTTACCGAGTAGGTAAACGTAGGTACTTACATGTTCCCTTCTAAGCAATTCGCAGCATCAGCCATGTCAGCCATGGTCTTTGTTGAATTCACTTCGCATCTCAAGCAAGACATATCTTTAAACACAGATTTTCTAAAAGTTCTTGTACGTGAAAGTTCAACAACATCGTCGATCCAGTGTTGCTTGGTCATGAAAATGTATGGCATCTCAGACATAGCTATGTAGTTGCAAAGATTGCAAGAACACACGAAGGTGGTGATATTGCGATTTACGTTGAAGCAACCACGATCGACTATGCCAAAAGGAGTGTGCTGGGAATAGCACAGGTCACCCTCGTGCTGGCAGACGACGGTCGGTATTCTGAAATACAAACATAAGTTGAAAAAAGATGTATTTGTTGTATATTATGGTTTATTTTTAAACAACGAAAAATCATCGTTGTTGTTTCAAAATAATTATTTTAACCTTACATTTTATTGTCTGGGTAGTCGCAGTTTTCAGCAAATACATTGTTGCAAAAAACGCAAGAGCGAAACGTGGAGGTACTGTTATCACTAGTTAAAGGCTGTATTTCATCTTCGTCAATTGGAATTTTATTTTCTTCAATAAAATTTTTAGCTTCTTCAATATCATCTCTGTCCTCTTTATCTTCTGTTGTTACTCTCTGTAGGTCAGACGTAGTTTCATAGTGTATTATGTCTATAAACTTTTTTGTGGTATCAGCATCTTCCATCTCTCTATCAGACTTTTCATGAGACTTCATACGTTTGGTCAGGTGCAAAAGTTCAGACTTCAGGGTCTTTTCAATATCATCTTTTTCCAATAGAGGTTCAATGAGATTTTGATCTAGCAAAGTAGTAAGAGGTGAGTATGGTTGGTACAGTGTAGGTTCAGTTGTTGTATCTTGTTCAGTTGTAGTAGTAGTAGTAGTAGTAGTAGTAGTAGTAGAAATAGAATCAAATTCAAACAACTCATTAGTAGTAAGACTATTATCGTGAAGTCGTATTATACTACCATCACCAACTTCACCAACTTCATCGAATATTGCTTTAGCATTATTAACAAGAATGGCTACTAAATTACTACTATCGTCAGTTTGTGATTCTACAGTAGAATCTTCTGGTACTTCTTCTACTATTCTTCTAAAGTAAGGTAAAGGGTTCTTACTTTTGCTTGTCATTTTGATTTGAAGTGCTTCGACATCGCCATCCTCACATGTAGCGATTTTCATGAAAATAATGAATACCAAAGCTCCTTTTAGAATCATAATTTTTGGTATTATTTATGAATTCCCTATTTTATAAAATAATTCGTAAATTCCATGTAAATTCCTCTAACATAATTCTGTCGTTATGACATTTTGAGTCAGAAAAATAAAATTCCAAATACTTTGACTTTCAGAAAGTCTGATTTTCTTTTGCAGAGGTTTTATTTACCTAAATTGTATGATAAAAGACAAGATCCATACGGATCTATCTAGAAAACGGACTTTTTCTGCAAATGACTTCTTTAATTTGACCTGAGATTTAGCTCTAAATACAAATTGCTGTCGTTTTCCTCTAAAATTGGGATACTCATCATTATTACATTTTGTTTTATTGCAGAACTTGTAGTATGAGTTAGAGACTGGCATATCAATGCATCCTCTGGAGACAGCATCGCCAAAACCCATCTGAGGATTAATATTTGTGTAACACATTTGTTTATGTCCACAATGCATGTAATCAGAACTGAAACAATAATGATAAATAATATATAAACGTGTTTACGTAAAAATATGAAACTATGCAAACTGCAGCCTGCAGTGGAGGATATAACTCCTCTGACTGATTGAAATTTCTTTAGTGAAATATTTTTGTAACAATATTAGAAACTCTTAATGTATGTTAAGGAAGAGCGTTACCTCCTAATACAGGTATTCCTATACTTAAAATGAGGTCTGAACAATGTAAATTAACCTGAAGAGAATGACAATAAACATTTTGTATTTTGTATTTGTAGCTTAAGAAGGATACAATAGGAGCCCACTAAGTAGACCTACAAGAGAAAAGACTTCGACTCGGTTTCACAGCGATCACCAATCCATCTGCTAATTATGACAAAACCTTAAAAAATAACGTTAAACATGATATGGCCCAAACACAGCATCATCTAGTCCCAAAGTAAGCAGATCTTGTGTGACTAGTAAAGTAAAATACTTAATACGATACAAAATATATTGATTGTATTTGAATAAATAAACTGAAACTGATATATATTTATATTATTGGCTGGCTTTTGTAATTTACAATTTTATGGATCTGACGCGCGACGGTGATGGCAAATGTCGATTATAGGATGGGTTTAGCCGTAATTCCACAGCTAAAGCGAATATATGCAGATCGTCAAACATTTGCCCACAAAGGGTATGGAACCCTGCGCCACAAACGGACATTCACCAGCTATAGCTAGAAAGTCGTCTAAGAATAATCCTACAAAGATTATAAACGCGAAAGTTTGTAAGTATGGATGGATGTTTGTTACTCTTTCACGTAAAAACTATCGAATGGATTTTAATGAAACCTTACAATAATACAGTTTATACATCAGAATAACACATAGACTACAATTTATAAAGATATATCGTATATTATCCAAAATATGCAGCTAGTATAATATACATGTAGATTACTTGCAAGAGCTTTATGTAAAGTGTTGGACTATCAACCCCCATCAAAGACATGATGATGAGGGGGTGCTTTTCCACCGTGATATATAGGACTAGGATCATTTTCGATATTAATTATATCCCTACATATGGAGGGAAACAGAAAATGACGTGCGAAAGCTTTAAGCGTCGTGATATCTTTTGTTTTAAGTATTTAAATTTTTATTTGTGCATATTTTTAAAATTGTAATTGTGATTTTGTGATATGGGTTTTTTGCCTGAAATAAACGAATATTATTATTAATATACCATGACCACGGGCCATAAAGTGACCCGGTCCTTTGGAAGGCTTGCGTGGGGCCGAAGCCAACAGCACAGAGGCCCTTTGAGAAGTTAATCTAAAGGCGATGGCTACACATAGCGGGTATCATCCTCGGGTGCAAAATATGATACACCCAAAGATGATATCCGCTTGGTGTAGAGACTATTGCAAAGAAAAATGAATGAAATAAAACCAGGCTATTGTGATGGATGGATGGACTGGGTAATCGGGCTATAGGGGAGATTACGGACGTTTGCCATAAACAAGTCAATCATAATGTTAAGAGTGGCAGACGGTGGCTTGCCGAATGCTGGATGGGTTCCTTAAAAAGCCGGAGTATATTACCGGAGAGGAACAACATCGGCGCAAACGACTGAGGGGTGTCGAGAGGTGCGACCCCGATTTCACCATCACGAAGACTGCTCGTGAGCGGGTTTCCTCGCTATTACGCCATTAGACACTTCCACCCCCGAGTCTACATCCTAAGATGCATCTCTCGCGACTCCACTCAGACCGGCCAATGAAGGCAAGCAAGAGGTGGGGATCTGGTTCTCTTGGGATGCCACTCCGCAAGCGGAGACGAGAACCAGGAACTTCCCCGGGAGCACTCGGTACCCGTGGTGTCGCTACTCACCAACAGCTCGCCACAAGCTGCCCTGCGGGCAGCTTATATTATATTATATTATATAATATTATTATTATATCAGCTTATCTTTTTGGTTATTCAAAATATACTAACTTTCGTCCGAGCATGCAAGTTTGATCTTCAATAGGATTCGTTCCTTTTGTTTCGCAAACTTTACATAGCAAATCCGATCCACTTACTTTTTCAGTAAGCCTTTCATTATCATATTCCCAATCATTGAGCGAAGTATACTTGTAATATGTTAGGTCTTTCGATGTTTTATCATTACACAATGGACATTTGCAAACAAATGTAATGTTCACATGTCTCGGCACCAGACAACCTCTTCTTATAAATGCGGGATGTAGTTGAATATAGCACGCTGCATCACTTTCACCGCATGATTGAACTGAAGTTCTGAAAAAAGAAAAAAGTTATAGAGCAGGGTAATGCTCTTTAAGTTCAAAAACACCTTAATGCATCTCTTCAACAGTCGATTCGAGAGCACACACAACATTTGAAATGAAATAAACCCAGATTACTGTTGTCTCTCACCAGATGATGAAATCAATTAAAATTAAAATGGTGACAATAATTATAGGTATAGAGATATCTACACCTATGTACTCGTATATTATTATTCACATCTTTGCAAGCCATGGTCTTTGTCGAACATCGACTACGTACCCTAGACGCCTAATACCTATTTATTCACTGTGCAAACAAGTCTGTCAACCAACTGAGGTGAGCGGGCGCGGGGAAGTGAGTGCTCATTGGTCCGTTCAAGGTTACGACAAATCATGACCATTATTAGTGATGGGGTAAGTACTATGAAAGCAATCGATACTTGCAACAAGGTATATTTACTTTGACGATTTGACGACCGATGTGGCGCGGCGGGCGAGGGCTGTCTGCGACGCAGGAGGTTGTGGGTTCGATTCCCGCCTGGGGTCAAATATTTCTACGATCTGAAAGTACCTATATACCTACCAATTGTTTCGGGTGTTTTGGGTATTTTGGACCCCCCGACGACCCCCGACGACCCCCCAACGACCCCCCCGACGACCCCCGACGACCCCCCGACGACACCCCGACGACCCCCGACGACGACCCCGCCGACTTCCCCGCGGTCGCAAAGAGAAACCCTTGATACGACCCCGCAATCAGAACCCCTCTATCGCGACGGTATCTGGTAGCACACTCAAAATGGGGGTCCTGGGGAGGCAGGGGGGGCAACATTTTCTATGCATTCAAAATCACTTGTCCCCCTCTATACAACCCCCATAAAAAAATTAAGCAATATGGATCCATGTAGGAGCCCCCCCACTGGGAGCGGTCTTGGGGGGGCAAATGTCAAAAAGTCGGAATTTTCCCTAGGAGACTTTTACCTCCCCTATACGATTCTGTATAAAAAAACATACCTTCCCATCCACCATCAAGGCGAAAATCAGTCAGTCAGTGGTAATCTAGCTTTATATAGTATGTATAATGTATAATAATAAAAAAAAATAAGTATCAATGGTAATCTAGCTTTATACTATAGTAGAATAGAATAATATTATATGAAAAATAAATAAATATTAGAGTTAACATTTAGGTACCTTTAGATAATACCATGTAGCAATGTAACGTTAAATATTATTTTAATCGACTTTTACATAATTCATCATAATCTTTCCTACGGCCTCATCCAACATCTTAATTTCGCCTACGGCACAGCACTATTTACCCCGCCTTCTCAGAGAAAAAAGGAAAGCAAATACAGAATTGGTTATGAAAGAAAGAGATGCACAGTTGACCTCGACAGTTGACCTCAACTGGTCAACCAAATTAAGTTGAGCTCCGTCAGGAGCCATTGAGTAAGCGAGCGCAGAGATTGTCACGGGTCACTGGTCTGGTCGTTACTGATCGAACGTTAGTGGGCGTGGATTTTTATAAGATCTCTTTATCTTATGTGATGTCTTAAATCGTTCGCCCTGTATTAGGTGTCTAGGGTACGTAGTCAATGTTGTCGAATCATCATGAAGACTGATGAGGTGTGGCGGGCGAAAGTCCATCTGCGATGCAGGAGGTTGCGGGTTCGATTCCTGCCTTGGGACAAATATTTGCCCGATCTGAAAATATTTGTTCCGGGTATTCTGGGATTTCTCTTTGTATAATAAAAAAAATATCCATCGTATATATTCTATTTTATATATAGCTTAGGGCTAGATGATGTGTGGATTATTCCATCATTATTTATTTATTTGCATCTCAATAACTTTATCCAAAATTATAAGCCTAGGTATGATCACTTTTAAGTCCACTGCTGAATGTGCCTGTCCCAAATAAAGGGGTTTGGCTATAAATACTACGCTTGGCGGTGGATACGTGATCGCAGTAAAGGTGTTAAAATACACAAATTAAATTGACTGCCCTCAGCTAGGTTCACTTAAACGCCTCACTTAGCGCCTCCTTTTAGGACATCGGCCAGCTGAATTCAAGTACCAGTAGTCGATTTTTATAACGCGGCCGCCAAGGCCTACTTGGAAAAGGAAAATCGCTTGCATAAGTTTAGCGTTTGCACGAAAACGAATCAGAAACTTTTAGTTGATACGAGTGCGCCCCCAGGTTATTAGCCTATATAAAAAATATACACGAAGAACCGACGACGGTCGCTGGGGCAAACGTGTTCTTAGAGTGGAGACTACGACTCGGTAAAACGGACGTAGGACGCCCTCCGACCGGAGGGAGGGGCTCCGATGGGAGGACGACCTGCGAAAAACTGCAGGAAGATGCTGGATGCGTCAAGCTGAAGACAGGGCGCTATGGCGCTCATTGGGGGAGGCCTATGTCTGTCAAGCAATGGTCTGCTATAGGCTGATGATATTAAAAAATATACTCACGCAACCCCCTTGTAACAGTCAGCATCCGATCTGTGAGATCCATTACTATTGCACATTATGCACTCCAAATGACCTCCATCCATCTTTCTTGCCCTTTGCTGATTCCGAGGGTCATACATTACTGCATTTTTATCTAAATTTGTTCCTTTATCATTGTTATCGTCACTGATTTCCATTTCACTTTCATCTAGAGACAGAGGGATATTTTATACCTTCGGCCAAAGTAAAGTAAACTTGACGCATCAGGGCACAAAAAAAGAATTAGATTGCAAAAGATAGTCTTACTGAGTTCGTTGCCTAGTGTGGTAAAATTAACAGGCAAACTATCCTTCAGGGATCCTGTTTTTTTATTACTTTTATGCTTCTTTCCCTGGATGCTAGCTAATAATGAAAGTAGGAGAAGGGAAAGGAAAATATTTCTCATTGTTATTGTTTACATTTCTCAGAAGTGTGTGTGAGATGAAAATTGGATGAAACAAATTAGACAACAAAGTGAATACAATCAAAATACAATAAGCTAGATTAGACAATGTCATTCAGTGTAATTTTTTTATGTTTAGTTATTGATTTCTCTCTGGTGACTTGCAACGCTCAAGAAAAACGTGTAGATAATTCTACCTCCTTACTAACAAATACAAACATTTTGTTGATAGATACCTCCTTAGACTATTTATGTTCCTTGAGAGGTACAGCCAACGCACAAAACTCTAGTAAAGAGACCAATAAATACAAAACTTACAATAAATAAATAGACTTGGGTTCTCTCTGCCTCTCTTACCTCTATGCTACGAGTATTTTTGATTTGTGCGGTCTCGCCGCAAGCACTTGTCCGCCGCGTCCGCGTCCGTGTGGCAGCCTTACTCTTCTATGGGTACAGCCACTTGAAATACCTGAAGCAAAGAGAATAGGGTAAGGGGGAGTCCAACATCTTGTCTCCCAAACCAACCTAACCTGCGCTAGGTACACCCTGCTAGATAACGGACTGCTCTGGTAAAAATATCAATCTATCTTCATAATTTGATAACTCATTAATATTACAATTATTTTCCATTACTGGCAGAAAAGTATCATATTTCATATTTATTTTATTGCCAACCAGACACAGTTGCCATTAACAATAATAGTAGAAAATTCTTCAGCATTAAGCCCACCCTCTGGACCTTTAGTAGTGCAATAAAGTTTTAAACTTTATTTTTAAATAAAAAAATAACAAAGAATCATCATCATCATACAATAACTACGTAAGACCTGAAGTACCATAAGCAAGAAGTGAAAAATCATTGCGTAAAAAAAGTAGGTCTCTGATTTTGTCTGTCACGGGCCTCTGGGCTAACTACGTGGCGTGGAGAGAGCAGTAATAACACCCTCGTTGGATCATGACTTCTCACGTCCAAGAAAATGTTGCCGGCTCACGACGAGCCACTATAATTCAAGCCAATAATGTTACGTAGGTATATGTGTAAAAGTAGATGTTTGTATGTTGAATTGGATTTTAAAGCTTAGTATTATGTATTATCTACCGGCACCGCAGGGTTGCCATAAGTAGTAGTACCTAATGGAAACTGCGGGAGATACAAGCGGAGGAGTGGCGGGAAACTGCAAAGTAGAAAAATAATCGTGAATTCTCTTACGTAGGACAGAGTTCAAGATATACTAAGGATTTCTGAGTCATACGAGAAAGTATATAAGTAAGTTCCTAAAGTATTATTTTGTTAGACAAGGTACCATTGTTTAAAAGCAATGCTGTAATTATCCACAGATAATCATCAAGACCTATACCTGGCCTATGTCTAGCAGTGGACTGCTATAGGCTGATGATGATGATGATGATCAAGCAATGTGTAGCAGAGCTAGTGTACTAGATAACTGATAAATTAACTTAATAGCAGTGACTTAATACCTTACAATATAAAAATAGATATTTGTTTTTTATATTGTAACACACAGAAAATATCTAAAACACCCGAAACAAATACACGGAAAGCATACAAATATTGAGACGGAGACCGAACTAGCAGGCGAATTTTCACCCGATGAGCTACAGAGGTCGTCAAAGTCTGACTTTGTTTTACTCCTGTGACTCAGCAACAAATTTATCTTGGTCTGCGTTACAACACTTTTCCTGGCTTTATAGTACTAAGCTGTCTAGCTAGCTAGTAGGGTCAAAGTAACTCTACATGTTTCTAGCAGCAAGAAGCGATTTAGAAAGACAAACATCGAAAATCTGCGATGAATTTTTAAAAGATCGGATAGGTTTAAGCAAATCTCAGTGTCTTCCAGTTGGGTATACCATCGTCATCATTATCAGCCTATGTTAGTCCACTGCTGGATATACATATACATGAAAACATAATTATCACAGCACATAACATGAAGAGTTCTTTGGCCTGCTCGAGTGAAACCGCGTGAAAATGGTTACTGATTCATATAAATTTGCAAAACGAGCGATAGGTGTAAACTGAAGACAGGGATGCGGTGGGTAATTTGTGCAAGTACGACCGCGGGCGTGTTTTAGTGATGGGACGCGATCGATATCGATAGAATGGTTACATTAATTATCTGGCTAATATAACTATTATTACTTGGCTAATACAACACAAAATCTTGTCTTGGCTTCTGGATACTGAGCTATTTTCAGATAGCTTACGGCGTCTGTATGAAAAAAAATACAAAGTAATTACGGTTTTATTGAGATATTTAATAAGTAAATATTCATAAGTGTATTGATTTTTCTTGACTTAACCTTGTACTTGCACACTGGCTACGCTTTCTACGAAAGTAGGTACAACCTTAACTATAAATAAGCAGAACTTTTTGGTATCATCCGAAATAATACCAAAAAGAATGTCTTTCTTCCTAATAAATAAAAATAAAATGATATCATAAAACTATATAAGCCCTTCATACATATTTTTAACACACTTCCTGCAATAATAATATGTGAATTATAATTATGTGAGTAGGTATTATATCGGTATCTAATATATAATAAAACAATTCTTATCATTGCTATGATAGCTGATTTCTATCGATATCAGTAAAATTGAATCCGTCGTAATTAAAATTACGACCGCCGTAAATTATTGGTCCGTTGATACTTATCGATGCATTGATACTATACGGCTATGATACAACACTATTCAAGCGTGTCATTCAGGTTTAAAGCTATACAAGGTAAAGCATCATTGGATCGTTAAATGAGGCGAAAATTGGTGTAGTTATTATAATGTCAATAAACTTGACCTAATGATTGGATTATAATTACTATTCCACACTGTAAAGGCTTAATCCTATGCCATAATAATAAAATTGACCAACTCGAGCCAACTGGCACACGGATGGTTCAATACAATTTTGTAAAAGGAACCTTAAAGACTAAAAAATATAACAGAAAAACAAAAAGGCATCATAACTTGGTCACCCATCCAAGTACTGACCACGCCCGACGTTGCTTTACTTCATTCGGTTATCGGTACTCAACCTGGTATAGTATTTAATTGTTAAATTTATGTCAGTATGTATTTAATTTGTATTTTTTGTGAAAGCGAAAGTAATATACATTATGTCAAAATTTCAACTATCTACCTATTACGGTTCAAGAGATACAGCCTTGACAAACCTAGAGCACAAATAGTAAAAGAAAAGATGCATTTTGTATGGGAGCCCCCTTTAATTTTGATATTGATATAGCTACAAAATCAAAACCGTTTTCACCCTTTCGGGTACGGAACCCTAAGTAGCTGGGACCCCATTCGTTTTAACATTGTAAATGTTAATTTATATCGATTATGTTGATAGGTCTTATCTAGTTATTTGCAATTTTTTCTTCTTTTCCGTCGGTCGACATAATATTATTGACATAATTTTTACAACGTCCATCCAAATTTAGCAAAAACGTCAATCTGAAAGTGAGAACATTATTTTCTCTTTAACAATTAAGTTAGAGTAAATTTAGTTGAAGTTATTTGTTCTTGTTCAATTTATTGGTACTCCAGAATGAACAAACTTGAGAAGAATCCGACTTTGGATGTATAATTCCAACTAATTTGAAAACTTGTGTAATCTACGAACAGCGGGCCCTCTAGCCGCATAAATATTGAGTTTTAACTTTCAAGGCAACCCGGATCGCTGCTTTGAATACTTTTAGAAGGACTTCCTAGTTACAAATTCGATGAAAACCTAAGAAAATATAGGATTTAAGACTACATAGATTCACTCTCACAGAACTTAAACACGGTTAGAGGGATAGATGTAATAATCAACAGTACTTAGATAATTCAACCACTGCAGGGAGATGCTGGATGCGGCATGCAGCTGAAGACAGGATATTATGGCGCTCATTAGGGGAGGCCTATGTCCAGCTGTGGACTATCATAGGCTGATGATGATGATGGTTTCAACCGCCCTGAAATGATGAAGATAGACATAAAAAACACATCGGTCTCTGCTTAAAAACGGTCAGTAGCGATCAACTCGGTAATAATTTTGTTTTTCGTCACTAAAACAAAATATTAAACTGGGATAAAACACTGAATGGTTAATCGTGTTTTGTGATTTTAATGCAGAATTATTTTGAGTTGCTTTAAAAAATGCGACAAAATGGCTCTTCACCTGCATGTATATTTCTACCAAATGGGGTAGAACGTGCGTACTTAATCTGGATTCATGTTTTTATAGCGCACTTATTTCCGCCGGAGGTAAAAATATAATCTCCTTTCACGCTCCAGATTTTGGAATTAGATTCGGCGTGGATGATCCACTAAAGTGGTGTCCATTCATTCATATTAGTGGACTACTCAAATAAAAATAAAGTAAAAAGAGCTTTATTTTCAAATTAGTTTCTGCACGCGGCTCCAAGCGCTTTTTCCGGGATAAAAAGTAGGTACCTACGACCTAGTCTTTATTTTATTGCAACGGTTATGACCAGTCGTGTAACCCAGATACAGGTAGAAGGGCTTTCTCTATTTTCAGACTTTTTTAGCACAAGGGTTGTTTTAGTTATAAAAAAAATATATTAAGCCATTGATATATTATGATAGAGCAGTGTTAGCAATAGTTTGTTTACTGCTATTACGCGCCAAAACCGATGCGGCAGCAGGTCGCTCCGCAGTCGCGCGAATATTTGAAAAACCTGATTTTGGCTTTTCCGCAATCTAAGGTTAACTAAAATATTTTTTTACAAATAAATTTAAAAAACCTAAAAATTATATTACTATTGAGTGTAACTTTTGAATAACCAAACTATATCGGTACGTTCTTTATCTTTATATATCTATTTTCGGGGAAAGATGGGTTAAAATCAGTATTGAAATACGAAAGTTTAGAAGTTTGAATTTTTCCAACATAGGTACTAATACTTTTTTACGGTTTTAGGTGTTTACAAACATAAATAATGACGACATAAATAGGTATTATATTTAGTTTTGGATAGTCAACATCAAACAGTATAGCAGTTATCCTTCCACGTTTCCTTGGAATGATGAGCGACTCGTTTTACTTACTGGTTGCATTGCAACATGCAAATGAAACAAAAGCCAGTGGTCGCCGCAATAACAAGGTGTCCCGTTTGCTCCAACCCTTATGTAAAGCCTTTTGTAATGAAGTACTTACGTAATGTCTACTCGTGTTTTTGTTTCACAAAATCTCGGCAAACAACGTCGTTCTAAATTGTTACCTCGTCTGATATTATCAAACTTTGTATTTGTCCCTCGAGAGTTCGTCTGAAGTGTATTTGTTTGTTATGTGTAAATACGTGAACTTGAGACTGTTTTATTTCAAGTATTTTCTCCTAAGTGCCTATTAGGTCAATTAAATGGAAAATAAAGACTAAAATATAACATAAATGTTTGCCTAACTACCGAATAATTGAGTTATGTTGCACGGTAATTGAGTACCTTGAAGAATTTATTGAAGTTTCTTTGAAAGTCCTTCAATATTTGGACAAGATTAAAGTGGCAAAAATTAAAATGTTTTTTTTTGCAGTGGTTTATTTGTTAAGTAAGTAAAAAATCATTTATTTCTTTAGGCTTAGAAAATAAGCACTTAGACAAGTCATATTTTATATATAAATTATTATCAAATAAAATTATTTTACTGTTCACTTCAATTTTTTGTCCACTAGTGGAAGAAGTGAAAATAAACCACTAGCATGTTCATCTCTTATATGTCTAATACATGGTTATTTGCCTATTTAAGTCTAAATATAATATGATTCGATACATGTCAATATTTAAGTAAAGCTATGCACAAAAACAAACTACTTACATACCTACTATTGTCGGTGCGAAACTGAGCGATATCTGGCCAAGCATTAACATCATTGAGATAATCATTTATGGAGTAGAAAGCCTTCTTGATGAGATTTAATGTTATGTAATTTTTAAATTTACGAATAGGGAAAAAAAAGGTTAAAAGGGCGACCTACGTATAGTGTTCAACCTAAAGATTATGTCTAAACCAAGTTATGGGTAAACAGCTAAATAGTATTCATTTTCATTTCATCCTAGCATAACATATCAAGGCCGATCCCTTTGCGAGGCTCAAAAGGCAAACAAGACCGTGACTCATCAATAATGCTCTTAATTCAATACGCATTATATATATATTATCCCTTTGAGGATGTTGTAGATATTATATGCGGCATGCCAACCCTGATTGTAGGTATGAAGTCAATCGGATTAATATTAACAATTCAGGGCATACCTAATTTCAGTTGAGCAGGTTTGTTTGCTGAGGTTATTGTGCTATACCGACTTATGATAGTTATGCCTGATGTTTTGACGGTGTATGATACAATTTCAATGTTGGAGATATGAAAGATTAACACTACGATTTTTCTATTTACCTACTTTTTGTTTTAGGGGACGTAGTCAAAAATTCACCAGGATCTTCAAAGGGATAAGGCTGGCACCCTGCAAGACCATCTCTGCAGAGTTACTGTGTAATGAAAGTACGTACGTACTGTCTCGCAACTTCTTGACTATAATTTCTTTTTGGCTCGATTTCATGACAACTCTAATAGCCGAGTTCAAAAAAGGAGGAGGTTCTCAATTCCACTTGACGTTAGTTACCTCAGAACTTTCGACTTGGTTAAATGATTTTGATGATTATTTTTTATTTGAAAGCTGGTGCTTCCCGTGTGGTCTCATTTCAATTTGGTCTAGTTGTGACAATGGCATCCATGAGAGAACCATATACATTAATTATGTGCGCAAAAAAGTCGCAAGAATTTAGGAAGTGCTATCGCTGCTGCCACGCTGGTGTGATGAGTTGGACCAACTTCAACAAGCTTTTTCTTGACTGCACTGTGTTATAAATCGTCAAGAATATATCAGAACAATAAATAATATTGCAAAGTCTCGTATCTGAAATGTATTCTGCTCGGATGGATATAACACTTGAATAGTCGATTACGTTAATTCAGCTCGGAGATCTGTCATTAATTACCAACCTACTATTGAATTGATGCAATTAGCATGATTGTGATTTAATTTGTCAATTGGTCCGTTTATTACTAGGTAATTTTCGGAACCGTGAAATTGGCGGATTCACTGCTTATGGAATAGATATTATCCATGGTTTAATAGTCATGATAGTTCATGATGGTGATGATGAATAGTAAATACTTATCTGCATTTTTGCAGATAGTCTTATATCTAACTGTTATGTTATGCTATGTGTGGTTCTATATATAATAAAATCCCTAATGACATCAAAGATTTACCTTTATCAATATTTATAAAAAAGTTAAAATTATGGCTCATTGGAAAAGCTTTCTATAGTGTCAAAGAACTCATGGACCTAAATTTGAAAATTAAATAGCACATTATTGACATGTTAAATTATATAACTTATTAATTTAAATTATTTTAACATTGCATTGTAGGAACCTAGTTTTAGAAATTGTTTGCATGCCATGTGTTTTGGTGAAGTATGTGAAACTACCTATTCTAATGTTTAAGACCTTGTATTATGACCATATTTCTTGCAATAAATAAATAAATGAATTGAATTAAGGGTTGTAGACGTTTTTCAAATAGTGCTTACAGCTGCTGAATGTAGCTTTGTTTTAGAAATGGACAGAAAGTAAAACTCATTAATAACTTTAACTCCCATACTACGATAATCATACAAAATTCCAAAATATAATCAAATTCAAAGAATAAAGTAACATGAATCCAAGAATGAGGTAAAAATGTCCAATGATTGACATACTAAGAGCCACATGCCACAAATTTCTAAACTTGATGTCGTTCGCGAGAATAACAAATAAAAGGCTTCTAACCCGGAGGCACTATCAGTGATCTAATGACGTCATCGGATTCCAGAGTCATTGAAGTTGATCAGTGAACACCGGAGCGGTTTGAGGATAGCCACTGGCCTCGGGGGTTGAGTTACGTGTGAGTCTTTTTACATAGAGCTATTAATTTTAGGAAGGAGGTTCTTTTGGTTATCCAGTCTCCAGTGCTTTTGCACTGCGAAAGGCCGACTGTCATTTCTTTAAACATTTTCTTGCATAGGTCTATGGAGCTGAACATAATGTCTACTTACCAACTGTTTCCTACAAAAATTCCGCCTTTGAGTCAGTTATTATGACACGACTTTTGTTTGACTAATCCTCGAAATATAAATAAGGCAAAAATGTTTGTGCCGTTGTGAAATGCTTGGACGAAGACGTCTCTCAAACTACTGAATGGATCGGGCTGCAGTTGTGCAGTTGTGTACTCGTAGAATAACCTAGGGAATATTTATTATACTAAAAAAAGTACTTAAAGCCAAGGCGAAAAGACTAAGAAAAAAAGTTTCAGAAAGATAATTTAGCTGTAATCCGGTCTAGAATACAAAATATTTTTATAAAATATTTTTTTCTTTAAAAAATTGTCATGACTTGCCTGCTCCATTGTGAGTTTGTTTTCCAACTCCGTCATGTAACCTGACTCCATTGGCTCCAGTCCATTGCATCTCAGCCAGTTCCATTCGTTTCCCAGGAGTGTTGACACTTGTAAGCTCTATCGTACATCACTTACGGTTCTGATGCTGTATTGTCTTGCATGTTTACCTGCAACGGGGCATTTAAAGGCATTTATTGTCTTTTGAGTTTTACTAGGTGTAAACCTAGTAAATAAATAAATAAATAAATAAAATTTATTTCTGTAACAATTTTACAACAATTTTTACACCGTAGTGGAGACCTTTATTTAAGTATAAGTACTTGTGTTAGAAGGTCTCGCTCTTCTATAACAGACATTACTTAATACATTACAGACTTATTTGCTAATTTAATGTACAGAAAAAAATTAAGATTCCTCATCTAATTGCGATCTAGCTTAGAATCTAATTAAATCTAGTTTTAACAAAGAATGTCTTTTATTATGATATAAATGTATGTGTGTAATATTGCAATATTAGTGTATGAATTTCGATGTCATGGAGCCCATGAGAACACCAGTCTCATAAGAGTCTGGGCAGCAGGTGACCCAGTAAAATCAGGATAAAACCTTCATCAGCGCTTCCGTCTCTTCGTATGTTTTTGTGAACAACCATTTCGTAATCACTTTTTTACCGTCATACAATTTTAGGGGATAGATATTTAATTCTTTATTAATATGATTATAAAGATAGGCCGATTGTGCTCTATACTGTCTTTGGGCGAAGCAGGTCTTGCATGATCGGGACTCTACTTTATAATTTCGCCTTCTATTTAAATTTAG
Source organism: Eupithecia dodoneata (assembly GCA_947044415.1). NCBI lineage: Eukaryota > Metazoa > Arthropoda > Insecta > Lepidoptera > Geometridae > Eupithecia > Eupithecia dodoneata. Next base: position 5,029,222 of record OX345665.1, read on the forward strand.
CAAAGGATTGTAAGTTAAGGTTTTATGAAGTCTCAAAATAGCTTGTAGTGTATAAAGCTTCCTGACTGATAGTATTTCAATGGTAGAGTAGAGCATATTGGTAGAAAATTTACGTGGTTTGAATAACAAGACCTTGAGTAAAGCTCGCTGTGCTCTTTCTATTTCTAAAAACCTAGTTTTTGCAGCTCCGCCCCAAATAGGGATACAGTAACTAAGAACTGGCTGAGCTAGAGCTATGTATATGATTTTTAATAAAGGGTTTTGAGCAACGTTTCTTAATGTTTTGAATATCCATATTAATTTTCTTATTCTGGTGCTAAGTGCTTCAATCTGTGGATACCAAGTTAAATATTGATCCATGACTATACCCAGGTATTTTGTCGATGACACTTTATTTATGTACGGGCAGTTACAGTGATCATGATTTGCCATTCCAGAATCGTGTATCTGTATACAAAAGTCGTCATCAGGTTGAGTTTTACTGTTAATAGAGTAGCACATGAAATTGGTTTTTTCGGAATTTAGTGTTAACACGTTTTCTTTTACCCAGTATGCGACTTTGGAGAGTCCCTTCTCTGTGTCTAATTGTACTTTACCCCAAGATTCATTACTAAAGACTAACGCAGTGTCGTCAGCGTAACAAAAAACTTTAGAATTATGAATATTTATGTCACATAAATTATTAATGTATATATTAAATAAAGTTGGACACTCCCCTGGGGCACACCGTAGGTAATATCCAAAGGTTCACTTATATAGTTTGCAAGTTTGACTTGCTGTTTTCGCCCAGATAAGTAATTCTTCAGAAGCTCCAAAGCTGTACTCCTTAGTAGTAGTAGTAGTAGTACAACTCAAACAATTGCAAACTATTCGTTTTATAATTCAAACCACCGTCATTCGAAGTTATCCAGGGTATTTTTTTCTTAGAGATACAAACATCAAACGGCTATAAATGATATGTTCTGAAATACTATATTAGTTTTTTGGGTCCGTTGGACGTGATTGGAATTCTTGAACGCCTGGTTTCGATCCTAATAATAATTATGCTCAATCAAAATGAGGTGTTTATAATATACTAGCTGCGCCCTGTGGCTTCGCCCTTGTAGAAATCTATATGTTAGCTATGTGTTAGTTTTAAAAACGTTTCTCTTGAATTACTCTATCTAGTTTTAAAGATCTTAGCATACATAGGGATAGACAGCGGGAAGCAACTTTGTTTTATACTATGTAGTGATATTAAGGGTTATCCATCCCTAGAGGTGGAAAAAAGTTATCTGATTCTCAACGCACTTTTGCACAAGTTTTCTTAGTTAAAGGTAACAGCATGAACTGTGTGATATGGCCAAAACTTTATTTTTTTATTTACTACTCGAGGTTTCATATCAGGAAATGCGCAACTGAGTTCAGTTTCTACATATAATAATACAGAATTCCTTCATTGATTATCACACTGTTATGCATTCTAGAATATCAATATCAAAAGCAGATCCACAGCTATCGAACATAGATTAAACATACATTAAGCTATCGAAGAGACTTAGTTCTGCAGCATATGCAGTTAAAAAAATCCGTCACCTTACAGACGTTGATACTTCTAGACTAGTCTATTTTGTTGCAGAAGAGGGCTGTTCGTGCGATCTATAATATGGGTCCCAGAGAATCCCTACGTAATAAATTCAAAGAAATAAACATAATGACAGTACCATGTCAATATATTTATGAAAACTTGTTGTACACTCATAAAAACATCAATCGGTTCGCTAAAAAAGCGATATACATAATGTATATACTAGAAATAAGCAATAGTATAAAATATGACTTGTCTAAGTGCTTATTTGTAAGCCTAAAGAAATAAACTTTCATTTAATTTCATTTCATTTTATTCCAAGACATTGGTTTCAGAATACAAAAGGTATTTAATATTAATACAACTCATCACCATCATCATCAATGAGCCTACCCAAAGTGCCCAATCACAGTGCTTAATTAATTGTCTGTGAACATGTACTGTTGCAATTAACTACGTCGCCCGTTACCATACTGAATGGCCAATCAGTTAATTGTATGTACGCGGTACCCGTAGGCCTAGTTACATCTGCATATGCAACGACTTTTTGTGGCCAATATTCAGAAAGACAGACACGACTTTGCAGTCTCAACGGAGCCGCACGAAAGTGCCTGCTGAAGTAAAAACTGACTAAAGTGATGCCGGCTAAATAACAATTCAAGATTAACATCTTCAATGAGCTCTTGTTCTGGACTTTTTTTTTTCTTGAATTGGGTATGGATTACGAATTTCTTCGAGATCCAAGGAAAAAGCCTTACTCATTTTTGCGCGACTTTACCAGTGTGGAATTAGCAGGTATATGATAGATGTTTATTCTGATCATGTATCAATGTAAACTATGATTTTATTTTTAATTTAATGTGATTTATTTTTATTTGTAATTTCGACAAAATGTTGTAATTCTATACGAAAAATTGACTTGTAAATTGGTTTTACCAATAAATTGTATTGTGCCATCCAATGAGCTACCCAACTTTCGCTAAAATTTATTTCAATGTACATACTTGACTTACCCATATTTTTCATCTATATTAGTTCTTCGAGTCATATCACAACGCGACTTAAAGTCGCAACTTGATTTTTCTACCCGCAAGTACCTATACAATAGTATCCGCCAGTACACATGCAATAACATTTCAGGCTTACATGTTATTGGCTTGTTGAGACACAGGATTGTTTAATTACCTAATGGAGTATGTAAATGCCTTTATTTATGTTATAGTTATGCGAAAGCATGCGTATGTAGCACGTATGTAATGGGCTGGTGAATTTACGCGTGATTGGGCTCAGATGGGTCCGTTTTAGTAATAGGTGTCAAGATTTACACATGTGACCTGATTCGGGATTAGGATCCGAGGTATTGATGTTCTGAGTTTATTACCGTACCAATTAATATCAACTGGTATAGTAAACTGTAAATTGGTGTTATATACTGTATCAATTATACACAAACCTGTTCATAAACAATTCAAGAAGATTCATGCCCGGCCACAAACTGATGGCGAAGGTTCGCCTGTAACGCAGCAGGTTGCGGGTGGGATTCCCGCCTTGGGACAAATTGTTGAATGATCTGTATTTGCTCCGGGTGCTCTGGGTATTTTTTATATAATTATTGAACTAACTAATGCTGGTCAATTCACACAGCAATGTCTGGCCCCTAAGCAGAAATCGTATAAACAATTGTCCCGAGGCGGGAATCGAACCCGCAACCTCCTGCGTCGCAGGCAGACCTTCGCCCACCGCGCCACAGAATATGTGTGCAAAATATGACACATACGTGGCATATTTTGCACACCAATTTCTTATTATGGCCAACACTCAAGGTTTTACTCCAGCGGCCATCACCTCGTCTAGAATAGTCCTACTCCACTTAAGATCTTTGGCCCTGCAACCAGCATCATCGACCTTTGTTCGCTGACTGATCTGAAGAAATCAAACATAACAAAGTTGGCAAACGTTCACCTAATTAAAAAATAATACTGGAAAAACCAGAATGTATCATGTAGCCCCAAACTTAGCAGGGGTACCTATAATGGGTACTAGTTATCTGATATATAAGTACAGGTGGGTACTTACTTACATTGACAAATCGTGTAGGGGCCTGTGTTGTGGTGGTTGATGAAAGTAGGCAACACATGATCTAGTTCAGAGGCGTTTATTATCGCTTTATTTATAATTAGAAGGAGTTCACTTCACAGTAGGAGAAAGATAGACGAAAGATAGGCACAGAAGTGGTTATAGCGGTAGAAGTGCCTACGTAAGAAAAGGTTATATAAAGCGACTCGATTCTAAGGTAGTGCGCGCGGAAGGCAGATTCCATACGACTGATTCGGGTGACACACGGAAAGAGGTTAGAGGCGGTCCCGCGCGCTAGTACAATACCGGTCGGCCGATGCACACGAAACTCATGAGGGTAGCGCATAAAAAAGTGAAGTAAATGTTGAAATGGAAGAGTAGAAAGGATGAACAAGGTGTATGAGTATGAACGTACTATGAACGGAAGATTGTATGGACAGGGTATGAACATAGTATGAACAGTGTGTGAATAAGTAAATTTATAGTTTTTTTATTATGGAGTTCAGTTCAGTTCTTTATTAATAAGAATATTCTTATATGTCAAACAAAATAATACATAGGAAATAACACGAAAAATAAAAAATACGAGGAATAGGAGATATTATATAGTGAATATAATTATAGAAAACATCTGCAAACCATACTAATATATAAAAAAATAATGTTTGACAATTCACAAAGCATCATTTAGCTCCAAGCGAAGCTGAGGTTGTGTTATGGGGTGACTGATATACATATACGATACACTACATAGGTAGATATTTTATATGTCCCGTAAGAGGCGGGAATCGAACACACAACCTCCAGCTTAGCAGGCGGAACTTCGCCCGCTACGCCACAGAAGTCGTCAAATTACAAACACAAGGCAAACAAATCTATACATAACTACACACCTACCTATAAACCAGCTATAGTTTCAAATTAGTAGAGTGTACATTTGTCACCACATTCTCATTACAGTTGGGGTTCATTATTTCCCAATCCCACGCAATTTGGATTAATTAATGAGTGAAAAGGGTCAGTTTCATTTTGTCCATATTGGTTACACAGGCTGATTTTGTAGATCGACTTCGAAAGAACTTCCGGCTTATAAACAGAGCGTGTTAGTATTTTGAACAAATAAATGCATGCCCATAAAGGGCAAATTACATTGTCAAAATACAAATTACATGTGAAAAAGATCGTACATAAAAAAGCGTATTTTTTATGTACGATCTTTTTCACATGTAATTGCAATAAATATACTTTGACTTTGACTTTAACAAATATTAGGTTTGTATGGGGCTGATTAGGTAATCAATATTTTTAAACTTACGCGATCAGAACACACCATTACAAGTACCTACTATTTTAACAGGTATTATATCGTTTTTTTTTACCTATTGTGCACATGAGTGCGCAATAGGTAACTAGGTAATAGCGTGCGTGGACATGCCTAGTATCGAAAAGTGGTACAAATAAACTAGCCCGTTAAAATAGTACTTGCAATTATCTGATTAGGTTAGGCTAGAAATATCGGTTCTACGATGCACACCAATATTATTTATTATATATTATTTATTTATTTTATGCCATTATTGTCCCACTGCTGGGCAAAGGCCTCCCTTATCTCCTTCCACTCCTCACGATGTAACGCTGCAACAGGCCATGATGAAAAAAGGTACCTCGGGCTCTTTGCGCCATCTCATCCTGGGTCTTCCACGTCGCCTCTTAGCGTTGGGTGGGCTCCACTCTGTGGTGGTCTTTGCCCACAATTCGCTGGACGTAGGTATATTACTTATATATAAATATACAATACATAATATAAAATACATGGGTTATAATTATAAAGATTATATTACTGATTTGATAAATAAAATTATAAGGAATTTGGAAATTATAACGTGCGCCACGATTAAAAATAAACAAAAAGTGGGCGAAGTAAGAAGCAAAATTTTCAAACCCTAATATACTTAGTCAAGGCACATTACCTATTAATGTGATATTATTAGGTAATGTGCTTTAAAAAATGTTTCAACAATAAACCTCTTTTAATTGAGTGCTGAAAACGCACGGTATGAGTTTTCTACAAGTGACTAATATGCGTAAATCCACACTAGCGCAGCGGCTGATAAAATACAGATCTTTGTGACTCCGCAGAGCTGTAATATTTTTCGAACGAAACGCATGTGCGGCGCAACACAACCGCTGTGTAGAGCGGCAGCACGAAATTTTTAGGTAAAAAAAAAGATCGCAATCGTCGAAAAAAAACCGCAGTCAAAGTGTTAATCATTAAAACTTATACTTCTTTTCATCACCCCTATCATAAAGAAGACAGTTTCCAAGCCACTCTGAAAACGCAGTGAACGTAAAAGGTCAGTTCTAAAACAGGGAGGCAGTTATCTTTAATGATAATAGGAGTTGCATGCAACTTGAGATCATTGTTTACTTGCGTTGTACCCTGAAATTAGCACTTGGGATGCTTATGCTCATTATCTTGAAAACACATACACGGTTATGTATAATTAGCTCATTCGCAGCGCAATGTTTTCTTGCAAATAAGTATGCTTTTAGGAAAACGAAAACATACACAGTTTTTAAAATTTATCACGAATTACATATAAAATAAATAAATAATGCTGGACAATTCACACAGCATATTCACATAGCCCCATGGTAAGCAGAGCTTGTGTTATGAGTACTAGATAACTGATATACATAATACAATACATTACATAGATAGATTTTATTATATATATAAAACGACCAGAACACCCGGAACAAATATCTGCAGATCGTACACACAATTGTTCCGAGGTGGGAATCGAACCCGCAACCTCCTGCGTCGCAGGCGGACCTTCGCCCACCGCGCCACATCGGTCGTCGCATATACATATGTATGTACGAATTAGATTTTTCTATGTAGCACATTTGTAAACCTTCATGTTTTTTTTAATAGGGTATGATCAAAAGTAGTAAGAACCGACGGCCGCTGGGGCAAAAGTGTTCTTTAGTGGAGACCACGACTCGGTAAACGTAGTGTAGGACGCCCTCTGACCAGGTGGGATGACGACCTGTGAATGACTGCAGGTCGATGCTGGATGCGTCAAGCTGAAGACAGGGCGTTATGGCGCTCATTGGGGAGGCCTATGTCCAGCAATGGACCAACATAGGGTGATGATGATAAGAAATAAGTACTCAGTAGATATCTTTTGACAAAAACTTTTCACAAAGCTCTCATAAAAGTACAAGTATGTTTTGTATAGTGTTTAAAACGAAATACGAATTTCAGTACTTCGAATACGAGTAGATACCATTATAGCAGCAATCAGTGCCCAATCAATCACATTTCATCCGTTCATTCGATACCAATCCGAATTCCAAATTCGCTAGACTCCCTTTAATTACATTAATTGCCACTACGTTTTAGCGGAACAAACAAAAAACCACCGGAAAAGGTTCTGTAATTGAATGATGGGGGGCGGCATGCTTTCCTGAAAGAACTTTAATTTCGACATAGCAATCAAAATGCCCGCAAGAGACATTTTGGCGTGCCTCTACATCTAGTACCTATATTATTTTCCTGTTCTGGGCTAACATTCGATTCAAAAATTACCTTAGAACAGGGAAATCTATTATTATCTATGGCAAAAGATGTATGTAACTTATTAAAATATCGAATACTTTCAAGGAAACTAATTTATTTTATGGTTGCATGCTTTCGAATCCAGTAGATAGGGAATTTATTAGGTACTGTAAAAATAAAATAAATAATAATTAAACAATTTGTTCCAAATAATTTCAAATAAAAAGGATAATAAAGAGTACATAATTTGATAATCAATGGGATAAGATAATGCATATACCTGAATTAGATAAAAACCTGTTTTTTCAAGCAAAGAAAGTGCTGACAACTAACACTGACAATAAACAAATAATATGATTTAATAGGCCTCTTGAGAGAAATAATGATTTTCATTGCTTATTCATCGTCATCATCATCATCATCATCATCCATCAGCCTAATAGTAGTCCACTGCTGGACATGGGCCTCCCCTAATGAGCGCCATAGCGCCCTGTCTTCAGCTTTCCGCATCTAGCATCTGCCTGCAGTGCAGTCTTTCGCAGGTCGTCATCCCACCTGGCCGTAGGGCGTCCTACACTACGTTTGCTTATCGCGGTTTCCACTCAAGAACACGTTTACCACAGCGGTTTTCAGTTCATCGCTTATTAAACTAGTTTAAAAGTTAAAAGCTATTCTCAGTGTGTAGGTTCTATGCCATTTATATGAGCTGTGTGTATAGAATCCTAGAATCATATAAGAGATAATATTCCAAACGTTAGAACGCTTTGTCGACTTGTTTGGTAGTGGTACGGACGTGCTTTGTACCGCATGTTGTATGCCACTCTGCGAATAACTTAATTATTGTATTCATGTTTTAGTGCTCTGAATTTTAGCTGTTGGTTATTGTTTTAGACAATTTATTAACACTCAACTGATTCGTAACTAAACTTTCATCATGATATAAAGTTGAAATGCAGTTATTTTTAATAAATGAAAAAGCAAACGGTACATTTAAATAATGCTGATAAATAACTTTTAAATTAATACGCTGCAAAATACCGCCGTTAAAATTCATACGCAGATTTATACTATCAAAGGCCATGTAACTTACGAGTATAGCCGTTTAACGGAAAAACTGAAAACCAAATTTGAATCCCTTAATTGTAAATTATTTTTTTAAGTTTTGTATCATAAAGACTAATCTTTAGGAAAATGTTATTATTATGTAGTTTATGTGTTTATGGGACCAACCCGGGGTCGTCCTCTATACAACTGCAAAATAATAATCTAAATAAGCCTGAAGTGGAACTGGGCCGGACACGTCTGCCGTATGTCCAGCGACTTGTGGGCAAAGACTACCACAGAGTGGAGCCCACCCATCGCTAAGAGGCGACGTGGAAGGCCCAGGATGAGATGGCGCGACGAGCTCGAGGTACATCTTCCATCATGGCCTGTTGCAGCGAGTGGAAGGAGAAAAGGGAGACCTTTGCCCAGCAGTGGGACAATAATGGCTTAAAATAAAAATAAATAAGTTCATAAATGACGGTCAAATCGACGAATATACATAAAAAACATACAGCCGAAATAAAAATACGTCCTTTTTTCGAATTTGGTTAATAATATTAAAAATAATCTACAATAACCTTTGGAGTACGCTCCAACTTACGGGCTTCAATGTGAACTACTTACGTTACCACAAAAGTCGAGATGACTTGGCCAACACGAATAACCAATCGGTTTCGGTAAACTCAATTATGCATGTTTGTTTCTTAAACATTGGAAACAAAAAGCATAAATCCCGAAAACTACAAACTCCCAAGCTCCAGAGGTGTAATTACAATCGACTCAACTCAATAATTCAAGCCCATTTATACCCTTATTCATACCTGTTTTCCTTTACACTTGTTAAACGTAACTCACGTACAGATAATACTACAATGAAGCATACAAATTATCGCTTGCCGACGCGTCTGTTTTAAAATTACCTCCACCCAATGGTTTCCTATCAACACCCAAATGTACTTCTATTTCGCTGATATAAGGTCCGTTTTCGAGATTCATTGTTGAGGTGATGGGCCTTTTTGTTGAAATAAGGGGTCAGCGGTCGGCGAATAACTCGCTAAGACATGATCATGACTTGTGAACATACTCCACACCTTGTTACGTGTTAACAGGCACATTCGCTCACGACAAAATGCTTATCAAAACTTGGGCCCGTAATGGGCCAACGTGATGAGAAATCGAGCGAAGGAAAGTTTGAAATGTAAGGCCAAAAGCGGAGCTATTATTTGCCAGCTAGTACGTACGTAAAGGCTGGGAAAACATTTATGATTTTTTTTAAGAGACCCTTAAATATATTTTTTTCTAAAGACCATCAGAAATAAGACACATACAGACACATGTAGATATAATATTAGCTACTTATAGAGTAAATTACACTAATATTATAATTGCGAACGTTTAGATGTATGTTACCCCTTTACGTCACGGATCCGCCTGCAATTTAGCATTCAGGTAGTTTCTGTATGGAATAAAACATAGGCCATTTTTTATCCCAGAAATCAGCATGAGATTGAAAATAACCTTAAAATGTTTCCATAGAAACAATGCGTACGACCTCATGCAGGAACTAGTTAAAAATATTATATGATCATTAATTAATATTTTTCAAATAATAACTGAAAGTGATCAAAGTAAACTGAATAAATGGGTTAATAACCTTGGCTTACAAACCCATTTCAAAATATAGGTTGAATGAATTCGTTAGAAGTAAGATTTACAGTAACTGTACCCATAATTTATGAAGTTCTTGAAATGTTTACTTCGCAACGATTCCTTGGAATAAACAACGTATCTGCTATCTGCTTCATTTCAGTAGAGGTTTATAAATAAGTTTTCAATTTTTAATGATGCAACATTCAAACTTATCATCAACTTCAACTTCTTTTTGCTTTGGCGCCGCTTGCTTTTCGCTACGACTCTGCCAGTGTCTGTTTCAGAGTGTCATAAACTTCTTACATAGAATATGATCAGTTACGAAAAATTAAGGACTTATAAATTTTGCATCAAGATGATTTTGCTAAAATAAAAGTACAACACAAACTTATCATCAATTTATGTTAAAAGCCTGACGCTCACAATGTATTTGACACCTAGCTAGACTATCTGACAACTGTCAAATGGTCTGGCGCTGAGGTATAGCTAATACAAAATTCATTGCAATTTCAGCTATTTTTAATACATGGATTTATTAACGTGCATTTTGTGTCACTGATAAAATAAGTATAGGTTATTAATATATTATAGTTATTAATATATAGGTACCTAATACAGAGATTGGTGGGAGATCGCGCGTGACCGCACTGAGTGGAAAGATTTGGGGCAGGCCTTTGCCCAGCAGTGGAACGAATCAGGCTAAATAAATAAATATATATATATATACATATATTTATATAAATAAGTTTAAAGGTACATAAATTACCCGGAGGGATCTGAAGTCAACTTGTTTTGCCAGAAAAAGTAGCCGGATTTGCGATCGATGTGACGCGGCCGGCGAATGTCCGCCTGCGATACAGGAGATTGTGGGTTTGATTCCCTTTCACGCCTTGGGATAAATATTTGCACGATCTGCAAATATTAGTTTTGGGTATGTTCTATGTCTAATAAAAATATATATCTATGTATTAAAGGTAATTTATTATGATTATCACTCATCTAGCACCCATAGCACAAACTCTGCTTAGCTTAGAGTTAAATGATGCTGTGTGAATTGTTCAACATTATTTATTAAAAAAAAAAATTAATATCTAAAATCTCATACTACTATAAAAAAAAAATAACAAAACATTCCGACGTTTCCAGTATTTGAATCAACTAGTAACAAGCAGCTTGTAGCTACAAAGGTTTCCTATTAATAGTGCGGTCGAGATTGACAATGATCGACATGTTCACAAAACATCGTTCCAGCCTGGCTTTTAACCTCATTTAGTTCCCGAAACGTTTGTAACAATTCAATTTGCCGGTGTCTGTCTTTTGATGATCAGTCATTTCAGTTAATAATAGAATCATTGATGTATGAGACGTAGTTAGGACGGGGCTAACTAAATAGATTGGGCAAATTAGCGTTGGTTCTGATGAACAGAATTAGATCTTAAAGTTATTTGAAACTATTTATCTAAATCATCATCATCATTCTACGAGTTTTAGTCCACTGCCGGCCTCCTAGTATTCTGCTTTACGCATCCAGCATCTGCCTGCAGCCTTTCGCAGACGGCCACGTAGAGTAGCACTACGTGGCCGTGTCGTGGTCGCCACTCAAGAACACCTTTACCCTGCGTTTGTCGGTTCTTCGCGAGATATGGACGGCTACTGCTACTTTAGCTTGCAATTTTTTGAGCTTTGTCGATACTTTGGTCTTTGGGTAACTTTGGTTGGAAAACTATTAATAAAAACTTAAAATCGAGAAACTAGTGCTACGAAGATCTATTATATTTTTTTTTTACTATACGGAAAAGATTAGGTTGGACAATCCACATACTATCATCTAGGCCCAACTAAGCAGAGCTTTTTTTATGGGTACTAGACTGATATAGGTACATAATACAATACATAAAAAAGATATTTAAAAAAATATGAGAACGACCAAAAAAACCATTCACAAACCCACTCAAAAGTACTAAAGCTACATTCCAGCCAAACCTCAGAAAATATAAGCCGCGAAAAGCGAGAACATAGGATATCAATCTTTAATACATTGCCGCCTAAACTACCTACCAAGTGGATGATAAACGGTCCTTTATGTTTCGCGCGGGCCGTAATTTTACTGCTCTATAAATGAAGATAAGATTGCAGAGCCCTATTTTATCCGACGACGCCAGTGGATGTTTTATTTTGCAAGGATTGATCACCTGATTCCTTACACCATAGAGGCGAAATTGTTTTCTTTATGCTCTGATAAAGTAAATGCTGGAATATATTCCTGTGAATTTATTATAACGCGGCAATAACATTTCTGCTGGTTCAAGAATGTGGTGGTTTAACGGGGCGTTTTGATTTTTTTATTATGTTATTGGTAGGGTTGCTAACTCTTTCCTCTCACTGAATTTATTCAAATACAGATATTTGAATAAATTCAGCTTGCAGTGATAGTCAGAACTATCCGATCATCAAAAATCAAGAGTAAATATAAAACATTTCAGAAATCGGAAATTCCACGGATTTAAGACTATATTTGAGTTTCTCACTTCACTCCTAAATTCCCCGGAGCCAGTTGATTTACAACCAGACAGATCATGAGTAACACTTACGTTATATTATAACTGTTCCTGACCCCAATCTCATCTCTCATCATGCATGCAAACTCCCGGTATACTGAAACTTTCGCTATTTACTATATTTTTCCCCACTCATATAAAAAAGGCTTTTAGACGGTGGTTTTTTGTCTGCTATTGACAATCATGGTTTTGTTATGTTATGTCTTTGTGCCACTGATATGTAAAATTTAAAAACCGAATATCTAGCGCATCGAATGACTAGGTTACGATTGTATCAAATCACAAAAGAAAACAAACGACTTCTTAATTTCTTAGGATCAATCAGCTCACGCCGAGATGCGACGCGACTCGATGCAGCAGCGCTACGCAGGCAGCGACGTGACGCGAGAAATAGTATATATTAATATTATGTTAATAATATTTGTATATATTTGTGTGGTAATTAAAATTATATTTTGAGTCTCTGTCATGAAAAGTGCCGTTTTACGCAGATTTTAGCTGGCGTCGCGCTGCACCTCGCTATGATGTATCTTTTTGCGTAATAAATAAGGTTGTTTTTTAAAATACTCTCATAAAAAGTGCGCGCAGCGTCGCGTCGCGTCTTGGTGTGAGCTGACCCTTTAGGTGCCTCCAGATGCAAGGTATTGATAAATATATAACTTATGTTATATATTACACGTCCATATTATTTAACAAGTTAAATAACTACATGTATATTTTATAACATTTTTTTAACGTAATCAAGGTAGACGTTCCTTAGTTATACAAGTCGACATACCTATCTGCTGTCAACTCCAATATCGTTGTCTCCTATTACAGTCTAAATTACAAAACTTATTCCAAAAGGATTATTGCATTGCTAAAGTTTAAATGAAGCATCAGAATAACAATTTCCGTATTAATTCTCGGGAGATTATCAGAGTATCTTGAGTTTAGAAATTTTGCGGTTAACATGTTACAAAGGGGAAGTTTGGTAGATTGAGGCGAATGTACTAATGTAGGTAGCTACATTAGTACATTATAGTAGTATAGGATAGCTAACTGTGCTCTGTGTTTGTTCAAAACTACTTCTTACACGGTATATTGGTGAAGGTGAAATATAATACTTTTTCAATCATCATCATCATCATCAGCCTATAGCAGTCCACTGCTGGACATAGGTCTCCCCCAAAGAGCGCCACAGCGCCCTGTCTTCAGCTTGCCGCATCCAGCATCTACCTGCATTCTTTCGCAGGTCGTCATCCTACCTGGTCGGAGGGCGTTCTACACTACGTTTACCTAGTCGTGGTCTCCACTCAAGAACACGTACTTTTTCAATACATGTAACTAATTTTCACATTTTTGTTATACGTATAGACTAAATTGGCCTCCCCCATACACTATTATTCCCCCATTTCTTTCCACATCAGAACCCCAGTTTCAGTTGATCCTACCCCTTCACCAATGTTACTGAAAGATTCATCATCATCATCATCCTATAGCAGTCCACTGCTGGACATAGGCCTCCCCCAAAGAGCGCCACAGCGTCCTGTCTTCCATTCGCATCCAGCATCTACCTCCAGTTTTTCGCAGGTCGTCATCCCACCTGGTCGGAGGGCGTCCTGAAAGATTACAATGTCGTTTTATGAAAAAATGTGCATCCACTAAAAAAATGGTACTGTCGTATCGTAAAGTATGTTTTGCAAATAAATTGTATGCAAGTCTTTACTTCTTTAAAGCTTAACGATTTCAGATTTGATTGAAACCCTTACGGTATACAATTTCTGTAAGGATCTCGAGAATAGGTACACAACATGATACCTACAGCACAGAATATCCATAGTAACTACGAGGGCAAGGAGGAAGGTAAGGTTAGCATGATATATCGCACGCCGAACAACTTTGCGATGCCTCACAGCCACAACCAACACTGCTAAGTATCATAGGTATGGTTTATAGTCGTATTTGATTACCCAACGAGTTTAAAGATACTTTTGACCTTAAGAAACAAGGAAGTGTGTGGAAATCTACGCTTATTAAAGATTTAATATAAATAATAATAATAAATAAATAAATAATGCTGGACAATTCACACAGCATTATCCAGCCCCATGGTAAGCAGAGCTTGTGTTATGGGTACTAGATAACTGATATACATAATACAATATATGACATAGATAGATATTTTTTATTATACAAAGAAAACGACCAGAACACCCGGAACAAATATCTGCAGATCGTACACACAATTGTTCCGAGGCGGGAAACGAACCCGCAACCTCCTGCTTCGCAGGCGGACCTTCGCCCACCGCGCCACATTGGTCGTCAAAAAATATGGCTATTGTATTTTAAAAACGACGATTATAATATCGATAGGAAAATAAGGTAGCAAGTACCTAGTTTAATAGACAAACTAAACAAAAATAGAAACCACAAACGATAAATTCGATTCTATCACTATCTATCGTATCCCCTAAGACTTACACTTTAAATACAATAGGTAATCCAATACAAAGATAATGTCAGATTCAATAAATTTAATACTGAGTGTTAAACTCATTTATAAACACTGACAGTATTAAAAGTGATACTTAATACCCACAAACTAGTTCGAGAAGCTCCCAAGAAAGTAATATGACAGTAGAATTAATGCCCACAATGATTCCGATAATGATAACATGCTATAAAAAGCTGGACGACAGGCAAAATAAAACCTTAACTTAAACGGATAAAAGCAAAACTGAAAGGGAAACGTCCGCCCGCACAACTTAGGGCCCATTGACATAACAAAGATAACAAGCCATATTTGTAATTAATGAAATCAGTTTCCATTAAATAAGCGTCGTATGTAATCAAATGATGCCGGTGCCTTTGACAAGCTCTAAACTCATTGATATACATACATATAAAACTTAGGTTAGTAGTTGGTTTGTTCATCTTTTAGTATGTCTGAATATTAGAGACAATTATATCTCGTGCGAATTATAATTGTCGAGTTATTTGTTGGAGATAAACTTAATTAAGAAAATAATATTGAAATAGTGAGGTAATATTAAACGTCACTTATTTTGTCTAAGGTTCGTAGTGCCAAATAGTTTGTTTACAATGGTTTTAAAGAATTATATATTCAAAAGGTGAAACCAGGGGTGTTTGCTAGTGTTGTATTTAATCCAAGCTTATCTTAAACCTTATCTTTGGGAGATTGACAGTTTTAATATTGGATTGACGCATGCTAACTGATTTAGTTTTAATTTACCGTTTAGTTTTATTCAACCTTTTAGTTGCAATAAAAAGCATTTACCATATATAATTGTTCCTTATGTTAGGTAAGTTTTCCTTGCTAAATATTAATGTCTGTATTATAGCAATACCTACACAACAATACAATATAATACACATACGCTTTATTGCACATCAAACACAGAAAAAAACAGAAAATAACAAACAAACAAAGATACAGATGCACAATGGGCGGCCTTATCGCTAAGATTTCTTCCTGGCAACCGATGGACACGTAGCTATAGTATAGGTATAGACGGTGGCGTATTATAGACATCAAAATTGTAAATAAATTATATACAATACAAAACATGTACAAATGTATAAATCATTATCATCATCATCATCAGCCTATAGCAGTCCACTGCTGGACATAGGCCTCTCCCAATGAGCGCCATAGCGCCCTATCTTCAGCTTGCCGCATCCAGCATCTACCTGCAGTCTTTCGCAGGTCGTCATCCCACCTGGTCGGAGGGCGTCCTACACTACGTTTACCGAGTCGTGGTCTCCACTCAAGAACACGTTTGTCACAGCGGCCGTCACCGAAAAATACATAAATACTAAACAACTTTAAAATTAGATATTTCCTAGCTTATCATACAGAATACATGAACCTGTAAATTATTGAAATGAAACATGGTAATTTTTTTAGTCACCATCTACGACATAGAATGTATCGCTTTTCCGTAGTAGGTTCAGTGCTTGACAAAACCTGCATTCCGAAGAGATTACCCTCCGAATTCAATTATATTGGCTAGAGATATTCAAGAGAATCATTTTGTTGTTTACAAACTGTAACCGTATGCAACTAGAGCAGTATCAAGTAGGTTGTAACTTTTACGATAGATTTTTCCAGACATTGTTTGAAGGATATTCAACTTTATTGCCATTCGTTCGGGTTACAATCCCATTAAATCTTGCGAGACAGCACAAATGCTGACTGTTTACTGCAACTCTGTAAATTCAATACCCATTTATAAGTTTGCAACAGAGTCTTTCTCAAACATTATTATAAGTAATTTTTAGAATACTACAACATGTGTATATTTGATTATTAGTTTTATTAAATTCGATGCTAGTGATTAATTAAGTTGACTACACTATTGTATTAGGTGATACCTGTGAAAATAGTTGTAATGCTTTGAATAAATACAAATACAAAAAAACTTCAAAGTCAAAGTTAAAAATCATTTATTCTTTAGGCTTACAAAATAAGCATTTAGAAAAGTCATATTTTATACATTAAATTATTATCAAATAAAATCATTTTACTGTTCACTTCAATTTTTTTGTCGACGTGTGAAAAAGAAACCGTGTTCCAACCAATGTTCTTATGACTTCATACAACAGTAGCCTGTCAACAGATACAAAAAAGCTGTTAAACTAAAAAGCTGTAATGTTTATTCGTAACTAGTTCAAAATGGCACAATCTAAAGAGGTAAAATTGAATTATCGATATATATTTTCTTAAAGCACCTCCAAGGTTTATGATACGTCGTTTTGTAATCGAGAAGACGATTGCGCAATCGTGTAAATGGATCGATTCGGATAACCACTATAATTAGCTCCTACAAAATAGAGCGAGTTCTTTCCATTGAATTTCTTTTTACGTCTTTTTGCTCTGGTGCAGCGTTTTACCTATTGAGTTACGTAACATTGTAGGTTACGTTTATTTCTAGAAATCGTACACCTGCTTATTATTTTAACTGAAAAAATAAATTATTACATTTTGTTACTAGCTTCCGCCCGTAGCTTCGCACACATTTCTAACGGAATAAAATATACCTACGATTCTGGAGTTGGTGTTAATACATTTTATAATTCCCAAATTTTTTTTATTACCTAGGTAGCGATAATTGCAAATCATTTTATGCACCTGGTAAGTATTAACTTTCTGCACGTTAATCTTTTTAAGTCAACCATTATAATCAACCATCACTGCTGTCAATTTTATCTCTCTAATCGTGAACATTTAAAACCTTTTTAGTGCCGTCTAAAAAAGCAAAAGGGCTGGCAACACCAAAGCGCGGTGTTTAGTTAAAGCTACTTTGCATAATCGATGGTTCTACAGGTGCAGTTTCATCGGCAGGTTTCCTCTGATTTAGGTCCGAACGGCTGACAGTGGGCTCTTTAAGACGTATAAGGCAATATGCAAGTTCTTTATTTATTGGGTAGACACGACAATCGTGGCATTAACTTGACCGGTACAAACACCTTTTGAATCGTTTTATTTTGTCAGAGGTTTTGAAATGAAAAAAATGGTTACATTGTAGGTTGGTTATATTCCTGAAAAATTACTTTTGGTGGTGCTTTATATGGTTTTACATGTGATAGGTTATTATCACATTTACAAATAGTTTTATTGTTGCATTACTTCGTGTATAAGTGACAAAACTGTTATATTTTCAAAAAGAATATAATATGTAAATTAAAATATGTTTATTACTACATCTAAGCAGAACTAAAGTAAATACAGAATTGGTATGGTAGCAGGTAAATAGAGAGAATTAATTAACAAAAGTGCTAATGAATCCCCCACTAGGCTGGGCCTGTATCGTGGGAACCAATATGATTACCAGGTAAGAAGTGCCTCAATTTAATGACAAATCTATACAGACAAAATAAAGTTTGGAAAAAGAAACAAAAGAAAGTTAATTTAATATATTTATTTGTTATAAGACTTACACAGAACATGATAGACTTTAACTACGAGGGAAATTTTAAGCGGTGTTATATAAGGTACGAGTCGTACAATATAAGTCTTATTTTATTTATTTTCCTAATTAATTCAGTCAATGCATACCGCATAATGATCTTGTTGTCATGCTCAACGTTTGCTGCAATTATTATGCAACACATGTTTCATTCATCCTGTATTTGCTTTGTCGGAAATCAGACAAACATGCGTAACTGTGGGAAATGTATCATCATGACTGCTGGGTTTACAAGCTCTTGTTCTTACCACTATCTAGGGTCCTTGGCCCTGAGTTCAGTTTGACGATATTGTTACGTCATATTATATAAAATAAAATAATAAATAAAAATAAATAAATAAATAATGCTGGACAATTCACACAGCATTATCTAGCCCCATGGCAAGCAGAGCTTGTGTTATGGGTACTAGATAACTGATATACATAATACAATATAAATTACATAGATAGATATTTTTTATTATACATAGAAAACGACCAGAACACCCGGAACAAATATCTGCAGATCGTACAAACAATTGTTTCGAGGCGGGAATCGAACCCGCAACCTCCTGCATCGCAGGCGGACCTTCGCCCACCGCGCCACATCGTTCGTCAATAAGTAATGCTGGATCATTCACACATTGCAGAGCTTGTGTTATGGGTACCTAGTACCTACTGTATAATTACAATTCATTATAATATAATACAATGCATTAGGTACATAAATAGAAACTTTTTATTATACCTACATAGAAAACGACCAGAACGTTTCTATAGGATTGCCCCACTAACATGGTAAAATACAAATCCAAATAAAAATAAGAAGTCATGATGACGTCATTTGACCGAGCTCTGAAGCTGTGTTCTTGTTCTAGCCTCGTCCAGATTCACCTTGTGATGATGTTAATATCGTCTGCCTATATTGAATTTCATGATGCATTAAAAACCGTTATGATTGCATATAATATAACAATATCGTACTTCTCTACTATTTGGCTTTTAAACAGCAATTTCCTAACTTCGAGGAAACTCAATACAAAGTTGTGCTATTACTTTTCACAATGCTGTAGGTTGGTATAGGATATCTGCTTTCATTAGCCTGGCAACAAGAAACGAGTTAGGTTTTTAATTAAAGCCAGCCTTATATAGTTTTAATATTCTCGCCGACTTTCCGTGGAAAACTAACGTTCTGCCAACATCGCAACCGCTTCCAGCTGTTGCCTGATGCCACAGTATGGGAGTTGTCTTACGATCCAGTAGTGGTGTTGGTTACAAGATTCATGGCTTGCCTATGCAGCTTTTTAGATCCAACAAAAAATAGTCCACTAAGTATTTACTTAATGGCTTAGCTTAGTGGACGATACTTCATAGTGGAAGTTGCATTTACTCCCGTTTTTTTAGACTGTAGGTAGTCTAAAAAAACGGGAGTAATAGAAATCATATTCCATTTCTATGTAGGTAGTTTAAGAAAACTATGTATATGCCTAAAGCGGTCGGTTTCACTCTTTCTTAATTTTTAAGCTTTTTTGTACATAGTTTTTAATATAAGTGTGCCAAAAAAAAATTCTATCTAGGTATTCTATCTATACGAATTTTCAGCCATGTGCTTTAGAACAGTCTTTCTCGGTATAGTTGCTCCAAATTTATGAACACCTAATCTACTGTTGTATGTTTATTTTCTGATAATTATAAAAATGAATGATATACATAATATATACACACACACATTTTCATGGCGGTTGCGTCGTTAGTATCGACCCTCCAACAAAACCCGCGAAGGTTGTAACATTCCTTGTAGAAACCTACCAGAGGGCAGCACCTTTTATCTGTCTGATACATACCTAACAATACTCACCTCTACAATCACCAATCTGTCTGCTAAGGTAGCCCTGCTGTTTGGAGGAGATGTTTAGTATTGATTTTTATGTATGCTGAGAAGGTTGCCACATTGTTAGTATAGTTGTTACCCCACGTTGAAAAACAAAAAAAAAAAAACACCAAATGCTGCCAAAAAAAAAACATGGAGAATAAGGGAAAAAAAAGACTCCCACAAAACCCAAGGACCGAGGGGTCGCCACCCCTCGAGTTGACGCCGGGGTAATGAGGCCAAGCCTCGAGGCCCCTCTCTGTGCCCCTTTCTGGGTCGGAAAGAAACCTATTGATTGTTTGCCCAGATATCATGAGGAGTGAAATGTTCTGTAGTTCTGACTAATGAATGAAACTTAGCCGTCACTATAGGCTTGGAGACGCTGAGTCAGGTATAAACGCCGCGTTTCATTCACAATGAAATACTGTAACGATCAGATCTCAAATTGGGATTTGAGAGACACCTAATCAAGTTTGAGCACTTTAAGCAGGTCTCAACTCGTGATTAAAACTGGTATACATACCTACTCCTTATTCTAAGTTTTTTTTGAGCCTGATTCGTCCCACTGCTGGGCAAAGGCCTCCCTAAAATCTTTCCCCTCAGTGCGGTCACGCGCGTTCTCCCACCAATCACTGAGGAAGCCTTCCGGAACGCATTTACCAGTATTCTAAGTTACCATACCTTTATTCAAAGTTTTTATTTTTGTATTGTTTTCTGTTTTGGTTGGTATAATAAAGTGTTTTCTATCTCTCTCAAACGCTAATCAGGATTTTCTTTTTTTTGTTCTTACTGCTCGCAAAATCATATATCCTGTGCTATCGTCATTATTAAATGCTTTTCAAGAACCAGGTGTTGATAATAACGAGGGTGAACGTTTAATTAATGAACAGTAGTTTCTTGTAAGTGACGATGTGATGCCGTAATTGAGTGTTTTATGCTCCAGTCACTTTGCCACTCGGAGTTGAAAATTGCAATGGCGGAAGAGTGAAGCTTCAGCGTTTACATTTTGCAGTTTGTTTTCAAAAGTTGGTGTTAAATGTTTTCTGATATTTTTTTGCATATTTCCCAATTAGGTAAAAAATGTTGTTGGAACTATTTTATACTAATTATTATAAGAAAAATTCTTTATAAGAATTTTTCTTATAAAGAATTTTAAGGTTTGCTAAATTTATTATAATAATTACTGATAAGGTTTGTAAACAGAATCTGCAGAGAAATACCAGTCTATTAATAAAAGTTAATTTTCTAATTTTTGTAGGTTACTTTTTTGAGTGTCATAAGGTAGGTCCGTTTGGTTCAATATAACAGACAAAGGCCTTAACCCGCTAACATTCCCAATTAATTAGTTTAAAAACGGTATTTTTTATTATTAAAAACTTGAGCGAAGCTACGGACGGAACGTAGTTAGAAATATCTAAACATTATTATCTATTAGGCTTACTTTCAATAAAGGTTTATTTCTATATCTAAAACTAGGGCCCTAATTCCACTAAATTTATTGCTTCACCATAACAATGGTATCGTTTGAGAATGACGGATTTTGGAATTTTACCTTCGATGATAACTATTAGTGGAGGACGCGGGTCAAAAGTGACAAGCTTGAAACTAGTCTATTAATCTATCCGAGCAATTAGAGCGCGCCGAGCACGCCCTATCTCGAGCTTATTTCATCAATGGACTATTCTGCGATGATACCAATATCATAGTAAAGTAATTAGTTAGCACAATTCGCAGCAATACAGAATTCGGTCTAGCATATATATGCTAGACCGAGTTCTGTATTGCTGCGAATTCTTGCTGTATGTATATACAGCCTTATAAATTCAGTAGGTTTATCTATAAAAGCCGCAAGGCAACATATGTAGGTTAACAAACAACACTCTGAAATGTAATAAATACATTAAACAATGAACATTTGGACGGATCCAGGGCGCTTTAGCTCGTTAAAATATTTCTAGGAACGTAGAAACACGGTACATCTTGTATCATGACTGACTCATATCATGACACCTCGGCTAAGGAGCTCTAACGAGCTGCACAGGAGCTGACAACTGTTGCTGGACATTGACTGTGAACGTATTTTGGAATGTTCAGTATATTGACCACCGCTTTAGTTGTACATGGAAGCAAATACATTTGTAAAATTTTTATATTTTATTAGCTGCGCCCCACGGCTTCGCCCGAGTGGAAATCGATGTGTCATAAAGTTTATAAACCAAGAAAATCGCATCAAAATCTGTTACGTAGTTTTTAAAGATACATAAAACATACATAAATACAGATAAACAGCGGGAAGCGACATGGTTTTATACTTATAATATGTAGTGGTTTTGTTTTTTCTTTTGCAAATAATGTTGATTTTTAGTTTCAAAAATCACAATGTCGATAAGACCTCTTATTGAATGGGTACAAGGAAATGCTGATGTTTTTAATCATAGATAGTATTTGCGACTGGAACAAATGTTTGTATTTAATTTTAATTTTTGTGCTTAATTTTAATGCAGTCTTCAGCAATAGATAGAGTGATTCAAGAGGAACGTTTATATGATTTATTAATCACTTCACACTACCCCTTATTGGTATCTACATTGCACCCGTACGAAGACGGGGCGGGTCGTTAGTGCTAAATAAAACGAACGGTTTGAATGCAAAACTGACTGTTTGAACTGTTAAGCCGTAGTTGTAGATGTTAATAGTGCTAACCTATATTTGGTCACATGTGCTGCTAAGCTGGTTCTAACAGCCAGTTTACCAGTAATGATCGCTTGAATCAAGATGTATTTAATTGGGTTTCGTTATGTCGAGTTTCGCAGGTGTCCAGTGCACGGAATATAGATTTTGTGATTTATGAGACATGGAGGTAAATAGGACTTTATGGGTTTCTGGATAAGCCTTAGGTTGAAGAATCATTAACAGTTTGGACTTGCCTTGTTGAATAACAAAAATGTGTTTATGTATTTAACAAAAAACTTAACATACAGCCGATAATATTATTAACTAAGATAAAAAAAAAACCTTTTACGATGGTTACGAAGCTTGGTTTCGTAGAGTGCATTAAGGAATCCATGCGTGTGCCATAATAACTTTACAGTAGAAAATAAAATAAATAATTCTGGAGCATTCGCACACAACAAACTAAGCAGAGCTCGTACTATGGATACTTACTAGATGCCTGATGTACTTTATAAATTACTAGCTGCACCCAGCGGCTTTGCCCGCGTGGCAATCTATGTGTCAAATATTTTATTAACCTTCCTCTTGAATCACTCTATCTATTAAAAAAACCTCAACAAAATCCATTCCGTAGTTTTAAAGATCTAAGCATACATAGGGACAGACAGACAGCGGGAAGCGACTTTGTTTTATACTATGTTGTGACGAAGATTTATATTATTTATTTTACATAGAAAACACCCAAAGGAGGAGGCATTGCGATAGTAAAAGGTTGGTGTACTCGTACACACATTAAAATTTCAAACACCCACCGTCTTATTCCCACATTACAGAACCATGTTCACGTCTCCACTCAACCAGCTAATTACAAAACGTGTCGTAGCTTAATTAAACGGTAAAGAGTTTTGTAATAAGTCAATCTACGAGTATTTGCTTACTTATTAATAAGAGAAGGGGAAGACTGTCAAATTTGTGATTTCTATTCGTGAATATTCCGGAGGAATGAGATAATAATAACCTTACGCATACTGCTGAACATGCCCCCTTATCAAGGGGTTTTGACATAATCACCACGCTTGGTACACGGTTCGGTGATCATAGTATAAGTGTTCAAAGGCACAGAAGAAAGCTGCTACCCTTCGTCCGATAGGTTTCCTTAGTCGGCTCTTACGACTTCCACGGTCTGAGAGGTTCGATAGTTTAGATAGAATCGAACAAAGATAATATCATAGCGTCAACAAAATTAGGATAAGTGCTGATGATGGTCTGATAGTAGGTGCTAAGCATGATCTAATCATATATAGAATTCGATTCGTACTTGCAATTCGTTGCGAAAGAGTTAAATAAATAATAAATAAATAATGCTGGACAGTTCACACAGCATTATCTAGCCCCATGGTAAGCAGAGCTTGTGTTATGGGTACTAGATAACTGATATACATAATACAATATATTACATAGATAGATATTTTTTATTATACATAGAAAACAACCAGAACACCCGGAACAAATATCTGCAGATCGTACACACAATTGTTCCGAGGCGGGAATCGAACCCGCAACCTCCTGCGTCGCAGGTGGACCTTCGCCCACCGCGCCACATCGGTTGTCAAATGTCAATTTATGTTTCTATACGATTTAAAAAACATCTGAACAAAACTGTAAAATGAATGACCTCCAAGTGATTGGTCTTTTAAAATTACTGTCTCTTCCAGTACTCAATATTACAAGTACCTAGATACTCCAATGGCAACGTGGGAGGCTTATATTTACTTAATGTACAATACAACCAGTTAGGAAAACCAAAGGAAAACATGATAGCAAAGATGTGGATTAGAATAATGCTAACTGCCCGCTAAAATGACACCGCACATCAAAAGCTATTGATGAAACACGTGATTGTAACTACATACTCTTATAATAATGTATAACAGTCTTTATAAATTATAAATCCCCGCGGATTTATAATTTATAAAGACTTTTTTAACTACTAAGATTTACTAAAAATATTTCAAAACTACTTACTCACACGTACATAATTTAAAAAAAATTATATAAAAGTATAGATCGTAAAAACTACTTAGGTTAAATCCTGCATTCAAAATAGTTCCATGTAGTTTTTTCAAAAATAATATCTGCACTAGCTTAAATAGAAACGTAGAAACCGCGCAAAGAGACTCCCTAGCTTGAAACTTTAAAAAATATAGACTACTTTAAGCCAAACGATACGGATTACAATAATCCCGTTAGAATATAATAGCGTATTATCCTGAAGAAGTTGGTTATACTGATCCTGCTTCGAATTCAAATCGCGTCGTTGGCGAGCGAGATAACACTGTGACAATTCTTGAGAGTAGGACAAGTATGGAGCTAACTGACTTGCTGACACCCGAAATCGATAACGTTGGCGCAAAGAACTGGAACTAAAACCTTAAAAACGTATTCTGATCGCAGTTCGAAGGAAAAACAGAATATTCGAGGTATAATAAAATAAATAAATAAGGCTGCAACAATCCACACAACATTATCTAGCTCTAAGTCATCTCAGCTGCAAAGCAGAGATGGTATTATGGGTACTAAATGACTGATATACTTAATACATTACATAGATAGATACTTTGTATGTATCCAAATGTTCAATCACTTTTTGGGTAAGCCATAACTGCAAGTTACGGCTGGCCATGTTAGCTTAGTAAGGCTTGTACACAATAGACTGCCAAATCTGTCATCAAGTAGTTTTTCGGCTGACTTATTTTTCCATGAGTGGTGCATTTGCACCACTCATGGAAAAATAACTAGGCATAATGACAATTAATATAAGGGACAATCATTATCTATTCTAATGACCCCTAAGAAGAATAAGAATATATAATTTTTGAATAAGAACCTATTCCTCTTTACGCTAATCTTTTCATAATTGCATTTAAAATAATCTGTTAAAGCATTCTATTCAAATTACAATACAATCATTGTTGTAAGTCTCGGTGGGCGGATAATGAAATAATTTAGATCAATGGCCCAATCCAAACATAGAAAGTAAGTAATCTTTCTCGCAACCCTCACATTAATCTTTATTAAGATAAACAAATTTAAATCACTTTTTATTCCCAAACCCCGTCTTCCAACTGAAAGAGAATTCATCAATCAAGACAGGGATATCTACTTTAAATCACATTAACTGGCTCCCTTAAATACACAAACAGTTTTGACCAACAGGTGTCCCTCATACATTATCTCATTACATATCTCCATTCTTTAGTAATTGTTATTAACGAAGCTCCAATCCGGATACCACACATTGGTATTAAATTGTCAAGAAATCATTTACTCACCATTTATAATCCTTACCTAACCTCCCATCAATCAGATAAAGTTCTTACTCGATCCTGTTTGTCTTTGTCTTAGAACTTTGTCGAAATAAATTTGTTTGAAAAGATTATGGATATGCGATATTGGGCGGATGTTGATGTGATGTGGGACTGACACGACGACGCTATAATAATAGTTAGGAGGCTCGTTATAAGTAAAAACAGCGTAGGTTATGCTTCGCTTACGCCGGCCCCTTCCGAATACGCCTATTTAGCTTTATATAGATACAGCTTGATATCTCCATGGTCAGTTGGTTTTAGATTTATAACGCGTTGATAAAATAGCTAACGTCGGCCATGTAAATGAGGAACGAATTTAGTTTTTTATTGATGACTCTTCAAGAATTTGTAATTTATATAAAATTTTAATTATCCTGCGACGTTTTTAGGTAATTTGTTTAAATTTCATCGCATTATTCTTGAAAATAAAAAGCTACCTTATTTTACCTGCCTCGTCCAAATGTTCTGTGAAACCATCATCCCTAACATCTTAAACTCAATTTGCATAATTCACAAAAAGCCACGCTTCCGCCTAATGCCGGACAAGACGAAGAAAATTTAACTTGTTAGTAGCCTAATCTAAAGAACAGGTAACTTTTTAATTTCTCCAAACGAAATTGTCATACTTCTCTTTGAGGACGTAATGAAATAAACGTGATGGGAATAGAAATTCAAAGGACCAATAGAATCCTCTTGAGAATATAAGAAGCCTTATTCGTAAGATAGCTAAAACTTAATTGAGGCTTGTCTCAACACTTCCCTAACATGATAGGTTTTGCTATGCCGCAATAAAATCTGACCTACTTGCTTTGTCAAAAGACATAAAGGCAGCACCTTATTAAAGTGGCTTTATTATTTCCAATTCAAAAGCTTATTATCTCAAACATCCTGAAAGGCACCGAAATGTGTGCACAATAAAAAGTAGGAAATTGCTTTGTCCTTCGCACAATATGTCAAATAATGTCGCCTTCATTGTTCTACTGCCTGCAATTACAGAACCCGTAATCGTGTCAGTGGCAAAATGTGCTCTCCCAAAAACTCTAGAGAACTGGTTGGCCATAAAAGTCACATGTTCACTTGGGGCTTATTACCGCCATAACAATTTAAGGAAGCCGAAAGGGTGGCGCGGAATTTCGGCGAAAACTTTTGTTCGTGTCTCAGTCTACCGAATTGTTTTATAAACAATGTTTACAACAGTAACTTTACGGTCCACTTGTTTTATCTGAGCGTTTCATAGCGACACTATTGTTGCGTTAAGTTTTTGTTTGCTACAATTTGTATTGTTGAGCATTATGACGGGTTTCGCTTTTAGGGCCTGCCTTTAAACAGCAGCCTGGGTATTCAAGGATGTAAATACTTTTGCTCTCATTTGCGTAGCAATTTTGTTTTCATTTTTACAATTTCGAAACAATACTTGCGCCAATTAGGAACAGAGGGTGCGGTATTTTGAAAGTTGAGCCACCGATGACTCAATAAAAGTTTATTGTTGTTTTCATTACGTTTTTTTTTAAATAAATAAATAATGCTGGACAATCCACACAGCATTATCTAGCCCCATGGTAAGCAAAGCTTGTAATCAAATCATCATCATCATCAGCCTATATCAGTCCACTGCTGGACATAGGCCTCCCCCAATGAGCGCCATTGCGCCCTGTCCTCAGCCTGCCGCATCCAGCATCTGCCTGCAGTCTTTCGCAAGTCGTCATCCCACCTGGTCGGAGGGCGTCCTACACTACGTTTACCGAGTCGTGGTCTCCACTCAAGAACACGTTTGCCCCAGCGGCCGTCGGTTCTTCGCGAAATATGGCCGGCCCACTGCCACTTCAGCTTGCTAATTCTTTGAGCTATGTCGATAACCTTGGTTCTCTGTCGGATGTATTCGTTGCGAATCCTATCCTTCAGAGAAACCCCGAGCATAGCACTTTCCATAGCTCGCTGAGCGACTTTGAACTGGTGGACCAGCCCTATCGTGAGTGTCCACGTCTCAGCTCCGTAGGTCATAACGGGTAGGACGCACTGGTTAAAAACTTTAGTTTTCAAGCATTGCGGTATGGATGACGAGAAGACTCGACGTAGTTTCCCAAATGCTGCCCAGCCTAGCTGGATCCTCCTTTTGGCCTCTTTCTCGAAACTGTTTTTACCCAACTGAAGAATCTGCCCAAGGTAAGTGTACTCGGAGACAGTTTCGAGAAGGTGACCATGTACGACCACCGGCCTTGGATCAATGTGACCATTGATCATGACTTTGGTTTTATCCAAATTCATGCCAAGACCGATACATCGGGAGGCTTAAGCTAGGCCGTCCAGCATCCGGTTCAGTTCCTCAATCGACTCCTGTTACCTCCTGTTACTGTTATGGGTACTAGATAACTGATATACATAATACAATACATTACATAGATAGATATTTTTTATTATCCATAGAAAACGACCAGAACACCCGGAACAAATATCTGCAGATCGTACACACAATTGTTCCGAGGTGGGAATCGAACCCGCAACCTCCTGCGTCGCAGGCGGACCATCGCCCACCGCGCCACAGCGGTCGTTAATGTACTATTCCTGAATACTTATTTCACGTCAGTAAAACAAGGGTTAATTGTATAGATTTATTCAACTTCATATTATATTTATTTTATTAAAATCCAAATATTGTGCGGGTTTATAAGTTTGTTTGTTGTTTTTTACTTTATATCGAATCTAAAATGACCGAAAACGATGCGATACAATGTGCAAAATATGAAATCCATAAAATATAGGTATTGTTAGTTTTAACACTTCGACTGCGATCTTTTTTTTAACCTAAAAAATTCGTGTTGCCACTCTACACAGCGGTTGTGTTGCGCCGCACATGCGTTTCGTTCGAAAAATATTACAGTGCTGAGTCACAAAGATCTGTATTTTCTCAGCCGCTGCGCTAGTGTGGATTTACGCATATTTGTCACTTGTAGAAAACACATACCATGTGATTTCAGCAGTCAAAGTGTTAAAATATAAATTTTGATTCTTGTCTATAGCTTGCGCACAAACGTTGTACCAGACAGACATAATCCAGCATCGTGACTGACTTTTGGCCTGAATATTTTACTGAGTGTGCCTGGCGGCGCCAACTCATACGAGCATGACTAAAATTCTAGGATTGTAGCGTTTTTGCACGGAAAAATAGACGAAACAGTGTTTTGCAAAATAGAAAAGAATGGGGGGAAATGATAGCGAGAGGTTCAGAAAGTAGTCAGTAACTATCGAGAGGATAGTTTTAAATATGTACTTAATATTACTATTATTAAAATACAAGAAGATTCACACCAAAGAACACATTTCGAAACTGACAATAATAATTTGGAACATAAAACAAAGTAGAAAGTAGCAGTGGGAACAGTAAACCTGACTTCTTATTAAATACACGATAGAATCTTGATCCATTTGTGTTTAACGAGTTGAACCTCCATAAAATGTTTCAAATTGAAATAAGATGGTCTTCCAAAACGTTTTCGAAACGATATCATTTAATTAAAATTGAACAGTCTTATGGCTAATTAACAGTAATCTTTGTAACTGTAAAGCATCAAATGATTTTTGAAATCATCGGTACAGTCGGCGTGTTAGAAACTCTACATCTAATAACGTCTAATGAAGGGTCAATTTCATAACATTTACTCGATAAAATTTACAAATTACGGTCATCGGAATCCAATATCGCTAACAAGCTAATAAATTATCTTCTAAATAGATTATCCTTCAGAGAACTGTTATTTTAAAAGTGAAAATTGTTAGTTGCAATAAGACAGCTGCTCTCAAACAATGTGTTGGTTGAGAGGCCATTCTTTCCAAATTATATGATGACTGCCTTGTTAGCGGTGAGGGCGGCGAATTGCTTTAGATTCCACATGGAGTGTATTGAAAAAACTTGAATACTGTCCGTGCTTGCCCTTGTAAATTAAGGGCCCGCGGAGCGTAACAAACAGCTCTGTGAGAACAGATCACTCTCTTAGTCAGGTTTAGAGTAAAGTATAGTTTGAGGATTACTTTTTAGGATTAGTTTGAGAATCATTGATGTATGTTGCAAGATGCAAGCCCGTCTTACTCTTATTCTCAGCCTTTGTAAACACTTTAAGGCTATAAATTATATAAATAAATATTATTTAATAATATTTTATTGCCCAGCAGTGGGACGAACCAGGCTAAATAAAAATAAAATATAGAAATATTTTATATTATTTATATACTCATTTATTTAAATTCTCGTATAAAATATATATTATTTATTTATATTATTATTTATATTTCTCATTTACCATGATCTCGGGCCATAAAGTGACCCGGTCCTTTGGAAGGCATACGTGGGGCCGAAGCCAACATCACAGACGCCCAGCATTGAGAAGTTAATCTAAAGGCGAAGGCTACACATAGCGGGTATCATCCTCGGGTGCAAAATATGATACACCTACACCCAAAGATGGTATCCGCCAGGTGTAGAGACTATTTCAAAGAAAAATGAAAGAAATAAAACCAGGCTATCGAGAAGGATGGATGGACTGGGTAATCGGGCTATAGGGGAGATTGCGGACGTCTGCCATAAACAAGTCAATCATAATGTTAAGAAGAGTATTTATATTATTATTATTATTTATATTTTATATAGAAATATCTTATATAGACGCAGAGATACGAAGTTCCCTTGGTGGCCACACATTTTCGCATCTCTACCTAAACTTTACAAAATAAAACTTTAAAGGTACCTATTAAAAAAATTTACAATAGGAATCACAAAATGCCAAATGTAATTTTTGATATTTCGTTTGTTTATCGCAAAAATAAGATAAAATAGGTGGCGGCGCTAGTTTGCCTCGGGGTACCGCCTTAACTGGTGTTAGGTATTTTTAACTTTGTGTCATCATCTTTTTTGAAGCCGCCCCTGGTTGAACCTAAACTGTATCATGGGCCTTAGTGTTTTCGTTGAGTTTAAAGAGTCTTAAGCCTATGTCTCAGGGCTGAGTCAGAATCTAGCAGAAGCATAAAAATCATTTCGTATTAGTCATTTTTATCCAAATGTTTATCTCCATAAAATCATATTAAATTTAAAACCGCAACAAAAATAAATGTACCAGCGGTTCTACAACAGCTGCAGTAAAGGAGTTCCAATTAAAGAATTTATAGTGCGCGTTATAAAACAATAAATTGTACAATGGCCCTTACGGTTTGGCCTATTCATTCACATGCACCAGTTTTGTGGGGTTATTATATGCGACTAATGCTCTCCCGTCATTACACCCGTATAATTCTGTTTGATAGAAAGTTTTTATTTTATGCGGTAGTTTATCGAGCTATGCTCGGGGCCTCTCTGAAGGATAGGATTCGTAACGCGATCATCCGACAGAGACCGCGACTCAGCTAACGTAGTTGAAGGGTGACCTCCAGCCAAGTGGGATGACGACCTGTGAAATACTACAGGCAGATGCTGGATGCGGCAAGTTGAAGGCAGGGCGCTATGGCGCTCATTAGGGGTGGCCTATGGCCAGCAGTGGAGTATATTATATATAATTATCAGTGGAAAATTAATGGTGATGATGATGATGATGGTAGTAGTGCTGGAGTAGTGTTATTAATCAGCCCAAGAAGTCCACTGTTGAAAGTAGGCCTTCAAAGTTGCCACAATAGACTGTCAAGCGTCCGTCATTTTCTACTTGATAATGCTTTGCTATTCTTTCGTCCATGTGCTTTGTTTTGTGCTTTACTGTTTTTTGTAGCAAGGTAGCACTGTGGTAAAAATCATATTAGACTGTTTTTATCGTTGTGCGCTACCTGCTACTGATCGTAGGAATCGGCGGAAGATCAGCGCTGCGTGTATTGGATCTACCAGTACCCGTAGCATTCATGCTGAGCCATTTCCTAAATTTTTAGCTACAATCCGCATAGTATAGCTACCAAATGTACTTTTATAACTAGTTTTAAGATCTTGTATGTGTGATTGGTTGTAGTTAAAAATAAAATATCTTTCTTTCTTTCTTTATATAGAGATACGATTTTACCACAGTGCTACCTTGCTCTATTTATTGTGATAAAACGAACACTCCGACATTGCTCTTGTTTCTTAGTTGCTCTGATGAGATTATGGCTATTTTATTGCTCATCAAAAGTCTGAACAGCTTCTAAAATACGATCTCTTTGTGAGCAATAGGGTTATTGAGTTTGGTCGTTAATGTTCGATGGATTTCGTCTATTGTACAACAAATACACCCATTTGACTCGATTAGATACCTTGTAGCTATAGCTACAGGTGTTTGTATCAGTCTTACATTGTCTTTGAAGCGATACGTGATTCGTATATTCGCTTTTTTCCTATAAAATCAAAACATATAATGGTGCTCTACCTACACAAGTTAGGTTCGTAGTCAACCCGCTTTTATTAATAAATAATTCCTCAAACAACCAAAGTTTTTTTTGAAAATTGTTATAAAGTCCGATGTTTTGGTTGGTGTCACTTCATGTGTGTCATCAATAAATACATAAATCAATAAATCTAACAAAAAGTCAGTAAAGTAAACAAGTAAGGTCATTAGCAATATTCAAGAGCATGGTAAAAGAACACTATTTGTCCTGCTGTCACTGACCACACCCTTATTTTTTTCCGTTATAAAATGAATATTATATATTTATATAAGTAGGTATGTATTATTAGTTATAAAGTATATATGTATTTATAGTAGATAGGTATTTGTATGTAACATAATATGAAATTTCATGTTGTAATTAACTACATAATAACGCACACAGATCCCCTTTTTCAATCCAACGATCCTATCCATCCACGGTTGTCTAGTAGAGATCGCTCTTGAGCGATAAGACCGGCAAATTGTCACATATTTTTAAGTGTGCAATAAAAGTATTGTCTATCTATCTAATCTTGTATTATTTAATACAAGAATAAGTATTAAATGATCTAGTAAAATTAAATTCCTTTATCTACATTTTGTTGGAATCTCGTCCAAAGCCGAAAGCAAATCACTAGTGTCCCTACAAATGAAGTGACACCAACCAAAACATCGGACTATTTACAACCACGTTTCATATAAATCTTAATAATTTATATCCTCCCATAATAAGGAAAATACGTAAGCTAGTGTGTCCGGTCTAACCATGGCGTGTGGGTAATTTATAGTTTAGACTTCTACAGGGCATCTATAAAAGTAAATAAAGCTCATGAAATAACCATAAATCGCTTCACAAATAATGGCGATACAGTAAAGTAAAAAGCTCTTTTTGGTGATGCAGTGTTCATTTAAATTATGAGTTGTTAAGTTGACAGTAAATGCGTTTAGGTATATCTACTGACATGGTAGTAAAGGTTTAAAGTTAAAATTATTTCGACACTATGAGTGTTGATATTATAGTACCTTTAGATTTTGTTATTTTATCAAAACTTTAGAACATA
This sequence comes from Eupithecia dodoneata, assembly GCA_947044415.1. Classification (NCBI taxonomy): domain Eukaryota; kingdom Metazoa; phylum Arthropoda; class Insecta; order Lepidoptera; family Geometridae; genus Eupithecia; species Eupithecia dodoneata. The sequence continues at coordinate 5,062,976 of OX345665.1, forward strand.
CTTGTACCGTTATTAGCAGTTAATAAACCTACCCTGTTGTCTAGAAATTAAAAATACCTCATGTAATATATTGATGGTTTGGAACTTTGGACTAATCTGCAAGATTTCAAAAAGAAAAATGTTTTCATTAATTTCGCGTAAAAAAAACAATAATTTTCGTTAATACGCCGAAATTACGGCACGATTACTACGACAACTTTTCGTCAAAGTTATCGTTAAGCACTTGAGAATCGATTTTAAATAATTACACAACACTTCGTCGAGGTACAAAAATCACACCTTTGATGTACAAAATTAGTCTCGTTTTCCTTACGGGCAGAATCACTAACAGCCGCTAACAAGCCGTCATTATAAGGATGTCGACCTCACCTCAAAGTGCTTTCATCGATAGGTTTTTGCACAACTTTTTATGTTGTAACATATGTATCTGTTATTTAGTTATAACTCATGATAAATAAGAATGCCCTGATTTTGCAATGAGATGATAATGCTTTTGTACCTTACAATTTAGACATTTTTTGTCATTAGGGGCCGGCGACCCTCGCTTGTAAAAATCGCTCTGAATATCGCTGTCCCTGTTTAACCCTTGTGCCGCGACCCATGCGCGCGCGATAGCAATATTAGCCGTTCGAAATTTGGTTTGTTCCGTAATACCAAAAATTATAACTGAAAACTTTTTGTATTCTTCACAAAGTATTTTTATTCAGTAATTAGATAATATAAGCTATGTTCCTTAATAAATAAAACGTAAGATATTGATGTGTTTAATACGAAACAAATAGCAAGAAAACTTGTCCATTTTCGCATAAAAATGTGCAAAATGCGATTGGCTTTCATTTAATTTTAGGTAAGTATTTTGAAAAAAAAAATATTTAAGAACCTAGATAAATACTATTCAAATACAAATAATACAATATTATAGTGGAAATATGCTTGAATTGGAAATCATTTTGGTATTACGTTTGTATGAAGAATTCGTCCCTCCGGAGGCCTCTTAAATGTTGTTTTGCTGTTTAAATATGTCGTACGCAAAGCTCTATTCAAGTGAATTGGTGTTAATTCAGAATAGTCTAAGAATGATCAAATTCGGTTAATATTGGCAAAGATTCGCGTAATAAACATCTTCTACCGGAATATCTATCTATCGTCTATCAGTATAACTACGTCCACTGCTGAATATACCTTACCTATCTAAACGAGATTATGCTGTAATGATAACTCTTGGAAGGCGGATAGGTGATCGCAGTAAAGGTATTAAAAAACAAAGAAGAACCGCTTTTCGGCAATAAAAGAACATAAATTTTCATAAAAGAACTAAAAGGAACCCTAAGACCCATTATTCTTTTGTTGACAATTAAAATAACTGTATCACATACAATACTTTAATGACAATACTCTGAAAGGCTGAACATATAAAGATCGTAGTGTCGGCCCCTTATTATCGATAGTCGATAAAACACGATCCCAACACTATCCTGTTTGGGCAGGTGGCGAAACACACACACAAATGGCGTTTCGTATCATTATGTTGTCTTGTTACCGACTCTTGCGCATCCTCGACTTGCGCTGCAGACCCGTAATTTACTTTGTACTAATAGTGAGATTCCACGATTGTCTAGCGGTAAATTTGGATGTACTTTAAGAACGAAGCTGGGTTAAAGGTAAATTAAAATTAAATAAGGTATGAGGCTATTGGATAGAATGGTGCTATGGTGAGCAGACTTAACATTATACAGGGTGCCACAAAACATGTGTGTTAAGCAGAAAGAGGGTGATTCTGGACCCGTTATTTCGTTTTGTATTTTATTCGTAATCAAGACGAGCGATGGATATAGTATGAGAAATACAAATGAATATCTGAATTGAGATACGGTAGAACTTATATTCTTTAGGTGCTCACTTAACAAAAGTTACTCTACCTTACCAACCTCACATGACAAATTACTCGAAAAAAGGTAATTAATGGGTTGAAATTCGTTGCTTTCGTTTCGATGAACTCATCAAAGCATTACATTATGGGCTACCATCCACTAAAGCATGTTCTGATCTATTAATGCATAGGTGTAAAATGAATGAGAGATGTATAATCTCCCTAACAACGTTTCATCATCAACATCAGCCTATATTAAGTTCATTGCTGGACACAGGCCTTCCCTGATGACTGTCATAGAGCCCTGTTTTCAGCTTGCCGCATCCAGCATCTGCCTAAAGTCTTTCGCAAGTCATCATCCCACCTGGCCGGAAGGCGTCCCACACTACGTTTTCCGAGTCGCGGTCTCTGCTCAAGAACACGTTTACCAAACTCACGGATCGCAAGTTACACCCACCGATTATACATAATCCGTAATAGAATATGCGCAGCATATATCACAAGTACCATACGCTATAGTAGACAGTCGCCTGCAATTACCATTAGCATGGGCAGTCGATAATTACTGCGTTGTCTATGGGCGTTCACACATAACTAAGACGTTACGTTCGAACATGTCCAAAGTAACTTTGATGCAAGTGATAAATGGACTGTATAAATCAAATTATATCTTTTGCTCATCAATGTGAACTTATCTTTAGAGTCTGACACGCATGAAAGCTTTGAGACTGATGCAAGTTGCATCAATCACAACGTTTTCAGCGTCAATTATTGTATTTGCGTCAAGCAACTACGTAAATTGATGCTATCCGAATTTACGTAGTTGAATCATCCAACTACGTAAATTTAATAAAACTTTTGATACTATCATGGTTATCAACACTAAAGTAGTAGTGGTAACGTTCGTAGCAAAAGACAAAAAATGAGGGTAGATCGGTATGTCTGCCCATAAAAACTTACTCGCAGTCGCAGTGCCTTCAGTTATTCCGTGATCATGGCGCATGAAACTGTGCCGAAATATTGGATAACTCAAAAATCAAATCATGGTAAATATCCCGTTTTAAATGACTTTAGTACGTAAATTTATGCTATCCGACTTATTTTAGCTTGAAAGGGGCTTCTATCATAACGCTAACAAAAATGGGAATGGTTTTGATAACGCGTCGAAACATAGTGGATTTAACTCTTTTCAAACTTAAAGAAATTATTATTTCATGTTGTTTCTAAATTCTTGGCAGCATTTAAAGTGCTATAGCCTCTCATTATGAAGAGAAGTTAATTTTCAGCTCCCAGCATAAATTTGGCTGAAAATATAAAATTGTTTGAGTAAACTTAAATTTTCTGCTGGCTCCTTTAATTCTAGAGGCGTTTTGCTTACAAGTGGATTATGCCGAAAATTTACAAATTTACAAAATGAACTGTCTTAGCAGACTTATCTTTGCCAGTTGCTTGAGCCTTCTTGTTTGTTTCAAAGTCAAATGAAAGGACCTATCTCTACTTACATAATTTTCTCTCATCTAAGTGGTATTTTCTCTTTCGGATAAAGTTGAGAGATTCCTAATTAGCAGAGAGGAAACTGTACGTGGATGTCTAGAACGATTTCTTAGCTGTATAGGAATTAATTATTGCAGTTTTTTTTACTTTAGTTTAATTATGTGTTTTAATTTATGTTTTTTTTATTTAAGTAGTACTTTCCTTGTTTGTGTTTGTGTGTAAAAAAAGCAAATCTTTATTATATTCTATCTTTGTGCTGAAAGAACACCAATGTTTCATCCCTCAACAAGGGACTTCTTCAGGGTACGGTTTACATCAAAAGAGTATTTCAAAGTTATTGGAATCAATTAATTTACTAGTAATGAAAATAAACGCAATTGATTCCGATTCTATTTAAATGTATTAATTGAAAAACATGTTCAAAAATTTATTTAATTAGGTAACAACTTCCAAAGCAGGGGCTTCGTTAGGCATTTGCGAGCATGTTATATGAAGTGCTCAACAAAATAGGCACACGCGTTTAATTTAAATGTGGTTCAAGTTTCTCAAGCCTGCTTTAAGTTTTAAGCTTTGCGCACATTCATCCAACTTGGGTACCTCGCAACAAAAATGTGCATTCTAATATGGGTTCAAACTCGTTATTGTGAAGTAACTAAACAAGTCATTTTTCGATACGATAATTGTATATTTTACAGTGGCAAAATGGCTGCTCACAAGCTCCAAACGAATGGCCTGCGAGCTTTCTGTCATTTTATGCCTACAATATGAACTGTATGTTACGAGCTAAAACCCATATTTGAATGCACATTTTGTGCTGCGTGGTAGCAGTTGTATTAATATGCGCAGAGCTTAAGTTCTTTGATCTGCCACAACCTTAATGCTACTCGAACATTCGAATAATGGAATTGGTATGAGTGCCTACGATTAGAAGAGAAACCTTCTTACTTTTATTATAACACCAACACTGCTATCGAATGTACTGTGTATATGTCGAATGTACGATCGCGCCGACAACGGGCACCACGAACACCTCCACAACATCGCGCCGCCCCAGCCCCGGCCCCAGGAAGATGACCGCCCATGGCGTCCCCTTCCGCGGGACCTGATCCCTGCGGAACCACCATAGAGTCCTTGGGTTTACCGAATGCAGCAAAAAAAAAAACATTGAAACGTAGGGAAAAAAAAAGAAGATTTCCCACAAAACTCAAGGACCGAGGGGTCGTCACCCCTTGAGTTGACGCCGGGGTAATGAGGCCAAGCCTCGAGGCCCCTCTCTGCGCCCCCACTAGGGCCGGAAAGAAATTGATTGATTGAAAACACTGCTATCAACGAGTTCTCAGCTATTTTGGCCATATCGCCAGAAGGCATCCAGACAACCTCGAAAAACTATTGGTAATGGGCAAGATAGAGGGGAAAAGACCAAGAGCACGATCACCAACCCGCTGTTCTGATCAAATTAGGGCAATAACGGGACTCACATTACCTGCAGCCCTGAGACAGGTGGAAGACAGAGTGGTAAGGTAAGTGTACTCCTGTTTCCGCACTTAGACTCCGATTGGTCCTTTGTGCGTGGAAAACAGAGTGGTGTGGAAGCAGTTCATCAGCGTCACCGTGAAAGCTTTCCAGGGCACGACCTTCAGCAATGAAGACTACGACTAAGAAGAAGATAACACAAAAGTGCACTTGATGAAAATAAATAGACGAATTAATTTTTATGATAAAATCTTCAATTTTCGCTTTTAATAATTATTGAAAATACTCGAATAAGGAGACGATATAAATATATGAATATTTGGGATAAATGATTATACATATACTGTATATATTGGTTAGTAATATATCAATATTTTGACCACCAATTTTTGTAATGCGTATCTGACAGTTTGAAATAGCCTTACCTTCGGGGCTCAATTTTCATAAAACCATTAACACACAAAGTTGAACCTATAAAACCTACATGATTTAAGTGTTAACACTATTATTACCCAAAATCGATGTAGAATGTTTGTAAACAAATCACGACATAATTAATTAATTATGTGAACCGGCGTTGAGTTTCAGATATAAGGAATATTTATTAAAAGAAGAATCTCAAAGTTATGTAAATTGCATATAAAAAAACAGGCAAACGAGTTAATTTTAGGTTAAGTATGGGTGGTTTCTACATCAAGATTGTGCCACTAGCTTTAGTTAGTATTAAGATCCTTTTTTTGTATTGATGGTGCAAAAAAGATAAATTGTATTATATTGTATTTTATCAAGTTTGGCTAGTGTATAGTTAGTTATTTTGATATTTATTACCACTACCCACTTTAACGGCCTTGTTATATCATTATCAAAACAGATTCTTTATGAAAGTGTGGGAGTACCTACTGACTAGTTAGAACCACACAATACTACATAGTATACAGAAGTATTAATATGACACATGCTTAGAAATGTGTAATTTATAACCCAATTATTTTCTACTAAAGTTTGAGGCGTAGAGTAGATATAATAATGCGTCTATAATTTGAATCAACAGTTTGGTACTACCTTTTTCGGTGCGAGGCATAAATCATTTATAATTTGAATAACAGTACCATCATTACTATGTGTCTACAGTTGTACTACAACTCCCTGTCCATCCAAAGCTTGCCTGGCAGAGATCGCTCATAGCGCCGCCCATTGTAGAATAGAATAGAAAAGAAAAGTTTTTACAAATGCTGATGGAAAGTACAACCAAAAAGAGACAAACACATTAACATACATTAAATAAAATCAAATAAACTGTCATAATAAAATAACAACTTGATCTGTATTTGTCTTGCCCTGTGTTTTGTTTTATTTTACGTGCAATAAATAGAAATTGTATTGAATTGACGCCCTCCGACCATGTGGGATGACGATCTGCGAAAGACTGCAGGTAGATGCTGGATGCGTCAAGCTGAAGACAGGGCGCTATATGGCACTCATTGGGGGAGGCCTATGTCCAGCAGTGGACTATCATAGGCTGATGATGATGATGTATTGAATGAGATACTGCACAGGTCTTGTTTGATCACGTTAATGCTTTCACTGCCTAGTATCAGTCTGCCTTTCACTGCCGCTTCGCGCTAGTGCAGGGGTGGTGAGCGTAGTGAGCCATGGACGTGTTAAGTACGTGTAATTTTTTTATTTAATCATTTTAATGATGGTTTTTGTTTTTTCTGTACTACTCTCCGTCGAGTTCCACCTAATACTTTTCTAAAAAAATATTCCGGTAAATACAAACACTCGCCCAAAATGTTTCAGTTATTAAAATTTCAAAACACCACTGCAAACTGTTTCACGTGAATATTTGTTACTAACTTTTAAAACTCTGCGATAAAGTATAAAAGTAAATTTGAAATTTGCGGGGACGTAGGTAATAGTAAAGCTTATTATGGATATGCCTAAGTTTTTTCTTTTATATTTTTGTTAGTTGTCAAGTTACTGTGTTATTCTTAAGTATATCGAGGTATATCTGAGGAAAGTAGTAATTAGTCAGTAACAAAAATAATAAAAAAGAAATTAACAAATGTACCGGTCTATCTTGGCTTGTTCTATAAAGTTTATATAAAAAAATATAAACCTGGCTGTAAGTTTCTCCAAAACGTTGTAAATAAAATAAATAAATAAAAGTATGCTTAGATGGTTTTATTTTTTCAGTTGATGGTCTTTTCAATTGAATAACTTGTCATAATAATACAATAACGTAAAATAAAATAGTAAATGGAAAGAAAACAAAGATTTTTATACATATCGTTTTATTAAGAAATGCAATAAATACTTTGATTCGCGTCATAATACCCGAATCACCGCGAAAGAACACAGCTATTCGCTTAGCCATTTTTTTTTGTTATCCTTGGTCTTATCTACATAATCCAACGTTTCTCTAGACCCGAATAAATAGCGTGTCTCCGCGCACGTATCGCGCGTGTAACTCATAACATTCATAAAATGATTACGTGAGAAGAGGCGACTCGAGTTGGTGTTTTGAGTGTGCTTTTACTAGAGTTTTGAGGGAACAATTTACTTGGGCGTTGGGCTTCTCCCAAAACTTGCTAACTTTGGTTGGGTTATGGTTGAAACCGGAAAAATACTAAAAATTTTCCTTCTTAATATTTAAATGAGGTTGACGGTTTTGAGGTTCTATTGTAGGCACTTAGGTACGTGGAATTATAAAAACCTCAACCTCACAATTTTACCTAACGGTGGTCAAACGATGGTTTTTTTATTGAATTTTTTTTTTGTAGTTTCTTAATGATTTTTTTCATCATCATCGTTACAGATAACCATGTAATACTTACCTAACTGAAAAGATACGCGACTGAAGTCAGCTTTTTAGTTAGCTTTTATAACAAAAGCTAGAAATAATTCAACATTCGCTAAGAATTTGTAAAATTAAACTTTAAAATGTGAAATGCTCAGCAAAATTGTAAAACGCCTGACATCTTACCTCTTCGTTGACAAACGCAATGCCATGAATACTACATGTTTAGAAAATGTCGTGAATATAGAACTTTATTTTTCAGTTTTCTTGGAAATATATTTGACGAAGAAAAAATGAATTAAGGAATAGGAACAAATAAAATACTAGTATTTACAGTTGAAAGGAGGCAAATAATCTAAAGATGGTTCAACTGACCCATAATATGTACAACTTTACAAGATTTTTTTTGTTTCTTTGTTTAAAAAAGTCACGCAGATATTTTTCAATTTTCTATTAATTTTGTTCTACTGTTTCTTGTAAACGAAAATAAATTTAACCTATTTCCGTAATATAACCAGCGTATTCTAAAATTTTGATATAGAACGTTATTTGCCCCGCTCAGATTCGAACTGAGCAGGACAGCATGAGAGATGACAATCTAATTTTTTATCCCATTATTTAAGTTTATAGGTTATATTTACGTAAGTCTCTGTTTATATATTTTGTATTTGCCACTTCTTTAGATAACGACCCTTTTGACGACCGATGTGGCGCGGTGGGCGAAGGTCCGCCTGCGACGCAGGAGGTTGCGGGTTCGATTCCCGCCTCGGAACAATTGTGTGTACGATCTGCAGATATTTGTTCCGGGTGTTCTGGTCGTTTTCTATGAATAAAAAATATCTATCTATGTAATATATTGTATTATGTATATCAGTTATCTAGTACCCATAACACAAGCTCTGCTTACCATGGGGCTAGATAATGCTGTGTGAATTGTCCAGCATTATTTATAAATTTTATTTTATAAAACTATTGCTGTTCTGTCAAAATGAATATTTTTTTGAAAATGCTGTATAATTCGTTTAAAATTTTTAAAATACCCTAGAAAAGAAATGGTGTAAGGTCCATGACATCATTAAAACTTAAAACGTCTCACAAAAATACGTACTTACAGGGGTTAACTTTATCACCCACTTTTAAAGCTATAACTGAAGTACAGCATTAAATTTTAGGGTTCAATAATAATGTTGGACAGACGTTTTATTTTTATATGAATCTTCCCCATCCAATGGGAGAACGATAAGTTTCGTCTTATCAATTTTATACCTCGAGACATTGTAAAGGCATTCGATTTTTATCGGTTTTTATATCATTAACAATAAAATAGCTATTGAATCGATATCTTTATTCATTAATAAAATGTGCTTACAATAAAGTCACATGATACAATTCTGAAGTTTGTCTGGCAGACATCGGTGTTTTAGATTTAAGTCCGCCAATTGCTATATCCTCATCATCATCAGCCTTTCGTAGTCCTCTGTTGCAGGTCATCATCCCATCTGCTGGAGGGCGTCCTACATTACGTTTACCGAGTCGCGGTCTCTACACGTTTACCCCCGTGGTTGTTATGTATAAGTCATGCTTGCACAAGTATTTTTGTATTCAAACCAATATGTAAACTGGTTAAAAATATGAATATTGAGTTGTTAAAGTATACAAATTCATATATGAAAATTAAATAAGATATTTAAAATTCGTTGTCCTAGCGGAGCTTAGAGTGAAACAATTTTTCCTATCCCTATTAATTAGTCATTATTAAACCTTTTTGTACCCTTGCTTTGTTCAACTTTCGCTTTTCGATTTCTCATTTACCTTCCTCACTCCTCGTCAACCCTATTTAAAGAATGTAGAATAAAACCAGCTAAGTGCGCGTCGGACTTCCACCCGAAGGATTCCGTACTATACGTACAATGTACGTATAGTACGGAATCCTTCGGGCAGTGAATGCGCTAACATGTAGGTCATACATGTTAGCGCATTCACTGCCATACCTCTGCGATGCAACGTCCATGGGCGCGCCGCAGTTGCAGAAGGTAAGCTTTATTTATTTGCGTTGGTGTCAATTAAAGAGTTAATGAAATGGTAATAACCATAATCACCTTACACTTTGAGCAAAAAAAGCCAAACAAACTAAGTTTTTATCTATGGGTCCCCTTCTAATTGCATTTATTAATATTATATGAAAGTATACTATTAATGTTCATGAGATACAGCCAGCTGGCAGACAGAAGGGCTAACATCATCATCAGCCTATAGCAGTCCACTGCTGGACATAGGCCTCCCCTAATGAGCGCCATAGCACCCTGTCTTCAGCTTGCCGCATCCAGCATCTACCTGCAGTCTTTCGCAGTTCGTCATCCCACCTGGTCGGAGGGCGTTCTACTCTACGTTTACCGAGTCGTGGTATCCACTCAAGAACACGTTTGCCCCAGCCGCCGTCGGCCGAAGGGCTAACAGTAGAGGCTTAGTAAGGTCCCGTTGTTTTTTTTGCAACTCTCTGTACGGAACCCTAAAAATGAAAAAAAAAAACAAATTAAACCCGACTAAAGTCGCGACCGTTTGAGCGCAAATAAAAGTGTTTAATTAAACTGTTGTTATTGATGGGGGTGTGCGAGATGGCGCTTAATCAGCTGAGCTAGGGTTGCTAGCATAATAATATTAATTTTTTTTGAAAAAAAATTCTTTCACTTCGTCTATTTTAAGATTGTTTAACATCAATCTATCTGGTCCCATAAACTTATCAATAAATAATGCAAAAGATACTTTGCGTGATTATTAACAAGTAGGTATACTAAACTTTTACATGAAAAATTATTTTATTTCAGTTTGCGACCATCATTTCTAACCAAGAACGTAGACTACTAGGGAATACACTAGTAGTAATCAAATAACGTTTGAAAAATTCTAAGAAATATACCTCTCTACTAAACTACCCTATCCACATATTATAGTTAGTCCTAGAATGGAACTATAGAAGAAAAATATACTAAAATTTTTACCCTAAATTGGACGGACAACTAATAGCCACTCCATTGTACACTGTTCGAGTTTCTTTCAATTTTATTTTTAATTCGACTTAATTGCAAGAGTTACGACGCGACTGAACCTAAACATTTTACGTTTCAGACCTTATTGAAGACTTCGATCTTAATTACTGAAATTTAATTGTTTTCTTTTACAGTGCACGACAAAGTCCGTGCTGCATGGTTTCGACATCAAATTATTTGGCGTGTTTAAAAACAACTAAAAAACAACTTCAAATTCCTGAATATTATTCATTGCAGCAAAAAATTAAGGTTGGTAGGTGTTTCAACTCGGAACATTTAGACATAGACAGCACAATACAAATTTTCTAGTGGAAACATCACTTGTAACTTGAGGTTCTTATTTAAGTTAGTTAACACTAGGATGACCGCGCGATGAAATTCGCTCGCACTTTTTACGCCTGTTTCCATGGAAACCATTATTTACCAGTGATTCTCATATTATTATTGTAATGAATGAATGAAAATTTTCATGTTCTAAAAATTTACATAATTAAAAATATGATTTTTTTTTTCATAAATTTTACGGCACTCATAGCAATACTCTAGAATCACATTTTTATGAGATCACCTCAAAATGGACACATTCGTAGGTATAGGTTACTTTAAAGAGTTAAACCGACCACTGCTTGTCATTTTCTAATCTCAAGTAAAATTCGTTAGAAAAGTCAAGGCCTCAACTGTGCGTTTTCAATGCTTCGTACTGTAACTATTGTTTCCAAAGGACTATAGTTGCACAAAGAATGTGATTGGAAAATCCGCTATCACCTATTTGCTTCGTTCTAAGACGGTCTTAAAAGCTATTGGTGAAAATGAAGTTTTCTAAAAGAATTTATTACTTAATAAGTAAAGCTTTTTTCGATAATTATTGGGTATCAGCTGTGCTTGATAATCAAACTTATATTATATTTCTAAAGATAACATTTTATGGCGCGATATATTAGTTTTAAATAGCTTTACAAACGACTGGGAATAACCATGAAGCAAAATTAAATATGACTGAAAGAATATGTTATTGCCTGTCCTTCGGGACTAACAAGTGGACTGTTCTTCAAATATCTGTATATTGTGTATAAATATTAATAAATTTATCAAATTGAAACCTACAGTTGCTTTAAAGAAATTAAATGTATTATTTATTTATTATTATTTATTTTAAACCATTTTTGTCCCACTGCTGGGCAAAGGCCTCCCTTTTCTCCTTCCACTACTTGCGATCAAACGCTGTAACATGCCATGATGGAAGATGTACCTCGAGCTCGTCGCGCCATCTTATCCTGGGCCTTCCACGTCGCCTCTTAGCGTTGGGTGGGCTCCACTCAGTGGTGGTCTTTGCCCACAAGTCGCTGGACATACGGCAGATGTGTCCGGCCCAGTTCCACTTCAGGCTTCGGGCTGTCTGACCAACGTCAACGATGCGTGTTTTGGAGCGTAGTATGCTGTTTCGCACGCGGTCTGACAGCTTGACTCCTAAGATACTACGCTCCATGGGTCGGTATAGGCGGAGCAAATTTTTGGCTCACAAGATTAACCCTATCCCTGCTCTAAATATGTACCTGTCTTTACCGATCTATATTGATACTTATCAAGATCTACCTATTGAACCAATTGAACCAGCTTTTTTCTATAGGCTGTGAGTTACCTATAGAGACCAACACAGAACCGAGATTTCGTGTTGCGGTATTTATGTGTTCTGCAACACGCCTGTGGTGAGCACGGGCGCATTAAACAGTGGGTGTGCTGTTCCGACATTAATTACGTAATTAAGTGAACGATTTAAATCGATTGTTTCATTCGAACGCGGTTCGAGTATCGATGATTGGCAAACATTACCTTTCATTGTGAAGCTGAATTTTTTTATACGAAACTAAGTGCTGAATCCATAATTGTTTACGGGAATGTTTGTAGTAGGTATTATATTCCTATTATATTGTATATAGGTGTATAATAAATATACAACTCACATTGTTAATAATCTTTTTTTAACCAAAACATGAAAATGTTCTTTTAAAACAAATTACTTATTAGTAGAACGGGAAAGCTAAGTTTGAATTCGAGTCTCTTGAAGTAAGTACTTCTTGTGTGCATTTAAAAAGCACGAAACTTGATGATCCTTGGAATTCAGACTCTGCATTTAATCTAGACGTCAGACGAGATAGGATCCTTAAATAACCAAGAAAAAAAATTACAAGACCCGTATGAGCCGCGGTAGGCCTATTTCAAAAGACTATCAAGCTGAAACTAGATTAAGGAGTGCATAAAGCATGAATGGTGTAACACGAGAGTTGGCAGACAATACTGCCTCCCTTATTGCACTGGCCTTAAATTGTGGTTTGTATGCGAGTGCCTTTGACGTTAAATTATTGTCTCCATGGAACGTTACACCGTCTGGTACACGTGTGTAATAGGCTTATGGCTGTGCTTGGTCTGCTTTAATGGGCATTGCAATCTAACTTGGTACCAGGTCGATAGAAATGTGTATTGAATAAGGTCTTTAAAGGTTATGCACTTTCTGAAATGATACTAAATTACATAATAAAAGGTTAACTTGATTTCTTTTATATAAGTAAGATTAACTCTCAACAACGAACATCGTCTAGTCTAGTGCTAAAGAGGTTTCTGAACAAGGGAGGTTTTATTATAAAAATACTATCGAAATTTAAAGAATTCATTGTGGATGTAAGCGAGTTTACTACAAACTTTATTTGTGTTGGAAGAATTTTTTTTTCTTTATTTTTAGAAAACGTTTCACCCCTTTGCGAGGGACTTCTTCAGGATGAGTACGGGACGGTTTTCGTGTTCGAACGTTGGTGTTCTTCCAAAACAAATAAGGTTCGTAGATAACCCGCTTACATCAGTAATGAAGGGGTTTGCTATAATCACCACGTTGGATATATACCTGTTGCCTAAAAATAGTGAAGGCTTGCTATCAGGATGGTGTAGATAACAATTAACTAAACCAAATCTTTGTTAAAACATTCAAACAAATACACGGCTTGAAATTGATCAATAGTGATTGGCCTTCCTTTAATAATAAGGTCCTCAAGATCTACCTTACACTACCTCTATTTCTACCGATATAAAAACTGTGCTACATGTTATAAACGTAATGTTTTCATATCGGTAAATATATAATGGGCCTTATTTCAGTATACCACGAGAGCACGTGTGTTACGAACTGCCTATTTGAGGCCATTATTGTTTCGACAACTACACCAACATTATTTTTAAATTACTATCGGTAAGTCTTTTTACAAAGCGATAAGGTTGTTTTTATCAAGTACTAGCTGCGCTCCGCGGTTTCACCCGCGTGATGATAGATATTTTGGATAATATACAATATATCTTTATACATTGTAGCCTATGTGTTATTCTGATGTATAAGCTATATTATTGTAAAGTTTCATTAAAATCCATTCAGTAGTTTATACGTGAAAGAGTAACAAACATCCATCCATCCATCCATACTTATAGATAGATATTTTGGATAATATACAATATATCTTTATACATTGTAGCCTATGTGTTATTCTGATATATAAGCTATATTATTGTAAAGTTTCATTAAAATCCATTCAGTAGTTTATACGTGAAAGAGTAACAAACATCCATCCATCCATCCATACTTTCAAACTTTCGCGTTTATAATATTAGTAGGAAGTAGGATAAGTGAAATAATACATTTTGATACTGATTAACCTTTGTATCACGAATCGTCCAAGATTTGCATGGTATTTTCGGCGATAATTATTATTTTATTGTGAAATCGAGCAATAACACTATTTTCTACTTTATGTGGTTGTTATTTTTGAATTGTTGAAGTGAAAGTGAATTTTTTTATTTACGAGTAGGTAGATTTGAACAACGCAAATATCAGTCACGGGGCTACTCCTTAATCTGTATTATTATTTAGGCACAACATTTTTAAGATTCTGAAGTGACTCATACGCTGAGAATGTACCTGCCTTTGCTATTCCTTATTAAATAAATAAATAATGCAGGACAATTCACACAGCATTATCTAGCCCCATGTAAGAGCTTGTGTTATGGGTACTAGATAACTGATATACATAATACAATACATTACACAGATAGATATTTTTTATTATACATAGAAAACGACCAGAACACCCGGAACAAATATCTGCCGATCGTACACACAATTGTTCCGAGGCGGGAATCGAACCCGCAACCTCCTGCGTCGCAGGCGGAGCTTCGCCCACCGCGCCACATCGGTCGTCAATATATTAATGTGAAAGTCTTTTCCCCATTTTTTAATAGGTAGAGAGAGCAAGGAAAACCGTCATTGACAACAATCTGTACAGAATGGTATTCATGTGGTGCAACAGAAAAGCGACAGTAAACAAAAATAAACGTCTAAATAGAACTTAAATGTAATGTTTTAAGCTTTATTTAAATAGGTATAAGTCTTATTATATCTTGTGTTTTTTAAATTAAGGCAATAAATGTTTTTCTATCATATTCTTCTATTCTAGTCTATATACAATTAAGTGTTTAAAAGTGCAACCAAAGTTACGAAAGCCAATATTAATTGAAGAGACACTGTCAACTGCAATAAAGCTAATTGAACAATTAGAACCGGTAAATTACGTAATAGATGATGTCTACACGAAGAAATGCGGTCAAGCGTGTGTATGGGAGTTGTTTAGACTAGTTTAGAGGTAGAGTAAAAAATTTATGAAGAATAAAACTTTTGAAACTCAATAACTATCACATTAATAACAATTAAGACTAAAGTCAACGTTTTCAACCAGTGCGTCCTACCCGTTATGACCTACGGAGCTGAGACGTGGACACTCACGATAGGGCTGGTCCACCAGTTCAAAGTCGCTCAGCGAGCTATGCTCGAAGTTTCTCTGAAGGATAGGATTCGCAACGAATACATCCGACAGAGAACCAAAGTTATCGACATAGCTCTGAGAATTAGCAAGCTGAAGTGGCAGTAGGCCGGCCATATCTCGCGAAGAATCGACGGCCGCTGGGGCAAACGTGTTCTTGAGTGGAGACCAAGACTCGGTAAACGTAGTGTAGGACGCCCTGCGACCAGGTGGGATGACGACCTGTGAAAGACTGCAGGTAGATGCTGGATGCGTCAAGCTGAAGACAGGGCGCTATGGCGCTATGGGAGGCCTATGTCCAGCAGTGGACTAATATAGGCTGATAATGATGATGATGAACACTAAAGTCATTTAAAATGGTTCGCCTTCAGTTATTCCGTGATCATAGCGCATGAAACTGTGCCGAAATATTGGATAACTCAAAAATCAAATTATGTATGAAGAAGGTACGTATTTATTTCTGACGATTATTTTATAACTCTTGGCCAAGATGAAAATCGATTCAATTCGACCAAATTATCTGAAGAAGTCACACTAATATACATACATAGATACGCAAATTCGGATGGATGGCAGAAGTATAAATAAATAATAAATAAATAAATAATGCTGGACAATTCACAAAGCATTATCTAGCCCCATGGTAAGCAGAGCGTGCTATGGGTACTAGATAACTGAGATAGATAATACAATACATTACATAGATAGATATTTTTTATTATACATATAAAACGACCAGAACACCCGAAACAAATATCTGCAGATCGTACACACAATTGTTCCGAGGCGGGAATCGAACCCGCAACTTCCTGCGTCACAGGCGGACCTTCGCCCACCGCGCCACAATGGTCGTCAAAGTATGTCTGTTACTCCTTCATCCCAAAAGTACAAAACAGATCTGGCTGGTGTTTTGCATAAATTTAGGTCTAAACCTGGAATTATTGTGGGGCTATTAGGTTTTATGAGGCTTATATCCTTTAATTGTAATGGAATATATTTATTAACACTGAAACAACGTGTGTGTCGTGTAATGTAATTCTGAACCTGGATTTACATATTAAAATATCCTGGAAGCCGCAGGCAGGAACTAGTAATACATAAATTCAAAGTTTTCATAATAAGCAGTGTATAAAGTACGAAATATCTGAGTAATTTCCAAAAATAGAACTTGGTATAAAAATGCACTTCATGCGTTTTCATTCAAATATACCAGACAATGCTACGAATATACAAGGTACAATATAAAAAGTATAGTTACATAACCTATTTTATTTATAAAAATTGCGACCAGTCCGGCTTCGCACGGGTGCAATGTCCTTATATCCTAATATGGAGCAGTGTGGAGTGACTAATAAATCATATAAACCTTCCTCTTGAATCACTATCTATTGCTGAAAACTGCATTTCGTTGAGTAGTTTAAAAGATCTAAGCGCACAGACAGCGGAAGCGACTTCATTTTATACTATGTAAAGATACCGCTACCAATCTATGCGTACACACCCTGCCATCGGCATCGCAATCGCTGTTCCAAAGCTTTTCCCTTACCATAAACCAGATATTTCTATGCACAGCACTTGCAAATTCTAAACTAAATACCTGGACCTCAGCCCACACACTTCCATTGAAGAGACAGGCTATCCTAACATGGTATCAACAAGATAAGGGCTCTGTGTCACATGTTTTCAATGGTATGTAATTGTTGGACCAGCCGCATTCGATTTTATTATTTTAATATACGTATATTATAAAGTAAGCAGTTAATTGATTCCTTCAGTAATGCTACTAGTTGAATTACTTTATTATACTCGTACCAACATTTTGTATCAGTAAGACAGTAGTTGTTTTGTTCTGATCTAGGTAAACAAAAGCACTTTCAGTTCAACTAACCTAGATTTTGACCTCGACAATTAAAGCATCTCTTTCATTATGTCATAATTGTTATTTTTTATTTTCTGTGTTCCGTACCTCAAATTTTTCAAGGGTTTTGTACGTCCGTTTGTCAAACGTCTTTTCTTAGGCAAGTGCAAGGTATTATAGTATATAGTTGAAATTGAACTAGGTACTTGAAGCCGTGATATAAATCAAACTTCTAAAAAATTTTATGATTTAAAAAATGAACATAAACTGTTGTTAAGTTTATGTTCATTTTTTAAATCATAAAATTCGGAAGTGTTCATTTTCGTATTATATAATTATTGTTTACCATTTCGAAAAATATGCAAAAATGCTATCTATATTAAAGGCATAGGATACTATGCCTTCAATTTTCTCTTACCCCATACCACACGTAATATTGCCCTCTGAGGGTATCGCAACAAATCATCCATAATTCGGTTTTTTGTTCTCACGAATTTTGCTGTGGATTCGATCGCGGTTTAGAGCGCACGTTAGAGTATTTTACAAGGAGAAAATTGCTTATTCGAATGGGTAGTTAGCATCCTTCTCGCATGATGCTCCGTTGTTAGTTCTGCAATGGATAGTAAGCTGTGTGTTTTCTTCGGGTTCCTATCAGAACACCTATAACGGAAAACACCATTTAGGAGAAATGCCTTAGATGTAAAAGTGACCTATCTTTCTTGTTTCAAAACGGACTAGCGGAAAATAAATTAAACAAAACGTTCTAGAACAACGACGAAGTTTTGCTTATTAATGACTTAAAGACAGCATAGCTAATACTATGCTATCTTTAATAGTCCTAAGATATTTTGTATAAATTTATTATTTTTATATATAAACTAAACTACTTTACTTGACTATCCTATAAATATCCTCCTTAAATTGAAATTTTGGTAAAATTTTGGAATGGTCATATAACTAATTAAAAAAGAAAAAAAGAATTTAATTATAGCCACACACAATAATAAACTATTAAAAAAAAAGGAAAACACATAAAAAATACAAAACAAATTAAGTAGTAGGGATTTCGTAAGTTATTAAACGTTATAAAAGGCCAACTAATCTGATCAGAAATATCCAGGTTATCAGTCATAGTTGGTGAGATCTTTTAGCATTCACCTCAAACTTTAACATTTCTGGCTTAGTTACTCCTAATATTTCCTTCGCCGGAAATTAAACGTTGCAAGCTCCAAAACCGGAAACTCTCAAATTAAAAATGTAATTTTATCTCACTGTTCCTTGACGTATTTTGAGTTTTTGCGGCAATCTTGGGCTTACCCTTTTTCTGGTTTTATGGAATGGATGTTTAACTTGAACTTTACGGTTGTTATTTTTAATATTTAATATTCGAGATCTGTCGTCGGCAGTTTTAATCTTACTTTTAAAAATTAAATTTTTCTGTTTTATGTCTACTATATAACAGGTATGTACCACCACACTGCCACTCATTTGCTGATAGTTTGGGACATCATCTTGTGATATATTCATTTAGTAGTAATAGATTACGTATTTTATACATTAGATGGGACGGGAGGTTGGAGGGAACGGAGAGTGCAGCTGTGTTTGAGTAGACACATGTACACTTTATTTTGTCTTGCGCATATGCATGGTTTCTGATGAAGTCTTAACAAAATCTAGCCGCGGCGTGCCACCGGGGCCGAAACTCGTCTAGGGGCACATCATCATTGTATTAATTATGTGGTTTATATGTCTTCATGGTACGTTCATATATTGACCGAGTCATTGTAAAGCTGAACGCGCACCTGACCGCGTCGCAGGAGCCGCAATCGCCGCAGTCATCGAATTTTTACTAAAATGCGGCGCGTTCGGCGCGGATAGGTAGTGTGATGTGGTATACTATTTCATATAAAGATTTAGAAAATGCGATGACTGCGGCGTGGACCGCATTCAGCTCGCGATGACAGATTCTGATTGTCTGCACTTTATAATACTGGGCTCACCATGACTCAGTCAATATTGTAGTGACCACCAGAATTTCCCCCTGACTGTTCCAATTAACCTTTTACCTTACAACCTTTTTGTTGCCATGCGCCTGGGCATAAGCTATGCAAAAAAGGTAAAACACTTCTACTGTGTTAAAACAAGTAATTGCTCCTTTCACAGTAACGCACCATAAACCAGGCACGGTACAACGAACACAATAAATTCCTGTTTTGCTTCTTTGATTAGCTGTATCTCGGGTTACCGGTGACCCTGGGAGTAGGTAATGAGGAAAGCTGGACCAGATTTCATGGTCCGTCCAGTATTGTTCGTGGCTAGCCTTGGTTTGTACAGGGTATTGAATTTATCATAATAAAGGACGTTTGAATTCATAATCATCATGACCATCACAACCTATATTTTATACATATAATAGTAATACAATATTATAGTCCACTCTTAGACATAGGCCTCCTCTAATGAGCGCCATAGTGACCTGGCTTCATCTTACCGCATCCTGCATCTGCCTGCAGACTTTCGCAAGTCGTCATCCCACCTGGCTGGAGGGCGAGCTACACTATGTTTGCTGAGTCGCGGTCTCCACTCTAGAACACTTATTTTTTACCTCAACGGCGTTTGGTTCTACGCGATATATGGCCGGTCCACTGGCACTTCAGCATGCTAATTCTTTGAGCTATGTCGATAACTTTAGTTCTCTGGCGGATGATTTCGTTACGAGACCTATCCTTCAGGGATACCACGAGCACTGATAAATTACTGAATAAGAAAAACACTCATGTGTCTAATGGTAGGATTGAACCTGCATCCTTCTGCGTCTAAGTAGACATTTGCCCAATGCTCCATACAGATTGATTCATAATGACATATTGGTTCCTGGAATAAAGAAGGATACGAAATTCACAAAGACGCAGAGCCATCTAGCAAGAAGTTGAAGTTGAAATTCACAAGCTGTTCTCATATACCTACATCCCCTGTGACCCTGCATGCAAAGCCATGGCATAGCAAACAGTTACTACGCCTTTATTCGCAGTGGCTCGTGTACTTTACATAATGGTAAGACCACCCTACTGACGTTGTTTTGTTTGGAACTGTATTGCCATGGCTAAAATAGTTTCTGAGCACGAAGGTTTTGCAGTTTTGGGAACTTTTTCTTACATTGTTCAGTGCATGTTTTTACGTGCACATAATTTCCATTTTATTAATAGTAATTTGGTCACCGGACCGATCACAAAAGCTACGCTAACTTTTGGGATATCACGTCACACTAATACTATTAATGCGAAAGTTTGGATGGTTAGATGGATATTTCTTACATATTCACTGAACGAATCGGGCTGAAATTTTGCATACAGGTAGTTCTAGATCTGGAATAAAACATAGGCTCTTTTATACCATAAATCAGTTCTCATGGGATAGAAATAAGATTGAAACGTTTCCATAGAACCAACGCCTGCGTAGCCGCGGGCAGAATATAAAATAATTAATAAAATTATTGAATGAATTTTCGTTCCGTAAAAAGTCCTTAAAATAAAACCTTACTAATAACAGTTTTAGTAAGGGGCTGTTAAATTTATCTACTGGTTAAAACTGCGATCACAACCTTGTTCACATTATATTATATTAAATTTACTCTGTCAGTTCAACTACCTAGCTGACGCATCGTATCATAGAATTAATTAATAACAGAATAGATAAGCACAAGTTTGCAATACTGAGTGCAGGGTTTCGCACGTTATTAATTAATATCCTTCTACATAATACCTAATGTCTTTGAACGTTAAAAATCGTGGAACGGGATTAATTTTCATGATGTATGTAGAGATATTGGTATTAAGAAAAATATAAAATGTTCAGCGATTTGACAAATTCTCTTCAAAAGACAAATATTTACAAAGAAAACAAAACTAGACTCAATGGTATAGAACCCTAAGAATTCGTTCCACAGTTCCAATCACTGATGTCTTGACTGTAACAAATGATCTCAAAATATTCTGATGATTCGACACCGCCTTTGTACATCACTATTATCAATTTGGCAAGGTTTAATTCGATTATTATTTTAATCAAATCCTCGTAAAGAAAGCTTCTTTACGTTCCTTTTTTATGGTCCATAAAGTAATGACTTTAATTTTGGGCTCGCAATCGAAGTTATTCGATTGAGGCCATAGCTTTTGCTTTTAGTTTTTTGTTGGAATTGAATTAGTTGACTAATTGGAAATTCAGATTGAAGGACAATTGATAAAGGTTGATAGAATATTGGTTTCTTTGGCTAGATAAATTTAAAGGCCTTTGGTATTTTGTATACACTACATATTTGAGAATATATTTTTGGTCTCGTCTTATACATAGATTGCATTGCTAACCAAGCTCCTACTCTGTTTAGTTTCTAGAATGGAAAACTACAATTAAGCCACCAGCGTTCCCATGTTCCTTGAAATTTATCTAAAATTCAAAACTTCCACGAATCAATCAAATTATTCACACAACCGAAATAACACCAATCCAATAAAAAGCAACACTATAATCAGCATGTTACCAAATCGACAAAAAGCTACCAATTCTCCAGGCATGTTTCTGACTGACCGACACTAGATGACATTGCTGTACTGTGATTAATTGTTGCTTTGGTTGAAACGGCCGAACCCCCACTGCTTTTGGAATAGAATATTTAGAACCGAATAGACCTTTTTAAGGCGCCAACGGAAATTCTCGTTAGCTTGCGTAATTTCAATCAGTATTTAGATCGAATATATATATCATTGGTTTTGTAGAAATGAACTGTCTCTGGAATTTATCAGTGTCTACTTTTTAAGCAAAGATACAACTACACTCAACCACCATAGAGATATCGTATTATAATAGTTACCCCGAGACCCCAACGCCAGTCATAACTTTTTGCATACATTATATTACATAGTATTAAAGTGCTATCTAAATGGGAGAACTTTAGGAAGGCACCATTGACTTTCATTTCAAATTTAATAAACCGTAAAGCAAACCAAGCATTTATATAAAAGGAAACCTCCTGCTGCTATTTCTTGTAAATAACAGCAAAAATACAGGCACCTCATTGCATAAACGTCAAATCGTATTGCTTTTCAAGTTTCATTCGTATAGTACGATTTTTAAACTAAAACGACATCGTACCTTTAATATGTGCGAACACAGCGGGACGTCACATAAACATGACAAATTCGCACGTTCGGTTTAAATAGCTACATCTTTTTTAAAAGCCTCTGCAAGTCAAGTTTTTAAACGCCACAGTAAGTAATTACTTGGAAATGTTTCCAAGTACTTTTTTTAATTTTATTGATAACTAGGAATATTTTTTTGTTAATAGTACTCAATTTTTGCAGTTAAATAGGCTTTTTCTTTAAATTTTTAGTTCATTTACTAGAAGCAAAACATTATTATAGTTTGACCGAAACCGCTGTACCGCGCCTGAGGGATGCGAGCGGCGAGACGGGGGGGAAATATCGGCCGCCCCGATCTATCAGTCTGCCGTTAACGTGTACTCTTGCTTTTTTTTCCTCGCCCCCCACCTTGCCGCTCTTTCCTAAGGAGCGGTACAGCGGTTTCGGTTAATTTAAATAAAAAAAATATATTAAGATCGTTAAAAAATACAAATGCCTTGATGATTTGTTCTTTAGACTCCAATCAAGTAAACCTGCTCCAATATTGTTTATGATCCACCCGAGTATAAATTAGTCCACTTAACCGCCGCTCTTTAGGGGTCCAAGAACAGGTTCAATCGTTTAATTTGTTTCATTTTTTCTCGTTTTATTTTGAATGAGTTTGAGTCCTTGAATCAACGAGGTGTAACTAAATGGTAGAATTTGTAACGAATTGATGTCCGCCCGGTGATCTGTGATGGTTAGTGGTTACACCTGCTCTGGTTATCGCCTAATCTTTAATTAAGTAATTGTTGGAGTATTTATGCTTTCAAGATCGTAAAAAGTTTTATTGCCCACGATTGTAGGTAGATTGGTTGGGCTATTGTTTTGGTATGTAATAGCATCTAGTTTACGGTTACATCTTCGTTTGTCTTTCTATCTCTTACATATATCTTTTCTTCATATACGAGTACGCATCTTGGTTTCCGTCAGTTTATAAAATTCACATTAATTCTAATTCATCATCGTCATCAGCCTATGTTAGTCAACTGCTGGACATAGGCCTCCCCCAATGAGCGCCATAGCGCCCTGTCTTCAGCTTGACACATCCAGCATCTACCTGCAGTCTTTCGCAGGTCGTCATCCCACCTGGTTGGAGGGCACCCTACACTACGTTTACCGAGTCGTGGTCTCCACTCAAGAACACGTTTGCCCCAGCGGCCGTCAGTTCCTCGCGAGATATGGCTGGCCCACTGCCACTTCAGCTTGCTAATTCTCAGAGCTACTCGTATGTCGATAACTTTGGTTCTCGGATGTATTCGTTGCGAATCCTATCCTTCAGTGAAACTCCGAGCATAACTCTTTCCATAGCTCGCTGAGCGACTATGAATTGACAAAAAAAATTCTAATTGCATATTTTATTTTTGTTTAATTCATTACCTATTTTACTGTGTTTATTTATGTTATTGCTACTATAAAATCCCCATATTTCACTCCCCATGAGAACGGGCATCTGTCACATTGTAAATACGAAAGTTTTAGCGTTAAGAGCTTCATGTGTAAAAATTTACACACCAAAATTAAGGGCGTGAAACAGCGTTATGATACCTTAATTTATATTTGAGATCTATAAATGGAAGGTCGTGGCTTCCAATCAAAATGCCTCACTAGTTAAGTTGATGAAGAACCGTTAGTACCGGGTGTTGTATGTGGTATAGGCCGTGCAAGATTGTTAGAATGATTACTTACTTCTTATTGCATGAGAACTAACCTTTCTTTGACTTCATCTGTAACCTTATCACTAACTTCAAATTCTTTACTTAATTTCGAGTTGAAAAGATGGTAATCATTGTTATTCGTAATGCTACTATTTCTTGCATACCAGCAAGTGAACTTAAGAATATTTATTTTCTTTACCTGAATAGCATCATCATCATCAGCCTATAGCAGTCCACTGCTGGATATAGGCCTCCCCCAATGAGCGCCATAGCGCCCTGTCTTCAGCTTGCCGCATCCAGCATCTACCTGCAGTCTTTCGCAGGTCGTCATCCCACCTGGTCGGAATAGTTTTACCTGAATATATTGAGAATCTATATCACCATCCAAGTAGCAAGTATAATTTTATGTTATCTACATATCAATGCAACATTGATACCTTTATGCCCACAATTCATTCACCTCACAAAAATATTTATTAGTATTAACTACAGACTTTTTTTAATTATCCAACTATTTCGGAACAAGTATTGACTATGTTTTGAGTTATCAAATAATCAACCTTATTGATATATGAAGGTATTGATGTATGGGCTACCGTCTGCATTTGATTTATAGTGCCTTCCGCGTAGGACATCATTCCTATACGATGATTTTCAATCACATTGGATGGTTCGTTAGCGCGGGAATATCTGATCGGAGAAGTATGATAATCGGTATTTTGGATGTGGTATTCATAGTGACGCTATTGAACTTAAATTTTCATTTACCTAACAAAAAGGGATGAGTAAAGCAGAGCATCAAGGAAGACTCAGCATCAGACATCTTTGCGCAGCATATTGAAACGACAAAATTATTATTAGTTGCGTTGTTCCCGAGTATACCCTACTTCCATTTTCTACTGGAAAATTGCTCGTCTTGCAGTTTGACAACGAAGGTTCAACGGTTAATCATGTTCGAAAAATACCTTATCTATTCTTCACTATTTAGGTTACTCACAATCAAATTGAAACTATAATTTACCGTTGGCAACATCAACAAGTGATACAACACATGTAAATAATTGAGACGACCGTACCAGGTTTGGCAGCACGATCTATCATGAAAGGCTCCGCTTTCCAGATTACGGTCAACGTAATTTTGAACGCTAGAGCTACGCTAGTTAGAGACTAAAGAAAGATTAATGTAGTGAATCAAATAGCATTTAATTTTCTGTTAAGTATCAAATTATTTCGTAATAAAATTATTGTCAATTTTAATACTGGATAAAATGAAAAAAAAGTGTTTTTAATTTCAATCATTACTGTTTTAAATTTGAGCCTAAAAAACTAAAAAAAAATATTATTGGAGCTTAACATTTTAACAAATGCAACCGAAAAACAATGTTTTTCAAGTATGAGATAGACCTGTGTAATTATATTTAGTCAACATGACTTGCTGTGTGAAATATTTAGATGGAAATAAGACGGTCGTTACATTATGTTGACCGTTTTTTATGAATTTGAGTCTAGAGTTGCATTATCAATCATGTGTGTTATGATTGATGAAAAATTTTCATCGGTAGCTAGATAACTTGTCTTTTTTGTGTTTAATTAAGACTGAACAGAACAAGGCTGATCCACGACTATTATGAGACATCTAGAGGTAAATAAATAATGCTGGACAATCTACACAGCACCATCTAGCCCCGAGACAAGCAGTGTTATTTTAATATAAATTTTGAAAATTTCATAAAGAAACTTATAGGTGAATAAACTAAAGTAAACATACCTCTATGATGGGTACTATATATGACTGATATACATACTTAATACAATACATGAGTACATAGATAGATAATATTTTTTGATACTTTGATACATACAAAATAACCAGAACACCCGGCAAAAATATTTGCAGACCGTAGAAACATTTGCCAAAAAGGAAAAAAGTGCCTAGGTGGTAAGGTGTATACTAGCGTAAACTTTATCGTTCGTTTATTGTGTGCAGATTTTTGTCATCTGCTTACGTTTGAGTAAAAAATAAAATTTCATAAACTGAATTCCAAAATTCGATTCATGCAGCTCACTTTGTGCTTAACTTTAACAGGTATTTTAAACGGCTCAAAAGAACCTGAGGCATCTACACTGATCTTTTACATCTCGAGGTCAAATCCCGGTCAAAACCCAGCCGTTATATTAATTGTCGAAACCGATGTAAGATTAGACGCAAATCAGAAAATTAAATAATTTTACTTTGATATGTATCTGGGTCGTAAATTCTTTGGGTTGAAATATGTGAATATTCATAGTTGGCTATAACGACGCTTGTTATTAAATCGAGATAAAATGTTTTTTTATTATTTTATAGTTTAATTTTAATTTCTGAGAAAATATAATAAGTGCGATAGCAGTGTTTTGTATTGCCGCTATGCAGTGAACCATATCGATAAGTTACTTATTAAACTTAGTTTGCGATACCAATATCTTGACGTTAGGTACTTTACCTACAACTTGTTGTTATATATACCTATAATATACTAGCTGCGCCCCGAGGCTTTCTATGTGCCAAATGGTTTATAAACCTTTCTCATAAAAATTACAGCTTCCATGGGTAAGATAGGTTTGCTTCTGTGTCTTACCCCCATATCTTTAGTCATTACCTCAAATAATTCTCCACTCAAACTTGTTCAAGGGCGTTTCGAGCATTCCTCCAAAACATGCTCGAGTATGGTATGCTTAGTCGTTAATTTGGTTATTATATCAACCTCTCTTATATACCTTCGCGATGGGTAATTGTAGGTTTCATCGTCGTAAATGTAATTGAGATAGTCTCCAAAATCCATTGTAAATAACAACAAACTATTTCGAGGAGCATTCAAGGTAGGTAGCGAGGTACCTTGAGATGACAGTTCGTTATTCCACTCGTATGAAAAAATTCTCGAAGGCTGTTTCGAGTGAAGGATTTTTTTACGATCAAGCATACCGAAACGCATTTGGAGGTTGAGTAGAGTTTGAATCGAAGTCGAGGTAATGACTAAAGATATGGGGGTTAATCTTTATGTTCTACTAGTTCCTGTCCACAATACACAACCAATAAACTGAAATTCTTTATTATGTAATTTATGTAAATGTTTTCTACTGCTTTATTTAGTATAATAAGTATACTAAATAAAGCAGTAGAAAACATTATAATAAAGCTACCAACAACAAGGTACCAACTCATCTTAAATTGGAAAATAAAAAGTTTGAGCCGGTTTAGCCATCGCCAGTTCTTTTCACGGTCAGTTTGTCCGACTCGACAAAAGATTCGATTCGGTTGGATCTCAAGTGACTATTGTGTACAATATTGACTACTCACTATATTTGTACTTGAGTTCTTTTGTAGTTCCAACGGAATTTCTTTAATTTGTTCGTGTTATTTGATGTTTTTATACCTTCCTGAAAGAGTACCTGTATTCCGTAATTGTGTTTCTGATATAGACATTTGGCATTGTCTATATCCGGTCATTGTGTTTTCCTCTTATTCAATTAACTAGGTTGGAGAATATATGTATTTTCTATCATAGTAAGTTATAGTTGAAAATATTTTGTTACTTTTATCATTTATTCCATTTATATGATTTTAAATGAAACTTTAAAAATTGTGTTCTACAGACAACTGCTACTAGATGGTTGTACATACGCCGCTGAGACGTGGTTAATTTTGATACTAGATAATTTCTCCCATTATGATAAAAACCCAGTAGAATAATAACAATATAATAATATTATAAAGCTGGACAATCCACACCGCAGGCTGATGGTATCATGTGTTGGTTATTATTTGATACCGAAATAAACGCATTTTTAATAAGAATATCCTACTCTAAAGCCAATCTTTGAACAACCTCAATAGCTTGACTTGCTCGGCAAACGTAATAATGCTCAAATAGTGACTTCCTTGGCAAATAGAGTGTTCTGTAATTACTGACAACTGGAAGGTACAGTTGAACAAACATAACTAGGAGCGTGCGGTCACATCAGACATGGTAGACGGTAGTAGTATAATGCCTTAGGTTAGGAACAGTTTATGACCCTAATTTTTAGGACGTTTCTTGTTTTTGCAAGGGAATAAAATGGATTAGGTATTTTTTTGCAGTGGACGTGGACGTATTTGTAAAAGTACGCACAACTAATGTGTAGGTAATGGAATGAAGAACACAGATCTTCATAGATTTCGCGTTTTCTATGTAGTTATAGTAAAAGTATTGGTCTATTATATTGTAATGTATCTGTAATCATTTAATAGTGATATAAGCGCACCACATTTGCGGCTATAATGATAGTGTGTCAATTATCTAATATTATTCAGGGGTATTCCTCGAAGCGCACCCAAATGAAGCGCACCTAGGCGAAGCGCACCTAAGTACTTCCACATAGCGCACCCGTTTAGGTGCGCTTCATTCAGTTGGTATTATTTGATTACAGAAATACGGGGCTCCTTTTTGTGTATGGAATTTTCACTTACGAGTATGTTTACATGTCTAATTGCAGTATGTTGTTAATGGTGGAGTTTGATAGTAATCTTTCGTTAAAAAGTCCACCATTAACCATTTTATTCGCTAGCCAAGATTTTCGTACATTATTACTATAATGTACGAAAATCTTGGCTAGCAAATAAAAGTAGACCAAAAACCGTGAATTCTCAAACTCCTAACTCTTGCTCTAAACTATGAAGTAATCTTGGTTAGATACACGTTCAAATACGGTAATGTTCTGATTTCTTTCATAAAGTTGGTTAAGTAAGCTTTGTTTCAAAAAGTTGCAGTACTGCCTCAATTCTACTTAGTTTCTAGTCAGCCGACCGCGAGACTAATCTCGCTAGTTTGTACTTAGTTGTTTCAAGGCTGTTAGAAAAGCCGTTTTATCCGAATAAGTATTTTTAAACTTTTTTTTTTTAGTTCGATTGGCACATATAGACAATCTTATATATGTTGAATTCTAAGCTTCTTGAAACTTTTTTTTTTCATAAGTTGTTAAATGCAATATTAATACATTATAAAGAGAAAGAGAGTTACATAGATAGATATTTTTTATTATACATAGATATCTGCCGATCGTACACACAATTGTTCCGAGGCGGGAATCGAACCCGCAATTTCGGACCTTCGCCCACCGCGCCACATCGGTCGTCAACGTATTATACGTCAATTATACCGTATTAACGCAAATGTGTGTAAAATTAAATAATCTGATAGTCGTTGATATAAAGATTCATCGTCATCATCATCATCAGCCTATAGCAGTCCACTGCTGGATATAAAGATTAAAACTAATTAATATGATAGGTACTCTAAGGATGAACAGCCTTCAGACGGTTTATGCAATATCAGTGTCGAAAGTTTTTTAATTATACTTTTCCATTGTAATCAAGAATTTTACGAACATGATTTTCCAATATAAAAGTTTTAGTCTAGAAAGTTTGTGATCTAAGTATCGTGTTCTAAAGAGTACTAGTACTTACCTATCAGGATCCAATCAGGGCCCTTATTCCGCGTACTACAGATTTAGTACGTTGATGTACATCCAGTCTACCAATTCTACCAATCTCTGCGTGCGCAAAAACCACCACACGTACTATCTAGAGTTTCTTTGATCTATGGACGACGCGACAATACTATTGTCATAATAAAGTTTATAAGAAGAATTGGGCCCAGGCCACCTCAACAAAAGCGTTAGGCTTCGTTTCCACGATGTGCGAGGTAGCTAAGCGGTGCGAGAACGCGTTGCGAGGCTGTGTATCGACGTGATTGTTTCCAGTAGAGATTTGCGAGCAAGCTCACCGGTGCAAGGATGTGTAGCGGGCTCTTTCGCCTGCGGCTGGCCCTAGGACACGTCCCTTGCAATATATCTCTCGCATACCCTTATGTATGTACAAAAATCTTGATCTGCGGAGCCGTTTCTACCAGAGCTGTGCTGAGCGAGGCTAGGTAAATGAAGTGATTCTATTAGTTGTTAAAAACACATTCCTCGCTACGCATCTCTAGTGCAAAAGCAGCCTAAAAAGAAAAACAATGGAAAGTAAAAAGGTAACGTAAATAAAATAAGTAGAACCTAAAACGGAGCTACTATTTATGATATCTATTACTTTAAGTATCCACATGACATGAAACAGGGAATATACCTATATCTACTTTTAGTTTGCTTTATTTTCGTATACGCTGATTCTAGAGTCAACCTGAGTCTCAGACAAGCCACAGATAGGGTGGCGTGGAAGCAGCTCCTCAAAAAAGACTTCAAAACGAGCACGACCTCAGTAATGAAGAATACAATGAAGAAGCAGAAAAAGATTCTAGAGTAATTAGATAATGCAATTTAGATGGAGACCAGATCGTAAATTCCCAGATACATATATACATTTTTTAAGCAAATCAAACGGTTATAAATCGAAGGTTCAGTGTTACATGTCTAAATTGATTCCTTTCTCATAAAAATCCTTTTACTCAAACCTCTTATCCCAGGATTCTTCGTAATCTTGTAATGCTAATTCAATGTTTGTCGGCCGGTGTTGCTTCCTTTATATTTAACTCGGATAATCTTACTCTCGCAGGATTGGCTTTAAACCTTTTGTTAAATTAAACGAGTTAGAATAAACAAAGCACGTAAAGAAATTAGATTTTGTGATGTGATCTTTGGAGACGTATAATCCTATTGCAGTTAATACCATTATAATCCGTATTCGGTTTTGCGACAGTATAGCAATTATTTTGCAATGTTTTGTTAAAAATCAAAGTACCGATATAATTTGTAAGATTTTAAGCTTCGTCAACATATTGCTGAACTTATCTGATATTTTTTATGCGTAAATGATATAATAAAAAAGTTGAAATTAATATCTCAAGTAAAAAGCCGATAAAAATCGGCACAACAAGTCAAGCAAACAATAAATATAAATACCACGTTCACCGTACCACAAATCGAAACCTCGGATACCCACTCAAAATAAAACACGACTTATTCAATCTATAGACATTCGATAAATGGGTGAGAGATATTTCTAGATTATTGCACAAAACAAGGGCCCGACTCTGAGGCAACAATTTCGATTTTTTTCTTAAGAATGGTGCTATTAACACTTTGACTGCGATTTTTTTTCGATAACTGCAATCTTTTTTTTTAACCTAAGCCATTCGTGCTGCCGCTCTACACACCGCACATGCGTTTCGTTCGAACAATATTACGGCTGTGCTGAGTCACACAGATCTGTATTTTCTCAGCCGCCGCGCTAGTGTGGATTTACGCATATTAGTCAATTGTAGAAAACACATACGGTGAGATTTCAGCAATGAAAGTGTTAACAATTTTCTGGACAGATTCTGCGTTTTTCTAGCTAATGTCAGTCGGGTCACCATTATGCAATTCTTATTGTTGACTGGACGCAGTTTGCATTGTGGTTTGCCCTCAGTCTAGGGAAACTGCGTAACTCTAGTTTGCCAAGTTCGAGGTTCATACCAGAATCATAATTCACGACATATGTACATATGTATAGTAATTGAAAAGCCTTGGTTTTCTTGAGTCCGAAGCTTTCACTTTTTTGATACTTAGTCGTGTCATGGATAGAGCCGTGTTCATCAGTAGTATCCAGGTATTCAAACCGTTGCGTTGGTACCTCAAAGTCGGGACCTTACCGAAGTCCCGCTGAGTGTGGTATAATTTGCCTGCATAGTTGTGGATCCATGCAGAGAAGGAAAGG
The DNA here is from genome assembly GCA_947044415.1 of Eupithecia dodoneata. Taxonomy (NCBI): domain Eukaryota; kingdom Metazoa; phylum Arthropoda; class Insecta; order Lepidoptera; family Geometridae; genus Eupithecia; species Eupithecia dodoneata. The sequence goes on from OX345665.1 coordinate 5,094,917, forward strand.
TTCTGAGCCAGTGTGAGGAATTTCATGGTGATGATTTGTTCGGCTTCTTACAACTTCGTCATTATCGATGAATATTTCTACCTTTAGATAATGTTAGTTACGAGGAACTTTTATTTTACTATTTATTACTTTTATTTACTTAAGGCATTATAGACTACTATACACATTAAAGACAAAGACGTATATAATTATATTACGAAATTATTATGGCTTTATAGACATTATATATTTTTGAGGTGCTGGGCATAATCTACGTTGTATACCTATGGTATAGGAAACAACTTAAATTAAAGGAAACGCATCAATATACTATGAGGCCAGTAGCTATAATTATGAATTAGACCTAAAGTAAAACTGAGAAGCTGTTTTCTGATTTTGACAGTTACAACTCACGTCAGTATAAATCTTGAAGGTAGTAAAATAGCGGCAAGACCGCAAATATTCAAATACAAGAACGTCATGTCCAGTGGTGTTTTATGATTGGCCTGGTTAACTCAGCAAAACACGCGTGCAAATATTTTCCACCTTAATGGCAAAATTTTATCACGAATATGGTAAGTGTTATGAAAGCATATACAGACATTCTGTGTGTGCGAAAATGTAGTACTTGCTGATACCGAGAGAAGTAAGTAGGTTACCTATATCGGCTCGTTACGCCACTAGTAGCCAGGGCCACTAGACCCATCCGCACTCACTCGTGGCTCTCGTGCGACTCTCTACCCGCTACCCGTGAACCCGAGACAACGTTATCCCTGATGTAGCTCAAATACACAAACACTACATCCCTTTCTCATCATATTTAAAAAAGTATATTTACCAGGTACGATAACTTGTTGGAATAAAATTGTAATACCCTGTTACAGTAAAGGTAACTTATTTGTAGATAACTTTGAGTCTTCGATGGCTTCTTGAGATTCTTACAAGACCACTACACATTTATTCTGTAGTAAAATACACTCTGTTTTACGGCAGTAGTAATAGTACCTCTTCCTCACCGATTATATCAATGATACTAATGTTGATACCTCTTAAACTGTTTCTTTTCTAAATATAACATTAAATTTTTTATAGCTTCTTCGTATCAGAAGCAAATTATCAACTTGCGTGGGTGTGCCTTGTTTTATTGAATAGTATTTTCGAAATTAAAAACTTGTGATTTTATTGGCACTAGCGCTACCAACTTTTGTTCGATAATTGGATTTTTTCCCAGATGTTTCTTGAGATATTCCCACTGTTTATCGATTGTATAGTTTATTATCTACATATACATAAAAGCGAAATATTTGTCATAGTTCTTTACCAAAGTAAATATATTTCCAAACAGAACTTTTTGTTTCAAGGATTGGTAATTGATTACACATAGATTCTTCTATTATATATTATATTCATCTTCTATTCTAGTTTTCCCGCTTAATATCTTCAAAGGGGAATTCCGGAATGTATTTTATTAATTCCAGGTTTTCGAGTATTTGAGGGAAAACTAGAATAAGTCTAATCTTCTAGCTTTTACTAATCTCCGTGAAAAAAAAACAAAGTAAAAACGAAAACGTCAAAGTTTCCCACCCAATATCTGTGCCCACGCTCTTTTTTGAATAAACCAGCTAATAATTGGCACAAAAGATGGCAAAAAGGGCCTTTGTAAAGTGTTCTTTACCATTTTTGAGATTAATATTTTTGTTGCTAGTTTTTCAACTCTACACCTTCAACTGATTCTTTTTTTTTTGATCGTTGACAAGAAAATGAATAGAGACAACCACTTGCATTTCTATAGGCTGAAACAAAAAGTAAAAAGGTTGACATTATATTATTGTATTAAAAAGTTTAAACGTCAGACGACACGACCTACCAAAAATGGATCAGCGTAGCAGTATTAGCACACAAAATAGACTAACAGGTTCCTACAGCACTTTATCATAGCAAGTAAACAGCTAAAAATTACGAACGGTTATAATGTCTAAAAGTTTTTCATAAGTGCAAAGGTGGATAGTAAATATGTAAGTGTAATTTATTTATCTTAATAACGACTCCACATCTCTGTCTCATTATTTTTTCAAAGACTTTTTAGATTCGAACAACGCTTATAGTGATAATGTTGGCTACCTGAGCATGGGTGCCTTTCGGGTCTCGTGAAATATTGCGGGCCAACCCTTGTCACATATCTTCCTTAAAAAACTAAACAAGAATGAGATAGATAGACCTGAATGATTACGAAAAAGTGAGATAGATATACCGGCGGGTCAATAGAACTGTGCTTAATTGCTTTGATTAGATTTCAAGGATATTAATTTGGTGATTCACGCCAAGTCAAGGTTCATATATTGTGATTTTATACGGTATGAAATATGGCATATTATCTGAATGGAATGTTTACTATGCTCAGGTTTTGGTCATTGTAGTTTATAGCTTTTATGTAATTCTTCGCGACCGTAACTGTCAATACAGAAGCGTAAAAAATTAAGAAGGAAATATTCGCGACTTTTATTATAGCAGCTTCCTAAGGAAGTTTACTTTAACAGGTTTTTATGTGTGCTTCTATGTTCCCCAATTTATCTGTATTTATTATAGTTTTTTACATGGCTAAAAAGTGAATCTAATGCTATTTAGGACAAAGAGCTTGTGACAAGCGGCGGAAGGAAGTTATAAAAAACGTTTACTCCGTCTTTGTCTCTCTGACTCATTTTCACACCTCTAAAATATTGTTTACTATGAGAAATTCTTAGCGCATAAACTAGATTTTATCTTAAAAAATAATATAGTTGGAGTTTCTTGTTTAACATCGAACGCTATATAACATGAATCGTGAAATTCAAGGATTTTTGCGACAAAAAATATCATACGCCTATTGATACATCATTAAAATATATGCCCCAATCAATACCTTTCCACGACTGTCAGAGACTCGGCAATAACGAATCTCCGGGCTTAGCGCGGATTGGCGGATGTCACATGTCTTCGTTTTTTTACTCTGTGTTTTTATACTCTATTTCTGTAATTATTTGGTAAAAACTGGAACATTTTGTGGATGAATTTATGGTGACATACATGGTCAAAAAAGCGCAATGGAACTCATCGGGGGAGGCCTATGTTCAGCAGTGGACAGATATAGGCTGATGATGATGATGATGATAATAACATGGTCAAAATCCCAAAACTAAATTGTAGGTACAATATATAGTAAATCATTATATTATAATGATTTACTATACTTTGCGCTAGAGCCTCTTGCGGTACGCAATTAGCAAAAGGGGGGGAAAAAACACTGCTTATAAAATATAGTTATTGCACGTTTTGTGTAAGGCTGCGACATTAGCCATTATAATTTTTGTTACTTTTTTCTCGCGCATGAGCACTTGCGTCATCTTTAAGCATATAAGAAACTAGCTCTCGTGCGAAGACTATAGTATCATTGATCCTGACCGGAGAACACGAGCTTTACTATGCTTTAAACTTTAAAGAAATCAAGGAGTCATCAATCAATGCGACAGGTCTTAAGACATTAGCTTCGCCGTCTCGTTTTATGTTTTGTATCATAACAAAAATCACATGTGGAACAAATTACACTCGCAATTATGTCATCGAGTTTGTCTTACATTACGATGACGATAGGAAATAAAAGGGAGAGTAAAAGTTTTACGACAATGGGTAAGATTGAAGGGCTTGTAATATTGTAAGTGATCTTACAGATTCTACTGCGTTGTTTGTGTAGGCTCGGTGGAATTCTCTTGAGCATTTCTCCTGTATTTACTTTCATTTGATTCGATTATAATTAAACGGTAGCCAAAAGTAAGCTCTACCTACTTTTTGCAATAATAACAATATGTTTTTGAAAAACCTTGTGTTGTTTTCTCTGACTTTGATAAATCACAGAAAACAACACAAGGTTTGCGTTAGCCATAATAAAAGAAACAATTGAAAGCTAACTAGCTCAATGGTTTCATTTTAGATGTCGCCAACTTAAAACCAATTAAAAAAAAAATATTCTCTCTCTTGTTTTCTTAGGCAATTAATTATTCCCATCTCATGGTAGGCTCTGCATAAACGACTAATGCTATTATTGAGTAACCAAACTAAAAATAAATTGTCACCCTTTACTTTGTTATTTTTCATCTTCTTAGCACTTGCAATAACAAGAATTCAATAATTTTATATCCGGCCAAGCGTAAAGCGACAAAAGAAAAACACGGATGCCAGCAAGGCATCTGTCTTTTCATAGTCAAGTTAACTAAAAGGATTAAAATGATATCTTCCGTCGTTTGACAGCCAGTGTGGTCCGCGATGCGTTAAAAGAAACCTTTTGTAAAAGCGTTGAAGAATTTTGTTACCTTAATCTTTTAATACCTTTATGCCATTACTTTTTAATTTTAGCAATGAAAGGGTTCATTTTTAATCCCGATTACGTGAGGTGAAATCGAAATAAGATTCTAGTCTGTGGTAAAATAGTTTAGAAAGAGTTTTGTTAACCTTTAATTGGTGACGTGGCATTTGTGTAACGTAAGTGGTGACGTTAGGCCTGACAGGCCTCGGATGAATATACGTATAATTCAAACTGTACACAAATGAATGACTGTAGCCTACCTATTTGTGTTAATATGGATATTTAGGTATGAAATAAAACAATTATGTGTATTCCAACTATCACTATTATTTAAAAACAAGACATATCAAAATGAGCTCTCGTATTATTCGAAAAAACGATATGATATCATTATTTGGTCATAAAAAACAAAAAACGACATACTTATAAATAATAACATTTTGAAATCTTAGTATAGACTTGAATCATCTTATAAAATAACATAAATCTCTTATCAAAATTTAAATCACAAAACTGACACTGGGTAAACTTCACATGTTTTTCACATGCGTTCATTCCTCCCTTGGTGGAATTATATTCAATTATATATTATATAAAAAAAAATTATAGCATTTTCGATTAATTAAATTTGTCTTTTAAATCATCAGCTGCAGAACCACTAAATTTTTCACACCCCAGCCATTCTTCGATTTGTTGATCAACATTTGAACTGGTTCCCGGTATAATTTGTATACTAGTACTTTATTCTGTATTTCTCTGCTCCAGTACTCTACTGTTTTTCTAGGTGGTTCTGTATAATTCATCCTTTATGTTTTGAGATATACCCCATACTAAATCACAAATAACAACTTAAAAACTCTGAAAAAAAAAGTAACGTAAGTGGTGACGTAGGGCCTGAGAGGCCTCAGTAAAACTTTAAATGCGTATAACTCACCGAATTTGCCCCCGCCGACACTATTATCCCTATCCACGGTATGGGTGCAACCAAACTCGAAGCTACTGAGACACATAAACCCGGGACGCGAGGGGAAAGGGGTGAAAAAACGTTTTGTTAGTGCTCACGGGCCTGTGAGGCCCCACGTCACCAGTTAAAGGTTAAATAAGATTTAGAAGCGTTTTTTACCTTTTTTTGTCTGCTTATCTAAAAAGGATTCATTTATAAGCAACAAAGAATACAACTTTTTGTCTCTTTTTTTTAATACAAAACTTTATAATTTTGTACCTAGTTCTTTTTAAACCGACTTCAAAAAGAGGAAGGTTCGCAAATTGGTTGAGTTTTATACTTGATATATTTCTAATCTTTACCCAATTTCTTATTATTTCGACGAGATGACAAATCTCACTCGTATCGTGTCTCGTAACGTTATTCCTAAGGGATTTTTTTTCTCCCGATAAAAAACTTTATAAATAAATGTAATGAATTTGATGACGGGTTTAAGATATAGTTATAAAATTATTAAATACCTACAGGACTACCTATAGGATTTTATCTATCATAGTAAAATTAAAAACGAAATGTTAAATATAAAGTATAATTACAATCCAGCCATAGAATTGGCGAATGGGTTATTTCGTTTTAACTTATTTTTATAAAAACATAATACTTAGAAATACTTGGTGAAGACATTATGTGTTCTATAGAAGTCGTGTCTTATGGAAGACATTGTGTGTTCTATAAGATAGCACTTCTGCAGAACTTCATCATCTTCTGCTTAACTATCACTATACTTTACATAACTCATATGAATAAGAAAATGTTAGCTAGTAGATACTTTCTCTCAAGATAGTAAAAAGTTCGAGAAAACTTTTTTCATTACACAAATTTATTATAACTATAGTAATATTTAAGATTTGAGCCAATCTCTTTGAGCTTATTGATTAAACACAGTTTCCGAAACTATGCGGCTTCGTAATATTAATGCGAAGTCATAGAAAGCTCGAGCAAAGATCAATGAAGACAAGGCATGCAAAATATTCCATTACTTCGAAGGTTTCGGATGTCGTCACCGCAATGTTCTTACAGGTATTGAAATTCACATAAAACCTTCCTATTTATTAAGAGTCAAATTTAATTTATTTTATGGATGGTATTTTTTAGGGCAAAATAATGGTAAGAAATCTATAAGGTAAAATAATTTTCCAAGGCACATAAGAGACAAACAAACATTTTCAAAATCCAGAACTCCAACCAACAGCTGATGCCTGTCCTTCATTCAAACTTTGCGGCTACGTATACCCAATCGCTATAAAGCTCCGGAAAAAAATAATTTATTGTAATAAGTCGTCGTGAACATTCGCCACCGCTCGGCTCATCGCGCCCCGCGTCCCACCCCCTCAGCTCAACGTACACAATACTCGACCGACCGACTGCAATGCTCTACTCACAACCAGTCGCCCCGAAGCAGCGTCTGTGAACGGTCGCGTCACACGACACTACGTACGAGCGGAACTTACGCGATTTATAAAACACGCTTATCATCAACTCGCAACAAACACAAAGTTGCCGACTGATGAATATCAACTGAAACCAATAATTCGTCGCCTTATAAAATTGTTTACGTGAAACCTGGACATTTCGTAAAAGTGACGTTTTGTGAAGATTTTGTTGACGTTTCGCCGAAGTGAAAATATCGAATTGTGAACGTGAATTATTTCTAATCATGTGCGTAAAACTTACAAGGACTGTGTGTAAAATGACCGCCCAAAATTAAATTAATAAATTGATGGATACTCAACATCTAACAAGGGGACGATATCCACGAACATCTACGGAAAAAACATGACACTAAGGCTTTCGTGTCTTGTTTTCTTTCTTCCTTGATATTTAATTTTCCCCATGATGGCACCTCAGTATTTTTCAAGGAAACGTCTCTTCGGCCAAATTTTATTTTGGTTCGTCGTGGGAATAAACGTCGCTGATCAGAGCTCACTACCGCTGAAATACGAAGCTCCCGACGACTGCCAGTGGTGGCTCAGGGGGCCAAATGATGCCCATGAAGTTTCCCTAACATGTAAACTCCGAACCATAAACAGTGAGTTTGACACCACTAACTTCAGTGTCATTCCATCAGAACACACTACATCACTGAGAATAGAGTGCAATGAGGAGATGATGTATAAAAGCTCCCTAGATGACCGGAGTTTCGCACATTTAATGAAACTTCGTGAACTTGTATTAGATAACTGTAAAATTGGAAGATGGCCGCCTGGCGTGCTCTCAGGCCTAAGAGATCTCCGAAATTTAACGATTCGAACGAAAAACACGGAATGGGCTGCCATGAGTCTAGAGATAGCATCAGAAAGCTTTACGGCAGTTCGACAGTTGGAAAAGTTGGATCTAAGTTTTAATAACATTTGGTCGTTTCCAGAAAACTTATTTTGCCCGTTGACCAATTTAGTTTATTTGAACGTTTCCTCTAACCGGCTTCAAGATGTGAGTGATTTGGGATTTAGAGAGCGTGCAATGCACCAAGCTCTTATAAGTGAACAAGATGGACCGGTACCGTCATCGTCTTCCGTTTCGCACGCTTCTTGCTCTCTCGACATTGAAGTATTGGATGCTTCCAATAATCACTTTGTGCTAATGCCTGAAAATGGATTCATGGCTCTCCGCCGACTGAAAGAACTGCACATTCATGACAACGAAATATCTATGGTCGCTGACAAAGCACTATCTGGACTGAAACAGCTACAGATAATCGATCTTTCTAATAACAAAATCGTAGCTCTTCCTCAAGATCTTTTCAAAGATAGCAGACCGGTGATAAAAGAAATATACTTACAAAACAATTCGATCAGTGTGCTTTCACCAAGTCTTTTTGCCAACTTAGATCAGCTGTTAGCGTTGGACTTATCTAATAACCATCTAACAAGCACCTGGATTAATGAGAATACTTTCACTGGACTTATAAGAATGGTATTGTTGAATTTATCAAACAATAGATTAACAAAGCTTGAACCGAAGATTTTCAAGGATTTGTACACTCTACAAATTCTCAACGTTCAACATAATATGTTGGAAAATATTGCTGCAGATACGTTTGCTCCCATGAACAACTTGCACACGCTGATATTATCGTACAATAAAATAACCCACATAGATGCATACGCCCTGAATGGCTTGTACGTATTGTCTTTGCTCTCTATCGATAATAACCATCTTGATGAACTTCACCCAGAAGCGTTTCGAAATACTTCTTCGCTTCAGGATTTGAATTTAAATGGAAATCGCTTGAAAAAAGTACCCATAGCGCTCAGAAATATGCGATTACTTAGAACTCTTGATCTTGGAGAAAATCAGATAACATCACTCGAGGAGCCCGGCTTTGTCGGTTTGCATAACGTTTACGGATTACGTCTTATTGGAAATAAAATAGAAAATATAAGCAAAGACGTGTTATCGGATTTACCGTCTCTACAAATTTTAAACTTGGCTCGAAACAAGCTGAGGCGTATTGATTCGAATGCATTTGAAACATTAACCAATCTGCAAGCCATTAGATTAGACGCCAACCAACTCACTGATGTTCAAGGATTATTCGTAAACATTCCGTCTTTACTGTGGTTGAACGTGTCTGACAATCAAATAGGATGGTTTGATTACACCGTCATCCCTCCGGCGCTACAGTGGTTGGATCTACACAGCAACAACATCAAAGAACTTGAAAATAGCTACCGCCTGGATAAAGAACTCAGATTACAAACATTAGATGCAAGTTTCAACAAAATGACAAAAATATCTGCTTATTCTATTCCAAGCAGTGTCGAACTCCTGTTCCTGAATGATAATCAAATTACGCAAGTCGAAGCCCAAACTTTTGTTGGAAAAACCAATTTAACGAGAGTCGATTTGTATGCAAATCAGATAACTAGTATGGATCTGAATGCTCTCCGCCTAACTCCAGTCGATCCCGGGCGACCACTGCCGGAATTTTATATTGGAGGAAATCCTTTCCAGTGCGACTGTACTATGGAATGGCTACAGCGGATAAACAAACTGGACCACCTGCGGCAACATCCTCGCGTAATGGACTTGGAAAGTATCTACTGCAAGCTACTCTACAATCGTGAAAGAACTTATATTCCGCTCATTGAAGCGGAATCATCTCAGTTTTTGTGTACATATAAAACGCACTGTTTCACTTTGTGCCATTGTTGTGATTTTGACGCTTGTGATTGTGAAATGACGTGTCCATCGAACTGTACGTGCTATCATGACCAACCTTGGTCTGCAAACATTGTGGACTGTTCTGCGGCTGGGTATGCTGAAATACCTAGCAGTATACCTATGGACGCTACTGAACTCTATTTAGACGGTAACAACTTTGGTGGTTTGACAAGCCATGCTTTTATTGGACGTAAGAATCTTAAAATATTGTACGCGAACAACTCTAACATAAACGCTTTGTATAATAATACTTTTAGTGGACTAAAACGCTTAACCGTATTGCATTTAGAAAAAAACAATATAAAAGAATTGCTCGGATTCGAATTGTCACCGTTAGAGAATTTACGAGAATTGCATCTACAAGACAATAAAATTCACTATATCGATAATCGGACGTTCATGGAGTTGAGGCATTTAGAGGTGCTGCGCTTGGAAGGAAATAACATTTACGGCTTCGCAGTGTGGCAATTCACGATGAACCCATATTTGGTAGAGATAAGTCTCTCGCGAAACCCTTGGTCGTGCGACTGTCAGTACATGCATAAATTCAGGAATTGGTTTAAAAACAACCTAGGAAAAGTGGAGGACGCTAATAGAATCACGTGTGTGTTCGACAACATAACGAACGCGGTGGGGCCACTCATGTCTGACTTCAATTCCACTATTTGCACGAGCCACGTCGGCGGGAGCTCGTCGATAATTGAAAATCAAGTAATCAACGATTATCTACCTCTTCTATTGATATCGTTGTGCGTGTTCGTAGTGAGCTCTGTTCTAATATGCGGTGTGTTTTATTGGCGGCGGGAGCTCAGAGTGTGGGTTTACTACCACTGTGGCTTAAGAATGTGCTACAAAAGCACGGCGTTCGACGAAGAGGCTGATAAAGACCGCTTGTTTGACGCCTACATAAGTTATAGCGTGAAGGATGAGGCGTTCGTCGCTCAAATGCTAGCGCCTGGCCTAGAATCTGCCGATCCGAGTTTCCGGCTCTGCCTACATTACCGCGATTTTAACGCTTCGGCATACGTCGCCGACACGATAATAGAAGCTGTAGAGTCATCTAAACGGACGATAATAGTCCTATCTAAAAACTTCATCAACAACGAATGGTGTCGGTTCGAATTCAAAACGGCCCTGCACGAAGTACTGAAAGAGAGACGAAGAAGACTGATAATAATATTGCTAGGGGAGATTCCGAATAGAGATATGGACCCGGAGTTGAGGTTGTGTTTAAAGGCGAATACGTGTATAGAGTGGGGGGATAGACAGTTTTGGCAAAAGTTGAGGTTCGCGATGCCGGACTTGCGGAAGTGTCAATATCACCGGTCGACAGTGAATATTTACGCGTCGGTGTCACCTGTGGGGGCCGGGCGGGCGCCGGCGCCGCCCCCGCCCCCTCCTCCGGGCAAGCTGCCCCCCTTGCTGGGCGACGGACTGGCCCTGGGCCACAGCGTCCACGCTCACGACCCTCATTCTCACCGCATGCCGCCACAAGCCCAACTGTGGGCATAGCGTATGCTCCAACGCAGGTAAACAGACACTGATACTTGCAACGCTTAAGCGTATTAGTCCAACAAAAGTGATAATTAGTATAAGATTGTTCTCTTAGTAATTTATTGTAATTTTAAGACTTCTTCTCGCATTTACTTGTATAGTTCTTGTCGCTAATTTTGTTTGTGTTGCGGATTCACTTCCTAATTTCTGCGATAGTAATTTATAGATAGGCCACTATTATAAGCCGTTGTAAACTATGAATTACCATTTAAATTATACCCGTTATCCTTGGATACGTTTGGATCGCATAAATAATCATGCCAAAGTTAAATCTTATGTACAGATGCATTTATTCTAATTTTATACGCCACATCTATTGTCTTTACTGTAAATATTATATTTATGATGTAAATAAATTGTATATAACTGAGAGGAGATATTAAAAGGAAAGATGAAATACACATTTTCAAAATTTTATTTTTGTTTTGTTTAATTTCCTTTTTACCTAGGTATAGGATCAGTTTTTTATTTTGTTTAAGATTTGTTTACACAAACCAGCCTCAGGTCTGCAGGTAATTTCATACTCGAACAGTTTCGAACTTTTCCTGGGCAGAAAGAAAAACACGTTGCTAGTTCTAACATAGTTACAGCACTCAAGAACTTCGAAAGCACCTATCAGCATGTTCAAGTTGAAGTTGGTTCTAACGTTTTCAGCCAATATGCAAACATATTGGAAATTGAAAGTCACTTTGAGAAAGTTTATAGCATCTAAAAGGAAAGCAGTAATAGTTAGTGGTACTAGATTTTGCTAAGGAAAGTTTGACATTTAAAACTAGGCAATTACGAAAGTTATATTTACAGAATAATTTTCTCCTTCTGCAATCATCGTACTCGTGTAAAAACTTTAGTACTTGATATGAGAAATACAAATACAACGTTTTTTAACAGGCAAATAACTCTGCTGTTTATTAGTGACGATATGGCAGACAGAGAAAATCTCCAAGTTTGTATTCCTAGAGCCTAAAATCTTCCTATTGATTTTTTGTTACACCAAAACATAGTGGATAGCATTGGTTACTCAAAATAAACTCAATTACAGAACAAATAAGATTCCCTCTAAGCCACAGCTTCTGTTTATCACGGTAATGTCTCGTACGATTGGATTACTCCGAGCAAAGTAAAGACGAGGTAAGTTTCCTTCGACATCAATTTACCGGTGATCGATCACAAGGAGTGATTTCGAGCTCGACTTATCTACTTAGTTAACTGTAACGCTATAAGAGTAAGTATAATTAATAAGCTAGATGGTAAAAGTTTTGAGCTAGGTATCAAAGGCAAATAAAAAGTTATCATTCAATTCGACTATGAAAACAAATCAAAATATCTCGTAATAGCAATCTAATTAGGCTAGGAAACGACAGAAACAACTTGCTCGTGACTAAAGTCTAAATAAAGGACGTCCTCAAATCTATTTTGGTCCGGAAGAAACCAATTTAGAGGTATCTAACTGGGAGAGGCGTATATTTACATAATCTACGTATGGAATATAGTCTAGCTCATTCAAATATGATGTACTGAACAATTTGATTATTTATTGAATAAATCAGCTCATAATAACGACAATAAATCGATAGTGGTATTTCAACAGTAATAAAAACCATAGCAAAGAAGTAAATCACATTTCCATACGTCCCTAAACTTTAGTATCATTCTTTTTCCATTACCAATATACGGATCGCAATAAATCCTCATATTTTCCACCCTGTATCCAGTTTTGCCCACTTGGATCTACTTATAACTACCTAAAACCGGTTGGAATGAAACAGGCGCGAGAAGCGTGACTGGAGGCGCCATCTAGTCATCAACTCATAAAACTACTATTATCTCGTGGGTGAATCAAAACGAAATCAACATCCGTTATTTTTGACGTTCGCACCCTCATCAAGATTCACGTAAATGGATTTCTAACAGTTATGGGGAAAGATGGTTGGTAGATGGCGGATGGTAGGTGCTTATGTATTGCTATGATGGGGAGATAATTGTTAAAAGTTCTATCATTGTAGTTAACAATGAAGCTTGACTTCAACTTCTTTCTAGTCACACAGAAATACAGAGGTCTTATTGTAATTATCTTTATTAAAATTTCCATTTCATTAGAATTTCGAAAAATGAAGTTTTAGGTCTAAACATTTTAATTCTAATGTTATCATAGGATCATTTGGCGTTGAAATTCTAAAGCCCACTGATATACCTTACATACTCATATAGTTCAAAGTTGATAAAACAAATATTACAACGATCTCTGACCCGACATTTTGGGTCTAAAGTGTTAGAGGTTTTCCTAACAGCAATAGTTTGGTAATTAACTTAGTTTTATGGTTCAAAAGGGTTCCATTTACATACCCGTGTGTTTATTTCCAGCAATTTAGTTTTTGCGTACAGAAAATTTATTAGACTGTAATTACTGAAAAGCATTGCTCTTTGCTGCAATTCCGTATTAATTACATTGCCTCTAACTATATTACTCTAAGGATGGAATTACAAAAAGTGAAGTTATCGTTTGTATCAAATTATGATAATTATGCCCCTAAACTAGTATAGTATGAGAAAAAAGATACGACCAAAACGAGACCACTAAAATTTAAAATAACTTTTATGCAAAACACCTCATTAAAATAGTTAAACGTGAAGTAATTAATGAATGGTCAATTTGAACTAATGTGCCAAACGTCAAATTTAAATTTAGATTACCGCTCCCAATTCTGAGAGATCGTATCAAAAGTCTATTCTGAGAAAAAGCCAGTTTATAGGAGTCGGCGTTGACTGTGAAAGATAACAAACAATGTTTCTAAATAGATTGTGCAGGTTTTCAATGGGTTTTGGGAATTCTTTATTTAAATTGGGTCCATTTCAAATTGATAAGAAATATAAAGTTTTGTAATATAAAAGCGAAATAATTGTGAAAGAGACTCAATAAGAAGCTATGGCTTCCGCAGAAAATTTTATTCAAATAAAAGAATATATTTATTGTTAAAATTTTGTCTGGACAGTTGAAAGTTTCTGTATTTTTGAATGCAAATCACTGGTAACATTCAAATTCGTATAAATAATTAAAATGAAATAAACTAAAATGTGTTTATTTCAGCAAAAAACCCATATCACAAAAAATTACAGTATTAAAAACATGCACAAATAAAATTTTAATAATACAAAAGCTATTAGAATAGAATAGAATAGAAAGGCATTTATTTATAACAACTAAAATTAACACATAACACACTTATAGAAATAGGTACATGTAGAAGTTGTTACAAAAAGGCTCTAACTCAGCATAATGCTGGCTATGCTCCGTGAGGGACTTAGCCAGCGCTGGTCTTCCGTTATTACGACGCCGTATTTAAGGTAGGACAAACAGATAAAATATTCGTTACCAAATTTAAGAGGGATGCTTGTTTTTTGTCGCTAATACTGAGTTTGCTTTACCTTTCTAATGGAATAATGACAATCTAAATACTTGTTGAGTACTCAGATATATTGGCTTACTTGAATATGCTGGTGACACAAAAGAACCATCTGCTGGAAAATGCCATGTGGCATCACAAAAGACGCATGCGCAATTTAATAGCATCCTAGTTTAAAAGCATCGGATCCCTTTGAATATTTACTGAAATTGCGTACAAAAACTGTACATTGTCATTCGATAATCCTTTACGTCCTCTGGCGATGTCACCGTAAGAGATCAGCTTTCGTCAAGGCAACGGTATTGGGTTTGCGTAACTCAATACATTTATAACACACCTATTTAGTTCAACCGTATATACCATAGAATAAGAACTATTTTAGAAGAGCCACACGCACACCACAAACCGCAGTAAGAACTGTCGGGACAAAGCAACTGAGATAATGTCCCATCCTTTAATCACATGCACCGGTGCCCTCGAAAAAATGTTTGGAAGTCCGAACCAAAACTTCACAAATCTATTTAAGTCAACATCTATTTATGCGTTCACAACTGGCTTACAACAGAATTTGTTGTCAAACGTTAAAACTCCAAACGTGTTCCAGTGTTCCAAATTGGTATCGTCACGAAGAATGCTGTTAAGACGCGTTCCGTAATACAATAGATTTGTGCTAGTTAATTTCAGTGAGGATTCCGTGACTTTGTGCGCTTTTTAGTGTCGTTAATTCAATCTGGAAGTTGTTGAAGAATGTTAGGCATGAGAAATTTCAGAGAGCAGTAAATGGTACCGCGGAGACCGTCATTATGGTGGGTTCATTCGACTTTCCCAACATTACAGTGGATGTCGCTTTGGAGTCCTTTCGATAATAAATCTTCTAGCTCCGGAGAGGCCATTAAGACAAATATGCGCGTAAAGATCTCTTCGGTCTTATTAAATTAAAAAACGAAAGGTTACACAATATAAATCTATGATTGGCTAAACCTTGGAAGTAGCAAATAGAAATGCTACACCCATTTTTTATTCAAGCTGTGAGATTTTTTTCTATCAACTCAATGATTCAAATATCTACTCAACTCAAGTAACTTTGACAAAGAATTAAATCGACACTCCTGGCCTCAGCGTACTTCGGAACCTCTAAGTTACTGAATGTTCAGATAAACCCAAGTTCAGTTCCCAGTACCGAGTGCCAATAATTGACTATCAAACTTGATGTATAGGCGCTCGGCTTGACGGCAATAGTTGTGATCTAAGAGCCAGCACAGATTTTGCTACAGGATTCAAAGGTTTACGAAATTTCATTTATGATAAGAAACGTCACAAAATGAAACAGTATTGAAAAGTAAAATCTGAATTAAGATGGGTCATTAGCTGAACCCTCTCATACAGTAATATTGACTTCAACTTTGTTAAATGACTTTGAATATCAGATTATTATGATTATTTTTGAATTTTTGACATCAGTGTTTTTTATATAATAATTTTATTGATATTATTGAGTAAATGCGTAAAAGTGTAGTAACTCTAGTGAGGCAAAAAACTTATAAACCTATGGCTCCTCTACTTTAGTTGATGAGTTATAGCCGGCAGAGTCTGGGGAATTCGAGATGATTTGTTAACTTGCGTAAAACTTACCCTGATTTTGGGAAAGTAAGGAAATTCTAAATTACACGAAGGCCTACCCGGCAATGAAATTCTGTCTTTTTTCGTATGGTTTATCTATGTATGTACACTAGAGTTCTGCAATATGGCTGTATAGGTACTAATTTTTAGGTTCCTTTTAAATTTGCTTTTCTGATGGTGCTGCATAATGGTCCATGAAGTTAAAACGGATATATGTTGGCAGTATTAACTGCTTGGCGTTCCGAACTCCTTGGTGGTATATTTTATATAACCATGAAACAAAATAAAATATCTAAGGACGATAAATAACCTTTACTAAGGTTAACACAAAATAATGAAGGGTCTATATAAGAGGGTTGTAGTCCCTAGGTTTCCCTCATTATTATGCAGTGTAATTTGCTGTAGTTTGTACGGCTTAAGCTGCGTACTATGAAATTTTAATCAAAGTTTCTGGTCTCAAGCGTATCGAAGCTTCCACTATTATGTATTCTGCGGCTTTGGTACAGATACAGTTAAATAGGTTCCGTACAAATTCTACGTTACATATTTGCATCTGAAACTCGTTTGATCACAAAAGTTTGTTTCGCTGTTTGATTGGGAATTAAAATTTTATTGTAGTTTTTGTTACAACGCATGGTTATTGGTTCATTTAAATGAGTTGTATTTTTTTCTAGTTCATTGTCTTCGTGTTCGGACAATCAGAACTTACTAATATATATTAAATCTTTGTTACTAACACGGAGGTACCGAATTACAAACATGGCGTTTTTAACAAGAATATTAACTCAGTTACAAACTTAAATAAGCTTACAAATAACATCTTTGAGTTCATCGAGCTCAGACATGCACCAAAAATATAAACCTGTCTCATTTTTCTGTTGACGATGACATGTGCCATCATTAGGACACCTACAGACCGAGTAAAATTATAAAAAAACGCCTGAGGCAACGCAAGAATTCATTAATTTTACTTTGTCACACGCTACTAATTTGTGAAATTTACTGCGCCCTACTAATAGCTTCGTATCCGGTAACCTATCACAAGTATAAAAATCCTCTTTAGTTTTTATATTAGTTTCTATATTAGCTACAACACTTGTTAAGGTATTTATGTGTCAGTTAACACCAATAATGTTGGTTGTCTAATCAAAACTGCGTTAAAATCTTTTATTATTGTTTATCGGCTTGTGTGTGGTTCGGTGGGTGTGGTCTCATTTGATTTAGGTAGTTTTGTAGCAATATTATTTATTGCCTATTTAGAAATTGAGATCATCATCGAGAACATAATTTCTAATGAGATCGTGATGTTTTTTTGTTTTTCATTATGTTTGTACGGTTGTTATTATAGGTTTGCAAGATACATGGCAATAGTTATCAAATTTAACTATTTGGTAAATGTATATGGTTTTTATTGCAATTATTATTTTCTTTCAATAATTTATTGATAATAATAGATAAGACCCTCCGACCAGGTGGGATGACGCTTGCGAAAGACTGCAGGTAGATGCTGGATGCGACAAGCTGAAGACAGGGCGCTATGGCACTCATTGGGGGAGGCCTATGTCCAGCAGTGGACTGATATAGGCTGATGATGAATAGATAAGAGAAGATTTATTCAACCACTTATTAATTATAATGTTGGAATTAGTTTGGAAGCTCTCACTTCAATTGCAAAAGAAGTAAATAGATAATATTTTAGCTGTTGTTGTCTATTGCCTTATCTTATATCTTCCTTCACTACATAGTTTAAAACAAAGTTGCTTCCCGCTTTCTGTCGGTCCCTATATATGCTTAGATCTTTAAAACTACGCAACGGATTTTGATGCGGTTTTTTAATAGATAGAGTCATTCAAGAGGAAGGTTTTTAAACTATTTGACACATAGACATCCACGCGGGCGAAGACGCGTGGCTCTGCTACTTCAAAATAAAAGGAACATTTTGAGATAAAAACATACTAACTCATAAGAGATTTTTGTAGCTGATAATTAACCTTTACGCACCGTCAAAAGCGTACGAAGCTAAAACTTAGCACCTGGCCCGCAACTTGTGTCATACGAAGTTTCTCCTCCCATAAATACAAAAGTAACTACAGCCCGAGGTTGAAATTTAATTATCATATAGACGACGAACATACCATTCGTGTATGACGCCTACAGTAATCTATAAATCATATTATTTTACCGTCGTATTATACGGGATGTTCTTAAACCCTCGTCATAAACAATATCCTCCACATGTTCGCCGAATCATCACAAACGACGTTAGTAATGAAATGACTTGACAGCCTGTATATTGCTAAACGAGTCATAGTTCGCCATTACGTGGCCAAGATTTGAATGCGGCCAATAAAAGACACATTTCATCCACCTTCCGAAATTACCAGATTATACAAATTCTACCACATAGAATTTCCAATAAAATTTGAAAAGAAACAATCGGAACTCCCTTTATCTATGTGATAGTTTTTATTATCTACGTAGAAATATTTATAAACACCCTGTTTTCTTACTAAAACAATAGTTTAGAACGTGGTGTCGATGCTTAGCAATTATTTAGTATCGTTTAAAATAAATCAATGAATATATTAGAGGTTGTTATTACACTTGATTTAGATGACAGCTCATATGTTTAGAACAAATTGCGTTTGAAGGTTAACTTTTTACTTGAAGCAGCTTGAAGGTGAAATAAAACCGTATTTATTTTGGATTGTAACATTTGTAACGTATTTTTAGAAGCATACTTTAAAGACCAATAAGTTATTGTTATACAGAACGTATAAATTCTAACTATCCAATTATTTTCTTTATTTATGTACTTGTATATTTTTTCAATTTGAAATTTTGTGACCCATCACAAAGGCTCAAAACTAATTGATATTTTCTGGATAAATAAAAATCTGGTAAAAGCACTTTAAATTTCTTATTGTTCTTTAAACTCATGTTAATGAGGCCATCCTCCAAACAAAAGAAAAATCCTTATAATACATCTGTCTCTAATGAACGTTATGTTTTATGTAAGACAATTACAACCAAAGTCAATTACGTTTGATAAACGACTCCAACTCCAAAACAATACGTTTAACAAAAACATTAGACAGCCGAAGAATTGTCTTTAATTCATCGACCCTAGGACCCAATGAAAATAAAACGAGGCAAGTTTATTTTTTAGAGTCTCATGACAAGATCGGAGAGTTAATAGAGACCTCCTAATAGCTGAATCATTTGAAATTAATCATTTTGCCTGCAGAATAGAGAAATCCAAACAATAAAAAATAAATAAATAATAAATACATCTATTTAAGTAAATCAGTTGGAACAACGGCGATTTGCTCGTGTTGAATTTCAGTGTCTTTAAATATTTTCCATCAATATTTCTATAGTTTTGTTACCTATTTACAAAAAAAGATATAGGCTTCTAGAATCGAGTATAGTAACGCACATAATGATCCAGTTGTCTCTTAGAAAACTCTAATTTTTTATTTGTCCAGTAAGGCATGGTAATTAAGGAGGGCTCTGCCGGCTCTGGTAGAAGCTCTTAACGTAGACCGAGTGACATTATACCGTGGAAATAGTGTCGTGATTCAAGAAGTTTAGAAACTGGATGTGGTGGTAACCTATTGAACTTTCAATGCAATTCTGGGTAACCTACAAGCTTTAGCTGTGGGTGAAAATGTTAGGTGTTAGGATTATAGCAAATAAATGTTTGTGATATGTCTTCAACTAAAGCTTGTGTTGTCTTAAAGGATGTAGTGAGTCACCAGCAATTCTGATGCTTTATAATTAGGGCAACCCCCACATATAGCGTCTTATAACGTTAATTTTGGGGAGGCTTTCAAGAAAAAGTTCAGAGCTTTAGCTCTTATGCAATAGACAGAAAAAAAGTCTCTCGAGAAATAACACCGTTGTAGCAATTTCTTTCTAAAACCCAACAGTCACAAAAGTATCCAACCTAATACGTCACGATTCGGTCAAAATAAAGCTTATCCAGAAACTTTGTTTCCCCTCTGATCTCTTGGAGACTATCCGTATAGGGATTATGTATTCGTGCGGATTTGCTTAAAGGCAGAGGCGGTGGAAAATCGAGAATTGTTTTCTCTAGCGTGTGGTGTAAAGTTCTTATGGAACGAATTGTTTGGGCCTTGGGCTGAGAAACGTTTGAATAGCTTAGACTTCTAATAAAACTTTGGTGAATGTTTCTTTAGTGTGCTTCTTTAAAATAATACTTTCCATTTCTGACTGACTGTGAATGTGTTTGCTTATTATAGAAGACATAACGTTTATTTCTTTAAAAAATATATATTTTTCGAAACGTATTCTACGACTTTTACACTTGATACGTATTCTATGTTTTAACACTTTGACTGCGATTCTTTTTCGACGACTGCGATCTTTTTTTTAACCTAAAAAATTCGTGCTACCGCTCTACACAGCGGTTGTGTTGCACCGCACATGCGTTTCGCTCGAAAAATATTACGGCTGTGCTGAGTCACAAAGATTTGTATTTTCTCAGCCTTTGCGCTAGTGTGGATTTACGCATATTAGTCACTTGTAGAAAACACATACCGTGTGATTTCAGCAGTCAAAGTATTAAGTGGACACACAACTTAAGTTATTCACTAGTTCTGCTATGTTATATCTAACCGGAAATTCAGCAAGCAAAGCATACCGGCGACGGTATAAAAAATGTAAAAATAATTTCACACTCCACCTCCAAACTTATTACGAACATTTTATATGCATTGTAAAAATGTTCCAAAATAGAAAATTTACATACAAGAGATGCGAAACAACGGTAACATAGAATTTGAATGACCTTTGTCGTGGGTTCGTTTAAAAAATATAAAATGCCCTTTTTATGTTCGCGTTTTGTTGCAGGTTAATTTAATGTGGCAGCCTGATTTGAATTCAATCGGAGGATGTTTGAAGGTTGGAAGTAGGAACTAATATAATGGATCACCTTCCATTAAAATTCTGGTTATCATTAGGTATGATTTAGTTACCAGATTTTTATAAAAAGGAGACTCTATTTAAAAAATATATATAATATTTGATAATCAAGTCATCTCTTTTATTTGTAAATAAATTTTTCTTTGAAATTCATGTCATATAAATTAAAACTGCTAAATTAAGCAGGTGAGGTCTAACGAAAGAACTCACTATTAAAACGAAACTTCAAAGAACAAAACTAGACCTATAACAGTGAAAGCAGCACAACAAACGTTCACTTGTTTTATTCATTCCATACAATTCCATATTCTTCCATCCCAAAACCTTAATTTCACAGGACAAATTGCTGCTAAGGTTACCGAACCTCATACAAACGGGGATCAGCCATAAACGAAAGTTTCGGCCCGATATTAATATTTATTACCTCTAATGCTATCCGAAACACTTTCTTCGTGTTATAAATAGTTATTTTATGTCGGTCGGCCGTCAAACAGAAACAAAGCATTTTACGATTACACAGCTTACACAACAGTAGCAAAAGGGCGCTTTGAATCACAGCTTGTGTAATAGTTTGTTTGTAAATGCTCAAGCGCAGAGCTTTGGCGGCTCTTCGTTATTGTGCGCCTTTGTTTTGTCTCGCGCAGGTTTGACTCAGAGATTTTAGCTTTTGTTATACAATTTTATGACTCTGTAAATATTTGCTGTCAAAACTTTGACCCATAAAAGGGAAAGACACAGGAAGTTAAAAATACTATTGTTTACCTTCAGTAGGAAAGTCTGTCGTCTGTATTAGAACAAGATACTAATGGTGATGATGCTGAGAAATTTTAAATACATTTTGCTCGAGTGAGTCGGTAAATAAAGAAATAAAATATTTTTATTTACATTAAAACCACTAGGTATACACAATAGCCTTAAAACTATTATAATGAATACTACATTTATGTTATAATATTTTTTTTCGTGTTTATGGTAAATATGGCTTACACTCAACATTTTGCTGCAAAATGATGACGTAAAGACGAAATATATTTAAAAGGTATATAGTGAAAATGACAAGTCATTGTCAAAACAGCTCTCATAATAAACTCGAGAATTCATCGCTGAAATATTTCAGTGTTTCAAATTATGGTAAAAAATGACCCGAAGTTGAACGCAATTTGGAAGCAAAAAGCTTACAAAATCATTTTTCCGAACCCTAATGGGGGCATTATCCGAAAACCGTTCAGTGCGAATACGAGTAAAATTTACTGAGAGAATTTAAATATAGCAGAGGGACTTTATCTAAAAATTTTATGTATTTTTTGTAGAAATATTATCAACCATCATTAGGTCACAACTTGGGAAATTGTTTTAACCATTTATTTTGAAGGTTCATTTATAGAAAAGTTGAAAGTGTTTAAATTTCACTTCTCTGGATGATCGCAATAATTAGGAACAAAGCTACATAGTTATATAACTTTAATGGTATCGTTATTGTTTGTGGATTTACTTTTCTCTCCCAAATTAAGTAACGCATCCACTGGATCGGACTAGCTGATCGTAGTATATCTGAAGCGGATCGAAATAGGATAAAGTCGAAATATAGGTTGTTTATATATATTTATCGACATAGCCCAAAGAATTAGCAAGCTGAAGTGGCAGTGGGCCGGCCATATCTCGCGAAGAACCGACGGCCGCTTGGGCAAACGTGTTCTTGAGTGGAGACCACGACTCGGTAAACGTAGTGTAGGACGCCCTCCGGCAAGGTGGGATGGCGACTTGCGAAAAACTGCAGGTAGATGCTCGATGCGGTAAGCTGAAGACAGGGTGCTAAGGCGCTCATTGGGGGAGGCCTATGTCCTGCAGTGGACAGCTGTAGGCTGATGATGATGATGATATATATTTATATATGTTATAAACAGGCTTGTATTCTGATTGGTTGGAAAGAAAATTAAGAAAAAGTTGTCGAGACCGATAAATACATACATCATCATCAGCCTATAGCAGTCCACTGCTGGACATAGGCCTCCCCCAATGAGCGCCATAGCGCCCTGTCTTCAGCTTGCCGCATCCACCATCTACCTGCAGTCTTTCGCAGGTCGTCATCCCACCTGGTCGGAGGGCGTCCTACACTACGTTTGCCGAGTCGTGGTCTCCACTCAAGAACACGTTTACCCCATCGGCCGTCGGTTCTTCGCGAGATATGGCCGGCCCACTGCCACTTCAGCTTGCTAATTCTTTGAGCTATGTCGATAACCTTGTTTCTCTGTCGGATGTATTCGTTAGGAATCCTATCCTTTAGAGAAACTCCGAGCATAGCTCTTTCCATAGCTCGCTGAGCGACTTTGAACTGGTGGACCAGCCCTATCGTGAGTGTCCACGTCTCAGCTCCGTAGGTCATAACGGGTAGGACGCACTGATTGAAAACTTTCGTTTTCAAGCATTGCGGTATGGATGACGTGAAGACTTGACGTAGTTTCCCAAATGCTGCCCAGCCCAGCTGGATCTTCCGTTTGGCCTCCTTCTCGAAACTGTTTTTACCCAACTGCAGAATCTGCCCAAGGTAAGTGTACTCGGAAACAGTTTCGAGAAGGTGACCATGTACGACCACCGGCCTTGGATCAATGTGACCATTGATCATGACTTTGGTTTTATCCAAATTCATGCCAAGACCGATACATCGGGAGGCTGAAGCTAGGCCGTCCAGCATCTGGTTCAGTTCCTCAAGCGACTCCGCCTTTAAGACTATGTCATCAGCGAATCGCAGGTGTGAGATGTACTCGCCGTTTATATTTATGCCCTTTCCTTTCCAGTCCAGCAACCTAAACATATCTTCCAATGCGCACATACATATATACCTAGAAACTCATTTTTGGTTATAATGGCAATAACTCTAAACAAACTGGGATGCCTACAACAAAAATCATTTAAGCGATTTGTTTATATTACTTTTGGATGGTAATATGCGCCCTGTTGCGAATAAAAACATACCATTTATTCTAGCTCTGAACATTTATCTAGAGCTTACAGGTACGCGTCCAATATCGTAGAATCTTCCGGCAAAATGATGTATGTAGGCGGCAAGAAAAACGAGATACAACCTATTACACGAGAAACATCGTAAATATCCTCTAGGTAAATAAATAAGTACGCTCATATCTGATGAGTGGAGGAATGTACTAAGAAAATGGTGTTTAAGGCTCGATAGGCCGAGCGGTTGGTGTATAAGTTTTGCGGCGTGTTGAAAGATAATGAGAGACGTGAATATGGCTTAGAGAACCAGTATATTAACTTCTCGGTGTTCAAATACTGTGATGTTTGTATAGCACAGAATATTTATGAGATTTTTTATTTCAGTTCAAGTCTAATTAGGACTCATATTTATGTTATGAATAAAAAAAAAAAAAAAACTTTTAGAAACGTCTCAAGTCACTCTTCTAAAAAGTGGAGTATTCCTTTCTGTTAATGGCTAAATTATAAAGTCTTCGAAGATTTTTATTAAATCTCTTCATAGTATAAAAGAGCATAGATCTTTAAAACTACAGAACGGATTTTGATGCGGGTTTTTATTGGATAGAGTGATTAAAGAGGAAGGTTTATTAAATTATTTTTGACATATAGACTTCAACACTGGCGAAGCCAGGGGGCGCGTTAGTTACTTATAAAATAAAGTCTCATCGATTACCCAAAATCAAAGTTGCATTCTTCAGATGAAAAATTCTACGATTCTCTAGATTATCTTTAAGTCCTGCTTCATCCAAACAGGTTCACAAGACAGTGTGGCGTGTTGCGAATCCGGCGCGTGTATTAACCTGAGTTACTGCTTCCCTATTAGATAATGTGACACGGCCTAAGGAAGACGTTGCGTAGCCTTTGTAAGCGAAGCCTTATCTCAAATAACTGCGTATATTTTAACGCACCGGGGACGTTGGGGTTATTTATGTCCGCGCGGGACAAAGTTTAAAACCGGAGATTTATCGCAAGTTACTTTGTTTGCTAGGAATCTGTTTTAAAGGTTACACTGTTAGTGTTGTGGTAAGAATAAGGGTGTTTGGGTTTTCGTCACAGCATTAAATGTAAGTAGTAGGCAGCATAAAAACATTTATCCTGAGGTGAAATGGGACCCGCGACCTACTGCCTTACGACCGGACTTTCGATCGCTGCACCACAGAGGTCGTCGAAATAAGATAGATTTTGAAGAAATCACAGTTCCAAACTATAATATTTTGGATAGGAAATTTTCTTGGTATGAAGAGGCCCCTGTCTTCATGCTCTCTGGTGCATTTGAATGCACCTACTGACTTTTACTTTATCTAAAGGAAAAGAGTAAAAACTTTTCTTTAACATACTGAAAACTGCAACTCGTTAGGTCAACTAGTTCCGGAGCTAAGATAGTGTGTAGTAAGAAAAGTGGGTGCGCGTTGAAGTCTTTTGTATGCTACGCCACTCCATCGTAGCAACGTAGCACATGCTACGAATATTTACGTTAAAATATTATTTATCGTTGTTGGAAGGGGGGGGAACGGAAGGGGGCACTGAGATATATAAAAATAATAGAGCCAAATCTCCTACACTGTGGTGAAATCCCGGCATTTCTCGGCAACGTCTATTTTGAGTTAATTTTGTGATTTTTGCCACAGTGTCTAATTGCGTAAATATTTACGCGTACCAATAATGAAGACGACCGCTGGGGCAAACGTGTTCTTGTGTGGAGACCACGACTTGGTAAACGTTGTGTAGGACGCCCTCCGACCAGGTGGGATGACGACCTGCGAAAGACTGCAGGTGAATGTGATGCGGTAAGCTGAAGACAGGGCGCTATGGCGCTCATTGGGCGAGGCCTACTATGTCCAGCAGTGGACTGATATAGGCTGATTATGATAATGAAGAGTCCAGCTGAACGCGCACCAGTCCGTGCCGCAGAAGCTGCACTTGCCGCTGTCATCTCATTTTCTAAATCTTTATATATTATTAACTGCGCCCTGCGGTTTCACCCGCGTGGTGATAGATATTTTGGATAATATACAAATATATCTTTATGAATTGTAGCCTTTGTGTTATTGTGATATGTAAGCTATATTATTGTGAAGTTTCATGAAAATCCATTCAGTAGTTTTTGCGTGAAAGAGCAACAAACATCATCACAAACTTTCGCGTTTATAATATAAGTAGGATAAAATAGGATGCCCTCCGACCAGGTGGGATGACGACCTGCGAAAGACTGCAGGTAGATGCTGGATGCGGCAAGCTGAAGACAGGGCGCTATGGCGCTCATTGGGGGAGGCCTATGTCCAGCAGTGGACTGCTATAGGCTGATGATGATGATGATGAAAATAGGATGCAACATCGCGCACCTATCCATGCCAAACGCGACGCATTTCAGTAAAATCGAGTGCAACTCCTGCGACGCCGAAAGGTGCGCGTTCAGCTTTATTATTTCATGTCTACTCGCGCAAATGTTTATTCGCGCTAACATCGTGCGTCAAAATCAATGCCTATGGGGACAAAAATAAACTTTAAACAATTCCATAGAAGCAACGCTTTTAAGACGCGGGCAGACACGTGAGTCAAAGTGAGAGACAAAGTGAGGGAAATAAAAAGTGTTTTTGTGTAAAAATAACGTGTCCAAGAACGTGCTCATCAAGCGAACCATAGAATTGAATTCTGAGAGCTATCAAACCTAATTTCTGTATCAACAATTAATGGTTCCTCAAAACAAACAATTAAAAGTAACAGCTATAAATGTTGGAGAAACTAACAATCAATCAGTGCCATGGATCGTCTCCTAAGAGATATAATGAGGCAGATAGAGGGATGAGAAATGTTAGAAGCTAGCTAATAAGCTTTGGACACTGCGGTTTGTTCAGTATAATTTTTTTATTTTGTGGTTGCTGGAAATAAGGTTTCTGAAAATACATCATTTATTACATATCTTTTGATTATTCTAAATCTTTAAAACGATAATGAGTACTAGTTTCTGTCCGCAATTTCGCATGCTTTGTCTCTATGAAAAACGTTTTAAGGTTGTATTTGTTTCCCATGGAAACTGATTTATGAGGTAAAAGTAGCCTCTGTTTGATTCCAGGTCTAGGGTTACATTTATGCAAACTTTAAGCCTAACATATTCAGTAGTTTTAGCAAGATATAACATAACAAACATTCATCCAAACTTTCGCAAATATAATTATTAGTTTAATGTGATTAACAAGTACATTGATAGAGATACTATAAACTCATTAGTTTTACCTTTAATCGAACACAGATTTCGACAGTTACCAAATACGCAATAGGCCCTTCGGCACGCATTCTGTAAATAATGATTAATTCTTGTATTGTTATACCTAGGTACCTAATCCTCTGTTCTTGGGTGCATATCACTCTTAGACTCATCCATAGTCTACTATATATTTCTCTCCATAGTGTTTTCAATTTAAGTCCGAACTGTAACCAATTGTGATGAACAGACTTGTTCCTTACAAACGGACACCCACGTCATATCATATACACATTTAGTTATGAACGTCAAACAAATCTTGCGCAGCTAATGAAAAGCGTTGGCGGACAGGTAAATAAAGTTAATCATACCTGTGATTGCAACACCGTAGGTTTGTGTTAATGAACTGGATCAATTTGTTTTGATTTATGCCAAGGATTTTCTACAGTTTTTAAAAGGTTCGCCAGCCTGGTTATGTGAGACCAATAAAAAGAAACAATTTTATTGTGTGTATGCGAGATGCACATTAATTTAAAAAAAAAACATAACGTTATTGTTTCAAGCGTGCAATTGTGTCACTAGTTCTAATTTGTTTTGCTAACTTCTTTCTGTGTTGCTAACAAATTGAATTAACTCTGAAAAAACTATTTAAAGTAATTCTTATTTTCTTTTTGAAGAAAAACATCCATTAACGAAGAACAGACCAGAAACATAACCAGAACTTTTTAAACGCATCAATATCGGCAAGATAGCCTAATACATCAATAAAAACTGTCCCCTTACATGAACACAATAAGCAAGGTTTGACTGGTGTCAATTATGAAAAGAACTATACTAATCTGACAGTACTAAAAATTATGCCATCCTTTTTCTTTTCATCGGTATGAAAGGGACGGCAACATGTTAAGTTTTGTCTCATTAATTTAATTGAATTTTAGCATTATTTGAATTGACACTTATATAAGACACGCAATTCGATAGCTTGACTTTTTGTGTCCAACATTAACCTGGTCTTGTATAGACTGAGTACGTACCTACAATGTCGATGAATCCACTTCTACTTTCAAAAAACATCATAATGCATCTCCCGAGCCATCAATATTATCAACCAACAAGCAGTAAATGCAGAAAGCGACAGATAACATCTTGATTAACGTTTGTAATACTCAATCCATTTGTTTTAACGGTAAGCTTGTTAGAAGTCTCACCAGATGAATTTCAACAGTCGTAAGATCTGTCGTTAGTATTATTTTCATTGGCAGCTATCGTTGCTGCGAGATGTTTGTTGATTCTGTTTTATAGATATGCTACTTTGATCTTTGTGGTTGTAGATATAAACACTATTTTATCGATGGCGTTAATTACACCCCTTAATTTTTAGACTCTTTTCCAAACCATCGTTAACTGACTGTGTTGGTGAGATTAGGATGCTTAAAAATGTAGGAAATGCAAAGTACGAGTGCTTGTTATAGGAAAAGTATTTTTAGCAATATTTTGTTTTGCCGGTTCAAAGTAAATCTTCATTAACTTCGTTGAGAACAAACCTACCAGAAAGACGGATAGTGCAGTAAGATCAACAATCAAATGATCAGTGCAAACGAGAGACGGGAGATTCGTAGTGGACACACTTGATCCAGTGTCGAGGTTTACTCAGCGCTACACGTAATACCTACATTCTCCACGCCTGTAGCATTTTTAAGAAAGCAACTTTTTTTTTATACTGCTGCAACATATTCTCATTATAAGATAATTAACGTCGACCCACCAAAAAACTACTATCTGTTACGACGCCTTACAATTATACCAGATAGAGAAATTTTTCATTGAAGGAAGAAAGCTATGACAAAACTTGATATATCACCAAACTAAATCCCTGGTATACCCCGACCTTATCCTCCTAGTCGTTTACACTGGAAAACGAAGGCGATCTAATCTCAAAAATAGCGATTGAGGGAGCGAACTCCACAATGCATCACCTTGCTTCCGTTGCAACAATCTTGATTTCCAAATGTACCTCCCACATAAATACTCACACCATAATGCCTCGACCCTTGTTCTCTCGAGACTTGTTGAGACAGTGCAAAGAATGGGTGGGTCTAGCTAGTTTGGTACGGACACGTCTTTGGACGGGATTTTGACGTGTTGAAGATAAGATGGACCTCTGACGATTCAACACTCAGATCAGCTACCGAATGTGGTTATAAGTTATTGCTAAAGTAAAAGGTTTCTTCAAAATGTATTGTTTGACTTTAATTGGGTAACGTTTTGATTATTTTATAATTAGGGAGAAGACTACGCCTACACCCACCCGTTTGTATAAATATTTTCCGAGAAACTTCAATCATATAAAAAAATACATTCAATAGGAAAATAATCTGTAGGAGTATTTTCTCATGTTCTTCTAAGAATATCGAGCCAAAGTAGGTAAACACCGTGCGAAAAATAGGCACCGCATAAATTCCGATTATTACCTTGAGTACTTTGGCACACAGATAATTTAGATAAAACCCTGCGCCGATATCGAATAAAACTTGAATAATACCAGCATTTCGGCGAAGGCTCCTATAGAGGAACTCTCCACGAGTAAAATATAGTACGTTTATGTTTCCGTTATATCCATGAAGCCTTCAAACATGATATCGTTGCCAAGGTTTATAGCAAAATCTTCGAAACTGCGGCCGTAGTTTCCTACCGACGTTATAATGGAATTAGCAAACGTGACTTTGAAGTTAAAATACAAAAATAATCGAAAATAATCTTAACTGCGAGAGATAACGGGGATGATGATTATGATGCTACTCATCATCATCATCAACCTATGTTAGTCCACAGCTGGACATAGGCCAATGAGCGCCATAGCGCCCTGCCTTCAGCTTGCCGCATCCAGCATCTACCTGCAGTCTTTCGCAGGTCGTCGTCCTACACTACGTTGGATGATGCTACTACCATTGGACAATTTAAATTAAGCATAATTTATATGGTTAGTGTTATGCACATTAAAAACGCCATGACGGTCGCAATTTCAGACAGCTTTGGCTAGCACGCCAACCGACCGATATTAAGGAACCCCATTTGGCAACTCATGCCCTATAAAATTAAAGTGGACTAGTTTTTTCTCGAGCTGCGTTTGAAGTGCGCGTTATTTGTTGTCATTGCTATTTTATTCGGAAAATGGGTAGTCAAATGCGAATTAATGGCTATTATAGGACATATTGATATGTCTTTTGTTAAAATATACATATAAAAATATATATTATATTATAAAAATTAAAAATAATAGTACTTAACATATTATTTTTAATTTTTCACATTCTATTTTTATTTGTATTCTTGTTGATTTTATTTATATTAGTGCGTTTTTGTTTGTTTGTATAGCGGTAGTGAGTAGTCAGTCCGTAACGCCAACAAGTTGCTTTGCCGGAAGACCAGCGTTGGTTGCTAGCATGCTAGTCATCCAACTCATGCTGAGACAAAACCACTTTGTTACTGGACTTATATGATTACCAACACGTTTGGTTTACCTTTTAGTTTAAGTTTATTATGTTCTGTTTAAGTCTTTTAACAAATAAATTCATTTCATTTCATTTTCTTTATATTAATCCAAGTCCAGAATTATTAATGTATGCAAATATTCCGCCCGAACCAGTCATTAATATTCCCATGAAGAGTCAATAATATCCTAACATCCCATCTTTCGCATTCATAATTTACTAGCTGTTCCCCGCGGTTTCACCTGCGTTAAACTCGAATTTCACTGTATTATGTAGGTGATTTTTTTTACACCTTTGGTTACATTATTGGAGTTTTAGTAAGTATCCCTAACTTTTTTGAAAATAAAATATAGCCTATGTTCACAGGGGATAGTGTAGCTTCCCAATGGTGAAAGAATTTTTCAAATCGGTCTAGTAGTTTCGGAGCCTATTCAATACAAACAAACAAAAAATCAAACCTTTTATCTTTATAACACAAGCTCTGCTTACCATGGGGCTAGATAATGCTGTGTGGATTGTCCAGCATTATAATATTTATTTATTTATTATATTAGTATAGACTAGATGCGCTCCACAGCTTCGCTCGTGGAAATCTATGTGTCAAATAGTTTATAAACCTTCCTCTTGAATCATCACTCTATCTATAAAAAACCGCATCAAAATTCGTTGCGTAGTTTTAAAGATACAGATTTAGCATACATAGGAACAGACAGACTTTGTTTTATACTATGTAGTGAAGTGTGATAATCAAAACCAAATAAATAACTTGCAATATGTAGATACTCGTAGGTACTATGTTCATGTAATAGAGGATTAAAATAATTCGATTTAATTATACGAGTTTTTTGTTTCATTCGATTGAAAGGGGCTGAAATTTGGTAGAATAGATCCTACTATATACCTTCCGTAGAATAGATCTTCGAATAGTCGTTATTTGGAGCTATACCCGAACAAACTTCGACTTACGAAGTATCTGACGCGGTTCCAATTGGCATAGGAATACGATTTGGAATAATATTTTGTTTGCGCAAAAAAGGGGTTCTTCCCGTATTGAATTTAAAGAGTTTTGTTGCTTTCCGTTACGACGTCTTCCACAAAAAGAATGTTCGAAAAAGTTTTTGTTTGAGTGTATGGGAGTTGTCAAAGTGATGGTACAGGAATTCGATTCGTGCTTTCTTTTATAAAAGACAAGTTAAGTTTCTTGGAAAGTTGACTTTGAATCCAAATCGATAATGAGATTGACATAAACGCTTCCGTCATAAAATACTTAAAAGAAGGTAGAAAAAGTGTACCTTTTAAATAAGCCAAACTTGATCTAGAATGCTTGTAATCATACCATCCATTTTTAACCTAAAATTCGCTCTGTTGCCGTGTCTTTATTACCCAAATTATACATTTCGATTTGAGATTCGTCCTTCAATAAATATTGCTTACAATTTTAACTGTAACCCGACGCCAAGCAAATGAATTTTAGTTATTTGTGTCGTGGTTTACTGACAAACATTCTACATTGAATAGGAGTACTAAGGCAGATTCGAATAGTAGATTTATCACTTCACTAACTGTCCAAATCACTGAAGTAATAAATGTACACCTACAGAGAAAGTCTCGAATTACCGATTTATTAGTCCCCGTACATTATATCATCCACAAAACCCTAAAATCATGCGCGAACGATCACGGCACATATTACATTTTTCTCAATCCGCACATGTTGGATGGATGAGCCCATTTTGTGACATTAGGCTCCATTGGGTTTGAATGTGTCGCAACGCGCTCTTTTAAATAGATAGCCAAATGAAATGGAAGGGCTTTGTTCGCTCGTATTTGCCCGTAATGCGATGTTTCGAAATACGTTTAATTTGCAAATTACGGCGTGCAAAAGGTTTTTGATGAAAGGATAAATATTTTATTTGAAATACAGTATTCAGATTGTGTGGGATTCGGTCGGTTTCACACAGCTAGATTGAATAAAAACATTCAGTACCAGAGTTAAAAATGTTTTTTATCAATCAAAAACATTACCTATAGCAATAGGATTCCGTAGAGATTCACATACTTTACTTTTCATGGATCAATGACAACTCGTAAAAACTGATATTTATATTTAAAACAGTTTCTGCCCGCGGCTTTGCACGCATTGTTTCTATGAAAACGTTTTAAGGTTATTTTATCCATGATTCACTGATTATGGGGCCTGGAACTACCTGTATGCAAAATTTCAGCCCGATCCGTTCAGTAGTTTTTGCGTGAAAAAGTAACAAAAATCCATACATACAAACTTTTTATTTTGCGTTTGCTTACCTGATATTTCTTTATATTAAAAAATCGTTCCTTAATAATGTCTCTTACATAACCCCATGTAGAAGGATTGTACAATAATTTGGCAATTTGTGCAATCAGACCGGTTTTATAAAAGAAAGGCCGTCGACTAAAAAATTAATTAAAATTTAAGCCCTTTAAGCTCACCCTGCCAGAGAAAAAGAACACATCTCAGTGAGCAACTGAAGATCAACCACGTTAGATAATTCGGATGGCTTTATGCGGTATGCACCATGGGATTAGAATCTCATTTAGTTTGTTCGTGTATTCACACATACAGGAAAGAAAATCGATTTAACGATGGGGTATTGTAATTCAACGCATTTTAAAATTGGAAATATCAGTGCCGTTTTTATACGTGGATATCAATATCCGATGAGCGAGCTTTTATTACGGCGAGTTGTGGAGAACTTTTTGCAATTTTGTACATAAAATATTGATAGTGAGTGGTGGTAGTGGGTACAGCGTTCATTGTTAGCTGTTACGTTTGAAGTCAATACAGAAATAATTTAAAACCATAATCTTTCGGTAAAAACCAGCGTGCAAAGTGTTTTAATTAAAAAAATATTATTAATATAAAACTTAACCTGGTTTAATTCACATAACTAAAAACAGAGGGGGTCAGCTAACAATGAACGCCACTGTAGAAACATACTAAAATATTGAAATTTCTTCGGCCCTTTTCGTCACTCTCAATTTTTATAGGATAGCGAAGCCGCGCGGGCCTTACGTGAGTGAAGTTATTAAAAAGAATAAACACCCTTATAACTAGAAAATTCTAAAGATCCTACATCAGATTAAAACTATAAAAACAGTCCCAACATTGTCACCCTCTTATTTAACGCCGTTCTTTTATCAAGGCTACAACAATTGCATTCAAAATCAAAGATGTACGGTGCGATAACTCCCAAGCATTCACTAATTAAGGCCCCAACATGCGCAGTTCAACAATTAAAAGGACGATTCGTGATAAGCGGATTGAATTGATAGTCAGGCTTGAGATTGTGAGATCGGGCTTCACACCTTATTAAAGCTTTGTTGGTTGCTAAATAGTTTAGTTTGGTTTGTTGTTGTGAGACCTTAACCGTGGTCTGAGTGAAAACGTGAAAGCGCTTTTACATTTTAGATCGCATTTCTGACTGCATTTCTTTTGATAGAAATGGAAATTGAAACGCACGAATGGATTCATTATCGGATAAAAAAATGGATTCTTTACCTAATCCCAACAATATATCTCATTCTAGAGAAAATTCTCGACGCTGCAGCAGTGAGACACTAAAACGACTGAACCCATGAGAAATAGTTCCTACTTTTGCTCCGCTTCATGCACCAAATGACATCATCTGCGTAAGGAAGATAACTCGAATGTGGAAGCTAAATCGGCTGCAATGAGCTTATCTGTATACGCTTAATAGCCTTGGAGATTTGCGTAAGATCGCATGGAACTTGGCACTGCACAATGGAAGGCCTAAGCGCTGGCATTAATCTAAGGCTAGGCTTTACTGCGAAGGGAAAACTATTCTAGATTATAGATGCTTCGAGTAATTAGATAGGATCTGGGGAGTTTTATGCGAGAGCTTTCTTCGTTAAGTATGTTCGACAGATAGTTGTAGGTAAGTGGATTCCGCAAAGACATGACTATCCAGCTTTTACGGATGCTTGCTATGCTTACAGATTAGCTTATTAATGTTAGTATTTGAACGATATTTTTGAATACCAAGATATAAAAAGCAAGTCACGATGCAAAATGTAATCCATACTATTAATATTATGAAAGCCCCAGTAATTGTGTCAGTCTGCCCGTTTTCTGTATGATCTTTTCACGCCTAAACAGCAATACGAATATTTTTTAAATTTGGCAGAGACGTGGCGTAAAGCCGTGGGAGATGTCCTGGGGACCAAAATAAATTACTCTTTTTTACCGAAAAGAGCGTGCAAAGCAGCTAGTGCTAAATAAAATAAATATAGTTAATATCACACAAAATCATTTAAAAGAAAACCATAGGTATTTAAATCTTAGTCAGACATCAAGGAGTACCTCCGAGCCAGACGCTAAAAAAATCCAGCCAGCTGCATTGAAATTAAAAATTTCATTTCAGTTTTTCTTTAAACCTGTCATAGAATCTTTTATCTTAATCTTTACTGTCAACGTTCAAAGAATAAACCTTTCATTTACTTACAGGGTGATTCTTTTACTTAACTGATCTACATATGTTGAAACATCAGTATTAAAAAAAATATTGTATTGGTTCTCATACTTGCACTACGCTTTAGAAACTATGAACTAGAAGAAAACTTATTGGTTAACCGATGCAGAGTCCACATCGATGACCTAATCAGGTCCCCCCTCATTTATTTTCAACAAACAACTGCCTTGATATAACTAGAGCTCGGGAATAAAAAGGGCCATCTTGATTTTAATAGAACTTTCCTGTAAATATTTTACCAACCCTGTGTGCTCTGTAGGATAAATCCTGAAACAAAAGAGAAACGCAAGCAGTTTACAATTAAGACCGGCTCAACCCTTTTAGGTTCACTCCTAAACAACGGAGTTGAATGAACGAAAAAGTCGCCATTTAACCAAGCCATTTAACCCCTGCGGTAATCGCAACATAAACAAAAGGAGGGAGAAAATAATGCTGGATTCCGGCGGACAAATTAGGCGACCTTTTTGGGCGTTGACCCAGATGATGTAGCAGTAAGTTACTACTGAACAGGAGTTAATCTAAAGTCAAGTCGAAATGCACATACTCTCTTTATGCATTTTTTTGACATTTGCA
The DNA here is from genome assembly GCA_947044415.1 of Eupithecia dodoneata. Classification (NCBI taxonomy): domain Eukaryota; kingdom Metazoa; phylum Arthropoda; class Insecta; order Lepidoptera; family Geometridae; genus Eupithecia; species Eupithecia dodoneata. Next base: position 5,130,710 of record OX345665.1, read on the forward strand.
TTTAATCGAAAGTGTCATATCGCTGACGTTCATGTAAAATACAATAAAGTACCTTTTTAAAAAGGTAACCTTAGGCAACTATGAACAAGGTTTTAAATTAGTTTGTGGTTTCTGAAAAGATGGCCGAAAACCAAGGTCCATAAAAGCAGCTATAAACTGAGCCGAATTTCGAAACTCAGCCGTATTTTGTTTCACATAGGAAGATAAATAATAAGTTTAGGTTTCTCGATTTATAGCAGAACCCATACTAACGTTACATATATGTACGTTAAAGATTATATCACAAAGATGGTATATGTTTAAAAAAAGGTACCTTTAATAACGCGACAATGAAAAAGAATAACTGTACGATTGAAACACAAACAATTAATGAATCTAATTCAATAAACTAAACTCAAATTTAATAAGAGTAAAAATTGGGCTGAAAAAACACGGGAAAAGAGAATTGAAACATATTTTCTCAATATTTGAGCCTTATCGGTAAGGTATGAGGGTTGGCGACCATTTTTCAGATATTAATTTCTAACAATCGTAAAAGTTACTTCACGGTGGGCCCTAAAAAGTTATAGCCCGTTTTCACTGCCAAATGTACTTGGTTTGGACTTTATTTGGCACCTATTCGCTTTCACAAAGTGGCTTTGGATTGGAGTTACGATAAAGAAAAATAATTTTAATACGGCCCTTTATTGTGGCCCAAATCTGCGGTACTAAAACAAGCGTAGGGATTGTAAAGATAATTTTATTTGTTTAGTTCTTTATTGAATGTAGCTTTTCGTGATATTTTTCGAAGAAAGCTTATTTCCCGTAAAGGAAAATTTGGTTTAAACCCTTAATAGAAAACGAAATTGTTTTGTTATACTTACCTTCATACCTTTATTTGTGTCACCATGTTTCTTTTGAATATTTCCGTGCAACAAAAATATTCAAAGGCAATATTCAGAACTAAGTTCAATCAATGAATCAAGGTGAAGAAAACCTATCAAAGTGGAGCCGGCTACCTGCCCATACGCATGATTTGTACGAGACGAAATAATAACGGTTCTGATGTTGCGCTGTATTATTTTAATCGTCATCAACACCATGTACGGTCGGCAAAGATAGATATAACACTTGTATCCTTTTTTCTTCGTAAAATTTAATAGGATTAACTTTTTTTGAGTCCACGGGTTTTAAATAAGTTAGCTTTATGAGAGAGGTTTCCAGTGTGACTACGGCTAAAGACTTGCTTAAGGTATAAGTATAAACTTTGAAGGTAAAGGAGAGTCTTTTTCAATTTGTCATGGTCAACGCAGATAAGAAACGATTCAAATAACTTCATACTCGTCTGTTCCGAGACCTGACCTAGCAAAAAAATTAGGGAAATGTACCAGGTATATGGCGTGTCTGGCGCCAACTGAAATGGCAATGGGCGGGACACATATCATGCGATGCTCAGATGTCAGATAAAGCCGCAAACTGGCAGAGTGTAACCCTCTCGTAGAGAGCTGGATATCAGGGAGAGCCAGAAAGCACGATGCTTTGATGACATAAAAACTGTTGCCGGTCGATAGTGGAGTCGTGAAACCGACACCGTGACATAGGAAAATGCAGAATATTACGGAAGTTTATATCCACTACTGGAGTAATAGATGCTGACAATGATGATGACCAAATGGCTGGATATGCACGCCATGCATATCCCGTCATTTTCAGGGAACACTCAATACTCAATATATTTATTGTTTTCATCACATTGGCTTAATAGGTAGTGTTAAGGAAAGTCAGTGGGGCTGAATGGGACTCACGGTCTGATGTGGTGACGTTCTCCGCATCCGAGGTGCACCGACGATTTCCCTGAACACAGGTGACTTCCACAGGTGCTGGTTTGGCCAGATCTTCTTTATTGGTGTGTGCTGGTGGGATATCACAACACTAGGGGACCGAATGTCTTTTTCGAGAAGGGATAAATAAGCTCGGACAGAGGCGATCGGCAATGTAATTAAAAATGCGACCGCGCTCCTCTTGTCGCGCTGAAGGACTCGTGTCTAGCAGCCAGCCACCATCCAATGCGAATCGTCGTTTGCGCTTGGTCACGTGGTTGTACCGCCCAAACAGCCAATTAGAAAGCATTAAAATTAAGTCAAGATTGAGACGTCCAGGTTGCGTGTGCTTTGAAAATCGACCCTATGCTAACCTAATAGAATTTAAATTACAAAATCTATTCCGACACGGAACATGCCGCTCACCTTAAAAGAACGCAGTTGTTTTAACAGAAAACAAACTAATTTACACTAAACTAATTATAACTTAACTATGTACTTTCCTACGTACTAAATGCTCAATAAAGAAGCGAACTTTTATTCTATGGGAAGCGGACAAATTTTAACAACAGGTCTCTTTGAAAAAGAGTTTCCCATTTGAAGAGTGACAACACGAATAACGTTGTCAGTACCCGGATGCACGGCGTGAACGCGCGCTAACTTCCATTGTAAGGGGGGTAAGTTATCATCGCGAACCACAACAATCATGCCCTCACGAATGGGAGCCCCGCGATCATGAAACCATTTATTAGCTTGCTGCAGCTCATGTAGGTATTCGTTACTCCAACGCTTCCAAAAGTGTTGAGTACACTGTTGTACCCATTGCCATCGAGTAAGTCGATTAGGGTTAACATCCGTAAATGAAATATCAGGTAGGGCCGCGAGCGGTCCGCCTATCAGGAAATGAGCTGGGGTCAACGGCAAAGGATCATTAGAATCCGTACTCAATACGCAAAGCGGTCGTGAATTTAAAACTGATTCGACCTGACATAGAAGCGTATGCATTTCATCATAAGTTTGTGTGCGCGTGCCGATAACACGATACAAGTGATGCTTGAAGCTTTTTACCCCCGCTTCGACTAATCCATTGAAGTGTGACCCAGTGACGGGTTGAAAATGAAAAGTGAGACCTTGACTTAACATTTTCTCATGTAGGGCCTTTTGAACAGGATCTGAATTTAGGAATGAAAATAATTCTTGGAGGTGATTACTGCATCCGACAAAGTTTCGACCGTTGTCCGAGTAAATATCGGTACACATACCACGACGGGACGTGAAGCGTCGCAACGCCGCGAGAAATGATTCGGTCGTAAGATCCGAGACTAATTCTAGATGGACTGCTTTTACACTCATGCAGACGAAAATAGCAACATAAGCCTTGATAATTTTCGCGTTCCGAACATTGTTAGCACGTACCATAAATGCACCACAATAGTCAACAGCTGTTCGAATAAAAGGACGCGAGTTAGAATTTAAACGCTGACTTGGCATCGGCGCTATTCTTGGCTGGGTAGGTATTGGTCGCGCGCGAAAACATGAAATGCATTTATGAATGCGTTGTCTTATCGCGTTGCGAGCGGCCAATATCCAGTACCTTTGCAATAGTAAGTACTGCGTTGTCTGTGGACCAGCGTGCAGGTGAATGACATGAGCGTTATCTATTATTAACGTAGTTAAGTAATGTTTCGCCGGAAGGATCAATTGATGTTTTGATTCGAAAGAAAGTTGCGACTTATGCAATCGCCCGCCTACTCGCAACAAGTTATCATTGTCTAAAAACGGAGTTAGGCGCCTGAGTCGATTCGTAGGTAACTTTCCTTGCGATATATTTTTTATATCTTCTGCAAAAACAGAGCTTTGAATCCTACCTATTATTTTGTTTAGGCTAGAAGTATATTCGGGCACAGTGATATGGGCCGGATATGAATTTTGTACCCTTTTACATTTATAGTAAAAACGGAATATATATGAAACGACACGAACTAATTTTCCTAGTGTGGAGAACTTGGAGAAAACCTCAAGCTCATCTATGTCGATACTAACCGACGAGGGATTCGCTAGTAGAGGAAGGTTACGTTTTTCTTCCTGTGTAACGGGATTTGAATTAAATGAAGGCCATATGTGCGCTTCTTCAGTTAACCAGCCAGGGCCATGAAACCATAACGAATGTTTTAAGAAAGTCGAGGGCAGCATGCCTCGAGAAGCTGAATCAGCAGGGTTGTCGTACGAGGGCACGTGCCGCCAACAACTAGCGGGAACTCGCGACAATATGTCGCTCGTTCGATTGGACACAAAAGTTTTCCATTCGTGCGGTGGCGAGCGCAGCCACGCTAACACAATGGTGGAATCGGACCATGCGTAAACATGATCGAAATTAATACGGTCGCCGTAGGCGAGCAAAACCTTGCTAATAAGTTTAGATAATAGTTGAGAGGCAAGAAGTTCAAGTCTCGGGATAGACAGACGAGTCAGGGGCGAAACGCGTGTTTTAGCTAACACGAGGAAAACACGAATCTTGTTATCGCTGCATTTACACCGAACGTAAACACATCCAGCATATGCGCGCTCGCTTGCGTCAGCAAATCCATGCAGATCAATAATCTCTGCTTTATTAAATATGTGACGCGGAAAGAAACATTCTGATAGGAGCGGCAGCTCATTAGTAAAGTTTGACCAAGCGTTAACTATATCTATAGGAGGTGACTCATCCCATCCCGTCCCGGCTATCCACAATAATTGCATCAGATGTTTTGCGTACAAGATCACAGGCGATAAGAGACCGAGAGGATCGTATATTTTAGCGATTTCTGATAGGATTGACCTTTTTGTGCATGACGAATTAGAAGTATGAACCACGAACGAAAAACCATCTGAATTAGGGTTCCATTGGAGACCTAGAACCTTAACCGAGGTATCGTTGTCAACCGATGCGAACGAAACGTTGTCGGGCCGCTCACCGTTAGGTGAGGCCGCCGCAGCGAGGATCGCTTGCGAATTACTATGCCATTTTCTTAGTTCGAATCCTGCACTAGCGCAAATACCTATCAGTTGTTCTTGAAGAACGAGTGCCTTGGCCTCACAGGCCTCTCCGGTAATGATGTCGTCGACGAAAACTGAATCCATCAAGGTAGCCGAAGCGAGTGGAAACTTATCTGCCTCGTCGTGTGCAAGTTGACGTATCACACGTAATGCGACGTAAGGAGACGAGTTCACTCCGAACACGACAACTCGTATTCTATAATCGTGAAGGGCCGCGGAAGGCTCAGATCGCCACACAATTCGCTGGTAATCCCAATCGGAATCTCGCACCGCTATATTACGGTACATAGCCTTTATATCGGCTGTGAACACAATTTTGTGAATACGAAATTTCAACAAAATATCGACAATGTCCGAATGAAGTTTCGGACCCGTAAGTAACTGATCATTCAACGAAAGACCATTCGTGCTTTTACAACCAGCATCAAATACTACCCTAACCTTGGTAGTTTCACTAGCTTCCTTGACCACGCAGTGGTGCGGAATGTAGTAGTGAGAAGTTTCCTCTTTGGAAGGAGGATCACAGAGTTCCATTTGATTTAAATCTAAATACTCTTGAAGACAAGCGTGGTAATCCTTCTTCAAAGTAGGGTTACGTTCTAAACGGAATTCTAATTTACGAAACCGTGAGAGAGCGATGTCGCGTGAGTGACCTAGTGTAGGTGCATCTTTGAACGGTAAGGCAACAACATAGCGTCCGGTTTTATCACGCGTATGAGTCCTTTCAAAAATAGTTTCGCTCAATCGTTCATCTGCGGTGAGAGTTTTTTCTTCTGGTACTGCCTCCAGCTCCCAGAAACGTTGGAGGTCGCTGTCCTCGAAAAAGGAGCTATGACACACCTGGAGTGGCGGCGGGTTACCTACATCGAAAGAAACCTTTCCCATCAACAAATAACCAAATACACTATTTATTGCAATCGGTGCATCGGGACGACCTTTTACAATGTTACCTAACAAAATGTACGGAAGCGTATCCGCACCAAGAAGCATTTCAATCGGTTGGGCACTATGTGCATTGAAGTCAGGATCTGCCAAATTCAAGTTTTTTATGTGTGGCCATACCTCTGTAGACACTGGAATTCTAGGTAGGCACGAAACTAGTTTCGGTAAAATTAACGCCTCAACTGCTATAGCCGGAAGATCCCGGTTACGAGGGGAAATAACGCACGTAGTCATCCCTTTAGGATAAATTGGTTTTCCTTCACCGATCCCATGAATTGGCGAATTTGTATGCTTATAACTCAAACCTATACGCCTCGCGCATGCTTCTGTCATAAAACTAGCTTGACTACCCGAATCAACCAAACAACGTACCAAATGTTTCGCCGAACCATAGTGTACGTTAACTAGCGCAGTGGATAACATTATCATACATTTCTTCGTCGAAGATTCAATGGATGACTCACAACTCGCACTGATAAGGGCGTTATTAGTCAGTTGCGCGGGATCTTGCGCGACCGCCTTATCGTGTTCCTCCGTGGGAGGGAAAGAGATGGCCTGATTTGAATGCAATGGCTGATTTAATTTTGTTTCAAAGTGTAATAATGAGTGATGCTTCTTTTTGCAAGTTTGGCATGTATATTGAGACTTACACGACCGCAGGTCGTGACCTACATTTAAGCAATTATAACAAACATTTTTATTTTTAACAAAGTGGTACCTATCGTTAGGAGTCATATTCAAAAACTTAGAACATTTAGGTAGGGTGTGTTGCGAATCACACAAAATGCATTGTTTATCATGATTATTGAGGGTAGATTCCATGACAGCCAACGAACGGCGTGAAACTGGCCCCCACGACTGACCAAAAGAACGATTCTGTCCTACACTATTTGCGCGTGCGCGGGAACTAGCATTATCGCCCTTCTTCGCTTCGCTTCCCGACATAATTTCGAACGTGGAGATTTCCTGTTCTAAGAAACGCATGAGCACATCGACAGTAGGTATATCGGAAGGTTTAGCAAGTGATAATTCAAAGCGTTTACGAACGGAGTTTGGAATTTTTCGCAACAAAACATTCAATAATATAAAACTCCATGCATTCACAGGAAAACGCATTGTTTCAAGTGCTTTTATGTTTTCCATGTAAACATTTACTAATTTACGCAAGCTTGCATTCGACTCACTCGTACAAGCTTCACAATCGAGGATGCGATCTAAATGTTTAGACGCGATCATTCTACTATTTTCATAACGATTTTTCAAGATATCTAATGCAACGAAATAATTATCATCAGTAATGGGAATTGACTTTATCAAGTTGTGAGGTTCGTTCTTTAAAGTTAGCAACAGATAACGAAACTTTTCCGCAGGTGAATAGGCTTCATTGTTGTGAATCAGCGCTTGATACAAATCGAAATAGGAAGGCCAGTCAGTGGACTCGCCACTGAACGATGGCAGGGGTAGTGTAGGTAGTTTATGAAAAACGTGATTTTGAGGCATCGATTGAATAGCAGGACGACTCATTCGTCTGCCTTCTTGCTCGACTTCTTTCAATTTATTTACTTGAACCAAACTAGCATAGTAACAATCATTAAAATCGTTACGAATTTTCAATTGTTCATCTTTATTAAAAGTCTTGGCTTTCATCAAGGCCTTTTCGATTTTGGACTGAAGTTTACTAAACTTTCTTTGTTGAGCATTTAGATCGGTAGATCGAGTTTTAAATTGAACCGGGTCGGTCGTAGCAAATAACAATGTTCTTTTAATATCTTCTAAAAGAATGTCTCTTTCGAAAATATCTTGTTCGGTGGCGGCATCGTCCGCCATTTTGCGGTACAAAGATGGCTTCAACAAATGCGTCAACGAAAATGAAAATTATAAATGTGCACGTAATGCAGCAACAAACCAATGAAATACAACAAAATATTAACGTACAACAAATAATCTATCGAAATAATTATGTAACGTTAAGATGCGACAAGGAATAGGTGTAAGATAAATAAATACGTAGGTACGCGTGGCGTGGAAACAAAACAATTCTAAGCACACACAATCTGGAGGGATCTGGACAATTATCCGGATCGAACGGATCAAAAATATGTTAAGGAAAGTCAGTGGGGCTGAATGGGACTCACGGTCTGATGTGGTGACGTTCTCCGCATCCGAGGTGCACCGACGATTTCCCTGAACACAGGTGACTTCCACAGGTGCTGGTTTGGCCAGATCTTCTTTATTGGTGTGTGCTGGTGGGATATCACAACACTAGGGGACCGAATGTCTTTTTCGAGAAGGGATAAATAAGCTCGGACAGAGGCGATCGGCAATGTAATTAAAAATGCGACCGCGCTCCTCTTGTCGCGCTGAAGGACTCGTGTCTAGCAGCCAGCCACCATCCAATGCGAATCGTCGTTTGCGCTTGGTCACGTGGTTGTACCGCCCAAACAGCCAATTAGAAAGCATTAAAATTAAGTCAAGATTGAGACGTCCAGGTTGCGTGTGCTTTGAAAATCGACCCTATGCTAACCTAATAGAATTTAAATTACAAAATCTATTCCGACACGGAACAGGTAGGTTTTTTTTTTATATTGTCTTGTATACTTATATAAATGTTAAATACACTAGAGTATAATTACAATCTAGCCATAGAATTGGCTAATGGGTAATTTAGTTCTAACTTATTTTTATAACAACATATTACTAAGAACGTGTGCATTGGCACTTTTCTTATTGTCTCTATACTTAAGGTGAAGACACTTTGTTCATGTGTTCTTTAAGATAGCACTTCTGCACATACACTAATTATCACTACACTAACTCAAAAGGTTTTGTTCTTTTGAGCCTTCTCACTATGTCCGTGTTGTCGAGGAGCTGGATCGCCTCGACGTTCACATGATGATGAAGCCTTTGTTCGTGAGCCTCTGCGTATTTTTTTATGACTGTGTGTAATAGGTGATTAAGTATAAGCAAAGATAATAAGAACCCTATTGGGCGTTAACAACAAGTGAAAGGCTTACTTAATTAAGTTATTTTTAAGTTTTGTATGTGTACAATAAAGAATTACAGAAAGGCAGACCGATGTTGTTTTTGGTAAAATATATTACGTAGGTTCTAAGGTAAGTACGTACTTGTCTAGGATTTTTATTTTTTTTGCATTATGGTCTCTTTTCCACAACTGTCAAATTTCACATGAGCTGATGCATTTTTCTGCTGACGCTACTGACTGGGCAATGCCCGCGTCAAATGTTACAGATGATTACGTAACATAACTCATCATCATCATATTTTGTGAATCCGTTCTCGTAAGGGAACTCTATAATTGGGGTTCTGGGTTTTTTCTATTTTTATTGGTCTCTAACTAGTTTAGATGGGTACGGACAATTTTAGGATTCAATTGTGGGAAACAACACGTTTAATTGAGGATACCAGAATCAACCACTGCTAAATGGATTTTAGTTTTTAGATGAATTGCACACAGTAGTATAAAGAACTCAGGTAATGGGTTGTGACCTAAGGATTGAGATAACTACCCTAAACGCATGATGTAGATATGTAAACTATATATTTTTATTAAATGTTGGAACACGGTATTTTTTATTCGAATTTAAATCGGAATTTGAATTCAAATTCAAAAACCCTAAGGAAGACCTACGTTGAGGTAATGAAATGTAGAGCCAGCAAAAACAAAACTGCAGAGGAACTGTTCAGTTATGCGGAACCCGTTCAAAAATAATCATTATTCATACTTGACGCACGTCTCAAAATGACACTTGATTGATGGTCCGTGGCGACGAGAACATAATGTAGGGAGAATTAGAGCTTAGACTATAGTTGATGAGTGTTCATTTGTAGGGTTGAATCAGTTTTAACCTAATTTAAGTGTTCCACAAGGAAGGAAGTAAGGTAAAGGCTTACTATAAAGACTTACTAATACTAATTTAATATAAAAATGAAAGGAATTTTGTCTGTCTGTTAACTTTTCACGCCTAAGCGGCTGAACAGATCTTAATGATATTTGGCAGGGAGGTAGATGGTATCCCGGCGACAGACATAAGCTACTTGAGAAGCGCATGTGAAGTCACGTGCAGAAGCTAGTCAATTCATAAAGAGCAAACAAAATGGTGATACTAAGCGTTTTTTCATATATGATTCACCGAAATTGTTTATTATATACAACACAATGAAATGCGCAGAATCCAAAATTGTTTGTTTGCTTTCTCTTAAATTGCTACAGAAAAGCCTCCAGGCATGCATTAGCTCACTAATAATAAAGCCTTATGGAAACAAGTGCCAGAGATGAACTTAAGTCCTTGAATTTCACTTTTTTTTTTGTCTGATAAAACTTGTATAACTGTAATTCCGTAATTTATCGTTAAGATGCACAAATTTATTTATAACTAGCTGTGCCCCGCGGCTTCGCCCGCGTGGAAATTCCTGCGCAATTTTACCGTTTAAACCTTCCCTGGACTACGACAAACATTTCAAAACCAAAATCGGCCCAGCCGTTCTCGAGTTTTAGCGAGACTAACGAAAAGCAATTGATTTTTATATATAAGAACATATGCTTTATTTTTATTTATATAATAAAGTTTACGTGACCGCACTGAGTGGAAAGATTTGGGGGAGGCCTTTGCCCAGCAGTGGGACGAAACAGGCTAAATAAAAAATAAAAAAAAAGTTTATTTTGTCACAAAAAGGGAACCTTTTCCATGATAAATTAAGATTGTATTGAATTTTGATTGAAATCAAATGGGCCTCATAAACTAGCCGTCCCAATCTAAAAATTTAAATCTTATTAGAACTAATTATGGGTATATGTATCTACTCGTAATCAGTCGTGCATTCACTGTGTTTGTTAATATTTTGGACCAAATCTTTACTCACATATTTATTGATCCAAATCTGCTAAATCAAAAACTACTTACCTTATACCGAGGACTATCCTACTAATATTAAAAACGTGAAAGTTTGTAAGTATGGATGGATGTTTGTTACTCTTTCACGTAAAAACCACTGATCGGATCTTGATGAAACTTGGAACATACATAGTATGTGTACTGGAATAACATATAGGCTACTTTTTATTGAGGTACCACGCGAGCGAAGCCGCGGGTGAAAGCTAGTCTTGAATATCATGATACGAAGCATAATTCTGGTTCAATTTAAAATTTAATATGACATTTTGTTTAATTCCTTTTATGATGTATATTGTGTAACTTATAATCTATGAATGTTTAATTTTTTTGTTTATTTTTTAAGTTTTGTGTGTAAAACACACATTTTATATGGATTTTATGATGATCTGATATAAACGAATAATAATAATAAACTATTCTGTGTAACCCAAATACCTCCCTGTGTCATCATTCTCTTTCATTTTGATTATGGCCGGTAAAACATCGAAAGCAGAATCCAAGCTTTTTGCATTTTATAGTGTACAATTTAACAGACTAATGGCGTGATTGGTACACGGGAAGTGGGGTTCGTGTGGTTTAAAATGTGATTACGATTGTCTATGTGCTTATTTAGCGGTGCCCTTTGTGTGGTATATTTACCCAACCATTGGTTTTTCATGATAACGATCTTTTATCGATGAATTGATGGTAATTAATATATTTACATACATCATACCTATAATATAATATTATATAAAAAAAATTTTATAATTTTTTTAATGCTGGACAATTCACACAGCATTATCTAGCCCCATGGTAAGCAGAGCTTGTGTTATGGGTACTATATAACTGATATACATAATACAATACATTACATAGATAGATATTTTTTGTTATACAAAGAAAACGACCAGAACACCCGGAACAAATATCTGCAGATCGTACACACAATTGTTCCGAGGCGGGAATCGAACCCGCAACCTCCTACGTCGCAGGCGGACCTTCGCCCACCGCGCCACCTGGGTTGCCTGGCAGAGCTTGCTCATAGCGATAAGGCCGCCCATTGTTCAACATATTTTATATTCGTTTTTTCTTCCTGTCATGTGTATCTATTTTTTATTTGGTGTGCAATAAAGTGTAAATGTACTGTATTGTATTGTGCTTAAAAAATAATATTTTTTATTCGTCGTCTACCGTGAAAGTGATATAAAAAATCTCTGAATTTTTTGCATCACAATGCTATATTACATGGTATGTATGGTACATATTTTGTTTTGTAGTCAAAAAGGATTTTGGAATGTTGGTCAAACAAAGTGTCAGTCTGCGTCATAATATTCCACTTCCTGTGTGTTTATAGAATTAAGTCACCAAAGAAAACGTCCCAATCTCGTCAATGCAAGCAGTTGCGCATTGAAGTCTTCAAACTAATTTATCATTCGCCGGAACTGCGAGAAATCTTTCATTCACAACAATTTAGTTTTTTTGGAGCCAACACAAAGGGCACTCGAGATAGTAGTAAAAATTTTCTATTACATCCCCGAATCGTAAAAATGTCACTTCACAATGAACAATCAATCATTCGCGATGAGGTCTTTCTGTTCGAAGTTTACTCATGACTGCATATTCTGTGGTAGAAAAATAATATCTACAGGGTGACCCAGTTCCAGTGATTTGCATTCAGGAGGAGTCGCAGTAATTTATCATCCATCAAAATGTCGACCGAAAATGTTGCCGCAATAGTGAGTGGTGGTTTTGGACGAGATTGAGGTTTGCTTTTTATCATTGAAATTTTTTTCTGACGACTTCAGTTTGGATATTTCAGGTAGTAATATTATAAAACTTATACACTTGAGTCATAATCATTTGCAAAGTTTGAAATCCGCACTTCTATCCGGTTTAGGAAACTACTTGTTTTTTTTGTCCTTATACTTTTAGTATTAGCAATGTTGTGTAAATAAAATACAAATTGTTTATACCTGTACGAGATATTTGATTAATAAATGTAGGTATTAATAAACTACAGCAATATAAATACCAACACAATATTCGAACAAAGCAAAAGCAAACACGCAAACCAAAATGCTTTTGGAGGCATTCGATTCCAATATTTATGGCATCGAAAAAGATCAATAAATTAATTCCTACAATGTTCAGCATCCGAAACGGCTGAACCGGCATAAATTTATTAATTAATAATTAATCGAGTCCATTATGATCCAGAAAAACTTAACTGAATCACAATAAAGTATGTCTCAATAATATTATTTCTTTTTCACTATTGTCTCGAGCATTCCACGCGGTCGCACGAAATATGATCAAGAATTCCATAATTGGGGCATTTTGGTCTGAGGTTATATCACAGAATAACTACTTGTAGGCGCCAGCCTTCAAATACATATATATTATCCACTTTGGTTTGTACATCTGCATAATCAAACGTTTTATTGCGACTATTTGTACATTCGTTCGTTTCAATAGTCTTAATATGGACCCGTCTAGGACACAGTAAGTAGATCTACTTGGTACTTAATTTTTATGCCGGATGATTAAATTTTTTCACTATACAAACTAAATGACTTTGTAAATTATTTAAAAAAAAGTGTTTTGTAAGCTAAAAACTATCTTATATTTGCGAGTATATGAGGGTTCTGACTTTCTAACAAAATTCTATCTTTTTTTTACTTATCTTGGTTCTATATTTTTTATTTCTTGATGTGCATTTAAGTGTAGGTATATGTAATATTTAGTTTCCTGTATTAATTTATATTAGTATGTTTAGGTCACAAATTAAGGTTGTGAAGCTAAACAAACAGTTGGAATCTTTAAATGCAAACAACAAAAAAACCTTACCAAACACAGGCTCTACTAAATAAATACAGTGACACAGGCTGTCCTGGTTTCTTGTATGATGAAAACAAATTATCCGAAGATAGCGAGCATATAGCCTTAAGGAAGTATTATATGAATGCTGATCCTAATTCGAGACCATTTTCGTTTTGTGTTTTTATTTTATTGAGGTTACCAAATACGGGTTTCATCTAGGAGCTCTATAATTAAAGTTGAAATTATGAATACTAGTGCCCTCTGACTAAGAGTAAGGGCGGTTTCGCACTACTTCCGATCCGAATCCGTGAAAGTGTGGTCCGGAGTAGTTGTAGAACTATTCTATTCTACGGTAATTTACGCACTAGATCCGATTTCTGTCATCCGTTTTCTTTCCGATATTCTAGAATCTCCATTTCGGAGAAGATTTTGGAAGGACCGAAGTAGCCATAGTTGGTATTATTTTTATGAACGCTCGCACACTGTGTCTCGCACACACATCCGAATCCGTGAAAGTATGGTCCGGAGTAGTTGTAGAACTATTCTATTCTATGGTAATTTACGCACTAGATCCGATTTCTGTCATCCGTTTTCTTTCCGACATTCTAGAATCTCCATTTCGGAGAAGATTTTTGAAGGACCGAAGTAGCCATAGTTTGTATTATTTGTATGAACGCTCGCGCACTGCGTCCGAATTGAATCCGAGCTGTGTACAAGAACAGAGGTATATATCAGAGATCTGACTAGTGCGTAAGCAATATCCGAATTCAGTCCGAGTTTTCTAGATCCATATTTTCACGGGTTTGGATCGGTTTCGGATCGGACGTAGTGCGAAACCGGTCTAAGCGATGCTTGTGAACAGTAACTTTACTAGAACCTCATCGTGCGCAATAAAAGTGATAGCCAAAGCTAATGTATTCTAAAAATTTAAGAGGATTTGTGGAGATGATAACGGTGACGATGACGGATGTGGAACGTGTACTTGAGTGGAGACCACGACTCGGTAAACGTAGTGTAGGACGCCGACCAGGTGGGATGACGACCTGCGAAAGACTGGAGGTAGATGCTGGATGCGTCAAGCTGAAGACAGGACGCTGTGGCGCTCATGCGGGGGAGGCCTATGTCCAGCAGTGGACTATCATAGGCTGATGATGACGATGTGGAGATGATACGTTTTATATACAAAAAAAACTGTAGTTACTAATAGCTTTGATTTTTGAGTTTCCAAATGGTCAAAATATATATCTTATTATAAATCAAATATAAAAAATTTAACTTATTTTCCGTACATTATAATTGAATGAACGCTAAATTGATCTGATGATGATGACGATGATAATTATATTGTAAAATAACTGCCTGAAATATTTATTAGCTGCTCGTGTATCAAAAATAAATGTTTATTACAGCTTATAAGGAAAAAAGCATAAGTACACGTGTAACGTACGAGTATCACACACGAGTTAGGTTATCTCATGGGCAAATCAGTTTCGTGATTTGGATTTCATATCTGTTACTTCTGCTTTGTTTACTTTTATGTAAGTACATGAACTTTTATAATGAGATATTCTTCAAAGTTCAGATAAATATGCTCAACAGGTAAACAAAAACTATAAAAAAATTCTGTGATTTTATTTAATTCAAGGAAAACCAGCTGCCCATACAATGAATTAAAAAACAAGAAAATAGAAATAGATGGCTATTAAGAGGTTTACCCCCTTAATACATAGGAATTTCTTTTTTTTAATCAAAATTAAAATAAGTAATTTTTTGAGTGTTATTTATGGATTTTTCATATTGATCAGCCTATGTTAGTAAACTACTGGATATAGCACCCTGTCCTCAGCTTGATGCATCCATCTGCGCGCAGTCTTTCGGTAGTCATACCACCTTCTATGACGACCTGCGAAAGACTGAAGGTAGATGCTGGATGCGGCAAGCCGAAGACAGGGCGCTATGGCGATCATTGGAGGAGGCTGATGTCCAGCAGTGAACTGCTATAGGAGGAGGCTGATGTCCAGCAGTGAACTGCTGGAAGAGAACTCTTTTTAGGGTTAAGTTCCCCTTTGTTTAAATTTTCTAGAATAAGTTTTGTGTTATGTTTTTCGTGCAAAAAGTATAAATTAATAAATAAATAAATAAACCTTATTGGGAGAGAGAGACAAAGTGAAGAGAGAAGTGGGTACATGGTATTTAGTTTTGTTACCGTCGTATTATCGTCACATGCCTAAATCAAATGATATTTTACATCTTGATGGCAAGGTAAAGTCCATTTACACCATCTTTCCTCAACTGATATAAGCATTCCTTCCGAATCACATTCATCGCAAAACAGGTTCGGTCGCTCCACATGTTTTTAACAAAAATAAAAAAGATTTTTTATCATTAAATGTCTGAGATGCGCGACGTGTTAACTACGAATAAAAGAAATTGTAAGGCACATTATTTGCAGCAAATAAGCCTACCTAAGTTAGAACTAAACGAAACTTAAGATCCAGATGGATGTTGAGGATTTTCTCGACAGAAAATTGTGATTTTAATTATTGTTTATTATTTTATATGCTACATACCATTAAGACAGTATTGCTTATTATATATATTTAATTTATTTTTATTATGTACCTTTTTATTCATCGTCTTGTAAATTTCTTTACCAACATAATGACTATCTGTCTATCTGAATAGAAGATGCGAGTGCGAGTATTTTATTCATATTTTTTTAAAGTAATCTAGTACCTATCTAAGTTTCCTACATTACCTCTTAACCCTTAGTTACTCGCGCATAAAAAACATACATAAGTACTCGCGTGGCGTGCTTTCCACCCCAATTCTAGAATTAGAAAAAACTACCAAATACATACAAAATCAGACTTTTATTTATGATTAAGATTTAAAAATTAGCGTTGCAAATTTGAAACTCCAATAACTAGAGACGATCAAACAGTCGCTGGGGTGTTAAACACCCCACGCGAGTAATTAAGGGTTAAGTGAATTTTATCTTAAAGCATTCACTGCCAGCTTCAGACCCGGAGATGGACTCGTGCGTCATGGGCCATGGCAATGTTAATTACTATTTCATTCACCTGAAGAAACAACATGTCTGCACTAAAGTTTTATTACAAAGAGATATAGATCTCACGTGCCATGAGATGTCAGGCTTAGCTAATTAATATTTCTGCGAAGACGCGGCTACGGACGTACTTTTATGATTTGTTACTATGTTATATTCCGGGAGGCAGTAACGTTCAAACAGCTCAATAAGAGTTTCTGAAAACTGTAAAATTTAAAGATTAGTTTATGACTTCATTATTATCCCTATAATTTTGAAGCATCTGGATCAAGCTCTCTGGCATTTCTTTCAGACATGAAAAATAATATCGGAGTGTAGGTTTTTCTAGGCAATCAATCCCTGCAAGGATCTTCAAATTTTTTGGAGGTTTTTAGATTTTATATCGTCATAGGTATAAAAGGAATAAAAACATCATGCTTCATACATTTGTGGGTATTCTCGTTAGCCCTAACAAATAAAAAAGCAATTCTGCTGATAGTTTGTTTCACACTACCGAGCATTCGAAAAACTACGAAAGCTTTCTTTTAATTTCTTCAAAAACAAGAATTATAAACTGCCAGAAAATTATTCAAAACATTGTTTATTATCATTTATCACACTAGTTATCCTAATCCTTGACAATAGTGCCAAAGTTATCTTTGTATTAAAACACCTGATTGCAATAATTTACTTTGAAGTCGAAGCGCAGAAGAAATAGCATTGCAGAGATTAACTTGCGATGCACCTCTGTAATCCGTGTCTAGATACTTCATGTATATCGGCTTTACTTTGTGTCTATTTTCGCTTTAGTGTCTATTTACGAAGACAAATAGTGTAAAGATTATAAAATATCAAACTCATGCGCCCCCTTGTCAGTCTTTTATAGAATGATTGTTTAAATTTTATATGACTGTACCGTAATTTCTATTTTCATAATGGTTTCTAGCTCCTCGCAAGTAAGTTTAATTTACACTGCAGGTTGATTTCAAGTGATACTGCTCTCACCATTATCTGTCACATTATTCTTAGGACTATTGTTTCTTTGCACGTCGACCTGATTTACTTGTACTTCATGAATCGTTTACTTTATTGGGATGCGAGCGACTAAACAAGTCACCAGCTTAGTGTCAGATGATACATCGAGGGCCAGCTTTCGTTGTTTTTGTCAGAACGTATGATCATGCATTGATTTGCTTATTTTTATTCTTGCGGACTGCTGAATTAAAAAACCGTAACTGCCGACAGTATGCGATTTTAAAGTTGACTCCAGAAATATGGCACAGATTATAAAAATGGTAAAAATAGACAGGCTTTTCGCAGCATTTCATGAAATAAATAGCACCTGCGACCCATTACAAATCAAACTGTCATTCTATTTAAAACAGCAATAAGAAGTCTATCGAATAGCAGAATGAGAGGCGAGAATTACTTAAAGGATTTTACAGCTCAGCTTTCTTTGCCCGTTAAGCTGAAAATCACCAGACACAACATCAAAGCATTGAAAACAGCGACAAACAAATTAATACACAAATCTACTGTCGCGAAGCTAAAAATAACGAATCAAAGGGGATGGAACTAAATTTCTATTTACGTTAATGTCACGGGCGTGAGGAAGCGTTTAAATCCAGTCATTAATTATTGTCAGGAGTAAGACTAAATAGATAATGCGTTCTCTATTTGTTGCTTTGGGTCGTAAAGAGACGAAAGAGTAACAAGGACGAGGTCGTAATATAGGATGTAGAAACAGTAGAGTCACTTTAAAATATTTTTTTTACTAAAACTAACAATCCATATTTTACAAGTATAAAACTTAAGGGGCCTCCGGAGGGACGAATTCTTCATACAAACGTAATACCAAGATTATTTCTAATTCAAGCATATTTCCACTATAATATTGCATTATTTGTATTAAAATAGTATTTATCTAGGTTCCCAAATAGTTTTTTTTTTCAGAATACTTACCTAAAATGAAATTGAAGTCAATCTCATTTTGCACATTTTTATGCGATAATGGACAAGTTTTCTTGCTATTTGTTTCGTATTAAAAACATCAATATCTTACGTTTTATTTATTAAGGAACATAGCTTATATTGTCTAGTTACAGAATAACAATACTTTGTGAAGAATACAAAAAGTTTTCAATCATAATTTTTGGTATTACGGAACAAACCAAATTTTGAACGGCTAATATTGCTACCGCGCACGTATGTGGCGCGGCGCAAGGGTTAAACAGGGACAGCGATATTCGGAGCGATTTTTGCAAGCGAGGGTCGCCGGATCCTTAAGGTACTTAATTGCTGTCTGTACCTCGACCTCTGTGGTGCGGTGGGCAAAGGTCCACCTGCCTGGTGGTTGCGAGTTCGATTCCTGCCACTGGACAAATGTTTGTACGATCTGCAAATATTTGCTCGAGGTGTTCTGGTCGTTTTATTTATGATAAAAAATATATATCTATATAATGTATTTTATTATGTACCTATATCAGTCTTCTAGTACCCATAACACAATTGTGGATTGGCTATCATTATTTTATTTATTATTTATTACATGTAACCTTTTCACGCCTATGCGTTTGAACTAATGATATTGGAATTTGGCAGGGAGGTAGACGGTATCCCACGAAGGCTCTGTAGGCTTGTCCAATGGAAGAAACAAGTTTTTAATAAAGTAATGATACTGCCAGTTGATGAATTTTTACTGTGGTAACAAGGACGCAAGTTGAAAACAGATTGATGGTAGGACAGTGATGAAAAAATGCGTTCCTAATATGAAGGATTCCTTAAGCTATTTCGAAATGCTTTCGGTAATGACTTACTCACACATACCTACACACTTACTCATAAACACACCGACGTTAAATATCATTTTGTCAAGCTTCGTTGATAATTTATGGAAGGATTCTTTCGGGATGAAGTATGGTAGATATTAATGGAGTTTTATTACATTTAGAATAGATTCCTACAGTTTATACTTCCTCAAGTTTACAGCTTTCTTGTACCAGGTGCAACCATATCGGCTTGAGTATGTACGTATTGTTTATTTATTTTGTCTAAGTCTTCATATTATGGTATATTATGGAACTTATTCGTTCTAAATGAATTAATTTTGATATTTATAGTAAAAATAACAGAAAACAACAATAAAACTTCTGAAACTATCATGGTTACACTAAAGTCATTTGAAAAGGGATATTTACCATGATTTTATTCTTGAGTTTTCCAATATTTCGGCACAGTTTCATCACGGAATAACTCAAAAATCAAATCATGGTAAATATCCCGTTTTAAATGACTTTAGTGAGAAAACAACAAGGTAAAAGCTAACTAAAATAATATTATAATGCTGGAATAGAATGGAATAGAATAGAATAATAGAAAAGGCTAAATAATGTTGTGTGGATTACACGGCATCAGCTAGCCCCAAGCTAAGCTGAGCTTGTGTTTAGGTACTAGATGACTGATATACTTAATAGAATACATTGCATAGATGGATTTCTTTATCATACATAGTAAATAAATACCCAGAACTCCTGGAATATCAGCATATATCCAATAGTACAAACATTTGTCTCAAGGCAGAAATCGAACCTACAACCTCCTGAATCGAAGGCAGACCTTCGCCTGCCATAGACGGTTCCATGGCAGGCGAAGGTCCGCCTGCGATTTAAAAAAGAAACTGTTTTTATGAGATAAAAAGGAACTTAGACTTGATTCCAGGTTAAGAGCTACATCATAATACAATAAACAAAAAAAATGTTTTAAAAAGTCAGTACGTTTATGAAATTCATTGTAATAGAGCAACATTTAATTCCAACGTTTACCGTCTAAAAAGTTGCGTAATTACGAATACAAGTCGATACCGAAGAACGTTAACGAAGATCGTTCAGTGATTAACTGTTGTCGGTACAAAAAGTCTGAGTTCACGGACTCGAAGAATCCCTACAATACTTGAGAGCAAGTGTAAAAATTATAAAACTCATTGATACACATTTTGCTGGTTCAATTAAAAATCCTACTAATATCATTTATTGCGTAGGGATTGTAAAAGCGACAGTTTGTGAAGTTATGAGATATTTAGAGTAGACACAGAGCCTTAGCCAGAAAAAAATATCGGCTAGCAACAATTTGTGGGTTTCTTTGAGTTTTTTGTTATATTTTAGCAAATGTGACAAAATGTCTTGTGGAAAAAAACTTATTTGATAATATTTTTTGGTATAAAATTTGAGTTAACTAAGTACTATTTTGTAAGCCTACAGAAATATTAGAAAATTATTGACGGTTGAACTTTCCTACCAGTATTATCGGCGATGGGAGCGAGCCGCGATTTTTTTTTTCGCAGTCGATAACCATTATCAAAGTGATGGAAGTTAACATCAATAAAAAATATCAAGCTGTGAGTTCGCTAAATATATCAGCCCCCTCTTCCCTCTCCCAAAGGGCCTGAATTGACATGCCAAAATTACAGAACGACGCGGTCTCAAATATCGTGTGAATTCTATATCATACCTGAAATAATGTACAAGTATACAAGGTCATATTAATTTAGTAAAATGCTTGCGAAGCCACGGGCAGAAGTTAGTATATTAAAATAAATAAAAAAGCACAATTAGAAATACGTACTGGTTTATTAGCTCTTTCGATTAAGTTGATTCAAGGAACTTCAAACCGACACGAGAGACAACGTGTGTTTTTAATAGCATGTGCTCATGACTAGCCCATCTTAGTCACAGTGAATAAAATCACAAGCATTCCAGCACATATGTACTTATAAATGTGTTGTGTAGCATGCAATAAGAACACAGATGGTGTTAGTAAGCTAGCAAAAACGAAAAAAGTGGATCATAACCAGGCTGTAATGCACTCACTGACATCTGCTGTTTTTGCTAAGCAGACCAAAGATCCAGAGAGAAATCTAATTAATATAAAGCTACCGTACTAGCAGAGCCGCTAATTGATTTGCCACACTAATTTGCTGGTAATAACGAATCAATTTGCAGAAGGGAAGGGAACTAAATGAAGTTTGCTTTAGAATAAAGTAAAGCCTAGATAGGATAGGTAGATTAGTATTTTTGATGAAACAGCACAAAAGACAGTACTTTATTTACATATACAAAGTTCCTTTTGTGGTAAAAATAGGTTATTAGTGTCGTGAAAAATTAATCATAGTACATTTAACAAAATAATAATTTTAAAAAATATATTTTTTAAAGCTCGTGGCACAGACAGAAGTCCAGTCCGAAATTCATTCAACCTCAAAATCGAACCGTATCGACGCATCTATCAATATACCCTTATTGTTGCATGTTTTCATAAACCCCAGGGCCTTTACCCTGGACCGAAGATCACCACGCACTGGTAGACATCAATGCAAATAATTCGGTATATCTTACAATTTGCCAAAGACTCCATTATACCTATTGTGTTGTAAGTGGATTCTGCTACAAAGCGCGCCGCACGACACGGCGACTAGTTGAAAAAATCAAAGCTCCGTGTGTTTAATGTTATTATTCTCTGCCGCATCTGTCACAAAAGCCGTTGCGTTTGTAATTTTACAGTTTAATCAGCGTTAAATGCTCACAAAGTAACCGCTGGTAGGAAAAAATTAAAGGTTTGGATGCAGACGCTGAAGAATTTCGAGTTCATAAATCATGAGTTGTCGATGACATTTCGGGAGTGGATGCTTTTGGGATTGATATAAAAATCTTTGAAATTGATTTGAAGCATCTCAGGTCGTTCAATTATTTTTGGGCAAGAATGGCATGTTGGATTTTGTAGGTCTTATCTGATCAAATATCAGTGGGGCTAACATTGTTAAAATCGTAAAGTTTTTCCTTGCTAATATTTTCGCTGTGATAATTTTAACATTCAAAACTATTTCCCAAACGAACACAAAATATATTTTTTTTAACTTATTTAAGTATAATAAAGAACAAAACAATATTTCTACGAATAGAAAAGAACAAAGCCAAACGATATCCAGCTCTAAAAGAAACAGTGACAACTAACAAATAAACAATGTTAATATCCAGTGAAATATATCATGCCCGAGAAAGCGAATTCTAAACAGAACCCGTTTTCTCAATGTAAGTCAGTAGTAATCTCAGTGATAGATCAAAACAGTGAACATCAAAGGACAGTTTATAGATTTACTAATATTAACCGACAAGGCGGGAGTTCATTCAATATACAAGGAGATATGTCATCCATTATGTCTCATTGTGGACTGACCACTTAGCGCTGAGAGGAAATAATTTATTCAGAGCCCACCGCAGCATTGTACAACTGGAACTAGATGTGCAATTATAATATTTAATACAAATAACATAGCAACTTGACGAGAATATCTGGTGCATTGTATCAGCATTGCCATACAGCTGGTCAATGTAGCGTTTCCGATTGGTATTGATTTGGATCAGTTCAGACCTGTAAATTGTTTGCAAAAGTCTACAGTTAGCTTAAAAGTTTCAATTGTAAATTCTTGTTCCCATTTGTGTGTATAACTTGATTGTAACTTTCGTTTCTATTTTCTTCATGCTGATGCGCTGCGCCATATCCTCACCAGTTCTCGGGTCATGCGTCGCGCGTTGTCACGTCGACCAGACGCTCACATAATTTTATTTAACGATTATAATAACTAAACTCAATATATTTTTAGATTTCATGTCAACGAACATTTCGTACGAGTATTACACAATATAGCTAAAAGCTAGCTTCCACTCACAGCTTCATACTCGTTTTTGCGGAATCAAAAGCCCTACATGAACATTATATTCAATAGAATTCAACTAATCTACACACAACACATTTTCCTGCTTGGTAGCGTTTTCATGGAAAAGTTTGTGAGATGTATTACTGTGTAACGGGTACAATGTCACCAACGTCTATCTTCCAAGTTAGTGGGCCACTTGAAGATGATACCAGAAGATGATATTACTTGAGAATTACAATTTTGTAGAAACCCTTTGTAACTTTTTCAGGCTATTTTGTGACGAAGAGTTTACGAGTTTATGAAAAATAAAGTTTTTTTACCAACATAAGTTTATTCATAGAGGCGGGGCCCAAAAGTTCAAACGTGAAAACGAATGAATATGAAATATTATTTTTCTCATCGGATCAAAGGTGGTCCCAAACTTCGAAGTGGAGAGTCAAACACAATAACTTAGCCAATTACTCAAAAAAATAATACTCCCATTCTTCACATCCATAAGTAGTTAATATTATGAAATATTACCTGATATCTAAAGCATTCGACTTTTTGTGAATTCTCACTTTTATTTTTGGTGGATATTCGTAAAAATTTTATGAATGGTCCCTCCGCCCCTTTCGCGCTCGATAGTCGATTGTTTTGTCAGCGGAACACCTGGATGCAAACAAATGCGTGCGCGCATAACGGCTGCCGATTCAAGATGGCGGCAACGGGAGTGTTTTTGTGATCCTTTTTATTCTGCCTCGAGCATGAAATTAAAGAGTTATTTTACGAAATATTACGTGTCAAGTGTGATTTATATGAAGTGAGGACAAATTATTCGGAATAATGCGAGAACTTGAAGAATGGGCTTAGGTACTTATTATAAAAATCAACTTTATACAGTACCACTCAGAATACGAATACATTTAGCTGGTATATTTATGTTTGAACTTATTTAGTGCCTTGTTAATAACGATATAATAAACATTAACTTTTTTATTCCACTTTCATAATTCAAATACAAAACTGACCCGTCGTCGCTTCCATTTTCATCAAAATCCCTTATTTAGTGATTTATTAATAACAGAAAATTCATTTTGCTCGAAATAAATATTGTTATGTTATTTTATCTGTTTTTTAGCAATTTACCTTAAAGTACTGAAACAATAAAAACAAATGAGAACGAGCGACAGAATAAAATTAATAAACATGAAATTACAGCCATTAGCGTCACCGCTTGCCTTTTCGTACTTTTGTTACATTTTATCTTAAACACATTTTACGGAAGAAAACACCTCATCTTCGCTCGTTAAAAACTTGTATTGATGTGTTTCTCATTCCAACCCGAATTATTAATTATAATGGTCGTGTTTTACATAATTTTCTTATTAAGACTAGCTTGATATATAGCAGCTCTCTGTTTTAGCGGCGTCGTAAATTTTGAATCGGTTAATGTCAAGTTTTGATGGTCCCTTTTTAATTAAATCTGAGTTAGTTACTTTTTATTGATCCGTCGATTCTAAACTACCGGATCTCATAACGTCTGGTATTTTTATTCGGAAGCTGTGTCGTTATCTCGTAATCAACTTCGAATTAGCTTTCAATCAGAGCATCTTTATAACGGCAGAATTCTTTTTTTGATGTGAGTTTTTGACTAATGAATAAGTAAATAATAATGCTGGACAATTCACACAGCATTATCTAGCCCCATGGTAAGCAGAGCTTGTGTTATGGGTACTAGATAACTCATATACATAATACAATATATTTATTACATAAATAGATTTTTTTTATTATAAATAGAAAACGATCAGAATACCCGGAACAAATATCTGCAGATCGTAAACACAGTTGTTCCGAGGCGGGAATCGAACACGCAACCTCCTGCGTCGCAGGCGGACCTTCGCCCACCGCGCCACATCGGTCGTCATAAGAAGATTTTTGATACAAAGGAGAGCTCAGTAAAAATGAAAAAAATATTGAGATTGTTCGATAAATAATTGCAATAATTTAATAAATTTAGGTCATTATTATTTCAATTTCAGATATCACTATCCAAGTAACCCAAGCATTTTCAATTAGTTTATGGCTGCCAGTGAGAGTTTACAGAAAATACGAACTTTAATTCAAGTGAATGAATAATTCAGTTAAAACCACAGCCGTGTTTGTTTGTTTTCTCAGCACTTATTAAGCTAATTGACTTCTCGATAGAAAAGAACTTAGTTGAAATAATTGACATAATTGCATTATTACTATCAAGCACTGCAGACTACTTGAGTAGAGAGTTTGTACTTTATATATTTAGCGTAGGACGCCCTTCGACCAGGTGGGATGACATCCTGCGAAGGACTGCGGGCAGATACTGGATGCGTCAAGCTGAAGACAGGACGCTATGGCGCTCATTGGGGGAGGCCTATGTCCAGCATTGGACTAACGTAGGCAGATGATGATGATTAAACTATTTCTAGCCTTTACTTTAGATCAAAGCTGTCCTATTGTGATAAAATAATAGGAAATAGTTATAAATACTAAACTTAAAAGCAACCTTTCAAAAGCA
Source organism: Eupithecia dodoneata (assembly GCA_947044415.1). Taxonomy (NCBI): domain Eukaryota; kingdom Metazoa; phylum Arthropoda; class Insecta; order Lepidoptera; family Geometridae; genus Eupithecia; species Eupithecia dodoneata. The sequence goes on from OX345665.1 coordinate 5,156,499, forward strand.
GGAGGAGCTTTTCATCAGTCTACAGTTGGTCCGGACCCCTATAAAACACTGGAGAGGATTGGCACGAAGTAGCCTCAGGCTACGCAAGTCCTGTCGATTTCCAAATATAGACCTCTATCCGCCCTTTCGGATACTGTACTTTGGGCATGGTATTTAGGATTAATAAACTCAGTATGCTTTCGTTATTAATGTCCGGTATTTGTAAATGGTCCATAAAGGTTGGAGGTACCACAGAATATTTTTTTTAACATGATTCGCTTAATAATCTGGGGCAATTATTGTATGCAACATTTTAGCCCAATCCGTTCATGCGTTTTGGAATAAAAATTAACATACATCCAAACTTTTGCGTTTATAATATTAATGTTTTTGTTTTTTTGATGAAACTTGTATACATTTTAAGTTATTGCATGCCACTCCCTCTCCAATATTATTTCATTTGGACTACGATCATTTTGATTACAAATTGTACTTACCTATTACCTAACTTGCTTTACACGTTTTACAAACAAAGATCTTAATCATTATGACATAAATTACCAAAAATAAAGCCGTTAAAGTTTCCCTAAATGATGTCAATTACTCTATAAGAAAATAACTTTTTTCAGCTTAAAACAAACCCCAAGTTATCACTTGGATTTCATAAACATTATCTTATTTTGGTCTTTCAACACATGTGACACTAAGCCAGTTTTAAATTAGTTTTTTATTGGTTCGTCTTAATCTCTCAATAAATTTGGGGAGACAACAGCTTATTTTAGTAAAGATGAAAATAAGTGTCACCACATTGTTGTCGATTATTTATTACTCTCCTAATTTGTACTAAAGTCATTTAAAACGGGATATTTACCATGATTTGATTTTTGAGTTACCAATATTTCGGCACAGTTTCATGCGCCATGATCACGGAATAACTGAAGGCACTGCGACTGCGAGTAAGTTTTTATGGGCAGACATACCGTCATTTTTTGTCTTTTGCTACGAACGTTACCACTAGTTCAGTTCAGTTTCAAAAATATTTGTAATGCTTTCTTGTCACAAAATTTCGCGCCATATACATACATATTTTAGTACTCTGCCTTGTAACTATAGAACATCTGCCATCACAGTCCTAATTCTTATAAATAGTATAACAAGCGACGATAATGGATCAAAGACTATTCAAGCTATCAAAAGATATATCTCTAGCACGCGTTTCACCAAAATTTGTTCCGGAGTTCCTCAAACACAATATGAAGTCGAAGAATCTCGTTGCGACAAAACGCATAATAATCTTTCTTTGTGCTTATTAATTCATATTACACGGCCACTCGCTCTCGACTCGACGACAAAGGAAGCTACGGTCGACCACAAAAGTCAATGGATCGACTCGAACTGAACATAATAAATTACGACTCAAGATGACTAGTTTTTGACACGGTTATTGGTACTCGACATTGACTAGTGACCAATTGTATTTAAACCTTATCCCCATATACATAAAGGTTTAATAAATAAACCTTCATCTCTATCTAGCACTCGATCACTAGTATACACATAGTGCGGCATACGTGAGGATTTTGATATGAAACCTGCTTATTTGTGTACCATGACATTTATCTTACTATGCGACGCATGTATGAATGCGTGAGCTTATAGGGAAATATATGGAATAGGGTATGTAAATGTGGGACCTGCTATAAGTAAGTATTATGATTCAATTTGCCATAAGTTCGAAAATACACAAATATCAAGATACGACTATTATCCTGGGACCTAAACGTTCTTTATAAACTTTTTGATTGAATAATATAAGCTGAACTGTCGTTCTATTTTGTTTCACATTTAATCATGAAATTTGTTTGATGACGTACTTTGAATAGCTTTCAAATATGTTGTATACTGTTTATTTGATTATTCCCGGTATAAATCGTTGATCTCATATTCCTTTGTCCGATGTATTTTTATGAAAGTGAATTGTTATGATACATATGCTTTTTCCAAAGACTTTTAAGAACTGATTAGATTGATTTCAGTAGCAGTAAAAAGTCTTGAAAGACTACGAGATGAAATAGATAGTAATTCTTGGAAAAGCTTTTCTTCAGAGCTTACCTACAATCGTGTTTACTAAAGAGCCGAGCCGCGACCTCTTTCCATATTACGTGAGTCTTTGTCTTTATGTTGCTTTAGTAATTCAACAATGGCTGCTTATTTGTCATCACTGTGAGCACTTAGATCATTGTAACAGGTATCATTTCGTATTTGTTCGTGTTTCATTACAAGCAGGACAAATTATGTTCTCATAAGGCATGCGCGAGTTTGGAATGCTGTCTCTTTATTGTTATGTCTATTTGGTTCTAAATCTGCATAACAATGCTCAAGCGCGTCCTTGTCAAATTTTAGTATTGGTTTGTATCTTGACATTCTAACATCATCATTTTAAAGCAACATTTCTTAAACTGCTAGAGAACAGTGTCTCACTTTTTATTTTATTAATTGATATAAAATAAGACTTACGTGGCTATAATCAGACAGATCAGAGATTTGAACATCCGCCAAGTTTAATCCTTCAAATAATATTTCCAATCGAATTGTTGTATATTATCATTGTTTATTTAGTATTTATGGTGTCATTGAAAGTAAAAGTCTTATCAATACTATGGTCGAAATTGATAGGAACAACACATAATTTAGATACAAAGACAATAAAAGTGACCTATTTATTAGCTTTAGTTCAAAAGATAACTTATTTGTATTCTAAGGTCATTAACACCATTGAGAAGATAAAGCAGTTTAATTTTCTAGAAGTGTTTTAATGCGTCGCCTTTATGATAAATATAATTTTTTTCATCCAATATCATTAAATAAATGTGTAGTTTAATGTGTAAGTATTATAAGTATTTTATTTAATTTTATAATATATGTATAGTATAACCTGCAAGCACACAGATCCCCTGGTACTATCCACGGTCCTATCCATCCATGGTTGTCTGGTAGAGATCGCTCTTGAGCGATAAGACTGCCAATTGTATCTAGTTTTTAAGTTTTTATTTTACATTATCATTTTATAGTTAGTGTGCAATAAAGAATTATCTATCTATCTAGTTTTGCTTGGTATTTACGTAAATGACTCAGAAATAAATACTATATTTCTGAAACACCCTTAAGCCCAAAGGCTCAACATGAAACTACAAATCATTCACATAATCATTGGCTTCTAATCTCTGTCCCTATCAAACTGCCCTGCAACCGTCATTCTATTAATCAAAACTGACGATAAGAAGCCGTGATCATAGGTGGTATTTTCTAATAAAATGACGTATCTCTGTGTTTCTCATTACCATAACATGACAAGTCCATTAAGGATTACGAAGGAAAATCGGTAAATAGTGTATTGTAGTAGCTTACTTAATACCACTTTGCACGCATGGTTTAACCATAGTGTAGGTTTCTTTTCTACCGTTAACGGCCGATGTCTAAGTAAAGTTTTATTGAAGTTGCTTAGAGCATTTTGCAGTTATTAGTAAGCTTTTATTTTTTGTTGGTTTTATTGTAAAATCGCATTTTGGAAGACATTATTAAGATAGATTATTTCTATTGAAAATATATTTAATATAAATAAATATATCTTATCTGACAAAAAATTACAAACTAATGTAAACAATATCTAATTATACTAAAAAAAAATACGTACTTATTTTTGTCTACTCGTTTGATTGTCATAAGAAGCTTAGCCGTAGAGCCTACCACCATCAAACACTCTTCTTCTCAAAAAAAGTATTTTAAAGGGTTGGTTGCTTTGTCAAGGTGTATTAAAACTTAAATAAAGTAACAAACCTACAAAAACAAAATCAGATCGCGATTACACGCTTACTACAGAAACTAACGAATCATTTCCTTCCATTATCACAAGCAGTAGCGTAACTAACACCTAATGAAATTACATTTTGACTAGTGCAGTTTAATTCCCAGTGATTCGCTCTAAATTGAAATTACCAGCTTCTGTACTTTTTTCCTCATTTGCTTATATTTTACAAGCATTTTCATTTACAGAGCTTAGTGTTATCATCCCGAGTTATATTTTATCAAGTTAAGGTTAATAGCAACACAGTGTTGAACGTAATTTTAAATTATCCTCTTTATTGCACGCATAATCCATAGCGTGAATCTACCACTCGTATATTAGCCCGACTCGGATCATAAAAGCTTGCTAAGCGAAACAGTATATCTCTCTTACTGACGGGTTTTTTGCCGTTTGTTTTTACGCAATAACCTCACATTAAGTGTTATCTTCGCGGCCGGTTCCGCGCCGCGGCTTCTCTCATTTATTGTATTACAAATTTAGTGGGAGGAGCTATACCCAACCTACCCACTTCGCGGTGCGTACGTAGAACAAGACAGCGATACCGCTCGATAACACGCCAATAAATAAAACGAGCGAGACGCCATCCATTATTTCAAAGTTAACTACGATAGAAAATAGGGTCGATAAAAACTTCCCCTTCATTAATAAGCTATTAGATTACGATGTCGCATCAACCGATTGGTAGGCCATAGGGAATCCTAATAAACGCTCCCCCCTTCCAGTTCGGTGCTTGATCGAGATTCAAAGGAAGCCCCGCTTTGAAATGCGCACGAAACAAAACGAGCTCGAAAAGACCCCGCTCTAATTCTCTTTAACATCTCCGATTTCAATTGCTCCTTCAGATATTTGAATGTAGGGAGGGACAAAGTTTGTCACGTAGGGTCGCCGGTATAGAAATCTCATGTATACACACAATGCGGGTCCGGCCTCATAGGTACCCATTAACGTGAGTGCCCGAGAGGCGAGGACGATATCACAAGATCAGATTGACAACGCCAAAGAAAAATAGAGCTAGTTTTACGAGCCGCTCTGTTATTAAACATTTTAAATAAATGCGTTTTCTGTGCGTCCGTTTTGAACACAATCCATTCAATCTAAAAGATCTATAGGTTGAAACCCTTTGGTAAGCACACGGATAAAACTTTTTAGCTTTTTGTCACCGGTGGTCCGCGTGTGTGCATTGTGAATTTTTGTCCCCATTTACTGGTGCTTTTTGATACCGATCATTTTTTGTGCGCCCTTTATTTAACGGGTATTGTGCGAAGGCTTATTTCGGATAAGATCTTGGATATGTCACCAAAGTCTACCGGTTTTTTCATAAAAAGAGGTAACCTTTTAGATCATTATAAAAAGTTCGTGAGAATATGAACTATGTTTTGGTCTTCACGTGATTCGCGAGTCAATGAAAATTCATGACGGTTCTATTATAAAGTTTTGAAACGATGAGATATTTTTATCCCATCGCATTAAAGCTTCCATGATCGGGACAACACAGTACTCTTGCAAATTGGCATTCTTTGACAAGTCATTCACATCGTAAGAGTCGCACTGCCCATCAATCATAGCAGATTACGCCGCAAATCGAACCATTCAGACGAATAACCATAAAATTGCATATTCAGCGTCCGAAGATATACAAGCACGATAAACAACTCGGTAACATCTATAACGCTGAATCATTCACCTACATTTCAAAAGGATGAACTCTATGTATTTTGAAGATAAAAAGTTGTTAATTTCGTAACGAGTTCTCAGTAGGTAATATTTCTAAAGTGAATTAAAAAGATTTAAAAAATTCAACTACGTTTGTGACATGTTTCTTTTAAGCGACCTCTTAAAACAATATTTTTCGTAAAGCCCCTTCAGTTTCGCAAACTGCTTTCCATTTCCTTACCAGCATTGAGCAATAAAACCAACCTTTCTATACAACGCAACTAACCATACCCTATCACTTCTGCGAAGCTCATATAAAATTCAAACACTGCCGGTGTTTGCCTTGTACAACGACTGGAAACTAAAGAAAGTCCCGATTTCCCAACCACTCCCTTTTATCTCCCACCACCGGTGTAATTTCCTTTAGCAAGACTACTGTGTGTTGAGTCGCAGCAGTCTTGAGTGCTACCAAGGATCATTTTGTATCCGATTACATGTCTGCAAAGACTGGTTGATTGTTTGCCGTACCGCGTACCTCACTTTATTTACTCTCAATGTTTTCCCCTTTAGTGGATCGGGGACAGTCTCAAATTACTTGACAAACTTAACCAAGACAGTGTCCACTTTCGAATTTATTATTTCACTTTGTAGCTATTTGTTCTGGTTTAACTATCGTTTTATTTTTTAACGATTGATAATGTTTCTTACAGTTTGTAAAGTAACTTGCATGAATCACTTTTATTGGTACGTGTACGGAAATATTGAACTCCTTGTTTCCCATATACTCGTTTGACATTGTTATTTTATTGAAAACTGATGTTAACGGCTATCATAAAACTTGGTATCCACGACAGCTAAGATAAACACAGAGCATCAAACATTGCATTTGGGTAATGGAAATTTTATAGGATAGTTTTCTTGTTAATATTCTGTTGTTATTTCTGGAATGTTTGTTAACTCTTTAGTAAATTTCATACAATTTAATCATATATATTTGATGTAATATTGTTTTTAACTTTCATTTGTTATCATTAAATTACCCATAGAAACTTTATCCTGATTGTTTCGGCAAAATTGTTGAAGTTTAAACTTCCCTCTGAGGTTCTCATCACATAAATGGCCAGTCAAATTTCTGGCAACATCTGCCGATTGTGGCTGTAGATTGTGCAAAATTTAATCCGCGTTGCAATGGCATATTGAATTTCTTTCTCGCTCGATTGAAAGTGTTTTTTTTTAGTATCCCAGGCTGTTGACTGTCGCCTGTTTCCTTGTCTCAGATTTCACGGTAGCCTCTTTGTAGTGCTGTAACTTTAGAGTGCCGAAGGTAGGTCCATTCATATCGGTTTACTCACTGCTGTTTTTTTAGGCGGCAACTAAGTAGTTTGTTAGTGGGTGTAACTATGGGCGGGTAAAAAATCACTTTTATGGTGTCTGAAGTCAAGAAGCTATTAATTTTCGGTAACTGGAACATAATTTAGTCCGACGTTCTTTGTCTTCGCCTCTGATAGATTGTTATCTTCGCAACTATCTTGTGGCTATCGATATATCAATCTCAACAATGTATCTCTTTAATGTTTCTACTCGCAAATGGGGACCTCTCAATCTTCCAACCATAAAAGTCGCGTATATTCGTTTCAAGCTTTATTGTTTGCCTAGTTGCATATTTTTTACCACGTATTTGCAGTCCTGAGCAAACACAACAAAAACGTAATAAACGCTAAATTAACTTTCTAAATTCAGCTTGAATCGATCGCAGCTGTAGGTAAAACAACTGATGCATCCAAAGATAATATTTGAGTTCCAATACACAATAAAAGACTGTAAATACAGTGAGCAATTACTACACCGGTAACATGTTTGTTTAGGACCAGGATCTTGAGAGAATCCGGAGTGTCTTCGGAATGTTTGAAGTATCTTCGAATGTGTGTGACTGTCAGGTAGGAGCTTGGGGTAGGGTCGCTAGCGGGTATTAATTGCTACCGTTTTCAAAGAGAGAAGACGTCCCCTCTTAAAATTACTAAAAGCCTTCAAATAATGTATCTCTCTAGTCTCTACACAGAGCTAAATCTATATTGACATTATAGTAGGTATGCGAAAGATACACATCTCAGAATATTTACTTAGAAAGGTAGCGGCTAGCTACTAGGCATATATACATAAGCACTGTAAGTAGTCTTGTGTAAATATAGACCGTTATCGACTTGAGACAATAACGAATCAGAACAATCAAACGGTATGTTTGATTTATTAATCGAAGCCTCCTACTTATTACTCGTGTTTATTCTGTGCCAGATATTATCACATACGTTGAAATTGATGGGAGTATTGGCTCTATTGTTTTAATATGGATGTGTTTGTATTTGAGTTTATTTGATTTATTGAATAGCACTCTCAACAAAATTTATGTTAACCAAATCAAAGAAGAGTTTGGATATTTTATTCGTAGATGTGTTTTCTTTTGTGGAGATAAAATGATATAACACCCACTCTTGTCGCGTAAATAAAGCTTTGTATGGATATCAAAAGGATGTCGTAATGTAACTATCTAGTAGTAAGCGTGGCCAAGGATTCGGAATGATAGCCATCACATTTTCATCTTATAGCTCTAATATTGTAATTTCTGCGTTTTCATTTCCGCAAATTGGCCCCAAGGAAATCGAGTTTGTCTCTTCCCGAGATCCGCATCTGCACCAAATAGCTCTATAGTACTAGAGCAGACGAGACAACAGATTGAACCTTTTGTTCTTGCTAAAAGGTCGTAACTTGTATGTTTACTTGACAACACACCACGTGGAAAAATGACCTCTGTGACAATAGAGACAAGGTTGTTAAAAGAGTGGTGACACATAACGAAAGCAGAAATGCAATCTACGAGAATCTAGTGTTAGAGAGTACCTACACGCCAGATGTTGCGGTCTCTGAAATTCGACGTAACTTAAAACTTGTAGATGCTAAGTTATTAGAACCTACCAGCACAGAATAACTATAATGCTACCAGTTCGCCCAATTTATAAATACCTATCGTCTAATTATGTGAATAACTTTTCATGCAAGTTTCTAACAGTGTTTTTGTCTATTTTCATGTCTTGATCTTGTCTGATGGTATTTTGGATTGGATCCCAGGTTTGTAGAGTACTTTTCAAAATCTATTTAGGTACTTATGTACCAGGAGTTTACGCGTTTTTTTATCTAAATTTACCGTTGGTAGCATGATTTAATACGCAATCAAAACGCGTAAACTCCTGGTACAATTACAAAGGATTCAATGGGCAAATTACTTCGATATTCTTATTCCGTATGTTCCTTTGTGAAAACCAAAGGCATTGTCAAATGACAAAACCAACGAGACCAGGTACCCAACCCACCAATTACACTGCATTGTCAAAAAATCTATCTCGGAGACATTTTTGAACATGTCATTCGATACCAAGGCAAAATTGCTATTAGCACAGAGAACATTCGTTGAATTTTGATCTCTATTACTAGTATTTAGAGCTTACTCTAGTTAGTTCATCAACAGAAAATGTATTTTTGTTGTCGTGTACTCAAAAACTTTTGTCAGAAGGTCCTCTGGTCTGTCACATATCCTCTCTATTGTGATTTACTTCAAAAGTTTTGAATCTATAGATTTTAAAAAATTGGTTCCAATAAAAGAGTTTATACACCTGCTACAGTAGGCAGTAAATATTTGCCTAAGATCGTGAGAAAAATATCATATTTTTTTATAATGTTTAAATCGTCACTTTCAATCAGATGAGATAAATATATTTATTTATTTATTTTAAGGAAGGCTATACATATAACATAATTAATATTAAATACATACAAAATAAAAATCTTTATCTAATACATACTAAACATTTTATTGATATGGGTTCCATAATAATTATAAAAGTAAAGTAGAGGTTATAAATAGAACAATGTTTCATACTTCTAACAATAAAATAAAAGCGATAGTTTAACTTTCCCTGCAACTGGGTAATTTACTCAACGATCCTTCGACGTATAATTTCAAAGAAAAAGTTGCCAGCAGGCTATACTTCACCACAATTAGCATTACTAATCATTTTGTTTGCTCTGCAACTACGAATCAGACATTCCAATTATACGGTGTTAACCTTTATTTAATTTATGTAAATTATTACGGGAAGCCACTTAGATGTTGATTTGCAGAATGGGAGATTATTCGCTATCTTTTGTTAATACCGTCTAATGACAGCGGGGTTAGAAGCGACTATAATTTTAAAATAAGCAGAAAGCCCAATTTATTTTTAAGAAAAAGCTGGCTGGTATTTAAATTTTCTGAGGTACTTTACAGTCTTTATTATACTTGTCTATACTACTAAAGATAGTATACATTTCAGTGGTTTTTACAAGATACAAAATAAGATGGTAGAACTTTCGTTGTATCTGTGGTAAATACTACATACTAACTTTTATATAAAGTACGGAGTGCGCGTTGACAAAAACCCGTTCAAGAATAATGGGGTTTTCTTTTTATAAGACCGTGTCCTTCTCAATGTCCGTCCAAGTCTCATTTTGTATGCAGTATTTATTTCACACAATGGCTGCCGTCAGTTCACATGTAAGACCCCTCAGTAATTAAAAAAACTCTGACGAATAAGACCGACGATTTTTATCTCTCACCAAATCATGAATTCAAAGAAACGTAGGCGTTGTCCCCACCACCTCTTTGTCTAACACCTCCAATGTCATATTACGTCTCCTTTTCTATCTCTTCAACTCTATTTTCGTTAATTCATTAAATCAGCCTGTAATTGTTTATAATTATAATTAATTTGATTTCAGAAACCTGTACCGCTTCTTCATTTTGATACTGATGGTCTTGTGAGAATACTTTATCTTATAAGACGGGATACTTAAAACTAACAGTAGTCTAATTCGAACTCTATAGCTAAATGAATAAGGTTCCATTTAATAAGAAATATAAAAAACTTAGATACAAATTTTGATTTTAAATCAAGAGCTACAGTAATTCTGTTTGAACTTTACTGGTTCCTTAAAGATAACCTTTTTACGATCTTAATTATTAGTTATGGTTATGTTCGAGACGAAAATTTCGTCGGCGTGATAATTATCATAATTGTTATTTCTATTCCAAGTATGGTATTTATGAAACCAGTAGAAATAATGTTTGTATTTTTGTTTAAATTTATTTATCAATTCGATCATTATTTTCCTTTATTGTTTGTTTTGGTTGAGCTAGTTTATGCCATTTCTTATAGGTTTAGCTTCCCTGTTGTCACTTTTATTAATATATAATTTTAATTTTTTATCTTTTACCTTTTTCTATCTTCGTCTTCCGGTCCTTATCCCAAGATAGGTGGGGTCAGTACAATATGTATTTTTCTTCCACTCTCCTCTATCAGTCGATGAAGAGGGGTGTAAGTACAAAGGTGACTTTGTACTTTACACCTTTCTTAATCGTGACCTCTTTCACACAATCTATCCATCTTTTTTTCGGTCTTCCTCTCCCCTTAAATCCCTTCACATTTACACCTTACATTCTTCTCGTCAGATGACATTCTTCCCTCTCTAAAACATGCCTATTATTGCCCATACCTGGGGCATCATATTGTATTATCTTTATTATTTTAATTATAAGGTGCTTATGACAAACGGACAAACAGTTTTTCTATATTTTTAAAATGGCTTAAGAATATAGGTATGTATATAGATACATACCTATATGCTTAAGTAAGCTAATTTTAAGCCACAACATAAATATAAAAAATATATATCTATATATTAAAAATATAAGGCTGCCCTTGTAATTTGTAACCGTAGTCTCTTAATTACTTCGCATACTAAAATGTGACGTGAAAAGATAATTAAAGCACTTTGTTGACTAATATTTTCGGTGGTCTTCTACAGACATCTAAACTTAAATAGGCTAATTAATGTTCATGAAAATTTCGCTTTGGTAAATAAACCAGCTTATTTATATTCAGGGCAGATATTCCATGACAAGATAAGATGGCTCTAATTAAAACGGTCGCCTTAAATACCTGGCTTAAAATGTTCTTGGAAACTTTGTTGTTCAATGATTTCCTAAAACTTTTCAGTCAATCATAATAAAAACAAGATCTCGAGACGACAAATGATTACTTGTAAATAAATTTAGCTCAAATGGCTGAGAAGATGGTTATTTGAGAATGACACAATGTGGTAATAATTACCACGAGTTTTTGAATTAAAACTGTTTATCAAGCGTGTCTTCGAGGGACATAGTATCTATTTAAAAGTACTTACAACCAGTAGGCAGATCCAAAAAATTATCTAAGTTTACAAAAATGTGTTCAGGAGTTTCTGGTCAGTCAACATTTTTCGAATACGTCAAAAAAGTTCACCAACATTCACCTCTCTACCAAATTTCATTAAGATCGAAGATTCAGAAGAGTCACAGAAATACTTTCGAATTTATAATATTATAGATATGTAACATTGGTTCATAGTAATACATAATATAAAACCGAAAGAGTTTCCTTCATAATTAGGGAGTATAATCGATACCATAGTGAATATCCATGATCCTGAATATGCATAATTTAGGATAATTACCCGAAACTGCGCTCAAAGGGGTTGCAAGAACACTTCGGTGCAGTATCTGTAACACATCCCATAATAACATGCAGATTAATTAATAATGCATAACACAAGGATGAATCTTGTAGCCAGAGCGTGGCCAATAGGAGGTTCTAGTTGGGAACTTAGAGTTGAACCCAGTTTCCGTTTCGGCTTTGGCTTCGGGCTCAGCTTCGATAGTAATCAGTAATGGTAACATTCCGCCAAAAATTTCAATTTCAACGACCCGCCCCGGAACGAACGGGTACAAATGCATGTATTATATACATATAAACCCTATTTAAAGAAAACTGCATCAAAATCCGTTGCGTAGTTTTAAAGATCTATGCTTAAATTGGGATAGACAGACAGCGGGAAGCTACTTTGTTTTATACTCGTACTATGTAGTGATGTTCGCAATGCAAAGTGATATTTTAAAATGATTTTTCGTGTTTGCGTCTGATTTTGACTAGTCTGCTAGTGTCCATAACACACAATAAGCAATTAAACAATAGATTATCAATAGATTAAGGTTCTATAGACATTGTTAGACTTCACCAAAGACAATTCTAAAACAGTAAACTAATACGAAAATTGAATAGACAAAACTACAACCACACTGCGAGTGCTTTTAGCTCTTCGAGAAGACGAACAGCAAAACAAAACCGAATGTATTCAGTGGCAAAGGTACCGGTAATTTTCGGTTAAAATTCGGCTTTAAGATACCTATCTAGCCTGAAACTCCGTAATGAATTCAAAATCTTTGATGAAGCGTGGTTTATTACAGAAGCATTGTGGTGCGTCTCAGTATTAATTCGTAACGAGTTTGAACTTTGAGAGCGTTGGTTCAAGATGCTTGGGATACTAGTTAATATTTCATGGTTCCTGTTTCATTAGCCAATATAGTTCTAGTTCAGCTTCTAAGCCTTGTGCCTTGAATATCTTGCTGTTTAAAACAACTCTGGATCTATGGAATATGGATGTAAAATACATATATTTTATTCGGAGTAAAATTTTACGGATGTGTACTTTTCTTAGCTACATTACTTGCCTATGTCCTTTATGTAGTATTATCTAAATTCTAATAGGTTCTAAAGGTTCGATCACACTTTCTTAAGTGGTAAGGAGAATCGAATTAAAATAAGTATAAGATCGATAACAATGATGCATCAATAATTTGAGGGTTTTATCCTGCATATGTACTGGAAAATACATAGTTATTAGCTACGCCATTGAAAACAAACACAAAAGAAAAAAAAAAGAAAAAAAAGAATTATCGTAATTGGTCCAGCCGTTCACGCGCTATGCCGTGACCAAGGTTTGTAAAGGAAAAAGGGATTAATTTATATATATAGATAGAGTTTATCTTAGGTAGACAAATGAGTAGGTACTAGGCAGGCACTAATTTTATTTGTATATATTTAATAATTATTTTTGCTGCAGATTTTCATTACACACATTACATAGGCTATGGTAGGCATGTAAATCCATTTAAATCCTTAACTTCATAATTACAAGATAATTTTGGCAGTGTGCGTAGAGGTTTGACGTTGTGATGTAACTATTTCTAAAGGTTCAACATAATACCAGCGCTGAGTAGGTATCTATATTTATCTACCCAGCAACATGCTGAGTTGACACCTTTTTGACTCGACACCAAATGTTTTGCCAGGCAGGTTGTGGAGGTTTTTAGTTGGGTACCTAGTTTTTTATTTTTTGTTTTTAATCATAAATTTTTGAGTTTAAAATAATCTGGGGGTATTTTTGTTTTGTTTTTTCTTTTTGTATTTTTAAATATATAACTGTGTAACCTCCATTATTTTTAGTTTTAAATAGATAACTGTGTAACCTCCATTATTTTAGTAATTAAGTTTGTGCCTAGTTCTTAGTCATCCTTTGTGTTTTTAAAATTATTATGTGTCGTGTCAAATAAACCTTTTTCATTTCATTTCATTCATTTCATTTCATTTCATTTCATTTCATTTCAAGATTTTTCTAGGGATAATAATTCCTTATCTTTAATTTGTACAACCCGAACAATCTGGTCGTTTTATATGTATAATAAAAAATATCTATCTATGTAATGTATAATATTGCATGATGTATTTCAGCCATCTAGTACCTATAAAATAAGCTTTCGCTTAGCTCGGGGCTAGATGTTGTGTGGATTGTCCAGTTTTTTTTTATTTATTTTATATTTAAACCAATATTGGTATATAATTGGCAATAGTATAGTGCCTCAATTTGATATTCGTGATACAAAACACTTTGAAGTTAATTATTAAAAATACGTTTCAAGGAAAAATCTAACACGTATCCAATCTGACGGTGATTGGAGCCAATCAATAACTCTTGATTCTCCACCATAGTCATAAATATCAAAGCCAATCACGGCGATGATTCAAACCCTTGTAGTTTGGGATAAACGCCAAATTATTTACAGCATATGGTGCTAAATCCTATCGCTCTAACAATCTTTCCATATTTGAGACGCGACTATTGCTACTTTTTAAAAGTTGCGATGCGACCCGCAGGGAAGTGACATTGCTACATGGTGATGAAATAGATGAAATCTATAGAGAATGAAAAGGTACCTATGTATACAAAAATTGAATATTATAATATTTTTTCAACTGTTTGGAAGATAGGTACCGTTTTTGCCGAGATGTAAAATTCCTCAACTATTCAATTTAGATTACTAATATTGGAATACCAGTCTTGAAAAATCTCGTGCCTAACAAACTTTTATATCACGTTAGCATTTTGCTGGCCGTGGCTCGTGATTTCAAAAACATATTTAGGTAATAATTACTTTTAATCTAACAGTCGTGTATAGTCAGGTCAATCTAACTCGTCAGGAACTTGTAAAATCACGACTAAAAGTCGCGTCTGCAAAACCATCCAGCTTTAGATCCTTGTTTGTTCTTACTGGACTATAATTAGTCGGCTTGTTATCCCTGCTCAGGCTTCAAATTAAAAGGGAATCGTCAGACGGTTCAACCGCAACACGCTGTTAACGATTCCGGTACAGAAAATATTTTACTTCCACATTCTTATTAAACTTGTTTTGGGGCCCTCTGTTCTATTTTACGCGCCGGTGGTGGATTATTGTGGATAGGACTTCAAGTAGAGTAGGAACCAAAAGAACCGAAAGAATCAAAATGAAACAATTAAATACTAATGAATGGCCCGGCTCGATACGAGTAAATAAACGAGGTTGCATACAGTTTCATATAACGAATTTATAAATAAAAAACACAGATATTAATGTTCGTTTTAAGAGACTATGATCAACTATGTTTGGCAGACATTATTTCAACTTCTTTGTAAAATTGTAGTTAGAGAACTCTCGCAAAGACACACCATAGAAACTATTTTTCCACCATGCTGATTTCGGCTCGCGTATGGATCTGTCCAGCCAAAACTTATAATTTCATGTTATGTTTGGAACTCCTTTGTTTTCCGTTTGTTTATATTATGTTTGCCTGTATTTTGTACCTGTGTACAATTAAATGTTTTTTTATTCTATTTTTCTAAGTTTTTCTATCGGGCGGGCCACGCGCACGTGGAACGCGGAGTGGCTGAAGCTGATATCACACGTACGGACCGGATCCGCATGTGTAAACCGTATGGCGAGCAGAATAGCCCTAGTAATTACAAGTCACCTTCAATTCTTTGCCTTTTTGTGAGAATTATAGAGAGCAAAGCACATGTAGCTCTTCGAAGCCTGTAACTGAAATATATATTTTTCAAATGGTTTATAAACCTTCCTCTTAAATCACTCTATCTATTAAAAAAACTGCATCACATCCGTTGCGTAGTTTTAAAGATTTAAGCATACATAGGGACAGATAGACAGCGGGAAGCGACTTTGTTTTATACTATGTTGTGATAAATCTATAGACTTTCTACCCATTTGATTTTCAACTTTTACTACAGACACTTGCCCTTCTTACTTCTTACTCGCAGGTAAAACCACTTATCCACACTAACCTGCCATCAACAATTATACTTTTTTCGTCTGCCATATTCGTGCGGCGTCGTTACAAAAGGCGGCAAGGGCGCCCAATTATGTAATTACGTGTTAGAAGATCTGTTTTTATCACGTCCACCCTTGTCTATGCTCGATAATTGACTTGACCGTTGTTTTGACCATAATTTCGCGTTATTAGATGTCGCGGAGAGGCGCCATGTGGTTGAACAGATGGGGTGCTGGACAGCTTAGGTTGGCATATTCCACTGCTGAGCGTCAGCGTTCTCTGTTCAGCGTCATAACACCCTGTCTTCAGCTTTCCCTAGGTTTCCCATATATCATCTGCTAACGGTCTACAGCTGATCGTCATCCGACAGGACGTTTACATTGCTTTTACCGAGTTGTGGTTTCCGCTCAAGATCAAGAATGGTTGTCGGTTCTGCGGCAGATATTGCCAGCCCACTGTCATTTTGGCTTGATGACCGATATTTACCGACCGCTCAGGTTAAACTTATCCGTGTAAAGCTGATGTTTACCAAAAGATATTCGAATAAATAGCAGCTTCGTTCAACTTTGCCGTTCAATGTTTAAAAAAACTGCTAAATACGTCAGTCAAAATTTAATTGCCTGATTATCTTTCTGGTGAACACCAGACTAAACCGAATCTGCTATGGGAGCCGATAAATGAAACAAGTGATTTCTTATGATTCTATCGACATAGAAGGAACGGTGTTATAAGATTACTAACAACAAATTCTTAAATTAAATTTCTTCAGCGCATTCAAATTGGAAAGGTGTGCACCGTAGTGCACTCAGATTATAACGCCATGCAAAAGGCAAAAGAGGGTAACTCGTTAACTCGTAAATACGAGAACCTATCAACAGCTTTGCTGAGATTGAGGGAATCGCTAATTTTATGAGGCACGGGATATTATCCTTTGCCATATGGCTAACAATAGGGTAGGGTCAACAGCATGTGCAGGCATCCGTCAGTGGGACGTCCCACTTGATGTGATGACCTGATGTCGTCGGTGATGTCATAGAGTTGATAACACCGTGGACGTTAAGAGCACAGCTTTTTTTAATGACAAAGAGAAATAACAATTTATTCTGTCCGATGCTTGTGTGTACTTATTTTTTTGTTAAGGATTAAGGATAATACACAAACTAGAAGAAACAGGATTAATGTGTCCTTATTACCAGAGTGTACCTAGTTATAGCAAGAGATACTACAAATTTTATAATCCGCATCTGAGTGTCCAATTTAGGATACCTAACCAACCCGTTGAGCAATATGATGCTCATTTAGGTGAGACCTACTATATCCAGCAGTGAACTACTATAGGTTGATGTTAATGATGACATTGCACCGTCACGTGCGTGATGGTCTAGTTTTATTGGGTCTTTAGTCGTTTCGCACCGCGAGCGGTTCGAACCGCGGTGCGAAAACCCCAAGAACTGTTTCTGAATAGGGACTTAAAAAAAATGCGTAAAGACAATTAGGCATTTTTTTGAAATAAAAAAAAATATTGTTTAATCAAAGTCCCTTAGAGCTCATTCAATAGTCTACTAATCGACTGATGAAGTCAGATTGCTTCAGAAAGTTTTCTTGTGTTTTTATTCAACTGGCCAAAAAAAGTAATTAACAGCTGGTAAAATTTACCAGCTCTATATAAATCCAACCATTTTTATAACACCGATTACAGGGCGTCCAATCAAAACATCATTTTTTACTATACAACCTAACCGGACATCGCTCATGTTCGTATTAAAATTACTTCCAAACTTGTTACAAATAATAATATCGTAAAGTACATTATTTCATAATATAGTTAGTATTACATCGTATATTGCAAATGGGATTTTAATACGATACATCTCTTTAGTGGGCGTAGTTAGTTGGTGGTTTAAGGGGTATCAAAAATAGTGTTCTTATAATTTGTTGTAAAAAAATTATTTCCATTGAATTATAAATGTTTGCTGCTTATTATACTTTGACCGAAACCGCTGTACCGCTCCTTAGGAAAGTGCGTCGAGGTGGAGGGCGAGGAAAAAAGAGCAAGAGTACGCGTTGACGGCAGACTGATGGATCGGAGCGGCCGATATTTCCCCCCCGTTTCACCGCTCGCATACCTCAGGCGCGGTACAGCGGTTTCGGTCAAACTATAGTCAGTCTGTAGTTAGGTTTTACTTGACGGACCAAAATCATGACTCGAAGCCATAAGCGGCACCAAAAAAAAGTATTATTTTTAATGTAACCATTTCATAAGCATTGGTTACTTTGGGGCTAAATGATGTTTTTGTATGGCTACAGGCTACTCTCTCCCAATAAAACGTTTTTAATGTTTGTGGCGATCACGATGGTCCCGAAAACACTATTCACTCCTGTTTTGAATATGCCCTTGATCTAGTTGGCAGGGGAAGCAGACACCGGTAGCAAGCAACTCAACTGTTCGAAATGAATGCCTTTTGCCCCAACCCCCGTCCTAAGTTCGTCCGCCATAATTATAACATTCCCGGTAACTACCGTAGCCATCCGCATGGATTGCTAACAAGCTCACTTACATACAACCGGAACGAATATAGCAAATACTAACCATGTCCGCGGTTTCGCCCGTGTAGATTATACTATTCTTATTTATCCTTTTTTACACAAATTGTATATTATCGAGTTATATTTATCTATTTTATATATAAAAATCAATTGCTGTTCGTTAGTCTCGCTAAAACTCGAGAACGGCTGGGCCGATTTTGCTGATTTTGGTTTCGAAATGTTTTTCGTAGTCCAGGGAAGGTTTGAACGGTGATTGCGCAGAAATTTCCACGCGGGCGAAGCCGCGGGGCACAGCTAGTTATTTTTTATAAAAATTTAATTACCTTTTGTTCAAATTACAACTGTTCGCCAGGAATTATATGAGTCGGTTGAGAAGACAGCAAAAACCTCCCCCACCCCCATTTCATTTTGGCAACGATACGCCAAAAAAATATTACAGGGTGTACATCATCATCATCATCATCAGCCTATAGTAGTCCACAGCTGGACATAGGCCTCCCCTAATGAGCGCCATAGCGCCCTGTCTTCAGCTTGCCGCATCCAGCATCTCCCTGCAGTCTTTCGCAGGTCGTCATCCCATCTGGTAGGACCCACAGGGTGTACGTCGTTTTCTAAAATTAAAGCAGCCTTAGTTCTAATAAAAACTTTAAACAAAAAACTCTCTGCCATTAAAGGACCTGAAAATCTAACATACTTTCGTATACATTTAATAAATATACCTTGTTTTATATTACAAACAGTCACACCATATTTATTTATTTGTACATATGTTATTTATAGATAGCAAGTATAACGTGGCTTTGACAGGTATTCGAGGAAAAACTCAGAGAAATGATGGTTATTTCATATTTCACGGAAGCTGTGTTATGTGGTTTGGTTTTTTGCGGTAATATTGTAATCTCTTGATCTGGGATGCTTTTTCTTTGATTATCTTTAGTAACGTTACATTGATCTTGTAGTGTTTTTGTAAGGCTAGCTAGCTACAATTTTACAATAAAAATAAAATCATCGGGTCTGCTCTGGACAGTGTTTCTGTTACGTTCCCTCCCTTCCCGGAGGCCTATGTCCAGCAGTGGACAAACATAGACTGACAATGATGATGAAGCAGGGACATGGGCCATGTCATCATATGTGAAGCGATTGGACATGTTGATGGAACAAATTAGTTTTCGAACGCGTTTTTACGGAACAAAAAGTAGCCTCTATTGTAAGGACCTAGGCTATTTTCCTTTTAACTTTTTACCTGTTTTTACCTCTAAGGCCCTGAGATATCATCTACATAAAAGAGATATATAAGGTTATTTCAGCCGTTTTGGCGTGAAAAGTTACAGACACAGGGACAGAAATACTTTCACACCGATAATATTAGTATGAATCATCATAATCATAATTTCAGCCCATTTTTATCTACTGCTAGGTTTATGCCGTCTCTTTAACAGGCTTATAATGTAAACTTTGTACAAAATTTACTTTAGCTTTTAGGCGTTGTTTTTTAATCAGAAAACGTATTCCTGCCAAATTGAAGAAAGTCTACTTAAAAAAGACCCATTCCAACCTAATACTCCCTAAATCCTCTCTAACAAGAACAAAAGACAAACCTCAGAGGGAAGAACCCCGAATAATCCTGCTTCTTTGCAAAAGTAACGCAACCACATAGGCTTTCTGACCTCATTGTTTACTTAAAATTAACTTTAGGCTTATAGAATTAGGGAACATTTTTGATAAGATCTAATTATCCATCGACATAGCTCTAAGAATTAGCAAGCTGAAGTGGCATTGGGCCGGCCATATCTCACGAAGAACCGACGGCCGCTGGGGCAAACGTGTTCTTGAGTGGAGACCATGACTCGGTAAACGTAGTGTAGGATGCCCTCCGACCAGGTGGGATAACGATCTGCGAAAGACTGCAGGTAGATGCTGGATGCGGCAAGCTGAAGACAGGGCGCTATGGCGCTCATTGGGGGAGGCCTATGTCCAGCAGTGGACTGTTATAGACTGCATCATCAGCCTATAGCAATCCACTTAGTTAATTATCCGGTATTTCATTTAGTAAAATTCAATGAATAAATTAAACGAACATATGTACCAGTTGATCCAAATATTGTTAAAAAAGGCTTACAAACGCTCAAAACATTCAATCGCGTAGAATTTATATTTCGGTATGCATAAAAAACAGTTAGATCGTAGATTAAAATATCAAACCCTCACCTGAACCTCAAAAATTTAAAAACCAGCATCAGTTTTAAAAGTAAATTGGAACAACTGGAAAACCAAGAAATAAGCAATAACTCTCGTTTAACTTACAAAGATTGTGCAAACGCAAATTACGCCAGCAATCGCTGCCACGTAACTGTTTATCTTTAATCACCCTTCTTTTTCCCCTTTTCTACCCCAATTCTACCCCTTTTTGGCACGGCATCCCGCGGTGCGGTGGATTAGGGCACCTAAATTAATATGGGGTTGGTAGATAATTAAGAAACAAAAAAGATATAAATCAATGAGATCTAAATTTATATTTTGTTTGCGATAAAAATATCAAAGTATGTCTAATTGCAGACAGCTATGTTATGGGGCGTTATTATAAATCAGATATCCGGAAATCGACACAAGTTAACAAGGTTGAAAGCTAAGGCAACTTTAACATAGATTTGGTACACTTGAAAGAGAGTGACGCCGCCTTCTATTTAAAAATACGTCATATTCGTAATCTCCATCTTCGAGTTAGTCTAAAATATTATTTATTATAACAAAGAAATAACAAGAATAATAACATTCAACTTCTGTCGCCATCTAATATTTCAAAGATTAGAAGTAAAGAGGAAGACCTATTTCAGAATACTATGGCAGCTCTGGATCTCTCATGAATGCACACAGTCATAAATGCAAGAAATTTCGTTGGTTACGCCGCTGCCCCGCCGCCGATCCGGCGTAGCGTTGCACTCTCTATGAAAGTCTACAAATTAACATATCTATCTACTGGAAAAGCAAGGGGAAGGGTAGGGAAAAGTCAGTATTTTGAAAATAAAAGAGCAAAAGATTTTATTTGTCGTACTGACAACCAATAATATTCAGAGAACTGGTTAAGTCTATTCGTTCCGGAGCAAGTAGGTATTAAGTGTGTAGTAGAAAAATGAGTGCACTTGAAGTCTTTTGTACGCTACGCTGCTCCGGCCTAGCATCGTAATAATAATTGCTACGAAGATCTACGTTAAAATGTTCGTCGTTATGGGGAAGAAAAGGAGATGGGGATGGGACGGAAAATATATCATAAAAACTACATTCAGACTTATTTTCTTTACAATTATAATAATAGAAAGATGCGGTCGGAATATAAGCCATCTGGTACCCATCCCTTTACACAACCTCCGAACACATGGGTATAAATGACCCAAGGAACTGCCACTATACAAAAACAAAAGGGTTCTTCACGACAAATCCTTTCTCAACGGCTTACAAGCCCATGGACGCCCCGCAGAACAGAATTATGCGGCCTCACGCTGCCGAAGTCCATAACCCTTCCAAACTCATGATTTTGCTTATCTGCCGCCCAGATCGTGAATTTAAATACGATTTTGGCAGACTTACCCCACGTTACGCGTTTCGGACGCAAATTCAGCAGCTTGAGGTGTTAAATTGAACGTTGGGTATTGTTCGCTTTTTAGGGTTAAATCTTGACAGAAACTGTTGAAATGGAATGAGAACTTTTTCCTGCGTTTTGCAGTTTGTTTTAGTTGAGCTTTTTTGCTTTTAGTCATTATGTTATAGGCTGTAAAAAGAGTGGTAACAAAACAAACATTCCGGTAACGGCTTATTCAAATAAACCCCCACCATTTTCCCCTGTGAAGGGGAGTTCAGGACTTTTTGTCCAAAAATCCTCTGCTGGTTCAGAGAAAGGATGCACAGGGGATTTGTACTTTGTAAGTTTTCACTGGAAACACCTTAAATTAAATACTTTTGCTTAAATACTTTGTTGAAGGTACCTAAGTAGTTAAAATTGGCCACCAGTATTTAATCGAATGAATTATTTACTATTTTTTTCTGAACCTCGCAATAAATACCAACATACTTGTTTTCGTAATAATACGTCAAAACGAAACAACAAAGCCATCTTTAATTAAAATAAATATAGCATTACGAAGTGGGAATTGGTTTCTGCTTATTCACCATGATAAACTGTCCAACCCCTTTGTGATAGTGCTGACCTCAAAATTCATACCTACGAATTCAATGTACCCTCATTATTGTTATGGATTGCTAAGCATGCCTGTACCACAGAATAAAAAGTACAAGAACTTCTTTGGAAAATTCACTCTGGCGCTATTAAAAGGAATTCGAATCTTAAAGTAACCAGAGGATAGCTCAGAATTGTATGAACAAATAAGGAACCGTTTCCTATTTTATTCGATTTAATGTTGACTGGCTCTAATGCTATTACCGAGTCGTATGGTTCATTTTCCATTAAAATCGGATTCTAAGTGACGTGCCATAGAGTTTATAATAGCCCAATAGTACATCCTTTGTTCCGTGTTCCAATTATTTTAATATACCACCACACCACACATGACAACGTGCAATTTACATGTTCTAAGCATTAATTTGAATTGGGTAACGAATTATGTTTGAAAATCGAACATTCGTTTGAATTATGAATAAGCTTTACGATCATTTGTTTTAATTTAACCTTTAGTATGGAACTTTTTTCCATTGATGTTTTTTTTATTGCATTAAAACTTATTTCTAACGTTGTGAAAGGGACGGCATAATTTTTAGTCCTGTTAAATAACTTTTTAGTTTTGGCTACACCTGAAATGACTGTTTAGGTATCTCCTTAGCAGAAATAACTACTATTGCAAAAATATACTACTAAATCTTGGCTCCAACTCCAAATATAAAATAAAGATAAATCAATACCGCATAAAACATTAGGGGAACCAAAAACCAATATCAATAAATAATAATTTGGCCGTGATTTAAACATAGAAAACGTTTATACGGCAGTTCACAATGAACCTGCTAGACAGTTGCTGGCAATGGCTTGTGAATGATCGCTTACCGCATCAATATTTGTCTAATGGCTGGAAAAAATGGAGTAGTCAATAGTTAAGTACAGTATGAAACGTCATTGGGTTCCGTAGATTTATTTTTGAACAATATAAAATTGAAAGCAATAATACAACGGGTATTTAATTTATCGCGTTTATTTAACTATTTTTCCTGACGTTTCAACAGGTTTACCCACAATCGTCATGACTGAGTCAACCCGTGACCACGACGGTGTGAAGATATTTGTTATTCTGGTTGTTGGGTATTCTGGTTGTTTTCGATGTGTAATAAATAAAATATATCTATCTATGTAATGTATTGTATTATGTGTATCAGTTAACTGGTACCTATAACACAAGCTCTGCTTAGCTTGGGGCTAGACGATGCTGTGTGAATGGTCCAGCCATATTATTATTTTTTAAATCATATTTATTGTAAGAACCTCTATAATTAAATAATAGAATACATGGCGGTCCTATTGGGTGAACAAGAAACGAATTAACAAACTAACTTACCTAATAAAAGAAAACAAAAATGTAATAACAAATAATTTAGAATAAATCTATCACTTAAAATGACTCACCGCTGTGAACAGTTGTTTCGCTGCTTAGAATGTCAACTTTGTCAAAGTTTTGTTAAATAGTCATCATCATAATCATCATCCTCAGCCTATATTAATCCACTGCTGGACATAGGCCTCCCCCAATGAGCGCCATAGCGCCCTGTCTTCGATTTGACGCATCCAGCATCTACCTGCATCTTTCGCAGGTCGTCATCCTACCTGGTCAATACTCAATAGTAATAAATATTTATTTTTTAAACGTACGCGATCAGAAGACATAAATACAAGTATTTTAACGGGTATTTATCGCGTTTATTAACCTATTTTTCCCGACGTTTCAACAGGTTTACACACGTGGTCCCGGGATGGTTATCCCGTTAAAATAGTCAATAGTAATTTTGTTAATACTATAGTTACTTTTTATACGGAACCCAGAACCAGTCATTACGTAATATGGACACATTGCGGTCTCCAATGAGGATCGGAAAATGTTAAATGATGCTATTACATTCAATAATATACCACAGGGGAGTGCCCATGAAATAAACTGCGAAAGAAATGGATGGAATCGGTTTTTTTATACTGTCCTACTTATATTAAACCATTCTGACGATGATGTGGCGCGGTGGGCGAAGGTCCGCCTGCGATGCTGAAGGTTGCGGGTTCGATTCCCGCCTCGGAACAATTTTGTGTACGATCTGCAGATATTTGTTCCGGGTGCTCTGGTCATTTTCTATGTACATATAATAAAAAATATCTATCTATGTAATGTATTATATTATGTATATCAGTTATCTGGTACCCATAATACAAGCTCTGCTTACCATGGGGCTAGATAATGCTGTGTGGATTGTCCAAAATTATTATTAATATTATATTATTATTCTCATTTTCATAAATGGTTATAAGTTATTATTTAAGTTTATCTGTTAAGTGTGTAAAACTGTTTGTCTTCCGAATAAAGCAAAATAAAATAAATAAATAAAATTCTTCTGGTTTCTGTTGCGTGGTGAAATTTTAATCAGATTTATAAATAAATAAATAATGCTGGACAATTCACACAGCATCATCTAGCCCCAAGCTAAGCAGAGTTTGTGTTATGGGTACTAGATGACATAAATAATACAATACATTACATAGATGGATATTTTTTATTATGCATAGAAAACGACCAGAACACCAGGAACAAATATCTGCAGATCGTACACACAATTGTTCCGAGGCCGGAATCGAACCCGCAACCTCCTGCGTCGCAGGCGGACCTTTGCCCACCGCGCCACATCGGTCGTAAAAAAAATGTTTCAACACGTTTTTTTATATTTTCAGGCTATTATATGTATGTATATATATATTTCAACGAATATTTCAAATACCGGAAGTTATCTATAGTCATAAATATTACTTCTTCTCATATAATGTATGTATATACGACAAATAAATTAGTGAATAAAAATCAATAATATCTTGTTCCTTTCGTCCATAGTAGTTATATCATTCAATTGTACTGTTCTATGTGCTATTTTTGTGAGCCTAAAGGAATACTCATTTCTACTGTGTTTATGATATTTCCTGAAAACGATCAAGCTGAATTTCGAAATTCTCATTAATATAATACGCGCTATAAATTAATTAATGGTGCGTCCACATTATTCTCCATTAAAATGGCGATGCCTCGGACACCGCATTGGGCTGCACTCAGAAACGCTAACGACATGATTTACGCAAATTTGTTAAGCATAATAAAATAATACAATGAAATTGTCCAACTTTTATACCAGTGAATTATTTATAACTAGCAGCGCCCCGCGGCTTCGCCCGCTTGAAAATCTATATGTACACGATATTGATCTATAATATTAGAAAGCTTGTCGCACACTTAAAAATCACCGCTGCTGCACAGCGTATAAATGTGTATTCAAATGTGAGCTTGACTCATAATATTTCGATGCATTTCATATTGACGACATCGGATGATTGACAGCTCGCGGGCCAATGTTTTGTGCTGTACGGTATTGGATTAATAGGCGCAGAGCTAAAGCGAGTACTACACGACTTTTCCACCAACACCTCCCACCGACCAGGTGGGATGACGACCTGCGAAAGACTGAAACTGAAAGCTGAAGACGAGGGGGTGAGGGCTATATCCAGCAGTGGACTGCTATAGGCTGATGATGTTGATGACACGGCCTTTCATGTCTTTTGTACGCTGGTAACCTCCGATCCCTTTTAACATCAATCATTAGTTTTTTGGTGAGATCAAAAACCATACCTATCATCCGAATGCCGAGGAAAATCTGTCAATATAGCGTGAGCTTTGGCCCACATATCGGTATTCACTCGATTTGTTAAGCCACGTGGCTTAAAATATGTTCGTACCTAAATTATTCTGCGTTGGAAATGTACAGATAATGGTTAAAAAGAATATTTCCAATCACACTCCGATTGGAATTTAGCTTTTACCTTCTTAAATCATGCAAAACTTTATCGCTATGAGTTTCCAAAACGTAATAAAACTTTTATGAATCGTCATCAAGCACGAACCCCATTTTACACATCACGAGGCCAATGCGAGTTCTATCGAAGAAAATCGACTTAAAGGCTTTCACAGCGGCAATCGAGCGAAAGAAACGCGCCCCGTCGTAAAGCCTCGATTACACTAGAAATGTAGAAGCTGAGTGTGTGAACCTACTGTTTTGTGAAAAATTTAAGCCCCAATTTGCAATGGGGCGTTTTCCAAAAAAGAAAAAGCATTTTTAATTTGAGACGACAGATTTGCATCCTTATCTGTTAAAAGTGACTGTGCCTATGAAATATTTCCTTCTGCCATTCAGTCACCTATTAACAGTTTATGGAACTTCATAGCCAAACATTTACCAAACAAAAAATTCCTTAGTCTTTTCGAACTGTCTGTCTGTTACCTTTGCATGCGTGATCGGCTGAACAGATCTCAATGAAATTTGCCAGAGTGGTAAATGGTATCCCGGAGACAGGCAAAGGCTACTTATAAAGCGTGTGCAAAGCCGCTAGCAGCAGCTAGTATTTACATAAATAGGATAAGCCAACTAAAATCGGATTACGAGCTCAAATAACACCCAATTTATTTACTCGTACAAAAACAGAAATATGAACAAATATTTATAAAGCACGTTTATAGGCGCATCACTAGTTTGAATGTATAAAATGAATTTAAGCTCTATGATAGTGATATTAGAATCAGTTTTGTTTGAATTATTTCGGTATAATATTTGGGTTTATTTAGGTTTTTTATTACAAATTTTGTGTTTGAATATTTGCGAACTTAGTAGGTATTCTATGTACCCAAGAACGCTCAATGTAGATTTAAATGCTTGATTATTAAAAATTTCTACACACGGCTTCGCACACGTTGTTTCTATGGAAATATTTTAAAATTATTTATCTCATGGGAGCTGTTTTTTATATTTTTTTCGACGGCCGCGGGGGCAAACGTTTTCTTGAGTGGAGACCACGACTCGGTAAACGTAGTGTAGGACGCCCTGCGAAAGACTACAGGTAGATGCTGGATGCGCCAAGCTAAAGACAGGGCGCTATGGCGCTCCTTGGGGGAGGCCTATGTCCAGCAGTGGGGAGGCCTAAGTCCAGCGGTGGACATAGGCTTCCCAATAGGCTGATGATGATGGGAACTGATTTATGGGAAAAAACGTATCCCATGTTTTATTCCAGGCCTAGAATTACCTGTAAACAAAATTTAATTTTTTCGAACCGTTCACTAGTTTTGGCGTGAAGAAGTAACAAACATCCATCCAACTAAACATTGAAACTATCTGTTTTAATTATTAGTTTGATAATGAAATCTATAAATAGTGAAAAAAGATTCATGGCAAATTGGCGATTAATTTGTACCTAAAAGCTAAAACAAAAAGTAATCGTAAGTTATGTAAAAATTTAAACATTGAATGTATGCTCAGATATTTCTGTTTAAACTCTATTATTGACGTTCTAATAAAAAGCTCTCAGTGTAAAATAAATAGAGTCCCAAATTAGCTAGTGTATTTTATCATTATTACAATATATTTAAAGTTGGGTTCGGGGCCACTAGTCACAGTTAAGCTTAAGCCGGTTACAACCCTCCCTATTTTCTGATGGAGATTTATTTCGAGGGATCAAAAGTTCCCCACTCACACATAAACATTTGCATGTGTGCGTGAATATATCTACTATACGTACGTGAAAACACCACGATGCGGTACACTCGCCTGCAAAATTCGTTTCCGAAATATTACACCGCTATTTATGGACAATTCGCTGTCAGTCCTAATAAATGAATTGCCGGTGTAGCGTTCACGGTTGAGATAATAAAAATATATGAAACTTATAGAGGTCGTAACGTTTCATAACAGAGGTAATTCATTATAACATTAAATGTTTAATTTTAGGGATACAACGTGTGGCCAGTTTTACGATTCGCAATTTATAGGGCAATGAAGCGGTGTCCGCGATAGTACCTGCTGTAGGGTTTACGATAAATAAACTTTTGTTTTTTTTTTGTCCTGATACTCAAATCTGGTTTAAATATTCTTCGCACTTATATTATAAATACGAAACTTTGGATGTTTAGATTGATGGATGGATAGTTAATTTTTACTTTTTCACGAAAATTACAAAAATTTTACATGGATGTAGCTCTGAGAATTAACCTTTAGTTTCCAAGAAACAACGCGTGCGAAGCCGTGGAGAAACTAACACAATCTTAAAATTATCATTTTTATTATAGTTTAATATATTATAACTAGATTCTATATACTTTATAATCGGAAAAATAATATAAGTAACGATAGGTACTAACAATTCATTTCATTATTCATTCACTTAAAACGTATTTTATTTTGTTTAATATTCTTTTGTTTTATTTGTAATCAAAATACAGTCAATAACCGGACAAAAGAGTACGATTGATACACCTGAATAATTATATCCGAATATGTCTACTTTACGAGCATTCATTTTGACGACCGATGTGGCGCGGTGGGCGAAGGTCCGCCTGCGACGCAGGAGGTTGCAGGTTCGATTCCCGCCTCGGAACAATTGTGTGTACGATCTGCAGATATTTGTTCTGGGTGTTCTGGTCGTTTTCTATGTATAATAAAAATATCTATCTATGTAATATATTGTATTATGTATATCAGTTATCTAGTACCCATAACACAAGCTTTGCTTACCATGGGGCTAGATAATGCTGTGTGGAGTGTCCAGCATTATTATTCATAATTTTACTATAAGTTAAAGGCGAACCAAGTATCGTCTACAAGTTGAAAGTTCGAATCTATTTTCGCTTGAGTGGAATATGACTATTCATTATTCAATTTGGAACTAACCTAGCCAGTTTCAAACAATAATGTTGATATTATTACAGTTGTCCATGTGACAGACTCTCAAAGTCATAGTAGAAGTCAGTGAAGTCATATGTAACGTCGAGCGAGGGGTTAAAACAAGGGTATGGAGACTCGTTGCAGGCTATCTGCTACTTGTTTGCTTGGAGTTTCTCTGAAGGATAGGATTCTTAACGAATACACCCAACAGAGAACCATAGTTATCGACAAAGTTCTAAGAATTAGCAAGCTGAAGAGTGGTAATGGGCTAGCCATATCTCGCAAAGAACCGATAACCGCTGAGGGAAACGTGTTTTTGAGTGGAGAACATGACTCGGCAAACGTAGTGTAGGACGCCCTCCGGCCAGGTGGGATGACGACTTGCGAAAGACTGCAGTCTTTCGCAAGTCTTTCTTCTCGCCGCATCCAGCATCTGTCTGCAGGCAGACGCTGGATGCGGCAGGGCGCTATGGTGCTCATTAGGGGAAGTCTATGTTCAACAGTGGACTATTATTGGTTTATGATGAAACTATACGTATAGATATAAATAAACGACTATTTTTTATGATAAAAATGTAGGCCAGTTCCCACCGCATCTATTCTCTAGCTATTGTTAAACTAAGCACCACTAACCAGGGGCCTAATTCCACTATTTTTAAAACAAACACGACTATGGCTCCATACAATTGTCATAGCTATTGTGTCTTACGTTTATATGGTATCCTACTAAATTGTGACAGCTGTCTCAATCGCTTACTATTGTATTGTTATTGAGTAGTATGGTAGGTGTTGCCGTATACATCATAAAATAAATATGAAATGGCGGACCAAATATTTATGAATCCGTGCACTCATAATTAAGGGTTTATAGGTATCTAACAA
Source organism: Eupithecia dodoneata (assembly GCA_947044415.1). NCBI lineage: Eukaryota > Metazoa > Arthropoda > Insecta > Lepidoptera > Geometridae > Eupithecia > Eupithecia dodoneata. The sequence continues at coordinate 5,186,943 of OX345665.1, forward strand.
TTCAAATTATTACTGCAATTGCGTAAAAGTCTATTTACATCGCTCTCAAATACTTACAACGCAACAAAATCAATTTTAATAAAATTTGTGAGTAGTAAGCTTTAATGACATAGATAAAAAAGTTTCAAGTTGTCAATGTAAACGTCATATAGCAACTCATGTCAAAGTTACTTGTATTCAAGAAAGAAAACATTTTGTTATTTATGTTTGATTTCCCACACAAAATCAATGGATAATGGTACTGCTGAAACAAATTAAGGCCCTCCTTGACTACCTCGACTACCACCGATATTTGGCGCTAGGGCATTAATCTAGAATGCCTTATCTTATCCTAGAGCTATCTCGAAGGAAGTGGAACGATCTCATAAAGAAATGGTATTAGCTCAGACTCGCCATCAAAAACGGGAGACGAGTGGAGATTGGTAAGAAATGCAACTACTATTCTATTCTACTCCATTTTTTATCGCAAACAAGTACAGAGAGCCCATAATACCATGTAGTTACTTAGTTAGTTTCACACTATTACAAGCATAAACTAGTACCTACTAATTTTTATTATTATTGTTATATTAGCCCGCAGTGTCCCACTGCAGGCCTCCCCCCCTTCTTCCACTCATCTCGGTCCTCAGTAAGAAGAACCCACTCTTTGTTGTATAGGTCTACCTACTAATACCTAATAATAATCTACCGTTCTTTTTCAGTACTACAATGAATACAAAATATGAAAATGTATGCTGTCGTCGCTTCATTGTTGCAACTACAAAGATTTACATGGTCTGCGGAGCATTATTTTTCCCACTCAATCTTCGTGTCTTTCGAAAACATAACACAATTATAACCTACCTATGTAAAACAATTAGACAAGTGTTTATCTTAGAGCGCTTTTGATTAGTTTAAGTGTTGTTTTAATTAGCATAAGTGTACATACATTATTATATTATGAATAAAAAATGTGTATATAAAAAATGGTATTTATTTTTACTCTAAACCTGCAGATTCTTGGATACTCAGTAGAATACAAGATTTTTTATGCCAACATAGAAATTTTTGAATGAAAAGTTTAACTGATAGCAATAACAGAAAACAATGTGGTAACAGCTTATCTTTAAAAACTAAAACACAAACTACAACAATGCATAATCTCACATGTGGAGTTAAAAGTGTTTAAATGAATTTATTAATACTATTTACATTATCATCATGACAGCCATTATCTTGTCGACATGGCTGATTCCATGCCTTGCCACTATTTGCCAACTACAGCTTGCTGCATTGCTCGACCGGCTAGAAGTTTTGGTTTGACTCTACAACAACAGCTTTCAGCGCTGGCTTTCAATTCTTCTGCAATCTGTAGAAAATTATAACAATGAATGTATATACATTATGTATAATTAGGATTTAGGTACAAAGTGTGAGGGGTACTAAACAGCTAAGCTAGCTTCTGTTTTAATCATGACGATATGGTAAGTAAAAGGTCTCGAGTTTAAGGGAGACAGACACTTATCTGATTTCGACAGTTTCTAATCTATATATAGGTATCATATTCATGAACTCACTTGCTCTTTAATTTGTTGCTTTGATCTCTTTGTGTTGGCAAAGGAACATATATGGGATAGACCAAAATAAGTGCCACCAACACCTCCCTCACAGCTCTGGAAACAGCAGGCTATGAGCGACAAATGCCAGTGCAGTCAATATCTGCAAAATAAATTGTTTTAAATAGTAGGTACTATCTAGTTACATAAAATAAACATTGTAAAGCTTAGGCAAGAGGGAATTTAATCAACAAAGATAGTTTGTTTTACTTACATTGGTCATTATGGAAATGCCATCAGATCAGTACGGCCGGCGTTCCTTACGAATATGAGGATTGAGATCTTCCGCTTATGTTTTGACTGTCCCCTTGATAAGACGATAGGTTTTTGTATTCCTTGTCCTGCAATGCAAGGGGTCCAGCGTCTTTCGCAGAAGAGCTCTAGATCGTCGCCGGTTTTGACGCTCTAACAGCCGGCGAGAGTTTATAATGAGTTGCAGACGCGCTCGAATTAGGAAACTCATTGAACTTTTTATTATTTCACTATTATTTCACAAGCACAATAGCACCGAGAGCTACCTTTGTTCAATCGTCCATTATCTCGTCAAAATCTCTAACCATAGCCGTCAAAATAACAATAGAATTCCATGTTTGCTGCCTATCGCAAGCGATACAAGAGACTGTGATTATTAGAATGCGACAACTTGTCACAATTGTAAGTTTCATAGATACGACCACGATACAACTGAGACTGAGAAAGATTGTGCTTGTTGGATACCAATAGGTGTCAATAGTGGCGATTTAGACGCGATACTACTGTCATTGTGAGGAGATTGTGTTAGTGGAATTAGGCCCCAGCTTGTGTTACGATGATTGACCGAATTATTATATTTCCTTACTTACTCGTAAGGTTCAAATTGCAAAAAAATCAGAGAACAATAAATATAATGAAAACCAGTATTTGTACCTTCCACCCTATCTCATGTTTTTACATCCCCACATTTGCACAATGTTTCCAACTATTTATTTATTTAAGCCGGCGTTGTTTAATGATTGGGGCGCTTTGATTGAGGATTGTGACGCGACTGTTCGTTCTGTCGTTTGTATTGTGTTGTTTTTGTTGGTTTTGTTGTATGTACTAGTATATCTGAATCGTCTTAAATGCTTATTAAGTTGTTTTTATTTTGATTAGGTATTTCATTCAACTAAGTTTTTTAATTCTAAGCAATGCACCGCCTATTTTTTGTAGAATTAACATTCTGCTGCTTTATTATAACTAGTAAGCTGTCAGTTACACGCCATTTTTGTAATATAGTTACCTAGCTGTTAGTTTTTCTAAAATTGTAGGTATAATAAATAAATATTTTGTCCAACTGGCTCACAGCCCAAGACCTAAAACGGGTTAGTCGCGGATGACTCATTATTGTAAAAACTATCGTAGTTTCATTACGATAGTTATTATGGATATAAGTGGGCTCACTACGAACCTTATTTGTGTTGGATGAACACCAACATTTTATCTTTGTGCTTCCTGAATTTATTAGTAGGTATTGCTAGTTTCGGCACCGTACACTCATAATTAGCACGATGATGCTTAAAGTTACATACGATATAACATTAATATTTTTCTCTTATGCCTACAAACCGACGGACACTCTACTGTCCAACTCCCAAACTTTTGACATAACGTTTAACTACCGAAAACTATCTATTTTCATCCCATCTCACTCATTCTGTGCAACTCAAAACTCACACAAAATTAGTTTTTGACGGGCTGAAATGTTATTCTTTTAGCTTGTTGGGGAATCGATGGCTCTGTTACGTAGTCTTTGTCAACTTTGCATTTAGGTGTACGGGATATATGTATACAAACATAAATAATACAAAAAAAAACAAAATATGATAATGATGATTCATTGTTAATTGAACGTGTCTGGTTCAACACTTTTCTGCTATTGTCAAGTAATGGAAAATAGTTGTAAATTATCTGAGTTATTCAATTATAAAGATTGTATGATAGTTTCACCACAGCCTATTGTTATCTTGCAGGGTGTAACTACGTGGAGGTTGACTTGGGAGACAAGATGTTGGAGTCCCCCTTACTCCCCTGTACTTAGCTCTCTTGTCTCTTCCCGTAACTCGTATCGTTTTTAAATTTGTCTATTTCATTACGGAATTTTTTTTTCAACTCCGTCACCCAAACGGTGAACAAATCAATGAAAAATATTTTTATAGCTATGATCCTACAGAAAATTTATTGTATTCAAATGAATAACTTTTTAAACTGGAACTCATCAAATGCTTGTGGTAGAAATTGGCTTGGCGATATCTACTGCACGAAGAATAGAAGTCAGAAGTCAATAACTTAATTTCTAAACATACTTACATATTAATCACTTTTACAAGACACGATAAAACAAAGAACGCACGCTTAATTTTATTATTAAGCTTAAGCAAACCCTTTCATAAAGCCTTATTATACTATTATTATACATACATATTATAGTGTAAGAGACCACGGTAATAAACCATCTAAAACTGTAGTTACTATTCTTTCAGCTAGTTAGAAAATATCTCCTAGACGTTTATTTGGAAACTTTACACTGCAAAGTTTGTGGGAACGTTTGAAACAATTTATTGAGCACTATAACACAAGTAAATGGCTGTAGTTGTTTGACTATACGAATCACTTAACATGACCGTGCATTCTCATCAAATGCTGAAGCTCCTTTGATTTGTGTGGAGCTATAAAGCTTTGAAAACGAGCGATGCATTGCGATATATTCTGATTATATGTGAACATGATAATAGTCAGTCTCTGACACATAAGCTGGTGGATTATGTACTTACATGTACAGCGTAATTTTTCAGAAAGATTGGGAAGATTGTCTTACCTTGTGGTCACAGGTGGTCAGGACAAGTCTTTATATCAAAGCCCGTTGACAGCCTTGGATTAATTTTAAGTATAAAAAGTGTAAGAGAGTACTCTAAACTATTTTATCCGCTCTTTAGTTATTTTTTATCGTATAACTTGATGGTTTTGAAAAATCAAAAAACAGACTTTAAATTCCTAATAATTTAATTAATTAATTAGTATTTACACAGTTTTTTTAGTTTTTGTAAGGGTCGAGTATTGTGGTGTCCTGATGATCTCATGTGGAGGGATGAAACTAGTTACGACTTGCTTTGATAGATTTTTTCATTGTTTTTGGTGTGTGTGTTTTTTTCTACAAATAGGTTGTTTGTGTATTCAATTTGTGGGATGGCGGGCGGAACACGCGGACTTGTTAGATTCTATCGGAGAAGGTTTAGGTGCGGAATCGTAACTAAATATTTTCTGTGTAATGGATTTCCACAAAGTAACGCCTGAATCTTTTATTTATCTCAATATTTATGGCTTAGTACTTAAGTCCAATTTAGGTATATTCCAGACTTTATTACCTCGACGCTAAATTTACAAATTTCTTACTGAATTAATAGTGTATACTGCTCAAACAATACATCGATTCTGATGAAGCTTACACAGGCTCCATCGATAAGTCACGTATCCGTATTGCCATTAAATCTGCTACTAACATAGCCAATATTATGTATGTTATGTTGCTGCCCAATACTAATATAGGTAGATCTAACATTATCCACTGTTTTTACACATAGGTACAATTAGGTAAGTAGATTGGTTATAACCCGTACACGTACGTACATACTCGTATGTTACCAATTAGGGCCATATTAGGGCTCATGATAGAAAGAAAAATCCGTAATGTCGGGTCGCCGTCATCGAAATCGATGAGGAGGCCATATTATGTAACCACTAACGTACTTTATTACTGACGTAACCATAGAAATCCAGGGCACGGTGCAGTGACCCAAAGTGGACCTTGTCTTCGACACCAGGGATTGCCAGTTAAATCTGTCTCCAGCCATAACTGGCAATCATAATTGTTTCAAACCAGCCAACATTTGTTAAGCTACATAATCATAAAATGATATGATTTTTTAGTAAATCGTCATTCTTCGGAGCGAACGTGTTCTGGGACCCGCAAAATAGCTGGTACTTAGAAATATCTTGGCGTCTTGTCTTGCTTAAACGTCGTCTTCTTTAAGCTAAATAATTGAATATTCGTGAGACTTATATAGCTACGCCCCGCGGCTTCGCCCGCGTGAAAATCTATGTGTCAAAAGGTTTATAAACCTTCCTCTTGAATCACCCAAAAACCCGCATCAAAATCCGTTGCGTAGTTTTAAAGATCTAAGCATACACAGGGACAGACAGACAGACTGCAGTAAGCGACTTTGTTTTATACTATGTAGGGATGAATGAGTCAAGAGTCGCAATCAAGTATTCCACTCGTAAAATACCTTTCGTCATCAGCCTATAGTAGTCCACTACTGGACATAGGCCTCCCCCAATGAGCACCATAGCGCCCTGTCTTCAGCTTGCCGTATCCAGCATCTACCTGCAGTCTTTCGCAGATCATCATCCAGGTGGGAATTTGGAAAAATACCTGTAACTATTAAATATTAAAATACCTTCATTAACACATGTCCTGCAACATGCTAATACTGCAGCACTAGATCGTAAGTCAATGAATAGAGCCTGACAATGGGAACGCACAGACGAGTTAGATCATAACTTACCAAACGGCTAGTTATGGGGCAATGAATTTATTAGGTTAGTTAACATGAATTTACTGTCAGTTGTAGCAGTGTAAATATTATACATGCATCTGCCCACGGCTGGTGCCTGATATTGCCTGATACCTGATAAAAATGATAGGGATTCCTAGAATAATACGAACTGTTGCGAAATTATGATTTAAATTCGCTGAAAATTCAGCTCACTGCGCGCAGCGTTCTGTAGAATGTATTTGATTAAAATGATATTTTTCGTAGAACTTTGTCGCTCGGTTAAAATAAATTCCAGACTTTTTTGTTAGTAGTTGTGGTAAAATAACAGAAAAATTGAATGTTTTACTTTTATTGGCACTATTTTTCGTCGAAAATATTTATAAGCGATAAAATATTTCAATCATTAAACGTTATTTTATTCATTTAAAGCAATTTTATATATTTAACATAGGTACTCTGATATTTGCACGATGTAGCGTAGGTTAATATTACGTCTGGTTTTTAAATTATTGCTCACTAGCTGCGCCCCGCGGCTTCGCCCGCGTGGAAATCTATGTGTCAAAGGGTTACAAAAAACCTTCCTCTTGAATCACTATATCTATTAAAAAACTGCATCAAAATCCATTGCGTAGATTTATCGAGATCTAAGCATACATAGGAATAGACAGATTTTACACCTACAAATGTGATTGATGTATCATATCCATTAAGTCCATGGACGTCTTGTGTTGTTGAATAAAACGGAATATACTACAAAATAAATTTCAAAAATAGTGAGATAATAAGAAGCACCTACAAATATCGGTTGACGACGGATAAGATAAGGACTACCTACATGTGCATAAATTCTAGAGGTCTACTCTTTTTCAACGAAAAACGAAGATTCGTTCGAAAGTTCCCGTAATTGCTACTCCGGTTTCATTTCGTTACAAACCTTCGTTCGAATGAAAATTGTTAAAGTAGAATCTGATAACTAGTGGACCGACTCGATTCGGTAAACGTAGTGTAGGACGCCCTCTGACCAGGTGGGATGACGAACTACGAAAGACTGCAGGTAGATGCTGGATGCGTCAAGCTGAAGACAGGGCGCTATGGCGCTCAGTGGGGGAGGCCTATGTCCAGCATATTACATTGTACAATTATGTATTATGTACATACTTACAGTGTAAGCGCCAGCACTACCCGTTACGCCATCCACTTTGTACCCATAATTGAATCACAATACGCTAGACAGGCAGCCTCAGTATCGCCTTGACAATGATATGCTTACCCAAGGAGACAGAATTGATAGCGGGTTATTGGGTTAAGACGGAGACATTGACAGCCTAAATTCATGTCTTGGAGGGAATTAGGTTTGATGTAGGCATCGAATCATTTGATATGGATATGAGCTAACATAAGGCCCAAGTCATCTGCTAGAATGAAGAGATAAGAATATTAATAAACAATATATAAACCCACAACTGCCCACAACTAGACTACACAAGATAAATTTATCTTTTAAAGAGCAATTTATACGCTTCTACAACAAAACTCCAAGTGAGTTGCAAAAATTATCAATAAATAAATCAAACGAATTGTCAAATGTATCCTTAGTAAAAAGGCTTGTTACAAAATATCGGATTATCTAGACGATAAGAAAGCTTGGGACGAGCTTTGCTCCAACTCGAAAACTCTAACAAGGTAAAGGATCAAATTGGTCACTTTATTTTGTAGTTTAACTTGTGCAATAGATAAGCAAATCACATATGCTAGATACATAAGATGAACATACTAGTGGTTTCTTTTTCACTTCTTCCACTGTTGGACAAAAAATTTAAGTAAACATTAAAATATTGTTATTTGATAATAATGAATAGAATAAAATATGACTTGTCTAAGTGCTAATTTGTAAGCCTAAATAAATAAATACTTATTGATTTTGATTTTGAATAACATTTATTTCAACACACGTAGATACAGTAGGTGGCGTTCATTGTTAGCAGACCCATAAAAATATAAATAATTAATATTAAAAAAAACACTATCAACTTTCGGTAAAGAAGATGGCAAACCATTTTATATAAAGCACCAAATTTAATAATATAAAATCAAAACGCATTTAGTTCGAGACTTGGAACCTGCAAGAGAGGTTGGCAAACGATGAACGCCACATTAGGTACATAAAATATTATAACTTAACTTACATATAAGCTAAGTACTCAAATGGTGACGTCATTTCGAGCTTTGCTCCAGAAACCTGTGCCAAAATAGATCTTGACTCAGCATTTACTAAGCTATTGACGCTCAGCGTTGTTTTCACCCAAAAACATATACGGTCAGTGTTACAGAAGTCAAGTGAGATACAAAAAAGAAAGATCAAACAACATTAAGACCACTCATGAAAGCAATGTATGACGTGACTTCTTTTACCGACCTTAAGATTTCTCTAAAGCGCATCTAATATAAGTTATAAAAAATATTGCCAGCCTGCGCGTTGCGAAGCTGAAGGGGCGCGTGCTGGGCAAGCGTCATGTCATGGGCATTGAAAGTGTTATATATATATATACAAACAAATAACTGATCAACAAAAGTTTATATTTCATTTTACAATACAATACAATACAAAAATACTTTATTGTACACCAGATACAGATCATTGTCAAAGAAATTACATGAGACAAGTACAATAGTTAGTGTAGTTTTGTAATAAATCACTGGAATTACTATCCAAAACGTAGGATTTCAATAACATGAGAATTCTTACAATCTTACTTCCTCTGAGAAATAAATACTTGTTATGGAAGTATTTTTCGTGAGCGAAAACTAATTTCCCCAACCACTAGAATAATCACTCGAAACTTTCATACGAAAGTAAACAAGACCATTTCAATAACCGACCTGCTCACGCAATGGTTCAACATAGATCGTATCGAATAATTGTCATTATAAGCGGTCGTTTGCATCAAATAATACTTAATTTCAATTCCCTGCATTGAGCACACGTAAACTTGTATGGAGTATTGCCAATAAACTTTGCAACGCTAATAAATAGGTTGACTTGTAATGTACATTAATGTTGAAGCTAGGAAGAATTACTAGAATATGCTGGTATATAGCGGTTTCCTGCAGCAAAAAAATACATTTTTAACCCACATGTTGGTTGTGAAATAAAAAAAAACGAAATTTTGATATGACCGCTTAGTTCATATATCAGTGCCTTTAACCACGTTATTCTGTGGTTAAAGGCACTGATATCTTTTAACTATTTCCTATGAATAAACTTAATAGCATAAACTTTCTTTTTCTTATTCACATTTTTTTACAAAGAAAGTAATAATCAAATAATAGGACCAAATTATAAAAAGTATTTACAATTGAAACAATTGAGCTAATTGCAGCCTATTGCAAACCATCTACAGGTATCTCATTGCCCCGCTCTGTATGGCAATTATGATGCGTTGCGCCAGATACGAGTACTTACCAGCTCTCGGGTCACGCATCCCATTTTTTATTTTCATTTAATTATTTCAAATAATGCGGCTGCCCAAATTCAAAACCTAGTAACAGGTGATTTGAAAAAAAAACGGTTTTTGGCATTTTTCGACCTACTAGACAGTATTGAAGTGATGTGGACCTTAAAACACCCAGTTTCATACTTAATTTTAAAAATTTTATTTAGCAAGTCTAAGCAATTTGGCGTGATTACGAAAATTTCCTTCAAATACAACTTCTAAACTTAGTATGCCAGAATACAAATTTAAAACCCTAGCAGGTCAAGCGACTTACTATGTTATGAATTTGAAATACCAACTTGCTATGTTTTGAATTTGGCGCCGATTGTAAAATCAATGACATTTCGTTTAGTAAGTCCAGTGACATTGCGCACGAGTGTTTCGCTCTGTGTTAAAAAAATAATAAAATGAGTTACAAGCAATTTTATCGGTCCAGGCGTATAATGCGTGCTTTGCAGAACGAAAACGAATGGAGGTAAGCATTAATTTATTCATTTTAGTTAGGAAAATGTAAAGAATCGTGATTTAACCTCAAAATAGAATTGTCGTTGCATTATAACATAAAAAAGCTAATAAAACTAGTATGTTGTGCTGGCTTTCGAGTAATGAATGTGCCAAAGCCTATTTTTCCTATTTTAAGGGTGTATTATGATAATTATCCACTAAAAAGTTTAAGGTTATAACTGATTTACTAACTCGTTATTGATGCTGGCTGATTGTGTTATTGTAAAATATTTCATGTGTTGTAATGAGAGAATCGTGTGTGGATTGCATGCACTTAAGAGTTTTATGTTTTTATCTAACATGTATTTATGATAAAATAACTCAAACTATCTTTTATCACTGTTTTTTTCGGTAGCTTCCATTTTGTTCTATGAATTAGGTAGGTAGTTATTACACTATTGCTAGTTTTGTTTAGAGTCGTGCAAGATCAAGTGAAAAAAGTAGAGGTTCCGGTTTAAAGGGCTTACGCGGCGCTAGTGGCGCTCTCACAGGTTATTAATTATTACCTCAATAAATTAAATTAAAATATCAGCCACAATGGGCATTAGGCACCTTGGTAAATTTTAATGTGATACCATCTAAAAAGTTTCTAATTAAAACAGTAATGTACATACAGGGATGTTTATGACAAAAATTGCCACTTCTCATTAAAATACGCCCTATGCCATATCAAAAGATACTTACTTACTAGAAACATTTTATCGAAGTGCTTATTTGTGACTGATTTTTAAATTTTATTGTATTAACAGAGATAATAATTTAATTAGTGTGGACGCCACTAGCGCCGCATAAGTCCCCTTAACTTCTTGCCTTATAGAACAAAACGAGACTACCCAAACAGTTAAAGAAAGTTTATTTTATTTTATTTTTCTTTAACCAAGCTATTTAATTAATACTTACTGCTATGTTATTGCATTTTTTGTTTTTGGTGTTGGTTGCGTGTGTTTAGCTTGTTCTTTTTTTTCGCTTTCAGAGGAAATGATGAGGCTAATAAAGATACTGACCAAACTGTTATCGACTACAACAATCCTATCCCTGGGTCATCAGCTAAAAATATAACGATCTGTGATAGTATCGTTTCTGATAGTAGCCATGGATTAGATACTGCTTACTTGAGTGATGACTCCGTAGCTGATCCCGATTATATACCTTCGGTAGTACAAAAGCCTACACTGCAGTTGTTTGATGATAACTTCGAAGATTTTTTTCAAGATCTCGATCTCCTAGAACCTACGTTTGCAATTGAAAATCTGCCCCATCCACCTCCGATGCAATCCCCTGTACCAGAAATGCCAATTTTCATTGCAACTTACCCAAATACAATTATTTTCGTTGACTCAGAACAAGCAGATGGCTACCGTCCACCAGCTCGGTTCACTGCAAATTATCCAGGCCCCATATTTGATACGGGTACATTAATCGAAATTTCAAATAATCCCAAAGAAACAGCAAAGGTTATAAAAAATAAAACGATGCATCCCATGATAACTAAAAAGTGTGACTGTAAATGTAGACGACGTTGCAATAACTTCACAGAAAAACAGCGAGAGGGTATTTGGAATGGTTACTGGAATCTTAACTATACTCAGCGCCGCCAGTTTTTGAACAAATGTGTAAAGATTGCACCAGTAAAAGAGAAATCTACATCTGTTCCTAACCCAGACAAAAAACACATTAGAAACGAGTCAAGGTATTACTACTTTTGTCTCGGGAATGAGGAGATAAATGTTTGTAAATCATTTTTCCTGAATACTCTGGGTCATTGTACTGATGGTGTTATTACCGAGCTAAGTAGAGCTTTAAAACGGAAACCCTTTTACGAATCAGTTAAAGAGAATCGAGGTGGTAAGAAACCTAGGCTATCAAGAACACCGATCGAAGACCATATCATGAGCTATAATCCGGCATTGAGCCACTACAGGAGAAACAACGCACCGTTGACACGGTACTTGCCACGAACGCTTACGCTGCAATTTATGCACACTGACTTCATATCAAAGAATCCTGATATCAAATGTTCCGTTGAAACCTACAGAAATACTATGAAATCAATGAAAGTTTCCTTAAAATATCCCAAAGGAGACCAATGTGTTGATTGCGGAGTATTCGAGGAAAAGATTAAAAATGAAAGTGATGCATCAGCTATCGAAAGTTTACAGAATGATTTCGCTCAACACAAGATTAAAGCTGAAAAAGCTATAAAAAATTACAAAGAAGATGCGAAGAAGGGCAACGATACTATGGAACATTTTTTTTCTATGGATCTTCAGAAAGTGACATTATTGCCAGATATGCCAAAAATTAAAGATTCATTCTTTTTGAGCCGTCTAGTGGCTTTCAATTTAACATTTGCACCACTATGTAAAGATGCAAAGATAAACAGCAAGTGTGTTGTGTGGCATGAAGCAATGATGGGTCGAGATGCCAATAACATAATTGATGCACTGATGGCTTTTCTTATTTCGGAAAGAGATGTGAAAAAATTAACACTGTGGTGTGACAACTGCACTGGACAAAATAAAAATTGGTTTTTATTTACAGCGCTGGTAACGATTGTGAATTCTGAGTGTATTAATATTGATACTATCACTCTGAGATTTCTCACTAAAGGCCACACCCATATGTCTGCTGACGGCGTACATGGAAACATAGAAAAAGAAATGAGGCGTAGAGATGCAGTTTTTGATTATGATGACTACAAGTCTATTATAGCGAACTGTAGAAAGAACATTGAAATTATTGAAGTGCAAAAATCATACCAATGGGTGAAAAAGAAACGAGTTCCACGGCGTAACACAAATGACGATCCTCTCAGCAAATTTTTGCTAAACCCAGTGGTTGAAGCTAAATTCGTCAAAGGATCACGAAATCTGTTCTATAAAACAGATTTTGATGAACTTTACAAAGAACTGAACTTCTTGATGCAGAAATTTAGTGTCAACACTATCCCCCCACTTTTAGATACTATCCCTCGAGGGGTGAAATCATCAAAGAAAGATGGTATTGTTTCAAAATTGGTCCCCCTAATGCCATTGAACAGAAGGGAGTTTTGGCTGAATCTACCCACGAGTGATAACTCCATTGATTTGCAAATTGATGGTCAAATCGTTACCAATAACAACGAGTAGTTTTTTAACATTGTCATTAATAATGATTTTAGCATAAGTTTATTTTTTTAGCTTTAGTTGACTGTTGAGAATTTGAGTCATGTTTTAATTAAAGAGTCCTTTGAAGTAAGTTAATAAACATCTTTTTATAAGTCAACAGGATTTTTAATTTTATTCTGCATTCATAGGTACGGACAGCCACACATCAATATAAACAAATCTGTCAATTTTTTTCCATCGATTCTCACTTTAATGTCAAATACGTTTTTCATTTGACTGATTGTAGTAACCAGCTGATGTGTGGCTGTCTGTACTTTGGGATTATTTTTTATTCTTATAAACACTAAGTACCTAAAATGAATTTTTTAGTCTACATTTACAATAGAAAATCAAATTTATAACCTAGTAAGCGGACTTACTAAGTTTTGATATTGTTTTTCCAGTCATATTTGGGTAAATTCACAAATAAAAATAAAGTATGAGCGATTTAAGTGTAACTATAGTTTAAAACGATTACGAGTATTGCAAACTAAAATGTCAACAATATAGCACAACTTTTCGCCAAACATCCAAATCGCTATCTCTTTTGGTTTCTTCGGGCTAACGAATCAAAGTAGCCAACACGTTTTTTGGCTCTCCTGAACATTTTTGTTGGAACGAGTTACTATGTTTTGATTTTAAGCAGCCGAATGATTCTCTAGGCAAGCACTTAGCTACTGCGCTATACACTGGCTCAAAGGACTTAACGAGGGAGATAGACTCTGTGATGATCCAATTGGTACAATTTTTGATTTAAAAAAATATACCTATTTAGTAAATTTTTACTGATTGTTAAAAAATTATACCTCAATAATATACCTCGCTTTTTGTATAATGATTTTTGCGAACTGAAAGAATAATTAAATTAAACCGAAAGAATTCACATGTTTGTAAATCTGCCACCTGATCCAAATATAGAATCACTGAATTATAGCAAATATTACGGAAATAGTGCAAAGTCAATGACCGGAATTTTATTACTTCTGATTATAATGGACGGACATATTTCAGAAATAACTGCCGTATCTCTCTTATGCCTCTAATATTAAAGTGCAGAATTGTGCTGGATATTCTACTCCCTACGTTTAGGGTGCATCAATGATTTCGATGTATCGATTATGCTAATTTTATCCACGAAACTCCATTCGTCACGCTCTTGGAGCAAGCACTTTTTCAATTTTACAATTCAATTGAATATATTGGCAGTATAACATGCTGTTTGTCAATAAAAAGGGTTCGGTTTACTGATTTTGTTTTCAATTGGTTTGATTAAATTTTTGATCAATGGCTGTTTGACTTATTTTTGGTTTTGTGGTTTGTTTACATCCTAATTCTGAGATAATAAAATTCGTTCGAGGACGAAGGATTTTTTTAGCTCGAACCAGACTGAGAGCAAATATTTGTAAACCTTTCATTCTAGATTAGACCTTCGTCTGCATAATCAGATATTGATAAATAAATAAATAATGCTCGACAATCTCCAAGCTATGCAGGGCTTGTGATATGGGTACTAGATCAATGGATATATTTTATTCAATACATTAGGTTCAAAGATATATATTTGAAACATTATAAAAAAAGTAATAAGTAATGCTGGACAAATAATACAGCATTATCTAGCCCCATGGTTAGTAGAGCTTGTTTTATGGATACTAGATAACTGATATACATAAGATAGATACTTTTTTATTATACATAGAAAAAACTACCAGAACAACCGGAACAAATATCTGCAGATCGTACACACAATCGTTCCGAGGCGGGAATCGAACCCGCAATCTCGTGCGTCGCAGTAGGCGGGCCTTCGCCCACCGCGCCACATCGGTCGTCTTTTTATATTATATTTCATCCTTTTATTTATATTATAATAACAGAATACTTACTATAATCATTGTCTACATCAACACCAGCTTCTATATCAGTAATATACGACTCTGATAGGTTGATCCTGGAGATCTCGTACAACCCTGTCCAATATCGATTGACCTCTGAGTTTTTTTGCCAATCTGTCAATCTTGTCAATCTCACCTTATGTTAAGTGACGATATGGCTGAAGATTTATCACGAACATCATTATAGAGGGTGTAAGGAGGACTCCAAGATCTCGTCTCCCAAACCAACCTAACCTGCACGTGGTACAACACTGCTAGATAACGAACTAGGCTCTGGTGAAAATATCATACCAGCTTCATAATTTGATAACTCATTAGTTTTACAATTATTTTCCATTTCTTGACACTGGCAGAGAAGCGTCCAACCAGACACAGCTGCCATTAACAAAGAATCATCATCAAATAAATTTATGCAATTCGCGCCAATATTCAAACTACTTATAAGAAGATAGAAATACATTTTATTAGATAAACAAGAATATCGGATTACTGCAACATAATACGATTTCAGATAAGGAATAATAAAACAATGTAATTAAAATTAGAGATAGAATTTTAGTATAAGGCATGTTTGTACTTAATAAATATTCAGTATTCAAACTACTAGTCGTGTGAATTACTCCTCCTATAAACCACATTTCACGAGTACTTGCTTCTCGTTCCTATAAGTTTTTATTTCAGTCATTTGGTCGACATAAAATTTTCCTTACAACATACTATAGCAAAGTTTAGGCAGTCAATCAACATCATAACTGCAACCAGTTCAAACTCGTCGATCCGATAACTTTTCAAATAAATCCAAATTGATAAAACATTGAAAAGGGAGGGAAAGTGGTGAAAATTTGATTCGACGTATCCCGGGAACCGCGGATCGCACTAAAATTTACGAGCGTGTTTACTTTACGCCGATGTAAGTTTGTTTATCACAGAATCGAAGGGAGCCGAGTGAGCTGACTAGTGTTGTACTGTAGAGAAAAGAGCCAATTTTCGCCAATTCAATTTTGAGCAATATTCGGTTACTCTCTGCCCAACGTATTAGTTGTACTATAGAGAAAAGAGTCAATTTTCGCCAATTCAATTTTGAGCAATATTCGGTTACTCTCATCAGCCCGACGACTGTTAAGACTTTTAAATTCACCAATCTTTCAGAAAACGGATGCTTTGCTGTCATAAAATGTTTCTGTAATGGCTGCCACTTAATACTTAGAATTTTACTATGTAGGTATAATGTTTCATATCAAATGTTTACTTTTACATAGCAATTTTTATATGTTACATAATGGAGGAATTTATTTTGGTTTTTGTATATTGTAAGTTTCGTTATATTAAGTTCTATGTACCTACTGTTTATTTCCCAAATAAAATAAAATAAAACAATAGCGATAACAAACGTTACTCATTCATATCCCAATTATGGCATATATTATGGGATTTAAAGATATCCACGGGCTCAGTGCATTTGACACGACTTTAGAATAGAACATAAATTTTTTTTTTCATTAATTAAATAAATAAATAATGCTGGACAATTAACACAGCATTATCTAGCCCCATGGTAAGCAAAGCTTTGTGTTATGGGTACTAGATAATAACTGATATACATAATACATTACATTACATAGATAGTTTTTTTTTATTATACATAGAAAACGACCAGAACAAATATCTGCAGATCGTACACACAATTTGTTCCGAGGCGGGAATTGAACTCGCAACCTCCTGCGTTGCAGGCGGACCTTCGCCCACCGCGCCACATCGGTCGTCTAAATTAATTAATTGTTAATTACATCTTTTGATGGTCAATTTAAATTTTGGCCGACTCTGATACGTAGAATGGTACAACACTATTGGTAGGCACTGCTGCCGGTACCCCAGGCAATGAAAGCAGATAATTCTGTTTGCACTACACAAGGCCAACAAGGCAAAGCGGTAAAACTTGATCGAGAAATGAATTCCCTAGCAATAATGAGTTGATAAAACACTGGTGTTTGGTAACTATATAAATTTCTCGGTAACAATCTTTCGTTTGTATTTTAATTGTTGACATTTTCTTGTGTTGAGGTGTTGCTTGCGTAACTTCCTTTCTAACGTCCGGTGTGCCCGGTAGGTGCTGTGGTGACTGTATGTTTGCCAGTTTGATTTGTATGTATGAACCTCAATAAAAGATGAGGCTATTTACGATAGGGTCATAATTTTATTCTTTGTTTGAGGTAAGTTAGGTACATAGTTACTAAAAGTACGTCGGTATCTTATTTTTTTGTGTTTTAATGAGTGAGAGAAAGTTGTATATATATATAAATTGATAAGAAAGATATAATAATAATAATTAATAATAATTGATAATAATTATACGACCCAGACTCGGTCGTAGCCTTAATAAAAGTTGGATTTCTTTATATTTTTCCTGTGCTCTGTTACCAAAGATGAACCTCCCTGAATATTTGGGCCTTACATTTGTTACACCCCGTATATACCTACTACATACCTATGCGTAGAAAGAACGAACGTTATTGTAATTTTTATTTAAACCACCCCTAAAGGTTCGAATCTTACTTTTTGTTACACCCTATATAATTTGGTACCTATACATTATCATCGAAGAAAATTATTAAATATACGAGTACACCGTAACTTGTAAGTGTCAAGTTTATGCAGGCGGTAATGTTCATATTACACGGACGATTAAAGTCTGGTCAAACTTACAGCCGATGAAACTAACATGTTAATGATGAAGATAAATTCACAGTTAGTTATGTCACGGAGTAACCGACATTGCGAGCACAAAACAATCAGCCTACATCATGCAGAAGGATTGCTTATACGCGAGAACGCACGCGTTCGCTTTGTTTCTATGGACACTTTTAAAGGTTACTGCTATCCTCCAGCCAACACTGATGTGATCTCTTTGTAATCAAACAGCTGTTAAATCCGATTTTCATTTAGTTTCCGTGTTTTTTTTCTTCCTAAATCATTACTCCCTATTGAATTGAGATCTTTCCTCCTAATAAATATTGTTAACAATAATATTATTATCTGAAACTCGACTCGAGCTCGGAAATTTTAGTTTTTATTGTGTTTTGTTGGGAATTGAACCCGCAACCTTCCCTCATAATCATAACCCATGTTGGCTCATAACGGAAAAACATTTTTGAGATATTATTATTAAGATTACCTACCCGATTAGCTTACGCACTATAACAACAAACTCACATCTAATTTGGCTGGAGGAAAGCTTTAGTTACATGGAAATATAATTAGAAAATTCTATGACACATATTGACGAAGTTTCATCTCGTAATGTAATTTTTGGTTTGGGTTGTCATTATTCGACTGCTACAGCGATGAGTCACACGTTTGTAGTATAACCCGAAAGAGTGAGCCTTCTGGTTACCGACTTAATTTAGTAGGCAGCGTGTATTGCGTGTGCCCGCCTTAATCTACGCCGCATTAATAGGAATCATTAATCATAGTTTTAATACAATTTAACCCCAACTGGATTAATATATCTTCATTCAGGAAATCAGACTTTTATCATTCAAACTGTTATAGAAAACCGTGGCCGCGACTAAAGCGGTTACATCTATTGTTATGAATTGAAGTGCAAATGCTACAAATGTTGTTGGCTTTTGTTGTTGTACCATTGTGTACAATTAAACGTGGAAAGATGTAATAATCTCAAATGTCTCTTTGTGCTTTTTATCAGGGGTTGAATATGCGGGGTCAATATTAAAAGTAATGACAATAATAGAAAGAACTGTGGGTGAAAACATATCAGCTTGTTCATCTCCAGAGATCATGTAAAAAAGAAGACGATAACATTTTGTATTCATAAAAGCATAGACAAAATGTTAATGAAAAGAACTATATTTTTGTATTATTTCGATTATCATTTCAAAATTATGTTGATAAATAACGTTTAATAAATAAATGATGCAAAACTTTATTTCTAATTATATATTCAAACGCGATGTTTTATTCCGACCATAATATATTATTTTCATTCGTTTATTCGAAAAAAACATCCCCAAACAAAACATCGTGGGAACAACAAACACCACTAATGAATAGCAAACCCATAATTTTACTAATAATATTAAACATAATAACACTTTAATAAAAAATAATTCATAAAACATGTGCCGTTGCCATAAACGGGTAACGCAACAAAATATTAAACTGTCATAAATTGTCATAAATAATGGCACACCCCGAATTTCAGACGTCAATGCGCACACGACTCACGCTTTACTAGATTTGTACAACCCCACGTTTAAAGTTGACATTCAATTCATTGTCATACTTTGTTGCAGTTTTTTGCAGGCAATGTGATCGTTAGAGATAAAAGGATGCACAAGCAAAATGAATTAAAAATTCTAATGTAAAGTCAAGCTAGTCTTAAATATATGTACATATATATATTTTTTAGAAGATCTTACAGAAGTAACGGACCATAGTAATTTCTCTGCAAGTTCTTACTACCATGTCTATTAGTTTTGACGACCGATGTGGCGCGGTGGGCGAAGGTCCGCCTGCAACGCAGGAGGTTGCGGGTTCGATTCCCGCCTCGGAACAATTGTGTGTACGATCTGCAGATATTTGTTCCGGGTGTTCTGGTCGTTTTCTATGTATAATAAAAAAATATCTATCTATGTAATGTATTGTATTATGTAAATCAGTTATCTAGTACCCATAACACAAGCTCTGCTTACCTTGGGGCTAGATAATTCTGTGTGAATTGTCCAGCAATATTTAAATATAATAATTACGTTAGTAACGTATTCTTTGACTTTACCATCTCAATGTCGCCGGGCACGCACTGGGGCCGATATCTGCTAAAAATAACATGTACTATGACTTTCGTATCATTGCAGAATCGTCCATAGATGAAATAAACTCTGATTCTCATTGATAATACTCGTATATAGATTTATTTTGCATAAAATTACAAACGATTTATAAATAGTGTTTGCTATTTGCTCGGAGAGATTGATTAGAATGTATTCAAACTTTTCTTTCATCAAAGGTAAATTGCCAAAATGTGTAATTCTGAGACAACACAATTGTCTTTGTGAAACGTCATTTAGTAGAAACAAACGGTCTTAATATATAACATGCATGTGATGTTGCATGTAATAATTGGCTAGTGACTATTATGCAATACGCAGATTCCCCATACAAAATGAACATAAATTATAGGTAAATTCATTCAAATTTGGAAGTTGTTTTCTTTATCTATAAAAACTCTGAGTCCCTACTCATAGACAAGATATAGCCCAAACCACTTATCGTAGAGACTTGAAACTTGCAGGGTATTTAGGTGTTGGTACGCTGTGGCAGCATAAACACGTGCCGCATTGTTAATAAATATAACAATAATATTTTTTTTTTTTTGCTGGACAATTCACACAGCATTATCTAGCCCTATGGTAAGCAGTGCTTGTTTTATGGGTACTAGATAACTGATATACATAATACAATACATTACATAGATAGATATTTTTTATTATACATAGAAAACGACCAGAACACCCGAAACAAATATCTGCAGATCGTACACACATTTGTTCCGAGGCGGGAATCGAACCCGCAACCTCCTGCGTCGCAGGCGGACCTTCGCCCACCGCGCCACATCGGTCGTCTGGTCGTCTACATATGCATGTAATGTTGCAAGTAATAATTGGCTAGTGACTATTATGCAATACAGGCTATGTCTCATAATATAACCGCAACTGCTTAATTGGTGTAATTTCAGCGAGTAATTATCCGACCATTACAAAGCTCTGTTTAACACTTTGATTGCTGAAATCACACGGTATGTGTTTTCTACAAGTGACTAATATGCGTAAATCCACACTAGCGCAGCGGCTGAGAAAATACAGATCTTTGTGACTCAGCACAGCCGTAATATTTTTCGAACGAAACGCATGTGCGGCGCAACACAACCGATGTGTAGAGCGGCAGCACGAATTTTTTAGGATAAAAAAAAAGATGTCAGTCGTCCAAAAAAATCGCAGTGAAAGTGTTAATCACACTCAATAAAATAACGGATTTACTAGACCATGAGAGATGTGTAAACTACTTAACATTTATCAGTGATATTATCACAACATTATTTAAACCGAAGCATGCCTATTACAAGGAAATAGAACTAAGAGAGAATCTAATTTTAAAATTTTGGGGGACATTTTAGAAAATCTCGCGCACTTTTGCACTTATATCTTTTGCTTTTTTTTGGACTTTAATTTCAAAATTACCTGAATAAGACACTAACCTCAATGTAAGATGGTAGCACCTTTAACTTATAATATCTCTTATATAGCATTACATATGTAATGGTAATAATATAATATGTAATGTATGGTAGGTACACCCTAGCAAAAATATCACAATAGCTTTCACAATTTCTTGCATTTACAATTTCAAACTACAATGCTAAATAACCACACTCTAGGGAGTGTGTACGTAAATAGATCGAAATCTGAATGTTACCCGCTGTCCCTCCCCAAATATCCCAAATTATAGGTTAGCCCCGAGGCTATTTAGCTAAAGTACATTCGTTAATAAGCTGTGTCAACTATTGTAGCGATTTGGCAGTTGAATACCGATTTTGCCATATGCTGTGGGAATTGGTACCCTGTGGCGATCAGATTTTACTTTATCGGCCAATTCATATTTAGAAAAGAAACTAGTAATTTGCTGGTTATGAAATTTGTATTGTTGGCAACATTATTAGCAGCTTTTTATGCAGCTTAGTTATATTTTATAAACGCAGCGTGATTTTTTTTTTATTTTGAATCGTTTCGTTGAGAACCGACAATTTATAGCAACAAATCGAATTCGCTATGCTTTATTTCGTTGTGACTCTTTTATACGGATAAGAAAAGCTCCTAAGGCAATACACTTACCCAAAACCACCCTTAACATTCTTCATTTTCTGCATTTACAATATAATATTATTATACTTATCATATCTATTTGTTTAATTATACATTTTAACCTCTTATTGTAACAACAACACTTTTCTCCAACTCTTGGTTTTTATTTTACTTATATGTAAAACTTTGTTATCTTTAATCTGTGGACCGTTACTCGAGACACGACGTCACCCCAATTTAAGGTCTAGCCTGAAAACCAGTGTCATCATCGTCCTCGGTCGATAATGAACAAGCTGAGACGGGACCTTATTAGCCGCGCACATAGTGAAAGACCAGTTTTTCTTACTCTACTACTTATGTTTTTCTGTATTTATGTATCTTTTCCTTTTTTTGTAACTCTGTTTAACATTGTGTGTGTGTTGGCTATAAATAAACTCTTTTATTCTGTTTTTTGATAAGTTTTAGAGCAAAAATGTTTCTCTGAAGCGTTAATAATTTCACTTCTTCCATCTGCATACCAAAGCTTGGGAAAATAAGATAAGCCATCATTAACACTTGTAAAGTAGGTACATCAAAGAATGGGAGAGTCCATTAGCACATTCGAAAGCAGGATGTTATTGATGAAGTGATTTTGGTTATCCCACTAACATTCGATAGATCATACCATACTGACCCAGTCTGATAAAAGTGCTTTAAAGATTGTGAACTAAAATTGATGTATTTTTACTATAAAAATGATCTTTGAACACGTATTTATTCAAGGTCTATTTCCTATTTATCTTATTAATTAGCAGGGTTTATTTTACAAAATTACTAATGATTTTACCTGAGTTATTATTACATATCATTATTTATATAGTCGTAATATAAAAAGCACCATTGTAAGACAGACATAGAAATAGGTAAAAAATTCTGCGTACAATGCATAGAGCCTCCAATATGTTAACTGCCTTTCAACAGTGAAGTACTAAGTTTGTAGATAATAGTTTAATAGGTGCGAATGTTGAAAACCAATTTGAAATGAAAGTTCCTGCACGCGATATAAAGTAAAATCGTAAAATCAACCTTATCTTTATGGTCACATATAAAACTATTTTCATTTGAACTTCTCAGAAATTCAAAGAAGGTAAGTACTTATTACATTCTTTTGTTTATTTAGCCCACACGCATAGTATTTTGCGGTCAAAACTATTATGGAATCTCAGAAGCAATCATGCAATTGAGGTAAAGATTTAAAGGCGTCCAGTTACTTTGGACACGGCTTCCTCAAAAATATCTTTATTAAAGAACGTTTCATTATCTCGTAATAACGCTCACACTAGGTCAATGTAATACAAGTAGAAGTGGGTTCACAAGAGTCAGAGGTAAAACGTTTACGTCATTGCAAGAAAATCTGCGTGTGACATTTTCTATCTCAACCTGAAAGGCTTCATTAAACTTGTGAGTCATATTTATTTTCTTCGGAATTCAAAATAAGAGTCAAGAATGAGAAGGGTTTAGACGACCTATATGTATTTAAAGTTTAAAAAAGAATGCTATTTTGTATTCAGGCGATTACCTCAGATGTATATGTGACTTAACCTTCCTGAAAGAACGTAACCTCGCGACACGAAGACTATCTGAAGACCGACTTAACCTAAAATCTTCAGAGTTGTTCCTACTAATACTACGTTGGTTTACAGGTTTATTTATAATTGAACAAAACCCTATCAGAGGAATCACATTAATATAACAATGAAAACAATATTCTACTTAGTCATCATAACTTTCGTATCAACATCGCTTACATCTCAGTGCTTACGTTAATTTATATGACGTAAATATAACTGCACCAGCTCTGGGTCTATCAACACGTACGCGCTGCGTATGTGTGCGGCCCCACGCATAACGTGGGCACCCCTCGCGTTTCATTAAATACGTTTCCGCATATCACGCACTATGTCATTTCCTCTACTAGGGACGTGCTAGCGATAGTTGCAACAACATTATCGATAAAATGTAATAAATCGAACGAAAATTTATTTAGCTTAACAATTTCGCATAGCCTTTACGTAATTGTAAAAAACAATGGCGTGTCATGTATTATACATATAGAGATGAACATACTATTGGTTTCTTTGTCACTTCTTCCACTAGTGGACAAAAAAACTAAGAGAACAGTAAAATAATTCTTCTAGTATAAAGTATGAGTTGTCTAAGTGCTTATTTTGTAAGCCTAAAGAAATAAATGCTATTGTCTTTGACTTTGTAAAATATTCTGCAAGTTATCACTGTCCAGTAGGCTTTGCTTAGGCAACTTAGTGAAGTCATTTGCCTATATACAGGTATACAGACAAAAGTTAACACCGAATTAATATTGAATGCGTAGAATTTAAAAAGATAATTCCATCAACTTCAATAATTTATTCTTCCCATCGGAATAATGATCATTTGTTTATGATCAGTTAGGCTGCTTCTACATTGTTTGCGACAGTCTGCAGTTAGCTAAATTATTCGCATTATAACATACAACTTATAGATACTAATTACAACTAGAACATGTAGTAGTTGTAATTAGTATCTATTAGTTGTAAGTTTGTTTGTTAGTAAATAATAGGTAGTTTAAAAAACGTGGATAGGTTGAAGGGATAAAATTTTTGGGATTGAATGACATATTTCCTCCATGTATCATCATAAACATTCGTCTTTATATTAATTAGTAGTAGTTAAGAAGATCATCGATATCGATGATTCAGAATCAGAACAGCATCTCCCCACTCAGTTCTCTACGTGGTTACCATGGGAAGCTATTTGCGGATTCAATCAAATCCACAGAATGGTAATATTATTGGCTCAACACAGTTATTACGTTCGTGCCTAAGTTTCCGACATCATCAGCTTTATTAATTTAGTTGAAAGTTAGAAAATGAATTACTTTGAAGTTTAAAATGAGATTGGAAGAGCGGGAAAACTAATCTGTCCTAATTAATGATATTTCGGAGCTTCATGATAGAGTTTCTACTAGCAAATAGGATCTCTGCCTAGATTTAAACTTTTGATATGATATTCATATTCAAAATAAAAATATCTTAATTAAAGAAAGTGGGTGAAAAAAATTCTGAAATGTCTGCGCAATTTTCTTGTTTGTTTTAGTGTAAGAACCCTCTACACTATACTATTAGATTTTTTTTGAAAAATAATAAAATCGGTAAAGCCTTTCTTGCCGTCGGTTCTTTGCGAGATATGGCCGGCCCACTGCCACTTCAGCTTGCTAATTCTCAGGGCTATGTCAATAACTTTGGTTCTCTGTCGGATGTATTCGTTGCGAATCCTATCCTTCAGAGAAACTCCGAGCATAGCTCTTTCCATAGCTCGCTGAGCGACTTTGAACTGGTGGACCAGCCCTATCGTGAGTGTCCACGTCTCAGCTCCGTAGGTCATAACGGGTAGGACGCACTGGTTGAAAACTTTCGTTTTCAAGCATTGCGGTATGGATGACAAGAAGACTCTACGTAGTTTCCCAAACGCTGCCCAGCCCAGCTGGATCCTCCTTTTGGCCGCCTTCTCGAAATTATTTTTACCTAACTGCAGAATCTGCCCGAGGTATGTGTATTCGGAAACATTTCGAGAAGGTGACCATGTACGACCACCGGCCCTGGATCAATGTGTCCATTGATCATGATTTTGGTTTTATCAAAAGGGTTAATTTATTTTTATATAATTTATTTTTTTAATTAGATAAATAGATGAGAAATTATGTGGTTAAGTACCTAGGTTACATGTTTATATAGGCTTGTTTTGATGTTAGGGCTTTTTTTTGTATCAAACTCCTCAAAGCTATTTTTCCATATTTTAATGTGCAATTTTGCTTCACAACTTTGTAGGTATTCACACTCGAAAACATATTTAAAAAGCCTTAAGTACTACACGTAGTCTTGTATGCTTACTTGAGAAGATCACCAATAATAAGTAGGGTCAAGGAGGCTACAGTGACTCGGATTTTTTCAAATGGGTGAATATTGAGAAAATTATCATTGGATTTATCTAAAACTTGTACACATTGCCGGTTAGGTATTATAGTTTAAAACTGCATTATTAAAATAACACTAAATATTACTAAAATAAAATGAGAGGCCAAAAACTAAACATCGGGAATTGAGCCACTGTGTACACCTAGGTGTACACAGTGACTCAACCCCGTAGTACACAGTGACTCTAGTAGTACACAGTGACTCAACAGTAGAAATAAAATGAAAGATTATTACTTCAAATTATATTTATATTGAAAATCAAAAGACAGTTATATTTCTTTTATAAAAATCAAAAACTTAGGATATTTTCTACCCTCTAATCAGTTCACTTTTGGTTCTTATAAAGCTATTTATCATTATAGAGATCAACAGTTACTACACATTTAATCAACGATGTTAAACTAATCATAATTTGAACTAGAGATGCAAAAGACTAGTAGTTTTTTCTTAAAATTGAACAAAAACTACGATTTTAATAACTAATCAATTATTCAGTCTTGTCAACTATAGTTAGATAGAACATTAATAAATTTTAAGAAAAGTGAAATCAATTGGAAAATTATATAATGGTCTGGTAGCAGTTCCAACCATTGAAGGCTTTGGCAGTATATATTTTAGATCATCCTCGCTAATAAGCGAAAGATCTGGCTTATTAGGCATAAGGAACTTTTTAGTGCCTGGCTTGCGTTTTAAAAATGATATGTAGTATTCCAGGTCGCTATTTCTTTCTTCTAATACCTTCCCGATGTACAAAGATCGCTGTTTCTTTGTTGTCAACTCCACTATAACATATTCTCCTTCCTTGGGTGAATGTGGTAAAGGATTCATTAAGTCTTTCTCTGTTATAACCATCTCATCATCAGCATTTATATCTTCTTCTGGCGATTCCAGCCAACAAGAATCATCATCAGAATCTGCTAATACAACTTCATCGTGCTTTTCCATTTCATCGTCGCTATCTAGTATTGTGCGTGAAATTTTTCTTTTCTTGGTCTCGTTTCTTCTTTTAATCATATTCGTTTTTTGCTCTATCATAGTCTTTTCAGGTGTATCGGTAGGTATCAGGCTACGTCCAGGTTTCCTTCGTTTTCTGTTTGTTTTTCTTGGTCCAGCTTTTATAGGGTCTCTAAATTCAAACGGCGATTTGAAAGTAGGTATTGCGGCCGAGGTAGATGGTGTTTCAATATTGATCAGCATGTTTTCCACAGTAGATTCTAGTTCATTTGCTACATCAGGCACACTTTCCAAAATATGCTGCTCTCTGGGCGTAAATTGGCTAGAGTCATCAGGCTGGTTTGCAAATGTTTCATTTAGTTGTTTTGAAGCATCAGATGTTTTTTGTCCAGGATTTTCAGTCAAAGCTATTGAAACAGATGGCCCGTCAGAACTTATTTCAGGTGTTATTGCCCGAGCAAACTCCTCAAGTAAACTTATAGAGTCAGGTGTCGAAGCACCTTCATCTCGAAGATCTTCTGGATTAGGACGATCTGTTACCGAACTGGGTAAAAAATCTTCATCAGTGAAAATAAAACGATCGAATGGGTAGATACCACACTTTGCAAAAGAGTTCGTTATATTTCTTGGCGTCATAGCTTTTTGAAAAGCAGATCCTATTATTTCACCTAAGTCGTATATTGTCACTGGTTTCCCAGGATTTCTCAACATCCAGGAGTCGATTGCAGCGTTATAGAATGTCTTGAAAGGCCCATAGATGCCGACGTCAAGCGGCTGCAGTTTGGCCGATGTGTGAGGAGGAAGTGTCAGAATGTGCACTCCTGCAGTTTTTGCCAAGTCCAGGGCTTCTAAACTCAAATGAGATTCGTGGTTATCCATGATTAAAATACACGGATTTTCTTTAGTAGCATTCGTATGTTTTATGAAGTGTTTTATTACCTCTGGAAAGATCGCTGTATTCATCCATCCGGTAGGTGTGGCCAATCCAAGAGTTCCAGGTGGCGTGTTCTTGATCATGTGATCTTTGAAATTCTTCCTAGGAAAGATCATGACTGGAGGCAAGAAATTCCCACTGGCGCTCACGATACAGCATGTTGTTACCAACGTCCCTCTCTCGCCGCTTGTCACTTTTCCTATGGTTTTTCGACCAATCGGTGCGAGAACTTTCTGAGGTTTTTGAACCGTAGTCGTAGATGTCTCATCCAGATTGAATATTCTGGTTCCATCAGCAAAGTTAGGACTCCGAGAAATCAGGTTCTCTAAATTATCAAAAAATTTTGTGACGTTGCTTTTGTTAAAGGCTGTGGCCCTGGCGAGACTGCAGGCTTCTGGTTTTTTCAGGGTGATGTTATGTCTGCGCCTGAATGAGATTAACCAGTCCTTCCCAGCCATTTCCTTCTCCTCCCATGATGCAGGCATTTTCAAATTATTTATTTTAGCACTCTGATATGCCACCCTCCGGCTTTCTTTCGCGGTTAATCCATAAAACAAAAGAGCGCAATGCGTAAAATAGTTTTCAAGGACAGTCTCTTGTTCTGCTGTAAAAATTCTGTTGACTGAATAGTTGGGTTGCAGCTGTGAGGGTAACAACTCCTCAAGCGAAGGACTGTCTTTGGTTTTCCAATAATATCTCTTGAGTGTAGCAAAAGGAACATTAGCTCTCTTTGACGCCTTTCGTATAGATTCCCCATTCCTGATTAATTTCAAGCCCTCTTTAATGTTTTCGTGGGGAGTATTTCCAATTTTTCGTGCAGTTTGTGGTCGCGGCATACTACAAACAAAATTAAAAGGTCAAATTATTTTATTTAAAAGTGTTGTCTATATTTGGTTATTCAAAAAACATTACTAATTAAGAATCAATAACATGTAGTACACAGTGACTCAGAGTCACTGTGTACTTCTTAGAATTGAGCCACTGTGTACGACTACGCCATTTTGTATATATCTTATCATAGCATTCGAGTCAAGTAATAATTACGATAAACAACTACATGAATGAGAACACTATAGTATTAACTAATTGGTAAATACAAAAGGCAATACAAATTGTCACAGCCTGATGTATGAAAACAAAAGAAACTCACCTCAAAAAGTAATTTTGTGGACACGAAAACAAAAACACGCCCTCACATCACCGTACGACGCTTGA
This sequence comes from Eupithecia dodoneata, assembly GCA_947044415.1. NCBI lineage: Eukaryota > Metazoa > Arthropoda > Insecta > Lepidoptera > Geometridae > Eupithecia > Eupithecia dodoneata. The sequence goes on from OX345665.1 coordinate 5,216,133, forward strand.
CCCGCCGACCGACTGGTTAGAAGTTGTTTGGGGTTCACATGCTAGTATTGTGTGACAAGGAGCGAAATATCTCGCGCGTTTTTCGGGTAATAACATGAATGAGTCACTGTATCCGACTGAGCAACTGTTGCCTCCCTGACCCTACTCTACGAGGAGCTTAACCTTTTCAACAGCTTGGTTCTGCCCCAAGCAAGTAGTTACAAAAGTGTTTTATAAAATTGCAGTGAATTATGTGGCTTATGAATAAAATTACCACGCTATTATCAATGTCACGCGAGCATTTTCGAAGAATTCCTGTGAATTCACAGAACAGTAACTAGTGAATTTAGGGTTATAAAGGTTATTGTCGTGTAGTTTAGGTCCATCAATGTATTTTGACAGAGTTGTTTAATTGATGACAGCTTAGTAGGCTGGTGACATACATTATTTAGTGTTTTTATCGCCCAATAGCAGTTTATTGCAAAAAGGACATATCCAAAATACACTACAAAACATATATTATCTGACACCTTGGGGTTAGAAGTTTACAATGGTATCCGCCTATCTGTAAATTGGCAGCAATAGACATCGGAAATTGATTAAAATTTCGTTCCCAGAGTTTGATTACTATTGATACAGCTTAGAATGAATAAGTTGATCAACTTTTGGGATCAACGATATCAATATAGCAGACTTCTATTTTTGTTTCTCTATGTAAGAGTTATAGTTTTTCCATTTATTTTCGATAGTTTTCTATCTACTTACTACAAGAATTTTCACAGGTATTACTAACCTGTGAAAATTCTTGTTCAAAAACTTATGTATTAGTCTCAGTTATTGTAAAGTAAACTGAAAAGTCTGTAATATAGAGGTTAGTAGCAGCTGCGCTCCCCTACAATGTAGCAATATACACTTTTGTCCGTTTGTATTAGCTCTAAACTAAATTTTTTTTATTACTCAAGTCAGCTACATCTAATTTTTCTTGTCGATTTAACGCCGTCTAAAGAGACTTGCTTATCGTCAGATGGAACTCAGTTATGTCGTTGAGTAGGCAAATTGGCCAGGTTACTTTTGCTACGTGGCAATCAAAGTTTATGGAAAGAGTGGCTACAGAATTCCTCCAAAAATATCAGATTGATTATCTTTCACACGCTGCAAAGTTCCATAAACAAAAACTGACAATTATGTATCGAGAATTAAACGAATTGGTTTGCAGTGAACGTGGCAATGCCACGAAATGGGGTGCCAATGAGGGAGTGAAAGTGTGTTTGGCACCAGGTTATTGTCACAGCTTAGTGAGAACCGTCCGTTTACTTTATCGAAACAAAATCATAAATCCAATGTCTAGAAACATCTATAGCTTGTAAAGAGCGAGGTATAATATTGGCCTCACTTAATTCACTAAATCAAAAAATTAAAGTCATCAATAAATAATGCTCAATGGGTGGCCTGATTGAATAGAAACCTTGCTCAGCTAATCTCTTGAAATTGTAAAATAGATTATTTATTTAGATAGAAAACTATCGAAAATAAACGGAAAAACTATAACTCTTACATAGAGAAACAAAAATAGGAGTATGCTATATTGATATCGTTGATCCTAAAAGTTGATCAAGTTATTCATTCTAAGCTGTATCAATAGTAATCAAACTCTGGGAACGAAATTTTAAACAATTTCCGATGTCTATTGCAGCCAATTTACAGATAGGCGAATACCATTGTAAACTTCTAACCCCAAGGCACACCCATACGTAAAAATAAAAATTACCATCTGTAGAAACGAAACTCATTTTGTTAGTAACACTATCTAATTTTTCATATATTTTGCAAGGGATAATCTTCTGAACTAGGTACCACACTGACTGTAGCTAAAATACATAGATTAAAATGGAAAGAAAATAGTTTACTATAAGGAAGATTTTATTACAAGGATTATTACAAGTTTTATTTTAAATGGCTAACAATAAGTTAATTTCGGTTGTGTGTCAATCTCTGATATTGAGAATCAAGAAAGTATGTCAAGCAGAGTCTTAGGCTTATCACATCACATCAACAGCCTTTACAAGTCCACCGCCAGACATAGGCCTATGAGGCCTATGTCTAGCAGTCAGCAGCGCCTCTTAAGCTAATCATTCTGTCATAACAAACAATCATATTGATAGCTCGACCAACGCAGAGACGAACAATTATTACACTATCCTTTTGATATAGACATCAGTAAGAGTATCACTTCTATCGACCACATTTAATCCATGCCCAGAACTATACAACGCAAGAACGGTCACTGATATAGGGATGATAATATTGTTTGGGCGTATCTAATCTCCATGGTTACTGCGGTAATGTATTGTTTGCTGGTGTAATTTATAGTCCTTTTATCTCTCAGCTTTGATTTGTGTGATCGCAGATTTGAGGATGTTAGGAACTAGCTTTTTATATGATTCCCTCATTATTATAAATAAATAAATAATTCTGGATTCACACAGCATCGTCTAACTCCAAGCTAAGCAGGGCTTGTAATATGGTTACTAGATGACCTAATAAAATACATTACATTGAGAGATATTTTTATTATAAATAGAAAACGACTAGAACACCCTAAACACAATGTCTTCTGATCGTACAAACGTTTGTCCAGAGGCAGGAATCGAACCCGCAACCTCCTACGTCACAGACGTTCCTTCGCCCACCGCGCCACAGAGGTCGTCAAATACTAATTCAGTTGAAATTTTGAACATTTTCATGTTGGATTGTCTGTCTTCCCGGAAAGTTAGTGCCCTTGTCAAAGAGACTGTCCAGTCTACCATTTGCCGCTCATTAGTCATTACTGTTTCGCGGCGGAAACCCAGCTTTGCTTATATGTCTAGTGAGGCCTATACGGGAATGACAGATGCGGATGCAGTATTGACATCCGGTATTGACATCCGTGCGTCCCAGTAGATAGTGGTCTGCACGGCGGCCCGTTGATGCCTCAGTTCTCGCTTGTTATTTAGCTATTGGAACCACGCTTCATTATGGTTATGAGCAATAAATTCTTCCGATAAATATTAATCCTGGGATGAGATTAGACCATGTTAATTCATAGTTAAACTAGCGGCTTAGCATCCAGAGATCTTCCGCACGCATTGTTCCTATGAAAACGTTTTAAGTTTATTTCTTTCCCATGGTAACTGATTTATCGGATAAAAAGTAGCCTTTGTTTTATTCCAGGCTCATCAGTACCTGAATTAAAATTTTCAGCATAATCCGTTAAATACACAAGTAACAACTTCAACTTCTTATTTTTATGGCTCGCTGTATTTATGCTGCCACTCATACACACACTTCTCTGTCAGTGTCATGTTTAAAGAGTCTAAACCAGCGTATAATTTTTTTTCTCTGTTCATTCTACTTACTGTTTTTTTTACTATTCTTTTTTTCTGTTTTGAGCTTTTCTCTCGGTTCAAACTGAAAACCAGCGTTGTTCCGCGCCACGCGTGGTTCAGCACATAGCTGAGTTTGATCCTTTTTGGCTAGCAGGCTAGCACGGTAGCCACGTATTATTATTATTTTTGTTTTTTTGTAGGCTTATTTTATTTATATTTTTGTTATACTGTGTACTGTGTTTTTTATGTGTGTTTACTGCTTTAATTGTGGAGCCTGTTATCTTTGGCCAAATAAAACGTTTCTTATTCTAATTCTTAAGTACCTAGTTTTGGCGTGAAAAGTTAACAAACATCCATACATTCGAACTTTCGCATTTATGATATTAGTGTGACTTTGGAGGAACTCATACTGTTTTTTTAAGAGCAAGTAAACATTCGATCGTTTAACCATAAAATTTATTATAAATATTTCTTAAAAGCCTAAGTAAGCGATACCTATTAAGGTATCTACCCATTTGCCTCTTTTAAGTAGGTAAGTATATGAGAATTATACGGCTTTTCCCAAGATAACTTTAGTTTTTATTACTTTAAAAATAACATCGAAAAATAGTTTACACTTTTTAACCACCTAAAATATATGAAATATGTTAAAGCCATTTATATATTGTTAAAAGCCAATAAAAAGTTGTCGAATTGTAACCTGTCGTTTAGAGCTTCTTAAAAAGCCATTTAAATGAAAATTAGTTTAGTTATAATTTGATAACTTATAAAACGATATCACAAGATATACTTCTACGGTAGCTTAACTATGAAAATGACGTTTTACAGTTGTAGAAAGAAAGTACTTTATCTAATTCTTTAGGCAAACAAAATAAGCACTTAGACAAGTCAAATTTTATACTAATAATTATTGTCAAATAAGATTGTTTACTTTTCTCTTCAATTTATTGTCCACGAATGGAAGAAGTGCAAAAGAAACCACTATCCACTATATCTCTTTGACGACATTTTATTGTAAGGTAAATCAGTCATACCAACACTAGGATAGATAGATATATAATATGATAATTCTTTTATATATATAGATATATAATTCTTTATTGCATACTTAGTTTATACTTAATTTTTTTTATTTTACAAGTTAAATAAAAAAAAAATAACTTAAAAATACATACTTATAAATACAATTGGCGGTCTTATCGCTCAAGAGCGACCATGGATGGATAGGACAGGATGCAACGGGAGCTTTGTATTTAATTCAAGCAGCAATTATTTGATCAGGAAGAAAGAAATAAATTCATTTTATAGGAACCTTAGATACTGTTTTATATTTTACTGTACCAACAGGTACCTACCCAATTCGTGTTTAACACGATATAACCCATTAAATTTAGGCGTTCGATCGAATAATAAAGTGGTGCATAGTTATTTTCTATTTTTAGGTTGGTTGGTAGGTGATAACTGTGATAAGGTATATATTGTTTGGTTTTTTAACTTAAGTACTTATGTTAAAAAAACCAACGATAAAGACACGTAACGTAAGTGTTACACACGGAAAGCGCGGCACAGCATAACAATGTGCATTCATGACGACCGAGGTGACCGCGCCACCTCGGTCGTCATGAATGCACGGGCGAAGGTCCACCTGCGACGCAGGAGGTTGCGTGTTCGATTCCTGCCTCGGAACAATTGTGTACGATCTGCAGATATTTGTTCCGGGTGTTCTGGTCGTTTTCTATGTATAATAAAAAATATATATCTACATACTGTAATATATTGTATTATGTATATCAGTTATCTAGTACCCATAACACAAGCTCTGCTTACAATGGGGCTAGATAATGCTGTGTGAATTGTCCAGCATTATTTATTTATTATTTATATAATTATTCAAATATGGGCTCTAAGCCAACGACATCTAGCTCATAAGTTGTGTATGTATCCTGCGGACGTGGAACTACGCTCTCAGTCGCTTTATGTTACTAACGTAAAGATTTGTAAAAATCCATATGAAAATAACTGCTTTTCACATGAATTGCGAGTCCGAATGATGCTTAGGTACGTTAGTAACGTTTAAGTTAATATTTATATTATGATACATATATTTAAAATATAATAATATAAAAATGTTAAAAGTTTAAATAATGTCTATGTTAAAATGTTTATCATATTTTCAGCAGCAAGAAATGAGGTAAAATTATTGTAAATATGCTTTGTGGTAATAGCATATTCACAACATTTACAAAATATTATTATGTAAAAATTAATTTTTTTAAAGAAAGGAAACGTAATTTATTGATACACAAAGTATTTAATTTTATAAGAGCTCTAGTTATAAGAATTTACCTATACCTACCTACTTGCCAACAACGACTAACATTTTTGTATCTCAACATCCTATAATCGTGGTTGTAGACGTATCATAAAATCAAAGCAAGTTTTATAACCTGTAACGCACTAAACACATCGGCAGAGAATGTTTTGAGGCGCGCTGCTAATTAGTGGACCACCAAAGAAGTTTAAACATCAATAACTTCAAATTAAATTGAAATTGAAACTTCGCGTAAGGAAACTGTGGAGATAAAGTTTGGAGGAAACGATTTTTTTCCGATAAGTCGGTAGTAAATGTCACATTGCATTGGATCGAAATCCGAAACTGATTTTATTTAGGGAATTTTTCGAATGACGATCAAAAATTCAATGTATGGGTTTTAATAACACATTCACAGCCCAGTTGTTCAGTTTGATATACTGGTTAAGTTCAGCACGTGTATCTATCATTGGCAGTCAATAGTCGTTGTTCAAGATATTAGTTCAATTTTATTAGCGCTTGGTTGGGAATTGCATGACATTGATGACCGATGTGGTGCGGCGGGTGAAGGTCCGCCTGCGACACAGGAGGTTGCGGGTTAAAATCCCATATTGCGTTTAAATATTTGAGGTTTACTCGGCTACAGTTACAACCACACAATATTTTCGATTAATATTGTTTAAAATTTTAAGACACAAGATTTCTATCCCTAGGATAGAAACTATCCTTAAAAACAAATAGGTAACAATAAATCCCCAATCATCTGAATCACCAAACAGTTTTACTGGGTATTTTAATCACGAAAAAGCCCTACCATGTCAACACTAGAGGTGAGTACGGTATACAATATCCAACTGAATAACTGTTGGCTTGGTTCAAAAATATCCAGCGTTATTGAAAAATCCGCGTACCGCTAGAGAATAACCGTACGAAGCGAGCGAGCATTGCGCTCACCGCTCACCCACCCACCCGTCAGTCACCCGTCACCCGTCACCCAACCATAACTAATCCAGCCTGCAATAACTATCACCTATTCTAGGTACGCTAGCCTACCATCCACCCAACTGATTTGGTTAGAAATATCTAATACCTCTTGTCATCCCTGTCTAACACCATGATACTAATGCGAGTAAACGGGATAGTCAGTTATTCAAATTACCCAATACCTCTTGTCATCCCTGTCCAACACCAGGATTCTTATGCGAGTAAACGGGATAGTCAGTTATTCAAATAATTCAAATTACCCAATACCTCTTGTCATCCCTGTCCAACACCAGGATTCTTATGCGAGTAAATGGGATAGTCAGTTATTGGGTATCCAATCCATCCATCTTATGATCATACACTGCGTCTAAGTTCCACCATTTTGGTTGGTACGGGTTTGCAATGTTGCATAACAGGTGGCGCGATAATACGGCCTTTTTTGGTGGGAATATATTTCCCTGTATTTGTATAGGTTATGTTTTCTTTTAATGGTGGGAAATTATGTCCCTATATCCGATGTTGCAAAGCATTTAAATGGATAGTAAAATAATTAGTTATTTATTCAGATTCATCCTCAGAGTCCGTATCAATGTCAGATAAATCTGATAAACCATCAACTATTTTCTGCAATTTTTTTGTTTCGGAAACATCGATTGCCACCTTTCTTTTTCTTTTTAATGACATGTTGAAACTCGTACTTTTCTAAAAATATCAATAAGATTTTTAATACGTAGTTTTGATTTTGAATGAAACAACTGAAAAAAATTACAGATTTTTTTATTTTATATATATAGATAAAATAATGGACGTAAAAGGGATATAGGGAATCATTTTCCCACTTAGGAGGGGGAAATGATTCCCTAAAGCCCTATATAGGAGACTAAACTAGGTGGGAAACATTTTCCCTATGTCCATTTCGGTGGACATAGGGAAACCACTCCTAAGTGGGAAACATTTTCCCTATGTCCATTTCGGTGGACATAGGGAAAATGTTTCCCACCTAGTTTAGTCCTGCAAAACTATCACAAACTATTAATTTCGTATAATGTTTACACTGTCAAATCTATCAGAAATATAGTCTTCTTATAAATAAAAGGTCAATTATCTACTAACAAGAATTTTTCTGCTGCTCAGACGAAAAACACTTCACAACAACTCAAATATGGCGCAAATTTGGTGAAAAATACCTGTCCTTCAAGTTTGAACTGATTTTGACATTTGATAATGTGACGTTTCAGAAGAGTGTTGCCTGAGATAAAAAAAAATGTTTTTTGTTTTAATGTGTACTAGTAATAATTATGAAAAATCGACAAACGTTTAAATAAATTTAAATTTAAAATACAAAAAAGTATAACATAGTCGGGTGCGAAATAATTTCCCTATATTTGAATAAGGGTTAATAGTTTCTTTTCTTTCGTTTCGTTTACTTACTTCCGGGGTTGATATTTGTTTGTTTTGTTTTATGTGCTAATTTAATTGTGCTAGTTTCTTTTTATTTTATTTTAAATTCACTAGGTTAGGTTAGTACTCTAAGTATAAGAAAGTTTGTTTGTGTGATTTAAAATAGATCTCTGTATCTGTATAAACTATGTCTCGAAAAGGAGAGGTGTGGAACAACTTTGTAAAAAAGGATAGCATTTATGCTATCTGTAAATATTGTAAAAAGACATTATCATACAAATCATCGACTGGGAACTTAACTTCCCACATAAAGTCAAATCACGGAACAATATATTTGGCTCAAGCTCAAAGTGATTAAAATTCAAAATCAATCAATTCGGTAGGTACCTATTTATTTATGTAGTAAGATAAGCTTATGTTAAGGATAACTGATATACCCAGGTACTTATTACAATCAATAGATATATTTTACTATATACATAGAAAAGAAAATAATAAATACGATATGCAAAGAAATAGAAATTTCTGATATCAACCATTTTCAAATGTCAATTTGTTCCAGCCTTCCAAGAAGACTTCAACGTCACTCAAAATATGTGTAAATGTCAACGTCAAATAGTTTGCTCGCACTTGACCTTTAAGTTTGACATTGACAACTCTATTTTTTTGAATTGTCAATCTCAAACAAAAAGGTCAAGTGCAAGCAACTAAATCAATTTGACGTTGACATTTACACATATTTTGAGTGACGTTGACTTCTTGGAAGACTGGAACAAATTGACATTTGAAAACAGACACTGGCAGAGTCGTAGCGAAAAGCAAGCGGCGCCAAAACAAAAAAGAAGAGGAAATTGACATATGAAAAATGAAAATAGCTTGATATCAGAAATTTCTATTTCTTTGCATATCGTATTTTTTATTTTATTTTCTAGGTATATAAAAAATACATTTATTATTAGAAAATATATCTATTGATTGTAATAAGTACCTGGGTATATCAGTTATCCTTAACATAAGCTTATCTTACTACATAAATAAATAGGTACCTACCGAATTGATTGATTTGAATTTTATCCCTAGCAACGATAAAAATACAACAGAATATGTACCATTCTGTTGTATTTTTATCGTTGCTAGATAAATTGCACTTCTTTATTAAGAATATAGTTAGTGACGACGACGGTTTGTGCATGTACAAATGCACAAACCATCGTCATCAGTCCTTCGTTGGAGGTATGCTTAACTTGCTAAAAATAGGATTAATTTCATCATCATCAGCCTATGTTAGGCCTCCCCCAATGAGCGCCACTGAACTGGTGGACCAGCCCTATCGTGAGTATCCACGTCTCAGCTCAGTAGGTAAGTATTATGATATATAAATACATATAATTATATACATAAAATTTGGGTATTGTAAAGTTATTGGATACCGGTTGGTGCTAACGTTATTCGAACAAAATATCCAACTAATAACTGTTGGTAAAAAAATCCAATAACTCCCACCTCTAGTCAACACACAAAACGAGTTCTTCGGTCAATATTGAACTTGCCATACAAATGAATAGGTACATTCTGACACAATAGGGCTTCCATTTTGACCGCGACGTGTTTGCGCATACAATTCTCACTGCGCTATACCAATGCCACCGAAGTTGGTTATGGTTAACCATCTTTATTTTATGCTTGCCTGGTAGCTAGTAATAAAGTCTAGTAATAAGTGTAAGAGGATGAATTTGGGGAAGGGACGAAATAGTAGGAACAGTTTCACTCACTTCACTACTCCCGCTTAAAAACGGTGACTCTGCTGCTAAAAAATCATTAAGCTAAAAGGATTATTTTGAACTTGTTGAAATAAGTAATTTGAATTGAGAATGTTTTACCAAATTTCGATGGTTTAATAGATTTGCAACTCTATGGTTCGCGGCATAAAAAAAACTACGCGATATGTACCAGGGGAGGTGCACTTTATCACTGAAAGAAGCGTCCTTTGTTTATGTACCTTGACGCGCCATCTTTATATTATCTCTCAAATAAAAAATAGCTTTGCCCACTTGTTTAACACATAACAATTAACACAATGGAAATAAAATGGAAACCATCAGTTATTTTCTCCTGTCTTTTGTTTTCTCCGCTTGCTTAAGTCAGAGTACAAAATATACTAAAAGCAACTGTTCCGTCCTTTCTTTCAGAGTATTATCTCAGTGCAACCAAATATTTTGATGTGGTTTTTTGGTTTGGTTGCACTGAGAAAATACACTGAAAGAAAGGACGGGAAAGTAGGAATGAAGAACTTCTAGAACCAAATTTAAATGTAATTATAGTGACATCTAGAATGTTGACACTGTTGTCTCGCTTTAAAATTAAATTTGCGTAAGGCGTGTAGGTACGGTATATGAAAACCATATTCATTCATACATTCGTAATTGTCCGAGTTCTGATCGGTTCGGTGGATACCTATCAGAGGAAATTAAAGGGAATAAAATTACACAGAAGGTCGACGAAAAGTTTAAATTCGAAAAGTTGTTTTAATTACGAATTCAGATGAATATTTTGTGAAGTGGTTTTGTGTAGGACAAATTGCTCGAAACCTTTTTTTAATTGCTTTCTTTATCAGCGGAAAATAAATCAAAATGGAAAATTTTATGGAATCAGATATAATGCATGTATATTTCCCAACAGCACGGCAATTTTTAAAACTGTCGCTTTATCAAAAATTGCATTTCAAACATTATGTTCTATTTAATCGCCTTGATAAAGGGTCGCTTACAAAACAGATTGACGTACAATAGAGATCTAGATTGACCGATCACCCTTCACGTATCTATAGACGGGCAAATCGCTCCAATGCCTGCAGACATAGAATGAAGTGATGCTGATAATATTCAGTAACAATACATGTACATTAACATAGACAAAACTAGTTAAATTAGCCGTAGGTATTCTAAAACTATGTCTATGCCTATGTCCAGCAGTGGACTGATATAGGCTGATGATGATGATTCTAAAACTAGAGCTCTCGCTATTTATGTATTTATATTATTATCCTCCTATCCTTCCTTAGAACTAATCTTCGACTGATGGATTAATTATTCGAAATTTTTATTGATTAATGAACTTTGATTAATAAACAATATTCACAAAGGTCTGGGGCAATGATAGCAAATCTGAGAAGAACACTTATCAAGGAATGCCTGAATAAATCCTTGAAAATACAATTTGAAAATCACTTTGCGCCAATAAATGGGTCTTAATTGACATCGGCAAAAGTCCAATGGAGAACAAGTCGATCACTATTTGAGGAAATGAAGATGACGGTCTTGCGATGAACAAAATCCAATTTGAAATAAGTGCCCTTTGAATTAATCCACGGAACGTCCGGATGAAAACTCTTTTTCAAACGAGCCTTATTCGAGGAAAAAGATGAGTGCGAATAATATTGCCAAGAGGTTTGAGGAACTGAGAAATAATACTATTAAGGTTGTCTGAATGAAAACTATTTAACTCTAAGGGAATCTTCCGAAAAACGATATACCAATAGGTACATAGTGTACCCACCTTTTTACAGCTATAAACCTTATAAATATCAACTGAACTCACAAGTTTTCTGAAATCACAACCTTTGCGGAAAGAAAAAAGGAATACACAAATAAGGTTTAAATTGACGCAATCAGTAGCTTATAGTAATATGTGTGTGGTCTGTTCAAAGCCACATTCAAATGAGTGATCAAACTTGAGCCATTTCACGCACGACCGCACAAAACAGTAACTAAATAGTCCATAATGCTCACGGAGGCGTTAAGATGAGGTGCTAATCTAGTTTAAAGTTGGGAGCAGGTGCTACAAAGTTGTCGGTACAAGTCTTACAACTAATCAAACTGCAAACCGCAATATTCTAATTAATGGTCACATAAACTGGACTGTCGGCAAGTTAGTTAACATTTTTGTAGTATATTTCACGTTATGTTCGTGTTTTTACCGTTAACGACATTTTAAAGTTTATCGTAGACCTGAAACTATAGGTGCTTTTTTGATGACAAAATATTAACAAGAATGAAATGGTTATTCGTAATACTAGGACACGATAATCGGAGGCGATAAGTGACACAATTAATTCCAATCTCGACTTACCTAGAGTCGAGAAATTTTGTGTTTAAAATATTTCCATTTTAGAGTAGGTATTGCATTGTCCATCTCCCAGGAAATGCCTACATATGAATATCGTCACGGATAATGTAAAAATCTTCAACTTCAATGAAATTATTAGTTGTTACGCAATTATTTATGGTAGAATGCATGTCCTATGCGATGCTCAGGGGTAATGACATAATGATTATGACAGCTGTCAGGGTCCAAAGCCGCTGAGCCGTAAGGTTCTGCGCTCGCCGTCTCTGATACTTATCGCTTTATTCTGTCACATTACGTAGGTACGTAGAACAGGAACCTTTATAAATGATACAAAAGCCGTTAATATGCACGATGAACTTAATTAATAATGTTATAATTAGTGACGTCAGGAATCAGAAAAGGGAACATTATTTTACAATAAGGCATAAAAATGGCGCAAACCGTTTATTTTTTGTTTTGTAAATTTGAACAAAAGTAAAGTAAAAGTAAAAAATCATTTATTTCTTTAGGCTTACAAAAGCACTTAGACAAGTCATATTTTATTATTTTATACATTAAATTATTATCAAATAAAATTATTTTACTGTTCACTTAAATTTTTTGTCCACTAGTGGAAGAAGTGAAAAAGAAACCACTAGCATGTTCATCTCTTATATGTCTAATACATGGTTATTTGCCTATTTAAGTCTAAATATAATATGAGTCAATATTTAAGTAAAGCTATAACAAATGCACAATAACAAATTACTTACAAAAAAAAGAACTTTTTTGTTTTAATTTCTTGTTTTATATGAAATTCATTTTGAAGTCAAAATGGCTACCTAGCTAGATTTTTAATATGTATTCTTTTTTATTTTCTGGACAGTTATGAAGTTATGTTCTCAATAGAAAGGAAGGAAGTCTATCCTATGGTTAGCCATAAGATTGACTACTCATTACGATATCACCTATATACCTATAGACTTCAACTGTTTCCGCAGTAATACCTCTATAGGCACAGGTTATTTGATTGTTCTATTACTAACATGTCACAAGGGTTTCCCAAGTGTCAAAGTGCATTCACCTTTGAACCGTAGGGGGTTCTTTAAAACAACAAGCTTTGCTAAGAGGTGAAGATAAATATTGCTGCTATTTACCCAAGTGCTCGATGGTAGCATTTCATAGCACAAATACGTAGCGTTCACCAGCAGAGTAGATAATTTTACAACTTGGATTACACTTTTTTAGCTTTTGTGTACATATTCGTGCTTGATAAGCTTAACAAAGATGTGGTAGGTTTATAAGTTTACAAGCTCGTAAATTTGTCTTCAGTTCTGGACCAAAATATCTTGATAATAGGTTTCGACACGTTTCAAGACTCGAACTCGAAGTTGCCATGTATCGGTTGTTGTGATGTCAACCACTCAAGACTTTTGAAGATTTCGATCATGAACGACGATCTTCAATTCACATAAAGACCTTGGTGAAAGTATATTTGTATTATTAAAATGAGGTCCCTGTCATCTCAAGTTTTCATAACATGCAAACCACCCCACCTTTGTCCCAGCTTCATTGTACCATCTATCCAAATTGGATAAACTAACGGACTGTTACAATACAAACGTTGTGTGTCTCAGTCTGGTTACGCCTTTGTTTTGTCCACCGAACATGTTTCAATTGTTGCTGCATGTAAATGCTGCTCCCGATTAACATTGAACGGGCAAGTTACATCTAGAACATTAGAAGGGCTTGAAAGATAATTGGACAAACTATTTTCTTACTTAGTTCTATGTAGGTACCTAGTACCTAGTATCGTTAAGCTGTCAAAGCAAATCTTCAAAAATTAGATCTCACTTTAAATTACCTATCGTAAGATGCCGTATTTAAGAGTAGAGATTGGCACAAACTCCAAAAATCCGAAACCGCGTTGGATAAATTTGGTCATAGAACAGTGGTGATGATGTTGATTTGAATCCTTACCCCGAATCTCAACAACAATCTAGCCTTAGTACATTTTTAGTTACAGCCAATAACATGACAGCCTGAAAAATTACCCAACAAGAAACAGAAACAAGCAGTCGCCTTCCCTACAAAGGCAAACAAAAACAGTGATTCAGTAACGTAACTTGTTTCATCAAATTATCAGATTTTTCCTTTGTTTCAGCGCATCTTCGGAACGCGCTGCGTATACCTGGCTTCCAGACGCCAGGGTGGAGTTCTCATCGCCGTACAGCCATCGACAGAGCTCCAGCTCAACGGTCTACGAGAGCGACTGATGGTCATCTCGAATATTGACTTTGACTGGATTGACACTGTGAAGTGTTTATGTGATGTTTAGTGCAAAAGTGTTGGAGAGCAAGCTTACAATAACTGTCGCATGTCGGCTGTAACAGTGAAAGATGAGCGTGTGGTGAAAAACGATTTAAATACTGTACTACGATGACAATGATGCAAAATATAAAGTGTGAATTAAAGTGATGAAAAAACTATATAGATACAACGATTTTGACTATTTTCTAAATGGAATTGATTAAGGATTAAGCTTTCTTGATGTAATTTAAATACAATCTAAGATTTAGGTTAGTGTTCTTGCAACCCATGACACAGAATGATGTGAGTATTATAGTATTGGATGGGTTAGGAGAGGACTGTAAAAATGTATAGTCATAAAACAAGTTTTGCTTGATTTTATTATTGAATTAGTTAGCTACGTGTAAAACATTTTATTCATGTTTTTATTGTAAGTATCAAAAGAACTTCTGTACGATTTTTATCATATTAAGGTGGATCGCCTATTAAGATATCATATCAACGAAGTTTGTCGACAGAAACCGCTAAGTATGAAATATTTTTGCTCATAAATTTGCTAATATCTTCGACTCGAGTACAAAACTTCCTCGTGGTTCCCGAAAATGAATATTTATGACGGGCATCCAGTAATGCGCCATTTATGGACAAAGTTAGAATGTATTCCGTCGACTTATCGAACGGAATTGGATCAGCCCATTTTGAACTTCGATACCTACCTACACCAGAAAATGTAAACAGTTCATGTTGATATTATAAAAGCGAAAGTAATTCTGTCCGTCTATCTGTTACCTTTTTTCGTCTGAACGGATTAATTTGCCAGGGAGGCAGACGGTATCCCAGGGAAGTACATATACTACTTTTATCAAGGAAAAACGCGTGCAAAGCCGTAGACAGAAGCTAGTTAAACAATAGAAACATTTTACTCAACATAGAAAATATCCTAATAAAATGTAGGTACTGTTATAAATTTCATGGATCCAGGAAACGAAATATTTGTGTATCATATAGGATTTTATATACCTACTGATGTATATAAGAATTTCAGTTATGTAGCTATTAACATGTCGATTTAACTGTGTAGGTTACCTTTTGGTAACGGTTGTAAATAATTTGATTAATAACTTGTTGAATTAGAACAGTAGATAGAAACTAACCTAATAAATGTAGGTAGGGGATTGGCATTTGCTGTGATTTTTTTCAAGGCGACTGTTTTTTTTTATTAATATAAAAAGAAATATTTTTATATAGTGAAGGTTTCGCACAAAACATCCTATATAATCTCGTTATCCTACTAATATTATAAAGCCGAAAGTTTCTAATATGTGAATTTTATTTTGCAACCTAAGAAATCTAATCTACTGAACAGATCCAGTTTAAAGGCGTTCATTTAGAACAAAGCCTAATTTAGATAAAAGTTTACTAATTATACCGAAAAAAGCAGAAGCTAGTATTGTATAAATTTAAAATGTTAGTGAGGGCACTTAATTTATTTTTCATTAAAAGTGATAATTATCAAATTATGCAATGAAAATATATAAGCTCCAAAAACAACAATGTATATTTTTATAACGATTGTAGGTATATAAGTTTTTTTCTCTCTGTGTATTCATAATTTACACTACCTATCTATAAGTACCTTATCTATCCCTATCTTATAATTATTCATTTTGTTTACACGCGATGAAAATTAAATGCTCAAAATGTAAAATATTCTAGTAACTGTAAAATATTCTAGTCACTAGTTTATAAATAATATCAGAGTTAACATTTCTGAAAAACATTTACTAATAGCAAAAGAAAATTCTGAAAAATTACATCAAAATTTTGTATCTGCACTTTATATTCCTATAATATACATAATTATTATTGTTTTACCCTATATGATTCATTCATTACTTAGACATATATAAGTTGTATCCATATAATTTATAAATTAAAAGCTACCATTATTGAAATGTTTGTATTGTTACAAGATTCCTTTAAATCATAAGGTAAAAATAAAATCCCTACTGGACATCGTTTGCATATATTTAATTTGCGAGTTGAAATTTTACTTTTGTTCTGACAATTGTTCTGAGGCGGGATTCGAACCCGCAACCTCCTGCGTCGCAGGCGGACCTTCGCCCACCGCGTCACAGAGGTCGTCAAACTGTTTATAGTACTTGCAAGCCTAAATAAATAATGTTATTGATTCTGATTCTGTAATTCAAGGCAAGTTAAAACTTAACTTTTTAACTTTAACAATCCCAATAGCTCACAGCGTTCTAACAAACACTCGTTCTGTCCTAAACACTAATTGCGAAAGTTTGGATAAATAGATTTTTATCACCTCTTCACGCCAAACTGTCTTAACGGATCTGGCTGAAATTTTCCATATACATAGGTAAGCCTAGAACTTACCTATGTATATGGAAAATGAAAAATTTCAGCCCGATGTGATAGACAGAACGAGTGCTTGTTTGAACGCTGTCAGCTATTGGGATTGTTAAAGTTAAAAAGTAAAGTTTTAACTTGCCTTGAATTACAGAATCAGAATCAATAACTTTATTTTTTTAGGCTTGCAAGTATACTATAAACAGTTTGACGACCTCTGTGACGCGGTGGGCGAAGGTCCGCCTGCGACGCAGGAGGTTGCGGGTTCGATTCCCGCCTCAGAACAATTGTGTACGATCTGCAGATGTTTGTTCCGGGTGTTCTGGTCATTTTAATGTATAATAAAAAAAAATATCTATGTTATCTATTGTATTATGTAGGTATATCAGTTATCTAGCACCCACAACACAAGCTCTGCTTACCTTGGGGCTAGATTGTCCAGCATTATTTATTGATTTATTTATTTAGTTCTATATAAAGTAAATCCATACTTATAATCCATAGAAATAACAACGCGTGCAAAGCCGCCGGCAGGAACTATTCATTTTGTATTTTTTTCCTTTTCTAATAAAATACGACCACACATGCGCTTCACCTTATTAAAATTGGTGACATTGTGCGTGACTTCCTGAACTTTATGTTTGATTTGATACGCAAGCTTTGTTAATCTGGGTAAAGCTCTGCTACGCGCGTAGGTTTTATAGTTTATTCAAACGGTTTAAAAAAAATTGTGTCAACCGGTAGGTATTTTATGGTATTTAAAGAATGAGCAAGGTTTCTTTTTATGATTTCATATCGTAGTACATATATGGAATAATAATTGCAGTAAAAATTTAGTTGGTAATTATTTGACGCTTTCTTTGGAATATTCAGGCAACATTCTAAAAATAGGCGAATTATAGTTATTTTGAAACTCATGGATTAACACGAAAAAATGTCAACAGAGCAACACTATATGTATGTAGTGTTTCTCTGAATTAATCTCTAGGAATGATACTCGATGTCATTGAGGCTTGACTTATAATAGCTCAAATAATAATAATAATCAACAATAATTGGAACAAAAATAATGGTAGATTTGAAAGGTGTGTTCATTGTTTTTCAACTGGTACATTTCAAGTGTTAAAGGTAAAAATTCCTCTAAGTTAAACAGTTCTATCTAAGTTTGTGTAACTTACTGATCTAAACATTATAATCTTCGAAAGTAATTAATGCTTCACGACGTACTTAACCACACTCGTTTCAAACTTACTACGGAACTCACAAGAGCTAACCAATCAACTTGTTTGAAACTTATTACTATATCGAGCTAAGGCGCTAACAATATAAGCCAACGCAACTGTTTTAGGGTTCTTCAAAGAAGTAGTAGACTTGTACACTAATTAAAATTATTATGTCTGTGTTCTGCAGCATCCAGCAGTTAAAGCGGTAGGCAAGGCGCTATATCGCTCATAAGGGGAGGTCTATGTCCAGCAGTGGGATAGTAGATGCTAATATAATTATGATGAACTCTGTGCTTGTTACAAACCTAGTAGGAAGTACATATGATAAAGCAAGTGTTCGTAAAGCCATATACTATCAGGTAATACTTATAAAAATTATATTCAAAGGTTGCCTGGAAGAGATCGCTCTCAGCGATAAGGCCGCCCTTCATACTTCCTTTATTCTATTGTTTATTCCTGTATTGTTTTCTGTTTTGTGTGATATAATAAAGTATTTTCTATCTACATATCTATTCATAGCCAAGTGATCAAGGATCAAGTAGGTATATACCATATTTAATTTAGAGACAAATCTTTACTGTCATTTCTAAAGAGGTGTAAAAGGTTCTATGCCAGCAATCTACCTGCAAAACCTGCATATAAAGAACTACTAATGTTTCACAGATATTTTTCACAGTAGTATGCAAAGATCAGACCTACCAGCGTAACGGACGATAGAAGCTAATTCTCACGCCAATGTCAATACACCGAAAATGTTGTAAACAGACAATACTCGTATCTTCATTTTCATAATCCAACCAGAACAGGCCAAATCAAACCCAACACCACACTTATAGAAACCATAATCGATTGAAAGGAGACGTTGTTGGCTTGGCTACGGGCGGCGTAGTATTGACTCTGCCTTTGTAAACACTAATAGGAAATTCTAAAGTGAGAATCATTTAAGATGAAACAGTAGAAATATTAATTTTACTGTTTCATTACTCGTAAGGTCCTCTACCTTACGAATAATGAAACAGTAAATAGTAGTAGTAAATAGTATAATAACCACATCTTTGAAATTCTAAAGTGGGGAATCATTTAAGATGAAACAGTAGAAATATTAATTTTACTGTTTCATTACTCGTAAGGTCCTCTGCCTTACGAATAATGAAACAGTGAATAGTAGTAGTAAATAGTATAATAACTATATCTTTGAAATTCTAAAGTAGGGAATCATTAAAGATGAAACAGTAGAAATATTAATTTCACTGTTTCATTATTCATTAGGAAGAGGACCTTACGAATAATGAAACAGTAAATAGTAGTAGAAAATACTATAATAACTATAATCTTTATGACTTATCTATCAGATAGACGTGATGCGCTATGCTGAAAGATTGCTTCCAAAGACCTTGCGATGGAGTAGCGAAGGAGAGGAAGAAACAAAAAAGGAAGACAACCATAGAAGCTGGTAATATCTACATTTAATTTATAAAGAGGTAATAAAGAGGTTGCTTTCCTTTGTTTATTTTTTATAAGAGGGTAATCAACAAACTCACGATAGAGCTGGTCCACCAATTCAAAGTCGCTCAGCGAGCTATGGAAAGAGCTATGCTCGGAGTTTCTCTGAAGGATAGGATTCGTAATGAATACATCCGACAGAGAACCAAGGTTATCGTATATTAGCAATACATATAATATATTAGCAAGCTGAAGTGGCAGTGGGCCGGCCATATCTCGCGAAGAACCGACGGCCGCTGGGGCAAACGTGTTCTTGAGTGGAGACCGCGACTCGGTAAACGTAGTGTAGGACGCCCTCCAGGGGGATGCCGACCTGCGAAAGACTGCAGGTAGATGCTGGATGCGGCAAGCTGAAGACAGAGCGCTATGGCGCTCATTGGGGGAGGCCTATGTCCAGCAGTGGACTGCTATAGGCTGATGATGGTGATGATGATGATAATGAATCAACAAAGCTGCTGAGCCCATTTATATTTTATGGGTTTTATCAGGTACCTCGAGGCTAGTACCAGGTTTATAATAGAGAGAGTGTATTAAGTAATTTAATTTGATTCACTGATCATGATAATTTGTACCTGATGGTCTGTTGTTTAGTACACCTTGATAAGTAGACATCAAGGTGTACTAAACAACAGACCATCAACGTATAAAATCCTCTTGGACAACGCTTGATTCTGAATAATACACAAAAGTAAGGTTATTTTATTTCCCTACACAGGCCGGTCCATTCAAACGGCACTGTATCTCGCAAATCTTAAATTTATCTTCAGATTATTTCTGTAATCCTCGTGATAAAAACTCTGACGCCCACACCGTCCTACATTTTATAGGTTTTTAAGTGACTTCATCGTTATTATTAACTGCTTTTGGCAAGGAAAAGAAACATAAATAAAAAATATTATATATTAAACTATTTGCCATACACGAAGAAGATACGATAAGAAATTTCGTTTCCATAAAATGGATAGGAAATGGAAAATATCAACAGGCATTATAGAAAAAATTAAGTCGATAATTTATGATTTTATTTTAGAAGGTATTTATTAGGTAGATACATTAGTATATTACAGATATTATTATTTCGGAGAAGCCTTGGATTTTAAAATATTAACTGTAGAAGTAACCGCTTAGGCTAGTTCATCATCATCATCAATCTTTAGTAGTCCAATGCTGGACATGGGCCCCTAATGAGCGCCATAGCACCCTGTCTTCAGCTTACCGCATCCAGCATCTGCCTGCAGTCCTTCGCAGGTCGTCGTCCCACCTGGCCGGAGGGCGTCCTACACTAAATTTGCCAAGTTGCAGTCTCCTCTCAAGAACACGTTTACTACAGGCTAGTTCGGATCCTACGAAATCAAAACATAACGTAGCTAACCATTGTATGTATTACGTCAGAAAAAAACGATTTGATTTATCAAAGAAAAAACGTGTAAACGAATTTCTTGGTAGGTAGCAATGAATTA
This sequence comes from Eupithecia dodoneata, assembly GCA_947044415.1. NCBI lineage: Eukaryota > Metazoa > Arthropoda > Insecta > Lepidoptera > Geometridae > Eupithecia > Eupithecia dodoneata. The sequence continues at coordinate 5,237,146 of OX345665.1, forward strand.
TATTCTTCGCTTATTAAACTACTACTTCTGTAATATAACTAGACCTACGCTGATGCTATAACAGCACCATAACAGGCAAACATTCAAGCCTTCTTGACATAATCTGTCCAAGCAACAAGTGGGCTAACAAGCTCTTAACATATGGACATCAAAGGGATTATAAGAGGTGGTAAATGTACAAGATTGCTGTCAGCACAGCAGCCATAGAAAGCAAAATTACAATATCAAGATGCAGAACACAGCGATTTGCAAGTCCACTTCTGAAAGTGGATAAACGAATTTCTATTTATGACAATAAATAGAGATTCGTTATTCATTATTTAGTTCACCGATCTTGTTCAGGGTTTTATATCTCTAGCATTATTACATAGATCAAGGGCCCAATTTTGCTAACCATTTGCTTCATTATGACAATGGTACCGTCGCATAATCGTCCCGTAAATCATCATCAGCCTATATCAGTCCAGCAGTGGACTGATATAGGCTGATGATGATGATGATGATTATTATGGATTGTGAATCTGACAATAAATGAGTTAATAATAATAATAATATCGAAATGTGTGGGGTGTAAGGGTGATTCCAACATCTCGTCTCCCAAGCCAACCTAACCTGCACGTGGTACACCCTGCACGGTACATGGTACACCCTGCTGGATAATGAACTAGGCTCTGGTGAAAATATCAAACCATGTTCAAAATTTGATAACTCATTGTTTTTACAATTATTTCCCATTACTTGACACTGGCAGAAAAGTATCCAACCACAGTTGCCATTAACAAAGAATCATTATCATCATCGAAATATGTCATTCTGTTTGATATTCGAATAATAATGATCATCACTATCATCCGCCTTTGTTAGTCCACTGCTGAACATTAATTATATCATAGTCGATCAAAACAAATTTCGAGTGAAGCGGTTATTTTGGCAGAATATGGCCCTAGCAACAATAGAAAAGTATATCCATAATTATCATACCTAAAATAGTAACAATTTGTTTATGCACCAACTAACATTAAATGACTAGCAAATATTATTGAAATTCTGTCATAATGAAAATTACTCGTTACATGCCGACACAAAACCAATATTAGTGCTTTTGACGAAAATTTGATATATTCCACGAAGCAGAAACCATAAATTTAGTCCTTGTTTTAACTACCAATTAGCGTAAAGCCAACAAGAAATTAATTATTACAACCTTACACACAGATATAACTAATCTCTATAATATTATCATCATCATCAGCGTATATTAATCCACTGCTGGACATAGGCCTGCCCCAATGAGCGCCATAGCGCCCTGTCTTCAGCTTGCCGCATCTACCTGCCTGCAGTCTTTCGCACTACAATATAGTTAATGCGAAAGTTTGAATGGATATACATATATATGTTTGTTACTTCTTGACGCCAAAAGCCCTAAAAGAATCGGATTTAAATTATTCATACTCGTAAATGTATATATTTTAACATGGCAAAACCTTGTTCGAATGGAATTATTAGGCTGCAGAACGTTGCTGAGGTAGGCTGAGTATTCACTTGTCATTAAGTTTTTAGAACTACGCTTCGTCATGCAGCTGACCCACCATCAAAGATGGTGTCAAGTAAGAACTTGACAATCAGTTAGGCCACGATGAAAAATGATTATTCGTGGCAGTTAGGTATTTGGTTATGGTAGGCATTTACTTATTACAAAATATCAGATTACTTAGAAGATAAAAAAGCTTGGAACGAGTTTTGCTCCAACTCAAAATCTACCAACTTACAGATAAGCAAATCAAATGTACTAGATACATAAGTTATGAACATACTAGTGGTTTCTTCTCACTTCTTCCACTGGTGGACAAAAAATTGAACTGAACTATAAAATAATTTAATTGATAATAATGAATAGTATAAAATATGACCTGTCTAAGTGCTTATTTGTAAGCTTAAAGAAATAAAAAACTTTTCATTTCATTTAATTTTATCTAAATACAAAGATTGTTTTTTGTGTTTTCATAGGTATCACTTTTATTCGAGTTAGATAGAGTAAAACGTGAGATTATGTAAGTTTCACGTTTTACGGTCCCAGTTACGGTCTTACAGTTCATCGGCTTATCATAACTAGATAATCAACTCGAAAGTAAGTACGACAAAGTTCCAAAGTTACAACGAGCCAACAGCATAAAGTGGGGGATGGCATTGCAATAATTCGAGCTACTTAGCGGCTTGTAGCGTCGAGAAGCACTTTCAACTATCTACAAAGAGATCTTAAAACTTACCTTCGACAGTTTCGTTGCCCATTTTACCATGGTAAGAGGTTGCTAAAAGGAGGATCTAGCTAGGCTGGGCAGCATTTGGGAAACTACGTCGAGTCTTCTCGTCATCCATACCGCAATGCTTGAAAACGAAAGTTTTCAACCTAGTTTTCGTCCTACCCGTTATGACCTACGGAGCTGAGACGTGGACACTCACGATAGGGCTGGTCCATCAGTTCAAAATCGCTCAGCAAGCCATGGAAAGAGCTATGCTCAGAGTTTCTCTGAAGGATAGGATTTGTAATGAATACATCCGACAGAGAACCAAAGCTATCAACATAGCTCTAAGAATTAGCAAGCTGAAGTGGCAGTGGGCCGGCCATATCTCGCGAAGAACCAACGGCCGCTGGGGCAAATGTGTTCTCGAGTGGAGACCATGTCTCGGTAAACGTAGTGTAGGACGCCCTCCGACCCGGTGGGATGACGACCTGCGAAAGACTGCAGGTAGATGCTGGATGTGGCAAGCTGAAGACAGGGCGCTATAGCGCTCACTGCGGGAGGCCTAAGTCCAGCAGTGGACTGCTATAGGCTAATGATGAAGAGGTTGCTTGTCGAACACATAATTGAACTTAAACAATGCTTTTTAGGGTTCTGTACCAAAACGGTGCCAAAGAGACTACTACGAGAAGAGGGCAAATAAATCAGTCATTTGCAGACAGCTATAAAAACGTAGTATTGTATTTTTGTCTGTTGATTTCTTCAAGCCTGTATCAGAAAATATAAGATAAGTCTCCGCTGCCTGTTTGCTCGTCTGCCGGTCTGTCGTCCCATCGTTATAAGTGTGTATGGAAAATGAGAGTGCACCTGTGTTTGCGCACACTTGTGCACTATTAATAAGTCAGGCACATGGCTTATAGTTATAATCATTATGTCCAGCACTAGGATAAAGTTACAATATTATTTACCAACAAGTAAAATCTATGCCTTTAGATACAGTCAAATAGAAAACATCTAAAGGTCACCAATCCATCGCGCGAACGCTCATGTGTCATCTGTCAAAACAGCGTGCTATAAATTGTTATTGGAAACGTTTTCAATCAACAAACGAAGTGATTTTTTGCTTAACTGTTTCATGTCATTGAGTTTGGGAGTCGATGCGAACGCGCCACTCGCCACTTGATTGTGAGGTTGTATCATCATCATCATCAGCCTTTATTAGTCCACTGCTGGACATAGACCACCCCCAATAAGCGCCATAGCGCCCTGTATCCCAGCCTGCCCCTGTAGCCCAGCATCCATCTCCAGTCATTCACAGGTCGTCATCCCACCTGGTCGGAGGGCGTACTACACTACGTTTACCGAGTCGTGTGGTCTCCACTCAAGAACACGTTTGCGACCCAGCGACCGTCGGTTCTTCGCGAGATTTGGCCGACCCACGAGGTTAAGGTTGAGGTTGTATACTAAAGTATTAAGTAAAAAAAACTTTATCTTTCCGTGCATAAAATAATACTTTTGTGTGTGTGAAAATGAGCTCTGTTGTATTTCGTATGGGGCCTCCTAAGTAGGACGTGACAGTGATGGGTACTATGTGTCGTTTATATCTTTTTTAATACAATTTATTGCATTATGACAAAGCAGCCGTCAAACAATGATCGACATGTAGACACTCGTTTGCGCCAACCCTCAGGTACCAAATAGTTATAGTTGCGTGATTTGTAGGCGTGTGGGCGTTGTTTTTACGCTTAATTGTTTTGATTGACGCTTGACCTGGACGGGGCGTTTTGTTATTGACTGTACCGCAAAGAAAAAAATTAAAACTTTTTTAAAGATCAGTACAGTTCCCGACACTGACACATTCTTTACAAATCTGGTAGCCATACTGATCCGGCCAATTACAGGCCAATTTCAATACTTCCTGCAATAAGTAAAATTTTCGAAAAAATTATCCTCTCTCAGTTGACTTCACACTTCAACCTTAACAGGCTGCTTCATAAAAATCAGTTTGGCTTCACCAAGGGTAGATCGACAACCGATGCTGGCACAGTTCTATTAAAGCATATATTAGATGCCTGGGATAAAGCAAAAAACGCTATTGGTGTATTCTGTGACCTTTCTAAGGCTTTTGATTGCGTGGATCATGGTACACTAATTAGAAAGTTGGAACACTATGGAATTAGTAACAAGGCACTGGACCTTATGCAATCATATTTAGCTGATAGAGTTCAAAAAGTAGATATTGGTAAAGAAAGATCTAGAGGATCAAAACTTGAACTAGGCGTCCCGCAAGGATCAATATTAGGTCCTTTTTTATTTTTAGTATATGTAAATGATCTTCCGTTTTTAGCAAAAGATCTTTGTGATATTGTCTTATTTGCTGATGATACTTCATTGATTTTTAAAGTTGATAGAAATAAAGATAACTATGACGATGTAAATAATTCGCTTTCACAAATACTAGATTGGTTCACCGCCAATAACCTACTACTCAATGCTAAAAAGACTAAATGTATAAAATTCATGCTACCGAATGTAAGAGAACTCCCAACAAAAATAATGCTGAAGGATGAGATTCTTCACCTTGTAGACTCTACTGTATTCCTAGGGTTACATATTGATTCTTCTCTTCAATGGAAGTCGCAAATAGAGGCTCTGGCAGGTAGACTTAGTTCAGCAGCTTATGCAGTTCGAACAATTAGATATATTACCAATGAAGACACAGCTAGGTTAGTTTATTTCAGTTACTTCCATAGTATTATGTCTTATGGTATTTTGCTTTGGGGACAGGCAGCTGACATCCAGACCATATTTGTTCTTCAAAAAAGGGCGGTACGCGCTATTTATAAATTAAAGCCACGAGATTCTTTGAGGGAATTATTTAAAAACATTAATATTCTGACTGTAATATCGCAATACATCTATGAAAATCTAATGTATACCCACAAAAATAAGGATAGCCTTATGAAAAAGTGTGATGTTCACAATAGAAATACAAGAAACAAGAACAAGTTACACATCCCATCATTTAGATTACACAAGGTAGGGAAATCATTTATGGGCAATAGCGTGCGCTTCTATAATAAGCTTCCATCTGAAGCAACTGAGCTCCCTATTCGTAAATTTAAAAATTACATAAAAATAAATCTCATCAAGAAGGCTTTCTACTCCATAAATGATTATCTAAATGATGTTAATGCGTGGCCAGATGTCGCTCAGTTTCGCACCGACAATAGTATGTAAGTAATTTGTTATTGTGCATAGCTTTACTTAAATATTGACATGTATCGAATCATACTATATTTAGACTTAAATAGGCAAATAACCATGTATTAGACATATAAGAGATGAACATGCTAGTGGTTTCTTTTTCACTTCTTCCACTAGTGGACAAAAAATTGAAGTGAACAGTAAAATATTTTATTTTTGATAATAATTTAATGTATAAATATGACTTGTCTAAGTGCTTATTTTGTAAGCCTAAAGAAATAAATGATTTTTTACTTTTACTTTTACTTTTTTACTTTACTGAGTTAAAAATTAAAGAAACGAGGAACGAATCGAACAGGCATCGAACTGCTTAGTACTTAATCAGAAAGTTATGGTAACTATCATTTTCAGGTAATTTATTTAGGTAAAATAAAGTACTGATTTGATTTAGCTAAGTAGTAATTCCGAAGCCTTTATTAAATTAACAATGTCGAAGATTTCGTAATCAAGCACTTACTGCCGATCTTGCGTTATGGATACGACAGAATTTCCAATCGTGCGACACATTCAATGTTAAAAACCTTTGATTTTATTTTTTTAAGAAGGCATGTCTGTCTGCTTTTCTTTGCACAATGCCCTATGGTATTTCCTATGTCAAAAGTTAGTATGTGTTATACATATATGTATATATAATAAAAATGTAATTTATCTTTTAAAATTTATAGTATTTAACGACATCAAGTGTAACATGGGTACTACGGTGGAAATAAATAAACTGATAGATGACTGAAAATTTGTAAGTATTAGTTATATGCGTGACTGTACCAGTCTTTGATGTGGCCGGGGAGTTATGAGTCGGATTGAATTAAATAATCGTTTCACATCACGACCTTTATGATGATAAACTATTGAAGTATTCGAGCATGACGGTTACTAACTTCCAAACTGTAGTTGGACAAACTCCGGATAGTCCAAGAAATCAGAGAGTACTAGAATGTCAATAACTTTTATTTCTTGTTTCTTACAAAATAAGGCCATAGAAAGTCAAATTAGAAACTTAATTATTATCAAATAAATAGTCAATATTTCAACAAAATTATATCAAATAAGAAAACATTTATAAATAATTCTCTTCACTTAAATTTTTGTTTACAAGTGGAAGAAGTGAAAAAGATACCAACGCAAGAACTCGTACCAACTGTTTTATTTGTAATTCAAACTTCTGAATATCCGGACTTTACCCCATGTAGATCTTTTGTATTTTGGCTACTGACAAGCAAATTCCGAGTTTGTCATTTTGGATGACAAAACAATCGCAAAACAAATGTACGGTAAACACAGTAACTGTGTTGTTACCATAGTAACTGTTACTATGGTAACAACAAACGTATACACGATATAATTCGCTTTTGGTTAATCTTAATAAAAGCAAACAATGTTATTTTGGGGTGCGTTTTGGAGCGAACTAATTGGGGAAAATTTAGATTAAGGTGAAATTTTCTTGAATTATTAGTTACGAGTACCAACCAAACAACCATTGTTGAACTTGATATTTGTTCCAAAATGACACACACAGCGAAGAGAAAATTAACGTGAAAAGGAAGTTGCTAGGTAGGTAATCATCCTAAAGTTGCTTGGAAGAGATCGCTCTCAGCGAAAAGGCCGCCCTTTATACTTCCTTTATTCTAAGCATTTATTTCTGTATTGTTATCTGTTTTGTGTGGTATAATAATGTGTTTTCTATCAATCTAGCCTTATCTAGCCTAGCTTTTGGTACCCCATATTAAGCACTTTTAATATGGGGCCCCAAAAAATGTCTCAGAAATTCGCAAAATAACAAACCGTACTCAAAACCCCTACTTTACACCCTATTCGCACAAACACTCAAGTACAACAAACAGTGCAGAAAGAGAGTATTGTACAAACCGCTGACAGGAACAAAGATCCTCCAAAAAATGTTCTCTGAACTCAAAACAAATAGCGAACTCCAAAGAACTCAAAGAAACATCAAATAGTTATGCAAGGTTATGCATTAACATACCCCTTTGTTTGTTTACGGGAGACGTCGGCTCCCTAATAAATTTTAATACGTTTTTTATCTTCGGAAAGGTAAACATGGGCTATTTATTATTTATGGTATTGATGTATTTTATTGATGGTTGCAAAACAAAGATATTTAAGATAAAAAAAAGGTATTTTTGTACTAATCTAAAGATTTTATAAGATTATACCCACACATTCGTGAAAATAGCTAAAGTGATTCGCTGGTAATATTAGGGAATTCAATTATTTTTTATAAGGCTTCTAGACAACGGCCTAATTTGATTAATACTTACTTTATATGGATAAGGAAAAGTTTGTTTAATGGACCAAAAATAGAAGATTGATGTTTTTTGTCTATTCCAATATATTTAAGTGACAAGGTCTATTTAAAAAAAAAAATATTGATCCTTGACTTCATGACAAAATCCCAAGCTGGCAACGAATCTAGGTACAAGTTAAAAGTTAGTTTCCACGTCGCTAGGCACATTCCGCTCAAGTTTTACAATTACAAAGCTCAAAAGCCGAGAATAAACTCAAGATAATTCGGAATAAGTTTAGTTCTGTCAAATTTAATCCAAAATTAATCCCAGCAAAGACGTAAACTTAATTCATTCTGGGCAAATCTTAGTTTGTCCAAGTGTAATGTAGGCTTAATAACACCAGACTTAAGCCTGGGTTTAAGTTTGAAGTAGAACGACACAATTTGGTAGTGTAATCTAAGTTCAAGCAAGATGGGACTTAAGTCTGGTGAAAATTTGCTCAATTTATCTGAAAGAGCTCTATAGTTTTTCCTTTTTGAGACTTGATTTAACTTTGCTTCATGGAATTGGTACAATCATAATTGTGCAAAGATAACATTAAATCGACAATCCACGACTCGGTAAACGTAGTGCAGGACGCCCTCCGACTAGGTGGGATGACGACCTGCGAAAGACTGCAGGTAGATGCTGGATGCGGCAAGCTGAAGACGGGGCGCTATGGCGCTCATTGGGGGGAGGCCTATGTCCAGCAGTCGACTGCTATAGGCTAGTGATGATGATGATGAACATTAAATATTAGTTTAATACTACTAATATATACATTTAATACGTTAAGTTCTAATAAAATTTGATGATTTATAAGCAACTTTTCAACCCGTTTGTAATCCGCAACCAAAATCTTTATAAACATAAAATAACGTTTACGTCCTTAAAATAAATGCGCTCCTCTTGTAATTTTTTTTCGAGACAAATTAGATTTGACTTATGAATCTCACATTTCCCCAAGATCGTAATTCTGGCGCCCTTATAGAGTTACTGCTCATAAACTTTTACATTGCTCATTAGGCTGAGTTCATTGTCACTAGCATACTAATAAAAGACATTAAGAAAACACCTAAAACTTTTTGTAGCTTTCCTTATTATCTTCTTCAGAGACTAATAATATTATTTCGAAAGTAAATGTGACCATAACTTTAAGAAGTCAATAAGATCATAATTTTATTTTAATCCCATAGATATTTAATTGATTTATGATAATTAACCCGTTATGTATGTTCAAGAAGCCAAATATATTTAAAAATTACAAAAAAGCACCGTATCATCACTTCCGTATGCTATAAAAATGTAAAGCAGTATTTCATGTAATTTAAATCCAATCAAACCGTACTTTGTTCAACAAACGGTCAATATAGTCAATATGAACCAACATTCTTTAACAAAATTAGGTTTTGACTTCCAATTTTGTGAATAACTTGGGACCAACAATCACGCTCGCAGCGCGAACCTTCATTTATCATGCACTTTATTGTATCGAAAGCGGCCACAACGGGCAAGTAGGATACATATGAAAAGATAAAACGTTCTTATGAATCTTAACTCGTTGTGATAAGGTTGAGAAGGATAATCGAATTCGGTTCAGTATGAAAATGTCGTAAATATACAACAACAAACGCCTCATTGGTAACGTTTAGAGGCAATTCTGACCAATAAAGCTATCGCGTGGGCTGCTAACTGGACGGTGCGTCTGGTCTAGTTGACCCCTGGCTACCCGCAACTTCTCATGATTTTTACTATATCGTTACAGGGATGGGTAATTCTGAATTTTGTTACGTAGCAATAATCTTGGATATAAAACTCCTATTGCTTGGATTTTTTGCTGAAAGTCTACTAAATTTTACACAATCGTTTCCCTATTTGACCTTACGGAAAAGGTATCTAAAGGAAGGAACTTTTCTTTCCCTTGCGCTTTTGTGAACATAACCATTATTGAGCACTTTGGATCTATTACAAATGTAGAGATCACTCAGATCTGTCCTAGATAGAACTCATCCAGTGATTTTAAAGTAGAGTCTTAAGTCAGTTATTTTCTTTTCCTGTACATCTCCTTATAGAATGGAGAGACTACCGAGAGATCTTGAAGTACTGGTTACGAGCCATTGACTGGTGGACATACGATCACGTGGGTTGTATTATTTTAATAAAATAACTCCGTTTCTGGAGCAGTCATTGTTGTTTACAATACTACGAGGGTATTTTGGTATTTTCAAACTGTCTTTAGTTGCATGTACATTTTTATGAGCTTACTGAGCTTTAAGTTTGTACGTTGTTTTGATAAAAATACATGGGACTTACCTCGACTAGTAGAACATCAAGTCCCAAGTAGCGACTCCTAATATGTAATAAAGAAGTTTATCTAAAAATAAACGTTTTTTTTATTTTCTCAGTTCATCATCATCATTATCAACCTATAACTTTTTTTTGCACGATCCAACAAAAACAAACTTGTGTATAAAACTGATAACCGAACATTCCTCGAGTAATTAGTTCACTGCTGGATATAGGCCTCCCCTAATGAGCGCCATAGCGCCCTATCTTCAGCTTGCCGTAATCAGCATCTGCCTGCAGTCTTTCGCAGGTCGTCATCCCATCTGGCTGAAGGACGTCCTCAGGGCGTCGTTAGGTACCTTCCCCACCCATTAATATTGATCGTATGTATTTAGCAGTTCCATTATTTTGCATAAAAACTTAGTGTTTGATGATCAAATTCAATTCAATTGAACTGGGTTTCACCATTAGAAACAGATTAACCCCTCAACGTACCTACCTACAACATTTTTTAGTTTATTGAAAAACAGTTGATTTATTTACGCATGATGGTTCCATGGGCCATTAAATCAAGCTTTCGTCTGGTTTTTTGTTCCAAATCCCTGAGCTTAATTTTCGCGACGATCCGTTGGATGTCGATATATCCACACTGATCCTGTGAGCTGGCAGCAAAAGTAAATAAGTCGAAATTTATTCATATTCTAGTTTCGAGTAAAGTTAGGACGAAATGTTTGCCATTACTTGAGGAAACAATTCGTTCTGCATAAGGGAGATCCGTAAATATCAAGGTCAAAAATGCCATGCATCTTTTAATGTAGAAATAAACCGAATATTAGAAATAAAAATCAATCAAGTCTATTGCAATATTTTTTTCTAGACCACAATTTGAAATGCCTTTGATCTATTCTTTCATTGAACAATTTTTTACGTCGTTTTTTTATGAAAGACTTCATAGGTATTTTCTTGGCTCTGCAAAAAAGAAATATAATCAAATATTTGTAAACTTTCGAAAACTTCTCTACATTTTTGAGAACGGCACAACACATCTCACGCAAAACAAAAGAAAACACAACGGAAACTTTATGGCAACATTGTTTCCGAAAAGAAATCTTTGACACTTTTCCGCTTTTGCCAAATCCATCTCAGTTGCGAAGTTTGATATTATGAACCTTATCTAACCTACATAAGTATCAAAATGCAAGCAAGATCGTTATACAGGAATGTTTAAAAAGACAGCAGATGCTGGCGCGAAATGCAATAATTGAAGGAAAAACTAGTTGATATATTGCGCAATTATAATCCAAACATAGCCGATATATTCTTTGCTTAAAAACTATGTAAGGATCGACATGTTTTTGCACCTTTTTATTGAACTCAACATTGTATTTTCCCCTGTTTCAGAAGATTGTACATAAGTTTTGATAAAATCGTTCCTGTTTTTATACTGGATTGTTGCCGAGGTTTTTACGAAAAGCCACATCACTACATAGTATAAAACAAAGTCGCTTCCCGCTGTCTATCTGTCCCTATGTGCATACATAGGGATAGATCTTTGAAACAACGCGACCGATTTTGATGCGGTTTTTTTAATTAGATTCAAGAGGAAGGTTTATAATCCATTTGACACATAGATTTCCGCGGATTTTGGCCGCTTGGTGCAGTTAGTAAACAAAATATCTATAATAATTTAGATTCTACAACTCTTTGCAAAATTCCAACGCGTTTCAATCAGTTTTGGCGTTGTTCATACACAAACTATTCAATTCATCTTCATACCAAACACCTTTCGTTTCATTTCCTACAAATGGTGAAAGTTAGAGGTAACAGTAGGAATAATATTCTCATAGTATTAGTTACACGAACATTTGTCACCATTGGCCTCGTAAGCCCTACGGTTACATTGACTCTAACTAGATAATGTACAAACATTATCCAATTTGTAACTCGAGGTCACGATCATTCAACTGGCGATCAAATAAAATATTGAACGCCTTCTGTATAAAACTATCATTACAAGTTTTTTCTTAATTTTACAGGGTGATCAAAATGCAAATTTCTACCGAAAACTGTTGGGCTCAAAATATAGAAAAGCGTGGATATCCACTTTCATCATGACACGTTACCGTCTGGGTCTATGGCTTCGGCTATAAAGAACTTGATTAATTGCTTTGCTGCGTTTTATACAGGGTGTTCGGAGCTTTTATGCGACCGTTGTTAAATAAATCGCAGCGCTTTAATTGTTTTCGTGTACAAATTTTTTTATAAATTGCAGCTATCATTTTGGTTCACACTAAAGAAACGGGAGTTATATACGCTACAATGTGTACACAATTTTTCTAATTTTTTTCAGCTTCCACTAAAACATTATTTTATACATATATTTAAAATTTATTTTATGAATTTATGAAATTTTAAGTGTTTTTAGCCTGTTAAAATCATAAAAAAAGTTGAATAGCATAGTTGATACAACGCTGATTTTAAACAGTCAATATTAACATCCGTAACTAGAATACAGCAACGCAGCTATCAAAAACCTTCCTGTATAAACCCTCTTTGTTTACCTCAAGCAAGTAAAACCGTCATGTTTGAATAGTAAACTCTCCTAGACATGATCACCATCGATTTAAGCAATAAATGCCCAAAGCAGCAATAAAACTCACATCCGTTTAGTGTTTCGAGAAATTTATTTACCTGCTGAATGCAGAGTTTTGTACATTTCTCTTGTATATGGCTAGTAGCCATGGCATTAGTATTTAGAGTCGGGGCTTTATTTTTATTTTGGATAAAGGTTGAAGTCGCTTTAAATGTTTGGGGCTCTGCGATATCGCTACGTGTTCTTCATAGTACCTTAGTTACTATGAAAAACAAACCTAGGACTATATTTATCAAACAAATAAAAACGATTCTAAATTCAAACTAAAGTTTGGTAAAATACTGAAAGAATGAATGGATTAAAAAACCCCTGATTTTTTCCCTATGTATTAGAGTACCTAGTTAGTAATATAAGTCTAGTACCTATTGAGCGGGATGTCAACAAGTAGTTAATAAGGTAATACTATCCAATATTTTATAGGGCCTCTTTTATTACTACATGTAAGTTTACTTTAGTAAACTGACCACCACATAATGGTGCTAGTAAACGAAGAATCATTATGAGTTTAATCCGAGAAGTAGTTTAACCGAGAAGCATAATTGAGTTAGGACTTGTTTAACTCCAATCGTAGTAGTTTAATTCTAACGATGGTGAAATCGGCCCGTATTTAATTTATGTACAAACTAGGGATTAAGACCTAAGAACGGACCTTCCGTTCTTAGGTCTTAATCCCTCAACAATTTCTGCAATCGCTAAATAAGAGCCGAGAATTTATTGACTACTTTATAGCTTTCCGATAAGTTGGAATTGAGTGCCCAAACATTTTCCGATTGTTACTATTTCTAGTACAATTATGTAGTACTGCCAACTTAACTTTGCTCTTACTTCTTGTAACATAATACTAGAAGCTTATTCGTCTACGATTTTAGGAGGCCTACTTTGAAATAGGAATTACGAAGTTGACGGATGACGGATCGCATGAAATGAATGGCAAAATATGAAATTGATTATTACATACGGTGCTGCTGTGCAGATTCAGATTTCCCAGAATATTTTTCTCGATGATATCCCATCATTGATGTGTGAAAAACGAGGAAGTTCTTTCGATACTTTAAAATTTTGAAATGTATTTATTAGAAATCCAAAACGACAGGTTTGTGACTCACTGAAGTAACGTGGTGTGAGTGTGAGTTATGTGCTATCCATCACCGAAATACGAAGTTTAACTTCCTATTTCGTGTTTTAAAGTAAGCTCTGAGGACCCGAACATCAATTAGGGATTTTTACCATGGAAAGATTTTTGAGTTTTCCAATACTTCAGTACAGTTTCATGCGCCAAGCATGCTTCTAATCTAAAAGTACTCGTAAAATGACCTCCGAGTCCTGTGGTACTGAAATTCCCAATCGTAATAGCAAAGGAATAATTTCCTTAGCCACCAGGATTTATGTGGGTCCAGTGACGTAAACAGCTTTAGAACCTCAATAACAAATCACATTGATTTAGTACTGTTACATACGGTGCGGATTTAGCAAGTATTTCAATGGTTGGAAAGTCCTACGCGGGAGTAAGTACAAGTGAAATATATAGATCAGTCTAGAAACCAGAGTGATGGATAACGTAACCTGAGATAGCAGACATAAGAAAGGTGTTGAAAATAAATAAATAAATAATGCTAGACAATCCCGACAGCATCAGCAGAGCTTTTGTTATGGGTACTGTGTTGAAAAGCCAGTTCTTTAGATATTGTTTTGATAGTAGACCCATTCACATTTCATTTTAATTCTCAGAAGTCAGAAGAAACTTTATTTCTTCAGACAAGACAAGATTATCAAATACGAAATAAGGTGTGATTGATTCTATTACCTGTCGCTAAGCATGCGGTATTCCTGGAGACAAAGTTGTCTACTTTTTATTATTGGTCGAAGACTACCATGAAAGCATCAAGCATAACAATTTGCTTTATTTCCTTTAGACAATACAGTTGCTCTATTCAGATAGTTATATTCGTGAATATTTTACACATATATTATACTATTTCCGCCGCCAATTTTCTTATATTTTTCAATCTTCAGCCTAATGTGGGGCAAATACAATAAGTGATAGGCTATTCTTAATCTTTTGTTACTGTCCAATGTTTCAGTATGATCGTGTTTTCAGATTTTTTCGTGAAAGAGTAACAAACATCCAAATATCCATTGAAACTCTTATACTTGTATGTATTTTCATTAGCATTTATCCGTAAGGTTTATAGACCTTCTATATCAGACATACCCACTCTCATTGTCACCTTGTCAAGCGCAAAAGTGACAAAGTGACAACCGAGAGTAACGCTAACAGCCCACAAGCAGGTCAATGGTGCCCTTTGATCCGAGTACCTACGTACCGGTCCTCGAGCTGGTCTTTCGCAGGCTCTTGAGCTGTGTCACTAACTACGCAACTGCTTTTCAACGTTTGGGATACTTATAACATTTTCTAACCTCTTGAAAAGTATTAAAATCCATCTTTAGAACGTCTTAATGTTTAACCCCAGTTTAACCAAATGGAGGTAAAGGAGACAGGAAAAACTCAATTGAGTGCCAAGCGTTATAAATAAAGAAACTGTATCTGTAGTGTAACGAATGTAGCCAAAAATATTCATAAAAATGTGAACTATTTATGGTTCTACTAGCTGCGCCCCGCGGCTTCGCTGTATCTGTGTCAAATGGTTTATAAAAAAAAATCTTGTATCTAATAAAAAAACTGCATCAAAATCCGTTGCGTAGTTTTAAAGATAAGCATACATAGGGACATACAGACAGCAGGAGCGTTGTTTGTTGATTGGTCACAACAAAAGACACTCGTCCAATCCAAATTCAAGTATGGCGTCATTTATTTGTTTTGAGTGGTGTTCGATCTTTGAACATAATGAAACATGAAAAAATTAAATGAATAGGTACAATACAACACCAAAGAGGCCGTGTTCGCTTCTACTCCCCATATCAAGTGAAACTTTTCTAAGTCAGTAACTATTCTTCCTGGCTTCGGCCTCTCACCTCGGCCTGTGGGGCTTGTTTACTTTATCTAGCAAACCCCTCAAGATTGCAACGTTTGTGTGCGACACCTAAGCTCGACGTGTAGGCGATTTGAATTTAGCACGCTTAGCGTGAAAATTGGTGTCGTGGCTTTGATCAGTAAAAGCATAATACATAAGTAACAATGCCTGTGAGCAATGTTTGTTTTCGAATCCACAAACTTAAAGTCCCGGGTGTTTACTTTGAACAAATGACGGATCAGTTAATCTGTATACTGTATAAAAAATATCAATTATACTGTTTTAAGACAGGATTATTTTTTATATCAATAGGAAGTAAGTCATCACTTTGAATAATGACAACAGATGCAGCATAAATTATTTATGCTTCCCATACAGTAAAATCATAAAATATAACAGCCCCAGCCTTTAAATCTCGGTAATCCTTCGAACGTATAACAATTCATAACTTTATAATTTATTAATCACAAGTGGCTACATAAACGTGACTAAATAAAGACCATAAACTTTATCGAATGAAAGAAATCGAGTATTTTTTAGTGGAAATATTTTGTGAATATGTAATGTTCGATAAAAGGGGTGCATGTTTGTGGGTCCAGCCAGATTTGAATCATAATAGTGTTCGAAATTTATTTGCTCGTAAAACCGTAGAGTGTACCGGGTTGGCTAGTGACAAAGGTGGTTTTATCGGGACGGTGAGCGATCGTAAATTTTACTTTGGCTGTCAAAATAAAGTCCTTGTTATCAATGAATATGTAAATCTAATGTATTATGTACGGACTAGGCTTTTGAACCGCTTTTCCTACTGGATTTTGGCCAGCATTTGATTGTGGATTAGCGCGAAACATGGATAAAGCACATTCAGATTGTTTTTCTTTCTACATTTCCACCACAATTACCATTTAATATGCGCTTGGCTAAACTGTTTCAATTGTAAATTAATGTCTAATTTATTTCTAATCTTTATTTTTATTATATTGCTAATTAAGTTATCTATAAAACAAAAAAGTTCAATGGTTTCGCAAATATTTCTGTTCTAATTGATTATTATAGATAATATTTTATGTGCCTAGGCATAAATATAGGCAATAAAACGTATAAATGCGTATACGTATCCCAAAACATTTCTTAATTTCAAAAGTAAACAACTGACGCATAAGTAGAGGTACTGAATGAGACATATTATTGAAATCAGAAGTTTCTTTATTTCAATAAGACGATTTAATCCAGATTAATGTCTTTATTGGAAAGCTGTTATTTGAGCACTGTGCCTTACGATACGATGTAAAAGAGTGTTCGTTCATGTAGTTCCGAGTGGATAATAAAAATACTTTCAAAATGTCCTTTTGGATATTTTGATAAAGTTAAGTAAAGGTAATATAAAGAGCATTACAATGTAGAAAAACATTGTTAAATGTTAAAAAACGAGTATAGCCATGATAGGTATACCTACTTAATTTAAAAAAAAAAAACTTATAGGCTATATTGTTACGAGCTGCGCCCGTAGAAATATGTGTGTCAAATGGTATATAAACCTTTCCCTTGAATCACTCTATCTTTTGATGAAAACTGCATTAAAATCCCTTGAGTAGTTTAATAGATCTAAGCGAAGAAACAGCGGGTGCGATTTAATTTTATACTATGTAAAAGACCTAATAATTAACTGTATTTACGTTTTTTAAATAATATTACTTTGTTCACATATTTAATGAAAACCTATTATGTATTAAAAATGAACTCAACATATCTGTAATGCCGTAATAATATTAACTTGTAGTTCCTCCCATCAATGAAGTCATCATCATCATCAGCTTATAGCAGTCCACTGCTGGACATAGGCCTCCCCCAATGATCGCCAATCAAAGAAGTAAATACGACCTATCTCAAAAAATATTGTGTCCTATTAATAGTAATTTCGTGATGATAATCTACGATAATTAATAAAAATTAAGTACTAATTTAGCGAACATAATTTTATCACATATTAATTGGCCATAAATATAACTTTAGTGTAAAATGAGTTGCTAAATGTCCCTTACTCTCGCGGAAATTAGTTTAAATAAGATCGGTTTTGAGATTTATTTTATAGGTGCTGTAAGATATTGCTTTTTGCATCCTGTTCTTAATTATTAAAGAGTAACATTTAATTATTATGAATGGCTTTAGATAATTATCTATAGTTACTCTAAGAGATCTACTTAATTACCCAATAGGTGGTAATACCTAGCCAACCAAGACTTTGGTTGGCTAGGTATATCTAACAATATAGCACTTTATAAAATTTATTGGATACATATTTATAATTAATTATTAACACATCCCCTTCGATTCAGAATCCAATATATTTTATGTCAACAATGTATTTTATGAAATAAAACTTAACAATAATAGAAAATATCAACGTAACAGCAAAGTTTTTATTAAAAAGTTACAAACAAAAATTTCAAAAAACGCATAATCAAACATTTAGAGCAAAAACTATTTAAATTTTAATTCGAAAACGAACGAGAGTTCAATTATATTATTATTAATGGATGAAGGCTTTTAAATCCAATAATTGTTTCGAGCTTGTGCTTTATTTCGATGGTATAAATGTCGTATAAAGAAATAAATAAAAAAAATCTACCAATATTCTTTGTATTTTCTAAACCCCTTTGTATACAAAAAAGTTAATTGAATCGGATCAAATGTAGAGTTTACGTCCACAGATGGACATGTCTCCAAACAAGGGGTTATTTAAGCCTAGTAGGATAAATTATAAAATATAGAATTGTGTGCCTGCGATAAGTCTCCAAAAGTCCCAAAAGTCTGTTTTACTGGTTACCGGAAACTTAAAAGTACTATAATTATTTTTATTATTTGTTGCTTTTCTTACGTCACCACTCATTAAATTAATAACAATACTTGATTCTTCTTCTACATAAATTATTATGTAAACAAGAAGTATCCCCCTGTTAAAACAGAGTATCATTTTAATATTTTATGAATTCGAAAACGCTACACAATATGCAATTCGAGTTCGCGTAAAGGGGACCGTTGTTTTCCTAATTTAGGACAATCATTATGTATGTATATTGTATGGCTCAGTTGCCTTTGTTTTTCTTAAAACATTGCTTGCTTTTAGAAGTTTCTCTTGGGATTTCTCTTTAGGATTCAGTATCAAAAAAAGTCTAAGAAATTAAATATTATCCCCCAATTTTTTTTATTTAATTTCTTAGATGTGACCCCGAGTGCGAGGGTTTGCGCACTTTAAATAACAAAATCCTTAGAAAAAAGATTCGGTATTATAACTATTTTAATGAAAACTTGACACGTTAATTCATTTTACCAATACATTTTTTTTCTGTTATAAATCTGGCAAAGCGACATTGGAAAAATAAGAAGGAGATAGTACGACCAAGGAAAAGACGGATAGATTGTGATAGTGTGTGATAGGACCTAAGGAAGTACGGCCACAACAGTTTTTGTTCTTATAATTATATTATGTACCTACCTATACATCATAAATGCAAGAGTCTCTATTTAAAAACTTTCAAAAGTTATAGTCACATCTTCAAAGTGTCATATTTTAACAGAGACAAGTTCGAAGTCAAGGTTCAAAACTTGCTATATGAAACCAAACACAGTTCATACGGAACCGTGTTTCTTTACTCTTTCTATCCATTATAAAGAGGCTGTTTACCTGGACCAGGTTTTTGCGGTAAATGTACTGATATCACCGACCTGTTTCTATTCAATCGTATTCTATGCGTGCCTCTATTAACCTAATGGGTTGGCGGTGGCGTGGGGATAGCAAAAAGGTATTGAATGGGTACGCTGGTTTGCTACACTTCTGGTCCGGGAGCCAGGTACAAATTTGGTCAATTATTTCCTTCCTAGTGAAAATTCGTTAAATGCATTAGGGATTAAAATAACGAGTAAGATTATTAGTATATTCCGTTATTAGTAGTCCATCATTAGTATATTCAGTATTAGTATATTTGACGACCGATGTGGCGCGGTGGGCGACGGTCCGCCTGCGACGCAGGAGGTTGCGGGTTCGATTCCCGCCTCGGAACAACTGTGTGTACGATCTGCAGATATTTATTCCGGTTGTTCTGGTCGTTTTCTATGTATAATAAATAATATCTATCCATGTAATATACTGTATTATATATATCAGTTATCTAGTACCCATAACACAAGCTCTGCTTACCATGGGGCTAGATAATGCTGTGTGAATTGTCCAGCATTTATTTATTTATTGCGTGGGTGGGTTGGGCAGTGGCAGCGATGACGACTTTATTCCCCTGGAATAGAGTTCAAATCAGAAATTAAAATTCACATATTCCAGAATTCTGATTTGAACCTTATTCCATGGGAATAATGTCGTCGTCGCAGCTGACGGTCACGAGTATTCATAACATTATTCCCTAATGCATATTACGAAGTTTTGCTTGGGAGGGACTTGGTCATGAAAAGCTGTCACTGGCTCCCGGACCATACACAGTTTGGTTGTCATTTTATGAAACCAATAGTGTAAAATAAAATAAACAACGCGTATGTAAACCTAAACACGTGATCGGAATGATGATTGCTTGATGCTTTAGTCAATCACACAGGCAGACATTATTATAAATACGAAACTTTAGATGTTAAAATAAATAATAAATAATGCTGGACAATTCACACAGAAATAAATTATAAATTATAAATAAATAAATTATAAATAATAATAATAATATAATAATAAATTATAAATAAATAAATTCACATCTAGCCCCATGGTAAGCAGAACTTGTGTTATGGGTACTAGATGGTACTAGATAACTGATATACATAATACAATACATTACATAGATAGATATTTTTTATTATACATAGAAAACAACCAGAACACCCGGAACAAATATCTGCAGATCGTAAACACAATTGTTCCGAGGCGGGAATCGAACCCGCAACCTCGTGCGTCGCAGGCGGACCTTCGCCCACCGCGCCACATCGGTCGTCAAAAATGGATGTATGATGGGTTGTTTGTCAGTTCTTCACGCCAAAATTAAGGAACATAGCTCTTAAGCCTGGAATCAAATGTATGTTTCCTTTTTTATATAAAACAGTTACAATTTAATATAGCAATAGGCGATAAGGCCGCCTATTGTACTGTTACTATGTAAGATTTAGATATAAGGTGTTATTTTGTTATTTTAGGTACAATAAAGTGTTCATTCATTCATTTTTTTTTTTTGCGATACAATCACCGTTCTAAGTACAATGTTTTTTGGTTTAACTCATCAACACCAAGTTACTTAAGTAACAACTTATCACCTTACCTAGTGATTTCTTGTAAAACCAAAATGGACGGAGAAAATCGCCGGATCGAAGTGTCGATCAGGCGATTTTCTCCGTCTATAACTTTACAACACGTGCTTTCCTCGAAAACCTAAACAAAAGAACCGTCTACATAACTCAATTTTGTTTTGATTGTACAAAGTCTGCAAACTAAGGCATCCCTCACAATATTGTCTTGGCAATGCACGGAATGTTTGCGAACAGTAGGCTTAGTGCCAGGAGACACAATAAAATTACGATTTATGAAGGTAAGTTATCGATAACCGATAGCGTCTTATGCGAAAAGAGCTTAGAATGGTAGTTAGAAGACAAAGGAGGTGTAGCCAAAAAGATAAATCATAAATAATAATGTTGGACAAATACGTCTCATTTTCTTATTCGTATTCATGGGGTCGTATGCGTAAAAGCTCTGAAGTTAACTCAACTCACTCGAGTGAGCAGAGGCTCACTATTATAGAGATAATTGACGTGTTTGGTTTAAATTTGGTATGCTCATAGATCGCAAGATAAAAACTTAGATTCGGTGCAAGTACCGAGTGAAATATTTTCCCGTGTATAAGAAAAATAAAAACTATTTTTCTTAAAGGTAATATAGCTTTAAATTACCCAGAACCGTATTTGTTTGCAGTATTTGTTCCGGAACAAATATTTGCAGATCGTACAAACATTTGTCCGTGGGCGGCATTTGAGGAGGGATTCGAACCTACACACCGCACCAGAACCTCATACATCGCAGGATTCGGAGGCGAACCATCGCCTGCCGCGCCACAACGGTCATCAAAACTGTATGTTTACGTATCTATTCGTTTTAGGTTTATAACTTATTGTTATTTCAATTATTTGTTAGAGACTCAAGTATACAAACCACAAATGAAAAGTTAGATCTTGTGGTTTAATTTAAAAACCTCTAGTAGACACGACATTCTACGACTTGAGGACATTACCAACTAACAACTAACTCATGCAGGTCTGACTGCATAGTTTACTTACTGGTGTCGCAAGATACTGTGACTGTCTTGGCAATGCGCGAGATGCTAGAGCCATACTCGCCGAAATAAAATTAGCCCCCGGGTAATAAATTCAAATCACAGCCCACGGTAATTTCTGCCTCCTTTTTCACAAGATATTCGCGTTGGAATCCTTAATTTGGTTTCGTTTTGCTATTGTGGTTACGCCGTTGTTATTTTTCGTTTTGTACGCCTTTTTCAGACACCTTTAAATTGTTTGATGAGAAACGCGGGTTGTGAAAAGTTTGGCTGTTTTTGGAAAAACAGATAACTTAGGAATGTTTTCTTATTTCTTGTTATCCGACTTCCAACGGAGGAGAGTTAACTTCTGCAGATCTCGTTACTGGGATTTGTTACAATAATAATTAGAAGGAAAAGTAAATCATTTATTTGACACATAAAACACACATAAAATTAATCAGCTTCATCATAAAAGTACAAAATTAAAACAAAACATAATTATCAAAAGTAATTACTAAGAAATGCGTGTCAGTGCCTCAGTGGCAGTGCCAAAAAGGTAATAGCTCAGTGATTATATTGCTCTATGAGCAAACACTGATTTTGAATAACCTAAAAGATACTCTGTATATTACAAAACAACAATACAGTTATACATATGTTTTGTTTCGCAGGTTTGACACTTAACCGACGAAAAAGAAAAGAGATGGAAGTTCTATGTACTTTATGTATATAATGTATGTATGATTTCACCGTCAGTATGAACAGATTTGGAAAATTCTTTCGCTATTGTATGGAGAATAATCCGGAGATGGTCCCTTAAATTTGATTGGATTGGATTTGTAATAAATATTCGTTCCGAAAAACTTATAAATCAGTGAACATTGAACTAATGAATCTAAAGCCAGTATTAATTTTTCAAATAATGAGATTATTGCAATCTTAATTGCGTGTAGGAACAAAATAGTTTTTCAATATTATTCAAAACCTTTTCACACAGTCATTGAAACACTGTGTACCAAAGTGTGTCCAGTATTACCAAAAGTTTTTTTAACTGGAAAACATTGACGCCGGCTGTGCTGGCCCTGTTTTCTTTAATACAGTCTTATTTATTTCTTGCTTTTAAGAGATTCCTATTTCTTGGCAACAAGCGTGGCTTTGTTAACTATATATTAACTTCTTTGTCATTGTTAAAGTATGGATAGGCGTGGCAAAGAATTTGGCTTTTTTCTGTAGAGAAGGTTCTCTACTCAATACTCAATGATTTATTGCTTACATGTGTACAAAAGTTCGTAAAAAATATATATAAGTCCAACATGCACCCTGCAAGGGTGGCTATATACAATAAAGTTAATAATAATACTTAATTTACCATTAATTGTTTGCAATATGCAAAATTAGACCTTGTGCCTAATTTTAAGGTAAAATGGGTCGTTTTTTTTTTGAGTTATCTTTGTTCGAAGCTCAATAACTCGACTTCAGAATTCAAGCCTAGTAGACTGGAATTCAGAAGTCAAAACCTCAGATAAAGCAACTTATTTCATCTGCGTTGCAGATTACCACAGCGAAATATTATAGGAATATTCCCGCTAGTTCCATAGGCATAACTTTCGAAGTATCGTCATATTGCCATAATCGAAGCGACATATTCTGGTCATGAAGTTTCAAAGTTTCAGATGCAATCAATATTATGAAACTATCGCCTCTAGAGATCTCGGTATGCATTAATCATTCAGGGTTTCCATTAGATGCTGATGTTTAACTTCAGAACTATATTAATGGAAGTTATTGGTTTTGCGGCATTACGTATGCTTTTGTGGTTTCGCTTTCAAGAGCGCGTGGGAAGGCATTGTTCAATATCTTGCTGTCCCATCGGATTATGAGAGTGAGGGAATAGAGAGTGCACCTGAGTTTGCGCACTTGATCATTATAATGTGTGCTGCATAGATGTGCTGCAGAGACGGGTGCCCCGGGTACCAAGTTTCAAGGGATGCCTTTTTGCGCATTTGGCACTTGGCTCGCCGTTGATTTTATAGTGTCTTGTGTTTCTCACTCCACTTGCCGATTTTTTTTTTTATGTTATTACTTGACGTTTTATGAATTGATTGTATTGTAATATATTTCGGATGTTTGTGTTGTATGAATAAATAAATGATAAGAAGCGAAGCAAGCCCTAAATAATTTAATACTTAGGTTAAGTTGGACTAGCAACACAGACAAATAAGCTAAGATGACGGCAAGTGACTAGCCGCAATATTTTAGCATTTTTTTCGGCAAGTAACGAAAACGTTTGAAATGAACAAAATGTACCGAAAAACATATACCTAGCCGAAATGTTTGTTTTTTTCGGGTGATCACAAAGATAAGTTAAGAACAAATAAATAACAGCCAGCGAAGCGAGCTCTGATTTTGGGGGTTTGCTTGGCCTCCCCGGGTACCAACTACGTCACCACTGGTAATAAGGAATCATATAGGATTATGTAATCTCGTAAACGTAAACTAATAAGAACTCTTCATGAAAATCTTCAAAGTTTACGAGTCTAGATTGTATGCATATAAAGCTATACCCCTATGTAGTGTACACGAGGGATGGTCAACGCGTGACAAGCATGATAAATGAGGAATTCGGGAGCAAACCTCCAGGGACTCCCTTTAGCTGAGAGGGAAGAAACCCAACAACGATCAAAACTCAACCATCACACCAAGATATAAGGCACAATTCAGCGCCAAAAATCCGAATTTACAGACCCATAAAAATTCTGAAGCTTCTACGAATTAGTGTTGCAAAAAGTAACTAAAGCTTCCTTTTCTGTGAGAGAAATAATACTTTTAAGTCTACGTATAAAGTTCAAAGTTGCTTGACTGGATTTCGTACGTGGAAGATCAGAGAGCAAGACACAGCCAAGTCAGGCGTGCAGTCACAGAATATTTTAATAATACCTTTTCAGAGTAGCTGCGGGGTAGAAATGAGTTACTGCTGAGCGCTTTGCAGATAAATCTTGAGATACGGAGCAATCGAAATTAAAAACCTAGTGCCCGTCTCCTTCTGCAATCAAAGCACTAGGTACTTAGGTCCATACCGTATGTACATCTTGCAAGCTGATCTACGAACGCAATCTATTATTCTTTAAGGCTAGGTAGTCCACTATATTCAGTCCATTCGGAGCCCATTTCATAATGGCTACTCTAATATAGTCTCCAACTATATATAGAAACAAACCAGGGTTCATAAAATTTTACGTGATTATATTTGTTTTGTCAGCCAGATAACCAGAACTTTACGACCAAAAATGTTCAATCAAAAATTACTTCCCGACCCAAACAAATCATATCCGGTGCGATTTTATAGTTTTCCTATCTAATAGAAAACAGCAGTTTGTTGAGTTTGAGAGTTCATTGCTCCCTGTTACTCAAAATGGCTTTCTATCAACTGGGTAGTAAAAGTGAACCCTGAGTTGATTGGTTCAGTAGCTCATCTGAGGTTACCACTTTACAATAGATTGGGCGTCGATCGGGTTGATTGCTCGTCGATGTCGATCCACTGGTGGTTGATGGAATAACCATTGTTCCATGTATCAAGCAACAATAGTGTGCTGGTCAGGGATCGATTGACGATTGATCGCTTATGTAGAGCTCAGTTACTTTCACGTACTAGTATTTAGTAACCATAAAGCTTGGCGCTCACGTGTCCAACACCACTGCCGCACAACACAAAATGAGCATTGAAATGTGTGCTTCAACTCAATACATTTAGATACATTTATATATAGATAGACGTCATAAACTAGTAGGCAGCGCCCGGGCCACTCGCTTGAATCTTGCAGTAAAGAAGTGTGTCACTGTAAAACGTTTCTTAATATAACGAGTTAACGCCCATAATTGAATGCTTACTTTTGTGTTGTGCGGCAGTGGGGTAGGACTTGTGAGTGACAACCTTAATACTTCACTGGGGCTCACATTCACAAAAACCGTCAAATATTTATATCTAGGCATAGACTTTAAAGTGTGTTTAAGTAAGAGTTATTGTTGTTTGACAAAGAGGAAAAAAATACTATAATTACAATACTATATTATATTCAAAAAGTGTTTTACTAAAATTCCGTTAAAGCAAAACATTCCTGACATTTATTCCATACCTTACCTACCTGGTGAAACATAAAACTTGGTGCAAACAAAGTTAACGGAAGAGCGCGAACTCATAAACTTACATAACTTAGGTACCTTCTTGACACCTAACTTGTAAGAACAGTATCTCGAAGACATAACGTGTTGGATATTGAATTTAGCATCAGCCTGTGGATTAGCGGGCACGTGCTTGTCCGCTATGTACATAAAAACTTGTATGTACTGAGAAACTATGGTCCAGTTGTAGTGTTCGATACGATACTTCTTATCTACGACACGACTTTTAATTTTTTGTCATAAATGAACCGTCTTTACCCTGATCAGGGTTATTCCAGTTTTCCCCCTGAAATCACCCTCCAATCCAATGGAAAACTATAATGGGTAAAATAATCATTCCAACCCCCCCCCCCCCTGAAATTAGCCCCCCTAAAGGGGAAGACTGGAGTTATTATTTTTGATCATAATTTAACGTCATCACGTATTATGTAAACTACCCACTCCTTAACTAGACATCCTCGGTAGTGAACAAAAAAACATAATGCACATTGAGTCGCTCACAGGATTCCAGGTTTTTCATCTCTCGTCCAGTCAAAGAAGGATTGTGCCTGACAAAGTTGAAAGCAAAAAGTTTGATTTCGGAACTTTGTTTGGACTATGTTTAGATTATGGGCACTACCCCATGTGATAAATGCCAATTAGGGGGAGGCCTGCATCCAGCAGTGAACCAATATAGGCTGTTGTGGATTCGATACCTAAGATAATAATTATTTAGTACTGCCAATCTATTTATAAATTCAAAGTACCTATATCTATAAAATTTCTTCTGGTATTGTTACTAGAATTTGAAAAAAAGTACTGTAGAGAAAATCTTGCAGATGAAACACAAATGCGTTGCAATGCTAAGTTATATTACAAGTAAGAGGAAAGGAAAAAATATATTAAAATAACGTGTGTCTTAATTAAACTGCTCAAACCGTAAACCAAATCAACACTCGAAGTTCTCTTACATTTTAGCAAAACAAAGCACATACGTTGAAAACTTTTAATATGTGGCTAGCCACATAAAAGGCAACAGTAAACGCTAATTAGATTCAACAAAAACAACATAAATGTAGCTTTCAATTCAAATAACAGTAAAACTTTTAAAAAAATATATGGTTTCTGTGCTCTTTATACTAATATTAAGTTTTTATGTAGCAAAAACCTACTGAATAAAATAATGCCTAACGATTTGTTATTAGTGCTCGTAAATCAAATAAATCAACAACTAATGATTCAACTCGATAAAGTTATGAAATTATCTTCAAACAAAATAAGCACAATAACAAAGCCTACCAAGATTAATTGAAGTGTTCTTCAATAAGTCCTTCAGACATCGATTCATTGTAATCCCCAGGCCACAGATCTATAATATAATACCCTAGAGAGGTTCATAATATTCTAGACAAAGTATAATAATCTTTGAAATCAGTGCAATCTTCAAAACCGTCTACATTTCTTATATTAAGATTCCTCACGCGTTTCAGTCTAGGAGCTTGAAAATATTGGCTCTATTCGCAATAATCGGGATAACTGAGGATGAGTGAACCGGGCTAACCCTGCGGCTATTGAAAAATGTTCAACTATATTGGGTAAAAAGTATTAAAGCTACAAAAACAAAGAATATTGGGGGTATTGTGACATCATGATATTACTCTGCAAGTTTCAATAGCGGTTCAAAAGTAAGCTCGGAAAGCAGAGACCGCCACCGTTTATTAGATTTCGTATCTATTTAGAAAAAATATAGATAGGTACCTAAATACAGCTTTATCAAACTGAACCACCGAGACCATCAAGGTGAACATACTCGATCGCCGTCACGCATTGAACTTGGCCTTAACGGCTTTATAACTACTAAATTACGGTTTGAATGAATGATTTTTAAAGCGAGGCAATTGCGCAGCGAGTATGCCTCGCGCAAATCACTAGAATCCTAAGGATTTTAAAAGATATCGCGAACGCCCCGGTGGACTCACCGGATCGACGTCACGTCATGATGAACTCGGCCTGAAAAATTATCGTTATCGGTGACGTTTCGTTGACGTCAGCGGTGGATGTATGACTTTTACTGGTTTCCGCAGTTAGGCCACAGGTTTGCTCTTTTTGCTTTTTTCTGCTAGTCTAGCTATCCGATGTCCTCCAGGAAAGCCAGCAGCTCGCTAATTCCAGTGCATGCCTCCCTAGGTGTCCTCCGTGTCTCGAGAAAGTGTTGAGACACTAGAACGAGATATAAAGAAAAGGAACCATGTATCATAATATTACCGTGTAGTGTTTACACAAAGAAAAACTAAACCCTTTTTATCAGAATGCTCATCTTATATCTTCATGATCTTAATATTATCTCTTCACCTGTCCTTAAGCCATATTCGTATTAACCAATGAAATCCAAATATCACACCACATTTTCCTCCCGCTTCTCATCTAAATGATAACCTCATAATTGCGGATCTTTTGATCTACAGCTCCGGTAATCGAAAAGGGTCGCTCATAAGACGGATCTGACTGATCCCTTTGAAAATTGCCCTTAGCAGCGTAGTTGGAAAAATATCTTAACATTCAGAGGCGTCGCATCCGGTCCGGTCAAAACCGGTCAGCCTCGTTCAAACCCGGTTAAAAGCGTCCGACCCGACTCCGTGAATAATACCCACTTTGTGCCCAATAAAAGTTTCCCCTTCGTCGATATTGGAAACAATGGCTTTGACTCGCAATTTTTCTGTCGCCATTTCCACGGAAATGCTTGGGATTATATCGTTCCTTTGATTTGAGGGTAAACGTGATATCGCTCCAAATGAGCCACCCTTGCCCGAGGTTTTATTTATGAACTTAATTTTGTTGGAGATTTGAAAATGAAAATGCTCTCTGGACTTAAATAAGAGGGGCTTAAAATCATTCCGAGGGCAGAAATTTTAAATAACCGACCTTTTTTCGTATTATTGTTTTGTTTATAAAAACAACAGACTTTGCGAGTGAACCTTTTACGCTAGCCAGGCTAAGGGTACCGGAGAATAAAATAATACTAACCCCTTACCCTGGCTTGAGGATTTTCTTTAATTTAGTTAGGAATGAATCTAGAAATCCTTAGTTAGGTCCATGCACTGCACTTTAACAACTTAATGGGTATGATTCGTCTCAGAATGTGTTTTTTTTATCTTTAATTTACAACATCGGCAACTGTTCTATAAATGTATCTGCGCCATTACTCAGCTTATCACAACAAAAACCAACAAATTCCAGAACATTTGGCTCTCCAGCGTCCGAACAGACCGCCACAAGCACTAAAAGATAGGCCCAACGAACGCCCGTATCTAAATGACAATATTTTACGAGTTGCAAAACAAGCAACCCTGCAAAGCTTGACTAAAACCCCAACATTATGTTAATTACTGGGACATAAATTTTTACCGGTCGATTAAACAATAGCCCAGCCGAAGGACGCTCGAATTAGACAAAGGCGGTATTAATACGGAAGCCATTAAATTGAGATAAGCGGGAAGGCAGATTGGCCGCCCTTCGGGTGGTATTAGCCCCTGAGACCTGATAAGTGAGAATTGGGGATTGGAAAGGACCATAGAATAATAATTCTAGAACGAGTTCGCATTCTTAAGTTTGGAAAATTTTTTTGACTCCCTCAAAATCAAAAAGTTCTATATTATCTCTATATACATACAAAAACGATTTTGCGGAAGAATTTTGGGTAAGTTTATAATGCTGAATGACTATAAAGAGCTTGAAAATAAATAAGTTAAAAAATAATACCAAGAGGCAAACAATATTTTTAAGAAGCATCTTTTTTACATCGTGGGTTTTCCCAACTATATACTTTTTTGGAAATGTTTCACTGTAACTAGCTGCAATCGACGAGCATGTGTGAGTCGGTGGCAATATATTAAATTTAGTATATTCCTTCAATTTCTGCGGTGATTTCTCCAGTTAGATATATACCCGCGATATAAAAGAAGGATGCTTTGTATGACAGTTGACACAAACGTGTTGTTGCTCGAAAATTTGGATAAATTAGTCTCAATTTCATATACGTACACTTGTGTCTGTCAAAGTACTGAAGTTATATGCTTGTCAACTCGCACAACTATACTAATACTAGCTGCTCCCCGCGGCTTCGCCCCCGTGGAAATCTATGTGTCAAATAGTTTAAATGATAAAAAGTATCTTATGTTAGACTCCTGGTTCTAAGCTACCTCTCCACCAATTTTCAGCTAAATCGGTTCAGCCGTTCTCGAGTTATAAGTGTTGTAACAAACACGACTTTCTTTTATATATATAAGATATTTTAAAGAGGAAAGGTTTGATTTTGTTTGTAATGAATAGGCTTCGAAACTACTGGACCGATTTGAAAAATTCTTTCACCGTTGGGAAGCTACATTATCTCCGGCGAACATAGGCTATACTATATTTTCAAAAAAATTACGAATCCATACTAAAACCGTGCGAAGCCGGGAATGTAAGCTAGTATATATGTTTATATGTTGCTATGTTTTTTTCAAAAGCAAGGATAATGTTGAATGACACACGATACACTATCCCTCTGCTGTGCAGCATGATATTCCTCCAAGCCCGCGAATGTCAGAGCCTCTCCATTTCCAATATTTCTGATCTCAACCCCGCAGTACGCACAGGGTGTCTATGTCGTTGGTAATTGGAACGCCGGCGGCCCCAGTTTGTCGCTCGACAATCAACACTACGTGATGCGAAATCCGATGCGTCCGGGTCGAATAACCACGATCATTATCTGCGGCCAATCATTGGCTCGTAATGGGTGCTTGTTACGGTTTTGATCACCGAATTTTCAACTTTGTTTTCGTGGGGATAGAGTTTATGGTAGATAATGTTAATGGTTTCAAAGTTTGGATGTAATGTGGCGATATAGAACTGATAGGTCACTAGTCCATAAGGCTGAATTTTCCAATATTATCTCAGCTTGATCTGAAGCATATTAAAATACAACTAACCAAAAAAATTAAAACAAGAAGTGAATATACTATATTGTACAAGTAAGTGCCAAGTTATATAAAAGGTATTAAAAGTAGAGACACAAATATGTCATAATGACATAAAATATGTTACATAACTTGGATATCGGTTATACTTAGACAAAACGGTTTAAATTTATTTATGGACGGACCCCATTCAAAATTATTTACAGCGAACCAGTATTTTATTCCGCAAAAGCGTACTTTATTTCCGCATTATAAGAGCAAAATAAATATTGTTCGTGTGCCTGCCTATTAACAATGTTTATCCACCTGATATTAAGGGCACGTTCAGTTTGTACCAGTATTTTCTACCAGTATCTTTTAAATACACACTAACACCTAAAATCTATATAATTATCATGGCCCAGGGGCAGTGAATGCGTTCTAAGACAGCGTTTATGTTATTAAAGTGCGTACGCCAGTCAGGGTAATTTTTAAGAAATACATAGGTATATCTAAAAACAAAGAATCAGCAAGCTGAAGTGGCAGTGGGCTGGCTATATCTCGCGAAGAACCGACAACCGTTGTGGTAAACGTGTTCTTGAGTGGAGACCGCGGCAAACGTATTGTTGGACGCCCTCCAGCCAGGTGGGATGACGACCTGCGAAAAACTGCAGGCAGATGCTGGATGTGTCAAGCTGAAGACAGGGCTCTATGGCGCTCATTGGGAGAGGCCTATGTCCAGCAGTGGACTAACATATTGATGATGATGATGATGATGAAACAAAAATACTTTGTCGGGACTTGATACGAAAAAGTAGACCACAGATCATAAGACGTAACTACTGTTTGTTTTTTAATTTTGCTTATGTGGATACTTGGTCTCTGTTTTAGATAGCTTTCCAGTCTAACTCGTTATTTAGTGAATATTGTTGACTTGCATCGTCTAAACGAAGCTTGGAGGTAGCAGAAAGTTACCTTATACCGGTAACTGTCCCAACCTCCCAACAGTATTGTATCGTATTGGTGAAATTGGGCTAATTTTTGTGTTTACTTGGGATTTTGATAGATATTCTAGAGAAATTTCCTGCTATTTGTGTTTTTATAAAATTATTAGAAAATAATAAAACAACTTACACAAAACTGAATAAGGTTTTAAGTTCTAATAAGGTTTTTTTGGAAGGCACTTACATATAGTTTTTGTAATTTGTTATTAAAAAATCCTGATTTAAGCAACAAAATTTTCAAAAAGGGTAACGTTGGTATTTGAATAGTGAAAACAAAAATTGTACCCAACATCTTTAATTTTTCTCCTATCTATATCACCACCTTTCCCATCGCTCCATATAGAACTCCCTAAAAACTGTTTTAAAAAATTAATAGCACATTTTACCGGTTGTTTGTTTAACATTATCACGAAATCCGACATAACGGCCCTCGTTATTATACTCGAATAGGGCATCATAAAAACTTGATGGCCCAACAAAATATTGTGCTGATTTTTCATTAAAATTACCTTATTACGGGAAAACGTTTTTTTAATCAACGCTTGTGAACAAAAATGTTTACCCTGCAGAAACAGGGAGGAGAAGTTTTCTACAATATCAAAAGGAAAATATTTTATTTAGTTCCACTTTTAAGTTCACGTACTAATGAATAAGTTTTATTTCCTTTTCAATATGAGTGTGCTTATTCATCATCATCATCATCATCCTCATCAGCCTATAGCAGTCCACTGCTGGACATAGGCCTCCCCCAATGAGCGCCATAGCGCCCTGTCTTCAGCTTGCCGCATCCAGCATCTACCTGCAGTCTTTCGCAGGTCGTCATCCCACCTGTTCGGAGAGCTTCCTACACTACGTTTACCGAGTCGTGGTCTCCACTCAAGAACACGTTTGCCCCAGCGGTCGTCGGTTCTTCGCGAGATATGGCCGGCCCACTGTCACCAGTGTGAGTGTGCTTATTACAAACCTTGTTTGTCAGAGTTGGCAGAAGAACACCGTTACATCCCATAACAGGGACATCTAAGTAAAAAGAAATTAAATAATATCCCAAAAAAATCGATTTCAGCGGGACTTAAACCCGTACCTTCCTTTAGAGATTACCCCGAGTGGGAGGGCTTACGCACTATAGTAACAAAAATCATCAGGGTGATAGGTATTAGGTATGGTACTCATTATAACCTGTAAACTATTTTGATACATGATTATAAGCATCCAGGTTGATGTAGGTCATCCTTTGATACCCTAGCTATAAAGCCTTAGAATAACTACAAACTGAGGGGGACAATTTTACGTCTCAATCACCAGAGCGCAAAATATCCATCAAACCCGCGTCTACTAGTACGAGTAAAGGCATAACTCCCACTAAACCATTTTTTTTATTATAATTGTATATATATTATTTATTTTATAATATGATAAATAATGCTGGACAATTCACACAGCATTATCTAGCCCCAAGGTAAGCAGAGCTTGTGTTGTGGGTACTAGATAACTGATATAATGTAAATCTCTTATTGGCTGTAAGTTAGATTATTAAGGTTTAAATTATTTAGATTAAGGGCTGTTGTTTTTGTTGAAACAATAAAAATTAAAAAAAAATAAAAAAGATATACATAATATAATACATTACATAGATATATATTTTTAATTATACATAGAAAACGACCAGAACACCCGGAACAAATATCTGCAGATCGCACACACAATTGTTCCGAGGCGGGAATCGAACCCGCAACCTCCTGCGTCGCAGGTGGACCTTCGCCCACCGCGCCACATCGGCCGTCAAAAATAAATTAATTGACTACACTATCCTAATTATTATGAGCTTTAAAACTAATTGCCATAATTTCAATAAATGCGCAAACAATTTTGTATTTACTATTTCAATTTTAAATGTTAACTAATTATTGAATGCTTCATTAACTACAATACAATACAAATACAATACAAAAATTCTTTATTTTACACCATAATCATATCAATCATTACAAAAATACATTGTATGCTACAACTATTCGCGGTAATAAATTGCAGGTATTTCTGGTAATCGTGATTGGTTAGTTGGTTAAATAAAGTGTTAGGTGCATTGATTCATAGAAGTTAACCGACGAAGCTGCTAGCTGACCAATTATTTATCATACTAGGAACACCTCCCTAAATTAATTATTGACGTGCTTTCCTAACTATATTCTTCATTCTCACAGCTTTAGATTTGTTGGTCCTGCTCCTGGATATGCTTAGGTAGATACTAAACTTACCTAGTTGTTTATCGAGGTTTGTCCACCTGACGGAAAAGGCCGACATGATATGTAAATCTGGGCCTTACGTTGCTGTACTGCTGCATGTGCGTCGTGGGCACCACAAAGTGTAAAAACATGGTCTTAATTTTACAATTTTGCAGACGGCAAGGCTCAATTTTTTACAATACACAGCAAAGTTCACAATCACCAGACAGCACGCTTTTCCGAAATCCAAATTGCTCAGTTAATCTAGCCAGTAGGCGCACAAATAAAACTGAAGGGGTGGCTGTGTCAACATATCGTCGCGCCCGACCACCCGTACACGGTGCATTTGTTTATTATGCCCCCTATAACGGCCGAGTTTTATAGCCTTTAGAAATAACCGGAGCAGACTTTTTACTAAAATCCTATTTATTATTAGACTATTCGTGGTGAGTTTGTAGACAATCAAAGTTGTACGAGACTGATTTGTTACATAATCACCATCTAAACACAAGATAGAATTCTACAAGTTCTTGCAATTGAGATTCACTTTGAAAAGTTTGTGTGTTGGATCTAACAGTTTCTGAACTAGTGGGCTAACCTGAAGAATAGAAACGTTTCTTCGAACTCCATAATATCCGTGACCGACCATATAGAAATAAATTTTATTGATAAAACCTATTAACATGTAATTTTTTTATACAGACATACGAAATCGTATTAAAAGTACATTAAATTAGATAAATTGAAAACAAATTCATACAGGTACGTTCATATCCCTAGTAATATTATAAATTCGAAAGTAACTCTGTCTATCTGTCTGTCTGTTACCTTTTCACGGCTAAACGGATCATAATGAAATGTTGCAGGGAGGTGGATGGTATTCCGGGGTTTTTTTTTTTTTTTTTTTTTTTTTTTTCGAATGGACTATTATGCTGTTGACCTCAGATGGCCATGACAGCGTTACCGGACTTTTGGCGGGCGCAGAGGGCGCCTCGCCGGTAAAAATTAGGTTGGGGCAACACGCACAAGGGCCACCACTTAGGTGCGAGCCTCGGCTTGGGCTGTTGCCAGATGCTACAAGAGGGTAGGGAGGTAACGCCTTAGGTGCACGAGTGCACCTGAGGGCGGAAACGGGGAATTCTTCGACCCCGCATCCGGCGGGGTCGGTTATTGGTCGGGTGCGTAGTGTGCGGAAGCTGAGTTGTTGCCGTCACTTCCGGGTTAGCGTCAGTGAGTGGGTCAACGGGGTCACCAAGAACGTGTCTCGGTCTACGGAGGAGAGAACTCGTGGGAGGGTCGTCTATACAATAATCGGGTATGGAGGATATAAGAGGATTGGAGTGTTCAGAGGCCGTTTCATAATGACGCTGGGAAGCAGTCTTTATGAAGTGGACGATGGACTCGAGGTTGAGATCGCGATGGAGATCTTTGTTGCGCATGTACCAGGGCGAGCCCGTGGCTTTACGCAGAAACGAAAAAATAAGCAAATGTTTTGGACAATCTGGAGATGACGGACGTCAGCCGAGTGGCCAAATACCACAGAGGCGTATGTCATGACAGGGCGTATGATCGATTTGTAAAGTGTCACCTTATTTCTAAGGGACATTTTACTTTTCTTTCTAAGGAGGGCGTTCAACCGGCTAAGTATGAACTTGGCACGATTGATTACGGTACGAATGTGGGGTTTGAAACTAAGGCGGCGGTCTAGTACCACCCCTAAGTATTTGGCTGACTTTACCCAGGGAATGGGTTTGCCGAATAGGGTAAGTGTTTTGGGCTTAGAGAAGGTCCGCGTAAAGTACACTGCTGCACTTTTCGTCGGATTCACCTCTATGCGCCATTTCTGGAACCAGGCACCTAGTGTGTCTAGTGCGGCTT
Source organism: Eupithecia dodoneata (assembly GCA_947044415.1). NCBI lineage: Eukaryota > Metazoa > Arthropoda > Insecta > Lepidoptera > Geometridae > Eupithecia > Eupithecia dodoneata. The sequence continues at coordinate 5,273,341 of OX345665.1, forward strand.
GCAGTCTTATGCCAACTCGACGTGCGTTCGAGTTGGATGCATACAGAGCTGTATCATCCGCGAAGAGGGCAAGTTCAACTTGCGGGTGTCGGGGGATATCGCTGGTATAGAGCGTGAAGAGGAGCGGGGCGAGGACGGAGCCCTGGGGGACTCCTGCTCGGACGGGTCGGGGGTCGGAGAGGGTGCCCTCCACGCGGTAGCGAAAGCTACGGTTCGACAAGTAGTCTCGTAAGATGAGTACGAGCCTGTCTGGCACACCAAGGTTGGAAAGCTTGTAAATCAAGCCGTTGTGCCAGACTTTGTCGAAAGCTTTCGCCACGTCGAGGAAGACAGCTCCCGTACTGGCAGGCCAGGTGTGATGCCACATGGTCAGGATGTGCTCCGTGATGCGGAGCACCTGTTGGGGACATGAGTGGTGAGCTCGAAAGCCGAACTGCTCATCGGGTAGGAGCTTATGCTCGTTTACATGGGACCAGAGGCGCCTCAGAAGGAGTCGCTCGTAGATCTTCCCCAGGGCACTGAGGAGGCTAATAGGACGGTAGGAGGAGGGCTCATTCGCCTGTTTGCCCGGTTTGTGGATTCCAATAACATTGGCTTCCTTCCAGACATCAGGGAAAGAGCAGGTGGACATGGCTGCATTGAAGATGCTTACAAGGAGGTAGATGAGGGCGACAGGGAACCGTTTAAGGACTCTGTTGCTGATGCCGTCCGAGCCGGGGGACTTTTTCGGTCTGAGATCTTTAATGATCGCGGCGACCTCCGCCGCCCTGAAGTGATCAAGGGTGGCGGTGGGGGGTAGGGTAACTAAACGTTCGACTTCACTATTCACCGTATCGAGGTGAATAGGGTCGACTGGCTCAAGACTGGGGGAGCACTGGGCTTCCAGACTTTCAGCCAGAGCATCAGCTTTGTCCTTATCTTCAAACGCCGGCGTTTGATGATTCGGACGTAAGAGAGGAGGCATGATGGTGACTCCATCTGCTTTCATAGATCGAGCCAGGCTCCAGTAAGCCAGGTGGCCTGGTTTGATCGTTGAAAGCAGTGTGTCCCAGGAGGAGTTTCGGTGCTCTTGAATGGCTCGCTTAACCTTACGGCGAAGTGAGTTCATTCTAAAGCGATTTAGGTGGGAGGGATAGAGGCTGAAGCGACGAGTCGCCGCGTTCTTCTCAGTGATCAGCCGTCTGATATCATCTGGCAGGTCCCAGCGGCGATCTTTCGTCGCTGGCACCTGTTTCGATGAGTCGCTAATAGCGGATTGGACGTGACTAGTCAGAGAGTCGACCGCAATTGCGATGTCGTCTAGGGAGCTAATATCGTCGGGAATTTTTTCCAAGGCGGGCGAGTGGATATTCTTGAGAGCGCTCTCAAGCTTATACCACTGTACCACTGTCTTGGTGGGAGGACTGTCATTGAGAGGAGAACCGAGCCTCATTATGACGGGACGATGGTCTGAGTCTAGTTCCTGCATCACTGATATGGATTGCATCCGTAGGGATACATTCCGTAGCAGTGCCAGGTCCAAATACTTGGCGCTTTGACCGGGGATGGGAGAGTATCGCGTGGGACACATGGGGACGATCAAGTCTAGGTCAAGGGGTTCAAGACATTGGGTAAGGAGGCGACCGTTTCGATTGCGACAACGGCAGTTCCACATCGGGTCTTTGGAGTTGAAGTCACCAGCCAGAATGACTGAGCTTCCTAGACTAAGGACTGACTCTAAATCGCTTTGAAGAAGCTTTTTATTTGGACTGAGATAGCAGGATGCGATGATGACCGATTGATGACCGGTCATCGCAAGCCTGCAGACTGAGACTTCTAAGTCTTGTAGGGGCGGGGGGTCGAGAGGTATGCAGTGCAAAGGCGGTACTGCCATTTACTTCAAGAGGTCCCCTCTTGAAGTAAATGGCAGTACTGCCTTTAGGGCCGTACGTTCTGTCATTTCTGACCATGTGATAGTTGGCTATCCTGGGATCTTTGGTGCCTTGCTTCAGGAATGTCTCCTGCACTAGCATGATATCTATTTGGTGATTTACCAAGAAGTGGTGGACGAGTTTTCTCTGGGATTTGAGGCCGTTAGCGTTAAAGAACGCTAACGAGATGGAGCGGGGCTTAAGTCTCGCAGGTTGTACAACCATTATTGAGACTTAAAAGAGAGGGAGTCAAGGAATGCCATGACGTCCTGATGATCGGAGATGATCATCAGTTTTTCGATGGCGGTTTCGGCTTTGTTTAGTTTCTGCAGGAGTGCAGACACTTTACCGAAATCAGTGGTTGGGGTGGGCCCAGGCGAACCAGCCTTCGCAGAGGTGAGTGCTGGTTGGGTGGGGCGAGGTAGGGGAGGGGCGGGGCCGCGAGTTGGCTCCTGTGAGCGGGGGAGGGGCGCAGGCCAAGCTTTCGCCTGAGGGGCTAGGCTAGTGTAGCTGAGGGGCTTTGCCCATGCTGAGGTAGCAGGGGGGCGGGGAGGGGGGGCCATAGACACCTTAGAGGTTGTCTTTGTATATTGAGGGACCGGGGCAAAGCGCTCCGGGGCCCTTGAGCGGACCTTGTTGTTTGCTTTGGGCGCCTTAGGGCATCCGCGATAATTCGCGGTGTGTCCCTCAGCGTTGCAGAGCACGCAACTAGGTGGGGTCGGGTCATCGCGTGCGCTTGCAGTCAGCGGTGCCGTGGTCACCCAGGCACTTGACGCAGCGCGGACGTGCGTTGCAGTTGCGCGCAGAGTGGCCATGAAGCTGGCATCTGTGGCACTGCCCAGGGGGACCAAATTTGTAGGGGGCCTCTACGGATAGGCCGGAGAGGCGACATAAAGATTTCAGGCCAAAGATAGCCTTTCCTTCCGGAGAAAGGTCGAGAATGACCAGGATAATGTCGAAAGGACGCTTATCCCGGCCGCTGTACATCCGGTGGACTTCCCTGATGGGAAAGCCCTGGGATTGGAGGTCGGACTTTAACATCTCCGAGTTGAACTCCGCGGGTATACCGCGGATAACTACCCGGAGAGATTTTTCGCTCTCGAGGGCATAGGTATGAAAACCTATGTTCTCGGAGCGGAGGAGGGAGGTGAGACGTCGGTGATCGTCCGACGTCTGGAGTTGGAGCTTGATGGACTCCTTGACGGATTGGGCTTTAGTGAAATGAATGCCTTTTAAGGCGAGAAGCTTTTCAACGTTAGGCCATTTGCCTTTTTCGCGGAGAAAGATCGGAGGGGGCGGTCTCTCCTTCTGTACAGAAGGCTGGTCGGACTGGGCCTGAGGGTTCGCGGAAGTCGCGGAGGTAGAGGGGGTAGCGCAGGCCGCGCGGGCCGCGGGGCGGGGGGAGGTCGAGCGACCAATGTTGGCGGAGGTGGCTGGCTTTTTAGCCGCCGGGGTGTTGGGTCGAATTTTTTGATTTTTCTTCCGTTTAAGTCCTGGGGTGATGAACCCGTCATCGGAGGAAGACGAAGGAGCGGGAGGGGAAGCGGAGTCCTCGTCAGAGGATTCCGTGGGGTCGGCGTCCGATGGGATCTCGTTCACCTCCATGTCCTCCTCAATAGAGGAGGGCCGGTCCTCCTCAGGAGAGGGTGACAGGTCCATCTCGGGAGAGGAAGGACGTGAAGGGACGGAGACATCGGGGAGGGCGGGCGACTCCGGAGAGTCCGGAGTGGCCGGTGATGGGGCAGGGGCGTCGGGAGTCGCGGAGGGCTCCGGTGACGCGGTATCGCGGACAAAGTCCGCGAGAATTTGCGGGTATCGCTTGCAAATAGCGATGAGCAGCTCCCGCAAATCCTCGGCATCGAGATTTGCTATGTCTACGGCAGACATTTTGCAACTGAGGGGGTGGAGGTGGGGGGTGAAATCCCTAAGCCCGGGGGGGACACCCGGGGTGTGTGTGTGTACCCTCCCTGTCGGGTTAGACAGGGGGGGGGTGTGTACCTGCGTGTCCTGCCTAGGTGTGTGTCCCTTATGCCACTCTTACGGGGCGAAAGGGGTGTGTGACTACCTAGCGCTACCTGGGGTCGGCGAGGGTGCTCCCCCAAGGCCGGTGGTTCCAGGCCCAGCCGGATTCTACTTTACTTTGAAGAAGTAAAGTAGGCGCTCCGGGTCCACGCCCAACCAAGTTCGTTGTCACGGTTACGTATCCCTTGGTTGACCACTAAGGTGGATTTCAAAACGGTTAGAAAGTCACCCGAAACAAGATAGAGGAGCCGCTTTGAAAAAAGCAAGAACCTCGGTAGGTGCGTCGCTCTGAGAAGAGCGGAACGCAACGTTAGTGGTAGGTCTAAGAAACACAGTTCTGAGAAGAACTGATAAGCGAAATACCCAGAGAAACAAAATGGTAGTTCTGAGAAGAACTGATTTAGGTGTTCCTTTGTCTCGTAAACGAAACAAAGGAAACAGCGCGCAGGTGCACGACCGCAAGCAGTCGGGCAGGACGGACAGAGCTACGGGGGCTCTGGGAACGAACGTGCGACTCGCGCGAGCGCGAGCGACGGAGTGAATAATGATTGAACGATGGTATTCCGGGGATGGATATAGGCTACTCTTTATACTGGAAAAAGCGTGCGAAGCGGGCAGCATCAAGTTATCAACAGAACAATTGTCTTCAATCAGCACTAGGACAGTTAACGTCTGTCCTACTCATCCATCGCGGTGACTCACCAATTACAAACTAATAGCGAGCCCGCGCGGGCCTTCCGCGATTGAAGTCAACTGAATTGAAGTCATTGAATTGGACAGAAATAAACATACTCAAATTATAATATTATTGTGTTCAATTATTATATAATATATTCCAATTATAAAAACATATTCATATTCAAAATATCATGTAGACCTAGTCACAACCTCAAGAGAAACTAACGAAATTAAAAAAAAGCCTATGCGTCCAAGTCGAAGTCTCTGAATGAGTTTCCTAAGTCTATTTATTCTATGTTTACATCGCCCGCATGTAAACTCGCAGTCGAATTTTCCGGTCTACCAGTCACTTTGTGATTTTATTCAGACGAATAGGACGAATCTGTTTTATTAGTTAGGATCCTGTTAGGGACGTTTACCTAAGTATCGAACCGACACTGCATGCTATTCTGAATGTTTGTCAGATAAGTTTTTGCGATGCAATCACTGCATAGTATAAAACAAAGTCGCTTCCTGTCTCAGTCTGTCTGTCCCTATGTATGCTTAGATCTTTAAAACTACGCCAGGGATTTTGATGCGGTTTTTTAACTAGTCAAGATGAAGGTTTATAAACCATTTGATACATAAATTACCACTGGCAGAAAAGTGACCAGACATAATTGCCAACAAACACAAATAATCATCATCATTGCAAAAAAAGGAATTAGTATGCTCCGGCGTCCCTTTCCATGCCGCCCTTCCGTCAACTGATGCTTCTCCGTTTATTTCTCCATGAACAACCACCTGAAACATTAACAAACAGTTAATAAACCAGGAGACCGGGGAACTCTAACACCGATTTGTCGTCGAACTGCGGAGCTTGGATAAGAAGTTCAGAACTACGAGTTTATAAGATTTTATTAAACTTTGCTTCGGTTGAGCCAGTTAGAATATGGATCCAGTTGTCGCAGATATAGAGTTTGTGACTGGTTTGAAGTTCTGTTAATTTGAACTTTTCATTGCTTTTTGTTTTAAACTCAGCCGGAAAAGTTACTTCGTGCGGCAGTAACAGGCTGCCTAGTTTTTATAATTCACAATTTAAGAGTTGGGACAAATCCTAGATTATTGTATATTTGTTTATAACTAAGGAAAAGTAGCAAACAGTAAGAGAGACTCGGAAACCGTAGACCTTTTGATCGGATTTGGGTCACTTCTGTCTGAATCTAGTCAAATTATTCATAGAATATGAAAATAATCGATTCAAAGCCAACTCGGATTACATCACTATATGGATTACATTATGTAAAAACATGTCCGTCAAAACTACGCCACATGTCCAGATATTTTCATTAATTTTTATTCATTCCATTGAATATTCACTGTGAAATCCAATTTCGCTACAAGCATAATATTTTGTACTAATAAAGATACGCTTATTTATATAATGCTAGATGTATTGTATGTTTTACCATTGTAATGGTCGCAGGGAGTCGATGATGGAGACGGCTCAGGACCGCTATTCTTGGCGCGTAGTCGTTTGGTGGAGCCCATTGTTCAGCAGTGGACGTTTACGGGCTGATGAAGGTGATGAGGTCATATTTTGAATTTATTTTTAATTTAAAAAAATAAAAATATGTTTGGGCAAGTACCTCTACAGCTATTGATGTAAAAACACAACTTTCTTCCATTATTCATTGGCATAGAAGAAGCTTCTTAGCTCTCTAAAAGCTATAAAAGTTCATTGTATCAAAATAACGAACCTTTAAATAAATAATTAATTAGAAAATACGTTATTTACGAGTGCAAACGAGTTCCATTGTTCTGCAATTACTGTAATCAATTTAAATTAAACGCGGAGTTAAATTCAATTTTAGTGAAACGCTCGAATGGAGAGGGGTTGAAATAATGAACTATTTTCAGATGAAGAAGGATTTATGCGCCGGTCAGTTGAATTTTATAACACTGATATTGAAAACATTTAGGTATTTTTATAAAATTGAATAGAAACATATTTCAAGACAAAAACGGACTAAAAAAGTTAAAATTTGCGATACATTTTGAATATCGCTCAACTTAACATTGTAAAGTACTAACACAAATGTATAATAACTTAAATGTAGTCGTTTGTTACTCCTCAATAAATAAATAAATAATTTAAACAAAATTAGAGGTTTAAACTATAGAGGTAGCATAACTATACCTAAAAGTGGTAGAGAACTACTATGACCCTGTGACAGAGTTGACTTAGTACTTTACCAACCTCAACCTTGACCTAAACAGCCCTCTGCTGGACACCTACCCTGATAAGCGCCTTATTGGCTTTTATCTCATGGAGGTAGCAGATCGGTGGTATACGTCAATACCAACCTAGATACTTTATAAATACATGATCAAATCAAATCATTTATTTGCTGAACACATTATTATAGGTACAAGTCAGGTCTTATAACTAGAGTAGTGTCACATGTATTCAACCCGCAAGCAGGTGTGCAAATATTAATATAATATAAAAATTTAATATTATCACAGTGATTTAAGGTAGTCAAGTATACCAACAATTAAAATAATCAAGTAAAATAAATTTAAGGTACATTCTAAAATAAATAGTTAACTTTAAGATTTACAATCATTGTCAAAGCATAATATTTTTTTTTAAACTTACGCGATCTGAACACCTAATTATAAGTATTATCATCATCCCGTGACCACGACAGTGTGTAAACTTGTTGAAACGTCGGGAAAAATAGGTAAATAAACGCGATAAATACCCGTTATATTAATACTTATAATAATACATTTTGTCAAAGCATGATTAACCTAAAGACCTAACTTAGTTCTGTGATATTGTGGATCATTATTTTAAATCAGTTTTTCCTTCTTGAAACACGTACTTCAATGTAGGACAACGGTGCAATCCAAATGTCTTAAAAAATACGAAATTCACGTTCACCGCAAATAAGACGCTACAAATCCCGCATAAAATGCAAAATAATATAAACTTGGTATAATTTGGACTGCTTATCTACGAGATGGCAGTCAGTGGCAATGTTGAATTCAAACGCAAAAGTTATTTCAGTCGTTTTTAGAGATTTCATTCACATTGTGTTGTGTAAGTTATAATTTAGACTAAATAGTAACAAAAATTTTAAACTATACTATTCTATCCACGCAAATGTCCAAGCCACATTTGTTGAGAGAAAAAAATTCTGGTTGAACGCGCGTTCAACATAGGGCTATATAGTCGATTTGGCCAGGCGGTCCAGTGGCTATTCACGCATTTCAATTGACTAAATAAAGAAGACATTGCCTGGTGAGTTGACCATTTTGTGTTATATACTTACCTTTATTATTGGAAAATATTGTATATAAATTCAGTTTTATATGTAACACAAATAAAATATTTCTATTTCTACATTAATTTCCCACTCAAATATGCCTTACTTATTTATTAAATCGAAAACTTAATATCTAAATCAGTGGCGTTGTTGAATACCAAGTCTCAGCGTAAAGAAAAAGAAGTTATAGATAGTGCACTGCTCAGCCTACCCACAAGCCTAACCCTGGTGGTAGACCGGGTCGTAACCCTACCACAAAATATGATAATGATACCCACTTTCCAGCGTTAGATTCGCTTAACAACAAGTGTAGCAGAAACTTGAAGAAACTAGGCAATTGATTTCTCCACTAAAATTTAAGAAGAAATACTAATATTATTGTCTCTAGTTGACGTTCTCACAAAAAAGCTGTCCTATTCCTTCCTAAAAGCTTCCCTAGTTAAACAGAGCCGGTTCATAACCGCCAATGTTTGGATGTTCCCTTTAAGGATCTGTTTGAATATTCCCGTAATAAGAAAGTGACATTTTCCCTAGGGAAATCTGGATAAAAAGGTTCCGCGGACAAACAATAGAGTTGGATGCCGTTTGGATAGTAACTGTAGGATAATGTAATGCCACTTTTAAGAAAATTGTGGGCTTTGATCCTTTTTCGATGGCTTTGATATCAGTGACATAAATTTGATGAGTGCAATCATACGCCATAATGATTGCGGTATAGAGGGCGTTACTTTAACTGGTATGACGGGGCGTAAATGGCGTAAATGTAATATTATATTTCATTCACACATAACACAAGCTCTGCTTAGCTCTGAGGTCGATAGTGTGTCGGTGCCTTTAAAAAATACATGCATAAAACAGTTGAGCTATATCCAGCTGTTGCAAACAGTCGGCTTTTGTAATAGCTTAATTTTATAAAAATCACCTGCTCTAGACGGATCAATAGTAATTGCAATAATAGTAAAAAACTTCGGCATTTTCACAGTCGATAATTTTAAGGTTTTGGTCAGAGAAACAGTAGTCAGTAGTCTGAACATTGTGACTAAAATGTTCATACTTGCAATTCTAACCACTACAACTTCATGGTCTCGTTGGGTCAATAAATAATTGCAATTACCCTACTAATATTATAAACGCGTAAGTTTGTATGTATAGATGTTTGTTACTCTTTCACGCAAAAACTACTGAACGGATCGGCATCCCAGGGGAATAACCTTAAAACATTTCCATAAAAAACAACGCGTGCGAAGCCACGGGCAGAAACTAGTAGTCAATAAATTCGTCTCATCACAGGCTATTAGTGTGAAGCCTTAACAAAGATTAATAAGTGGATCTTCAAAGTAGATTAATATTAGGAATTGAATACTCTGTTGCTTCTTTTCTATGGTAGTGTATATTTTGGATATCATACAGCGTTGCGGGCGGGCCACCAGTTTTATTACGACGTGATTTTGAAGAGTTAGTCGCAAACAATGAATTGTCATTTGGGCAACACGTCACGGTATACACACGCGACCTTAACTTACCTACGACCAACGTTGGTGCGTTCGGTATGCCCTATCATCTGCTAGTACCACTCCAGTTCTCCATAGGTTCTGCACGTCTGACCTAATGAAGAGCGGCTTGCTAGTGCCGCCAGCAAAAACACTAACGAGCACTTTGCCTAAAGCCGCCGAGGAACCTAGCCGTAGGTATGTAATGATAAGTGGGTATCAATAATTGTGGTACATTCTGGAATTCTTCAAACTTTTTCATACTATTATAAGGTTAAAATAAACAAACACAACAAAAGAACTCGCTGCCTGCTACTGTTTTTCCGGCCAGATACAAGCTGGTCTCTTTAAGACAAAAAATAATAAAAACGCGTCTTCTAGACCTTTTTGATACACTATCGTCGGCCACATCGTCACTTACCATTAGTTGATCCTGTGGTCAAACTATAGATATTAAATATAAAAAAAAAACAAGACAGACCCCAAAGACACGCGGAGTACACGTTAAATAACTATCTACATAGATAGATCATTTATTCATTATCAGTAGGTTACTTAGTGAACAGTGTTAATCCCTATGATGGTTAGGTTTATGTAAGCCCTTGGTTCTTACCTACGACACTAATATTAGAAAAGCGAAAGTTTGAATGGTTAGATGGATGAATGGATGGTGTTTACCTCTTGGATCGGGCTGAAATTATATACCGGTGTTTCAAAGACTAGAATAGAATATTATGCTACTGTTCATCCCATATATCATACTCATGGGATAGAAATAACCTTAAAACATAAATAAATAAATAATGTTGGACAATTCACACAGCATCATCTAGCCCCAAGCTAAGCAGAGAAACGTTTCCTTTTCGAAGCAACGGAATTTTGTTTAGAAGCAACGGATGCGAAACCGCGGGCAGGTACTAGTTCAATATAAATAGGTCAGGTACATAACTTCGTTGACAATCCCTTCAAGCATATTATGTTAGGTTTAGCACTTGGTTCTAGCAGTCTAGTTTATTAATTAAACAATTAAAATTTTATTAAAACTAAAAAAAGTTTTATTACATAAAACTCTATATCTAACTAAAACAAAGAAAAGAATCACATCAATCAGTTCAGGCAGAATTCTCTCGCGTTGACGATAAAATTTCATTCCCAGTCGGCGTCGTAGGAAAACGTTAATTGTTCATTGCCTGTAGATATGAACAATTACTGAATAACCAGCTCCCTGTATTGGAATTTACAGTTCGTGGCTTGTGAACGGACGCATTTGATAATTAATGAGCTTGTTGGGTGAAGGTATGCTAAGGTAGAAGCTCTGTTTACTTTATGGGTAAAAGTGTGTAATATCTAGGTCTATTTTGTTTTTCAAAATATGTTACATAAGATATGGAAAGGATATAAAGATTGGAAAGAGAAAAGTGGATGGAAGAAATTGCATCATTGCACCGACAAGACATCTAGGCCCTTTATTTTATATCACGATTTTTTTTAACACTTTGATTGCTGAAATCACACGGTATGTGTTTTCTACAAGTAATATGCGTAAATCCACACTAGCGCAGCGGCTGAGAAAATACAGATCTTTGTGACTCAGCACAGCCGTAATATTTTTCGAACGAAACGCATGTGCGGCGCAACACAACCGCTGTGTAGAGCGGCAGCACGAATTTTTTAGGTTAAAAAAAGGATGCAGTTGTCGAAAAAAAATCGCAGTCAAAGTGTTAAATAAGCTATGTGTCAAGGTAGCTATGTGATAAGGTAGTTATGGCAGTAAGTATTATACATTATAATTATTTTATCCATGGTAATAGTGTTAATAAAGAAATTTAAAAAATTATTAGGCACTCACAGTTGTTATTCAAAACAAGTGTCATTTTGCCACAAAATACGTGTCAATCATTAATCATGATTGAGTCCAAATAAACAACAATTTATTAAGATGTTGTTCAAGTACCATGAATACCTAGTATATTAGTTTTTTTCTCACCCACCAATATACAAAGATTTTATGCATAATATCTTAATAAAGCAGCAATCGACACGGTTTATCATTTTTGCTAAATAGTATTTTTCGAACTTGCGGGTGTACATACCGCGTACTGTAAGTACTCGTTGCAACTCTTTGAGACGCCGCCAACCATTGACGTTGATAAAGTCTATTCACGGGATACTCAAGTAATTGTACTATTTACCGAGCAGTTAAAGTTTTTAACTTTTTTGGTATTTTATACAATTAAATAATTACAGTAAAGGAGTGTAGTTAGTTACGCAAATTACACTAGATAACATTTTAATGAATAGGTACTTCAAAAGGTCCGACCTTTCTTCGGAAGCCAATAATAAGCACCTATTACCACAGAATAACTATAATAAATAATAATAATAATAAATATGAATTTTATTATAATAAATAAATAATAAATAATGCTGGACAATTCACACAGCATTATCTAGCCCCATGGTAAGCAGAGCTTGTGTTATGGGTACTAGATAACTGATATACATAATACAATACATTACATAGATAGATATTTTTTATTATACATAGAAAACGACCAGAACACCCGGAACAAATATCTGTAGATCGTACAGACAATTTGTTCCGAGGCGGGAATCGAACCCGCAACCTCCTGCGTCGCAGGCGGACCTTCGCCCACCGCGCCACATTGTACTAAATAAAACTTTGTTAAAAAAATACATAAAAAAAGCCGGGCAGTTTGCGTCGTACTCGCATTAAGGGACCTCGTACCAGGTCGTAACATATAATTCTTTAAAATAATAATGAGAAGCCCTAATATTTGTTTTTCCAAATACGCAACTGCGTATTTTGTTTCGTTTTATTTGCAAATATTGGTACTCGCCCTCCGACCACGTGGGATGACGACCTGCGAGAGACTGCAGGTAGATGCTGGATGCGTCAAGCTAAAGACAGGGCGCTATGGCGCTCATTGGGGAGGCCTATGTCCAGCTGTGGACTAATATACGCCAATGATGATAATGATTGGTACTCTAATTCGTTGTATTAAGGTACCCATTGGCTGAAATAAAACACGCAATTTCGTGTTGAAGAACTAATAAGGGCCCCTAGAAACCGTCTGCGCCTTCGACTGAAACCTTATCAACTTGAAATATTCCGGTACAAAACTTCTATTTAAATAATGCATAGTTAAAAAGGTATGGACCTACCAACAAAGCACTCAGAAAGAGTTCAAACCTTTGAGCAACTAATGAGTGGAGTCACCTTACAAATGACCTCTTACTTCGGGAAATGAACCTCCATCGAGTTTTGTTTAAACAGAGCACAATTAAACCTCTGAGCGCCGGTTTTAATCCGACTTTACTTTCTTTTTACTGACTTCGCTTTTTTCTAGGGTTCCGTAGCGTGCACAAGAAACCACAAAAGTTGTAAAAGTTGCTTTCTGAACAAACATTTAGATTGTTTATGTTTCGTCCTACAATGAGATTCATAACAATAAAGTGTGTGAATTATCCTATTAATTTAGAAGCATGATAAATTAATTTGTTTTCAGTCAATATAAGCATCTGAAAAAAATCTCTTGAACTGCTCATAAAATGTATCTAAAACGTTTTTTTGCGATACTTACCTGTTTTTTGAGGACCTACTCCAATCTTAGCAGACCAGCTGAGATTGGAGTATAGTATATAAGTTTTTAATCAGTAAAATAAACAGGATCGATGGACATAAAAAAATATTTGTGTAAAACGTCAATTTTCTTGACAACCGATGTGACGCGGTGGGTGAAGGTCCGCTTGCGACGCTGGAGGTTGCGGGTTCGATTCCCGCCTCGGAACAACTGTGTGTACGATCTGCAGATATTTGTTCCGGGTGTTCTGGTTTTCTATGTATAATAAAAAATATATATCTATGTAATGTATTGTATTATGTATATCAGTTATCTGTATATTAGTACCCATAATACAAGCTTTGCTTATCATGGGGCTAGATAATGCTGTGTCAATTGTCCAGCATTATTTATTTTATTTATTTATTTCTTGATAACATTATTTTTATTATATCTGTGAATGGCGATGAAAAATTCTCAAAAAATTATGTATACTCCTAAGGCCACTTTCCTATAACTAAACCGGAACTTACTGCCACGCCCAAAATATCCACTTTGTTTAGATAAAAATGCATTTATAACTACACATAGAAACGGAACCCTCAACGCAAAATCTACTCGTACTTCACCATTTTCTTTTTTACGAGACAATAGTCGCTTGTTAAATAGTTAAGGACGACTTATTAATCAACTTGGATGTTTAATTAGCTGGCAAAAGTCCTTTGTGAACGGTGAGAGCAATAAAAGTTAAGGATCTAAATGCATTTCTGTGAAAGTTGGTACCTAAGTCATTCGGTTTTTGCTAGATTCGGTATATTTGCTGCAGGTTTTTTACAGCGAATTGGTGTCTTGCATGTTCTTAACACTTTGACTGCTGAAATCACACGGTATGTGTTTTCTACAAGTGACGTATGCGTAAATCTACACTAGCGCAGCGGCTGAGAAAATACAGATCTTTGTGACCCAGCACAGCCGTAATATTTTTCGAACGAAACGCATGTGCGCCGTGCGGCGCAACACAACCGCTTTGTAGAGCGGCAGCACGAATTTTTTAGGTTAAAAAAAAGATCGCAGTCGTCGAAAAAAATCGCAGTCAAAGTGTTAAGGCCGTAATAATGTTGGTGGTATGCTCGGGTCTCTCTGAAGGATAGGATTTGTAACGAAATAATCTGACGAAGAACCAAAGTTATCGACATACTCGTAGCTCAAAGAACACACACGCACGCTGAAGTGGGCCGGCCAAATATCGCAAAGAACCGACAACCGCTGGGGTAAACATGTTCTTGAGTGAAGACCGCGACTCGGCAAACGTAGTTTAAGACGCCCGCCAGCCAGGTGGGATGACGACCTGCTAAAGACTGCAGGCAGGTGCTGGGTGATCTAGCGTCCGTAAATCGTCATCCCTCCTGACCGCAGGGTGTCCTACACTACTTATACCGAGTTACGATCTGCACTCATAAATTATTTATTTACATAATATAGGTTGCATAACATACATAATATAGGTTGGATTAGCTTGGGGCTAGTTAATGATGTGGGAACTGTCCATTATTGCAATAATTATTACATTTCAATTCAATTTCAAGAGATATATTATCTCTTTATGAATGGATACTCAACTCATGTTAAAAACGTAGACATGTATTCCAATATTAATCTCGGCACGTTACGACGCCACTCAATAGTTTCGCTCCAACAAGCTATTAATATTTTATGTAGCTACCTGAAGACCTAACAGAGTCTGTGAAGCCATTTAGTTTTCCTGAAACGAGAATTTATAGCCCCAAGCGAGATTTGATTCTTTCTCACTTCTGTTAGGTACAGTCGGGAACAACTAGCTTGGATTTATTAATTAACTAGCTTTCAATTGAGATTAAAAGTAGATAGTCTATATGTTACATCACATTAATGCAAAAATTAAGCACGATCTGCAACCAAACTTTGTATTTTTTAAGAATCATTTTATACCAGTATTAGAATTAAGTCTTCACTTTGAATACAAATTCCCCTTAAATTTTTGATACACCGTGCGAAATTAATAATATTATATATTCAAAAGTTACTCTGTCTGTCTGTTACCTTTTACGCCTGAGCGGATCTCAATGAAACTTGGCAGAGAGGTAGATGGTATCCCCGGGGAAGGTTATAGACTACTTTTTATTCCGGAAGAGAAAGTGCGAAGCCGAGGGCAGCAGTTAGTTAGTCATATAAGTAACTCAATTAATTTCATTTCTAATAACCAGACATCTGTAAGAAATTCTGAAGCTACAAATAGCGCAACTGTAGGAAATGTTCTTTCTGAAGTTACAAAAGAAAATGAAGTTACGTATCTCCGTCAATGACTTTTCTTCCCGACTGTAGACACGAACACCTTGAAGAATTTTTTACGAGTTCCGTATTAGGTTTGTTCCTGATTAGGATTGAGAATGGCTTGTTGCCGCAATGCTGTACGATTCTTCTCGTACATCTACAAAATAGTTTATTATTACGCCTCCGTGTCAGTAGTAGGTACTACTGAGAAGTACTACTGGCAGTACTAATGACTCACCTTTGTATATTCTTCGCAGGAACTATTGATGAAAACACTCATTTGAAGCGAGAAGCAGCAAACCCGCGAACTTCGGCGCACCTTTTTTCACTATGCCATAGATGTCGTAGAAATAAAATGTTTATCCATAGACGAATTAGCGAGTCTCTGGCTTTTACAATGATGATTCACAATGATTTTTAAATTCAAATTTAATTTTTAAATTTGTGATTGATTAACTTGTAGTCCTTTTGTGTACAAAATAATAATAACTAGTCTAACTTATACAATTTTTCATTTGTTTTATTAAAACGAGATTTTTTGTTCCATCTTTTGTGGAAAATATAAATCTAATATTGTAACTCAGAAAATACAATTTGGGTTTTCATGGAATACAGGATCAAATA
The DNA here is from genome assembly GCA_947044415.1 of Eupithecia dodoneata. Lineage (NCBI taxonomy): Eukaryota > Metazoa > Arthropoda > Insecta > Lepidoptera > Geometridae > Eupithecia > Eupithecia dodoneata. The sequence goes on from OX345665.1 coordinate 5,289,273, forward strand.
ATCTCTTTTCAGAATTTAGATTTGGTTTGATATAATTTTTCATAGTACAAACCTTATAACACTTATACCGGTTTATTGAGTGCGTTATGGATAGTTTCAAAAGGTTAAACATATTTATGAAATTTGATAGGACTTGATAGGATCCGTAAAGAATACATCCGTCAGAAACCCCCAGTTATCGACATAGCTCTAAGAATTAGCAAGCTGGAGTGGCTGTGGACCGGCCATATCTCGCGAAGAACCGATCGCTGGGGCAAACGTGTTCTTGAGTGGAGACTATGACTCGGTGAACGTGTAAGACGCCCGACGACCAGGTGGGATGACGACCTGCGAGGGACTGCAGGTAGATGCTGGATGCGTCAAGCTGAAGACAGGGTGGCGCTCATTGGGGGAGGCTTATGTCCAGCTGTGGACTAAGAAAGGCTGATGTTATTTATGAAATCTGCACAACCCATAGGTAGGGTACTTAAGGTACAATCAATGCTGCGGTGCGGTGCGCCTGCAGTCATATATTTAACGCTCTGGTGTGCGCGTACGCTTTGCAGGTATCGTAAACCTTTAAGAGTTATTGAGGAATAACCTTCCTACTTGCAGTCGAGTAATAAAACTTCGAATGTTGCATTTTAAATCTGTTTGAACTATTTCTAGCATATTTAAAACGCAAATTCTTTGTAAAGAAGTAATTCGTGTCGAATGCTCTGGACATGTGAAATATGATGAGTTTTTCAGGTGAAATTTATTAAAACAAAAAGGCTCCCACGTCTGGTTATTGTGTTATCCAATTGTGGAAAATCAAGATCTAATATTGTATTTCAGAAGATTTCGTTTGGTTTTTCAGGGAATAAAGGATCAAATGATCTTTTTACAGAATTTAGATTTGCTTTACATCATCTCATTTAAGGATGTATTGAAAGTATGGGAACCTTCTAGGAATTAAACCGTTTGTTTCGCAAAAAAATCCCCGTTTTCATTATATGGGGATTCCATTTGATGAAAAAGGTCTTTTTTTTCGAAAATTTATTTACAACCAAACAAGGCTAATAACATTTTACCGGTTACTTCATATTAGGAATACACTAATAAAAACCCGATGGTAAGCATGCGTTGTTTGTGCTAACAAATGCTGCAGTAATAACTTGGTACTTTACGTTATTTCAAAGGCTAAAAAGGTTGGTCACCACTGCACTGCGGTGCTTTGAACTCCAGTGTGCGACAGTCAATAATTAACCACTTATTATCGTAGTTTAATATTGTCCTGCCCATGTTAGCTAACTTTAATGACGTTATGAATAAAAGTTTGCATATTTTGGCTAAATTTTAATTAAAATAAATTACTTTCAAATCATAATTATGTATAATAAATAGGTACAATGTAATAATATTTATTTATTTCCTTATTTATAAAATACTAGCTGTGCATCGCGGCTTCGCCCCTGTGGAAATATATGTGTCAAATGGGTTAAATGATAAAAAGTCCAATCCGTCTCCTAGTTCTAAGAGACCTCCCCACCAATTTTCAGCCAAATCGGTTCAGCCGTTCTTGAGTTATAAATGGTGTAACTAACACGACTTTCTTTAATATATTATATAGATTTTAAAATGCCCTGTTGTGGGACAATATCTGCTCCTAAGTGTTGCAATATCATTTATACGTTTAAAGTCCATAGCCATTCATAATTTAGGTATCATTAAATTCTAGCGTAAACTTAAGTTTTACCAAATTCATTTATAACCACAAAAATTGTAGCGGGCTATTTATGCGAGCGAGATAAACCCTAACACGGCCGTAGGCTTGACTTTTTATTGGGCACGGTGTTTTGTTTCGCGAAAGTATAGCGATTATGGCCGTTAGAGAAATAAAAAAACTATAAAAAGTAAAGAAACTGGAACATAAAGAACACTAAATCACAAAAATATAAGCATTTCGTTTCGCAAATAACAAGCTTAGAAGAAAGGATGAAAAGGGAAAAACTTGTATTAAAACTCAATTGAAAGAAACATTTACCTAAAAAAACGCCACAAATCAAAAAATTTCATACAAAATAAATAAATAAATAATGCTGGACAATTCACCCAGCATTATCTAGCCCCATGGTAAGCAGAGCTTGTGTTATGAGTACTAGATAACTGATATACATAATACAATACATTACATAGATGAATATTTTTTATTTTTCATAGAAAACAACCAGAACACCCGGAACAAATATCGGCAGATCGTACACACATTTGTTCCGAGGCGGGAATCGAACCCGCAACCTCCTGCGTCGCAGGCGGACCTTCGTCCACCGCGCCACATCGGTCGTCTAAAATATTTCGACGCGTGCGCGTTTCTACGAAATTGCAACAAACTATGAGATTTGCACCGTGTCAAGGTTAACTTATTGTTTGACTGATTGTTTCTGCCCGCGACTTCTCACGCGCTTTTGGAATAAAAGTAGCCTTTCCGGATACCAATTCATAGATAACTTCAGCCAGATCCTTAGTTTAACGTGAAGAGGTAACAAACGCTCAATAAGAAAGGAGGAGGAGCGATGCTTGAAGGAGTTCGAGGAGTCAGCCTTCTATACGTTGGTACTATACAGTTATTCTGACGACCGATGTAGCGCGGTGGGCGAAGGTCCGCCTGCGACGCAGGAGGTTGTGGGTTAGATTCCCGCCTCGGAACAAATGTGTGTACGATCTGCAGATATTTGTTTCAGGTGTTCTGGTCGTTTTCTATGTATAATAAAAAATATCTATCTATGTAATTTATTATATTATGTATATCAGTTATCTAGTACCCATAACACAAGCTCTGCTTACCATGGGGCTAGATAATGCTTGTCCAGCATTATTTATTTATTTATTCTGTGACTGCACTATCTATACTAATATTATAAAGGGGGAAGGTTTGATTTTTTGTTTGTTTGTAATGAATAGGCTCCGAAACTACTGGACCGATTTGAAAAAATCTTTCACCATTGGGAAGCTACACTATCCCCGGTGAACATACGCTAAATTATATTTTCAAAAAAGTTAGGGATCCGTACTAAAACCGTGCGAAGCCGGGAAGGTCCACTAGTAGTTTTATATAGCCGTGGATGTGTTTACACGGTGCACGCCGTGCACGACCACGTGGAGCATTTTATATGCGTGGGTTCCTTTGTTTGACAACGTGGGTCTAGGTTACCTCTGCAGCACACTCTACACATGAAAATTTTCCCACAACTATGTACGAGTACCTACAACTGTAGCGTAGCACAGTTTTGACGTCTCTCTTCCCGAAGAGACGCTACGCACGCGTGTACTTGCATAGCGCTGACAATGCTGAACTGCGCGGGTGCCAAAATCGAGCAAGCTACGCGTGTAGCAATGACGTCATTAATCTCGTCTTAGTGCGTAGCGTGTTCGTGCGTTGCAGTGGACGTTTTACATACATTTTCTTGAGAAGCCAAGCTAGATACACGTGTGTAGCCTGTCCATGCGCAATTAAGATGCATGTGTTTTATAACAAACTCTGTGGATCACGGCAGCTTTCTGATGATGTTGTTGTCACTTAGATAAATCCCTTATTTTGAAATTATTGAGATGTGCATGCGAGTTCAGCTATTCAGGTTTAAAAACTATTGGGTCAAAGTTCCTAAATAAAATTTCTCAGGATTATTAAAATTCAGTTTTTACAATATGAGTGACTGTGTGTACACACCCCTTCAATGTAAATAAGTAAGCAACCATCCCATTGAACCTATTCGTTAGCAGCTACCAAAAATTGAACTTTCACCCAGATCAATAGGGTGTGTTTTACATCAGCAGATTAATTTGGTATCTCATTGAAACCAGCCGCAAAGAATCTTTAGCTATAATTAAAAGAGCTTCGCGATTACTGCTATATTAGTGTGTTGTGGGAATAAGACAGGCATGGAGTCGGTAGTGAACAATCATGGTGGTAAACATATCACGGTGGACATTTTACATTGAATGCTAACTCCAAAGGAACCAGATGAAAAAGTTCGTTTAAAGCAGATTGGAAACCTGATAATGGTGCTCGGGTAGAAAATAAACTTTGAAACAAACACATTACATGCATCCTTGATTTTTTCGTATGTAAATTGTACTCGTAGATTTAAAAACTAACCAATGCACGTGTGAAATAAAATGAGGGCATACCTAATTCCATAAATATCTACATACTTTCTATAGGAAATTAAAATATTAAATAAAAAACTAAATTGTAATTTTGAGGTAATCGATTCAATCTAAATAAAAAATCAAACCATTTTATGAAACGTATCGTCGTTGTGGTGCGAGAAGTAATTAAGTGTAAAAAGCTAGTTCAGTGATAATTGCGAACCTTCGCCTTATATTTAATAAATTATAAATAAAATAAATAAATAATGCTGGACAATTCACACAGGATTATCTAGCCCCATGGTAAGCAGAGCCTGTGTTATGGGTACAAGATAACTGATATACATAATACAATACATTACATAGATAGACATTTTTTAATATACTTAGAAAACGACCAGAACACCAGAAACAAATATCTGCAGATCGTACACACATTTGTTCCGAGGCGGGAATCGAACCAGCAACCTCCTGCGTCGCTGGCGGACCTTTCGCCCACCGCGCCTTATCGGTCGTCATAGATAATTTATAGTTATGTGGTTACTCCACACATTTTTAGCCACCATCGTCCCGGATCAGATATTAATGGGTCTGTCAATACCTTGATGTAATTATTATAAAATGTTCTCTTATAAATTGTTATTACACTGTAATCGTTATACAGCGAAGTGCGTGCACTATGTTCATGTAATTGCTGTTTTGATTTATGAGATGCGTTTCTGGATGAAGCTGTACTATGTCCTTATAAAGATTGTAGTAGTTTAAATGCCACTGGAATATTTATTGGTTTCATTTAATACTGCAAACATGTACCTACGATATATACCTACTACGTATTTTGACAAAAACATTAATTATCTGTACAATTGTCATTTGACGACCTCTGTGGCGCGGTGGGCCAAAGTCCAGTAAGCACGTGGTTGCGTGTGCGGTTGTTTCGATTCTTAACTCGGGATACTTTGTACGATCTGCAGTTATTTCTTCCGGGTGTTCTGGTCATTATCTATAAAAAATATCTCTTTATGTATATGTTGTATTATAGCACAAGCTCTGCTTAGCTTGGGGCTAGATAATGATGTGTTAATTGTCCAGCATTATTTATTTATTATTATTTATTGTCGTATCTACCGAAACAGTAAGAACACGTTTAAAGTTTAATGGTTTAAAAAAATAAGGTCGTAAGTCATCAAGGACATCACTTCACGTTCATATAGTACATAAATATTTTTCTATGATCTCAGGTTTATAAATTTTGATATAAAATATAAGCAAACGACCCTGAAGCAAGATGAATACCTACTTTTTTATTCCATCAGAGATATTTTTACAAACCTATCCCTTTGTCCCTGAAGTTCCATACCCTATTCAATTTGGGACGTTTCAGCGTTATTACTGTCGTTGAATGTCATACCTATACGGAGTTGCCACAAAATCTCACTCTTGGGGATGTTGACACACAAGATGTAGGTAAACAGTAAAAAGGCTTTGTGGTATAAAGCCTCTTCTATTAAGAAAGTCGCCGAATTTGTGCATTACAACTGTTTTTCCTTTAACAATCTGGTTGGTTTCTTGCTTTATTATACGAGGAACCAACCAGATTGTTTGTTTGGAAGGTTTTGATAATTTACATTATTATATTGAAATAAACAACAAACAATAACAAAGGAAGGTGATCTTGCCCAGCAAAGAAAAATTTAGCTTAATAAACAAACAAGTATTTTCGTTGTTTCAGCGTAGTAAAAGCAGCTTCAAGGTTTCAAGATAATGGAATAAGTCCAGTCAACGAAGGATTTGGTCTGAATATCCCGGGAAGACGGATACGGGCTACTTTTTATCCCGGAAAAGTGTGAGCGAATCCGCGGTCACAAGCTTGCACAACATAAAGCGAAAGTAATTCTGTCTGTAATCTTTCCAGGCATTAACGGCTAAACGAATCTTAATGAAATTTGGAATGGAGATGGGCGTTATCCCGCGGAAGGACATAGAATACTCTAGACCGCTAAAAAGCGAGTGCGAAGCCGCAGGATGAAGCAAGTAAAACAAAAGTCATGAAAAATAGTCTTTCTGTTTATTTCAACTCGTGCTCCTCTGAATAATTGATTTTAATTCTCAGACGCCAGCCAACCTACAGTTTTCGTTTTTTCCTCTCATCCCAAAGGTTAGGTTTTATGAAACGCGAACAAATTTAGTTGCCAAATCATAAATTTATCTGCAAAGGTCAAATTGTCAGATCCTAAAAAAATTAAGCAAATTTTCTTGTGTGGATAATATTAAATTTAATTTAAACCGACTTCTTAAGGTAACACTTTACAACCACCTTCCTTAGAAAGTGAAGAGCACGTTTTTAGAGAAATAACTTGTTCAGTCAAGATTCTTACTTCTAAGAGCTAGTATTATAATTGAACCTTCTCAGAATCAAACGATTTGAGCTTCGTTCATAGAAGCTTAACATATTTACAACAAAAGTCAAATGCCATTCTATCTCATTTTATCATTCAATGCAATTTTAATAATTATTATTCCCATTAGTTTATTTATTTATAACAATATTACAATAAACAAGAAACGGTTGAGTCTAAGTAGACCGTAGAAAATGCCTCGGCATTAACCGAGACATTTTCTATCTGCCAATCAAAAACAGAAGTTCATAGAACAAACAGAAAACAATTTTATTGGTCAGTTTACAAGTCGGGAAGTTTGAGCTACCACTATAATAATTTGCTAGTTTTTTTTCTGTTGCTAGAATTTGCAATTTTTTTCCTTATCATCATTATTTACATATATGATTTTTCCCACATCATAATTATATGCGGATATCGCAAAATATACTCTTAATTTGTCAGTTAAAGCTCACTTAATTCACTTTATTTATAAAGTTTCCAATTCATAAAGGTTTTACGTCACGTAGTTTTAAAAGCCTCTCACTTAAAACGTCAGGTCCGTGACACGATGACCGATTGTTAGCGCGGCTTAATTACTGTATTTAAAAGTGCCTCGACGTCAATCAATGCAGTACTGGTAAATATGCTTTCACATGTTCACAGCATAGGTAGGTATCGTTTATATTATTCGGACTACGAGCTTTAAAGCTGGATACTGACCGATGTTACGTACCATTCGCAGCGAGCATTATATGTTAATTCCGTCCTCGTGTGTCCTCTGCGCAATTGGATGGGTTTAGACTGCTGACCCTGTACTTGGACACTCATGGTGGCGGCCTCGTAGAGACAACTCAGCACCTGGATATAACGATAGTCTACTTGGCATCGCTGTAAGGAATCCAGAACAGCCCAGGTTTCGACGGAGTCAAATGCCTTCTCATAGTCCACAAAAGCCAGACACAGGGGCTGATTATACTCTTCGGACTTCTGTATAATCTGCCTCACTGTGTGTATGTGGTCTATGGTGCCATATCCTCCGCGGAACCCAGCCTGTTCCGGTGGCTGGAACTCGTCGAGTCTCCTGGCGAGACGGTTCGTGACCACTCGTGAGAACAGCTTATAGACGTGGCTCAAGAGCGAGATGGGTCTGTAATTCTTAAGAAGGGTTTTATCTCCCTTCTTAAAAAAGAGCACCACCAAACTCCCGCTCCACGCCTTTGGAGTTCTCCCACTGTCAAGGACGGTATTAAAGAGGTTCCGTAGCTCCTGTATTACAGGGGCTCCTCCGGCTTTAAGAAGCTCTGAAGTAATACCGTCCTCGCCGGGGGCTTTTCCATTTTTAAGCTGCCTTAGAGCTAACACGATCTCGTCTTGACTGATTTCAGGCAGTTCGTCGGTATAGTGGCGTGTCAGGGTGGCTCTGGAATCTTGGTCATCTCGTCGGTAACGAGGGGCATGTGCAGCGTATAATCGGCCATAGAAATCCTCTATCTCGGCGGATATCTCCGGCTTTGACAATACGGTCCTCCCGTCGTGCGTTTTAAGCTTTGTCAGGTGGCTCCTGCCAAGCTGCTGAGTGAATACTTTGGACCCTCGGTTTCGCTCTATCGCCTCTTGAATGAGGCGCGTGTTGAAGCTCCGAAGGTCGTGCCGTACCATCTTCGCAATCCGCTTGTTCAGGTCTGACCTCTCTGACAAAGTCGCTTGGGTGGTCTCCCGTCTTTTTGTCATCAGCCCAAGAGTCTCATCCGAGAGTTTGGACTTCTTGCCAGTACGCTGCTTTCGACAGAATTTGATGCCCTCATCCCTCAACGTTTCAACCAGATTGTGTAGGGTCTCGTCAGCGTCATCAGTGGGTTCCAAGGCAACAAATCTATTCCCGAGAAGCTGCTGAAACTTCTCGGTGCCCGCCATGATTTGGATTGGGTCAGGTCGGAGCGTGGACTTCATCAGACGGTTTCTTTCAAGCTTCAAGTTGATATTCAGAGAGCCTCGGAGGAGTCGGTGATCAGATCCGGTATTGAACCTGTTGATCACTGAGACATCTCTGAATATGTGCTTGCTATCCGTCATGATGAAGTCGATCTCATTTTTAGTCACAGTGTCGGGGCTTTGCCATGTCCACTTCCTTTGAGGCTGTTTCTTGAAGAAAGAGTTCATCAAGAACAGCCCCTCCTTCTCAAGGAAGTTGACAAGCATTTGCCCCCTGTGATTTCTGACCCCATAACCATGCGGGCCTATTCGGGATTCGTTGCCAATCTGGGTTCCCACCTTGCCGTTAAAGTCCCCCATAACAACGTTGAAGTGGGCCTTAGTGGTGTTATGTAAGGCTTTGGATATGTCTTCATACATATCCTCCACTTCATCATCCAAGTGTGCCGAGGTCGGTGCATAGACCTGGATGACCTTCATGCTGTACCGCTTGGACAGCCGAAGGATCAGGTACGCTACCCTGGTCGACACACTGGAGATTTCTTGGACGTTGCTAGAGAGGGCCTTATTGACGAGGAAGCCTACGCCACCCTGGGATGTTTTATCACCCTCGCGAAAGTAGAGAAGATGGCCCGAGTCTAGGGTTACGGTGTCCTCCCCCTCTCTACGGACTTCACATAACCCCAGAACATGCCATTTGATGTTCTCTAACTCCACTTCCAACTGCGCTAGATGATGGTCAAGCCTCAGAGTGCGTCCGTTAATCGTAGCCAGGGTCAGTTTAGGTAGAGTTTGGTAGCCTGATGTAGCCCGGGGATTCCTAGCACCCCCTGCCCCGCCGTTACCGTGGCCGCTACTATGGCCAGGAATAGCGAGGCGGCCGGGAACTGGGGGCCACATTCTTTTGGCGTGTCTATCCATGGGGGGGTTGATGCCCATAATCCCCACGCTGGGCATGCGGGTTGGGGATCGCAGTATAGGGAGTGTGCTGCAAGGGACGCTGCTGCCCGCCCCCCGGTGTATGCCCCTTAGTCGCCTTCTACGACACCCACGGGAAGAGTTGGGGTGGTGCTATTCTATCACGGCCGACACCACACAGCCAACTGCGCAGAGGAGTGAGGCAGGGGGATGTCATATCCCCGAAACTGTTCACGTGCGCATTGGAAGATATGTTTAAGTTGCTGGACTGGAAAGGAAAGGGCATTAATATAAACGGCGAGTACATCTCACACCTGCGATTCGCTGATGACATAGTCTTAATGGCGGAGTCGCTTGAGGAACTGAACCAGATGCTGGACGGCCTAGCTTCAGCCTCCCGATGTATCGGTCTTGGCATGAATTTGGATAAAACCAAAGTCATGATCAATGGTCACATTGATCCAAGGCCGGTGGTCGTACATGGTCACCTTCTCGAAACTGTTTCCGAGTACACTTACCTTGGGCAGATTCTGCAGTTGGGTAAAAACAGTTTCGAGAAGGAGGCCAAAAGGAGGATCCAGCTGGGCTGGGCAGCATTTGGGAAACTACGTCAAGTCTTCACGTCATCCATACCGCAATGCTTGAAAACGAAAGTTTTCAATCAGTGCGTCCTACCCGTTATGACCTACGGAGCTGAGACGTGGACACTCACGATAGGGCTGGTCCACCAGTTCAAAGTCGCTCAGCGAGCTATGGAAAGAGCTATGCTCGGAGTTTCTCTGAAGGATAGGATTCGTAACGAATACATCCGACAGAGAACCAAGGTTATCGACATAGCTCAAAGAATTAGCAAGCTGAAGTGGCAGTGGGCCGGCCATATCTCGCGAAGAACCGACGGCCGATGGGGCAAACGTGTTCTTGAGTGGAGACCACGACTCGGTAAACGTAGTGTAGGACGCCCTCCGACCAGGTGGGATGACGACCTGCGAAAGACTGCAGGTAGATGCTGGATGCGGCAAGCTGAAGACAGGGCGCTATGGCGCTCTTTGGGGGAGGCCTATGTCCAGCAGTGGACTGCTATAGGCTGATGATGATGATGATGATGATTATATGTTACGCCGTGTGTTAAAATCCGTCTTGTTGCTGGTTGCGCAGTTTATCCCAGTTCTGACTACACGAACGCTCGCTGTGTAACCCTATAACTCGTTACTTTAGCCCCGCAATGCTAGTTTATACCGACTTTAATAAAGGTAGGTATAAACTGGTATATATATAAATATATATAACTTAGGTACCTACTGCTCAAATTACGATATTAAGTAAGTGAAGTAGACTTATCATCGTTTACTGAACCCCATTCGATTTGATAAGAACAACGCTAATTTAAAAGTTTTGAAGACCTTTACCTAAAAATAATACAACTAAATATTTTTACATTACGACCTCAGATCTTTAGCTGAATAAAAAAGCTTGTGGTAGAGTGATATGTCGAACTGTGCAGGGTCAATAAAATATCGGCTTTATTTTCAAATAAAATCGTCTTTTCAACCAGGACGAAATATATTTTGGCATTACGAAAACGCCTTATTCTGTGGTTAAATTCGTACCTTACCTACATCATATAAGTTCCTTACCGTGAGTGTAGTTATCCGTAGGTTTACCTTACCTCCAAACGTCGGGTCACCTTGTTTCTTCTTTAGATAAATTTAATAAAACTTCCTTACCGGGAAGTTAGGTTTGAGTTGGTAGTGGATAAATGGATCTACTGATTCTCTGTCTAAAAGCTTTATGTTTTACAAAAAACGTCTAAAGGCGAAGCGTTTATTGATTTAAAGTGTTTAAGATAAAATCTCAGCTATTTTATGTCGACTCATGGAACAACAGATGCACATAAAACTATATTTTCGAAAGCTGATGTGGCTAATGAGATAATATTATGGTAAAAGCTTGTCAAATATGATTCGCGATTCGATCACACCTCGGGGGCTTAAACAGCGTCCAAACGGCAAGTGGTAACTGCAGTAAACCATCCATAGGAATATATTAATTAACTTACTGGAGTGGAGTAATGACCCAAGTGGGTCTTGGCTTCCGACACAAAGATCGTCAGTTGGTTTTCCTGACGAATACCGTCATCCATCAGTATCATCAGCTCAAAATAGGCTTCCGAAAAACGGTAAACGGTCAGCCATAGCGCCATGTCCTCAGCGAACAACATCCGGCGGTCTTTCACAGGTAGTCATGCAACTTGGATGAATAGTATATACACTACGTTTGCCGAGTCGCAGTCTCCCCTCAGGAATACGTTTACCACACCAGTTATCGGTACTTTGTGACTTAAGAAAGGACTCAAATTTTTCTTCTTTAGGTACTGTGGCCACTCGGCTTTATCTATCGCATGCACTTATATGAAGAATGCTGGATAACATTTACCTGATATTATTATTATACCAAGGAAATTTACTAAAACAAGCCACATAATTATTGTTCGTATATAATTATATTATATTCTTTTGAATCTAATGATCATACTTTTTTCGGTAGTTGTAGGTTTTGTATTATACATAGTGAAGCACAACCACTAGTGGAATTAGGCCCCTGGGGCCTAATTCCACTATTTTTAAAACAAACACGACTATGGCTCCATACAATTGTCATAGCTATTGTGTCTTACGTTTATATGGTATCCTACTAAATTGTGACAGCTGTCTCAATCGCTTACTATTGTATTGTTATTGAGTAGTATGGTAGGTGTTGCCGTATACATCATAAAATAAATATGAAATGGCGGACCAAATATTTATGAATCCGTGCACTCATAATTAAGGGTTTATAGGTATCTAACAATTCAAATTATTACTGCAATTGCGTAAAAGTCTATTTACATCGCTCTCAAATACTTACAACGCAACAAAATCACGATTTTAATAAAATTTGTGAGTAGTAAGCTTTAATGACATAGATAAAAGAGTTTCAAGTTTTCAATGTAAACGTCATATAGCAACTCATGTCAAAGTTACTTGTATTCAAGAAAGAAAACATTTTGTTATTTATGTTTGATTTCCCACACAAAATCAATGGATAATGGTACTGCTGAAACAAATTAAGGCCCTCCTTGACTACCTCGACTACCACCGATATTTGGCGCTAGGGCATTAATCTAGAATGCCTTATCTTATCCTAGAGCTATCTCGAAGGAAGTGGAACGATCTCATAAAGAAATGGTATTAGCTCAGACTCGCCATCAAAAACGGGAGACGAGTGGAGATTGGTAAGAAATGCAACTACTATTCTATTCTACTCCATTTTTTATCGCAAACAAGTACAGAGAGCCCATAATACCATGTAGTTACTTAGTTAGTTTCACACTATTACAAGCATAAACTAGTACCTACTAATTTTTATTATTATTGTTATATTAGCCCGCAGTGTCCCACTGCAGGCCTCCCCCCCTTCTTCCACTCATCTCGGTCCTCAGTAAGAAGAACCCACTCTTTGTTGTATAGGTCTACCTACTAATACCTAATAATAATCTACCGTTCTTTTTCAGTACTACAATGAATACAAAATATGAAAATGTATGCTGTCGTCGCTTCATTGTTGCAACTACAAAGATTTACATGGTCTGCGGAGCATTATTTTTCCCACTCAATCTTTGTGTCTTTCGAAAACATAACACAATTATAACCTACCTATGTAAAACAATTAGACAAGTGTTTATCTTAGAGCGCTTTTGATTAGTTTAAGTGTTGTTTTAATTAGCATAAGTGTACATACATTATTATATTATGAATAAAAAATGTGTATATAAAAAATGGTATTTATTTTTACTCTAAACCTGCAGATTCTTGGATACTCAGTAGAATACAAGATTTTTTATGCCCACATAGAAATTTTTGAATGAAAAGTTATAATAACTGATAGCAATAACAGAAAACAATGTGGTAACAGCTTATCTTTAAAAACTAAAACACAAACTACAACAATGCATAATCTCACATGTGGAGTTAAAAGTGTTTAAATGAATTTATTAATACTATTTACATTATCATCATGACAGCCATTATCTTGTCGACATGGCTGATTCCATGCCTTGCCACTATTTGCCAACTACAGCTTGCTGCATTGCTCGACCGGCTAGAAGTTTTGGTTTGACTCTACAACAACAGCTTTCAGCGCTGGCTTTCAATTCTTCTGCAATCTGTAGAAAATTATAACAATGAATGTATATACACTATGTATAATTAGGGTTTAGGTACAAAGTGTGAGGGGTACTAAACAGCTAAGCTAGCTTCTGTTTTAATCATGACGATATGGTAAGTAAAAGGTCTCGAGTTTAAGGGAGACAGACACTTATCTGATTTCGACAGTTTCTTATCTATATATAGGTATCATATTCATGAACTCACTTGCTCTTTAATTTGTTGCTTTGATCTCTTTGTGTTGGCAAAGGAACATATATGGGATAGACCAAAATAAGTGCCACCAACACCTCCCTCACAGCTCTGGAAACAGCAGGCTATGAGCGACAAATGCCAGTGCAGTCAATATCTGCAAAATAAATTGTTTTAAATAGTAGGTACTATCTAGTTACATAAAATAAACATTGTAAAGCTTAGGCAAGAGGGAATTTAATCAACAAAGATAGTTTGTTTTACTTACATTGGTCATTATGGAAATGCCATCAGATCAGTACGGCCGGCGTTCCTTACGAATATGAGGATTGAGATCTTCCGCTTATGTTTTGACTGTCCCCTTGATAAGACGATAGGTTTTTGTATTCCTTGTCCTGCAATGCAAGGGGTCCAGCGTCTTTCGCAGAAGAGCTCTAGATCGTCGCCGGTTTTGACGCTCTAACAGCCGGCGAGAGTTTATAATGAGTTGCAGACGCGCTCGAATTAGGAAACTCATTGAACTTTTTATTATTTCACTATTATTTCACAAGCACAATAGCACCGAGAGCTACCTTTGTTCAATCGTCCATTATCTCGTCAAAATCTCTAACCATAGCCGTCAAAATAACAATAGAATTCCATGTTTGCTGCCTATCGCAAGCGATACAAGAGACTGTGATTATTAGAATGCGACAACTTGTCACAATTGTAAGTTTCATAGATACGACCACGATACAACTGAGACTGAGAAAGATTGTGCTTGTGGGATACCAATAGGTGTCAATAGTGGCGATTTAGACGCGATACTACTGTCATTGTGAGGAGATTGTGTTAGTGGAATTAGGCCCCAGATGGCTTGTGTTGTAGCTACTGGCCATCTAGCCTCATCACAGCTGTTATTAACCTGTCAGTTGTTATTGAGCCCAGGTGAAGGGCCATTAGTATTTTATACCTGAAGTGATTAGCAGTTTTTGCAATGTGGTCGGGCTAAAGCGCTATGAGGCGATATGCGTGGTGTTTAAGAACTTTTGCATTGGAAAAGATAGGAGTAATTCATAGTACCTAAGTAAGCCTACGGCATGATATCACAAATCTTTCTTTTGATAGGAGATATAAGATGGAGTGCCCGTGACTCATGGGCACTCTCATAGCCATAGAATAACTATACAGGGTGCCTTATCGAGATCGGAGCAGCGCATGGCCAAATCTGTAACTATGAGACTAAGAGATAAGTCGTGGGTCCCACCACTGTGGTTATGCAGTATATGCTATAAAATCTCACGTTAGCCCTCAACAGCTTCTTTTCAGCTTCAGCAGCTGCGTATGTGAAAGCTGAACGATATGCTTGTTTAAGCAGAACTTATGAGCTGAGTGAGTCAATCGTTTGACACGCGTTTCATACTTGATGGGTGATGCATGTCCTATTCTAACTCCATGGTGGCGAACTTACCGGAAGGTGAAGGTCGATAGCAGTTTTGTTTCGCAAGGAAATCAACACACCGGTTTGGTGATTATGTAACTCACGACCGGTTTGCGACAGGCGTAAATTAAGCAATCAGTGCTGTCAAACGCCAATTTTGACCAATTTTGACGTTGATGCTGGTGTCAAACTAATACAAAATTGACGTTTGACAGCACTGATTGCTTAATTTACGCCTGTCGCAAACCGGTCGCGAGTTACATAATCACCCGGCGAATCAGCCTGACGCAGCCTGGCGGATTGGTGCGACATTTCAGTGTAGGGATGTTATAGGCAACCGATAGTACATTGACTTTGTCCACATGCTGGCCGCGGACCGGTGGGTGATTTTGATGAGTAGGTACCGTGTGTAGAATCTTTATAATCAGACCAGCAACACAGATACCAACCAACATCCATATATAACGTTGTAAATTCGCCGTAACTTTGTCGTGCGAGTTTTCCGTCAAGTGTCTGAGAAGTTTGTAGCAAGTTAGCGGTCTTGCTAATAGTGGAGGGGAAATCTGACATACCTTGACAAAAAATGTTATAATATTAGTATAGATTACAGGTATTTATAGCGTCCCTTTTGTTTAAAATTATCAATATTTTCATTGCGGTGTAGTGACCAAAACAAACAAAAAATGCTAAATATTCACCATAGGTGTTTTAAATTTTAAATTAAAAGCAATATTAAATGGATACCGCAAATACTATAACTCATTGCCATTCATTGAGATACGTGCAGGGAATGAATTACTGTGCTTTTGAATTACTAACTAAAAAGTTGTGAATCTCTTTATCTCAAAAAGTATGTATCTTGGCCTAGGGAAACGAACCAAAAGCTATCCCAAAAGTTGTTGGAACTCCAGACGAAATTATCGAAAAGTTTAACAAAATGTCAATAGAAATAAAGGACGTTGAAAATAAGCCGAAACAAAACTTCTTAGTTATTTTTATTGTCGCTAATAAGTTCTTGATAAGATGTTCGTTCTGTCTGAAGAGTATTTGACAATTTATCACAACAAAATAGTAAAGTTTCTTGATGGCTTATTCAATAACCCATCAAATCACCTAGGTACCTACGAGCATAGGTATAATTTATGTGAGAGCCTAAGTCTCTCTCTCAATGTCCCTCAGTATTTCGCTATACCTTCTTGCGAACAAGTGTACTTGAAAGCGAAAAAAGTCCTGTTCATTTAAATTCAATTATTTTCTTCCCTCTAATGAAAACAGACATAAACAAGTGGAGTCGAAAATCGTATAACATTATAGCATCAAAGGTGCATTGAAAAGAAACATCTAAGAACACCCCTCGAAAGTTAAAAGAACGACTCAATTGGATTAATTCAAGTAAAACTCGATTTTCGTAGAAATTTTGATGAGGATGATCCATACAAATTTACTGAGAATTTGTGAGCCTACATTTTATGTTATTATTCGTACAGGTGATCCGATTCACGGAATGATGTTAGAAGTTGAACATTTATTTCTTATAGGAGTGTGCGTGGATTTTTATTCTGTCTACCCATTTTTTGTTTGTTACTTACAAGTTTTTGCTCGCGGCTTTTCACGCGTTGTTTTTATGGAAACGTTTAAAGTTTATTTTCATCCCATGGGAAATGATTAATGGATGAAAAAGTAGCCTAGATATGTTTTATTCCAGGTCTCTAACAAACCTATGCTAAATTTAAACCTGTATGCTCAGTAGTTTTGGCGTGACAACGAAACAAACATCCATCTATACTACTCATTACTACTATAAATAATATTATTCTGACCTACATATAAAATTCCTTTGAATGAATTAACCCTTTATTGTATTTATGTGATGTCTTCAGAGTTAGAAAACTAAAAGAGTATGAAAATAACGTCGAAAACGTAACGATAAGTGGTACCTAAACGTGACCAAAATAATCGCAAATTGTATTAAAAAGACGAAATATATTTGAATTATGAATTCCATGTGAAGAGATCCTCGAACGGTGGCGCACTCGAGACGGGAGAGCCCGATGCTCACTGCAAGTTTTCTCCGCCGCCGCCAGGAAAAATTAAAGACGTAAAACTACTGGATCTGTCATCGTTTTTCTTATATCTTATTCCATCCTTCCATCCCTTAAGTTATGTGGCGAGTACCTCAACTGTGATCGTTATAATGAAAATGCTAACCTTTAGAATTTTGTAAATTCTAAAGTTTTTCCAAGTTCCAGGTATCTGACAAAGGTTTGTCTCATAATATTTATAGAAGAATATTTACAAAAAAAAACTACGCCAGTAAGCTCAGCCCATGAACACAACCAGCAGATGTGAATATAAAAATTGTAACATGGTAATGGTACCATACCACATAATCTGGGCGGCATGTTTCTCCAGCTGAATTGAATAAATAAATAATGTAAATTTTTATTATACAAAGAAAACGACCAGAACACCTGAAACAAATATCTGCAGATCGTACACACATTTGTTCCGAGGCGGGAATCGATCTCGCATCCTCCTGCGTCGCAGGCGGACCTTCGCCCACCGCGCCACATCGGTCGTCGAATAATACCTTTATAAAAAATTCTAATAACTACTAATTAGGTAATTTAAAGTATAGGTTCCTTCCTATTGAGCTGTTATTCCAGCAACTTTATCACTTTAGTCCTTGCACAGCGCGAAAGATTTCATATTCAATTACAAAAAGAAAAGTGCCATGACGTCTCAAGGATAGCCTTTGACGTCTTCACGGTTTAAAGGAAATTAGCTCCCCTCCGCTTATCCCCTGGGTATAAGGGGATGTAGGGGATGTAAGAGGACAAATTAACGGAAAGGTGCAGTAATGAATTTTATATTTGCCTGCCTTTGAGTACTTTGATTGGAGTTGTCAGAACATCTCTGAGATTGAGTTTAGAGGATTAATATGGAAGGATAATATTAAGGAGTGTTCGTACAGGTGATTAGATTTGTATGATGTTTATGAACATATAAGATAAATTTATATTAATATATGATCTTGAACCGCTTATACTTATTTTGAAAGAATATTGGCGAAATTTTATAGGAAAAGCAAGTCTGTCGATCTCAGGATTTTGAGGAAATACAATACCTAACAAAATTACGATGCTGACTTTAAATGCGCAAAATATTTTGAATTGGCTGAGATAATTTTAAATGCGTATTACCAGCTTCAAGTGTACTTTCCGATCCCCCTCTCTCGAAGATCAAACAAATAATAATATGCAAAGGGGAACATAGCTATGGAATAGCTTATTATGTGCGTAAACAGGGGAGAAAATACGAGTATAAGGTTGGTACCCAATGTTTTATATAATTAGTATAAGCGGTTTAAAGAGGGGACCATGATACAAAACTCGCCTGACAACATGGCACAGCATTCAGGAGTTATTAGATGCACTAAAAAGAGA
Source organism: Eupithecia dodoneata (assembly GCA_947044415.1). NCBI lineage: Eukaryota > Metazoa > Arthropoda > Insecta > Lepidoptera > Geometridae > Eupithecia > Eupithecia dodoneata. The sequence goes on from OX345665.1 coordinate 5,307,874, forward strand.
ATAGGAACTCTTGTTCATGACACCGTACCATTAAGAAAAACGCCTCATGAACATGGCGACATTTTTTCGATTTTTGAATATGTATAGGTACCTAATTGTCGCGATGGAAAACGTACGGCGCGGGTCGTGAACAAGCTTTCATAGTGATGCAGACAACACTGAAGACCGTAGATATTCATGGTGAGAAAAAGTGGAGTAACAAAGGCTCTAAGGGGGGCTATTTTAATTCTCTATTTGCACAAAGAACGATACAAACATTAACCTACGTATTTTAATAGGCATCCAGGTCGAACGATGAGACACTGTTACAAGAATCAAGAGGTATCAATGGTTTTGGAAATTAAAAGGTAGCTCAAAGTCCAATTTTGATAATTTCGTCTTCTATCCAACTAAATAATAACTGATTGATGATTTTGATACAAAAAATGCAACTGATAAAACTCAACCAGTTTCTAGTACCAAGTGATAACTTGGTACTAGAAACTGGTGTTTTATGGGTACTAGATATAGTACCCATAACACAAGCTCTGCTTAATTTGGGGCTAGATAATTATGTGTGGATTTTCCATTTTATATTATATATTTTTAATAATGTAGGTTAGGTACGTTATTTCTACACATGAATATGTTTGTGCCAAGATAACAGCCGATCAACTTCATCGGATTTTTCTTACTTTCTTGATTAATGTTTATAAATGAGGGACATACGAATTCATTATGATTGTATTTGAGATTATGCAAGGGGTTATTCGCCGGCCTTTGATGGTCCTCTGGTGACATGTGTGGTTATTATGACCCTTTTGATGGAGTATTACCACAGAATGATATTAGTAGGTACCTATTAGAATAACGACGGCATTTTATCTGGCTTTGAAGTTCAAATTTTGATTACCACAGAGTAAATAGACCTATGCATTTATGAAAAAAACAACAGATGACAAATTAATATATAAAAAAATATACTGAAATGAAAAAAAATGGCATCAAAAATACCGCGACACCTTTTGTAAGAAAGAAGTGTTAACCGAGAAAAAATTAAAATAGAACAGGGAACATAGAAGATCAGATAATCTACAGAACAAGACATTTAAAGTTACACAAAAGGTGATCCAAATTCCAAACAGTCACAGATTGAGATAACAATTGGTGAATATAACTTTTTGTAAAGCTGTCAACTAACTGTCAAATTAGTACAAAACCAATTCACTAAAGAAATCGCAGTTGAATTTTAACTAAGAAATCGGTTAAAGGGGTTCCTAAAAGGGTTGTAGCTGTCATCTGTTTAGGCAGTGTTATTTTTTTGACGGATGCATTGTTATGTCAAATACGAATTTGGAATCTGGTTCCGTTTTGTGCAGAAAGGTGACAAAAAATAATGGATTAAGATTGACGGGAAACGTGGACAGAAAGGATTAGGCTTTTGACGTGCAGCCGCGCATGGTAAGGACCGCCTACTACGAATTTAAACTGGAAGGACCGATGGACACCCTGTTTGGTAAAATAATTTATTTTTTGGCATAACGGTTGCTAGAAGGAATAATTAATTTAATCCTAGTTTAATCACTGACGTGTTAATGATAACGCCTCAGTAAATTATACAGCTAACAGAAAAAATTGCTCCTCCAAAAAATTAGGCGCTTTTTGACGCATTGATTCAACAAAGTTATTCGCACTTATCTATTATTACTATGTATAAACGACAAAGACATAGAAATATAATGTTTTTATTAAAATAAAAATTTGTAGATACATTTTGAGAACAAAGAGTTCTTAGTAAAAACTAGAAACACATACTTACGTTCAAATTCTCACATCGTCAATTTAATAATAGTTTTTATAATTTTTAAACTTCTTGTTATAATAATATTGGTCTTTTGCCAATTTTTTCTCATAACTCTTGGTCCAGTCTTCAATAGCCATTGCTCTAGCTTCAACCACCGGTGTTGGTAGTCTTGTCCTGCCGAGAAGTCCTTGCAACGCTTGCAGGAGAAATGAGAGAAGAGACAAGGAGACAACAATGTTCACAGGATCAAAACCAATAGAATGATGGTGGTATGTCGAAGTTCCATAGTTGGAGTTACCGCTTGCTCCAAAGCCGGTTCCTCCATAATGACTACTGAAACTTCTCGATTCTTTTATGCCTTTGGAATAAGATTCACCTTCAAGATTTTTCAGCGGAGACTCTACTTGTCCAATTTCATTGTTTTTGTCTTCCTTCTTTCGTACATTTGTTTCTTTTATATTTTCCATCTTTTCGAGAACAGACTGTGCGTTAGTTTGGATTTTCTTTAGCAAAGTTTGAATTTTTGTACTTTGCTCATTTATCATGTTCGTGACGAAATCCTTGAAGTTTCTTGAGTTTTGTTGCAAGTCCGTTTTCGCAGTCGAAAATACAAGCACCAATAGAAATAGCAATGGAAACACTGACATGATCACTGTTAATGCTTTAACGCCGTCTGAAGACATGAACTTTATGGTTTCTTTGAAGGTAATGAGAAGAAATTGTATGGGATTGTTTTTATAACAGCATTTTCTTTTACGTTGGTTGCCCTTGGTAATCACGTGTCACAGTATGTGATAGGGAGAGCCTTGACATTTGACCTAGCTGATCATAGGCCATTTCCCATTGTTGCTTGCAATTTGATCCAAGTTAACAATCATGTTTGCTTTCACTTAATAAGCTGTAAATAGGTTAATTAAACTAAGATGACTGTATCCAGATCTCTAATTCTTTTTTAACATTATATTTAAATATGTATTAACTCTCTTAGTCAAATGAAGGTGAACTTGCATGTCTTTCACAATTACCAAAACACCAGTAGGCAAACCATGGTATGAATGCAATAAGAGTCCGAGGTAGGTTTATCTCTTCAATTTATGTCGCTACAATATTACAATTGAAAGATCCGCAGATTATCTGAACTGCACTGGCACTGTTGTTTAATAATGATAAAGTTAGAAAACAAAGTTCAGTAAGTATCAACCTTGCTAAACTTTGTTTTACACCAGTGCCAGTGCGCAGTGCAAGAAATATAAACATAATCCCAAACCGCACACTGCAAGCAAACACAAACAGGCACACAAAATATGATAATATTCTGTACTCACGCGCCGATGCTACTTGAGCGCCATCTTAAAATTCATTGATGAACTAAATAATATCACAGACAACGATGGATCCCCAACCTAGGAAAGTTCCAGTTAAGTTTCAAAGATGGCGTAGCAATGCCTCGTGTGCGTAAGCTCAGCTTTGAAAGTCCTGCGCATGCAATTATGTATTTAAAACGAGCTTTCGAAAAGTTTATCGAATATTTATACAGATGGCGTAGATAAATCGTCAATTTCAGTGATAAGGGAATTAATTTATGATTTATTTAAAAATAAATAATAAATTAAAAGTAAGTAGAGGTTTCCTACCATATACATAGAAATGGTTAGGTTAGGTTAGACTTTTAGACCGCCTACTGAACTTACCAAGTTCAACACAAGTTTAAGAATTTTATTCATTGTAAATTATTCAAATTAGTTTGCGCTAGGGCTGGTCTGAAGGATTTATAGCAATTTAAATTACATTTTTAATTATTTTTCAACAAGCTGTCGACAAATTGAATGGGTAACAGAAGTTACGATCTTATCACTTGAACTAGTTACGACCATTGTTTTCGTTTAAAATTAGTATCTTCATAGAAAAGTTGCAGCTGCATCCGGTTTATTTAAAATTATTACCAAATTAATTTACAAAAATTATTCATGCTGTGTAATGAAAAAAATATGAAAACATTGTAAATCTGATAAAATTTTATGGATTTACAAAAATAAATATTTATGAGTTTTTTTTTACAAAAGTATGTAAAAAATATATAAAAAATTACAAAAAGAAATCACGGCCTCTGTTTTCTTATTATTTTTACGAAAACCTGGTTTCCTTGCGAGAGATCCTAGATCGCGCAAACGGTATTTGTCAGCGCATCAGGAATATAACAGGTACGCTTTGTCTAAGAAGTGTGGGGTCAGTCCTCCGAGGTAAACCAGTGTGGCCAAGCTGGTCTAAATTGGCGTCCCTCTCAGATTAATCCCTCCATACTGGCAGAAACCATATGGCGTGGATAATCTATTCTCAGTTCGATATTGTCTCCCATGGCAAAATAGCACCTACGGAAACCAGGGCACAATTCCTGATATTTACTATCTTTCGTGGATTGTCTTTGACTCTGCCTTTTGGTGTTTTTGTCAAAATTATACATGTTTTATTTTTTTGCGTATTCCGTCATCAAGCGAGATAGGGAACTTTAAATGCAATTTTTTTACTTATAATAATTTTTTACTATTATAAACATTTTTTGTGTGTCATGTACGCCATGAAACTGTGCCGATATATTGGATAACTCAAAAATCAAATCATGGTAAATATCTCGTTTTAAATGACTTTTGTAATATTTGTTTACAATTCTTGATTTTAAACAAAAAAAAATTGTTCCGCCTCAAGACATTTTTGCCAGTTTTGGTACTTACCTAGATATAAAATGTAGTTTGATTTTATAAAAGTGTTGAGTGGAAGAACTGCCTTCACCTTACGCTTCCCTAATCAAAAACCTTAACAAAATTATATCTTGTACCCTTGTACTTTTATGTACCCAGTATAACATTTCCACCTGTGATTCCTTTCAAATTATTTGACTAAATGGTTGCCGACAGGTCCTGCATCTCCCTCTTACTCATTAGTCAAAGCGAGATAGACATTTACATTCAAACAGGTGTATGAGCAGGTGTATTTATATTAGAAATAGTTCAATTAATCGAATCAAAGGGAACACACCTTTTGTGTCAAACTCGATTAGATGCGTTTTGTCTTACTTTTTGTGGTAAAATCAATTGCTCATTAAGATGGGAAGAATAATTATATGTTGGCTTCGGTCGCACAAGCTGCGCTGCGGGCAGCTTGTGCGTGTGGCGAGCTGTTGGTGAGTAGCGACACCACGGGTACCGAGTGCTCCCAGGGAAGTTCCTGGTTCTCGTCTCCGCTTGCGGAGTGGCATCCCAAGAGACCCAGATTCCCACCTCTTGCTTGCCTTCATTGGCCGGTCTGAGTGGAGTCGCGAGAGATGCATCTTAGGATGTAGACTCGGGGGTGGAAGTGTCTAATGGCGTAATAGCGAGGAAACCCGCTCTCGAGCAGTCTTCGTGATGGTGAAATCGGGGCCACACCTCTCGACACCCCTCAGTCCTTTGCGCCGATGTTGTTCCTCTCCGGTAATTTACTCCGGCTTTTTAAGGAACCCATCTCGCATTCGGCAAGCCACCGTCTGCCACTCTTCTTAACATTATGATTGACTTGTTTACGGCAGACGTCCGCAATCTCCCCTATAGCCCGATTATCCAGTCCATCCATCCATCACAATAGCCTGGTTTTATTTCTTTCATTTTTCTTTGCAATAGTATCTACACCTCGCCGTTACCATCTTTGGGTGTATCATATTGTGCACCCGAGGATGATACCTGCTATGTGTAGCCATCGCCTTTAGATTAACTTCTCAAAGGGCCTCTGTGCTGTTGGCTTCGGCCCCACGCAAGCCTTCCAAAGGACCGGGTCATTTTATGGTCCGAGATCATGGTAAATGAGAGACATAATAATAAAATCTTTTATTCTCTTCACACAATGAGCTTAGGTTTAAAACTAGAATAGTACGTACTGTATAACTATAAGAACAACATTGTGCGAGACTGGTGCCTACTACAAATTAAACCATATTACTAATTATTGTTGCGGGCCTTTGAATTATTTTTTTAGAGGATAATGTGTATGTATTGTTTTCAAATTCAATTTTAAATTTGTGTAGATACCTTCAATAAATATTTTTGGAACAACCAACCAACCTGACCCCAACCTACATAATTATGGTGCAAAAACAGAATAGATGTACTTAGGTAGGTATTGAAAATCAAAACTCGCTTATATTTGACTACAAAAATTATTTATTTCAAACATTACATTACTAAATAAACTAGGAAACAGAAGCATTGGTCGATTTACGATAGACTTAGTTCACTTTCTACCGACAGCGCACAAATTGTGATAATATCTAGATGCAATCTAGATTTCCATTTTATTACTAAGATGGGTTGTAAAACTTATGTTTAGACAGATTAACACAATATTGAGCGGAAAGGAAGTAGATTTTCAAGTAAAGGTCTTACGTTACTAGTTCAATTTCTATTGCTAACATTCAAACTTAACCTACTATACTCAAAAAGTATCTAGCCTAAGTATTTTTGCCTGATTATTCTATCACTTTAATGCCAATTTATGTGATTCTAGCTACATCTATATGCGATTCACGGTAAAAATTTAACTAAGTACATTTAATTTAATACATTTCACTGAGCATAGTATCTTAATTGTCTACAAGAAATTTTAATATTCTACTGGGTAATTTCAACTAGTGAATTGAATTAACTAAATATCAGTACAATTTCATTTAATTAACGTCAACAAATATAATCAAGCAGTACTAAGTAAATGTAAATTAAACTAACTATGCTAACAGTCAAATATTTTGTATTTTAAGAACAAAATGTTCCATTATATCCAAGACTTATTAGAAATTAGAACCAGAACGGAACTAATACGTATGAAAAAAATAGTTCCGAATCAGTCCAAGCCATAAATTTGAAACTGTTACAATTAAATAAAAAAGTCGTAGCACAGAAATATAATTTTAAGATGCCGAATTTCGACTTAGTACCAAAGGAATAAACACCCAAAAACATGTCCGTTATCTTAGATGCCGAATTTCGACTTATATAGTAAACAGTACGAAAGGAATCAACACCCAAAAACGTATCGGTTATCTTAAACATAGGGTATTACTCTACACCATAAACATTCCGGTTATTGTTTAACACTTTGACTGCTGAAATCACACGGTATGTGTTTAATACAAGTGACTAATATGCGTAAATCCACACTAGCGCAGCGGCTGAGAAAATACAGATTTTTGTGACTCAGCACAGCCGTAATATTTTTCGAACGAAACGCATGTGCGGCGCAACACAACCGCTGTGTAGAGCGGCAGCACGAATTTTTTAGGTTAAAAAAAAGATTGCAGTCTTCGAAAAAAAAATCGCAGTCAGTGTTAATTCAGGGTTTCGCACCATGAAAATTGATTGAAATTGAAATTGTCTATGTAAATTAAGAGTATTATTACTATTAAGAGATTAGCGCCAAAATACTCAAACGCATGTCAGATGTGATCTCAAGACGTGTGTCAGACGTCTCAAGTAGGTAGACATTTTTCACAGTTTTCAATGAAAATATGGCAGAAAATCGTCACTCGAGACGGGCTTAAATCTCAGGCGCGTGGAGTATTTGGTGTTTAGTGAGTACATAACAGTTTATCACCTTATTAATAAAACGAAAACTATTTTTCTACCAATCCATTATTCTTACTTCTAGGAGCTATGACTCATCGCCGCGGCTACAGTCGCATTAGTGACCGGCGGCTGAGGCAGCAGAAGGTCTGCCAAACGACCTGCCTCACGAAGACCCGATAGGAACGCACCGTGGACCGTTGCAGGGTAGTTCCGCATTGTGTGCTCACCTGTAAAGGATTTTAATATTATAAGACCGAAGAAATATTAAGTTAAATTAAGGAAGTTTTTTGAACCAGTATTGTATAGTTTCAACAGTGAAATCTAGGGTGGTGATTTTGGTCAGTGAATAAGCTTGGTTCAACATCGTCTACGAGCAGAAAATGTTTTCAAAATTTCAGGAGATCTTACCACGCTCAGCAGATTAACCGTGCACTTTTGAAAGACTCCATCATCATCATCATCATCTAGCCTATGTAAGTCTACGGCTGGACATAGGTCTCCCCTAATGTCTTCAGCTTTACGCATCCAGCATCTACCTGCAGTGTTTCGCAGGTCGTCATCCCACCTGGTCGGAGGGCGTCCTACACTACGTTAACCGAGTCGTGGTCTCCACTCAAGAACAAGTTTGCCCCAGCGGTTGTCGGTTTTTCGCGAGATATGGCCGGCCCAATGCCATTTCGGCTTGCTAATGCTTAGAGCTATGCCGATAACTTTGGTTCTCTGTCGGATGTATTCGTTACGAACCCTATTCTTCAGTGAAACAAGATACAAGGTTCATAGCAGAACCCTATACTTTTCATTCTATAACCAATGCAGCAATTATTAATTAACGCATTTGTTCACAAAATCATCACCGGGTAATTTCTTACCAGCAAAGAACAGTCTGTTCTCTCCGTCCAAGCCTGGAACGGGCGCGGCGAGTAGATCGTAGTCGGTGCCGGAAGAACCAACAGCAACGAAGCTGTATGATCCGCGGGCGTAAGGGTCCGCTCGCCATCTGTAATTTAGTAGAATATGTGGGTGAACAACAATAATAACGTTACTTAGACCTCTGAATATGTCTATAAACATAACAAAAAGTAAAAATAACACAATCGATTACAATGCAATACAAAATTTATTTATTGTACACCATAATCAAATCATTACAAAAATACATTTATGTATGCGACATGTACAATGGGCGGCCTTATCGCTTAGAAGCGATCTCTTCCAGACAATCTTAGGATTACAACTACTTCTTAAAAAAAAATCGATTGTCTTAAAAAAACTAATCGGTAAGGCATTAGGACATGAAATGATTGATGAGAACTACCAAACCGCATATAAAAGAGTAGAATAACTATAGTAATAATATTATTCTGAGCTCGGAGTGTCATGCATATTATTTACAAGCTTGCGGTTAACAAGTAGGCACTGCAAAGTAAATAGAATGCCTCTCGAGGGCCGGAAGCTGGCATTTCATTGCCAATAAATTTTATGGGAAATATTTAAGGTTAACCTTATTTTCTCTATTTACACCTCTTCTTCGTGTCGGATAAATCAGTATCCAAGAAAAAGTTGTGCAACTAATAAGTAGCTATCAAGAGTCACGTCCGAATTATTATCTTACCTGGTCACAACGCACTCTTTAGGCTGCGGCACCGCAGCATGGCCGAAGATGCTCTTCAGCACAGCGATACAGCGTCCAACGATAACGTCATCAGTAACATTTTCCATCACAGCAGCCGCCTCGCCTGCCACCAACGCTAAAAGTACTGGAGCGCTGTACAGGTTCCAGAATAGGAACAGTTCACCTGGGTACAAAAACATGATTTCAGATATCGAACGTCAAATTATGTTTCTTTGACATATCAATGAATTAATTATCAATAAAATTACTTAAGGGAAATTTAGTTATTAGGATAGATCATTAGAAGACTGGAATAGTGCTACCCCGTTCCTATATTATTCTACCTCGATATATTATGCATTATTTGAATGGTTACTCTATTTGGGAATCGATGGCTATCACTTTAAATTATGCCTCAACGAATGCGACACATAACCGTGGTGGATGGCACAATCTTCGGGAATAAGGTGGGTATTGGGCCATCTTGGAACGAGATCGAGTCATCATTGCTATTGCAGTGAATTAAATTCGGCTGTGGATGATGATCGTTTAATCAAAACTTTACTGCCTTTCTTGTTTTCAAATACAAACAGTAAAATACTAGTAAAGGCACTTTAAGGAGCGGTAGTTCCGCTCATTAACAGACACAAGTCTCAGACAGAACAAATTAGATATACAAAAGAACTTTTAATGAAACGTTGTAACACAACAAATTCTCCCAAATTTAATACTCATTATCATTATCTCGTTCCAAATAAACAACACAAAAGGGCAATGTTGATTTCTCGCCGATACATACTTTAGCGTTCTCACATAACTCTTCCGAGACACGAGATGCATCCGATACCGCTTATAAACAGCACGCCTGTATTAAATTGGTATGAAAAAACGCAGATTTACAAAGTGGGGGAAAACTTTGAACCTGCCTAATTATGGTCAAAATGAAGGCCAAGTTGTTAAGCAGAAAATATACACTTTGGAAACTTTGAATTGCCAATAGTAGAATGTTAAGTTAATAAAATCAAACCCTTTTTACCAAAACCTTCCACTCTACTAAACACATCACATGTGTTTAGAAGTTTGCCTTTGCATCGTTTGAATAATCCAGCACTTTGATTGCTGAAATCACACGGTATGTGTTTTCTACAAGTGACTAATATGCGTAAATCTACACTAGTGCAGCGGCTGAGAAAATACAGATCTGTGTGACTCAGCACAGCCGTAATATTTTTCGAACGAAACGCATGTACGGCGCAACACAACCGCTGTGTAGAGCGACAGCACGAATTTTTTAGGTTAAAAAAAAGATCGCAGTCGTCGAAAAAAAATCGCAGTCAAAGTGGTTAAGTAAAACAGAGAACATAATTAGCCGTTAAATAGGTTTAAAGATGACAATACCACATAGATCATATTCTGATTAAAGTTAAACTAAAGACAAAATCCATGAAACAAAGATTAAGAAAACTCATATTTCAAAACACTATTCTGCAAACCATTGACTACATACTGAAGCAAATTATTCCTTCATAATACCCTCTAGCTAGGTCTATGAAGGCGAAGCTTTGTTCGTTCGTAGCAATATTACAATATTGCTACGAACGAACAAAGCGTCTCGCATCACAATTCAGTAAAGAAGAAGGGACATAATTAAGTTAGCTGGGTACAACAAAGGCCCAAAGTAGGTGTAGCAAAGCATAACGTTTTAAAAACGGCTGTCTTGGTTCGTCCTCGTGATTTATAACGCCTGGCCACGGTTTCCGTAAGCACGGACAGTCCGGCTCAAACTGGATAGACGGAAGATGAAGCTTCATCGATTTAAGCCCGCGCTCAATGATCACTAAATATAAAAAGATTGGACTCAGATGTATTACTTGTAAAAAGTAGATACAAAATCACGGCTTGTAATTACTTAATGTAACTGTTGTGGAAGAAGGGGAGGCCTTTGCTCTGCAGTGAGACACTCCGGGCTAATATAATAATAATAAGCTGTTATTTGCCGTCTACAGTTAGCTCCATTGTTTCATTATAAACTAGTTCTGATTTGTTTCTTTTATTTGATAGTAATTTTCTTTGTTAATAAAGGTTTAACATATTTATTTACTTCTCAAAATCACTGGTGATAAACAAAATAAGTTTACATATTAATAAAGATATTCGTTAATGTATACAAGCAATCCAAATTAATTAGAATCAGAATCATGAAAATTTAAAACTGAGTTTGAATGGCGGCGCTCTGTTGCAGAAAGATTTTACTTACTCGAAACTTTGTCGCTTAGATCGAATCCGGCTTTTCTCTCGACACTTTCCCATCACTCGCATTAAATAATTCAGCTTTTAATTCGTTATCACGGCCACTGATGTTTCCACGTTCACTATTTACATCGGGAAATAATTTACGAGTTCTGCCATTAGGGAGGCTTGCGGGTAGCACAAAATACAGTACACAGCTTGTATAAAGTTCGATAAGAAATCTTGATAAATTGGGGAATATTCTAGTAGGTAGAGGAAGGTTGTTATTACGGCTACGCAAACACTGGAGACAAAGATTTTATCGAGAGAGAATAAAAAAATGGAAGAAAACAATCAATATAATGCCAAATCCGTAGTAAAATTACCAGTTTAAAATATTTAACGACATTGTTATCATTGAAGCACAGCACAAACGCTTGAAAAAGTTTTTGGGTTTGGAAGCTTTCATTCATTATTTAATTGAACGTTTTCGAATTGAAATTTAAACATTTCTAGCTCCACTTATGGGTAAAACACAAACTTCAACAACGCATAATCCGTTTTCGAAGTGTGTGTTTATACTTTTTTGTATTATAATAAGATAACCGTTTTCTGTTATCTAATGTTATCTAATGTTTGTTCTTTGTTGACATAAAATATCTTGGATTCTTAATCGGAGTGAAAGATCATCCATTATTATAAATTTAAGCATACCTGTACAGCACAATTTTATTTATCACGTTTTGACGAGACCGTAGCCTCAGCATTCGTGTAGTACATTTAATTTATATATTTTTGTCTATATGATTTATAACGCTTAAGAAATCTTAATCATGTTGTCCACGGAGTTCAGGTTGTTGTCCATGACTATGGGCTGCTTTAGATCGTAGAACTAGTGACAGTCAGTTTAAACGCATCTCGAAATTCTTTACAAGCGCCTGCACTTTACGACGAGCAAACCAGTTCAAGCGTTGCTATGTCTAATATTATAACTGGGCTGAGATAATAAATACAAAAAGTTGATAATGCTGGACATTTCACAAAGCATCATCTAGCTAGCCCCAAGTTAAACAAAGCTAAGTTATGGGTATTAGATAACTGATATACCTAATGCAACATTACATAATTATTGTTGTTAGATCAGTCATGAGGCTTTAGGTAGGCATTTTGTAGTATATTTTGCATTAAGATTATTTTAATAGGATATTGATTTTCAATTAAACATCCCCTCCTGCTTTACCTGTACTTATATTCCAGTCTGCAGAGTAATTTGTGGCAACGCGGTGAATTTCTATTAATAAGATAAATAGTAATCGATCTGTTTTCAGTTTCAGTTCCGGGGAATCTTCGGCATCTACGTTCAACCACAGAAGAATCTTAGGAGAAGCGCATAAGTCTAAAAAAGATGAGGCGAATGGCATCGCTGATAAGGAAAAATGGTGCTGGCCCTTCCTCTGTTAGATTAATTCATCGCTTGTGACGGAATGAGTTGGTGGAAGGGGTCACACCACCGCCACCACCACGGCTCCATATTATGTATAATAAATCTTGAATCATTTTGATTAATTTTATTTCAGACCATAGAAAAGTTACGGATGTTATTAAACTTATTCTACCGCCCATAATAATATGTAGGTACGTACACGTACGTGTATAAATTAAATAAATAACACGTTTTTGTGATTACCTACGGCGCGAAGATGACGGAATCAGGGTGTCGGCTGACGACAGTATAGCATGTCGCATAATATATCTCGAATTAAACTGTAAGAACATAAAGGTTTTTAGATGGAATATTACCTCTGCTAGCAGTAGTGGTGCCGACATGTCCAAAGAGATTGGCGCTCGGGTCCCAGAAAGTTCGCTCGAAGCACAACACCACTTTATTCAGGTTGCCGTACCCCAGACGTTTGATTGCTGCCACCTGTACAGAAAGATCATTGGTTGTATGTTCTGACTCTGTCTGTCTCTTTTGCTTAGGTGTCACTGCGGCCATGATAGGCCTATTGTGATCGCCACTTTATTAGTCCAGCCCCGAAGCTGTAGCGTTCATAATTCGCCACTAACCCTTGCAGCTGCTAGGAATCGTTCCTTACCTTCCAATCCGGTAACGGTGGGTCAAACTTGACGAAATTCTGCTGATTCTGCCCGTTGCTTGCAGCGGCCACCTTGAGAACCCCCAGGGGCAGAGTGCAGAGGATCACGTCACCTGAAGAAAACATTCAATTACTCGTACTACTCGGCGATGAAATAAGCCAAAGCTCCAACTGCAAACTATGACAAAAAAAAACTATTTTAGATACTATTCGAACAGTATCTAGCATAGTTTTAGTTTAGTTTCCAGGAGGAAGTGTACCTACCTACTTTTCATAGTAATACAGCAATCATGTTATGCGACAGAAGATGATGAAACATAGTTATTTATCTATGTATTTGCTTCCTAATTTTTTGTTAACCAACTACAGGTATCACAAAAAGTCACAAAATTAAACGATAGAATTTAGAAAAACAAATTTACTCTAAATAACAAGTAACAACGCAGGGCTAAAAAACATTTTTAGATTTGGTGGTTTTTAAGGTCACCATCGATCAAAAATGCGCCGGTCCCCGTAGATTCACAATGAGCACTCAGAAACCGTTTGTATCAAAAGAGAAATTGTGGTTTTTCATGTTTCAATCTGTTTTATCAAACACATTTTAAAAGCTCTGAACCATTATTATTCATACATATTATTGTATAAAAACAAAACTATCACACAACGTTAACTAATCATTCCGTTTCCGACTTGTTAAAACGACCGTAGGTATGTTAAAATACCTTGGCCTATTTACTTGTGTCAATATATATAATATATTATATTATGTGGTCTTGTAGATTCACATTTTCGAAAATTATGAACAAAAAGATAAACATTTTCTTGTAATTAGAATAATATCCCTTGGGTCCATCTAGCAAGATTCCAAGCTTGTCACTGGAAAGACTCCAAATTAATATAATTTGGGTCCCCAAACATCTACTTAAAATGCTACATTCAAAAGAACGACTAAATTAACTTAAAGACTGATTTTATTCAAAGCTTTAAATCTCTTTTTAACCAATCTCTGAAAAAATTTAGGAAAGACTTCATATTCTCGAGTCGATCCGAAATCAAATTTAGTTAATGCCATTACGTTGATTAGGTGAAAAAGATTGACTTTTACATTATTCTGTGCGATTTTGTAATAAATGATTTAAAACCTACGTCGTTTGGGTATAATTATTTTGCCCCGCCTTTAATTCAAGGAAAATGAAGAAAAATTGGAAATCTATGCTATATAGGTAACTTTGGCTACAGAACCGATAAAATATTTATTCGTAAGCAAAAGCAAAATTAAATCAGAAAATAACGAGATCAAGGGTATTAACATATAAACCTACCGTAGAATAAATCAATACTGAACACTGATTAGGTTCTTCAATCAATTTAATCCATAGAGAAATTAAGCCTTGCTATGAATAATTTATAATTTTATTACATTAAAAATTTAGGCAAAATCTAACAAGTACTTTCTATTGTAATACTACTTAGAAATAACTTATTTACATAAAAAATACAGTATATAAGTAGGTATTAGGTAATACCATTCTTGCCACTTACATCAGTCCCATTTCCCTCTCTAAAAAGCATATTTCCCACACAAAGCCCCTCGCAACCATGTTACTCGCGTTTTATATTTTTATGTTGTTACAACAAGCGTTTTCCCAGTTGGTACTATGCCCGCGCGTCTCGTAATATCGAAAGCTTTTAGCCAAGAGTGTACATACAATTGTACGGGCCCTAAGGGACCAGCGAACAGTGGGCTTAACCGTTTCATTCCACAATCACATCGGTAAACGATACAATACCTGCTATTCCGGGATAGAATCGGTCTGACCTCTACTAAAAGTTTTGCTATGGTTAATGTTCCTCTACTATAATTATATTCACACTATTTACACTGTTGACATTAATACGTATTCTTAATTAACCTCTGGCGCAAATGCGCTAATACCTCCCCATAGACTGGCCGGTGGACAACTGAAGAAAAAGTTTTAATTTGAATTAAGAATAGTTCTTCCGTTTTCAAAATAAAACGTTGTCATGGGCAGGCTTGGGGGTCGCACTCTTGGGGTAGCTTTCGTAGGAAGAAGGCCGAGCTGCTCAGGATTCAGGCTGTTTGTATTCGGTGGTTGAAAGATTAAAGTGATGTCTCCTTTAGTTTCAGTTATTCTGAATAGGGTCAGGGTTAGATCTGGCTAGGTTGTTCTCTTAGAGTATGAATATACATGCTATGGTTTGGATGATTTTTCTCGTCAAAACTACTGAAATGATCGGGCTGAAATTTTGCATAGTAGTTATGTTCCAGACCGATATTATAAACAATGTAAAGGGCGGCGAACTTTTGTATTAAAAATAAATAACCTACTGTTTCTAGCAAATACAATTACCGAAAACCTATGGTAACTGTACGGTCAATACAAAGCTGTTTTGTGTATTGAAAACGGAGCCTTGACCGGTAGGGAAACATAAAAGGGTATTTGGGAACTGTGTAGGTAGAGGGATCAAGTTCGCACGTGTTTTGTTATCACAAAGGTTGCCGCTGGTTCAAATCAAATACCTCGTTGAAAACCACCTTTGATGAATTAAAAGCTCAGATTTTCATTTGGAGATGTACTTATTGGAAAAGGTTTTAGGAGTTACGACGAAGATCTATAAATTGAACAAAACAGCCATATTTTAATTAAACGCTATTACTATATGAACTATGCCATTATTTACTATACTTGATAAATGCTAAATGCCTCCTGATATTTCAATCAAGGAAGCTGTCGAACAACCGGCCATTCTATTATTACTTTTACCTACAAAATTGTCATTATCAATGACGATGTTATTGGTTTAAAACTTTCCCTCGACTTCAAGGCCGCATATGAATAGAGCTCGCTACAACAAACTAGTATGGGCATCCTTCTAAGGAAACTAGAAATATATAAAAAAAAACGGCCAAGTCCGTCTAGACATGCGCACTGAAGCGAGGTTCCGTACAATTTTATCAGTTTTATGGGTCAGAATATTACGTAAAGTCCTACTTATCTATTAAGTGCATTGTATGCTGTAACATGATTATTTTTGCCTTAAATAAATATATTTTTATGTTAATTATATAAGAACAATAGGGAATAAATTATTTTTTGTGATACAACAACATTTTTTTGGAATTTGTTTTTTTTTAATGATTTCTTAAACTGTATCTAAGACATAATCTTGCCAAACTCCATGATTTTAGATCAACGAGAAGTAACCTATTGGTTTCAATTATAGCATAAATCGTCGTATCATGTGATTGCGTTGATTTAGACATTTGATTTTTCACAAAAGTGATTGCAGCCGTGAAGATATTTGATATTAATTTTACGTTATATCCCATGCGTTCCAGTGAAAAAACGTCTTGACAGACCGACAAACGGACAACGGAGTGATCCAATAATGGTACCATTTAGCTATTGAGGTATGGAACCCTAAAAATTAAACATGACGTTTCGAACACTCCTAGGCACCGCCTCTAAGGCTCATCTACGTTAGACTCCGCCTGTATGCAAATGCGACGAAAGAGCCTCAGGCGTGAACACGCTGTATAACTTTATTCAGAGTCGCAACTAACTCTCTGACCTAGGGCGGATGAACCTACGCGCGCGATTTGAAAATGCATAGAAGTTACGATGTTGCATGTTGAGTACTTCCTACCATTTTGGTTTTGAACTTATAAGTTCCAAGAAAATTTGATTTACTCATGTTTGATGCACCACCTAGCTTTTGATTATTGCATAGGACGACCTCTGTCGCGCGGTGGGCGTAGGTCCACCTGCGACGCATAACACAAGCTCTGCTTAGCTTGGGGCTAGATGATCGTGTCTGGATTGTCGAACATTATTATTTACATTTATTTAAACGGTTTCTGTACTACTAATTAACAAGAGGTACATCTAAATACACAGAATGAAAACTAAGTAAAGGTAAAGTAAAAGATGTTATATTTGCACACTAATAAGAAATGATAACAAAAATAAATGAAAATTGCCAGTCATCGCTCAAGAGCGACATAAACCAGACAAAATTAACTCAGAAGTAAATGTGATGAGAAAGAAAGTAATTTTTTGAAGGGTGATCCCCAAAACAAATTCTATTAATTTCAAGATGTTCTACTTTACGAATATTGACTATGTCAAGGAGGGGAGAAGACCAGCGGGTCAACACTGCCCGACCGTATTTTTGCGCCTCGTCAAAGTAAAATTAGCGCGTTAGAATTGCAAATCACTCGACAAAGAAATGACAAGGAGCTTGTCGCTGTGGATTTTTCTCATAGTCCCCATTATCGCGGCATGTTATTCTTTTTAAGCTCGCCCTTTTTATAATCAGGGGCACGTTTGATTTTATTATTTGGAACGTAGAATGCTAACGCCGCCGTGCCGGCGGCCAAAATCGATGTGAACGAGTGTTTTAAATAAGCTTTCCGATGCTCAGATAAATCTGTGCTCCGTGTTATTTAATGTTCAAACAAAAAATGTGAGAAGATTATTTTTCAACGCGCTTTGTTGTTTTGAGCGATGTTCTTCTGTCGTGTTGATGGCAGGTTGAGTTTCGAACCACTTTGTTAGGTTATATTGAGACTAAGCTTTTTCTTTTAACACTGCAATTGAATGCCAGAGCTGGCTTTTTGCCTAAGGAGAAACTTTATTGCAATCGAAATGGTTTCAAACCACACTTCTTAAAAACATAGCCATAACTTATCCATCCATAATAATAATGTTTAAATTGCTTATATTACAAACATTAAAGTAGTTTTAAAGCCTAATCGGCAGAACGGATCGAATAATGCAAATATAAAGATGGTAACCCGGAAAAGGACGTTGATTATTTTTTTAGCCTAAAAAAGTGCGTGTAGCCACTAGCATAAGTTACTTGGCAGGTTGGTTGACGGTATAAACTTGATGTGCACTCTATTGAAAAAAATCTAAAATAATAAGCACTTAATAAGCAGTTCTTTTTTTTTCAACTTTTTTCCATGACTCTTTTCGCGGCGTTTCTCGAATTCCCATAGCCTCAGATTTGTCCATTCACAATTCCGTATATACGCTCATTACCTCAAAAATCATCCCTGGATAACCTACTAACTAATTTTATTGACTAATTTTATAACTACTTTATTGTACCAAGATGAAGGATTTAGTCCCCTAATTCTTTCCACTTGGTAAGTACGACATAGTTGACTGGCCTTTGCCCAACCACAGTGGACAATGGACTGAAGAAAAACATAATAATTACCTTTGTAGATTTGCGTCTGATTCGGAGTCTTGGAGTTGGTAGCCTTCACAGTGACCCCAGGACCAGCGTAGGTGATCTCGGACACGGTCGTGCCCAGTTTGATGTCCACACCTTCGGACAGAGCTACCGGCACGCAGGAGTACCCGTTGCGCACTGTAACAATAAGGTTTAAAATATGTTACATCAACTTCTGCCCTGAATTGAAGTATCACGTCAGCATCATCTGCAACCTGACTTCACCTATCGCTCGAAGGGGCCGGCCGCTACATGGAGCTCGACGAAAATGTTAGTTTAGAAAAGAGTGTCATAGTACAATATAATACAATATATCTTTATTGCACCATCAATACAAAAAATAATAATAATAAAGGACCTTAATACTAACTAAATCTAGTACCTATATGAGCTAAAAGCTAAAAATTTTCTTTTTCTTATAATATGTCTTTAAGTTGTTATTCATTTATTCTATTCTTCTTGGCCTCTATTATGGCACTTTTGGTGATGTCGTCCTTATTTGTCTTAATAATAATAATGTAAATCCGTTTATTGGCTGTTAGTGATAGTTATAGGATAAGTTAATTTATAATTAAGAGCTGTGGATTTTGTTCATAAATAAAATAAAAGACGATGTGGCGCGGTGGGCGAAAGTCCGTCTGCGACGCAGGAGGTTGCGGGTTCGATTCCTGCCTCGGAACAACTGTATGTACGATCTGCAGATATTTGTTTCGGGTGTTCTGGTCGTATGTATAATAAAAAATATCTATCTATGTAATGTATTGTATTATGTATGTATGTATATCAGTTATCAAGTACCCATAACACAAGCTCTGCTTACCATGGGGCTAGATAATGCTGTGTGAATTGTCCAACATTATTTATTTATTATATACTCGTAGTTATTCTGTGATAATTTATATGTTTATTTAAAGTTTCCGTAAATAGGTATACGTAAGATACAAATATTAGTAATAATACCTACTTGTATTCTTACACATAG
Source organism: Eupithecia dodoneata (assembly GCA_947044415.1). NCBI lineage: Eukaryota > Metazoa > Arthropoda > Insecta > Lepidoptera > Geometridae > Eupithecia > Eupithecia dodoneata. Next base: position 5,327,426 of record OX345665.1, read on the forward strand.
CCCTGTTTGTCTTCATCGAAAGAATTTAGAAAATATGTTTAATATTCGGTAAAACAAAGACTCGAGATTATGACATCATCAACCTATTGAAATTCTTTAACAGGTAATATTTACAAACATGCTATCAATACAATTTTTTCGTTCTATATAAATGAAGAAATTTTAAAGAACAAATAATTCTAACGGAAAAATCTATTACAAAGTTTACATATTCGGAATACAATATTCAAAATTGGGATCAAAATTGTATAAGCCCTGTGCTCCACTAGCTAGATGTACAAAGGTAGCATTGTAAAATTAGCATAGTAAGACAACTGTTTGTGATTAAGCTCTTTAAATGAATGAATGAAAAAAGGTTTATGAATCATCATCATCATCATGAGCCTGTTAGTCCACTGCTGGACATAGGCCTCCACTAATGAACGCCATATCGCCCAGTCTTTAGCTTGATGCATCCAATATCTGCCTGCAGTACTTTGCAGTACTTTGTTTCTTCGCGAGATATGGCCGGCCCACTGCCACTTCAGTATAATTCATAGTGATATGTCGATAACTTTGGTTCTCTGTCGGATACATTCGTTACGAATACTATCCTTCAGAGAAACTTCGGACTCAGATAAAGATTATTAATGTTTTCAACATTATAAATATGATAAACTTACTTATAACTTTTCTCACAACATCCACAATAAAAGATAAAGTCCCTGCTTTGATCTCCCTTAAAATATAGAAATTATGTATTAGGTTACGCATTATGCCACAATATTATTTCTTTTAGCTTTAGATTCTAATTTAATTAAGTAACACACAAATTTTCTTAAACTAAATCAAATAATAAATTACATATTAACATGGTACAATGTTGTGAACCAATTACATATATTGTTGTTACACATTCTATTTTAACTTGATGTTCTGTTCTAAACAGTTGCTACGCCAACAATGTATATATTAAACTATCCGATAAAGCCTGGCACACGCTAGCGACCACAAAACAGTTTTCAATTAGGCTGATAGCACAACAACTGCACTGCTCTATTGTGCCTTAATAACATTTAGTGGACTTCTTGCTCAATTACAAGTTAGAATACTGGCCTTAGCAAGAGTTCAAGTCTTATTTATTTTGCTGAGACAATGCTAGACGCAGGTCTAGCTTTTAACAAATTAATACCTGCATTATGTTCCAGAATAAGTTACCTTAAGATATGATATAAAACTTAAAAACTGTGAAACTTTATAATAACTGACAAGTGTACATCTAAAGTACATTAAGAAGTTATAAAGTTTTCAAATACGCTTTGATAAATATTACAATGATTAATTTTTAAGTAACTGTGAAGTTTTAAGTGAGCTTGTCAGCAACTTTTAGCAGAGTTTTATGATATCTCACTACTTTTAATAAATTCCGAGGACCGTTTTGAATTAACCGAACACACTTTTATAATTTAAGCAAAGAAGTGCTAGCCTAAGCTAGCACTTGCGCACAGCTAACTGTGGATTTCAATATTTTCTTCAATGTATGTCGCCGCCGCCGGATCGCTGAATCAGTACGTGTATAGAATTGCTAGGCTGATGGCTGATGCTGAAAAACGAACGCTAATTTTAATGACCATTTGTACGATGAAACGAGGAGACGCGTAAAAAATCATTTAAGACTGAAAATCCTATCCTACTAGATCTTTGTCTTTAAATCTACAAACAGGCGTACATGTGGAACATAAACCGACTAAAATAATAGGCTTCTTTAATCTAGGGAAACGCATACAAAGCCATGAGTATAGGCTAGTGTTTATTTACGTCCCTGAAGAAACCTTCCTTCAACGGATTATCATATCAATCATTCCAAAACCACTAGAAATAAAATCCGAGGGTGCAAATGCAGATTAGGTAAGCTTCGACATTCGTGAGTGTTACATTGTAGTGCCGTCATTCATGGTTATTGCTAAACCCGACGTCACAAACACGACTAGTGGCTGAAGCTGAAACGTAAACGGAGACCGCGACGCTCTCGGCACATTTGTGACATTGGCATATGACACGGCTGGAGCATTCCATACAAATATGAAATAGTTAGCTTTTTGGCCATTTATTTGATTACACATTGAACAATCGGACAGTTTAAAGCTGCGAGCAGCCTCATCGCCCACGTTCTAAAAAGATATATTAGTATTTGTTGTTGAGCCATCTTAAGAAAATTGATTTAGATACATCGGAGTGCATCTAGTGCTCTAGATCTCTACGGCGCGGCGGCGCTTCTCTTTTAATTTCTTATGATTTGCGCAGCACACAAAATATGTAATATATTGGATTTACCTAGATGCTGAAATAATTTGCCGATACTTTTTAATAAGATTATGAATTATGAAAGATAATATTATTTTGTAATGCTCTGGGAAAATGTTCAAATGAATTGTATTTATTGTTGTCTACAATAAAATTATTGAGAACCAGTTTACTTTGTTGTCTGTTGATTTTTTAGATGTGAAATAACTTTTTATTTTACGGGTAAGAGTTTTAGCTATTGCATTTTTAGACTGTGTATTTATCTAGACTACTTAGACTGTATTGTTAATGCAGTTCAAATTAAACGTGCTTTCGTTACTGTTATTTGGAGCGTTAGTTGCAGGGTATTGGGTTATTCAGCGGTTAACCAACGGAGAGGGGTTGAATGCAGAAGTGCGAAGTGGAAAATTTAATTTGTTCCTTAGAGTTAACTGGAAAACCGTTCAATTGTGGTATTCAAGACGCTGGTTTTCACTTGAGGGGATTATTTTAAATCGATGCAACTTAAATATTTTGTTGTGGTGAACTACTCACTACCTACTCACTAATTGGGGGAGGCCTATGTCCATCTGTGGACTGCTATGGCTGATGATGATGACTCACTACTACTAGTTGTGTGGTGGTTTGGCGTGTGGTCGATTCAGTTAATAAATAAATAAATAATAAATAAATAATGCTGGACAATTCACACAGCATTATCTAGCCCCATGGTAAGCAGAGTTTGTGTTATGGGTACTAGATAACTGATATACATAATACAATATATTACATAGATAGATATTTTTTATTATACATATAAAACGACCAGATCACCCGGAACAAATATCTGCAGATCGTACACACAATTGTTCCGAGGCGGGAATCGAACCCGCAACCTCCTGCGTCGCAGGCGGACCTTCGCCCACCGCGCCACATCGGTCGTCAAAATAATCGTGAGAGCATCGCTTATAATATTTTCACCGCTCATTGGTTAATTATCTTTTGTTCATTAAAAATATGATTAATACGCGCACGGATACATACGAATTGACTAGCTGGTCGATCAAGTAAACCTATAAAGGTACATGTTTAGACGACCGATGTGGCGCGGTGGGCGAAGGTCCGCCTGCGACGCATGCGGTTGCGGGTTCGATTCCCGCCTCGGAACAAATGTGTCTACGATCTTCAGATATTTGTTCCGGGTGTTCTGGTCGTTTTCTATGTATAATTAAAAAAATATCTATCTATGTAATGTATTGTATTATGTATATCAGTTATCTAGTACTCATAACACAAGCTCTGCTTACCATGGGGCTAGATAAGGCTGTGTGAATTGTCCAGCATTTATTATTATTATTTATATGTTTCCCCACATCTCCCCTACCTTTCATTTAAATCTAACAGAAGGAATCTTGAAAAGGTTTCTACATTTCTTGATGATGGTCGTGAAGTTGTTTTTTATAAAAACCAATTTGTCTACAAAAACCTCCCCTAGTTCAAAAAAATTTAAAAATCAAACAAAAGCAGCTTAGCAGCTTTTAGAAGCTGTTGGTAGCCACAAATAATTTCATTGCAATGTTGCCATTGCCAATAATTGCTCCAAATACTGCACAGTAGAAATGAACGAGGGACTATGCCTGGTTACGCCAAAAGTGACGCCAATTTACTAGCCACCCCACCTGGTTGATGGACATTGTAGCATGTAACTTTATTACTTCGACTTTAGTACGTACAAAACGCCGTTCGATGCATGGGGAGCGACATAGAGTATAAACTGTTTTGAAGTGGTTACATTAACGTAGTTTAGTATTTTGGTTGATACACACAGTATCCTTTCTATACGGCAAAATCAAGGGTTGTAGGTAAACCAAGAGAACCATCTTTTAAATTAATTACTTTATACTAACTAGCGTCCCTTTGCAGGGCAAATGCGTCCCTTCTACTCATCATCATCATCAGCAGCAGTCCACAGCTGAACATAGGTCTCCCCCAATGAGCGCCTAGCGCCCTGTCTTCAGCTTGCCGCATCCAGCATCTACCTGCAGTCTTTCGCAGGTCGTCATCCCACCTGGTCGGAGGGCGTCCTACACTACGTTTAGTGTCCGAGTCAATACTCAATACTCAATATATTTATTGTTGTCATCACATTGGCTTAGTTAGTAGGTTCTTATGTATAGATTAGTATCACAATGTGAACCCTATTGGGCGTAAACAACAAGTGGAAGGCAGACCGAGGTTGTTTTTTGTTAAATATAAATATGTAGGTAGGTACTAAGGTAAGTAGTACCTACTTGTCTAGTAATTTTAGTAATTAGAGTCGTGGTCACCAATCAAGAACACGTCCCTTCTACTCACTCTTTGCCATTTAATGCTGTGATTAGCCACTTAAATTGGGAGTCCCTAATCTTCCAGAAATAAATAAAATTCTGATGCAGAGTCCCCTTGCCACTTCCAATAGCATGTCACAGATAATCCTACCGTATTCTGACGTGCCGGGGCGCACAGTCTGCACAGCTAATAAACAATGTTATACGCCACAGCTTTCAGCCAGATTGCTTCGTTGGGCTGCTTGAAAATTGCACGGCGAGTTCAAGGTTTATTTTGCTGCTGAAATCATGTACTTTACGGATTATAATATCCTGGAACGCATTATGTGTTGCCGTTCCTAAATTTGAGTACCTAATGGAAATTGGAATATTGTTATTGTGGAGGTGAGATATTGATTTTTGCCGTAAGTAGAAGGTATCAATAGGTTCTTGCGAAATCTGCGAGGGTTAAAATAGACTAGCTTATACCTGCAGCTTTGCACGCGCTTATAGAGATAATAAATATATGTTATTCTTAGTCTAGAACTACATTATATATTATATTGTAGAATGCACAATTTTAACCCGATACGTTCAGTAGTTTTGGCGTGAAGAGGTAACAAGCACCCAAACATCTAACATCCAAACTTTTGCATTTATTAATATTTGTGTGAATTGTTATATGACCTGTTTTCAGAGTATAAGTATCTAGAATAAGATCCGACTAAAAATAATAGCATGTTTTCGCAACTTTCAGGTTCACGAATGAGTAGGCAAGTCGTTTAAACTCTTATCATACGAGTAAACAAACAGCAATTCCAATCTCATTCCGCAACAATTCGCGTATGATATAATATAACCGACACTGCTGGCACACGTCCCAAACGTAGGTATCCAACACAAACATACGTGTTTGCTTCCCCCTAATGGTCACATTAAGCACGAAGAACTTCCATACAATTGAAACTACAAAACGACTACGTATTGCATTAACGACTTTCGTAACTCCAGTGAAATATCAGACCGTGCTTTGCCCCATCTAAATGGCGAAAGTTCATAGTTACAGTGCATTGGTTGTGTCTAAAATTTCATCTAGCATTCTTTATATTCCATTAAATACAACAATATAAACTAGAGGTCCATACACGAATCTCACAAATTGACATTGTGAAAGGAAGAATTCCAAGCAGTGGAAATCCGAAGATTAGGTTTTTTAATATTACACAGTTAATAACATTGTGGTTAAGTAAGGTAATTCCGTAAATTGTGACCACAAACGAAAGCGTCGAGCGTCGTAGTAGTAAGTAAACAAAAAGCTATTGAAATTTCTGAAACTTATTAATATATCCAGATTCTAAAACTACAGACAAAACCCACAGAGAATCCCAAAAAATGCGACAAAGTGTTTTCGAAACTGGATCAAATGAAATATGCGGATACGCGTAATAAATAATGTATAAAAATCGGAAATAGTCTACATATCAGCTCATTTCGTTTGTCCAAGTTTCGAAAAAACACATTGTATAGGTATATACAGAATACAGATGTTTACAACCAACTATTTTATTCAAAGGTTTTCCTGAAAACTTGATACAGCAAGCCTTTGCATTGTTAAAGAAATCAGGTCATGTGGGTTTATGTAAAGGGGTCAAATTCAACGTGCCCAAACTAATAAACGAATTCAACCTAAAGGTTGCCTTTAAGGAAAACATAGTAAAATAGTCAACGTTAGCATTCTTTTGGCCTATCTTTAATATAGAGGTTACCCATTTAAACGAAAGCTAGCACGCGAATCCAATGGAACCCATAGGTAAAGTTATAAAAATCCAATTGGTTTTTAAAGCGACTTTCTGAGTTTCGGTTATGCGTCGGGCCTTAAATAAGTACCTAACGCATTCGAAATTTAAAATAAAATTAAATACTCGTAACTGAAGACCAAGACCTCTCTCAAAATTCAGTCGAAAGTTTAACAACATGGATGCAATTTTACTTTATGGTGTTGCAGAATTTTGACTTTACAAGGCTCCGCGAGTCGGGCAGAGTTGTCTGGAGTGTACACTTGTACAGCTTTAAGGGTAATGAACCGGCTCATCAAAACATCTAATTCTCCTAAGGCAGAGTTTCGCCATTGCAGTCTTACAATTAAACATCAGATGACGACACCGTCTGGCATTTGAGAGTACAAATGTTTCGACGTTTGTCGTGAGCAGATAACGCTTGTAGTTTAGCTTACAATCTAATATACTATTAGCAAAGAGTTACTGTAATGTTCAGTTTAAAGACTAAGAATTATTTTTTCATTATCATCCCCATTTTATCAAAAAAATTTAACGATTCTGAACTTACATTTACATACACTTACATTACATTTTTATTAAAATTACTGTTTGTCAAATTTAATTAATTAATTTGATTTATTTATATCATTAGTATAAATTCATATTACAAAGTTCATTAATAATTTCAATAAAACTGACTTCTCCATCTGCCTGTAATAAATTTCGACGCGGGATGAATTAAAGTATTAAACGACATGACATCAAAATGATGATTTTACAATTGACTTGACAAACAAAATTAATTGGTCTCATTGTCAATTCGTTTGCTATAACCTACACGGTAATTGGCTAATTGCATAATAAAATTGCAATTGCGTTTATTTGAGCTTTTTATTGATATTGGTATCTTTTGTTTCATTTTAAAATGATTTTACAAACTTGTTTTTCTGTTATAAACTCTGTCAAGTGACGTCACCACTTTGCAAATCGGTATCTATTTTCCCATGAATAATGATTCAGAACATTAAGTAGAATCACAATATTTTGTACATACTTACTGTAAGCAGACACTGGAAAAATCCACACAAACGTCTAGACGTAAAATATGTACATAAAAATGAAGGTTATGGCAAGACTGTGCTATGCTAGCATTAAATAGACGAAAATTGCTTTTAAAAAGTACCTACTAGAACATGAAGCCAAGTAAAAAGCTCTTCTTTTTTGTGTATAATTTGTCCATTATTGTGACTTTTATTACTTTACGCTGCGACAAAATCCAACGATTTGTCACTTAATAACAGCGACCTTGTTTTACGAGCTTATACGGGTTCCGTATAATAATAAATTTTATACACAAAACGAATGAATTACGCTCAAATTTTATGCACTCACTTATTATGTGAAAAGGATTCCAGAGACTTTCTCATTTTATTAATAAAATACGTAAATTCATTATTAACTGGTGTCAAATTCATAAAAAAACTACCATCAAGGCATTAAAAGGTATGAATTTACTTAAATTTATTGTTAGGCCATGAACTCACAATTTTACGATTATGAAAAAAATATCACCAGCTTCAAATATAAAACATTGGTCTCACACAGTCCAAGAATTATATCCCAAGTTTTTACGGATGCTCTTTTTCGTAATTTCACGGGTCGTTTGACTAATCTAACCGAATAATTAATTAAACTGTCATTTCTTATCTTAGCGCAGTTCGTTACAGTCAAAGGGTCGAGGCCCTCATCATTCATAACATCGATATGCAATTGAAGTTTTACAATCCTAACGCATTACGTAAAACGTCGTAACCCGCATCACAGTTTGATTCGGGTTCTCCAAGATTTATTGACAAAGGAAAGCTATTTGACCAGAAACAACGCATTCTCCTCGGCCGCTATAAAAAGACATTCATTCCGCGTTGTGTACAATCAATAAATTGACGCGCCACGTACGGAAATTCAATTTCGGTACATTGTCGTGCGTGGGCTGTATGCCAGCGATACAAATGACGTCGTCTTTTATTTGAACAACTTCAGTGAATGTCTTAAAAAATAATTATTAGTGTGTGTGCAAGTTAGGCTAATCGAGCGTGTGACGAGGGTCGAGGTCGCGGCGTGCTGCCGAGAACTACTAGGGTCTTTATTCGGACACACGCGCTCCGACGCCTTTTAGCCCTTTGACGTGGAAAGCCCCATTAGCATTGGGCGGCTCGTTGATCCCACCCGTTAATTACTGACCTCCACTTTACAGTTTAACTAGCCGTCTGAGTTGTGTCTCGACAGAACAAAAAAATTTCTTGCTTCATTTGTTTGTTCTTGAAAAATTCGAATACCTAAATGCATGCTATTTAGTTTATGACTCGAGTTTTATTCTTATTGCTAAAAGTTTAGAGTACCTACTAAAAGCTGCAAGCTCGAGAAGGAATTCAGGGACGATCCACTAGTCAAACGTTGATTACGCACCGCGCAAGCTTACGCTCCGTCGATTGGAATTTTATTTACCTGCTCGTTGGAAAAACAAATATGATCGGTTTTAATTTATGAGTTCGCGTCCATGGGGACGCTACAACTCACCTACCACGTATGAATCTCGGCTCAAATTTGTGATATTTCACTGGTTCTTTTTGTCGGGTCGTGACGACGGTGCGCGTACTAATGGAGATATCCTACCTGTCATATCGGGAGCAAGCCGTTTGATAGTTTTATTGCGATCGCATGCGATGTCCAGATAAAGGTTGGGCCGGGTTGTCGCCGAGTCCATTAAACGACGTCCCGTAATCGATTACCCATCGGTGGAGCGTAATGAAGATGCGGTGTCAAAAGTCATCGCTGTTGTGGTTATTTTATTGTTTCGATCATCGGTTTTAATAATGCTGCCGTTGGCCCTGTCTATATAAAGCGACGGGTTCTGGACGGATCTAGCTCCATTCCTTATAAGATGAAGATTGCTAGGTAGTGGTATTTTGAAAAACTCCTCGTAAGGCGTAATGGTGAATGCCAATAAAGCCGGCTCGTAACCCAGCCCTCTCAGCTTGTCTAGCGGTAACCTGTAATCGGTACTCAGCAAAAACTTGCTACGGGATTTCACGTGAACTACCTTAGTACCTTAACAAGTACATACATTGTTATAAATAAAGTGTTTCAACGTGATATTAAGGCAGCGTATACATAAATACATACATCAACTTGTTTGTTACAGGTAGTTTATATATGTAATATAAAACTAGGTACTAATCAACAAGCATTCCTTTAAATTGGCATGAGAACAAACTAGTTTTTGAGCACCGCTGTGGTTACAAAAGTCTCTTGATCTTAAACACTTTGCGGTATTTTTTTCCCGAATCTCTCAATGTATTCATACGTGACACTACTTAAGATACAAACGCGATAGTTAAACCATCGCAAACACATCTTGATGCCATTTAGCGGAGACTGAGTGGCATGACTTCGGAATAATAGTAGCTACTTAATTGATCAGCTAACCGCATGGAAAAAATATGCGGTTGAGTGGTTGTGCTACCGTTTTATTGAGCCACTTTGGTAACCGATAAATGGCTTTGTGAAAAAACAAAATTACACACCACTAAAAACATGATTTGATGACTTCATTTCTTATTTCATCCATAAAAATAACAAATTTTTTGAAGGTATGTTTGCGTGCACTCATAACACATTGTCCACCGCATCTTGGTACCATAAAAAAACACGAAATATAATTAATTATTGGCTAGCTAATTAATTGTATACTTTTCCGCCCATGCTTAATCCACGTTTAATTTTATTCTCGAATTGAAACAACTTTTTAAATTAGCCACACTTAATAATGTAATCCTGCAAGCTTATAAATGCGAATAAAGCTTCACACGAGAAATCTATCAAAGATGCCACCTCGAAGTCAGCTCACAGTCGCGAGTAAAAAGGGCAGCTAATTAAACAAGTCAAGCAGCTAAACGAGTAACTAAACGAGTAATAAACGAGTGGCTCTCCAGCCAATTACCATATATCTAAATCGGATTATCGAATCGCAACACAATTAACACTGCACCGCAGAGAATGTCACAGTTTGATGAGAGGACACCTGGCTCAGTTAAAGTGCTGGAAAAGTCGAGTAAAGCTTGTTAAAGGAATCATTGTGGAAATACCTGTGACCTCATGGACACAGTACTTCTGTTGTATTCTGCTGGGAATTCTGCAGCTTTGTTTTTAACCCACCCCGAAGAAGTCTCCCATTAAGCTCATGCAACGTTGGTATTCTTCCAACATAACAAGGTTTGTAGTTAACCCGCTTACGTTCTTAATTAATTCGTCAAAATGCGATATTTTTAATCGTAAAATAGCTTTGCTTTGCAAACACAGATGTTTAAGGGGGGTTCCTGGCGAAATAACATGCACATCAGTTACCACTACCACTTCAGTTTTTGACCCCCACTGCCGGTTGCATCGTAGAACGCAATCCTAATGTGTGTGTCCTGGTGGTGGTACTGCTCTGTTATATTATAAGTGATAATTGCACCAGTTCTTTCGTCTATAGACATTCGTTTGACCACAATCTCACTTGGAGGAAAGGGATGATGTGGACGACGATATCGTCGTCCACATCATCCTTACCCATCATCCTTATCCTTACCTTTGACCTTCGTTATATATATAACGAAGGTCTAGAAAACACTGATTCACTTCACGTTTATAAGAGACCCAAGATAATCTGCAATCTTTTCTTTCCATCAGTATGTAAGTTGTAGTATAAAACCACTACTTTTCATAATGCAGATTCAAAACAATAATCACATTTTCTTTGCGTTCGTCCAAGACAGGGTGTGCCATAAGCATACGGCAGGTTGAACATAATGATGTCACCAAACCAGCTTTTACTCTGATAATCGAGATAGTTGGCTTAATCAGTAAGTACACAGGTCTAAAGCCTAATTAACCTTTGACTATTGAACTTGTGTAGGGTAAAGTAAGAGCTCTGATACTAATAGATACTAATTGGACTATCACAACTGTAATACATCTGTGATTGCGGTGTTACAATAAGATGAGATACAAACTGATTGATTGCTATATAGCCTTTGTGGGGTTAGATGAAATTAAACACGTAGAGCAAGTTGTTTGGTAAGATTAATTTCTTCGTGCTATTGAAATAAAATCAGAATTCATAACGATCTTTTTAATAGTCTATAGACTTTTTTTTAACCACAATCTCACCTGATGGGTTAGTGATGGAAGCTTATTCATGAAAGCTTACAAAATAAGCATGTATATCCAAAAGTGAAATATAATCTCTGGTTGAAATATAATTGAAAAAATAAATACTACAAAAACCTAACTTTGCTCGATGTTTTTCCTAAACTCTATTTTGCGCCCTTACCTTACTTAATCATCAACTATTGTTAAGACTACTAAGGAAATAACAGAAAACAAATTTTAAAATTGAAATCTCAGTGAATAAACCTTATTGAAGAAATGAAAAGAACTAGACTGAACAAATGAAAGAAAACTAGAGATAAAGTGTACTCCATCGGGAATCCTTCGATGCGATTATAGAAAGAATTTCCAAGAACAAATATTGAGAAAGCTTTAAAACGTAAAACGATTTGCATGTTTGCCTAGCGGAGCGATTAGCGTAAAAACATCGCTAATACGGACCGGGACCGAAGCGAGGACAACCGAAGCGTGGCTAGATCGGACCAAGTCGTGTCAAGGCGCGTCTTTGTTAACTGAACTGTCCAACTGAATATAATAATGTATGTATTTTGGTTCGATTTTAAAGGTATAAGCCAAAAAGCGGGATAAGCCACGTGTAGTGTACCGTGTAGTGTCTGTGGGTGATATTTTAGCTTTCAAAATTGGATTTTAATATGAAAGGTAGCTTGCGAAGATGTTTCTAGAAAATCGGCGCAGGCTTTTTCTAATGATATTTTTTTTTTATATTGTCTAGTATACTTATATAAATGTTAAATACACTAGAGTATAATTACAATCTAGCCATAGAATTGGCTAATGGGTAATTTAGTTCTAACTTATTTTTATAACAACATATTACTAGGAACGTGTCCATTGGCACTTTTCTTATTGTCTCTATACTTAAGATGAAGACACTTTGTTCATGTGTTCCTTAAGATAGCATTTTTTTTCTAATGATATGATGCTGCGAAAGTTATGAGTCGCTGAGCACTACTGGATGCAGAAAGCACGAGAGAGAGAAGGCTGTCAAGAATTAAAAACGGTATTTACATAACTAGCAGTTGATATATACCTAGCAGTTGATATATACCTTCTGAATGGCTCGGGCTGAAATTTTTGATACAGGTAGTTATAAGCCTGCAATTAAACATACGTTTTATCCCATAATTCAGGATCCATTGGATATAAATATCCTTTGAACGTTTCCATAGACAACAGCGCGGGCGAAGTCGCGGGCAGATAATTATTAGTTTTAGATAAGGAAGACTTAATTATCGGTAAAATGAAATTAGAATATTTAATTATCATTTTTTACGTATTCAATTTTGATCGTCCTAAAGCTATTGATCAAATGCTTGCTTTTTATTAAAATCTCGATAAAATGTAACGGAATTTAATTTGCTAAGAGCCTGGAACAAAGAGATTCCTACCATTTTATAAAAAACGAATATTCGTGAGCATTACTTGATTTTATTTTTATCATTGAAGAAGTTTAACAATGGTTCACACCAGGGAACCCTAAAATCGCTCGCTGCTTCATGCCCCACATTCGTAAGATTGCACATGACGTGCAAAACGAAGAAGCCGGGAGTAGGGTATAAAGAGATGCCGAAATCAGATCTCGTGGACGTCACCTTCTCAGCCATGACAGTTTCATCTGCTTTTTTGCCTTGTAAATCAACGCATCAGTCTCGCGAGTCGATCGAGCGTGCTTGGTGAGATAGATGAAGTTGTAGCCTTTGGTTTGAGATGAGAGTATCGGTTATCATTGTGATTTTATCTTCAGAGTAGCTACTTTATACGCCGCTCTTGGCACAGTCGCGCTATTTAAAGCTTTTTGACCATATTATGCAGTTTGGGGATGAGCAGCAGTAGGTACCTTTTGTGGAATAGAACAACCACCGCTGCAATTCACAACCTGCATACCCAGCAGTACGATTATACGATATTGACGAAGCCCTGACTGATGAATTCTGTATATAGGTTACATACTTAATAGATGTTTACATTTATTGTGAATTGTTTTTGATTTTTAATATTTATATTTTATAATTTAATTTATAATTTATTTTATTGTTTAAAATAATATGTACCGCTTTGACTTTTCCTAGTGTACAATAATATGTATCTAAACGGAATAAATAAATGAATTGAATTGAATTGAATTATTATTTTTATTTTGAGCCATTATTGTCCCACTGCTGGGCAAAGGCCTCCTTTTTCTCCTTACACTCCTCGCGATCCAACAGGCCATGATGGCGGTTTATCAAGCCACTATTACCCATACCATAAGCTCTGCGTAATTTTAGGTGATGTGTGAAGAGTCAATTGAATGCCTCCAAGAGAACCTAGTACCAAGAAATGGGGGAGCAAAGGATTGATCGATCGGATTCTGCTTATTTAGGAATATTTATTTTACTATCAAAATCGATACAAACTTAATTGAGCACTGAAAAACAGTCCAAAAACAACAAATTTCCTACGTTGAAAAACCTAAAAACTATGTATTTATAAAATAAATGTATAAAACCGTAACTTCGCAAGGTCACTTTGCCTTTGATATGATGAACCCAAATCAGTACCTCCGTGCAAAAAATACGAAGCCAAATTATTCTCAAAATGGCGGATGCTCGTAATGAAATTTGGAAAAGCTTCTTGAGTGGGCTTTGTAAATATCCGACCTCGATGGGCCTATGTAAAAATGAGCTTACGAAGATTAGCTAGTTACCTAACGTAATGGAAAATACTTCAAAAGGTTTATAGAACGTATTTCACAGAACCTTTCTGAACCGTTGCTTCTTCGAAATTATTTCGGATTTGGATTGGCGTCCCACCTTCACTCCTTTTAATGTTTATCGTATGATAAGATATATGATTTCTTTTTATTCCGATACGTACATTTCGTCATATTTCTAGATCTTTTAAGGCTGGTTTTGTTACGTAACTACCTAGTAAACGTACAAAAAACACAACAATGCTTGAACTTTTTGCTTATGTCAGGGAGCAAAATGTAAATATTGCAGAGAATCCCAAATTAATCCTCAATTTCAAGCTAAATCCGGAAACTCCCCCATAATGTTAGAGCAGATTTCCCCCATTCTCGTGCGAGATATATTTGCTCTCAAAGTATTAGAGTAATAATCGCGTCTTCCTTGTTAGCTTTGTTTGGGCCTTCCGTTCAGACGGTAAACATTTGAAGACGCTACATATTGAAACTCGCCCGAGTTTAATAACGGGGTGGTCCAATCAAATATTAGTATTTCTGTGCGTATAACAGCGGACTGAAATTTTCTCGGATGGCAAGGACATGACAAAAGTCATATAATGAAACCTTAACTTCCTAATATTATCATCCTCCTCGACCTCTGTGGCGCGGTGGTCGAAGTTGCGCCTGAGACGCATGAGGTTGCTGGTTCGATTCCCGCCTCGGGACAAATGTTTGTACGATCTGCAGATATTTGTTCCTGATGTTCTTTTTGTTTTCTATATATTTATAATAAAAAATAAATATATCTATGTAATGTATTGTATTATGTATATCGGTTATCTAGTATATAACACAAGCCTTAAGCTCAGCAAGCTTAGGGCTAGATATTGCTGTGTGAATTGTCCAGCATTATTATTAAAATTCTATGAATTTCTGGACCAGG
The DNA here is from genome assembly GCA_947044415.1 of Eupithecia dodoneata. Classification (NCBI taxonomy): domain Eukaryota; kingdom Metazoa; phylum Arthropoda; class Insecta; order Lepidoptera; family Geometridae; genus Eupithecia; species Eupithecia dodoneata. Next base: position 5,342,612 of record OX345665.1, read on the forward strand.
AATAATAAACAGACTACTTTTTATAACAGACTAGCGGACCTTGTCGGCTTCGCACGGTTTTAGTACGGAACCCTAACTTTTTGGAAAATATAATATAGCCTATGTTCACCGGGGATAGTGTATGTATGTAGCTTCCCAACGGTGAAATAATTTTTCAAATCGGTTCAGTAGTTTCAGAGGAGGAAATTTTTTGTTTGTTTATTTGTAATGAATAGGTCATTACAAATAAACAAACAAAAAATTTCCTCTTTATAATATTATTATAGAAGTATAGAAAACGCGTGTAAGGGCGCATCTACATAGCATCGATTTTTCAGCTGCGAAGGAACCGTAAAAAACAGTCCTGTACAAATAAATCCGCTGTGTGAATGCGCACTAAGCCAGCGGGCAGAAGCTAATCCGTCCTCTATGACTACCAGAATTGGTAGAGTCAGAGTTTGTGTGTTTTGTTTTTGTCCTGTTATTTTGAATCTGAATCACGTCACATTAGGAACTTATTATTTTAGTAACTATGACTTAATTAGTTAATAAATCCCTAACTTTAATGTAGTTACTAGGTATTGTAACCAATTAAGTCGCATCTACGGTCTCTCTACTAATATTTTAAGTAGGCCCTGTTTGTATAATTTAAATCTACATCACCTCAGCGTAGGTCTTAACAAGATAATTAAATTATGCCCACAAAGAATTAGTCTATTTATTTTCCTCTTCTCGTATAATTTACATGGTAATTAGTTCGGCAGACATTTTATCTTGTCTATGGAAAGTTTGTTGTTGGCCTTACTGTTGTACTCAAATTAAAACGTTTAGGTGCCACCCACAATGAACAAGAGATATGTATAAATTTCGGCTGTTTATGTGGCACATTTCAGAATAGGATATTCGATTTTGACCGTATAACACGCAACTTTATGAACTTACTATAAAGTTGCGGAGTGGAACACTATCAATCTTAAGGTCAAGTATTATTATTACCCATGCATATTATATATACTAAATCCGACTTCTGATGATAGTGGAATATTTTCAAAGAGGATGTAAGATACATAAGGGACCGTAAATATTCACAGAATATTGTACATTTTATAAAAATAACACTAGGATATGGTCGCTCACGACAAGCTTGCTCCGAGTTAAATAGGGGCAATATATTAATGTGACTGAGTAAACACCGCAAACTGTGTAACGGAGGCTGTATGGCATCAAATTTCAAAGCCATAAATTACCCGCGACATATCAACTTCGAAAATTAATTCGAAGTATCAAAACACAATAAATCCAAGATGGACAGTAATATACAATTTGAAGCACAATTACACATAAACCTGTCGCTTGACGTCTGTATCGGTTGGTGGAACGCGCATCGGTTTTATGACATTCATAAAATAAAATTAACGAATGAATGAGGACTTTTGCGGAATGAAAAATAGCAGTGTGACTCCGCATGACTCGTTACCTCTGACAGTTTCGCACTGGACGTAAACTTTAGCCAGACGAAGGACTAAATTGGAACTCGGAGAAGTTGACGCGAGAATAAATTTTGCTACCTTCATGGAGTTAATGGCATATTATCATTGTCAGCTACGAAACAATGATTGATTGGATCCTTTTCCAAAAGACGTTTAGGGTTAACGTGTAGGTTTGTTAATACAAACCAGATGCAAATAAAAATCTATATCTACCTAAAAATTGTTGCTGTAAGTTGCGGTAAAGGTAATCAACACTTCTGCAGGTAAAAGTACAACCTCATAGCGATAGTTCCTTTAAGAAAGTTTTTCTTTTCAAGAAAGATTAAAGTTAGTCCAAGTTTTTACCTCGTAACTCCACCGTATCTCGTTGAATAGAGCGCCAGGCAGCTTGTTGTGTGTAAACCTGTCAGGCGAGCCGCGGAAGTGTGGCGTTTATAAGTCGTAAATCAAAACGCTTATCGGACGCTCGCGCAGCCTCCTGTCGTGGAATATGCAACGTGGATGATGACGTGGAACCCAAGAGTTTGCAATTTGTATAGGAACAGTGTGTTTTGAGAAAAGATGCTTTTGGTGCGTAATAGTAAGTTGGCGAATATCCAAGGCTTTGTTGTATATTTTTCTACATAGCCCTAGGAAAGCTTGCATGCAGGAAAATATCTAGAATTTATTGACAACATTGCTGGCGTGAGTGAAAATACGCGTCTAATCAATATCTGGTATTTTACAAGCTACATAAAAAAGCTATTAAAATGGAATACCAACTTTGCCAACGTTCAACAGCAAGAGGCGTGCTTTTAAAAAACAGCTGGAAATTGCAGTCACCAGATTTACCGCACGCATAAATTCAGCAAGGCACAATAATTCAGTAAGAGCTAGCAGATCCGATTTTTAAGCATACTATGTTACACTTTAATGGTTCGCGAAATAGTTCCAAAGAGTTATGCACGAGCATCACTGCGAGAAATTGTACGACCATTGTGAATTCGCAGTGAAAATTCAGTACCTATGTAGAAATGTTGAACTGTCGTTATACTGCTACTGCCATAGTGGCATAAATCCACATGTGGGTAAAGACGATAGGGTAGGGTGGAACTGGGTTGCAAAGCTAATTCAATAGTGCCTCTGTCTCTAGAGTCTCTATCGACAAAGACGGTTCAAGGCATACATTAATTATTCTCTAGGTATAGGCTCACGAAAAACCATTCGACTACAAAATTGCATTTGCTGTTTTAATAACTTTTAAACTTGGAATTAACTATTCATTATTTCACATGATCTTCTCACATTCCAATTCCATAAAAAACTATCCAATAAAATATATCGATAAAACCGTATTCCAGACAGAAAATAAGGACCCACAGCGTAAGACTTTTTTAAATTTGCTCTTAAAGCCAACGGTGAAGAATTTCTCATAAAATTCCACTTAAAGCAGTTTTAGTTTTCGCATTTCATAGAATTTTTTAGATAAATAATCCAGAAAAGCCAATGTTCTTTCATTAGAGCTGATATTCAGTCCCCAGTGTTTCTCGGATAACAGCACTCTTATTATATTTTAAGGTAATAAAAGACGAAAGCTTATGCTGAAGTCATAAAAGTACAGAAACGTTGATGTAATGTGATTCAATAAATAAGCTTATTTAATTTGAGAAATCGGATTTAGTACAACACCTTGCTTGCTTAAATAGCAGCTTCAAACGAATAACTTGAAGCGATATATTTACGGCGAATCATTTCACTTCACGAGAAACCTTGATGTTAGCCGGGAAATAGGCGAGGTGGAAAATCTAAGGGAAATCGATAAACATTCAAGTACGTCTATTCGATTGAGTGGCCCACCCGTATCGATATCCGATCAATATGTACGGATTTTCTAAAGGAACATACAGTTTGAACAACCAAACATTTAATCGTAGTTAAATTAAACACAACACAATCAATACCTCACAATAGTTCGACCGCTTGGACATTTTTTTCTTTGTTGTCATTCAAAAAATAATTAAAAAGGAACCAATAAAATGAAGTGTTCATTCTAAGTCCTTAATCACAATCAATTTTAAACCTTCGCACACAAAAGATTCAGGTCAAAATGGGTCTTAACAAATAAAATTCGTACCCCATCCTGTAATTTGAAGCACGCAATTCTCACTTGAAATTGATTTGGTATTGGGAACGCTCTCTTCATGCCCGCGGCTTATTATTCACTGAGCGTTCTTTTGTGTCCGGTACGATATCAATCTGATCGTCTGCGAGTAGCGACGCCTCGGGCTTCGCTCTTCACCTACCGACGTGTAATTGCAATAGACTGCGCTATAGGAAGAAAACAGTCTGACACGTTACGACCAAAGAACTCAGTACTCTTTTGCTATACCTAGAACCTAGATCTAGACAGCAAAACAGTGGCTGTGGTTGAACTAAGCTAAAAACAAAACGCATATAATTGGGGTGGAATATCAGCACGATGAACTGACTGAGCTATAGCATGAAAATTTAAGAGGATTCTACATACAGTATAACATGAAAAAGTCTGAGTTTCCTTTCCGAACCTCAAGATTTCAAATTTAACTACAGATGAACCTCAGCCTTTTTCATTCTTAACACTTTGACTGAGATTTTTTTTCGACGACTGCGATCTTTTTTTTAACCTAAAATATTCGTGCTGCCGCTCTACACAGCGGTTGTGTTGCGCCGCACATGCGTTTCGTTCGAAAAATATTACGGCTGTGCTGAGTCACAAAGATCTGTATTTTCTCAGACGCTGCGCTAGTGTGGATTTACGCATATTAGTCACTTGTAGAAAACACATACCGTGTGATTTCAGCAGTCAAAGTGTTAAAACGCGTTACAGGACAATTTTGAAGCTAGAAATATCTTCGGTGACTTCAGACAACACGGCAATGCCTGAATATTGTGTAAACTCAGTCGTAGCGGCCCCGCTATATACGGGTAGACTGGTCCAGTCCCTTTAATGCCCATCTTGAGAGCGAATAACAACGTCCAACTGCCAATTAATCGCTAGTTCCACCGGTGACGATGCCGAAACTATACATTTTACAACTATCGGTGCCCATATCTAAACTGAAACCTGTTACAGTAGCGAAACTATTTTGTCCGTTTTTCATCGGTTGGTAATTCAATTAAAAGCTGATAAGGTTTTTATGTTTTTAGCGCTTAGCGAAAATTCCAAGAAAGATAGAATGATTTTGTGTTTTGTTTTGAAAGACGACAGATTCAGGTTAATACATTTCAGGGTAATCCAATATTTTTTCTGTTCAGCAGTGAGTAATGGCCTCCTACAGATGATTCAACATGACACTTTTTAATTTGTAATAAACATCACAGACATGGCTCGTTGGTCTTTCATGCAACATAAAAAAACATTGAATCCTCTTTAAAGTCCTATTCATCTAGCTACAAGCAAAGCTTTGATTCGAAACTCCTAATATATTTTTCATGAGCCAAATGAAGAAGTATCCCGTCACAGTCTCGCAAATAAATCCAGCATGGATAAGCCACGATTTTCATTCATATATTCGCGAGGTCTGATGATACCGAGGCGTCAGTCGCAAAAAGAAGCTAGTGTCCACCGCGAGGGCATTTACATACAAAACGCGGTCATGTAGGTACATGCAGATGCTGGAACTGCTGGCATAATCTAATCGGTGGACGGCTGTCAATCACCAGTGGCAGGTATGCGAGTAACATGTTCCGTATCAATGGATGTACATTGTACAGTTTTGTTCAGATGGATGTAGCAAGATTTGGGTAGAAGGAATAACGAAGCAAAAGAATCGGTGGCGGCGCAATACATCGTATTGCGTCCGAACAAAACTGTTGAAACAGTTGAAGTTAAGTAGAAATTATGCTTTGGTAAACGGCAAAACGCCGTCCTAGGGGAATATACCTACGTGTTCAACAGAGGAAGGAAAGCTATTAACTTGAAATCCAATATAATAATAAAAATCAAGAGCTTGTACAGATAAGAGGTTTTTTTATACCTACAAGTTTTGATATAAATTATGAAAAAAAAAAAAATTGTCAATTGGGGTACGTTATGATTTTTTTTTTTAAATGTTTCTAGGTTTCATATCTAATAAAATATTTAAAAAAAGTCGAATAAAAATACTGTTTTCCGACGCCTTAATCCGGCGCCAGCGAAAACAATACGAGTCACCTCGTAGCTTTTCCGCTCGCGCCTCGAAAGTAAAGTTCAGAAAGAGCACAAAAAAATCTATTAAATTACCCATATTACTATAAAAGCCATCTCAGTTTGATGAATTCAAACAAGAGACTTTTTCAGGGCGAGTGCGATTCTAGACGCGCGCTTACTGAAGAATCTCCCGCGAAGTCCCTCGTTAAGGGATAAATCGTTGGTGTTCTTCTTCCGTAATGAAAATTAGCAAAACTCCCGAAAAACCTCCTATTTTCGAACCAAATTACTGGAATGAACTAAATCTTTCATTCGTTTATTACGAGCCTATAAAACCACATAAAATGTATCACAATAACCCTGTAGAAGTCAAAGTCAATATCGAATAACACAAAACGCTGATTCCGCCTTCAGTCATATCGCCTATAACTCCGACCCAGGCAATTACGTTTCAGTTTAGCGAAATAACATCCACTTAAATCTATCTAAACGTCTTATACGGAGTGTTCATGAAACGGGAGCTAAAGCAGTTTAAACTGGATCTTGGTTGGTTCGGGTCAAAGTTTGCAAGTTAATTTATTTAGTGACCTGTGTGACCTTAGTCATTTATGAGTTCTTTGAAACTTTAACTGCAAGAACTCCAAAAATATCGCGTACGTTTCTGGTATCATTGTAGCAGAAGGAGAAGAATACTTTTATTTGATTCCTCTTGTCTTGTTGTATAGAAATATCACGGAGCTGGTACAGAAAAATATAGATCAGTTGCCCACTTCCGCGGGATGGCACATGTTTTCTTCGTATTTACATTTACTAGCTGTGCCCCGCGTTTTGCCCGCGTCAACCTATGTGTTAAACTATCACTAAGAACGACTTTATCTATTTAAAAAACCACATCAAAATCCGTTGCGTAGTCCAGGACAGACAGACAACGGGAAGCGACTTGGTTTTATACTATGTAGTGATATCAACCATCATATCAACACATATTCCTTTCTTACTTAGGTGTGACTGTATAGTACAATGTTTATCTATCTATATATATTACTTCCTCGGCTCCTATATCACTATTTTTCATGATTTCATACGAGGAATAAGAATGTTTTTTTTTCTGTTAGATGAACAACAAGAAACATCTTTTATCCATAAAAAGGGTGACTCTTGTTACATTAATTAATGGACCAAGATCTAAAAACATGGACACACTGTATAGAGCGAACGCATCGAAGGAAATATAATAAGCTTAGGGGATATTCGGTATCAATATTCTCTGTGTGGGGTAATTTTCTTTGGCAGATGTAGGCAATGTAGTTAAATCAAAGTTTAATCTACCATATTTCACTATATAGGATATACGACTCACCTTTTAAGCATAATATCGTCTAAAAAGTCGTTAAAATATAACCATTGTATTTAGTGATGGCCATTTTGTTTGGTATAGCTGAGCCGAATTTCGTTATTGAACAGAATATAATAGTTTATATTTTGTAACTAAATACACAAAAAAATAAAACAAACATTATTAAAAAAAATTATATTATTTGCGAAAGTATGGTAATATCATAAAATTAATTAGTTGTAGATCTGATAATAAATGAAGTTCTTATACTTTTACTTATGTTTGTTTGTTGTTTTTCATAAATGGCGTGCAAAGCCGCGTGCGACCAGCTAGTATTCATTTAACCTGTTTTAGGTACATCAATAATTAATTAGCAAAATGGACTTAAGTTCTTCCAGTTAAGATAACGATTCAGGTATCGTACAAAAGGGTTTTAAGACTACTACAAATATATACAAATATACGTCAAGTAGGTAACCTACACAATATTATGTCTTCATCTTTATAAAACCAAACCATAAAAATAGGTTGGCCATTGGTCTCGTATTTGAAACTACTAAGGCATGTGCACAGCACACATCTAATTTAAAACAAATTAATTTAAAACATATACACGCAACTTTTTTCTTTCTTATTTCTTCTAGTATATGCGTAGATGTTATCGAAGACCTTATGTGCATAAGCGATTAACCCATTCACTGTCTTTTAGGTACACCAGCAGATCTACCTGCACTAGGGCCTCCATTCCTGTCGTGCAAATTTCCGCCCGCGTGCGGATCGGTCCGCGTGCGGGCCACCAGAATCACATAATTTTATATAATAGAGTGGCTGTAGCAATTATAGGCCCGCACGTGGACCAGACACGGGCGGAAATCCGTATGACAGGTAAATATCCCTTACCTCGACAGACATACGCGACATGGGCAATGCAAGTGTTAATGACTTCATCAACGGAATGATTTTGTTAAATCATTCTTGGCTCTATAAACCCGTGTAAGCGTAGGTGTGTAAGCGTAGGTACAGTTAGGAATAAAATCGTTTTCAGGGAACTAAAAGTTTAACTCAATGGTTTACTTAAGACATGTTTAACCATAAAGATATTGATAGTGTTACAAAGTTTAAATTAAAATAGCGGCGCAAAATCTCAAAGGCAGTTAAGTAGATAACGGAACTCAACACGTATTCATAACTTAAACTACCTACACATTGCTAACGAAGAACAACTGTGACTCATTAAAGAAGTTAAGTTATTAACCAACAAAACTTATTGGTGTTAGACCATCTTTAGGTGAAAATAAATTTATTTATTTATTTATTCCTACATACATATATTTCAACCAATTACACTAGTTAATTACAATACCATCGAGTATGTATAAAAAATTTATAAATAATATACGGAGAAAAAAAACTCTAAAATAAAGCGTCCCAACGTAGTTTAGTTATTGAACAATAAAAAAAAAGTTTTTTTTGTAATTCTATAATTTTTCTATAATAATCCTTGTACTATAATTGGCCTTGCACTATTTTTATACGCTGCTTCTTTAGGAATTGTGTATTTAATCCTAGCGCGCCCTTTCGCACACTATCTGAAGTGAGTTACATTTATGTAGACCTCGCCTATCGACGCGACGAGTTCGCACCGTTCACTCGTTTAACCTTAATGTGATCTTTTCAATTTGCAATATATTTTATCTTCATCATAAAATCGAATCCGCAAGCTGGCTAGTCCCCCACTGCGCCATGGAGGTCGTACACTAAACTGCTTCTTATTATCTTGTAGAAAGCCATGAATACCTAATGTCTGCTCGACCTCTCTTTTGTAAGACCAGTGTGACTACATTAAAAGCTCTGCAGTAATTTTCCGAGGGTATAAACAGTTCGCCACAGGCCACAGGTTTACATTATGCTAAGAATGGAAACGTATTGTCTCTAAATGTAAAGTTTGTTTTCAGAGCTCCGTTGCTAGAGGGTGCAAACGCTTAGCTAGTTTCTTCAGGATTCAGACAGTTGCAAGATATTGGACATCATCATCATCACCAGCCTGTGATAGTCCACGGCTGGACATAGGCCTCCCCAAATGAGCGCCATAGCGCCCTGTCTTCGGCTTGAGATATCCAGCAGGCCTTCAAGGGTCGTCATCCCACCTGGTCGGAGGCCATTCTACAAACGGGATGATTCTACGATCAGGCGTAGACATAACCACATAATTACTATTTATTAATTACCTATAGCTACCTAGATAGATCAATGAACAATTTGAATCGAACAGTCAACGAGAAAAGAACAGGTACAACCTGCAAAAAGCGATTTTAAGTAAGTACGACTCACCAAGTATGAGCAAATAAGATTTTCAAATGAAAGCTCATTACGACAAACGTACTACAGTAGATTCTGAAAGGTGCATTTTAAACAAAATTAAGAGTTTCGAGACAAAACAACAAAGCAAACCACGTCTTGATCCGTCCATGCATGTAATGACGAATTGAACTCCGTTCTAGAATACAGCCCTAAAAGCCAGCCGGATCTTGAAGCGATGCAAGATTCCCAAATAAAACAGCGTATATCCATAAGCCCCAGTAAGACCTACTGAAAAACCAGGCCGTGTCGCGTTCATCCCTCACTGTATCACGCGCGGCTCATTGTCAATACGTAGACGTAACAACAAGGAGCGTGTGTGGAAAAATCGAGCAATTTTCTAGATGCCGTTATAGCTAATACGGCCTTCTGCGCGTAGCTCGATTAATCTCTGTCGACCGCGGCGGCGGTGGGAACAAGTTGAAGTGATATCGAGGATCCTACACTTGCAGTGTTTATGAACGGCTGACTTTTCTTATATAAACTTAGGCTGTGTTTACGGTGGACAGAAGAACCGAATTAGAGGCAGGTTTTAATAGAAATAACCGCGCATTAACACACACACGTGGTCAGTAAAAGTATCGTAGGCACAGTAACTGTGTTTTAGCAACATTCTAACTTATAAGCAAAAGGTTGGAGTGGACAGAGCTGTCCTATTTCGGACGATTCAAATACGAAGTAGGTCCGAAACTGGATTTTAGCACTGGAATTAGGTACGAGTGAAACTCCGGTCACCATTCTCGATGCGCTCAGAAATTGTCAAAAGCCCGCTCAGAGAATTGTTCGCTCAAATGTGGATCACTTTTCGGCCTCGTCTATTTTTGACCACACCGGCCCGGCACCGGCAAAATATGCTCAAGCTCGAAAGGCTAAAGCAAAACACGTTAGTCCAATTAGGCGATTCAGATACAAAGCTGCAATTAGGCTTTGAGGCGTTTCTAATCCGGGAAAGCTCACAGTCCTTTTAATTTGCCTCGACTTAGGCCACATTTCCGCGTCAAGGAGTAATGAACAGGATATCAGCTTAGGAGTGCACGTTCAGTGGGCTAATATTGTTATGAACTTTTTATTTTTATTTTACGTTACCTTTTCTATGAATAGACTACTAAAATATATGAATTTTACTATTAAAAGCGTATTTTGACGTTTCAAAACAAACAATGTTCGTATTTTACCAGCTCATATTTATAACTACCCCATACCCCGGCTCCGTAATTATAATAGATGCATTTGCACCCGCAAATGCATCTATTATAATTAGGTATACCTACATATAAATCTTTCTCTTGAATCAGTCTATCTATTAAAAAAACCGCATCAAAATCCGGGCAGACAGACAGCGGGAAGCGATTTCGTTTTATCTTAATGTAGTGATGATGTAATCGGGTTTGTTACTTTTTGTGATTTAATTTCCGTGACTACTGGCCCAATTTACAGATTTTTTCCACTGCTAGAAAGCATTTCTTTTCCTGAATGCTATAGACTATGTTAGATCCAGGTAGGTATAACAAAAACAAAGAAGCGGTCGGACGGGTAATATTTGGTGAAATAATTCACAACATACTCAGAACTGAGATACTCGTTATTGTACCCAATGGTAGAAGGAAAAAAAGTATCTAATTATGTAGGGACTTAGTATTCAATAAAGTTTTTCCTAAGTGAATACTTAGGAAAAACTTTATTGAATACTAAGTTCCTACATAATTAGATACTTTATCTAAGTTCGTGCCTTAGGCGTTTGCCTGGATCCTGACCGTATTCATAAACAACTCAATTAGCACTGCAACGCCGAAGCATGCGAACACGTTTCAGTGTAAATAACAGCGTTTACACTTATCTTTACCTATCTTGTACTAGTTCGGAGTATCACTTTGAACTTGCCTTGCGAAGTAATTTTGACCTTATCGATGCTGCACGATGGTTCAAAAGGCACTTTTCGAGACTGTGCGACTAGTTTGGGTTAATATCAAACTTGTAAGAATAGAGGTGATTTCGAACCAAATACATATAAAAAATAAATAAATAAATCTGGACAATACACACATCATCATCTAGCCCCAAGCTAAGCAGAGCTTGTGTTATGGTTACTAGCTGACTGATATACATAATACAATACATTACATAGATAGATATTTTTTATTATACTCGTACATAGACAACGACCCTAACACCCGGAACAATTTCTGCACATCGTGCAAACATTTGTACCGAGGCGGGAATCGAACCCGCGACCTCCTGCGTTGCGTTGTTTGCACACCGCGCCACAGAGGTCGCCAAAATGTAAAAAAATTATAGTATTTAACCGATACTTTATAATTTGTACAGATACACATAGAGTTACGAGTAGAATAACCATACCTCCTGTGTATGTTATTCTACTCGTAACTCTATGTGGGACAACTGGGAGCTGCACTGAAATCTCACATGGGAGTGTATTGTTCATTGTCCCCCTGCTAGGCCCTGACCCTAACCAGCCCAACTCCTTCAAGTACCGGGGCAGGACTTTTGCACAGCTTTGCTTCAACTTTCCGTGCGTGTAGACAGGCTTGATGCCATAAGAAACGACGCATATCCGAATACAGGATATTCGGATATGCGTCGTTTCTTATGGTTTGCAAGAATACTCGATTTCAGAGACCTTAAACTTCATGACAGAAAAGTTAATAAACTGCTTTAAAGGATTCCTGGAAAATGGGGACTGAATAGATATATATTTTCTTTTCTTACTTACCTATATTATTTTAGATCTGAAATGCATAATCTAAATTGCTTTGTATATTAATTTTGAATGACAATCTTTGGACCCACTACCCTATGTAATGTATGTATATCTAGCAGTGTGTCTGTACTGTAAGTGGCAGCGTGGAAACTATTTTCCCCACTGCAAATTAAACGGCTCTATAAACAACATAGGTAGGTAGTCTAGCCAACCCTATAGATAGAGCCTCCACACGCAACGACCATTATGTTCAACGGCCTAGTCTACAATGGTGATTACCACGTTTCAATTCTATTCGGAATTGCAGTTGCCCTAAACAGCTAAATGGTCTAAAACGAAGGCCGAGAGCTACGCGTGTGTTTTGCGTGGGGAATATTCATGACTGGGCCGGTAAACGGTGTAGCGGTGCCAATTCAACAGCTGTAGCATAAAGTAAATATAAAGATTTTATCAAGCAAAAGCATATGTTTACACACATCATTATTTTATCACATAAGGTGCACATTCTTCAGGCTTTGAGACGAATTTAACGTTATAACGTTTAATTTTTTTTCTATGCAAGTCCAAGGGCCTGAATGTTTTAAAATTTAAGCGATGTTCATTTATTAATCGTGGGTTGATATTATTGCGGAGCAATATCTGACACATCGAAGGCAATTTTTTTGAACGAATCCTAAAGTCTGTGATGTCAATTGCACCAAAACTACATATATAAGACGATAAATAATAATTGACTGCAAATATAAAATAGTAGTAAAGATTTCAATTGAGAAAGTCGGAATTGAACAGAAAACGCATATCATCCAATTAATTTAGAGGCTATGTGAAGTGTGAATGTTTACAATAAGTTTCCGTATTGTCTCCATGATATGTCTCGCAAAAACAGTTTTCCAAAGTCAAAAGCTATTTGCAAGTAGAGTGATACTCGCTAGCGCGTCGCTATCGGAGAATACCGAGTCAAACGGATGGAAAGCTCTTTCTGCGGCGCGACCATAAAGAGGTCAATTTCCCTGATTGCATTGAGAAGCTGTATAGCTGAGCCGGGTTCGATACGGAGAAAACTATCCCACTTTTTGAGATACCTCTGCTGTGAGTTGTTATTTTATCGGTCTGTAGGTATATCTATAGTTGGGTATGTATATCTCTAACGATAACAGAAGCTATTCCTATACATGTGAGTTTGGAGTCGCTTCAAAAAAAGGAGAAAGTGATCAACATAGCAATTCGTATGTGGGAATGTATTTTTCGTGCAGAAATATTGTTCTACGAATTCTTTGCTTGCGTGTTCATAGAAATAATATAACCGGGAGATTTATTCTCAGAAAAAGAATGAAATAAACTTAGAAGATCGAAAGCTTTCTCAAGGCAAATAAATGTAAAGATCAGAATTTCCATCATCTTTACCCGCGACGGAATTGAGTAGTTATTTATGCGTTTAAGGAAGTATACACACACATACATATTACACACTCTAACTTGCTTCAAAAGGTTAGCATCCGTGCATTCAAAATCTTTCCAAACTACCAGCATACACTGATCCTTTAAAGCAAATGAAATGGCACTTATCGCAGTCAAAATCCGATAAAAGCAAAATCAGAACGAAATTCACGAAACGTGGAAGTTGTCCATAGCACGATACGGTCAAACGATCAGCATTTAAAGGTTCTTTCACACATATCAACTTGGTAACGGATCGGCATCTCCTTGCTGCCCGTCATAGCTAGAGTGCCAAAAACACAACAGCCGAGATGCCGCCACGACGTTGCTCTAACATTTCATTTAAAAATGCAGCACAACTGCACAAACTACTGTTAGCATAAATTAACTTCTAGAAAACGTTTTTTATTGCCGAAAACAGTATAATAATGCGTAAATAATTAGATATTAATTTCTAATATTGTACGGATTTGATGTCATATTTTTCTATACTACCCTTAACAAATAGGTCTAGTCAGCATTTACTCGAGAGTATATCTACAGTATAGTGTATATATGAGTAAAAAAAATAAATAAATAAATAATGCTGGACAATTCACACAGCATTATCTAGCCCCATGGTAAGCAGAGCTTGTGTTATGGGTACTAGATAACTGATATACATAATACAATACATTAAATAGATAGATATTTTTTATTATACATAAAAAACGACCAGAACACTCGGAAAAAATATCTGCAGATCGTACACACAATTGTTCCGAGGCGGGAATCGAACCCGCAACCTCTTGCGTCGCAGGCGGACCTTCGCCCACCGCGCCACATCGGTCGTCAAGTGAGTATATATGTATGTCTAAAATAGAATAAGCGCCTGGTGATGATCTGTTTCTGAGATGATATTATGTGTGCGTCAACCTTCACACAGCAGAGTATGAAACAGATGGGAACTCCCATAGGAATTAAGTTATTAGCTAAAATGCTGTCCGATACACGGTCGGTCCCTGTCCGGTGCATTTTACTCCTCAATTTGAATTCAATGGACAGAATTAGAGAACGTTGAGTACAATTTCCAGATGCGAAACTGTTGTTCTACTTAGTTCATTTGCGAAGTCTTGCACTAACTAAGCTCTCATTATGCTAACAGAGACGTAGAAATATCGGTACGTCATTTATTTTTTACAAGCGATTTGCCCTGTTTGTATGTGTGAGAGAAATCTTGCAACAAAATTTTTATCCTCAACCGATTGAGCTGAAATTTGGCAGACTTATGTAAGTTCGGTGACAGTGGAATGTTATGGTAATATCGAGTTGGTCTGATGATGGAGACAGAAGGATTTTAAAATGTATGGGACAAATCTTTGCAACTGTATGTTAGACCAGTTATCCTCAACCGAATGAGCTGGAATTTGGCATACTTATGGAAGTTCCGTGACAATGCAAGGTCGTGGTACCATTAAGCTGGTCGATGATAGAGACAGATATTGGCCATAGGAAGTCCTAAACGAAACCACTTAAAACTGTCAAGTTTGGGTGCGTTGGATTTGGTCCTAGATGATACAAATCATTGAGGCGTTCGTTTTTGAAAAAGTTTTATCATATTTTAAAATGTTTAGAGTGATTGTCATAACTCGTAGAGAAGACGGCCGTTGGAGCTATAATTTTTATTATTTTATGGTATGAGTACATACGTATATACTGACATAAGTACAATCAATGTGACCTCTGATATACATCCAGGTTGGGGATAAAAAAAAACCTAAGTTGACATTCTGTATTTTCACGCCCCGTTCCCAAGAGATCACATTCTACGGGACGCTAAACGATAAAGTATCAACATTATGTGACACTAGGTTTTCTGAATCCTGCTAAACTGCCTCACAATCAAATTGTTCTGTCGCAGCCATTTCAATTCCTGGCAAATTACGACCGCAGCCCGTGTAAATGGTTCTACAGTGTTTGTATGGTAATGTTAGGAAGAAAATAATGTCTTTTTGTCAGTGTTTTTATGGGAAATTTTGTACAAATACCACAATGTCTTCGCAATGTCTATTGGCCATATTCTTGCAAGATTTTTTTATTGACGACCAATGTGGCGCGATGGGCGAAGATCTCTTTGGGATAAATGTCCTGGAACATACTATATTGTTCTGGGAGAGTTATATATTTGCAGATCGTACAAACATTTGTCCCAAAACAAAAACTGATATCGATATCGATCAGTTGAGGTTCCACTTAATTAGACGACTGTTTCAATTTAGTGGAAGCTCAACTGATCCTTATCAACACCAGTCCAAAAAGTAACTTAGTTTCAGTTATTAAGATGAATCGACATATATTTTTCTAACTATATAAATAATAATAAATAATAGTCAACATTATCTAACCCCGAGCCTGTGTTATGAGTACTAGATGACTGATATACATAATACAGTACATAACATATGTAGATATATATTTTTGATTATACTACATAGGACATAAACAGAACACCCGGAACAAATATTTGCAGATATGGATCAGCCGAACTTCCATTAGCTCAACTGTTTCGATTGTATATACACAGTTCTAATTTGTTTTTATTCTTAAATTTTATTTTTCATAATAACTTGATTCGCGTAAAGCGTCACATTTTTTATGCAATTCATGAGGCATCCTGGGTGACCATTGCAGGTGTTTTACTTGGTTAAGTGGTTATCAATATTTAGTTACCGCCATCATACAAATTTGTAAAACTTTAAACTTATGAAATCATGGCAATAATCACCTTTTTCAAGACCTAGCGCAAAAACACCCATAGAGTTAATACAAGTTTTTTTTTTTAAAAACCCTACTCTAAAAATCCTGTCCCAAACACACCTAATAAGAATGATCATGGACAGTCGAATAGAAAAAGTTTCAACAGTTTTAAAAAACTGGTTCATTCATTTGCATCGGGTCACGTCCCTCAGGACGGACACCGTCGTGAGAGCGCACGTAAATCTGCGAAATCCCGATTACATTAATTGAGGTCATTAATCGAGCCGATCGCGACGTTCGTATCGCGTTTAATTAACTAACGAGTGGACGGACATTGGATTATCTTAATGTCGATGCGACTGTCCTGTCTGTGCACACGACCGCCATTTGGCATACAGTGCGCTGTTTATCTCTGACAGTGTTGGAGTTGGAACTCGGTTGTGTCGTGAACAAAGGGTGCCAATTTTTTCGAGGACGCTGTTTTTTGGCGCTTTAAACTAACCGGTGTCTGATGATGAGTTCTATCTCTATCTAATAGTTAAGGCGACGGATTAGAGAATTCGAAATTGGCTATAATTATAAGATTCTTGTAGCATACGCTTTTATGCAAGTACACAGACAACCTCTTCATGACTGACGTATTCAATTTTATGGTGGTCGTCAGCTTTCACAATATTCTGATATATAAAATGTATTTTTAGTAGTTTTCAACAAGGTCCAAATCTGAACTCTGTAATCCAATATTAGATGACAATGAGCTCTTTTTAGGTAGCATAAATCAAAGCTAAGCACTCGCACGACTGCAAATTTCATTATATTCTGAGCTCAGTACCTTGAAATCTGAATAAAATAATATTCACAAAATCCAATTTTTAATGCTTAGAATTGATTGGCTTATTGACTCTGAAAGTTGCACCAATTGATGTGATTTTGGAACTTAGACTTTGAAATAGATTCTTACAGGAATAAACCTTCCGTGAAGGATAAAAAAGCAAAAATAACTCAGTCAGAGACGCCCAAACCAAAGGTAAAGTCAGTATAGGAATGAAGTCGAAAACTCGAATTACAAATAGCCTCAGGGTCGGTAAAATGAAGTCTCTAGAATATAATTTTAGTTTGTACGAAATAACTTTGGCACAGCTAAGTTTAATGTGTACTAAGCCCCTTTGTGTGGTATTACGTAATCACATAGTTGTATACAGAAACCACGTTAACCAATACAGAGCCTTCGTAACTGCTAAATCCCGGCGAGGGATCGTCACGTTATCATGCATGTACAATTAAACAAACAACATTGTGCGGTGAACGCAGCTTTTGTTTATCGTTTATGCGGTAGCGCGCACTGCGAATATGCATTCGACAGTTCAGCACATTCATGAAATTCATTAAATACTAGCGCCGTTCTTTGGCTGCTTTCTGAATAGGCGCGGAAAAGATACCAATGAGTTGTGAATAGTATGAACAATTCACTTGCTAAATTACCTAAATAATTAGATAATGCTAGACAATTCACACAGCGTTATCTAGCCTAAGCTAAGAACAGCTTGAGTGGTGGGTAATTGGTAACTGATATACTTAATAAAATACACTACATAGAAGGATTCATCATGTATAGAAAAGATCCAAAACACCCGGTGAAATATCTGCAGATCGCACAAACATTTTTGTCTGGGCGGGAATTGAAGCCTCCTGCATCGTACCATCGCCCGCCGCGCCACAGATATTAGTCATTGACATTCGCAACGAGGTCTAGATTCGTCAATAAATAGAGCTTTCAAAACTTGAGCATGTTGTTGTGATTATGGAACAAAGTTCATGGCAAAGAAATGGCCAAAATTAGAAAGCTGTGTTTACTATAAAATACTTATGATGTGATTTTGTTTTATTTAATTAATGTAATTGGTTTTTATAGCCTAAATAATCGCCATCCACATCACAGTTCATTGTTGGGCATGATCTAAAATATTTGTTTGTTGTTGTTTCCTTCGTAAGGTAACCTGATTCACTATAGTTTGACCGAAACCGCTGTACCGCTCCTTAGGAAAGTGCGGCGAGGTGGGGGGCGAGGAAATAAAAGCAAGAGTACGCGTTGACGGCAGACTGATGGATCGGAGCGGCCGATATTTCCCTCCTTCTCGCCGCTCGCATACCTCAGGCGCGGTACGCGGTTTCGGTCAAACTATAGTGAATCAGGTAAAGTAGTAATTTGCACTTGTTTTATATTTTTGGGATAGAGCGAAATTTTGCCTACAAAAAATCATATAATGACAACTGTTCAAATAACCACAAAATACAGGGCCGCTGGCGAGTTCACCTGTTACAAATAAATGTAATAGCTGCTTATTAGAAATAACCTTAACAATATGCCCGCTTTTAGAAAGTGACCACATGACTGGTTTGTTACTGGCAGATTGTCGTCTACTTTATCAGAGCAGTGATAGAATTGACAGGAAATTATTGAATATTAATTTTTTAACAAAAAATATATATAAATACTTTTTAAACCATCATTGCATTTTGTAATCCTAAGATTAAGTTTTAAAGCCTTGCTATCCAATTCTATGCAACGTTGCATTTAACATGATGGAAATGTTTTGTTGCTCTGTGTGTTCTTTAGAGCTCTAAAACTTTGCGTGCTGCTTCTCAGTGCGAGTTTCCCCAAACTCGACGCATGGCTAAATCTCTTAATCCTAAACAAATATCGTCGGTTGTTTGACCCAACAGATCACTATGGGTACCTATACTGACATAGGATTAGATACTTGCGGTTTTACAACCTACTCGAGTACCTATTCGGGGAATCGAGAATAGAAAGTTCGGAACAGATTGTATTCAAAATCCTAATAATATAAAGTAAAAGGAATCAAAATGAGTCATTTTTGACACAGTCTAAAATAATATTCTAATCATTTAATATCCTAAATCATGACGACCTAGACAACTCTCCTTACGGGAATTAGATTTGGATTTTTTAAATTCTAAATCTATTTCCCATATTGATATATGTTCAGTTCAGTTCAGTTCTTTATTCATAAGAAATATTCTTATATGTATTTACTTTAACTGGATAAGCACTATAAAATCAAAAACCTTACCAAATATTATACTTTGCGAGAAACACAAATAATCCATAATTTGATTACCTATTATTTTCTGAACAAATACATAAACTACCTTCCGCAGGAACATTTAAAGCCAAATAAATTTAATCTCTATACAAAAGGAATAAAACAATAGAGCGAGCTACATATCAGAAGATTTAAAATGATCTCCCGATGTCCTGTGCCTTACCACAATGCGGAGGAGATATTTGTACAATGTGAAACGGTAAACGGACGATTAAATCGCAGTCACCGGCAATAATATAAACAACTGATTAAAACCGGCCGAGCGGTCACAAAAGGAGACATTAGTTAGGCGGTAGCTGAAAGAAAACAGTTGGAGCTATCTATAGAAGACAGAGAGTTTCTTTATCCCACCAAAACATAAATGTAAAAAAGGAGAGCCAAGTTCAATACAAAAATTAAGATTGGCTGTGGGCTTCCCCGCAAAAATAATGGAGATATAAATGAGTGCCAAGTCAAATCTATGTAGGTTAGATTTGACTTTGCCAGTTTTCATTACATCAGTTATTTTATAAAGTTATTCAACGTTTTAATTCTGATAAAAACTGGCCAAGTCAAATCTAACCTACATAGATTTGACTTGGCACTCATTTATATCTCCATTATTTTTGCGGGGAAGCCCACAGCCAATCTTAATTTTTGTATTGAACTTGGCTCTCCTTTTTTACATTTATGTTTTGGTGGGATATCATTACTTTTTGTAAAGAAAACTAGGCAGGTATTGAGATTTAATGTTTTTTCTTGCAAAAAAAAATGGTTTTTTTTTGTATGGGGACACCACTTGTAGGGGCTCGTCGAAGGTGTAAGACTTCAACTAGGGCTGGTCGGGAGTGATGATCAAGTAAAACAGCTCGTGTCGGTTTATTGTACCGAATACACACAACTACGCACTTATTACAAAGTCACTGCACTGTTCACTGTTTTCTTTCCTTTACTTTCCTTAACACTTGCTCACTTGGTCACTTGTAAAATAAGAACTAACTAAACTTGCAAACAAACTGGGCTTGTATACCTTCGCTGAGCTAAACTAGAAAAATCTACGATTTTCCGGGCCATACCTATCTCTTTATATATTCCAGAACATTTCTGATTTCCCTTTCTATCCTTTCTATTCGTTCGAAAACAGGTACATAGCTAGGTAGGTAGGTACATGTATACGGGCCGGTCCCTAACAACTACACTGTATTCTATGGCGCAATCGGAGACGTTAGTACCTACTATTGCTTATTCTATGCAATGCTTCGACATAGGTACATAACTAGGTAGGTATTATACGGGCCGGTCCCTAAAAACTCCACTGTATTCTATGGCGCAATCGGAGACGTAGTACTATTGCTTATTCTTTGCAAGGCGAATCTATTTTTAATTTAAACCTTATTCCATTGACATAAGGTCGTCGTCGCTAAAATCACTAATTTTTGACTTTTTTTAATTTTTTTGATTTTTTCCTACGCTTACACACAATTACCGAGCTGGATTCCAAATTTCATCCTTCTAGGTCATCTGGAAGTAGGTTAGATTTAGGTACTATATATATGTCAGTCAGTCAGTGTGAATTTTAACGACTTTTTGACCTTCATATCTTTATAACCGTTTGAGCTAGCTTCATGAAATTTGGGCTTTTACATGTGCTTATGGATATAATTAAACAGACGTAGTTTTATGTGTTTACGTTAAAGATGTTTTGAGTTATAGAAGGGTCAAAAGTGGCACCAAGTGGTTCGTGTAATGATACACTCGGCGCGTTCCTTTGCTTGAACTTGGCTTGAACACGCTGCCGCGTGTTCTGATATAGTAGCAGTTGACTGAATGGATAGAGATTTTAGCCTTATACACGCCTTTTTTAAGTGACGCATGGACTTGATCCTGTAAACTAAATATTGAGTTGTCAAGGACTTCGATTTATGTCGCGTCCATTTCTGATTCTAAATAATAAATGTTATTAGGTAGATTAGAGGTTACGCAAACTAACTCAATGTGCATTGTGCACAACAACCAAGATCAAACCTCCTTCGTGAAATATAATATGTATATATGTATCCCACCAAAACATAAATGTAAAAAAGGAGAGCCAAGTTCAATGCAAAAATTATGATTGGCTGTGGGCTTCCCTGCAAAAAGAATCGAGATATAAATGAGTGCCAAGTCAAATCTATGTAGGTTAGATTTGACTTTTGACTAGAGATGGTACATAGCTAGGTAGGTATTATACGGGCCGGTCCCTAAAAACTACACTGTATTCTATGGCGCAATCGGAGACGTAGTACTATTGCTTATTCTATGCAATGCGGATCTATTTTAATTTAAACCTTATTCCATTGACATAAGGTCGTCGTCGCTAACATTACTTACTTTTTGACTTTTTTTAATTTTTTGATTTTTTCCTACGTTTACTCACAATTACCGAGCTGGATTCCAAATTTTATCTTTCTAGGTCATCTGGAAGTAGGTTAGATTTAGGTACTAAATATATGTCAGTCAGTCAGTTTGAATTTTTACGACTTTTTGACCTTCATATCTTTATAACCGTTTGAGCTAGCTTCATGAAATTTGGGCTTCTACATGTCCTTATGGATATAACTAAACAAACGTAGTTTTGTTTACGTTAAAGATGTTTTGAGTTATAGAAGGGTCAAAAGTGGCACCAAGTGGTTCGTGTAATGTAATGATACACTCGGCGCGTTCCTTTGCTTGAACTTGGCTTGAACACGCTGCCGCGTGTTCTAATCTACTTCTACAGCATCACTTTCATGTAAGACCATCGAGCCTTACATGAAAGTGATGCTGTAGAAGTCCATCACCATCAATACCCTATTACAGAGAAGGAGGCGTCTGTGAGCAAAAACGCTAACTTTTTAAAATTAGCCTGACTAAGAAGATAGTAGAAGCTTGAACTCATTGGACACTTCCATAATTACCTGAAACAAACAAAATAATTTATAACAACAGTAACGTTGTGTTAGCTTTCTTGGCGTTATTTTTGCAGTGACCAAGCTGTATTGATTTTCTACTATGGCATAAGACTCTGCGTAGCAAACCGATAATGGTAGGAAGTGATAGGGGAAAACGGCGCTTGCAAGAAAACTAGTACACTCTGTGCTTTAGCCGGTAAACTGTAGAGTAGTCACAAAACTTTCGAGCTTAAGGTGCGTTCAGATTAAGTTTATATAACATGTTGTTCTATAATATACATACATCCACAGTAATAAACTGTTAAAATATAACTTTTGTTCACATTATAAAACATAAGATGTTTTTTAATGTGAACAAAAGTTATATTTATAACAACTATGTTTTATAGCATGTTTTGTCACTTAATCTGGACGCACTTGTAGCCTAGAACCGTCCTGACATTAAACAGGTACTAAAAATCACCTTGATCACTCAATTTTTACAAAAACTGTTTGAAATAAAGACCAATTTAAATACTAACTGTATCATAAAGATTGAGAAAAACCTACATGATATCGGTTGCCGAAGGCTGGCCAAATTCGTGTTGAGACAAGGCGAAAATATAAAACTTTCAGCTTATTCCAACCTGAATTTGGCCAGCAAGTCTACGTCTACTTGTATACCGAAGGCCTGATTATTACATTGAGGTTTGTTCTGTTTATACCTATATTCGCAATTATGGTGATCTCCGGAATATGCTTCCAAACTCATTTGCAAAGTTAGCACCATAAAACCTCTTTGAGTGCAGTTGCCTTCAAATAATTAGAAACACGTGCCTTTATAATAGGAACGCTCGTAATATAAAAGATGGCGTTAAAAAGTTCGTCGACAGTCCGTTCTCGCTTATTTACTATTGTTTTATAGCGTTAAATTAAATACTTTGAACCTTTGTTCTAGGAAACATTGAAAACTACAAACTAAAATAATTATGCATTTTCAAGCAGCACTCTCCGAGCATTTTATTCCATAAACTTTAATTATTCTTGGAAATTTCCAGTATAATTGTTGTTAATTAAACCGGTATCTAATCTTAAATTATCTATAGCTTCTTTGTCAAGCAATTTGAAAGTTGTTACGCTGAATATAAAATGAGCAAAGAAGGGTTGGCAGGGCAATTACAGCTTTCAGTCTAGGCTAGACAAATGGCACTCGAAGAGCTAAATAAAACTAACTTCAAGCTTTAAATACAAGATATATTGCTAGTCCTCACTGAGACTGGCCGCGGCACGTGAAATTTTTTTCTAAGAAGATAATCATAATGGCTATAATAAAATAACTTCGTTCGTATTCTATGGAAATAAAAAATATCTATCTATGTAATGTATTGTATTATGTATATCAGTCATCTAGTAGGTAACCATAACACAAGCTCTGCTTAGCTTGGGGCTAGATGATGCTGTGTGGATTGTCTAGCATTATTTATTTATTTATTTATTAACTTTCTCTGAGCTCATATAAGAAACATTAATAACCTGCGACGCAGGAGGTTGCGGGTTCGATTCCCGCCTCGGAACAAATGTGTGTACGATCTGCAGATATTTGTTTCGGGTCTTCTGGTCGTTTTCTATGTGTAATAAAAAATATCTATCTATGTAATGTATTGTATTATGTATATCAGTTATCTAGTACCCATAACACAAGCTCTGCTTACCATGGGGCTAGATAATGCTGTGTGAATTGTCCAGCATTTTTTTTTTCTTTTATCAAAGGTAAAATGTCATAATGTGTCATTTTGATACGACACTATTGTTATGGTGAAGAGATTAATTTAGTGGTATTACGCCCCAGTAAGTATACACACAAGTAACATACACAAAACCAAATATGTATATTGCTGGATAAATAAGGCCTAATAAATATACTCACAAATAACATAGGTACACAAAATAAATAAACAATTCACACAACATTATCTAGCCCCATGGTAAGCCGAGCTTGTGTTATGGGCACTAGATAACTGATATACATAATACAATACATTACATATATAGGTATTTTTTATTATACATAGAAAACGACCAGAACACCCGGAACAAATATCTGCAGATCGTACACACAATTGTTCCGAGGCGGGAATCGAACCCGCAACCTCCTGCGTCGCAGTCCTTCGCCCACCGCGCCACATCGGTCGTCAATACATATATTTGTGGACAATCCACGCAACAGTATCTGCACCCACAGGTTCCTACTAATAAAATACCGCAATACTAAAGTGCGTTTCGTTATCGATGACCATTTCTCAGAAATAGTAGAACGGAAAATTACTATCAAACATTGAAGAGGATATAGGCGTGCGAAGGAGATGGATTAATAGAATTCGTATATCACCATCCCGTTCTTAAGCCGAACAACTACGGGAGTTTATAGAACATCCTGAAGCTTTATGGGGTGGGAGCTAATAATTAGAACAAAAGATGCGCAGCCACGCGACGCCAACCGTAATCGTTGGTGCAAGTTATAATCAGAAGTTTAGTTGTTTTTAAATAATCTATAGTTCTTAAATTTTTTGTGCGTTACCGTTGTTATTCACGATGAAACGGAGAGAGCAATACGTCTGTGGTCAGAGGTTATTGTTACAGTATTTGAGAAACACGCTTTACCTATATCTATTTTCAGCTTGCATAGATACATACACGTATATTGATTTATTGTTACAAAGTTGTTACAAATGTGATTTTACTGCGAAATGAGTTCAGCTACAGGGATGGTCCTTTTTTCTGAATAAGAAACATAATTATGTGAAGCTCTGAATTTTACTTTCTTTTAATTTCCATTGGTAGATTATTTATTAAACAAGGAATTAAGTAATGAAACGTCGGGTTGCCATATAAATTACGTTTCTGCCCGCGACTTTGCACGCTTTGTTTATATGGAAACGTTAAAAGGTTAGTTTATCACATGGGAACTGATTTATGAGATACAAGTAGATTATGTTTTATTCCAGGCATAGAGCTACAAAATTTGAGCCCAATTTGTTTAGCAGTTTTGGCGTATGAACTAATAAAAATCTATCCATAAGCAGTTAGCTTTACAATTTTTTAAAGGAAATGAACCACTCACAGATTTTTAGAGTTTAAAATTTTTAAATCGCTTAGGTTTATAAGCCGGACCACGCGTATTTACAAACATTGCTATCTCCGCGCGCACTCGCTAATTTGCGCCAACTAACTATCCGTCCTGGACGTGATTACCCATTGGGTGATTTATTTATAGTCCGTCTTTATCTACCCGCTAAGTAGCCCGTGAGATAGCAGATTGAATAATGCTTAGCAGTTGGCGTCAATCAGCTGATATTGCGTTTACTTAGGAATTAATTCTGTTGATTGAAAGTGAGAATTTACTTGCTTGGCTTTTGAGTTCAAGTGGTTTCTACTGTAGAAATGGTTAACCTAACGAGTACTTGATAGGATTTGTTGCTTGTTAAGTAAATTACTACGAAACGTGATTTTCGATGTCTATAAGAAAATGAACGTCAAATATATTAAACGAGCAATGAAACAAATAAACGTACGAAACACATTTCGATTAACTTTATTTCCAAACTTCTGCTGGCTGAGGGTTCAAAATCCGTGCTGACAACGAAATGCTTCACTTAAACTCTCAACAAGAAAGTCACCAACCGTAATCTAAACTATGATGCGCAACCAAAGCTGGAAAAATTCGTAATTTCCTGTGTTTGTCTTATTCTCAATTTCAAAGTCATGCCACAGAATAAGGAATAGAACTACGTCCAAATGCTTCAAATATAATGAGTTTTTTTAAACTTTGACAGTCGGCAACGAATGTTTTGTCTACCAAAATGAAAAGAGCCTCCATTTTACCAATATTCAACCAAATTTATTACACAGGGTATTATAAAATCAATACCTACATAGGCAGGCATTGAATACTAGAGCTTTGGTTGATACCAGAGAATAAATGAATTTAGGCAAAATGCCTACGTGGATAGGACGTCGGAATACGTGTGTTTGGAGCTCCATGTAAAAAGTTGGCGAATTTATATTATGATAAAGGAAATGTATAGCTATGATAAGGGTCTTAAGATAACATGCATGGTACGCTACTGAGGGTTAATTATAAGTTTCCACTAACAGCATCAACGAGACACAACACTTCTGAGAATTAGTTAACAAGAAAGCACCTCTACGATTAACCAGAGTGGAAATTCTGTATATTGAAACTATGTCATTTTCTATGGCAGTACACCGAGTGACAAAGAGACCGCAGTACACTCACGCTCAAACGAAATCAACTGCCACGGTGCTTAGCAATGCAAACAATAGCAATCAGTAGCAAAAGCAATCATACAAAAATCTATAGGCGCGTTGTTATTGTTAGCGTGAACCGTGAAACGGTGGGCGGTGAACACGTTAAATCAATTAACGACAACTTTTCCGACGAAGTGGTGGGTTTTGGGAATAGGTGCAAGTAATGTTTTAGTTTTAGTCGATGGGTTTTTTGAGCACGGAACACACATTGCTGGCATTGCTTTTGTTCATACACCATTTGTAGTGTATTTTGGTTCTCTTTTGTAGAAAGACCTCTCATAGAAAGATGACAAAAAGAAAGTTAAAGCGTAGACGAAAGAACCTCACATGAATTTCTTTGTTCTGCCCGTAGTAACTATCTTTTCTTATATATTATCATTATACAATCTCAACTCTGACGTAAAATTTCGCGAGAGAGTAGTTATTTTAATTAGGTCAATGATCTAATTTAAGATGTTATAATATGTTCCCAGTTTGAAATTAGACATTCTTTGCATTGCACATACTACTTCTACAACAAAATAGCGGAGGATCGTCAATTGTCGAAAACTGGTATACGTCTTGTAAGCACCCCCTTTTTAAACGATAGCGACACATCATTCATGCTATGAAAAATGTTTTTCTTTATCTACAGCAGAGATAATCATTGCACAACAGAATCTAGTTAGATTTGACGCCTAATCTCCGGTGCCTTAGATGTGCAGAACAACACGGCAACTTACAAGCTATTGTTTGCAAATATCTACAAGAAGCTTGCACCGTCGCATTTACTCCGATAGAGATGGAAAATACATAAAACATCATCAACAGAGAGAGAGAGAAACGACAACCGCTTTTTAGAACATGATGTGGAAAACGCTCATTTCTGGTTCGCTTAGACTTTAGGGAATGGTTTTTAACATGTCCCTTAAATTTTAAAACGTGATGTAAGTAATATAACATCTTTGTCTGTTAAAGAATTTAAGTTGTATTAAATACTTACTATCCTTGTTTTGCAACTTAACGGGTTTTCAGTAGTAGGTAATATTACATCAGTGTCCGGACTGACACAGCCAGTCTATACGTAAGTTTTAAGATGCAAAAGCATACCGATGATAAGGATACCTACAAAAACCATGTAGGTATGCATAATCGTGGTAAAAACGGTCAGTCCTTTGCCCGAAAGCTAAAATTAAGCAAGAACGCCGCCAACTAGCGCATGGGATGCCTCAGTTTTTGCTTAGACTCGGACTTCGGCAGACGGGATGTCAACCTATTTTATGCTCATTTGTGCCAAACTGCAACCACTTAGGTGCTGATACAACTTCGAAACATTTTGTTCGTTATATGTATATACATCGGTAGACGACAGTCATTATTAGATATGACTTGTTAAAAGACTGAAAATCATAATTGAATCTAGTAAGAGTAATTCAATATCTCAAAAAAGTATTTGGAAGAATCAGTTACCGGAAACTGTATCTTTAAACAACAACTATCGATCCTAAGATCACTAAAACAGAACTAAAGTAACGTATTTATTGAAGAAATTGAAACCAGATCTCAAAAGAAAGCCTGGCTTTATTCCATAAAAGTTGTCAGTTACGTGGGATAAACTCAGGAAAAATGGCAGCCTGTGTCATTGAAAAAAGCTTTCTTTGTAAAATAAACCTTGTTTCAATAAGCTAGAAGCTATGATATACGTCAATATATCTATTAAAAAGTATAAGGGTTTTCTGTTACAATGAAAATCTTCCGCGTTAGTGTTGTTGTGATGCTGCGGAAAAGGCAGGCATTGTTCGAGAAAATCAGCGTCGACAATCTCCCGGATCGGATCTTATCCGGCAGATCCGGGTCGGATCCTGTCACGGGCCGGACGTCTCGGGACATCTGCCGGGATTATCTCCGTAGTCCTTTCTCATCCCCGGTTTTACCCTGTTTGTCGGGTCGCGTTGGAAAGCGGCAAATTTGCGACTAATTTAACTAGCTCTGCTCGTAAGATAGAAGTTAGGAGTAGTTTTTCAACGAACAGGGTATTCGTTTTAGTTTATTTAGTTTTAACATTAATAATAGTAATTGTGTGAATCAATAAACTAATTTAATTTAACTTAAAGTTAATCATCTATTGAAAATAAACGGATGGTCGTTTATTTTCTATTAAATAAATATAGAGGGAAAATGTTCTAATCAATATTTTTTATCGTAAAATATTTTCTCTTATTTATTCTGCATAGGTATTTCTTTTCTGCATTACATTTAGAAATTATATTTATTGAATATCAGGGCCCCGGTGCGGCGCCGCCGCCTCGCCGGGGCTTTAATAAATTAGAAACACAGTTTTTTTCTCAAATAGGTACCTACTGTACCAATAAAGACCGAGATAATATGAGTTGCTTGCAAACGCTGAGTTGAATGTACGCATCGTATTAGAGCATAGGCTTTTATTGGTAATCTACCACTAAGCTGGATTGTTACCCTGCTTAATTGTTCGCTTCAAATAAGCTGATTTGATGTACGAAACACCCCGTATATTCGACTCCGTGACTCGCTATGGGGTGAGGGAATTCAATGTCCTCTATCCACCCTAATGAGTTTATATCAGTTGTAATATTATTTTCTAGGTATTCTAAGAAATATATAGTGTATATCTAAGAAAAATTGCGTTCACAGTAGTTTGAAAGTTACCTTACTTTACTACACTTCTCCGGGTGGAGTCATTAGTTGTACGTGTTATTATATTTATAAAAACAAATTACCAATCGACGACCGACCAGGCGGGGCGGACGCAGGAGTGTTCGATTCCCAGCTTGGGACAAATGTTTGCACGATCTTCAAATATTTGTTACTGGTGTTCTGGGTATTTTCTATGTATAATAAAAAATCGTTAGATGTAATGTATTTCATTAAGTTTATCAGTCATCCCATAACACAAGCTCTGCTTAGCTTGGGGCTAGATGATACTATGTGGATTGTCCAGCATTACATATTAACATTAATAATGATATACATAATACAATACAATACATAGATAGATATTTTTTATGATACATAGAAAACGACCAGAACACCCGGAACAAATATCTGAAGATTGTACATACAATTGTTCTGAGGCGGGAATCGAACCCTCCTGCGTCGCAGGCGGACCTTCGCCCACCGCGCCACATCGGTCGTCAATTATTAAGATACTTGGCATAATTTTTACATTCATGTTTTTGTCGATTAATATCTATTTACTTAATTCACAACGAAACTTTTGACATATCGAATACCATCGATATTCGTATACAAAACCATCTTGGAATGTACCGCAGGCATAAGTTAATATGCTATTAATTAGGTAGTTTAATATCACCAAACGAATCATAAACAGATTGCTAACGTTCTAAATACATAGGTTTGGATTATCTATGTAGATATATTATGTTATATTTTGAGTGCCTGATATGAACCGAAATACGTAATTTGCTTCATGGGATTTTCGAAAACAGAGGTTGTATTCAATATTTCGCTTGATTTAGTCTGTGTTGAGGTTTACCTACTTGTATAGGATTAATGTACCTCACGTCTGGCTTGTGGTAACGGCTTTCAGAAGTTTAAATCAAGGGCACTGCAGTCGCGGTTTTGCGAATTATCTAAGAAACGGCATATCTATATATATAAAAGAAAGTCGTGTTAGTTACACTATTTATAACTCAAGAACGGCTGAACCGATTTAGCTGCAAATTGGTGGAGAGGTAGCTTAGAACCAGGAGTCTAACATAGGATACTTTTTATCATTTAAACCATTTGACTTGACACATAGATTTAACGGGGGCGAGGCCGCGAGGTGCAGCTAGTACATTATAAATGTAGAAAACGTAGGTTGAATGAAAATATGAATAGAGACCATAATATAAGGCAAAGTAAACTAACGTGTTTGTTTTTAGATCGCAGTAAAATACTACAATATCGATATTTGAAAAAGTCATACGGGTAAATTCAGTTCTAGTTTTTTTATAGAACTGCGATTGCAAAAAAAAGCTCGTCTAAAATTGTCGATTCCAAAGCGCTCGCAAACAATGAAGAAAAATATTTACCGTGCCGAGCAATCATAGGTACAACAAACTGTCAGGAACAATGAAAATAGAGCGGAAAAGTGTTTTTCCGCCCTTATTTAATTGTATGACGTATTGTGATGGACAACATTTCATTATTACTTTTGAACCAACTGTGCTGTCTAGTGAACAGATATGTCTGGAAAAGCACTTGTACTGCATGAATTGTAATAAAAAAACGTTAAAAAACGCCCGAGTTTGTTTTCGTTTCAATATTAGCACTGGAATCGTTATTTGTAAAATAAGAGTTGAGTGCAGGGTGCCAAAATAATCGAAGAACTAAGTACCTACCAAATTTATTCACAGGTTTACGTTTACTTAATAACTTTTACATATATTCGGAACATTTTGCCATATTTGTCAAAGTGGCTGCGAATAAACTGAGTTTTACTTCAGTAAAATGCGAAAAATTTCAATTATCCGCATACTCGATAAAGAAATCTTTAAAATAGCCAAGTTTTTATCACAATGAGGCCGAGGTTCACTTTCGATCAGATCGGGCCATTGGCCGTTCCTCATTAAAAGGGATTTATTAACGTGACGAGGACGAGACGACGACGGCACGACGCGACGCGACGCCGGCCGCGCCGTGTGCGATATTTACGACGGGCAGATTGGCAAGATACCAACAAACCACGATGGTGCCTTATGGCGCAGTAGCTTCGCAGACAGTACGTTAACTTGTGAATAAAGTTGGTACTAGTTCTTTTTTGGTACCCACCCGGCACGCAAGATCAAAATAGAAGATACGACCTGCTTCTTGAAACTTATTGATTTTTTATGGCTCTGTAGCCTGGTGGGATGACGATCTGTAAAAGACTGCTTGAACGAGTTTCAATTCAATGTGTTAATTATGTGTACCTAGCTACTAGATCATTCTATTTTTGTTGTTTTAACCAAGTCCTTATGCTATGCGGTGAAAAAACCCTAAAACAACATGAAACGTTATTTTTGTGTTAAATATTTTAATGTAGTGGCTACGAAATCCTTCGAATGCGAGTCCGCTCTTGGCCCTTTTATTGTAATCCCGAATTAATACCTACCAGAAGATTTCAATCAGGAGTTTCGGGCTGTTGTATCAATTTGATTCTCTTGAGACAAGTAAGTTTTCCTACTGGTAGCAAGACACTGTGTGTATGATGGTGCCGTATGTGCTCCTCAGATAATTAAGATCCTTTTACAGCAGATGGCAATGGCAAGTGCGGCGCTAATGACCCTCCTTACTAATAAGAGGAGCAATCGCGATAAGGATTTTACTTTTCTAGAAATATACGGGCTTTAAAATTAAGCTTTAATTTGCACCATTTCGTTTTTTCAGTTCATGGAAAAAGTACCAAAAGCTTCGTTACAATTAATTGCGCAATATTTTAGTATTA
This sequence comes from Eupithecia dodoneata, assembly GCA_947044415.1. Taxonomy (NCBI): domain Eukaryota; kingdom Metazoa; phylum Arthropoda; class Insecta; order Lepidoptera; family Geometridae; genus Eupithecia; species Eupithecia dodoneata. The sequence goes on from OX345665.1 coordinate 5,374,608, forward strand.
ATATTTTTTAGACAGAAACAAAATAAGTAATTAAACGAAAAGTTACAGTTATATAATATTACACATTATTCATCACAGAAGGGAACCTAGTGGAGTACGAAATTAATTTGCAGTCCGCGCAACGGATTTCCTGAAGAACGATAGGCTTTTTTATCCGATCTCATGACGTTTTGCAAATAAAACCTTAATTCATAATATACATTTGTAGGGAGAAACCCTCTCTGAACGTGTTGAAATCTCTGCAACAAAAACTAAAAGATAAATTAATCTGAAAACATCATCAACCTTTCGCTACATGTAACAAGTAACAGAACGATCGACGGTGTACAGTCACGCAACATTAAATCGCTACATAATACGACAGCGCAGCATTTTAAAATAAATTTTCAAGTTCACAGCAAACCTGAAATCCAGTCCATGCTACATTTCCTAGGATTCCTGTACTCCATTCATTATTATCGGATTACCAGAGGAGCGATAGGACTGGCACGGACGGGTGCACGAACCCGATAGCATGGTACTGCAGTTTATTCTGTGACACGATTCCCGACTGAAGGTCGGTACGTATCACATTGCAACGTGCCGTGAGCGGGTTGGAAACGGAGCGATATGAATCCGGGACAAGGGTGGGTCGAAAAAGAATGCAGATAAAACTATTTGCGTATGTCCGAACGCTTGGAAATGCAGTGATCTTATGCCGGTATTGTGTGCTGAAAAAACTTATACGGCAGATAGAGTTAAACAAGCAACTGTGCTAAAATGTCAAAAGTCAAGTAAATATTGAGTAACAAGTGAGGTAAGGAAGAAGGTAGTTATAGACCAAATCCATAGTCGAAACTTCGAGAGTAGTAGATAGTCTAGTTTTTTTTTTAATCACTTATGAATGAATGTATAGAATGTCATTTTAAATTATATTTAAGAACTGACCTGTAACCCAAAACGTAATGAATAAAGTAGATACTAAATTATCACTTCCTCAAGATAGCAATATTTGAAATAAGAACTCCTCTTTTGCTTTAGGAAACAAGCCTCATAGAAATCTAAATATATTATGATATCAAAACCTCGGTCCGGCATCGTTCCGGCTACAACATGCTAAAGTAAAATAGACCCTAAATCTTTCGAGATTATCACAGCACTGGCAGAGCATTGTTACCTGTCTGCTAAACGTGGACGGTGTGAAGTAACTGTTGTCGTAAATTTGCTTGTAGTGTTACTTCTTACGTTTCAGGAAGTTCTGGAGGGTCTATAGCAAAAGTAGCAATATTTAAAAAAGCCTTAAATTGTGATAATTAAATAACAAACCAATTTTACAGAAACAGTGATTCGTAGGCTTTTTATTTCTTATTATCGGCTGAATCTGTATCAGCTACACTCTGAGCATATTTCTGCATCAATACAAAACAAGATACACTCTAATCATCTAGACCGCAGTGATTAAAATACAATACAGAACCTGTTCCACGGTCGTTTGCATAATAAATACTGTCCTACCAAATTGCTACATGCATGCACCAATTTATTGTAGACCGGCATTCGTTAAAAGACCGCACAGCTTGGTCCACGTCAATTATAAACGTATTCAATTACCAGCTCGTAAAAAAATGTGCAAGCGAAGAAAGAGTTTATTTAAATTAAAAATTTCATTTATTTATTTTTTAAAGTTCTCGGGAATAGCAATTGCCTCAAACCTTCTACATCAATAGTTTTTTTTTATGTTTCTTTTGATGTACTTTTTAGAATTAACTCAAATATGTTTGGTGAAATATACGAGTATGTATTTTAAGTACAACAATAATAAAACTTCACTGACTTAAATAACAGTAATTTAATTTGAATCCTATGAATTTTCGAGTTATGACCAATTAAAACAAAGGGGTTGTAAAATATCAAACTGCTGAAACTGTTTTTTAAGTATTGCATTTCGAAATTTAATTTTAATACCTACATAAATGTATGTCGATGTGTAAACAAATCCTTTTACGAATGTAATAGAAACACCAACAACCTTCTAAAATGCTAGATGACTACGACCGCTCTGAAAAGATTATAATGACGAAGTGTAAACCAAAGCATTTTTTAGATTTTAGGATCAATAAAATAAAACGTGAGAGCCGGATAATAATAAGACCTTGATTCTTCCCTAATAATATCATGACTTGGGGTCAACGGGAAGTAAAACAATTTAATTATCTTAGACATCTACAAAACTTCCTACCATTTGAGACTACTTGCCCAGAGTCTTCTACTTCCGCTTCTCGATTACGCTCATGTTTGTTTTCTGGACGCGAGAGTAGAACTATGGAATAAGCTTCAGAATTTGGGCATCCGATTCATATAAGGATTGCGTAAATTCGATGTGTCTGCTTTTAGATTAAAAAAATAAATGGTCGCGCTGTTGCGACGGCAGCGTGATCTTCACATTTTATCTTATGTTACAGTTAACAGTTAGACAGACTGACAACAATCCCAAAAGAGGAACCTCTTAGAATAACTTTTTTCCTTTTGAGGGACGGAACCCTAAAGTATTTAAAGGTAGTATATTTTCACGTCGCGTCGTCTGAATGTTCAATTATTCATATATCAATAATTGAAAATTCAGACGACGACGCGACGCCTACCACCAGATAGAGTGGTACGAAAGCTCCCGTAACATGCAATTTTAATATCAAACGAAGTGTCTGTACGATACAAACTTTGCACTCAGACCACGTACGTAAGTTTGAAATTCAAAAACGTAAAATCAGCGTCTGAATGCAAAAATCGAAGAGGGACGTTAGGGACGGTCCGATACTCTCTCGATGTTCGAGTTATCGAATAGCCGATACAATCGCGACCGTAAACGAGGGGTTATCGTTTACTGAAAATGCGATGGCTTCATGTCGTAACCGAAATGTGTACTTGACACTCAAGTACGGAGTACATTGTATCACGTTAAGAAGCTGAAAAGTGCTGCTTATTTTGAGAGGTCGTTGATTTTATACTCCATCAACAATTGGCTATTTTTGACTTTGAGTGCGTGAGAAGCCCGATCTCGTTTTTTATATTCGTCTTACATGTTCTTACTATGGACATGACTGTAAAATATGGATTGCAATAGAATAATCGATGAACCTTACTATTTTTGCGGCAACCGTAACTATTGCGAAGCAAGGGAGTTGCACACGTCCCACCATCGGTCGCTTTCCTGTCACCTATCTAGCGATTTGAGGAAAATTCACGTTTTAGGTTTTCAATCTCGAGTTATAGTGCCATATTTATGAGAACAAAGCTCGCGGTGAGGGATCGCCTTAGAAGATATGGCATATTTCATCTCAAACCCAACAAATTTTATCTCTCCTCACTACAATCACAGAAAGTGGCGCCAAAGAGCTTCAACTACCGATAAACTGGCAGACGGCCACTTGACTGTGGTTGATAACCTAAGTACTTATCAGCTTAGCCGCACAACATCTGCAGAGGCCAATGGTGCGCTCGTAAAATCTCGAGTAGATAGATACCCGCGTAACGTGACGGAGTGTAAGTCACTTCTAACCAAAAACTACGTAATGTAAACGTTGTAAACATTGGCGGGGTAGTTTTTCCTTTATTATTTTAATCATTACTTGTCCAACATTAAGTGGCTTTTTAAATCCTACTAATATTGTTAATACTTTCATGGCGCGCCACCCTTGCGGGTCAAACCCCGCCCAGGCTGGGCAGTGAATGCGATAACACTTTCAGGGCCCACGACGCATTTGTATACCTGATGGTCCTCCAGGCGGTCGCGGCGGAAGCGGGCGGCGCGGCGGCGGTGCACTGCCGATGCTGGGCAGTAAATACGTTAAGCCGAAAGTTTGTGAAGATTGTGTCGCGGACAAGCCAACGCAACGCCACTATGAACAGATCGAGCTTATATTATGCACGTTTAAAAACACAATAACTGTTAAAATTACAATCCGTGCTAAATCGTCATCCAATATTTATTATTCGATGATGATTTAGAACGGATATCGTAATAAATATGTCAAATTTTGTCAGGTTGTGTAAGCATTCCCCACACACACCCACAAGTCCCCAAAAACGCTTTTCCTTAAAATTGCGCTTTCCTCGCACATTTCAAACTAAAAAAATCAGAAACTCTCATTTGTTTACGTAATCTATTCTTCGGTCGTAAGGAAATCCATCCGTCCTAAAGCCAATCGATTCAGAATATTGGCCTCCGTCAGAAAGCAGGCCTCCAAAGGATCTTTTGTTCCATTGTACCCCGCCCTTTGTTCTATGGCGGATAAATTATTTTCTTCGATCCTTCTTTCGGCCTGTTTCACTAAGGGTGGCAAATAGCTGGCAAACTATAGAAGATACTATAATTATGTACTCAATTAAGTGCCCGTATGTATATGTGTTTTTCTCGGACTCTAGCGTAAATATAAATTAGATTCAGCCTATTAGAATCCCATTCGTCCCACTAGTGGGAGAAAGCTGGTGGGAATCACGATTATTCTATTACCCAATGAGATAACTTTAACACTGTTGCTATTACCTCAATAAAACAAAACGGCTCACTTGACGAATTAGTTATCAAAACACTTGTTTGAATTCAGGGAGTGTTCTTAGTAAATTTTGTAAAGCTTAAAAAATATCTACATATGTACTATGAAAATCGAGGGACGAGTAGCTTTTTATTTTTTTATAAATTTCAATTCATTATTATTTATTATTATTACTTTAAGCCGTTATTGTCCCACTGCTGGGCAAAGGCCTCCCTCCTCCTTCCACTCTTCGCGATCCAACACTGCAACAGGCCATGATCGATGTACCTCGAGTTCGTCGCTCAATTAATTTTTGCTACGGAATAATATATACATGTTATTACTAATTGTGTATTTATGCATATAAGCTAAATACTTAAACCATTATTAAACTACGTATATATAAATAAATCGCTCCCACCAAACCACCCGTTTAACCTTGGTGAAATAGGCCCAGTTCCCAGCATCCCATTCCATTTCTCTCGTATTAGTTCCGCCCGATGCGCAACAATTATAGGCCTTTATGTCTTGGATGACGCGAAAATCATCCCGTTTTCGAGCGTCAATTTTATGCCTCACTCTACCCATCATGGAGGTTAATTAGAAATGACTTACGGAAGCCAAGACTAACGGAATCGCTTTAAGAAACAAAGCGATTCCGCGAGTTCTGACTTCCGTATACAAGTATCTGTGTGGGTGACTCGCGCGAATTAATGATTACTTACTTATAGACAATAAAGAGCTCCACACATAATTTAAACGACACGCAATAAAAAACCGACGCGTCGGTTCTGGACATAGTAAATTGAAAAATATACATAATAAATAATGCTGGACAATCCACACAGCATCATCTAGCCCCAAGTTAAGCAGAGCTTTCGTTAAAATAATACATTACATCGTTTTTTTTTATTATATATAGATAACGACCAGAACACCCGGAACAAATATATGCAGATCGTACACACAATTGTCCCGAGGCGGGAATGGAACCCGCAACCGGACCATCGCCCACCGCGCTACAGAGGGCGTAAATATGATTGATGTCAACACGTATCACGTCTTATCGGGTTACGTGGAGTTTCAATAGTGTGATTCCTAAACGAGCTATTCATGCCTTAAGCTACTAAAGTGCTACCAGATGTTTTTTTGTTAGATGATCCGGAAGCAGTCTAGCCAGACTATAGTTCATCCATTGCCACTTTAAGGGTATTTAATGGGTATCCATAAATACCCTAAGTTTTTATAGGATACCCATTAAATAACCGTTTTATTTACCGCAATTCATTAGCTATAAACTAAGTACGAACCGCTTGCTTAAAGAACATTCCCTTGAAACGTAATTCAATTTAGCAATAAACTTGGGCACTAATTCTCATATCAAAAATTAGTGTTACTAGTCAATGTGCAATTATTGCGAATTATTATCAAAGTTATTTGCATCAACTGTTTTACGTTTAAACATTTTAAAGAGGTAATGTCAAAATTAAAAAAAAAATGTTCAAATAAGGTTCGTAGGTAACCCGCTTAAATCCGTAATTAAATGGTATATCACAATTGTATGTCATCATCATCAAACACGCACACACAAACACACTATTGCATGCACACAAACACACATAAATAAATACATTTAATTATAATCCTCACTGGCTGAACCGATTGGACAATAAATTATAAATAATTTGTCTTCATCTATTGATTAACAGATAACCTACTTTAACACTTAGACTGCGGTTTTTTTTCGACGACTGCGATGTTTTTTTTTACCTAAAAAATTCGTGCTGCCGCTCTACACAGCGGTTGTGTTGCTCCGCACATGCGTTTCGTTCGAAAAATGTTACAGCTCTGCTGAGTCACAAAGATCTGTATTTTCTCAGCCGCTGCGCTAGTGTGGATTTACGCATATTAGTCACTTGTAGAAAACTCATACCGTGCGTTTTCAGCACTCAAAGTATTGTTTTTTGTTCTAAAATTTCTTTTTTTAGTTTTAAGTTTTTATTTAACCTTTATAGAAATCATTGAATATGAACTTTAAATAACCTAATGTTACAACTTTTGAAACTATCATGGTTATTAACCCTAAAAAAACTAACATTTAAAACGGGATATTTACTATGATTTGATTTTAACCTAAAGTTGTCCGTAAGCTATTTGCCAATTAGTAGAGATCCCTCGCTTCTACATCACAAGTTGAATCAAATGGAGAAGTTGATCGTAAACACAATATTATTTTACTAATAATGTATTGTATGCAAGACCTACAAAATATAAACTATTGTTTGAGACCTACCCGAATCATTACCGTACTATAGAGGGTCATAAAGCTCGCACACATTTAATCGCGACATCTAGTTAAGTTTTGCGGAACTAATATAGGTCAGTACTAGTTGGAACACTGTTTTTATTTATTTATTGATTTTATGTAAATTCCGCATGTAAGCGGGTGAACTAACGAACTTATACTGTGTTGGAAGATTTTGAAAATACTACCTGTATTTTCAAAATGTATACATCTGAAGTTGAGCTATCTGTAGACGGTTACAAACAATCTAGATATAATTGAAATGATACTGAGCTGAACAGATAAAAATCAAAGCAAAGCGGATTCATTTCGACGATGCTGGCATTGCGCAGCTATATGGCAACGCTGGTGCGCTGCGCAAGATTCTCCTCACAGAAGTATTATGTGTTTTATGTTCATCCATCGTAATGCAGTAATTCACTAATCACCGCAAAATACATAGTTTAACGTCGATGCGTATTTTTAATTTATATTTGATTCTACCTACTTAGAAAGTTGGTAGGGTCAATGTATGTTCATTATATGTTCAGCTAAATTAAATTTTATTACACCCACAATAAATACGTCCTCTGGATATTTTATTACATACATTTTAAAATTCGGCCAATTCATACGGGGACATAAAACTTTTCAAAGGATGCTTTCATTAAGGCGAACATAAAAACCGCATAAATATGAGTGATTAAGGTAGACGTCTTTGCGGGGGGGAGTGTGGGTTGAGGGTGCTTTAACATGACAACGGAACGGGAACGGCCAAGGAACGGGAACGACAATGGAATGCGAACAAATCACATTAACGGTTCAGGAATAAAATGATCCATGACATAGTGAACCGACTCTGCTAAAAATTCATACAATAAAAGGGAATACTGTGTGAAGGTTTTTTGAAAAGGCTTATAAAGGAAATACTACCAAAGTCTATTTTATTATTGACGTTCCATCGTTCCATTCGGAGTCCCCGAGTCCATTTGACGATGCTATCGATACGTGTTCGTGACGTCTAATTTTTCCATAGGTTTTGGTACAGCGCTTTTCTCTTGCCAACTATCTATGGTGGTAAGCAAATCCGAAGATGTTACGATCACGTCTCGATTATATTGTCAAATGGATTCGGGGCTCTGGACAAAAATCTATTTGAAATCGTACATTACAATATACTTAACCTTAAATTGTTTATTAATGAACGATTCAAATTTTGTTTGATTCAAGCAAATCGTCATAGGATTCTATCCTCTATCATGTCTCATTAAGTAATTCTCGTGATAGTGTTATTGCACGTAATTCTTATTAAGGAAGTGCTGGTGAGGTTTTGCATTGTAAAACCAGACCAGACGTAGGTACCTAAACTCGATTAATGTAGACCTAACTCACTTTAATAGTCCTTTTTTAAACGGATACGGGTTCATTTAAAATAACTTTATTTTGATTACTTACTCCTTACTTTATTGCAAGTTCTTGGGATTAACGGTTGTTTAAATCGTAAATTTTAAAGTGGATGAGACTTTAAAACATTACTTAAATTCTTTGACCATTTGGAGCCATTTCTCGTAATAAATTATTTTATAGTCTTCGTCACTCATCACGCTACGGCCATCAAAATTATGAGAAATTTTATAATGAACTAAAATCACCCATGTTTGAATAGAAAGCATGTTAAGTTTCCATCTCAAAGGCTGTAACTTTTATTTCGGTCCATCATTATTTCGGCAAAGGTTTTTGATGTAAGTTCTCACAAAATAGAGGCCACAGTAATTAGTTTGATAAGGGGTGTTGATAGTAGTAGTTAGGCAATCAATCGATGCCACTTTATACTGATAAGGTCTTGCCTATCGTCACAGCAAAGATATAAAGCGGCTGGGTGTGAAACGACTCAAAAACACAAACAAGATGACGGCAGTAGCCTTTCATAAATTTAAAAAGCTATATTACAAAATAAACATTAAGACTCTTAAAAAAATCCTATAAATTATTATCAAATAAGAAATAAGGTGTTTTTGATTTTATCTCTACTTCAATTTCTCGTCCACTAGTGGAAGAAGTGAAAATAAAAACATACTACGTGTCAAAAAAGCTCTGATTTATTTAATATCATAGAAATATTACTGTTTGTTTGTAACTTAGCGTTGATATTTCCAATAATATCACCAACCAGATAAAATAGTAATACCGACACACAAAAAATTGGAAGAGATATTGAGAAAACCACGAAGAGAGATAGACAAGCTGGCGGGACACGGTGAGGCAAATAACAAACGCCTCAGCAAGAATTACCATGATGTCCACAACCGCTCTGACGAGAATGTTACGAAGAATACGAGGATTGGATTACATTACAGCGTGTGAGATATGAAAAAACGACCCAGCTGTCCTTGATTGCATAGGACCTCTATTGATACAATAAAGCTGTACCACTTACGCCTATAACTAATAAAGACGCAGCTAACCAACTAATGGAAAATGTGATCCGTCAAATGGCCAGAAATTAAGACGGTGACATCACAACGAACGGTCCATATCCTTATCTAAATTACGGGTGTTTTTATAGAAAACAATTAACGCTGTAACCCTTTAAAGTTAGATGGGTTGTGATTTTAGGCCGCGACTTTTTGTTAATAATGTAAAATTGACTTACATAAATGAGAAGGAAAGCTCACAGTTGTTTATAAAGATTTTATACACTTAGTTTCCAAAATATTTGCAGATCATGCATGTATAATAACGACCTCTGTGGCGCGGCGGGCGAAGGTCTGCCTGCGGCGCAGAAGGTTGTTGGTTCGATTCCCGCCTTGGGACAAATGTTTGTACGATTTGCAAATGTTTTTTTCAGGTGTTGTGATCGTTTTTTATGTATAATAAAAATATCTATCTATGTGATGTATTGTCTTATGTATATCAGTCATCTAGTGCCCATAACATAAGCTCTGCTTAGCTTGGGGCTAGATGATGCTGTGTGGGATTGTCCAGCATTATTTATTTATTTATTTATATGTCGTAAGAATAAGTATGAAAATGAAATAAAAAGCCGTGCGAAGCAAAATAAGAAACTATATAATAATAACCATGGCTACGTATAGAACTTATAGCTTGCAACTGCCTACTCTCGGGAGTGCCATCTGCATGGGTGTACCGCTAGCCCGCTAGCCTCCAAGGTCCTTTTTCAATTCAGCCGCAACTGCGGTTACGGTTACGGGCACTATATTAGGACTATAGAAAGATATGTATACTAAAACTTAAACGTTCGTAAGTTATTTTGGATGAGCGAGATTCCCTAAGACATTTTTTTTTACTTAAAAGGGAATCTCAAACACCGTTAAATTATTGTACATTCAGTTAAACATATAAATATTTTGTATTTGTATTTCTAAAAGATAATAGAACCTTGCGACAAAAAGTCGCGTCAGCAAAATCTTAACTTCACGGCAGCCAGCAGGTATAAAATGATCGTACAACCATGACAACGAGGGGAAGTTAGTGTGGTGACGTGGTGAGCGACATAGAATTCGTTGAGATAATTAAGCGGTGCTGGGCGTTCGTCGACAATGATCGTTCAGTTCAAGTGCCCACTGGAAGGGGCTTCAGGAAGGAAGGATCAACGAGCATGGTGCAAGTTGAACAGCTTGCATTTTACTATTGAAGTAGGATATCTCAAAAGAATAACCAGATTCGTATTAGCCCGCTTACATTCCATTACGAATTCGTCAAATTACTTTAGTTTCTATGATAAAAAAATAAAAACAAATATTCATGAAAACTTATTGCTAGACAAAACAAAAGTGCACTTAATAAATAAATATAGATAAGTATTACAATTTGGCCTGAACTAGGTAATCCTGTGTTTCAGGCGACAAGAGTGCTAAAAATCTATATATATAAAAGAAAGTCGTGTTTCTTACAACACTTATAACTCGAGAACGGCTGGACCGATTTGACTGAAAATTGGTGAGAACCAGGAGTCTAACATAGGATATTAAAAAAAAACATTTGACAAATCGATTTCCACGGGGGCGAAGCCGCGGGGCGCAGCTAGTTATTATATAAAAGAATCACTTGTTATGTTAAAGGCATTTAGTTAACTTACTTTGTAGAATGATACTTGTTTATGTTTTGTTGATCGAACTGTAACAGTTCTATAAATTTTTTTCCATTGCGCAGACGCCGAAAAATATGGATTTTATCCATCCAGGATCTATATGACAAGATATTCAAGATATTGCAATTGACTGAAAATAATGAAGAGAGAAACGGGAGACGTTTGTCCAGCAGTGTGTAGTAACAAGTTGTACCAACTTCAGTGAATCAATAAATGTATTTTCGTTCTTCTTTCTTCATATACAGGATGCCACGAAACATGTGTACTAAGCCGATAATAAATTGATCTCTTCAGAGTCCGAAATCACCCCGATTTCGGACTCTGAAGAGATCAATTTATTTATTTTTAAAGTGAAAAATAGTATTTTTTCTTTATATTCAAGGTTTTTACTTGTAATTATACAATCATTTTTTTATTGTTTACAAATTTAATGTTATTTATTGTAATAATTTAATGACAAAACACTGAAAAACCAAGCAAAAACAGTGAAAATATCCAGCTCAGCTTCCATAACTTGCACCAAACCACATCTGTTGCTCCAGCCAGGTGAGAACGACTCCCATTTGTAAGGAAAAACAAATTGCCACTCTCATTACGTCATTCGGAAAACTTCTCCGTGATTTCACAGTCCATTCAATTTTGATGGCGTTATTAGAACTTCCCTTTGTGACTTTCTCGGGTTGATTTTTGTGACCGCTAAGTTATTTATTCGTAGACAGTGGTGGCTTATTCGAAGGTTGGTTGACTAAATAACAATTTATTTTAGTTACTTGTCCATTCAAAGGTTGCCTGGAAGGAATAGATTGTTTGTTATTTTCTGTTTTTCTCTGTCTTGATGTGCAATAAAGCGTATTATATTGTTTTGACCTATTTATAGTTTAAGCAAAGATAGTTTTTTATGCCAGAATAGTGCAGGCGAAGCCGTGGAAGTAAACATATGTATCTATGACACTACATTTTTTAATTTTGCACTGGGTCTACCTTTGGGCCATTGCACTTATTCTGCATTTCATTGGCGCACGCCCAGTCTTCCTTACAATATGTTTGTTCCAGATTTTGTTACGGGCGTAAAGCTTTGTAAAACCACCGGGATAGATCAGTCTGCCGCCCTACCTTTAGGCTTATATATAGGTATGTTTGCTAGATTGTCAAAGTGGAAACCTATTTCCGCAAACTCCACTCAACTAGCTGGGAAGATAATTCTGAACCGAGATTCCTAGAAAGTTTTTGTGTCGGTGGCCAAGATCCACGTCGTTAGACCACAAGAACACAGTAAGTTAGTAAAGCTTGCAATAAATAAATTAAAAAAAATAATGGTGGTCAATTCACACAGCATTATCTAGCCCCAAGCTAAGCAGAGCTAGATCATTTATCTAGTACCTATGTATTATACAATTATAGGTACTAGATAACTGATATACATACATAATACAATACATTACATAGATATATATTTTTATTAAACATAGAAAACGACCAGAACACCCGAGACAAATATCTACAGATCGTACAAATATTTGTCCCGTGGCGCGAATCGAACCCTCCTGCGTTGCAGGCGGACCTTCGCCCACCGCGCCACAGAGATCGTCAATGAATGGAGAGTATTAACCCTCTAAATAAAACAAAGATAGTGCAGTATTGGTAGCCGCCGTCTTGTCGCATTGACAGGAAGTCGGGCCGTAGTCATTTCACAGTCGGTCGCGTTTCAATTTGCCGTGGCCGCGTCTGTTTATCGACGGGTCTGTTCTTGTTATATCGTGTGAATTTTCCGTATACATATCTTACTACTGAGTTTTGAACTTTTTGGGTATTGTCAAGGATTCTTGAGCATGGGCCTTTAAGGACTAGGTTATTTAAAAAAAAATACTAAAACTTTATTAAAGTTCGTGCTCATTTGTAATTCTGCGACACAGTATTAAACTACTGCAGATGACATCGTTTTTCAAAACTGTTTTTTGTTCCATGTCATGTACCAATAAACGATTTTATTATTATTTTTTATTTGAAAGGCTCATTTCACAACCGCTTTCAGGTGTTGATTAATTTTTGCTTTTTGATCCTAAGCAATATGGTTGAAGAATCACTTTCAGGACATTAGTAAAGGCAATACAAATATTATGTATATTTTTTATCCAAATTTATGGATACAAAATATACATTCATATTTTACTATAAAGCAATACAATTAAAATAATTATGTGAAAAAGTTAGTTTTTTTATTACCAAATTCACCCAGAAACATTATCTTCAATCAAGGTGCAGTAAAATTATGTTTCGCAAATTGTTAATAATGTATGTACGCTACGTACCTACCCAAGCACAGCAGGAAAATGAGCATAGCGTGAATATAAAATTGTGGTACATTTGGTTCGACAATTGCGGTTTCCATCGAATTACAATGCAAAATAAGCCCTTTTGTATCACGCGCTGGCCTAATTATTGAAACATTACAATAATATCATTAAATTGTTACGTCCCAAACAAATTCAGTGTCTGTATTTAATAATAATGATCGGTCCTGTGAATGTGATAATACTTTATTTATTTATTTAATTCGGAACACCATCAGCTACTATAATATCTATAGACTTAAAAATGACAACAGAGAGCTAATAATAGGTATTCACTGATAGAATCTAAATAAGCTAAATTATGTGTGAACACTAACAACATTGTGACAAGAAAGAAAGCGTACTTTTGTTCGTACTTAAACTAGTGATAAAAATAATAGAAAACATAAAACATAATATAACACAATTATCAAGAATCAACCTAGACTAGACCTAAGTTAAGTGCCAAAAAATCAAGAGACATGTGACGCCTTGCCTTGTGAATGCTGGTATGAACTTCTATACTTATGTGCTGCAGATGGGCTCCGTTCTCATTTCCCTTGTTTCTTTCTTGTATGATCCTATTTAAAACTTATTCCACGCTAAGTTACTAACTAAGCTCGTCTGTTTTAAGCTCAAGTCAAAAATTATTAACGTAAACACTAATGCCTTCGTTCCGGAGAATTCATAACGAGTCAGACTTTTGGGCAAATTGCAGTCGTAAAAATGCATTCCGACAAGGAGTGTGTAAATAAAAGTAATAAGCGAGAATCGCCTCCGAGGCGTGCAGCGAACCGAAACAATATTTGACAAGCAGTAAATATTAAATTGGACGTAAGCATCGCAAAAAACCAAACAAACCAACAATCATAATCCAGCAAACGGCAATTCATCGTCAGTTAAATCTTACAAGGCGAGTGTGTTAACAATGGAACAATTTTTCATAGCATTGTTTGGAGCGTGATAAAAATAGATGCATAGATATGTCTGGAGACCTGACAGGTTTAATTAAATTCGCCGCCAGCGCACTGTTTAATTTTAAAACAAATCTAATCAATACGAGACGTGGGCCAAAATGTGAGCGTGCAAATATTGTTTCTCGAGCAGCGCATTGGGGAATTATCATGATGATAAATAAGATACACGGCCGCCGGGACAGGGAAGCCAATCACCATACATCACGAGGTAACACACGAATAAAACGCCGCAAAAACTTATGCCTGTTTTTGTGAACAAGTGCTGAAGGGAAACAAATTGTGGCAAGGGAGCGATGGCTATCATGCTAGGCGCCTTCGGAGACGTGAAGAACTAATTAAGATCGGACGCTTTTCTAACGCGATAACTTACGAGTCGTCTGACGGACGGCTGGACGTGTCTGTATATTGGCACTCAAAACAATTAACTTTTTGCTGTATTCTACTTTATCTAAACAACGGCTATATTTTGTTTGTTTAGTGACCTCCCCGTGGGGTTTATGATTAAACGATCAGTTATCGATGCATCAAATAAATTAGAGTTCAATAGGGTTTTTTGATGTTATGAAAGAACGGTATCATAAAAAGGAGACCCTTTACTTCACAGCTTAACTTGCTAATTTAATTAAAAAAGCAAGGAAGAGGTAAGTAAATCACGAAAGTTTCTAACAAAATAAAATATAAAAACACAAGCGCTAACTAAACGCCGCGGCGCGATCGAAGCGTGAAATAAATAAAATGGAAGCGCCTCGCGTAAACGAGAAAAAAGGTATAAAAATTGTGGCGTTAATTTTCCAGCGAGATTTCCCAGCAGTGCTGGGAGTGGTAGAAGGCGTGCGCTGGACACGTGAATTAAAAATGTTAACAATGCCATCCCGACTGGCTCCTTAATGAACCCGGCGACGGCATGGCAACCCCAACCCCGGGGCTACGAGGACTACCACCCGACTCTAGAATTCTATACAAAACGCTTGCATTTCAAACTGATCCGGCGAAAATTATATATTTCTTCTTTTGGTTACAGTTTGCTAAAAGGACGCATGTTTCTCAAGTTACGAGTAGTTTTAAATGACTGCAGTAAATTAGATTTAAATTAAATCTGTAAGGTAAATATTACAGGGACGCAAAAAGCAGCTTTACATTAAATTTTATTAAAACTCATCTCGTCAAAGAATTTCGTTTAACAACGTTTTTAAACTATTCATCGGTCTGCCTGCTATATTAATAGGTTACACTTTTTTTTTTAAATTCTTTCCTTCCTTTGCGTTATTGTCTCTTCTATTCACACGTGGTGTTGCCATGACGTAAAAAGACCATCAACATCGTAAAATAAAATCTTAATAGGAAATCTCTCATCATAATAGGAAGTCGTTCACCCATGAAATTTATCTTCATAAACGTGTCTGATAACAAAATTGTTGACACAAAACTCCTTATCACGAATTTTTAAGTGTTCATAAGCAAATTGGCTTCGCAAACACCTACGGTGGGAAATGTCAAAGGGATTGGCAATTTGTTCCATGAATATTTAGCGTTATAGCCGAATAATTACCTTAGTAAATAACAAGCATAGCGCCCATACCATAAAAGAGTAAAATTTCAAGGAGAAAAAAGCGTTATTGAAAAAGAGGCGAGCCTGATATATAAATAAAATACGGGTTCAGCTATCGGCGGCTTGTTATCGCATGCCTCCATCTTGGTTATTTAGCCAAAATGGCTGTTATAGTAAAGGCCGTGGGCATATTTTCCTTTGAACAGCGTCGGGGCACCGCCACCTCGTTATAATAATGTGAACTTGGGGAATTGCGACGTCCACGGAGTCGAACCTATCGGCATCTGCGGTATTTTTGCGGTGTTCATTGATATAAATATCTATTGAATTACGGTACTTGAATTTTGAAATAATGCTATTTTTTACTTCTATATTTCAAATTCACAACTCTATCTTTGCTTTCTTGTCCGTTGCACTCCACCGACTTACTTCTTACCACATAAATTAAACATATGATTCTATGTTATAATAATGTTTATTAAATAAAAGTAAAGAAATAAATTATGCTGGAAAATTTACTCAGACCCCGAAGTAATCATAGCTCCTTTTGTTATGAGTAGGTACTAGATAACTGATATGTTTTGATTATACACTACATACAAAGATATACACTTTTATTAATTTGTAAGAAATATCTGGAGATTGTACAAACTTTTGTCCCGAGGCAGGAATCGAACCCGTCGGTCTGCCTGTTCGCCTGCTGCGCCTCTGAGGTCGCCAAAATAACTTTAACAGTGCGTCAAAATCTTTCAATAAAAATTATAGGTAGATTAGATGAAAACTACTGCACACCATCCCCTGTGCGTGTCAAGTGAGAATTTCTTTTACATACATAATAATTGCAAGTTGTCTTGAGGCGTCACGATTCAGATGCATAATGACAAAGTGCATAGTGACGTAGAAATTGCTCTAGGCATCAATATGTAGGGTTGCACCGTCGTCAGCTGTCGAAACTGGCATTGAAAACTAAACCTTTTGTCGAGGCGAGGCATAATAACAATTTAGTTGGTAACAATAACCATAAACAATTTTAGTAATATATATAATTAACAAAGTTGTAAAAGATTGTAAGTTACAATCAAATATGTAATACAAACAAATTAGTATTTACAACTGAAACACTTGAGCTAACTGCAGACTGTAACAAACAATCTTCAAGTAGATCAACTCATTCATATCAATATATTAAGATAATAATAGGTACATTTAATAGAACATTACTTTACTGCACCATCAAAACATTAAAAAAAACAAGAATAAATTTACTATATGCATATTTTTTATCTTAACGACTGAAAAAAATGGTTACTTCTCATTTAAACAATTTCGTGATCGGTTCTGGACATAACTAGCTGCGCCCCGCGGCTTCGCCCCCGTGGAAATACATGTGTCAAATGGTTAAAATGATAAAAAGTCCTATGTCCGTCTCCTGGTTCTAAGCTACCTCCCCACCGATTTTCAGCCAAATCGGTTCAGCCGTTCTTGAGTTATAAATAGTGTAACTAACACGACTTTCTTTTATATATATAATAATGTAGATATATAAGTACCTACCTACTTTATTAAAAACAACGCCTATCCGAAAAACAACTACAGCCTTTTACTGATTATTCGTAACACTGTCTTCGTTGCAAGTTAAAAGGCTAGTGCGGATAAAGGAGGCAGTTGACATAAAATCCTTCTCATAGTCAAATAAAAACGCTCTACGATGCACTTAGCAGAGGCAATTAATGACAAAGTAGCATTTAAACAAAAGAGCACTAAAACTACTGCGATTTAAATTATTCCCTCAACAAAACAATCTTAATGCGCAATGACACATCCAATGCTGCTTTATCTCGGACCAGAGCCGGTTTGCAGTTCCGAGACAAGTGATGTCCGATCCAGTAACCGTATAATCGAAGACATTCCATTTTGAGGACTTGGAAATGAAACCTAGAAACCTACGTGATAAAGTTCAGAGTCAATTGTAAAGTTTTGACGGATAAACTTTAGTATATCGGAATGGTTGAGTGCAGTTGATGCGTCGCTCGCGCATCAATGATAACTTGAATAATTTGCCATGCGATAATCATGCCGCTCTGGCTGTTAAAAATGTAGTTTTAATAAATTGTTTCGGAGTTTCAATAATTCTTGCGTATAAATTACCACCTTTTCGGATTCAGAGCGATTTCGGTTGAAACCATCAACAAATTCATTGTTTATGTATTGAATTATTCGGATGTTTCAGGAGACCAGGATTTCTGATAGGAACCACTGAATATTGGAAAATGCGCAAAGACAACCGATGACAAGTGTATGCGACACATTGAAAGGAATTCGATTCCGAAGCGAAAGCCTAAGCGTTCAAACCTAATTGGATTCCGTTTACAATAAGACTCAGACAGCTAATTTCGCAAAAATAAAATTTGCTCACAAAGGCAACGCAAAGAAGCAAATAAAATTTGTATGTGTGAAGACAGTTAAAGCGAGATAACGAGACGGCTCAGAAAGGGCTCAAGATGATGGCACTTTCAAAAGCAATCTGCCCGACGACTAAAGACGTAAAATGTTTGAATGTAATTGCGCGAAGGAAAATGTATGAGACATAGAGTATGGGATATGTGTATAAGTGAAATAAGACACGACACAAAGTATTCCTATTAGCAGATGTTATAGATCACACGGGTATTATTAACGACGACATAATGCGTAAACACGTGAATTAAAATCGTTTATCATTTAAATTGTGTATTACGATTATCTACAGCCATGCGAACTGTATCTAAGCTTCCTGATATGCATCCATTATTGAAAATTCCCAGTACAGAATAACTAGTAAAAATTTAAGATAATTAAGTTATGCGTTGTCTTTTGTCTGCCTCCGAGGTAGACCTAGCCTAGAAAACGATTTCTTCGCATTCCTGGTTGATTAGGATCTGGCCAATTAACGCGATTCTTATCTCTTCTCTCTTATTATAATATCTTAAGTGTTTAGCAAGACATTCGCCCAGCAAATAAAAAAAAAATTATTCGTTTGGTTGGGTCTAAAGAAAACTGTTGGTCAATTTATAATTATAAAAGCATACTTAACACCGAAAAATAAGAATAGGTCACCGTACAAAATAACAAATGTCATGAAATAAAATTTAAATAAGACAGTATTTAAAACTATCGGCACTTTTAAGTTTAGAACTTACGATACTACAGTAATAACTTCTCATTTAGATGAGTTAAGAGAAATATTTGTAAAGTTTCTTTATGCCACTTTTCTTCCGCCGGACAGGGAACGGACCGTGATCTAAAAAGACAACGTTATCAGATTTAATTAACAGACAAACATTTGTCAATGACTTTCACAAACATTATACGAACAAGAATTACGCTGATTATATTTTTCGTCACGTCGCGCGTCGCGTCGTGTGGCTTAGAATTTGCATCACCCAACTCTTCCCGCGGGTGTCGTAAGAAGCGACTAAGGCATATCCACCGGGAGACGGGCAGCCCCGCCTTCCTTCTGCAGAACAATTTACCACCGAACTACGATCCCTAAACGGCATGTCCAGTGGGGGGATTATTGGCATTACCCCCTTCGGATAACAGCCAATAAAGCGCTTATAAGGAAGAGGTCTGCGTCCAACAGTGGACCAATAAAGGCTGTTGAGGTGAGGTGAGTTAACTTGATAATTGAGGTCTATCTCGTCCCTTATACGTTACGGCACCAGCGTATGGGTCGATTCCTATTCTGTGTGGAGTTGTCATCAAAATCTTCAACAACATTTTTATCGTAAGCCGAGTATTTATTGAAATGATGACAAATAACAAAACGGATTGAACGAATAAAATCACCAGCTTCATAATTATAAGGGGCTTTACAAGTCGTAGGTGCATGCATTAGCATGCGCCCATTCATACAGCCAATGATCTATGACAAAAACTGGTAAATATTTTAATATGGCCGCGTTTATTGACGATAAATTATCTTGCTCCAAGTTTCGGAGACCGTGGAAGATTACTAAATAACTTTCGGTCCAATGATGTGAAGGTAGTGCTTAAACAGTTATGATTGTATCGTTTATCAATAATCTAGACGTGATCGATGTTGCTTTATACTAAAGGTGATGGAGTTCGGTAGTAAGTTATCAGCAACAAATGCCGTAAAGTAATGGGTGGCTGGGTATGTGGTAGTACGCTAGAGGTCATAGGTTCAAACCTTGGGAAAGTGATTTGACGATGCTTTTCCGTTTCGACAGACCAATTCTTACCTGTTCCAGTAAGTTATGATTACGTTTATTGCGGTTCATTCTTTTGCATACGACATTCGTTCTCAACCCCGCAATTTATTACTAGAACAGTTTAATAGCCTTGCGTTTTAAAATTGCTTTTAAGTTCCTTTCCCTATTATTCCAGCGTATGACAAGTATAATATCGTGCTTCTACACATACGTCTTGCATGAAGTAGATGTGCAATTTAACTGTCAACAGTTAAACTAGTTTTTTCTTACGAGTGATCCATCCTGTTGGCATTCTGATTGCCCTTATATTTACCTCGCTGGTTACACCTTATACCATACCCATAATTTTAGTAAACGACGTCCTATCAATCCTACAATAGAATTGATAACTGACGTGTCGAAAGAAAGAAAATTATAGCCTTCATTATTCGAATACTTTTATTGACTTTGAAGCCGATAGTGATTGTAAAACTAGAAAAGATTTTTTTACCATTTATATAAGTTACTGAAAAGTAACAGCCACAAGTAATTAAGTAAGTCACGTGACTAGGTACGTATTTATTTACCGACTTTGAAAAAGGAGGTTCTATGTTTGGCTGAATGTGTGACTTTTTATGAATGTTCGTCGATTTCTCCGGCGTCCTTTAGTGGCCGATATGCATGATTATTTTGCAGTGGTGTAGAAGATGATCCCGAATGGTCCCATATATTCGTTATTTCCGAGGAATAAGGAATATTTCTTACGCAATATTTCAAAAATAGTTTAAAACTAACGAATTCCAAGTAGTCTTTTAGTTTTTTCACAACAAACAAATTATTTAAACTGTAACCGTATTTATACAACTGTGATTGCAATACCAAGTTTTTGTTTGTGGACTAGAAATGAATTATTTTGATAAAGTTTTGAATTTGAGTAACGTTGCTGAAAGTTCTTGAGTGTAGCAGACGTTTCAGCGAAGTTTGGAGTCGGGCAGATCTAGGCTGCGGCTACAACATCATTATCGTTTTTAGATCTTGGAATTGTGAGTTCTGAAGTTTCGCTTTTCATCTCATCTCTATTTCTAACTAATCACTACATAGTACTACATAAGCAGTGTAATTTTTTTTTCATTTAAATATTAAATACTTAAATTTTTTAATCGACGGCCGGGCAAACGTCCGCCTGCGACAAAGGAGGTTGCGGGATCGATTCCCGTTTCGAGACAAATGTATCTACGATCTGCAAATATTTGTTCCGATACTTCTGGGTATTTTCAATACAATACAATACAATAATTCTTTATTGCACACCATAAAAACAGATACACTGGACAGGAAAAAGACAAATAAAGAATGTGTTGTACAATGGGCGGCCTTATCGCTTAAAGCGATCTCTGCCAGGCAACCTTTGGATGGACATGAAGAGTTAGAACAAGTATAGACGGTGGCGTGTTATATAGAATAATATTTAATTGGGACATACTAACAAATACATATTGACAGCTATAAGTATAAATAAAAACATAAATATATAATATAAAATACACATAAATATATAATATAGGTATGATGTATATAAATTAACAGTTTGATGCTGAGTTAAGGAAATGTTCATCGATCTAACTATCTATTTAATGTATTGTATTATGTAATTCAGTACCCATAACACAAGATCTTCTTAGCTCGGGGCTAGATGCTCTGTGTGTTGTGATTGTCCAACCATTTTTTTAATTTTGTTTATCACAGCCGTTTGTTTTATTGAAAAACTTTGGGAGCGTGTAAAACTAGGCATTAAACATTTGAGAAAACCTTTAGAATTGATGTCGCATAATTATATCCATTGTAATGTAAAAGACCACGTGAAACCACGGACGTTGTTATTGTTACGAAAGTGTAATAGAAATCATACACTAATAATGAGAAAAAAACTCCCGAAATTACGTTTAACCTAATCTTAAGTCGTGTGAGATCAAGAGTCGTTAAAATTCTACGTATACACACAATACTCGAATTAAGGGGAACACCGCGATTAGTGTCACTGCAATTTCCTATTTCAATTTTAATGTTGCTTTGTTATTTTGATTTCTATGTTACCAATTAACTTCCAACATTTTAGTTATACATATGTACTTCGGTTAGTATATTTTCATCGTTAATATTTTCGTACCTAAACCGGTAAACGTAAAGTGTTCTTAATTTCTCTTAATTTGTTGTTATCGGTTTCAACTTCAACATTGAGTACTGATAAAAAAAGTGTAAGCCGATTATATTTATCAGGTCCAATGGCTGCGAAATATAATTGATTACCATTGTATATCTTTTTAAAATATCTACTTAGCTCCATTTACATTGGAGTTCCGTAAAAAATGTGAGAGATATTAAGAAACGCAGCGTTCGCTTTCTAAAATCTATCGAAATTGCCACCAAAGTGTGACCGATTAGCGTTTTTATTTATTATTTTATAGAAAATATTCGCCACAAAACTTAAACAATAAACCCAAATTATTTCCTGCGGTGTAATTTAGAAAGTTTTTCCCGTGCAAATAAACCGTAACTGTTATTTCTTGTTTCATCCGAAACCGTTATAATTTTCATGGATCGCTTGCTTCGGTCCTATTGCCGATTGGAAATTATTTTGAGGTTATAAAAAACAATGGGTCCACCTCACCGAAATTGATCGATCCCATTCCATCAGTTTATTTTTATGAGAAAGACACAGTTTACCTGTGTCTTTCTATAAATAACGAATTACTACTTAATAAAACTGAAATTATGCTAATCTTATTAACATACAAATAATACCTAATAACATAAAAAAGACGAGCTACTTTATTCCAGCTGTGTAAATATTTTTGCATGACCCGTGTTGCCGTTAGTTAATTTTGGCAGTTACGCTACGGCCCGGATAGCTCAGTCGGTAGAGCATTGGACTTTTAATCCAAGGGTCCAGGGTTCAAGTCCCTGTTCGGGCGATTATTTTTGCCCAAATATCCTGGAGCGAGAAAAAAAGCAATATAAAACAAAGAATACATCAATAAATCCATATTATGCAAATAGTGCCAGAGTGCCTATCTTCCACCATACATATATTTTGTGAAAGTTATTTATACTTTTTCCTATATGACGCTACTATCAGTCAGGCAAAAAGCTTGTTAGGAGTCAGTCGAAATCAAGATTTTAAGTTGTATAAAATAAATGTAAGTTTCATCAAAATAATATTTGAATCAAAACAAAGTATGGCCCAGCACAAAAAGTGATACAAAGGCGAAGTATTCGATACCTTTTCGCAGAATAAGAGGAAAGAATTCAAATTTAAAAGTGAGTTAGGGCCGAGAAAAATTCAACAAAATGAAATAAAACAAAGAATGGGAATGAGCGACAGCGCGTTTGACCGTGTTAGCGACTAAACACGACGAATGTATACCATTCCGGAATTCAGACAAACTTTTTAGCAAGGGCAATTATTTAAGGAATTTGTATGAAAATACACAACATGGCATTGAATAAATAATTCAACTTTATTCAAAGAGGCTCATAGATTGACTAATAAGATTTGATACAAGCTAACTGAGGCGTGAAATTTGAATCAAAGTCAACAAACAATTCCGTGGGTATAATAGCAACGAATGCCAAACTTCCGAACTCCATTAAAGCGTCCAAAGTTCCCATTCGGAGGCGAGCGGGTGAACTAAACGCAGAAATGTATATTTTATTCATCCCTACGACACGCCGCATTCGCGATTGGTCCCCGATAAAACTTTGCTAAGCTAAAATAAGGAACAAAAATAAGTGTACCTGTCACTCGGACCTTGTTCTTGTTTCTAAAATTTGTATAAAATATTCCGATGCGGCCGCGTCTGGCCGACAATGCCTTTTCGTAGCGAATAAAAATACTAACATAAAAACAAAAACACAATATGTATTGTATCTGGAATACAATTTGAGCCAAAAATTAACACAAGTTCTTAAAAACTGGTACAAGTTGACCCGACACTATTAGATATGTGAACAGGATATTTGATATATTTAATTTTGAGATATCAACTGCGCTGCGGCTGATCCGGACGCTGATTCTTCAAAATTCTTTAACTTTTTGATACCGAGCCGCTCTTCCATCGTTTCTTCGAAATCGAAACAAAATACGTGTCAGTTATTCATTAATGTCCCTGTTCCCTAAAACAACGCCCTTGTGTCCTTTGTGGAAATATTTTGACGCTTCGACGGCCCAGTTCTTTTGTCGCTCGTTTTTCTATTCCAATCGTGGGAAATCTCACAATCGAGCGTGAAAAAAGCCGCCTTTTGATTAAAATGTTTGTTTGCTTTATAATGAGTTTAATAGATACTTTGATGCTCCGAAGTATGCTCCTGGTGGCATTCACATTTGTTTATGGCGGTCAGGTAAAAAGTAGTTTGTCTAGCGCGAACGGTGTCGTCGGCGGCAGACGATGTCCATCGTCACAATAGCACAATTAAAATGCCAACAAGTCCGGTTGCCAGTCCAATCCAATTACAGTGGACACCGATTCCAAAGAGTAATTGGAACTGAGGCTACACGGGACATTGGAAATAGGTACACGAAACGCGGTAGTAAAAGACTTGCTGTCGTTTGCTTTAACTGCTTAGCATAATTATACCTAATTTAACTTTTAACCGCTTTTATTGCCGCAAACCACAAGTCGGTAGAAAATTATAAAATTACAATTCCCAGAGCAAAAATAAACATCATATTGTTGAAGCAGCATTATAGGCAATTCAATTCTGCTAAGACACTGAAGACTAACAACTAAAGCGGCTAGGGAGGCACAGAGGTTCAAAACATTTTAGCCCTACTTTCTGATCGAAAAGGAAACAATGTTAAACTGTAAAACAAACTGCCAGCAGCGCTTCCCGAGTGCAGTGCATATAACTATGACAAGTTGGTCACAAAGGTATTGACAATTCCAAGCCAGAAGCTAAACAACGACTAAAGGGTAACAAAATTGTTGACTGTTCCTTTGAGGAGTTCGCTTTAGAATTAATTTTCATTCACTTTACATTTAAGCAGCGAAGGATGCTTGTTTATAATAATGATGGCACAATCATGTTCCACAAATTAATTGAGAAGTAGGTTGGTAAATAAATAAATACTTGTCGAAACTAGAATCCAAGTCAAAGACAAAAGGAATCTGATTATCGGACACAGAGGAAAAAACTTTTCAAAGAACGACTACAAACTGAACTAATCTCGGAATCTGAACACTGCTTAGGTCGAACTTTCCGTGAAAAGTACTAAAACAAAGACTGCACTCAATGCAACTATAAGATCTAAATTAAATCGGACGTAGGTAGTTCGCCTGAACAAGGTTTTTGAATTACCGGGCAAATAATTCGACCGTCCCAAATACGATTTATTGAACATATCGCTGGAATATATGAGTCTTATCTACTTCCAATTACTTTTCAACCAAATTTAAGCTTACAACATAAGGACGAGGATGTTTGGGCTAAGTTAATTTCAATGTTTTCGTTATCAACGTTTTAAAACAGTTACGTAATCAATTAGGTACACATATTGATATTTATTAGGCAATGAGTAAAATAAACGAGCAGGCCAAAGGTTACATTGAAAAGCCAGGCTCATTTGAATACCCTGTGCGTAAAAACTGACCAAACTGGCCTCTGTGGCTTCAGTAAATGGCACATATAAATCTGACATACCGAATACAGTATGTCGGATTAAAATGGAATATTGTGAAAAATACGAGACTTCACCTGCATTGTAGGTGTTACTTAAAATGTATTCGAGCATTGTGCGTCACTGTCGTCGCGAGCCGGAGGGCGCGGTACATAAATATTGGGCATGGTGGGCTTGCTCCCGAATGCTATTCTCTGTAAATAACCAGCATCTTTCCAGCGTGAGCAGTGTCCCCAAGCTTCGTGAGTTCTCTCACTAAATCCCGTCCAAAACGAACGAGCCGATATGGTAGGGTAGCGTATCGAGCGATGCTAAGTTACGATCGCTGCGACACGGCCTCGCTAAGTGGCCTATCGTGTTTTGAAAAATTCAAAAACCGAGGTTTTCGTTAAGAGAAAAAACATTGGGATTCGACGGGCTTAGAGCATCGCCATTAATCAGGCTTAAGGGGGTCACGGGGTTTTCCGAGCGATGGCGCCTAGACATTCGGACGCCTGATCCCTCGCTAGGCTGACCCGAGGCAGCCTGTCCTTCCAGTATTCGATTTAGTTTTTTTATTATTCAACATAAAGGTAAAACCTTTCAGAATTTTTAAATCGCTGACTGGAAAATTCATAAAGACTTCGCAAACATTCATAAATTAAATTTCATTCACAGTACAATCAACAATATTCAGTCATGTTTATCAGGGCTCTACTATAGAACTGAAGCAAAGTTCGTTAATCCATCGAGGTTACATACAAAGGAAACTGCGGCGAGCCTGAAAATTAAGTCGGTTCGCTCTATTGCCTTTGAATTAAACCACGGCTTTACTAAAACTGTTATGTTATGTTTACCCACTTGAACCGGGTAAACATTGAATGTTATGAATGTTGTTTTACTGATGAGGAAATAATTGGGATTAGTTTGAAACAAGTGGGATTCCACTCAAAATAAATAAGGACCAAAAGACGGAACTCGTTAAGCCTTTTGTATAGCTTTCAGTTCGAGGATTCTATACTATTTGTTTGATTTGATTGAAAAACATTCCAGATAAGTCAAGTAATTTACCTCATTTTGTAAATCCAGTTCATACTAGATAGCTCAGAGAAACTTTTAAAAAACTTGGAAAACAAATAGCTGAACCAACGCAAAGGCCCGATAACCACATACCATTATCATATATAATTTTAGTTTAAATATGTACCTAATGTGTAACGAAATAATGTAATTGGTTATTAAATAACTAATTTTTAAGGTAAATACCCTGTAAAAATAGAGCTTCATGTTTTAAATAAATAAATACCCCCAAGTCACCATCGGTAACTTGAACATCGCGTAAGAATAATTCAGATCAGATTTTTTACCTTCCGCGTCACTCAAAGGCAATGAGGTGAACAAGACCACGGCAGTGATAATATTCAGGAACTCCTTTCAAATTGCTCGGACGTGTGCCTGATTTCGTCGAAAATTACCGCCTTATAAAACTGGAGCTGTAACTGTTGACCTTTTCGTCTAATGATACGTTTATTCGGTGACTTGTTTGCGCTTTGGGTAATGAGAAATAACGGAGAGAGCGTAGATTGTCATTATGATAACAAGTTTTACAACCTTCATCGTTCAGGGGTTCCGTGAAAGGAAAAACAAACTTTTACCTATATCACCATCATGTCTGTCTATCTGTCAATTGCATGTCATATAAATAAATAAGAAGGCATATTATTGCTTTACATTCAGAAAGGCTAAAACATTTTTCTTGTATTTTTGACTCATGTCATTTATGGATGAATAAGGCAAAGTAGGTAAGGAACCTATCAAGAGACTATAGAATATATTATGCACTAGCTTCTGCCATCAGCTTCGCTCACGTGATGCTTTACTAGAACGTACCTAACGCATAGGATCAGGAATAATTTTTAAAATCGCTGTAAACGTTCCGGGTATTTCCTAATAGAAACAAACTTTGGTGGAGATGGACAATTTCAACTTTTTTAGAATGTTTTTATAGATAAGACAAAAATCCGAGAGGTTGAGCATAAAAATGTCTGTTTCTACATGATCCTATAGGCGCGATATTAATTTCGAAGTATGTCCGTAAATTCGCGAGCTGCGATGACGGCCGCGCCCGGGGCGCATCGTGACCCAACTGTGTGCTCGTTGGATTATTTACGATTTTTAGGGTACCGCAATCAGATGGTACACAGGTACATGAAATTTGTCTCTCTCTCTTTCTCTCTCTGTTCCAGGATAAAAAAACTTCATCATCGTTGAGTTCAAGAATTTTTTACAGGATTTCTTTCCGTTCGAATTCGGGAAAATTACAACGAACGATAAAAAAATCCTGTGTCCTGGAACTTGAGGAACATT
Source organism: Eupithecia dodoneata (assembly GCA_947044415.1). Classification (NCBI taxonomy): domain Eukaryota; kingdom Metazoa; phylum Arthropoda; class Insecta; order Lepidoptera; family Geometridae; genus Eupithecia; species Eupithecia dodoneata. The sequence goes on from OX345665.1 coordinate 5,402,583, forward strand.
TTCGGTAGACACAGGGAGCGGAACCGTGATCATATTTTGACAGCTCTTAATGAAAATATCAATTGAAAATGCGCATGATGGGCATATGTTCCCTTGATAATTGACAAAAATCCGATGGAACGGCGAGCAAATACGCATCTTTACAGCTTGCAGATTTGATTTTAAGTTATACTAAACCCTTAACGCCATATTTCACACACTTGCCCAGCTTATTGTTATGCGGTAAAAACGCGCGAATTCTTAAAGCTGTTAGTCGCACGTGGATCCACGCGCCTTGATAACGTCGTGAACGCAGCATCACTGCCATAAATTTTACCAGCAAATTACAAAGAAGCTTCGCGATTTTCAGCGGAAAATTGTAAATCAACTTTAAGCTTAGTAGACGATCGTCTCTGTCGAATTACCTTAGTCATCTAAGCACGTATTTATAGCCAACGACAGAATTTGCTGAACAGGGTCAATTTTTCACAAGTGTTTTTTAAGTCATTTTTAGAATCCAAGATATTTTATACAATCAAAGACTTATGAATAAAATTTAACAAAAACTGATTCTCCGATAACACAAGCGTTGTGAAATATTTACTATTTTTTTTTTGTTTTGTACCTACCAACGGGTGTTGTTACCCGATTTGTGCTCGAACGAGGCCAATACGAAATTGCTTATGTTCATATAACGATAACTCAACAGTTGTTGGGTTGGAATTAAAATTCATCCTTGACACGTTGAAGTTAAAGTAAAACTTCGCAATTTCTTAAGAAAATGCGAGACAAAATTGAGGTGTTCCCTAGAAAGGGGCCAGTGTAACACAATGACATTTTGGGTAATGCATTTTCAACAGCGAGATTCCAAAAAGCCAGAGTGCTGCGCTCTTTCCCGTTCACTGTCTTATTATTGTCGCAGTAAAAGACAGTCACAGAGAGTTGCTTTTCGAAACTAATCAGAATAAAAGAAACTTACAGGACAAAAAGTTTTGATAAATAAATAGAAATATAGTTTCACAACAACAGAAACCATTCTGGCGGATACTGACTTCGTTTGGAATTTCATTTTCGCGGCAAACAAAGCTTTTATACTGTCACAATTCATTGTGGCAAATGTTCGCACTTACCTAGTCGCTTTGCATTTTCATTGTTTAAATTAAAAGGGGTCTTTGTTCGCATTAGATGTATAAGCTATATCGTTTATCGCTTAAACGTTTTTGAATTGTCTTGTTTAAAATTATTTATCGAAATTTAAAACATAAGTGAAGTCCAGCAATTTGTTTTGCAGTTTGTAACTAAAGGATTTAATGAAAATCAGTTCAAGTGAACTTTTAGCCGCAATAACCGAGAAACCTTTCCGAATCGTCAATATCGGAACCGTGAATACAGGGCGTTACGATAGTTTGAATAGAGAACGCTGCTTGTTTACAATAGCTGCGGGTAGTTCGTGAGCCGCTCTCCATTTAGATGGGAAACGCGTCGATACCGTTCGTGGCTTCGGCGGTCATAAATTCACCACCTTTTTCAGACCTCCGCCGTTAAACTTAAATTAGGGAAAGCGGGGTCGAAAAGTGTATGTAAAGAGGTCTTGTTGTGTTGGCCCCTTCGCCGGCGACGCCTCGGTTATGGAACTTTATGGAATGAAGTGCGTTTATACGCTCTTTGATGTTTGGTTTCGCGCTTTCAGCTTGTAGTGGCTCCCGTGGGGTGAAATAACAAAGTTAAGGGAAGTGCCTAAAGCCGTAACCTAACCTTAAATGTCTACCAACGAATGTTTGCAAATGTTCTAAGGAATAAGTTAGTGTATGTGGGTGGTCTTATTTAACACCTAGCTTGAAATGAACATTTTACGTTTTACTGATTTTGTAATGCATACTAAATCGTAGTTGAAAACACTAGTATGAAAGTAATATAACGTCGTAAAAGGAGTGAAACAAACATTTTCAACGAATGTCTGTTGATTTCAATTAATTGTCTGATGCTATTTTCATAAACAAACTTCCTTATAAAGCTAGCTGAGTATATTGCTCTGCGGCGTCCCTATGGGAAATGCACCAATGTCGCATGTCACTTACAATAAACCTAATCTTTAATTTAGCGGTCTATAAAACCCAAGCTAAATCTCTAACCCCTGAAATCTTAAAATAAATCTCGCAGTTTAAACCGACCATTACTTTTAATGACTGAATTTCTTTTAATCTCCGCGAATGAAAAATGTCTTACAAATCACAGTAAAATAAATCTCATGAGATGAACTATAAAACGCTCTGGAGTAATCTCGTTAAAATCCTTTGCGGGTAGTTGGAAACAAACGAGGGGGAATGCAAGAGGGGGGGTGACTCATGTTGACGCAACTTATGCCATAGCGGTCCTACCTAATTAAATGGGACATTCATTTCGTCTGCGACAATTTTATGTTGACATTTTTTAAAGATTTCACACTATAAAGTTGGGCATTCTCGAAGTGTGACCTCTTAACCGGAAATTTCCTAAGTCCGGCGTGGACGTTTACTAACAAAGCGCGAGAGGGAAGATTATAACTTAATGTATAAAATATGGCTTGTCTAAGTGCTTATTTTTTAAGCCTAAAGAATAAATGATTTTTGACTTTATATTCCTCATACATTTTATAAACATTGAATTTAAAATTTATTGTTTTATTGGAGTTCAAAATGTTCTCTTTTTTCCCTAAATATTGCAATATTTAATTTTCACGTTTAATATATACAACACATAACTTATATTATTGATTGGAAAGCTTTTAATTGGAATTAACTTTTAATTGTAAATAAGGAAGCTACTATAAATACGACCTATGTAATTATTCGCCGTTTATTTTATAATCAATTTTATGGCCTATAAAATAATATGAAAAACAGTTATAATGTTGTGGACATCTAAACAGATGTTTCTAGGTAGAGAGGTAAATATTATTTTTACACTAAATGCTTACATATGTACTCGTATATGTATAAGTGATTGCAACTGTTAAGAACGTGGCATTGGGGCAGTGTCAGGGAATGCCCTGAGACTGCTACAAAATAACGTGCAAATATAACATGTACAGCTACTGAGCTATACATAGCTACTTGTTATATTTGCATTCAAGTAGATAAACATTTATACACGCGTTATCTAATACATATGGAACTTATTTCAGCGATAGGTTCGATATAGATAGACTGACGAAGTTGAGGAAAGGAATCTTCACGAATTCCCTTTGAATTCCCCCGCTTTAATCGAATACAGCTAATTTCTTCCTGTGTTTGTGGTCAGCTTTTTATTGGCCCGTATCGGTAAGGTAGTCGCCACTATGAAGGGCAAGGATTTGAAGTTTATCACGTAGAGGTGTATGTCCATTATCAATAACACTATGCTGGCATGTAATTGCTTTTAGGGATGTATTCTATTGTTTTATTCTCTTACGATTACTTCTAAAAAAGTCTTACAAATCATTAGTTCATATATAATTCGTGAACGGATTCCCTGCGGAAGCACGCTTTTTCCACGCTCCATTATGTTACTCTCTTTTCTTTCCTTGCGTTTCTGAACAATATTTTGTTATTCATAACTTCATTTCAGCGTACTCCCTTAGCGAAGGCATTCTGTAAGTTTTGCTGTAAAAGGCAAAGTGCAGCCAGAGACTCGCAATGCGATGCAACTTGCCACCTCAACAGCAGTATTGTTCTCGGTGGAACTTTCGAGTCTAATTTATATCGATATTGCACCGTCGTCGTACGGCGTGTTCGTCGATCTTTGACACTCCTAGTCCAGCGCCATTCCCAGCAGACACCCGGTCCCGGTTTGCATGAGAAACTTTGAACAACGTAAGGTAGAATTCAAATTAAAGTGGATAGCAAATGGAAACAGCAAGTTGCCTTAATTGACGGATTTATTTAATGGTGCTCTATTGGATGGCTAGAACCACTGACAAAGAACGGAAATTAGACAAGGATTTCACAGAGGTGAGCAAAGCAAATAAATAGAACCCATTTTTCTGACAAGAAAAAAGGTTACATTTTGTATGTAATCGTACCACATAAAATAAAGTAGCATGATTCTGACGTCGTGTCATGACGCGACCCAGAAAAGTCAGTCGTGGATAAATCTCTTCGGTCCCAAACTTCTCGGATGGATAACGGAAATAGTTTCGCATGTGCTACAAACAAAGATGCGGCAAAATTGGGTTCGGAATACAGAATCACGCCGAAAATCAAATTTAGCTTGTATGACAAACATGTCTCGTACAGTGTTTTATTAGCAGTGTATGACATCAAAAGAGGTGTCGTCGCGTGTTGCGCCCTGTTTACGTGTTGTGAATATTATAATACGCCACCGGGTGATGTACGAGAATGTACACAAATTTGCCAAGTTTAGATTAGATCAAGGACGACCGCACGCGACTTAAATCAAAGCAAGTTTTCAGGCATCTTGACAGAACATGGAGCGAAAGATACGCAGGCAATAACATGTACAGTCAAATCTCCATAGATTTTATCGATCACCCCAAACTTAAAAGCGTATTGTCCACTTTGCTTTCTTAACATAAACATAGAATCCCTGATTAAACTAATATTATTTAACTTTATTAGGAACTTGTTATTGACGAGCGTAGACTTCACTTTTAAATTACGTAGCTTGTTAGCAATGTGTGCGAGACCTAGATTCCAATCTAATTTGACAAGTTGTTGTTGTGAGTCGAACACATCTAGAGGTCTTAGTTCAACTTGCACTTAAGTCTTTTAGCGGAATGGAGTTTAGAAAGCTTACTGTTTACAATACTCTAGTGAGTCTTCTCAAGGTGTGAACGCCTATAGTGTATAATGTATCTGTAATTTCCCGATTTTTTCTACGAATATAGAATAATATTTAAGTCATATGCGAATTGGCTGAGAAAACTGTACATTACGGTTTAAGGATTCTTTTAAAACACGCTTTCAAGTTGATGGTTAATTGATAGATAATTTCTTTCTAATATGAACACCATAAACTGGAAATCAGTGTATATATGCATCCCATCCCGTGTCAGGCTAATTGAGCGCAAATAAAAATTTAAGTACCTACTTATACGAAAACGCCACATGTAATGCTGTTTAAAATATGCCATAAGACAACCATAGACTTGCTGGCAACATAGAATATTTGCTTTCATTCTAATAAGGACGTTATTACATTTATGATGCGCTCGGATTTAGGTATCTGAGCCATAATAATAAAACAGTAAAAACGCTTTTTTAAAAATTTATGTGAAAATATTGTATAGTAAGTACTCTTTTATTTTTACGATTCCTGGTTCACTAAAGGGTACCTAAAAACCGTTGATATTTATTAATATGTCTTTAAAAAGGATTAATTAGGACTTTCCTATACTATGTATTGAATAATCTTATAATCTCGTCTCGTAAGTACTGATTGGATCTCAGTCACACATGTCCTTCGTATTGCAATTCGCTCCGCATACAACTGATGATGCCAAATGGAAGTTACACAATATAGCAAACACCAGAGCGCCGGTCAAAGGACCAAGTTGCAAGTTTGCGCTAGTTCGGACGTTTGCCAGGCTCGACCCTAGCTAGATTTACCTATCAATATTTATCAGGTCTCCTGAGCATCGACTGCAAGGTCAGTTTGACTTTCATGAGGTAAAGTCACCAAAATTTTTGAATTCACTCTTTACAGAAATTTAAGCATTTCTGTAAAGAGTGAATTCAAAAATTTTGCATTTGGTTCGAATACAACACAGAGGAGTTCGTTTTCTTTGTTACTATACATTACAATACAATAACGCTTTATTGCACATCAAATACAGAACAAAAAAAACAGTAAAGAACAAACAAACAAAGATACAGATGCACAATGGGCGGCCTTATCGCTAAAAGCGATTATCTATCGAAGTTTATTTGTTTTAGTTTTCTAGTTAGGTCGTCTAAATTCAAAGGTCACCAGTGTCATCTACCTACGTGAAAACGCGGTCAATAAAAGCCACCACATACACCCAACAACAGAGACAAAAAGTCCAAGCTCATACGCCTAGTTAAAATGCGAGGATACGACGACATTTCAGATTGGGTACATTAAACTTTATACGGACGTCGCTAAATTGGACTGTGTTGGCTAGTTTGTACTTTGCAAGTTTTTTCTTTTGCGGAGTCGTCGAGGGCCGGGAAATGGTCGTAGACCGGGTAATTCTGTTAAAAGTTTCATCAGAAAGTGCGAATGTTCGCGGAAGCCACGCGTCTGCCTTCCTTTCCTCCTACAAGTTTAATTCGCTTCAAAATAACAAGAGCGGGTGGTATAAGCCCGTCTATTTTCAAATTAAAAAGGGGCAGATTATCGTGTTTATATTCAGGACAGCGGCTGACAACAAGACACTTGTGTCACGATCACGAACCACGAATGAATAAGCAATTACCGATTGACGGACATCAACGGCTCTTAACACTCAATTAAAAATTTTATAAATAATTCATTGAATATACGCACTCACGTTGTATTACTTTTATTCAATGAGATGGAGTGGTGAGCGACATACGACGAATACAAATGTATGACAGTCATTAGGTGAGTTCCACCGCTACTATGGGACTGCTTGGCGCCACGCTCGCATTTTTAATAATGATGATATGGATCGTTTTACCGTGCACTACATTTCACTGTATACCAGATTCGATTTTCTACAATTAAAGTGCCGTTTTAAATTGGACCTTCATGAATATTGAGGTAGCGTAAAATTTGTCCACTTATAACAAGGCATTAAGGAAATGTGCTAGTAACAAGCCACTTATCGACGCATATGGTTAAAAGGGCTGTTACCGCCAGCATCTCAGCAGGCAGAGCTATGTATGAGCGCAAGGAGAGAATCAAATTAATTCAGAACGTCAATAATACAGTAGCCAATGAGGAGTCCGCCGCCACCGCGCATCCAAGCAGGCTCGTGTCATATCCGGCCGTGCGAAACGGATGTTCTTATTACGAAAATATTATGCAAATTACAATATCAGTACCATATCCCTTTACGGCTTCTGTTCTCTACGCCAGTGGTCTCGTCATTTACATCTTATTATTAGTATATTTTGGGGTACAATGTCGAATTTGAATAGAGTTTCGTGTCGCCCGCGGCGTTGTGGGCTGAATGAGAAGTATTTTCACACGAACACCGTCCGCAGGCGAATCTACTCGTACTTCTTGAGTTAGAACACAAGATTATTTATATTAATAACGCACCCAAATCATCAGCCAGTGCCACCATGCAACAATAAAAACGTATCTATAATTGGGACCCTTGAGGATCCAATCGTTAAGCCTTTATAACCGTTTAATCGAAGTTAAGCAGCAGGCATATTACCTTCCCGCTTTTGTGAGGCGGACACAATCGTTAAGTCGACTAAAATAAATTTCGTGGGAAGCTTCCTAACTCCTACCAAAAGTCTACGCTGGTTGTAAATGGTCCTTCCGCGTCGGATCGAAGGTACATATTGGCGTGGTTTTAGAATACTCGATGATAAAGTTATTGAAAGTGGTAATAAGATTAACGGCTTTTTCGGTGCGCGTAAATCACGATGCATTACGTCGCCGATGACAGCGAGTTCGTATAGTATTACCAGTGGATTAATTGCACTCCCGTCGGCTGCGAGCACGGCCACTGGGGCGATGCTAAGAGCGTGCAATACGCGCCATCGCATATTCCTATCAAAATCCCTTCAGAAATATGTACATCTGAATCACCTTGTACGTACGTTGACCGCGCACATTTTGGATATGCATCGTTTATTAGCACATGGTAGGAAATGAAATCATCGGATTGGGTTACATTAAACGTACAATATTTAGGTCAATGAACAGCTAAAGCTGGTACAAATACCTATCTGATACGCATGGTATCATTTTAATTTGGAACCGCTCTCGATTATTACCGAGAAACGATAAGGAACTCGAATTACAAGCTCACCTCTCGCCTTTAGAGTAAATGGTATCCGTCATTATCGGTAAGTGTAACGAGCTCGGTGGGATCGCAACAAATCATCGCAAGCACCGACCGTGCCCTGTCGCTCACTGCCAAAATTAATTTCCCGTAAAATCGCTTAAGCGATCTATCTTTTCCGGGAAAAATAATTCTGAACTGAGTAATAATTTCGTGAGGTACGCTTAATCTGCAGGGTGCTCTTTCATCTCGATAGGAGTTGAATCTGCCCACTTGTTTTATACCGGTAGGTACGTACGGCGTGCAAGCAAATTATTAAGTTTCCATATAGGGTTTGAAGCGCGATGCGCGGTGCTCTCCTTTAATAGACTCTAGTTGTTTTTCATAAAACGACTTGTCATTTTTAATGGGAGATACAAGTTGGTTACAAATGGGTGACACTAGTTTTTGTGCGTGTTTATTTTGGTTCATTGAAAATGTCAAAGCAATGAATTTATTTATAAAAATTTGTCAAATTTTAACTGGAAAATGTTTTTGACTTTGCGGTTTTGTTAAACTGGCCCCTTAACACTTGGTACACAGGTACATGTCCCAAGCCAACAGAACCAAGTGGCGGCTGGGCAGTGAAAGCGATATACTACAGTGATCCGGAATTTAAAAAAAAAATAGATCATCAGGAATGTATGATGGTGTGTGTACTCTTATATCCGCACTTAGACTCGAATTGGTCCTTTGTGCGTAATGTATGATATGTATAAATAGTATAATATATACTGATATACAAAAATACAAATACAAAAAAATTATAAAGATTTTTGTATTTGTATTTTTGTATATCAGTTATCCCATACCTACCCATACATGTTCTAAAATTATAAGCCTAGGTGATGCAGTATCGATTATCCAGCATTATTATTAAGCTACATAGCTTTATTTTATTTAACGCATAATTAGAAGAAATGTTCAATTTATTATTTATATTAGATAATTCTTAATCATTCAATAATTCACTATAAAATTATATCGTTGAATGGAAGAAAATATTCTTCAGCTTTCAGGTTGTTAATAGAGAAGTTGGTTCAAAGCGAGTATTTTCTAAAGACTAGGCTATTGATTCCTAGTACCTGATGGTGCCAATTGCCAATAGCGAATAGGTGCCAATAATCATTTCATACGTCCAAAACATCTCTTCAACTACCGTAAATCTTCAAAAATACACATATTTTGTATTGAATTTAATTTAGGGACGGATTGTGTTAATGCCACAGTTAAAAAAACCAGCCGTATAAAAAAAACAAGAAAATAACGCACCGTTATTTATTTATTGTTACAAAGTTGTTTTTAGCAGTTGTTAAAAGCGTCTTAATCCTAACAAAGCTTTATCTAGATAATTAGGGTCTATCAATAATACTAACTTATAATTTATATATGTATATACTAGCATCGGAAATTAGTGCTTAAATAATATGGACAATATTTCCATACTATTTTTTTTATATTCTAGTAACAAAATTGCTTTGCTAAACATCTTGCTAATTGTACGTTTCAATAACTCACAATAATAACAACAACTAGTTTTTTCTACAAAGAAAAAACTTTAGCAACAACTGCAAATTTTTATGTAGGATGCAAATTATACCTTCTTTTGTCTATTTTTGCTATTTATATTTTGTCAGAAATAACTAGGTACCAGTCATTTAACTGACAGTAGGACTTGTAACAAGTCAGTTCGAATACGTATAATAACTAAAAGACCATTTGAGAAACGCTTCTTATTCAAAATTTAATTCTACTTAGAAATTGTCTATAAGCTTTGAAATTCTTATAAGCTTATAAGAATTTCAAAGTTTGTGATTATCACAGGGTTCGGTGGATCTTACGAATAACATTGATTTGGTAATTATTTTTCAGATGAAAGTTTTGGTAGCAATTGGTATTTATAGTGGTTGCGTGTAAAATATTATAAAATTTATAATATTTTATCATTATAAATTATATTCAATAATTTCTTAAAAATAATTGTATTTCAATTTTTAATTATTCGTGAAATAGGATCTGCCGCCTTTCTTTTGATTTCCTAATATCGTTGAAGGATGAATTTTACGATATACCTACTTTATAACTTTTATCTGTCTGCAAAAACGTCGCAAAATGTTCTTCAAAATGTGTTCAAATGTGTAGGTATTTCAGCACACAACATGCTTTAGCTAATTACTTCAAACAATGGAATACCCTTACCAAACATTTGATATCCCAATTAGCATTAAACCGAACCAGATAATTCCTCGTCTTATCAGTGAAACAAGTACCTACAGACCTGTAGATCTGTGTCGATGTTAGATGAGTCTGATTTATGCCCGGCAACAACTCTAAATTACATCTAGATCGGACAACGCTATAAATAACGAATGGTACTGTAAATCTACCCGTGTATCGGACGGTCAAATCATGCCGCAGGTTCAGGTAGTGTTGACGTGACCAGGCTGGGGAAATTCGGACTAAATTATAAATAATACAGGATAATCCACGAAGCATCATCTAACCCCAGAGCTTGTGTTATGCGTACTAGATGACTTATAAACTTAATACGGTATATTACATAGATATTTTTACTATACATAGAAAATGCCCGGAAAATATTTGCAGATCGTACAATCATTTGTCCTAAGGCGAACACGCAACCTCCTACGTCGCGTCGCGAACGTTCGCCCGCCACGCCATCACATCGGTCGTCAAGATACTTTTCAGTTTATGATTGCAGTGAAAGTGTGACTATTTATTTGAGAGTACCAACGTTTAAAATATTTTTTTTTTATATTAAAAATCTTGTTCTCGAATGCGGGTTTAAAATTTCCAAGATTTAGTATCGCATGCGAAACGAAAATGCTTTGAATCGAGCCAAAAAAAGGAACATAAATTACTATGCTCACATTGGCCTACCAAATGTTGTGCTTGTGCATAATCATCACCTACCTATCCTATAACGAGCACATAAGTTTGTTGTGTTAAATTCATGTAATTTACATCACACGATTTCTCACAAAAAAAGTTAATTAACACTCCACCCGTGTGGTACGGTACACACGACCACGAATTTCTACATCCAATACACACAACTACAAATCGGTGACCGTTAAAAATAAATTATAAATAACAAGGCAGTAAGACCGTTCGCAGGTTCAAGATGCGGACAGATAAATCACGGTCGACTGTGGGGCCGGCGCGACCCCGTGTGCACTGTGAGTGTTAAAAATGAAAAATGTGATGATATGCCCCATCTACATATTTTAATAGCGCGTGAACATTGTAAATGTACTTGTACTAGAGGAATTCCAGGTAATATTTACCTACTTAATTTATACCTCTGAACAAGAGAACCATAATATAACCGGTAAGGCTCTCTACCTAATACTTAATCTTCGAAACATTTAAATCATAGGTTTATTATTTTTTTGTAGAGATCAAACACCAGACTATAACAGCGCCTTCGCAAAATAAATTTATGACTTCATAGTATTTTTTGCTGAAATTGGCTGTTTTAGATATTCCTAGAACTAAAAAAATTTGCTCAAAATACCTTGCTTGGGCAATTTTCCCTAAAAAAAAAATCAGATCTTCAATGGATTTTCCATGCACCTGTCGTGAGAACAAACAATAAAATATATGCACGTTCTCAAAAGCGTTATTGCAAACATAGAACTCAAACAAGCGCAAAGGTGTTAAGGCTGTGTGTGTTTGACACGTACCAATTAGCACAGCTATATTTACGCCAATGTGTAAAACGGTTCCTTCCTTCATCGATACGAAGTGTGAACGATTAATTGTCGATTAATACGTCAGTATAAAACACACAGTAATATTTCAATCAGCTATTATACAGCCATATTCTTTTGTAAGCAGTAGTATTTCTTCGACGTAAACGCCTGCGCCTTTCTGTCGATAGGGTGTTCCGAGGTTTTCACCGTGAGGTTATATATGTATGTAATTGTAAAACAAAGTAGCAGTTTGACAAAATTAATAAAAAAAGTCGTGGTAATTCTTATTAACCAAAGTAGGGTAGTAGCTCACTCATACCAACGATATGACAATCTCAATTATAAAATTACGGTCATCTGATAGGTGCTCAGAGTAATTGCCCGTCTCGATCTTCACACCGAAACAAAAAATAACCAACCTATTTATTATTTCCAACATCGCAAAAGTAGTGTAAATATACAACTCGAAGGAACCGGTATTAAATCATCTAGAGTTATGTATAATTTATGACCTGAGTATTCGTAATCGTTGTTTTTTTTAGTAATCTAGTAAGAAGGAGTGAATAAAACTCATCTTTCAACAGGTCGCGTGTCGAAATTTATAATCCGATTAAATATTGATTGCATATTCATAGAGCTACCAGATAATTTGTGAGTAAATGTCACAAGCGCAATTTTATACTCGTAAAAACGCGTATTCGGTATTCTGTTATCATCGTCTGTATAATTTTTGGCTTTACGTTAAATAAATTAATACGGGAAATGTACTAAGCAACTAATCTGACTGTTAGATAAAATAACTAAGGATTTGGGTTGTTTAGAGATGGGCATGAATATTCAAATGACGAGGTGTAAACGATTCTTAAAATAATTCGAAGACCGCCTTTAGCTTATTTAAATTCTTGGATTTAATCTGAATTGATATATCTAATTAATTAAAGTTACGGCATTTATTTCCATAGTGAATAACTAAGAGTGGAAAAGGAATATACGCTAGGATAAAATCAATTTTGAATAAAAACGTCAACCCCATTTCCAAAGGTCAAGACTCAGTGAAGAACCCAGGTAATGAACCTCGAGAAACGACTTCCGGGTGTAAATAAATAATTGGCGCAACAGGTGTGGCATAAATCTCAGACAAACGAGGCTGTGATTAAGAAGGCACTATATCAACTCAGGGCAATACATGCGATAGTACGGCTCTATTCATGAATGTCGATATAAATAGATGGTAGATATTATGTAATGTTTTCCAATTGGAATACGTTATACGATGATAAACACAGATATGTATACTCAAAATTAAAATGCGGTTGATTTAATGGTAAGAATATCTAAAAACAAAATATAAAATAGAAGAGTAGTCTGTCTGTACACATTAACATTTAAAAAAGTGAAACTAACATACTACAAATTGTGCAGACTAATCACCTAACTTCTATTTTCCAATACATCGGTTTACTAATTATGTGTATCATAAATCTTACTGAAAACACGTCTGCTAGTTTATTGTGGTCTGCGGCCGTTAAACTCAACGCGAACGAGTTACTGAAGCCGAATAGATGTGTCAAGCAATTCCACATAAGTCATCCAATAGTAAAGTGACTCTACAAATTCAATGTCGTGTTTGAAAGTTCCAACTCGTCGTTTATGAAAGAAACAATATGCGAGGCAACGGTAGAAATGATGGTCCGTCCCTCAAGCTCATGGAAGTCTATTTGTCGAGAGTAAGCGGGCTCTATTCCACTTTTTTGGAGTCAAGAGTGAGCGATTTATCGTATGCACATGCAGCTGCGATTTTTTCCTCCGCCATAAATCGTGTCTGCCGGGAAATTTGCGCTCAATTCGGGGATATGTCGTGTCTCGTGTCCAAATTAAAATGACTTTTAAATTGAGCTTACGTTTTCTCCAGGGTATTGTTCAATAAGGAATGTGTCAGAAGAGTATATCAGAAGGAGTGCCGTCTGCTCGGTAACATTACTCGGTTGACACGCCAATTAAATACCACTTGGTCGTCGGATATAAACAAATTTATTTCACGCGCTCGCCTTTATCTTGTATCAGTGGGATTGTTCTTTCCGTAACAATCGCGACTTGTTGTTTTTACACTTGACTCGTGGGTGAGTTATGTGCGAGGAGCCACAATGTTGGCTTAGGATTCGTACTTTTTTATTTGGTTTTCATTTTCATTCAGCTAAAATCGACCAGCTTCTCAATCCCAACAATGATCTCATTTCTCAATATATTCAAACTTGTTCACGGCAGAATTTATTTGTATGGAGTACGTACGAATTGTAAATTGTGTTTTCTAAAGAGGATACAATAAATATCCGAAAGGTCGTTAACAAGCCGGCGGACTCGATCCACGGAACAATAAAGAACATTGTGACTAAAAACTGGAATACACAACAAGTGAATATAACGGGCCAATTTGGCAGAACTTTGATGTTAAATGTGATAAAGATTTCGGATTTTACTCGGTCTAAGAATGTAATAAGACAAGGGATCGTTGAATTGGATACCGAAATGCCTTCGCGCGCAGTGATCCGTATACCCGGCGCATATTGGAAGATATCGCGTAGATCTCGCAAAAAGAGCGCTCCGATGCACCGGCCCTGCCTTCGTCTTGTAATGATTGCTCCCATATCGTCGAAAGAATCCCTTATAAAATTACCGCCTCTTAAATGTAGGTACGCATTTTCGGCAAGATTTCTGATTCCTTCTTTATCATCTCATTTCAATCTTTCGCTTGTTATGACTCGCTTACTTCGCGGACTGTGGAGTGATTGAGCCGCTTGATGGTTTTGTGCTGTCAGGTATTTTATATTTTTACCTTTTTTGCGTGTTCTTATTTATATTTAAATGAAGATACAATACTGATACTGTTTTATGATGGTTTCGGGAGAGGTATAATGTACTCCCGAGTATGTTATTTATAAATGCTTTGCAAATACATTTTGCAACGATTAAGGAACATTTAGGTAGGTACGCTATTCTCTTCTCCTCATAAACGATTGACCTGTCTGTTTTACTTGGAAGTACGAAGTGAAATGGAACAGTGCAAAGGTTTCCGCGAACTACTGTCCTTAAGGTAACGGTAGAGACTAGAGTAAGATTGAAATGTAATTTCAAATGCGGGTAGAACTTTAACCCGGGGCTGTGGTTAAACACTTAAGCTCTGTCAGCCGCGTAAACGGTCATTTTCAATAATAATTTACATATTGAGCGGCTGTAAATATTTACCTTTAAGCGCATAAAGTGACAGATATATGCATATTAATAAGTTCTCGTACATAAAACTTTGTTATGGATGATACAGGAAGGACATTATCAACTTAATTTCAATTCATCTTAGTTTTATTTAAAACTATTGTTTGCCTGCGGCTTCGCACGCGTTGTACATAAGGTGCTATATGAATTCTATGCTATAGGAACTGTTTGTAGCTTATGTTTTACTCTAGGTTTAAAGCTACATCTGTGTAAAATTTCAGTCTGATCAAGCGTGAAGAATTATCAAACACCCATCCATACATCATAGCTTAGCACTACATACATACATATGTATGTGCAAAATTTCAGTTTCTATTTCATTCTTTACCGCCTTAGCCATTTAGTAGTTTTAGCGTGAAGAATAAACTAAAATCCATCCATCTAAACATACAAACTTTCGTATTTATAATATCGGTGTGATTATTTCGTCATTGTTTATAATGCACAAGAGGTATCTTAGGAATTTGAGAACAACAAATAGGTTCACGTAACTTAGCCATGCGTTTTTTATCTTTAACCGTAAAAAAATCAACATTAAAACGGACCGTTTCCCCGAAAATGACACTAAGAGTCATATCATACAGTGTTTAGTCATATTTCCTGCAATTATAACGCTATAAAAATCTCGATTGCGATCATACTTACCTGAAGCTTAGCTCGAGATGAACACCGTAGATAGGGCTTTATTTTTACACGCGAGGAACGGGTTACATTTTAAAAATATTTCTATGTGATTGGGGGACACTCTTTTACCTTCAATGAGCAAGTAGGCTAAAGCGTTAAATACGGTACCAAAATACTGGTGTGCTTTCCTATATGCTACATTTTGGAGAATTTGCAAGGGCAAAATCTCAATGTAGCTAAGAAGCAATGTAAGGTCAGTTGGTAAAAAAAGAGGAAAAGCGGGGACCGAGTCGTATGTTTCAACTAACTTTAGTTCGGCTTAAAGAATTTATTCTCATTCAAAACTTAATAGTTTACTTATAATGAGACGTACATTATAAGGTTACTTATTTCTTTTTGTTTCTTTATGGCTAGCACCCAAACTACTATACAACTATAATAAATAGAAAAAATAAAATAGAAATAGTAAATTAAATAGAATTATAGCATAAGTTATAAAACAAAACTATCATTTTCAAATCATATCTTGTTAAATGTGTAATAAATAAATAATAATAATAAATAATATAATAATTTATGTATTTCTCACACAGTTGTGATACTGATATATATAATACAATCAATTACATAGATGACCGAGACATGTTTTATTATTCACTGAACAAATATCTGCAGATCGTACAAACATTTGTCCCGAGGCTGGAATCGAACCCACAACCTCCTACGTCGTGCCACAGAGGTCGTCTAGTCGGAGTCAGAGGTCGTCAATAATAAATACATAGGTACAATATCACACTAATATTCGGAAGTGATTTGTGAGTGCCAAAGTTTGGATGTGATGGATGTATGGATGGAAGTTTGTTTCTTCTAAACGTCAAAACTACAGAACGGGTCAGACTGAAATTGCATTAATGTAACTCTTAGCCTGGAATCAAATATAGCCTACATTTTATCCCATAAAGAATTCAGGGATGGACATAATCTTCGAACTTCGAACGGTTCCATAGACAACGCGTGCGAAGCTGCGGGCAGAAACTAGTTCCTAATAAATCTACGGTAAGTAGCGGCGAGCTATCGAAAGGAATCTTACATATTAAGCGACACATCAAGAGTGTTGTAGTCGAAGCTGGTACGTGGGAACCACTATAAACTAGCGTTGACTGTCCATTGCTGACCCTTTAACGGTACCGCGACCGAAACATTGCGTAAGGTGATTGTGGTATTAATTTTTATTTTACCCGTCAGACTAACTTGTAACACCATTAAAATTGTTTTCTATGGTGAGACGGAAATAAAAAAAAAAATCTGAAAAATTTAGAGACGTCTAGGCACGTCTGTAAAAACGTTTATATGTATATTAATATCATTGTTTACTTCGTAAATCGAATTTACTCATGTAGTTAACCAACTAATATAATCAAATCGTGGAACAGTTTAAAATCTTCATAAAATAATTTATAAACAAAAAAGATAGAGACCAGATACCATGAAGTATTACAATTTTGTGCAAAACGAAACCGCCCAACGTGGGGCTCGAACCCACGACCCTGAGATTAAGAGTCTCATGCTCTACCGACTGAGCTAGCCGGGCTTGTAGTACCGCTTACAAAATTAGCCAACTGTATCAACACGCTCCTTTCATCAAGATATTTCGTAACCTTACTAACGAATTCTATAAATAAGACTTGTCGAGATAATGAATATTTATTCACGGTTTAATTTCCTGGTAAGAAAACTGTTCTAATTAATGGTAACATGAGATATTATTTCAAACGAATTCAACATTGGTACGTCAGAGAACTCGGAACTTTAGAACTTTGAACTAACAAAAATAATTTTATACGAAGAAAATAGTTCACTGAGCGGAGAATTTTCGAATCGGGCCAAGGGAGAGACGGAGCGAATGGGCGGTCCGCAAACACTTCCGAGCTATGTAATTTACTCGTTAGCTCGTATCGGAGCTCTATAGAAACCGTTATTTTATGTAAGAAAACTTGGCGACCGCCCGCGGCACTCAGCAGAGGAATTCGGACTATTGCAATTTTGAAAACTTTCAAAGAAAAAATATTTCGCTGAGTGCAAAAGTTTCGAGCGCGGAATGTTTAAATGAAAAAGTTTGATCTGAATTATAACAAGCCTTATCTACGGATGTGGAAGATAAGTTATTCTAAGTCAAATTTATTAATAAGGAATATGCAAAACTTTGTTACTTCTTCCTATTGTGACGAAAGAAAGTTGTACTTCAAACGGAAGGTTCTTCTTAAAATCATATTTTTTTATTGTATCAGTTTTATGGAATCCGTTTAAGAAATCTCATAGTCAGGGCAGAGAATATATAATCACACTAACGTAAGGCTCGTTCTCACAGCGGATTTGTTTTTACAAGACCGTTTTTGTACAGATCCTTCGCTATTGGAAAGAATCGTTGATCTGGAATACTATCAGGAATATTCGAAAGAACAAAACTCGTTCCTACAACCACATACGCTATGACATAAAAAACAGATCTATAAATCATGCTGGACTTGCTGTGTGAATGAGCCCTCACTCGTTAGACTGTTCCTCTACATCAGAGAAAAATAAAACGTTCTTATGCATAAAGCAATGTTTTTAAATTTGGGAAATAACAATGTATAGCCACTTTGGGATGTATTCAAGTATACGAAAGGCTCTCATAATACCTTGAATAAACAGAAAAAAAGTGTCACTCAGGTCTGCTCTAGCCAGCATATACATAATATCTCCACTTTAGCCAGCACATACATCCTCTTTACCCAGATGTCAGATGCGTACTGGCTAGACATCTAGTACCTCTGCACAGCTTCCGTGGATACACCCTAGCTGATAAACGTGTTATCTCATCTCTGCTTCGGACATATCCGCTTTGGTGGAGTATGTGCATTTGTAGCCTATACAATAACTTTTTGTTTCTAATATTTTTGTATTTTGTATTTTTTTGTACATTCCTTGGATTCTCTGCTTATTCGGCTATAGGCGTCAAATAAATGGTTCTCCTTACCTGTGAAAAAAATTGTTTAAATACAAATCCAACCAGACTTCCATGAAAATTCTAACACGATACTTATTAAATAGTCTTATAGGAAATTGTTATCAAGATAAAAAAATGTATTTATTATTTTAACTTATTAATAATTGTCATTTCTATAGTACAAAATATATTTTATAACGAAATTTTAAATAAATGAAGTTTCACAATAATAAATAAACAATGCTGGAGCATCCACAAGGCAACATCTTTTTAATTGTATTGTATCTGTATTTATTTACCTAAAACAATTCTTAATTAAAGGACACTAGGTAAACCAAAAAGGGGTTTGTGTACGCTAATACAGCATCGGGAACTTGAAGTCGCCGTAGAGTGTAGATTATTTTGTGTAGACGCTGTAGGTATATATAGCCTATAACTTTATCTGGAATACGCTTTATCAGCATTTTATCCATCCCCTTGTTTCATGTGGGAACCCAGATATGCGAAAAAGATTGCAATGAACAACACAAAACATTTGCAATCGATACGTCCAGTTAATCATTCCATCTGTCTACAGAACAATATTCATCGGAATGCGCACATTCCACATCAGAGACCAGTGGCTGAGCCGTGAGCAGAGATTATATCACTGCTGCGTATCAGATCAAACCGATATGAGCTGACCGTTCTTTCAAATATGGTTGTCGAATCAGTCAGAAAGAGTAGAACAAGGATCAGGCTGTTTGTCAAATATTGATAAACAGGAAAATTTTCGTTCATTATTAGACTGTAGAAGTCCTAATGTGTTTGATATTTACTATAGGGAAACTAAACTTCTATCTTATAAATTACGGAATACTAAGAATAACAATTACGAAGACAAAACTAAGACTACATTTTTGTAAAAGACGAAATCATTGACTTAATATTATTTACCAAGTAATAGCAGCGCAAACATTGTGAAGTAGAAACACAGCAAATCAACTATTTTTACAATGCTATGACAACCCTATTCAAAAATCAATTTACGTACACTATATAATGTACTCACTAGAAGTACACGGGTACATACAACTAATATAAAAGTTACCTACTGACTTGGCGTGTCACGCGTCAATTCTATAGATAAGGTCGTCTGATTATCGCAGAGTTCGAGATATTTATACGTCGCGACAATCAGAACTGCAAGTAGCTTGTTGATGGACCAGGACAATCTTCATTCCTACTATACCGGCAAACATAGGTAAGGATCCAATCCATACTAATAATATTATCACCATTTAAATAGGTAAATATAGCCTACGTATATTTTATTTTAACGGCGATATTACTACAAATAATAATACGAGTAGTAGTAATTATGTTTGTCATCTTTGTCCCTTCTCCTAAAATTTCCTGCTCACTCATCCAGCCGCTACGGTGGCTCCGTAAAGTCAAAGAGCATTATCTATCTTCATAATTATGTTGTATTTTATGTTTATATGTAAGTATTGAATTTATTTTTTGAATTTAGGTTATATAGTATTTTATATTTGTTATTGTTATATAGTATATATTAGTATAATTAATAAGTAAGTTAAAATTTAATATTTTGTCTATTTCTTATTTTATTTATGCACATGTACCCACTTCTCTCTTCACTTGGTTTCTCTCTCCCAATAAGGTTTGCTGGAAGAGAACTCTTTTTAGGGTTAAGTTCGCCTTTGTTTAAATTTTCTAGAATAAGTTTTATGTTACCTATGTTTTTCGTGCAAAAAGTATAAATAAATAAATAAATAAGTTAACTTTTCAGGACTAAACGGCTGAACGGACGGATGGAATGAAATTTGGGACATAGACGACGCAACGGTACCACAGGGACGGACAAATGCTACTTTATATCCAGGAAAAGAGCGTGCGAAGCCGCTGGCTCCAGGAGCTAGTATTAATATTATGTAGGTAATATAATAGATTTAATTATCTCTCTTTACATTCTTATGACGCATCAAAAATTATTCAGGCACAGGAGATATCCAAGAGAAAATGTATAAAATGATTGGTGTAAATAGGATATTGGCAAGTTAGTGGCAAGCAAAAATATAGGTAAGCAAAATATGGTGACGACGCATTTGTAATAAATTCTTAGTAGTTTGACAAGAATTATATAAGCGTAGTGATATGCGATGTGCTCGATGTAATATGGTCTATTAAAAAGATAAAACGCACACATTGCCTGACACTGTCCTATAGGTTAATGAGGTCTTCAGGCAGCGTTGCTCGCACGCAGTGCACGTAATCGAGAAAATGAGAGTGCTGCGTAACGGAGTGTAGCCAATTATCTCAAGGATCCGCCGGCAGCTGTACTGTATATTTTTACATTGTCGATAGAGGCTCGATTGCGAGCGTTATCTCAATAAAGAGCAGAGTGCGTTCATTAGCGCTCTGACACGGCTGGATCATAAATTCCGGCGCCCCGTCGGGCCCGCACCGCACCTTACCTTCACACCCCGGTCGCCTAACCCGCATTCAGCTTTTTGCCATTTCCATTGTTTTTGGAAAGAACCCCGTAACGTCACGGTCTGATCGGACAGATAGAGCGCAGGTGTCGCCCAACGCATACCGACATAATTACACACACGGCTTCAACAATATATTCCAATTCGCGAGGACGACGATAAGCAAGCAGCTGCGCTGAATTAGCCGAAATGTCCGTTGAGTTGTTATCTATGTTTTTTGGGTAGGGACCACCGTCATTCCCTATAATGGTGAATATGACAGTCGCGATAAAATATACTTAGTGAGCCGATAAAAAGAAATAGAAAAGTGATTAAGAAAGGCATCCATCAATTAAACCCCGTTTATCACTGAGACCGCAGCTCATGAATATTCACACATGAATGAATGACTGTACATAAAATAAAAAGTGTAAGATTTTAAACTAAGAAAACAACACTAGTAAAAGTCAACGTCGACGATCAAGCAACATAAAATATCGTATCCAAAACTTACTAACATGGGAAGTCATTAAACCGATCGTCCCGGCACTTACTGCGCTGGTATGGCCGTCTGGCCAAGCATAAAGATCAATATCGGTGTGGCTCGATGCCAAAATCTTTTTAATATCGTCCCAAAAGCAACTGAAGAGTGGTTAGAAACCGAGGATAACAACAAAACTATTAGGTACGTGAGCATTTCGTCTGCGAATTGTCTGTGACGGTCGGGTGCAAACTGAAGGACGTGGCGGAGAACCAGACAGAAAAGTTATATTATTGTTTATTGCAGAGTGTAATAAAGTTCGATTTCGAAAGGCAACGAAAACTGCTGAATCGATTCATGGCAATTTTTGTTACTTTTCTTGTTAATAAATCATTTACAGATGCAACATTTTAGACCGCGGCATCCCCAGGTTTGTGCCAAGGCTGAAAGCTATATCTATAGTCGCTTCGGTTTAATCTTATTGTATGGGACAATGGGGAATAATGTCCGGGACAGACTTCCCTTGAAGCACTTTTGAGTTAGCTGATAAATCCCACCGAGGCTTGCCTCATTTTGCCTCACTTCGCCTCACTTTCGAGAGCCCTTGTGGTCGCGTATAACTTTTAATGAGTGTTAGTTCGTTTTCAAAGAGCAACCAGAAATAGTTGCGTAAACTGTTCAGACGCTAAGGAATTCTTTAGAACCGATAAGGATGAAGCCTTTAGTAAAATGCAAACAAAGTTGTGGCGGTTTTGAAAACTATGTTGTTTTGATGTATTAATCAGAGCTTAGCGTATAACTATTTACTTTGGCGAGCAATAACATTTTTATTAACCTTCTTAGATTTATAAAATATAGGGCGCCTGCACCGCAAGCGTTTTCCTTGTGTATTTTTATGCACTGATCCTACATACAAATATGGAGGTTTGAAGGTATTCTCATAAATCTTATGCAAGTCTTCATTATGTTCCTTTCAGGTTAAAATGTTTTGTACTCATTAGCAATGCGTTATAAAAGGCGAAAACCGTGAACCAAACAAACACGGCCGTAAAAAGCGAATATTATCCGAGTCTATTAAAAACGACATTGGCTCGCTAAATCAAGTGCCTCTATAAAAAGAAGCCTGAATGGAGGCGTTAAGTTTCACACCACATCGCTCCTGCGGACTAAGCGCGACGAAACGAACACCTATTATCATAAAGCAAACAAAGAGTTGGGAAGAAAAAATCAACAAACACAGACCTTTAATGATTTGGTAGTTCTCGGGATGAATGCCAACGAAACAGAGAGGAAACTGCAGTAAAATACGGTTTTATTGAGGTTCTATTCATTGGAGGTCGGTAATACAGCCGCCGAATAGCAATTAGTTGCATATCGCTTTGCCAGGCCAGAGGGCTTTCAGCTGGTTTACAGGTTTAAAGGTAAGGTACTGCCTCATCGGAAGATAAAGGTTTTTAAGAGCACCGTTATCGACTACCTGCTTTGGGATTAATCTAAATTCTAATTAAACTAAGCTTTGCACACCCTTCGATGCATAGTCCGAGTCCGCCGTTTAACTACACAAGAATAAAATAAGTGCCTGGATTAAGCTAGCGCCCCGGACCGTCCGTCGTGGCTAAACATTTTGGAGACCTATACCCAGCAGAGGGGAGGGTTGCAAATGATGAAGTTGGTAAAATAAATGTTATGGTTTTATTATTTATCAGGACCCGAAAGTTATTTACTTCAAATAACCTAATTGATCAAATCTTAATCATTAAAAGCCATAGGCTTCTTCTAATCAGCGCCATAGCACCCTTCATCAGAACCATTTCAGAATGCAGAAAATGCAGAGCACCAGCCATTTAATATGAGCTAGAGAATATTACATTATCCATTTACTTTTATACTTCCGAATGTCGAGAACGGCCTCGTGCGGAGTACATCGTTATGATTATCACCAGGCTTAACGGCATTCGTTTATTAACAACATATTGGTGGTGAATTATGTTTTTTAATCCTGAAATGAGGTTACCAGCATCTTTCAGCGAAAGCTTTAATGGGATGGCTGACTGGTGGTAGCTTACAGTGCGATTTTGATGACAAAGCGCATTTTTTTAAATTCTGTGAGCTGTCAACCGTCCATTCCATAACAGAAACATATAACAAGCATCACTTTACCCAACGAATTTAACGATCTGTTATCATTTCACAGAAACGGGAATATAGCTCTACCTACTCCCATTACAAGAATCCAAATTAGAAAACAATTTCAGCGTTGTCGACGTATTCCAAGCACATATTAATACCCACTGCATATAAATGGGTTGATCATGGGTACCAGCTACTGTGCGGAGAGCCTTTCGGAAAACTATCACGTATGACGTAACAAGGATGTTAGTTTATGTGCTTTATTGCATTTTAAGACTACTAATTTGAACACCCAATAGGTTTCAGACCGCATAAAATGTAAATTGAGATCTTCTGTGGGAACCCGAAATTGTTTACTAAACACATTTATAGAGGTCGAATAGTAATGTCTTTTTTAACTTTCGAAAATTGCCCTCAGATAAAAATCGGAAATAAATTATGTTTTACAAATAGTCCAAACGTTTACTTTTTATATGCATGACAAATATATTATTCAAAAGCCTAATTTATCACTCTTGTTCAATAGAAGGATAAAACTTTTAAAAAAGCTAAACACGGGGAGACAGGAAGCGATTCCAAACAAAAAGTTCATGCACATCCGCCACGAATAGAGACACAGCATAAAGGAATGTGACTAATAGCGCCAGAAATGTGTCTACTGCTTCATTTATTCACAAAAGACCCGCCGGACAATACCCACAAATATTTTACCCTGACTTTTATAGTAGCAGCGAATGTTATTAAACAAACAATTCGCCCATACGACATGTCTTCGGCCCAGCCTAGTATAATTGATTCTTTCCGGGGGCGTTCCGTCACCGTCCCTATCTATTGTACAACCTGCTCACTATTTCCAACAAATATTTTTATCAGAGCGGATTCCAAGGAAAATTCCTACTCATTTCCGGTTCTCAATGAAACCTCACACTCCGGTAATGCTTCAGTACGACTCTCCGAAGTGAAATGAAATGGGATGTTATGACAATATGTCGGGAACATAATGCGGCCGCGACGACAAATGTGCTGTGAAAATGTTTCGACGTTCGGTATGAATTCAAATTATTCCACGAAAAATACTCTTTAAAGCTTTCTTATTATGTGTTACGTTTCTTATCGCATGAAATGAAATGTTGTGTACTGCGACGGAGACGTCTACGCGAGAAGGGTTGGAAATTAGGGGCACAAAAATAGAAAATGTTCGCTAACCTGATAATGTTTGGGCGTGACAGGTCGGGCAAGTGATGGACGTGGAGAACGAGCACAGAATGTTGTTTTAATTCAAAACATAATAGATGCCATTACAGGTCGGCGCCCGATGCGCTCCTCCCGCACCAAACGTTCGTAAACGCTGCCAACCCAAACCATTTCAAGTCCATCATTATAAAATATTTAGCGATATATCTAATTTGGTAAATGATACAGGGGGGTTATTTTATTAGAACAGCCGTAATAACTAGGCACCCGGACGCAATACGCCCCAAAGTTTTCGATAATGACCGGTTTGATGGGCCCGCGCCAGATTAAAACATCCGAGGGATTCAAATAACAAAGGGAAAGACAAAAAACTGAAACGGCTGATAAATGCTCGATTCTACCTGGTTCCTTAAACCGACCATCGGTTTAAGGAGGGTCCGATGTACGGAACAATCGAACCGGTGATAAAATCCTCCTCAAATATAATAAATCTAAGCGATAAAATTCTTTGCTCTACAAAGAGCCCCGACTAATTGTTTCTGGAAACCTGCTATTAGAGTAAACAGCCCGGAGGCAACATATCCTCCTTACGCGCCTTTCATAGCATGGGAACAAACAAATATTTTTTGTTTGAAAATTAATTTACTGGAGTGATGAAAATCTAATGTAAACAGTTCGAAGCGAGGTTTAATAACTGGGTCAGTGTAATTATTCGTAATGAAAGCTTAGAATATTTTGAGAACAATATATTGGGCATCGGGGAGGCCGTGGTAGGTATTAGGAGAACGTTATGCAAAGGTTAGTGTCGGCGAGGGCTGCAATAAAAGAACAATACACAAGCAAACTCGCAAAAGGGTTTACTTGAACAAAAAATCTTTTGACTAGACAATAGGAGACATTGTATTAAGATTCTAAAAATAAATAAAAAAATTAAACAAACCTAATTTACATATTTTCGTGCAGCAATAGAAAGTGAAAAGGCGGCTTCACTTTCTTCTGTTATTTAAATTGTTTTCATTTAAACTGCATTATTGCTTTGCTACCTTAAAAACAACTAAGCCGTTGAACAAAGAATGGGCCACCTGGGTGGAGATGCAATAACACAATGAAATATAAGAAACAAATTAGAACTAGGTATAAATACTTGTTCTAATTTGGAACTTTAATTTTTGAAAATTAAGATTGAACCACTTACAAATACAGTTAAGCCGGTACCTAGCTTAGCTCGAAACTTATTTTAAAGGAGTCTATAAAATGCCCTATAAATTTTAAAACGAAGTTTTTCGCTTTTCTCAAATGAATAACTACTTCAGACCAACTAACCCACTAGCTGGCAAGTTCGCGGGCATAATCTAGGCCAAGAATGAACAACACAAACCGCAAACTACTCGTACTCCCGAACGATGAAGAGGCTCTGAACTCGAGAAAATTTACCGCTCGATTAGAGAGTTCACAACTCCCTATCTCGAATAACATCAATTGAAGCGATGTAAATAAAAACTTGATGAAACAACGACTTCTCGTCCCTCCGGATAGGTTTGTTTAAGAGGAGACCATGGTTTGTCTTTCACTAAGTTTAGTAGTACTAGAATACGCGTAATGACAAAACACATGGTGTTGATTGCATAATATGATCGATAATACTCTATTTATAAATGTTTATCTACATAGGAATTTACAATATAATGTTGAATACCTACATTAAGTTGCTTTATAATGAAATTTAACATTCAAACAAAGATTCAATTGTTGCGATTGCTCCTCAAACATGCTAATACATTACTTGTTCCGTAAAAGGAACCAAATGCGTCATACCCTTAATGAACAAAATGACTCACAGCAGGCAAAATACAATTTCATGTTTGCCATCCAGTTATGACAAAGGTCTAGATTCCGGAATGTCATACAGAACAACAATAGGCAAAAGCACGTGCAGACTGCTCACGCTCGAAATAATTGTTGCAGCAATTACCAAAAGATAAAACCATTTATCTCTATTCTCTTTCTTTTTTGGAAACGATAAGGCTGTTAAACAATTAAGACAGATGACACACTCGGTCCATTTGTAGCAAAAAATGCGGGGAAAGAAATATGACACCGGATTGCATTAGTGTAGGGCGATAACTTCATAAATGTCCAACTTGAGATACAATGGCGACAGATATTTTGAGAGTTTCTAAACTACACTAGAGAAGTCCACATCACAAAGTATTTAGAGGTTAAAAATAACTAACACAAAATGTTCTAGGCCGTCAAAAGTCAACAAACTTTCGTCATTTGAAAGTAACATGGCATCAACAAATTTTCTGATGCTTAGCGCCTTATTACTCATAAAAAGGCCTTTCAGTTTAAAACTGTAGAGAATGAATAACACCACATGAATAACTGTTTGTGACCGCCCTGGTTTCCATTACTGCTGATAACACCCAAGGTGTTATAGGCGCTAATATTTGAAGAACAGTAAACTGATACTTTACTGTTAAACACACAGAGTCGCGTGAGTCCTTTTCAAATAACCTCCATCCGTTAATGAAAGATAAATTGGTACGATTTGCCGGTGGAACCCTGAAGGAATGTTGGTTTAGTCACCTTTAATAAGAATCGACTCGTGATTCTACAAGGTTGTAATGTAAAACAATTTCTCAATTTCAACAAAGCTTAATTGGAAAACGGCTAGTACAAAATATTATCCATATTGTTAGCAGTGTGAGGTCATCTTCTTGAAATAGGGAATAGAGGACATAATTATCATATTAGTGGTAGAAGCACTTGCGTACTGATTTCTTTTAATTCGTATAAGTTGTTTATTATGTTCGCGGATCGTTAACAATACATTCAATTTAAAATTATATCGAAATATCAACTTCTCTAGAAAGAGTCAAGCGAGATACTTAGGAGTATTTTATGTCATATTTATTGATTGAACGAGCTTTATTTTATAAGCTAGTACAGATATCACTTTAGGAGGCCCCGCGCAATCATAGCAACCGCAAGTTATTTGTTATCCAAGTCGGTAACATAATAGGCGCCAAAATAATATGACTCGATCTAACCGCAAAACTATTTTAATGGCTCCATTAAAAAGTGATAGTTACAAATCGGCTATGGGTCACCGATACTAGTCGGTTTTAAATTACGTACAGGAAATATCTTCATACCTCTCTTATCAGTTACGAAACGCAATTACTCATGTTTTATCATAAAACCGACTGGCACTTAATAGGGGCAGGTAGAAACATAAACAAATCAATTATAGTCACAACATTTTTACGACAGAAAACAGTAGGAGAGCCGGTGACGTAATTGAAAAGGCATTCGAAGTGTGAGGTCCCGCCGAGTGTTTCAATATACAATTTGTTACCAAAACACTGTGACGTAAAACAGTCGCTCACGTCAAATCGCTCATTAATTACTGCTTCAGGACCACACTAGCGACCCCCATGCTCGGGGTGGGCCAAAAAAAACTGCCAGAGGCGCCTTTCATGCGGTCGACATTGGCGTATTCAGAGGCGGCGAGTTTTGCATGGCCCAACGTCCCGTCCTAACAAAACAATGTCAGTGTAGCGCTATTGTCGGCTGCGACTATTAGAACGAATTGCCGTACGTGCCTGGGGGATGGTACCCTCCAACCTCCTTTTATTACCTCCCGTTTGCACTACTTTTGTTTGCCTTACACGTCTTGTGACCGCCGAATGAATGCGCACGGTGAAATTTTGCTATCGACCGAAGCAGTTCTTTCAATAAACAGTCGAGCGATTAAATCGCCGGATAATTTTAAGCGAATGAGTTTAATAGCACTGCAGTAATAAATGGGCAATTACGTTATTATACTTTTACCCATAAAACAAACAAGAGCGGCTGTTATGATTTGTTTTATAACAAGCCGTATTTTTTGGTCGTGCGGATTTTTAACTCAACACAGTTTCAATCAACGAAACGCTTTATTGAAATTGCAATTGTAAAAATATAAAATGCATAGCACGGTCTATAATTATGCATTTTATTCAAGGTATTCAGTGCTGGCCCCCTTATGCGATCTGAATGATCTCGCCGCTAAACAAACCACCCCCAAAGCCGCTTAAAATTTTTTCTTGCAGTTTTATATTCCATACTTTAATATATAAAAAACAATTGGGAAGGTGCCTATTTTTTAAGGATAAACTTTAAATGATCTTTTTCTGACCGTCCTTTATCTAGGAGTATCTTTGAAATGCTTTTTAGTTTTATCATTGTAGTTATCTTGCAGACAAAAGTGGTTTGCTTCATCGGAGCGTGATACAAGCCATTCACGTCTCAATTCTGAGATAACTAATCTGTATACTATGTGTTTGTTACTTATGAACTTCTATTTATCTATGCACGTAAAACAATGTGCCAACTTTGTCGTGATTTTGAGTACAACCTACATCATATAAAAAGTTTTTTTAATTTATGTTAATTAAGTTACACTCTTGCCAAATCGGAAAGGTAGGACTATTCAGCAAAAGTGTGAAGTGGAAAAAGCCAGTGACAACGCGCAATCATGTAAAACAGAGGCACGCATGTAAAAGCAGACCAATTAAGCCGGCGACATCTGTTGAAAACATTAGCTGATAATTTAGGCAGATCGACAACAAAAGCCAGGCTAAACCCGACCGGCCAAATGCCGAGCGGCAACACGAGTTGGATTCGCATTAATGAAACGTGGGCGTACCGCTGACTAATCTAACATCCCTCGGACAACGGCACAAAAACGACTAAACACTGAAAAATAGTTCGATTTGAACGGCAATTACACAAAATGGACGCTATCAATGCCCAGGGAATTGGGAATAAAGCGTAAAATAAAGCCGGTCACGTAGGGGATCTAAACTTGGAAAAACGATGCACCTGTATTATTAACGCATCGCACGCTCTTTGTTCATCACAAAAGCATTTAAATTGCAACTCGAATTTCTCATATCGAGGAACGGACACGGACAACCGGCAGGTAAACGTTTTTTATAGACACGCACGTTATAGGGGTCGAGTTGTAAAATTGTGATGAACATTTCGACTTACGAGTAAGTTATTGGCAGTTTTATGTAACGTACACTTATGTTTTATCCATCTTAAAGAAAGGATCAAGCCATGAAAAAGGATCAAGTGGTCAAAACTAATCAAATTTTGTGACAGACATCAATATACCTACTTATCTTGTGGTTGAAATGCTGGCAAAACATCAAACCATATTCAGAAATCTTTCAAGCAAGCAAACTATGTTGAAAGTAAGTACGAAGCTGCACCGTAAGAACTTTTAGTGACGATGATCAGTTTAAACATAAACTGCTAATAGCTAAATTCGGAATCACTTACATATATTAATTCAATTAGTTGTAAAATTCAAAAGCTAGGTACATACCGTATAATTTATTGTAGATAAACCTTTCAAATTTACTATCTCGTCGAACAACTACCACAATTAATAGACACAAGGCATAAAAATCGTATTAGATTGGTGTGAATGGTAATGACCGGTTTATGGATGCCATAAAGTCACAACAAGCAATGTCACGCAGGCTTTTGAGATCCGTCTATCGGATATTCCATACCATACCTAAGATAACACCTCTCCTCACCTTTTACGACCGTCATAAAATTAAAATCTTTTGCAGAAAACATCAATAATCAACACTAAAATAATAAAACCGCTACCAAATCAAACATGGCATACGCATGTGCCATCATCCTATGTGTAATCCGACAGTGTTATAATTTTTCATACCTCTCGGTTTAAAATATGACACGGATAAATTTTAATCGTCTGGGAGCACGACATTTACGTCGAACAAGTAGTAGGCAAGTTTCCCTGGTCACTCGTATTTCATTCGTTATTGTCTTGAAAAAAGTGACGTGAAAAGCGCCGCGAAAGCTTCATTGAAAAAGCATCAACATTCTCCCAGTTTGCTTCTCGTTCTGCTTCTATAAATTATGCATTTTTGTGGTCACAACAATCGACTGATCTGTAATTATAATAAGGTCCACGAGTCACGTCCGACGGACAGGGAGAGCCACATAAAGAGTGTGTAAATCGTGTCGATATGCTTCCCATTCTGTCGAAGGCGTGCCCGTGGCTCTAGAACTGAATACTGTTGCATTGTAACGGTTAACAAAGTATGATTGCGTAAATATTACACCGCTTTGGATCGGAGCCTAATGCACCAGCCGATAGAGTCGACTCGATCACAATAAGATTCGCGTAAAGTAGATTGCCACTTGGCGCGTCTGCACTGACTTCGAATAAGCGCATAAACTGGGCGCATAAATCAAAGATATGTTCAATTCATCTCAAGCTTATTAAGTAACGGCCTACGAGCTACCCACGTACGAAACTCACTAGCATAAATAACAATTACAACAGTATTAGGAATACAAATCTAAAAGCACTTCGTAAATCTATTTCGCGTTTGAATGTTAACTCATTTATTTTATTGCTGGCATAAAGTAGCTTTTGCACATTGGTAGGATCTTTATCACCTAGCCTTATTGAAGATTGCCCATCGTTCATTTAATTTGCCATCAGTGGGAATATCACTTTATGCGTCGTTAATAACTGTAAAAGTCTTCTTTGCTTAATTGGTGAGTTTACCTTCTCGACCTTCCGAAACGTGAAATCAGTATTCCTGACCTAGGCCAAGCTGTGCGCATTGTCATTATGACTGGCGTCCGAGCCTCACAAAAAGTATAACGAATCGAGTACAATGCGAACCGCGGCGCCTTCACATATGAGCATAATGGATATTCAATATTACGGTTTGTGAATTCTATTCTATAGAAGAAAATATATATACCATAGAATAGACTTTCGACAAATTAATTCACATTTTGTGGACGCTTTGTAAGTTTTTTGTTGCTTTTAAGCGACACAAAATAGCGGTACTATAACGCTATTTTGTGTCGTTGAAATAGAAAAAGTTTTCATAAAGCGTTGTGATTGTGACCAAGTTTTTTTACAATCTCTGTTGCCTTAGAAATATTTCAAAAATATTTAATATTGATGTCAGGTTCACATTTAATAAAGTAATCTAAATTCTTGGCGACTCCAGAATTTGCGGTCTAGTAAAAATCTTATTCTATTCTTCTATCATATTTCTATGATATATTTTTAAGCAGGCATACTTTGATACTGATATTAATATTAGACAGCCTTAGCTAATTTTTTACTTAAATTCAAGTATGTATGTAAGTAGTTTAAAACAATATTATATTTAATATTATATTTATCTCAAAAGAAATAGGTTAGGTAGGTAGGTAGGTAGAAAGAAGGTTTCCAGATTTTGTTTTTATATCGAACTTAATTCAGTTATTTTACGAATAAACGTAAAAAACAACACATTCAGCTTAAGAATGTTTACATTCGTAATTACAATTTCACGCGCACTTAATAGGAAGTACCAGACGTGTTAAACCATTGGTCACGGCACATGCTGTTCTTTGGCCTTTTCATCATCATCACTCTATGAACCAATGGCTTCCAAACCTTCAAAAGCCACTAAATTATAAAAAACTGTGTAAGTATTGTGAGCGAGGCATCCTTCCAAAGGTGTTTAAAGATAACTAAGACCTGTGAAACAACCTAACTGACGGAGCTATTTTGCACAGATAGTTTAGATAGATTATATTAGATTATACTAGATTTATAATTTTAACCAAGTGAAACATCTGTTATCAATAAGAAACATATACAAAAGAATTATTACATATATAATTATTTTATATTAAGTAGTAAAGCTTCCCAAATTTATGGATCACATCTGTGTCGGTGAGCTTAGTACCTCCTCGAAGAAGAGTCTTGTATGTACGGTACAGGAGAGCCAGATTGTTACATCCACGCAACGCAAAATAAACGCCCCGTGAAGTCATAAAACCAACCACGGTTATACCAAAGGACGCCTATAAATTCTTTATTTTATGACCTCGAGCATATATTTAATTCTAAGAGCGTCCCCACTGTTTCCTTTTTTACTTTATAAATAAGGAATTTATAGTGAATTTTATGCGTCGCGTTATCATCTTTAAGACACCCAAACGAGGTTACGGATAAACATTAACACGTTAATGAGGCGCGATAACGCAGGATCTTTATAATAATGTTTTTATTTACAAAAGCCGAACCAAATAAGTCATCGTTAAAGGAATCATTCGGTCGGTTGGGCACATTTCCAGTTACGACTAGTTATTTGATGGTAAGCAAGCCGCCTTTGAAGACTGACATCACAATATTTTAAGTTCAGTATGAATGCCCACTCCCTACATTATATTACACGGAGCACAAAAGACGTCCGAAGTTGACTACAAAGAAAATTTGTACCGAAAATGCACGAGAATATGATTAGATATTGAATCGTCTATGCAGCTCGCTATTCCGGCGCGTAGGGCGACCAATGCTTTCGTCTCTATAAAACTTTTATAGCATCTGCCTTTAACCTACCTTTCCAATTTCCAATAGTTATTTTAATAATGTAAATTAACGAAATACCATCCCGGGGACCACCTGCCAGTTATTTCGACAGTCAATTATTTCAATCCTAAACGAATGCAAGAAACAATGTTGGTATTAATTTGATACACAATTTAGGTGCAAGTAAACCGACGCTTTGAAAAGCTTAGAATGTAAAGTTTGCATTTTCATTTTTAAAAAGCTTGGCAACCCTACGCTGGTTCTCAATTGTTAGTACCGTACAAAAAGAACGAATTTCTTACATGTTTACCTTTTGAACAATGTGCGTAGGAGCGATATGATAATTCGATTCCTGGGTGTAGGATGTCTTGATACTTGACAAACTTCATAATAATAATATACATTATATGGTAGTTAGGTAAATGCTGTCCCTGCAATAATTTTAGTCAGGAAAAAAGAGACTACATGTTGTACCATGGTGTAATTTTTTTGGTTGAATCAGTTAGAAGTTGATTTTTGACCGACTTTGAAAAAAGAAGAAGGTTCTATGTCCGGCTGTGTGTGTTTTTTA
Source organism: Eupithecia dodoneata (assembly GCA_947044415.1). Lineage (NCBI taxonomy): Eukaryota > Metazoa > Arthropoda > Insecta > Lepidoptera > Geometridae > Eupithecia > Eupithecia dodoneata. Next base: position 5,436,393 of record OX345665.1, read on the forward strand.
AGTATGTTCGTCGATTTCCCCGTTTAATTATGAAAGAATAAGAGAAATGATTTCGTTATTGTATAGAGACTGATCCCGAGGGATAAGTATTTATCCTACAAAACATAAAAAAACCATTTAAATCGGTCTTTTAGTTTTATAGGGAATTGTTTTTGTTTTTTTAAACAATATAATTATCAAGTAAAAAATTAGTAAAGAAGGGACTTTCTTACTGTAAATCAAAAACTAACACATATTTCGTAGAATAATTTTAATCCGTAAATTAGAGCATCAAGCTATAATTTGTTACTGCATACTGCGTCTTAAAATCCATAAAACTGCGAAGAAAAGTATCAAGACCGTTTACTCTCACTCCAGATGATTCTCTATAAAGCCTTATAAAGGTGAAGCGTGTAGAGCAAATGGTCTTTGCGGACCGGCCGATTCCAAACACAATGCCACTAGGCCCTACACGTCATTGCCCGTCACATTGAGCAGAAATACAAACATTTAAAAAATCATCAGACACAAAGATACCATTGGACAAAAAAAACAAGCGCGCCTACAAAATTATCGTCGCCGGGTGCACAATAGTGCGCCTTACAAAGATAAACAGTGGCCGTTGGATTTTGAGAAGACGCTGCGCTATGAAAACATTTCTGTGAAGTCCGATGATTCGACTTTCGGACATTCATTTGGGATTCCTAATTCGAACTGTCATTTTGTGTTTTGTGTTCAGTTTGGTGTAAAATTCCGTGTAACAAGTTGCATAGGATTGCTGGCGGAAGCGTTTGAAGTATGAATTGGTTCAAGACCACACGTAATGTTCAAACTTTTGAAACTATCGCGGTTATTAACACAAAATAATGAAATGAAATCATAGTACATTTCGTTACGAATGACTTTTGTATACGTAATATTATGTTTAAACGGCCTCTGTGGCGCGATGGACAACGGTCCACCTGCGATGCAGGAGGTTGCGGGTTCGATATCGCCTACAACGCTTTGCACGATCTGCAGTTATTTTTTACGGGTGATCTGGGTATTTTGTATGTTTGATAAAAATATATACCTACTTATCCACATTTTGTTGTCATTTGGCGCTTGTGCGTTCTGGTCGTTATATATAATAAAAAAATAAAATACCTATCTATGTAATGTATTGTATTACATAGTTATATCGGTCATCGAGTGCCCATAACACAAGTTCTGCTTAGCTTGGGTCTAGATGATGCTGTGTGCATTTTTCAGCATTATTTATTTATTAACATATTTATTTTATACGTATAATCGCAATTACGAGTAGCAAATAAAAACCTTATTGAAGTGGCCGACTAAAAACTGCATCTATAGGTTTAGCACGTACTCATTTTACTTTTCCAATATAAAAAACATAATACCAACCGACAAACATATTTCCGAAGGCATTCTTCACAATAAATTGAAATATCAATTATATTCTGACAAAGAAATCGCCCCGCTGTTGATTCAGGTGTTAAGGTTGCAAGGCTATCATTGCAAGTCAATATTTACAAGAGATAGATGTACGTCAAGATCATATTTCTTAGCGAATAATGTGTTATGCAACTCAGTTTACTTAGGACTGCGTTGCGAAATCGTTGAGAATAACATTTCAAAAGCGTATATAAAGATTATGATGAGCTCAATTGAAATGCTAGGATAATATTGCAACATTTATTAAATGATAGGTGCTTTACATACTATTCTACCTATCGCAATGTTTTGTTCGAGTTACGATGTTGTAATATAAATATCTCATTTTAAAGTGCACGTTTGCACATATTTTATTCTGAATTCTAAACAATAATGCGATTCTAAGGTGTCTTCTGCAACAATTTACAGCATATAACTTTCGTTCCCACTGCAAACACGCCACAACATTATAATAAATACGCTATAATTTGATGAACGTGACTGATATTGACAATTTGTTTCAGGTACAATGCGCGTCGCGCCGTATAGCACAAGAGAAGCCGGCTCCAAGACAAGTGGGACAGCGTGCGTCAAATTTGTTAACAATAAAAATACCCATAGAGTTGGACGTTGGAAGTTCATCCCACGGCATGTAGGCCGCCCACACTCACCCATGCAACATGACATAGCAGTAATCATTCCACTGGAATAGTTTTCAATAAATTTTGATTTATTCCATATATTTTCATATTCTCCGGTCGACATGATTGTGGAATGCATATCAAAATCGGAACCAGGCGTATCAATGACTCGGAGCCGTCAAAAGAACCGCTCATTAGGCTTGTACCATTATCGTTAGTTATTGGCATTATATCTGTATAAATATAGATTTATTCAGTGTTTCCATTCTGATTACTGGACTGTTACTAATTCGTTATAACATTTTCTACGCACTATTCGACAAGGTGTCATAATGCGTAGGGACAAATTGTTTATTGTTATCTAACAAGCACAATATTTTTAGCGTCCAAAACATCTGCTGAAAACTTACAATAGGGTAACTTTACAAGAAAAATTTCATAAAGTTGTCCGGTAGCTACCAAAGTTTTGTGAAAATGTTAAAAACTATCGGTTCACGATAATCCAATATATGTAGGGCTGTGGCCAAGGCATTTCGTCACGACCCTGCTGCTTCTAGATATTCGTCAGCAGGTGCCTCAAGTCACGCGCTTCTTTAAAAAGCATATTTTTGGTCCTTAATGACCAAACATTTTCAGCCAGACCAAAGTGTCTACTTACCGAACTTAGTTTGAAAGTTTTTGCAATGTAATCCACCAATTTCAAGATCACCTCGACCTCCAACGGGGTAGAAAACCACTTAGAATAAACACGTTTTTAGGGTTAACGTTACTATGATGATTTTTAAATAAAAAGGTTTGAATATTATCTGCAATAACCACAAAGACACGTAGCGCAAGTTCTTGAAATCATTAAGAGGGATTAACTACGATATAAAAAACTAAAAAAAAACACTCAAGGGATTTATATTTATTATATCACCTTTGTTGTGGCATTATTATAAGTATTGTTCACTGTCTTTGACTCAACAATCCCCTTCTTTGCAAATAGTTGCTAAGGCTACTTAGGACTATTGAACCATTGATTTTTACCATTTTTTGTCGCGAGTTTTAATAAAAAACTTGCGAGATACGATTACCTAACTCTTTGTATAGGGAATTTATGTAGAAGCCACTGTCCGCTCTTATCGTTGAAGCAGGCACGCTTCGGAGGATTTTTACCTGAAATACAACAGAATCAGGACAGAGCTAGAGCATAATTATGAGTTCGGTCGGTTTCGATTTTAAAGTAGATTATTTCGAAGCAAGAATTGTCGCCTTCAAACAAAACCACCGTACTGTTAGGCATCTAGTAGTTTAATTTACGTAAATGAAATGCATTCGATATTATTTAAATATTAACACTTGGGATGATAAATCGATATGAATACGCAATCGATATAAATAAATCGAATGTGCCAGACACAGTATATTACAAGTCAGTGAATCATCTCATATATGTTTGACGTAGAATTTGCAAATACGAGTATACACGCAATATTCTACGAGCAGTGCTTAGTAATCAAAGCACGCGAATATATGTATTGAGAGTATTCAAGTAATGCCGTATAACGCAATGCAAAGCATGAAGCTTTGCCAATAGATTAGTAATTTGTCTTACTGAATTGAGTTAGCAACGTACATATTTGGACATAATAATGATTACTTTTTATATGATACATATATTCAATATAGGAAAGAGTGGGGATGAGGGTGGCACAGGTAACCCTGTCTAATGACCGAATGGTGTATATAATAGAGGAAGTCCAATACCTGTTGTCACTTACTGAAAAGAAGAGATTGGGTTTCATGGGTGATGTTTGCTTACGAAATAACATAGTCATACCAATGTTTTACGCGATGATATTTTGAAGTACTCTTCTAATCTAAGATTTATAACAAGAATTTATGACCATAATAACCAGCACTTGTTAGATATTTACTTGCAAATACGTAGAGTGTTCTGTATCAAATCGTATCAAAGTGTCAATCTTTATGCCCGTGCTATAAAGTTACATCACTGAATTTACATACACTATGACCCATCTTTGTTAGAACAAGGCGTGGTACACACCAGTGGGAAAGAAGAGGCACTTAAACTAGGCAGTAGTCTGCACTGGTTGTATTAATCACGTGTCGACGCCTATGGGCGGGGCTAGCAAACTTATTAATTCGTAGGGGCTATTAAAATAGCCAAAGGATATCGAAGACTTGAGGAAATGTGGCACAGTAATTTTAATTTTGAAATGATTAACTCCCACACCGTGCCTTTAAAAACTTTGTTTAAATTTCCAGTAATTATCAGAAATGATAAACAAGTGTTTATAAAAGCTAAAGAGATCAAAAACAAACCATATGAATACAGAATGGTCCAAGTTTCGCGTGAATAATAACTTCTTAAATGGTTCGTGTCTCGATTCTAATTAAGACTCGTTTTATATCGTTCGCGTTCGTTCATTTCAGTCAAAACGCAAATAGATCTTGTTAATGATTTATTAGGTGGCGCACAATCTAAATAGCTTGCATGCACAATATAAAGTGAACGCGAGAACCAGAAGCCAAGCTATATAGCTCTGATTTAAAACGTATTTTTTTTTGTGAAAGTTGGTTGAGAATTGGTCCATCTTAAACTCCCCGAACTTTCCCTGAATCCTCCCAAGACACATCCAACATCCGCAAGACCCATCACAATCATGACCGTCGTAGTCATGATTGTGATGGGGTCTTGCCAAGAGTGCCTCACTCTGCCAAGACTGTCTAGATTTTTGACAAAATTTCGTTGAAAATTTTCAGAAAATCGAAACGTGAGACGTGCTTTAATCTAAGTTACGTTTGATTACCCACTCGGGGTCAAGAAGGTTATAAATTGATATTAAACAATAGGCCTCCTCTACCTACATTTTAACATGTTTATAATAACATTTGCATTGCTAGTTACAAATAAACAACGAACAAGACCAATAAAGAGATACCAACACAAATTCCCACAAACTTTTCAAACCATTCAGTCACAAAGCTAAGCTTCTGATTAATTCCATTAATTCGTGTAAGCAGCATTAACAGAGCACTTGCTCGTAGTGCTACCGTAACGGACCAAGGGCCAGTTAATTATATCTACCCGTAAAGCTGTTTAACAACTGTGCTATTTATTAGTGGCTAACGAAGGGTAATTGTGCGAGTCGGTGCTATAAACTGCGAACAATAATATTATTTTAATATTATTCCAGTGGGGACAAAATTGTATATTTTGTAATGTTACTTTGTATACAAGGTTCTTCAAAATACAGATGTGAAACTAAGCCGAAAGTAGGTGATTCCAACAAGGTAATAAAATAATTCAGCGTGTTTTAAAAAAACATTGACGTCAAATTCCTTAACCACCATTTGTTTTCAGTGATTGCGAAAATTATCACTGGTATGAAGCTTAAATAATTATTATATTTAAGCTCAAACTTTTACAACGAAATAATCATCAAGCCTATTAAGAATTATAATTATACATTTTTATAGCTATTTGCGATTTTAATGGGAAAAATATCCTCGGGAATTAAATTTTTATGGGACCACCTTGGATTCATCTTCTGTACTAAAGTGAAGAGATTTTTTTTAAATTGGTCTATAATTGAAGGAGAAATTGACGTAAAAAATATAAAAAAACAAAACTCCTCCTTTTTTGAATCTATCAAAAGTTAAGCTATGCCCCTTTGGGCTTACATATATTTTGCGGTATGCTGTAGCTACCTTAGCTCAAATCTTAAAACCAGCAAATAAATTAATTTAATCTTATCCATCGACGAGTAAAATATTGATATACGTCAAACATGACGACGCGAAATTAAAGAGCACAAAAAAATCATCAAAAAAACAGTAAGGTATTAAATAAATGACGTGTTACAGCCGTGAGTTACCGAATCAATAAATAAAATAAGTAAACCAGCCAAGGGCAAGTCGAGCATTAAGGGTTCTGTGCCACATCAGTTAAAAAGAGAAGGAGATTCCAATTTGTGAGAGCTTCTCAAGCTTTTGCATAATAGTTTTAAAGTGTATTTCATCCTAAAGTACCTACTTTAGTTAGATCCTTTGATGCTGTTTTGTTTTGTCTCGGTGATAGGCCTTAGTAACTCTTATTTTCTAAAAAACTAGCTGCTAGGTCAAAGAGATAAAGACGTACCGGACTGACGACGGACGGTGAAGGCTAAGTAAAATGGTCCCTTTAGCCCTATTCGGGTACGGAACCCTTGAAATGCACGTCGAAACAAGGGTCATAACTTGGTCAATTCATCATTACAACACGGGAGTGATCTGCGCACACTACATCATCTTTCGCCTGAGAACTGGAAAGGTTTGACTCCACCAATAACACGACTTCACTTTAGCTGGTTTAACAGGCTATAAAAAAGATATTTGTTTGATAAAAAGTTATGTTTGTGATAGATTATCTCATTATATTTTTAGCTGTATGAGAAATAAAACATGCGTGGAGGGTTTAAAGATGTATTAAATGAAAAAAATATAATGTTACAGAAAAATGGCTTGTGATCTGGGATTTGTATCGCACAGGAAGAGAAAGTTGACAAACAAATTGTTGCCAGTTTATAAAAACAATAAAATGTTACCATAATAACTAACTTAAGGCTAATACACACAATCATGCCTAATTAGGCTCGATTCAGATGATTATATTGAGATGGTTCTCAACATTAACAAGAGTATCTACTTTTAACTTTCGAAGAATATAAGTATTTAAGTAGTAGTATACATCTGTATACTACTATTTATATAATTATACATATGCTTTATTCGTATTTACGTATGTATGTAGTCTTAGGCGTATTTTAACCGACTTCAAAAAGAAAGGTTCTGTTCGTCGATAATACAAAAAAATTTTTTTTTTTTAATTATGTACCGATTTTAACGGTTCTTTCGATATTTAATAATGATTCGATAGATAATGATCACGAGATGATCTCATCAAATTTAAATTTCAGACAGATTATTATTCGTTTCGTAAAACTTAAGAAACAATGTAAACGTTAAGGAATTTGAAGTCAGTTTTAATTTTGGGCTAATAACTGAGGCACAATAATTACATAGATAGTTTTCTCAAAACTATATATGTAATTATTATGCCTCTAAAGTTATCTATCACAGATATCCTTTACAGTACCTACTGCTCGCGCAGTTAAACATGTATGTACGTACTATACTACGTACTATGTACAGTGCGTTACAAAGAACAAATCCGCCCAACTTTTTACAAACGTTTTAGTGGTGTCCTACCTCAGCGCCGGTTATCGGTAAAAACACGTGCTGTCCGATGAGAGATTCGATCAAATCCATCACGGTCAAATGCGTGAAATACCGAGGAATAAGGCGGCCCCTTCAAGTACAGTTCTAATCATCATCATCAATGGTCCCCTCATCAACATCCACAACGGATGGTTTATGCAGTGTTTGTTTGGCGGAACTTACGTTATGGACTTGTATTGTTAGGGCTATACTAAAACAACAGATGGCCTACTTAATAAGCCAATGTGTTGACAACAAAAAAATATTGAGTATCGAGATGCGGTGTGAATACTAGAATAGAATACAAATACGCCTTATTGCAAATCAAGACAGAGAAAAAACAGAAAAGAACGAACAAACAATGATGCAGATGCAAAATGGGCGGCCTTATTGCTAAGAGCGATTTCTTCCAGGCAATTAACAATAAGATTCTGCTAATACGAAAATTCTATCAAAAAATGGTTAGTTCTTTTTCTGACTATTATTTATTAATTAAATTACCATTTGAGAAGTTGTAGTCGTAAAGTGATAAAAGTGTTTGGAAATTAAATAATACGTTGTAATTTTCTGAATAATTGATAAAAGGTTGAGCAATCAGGCATTAATGTTTACACGTACAATTGATAGCTATTGATACAAGCAGAATAAATGTGAAGAAGTTAAATGGCATCGGTCAGTATACCATAAACGTGGGTACGATAAATAAACAATAACATCTAACGCGATCCTTCTGTATCCATCAATCACTACGAAAATGTTGCGCATCAAAAGAACAATGTAAGAATTTCCATTTCATATCTTAAGATCGGAAGCAATATGGTGTCCAACAAAACTCCGGTATTAGAAAGCGTCGAACACACACCGGCCTCTTGGGTATAAATTATTTATGTAAATTTTTCGGCCCCACGAAATTGTGTTTCAGTATCTACGTGATTAATGTTGACGGATTTTTCACTCAGCATCTTCATGGAGGAACCTCTGAATAAATGACTTTGCAATCGGGTACGTCTTATGGGAATTCATTAGAGATCTCCAAAGATGACTGCGATGATTCGGCTTCATTGTTCAGCTGACAAGACAGTCAGCTACCGAGTCTTATTAAAGAGACATTTTTTTTTACCGTGATAAGGGACAATTAAAATCCTACAGCGCGACTGTCAGGCACGTAACAAGACGCAATGAATTACTTTTTTATTCATAAAAAAGAAAACATTTGAGGGTTAAGAAAGTTTTAGAATTTATTTGGTGGGGATCCAATGAACCTTATTATGAAGAATCCACGCTCGGATCGGCCCCACGCTCGAGTGATATTTCCGACAGGGCTGAGGGCGCATGCGTTTAATGAAATCAAAAGGATTAAAAGCATCTGCCTGCTTGTTATTCAAATCGATTGAGAGCTCGTTTATCATTTAAAATAAGCTACTGCTTAGATAAATGTGGGGTGTGGTCCTTGTATAACAAAAGGCGCGGTGCTCGGTAGCCCAATCAACTAACCAGTTATTAAAACGTAGCCTTTGAAATGCACTGTCAAAGGGGTTTTGAGCTGTCAAGCCAGGTCAAGGGGTAAATTATTGAACGGCTTGAATAAATATCACGTATTTGAAGTTTAAATTGTGGTGGTAAAGAAGATTTAATATGCTAATAAACCACTCTAAAGTAATGTTATCCCTTGGCATGAAAGACCTAATAAGTAATTACTTACGGTTCACTCAAACTCGTCTTATTTAAACACAGACGACGAAACGCTTTAAATTCCCATCGCGTATTCAAATTTCAGATGATCACAAAACATTTAAGCAAATGAATATAAACTGCGAACAGCTAGCCGGGACTCGTGTAGTACAAAATGACACCTCGTGTTTTCCCAGAGTAAACAACAGTCGAGGGCTTAGAACAAATTACGAGGGCATTGTCAACGTGTTTAGAAAATTGGGCAACAATCGTCTCGGCGAGTTAAATCTCTGATAATGTCTTTGTCATACGACTTACTATGGTTGTATGAAGACGAGGGGATAAATAAATCTCGCTTAATTGGAACGGGTCGCGCCGCGCGACAACATAATGCGGACGCTTTGTTGCCCGGACATTCTTCCTCACCGGACTCAATGTAACAAATCAACTCGACTAACGACACGATGGGAACTTTTGACAACCGAGTCAGAGCAAAATTAAAGGCGAAGCACCTAAGAAATAATACGATAAATGGCCCGCGACCAATGTATAGCGCATAAAAGCTCCAAGCTCATCTGAAAATATTCTTTGTAGGATTTTTCAGTCATAAAATAAGAATATCGGGCGTATGCTAACCCGAGCATTCGTTCTGGGGGCACTCACTTGTAAAACTGCTTACTTTATTGCTCCAGCGCTCTGGAAATACGAAGTTCGTTGTAGTTGGCTGCACAGGTTATGCCCGAGTTTTACTACGACATACCGGTCGAATATGCGTTACACTAAAAACGGTGACGCATATATTAAAGGGTTGAGAAAGCGATCGTCCGATAACATCCCAGCTCTAGAGAAATACAAACTAGTTTAATTCAGAGTGCCCAACCCAAAAAGACGACGGCATTGTAGAACACAGGTCGAGACTATTGTTAAAAATTTATTGTTGGGTGGGAGTCGAGTTAGTATCGTTTGATTAATCTACATTCCATTTAAATTAGACATCAAATAGGTTACTGCGGTAATTGTTACAAGCTTATCTAAATGTAAATAATGAAACGTTTTAAATTTATTTTCGTAGCTTCTTTTTAAATTAGATTACGTTGGGTTTCGCTGTAGAGGGCGAGCATCGTTATGGAATAGGTGGATGCTACTTGAATCCCGCTCAAGCGGGTGCGGCGAGACGGTGAATTCAACCTGCTCGGATGGCCAGTCTGCAAAAAAGAGGAGCATACATCGCGATGCCAGCGGCAAATCGCTCGGCAAACATTAGCTAAGCGCGCGTGAAATTGTCTGTGAGCGAGCGCCGGCCAACGTCCATTCCTGCATACATTAGTTTATGATACGGAGAGCTTCTTGTATTTATTATGGCCACCATAAAACGAGTGTGGACCAAACAAACAGTTGATCTGGCGGACATGTAATACATCTTCGATTTATTGCCGCCTCCCATGTAAAATGGAATTGAGGATGGATGTAAAATACCATATTGTCAATCAATATTTTGGTAGGTTTATTGATCCAATATTTAAATCCATCTGATTTAATGATGTTTGATATTTTACATTTAAAGACATATTGGAATTGCTTTGGATTCGGTTATCAAAATTTTTAGTAATAATCGCCAATAATACCAATTTAAGATGAGACATAGGTATTTTTGGAAATAAGGAAATATTTAATCTAAAAATCGTGTAGGAACAAAAGCGACAATGTCGAATAAAACACATTTAATAAAACCAAGAAAAAATATGTTAGAAGAAGGATTGTGTTATCAAACTTTGGCTAACCATCTAAACGTTCCTAACTTTAAGCAATCCCATAAGAGCTAAACCACCATCAACGTCTATACAGGAGCCAGTAATACTTTCAGCAGTATCACTAGCTAGAAAGACAACCATATCTGCTATTTCTTCTGCCTTTATTGTTCTTTTCATCGGCGTCAGTTTTGTGACTGTGTCCACAGTTTTAGCACATTCCTCGGTAGTCATGCCGGCATTTAAAAATATGTTAGTATCTACTATGCCTGGCAATACAGCGTTCACTCTTACACCACGAGGAGCAAGTTCTAGTGCTGCACATTTTGTAAAATGACTTACTCCTGACTTCGAAAGGTTGTATGCGAAAAATTCATCCGTGGGTACATGTGCGGCGACGCTTGATATGTTGACGATGCATCCCTTGTTTTTGATAAGTTCTGAAGCAACACACGTTGTAAGACTAACCACTGCTCTTAGATTTACTGCCATGACCTTGTCAAATACTTGCATTGCATTGGGACTGAGAACTGATCCATTGTTGAAGATCCCGGCACAGTTCACCACAACATCGATTTTACCTAGTTTCTCCACGGTATCCTTTACAACTTTCTGAACAAGCTCATCGTTCCTCACGTCTGTTACATGTTTAAGCACTTTCACTCCGATGTTTTTTTCGCACAATTCAGAGGTTTTTTCTAAACTTTTCCCATCAATATCAATAAGTGTTAACGTTGCTGATAATTTTGCAAAATTCAGTGCGATGGCTTTGCCTATACCTGAGCCAGCACCAGTAATCAACACAACTTTGTTAGAAAAATGCATTATTGGGAACAAGGTAAGCGACTTGCTGCACCGAAATCCAAACTGCTTATAGATATGTTTATTTAAATCGTTTGGCTTTATGCAACTGACATAGGTTAGTCAGTACGAAAAATACGAGTATCCAATGATAAAGATAACAATGGACAAGGTCATAAGGATATCAAATTATCTTGTTTTTTATTTATTTTATTACGAGTTCGTTGACCAAATAACCTATCTCAAGAATATCAAACGTAAACAAATCATTGTAAATTAAATAGAGGTTTATAATAATTTTGCTCACAAAATCAACACACGAATTTTGATAATCGTCTAACTTACAAAAACTCAAATGCTACTTAAACTCATTTTATCTTTTATGTTTCGTTAACATGATTTTGACAAACGTAATAATGCTTTGGAATTATTATCGAATTAGAGGCCTGTTATTATGTAATCAAAAACAACTTTGGGGTTAATCATAGAGAATTCAAGATAGAAATACAAATATTTATAAATCGTTATCTGTTTGCCTGAAGGGTAGTTATTAAGAAAAAATATCCATTTACATATTACATTTCCATGACTGATAAATTATAAGCAATAGAAAGATGGATAGATGGATGATTTATTTGTTATACAAACACAGACAGCACGAAACATTATCAAACATAGACATAGATAGACAGATTTTTTATAGTATGTTCTTACCGATACCTGGTAGGTATCGGTAAGAACACACTACAAAACAATTGTACGTTTATTTAAAACAATAATAGATCAACCGTATTGGATAATCTGATAATAGCCACTCAAAATTCTAAATAAAAAAGCAGGTATACAAAAATCACAAGTGCGAAAACATGGCAAAGTGTGCTTTCCGAAAATCTCGCATTTCGCTGCGGCATCGATAAAAAATGCCGACAATCCCTAAAAGGAATCTCTCAGCCAATACCGATCACATGTACGAAATCGAGAAGCGTTCCTTTCAATCCTTTGTCGCAGCCATTTGATTAAAGTAAAGGGGCCGCAATCACATGCGAAGTGGTTTTGCACCGTAGGAAGTATCGCGTTTACAAAACGGCACCGCCTGCATTGTGGCCGAAGAAGATTCCTAGTTCAAGTCAATTGAAGCCGGAAAGAGACTGAAGCTTACTCACCCGACACCGGCAGTACCTCGCTTCTTAATTTAACCCTACGACATCGATATTTAGAGGTGAATAAAGAAGGCGGTGCCAGCAACAATATCAAAATTCTGATTATAATCGGCAAACGATGGGCGGGTGAGGATATCGCTAAGTGCCAGGTCAAAGGCAAAGGTGTGAAGGTGTGGCCATTCCCACCCAAATGATTGAGTGTCAAAGAAATAGCAACCACCTTTGAACGTCGCTACTTCGGCATTTTTGATCCGGAACGATACCCTTCAATCACAATAAGAAAGGGTGCAAAATAAGTGGTCTTCCTGAAAATTAAATAGAATTTCGTCTTTGAACCCGAATGTGAACCTGGCAACTTCAAACGCCGTATTTTATATTATGCGTATTGAGATAAGACTGATATAAAATCTTGCATACTTATTGAAACATAAATTGAGATGAACTCGAAAAACCACTTAAAAGAGTAACAGACCATTATACAAAGCCCACGCTCGCTAAAATGGGAAAAAATATTTCGCGCAAAAAGTCAACAAGACTAAGCTGTAATTCATCGCGAGCCCGGATCATTAACGAGTGCGGATTTACGATCACGCGAGAGAGCGGAGTCGCGGGCGAGGCATGCTGCAAGCGAGAGTCCGATCACGATGCAAGTAATTAAATCCTTAAACGAGTGTATAACAAGGTTTTGTTTTTGAGCGTGGTCGAGAGAACGATGCACGACACTTATTTACGATGAGTTTTCGCGGCGGGGTATGCGAGCCTAATTCGTTGGCGCGACGCGGTCTCGCGCGATTTATTTAAAATGAAATTCTTTTGTCGCACCCCCGCTGGGCGCCGATCGAAAACGCGAGAACGAACCTAGATTGGATCGGCTAATGCTGATTAAGCCACAAGACATCTTGCGTTTCGGCTGGTGGAGATTAATGTTGTAGCTTGTTAGGGATCATAAAGCCTGCTTTAATGAAGAGCAATGGCAGTTTATTATATTCAGTTGAGTTTCAAATTTGATAACTTATATTGAGAATCAGGCACGTCTTTTTTTGTACATCTAATCTCGTATTGGACGGTTTCACAGTTTAAGTTGGTTTAAAGGTAAAACAGGGAATAGTAATTTACAAAATAGCACGTATTAACATACAAATGAAGGAACCTAAACATAAAATCAATAAACATTCAAATAAATGAACCCTTCCTTTAGCGCGTTGTTCGCTGACACGTAAATACACTTAGCATCATCGCGAGAACACACGATTTTCATACGAAACGTTTAATTTAATATGGAATTTCAATTGATAAGAAAATAAGAGCAAAACTCTTTTGCCTGCCAATATAATGTACCTCGTTTTAGTTAGGATTCTCGAGTTTCTCATTATCATTTTGGATATGAAAAGAGCCACATAATCTCATTATGTTTAAAAGAACACAGATTATGTTAAAATACGTATTACAAAAACCATCAATTATCAAAATCGAGAGCGTATTATCGCCGGAGGCAGCAAATCAGCTTACAAAATCCGGTGTTGCCAATAATTAAAACTCACTAATTCTTTAGCGTTTCTGTCGCGTCAAGTCAGACAGAATTCATTAGCATGATGTCACGTGGGTGCTCCACACAATACCTCGGCGGTAATTACCAGCAAACATTCCTTCAATCGAATATGAACCGTCAAACATAATCGATTCCTGCGTCAAGCGAACGCCCCGAGGCCTATGAAGGCCTCAGCAGATCCATCACAGCTAACGACTCGACACTTCCTCGTTGAAATTTTCTAGCGCGACAACAAAGCTATTATAATGTGGGTGTAAGAGATTTCTTAACGGCTTGAACTGCAAAATTAGCGAAAATAAATAGCTTGTTTTGATGTCGGCATATGTATATTATTTATCTATCAAAAATGTCCCCTGTTCAAGATTTCCATCTCGCAGGTAGAGAGATGGAGTAGACAGATAGTAATATATTGGATTACAATTATCATATCAGCGCTTAGATCGAGAGTGCTTTATAGTAGCGATAAGGCGACAGCTGAGCACAGAGTATAAAGACACATTTTAATGAGCAGGCCCCCGCTTAGAATGTGGAACTCGTCCCCCTGGGACGATATCTATGTTAAAAGTCGAAGGGTTATTTTATAGCTTCTAGGTAAAGTCGTCAAATGTTCGTAAATAGAGGAGCGTAGCGGGTGCTGAAGAAATTGGTGATAACTTTCATAGATCATGAAAGATGCAGATGAATTAGAAAATGTTATTCACACTGAAACATTCAGAGCAAGTTCGAAGGTATTCAAAGTATTCGAGGAGAACATTGCACTCAAGTTTGACAAGCAAAACCTGTCGAACTCGAGTGCAATCGACAAATATTGGTGAAGCGCGCAAAACTATTCACGTATGGTGTTGACCCCAGAGAGGTGTCAAAAGTTTGACCGAGCAATTGACATGGAGCCACGCGTGAGAATGTTTGAACAAATATCTCACCATAGTTTATTCTAGTGTTAGTAATGAATCATTTTTAACGGACGACCTCAACACTTGGGAAAATCTAATAATGTTTGTAGACGCAGCGGGTCACTGAACTCGCATAGATTAACATAAACACTACCTTGACATTAGAACGGCGAGCGAGATGAAGTCACACCGACATAAATTCAGTTAACTTTGCAAGTTTGAAGCCCATGTATTTTGCAAGCATCGATAATAATACGGTTTATTTTATTTGAACAATAACCTATAAATAAACATTATTTGTAACAAACGCGACTTCTTCGAAATTTTATATATTTTAAATAACATAAAAATTCAAATTAATTCAAATATCACAGCATCTATGGATATTATAAAGCGAATAAATATTTTATTAACACTAGAGATGAAGAAGATCTAGCACATTAACATGGTCGTTCGTGCATATGATATAATGAATTGATCCCGATTTAGACTACCTAGGAATATTAACAGGTAATAAAAAATCTGTTTTGCATATTACAAGATAAGTCTTTTAAATAACGTAAGCTTTGAAATGTCATATTTCGTTACTATATATAATCAAAAATATAGCTTGAGTTGTGCTCATGTCGAGGCTATAAATGCTTACTTTTCCTAATCAGGTGTTAATTTAATGGTATGACCGCGTCCTGTCCGTTGTCCACAGATAAAACATAACTAGGCTATAAAAGTTAACGTGTTCCTGTATGTCGATAGCCCCCCGCATTGTAACCGCTGGAATGTGTAAACTCGTAAATACGCGATAATAACCTAGTGATTATGTTAGCTTACCAACTATTAGCAAGTTTTTTGCTAGCTACAGCTTTCATGAGGATAGCGTTGTGAATATTTCTCTTGCTAAATAATGAAACCTAGAAGAATATGGCTTCGATACTGCTCTATAAATCATCGAAGCGTTATAAAATGTAGACATATCAGACTTATTTTTACAGCTTATTTATGTTAATCAGCACAAAAGAAGGAATATTTTTGCAAGTTTAAAACTGGCATAAACTTTTATTATTATTTAGTGGTACTAGACATTTAGATAACTACTAAAAAATTAATTATCTACAAAAAAATTGACACACTATGCTCAGTATAATTATTAACAGGCATATATCTCGCCTCTTTGTAAATTATTCAATGACAAGGCATAAGGACAAAAAGAAAATAGAATCCTTTTCACATTTGAAATAAAAGTGGAAACGAAATATCCTTGAACTTCCTAAGGCTAGAAGCTCGAAATTATCTCAAAGAGCATTCATCACACTTGTTAACAGAAATAATGATAAAAGATATAGAAATAGTACCCGACACATTTGACGCCTCAATTAAATATATAACTAGTTTCAGCCCGCAATTTCGATGTCTACGAGAAAAAGAACGTCGTAGTAGACAATAATTTTGTTATTTTCTTTATTTCATATTAGACAGCTTCCGAAAATGTATGTAAATGTAGGTTTATTTTATATATAATTCATAAAATTTTACAACATTTGTGACTAACGTAACGAAACGCGATGCGGTTCGGTACCTATATTATTAGAAATATATATGTATGAGTGGTTCGGTAGGTTTTGAAGTAATTAAATTTAAATTTTGACTCTTTTTTAGGTATGATTATCTCGCTGCCTTGCTTTCTGGCGAGACATAACCGGACCTTACCCAGGTCAGCTGCTAGACATTTTTATTTTTTCATATTAATATGTTTTTGGCTAAACGGTAAGTGACAGAAAATTAGTACAAAACTAACGCAAAGCGAACACAGTCAGGGCGCGAACTAGCAGTTATAATTATTCATAATTATGAGCGACTCTACGACAAACAGTTCCGGATTTATAGCTTCTAATGAGCGAGGCAGGCGGGGTTTACTAGCTTAAGAGCCCACAAAGTAAACAACAGAGGCATAATTATACGTTACATAAAATATTAGTAGACTAGTCTGTCTACGTGTTGTCGGTAAATATTTTCCAAACTAGGTTTTTCAAAAGGAAAATTAGGAAAAATTATCGAGTAATTCAACTCTCAGTACTACTAACACGTAACATGAATTTGACAGTCAATTTCCAGAAACTTGCATACATAGCTAAGGAGAAAACAGAACTTCTTAATATCTCTAGAATTTTCAAATACATAATAATGAATATGTACTTAAATAAAAAAACATAAATAGTCAACCAAACTACGTAATGACATATCTCTATCAGGAAAAACTAACTCCCTCAATTTAGATGAGAACATGTCACCAGTACTCTTCCTCTAATTACAACTGACTGATAGGAGATAATAAAGAAGCCTCCAAATTTATAACAGAAACGTGAATTTCAACGGACCCGAACAAATGTATAACATCAATTACCGAAAGCCAATATTTAGAACGGCGAAAACGTTAATGACAGTAAAATTTTACGCCGATAAATTTAAATTATTTTGGTGTTCCGCAGACAAATAACATTTGAATTCTCAGTATTCTAATACCAGCATGAAACCGCACAAAACAGTCAAATATTTAAGGAATATTTTGAATGAATAAACAGTAAACATGTTCAATAGCTAAAATTTTCAGATTTATACGGAACTCTGATTTTATTACTTCTTAAACGTATCTCTAAAATAACGTCAAATATTATCTAAACATTGTGATTTGTCGCCAAGGCAATTAAGATGTCATCGAAGCGTTTAGATTTATTTGTGGCAATTAGACATGTATAATCTGGACATGAATATTGATCAGTTGGTAGACATTTATAAACCGCATACAATTAGAAATACGGTTGGTACTAATGACGACTATGTCATGCATGCCAGAAGCAAGGTTTCTAAACGGACCCGGCTGACACACGGTCAAGTCATTGGATTGATGAGGTTGTTCAAAAACTACCTTTAACAGTTCTTTGGCCATCATCATTAACGAGATTTCCTCGACCTAGCTAACATGTAAGTTGTCACATACCTACCTACTTAGATACATAGGTAACTGTCGAGACCTTCCTAAAACAAGACTGCTCAACAAAAACCAATGTTGTACAACTGTCGGATTAATTATGTAATATTGAAAATCTTCATACGACCTACATCTGGCACAAAAGTTTTGTTTAAAACATAATACTGTTGACAAACCTTTGTAGTTATGGTCCACATACATAGATAGTGCATGTCGCGCTCACTAGTGAGCTGACACTCATTAGGATAGTAGAGGTACATTAGTGCTGGTGTACCACAACTGAAACAAAATTCATATTAACCTATGTGCATGATATTAGGAATTTTGTTACGTACAAAGTCAGAATTAACTAAGAAATTACCTCGAAAGAACCTAAAAAGACCAAAAAGTAATTGAAATTGAACAGCATCAAGTACCGTGGGTAAGCTCTTAGAATACAACTGAGACGTGCCAACTTTAAGATTCTCAAAAGCATAATATCCCACCACTCACAGAAACACAACAATGACAGACCGCTAAGTGCCCTCTTATGCTCGCCAGTCAAATATTTGTAAAAATACTCGCGTCAAGCACACGGAACTTTGTTTACAAATCAGTGGGAACGAGCTAGACTCGCATCGTAAACTTCACGAAATATACTTTGGGCATAAAATACTATAGCAATCTGCATTTGTGTGGTAAGTTACTGGAAGTACTTTCCACACAAAGACAAGGTATACCCGGTCTGTAGGGACAAACTTTATTCCGAAGGTGATTCGTTCAATCTCATATTACCATCGTAGACTAATAAAATAGTCGATCGAGTTCGCATCGAATTTGTAGTAGACAAATAAAACTCTAAAGTTGGTAGACGCGTAACATGAATGATCTCAGTTTACACTGGTAAATATTCCGGTTCGAATAAAGGCGTGATGCATCGTCGGAGTACCATCGTCTCCAAGACACGCCAAACTCGCCAATTCCCGGAGGAAACCGTACGCAATAACGCTCAATTTTCGAGAAAACAACTATAACTCAGAGCAGTGCACTCTGTCGTCTGTGTTCCTTTCTTCCGGGCAATTTCTATTACCATATAGACGCGCTACTTTTCAATTCTTTTCCATTAAACTTGGTGCATCGTAGTGCGTTTCGCGAGCGAGAGTACGCGACCCAATCGCTATTCTCCAAACACATTTATAAAATGCTCTTTACTCGACCGCGAGTCGGTCCCCTGCGACTGACATTCTATTGCGACTTTCAAAGTATATTTTCCGAATAGGGAAAATCGTATGCTATCAATGAAACTTTCACAGATACACAGAGTAGCAGTTTATTCACAAACAACAACGTAAACTTGCAGTATAACAGTTTATTCTGAGTCGAATAACTGAAATAGCTTAATACTGATAATATAAATAAATTTCAAGTTTTATTAACATGGTTTGGATAAGTACTTTTCCGTCTACCGATTAATGGATCATGTTACTCTCGGTGTCAAATATATCATACCAACTTTGAATAGTTGTATTGATTTGGAAATTATACTTCGTCAAACTGAGTAGAGAATTTTAAAAGAATCGTATCTAGCGACGACGTGACGTATATTATGTAAATGTTGAACATGCGTGTTTGTTTTGAAGTTTATTTCTACTTAAGTTTATAAAAAATGATATATTGAAGTATTTCACTATAGACAACGTTATCGTTGTAGTGAACCTTTATTTTCAATAGGACTTAGTTATGCTAAAATGTTCCAACGCACAAGTCACCATTTGTGGGTTGGAACATTTTCGCATAACTATGTACGTCCATACCATCTGTGAGAACTTCATATCTGTTATCAATTTAATCAACATTTGTAAGAGTATTATTGAGCCAAAATAACTCAAATAATATTTCCAAGAATTATGACATCAACAATAACAGCAGAGCAGATGCTACAGACGAAAGGCTTAAGCGCGATCTTACAATTCGTCACAATAATAAAATTTCATAACCAAACCATCAGTAACACAATGCTGTGTTTACAAAACCAAACAAGCATGATTCTTGAACAAAGACATCTATATCGGTAGCTGTTTGTATTATCTGTCATGTTTCACAAATAAATAAGGCCTATTTTATATCACAATGAAGACGCACCGCACTGCTTGGGCCGTGAGTATTGAGAAAAAATCTATTTATCAAAAGAGATGGGCTCCGCGCGATAAACAGGAGTCTATTATTACCCCTTTATATCTATTTGGGGACATTCGTCAAAAAACAAAATATATTTTCCTATGTTTCTATAACTTTGAATTGCGTTCGTCTGGGTTGTTCACATTGGTGTGACTTTTCGAACGTGATTCGCATTACATAGAGTCGAGAATTGATTTGTATCTTCGGATGTTTATCTGAGCCATTACACCTGATAGGACGAAAAGAGCCTAAATTGGAAGTAGAATCGCTCAACCGTTCGTTGCCATAACTTGCACAGGTCGAGCGGCGCACGACCCCCGCTCACGATCGAACACCATGATCGAAATCCGTGTACTCCGCGTATTACCATAAAGTATTTACCGTACCTTATGACGACTCTTTTACTTCGTGTGGGATATGAATTCGTAGTGTAATACATCTGAATAATGTACGAAAAACATGAAGTAAACATATGCTTGGATGCATTGTTCTTTATTTGATATCGTTATGGCGAGGCACGCGAGTTCTGGCTACTTTCTGGATGTTTTTGTGTTGGTTTTACTTCATAGCTGTCATTTGTGAATCGTGCTTCTTGTATAGGTTGTATAAGCTGCCTTTACTGTTCACTGTTGGATACGGAATAATCGTTAGAGAAAATTGTTTTCTATTCGCAAAGCGCAAAACAGCGCTATAAAAATCTAGTAAAATAAAGATGGGCAATATATTATTTTAAACTGTTTGTAGGATCTTAAATCCTATTTTAAATTGGATTTGTTGTGATAAAAAGAAGATGCATTATTTTTAAATGATTGTGAAAATAAACTCAAAAGTTCCATTGACAGAAAATGTAGGAAACCAGGTTAGGAGAATACTAAGGCTACAATTTAACACCGCTATGCATATTGTTGTGCCAAGTTTTGCATGCACCTTAGGACAGTTAACTGTATTCAATAAAAGCTTTATTATTATACTATATTATTTACCATGATCTCGGGCCATAAAGTGACCCGGTCGTTTGGAAGGCTTGCGTTGGGCCGAAGCCAACAGCACAGAGGCCCTTTGAGAAAGTTAATCTAAAGGCGATGACTACACATAGCGGGTATCATCCTCGGGTGCACAATATGATACGCCCAAAGATGGTATCCGCCAGGTGTAGAGAATATTGCAAAGAAAAATGAAAGAAATAAAACCAGGCCATTGATTGTGATGGATCGATGGACTGGGTAATCGGGTTATAGGGGAGATTACGGACGCCTGCCATAAACAAGTCAATCATAATGTTAAGAGTGGCAGACGGTGGCTTGCCGAATACTGGATGGGTTCCTCAAAAAGCCGGCGTAAATACCGGAGAGGAACAACATCGGCGCAAAAGAATGAGGGGTGTCGAGAGGTGCAGCCCCGATTTCACCATCACGAAGACTGCCCGTGAGCGGGTTTCCTCGCTATTACGCCATTAGACACTTCCACCCCCGAGTCTACATCCTCAGATGCATCTCTTGCGACTCCACTCAGACCGGCCAATGAAGGCAAGCAAGAGGTGAAGATCTGGTTATCTTAGAATGCCACTCCGCAAGCGGAGACGAGAAACAGGAACTTTCCCGGGAGCACTCGGTACCCGTGGTGTCGCTACTCACCAACAGCTCGCCACAAGCTGCCCTTCGGGTTCATAAATTAGCCCGGAGTGTCCCACTGCAGAGCAAAGGCCTCGCAAAATGATACGCTTTTAAAAGCATTTTTTCTTTGTTTTCATTCGACTCAATGTTCGTAACTATAACTCGAAAACAAAACAAAGTAATTAGGTCCCAAGAGCCACGACAATAACACTTCACAGTTCGCTTTACAGCTCGCGCACAGACGCGATTAGACATCTGGTACAAAAATATAATACCCTGTCCCTGGCACTTGACATCTAGTACAGAGTATAAGACACGCCCAAAAAGTCTTAAAAGAAAACCAGTGCAGCAAAGTATTGCCTACCTAAACCCTTTTTTAACCCTGACCTAATAAATTCATAATAGCTATTGAGAAAACCTTAGTATTTCGTTAATCTTAAGTTGGGGTAAGATATTATAAACGATTTTTTTTAAATCTTTTGAGCAAAAACATGTATCTAAAACAGAGTTCATTTCGTATTAAATTTCCACAGTAATATCGTCAAGGGGTTTTGAATTTATGCAATACAATCTAGTTCTGCTTTAAAATGGTCACGAATTAAATGTAAAACGGTTACTATTTCCAGCAGCAAGGCATTAAAATTTGTTCTTCGTATATCTATAAACAAGCCTGTTCAATCTTTGGTTTTTGCATAACTCGTAAACCCAGATAAACACAATCGCTTACTGATTCTCAAAGACCATAACGATTAAAGTTTGATTGCAACAATTTATCTACTGAAATTAATTACCTATTCTAATAAATAGAACTCTTCCTTGCATAATTTTTTTTCGTCGTCTTCTTTTTATATCAGGTTGGCAGGTGGCATCTTGTTTTGTTAAAAGAGTGCCAGCTCTTCTCTATGCTCTTTGACTGTGGGTAATTGCCAAACGTTCTAGTTGCCCTCCTTACTTACGGGTCACAGGCTCCATGCTTAGTTTCTATCGATTTTGAGAAAATTGTCTTCTGGAATGATTGTTCTTATTAGTAAGATTACAAAAGACTGAGACTTTCGGACATGTTTGGGTTTTAAGAATACTTGATTAAATCGTAAAAGGAGAAGCTTTAGTAATGAGTTGATGAAAAAGAAAAAAAAAATTCTATAGGTATTACGTTTAGTATTAACGTTTTCTACCAATTTTAATGTCTCAAACAATATCACATATCATGTATAATAAAACGTTACATTTATAAAACGATATTCAAGCGATCGGTCATTTTGTCGAGCGGTGGCTAATCGCGGGTGACATTAATAAAGTCCTACCATCCACCAATTTACGCGTTCAGGTGAACAAAATGGGAACTACAGCTTTTTTTAAATCGTTTATGGTTCTTTGAAATATTTAACGCCAGAGCCAATCTCAAGGAATAAGTTAAGTTGGTGTGGTGGCACTGCATGCTCGCAAGCGGCAAGCACGCATCATTTACACACCGTCCCGCGCGATTAGGTTCACGACGATGACACGGGTGCCGTCGGCCCGTCTCGTAATTACTAATTCTGATCCCGAGCACATCGCCTTAATGATTCTGATACCCTGGTACTTGACATTCGAATTCCGCTTATTAGTTGAGGGTTCTACGGCTTCAATGGCTTTAAGAAGATTATAAATAAAATAGGAATGAGAAAAGTAGCCGGGGCGTTACAGGTTCATTCAGAAAGTGTAGGAACAGCAAATCTGGTTATTTGAGACAAAAAATCTCACAAGCTGACCATGTAACTTTTAGATTGACATAATAGACTTTGAGAAAAATATCATGGTCAACTGCCATCTACATGATTGATAAAGAGCTTCAGCTTTTGTATTAACAAAACTGGAAACACAAGCGCTGGATGCAACTTTACATACAACAATGTATTCATACGATTTATAATCAAAACATAGTCCTTTATACCCATCAAAACATTTCCATAAATTGCTCGTCAATCTTATTTCAAATCAGTACAAAAAGGTACAAGAAACCATAAACCAATAAACACTTACTTGCCGTCGCACATAACAAATGTGATGGACTCCCGCGGCTTTCGAATAACTTCGAAACGGGTCGGACGTTTAATTTCAGTTTTATAATAAAGGACATATTGTGTTAGATAAAGGATGGGTAGTAATAGTGTCGCGTCATCTACATTAGTAATGCTCATCGTGGCGGGGTGTCCTATAGCGAGAGTGCCCGCGACAGACGCACTGTGACCGCGCGGTTTCATATCGTGTAATATGGCTAACACAAAGTAATAAAATAAAAGAACCTCCGAGTCAACCACGCTCGAAAATATTTATTCAAATAAAGTCTCCATCAACCCGACCGTAAAAGCACGCAGAGGGTTGAGGAAGGCTAGCCGTTTTATTAATATTAAAAGAACGCTTCAGTTGACACAAATTGGCGATAACCAAAGCGAGTAGGTACCTCGTAAAAATTTTGTTTTCCTTTACGTTTATTATTCACATCAACAGAAATAACATTGTGAATTAAATAAAATCTTATAAATATAAAACTCCTTAAACTCACATACAACAAAATGTGCGAGAACATCTTGGAGAAAAGGTTGCAGTACGTTCAACCATATTCTATCAGCAAATCGATTTGTGTGAGAAAACAATCAGGCACGTGATCTGCAGTAAAACTGATACCGCACCAATATGGTTATCTCACTATCATATAAAGTTATTTTCACTTCTACCGAGCGAGAAAAGCATTCCTACGTGGTACACTTGCATTATATTCTTCGAGTGTGGTAAAAGACACCTAAACCACAAAGGTCATGCTCAGATGACAGGATTATGTGGGAAATAGTGTTGTTTAAGATCATTGTTACACTAACGAAGACACTTTGAATTAATTCAGGACCATTATTTTAAATAACCCAAGAAGGGGGCAATATTTTACGGTTAACATCAGACAATATTCCCTCAAAATGCGTTGTTTCAACGAATTCACGCGCTCGACCAAAAACAAAGCAGTTAATTAACCCGTAATTTATATAAATGGGCTCAGTCGCAATTCGGACAACAAATTATGTGCGATAGACGATCTCTCCTGATAGCGGCATGGAAAATACAGTGAAAGGAAATAAAGTGAGTTTGCGGGAAATCAAGAGCTCGGTGAGAATGAGGTGACAGGAGACGAAATTATTTATCTAGTCTGGTAGATGTTTTGTGTGAGGCGGCGCGTCGAGGCGGGATCCTTGCCGTGTCGCGGCAAGCTCTGTAGATTTATTGCTGCGATATGCAAAGCGACCGTCAAACGGAGCATTTTTCACCCAATTTAGAGAAAGTCGGGAGCGGTCCACGCGCGCGCCACACACCTATCCTATAAAAAGTTTGTCAGCAAGCTTCCCGTAGTCGATAGTTGGCTAATGTCAGCTTATTTGTTTGACACACCGAACTCAGTTTTAGAAACTGTCGACTGTCGATGAGTCAAAGAGAGAAATGTCCCCGAGAACGTCGATGGCCCCTCCCGCTTTATTACAGGGACACGGCCACCGCGCCGCCAATTAAGAAGGAGTCTCAACACGAAATTCGTGCCTGAAGGTTCTTGATCGCTGACAGTTCATGAATGCTATAATTTTAAATTATATTGGAAATTGTATTCTGACGGTTTCAGTATTCCAGGTTGTTAGCGAGAAATGTCATCATCCCACGCTAACAACGCAAATATCTCACTTGAGAATATGAAGACATTTTTATAACGTGATTCCATACTTTTGTGGAGAATATGTTTGTGCCAATTTTATTTATTTTTTAGGTAAAACGAAAAAGAGAATTGCAGTTTAAGGAAATCGTATAATAAATAAAGAAGTGGACGTACTCGAGGTGGAGTTAAGGAACATAATGGAAGTGTGCGCATAATTCTCACAATGAGCAAGCGAGTGGGTGCTGGGACATGTCACATTTCGCATTGTCCTATACAAAAGTGTGTGCATTATTGTCGAAAAATTGTAAGGTGCTTCACCTCTCGATGGAAATGTTCGGCTGCAGGCGAAGACCCCGCTGAGCCGACCTACTCGGGCCTCCTCGGTGTAATTTATCGCGAACAATCACATTACCATATCACTAATGTAATGCGGTCGAATCTGCGAATGTGCCTTAAACGGTTTTTCGTATCCTTTGTTATCGGAAATTTATGAATTCTGCAAAGGCTTTTGTATCACGCCTGGCCTCGGCCTCGGTCGGGTACTTGATAAACATTGTTTTACAATCGTCTTACATGAGCTTTGTGGGGAGAGATAATAATGTGTATGTTGAAATATTGCAATATAGGTTTGCGGCTTCCGATTCGTTAACTTGATTCAGAATTGCATTGTTCTCGAGAGTACTCAAACATATAGGAAATATCCATATATTTATGCTATGCCTACTCTAAACCTCTACCTAGCTTGGGGTTTGATGGTGCTGTGTGAATTGTTCAGAATTTTTATTTATTTATTTAGAAAGTTGGAAAAGAACAACAACGTAAGGATTCAGGCACCATCACGACACTTTATTCGATTGTGCCCGTTGCACCTTTTATGTAGACAGGCCCATCGAACATCCAATAATGAAATACGCTTTTGATTTGAAAACACAATTCGTATTGTTTATTTTTTCAATTCCAATCTGAAAAATAATCTGACACGCCAAAGATCAACCTTTTCCAGGTAATCGAATAAAAAATATGACATAACTAGACGGGTGCCTCAACCCTTGCATTATTAAAAGCATGGAAATGGAACCCATCATATTAAAGTAATATTCAAATCGAGTCACAACAAAAGAATCCCATCTCTTAGCTCATGTTTCAAAGAACGCGAGTTGCACGGGTAACACAATACAAAGGGGCAAGCGTACGAGCTATGAAGGGGTACGGGTACGAATCGCCCTGGTTACATGGGGAGTATCAATTTGCAGTCTATGAATTACTGCAAAATTTTACCAACAAAATTTTCAATGCTTATGTTGTAATCAAACAAATCGGTTTGTTACAAACTTTTATTGTGGATGAAGTACTAACGTTACCAACATTTCACCGTACTAAATAACTCTCAGTTTAAAAGTGACAGTCTTTTTGTATATAAATGGGCTTATAAGCTAACTCATTAACTACTTAGCCTCTGCGGTGCGAGCTCGAGCATACGACATGGACAACGGAAGTGTTAACACTTGAATTGACCAAGATTTCATTTCTAAGCTGCACGCCAAAATATAGGTATTAAAACATTATATGACGAACGATGTCGCGCGGCGTGCGAAGGTCCGCCTTCGACGCAGCAATTGGGTTCGATTCCCGCCTTGGGACAAATGTTTTTACGATCTGCAAATATTTGTTCCGGGTTTACTGTGTATTATATCTATATAATAAAAAACATATAACTATGTAAAAGTTGCATTCCGTCGCTCGCGCTCGCGCGAGTCGCACGTTCGTTCCCAGAGCCCCCGTAGCTCTGTCCGTCCTGCCCGACTGCTTGCGGTCGTGCACCTGCGCGCTGTTTCCTTTGTTTCGTTTACGAGACAAAGGAACACCTAAATCAGTTCTTCTCAGAACTACCATTTTGTTTCTCTGGGTATTTCGCTTATCAGTTCTTCTCAGAACTGTGTTTCTTAGACTTACCACTAACGTTGCGTTCCGCTCTTCTCAGAGCGACGCACCTACCGAGGTTCTTGCTTTTTTCAAAGCGGCTCCTCTATCTTGTTTCGGGTGACTTTCTAACCGTTTTGAAATCCACCTTAGTGGTCAACCAAGGGATACGTAACCGTGACAACGAACTTGGTTGGGCGTGGACCCGGAGCGCCTACTTTACTTCTTCAAAGTAAAGTAGAATCCGGCTGGGCCTGGAACCACCGGCCTTGGGGGAGCACCCTCGCCGACCCCAGGTAGCGCTAGGTAGTCACACACCCCTTTCGCCCCGTAAGAGTGGCATAAGGGACACACACCTAGGCAGGACACGTAGGTACACACCCCCCCCCTGTCTAACCCGACAGGGAGGGTACACACACACACCCCGGGTGTCCCCCCCGGGCTTAGGGATTTCACCCCCCACCTCCACCCCCACAGTTGCAAAATGTCTGCCGTAGACATAGCAAATCTCGATGCCGAGGATTTGCGGGAGCTGCTCATCGCTATTTGCAAGCGATACCCGCAAATCCTCGCGGACTTTGTCCGCGATACCGCGTCACCGGAGCCCTCCGCGACTCCCGACGCCCCTGCCCCATCACCGGCCACTCCGGACTCTCCGGAGTCGCCCGCCCTCCCCGATGTCTCCGTCCCTTCACGTCCTTCCTCTCCCGAGATGGACCTGTCACCCT
The DNA here is from genome assembly GCA_947044415.1 of Eupithecia dodoneata. Taxonomy (NCBI): domain Eukaryota; kingdom Metazoa; phylum Arthropoda; class Insecta; order Lepidoptera; family Geometridae; genus Eupithecia; species Eupithecia dodoneata. The sequence continues at coordinate 5,464,605 of OX345665.1, forward strand.
CTCCTGAGGAGGACCGGCCCTCCTCTATTGAGGAGGACATGGAGGTGAACGAGATCCCATCGGACGCCGACCCCACGGAATCCTCTGACGAGGACTCCGCTTCCCCTCCCGCTCCTTCGTCTTCCTCCGATGACGGGTTCATCACCCCAGGACTTAAACGGAAGAAAAACCAAAAAATTCGACCCAACACCCCGGCGGCTAAAAAGCCAGCCACCTCCGCCAACATTGGTCGCTCGACCTCCCCCCGCCCCGCGGCCCGCGCGGCCTGCGCTACCCCCTCTACCTCCGCGACTTCCGCGAACCCTCAGGCCCAGTCCGACCAGCCTTCTGTACAGAAGGAGAGACCGCCCCCTCCGATCTTTCTCCGCGAAAAAGGCAAATGGCCTAACGTTGAAAAGCTTCTCGCCTTAAAAGGCATTCATTTCACTAAAGCCCAATCCGTCAAGGAGTCCATCAAGCTCCAACTCCAGACGTCGGACGATCACCGACGTCTCACCTCCCTCCTCCGCTCCGAGAACATAGGTTTTCATACCTATGCCCTCGAGAGCGAAAAATCTCTCCGGGTAGTTATCCGCGGTATACCCGCGGAGTTCAACTCGGAGATGTTAAAGTCCGACCTCCAATCCCAGGGCTTTCCCATCAGGGAAGTCCACCGGATGTACAGCGGCCGGGATAAGCGTCCTTTCGACATTATCCTGGTCATTCTCGACCTTTCTCCGGAAGGAAAGGCTATCTTTGGCCTGAAATCTTTATGTCGCCTCTCCGGCCTATCCGTAGAGGCCCCCTACAAATTTGGTCCCCCTGGGCAGTGCCACAGATGCCAGCTTCATGGCCACTCTGCGCGCAACTGCAACGCACGTCCGCGCTGCGTCAAGTGCCTGGGTGACCACGGCACCGCTGACTGCAAGCGCACCCGCGATGACCCGACCCCACCTAGTTGCGTGCTCTGCAACGCTGAGGGACACACCGCGAATTATCGCGGATGCCCTAAGGCGCCCAAAGCAAACAACAAGGTCCGCTCAAGGGCCCCGGAGCGCTTTGCCCCGGTCCCTCAATATACAAAGACAACCTCTAAGGTGTCTATGGCCCCCCCTCCCCGCCCCCCTGCTACCTCAGCATGGGCAAAGCCCCTCAGCTACACTAGCCTAGCCCCTCAGGCGAAAGCTTGGCCTGCGCCCCTCCCCCGCTCACAGGAGCCAACTCGCGGCCCCGCCCCTCCCCTACCTCGCCCCACCCAACCAGCACTCACCTCTGCGAAGGCTGGTTCGCCTGGGCCCACCCCAACCACTGATTTCGGTAAAGTGTCTGCACTCCTGCAGAAACTAAACAAAGCCGAAACCGCCATCGAAAAACTGATGATCATCTCCGATCATCAGGACGTCATGGCATTCCTTGACTCCCTCTCTTTTAAGTCTCAATAATGGTTGTACAACCTGCGAGACTTAAGCCCCGCTCCATCTCGTTAGCGTTCTTTAACGCTAACGGCCTCAAATCCCAGAGAGAACTCGTCCACCACTTCTTGGTAAATCACCAAATAGATATCATGCTAGTGCAGGAGACATTCCTGAAGCAAGGCACCAAAGATCCCAGGATAGCCAACTATCACATGGTCAGAAATGACAGAACGTACGGCCCTAAAGGCGGTACTGCCATTTACTTCAAGAGGTCCCTACACTGCATACCTCTCGACCCCCCGCCCCTACAAGACTTAGAAGTCTCAGTCTGCAGGCTTGCGATGACCGGTCATCAATCGGTCATCATCGCATCCTGCTATCTCAGTCCAAATAAAAAGCTTCTTCAAAGCGATTTAGAGTCAGTCCTTAGTCTAGGAAGCTCAGTCATTCTGGCTGGTGACTTCAACTCCAAAGACCCGATGTGGAACTGCCGTTGTCGCAATCGAAACGGTCGCCTCCTTACCCAATGTCTTGAACCCCTTGACCTAGACTTGATCGTCCCCATGTGTCCCACGCGATACTCTCCCATCCCCGGTCAAAGCGCCGAGTATTTGGACCTGGCACTGCTACGGAATGTATCCCTACGGATGCAATCCATATCAGTGATGCAGGAACTAGACTCAGACCATCGTCCCGTCATAATGAGGCTCGGTTCTCCTCTCAATGACAGTCCTCCCACCAAGACAGTGGTACAGTGGTATAAGCTTGAGAGCGCTCTCAAGAATATCCACTCGCCCGCCTTGGAAAAAATTCCCGACGATATTAGCTCCCTAGACGACATCGCAATTGCGGTCGACTCTCTGACTAGTCACGTCCAATCCGCTATTAGCGACTCATCGAAACAGGTGCCAGCGACGAAAGATCGCCGCTGGGACCTGCCAGATGATATCAGACGGCTGATCACTGAGAAGAACGCGGCGACTCGTCGCTTCAGCCTCTATCCCTCCCACCTAAATCGCTTTAGAATGAACTCACTTCGCCGTAAGGTTAAGCGAGCCATTCAAGAGCACCGAAACTCCTCCTGGGACACACTGCTTTCAACGATCAAACCAGGCCACCTGGCTTACTGGAGCCTGGCTCGATCTATGAAAGCAGATGGAGTCACCATCATGCCTCCTCTCTTACGTCCGAATCATCAAACGCCGGCGTTTGAAGATAAGGACAAAGCTGATGCTCTGGCTGAAAGTCTGGAAGCCCAGTGCTCCCCCAGTCTTGAGCCAGTCGACCCTGTTCACCTCGATACGGTGAATAGTGAAGTCGAACGTTTAGTTACCCTACCCCCCACCGCCACCCTTGATCACTTCAGGGCGGCGGAGGTCGCCGCGATCATTAAAGATCTCAGACCGAAAAAGTCCCCCGGCTCGGACGGCATCAGCAACAGAGTCCTTAAACGGTTCCCTGTCGCCCTCATCTACCTCCTTGTAAGCATCTTCAATGCAGCCATGTCCACCTGCTCTTTCCCTGATGTCTGGAAGGATGCCAATGTTATTGGAATCCACAAACCGGGCAAACAGGCGAATGAGCCCTCCTCCTACCGTCCTATTAGCCTCCTCAGTGCCCTGGGGAAGATCTACGAGCGACTCCTTCTGAGGCGCCTCTGGTCCCATGTAAACGAGCATAAGCTCCTACCCGATGAGCAGTTCGGCTTTCGAGCTCACCACTCATGTCCCCAACAGGTGCTCCGCATCACGGAGCACATCCTGACCATGTGGCATCACACCTGGCCTGCCAGTACGGGAGCTGTCTTCCTCGACGTGGCGAAAGCTTTCGACAAAGTCTGGCACAACGGCTTGATTTACAAGCTTTCCAACCTTGGTGTGCCAGACAGGCTCGTACTCATCTTACGAGACTACTTGTCGAACCGTAGCTTTCGCTACCGCGTGGAGGGCACCCTCTCCGACCCCCGACCCGTCCGAGCAGGAGTCCCCCAGGGCTCCGTCCTCGCCCCGCTCCTCTTCACGCTCTATACCAGCGATATCCCCCGACACCCGCAAGTTGAACTTGCCCTCTTCGCGGATGATACAGCTCTGTATGCATCCAACTCGAACGCACGTCGAGTTGGCATAAGACTGCAAGCCGCACTAGACACACTAGGTGCCTGGTTCCAGAAATGGCGCATAGAGGTGAATCCGACGAAAAGTGCAGCAGTGTACTTTACGCGGACCTTCTCTAAGCCCAAAACACTTACCCTATTCGGCAAACCCATTCCCTGGGTAAAGTCAGCCAAATACTTAGGGGTGGTACTAGACCGCCGCCTTAGTTTCAAACCCCACATTCGTACCGTAATCAATCGTGCCAAGTTCATACTTAGCCGGTTGAACGCCCTCCTTAGAAAGAAAAGTAAAATGTCCCTTAGAAATAAGGTGACACTTTACAAATCGATCATACGCCCTGTCATGACATACGCCTCTGTGGTATTTGGCCACTCGGCTAACGTCCGTCATCTCCAGATTGTCCAAAACAAGTTTCTGCGTAAAGCCACGGGCTCGCCCTGGTACATGCGCAACAAAGATCTCCATCGCGATCTCAACCTCGAGTCCATCGTCCACTTCATAAAGACTGCTTCCCAGCGTCATTATGAAACGGCCTCTGAACACTCCAATCCTCTTATATCCTCCATACCCGATTATTGTATAGACGACCCTCCCACGAGTTCTCTCCTCCGTAGACCGAGACACGTTCTTGGTGACCCCGTTGACCCACTCACTGACGCTAACCCGGAAGTGACGGCAACAACTCAGCTTCCGCACACTACACACCCGACCAATAACCGACCCCGCCGGGTGCGGGGTCGAAGAATTCCCCGTTTCCGCCCTCAGGTGCACTCGTGCACCTAAGGCGTTACCTCCCTACCCTCTTGTAGCATCTGGCAACAGCCCAAGCCGAGGCTCGCACCTAAGTGGTGGCCCTTGTGCGTGTTGCCCCAACCTAATTTTTACCGGCGAGGCGCCCTCTGCGCCCGCCAAAAGTCCGGTAACGCTGTCATGGCCATCTGAGGTCAACAGCATAATAGTCCATTCGAAAAAAAAAAAAAAAAAATATGTAAAAGTTGTAATTAAGTACATATGTATGTATATCAGTAATCTAGTCCCCATAACACAAGCTCAGCTTGGGGGCTTGATGATGCTGTGTGGATTGTCCAGCATTATTTATTTTATCTATTATTTAATATCCTTCGACAAAAAATCATTGGAATTTGAGTAAGTAAGCCGTAGTACATTCAAAGCTTTCACATTTTTCCATTAAGCAAAAAATAAAAATACATCACAGGAGCATAGAAGATGGAGCACTGCTTCACTGCACTATGCCGCTATTTATGCTGTAACTGAATACTAGCTTTCATCCCGCTTTTACTTGTATTACAAAAAAGAAAATGATTTTAATTCGTGCTCGGTAAGTCTGGAGCAGCTGAGAGCTTGTTTTAGCTTACTACTAGACAGGTTTACAATGTCTCAGACAAGACCTATTGGTGCGGGATAAACAGCGAATAAACTTTCTATTAGACAGACTACATACATTCCCATAGAGTTACATTCACGATTTTTGAAATAGAAACATAAAGGTGACGCGCCGGTCACCTTAAATACCTTAAAGCAGGAAGTTATTTTCATCTGAAATACTGATGCCTGAAAAACAAAGTGTATCTCGAGAATAGCGAAGGGGATGATGGAATTTCTGAGGAGAAACAGACATTGAGGTATAATTTTACGCTTAAAAATAATAACCATGATGATCATGATGACGATGTTAATTATTGAATAAACATTCATTAAAACCCCAAATTGATTTTTGGTATATTTTCACGTTAAAAACCCCGAAAATTATTTTGGTCAGCTTTTTCAAAAATCTAAATGTACCACTGTGCCGCGTTACGGGGCGTAATGTAACATTCGCAGCGAGCATGAAACGTCAAAATTCGTCTCGGCGCTCGTTGCGAGGGCTTCCTTTCTCCGTACTGACTCGAACGCTCGATGACACGTTACATTACGTCTAGTAACACCGCTTTCATTTTGCAGCTTATTCAAGATAACTTGTATTCATTCCATGATTTAAAATTCTTCGAACTGTACAATTTCGTACCCTAAAATATTTATTAGCCGGGATTAACTACAACCGTACAGTGCGTTATGAATGAAACACCCATAATGGGGAGCAGCAATACAGCCAATGAATAACACAGCGTTAAAATAGAATAACACGACCCATTGCGGCAAAGTAAGGCATGATTGACACGTGATCCGCGGGCTTCGTGGATTCTCAATAGCCCCTTTTCAATTGGATTTTTTACGAATGTACTTTTATTACCCTATTGTGGGGACGGGATTAGCCCGCAGCAATGCGGAAAATATTTAATAGAGAGTTAATATCACAATGGTAGTCGTTTTGGTGTACCAGTTTTTTGTGTTTTTTAACGAAGGGTGACTGGGTGCGAAGTTCATAATAATTTTGTGATTGGTTCATTGTCATTTAATGTCAGACTCAATTCTGTTCCATGTTACATTAAGGATTAACGTGCTAAAATATCGAAAAGAATAATAAAATAAAAAGGCATAATTGGCTCTGCGGGGCCGTTCGAACCTTTAAAACATCAATGGGCCTTATCGAAAGGGACTTCCGATTTACGAACTTCGTAAAATTTACCAGAAATCTTAACAGATAACATCCGAAATCGAATAAATTCTATGGTTTATCGGGATAAAATACGTTTGAGCGATATTAAGAGCGTGAAGATAAGGCTTCGTTAGTCCGACCGACAAGCCAGCTTATTTCGCCAACTGTAAAAATGCGGTAGCCTTAAAAAAGGGACCACCGTGTAAATTATTTCGCTCACTAACCAACTTGAATTATCGTACTTGAACAGCAATAAAACTCCCGACAGTCGCGGCCGTTTTATCAAGAATGAAGGAACATGTTGCCATATTTCATTAGCTGAACGGTTCACGTGTGTCCTTGCATAAAACTCATATTATGAACAGAGTAATGGAGGTTCAAGGCAGTCTTTAACCACGAGATGTCTGTTAATATAACAATAAACAATTTTTGTTTAAATTATTTTTCAATTTCTAGCAAATATTTTGCAACTTATCTATGCATCAAAATTTCACGACTGATTATTTTGAAAGCGTTCGTTTATAATAGACTCGATAACTTACGCGTGGAATTTTGGAAATTACTTTTGTAGTCTAAGTAAACAACCGAGGTGTGAACCTGGTCTTATCAAACTGGGAGTTTGCATCAAATTCCCTTGTTCGTACTTTATATTTAATGGCTTGAAACAAAATAGTCACGTCTTAATCCACCCAGAAGGCTCACAACGCTAAATCCGCCACCCTTTCGTACGGTACACGGAATTTCAGCTTATTTTTGCCTCACTGCCTTATATGTACAGCAACTGCAACCGTGGCAATCGCGGCGTAAGAATAGAGCCATCATACTCAACCCGAGGATGCCGTAAGAGTAGACTAAGAGAACTTCCTAGAGGCAGGGAAGCAGCATCCGTGTTCGTAACACCTCTAGGTACTGCGATTACTAATCCGTTTGCCAAGCCTGGAATTGAGTCAAAAACAAGGAGGGTTCGTTTGGAGGCCTACTCGTTAATATGTGACGAGGCATGTATGTCATGTACATAATATGTATCGGGCAAATAAACAAAAATTTCGAAGTGAGACTACTGGATGGCAAAATCTCGTTATTTTGCGTAGAGGATGAGTAGGCGCGAGGTCCCTTCCTGAGTCATGTGTCGGCGAAATTTGTCAGCGTTGTTTATGGTGCGTGAAATAGGTGAGGACGTATTTTATTTATTTTATCTTTTATTTTATCGCTGGCCGCTGCTTATAGGGAAATAGAGCGGATGCTGACCCCGACTTTTACTAAGGTTTTGTTTATTCCTGACAAGGTTATTTCTTACGTCGAAAATCCTTGTTATAAACGAATATTCTAGAACACAAAGAAACTTTCTAGAATATAGGTCTAATAATATAGGTGACTGCAGTTAATTTAAGTTGTCTACTTAAGGTGAGTTCCCCCATTAAATAATTTCTGTATTCAACGATTAAACGGCTCGTGCTCAGATATAAATATCAAAAACAATAACTCATCTTACGGTTTCGCAGTACGTAGAATATAAAAACTCTACTCATCGTAATGTGCAGTCCAATTAAACCAAAAAACCTGTCAAGTGGGAGTCCGGTCTTTTCTGTAAAGGGCTTTTTATGCTGCGTACACCCTACGTAATGTACCATGTAAAACCTGTTGAAATCTCGGGAAAAAAGATAAATAAACGCGATAAATACCCGTGAAAATATATTGAGTCTTGAGAGATTCGAGCGTAAGTACGAAAAAAACATCAACCGCCGAAGCAAACGGAGGAAATTTGTCGAGACTGAAAACCACGAGAGTGGCTCTACAGGCGTTTATTCCTTAATCAGATGCACAGAACACTAAAAAAGAACACAGTAGCCAATAACCGTAGAATATTTTTTGTAAGAGCCGTGTAGCAATAAATATAAGTGGGGCTAAGCTAAGTAAATCCGACAAATAACTCCGTCGAACGAGCTCGCTCGTACATCACCGAGAAGAATTTAATCACGCAAGTCAACATAGTGGCCGGTATGCCGATGATATCTGAAGTAGTGCTGTGCCGATCGTATAAAATGGCTACGGATTGTTCACGGACGCTGATAAATAAATAATAAAATGCAAGAAGCGTCGTTCCATCTTTATCAATAAATAAATAATAAATAAATAATGCTGGACAATTCACACAGCATTATCTAGCCCCATGGTAAGCAGAGCTTGTGTTATGGGTATTAGATAACTGATATACATAATACAATACATTACATAGATAGATATTTTTTATTATGCATATAAAACGACCAGAACACCCGGAACAAATAAATATCTGCAGATCGTACACACAATTGTTCCGAGGCGGGAATCGAACCCGCAACCTCGTGCGTCGCAGGCGGACCTTCGCCCACCGCGCCACATCGGTCATCAATAACAGAACAGGCAAGTTCTAGGGAAAAAAAATTTTAGTGTGTAAATCTTAACGTCTCCTACGTTAAGAATATACCGATGGGCTTATAGAGGTATGCTTTTATCGAGTGGCAAACTCATATGTTTTACTGAATAAGTACAGTATGTAGTATTTTCATTTATTTAGTGAATGCAGTTTGATATATTTTTAAGTATAAAGGAATGTATTCTTTTTTTCAGTAACACTTGCTATGTTGAACAGATATTTCGGGTAGCCGCCCTCCAAGTAATTTTCGATCGTACCACTTTTCTATATGTAAAGTTTGTTTCGAAAAATGAGACCATATCCATGCGACTACTTTAGCGAAATACACTATTTTCGAGTCGTCCCACGAATTACAAAATAAAGCATTACATACAGAGAAAAGGTCAAATATCTAAAGGACAACATTCAACTTCAATCTCCTCGGGGAGCGAGGAGAAAATTAGGGTAACCGATGAAAGGGTTCCGCACTCAAACCACATCACTATTAGGTCCTTCATTGTAGGCACTCCGTCCGTACAAATTGTGGGTGTGTGGTGTGCCTATGGTGCGGATGGAACAAACGCTACAATTGAAATTTCTAAGATGCCTGCTAACATTTTCCTTAGTAGAAATCACGTATTTCACCGTGGAAGATGCCGAGCGTTCCAGTCCTTTGCACCAATACGGCACAAAGACATTGAATCCATTTATAAATGTGCCGTTAAAAGAATCGATTATAAATTTAACGTGGCTGGATGAAGTCAAAAGACGCGCATATACGTATGCGTTTATTTTTTAATCAGATGCAAAGAACTATAAAAAAAGAACACAGTAGCCGTCCACGCTAATAACCGGGAAAGTTTTCTGTGAGAACCGTGTAACACCCTTGACAAAATATTGGCCTAAACGACTTGTAAGCGCAAAACAAGCCATATCTATCAATAAATAAGTCTTTTGTCTGATTTACTGATAATGCGCTGGCATCCGCAGAGATAGCCATTGAATGTTATATCAATGAGTCAGTCAATCATTCATCGTCATTACTCAGCGTCTGCAAACGAGAATTTGAATAGACAATGGCAAATTGGATGTCAACTATTAAAAAGCAACAATGGCTGTATCAAGCTATGGATGTAAAAGCTGTAACGTACATTTCAATACAACTAATGATTAATTATTTCAATCTTATATGTATTTTTGACACAGATTAACTTAAAAGGTTCAACCCCGGCCGAAATAAATGTTTTTGGGATATTTTTAATTTCTTAGAGATTTATTTTATGAAAACACTTTGGGAAAGACAGCGTCCTACGTTATTGTTTGTGTGTGTGTGTGTGCAAGGAATTATCTTATTCAATAATTAGGCTTTTTTGAACTTTGGACTCGAGTGCAGTAGGAATATCGTCTGACAAGCGGTTTGGATTTTGGCCTTTGCCCAGAGGTCGAAATCCGTAGCTACATTTTGCTGTGATCCAATGGAGAAGATTCCTTTGTCAGTGATCAAAATGTTTGTTTGTCGTCACGTTATTCCACCATGCCCAAAAAAACCAAGTACTTATTAAAGTCAGATGGAAAGCATACTACTTGTGATCGATTTCGATTTTACACTCGTACAAAAACAACAGCAAATGTCTGGTTGAAACATTTCTATTCCGCCACTTCCTCAATAAATAGAGAAAACAAACGAAACAGATATGGAATACAAAACATCTTTTTGTGTTTCTGAGTTGCTGCTGGTAGGCTCTACATTTCCACAGGAAAAAGGGCTACCTACATCAATATACTTCAAGATAGGTACGCATTTTTATCTCACTCTCTATACCTTTACGTTTTATTTATGTGATAGTGATAACGCAAGATAGAGATAATCAAAAGGTCAATAACTCTTTGCTTTTATTGATGACTTTCATAAGTCTAGCTCCTGAACGCACTTTGCGCTCGTACCACCTGAATAAAATACTGAAACAGGATGCCACATAACGTCATGGTATTGTCGTGATTAATAAAAATGAATTTGAATAAGAAAGTTAGCTTACACCGCGATAATATAGCTGCCAATTACTTAATGTTTCAATCGGACTAATAGTACTGAAGATTACTCCCAAACAAACTTACAACACCTCTCTAAAGTAAGTTGTAAAATTACATGTATGCAGCATGAGATATGACTATAGATACATCGAGGTAGTGAAGAAGCTCCGTCAGTAGGTACGAATATATGTTAAGGCAGGCCTACTAAGAAACTAATAAATAATAAGATACAAGTAGCCACGTCACCGCACCATTGAACTGAACCCGGCAGTTCGATGAGCAATGAATGAATCGCAATTAGCAGATGCTCTGCGTCCAGCTATTTATTACGAGCAGTGACACGGCAGACGCTGCGTGAAGCATACAGCCAGTGAAGAACAGCTAGGGAACTGGTATGTTTTGCGGCATAACTTTTAGGATGATGAAATATTAGGTCAGTTTATATACAGAAATAATGGTTCAGTCAGCTGGAAAATTAGTAGACAGGATAACATTAACTCGTTACATCATTAAAAGAAAAGCTTACGCTTATGTGAAAGCGCGTTGATTTAAGATCTATTTTTTTTTTAGTTATTCGAATAACTGTTGTATCAAATAGAATTTTCATGGTTTAGGATCATAGTAACACGAAAGCGTTAATTATGTTATACATTTGCAATAACTCTACAGAACCCTAAATTATGACACTAATTTTATAAATGCAAAGGTTTGGATGTTTGTTACCTCTTCACGCCAAAATTACTGAACGGATTGCATTCAGGTAACTTCAGGGCCTGAAAAAAGGCTAAATTTTATCCCATAAATGAGTTTTCATGGGATAGAAATAACATTCTAACGTTTCCATAAAAACAACGCATGCGAAGCCGCGGGAAAAAACTAGTTTCAAATATGTCCCTAGGTCTTGAAAATATTTCTGAACCAGCCAATTCATTTTAGGACCGACCACTTCCGCATACAGCTACTATGCAGAACGAATGGTTTGAACATTTTATTATGATCGAAAGTCTGAACCAGCTATCCCTTACGCCCTGTGGCCGGGAAGGGCGCAGATGTCGCAGGCGATTGTTTGCAAATAACAAAGTGAGCCCTGGGCACCGCGACAGTTTCTAATTGTGCCGCGACAATGCGTAATCTAACCGGTCCCATTCGCTGGCACGTCGCGCGCCTCTACAATAGAACAGGGAGACGCGAAGAGGTGAGCATTGTAGACCGGTTTTCTGTGTCATAAATCAAAAATAGTGCAAGGTAAGTTAATAATAAGTGGATGTGCTTAGGGTGAAACTATCGTGAAGTGCTTATGATTTATTTCAGGGATATATTTTTAGACCAGAATTTTCATCTCAGACTTAATCTATGTATTTTCTCCAGAAACCGACCAAATTTAAGTTCTAAATTACGAGTATGGCGCTTTTTAATTAGAATGAAAGTCTGCTCAATAGCTTTTATTGCCGCCACCCGTGGCTGATTCGCCAGGTGCCACCGAGATGAACAAATAAAGCAGTGCCGCCAACGCGCCAAATTGCCCGTGTGATCTGACGCACTAGTAGGGGCTCCGTTCACGTGTTAAATCACTCCAATTTATACACACTATAAACCCCATATTCTAAGCCGCTCGCACCCGTATGTTCGCTCACTGTTTAAATCCCGCATTAAACTTTGTTTGCACATCTTATTCGCAAGGATTATACAGTGCACTAATGCAGCGAACGTTTCTAAATCTGACTGTTTTTGTTTACCCATCCAAAATGCTAACGATGATTACCTGAAACAAAAACAAACGTCATTAGCTCTAATAGAAAACACATATGTATCTAAATAGTTATGCAAATACGTACTAAGTACATGATAGTGAGTATCTAACTCTAATTCTACGTCATTTCCGTTTCCATATACCCATGGGCCGCAGCTATTCGCCGGACAGGACGTTAATTAGAAAATTATGTGGGAAATTATTAATAGGTCGGCCGTGTAGCCGATTAGATAACAAACTAGTCCATTAGTCGACAAGGATAAAGGCAGTTCGGGTGCGTGGCGGGAACGGTGAACCTGCCAGGGGTTTGTGACCGTTGCGGCTATTGTGTTAAGGTTCACATCGAGTGCGATGACGCTAATTGAAAAGGATCTGGCGCGATAGAGTAGTAGCGAACAATACGGCGTACGTCGTCCGGGGGCGGTTGATGCGTGGTTGAGGAATGATCAACCGGGTGGAAATGACGACTTAATGGATTATATGTGTCCGCCGACACCGAGATAAGTGTCGCGCCGGTCCCAGTCCCGTCGCCGGAGATTAGGGAACCAAATTACAAAAATTAATAACACAATGGAAATCAACTAAAGAATCATTTTACACGCCGATGAACCCGCCCGATAGCGCGACGTTTACATGTTACTTTGAAGGATGTTCGACATTACTTTCAGAAGTTACTTTGGAAGACTGATTATTGTTTAACGTGTAAGCCGTGGTAGCAACTTTGCAACTATTTAACATAATTTGCAATATCCGTTCGTTTCCGTAAATATAATAAGCAGAACAATTTGAGGATAATAACAGCCTTTGAAGGTAACTCAAGTGGTTACAGTTAAACATCCTGTAGAATAGAGTTTGAATTGAATAGTGCATGATAAAGGCAGTGACCCACATCAGGCACATGTGCCCACGCAGGGATCCAACACCCGGACAGTTGCGTGCCGACATGAACTACGCTAAATTGAATACGGACATTGTAACGGCCGCAGTTGCCAGCCCTCGAAATAAACATTAAATAGCGCCACAATAACCTACGATTTACCGGCAATCTATTCTTTTCTGAGGGCAGGACAAGAAACGCCTCGCCACTTACGACAAAAAGTCTAAGGATAGATCTCCCGCTGTTGTATTGTGTTGGGTTCTAGGCGCGACCTGGACAAACGTGCCGTGGGAGCCGCGGTGAGTTATTGAGCCGGTGTCATAGTAGGACGGACGCGATTCCCATTACAAAGCCATTTGCGCTGTTTACACAAAGGAGGAGGGCCGAGGGTAGTGTTGCGATTGCAAATTTTCCGCTTCTCGGGTGTCAAAGGAGATAATTTATTGCAATTGAGATACAGCAGGCGTCGCGCCCGTAGCCGTAACACCTCGCATAAATACCACTGACAGCGTCCTCCCATCCTCTTTGACACCAAATAAAATTATGATCATGACCATTTATTACACAGGATTAAACAGAGTAGGCGCCGTAAAATACTCTATAGACTCCGCATTATTTATACTGAAGATGGAAACTAACGTAACACTAAATAAGATAAGATTATTATTCAGGTTTTTATGTGATTATATCACGCGAGTAATTTTAATTCCGCATAATTTTATACAAGCTAGTATATATATATATATATATATATATATATATATATATATATATACATATATAGGCCTCCTCATCGATTTCGATGACGGCGACCCTAAGTAATCACGGATTTTTTCTATCATGAGCTCTAATATGGCTCGCTAGACCGAACTTATACAAGCTAGTGCTAAGAGTATCGCGCGAACTTTTTAATTTTAATGGCATATACCTTCTATGCTAAAACGTTATAAATTGCTTTGCCTTTGGCTAATCACTTATTGAACGCCCCATTTTCCTAAAATCGAGAAGTGTCTATTGTGTTCGGTGATTTACCGGTGAAATGTGTTATAAGACATGCTGGGCACGTTCGGTACAGTTTTTGCACAATGGCAGGTGAGATTCGGTCCACCATTAGCATCCAAGTGGATATAATAGATGCATGCCCTCGTCAGGCCATCTAAGTAATGTACCAAAAAAATTAACACCTTTGCAAAAGGTGATAGAAATATTTATAACCTTGACTTACGCTCTACACCTTCAGTTATACCAGGAACGCTTAACTAAGTAAGTACCGAAAAACGAACACTAAATACACATACAAAAAACTAACCTTCACGGATGTTAAAGGCAATTAATGATAATGATGATGACAAGCAAGCACTAGACATTTAAATAGAAGAACCTTACTACTTACCTGAATGATAATAATTTTGAGTTTTTTCTGTCCAAGTATTTCTATTCTTACCTGATCAGACTTATGTTTTACGACGAAGTTTATTTAATAAAATTAATGATATTACTTAAATATGTCTACTACTTGTTCCATTCAATAAATGATCCTATTAAAATGTCATAGTCGCAAATTTATATCATATAATAATGAAATTAATATTAATAAGCCCAGTTAGTTAGTCACATTGAACTAATTTCAGTTAACAATTTAAACCCAACATTAAACTTTGCGAAATCTTGAGCATAAAATATTAGTGGGCAATCAAAATACAAAAGCTAATAACACAACAGTAAAACGGCGCGTTTATTTTGTTATAAATCATGAATCGCAGGGTAGCATTAATCTACAAAACGTTTTATATAAATTGTTAAATCAAACGTTTGTGCTACAAAATTGGTGGCTGTGCAAAATGCATAAGTGTAGATGTCTAATTTGATGAGAGGTTTGGGGTAGGGCGAGTGGGAATCAAGTAAAACGTTTAGCAAAAACATGGGCGATTAGTCAGTTTCCAGAAAGCGCAATTTGGATGCATCATAGCATCGCGTGTACAACGCAGGAAATGTTTTGAATATTCAATAAATTTACAGGTAGCATTCGGATGATTGATATAATTATTTTATATCCTAGAGCCTTTCGTATTTCTAGAAATAATAATAGCTACTTACAATTTACATACCATTTTATTTACACGATTTTTGCACATTTTTTTTTTCTTTTAAGCTGTGTATTTTACATTTTTACGAAAATCATTAACCGAAAAGCTGAAATAATATTAAGGTTTCTGCAGTTTGAACAGACATTTAATTCAGGGACAATTTAAGCTGCAAATTATTTCAAAATCTAAATTAGAAGATACAATATTATTTTTATTTTATTGCGGTTTTCTAATACGTTGTTTGAAATTAATATGAAAATACCTATTTTCTTAACTGTCCAATACTGACATGAAGCGTTTTGGATAACGTATATTATTATGAGGCCTATGTATTGTATCATTGTTAAACTGATTACGATAAAAATTACAACAATCATCAGCGATACAATTCTATCAGCTGGAGTGTTAACAAGCAGTGACTGTGGCAATCCGCCGGAGCTCTACCTGGCCAGCTGCCTCTTAACCCCACCAATCTACGAACAACCTACCCCGCAACTGTCATTCTATCTCCTTCACACTTACCATTTAAAAGCTCGCCTTTAAGCTACAAAAAGCGGTTTCATTTCCCAGTGTGCGATAAAACTTGGACATGTGTGCGAACGGTACATTTTTATGAAATCCTTAGCGTCCTATGAATTAAGCGTAGAATGAAACGCCGTTAGCAGCACTTGGGACGTTTCGATATCTGGCGCGTATTTACCTGTTGGAACGCGTGAACCGGCGCGATGCGGCCTTGTGCGCGAGCGCACCGCAGGTTTGACTCCGAGACAGTCCCACCCCAGACCTCACCGTGGTCGGTCGTGTCGCGTGTTATTTCATCACGTACTTGCGGACGCGCGATCCCGTCCAATTAGTACTCTCGCGAGAAACGAGTTAAGTGGCCGGTCCGACTAGTGAAGCGCTCTTGCTTGAGGCGAAATAAAATGGACTAGTGCTCTGCCGACACGATGTTTACGTGGAATTTCAGTGTAAACGGATTATAAATAAAACTATGTAATAAGTGTGAGTGAAAACAAAACGATGTATCTGGCTTGGTTCGCGAGTACCTTGCTGGTACTCAACTTAGCATCGTCGGTGCGGAGTGCATCTTTGTCGGCGACTACCGGAACCCGTTACCAAGCACCGGACGAATGTGTCTGGGTCAACGAGCTCGACGGAGTCGCGCTGCAGTGCAGACTGCGGACTATCAACAGCGAACTGGACAACACCAACTTCAGCACGATACAGCCACATCCGACGGTCCGGCTGCGCCTCGAGTGTAGCGATGCTATGTTCTATCAAAGCTCACTCGCCCCGGGCAGTTTCCGACAGTTAGTGGAATTGCGCGAACTTACCATCGAATACTGCAAAATCGGAAACCTCTCGGACAGTGCATTCACAGGTCTACGTGAATTACGGAATTTGACAATCAGGACACACAATGCCGACTGGTCTGCTATATCACTCGAAATTACCCCGAGTGCATTCTCCAGGGATGTGCAAAACTTGGAAAGGCTAGATCTGAGTGAAAATAATATGTTAGTTTTTCCAGACGGTGCACTGTGTTCATTGCGGAACTTGATGTACTTAAACATGACTGGAAATAGAATGCGAGACATAAGTCATTTTCAGTTTTCTACTGCTCACAAGCACCCAACTGAAAAGTGCGGAGATAATCTGCAAGTCTTAGATCTATCGAGGAACTTTATCGATACGTTGCCCCCGAACTTACTATCCGGTCTAAAGTCACTGGAAAAACTATATTTACAAGGAAACGGACTGAACTCTGTTGCTGATAGAGCACTGGAAGGGCTCGTCTCTTTGACAACAATCAGATTGTCAGACAATCAGCTAACAAGCTTGCCACCGGAACTTTTTAGTGACACAAAAGAACTAAAAGAAATTTACCTGAGCAACAACACTATAACTGTGCTGGCACCCGGTTTATTCAGCGATTTGGTTAAACTTCTAGTTTTGGACTTATCTTTTAATGAATTGACCTCAGATTGGATCAACACATCAACCTTTTCTGGACTGAAACGATTAGTGTACTTGGACTTTTCTCATAACCGTGTGTCTAAAATGGAGATAGCACTATTCAGAGACTTGCATAACTTACAGATATTAAAAATGCAAGACAACTTCATTGAGCACATACCAGAAAATGTATTCAGCTCATTGAGCAAATTGCAATCATTAACGTTATCCAACAATCGACTCACTAACGTAGAAAGCTACGCATTCACAGGCTTGCAAGTATTGTCTGTGCTTTCTATAGACAGTAATCGCATCTCTAAAATACATTCGCATGCTCTACGCAACTTTTCTATGCTACAGGACTTGCATATAAATGGAAATAGACTGGAAGAAGTCCCACTTGCTCTCAAAGAAATACCTCAATTGAAAACTTTGGATTTGGGAGAGAACCTCATCACTAGCATAGAAAATGCCTCATTTATGACTATGGAACAAATGTATGGTTTGAGATTGACTGAAAATAATATCGGAAATATCAGCAAAGGAGTATTCGACAAAATGACTTCGCTGAAAATTTTGAACTTGTCGAAAAATAAAATTCATAAGATTGAAGGCGGCGCTTTTGATGGCAATGTGAATCTTCAAGCAATACGATTGGATGGAAATTACTTGACAAACATAGAGGGACTGTTCGCAAAACTGCCGAATCTTGTCTGGCTGAACATTTCCGACAACCGATTGGAATGGTTTGACTACGCTATGATTCCAACTGGATTGCAGTGGCTGGATATTCATGCTAATAGGATCGCCGAACTGGGGAACTACTTCGAGATTGAATCACAACTATCTCTCAGCACTTTCGATGCAAGTTCCAATAAGTTAACTGAAATCACTGGAAGTGCTATTCCTAACTCCGTAGAGATGTTGTATTTGAATGATAATTTAATTTCAAAAGTGCAATCCTACACATTCTTCAAGAAGCCGAATTTGACGCGGGTTGATTTGTTTGGCAATAAGATAACAAGTTTGGACCCCAACTCATTGAGAATTTCAGCTGTACCCCAAGATAAATCAGTGCCAGAGTTTTTCATTGGCGGAAACCCACTTGAGTGTGATTGTACAATGGATTGGCTGCAAAAAATAAACTCAGGTAACAGAGCCCGGACCCAACCAAAATTGATGGACATAGATAGTATTCATTGTAAATTACTGTACAGCAGAGGAAACGCGTTTGTGCCATTAGTGGAAGCAGCGCCGAATCAGTTTTTGTGCAAGTACGAATCCCACTGCCATGCATTGTGTCATTGCTGTGACTTTGACGCCTGTGATTGTGAAATGACATGTCCGAACAATTGTACGTGTTACCACGATCCGACGTGGTCAGCTAACGTCGTGGAGTGCTCAAGCGCCGCTTATGTGAACACTTTGCCTGAGAAAATACCAATGGAGGCCACACAACTGTACCTCGACGGTAATGACATTAAAATGCTACCAAGTCACGCTTTCATCGGCAGAAAAAAGTTAAAGATATTGTACTTGAATGCTTCAAATATAGAAATGATTCATAATAGAACTTTTAATGGATTGAAAGAGCTTGAAGTCTTACGATTGGATTATAACAGTCTATCGACAATAGAAGGCCAGGAGTTTGACGGTCTCGACATGCTACGAGAACTTTACATCAACAACAACAGAATAAAAACAATTGGAAAGGACATGTTCAGTCACATGGCACGATTACAAATCTTGCACCTGCATAACAATAGACTGATAACCTTATCAGTATGGAAAATAAATCCCGCAATAACAGAAATAACTCTTTCATACAACCCGTGGTCTTGTGACTGTGAATACACGGAAACATTCAGAGAATGGACAAAGACAGTCAACTCTATCACTGACATATCTAGTATCAAATGCATCTATTCAAAGGGCAACACTTCTGAAGTCACAGTGTATAATGAAAACATGTTTGACGACCCAGAGACTGGATTCAAGATCGCATACGAGAACGGCACGATTTGCACCGGCCAGCCGAGTATCAACAACAGCATCAATGGCAACTTGCAAGCAAACAGGACAATAATAACCAACGACGATGAGCCAGATTACACAACAATCATCGTCACATCGGTCTGCTTTCTGTGCGTGTTGATTGTCGTCGTTTCTGTGTTCCTATTCCGTCAAAACATGAAAGTGTGGTGTTTCTCAAAATTCGGTGTGAGACTTTTCTGTG
Source organism: Eupithecia dodoneata (assembly GCA_947044415.1). Lineage (NCBI taxonomy): Eukaryota > Metazoa > Arthropoda > Insecta > Lepidoptera > Geometridae > Eupithecia > Eupithecia dodoneata. Next base: position 5,484,002 of record OX345665.1, read on the forward strand.
GTGCTAATGATATGGACAGAACCGATTCAGAGAAAATGTACGACGCGTTCTTGTGCTACAGTACTAAGGACGAGGCGTGGGTCACGGAGCAGTTGGCACACGTACTGGAGCAGGGCGAGCCCTCCTACAAACTGTGCCTGCATTACCGCGACGTGGGCGGCTACGTGACCGACAAGATCCGCCAGGCGGTGGAATCTTCGCGGCGCACCATCATGGTGCTCAGTGAGAACTTTCTGAGGACTGAGTGGGTTCGTTACGAGCTAAAGTCGGCTCTGCACCAAGTGATGACGGATAGGCGGAAGAGACTAGTGATTGTGCTGTTAGGTCAAGTGTCGCAAAAGGACCTCGATCCTGATATAAGACTGTACTTGAAAACGAATAAGTACTTGCACGCGGACGATCGGTTGTTTTGGGAGAAGTTGCGGTTCGCGTTGCCGGATGTGCGGAGTCGGCCGAGGCACAGGGGGGTGCCGAGTCCAGGGGCGGGTGGGCTGCCGATGCACAGGCACCACCACGGCCGCAGCCACCAGGACATGCTGCCGCCGCCGCCCTTTCACGGCGCCCACCCCGTGCTGCCACCACACCCCTCGCACACCCCGCATCAAATGCCACCCCGCGCTTCCCCGCGCACAATGTCCGTCCATGTGTAGTGAGTGACAAGTGATGTGATTTGACTTGGTGATAAGACTCGTGTATATTTGTGAAGACTAGTCGGAACTCATAAAAGACTGTAAATATTTTTAGTTGTAAGTAATCAGAGCTCTGTAGAATTGCCAATTTGACTTGGGGTAGCTGATATAATTTCAGTAAGTGCTTACCTATTTGTTCGTTTTATAATCTCAGTATGCGAAAATATTCGAGTCATTGATTAAATTTAACTAACTACCAATCATTTTTATGAATTGGAATATAGATAGATAGATAAATTCTTTATTATAACTTCAGACAATGTATAAAACTATTTCTACTTCTAGAGTCAATCAGAGCCACCTAGTAGCTGTAAATATCTATGATATCGTGCAAACTATGCATTTGTATAAATGAAGTATATAAAAGCCCACGAACTGCTGATATGTATAAAGAAGGTACTCATTAGGTGAGATAGGCCAAGCTGGCTGTGTTGTTTGTTTGGGCAAAACTTGCCGCCAATTTCATGTTACTATAAACGGCACAATTTGCCACTATCTGTGATAAAATTAGAAATTATAAGCTTTTGTACTATTCAATTTATAAATATGTACTTAGTATTTTTAACTTAGATAGCCTATTTGGAATGAAAAAGTATTTATTATGAACATCAACAAATTGTGAACTTTGTTCACGAAAGTTAAAATGAATATTAAAATTCACGGAAAATAACTTTTATCTTTTATTGCTTAACCCTATAGGCTTACTTCTACAATTCTAGTATACTTTATAATTATCTTAAAATAACTTATTACAGTGGTTCTTAAAATTATTTACAGATATTAATTTATATCATTTAAGCCAGACAGAGACTGCATAAAATTAATCTTTATTTAAAAGTATTAGTCGGTTTTCACAATAAATTAAGCATTTGGTAAAGGATGTAAGGAACATACATAATATAACCATAACCGGACATGTCCAGTTCGCACGAATGAGTTGAGATTTGTATATACATAATTAATATTATTTATCGATTCTTTTTATGTGCAAATTGTTTTATTGTTTTTTGTAATTAATCATATATGTATGTAACATTACAACAATTTAACACTAAGTCGTAACATTATTCAAATACAACTAATAGAATATCCTATACAAAATAAATACAAACAAAAATGCGAGGATGCTATGATACCAACTATTTGATTAATAAAAATAATATATAGGACCTGAAAAGTGATAACAATAGACTAGCTCAGCTAGCAGCACTAAAGATGGTATTTTTGATAACAATTTAAAATTTACTCAGAATCTGATATGACTAGACTATTTTAAATCTTATAAGTACCTAAAACATAAAAATTTTGAGGGATTCTTATAAGTATTATTACGTCCCATCACACCAATATAAAAACCCATTCCAACTAAGTTTAATAAATCATAGTTAAGTATGGTTTAAAATCATATTTATCTAAAAATAACAATTTTGTTAAACTAAAGTTACCCAAAATAGGAGCCACAAATAACACTAAATCTTTACACCAATTCTTTAGTGGTTACTCATACATATACTCACATTTCAATGTATCGGGATAAAATCAACAACAACAGCTTACATCACTTTACAACATTCCGATCAAATGGGAGAAGCTCTACAACTTGCGCCTGTAGGAACGGTCTGGAGCCGGTTTAGGGTACCTCTAACGTCTTACGCATCTAACATTTCAATTACTAGTGTTTTTTATATGTAAATATTTTTTTACACTAATCGTGCGGGTATTTCAATAAAAAACAATTGCCAAAAATAAATTGGCATTGGCAATAAAAAATTGCCAAAAATAAAGCCAATTAGGGATTTATATTTTAAATTTCTGTTTAAATCTTTATTCGAAATTCTGGTGAAATTAGATATGCACATTTAATAAATTGTGCTCTAGCAATAGCTTTTGATGACTGGTTTGTCTAACATTATTGATAGCACCTAATCGCTGCAGGTCGTGTCCATCTTGCTTGAAACACTTTAACGGAGACTTACTGCTTTACAAGAATTTCATTTTTATAGGCAACTAGCTTCACAAGCTTTTTAAGTAGCCTATGTCTCCCGGTATACCGTTTACCTCCCTGCCAAATATCTAAGATCAGTTTGGCCGTTTAAGTATGAAAAGATAACAGACAGGCAGACATAATAACTTTCGCTTTTATAATATTAGTATGGAAGGATGGATAAACTAGTTTCTGCCCGCGGATTCGCATGCATTTCTATAGAAACGTTTTATGGTTATTTATAAATTTATGGGATAAAAATATGCCTTGCCTGACGTTTCTTATGTTTTATTCCAGGCCCAAAACTATCTGTACGCAAAATTTCAGTCCGATCCGGTTAGTAGTTTTGGTATGAAGAAGTAACAAACATCCATCCACCCATCTAAACATCCAAACTTTCCCTTACAATGTTAGTTTGATAAGCCACACAGTCATTATATTTCGAATAAACATAAAACTAATTTAGAAGTTCATAATAAAATTGTACGGAACCAGAGCACAAAGGTTCACTTGACCAAGTTTTTAATGTGATCTGCGCGGATACTGCGGCCGTCGACCGCGGTCCTTCAATCTGTATAACGAGCCGGGCCTCGGAGCCCTAAGTAGGTGTGAAACAACAGCCAGAGCTAGCAACAAAGGAAGAGTAAGTGAGCTTTATTTTTATCTGCGAATGATTGCTATCCGCACGAGAGCGTACTTGATATGAAGACTGTGTGCCTAGAGGAAACTGAAGGTAAGCTAGTATGAAGATATGACTTCTTCGGTCTTCCAGTCAAGTCACAACTAGCATGGGTATGATTTAACAATTATATAGAAGAAAAATCTATTGGTTGTTGATACTATTGAAATCATGGCCTCCGTATTGTAATTCGATGGTATTTACCATTCGGTCAACACGCTCTATAAATATTTTGAATAAAATAAATAGCAATAGCATATAAGTGTGTCCCGGCAGTATAATACACACAATTTAAACGAAACAATGAGAAATCTGAGGCCAAACGCAAGACGCGTCGGTCGCCGACTCTCATAAATTAGCCTAGAGAAATAACACAGAGGTGAAAAAAATAAAAACGCGACGCGGCACTGTGTACAACATTAATCAGAGCTCTGAGAAGGCGTAGAGAATTTATTTTACGATTGTTACAGCGTTCGATGAAACGTTAAAAATGCTGTCGGAGCCTATATTGAAACATTCGAGGCATTGTTCGAAGGCGATTGAGGCGATAACGCACTGCGGTTCCGACTTATAGCCTTAGCACCTTGTTGGTTTTCCAACGTAAACTGTCGGATACGACCCGCCCGTAACTAGTTTCTTTTTTATTGGTACTGGTTTGGTGTAGAACGGAACGCGACTCCGTATCGATCGTACGATTAAGCCAGGAGATATCATAATCACTGGTCTACGTTTATCGAAAGCATAATCGGAAAGTGGCAATAAATTTGTCTTATTTTATTATCCTAGAGCGTGTAATGTTCCTAGTATACAGTGTTAGAGGGCTCGGCCAGTGTCCGCGTGGTCGAAAGCCGCGCGCGCCATACAAAAGACATCAACGCGTTGCCATCGCCTTGCACGCACGGGCTGAGACCTACGACTCATACTGTACTCGTGAAATCGGGGGAAAACGCATAAAAGCTTTCAATTGGTCAAAAATTTTTCGTGGTAGATATTCAATGGGTATTTTTTATTCTTATTTATTTATTTATATTAATAGTGCTGTCAAAATACAAAAAAATAATTCAGTGGAATTTAGAATGTCCTCCTTTTTTGAAGTCGGTTAATAAAAACAGATTATAGACACTGTTAAGTACTAGATATTAATTTATATTGCTTCTCTTTGGCTTTCATCTCTGAAGGGGGAAAAGTGGAAAAATATTGAGGGGGAATTCTGGACTATTTCAAAATAAGTTTCCCGTTTCTCCCTTTAACATGTTTTTTTTTTCGGGGGGAAGAAGGGGGGGGGGGACGATAGTAAAAAAGAGAGGGAATTCTGGGTTTTTTATATTTAAGTGTCTATTATTCCCCCTTAAGGATTTGTCATGGCGCAAAACTGGAATAAGGAAGCATTTTTAAGTAGGTACTTATTTTGTTGTTATTTTTATAAACCACATTTTAGAATGACTACAGTAAACTCAAAACACACACATGTTACGACCTACATAATATCGTGATTAATTTGAACTAAGTTTCTAGTTAAGTACCCATTTCAATTTCGGTAACGTAGTTTATAATCCGTTATTATTTTCACCAAAGCACATTATGAATTAAACAAGATCAGTTAATCTCGTTAAAATCACAACGCAACCTGTTATTTTGTAGCCATTACGAAACCAAACAATATCACGTGCTTGGTTAATATTGTGTGAATAGGGTTGCCTGAATAAAAAACAATAAGCCGGAAATTAACGCAGATATATGAAGAGAATTTTGGGTTCGGTAATATAATTTTATGTGGTGACAAATTACACAAGTGCGCAAAACTATGATTAAGAACTAGGTATATAAATAATAAAAAAATTACACTTTTACACTGTCACAAAGTCTCAACGTAGACTTCGTGTTATATGGGCACTATAGTAACTAATATACATTATATTTTACCTTTATTGTATTGATTATTTTACATTTTAATTTACAAGTAGGTACTGCTTCTAAGAGTGGAAGGATAAAATTGTATTGTATAGTGATAGACACAAAATAGTCGGACTAGCTGGCAACACAACCTGTGAGTCACGGCCTAACAATCTTCATTCGACGCGAAACGATTTTGACGCAAATTATACCCTGTTCTGATGAGCAAAGACTTTAATTAAGTTGCCTGCACTGGATTAATTTGATTATCAAAAATCTTATTTCAATTATGTGAACGGTTTATTGGAGCAAACCTATTCGCTTATGGGCTTATGAGCCTATTCGGAAAATTGTAATTGTAGACTTTGTATTATAGTTGGTTCTAAAATGTTTATGGATATTACGTTCATAATTCGTTTAAATTGGCTTCTGAAGTCATCATCATCAGCCTATATTAGAACACTACTGATGAGTGCACTATCGCCCTGTCCTCAGCTTGCCGCATCCAGCATCTGCCTGCAGTCCTTCGCAAGTAGTCACCCCTCCTGACCGGAGGGCGTCCTACACTTCGTTCGCCGCTCTTCGTTCGCGTTCTCTAGTCAAAAACACGTCATCAGCGGTTGTGTATTCTTCGTGAGATATGGCCGGCCCATTGCTTCTTCAGCTCGCTCATTTTTGGAGGTTCTCTGTCGGATGTATTCATTCCTGTGAACGAATCCTCTCCTTCAAAGAAACTCTGAGCATAGCTCTTTCCATAACTCGCTGAGCGACTTTAAACTGGTGGATTAGACCTACCGTGAGTTTCCACGTCCCAACTCTATAGGTCATCACGGCTAGGACGCACTGATTGTAAACTTTCGTTTTCAAGGATTGTCGTTTGGATGACGAAAAAACTCGACGTTGTTTCTTAGCAGAACGTTTAACGGATTTTGAAGGTTTCTCTAAACTGTAAGTGTAGGTAAATAATTTTTAGGAGCGTTACTTTAGCATTAGGTCTAGGCACACCCCTCTTTTATCGGCTACTTTGGTATCAGATCGAGTCATCACGCCAAATCAGGCAATTGCTAATTGTTGAGAATGCCAGAACTACATCAACACATCTGAACTAGAGTTTGGTCTACATACTTAAGGCTCATGAATAATTCACAAGCAGTTCTGCAAACCAAGTGTTAATGAACTTCGGCCTCCACCGGCATAACTAGTTAAAATCCTAACCTCTACAAGCAACAAAATCTCAATTGGTAACAACCATAATTGGTTGCCGCGGGTTTGAACGAGACGCCCGATATTCTATAATGGTTAGAAGTATTTAACGGTGAGATAAAATCTTTACAAAAGCGATTTGGTTAGCCGTCTTGTCTCAGTACTTATACACTTCACGTATGCATCTATACTCCAATCTAACACATGTCCAGCTGTGGTAGAGCTACAACGTCTGATGGTATAGGTCTTTATTAAGTGGGATTGATGGAAAATGGGTGGAGCGAGAGGCCTATTTAAGCTGGACTCTAAGTAAATATATTGACCCCGGCAGCGTGCTGAGAGTGTCGGTTCCGTCTGTGATATGTAAATGATAATTGGTTCCCGAATAGAAAACGTTCTGTTTATGTTGCGATGACCGTTTTCGGTGCCAGTGCCGATAACTGATACGCCTATATCGTACACTTTGAGGTAATTATAATTATGGCGATAAGATTATGTTTGGTTTACTTCATTTCGGCTTTATAAATGCGGCAAATTTGTGAATGCATATTGATAATTTTGTATCTGCTCAATAAAAATGTTTGGTAAACAAGTTCTTGCTTTATATCTTCCAACTGCCGTTAGAGACAGCATTTACGTAATTGCTTTACTGTTGGCGCTTTGGATGTCGGTATTGAATCGAATTCGAAATAACGTTTTCTGGTTAAATCCGTTTGGAGGATTTGATGTCCCAGCAGTGACACGTGTAGTGACAAGCGATTCGCTTGTAACGCGGTCAAATAATCCTTGTGAAATGAATGTTCAACCCGAAGGGGCGACGGAGGGCTACCGGTCTGTCTGGGGAGCGGAGGTGGCGACCGACCTAACCTTTTGTCCGGAATGTCACGCCATTCGAATTATCCCGAGACGCTTTTTCTCATTAATGGAAGGTTTTATTTGCTCTTATTTAATTTAGCATTAATTCAATGTACCGGTGGCGATACGTGTCCGCTGGTGTTATTTCGTTTGCACCTTTTGTGACAGGCTCATTGAGTGAGAGGTGTCGGGATGTGCGAGGCTTGCGGCTCAGTTTACGCGCCAGCCCCGGCGCCTTTCATCGCGCACAAAGCGTAATTGAATCCCACAGAAACCTACGCAGCCCGTAAGATTTAATAGGGCATTTAAACACTCGCATTGGCCATTGTGAGTCGGTTTTGTATGCGATTATTCATCGCGAAACCGCAGCGGAGCTAGCTTTCCGCGAACGGACTGCATGTGTTGCCTTCCATGCAACCAGAAATGAACCACCATTTTGTGCACACTACTAACCAGCACTAAAGGCTGCAGCATACCGGTCTCGCTTATAATAATGTAAATGTTGTTGTAAAACAACAAATAACTTAGTGCTATTATACGCTTAGTGCTTCTTTGTTCTAATAGTTTAATTGTTTTTGCAGTGAAAAGGCATGAATAGTATTACTTCGCTGGTAATATTTTAGTTTATGATCTGCCATTCCTTTACAATAATTGTGTCCCTATGTTCACTTAGCACTTGCCTTTTGGAAACGTAAATGTGAATCCATTAGCCAACTGTTAAATCAAACTTATGCTTGATTAAAGCTATATGAATATAGGATGTTAGTATAGAAAGTACCTACATATATATTTATTAAAGAAACCAACCGCGATAGTCTTACCTTTTCAGTAACATTGACTTCCTGTGTGGCGCGGAGGGCGAAGGTCCGCCTTCGATACAGGAGGTTGCGGGGTCTATTCCCGCCTTAGAACAATGTTAATACAATTTGCTTATATTTTTAGCGGGTATTCTGGGTATTTTCTATGTAAAGTAAAAAAAATATCACTATGTAATTAAATTGTATTGAGTATATCAGTCATTTAGTACCCATAACACAATGTCTGCTTAGCTTGGAGCTAGATGATGCTGTGTGGATTATACATCATTATTTATTTATTTATATAGTATGTAGTAACGTACAACTATGTGTCAAAAATCAAACAGTAAAAATGTTATCATAAGACCGGAGGTGCGGTTCGCGACCTATGGTTAATTATTGAGCAGAATATATACTTTCCAGAACGGATCAAAAGGCACAAATCTATAAAAGTCCCTATATCATACATCGATCAGGTGGTACAATGGATAACAATAGACTAGCCTTTGTGGGCCGCTATCTAATCGTAATGAATATAAATTTTCAGATGACATTTACGATCAGAACGCGCCATGATACCGTCTATGTATAAACGTGTTGGACACACGCACATTCGTATGTACACAATCAAAGAGTAACAATAAAATAGGTGAGTTTTATAACGATATCAATCGTGCCCGTAAAAGTAATGGGTAATTGTGAGAGTCACTTTATTTTGTGATTCGTTCTATACAAATTTCCAAACAACATAAAACTTCATTACAGAACTTGGCGCAAAGTTTCACGTTGAAACTATTTTACGTTGCATTCTGTGCTCTTTAGTTAATTAATTTATATAATAAATAAAATCATTTATTTCAGACCAAAGAAAAGTAACAGATCCTATTTAACTTATTCTACGATCCATATATAATTTAGGTATTTAGTCCCAAGTATTTAGTTACGTGTTATCATTTTTGAAAACATGTAATATAACTAGCTGCGCCCCGCGGTTCCACCCGCGTGGTGATAGATATTTGGTAACGCGAAAGATTGAGAGGATGTACATATGTATGTAAGTATGTATGTTTGTTGCTCTTTCACGCAAAAACTACTGCATGGATTTTGATGAAACTTCACAATAATATAGCTTACATATCAAAAAAACCTGGTTGCCTGGAAGAAATCGCTTTAAGCGATAAGGCCACCTATTGTACTGTTATTTTGTAAGATTTAGATTATAAGGTGTTATTTTGTTATTTTGGGTACAATAAAGTGTTCATTCATTCATTCAATAACACATAGGCATAAATAATTCATAAAGATATGTATATTGTATATTATCCAACATATCTATCAACACGCGGGTGAAACCGCGGGGCGCAGCTATATATAAAGAGAAGGTCCAAATATATAATACCTCATAACCTTACGATGGCGAAATTCAAACCCTTTGAGTTGGTAAGCCTTGTACGTGGCAGCAATGAATACAATTATCTCTGGAGCAGAATTCACGCAAGAGCGCGATACCCATTGCTCCATAAAAGTAAGGACTGTTATCTTTCCAATTTATTTCACCTTTGGAGCGAGGTACGAGAACACAATGTTATTGTACGCTCTTGGATCCAAGGACTTGATAAAAGGACGAGGGAAACTTCCGTCTTAGAGTTAGAGCGAGCCAATCCAAAAAGATTGGTAACTTTTTACTTGTTTCGACGAGCCAAGAAACCGCCTTACAAAGTAAGACCCTATGAAATGCATTGCCGCTTTAAAAGCTATTCATTGAACAAAAAAATTATTATGACCTTATTTATTTATTTATATTATTATTATTTTAAGCCATTATTGTCCCACTGCTGGGCAAAGGCCTCCCTTTTCTCCTTCCACTCCTCGCGATCCAACGCTGCAACAGGCCACGATGGAAGACGTAGACAAGATGACCTTAGATAAAAAAAAATCATTATGTAAAACTACTTGTGGAAACATTAAATAAAGGTTAGGTAGGTAATGTTTTGCTTTTAAAATTCCATGAATATAGTAATAAATATATGTAGTTCTCTTTAGGAGTAAAATATTGTCTAGAATTTAAGCCTCATACCCTGTGGGTTTAACTTGGAAAACCTAGGCTTTATTATTGTTAGAAGTTGCTCGTTCCAATTGAATTAATTAAGGGTAAGAATATCATTTCATTTATATAATGCATCGTATTACGGTATATAAAATTTGTCAGAACTTAATTCACTATAACTTTGTCATTTCTAATGCAAATATCAAATGGATTCTTATGCCTTAGGTTTTAATTGAAAACCTACCATCATTTTCTCAACTTCATACTTTTAGAGTTTCATATATTTTTGACCGCTGATAAAGCTCATGGCAAAATATAAATGTGAACAAACCACAAGTGTATTTTATTTGTACGATGAACATACCTACATACACAGAAGAAGAAGATTTAGAATGATAGTAGACACAAACGAGGTCTTGCCAAAAAAAATTGACAATTTAGTCCTAATTTCCTATTCGTATATGTGCACTTGTATATGTATTAAAGTTATATGCTTCTCAACTCACATATAGATTAGTTTCTAGTTTCAAAATTCAGAACATTTTTGAATGCCACACTGCTGTGACAACGTATTTTCCCGCTGTGCCTTCATATGTACAAAGAAGTTTTTACCACCCTGCACATGCTCTACCGATTCTCGCACCAAAACCATATGAAGTGGAGTAAATAATTTATCACAATCACATCAGCTGGCGTATAATTTGCCATGCACGCTCCTCTATTATGCTCTCAGACGATTCATTCGATATAATGAGTGACGCTTGCTACCGGCCATTCTTCTGTCCGCCACCACAGAGAACAGGAGCCAGTTGTAAGTTTCTTCCATCAAATGCAAAACACACTTGTGGTAAGTTATGGATCTATAACAAACAAGGTTTGTAGTTAACCCGTCACATTCCTAATGACCTCACATCAAGATTTGAACTGTTTAAAATGTTACTCTACCGACATTAAGTCGAACATGTCTCATAAGTTATTAGCCCTGTCTGTAGTACATTTATATCTACAGCCTTTAAACGACTAAACTGCTGAACGGACTTACATTAACGGGCCTATATAATAAATAAGTTGGAAACTAACATACATAATTATATATATCTATTTCGACGACCGATGTGGCGCGGTGGGCGAAGGTCCGCCTGCGACGCAGGACGTTGCGAACAATTGTATGTACGATCTGCAGATATTTGTTCCGGGTGTTCTGGTCGTTTTCTATGTATAATAAAAAATATCTCTCTATGTAATGTATTGTATCAGTTATCTAGTACCCATAACACAAGCTCTGCTTACCATGGGGCTAGATAATGCTGTGTGAATTGTCCAGCATTATTATTATATCTATCAGTGAACTAAAGTAGGCGTAATACAGTTATAATATTTGTTCCAGGTATAAACATTACACGTTTAAAACAATATAACGCATGAAAATTACCACTGCTCTTCAATAATCCCTGGTGGTGCATGAATCAACTAAAATTGCCGCAAATACTAGTGTTTTGGATGATGTCGCTTCAACGCAACTTCTTTCGATGACTTGTGATTTGTCTAACTGATGTTGATTGTTGGAACAGATTTGTGATGATTGTCGGCCTTTTGATAGGAAATAAATTATTGAATCGATATAATGGATTGGGAGAATTAACGACTAGCTGCGTTGCTCTGAAAGTTCAGTAGGAACAATACAACGAAATGACTTTAGGACAGAACAAATACCTGAAATAAAAAATGAGTATTAATGTGCTTCAATACATGGATATTAAGAAGTGTACAGATTCGCTGTTGGAATTAACAGTGAGTCTATGTTTCTCACAATTGAATAATTATGAGAAATAATTGAATTAACAGTGAATCTATATAGCTTCATAAAATAATTCAACGGTTGCTTGATCAATAAAATCTTTGAAATAAACAATCAAAGATGAAATTGATTAAATATGAAAGCCGTACCTCAAACTATTAATAACTTTTTACCGCACATTTTCTGAGAACTTCACTTTAAATTCTAATGTTTTTGTTATTATAGTAAGCCCCCGCAATCGGGATAATCTCTAAGAAAATAAATAATATCTTAAAAATTTTTGATTCCACGGTTTTTTTAACTTGATTTAATTGGTTGAGAGCATCCCCGTACTGAGCCGTAGCGGGAATAGGTCCCGTGGAAATCGTTTTTTTTTGTTATATTCTTTAATTTCTTAGAGATTACCCCGACTGAGAGGGCTTACGCATTATATCTTAAACTTTCAATTATTGTTTTTAGCACCTTGTAATAAAATAAATAACATTCTCTCAAGCTTCGGTTCCTAGATTCATATCAATAAAACATAATTTCACGGCGAGCCCATCAATTCCTAATAACAAGACGAGTATTCGTGAAAATGAAAAATAAATAGCAATATATGATTTTAGTGCTTCCAAGCAATGGCATTAAATTTTTCAACACTTCAGAACCGACGTTGTTGATGATGATAGCGCAACCATAAAGTATTGAATACTAATTTTAAATCAGATAGAACGCAGCGCGAATAAGAGTTACGACGTGGCTATAATCGACTGAAGCACGCCATCTTTCATATGGTTTAACGAAGGGATCACTGGCGAGCAAATATTCGCCATTGTTTTAATCACGGCGTACGGTTCGCAGACTCTGCTCTTAAATCATAAACCCGTATTTCATATTGAGCGCGAAAGTGAGCTTTTCGCTATAAAACTCTGTTATTGTTAGATACTATTCTTGTTAAACCTGTTCAGTGAAACTGCCTGACAATCATGGAAGCACGTTACGATTAATTTGATTCGAGTGAAATGTTTCTATGATACATGACCTAACTCATGAGACGTCGTTGGGAGCTGATTGCAAAGGGCAATATAGTTACCTACATTTGTTTTAGAAACTAGAAAGAAAGAAGAATTGTTTTATGAACGAATAATATACCTAATACAGCGTAATTTCCGTCGACGTTGAATTTGCGAAATCACGAAATTGCTTTGGCTCCAAATTAAGGGACCCTTTTTGTTATTTTTATCTTATCTTCATAAATTATTTAATGAATGGCACCAGTCAAGAATTATCGAATTAGCGGAAATGACTAAGTTTATTTACCTTTTTTGTGTGACCTTTTTGTATTTGCCATATCTTTATTTTGCGGCTTCATTAAAATCAAGAAACTGTTTAATACTAACGTCAGTTGGTATTAGAATAAAGTTATTTGTGTCAAACTGGGTAAAATATTACTTCTACAAATTTTATTCCTCTCCATAATATCATTTGTAACCAAAAAACATCGACAAGATAACATGACATGATAAATTGCTTTAGGAATAGTGAACTATGACACACATCCAATTGATACAGTACGGGAAATCTTAGCTTCTATAAGCAAGCTACGTATCAATCACGAGCCAGTGATTTTTATCTTCAACACATATTTCATGATTCTGACTACCCAACAAATTGTACGGCAACAAAATCTACATCTTCTTATGCGTCTTTTGCCAGATTTTGACAGCATTAATAAAATATTTGAGGAACTAAGCAAATGCTAATTATTTGAATGTAGAAGGAACCTTTAAACGCCGTGGCACTGTTGTACAATCGACACGTTCCGTTGGTACAACATGCCAGTGCCAACATACAGTCAGAACGGAACAAAAAGTGACATCTTATTGATATATTGACTGAAAAGAAGGCTGATATACCGTTAGGCTGTTATTTAAATCATGTGTAGCTATTAGTCAGGTTAAAAGGTGCCTAGATGTAATATTTATTAGTTTTATGCAGGCAAGTACAAGCTCACTCAAAGCTGGAAGATTCACACGATTAAGTCAGTTTTGATTAATCCAGGTGACCGTTTCAAAAATAAAATTAGAAAACCATCACACTTCACTTCAAATCACATCAAACAGTGATAAAGAAAGTAGAACTTTTCGATTGAAGACACTGTTTCAACGTACTCCGGACCACAACAAGTCTATCAAGGAAAATAAAAGGAGGGTGACGAAATTTACTGGCATTGGCAGGATTAAGCCAATCCGCCAGCCAATAAGGTGGACACTTGACGTATGCCTTTCCATTAGGTTACCGCGCAAGAAATACATCACGGCAGGCCTTAATCAAAGACGCGAGGAGACCGACCAAGATTAATACGTAGACATAGGGGAAGAGGAAGAACGGAATTAGGAATCGGATACAACCCTTACGCAATGAACTGACTAACATCATTTCTATTCCGGCCGCAACGCCAAACCATCTGCGCTTGATTAATCGCGCTGCTAGCCCAGTAAAAAGCTAATATAGCAAAAAGACCCCAACTGAATTCAGAACCGAACTTCGAGCTTAGTGTCCTAGATTTAAGCAAGTGGCACTACGAGCGGTTACTCGTAATTGATTTATATGGCACTTTCAATTTCTGTAAAAAAAACTGTGAAAGTTGCGAAATGAGAGGCACAGAAGGGTTAATTACAACGAATGGGGCGGTCAACGGGCGCGGGCTGAACGTCGAAGTTTAGCGGATCACCAATTTCAATGCTTTAATATTGTTACAAACTCAACTCCACGTTTCTTTAATTAAAATTAACGACGCAAAACTTTGACAGTCAAACGAATTATTAGTACAGAAGCGAACTTTTAATTAGTTCGCCTTCTTCCAGCGATACTTTTGTGCATTTGTCTGGAGTAATTTAAATTAATTTGAATTCTTCCCGAGGACGTAAAAATCCAAAGTTTATTATTCGATTAACGTCTTACGATTCGGAGATACGTGTTTAATTTTTTGGGTCATTGAAATGAAGTTTTCATTACGTTCTAAGATGAATAAAACAACGGAAAAGTGTTGTAATGACAGGTTAATACTTGTTGCTGCTTCTATGTAGGCAACGTTTAATTTGTGAGAAATAAGACTGATGGCCTGACTTGCTGTGATTTTTGAGGTGTGGAGAGAAATAAAAGATGCGTACTTCTATCCAGTATGGCGTGTAATCGTAATGAGAAATATTTGACAAGCGTCGAGGTGAGGTGAGGGGAAGGGGGTGTGGCTAGAGGTACAATGTATCAAATTAGGCGCGAACATGCCCCCGGCCTTGGAAGCACCAGCTTTCAAAAGGTGTGAAGTTCCACGTCCCTATGCGTCTTCTACGTCTTCTGGAAGGAGTGGACAGATCTTCGCGTATGCCCGACGAATGACGCCCGTGGCCGTTTGTATATCTGCTACTCTGAAGACTCCATCCTTGCCTGGAATCGTAGCGAGCACTCGACCCATGTGCCATTTTAGCGGTGGCGAGTTCATGTCTTTGATGAGAACAAGCGCGTCTGGTTTCAGATCAGTTGTCTGCTGCTTGTTCCATTTTTTTTTTTTGCGTATCTGCAACTCAGAAATATATTCTTTGGCCCAACGGGTCCAAAAATGTTGTCGTATCTGCTCCACCCTTTCGTAGCGCTGGAGTCGGTGTACTGGAACGTCGATGACATCATCGCTGGCTGGCGCAGTTAGCGGTCGACCAACCAGGAAATGAGCTGGAGTTAGAGGAGCGAAATCTCTAGGATCGGGAGAGAGAGGAGAAAGAGGTCGAGAATTCAGGATAGCTTCCACCTGTGCTAACACTGTACTGAATTCTTCGAAGGTGAGGTGCGCGTCTCCTATCACACGTCGCAAATGATGTTTACTAGATTTTATTCCTGCCTCCCACAGACCACCAAAATGCGGAGAATAAGGGGGAATGAATTTAAATTTTATTTGTTGATTTGCTGCGTATTCAACAATGTTAGAAGAACAATTGCGTAAAAAGTTTTAAAATTCATTCATCAACCCTACAAAGTTAGTTCCGTTATCGGAATACATTTCTAAAGGTTTACCGCGCCTAGAGATAAATCGTTTTAAAGCTAAAAGATAACCTTCAGTAGTGAGGTCACTCACCAGCTCTAAATGTACTGCTCGTGTCACAAAGCACACAAACAAACAAACATATGCCTTACACGTTTTAGCGCCCCTACCTTTGCGATTAAGTATAAGATAACTTCCACTATAGTCAACCCCACATCGATTGAACGGATTAGTAGGCGTTATTCTTTGTTTAGGATAATTACCCATTAAAGGGGTAAGTACCTTTCCTTTCATGCGCGTACATTTTACACAAGCATTAACTACAGACCTAGCTAGGTTCCTACCACCTACAGGCCACCAGGCATCACGTAGATGGCACAACAATGCCTGGCTACCAGCGTGAAGTAGCTGTTGATGTTCGTAGCGAAACAAAAGCTTAGTAAAATGGTGTTTATTTGATAATAAAATAGGATGTCTCTTATCGTAAGAGAACTCATCGGAGTAGCTTAGACGCCCACCCACTCTTATTATTTTATTTTTATCAATAAATAAGTTTAATTTATTTAAGTGATTATTTTTTATGATGGCGTTTTTATTTATTAATTTATATTCATTATGGTAACTTTCGATTTGAGACCATCGTACTAGCGTCCTTTCCGATTCCTTTAACTCGTCTACATTGAGCATACCTGTTAATCTATTCATTTTATTACGAATATTATGTATGAATCGTAACATAAATGCTACCGCGCGCTTCATACGTTGAAATTGAGAGAAACGTTCAAACGGAAACAAAAACCTGTCTTCCTGTGTCACTAGCGATGTAACAGCTGACGATTTCAGCTCAGGTAGGTGTTCATATGTTTCTTCAACCTTAAAATTATCTAGCGTGAAACTCGGGTTTCGTAAAAAATCTGGACCGTTCCACCACAAGGAGGAAGAAGAAAGTTCTTGAATACTTGCACCTCGCGACGCAAGATCCGCGGGGTTATCTTTACCCGACACATGACGCCAAATAACATCTTTTGTCAATTCGTGAATTTCTGAAGTTCGATTTTGAACAAAGGTTTTTAATTTATTTGGTGCCATGCTTAACCAACCTAATACTATGGTCGAGTCGGTCCAAAAAACGATATTTCGAAAGCTACAGTTTAACGAGTTACGTGTTTTTTCTAATATTCTAGCACCTAGCAACGCACCGGTAAGTTCCAGTCTTGGTATGCTTAAAACCTTAAGGGGGGCGACCTTGGCTTTAGAAAAAAGCAACCTAACTGTTATTGTTTCATTTTGATTCACCGTGCGCACGTAAACACAGGCGCCGTACGCAGTTTGCGACGCATCGCTAAAAACATGCAGCTCTAAATACATAGGTATGCATCCTATAGCGTGCCTAGGAATGCGAATAGAATCGAGCGTTTGTAGTGAGATAAGAAACCGGTTCCATGTTTGCGCGACACTGGCAGGAACAACATCATCCCAACCGATTTTAAGCAACCATAATTGTTGTAATAGAACTTTAGCGATTATTATCGTAGGGCTTAACAAGCCTAGAGGATCAAATATTTGAGAAATATTTGACAAAATTGATCGTTTATTGACTGGCCTACCATCAGATTGGAATTCAGTTGAATGACTCACCTAAGACGTCGGGTGACTCTTTTAAAGGAATGCGTACAACAAACCTTTCCTCGCTATCACGCGTTGTAGTGCGAGCAAAGTGTTCTTCACATGAACGTTCCTCATCAGTCCGCGTATCCTTAGCCTTCGGGAGCTCTTCGATTTCCCAAAACATACGTAATTGTGAATCTAACGTACGATTGAAATTACAATGAACGGGCATCGAATTTTCCGTTTTGTTGCGTTTATAAAGCGGACCGGAAATTATCCACCCTAATTTTGTGTTTTGTAAATAGGGTCCAGTAGGAAGTCGAATTTTGCCTTCTTCTAAAAGGTCCCAGAATACATCCGCGCCTAACAAAATGTCTATCTTCGATACGTCGAGAAAATTCGGGTTAGCCAACCTTATGTTGCCTGGTATACAAAGCTGTGCGTTTTCACAGAAGGTTGAAATGCCTGAAGTTATTCGTGGTAAAACAAAACAATTTATGCGTGTTTTGAATGTTTTATCGACATGCGACTTTATTTCAATGGTACATGTTTCTGAGCATTGTATAACTGAATCACCTACTCCTCGAATCTCGTGTTTTGATTTTAACAACGGAGCGTTTATTGCGTTTGATAATGATTCAGTGATAAAGCACCGCTGGGAACCCGAGTCCAGAAGCGCAAGCGCCTGGTGATAAGCACCTTGCGAGTCCGCTACCTCGACCACAGCTGTTGACAATAGCACCGTATGCATACCTACATAATTAGAGCGGCTAGTCTGCATGTGCGCCTTATTTACTTGTATGAGCGTGTCCGTGGTAGAAGAAGCGGTCTCAGTGTCCTCAGTGAGGCTGCACTGAGTAGGCACACTTGAATGAAATGTCACTGCACTGTCGGTATGAATTAATGTGTTATGCTTAGCGTTGCATTTCCTACATGACCCGAAGTTACACTGATCAGGCGTGTGTCCCGCGCGTAAACAGTTTTCACATAGTTTATTATCGCGAATTAATTTTAACTTTGATTCTAAATCACTTTCTAAGAATTGTATACATGAATACAATGGATGCGCTGCTTTGCACTTCAAGCATGGCTTGCAGGAGCGAGACTGACGATCGCCGGGTTTGTTGTTAGAAACATTGCAGTGTGAAACATTTTGTGATTTCGAACCTTGTTTTTTATGAAACCTTTCGGTTTTTTCTGTTTGTGGTTTGTCATGTGAAAGCTGCAGTGTTTCTAGCATGTCTGCCCTGTTCTGCAAGAAACCTATCAAATCACTAAACTTTATAATGTGTTTCGTTTTGTGATCGTTCGCTGATAAAGTGCATTTGTATGTTTCCCATTCGCGTTCCGTCAATTTATCCAACTTAGACACAATCATATAGTTAATGAGCGTATCCCAGGAGTCAGTGGGCTCGCCTAGGATGTTTAGCGCACGTAAGTGTTTTAGAACTGTGTCAATTAACATTCTAATCAGTGAGGGTGATTCCTTTGTTAGCGCGTTTATAGTAAACAAAGCTTTAACGTGGTTGTGAATCAAAAGTCTATTATTATTGTACCTATTCAGTAATAATTCCCATGCGACAGAATAGTTATCTGCGGAGAATTCCATCGATTCTATAACCAGTAATGCGTTGCCCTTCAACGAAGACTTCAAGTAGTGAAACTTTTGAATGCTACTTATATTTTTAGAGTTATGAACAAGCGACAAAAATGTATCTCTAAACTCGAGCCAGTGCTCATACGATCCGTCAAAGGTGGGCATGGCTATAGTGGGTAATTTTACAAATTGTGACCCTTCGCAAGTACCTTTAGAGCGGTCAGTGACCTCATCACTGGTTAGTAGTGATTGTGCTAAGGCCAAAGTACTATAATAATTATTTTCGAAAGAATCCCTACAGGTTAATTGATCTGGAATCACACTATCATAAACAGTGTCTTCAATTTGCGATTGGATGTTATTAAATTCTTTAAATAGATCAGTAGCTCCGTTAATTCGTAGTTGTAGGTCTAAACGATTTCTATGAGAAAGAATAGGATCGTCACTTTCTATTAACGCTTGGACGTAGCTACTAAACTTAGTCAAACGGCCTTTAACTATTCCACGTTTTCTAAGCAATTCGCGAACTAGCGTGGGGTTATTACCTAACTGAGTAGTAGGAGACCTATCGCGAGTCCTAGGCTTCTCCTGAGATTCTACGTTTAGGGTGTCTGTAGACATTTTGGTGGTATGTGGATGGAAGGAATACTCACGATTTTAAAGCGAACAGGATGGGCAGTGATAGCAGCGTCACAAGCCTTCGTCTATCCTGTCTGTTGGAGAGAACTCCTTCACGACACAACACTGAAACAGGTTAGCACACGTGTCACAATTGGAACAGGGAGGAGATGGATAATGAAGGATGGTTGGTCCCACCAGATGCGTTTGTAGAACGATGAGATGCCAATCCGACTTCAATTCCTTAGCGCGTAGCCTCCACGTTGTGTTTCGATGTGCAGTTTTTGATGCGCAGTTTGTCACAGCAATGGCCGCCAAGTCTTCGCGTTGTAGGACTGTATTTTCGTAGGTGCGGGATCCGTAATTTGACTCGGAGGACCAATATGTTGCTGCTTCTATGTAGGCAACGTTTAATTTGTGAGAAATAAGACTGATGGCCTGACTTGCTGTGATTTTTGAGGTGTGGAGAGAAATAAAAGATGCGTACTTCTATCCAGTATGGCGTGTAATCGTAATGAGAAATATTTGACAAGCGTCGAGGTGAGGTGAGGGGAAGGGGGTGTGGCTAGAGGTACAATGTATCAAATTAGGCGCGAACAATACTTTTGATGAAAGAATTATTCACAGCAACCGATTTGGTACAACCTGCTCGCACACAGTTCACGATTGAATGAAAGGCGGTAACTCCGAAATTACAAATTTCACGCCAGCCTCCGTGTACGGTTCCATGACAATATTTGACGGCCGCTGCCACGGAGTGTTTCCGAATCATGCATGTCTAAATACTAAATTATTGATAGGAAATGGAAGCAACAACACAAATCCATTTGATGTGGTGTTCTAAAACGTAATTATTGAAAGGTACGTGCTCATGTTTTAATATGTGAGATGCGATTGCTTCGTGAAAGTACGCTTGCGGTTGTGTTAGAGTAAAACCACCGCATACACTGCGATTTGGCATACGGTGATTATGGTTTTCACGCGGCTTTTACGCGCAACTATTTTTACTTTACGTATTCCTACAAAATCACACTAATATTATAAATAGGAAAGTTTAGATGTTTGTTCGCTCTTCACGCTAAAACTAATGAACGGATCGCGCTTTAGAAATTTTCGTATATGTAGTTGTAATAAAACATAGGCATGTAAGCCTATATAACATATGTTTTTATCCTATAAATCAGTTCCCAAGGGATATAAATAAGGTTGATCAACGCGTGCAAAGCCGCGTTTAGAAAATATTAGGGAATTATATATTTCTACTTCAATAACCATTCACTTATTCGAGTAGGTTCAGTTTAGACGAATTTTCCATTTAATCGGCCTCCATAACTTTAATGTCCCGAATTTACTGC
Source organism: Eupithecia dodoneata (assembly GCA_947044415.1). Classification (NCBI taxonomy): domain Eukaryota; kingdom Metazoa; phylum Arthropoda; class Insecta; order Lepidoptera; family Geometridae; genus Eupithecia; species Eupithecia dodoneata. The sequence goes on from OX345665.1 coordinate 5,505,143, forward strand.
AAGAAACTTTTTGAACCGGCTTCACGAAATGAGGTGCCATTACAGCAATCACAAGGGTAATCAGCTAAGAGTATTCAAATAGCTCTGGTGCGTGCATCGTTATAAGTGCAGCCTTTCATGTGTTCACACCTCATGAAACCCCGGGGAGTGCAAACCAGCGCGGACAAATACGTAAGTAAACACTCTGCAGAATCTCAACTTCGCATGATCTAAGATGACATAAGCCCGTAATGAAAGCCTGCTAGTCATCGATCTTTGCTTGAGTAACAATTTTGTATGACAAAAGCTTTACTCAGCCACAGAATGATGACTGAGCACAGGTTTGAACGATACTTCAAACCAAAATAACTGTTGTGTTATCAACCGTATTATGTAGCTGTATAATTAAGTTGTTTTTTTCCTTGGTCCATTTTCAAAGGAACGTAACAACGGGTATTACGTTACTATTATATAAACTGAACTACATATGAATCGCGAAGATAAATAACCGTATTGAAAATGACCGCCCCTTTGATTTTGTTCCTGCTTAGATCATTCTTGATCATGATGACGATATAATCATTAATTGAACATCCCATCTATTTTGTTTATTAACATAAAAAGGCGTTACTCAAGCATAGATCGCTTTAATAATACGTATGAGAAATCAAGTAGATGTAGCTCAAGAGCTACGGCAATAGCTACATCTACTATGCCCGTCTGCTCCGTCCGGCTCTGGACCCCACCACGTACAGGCATGATGAATAAAGATAATGCACTCCTCCTTAGTAAATTAACTGAACTGAACAGCTCTTTAGTAGTAACTCAAATGTGTAAAAACTTGTTGGTATTATCTTTAAACTGTTTTATTGTCTGGTAAGCATATTTTAAGACTATGTTCAACTTGCACGAAGCATGAAAAGCTAGAATAATCAAAAGATACATACAAACACGATAGTAATGAGGGTAACAATGTTAAATATTTTTAAACTTACGCGATCTGAACACATAATTATAAGTATTGATACAACGGGTATTTAACAATGTTGGTAACAATGTTGTACGAAAATTGTCATGATTAAAAGAACTCGATAGGAACAAATCGTAAACAGAACTCAATGAATATTAAGCACCGAGCAAAACAATTTCCAGACATCCTTGAGTTAAATAATTCCCCCCTCATAAACACTGAAAAAGAAACATTTGATTGCGTCATAAATTGGCAAAACGTTGCCGTGTGCCGATGAGTTTCTCGAGTTTCGGGCAAAAGTAATGAATAACTTCATGCAAATGAATAGTCGGTGGAGCGCGAGTCCAGTTGACTTGCTGCTTGCTACTGGATAGATACAAAATATTGTCAATTACATTTAAGCTTCACCATCCACTTTCTCATCCCGTTTGTTACCCTCTCCATTTTCTACTGCCTTTTATTTGTGCTCTGACATATAGATGTCAGAGCACAAATAAAAGGCAGTAGAAAACTGCTTAAACTGTAGTAAATATCACTGGGCATATAGATGCCCAGTGATATTTACTACAGTTTAAGCTTCACTTAGGTACAAGAATTTGACTGTGTTGAGAAAATTAAAAACCGAGTTCGCCATAGTTATAAATAGTTTTGCGGGATAAATAGAAATTTTATGGGACCACCTTAGGATCATCCTCTATACAAGTATGGTGCAAAAGAATCAATCGATAAATGACGGAGAAATTGACGAACATAGAACCTATTCCTTTTTTCGAAGTCGGTTTAAAATACTAAGACAACCATGTTTATTTATTTTAGGTGGATGACTGTGTGGAGTTGTTAAAATAATGAATAAATATTGTAGGCAACTATCACATCAACTCATCGAAACTCGCCTCGTGTGTGTTAACCCTTAAGGGAAGGTGTCTTAATGCATTTCAAATATTACTTTTTGAAATCTAATTGAGATAAATGTGACACTTTACGAGAATGGCTTATAAATTGAGTAGATTGCATCTGAGATAAAATGCTAAATATATTTCGCCGCTAAAAACAAAACGTAAAAGTTTCCGTCCTGTTTTTACAAAGAGATAAAATAAACCAAAAATTTTATCTTCAAGTATGGTTTTCTTTAGAGAACAAATAGGCACATTTGCAAGATATTCTTACTGGAATGGCATTTGTGAATAAAATCGAATAAGGAAGACTAATGTGGAACACAAACAAAGAACGTTTAAAACAATAGCCACACTCGATACTAGGAAAATAAAGATGAGAAAGTGAGATAGATAGGCATACTCGCGGATTGTTAACATATTGCGGATATAGAAGTGTCTACGTGTTTAGTTCCATGATCAAGAATAGCTATCGGCTTAGATTTTGTCCGTGATTTAGCGAGCGATTTGTTTTTTAATATCCATAAGAGATTCACTACGCTATCTTACCTTTCTACTGAGGTCTCAATATACCTACGTGTCGATAACTTAGGTCAGCCAGAGAAGTTCCTACAACTAATATTTCAAATATAAGTCTCAAATCATCTCACAATTTTACAACATAATAATAGTGGTATCATAACTCTTAGATTATTTAAGAATCATTATCGTCACTATCCGATAAAATATTACTAGCCTCTGGCAATCCTTGTTTTGTCCAAATTATTGTTTTAACTACAGCATGATATACTCTCGACGTACCGTTAACAAAACGAACATCGAACCAGACAAATTGCTTACGCTCCTAATATTTTAGACACCTTCGTACCGAGCCGATGGGGGCTTTTATCAACTCATAACATCTACTCTGTGTTTAGATTCGGAGATAACTTGATCAACTCGTTGCGAGTGCCGCGGATATAGTGTTGTGCCGCTCTTTAAAGATTTAACAAGTTATACGGTCGGCTAAAATATTTACTAATTTCCAGCGCCATAACGCGGCACAAGCTAGGCCGAGCGTTTCACGACCTAATAATTTACGATAAAGTCCTATAAGTTGGTATATCCAGGCGATCTAATGGATACGATGTATCGTAAAGGTGTATTTACGGTGCTGTAAGTTATTTTTATTGATGGCGCAGCACTATTAGAGACAAACTAGCTCACGGTGCGGAACACGAGAGGGGCAGGGTAGCTTGTCGCACATCAATACGGGAAGCATAATCAATATGTTAATATCTGAGATAAGACACTGAGATTCCTGAGCATAGAGTCGCCGCTGGGACAGAGGTAGCCCACATTCTTCTAGATATCATCGTAAATATGGCTGTCACTCAACTGATGCACAAACGATTGGTTTTGTTATTATGTATATATACTATATTTCACCGAAAAGGCTATCATCATTGTCAACTGCACGTCGACTACTAGGCATGAACCTCCAATACAAACGGTCATAATAGTAATGGTATCGTCTCAGACGATTCCAGATTCCAGAGAGAGAGATTTCAAAATTTCACTTTTGCTGTAAGAAACTACAGTAGGTCCTCCATAGTCTGTAGTTTTTTATATTAAGTCTGTAACTATGGTAAGTCTATAGGTTAGGTTAGGGAAATCAATCTATCAATCTCTCCGTGTAAATAATACTGCAGATACTATCATAACTAGACTTTAAGAGTTTATTTCATCTATGGACGATTCTATATCGATTAAGACGATTCTGCCTATCGTCATAGTAAAGCGATTGTTTAGCTGAAGTCGCCCCCTAGACCAGAAAACCATAGTAAATTAAAATAAAGCACTTAGTAATTTTGTCAACGCAAGCTAATAGTTTCTGTATTTATAATTACCAACAAATACATTTACCAGTATTTAAATTAATTAATATGTTAATTAACTAATATGTTCACGGAGATAATTAAATTCACAACCAATGATAAAATCAGTTAAGCACTAATATCTATTCTGTTTTTATTTTTAACTGCTATTCCAATTCTCAGGGCATTTTAATGTGTATTTTACACTGAGTATATTAATATGAAGCGTCTTTGTAATGCGCTGTGATTTAATTTTCAACATGTTGTAAATTAGTTGGACAGGTTAAGTGTTGGGTTTGGTGCCACACACAGAGAATTCCCTAAATAAATACATAGTGTACGTAGATACATTACATAGTTACTAAACCACTTTATAATGGAAAACGAAGCGAAGGACGCCCTCCGGCCAGGTGGGATGACGATGTGCAAAACTCTGCTGGACGGGGCAAGCTGAAGACAGGGCGCTATAGCGATCATTAGCGGAGGCCTATGTCCAGCAGTGGATTACTGTAGGCTGATGATGATGATGATGATGATGATGATGAAACCACTTTAGTTCATCTTTCTAAGCAAATTTTAAGCAAATGGAGAATACGGAGCATCGCACAAACTAGTACCTATTCAAGCATGACTACTTCAAGGCAGTAGGATCTTTGTTTGCAGTGAATGCAGTCTAGTAAATGAGGTGCTAATGAACCTACAAAACTACATTAGCCGAGCCGGCCGTATCCGTCCGAATATAAAAAGTTGAATAATTACATCTATTAATTAGTGCCACGTAATTTATAGTAAAGCTTAGAATCCCGTGTAAGGCAGCGATAGTAAATGTCAACGTAGTCCAGGTAAATTACAAATAGTCCGGTCCCCGGTCCCATTTCAAGTTTTATGCTTTGTGCAGATGTTTGAGGCGGGCAGCAGTATTTTAATAATAATTAAAAACTCAAAATACGTACGCCGTAAAATCGTGATTGGCTCCAAGTGAAAACTCGTTAGGTAGATCGTAAAAGTCGACAATAATTAGGCAGGCATAACCGCGAGAAGCGATATGAGCTGATTACGAAAGAAATACAGTCGTACGGCGTTGATTTATTGGGACGGCGAGGCGTTTCATCGCTTCACCGCGAGCGGCACACTGCGATCATACTGCCTTATTCTCACCCCGCATTTGTGAATTTCAATTTGTGCAACAGAACTAACGCACCAAAGTTACATCCTAGGCTTTATTTTACACATTAATGTTACTACACCAATGAGAAACACTTTTGATACAATCTTCAGAGAAACTGAATAAAATTCATACAAATTTTATTGTGACGCGTTTAGAGAACGGCATAAAAATGTTTTTAAACCAGTTTACTGAAACTACTGAACAATTTAGTAATGAAGCAGGTCCTGGTATCAAAAGCTTCATAGCTTATTTGTAAGGGCCGCGCTTTCACGGTCTGGGAGCCTTAATGAAAAGAAATTCTTCACATTTGTCTCTGACTCTAGGTGAAAGTGAAAATACCGAGTTGAATTTATTGAACACGGCCCGTTAACAAGCACAATCGTGAGTAATTGTAATTACAATAAAAAAAATGTATTGGATCGTGAATATTACAAATTTTGGAGGTAATTTAACATAATCAGGTGCCAATTAGGGACAAAGTGGAACTTTAAGCTTATTCTTATTCATCAGTTAATGAGACCCTACGTATAGAAATAAACACCTTTTAATGTGCTCTCACACATTCGTTGTTGTATGATTTTAAGAATTCTAATGTAACTTTTTAGTGAAAGTACCTACAATAACGTATTTTTGTATTATTTATAGAACTGAACATTAAAGCGTTAATGTTATGGTAATGTGGTGGTAATTAATATGTTTTGTTGATCTTCTGCTGCAAACGGTGAAATTGGATCTTACAAACACCACACATGAGAGTAGGTACTAAGTGTAAAATAAATGTAACAAAATTACTTGAAAGCAAAGACTATCTTCTCCTTCGAGAGCTCAACAATCACGTATGTTTAATATGACACAAACCCCCCATACGCAACAAAGTATGAGTATGCGATAAGTTCTCTCTAGCTCCAAGCTATTTCAATCTCCTAATATGATAAACGATTCGTTCAAGAGAGCAATTATGTTGTGTGAAGTAAGACAACAGGTATAACAAATGCAATTTGTTTCGGGAAATACGTGGACTATAAACACTGTTTTAATATTTGTAACTAAGGCTTAAGTACACTAACTAAATTAAACGGGCAGTTTGATGTCCAATCGATTTCGATCAGTTTTTTTCCGCCATTTTGAAATGTGGACGTCAAGATGGCACCCAATCTCCAGCATATGAATAGGTCGGTTCTTTGCAGTATTAGTAAAACATTCTGCCATTTCGTTTACGCGCGTTAAGTCTTGTTGAACACTACCTTATCCAAAGTAGGATTTACGACTTGCATCTTAATCGCTGTAACTCATTACTGCTAATTACTTGTGTGATATTCTCCGTACGTTGCGAGTTTACTACATTTGCTTTACTGATAGACGTTGATTACTACGTAAATTATGACTGTTAGTAGTTCAAAGCACTCGGAAAGGTTGTTTTGTAGATTAAAAGAGACGTTCTGTTCCTTTCGGTGTCTACTTTCATTGCTATATGATCATGCAAACGTCAGTAAACTTGTTCAGTACCTTACTTGCACTGGGTACTATTGTTTAGGATAAAGTCCGAATTGGGAGGAATTCGTGCACTACTGTCAAAAAGACCGATATTCTGAAAACCGCAATTATGTTTTGAAAGGCTAACAGTGTAAGACTAGAAAAAAGGTTATTTTTGAAATAATTATATGTATGTACTGTACTTGATTGCAATGCAATATGATAGGATTTTTGGCAGTACTTATGACTTACTGAGTGGACTATCTGGGCCTATGGTTTTCCATACTGGTATTCGATGTACCTACATATTTCGGGGCTTAGCTTAGAAAACTGAATGATAAGGCCCGCTCTTGCTGTCTACTGAATAAAGCACTCTTAGTGTGTATGGTCCTGTGATATACGTAGCTTTCGTCAGCATCTCATTCCAACTAGAATGTAACAAATTCTGTACGTCACAATCATAAGACTCGTGGAACCGGGAATAATACAATGCCTTGTCTAAGTTTATCAAATCTTGTTGCTACATTTTTCACGGAATTGCGAAAAGCTAACTGTAGTTGGTCGGACGTGCACCGGTGGGCGGAACAATAGCCGGCCCGAATACAAGTTGTCGCCTACATTTGTCAGTCATAGATTGTACGTTTTATACAGGGGGCTAACGCTAGTTTAGTGAACCAGTTAAATGTGGAATAGGCAAGCCTAGACTGTTTTAGGATAAGGATTTTGCATCAAATAAGAAAATTACAATAATTATTAGACGACCTCTGTGGCGCGGTGGGCGAAGGTCCGCGTGCGGCGCAGGAGGGTGCGGGTTCTATTCCCACCTCGGGACAAATGTTTGTACAATTTAATGATATTTGTTTTGTAAACAATATATCTACGTAATGTATTGCATTATGCATATTAGTCATCTGGTACCCATAACACAAGCACTGCTTAGCTTGGGGTTAGATAATGCTGTGTGAATTGTCCAGCTTCATTTATTTATATTGTTTATTTATACTTATTAAATTCAAAATCAGTCCGATCTTGGAACAATTTGTATACCTGTGCCGATACGTATACATGGTGATTTCCGCAGAACTTCCGCCTACTTCGCACGAAACCTTTTATTTCATAATCAGAAGCTTTGGCGTACAAATGAAACAAATATAATTCCAGCTTAACTTTGTAATTTAAATTATAATGACATGTGAATAATATTTGGGTGATTGTTATTGTGATTCGCAAAAACGCATATTAAGTAACTGGTTCCGCATTTTCTAGGGGCTTCCCTGGCACACCCTGTACGATAGAGCGAGGCACGCGTTTGATCCCGGGGTCATGCATGCCGTTTCTGCCTCGTTAACACGCTCATTTCAATCCGACTCGCAATGCTTTAAACAAAACGCAGATAGTAAATATGGACTGGCCGACGATAAATGCAAAAGGTATATAAAGGGTTATTAAAATACTTTATTGGGTATTTAACCCGGTCTTACATACCAATTAAAATGAATTAACGGTAATTTAAAATTATTGATGAATAAGTACTTACAACGGCACATAAATATTGTTCAAGCTATAAAACAGCTTCAACAATAACGAACGAATAGTATAACATAGTCATGCGGTAAGTATTTTAATTCACTACTGAAAAAAAACTAGAAGAAGAAAAATTCAGTATATTAAGATACTTTTTTTAGTTTTATAAGCCTAGCAAGTAATTTGAGTCATATTATACATAAATAAAATAAAAAAATAATTAAAAAATGAATCTTTGACCCCTTCATTTCATAAACCAAACAGACTTTTATGCGGTTTGTTATAATATGCAAATTCGAAATAAAACGAAAAATCATATAAATTAACCGCACCACAGTAAATCTAGCAACAATAAAATTAAAATCTTGAAATATTATAGGTATAAAATGTGTCTTACATGTTTAATAGGCCCCTATTTCTTTATTCGGCTACTGGAGGAGGGACCGAAACGGTACTAATTTTAATGATGTTAAACATCAAGTAGCGCATTCAACCCACGTGTTACATTCCTCTGGTTGTTATTCAGATATATTTCTTACTTTAGGACTAGTAATAAAGTGCACGCTGAAGAGAATATCATTAGAAATGCAATAACTGCTTCGAATGATACTAAAACTTCAATACCTACCTACGGGTTTTCTTAAGAGCAGTTATTAAAATGCCTTTATTTGTGTTCCGGATTTATGGTCTGCATAAATTCGAAATAAAAATATTTAGCGATTTCCTGCTTCATTTATCCATCATCATCATCAGCCTATAGCAGTTCACTGCTGGACATAGGCCTCCCCCAATGAGCGCCATAGCGCCGTGTCTTCAGCTTGCCGCATCCAGCATCTACCTGCAGTCTTTCGCAGGTCGTCACCCATCCCACCTGGTCGGCTTCATTTATCCAAGAAAATTAAACTCTTAAATAAGCCTCGTCCAATGCTTTTCTTCAGATATATTATCCGATATTAACGGTGACTCTGATTTTGCTGCTAATATTCATCCTCATCATCATCAACCCGTAAACGTCCACGGAACATAGGCCTCCCTCAAACGACGACGACGCCACGAATAGCGATCCTGAGCCGCCTCCAGCCATCGACTCCCTCTGACTCATACAATGTCGTCGGTCCGTGGAGTGGAAGGTCTTTCTAGACTCCCTTTCGCTTTGTATCGCGGTCGCCATTTGAGAACCTTTATATTATACTAGCTGCGCCCCGCGGTTTCACCCGCGTGGTGATAGATATTTTGGATAATATACAATATATCTTTATAAATTGTAACCTATGTGTTATTCTGATGTATAAGCTATATTATTGTAAAGTTTCATTAAAATCCATTCAGTAGTTTTTACGTGAAACAGTAACAAACATCCATCCATCCCATACTTACAAACTTTCGCGTTTATAATATTAGTAGGATAATCTTTATGGACTGCCCGTTGCCACTGCAGCTTGCTAATTTTGAGAGCAATGGTACTTATACTGATCTCCGTATTCCTTATAATATTATGAAAGTGTCTTAAGATTTTTGGCTGCAGACAACACCAAAACTACTGATTCGATCTGCCTGACATTTAAATATAATGTTGACCTAGAAGTAAAAAAGAATTTAAGCTTTAAAAAAGCGTGCAGAGCCGCGGGCAAAACTAAACGAGTATGAAGATGCAAAACACAAAAGAACAATCATGTCCTATCGCTCCTATATAGACAAGAGCAACTAAGTACGCAAAAAAGTTCTCATAATTATTTTATAAATTTTCATAGCACGCAAGTAAACTTTTTTCTCTGACAGTACATGTCGGTCACAAGGCCTTTCAGTGTTGCGACTTTCTTTATGTCAGCATAAACCCCCATGAATACTGAATGCACTTTAACGACGTTCCTTGTAGAGACGACGTTATTGTCGAAGGTGATAAAAGTTGCTACAAATCCTATGGGAACTTGCATGGGTTACGGTTTTACATAATGTTCGGCATACGCCTGTTTTTCCTTTATGTTAGAGAAAGAAAATAAAAGTAGAGATACTTCAATACTTTATTTTAAAGCTTCAAAATCAGATTAATCAAAATACTAGCATCCGCCTAAGGTTTCGCACTTGTATTGTAATAAAGAATAGACTAAAGCTATTCCAGTTATTTTATAACATTTGCTGTGTTTTGTGTAATAAATCTGATATAATACTTGTGAACAATTTGTATACCTGTGTCTATACGTACACATGGTGATTTCCGCAGAACTTCCGCCTACTTCGCACGAAACCTTTTATTTCATAATAAGTTTTCCTAACACGCGGGCAACACGCACGCGGAACGCGGATTGGCTGGAGCCATTATAGGTTTACGTGGCCCGAACGCGGAGCGGTCTAGATCCGCACGCGAGTGGAAATCCGTATGACAGAACCGAAGTCGACATAGTTTCAGAGGATAACAATCAACGCTACTCGTTGAGACAGCAACAGTAATTGTTCTCCAGACACGAAGTAATCTTAATTACAATTGGAACATCGATAGCCGATGGGCCAAGACATAAATAATTACATGAATTATGCAACATTTCATAAAATGGCGTCCGGTGTTACAGATTCCGTGGGGCGGTGGCCAGCTGTGGTCGGGGCTGGCGGGTTTGCCAGTTTATCGAAAAGTTTAACAATCCAATGAAATTGAGCAATACTTATCAGTGCGATTTTCATTGCCATAACTTATTGAACATATTCCACATTTCAATTTATTTATATGTATGTTGTTTGGAACTATGAAGTCAAAAGCCTATTTATTATTATATTTGTAGCATTAATATGTATATTCGTAACAATAAATCACCAGCAACAAAAAAAATCGCTAAATCTAACCTCTATAAAGTGGCGGAGCTGGCAGCACTGCTGGGAAATGCTGTAATCAGGGTAAATGATCAGTAACGAGGCGTGTTCCGTAAATCGATGAAACGTCAGCTACTCCCGTTCCTTGTGATCGAGGGATAATAACTAATACGGCACTAGATGAAAACTTGGGTGCTACACACTGTCAAGGGATAAACTTTCGGCTTCGGTTATAATTTAGGAAGGAGAAAATTTGGTTGGGATAGAAAAAGGCTTATAATAACATACTGTAAGATTTATCTACCGAGTCGCAGTGGAAAAAAATTATGGGTATTTTCCCTCCTAATAGGTAATTACCAATATATGTTATACTCGTATTTTATGTATGTTTTAAGTGTACTCTGTAAACAAAATATATATATAATAATATATGCACGTCTTTGTCTACGTATAAACATTTAGACAGAGGCTGATTTGCAGCGGAAGTGAAGAACTTGGATAGATTACAGTAATTAAGTATTCAGTCAAATGTCTGAACTTCGGCTTCGGCCAACCAACAGTCACAACACTATTGATAATTGAACAGCACGTGAAGATAGGTGTTTTACTAAGGCAGCCAGAAGCCCAGGTTAATAGAGTCAGCGGTCTTCCGATTATGTCATTAAAACTGCATCACACGAAGCTCCGTTGTAACTGGACTTTGAAATTGACAGGTACTGGTACTGTGCCAATTTATTTCTAGTTGACAGAGGCGCGCCAGCTTAGAACTTCAAGGTAAAAAGTATCTGCTTTTAATTACATTTATTCATATAGGTATCTTCAAGACAAAGGTCTACAGGTGTATTTGTATAGCTTCGTGATTGAGAGTGAGAGGTGAGTTTTATCACATTCACAGCCTCAGCCAGCGCCCCGTCGTCTTCTGGAGGACCAACAGGTTAGATAGTAGTCAAACAATGATCTTTTCAGTATTCAAAAAATAACGGTTGAGATGCAATAACCAAAGCTATCGTCTGCAGACGAGGAACTATTCTAGTTCCTCGTTAAAGCAGAAACTGTTAAGATGTGATATGTTTATGTACAGTGCTTCTTTATGATGAGTGTATTCTTACTGACACTAACATCTAAGTTCAGGAACATCTGAGTCACATCAAGGGTACTGACCGGTGTAACGGGACGTAATATACCATTGGCAGCGAGCATGATGAGTTACGCCGAATGCATAAATCCGTCTCGTTGCACGGCGCGAGCGCCTTCTTTCCCGTACCACCGGTCAGTACCCAACTTTATAGTAGCTGTGTTTATATCATCTGGGTTTTTCGAAGCATATTGACAAGTAACTGAAAGTAATTTCAAGTTAGACAAAACTTTAGGCAAACTTGGAGATCATAAAGCTTAGCTCGTTGTGATGATTGCAAAACCCGTCTTTTTTGTGGGAGGCATGTTGAGCAATGGACTTACATATGTTTTCTGATGAGGGCATCTTACTTAGGCTTGTTTAGGGCCTAAGGTTCCATACAACGTGAGTGCTGTTACATTTAATAGCACCCAAATTAAGAATATAGATTTCTAGATATTTTTTGGTTGTTTAAATTGCTATTCAGGCATCCAACAATAGTGTAGATAGAAGATACGTATACGCGTATTGCAGCAACAAGAGTTGCTCCAGTAAATACCGAATCGAGATGACTGAATGGCACGAATTGATCCACGACGAGCACCTCCCATTAGAGAGTTCCACTTTCAATACTAAATCAGTACTATCCCAACTAAAATGTGAAAGTTTTGTCAGTCTGTGGTTCAATTAGGGCATATCTGAATTGATTGGGATTAAATTTGGCACCTAGATTTATGGCATGGCTATATCGTATCGGAAAATCATGTTTATATTAGTATGATAATTCGTAATACCATGAGAAGAGCAATTTAACTGGACAACATAATTTCTCAGCAACTTTGTAGGGCCGCAATTCCGAGGTTATACGATATCAGTGCATCCGTACAAATTACTTGGCCTACTAAAACGCAGGCTGTAATTAAAGCGGGCACAAAGTTGCCATGTGTATTTAATACAAATAATGTTTATGGTGTCGTATCCGAGCAGACAGGGAGACAGCGTGCGACTGGCTCATGGCATGCCTTCCCATTACCCGAAGCGTTCCGAAACCCCCAAAAATCAGGAGCGGGAGACAAATTGAGAATTAAAATTCCAAGCTTGAACCGTAACTCTGTAATCACTGAACTATGTAAACAGTTGGACTAAATTTGTTCGTCGATTTCCACGGGATGCTCGGAGTGTTTGATTGCTGCGGTGATGGTAATGCGAAGCATCGTTTTTAACCAAATTACACGTTCGGTCAATCAGTGGCGCTCTCATTTGTTTTGGTTTTATGCTCGTTTATAACAATTTACCTAGGCCTGTTGTTTGGTAATATACAAAACGGATAAATATCTAAAGAACTAAAAGTAGTTAAAATACAATACCAAAATTGACCAGATGAACGAAAATGTAATTTAATGTTTTTAAATTTACGAGGTAAAATAAATATAGGATCTGGAGGCGAGCAAGGCCATAATTAAGAATTAAAGCTCTTACCAAAATTGTCGCGGAAACCAGAGACCCAGACACCCTGATTTATTACAGCTCGGCAATAACTCGAAAATGTTAGTAAGACCGCAGTTAATCGATACCGAACTGATACAGTTGACTTGCCCATAAATTTGGTGCACGTAACATTTCGCTATCGGAACGATCAGCAAAAAATTGCAATTAATTTCGAAGCGTTAAATCTCCGCGATCATTGAATTAACCGGAACATTTTATCATTTTGACTTTAAATAACTACGTTTGGATGAACGTGAAAGTAAAGCCGTTTACCACATGCGGATTACAAAAAACCTTACACAAAGAGATTTGAGTCAAGTTCAATTCGCTGCACACATGCAGAGGGATTCAACAAACGAGGCTGAAAGTGTGAAAGATCTTGAATTTTGCGCGTGAATAAAGCCCGTAGCACACGCGAGGGTGCCGTGAAAGTCAAAGTGTGGCGCGACAAGTTTGCGAGTGCAAAAAGTGTTTTTATAGGGCCGGCAAGCGAAACGGGTCCCAGTTTTTGTGTACAACCGTCAGTTGTCAAAGGCCGGTGACGCGACGCGCGAGACGACCACTCAAGAGCGCTTGCCTCTACTTGCCTCTAATTGGAACGTCTACCTGTTGAGCCGACTTACCGTTTTTTTCAGCGGAGAATACTCCAGCGAACCTTCTACGTGAACAGCCTCGTAATACGTCGGTCGGTGCGTATCTTGTCTGCCTTTTTTGCGTTGTTTCATAAGGAGCTGCGGATAATGTTGTTGGTATTTTTGACTCGGGTGGCAGTAACATGCTTTCGTAATATCAAAAGCAGAACCAATATAATATAAGCGAATGCATTACTATGACAATTCTGTTTAAAATAATTTCAGGTCGGAAATCGTAATGAACATTTGTGAAAAAACACAAAACGTCCCGGCATTTATCCCCTCATAATAAACACCGCTACCGGTTCATTTTCGTTTTTCAATCAGCATTATTCAATGATGCGTATCAAACGCAGAGGAAACAGGCCTGTCATAAGAAAACGCAATTTATTGGCTCAGCTGTGTCTGTGTAACGGGAATTATGACATTCTAAAACAACCACACGCTTCTAGATTCCTCTAATCTCTCGACTTTTTACATTCAATAGATGATTGATATTGTGTCCCTCCTACCTTACGAATAATGCATACGGGACGCTGCTATTGCGAGGTAGGATTGAAGTTTTTATAATAAAGGTCAACAAGCAAACCATAGGTTAAATTCCAATTTGCACCAAATATATATACATAATATATAGGTACTATTCAGAATTCCAAAGATGTTATATCTAAATCTGAAATCCGATCAAAGAGTCAAAAGGCCCGTTTCCCACCGAGTTTAACCGCTCAGGTGGTCATTCGGAACTACACCTGTAACTTGGCCCAGTGACAATGCATCGCGAGGCTGACTCAGCGGCGGAGTCCATCGCGTACGTCGATTCTCCACGCGAGCCGCCGGAAACGTTGTGACAAGTCAACAAAAAACACCACATTCATTCATGTTTTAAACAGGTTGGTAACTGGCCGGGTTTTGGCGTTGAACTAGAACGAGAACATAAATATACAAGTTCAGCAGATGAATCTAATAGTGGCTAGTTATTGAATTTGGATATGAGGGTATCAGATAACAAATTTTAATTTGACGATTTCCCTCAACATCTTTTTTGGTATTAATGAAATTAAAATGTTAATAAAATAATAATGTAATCACACTAATCACTATGAATTGAGGTGCTACAGAATCAAAGATGTTTTGAGTTTTCCCCCGGGTGGCAGCACGATCGCCCCCGCAGCAGTAAACGCCATTGTTTTTGACGTGCCGGCTGATTTGTGCGCGAGCGCAGCTATCGATCGCGCGGCCGCCAATTTATTGCCTTCCCGGGTCCCTCACCGCACCGGGGCAGTGCTACCCGCAAATTACAGAGAACGGTCGTCCTACTTGCCGTGGCCAAGCGCGATGACACAAGTAGCTCGCGCCGAGACGTGAGCTTTCAGATGTTTCTCCTCGTTACCATTTCCACAAGTAGAACCTATCATGATCGAAGCGCACGCAAAAACAGAGCCGTTTATTGATCGCAGTAAAATGAGGTTTTTACTAGCCATAGCAAAAACCGGACGATGCTCTCGTATTTATAGAGACCACTCGGCTGATTTACAAAAAGCTGTCAATTAGTTGCCCAGTTTATCTCGGATTCGCCTCGCTTCTGTCAACACACAACTATCTTGTTTAATTAAGCCGCAGAAACAAGGTAGTTTTTATGGGTTTTAGCCAAAGGCAATAATGAAGTAGAATTGAGTCATCAAAAAGAGAAAAAGCAAATGTAATAGGGCGAACACGTAATCTCACGTGAGCCGATAAAGGCAAAGTCATAAAAGTGGCACTAAAGGTGTAATTAATGTAGCTAGCTTTGATTATACGCCAGAAGTTGATACGGGTAAAGCAAACCAATGTAAACAATCATTCGATTAGTTAATTCGCTCAGCGGACCGTCGCGAAAACAACGGCTCATAACTGACCAGCGCTGATTAAAAGCTATAAGGAAAGAAATAGTACAGATTCAAACGTGCACTTAAAATCGAAAACGCAAGTAGCTATTATTCCGTGCACTGGATATTTACTGCTCAAGACACTTAAATACGATATGGAACGTTGAATAGAATTATTTTATCGCGCAACAAACATGTCATAACAGTAGTTGAATTTTACTGTTGCATTTAAATGTAGGACTCTAAACAATCCATAACCGAACGACACATGCGATTGAAACCCGTAAATATCGGGAGCGGGGCACACGTGACACAGTGCGATCGCATATAAACTACGAAGCCAGGATCCAATTTCGGTGAAATTTAATGTAAATGCATGAATTTTCCCCGTGCCACTCGTACAATCAGTGTCGAGAGCTGACATTTGCATATGCGTTGGTGAAATTTCAGAATAGCTATTTCGCGCAGGCTTAACCAAGTTCAAAACTCGGAGAGCACCCGACTAGAGGAAATGTTTCTGGAGTGCGGCGGATGTATCTTCGCGTCTGACATGACATACCAGAGGGGTTCGCCAGTAGTCGCGATATATTAAAATGCGTGCTGCATTCCTGGAATACCTTAAGAGCACAAAACGGCACACTCCGCAGTTCAGAGGCTGAAGTGATCCAGAGCGTAGGCAATCTGCGCGGCATCTGTTATTAAAAGCTGTACATGAGGGCTCGAGCCACGTCAAGTGCACACTTCAAGCAGATAATTCAAGGATAAAAAGTACGGCAGGTGCTGCCAGCAGTGAGTAGCAAATAGGTCGGAAAATCTTATCACGAGGCGCGGCGGCTGCGAGCTCGGATGACATCCCTTATGTCAGAACCGCCTGCTACTCATCGCACTATGTATGTTCACTACGTCTTCAATACACTGTAATATTTTATGGCTTCTTTCTACCTTGTATAGTAAGCAAAACCTAACGGTCCCGTCCGTCACTCGCTCGTCACTATGTTAATTCAATTAGATGATTTAAACTAGGACACCATTCACAGAACGTGGTACACAGCTCTAATCAAAGATCAATCATTCGCTTGATCCGTGAGAAACATCGGGCTCCGTACTCTGGAGCGTTTGCTTGGAAATGATCGAGCGAAGGGCGCCGTCTCTTTCACTCGTTTGGCGTTAGAAAGGGGTGGGTAGTGTAAATTATATCGGATCGGATATGACAAGGAGTCTCGAATAAGGCAGCGAAGCTTGTTAACTATCCTAGAGCGAGTTCGTTCAAGGCGTTCGCCGACTGATTGGAATGCCTCGTAGACAACGGGTTCGGAGAAAGCAATCACAATTTATGGCGCCCCGTCGCAAGGACGATGACTTACTTTGTTGTTTATTACGGGAATATCTAAGTAACAGAAAATAATTGAATGGTTATCTGCAATTAAACTGGTATGCAAAACAAAGTTATTAAACATTTCAGGTCACTGAAGATATATCATTGTTTGTGTAAACGGCTAACTTGCGTACTAACGGCGTATTTGGTTAATCTGTTGAATCTATGTTACCTCCTATATGATATGATTCTAGGTCTAGACAATTTTAGCTGGTTCCGTTTAGTCATTTTGGAGTAAAGAAGTAACAAACATCCAGCCATCTAAAATGAATTTAAAGTAATTAGAAACACGAATAACATTGCTAGTCATACAACGGATGAAGGCTTTTACACTTTACCGCTAACTAACTGCTACAACTCGCTAATCAAACGAAAAGAATGCTTGAAGTGTACGAAGAAAATATTAAAATAATTTGTAAGCTCAAAGACATGTCAAACAAATGCCCAAACAGTGAATAATACATTATTTAATCTTTAGCACTTGATTGAAGGAGCCAGTTTCCTATTTTCTTTAAAAGCTTGAACAATCTCACTACAGGTGGCTCGATTTAAAGCTGTCCTGAAAAATCTCTTTATCTGTTTCTAATGGATAGATAGATAAATTATTTATTAACAACTTCAGACAAATACAAAATACAATAAAAGAAAAACAAACAATGATGAAATTAAAATATGGTTAAGATGTCTGTGTGCTGCAGTATGCCAGAAAGGACTGGGCTCAGCGTAATATTTAGCTAGTGAAGCAAAAGAACTGATTTTTAGCCAGACCTTAGAGACCTTGCTATACGATTTATATACATCAAATAGCTGGCTATATAGAAACTACGTTAGACTGAAAGGGCCACGACTTAATCTTCACTGCATGTACAACAAATAAACTTACATTTATGTACTCGTAGAATCGTAAACTTTTAATTGAATTAAGAAACTGGTTACTGAATAATTGATTATTTTAAGCGATGATGTTGGGCTTTAATATTTGTTTTATTCACTATGTGATGCAAATAGAAGTTGCAGTTGCAGCGATAAATTGAGCTCAAGGCTATATAAGTTTTATGTTTAACGGTGGTTTTGAATCGTGGACTTGCATCTTACTTATAGAAACAATACGGGTCTTATAATAAAACCGACCAAGTGCAATACTTAGACGAAATAGGCAATCTACGGTTTTTTGTCTAGGGAAGAATAGAGAGAAATTACGTCACTTTGTCATCGAATGCGTAAATTATTTGAAATTAATTTCTTCAACTTCGATATAGTACCTACGCAATGTATGATAATGCCATTTTTGCCTGCCATTATTGCCATTATTCTATATTCTACCCTAGAGAACAATCCCCGTCAACAATCACTTGGCCTACTGAAAGAAAACTTTGTTGGGTGAAGAATGATAGAAAGACGGGATTGAGGACAGAATCTGCTTTTTGTAGTTCTTGTTGTTACGGAACCCTAGCTCCGTGCCTTGCAGTTGCAAAGATAGAAAACTAAAAAACTTTAAAATGAATTAATAATAAACAAAATTTTACCAAAAAAAACACAATTTATACCCATAGTCGAATAGGTGATAAGCAAAAATTTATAGTCGTTGTCGTAGCTTAGAGTACCTCAAAGAAGTAAGAACTCAAGCACAGAATGAGAGGCAACTGCTACCCAGCCAAGCCCAGATAGTGGCTTAGTAGTTAGAGGTGGTGCTAGTAGAAGCACAAAAACGAATGTGTACGAAACCGTTTCAAACGGAATGGTATGTTTTGTTTCAAAGGGTTATCCCTACCCATCTTTGCCCTGTCCGTGCGTAATCCCAGGATTACCGGGGAGATTTGAATGGATAGTTTCCTCAAATTGTCTCTCTAAAAAGACTTCTGGGTCATACGAAGGTGAACTTAAGCGTTTGTTTTTCTTTGAGTGTTTATTTAGTTATGGATCAAGCTGGAAACAAAAATGTAGAGATTATACTAGAACAATATACCTGCAGGGTTCATTCACGACCTTTGTATTCATGTCTTGCTTAAGATTAATCAGTAAAAAAATTACGGGAGTCAATAAACTAGAGAAAAGGTACAAATGAAAATGAAAAGTTTTTATTTCTTTAAGCTTACAAATAAGCACTTAGACAGGTCATTATGTTATAGTTCACTTAAATTTTTTGTCCACCAGTGGAAGAAGTGAGAAGAAACCACTAGTATGGATCTTAGACGAAATTATTTTTTCTGTTTAAACATTATAAATGCAACAGAAACGCTGTTACACTGTCTGTTTTCTTTTTAACTAATTTAAAATCCAGGAAAAATCATGCGAGGCCGCAGGCAGACGCTAGTTCTAAAAGATTCAAACTACTTATTTTCTCGTATTAAACGAAACACGTCCCTACAGATCATAAAAGTACGAAACTCCGCAGTACCGACATCACGCAAAGAGTACGCATTATTCAAAGGAATCGTAAAACCACAGATAAAAAACATACCGTTGCATAGAATTTTCACTTGGTTACCAAAACACCACCTTTCGATAAGTCGAAAGGTGGTGTTTTGGTTGTGGTTACAATAATAGTTATTGTATAAGTACTAAATAAGATTTTTTCTTTCCGTCTTATAAATAATTTTCATTCTTTCTGTGGCATGCAAGCGGCGCGGAGGAGCGTGCAAAAAATACTGCCAGCATATTCGCTTCTCGCATACTTTTAACGCATAGGTGACCCCTTATGCTAGTAATCGAGCCATGTGCCAGTCAATCTAGCTAGAGTAAGAGAGTGACGTAAGTATTGAACAAGAATAAGAACTATGTTTATCATAAACGATGCTATGTCAAGTAAGATTAAAGCAGAGAAACTCTAACAAGATCACTTTAACTTCAATAGGAACGCGAAGCGATGTCATTTATTTGTAAGAAATTAGGAACTTTTTACTGTCGATAGACCTTTGTTTAACCACAATCTCACCTAATGGAAAGTGACGATGTGGCTGACGGTGACGTACATTATATTAGACCAAGGAGAATTATTTTTCTTATGAAGTCTAACGCAAATACATAACCGTCGAACGAACTTTCTTCGTAATCGCCACCCTGAAATTGCTACCTTTTATGAAGACATCCAAACATAATCTGTAGTAAAAATAAAGTGAGTCAAAACCTGGTGACTTGCTTTGCACAGTTTGCACCCGCTTCATAATAACTTCACACAAAAAATTACATGCCCGAGCGAATATCCAATCGGTACTAAATCACTGCAATATTTATTTTAGCAATTAAACGCCCTCAATCAATGGACACCGGCCGATAAAAACAACATCGAAAATAATTGAAAATTTAAAAATAAATATCCGTCGTATATTTTATTGATATCACAAGCGGGACTTTCATTACGCACCCAGTGGAAAGCTGTTATTGAGGATACCAATGTCTGCAATTCTATAAAGCCGTTTGAAGTAGAATATTAGAAAAATTATTTTCTATCTTAGGTATAAGTTCTGGTATTTTAAAGTTTCTCATCTATATTAATTTGAATAAGAAGAATGTCAGAGAATTGTCGTGCCTGTGACGGCCCTGCAGCTACCATTGATATAAACTAAGAGATAAAAATGAAGAGGTTACGATAATAGCCATCTATGCCAGAAAGCATAGAAAACGCCCATATCGTAAAGCTGTCAAAAACTGACGCGCTGGACGATCGGGATTCAAATTAAACCCACGCCTAGCTCACATTTCAACCCGCCTATTGCTACGGTTTCTGAGCATGCTTTTTGGACTGACTTGGCCACACAATAGCAGCATTGGCAGCTAGCCTCTACCGTCGCAGCCGGAAGGAGCCATGGCTGTACTAAGCTTATAAACGCTGTAGCCACGCACTTCATTCCATGGACTTCTCGCAACTTTTACGACGCCATCGATCCCTACTCCTGGTTCCCAGTAGCTTTATTAGCCATTCATGAGACTTTATTAGCCATAGGTTGTTCTTGGCCCTTCAAAACGTTCAGTATATTCTAAAGTAAGGCTTAAGTGGTTACTAATCGGGACCGTTAATTCAATCATGAGAATAAAAGAAGCTTTAATGGTCACATTACGCTCCTATGACCGGTTATCAAAGTGCAATTAAAAGACAGCGCGCGAACTGGGAGCCACAGAGTGTACAATTTATTTAGTTACTATTAAAGAACATTTTTGTTCAGTTGCAATTTTGATTTGCATAAGAATGTTAGCTTGCTGTATCGAGACATGGTAGCCATATTCTTTATACACGAGAGGCTTTATGTTGTTTCCAATGTTACGCCATTAAAAAGCTTTAAAATTTATTGCCTGACGTCCACTGAACAAATATCTATACGGCTACATGAAATTATAAAAGTAAGAAAAGCTATCAGTAAACAAGAGGTGCTCGATCAATGATCAAGTATTTCATCAGGCGAGTGTTCTATAAATAAACATGGTAGAGAATGCAACGTATTTATACAAACGAGACATTGACGGGCTGACACTTGATGAGTCATGGCGCAAAACGCACAAGTTGGTTGAGGCTAATTCATAGTAGGAATAGTATTTGAATGTTTAAACTTTCACTCTACTATAACAATTCAAACTGACTATAATGATACTGATAGAGGCACTCATTTCAGCAATCATCCACCTCTATGTTACTGGAACCGTATGATATTCAATTAGTCGAAGTCATGATTATCAAAATCATTTTTTTGTCCAAACTACTTGAGAGTCATATTAAACCCTATCAAAACAAGATAAGGCTTCATTTCAACAACGTTGACTCTAAGTGGTGTTAGGTCTGGTAAAGGCGAACCGCTGTTTGCGCAAGAGTCTGGCTCACTGCATTCATCGTCCATGCGAACTTGAACTCACAGGCTAGCGGTCAAGCGCAATGTTACAACTTACGGCTGTAATATTACCCGCCCATTATCTTATGACAAACCCAAACAGGTTGCATGCAAATCAATTCTAGATTCTACTATCAGCTTAGGCGACGTATTTACTGCTGAAGTTATAAGGAATTGTTATTTAAGATATCCTTGTTTACGTGTCGAATAAACCTCGATCCCCGAGACTAAACCTGTTCAATAAGTTTGCAACGCCAATATTTTGAATGGGATAAACACCGTAAGTACGTATATACCTACTTCAAAAGTAAACGAAATTACGGTAACTTTGGCTTGTCACAATTTCCCATATAAAAACCGTGTCAAATGAAAACTGTCGTTATCTAAGCTTAAAATCGCCGATGGTCCGGAATTTCATCGATTGTCCGGGAGAAGACAAAAAGTTAATTAGGGCAGCGACCGACGACAGTGCGGTTAGGCAGCACTGGTACTACTGGCAGTGGTTTTCCATATTACTGGCATTCGAGCGTTACTAGTAAGTTCATACTTCTTACTCGGAACATGTTAGAACCGTAAAGAGTTTACGTCAATCTTTTGTTTTCTTGTGAACAGAAAAGCCTTGTGACTCTTGAAATGCTACGTTACCATGTGGATCCCTTAGTCACAAAAAATCAAAGTCCAGACCATTAAGCAAAATATACTGTTGTACTTTCTAAGTAGAAATATGTCATTCGTATGGCGCTACCCTTTGTGGGTCTTTGCTTTTTAAGCGATGTTCTTCTAAGTCTCCCTTCATCGAAAATAGATATAAAACCCTACGAAGACTGTCCTACGATTTATTAACGACAAAATACTTTGTGGTATGGAAACGTACATAGAGAAGCCGATAGCAGGTGGCTATGGGAAGTGCGTTCGTGCGCATCGGACAAGCGGCGAGACAAATCGCCGCTAATTGTACCTGCACTGTCCACTGAGCCACGGCAGCCTCATAGATCCAGAGGGTTCGAATTACCCTGTTCGGGAAATCTTTGGAATGAAATAAGAGGCAAAAGAAGAAGCCGGCTTCTTTATGTTACACGACTTTGAAAAGTTACGGAGGTATGGTGATAGTAATGTGGCTTTTGAAGAGATATGGTGGAAAACTTAAATTCAAATCGATAATGTACCTAAATCAATACATTAGTATAAAACAAAGTCGCCTACCGCTGTCTGTCTGTATATCTTGTAAATGTATATTTTTAAAACTACGCAACTTGTATGTATGTATATCTTTAAAACTACGCAACCGATTTTGATGCGGTTTTTTAATAGAGTGATTCAAACAATATTTTTTTAAAACCTGATGACAATAGCAGTTTAAGTATATTTTAAGAAGAAAACAGTAGGTTCCGTTAGCAAAAGAAAGACCTGCGATCAAACCTATCAGTAGGTTAATGTGAGCCATTTAG
Organism: Eupithecia dodoneata; assembly: GCA_947044415.1. Lineage (NCBI taxonomy): Eukaryota > Metazoa > Arthropoda > Insecta > Lepidoptera > Geometridae > Eupithecia > Eupithecia dodoneata. Next base: position 5,528,550 of record OX345665.1, read on the forward strand.
ATAAGCGTACAGCGACATACATGTATGTATGTGCTAAAAAGGAACATGGGCATTCGTCATAGTAATATGCGTATGAGTTACGATCTTAGAGGCATAACAGGATTGACAAGGCTTGTGACTATTTTGTCGGCTGCATTTATGTCTGGATCTTATATGGGCATAGTACATACACAGTCGTGTTTTCACAGTTTGTTCTGTAGTCATTTCATGTGGCGTTATAGAATGATTACTAGCTGTCCAAGTTTCGAAATGTACATACTACAGTTTAGACTTTAGAGTTTCTAAATGACAAATTAGATGACGCCAATGTCGCTGATCCACACATAATATTTATTATAACTTTGATTGAATAACTCACTATTGGTAAAATTACCAAAGAAATTATAGAATTATTTTATTATAAAAATTCTGTACTTAGATTTTGAACTATTTTGTATTTTTCTTGTTATTTCGTAATGTATTTTGTTTGTATTATTTATGTTCGACATATAAGAATATTTATTATTAATAAAGAACTGAACTGAACTGAATGTTTAACGAAAGTTTATAGGTGATAATTTATCACCTATAAACTTTCGTTACAATTATCACTGATAATTGTGTATTTCCAGCACAACACAAGCTCAAGTAAGTTTATAATAACGTAAAAGCTCTGCTTGAGGCTGGATGATGCTAAGTGAATCGTTCAGCATTATTTATTTATTAAAATTTGAGCACTTATAATAGCTGAATTGTATGTTTCTAGGGGCCAAACATGCCGCTACCACTAACAGATCAAAAACTCTACATAAAGTATACGAATATCTCATGTCATCATTGTATTTACGAAATCGCCTACATAAAGGTATCGAGTCGTATAAGCCTAGGTATTACGTATCGAGCGTACGTCGCTAACGTGAGTTGAATATCTAATTTCTGAGAACTTTTTCTCTTGGAAATATCGATGGTTATTACGGCCCTACAAAGGATTCGAACTCGTATCATTTTTATGAGCACTTCGTCGGGAATTTCGAGGATTTTTTTACATGATATATCTCTAAGGTTATGATTTTATCTTCCTTTTTGTTGGTACGAAAAATGTCTATTCGATTTGATTTGTTGTTTGATGGACTTAGAAAACTTGATCTAAACTAACTAAAATTAAATCTCTCTTTACTCTAAGGTAAAAGTTATTTTCAGAGGCAGTTAAAGTGACGGCCTGTTTTAATTTTAAATCAGACATGTTTCATTTTATGTAGGTGTAAATTCTGATACCAAAGCCAAAGGCGATTTAAAACCTCGTTATTTGAATTAAAAAGGTAACGATTAAAACGTTTCAGCCAACTAGCAGCAATAATGCCACAATTTATGACGGCACAAAGACCGTATATCATCGAAATGCGAAAGTCCTTTCCACGGATTGCAAAATCAACAAAGACTCCGAAGACATAAATTGTAATTATGAGGGCCAAACAAAAATGTGTAACAAGAATCGATATAACATTTACATAAAACTCGACTGTATGTCTGTGGTGCTCTTTTGAATCCAAACAGAAATTTATACAATTTAAAAAATCTTGATTCCTAATCTCATAACTCAAAATGATATAATAAATAAATAATACTGAAATGAAATGAAATGATGCTATGGGTACTAGATGACTGATATACTTAATACATTTTTTTTTATTTTACTTAGCAATACCCAGAACGAAACAAATATTTGCAGATCGTAATTACATTTGTCCCAAGGCGGGAATCGAACACGTAATCTCCTGCGTTGCAAGCGGCCTTTCGCCCGCCGCACCCCGTCATTCGTTGAGGATGGTTTTTTATATGCTTTTTTAAAATAGTAGAAATCGTATAGATGTAAATACATTGTTCAAAATTAAACCTAGAATCATCAACCAAGATCCCATGTGTGTGACAAACATAGTCCCAGACAGCCACTAGTCATACAATATTATCGGGATGAGATCAAAGAACGTATCCGGGTGTCATATGTCCCGTTGCTCCTTGATCAATGTCTTTATTAAGATTTACATTTAAATCGTAAGTAGAAATAATGAGGTGTCGGATTTACCTTATACTCGTAGCTTTGAATTACCCACATTGTTTACTTTAACAGGTTTTTTTTTTTGATAATTTTAGGTTTTAGGGTACTTACTTTTTTGGTGACGATGAAGACGGCAGTATTGTATACAAATAGTACCAGATAGTCGATACTTTATAAAATTTATTCAAGTTTTTTCCATTGGCATCAGCTGGGTTGCAGAATATTTGTTAATTTACCTGTAAAAGATAAAAAGTCCTATTTATTAATTTTATTATAAAAGCTTGTTAAGTAAAAAAGGCATTCACGGAGTTCTTGTCAGTAGTGAGATAATTATGAGTCATTCGATGATAACAGAACTAACGATGCCGGTTAAATCTAAGTTTAATGTTTTAGGAGCCCGTAAATCTCGGCTTTGCAGTATAAATTTCAACGGGTAATGGAAACCCTTGTAACCGAGACCAATGAGACCCTCTTCATTATTATGTTTCATGGTTATATTCATAAACTTATGAAAACATCATATGCCACAGCTGAAGAATATTCATGAGTCAAGTTACGGAACCCAAGGTCCGGGAAATTACTTCTGCTTGGAGGTTCATTACAATAAACTTTTGTATCGCTCTTTAACGCACCAATAAAATATCGTTATGTATGTTAATACAAAAACCGATCACAAGGGAAGACAGTTTTCCAATAAATGTCAACATTCTCGTCAAAGATAATTCTCATATTCGTCAAAGTCATTTACGGTTTTCAAATAAGAATCTACTGATAACTTTCGGCAGTAAAATTTCTATAAATATCCATATTAAAATGTATAATCTTGCATGATTGGGAGTCTCGTTACCCGTTAGGCTGCGCGTGCACACATCTTTCGACGCAGCTATTAACGCGCTAAGATCAATTGGCCCTCGGCGCGTGGGCGGAACGTTTCATTAACTATTATAATATAAAAGCAGTCCAAGCTGATTAGTTCCTTGAGCGCCTGACGCTTTTAACCCATAATCGATAACCAACATGAGAATTTTGTGGCGTGCCGTAATTATGAATACTACATCTACATTTCGGAGATCCAGTTACACCAACGAACAACTAGGTATCGAGACTGTTGATCGTATTCAAAAGAACACCTACGACGCATCAATGTGTAACAAAAAATATAAACACGATGTAAAGAAAGTATGTTGCGTTCATAAATTGATAACTCTCGTGACGTGAGTAATGCATAGGCGATGCATCTGGAGAAGTATAATGGTCGGAGACACGGGTAATACGCGGTAGCGCGCTTATCTGATAATAAATATTGTGGTTCATTCTTTTAGGCGAGAGGGTCATTAATCGAGCGGTCGATAGCGGAGTATCGCCTTACGGGCCGCATTGTTGGACCTACAGTTGTTCCTATTTATCAAAACGCCAGTAATATTGTTGTGGTACCCACAAAGAGACTAGCGCGCTCGCAATGCCATAACGGCGCCGAGCCTTTGTCTCGTGACATTACATCGGTTCTGAAATATTAATTCGAGATAATCTGTCGCTTCGAATAAAACCAAGAACATTTCTCGCACTTATTAAAAATATCAATTTGAATAAATTTAGTTAAACGATCACGAAGCCGATTAGTTTTAGTCGATGTGCACCATTATATTTTGAACATGTGACAAATTACAAAAAATAAAATAAAGTTAACACTGTTCCGTGTTGTTTAATGATTAATTCACACCTATCCGTCTAATGAGTACCGTTAGTTCACAAATCTGTGGAGCTTTGAAGCTTCGGACTGTAGCCGTATTAGAGTCACGAAATCATCAAGGTTGAAGTCATTTGCATATAAATTACTTTCGACGATGCGTAAATCCACGTGTTGCTCGGCGAGAATAGAGATTAATGTGGTAGGTGTCTGGTACGCGGGTGACAGACAAGTTAAGCTGACATCCGTCAGCGCCGGCCGGCCCGTCGTAATCGCCGGATCAAAGATAGATGCTAAGCCGGCTTATTGAACTCTTCATGGATTCGGAGTTTCTTGCTATGTTCCGAGTTCATCACACTACACGCGGCCCACACTAACCAGTTATCACTTCCTAAATCTGACAGCAATCGGACATATCTCCGGTCCGTAAGAATTGTATATAGCCCATACTTGAGGACATTACAGCACGGTCTTATCTATAGAATTGCAAATCAATTGCTTCCGCATATACACTTTGGAGTCGTATAATACTATCACGGGCCAGTTCCGCACCAAATTAACATCACAACGATGGCAAACGACATGGAAGTTGGTGCGTTTGCACGTCCTGACGGTCCCGGGGAAGGCAGTAGATTCCTTCGGCATCGGGTACAAGTGCTCGTGAATTTTTACGAGGGCTACTGACCCGCGCATAACACTAGCTTTAGGAGCTGTCCGCAATTATTGTAAAATCGACGCGGGTAATCGAGCCTGCCTGTGATCGCCGCTCGCCGCCAGCAAGCCACTTTGTCAAGCCTTTTACAGTAGCCGTTTTAGCCGCGAATTACCTACGGCGGCTCCATTACCTCGTGATGAGTCAAGATGCTTAATACCATGTTGTCCTTCTAATCGGCATTATAGACCTGCGGTTTGCTTTGCTCCTAATTTAATTCCCTGCTAGTCTGAAGGTTCATTAGCAGGTGAAACGTAGTGTTATTTATTATGAGGTGCATTAGCATGTATGAATACGTGGGGGTAATAAAGAAGCCAAAACGTGGACGGCTCGTAAAATAATTATTGTAGATCATTATCAATTCAGTGTTGAGAGATCGATGAAGCTCGGAGCACAGGGTGTACCGGTTCATGCACGCAAGCAATCGCAATAGGGGCACTCGCACGCAAATCCGACTATAGTGTGGTGGTGTTCGAGAATTCGAATGGTCTCAGAGGAGGGGGCTTAAATAGAGCCAAATTGTGTTTGCAGAGGGCGCGGGGCAGAAGAGCCAGCGACGAAACGAGGAGCTGCGTATTTATTCTATTTGCTGAACGTGCTCCGCTGCTGTGGGTACTGTTTGACGATGCAAATTTATCGCGACGCTTAATAAAAAGCATACAGACCACTTTGATCCTCAGACGCTGCTCATTAGTGTTTAAACGCCTTCTAGTCGGGCCTTTCCCGCATTTTACCGTTCCGTGTTATTAACTGAATAGATTTGCCATCACAAAGGAAATAATGGAGTTGTTCACGTTATGGCGGGCGTCTCAAAGCAACGTATAAGTTTTTATTGATAAAAATGTTCATCTCATTTATTCGCAAAACCGTTACATTCAACGGTAAGGACGGCTGTCAAATTGGCCATATATTTCATTTACTTCTTTAGCCGTTTGAAACAATGAGGCTCGTTTGAATTGATTACGAGGTTGCGGCGCCGTTTCCACACGTTTTTTGCGACGTAAGGAGCTTGTTTGTAAAAATAGCAATTTTCTTGCCAATACGCCTCCTTATTCGAAACTGGCTCGTTCGCTTCTCATGCAAAAACTCGGGCAGCATGGAAAAAAAAGATACGAAGCGTTGCATTACCGCCCGCTGAGAGAATCGCCTCTTTACACTTTTCCCGAAGAACGGTGCAGTGTCAGCGCGCCACACCTGTCGGTATCAGCGACAATTTAGCGACCGAGTGTCATGTTCAACTCCGTCGAGATTTTCATTCGCTTCTCAGTCCGTCGGCGCCGTATTGATGTAAATTCTAAACCTGTATTGAACGGATCGGTTTCGTAGATCTTATTGTTAAGAGTACAAGTTGTTGGAGCGGCTCGGATGAACTGTAAGCTGTGTTCCGCGAAGGCAACACGAGTTTACATCGTAGCGAGCAGCCGCAACTACAAACTAGGAAAGAACGGTGCGGAGCAGCCTCCCAAGTGATCTCCGGCCGCCTCTTATAAGCGAGATCGACGCGTTTACCTCTAGCGGCCCGGCGCAAATTGATGGTTTCGCCTCCTTCCATGCAAAATGATCATAGCATCCTTTTCGCACGATGCCAGCACCATACAACGGCAGTAATCAGTTTTTGAAACGAGAATAAAACGACACGCAGCTCAAAGTATATGGGACGGGGGAGAAAAACGAAGACGCTGCGGTATTCCGATAAGTTTAAGATAAATAGCGCGCAGAGTTTCACTTGGCCTTTGCTCGAATGTGCTTTTTTGCGATCCAATTCTGCGCCCACAATCAAAGCACATGATCGATTTAAAATTGCAAGTGGAGTTTAATACATTCTTAAAAGAAGTTTGTCGAATAGCATTTTACAATTAGTATCATTGCACTAATGAGATGCGATCACGGCGCAATACATTAATCAATTTGAACCCTATCGCAAAACTGAACCCAAATACGACGTTTATGAATATCTAAGAATAAGATATTGGTCTCTATTCGGTCGTTAATATAACGCACGCACGAGGCCTCATAGAAAGGAAAACTTTGACCCGTATCATAGCAAGTACCTAACATTACTATTATTGTAGCACAATAGGCAACGTGTCTCGTAGTCGAGAGGTGAACACAAAGACCCGTCTCATTTACACAGATACAAAGACAAAAGCAGCAATTATAACATACATATTGAACCAAGTACAGGAGCAGTGAAGGAAAGTGACACGTATTGCAAGCGAATAAGGTGCACGTAATTCATTATGGCGCGTGAGATTTCAGGCCTGCATTATATGACGCTTTAAGCACTATAGCAATAAAACAATAAGGTTATTATTGCCGAAATTACCCTTCCAATTAAAACGGCTCTGTTCTCGTACTTTTTAATTGACTCCGGATTGCCTTAAGCAAATAAACAGTAAAATATAGCGCTCTTTCCTCAATTTAAAAGTCAGTTTAAACAGTGTAGCGCAGGTGAGAATCGAAGTGAAGAATATTATGTTTTACTGGTGCTGGTTTATTACTTTTCGTATAGGTGCACTAATTAATTTAAATCACCAGAACGTCCGGCTCTATGAATATTCTATCATACATTTGATAACTGACCCTACATTTTCTCAAATATTTAAGACTTTATGTCCTTTGGTTTCCGAAGGAAATCTGTCTCGAATAGTATTAAATTGAATAGATACGAAGTTTTGATGGTCATCATAAACCGTAGATCGGAATTACGCAATGCAGTAGAGTGGTTCTAAGTTTATGCCAGAAGCATGTGCCGGAAGACAGGCCGTCACGCGTCACCACCCCGTGGCCAAGTGATAAATGACGCCCAAACGGTAGCGTCAAATGCAATGTCATCCAACGCTCATGTTAAATCCTCATTAGAATCCTCCTGTCAACTCATTCACGGTAAACTAATCTCTAATTTCTATTAAACAAAGCATAAATACAATTTATTTAAAAAAATCGGTCGTACCGTATCGCATTAGATTGAAAACGAGCATTTCTTATCATATATAAAATTAAAACATCTGATATTTTAACAACTTTTCCATGGAACAAAGTTGTGCAGAAGAAGTCCAACATTATACGAAAGGAATAAAATTAAAAACTTGTTTCAAGAAAGTACCCCCCACTTACAAGTCAGCAGCAATGAGAGCTAAGAAGTTTCAATTCAACTTAACTCAGTACACTACCCATTCAAGCAACCCGCAGCATGTAATAAAGTTGCAATGTCAGACCCCTTTAATTCCAATTTTATAGGACAGGTACAGTACTGAAATCCTTTCAGGAGCGGATAGTCTTTATCCGCAAACAACTCGTAGTACCTACAGTGCGCGCGCAATAAACATGGGCTGGGTGCCCACGCTGCTAGAGGAAGTGACCACAACTTTACAAATAGCAAGGAAACGTTCATGTCAAACTTTATAGACGTTACATTCTAGAGTAGTTCCGAACTCGCTTTTTAAGTGGTTGATTTCGAAAACTCGAGGGATAGTTGTGAGGAATGTTTGTTCATTCTTACTCGCTTTGCTGAAAATAGTTTCACATTTCCATCTCCGCATTTATTAAAATAATTCAGTCACTTACATCGTAATGCAAAGTTAAAGAACAGGTACCTATTTCGTGAATTTTCAGTAGTTCGTTTGGAATACCAATAACATTTAAAAATATGCTCTCCCACAAACCAATTTTAGGCACTGCGTATAAAGTCCTGGGAAAACGTGGCGGTGTCATGGGCACAACACGCGTCACTGGGTAGACGACGCAGATAGCTGCACAGGTGGTATTGTGGCAATTCGTTTTACATCGCAACCCTCTTACCGGGGCGTGTACCCAATAAAACTGTGGCGAGGTTGACATCGGTAGGTATACACTCTCCTTTATTCCACGTTAAACCCACCCCGGGGAGGAGATTCCTGAACGTCAGCTTAAAGCTTAAATGAAACAGGTTTCTATTGAATTGAAATAAAATTAGATATTGGCTGGATTTACCCAATATCAGGAATTTGGAATACGACTTTCGAAGCGGTTCAATATAAGTTGAACATTTCAGCGCATTCGGGCGGGTGATTTGGCATACGCAACAGTAAGTAGTTTTGAACTATTGCGATAGAACCGTCGCACAGATCTGCGAGTATGCTTAATAAAATGCAACCAACGAAATGAATGCGGAATTCGAGCGATTCACGATCTGAAGACGATGCTTAAACAACAAAAGGCCGGGCGGGGTGTCAGGTTGTTTGCGTGACCACGATCGGGATTCCTCTTTACTCATTTAGTGGATCGACTTACCACTACATTCCTGCGAGGCAGGGGAGGCTTTATTAGACCCGTCCACTGTCCAGTCAACGAGACGTACGCTTTTGTTTGTTCAAGCTCACTCTCACTGTTTCAGGTCGGGATCATAATTGGAGTTGGGGTCTGTTTGTTTTACTGGGCAAGTGAACATGTTGTGTTAAAGTCAGATTCAAGTTGTTTTAAAAAGGTATTTTTGAAATACCTACCTTGAGCTTTATTCTGTTAGCCAATTTCTTTTCTTTTTATTTATTATTTCTACAGCTCAACAAGCACAAACTTATCGCCAAATTAATATTGTACTTTTGTTTCCCAACAGTGTGAGACCGGCTAAGAAAATTAAATTAAGCACGCACGAAGTACTCCCGACGATAATGAGAGAGCAGGCGGGCAAGCAAATTATCATCTGGTTGGCTTCACCGGGTTACGCAAGACAATAAGCAAACAGCTGGACCGATGTGCAATAGCCGCCCCCGTAATGAAGGCTGATCATAATCTAGATAATACGCAGCTATGGTAGGCATTTCGCTCGTAGTCTTATGTCGCACGACCGACCGGCCGAGGGCCGTTGAAAGTGAATTGTCGTGCGCGCAAACAACACGTCGCCCTGCATTACCCGCAACGTGACTAGACCTTCGCGCAATCAAACATTACGACAAACAATAAATGATCCTAAACATCGCTTTTGAATTCAATGCAAGAGCTGATGATGTGAGAAATAACTCAGATTCGACAAGCCAATAACTCTCGAACCACCGTTCATTATGGAGACATGAAACCGCAAGTAGGTAATACAATGTCTAACCGTGACTGATAAATAAACGAATGCGTTACAGATTACATGAGTAAATACGGTTAACGCACCGTAAACACAGAAGTGTTAGTTATTATTGTGAGAAAAATGTATAATCTTAAAATACCGTAAGATATCAAATTACGATAGCGTGACTCGAAGCTTAAATCTTGATGAAAAGTGTGCTCGTGCACAGGTTAGGAGTAATATTTACATTATCAATAGTATGTCATCAGCTAGTCCGGAACGATGTTTTCACTCGATCGCTCGGCGTGTTACCTTTCGAAAGCGTCGACTCATAAACAAAGCGACCTCTGAACTTAATAACAATGTGAGTCGGGCGTGCGAAACGGGAGATGCACTCAGCGACTTGCCATATTTCTTTGGGGGCCCATCGAGTCTTTAGTTGCAAGACGCGCCGTAATTCACAGTAGGTACTGCAAAGCAAAATCTGCTCGTGGTTCGCGGCGATCCCTCAACGAGATAATATCCCTATAAAGAAACTTTACCGTCACAATTCTGACCTACATCTGATTGTACTAACATGGAGATGGATTATTGTGAGAAATTGAGCACTCAATTTTATGAAAATAAGAACTTGATGAAAGTTGTAGCGGACTATGGATACAAGGTCAACGTGATTTTATTGACAATAGAAATATGACTTCGATTATCTGATATGGTGGAAATCGTGACCAGCTTGAGGTCAATTTGTAAATTAACATCACTGACATATAAATGTCCTTGTACTGGTATAACTCCCGACCTTTCCAAACAAGAAATCATAGGATCTTGTAGTTCCAGAACAGCTAGCATTTATGAGTACAATTCTTATTTTCTGTGACATCGTAAATATGAAATACACCACATCATCTTGCAAGCACCATGAAATGTCATTCAAAAGCATTCAGTCACTTAGATAAATATCGACAAATCGTGTAATGTAACATAATGGGGCAACCGGTGACCCTTAGACTCAGTTCTGCCAATTTGCGCAACCGTGCCATGGCAGACGTAATCCCTAAGTCGAGAGAGCAAAGTGCAGACATTTCTGTCATGCATGTATTGTGAATTCGTCTCAACAAAGTTAATCTGAGAGATCTGTACTGTATGTAGCATATGCAGATGACTCGTTTCAAACAAAGGGTGCCGCTATACTCCATTCAGATAAGCACTGAAATTGACAACGGTCTGTGCATGCGAGTGAGGAATTTCAATGGTCAACCAAATCTATTCATGCGGTAGGCATTTAGGTGTGATAAACGATAGACATTATGTACCTATTACTACGACGCGCGCTGGCGTCGTCGACTACGGAAGACAGATAAAGCGATGGGAAGACGATTTAAAGAAAGTAGCTGGACCGGAATGGTTACGAACAGCAAAAGACAGAAACGAGTGGAAAGCCTTAGAGGACGCCTTTGACGAAAGACAAGCTGGAAAAAAAACGGGAAACCAAGCGCCAAGAACATTAGTAGTTTAAGTTTTTAATTTAAGTGTTTTTGTAATATTATGATTAACTGTTAACTGTGTCAACCAGCAATAAAGGCTTATTTTATTTTATACTATGACGCGCTATACTCTGCTCGCGGAGTCTACCTAGTATAGAACTAACCACTCTTGTACATCTGTATGAAAGTATGTTAAAAGCGTTTATGGACAAGAGCGAGTTTCACACTTACCCATATTTGTTTTTTTTTTCCGGATTGGGTGTACCTTCTAGGTATTGCTAGAATAGACCAAACGTTGCCAGAAGCGGCATCAGTGAACAATCCAACAGCGATACATTATTCGCCATGGAACTCGCAATCTGATGCACTTTGCTCCCGAACGGGACAATAGGTGAATCTGTTGAGCAAACCAACTAAGGGTAACCACCGTCTACTAGAAGGGATTAACGCACTACATATCTAAGGGAATATTGTGGTTTATGGGCACGTAAGGGCTACAAAGTAGCAGACTACAAAGAATTTAAAATATTTTCATTTTAAATAGTTAAATGTGCTTTGCAGTTGAAATCCATTGGTATATAGTTCACATAGTGGTTCACGGTGGATCTAAGTGGAATTCCACGACTGTCACAAGAGACAGAGGTGGAACGCCAGCAGCAGACTCGGAATAAAATCTAGATGGGTTGATACCTTCGGATTCTTTGTCACGCCTGCTAGTAAAAGGAACCAGAGCTTTTTTTCTAATGTCGAAGATGTTATTCGCAGGTAAAGTTAAAAATATAATTAGTAAAAGAAAAGCTTAGTTTGAGTTGAGACGGCGTTTATAACTAACGCGTTAGTAGAATTATTACATTAACACCCTCAGCTCCCGAGTTCTCAAGTAACTTTGCACGGTAATCTTGCGAAGAGACCCTTTCTTATTCAAAAGCTACTTGTACCATTTGAATAGATCAGCCTTAAAGTGCATGCTAAACATTTAGGTAAGGTTGCAATTCCAACTTCCTTGCTAAAAGCACTCGTGAAATAGCTTAAAGTAGGTACCTGAGATTGCCACAAAGGCAACTCACCTGCTCTGGTAATTAGACCTCGATAAATACTTAAGCTTTCATCTTAGTGCGTTAGCGGAGTTTAAGGGTAGTTTCAAGTCATCGAGGAGTGGAGTTGTCTGGCTTGTGTCCTTTGGTGAGTATTGAAGTGTGTCGTTCCGAAACAAGCAACATTGTTGTAAACTTAGGTGGTCGCACGTATCAAAGATATAAAACTTGAAACAAAATAGAATACTAATGAATTACTAGAGCAATATCAAAGGCGAACATAAAATTATGCAACCGTAAGTTCAAAAGCGATATGACCACATGGTCAGTACTAAAATAAATGACAAAACGTAAAACAGGACCTTGCGAACACGATGCACTAACCTACCCATAGCTATATACGGATACTACAGACACTTCCAGATATATGGAGACAGATATCTACAACCCATATTGGGTCGTATTTCCTCGAATGGCTGTACACATTGTGCTGCATATCAATTTTGCATATCTCACAGACTGCTATACACAGAAACATTATCGGTAACATATTTTGGTTGGAATATCAAATATTTGCGGCCACAAATCTTAGATACATTGAACAAACGTGTTCGAGGACTTCCTAGGTTATGCTGCTCTACCAAAAATAGAATCCAAGATAAGCCAGAATAAAATACATAAGAAAAGCTCTAGAAATTACTAGGTGTAGATCAATGTACGTATAGGTAGTATTTATTAGAAAATCGTTTAATCAAGAATCAAACGAAAAGATTAAAGCAACTTGAAACAGAAATTCTATTCAGAGTAAAACCGGATCATAAATGATCCAATTCAATAAGCCGGCAAGCAGTAGTTGCTAATGTCAGTGGATAATCTTAGCATTTCCAACTCGACACCAACAAATTAAATTCGTGACTACGAACAATTTTCGAATTAACAACAATGTGATTGTTCGTTCTCACCATTTGAAAATATAAAACGCTGCCGTAATAGGGACAAAACTGTTCTAAAATTAAATAAACAATCGTAGGAACGCTCTCGCGAGTCCGGCGTAATTCGATAATTTACAATACCCCTTGGGCTTGTAAATAAGGTTCTCATGAAATTCGGCGGCAGTCGGAGATCGTATCTGCGGCACGCCATCCATCACGCAGCAATAGTCACGAAACCTACTAATTATTTTTTTCAAAACACAATTTGTCATTAGCTGTGTAACATGGCTGATAAGATACATCGATCGATAATGCATTCACGGCTGGCGCGCTACTCGACTGAGTGAAAAGAGCTAAGTGAATAGTTTTTGTGGGCTCTTGGGCCAACAGGTGCACAATCACATCACGAGCGCCTTGTTATTGAAACTGACAAGCGGTCACAGCAGTATTAACCATCACCGCGCTCCAAATGAATAAATTAAGATAAAAGTAAAAGAAACGATTCTCCACTTCAATTACGGCAACCCACACAATGATTAGACGTTTCACTAGTGCTGAGGCTCGATCGCAGACGACTTGAATTATTAAGTGCTAGCTTTGTTATAAATACATTCAACATGACGTGGATTAATGGTATAAAATGCCGGGCCTTTTTATACTTGATCGTCTTCATTCCTTGTCAACATTCTAACTCCCGGATTAAGTGCAGTCGTTTATCTAAGAATTTACGTCGTAAGGAGTTTGGTCTTTTACGGGTTATTTTGTGGCGAGTTTTATTTAGGCTATTCGGGTCAGCTAATGCGGTGAATGCCGGCCGTCCTGCGAGATGAACGGCCCGTCGACGCTGCGCCTGGATTGATGGCCGCCATACGTCATGCAAGATCACACTGCCTTTGAATATTGTCTAGAGCTCTCTTTAGTATTCTGTCCGGAGGCACCGAGTGCCAGTTACTGTAGAATATTTACAAGCTTACGCGCGCTGATAAAGGAATAAAATGAACTAGTTGTTCGTTATCTCGCAGAAGGGCGACCTTCAACTTCGCTCGCCCTGAATACTGAGCAGCATTATAGCTGGAGACAGTGGGATGTTGGCATTGAGTTTCGTATGCAAAGAGCGTTAAGTGTTAGCCGACGCGGTTGTACGGGCCGACCATTAAACAAGCGGTCGGGAGCTAAAATAGAAATGGGTTGTTTGAGTAGGGTTCTTTCGCGAACGCAATTGTAGTCGAACGTGTCTTGTTAGCGAATGCGTTATGCTAATAGCAGTGTACCGCGGTGCTGGCATTACTGGCACTTACAACTGTTATATTGCCATGGAAATTGAATTTAAATAGCCAAGCGTAATTATCATCACTGCTGATTTCTTTGAGAGGCACTGCCGAGACTTTACCCTTCTGCGGTTTATTGGACTTCCGTGATGCGTCCTGCATGTAGTTCCAAGTTAATGTGCACTCGTTTATTTGCATATTTAACATAACGGTTGTAGCATAAAACTTAAAATAATCGCATAGTAATAAGCGATGTACATATCTATATATAGAATGACACAGGTACATGCCAAATCATATAGAGACTAGGATCAATGAATTCCAATAAATCATTCAACATTAGCGGTAGGAAGGTACACTCTGCATTAACTGCTATTAATTGCGTCAATTTGCCACTGATGAAACAGCAATGGCTAGGTATTGATCGTGCAATTATTCAATTTCTGACAGTTATTCGTGTTAATTTGATTGGACGAATGCTTGCTTTAGTAGTTGATTAGTCGATGGTTGGCTATATTAGTCATAATATCCGCAGTTTATCTGAACTCAGATTTTAATTGGCAAGACAAGAATCTGAACAAATAGTTGCTTTTCCGAGTGACTCGAGGTAGAGCGGAGCAAAACTTCTTACACAAGAACGATTTTAACTATGTTTTAACCCAACAACTTTTACAAAAACTTACAAATTTCCTCTGAAATTTAAATTTCAAGACTTACCGGATCGCAAACGAATGGAATGCCTTTACGAGTTTAGTTCTTTTAAAAGCCTCCGTTTGAAAAATGCAAACATATGTAAGCACTGACAAGATAAGAATCAAATTGATTGCACCGAGGAATCGAATCGTTTTAAAATTAAGCCTTTGAGATAAAACTGGAACCCAGGTCTCACAATCACTAAATGATGATTATTGTAATGTGTTCTTATTGAGATTATAATTTGAATTGAGTCAGCACTTAACGACCGGATAGAGGTTGAGCGGCTCCACGCTCGCTAAATGGCATTCGTAAATAGTCGATTAAGATTCACATTCGTGCGACAATGGCTCTCACATCGGATCGCTGAGCAGCGGCGCAGGCCGGTGTCATAAATTCCATAATTAATTTTATTATCAAGCCATTGCTCTCTTGTCGACTTAAAAGTGATTTGCGATCTAAAGCCACCGCAACCGCCTTATCATTAAACGTTCGCGATACTCGGCCGCGCGCCCCGATTCATAATGTCCCTTAATGCGCTGTAATTGTTTGCGAATAAAAGAAGCCAGTCTGAAAGGGTTCGACTTACGAGCGTAGCGCGCCACTGTCAAAAGCCATCATTGTAATAGAGTTTTCTTTCTGCGCCGCACGGCTATAAAGGCTAACTTCTTTTACAAAGAAAAGTAATGAGAATTTAACTTAGCGGAAAACGGTTTGCGGGGCTTCACTTTTCGTGAGCGGGAGGGAAATGTTTTTGCACGAGACGACGATGGTCGCCCGCAGCTCAGCGCGCCCTCACAAAGGGCAGGCGTCGGCCTCGCGCCCCGTTCTTTATCATAAGCCTTAATGCGAAATAGCAAGGACTTTAATGCAACTTTACGCCGAGTACGGCAACAACCTCAAAGGAAATTATGCTTTACGTTGGTAATTTACATAAAACTGAAGGTGTAAAATTAATTAGGCGTTAGAATAACCTTACGAAATAAACAACCGCGTGCCTGGTAGGACCCTGAATGTTTTCTCCCATGGATGATGGATCTTGATAATAAGCGCGTGGTGATCTTAATTTAGACATAATAAGCGGTTCATTGAAGGTCGGCACCGCGGAGACCTTTGGCTTCGTTAACGCCATAAGCGGTGGTAGCATTGTAGCCGCGAATGGTGTTTCAGCAAAATCGTGACTTTCTTTTACCAATTATCCTATCGCGGTGTTTGTCATTAGTCGATTGTACTCCGTGCATCGGATATAGCATTTAATCTTTTATGGGCATCCACTTTATTTATGCTAATATTAAACGACATGCAGAGCTTGACCGTAGCTAGCAAGTCTCGTAAAGAACCAACAGGAAATGCAAGAGCTAAAGTCAACCTTCGAAGTTTACTATTCTAATGAACGCTCTATTGGTTGAATAATGTAAGTGCGAAGCCAACCATCAACTGTAAGAAATCATTGATAGTCTAACGAACACCGCATACCGGAACGAGCGAAATATGTGCATACTGAGTACACCAGTTGTAAAAAGGCATATGTGCATAAATTGAGTGCAAAAAGGCACAATCTCCGAGATAGGCTAACAAGATAACAAGCGTGCAGCGGCGGAGTAAGATGGATAAAAACGAGACACGGAGCCTACGGACGTGTACCTTGTTTACTTAAACGAGGGGTACATTAACTGCCCCTGTAGCTCCTAAGATTTATGTGTAGCACAAACTTGTACAAGACGTGTACCCGCCAATAGTGAATGCAACACGTAACTGGATGTCTTTCTTCAAAGCCTCATCGTAATTCTTGAAAGGCAGTCTGGACAGTGGACAAAACACAAAAATCAGAAGGTAAATAACGAAATGCTTAATTCATAAAGCTGTTTGAAGCTTTAGTTATCTGTCTTGTACTCTGTCATATTAAATTTAATGAGGTTTGATGGCTAATGTATGCTGTCTTGTTCAAATATCCATGCGTCAAAACAATTTGATACTAACAATATTCCTAATATGATAAGATTTTAAGAATTTATGCACAAATAGATTCTTTCGCTGTGTCCTTACATAATGTTGCATTTGCGAAATACTTTTTGTCACGAGCACGTTTCTTAAGCCATAAATACACTGAAACCGTATTAGTTATGTGGAATCCGGTAACATTGAGTATTCAGAAGATGTTAAAGAATCATGAATGTATTTATGCGATACGTGCAGTCCACAAATTCGCGAATAAGAAAATGTCCCACGCAATTGTTCGTGGCAAGTTCATTAGCACACAAAACAGATTAGGTGGCACATTTTACAATTGTTACAGAGAAATAAACGCCTCGGAACATGGTACAGTTGCTACCTGAATTAGTTTAGCAACAGAACTGACTTAGGCAGGTACCTACTATTTGAAAAGCATGTAATGCTCAGACTAAAATCATACATCAACAAGTACTGAGCCAATACCGTATAAAAAAGGCTTTTGATATTTTGAAGCTTACGATTGCATCACGGGAGATTGATAGTTGCCCTCATTTTCTACGCTCAATTTTAAAGGCTTCATCTTTTAGGCAGTAATTTTATTCTGATTTTTCCTTATACTCGTATTACTTAACTTTTTAAATTTAAGGCTTTTAGGCTGAGTTTTGTTTTCTTAAACCTACTTTAAGTGTATTTAAGTTTATGCGTGTTTCTGCTAAACGATTTAACGTTTAACAGTAACGCATTACAGATACAAACGCTTTGCTCACAAGCAGTTTCACGCCTCGGCAGGGAATCTGTTATTCCTGGCGGGTAGTACAAGTTTATCTATTGTTATCGGAAGCGATCTCGTCATTACACACGTAGACCGCCTACGATAGTGCGTTTGATGACAGATATCTTGAGGAACGGTTCGAGGGATACGACATAGCGGTTGGGGAATCGAAGGTTCTCAATGAAAATATTGTATTATTATACGGGTAATGTTGTCATCATCATCATCATCAGCCTATATCAGTCCACTGCTGGACACAGGCCTCCCCCAATGAGCGCTATAGCGCCCTGTCTTCAGCTTGCCGCATCCAGCATCTACCTGCTGTCTTTCGCGTCATCCCACCTGGTCGGAGGGCGTCCTACACTACGTTTACTGAGTCGTGGACTCCACTCAAGAACACGTTTGCTCCAGCGGCTGTCGGGTTTTCAAAAAAACTGCGTTTTTACTTAACTATGTAGTATTGCATAACCACACTGGTAGAGGTTCTTCTTGGGTTAGAAAGAGTCCGCTGAAGACAATCCCAGGAGCCCAGTAGCATTGTTTTAGTTTAGATTGACAATTATAAATCAATTTTGGAATGTTAAGATAACGCTTTATTTTCGAAAAAACTAGACGAAAGTTTGCCATAGACGCTTATTTCAAACGTGTACTTATATTTTTCACGGCTCAAAACGCCAAAGTTCATTCCTTAAAAATATTCAACGGTAAAGTTCATCGTCGGCCCACTTCATTCGTCTCAATCTGATGTATGTATGAGAACTGCTCAGACTCTCGGAGTATTTGTATGACTCAGTGTGAACTTTATAAAAAATACTTAGTTTTGTGGTTTCAACTGCTTACCTACACCATGAGTGTTGCAATTATAATATTAGCCCGAGACGTTCCACTTTTGGACCTACGAGGATTGGTTTTGAATTTTATAGTACCTTTTTCATTTCTGATCGGAAATTCATCTTTCCTATTGCTCTTTCCAGTTTACAACTATGCATTTTCAAAATCTTACGAAATCGTAAAAACACTTCCAGGTCGTATTAACGTTTACAAGTGCATAAATATTTATAAATACACTGCAATCCATTAAGCAAATACCAGAGAGTAACTACCTCCCACGTAATTATTCACTCTGATGATACCCTACCTGTGAAAGTAAACACAAATCTCACGGATATTGTTAACACAAGGAGAATAGCCGAGCAATCGCTCGTCAAATATTAACAACTCATGACACGATAGAATAGAAGAGTGCTGTAATCAACTCTAATAAGAAGGCGAGAAGGCGCTGCGTATTTATTACTTTAATGGAATATCAGCAATTAGGGACGAAGATAGAATCGGTAGCGCTGACAAGGTGCAAACGAGAGTGCCCCAACCGGATACGTAGGGTACGCCGACACCTAGTTACACTCTATAATACACCATAATGGGCAGTCTCTCGTCCGGGTAGGGGCTATAGTGCTGTGCCCGCATCGATAGGTATAATGAAGCATTGTACGAAAATAAAACAATGCCGCCGATGAATTACCATAGAGAATGAGCGGAACGGACGGATTAAGTGAAATACAATCAAACAAGGAGGCGTGCTCGAAGGGAATTTAAAACAGATAAAGGGAAGCTTTCGATGAAGCGGCAGGGAAAATCTGTTTGTTTCCATTTTCCTATGGACCGTTTTGAGTTTTTGTTGATTCGGTTAATGTTTTTTCCTGAGAAAGGATTTTGTTTGCATAGAGAGACCGGGATATTGAAATGGATGGAAAATGGCAGTATCGAATGAAAGGCTCTTAACCGAAACGCAAAGGAATGTTAGCTCCATATTTGTAACTTAAATATGGAGTGGATTTGTTTTCACTACTGATTCTTTCATTTTGTGAGTATTACAGCAAGTTGTTCAAGCATTCCGATCCGAACCGTGTAGACTCCTGACTCATATCAGCCTTTCTCAACATGTGGTGCAGTGGGCGAAGACTGCCTGACACGCAAAAGGTTCGAAGTGTATGTGTGTTTGTGCGCGTGAACAAATGTTTGTTTAATCAACAAATATTTTATTTTATTTGTTCTTAGCGTCTACCGCTATCTATGCTTAAAAAGATCCATACAGTACAGATTATGCCGTTATCCTTGGGCTATGTTCATGAGTGACAGCGTTTTAACACGTCATCCGTCCTAGCTAACAACACCTTCAACGGAATGTATCAGGAAGCACTTCCATCGGCGCCGTCAACATTCAACCACCCTGACTCAGCAGACTCCTGACTCCCATTAGCCTTCCTCAACGTGTTATTACGTCTCGCGCACTTCGCACTACCAAACCGACCAGTCATTCCACTCACCTACCAATTAAACTCAACTGCAATTTGTTTTACAAAAAACCCGTGAAGAGATGTCGATATAACGTCCTTGTTAACCATTGTGTGGAATTTACGTTTTTTGTGTGGTTTTATAGTTTCGTGAGAATTTTTTATCATTAATCTTTTTCTAAAGCGAAAATGCTATGTTGTTTGTATTGCGAAGTTTTAAATTCTAAAACAATAATAACATGTACTAAAAGGCAGAGTTTCATATAAACAAATAATAATTATTAAGACCCAGGGATACACATTGTGTTTTATCGTTTTTTTTATGATAAAATACCTATATTTCAGCCAAATTCGATGTAAAATGTAAATGCACCGCCCATCGTTGATCTAAAAATCTCTTTTTTCCGTGCATTTTTATTCGCAAACTATATTCTCTGTTGATTCAAAATCTTTCCTTCAATAAATATTGTAGATAATTATATCAAAAAATCTACGCCAAACACGAGTATTTGAGTTTTTTTGTTTTGTAATTCGAACTTGGCTGGAATATAGACACATGTTTGCAACTTGTTTATTAATATAAACGAGTCGTCAAAAAAACCAACCAAAGAATAAAAGCGAAACGGAATTCAATTTACCATAATTGCGGATATTGAATAGGTGTAAAAATAACAGCTACCTATTGTATAGTAAACAATTTCACATCAGAGACTTTCATAACCGCGGCCTCTAGCCGACAGGCAACCAAAGCTCTTCATTGTGCTGTCATCGTATTAACTGACAGTACACAAAATAATCCGCTATTCATACATACAATTACTCGCGAAATGAAGCCGGGCCGATGCTAGTCTTGGTGGTACGACAGTGTTGCTCAGTTAATTTAGCTTGTAATGAACCGAGGTGGTAAAATATTGGATATGTCAAGATGAGTTGCTAAGCAAGAACTGTTGTTATGTCCGCTTCAACACCCGTAGACATTATATCGAAAGAAAATCGAAAATAAGTCATGGTCAAAAGATATGTCATTCCGTTCCTGTAAGTTGTAACCCCGGAAGAATATAAAGGGCCAATAAACTTATATTCCGGTAAGGCAAATGTAAACCCAAAATAAAACCAGACAATTTAAACATCAAAGTGTTAATATGTCCATTAAAATATAAATCAACATTTACAATAAATTAACCACACGTCATACCAACAGATGGAATTCTTGCAATCTGCGAGTGGAATACCGCAAATGTACCATACGGCTTACGCTTAATTAAAACGAGACTGCAAAAGGATTCCCAGCATATTAACGAGGTGCTGAATGTTGGTGCAATATAACTAGATAAGTGGGCATCATAAAAACATCCACTACGTATCAAGTTCCGGCTACTTCACAGGCCAATCAGAACCTTACAGGCATAATTATTTGTTTCAGAATTGTAGAGCATAGGAGCGGTAAACGGTGAACCGAACCTTTAAGGTAATCTTTGTACTTATCTGCTTTTTACTATGGAAATGGCGTATCTAATGCAAAACCCACACAATTCAAAGCGCGGGTAATTGATAGGTGTCGACCGCGTGGACGAATGAGACGTCGGTTGCGGTGCTCGCAGCATTCAATTTGCTCTAAATCAGCGCGCAGAGCGCACGTCCCGTTGGCAATTAAAAACCAGTCTGGAGCCCCCAGCATATTATCTACATCAAAGTGATGACCAATCCGAGAATATTGCCCCGCGTGTCGCATAAAGAGAAATCTGCGATAACCAATGAATGCCTTTTAATGAAGCAGAAAGTTTATACTGCACATTTAAAACGAACCCTGAAAAGATCAAACATGAAACTCAATCAATTTCATTACCATGCATCATACGAATTGCGTTCACGAATATCCGTGTGTGAGATCAACCGCTTTTGTTCAGTTCACAATTAAACAATGCGACAACAAACACAATAAGGTATATTGTAGAGAAGGAACGCCGGGCGTTATTAATATTGCGCTGGTGATAACTCGCCATACAATAGAGCGGAGTTGAAGTCTCGAGACTGGGACAACTGTAAGCGTTGCAGCGTCAAATGAGACGTTCCCCCGAGAGCCAATCTCGCGGTTCAATTTGCTCTAAATCAGAGGCACGGGCACACCCTGCAGCAACCGGCATGCAATCCTCGTAATTTTACACGCATAATTATAAACGCTATCAGATGACAACGTGAACGATGCGCCCCGCTCATCCCAGGGGTTAATTAATATACTATCGCTTTGTGGCTTTGTGAATCAATTATTAGTTTGTGATGTTTGCATGATAACGCGCAACGGTTAATCTAATAGCTTCGTGAAATGACTAGCTAATTGGATTAGTGTTTCCCTTTGGTTTCCACTTTCCATCATCTGATTCTAATTCTAGATTTCTGAACTGTCATCGTTTGTGTAGGAACCCATCTAAATATTTATTCGAAGCGTATCGCGTCGCCCACCGTCGTCTCGGGTTCAATTGGCTTGTCAAGTCAGTAGTTAGGTTTTAACGCTCGAGTGTTTTGCTTCCTTGATTTTCTCGAGAAAATAACTTATCTTTGACTGACAGTTGCCTGTTGAAAGACTTCAGAGCCTATTCAATGTTATGGCGACCGGTCGTATAGCTATCACGATTGTGCGGCTGGGTGTAATATCGTAGTATCATCCGATGTAAAATAGAGCATTAGGCGCTAAAATAAATGGGTGAAAAGGGTATAAAACGTCTATTGGAAGCGCGAATGTTCGAATTAATGGACAGCATAATGCCCGCAACGGACAATGAGCCGTTAGACGTAAAATATCCGCTGTAAGCTTTTCAAACGTTCGTACTTAGGAAATGATGCGGGCTATCATAATTTTAGCTTTGTTGTTATGTCTGAGATAAACTCGGTAGTGATTTCAGGAACCGCACGAGTAAACTGCCACACTTTTCTAGTGCAAATTGCTTTGGTTACGGGGTTTAGAGATTTTCCACGAAATAGAAGATTGGAACGAAAGGAAATAGCAGATCAGACCATAGTTTGGACAAAATTGTGTGGTTACTCATTTAAGGTAGACACTACGGTTATCGAACAATACTATTCTACCCAAAATTACTTTAAATAACTAGTTTTGGAACTTTAAGTGCCCTTCCTTCGCACGCTCGACAAATTCTTCACAAAAAAAAAAGTAACACTTTAAAAAAAGTAAACAGTACCTCTGGCAAATCACATTTCTTGTGGGGGAAGTCTGGTGGGGTACTATTTAATTATCTTACAGCGGAAATGCAAGGCGGGGTCCCAGTGACCCCACCCGATAACAAAATGGCCGCCAACAAAACAATTACTCTGTTTTATTGACAAAGGAAGTTACCACTTTTGTGCAAACGTAGGTAAATGTAAACCTTAACTGAAATTATAGGCCAGAGTCACTTAAATTTTAATAAATGACTCGGTTGTGTTGATTTTTTTTTATGGCAGACGTGTATTTATTTATGTTTATGGACGTGTAAAACTAGTAAGAAGCCGACAAAGTCACATTGTGTTTCTTAATATTATCACAGACGTATCATTTTATTTTGTCCGACAAATTCTGTTGATGTATGCAAGAGAATTTGTCGGACAAAATAAAAAATATTTTTGTGATAACTATACAAAATATTAGTTTTTTTTTTATTTATCTAAAATAAAGAACTAACAAAGCACTCTCTACTAATTTATAATTAATTTTCAAGCAGATAAATCATAACACTATTAAAATCAACTTGATTCTTATCGAGAACCTGAACAAATACCTTTTCTATACAACAGACAATTTTAACAGCTATTAAAAATCGACATTATTTTCCCCTGACATAAAAGTACACACCTACAGGCGAAGCATAAATTTAACAACCAGAAAAAGGCAAGTGCAAAAGCAATTAAAACCTCCGCTGCTGTACAGTTAACATTATAAATACACATTGCTCTCTCCGAAAGAAATGCACTGCAGTTATTCGGCCTTCTTGATACGTGCACAAAAAATACTACAGTTTCGCGGTATTTTGTTGGAAATTTCTTTTGAATTCTGTTACATAAAGAAGATGAAAAACTGTTGCTACTGGATTAACAAGCTCGACGAATGAAAAGGGTTTTTTTTTGTATTGTGTGTCTTTTCCCGGAATTTCATCATCTCTCTGCTACATGTCAGTATGGTTGTTTCGCTATTTTAATGTTTTTATGGAAGTATGGATACTATAGAAAGCATATATCTCTGGATATATTTTATTTCGTATTTATTTTATTTTTCTCTCTTATAGGGATAATTAATAGTTACACTTAAATATTGACTATACAGGTTGGAGTTTTTGGACGAGGCATTAAGCGCTGGTACCTTAACCGTTGAAGCTACATGAAAATGGTCTTAGAAAACTACCCATCCTTTTTAGAAAAAATATCATTCCCATTCACAGATTCAGATTCACGGCGTTTTATCACATATTTTTTGTTGATGCCTATCGATCCTATTTCTATAATTAAATTTTAAAATTTGCACATAACAAACAAGCAGGTGAAGTAACAAATGGATTAGTTTCAGAGAAGTATATTAGATGCTTTTGTCATTATATGCAGTGGAGCGCGCATACCTTCATTCGTTTATAAGGATATACTTTATCACCAACAATCGATTGTTTATTTAAAAACAAACTGATTGAAATTTATAGCTAAGCAATGGTTCAGCTATAAAAGGTATATATAGCTTTTAACCAAAAAAAACATTGCTTTTGGCCATTACAGTGCTTCTGAGTTAAAAGCCTATTGATAATTCTTCGTAGAAGAGACATTACTGTTCCACCGATCGCAGCAACGATAGATCCTAAGTTGGCGTGAATAATCGCGGGCCGCTGTGAATGTGCCACTGACACTCCACCGTTTAAATACTACCCAAGGCAGCAAATTACTATCCTTTGACAATAAGTAACTGGCTTGTAGATCTCGACCATCTAAGATACAGGCTAACTACGTAATCACACCGATCGAGTTTCTCTATCTCGACTTATTTGATTTATGAATGGGTTGCGGCCATATTTATTCTCATTCATAAAAAAGGCTTTAGTCGTAAAGCTATCGTAATCGAATAGCGTGTTATGAAAAATGTTTGAAAGTAAATAAATTATGGGTTAAGTACAAATTTAACCCAAAAGAGCAAGCGAGGGGAGCGCGTTTAAGTCTTTTATATGGAATCTTGTATAGGTATGGATACGAATCAGTGATTGAGTGAAGCTGTATTTTGCACTTACGTTTAATGAAGGGTTTATACCACCAAATAACCATTGCCAAATAAAAAAGTATACATATTAAGCACTCGTATCAATCTTAATTAAGACGGGCATACGAGAGGACCAAATAAATTGGGCGTATTAAAGGGTGCATGAGATATTTAATTATGGTCGATTTTGATCAATTCGACCAACAATTGCGTGACATGGTCCAAGGAGTGATCAAAAAAGTTTACAGAAAATGTAAAGTTAAGCACAACTATCGTTTATTTAGTAAATGGAATCACTTAACTCAGACAATACATAAAAATCCTAATAAAATTGAAATCGTTTTATATACATATGTAGGTTTTCAGCCGTCAGAGAAATACGAATTCAGTGAGATTGCCCAGATCGGGATTTGCCCAGCAGTGGGATCCAACGGGCAGAACCGATTAGATTTATTTGAACCATGGCCAGATATTTTACAAACGTTACGTCGCCAACAAAACATCGAGTAGTGATAATAGAAATATGAACGTTTCTCACAATAATGATGAAACTGTAAAGCAATTCAATCAACATGAAGTCAACTGCATTAAGTCCGCGGTAGTACAACCGCGAACACTTGCGCTCGGGTGCCTCCGTGAGTCCGATTAAATGCTCGAGCAGTTCGTGTAATGAAGCAAGATAAATCAACGGCGTCACACGCACCCGCACCCATGACTCATGACCCAGCTCCGTGTCATCAAATCCACTCGTTTAAATTAAATGAGGCAATTCCGCACCCGACTGTACAGCTTAATAAGCACGGAATCTAGGACTGAGCTGTGATGAAAATAGGATCGTCTTTTATGTAGCTACTTGATTGCGTTAATACACGGTTTGGACGTTTCTCACGATACTACTAACTTAATGCGGTTATGCTAAGAATACATTCGTATTAAGCGGTTGTTTTTATTTTCCTAATAAGAACTACCTAGTTTGACATTCTTTAATTGCTATATACATAACTGGGTATTACACACAAAGTAAAGCGCGTTTTTCGGTAGCAAACTATAAAAGGTCGCAAGAAAATGTTATATTTCTCATTAGATCAGTACGTAAAAGCCACTATGGCACTCCCTCATGCCGTCACTCAGTGTGTTTATTCATCAGTGGTCCCTTTGGACTTTGAATGACGAAGTTCAGTTAACAGTCTATTGGCACAGTGTACACGGAACCAATCCGAACTGAGCCAGATTTACATACCTACAGGAACTCGGCCCGATGGGCTCTTGAATATATCTTCAAATACCTACATGTAGATCGCTATTTTAATTGACTTCATGAAATTCACAGAATATTCATATCATTATTTAAGTCAAGATAAATAATTGCATTACTCAGTGAGCGACCCATAAATCAAACACAGGAAACAACCCGAAATTACTTTAATTGACGAAACATGTAATTCGTAATCTAATTGTCGATTTCAATCCGAAAGAAACTTTTAAAATGCAATTTAAGATTAAGCGCATAACTTGGCCCTCCAACGTTTTAAGTAGAAACAATAAATTCATCGACACTAATTGGTGGTTTTCTCCAATTTATCAGCTCATTACATCACAGTAGCGCGAATAAAATAAAATATGTGTGCGGAGCGGTACGTGCGCCGCCGTGGGCAGATCATTCGCATGCGATAAGCGTCGGTCAGGCACATCGTAAATTCAAAGAGCAAGCCCTGCCGAACTACAGACCTGATTGTGGGCCTTAATCAGTTGTGCCTACTCGCAACTCATGCCTCGACCCGACCGCGTCCGCGCCCACTCCGATAAACCCCGTCTACTCTAAATATTGTTATGCCTTCTCGATACCAACGCTAAAATAGAACCATACTGTATTTCCTGCTCTGAATTTAATTCTCGAATCGACGGCCCGCACCGGAGCAATAAACAAACATGGATTTTTTAGCAAAACGTACACAGGGCTATCACACAACATAGTCTGAATGTATATCCCGGTTATGTTCCAAATACGTTTGGGAAACGGATCCCCAGTGGCGCGACTACAAATCCGAATTTATCCGAGCGGCTGCACTTTGAAGACGACCAGTGCATTGCATGCATGCAGATGAGCGCAGAACGTTTAATCGTTTAATGGAGACTACATTAATGTATCAGATTGAATGTTTATTTCTTATTTGCAAAAATAAAACGCAACTAAGGACGGGGTACAATTTCTTATCGGTTCAGCGCATGGTTTTATTAAGTGCAGTTTACCCGCGTATTTAATAGGCATTGAATCGAAAACATGAGGGTATGGACAACAAACGCTCGAAAGGCAAAACATAGTTATCGAAATCGTAAACAACACGGATGGGAGTTCGTGGCGTGGCTCGTGGTTCGTGCGTTGTTGAACTTTGAAATCGGAAACAAGTGTTGCGAAAATTAATCGATACGAAAGCGCACCGTGCTCAGGGCAATTAAACGAGTACAGCATTCACCTTTACATCCAATGAAAATGCCACAAACGTTTGATAGTAGGCAGTAAGAGAAATTATATTTCTGAATAGGTGCACGTAAAAGATATGAATGGAATTTTAATGTCCAATGAAATGCACCCGTTTCTCCTCTCTCTATAGATAGGTAAAGAACACTTCCGAACAAAGAGCGACCTCAATCGACCTACTAACATCCACGTTGAAAGTGTTTGAATAGAAAAGAGCATTTAGGCCAGAGTTTTTCAGAAGCTTCACGGTTTCATTTGTTAGCTTCCCAGAAAATTACCTCGTAAATAAACGCTTTTAAATGTCATGCTGAGCGAATTCCAGTCTCAAACATTGGTTTAGCGCGTGATAGACGATCTTCGTGCATGTTTCCAGTGTTTAACACGAGTTCCTGCTAGCTAATCAACATGAATTAAATAAACCTAGTTGTACACCGTGTTTGTTGATCAAGTGCCGTTTAAAATTCTTATTTTATTTAAATTTGCGATGAAATAGTTTCATACAGTTCAGGCACGAACTATTTTGCAATGTTATTTGTGCCTAAATTGTTGTCTCCTTTGGTAGAGCAGTTCAGTTCATTTTATAAAGATATTGCCGTTGGTCCTGAGACTGGCCTCTCACACTCGTGTTGGTTCTCATCATCGGATGATGATAGAGTGGAAATAGAGAGTACACATTGCGCGCACACACTTGTAGGTACATTAAAATATGGCCTACGCTACACATGTCTGGTTTCCGTCGCAATGGCCGAAATTCGGCAAGGAGTACGTAACTAGTCATAAAGATATTTAGGACTTGGCAATGGAAATCATAAAGAACACTATCTGTCTACCTAACAAACAGACAAAGCTTCAAGTGATAACCCTTCGTCTTTTATTATATTGACTTTTATTTCATCAGGCATTATTTTGGGATATAGGGATAACATTGCAAAGTCTATTCTATATGTCGATGAATAAATAGAAAATAAATAAACTATTACCTACTCTAGATTCTAAGGAATTTATTCATAGACTGTAACCTCCTGGTATAAGGCGTGCCAAAGCTCCAAGTGGACCATCTGGCGCGGCGCTCATGGCATGAATCAATCAGCCGGTACTCAGGCCTTAGGTTCTATGCAGCGCAACCGGTGTTAAATTGAAATGGAGACGTAAATTGCAATGAAACTATAAATCGGTTAAGTCTGTCGCAACAAATAGAATCTAGAGCGAACTTAATGTGTATGTAAATTTTGCAGTGTCCCAAGGCCTGACCCAACTTGGTCACTCAATGCAGATCAATCAGAACGTAATTGAGTAGGTACGTATTATTGAGAGGCGATCACGCTCACTGGACAAATGCCGAGGATATAATTTATGGTCGTGTATGTAACCCACGCCGCTTATCTTTGTTTGATCGTTTAATCTCGTTTTTAACGAGTGCAGTTTTTACGCAACAGAACAGGCTCAATATTTGATACGGCCCGCGACCGTACTTCCATTACAGATTACGTAATAAATTAAAAAGAACATTGATGGCCAATCTATAATGTTCTAAGTCGATAATACCACTTAGAAGCTCGGTTGTAGGACAAAGCGGACAATGTTATCATGGTGTCGATCTTTATAGTTGCAATTACCTATTAGAGAGTTACGTAAGTGCTAGCGATATTTTAGCGAGTATAAACCGGCGCACCACATACCCATGGCAATTAGCACATAGTCCTGTGAGCGACAGCGTGCCTAAACCTATTAAAGCGGCATTATCGCAAAATCGCTGACAACAGGCAACAATACACGAGCACAGATTCCAGCATCATGACTGACACCCTGAACAAACCAGCTCACCGAACCCAACAATACCTTTCAACATCCCAACCGGATCCTTGCGAAACCACCGGTTCTGTTATCACACAATCTAACTAGTCTAGCACTTTGTAAGTCATATTTCACGA
The DNA here is from genome assembly GCA_947044415.1 of Eupithecia dodoneata. Taxonomy (NCBI): domain Eukaryota; kingdom Metazoa; phylum Arthropoda; class Insecta; order Lepidoptera; family Geometridae; genus Eupithecia; species Eupithecia dodoneata. The sequence continues at coordinate 5,558,083 of OX345665.1, forward strand.
AAAACTTGACAGCGGATAGAGCGCAACCAAGATTGATCTATTCCCGAATCTATCAGCAAATTGCAGTGAAGCAAACAAGGTCCCCCAAGAAAGCTCATGGAAATCACTGAAGCTAATATTTACAGGCACCCTCCTGCAGAGGAAAATTGCATTAACATTTTTCGACAGTCACTAGTGAGGGCGATGACGAGGACGTTTAGTGCGAGCGCTGACAGTGAAAAATTACGACTCCCTGGGCTGCGTTGGCGGCGCGATCGTTCGATAGTTCCTCCTAATGTATTGCTGTCAATCGCATGTTTTGACGTGCGGAATCACTTCTCACTATCACGAGACACTACCTTGGCGCACTGATCGCTTAGTCACCATCACTACTCTACACAACCAACGAGATTCATACGTCAGTTTTGCAATTCAAATTGCCTCTAAAGCGTGAAGGCATTGATTACATAAGCCTTGCAGGAAACCCTTCGCTTATCACGTCAAGAGGTTAATTGAATTGGTGAAAGTTTCAATCTCGTTATTCATAGAAATAGACGTGAACGCTCACTAATGGATAAGTGACACTCCTGACACACTGCGAGTGAATCTAGTTCACGTTCGTTTAGCCAGTGCATAGACAGAGCAGTCCGTTTCTGAGGCGAACCGAACTGACCTACATGCAAATGAAGTCACGGAACGACCTGAATTACCGCTTGACTATTTCTAGCAGTGACCAAATCCGCGGAAACAATTGAAACAAATTACGCTCATCAGATAGCGACACCAGCTCAATTACATGTCGATTTGTGCCAAATCTGAATTTGTTAAAAAAAACACTATTATAAACAGATTTGGCGATGACTAACGGCTCTTATGCGGGTTTTAAGCGGACGCAATTACACTAAATTGTCCCCAGAGTATTCTAGTGAAATCATACCGTATAATCAAATATTACTAACGTTTTCTACGAATCTGTTTATCATTAGGGACTCAATTGTTTTTGGAAAACAGGAAAAATTACACATATTTACCATTCACCACAACAGCTCTGAATAAATACGTCAGCGACAATAAGGCGCTGCTGTTCAGACAGGAGGCCCAGCACAGGGATTGTTGTCTAGACAAGAATAACATCGCATCGTCATACATTGCGTACATTATTGATCTCCGTATTGCCACAACTGGCAACTCGCAAGTTGCTGTTGACTAAACTTCTTAAACTGGGCGTTTCTGTTCCCGCAAACTTTAAAGAAAAATATTAAAAAATGATCGTATATTCAACTTATGTTATTCGGTCTCCAATTGTTTTCAATGTGTGATACAATTCAGATTCTCACGATTTAATACGTATCAATGAAAAACGATGTATCATTGCAACACACGAACTCGGAACATAAATACGGATGACAAATGCAAGCAACAAATAAGTTTACAATAATTTTGCATAGCTCTTCCTAAGCCCGGAGGCTGTATTACAACTTTGCGACGCGAAGACTGCTGCGCTATCACGCAAATGTCAAGTTATGAAACCACAATGTACTCCGATATGAATAACGTGCTAGAAGATTTTAAAATAATGCTCATAAATCTGTTAGGATACTCTGAAGATTTGTGTTATATCTAACAAAAAGTATAAAACAAAGTCGCTTCCCGCTGTCTGCCCCTATGTATGCTTAGATCTTTCAAACTACGCAACGGATTTTGATGCGGTTCTTTAAATAGATAAAGTGAGTGAGAAAGAGGAAGGTTTAAAAATGACACACACATTTAATACATAGATTTCCACGGGGGCGAAGTCGAGGGGCGCAGCTAGTATATCTAACAAATGAATAAAGCGCATCTATGCGTAATAGCGTGCATTGACGACATCACAGTAGGTTGTACTTGTACCAGACAAAAAAGAGCCACGAATGTTAGGCCATTGTCTTATATATCAAAGGTGAGCGCAGGTCAAAATAAATTGGTAGCGGTTGCAGCACTCATAGCTCACTTGGTGTCACTGAGTGCTCTGATTTTGTTGGCACGCTCACCGTGGGAAAGCTTTTACTTTTTCAGTGAGTCTTAATTAGGATGAGGTTAGGTTGTATCATGCAATGTTACTGAGAAGACAACAAATAAGTATATAATATACCACATAGTATAAAACAAAGTCGCTCCCCGCTGTCTGTCTGTCCCTATGTATGCTTAGATCTTTAAAAATACGAGACGGATTTTGATGCGGTTTTTTTATAGATAGATTGATTCAAGAGGAATGTTTATAAACTTTTATCAAATTATAAAGGTTATAATTTAATATTCATAATTTATTTCATAGAGATAAAATACATATTTATGATTCGAAAGAGAAAAAATAGTATCTTTATTATCAAAAAAAATTACAATCAAATAATAGTCATTACATCAATAATATACCTATTGATTTATTAAATTGGTTTCTTTCTATTAAGAATAGTTGATATATCCGCTTGTAAAGAATGATTTCTATTTAAATTATTTAATTAATTATTTACTATTTAAAGTTTAAACCAACACTGCGTCAAAACGATTTTAGTAAAGCTTAAAACTATACTACAAACCACAACAGAAAATATACAACCCACGAGCTTGGCGTCGAGTTTCTATATATTTAATTGTTGGAAATATTTATTGAAGGAGAATCTCAAATCCACCTGGAATGTCAATTGCGTTAAAAAATACTCGGCAGATTTGACCTTACTCGCAGTGCCTTCAGTTATTCCATGATTATAGAAACTGCTTGAAACTGTACCTAAATATTGGTAAACTCAAAAATCGAATCATGGTTAATATCCCGTTAAAAGTAACCTTTGTAAACATATTTAATTTAAGGTTAAGGATCGGAGGCGGTTTGATTACAAACATTTCACATAGCATTTAGCTCAAGTATAGATAGGATTATAAAATCAAAGTACAACATTCCGATGAGGTGCGGCGCAAGGCGCAACAAATCACTTTTAATAACTAAAACAAAATCAAAGATATTTCTATCAATGACAACCCATAAGCCCAATAATATATCAATCGTGAAACTTAACCGTTAAGCCAAGTTGGCATTCCAGATCATTCTAGATAGTCAATCAGCGTCGGCTTTGTCAGCTGATACTTAAGCGCGTGCGCAAATCAATTTGCTTGCGATCTCGATAGCGTGAGATAGCCAATCTTTTTCGAGCTACCGCATTCGAAACCCGATTGATTTAAAAACCAGAACCCTTTAATTTTGTAGAGCTCATTGAAGCGAACACAGATTGTTTTTCATCAACAACAAGAAACAGAATACGCACTTATAGTAATAGAGCTCTAATATGCTAGGACTAGATTTTCATCTAAATAATATCGATGGATCAATCTCCAAACACAATGAAAATGACACTTTTGTTCCAGACCAGCCTGATTCATATTTCATTACGAGAAATTCAAATGAGATAGAATATCTATAGCATAACATTTTGACAGTGTTACCAACAGCTACACACTGAAATTAAATTATCCAAATGTCGCTCAAGTAAATAATGGTGGTAAAATATTGAAGTTGTACAGCTGCCAGTCACTTTCATTTCTTGCGTGAACAAAGTTAGTTTGGTGTCGCGCGCACCTTAATATAATAGTTCAGTTCAGATTTCAACCTCACTGATTATTTATACCAGTAATAATGAAAGACAGATGGAATTTATTGTAGCTCCAGATAATTTGATACGCTTCAGACCTCTGAGCTAAGTTGGAAACTCAAAGTTATTGAAACGTTTCGACAGCTTAACGTATATAATTGAAAAGCTTATTTACGCATGTTAAAAATACGCTTACAAAATGTATCATACAAATATTTAATCAAGCATGAAAAATGCTCAGTCACAATGAAGAGCTTAAACGCGCGCGCGACGAAAAGCGATGGTTCTTTTCACACGTAATCTGTTTACAGCTGAAATACGAAATTATCTCCCAAACATATGAAGTTTGCCGGGAGGCAATCAATCATAAGTGGGGGAGGGAAGCCGCGAACGTGAAAACCGACGAAGGCACTCTTGTGAAAGCAGCGAATAATACACCGCGAATCAATCATAGATTTTGCGACGATCCATCATGAAATTTCAATAAAATCGGATTGCAGCTTAACTTACGCTTCCTATACTTATTTTTTATACCGGGTAAAAATAAACCACATGGGACGGAATCAGTGTCGATCCAAATAGTAAAGACCAGTAAAATACATTGAAGCAAAAATTCCAATCGACTCCTTTAGACATTAACACTTCTAGAGACGATTGCAGTACGATAAGGCTGTAAAATAATTGTGCGCTGCCAGCGCAATAAGCGATCCACCAATAGATTGAACCCAGGGCTAGAAGCAGCGTGTCTCTGCCAATCTGCCAATTCGATCTCGCTTCCGCGAAGAGTCGAGTTCTATACCAAACCAGTCAAACGCACGACAAGTGCACAAAAGAGCGTCGGACGTTTCATTGTAAAAGGCAAAACTTCCCCGGTGAGTTTCGATAGAACTAACATACGAGAGCCTGCCATCTTTGAATCTACTGTTCACTTATGCAGGCGAGAAACAGGAATTCGTGGAAATTTGTAAAACATCGACAAGCTCCGAAGTAGTGTTAACTTTTAAGTTCTTAATGATATTCATGTCAGTAATCCAACATAGCACTTTGCATTCGTTTCTCAATTTTCGCAATAAATAAACGGGTTATGTATCTTCTTCCGCTCAAAACTAAATGCATTCGGCATTGAGCTAAAATATTGCTTCGAACATCTTGATACATATCAATAAAAATTTACAAATGTTCAAGGAACATCTTAAACGCGAAATACGAGGCGGCAATGTCGTCTTTCTAGATAGGGATCTAGCGCGCGACCGAGTGCGGAGGCCGAGACGAGGCGGTCCTCATGCGCTATTGTGCTGCGGGGCATTTGTATGAATGTCGCCAGACTTGACAAAAGCATTCAATAACAGCTGCGAAGACCCAGGGCTACTGCAATTTCAAAGCTCAACCTTTGAAACTTCTGGCATTTTCAAGCGTCGCGTTGGCGAAACTCATTTTCCGCACCCCTGGTAAAGCTAATTTGTCGCTTTCAGAATGTCTACGTTCGCATTCTAGATTAATATTTGCAATGGCCAAATAAGGCTTTAGCCAGCTCTACTAATTTAACTCTGTTAGCTAATTTACTATTTAGTAGACGGCAAACGTGAGATCCATATCGCGTATGCTGCAGTTCAAGTTGGCTTCGGAAGCGCACGTCGATTCGCGGCGGGCGGGCCGATCGAATTACACGGAACCTGCTGAAACTATATTACCGCTTTATTTAATTAGGAGCTTCAACAAACCTGTTTTTTTATTGCGCTTTCATTCTACAAATTCAAACCTTGCAATGTGAAAAAGGCGATCAATAACTTTCAAAGAACATGCAAAATCAGCACTATGTTTAAAATTTCTACGTGTTAGATGAATACCAAAGTAAGATCGGCATGATAAAGCATCGGCTCACATCACATTATACATTCCCTCAGAGAAGCTCGTGAATCTCTGAAGATTCAGTTTAGACTGGAGGATCGTTTGAATTATACAATACGTCTCAGCGTAAGAGGTTGTTTTGCGCACCTGTTGGTGTCTTCTTAAAACGAATAAAGAAATTCTCAGGGTACAGACGGTCCTTTGTGGAGATCGTGATGGCCACAATACCTTGAGAACGAGTAAGGCACATTCTCTAGGTATTTATTTCTCAATTCAGTAAAACTCGCAAGGTTTATTTTGCGAAGAACGGTAAAAACGCAATTTCTTTGAGATTTTCAAAACGAAGACGACGTTCAGAAGAAAATCGATGATATTAAATTAGAGTTTTTATGATGATAGTATATTAGTTACTCGGAAGCCAAGAGACACAGAATTTCAATGGCCAGTTTCCCAAGCATCCAAAAGTAAGCTCAAGCTAAATATCAGGCAAGTAAGGATAATATTGGCTAGGGTTCAGCTAGAAACAGCAGCGGCCATAATTCTATTCAAAATCAGCAGATATGGGCTCACCATAAGAGGAAGTCACGGGTGTAATCGTGGCCATCTCGCCTCGCCGTTGTGGTGGCTGCGAGAACATTTAAATTATCGTGAAGCTAGATCCGCGCGGCCGTAATCACACCGTTCATTTGTAAGTTAGACCAGCTAACAGTAAAGCCCTGCTGTACGAAAGTATCCCCATCAGATTACCTGGGGACTCTAAAGCTCAATATTATTCAGAACTGAGAAAAACAATCGTGCCTCGTTAAATTGCGATAGCGAGCTCGCGATTGTTGCATCGAGTTCCTGACTATACACATCTATACAAATATGTATCTCGCGACTTTTCGTACCCTTTGATCGCATAAATCTATCAGGACTTGTTTGTGTTAAGAAGCAACAACTTTAATTACGTATAGAGTTCAAACAGTCACTAAAAAGACCTTTACCGTCAATGTATCAATCCAAAAAGGTAGATAGGAGTCAGCGATCGGCCATGCTAATGAGCCCGACCGGTTAAAGGGACAATTGGTAGCCTGCAACTGTGGAGCTATCTTTTAGACATTTAAAGGCTGTATTTCTTGCGCTCCTAGACTGGAATAAGAATGTTGTCGGACGTTGATTGATCGCTCTCTAACTTTGAGCAAGGTTGAAGTTACTGTCCTACCTACTTTACTGCGAATATAAATTTAAAATTTAAATTTTTCTGCCTAATATTCCCGAAACAGCTCGCGTGCTTATAGGTAGTAGGTAATAAATAAATTTACCTAAACTAGTCGAGACTGATAGCGGAGGGGTAAATAATTGAAACAGGCGGATATTACATAGGTGGAACATTATGATTACTTTAATTAGCTACGTGCTTAAAATAGACCTAACTAAATTTATTAGGATACCTACTATAATTAATATTTGCTTATATCTATTTATTTTCTCAGTCTCTCCATTACGTTTTTATGTCATTTTCATATTTGAATAATTAATTATTGGTGTTATAAATGGTCTTAGGAATCGAAAGTAGACCTACCGTTAAGACCTAATAAATAAACAGTAGCCGGTTACAAATAATCGCGCGGAGCCCAATAAACAATTTACCAGCCTGAAAGATAATACGAGCTCATCGATACAATAAATCTATTGGTACCACTATCGAGGCAGAGCATACAAATACGAAATTGATTGCTTCGTGTGGCGAGTGACATTTCAGTACCTACCTATCTGCGGGAGGGGTGCGGGCGGGCGGGCGGGGGCGCTTCACACTGACATTTGAATAGGTCTGTCTCGGCATGTACCGGCACCCGCCGACGGCCAACGAGAGGCGACAATGTACCACGAACACAGAACAACATTCCCATTCGAAAGAAAATTTACTTTTATTCCGCAACCGACAATGATGCACCTTTTTCAACCGGCGCTGTTGCCTCGTGGAAAAGACTATACGCGTTTCAAAAAGCTCTTAGGAATTCCACTTAATGGTCAGAGATAAAGAGAAAGAAGCGAGTGTCGATAGCTTCACGAAAACGTTTCTTGATAAAGTAAAAGTGTATTAAGGCACCTGTTCACCATGTATGGCGATAGCTCGGGATGGTGACGCAATTTACTATGAACTAATGTGTTTTTAACAAGAGCAACCCATTAAACGTTTCTTGGGACAATTAGGCAGCATTCTTAACTTTCGAAATATAAAGCTACTAAAAATAGTAGCGGTATAGCTAGCTTTATCTAGCTGAAATGCGAGAAGTATTTTATTATTATTAGAAACGTGAATACACATGGTAGTACACATTGCAAACAATAAATGCGTCATAACGCTTCTGCATTAGATTATCAGAATGCGATACGTGTTCTGAAATAATGTTATGGCCTGGTGTCGGATCTAGCGAACATTTCAATGAAACTACTGAAATATGCTTCGGAGCTGCAAACTATTCCTTGTATCTGAAGATCTAAGTTCCTCTCAACGCGCGTCAGCCAGAATGAATTGTTTGACTCAAGTTCTGATCATAATCTCTCAAATCCGCAACTCGGGAGTGGGATACTAGGATTCAAAGAGATCGTTTTCTTTTATTGGTCATCTATCGTGCTAACACAAGTGCGCAAGGTGCAGTAACTTATGTTAATTCGCATAGCAAACCACCTCAGCCTATATAGCAGTTCCAGGATTCCAGCAATGTGAGAACTTTGCCAAACACCCTGCGAATTGTTCGTATACATTTGTATAAGAAATGAGGAACAAAACAGGAAGTTTACCCTTTTTGTTTACCTTGATGCTCAGCCAGTGTTTGAATACATTTTATTCCAATGTGTTTTTTTTATGCAAAACCACGCCACTATTGGCTGAGCGTTGCAGCTTTGCAAACTTAAGTCTACTCTATCGAAAGAAAAAGCTGAAAATAGATTTGTGTGTGATATAAATCCTATGAAAACATTGTGGACAAACTTCCTTTACTGTCATTAACATCGCAATAATATTACCTTATTTGATCTAATGGTTAATCGACAAGAGCAGTCTTTTTGACGCGTGACAAAAAGAGACAGCTGTATCAAATTGATTTCACGGGAATCTCACGGCACTTACCATATGTTAGCAGAAGGCGCGTACAGTTTAGTACACGCTATTTAAACAATACCATCTGGTTAGATAAAAACTAGAATGCGTGCACCAGCACAACTGTCTAGAAAACGATACGAGGCCATGTGTTCCACGAGTAGATTACAAGCTCATAACTGGAACAGCTAGCAGTCATAACTTAGAAATTCAATTCGATTTGTAGCAGTGGTAAGCTTCGATAATAAACATGCAAATGGGAATGGTACTGGTTTGCTGGAGGGTCCGAGGGCAGAGGGTCGCATTCACCACCTGCACCGCTAATTGCTGCGGTACACAAACAGTTACTCAGCACCTAGCACTGACCTCGTATGTTCCATAAGTAAATACTGTTACGATGTTCCTGATTATATCAAAACGCGCCGCATAGCTTCTTGTATCTCTTATTAAATCTTGTTCTTCGTGAAAATTCCTTTGTATCTTATTAGTTTGTTAACGCCTTTCTATTGTGTAGGATTTCTTATTAGCGCACTTGGGATTCATGTTTTTAATTAAGAAAACTACTTAAGCTTCTTACCGGTAAAGTTTAGCTCGATTTATAAATATAGAGCCTTTTCAAGCGGAAAATGGGTACCTAAATAATAAAGGGTAGTATCAATATAAATATAAAGTCTTTAGTCTTCTTTCTGTGTGATTTGATTGTGCAGAATTATTTATTTATTTAATATGTATTCTTGATTTGTTTTTAAATCGCGGTGCAAAAGCCAATCAATAACACTTTATATATTCAATCAGCGTTATGTTTCAAACCACATCTTCATTACTGATAGATGTTAGTTTGTAGATGCTTTATATCGCAGACTCCCATAACGGACATCATACATATCGAGGATCCAATAGATAATAAATCCCATGAACACATTGTGCAGAATCAATGGGCAGGCGTGACCTAACGCCAAAAGGCAAATTGCTATTGTTTATAAACAAGCCGCGAACACCTTTCATGAAACAATACCCTAGGAAGTTGGAGCGCATTTGTCTACTTGTAAACACAGATAAGCATGTGATATTGTAAATTTACTGACAACGAAACTTAACAGAGAATTCCTACCAGAATTTGCAAGGCGCCAACACATATCAATGTCCGTAATGTGGAAACATAGCTTCCTGTTGGCGTATGGAAATTCCTGGCGATTCAGGCTAATATTCCTCATATCTGAGAATGCAGAAATTTTCTTTGAACAAACAAAGGATAATTTTGTTTGGTCTAAGGTCGGTTCTATGGACTTTCGAAATATTTCAATACTCCAGTACCTAAGCTATGCATGTAAATGCTAAGGGTCGCATTCTCGGTCTCAATCATGAGCACGGATCCGATAAGTGCGGTGTAACAATACATTGTGTAAGACGTCTAGACACATTAGTTTTTATAAATGGAGAGGTTTTATCAGATTAGAGAGTGGTCTCGCACCTATGGTGATAATGAAGAAAAATCGTACTCTGGGGCACGAGCGAGACTCATAGATAAAGATTTTCTGCAGAAGACTAACAGAACTATGTACAGTCGTTAAATTGAAAAAAGTTTTAACGACCAACGGTCATATTGACATTGTCGTGCAAATGTAATAACGTAAAGGACATGAAAATGCAATAAGCACAGGATATATCAATGGATCCTACTTCCGTCAAAGCTCGTGAAGCGACTGCGTGCGTAGCGGTCACGGTATAACAATCCTGACGGTACATCTTCGATCGACATCATGTTTTATGTATCACCTTTGTAAGCGCACTGGGTTTACAATGCTCGATAAATATAGACGAGGTGACAAATCATGGCTTCCAAGGAAACTTAACAAAGTCTTTGCATCGCTTCTACGAGAAATTATAGCGAGCTTTGCAAGACTGTTTCAAGTCAGAGCGTAGCTAATTTAACTGAAGGCTGAATAGAATATTAGGATGGGAAACGTTTAACCGCTCGTCAATTTATTACTTTCCGTAGGCAGTATTGAAACGTGTCGATTAGACCGACCGGGCAATTACCATAAGGTATTGTACATGAGAGTTTCGCTGGCTGCAAGTGCACCCAACAATTTCTGCGTCGCTGGTATTGAGTTACGACGGGGCTAGCTGATGCTGCGATGGTTTATAATCCGGTCCATCTCTTCCGCCCTTGTTGGTCCGATCTCGTGTCGCCGGCTAACGGTCGCAGATACATCCGCGTTATTAATCTAACCATTGTATTAGACGTGAACATCTCTCGCAACGTGTGCGCATTGATAACAGTAATGGTGGTCCCGGTTCATAATGCAATCAATAACGTAGTACTGTTATTAGACACCTTATCTCTGTATAAATATGATTTTTTTATCTCGAGAGTATGTTGTAATAAGGGTGAGTATGCTGTCAAATATGTTAGAAGCAGTGCCCGCCCACAGGCTTCACCAGGCGGCGCTGTTCACCTACCCTCTCTCCAATTATGATAACCATCACTCAAGGCGAGCGGAACGAAAGGGGGCAGGCACCGGTTAAAACGTGAAATTACACTTCAATTTTTACTCGACGTCTCGGCACACAATAAAAAACAAATATTCTCATGGAGTATCGACGAAACGTGACCGGCCTTCGTCAAAATAGTCGGCCGTTGTCTCGGCGGCGCTTTACATCGCGCCAAGTGCTAAAGTGTGAAACGCTGCAGTGTTATGGTCTTCGCGTCACGATTATTGAATAATGACTCGACAAATTATTGGCGTCAATGCCGAGCTTGCCCAATTATTTATCTTTCACGCTGTGTTGTCACTACGGAACAGTCAAGTGTTTTATAACTTTTATGCAACACTTTCACATGTTCTCAAAGAAAGGCGGACACGATCAGACTAATTTTATAGAGGCGAAAGTTTCGATATTTGGAACAACGGCTTTATGCGAGGTTTACGGAATGGATAGAGCTAAAACTGTGCACATATGTATGTAGTCTTAGACTTGGAATAACATGTTTGAGACGCGTGCAAAGCCTCTGGCAAAAACAACTACGAAATTATTTTAACAAAATGTATTCAATAATCCTGGGCGCTAACTAGTATATCGTGGCTCATGCGTCAGTGTTATAAAATATTAGTCTCTCCTTATTTATATCGAGGCTCGTTAACTTAGACCGCCGAAGGGTGTGTCCATTTATATCTGGTTGTCGAATGTGTTTTTACATGGGCAGCGAGTGTTATAACAATTTCAACAAACAACCGGCCATCATCTATCAAAAACGCTAACGAGCTCTGATACCGCGGCAATTTACAATCACCACGCTCCACTCCAATAATATGCGATGATTCTGATGAAATACAATCCAAACTAGATACAATATTAATGGCGTCAAAATATTTATGGCTCGTGGAAACGGCGGCAATTATATCGAATTTCACTGATGACCTTGTAAAAAGTGGTTCTGGTTAATCTGACAGGTCTGTACTACTGTTATGAACCCAATTCAATAATTATAAATTACCGGAATCAATATAAACAAAATATTTGTCTTCAAAACAAATCTATTACAAATCTTAGCGTAATCGAATTTTAATATAGCATCAATTGATCTCTATCTAGACAGAGCGGTTGTTTATAGGTGATAGGATTGAATAGCCACAGATTAACCAGGCTTTACCTGAAGTACTTTGGTTTGAGCCTAATGGACGCTGAACAGTGGAAAGCTCTTCCGGGAAAACCATACATGGAATATTCATGAAGAATGAGCATACCGGCATTCTGTTCGACGTAAGCATTCTTATTGTAAGAGCTTTATCTTATTACCAAAATACAACAAATTTCTTTCATATAAAAAAAGGTATTTGATGAATTCTCATATAAAATGGAATAGTTACTTGCTGGGGAGTTCTATAATTTCCTTAAAGCTTTTTAATATACCGCGATAACTCTTGAAAATTAAAGTCGATCGCGTAAAACCACCGGAACAGCTTTCATTAACGCGTCATAATTTTCAGTGACACTAAAAACTAAATGGCAGATTGCTGGTGCAGCACTATGCAGCTATAGCCATAATGGCAGCCGCTATAGCAGAATCCGTAAAAGTTACTGCTAAAGACTCATTTCTCCGGGCTCCAGGGGTGTATTCAGGAAACTTAAACATCTTAAACCTCTGAAATATTAAGCATCAAGTAGTGCAAGGAGGAAGGAATTCCTAGACGTGTTAGTACGAAACCCCCTGTGTAATTCTCCTTACTACATAGCTCAGTGAAGCGGTAGTAGAAATCGCGAAGTTATGTAGCAATCTCATGCTGCTGACTTTATGGTCTTACCACGGACGTTATTCTGTTGCGCACAAGTGTCACAACATTTTTATCCGCAAGTCCTTAATTTACATTGTAATGTAGCAACTTTGAAAATTACCGCATCGTAAACGATCGCGTTATAATGTTGCGTTTGAAACGATAATTATCGATCATCGTTTATTCAAGTGTATGCCATATGCTGTATCATTATTCTATGAATGCAACTTTCGGTTTTTCGAAGAATATCAAATCGTTCAGATGGTGCAATAATAGGGTCTTCATTTTTTCAATGCCCTCGCCCTAAACTTTTTACGCGTGCAGTTTATTTGAAGTGAACAACAGGCCAGTGGTTATTTAGCTTTTGATAAAAAATTATACCGTTCCTTTTAATGATTCAATTCAAAACTTTTGTGCACCGGATATGACCATACACTTTTTCGCTTTGCTCATTAAAACAAGGATACAGCGTAACGCCAACGGCATCCGCGCATTTACAGCATGGCTGGAATAGAAAATGAATAAATAAAGTTTTGAATAGGAGATCACGAACCGGAAACCGCAATACCAATAGACATAAAATGTACTTATTTACAAAAAGTAATAATTATGTAGTCGTACACTACACATAAGCACTGCTTATTTAACATACATATTTAGTTTAGATTTTATAGAGTTACATATTTTCTTTATAAGAAACCAGTTTCTGCCCGAGGCTTCGCGCGCGTTGTTGTCATGGTTACTATTAACGGTAGGTAAATTCTATCCACTGGGAACTGATTAAAGGGATAAAAAATATGTTTTATTCTAGGCCTAGAAGTAGAACTACCTGTATGCACAATTTCAGCACGATATGTTTGCTAGTATTGGCACAAAGAAGTTACAAACATAAATCCATACGCCCAAACATTCAAACATTTGGCATTTATAATTAATATTAGTGTTATAGTCTGATGCGCAAGTTTCGCATCACCCCCACGACTTGATCCTCCCGCGGCGATGAGGATTTTGTTGATTATTTTTTTTATACTGCAGTACCTAAGAATGATATTCCGATAATTCAATTACTTGCTTCCCATAGTAAAAACTTTACCTTGAAATCACCAGCGTTATTCACCGCACCTATTAAACTCCATAATAGACTGAAGTATTCAACAAATCCCGCTGGTTAATTAGGTTGAGACAAGCGAATGGATATTCTTTCTCATTACAGCTGGTGGCTCTCATTAGGCGGGGATATGTCAACGTGCGTACCCCCGGCGACCGGTCGTTTGTCCTGTCGCCGTGTGCAAGGGGCATTTTTCAACGCGAGGATTAAACAATAGTTGCATACGGGAGCTGTTTACTGACTTGCATACGGGAGCTGTTTACTGACATGCGCGACGTTCGAGAATGTTCGGATTGCGAGGCATGGGAGGCTTTCGGACAAGAATTTGCGGGATGTATTGTTTCGGATGGTGGATGGCACACATTTTAGAAGGCCTATATCTGTGACAGTGAGAAAATCCGGCTGCGGATGATGCTGGAGATGATTATTTTAGGATCGCATTTTCGTTCATCAATTAATTTCTTGTATTCAGCTAAAAAATACTCGGAATATAGTTAGTTTTGAAGAAAATTCAGCAAAAAGTCTAAGTCGGAACCATAATCACGACAAAGGGAATGGAAACTATTCGAAATGACCCGTAAAATTATCGTTCGAACTTTGATCGCCTATAATTTTACCATATTGAGTCAAAATTCAACGACACAAGGCTCAAATCATGTTGATAGTCGTTTCGTAGAGCCACAAGCCCGTTGTGACGTAATAAATACGCGCCAACGCACCTGCTTTTGCGCGCGCAATGACAAATAGTTGACGTTCCCGATCGAGTGATTACAGGCATTTTGTTTTAGCTCTTCACTGGTCGAGATTAATGTTTTAAAGCTATGTAGGCAGTTATAACTTCGAGTAAGTGCATTGGTCAAATAGGAGAGGACTGATTTACCGATATAATAAATAAAAATATATCATAAAAAGGGGTTCTTTTGGTTGATCACAATAAATTTAGTTCAATAATTCAGTACGGTTGAGAAAAGCCAGCAGCAGAATCTACGTGAGCGGACTGAATTAAACATTTTTTTTATAATTAAATAAAATAAATATTGGTAATCTTCGCCCGAAAATAAAAGAGGAATAGTTAAAAGTTATGCGGTTGTTTTTTTAACAACTGCCTATTGAGCATTCACTCAAGTCACATCTTTGACACTTGAACCTACACGTCCAGAAGGAAATCACACCACTCCGTTCACATAACCTCTCTGAAGCACACAACAATTAACCACTTGGGGTCGCATTATTCTTACAGCGCACACTC
The DNA here is from genome assembly GCA_947044415.1 of Eupithecia dodoneata. Classification (NCBI taxonomy): domain Eukaryota; kingdom Metazoa; phylum Arthropoda; class Insecta; order Lepidoptera; family Geometridae; genus Eupithecia; species Eupithecia dodoneata. The sequence goes on from OX345665.1 coordinate 5,573,252, forward strand.
CGTGGTTACTTACAACGTTACGACTCGCAAACACAGAGCACAGTACAGACATCCAAACAGTATGTGAGTAAACTCTGAACGAGTTTACCTTCTCACCCTTCTTTATTGCAAGACTAGTTTCTGCCCGTGGCTACGCACGCGTTATTTGTTTGGAAACGTTTTAAGGTTATTTCTTTCGCATGGGAACCTTAGATTTATGACGTAAAAGTAGCCTATATTTTATGCCAGGCCCAAAACTACCTGAATGTAATTTCAGCCCCATCCATTCAGTAGTTTTGTCGTGAAAAGAGAACAAACATCCAAACATCTAAACCAAAGTTTCACATGTATAATATTAGTGTGATAGTTTGATTTGCAAATACCTTGATAGATATAGAAAAATAAACCAGAAATCTTACGCTTATTCAATATATTGATAAGAGTGTCTAATGTGACTCTGACACAACAGGCAGTTCCCAACATTTATTTCTTAAATCCTGGTTTTGCCTTTCATTAATTAAAAATGGGACTATTTTCTGACTCGTTCGTTATTATTATTGTTTTCTGTTTTCTTAATTTTACCAAACTTACTTTGAATTTGCCTAACGTGCCTAATTTATTTCATTCAGTTACACCTACTGCTATCTGTTGTGCCGTCCTCTGAAAATATGGACGATGGACTCTCTGACGATGATGACGTCAGGATACATAATTTGGATACGGGAAGCAAAAGACCGCGTGATCCATTGCTACAAATAAAATGGTGAGATAGATCCGATCAAGAAATTAAATTATCCAAGAAATCGTGATGTTGTAAGTACCTACCTTAGCTGTACTTCTACTGGTAAGTGGCGACACTTCTTCTGTGCTTACCGTATCAAATTTCAATTTGCATAATAAAGTAAAAGCTCATACGCCGATACAAGCGTGCGCACGCCTCACATTAACAAGATTAAGTCAACATTACGTGACGTATCTGCGAGGAGACTGTTTGCTGTGCGTTCCGCTACGGCCTACAGTATGCATAACTAGGTATATCTTGTCTACCTTTACCTACAAATGTGGTCGTAAGCACAGTGATGCACAGAATAATATAAGTTTCGTTTCAGGTGGAAAGCGTTTGGCTCTAGTGGACGTTCTTATCTCCTTAGTTGTAATCTACTATGTCCACGAAAAGGGTCGGAATGGTCGGAGGGATGACTTGGTAGGCCGAGACCACCAAAGCAACAAGAAGGCCCAGTTTGCATCAGATCCGAGACCAATCAAAAGCCAATCACCGTTAGAACATAAATATTTAAAAATCCATTTCTAGATTCCAAAATGTCAATTTTATGAAGTCGAACGCTTCCGTTGTAAGCATCGTAAAAGTCGATCGGCAACCAAATGTCCATTTCATGAGGTCCGAGCGTTCACGGGTGGTCCCAGTGGTTTCACCCAGCGGGTGTCCAACTCAACTCTTTACAATGCCCATAATTCAGTGATTCGCGCGAATACTAACTAGACATCGCTTAACCGAGGCGACATTCTATACCCGAGAGGAAACACTAAAACAATCTTAGTCAAGTTACAATCTTTGTTATTAATGCGAAATTATCCTTCTCCTTTCATACAAATGCGAAAGCTTGTTTGTTTGTGTTTGGCCTTAACTTTCTTCTAAATGTATGAGATGGGTTGGCATGGGTGGTAATAGGACTAAAGTTAGAGGAGGCCCAAAATAAAATGAGAGTTTGAAAGTTAGGTCGAAAAAGTCTTTTATAAGTTGTAGTTTATTTTATTAGTTTGTGATTAGTGCAGTATAACCAGAAATTCTCAACTCACTGAAAAGGTTTGACAGTTTATCCAGGTCATCTTCCGTTTTCGTGGAAAACTCATCATTACAACGTAAAATTCGCGATAATACAGGAAACACTTATCAGATGCAAACATAACATTGTAAACGAAAGATGCTTAGCAGGATAATCTTGCAATAATGAGACTGTTGAGATTGCGTGACGGAGAATTAAATGACTTTGTGGTTAGTTTCAATTTGCGGCCGTAGCTCGACTTGCTTGTTAGAGGGAAGCCATAAAACGGTTTACGGCAGTAAGCTTGTAAAATGTCTAAAAATATATTGCACACTAATGAACATTTTAATTGAATTCGCGAATGCCTAGATTGGTCATTATATTTCTTAATGGTGCTATTAATTTAGTTCGTGATACAACAAATTATGACCGACTTGAAAATGTTAGAAGTAAGATCTCTACCAATCAGGGCTGAAGAATAAATAATTTGTGTGTAAATTTCTTGTCGACTGTAGGTATTTGAAATTTTTATTATTTGATGGTAGTGACATATTTAAGGTTGAAGTTAATGAATACTTGTGTTTATGTAGTGTCGAGAAGGCCACCAGCAGAGAAAGGTTGTGATTAGATGTTAGCGTAGCACCACTTGACGTCAACCTCACGAAGTTCTCGGCACAAGTGCATTCAGACACTTAACATGTAGCCGCATTCATACACCGTAAATACCACTAAATATGAGGGAATGTGAAATAATGCAGAGGATTAGGAACTGTACAAACAAAATACGATACGAGTGCTATTCAGTAAAGCTTTACCAAGCTTTTAGAAGGCAATTTTCATACATCACAACTCCACCGTGGGGTTTACAATGTTTGTACTGTTCACATATTTAATAGTTCCGGCATCGTTTTGTATCGGTTATCTCTGTTTATCCTGAAAGCTTTGGCGGAGTTTTAACTTTTGCATCCCTTTTGTAAAGTAGTGCTGCACGGAGTGCTTTTGTAAGATAATAAAATTAAAAATCGTGTTAAGAATTTTAGTTCGAAATGTACTATGTAATACCTATTTGTTTTTAATGTATTATTAGGACGAGCTTGTAAATATTACTCACCTCGAGCAAATGTGTACTGAACTTTTATTTAGCTGGCTTGGCAAAAATGTTAAACTTTTCTAATAGAGTCCGTAAATAAAGTCTGCGTTTAAGTTTGGTTGCGTTTTCCTATTCTTCCATAGTCGTAGATATTAAAATTATGATGAATTTTATGTCAGCTGGGTTGTTAGAAAAGAATAAAGCAGAGGCGCTTTTTATGAAGCTAAAGAGAATAACGCTGAATTTTTTTTCCGAATATTCATTTTCATGTTGTAGTATTTTACATTTCACCTTTTACACGGCCTCAGGAATAGATAAAAACATTCCATTTAAACACAGCATTCATAATAATCTGTCCATTAAAAGTTTAATTTATTTAGGTATTTTGTCACATTTTCTATATTTGATCTACGGCCGTATCACAATCGTGACTTAACAAAATGTCGACAGTTTTTAATCTAGGTTACTATAAACCGACACAACTTTGAATTTTTTATATACAAAGGGGAAAAAACACAAAGACAGGTGGAAAATATTTAATTATATTGGAATCATCGATGGAAAGCACAGAAACTCGAAACAATTTTTGTTTTTGTCTAAGGGTATGCGACGTGTTTAAGCAATTATCGTTTTGAATCGTCTATCTTCTGATTTAGGATTGTGATTCAGCTGTAATACGATATATCCTCCCGAACACATCGATATGTATTCCTAGAATCCTCAGAGCTCTCGCAAATCCTCCGTAAGATACAGCCTTAACCACCACGACCTATTCAATTTGGTGCCGAGCGCGCAATAAAGGGATATGGCGTTAGCAGTCAATTCGAGCCAAAGCTATTACCCACTTAATGAAGGATACAAGACAAACTAGCTTCGAAGGAAGCCATCAGAGGCATCTACGCGCCGTGGAACCACTTTACTGGAAGCACATTGCCGTTTTAAGGAATCTTTACACAATGCGACGTCTCATAGCAATCGGTTAAGAAAACTCGAAGTTTCAGAATGGATGGGAAACCTTTATTGCAAATATTTAAAACATTCACACTGAATTTCGATTCATTGCTTAAACGAATTATCATACATTAAATGGTTTTAAAAAAAATTACATTAATTATTAATCTAAGCTTATTTACGTTTTTAAACGAAATAAACTTAATAGATTTAACGATTGTAAAGAAATTTTGATATTGATACTTTTAACTGTGGTCTAAAAGCGACCTTTAGCAGTAAAATGAACTGATTCCCTTAAGTTTATAAACGCTATAAAATCTTTCATTTACCCGTCTTGAACAAGCCAATACTGAAAAGCCGTTCGATATGAAAGCTCCCCTAAAGGTCTACTAATTTCTGTGTGCGGCAGAGCGCCTCAGATAATACACTTAACTACTAACCTTGTTTGTTCAAAGGCAAGTGCAGTTGTTGGCATTAGAACATAACTATGCGTATTAGACGAAACTTTGTTAATGTTTAGGAAGTTTGCGAGTCAGGTGGGTATCGAATTGAGCTAAAGGATTCCGCAACCTCATAAAAAAATACACATATAATATTAGAACAAACGCAATAATAATAATAACAGGAAGTTTCTCTCTCTGCAGCCCTAGTCGCCGGTTGCTTGAGCCTAGCTTCGCGGCCGTTGATCTACCGTTTTGGTATTTTTTTACTGTATAATAGTTTTCTACATTAAATGGTTGAGTTGTATATAAAAAATTTACATATTTTACTGTATTTTTTCTCCCGTAAAAAACGTATTTTATAACAAGATTTGGAATAAAAGTAGTGAAATAATAGTACCTAATGCTAGACAATCCACACAGCATCGTCTACCGCTAAGCTCAACAGAGCTAGAGCTAGAAGCTAGCTAGCTTTATTTACGCTAAGGAGCGTAAATATATGTCGCAATTATATAGGGTACTGATAATATCTTAAGTATGGACTTTTAAACAAGTTTGTATGACAAAACATTAAGTTTTGTGTGAAAGGTGTGAAGGGGTTGTAACAAGAGTTATTTAATTTTAATGAGGACGGAAGGAAACATTTCATTATTTCGAATTCACTCCTTGTTAGCGACACTTCAGACGTTTATGCGCACGCAAAGATAAAGGTTCAATTAAATAAAGTAACATAAAACATACCGTTCGAATTAAGTAATTTGGTAAGTAACGACGGGCGATCCCAATCTAAGCTATAAAGCTTTTTACTCAAGAGTTATTTTTAATTATTATAATCGATATTGTGGAATTACTTTTATTTGACGTGTAATTTTCTTACGAGTGATGGCGGGTGGAGTCACGCAATCTGTAGATGTGTCGAAGTTGGCCGACGGGGGGCGAACATACGAGATAACCTCAGAGTAATGAACGAGAATTTCAGTAATGCCAGCATGAATGGTAAGTAGAAAGAAAAATCTGCACGAATTTAGTTCTTCCGATATAGTTAATTACCAAGCACTGAAATAGAAACGAAATAGTAAAGCTACGTGGGTTCTTAGAACCTTTTCAATTGCCTTTTTGTCATTCAATGAAATATTTTTGCACTGTTTTTAGCCAGAGATAATTTCACTAGGCAATGTTCATTGCTGTTCATGCTAGACAAGCTGGTCATTTTTCTTGCTCTACGTCTGATCATATCAGATATCTACTGGAATATAGTATAATTAATAATTTACATTCATAATGGCGGCTAACGAGCGCAGATCGCCATCGGATAGTTAGCACTGCCACGCCACCGCTAACTAGAGGATGATTTGCGTAAACATTACGATGATAATCTTAGTTTTGTTTTTTACACAAGAAAAGATCACTAATTATACCGGTTGCCACGTAACATGAGTACTAAGCCGAAAGGGGTGATTCTGGATTCCACATTCTTAGCATACACGCAAGCTAACTGTCGTTTAATTTTACACTTTTCGTGAGTTTTGCTAGATAATTATTCTCTATACAATAGCAAAACAATTGTCAAAATCGGTCCTTATATTGACGGACAAATCGACGAACGTAAAATAAAATACACAGACACAGCCAAACATAGAACCTTTTTTCAAACCGACAAAAAAATATGACATTTATAAATCATCAATAACAATATCTGTCCATAGTCAGATATGAGCCTATTGAGCCTGTAGACATTTCATCGTAATATGTCAACAATACGCCATCTACAAGTTCCAAACAAAACCTTTCTAATAACAGTAATATCTCAGTAAATAACAGACAATCAGAAAATTGGTTTATTTAGGCGTACTTTAGTAACTTTTCCCAGTGAATCAAACAACTCCCGAGGGAAGAACCAAAACTAATTCCATGTGTGCCGCGGGCGAACAGCCCGTAAATAATAAATAGTTATAATCAGTTCCTGTCACGGATTATTGTGTGTTCTGATCATAAAGCAAAATATACAACTGTTTGCTGCGTACAACTACATAATAAGGTACACCCATTTTAAAAGTGTCTCATTTAGATACTCTAGTGCTAATAAACCTATAAAAAACAAAATAATTGATTAGATAAAGTGCCATTAAAATGCATTTAATATTTACATTGAAATTTGACCAAAAAGCTGGGCTTGGTGGACGCTAAATTGCTCTATCGTCATGACGTCAGTTGGCCGTGCACGTACTAAATATATGTGCTGATGTTGCTGAGGACAGTTGATAGTTTTTAATTGACCGTATGATGAAGGTACTTTGCGCCTGCAATTTCATGGCGTTAAAAAACAGATTAAAAAAAACTGAAACCTTTGAATTGAATTCCAACATTTATTTTGTTATTTTATAAACTAAACCTAAAAATTTTGACTGCTTTTTGCCTAAGCTATTTCGACAATATACATACGTTTAGATTTTTACTCATATAGAGTAAAAACCCTATTATATATTATCCTCTATCTACTCGTATCTCATATTATTTGTGACATTATGTCTCTGTCTTGGCTAAACAAAAGTTGGCTCATTACTGGAAAAAAATGAAATATTCTTAGACAAGTTTCCTTTTATTCCAGTAATGTACGATATAGGAATTAATTTACAAATACCCATATAACTATACGAGTTTAATTGATTCAGTCAGTCATATCATGCCAATCGAACAAGTTTTCTAATCTCCAGGGGCCAACGAGAAATAAACAAGTGATGGTAAATTAAATGTGTATGCTATCGGGGAATGAATACAAATGTTGCACAAAGGCAACAGCATTTTCAAAAGACTTCTTAATGAAAATGTCGCCTGTACTTTAAGTGTGCGTTTATCCAATGTTGCATTTAAACTGCGTTAAATGACGTAAAATGTCGGACAGGATTCTAATTTTAATAACCTACACAAGTAAACAGAATTGGAACGAATTGTCAAGACACGAACAATAGAACATGATATTGTATAATAACGCCTACATTCGCGAAGGAAACGTATTCAAAGCCTCCCATTTCTGTACAATTCGATATCCTTGTTTGTATTAAAAGTATAACGAGCGATTTCACGCGTCGAATGGTATTCGCAGGCTTGAGAAACCCACAGAATAGCTAAAGCTATATATACGTAGAGCGAATAAAACATTTTCATACTTAAACACGTAAGAGAAAAGCAACGAAATTAAATACAATTTTCAGTTTCCCCGCGTAAATTCAAACTTTTACTTTATACGGCAGCGGTTTCTAATTACAAACATCTGTACGATTCAACAAAGATGAATTTGCATAATCTTCGCACGCTGCGACAGAATACAATTAGCATTAAAGCAAACTACGACAATACAAGCGAAAGGTTCTATCATATGTATCATAACAAAAATCTGTAACGTTAAGCTGAATACATGAGTAGGTAGAGTTCAGACGACAGTTGTGTTTAATAGCTGACCCGGCGGATGAACGAAAGAGTTGAGCTTTGCTTCATTAAAATAATGGGGGAGGCTCCGTTCGCAATGAAGTAGGTAAATAAAATATCAACATTCCGCCAACGCTCGCACGAGCCTGATGGCACGCGTTCATATTTCCTTTAATAAAGTTCGGACATTACGCAAAAAAATGTCAACCGATGCAGAAATTAACTGCCGGGTAAAGCTTTTTAATCCCGACCCTTAGTTAAACATAATTTCTGTGCGAGGGTTAAAAAAAATCCTGTAACACATGGCGGGGTTATTTATAATTAAAAGTAAAATACCGCGCGGATTTTCTAAAATAATTTGAGAGTAAAAGCTCTGCCTAAAATGTTTTCGTAACTTTTTTACTGATTCGAACATCCGCAATAAGATAAAGCTTGTAAGTAGAGGATTACGAAATGTGTTAAAGACGGATGGAAATTTTGAGCAGTGCGTGCGATTTCATCCTACGCTTAAGAGTGGGCGAATTCCAATATCGAGGTAAAAGCCGGCTCGTTAAGACAAATCTTAGAAAACTTTATTGAATGAACATTACCATTAGCTTTTGTCAATAACTTTACTTGTACAGAATGTAATTCTCTTTCGAGTCTAAGGCATGTGTTTTTGTAAAAGATAATCCAGCTATTACATTGTAATTGACGTTTGTGACTGAAGTTTATAAATTTTACATCGAAGATAACCAAAAAAGCTGCTAATTATCAGCTTTTTTTTGTGAAGAACACTGGTCTTAGAACTTTATTTAAATTATGATTACGATTTCTAAGACGTGAATAAACATTAGAACAGTTTTCTTAATACCTACCTTTAGCAGGATGAAATAATGTTTCAGAAAAGACCACAGTGTACAGAAGCCTGCAGTAGTACCTACTACCTACTTAAGGTCCTTAAAGACTATACCCCGTCCACTCTTTTATTTGCTTTTTGACCAACAATCACAAAATCGATTAAAACTTCTTCATAAACAAAATCTATTGTCATAAAAAAATGAATCGGCAAGCATTAGGATATGACCATTTGATTGTCAGTCGAACTACGAAACAGCAAATAAGTAGAGTACACATTTAAATCTTAGTACACTCGACTGTAGTACGTAACTTCCATCCATACTCAATCATCCAAATCACACAAAAAGCTATTCAAGCATACCTCCATTCGCATTATACCATTAGACAGCGCATCGCAACTATTGCAAGCTCTTCAATTGACTCATTGAATAATTTAAACGAGAGGCTGAATGACGAAGCGATCGGTAAGTGATTCGATTGTTCATTGTTATGATGATTATATTCATTTTGATTGACTTCGAAAGCCCAATAGGTTAATAAGACCTTTTAGCAGTTACGTAAACCACTTGGCGAAATAGAACCGAGACAAAATATTTGGATTCGTCATAATCTTTACGTAGCAAGGGTAGGTATAGAAATATTTCGCTCTTGAGCGATAAGACCGCCAATTGTATCTAGTTTTAAAGTTTTTATTTTACATTGTTATTTTATACTAAGTGTGCAATAAAGAATTATCTATCTATTTCTGTAAAGCCAAGATGAAAACTTGACACATTGACACATTCTATACTTCAGTATAGAATGTTTCTAAAAGTTTAAGTTTATTTTCAAAAAGCTTTTCTATGTACCAATGTTTTACATTGCTTTCGGAAACAATGTAAACATTCGGGTTTCAATGAATCAACCTGACCCTTGTCACCGAGTGCACAATATGCAATATTAACCCTTTATTTCCCGTTTCGGTGTAGCTCGTTATTTATGATGCGCCCGCGCACGGAACACGCACAAACGACAAGAGATCCGCCCCGTGCGTGTCGCCTTATCGAGCGTCTCGCCAAATTAACCCGCAAAATGAAGATATACGACACAGTAATACAATGTGATTTATTCTTTACTTAATCATGTTCGCGGCCAGTGTTTTCGAGGGTTAGATGCTATCACCCGGTAATACATCTCGAGCGTCAAAAATATATTTAACGGAGGCGTAATAAATCGTATTTATTCGCGATGATTCTTATTCCTGTAGTTTTATTTTTACAAGCAATAAATCGGTCTAAGCAAAGAGCACATAAAGGAGAGATACATCAAAGGAGTTTCTTTCCTTTATAAAGCCCATTACTCTGTGGGAGACATCGCGACTATTCACAACTCGGTGGGTGTGATCCGTTTCAACGCACAATGAATACGAAATAAGAAATCAACGCAGCCGCACTTACCCCAGGCAATTTTCTTTCATAGCCGATATTTCTGCGGCATAAGAACCGCTCTAAAATATGTAGCGGCACGAACTTGATTTTTTGGTAAGCGTGCAATATTGAGCGTTATACACGTTTAGCGCACTATAACGAAACCAAAATGCTGTAATAAATCTAAAAGTCCATTTTCATATAAAAGAAAACCGATTAAGGAGCTTTTCCCGATACCGATCTCGAATGAAGCTATATATTTTCATGATCGAGCGAATCCGAGATCACAGACGGCTGACGGCTGGTGCGTAAGAAAATTGAAAAGGAAAACTTTTAGCTACTTTTACGGAACGTATTGTCCCACGGTTCATTTATTTGCATTTCCTTTTTCTCTTACGTTAAAGTTCCCTTGGTACTTTTTTGAAGCTTTTATTTAACTTGCTCTTTTATACAATAACGTCTACTATAGTGCCTGGCTTATGTGCAAAAAGGGGAATTACAGCATCAAAGCTCCGAATATCTAACACGAATTCCACATTTACACAATTTCCGACGTTCCTGTCCTGCCTGTCACCATTCAGTTGAAGAGACTTGTAACTTGGTGGAATTTCGATATCGATGGTGTTTTATACGAAGAAAAATGGCCTCAATGGAAAATATAGCATAGTCACGTTTATTGACAAACCTGATTATAAACCTGCTATCTGTGTGCGTGTCTAAGCGACAACTGTTCTTTTACCAAAAGGGCTTTCATGTGCCGATAACTGGAAGATAGACAAATCGACTGTATTAGACCTCTATCGACTTTTCGTTTATCTCTGTAATATTTCATATACTTTCTTTGAATTAAAAGATATATTTTTCATCATAAAACGATGTCAAATTAATTCTGGAGAGTATTCTCATAAGCGCAATCAACATGCGACCGGACGCGTCATAAATAAGAAGGCGCTATTATTTCACGACTATCCAGTTTTATTATCTACTTTAAACGTTTATCAAGATGCTCATAAAATTTTGAGCGTTTCATTCCAGAAGATAATTTCAATTCGGTATTGTGGAGACGGCAATACCAAATGATTTACGCATAAATTAGACAATGATTGTAAAGGTGTAACGGGTTAGAACAACCTTTTTACTGCTACTTAATGACAAAACTATGGTTCGTTTAGATCGGTTTAATTTAGTATGGACTCTACATCACTTTGACATTAAAAATACTATGATTTTGAATGATTTGAACATCTTTAACATTTTGTGAAAGGGACCATGTTTAAAGTTTATGTAGGTTACATGGGAAAATCATAATATTGTTGGCCTATGTAAGAAGATTGAAAAGGCCTGCTTTGCTCTGGACCGCCTCTCGTCAACACTGAACACAGACATGGTAAGGTCTACTTCGCGACAGTGCACCCACGCCTGCAATATGTGGCATTTTGGGGTTCTGCAGAGGACGCTCTATGAAACTTCATAAGAGGCAATGAGAGCGACAGTGAGGGTACCAAACGCATCAGCTTGACCGCTGTTTGAAGATCTCGGAATGATGACTGTCCCTGCCATGGTTAGATAAAGCGGCTTCTAGGCCGCTTTATACGCAAGAAGCCACCTGGAAGAGTACGAGAAGCGTGACGATGGTCATCAGTATGAGAAGAGACATCCCGCTTCCAAAGGGTGACTCACGCACTGCTAGCTCGAGCACGTCATGGGGCCAAAATAGTACAACCATCTACCGTCCAATATCACTGACGCTGTTCAACGCTATCCTTTAAGTTTGAACTTGACAAAGTCCTGTGTAAGGCGTACGTGCAAAGTAGGGCAACTAAGTAATTTACAATTTTAGTTCCTTTTGATTCATATTATATGTATGTATTTGATCAGAATTTAACTACTACTATATCTATCTTAACTCATGTATTAAGGCATATATAGATGCCTCTAATACCAAACCCAGTTAGCTCTAAGCTAATAGCGAGCTAAGTAAATCGAAGTGCCTAGCTGCAAGCTCTGGCAATCTAGGGAACTCCAATCAACCGTCACGCTACGCCGCTCCCATAGATACATGGATGTACAGACAGAACCATATTACTCGCAATATAAATAAATAAATAAAGCTGGAAATTTTAGACCACATAGTCCTAAGTAAGCAGAGCTTATGGTGTATGTTATGGGTGACTGTTACACTTTTTAATTTATTTATAATTATTTTTGTGAACACATACATAAAAATACCGATAACTAGATTAAACTAAATAGACCAGACAAATATTTGCAAATCATACAATATTTCCCCAGAGGTAGGAATTGAACCTGCAACTACGTCTCGGGTGGCTTCGCTCACAACGCCACTAACGTCGCGGTGTGTAAGGTAAGAAATAAGGTTGCTATACTCTATATCCTGAGCGTTTTTATTTTGTGAATTTGTATTTTTACATTAATTAAATTTATATCCATTGTACATACGTATAAAATTCGATGATTTGACAAAGACTAGGAAGTATCCTAGTAAGCTTAGCTACTACTTAGCTACTATAAAAAGTATCTTATAGTAGCTAAGGTACTACTTAAGAAGCCTTCTAATCGGTCTTGCTAATAAATTTTTTACAGTGACATATAAATAAAGGCAAGTACAATAAAGATTGAGATGTATCCGTGTTTTTGTTCAGATTCAATTGTGGTATTATTATAATGGTACTTGCTATAGCCTGCGGCCACGGGCGGACAGACTGACGGACAATTTGTTTGTCACTCATTCAAACCTCCAGCTTCATGTGACCTGTGGTTAACAAGCGTACCATTTCGAAACTCATTTACCGTGACAGAACCCGCACTTAATATTCAATTGTGAGAAAATCGTTTCCGTAAGCTGTTTACAAAAATTTTGACGACGAAATTATCTTTCACATAAATTGCTGCGTACGAAAATGTTGACGTTCTCCGCGTGTTCAAATATAATTTCGCTGCTCGCATCGCGCGAGCAGATTAAGGATATTTTTAACGTCATTCCCGATTTCCTAACTGGATTAAACACAGACGAAATTGACAAGCGAAAGGATGGCAGCCAATAAAGGAGATTCCCCAAATATTTCTCTTTCATAAATAGTCAATAAAGCCGTTTTTCCCATGCCCGCCCAGCGATCAACTGCGGGTGAGCCGATACGCGCTGCGCCACATTAAATTCTTCACGTTTAATCAATTCCGGGGTATTGCTTGTGAAAAAATATCAAACTGAAGTGTTTCCTTCCGTATCGACGGCGCTGGGGGAGTAGAGTGCAAACAGTAAATAAATCGTTGGCGCAGTTTCAAAAAGCACCAAAATTGTCGGGGTGGCATCGCGGACACGCCTTTTATCTGTTACGTCTATCAGCCTTCACGTTCGCCGCTTAACGTAAGTAACGGCAAAAAGTTGCCACGAATAAATAATAAGGAGGAAGAAAATGGGTAGATGCGTGCAACCGTGCGGGATTAAAGAGTGCTCGTGGCTGTTCGGATCAGTTGCCTGACCTACTTCCGTCCCGCGACGCAGCCATCATTACGATAAAAGCTCGTTTTAATGAATTAATACTCGTCTAGAGTAACCACCACGTAAAATGTACAGGGTAATATCATGAGATTTTGTGAAAAGCGCGCAACAATAAATTGGTGTGTAAAGTGCACATGAAGATATAGCGGGTCACGATGGCGGCCCGTTGACCGCGCGCTCGTTACCGCTGTTTTATGTGAGGGTGCCGTATCGGCAACAATGCAGCGCAGCCTCTCATAAATACCAAACAATTAGACAATAAATCCCATTTGAATTAGTATTTTTATTTGCACGTCACGTGCGCACGCTCGACCTCCTATCAATTTATGTAGAGAGGCGTCAAACTAAACAGCTCAAAGAAAACAGCGCTATTCTAAGCTCCGGGCGAGAAGAAAGGCTATAATTTCGTTTGCGATTTATAGCTGTCTAACTATGAACAATTTATTCGAATATTTACTTAGAGCCTGCAGAGTTCATCATGTCCGAAATCGAAGTTTGCTGAGAAATAACTAGCACTTAATGTATCAGGAGATGGTATCGAGTACTTAGCATCGGAGCAGATTTGCAACCATTACCGGCCACTCGGGCTGATCAGGGGAGTGATTAAGAAAAACGAATACGAGCTCGAGCGTGACACAAAAGTGGAGCGATAACAGAGGAAAAACGAGCAGAGAATCGCCCCCGAGCAGACGGTATCGGGCCCGCCCGGGAGTTATTAAATATTAAAATAAACTCGCATTCCGACACGAGTCCTACCGATACGCAAGATTACGGCCAACACAATGAGAGCGGCCCGCGATCGCTCCCGAGCCTTATCATATCAAAGCACGAGCCTACATAATTCAACTACGACGGTATTCCCACGAGGGCTTATGCTGATCAAAATTTAGGGCCTGTGTAAACACGAGATGCGGAAAAATCTATGCGAGCCGTCCCTAAGAATTTTATGTAAGCTCTTTTGGAGCTTCTGATCGGGTAAGGCTTCCAACAGCGGCCGAGTTTTCCTAACCTTCGTATAAGATATTTTGTTTGCAATAAATATTGATAGCAGGACGTTTCGAAACCCTATCATTTTCAACGGCAAAATATATTGTTTACTTACCCGGTATTTGCTAGAACTATAATTTCGTGGTTTGGTTGAATATATCAGCACTTCGTTCATTACAAAATTTGAGTGCCTAATAAAGGGCATGCATACTCACGTTGAATGTCAATAATCGCATAACTCACAAGGTTGCAACACCTCTACCAGTATCGGAGGTCCCATCGGGCGCAGAGACACGCCTCCTTACCTGAAACAATACATCATTACAATGTAGGTAACGTGCACTTTATAACACCTACCTTACTGACGAAATGCATTATTAATTCGGCATTAACTTTTCGATAATGCATGCAGAAGCGGTAATTGAAGAGCACATAAGTAAAAGCTGAAACGTCATTGGATAGGAGATTGCAATGATGAATTCAAAACAATGTAGGCTTAACTTTAACAAGTCTTAACTTTTCAAGACGACAATGTAGACTCATCTTTAGCAGGTGCTAAAAATGAGTCTACACTCACAGAGACAGGGTCATATAAAGCAAAGCCCACATACACTTTTGTTTCATTAGGCAACAATATGAAGAATGAATGAATGAATTAACACTTTATTGCACTTAAAACTATAAAATAACACCTTATATCTAAATACAACACATAAAAAGTACAATAGGCGGCCTTATCGCCACGCTGACAGCGATTTCTCCCTGGCAACCTAGGCATGGAGAAAAAGATTTAAGTTAACTAAGAGTTGGTAGTTCACAAACACAAACAGATAGAGAAACATCAAAACAAAAAATAAAAAACAAAAAAAAAAACTATATACATTGCAAGCTACTTAAATTAGAATCTAACCTAACAGATAAACTACAAATAACAATAACTACATACAATAGGAAGGTACCACAGAGATAGAGCGAAGAGATAGCCAGCTTAGAAAATATATATAATTTTCGAGCTATGGAATGAACGAGTAGGTTCTAAAAACTGAATCAATCAAGTAATGATTAATTTATGGTATGGTTTCTTATAAAATATTTATTGGTATAGCGATTCTAGGATATGAATTTAGCCAAAATTCTAAATAACTTTTGACATTAGATTCGATACTATCGCCTATGTGCATTACATCAACAGGTTCGAACTTAGTTAATAACTGTAGTTAAACTTCATAGCATCGCCGTCAAACCGAGTCAGTGGAGTCCCCTAGCGAATGATTTAATTATCGGGACTTATAGACTCGTTAGTCTCGCGAGGTAATTCGAATCAATTTTACCGTAAATTTCAATAACTATTGCGGTGTTATGTTGTTTCAGAATCAATTCGCGGATAATAACGTTCTTACCAAATGAGTTATGGATGAATCAATCAAAAGCATGTTTCGCTATAGTTTTAATGGCGATCCTCACTACGCTAAAAAAGTTATCATTAAAATCTGTGGGCAGATTTTTTCTTAAGCCTTTCTCTTGATCGGGACGCAATACGCTGCGGTATGCGGCACCACGTAGCGTCACGATGCAACGTCGACTGTCTATGAAGCGGTTATTTCATTTTCACACTGCAGCGTGGTAACGAGACAAGCGACGACGACGCCGCGCTCGCGCTGTGCGTAGTACCCACTTCATCGAGCTTGCCCTCCACCGTTGACGCAGACTTCGACGGAAAAAAGACCACTCTACCCGTTTTTCAAACGATTTTGTATCCGGCATCGCATACCGCAGCGTACTGCGTTGTGATCAAGAAACCTAAACTTTAGTAAAGCTTAATCAACGATGGAAACGTTGGAAAAACCAAAGATGTTTAATGGAATGAAAACTTTAAAAAGCAGTTCTATTTAAATGACGAGTTTCTTTCACATAGAGATCTCAGTCTTAAAAACAAATTGTGCAGATAAATCCCTATAAAAAATAACGCTGATTTAAGGATTCACCCCCATATACCGCGAGCAGTAAAACGTAAAACTCGAACCCAGTACAAGACGGCGAGATTGTAGGAGTTGGTTATGATAAAATTTTATACGGAGCATTAGCATTCTCTATGGCTTATCATATCTGTCGTAAGTTATTCTGTACTACCATGAGTTGAAATCAGTTTCAGTTTGAATCAGAGGTAATTCATGGCACCTACCTACCTTATGTCTGGGTGCTTTGAAGAATGTGCTCTAGAATTTCCTTACTTAGTAGCAGTTACCTGATACTAGGTTTCCAGTTAGAAGTTATGTTCCTGGATTATGGAACTGGTAAACATTGCAGATTTGGTTGGAACTGTAAATTTAATTTGAAACTTATTTTTTTTACCGACCACTCAAAAGTCCAATAAGCCAATCGTCAGTATAAAACTAATTAATATTTTCTTTGTCCATTTACATACTGTGATCGATAATTAGGAGATTAATCACCTGACAAAATGAAGCTCATTATTCATATCTGGAAACTGTTAATCATCAATTGGTCTGCCCATAGTGATGAGGCTCATGAATAATGGATCATTCAGCGTCGTAAAATCGCTGATATTTTAAAGAAATCTCCGTACAAAACTTGACATAATCGGTACCTACTTCCATATTACCCATGTCGTGCTATTATGACCGTGGATCCGATGGTAGTACTACTCATATATTCATAAGTATATCAGTCATTTAAAGTCATTTAAAGCGTGATGATTTTATTTTGAGTTTATATGATTTTAGTGTTAATAACCATGATAGTTTCAAAAGTTTTAACAGTCATCTAGTACTCATAACACAAGCTCTGCTTAGCTTGGGGCTACAAGGGACTGTGTGAATTGTTCAGCTAATGAAAAATTAATAAATACTACTACCATCGGATAATGAACAAGAGGGAATAGATAATTATTGCACCTGTGTTTGCGCACACACTTTTGCATTATAATATGTCCTGCACACGCGGCTAGGCTCATTTGAGACTGTCTGTGACCGTTGCCAGAGTTCGGTTAGGAGTCCCTGACTACTATAGTATTTTACAGCATATAAAGAAGGAGTTGATAATTGGCAAACCAATTTTAAGAACGAATGAAAGAGAGCACCGGAAGTTCCCTATTCGCGAAATCAAATAAAATCGAACCCAATCATTACAATCAGTATTTAACGAGGTCCGCTCGGCAATCTCCGGATCTCTTCGTGTGGAGGCGACGATGTTCCGACTAATGCTGCTTAATTAACTCGTATTCATTATCGTGAGGAACACGGCACTAGGCGCGTGCGCACACAGGTGCAACCAGGAAACAGGACCACCACACAACGGGCAGTGGCCGGAATTTGTAGAGACCCCAGAGAAATTCATGAAATTGCAAAGAGCTACCGCTAGCTAGCCCTATTACTTTCCTTTTATTTGTTGCTCAGTGACTGAAAATTAATCAACGACTTCTCTAGACTTCTCTAGGCACCACAATTGTGAGCTGTGAGTCCTAGACAAACCTACCGGACCGGTCTTAATACTACAGTCATTTGGTCAAAGCAAAGGTCCAATGCAAAGCAAAAAAAAAATTTGTATTCTAGTTATATAGTATGTATAGGTACACAGCCAAAGCAACAAGCAGAATAGACACTAAACACAGTAGTAATTAGCTGCTGCTGACGACCGATGTGGCGCGGTGGGCGAAGGTCCGCCTGCGACGCAGGAGGTTGCGGGTTCGATTCCCGCCTCGGAACAATTGTGTGTACGATCTGCAGATATTTTTTCCGGGTGTTCTGGTTGTTTTATGTATAATAAAAAATATCTATCTATGTAATGTATTGTATTATGTATATCAGTTATCTAGTACCCATAACACAAGCTCTGCTTACCATGGGGCTAGATAACGCTGTGTGAATTGTCCAGCATTATTTATTTATTTATTTATAACATATATTTTTAAATCGATGTTATCTTTTCGTACTTCGTTAGGTACGTCGACTAGGTAGGTACTTAAAATGTCATCTCAAAGGTATCCTCTATCTTTTGCGGTTTTAAAGTTTGGAGTAACTAACTGGTACGTGAAGTTGGCAAACGTTTCCTGAAACCCCAAAAGAGGAATAAAATTGCCATTCAAATAAAAAAAACAACAAGTTGTTTTAATTTCATTGCTTTGAAAATACTTAAAACCGACTAGGTATCCCTTAGTTTTAAACTGTTTTTTTTTTAAGTTTTGCGGGATTAATACTAATTCCTCGGGAACCGCTTTGGGTTAGTTTACCGTACCGTTTGGATACAACTATAAAAGAATCACGCATATGGTCCATAAATGGCGGAGTAATCGATGAACAAACATAAAAAAAAGATACAGTCGAACATCTTCCTTTTTAAGTCGGTTACAATAGGTACCTACACAAGACATTTTATGCGTTTTCAGAAGTGTAATAAAATTTAATTTAGAGTAGGTTTTTCTGCCAATATGTTACTACGCCAAACAAACCGCCACAAACTGTAAGCACTAGTACATCTTCTGCGGTACAACCCAGCATATTCCTATTCCAATTGCAGTCTTCAATTAAAATTCCGAAGTGAGAATATATGTATGTAATTCCGATTTAGTTTGTAAGTGCGATCTGTGCTTCTATTAAATTAGAACCCGTGTATGTTTAACCATAATTTTAAGCTACAAGCTTTCCTCGAGCTTGCCGGGAACTTAACCGTTATGTCTACGTACCTGAAAAAACATTATTCATTACATTTCTGCTCCAATAATCAGGGGCCGAATTCTGCTATCCAATTGGTTAGATATGACAATGGTATCGTCGCAGAATCATCCATAGATTAAACAAACTACATAGTGCTTGCGGTAATATTTGCACGAATAGATTGTTAGAATAATTTCTACCCTTGACACTCGAGAGGGATGCGTCTCCAGTAGTATCTTTCATCAAAGGTAAAATGTTAAAATGTGTCATTCTCAGACGATTTATTTTGTGAAACTAATTACTTAAAATAAATATTTTATTTTATTATTTAAATAAGTGACCGAATTGTAATATTGTAAGATTTCACGACAAAAGGTAAATTGATAACTGACGAAAGACTGCCGCCATCTGGCAGTCTTTCGTCAGTTCATGCTAGATGTGCAAGGCTAGCAAGAAGACAGAAGGCAATAGCGCTAATTTGGGAAGGCTACTAGAATAATCTGTATCCTTCCTATACAAAAACTTGTGTTGTATAAATAATCATAATTAGTAACAAGTTTAATTATGAAATAGTAAATTAGATTACGTCATCAAGTGTATCAATATAAATGATGATACGCGGGATAATCGTTTTTTTTCGGATATAATTTCTTAGAAATTTGGCTTCTTAAAAGTCGATTGCCCTATAAAGTTGTTCGATATTTTGTGAAAATTACCAACTTATATGTTTATTAAAAAACTACAAATAAATAAATATGTAGATAATCATCGCGTTTTCGTAACGATATACTCGAATTTGAATAAAGCCACTTAATAACGCTCTTCCATTTAAAGGTCACTTTGATTAAGGGCCAATAAGCTGCGGGCGGTAACACACGATTAGATAACTCAACTAGCAATTGCAATACGTATATCTTCTCAAACTACGCGATACTATTAAAGGTTGTCGCAGATCTGGATCGCACCACGGCCGCACAGCACGAAACTGTGCATTCAAAATATGGAATTTCACTCGAAATATTTTGGTGCATTTTATATTGACGGCATCAGATAACATACAGTAGGTCACTGCAAAAAGTATCTAAAGATTACGAGGGCCCATATTTGTGCTTATTTTTATGCTATGTGGTGGGATGAATGCGCTACGTCCTTTAAACATCACGATACTATTAATCCAGCGTCAAGAAAGTTTCATGTCGTCGCTGCGCTAGGAGAAATATTAAGGCTATTAATATTAGGGCGTTGCACACGAGATACCAGTTCAGGTGACTAATACACGACTTTGCATATCTCACTCAAGCCTTTGTTACTAGGATTAAAATTTACTAGCTACTGCCCGCGGCTTTCACACTTTGTTTCCGGGTAGAATAGCTTAGGTGGTGTATAAGGCTATTTTTAAAACAGACGCAAAGTTTAATTAAAGTTTAATAGGAAACAAAAACTGTCTTATCAATCAGCGTTATTTCAAGCGGTGGAAACCATAGCGCTAAAATGCGTATGAAATTTTAAGTATGTAATATCTTTTATCGTTTTAATATGAACAAACTTATATATTTTACCGGAGTAAGAAAAGTCTTGGAGATTGCATGTTGCAGTCTGAGAATGGCAGAAGTTTATACCACAGGAAATTAAAAGAGATAAAAACTAGGCAATAAAACAAACACCTTTTCATCAATGTCCATAACTTATTTTTAGACATAGTGGTAGGAATCAATACATCATTTCTCATGGATATTTTACTTCCGCGATGGATATTATGAAGTGTGAGGGTGTGTGTGTCTGTGTATGAAGTGTATTATGTCGTCTGCCCTTACATAGATTTTTTTTTTTTTTTTTCAATAACAAAGGTCAAATTTAAACTTTGTTTTAGCGTTCTTTAATTTGATTTATGATTGTTTTTTTTTCTTTTATTTTATTTTACAAACACCTTCTCATAGGTTATTTTTAATATACAAAATGCTGGAAATGTGTAGATACTCTACTACTGTATCAATCTTGCATTTGTACTGGTTTAAATAAAGTCTCGGAGATTGCATGCAGCCTTGGCAGATGCTTATGTTTTTAATGTACTAATTTGTGCCCGCGGCTTCGCCCGTTTTGTTTCTATAGAAAGGTTTTAACGATTCTATCCCACGGAAACTTAAATATAAAATACAAAATAGTCGATCTTTATTTCAACCCGATCTGTTCATAAGTTTTGGCGTGAACTGCTAACAAATATTAATCCGTCCATCCAAACTTTCACATTTATAATATTAGTGTGAAGTGTGACTATACGGGAAATGAAAAGAGATAAAAACAAGGCAATCCTCAAGATCGCTCTTTTGTGCACGAGATCTTCAGCCGTCGGCTGTTAATCCACTAATTCAGGAGCCGTGCCACCGCCGATGCCTAAGGCGATACCTCCGAAGAATATGCGTGTTCTTAGTCATTATGCAAAACACACACCGGATGTACATATGAGTTATTAGCCACATAATAAGTCTCATCTCGTTACCCAGCCTGCCTTATTTTACTTGAACGTAGGGTTACCATACCACAAAGTAATTTTCATAATTCTTCTGTTACTGCGAGTAATATTGATGTGTGACCAAGATAGATATCGAAAATAATCTTTTCTTACAGAACAAGTGTGTAATTTGATTTTGTTTCCAACTAAAACGCAAGGTAAAGGCTTTAAATGAGGCATTGTGTAAAAGGCTTTTAAAATTTCGTAATGGTAACCCTACGCAGAAATTACTTACAGGCGAGAACTCTCGCGCTCTGTAAATAGGTGCCATGGAAATATTTCACAATTACATTTCTCGCAGAGAGCCAAATAGGCGCAAGTATCGAATTCTCAAGCGTAACTTTGCATGCTTTATGAAAATTGAGAACAAATAAATTCTTGTTATGTGGTAAAAGGGAATAGAATTCGCAATGCGGTAATGAGATGGCATTTCCAGTTATTGCTACCATTAGGCTCGTGGATGTTTTACGCAAATAGAAATAAGTTAACATATTCAAAACAGGCAGAATACCTAATTGTTTTTATAGAGGCTGTATTCCGGTGTAATGTTCGCTTGTTTGTATGTTGTTTTTTATCAGCAAACAATAAGGGAAAGCTTCTAAAATTTGCCCAATATTTCGAGATGTATTTTTAATACGGACATTCCGCAACAACATCAAACGGCGAAAACACAGTAATCTTAACCTAGGGTACTATTTGAACCGTTTGGGATGGAAACCCTATGTCCTTGGGGTCCTGGGGCACACGCAATATACAAAGGTCTTTCAAAACTTTATTGTCTACAGGTTATCGGAATGCTTTTTTTTCGGTCAGCGATTTAGCATTGACATTTAACGTGGCAACGCTGCTGCCAGCATTCTGGATTTTATAAGTGTGTTTGTTAATACTAGTTGCAATTCATTCTGTTATAATTTGTAATTTTCCTAATAAATAATATATCCCGAGTACAATAATATTGGCGAATTCATATTTGCGGATCGATGAACTTTAAAGCTTGTCATCTATCATATCAATGACATAATACGAGTAGAGTCGATATTAAACCGGTTCATTGGCTGTAATTCATTACACAATCTAACTTGTCATAAGGCTAGATATAAATCTAACACTATCTGCGATCTTGTTAACTGTCACGTTTTAGCATCTGACGCGAAAATTCGATTAACAATTGATTAGCATAAAATAAGGCAATGTAATCTACAATATCATGATATGCAAACTAGTGTTTTTATGTCAAATAGGCAAATAGCCTGCGCAATGGTTAAGTGGAATACAATCACATTTATTCCGGGGCATTTCGCATTGTGGCGGTTCAATATCGTTTTACTGGAATGGTTTTACTGTAAATGAGGTACAGCGATCAACTAACTCACTATTAAGATTCACCAAGGGTAGTGGTTTTTTAAATCAACGAACAGCAGGTGTTGTTTAACATGACAGAAAATGGCGCCGATTGGAAACTCATGTCAAAACCCATCGCTTATCTTAAGGCAAGTCGCTATCTATCCATATAAGCGTGGGTAACTACTACACTTTTTGATGTTGACCATCCAAAACGAAGGATATCAATTATCAATTTATCTCGTCACTATCTGTTTGTTGTATACAAACCCAAAATCGTAAAAATGTATACGTTTGCAGAATACAAGCTTCTAAACTTTCGTATTTCATTTAACACTGAAAATTAAATTAAATAATAGATGCAATAAATTTTGAAAATATTAACTCAATAGTTTTTCTACAACAACCCTTGTGCAAAAAGTCTGTTACATTTTTTTTAGGCGTATCCTACCGAGTAGTTCTCGCCGTTGACTCCTTTAACCTTTAAATGCATTAGTAAACTAGGGGTCAGATCGTCAAAACAGATAAGAACCTTATCAGTACCAAGATAAAAATCTCACCAGTTTCAAGAAGAATTTACAGTTCAGCTAATAAACATGCCAGCGCTGTCCGTCCACAACTGCCGGACTCTTATGACCCACTCGGCCCCGATTTATGATCGTCCCCTTTACAAAGGACACTTTACGGCTTAATTTAAGGCAGGTCATTTATGTGCCTACTTTTAAAGGTTTTGTTGCAGTTGACTGGGAGCTAATAGAAGAGATTTTTGTCTAGATATCTAGATAATATGTATTATGTAGGTATGTATTATGTACCTTTCTATTTTGAATGGCTTTTCGCTGAGTCGTCATGGATCGAGTTGTCGTTGTGGTGCTTTTAAGGGCACAATTCGTGATTTAGCACTTGCGTTGTCCACCGGTCCACCAGTGGACCCATGTATGTACGCAAAAATCTACATTTCATTAATTCTGGAACCCACTAGAGAAAACGACTAGCACTTGGCCATCAATAATTAGACAGTGATTTTGTTTTTACAGAGCCGAGCCTAATTTACGCTTTTTCTATCAAAAAATAAACAAGATAAAACTCATTAGCAACAGCACAAAGAAGGTAAAAAGCTCATTAGATGAGCTGTTTATTCATCTTTTTATATTTAAATTTAGTGTAGATATTGAAAGATAATAATACATTTTCGTAGCAATAATTTGTCTACTATGCTAATAGGACGAGGCAGATAAATAATTTGCATTTATATATTTGATAGCTAATGTGATTGGAATTCGCGAATTTTATTCCGTGGCACATCGTTTAATTTCATTATGACCATAAAAAGAAATAGGCATAAGGTCAACCTTTTATTTTTAGTGGGGTGAAATCACTTTGCATAACTTTACAGGCAAATATAATAACTAAGCTTTATCAAAGCAAATATAATAAAATTGCGACTCAAATTGAGACGGTCTGTTTATTTAATACTCAAAATATCGGTGACGTCAAAATGGTTTAGTCCTACACCGTTTGAAATCGGAACAGAACAGAAGTCTTAGATTTCAGACCAAATAGGTCTAATTCGTTGGTTGTTTTTTAAACAAATGCTCTGCTGTTGGTTGATAACAGTTGATAATTTTTAGTTTACCTAGTCAGCCGTATGACTTAATAACATTGCGTCTAATTCAAGGTCTTAATAAACTGATTAAAAAATCTAAGAACTTTGAATTTTATTTTGTTATTTTAAGAACTAACATCGTCCATTTTCCTTTTTGGGCTAGCTAGATGATGCTGTGTGGATTGTCCAAGATTATTTATATTTTCCGACTGCTTTTTGGCGAAGCTAGCTCTACCTTTATAATATATTTTTAGATATTTTCTCATATAGAGTAAAATACCCTATTGTTCAGCATCAGCTATTTAATACATTTTATATTTTTTTGTTTGTCTGCATATAAAGCCTTACAAAGGCTAGGTGATACTGTGTTGTCCAAAGCGCTACACCAATTGAATAAAAGCGTCATTGTTTGTGACGTCTCAATCTGGCGATCACGAAAGAGCTCCATTGGATCCGTCGAACCATCATTGCGGGGCGTCAATCACTAGTTACATAAGCATAACGCTACGTTTTACACAATGTCTTAAGGCCAGGTATTCCTGGACTGACTTCCTCCTAAGATTGATCAAACCGCCGCTTTCGTGTATTTTGTTGGTATTTAAACATAGTAATTAAGAAAATAACTTAATCAATTCAAACTCTCCAAATTTGTTTAGAAATATTTAGTGTCATTCATTAATTAAGCAAAAAATAATATATCAGTAGTTCAGTCATAATATTGAAAATACATTACAATTTAGCATTACATTAACATTAGGGGTAACCATTTAGGGATTTTTTATCATAGATTGATATCAATCTTTGACAGTAAGCTGAGTGTGATCGGACCGCTGGGTACAACAGGCGAAGATCCGCCTACGACGCAGGAGGTTGCAGGTTCGATTCTTGCCTCAGGATAAATGTTTGTACGAGCTACAGATTTCTATGTAATGTATTCAATTAAGTAGATCAGTCATGGCTTGAAGCTAGATGATGCTGTGTAAATTGTCCAGCCTTATCTATTGTATTCGAAAAACGCACTCCAATTCCAAACTCCAGCATAACGCAACCTTTACGAAGCCATAGAAAGTTCAGTACACTAGCGAAATGTCACGTCCGTAATAGTGTGACAATACGTCCGCTCCGATATCTCAGTGGAGCATCTCAGAATCGACGAGGGCAGTTGCCAAACCTTCTATAATACGTTCTACTTTGAAATGTTTGGGAACTTTTCGGATTTTATCGGGTAAGTTTACGCTCTATGTGATCTTGATAGCTTGGAGTAAGAATATTAGGATATAGCAAGGTCAATGACCTTAGGTACCTCCTTACCAACCAATTAACCCCTTAACTCGTTTGTTGTAGAGCTTATATAGCTTATATACGAGTTTATAAGGACAGAAAATGAATAACGAACGCAACGATACGAATATTTAAAAAGAATTAGGAATCATACTATCAACTAGGAACATATAGAAAGGAGAGGAGAGGAATCGAATAATCAAGTTTAAAAGGAAATCTATTAAGAGCTGAAAGGACCCTAGAATTAATGCAATTGGGTGAATAGAAATCATATGAGTTTGTGCTTCAAGAAGTCAAACAATATATTCAAATGAAGATTGCAGTTCTCTCGCAGAGTCTGATTAGTATTCATTCATCGAACGGATTGTTTGTTGAATAAAACTGGCAAATTAAAATGCAGGGCTCTACTTTGTATGTATTACTATTGAAACGTACAAGTTATTAATGTCACATGTGAATATTCATCTGATGATAGCGAGGGATGCGTAGGCCTCCGCTCGCATTAGAGACAATGCCATTTGCATACGAGGGGCGTACCTAACTGTCAACCAGAACATTCACATCAACTAATCTGATACGGTAATGAATGCGGAATAGTTACATTATACGGTCACAACTCGATTACGCCCATACGAGGACACCTGGACGCAGTTTTACACGACAAAAAACTAACTGCTATGCATTTCAAATGCTGTTACAAAACCCGAATCGATAATAATGTCGAACATGGAATATTGAACGCGAAAATGTAGAGCAGCGGCTGGAACAAAATAACCAGCCACTAAACCACTGTAGTATGGTAATTTCGGTGTAAAAAGTAGGCTGGCTTCCAAAGGCTCAAAAAGCGATGTTCATTTCGACTAACGTAGCACTTATACTATGAATAAGTTCGCTCGAGTTGAGAGCTTAGGCGCATTGTACATTCGAGGAGCGTAGAGCTCTGGCAGCGTCGCCCAGCCAACACTCTTTGCAATAATGCGCTTATTCTTCCAGGCTATTCAACCACCTCTCATAATTCCATTCTTTGTACACCGCGACTGGTGCCCTAAGTCGAAACTCGTGTTACCGTCAACAGCTTATTAAGGAGGTACAATAGGTAGCCAACAATATTTCCTTATCCTATTCATAATGGAATTAGGAAGGTGAGCCTTTAAGAGCGCCTTTTCTTAGAATGAAAATGAAAATGTTTTGTCTGGTGACAGGATTTTAAGCCAGGTGTTATGCTTCATTTGGCGTGTAATAGGTGTGACGAGACTGTAATTCCCTCTTGAATATGAACAGCCACATTTTTCTGAGACCTTATTAAGAATCTAGCCTCAACTCATCAACGTCGCTGCTTCAAATTTTATACCCCGACTTCAAAATAAGGTTTGAAATTTTACAAATGAGTTGTTTAATAGCGCATTTTCGTTTGGTTTCTTTTGGAAAATAGTAGGGTATAAGTTTTGTTTGTTCGTGAAGAGCGGTAAATCACCCGCATGGTGGATAGTTCAGCAATTACAGGAGGAATCCGGCGGGGCCACTATCTCCAACTAATGAGTGAAGACGGTCGCCGGCACTCACACTTATCTCCGTGATAAACAAGTACAAATGGGTTACACGCTGCTTCCACCCCTAAGTCTCTCTATTTCTCCTTTAACGTCTCGAGATAGCACAACTTTTATCTACGAACAAAGGGTTCGTTCCGAAGTCGTTAGCTTAATGTGCTACCGATGGACAAACTAAACCAATCGGAACAGCTTTTGAATAAAATTTCACAAGTCTTAATTAAAATCAAATACGGCTTCGGTTTATTGCGTCCAATAGAACGCAGGTCTGTTCATAAAGTCCTCGACAATAAACGGATCCTAACACATTCTGATATTGTCCGAAACGTTTTATTGCTACATATTTTAGAGTCGAAACGCCGCCGGTTTACGATACACGGGAATTACATTCGAATACGAATACTATTTAATTAAACTATAGTGCCGTCTAGCGACATGTTTTAAGTTTTCATAGTATTTTGCCAACTTCGTTTTATGATCGCGTTACTTTATTAAAGTCCATTTCGAAATTCATAGGGAATTTTTCGAATTGATGATCAAACTTGAAAAAATAACTCAATGTCAATAAAACAGAAATAAACTAGCAAATGTAATTCCCAGAGCTGGTCTCATTTTCATCTAAAAAGCGATTCAAACGACGGAAACCAATTTCGAAAAGGCTGCCAGATAATTCCTTACCCACACGTCCTAAAGTCTCCGCCACAATACGTCCAAGGCCTCATTATGTGGGGTGTTAAAATGCAAAAACGGGACGCCCGAGGGCTGAGGCGTCCGCAGGAAGCGCCGGCTTTCAATAGCGAAGGAAAACGCAGCGAGAAATGGCGCGGTGGAAAAGAGCCTTAATGAGAGCGCTCATTAGATTGCTCTTATAATCTTACGTTGGTATCATATTCAGATCCCATGTGACAAAGATTTTACTCTAGCTTTTGGGTCGTTCCCAACAGACTTAACTATTCGGACGGAACCTAATCTGATTGTTCACGGAAGTATATTTTCAAGAACGTTTCCACGTCGCACGTGAATCTTCTTTATGTTTGCTATTATGGCGCCTCATTTCACAGCTCACGTCTTATCTGCATTCCGATCTACAGAATAATTAACAGTTATTACTACTTCCCCGTGATTGGAATAAAACAACCGCAAAGCCATTACGAAAACATTTATCACTATAAAGAACACAGATACAAATCCACATACCGCAAATAGTTTATGTGTATATTCCTCAACAAGTAAAATATTATAGTTTGAAATTTACGAGATAGATAATTTAAATTCTATTGCATTTTGAGTTTTTATGGCGTCCTATAACGACACATCCGTTCTGGAAAAGAAATACGACGTCATAACAAGAAGTTATTTAAGTTCAATACTACTACGAATCCTATGGCGATAAAAATCCATGTTTTATTGGGTACTTCTGATACACATTTGAACATACTCATCTATATGTAATATTTTCCATGAAGATGTCACTTGGAAGATATATTCAATAATTATATTATGAAGCCCCTCCTTCATAATATAATTATTGAATGAGGAAGGTTTTTGTTGCAGTGGGACACTTCAGGCTGTTAATATAGTCTTACAAAACGTATGCCATAAAGATTTAAATGAATGAATGTGATCCAAATAACAACACCTTTTATTGCACGAATTCCACATTTACATCAACCATACTACATAACTTTGCACAACTTATACGAACAACCCACGGCTTAACGAATAATATCTCTAACAGAACATAAAGAATTACTAGTCGTTACAGATGACGTCCGTTCCGTCTGAATATAGCGAGCGAAATGAAAGAGGGCTCGATGTGCTGAGCTCGCCTATTTATGTATGTAGCGCCCATAGGGTTGCCCGCTTGGGTTCGAAAGGAATATTTCTAATAATAAACTATGATTATGGCAGACGTTCGCAGTCTCCCCCATAGTCCGATTACCCAG
Organism: Eupithecia dodoneata; assembly: GCA_947044415.1. Taxonomy (NCBI): domain Eukaryota; kingdom Metazoa; phylum Arthropoda; class Insecta; order Lepidoptera; family Geometridae; genus Eupithecia; species Eupithecia dodoneata. The sequence continues at coordinate 5,602,578 of OX345665.1, forward strand.
TCTATCCACTCATCACAATAACCTGGTTTTTCATTCTTTGGCAATAGTTTCGACACCTGGCGGATATTATCTTCGGGTGTATGATATTGCACGTACATCCGAGGATGATACCTGCTTTGTGTCGCTCTCGCCTTTATATTAACTTTCTTAAAGGACCTCTGTACTGTTTGGCTTCAGCCCCACATATCTCCAAAAGGACCGCGCTCGAGACCATAGAAATGAGAAATGCATTTATTTGTTTGCTAAACTTTTTTTCAAGTACAGGAAAAATCCTTTTCATGTTGTAAAACTGGGAGTTCAAGTACATGAAAATGGTTTTTACTAGAAATTATTTCAAGCCATGAACAAAATGTTTGACTTCTAAATGTTACACTTATATCCAAATCACTAAAACCAGCGAGTTATCGCCACACCCATCGAGTCTTTGACACCTAAACTTGAAAAACAGGTTCTTATTAACCGCCCTTCAATGAAATGTGAAAATAATGTGTGATATTATCTCGAGGTAGCAGTGTTACCGTACGTTACCCTGAGTCAAAGGTGTTTGCATACAACTTTTTGTGGTCAAATTGCAGAAGGTAACCATCAACTTCGAAGGACTACTTTATTCTTATTGATTTAAATAGTAGCTTACAAATTCACGTCATAACATGTATGTTTTTATTTTTCTAACCTTAATCCGTGGCTCAGCGACCCAAAGCAGATCTTCTCCACAACATTACTTCTCCAGCTATTTCGGTTCTGAGCTGTAATTTTTTCATGCACTTATATTATAAATGTGAAAGTTTGAATGTGTGGATGTTTGTAACCTTTCCACGCAAAAGCAACTTAACAGATTAGGCTGCAATTTTGCATTAAGGTAGTTCTGGGCCTAAAATAAAACATCAACATCAACCATTTTTATCTCCTTTATCAGTTTCCGTGGGATATACCTCTAAATAATTATAAAACGTTTCCATAGAAACAACGAGTGCGAAGCCGCGGGCAGAAACTATTCCAATATAATAAATCAATTAGGGATGGCATTTCAAAAAAAACACTGAATGGGTGATTTGAACGTTAACATCACCCGCGCAGCATTACCCAGTCGTGTGCAAACCCTCTAACCGCCAATCCAGTTAATGAGCGCTGAAGTTTTTCGCTTAAATAAACATTAAGAAGAGAATGGACGTTGCGCCCACCGAACCTTTTACCGAAATTACGCTATGGTTAAGTGCTCGCCTTTAGAACTGAATGATGCTGCATAGAGCATTCTAATGTATCATAGAGGCTTGCTACATAGATACAAGCAAGATACAGTAAACATGGAAAGAACTTTGAATGAAAATTAAGGAATATTCTAGCTAAATTGGCAATCATAAAAACAAATATGAAACAGAGCACTCAAAGCACTTTATAGCGCTGCAAGTAAATCAGAAGCGTTGGAACAAATCATTCTAAATATTTTCAAACAACGCTAAAAGAACAGTTTCTCAAAGGGATGCAATGCAAGCGAACCCCAGCAAGAGACGAGATTAAAACTTTGTTACTTGGAAGTGCAGTGGCCGTACTGAAGAGAAATTTACTCGAAGCAAAAGTTAATATAAGCGAAATTTGTCCTGTGGCTGCGGCGAGCGGTTAGCAGCGTCCCGGCAACTTTCAACCTCTAGAACTAACTCCCAACTTCTATGTGGACACCTGTGTTCATTCCCACTTTAATTCACGCCCTTTCTTGTTTCGCCCCCGCTTATTAGGATAAAGTCAGCATAATATATTTTTAGGCTTTACCGACTTTACCGTAACCCGACCGAAACGCACCACATTAAAACGACCTCTAATTAGTATTTGAAATAAACAGTTTTCTGTCTTTTAATGTGATTGCAATCGCGAAAACGAAGCAAAAATGCTGAATTTAATTAAAAGGAACTTCACAGGCAGTTTTTTTGTACTTTTATCAGATGCTCGCTCAGACAAGCATCAGTTGTAATTGCATCGGCAATGCTTTAAAACATGCCGCCAAACGGACCTACAACTTATCCATATGCGGGTTACGAATATGCCATTTGAATACATTATGTGAGAATTTAGGAAACAATATGGGCATATCAATATAGAGTTATTTTCATTAGCAAGTATCGATGAACAATGAAGAGCGCGATAAAGTGTGGAGAATTCACATAACATTTTAAGACCTTTCCTTTTTTGTAGCAAACTGCGACTAAATCCCAACAAAAAAAAATCTAACGACACACGGACCGTGTATGAAATGGCAAATTACCGTAAACATTCATTTTAAAGTGGTGCCATGGCGTAGTTTACTTTAAAATGTAGAGAACAGCTTGCTCTCCCGATGTTACGAGCAAACAGCAACAAAGCCGCGGTCGGAATGGGGTCGCAGATAGCACCGGACTCCGAAGTTAGTGTAAGCATAAATTAAAACAAGCGTTTCTATAAAAAGTTGATAAATGGCCTTCCACAGACGCGTCGCCGCAAAAAGAGGGCCGATGTCAACCGAAGCGCTAACGTGTTTCATTTTGCAACAACCAGGCGACATCTGTGCCATTTCCACCAGAAAGCGGAAAGCAATTTGAACTGATTCGCTTGCGCTCCACTGCACTCCTCAATAACCGCAACTCATTAAAATTGAACGCCAAAGAACGATAAAGAAAGAAGCTGGATAAAAAAACGAAGCACGAAAACGATGAGGAGAAATGAATGGAGATATTGTTTCATATTTCTGGCACGTGACTGAATACCGTTACTTTGTAAAAACTTCACATCTAGGGATTTTCACATTGGCACGTATCGGAAAACCGCTGGCCAATAAAGACTGAACTAATGCTGGGGACGTGTAAAAGATGGGAGTTGACTTTTTGGTAGATTTTAACTGTACAATTTGTTGTCCAGTTTTTGTTGGGAGAAAAAGCGGTAGGAATTAAAGCGGACTAGGGGCCGTTGCGTCCGCAATTCACGCTGCACTGACTCCCCGAGCACTCAGCCGCAAGGCGACACTGCCTACATCCAGCTTTCAGACTTAGCTGTATATAGTTGGACAGCTACTGTTCGAATCATCCAGCGGTAAATATAAACTGACACGATAGCCTTAAGGTTACACACCCCGAGAAACAAAGAGAATCTTGGTCAAAGACTTATGTCACAATCTGTTGGAATGAAATTGTTAGAGCAGAATTAGCCAGCAGTACTTTACTGTCAAAGCACCTAATAAAAGTTCAGCTAAGCATAGCAAAGCAGAATAGCAAACGGACAATGTCCAACTAAAACGCAAACGACATTTCAACAACTAGCGAACAAAACAAACATTAAATCCAACGACCAAAGTCCAGCAAGACAATATCATCAGAACTAACAAAACCGATCCTCTATAGTATTAACATAAAAGATTAAACAAACGTTTAATTTCCCGTACAAGTAAAACCCACAAACTATTCGTGTACAGAAAGTTGCGTAATCCACAAACGTTCCCTTTAATTGGTTTACCACAGACCTCTATTAACGAAATAAGATGGGAAATCAGAGTATTAGCATAACAGTGAATTCAATTAGGGTCCACAAAGAGGATTACAACTTTTACAATGAAAGGAAAGTTAAAGCGGGGACGGTTTAAACTAACATAGTATAATTAAAATTTCCACGAATTCGTACATGTTGAGCCCAAATTAGAAGACTGTCAAACCTAAAATACATAGCGATTAAGTGAACCAATACTTAAACTACCCTATTACAATGTCGGAATATTAACTCATATCACAGCAAATACACGTTAAGGAAGCTAAATCAATTCATTTCAAAATTAGTCATCGAGATAACCAAGAGCAGTATTTCAAAGTGCTTTGACGCGCGGGCGTGCTAATGCTTTCGGATAATGGTCAATTGTTGGCAATAAAGCTACCTCCGCACCCGATGCAAATTATATTAGTGCACTCTGGTCTTGATTCACAGCAAATATAAAGCTTGATAGTACGACTAGATAAACATTAAAGTTCTATCCCGTTCTATCGCGTTGGATAATCTCACAGATCACCCCGTAACTATGGATGTAGCTATTTTTTTTATTATTTACGAGGGGATAATATTCCTAGGAAAACAAGAAAATTGCTATGAAACAACGCTTTTCATATAAGAGACTGTCAATACCTGTTCCGTCATAAGATGTCTAAACGTGAGTATAGACTAGAGCATTCGCGAAAGGTACAATACATGACATGTAATGTAACGTTCGTCCGAATGCTTGAGGTGTTCAACGTTAAGCTACATTTCTTTCTACCTTGCGTATATATTTTCTCGGCTCGCGTACTTTACTCCCCGCCGTCTCCCGTCACCCACGCTCGAGGCTTTGCTCGATGATAAAATGTTATGTCAAAACGCTCGTTAGTTTCTAAACTATAGCTGTAACAAAACATTGAGCGTCATGTTCGAAATATGGTTCGAGTGAATTAAAAAAAAGCGAATATTCGACATTCTGTTACTACTAAATGCTTCAGTCTATACTCACCTTCAAGGTGAGTGTTGAAAACATGCGGAAAATCTCGAGTTTATTACCAAATATATATACCTTGCAAAGTGTGCAAGGGTCCAGTTAAACTCCATTACATTTAAACTAGCTTAACAATAATCTCAAACAAGTTATCTATTTTGTGATATCTGGCGAAGTCTTCGCTTCGATAGCTAATGCCATTATTCATAACAATGCGAATGGATAAACTGTTTATTTAGGGAAATTAAATACTGCTGTTACAATAAAACAGGTAATGGTCGCAAATATTTACGAAAACATGATTTGTATTTCTCGAACGTAAAATTCAAGCTACATTTCAAAGGCCTGCATTTTCTCTGTTTCCTTTACAAAACAAACAAACGCAAACCTACATGAGTATTCCGTAAAACTGAATTCCTAGCGTAACCGTATAACCGAGATTTACTAAGCGTGGAACTACGAAACTTCTATGCTCTTTTTACAAGCAAACTTGTACAAATAATCTTTCGTTTATCTCCATCTGTTACAAATGTGGCTAATCTAGACAAAGAGAGTTCGCAGCGCGCCGTATGTTCCTGGCAATATCAAACTATTCGGCAATATCAGCAGTTCCATACTGTTTTTGCTCGCGCGGCATGTCAATGAACTTTTTTATAGGCATGCCACATTTTGGCTGTAACATATTTTGCGAGCTTGCTTTGATGCTGCAGGTTTTTTAAAACACAACTCCTATGCTTTGCACCAACGGCATTCTCCTGTGAAAGTAACCACTTTGTTGAACCATACAGTGCAGGCTATGCACGATATCTTTGTCGTATCTACTCACTTACCAACATAAAATACAAACATTCCTGGCCTTAAAATCTTAAATCTATTTGATGAATATGCTCCGACCAGGTGGGATGATGACCTGCGAAAGACTGCAGGTAGATGCTGGATGCGGCAAGCTGAAGACAGGGCGCTATGGCGCTCATTGGGGGAGGCCTATGTCCAACAGTGGACTGCTATAGGCTGATGATGATGATGATTTGATGAATAATAGTAATAAGATATAATAGTATTAGCCATGTGGTGCCGGCTTAGAATTTTCACGACCTCTACTCTTCCCGCGTGTATCGTAAGAGGTGACTAAGGTATATCCACCGGTGCGCGGTGGGCGGGCAACAGTGCCTCCTGAAGAACTGCGATCCTCAAACCGCATGCCCAGCGTGGGGATTATAGGCATTACCGTCATGAAATATACGCCGATAAGGCGCTTATCAGGGGAGGAGTATGACCTGCATGCAGCAGTAGACCAATATAGGCTGCTGTGGATTGAGGAGTTATTAGAACTCAAATACTCCAGCTCAACTAACTTAGTCTCTTCAATTAACACATTAAAGGGTTCCCAATGGGTAATATTGACCGTTTTATTCTGGTTCGGTGAGCAAGTAATTACTGTGAAAGACAATAACAGGTTCGCAGTAACTAGGAAAAGCCTTTTAAGGCTCGATACTGATGAAAGCGTGTCATGTACTAGGCAATGGACACGTGTCCAGACATCAAAAGAACAGGTATGTTTTATACACGACCACTGCGTACTCGCTTAAAGCCTTTTTAGAGGGAGGCAGTGATTTAGTTGATTAAGGTTAGGATGGAACTATTCAACTAGATTTTGTAGCGACGGATAGTGTTAGAGCTAAAAATAGAATTAAATAGAAAATATTTATTTGCGTTAAATAATTATAAATGTTTATCTCCTATGCTGGGGTAAACGTGTTCTTGAATGGAGACCGAGACTCGGCAAACGTAGTGTAGAACGCCCTCCGGCCAGGTGTGATGACGACCTGCAAAGTACTGCGGGCAGATGCTGGATGCGCCAAGCTGAAGACAGGGCGCTATGACTCTCATTGGGGGAGACCTATGTCCAGCAGTGGACTAACATAGGCTGATGATGATGATCTCCTGCAGAAACTGACAAAAAGAATAGTAAGTATCGACACAACGGGATCGACCACGGTCTAGCAGAGGTCGATCCCTTTTTGATTCCCTGTTTCCCCATTTCGATGTTGTCAGTTTCTTCAAAGTCAACATCAGATGTGAAATATTCTGTTAAAAGTTTCCTTTTTTTCTCGTGATTAGACTTTCTTTTGACCACAACCTCACCTGATAGTGACGGTCTAGAAGGCACCTATCATGTGCATAAAAATCCCTCAAAGGAGTTAAAATTTACACGCACCGAAAGCTCACAATAACGATGACTTTAGTAACAATCTTTGCACTAGCCAGCTACAAGACTGAAGCTCGACTCAATCACTGCCTAGTCTAAAGTTAGCCAGTAAAATGGCAAAAAGGCGGTTACTTTTATCAGCTAAATGTAAGGTGCTCGTTAGGCAGGTGAGGCTGTGTGTGTACTTCCGGACACTTGTCAATTAGAGGCACTGCCTAGCCCGCTGTGACATCGCACCACATAAATTGTACAAACAACAGTGTATAGAAAATATAGTAACGTAACTTCATACAAGTAGTTGCAGTATTAGATTACCGCAATTTATTGCCCACTAGATTCTGCCTTCGGCTTTGCGCGCGTTTTTGCGTAATTAAAAGTCACCTTTACAGGCCTTATAACAAGTTACAGCCTTACAACTTGGCAGATAAGTACGTCAAATTACAATTCGGTTTGAAAGTTACGCAGAAAATAGTAGAAAAGAGCATTTTTTCACTAGAAATGAAAGGACGAACAAGAACTAGTTATTTATAAGGCCGGTTTAGCCACAATTAGCTTGGTGTCCATACATTGTGAACTAAATGTTTATGTGTAGTAGTATCATTTTTCACAATATAATGCACCTACCTATTCCGTTAAGATAACTAACTATAAATTTGCTGTACCATGCGCTGTAATAAAACATACATACTTTAAAAAAAACAGAATACATACATTAGGTACATAAAAAAGAATTTCAGTTCCACCTATACCTACATATATCTACTGTACCTACTGTGGTTAAGGTGGTACGAAGTTTAAAGTGAGACACTGCTTCAAATCTCTACTATGACAAGACGGCTGAGAGTGTCTGTATCACGCTGTGATATCACTGTAGAGCACTTCTGCTTTACGCGAGAGAAGCTAAATAGTTATTGTTATTGAAGAGTTATGGATGCCGTTAGCTGTTGGCGTTTTTATGGTTTTACAACCAGTGATTCTAGGAAAAATGTCGTTAGATATTTTGTATCGCACGTGAACATTGTTCAAACTAAGAGAGGCTTTAATGGGGAAATATAGAGATTATGTCGATAAAACAGAAATAGTAAACACAGGATATCAGTTCAAAAGAGCAACAAAACAAAAAGGTTACGCCAGACAATGGGCAGGCGGCGCGTTTTGGCGAGTTGCCACCGATCCGCATACCGGGCTATTTAAGGTTCGATAAATGCAAATTGCACTACATCTAGCACCGGAGGCATTTAGGTCGTGACGTCATACTAGTGAAAGCCACAAGACGAACAAAACATGTCTCTTGCGCAACCGGGAACAATGGTTAATAGAGCCATTCGAAGGTTCATTGCTTATTCATCCACGCCTCAGCCGCCCTCGCGATGTATGTCCTCGTGAGTCTAAATGCCCGAGAACTGGTCCATTGCGATATCTGCTTACAGCACTCGATCACGGTTATTGAATGGGCTTTGCCCGGCTCTAAATGGCAGTTTATGGATCTGGTTTGTGCTAATTCACTTTCGATTAGTTGTCAAGAAATAAGGTACACTTGTTCGTTAAAGCTAAATGTGGTAAAACCCCAGCTTCAGCAATAGAAAACTGTCATTTGAAATAAATCCTTCCGTTACATAAAACGGAATCAAATCCGTGTGTTATAAAAGTAAAATATAGGCATTTGTTGAGTGTTATTTATAAAATAGAAATCCCTAAAGGTTAAAATATTTCTGGCACGCATCTATCTATCATAATATTCAAGGGTCTGTCACAAAGTTTAGTCGAGCAATATTTCACTGTCTGTGAATACAGCAGAGATTCGGTATAACGGAGTATTCCCGCGCGGTCCCTCGCACCGGACAAAGCAACAAGGGCTGAGCGGTGCAGATTTCTCCAGAGAGCTAGCACCATTAGTATTAGGAACTAGGCTGAAGATTGCGATCGCCGCTGCGAGCCGTAAGCGTCCCGGCACGAACAGACGCTATCCTAAAGGCAACTTGTCGAGATATTTTATTCATAGAGGCGTTTGATAAATGAGGAAAGCCGAGGCTGTATCACATTCATTATTGCTATTGCCTCGCGCCACGCATAGCGTTATCAAAACTTGTTGCCGCCAAGAGACCACCGAACGGTCATTTGGCCCCGGACACCACCTAGGGGACTTGTTTCAAATGCCATTTGTCGCTGGTAAACAGCAAAACAGCCCATAATTCAACTTGGCCACGGCTTTGTTACTTTCGCTTCATGATATATGAATAAACGTCTACTGGGAGTAAGCCAATAACTTATAGTCGTACATAATTATTTTTATTGTTAACTACTTTGAACAGATGTCCCTATTCGGAAGCTTGTCCTGGAGCGTTTTGTAATAAGACATGAATTAGAATAAAATAATGAGACTAGAGTCCAAACAAAGGCATTTACATTCAGTAGGAACCTTTAAACGACAATGAGCTTTTACCGAGTGCAATTTGCATAGCATAAGCTTCACAACTCAATCCCTGCAGAGAGCGAGTACCGTATTCTAATAACAAAATACGATCTCTTGGTAAATATAATAATTCCGTGACAAGTCACGATATACAAGCGTTGCCATGGTTGCATAGAACGGTTAACAATCGTTCAATTTGTATGGGCCCGCGGCCGGCTAAGACGTACAATAGCCGAGCACGCGACGTCTCCAGGTCGACATTCTCATAAGTAAAATAACGCACAACAATCAAGATGTCATTTTTCAACTACCCACACCGCGTACGCCAAGACCTTCGAGAAATATTACCGACAACGCACGCACAGGGCCGACGCACAAAAGAGGCGTCTCGACGTGTTGTCGCGATACCAATCTGAACACCGCACAACAGTCACCTCATCCCTTTTTAATGCTAAAGCATAATCGAGAGACGTATAAAACCGCAACGAATGGCTTCGCTTTATGAATCTGACGAGAATGACGCAAAGTCGTGTCCGTTCCGTGCATAGATTTAAGATAGACAGGTGCACGTATTTCATGCGGATTTATTTTATTTCTTCGCCATAATTAACCATCAACGAGCTAAAGAAGTACTTCTAAGTTATCCAGACATGTGTGTAAAGTAGCTAAGTGTGGGGCTCGAGTATCTGCAACGGTCATTATGACAATTCACAGAAGTCAGCCGGTTATTTATCGACTGTGGGAGATGGAAACCTCGCCAGAAATGATAGTAATTATTGACACGAACCGCCGCTCGGGGCTAAAATCCGCCGTCCGCTAAAGATCACAATCGGCCACTAACTCGAAAATTCCACATTCATAACGGAGCCAGCCCTTGGGCACGAACGAACCGCACTCGTGAATCGCAATTGATGTGCACTGCGAAATTATAATGTGGACAAAACGGACGACGTGTAACGGGAGCTTTATCCGCCCACTTATTACATTAACAATCACCCCAAATCTTTCCGAGTAAACAGATACCGAGCACACAACTCTGAGAGGCAAACAGTAAGTTCTGTTCCAACAAACCAACGTCTTCATCGCATCTACATATTCAATCAAGCAAAACTAACGTCCCTATTTGCGAGCCTAAATACGTAACATCGCCATAAGTGGAAACAAATAAGGGACGAGGGCAAAGTCGTCCTTATACGGGCGTGTATTTCTGCGGTAGCATCTTTTGTGTGTGATACAATGGAGCATCGATCGCGGCGGATTGCGCGGAAACAGTCGGTAAAACGCTAACGAGTGCCGTCTCAAAGCTAATTGAAGTTATTGCCTTGCGCTAGTACCTTCGATTCCATACACTACGAGTTAGAACTAACGGTCGCCTACCATACACAGCAATTATTTCCATTGGAAATGAATATTTTCATCAAATGCAGACAACTTTAAAGAAAGATTTATCTGAGAGTAGATGTAGGAAAACTAACTCTGATGTATGGGAATCTTACGTAAATTATGAATCCTCTGGAAATCGTAAACCAAAGAAGCAATTCAGAGAACTTCCCGTAGGACCATTAGAATTTCAAGAGTCGTTTATATCAGAGACATAGGCAGAGAGACTAACTATATGTAGCTCTAATCACCAATAGTGACTTGAATAGGTTGCTTCGAACAAAACGCGGTTTTACACGTATCTGTTATAGTCCAGTAATTTTACCCAAAAATTTGTTCAACCTAACAATGAGGGCCCACTATCTCACAAACAGTTGAGGCCATGAACAAATATTGGGAAAACCTTTGCCATCACTAGGTACGTTTGTTACCGGCTAAGTCTGATTTTTACTAATCACGGTAAGTTTTCTTATTCGCCCCAGTAGAACAAAAGCTAAGTAGGTACATAGGTACAATCACGCTCACAGTAATCACTGGCGAGAACTAATGGAGTGTTTCGTTATCGAAGCACTTTTGCCACTTCATCGATCAACGAGTGTCGTCACCGATAGTGCATGATTGATGACATCTAGTTTGTATCGTGGACTGTTTTATACGGTGGCTCACTGTATAATTTGTTACCAAGTTAATTACGGGACTAGTTTGTTTGATATTTAAAATAACGCTCCAACTCTTGAGCACTGATTTCAATATTCGAAACGATCCGACATAAAGAACTCAGCTATTAATTAGAAGAGCTTACTTTGTTGTATGGTTCCTATGTTGGGGCCCCGAATACTGCCGTTGTCTAAATAATTTAAAAGATTATAGCGATAAACTGATTTTATTATGATTGCGTTACATGAAAAATCATGATCATGATTGTTTTTATTAGTTTTGGCACGAACCGGTTTCTTTAAGAATGTCGTTAAATTAAAATTGTCCCAAATACCTACATATAATTCTTCGATGATATAAAAAATATAGTATTTTAGAAGCGAGGGCGTTTTCACACGGACTTCTTCAAATAAACTACGTGACAGAGATGCAAATGCAACCTGGTCCTTGAGAAAATCAAGAATTGAAGGCATTGAACCTTGTTTGAGAGAAATAGCGAACTTTTATGGTAAATTTATGGCTAAGCGGTTAATAAAGTACGTGTAAAAACAGTAATATTAAATAAATAATGCTGGAGAAATTACACAGCATTCATAGCCCCAAGCTAAGCAGAGCTTGTATATTACTGATTTACATAAGACAATACATTACATAGATACCTACATATATATTTTTTAAGTGACGTCTCCGAGAGTCCTGTAAGGTCTCTAGGAAATAAGAAACGACCAGAAGTCCTGGAACAGTTATCTGCAAATCGTACAAACATTTGTCCCGAGGCGAGGAATCAAACCCGCAACCCCTGCGTCGCAGGCGGACCATCACCCACCGCGCCATAGAAGTGGTTGTACTCCCACATAATGTATTTCGCATAACCCTAAAAATTTTAATAGCACTCTTCCTGTTAGATGATTCCCAGTAAACTCGAAGTCGTCATCCTGGTCCAATGCTTCAGCAAAAGGTTGCCGAGAGGTGTAGTGTAGCGTTCGCGAACTCCAAGTTAGCGGAATGAAGAATAACAACAAAAGGTTGTTCCCACATACAGGATGGTCATCTTATTAGAAACACTCACCTGGGAATATATTTTTTTGCAAATTTCCTTTCTAATTAATTTTTTACGTATGAGTGTTACTATGTATTAAAATCGACGTATTGGATATTATATTTCATTGTTATACCATTATAATAATAGAAAACTACGGTAGTTTTATATGTATTTCGCATAACCTTTAAAATTGTTACAGCACTTAAGCATCCATAAGAAAAAATAGAACCTACCTGTTAGATGATTCCCAGTAAACTCGAAGTCATCGTCCTGGTCCCAATGCTTCAGCGAGAGGTTCCCCAGTGGTGTGGCGTTCGCGAACTCCAAATTAGCGAAATGCCAGTCCAGTATCTGTCTGTCCCGTACCGACAGATACACCGAGCTAGAATAAAACTGGTATTAGTTGTGGGTAGGAAAATTTTTGATTGAGATGGTAGTCAAAAATCTACCGGCAGGAAATAGTTAAATAGGCCGCTGTGAATCGTAGGTACTGTGATAACATAAACATAAAAAGTCTTTATTTAAAACATAATTACGGTACAAATAAGAAAATATGAAGCGATGCAATCTGCAGAAGTAAAATACTGTGTCGCAGGTAGAAACGCCCACCTCCAGGATTAGAGTTATATGTGTTTAGGATCTTGACACATACAGCACCGATTAAGGATCGGGCTCACACGTCCAATCCCAACACACAACATAAAAATGAGCATACAAATATGGGCGTAAACTCGTGATGTTTAGATACACTTTACGGTAACAACATAAACTAGTGATAAGCGCGCGGGCCACTCCCTTGAAGTTTGCGGTAAGCAACTGAGTTTAAGCCCATATTTGAAGACTCTTTTGTGTTGTACGACAGAGGGTTGAAAGTTTGAGCGACACCCTTTAGCTGTGCTAAGCTTTATTTAACGTTTAGCTTAGACCACTGAACGTAGCAAATTAAGAAAGAAAAAAATATTATTTATAATTTAAATTAACCTACACATAAAAACTACATAAAAGCAACTAAGGTACAAATTAGAAAACTTAACGCGATGAAATGGCGTCCGACTCAGCATTATGTTAAGATAGCCGTTGTGCATAACTATCACTGAGGGTAGTGCTATCTTCCGTCGGAACCAACGCGTCACGTACACGAAACACAATTTATAAAGAATACTAAAAGTAGTAAAATTCATATTACTGCTATTTGTACTTTCTTTTTTGTTATTATTAATTCTTTACAAATAATTTGTAAAGTCATAAATTGGTTTTTTAGAACTTTAGTTTATTTGCTTTACTCAGTTGTTTAAGAAGAGCCTAGCTCTTGCCTAGCTAGTTAGGCATCCTAGTCGCATGTTTTTTTTTATTTTCTATGTATTTTTTATTTAAATTTAAAATAAATAGTAAGTTTTTCGTTGAATTTAGTCGTTTGTTACTCCTCAATAAATAAATAAAAGATTATTATACATGTATACTTAGCATAATAACTAGTTTAAAACAAATATGGTAACGAATATAAAGCTCTTCAAATTAGTTAAATATGTATTAAGGCCTCCTCGTATATACGATATTTGTTCCGGGTGTTCTGGTCGTTATCAATGTATAGTAAAAAGTATCTTTGTATGCAATCTATTGTTTTAAGTATATTAGTCATCTAGTACTCATAACACAAACTCTGCTTAGTTTGGAGCTAGATGATGCTGTGTGGATTGTCCAGCATTATTTATTTTATTTTAATAGTCAAATAAACATTACCTGGGCGGATTGGTCTCCAAATGCGTCAGCTTATCTTCAATAGTCGCGTTCTGTGTGACCATCTGATCGTAATCATTGCACAGGATCTTCATCTCCCGCGCTAACCGACGCAGATTGAACTCTTGTATGACGCTAGCGTCGCCGGTCGCACCCTTATCTCTTTCTACGAGAAGAGCGTCTTTTTCCACCTTCATTGATTTAAGCAGATCTTGGATGTCGCACATTCTGGAAAAATAATTAAAAATGATCATAACGTTGTCATTTTCGCCGAATTTGCGGCCACGGTCGCCAGTCTCAATTGCGCACAAAATAATATTATAGAGTACTAGTGTGTGCGCAAACACAAGTGCACTCTCTCCCTCACTCTCATAATCCGATTGGAATGACGAGCCGGCACGACCGGGGAGAGGCCAGGCGCTACGGATCAACGGCTTAACATGATTGCTAAGTGCGACTACACTACTAACTTCTTGGTTCTTAAAATTCAAATGTATATGTATATCCGTTATCTATTACCCATAACACATCCTCTGCTTAGTTAGTATGGGGCTAATATGCTGGCTATGGCTAGGTCTCCTATTTTACACACCAGCTTAATGAGTCTTAAGCGACTCTCATCCAGTCTTTCGGCCACCTCGATGCCAAAATTAAGGTTACTGGGCGTTCTACTCTTAAAAGATCAATGTTAGTTGGGGACATAGACATATTAATATGCTTATCGTGCGTTCTCGCAAGATCTCCCTTATAGTTCATTTCACATAGGAAACGTTTCCTAAAAGCTCACTTTTTCTTTGTTTCACGCATAGATTAATTTATTGAAACAAGAAAACGAGAAATTATAACTCGTATTTACACCTACATATATATATTTTTTCTGAAAATCGTTTATAATTGGCAGCATTGCCACGTTGAATGGCAATTAGCATTGCCATTCAACGTGGCAATGCTGCTAATATTCTGGTGACGGCTTAGATTTTCAGAAAATATATATATATGTAGGTGTAAATACGAGTTATAATTTCTCGTTTTCTTGTTTCAATAAATTAATCTATGCGTGAAACAAAGAAAAAGTGAGCTTTTAGGAAACGTTTCCTATGTGAAATGAACTATAAGGGAGATCTTGCGAGAACGCACGAAAAGCATATTAATATGTCTATGTCCCCAACTAACATTGATCTTTTAAGAGTAGAACGCCCAGTAACCTTAATTTTGGCATCCAGGCGCCAGTAACGGCGCCCAGTAACCTTAAGCGACGCAGGAGGTTGCGGGTTCGATTCCCGCCTCGGAACAAATGTGTGTACGATCTGCAGATATTTGTTTCGGGTGTTCTGGTTGTTTTCTATGTATAATGAAAAATATCTATCTATGTAATGTATTGTATTATGTATATCAGTTATCTAGTACCCATAACACAAGATCTGCTTACCATGGGGCTAGATAATGCTGTGTGAATTGTCCAGCATTATTTATTATTTATATTTATTTATTTATAACTACTACATTTCCCGACTATAGGTAACTTGTTACTCCTCCAAGTAACTTGGTAGTTGGGAAGTTACTTGGGTTGAATGAATACTTACTTGTTAATGTTGTTTTTCAACCTTTCTTGCAGCGTGATGACCGCTTTCAGATGCTGAATCTGAAAAAGATAAATAATGTTTTCAAAATACTGTAAGCATTTTTAATGGGATAAAACTGGACACTGTTTTGCAATTTTCGATATAGCCCGAATATTCTGACAACCAACTATATCTTTTTCTATTCAGTAATGCGGGGTAAGCCTTACTAGGTTGTTTTTTATGACGTCTCTCCATCAGATGATATCGTCAAACGAAAGTCTATGGACCGACTATAAAACTCTGTGTATTTAGATTATAGATTCAGGCTTTATGCAACTATTAAGAAATTTGTCGGTATGGGTCTGTCTGTTTTAAAAACAAATCTGCTTGCTTCCTCAACATCACCTTAACAGCCTTTATTGGTCCACTGGTGGACGCAGGCCTCCGCTTTATTAGCCTTATTAGCCTTTATCTCATGAGGGTAATACCCATAAAAAAATCTCGTTCTGTTTTTTTTCTTATAAGTGACTACCTGCGCCCCAAGGGTTTGCCCGCGGGGAAGTCTAGGTGTCAAATGGTTTATAAACCTTCCTCTTTAATCACTCTATCTATTTAAAAACCGCATCAAAATCCGTTGCGTAGTTTTAAAGATCTAAGCATACATAGGGACAGACAGAAGGCGAGAAGCGACTTGTTTTATACTATGTAGTGAAGGTACCTGCTTATGTTTGACATTCTTCTGTTGCAGCTTGATCACCCATTCCAACGCCTGCCCGAGAGATACAGGAGTGTCGTTGTAGTAATTGAAGTCGACTTGGTGCGATAGGTAGGAAGTCGCTTCGAGTAAGCGGTTGAATTCACGCTCCACCTGGAATGTTTTTGTGTTAATTAGAATTATTAAATGATTGTCTGACGAATATTATAAAAGCGAATTTGTGCCGCTGCTGTGAAGATGTTGCTGCTACAATACTAACAAGGCAAGGTAAATAAAAGCTTGTTAAAAAGAGCTAGAGCGTGCAACTGTGTTAAATGTTTCATTCTATATTCCAATTCAAAAACATGTATATGTTTTGTATATAAAGGGATTATAAAACCCAAGGAATATTGGTAGAAAATATTAAACGACATTGGTGTCATCGAAACAAAACTCGAAACAATTTTTGTTTTTTATAGCTTTCAATCATCATATAATTCATTGATCAAAGTCTAATTCACACATTTTTCGCTGCACATTTGATTAATGTAATTATGCATTGTTTCAGATTGTGTTTTAGTTTCTAGTGAGAACCTTGGTGTTACCGTGTGTTTTTCTGTTATTGTTATCAGTTTTGTTAAGTTTTTATTCATTAACATCTCCGTTGACAAAAAGAATCTTGGATTCAAAGTCTGACTATAGTCTACTATGTTATTGTTCAGTGTCAAAAATAATAATAATTGAAATAAGCAAAGCAGGTTACCGTGATTTCAGCTAGTTCGTTCTACGAATAAAGCAAACACCTACCATTTCATCCTTGTGCTTTGGCACCTGATTACCAGTGGCCTCATACAATGGACATTTCTGTTTTATCTTATGCAGCTCCATGTTCATTTGGACTGAGAGCGTTGTGACTGGATTGCCGCCAAGCCCTGTTACCACCGTAGCCCCTGAAAATTATATGAGGTTTTTAATGCATGTTCACACAAGTCAGAGAATGGAGAAAGAGCGGGCTGGCAAGCTGTATATTCTTGTCTCTTGTCTTGTACCATGCCTATGGAAAATAAACGAATGAATCTGAGTCTATGCGCAAAACCATCAGGGCATAGCTTTAACACAATTCGAAAAAATGAGGTAATGCGTTCGGCTCTATATGTATATGTATGTATATATATGAAGGAGAAAGACCCTCAACAACCTTTTTTTAAAACGGGTAACGTTATCCGTGCTGACGTCACTATCATCCTGGTCATGGTAGTCGTACCGTGGAAGAAAACACGCAGTTGTTGTGGCAGCAGAATTTATTACATAGCAGAGGTGCGTTCCGTCCGACTACGACTCGAATATAGAATCTCGAATATACACGGTGTAACATGAGGGGTGGATCATCGGTGGATGGGAGGTGGGGGACCTCAGTACCTATCGATTTAACCTGTATGTTCAGCGATATTCACTGGTTCAAAAGTTATTTGGATTTTAGTAAAATTTTTGTTATAATCAGATTTCATCCTTAATTTCGCAATTGCGGCCAAAATATTGGGCCTGGACCCTGTCTTTTTTTTTAAATATGATGTTGAATAGTGGACCTTTGGTATCCCTATATGGTAACATTTTCTTCTAAAAAATGAGTTAACCCGGAGAGCGATAAGGTTTGATTAATAAAAAACTAATCATAATTTGTAACGCTTTTATAATAATCATAATCTGTTAAGTGAGAGTGAGAATGGCTCGCCAAGGGATCCGGATTTTTAGTAATAACCCTTTTTGGTCATTCAACTGTGTGACTGTGAACTTCCAGACCTTGGTCTCGAACGAGCATATTTTTAAGTCACCGAAAAGTGTTATTTGCGTAACTAACTTTATAATGAGACAGCTGTCCGTTATCATTATCACCTATAGGCCTCTTCCCTAGGACAATTGTCTTTCCTAATAAGGCCCTGGTGGTTTTGTGCTAGTCGGATCTGCTTCCCTACGGCCACCACAATGTCATAATTATGTGCATTGAGCAGGTTGTCTAAGTTATGAACATACTAGTGGTTTCTTCACACTTCTTCCACTGGTGGACAAAAAATTGAAGTGAACTATAAAATAATTTAATAGTATAAAATATGACCTGTCTAAGTGCTTATTTGTAAGCTTAAAGAAATAAAAACTTTTCATTTTCATTTTCATTTTCATTTTCTGCCTCGAGGTTGTCGCATATCGCTTTTCTGTTTGTCTAAGAACTTGTTTGATTATATCTACTGTAATTAACATACAATCCTACAAGTAATCCTGTGTTACCTACTAGAATCTAGTACCTACTCCAGGAGCAGAAAAGAATAATGCATTAGGTAAGTGTGAGTGTGATTATCACGCATAGGTAAGCATAAATAATTATTATATGGATTGTAAAAGAAATTGGATTATTTCGAGTAAATGATCTAGTATCTAATTTACTCGGAATAATCCAATTTTTACTCACACTTACCTACCTAATGCATGTTTTTTTTCTATGAACGGAATACTGCTAAAATTAACTAACCTAACTATGACGATACCATCGAACTAGAAATACTGTGGAAAGGTGTTTTGACTTATGGAAACAACGTTTCAGATGCCTTGTAGGTACGTATATGAAACTAAGCTCTGCCAAAACCACTATTGTAGAATTGGCTATGCTACATAATACAGCTGATAGATATTGTTCGGTATGTTCGTCGGCGGACAAGGACACAGGTCCATAATAGTGATACTGTCAGGGTTCAATAATAAGACAACGTTTTATTAATCGTCATTTTTAATTTGTTAAACACAAATTTAACTACATGATATTCAAATAAAATATCAATAGTAAGTATTCCTTAACATTATCATTGTTTTTTTATACTTTCAGCTCCAACTTCGATCATTAATATTCGATTTCCAACTTCTGCCGCTATTGCTGGTGGACCAACTATCGTCTCTGCTAATTTATTTTTAATTTATGATTTTCATCCATCCATTGCTCGTTTTTTAATCCCATGTTGGACTCTACTATAGCTTCATTGCTGGTGCCTGGCTGGTGCTGTAATAGAGATGATTTCTAATAAATACATGCAGGCAGGATGTGTGTATAGCAAGCACTACCCGGGACAGGGTATGATGCCATGTCCCGGGTAGTGCGTGTGATGCTCCTACTGATAGAGCGATCCTAGAGTATTGTTAAATAAATAATTTGTAATCTGTACGGAAAGCAAAGCTGGAACACTGCTGGAGTTCTATATGAATTCCGTTTTGTTTGAAACCCTAAAATTACCTATAATACTGCTAGTGAACACAAACGCACTGTTATGCGTTTATGTTCACAGCAACATCATTGTTATGTTAGTTTTATTTCATTTGTTTATTATTTGCTCAGGAGTGCTATCTATGAATAAACCGTATTATTATACTAAGGTTGGCCCAAAGTACCTGCCAACAAAGGGTGAAGTGTGGCCTGCCCCACAGAGGGAAAATAAAAATGCTCATTATTTTGTGTACCGTTCATCGAAATTCTCTGTACAGGTGAGCATAGACTAGCTAGACTTTACCAAATGCCATGCCCCCTAGCAAAATCAGTCACTATACAAGGTATTTAAACTTGTTGGATAAGTGCTAGCATTTGTTAATTTAACCTTTGCTTACTTTGGGATACTGATGATACTGTGTTCAACAGTATCCCAACGTAGGCAGCATTATTTATTGATTTACTAACTGTGATACTTGTAACTAATATGAGCACGCATTTTTCCTCAGGTTACACATTATTCTTGTGATCTCCTCATAAGAGCCATAAATAGATACAAGAAGATCCTGAGCGATATGGAATTGATTCTTAGTTTAAATTTTCTTGGGAAGGAGAGTAATATCATAATATTAATAAGCAAACTGAAAATCATACTTACTTCGGAATGTGAAGAAATACCGCATTACGAAATGCATGAAAAATGTATGTATGTACCCATGACACTAACTAGTGCATTTTCATCACTTTATTGGTCACATAATTGGGTTACATGACATAAAAAAAAAATATATATTTTACACGTAAAATACATTTTTTTAAATAAATTCGGTAAAATTGTCAAAAATATTATGCAAAACAAAATTAACTCAAAAAAAATAAACTAAATTGACAATTTAAAATTGAAAATAGTATAGACTTCACGAGACAATATGTATCAAAAATGTGAACATTTCATATTGTCATTAAGTCATACAGTTTTTAACATTTACGGTAGTCAGCCCACAATTATACCTTATACAATTATAGTATGTTCCCAATAAAGAATTTTTCTCTGTGAGAACCACGCCTAGGAACGATTTATACTTTTCCATAGAGTTTTCGATCCAGAATCATTATCATCAGCCTATACTTATCCACAACTGGTGATCTAGCAACAACTCCCCATAGCGCCCCGTCTTCAGCTTGCCAGATGTAAAGTAGCTTTTTTTATGTAAGGGAAACGTGTGCTAACCCCTAGCATACAAACAGATTATCATTTACAGACAATTTAACCGTGGGGAGTACTAGTGAACTGAAAAGTATGTCGATTTGGGGCATTCTTCGAGGGCTAGAGACGTTCACACAGCTGTTTTACTTAACCGATGATTATAGCGTGAGTTTAATTCAATAAGTTTTACGCTACCATGAACGCTTTTTATATCACGCATATTTTATTTATTTATATTTTTAGGAAATTCGCATCAACGCCACGATTATTTACGACTTTCCAAGATACAAGCACCGCGGCCTACTAATAGACACTGGCAGGCACTATCTATCTCTCTCAAACATCTACAAGACCATAGATGCGTTGGCGATGAACAAGATGAACGTCCTCCACTGGCATTTGGTAGATGACCAGAGCTTCCCCTACCAGAGCGAGCGATACCCTACTTTAAGGTAATAAATGTATGAGTACTAAGTACATAGGTAAGGTCTAAAATACTATCATTTTACAATTTCAATTGAATCATAGCTTCTTAATCGAAAATAATGCGGAAAATAAATGGGGTTTTATCCATTCGCTGTTGATTGGAATCACGCAATATATTTGGTAATTTCCAGTGAGAAAGGCGCATTCTACCCGACAATGGTCTATACAAAATCTGATATCCTCGCTGTGGTAGCGTATGCCAGAGATAGAGGCGTCAGAGTCATGCCTGAAATTGACGTGCCCGGTACATATTTTATATACCTACAAATCAGAATTTTGCCTTTTTGCCCTAGATGGAAAAACTTTCATCAGCCTAGATGGAAAACGACTCGTCCTCCCCACAGTTAATCGAGTTAGTTTTCCATTGGAGCATAATAAAAAGCAAAATTATATTTTGTGTTGATACATAAATTGATACGTAAAACTGTTTACTGCTTATCAGGAAATCCATTCCTGATAAGCAGTAAACAGTTTTACAATCGGTCGTTAAATAATGTGCAAGTTAGTATGTAAAAAAGTAATATTTACCGTGGTCATAACAAGGCCCTCAAGGACACGCTAACCTTTACTACCCAACAACTTTTAAGAAGGCTTATCTTTCAGGACACTCTCTATCATGGGGCAAGGCATTTCCCAGCCTCCTTACAGAATGCTACCACAATAACAAGATGGTAGCACACGGTCCTTTAGACCCGAGTAAAAATGAAACCTATGAGTTTCTGAAGCTGTTATTCGACGAGGTACACCAATGGTTCCCTGATGAATTCATGCATATCGGGGCCGATGAAGTCTATGCAAATTGTTGGTGAGAAATTTACACGCGGTGATTTTCTTATTATTATTTTTCTGTTGGTACCTAGTAGTATCATTATTATCTGCGTTCAAAATAAAACAGATTGATGAATTTAAACTAAATCGGTGAATTCGTCATCTTACCTATCTGTCGGTCATGGGCAAGAACTATACATACAGGGTCCATAAAAATTATTTACAAAAACATCATTTTATTTCTGCGCCCGCTTCGCAGAGGCGATATATCCGATACTCTAGTCATCCCGTGACCACGACAGAGTGTAAACCTGTTAAAACGTCGGGAAAAATAGGTAAATAATATATACACGATAAATACCCGGGAATATTTATTATTTATAATTGTTTCCAGGATATCAAATCCAAATATCCAGAAATTCATGGAGAAAAAACATTTGAATACTACGAACAATCTGAAGCGTTACTTTATACAAAGAGTAACACAGTTATTGCCAAATAAAACAAAACCTATGGTATGGCAGGTCGGTATCAAATTGTTTTAAAATATACGGATTATAATTAACTAGCTGCGCCCCGCGGTTTCACTCGCGCGGTGATAGATATTTTGGATAATATACAATATATCTTTATAAATTGTAGCTTATGTGTTATTCTGATGTATAAGCTATATTATTGTAAAGTTTCATTAAAATCCATTTTGTAGTTTTTACGTGAAAGAGTAACAAACATCCATCCATACTTACAAACTTTCGCGTTTATAATATTAGTAGGATGTGGCATTTAAATTTTACACAAATATTAAAAGCTTAGTAAACGAGAGTAATGTAAAAATACGTTTTTGCGAGACTTACAAATAAAAAAATTACCAGCACTCGTTTGGCCTCAACCTTAATGTTATAGTTCCAGATACATTTTTTATATCTGATCAAATAATTTGAATTTGAATTTGATATCCGCTCACAATCGTCCACCGTCCTGATCATCATCATCATCATTAGGCTATAATAGTCCACTGCTGGACATAGGCCTCCCCTAATGAGCGTCATAGCGCCCTGTCTTCAGCTTGCTGCATCCAGCATCTGCCTGTAGTCATAGGCCTGATACAACTCCACAAATAACGGTCCTGAGCCGTTTGCATCCATCGACTTCTTGGGACCGATACACTTGTTTTTATTATTTACTAGCTGCGCCCCGCGGCTTCGCCCCCGTGGAAATCTATGAGTCAAATAGTTTAAATGATAAAAAGTATCCTATGTTAGACTCCTGGTTCTAAGCTACCTCTCCACCAATTTTCAGAAACTAAATCTGTTCAGCCGTTCTCGAGTTATTAGTGTTGTAACAAACACGACTTTCTTTTATATATATAGATTAAAGATTAATGATTTATAAGCACTATTAATAAGCCTGTTCTAAACACCCTAATTGTTTAATAGGATGTATTTGACCATAATGCCATGCCTGAACAGAAAACCCACGTACAAGTTTGGAGATGGAATTGGATACAAACTATGGACAAAGTAAGTTTATATATCTACTTACCTGCCCTGCCACACAATACATACGTTGGTATTACCATGTATTATATTATCTGTGGTATTACTAATATCCTTTTACCATATTACCAACGAACTACATTTACACAGTTTTTTTAAGTTTTGCGGGACAAATAATAATCCCTCAGGAATATTATTTTTTTGGAACTAACTCGGGATCGTTCTTAGACAAAAGCGATAAAAAAATCTAGTTCCGTCCATTTTCGTCATTAATGGATGGAACACTGTATGCGATAATCAAAAAGGGCCTACCTGTGGCCAAGTTGCGGAAACCAGTCCAGAAACAATGATCTGTATGCCATGTATTATATTGAAATGAGTTTTCATTTGCCGATTCTTATATTTTTTTTACGACTTTTCAAGATCTTTTTCATACATGTGTCCGGCACCACATACTGTATACTTCAGCGCTGCTGTGCGTTGTGATCACGAGACCAAGGCTTACGACACGCATCGGTGTAGCATACAAAAGACTTCAACGCGTACCCATTTTTCTGCTACACATGGTATTGGAAGAATCTAGTGTATACTAGAAAAATGTCTTAAAAAATAGTAAATAAATACCATCCTCACAGCATCATCTAACCCCAAGCTAAGCAGAGCTTGTGTTATGGGTACTAGATGACTGATATACTTAATACGATATTACATCGATACATATTTTTTTATTATACATAGATAACGACCAGAACACCCGGAACAAATATCTGCAGATCGTACACACAATTGTCCCGAGGCGAAACTCGAACACGCAACCTCCTACGTCGCAGGCGGAATTTCAACCACCGCCACAGAGGTCGTCAAGTCTTGAAAATATCGTAGCGATTGCGACTTCCAACCTGCGCTAACTTTGTTGACATCGACAGATCCTAAAAGCTGGACACTACGTGATATTCTCGTCTAATTGGTACTTGGACTACAAAAATCATCAATGGGAGCACTACTACCTAGATGATCCGCGTCAAATGGTGTACAGAAGAAGCAAAACCATGAAATTATTGAAAAACATTGTGGGAGGTGAAGCGTGCTTGTGGGGAGAAATGGCGGACGATAATAATTTACATTCAAAGTATAAATTTTTGTGTTCAATCATGATATTTTTATGGTACTAACTATTCACTGGCTTTATGTCCAGCAATGGACACTCTTGCGGCTGAGATGATGATGATAATTCACAGTACAGTTGCCGCCAAAACTTGCCGGGGTGACGGTGACAGGCAGCGAAAGTGGGAAGTTTGCGCAAATATACTTACGCATAATATATTTTATAGGCTGTAGAAAACGCAGCAGGCGAATGAGATAGGTACAGCTTCGTATAGGTGTTTCACTCTTTTATTGTTTGAAATAAAAACTCACACTGAATAATCGCGACGACTGTCCAGAAGGCAGCCTAACAATTTAGCCTCAGAATTGCAGTCTGTGCATTTTTGTCTAGCTAGGGGTTCGCCAGAGGACAAGAAGAATGACGGTGATTTTATTTACCGCGTGCATCATATTTATTTTTTGACTTTGCAGAGCAGGTTTACACGCTGCCTTGCACACGTTTGTGTTATAATGAACGTATAAGTGTAAAGAAACTTTATCGTTCTAGGTACTGAGTACTTTTAACCTTGAGCAAACAATTTCTTCCTCAGAATCTGGCCCAGAACAAGTGCTATAGCTGAACGCCTTTGGAAGGGTCTATACTTCAACGATTTATTTCCCATAAACAACAGGGTGCGCGAGCGCATAGAGGAACACACGTGCCGTATGAGACGCCGTGGAATTCCCTCGGAACCGCCTAGTGGTCCTAGTTACTGTGTTGGAGCCGCACCTAATTCATAGCCAACCAAAACCCAGTGTTTTTAGTGTGGTTAGGAATTGTATTGATAGCGGTCATTCGTTACATAAAAAACATTGTTTTTTCTACTAACTTGTGCCTGTATTAACC
Source organism: Eupithecia dodoneata (assembly GCA_947044415.1). Lineage (NCBI taxonomy): Eukaryota > Metazoa > Arthropoda > Insecta > Lepidoptera > Geometridae > Eupithecia > Eupithecia dodoneata. Next base: position 5,627,940 of record OX345665.1, read on the forward strand.
CTTGCTTTAAGGTACATAAAATGCATAATTTCAAATATCCATCGATCCTTATTCGAGATCTTGTCACTGCACGTTTTCTGAACAGTAGCCATGAGACACGGCACATACGGTGGCGGCGCCATGCCGTAGCGCCTGCGTGGTATGTGAACAAGCTCTCATACAACACTGATGATTATGCCTAAACACGGCGAAAAAAAAATGTGTATAAGAGCCTTTTTCTATACATTACAGTGTTGTAAATGGTTAGGTACCTACCTATGCAAATCTATGACATGTAATGATTATTACTAATAAAGGACTAGTATGACTATAACATACCTAAATCTGCAACATAAGGCCCTTTCCTGTACGTGCAGATCCGACCACCAACTCTGTCCCTCCCCTCAAGCACCACCACTTCACAACCAAAGGATCTCAGTTGACGGGCAGCTGCCAAGCCAGATACACCTGTAAATAATACAAATATTTTGTTACTTGTAGCTTTGCTCATGGGGTATTAAAGGGGTCCGTAGATTTTTGTATGTAGGGAAGCCTTAACATTGGCTATCAGTATTTTTCCCAAAATTGGGATGCACTATGAATGTACTTGGGTAGAGTCTTCTTATAGAAATATAAAATGTCTATTAGCATAATGTCCTAAAGCCTCAGGTTTTCTAAAATATTCATTCACATATGAAAAATATTCCCATTTAGCCCCAAGCTCTGCTCAGCTTGTTTAGCTATCTTCAAACCCCTTTGTTGGACCCACATGTCCAGTACTTTTTTACAGAAATAAAGGTTGAGCTGAGCAGTGAATGCATGAATACTCCACTGAATGAAGTATAAATTTAGAGCACTCAGCGATGGTACAGCTTTTTTAAGTAAAAGATTTAGCATATTGCTCTTTAATTAATCAGAGAGATCACCTGCGCCAATAATGATGACTTTAGGCCTTGATTTTCCTTTGAGTGGAGTTGGTATAGGTGTAACTCGTTCATAGATCCCATAGTTGATAAATCCATGTCTCTCCAGGAATGCATGGGTTCTGATAACCAGGACTGGATCTCCATTGTACGGTGCCTGGAACAAAATAAATATCTAGTCTACCTCATCCTTCACCAACCTATAACCCATCATTAACCCATTTTGAGCCCATTCTAGCAGCAAACTCCGTGAAAATCTATGATGCTATGTTCTGTAAGTAACATAAAAAGAAAATATAAAGTTCATCAATTTACTTGAACATACTATCGCATCTTGAGCATCAACTAAAGGTATTTCTTACCTCCATTTTATTCAAAGCTTGTTCTTGAGTCAGCTGCTTCTTAGGGTCTTCGAACCATAACTTCAGGACCCTGTTCCTGATCTGAATAAATGCTAGGGCAGATGGTCCACGTAAGTCTGAGAAGCACTCGGCTTCAAGCGATGACATTTTATCAAAAGGCAGACGAGACTGAAATGCGGCCCCTTCCAAACTGTAATAGTACATACAGGTAATAGTAATATACCTACTGAATATTTTTTTTACTGAATTACACAGGTTTTTATACAAAAATGATTGTTGTATCATGCTTGCGAATATTAGATTTAAACAGAAAATTGTAGATGGACTTTTAATTTTACGTTGCCCAGCAATGAACTTCATTACCAAATCAAGAACGGATAAACTTGCCTGTTAAGCATCGCTTTATAGTTTATTACTTCTTCAATATCATCAGGTTTCGATTCCTCCAAGATTACCTTTTCATCTTTTTTGGTATCTTTACTGTCGGTGGTACGACTTGAGGAGGAACCCCTCCGACCTACCACAGTGGCAGGGCTAATAGAAGCCACCTTACTTTTCTCAGATTGATCAGATTCAGAATCATCCTGCTTCAGTTTTTCATCTATTTCGCGGTTTTCTACCTACAAATCAATAAACATAACCTTCGAAGTTCACAAAATAAAAGCAACAGATTCATTTATTTTATGGATTTCAGTGATACTTTTTACCTTTGCCCGTTTACGGCGGCTCATTTTCAACCTCTGAACTGATATTCTTTCACCAATAATAGTAAATCAGAATATATTTATTTTCTAATCATAACATGAATGAAAACAAAACAAATTCGGTCCGGTCGGTCGGATGTTTTCGTTCAGAAATTGCGCCGTAAAGTTTTGAACGCCGCCGATGCTCAACAGAGTTTTCACTGTCACTTTACTTGTTTCGTTTTTGCACAAAAGTTGCCAATATACTAGAAGCCAAGTCATGATTTATTTTGTCTTAAACATTTTCGGGTTATTAAAATGTTGTAATTTAGGGGGATTTTGACCTACTAACTGTGAGCCCCTCCAAAGGCTTGGGTTGCGACCGCGCCTGGTTTAAGTTATAGTAATTAATTTAGAAGAAAGTCCGGAAATCTCATTAAATGTCCGGAATTTTCACCGGAATTTCATGTTTTTGATCTGGGAACCCTACTTACAACTTTCCTTCACGAGACATGACAGAACGACGCAGAACTTATTGGATTGTTCAATGTTCATCCTTTCACGTTCCATCAAACGCACAAGCGCGTGGAAGAGCGTCCATTCACCCGTTATCTTTGTACCGGCAAATAAGGAGATACCTAAGTAAGGTAGATAAAATAGTTTAAAATGAAATGTTTTTAAACTATTTTAACTAACGTAGTTTTGACCGTCCTAAGCCGGCCAAGTATGAAGGGAAAGTTGGAAATAATCAAATAAAATAAATATAAGTTTGGTGCCTATTTCTCGGACGGGTTCATACCAACCTACTTAGGAAGGTCACGCGCACTAATGCGTGCCGTGGCCGACAAGGACTGAGTGGGTGTAGTGCGACTACAATTACACAATACTAAGGTTTTATTTTGCATTTTTTCATACTTACATTTATACTTTGGATTTGCGTTATATCAGTTCCAATGCGTTAGGTATCATTAGTGGTATCTTGGTTTAAAAGGATGTCAACGAATTCAATTTGATATTATTGTTCTGTGCTGTAGATACAGCCAGCCTGTCACCTCAGAAATAATAATAAGTAGTACCTGCCCATGAAAATAAATAATAAAACATATTAACGTTGGTCAAGTCAAGGGCTTTATTTATGGTAACATTAATCAAGTACAATCATTATTTCTGCCAGTTAGAACGCTTTAATCGGTACTCTAAAAAGATTTTCGAAAATGATTATACAATGGGCCTTCTTCTGCGTAGCCAGCCATTTCTTGGGGAATAATAGAACTTTCATCAATGTTGCCACATGGCCGGCACATGCATTCTAAAGGTGCTTTAGTAGATACCTAGAACAATAAGAATCAATAAGAACCTCTTCACCTCTAAATGTGTTTAATTTTGATACAACTACTCCACCCGTGAGCACCCACTGATGGGTTTAGAATTAATGATTGAACTGATGGATATAGGCCTTCTCTCTATTACTATTACGTCATTCTGTCCGTCCGGACTCATGCCATCCTAATCTATTCCTTCCTGGTAACCCAGACGATGTCGTCTGACCATTATCGGGGTGGTGGTCTGGAATGGTGGCCTTGAGATTCTCAAAGACCTAGTCTTTGAGAATCTCAAGGCATTCCGTAATGGCTGGAGGAGGGAGATACCTAACATGGCGCACTCAATTCATAGTCCTCCATGATATTCCTGTTTGATGCATGAATTCCTTTGTGAGGGGCATGTCTCAGGTCCATAATGTCAGTCTGGGCAAGACACATTCGCTTTATGTTTGCCTTGTTATGAGTTTATGTGGATGGCATTAAATAAGATCCTATAATTTATTATTGTTTAGCCTGTGATCCCAGGGCAAAGGCCTCCCTATAAGATAGGGATGGAAAATTCACAACTGACCTTTCTGAATCTCTTTTTTTCGTTCTTGGCATCTGGACAGTATAGGACAACAGTTGCTTCTCTTTCACCAGACTCTTGGCAGCAATTGCAGGTCCGTTCCATTTGCCATATTTTGCTACCGGAAACCTGTGAAATTCGTGTATATAGGTAGGTAAGTACTTACTTATTTATTTAAAGAAACTTTATTTCGACAAGTAATAGGATCCTTTGAAAAAATACGTGGAACTCACCTGTACATAGCTTGAACACTTCCCGATGCAAGCGAATGACGGTATAGCCTTTGGTTTACAACCAGAATGTGTGAGAACGTGAATTACAGGGGTCATTTGACATTCCGGGCCTGAAAAACAAAGAATTTGTGTGCTTTCGCCGCGCGTATTTGCGGGATAAAAAGTAGCTTCAGCTATTAAAGACATTAAATTGAAGGTTAGATAATACCCTTTCCCGGGCTACGTACCATCGATATCTTTAACAAAATTAAATGTCATCAAAAGCCATCGAATCGTTTTATTAGGTGAGAAAAGATAAAAGACAAGACATATTATCAGACAGTAGTTTCATATTAATAAATTGATTTTTGTTTTTCAATTATTTAACACAAAAGTTTTACAAGCGTAGATTAACTTAACGCTTCCTGACCTAACTAATCTAACTAAGTAAGTAAAATAACAATTAATAAATAACTCAACAGGCTAAAGACGCCTTTAAAAGTTGTTTGATATAATATTGGTAAGGATTAATAAAGTAGGTACCTATACAAATAATTTAAGGTAATTTGTTATTTAATTTAATAGATGTTATTTTATTTACTTTTGTACTATGTAATCTAAGTGAGCGGTTCATTAGGACCGTTAGTTGGAACATTTGGAACTTTTTTATTTAAGTATGAATGCAAACAGGTATTATGTTACTCACCTGGGCTCATCTGGACTTCCAATCCTATAACTCTTTTCTCGTTTATTATACTTGCTAATAGAATAACAAAACAGAAAACGAAATTATCAAACGCCGTCATTTTGAAGAAAAATAAAATATTTTAATCTTGACCTAACCTATAACGGCCAAACAATCTACTAAACAATATGTGAGCCAAAGCTTCCTTTTATAAGAAACCCCCAACCCTTATTATCTTAGTAGATATTGATCTTCGATGGACCAAGAAAATCGTATAACAAGCAAACCCCCTGCGGCTATGCATTAAAAGCGTAACACGACATACTCAGCTCGTCGTAGTGAAAATTGAACGCTGATAAATCAATTTAGGTAGCTGTGACATTTTTAGCCTATAAGTATTGGACGAGGCAACAAGTAATTTCAATTAGATTCCAAGCACCCCGCGGTTCAGTTACAAGGGTGTTGTTCGTTTACTCCATTAGGTTGCAAACGCGCTATTTATATAAAGGGATAAATCTTGCAAGAACGCATCAAACGTGATTGGTCCCAATCAGAGACCAGTACCAACATTTATTAAGAAAACAATGGATTTTCCATTATTACAAAGATTGTCTTTTTATATTTTTATTATTTTTATATTATCACTTTGTACGAATGGAGAAGAAACTTGTGAGACACTGCCATCTGAAATACATGTTATAAAAGGTCAGTACATAAGACAAGAATCTATGTGACGAAAACACACCATAAATTTTACTTTAATTAAGTAAAAACATATCACTTTCAACGTGTTCATCGGCACTTTTCTTATTGTCTCTGCTTAAAGGGACACTAGTCCATGTGTTTTTAAATTAGCACATAAGTACCTACATAGTGTACCTACATACATAAAACCTATCACACACAACACTTAGGTACTCAAAAAGTCCTGTTCTTTTGAGCTTCCTCACTATTTCCGTGTAGTCGAGGAGCTGGATAGCCTCAATGACGTTCACATGATAGGTACATCATTATGTGAACGCCTCTTCATGAGCCTCTGCGTATTTTTGGATTACTGTATCTACAAATAACATAAATTTTTCAGAGGAGTACGATGAAATGGGCAGATTGTTGCGGTCATGCAGTGGTGAAGTAAGCGTTAACAAATGTGATGGAATGTGTACAAGTCAGGTTCGCCCTTCAATTAGTGCCCCAACAGGATTTTTAAAAGTAAGCAATTTTTATTACAGCTTATTTTCATTTTATTTGGTCAAATACCTAACTAACCTGAGCCAGAGGGAGGCCACCCTTTATACTTCCTTTATTCTAAGTCTGTTTATTTTCTGTTTTGTATTGTATAATCTGTATCGTTTTTTTGTTTTGTGTGGTATAATAAAGTGTATTATATATCTATCTAAACATTTATCGAGGATGTATAGATAGGAAGTTAGGTGTGTTGGTGCATAAACTTCAGAAGTAAAATTATTATATTTCAGGAGTGCTTTTGCTGTCGAGAAAATTTCATGCGGGAAAGATTGGTTACACTCACGCATTGCTACGACCCTGATGGCATAAGACTAGAAGAAGAAGAAAACGCAATAATGGAAATTCGTCTGCGTGAGCCTGATGACTGCAAATGCTACAAGTGTGGAGATTTCAGCCACTAAATTAATGCGGACAACTTGTTGATAGTAAAGATTTACGGGTTAACTAGTTTAGTAGATCTTCGTTATATTAAGTTAATTGTAGATAAGTTGTATTGTGGCATAAAATTATGAAATATGTACTCCGGTCAAGGGCTTTTTACATAATAAGCTAGATTATATGAGAGAGGATGACAGATATACGAAACTTCATTTAAGTTTTATAATCTAGGTACTACTGCCTACCTATAATGTAATAAAATCAAATCAATCTCACGTAATTATGTGTACTTAGCCGAAAAGACCTTGGACTGGATCCCAGGGGATTAAACTTTTTAACTCGGGACTTTTTGAATTTTGTATATTTTCATATTCATAAAAAATAACTATTTAATAAGATGCCATACTATTTTATGAAAATATGTTATTTTACTATTACGAACATGAATTAGAGACATTCAAAAAAATAACTAAACAATGTAGATTTGTAAACTCTTCAACTCTCATAAACATCCACTGCCGAATGGCAGGTGAATTGTAGAAGGATAAGGTAATAAAGCTGTTGTGTATTTATTTAAAGGTGGTTTTTTTTAAGTATCCTCCCAGTTTAAAAGTTAAGAAAATGAACATAAACTTTTAATGCTGACTGTACATTTTTCTTCTTTTTACGAAGTGTCAACTTCAATCAACTCGAAATCAATCAAATCAAAACTCGTTCGTCATCTGTCATTTGATTTTGCCTATCGCGCCGCATACAAATATTTTTTGTAGATTTGTGGAGTGGAGTTTAGTGTAGCCTTCAACGTCGGCTTTTTCATGGACTTACTTGATAGAAGAGAAGGTTTACTATAAGAAAATCAAAAATCTCAGACATGATGTACCTGGATGAAGACATGTTTCTTGTCATCGTGCTCAGTTTTCTTTGGGGTCAGTTCCTTTGGGAGCTGTATCTCGCATATCGTCAGGTTTGTACCTACAACTCAACTTTGGAACCGTTATCATTTAATGCCTAAGTATAATTCTATTCTAAGTAGACCAACAAGTATAAATGGTATTTTAATAGAGGCGCAAAATGTTTGCAGTGTATTTTTACTTGTAGGCACTGTGTTTTGATTTAACCTCTAATTCTAATATATCAGGTCATGGAGATAATAAGTAGAGCAAGACTTAGATAACTAATAACAAATTAAAACTTTACTTAAAAAAAATGTTTACTTACTTTCAGTTGAAGACATACAAAACCAAGAATGAAATACCAGATGTTCTAAAAGCATACCTCAACCAGGAATCATTTGAGAAGGCTCGACTGTATGGGTTGGATAAATCAAAATTCAAAATTATTAAGGAAACTTATGAAATTATCTTCACCACTTTGACATTGCAGTACAGAGTGATGTACATAGGTTGGAGTAAATGTGAAGAAATCACAGAGTACTTCAATATGGTCCCGGCTGAGAGTGAAATTTTTGTGAGCTGTTTGTTTATGATAGCAGCAACATTATTTAATACAGTAGTTATCCTCCCATTCACAATTTATGGGGTGTTTGTCTTAGAAGAAAAGCATGGCTTCAATAAGCAAACTGCTGGATTTTTCATAAAAGATCAGATAAAATCTCTCCTGCTCAGTCTAGTTATCACTTTGCCTATTGTATCTGTATCCTTGTACATAATAATGCTTGGTGGCAACATGTTTGTGGTATGGCTGTGGTTATTCACTACAGTTGTATCACTTTTGTTGCTTACTATCTATCCATCAGTTATTGCTCCCCTCTTTGACAAGTTTGTTTCTCTGCCTGAAGGCTCTCTGAGAACAGGAATAGAAGAATTGGCCTCAAAGCTCAAATTCCCACTGTCACAAGTGTACATTGTTGAAGGTTCTAAGCGATCAGCTCACAGCAATGCTTATTTCACAGGAATATTTGGTGAAAAGAGAATAGTTCTGTTTGATACTTTGTTGGAGAAGTTTGATAAGGAGAAGGAAGTTATGACTGGGTGCAATGAGCAAGAAGTTCTGAGTATCCTAGGTCATGAAATGGGTCACTGGAAATGCAACCATATTAACAAGTCCATAATTCTCACAGAAATCAACTTATTACTTATTTTCACTGCTTTTGGGCTTTTATTCAAGTACCCTCTATTGTATAGTTCTCTTGGATTCCCTGATGGCCAGCAGCCAGTGATTATCGGTCTGATAGTTGTATTGCAAATAATACTTGCTCCATACAATACTATTCTATCATTCTTTGCTGGTGTCATGAGCAGATCCAATGAATATGAGGCTGATAATTTTGCAGTGTCGCTTTCCTTCACTAATGAGCTTATTTCATCTCTGATAAAACTTGGCAAAGATAACTTGGATTTCCCATACTATGATAAGTTATATTCAATCTGGTACCACTCCCATCCAACTTTATTGGATAGAATTGAAAACTTAAAAAGTAAAATTAATGTAAAGAAAATCAAATAATGTGTGTTTTGTAATGTTAAGGTACAATCATTTATAGCCAATGTTTTCAGTACAATTAGAATACATGTGAGATTAGTTTTAAGAGTTTGATTTTGGAGATACTTAACTGTTTCTGCTTTTAGTGCTTTGCAAATTTTACCTTTACGGGAAATTATGCAAACTTTTTAATTATCCACAGCCTCACTTTACCTACCGCTGGATGAATTCAAAAGAAATTGCACTTGATGCTTTTGTACCTTCATATTGTAATATGTGCATTTAATAAAACTAATAATTAAGGATGGTAATTGATAAGGTAAAGCACTGGCATTTATCATATTACTTAAGATAATACGAATGTTAAATTTGCTGTTGCATATTAATCATAAACAGACAGTTCAAGTATTTTCAAAATACCACCAATTTATTGGCATTTTAGTTTAACAGTTTCTCATTCATTCCATAGAAGTAGTAAATGGTTTGCAGTAGCTACTTTCAAATGAATAAAATGGATGTTTGATGTTATAACTTCATCTAGTCAGATGAATAAATGTTGTAATTTGATACATGTCTATACTTGCACAATATAATTTTAAACATTGAAACTACTTTCTTAAATTCTTTTTAAACATAATTTTTGTAAAATAAAATACACACACAATGAAAATGTTTAGAGTTTTCTTACTGAGTAGATCATAAAACATTTAAAATAAGAGTTTTTAACGTGTTTAATGCATTTCTTTATTTTATTTTTATTTAAATTCTAAGAAATTAAATAATATCACAAAAAAAAAAACGATTTTGCGGCCTTCCCCTAACAAATCTATTTAATTCTTAATTTGATTATTTTAATTTCTAAGTTCAGTACCTACTTTGTTACCTTATAATAAAAAAGTATTGGATTAGAACTTAGATCAAATTAAAATTGTATAGAATTAAGAAGCAATAAACCATTGAGTATTGAACGATCCTTTGATTTGATCTGAAACAAAAATATTTGTTTAATAGGTAGTTTATGTACTTTAACTTATCATACAAATACATCCGACAGAGAACCAAAGTTATCGACATAGCTCTTAAGACTTAGTAAGCTGAAGTGGCAATGGGCCGGCCATATCTCGCGAAGAACCGACGGCCACTGGGGTAAACGTGTTCTTGAGTTGAGACCACGACTCGGTAAACGTAGTGTAGGACGCCCTCCAACCAGGTGGGATGACGACCTGCGAAAAACTGCAGGTAGATGCGGCAAGCCGAAGACAGGGCGCTAAGGCGTTCATGGGGGAGGCCTATGTCCAGCAGTGGACTGCTATAGGCTGATGATGAACTTATCATAATGGTTTAGCGACGAAATAAATCTTTTATAGATTCTTACAAATATTTTTAAGCCCTACTTACATGTACCTACTTATCATAAAACATTTCTGCTTCCTCCAACGTATCAGGGAGCGCGATGCCTTTTGTTTCAGGCAGAGGGATCAACAGGAATATTTGCGCGAATGATATAATAGCAAGAAAAACGAGCGGTAGATCCGGTGTCAACATTCGGAAACTCAATAAGATAGGTGCGATCATTGAGCCAATCCTGGCAAACATTGTGACGCCACCGACGCCAACATTGCGGCCCAGAGTTGGGAACAGCTCGCCGCTGAAGAGATACATAGCTGGTATGGAGCCCTGTAATTATATTAAATTAGATAAGTACCTTACCTACATAAATCATCTTTCAATTATAACCGGTAGTAGGACCTACTACCGGTTATAATTGAAAGAAGGGACACTATGCTCGACTAGGACTTACCGCCATTCCAGCGAACCCAACCCCGGCGCAGATTAACCTGGGCCAGTCACCCATCCAGCCCTCGGGTATCACTAGTACCAATACGTAGCACAATGCTGTAATCAGCTGGTAAAATGCAACTGTAGTCTTTCTTCCCATCATGGTGATAGTGCAAACGCAAAGGATCCCCCCGAAACACGATATAGAGCCAGTAATAGCTATAGTTACGAATATATTCCCTCCGAAACCACCTAAATATTGCGAAAACGTGTAGAACGATAGCCCCGAACAAAACCTGTAATTTACGCCAGTTTAATTTCTTAGACACATGCTAGGCACCTACTAATAACTGCCTGCATATAATAATGTACGTTTATGTATAGTAGGTAGTATTGGGACCTCGGGTGTAAGAGTACTGTATATTTCTGAGAATTCGTTCGCTAATTTATTATTCCTCCATTCCAGCGAACTCGACCCCGGCATTCCTGAGTGCTCTTTTCGGAGAGAGCACTCAGGCCTGCAACAATAGCCTGTACGTGTAGGTAGTTGAAATCCGTTTGCGATTGATGATGATGATCATGATATAATATGCTACATTATATCCAGGTGCCACGTAAGCGAAGCTGCGAAATCTAGAAGGTAAAATTAACTCTGACAAACACACCAGATTACAGACAGTAAAATGGTTTGCTTTTTCATCTTCTTAGATCTCACGAAATCCAAAAATCCTGGATTATTACGGTTCTTGTTGGTAACAGAAATTCTTTCTTTTATTCCATGCTCAGGAAATGGCATCTTATTGTATGCAGCTATCTCTCTTAAAATTGCTGCAACATATTTCAAAAAAATAAATAGCTGCGAAGTAGGTGAAGACAAACTTTTACAAATATAGGTTCCATTTTTTGTTCCACAGGTTATAGGTTACATTATCATCGTCTGTTTATAGGCTCTAGTAAAGCCTGTGGCATTTTTTCAGCCCTAATGCGCAGTTTAAATGTAGGTTAAATAATAGATATGTAGGGGTACCTTCTTAGAAGAATTTGCAATTGTGAAACATACCTATGCTCAATACTCTACTACTACTACTACTCTAGTAACTCTATTACCATACTATTACTAGAGTAACTGCTGTGCCTACGTGTCTGGAATAGTAGAATAGAGGTAGTTGTTTACCATAAGCTTCGTCCGTTCTTCCTTTAGCCAATAACCATCTTGGGGATTCTGGGACTAAGAACCAATAAGTAATGTAAAAAGACGATAAAAAAGCAAGTGACATATCCAATTTCCTCCAGTCTCTAAGCCAATAGGCCAAACCGGCCACTATAACGTTTCCAAAGAAAAATGGTAATTGATGGAGAATTGGCACCGTTGTGCGGTATTTTCCACTTACCGACTGAAAAATATAAATTAATTCAGACTTAACAAAATACAGGCTCTTCAGGATGGTAGCTTTAGTAGGGTACCTAACTACCAGTGATTGTAAAATCGGGTAGTTTTTGAAGAACCGAGAATCCTGGGAAATCCTGACGAAGGGAACCATTCCCAGTTCCTACCAACCTTCTTCTGGAGAATAAAATTTAAAATATACCTACCTATATTTTTTTAATTTAATTCTCTAAAATTATGATTACATAGTTTCTTTTTTATTTTATTCTCCAGAAGAAGAAATAACATAATAAATAGTGATTTACCTTTGGTTCTGAATATTTGTGATACAAAAAAAAACAGGAAGACGCAAATTATGAGTAGGTACTAGGTACCTTCGTACATATTATAGTACTAGGTATATCACTAGTGATCTGTGATCCACTTAGAGAGACTTAGGTGAGTAAGCTTAAGCGTAGCTACTTACTTATAGACTGGCCCCAAATAATTTAATTTTATCTACGGGGAAATTTTAATGAATTTCTGGAGAACTATGTATTTAGCGTATCCCCTGGTACTGTTCACGATCCTATCCATCCATGGTTGTCTGGTAAAGATCGCTCTTGAGCGATAAGACCGCCAATTGTATCTTGTTTTTAAAGTTATTATTTTACATCTAGCACAGGTATTACATTACTTAAAAGAGGGTCCCATACCACTGTAATATATTAATTAATTTAAGTTAAAGCAATAAACTATTTTTTTTTATTCGATTTGATACATTGTTCTTACAAACTAAGTGTGCAATAAAGTAGGTATTTATCTATCTTTAGCTGTGTTTATGGTCTAAGTTAAGTACCTACACGTAGGTACTTACTTCCAAGCATACAACGAAAGATATTATGGATATTCCGCCATCCGCCAGTGACACTATGAACCAGGTGCATAGGAACCACCAAAATTCCGGCATTACACTAGCGACGAGGCAAAAAATTGATTGTATTACTATTGCAGCCATAAGCGGCCTTTTACGGCCATATTTGTCTGCAAATTTTCCGAAGATCAAAGATCCAACAAGAACGCCCGACATTACAACGCATTGCGTCAACTGTAACAAACAACAATAATACAGAAATACCTACGTAACAAAATACAAGTCCAGGGCCTAATCCCACTATATTAATCGCTATACTTACCATACTGCGACTTTGTCAGAGAGGTCAGACCTGAACAAGCGAATTGCGAAGATGGTACGGCACGACCTCCGAAGCTCCAACACGCGCCTCATTGAAGAGGCGATAGAGCGAAACCGGGGGTCCAAAGTATTCATTCAGCAGCTTGGCAGGAGCCACCTGACAAAGCTTAAAACGCACGACGGAAGGACCGTATTGTCGAAGCCGGAGACCTCAGCCGAGATAGAGGATTTTTATACGCTGCTCATGCCCCTCGTTCCCGACGAGTCAACCATGATTCCAGAGCCACCCTGACACGCCACTACACCGACGAACTACCTGACATCAGTCAAGACGAGATCGTGTTAACTCTAAGGCAGCTTAAAAATGGAAAAGCCCCCGGTGAAGACGGTATAACATCTGAGCTCTTGAAAGCTGGAGGAGCTCCTGTTATACAGGAGCTACAGAACCTCTTCAACGTCGTCCTTCACAGTGGGAGAACTCCAAAGGCGTGGAGCGGGAGTTTGGTGGTGCTCTTTTTAAGAAGGGAGATAAAACCCTTCTTAAAAACTACAGACCCATTTCACTCTTGAGCCACGTCTATAAGCTGTTCTCACGAGTAGTCACGAATCGTCTCGCTAGGAGACTCGACGAGTTTCAGCCTGGCATTCAAAACTACAGTGGAGGGACGCGTGTCAATGTACGTACATAGATAGGTACATAGTAAAGCGATTGGTTACTAGAATTTTGCATTAATATCATATTTTATTAGATCGAAGTTAATTGAAAATATATGCAGGTACCGTACGTACCTACTAAGGAGGGACCTATTACCCACCTATGTAATTATAATTAGGTAAACCTAAATACAACAGAGAGGTTTGGAAGGAAGGATGGGGGCTTTTTCCAGCGGTGGGACAGTATGGGTGGAGTCATAAAAAAACATAGGCAGATACTTACATGAATATACCAATGTTTAGAGCACACCAGATTCCAATCCGAAGTGATAGTGCGAGTAAACACAGATTTGTCGTATACAAATTGTTTACAAGCGACCAACGGTATCATTGTCTTCTGCATCTCCGGAAGACAATCAAGAAAATCCGGGTCGAAGATCAAACATGGCCGTTCTTGCATTTTCTGTGAACAATATAGTAGACAATAACAAGCATTACAGGACGAAGAAGGGGAAATATTAACATGGTAAGAATTGCTTTTTTATATATTATTTATTACTAGCTGCGCCACGCGACTTCGTTTTATATTAGGTAGGTACCTATGTATAATATGTAGTGATTGAGTAGGGCTTATTCCACTAATCCCCGTTGAAGTTCCCCGTCAACGGGGATTAATGAACTTTTTGTTCACTATTCCACGTGACGCCGATGTGAGCTTGTAACGGGGATTAGTGAACTAAAAAGTTCATTAATCCCCGTTGCGTCAAAAATAAAATACTAATAACTTTAAGAATCATGTTTTTATTTATTTATAAGGTAAAGATCACGTATTGATTATTTTTATAATCATATTAAATTGCCTAGGCAACTATTCTTTTTTATGTTTCTTCAAAAAAAACATAAGTATTATAAAATAAAAAACAGATATGTACTTACATATGTATGTAATCACAGATTATACGTTTATTTAATACCTACCTACAATCAAAGTTTAATAATTAAATCAGTCTAATATACCTAATCAAGTACTAATATATACCTAATTAGTATAGTGACTTCTCTAAATCTGTGATTTTATTGGGATATGATTGTTTGTTTACTACATTTAGGTGTACATGTTACCTAAATGTAAAAATGTAGGTAGTAAGTACCTGCTGTATTTCAGCTATTCAGAGATCTGGCCTGGCGTGAAAAGGCGTATGCGATTATTTTTCTAGTAGGTATTGGTATGGGTAGATGCTTATATGTTTTTGCGTTCCTTTCATAGTCATGATAAAAAATCATATAGGTACCTTACCTACCTACCTAAGATAAAAGTCTCGCATAGAATTCAAAATGTCCAGCATAGTAGGTAGGTCATTCTTACCGGTGCACAAGTATCACGCCACTCCTGTTCCGAATATGGAAATATGTCTGGTTTAGCGCACCAGAAATCTTGCGGTGGTGCCATGAACACTATATTCAGCTGGAACCAGGCAGTAGATAGCTTCAGCAATGCCATCAGAATATTTATCTTTAGCTGCCATTTTCCAAAATCTCCAACTAATTCTGTTGTTATATCACGATGTGTTGACAGGGGCTCTGATAATAAAAAAGTGGTTGTTAATTGGGTAGTAATTTACGTACTTATGTGCCTTTGTACTTGGCACTATGTAGGTACTTATCCATCAAATCAATACCTACCTAAATACTTACCTACCTTTATTTACATAAATTAAGGTAGGTACAGTCAGCGCCTAAAAGAGCTATGATGATTAGATGTAGGGAAGATACCTACATAACACAACACATGAACACAGAAACTGCTAAACCACACCATTCTTTCATAAGACCGCTAATGCGGCATGTGGCTACTGTGAGCTCTCGAACAGGTATAAGCGTCAGCCAAAGATGTGGAACTACCATGTCAAGACATATAGTCATGCTGGAAGCATTTTTCACACGTGTCTAGCGGGTCTAGATGTTGATATATAAATAATTACCTACCTACGTTATGTTAATTATTTACGATCAATTAACTTACTTCGTCTGGGAGACGTAATTTTTTTTTGCTTGTATCTAACTCTATTTACGCCTTCACAGTCTTTTTTGGCTCGTGGCAGTAACAGTGTTAAGATAGGTGTTTTTTCGGGCACTAAAAAAAACATTTCATTGTATAAAAATGTCCTATCCTAAAGCTTCATTTCATAGCTTTACGAGTAAGATAGAGCATTTTTACTAACTATTCAAATAATTACATAATTTTCAAAGAAAAATAATTACATGATTTTCAAAGAAAAGTAATTATCATATTACCTACTTTATTCATGTCTAACAGTTATTGTAAGAGAATACAATAACTATGGAATAAACTGGCTGGAGTTTCGGATATCTCTTCTCCTTGATTCTGGCCATAGAAGATCTTGCGTAGTTATTGTATTCTCTTTGATAGAAGAGTTAGATTCTGGTCGACAACGATGACCAAAGAGAATACAACGATGCGCAATGTTAGCGGGCGGGCAGTAGGTATACGAGGGTACTTTAGGTGAAATAAGTCCCAAAACGCACGTTTTGACTAAACGGAAAATGAATTTTAAGGGATCAAATCACCTATTTTTCAAATATATTCTGATGAGGATCAAAAGTTTAGGATATTAGTTAGTAAGTTATGGGAGTCGAAACACGATTGACTAAACTTGACTCGATAGAAAAAAATGCCAAAGTTACCTCTAGATCTTCATTTTTACAGAGATATCTCTACGGAAAAACCAATTTTATTTGCTAGTTATTTAATACGTGTTCCCTAATAAATACTTAAGACAACTGTGGTTTTAGGTTTTTGAGAAACAGTATTATTTTAGAGTAATAACAAATTAAAAATTAAAAGCAGTGAAATTGCGCACGGGCCGATCATTCTGCCGCTCTTGCCTCCCTTTCTCGCCTTCCCCGCGCGGCGTTCGTTCGTCCTTGTCTCGAAAAGACGAACTCATTTCGCCAACTACATATTTGCTTCGAGTTGTATTGGTGATTATTATGGGCATAACATGAAATAGATTGGTTTTACCCAGTAGGCAGGTAGGTATTCAGAGCTTATACCTGTTATACCCTAGATAGATTTTTATTTTTTTTGTTTCTTTAAAACTTTATATTGTATAACTCTGCATAGATTTGTCATTAAATTGAGGCACTTCTTACCAGGTAGGTAATCATATTGATTCCCACGATACAGGCCCAGCCTAGTGTGGGAATCATTAGCACTTTTGTTTATTAATTCTGTCTACTTAAACCATACCAAATCTGTATTAACTATATAGTTCTGTTTAGATGTAGTAATAAACATATTTTCATTTTCATTTTCATAGGTACCTACCATGTTCGTTTAGCCGTGGGGAGGAACAAAGAATACGATGTAGTGGTGGGGGGTATTGATATGCTATTTTTGAAGTGAAAACTTTAGGCGCGTTGTGCAGTATTTTGGTGAAAAAAAATCATGGAAACCGCGTCATCGTCATCGCACTCTTTTCAGTATGTAGTTATAAATAAAATATAAAATTACTTGCAGTCCCCAAAGACTATGAGACGTATGTCTTTTAACTCGACTTTAGGTTCAGTTCAGTTTAAAGAATTTATTACTCAAAAGAACAGAGTTCACTTAAATGAGAATGTATATATAATAAACTTAAGCTTACTACATATCTTAACTAATTATATTATGTTAGTATTACAGTTGTATTACAGTTATACGTAGGTAGTTTAAGTTATTTTACTGTTAATGATATTGTGTTCCGTATAATAATTAAATTTTGTCATATATATGTTGTTTTAATTTTTTCTTAAAAACGTTCATTGATAAACAGTAAGTTTGTTAAGTTATCATATCAGGTAAGTTATTATAAATCTGTGCCCCTTCATACATTATGTTTCGCTTTCCATAGTTGGTCCGTGGACTCCTTAGTTTTAACTTATTTTTACTTCTTAAATTGTAGGTGTATGTTTTCTTTGTAAGTGTGATTTGTGTATGTATTTTATTAGTTACTATTTTCTTAACTAGGATGCAAGTGAGGTATTATAGTTGGTTGATATTAAAAATTTTGGTTTCTTTGTAAATAGTATGAGTGCTAGTTAGGTAGTCGTATTTGTATAGAACTTTAATTTATTTATTTTGAGATATTTGTAGTGATTTTAGATTTGACACTGCTGCCGTTCCCCACACTTCCAGAAGATATTGTAAATGAGATTTTGCTAAGGAATTATAAATTGTCATTTTAACTTTACGAGGCAGGCATCCCATGGATCTACGCAGTGCACCCGTTAGTGAGGCTATTTTAGTTCTTAAATGCTCAATATAAGGTTGCCAGTTCAGGTGGTCGTCTAATATGAGACCTAGGTACCTCTCTTGGTGCGAGCGTAAGTGCGAGCGATGTATTATCGAACCACCTATAGTACCTAAGTGGCGGAAATTGCGGGATTTTTTTATTCTTTGCTGCGAAAATCACGAGGGAGGTTTTTTTTGCATTGACTGTCATTAGGTTGCTCTGGTTCCATTATTTATCAAAAATCTGGGCAAAATCTTATTACAAACAGCAGTAGGTAATTAAAATAATACATCTACCTACATTTACATAACCTATTATAATAATATTAAACTAACATTATTAACGATGGTGACCCCCGCGCCCCGTGGCCCAGCGGACCGAAGTCTGCCTGCGATGCAGGAGGTTGCGGGTTTGATTCCCGCCTCGGGACAAATGTTTATTCGATCTGCAGATATAATGTTTAGGCCTATATACGCGACCAGAAAGAGTAGAAAGTAATTAAAATGGAACCAATGAATTTTTTAGCTAACGTTAATACAAATTCCTTGGCGTAGACTGAGAATCAGACTCTATTCTCTTCTCAGTCTTCGACTATTAGTACCTCAATGGCACAGTGTAACTATGGTGTAACTCTAACATTATGCAAAGGGTAATTTTGTTCACCCAATGTTATAGATATGTCAATGTCATTGTTTAGGTGTCAACTTCAGATGATGTTTCTGTCAAAGTGACAACTACCTCGCCCCTTTTTATATTGCCATAATTTTTACCACCATGCTAGATGTAGCTTTCGTTACGGATAAATTCAGAAAACAGGTCGAATAGACAGCGTTTTATGGTATAATTTTTAGGGCGTAGCTGAAGTAGATAGCGAGATATAATTATTTATGTAAAATGGGACGCGCTCGCGGCGCCGTGATTTTTGTCCGCGAAGCTCGAACATTTAGGGCTATGTAGTCGATTTGGCCGGGCGTGTGAGTGGATAAACATGTGCTGGCTGCTGGCATAGGCAGCAGAATGGCAAAGACATGCGCTCTTTGAAAAGTAAATTATTAGCAATAAAAAAGATAATTGGACAATTTTAGCAGCATCGTCAGTTACCTAACTTTAACGTGGTAGTGTACAAAACCTACTGTCAAAAGATCAATTATAATAACGCAACTATACGATTACATGAACTACCTACAACCTATTAATGGCTGATAAGAACTGTACTGTACAAACAGACAGGACATCGAAGGTGTTAAATCACACAAACATATCATGCATGGGATAAAAATAACCTTTAGAAAAAAGAAGAAAGAAACGTTTCCAAAGAAATAATATGAGAAGCCGCATGCAGAAACGAATAATGTAATTAGGACTTTAAGACGTAAGTACGTCTATGCCGTATGTACCTATCTCAGCAAAGCTGTCAGGTAAAGCAGTAGATGAAGTACGAAGGTCTGCATCACGTGACGCAGAAGGTTGCGAGTACGTTTCCCGCCGCCGCGGCAAAAATAATAAAAGACTAAAGGTTTTGCACGACCAGCATTATTTTAATATCTATATAAAATTCATTTAATTACGATTACTTTTAAGTTTATAAAAAGTTACATCGTAAACATAGGCCCAAGTAGCGCTGCCCACAAGTAACATTATTATTTCTCGAGAATGGCTTTAGCGTAGGTATTTATTTAATCTTTTAACAAAGTTGCAACGACAAAGCTGGCATCACAGGTAGTCGTGTCGTGACGTCGATCGGTGAAGCTGAGTCCCCTCCCTCTTTTTTTTATGAATGAGAAATGAGAAAAGGGTGTTTTTGTGTTTCTAAATTTATGTTTATTTATCACTAAACAATATTATTTGAATGTTTGTGTGCAGTATTCAATAAAAATGCCTCTAGCTAACACCTCAGATCCGTGGCGAATGCAGAATGTTGGTGATAACACTGTGAGTTTCGAATTTATTGTTTCGTGCTAAGCTAATTAGATCTGAGGGTTTTTCCTTTAGCGTACTCTCTTAGTCATGGTATGATTTATATATTTTAATAACAACCACAGCTACTGGGTTATCCTAGAATTATTATTCATAGTCCTAGTATAGATAAGTACCTCATACATTCACTTAATTATTTGTGTATGTTAAGACAATTAGTGTAACAACAGTTTTATATAAAACTCCTCGTGCTAGATTAAGTGCATCTCATGGTGAAGCTACACGTATTCTTTATGACCCCAGAGTGTTTAGGGTAGGATAGACCCATTATTTTGTTTTCTTGCTCATGACCTTGGTCCATCTAAAGTTACCTTGATACCTGAGCAATCAATAATACAGTGAACAGAGCTTTCAATTTGACTATAAGAAGTTCTTATTTATCCAATATATGAACTTTTCATGATAGTATTATGAAAACAAGAGAACCTTGTTGGATTGAAACATTTTTGGGAATATAAAAATTACAATGCATCTGCTAGAAAGTATGGTAAAAGCCCTAGTAAGTATTTAGTAGAATTTTTAATATTAGCTTGCAACAGTACAAATATCAAATCTAAATTTTTTATTGATGACATGTTATTTGTAGACCTTTTAATGGAAACTACACGTAAATGTAGTAATAATTAGTTTTTTGTTTCTTTCAATGGTAAAGTATCAATTATTGATTAATACATTCAATTATGGCTTTATTTGTAAACTTAACAGACATGACATAATGATAGTCTAACTGATATACAAACAAAGGTTTTAGCTAGCATTACAGAATCCTCAATTGAATCATCTAAATATTATTAGTTGTAGCGATTTTTGCATATTAGTTTTAATCTATTTTGTAATTTAGGCACATTTTTCCTAATTTTTTTATCGAGTTATTGAAAACTAGATTATTAAGTAGGTATATATTTTTTTATTATTTATATACAGGTAGCATTTATTAACTAGTAAACTTTCTATGCAGGTTTCTATGAAAAGTCTTCCAGTAGTGGTAGAGAATTCAGCTGAGTCCCGCCAAGCATCCACAACGGAGAGCCTTGAGTCCTCGGGAGACATTAACTATGAACGGGAAGTCGAGATTCAGGATGTTATCAAGGAGGGCCATGAGAAAGCAGATCCATCACAGTTTGAATTGCTTAAAGTGCTTGGAGAAGGCTCTTTTGGGAAAGTATTCCTTGTTAGGAAAGTTTCCGGAGCAGACACTGGCACACTTTATGCAATGAAGGTTTGTTATTTGTAAATTTCATTTGGAGATGTTTGTGTACTGTTATTTCTGTACGTACAATGTGTTACATTAGTTTAACAACTAATTGTAATACTTTGTTCATATAGAATTCATTACCCAATTATCACAGTCTCAATAAGTTGAGACTGTAATGATTAGGACTGAATTGAACCCTTATAATATTAGTTTTCAAGTGATTAATAAATAAACAGGTATTATGGCACAACCATAGAGATCCAAAGCGCAACTATCTGGTTTCAGAGCCTCATTATTGTAAAGAAGTTACAAATCACTAACAGTTCAATAATTTCCAGGTACTTAAAAAAGCGACACTTAAAGTGCGAGACAGAGAGCGCACGAAAATGGAAAGAAACATTCTCGTAGAAATGGGCCATCCATTTATCGTCAAATTACATTACGCATTCCAAACGGCTGGAAAGTTATACTTAATATTGGATTTTCTACGCGGCGGTGATTTGTTTTCGCGTCTTAGCAAAGAGGTATGTGGATATGTTGTAGTCTTACTTTAAGATAAGATATTGAAGGTTTTGCCTAGCTCTTGTATTGCATTGCGTAGTGTAAAATACCTTCCATCTGGAAGGTGCTCTACGACCCTTCGCAAATCGTTACGCTACGTCTTTAAGGTTCGTCGGTGTTAACCATTGCTAACCTTCAGTTTTCTAAGGCAAATATACCATACTGCTAAGGGTTTCTGTATATTTCAAGATAAAAATGGTAATATGCCTGCCACAGATAAGTAACATTACTCGTAATACGCCCTGCCCAACAATGGGCGAGGAATGCCTGTGGCTGATAATGGTTATGATTCACTGGATTCAATGCAGTTGATGCCTCACTCATAACAGGTTAGGAATATTTTTATAGGGCAATCAAGTTCAAGCATATTACACATGTCATATTCTGCTTCAAGTGGGCAAACTAAATATTACCTGTAGTCCACGCCTTACCTGCAACTGTGTATGACACGTTTTTTTAAGGTTTTCTTAAAGAAATTCCATTGTATTAGTTTGTTACTTTGTTGTGATAGAATGACTAATCATGAATCGTGAGATACAAACCCACAAGTTCTTTGTAGTTAATTAAAATATTTGTTGTAAAATCATTTGATTCGTAACTTCTATAATGATGTATGATTGTTAAAGTACAGTGACGTTCAGTGTTACTTACCTTCCTGGCAGGTACGTAGACAGGACCTTTAGTACACGGACTGTAAGGTTCATGGGGAATTTCCTCAGGTTGTGGAATATTCTCCCTGCCGAGGTTTTCCCTCGTGACTACAACATGGGGTTCTTCCTTCTAAGACATTTAAAGGGTCGGCATGGCACGGGTAATGTCCTGATGTTGCAGGCGTCCATAGGCCAACCGCTTCCAATTGGGCCGCATGCTTGTTTGGCTTAGTCAACTGTGGCTTGGTGGTTTAAAAAGTAGTTCCAAGTCTGGTAATTACATGAATTATTGTTTTATTATGATTAAATATGTTGTTTTGTTATAAGGCGGTTTGTTATCTTAATATTACCGAAATATTTTAAAATAGTATTGTAATGTATTCATAGAAATTGCCTTTAAACTTAAGAAGGGGCTAAGCTAACAATGCAGGTCCTTGTACCTACAATCTTATCCTACTACGATACTAACATATTACGTTAAAACGTATTGGCATAAAGCATATTAAAATGCGGTCTACGCTACTTAATTTTTTTTTCATTTTCAAACCTTTTATTCAGAAAATATTTACAGTACCTATATGGTTTTACTTAACTACTATTGCTTAAATTAGGTACATCTATATTATCTGTTTGCCCTCTTTTGGCAAAGGCCTCCTCCAACCCCTTCCACTTTACTCTATCTCTCGCCAACCTTATCCACGTGTTCCCTGCTACGTCTCTTAGCTCGTCCTCCCATCTTTTGAATTGTCTCCCTCTATTTCGCTTCTTGTATCTTGGAAACCAATCCATCAGCGTTTTGCTCCATTTGTCTCTTTTTGCTCTACGCTACTACGCAGTATCTATTCCTCTGTAGAGATTGAAACTGATGGATGGCGTATGATTTAGCAATAGATTGATCCTATAGATGAACGGTAGGTACGTATATAAGATAAGTTCCAACATGAAAATGGCCTTGTATGTAATCCGACTCGTGCAATATTTGTTCTGTTAGGTTGATTAGATTCCATATGTTTTGGTGACGTACGAGGCATCCGAGTAATTGCTTCATGCTGTGTTTTTATTGTTTACAAAACGTCAAAGCTCCGGCTGTTTGAGCTTGTTAGGAAACTATCTATACTATCTATTCCCTATCTACATAGTGAATATTACTTAGGTCATTTATCTGAGAGTGTTTGTTCGAACAACGCCAAAACTACCGTGTAAAGTGGTCGATCTAAAATAACTTGAAGGCTAGCTACCTTTTAAGTCTGAGAATCGCGGTCGAAACAAATTCAACATCAAACAACTTTTATCTTTAGAATTGCAAAATAAGCACTTGACACCGCGTGATACAAGGCTATTATAGTCTTCTAGGGCGGGATTTCAAAGTTCGAATCAACCTATAACAACAGGAACCAAAAATGTCGTAATACAAATGACCTAACCTTTGGCTATGAGTTATTGTAATTGATTAATAAAATCTGTATTGCTTTTGCATGGTATCATATTACGTTTTTTTATTCTTCAAAAACTTTTTTATTTACAGGTAATGTTTACCGAAGAGGATGTCAAATTTTACTTAGCTGAACTAGCATTAGCGTTAGAACATGTACACAAATTGGGAATAATATACAGGGACCTAAAACCAGAGAATATTTTACTGGACGCCGACGGCCACATAGCGCTTACAGACTTTGGGTTATCAAAACTACCTCCTAGTAGCGATAAGGCTTACAGTTTCTGCGGTACAGTCGAGTATATGGCACCGGAAGTTGTTAATAGGAGAGGGCACACTTTTGCAGCGGATTGGTGGTCGTTTGGTGTCCTTATGGTAAGAAATATTTTATTCGCATAGTCTTGAAAGAAAACCGAAGAGATCACTTAGGTATGTAGTTATAGAGATCTTATGATCTATTCTGATGTTAATTAATATCTATAATCCAATCAGGGCCCTTTAATGGTAACCCAATCGCTTTACTATTACAAAGGTATAGTCGTAGAATCGCCTCCTTAGACACGTTTTGAGTATTCTAAGATGAAAGAAACAACAGATGGAGAGACGCACGACAAAAGTGTCGAGGTTGAAATCAATCTAGATTTTACTATCGCAAATAGCACCGCACGCACTTTCTGGAGTTTTTTCTCTTTATCTTTATCTAAGAACTCTACGTGGCGATTCCATGAAGATATCATTGTCATACTGAAGGGATTGGTTAGCATAATAGCACTTGTATGTAGTTATGTTTACTATAAATACAACCAAGTTGTATTCCAAAAACTGTGACCAAAGTACAACAAAGATTTCCAATATACATTATTTTACTTAAAAATGAATAAATACAAAATACTTTTATATCCTTGATATATCAAGCTGTTATGTTTTTTTTTTCAGTTTGAAATGCTTACGGGCAATCTACCTTTCCACGGATCAACCCGACACGAAACGATGACGCAGATATTAAAAGCAAAGCTTGGTATGCCATCCAACCTCAGTGAAGAGGCACAGTCTTTGCTTAGAGCGCTGTTCAAAAGGAACCCTCAGAATAGGTGAGCTTCGATTTATATAAATAAATATAATGCTGGACTATCCACACAGCATCATCTAGCCCTAAGCTCCTGCAGAGCCTGTGTAATAACAAGTACCCTATGGTCGTCCCCGGGATACCTTCTAGATCCCTAGCAAATTTCATTAGGATCCGTTCCGATAAAATAGCGTTTATAATTGGTATATTAATATTTATGGATTGTAATAATTTTATTGCAGATTGGGAGCGAGCAACAACGGAATTGAGGATATAAAAAGCCACGAGTTCTTCACGAGCATAGATTGGGATGGGTTGTACAAGAAAGAAGTAAGTTTTGATTGAATATAACTTATTACATAACCTAAAGTGATTCAGAGCCCCTTCCTCTCCTCTCGGTTTTCTGCAAGATGGACACACGAATTTAACTTAAATTATCTCTGCATAACTTACAAGCACACAGATCCCCTAGTACTGTCCACGATCCTATCCATCCATGGTTGTCTGGTAGAGATCGCTCTTGAGCGATAAGACAAATTGTACTTAATTTTTAAGTTTTTACTGTACATAGTTTAAAGTTAAAGTGCAATAAATAATTTTCTATTCTATTCTATGTTTTATAATTTTGTATGTATTTTATCTAAAACTTAAACAGTTTATCTTTTAGTTAATAGATAAAATTTAAACACCACCAAAAATAGTCTGTGACATATTTTTCTTGTTAATATGGTTTGCCCGACAAACCATATTTCAATAGTTTTCCACTGAAGCTTTCTGATGATCATAACATTTTATTTATTAATCAAATTACCTTAATTTTTACCTTATTGACGATTATTTATCGCGTAACTTGTTTCAAATTACCTGTTTTTCTCCCTAATTCAATGTTTCCTACACAGGTTGTCCCGCCATTCCGACCAGCGGTATCGAGAGCGGACGATGCGTTTTACTTCGACTCTGAGTTCACATGTCGCACGCCCAGAGATTCGCCCGGCGTGCCCGCCTCCGCTAACGCTCATGAACTGTTCAGGTAAGATACATCATCAACTACCTAACTTGTCCCACTGTTGAGCATAGGCCTCCCTTCCGACCGGTGGTATCGAGAGCGGACCATGCGTTTTACTTCGACTCTGAGTTGAGCGGACGATACGTTTTACTATAAGTTCACATGTCGAACAAACAAGGAAAATCAAGAACAAATACCAGGCAGGTGTGATAATAATTTCCCGTATTATGCAAAGTAACAAGACGTGTGAAATTATAAAGTTATGATGTCATCATTGTAAACTGTTTTAAAAAACACAATAGTAGATTAATTTAGAATGTAAGTAGTGGTTAACTACGAACCTTATTTGTGTACAAACGTGTACTCCGAATTAGAATCCAAGATATTTTATGTCAACAAAGACATTTATGAAAACTTAGCAAAAACTGATTACAATAACAGGAAACAACAAATTACAGCAAGATTATCGCTACAAACTAAAACTCAAACAACGCAAAATCCCCTTTATGGAGCGTTTTTTTTTATCTTATATGTTTATCTTGTAAGAAGATAGGTTTTGTTAAATTGACACAAGAAAAAATATG
This sequence comes from Eupithecia dodoneata, assembly GCA_947044415.1. NCBI lineage: Eukaryota > Metazoa > Arthropoda > Insecta > Lepidoptera > Geometridae > Eupithecia > Eupithecia dodoneata. The sequence continues at coordinate 5,654,502 of OX345665.1, forward strand.
TGTCCAATATCTTCTAATAATCTAAGTGACGCATTAATTAAATAGTTTTAGGACACTAGACTATTCTGTACCTACCTATGTACATAGGATAATAGTGTGAAATGATTCTCAATATGTTTACTGATTGAAATTCATTTATTTCAGAGGCTTCAGTTTCGTCGCCCCCTGTTTACTGACGGAAGAGGAAGATAACAAGACGGTGACTAACTCGAAGGAAAATCACGTCGCGCCGAACGCTAAAACGTCAACGGAGGAGTTTTGGTCCGGATTCGTGAATCGGAACAATTTCTTTGACGAGTACAGGTATGATTTACTTGAGTTTAATGACTTGAGACTTTATATAATACGTACTACATGGTATGGAAAATACGCGAATGCAACAGATCAGGGCCCTGATTGCACTAAATTAAGTAGGTACTTCACCGAAACAATGGTATCATCTCCGAATGACACATTTTGGATGACGCATTTTTCACCTTTAATCGAACAAAATATGGGACGCGTGTCAAGGTTCAAACCGTTCTATCAAATTCTCCGTGCAACGCACTATCTAGAGTTTCTTTCATCTACGGACGATTCTTTGACGATACCACTGTTATAGTAAAGTGATTGGTTAACAGAATTCAGCCTCTGCTATCAAATTAAAGACCTGACTATGACTGTGCTATGACTTTTTTATGATAAGGTGTTTTATCTCGTATGTTTACTATGTTTACATTGTGCATATTTTTGCATTATACTACATATATTTTCTACCCGATCTTTTATGATTAAGATAAGATAATCGATCAAAAAAGACGTCAGGCATCCTCATTTCTGTTATCAAACAACAAGCTGTGATTTATGTGACCTTTACTACAGGAAAGTGATCTCATTTCACAATACGAAATGGTTACAAATTGCTCCAATATGGTACAATATCGTTTTCAATTCGCCCGTTTACAACTACCTACCAAGCACATCAACAGCTCGGATCTAGTTAAATAATCAATATCTACTACCGGAATTTATCCACTGCTGCAAGTTTTAAATAAATAATATTGGACAATCCAATTTCTAGAAGATTATGTCAATTCGGGTGTTCGGGGTTTATTTTAGGTACTTGGCCTTAACCTTATCTTATATATTAATAATCATAAATACATAAAATTTATTCATAAAAACTCGTAGCTAGAGAAAACATGAGTGAACTTAATAAATAAAAATAGCTAAGTATACGTTTTTGCCTGAACTAGGTAACCTTGCAGTAGAACAGCTATGAAACTGATTTATCTCTTTGTTACAGATTAATGGGTGAGCTTGGAACTGGGTCTTTCTCAGTGGTCCGTCTCTGCGAACATAAGACATCGCGCGTCCAATATGCCGTCAAGATCATGGACAAACTTCAGTACGATCCTAGGGAGGAAATCGAAATATTACTAAGGTAACATTCATTTGAGATACAACAATGGGATACATATGCTAGTGGCACTTATAGCCAATGGAATTTAAGATTACATGCCAAACAAAGGCTTAAATGTATAATAAGTGCTCTCTCTCTCGCACACAAACAATAGCACATTATTGTGACAAAGCCACAAACCTCCAGTTTAAGACTTGTCGTTGGACGGTTAGGGCAATTTTTATCAGCATTTTATAATACCTATCTGGCGTACCTGCTATATCCGTCTACTGTTGTGACTAACTGTGTGTTATTTATTACATAATATTGAAATAATACAAAAAAATGTTTGTTAAATAAAACAAGAATATTCTCACACAGGTACAGCCAACACCCCCACATAATCAGTCTGCGCGGCGTATACGAAGAAGGCGGCAAAATTCTCGCCGTCACAGAACTATGCCGCGGCGGAGAATTACTCGAGCACATCACTCAACGACGCTACTTGCCGGAACACGAGGCGATCCCTATACTGAGGAATGTGGTCCAAGCTGTCAACTACCTGCATAGACATACTGTAGTGCACAGGTCAGTTTTACTCTAATATAACGTCTTATAAGCAAGTAAGCAGATGGCGGTAAATTCTTACCGGCACGGGGCGTAGAATTACTCGAGTAGGTACATCACTCAAAAACGGTACTTACGAAGCACGATACCAGATAAGATCCTATACTATACCACAGTATGTATACCATTGTACTTGTATCATGTGATGTGTTTTATAATGATCTGTAACTGGTGTACAATAAAGTATTTTTGTATTGTATATTGTGACTATACTGGGGAATGTGGTCCAGCTGTAATATAACAAGTATATCTGTGTGTGTGACTGACGCATCGCAGCTCAGCTCAACTGACGATCCGATTTTAATTGAGCTTTTTTGGTTTGAATGGTAGCGTGATCATGAATGTTCTTAGTATTCTTGATTAAATGTAATATAGACGCGGTTTTTCGAGTCCTATTATAATATAAGCAAATAAGTAGAATATATAATATATGTATGTGTATTGACAATCTGAATGAAAAGTAAACTTTAACAATTTCGTATTACCATTACAGAGACATAAAACCCTCCAACATCCTGTTCGCAACCTCAGAGAAGCGGCCCGAAGACATTCGCCTCGTCGACTTCGGGTTAGCCAAACAGTTGCGCGCCGAGAACGGTCTACTGATGACCCCGTGCTACACCGCTAACTTCGTAGCGCCTGAAGTACTGAAGAGGGCGGGCTATGATGCTGCCTGTGATATCTGGAGCTTAGGTACAAACATACTTACTTATAATACTACCACATTTTTTTTGTTTGTAGCAGCGGTCGTGAGTACTTACGGAAGACCGGCGTTGGTTGCTAGCATTACAATAGAAAACAAAAATACTTTATTGTACACCAGATGCAGATCATCACAAAAAAGACATTACATGCGACATGTACAGTACAATGGGCTGCCTTATTGCTTAGAAGCGATCTCTTCAAGGCAATCTTTGTATGGAGAGAATTAGCTTGCTTGCTAGTCATCCAACTCATGCTGAAATTTTCTTCTTAGTTTAAGTTTATTTTGTTCTGTAAGTTTTATAACAAATAAATATATTCTATATGAATTATATGAATAGAATTAGGTATGTCTTACCCCCTACTCGTTGGACCGTCAACACCGTAGGGAATGTGGAATCGATGATAAAAAGCCAGCTTGCGCTAATAGATGAACTATGTAGCGCAGTGGGCGATAGTCTGTATGAGATGCAGAAAGTAGCTAGGTCGATTTCAGTTGCGTGACCAAACAGTGGTCTACCAACCTCTCTTTTAGTCCTTGTATGTACGATCTACAGATATTTGTTTCGGGTGGTCTGGTCGTTTTCTATATATAATAAAACAAATCTATGTAAGAATTGTCCAGTATTATTGTTTCATTGTAACTATGCAACTCTAATAATAATGAACGTTTCCAGGTGTTTTGGCGTACATCATGTTATCTGGACGGACACCCTTCGCGTCAGCCGGTGACGACACACCTGAAGCCATCCTTGCTAGGATTGAATCCGGAAAAGTAAGTGACAATGGAACTATAGCAGTATGAAATTAGAGCTGAACGAAATCAATGATATTTGAGTGTAACAGTTATTACTCTAATTTATTTAACAACAGACGACGGAACACGCGTATACTCTGTATATTATATATTTAACTCTGTGGCGCGATGGGCGACGGTCCGCCTGTGGCGCAGGAGGTTACGGGTTCGATTCCCGCCTCGGGACAATTGCAGATATTAGTTCCGGATGTTCTGGTCGTTATCTATGTATAATAAAACATATCTATGTAATGTATTGTATTACGTATATCAGTCATTGAGTACCTATAACACTAGCTCTGTTTAGCTTGGGGCTAGACAATGCTGTGTGGATTGTCCAGCATTATTATTATATGGCTCACTTGATGTTATATGATATAACATTCCCGGACGAGCCCTTTCACTAAGAGCTTTTTTACTCTTAACATATTAAACTCTTGAGTGCTGTCGGTACCAACTAAATGAATATACTAAACAGGTGGAACTATCAAGCGGCATATGGCGCAGCGTATCAACAGAAGCTCGCAGCTGCATCCGCCGCATGCTCCAACTAGAGCCGGCGTCCAGACCTCGAGCGGCGGAACTGATCCGCGAGCCGTGGCTCAGTACCAACCCTAACCCGCCGCCGCAGCCGGCCATACAGGACGTGGACGCGCCGCCGCCGGCCGAGTTACGACGCGCCGTCGATCTCACCTTCCAAGTAAGTTAACGTGTCTAGTAGCTATGTACTTAGCCAAGACCATGCGCCAACAGATTGATCACAGAGACATGGCTTAGCATCAGGCCAGACGCGCCACCGCGGCTGGCCATACAGACATGGACTCGCCGTCGATCTTTCCTTCCAAGTAAGTTAAAGTATTTGTCCAGGTGGAAAATTTACTTATTTAGAACCATCTATCTATGTAGAGTATTTTACTGAGTATAATTATCAGTTATCTAGGACCAATTATCATAACATAAGCTCTGCCTACACTTTTTGCAATGGCAACACCAGTTTTAATTTAAGCCATAACCTTCATATTCATGCATCGTCCCAGCTAGTACGGTTCCTATTTTAACCACATTATGTCTATTTCCAGGCGTTGACATCGTCCCCAATGACGCCCCAGGTCTTAGGCCCGGTGTCTCAGTCTACGCTCGCGCAGCGCCGCAACAAACCCCAAAGAAGATTCCCACCGACCCAGCTTTAACATTATACAATACGAACAAATTGCCAAATCAGGATTATATCCTAAACTTCACAATTCGAGTAAGTTCAGACGCACTGCATGATTGTGAACTATTATGATTATCAAATTCGCTCAATGTAGAAGAGAAACTCGAAATTTTACTTAAAAGTGCACGTTAAATGAAGTATAAATGGGAAAATATTTAAGTATAAATCGGAAAATATTTAGCTATAATAGCTGTTACATGATAACGGGAGATATAAGGAATTTCTTCGCTTTTTCGATGTACGATTGTGTACTTATTTTAAGACGCAAGTAGACCATTTTGATGTGTGTTTTTATGAAATGAAACACTTGAAAAATAATTATATTTACAATAGCAAAATTGTTATTGGGCGAATAAGGTCGCATTGCTGAATCCAGCATAGATTAGCATAGGTAAGCATCATAATTCAAAATGTTTCAAGATGTTGTTAATGTTTAGCGCTATTACTTAACCAAAGAGTATTACAGATTATTTATAAAAATGTGTTATGAAATTTATGTGAGAATCAAGCGACAAAAATATATTTTCTAAATACTTACAATATTGCATGAATAATAAAGCATATTGCGTTTACATGTTTGGTCTATGGGTGTCCATCCATCCCTAATACGAAAGAGTTGATAAACGTTTCAGGTTATTGTATTACATTCCATACTCATTTTATTGATTAATGTATAACTGTTGTCATTCATGCTTCTCGGATTGTGAATGCGATGTTTTGGTGTTAGATGTGTAGATGTACTACATACAATTTGTACATACAAATCATAAATATTTTTATAATTACTTGTTAACAGATGGAGTAAATTTACGAGTATCAAAGATATGCCTAATTTTCGTCTTATCATTAAGTATATTCAATTATTTACAATCAAATATACATAATAATAATGCATAATACATATGAATTGTCTTCCTTCAAAAATATTGAGATAAATGATAAGTTATTGTGAAAGTGGTATCCCACCATACTCTTAACTTTCTGTGCCATTAGGTTAAACCTTAAAAACATTTTTAGACTTTTTAGTATCCCAATTACGAACATTATGTCCACTTCAGCGTGCAATACGTAATTTTAATAATGTTATCATATTCGAACTAGGTTAATTTATTCACATTTTTATTTTTATACAGTATTTTTTCATTATTAAGGTAGTGTTAATTAATATCGATAGATAGTTTTTAGACCACATTTTCGTGTTGAATCAGATTTTGTATACATATTTTTATATAATACCCAATTAGGTTTATAAGGCCTCCATTGTTTTTATACAAGGTGTCTGTCCCCAGTGTCGGAGACTGGGGGGTATACCGTAAATTGTATTGACAAATCACGTTCCCTATTTTTTGTCTCTATAATGAAATGGCTGAATGTCAGCTATATTAGCTATCAAATGAGACCTCTTTCGCCTTTGTTACACCCCTACGTGGATAGCTTTGGCTTAATCAGTTTAAGCAGAGGCTTAAAACATAATAGCTGCCATTTTATTATGGAGAGAGGTAAAAAATTGAGATTATTATAGGACAGAGATAATTTGTAATTTTTTCTTTTCACTCAAAAACCTGGTAATAAAATGTATTCTCCCCCTCCCCAAAAGCTCCAACACCGGTGACCAGACACCCTGTATATAACTAGATTATTGATCCCTTTAATCACAATTATGATCACATTTTTCCCATAAAAGCATTTAGTGCTAATTGAGATAGTAAATAAAAATGCAATTATATTATACTTAATTCGAAGCATTATTTTTTATGATCCAATCACAGATGTCATATCAATTATCATGCTTTTAACACTATACATAAGTTGTTTTTTTTATTTGGTAGCAAAATACAAATAGTTATTAGGGTTACGAAAACGTTTGTTCTCCCTGATTTTAATGTTATGGCCTAAATATGCACACAATATTGTGTACTTGTTTAATTTTAAAATGTGCTTCGGGAAATAACACATTGAACAATCTTCATCTTCTAAAATTGATTTGTGCCATTTCATGCTTTACATTGATAAAATTAATGCTTTAAATTAGACTAAACGTTATTTTATAATTAGGTGCTTTTTGTATCCAATTAGCTCTGGATAAATATTGTATGCTGCTGGTAGATTTGCTTTTGTCACTTTGTGCAAGGAAAAAAATGCAGTCTATTTCTATATGTATAAGTTTTGGCAGATTTTTAACGCGGAATTTACCAGTGTTACAACATAATAATTTGGATCATTATTTAAATGAAGTCTCAACTAAAGCATTGTTAACTCCCTGTTATTCTCCAATTCTGTATGCATCTTAGATTTGTTACTACTAGGGTTAACATGCCGTCTGAATATTTCTTACCTACTAATTAAATATAGAATCAAATGATGGAATTGAATTTTAATATAAAGATACAGTTAAACGTGTTATATTTATAAATGTAAGAGTTATATGGTATTAAGATATATTATGTAAGCATTTTATTGATCGCCTACTAGGTACTTGTCGTACATATCTCGCTGTGTTGATAATAAATTATCACCAAAGCGATCCTTAAGGTTAAACGAGTCACTCATCTGTCCATAATTACAAACGTTAAATGGTAATTTTTACACTGTGTAGATGTCGACCATCCTAAACTAAGGATATGTTCACCCAAATCCTTAAAAAAATATAAATTTGAAAAATGCAAGCTTCTAAATTTTCGTATTAAAACACTGATTTTAACCTAGCTTTGGCCGAAAATTAATAATAAATGGAGAAAGAAAACTTCATTAAATTTCGGCGTCGCGTCCATTTTGTCGCTTAGCCAGGACATGGGTTAAGCTGACATACCGAAATGTCTTGGTGTAGCTTTACCCCACTCATCATCAGATATAAAATAAAAAAGAACCCATTCCGTAGTTTAAATAAGTTGAAATAAATTTATTTGGAAACTATATAATAATTATTAACCCCTAAAAGTCTGTATACATTCATTTCTGCGGTCTTTTTAGGAATGTATCATTGTGTTTTTCATCCTAGCGCCCTTTCAGACATTATGTAAAGTGAGATAGCATAAATTAAGGCCTCGCCTACCGACGAGATCGTGCCGTTAACTCGTTTAACCTTATACTTTCTCATGCTCCTGTTTATTTAAAAAAGTTTCAAGTTTTTATGGTTATAATCAGCAACAATATAGTCAGTATATTTCGGTCAAGATAACTTACAAGACGTTTTTAAAGAATGATTGGTGTTTGGTTTTATTTTGTGAACTTATTAGACGAAAATATTGCGCTTCCGAAAAGTGTGATTCATATCTCTGAAAAAACACTAGTCCCATTTAAATTGTAGAATGAGACTAGTACATAAAACCAAAATATTAGTATATAAAATGTCTATAATAAATAACAATGAAAGTACAAATCCTTCAAAAAGTTATAAAAGAATATTTATAAAACATAAATGTTATATTTAAAAAATTGTAACGAGTTTAGAATTAAATTAGGAATTGGAATGGAATCTGATTTGTAAAAGACGAAAGATCATTACAATAATGCCCCAAGAATAAAGGATTGATGCACATTTATTGTAAATAGTAGAATTTGGATAAGCTGTATTAGTAGATACACACAAGGCACACTAAACAGAGCTTGCCAGCACTATTGTTAATTAATTCTATAATATTTCCTACTGACCATTGGCACTGTTGCATTATTTTTCAACTCACAAAGAATTTATGAGAATGAAATTGAACTAGTAATATTTTTGTATCTATTACCCATGTTATCAGGACCACAAACACAGATTATAATACATTGTAAGGGGTGCTTTAATCAGAAATGTTTAGTTAATATTTTGTGGGCTCAGTGTTAAATGTTAAATCATCACTATTTTTAGTCTATTTTTCTATCTTTGAAATAGAATTTCTAATTAGGGCTAACAGCAAATTGTTGTATAGAGAACACATTAGAGTGTAATATAAACATTGTTGACATTGCTTAGATGGTGTTTTATTTCAAATTGAAAAATAAATATCCTTAAATGTAGGTAGTTACAAAATCATTAGTAATTACTTTACATTAACTCCTTTTAGTGTTGCAGCAACGACAGGACCTTTTCCTGCTACTATGAGAGGTTTGCCTTTGTAACATGCAATTTTGTCCCCATTGGTCATGAGATCGGGAGCACAGGTTTCAAATATCTTTTTCTTGGGGTTTAGAATTGGTTCAGGTTCTCTTGGAAAGCCTTCACAAACAACTAAGTCTCCCGGAACAGCTGCAGCTGGAGGATTTAGAACTTCTACTTTGTCTGGTGATGATGCACACATAACCATTGCTTCTGATGTGACTCCCCTCATCTGAAAAAATAAAGAAATTTAAAAAAATATATAAATGGTTATAAATTCACTTGTTGGCAGAGAAAGTATTGGCTGCCTATAAAATAAATAGTTTTTATTTCAGATAGGTCCATAGTTTTATTATATAAACATAAAATGTTTACCTTGACAGGCTTGAGATTGCATAGGAGCATCACAATTCTATCCCTCATTTCATCAATGGCAACATGATTCACCAGCCCAGAAACCACAGTGCGAGGTTTCTCTTCACCACAGTCAATAGTTTCAACATATAATGAGTCTGCATCAGGATGTTTGTTGATGTCAATTATCTTGCCAATCCTAAAATCAAGTTTCCTCACATCCACAAAATCGTTTGTAGGTTCAGCAGCCTTTTTGGGAGCATCTTTAACTTTTTTGAGTTCTTTTTTCTCTTTTTTGGCAGGTGGTGCATCTTTTACGCTATGTTCTTTTGTGATATTTCCAGATTTGATCACTTCATTTTCCTTGACAGGACTTGCAGTCTTGCCTGGTACTGCATATTGCTTTTTACCATTTTGGATTTCAAGTTTTATTAGTTCTGCCTTGGCTGCTTCAACTTTAGATGAAAGAATTCTATTTTCTTCAGACAGTTCCTTGATCTTATCCTCAATTTTTACAGATTTCAGATTTTTTAGCTGGAAAAACGCAGGGGATTTTTACTAAATAGTATAAACAAAGTCGTCAGGTAGGTCTCATTTATACATAAATCTGAATAAATCTACCTAGTTTTAGTAGAATTCTTAACATCAACTTACCCAGTTTTTGACTTCAGCTAGCTTCCCTTCAGCATTCTCAGCTTGTTTATATAATCGCGACATATTCGTAGTCATATTTCTTTTGGTTATCCGATTTATCATCTGCAGTAGCTGCTATTCTGACCAAAGAGGAAACAATAACTAAACTACGATTCGGTCCGACGAATTACCCTTTTACTCTTCCTTCACTATTCACTCACTTCACCAACTTAATTCTCACAACACAAAATTCTAACCTCAATCAAAATAAAAAACCGACTCGCCGCGCCAGCACCACCGTTACAACAAGAATGTATTTTTATGTCAGTGTCTTTTTCTTGGACGAACAAAATCGTAGCACAAGCCCCCAAGGTTTACACGGGTTGTTTTTTTTTATTCATTTTCAACAAAAACCTACTTACGTTGGAGGAAAGTGAGTGAATCACTCACGTGTAGAAACTGTTCGCGAGCGTTTTAGATGAACTAAGGCTAATGTTACTACGCTACAAAAAGCTTTGCTTATTTGCTATGATGCCAAATGCCAAGCGACTTATTAGTCACTGATCCTAGCGAACAGAGACGACGACGTCGACGCGACGTATTGCATACTATCACGTAGGCCACATTGCAAAACTACTTACTGATACTAGCTACATTATATACATTCATTAAGGAACACAAAACACAAAAAACCTGAGATTTTTTAAATTTTGCTCGCGACAAATGACTTCTTGCCACCCAAGGGTGACTTCAATAGATTCATCTCCCCTAAAGGGCGGTATCTTTAATGAGTAGGAATAGATTCATTCAGGATACGGCCTTTTAGGGGCGGCGGCGGCGGCGGCGGCATCGTTCTATGGGAGATTAATGTCAACAAAGATTTATTTGTAGTGAAAATACTAGGTAGGTAAAGGTAACAAGGTACAAAAATCTAGGTAGTAAGATTGGCGACGACGACAGTGGTTCTGTCTGGACTAGCACAAAGTCTATAGCACTTGCCTCTACCAACTTCTTATACCTATTCCGTCCGTGACTGCGAGTGATCGACCTCATCTTATTTCAGCTGGCCACACCAAACTCATTCATATTTTTCAACAATCGTGTCATTCATATAAGTCAGCTGGCTGTCTTCCTTCTTGCTTGTCTCTGTCACTCACTTCATTTCACACAAGTGCCAGCTGTGCCAGCTGTGCCAGACATTCAATGAACTTTACTCATTCACCTCGTTGTCGAATTTTGTGTAGCGCACTCTTATTATTTGTAGTATTTTGCAGCGAGTTTTGAACCAAGACATAAGTTATAAATGTGTTATTTTGTGTTTTTATAACTGTTAAAATAAACCTGATGAGTATCAAACAAAGCCGTAAAATTTGTGCAATATTTTCCGAAGTTGTTTGAAGAAATAAATAATATTCATTCGATTGTAACGTACCATTAGAAAACACCATGATGTGTTTAACAAAATAATAAAACTAGTTATCAGTGATTTTGATACGGTTCGGAAATGGCGACAGGGGCTCAGGAAAATTCGGATTTGCTGGAGGCGAATGGTAAAGCTCTGAGGAATGGAAATGCTAGACCCGTGGAATCAGGTCCGCCAGACGGAGGGCTTAGAGCTTACCTGGTCGTAGCCGGGGCCTTCCTGACGAACGGACTTCTATTCGGAGTCATCAATTCTTACAGCATCATATACACAGTCCTGGAAAAACAGCTAGTGGATGAAGGGGTCTCAAACGCCGAAAGCAAAGCTTGTAAGTTTTCTAACAGCTTATTCTCAAAGTTCTAATATTTCATCATTCAGATGAGGTTATGGATTGAAAATAGGTTTTATACGAATAGTTATCCCTGTCTTAGTTTTTGTTAAAACCAAAGTAAAACTGAGTAGGCAGTTTAAACATATTTGCCCTTTTTATTTGTTATAAGAAAGTTAAAATCAAATAATGGAAACAAATTATAACTAGTATTTACAATAGTACCTTCTTCATTTATGCAAAGGTACATTTAAAATAATTTATGTTTATTTAGAGCCATGGATGTAACAATTCATTTATTGGATGCTGTGTGGATTGACCAGCATTATTTATATGCATGCAATTGAAGTAGAAAGGTTAAGGTTTAAAACCCTATATTCAAGATCTTTAAACGAAGAACTTAAATTAGGCAGGTATGTTTATTACATAAGGGTTATTATTAACTACCTATGTTGTAAGTTCAGTCAGTTATAAAATGAGGTCACTATATGTAGATAGGTAATAAGTACCTTATAATTCTACCAAATAACAGTAACATTAATTTATTATTACATCTAATTAAATTCCATTGTTCACCAAGGAGTGTGATAAATAAAGTAGATAGGCATAGTTACTTACATTATATATGCATGTAGGTAAGTTATCTACACTACACCTACCTCCCTACAGTACCTAACTACATGCCCTGGTTTAATCACAGTCTTTATCAGTCTGGCATATGCAAATAAACATGAGTCTTCTTATCTAAATAATTAATTGTGAATGGGTCCATTATAGACATAAATCACTGGTTATCATCAGCAACTTGCGTTTGCAAAGCACAATTACAATTAACCCCAATTATCTACTTTATATACCTACTTTTTGTGTTTCAAATAAGTTGAAAGTATTTTGCATATTGTTTTTGTATCTTGATCTACTATTAAGAGTAGAAGATCTTGTAATTCTTACATATTTAAAATAACATCATAATGTATGACATCTGCATACGCATAGTATCTTATCTACATAATTTTATGACATATAATTGAAAAATTGATCTGTTTCTGTCTGTTTAGGAGGAATACTATTTATACTTCAAAATAATACATTTCATTTAGACAGTATGGGAAAAAAATCCGTTTTGTTAAATAAAAAAAAACTCTTGGGCTAAAGTTTCCTAAATCCATTTTCCTTTAGCTACACCACTTAAGGTATCTCCCCTTGCTGCCCCATCCAAAAAATCCACCCTGTATGCATATCAAACATGCTTTCTTCAGTGAAATATGATGCAATGCTAGTGGCATATTGACACCACCACGTGTCTACATAACAAAATGATCAGATTAAAATATTCGTGCTGAATTTTCTAACTAATCTAATTGGTACATATTTTTCTTGTCATTATGATTAGATTTTTATTTCGATAATAAACTCTAAACTGCGTGTGGCACACTTCGTAAAATAATCTCATTTACGTACGTGTATCTCGTATATCATTGGTACAGTATAAATGAACCTACCTACCTACATAAAAAGGTGAATTTAATGTGTGCCTTAGAGACCTAAACAAACCTATGCTTAGGAAAGACGTGTAGGCGAATGAAAAACTAGCGTCAAGAATAAACGTAGAGCTAGCTAAAATGTTATAATATTTAAAATTCCTCTTTCCGTAACTGTACTTATACTCCGATTCAAAAACTATATTTTTTGTATACAAAGGAGCTACAAAACCCAAGGAATTTTGGTGGAAAATATTTAACGACATTGGTATTTTCAAGGTAAAGCACAGAAGCTCGGAACAATTTTTGGTTTTGAAAGCTTTCATTCTTAATTTAATGATCTCTCGTTCGTTTTCGTTGAAAAGCATGTGCGAAGCCGCGGGCAGCAGCTGGTTGTAGTTAAGAACCTTCCTTGGTATTTATCTCCTCATCAGCTCAAAAACGTACACAGATCAACGTCTTCCCCAAACCAAATGGTTTTTTGCCATTATCACCATGCTTGGCCGGCGGAAGATAGGTAGGTAGATATCCTCAATATGCTCTAATAGGCACTTTACGTATGTTCAGTGACGTGATGACATGTTCGTAGAAGTCGATTTGAACGTACGGCGACGTAAACTTAAACTGCAGTCAATCAGTTAATAGGAAAATTGTCATCCACTATACCTATCTGCCTAGATGGATAAGATAAAGTCGCGGTCTATAGTTTAAGAACCACTACTGCAAGCTAATTTCAAATAAAATAATGCTGGATAATCCACAAATCATCATCTAACCCAAAGTAAGCAGAGTGTAATGGGTACTAGATAACTGAATACATTACATCCATAGATATATATTTTTATCACACATGAAAAGTTCCAAGAGCATCCGGAACAAATATCTGCAGATCATACAAACCAAGGCGGGAATCGAACCCACAGTGATAGTCAGATGTCGTCAAATAGGCAGAAGCTGCTTCCTACATTTAATGTGAAATCTGGCCAACGGTCTATTTTCTCGATTGTTTTTCAACATTTGATGGGCCTTGTTGCGAAACCTAAATCGCTACATGTTTTCATAATTAATTTAATAAATAATAAATAATTGCATGGCAATCCACACTGCATCACCAAGCCCCAAGCTAAGTAGAGTTTGTGTTATGGATACTAGATAACTGAGATACTTACTTTATTTTTTATTATCCTACATATAAATACCCAAAACAAATATTTGCAGATAGTACAAACTTTGTCCCAAGGCGGGAATCGAACCCTTAACCTTTTGCCTAGTAGTCGGACCTTCGCCCGCCGCGCCATATATCTTTATCGTCAGATATCTTTTTTTTTTAACTTTTGCGATTTGTGTAAAGATGTATTGAGTAATTGCCTACCTTTTGTTTTTAAACAGAAATAACATGTTAAACGTTGGGAAATAAAAACAACAGGTAGATAAATATCTAACAATCTTTACAAAGAAACCCTTACCCAGACCTTTTAAAGGCAAAAGGGTATATGTAGATTTCTTCTTATATGTTAAAATGCCACCTCTTTTTAATTATATTATTGATGTCATAGGCGCCCGTCAGCGAAATTATTCAATAGTCCGCAAATAAAACCGAGACCGCATATTGTGCTTCCACTGGCGCCATTAGAAGTAGTTTAAAGTGTTCTGGCGACATGAAGGCCGAATGATTAGGTAGCTACTTAAGTTGAAATTCATCATTCTTTTAGAGCATGCTCGTGACTTCGCCTAAATCAATGGACCATGGCGCGTGTGCCTCGTGTTGATAAGATAGTTTATCGCTGGTTCAACTACGCTAACGAGAGCTCATTAGTGAGCAATTTTCGATTTAGGCGTTTCCAGAACTTTTGTTCGTGTGATGTTCGATGACCTAGATTCGACCGATGTGGCGCGGTGGGCGAAGGTCCGCCTGCGAAGCAGGAGGTTGCGGGTTCGATTCCCGCCTCGGAACAATTGTGTGTACGATCTGGAGATATTTGTTCCGGGTGTTCTGGTCGTTTTCTATGTATAATAAAAATTATCTATCTATGTAATATATTGTATTATGTATATCAGTTATCTAGTACCCATAACACAAGCTCTGCTTACCATCGGGCTAGATAATGCTGTGTGAATTGTCCAGCATTATTTATTTATTGTAATTCCCAGTCTGTTCAAAGACGCGTGCATCCTAATTCAACGATATTACCTATATTAATACAACCGAAAATAATACAAACTAATACAATACAAGCATTTACCATGTTTATTTACCTATTTTTTCTTTCGGTTCAACTGCGGTCTGGTTCATTTCATTACATACAATTTTATGTACAACTGGTCTACACACTGTTTTTGTTACGGGATGACCATTCATTGATTGTTCGTAAACCCTTTTTCAAGACTATTATTACGACAGTGTGTAAACCTGTAAAATTATGGAAAAAATTGCTAAATAAATGCGGTAAATACCCGTTAAATAGCACTCATAATAAAGTACTTAATCAGATCGCGTTATTTAAATTTAATGTATTTAAAATATGTAGGTACTTATGTAGTCATTGTTTTCTTTGCTACCATAATTTGTTATATCGCGTACTCAAGAGTTTCACTACTAAATTAGCAGACAATAAATGTATGATCCCAAGCGATCTCCCGAATTTGATCACGAGACCGGTTGATTGAGCGACAGAGGCATATTCATGGGTAAATTATGAACGTGACATGACCGTAACCTTGCATGAAGACGGATGGAAGACCTGGTGGAGGTTACGGGAACCACTGAATGAATATCATATCACCTAAAGGTGGAAAATAGATACAATTACTAAGTGTTCACGTTGGTTTAGATATTCTATGAGCGTAACATATTTTACCCTTAGTAGACTCGATCTCGTAGAATTATTTTCATAATACTCAATTGACATGAGTTCACAATTAGATTTAATAGGTACACATACCTATACTACTTCTACAAATTCACTGTTATCGGAATAATATGACGAACTTCATTAATTCTCGCGATTTACCGGGTATTTTGCCGGAAAACCCCTATTTACGTAGTAGGATAAGACTTACCGCCTAAGCTAATGTGCTCTTAGTAGAAAATATCTGATTATTTTATTTTTACATTCAAAAATTCTTAAATGTACTCAAGTCAGACATGCAAACAGAAGATAACCTTTTTCTTCATTCCATTTTGGCTTTACTATCCAAAATCGGGTAGGTCGGTAAGTGTGGAAAACTTTTTTTTAGGCTAAGCCCTTGATACTGCTGCTGCATAGATCTCATACCTAAGCACGCAGTAGGTTAGATAGGTCCTGATCCACCTACTTTATCTGCGAAGTGTGGTTGACCCGGTTAGCTTACGAAACGATTGTGTGTCACTTGTCAACCTTAACTAATGGCCTGTTGTAAATTTAGATTTCTTTCTCCAAAACGTCGTCGCATTCAGTCCAGTTAACATGAAACTAATATTAGAGTTCGTAGAAGACAGGAATTCTGTAGTTTAAAAGCGTTTGAGGACATGCGACCGCATTTTATTGTAAAATTTGAAGCGATTGTAGCGCATTTACATTGATTAAGATCAAATATATTCGTATGACATTTTATTTATTTATGATAATTAAATGGCTAAAATGAAATATTCGCATAAAATTATTATGCAGCCTGCCTACTGGTCATCTACCGGCATAACCTGTATTTTGGAATAAAAAAATATTTAAATACATACCCAAAAAAACATTACATTCGTAATTAATGCTTTTTTGGTTTCCTGATTCGATACGACATGGAATAATTAACATTGCATAATATTATGACTTTTGAATAATATTTTCCCTTTGCCCAGCAGTGGGACGAAACAGGATAAATAAAAAAATAAAAAAAATATTATGACTTCCCTATGGAAAAACTTTACCCTGTTAAGCTGTAAAACTTTAAAAAAACAGTATTCAATTTCAGAATATGTAAATTTAATACTAAGGCATAGTTTTTTATAGTTTAATTATCCAACTAACGGTCACTACCATCCTCAGCCCTCACAATATTGTATTTATTTCCAGCTCTGGTGGGAGCCCTGACGATCAGCATGACGTTCCTGCTGTCGCCTGTATCAGGCGTGCTGACGGGGCTGCTCGGGATGCGGACAACGGCGGTCCTGGGCGGCAGCATCGCCGCTGTCGGCCTCATCATCTCCTCATTTGTATCTCACAGCGTCAATGCTTTAATCTTCACTTACGGCATCTTGTATGGCATGGGAGCTTCTCTGGCGTACACGCCATCTCTCGCCATCCTCGGCCACTACTTCAAGAAGCGCCTCGGTCTAGCCAATGGCGTCGTCACCATTGGCAGCTCAGTTTTCACCGTCATCATGCCTCCTGTTATGGAGTTTGTACTCTCAAACTACGGTTTGGATTGGCTCTTCAGGATACTAGCAGTCTTGGCTTTTTGTGTGGCACTTTGTGGTCTTCTATTCAAGCCTCGTCCACAGGCGACCAAACGTGTAAGAGAGGGCGAAAGCTGCACATCTCAACTTAGAAACTCAATTAATATAGATTTATGGAAGATCAGAAACTATAGGCTCTGGGCTCTCTCACTACCGATCGCTCTGTTCGGTTACTTCGTGCCTTACGTGCACATCAAAAAGTTTATAATGAATAGGTTTCCTGATGTCAATTACAATTTACCCCTTCAATGCATAGCGGTCACTTCTGGGATAGGTCGGTTGGTCTTTGGCTTCATAGCTGACAGGCCGGGGGTCGGTACTATTCTTCTGCAGCAGATTTCGTTTTACGTGATTGGATTGATTACTATTGTTCTGCCGTTTGTGCACAATTTTAATATTCTAGTGGCGCTCTCTTTGGGGATGGGGATATTTGATGGTGCTTTTATAGCGCTGATAGGTCCCATAGCTATTAAGCTGGCGGGCGCTGAGAACGCAGCGCAGGGCATCGGCTGTATGCTGGGGCTCGCTTCCACTCCACTGTCGATAGGCCCTCCGATCGCTGGCTACCTTTACGCGATAAACAAAGACTATACGCTGCCCTTTGTCCTAGCCGGTATCTCTCCGCTGGTAGGTGCGACGCTCATGTTCACAATCCGCTTCCGGAGTTGTTGTGCGAAAAGACTAGCTGAAGCCAACGGACATGCGGTGGCAATGGCACACGCTGGAACTGATAAAGGTATGTATTGGCTGACATAACGACTATACATAGTCCACGTATTGAGTTACTTTTTAAAAATTGAGATGCGAATCTTTCGTCTTACGAAAAATATCGAGCCCTACGAAAGTTTTTTGATCAGTGAATGGATCATGCTTTAAAAATATTTTAAAGCATATCCAGCATCATTTGCATTAATTTAAAATATTTTTATTATCTCCAAAAATATTTTAAATTAATGCAAATAAATTTGCTTTAATTTATTGTAAAAACTATAAAACTATCTACAAATTAAAACTTTATTTTAATCGGTTTAATAGATAAGGTAACAAACATTTGCACAAACTTTCGCATTTATTACATTAGTAGGACTAATGATTTGTTATATCTATTACAGAGACGTTTCCAGTTCTGCCAGCGTACGACAGAACGTTTCAGAAGACAACGTTATAAGGCAAAAATACGGTGTTTGGGTGCCATGGAATTAGTCTCACCAAATTTTTGTGATATTTTAGTTAAATATTGCTAAGCTATGAAAATCAAGCGGTCCTATTGGTGGGTCTAATTTAACACATATCAGCTTAGCTACGTAGTACTTCTCTGATAGAGGCACCCGTAAACTCTGTTAGACTGACATTGGTTCTAGATTACTTATGATTGTTATTGAATTAAGAAGTAGATAGGAAAGATATAATTTTGCAAATCAGGGAATAGTGGTCAATTCTCTAAGAAACAAAATATATTTTTATAGATAGTTCCTAAGGCTCTGTTTGCATAATGCATTTTATTTTGCATTGCATTGCGTTGCAAAGTTAACTTTTATTTTACACTATAACAGTTACCGTTGAAGTTCCTAGTTTATTTATTGGTATTAGGTTTAGGTGACATTTCTAGAGTTAATTGGAAAATGTTATAAACAAGTAAAATGTTGACATGTTGAAATGCATTTACTGCGAATATAGGGTTATTATTGTCCTTTAGGCTTTCGCTGATATCTATATTACTTTTCTAAAAATGGGTAACGTTGTTAAAAGTTAACACTCACGATTCGTGCCTTTAGATGTTATGTTTTTTAGAATCTCCATGGTCCTGATCTATGACTATAAAGATTTATTTATAGAATAGTGTTATTTGTACTATACCTAAGTCATTTAATGAGTATTATATATATAATACTTAGTAAGTAGTACTAGGTAGTCCTGTTATGAATGAGCTTAAAATAAAATTGATGAACGTGCTAGATAAGTCCTTTCTACATTACATTATGAATAACTTAGGTCTGGACCGACTAAGTCGGATATTAACTTCTACTTTCATAAATGTAGCGTCTACTAAAATCGTTTGTTTAATGTTACGTGTGTGATATGAAAGATGGAATAACATTCCACCGCCTTTTCGTACATAATTCAAGAAAGTTTTACATACTTAGGTAAATACCTTTAAATTAAATCTTCATTACTGATAGTTTGTTAGAATCTGGTAGCCTAGCCAAAATATATATAGAGGTATTCTATTAGTAGTACAATGTATTCAACTAGGTTTGATACTGTCTCTCTCTCTTTAGCTGCTTTTGCAGCTCTTGGATGTTCTTGCGGGTTAATGTTTGACTGTGTGATTATAACTGGTATTATCTTAGTCCATAATAACAAAAGTTGTAGGTATTTAACCACCGGAAGGAAGATTCCTTATAAGTGTAGGGTTGTAAGCAAGCCAACTCTCATAATTTGATATGCCCAAGGTATCGCTGACCACGGGTCGCGTTAGTACATTCAAGCACAAAACACGTTTCATGGAGCATTCAAAGCGCAACTAAACAATTTAGTGAAACAATGTTTCATCTTATACATTAAAGTAAGCGACGAAATCTCGGATCTTTGAAGTTGATTTAGTACAGTCAATAACCGAAGTGATTATTGGGTATGTATCAAGGTTAAATGTTAAAGGAAATCCATTCATAAAAATCAATACGTCATCGTTACGAACAGTATGTGTAACGATGATGAATGGAGTGAGTTTAAAAGATTGTCAAAAGGTACATTAAATTACTATAGGTACACCAAATAAAGTACAAAAATGTCCTTTTTTTACTTAGTTTTTTGTTTACTTGGTAGCCCATACAGCTCAAATTATCCATATTACGTATTAAAATTATTTCGTATATTTTTAAATTATGCAATAGGTATATTGTAGCTGTCCTATTGATATCAAATAAATAGAGATACATATGAGAGAAAATTATGTATGAATCATTATTGTATTGCTCATTATCAGAACAGATTTATTTACATGTGGGCGTAGTTTCATATCATATGTTGCCGTGACGCAACTAAAACAATCATAATATTTTTGTACAATATCTTTTCATGATAAACGTGAGTTTGTGTACAATAACATTAGATATAAAATGGAATAATCAATTTAAGAAATATTATTGTGAAGATTGACTATAAATGAAGCTATTTGTATTGTTTGTTTTGCTATTTGACCAAATAAGAACCCTTGTATTACTGTTTTGATAATTTAGATAGGTAAAGCTCAGAAACCATAAAAAGTAAGTACCTTTATTATGATACTGGCTTTACAAAATGTATATATTGCAAGGACAAGTTCCTTGCAATATATACATACATATGCAACACTTTCTCCAAATGTGAGTTTTGTAGGAAAATATTATATTTACTTAATCGCTTTGTTCTTGAACGAAGTACCTGTTGCAGTTGCAATGTATAAACGCACCTATATAGGTAGTTAATAGTTTTATGTGAATTGTAAAGGCACCTACAGACAGCCAAATAGTGTGATGATAAACAATAAATATCTCGAATGGAGGGGTTGCCATATAAAATATGGTGCCCCTTATAAGGTGTGTAAATCGAATAACACTAAGACTGGTGAGCACCAAACGATAATCGGACAATTAGTGGCTTTGTCGATCAACTTTGACGTATGTATGAAAACTTCCGTCAAAAAAGTCACGTAAAATGTATTTCCCGATAATCTGTTTGAAGAAGGCATGCTTTTTTTTGGTGTTCTTCGCAAGATAATCAGTAATTAGCAACATTATTCGTTAACTTTGACGTATGTATGAAAACTTCCGTCAAAAAAGTCACGTAAAATGTATTTCCCGATAATCTGTTTGAAGAAGGCATGCTTTTTTTTGGTGTTCTTCGCAAGATAATCAGTAATTAGCAACATTATTCGTTAACTTTGACGTACTTTTTATGTATGAAAACTATTATATGTTGTTTTTATGTATGAACTATTATTGTTTAACGTAATTGACCGATTATCCTTTGAAGACACCCTTAGGGAAGTGATTTTTTAATTGTCGATGTTAGACTGAGATGTTTGGTAAGAGTCTGTGAGTGACTTTATTAGTTCAGCCGTGGCAAATTAACTTTAATACTTCACTGGTGCATTTTGTTTTTTTTTTTATTATTATGATAAAACGGTTGATAATGGAATGAAATGTCAGTATAACGCTATGATTTATTTATTAAAATATAAGAAAAGTATTCATGGTAAATCAGTGCAATTTTGTATTTCTTTTAAATTAACTGTTTTCCTTTTTGTTGAATTGTTTGATTATTTTTATACCTAGTGGTGATTTACTTAATTATATAAAATTCTGATAACCTTTTTGCAATAATGCATTTATTGTTTTGTTCAGAGTTTTGTTATAATAAAATTGCTTAACGAAATTATTTGCCAATTATGCAATTACACAACTTAGCACCATAGCATTATTTGGTAATCTTGTAATAAGGTTTTAAAGATGTATGTCAAAAAGATTTATTATGAAAACATGTTTTTACGCCTTAAAAGTGTTTTTTTTATTTACCTATTTTATTACCTATAGCTATTGCCGCTCTGTTTATGACAAGCACACACATTCAGCAGAGCCCACTTACAAAAGAAAACGCATTTACCTACTGCGAAGATCTTTTAATTTAAACTATTATCGATAACAAAAAAGCGGTAAGCTCGGAAAAAAGCGGTAGAACCACACTATTATATATCATTTTAGTTATTAAAACAGACAACATCCATGAGTTTTTTAATGCTCGTATGGTCGCGACTGTCCGTATGTCTAGAGATTGACAAATGGCAGGCAGCGGAGCAATTGTCTCAATCATTGTTTGCTGTACGCTAGTTCATGGAAGATTAATTTGCGTAGACAATTGTTCTAAATGTCTCTAGTACATATTTCATTCACGATGCTCATGACTGAAATATGTACTAGGTAACTTTTGCCTATTAGTACCTGCTGCTGAACCACCTGGTACAAATGTACAAGGTGAATCATTATGTAAGGCCTATCAACGACATAAGGCCGGTTTCCAGTAAAGCTTAGAGGATATGTGTAGAAGCAAGCTCTCATAAAGACAGATTCTCAAAAGGCAGATATTATAACCGTATAATATAGGTAATCATCTTAGTTGTCCTTTTTACAGTAGCGTGTCATGTCCTATTTCAAAACCAAAAGGTCTCACGTAAAAGGTAGGTAGGGTAAAATTTTTTTTTAGGTTCCTGTTCTATTTCGTTGTTCTCACTTAATAGCTTGACCAATACCTTAGGCTAATCTTACCTAGGTAAGACTTTTTACTTTTGTTTTTAAATGCGCTTAACTCTAGAGCTGCGCTTTTTCTAAAAAAAAAATTTGTTTATGGTAGGCAACATGCCACCAAAAATCACGGAATATAATGGAAAAATATTTGATCCCCACCAGAAACACCCCCTTTCGGTTTAGCCTTACACCTTACGTGGAAGTGGAACCCTGTATAAATCATCAATCAGGGTCAATTACCTAATATACCTACTTGGGTAAAATCCCAGGGCAAAGTGATAAGTAACTGATAATAACTTACCGTAGGTAGATAGCTCGTAGCTACTCTAAATACCTATTATATTTCAAAACAACTACGAAAACAACACGACTTGATTCATTACGAATCTATTTCCTCAGCACCTTACTAGTGAAATAATTGACGATCGCTCCTGGAAGCCGGTTCAGCCCTATCCTCCTTGCAGGCATCCGGGCATCAGAGCTGTGCGTGGCTGGAGCGCTGCCGAAGGAGTAGACCCTAATTTCTACCTCCTCTGTGGAAGGTGAGGTGGTTTTCTGCGTCGCCCATCGTAGCGGCTTTGATAACCTGTGATGGGAATAGAATTTTCATGGCTGCGAAGGATCTCCCACATGAATAATCAGTACGTATCTGCATATCTATGTAGATACGTACTGATTATTTAGCTATCTACTTAATTAAATCTTTATATAGCTACCTTTTTAGGGGCTGTGTTTGTATATTAAGTAGGTAGGTTATTATTGTCATAATTGTGTGATAAAACTGGGAAGATTAGTTGCGGGCACATGAAAATTGGTGCAAATTGTATCGCCCCTTCATCAACTTAACTACCTATGTCACCAAATGTCTAAGATCCCATGTACCTAGTTGGTATCAAACAAAACTATTCTATTATGTATAGGCACCTACTTATTTAAACTTACTCGCAATAATAGTCCATATCCTCAATCACATCAGGCAATTCCCTGCCATCCACATTAGGCAGCAAACAGCACAGCCCAGCGACAATTATCGTAACAGCTGCCATCACAGCAGAAAACGTCGCGTTTCCCATCGGATGGATCAGCAGTATGATATAACTGATGATGGAGCCTAGTTGTCCAGTCGCGTGACAGCAGCCTAGGATGGTAGCACGGATGTTGATGGCAAACAGTCGAGGGGTTATGTTGAGGAGGAGAGCATGGACGATGATGCCAGAGGCTAGGGCCACTGATGAGCCGATGCTGCGAAGCAAACCCTGGAAGGCAAGTAGGTGGTGATCTTGATGTAAATAAAAAACGAAGGCAAAGTTTAAAAATGACCATCTAACTAACCTGTCCCCTAACGTTTCTTAGCAGTATTTTGTTTTTTCTTTTTGTCATAAGAATAAATATGTATAACACTGCTCCATAAATGCTTAGCAAAGTTCGAGTATGTGTGTTGGAATATAATCGCGAGGAGTCATTTACATGTTCTACCTTGTTTAATATTTATTTCCAAACTTGCCGAACGCACTATTACGCGTCTCAATTTTGCCATACAAAAGACATCAACGCGCTTTTGTTTTGTGCATGTTTTAGAACTATCACTTTGTGTCTCACAGAGATAGTTCTAAAACATGGAAGTTTGCAAATAAGAAACACTTTAGTGTGTTTATTTATGGGTGCATTCACCCAGCGTCCGTTTTACAGGATCGGTTTTATTCATGTTGGCTTATGTAAATAGTAGTTGGAGCAAGTTCTTACACCAGTATGTATTCCGGAGCCAGTAAACGATTTGTCCTAGTCGTGAAGGATCCATACAAAACGGCCCTGTATAAACGATTCCGCTGTGTGAATGCACCCATAAACTCACTAAAGTGTTTCTAATTTCCAAAAGTCCATCCATGGTCTAGAACTAACTAACTCTGTGAGGCACAAAGTGATCGTTATAAAACATTCGCAAAACAAAAGCGCATGTCTTTTGTATGGTAAAATCTAGACGCGCCCACAATAGAGTTTGGTACCTACCATCTGATATCAAATCAAATCATTTATTCGCTGGAATAGTTGGCACAAAAGCTTGGTATTGTATTTCCGATACATTCCTACCTCGTCGAGGCGTGCAAAATTAAAATGTTAGCTTGCAAATGTCACAGTAGTTTACATAGAAGTTACTTACTCTCTTCAAAAACATAACACACGCAGTCAGAGTGCCTGTTGTTAAAATGTGAATGAGCAGCAATCGCTTCAGGGCCAGTTTCGTCGATAGCGCAATCGTCAGAGTTGTGAAAAGCACGACGCCACATAGGATTTTCAGCACCAAATCTGTTCGATTCTCTTCATTATACACCTTCACGTACAATGAGCTCCATAGGAAGTGATAGAACATCCAAAATGACCCCAAAATCAGATATGTTGTTCGGACGTTACCGATTGTTAGGAATCTAACGCATGTCATTGTCTCATCCAAGCAACTGTAAGCCTGAAAATTGTTACCAAATTCTAAAATCATTACGATTGTCATTAGCCTATAGGTATCCTTCTATTGGACTTGAGCAATTTCATGAAACAAGAGGTTTAGGGGAACCACATTTCATCGTTGGATTAGTGATGAGTGTAAAAGGTTCTATTTCCACTTGGATGATATTATTGTTACCTACTATACTCCAGTCAAACTGAAGATACAATGTTTATAAACATTCCCCCATCCTTAACGGTAAAAATCTATTCCTTGTTGTTGCGTCCAACCTGTCGATTGGAGCTCTTTCTTGTTGTGTGTACTTACCTAATAATAAAAAATATTTTTGTTTTTTGGTGACGTGTATATTTTGCCGTCATTGTACCAAGAGAATGTCTCGAGTATAGGTACTGTACCACACATAGGTACAGTAAGAGGTCTCTAAGTTAAAATTCCTTTTGTTTAAAAGCCGTCCCGTCTAGCAAACACAGAAGATTAGCTGTTCTAAAATTGAGGATAACTGGAAAAGTAGAATTTCATTCTACTTTTCCTGTTAGTTTGTATGGGGCTAGTTTGTATTTGCAACTAAATTTTAGAACAGTTATCCTCAACTGATTGAGCTGAAATTTGGCATACTTATATGTAGGTTCGGTGACAATGCAATGTCATGGTACCATCGAGCTTGTCTGATGATGGAGAGGGAAGGTTGCCATAGGAACTCCTAAACGAAACCGCCGAAATCACCTGCGTGGAAATCTATATGTCAAATGGTTTATAAACCTTCCTCTTGAATCATTCTATCTATTTAAAAAAACCGCATCAAAATCCGTTGCGTAGTTTTAAAGATCTAAGCATACATAGGGAGAGACAGACAGCGGGAAGCGACTTTGTTTTATACTACGTGTAGGTGTAGGTATGTAGTGATTTATTCACTTTGTAGCCAGGAACAGATAAGAATCGTGTAACATATTTGCAAAATATGCATTTTTTCATACCTACTCTGTGGTTCACAGGTCTTATCTTGAATTCACTGCATAGTTCTATGCCGTTTACTTTTGCAGCGTGCTTCAGAATATTTTCTGCTACGTGAATTTTTCTATTAAAAAGTAACCATTGTGGCGATTCCGGACACCATCTGAAAATAAAGAGAAGGCTTACTTTATAAGCTGTCAAAGGAATGAAAACCTGGCACGATACTTTTTTGTTTTTCATATACTATTCATTACAAAATTTCGGTTTTTTTTCGTTCGATCCGTAACTATAACTACTCTAGTCGCACGATAACTGAAATTTCATACAATTGAGTTGTTTTTTCACTTTGGAATGATAATATATGTATGTATGTATAAATAAAGAACCAACATTTCAGTGCCTATGTACAATTGTACATATGTGCCTATTTGTACGAAAAAACAGACGACAAGCTAGGTTTTAAAAATGTAGGTACACTATCGACCGGGAATTTAAACTATAAGTACCTACCTATGTTTTTTCTAAAACTTCAAATCCGACAACGGTGACAACCTGTAGACCTAGATCTACATTCTATCCAAAAATCTGTATTAGAAGTACTGGCAGACCACTGTCAATCCACGTTCCGGGTTGCTAAGCGTTATTGCCAAGGCAACACAAGGTTTTATTGCGCTCTGCCAAGACTCTAGCTTAGCCAACTTATAAATACTGGCCATGATTCTGTATGACATAGGAGATTTCTTGCCCAAATCGTGTGAAGTCAAATCGCGTTCGAAACACAAACGTTATCGAAACAAGCCTTGGCGCGGAATCGACAAATAGTATTCTGTTTGCCACAAGACGAGTTGTCTATGCCCCGTGATTTGTGTTACACATGATGCGTTCAAAACCTATTTCACTCAAAACCCCAGTCCAATCGGAAAATACCGGTTCTACTAAAAACTTAACACAAACTACAAGAAACAACTCAAGTAATAAATATCTCTAATTTTATGCTTGCATAACTTTATCTTACAATTATTTGAGTGTGATTCGAAAATTTAGAGACCAAAAATAATAATTTGTGTCAGCATTCACGCATGACTAGTAAGTTTCGGAACGTAGTTTTCATTGTCATTGCTTGACGTTTGTTTTGTTTTGATAACTGTTACCTAAAAATGTATCATATTTTCTAATAAAATATCAATTCAGACAGATTGAAGCAAGAACAAAATGAATATTATTCTACGGAGGCGAAGCGCAAGACGCTGGCTACATCATAGCATAAGCATGTTACTCAGGGATTCTGCGGTCCCTCTGTAATTGACCCCAAATTGTTTGTGCGCTGATATAGGGATGCTGTATCATTGCAAACAGGATCCCGCATCGGAGAACTCCAAACAGTGGAAATATTGGGTGGCTTTAAAGAGACCCTCCCTGGTAATCCCCAACAACTATGGCTAATGGTGCCTGTGCCTCCCTGCAGCTGATCATACCCCAGAAGCCCACTACACTAATATGCTCGTTCTTACATAGGTCTGTGGTGGATGGTGACTATCATGGACAATAATGTGATAATATATAATAAGTGTAATGTCTTGAAACTGTTTTTATTGTGTATAAATAAATGAAATAAAAGAAAAATTGGTAATTGACAAATTTATTTTTTATTAGGTTTATTTAATATGTTCTGAAGTGCACCCACCAATCAGTCATCAACAGTGGTAGCTTTTGGCTATCTAGCTAGTGGGACACTGGCTATCCCCAAAAAACTATTGATGCCTTTGCTCCATGCAGCTGATCATACCCCAGAAGCCTACACACTCATGTACATTCATAGGGTCTGTGTTGAACGGTACATAGGGCTAGAAAGCATGCACCACCTGAAAAAAAAAACTATTAATTTTTCAATAAAAGTGCCTAAATGTAACTTGCTGTTAGCTTCCACAAATACTTAGGTACCTATGCTAGTACCTATTGATAAAATACACACAGAATTATGCATATTATGGCAAGCAAGTAGTTCTTTGGGCAGACAGATAAACACAGGCATCTGCACCACATCCATAGCACATCTGACACCACCCATTCAAAAGAAGCATTCTCCGATTAATAACTTCTAGACACAACGAGCATATACTAGGCATTTACCTACATTTTAGCGAATATGAGAAACTTGTAAACATCTTCGCCAAAACATGCAATGAATTAAAAAAAACGCACTCTTAATTAACCAAATGAGGCATTGAATAATCAATGCCTCGTTATGCGGGTTTATTGTGATGCATTACTTACCCTTTCGTTAATGTTTATCAATTCTTTATTATTTTATTTATACATAACATAACCTCAAAAGATGCTCGATCAAAACCAAAACAAACGAGCCATACTAACTATGCGAAACCACACCAATCTGTGCCCAAAACACGCTAGAAGCTAGCGCGTTTCTTTGACGGTTCAAACCGTGGCCAAATCGCGTCGTGTCGCGGCGGGGAATGACTAAATGACATAGGGAATACGGTATTAACAGATTCCACGCCCGCGGGCTTGTCGTAGGTGTGTAACACGCTTCGAAAGTCAATAGAGAATAAAGCCCCTGACCGTTTTCACTGCCCAGCTTTATTAGTGCGACCTGCAATGCGCCGCTGCAAGGTTCTCTGCAATGTCATGTCCGTCATTGACACTGTTAGGTTTTTTTTTTTGTTTTTTGTGACTTTTACTGACAGGTTGCTTTATTGTAGATATTATTGCAAATAACTAGGATTACTTATATTTTAGAAAAAGTATTAGGGTTCCGCACAAAAGTAAAGTCTTGAAATCCCTTTAAATCTCCAATTGCACGCGGCCGAAGCAGCGGGCACAGCTATACTCCGATTCAAAAACATCGATATTTTTTATATAGGTACAACGGGATTACAAAACCCAAGGAATATTGGTGCAAAATATTTAACGACATTGGTATCACAAAAGCTAAGCATAGAAACGCGATACCATTTTTGTTTTTGAAAGCTTTCATTCATCGTTTTATTCATATAATCTTTAGTTTTCGAATTAATTTAAACATTTTTTACTCCACTTGTGAGATTATGCATTGTTGAACTTTGTGTTTTAGTTTTTAAAGATAACCTTGCTGTTACCTCGTTGTTTCCATTTATCGTTATTAGTTATTGATAACTTTTCATTCAAAAATGTCTATGTTGACATAAAATATCTTGTAGTATAGTGTGACATAAAAAGCTTGCCAAGTTACCTACCGTTTTTATATAATGTTTGTACCGAAATGTGTACCTGATACGGATCATAGATCATATCGGATAGTTAGAATATACTTTATTGCACTTTCATATGGGAAACTATGAACAATAAAATTTTTAAAAATTAGTTACAATTGAGCAATAAGACCGCCAATTGTAACTACAATAGATGGATAGGATCGTGGACAGTATCAGGGAGATCTGTGTGCTTGTAAATGTGTTGTGTGTTAATGTTGACAGGTCACACTTACTTCAGTAACACTACACAACCAGCTCCGAACGAGCAAGCAATAAGGCTATAGGTTTCAGAATTGGGCGCAGCGTTGGCCAAAACCACCGTAGACGTGACGGCGAACAAGCGAGGTGACATCACGAGGGTGCTAAGCGTGGTCCGCCAGGAGTTGCTGGAGATCTCACATACTGAAAAGAGAGGAATTAAGAAAGTTTAATTTTAACCAGGCAGCAATTTGTGACAGAACGCTAGGTTGCATTATTGTAGACAGCTTACTATACCTCTATACCTTTATTCTTAGTTTTATTTATGCATTGTTTTCTGTTCTGTGTGGTACTATAAAGCCTCTTCTATCTATCTATCTATCTATACCTTGGAATCAAAAAACGTTTAGGTTCCCTTACTATACTTTAGGCTCATGAAATAAGCACATAGAGTCAAATTTTTGATGAAATAGAAACAGGAATGAAATTTTAAATTGTTTTGTTTACTCGCGAGACATTTTAAAATGAAACAACTTTACGGGGTTCCCCGAATAACTTCAATCCATAAAACAGGTGAAATTAGATCAGAAACCGATCACAAAACTGCTCTACTCGCGTACAACGGCTATGTAGCATCCCTTCTTAGACATAATGTTATTATATGGGGTAATGCAGTTAATAACAAGGACTTATTTATAGCGCAAAAAAATGTCTACGTGCAATATTCAACAAGCCTCCGTGGGAACCTTGTACCCCAATATTTAAAAAACATAAGATCCTGACATTACCATGCTTGTATATTTTAGAAATGTGTAAATTTGTCAAATCACATAAGGAATTGTTTAAAACTTTTGAACAAGTATATACATTTAACTGTAGGCATAAATACCGATTAGCAATTCCTGCAAAGAAAACGCAATTGTATAGTCGAAACTGTTATAATATGGCTAACAAAATTCACAACAAATTGCCAACCAAAGAACTAAAGGGTCCATTATTCAACAGAAAGTTATTTAATTTATTAATTGCACATTGTTTTTATTCGGTTGAAGATTACCTTGATTTTAAGTTTTGACCTGGAGAGTTCTATTTTAATTGACAATTTATTTGCGTTTATTTTATTTAATTACTGACATTTAATTTTATTTTATTGATTTTTATATTCACGTGCCTGTATTCGGGAGAATAGATATGCAGCTCTACTGTGTTATTCCACCAATGTATTATGTACCATCTCTTATGTGAATAAATATTACTGATTACTGATTTACTGAAATAATCGACGAATATGCTTGAAAAAGCGGCCGGAACCTTTTCCTCACAAAAGGGCCGCCATTTGAAATTTGGCTTTCTACGTGTGATGCAACTTTGGTTCTCTCGGACGTATTCATTACGAATTTTATCCTTCAGAGAAACTCCGAGCATAGCTTTTCCATAGCTCGCTGAGTGACTTTGATCTGGTGGATTTATTAGTTATTTGGCAGCCATGTAGCCATGGGGCCAAATTATGATGTTTGTATTATCCAGCATAATTTATTAATTATTATTTTCGAGGCGCTTGTCCTCACAAGTCACCTTAGTTCTTACACATATCTGTACATAATCAAGACGGTAATTTAATGTTGATTTACAATTAGTGTAGTAACCACAACACAAGCTCTACTTAACTTGGGGCTAGATGATACTGTGAGGATTGTCCAACATTATTATTTTTAATTAATAAATAAATAATAAAATAAAATAAATAAAATAAAATAGCCTTTATTGTTGGACAAATTTTTACAATGTTTTTACAGTTTTCTTACAAATATGCTTACTTTATAACAGTTACTTATCTTTTTACATAAATTAAGTATCGGTAAACGGTCGTTTCTGTATTTCAGCTTGTCTTTCGACATAGGCCTCCTCTAAAGATTTCCACTCTATTCTATCTTTCGCTATGCGGGTCCATATTGGACCCGCCACTTTTCTAATGTCGTCCTCCCATCTTCTAGTCTGTCTGCCTCTTTTTCTTTTGCTATCTCGTGGTTGCCATTCAGTTATTAGTCTCGTAGTATTTTTAATTATAAGGTAATAAATGGTAGATATGCTGGTATAATTCCTACGTACGACTTATCCATACTTTGTAATACCTACATTACCAAGTTACCTACAGTTAAGTTACTATGCAGGTGAGGCGATGGCGCCTCTAGGCATTGATATCGTGAGTAAACACAATTTATAGCTGCATTGGATACTTTAGAAAATTGCTTGAATGTAGCACGAATCAGGTAACCTAGGTGCCATTCAGAAAATTGCAGTACCAGCCATAAAGGTTTATTATAATCTGTCAACTACCGAGTGACCTTAGCCCTAACTTCGATCTATACCCATTCAAATAATGAAAACGCAGCATAGTTTAGATTTTAGCTTTAAAAATCATAACTACAGAATCCGGGCCACAATTTCATGACCAATTCAATGAACTATTCGATTTCTGATACGATCTCTACCTATACTTTCTAATAAGATTTCCGAGAACGTGAAAATTACCTTTTAGAATCGTAGGTGCGTTATTGTATTCTCTTTAATAGTTAAGTTTTCGAAAATAGAGTAACAAGATAATAATAGCATTGAATTAAATTATTAATTCATAATCGTCTCAGTCATCCTTTTGTATTTCAATTTGCGGTTAATATTGCTTTTGTTTTTCAGCCATCATAAATTAAAACATGTTTTTGCGGTATTTTGTTTGTGTAGTTTCATGTTACATAATAAACAGATACTTACTCAGCAACAGCCCCATGAAAACAGAGGCACTTCCAAATATGGACTTAAGGAATATCAGCAGCCTAAACCACCCCGCAGAGTCGCAGAATATGATGATGAGTCGAAGGCTGATCGACGCGAGGATATCTAGAACTATCGCACGTTTTCTGCCAAAGCTGAAAGTGGAAAAGAGCCTGATTTGCAGGCCTTGATTTGTACTATGAGGATGCCCAACTAGTGGTGGCCAGTGTCAGCAAACACTAGCCAGGTGCGCATGCGCAGGACATTTATTATTGTGCACAAGTGTGCGTGCAAATACAGATGCATTTTATATTCCCTCGCTCTCACGATCCAATAGGACCACAGAGACGTCCAACCATAATACGTATATTGTACTATGATGTTATGGTAGGTAAGTTATCTAACTAAATATAGTCACAACCACAGAGGAAACCAAAAGGCAGATTGTTAAGAGATGGGTATCCATTGAAAAAAAAACACAAATAACTTAGTTGTTTCTAATAGGTCTTCTCCCAAAATATAGGGATGCATTAAGGGTCAGAATTTCACATTATTACTTATACTTCTTTCAGAGAGCGAAGCGATACACGCAAAATTGTCTGGTTTTGGAGATAAGTTTTGCTTAATCGTAAAACAAAAGAATTCAAATTTTTCAACGCGAAATATACATACACGATGTTGCTCTCCTAGCCCGCGAGACATTGTAATACGAGTATGTATGCATTTTGTAGTTCAGAGATGTATTGCATGATTTGTAAGTAGTTGTATTGTAGTTCATGACTATGAAAATTAAATGTATAGTTTCTTACTTGTCTGCAATAAATCCGTAGATCACACATCCGAACATGGATCCAAACCGACAGATGATGGACGTCGATAACAACCGCATGTGAGGGTCACAGAACACCAACCACTGAAATGTAATAAGTGGGCACGTTTTACAGCCATTTGTGGGAGTAGGATAGGAATAGGATTTCGCGATTATAGCTATAAACGCGAAATCCTATTTAAAAAAAACCTATGTTAACTAGAAAGGCTTAAGCGCAAAAACTAAATTATTGTTTATTACAAGAGAACACAACTAATTACGAAACTGGCTTAGACGAAATAAATAATTAACATACGGATCAACCCCTAACTCTTTAATATAGGTACCGTAAAATCCCTGAGATCTCAACAGTGCATTCTCATGATTTTCAATGGTATTTTTTCTCACTCGTATTTCACATTAGATAAAAAAAAATGAAAATTAATACATGTTGATTTTTTGTAATTCGAGTTGTTTTACCTCGTGGATCCCATGAATAAACCTACCTGCCACAAACTGAGATCGAGACCTGGTTTGGTATTATAAATATCCTAGAATTAGCCTTATATTATTTACTACATACAATTATATACTCTATCTACTCTACACCCCGTCTCACCGACACAGGTGACCTGGCAGGTTAGTGCGATTTCAGCTTACCTATGAATACATTTTAATTTTCAATTTCTAAGCAACCGACCAACGACAGTGTCTTGCCAACTCGTCGGCGAGGGGGCGACTATGAAAGATGACTATGAAGTATGAAGAGACCATGTTATATGAACGCAGACGCAACGCTTCGGAAATCTAACCACTAGCTCAGAATCTTACAGTTTTCTTCAGCGAAATTAGCCAGACGAGCTTAATATTCCACCTGGAGCATTTCGTGACCACCGTGCCGTTAGTCATATAACATAAACTGGAGTTCTCCACCTCAAACGTCTCTGGAGGTACGCATATAGCGTCTGAAGGGTGGATGAGGAAGATGTCTTCATACTGATTGAAGATTGAAGGGACCATGAGGACTGTGGTCACAAGCGTTACAAGCCATTGCCAAGAGCCTATCTTGCCGACCACATCTGTTGTTACATCTTCGTGGATCGTCCCTATTCTGGATAAATTCAAACAAATTGTCAAAATATTTCTGTGATTTTCTAAAGGCTTCTTTGTTTGAAAAGCTAAAAAGTGACTTTGAATAATTTAGTCTTAAACTGTTTTTTGAAGTTTTGCTGGATAAATACCAAAAATCTCTTACAACTGTAAAAGAATCATCCAAATCGGTCACAACATACCCACCAAACATACATAGAACCGAACATAGAACCTCCTGCTTTTTCAAAGTCGGTTAAAAAGAAGTTGTTTCATAAATCATCTTTTTTTAATTTTATTTATGTTTCATATCAGTTACAATTAGCGAATTGAAATAGTAATTTTTGAAAGGGAAAAGAAAAGTAATTCCATACGTGAAAACACCGTGCCTAAATTGTGAACCTTTGCTTAAGTGGGTACGGACGGTAGGTAAGGTTACCGCAGTACCATTTTCAATGGAAATCATTTTGATGACCATGACGTGACGATGACCGATTAAACTATGGAATAATATGAAATACATACATGGACATAACAAGCAGCCATTCAATAATTCAATACTGAAATACAATAATGGTGGTTACTACTTATGGCTGTATAGATTTCCCGCCGACCAAGGAGTTTCCATGGTCTGTTTGACGTAATCAACCGACGAGATTTGCTTCTGCTTATTAATATTTAGATTAGACGTTATAAAGGTTACTGAGAATGGCTAAATGTAGATGAATGTGACATTTAAAGGATTGGAACTTCCAATTATTCCAACCCATTGTATCTTGGAAATAAGCTAGGTTAGTGATATTGTAGTTATACAATACTAATTAAGTGTATTAAAAATAATGGTATAAAATCATACCGATGATACCAGATGGGAAGGCGAGATGCATCTTAGCGCAAATATAAATACTTTAGGAAGGAACATATTCCTTACTAAGGTTTGTGGTTTTTTGTTTTGTAAACTTTCTGACTTGAACTTTTATTTGCAGTATCTAAAGATTTCTGTTATACAGGATTAATAAGAATAAAGAGGTAGTTTCACAAAGTTATAGTACCTAACCTACCACTGCCAAAGCTGTCCGTGGTTCATAATGGTGTTGGATACTGCCCAAGTTTACGGCTACCCTTGACCCATGCAGGTTTGTATAAAAAAAAACAACGCATACTTACTACGCGATAGTCTGGCTTAGATTACGTATTGCTGCGTAACGTATACCTTAGAGCTATTACAAACATCTGTGTGAAATTTTCACGGTTATGTAGGTACTTACATAATTCATGTGAACAGTAACATACCGCTTGAAAAAAACCTGCAAAGTTGACTCTAACTTTTAACTTTTGAACTGCATGGCATTACGCGGCCAATTATTCATGAAATTATATGAGATATAACTATATATTTATTTATACTAATATAAATAAAAATACATCATTGATACTCTTAGTACTCATACGTATCTAGTTCCACGGACACGTAGCACCTGAAATTTACAATTGTCTGTTTAACTAACTTTAAGCTTGGGACGAGGTTGCTCAAACTCGCGACGCGACATTATAGCGGTCGCAAGGAGTCGATGGATCGGGCGAGAAGAACCCTGATAGGTGATTCCCCATAATTTTAAGGCTTCCCCCAAACGACGCCGCCGACGACGCCAGAACAGCTATTCGTGGCGTTGTCGTTTGAGGGTCTATGCAGTGGACGTGCAGGCTGATGATGATGATGAAAGAGATGAGGTGGGCACAAACAGTAAAACATTAGGTAGGTTCTATCAGTTAGTGTCGTATTGTCCTGCTCAATGAAGGTTTATCTATGTGCAAAGGGTGATTGTTAAAAGGTTATGAACTTTAATAAACTTATCAAGTAATAAATAATCATTGCATTGTTATTTTTACTTCGAACAACACAAGAAGTGAAATACTGAGGCAATCGCCTTCTTTTAAAATGCAACACACAATAATATGTGGCGTAACTATACAACTATACGATATAGATTTTTGGCCTCAGCCGGAAGGGGCCAGTCAGAGGAGAATCCCCAAATAGGTAACTTAAATAAAATAAAGACAAAACAATTTTTTTACTACATGTGTCATACATGTTGGGAGTTAGGATTCTCCTCTGAACGGGGGGGCTTCCAAATGGTCCTTGGCATTTTGCCGATCCATTCCACCGATTGCCATCCTGTAGTTAAAGTCATTTAAAACGGGATATTTACCATGATTTGATTTTTGAGTTATCCAATATTTCGGCGTTATTCCGTGATCATGGCCACAGTTTCATGCGCCATGATCACGGAATAACGTTATTTCGTGATCATGGCGCATGAAACTGTGCCGATATATTGGATAACTCAAAAATCAAATCATGGTAAATATCCCGTTTTAAATGACTTTAGTGTTAATAACCATGATAGTTTCAAAATTTATCCTGTAGTTAAGCTACTGATAATATTTTATTATGAAAAATCAAAACTTATGCAATTAAGGGATTTATAACCTGCCAGCGGGAGTCGAATAACCATTGTATACATACGTACACAGGTACAGTCAGCTCCAAACTGTTTGCATTCGCCTATTGACCGCTCCTTATGGGCATAAATCGAATAGTTTATCTCCGTAAATAGCGCATAAACTTATCTTTTCATATGCCTAGGACCCCACCTATGTGACGCTGGAACATAGCGTATTATGTGAACATGTTTGCAATACAATACCAATGCGATAAAGTTGCCGAACGTTTATTATTAGACCTCAAGGCATTGTGATATATTCCGTTGATTAAAATCATCATCATCATCGTCATTTTGGTGGTCAGAACGAACCTGTCTTAGCCTCTTATCTAGTCATCGTAAATAGGCATTTTCTTGGTATGTTAATAGATGGAAAGAATTATGTGAATTTATGAAAGGCAGGGGTTCTACCAAAGATAAGCTACAATAAATATTAACATAACATAAAGACTAATAATAAATAAATGTTATAAATATACATATATTATATATGTTGATAAAATATTTATAAAATACTTAGATATATAAATATATAGTAAGTACCAATATTCAATATTCTGTCAAGAAAAACTCCTTCAAAAACTGTTGAGAATACCTTTTTTTTTATTTTCTCTTTATTCTTATACTTAGTACCGGAAGGAGGTACCACCATAATTTAATATGCATGCTTTAGAGAGGCGAGAGCATTTTAAAATAAAAAATAAAAAAAAAAATTAAATAATGCTGGACAATCCACACAGCATTATCTAGCCCCAAGCTAAGCAGAAGCTTGTGTTATGGGTACCAGATAACTGATATACATCATACAAAACTGATATACATAATACAATACATTACATAGATAGATATTTTTTTTCATTATACATCTGCAGATCGTGCACACAATTGTTCCGAGGCGGGAATCGAACCCGCAACCTTCTGCGTCACAGGCGGACCTTCTACCACCGCGCCACATCGCATCGGTCGTCCCATATAAACTTTAAACGGCTCTGCGCTGAAATCTAAGTTAACTGTGAGTGTGGGAGTGCGAGATAGGTCTTAAGTAATAACATGGGATTCCTGACAAAGCTGTTTTTATCTTTTATATCAAAGCCGATTTACATTTCTTTTTTATTTTAATTAGATACATTTTGGCTTCTTCACTTCACGATCGATGAAGTTCAGAAGATGTGATGAGGTTCAGAACCTGTAGTTCTCGTAGTAGGTAAATATTCGATTTAAAAAAATCTAGTAGTATATTTCTATATAAGTATTATAAGTATTTTATTTATAATATCTCATAACCTACAAGCTCACAGATCCCCTGGTACCACGATCTTATCCATCAATGGTTGTATGGTAAAATTCTCTCTTGAGCTATAAGACCGCCAATAATAATTACTTTTTAAGTTTTTACTGTACATAATTCCCTATTTAAAGTGTAATAAAGTATTCTCTATCTGAGCGATGTCAGATTCTGTAACGATGTGTGTGTGAGAGCTCAAGTGTATATTTTAGGCAAATTATGAGGGTCAAAAGGGGATTTTTTTTCAGTTTCACCAGAGTATAGATAGATACCTATACAGTCAATAACAAAAGACTTACCTAGGTAGGCCTAGGTAAGTCTTTTGTTATTGACTGTACCAAGCGATAGATATAAGTAATTTATTGCACTTTCCTACTAATATTATAAACGCGAAAGTTTGTAAGTATGGATGGATGGATGGATGGATGGATGTTTGTTACTCTTTCACGTAAAAACTACTGAATGGATTTTGATAAAACTTCATAATCATATAGCTTACATATCAGAATAACACATCGGCTACAATTCATAAAGATATATTGTATATTATCCAAAATATCTATCACCACGCCGGTGAAACCGCGGGGCGCAGCTAGTATAAAATAATTTAACAAACAGTAACTACTAATTAAATCTAGGGTGGCAATTAGAGGCCTTAACGCTAAAATCGGCGATGCAAATGAATTAATTTTATTCTAACCACCCACTGACACATGAATGAAAGCAGTCCATTCCTGTCTAACGCCTAAATCAATACCTTCCTACACTAATAAGAATCGTACATTTTAATATATATATATATAATATTTCGTACATTCGCGCAACAGTCAATATAAAAGATAAGTTCTCAATATTTATATTCTAACCACGGAATACAAATGAGTGGAACTAATCTGATAATATTTCGCTTCCAAATCTGCCTCTGCCGATAAGGCCTTGCCCCTAACAAGGCTAGCATTAGACTAGGAATGTGTAGAATTAAGCTTCTTGTGTATATTTTTACGCATAGGTATGTTGATGTATGTAATATGTAACATATGGTATATATATATATATGTAATAAACAGTAATGTAAAAGTATTTACTACATGACCAAAAACATATTTGTGGTTATGAGAAGGACTAGGTATTATTATTAATTTAACAGTATTATTCAATTAATTTAATAATACCGTTAAATTAAAAATTAATTAATATTATAAAATAAATAATAATGTTTAATTTAAGTATTTAAATTCTTCCATATTTAAATATTTATATTAAACTTTGTATTGCATTTGGATCGCGAGGAGTGGAAAGCGAAAAGGGAGGCCTTTGCCCATTTGTGCTACAGTAACAACTAATAACTTTTAAAATAATGTAGAGCATATACCTACCTAAATTGAGAAGGTCTAACTCTCTAGTTCCGTTTAACATGTGCATAATGGAACAAACCTGACAGGTTTGTTCTGCTATAACTAAGCTGTGTTTTTTCTCATTCTGATGTAGGGTCAACAGAAGAATCAAAGGACTCTTAACTATTGCCAGGGTTAGTTTTACCTTTACGCATAAAACTTATTTGGTTTAAGGTAGGTTAAGTATGTACCCATTCTACTCGAATGATGATGATGACGTTACATTAGGTACACACACAGGGGAGAGCTGGGACGTATCCAACAACCGACGACCCAGAGATACCTATACCTAGCACCACACTGGAACTCAATGTGACAGATCAGAGTTATAATCTGTGGTCAAAGTATTGCAAATGAGATAAGAGGTTATGTTTCACGCAATCGGTGTGAGCGACCGTGGTCGGCGCCACCACTACATTACTCGACGCCGGCCGACACACACGCGCGCCCGCTGCGCTGCCAATCGCGGAAACATCCTCCCACAATAACCAATGGTGCTTGTGATACTTACAGAACTTCGGAAATAGGAACAAGAAAGCTCCAGCCATGGACAAGGATCGAGCTCTTGAGGAAATGATGGGGAAGCTGGGTGAGTTTCTTTTATTTTCTTCAAAACATATGTTTGTAATAGTAGCACACATTTCTGAAGTAACATGTTGGTTTCGCGTTGTTTTTTAGGTAATTTTTAGGCATGGTTATATGCCTTTGTCATAAATTTTGCTATCTGTACTGAATATCATAAATATTTATGGTATTTGAGGCACGTATGGTTTTAACGTCACTTCACTTTCTTTTCTTTCTGAACACATGTTCACCTACACTAATATTATAAAGAGGAAAGTTTTGTATGTTTGTAACGAAAAAAGTCTGGATCGATTTCAAAAAAATATTGTATCATTGGAATGCTACATTATCTCTGAATAACATAGTCTATATTTTATGTTTAAAAATAAATGTCCACCGTGCGAATCCGGGACGGGCCGCTAGTTAATAATAATTACTGTAGTTAGTAGGCACTAGGTGCCTACCTACTGCACCAACATGCAAGGCAAACTCGCGATGAAGTAAATCCATGTTACGTATATAAGTAGATTAGATTATCACACCTATTGATGGCAGCTAGCTTATTTCCTAGGCGTGTAGTTCCTAGGCAAATTAGTGCGAAATCTCTTATTAAAAATACAAATAAGCGACCTATAAATCTTTAACTAAGAAAACACGATTCTCTAGTAAAATGTCAAGGTGAAAACTCAATTGAATTAGTATAGCTTGTCCTTGGTTTCAACATATACCTACTATTCTCTTGAGCTTTTGGCAAGAAGACTGTTTGGGATGGCCACCTTTCGTTCTGCAGGCACCGAGCTTCCGTGATATACTTTTATGTAGAACATAACTTGCTCGGTAAACGTGAAACCGGTATTACTGGGATGCCATCAAGCAAATTTCCAATCAGCGAACTCTAGAATTAATTGATGGGATATCAAAAAGACAGTGCCTTGTCAATAACTCTGCTCTGAGGATTATCAAACGTGTCTGTTATATTTCAAAGATTTGTTGAGGTCGATTTCGGAAGGTTATCTGGCTGACCTTTGTGACCTAATTTTTTGTGGACGAATATCTACAAAACAACTGTTTAACAAATCTATAACAACTAAAATAACACTTTCCGAGTAAATATCGACCGACCAATTGCCGTGGGTGTTGTTTCAAATGGCATGGAATACGTTATGGTTATGAGTGTATTGCAGAAAACGTAAATTACTACTGCAGTGCCAACTAACTGTCCTTAAACCAGCAGCGAAGGTCAAAACTTTCAATGCGCTGGAAAGCTGCTCGAAAAAGTAATGATCTTTTAACATTATTATACATGTTTTTTATTATAAATATTTAGCTATTTGTACCAACAGTTTATGATCAAAACAAATTAGCTTAAATACTATAATTAGCACTAATCTAGGTACTTCTGTTATCTTTAACTTTTTAATTAGGTTCCTACTTAAATTGACCAAAAAAAAATTGTTGACGAAAAGAAATTAGAATAGAATAATGTTAATTTTACAAACTATATTCTGTGCTGTAACTGAGCTTGATCAATAAATATTTCTCCATCTCTAAACAAGTCAAGTCAAGTAAGTATTATTAATAATTATTGTGCACCTTACCAAATAATTAACAATACTTACTGTATTCGAGAGGAAAAACACTACAACACCTAAGCCCAGTGACAAAATTCGTCAAAATTCTACAACAATTCAATGGTACCTAATACGAACTATGAATTTCTTCCTGTTTCAAAACAAATGAATGACTTCATGTCTTTGTGCCGATTTTATTGTATTTTGTCTTAAAGTCTCAATGAACAAAACAAATATTTACGTTCTATAGGAACATCTTTAGACAAAACAAACCTTTGTTTTTTCGCATTTTTAAGTTAGGTCACGCTGTTTA
Source organism: Eupithecia dodoneata (assembly GCA_947044415.1). NCBI lineage: Eukaryota > Metazoa > Arthropoda > Insecta > Lepidoptera > Geometridae > Eupithecia > Eupithecia dodoneata. The sequence continues at coordinate 5,696,390 of OX345665.1, forward strand.
AAGGTAAACTAAACAGCTACAACACATTATTATTTACATTTATTTACCTATAGGTAAATCAACGCGATAAATACCCGTTGTATTAATTGATTAATACTTTTAAAATGTAATAATACTTATAATTAAACAGCTACAGTTTTACTCCAGCGAATGGAAGATCATTGAACTAAAATTTGACTCATTTCATGTTGGAATAAATAAATAAATCATTGGCGTTAGAAATGTTCATAGGTACCGACCTAAATAAATGACTTACTTACCTTATTTTTTGTTAATGGAGACAGTGGCACGCTACTACTGGCTGGGACCTGTAAAGTCATAAAAAGAAATAAATGGCTATAAACAAAGACAAACCTATCTAAACCTAAATAAATGTCTTCCGTTCTATTTCAATTTCCAAACTTTCTCATTTCTAACGTCTAAAAAGTAATTGAGTTTCACTACCTAACTATCACCATTTCCTAAGTAGCTAAGTACTAAAACAACATCGTAACTTCGTCATTAAATAATCAATAACTTAATTAATTAAGCGTAGGTTCCTAGGTAGGTACTATATTGTGTGGTAATGATCTGATTAACGGCTAAGTAATTTAATTAACAGTTCATCGTTACGTTGCAGTACAATGTCTTCATAAATTTTCGTCGATAAGTCGAACTTATTCAGCTATAGACAGACTATATCGATATCGATCGATAGATTATAGCTAAGATCGATAAAACGACTGACTGTCCAGTGTCCACTGCACGCGCTGGTAAACCTGGACATGTCAAAATTCAGTGCAAGTGGACTTTACGAGTATGCAAAATGAGACAAAAACAAAACACGGCTTACTCCATGAAAAAGGATTCATGAAACTTTTTGACCCAATTAGGTTTTAGTTATTAATAAAAAAAAAATCACAAAATAATTGTTTTAACTGGGTGAACATGTTATAATTATGGTCTATTTTAAAATTCTAAATCAACGTTTTGTAACGTTAGCTTCCTGATTGTTTAAAAGTTAGAATTTTGTAGGTAAACGTACTTAATATGCTATCCATCACCATAGCAAATACCAAAAAAAACAAAGCATAATAGCAAAAAATTACAGAAATACTTCTTCATAATATATGGAATATGTTTTATATGTAAGGAATATGACTTTTTCCGGCCAACAACGACTTGCTGTTTTTCACCTTCGTGATACATTTTCTTGTCGGCCACATGACACTTACCATCAAGTAAGATTGTGGACATGGTGAACAAGAACGTGATCTCAATTAAAAAATCGTACGATTAGGCGCCGATTAGTGTTTAAAGTTTCATACTCATATGAAATGAATGAAATGCTGTGCATTCAAGTTAAACAATCACTCTCATTAATAACTATTATGGAATTATTAATGAAATTATGAACTCCACGCCAGGAGTTAATAGATACATTTTTTGATTCAGTTCCATAATTCAGCAATGCATTATTGAAAGTGACTAGCCTTGGTGTGTCGAACTCACGTCTACTTAGTACGATGAAGCAACTTGCTCATTAAAGGCAAGTGTAGTATTATTAGCTACGAACTTCCACTGAAATAGCAAAGCAAGCGTCTAGACTAGACAGTATTAACAAGATTATTCTCAAAGGTTTAGTTTAGCTACTATTAATACATCACTCTTACTGGCCTCGTTTTCGATTTTACAATGATTTTTATCACGCTGCTTGTACAACAGCTGTTTCCCTGCGTTATACCGTATAAGTTGTATTGTATTTTATTAACTGATCGATACTTTGGTATGTAAAATGAATTTGACAAGTGGAATTTTTAAACAAAATATTTTCGTATAAATCTCAGACCTTGGAATACTAATAAATTATCTTGCCTAATCACCTGTTTTATTTTAATAGCAACGCTAGTAATCGAACCTAGGATGGTGTAGTTGGAATATTGCACATTATTTGGTTTGTAAGATAATATTTCAGAATAAAGAAAATTGAGCTATGATGTGTGAAACTTTCGTGTTATTCTCAGAGTCCGGTGAACGTCTGATTTGGTGATGACATATGTAGTATAAAACAAAGTAATCATTCGATATCACACATTTACGGTATGTAGACATAGGTTATCGCATTAAAGTGTATTGCTTCAACCGTGATTGAACGCGAATCGTAATGTCCATTATTGTGTAAGAAATTTTAAAGAAAAGACTGAATAAAAAGATATTTCAATACTAATCAGAAAGAACACCATTCAACAGTTGTGAAAAAACAAAGCGGGCATGTTGGGGACTGGGGCCCATTGTCCAGATCCTTCTTTGAATAATTTGGTCAAAAATAAACCCGTGGAGAGTAAGACTGATGTTTGTTATTTTACGTTGGACGTAACCTGCTCCTAACGCAATTATAATAATTTAGCGAGAATGATGTAATCCCCTAACTAAAACGACAAAACGTACGCAATAGAAAATAGACGATCTTGAAACGTCGACTTGGTACGAGTATTGTTTGTGTAATATTTAAGTCGTGGCAACCGTCTAACACGGTAAAAGCGTGACTTCAAGGTATTTATTCATATAACTAGCCTTTGTCCGCGGCTTGATTTGCTATAGTCTAGAAAAACCAGCCTCAAATATGTTATATACATATTTGAGGTTGGTTTTTCTAGACTGATGAGACCAGTAAAGTGGTATTATAATCAAGAATAAATAAATCGCGATTGTCTCCCAATGCAATTAAAGTGTTACGTCATAAAAGTGGTATCAGCTTTCATACAAACAAACAAACATTGCTATATAGGTGCGTTATATTCACTACAAATACAGACAATACGTCAGAGGTGAAGTCAGTTGGAGGTGTGTCAAGTTACGTAAACGCGAGCCCACAAGCTAGAAATAAATTGAAATAAAAACATTCGTGTGAAGAAAACATCACATGGTTTTGTACTGAACTGACTCATTTGCAGATTTAGAGCGTGAAACTCAAACTTCATACAATTCCTGAATCGTGCATAAATAGTAGATATAGGTAATGAATTCAAAGTATGAATAAAAATATGCAAAATTACTTTCACAAACAAGATCAGAGTTGTAATTTTCCTGCTTATATGTAATGCAATAAAAACTATTAAAATAAATTCACTTTGAATCAAATTTCCAATTCTTTCTTTAATGTAGCATACGATCTACTAACATGAAACCACAGGACTCGGTTAAAGGAGACGGCAAAATGGCCTTGACCTGTCTGTATGTATTGCAATATGAGAGGCTTCAGTAGTACCTACGTTCCGTTACATAACAATGATCGATTGTTGATCTAAAAGTAATGCGCGGCCATCTAACGATGAGCCTTACATTTCCTAATTTTCGAGTGAAAATGAAAATGGTAGGAGACTAGATTGCGTGAGGGGTAGCGTGAGGGTTACTTTTGTCTGCTCGAAGCAAATACGCTCGCCCTTGCTAATTTGTTTGTAGGTCATCGAATTTTTAATTGGCATCGAGTATGTATTATATTATCTGTGGCATCGCTAAAACAACCATGATACGGTGTTCTCCTTTAACTGTACCCGGCTTAAATTATTTCTTTGTTCTTCCATGAATTTTTGTTATACTTTCATTGACATGTTTGCCTAGCGGCATTTCTGTCTCTCTCTCTGTTTCTGTCGTGTTATCTTTGTGTATTTATTTCTCCCTTTTGTTCGTTTGAGGCTGGTAACATTACAAAGCAAAATTCAGTTGTTTCACTTGTTTATATGTCCTGTATTTGAGGTTGGTAACAAGGCTAGGTAAACTTGAATGCACAGTAATTGCTAATGATAGGTGGACAGTGCGTCGGCACCGGTAGAAGCATATTTACGTCAATCAGCCGACTTCTTGCGGCTAATTCCAGAGTTGCGAATGTTTTGGGCTTACTCTAAATAAAATTAAAATAAATAATGCTGGACAATTCACACATAATTATCTAGCACTATGGTAAGCAGAGCTTGAAACTGATATACATAATACAATACACTACATAGATAGATATTTTTTTTATTATACATAAAAAAAGACCAGAACACCCGGAACAAATATCTGCAGATCGTACACACAATTGTTCCGAGGCGGGAATCGAACCCGCAACCTCCTGCGTCGTAGGCGGATTTTCGTCCACCGCGCCATATCAGTCGTCAACTCTGTTGTTTGTTTTTTTTTCAATGAATATTTAATCTTGTTTTGACATTAACTAGATATTATAGTGTGCTCATTAAACCTTCTCGAAGATAAAAAGGTGCATATTTTTATTCCTAATTTATTTAACATTGAGTCATTGGTTACCAGTACTGAATTTAATAATCTTAGAACTAAATTATACATAAAACTTACCTTAATAATTTTATTGGCGCATCACTCAGTGCTATACCTAGATAAAATAGTTTGGATCAATTTCACATATAAATCAACTCCAATAATATAAGTCAATAACTTCATAAGAAAGCCTTATCTGCTGATTAGGTATACATTTCTGACACAATAAAAATTGTTTGAGAAATAAATGAAATGAAACGATATAAAAAGCGAGTTGTCTATCATAAATAATAATAGAGTTGTAAAGTTCTTGAGTTTTTAAATAACAACATGACTGAGCTTGGGCTGTTGACCTAAATTGTCGTTTAATTTTGGATTATGTATGTACCTACCTCATTAAAATGTCGTACATACGAGGTTTATAGAGCAAGACGGAGTTACTTTGTAGCTCGGTGTCGATTACAATGAAAAGCATAGATGGTCGATTTGCTCTAGATTTACAGATAGATGGTTATAGGAGGAAAGATTTTAATTGTACCTACTACCCATAAACACACAACATTACATTAGGTATTGTTGTTGAAACAACAGTTGAATACACAATCGGCGCACTGAGGTATGTTTTCTTTAAAAATATATAGACATTTTAGTTGATGTTTTTGGCACAAGTTTTCATAAATTTTCAAAGTTAACCGACGACGGTAAACTGGTGATTGGCCAGCATCCAAAGAACACCAAACCTAAGTGGAAGGCTCATATGTTGCACATTATGAAGGGAAAATGTGCAATATATCGCCGTCGTCCTAAATAAAAACATGCATTATGAAGGTTAATTTGGTGATCAATCATTCTATCAAATACCATAGTCTAAGATGAAGAGCAAATTTGTATATCTAGATAAAATAAACTTTAAGACAGCCATTTTTCCGTTGGCTACAGGCTCAAATTCATTATTGTGCTGATGAATTTGATAAATCATTCTGTAAACGATAAATCGTACGTAATTCATTATCGTTTGTTATGTTATATGTTAACTACCGCTCATCCTTATCTCAGAATATCATTTGTGCCAATAGTTGACGGTATCGCACGTTTTATTTGCCACCTACTAAAAACTAATATACACAAAATAAATTAATGTTTGATGTCTAGAGGTGTAATAATAATATATGATGACAATAATATAGGTTCTATTTTTGTAATCTAGGTAAAAACTTTTAAGCTATGCATTGAATTTAGGTTTTTAAGTACTATTTTAAGCACCTATCACTGTTCTATATTTTCTGTTAAACTATCTAGCTATTGACTTTAGCTTCGACCTAGATTTGTCTTTCTTATCGCAAAATTAAAATAAAACCGGTTCAATGCAGTTTAAGTTAATTAGTGTTTAGGATTATGCAAGGCATGGGTTAATTTAATGCGTGATTAGTTCGTGACGATTACCGACACGCTATGCTGGTTCAAGAGACATAGTAAGATACTTAAACCTATTTGAATAAGAACCTACCTACCATACCTACGATTTATGTACTAATACTAACTTATTATATAGGTATCGGTAAAAATACTGTTATGTAGACGTGGACCGTATTGCCCAGGTCAAAGGAGGTCAGGCGATAACGCTTACCTACTCTATTGTATACAAAGACTGATAACTATTGTGAGTTGCAAATAATTAAACGATTACTTACCCTTGTATGTAATTTAACAATTCTTGTGTAGGGGTGAATGTGCCCTTCATATGAATATCAAAACAGAAAACCGGTTCGAGCATACATTTTCCATTTAGCTTATTTATTTATTTTGGAAATACAAAGAAAACAATCACAAAAAATCTAAGTTTAAAAACAAGGTTTAAAAACAATGTTTTCTCTTTGATTAATTGTGGACTTTTAAGATGTTTCATTTAAAATTTAATTATGTAACTGTAAGCTTTTTATTAATTATTAAATATTTTTCTAATTGTTGTTGGAATTTATTTATAGGTAATAAATAAATTCTTTCTTTCTACAAAATAGCTTAGAAAATGACGAGATTTTAAATCTCATGAATCAACGTATGCAAGCAACTGCCAGCTTAACCGCATATTGTAACCGTTGACCGCAATGACCGCGTTACAATACGCGTAGCTTTATGTACGTACGAGGAAACATATCTAAGTTTATTTGGTGATACGATTATCTTCTGACGTCATGTTACTCATGCTCATTGGATCCCTTTGCTTATTTCCAGGCGACTTCGGCCGGTACCAATGCTTCCAATTCGTTCTTCACATCCTGGCAGCGATGACTGCTGGTATGCACATGTTGTCCCTGGTCACAGTGGCAGCTGTACCTGAACACAGGTTTGTAAACCTCAGCGCATATACTCGTATATCACTCTTCTTGACAGTAGTCCCGTTCAGCTGGCCCCTTTGACAGGACCACCGATTGTTTTTCAGTCGTACAGTTACCTGTGCCAACGAAGTTTTTTAAATTCCATGGTCCGCAGTTTATGGAACCGAAAAATATTTTCTTCCGTGGTAGGTGAATTGGACAACCGAAAAAAAAAACGGTAGTCCAGTCAACGGGACCAGCTAAACGGGACCGTGCACAAGAAGCGATTAATAACAGTTAAATTCCCTTGAGAAGCGAAAGGAAACGTTTTAAAACAAAATTAATGAATTACCTTTCCACTTATCCTTTTGGCACCACCTATCCTCAAACCCCTCCCAGCTTTCCTTCGCATCTTACGAGTACCTTAGACCTTCTAACCTGTTGTCAACACTTTCCTCCCACTGCTCCGTCTCCCAAGCAGCTGATTGCTGTAAAGGTCAGTCTACCTATGCACAGAGATCCCTTGGCCGTCGTCGGGCAGCAGCGTTAAATGGGATGCAAAAAAGCTGTGCCCTGCGAACCTTAACCCGCATGCCCAGCATGGGAATTGTGGTGTTACCCCCTAATAAGGCCCTTATTACGGGACGCCTAGCTCAAGTAGTGGACTGTTATAAGTGTCATAATCATAATTAGTCTATAGGCCGGTGCTCCTGTCCCTAAATAAATTCAGATGCCGATCAACTCGACCCAAAAGTGGGAGAGGTTTGCATAGTTGAGTTCATAACGAATCCTTAAATTCAATTCCTTGGACATCAGCGGGCAAACTTACGTGACGAAACATGATAAAAGTTAGAGATGCGACCTTTATAGGGTAGGTACATAGGTACATGTAAGGACTCCTTAATAGTATTTTCACTTCTCTTGCTCAAAAAGCGTGTCATTATACCGTAGCTTAGCGAGCGTAAAACTCGAATCTACGCTCTTGGTATTAAAAGTATTTTTTGTTTTTAATTTTTGTCTGAAATCATTAGCCAACAGGACATTCGTCCTCTTACATAATGACTCGACCTATTGGTAAATAGATAGATAGAAAAAAAACATTATTGCACACTTAAACACACAAACATGTGATAATTTGGCAGTCTTATCGCTCAAGAGCGGTCTCTACCAGACAACCGTGGATGGATAGGATCGTTGGATTATTACATGGGATCTGTGCGCATTATATATTTGGTATTCCAATATTATTTGGTATTCCAGTAACAAAGTACATACATTTAATTTGATTTGACATTTATGAAAATGGAACTGAATGCGCCTTCTTGGTGATTGTTGGATGTTTTTATGGAGGGTGATTCTTCCTCAGTGGTAGATTGCGTAGGCGTAGGTAGGTGCTTTGCGTTGAGCGTATCGGATACGCAAGAAAAGTTTGTAGTAGCGCGAATTCACTGGAATTTATTGATTACTACAAAATGAACTGACGGCGAATGTGGCTTATTTGATTTGAAATGTCATGAAGCTAAAAATAAGTTAATATTATGCAAATTGAACAGAAAGGCAAAGAAATAATTGATATGATTCTATCTGTTGCGGTCGAAATCACGTGAAATATAATTAAAGTCGAGAAGTGATAAAAGTGTGCAATGATTTGGTTTTGATTGTAATATTTTTTCCAAATTTGGAATTTTTGGTATACACTATAATAAAAAAAAACTTAAGTCTGTGTAGATATGCTAGAAGTAAATACAAGAAAAAATATTTAGGGAACATTTATTTTAGGGTTACGCAATAAAAAACTCGCCTACAAAAGTGGAGAGAACCGAGCAATAGCATAACTTTTTTTTTGTTACGATATAACATCGCTTCACAAAAAAAAAACGATATCATTAGGTACGTAACGCCTTCTTCAGAGATTGGTAGGAGATCGCGCGTGACCACACTGAGTGGAAAGATTTGGGGGAGGCCTTTGCCCAGCAGTGGGACGAATCAGGTTAAATAAAATTAAAAATAAAATAGATACTTAGATTTACCATATATAGACGTCGTCAGGGCATGTGCATGAATAAAGGTAAATCGTTTCCTGGGAATATCACTCTATCCAATTATCATGACTTCCTACTTTACTACGTTATAGCGACCTACATTGTGTTAAGCTATTGCGGAATGGGTGAATTCATATCACAAAATTTTTAAAAAGGCCTAATTATTAACTTGCAATTTTTTATTTATTTACTACTATTATTTTAGGTTTTCCCACGGACATAGGCCTCGTAATTCTCTATTTACCAGTTACGGTCCTGAGTTGTCGTCGACCTTTCCATGTTTATAAATTTCTAGGTATATTGCTATTTTTAGAGAACCCTAGTGTTTAGTTATACTAAATTTTGGATTCAAGGCACTGTTAACCCCAAAAACATGTAATCTTTTGGATAAATTATATCAATACCAATTTATATATTTAAATATATACAATGTCAAACCCACCATTTATTTATCTCTTCATAATATATATAAATAGACGTGTGAAGGAGTACAATACATATTTACAACCAAAAGACAAGATTTCATCTGAGGGAAAGATAAACAAGCTTTATTTTTACAGCCACACACGGGTTAATTAATGGCGGACCCTTTCATTAAATTTCTCCCAGGTCCGGCCGTTTCTCTTTTACATGCATCTATCATTTCAAATAACGGACGGTTTATCATTCCTCTCATCACTTCTTGTCTTGGGCTGCTTTTGGTTAAAAGTGTAATTTTGCTTTATTCGGGTACGGTATCACGGTTTCAGCTTTTGGTTCCCAATATTTAACTACGAGTGAAAACGACTGCCAGTTTTTCAGTATCTGTAAGTATATCACTATTGTATATTTTTAATTTTTTACCTGCCTTGGTGGAGGATTTACTTAATATTAATATATCTTGTATATTTACTTATTTTTATTATTAAATATGCACGAATTAATTTCATATGCAGTTCAAGAATGGTATTACATCAAAAGTTTTTAAGGTGAGTTTATGATTGAAATCATGCAGGCGAATGAGGTACCTGAAAGTGGGGTTAAATTTTTTACTAAATAATTTTCTCAAAATTACATTAATATACTAACTATAACTTTTTATATGCACGAAATGGTAATGGATTCGCTGCATGAAAATCATTGGATTTTGGCAACAAGTGAAGGAATGTCATACTTATTCTATAAAAAATAATAATGTATAATATTACGTTACGTGCCTAAATATAAAACAATAAGATAAGGCCACTTTATCGGCCTCAAGCTTTTTTCATGTGCAATCAATGCAATATAGCAACTGAGGCTGTCAAGCACCAATTATACACACTACTCATAAAACAGCACCGCACCAATAAATTTCAACCACTAAAAATACCGCACTGACATAGATATTTCAATTTTCAGATGTTTCCTACCCGGGATAGACAGTGCAAACCACACGGAGTCTTGGAATTCCTCCCTGGTGCGACAATTGATCCCTCTTGACGCTAATGACAAATTAGAATCTTGCGTAATATATGGAGACAATGACACCAGACCGGCATGCACCTCGTGGGTATATGATACCCAGTACTTCACGTCCTCGAGAGCGGTCGAGTGGGACTTTGTCTGTAGTAGGCGATGGATGGGATCCTTGGCGCAGACTTCCTACATGTTCGGGGTGGTGGGCGGTTCATTGCTCTTCGGCAGACTCTCCGACAAATTGGGCAGAAAAACTGCCTTCGTCTGGTCGGGCATACTACAACTGATTCTGGGATCTTCGGTAGCTTTCGCGACAGAATATTACACGTTCTTAGTAATCCGATTCTTATATGGAATATTCGGGTCTGGCTCTTACATAGCTGGATTTGTACTCACGATGGAAATAGTCGGCCCGAGCAAACGGACGATATGCGGCGTTATGTTTCAAATAATGTTTGCTGTCGGCTTGATGCTGTTACCCGCGTGGGCGTATTTTATCGACGATAGATTTCTTTTGCAAATCATATACGCATTGCACGCAGCGTTGTTACTTCCTCACTGGCTGATAATGGACGAATCCCCCAGGTGGCTGTGGTCCCAGGGCCGGGCGCGAGAGTCGGTAGCTATCGTCGAGAAAGCGTTAAAGTTTAATAAATCTTCAGAGACCGTGGACACTTCATTATTGGTGTCACAATGCAAGGCGACATGTGCTAAGTACTCAGACGAACATTCCGCTGGAACTATGGATCTGTTCAAGACACCAAGAATGCTTCTAAAAACAGTTATTATCTGCGGCTGCTGGTTCACTAATGCTGTTGTGTACTATGGCTTGGCACTAAACGCTGGAAAATTGAATGGAAATCCCTATTTTATAATGTTCCTTATGGCAGTGGTGGAACTGCCCAGCTACATTATTATTATGTTCTTCCTCGACAGAGTCGGTCACAGAGCGCTGATAAGCACGATGATGATGTTGGGCGGCGTGGCTTGTGGCGTACTCCTCGTTCTCGATCATGGAACCACCTCTGCCACCGGCATCGTCATGGTCGGGAAGCTATTTATATCCGGCTCGTATTCTATTATTTACAAATACTCGGCGGAGTTGTTTCCGACGGTCGTGCGCAGTTCGGGCGTAGGGCTCGGCAGCATGTGCGCAAGCGTCTCCGGCGCGTTGACTCCTTTGATCATGCTCCTCGATTCGCTTGATCCGAGAATTCCTACGATTCTATTAGGATTCTTGGCACTGCTCTCAGGATTTTCCGCTTTCTTCTTGCCGGAAACGATTGGACGTAATTTACCGCAATCTCTGGAAGATGGTGAGAAATTTGGCGTGGGCGATAATTGTTTCACAAACTGTAACGGCCGCAGAATGAGTGGTTCCTCGCAGGAGCTGCCCGAGACAATGGTCCCGTTGGATGGTGAAAAGAAAGGGCAAGACAATTATTAAGCAATAAATATGCCCTGAGAGAAATGTTATCGAAACCTAGAATGCAATTGGTTGGATATCTGATCACCTTGCTCCATGCATCTACCTACACAATGCAACAGGACTCGACGTCGGCAATCATAAACTCGAATCAGATTTATAAATATAACATATTTTGGCATCAAATAATAATAAAATACTAGGGAGGGTAAACCGGTAATCAAATCAAAATATCTTTTCCTGTACCTAAATGCGTAAAATTCAACTAATTTTAAGGTTTTTTTTACTAGAATTAGATAATAAATTACCTAACATAAATCGCGCTACGTGCTTTAGTAATACATAGAATTAATATTTTTATATTATATTTAGATATAATCTAGTCAAAGTTTTTAGTTGCAATGACATATTATCGTCATTGCTTCAGTCAGACTGGATTAATGCTTTTCTATATTGTAGGACAATAAAATAACAATCTAATACATAATTAATGTAGTCATTTACGTTAGGATAGCGGCTTAAATTGTCTAAGGGCCCTATCTCATTAGGAAGGACGCCATAGTGGCGTCACCGGTCGCGCCACCACCGGGTGTCTTGAGCTACCAAGCGAGAAACAACAAAACAAACACAAGGGTTGTCAGTTTCAAAAAACGTGTCATCATAGGGTATCCTGGGTAGCGCAACTAGTGGTGGAGTGAGTGAGACGCCAATTGGTTGTGCAACTAAGCTGATCCAGATGAGGCACCCTCCATACAACTGTACACATTTTGTTCGTGGCACGAACTGTGGCGCCATTATGGCGTTTTAATGACATAGGGCCCTTAGTGTTAGGGTAAGTTTTGCATATTTTATATTAAAACGATTGTGTTAAGGAAAAATCGTATAGATATCCGAAGCCGTCACTTGGCCACCACGTTGTTAATCTAAGGGGCATTTAGCATACAGCACTTATCACACACATAATAATACCTCTAATGTAATGAACTCTATAGATATCTTTTTGATATATTTTTATAAGAGAAGTTACTATTCAGGCGATAAGACCCTTTTTCTAAAGCCGGGTACTGACCTGTGTTATGGGACGTAATATAAAGTGTCACACAGCGAACGTTCGTGCAATCAGTACAGGGAAAGAACGCGCTCGTGGCGCTCGCAAAGAGATGGATTTTACCTTAGCACACGGCATGTTTCATGCTCGCGACGACACGAATATGGTACATTACGCCCCGTAACACTGACAATGTGTACACTGTTCAAATATATCGTAATAAAGTGCATTGGTATTCAATCCATTATCATGAGTTGTACTTAGTAAGTATTGTACGATCAGACTTTGTAATTAATACTTACGTTTATGTAGGTAATGCATTTAATAATATGTTTTTACAGGGTTAATTTGGAACATGAAGTTAAATTATGTAGGTACAACACAATCGCTAATGCCAGTGTAGTAGGATGAATTAATAATAAAATTGCAAATGCCAGCCGTTGTGTGCACAGTGCTAGATTTTCTCCGCCACATTCTAGAAAAGATAGTGTTCATTGCTTGTAACGTAAATCACCTAAGCATAGAGATTGTACTGTGTTTTGTTTTGTTTCATGTTGTGTTTTGGTTTTGGACTGTATAGAGGTAGAATACTATGTTTTAACATAAGACCAGCCCTCCAAGCACGGGGATTGTTGTGTAAGGTATGATAGGGAAAAATTACGTCACTATGTCATCGAAGGCGTATGTAAATTATTTTTAATGAATTCCATCAACTTCAATATTGTATCTATTCTACCCTAGAGAACCATCCCCGTGCTAGGGGAATAGTCTCTTTATTGTTCACTTAGTTTATAAAGTACATATTTAATAAGAAGAGTAGTAAGGGTACTCCAAAAAACTACGGCAAAATATCCTATCAAAGAATCTGTTATTTAGTCTGCTTAAACCTCAATGCAATCTTTCTACGTTAGGTACATACTCATAGATTCTATATATTTGCCGACTTTAATACATTCAATGAAAAATCAGGTATACTCCGATTTAGTATCCAAGATATTTTATAAGAATTTTTAAGAATTGAATTATATTTAGAATAAAAATTTAATTTTCAAGATATTTTATGTGAACATTTATGAATGAAAACTTAACAATAACAGAAAAAAACGGTTTCGTAACTCCCATGTTTTTGAATCGGAGTATAGGTAGTTTTATTTATAGTTAATAAATCAACCTAAACATTTCTTACTTGCCAGTAAAAAGACTGTTAAGAGCATTTTATAATAATAGTCATAATTTACAATTTTTAAAGAATAGGTACCATTTACTTGCACCATAGTCATATCGATCAACTAGTCATCAATAAAGAAATATTTGAATAGATTCAATTTGTACAATCTATGAATGATCATTCATTCATTAAAGTTAAGTAAAATTCCCCGTGTCAATGGTAAGTAATAATAAACAATAGCTCTAATATACCCAATGATTGCCTTCAGGCTTTAAGATATTAACGTAGGTATAAACTTAGTCTGAAAACGTTATAGGGTTTGTCGTTTGTGTCGTACATACCTACTGTAGTTATTATCCGCATGTTGGGGCTATTAATTGGCTTAGAAAGCTATCGCTCCTACCTTTATACATATTTGTTTAACCGTAATCATTTATATGTATTGGGACCGCTCTAAGAGCGTTCATATCTCGGACAATGGTCTTAACTCACCATTGAACCTTTTAATTTATTAACCACAGTATACATAAATTTTGCCAAAATTGACGCGCTCGAAGATGGGCCCACCCAAACGTTCTACATTATTTACTTGCCAGTTGCTCTCGATTGTTTATCTAGGCTAAACTCGTATTAGTTGTAATATTTTTTAATGTTTCGATAAGTCAGAATATGAAAAACTGGGCTGGTACCGTAGACTGAGAATAGAGCCATTACCGGTCTACGGCTGGTACCTACTAAGCCTTGTGCAACTATAAGCTAAACTGTATCTTTGTGTCCGTATTACTTTGTATTTGTAATTTGTTTTATTCCTATCTGTATTTTTGTAACTTATAGTGCATCCATGTGTTGATGCGGCCAGCGTAAAAACCGCTGGCAATGCTAATGGCATTGCCGGTGGCTTGTTCACCAACAAAGCTCTACGGTGCCGTCGGCGCGGCGGCGTCGCGTCACCGCGTCGCGCATCGTCCTCGTGCCGGCTCGTGCCGAGCTGTTTAGATGCACCGTAATGGATTCATTTCAAGTCAGTAGGCCTTCAGCCTTAGTTATCTAGTATTTATGGTTTTTATACGTCTAATTTTCTAATAAATTGTGGAAATAAAATAGTGTTTTTATTTGTTAACCCATAGTTCTTTCCTAAGATAAAGAACTTTAGTATCAATGGACCTGCACAGTACGAATTGATATAAATACAGGGGAACATTTCATCATCAACAATGATGGGAAAAGTTGAATGTATTTTTGAAATACCTACATAATTATAATAATACAGAATTAAGGTTTAGTCAAAAAATATATACTATGAAAAGTGCGCGTTGAGATCTTTTGTATGGAAAATTGGATTCCCAGCAATCGTAGCGCTACGGCGCGTAGCAAACTATAAAACTGAATTTTGAATTGTAAATAAACGTACGTTTAAAAGGAAGTAGTAGACCAATATATTGTATAAGGTTAAGTTACATTTTCAGTTACATATCTTAGGTACTTGTTAGTCTTTATTTCTGGGTAGGTATAAAGTATGATACATTTTTACCTTCCCGATGTTTAGGTTCATGAATCATTTTTACTTACAGGTGCTGGGTCGAAGGAGTAGACACCAGCAGCTCGTCTCCAATATCATCGTGGAATTCTTCACAGTTATCGGCAATACCACCAACTGCAGCGGGTGGTTTTCACAACTGCTTTATTTATCAAGGCAACGATACGGTCACCTGCTCCAAATGGGTCTTCGATAGCACTTATCGAGAGTCATCCAGGGCCATAGAATGGGATTTAGTGTGTGATAGAAGGTGGATGGGCGCATTAGCACAAACTATCTACATGCTAGGAGTGTTCACGGGAGCCGTCGTCCTTGGAGGAATGGCAGACAAATACGGTAGAAAAACTATCTTCTGTTGGTCTGGTGTCCTACAACTTTTTTTCGGTGTTCTGGTAGCTTTTATACCAGAGTATTGGTCGTTCTTAGCAGTGAGATTTTTGTATGGAATTTTCGGCTCTGCTGGTTCGTATATTACCGGGTTTGTTTTGTCCATGGAACTCGTGGGTGCCAGCAAGCGTACGGCGTGCGGCGTGACCTTCCAAGCCGCTTTTGCAGGAGGCATCATGTTAGTCGCTGGCTGGGGAGCGCTTATTAGCGATAGGCAAATCCTTCAGGTCATTTATGGCCTGCACGGGCTCCTACTCATCCCACACATTTGGTTAATGGACGAATCACCTCGCTGGTTGTGGGCCCAAGGAAGAAGTAAGGAATCAGTTGAAATCGTAGAAAAAGCTTTAAAATGCAACCGATCCGAACAAACTTTAGATAAGGCTGATTTAGTATCGAAAGGCAAGGCTGAATCTTCGAAGGGATCGAACGAACCGACCGCAACCACCATGGATCTGTTCAAAACTCCTAATTTACGAAATAAGACTTTGAACGTTTGTCTCTGCTGGTTTGCTAATTCGATTGCGTACTACGGACTGACATTGAGTACGGGCAAGCTTGAAGGCAATCCTTATATGATCACAGCTATTTTAGGGTTCGTAGAGTTTCCTAGTTACGCAGCAGTTATTTATTTCTTGGATCTTTGGGGTCGCAGACCGCTGATCAGTGCTATGATGTTAGTAGGCGGGGCGGCGTGTATCATAGCTACGCTGATGCCGGCGGGCAGTATTGTTTCCACCGGTATCGTGATCGTCGGCAAGCTGTTCATTGCTGGTTCATTCGCTATTATCTACAATTATTCGGCGGAGCTTTTCCCGACAGTCGTGCGTAACTCCGCTATGGGTTTGGGATCCATGTGTGCTAGGCTCTCGGGAGCTTTAACTCCTCTGATTACTCTGCTAGATTCTTTCAATCCTAAAATACCAGCTGTAATTTTCGGTTTGGTCGCTTTACTTTCCGGCTTCTTGTGCTTCTTCCTACCTGAGACTATGAATCAGCCTATGCCGCAGACATTAGCTGATGGTGAGAAGTTCGGCCAAGGCGATACTGCTTTCGCCAGTTGTTTCGGCGCGAAGCCGGATAAGAGTTATATCGATGAAGAAAGAACTGAGGCTATGGAGCCCTTAGACGATATGAGTAAGAAAGTTTAAAATGGTGCTTATAAAAACAACAAGTTGTGCCTTTGTACTATTTAAGCATAAGTTTACAAAATAGATGCTTAAAGTGAACTTGAATAGGCTTGGATCCTATAAAATAGATCATTTTATTGAAAATGAAACCGTCTGTAACGCTCCGCCTCCTACAGACTGGTGAAGGATCACGCAGCTTTTAGAAGCATTTTTACAAATACATTTACAAGTTATTGTGATTATTCGATGAAAACATAGTGCTATGATTTTTTAAGGTTATTTTTTTCTATTTTAATGCAATTTTAATAATTATTCAACCATTAAATTGTACCTGCATGGAAGGAAAGCCAAAGTGCTCAATTGTTCCTGTTATTATTTAAATGAAATTTATTAGCTTATTATGAAATGGTTCTAAGTTATTTTTGCATATCATAATTAGTATTTTATTGTTAATTTGTGGCTAGTAAACGACTGTAACTAACAAGTACCTAGGTAGTATTATGTCTTTTTGTGTCGAGAGTTTATGTATAGGCGGTACCTGTCTACACTGAAATAAATGTAAATAATATATTTAATGTTATTAAAAAGTATACCTACTTTATTAATTGAGTATTATTCTGTTTGAGCCGATAATTTATTTATTTTGTTTTGGTTCCTACCTTTCCTAGTAGGGATACTTACCTACCCATTGACCCTGCATGCAGTGAAGGTATATGAGTTGCGTCAGTACCTCCTACAATTATACTAAGAGCACCTACCAAAATACAAACAGATCTTTTAATATCATATTTTATATTTACACCAAACAATAATTTAAATCACAGTGAGATAAAACATCAATAGATTTAACATCGATGTCATAATAGTGAACATCAAGCTTGAATAGTAGACTCATAGTATCAAGTTCTGTACAAGGAGGGGCCACATTTAGAGTTTTCTGAAATATAGACGACTAACAACTAGGTGAAGTAGAGTACGAGTAGTCAAATTGTTAGACAAATATTTACATAGCTAGACAAAATTGATGAAAGAGTACTTAACTCACAAAAGTTTAGGTCTCAAGAAACAAACTTTTCTTAGGCACCCTATTGACACTGTGTGTAGGTATAATCTATATAAATAAAAATGAATTGTTGTTCGTTAGTCTGATTAAAACTCGAGAACGGCTGGGCCGATTGAGCTGATTTTGGTTTTAAAATGTTTGTCGTAGTCCAGGGAAGGTTTAAACGGTGAGAAAACATGGTAAAATTGCGCAGAAATTTCCACGCGGGCGAAGCCGCGGGGCGCAGCTAGTGGAAAATAAAAATGATTTACTATTGTTAAAAACAATTGACATAATTACTTTAGAGAAAAACAACTAAATAATAACTTTAGGCCCTTTGCGTGTTAACTTTTCAAGGTGCATTATTATTAATTTCAGTTATTTCATTTCAACTGAAAAATACTTTTTGCATCATGAGAGAAATGCCGCTAAATTATAACCATGTTAAAAACATGTATCAAGGGCTTAAAATCAAGAAAGGAGTTAAAAGACAAGAAGGTAAAGTAATGTACATAATCTAAATATAAAAATACTATGTGCCTCCTCAAACCCTCTAAAATAATAGGAAAATTCTTCACCTTAAAACACTGACCAGCTTGAACTAGCCTTCATAGCTTATATGAGTGTCAGTGTTATATCAGAAATACTACTTAAAATTAAATAACACTTCTTATAAGTCACACTAAATGTGTAAAACTTTTATAAAAACTACAGCTTCTGACAATCTATAAATTGAATAATGTATGAATGCAGTTGTTCATCTATAAAAATGCATTTAAGTACAAACAAATCATTGATATTAAATTTGCAACTGAACAAGATATACAAGCATTTAACAAAATATCAAGATTCTCACTACTTATGCATAATGGCATGGCATAACCCATAGGCATAATTTAGCTTCCAGCCAATGTTTAATTTAATCCTTGTACCTTACAATAGCTAGAATCGTAAGGTAGCATAGCTCATGAATAAAAGTTATTAAGACTGTTTTCACAACCACATGGATAAAATAAAGTCAGGTTATACATACATAGATACATTAAACTTAAAATAACATAAACCAAGTTAAGAAATTCAAAGGGAAATTGACCTAGATAAACTGTTTAAAAAATATAGTGTTTACTCATTTAAATTCATTCAGTCAATGTTTGGACAAAAGTTCCATGGTCAAATTGGAACTAAAAACATCAACTTTTTGTCTTATATGCTTTAGATTATACATTATCATGATAAATGTTTAGAACCATAGATTATAATTAAACTCACCAAAATTGATGATAAAGAGAGACTTTACATATATCAAAAAGTAGTAATGTATATGTTTTTTATGTAACTACTAACTACACAATTTATCTTCAAATATTAAGAGAAAGCTAACAAAATTATATGGAAATAAAGCAGTTTCATGATATGTTATCTAAAGTTTTAGCCAGTGAAGTATTTATATTCATACAAACCAAAAGTATTAATGAGCAGGTATAAAACTATTCCATTTAGCACCAATTGAATTTTAACTATGCATAAAAGTATTAGGACTAATATTATTAAGAAGCAAAGCTAGTCTAACTTAGATTACAACAAATCTCTAAATAGCTATTTTGGTGTTAGTTCCTGCACTCGTTAGACATATCTATAACTTTGGCTTTGAAATATAAATCACAAACAATGTGAATAAATAAGCATTATGTAGCTAAAGTTGTAAATAATAACAAAATTTAATGTTCAGGACAGCGAGTATGTGGGATCGGAGGGATATCAGAGGCCTGAGGGTCAGCGGTGAGAGCAGTGTGCACAATGATGGCTGGTTGAGTGGGCGTCGGAGCGTGCAGCTCGTGGCTCTCCCCGGGCGTCAGGTTAGCCAGAGCCGCCAGCAAGTCATGGTTCACCAACGGTTCATTCTCTTCTCGAGGCTCCCAGCCAACTGGAGGACTAGCAGGAGGAGAGATCAAATACTGCTTCACAGGAGCAGGAGGTTTTAAATTTTTGACAGTCACGGGTGTTACAGGTTGAGCGAAGTAGCAGTTGATGGGCGCATTGTAAAACTGATACTGGTGCAGTTGCACGCGAGCGTTGGCAGCCGCTAAGGGGCTGTCATAGTTCACACGCACACGCCTGAAGCTCCGAAGCCATTGAAATGTTGTGTTAGGTGAAAATATACGAAACAATTCTTCCAATTCTTTTTTTAATGATTCATCGGCGAACACGTCGTTGTGGATATTAGTGACGATAACAGATTTTGGCAGGTCGTCCAGTTCATCCCCTTCCTCTTGTGTTTCCGGCTCATGTTCTAAATCAGCTATATTAGGATGAATATTGGGCATCCCATCTTCAGAGTTTATGTATACGTTGTCTTCTTGGAACGAATCGTCTTCTTCCTTGTGCTCCATAATTACACAACGATCGAAACCAAAAACCACATGCACACTGATCTTAAATACAATGCACGTATAGGTATCGTACCCTATGTCCTTTATTGTTGTCTGATTTATTTCAGCAAGCAAGTAATTTTTATATCGATCGGCAAATTTGTAGGTAGTTATTTTATTTTGAGAAAAGTTAGGTATCTTCCTTTTTCATAAACAAAACACTGACAGCTGACATGACAGTGAGTGAAACTGCAAAATGACAATTACAATTGTGCTCATGGTACCTACCAGTTGACCACAAAAAAGAAGTTGAAGTTGACCAAAATCAAGATTCCGTGTCAACTGTCAAGTTAAGGGCTGGTTCACACCAGTTTAATCAGTCGCTTGCTCAGCGAGCTATGAAAGTATGGCTCTCTTTGGAGTTCCTCTGAAGGGATAGGTCTCGTAACGAATACGTTCAACAGAGAATCAAATTTATCGATACTTATAGGTCAAAGAATTAGCAAGCTGATGTGGCAATAGGCCGTCCATATCTCGCGAAGAACCAACAACCGCTGGGGCATCTGGGGTTAACGTGTGCTTAAGCGGAGACCGCGACTCGGCAAATGTAATGTAGGACGCCCTTCGACCACGTGCTGGATGTGGCAAACTGTGTATAGAGGAGGGTGCTGTGCTGTGCCATTCGGGGACTAATATAATATGGTAGACCAAAAATGTCTGTCAAAGCCAAAGAGATTTTACATATAGATACGTCATACTCATTGTAAAGAAATAAAAACATTGCGAT
Organism: Eupithecia dodoneata; assembly: GCA_947044415.1. Taxonomy (NCBI): domain Eukaryota; kingdom Metazoa; phylum Arthropoda; class Insecta; order Lepidoptera; family Geometridae; genus Eupithecia; species Eupithecia dodoneata. The sequence continues at coordinate 5,717,332 of OX345665.1, forward strand.
ATTTTACTATAGCTACATACCTAGCGTCGACGTTCGAACATACAACGCCGCATGGCATTATCTCTGTCACTCATAAACTTAACGCATTGCTTGTTTCGTTCGTGTTGGTGGCAGTGCGGCAACGCCGCGCGGCAATGATTGTTGAGTAAAATAAAATTCACCATTTTACATTTTAACATATTAAACAGTACTTACGTATGAAAAGATACACCCTTTCTGGTTTTTATAGTCCTTGTGTAGTTATTGCACTTTCGGAACACACAACTTGGCATTTTCGAGGTTTATTTAAGTATATTCCGTAAGTAACCTCATGTTCAACGAACGTGCGCGTCGCGGCCAGGAGCAAGACGGACTGAGTTCAATTAGGATACGTACCTGATTTTCGTTTTGTAAGGCAGACCTCGATACAACGTATCTACGTATATATAACATCATTGGCTCAGACATGTTTCTCACCGTATTCAATCACAGTAAGCGCAAACTAAAAAAAATTACAGGATATTAGGATACGGAATTAGGGATACGTTGCTATTAAAGAGTAGGTATGTAATATTTATTTTGCGTTCTTTAGGTATTGTATTCTGTTTAATTTGCGTTGCGATAGAAATAATCACGAAATAACTCTAGAAGTTAAGTCGACACCAACAACAAAACAAAACAACTCCTCTCACTTTTTGAGTAGGTAAGTAAAATAACTTTAATAGAAGATCGGGATCTCGGAACGGTAGGTAATTTGTGCAAGGAACATAGATACCTATGTACGCTACGGATAGACTTCTCGCTTCTCTTTCTTTCTAATTTAATTTATATTCTACGGTACCTATTCTTTCTAGTATTCTACATAAGTTTCGATGCACGAACGCACGTCCGTCCGTCCACCGCACGTCTCACGAAATCACGTTAATCTAATCACGCACACGAATCACATCACGCAGCTATTTAACCGCCTACTTTACCAACTCACTGTCCGACTGACGACAGACTGCGGTGGGCTTATTAATCTATGTCTGTGGCTGTCGGGCTGCACTGCACAGATAGAACAGAACAAAATTAACAAAAATATTTTTTAAATCTGTGGAATGAAGTAATGTTTGTTTCATTTCATGTAAAAACAATACAAAAAGTAAACTGAAAATTGAACTGCTTAGCCATTGCTTAGCTACATAATTTGCTGTGAAAATAATTTTTCGAAGAAGAACACTCAACTTGAACTATCGAATTCATTTTTGATTTGCCTTGAAACTACGTATTCTCCATTATGAAAATGGGAGGGCCGGAGTCGATGGTTGTCGAGGAAGTGAAGCCTGTTGAGAAACCGGTGGATAGGGAAAAGGTAAATACAAAAACAATTAACTCCTTCAAAGCTCGAAAAACTAGTGCACTACACGGGGGCACACATTTACTTTAGAACTTGAATAGGTCAACAAACGTAACCTACAAATTAATGAAAAATAAAGCATTCACCCAACTTCTCAATAGTAGTTACTAATCTACCATCTTTTCAGATATTTATACTTATCCTTTTCTACTTTTTCAGACCTGCCCTCTATTGCTACGAGTATTTTGCTCCACTGGTAGGCACAACTCTCCGGGAGACTATGCAAGAGGCAGTGTCCCTCAAAATGAGCTTCAGATCTATACTTGGATGGACGCAACACTGCGTGAGCTCACCGGCCTCGTTAAGGAAGTTAACCCGGAGACAAGACGCAAAGGCACTTATTTTGATTTTGCTGTAGTTTACCCTGATAATAGAACACCTACATACCGCATGAGAGAGATCGGTGTCACATGCTCTGGACAGCGAGGGGGTGATGATAACAAGTCTTTGTCCCAAGTAAAGTTTCAAATTGGACAGTATTTGGACATTTCAATAACTCCACCAAATAGGATGCCTCCTCCAATGAGGCGTCCACAACCATACATGAATAATAGACCATATTAATTCTTTGGTTTAAGTAGGTGTCCTTGACTTTCTTGAATGTGTGATGGTTTGTAATGTCTAATTCTTATTTCTTATAAATTAAGATAAAGATAAACAATAATAATGATAAGTTCACTAAGTACTCTTATTATTTCCGTAACCTATCATCCCTTTGTATTAGGTAAGTTCTCTTGTTAGTAAGGAAAAGACCCATATTTAAGATTACTTAAACATCCTACAGATGGTAAGAATGATGACTTGTTACAATACTATGGTGGGAATAAAACAGGTTTCTAATCACTTTTCATTATTTTTATTTCCACATTCATGTATCAATGTATAAGACACACAAACATTGTGTGCCATCTCTCTCAATCAAAAAATTGTTACACTCTGGTGTAACACTTACTTGACATGAAAATCCTTAGACTAGTTCCTAAAATAAATTATACTTATTTCTACATACTAGTGATTTGTGGCTGCTCTGAATGGCCGCTTAGATTTTTTGCCCATAGCAGCGAGATCTATTGTGATTCCGTTAGGGAGAACTGCTTTGTTCTCCTGGTAGTCAATGAAACCTTTCTCTTCTTTATCGTCTTTTGTTTTATCGCAACGGATGCCGGTCTCGTAGTTGTACTCGCGCTTGAGACCGTCCGGGTCGATATACCCGTACTTGCCGCGAGTGACGCAGTCCACGCCGATCATCTCCTCTTTGAAGGACCCATCGTCATTCTCAAAGCCCCACGTGATGCTACCATCGGGGTTCTCATCTCTGTATTTGCGGATGATTTGCGCTACGGGCTTTTTCTCCCTCGGGTGCAGTGGCACGTATTTCTGTGGTGCGCTCTTGATCGGTTGCCTGTTGACGGGCTCCTGCTGCGGTCTGTTGTATTGTCTCACGGGCTGGATCGGCTCCTCCTCTTCTTCGAAAGGCTTAGGTTCGGGTCTGAAAGATGGCCGCTGTGGCCGGCTTGATAGGGGCTGCAGTCTGACCGGCTGGGGCTTAAAGATTTCAGTCTTGATCGGAGCGAAGGCTTGCGGAGGCAACGGTCTGTAAGGCGTGGGCCTGATCGGCTCCGGCTTAAAGCTGGGCGTCGGCGAGTAGGGAGATGGCGACGGGGACGCGTTGAAAAACGACGGCAGCTTCGGCTGTGACGTCGTGGTTACATCGTAGAAGTCATTTTGGGGTTCGGGGGTGGAGTAAATGTTGGGAGAGAACGGCGTTGGGGTGTTGATTTCAATTTCATCTTCCGGTTCCTCGGTGACCGGCTTTGCAGGCTCATCTATGGTTTGAAGGCTCGGTCGCGGCGCGGCGTCGACTGATTTGAACGAAGGTCTGGAAAGTCCGGGCCTCCTGATCCGGGTCACTCCGCTGGGGATCGGCGCGGCCTGCAGCCTGCCTTGCCTGAAGCCGCCTCGGAGCACTCCGCCGACGGGGATCGCGCCAGGCACGTGAAATCTCTGCGGTGCCGGCGATTCATACTGCGCATATGCTGTGACTGCGCACAGCATACATATCTGCAAATAAATAAAATACCATTATATTACACTTAGTAGGTACATAAACTTGAGATTTGTTTCCTAGAAATATTTTTAAATAACTTCAGTATTGTACCTACTGAGCCAACTTGGCTAAGTTGCCGGAATGCAGTCTGCGCAACGAACGGGCATGGCATACTTTCAAGTGGACCTTGCTATACGCTGGTTACACTTGACTACATAATAAGTACCTACCTACCTATTGAAATTGATAATATCGGCACACCTTGATTGACTCTTTTGTGCTGTGTATAAAATGATATAAGAAGTTTCACAGCTATATTCGTTCCTAATATGGAAGGATTTATGTTTAGGTCTGATTATGCTTTTATTGTTGCTGCGTTGTGTTACCTTGCGTTGTTTTGTAAATACTTATATCTTGCTAAATTGACTAAATTTTCGTCATGCGTACCTATAACTTGCGTGAAATGTTGCATTATTAAAATAGACATTATATTACATTCATTCACCGAGTTAATTGCTTTTGGTATTTGCAATAGACTTAGCTACGCTTATCTACTCACGGTATCTAAAATATTTCATACGGTGAATGGAATGGGTAGGTATGTAGGTGTTGTGTTTGCGTGACATTCACTAGACATTTTTGAAGCAATTCCTATCTGAAACGGTCTTGCAAATAAAAAATATATATACCTAATTGTTTACTTAAGAATCAGTTTCCGAAATAAACCTAAATGGACTGACTGAATGCTACAAATCTACAACTAAGTAAAGTTTCTTTGTTAGCATAAACCAGTTGAAACTTTCAAAGCCTTGTTAGAAAATAGCTTTGCAGACTTTATCTTAGTCATAGTAGGTACCTAAATACCACGTGTCGATATCACTTCTATAATACTAGGCAAAGGTCGTAACACTACGGTCCGCAGCACTTGGAACTCTATGATACTCGTAGATAGACAAAGGAATTATCAAAAATTCAAACTGTTTCGCCCCGATAACTAGAATTACCTTTTTTTTTCATGCGAACCTGGTTCCGGGTTACACCATCGAAATTTTAGAACTATCCTAATTATTCCGAGGGTTAAACATATCAAAGAGGCAGAGGATTCTTCCACCCGTTATCTTCTCCTCAAGTTATTTTTGATACGCAACCTAATAACTTATGACCAGTGATGCCTGTGCTGATGATAACAAGCTTAGGTATCGACTTATAAACATGTAACAAAACAATAGGTATTGATTTGACCACAATACAATTTCACTCAATATTGGGCAATTTGCAGTTGCCTTTATCAACAGAACAGTCTCGCTGATTCGAGTTGTTGTAACCACGCAAATATTTCTGTATTTGTGCACTGCTTTCTCAAATCGATCGAAGGTTTTGTAATCTAAAGAGACCTTTGTTTTTGCATGTGTTAACAAAATCGAATGTGAGAGAGATCTAAGTACAGTTATAAAGAATTTCTGTAATGTAGATAACTCCTAGTAACCGCGTTTAATTTAACCGACTTTAAAGAAGAGGCGACTTTGAAATTTTTTAGTAAAGGATTTCGATATATTTTTAAATCGTCCAGTTTTATTCCAACATAATAATGGTCTTTAATTACTTATTCAAGATCCATAACGAATCGACGAATTCAATGTTTTTTATATGAATATTATTTATTAAACAATCCATTTCCAATTTTACTTTCGCGTGTTGTAGATCCACTTATCAAGCTTTTCCATCGCCACACCCGATGTGCCTTATCGAAGGTTTATTGAACCTCTGTCGCGTGACTATACTCTATCTTATACCTAATACCTGTGCTAATACCTATTGCATTGTTGCATGCGAAGGACACAAACAATAGCCCCTAATTGCCGTTGTCGAGTCTTGGTCATGTCTGTAGCCGAAGCCATCTGTCTCTACGATTTTGATTATGATTTTATCATCAATAACTGCCTGATCTTTTCCCACTGGTCATTGTCCTAACAAAATTTATTTATCTGGATTAGGCTATGCACTACAATAAATCTGCTTGAAGGATTTTAAAAATTATGGCCCTTCAGCTAACCATCCTGTTATCTTTCAAAATATGAAAAAAATCATGCGAGCATTTACTTTTATATGAATAAATGCTTAAATAAATTATTCCATAACTATAAAGTTATGGAATAATGTATGGAGAATAATCATGAGGTTCCATAAAGATTGTATTCACGAGGGATAAGTATTGGTCGAGAAAAACTAAAAAAAACTATGTAATTACTAAAATAATCAAATTATATGTGTCTAATCAAAAAGCAGTGCATAAGCGTTTTAAAGTTTAGTTCGTTTCCACGAGTACGAGTACCTACCTATTTTAGTTAGATTTTTCTTAGTAGGTACCCACCGTACCTAGGTACAATAGGTACCTCAGGGAAACCCACGAGTTATTTTCAATTACAATCGTATGGTGTAAAATCGTGTGTGGGTTTAGATTGCATGCGATGCTTTGCATAACGTCTTCATTCATAAGATTGTGAGGCAATGGCAACTAATAGGCATGAATGAATGAGACATTACCATACATGATAATTAAATATAGCGTTACTTCTACGCTGGACTTTTCGGGAATAAAAGTAGCTTATTTCCTCCTCCTAAATATTATATTCAATGTATATGTATTTTGTCTTCTATTTTTTGACCCTGTCAAATTTTATTGAGATTTAGTTGCGAATAGGTATGTAACAGACAGTCAGTGAGACAGAATTATTGCTACTTTCGAAAATTGTATTTTTAGTATACTGGTAAAAATGGATACTTTGGGTCTCTAAAATATTGACGTAGTTAGTGATTTGCTATTTTATAAACTTACTTAGCAAAAGAAAGCATAGGTAACTAGAAAGTTACCTATGCTTTCTTTTATGTTCATTACATAGAAATGTAATGAACATGTTATCTACCGAAGTAACTACGCTAAACTAGTAATGAATTCTGTCCCCTTTTATCGGAGAAATCTCACGTTATATATGTGGGTAAACTATCGGAGAGTACCTACAAAATTTTTATTTCATCGAAAAACCGTGATTGGTTCTCTGCCCCACAATAGTGTGTGCAAAATTAATAAACTATGCTGGACAATTCACACAGCAGCGTCATCTAACCCAAAATATCAAGTAATATCAAAGAGGTTTGTAGGTATTTTATTTTGATTTAGTGACTTGACCAAAGAGCATGTTCGAATACCTTGTTTTGGGGATCGAGCGAGAATCTCTCTATTATTGTAAAAGGGGTATTGAAGAGTTTGGCTCTAACATCGGATTACCACAGTTATTTTTTTAAAGGCGATCTACAATGAAAGTTATATAAATAATAAATAGAAAAAATAACACTTAAAAAAATAATGTATTCCAAGATAATTTCCTAAACAGAGCTTCGATGTGGATATCTCAGTTTTCTAAGATATCTAAAAAAATCATAAGAATCGAGATGTCGAGACTGGGTCAAGTGTTTAGCTTCTATTGCAGTCTCTTGATCTTGATTATGATTTTAACATTATCAATAAAAGCCTTATTTTGCCACTGGTCATTATCCTTCCAAAATGTATTTATCTGCATTAGGATAAGCACTAAAATAAAGATCTGCGTAAAGGGATCGAATTCAAGATTTTTGTCCTAACTTCAGCTACTACACTGTTATTTTATGAAAAATAAAAAAAAAACCCGCAGCAACAGTTATTTTCATGTGTGAATATCTCGGAAACCTGACGCTTTTTATATATAATATGTCTCAATCCAAACATATAAATTTTATCGAGCACCGCGATTTTGAAGTATCTATATATAATGTAGAGTGAGCCGTAACTTAGGACCCTCATTCATCGAAAATAAACAACTTTACTAATACTTTAACTAATAATGGATATATAGGAAGCTTTAATACTTCCAAATAGTCCGACGTTTATTATACCTGCGCATGTACTGTACAGTAAAAAAAAGGCGCGTTGGTGCATGTTGTAGAATGTGGTTATTATTAGGGTGAGTTCAGACAATCTGAAAGTGTTAAGGCTAACCGGCATTGTGCTTCCGGCAGTCAAGGTTACGCTACGAATCGTTGGTAACTTTATATCTCGATGATTAATACTACGAAATAGTGTGATACTTGTCTAGATATTTCGTTAGTAATTACCATACATATTATATTTACTTAATGTTTTGTTATATTTATACGCTGTTTATCACCGCCTTACAAGTAATTTGTTTCGGTATCGAAGACAGAGCCGATAACATACTGCATGAGATCGTATCGAATGGCTTTTTAAAGAAAGAAGATTTACAAGGTTCTCCGGTTTTTATTTGGGATATGTCCTAAATTGGGATCCTTATTTACGACATAAATATCCCAAATAAAAACCGGCACTATACATTATATGTATGTCAGCTGTAAACCTGTAAAAGGGAGTTAGTGGATATACCAGGTTCTAGAAATGCAAGATATTTATTGTAAACAAAAGCATGTATAAAAACTTAACAAAAGCTGATAACTATACCTATACTCCGATTTAGAATCCAAGATATTTTATGTCAACAAAGATAAATAAAAACTTTACAAAAACTTTAACTACGCATAATCTCACATGTGCAGAGAAAAATGTTTGAATTTGATTTCGAAAACGAACGACAGATCAATTAAATGATAAATGAAACCAAATATTGTATCCAGTTTCTGTGCTTTGCTTCGATAATACCAGTGTAGTTAAATATTTTCCACCAATATTCCTTGGGTTTTGTAACCCCTTTGTATACAAAACACATCCAGGTTTTTTAATCGAAGTATAACAGAAAACAACAAGGTACCAGGAAGAAAATATACGTATTTAGTATGTGGTCTTTTTGTTTTAAGTGTATCCTCTTTTGGTAGTGCTCAATAAATTATTAATGCCTTATCGGGCAGGTAACTTTTAAAAATTCTGTATAATAGCGAATGCAGTTCTTATTTTAAAAATGTTTCCTTGGAGGATAATTTGCTCTCTTGAATTTTCAGGTTTCAGATACTTGCTGTTTAGGTAACATTCGTTTGTTCCACCCTGTAGAATGTAAATCGGGTTAAGAAGCTAAATCATTTGCGTAGTCTGCCTGTCTCAATTAGTGTAGTGAGGCGTAACAGAGCCTTCATAAGACTTGTTCGATAATATTGCAGACATGCAAACGAATTAAAAGTTATCTAACACAAACAAGGAACATAACCGTATTTTGCATTCTATGTTACTAGTCGTGAATAACTTTAAAATCTAATCAGTCTGTTTTTTTATCTTTCTTGGACTTAAAAATGTCCAAGGAGACCAAGACCAATAAACAGACTGACAAAAATGACAAAAAAATTGGTTTCAGTATCAATACGTAATAGATAGCCAGTGTATTTTTTTCAACATCTTAAATGAGAGTATTGGACCTGTTACAGTTTTATTTTCATCATCATCCTTATTCTAGCCTGGTATATCTCCTACTGCTGGGCAAAGGCCTATAACCTCAATAACTGTCTCTCTTTCTATACAAAAGATTTCAACGCGCTCTGCCTATATCGTCTGTTCTTTGTTAGACTTATGCCCTATACATTTTGTTAAGAGTTTAGTTTGACTAATTACTTAACTAAATGGCTCTTTGAAAAAACAAAGTTTTTTTAAAAAATATTTGATCGCGACAGGAGATTGAGCTTCCTACGCCAATCTCATACTTCATGTAATAGTTATATGTCCAAATAATAATACGTCTATAACAAATTACTTTTGTTTAGTCTCAACTAGTATCCTCCTGACACCCAAGATATCTACCTAGTGCTTAGTTTGTGTCTCAATCAAAATGTTTAATTATTTTAGTACACACAGTTAATTCATATTTTTGTGTAAGGTAAAATTTCCTTGTAGAAACAATTTTTTAATATTTTGATTTACAAAGGTCTTAAACAAGTACCAAGCAACAAAAGACATACTACATTCATTTTCCACACAGAAAAGACTTCAACGCGCACCTAGCCCAAGCTGCGTAACTTTGTGGTTGTTCTGATTTGCGTACGCGCCGCTGGCAAGCGATATTGATCTTTATTGCAAAACATTCAAATGTAATGGCATTATTAAGACACGTGCATATTAAAACGAAAATTGTACCACACTTGACCCACTAAAGGGGCGGAACAAACTTTGCCTGAACTTTGAAATTCGTTTGAGATTTTATCCCTAGGTAGGTATTGTTTATTTTTATCAGCTATATCATAGAGTTAAAACATACTGCTGTCTCAGAGCAGCAATTACTCTTTACAAGGGATTTCGGGTAAATTTTCCATCAATAAGATCATTTCATTGATGGAATTAGTTAGAGAGTAAATCTCTATAACTAGTTGCAGAGATTTTGTAGTACCTAATGTTACATTTTGTAATTGTAATCAAACTAAAAAAGGTACTTGACGGCTTTGATAAGGTGCCTATAAGTACAAGTAAAAATGAGTAACAAGGCTATTTTCTCACATTTATTACAAAGTCGATTGCCCATTGCGAAATGACAAAGTTATTATCGATTAGTAAGCGCAAGACCGGTAAGTTATCGAAACTTGACTTTTGCTGTAATGTGTTCATAAATACTATTAGTAATGTATCTCAAGCTAGTTATGTATAGTCCAAGAAGTCTCTACAGTTTACGTTCACAATTTTAATACGTTTTATTTTAAAATCCTGTATTGGCCGTATGTTATGTGACTAAGTTTGTCGATTTTAGTTTTTAAGGGCTGTGCTGCTGGATTTAGTTTAGGAAACTTTAATAAATTAGAAAATATAAATATATTTCTAACCCTTAGACGAAAAAAATTATGTTTCCCTTAATAAATATTACGAGCCAAATAAAGTTGCGGGCAATAGCTACTGCACTTATTACACTTTGAGATACACACTTGAACCGGACTAGTAAAGCGTATTCAAGGTATCCAGTAACCTGTGTAACATAACGCAATAACTTGCTTGTTTACGTAATACTCTATTTTAAAATGACAATGAGTTACCGAATTATACTTTACTTGTAATAGGCACACAATTTGTTCTGCTTTGTTACTCATGAAGGGCGGACAAGAGTTTAAGGTAGACGTTCACTGAAGACTCATCCTCGTCACCATTTTGGTTCAAATTATCGCAGTAATAAACAGCACCGGTTGACTGACTTGCGATCTACTTCATGTACATATATTTTGTATAACTTTTCCTTAAATCTGCTTGTCAGGTGTAATTTGGTAAATTTCGTTATTTTTATACTGAATAATCTACATATATAAAAATCAATTTCTTGCTCTGCTTCATTTGTCTCGTTAAAACTCGAGATCGGCTCGCCCGTTCTCGAACAGTAATACTTACTACAGTAATAACTTAACAGTAATTGTTCACTATATATAAGCTATTTAGCTGATTTTGGTTTTGAAATGTTATTCGTAGTCCAAGGAAGGTTTAAACAATGAGAAAATATGGTAATATTGCGCAGAAATTTCCAGCAGCCGCGGGGCGCAGCTAGTTTTTATTAAAATCATATCGTGACAGAAATAATGCATAGGCTAAACTTTAGCATTACAGAAAATAGCTTATGTCACATATTTGTAACAATGATCCATTAACCTGTCACATATTTAGACTGGCATTTAAAATTGAAATAGTAATTTTGAAATGCACGTTGCACTTTCAGACCTTTAGCACTTGACGACCTGCCATCTCGCGACAGCTTTCAAGGTAGCTTTGTAACCAACACCCACCTCGAATGTACTATACCTAGCTATGTTTACCGACCTTAATTCAATATGATTGTCACTGTATCTGTAATTCATTGCAAGGTACCGAGAATGATAAATAGGCATTTAAATTCATGATCATGCACTTGGTCACACTAGGCTTTCTGGCCGGTCACAGAGTTAATAATAGCTTTCATAGAACTAGATTACTTTCACGGTATTCAACTATAGGTCCATAATGCCCTTACACAATATCTTACGTACCTAGATATGCCTATGTTTTCCAAACGGGTAAGTATACCCGCCTACTTCGCAACTTACAAGAATTTTAAAGCGATCGATTAGATAAGCATAATTTTTTAGCGTTAGCGTAACAAGTAACAAAATGAACTTTGCGCCATTTGTAAATGTGAGTGTAACAATTTCTTTCACCTTGAAATATTTTTCGGCGTATATTTACCACTACCACTTTGCTGCATGAAATGGGCGGGCGTTGGCCGTGCAAAAACACTGACACACTTCACTTGAACAGAATTTTTTAAACTGGCTGCCCGCACACTTAATAACTGACAATAACGTTAAAAATAACTCAAGGTGGAAGAGGAAGTAAGAATGCAAGCGCCCTTGACGCTACTCACCACTAGAGAGCGCATGATGTCCTGTAGGCACGTCACTCCACAGCGCGCACCACCAACAAATAAAGGAGAGCAGTCAACCGCTAGCTATATGAGGCCGCCCACTCTCGCCAGCGCCAGACGCGACCACCATACCTCATCGAGCCTGCTGCAAGGTGACCAACTGTGAACACGTACCCTCCACACCACCACTCGACCAAATGCACCACTACGCAAATTGGTGGAGCTACGGTACCGCTAAATGAGCTCATTAATTTCGACTGTTTTGAGTATTCATAACGATAAGTCAATTGTTCGATTTTTCGTGGTGTATATTTTAGTGTTGCGTGGCCAGTAAAGTAAATTTGTGAGAAGGCTCGTCATATATTTTCAATTTCTTTTATACTCTTTCGAAAAAATAATGAATGATTAAGCTCGCAATATTTAATTTGGAGAACCCAAATAACTTACAAGGTAGGTTAAATTATAAGATATGTGCCTATCATATGGTACCGTTTTTTAATTCTTAGTATCTGATAGATATTGCATTGAGAGTTACAACAAAAAGTGACCTTTTCTACATTCCTTCGGCAACGTTATAAAATAATGCAATGTACCCTTGCCATTTGACGGGAAAATTATTATTAGCGTGACATGGTAAAATCACAGCGGCATTTCGAATGCAGATACAGCCTTATGATTTTATTTGTATGGATTGTACAAATAGAGCTTTCTAAACAAAATATATTCCGTGAAAAAAGTTACCTACTGCTGTTCTGTTGAACAACAGTAACTTTTTTCACGGAATACTTTTACACACTTTACATATTTTTTTTTGATTTTCCCTTACTTATTTAGCGAATGTACATACAAGTGCTAAGTTTTTTGAATAAATCTAGGTACCCGTTTCGTTTTACAATGCAGTTTACAATAGGTGTCGTAAAACCTATCTTCACTTTAAGGTATCGCGCTTTTCGATTTGTGCAATTTGTGATATATTGAGACGCATCACGCATGCGACGCGACGATCAAATTGGTGTGGTAACTTCTAAGTTACTAACCTAACAATGTAGGCATTCTCTAGAATGTCTACATTGTTAGGTTAGGCTTGTTTTACGCTACTTGTCGTTTCTTCTTTGCTTGCTCCATATCAATAACAATCTTCTCTCAATACGTCATGATCAGGGAATAACTCAATAAATACTTAGTTATTTCATGATCATATCGCATGAAACTGTGCCGAAATATTGGATAGCTCAAAACTCAAATTATAATAAATATCCCGTTATAGGTAAAATTACTTTTGTTCAAAAGTAATAACTCTCATCATCCCGATCGACGTTAATACACTTACCCCCATATCTTTAGTCATTACCTCGACTTCGATTCAAACTCTACTCAACCTCCAAATGCGTTTCGGTATGCTTGATCGTAAAAAAATCCTTCACTCGAAACAGCCTTCGAGAATTTTTTCATACGAGTGGAATAACGAACTGTCATCTCAAGGTACCTCGCTACCTACCTTGAATGCTCCTCGAAATAGTTTGTTGTTATTTACAATGGATTTTGGAGACTATCTCAATTACATTTACGACGATGAAACCTACAATTACCCATCGCGAAGGTATATAAGAGAGGTTGATATATAACCAAATTAACGACTAAGCATACCAAACTCGAGCATGTTTTGGAGGAATACTCGAAACGCCCTTGAACAAGTTTGAGTGGAGAATTATTTGAGGTAATGACTAAAGATACGGGGGTTAGAGTAGAGTCAGCCAACCAATCAAAAATATCTTAATAATTTAAATTACTTACTGTAGAGAATATAGTAGGCACACCTGATCACCGACATCCAAGATAAATGGGGCTATTAAAAGTCACCAAGTGTTGCACCATCAATACAAAAATAATAATAATAATAAAGGATCTTAATACTAACTAAATCTAGTGGCACAATCGTTATGTTTATGACAAACTGACATTTGACAGGAGTCACTTTTTCAGATATTACGTACCTACGAGAAAACCCTGTTTCGAATCATGCATAATATTAATTTCATAACGCAAACAGTACTAGATTTGCTGAAGGATTATTATGTTCTCTTAGCCCAATCTTCGGTCACGGTGGCAACCACTCTCAAAGGAGAATAGCTAGTGCGCATGACATAATATTACAATGCTCAAACACAGGTGCACTCTCTATTCCGTCGGGCACAGAACCTGCAGGATATCTTATAAGTAAACTGGCATATTATACATTTAAACAAGTTCGCGTGTGCTGGCATGCGGCAGGATAAAGCATTTAGGCTGTTACATCAGATGGTCGCGAATTGTAGTAGTCAAGTCACGCAGAAACAGGAAAGTGTAGCAGCATCAAACCGAGTGAGAGTTATACCATAACAGTTCATTCCCCGATGAATGTGCAGAATAAGCGGACACTAGTCTCGAGTCTCAGTAGTCTCGCGGGTTTATGGGTTTTTAACCCATAGGAATACGCTGGTTGCGGGCTAAAATCATCACCAGTGCAAAGTAGGATAACCAGAATAAGAAAATTCTAGCTAGTGTTACAGATAACTATTATTCTCGAATAACAGATAACCAGAAAAAAAAAACACTAGCTTAGTGCAAAGATCCAACTATACATATCTTGGTATCAGAAATATCGCCAGCCCAGTCTATGGCATACAGTTCCTGTAGATCTTTCTCAACTACATCTTCTCAGTTCCCTCCGAAGCTCGCTCTTTTGGTCAGTTGGACGACCCACCTATGCTCTTTTTGGTGCCTTATACTCTTTATAGGAAGACATCTCGTCTATCTAAGACCAAGGGTTGAAGGACGCTTAAACAGAGATTTCCGCTCTAGTAATTTCAAATATGCGTCCGCTCAATGTATTTTCCGATGGTAACAAATTATGAAGGGTAGTAAGTAATGAGTTATCTATCTACCTACTGGTATGTGGATATATCTATAAAACAAATTAGACACACCTAGCCTTCCCAACAAAAGTAATCTTTCCTTTTCTATGGCATAAATGTATAACAGCATCGCAAGCTGAAATGTAGAGAACATTCCGTGTTTTCTCAAAAGATTCGTGGAACAAAGGCTGATTTTTAAGCTCTCTTGCTTTCTTTTCCTCTTTAGAGTCCCTAAAATGTAGAAAATATCTACTTATAAAAATTATGTCAATTCGAATATATTGTGTTTGAAAGATTTGAACAGCAACAAAACCCCTGTAAAAATACCTGTTATGACCATGTTTTTCCAACTGTGACCAAGAAACTAGCTTGTTTAGTTAGGTTGCATCATCATTATCTCAGATGATCGAAGGACGTACGTTTATTGCTTGATATGGTTTCCTCAAAGATCACCACAAATACTGGTTCTCCGCTACCCGCATCTTTATTTCGTTTTCCGCGACATAGTTACGAGTAATAAATAGAATATTGTGTCAAGTTTATTTTCTCCTAATTTATTGTCTGAGTAACCTGTAAGGCGCGACTAGGCCCCGTTAGCCGTCCTGTATCGCCTTTTTGAACAGCTCGTTTCCGATTCGACACGTACTTGGCCACCACAATAGGATCTGTCACCCGGTCATATTCAGCTAAATAGTTCTACAAACTTATTTGTTCAGTTGACGGTGTCGCTGGCGGTCAATATGTTAGAATCAGGGAGTAACTTGGACGAAACAGATCTATTTTTAATTTTGGCCACTTGAATGAAGAAGTTGGTGGCAGTTTACTATGCATTCGTGTCAGGAGTGCTAGGGGTCAATAGCCGGGAAACTGTGATTGATGATTGATTGCGCAGGATTGGAAAACGCAACCTTCCGATTGCGATTATCTTCCTACTTCACGTAAATCATTTAGAAATAGAAATCTAAGTGCCTACATTATAATTATATTCTATCGAGCTCAGCTCACATCAAATCATACGAAGTTCCAAATCCATATCACATTTTTCAATTTCTACGACGAACACAACATCCAACATAATAACAAAAAACCTTCAATATAACCGTAACAATAAGCAATATTTCATAATTCTGTGTCTTTTGTGTCTTTACCATCTGACACTGCTACAGAATTTTAAGTAAAGCGTCTTTAATTAGCATTTGGTGTGAAACAATCGGTGATGGGGCTCGATTAGGCATGTGAGTCACGTATGCCACCGTTATGAGTTTTGTAAGGGAATGCGGCGCCCTAGACGAGGTTGGTGTCAATGTACGAAGGAAAACATGACAGAATTCAACGAGTTACTCTAACGTTTGTTTTGAAATGGTGCATGTAACCTGCTCAAAGCATATATTTTTAACCCAAGTAAATCTAAGTCTATCTAAGTATATCTAAGTAAATTAAAGTCTAGAATCAAGTTCACAATACAATTTGAAGTACGCAGTGGTAATTGAGTATCGGATTGTTGACCCTTTGAGTTTGGTGAAAAAGTCCACAATAAAGTATGCAGGCGAACATAGAACCTTCCCATTCGTCATCCTATAATAGTCCACCGTTGGACATAAGCCTCCCATAGCTCGCATAGCTCTCTGTCTTCAGCTTGCCGGATCCATCATCCGCCTGCAGTGTTGCAGGTCGTCATCCCACCTGGCCGGAGAAACCTGGGTGGCTTTTGATTCTTCGCGAGATAATGACAACCCACTATCACTTACGCTATCTAATTTTTGTCTCTACCTGCATATTGTATAAAATAAACCACAAAATCAAAGCGACTAGTGACCCGAGAGCTGGTGAGTATCTGGCGAGCGCATCAGCCTTGCCATACAACGAGGCAATGCAGCCAGCGTCTTGGGAACGCTTCTGACTGTGGATCAGTTGAGCTAAGTACCTGTAGATTGTTTGTGACAGTCTGCAGTTGGCTCAGTTGCAAATGCTATGTAGTTCTAATTTGTCTCTATTGTTTGACTGTACCTAATCATCTTTGTTAATAAAGATTTTCTTTTATAACAACAAAAACTACTTATCCCTTTAATTCTGTCTCTAAGATCTTAGGTTCAATAAAACAGAAAGCAGCTATTACAACATAATTAGTTTATTTCAACATAATTCGTTAACAGGTTCCTTATAGCCATTTAAAACAACATCAACTGCTCGATTGTCATTTATTTCCACGTTTTTGATACAGGATATCTACATATAATGCCTAGATGTATTTGGCCACCTTAAAGTCATTTAAAACGGGATATTTACCATGATTAGATTTTTGAGTTTTTCAATATTTCGGCACAGTTTCATGCGCCATGTTCACGGAATAACTGAAGACACTGCGAGTTCGTTTTTATGAGCAGATATACCGATCTACCCTCATTTTCTGTCTTTTGCTACGAACGTCACCACTACCACCGGTTTCATTATTATTGAACGCAGCTCGATCACGACACACAACACTGACGGTATCAGAATATTGGAAAACTCAAAAATCAAATCATGGTAAATATCCCGTTTTAAATGACTTTAGTGTTAATAACCATGATAGTTTCAGAAGTTTTTTGGCCTCTTTGTTCTACAAAAAATCTTTACCTTCTGAAACGTAAATTAGTATTGTGTCTGCAACATATCTATAAGTACAGTAGCCTGTTATAAATACAATTTTAACATGGGCACAAACGTTTCATAATTATCAAGTCTACGTTTTATACAGAAGATATTTTAAATCTGGATTTTATCTATCAGACTTAAAAGGGAATCTTACTATAGTTTGACCGAAACCGCTGTACCGCTCCTTAGGAAAGTGCGGCGAGGTGGGGGGCGAGGAAAAACGAGCAAGAGTACGCGTTGACGGCAGACTGAAGGATCGGAGCGGCCGATATTTCCCCTGTCTCACCGCTCGCATACCTCAGGCGCGGTACAGCGGTTTCGGTCAAACTATATTTATAGACCTATGTTTAATACTAAGTTAAATGTATACAGTCGCGGAATATATGGGTTTATCTTATTGAGTAATGTTAGTTATTGAATTTTTTCATAGAAATAAGTAAGTAAAGTCTATTTAATAATAAGGTAGAGCTGTTTCTCAATATGTGACGCGTTACTGCACTAGGGTATTTTCCTCAAAGAAAAAGTATTGAAGCTTCATAAAACTAACTTAAAGGCATACTAATAAATATGCTACATGGTAACAAAAACAGGTACATTATCATTAATAATAAATCTTAATAATTTTATAATTATTAAAATTATTGCTAACACAAGCATTATTAACTAAAAGACTTGTATTCAAATACTCAGTAATACATATCACACACAAGGTAAAACAGAAAACATAAAAATAATGATTACTTTTACATGTTATACTTATAAGAAAGTATTTGTATTATTTATGTTATTATAAAAAACCTTATTTATTCAGGTTTTTTATCCACGTAAACAACAATCTCAAAAATTGAGGCGAATGCTTACCAAAATAATTTCTAATTTTATTCATAATTGTTGAAAAATGACTAATTAGCAGGTGATTTAAACAAAACGTAAACCTAAATTGTAATTCTAAAATCTAGATTAATCTCACTATTAACTGTAAACGTCTGTCTTCTATTCGTAATTAAAATGTCCACTTCTCTCAATTAATTCGTCACTTATTTCTTATAATTTTCACTTCAAATTACACTTTTATCTTAAGATTGTTTTTTTATTGTTCACTGACAGATTTTAAGCGGCATTGCAATAAGTTCAGATACTACTAATGCCCTCTATCTTCGCTGACTGTAAACGTCCCATTGCAAGGCGAAGCGCTGTCGAACGAAGGCCTGTAAACATTAAAGAAGTTTCTTGAAATATTGTTAGATGGCGTTTCAAGATAGATAAAGGTAGCTTTGATTATCAAGGGGAGTCTAAGGTTTTGGCTATGGTACTGCAATAATAACACATTTGACGACCTCTGTGGCGCGGTGGGTGAAGGTCCACCTGCGACGTGGGTTCGATTCCCGCCTCGGCACAAATGTTTGTTCGATCTGCAGATATTTGTCTCGGGTTTTCCGGTCGTTTTCTATAAATAGGTTATAAAAATATCTATGTATGTAATGTATTGAATTATGTAGAGGTATATTAATACTACATAACAAAAGCTCAGCTTAGTTCGGGGCTAGTTATTGCTGTGTGAACTATCCAACATTATTATTTATGTATGTATTTAACATTGTGTGCTATCTGGCGGACAACTGCACAAGACGGACAAATATGGCAACTTTAAAATAAAACTACTCTTTCATCAGGCTATAGTAAGTAATCAACAACTGGACATAATAATATATCGCCACACTTAAGCTTGCCGCATCAAGCATCTGCCATACCAGACCAGAAATCTTTCGCAGATCGTCGTCCCACCGGGCCAGAATTAAATATCTTATACATAACTAGATGCGCCCCGCGGCTTCGCCCGCGTAGAAATCTATGTGTCAAATAGTTTATAAACCTTCCTCTTTGAAGCACTACATTAAAATCCGTTGCGTAGTTTTAAAGATCTAAGCATACATATAGAGACAGACAGACAGCGGGAAGCGACTTTGTTTTATACTATGTAGTGATACACATAACTTGGCAACATTTATCCATATAAAGAGAACATTTTCTTCTCTCAAAGATTTAGAAGGTAATTTTTTGCTTACATTTTCTCGTTGGTAACTGGCATAGGCTTCTTGGTGCTTACAGTTTCAGGCAGTAAGAGCACAATAGCGCCACCTATAGCTGCTAACGCTGAAATAGTGACCATGGGCAAGTGTTCGCTGATCGCCGTCTGAAAAAAAGTAGAATAAATTTACTTAACTTTCTTTAATTCTTTATTGTACATATAATAATATGTATATCAAAATAACTTTACTAAATAGGACATGTACATAGGCGAGCTTAACTCTGTCAGAGATTTCTTCCAGTAAATCTACTTTGTTGGAAAATAATGCAGATAACTTTACTTATGTGTACAAAATACCTATCTCTAAATAAAAAAAATGTGAGTGGTCATTAAGCATGAAGCATGACGGTTTTACGTCAATCTTTTGCAAAATATTTACCTTCGCATTACCTACTTATTACACTAATATTATGAATGCGAAAATTCGGATGTTTAGATCTTGGATATTATGGTTGTTTGTAACTTCTTTTCGCCACATCTACTGAGCGGATCAAGCTGAAATTTTGCATAGATCTAAGTCCAAGCCTGGTATAAAACATACTTTTTATCCCATAAAACTGTTTACTCGGGATAGAAATAACATTTAATTAATAAATAGGTAACCTTTTAGTCTTAGCCGCCATAGACACAACGCGTGAGAAACCGCGAGCAGCAACTAGTTTAAAATACATCGTTGGTTGAAACATTTCACGGTGCGTTAACCGCAGACTTAAAAAGCACGTGATAAGACATGTGTTCCTTACGAGGAGTAGCTACACGTGATCTGTCTATGAAGAGATTCAGTAAGAGACTTTGTCTATGTCGGTCATGTTGCTCTCCGTTTGTGTCTTAGTAGAATAGTAATGAGAAGAGCCAGTACGGCGCTTAGGGGAGGCTAATTTTAAGACTAGTGAAATAGAATATCAGCGCCTACTCCTGAGTAGTAAGGCATTTATGCTGAGTCGAAACCTTTTTGCTGCTGTAACACACATCTGTCTCTTTTGTTTTTTGATATTTTGTTTTTGCAATTGTTTTTTTTCTCGTTATAAGTTAATTACGTTATTTTTCATGGTGGTCATACCTACTTTGTTTATGTTTTGTGCTTCAGCAGCAAATAAATGAATGTCTATGTCTATGTCTACTAGTAAGGCTGAAGTTCCCCAGGTACCTACTATTGCGATAATTACAATTGATTTCTGTTTTCCAAAATTTCAGCACAGTTGTATGTGTTATAGTTATTCTGTGATCATAACATATGCAGCATGCAACGTGTCGAAATATTGGGAAACTTAAAACTACACCAATCAATCCTATATTGGTGATTCAACTTGATATTAACCATGATTGTTTTTTTTAAGTTTTATACTAGAAGCTTATGATGATAAATATTTTATTACATTTCACTTACCAACTTCCACAAGTACGGGATGCAGATTAAACCGAGCCCAGCCGAGGCCTGACTGGCCCCGACTCCGAGATTCCTCACCATAGTCGGGTACAGCTCAACCGTGTAAATCGGTAGCATCATATTAGTAGTGCCAATCGCGAACTTGCCAATCATCAAACACGCTATCATGATCCATTGGTCTTTGAACGCGATGGATACAAGCACGCTTGCGACACAAGCCAGTCCGCAAGCTATCATACTGATGAAAATAGGGATTCTACGACCAGCTTTTAAGAGGATCGGTATGCTGACTGCTATAGCAGGGATTTCTACCACGGCCAGGATAATTGACGTCATGTGGAGGTTCCCTATGTTGAAGTTTCCGATGTTTAGCAACAGTCCATAGTAGGCTATAGTCATCGCGAACCAAGTTAGAAGTAAACAAATGGTTCGTTTCCTCAGCGCCCCTTTGAAAAGCTGTGTGACGCTAGGTCCTGAAATCTGGTTGTCTGTTTTGCACAACATCAGTAGTTTGTCGATATCAGAGGGCATTTCTCGATTGTTGAACTTTGCTGCTTTCTGTAGGATTACTTTGGCTTCTTGCGTTTTGCCCATGCTTAGTAGCCATCTGGGTGATTCTGGTAATACGAACCTGGAATGAACATATTTTTTATAAGTAAACAATTTAGTTATTTTAATGATATAATATATTCTTGCTATATAGAGGGCAAATAAAATAAAGGATTTCAAATAGTTACAGTTTAATAACGCGTCGCGTCGGCCTGAGAAAGCTTTTGCGAGTTTTGAGTTTGAGTTTTTGTTTTAGAGAAAACTCTTGGACGATTCGGGAAAATCTGAAAATGCTTTTCAATGGTATTTCTAATAAACAGAAGTCCCTATAACCACCTAGTTTCAAATAAAATGTAAGTGGTATTAGCACAAATAAAAAATGTATAGACCGATCCAGCTACTTTCAAATAGAAGTATAATATTATTCCAAAAAAAGTACTCACCATAACAAAACCAGTAAGCACCCAGGTATCGACAGCGCCAGCTGCAAATCCCTCCAATTAGGCAGCAAAAGCGACAGCAAAGTCACGATCAAATACGCCAACGGCAGCGGGAAAAAGTTGCAGACTCCAGCTATAGTCACCCATTTCCCTCCCACCAACTCCACGGACAGTACAAAGGCTGCGTAGACCACGGAAACAGACACGAAGCCCATGACTAGGCGGACTGATACGTATTGCACGTAGGATTTCACGAGGAGCGATAGGATGGCCAGGGCGCTTTGGGCTACGATCATGCTCATAAGGATCTTCTTGCGACCGAACCTGGAAAAGAAGAAACAGTATTTTAGAAACGTTTTTATGGAATCGGAGGAAAAGGAGCGCCTTTATAACTAAACCAGTTTCTGCCCGCGACTTTGTTTGCGTTCGATGACACGTTAAGACGTTATTTCGTTTCATTTCTATCTTCTTGGAACTTAATGTAAGTAAGTAAGTAAATCATTTATTTGACACATAAAACACACACATACAATTAATCAGCTTAATAACAAAAGTACAAAATTAAAACAAAACATGATTATCAAAAGTAATAACTAAGAAATGCGTGTGTGTAGCAGTGCCAAAAAGGTAATAGCTCAGTGATAATATTGCTCTATGAGCAAACACTGATTTTCAGCTATCACCTTCAAGGTGACGAGACAAGGCGAGCCCAGCGACACACGTCTGTCAGTAAATATAACTACCTGCCTACTGTCTACAACGATAACCAAGAATTAAATATAAGAAGACATCTATTACACTACATATGCACCTACAAATAACGATAACCTATTTAACCTACGAACTACAAAAGCAACCTAAGATGGGTGGAACTCTCCTTTGAGGACACCAATCTCATAAGAGTTTGGGCAACATTGGAAAGCCCTCCAACTGTGTAGAAAAATGTGTCATCTTCCAACCTCTGCCTGTTTGGATAGTGGGAATACATTATCATAATTCTTTTTGGTCCCAACATCCAACCTAGGGAAGATGGGAATAAGTCGTTACTTCTATCCCATGGGAACTGATTTATGGGATAAAAAGAAGCAAGGTCTAGTACGGATGTTTAATTCCAGGTCTAGACCAACATATAGGTATATGTAAAGTTTCAGCCCAATCCGTTCAGTATAGTTTTGACGTGAAGAAGTAACAAAGATCCATCTATCCATTCATCCAAACTTTCGTATTCATAGATAATAATTAGTGTGATTTGTGTGACAACTGATAATACAAGACTGGGTACCTTCTCTCTGGCCCCAATATAACAAAAGAGTAGTTATTAACGTAACCAAACCAAGATATTTTTTATAATTTTAAAAAATAATAGTGTAGTTATCAATATTTTTAAACTTACGCGATCTGAACACATAATTATAAGTATTAATACAACAGGTATTTATCGCGTTTATTTACCTATTTTTCCCGACGTTTCAACAGGTTTACACACTGTCGTGGTCACGGAGAGTCATCCCGCCAAAAATAGGTAAATAAACGCGATAAATACCCGTTGTATTAATACTTATAATTAGTGTAGTTATCTACAATATGTTTTTCACAACACACATCAACAGGCATTCCCAGTCTGTTGCGGTCCAATCGGTAATTTAACTATGTTTCGTAAAATTGTAGGTACCTATTTGGATTCTAATATGTTATCTCTGTAATCTGGAAACTACGTTTTCTCGCCTACTGATGTTTCTTACTATCAATTACCTAATTGTCTGCTAGATCCTGTTGAATAATTGAAAAACATGTAGCTACTCGAAATAATTATTCAGCTTGCGGAAAATAACTAGGTTTTAATTATTTTGTAGCGTTATTTTTTACTGTTAGCTAGACCATCTCGTACCATATGGTTTTATTAACCTTTTATCCTTATAGTAGATAGCTATCTTAGTTTTTGGTCTGATATACTTTACCGAAAGACTTAGACATGTCTATTCATATTGGCCTTGAAAGTATAGCAATGAGACACGTCTTACTTTACTTTACATATTAAAAATGACAGTTTAATTAACCTACATCTATATTATAAAGTGGTAATATTTGTTTGTTTGTTGATCTTTAAGTAGAGGTAATCTGCGAAACTACTGGTTATTTTTGAATATTATTTTACTTTATACGTACAATATCCGATTTTAATTAATACTTTTATTATCTTTATATCAGATGAAATCAAATATCAAATCAAGAACAATTCATATGCCCTTGATCAAATAAACAAAATATGGAATATCATCAGCATCGTCCGTCAAAATATCTTAAATTTTCTCTAATCTGAACCGTTATACTTTATTTTTTCTTTGTTATTATAGCTATAAGTTTTCGTAAAATAAATAAATTGCCGCAATAAGCGCTGTACGTCCCTTGCATTTCAACTACAATAAAACTAGAATATCTACTACTGAAGCTCCGTTAGGTGGCAGGCAAAAAGTGTCCATTCTATACGTTCTGCCATAAGTCTACTCTGCCTTTTTCTTACCTATCCGAGATCCACCCTCCGACGACGCCGCCCACTCCAACCCCCACCAGAAACACCACCTCAGCCAGGTTCGTCAGCCAAGCTCTGTCGCACACCAGATTCCATTCCGTTATGATAGTGTTGCCAACTTCAGCCCGGTCGTATTCGAACTCCTTGCACACCTGGAAGGTTTCTAACACCGGGGCTGTAAGGTTCAGAATGCTTTCCACTGTGATGCCGACTGGGAGAGTTCTGACGCTGCATCCGTCTGAGAGCTGGCTGTAGTTGATCCATGCGTCTATTGGTAGAGCTGATAGGTTCTCAGGCCTTCGACACCAGAATTTTGTTGCTTTTGCCTGGAAAAGAGATTTTTTATTTGAGTTTTTTGTTCCATGAGGCTTTAAACGAGTGGTAAACTAATTATGCAGATTATATACATTATGAATGAAGACATAAATCATCCTAACATATTCATACCAAATATTTCATTGTTATGCTGGATATGTATTCTCCATTGTGCCATATTTATGCACACGTACGCAAAGTTGTTGTTAATAAAGTACTTGGTCAAGTCTAAATGTCACGTGAGGTTATTTTCAAGACAATTAATACGAAAGTACTTTCATGGGAATCGTTATGTATTGGGTGTACATATTTTCTTTTAGTAAGTACCAGTTTATATCATAACATCAAAGCATAAACATTTGAGAGGAATTCTTAAAAAGCAACGTAAATTAATGTTTGGTGGATATATCAAAACTAAAAGCATAGGCATTCAAAGGAAAACATCCGCTTAAGAAATTACCATCAAAACATTACATTCTTTCTTTCTTCTCGACCCTTGGTTACAGGACACTGAGGGCCATTTATCTATGTCAATTCTAGACTTATTATGATAAATAAGGTATAGGTACTATACATACATAAGAAAAATCCAAATTAAAGAGAAAAGTCTAACAGCATAGCAAATTAATGTCTAGTCTAGAGGTTACCTAAAATAATTAAAAATGGGTTCTGCTCCAATTCGAAAAATAACGCCGATTACGGCATATGTAATTTACTAACGACTACTACTACTAACGGTACTTACAGTGAACGTAGTTACGAATATATGGAAGGTGCAGGGCAGTGAGAACAGCGAAAGCAAGAAGGTCATCAGCAGCTGCCAACGGCCGTACTTGCCGATGATCGTCGACACCACATCTGGACCATCGTCTTCGGAGAGCGCGATGCTGCGGCGCTTCTCTTTGCTCGGTTGACTTGGGATTACTGGAATAAAAAAAATGTATTACTTAAAATAGTTCCATTGGTGGGAGATCGCACGTGACCGCACTGAGTGGAAAGATTTGGGGGAGGCCTTTGCCCAGCAGAGGGACGAAACAGGCTAAATAAAAAAAAAAAAAAAATAGTTCCATTAATTTATGACCACTGTAATCACTACACTACAAAGTCGCTTCCCGCGCCGTCTGCCTGTCCCTATGTATGCTTAGATCTTTAAAACTACGCAACGGATTTTGATGCGGTTTTTTTGAATAGTTAGAGTTTATTTTGATGTTTATGTTGCCAAGAGGAAGTTTTATAGACCATTTGACACATAGATTTCCGGGCGAAGCCGCGGGGCGCAGTTACTAAACTATATACTATGCTACAATAACCGCTTCTCAACAGGGCATGCTTGTTTGCAACCTTTGTAGAACAATAAATAATAACAATACATTATAATAGCTACATATATAGTAGGTATTAAGATGTATTGTTCACGCAGTAGGTAGAATTCAATGAAACAATTTACTCGGCTCAAAATAATTACCCTGTGTTTTTAATAATAATAATATATACACAAAATATAGTATGCAGCAAAAATAACCAGTTTATTATTATAGGACCAAGCTTTTACCACACCGCGGTCACAAGTAAGCAATATTTTTAAAAGTTGGAAGAAATATCTAATATCTCTTAATGTAGCTCTTAATTCTTGAACACGCTGTTTACACATAAAAACAAATGAAAGGAACCGTGAAGCAAATGTTTATTTTGCCATCAAAGTAGGCAAGGATAACCTAACATGCAAATCAAAATAAAAACAGGAAATGTATAAAAAATTAGCTTTTTGGTGATTTTACAAAGTGTTTTGAAGTAATATTTTGAATATACCTGCTCATATTTTTTAAAACGGGTTTTTGAAATTAAAATTAAATAAAAAAATAAGTTCAAGTTATCTGACGATACATATGATTGAAGGTACCTATATCACTAACTTACTACCTGTATTAATGATTACATAACCGGAATTAAGTAATTCATATGCTGTAAACTGATATGTTACAAGAGATACAGTCAGTAGGTAGGTATTGTTTTTTCCTAAGCCATTTTAAAATGACTTAAAATGAGTTGTTATTTTTTATCTCTTGAACGGTAAGGCTTTATTTAAATCGTAGCTACTCGTAGTTATTCTAGCAAAGAAAATGACATCATTTAGAACGGCGGATATTATATTTTTTTAAGTATGTAGATATATTTTTAAGCTTGAAGACATGAGTGACAGACGAAGCATTGTCATACCATGAAGTTAATAGTAAATTATAAAGAGTTTTTAATATTATTTAAAAAAAAAAAAATTTCTTAGGTTAAGAAACCCTAAGAAAATTACTAAAAATCGCCCTGATACCTATTTTTATGTCAAGAATATGTATGATATATCTTTAGAATATGAATGTACGTCAATCGGTTGTTTGCCCGGTTTTGGCAAAGGCCTCTTTCAATCCAATTCAATCTTAACACTTTGACTGCGATTTTTTTTCGACGACTGCGATCTTTTTTTTAACCTAAAAAATTCGTGCTGCCGCTCTACACAGCGGTTGTGTTGCGCCGCACATGCGTTTCGTTCGAAAAATATTACGGCTGTGCTGAGTCACACAGATCTGTATTTTCTCAGCCGCTGCGCTAGTGTGGATTTACGCATATTAGTAACTTAGAAAAAACATACCGTGTGATTTCAGCAATCAAAGTGCTAACTGCGTCCTCCCTTGCTCATGCAGTTTTCAGTACAATAAAGTTAAGGTCAATTGAACCAAATATTAAAAAAAATTGCTTTGCAGATATGCATTTGAGTACACTCCAAAGGGCACCACATGCATAACAATGCAGTCCATATCAATTGTGTCTATTAGCGCTATAATCACGAAGTTATTAGCCGGTACGTCTCGTGCGCTTGCGCAACCACGTGCGAACGAGGCCGGGGACTATTAATAGTCGGATTATTCAGAAATTGTAAAATAGACGGACTCCAGTAAAATTTAGAGTATAATGTTATTTAAAATTGAAACTTTTAGGTCGATAGGTACCTACCTATTATTAAAGTAAGGTCATAACTGTTTTTTTTTACAAGAAATAAATGTAATAAAATTTAATTCGGTTTTTTTAACTATACAAGGTTTTTATTTCTTAATTTGAATTGTTTCATAATTTTTTTTTGAAATCCCGTAGCCCATTTCGTAGACAGACCGCAATAGGGATACTACGATAACGTAGCTGTCTACGTCATCGTAGTATACTACGACGTAGGAAGCTACGGCTACGACACGGCTATGTCGTAGAATGTCGTAGCGTGAAAAATAAAAACAATCTATTATAACTTGAACCCATTTATTTTTAGCCGGTGTAATTTAAAAGTCGGATGATTCAACAGCCTGCTCTGAACCAGCAAGCAACATTTCGCGGGCGCTTTAAATTACTTACGACATGCGCTTTGCCTTGACAGTGATCTTGGATGCATTCATTGTTATTTAATTTTTTTTTAATATAAAACAGGTAATTAACACAAACTAAGCAAACAAGTGCGTGTTCTATATAAATATATTAAAAGCGGGCAGAATTTAGTATTACATATCTCTATTCGTAGAGATATATGACGACCGATGTGGCGCGGTGGGCGAAGGTCCGCCTGCGACGCAGGAGGTTGCGGGTTCGATTCCCGCCTCGGAACAATTGTGTGTACGATCTGCAGATATTTGTTTCGGGTGTTCTGGTCGTTTTCTATGTATAATAAAAAATATCTATCTATGTAATGTATTGTATTATGTATATCAGTTATCTAGTATCCATATCACAAGCTCTGCTTACCATGGGGCTAGATAATGCTGTGTGAATTGTCCAGCATTATTTATTTTATTTATTTATTATATGTAATACTAAATTCTGCCCGCTTTGTACGCGTTGTTTCCATGAAAACGTTTAAAGGTTTATATCCCATGGGAACTGATTTATGGAGAAAAAGTATTTTATATATGTTTTATTCCAGGCCCGAAGGACCAGAACGTAAAATTTTTGCCCAATCCGTTCATTAGTTTTGGCGTGAAAATGTAACATCCATCTATGTGTACATCCAAACTTTCGCATTTACTAATATTAGTGTGATATAGATAGATAGAAAACAATGTACAGAAAAAAGCTTAAAAATTTATTACATATATTAGATGTGAAATTTCTGCGCTGTGGAAGCCTTTGTACGATGCATGTTGTTGTTTTTAAACGACATGTGCAAATTGCAGTGATATGGAGTCATCTGAAGGCCAGCAAAGGATCAATTGCCGTATTTATTTCACTTGAAGGCCTTAGGATAGTGACAGTTTTAATTCTATTCCACGTAAAAACAAGCTCATGTTTCTACGAGAATTATCATCTACAGAATCGTTACTTGAACAGAGTTTTATGATAAGATAAACAATGTCCTGGGTTGTATTTTTATTGACTGTCGGCACTTGCATTAATAATCTAAAGATGCTGCGTTTTTATCATGCAAACATGAGCATAAGGAAGTAGTGCCCAGTACTTTTATTTTAACAAAGATTAAAAAACAACAAAATTACAAATTACAACTAGTATTTAGGAATAGTAATAACTGGGGCGTAGGACGCCCTCCGACCCGGTGGGATGACGACCTGCGAAAGACTGCAGGTAGATGCTGGATGCGTCAAGCTAAAGACAGGGCGCTATGGCGCTCATTGGGGGAGGCCTATGTTCAGCAGTGGACTGCTATAGGCTGATGATGTGTGATGTGATGTGAATAACTGGGGCGCCTGGTAGCGCCTCCTACAGAACAAGTTTTTTACTGAACTGCGATTCTCAACCCGCATGTCCAGCGTGGGGATTATGGACATAACTCCAATATGATAATAACCAATAAGGCGTTTATGGGGAGGCGTGCGTTAGCCGTGGACCTGTATGTATGTATATGCTGTATATGTAGATTAATTAATCATTGATTTATCAAAACATTTATCATAATATTATTTATCATTTATAGTTCATTTATCAATAAATAAATTTATTTTATATTTAATGGGATTTTTGATAAGAATTTATATTATTATGTCATCATCATCAACCTATAATAGTCCACTGCGTCTCCATAGCGGCCTGTCTTCAGCTTGCCGCATCCAGCATCTTGCCTGTCTCAGTGTTGCCTGCAGTCTTTCGCAGGTCGTCATTCCACCTGGCCAGAGGGCGTAATACACTACGTATGCGAGTCTCGGTCATACACGGGCATATATTATGTTTCTTATTAATTCTGTACGCTTGGTTTATTTCCGAAGGTCATTTTGCGTCCATCACACATGAATAATTAACGAGTGCAAACTTATGTTAGCAGTCTAGGTAGATAAACTACTTGTATTTTTGAGAATAATGAATTCATTTATACGGGAAAGTTGACGTGGCGGTCGCGGCATAAGAATCGACCCTTCAAACTCAGCCCGTAGACCCCGTAGGAGCCGACTATTGCAATTTATCAGAGGAAGTGCTACAGCTTCCTTCTATGTATTTTTATATACCTCTGCTGTCTCTCTAATCTCTCAAAGCCTACAAAGAGTGGTTATCCAAACAAACCTTGTTTGTAGGAGCTATGTTTGTTCAGCAATGGACGTGTGTGCTGATGAGGAATTTGGTAAAAACGAGCAGAATTTTATGTACAGGCTGCTACGTAACATGGTGTACTAAGCTGAAAGGGGGTGATTATAATAACAATTACTGAGAGGATACATCGTGATCTATTTTTGTATCTCGAATATTTTTATGAACCCTATAATTTACATTATTGAACATTATCAAATATTTTACCTTTTTTAACTTATAAATGAAATTGCATTTATAAAAACTAAAATATCGTTCAAAAAAAAATTTTTTTTGCAGGAATATGATTTTTCTAAAAAGTAAAAACAAATCAGAGTAGTTTCTCAAAATCAGTCAGCATGCCTATTCTCGAAGCTAGATTTTTCAGACTTAAGGTACACTACTACCAGTGCCAAGTGATCCGTGCAAAACACATTTGTTTATGGTAACTAAACCACTAACTAGATGTACGATACTGTAATCGATATCCCCGCCCTTGGCCCCGAATGCAGGCCCAATGAAGAGTAATGCTGGCTTGTTTATTTGTGTAAATTCATGCGTAGTTCACACCGACTTGGAATTGATATATCCGGTTAGGCCTCGGCAAAGGCGTCGGCGTGAGAGTGCAGTCCACACCCGTAGATAAGTAAGGACTAGAATTGAAATCTTTGATCAAACGCTCTATAACCGTATTATCCGTATTCCCGTATTTATTTATAAATACCTATGCATCCATACATGTAATCATATCTACATAGTATAAAACAAAGACGCTTCCCGCTGTCTGTCTGTCCCTATGTAGGTATGCTTACATCTTTATAACTACGCAACGAATTTTGATGCTTAATAATAATTCCTAATTTTAATTTTAATTTCTTGTAATTTTATTTTATTATATAATTGTATTCAATTTTAAATTTAGTCTGATATTTTGTTTAATTCCTTTCATTCTATGTATTGTGTAATTTATAATTTATGAATCTTTATTTATCTTTATATATTTTAGGATTGAATGATGATCTGAAATAAACAAATAATAATAATAAGATAGAGTGATTCAAAAGGGGAAATATTGAACTATTTGCCAAAAGGTTTATAAACCATTTGACAAATAGATTTCTACGCGGGCGAAGCCCCGGGGCGCACGTAGTGTAATCATATATCAATTAACTATAAATTCATGTTGCAATGCCCTCCTTGCAGGGTGCATGTTGGATTTCTGTTATATTATTATTAGACTCATTTGTACACACGTAAGCACAATAAAACGAGTATCGAATAATCTATTATTAAAATTTTTATTCAATGAGTATTGAGTAATCTATCTAAATTTTAAATGGTGAGATCAAACGAAACGGTTTCTTAAAATATCCCAATCAAAGGTTTTGCGTTATGTAAAACCATGTCAATAATGGCGAGATTCAGTGAAGTTATCCTAGAGAAGTGCCCTTTTTACCTCAGCGTACCTAACATGCATTAGAAACTACCGCCATGATAGTTTAAGCATGGTTTTAGCAGTAATACGTTGCCTGAACCAAAGTAATTGAAAAACATAGCTCTAAAAATTAGCAAGCTGAAGTGGCAGTGGGCCGGCCATATCTGAATCGTGAAGAACTGACAACCGCTGGGGTAAACGTGTTCTTGAGTGGAGACCGCTACTCGGCAAACGTAGTGTAGGACGCCCTCCGGGCAGGTGGAATGACGACCTGCGAAGGACTGCAGGCAGATGCTGGATGCGGCAAGCTGAAGACAGGGCGCTATGGCGCTCATTAGGGGAGGCCTATGCCCAGGAGTGGACTTACTATGCTGATGATAATGAGTGATGACGTTGCCTGACCAGCACATTCTCCAAAGAGTTTTTCTTTATATAGGTACTCCTATTCATATTTACTTCAAGAAGACGTTTGAAATAATATTCGATGGTTTTCGTACAATTTTGTCTAAACCCGAGGAGCCCTAATATCGTGCAACGACCTGTATAAACTGAAATTGCAGATTGACACCTCGAGTAATTAGATATAATATAACGACGGCGTGAATTTCATAATTACCCAAGGATCAACAGTCGACAATTGAACCTTGTAACAGTTTAAAGGGCGTATTTTATTTATACGAAGCGGATCGCTTTACCGTTATTTAATAGCGATTAAAGAATAGTAGAGTTGGAAACATTGTTAATGGTATAAGTCTGAGGAGGTCCGAGAACACTGTTTTGGACGTCTTGTTCACTATTTCACTTTTCAACAAACGCGAATGTTTTATAAACTAAACCAGCTTCATCATCGTCGTCAACAATCCTGAAAAAATACCTGCAGATCGTACAAACATTTGTCCCGAGGCGGGAATCGAACCCGCAAGTTCCAGCGTCGCAGGCGGACCTTCCCCCCACCGCGCCACGGACGGAGCTCGTCAATATATATAATACGAAAGTTGGTACTAATGAATCGTCTCTAGGATTGGATAGGTTTTGAAATATTTTTTCTTCAATTCAGATCATGTACCTACATGCTTTTCGTAGATCATTAACTCTTATAATTTAGTGCCGCCATTTTTTGCTCAGTTTCTTTGAGTTCTTATGATCATGGCCTACTTTCTAGTTTTACGATTTTCTTAGAATAACCTAGAGCCTAATACAACACTGATTTGATGTACAAAAACTAATTGTTTGTAGGTATAATCTTGTAAACATTGATAAATTAATAGGTGCACAGTTCACAGGCCAGGTAGAGCATAATCCATACAATTTTTTTTTATATATTCGTATATATTCATATATTATTTTTTTATATGTACGTATTTAATACTTATAGCTATCAGTAGGTCGATATAAAGTAGCCTATGTTCGTATATATACTACTTTATATCCTATATCCCATTGTATCCCACGCAGGCGAAATACGCTTTGGAAGCGGCAGGCAGAAGCTGGTACTCATATAATTGTAGAAAGGCAAGCATCATGTGCATTTAACTGTGACAGACCTACACAGTAACCAAATTACTATCCATTTACGTTTAGGCACAGGGTATTGAAAAGGTTTTTGTACGAACTATGTAATTACTGAGGTGATAGGACGGTTTCCCTTCCTCAATAAAAAATGTAATTCGGCACGGAAAGCATCGGCGACGCTTGAACGAAGGTACCTACCGAACTGGAGACTTTGACCTGTCATGTCAAACTGTAAAGTATTAGGCAGCCTTCACATTCGGTTACAAGCAAATGCGGCAGCTGCGTTACTTGTCGTGATTGCATGGATTGCGGTGAGCGCGGCGGTACGTTACCCTAAACAAGTCGCGCAGCGTCGACCGTCGCGTCGTCGTAAAGGGGCCCTTAGTTGATTTTCGACTGACTGCGAAGAGGCGTACTTTATTTTAATTTTAGAATGCGGGGCAAATATCCAAATAATATCACCTGGGTATTTGCCCTGCAAAACGTACGAAAACATTAACAAACTCATTTGGTGAGTGAAATTGGCTATAAAACTATAGCTAAAAAATCAACCACTGAATAAATCATTAAAATGACACAAATTATTGGCAGGTAAATATCCAGTTATTAAAAGATGTACTTCAATGTTAATAACCATAATAACATGGTATGCTAAAATTCACGTAAAAGGAAATTTTCAATACAAATTGAACACAGCTCTGTATTTCTATTGGGAATTTGATAATTTAGGCGTTCACACAGAACATCACTATTTGTATTTATTGCGGATGAAAACGGGTTAACTACGAACCTTATTTGTGTTGAAAGAACACCAACGTTTCATCTCTAGTAAAAAAAAGATTGTTAACTCGCTTAAATGAGTAATGAATTCGTCAAGCACTAATTTGTAGTTAGGACAATGCAATCGTTCAAAGTACTTTAGTATTATATTGTTATTCTGTGGTCCAGGTTAAGATTTATCTACGTAATATGTGCGTTTAGCTGAATTAGAGATAATGAGCGTTGCTCATATTCATATCCCTTCGTGACATAATGCATTATGTTTGTATGTTAGCACGTAGCTAGGCAGATAAAGAAGGTAACTGCACATTATTAGTTAAACAACCCCAAGTACATTAACTTGCATAGTTGCAGTGGTATTAAGTCGCATAGGGTATTCGTTAGGACGAGAAGTGAAACTCCTCACAAAAACGGAATTAACAAATCAAATTAATTGATAGATAATTATAAGTATTGATACAACGGGTATTTATCGCGTTTAAATTTCCCGACGTTTCAACAAGTTTACACTCTGTCGTGGTCACGGGATGACTGGAGTACTGGAGTTAATACTTATAATTATGTGTTTAGATCGCGTAAGTTTAAAAATAATAATTGATATATGATAAAATAAAGTTTTTATTTGCAACTTCAGACACACACAATATACAAAATACTACATTTATACAGTACACTAGGAAAACAAACAATAATAAAACACAGTTGTCTAAAAAACAAACAATGATAAAATTAAAATCTAGGCAACATTCATATGTGTGTGCTGCAGTATATCAAAAAGTCTTGGTTTAGCGTAATATTATGCTAAAGAAGCAAAAGCAGTGATTTTCAGCAAATTCATTCCGTCCCTTTTGCGTGAACTTTTTTGCAGGACAGTTGTTTGCAAATAAACATTATGTTTACTAAAACATAAAGTTCATCATCATCATCAGCCTATATTAGTCTGCTGGACATAGGCCTCTCCCAATGTGCGCCATAGCGCCCTGTCTTCAGCTTGACGCATTCAGCATCTACCTGCAGTCTTTCGCAGGTCGTCATCCCACCTGGTCGGAGGGCGTCCTACACTACGTTTACCGAGTCGTGGTCTCCACTCAAGAACACGTTTGCCGCAGCGGCCGTCAGTTCTTCGCGAGATATGGCCCAAAAACTATAACTATAAACATGAAGTTAGTTGTTAATTAATAAAATATTTCTATACTGAAACGTATCACGTGTCAGTCATGGAAATAAAAATATTCCTCTGATATTTTGTTTGTGTAACATGTTTCTATAACAAGCGAGCAAGTCACGAGTTTCACATCTAGACGTGTTTATAGTTAATGAGACAAAGAGTCCTACGATGATTACTTATGTATTTACTACATAGTACCGATTATGGCGACCGAAGACATTTATTTAACTACCATTGTCATATAACAATACAAAATTTACTGCTAATACGTACGTAAGGTCCAAGATTCTACAAATGCTACACTATCAACAAATAATTCCATGTATCTTTCACACTCAATACAGACAAATATTAAATACTTCACGTGTCTTTGTAAGTGCTACCCTGAACGCCTATATTTGGTGAAGCATTTGCTATCACGTGGGTGTCATTGTGAGATAAGAAGGACCTTACCTATTCTTAGACGGAAAATGAGCTTAGGATGAGCCAAAAGGTTTTAAGGGCTTCTAGTTTTAGACGGCATGTGGGCCTGAAGGGCCGGATGTGCATTAGAATATGTCAGCCTTCGATCTTGATTTCCTAAGCACGCCTACCATTATTCTGATTTGTGCAATACTCCTTTTTAAATATTTCGTCGCATAGATTTAGTTTCTTTAATTTCGGATCAATTAAGCTTTATTTTTAACCGGATTTGAGTAAATGAGAGGGCTTTATTAAGTATAATCCAATGTTCATTAACATGCAATTTTTTTCTATGAATGATCGCCAATTTATTCGTGAATCGTTGACCGATTTTCGTAGTTTATTCGCTATTGTATAGGTAGAATATGATCCCAAGATGGTCCCATAAAATTAACCCTTAACTTATTATTAAAATTATACTATTGGTTATTTATAGCCCCGGAAAAGTACATAAATTATTGCCTAATACTGTTTATATTGTCCCCGCTGTTAAAATAGAAGCAGAAAAAGAAAAATAGTAACAAAACAAAATTTCCTTCAATCCTATTAATTTAACTTTGTATTTTTATGAACATTTTCACATCAGTTTTCCTTTTCCAAGTCACGAACGACAGAAAAACCGTTCATATCGGATTGGTCTTGCAGTGTAACAGAAGTACCGATGAATATTATTGAGTATTAGGTAGCTGATAGCAGGCAACGCGTCTGCGTTAGGGGACCTCTCCGGAAACTGACGTACAGTCAACCACCCAGCAATCGTACCACACACCTTATTACAACCGAATAAAGCACATTTTAGCTCCCTGTGCAGACCACCGTACCCAATAGAGCTGATTCGCTCTGCTCGGTCACTGTTCTGGTTACTCATATACTTGCTACGAAATTATCGCGATTTATTTCCTACTTGTTCGATGTATCGTTTGTTACGAGATGCATCTTCTGTTAACGTGCTTAAAGCGACAGATTGCGGCGACTGATAAAGAGCAATATCATATCTCACGATAGGTACAAAGTACAAAATATTTTTCTAAAGTTACTGTTAAAGTTAGACTTTTAGTGAGATCAATTATATTTCATGAGGACATAGAATTGTAGATCCCGTGTTAAACGTTTAATTTAGCTGTGCTAAAAGTGTCGCTGATACATACGACAATAAATCTTGTCTATATAGCTAAAGGAGCTATTGTTTTAGAATTATGAATAATCTTTTGCATAACTGATGAGAAAAGGAAGCAAAACGTGTCTAGACAAGGAGATTCAAACAGAATTTAGTCGTAAAAAAGAAAATTACTCTAATATTATAAATGCGAAAGTTTGGATGTTTAGATGGATGGACGGATGTTTGTTACTTCTTCACGGTTACTGTTACTTCTTTACGACAAAACTAAAATTGCATACAGGTATTTCTTAGACTTGGAATAAAACTTAGACTACTTTTTAACCATGAATCAGTTCCCATGGTATAGAAATAACCTTTAAACGGTTCCATAGACACAAAGTGTGCGAAACCGCGAACAGAAACTAGTTTAAACTATAATTGAAAAGTAAAATACAAATGCCCTTAACCGTCAATTCAGGGCTTCGAACCTTCGACCCTTTGATATCAACATTGAACTGTGACCATGTGATTATACACCGGGAGATTGGTTAGTTATTGTTTAAAAATAATAAAAAACAATAAATGTTGTAGTAACTAAAAGAACTATTAATACATACATTGTTTGGGGTTTTAAAATATCTTTTAGGACACGTTTTCCTCCTTTTTAAAGATCATTGACTCATTCAAATTTAATATTCGACGCTCGTATGGAAAGCGTTTTGAACTCTACATTAAGAGTCGCAATTAGTTACGCAGGAACGAGTGAAATTACTTATTGTCGACCAGAAACTTAAGAAAGATTTGACAATAATGCTTCTCCCCGCGATGTCGCTCCTGTCGCTTAGTACCTGAATTAAAAAAATTGCTAATAAGCAATTTTTTTTTCTATAGCACTGAATAACTATATAGCACTATGCTTATAGCACTTAGGAATAACAGAAAAGGCGAGCAATCATAGATAGTGCTAAAATACTGAATGCCAACTCAAGAACGAGTTAAGTCTCTGAGTATAATTTCAAGTACAAAGATAGTATGCGGTATAAACATAAAGAACAAAGATAGTACCAACATAAGTGTGCGGGCGGAAAGAGGTGAAGGTCCATGCTGTCTTTGAGATAATTTGAGTTAAGTGGAGATGAGTTAATACAATCATCATACAAGCTTCCGTTGACCAATTTCCTTGTGAGGGCCCTGCAAGATATAAGGGAGCTAAAAGATATGCTGATGTTGAATTTCGAAACACAAAGAAAACTTACTAAAGCTACGAAATATGTACACATAAAGAGAATGGCAAGTGGCAAGGAAGGAAAAACATGGAAGCGTCAAGAAAGAGATACCTAGGTTTTCTATCAACTTAGACATATCCACAATTGGCTAGTATGTCTACTACTATATATAAGCCCGCGTAATCTTGTTGAGAGGAGAATTATAGTCTAAAAAGTCAAATGATGGGATGATGGTAATCTTCCCTACCACCTAAGTTTCTAGACTACTTTACCTAATTTTATAATTAGGTGATTGATTTTAGTTATTCCGTGATGCCACATAACGCCAGATAGCAGATCTTTTGAGTAAGTAATAAATTTCATTCATCCACCAGTTGCCACGGTAATGGCATTTGCAAGTAGGTTGTCTGAAAGAGGACAAGTTAGGCCAAGAATAACTTGCAAGTCATCGGAAGTAGGTAATATTCTGATCTATTTCCTTAGTAATAAATAAAGATCAAGGGCTTGCCTCAAGAAACGCAAGTAAACAAATAATTATTTTCTAAAGGGTTAAAGTGGTTAATCCGCGAGAAGTCAACCGCATTAAAAGTTCATTTCCGACTTCTTTTAATTAATTATTAACACTGCATCGGAAGGTAGGTTTATCATGTATTGGAATTATGCCAAAGGACGTTGAAAACACAGTTACTTGTCGACTAGACATGTTGACCTTACGTCGAATACCATTAGAATTACGATATATTCAACAGGAACAAACTTTTAATATGAAAATGCCTTAAATGGGACGTTATTTCTTTAAAAAAAATGTTTTATTGCCAACACCTACGCTAAGACTCCTCAAGCAATGGATGCATAACATTGACAACACCAAAATAGTGCTGATCGCAAAAATTACCAAAACTCATAGTTAAATCCTTCCTTCCTCTTTCGTTAGTCTTATTAAATAAACAAGTAGAAAAAATTACAAATTAATAACAAGCGAAATTACTTATTGTCAAGATTTGACAATAAGACTAGCTTCTCCCCGCGATGTCGCTCCCTTAGTACCTGAATAAAAAAAAAAACAATTTTTTTTCTATAGGACAATAAAAAATTACAAAAACTCATAGTTAGCAATGCTGCCTTCCTTCTTCGTTAGTCTTATTAAATAAACAAGTAAGTAGAAAAAATTACAAATTAATAACAAGCGGGTTGCCTTGAACTTGACTGTTTTCGTTTTGAGCGCTGTAAAGTAAACAAGTTACCGGAAAGTATCACAATAATATTAATTTTTTGATGTTTTGATTTTAGTTATCTCTTCACGCCTAAACTACTGAACTGATTGGCTTGAAATTTTGCATCGAGGTAGAATTTTGCTGGAATATAGCATAGGCTTTTTTACATTCCATAAATCAGTTCCCATGTAATAGAAATAACCTGTAAACGTATCGATAGAAACAAAGCGTGCGAAGCCGCGGAAATTACTAGAGTATAAAAAAGTGACACAAAATTGCTGTGCTAAGCCGAAAAAGCATAAAACACTATTTATGAAATTGAAGAAATTAAACATGTGCGCGGTATTTAAGATATGAAAAGAGGTGTAAACATGGTCCCTACCGTCTCTGCATATCCAAGTGGCTTGTGAAAGACTTCGTCGTTGTATCTACTTATTTATTCATCCTCTCGGGAGCGAGACGTCTTGCAAGCGATGAATACATATATACATGTGCTTGTATTTTCGGTTTTTTACCTACGGAGAGTAAGGCAGTATTGTCAAAATGTTGGTACTGTGAACCAAAAAAATAGGTCGCTTTAATTTTGATTCAGGCTAGCATTTTTTTATTTACGTTGATTTAAATTTTGCGAAGATTTGTCGTAGGACAATTTTATTAAACGAAAATATAATTAGACGGAGACCAGGAATAATAGTTTATTTGACTTATTTGGCGTACTTTTTAATGTGTTGGTCTTTCTATGTTGGAAATAGCAAGAAATACTTAAATCATTTCAAATATTTCAGCGAAAAAATTTGAATTCCTAAACAACAAATTTGCCTGCAAAATTAGTAGGTATACTGACCTTTATAAAAAGAATTAGACTGAAAGAACAGATTTTTTTATGAAATATAGTTCTAATCAACAAATCTCAGACAGGTACTTTCTTGGCTTTTATCAGATTATTGCATCGTGTAAGCAATCCTAGAAGTTAAACTGTGTTTTCGTCAACAAGTGTGGAAAAGACAGCTAATTAACAAATGTTATATTGACATGGGATTCATCGAAATATCATCCTTAACGTACGTCAATATAAATTAGATAGATATATATTCTTATCACTATAATCTTTGGATCCAGGTCAATTAACTTTTGTTTCGTAATGTCTAATATCGATCAAGATGGTAAACAAAGATAAACGTATGTTTTAGTTATCTTACCCGTAGCAAAATACGAGTATACTCGAGAATCCAATACAGGCAAAAACTTTTATGAACGAAAACTTAACAAAAACTGATTAAAATATTATAAAACAACAAGGTAACAGTAAGGTAGTTACTGTTACCTTGTTGTTACCGCGCGCAGCGAAAAACATACAAGTTCGAAAACGGACGAGCAATGAATGACAGCTTTCAAAACGTTCCTAAGCTTTTCCGATTTGCCCCGTTATCTTTTTATTTATTTATTTATTTAATTATTAACTAGCACGATTACTTATATTACAACCAATTACACTAGTTAATTACAATACCTATACATATATTAGAACAAATGAAACATTCAAAAAAAAAGAAAAAATTATACATAAAATTACACAATAAGAAAAACTAATAATAATTGATCTTTGGCTTTTGCTACGGAAATGATTACTTCTCATTTGCAGTGACCCGTGTTAATGTAACTGTGCTTAAATATTTGGTAACCCCAAAAGAATTCCCAATAAATATCCCGTTGTTAATAAATACCAACATGAGAAGCTTTGGTGTTGATAGTCTCAAAAGTTTTAGGGGGTGTGTGTATTCTCAATTCTACAAATAAATGACATTAATAAAAGTTATTGACGCTTTCTCAATATCATAGCGATAAGAGAGCTGATTGTTTTAATAAATAATGAAATAATCATCTCAAAAGAGGTGAAAGTTCTTATTCATTGATATCACCAAGAAGTTATCAGGGTTAGTAAGTCAGTTGCAGTAATCAAAGAGAGGGCAGTATCCCAGATAAAAACAACTTGTATTGGTCTCTATGATTTCTTTTAATGTTTATTTCCCAGTAGTACGATTTTGAAAAAAATTCACTAATTTATAACTACCTTATCCCTGATGCTTTTACGACAGCTAAAAGCTAGTAATTATGAAAATGATATCAAAGTTTACAACAAAACGAAAACATCACAAAGTTTTGGAAATATATACAAGATTGCTAGACAAACCACAGAAGATCTAACGATTAACCGTACAAAGATGGGTATTCCCATCTTCGTACGTCAGACATCTACATAATTCAAAAACTACATTAATTCTCCAAGACAAGTAATGTCAAGGAGAATTATACTATTCGTCCCGAAAATGGCATAAGAGGTAAACTTTCGCAATGCAAGATCCATTCACCACCGGATGGATGCAACCTGCAATTTGTCTATTGTCCTTCATTCTTCAGCAGTAATAATACCTTTGCAACTACTTCTAAATTACCACTTAATATTTTCATCTAGCCTCGTACTAATTCTAAGAACCAATAATAATATCCATGTAAGTATTCAAAATGCGTATTTTTTATGTAAAAAGTATTTGCCAAAAAAAAACAGGAAAACGTAGTGTAGGTATTTAGTATGTTTAATCGACAAGGCTTACGTTAGAAATCCGAAGGCGTTCGTATGGCCTCTGCGGTTTCGCGGCAACGTTTATGACTTCTTTAGAAGACTTGACTTGACTTCTTTTATTTGGCAATTTTGATTTCAGCCGTTTATCCACCGCCGCAGGCCGCAACCAACGAAACTTCCCGATAACGATATTATTTTATGCCGAGTTCAAGATGACGTGACGTTGGTCGTTTGTCCATGCCACCGGGACGTCATCGATAACTATATTTTTTTTAAGGCCGAGTTTAAGATGGCCTGATGGCTATCCTGTGTGTCCACCGTGAAGATCTCGGTGGTTTAGTCTATTGTAGCTGTCCGAATCCACCGATCCACAGGATATCTCTAGCACACAACCGGTGCTGATCTCTCAGATCAGCACCGATTGTGTGTCACATTTGGACAAAGACAAAGCTTCATACTTAGCTCTTAGCGCCAATTAATTGTCACGTTACCTATTATAGGAAGGTTCAATATTGTCATAAATCCTGACCTCGGTCGATTATCTTCGGAAGTTGGCGCGGAAGTAAACAGGTCCTTTGTGAGCAATGTCCAGCTGCCAGTTTGGCCCACTGCTGGACCGGTTCCGCCCTGTCATTGACTTGTCTCGTTTTAGATGTATGACCTATGGACGTGCCGCGAATGTAATGTTTGAGGAAGTGGATATTGTTATGGCTGATTATTTGTTTTAAATGGAACATGGTAGCGTTTTGCAAACAAACCTTGCCCTTTCAACTTTTTGCCCTTAAAACAGGTAACCAATTAACTCGTAAATACTAACTCTACCTTATATACCTTATGTACTACCTTATATACCGTGTGTACTTACCTAACTAGGCAACTCTGAGATTTTGGTATAAAACTGTCATAAATTAATGAATGCATTATATATAAAATGAGATTATAATTTCTGAGATATTTTACTATACTCCAGCCATATTCAATGCTAACGTTGGAGTGCATATTTAACGCTGTTTTATATAGCTTATCGATTTGAGAGATGTCGCTAACAGTTGTAGTTCTTTAACTCGCGAATTTTAGCTTTTCTATTATGGTTTATTAACATATATTTCACATCAAATTTGGCTGGATTCTAGGTAAATGCATAGCTTATTATCAAAGATAGCAATCGCAGCCGTACTTACATATTAAGATAGCGATAGTTTAGGTTAATCGAGACAGATAATAAAGTTATTGACATAATTATACTGGCTTTGTCTTATGTGTATCAGTTAGTAGAAGAATTAATTTTATATTGTTCTATAGTAAACAGCTTTTATCTGTCCCTGAGTACTACTATTTAAATTTCGCAATACTCACGTAGAATTAGCTACAGAATGTTGTTTCGAAATTCTGTGAGACCACAAAACAATTATTGTACCTACCTAAGATAATAATAATGCTAGTAGCCCCCAGAATAACGACTTTATTCTTAGACCATTTGCAATCTACATCTATTTCAGATATGAGATAATTTTGAACAATTTTTAAATGTAAATTACAAAGCAGAGCAGTCCAACGTCGAAAAATAAAGATTTCATGTTTCGCACACGCCAAATCTTGAACAATCTTCGTCAGGTTTAGCCAATTTAGAAAAAACATTAATTCACTGCACACCTTAACTCAAACCACCTTCCCGGTGAATTATATGTCTATTGGTGAAAAAAAATTATACATTTTTAATATCAAAATGCTATTATGGTGTAAACGAATTTTTATCAGATAAGGACATTGAAATTGACTAAAGTAATTATAAGGAAAAAAATTGACTAATCAGTAATAAAAATGTAACAACAATTATGTTCTATTTGTATTGACTATTATAATAAGAGATTTATTATATATATATTAGTGTCAACCTACTTCTAAATGTTTTGTCACCATAGCCTACCGTAGGTAAAAAAAATTGCATGCCCTAGATTAAGGCAAGACATGTACGGTACATATTTTATAACTAAGACCTCTGTGACCCATGTGCCCAAATAAATGATCTGTAGGTATTCTGTATTTTGAAAACCGAATGACAGTCCGTTCGGAAGTTTTTGAGTTTATCGAGTCCAGATAAACAGTCTAATAGACGATGTAGCAATAAATTAAATAGGATGCGCTGTACTGTTAACTATACTCGTGTCGACCGATGTGGCGCGGTGGGCGAAGGTCTGCCTGCGACGCAGGAGGTTGCGGGTTCGATTCCCGCCTCGGAACAATTGTGTGTACGATCTGCAGATATTTGTTCCGGGTGTTCTGGTCGTTTTCTATGTATAATAAAAAATATCTATCTATGTAATATATAGTATTATGTATATCAGTTATCTAGTACCCATAACACAAGCTCTGCTCACCATGGGGCTAGATAATGCTGTGTGAATTGTCCAGCATTATTTATTTATTATTATA
This sequence comes from Eupithecia dodoneata, assembly GCA_947044415.1. NCBI lineage: Eukaryota > Metazoa > Arthropoda > Insecta > Lepidoptera > Geometridae > Eupithecia > Eupithecia dodoneata. The sequence goes on from OX345665.1 coordinate 5,761,406, forward strand.
CTGTATAGGGCTAACTAGGAAATATTTAATTCTGGAAAATAGCGTTCATACACAGTTCAGCCTTTGTTTTTTTTTATACCTAACTCCGGGCATAGCTATTTAAAGTTTTTGTCAGAAGTTATGTGATTAAATTAAAAACATTTGCCAAAATACCGGACTCTACCAATTAGTTACTTGTAATACCTGAAAAAATGATTTATGTTTAGACAGATAGCTACGTTATAAACATATCTAATAATTCAAATTATATTTACACGTAGTAGTTTATTTATAGCACACGTGTAACTTTTAATTAGCCGTCTTTGTAGATCGTCCAAAGAGATAATGCAAAGAGCACTACATAAGTTCATTCTTTATGCTGCTATGCTAATTAAGTACAGATTGAAAACATTCAAGTCTATTAAAATCAAATATCCTGATCTCTGGGGAATACCCCACTTCCTTAATAATTGAACTAGTACTTTGGTTGATATTTCAACCTTGGCTCCCTGTTTATCCTATATGCTCAATGGTTGTGACGTCAACGCAGGAATTTTTCCTGATCTCATGAAATATACAATAAGACTCAGAAATTACAATGGTTCCTCTAAATAGATAGAGATAGAGAAACATTTATTGATCAAGTTCATTGATAAATTTGGTTGCCACACTGATCCAGCCAATTACAGGCCAAGTTCAAAACGGCCAAGTGAAAAAACACAAAGCTGTTTTTCCAGCTGTGAAAGATTGGATTTTTTTTCTACTTGTCGAAACCCACTATGTTTTTTTACGAAATGTATTTAATAATATGGTCTCGAGGAGTGTTATGGCAAGGGCAAAAGTTAAAATTATGTAATTAAAGTGAAAGTTCTGTAATCTAAAGTTCTGTAGTATCGATTTTGTCTTAGTCATTTTGATTGCTGTCAGACTTCGTAAATAAAGCTAATGGGACTTCAAAACTGTTGTTCGAGCCATTAAAAAACTTTTAATTCGTAGTAGACCGTCATAATAGATTTAAATTCTGCGCTCGTCTTATATATCTATCTAGATAATTATGTAAATTAGTCTAAATTGGTAAAAATACTCAATTAGTATTAGTACGCCTAAAAATAAAACATGAACGTATTTTGTCGTTTGCCTCCATTTACCATAAACTACCTATATCAGTACATTTTGCTCTTATCTTGTTTAGCTTAATATTAAACAAAACAAGAGCAAAAGGTTATTGTTAAATAATTATATTTGATTTTTTTAATGAACTGAAAACCGACCTCAAATTCCATTTATTTCGGGACATCCTCGAGAGTAAACATTTTATAGGAGCATTCTCCATATAATAGCGAAAATAACGATTTTCCAAATCCATAGTCGTCCATAATTAACGGAGAAAACGACGAACATACATAGATAAAAATACATACATCCGAAAATAGAACATCCTCCTCCTTTTTCGTTTCATTGAAAAACGCGAAGTAAGCAATAATAAACCGTACTCATAATACTCATAATAAAAGTATCTAAGTAAGTTATAGTGGCATAAAAGTTTGGAGGCCTATACCCAGCAGCCGGGTAAAGTCAGGATGATTATGATGAAATAATACTTGCAATAAGGTCGTAATTGCCCTGGCAATGGCTACTGTAGGCACTTTGTGGACTCGCGGCGATGCATGCCCGCCGTTGATTGCAATGTCGGAGTTTAATCAACGGGCTTACTCAGCCGAAAAAAAATCTTCGCATAGAACCTAATGGGAATTCGAAAGAAACCTTGTTTGATATTTTCTTCGTGCGAAATTTAAGAGAACGCTGGATTGAAGCCTATGTACCTAAATATAGATACTAAGTGAAAACTTTTCCGAAAAAATCGGGAAAGCAAAAAGTTTTTTACTGTAATTAAATTATTGTAATTTTGTAACTTGTTATGAGTAAACCAATTAATTGTATGTGTGTGTTTTATTTGAAAAATAAATTATTTAATAACTTACTTTACTTACTGTCCGATGCTGCCTTGTTTAACATGATATTTTTAGAGAACCTAATGTCTAGTTTAAAAATGAAAATATTTTTACTTGTGAATAAATAATACAGGTAAACCGTCGGCCTCCGCACTGAGCAAATACAGAATCGCGCAAACCAGTTATCATTTAAACCTAATTTAGAATTTAAGACACTATTAACCATTAATCAATAAAAAAATATATCTATGTATTTTTTACTTTAGAATGGTTTTATAATATTTAATTGTATTTTCTAAGGTAAAAAATATTTTTTCTACGAGAATTTAAAATTAATGAAGTGAAATAATAATAACCCTGATCATGATTACCAACAATGGCTACACGGTCAAGGCAAGGAAAAACTCGTAAGCATGTTTTTATCTTGATACAGAATTTCTCTTTTTTTCACGGTAATGTATAACACATTACCGTAATATTAACGGCAAATAAACGTGTATTTTTCTCAATTATTTTATATACCCACTATATTTAAATGAAATTAAAAAAAAATTTAATGAAATGTATTTATTTGTTATAAGACTTACACAAAACATAAGAAACTTAAACTAAGAGGAAACGTGTTGGTAGACGATCGTTAGTATTTAGAGACTGATCTTTCAAATAAGCGACCGAAGAGAAAAGTATTGTCTATTCTATACTATACAACTATACAAGTGATCCTCAGTGGCCCAGCGGGCGAAAGTCCGCAGAAAGTTGTGAATTCGATCTCCGCCGCGGGAAAATGTTTTTGTACGATCCACAGATATTTGTTTCAAGTCTAGATGTTTTCTATGTATAATCTAATAAAAAGCGTGTTACAAATATCTACAATATTGTATTTGAGCCGTTTAAGGTGGAAACCCTTAGCCCTTGGGGTCCTAGGGCACACGCCATTTATCATACCAAACTTCTCCTACAATTAATTTTAAAAACCTACATTAGTACTAAAACAATTAATTTTCAAAAAATCTAAGCCATCACTTGAAGGCAGAGTGCCCAGAATGCTGGCAGCATTGCCACATTGACTGGCAATGCTGCCAGCATTCAAGTGATGGCTTAGATTTTTTGAAAATTAATTGTTTTAGTACTAATGTAGGTGCTACTACTACTTTTGTACTTGTCGCATATTATATATTTTTGTAATGATTGATTTGATTATGGTGTACAATAAAGAATTTTTGTATTGTACTAGTTGTAATTTGTCAATATTGCATTACGTATATCAAGCTAGTAAATACCCCTAATAAGCCTGTGAATTGTCATTATATACTCGCAGGATATCTCCGCACAATAAAACTGTACTCTAAGATGCATTGGCATTTGAAGTAGGTGGGTACTTCAAGTTGTAGAACGAGATAATGCACGAGATCTTCACTACTGTGTACAATCAAAAATTAAATGGCACGCGATATATTTTTAGGTCATAGAATAATTGAAACTAAGTCAATTGATTAATTAATGAGGATTTTCTGCCGACTGATAACAATATGAGATATAAGTAAGTCAAGAGCGATATATAGCATAAACAAATGAGTAGGAAGGTGTATACAGTATGAGTACCAGATATAGTAATACAATCAATATGATAACTATATAACAATTAATATGTTTCGCCGTTAGTTTTTCCGAAAGTTAATAAATAAATAAACCTTTTTCGTCTATCTACGAAAGAGGTTGTATTTTCACCAGACAAAGACCCGTTGTTTTAGAAAATTTCCCAAGAGGACGCAAAATTTTATTTTGATCATTTATGAAAACACATGCACGTTTTCACCGAAAATCAGCTGAGAAAAGGGTGAATACTTACTTTTGAAAAGCCCCATCTTGAAACACTTTCGCATGGTGTCGGCAAATGGAAACTTATTTATCTCTCCCATTAATGCCAAAATAAACGCACTTTATTCATACAGTTCAATATCCTTTTAATTTTAAAAAGGTGTATTTTAAACTCTTTAAGACTGTTACTGAATCATTTTATTTAAATTTATTTATTATTATTTTTATTTACGTTAGCGGCTGAATGTTTCTTGTTGTACCCGGCTCGCTACGCGCCGTCTCATTATCAGACTGAAAGCGAAGCTGCTGCGCCCGCGCACAGTAAAACATCTCATTGCCACTCGTATGTAAATTACTACTACTGTGCCGGGTGTTTTCAGTTACAATCATTCATTGCACCTTGGAGTATTTATCGTTAATGTTCTGCATAATCTGGATTACAACAAACAGTTCTTGTTCAGGTACCGCGTGATCGAAGTCAAGGGAAAACTAAATGCTAGAAATAATTCTACAAAACATATTTTTTGTACACATTGAATGGTACGTAGTACAGAAATTACTCAATTTCTCTATCATTTAAAACAACAAATAATGCTTTGCTAATTTTGAGTTATTCATACAATTAAAAAAGTATGTAGGTTGTGAAATGGGAAACAATTAAAATTTTTTTTCTTTTCTTTTTTTTAATGATAGATATGTAACCCACTTAAATCCGAGCTGATGTTTTAATGAATACATAATATCTTTAAAGAAGTCTTTCTTTAAAGATATTGTGTATTATGTGTATTATTTATCTTCTTTTTTTTTTGCGGCAAACTGAAGACTATGGCGCTCATTGGAGGAGGCCTATGTCCAGCAGTGGGCTGCTATAGGCTGATGATGATGATGATCTTTAAAGAAAAAACATTATCCACCAGATGCTGGACAAACATTTGAGAAACATAAAAAAAAAATGCCGGACAATCCACACAGCACCATCTAGCCCCAAACTAAGCAGAGCTTGTGTTATGGGTACTAGATGACCGATATACTTAATGCGTAGATGCATATTTTTTATTATACATAGATAACGACCAGAACACCCGAAACAATTATCTGCAGATCGTACACACAATTGTCCCGAGGCAGGAATCGAACCCACAACCTCTCGCGTCGCAGGCGGACCTTCGCCCACCGCGCCACAGAGGTCGTCTAGATTTACTATAGATGTTAATGTTTTTCATTGATGATCATTCATTGATTATACGTATGTACGTACGTAGCATACGTTGGATTTCTAATCTACAATCCAAGCTTCCTTCATTATTATCATTAGGTTTTCCATTCCATGAATGATTGGATTTTCTGTCGACTGATAAGAATATGAGATAAATGCAAGTCAAGAGTGAATCATAACAGCATATTACATAAGAGTAGGCAGGTGTAGGTATAGTAGATTATACAGACAAAAGTTGTATTTTCACCAGACGAAGACCCGTTTTGAAACTAGACATGAATAAAATACTTGACATACTCTTACTTCTATTTCTGATCTGACATTAATTTGCGATTGTTTTATTAGATTTAAAACTTATTATTATACAATTAAACTACTTATTTCAAAATGACATTCCTATATTAATTAATTTTATAAATATGATTGTTTAGAATTTTAGCTAACATCTAATAAGAAAGAACCCAAAAATTTTAGTGCCCTGACAGGGTTTTTATGCATTGTGTACCTCTACCTACCCACTAAGACTACACCTAAGAAACTACCTATACGCAAGAAATCACAATGATATGAAAATTTCGATCGGGCCGCACCTCTACCGCTCAGTACAAAAACATGCATTCAAATATGGGCTTTAAATTTGTAACATTTAGATTAATTTTATATTGAAGGCTACAGATCACAGACAGCTCGCAGGCCACACGTTGTATTAAACGGCCACAGCTTGTATTAAACCATTTTGTCACTGTAAAAATATATCTAAAGATTTGAGTTTATTTGAATGCACATTTTTGTGCTATGCGGTAGCGGTGTTGATTAATGTGCGTAGAGCTTCAACATTCAGATAAGTTGTATCTAATTTAATTGCAACAAGCAAACTAGACTTCCTTCATATCAGTATAATATGAACGTTTTTATTCTACTCTCGTATGGTCAGTTTAGTTACTTATATACGACATAAGGAACGACCGCACTAAGCGGAACTACACTGCAGCGAAACTGCGCGGCACGACGACGTTGCCAATTATTATTTGTATGAAATCGTATGCCATAGAATGTACTACGCGTTATATATGTGCAAACTATTTCTACCGGATATTTACCATGATTTGATTTTAGAATTTTCCAATATTTCGGCACAGTTTCATGCGCCATGATCACGGAAAGCACTGCAAGTAAGTTTTTATGGGCAGACAACCCTCATTTTTTGTCTTTTGCTGCGAACTTTACCCTACCACTACTACTTTTTCCACCTTTGTCACTTGTCACTCTCATAACATTTCGTATTAGTCTATACTGCTTAGACTTGGCATTATTATTTGGCTGTTAAACACGTTTGACACGGTAGATGCGAGTTTGTAAAATAATATTAAACAAAATTTCCCGCGTAATTTTCCTCCACTGCAGTTTAAGTGCATAACAGTGCGGTACACTTCGCTACAGCGCAGTTCCGCTCAGTGCGTTTGCACCTTTATTTAAAATCGCTGGTGCATTGAATTGGTTTCATCTCAACAATTATAATGTTTTGTGCAGCTGTTTTTTCTGTGTCGTCACCCACCCAGCTAAATATAATTAACAATAGATGTATAAACTATCACAGTTTTAATGGAAATGAAAAAAAAATAATCGAGTAGATACAGTCCTTATCCTTAACCCCAGAATACAACACCTATCGCATAATTACTTTTACATTATTGGATAACGTATAAAGAAATTCTTATAATATCTATCAAACTTATTCGAAATGACATTTACAAATAGGTACAATAAAATTAGTTGCGCTCCGCGGCTTCACCCGTAGAAATCTATGTGTCTTGAATCACTCTTTCTATAGCTGAAAACTGTTTTTAAATCAGCTGAGTAGTATTAAAGATGTAAGCGAACAGACAGCGGAAGCGAGTTCATTTTATACTAAGTAAAGATTAACATAGAACTATTTTAGCCCCTAGTCAAAAACTCACAGCAAAGGGTAATGATGTTTCGTAGAACCTTGCGTAGAGGCGCGTAGAGGCAAAACATGGTCATTGTAATTATTGCTATTATTATTATAGTAGGATCTCCCAAAGCTACAGTGATACCAATGAGTCTTAAATTTACATAAATCCATGTTCATTTTACTTAAATAATTTTGTTATATGTTTTCGTGTAGGAACCAAAAGCGTTCCTAGTCGAAACACCTAGCAACGAACATTTCATGTGCTACGATATTTCGTAGCACTTTGCGTAGAGGCAAAACATGACCTTAGCAAGGCTTGCTATTGATATTAAAGTAGGATCTACCAAAACTTGATACTAACGCATTCAGAATAATATATTTTTGTATTAGGTATTATTATATAATATTTCATGAACGAACATTTCAAGTGCTACAATATTTCGTAGCATTTTACGTAGAGGTAAAACATGGTGATTTAAGCTTGCTATTAGTATTAATAAGAATTAGCAAGCTGAAGTGGCAGTGGGCCGGCGATATCTCGCGAAGAACCGACGGCCGCTGGGGCAAACGTGTTCTTGAGTGGAGACCATGGCTCGGTAAACGTAGTGTAGGACGCCCTCCGACCAGGTGGGATGACGACCTGCGAAAGACTGCAGGTAGATGCTGGATGCAGCAAGCTGAAGACAGGGTGTTATGGCGCTCATTGGGGGAGGCCTATGTCCAGATTGTCCAGCAGTGGATTGCTATCAGCTGATGATGATGATGATGATTAGTATTAAAGTAGGAATTGCCAAAGCTGTATTCTAGCGATTCCAAGTTTAAGATTGATTTTGGTTTGTTTTAGTAATATTCAAAATTGATGTAGTACCTGAAATTTTCAGCATCGTATATTGCAATTGACCGCACGAGATTTCGTAGCAATTTTCGTAGCACAAATCGGAATTGCAAGCGCTTTGTTATTAACTTTGTAGGATCAAATAAATGTTATTTACCAATATTTTTTTAATATATAATTATTTAAATTATTTTCACTACGAAAGGGTAATGAGCGGGAAATGAAAAATGAGTGGCGGAGTTAATTTCAACGCTTTCTGATCACTCACTCTTTTCAGCTCTACTATTTAATTTTGTTACTAATAGTAAGCTACGAAGCGAACCTTGGAACTTTATTCCAAGTTAAACATGGTTCGCTCCGCTAAAACTTAAGTTTTTTTTATAATTTATGTTTTGTCATATATGTCAGATTTTATATTGAATTATTTACCATAGAATGCTTAGAATGCTAATGCTTTGCTCTTAGGGTGACGTCAGACGTGCCTAATTTTTTGAGTTGTCAGTTCCGTAACATGAGTAGATTCATACTAAAGTCTGTTTATGCCACTTGATAGTAAGACTGAAACAGCTGAGACAGCGAGAGAACTAGGTACTATCTAGTGTTATAGTGGAGTTTGTCAGCTATTATGGTTAATTATCCTAGGATATAGGAAAAAAACATAAGCATAGTCAAAATAGCGTCACACGATCATTACGACAGGTATCGTGATGATACTTTTAGATTTAGATTTCACACTTTTAATTAGCTGTGCACTGTGTGAACTGTTCAGACGTAGGTACACATAACATAATATATAGATGCTATGTACCTATGTCAAATTTTTATTAAATATAAAAGTAATATAACAATTATTTTATTTCAATTTGAAGTACTAAAAATAACACATATCTTCTACTTTTGTAGCAACAGCTCTTCATTGTTAGTCATTCCAACTTCTGTAAACATGAGTGTGGTGTAGTAATATGATGTGTTAGCACTAAGGACACGTACGTTAGTATACCTAGATTAAGACATAGTTATAGCGCTCTGTTCCCACAGTGAATAAATGGTCTTCAACAGATATGGACGTTTCTATTATGTAGGGCTTAAACCCACACTACAACCAACATCCCTACATGGCGACCTCGCCAGGATGGGAACGCGACCGTGAAAAAAAAAACGAAATAAAATAAAACCCACACTACAACCAACATCCCTACATGAGTTAGATAGAATATAATACTGAAAAGTACCCACCCATTGAGAACAGTATTCATAAAGACTGTTTTTGATTGAACCAGTCGTATCAAAACAGCGAAGCTACGAAAGAAATAATTGCCATAGCAAAGTTTGCGTAACCTTTGCCTTTGGTGGCATTTTTGGTTGATATTCAACGGAGTGGTTATTGTTTAGCAAATAAGTAAAGCTTTTGCTATAGTTTTTATAGTAGGATCTTATATTCGAAAACACAATACAATTCTTTATTATCAACGCCAAGTTACAGGTCAAACGAAATAAGGTAAGCCATATGGTAGGTATACAATATTGTCATTAAATAATATAATAGTATATTTTTAAAATTAAATTATTAAAATTGGTATGGAAAATAATTAATAATCAAATTCATATACGAGTAATAAGCACACGTAGTACTCGTCTACAGAGTAGAAACAGGTCTCTTAGAGTCATTTCTTTAACAACTTGTTTAGATTCTAGTAAGAGAGAGGGAGAGAGATAATAAAATCTGGATTTTTTTCCATATACAGGATTTCATCAGATCAATTATAACCATAAATCCTGGAGGTTCATAAAAAACTGGGAACAATTAAATTTTATCGCAATGTTGCAAATGCAAACGTTTGGGTGGATGGATGTTTATTACCTCTTCACGGCGACAAAACTACTGAACAAATCGGGCTGAAATGATGCATAGAGTCTTAACCTGGATATTATATGACATATGTATATTGTGCATCGATTTCTTTTTATGCCATGAATCAGTACCCATTGAATAAAAATACCTTTAAAAGTTTTCATAGCAACAACGCGTGCGAAGTCGCGGGCAGAAACAAGTTGCTAATGAAAGCTCAGCAGGCGCTTAAACATCCTAAAAGTTTTTTCGTTAGAGAAATCCTCGGAGTCAACCGAATTTCTTACAGGCCTTGTTTTATATCAAGAAAATTATCAAGATTATAATAAGCATGAGGGGAAAAGACCAAGAGGACGCTCACCAACCCGCTGGTCTGATCAAATTAAGGCTATAACGGGACTCACTTTGCCTGCAGCCCTGATACAGGCCGAAGACAGAGTGGTGTGGAAGCGGTTCATCAGCGTCACCGTGAAAGCCTTCCAGGACGAGCACGACCTTCAGCAATGAAGACAACGACAAAGAAGAAGATAATAAGCATACTGAAGGTACGAGTAGGTAAATGAATAAAGGTAAACAAATTGGAATGTTAGGTATGTTCCTTTTATTAAAAGGAATGCATCAAAATGCAAATAGCAGTGTCTGCTGCCAATAAATCAGGATTGAACTTGATAACCGTTTATATTCGCATCACGTTACAATTTTCTGTTTTACTAAACTAAGGTGATTGGTATTTAGTGCGTTACTGTGACGAAATGGCTTCGAATGACTAGAATAAGGTTAAGGCTGTATTCTACGATCTATTTGTAGTCGTGTTTGTGATGGAAGTCTGTAAAGTTCAAAATATTATATAAGATAAGATAAGAATTGTTTTATTTGGCCAAAAAAAAACAGGCTACACATAAATAAAATAAAACCCACAGTACACAGTATAAAAAAAAACATAAATAAAAAGCCTACAGAAAAACAAAAACTATAATAATACATGGCTACCAAGCTAGCCTGCTGGCCAAAGAGGGTCAAACTCAGCTATGTGCTGAACCACGCGTGGCGCGGAACAACGCTGGTTTTCAGTTTGATAAGAAATAAAAAATTTCGTTGGGAAACTTTGTGAAACTCCTATGAAAATAGTGATATACCTGCCCGGTTTTTCCAAATACCTAAAACTTTATATATGTACATACATAGTTATCGAAGACAGTTTGAGTTTTAAATAACAATCAAGTAGGCACCTACTTGATTGTTATTTAAAACTCAAACTATTATATTTGTTTGAGATTGTTTGTTCTCTGATGTGTCTGTTGTCCTAATAACTTTTTCTCTGTCTATATCTGTTGCTGCTTCTATGTAGGCAACGTTTAATTTGTGAAAAATAAGACTGATGGCCTGACTTCTGTGATTTTTGAGGTGTGGAGAGAAATAAAAGATGCGTACTTCTATCCAGTATGGCGTGTAATCGTAATGAGAAATATTTGACAAGCGTCGAGGTGAGGTGAGGGGGAAGGGGGCGTGGCTAGAGGTACAATGTTTCAAATTAGGCGCGAACAATATCTATCTCAAATAACTTAATAAATAACGCCTTTTAGTGGTTTGTCCTGCAGTGGGTCTCTACAGTCTCATTTATAAATTTTCTAATAAAAAAATCTCGTCAAATCATACGGCATCATCGCATCCCAAAATAATTGAGAGCTTGTGTTATTGGTACTGATAAAACCAATTTCACGAATACAAATTATACACCGAAAACACTCATAATGTTGTTTTATGTATGTATGAACTGTCTTTAAAATAACTTATTTCAGTTTTTTTTTAATCTGTACTAGGTTTGTAAAAATATATCGGGCTTACTTCACTCCGGAATGGCAGCGACCAGTAGCGTTAAGTCCTTTCAGTGTAAAACTGGTGCCAAATATTTTAATCTTGTTCTACATAAATTATTATGTATCCAGTAAAAAGACCGCGCGACTACCCGCAGCGCCGCGCATCAGGTCAGCAGTCAAGCCCGCGGGCGGCCGGCACCGCCGTTGCCATACATCCCGGTGTGAATTGAGCCTAAGGATTATAATAAGGTACATATTATGACCAATTACTTATTAAATCTAAGCCCGAGAATCGCCAGCGAGCAGTGACAGGTATCTGAGGTTAGATCACTATAATTAAGCTGCCGACTTTACCTTGATATCACCATTATAAAAGAAACATTACATTTTAAGTCCTAAAATCGTATGATAGAGGCGTTGAATGATGATTGCAATTATATTAGGTTAAGGTTAAGTATAATGGCAATGGCGTGGACCTGAGCGATAACAAAATAACTCTCACGCGTTACACGAACGTTATTAACACTTTGACTGCGATCTTTTTTTTAACCTAAAAAATTCATGCTGCCGCTCTACACAGCGGTTGTGTTGCGCCGCACATGCGTTTCGTTCGAAAAATATTACGGCTGTGCTGAGTCACAAAGATCTGTATTTTCTCAGCCGCTGCGCTAGTGTGGATTTACGCATGTTAGTCACTTGTAGAAAACACATACCGTGTGATTTCAGCAGTCAAAGTGTTAAGGTATGTCGGTTCGGTACTGATCGGCGTTACGGGGTGTAATGTAACTTGTTACACACCGCGCGTTCGCGACGTTAGTATGGGGAAAGTAAATATTTTTAAACTTACGCGATCTGAACACATAATTATAAGTATTGATACAACGGGTATTTATCGCGTTTATTTACCTTTTTTCCCGACGTTTCAACAAGTTTACACTCTGTCATGGTCACGGGATGACTCCCAGTTATCTCGTGACCACGACAGAGTGTAATAAATAGTGATAAATACCCGTTGTAACAATACTTATAATTATGGGGAAAGTAGGCGTAGGCGAGGTACGAGACAGATTTAAGGGCACGGCGTAACGTCGTATCGTGCTATCTGCGAATATTACAACATTACGCCCCGTAAAACTGGTCAGTACCCGGTTTTAGACCTCGCAGACCGTTTAGTATAAAGGTACCGTCACTCTAGACTCGACCACGCGACAAAACCCGTCCAGCCAGTCAAACTACAATTTAAATGAATATGTCAAACGGCGCTTTTAACTTTTAAAAATGCGAAATATTTGCATAAAAGTTCGCGCGTTTGATGCGCTACTATTGCGTCTCTTGGATTTTGCCTTCGTTTTTTAAGGAAATCAATATGCGTGATCTCGGATCACGTTCCTACAAGTTTCCCCTTTTTATTATTTTAAAAACTGTATTAGAGCAAAATACAAAAAAATCTGTGGAGACCACGATTCTGTAAGCGTAGTGTAGGTACGCCCTCCGACCAGGTGGGATGACGACCTGCGAAAGACTGCAGGTAGATGCTGGATGCGGCAAGCTGAAGACAGGGCGCTATGGCGCTCATTGGGGAAGGCCTATGTCCAGCTGTGGACTGCTATAGGCTGATGATGATGATGATGATGATGATAAAAAAAATCTTATCGATCAAACCTTTTTTAAGTTTAACTTAATAAATAAAAAATGATTGACATGAATGATTTTTAAATCATTTATTGCATATTTTATTTTATGTAAGTTTTAGTGAGACTAACGAACAGCAATTTATTTTTTTAAGTAGATATATTCACAAATATCAGTTATATAGTACCCAAAATACAAACTGCTTAGACTGTGACTATACGCTGCTGTGTTGTCATGTCCAGCGTTGTTAAAAAAACTCTAACTATACAGAGCGTTGCTAGCGGTTGCGTTTGTCAAGAGCTTTTTGTTGTTGTCCACAAACCGGGTAAACATGCAATAACTACCTAAGTGTGCCATTAGCTTTAAATCTGCGTAAATTCAATGCCAAACGTGTGCTAGCAATCCTAAGACGCAGATTGCGCAATGTTAGATGGAGCGTAAAACTCGTAAAGATGTATGTATTGTATGTGTGACAACTCAAAATAGGCATTTGACCCATTAAGTATTATTATTTTATTTTTGGCCGTTGTTGTCCCATTCCTAGGCAAAGGCTTCCCTTTTCTCCTTCCACTCCTCGTGATCCAGCCCTCGCCTTTAGATTAAATGTCACAAAGGGCCTCTGTGCTGTTGGCTTCAGCCCCACGTATGATACCCAAAGGTCGGTATGGTAACTCGCGACCGGTTTGCGACAGGCGTAAATTAAGCAATCAGTGATGCAAACGCCAATTTTGACCAATTTTGACGTTGTAGCTGGTGTCAAACTAATATAAAACTGACGTTTGACAGTAATTTACGCCTGTTGCAAACCTGTCGCGAGTTACATAATCACCCGGCGGGACTACAGCGGCTTCGTCCGTGTGCAAATCTTTGTTTCAAATGATTTATAAGCCTTCCGCTTGAATAATTCTAACTATAAAAAACCTCATCAAAATCCGTTGCGTAGCTTTAAAGATCTAAGCATACATAGGGACAGACAGACAGCGGGTAGCCACTTTTTATTCCATAAATCAGTTCCCGCGGGATATAGGGGAATAACCTTAAAACGTTTCCATAGAACAACGCGTACAAAGCCGCGGGCAGAAACTAGTAATAAATCAAATTTACAATCGACACACCATCATTTAACCCCTAATTATGGGAACTAGATAACTGAGATGGATATTTTTTTACTATTTTGAAAACTCAACTTACTGAACACCCAAAACACATATCAGCAAAACGTATAAGCATTTCCTCTAGACTGGGAATCGAACCCCCAACCTCCTGCGTCGCATTCGACTAACTTAACCTACTTAGTTGGAGACTTTTAGTGTCAACATGTGGGACGCTGTGTTGTCTACTAATGCCATTAACCTGTCGTTTGTACGTATATAAGCTATAGGTAATATAGGTCTGTATATTTTTGTTTTTTTCGCCGCCGCCGTTATGAACATACTTAGTGACAATTCGTTTAAATCTATAGAGTAAAGCTAATCTATAGTTTAATTCTATAGAGACACATTAGACCCAAATAATTTTGTCATATAATCTAGCTTTGTCATCTGATATTGGATATCTTATTTAAATTAATTAACGTCACCATTTTAAGGTAAAATAGCTTCTTTAGCATTATATTTTTTTATTGTATTTTTGGTGGCTTTTGTGTCACCGTAGCCATGATAGGCCTATTGTGGTCGCCTCTTTATGTGTTCAGCCCTGAAGCTGCGGCGTTTATAATTCGCCACTTACCCTTGCAACTAGGAACTGTAGTATTTTTAAATGTTACATCGTGTCCACATTTTTAGAACTTGATGATTCATATAAGCTAGAAAAAAAGCTGCATCAGACATTTTGTTCCATTTTTAGAACATTTGATTCGTAGAAGGTAGGAAAGAAGCTGCATCAGACATTATTCCATAGCCTGAGTACATTTTGCCAAAACAATGCGTGAAGGTATGTCCAAAGCAAATAGAGGTGACCGAAGTAATTGTCATTCAAAGTTTTAGGAGCGGTTTGTTGTTGTGTATGTAGAGTCAGGAATTTATCCTTGGACTTTTGCGATTAATAACTGACCGCTGTTTTGTTACTTATTTTTTAGCTAGCATTCCTTAGGATTGAACCGTTTAAAGCAGAGAGGTTAAGAAATATGTCGAAGGGTATACTGTATTACTATGGGAGTGGCAGTGGGTCGGCCATATCTGGCGAAGAACCGACGGCCGCTGGGGCAAACGTGTTCTTGAGTGGAGACCACGACTCGGTAAACGTAGTGTAGGACGCCCACCGACCAAGTGGGATGACCACCTACGAAAGACTGCAGGTAGATGCTGGATGCGTCAAGCTGAAGACGGGGCGCTATGGCGCTCATTGGGGGAGGCCTATGTCCAGCAGTGGACTAATATAGGCTGATGATGATGATGATGACAATTGTTTACTTTTATAAGTTTTAAATAAATCTTTTCATTATTATAGTTTATAAGCTCTTATGGAGTTTTACGACTTCTTTTAACAATGCAACAAATTAGTATGAAAATTACAGAGTTAAGTTTCATTACTTATGCTAAATATTAATGTTTTCTTATTAAGCTTGTTAGAATTAACGTCGACATGCCATTTATTTTATAGCAGTGTTTATTACAAAGAACAGGTAACCTCGTCACAGACAGTTTGATCAACATCAATTACTGTTGAGTGGTTTGATCGTTAAATTACTAATCGATACCGATAAAATGACGGACAACTTAATTTAAGTAAAGTGATTTTTAAAATGCAATGTGTCACGGAATATTTTTCTTCAAATTTTTTGAGTAAGAACTAGATTCTTTGTGGTATTTTAGTTGAATTTGAACATTTAAAAAATGACACCCTTTGTGCGATAATTGAATATAGCTATGTAGGTATTTATTAATATATTTACACTAGCTGCGCCCCGCGACTTCGCCCGCATAAATGTTAAAAAAGATTAATTAAATCGGTAAAGCCGTTTTCGAGTTCGTGATATCAAAGTATTACTTTACGGTTGGATGATGCTGTGCGGGTTATCCAGCATTACATAATCATATTATTATTTACCAGATTATTATTATTATATTAGTCCCAATGGCACAAATTATCTTTCTTTACATAAGGAAATATTATCTATCGATTGATAACACAAAACTATGAATTCAATTTATATCTATAACTATGTATTTAAGTATGAGTATGAACATCTCAACATCTCAGCTCATTAAGAAATTCAGTGAGGAATATGTTCTGGGAAATTTATTTTATTAATCGTTCATTTTTACCTGTCTCGTGAAATGCAGTTATTTGGGGAATCTCTATTTAAATCTTGTTTACTCTTTAAAAACATGTACCTATGTATGTAGGCGTAATAATTCGCAGATAATCTGAGCAGGAATAGGAATTTGCTTCCGAGGCAAGCCAGCTGTAATTGCGAAATCTGTAGCCACGCATAAAATCTAGATTATTTATTGAATGGCATACCTACTTTGCATCGAGACCAAGATTAAGATCGACTAGTCGTGATATCGATTTATTTTTGGTTTATGAGCAAAGCTCTCCTGATGTCACGATTTTAAAATAAATCAAACTATGCAGGTATGTTTTTGTGGCTTTGATTATTTACCAGCTTAATTTGAATATAGAAACGAAATTAGCGCCTCAATTTATTTTTCTTACTGTTACGTTTTCACAAAGGAATTATTCACAGGAGTTTTTTTTATTATACTTAAACCAAACAGAACTATTAAAGAGGTTTATGAAAAAGTTTCCTATTGATAGGTAAAACAAACAAAAGAAAGTGTCGGCGCTAGTTTAGCCTCTTCATTCGCCTTATGTCAACGAGGCTAATCCAAGCTTTATTTAAACTGGTAAAACTGCTTTACGAAGAAATTCCCGTGTTGATATTCTAAGGTTTAACTTTAACTCAAGCAAATGTGTAAGTATTATTGCTGTGGTTTTATCCTACGCTAAAACGAGTGACGCGAAGAGGTAACGAGGTAAGTTTTAATTGAGTTAATAACGTAAGTAGGAGCTTTTGCTAGTTTTATTTAAACTCACGTTTAGAGTACCTACTAACAGAAATATCTACAGATAAAACCTTACTCCAAGGTGTAGAAATCTCGATGCGATGAAGATTACTTAAGATAGAGATTATTTGTATCGTATATATAGTATTGTACATTCAGAACAACACACATAATATCTGAACACATGACTTTATCTCAAATAAACAAGACTTAGGTCAGTAATTTTACATGATTAAATCGATCTGTATGTTGGTCATATTAAACCTTATCCTAATCCCCCATTAACAAAGCAAAATAAATAAATAATGCTGGACAATTCACACAGCATTATCTAGCCCCATGGTAAGCAGAGCTTATGTTATGGGTACTAGATAACTGATATACATAATACAATACATTACATAGATAGATATTTTTTTATTATACATAGAAAACGACCAGAACACCCGGAACAATTATCTGCAGATCGTACACACAATTGTTCCGAGGCGGGAATTGAACCCGCAACCTCCTGCGTCGCAGGCGGACCTTCGCCCACCGCGCCACAGAGATCGTCAAAATACTTTATGAACGGATTTACCTGTAGGTAAACAAAGGGATTTATGATTATGATCATTGATATATGATTACCTATAGAGGTAATACAAGTCAACAAGATAGCATATGTCATAAGCAAGTATAATACCACGATGATGGCTACAACAAACTTAGTAAGTCATTACCATTGCTAATATCTTACGTGATAATAGATTTATACAGTCAGCATCAAAAACTATAGAGTCAAAACATTTTGCCATATTTTTATTTTATCGATTTGATAAGTGTCTGTAAGCAATCATCTACATTAAGTCAAATTGAATATACATATTTCTAGCCCATGGGTACCATTTTATGCGATAAAAAGTAGCCTACACCTATACAAAAAGACCGGTCCTTTCAGTAGTTTTAGTGTGTTAAAAAGCTAGCTGCGCCCCGCGGCTTCACCCGCGTGGAAATTTCTGCGCAATTTTACCGTGTTTTCTCACCGTTTAAACCTTCCCTGGACTACGACAAACATTTCAAAACCAAAATCAGCATAATCGGCCTAGCCGTTCTCGAGTTTTAGCGAGACTAATGAACAGCAATTGATTTTTATATAGGTAGAAGAAGATATATTGATAGATACTGTACATTTCACGCTGACTGTACAAGTATAAACTTCACCTTTACCTTGACGTTTGAGATGAATTCATAACACCAGTATTACGCTTGTACCGACGTTATGCAAATTATAATTTACTTTACAACGTCTCTGTTTACTATTTGATCATTGGTTTTATGGTCAGACCCAGAACCTGTGGATACTATAGTCGTAGGCCAATACGCGCTATAATGTGAAAATGATAGGCATAGGATTTCGCATTCATAGAAGCGGGACATAGCACTCGTTTTTAGAACGCCGCGCCGCTGTAAGCGTCAGGTGCTTATTTACAAGAAAACTACTCAGTTTAAGAAAAAACTGGTTCGAGGAATTAAATAATTAGTATAACCTACGAATCAAAACACAACTCATTTCAATAGACCGCAGGGTTCATGAGATGTCGACCAAATTATGTGCCTTGGTATATACAGTCCATAATTGACGGAGAAATCGACTAACATTGTGCATAAAAAATACATACAGCCGAACATAGAACCTCCTCTTCTGATTCTCATTCCATCGATAAAAAAAATTATAACACTACTGGTAGTTTCAAACAAAAAGTCACGGGGAAAACAGTATTCACTAAATATAATTTGATTAATAAAAACGATAATAACATTAATAAATGTATGCAAAGGAGCTGCTAACGTAACTTGAATTTATTTCTAGACGTTAAACGCCAATCTAAACCAGTTATCAAAGGGTATCTTTTATCCGTCTAGTATATTTAAAGCATAGGATTAATGGTCTAATCATAGACGTATGGCCAAATTAAAACATTAAGATAATGTTAATGTTAGATACAGATACTTATAAGATTTATTACCCATCAGTCAATTAGTTGCGGTCGTTACTGAGTCAAATATTAGCATGTCGTCATAGTAGTAAATCACTCGTCACTAATCAATTTATCAAGCAACCTTCATAAATAAATATCTATACGCGCCCAAAGTGAAATTCGAATAACTAAATATTCTTTATAAATATAGATAGACAATACTTTTATTGCACACTTAAAAATAAAACAAACAAGGTAAAAAATAATAATACAAGATATGTGACAATTTGGCGGTCTTATCGCTCAAGAGCGATCTCTACCAGACATATATATAAATACTTATTAAAGATTTTTATCGATCATTTATCGCTTACTTTTTGTTTTATTTTTCCCCTTGGTTAATATTATGTTAGCAAATCGCGAAAGCTTAAAAAGTTGTAATACTTATAAGAGATATAAGCAAAGTTATGAACGTGTATTTCTAGTTGTATTTCTCTAAACAAATAGAAACTACACTTGAGAGTACGGAGTCGCATAAAACCAGTTAGTTCTTCTGTGCACATTGTAGCTACGCCCCTTGTTTTTGTTCTTTTAATCCTACGTGTTTTTGTTGCAAAATAAAACAATTTTTTTATTCATCTAACATTTTTTATGTTTGGGACTCACTGCTTGCGCTGGGCATGTGCGTTCAGACTAAACGCATGCCCAGCGTGGGAATTATCGCATTACCCCCAATAAGACGCTTATTATGGGAAGTCCTGACGATGACGACCTGCGAAAGACTGCAGGTAGATGCCGGATGCGTCAAGCTGAAGACAGGGCGCTATGGCGCTCATTGGGGTAGGCATATGTCCAGCAGTCGACTAATATAGGCTGATGATTAATGATGATGGAAAGTCCAGCAATGGACTGGATGTATAGGCTGGTATTGTTGTTATTACTGGGGGAGCATATGTCGAGCAGTGGACGTCGTTCGCCTGAGATGGTATGATGCTATTGCTAAAACTAAAGGCATGTTAAAGTAGTTTATCTCAAACATGTGATGATTATATTATAGTTATTTATTAGGTAACTAGCTGCGTCCCGCGGCTTAGCCCGCATGGAAATCTATGTGTCAAATGGTTAATAAAACTTCCTCTTGAATCACTCTATCTATTAAAAGAAACCTCATCAAAATCCGTTGCGTAGTTTTAAAGATTTAAGCATACATAGGGACAGACAGACAGCAGCGGGAAGCGACTTTGTTTTATACTATGTAGTGATAATTCAAATTTGGTTTAGTGTACAAATCGTAGAAATGCGAGGGTCAAGATCTTAGATTGCGCAATATTAGAGAAGCCGTGGGAATTTCAATGAGTTCCGTATCTTTGTTGAACGTCACTATAATTATTTAAAATGCTAAAAATGCACGATTTTTTGTATTAAGATAAAATATAATGACAAAAGGCTATAAGGAATCCGATTAGCACTAAGATATATTATAAAAAATAAAACTAGGGAGTCCAATTAAAATTTAAGAGTTATACCCCGAAAGGCCGAAGCTGGCGTAACTCCGGTAATGACAGGCTATTACACTACATTAAATAAATAAATAATAAAAATAAATAATGCTGGACAATTCACACAGCATTATCTAGCCCCATGATAAGCAAAGCTTGTGTTATGGGTACTAGATAACTGATATACATTTTACAATACATTACATAGATAGATATTTTTTATTATACATAGAAAACGACCAGAACACCCGGAACAAATATTTTCAGATCGTACACACAATTGTTCCGAGCCGGGAATCGAACCCGCAACCTCCTGCGTTGCAGACGGACCTTCGCCCACCGCGCCACATCGTACGTCAAAATTGCCGATTAAAAATCTAACGATTGTCAAAAAGGCGGAACTTATCAAAAATTCGCGTTCCACTATAATGCGTTGTCAGGGACAACTCGACCGACCCTCGCATTTCCACAATTTGTTATAGACGTCATTTTACGTCATTCTATCGTTATTTTGTACAGAGATAAACACCAATAGGATAGCGGATGGTATCTACTTATAATTACAAAAGTCATAACTTTCCTTAACCGTTTTTTGTGTGTATAACCATGATAGTTTCAGAAGTTTTACTTATAATTAAATCTATATTTTACTCCAGCGTGCCACGACGTACTCGTACCTACTTAAGAAACTAAGCTAAGCTTACAACCTTTTGCTACGCGTTTTTGCAAGCTTTGCTGAGCTTTGATTGAGCTGTTCCATTCTTTTGAAACCCCGGCTTGACGCTAGAAAAGCCACGATAAAAGATTCTTGATCATTCAATTAAGAACATGAAAAAATCGTCCAAAATAACCCTTTCGCGATACCTATTGCTTGTCTGTAAGAGATTTTTACCTGAGCAACTACTAGAAGCGATTGAATTGTTTCACGGTTGCTTAGAACAAAGGACATGCGCAAAAGCATTCATCCAAAAACGAAACAAAAAATCTCAATTCAGTTCATTGCTCTGACCGGAACCAAATCAACAGGTCAGTGCTGTACAAATTAAAGTAGAACAATTAAGTAATTAAGGTTTGTTTACATTTTCACAAACAAAATATTGCCAGTAATGTATATTAGACGACTGATTTGGCGTGGCAGGCGTAGGTCCGCCTGCGACGCAGGAGGTTGCGGGTTGGTTGGGTTCGATGTCCGCGTTGGTCTAATTTTTGAACGATCTAAAAATATTTATTTCGTGTGTTCTGGGTATTTTCTATGTATACTAAACAAATATCTATCTATGTAATATTTTATATTAAATATATTAGCTTGGGGCTAGACGATGCTGTGTGGATTCTCCAGCACCTATTTATTTAGCTATATTCACATATCCTGCATACGTAGCTCGCTATGTTGCCATCAGATGGCTCGGGAGTTAGAGATTACGTTGAATAGAAGTAGAGAAAGAAAACAAGGTAAACGGACCCCATCATCTGATGTCTCTTGTGAAAGAGAGGGATGTAAAATGAATAAATAATCATCATCTCATGATGGTACCAAATTAAGCAAAATGATTCTGATGATACAACGGTACCTAGTTATGTACCTTTTAAATTTCCAAAGCCTATTTTAGCTACTCTAGGTAATAAACGCAGAAAATTCATTAGCATAAATTGAAATCTACCAAATTGAAACCGCGTGAAATTACACAAGTAAATTTGATTTTGCAGTAATTTTAAACCACGATCAAATTACGTGTAATCGCCTTTATATACATATACTGTCTACATATACTGTCTGTCGTATTATCAAGGGTGAAATAGGAAAGCTTTTCAGAAGTGATCTGACGAAAGTGGAATCTGACGGATGTGTTCTAAATCATATTTTCGCTGTATTTTCCGCACAACACAATTTTGTTAGGAAGTCGGTACATACTCTCGTCCTTATTTAATTTGTACCCTCGACGAATAGGCTTGTTATAAATAAATAATGCTGGACAATTCACACAGCATAATCTAGACCCAAGCGAATTAGAGCCTGTGTTATAGGTACTAGATGACTGATAATTTGATACATTATATTACATAGATAGATATTATTAATTATACATAGAAAATACACAGAACAAATATCTTCAGACTGTACAAATATTTATCCTAAAGTAGGAACCTACAACCTCCTGCATTGCAGGCCGACCTTTGCCCGCTGTTCCACAGAGGTCGACAAAGTTAAACGTCTGAATCATTCTCTGTGTCTGTCGGTGGTAGGTATGTGGTATTATCATATCACCCAAAAGGATGAACTGATTTGATTTAGTTTTATTTGTTCAAAACGTGCCATCATTGAGAGTTCTTGAATATGTGTGGAGAGGACCCCTACAGCCGATCTCAAGGTAAAATCAACGAGTATTATTTCCTCAAAAATTTTCTCAATTCAACGATCTACTGTGACGAATAAAAACTGACGTGAACAACAGATTTGTCATGCAAAATAGTCAAGCATAGGGGTAATAAGGATAACATGACAAACGTATTTCGACTTGCTTAGGTTAGGTATTTGTGCCGTACAATATTAGAAAAGGAAAAGTGAGACACTAAAAGATTTCACTATTCAACAAAAGATTTTCTAGAAAGCTAGCTATCCATTCTGTGAAAGGCGAAGAAAAATGTTGCCCGCTGTTGAACTTGCCATTTGCCAAACAAGGTATTTTTTATCATAACCACCGCTTGGCAGGCAGATTGATCACAACCCCAGTAAGCGTGTTAAAAATACACAGGAGGAAGCAGTTGCCCTCCCTCTCGTACGTTCCCTTGTATTTGTATTTCTTTATTAATCAAAAAGTTTACTTTTTTTATTTAGAAGGTACTGTAAAACCAGAGGCGACACCCCTTTGTCGGCTCTTACTACGTCCACGGGCGAGGTAAGGGGTCCATTCTTACGCCGCGAACAATGTAGGTACAGAATATTCCCCTCTTTGATAGATAATACAGGTATACCAAAAGAGGTACTATGTACTAGAGAAACGGTAGGTAGCCGTTACTTTGTTCAAAGTAAGATTTTTTCAACTGTAATTTTAATTTCTTAGTAATTACCCGAGTGTGAGGGCTTACCACGAAGCTTACGCACTATAAGAAAAAAACCTTAAAAGCATTTTGTTTAATAAAATTATTAGTATTCATTATAAACTAATAAGCTTAATTTGAAGGGAAGGACATTACTTATCTGTGGGTGATCCCAACTCAATCTGTGTATGGCTAACACATACGAGTATGTAGTCATTATAGGAAAATGTCATTGGATTACATTACACGAGGAAAAATATTATTTTCTATCCCGATAGCATAGTTAGGAATTATTTTGGATTTCCAAATTTGTTAATCGAATTATCGCAAGTTTTTGATAACTTTCATAATGAATTTCCTTATAAGTTTTGAGAGCCATAAAAGGGAAGGCGCTTTTTGGAAACTTTAGGATTAGGAATCAGGATTAGCGTAAACTTTGTGAATATACCAGTAGAAATAAAGCAACTTGATGGAATGATATTTAAATGTAAGTTAAGGAAATGGCTAGTTGATAAAACTCACTACAATTTAAAGGAGTTTTTGATAATTAGATTATGCCTAGATTAAGATTAATATAGGTTAAGATAACTATGATGCTTATATGAGTAAAATAATATTTTGGTATAACTTTGAACCTATGTTAATATATATATTTTTTAATTGTATGTCCGAATAGGATTAAATTGTTGATACTATATTTTAATTATAAGACCTTCATGTAACTATGATTCACACAATTTTACAATAAATTTATTCTTATTCTTATACCATATCGACAAAAATATCGATATTCTTGAGGCCCTTAGGTAATTGGTATTGTAATTGTACCTAAAATATTTTATTTTTATATTTATATTTATTAAAAAACAGGTACAAGGGTAGTAAATAAGAGAAAAAAACACATTTCACGAATTTCGGCTTTATAATAATAATAGTAGGATAAGAAATTAGCCAGCAGAAATGGTGGAACTAAAATAGTGGAATAAAACTGTCCTAGTACTTAGGTTAGTAATTTTCTGATTAATATTCGGTTAATAAATAATTTAATTTAAAAAATTGAATGAAAAAAAAAATCTCTGGCGGTAAGCAAACTCTAGAATGAAAAACAGATTATAAACAGCTACATAATATAAAGCCGGATATTATGAATTTTCATTGAAACTAGAACTCAATGGCATATCACTACCTACAAAAGATAATATGCTACTTACTACTACCTACTTAATTATGCGTTATAATTCCGTGTTAATTTTACCGATAGTGTTCAAATGTGTTTGAGAACTGGTTATTATTTACTGTCCGTTTGGACGCAGGACCACTCGCTTACATGAGTAGTGTACCTACTGCATTCCGAGGCTTTTGCTTTTTTAGCTAATCTTCCTCAAACGCTTTGAACTTGCAGAAACTGGGATGACCTTTTGCATATAAAAGACTAGTTTCAACCCGAGGTTTCGCTCGTGTTGTGTCTATGGAACCGTTGAATATTTATTTCCATACCATTGGAACTGATTTATGGAAAAGTAGCCAATAGATAGCTAAATAGAAAACACTTTATTATACCACACAAAAAAAGAAAACAATACACAAATACTTATAGAATAGAGGAAGTATAAAGGGCGGCCTTATCGCTAACAGCGATCTCTTCCAGGTAGCCTTAGGCTGGACTAGACATGAAAGGACAATAAAGCCTTTATTTAATTCCAGGCTTAGATTTTCATCTGTACTATTTCAGCCTCACCCGTTCAGCAGTTTTGGCGTGAAGAATTAACATACATCAATTCGTCCATCCATCTAAACATCTAAGCTTTAGTTATTTTTTTAATATTAGTGTGATGCATACAGCGAATATTTAGTAAGTGATAGCTGACAATGATTCAGAAAAGTAAAGACTACATTTGTTGATCAGGGCACAACTGAGATATCTTTGGGGAATCCCCTGCGGAATCAAACTTCCCCAGGGGAAAGCCTTAGTCTGAGCCTTAGTGCCGCGTGTAAACGTTGTAGCTGGTTTTTGCCCAGAACGTTTTGCAATGAGGCACGTCATAGTAAAATAAATAATACTGGAAAATTTACACAGAATCATCTAGCCCCAAGCTAATCTGAGCTTGTTTTATGGGTACTAGGTGATTGAGGTATTTAATACAATACATAATTTTTTTTTTATTTAACATAGAAAACACTCAGAACACCCGCAGATACAAAAATTTGTCCCGAGGCGAGAATCGAACCATCATTCTGTGTCGCAGGCGGTCCCTCGCCCGCTGTGCCACGTATGTCGTCGTATAACACAAAATGCCGGTTGATAGCTGTCAGAGATTTAACAATACGCGACATATGAGACATAGTAAATCTTTACCACACTAATCTGCATCTTCGTTCATTACAATATTCGATAATAACTAATTGTTATGCGCGATTTACGTCGTACGTCCATTCACCGGAACGGACGATGGTATTGAGACGTCATAGGTTCTAAAAGATTTACTGAAACATGTGCTGAATGGAACACGAGTGTTTGATGCTGGAACTTGTTTTGTTTTATTTTTGTGCAATGGAGTCAATTTACTTCTATTTTTAAATGTAAATATTTCAAAGGCTATTTGTTTTTTGAGTTTTACCCGCACAAAATAATGTAATTGTTACAATTACAAGTCCTTATAGAACTTCATTCAAAAGATTTCAACGATCAAATACCACAGAGACGAAAGAGATACTCACTTATCGCATGATTGTTTTTATCAATAAGCGGGAGACTTGCAGGCTTCTGCAGCAACTCTTGCAGCTCAGGCTGCGGCTCCAACTGGTTACTCTTCATCTTTCACTTTCACTCATCAAATCTTATGTCACTTGCTCATCACTTGATTTCGTATCACTTATATTACTCACTTTTAGTTGATTGTTACACTTATTTGTCGCTTGTTTTGTTGGGTATGACGAGTTGCGGAGGCATCGTAGGGAAGTGCCGCGTTGCGAGCAGGTATTGGCTTTATGTTGGACGCGAGACTACGAGCTGAGTGCCGAGCGTGGACTGAGAGCGCCGGTCAAGGGTAAGCTGGACCAAGCCGCTTCGAGATTTACCTACGACAATAGTATCACCGGTAGCACGCCGCTGACTCGCCTTAATTACCTTATTGTTCCAACCCAACAATATTAGCAATATTTACAGGTAATCAAGGTTTCGTGAAAGTAGATGAAGCGAAGGTTAAGGCGCATTTACACAGTGGATCCGTTTTTACAGGACAGTTTTTTACGGATACTTCGCTATTGGAAACAATCTTTTACTAGATTCGGAATACTGTCGGGTCTATGAATTCGCTCCTACAACTACAAAACCGTCACGTCACGGTAAAAATAATGTCCTACAGGATACAGTATCCATTTTACAAAACGGATACTGTGTGAATACGCCCTTAGTACCTCACAGATCTAGTCAACCATTTTATTATTTTGATATAATAAGATAGATAGATAGAAAATTATTTTATGGCACACTTAAAAATAAAACAAACAAGAAATATTTTCTTTCAATTATGGGTAATATTTTCTTAATTCCTAAAATTTTTCAGCACTCGGGGTTGCAATTAAAAATATTTAAAGCTTCCCTTGTATTGATTCATGCCATTGACCAGCAGTCATAGAATATCCGTCTACATTCGCTACATAGCATAATCCGTTAATTGGGTAGGTAAGTTCCATAGACCGGATTATAATAATCAACTCAATGACAAGACAGTCAGTAGTAACTTTATGATATTTAAATCCTTTAATGCGTCACTTTGTTATAGTCCTACGCTGTAATATAACGCTTCTTAACGACTTCTCCTTTTTGACAAATGATAATAATAATAAATTGTTTATTCCAGACTTAATAGGTCCATAGGTTATGCGATGTAATGCGCATAAAATTTTACCTACATTAAAACCAAAAACATCTGCTTATAAATCAATGACCCAATCGGCGCCGGCGGCACCTCAAAAAAGTCCTACATGACAATTCAATGTGAATATATGTACATAAGCGGTGAATGACCACGTTATTCCTCGTCAGCAAGTAAAGTCCCGAGCTTTGATGACGTCTTAATTTTTTTTGGGAGTAATAAAGAACGAAATAGTATCTAGGAAACAGCGGTTTTCGAAGAAATAAAGAGTTAAGAAAACAGCCTGACGCCGTTTTTTTACGAGCTTTAAAATAGCCTTCTTCTAAGAAGCAATTTAGGTTGGTATTTTATTGCGGATGGACACACCTCAATGTACCGATACCTACTGACTGTGTTAGTAGGCCTATCATCTAGCCCCAAACAAAGCAGAGCATATTGTGTTTTGGGTACAGTTTTTAACCGACTTCAAAAGAAAGATCATGTTCGCCGATTTCTACGTCAATCGTGGCCCGATTTTTGTTACTGTATGGAAAAGGTTTTTTTATGAGACCATCCTGTCACATAAAACAAATATTCCCGAGTATATTCGATAAGTGTCGCGTTAAACTTAAAAACATTTAAAGTTATAACACTTTAAATTTTCACTGTTTGTTAAGTTTTAGTAAGTATTTTGAAAACAATCCAATTATTTATCGCGTTTTCTCAAATGAACCACGCCTTGAGCAATCGAGAGCTTTGAACGATAGAATGCGGATCTCCAATAAAATCACCGAATTTGCTTATAATCGCATCGTAAAACCAGTCCTTTAATTTTGTTGCCTCAAAATCCTTGACTCCCTACAAATGTATATTTCATCTTTATTATAAGTAGATAAGTAACCTACCTAAGCTAAGGTCTCGTACTTGATGAACGAGTCTATGAAAATTTATGATTTATGAACCTACCTACCATGCAAAATGTACTCGCAAATATTGATCTCAGCTCTTTTTTGTGTTTTTATAGAGGCTCTATACAGGCTGTCAGATCATAATAAGCTCCAAGCTTATGAATATTTTTAATTAAGAAATAATGTAACAAGGAATTTTATGTAAAAATATTTGTTCACATCGCTTTACCTTGTTGTTTATTAAATTTAATAGTTATGGATTTATGCATTTTATACATTCATTGTAGCTGCGTATCTAGGCATAAAGTACTGTTCAAAGAGAACACAATATAGCTGTTCAGATCTACGCGGTATTTGCTACCCAGTGCGGTTGTAGTCATCATCAGCCTATATTAATCCACTGCTGGACATAGGCCTCCCCCAATGAGCGCCATAGCGCCCTGTCTTCAGCTTGACGCATCCAGCATATACCTGCAGTCTTTCGCAGGTCGTCATCCCACCTGGTCGGAGGGCGTCCTACACTACGTTTACCGAGTCGTGGTCTCCACTCAAGAACACGTTTGCCCCAGCGGCCGTCGGTTCTTCGCGAGATGTGGTCGGCCCACTGCTACTTTAGCTTGCTAATTCTCAGAGCTATGTCGATAACTTTGGTTCTCTGTCGGATGTATTCTTTACGAATCCTATTCTTCAGAGAAACTCCGAGCATAGCTCTTTCCATAGCTCGCTGAGCGACTTTAAACTGATGGACCAGCCCTATCGTGAGTGTCCACGTCTCAGCTTCGTAGGTCATAACGGGTAGGACGCACTGGTTGAAAACTTTCGTTTTCAAGCATTGCTGTATGGATGAAGAGATGTTGTTGTATTCGCTACTAAGTGCGGTAGCTGTAAGTTTCTCTTAGTTTGGCGCTCAGTTTGACGCTGTTTACTTGATAAGCTGAAGCAGATACTGAATGTAGCTAGCGCTCTGGGTAGTTAATACCGCCTATATCTGAACTGAACAGACCTATAAAGTAAATGTGGACATTTATTATAATAAAAAAAAAAACTATTTAACTGCGTCTGCTTGGGGGCACAATTCTAGATTAAACGAGTTTTGAGTTATCCTTAACTTCTCACTGCAGAACAGATCACTACGCATGGGTGAAAATCTGTTGACGCTGTATAAATTATAAATGTCAAGATACTTAGGCTTAAGGTAAGCGCAGTCACGGATAAGAGTGTGTCAGACTTTATAATG
Organism: Eupithecia dodoneata; assembly: GCA_947044415.1. NCBI lineage: Eukaryota > Metazoa > Arthropoda > Insecta > Lepidoptera > Geometridae > Eupithecia > Eupithecia dodoneata. The sequence goes on from OX345665.1 coordinate 5,790,948, forward strand.
TGCGTATAGCCTATATTCATTAGGTGCAGAGCGAATGAAATAACATCGCAGCTAATAAATGAAGTTCTTGGTGTAGATATTCCTACTTAATTAGGTTCTAAATGAATGTTGGTGAGTTCCTATGTTGGATATTACAAGTAGATACTCGTACCTATGTTCCTACAGATAAATCTTTAAGGTTTTTGTTATTATAGTGCGTAAGGCCTCGCACTCGGGGTAATCTCTAAGAAATTTATTAATATCCAAAAAAAAAACGATTTCCGCAGGACTTGAACACGCGAACCTTCCCTAAGAGAACGCTATTACTAAGCCACGAACATAAGTAACAAGTAACGCAGAGTTGAAAATCTTTGAGACTTCCTAAGGACTCTAGCGCCGTTAGCTAGATAAATCTTTACCTGACATTCACTCGGGGATGTAAATGGACGAACACGCCAGATAACGTTATAGGTCATACAAAAATAAATAAAATAATTTAGGTATCTAGTATACATTGTGTGAGACCTTTGCACAATTATAGTTATAAGTCTTTTACATAAAGATTGGCATTGAAATGTCATGTTGACAACTACGATCTGTTCAGGACAGCATAACATTTTCAATCCCAATCTTTATCTACACGACATAAAAACGCTTATTATTCTCCTATAGAAACTAAACCGCCGCCGCCGCCGCGTCGTCGTCCTCCGAAAGAGAAATATCTGAGGTCTATGTGATTAACCAAGTTATTTTAACGAATGGAACCAGTCTTAGAAAACCCGTAAGTAATTATACATACCTACGTTAATAATAACAGACTGTGGCTCAATTAATCGATCTGTCAGGCAAGTTGGTTGTTATTAAGTTGGATCTGGTTTTGCAGCAACTCCCACGCGTTTAAATTGAAACCTTAGCAATATTATTTATTTACCACTGCGGTGTTTATCCAGTATTGTAACAAAAACATACCACCTGTTTGTGGTATGTTTCTGTTACAATCAAGGTACGTTTAACGCATTCACTGCCCAGCATCGGCGTTATGACTCGGGGAGGGGCGCGCCTATGGGCGATGCACTATGGAGCTGCAGATGGTCCATGCGCGTCTTGAGCTGTCAAACTGTTTCGTCTTAATCCAGCACTACAGGAACAGAAAATTCATCCAAGAATAATAGGGAATGCTGCGTCATTCCTAGGAATGCCTTCAGGTTCGGGTTAGCTACGAACCTAGTGTATGTTGGAAGATCAACAACTCTTCAACGTGAGTGAGGTTCAAGTCCCGCCCGTTCCTTTGCACCTTAAGCTTATTCTAGCTAGGTCTCAGGCTGTGAACTATCTAGCATTATCTATTTATTTAATTCGTTGTTGGCGTGAAGTAGTATCAAATATCCAAACTTACTACGCATCACATTTGTATAGTGAGTGCGAAAGTTAGTAAGTTTGTTTCTTCGCGCCAACAAGGGTCTGTGGCTTGACTTATTGGCTAATATCGTTATAATTGTAGGTATTATACGTTGTAGGTTTATGTATTTTTGTATTTGGTTTTCCTTTAAAACTAAAAATGTTGTTTATGAAACTTGGTCTACTCATTCATAGTGGTCAGCCTTTTATAAAGATAAAATCACACTCATTCATAGGTATTATGCGGTTTGGGCTTACAGCGGAAACTATTATATTTTTTGTAGGTATACCTCCTTTACCTACAAAACTATTTTCTTCGTATGTCTTTATTATTTTTCTGTATCAGCATAGATCTATGTAAAATTTGGGTGAATTCATTGTTATTTTTAACGGACGAGGTTCTATGTTAGGCTGTTGTATGGTTTTTTTATTTATTTATATTTGTTGGTTTTTCCGTCACTAATGGACCAACTTCTGTTTTTTTTTATTTATATAAAACAAAACGGAGTGGAAGGAGAAAAGGGAGGCCTTTGCCCAGCAGTGGGACAATAATGGCTTAAAATAAATAATAAAAATAAAACAAAACATTTCGCGGTGGAAATGTGCTACTGACCTAAGTGAAGTTGCATGTATAGAGCGTTTTGACCTTATTTTGTGATGAGCGCGATTATATCGCAGGCCAGCTTATCTTAGTAAGACGACGGTCTTATCGTTGAATCTATGCAACTTGAACGTTTGGAGAGAATTGTGAAGAGCAAAACAAAGTGAAAAAGAGAATTTCATTGTTTAAAACACCGACTTCAAATCCCTTAGTAATTATAATAACACAAAACACAAATACAAAAAATTTATTTACTAAAAGTTTACAAATAATATCACCTTTTTACATATGTACATATTCTTACATTTTAGAGTTGATTGGTTGAGGTGTTGCAGTTAACAGTGACCCCCGCACTAGGCTAGGCCTGTTTCGCGAGGGCACACAGTTTTTAAGGTTTTTGATACAAATACAGTAAGTATTAGTAAGTAAGTATAATACTCTCCCAGACGAGACCACCTCAGCATCATTCTGCATACAATACCTTGCTAAAGAATTTTCCAAATCTGTCTATAATTTAAACTGGCGAACATACATACAGCCGAACAAACTCCTCTTTTCGTTTTCGTCGTCGGTTAAAAACGGGAATTTAATTTCTGCATAATTTTGGGTGTCAAATGTAGGTAGTTTTTACCGAAAACCCGTTAGATAAGATGGACCTTATCAGGGCAAATGGCGTTGTATAAAGTGGTTTCGGCTATCTATATTTTAAACTAGATTCTGCCCGCGGCTTCGAACGCTTTGTTTCTATGGAAACGTTTTAAGGTTATTTCTATCCCATGGGAATTGATTCATGGGATATAAAGTAGCCTATATCTTTTTTCTAGACCTAAAACAATACCTGTATGCTAAATTTTACCCCGGTCCGGTCATTTGTTTTGGCGTGAAGAAGTAACAAACATCCAAACCTTCGCAATTATAATATTAGTATGTTAATGCGATTAAATATAACCTATAAATCAACTTTAACCACCCAATACAATCAGAGCTATTATGAAACATAGTAAGTCATTTTCTAAGATTAATTAAAATGCGTTGTGCGTTTAATTTAAACTATTTTCCTTAACTCACCAACAAATTACTACGTTTACATTGTTTTTTAGAGTTTTTTTTTAAACTAGTTGTTTATATAACTTAATTCATCTAATATATTATAAAATAAATATAATAATTGGATGAAACTAAATTATATATAAATAAATATGATTTAGTTTCATCCAATAATATCTGTAGGAACCCCTTATTGGGTGAAGGCCTCCTCCAAAGATGCCCAATATGCCTATGTGTCTCTGTCATTTTCCTTTTAAAGGAAGGTAAATAATAGGTAGTGTGGTAAGGTACCTCTACCATGGATCCAGTTAACTACCGTTTCAGGTGGTGGCGGTAGGTATTAGCCTTACAAAGGAATTTTCAAACTTAATTAAAGGTTGTGGTACCTCTTAAGCTTTTTAAATCTGTCAAAGGTACCTAAAGTGTAAAAGCCTTTTTGGTTTATTTATACAGCGGATGCAAAACCTGAGTTTGGTGGCCACGAAGAGCAACTTCTGATCTTTGTCTAAACAAAACAAAAGAAAAAATGTTCAAAGGTATTTAAAAAAAATAGGTTAAATAAATCATCACCATGACAATGGATTTATGAAAATTCCTTTTGATAACGTAATATTATTTATATCCGACATAATTTAATTATTTTGAAAAGATCAGAAACCGAATTAAAATTCTTTAATTTTACAATTTTATGAAGTTTTGTGTGGTGACAAATTAATAGGTAAGTACTTATACCTCGGGAATCATTTAATTTTATGAGACCATCTTGAGGTCTTCCATTATATACCTACATTTTAATGTTTTTTTATTTATATTAGCTTCATAATAATGCATATCTACAAATCCCCACGTTCAATCCAACGATCCTATCCATCCACGGTAGTCTGGTAGAAATCGCTCTTGAGCGATAAGACCGCCAAATTGTCGCATATTTTATTACTTTTTATCTTGTTTGTTGTTTTGTTAAGTGTGTAATTAAGAATTTTCTACCTATTTATCTATCCATTATACACAAGAATTGAATCAGTAGGTACAGCCGAGCATCCTCCTCCCTTTTTCAAAGTCGGTTAAAAATAGGTGTCGGCCGCAGACCCAGACGCATTATTTAATAAGTAGAAACATTGGCCTGCTAACAGTACCTATTCCTACCTGCTTGCGATGCCAGAATGATTCACAGGGTTTTGAGTAACAGATTTGTTGAAGGGAAATTCCCATTTCCTCAGTTGTTTCACATGTAGCGCTAGGTAGAGTTAACATTAATTTACATACTTCGTAGGTACCTTTAAAATTGAATATAATCTTTACATAGTATAAAATGAAGTCCCCTCCGCTGTCTTTTCGCTTAGATCTTTAAACTACTCAACGGATTTTAATGCAGTTTTCAGCAATAGATAGAGTGATTCAAATGGAAGGTTAAAATCGTGCGAAGATAAGGCGGATCGCTAGTGTTTTATAATTATTATAATTTATTATAGGAGCCTTTAGATACGTACGTAGTAACTTGAGAAAGGGCGTCAAGCAGCCTACCGTGACGCTAGGAAGTAACTAGGTACGAGTACCTTCCTACTGTAATAACAAGGGCAATGGCACCCAAGTTATTTACATTTACTTTTACAACGAACTTCCTACTTTGAGGCTAATTACTTCATTAGTTATGATTTTGTGGATAAAATAAGCGGGTTTTTGAAGGTCTTTCTATTTTTTAAGGTCTAAATGTTGTGCCTAAGCTTGAGAGGTGGATATGTACGAATATCCATCTCTCATGTAGAACAATCTACGATTTCCCAAATATGAGGCTCCATACGTATTTTGTTGCTGTTTCACATCAAATGAAATGGAACGCGTTATGCGCGAGAAAGCGCGTCTAACCATCAATTACATTAGAGTTAAATACGATAGTGTTACCATTTTTTTGGTATCTACTATATAAAGCTGAGCCTGCGTGTACTTCCAAATAGGAGTTTTACCTGATTTTAAGAGTTTTATCATGATATAATACCTACCCGATGTCAATGAAATTTACTACATGTAGTTTCCAAATGAATAGGACAGTAAGTTTGCATGAGGGTTTAGGCATCTGCAGCTAGCTTCAAAAACGACTTCGAATCCCTTCATTTTACACTGCTTTACGGGATAAATACGCTTACAATCCCGCGGGGAAAAATTTGGGACCACCTCGGGATTATTCTTAAAAACATTCGATAACCGTAGGGGAAATCAACGAACATAGCACCTTCTTCTTTTTTCGAATCCGGTTAAAAATATAACCTTTTAGCGGCAAATAAAGGTCAACTTTATTCAATAAAAAACAATCAAGAAAATTTTCTAGGATATTTAAATAAAAACCGTATTGACAATTAATTAATTAACTTTATAATGCTGATCGTGATCGAAGTGGAACATTTAACTTAAAAGGCCAGTTTAAAATGTATCTCATTCAAGTAACTTCCCATTAAGTTTCAGAGGTCAATCTAAAGCCATTGTGTTGTGGGTTGGACAACAAAATCATAATTTAATTAAGTGATCTAACTCTAGACCCTTGACATTGGTGATCGTTATCTTATTGTTTATTCAAATAAAAACCAAGGAAGTTAAAATGGTAAGAGGTCTCATTGAGAGGACGAATTATAACCAAAGTTTTGGTGGCCATTCGATAAATACAAGCCCAGAGCTTGCTTTCGTTCCGGAACAAGTTAAGTCTATTTTTCTAGGCTATCTACCTCTAGATAGATTCATCATCAGCATTATATTAGTCCACTGCTGAATATTGGCTTCATAGGCCCCGTAATAAACGCCAATAGCACCCTGTCTTAGCTTGCCACAACCAGCATCCGCCTGCAGTCTTGCAGCTAAATACATTGCATTGTAACATATCTATATCACTTTATCCTGATGAGGCCTAATAGCGCTGGCGGCGTAAGAATCGACCTCTTCTACTTAGCCAGTAGATGTCCATATCTGCGACGAAAGGTAAAATCCACCAGAAGCGCAGCAGTTTCCTTTTATTTATTCATATTTAATACATTGCCCACCATTTCATGACGTACACGCCTATGTTTGCCTTCTCTTACTGTCTATGGCTGGGCGATGAGTAGGTCAACCTGCACAAGTAACCCTTGTTGGCTATTCGAGGCATCAGCAGAGGGAGGCCTTTGTTTAGCAGTTGACGTATGGGCTGATATCATCAATAGACTGCAATCTTTCATCATCATTTGCAGCTGGTTTTACCCACTGCTGGGTTAAAGCGTCCTCTTCGTTTGACGCCCTCCCTGGGGCCAAATTCTGCTTTACAATCGCTTGAGTAGGTACATATGTATCACAATAGTAGAATCATCCATAGATTAAAGAAAAGAAACTCTGTCTAGAATACTTGCACTGCTACTTGCACTTAGAGATTGATAGAATGGTTTCAACCTTGCTACTATTAACACATGTCTCTTCACCTGTAGTTTCTTTCATCAAAGGTAAAATGCCAAAGTGTGTCATTCTAAGACTGTGCCATTATAATGGTGAATTAATTAATTTAGTTAATTTTAGTTGAGCACTGTTTTGGTGCGTCGACGACATAGTAGTACGCGCCTTGAGACGTCACTTTACTAGAAATAATTGATGAAATACTTTAAAAAAAATCGAACTACTTTACACTAATTCAAATTGTAAATACATACTAGTTCTCGCCTTGAGACGTCACTTTACTAGAAATAATTGATGAAATACTTAATAAAATCTAACTACTTTACACTAACTCAAATTGTAAATACATACTGGTTCTCGCCTTGAGACGTCACTTTACTAGAAATAATTGATGAAATACTTTAAAAAAATCGAACTACTTTACACTAACTCAAATTGTAAATACATACTAGTTCTTATTTGTTTCTCTTATTTTATTGTACTGACTTTGTTAATAAAAGTACTACTTTATTTAATAATTTCTATGGTACTCAAACCTACAGTAAGCATGTTGCGGTGTGAAAAGTATGGCTAATGCTTTAAATTCATCTCCTTAATAATTTGATTGTTTTTATAAACTAAAAATCGACTTTGAATCCCTTACTGTTTTTAAGTGCTGCAGAATAGATAACAATTTCTCGGAAAAAAAATTTAAGCGACCATCTAGAGATCATTCTCTATACTACAATAGCGAAACCTTTTTAAAAAAGACCCTTATTTAACTTATATGCAAATAGCCATAGCAGAGGATGAAGCGCAACACAAGCAGGCAAGAGGCAGTGTGGGGTTCTTGATTCATAAAATAAACCTTTGAATTCCAAATTCAGACTCGACGAACTTAAACAAAAAAAACATAGGTACATACAGGCAAACACTGAAACTCCTCTTTTCTTAGTCGGTAAAAAAAGGTACATTATGTAACCAGTTCCTAAGTTACTGAATGATAGAGTAGATTACAGCTATGTAGAAACATTATGTCTCAAATCATTATGTATCAAAATGGTTTCTTAATCTTGAATTCTAAATTACAGAATTAACCTCTAGATCAATAAAAGGTGTACCTACTGCATAATATTTGTGAAGGTTTGCCAAGTAATAAAAACAACTACAATACGTACAAAAATCCTTTATTCAGCAGTTGCTTTCTGGGCCTTCTTAGCCATTTTAGCCTTAACACGCATTTGTTTCTTCTCTTGTGGTGTTTTCTTCAGTCCCTTCATCTTGCGTGTCTGAATACGACCAATATCCTGTTTTCCCATGTGCACACGGCCAAGTTTAGACCCAAATGCATCTCGGGAAATGTTCTTCTTTTTGATAGTCTTGACTTCTTTAGGTATCTTGCAGGCCTCTTTGAAGAGATCTGCAGCTGCTAGTTTTGTTCTTCTTAGTTTGAAGTCTATAGAAGGTCCTGGAAAGGCAGATTGAAATTGTTTATGTCCAGTCTTTAAAAGAGATTCTGAGTAAACATTAAGCTGGGAAGTGGGGACTAAATGGCTATGTAGAGAAGTTACTTAATAGGGTTCAAGCTGTTCCATTGTGTGAAAAGAATAGGCATAGGTTTTTGGAAACGGCGTAAGCGCAAAAATCAAGGTATTGCTTATTTACAAGAAAACTACACAGCTTATGAAGAAACTGGTTAGAGGAACCTAATAATTATATTAGTAATAACTTATGAATCAAAACATAAAGTAATTTCAATAGACTGCAGTGTAGAGTTCATGGGATCTCGGCCAAATGATGTGAGAAACAGTGCACTTTTATGATAAATTTTAACCTTCTTTTTTCACAATCGTAAAAACTTGCACAATCAAGGTTACAAAGAAAATAATTGTTGAATGTTATGTACTTAATTCAAGTTTTCTACCACAGGGATTCCGTGGCAACTGAGATCTTCTAGGCTTTCGTTTGACAACCAAACTCATTATGTAAGCCTCTTTAATCAAGAAAATCTTCGATTGACACAATCAGGTGGTCATCATCACTAACAGCCTCTACCAGTCCACTGCTTGACATAGGTGTTCCCTGATAAGCACCTTATTGGCTCTTGTCATGGGGATAATTCTATAACCCCCAACCAGAACATGTGGGTGGTAAGACTATCTATTTTACTACAACAAATATCATAAGTTTAGAAATTCTAGCTAGGTTTGTAGTTTACCCTCTTACATTAATAATGAGTTCTTAACTAACCTATCTCTTCAAGCTCAACCCTAGGTGTGCGCTGGCCGCTCTTTTTAAGTTGTATCCTGTATGACCTCAAGTAGACAGCACCATCATCTGTAGCTGTGAAACTTAGGACATGTTCCAAGCCTTGCAGTCTGACAGTTTCAATCTGAAATTAAGTAATACAAATAAGATTTAACCTGTAGAAACCTGTAGAATGGCCATTTTTCCAGACAAGGCACTTAGATTTGTCCTAATGCAAGCGGATAAATAATTAGTAATATGGGTTGTTATTTTACAATGATAACTTTATAGTACTTTTTTATAGGAAGTATTATAAAAGATTGTCACCCTTTACTACCTTTTCTCTGTGGAAGAAATCTGTGAAAAGTGATTTCAACTGTTTCAGTTCCTGATTTAATTCCCACGCTGGCCCATTGAACAATAAACAGGGCTTCAATCCAGGTAGTACTTTCATGTTCTGGAACTCTGACATAGCCTTGTAACTATCAGCTCCAAGTTCAATCATATCAAGTATTCCATAGTCGAATGTGCGTCCTAATATTATGTTATGTGGTCTTTTCTTAGTGTGTGTACCTACGCCGAATAGGGCTGCTTCTTTCTTGTAGCATAACCTGAAAAAAGTTTAGTTCTTTGGTTACTTATAATGGTCCCTGTATAGAATCATGTACAAGCAAGGTTGATGCCATACACATATTCGGTATAACAAAATTTTCTTACTTTTCAATGAGTGTGGCATCTTCAAACGGCACAAAATCATTCTTGCGTGTGAGGTACGCCGCGTCAGGCTTTTTCAAATTGTACATGTCTTTGAGAATCTCTCGTGTGCGTTCTGAAGGCTTACGTCCTTGCATGAAGATACATTGTTTAGGTCCCTCAACTGGCTTTGGGTCCCTTGAGAGAAGTGCTTTTTTACCTTTCCGTGTAGTCGGCTTTCTGAAATACAAAATGCAATAAGTTAACTAATCGCGTAATCGCCCTCGGTAGCTTGAAAATTGTACAGTTCTTCAGTTCTCAGTGTCTGAGTGTCCCTCCTTACTTTATTCTTTGAATGACGGGCATTTCTAACACTTTAATGTAACTTTTATTACTAAAATAAGTCTGCAGAAAGAAAATACGAAAACAAGCGCAGCGCACGTGTCGTGTGTGTTTCTTTTTTTTTCTCTTTGAATCTATTGACATTGACATGGCAGCTAAGCTAGCTCTTCCTCCGTCGTGGTCTGTCAGTCGTGCGTCTTTTAGTTACGTCATCTATATGTCATGCATGCCATTAATTGACGTTGCTGTATTTTGTGAGCAAAAGAAGTTGAAGTTAACTGAAACAAAACGAAAAGTGAATAACTTCTCGAAGACAAATTTTGTAGGTAACGTATGGTAGCCCCACAGTGGGGCAACTATGCTATTTAACACATAACGTAACGCGCGTTATCGGCGTTATTACGGTAATTTAAGCACGATTAACGCGCATTAAGCATGGTAGCACTGGGATTTATTTTGCGATTTAGGAGCATAGTTAGGAGATTTAAAACGAGCCATAACATTTTTAACCAAAATGAATGCCAAAATGCTTTAAAAAATTTACGATGTTACTAGTAATGATAAGTAAGGGATCCTGCCTCCACCATACCGCAATGATTGTTATCGAAAGTTTTCAATCACTGCATCCTGCGTGTCATGTCATGCCCTACCGAGCTGGTGCCCTGTCCATCAGTTCAAAGCCGCTCAGCGAATGGCCGTCCTCTGGTCAGGTGGGATGATGACCTGCGAAAGACTGCAGTCAGAATAATGCTGGATGCGTCAAGCTGAAGACGCGCTATGGCGCTCAGTAGGGAAAGCCTATGTCCAGCAGATGACTAACATGCTGATGATGATGAGGTAGTCCTCATCGATGAGATAGTCGATAAGTACCTACCTAAGGTAGGTAGCACATAAGTAGGTAGGTAATTGTACTCATTTATTCACCGTAAGAGCTCAAGGTACACTTGTTTACCTATGTAATGCAAGTATGCATTTAATGTATCCGAGGTACCTTACCTACTTACGAGGTAGAAGGAAGGATGAGCAGACTTGCCTTACGTTACGGTAAATACCTTTTATAAAATACTTATTTTAATATAAGTGCGGTGCGCCGCCGCCGCCGCCTCCTACTTGAGCAATAGGTACAAGTGTGCGGCGCGGGAAACCTGTCGTTTAAAATTTACACTTACGTAGCTAGACAACTAGCTAGATAACGAGGTAGGTATGTAAAATTACTTGTTATAAAATGATGGTCTTGCCCAACGCGCACGGTTTTCCTCCTAAAACATTAGTATTTACAGTGGGAACTAGGTACCTAGTTTACTTTAAGGGCCTATCCCTACACGACACTAGCTAAAATCTATGTCGAATGTTTGTAAACAAATCGCCCATAGGTATTTTACCTTAAATTCACTCTCTGTTGCCGCGTATAAGTGCATATCTTGTACCAAGTTAAGTTAAATACCTACGAGTAGGTACAAAACCTTCAAAAATCGGTCGAGAGTAGGTTATTTTCGATTTCGAGTCAGCCATGCATATCATTTTATGTATGAATGCGGGTAATAGTGTGATGATTACGATTAGCAAGTACCTACCTACTAATTTAAAAACTAGTGTCAGTTGAGAAAATTTTTCCAAAATTATACTTAAGTCTTGCAAAATTTCAATCATATAACTACTTATAATATCTTACTGAAACGACATTATCTTAAACTGTATTCTATTTTCTAACAATGTGAGTTCTAATCTCCTTGTCTATGAATCTAATCGTAAAAACCAGTCGTTATGACCGCCAATCTAATAATAAACTTTTCTGTATCGCTATAAAGTTTATATTAGAAGACTCGATTGCGTCTGAGCTTTTTAGCAGGTTTTTCGCGGGCTGTTGGTTGTCGTCATAATGGTACTGCTATGTGTTCTGTGGCTGATGTCTGGTCTCTTCTTATACTGTTACGCAGGAAGCTGGTCGTCAAATCGTGTTGGAGCGCAGCCGAGCCAGCTGTGGCATGCGATTGGATTTTATGAAAAACAGTCTAGCCGTTTTGTGTTGTGTTTGTTTTGATTAAAGGATCACATAACAAAAGTAAGTCGATTTTGAATTGATTTGAATATTAAAATTTCTTAAGGTAGGTAAGAACTAAAAATAACTGTAGGTAGGGTTTGGATTCCCTATAATTAAAGATTTTTTGTGTAACGTGGCTAAAACAAATATTCTCTGAAACGTTGAAATTCATAGGTTCAGGAAATTATTTTGTTGCTTATCTAGCTTTTCGGTGGTAGGCAATGACAGATTGATCGAGCATAGTTTTTAACCAAATAAAAATTCACCCGAAAAACTGTTATTCGCAGGAAAATTTAAACAACGAAAATTGTGAGTAAAACCTATAAGTTCTGTAAAGTACCTACCTACAAGATTTTAAGATGTTAAAATTTCTATCAGGTGAAATTGTCATGTTTATTCATAATTAAGTGACCCGCTGACACTTATTTAAATGTGTGTAACTAATACGCAACATTAATTAATTAAATTAAGACATTTGCCAATTCGGTCAATAGTTCGTTCCTACATAACAAAAGAAAATATCAATAGATAGATAAATAGATAATTCTTTATTGCACACTAAGTATAAAATGACAATGTAAAATAAAAACTTAAAAAACTAGATACAATTGGCGGTCTTAACGCTCAAGAGCGATCTCTACCAGACAAACCATGGACGGATAGGATCAAATTATACAAATAGATGATAAGTAATAGTAGCTATTCTACCTATATACTATATTTCCATATCTGCCGATGCATGTTTTCTCACATTTCGCCCTTAGCTCTCAACTAATTTATAGGTAAATAATAATAATAAATAATGGTGGACAATTCACACAGCATTATCTAGCGGCTAGATTCAGAGATATAACACAATGTCTGCTTAGCTTGCGGCTAGATTCTAGCCGCAAGCTAAGCAGACATTGTGTTATAGGTACCAACTAGATAACTTATAGTATACATACTTATTAGAATACATTACATAATGTAGATAGATATTTTTTATTATACCGAACAAATATCTGCAGATTGTACAAACATTTCCGAGGCGGGAATCGAACCCCCAACTGTCGCAGCCGCCGCGTCACATCGCATCGGTCGTCAATAACGTTATCGGAAATTCCAAAAATAAATCTGAGACATAATTCATTCAGGCTTGCTGGCATTCTAGTTCGATTGTAATAAAGAATATTACAATCGAACTAGAATTCCAAGGTACAACCGTTTGTCAAAGAAGACAAATATAGCTCAAAAGTAGTGTCATCGGTAATCAATGCAAATGTTTAATTTATTATGTAACATCTAATGTGCTTGTTTAATCTATCTGAACTAAACTAAACAGGTTCCATGGGACATAAATCATAGGTATTTCTCATTCATAATACCTATTGTATTATAGATTGTATTTGCCCATGTCTACGAAAACGTCGTTAGTTATACTTTACTATGGCTCTAATGGGTAAATCTGTGCTAATGATGCCCTGCGGCCACCGTGCTCGTAAGGCTGTAGAGTTTAGATGTCGCTAATAAGGGAATCTACCAGTCGATGGACAAAGGCTTCCTTCTGCGTAATTTTACCATTTGTTCCGGGTGTTCTGGTCGTTAGTTTTTTTTTTTTTTTATTAATTTTATTTGATAATAATTTAATGTATAAAATATGACTTGTCTAAGTGCTTATTTTGTAAGCCTAAAGAAATAAATGATTTTTTACTTTTACTTTACTTTTTTACTTTATGTATGTAGGTATAATAAAAAGTATCTATGTAATATATTGTATTAAGTAAACCAGTATTCTAAATACCCATAACACACGCTCTGCTTAGTTTGGGGCTAGATGATGTTGTGGATTTTCTAGCCCCAAGCTAACCAGATTTATTATTTAACACTTCTACTGCGACAATCAATCTCACAGCCTCCGTCTTGCTTGGATGGAGCCCGGAGGCTACGTAGATACGTTGTACCGCAGTATGAAAAATATTAAAATGCCATGTTGTGTGTTTAGAAAGTGCAATATAGCTAGGTATGTAGCTTTAATAAAATATCGCCATGTTTTTATTTCTTTACAATGAGTATGACGTCTCTATTTGTAAAATCTCATTGCCGGAGGCTCGTTCAGCCAGCAGTAGACGTGTAGGTATGAGATGAGGCAAACAGATGTGGCTATATTCATCATCATCAAGCTATAAATAGTCTACTGCTGGACATTATGCCTCATCTAATGAGCGCCATAGCGCCCTCCCTACAGCTTGCCGCATCTAGCAGAATACGGCTATAATAAATTAACAATATAATACCTATGTACCTACTCAATACGATTGAAAACAAGTTAACGATATAATTTACCCTCATTAAATTAATTGTTATTAGGCTAACTGTTACTTAAAAACATGGGCTGTTATGCGACACGAAATATACACAAACAATACAAATAAACACCCAGGTTTTGTTCTAACAAATCACCATAAAACAGTAGGGATAAATAAATTAAAAATTCCGGACCATTCACACAGCATTATCTAGCCCCAAGCTTATCAGAGCTTGTGTTATGGGTACTACGTAAATAATTAACATAATTATAATACATTATATAGATAGATATTTTTTATTATACATAGAAAACGACCAGAATACCCTGAACAAATACAAATCGTACAAACATTTGTCCCGAGGCGGGAACCGAACCCGCAAACTTCTGCGTCTCAGGCAGACCTTCGCCCTCCGCGACACATTGGTCGTCATCAGATCTTGATACTTAGAATAAAATTACAACCAATTTTTATAGTATAGAGCAAGACGTTCTTGAATCACGCCGGAAATAGAAATTTCTACAATGTCAACCTCTTTCACTCACTTCCATGTCTGTAGGATCGTGCAAATGGTAGTGATATTTAGACCCACTTCCGATTTTTTTCACGTGCTTAAGAACATTGACCTTTATTAAACATGCTTTATTTAAATTTATATCTGTGCGTGACCTTCCAACATAAAATTTACCTTGGGTATTAGTTAATCCCATGTGACTCTACAAGAAACATAACTTCTTCAAATAAATAGCTTGACGAACTTATTCTTTATTATAAGTACTAATACCACAGGTAATTTCACTGTCGTGGTCACGGGCTGATAGTGTTCAGATAGCGTATGTTAAAAAAACGTGTTCTTCCTTTGCTTCTTCGTAGTCTGGAAAAACCTTGGGTTAAACCCGTGCTAGACTAAGTACCTCCCAGATTTGTTTAAGTATTAATAATTTAATTTCTTATCTCCAGAATAGACCTTTGCCCCAACAGAACCCTGTCATGTTTGATCTTTTTGAAAGTTTACTGTCAAGTTACATCACTTTCAAACTATCGCTTTCTCTGCATTGACTATGATTTACGATTAAAATTATCAAAACATCTCTCTACTACTCTCTGCCCGCGGCTTCGCACACGTTGTTTAAATGGAAATGTTTTAAGGTTATTACTATCCTATGGGAACTAATTGATGGGATAATAAAAGCATGTTAAAAAGTAGCCTACGTTTTATTCCGGGCCTGGAACTAGCTGTACATGCAACATTTCAACCCGACCCGTTCAGTAGCTTTTCCGTGAAAGAGTAACAAACATCCATACATACCTACAAACTATCGCGTTTATAATAGTGCAGCTAATTGCAGAATATTGCTCAGAATCTACAGGTAGCTCAACTAATCAATATCAATAGCAATACCAGTCGGATGCGTCCCCAAGACGCTGCCAAGGTGTACCTTTGTTGTCTGATAATAAAGAATTTGTACGACAATGCTGATGCGAAACAAATATTAAAAATTAATTATTTATTCAAATTAAAAGTGTTGTCTTATTATGTTTGTCTTGTTATTATGTGTTGTTATTATGTTTGACATATAAGAATATTCTTATCAATAAATAACTGAACTGAACTGTCTATAAAAATGTAAAGTGTGTACCTACACAGTAGGTACACACTTAAACAAAACACTTCATGATAAAGATAAATTATGAACAACAACCACATCCTAAGTCTGTCTGGGGTCGCTTTATCAAATGTTTTCCGGACTCTACCAAAACACATGTCCAAGATTTCCAACTCAATGATAGCAGTAAGGTAATTATTAAAAGTAAACATACAAGAAACAGTTTAGTAAACAGCGATGCCTTCAAGTGCTGTTCGTATTTTTTTAACAATGTCGTCTTATTCTTGTAAAAAACATGTAATCCACTGAAATAGTACCTACTTATACTTAAATACCAATTAAAAAAGGTACCTACTCTTTTTATGGATAAAACTGCGAAACATTGTCTATTTGTAAAACCTGCGCAGAACTTAGTAAATAAATGTTTTTTTGGAAGACCCAGAACTTGCACAACAAGCGTATTTTTTTTGGATTGTAGTAAAATAAATTTTACCTGTTTTAGGAGGGACTGGAAGAACTAAATAGAGGACTTTTCTTTTTGTATTTCGGCAATTAAGAATCGGTGCTTTTTACTGGAATTGGGATATACAATACAATACAATAACTCTTTATTGCTCACCAAATACATAAAAGATACACAATACAGGAAAAGAAAAAACAAATACAAAATATGCTGTACAATAGGCGGCCTTATCGCTAAGAGCGATCTCTGCCAGGCAACCTTTGGATGGACATGAAGTGCTAGAACAAGTATAGACGGTGGCGTGTTATACAGAATAATATTTAATAGGGACATACATAAAATACCTACTGATATACATAGCTATAAATATAAATACATACATAAATATAAAAAAAAAAAAAAAAAAAAAAAATACACATATAAATATATAAGGTATGATGTATATAAATATATCAATTAACAGTTTGATTTTGAGGTAAGGAAGTGTTCATAGACCATATATTTGAATATAGGGAGAGACTTAGCTTGTCGAATAGAAATGGGTAAGGCATTCCACTGTTTTATGGCATGTACGGTAAAAGATGAGCTATAGGAATGGAAGGTGTTTGTTTTTGGTGGTGTCAGTTTTTAGTTGAAGAGTGTATGTTGAGCGGAGGGAGCGGCTATGGGATATAGGCAGTAAGCTGCGAGAGCGAGCGATTTTTCGCATCAAAAGAAAATCAATATTTTTATAGTTACAGGCAAATAGTTACACACAAAATGTTTGGTGAAAAGTAGGGCTCGCTCTACTCGCAGCGTCTTGTCAACCCCCTCACAGTCACAGCCTCTTGACACTGGGAAACACATAAAAACAAACAGCATACCTACCCAATTAATTAGCCATTGTATCAAAGAGGGCTTTTTTCGCCGGTTTCAAGTAGGTATAGTGGAGGGATTTAATTAAACTCCGCCTTACTCATATAAAAAAATACCCAAGATTGCCTTCCAATTATAAAGAAGTACGAAATAATTAAAATAATTAGTGATTGTCGTATAATATTAATTTTTTTATGCAATCTTCTTATTCTTCTGTATTATTTATTTGTATGACCAGTAGGTATTTACGTACCTAGTATTTTCGCACTCAACGTGTACTCCCCTAGAGGATTATTTCTTATCAATAGCTATCATTATCAACCAACTTGAAATAATTAAACGGAGCATACTTAGATACTGACACATTTCGGTTGGCTTTTGGCTATTCTTAAAATAAAACGATGCTTAATCGTTACTTAAACCATCTAATACAAAGAAGCATGTCAGTCAGGGTTACCTACTATTGCACGTGTGATTGATGATCATCATCAGGGATCAGGGAGGCTTGGCACCATTAATCAGATAGGTATTTTACACGTAGACATCTGTTATCTCATCCTCGTAAAGTGTTAAAGTTCACGAACAATTTTACGTGTTTTGATTAAAGTCGCAATTATAATTTGTTTGGCATCATTTATAATAAATAATATCAAAATTTTCCTCAATTTATTTCTGGACCTTCACAAAAAATGCTTTGCTATACGCTAAGGTTAGGTTAGAAGACACCTATGTATGTAGGTAGATGGTTTTGGCACTGCCCAAACCGGAATCAACATTGCTGAATTCGAAATATATACTGAATATATCTATAATAGTTAACACGGAAATTATAATAGAACTGGGAAACCGCAGATGAATTTAGAGAAAACTTAAATATAATTTATTTATATGAGGTGAGATTTTTCCTAAAGTTTGATAAAAAATTTGCGCAATTCCAGTAGGTACCCAAAACTGATGCGAGATTTATAAAATAAGATACCTATACTTAATTTACGACCATAAAAAATAGATCATTATTGAGGTTGTATGTTAGTCAGCTAACCGGTCACAAAAGCTTGTAAATAATTAATTACCGACCTATCCATCTACATCTAATCTAAATGTAGGTACAGGTAGTATATAGTATAGTATCTACAGGTCTTAATAATTCATAGGTCAAAAGCTGAATTTTAAGAGAAGTCGTTATAATTTATTCATTAAATTTTTAGAAACGTAAAAGATTAAATTCTGCATGTGTTACTTTTACGTCTATTAAATTTATTGAATAATTCTCAAATCACTCTCAACACGTGAGAAGCCATGGCCTGGCCACGGACTGAATCCATTATCCAATTTTAACCAGTATGTTATCCATAAAGTATGATGGACTCTCCCTCCAACAATAGGTACCTACATACATCAATAGGTATCTAACTGATACGGGTAGCTGAATCGTCTGAGAGAGAACAGACCAGTTGTAGAATCTTCGGCTATCAGACGACTGATACGTTCAAATTATAATACAAACTACAAAATGGTTACTAAAAATGAATGTAAATTTAATAAAGACAATAAATTCAGTAAGTCAATTGGAACAGCTCCAACGTGATATTTTTAAATTTTAAAGCGGATTGTTGGATTTTTTTTTGCTATTGTAAAGTTGTGTGGGTGTTAGTTCAGCCTATTGCGCCAGTGCAATTACCTGAAGCAATAAAATTTGGCATTCAGTTATTTCTTAAGATTTTTTGATAGGTTTGTTTTATCGATACATTATAAAAATTCCAATCGGCGATTTATTATCCTTATAAGAATATTACTTTTGTAGTTTTTTATGAATGTCATAACTCTAAACAGTTAAAACCTAACCATTTAATTATTATTTCCAGTGTTGGAGAATGAAGGAAAAGACGTCGAGAACCAAACATCAGAAGATCCATTCACAAAAGCGATAGGAGCGATAGGAAAATGGCAAATTTGGATTTGCTTTGTCGTGTTCCTCGTGAAATTTCCAGTGGCATGGCATCAAATGAGCATCATCTTTCTGGCGCCTCCATCCAACTTCACCTGTGCCGACAGTGGTGAAACCAAGGTGTTTGACAACGTTTGCTATGCTAACTGCACACGCTATACTTATGATCATCTTGTCTTCAAAGAAACCATAGTGACCGAGTGGGATCTCGTATGTGACCGTCAATGGCTAAAGAATTTGACGCAGACTGTCTTCATGCTTGGAATTCTCGTCGGCAACATGATGTTCGGCCATCTTTCTGATCGGTACGTAGTCACTATACACTTTCCTCCTACCTGAGTGGGAGTGTAACCCACTTTGACTCATTAACGACCTAATTTGTGCATCCCGGAGTACAAAATGCCTAACACATTCATGTTTTAATATACGAATGAGAATGAGTGATATGTATGTAGTGACAGACTCTATGATGCACTAATTCGGACACCAGTCCGGTGATAACTTTTGCGAGAGCGATTGACTTCCTGAGTTTCCATGACCCTTGCAATAAAATGTTTGTCATAAACAAACAACACATGTGTAGGAAGTTTTGCAGGTCTCAAGTGTGTGAACTTAGATCGATAGATGTCTCATTCATTGCGATAACCTTATAACTATTTAATTAATGAAGCCCCTTGAACTAGGTACTGAACTTTCCTGCTGCAAGCGTTAATTAATCGATAAGTAGGTATCTTAAACAGTGACGGATTTATCAGCAGGCTGAGGAGGCTGGAGCCTAGGGCGGCATATTTTAGGAGGCGGCAAATTTGTTTTTTTTTACACCAACATATTTTTTTCTTATTGAAAAAAACAACATTAAGTTCTAAATATGTTCAGGTCCACACACACACAATTCAATCAACGTGTATATTGTTTCACCAATGACCACTTAAATATTTTTTGTATTTACTAAGTATTTGCTTGCATAGTCATATACCTACGGGTTACGGCGGCGTGACGGGAACAAATGTTATGACCCAGGGGCGGCTTTAGCGAGTGACGCCCCGCTCTCATGGTGACGGTACGACGACGTACGTCTCATAGTCTTCTTAGGAGCCCATGTCGTAAAATTTGAAAAGCCTACTGGTCGCAAATGTGTAAATCTGCCACTGATCTTAAAGGATCTAGACAGGGAAGTCTCTTAAAAAAATGTTTTTTTTGTCTTCAGATTCGGTCGACGCATCCCGTTCCTCGCTGCTGTGTTTTTACAGCTCATTTCGGGAGTAGCAACAGCTTACTCCGTCAACTGGTACATGTTCACAACCCTTCGATTCTTCTTGGCGGTGGCGACGGGTGGAACTATGGTCACAAGCTTCGTCTTAACTATGGAACTAATTGGGGCCAAATACAGAGCCACTGTGGGAATCATCTACCAAATACCATTCAACCTTGGCCACCTGAGTCTACCACTGTTCGGCCTCTTCCTTCGCCAATGGGACAAATTTCAGCTGGCGATATCTTTACCGTCTATTCTGTTTCTGAGTTACTATTTCCTACTGCCTGAATCGCCAAGATGGTTGATAACTGTTGGAAAAACAGAAGAAGCTGTTAAAATAATGGAAACTGCTGCTAAAAGGTAAGAAACATTCCTGACTCCTTTGCAATGCAATTTTGAGGTTAAGATTTCGATATCTTGTGTTTCGAACTTTTGACAACCTCTGTGGCGCGGTAGACAAAGGCCCGCATGCAACGCAGGAGGTTACGGGTTCGATTCCCGCCTGGAGACAAATGTTTCTGATCTGATTGTTCCAGGTGTTTTGGTTGTTTTCTATGTATAATAAAAATATCTATCTAATTATCGAGCTGCGGTGGAGCTATGCTCGGAGTTTCTCTGAAAGATAGGATGCGTAACGAATATATCCGACAGAGGACCAAAGTTATCGACATAGCTCTAAGAATTAGCAAACTGAAATGGCAGTGGGCTGGCCATATCTCGCGAAGAACCGACCACCACTGGGGCAAACGTGTTCTTGAGTGGAGACCACGACTCAGTAAACGTAGTTTAGGACGCCCTCCAACCAGGTGGGATGACGACCGGCGAGAGCCTGCTGGATGCGTCAAGCTGAAGACAGGGTGCAGTGGACTAACGTAGGCTGATGATAATGATGATGATGATGATGTTACTACTATCTATGTAATGCATTGCAATATGTATATCAGTCATCTAGTACCCATAACACAAGCTCTGCTTAGCTTGAGGCTAGATCATGCTGTGTGGATTGTTCATTTTTATTTATTTTATTTCTTTGAATTTTCAGAAACGGTCTGCCCACTGAAAGTATCGCTGCAACAACTCAGAAGTTGGCAGTTGAAATAAGCAACAAGCAGGAGGAGCACGCTTCATTCCTGGCTTTGTTCCGCACCCCTCGCCTCAGAGCACGTACCATTGCTATCTGCTTCAACTGGTTCGTCTGTGGGCTGTGCTTCTTCGGAGTCTCTCAGTACATTGGCCATGTGTCTGGAGATATCTTCAGTAACGTCGCAATTTCCGCTGCTATTCAGGTAAATAAGCTTATTTACCTGTTGTTATTTACCGTTATTGTTATTGTTAGCTATTCATCGACTCAACGTTTCGTTAAAGTTTGGTGTTTCAATAAATCTAGGTCAAATTTCAGTTCATTTCATTTCACTACCTACCTAATTTTTGTCATAAATCTTTGTTGGACTATGTCCTCTCATTTTAATAATACGTTAACCTATTATACTAAATGATTCGTTATCTTTGACCCGAAACACAATAAACACTCATAAATATAGAAAATTCTTATCGTATAAATGTGTTAATGTCATTTGGGTTAAATTTCAAACTATCCGTTTCTTTCAGGTCCCTGGCACACTGATCTCAATCTACGCGAACAGAGTCTTAGGCCGTAAGATCACTCTGATAGCAGCCAACTGTGTTACCGGCCTTAGCTGTCTGCTCATCATTGTGATACCACATAGCAGGGTCGCTAATTTGACGTTAGGTTGTATCGGCCTTTGGGGGATGAGCATATCTTTTGCTACAGTGTATTTGTACGCTGGAGAGTTATTCCCAACCGTCGTGAGAAACTCCGGTGTCGGTTTGGCTTCAACAGTAGCAAGGCTAGGATCAATGCTTGCACCTTTTGTAGCAACTTTGTCTCATACCAGCCCATGGCTGCCCCCTCTAGCTTTCGGAGTAGTGCCGTTGATTGGGGCAGCTCTGTGTGTGTTGCTACCTGACACGCGGGGCAGGAAACTTCCAGACACATTAGAAGAAGGTGAAGCACAATCTCCTCGACTTTGAGGCTGGTATAGGTTAAATAAAAGTATTTCTGACGTTCTTGTAGGTTCTAAGTACCTACCTTTGCTGAGTTGTATTCAATACGGTAGACAATGGTTGATTGTACTGTACTAGTAATTATGAATGAGTTGTTATTTGTTACTGTAATGTGTTCGAGACTATAAAGTCTATTTGTGTAGGCTGTGATAATAAATGTTTATTTTAATTTATATTGTTAATATTACATACCTGAGTGTTTTTTTAATACCTACTTTGATCCTAAAAACATTTTTACTCAGTGTTAATACAAGAGTAGAGTCAACAAAGTAAGCGAATGATTACTTTATGTAGGTATCTGTCTTTATTAATAATCTACATAAAATAATCATAAGTTATTATTTTATGACCGTGAGTAAACAAAAGTCGTCTGCTCCATCAGTTCGCTTTGGCACATTCCGACAGTCAGTACAAAGTTTAAAATAAAATAGCACAGTTAAATGAAAACTTAATTAATTATAAGTACTAATAAAATGAGTGGCAAATTATCTTCAGACGACCCTATTGAATCATTGATAGGCCATTTCGGAAAATACCAGTGGTGGATAGTATTTTTGGTGACCGTAGGACGACTTCCAACAGAATTTCAATTGACTAATGTTGTGTTCGTCATACCGGGCGTTCAATACATATGTTTGGATGAAAATGCAGGCAATGCAACCAATGTGTGCCCTTGCGAGAACCCTCAATACGATGACAGTGATATAATCAGCTCAGTGACAAGTGAATGGAACTTGATATGTGGACGAGGATCGTTAGCCAGCCTGGCTCAGTCTATGATGCAGCTGGGAATATTGGCAGGCAGTCTACTCTACGGATTTATCGCTGATAGGTATCTTACAACATAATTCTTGTGCTACGCACGTACTTATCTTTAATTTTGTGATAAGCCTAGTAGGCATATATTTGATAGTGAACACAGAGATATAATTTTCTGAAAACTGGTCAGATGAAAACAGAAGAACGCCTAATTTATTTGTCACAAACTTTAGATAACAATAATAATCAACTGCCAGACAGACATAAGTTATGGTCAGCTAACAGTCCGTACTAAACCATTACTTTTCCAGATACGGACGGAAGCCAGCATCCCTAATTTCCATGATGCTAGAAGTGCTCTTTATAATTATATCTGCGGTGGTACCGAAACTCTGGATGTTCCTCATATGCCGGTTCCTTATCGGAACCTCAGTCGGAGGAGTCATGCTCTGTTACTACGTCCTCCTCGTAGAACTCAGCGGAAAATCCTTCAGACCCTACGTCATTGGCCTCTCAGAAATAGCATTCGTCCTAGGATACTTTACCCTACCGATCATAGCCTACTTCGCCAGGGAATGGAGGTACCTGCAATTGGTCACGTCTGTTCCATGGTTACTCACTTTGTCATTCTACTGGCTTATGCCGGAATCTCCACGATGGCTGATAACCACGGGAAGAAAGCAGGAAGCAATTGAGCTACTGACCAATATTGCAAACAGGTAAAAGATATGGCTAGCGACCGTAGAATTCTTTGTTCTAATTAAATATTTATATCTTAGCATAATATTTTCTTTTCAGAAACAACCGTCCAACGCATAACATCAGAACTGTTGTCAACAATGTTTACGAAGACTCCATAAAAGATAAAAGCCAAGATTCTTCCTACTACGACTTATTCAGAACACCAAAGATTAGAAAGTACACCATTATAATCGCATGCATTTGGATGTTTTGCGCTTCCACTTTCTTCGGAATAAATCAATATGTCGGGCGACTTCAAGGGAACCTCTACCTCAATGTTATGATAGCAGCCGCTTGTCATGCTCCAGGGGTTATTTTTGTGATAATAGCGACTCTATATCTTAAAAGAAAAGTCAGTGTCATCGCTAGTTTCAGTATAGCTGGAATATCACTGCTGGTGTTCATATTCATACCTTACTCGATGAGAGCTGCATATTTATCGTTTGCTATAATCGGACAAATAGGAGCCTATACATCATTTATGCAAGCGTATTTGTATTCTTCGGAAGTTTTTCCTACTGTTGTAAGGAATTCAGCGATAGGTTTTGCTTCAATGTTTGCTAGAGTGGGAGGGTTTGCTGCTCCGTTTGTCGTGAATATTGGGGTCGAATGGGCTTCTATTATAATTTTTAGCGGTTTAGCTTTCTTGGCTGCAATTCTGTGCTGTTTTCTTCCTGAAACTCAGGGCATAGTTTTACTAAACACAATTGTAGAAACCGAACAGAAAAATGACAATAAATTTGAACTACAAGATACTGAACTGTAAAATACGATATTTTTTCTATTTATTATGATATTTACCCAGACCAATCCCTGCCTAACAAGTTGTTCCAGTAATCTGGTTATGTATCGGCCATGATGCCATAGATCCGTAGTTTTCTATTATTTGGTTTTGTAAGTTATTGTTTCGGCACAGCGGCAGACATAGCCTGTCTAATTCAATTTCAGTCCAGCAGCATTTAATAAATTACTATTGTTATAGGTACTAATTTTAAGTACGTTTATTATCCGCTGTAATTATAATTTTCTTTACTTAGCGATAAGATTTATATTTGGTAGATAATAAAATAATCCGTTATTAAGGATCAATGTAATGTGATTATATGATACCTCCGTCATATTGCCATATTTGTAATCAATCTTATACCACGAGTAATATGTAAAATATTTTATACCACTATACTGTTTTTATTCGTTGGTTCAACACACGTAAATTAAAACAAAAATCGTGACATAAAAAGTGAAATAAATAATGAGTAAAATAATCGAACGAGATCCAATAGAAGAACTGATCGGTGGATTTGGAAGGTATCAAACCTGGATACTGATACTACTATCCGTTGGATCATTTCCAAGTGATTACCAGCTCAACAACGTGGTGTTTGTTATCCCAGGTGTAGACTACACATGTTTGGATGAAGGTGCCAATAACGCAACTAATATTTGCCCCTGTGAAAATCCTCTGTACGATCAAAGTGCGATTAGAAGTTCAGTGACAACAGAATGGAACCTTATATGCGAGAGGTCTAACCTGGCAAGCTTGGCTCAATCGATAATGCAGTTCGGATCATTGGTTGGCACTCTGATTTACAGCCAAGTCTCCGATCGGTAACACGAGTTTATTTATCATACCTACACGACTAATGAGTATCTATTGTTGGCATTTAATCAGTATGTACTATGACCCAAACTTATTGTATGATAATTTTAAATGCTGAGATTTTTGCTATACTACCTATTTGTATCTATGCCCGACCAGTTGCATTAGTTTTATGTCGTTTTCAGTTATGGTCGCAAAAAAGCCGGCATGATACCGATGAGCCTTATGATCATATTTGTCACCTGCTCTGCCGTGGCCCCAACGTTCTGGATGTTCCTCATCTTCAGGTTTCTTATCGGAACGTCGATCGAAGGAGTGATGCTCAGCTGTTTCGTTCTTCTCATTGAACTAAGCGGAAAGTCCTTTCGTCCATACGCAATGGGCCTTGAAGAGGTCTCTTATATTGGAGGATACTTCACGTTGCCTATAATAGCATACTTTGTAAGAGAATGGAGAACTTTGCAGCTAGTGACCGCTATTCCATGGGTTATAACTTGGTCGTATTTTTGGCTGATACCTGAATCTCCGCGCTGGTTGATTACGGTCGGGAAAAAGAAAGAAGCGATAGATCTTTTAACTCGAGTTGCCAAGAAGTAAGCCCAACTATTATGTTATGTATGAGCCTGCGCGTTACCTATAACAGCATATTTTTACTTGAGACTATTGTGGAAATTCAAACAATCAAGCATGCTCATTAACATCTTATTTGTTTCAGAAATAATCGTCCAACAGATCAAATCGAAAGTGTTATCAACGAAATGTATGAAGAGTCGGCAAAAAATAAAGAACAACGTATTTCTTTCGTGGATTTATTTAAAACTCCAAAAATAAGGCAATATACCATTATAAACGCCTTAATTTGGATGTTTACATCTTCAACATACTATGGAGTCAGTCAGTACTTGGGCCTTTTGGAAGGAAACATTTACATCATAATAATTATTGCCGCTGCTTGCCATGTCCCTGGAATACTTGTTGTAATATTTACCTCTAAATATGTCAAGCGGAGAATCAGCATGATTTCTTTGTTAGCGGTAGCTGTCATATCATTACTTATGTTTATTTTCGTGCCTTATTCTTTTCGGGGTTTGTATTTAGCATTTGCTATTATCGGACAATTAGGAGCTTATGCTGCCTTTGTCAAAATCCACTTGTATTCTTCCGAAGTGTTTCCCACTGTAGTAAGGAACACAGCTTTGGGATTTGCTTCGATTTTCGGCAAAGCCGGAGCAATTTTTGCTCCATTTATCGTTAATATAGGCATAGAATGGGTTTCTATTCTTATATTCAGTGGTTTGGCATTGTTTGCAGCAGTTCTATGTGTGTTTCTTCCCGAAACTAAAGATATCGTTCTACCAAATACAATTGATGAAATCGAACAGTTAAAGTCAAATAAAATTAAAACTGATAAATGACAAAAAAATACGAAATCCGAATTTGTTTTTATTTCACACGTTTTTAGCAATAATAAGATTATACAGAAATTTAAAAGTTGTTTCATTTACACACGACCGGCACTATTTAAAAATTTACAAGTAAATAGTATTATACTTAAGTCTATGTAGATTCCTATCTCCTATCTATCATCGATCAAGGTGAGTATTTTATTTAGGTAGGTAATTAATGTTGACCATAAATGTATAATTGCATCTTCAGTTATATAAGCCACGTACATAGTTATTGTATTCTCTTTGATGTAGGCAGGTGGCATGATGATAGCACAGCGCAAATATTTATTCTGGGATATTATCTGTTAAAATATTGATAGTGTAAAAAAAGTCTATTGGTAAGTAAAAATAAATTCACAGTGCTTGCTGCTGAAGCAAAGTTGCGTCCTTGTCATTTGCTATAATCAAACCAATAGGAGCATATAGGATCATTTAAGCAAGCGTATTTGTAGGTATTCTTCGTAAGTGTTTCCTTTAGATAAAAACTTAGTAATAGGTTCAAGCTTAGCTTCAATGTTTGCTAGAGTTGGAGGCTTTGCTGCGAACGGTCTATCGTAGAAACAAAAAGGGATATGATAATAAAATCCAAATTTCCTTGTTGAGTATTTAACCATTGATCAAATTAATGTAATATTCGATACGATTTATGTATCAATTGAGCTAAATCTGACAAACAAATATTCATGTACATATATACACTTTCATTAACAAAACTTTACAAGAGAGGGTTTTACGCGGCGGCTAGGCTGGGGGTAACCTACCAATGATGCTTACTAAGTTCTGTTCTAAAGATACGTTGACCTTTATTCTACCAGATACAATTGAACAAACCGAACAGCTGTTCCAATAAAAGCAAATCGAAATCTAAAAATAAAACAAAAATATATTTTATTTTACACATCTTTGGCATCTACAAGAATTCACAGAAATCTTTGGTTTATTTAATTTAGGTCCACACCTGTTTGCTTAACTAATTATTCCTGTTCAAAACATAAACCATTTTAAACTTGTTTCCTGACTCTAGTCAAGAGTTTATACTGAATGTGCTGAAAGCCCCCAAAGTACCAGGACACAAAAATGAACAATAACGTATGATACAACACCCAAAACCGGAACAAAATACTAGTATACATGTAGTATACGAAGACAGCGTCTATACAAGTCCAAAATATAAAAGCAACCTTGGCTAACAGTAACGGCCTTGGCTCTCTGTATATTGGACATCTATTGGTCACTGGATCTATGAAGTTACCTGAAAATAATATAGATATGTAAAAAATAGTTAGTTTACCTCTGACATTTTAATTCTATTTTGTCCGGATAAATAAACAACGTTAATTCCTCATCACCCTGATGACCTGAAATCTTGATGGCTGTGAGTTTAATCCCAGAGTTTAAAACTTGGCAAGGAGAAAGACATAAATCTATTATATGTTATCCAGGAAAAGGCCCGTGGAAACCCGAAGACAGAAGCTTATTGTGTACATAATTAAAGGTTATGCCTGGGTATGATCATCAAAAAAGGTGCCTATCTATCAGTCTTCCTTTTCCTACCACTGAGCAAAGTCCCTCAGCGTGTATTATAACACCAGCTCTTGCTAGTGTCTTATGTAGACTTACCGTTAATATGGAATTTCCGGAGGCTTGTTTCTTTCTCCTGCCATCTGTCGTTCAGCCATTTTCGTAGAGCTTCCTCGTTGCTGGGTAGCTGATCAATAGGGTAACTGAAAGAAGCACATATTTAATAAAATAAATACAAAAATAAATTAATAGTTTTTTTTGTTTTACGTATGAACAAAAAGCACTCGCTGTCTCTTCTTTAATTTCAATCAGGAAGCCTACGGAAATGCTACGTCGTCGTTGCTCTAAAGGTCTTCGCCATAACATTTCCGTAGGGAATCTTAGTCAAATGTATAGTATATACAGGGACGAGTAAAGTCGAGTCAATTCAGAATTTTGAAGTCGCTAAAAGTAAATTAAACAATTTTAACAGTAAAGTATGCTACACAAAACTAAACTACACATCATTTTTAGTGTAGTTTAGTTTTGGCGACATCTAAATTGTTGACACCATTGTCTGTGGTTAAGTATACTTTCGATTTTATTAGTTCTATCATCATCATCAGCCTATTGCAGTCCACTGATGGACGGACATAGGCCTCCCCCAATGAACGCCATAGCGCCCTGTCTTCAGCTTGCCGCATCCAGCATCTGCCTGCAGTCCTTCGCAGGCCGTCATCCCACCTGGCCGGAGGACTATAAACTTTGACTTTGTATAAAGCAATATAAGCTAATGCTTAGCTTATATTGCTTTATACAAAGCAGTCGGACTAACATAACTAGATCTGTTATCAAAATTTGGTTCTACTATGCATTCCAGCTTGAATTACGAAATTAGTATTTTTTATGATATTTTTAAATGATAGAAGCATTGAAAAATAATAATTATTAGGTAACTTAGTCCTATAATACTTCATACAGGTACCTATTTGCTCAGATCTTACATATAGGTACATCGCAGTCACCATATAAGGGCGGGTAAATTCTAGCCATAAACAAAGGTTCCTATGGTATATAGAATGAATAGCCATTATATGCCTATTCATGAAACAGTCAAACGCAATCAATATCAGAACTCACCGTTTGAAGTGAAAGTACACATTAGCCGGTATCCTGCCCTTGATCATATCAGTCTCTGTTTGCGCAGGAGTGTCATACGCAACTGTGACGTCATACACGGACGTGAGCCCAGCTCCTTTCAGTCGAGAGCAGAGCACAGCCCAGCCGGTGGTTCGGGGGTGGAGGACGTACTGGTATGACTAGAAAACATCGTCACTTGTGAGCGTTTTTAAACTTCCATTTATTTATTCTTTCTTGCACCATAAATAAAATATATAAATACAACATTAACATTAAACTAGACATATTATAACAAAGGCGAGCTTAACCCTAAACGCTTACTACCAGCAAATTTAATTGAGTTATAGAAGTGCAATTTCCCAAGATTTTTAACCCATAGTGGTTGCCCCCGATAAAGCATTTAGCTCTACGTTTAAAAATGACTATTGTATTAATAATCCTTACCGGCATATTATTAGCCGCTGCGAATTTATTGCTCCTAACTCTGTTACTCTCGGTCAGGTCAGTTCCTTCGGGAAATAGAAGTACTCTGCATCTGTACCATAGTTTCTTGTAATACTCCACGTAATGAGAGACACTGATCTCATCCTCTCGCCAGTTTCTCTTTACGTAGAGGAAGTAATTAAGTTGCATTATCCATCCTGTAAAGAAATATTGAAATGTTCACTAACGGACAAAGGCAATATAGTAGTATCTAAGTACTAGCTTCTGCCTGCGGATTGGCGCGTATTTTTCGGGTAAAAAATGTTATTTCCAGCGCAGAATTGCATCCTTGCAAAATTTTAGCTTGACCCATTCAGTAGTTTTACGTTGTCTTCGCTCGAAATCTCGAAACGGCCAAACTTTTATCTCAGTTTCCATCAGGTGAGAATTGAGATTGAGGTAAAAATGAAAGTCTAATGACAAAAAAACCTTGATTTTTAGTAGAATAACTCTAGAATCTCGAGGTATCCTACTGGAAGGACAAAAGAGAGGTTTATTATCTAAAGTCTAGATACTAAACCCTTCTTTTGTCCCTAAGTCCCAAGCGATTCAACGTAGGTTTTCCTCTAGAATGTAAAATAAGGCATTCAATGGAGACCTTAAATTTTCGAATGCAATTTCTGCATCGAATACCAATGTAATTCAGAATCTATTTCTTTTAGCAGGACAAACTTGGACGGTTACCGGGATTGAAAGAGAGACCACAGAAAAACTTGCAAAATGACGCTTAGTGTATTACTCTTATTACAACATATGTAGTTCAATAAAGATAGTAATTAACTTACCTAATCCAGGCCCATACTTTATTTCGTCCTTCAAAACGAACTTTATCTTTGCCTTTCCTCCAATATCCAGCCAGCTGTTCTGACCTCCATCGAAGGTAGAGCTTTCCCTGCAAATACAATGATTTCCCGCGTTGGGATCCTGAGCGGCGTGGTATAGGGCGATCCACACGTAGTTCCAGTCTACCCTTGTGCGATGATTCATCACAATTATGGAACTCTCATCTGGGTTCACATAGTCACCGAAGTGGTGAAGTTTGGTGTTACTGCAGCATTGGAACAAACCCTGGAATATATGTACATTGTTTT
Organism: Eupithecia dodoneata; assembly: GCA_947044415.1. Classification (NCBI taxonomy): domain Eukaryota; kingdom Metazoa; phylum Arthropoda; class Insecta; order Lepidoptera; family Geometridae; genus Eupithecia; species Eupithecia dodoneata. The sequence goes on from OX345665.1 coordinate 5,821,949, forward strand.
TTTATCAACTGACGCATTCTTTGCATTATTGCGTAGGCTGAGTTTTGTCTTTTTATGTCATACATAAGTTATAAAGCTAATATTTTGGTTAGGTTTCTAGAAATTGAACTTTAAAATATCATAACATTTGTACGCCTGCGTCGATTTGCTTTAATCATAGAAGACTCTCGCTCGATCAAGTTACCTTTCTACGCTAATCCCAAATTGGTTCATCAGTTAAGGAGCTTACGATGCAACAGACACATTAAACTTATAACAACGCTCTTTTTGGATTGCAGTCAGACGTATAGACACATCATACTTGATGTTGTTAATCAAGATAATGTTCACCGCCGACCAGAGAGGTGTGTCATAAAAGAGAAAAAAGAGAGGTGTGTTTTACTCTCCTTTTGGGTCCGCCGTTACAAGCATTCCAAAAAGACTTACCACTGGGTAGAGTTCCCAAAGAGCAAAAAGTGCATCCACAATTTTTCTGTACAACTTGTGATTTATGAACATTAAGTACATAACCGGACAGTAGAGAATGTAGAAGCCTGAAAATGAAGTTTATTTTCACTTAATAAAACATAATTCCAATAAATCTTTTCATTAGCTGAACCATACAAAAAATCAAGTAGGAAGCGGTTAAATTACCTCATGTGAGCTATGAATTAAATGCATACTTGCCTCAACATTTGTTAAAGTAGCACTCATAAAACTTACTTATATGTATTTCTATTTTTTTTTTGTAATGTTAGCACGCCAACCCTATTATTTTAAACATGTGTTTCCTGGTCGGCAGGTAGAAATAGCCTCAGCATGCCCACCCTTTGTACCCATAGTAGTGCAATAAAGTTTAAATAAAATAAAATAAATTACTTACTAACTTAAATTGTCGACCATGGATGCGCATCATTAGTTATGTAATTTTTCTTATCTATTCTACCGTGAAGAGTACCTAGCAAATGGATTTACCGAATTATCTTTACAGGTAATAAAACAATTTTATCTCGTTGGGTTTTAGGTAGACTTAATTTAATTTTGTGTCTAGTACCCGGAACAAATATTATTTGAATGAATACATATAGATGTATTCATTCAAATAATATTTGTTCCGGGTGTTTTTTTATGTTTTGGTAACATTTAGTACCCTTACTTAGCACATTAAGCTCTGCTAAGCTTGGGTCTAGTCTAGAAGATGCTGTGTGGATTGTCCAGCATAATTTTTTTGATTTATTTAATGCTACTTACATCTGTTTTTATATTTCTGTAAATCACCTCTTATAAAATGTAGAGCTACATAGCTACGAATTTGAAACATTTGTAGGCATATTAAGAACTTTTGACCACGAAAAGAACTTATGTGCCATGCTCGCGTTCGTTTTCAATTAAATTTTAAGGTATGTATATTCCTAGGTGAAAACGGAGTAAACATATGGCCCACTTGATGTTAAGTGGGTATACATACCCATCGCCTACCTATAACAGCAATTCCATGCAAGCCACACACGCGAGGAATGCGCTCTACGGTGCATTGCTCCGTGCTCTCATAGGTATACACGTCAAACTAGCAACCAGTATCGTTTGTTGTTTGATTTATCTATCTACTATACAGTTTAGCAATAGAGTGGAACCTACCTGCAAGTATGGTGTAGTACCATGCTGCGCAGAGCAACAGCCCAGTAGCCATGGCTTCGCCACACTGCCGCAGGAGAGGTGAAGCCCTATACACGCCTCGATGGAACCCCTACAAGCTAAGCCTTATTACGCGACACCTCTAAATTTACACTTTTCTAAATTTATCCTAATAAATAGCTTTGGGAATATCCCAGATTACGTGGTAAGCTAAAGTTTATATAGGTCAACCTTAATTTTGAATAAATACTCGTATAAAGTTCAAATTGGGCAGTTTATAGAAAAATAAGAATAACCGCATTAAGGTGTAATCAAAAACTGAAGGCTCATGGTTATTATATATTGAATAAAATAAACTAAATTATGGCGCTGCCGCCCCAACGTTTTGCCTTACTGACGGTTTTTTCCCTAGAGCCTCTCCTTCTTCTATAGTCATTATCAAATCACAGTCTTTTGTTTCCGGCAGCAAAAAACTTAGGCAAGCAGCAATCATCGGCATTATCCCAAATGCGACTGGCGCACACCACTGTCCGTACGGCCTGAGACCCGTCATGAAGGGTGCTATCATTGCTCCAAACCGGGCATTCATCGAGCAAATACCAATCGCAGCGTTACGTACCACTGTTGGAAACATTTCCGAAGTATACAGGTACACAACGACAAATACTATGTAGCTGAAAAATATTCCCAAGCAACCGAGCACAACGGAACCTTTGCCTTCAGGGGCAAAGGCTATTATTAACAAACACAGGCTTGAAAATGTGTTGCCGAGAATTACAATGGTTCGCCGATTCATGAATTTTATAACGGGGACCGCAAATAGACACCCGCACACGCAAACAGCACCACTAGCCATCACATTGATGAACACATCTCCTGTTAAATGACTGATGTAATATGCCATGCCGTAGAAACAATAACTGCACACTAGCCATACAAAAGACATGACCAATATATTCTTCCTGATGTTGGGCGTACGAAATAAATCGAATACGTTTCGCTTTTCTCTTGAACTTTTATGATCGAATTGATATAGCTCTACTTTTGAAGCGATCTCTTCAGTTGGCAAACGGTTTCTGGAAAAATAACAAGAGATTACTAACTATATCAGATCTAACTAGTTTACTTTATGTAGGTAAACGTACTTTTTTGCAACAGACTCTATCAATACTATAGCTTTCATAGTTTTACTTCGGGCAAGTAACCATCTTGGTGATTCAGGTAACATGCAAATGTAAACAGCCAGTATAAGAGTCGACGCTGATATAGCAAGTTGGAAGTACATGTAATCCCTGATGAAATACCCGAACAAGGCGAGTATGAGATGCCCCATAGTGAACGGTAAGTGGAACAACGCGGAAACTACATCCCGGTACTTCTGCCCAACATATTCCATGACGAGCACAAAGCCAACAACCATAACGCCACCAACAGCAAAGCCAAGAACCGTTCTGATGATTGTGAAACTCCAAAAGTCAGGTAGGAAGGATGATAATAGCCCAGTGAATATTTCCATTAAAACTGCTATGGTTAGCGAAGGCTTTCTGCCGTGCCTGAAAAATAACGTTGAATTAGTTAAGCTACCTGAAGATTTTTTGCAAAGTTAGCTCAATTGTTTCAATTGTAAATACTAGTTCTAATTAGTTTCTATTTTTTGATTGTTATTTTCTTTTTCTTTATTTTAACAATTGACGGTTTTTCCTTTCATATTTGAAATTACATAGATATTTGATAGTATCTTTATTTTAAATATTATCTTTAAATTTGACACACTTACATATCTGATAGTATCCCAAATAGAAGGCTTCCGCTAAGAACACCAAATTGAAAAATAGTTTGATGGAAATCTTTAAGCCATCCCTTTTCGCATATCAAGCCCCATTCCATAACAATAGTTCTTGTGAACACAGCCTTATCGAACACAGGGTTATCGCAGCATGTTTCATTGGGGTTAGGACATGTATAATTCGCTGGAGGGGCTAAGAAAATTATGGCCATTGTATGAAACGCCGCACCAAATTTACTCATAAACACAAGAACGCATATCAAAAAGTGGTATCTCCCAAACTCTCCTATCAATTCGTTAATTAATACCATGATTCACAAGACGAAAGAATTTACAGAATAATATTTAATACTATTTTCATTTTCGTAGACATAATGGATTAAGTAAAATTAACGCAAAACATGATTTCATTCTGCCAAGGGTTTGATAGACCATGGAAAAAATATAACTACATATATGTATGTATGCATAAGCCAAACAGACATTAATGCCAAACTTATTATATTGATCGAGTAGGCTATGTTTAAAGGTTCGAGAAAAATAATATTGTAATAAAAAAATCCTAAAACTAGAGAAAAGAAAACATAGGCGGCCTCAACTGTGAGAGCGATGAGTAAGGAGGTTCTGAGGTATTACACCTATTTTTTAAAAGGGTCTCAATTCGATTCTTTATTGCTAATAATCGATAGTGATAAAAATCATAATTTGACAAAAACGACCCAATAACATATTTTTTGCTATTTCTCATCAACAGTATGTAAATAGGTACGCTACTATATGGTACCATAATGGTATATACGTTATGTATTAATTTGATTGCAAATAGATTGAATAACCCAGTTTTCCTTGCAATCTTGTCTGTGCCTTAATTTAGTGCTAAAGCAATTATGGACAAGGTTTACCTTTTCATCCTATCTTGTAAGCTAAACATTGTACCTAATTATCTATATATTATATGATGCACCTACTGGTTAATCTTCTCTTAAACATGTTACTTTGCTCCTTACATGTTTATACATATGTAATGATAAATTCCCAAGCTGTTATTGTCTTGGTTATTGTCAATAGCAATTCATTTGAACGGGGTCAAGATTCCAAGTGCGTTTTCAGATGTTTTACGAAGGAGTTAACGATCTGAAAACCCCCACAGTCTCAATACTTAGCAATAAAATTGACTTGATAAGGTGCGTAAAAACTGACCTTAGCAATGGTCAAAGGCTACGTTTGTATTTTAATTATTATTATGTTATGCTTATCGATAAAATATTTTTTTTAATGAACTGAATATTAAGTGTCTTCAAATAGAATGAGCCGCGACGCAAACACTTGGCGACTCTATTGCATTTTCAAGAAACTTGTACTTTATAATTTGAATGGTTCATTCAAATTATAAAGTACTAGGTAGGTATAATAATTCGTAACTACATGCTTCAATTCAATCAAACATATCTTTATACGCTCGAAAGAGTACCTAGTTTGTGTCGAATGTATATTGCCACTATCAAAGGAAATAAATGGTTTCATCCAACCATAAACAACATAAGCCAGTTAGCAGACAGGCGACGTATCTAATCTTCCAATATGATTTCGTGAAATATTATTAGTTATTGATTTTATTCACACAATCGTTTTTGTAGTATTAACACCGCATGAGTTTCAAAAGCGTAAAACGACTTGGTAATATTTTATTATTGTCTTCATTATATTGTTCAATTTTGTACATAATTTTTAACGCTTATAACAATGAAATAATACACGGTTAGAGCATTGAGGATTGGTAGAGTAGTTAAGGTAACCTACCTATACAATGATTTGTTTTCGAATACACAATCTCTTTTAAATAGGTACTCAAATATTATTTTATAGCTAGCATCTATCATAAATTGTTTTATTTAGCTTTCACTTAGAAAACTAGCAACTAACCGAACATTCTCCAATAAATAAATTTAGGTAGATGCAATGATGTTATATTCTCACTGGGTAGAGGTAGATATATCATAGGTATTTCACTAAACCAGCCATACTCAAAGTGTGCTCCGCGGAGCCCTAAGGCTCCACAAAGCCTCCCTGGGGGCTCCGTGTGAATATTGGTTATAATGAGAAAAAAAACTAAAAATCACCTCTCTCTCTAGTCGATAGTTCAACACTGTCGGTCGGACCGACAGTATGGAGTCAATGTTCAAAACGATGCCTCTGAATGATTTTTAGTGCAGAATCCGGGAAGAGTATCCACTTCTTGCCACAATGACCCTAAAAGTTCTTCTGCCGTTCCCAACCATACTTATGCAAACAGGATTCTCGGCCTATGTGGCTACGAAAACCAAATACCGCAACAGACTGGACGCCGAACCTGATATGCGACTCCAGCTCTCTTCCACAAAACCCAATATTCACCAATTGTTAAAAAATAAAAAAACTGTTCCATACCTCACATTCGATTTAACTATTATGATTAGTTATTAAAATAAAGATTGAAATATACTATTTTTTTTATTTATTTAAGGGCTCCGTCAGATATTTTGCTCTCCAAAAGGGTTCTATAGGAAAATAAGTTTGAGAACCGCTGCACTAAACTAATTACGTGCATAACTCCTTAGCTATGGTAAAAAAGGCGTGACACTTATTTACTAAATGTTATCTGTATACTTTTGTTACATATTTTAATACCTCCAGCTTGTAAAATTTTTACGACTTACGTTATGTGATAATAGGTTGTCTTTGCTATTTTAATTAATAACGGTGTAGTGTAACCAATGAAGCGTAAAAATTATTTAACCGTGGGCATACATACATAAATTATATTAATCAAACCGTACCAATTGACCACAGATTTGTAACGCGTTGATGAACTTCGTTTGTATGAGCGATTCGTCGTAGGCAAGTAGGTCGTTATTTACCTACAACGAATAATTAATTCTAATTATTAATTCTAGGTAGGTACTAGAAATTGTGTTTCACTTGCAATTTATATATTAAATTAAGTGCAAATTAAATATCCTATTATCATAAAAATAATAAAGGTATATTTATATGTTTATTTTTAATTATATTGAACGAAATGTATTTATTAGGTTGAACTATTATTATTTTAATTTATGTATGGATTATAATCTCATTCCGTATTGTATTAATAGTTGAATTTGTTTCTTTGTACACTTCTTCTATCTGTTCCATCGCCTCTCCTGTAAACCTAAGGTATGCTGGAAGAAAACTCTTACTCAGGGTTAAGCTCGCCTATCGCATATCTTTTTTAATTAGATTATTTTTAAGTTTTGTGTATACAATTAAGAATAACAGAATATTATTCATTTACAATATGTAGTATGATTTTTTGTACTTACCTTAGTTTTTTCACCTTTACTTAAGAGGAGCCTAGTTCTCACCTAGCTAATTACTTCCTGTTTTAGTTAGACCTTCTACTCGTAGTTGCATGTTTTTTACTCTCTATGTATATACGTAACTCTTATGTGGGTAGCGCCGCCGTGAGCTACATTGTGAATATAAAAATGTAAGTGTACTTCCAGTGATAGGAATAGGTAGTGCAATTTGCCGAGACTTCATGAAGATATCTTAATATGGACATGCCACAAGTGCCAGGAATTTAATAAGAAAATGTTATTCTATACTATGTAAAATAATATTTGAATATACATGCCATTGCCATTGCCATTGCCATTGCCGCCACAACCAGTTATAACAAGATGGGACACTTGGCTCGCAGCGACATCTTATTATGTCAAATATTTCGATGAAATAAAAACTGTTTTATCATACCTAGGAAAAACCGAAGCAGTATAGAATAACAGCAGTAAGAAAACATAAAAACTGATTTGGACTTCATCAACGATCATTTTAATATCATAGAAAAAGCCTTAATTTTTTTTACAAAATACACATATTTCTATAGTAGGTTCTTTTGAAATATTCGACGAAGTCAGGATGGTTATAAATTGGAGTAAATGTTTATCCATCGAAAAGAAATTAGAAGCGGTCATGGATCGTTATCCGGAATTAGATATTGTTAGAACGTATTCAGACCATATAGCAAACGGCTCGGCTAGTGACGATATTTTAATATTTAAATATGCCCTGTTAATATCAGTAGAAGTTGAAAGGAGTTTTTCAACTTATAAATGGATATTGAACGTCAAAAGAAATAGATTAAAAGAAGAAAATATCGAAAAACTAATTGTAACTTATTTCAATTTCATGGAAAATCAACCAACTATTTCAGATTTTGAAAGTGACGGTGAAGGCGAAGATTGAACCAAATTTAACATTTTGTTAAATCTTGACGTTCAATATCCATTGTTTTATTCACGATGAGTTTCAATCATCCCATTTAATATCGCCTTGAAGATTGGTATCACTGTAATTTTAATATGCATTAAGTTATGGTTAAAATAATTTTATTTATGTCTGTTGCGAATATTTATTTTAATTGTTATTGATTATTGTTATATTTTATAAAGAAATAATAAAAGCATAATTAAAATAAGGTTTTTATCGGACATTTGTTCCGTCATATGTTTCCCGATCTTTTTCCCGGAATTCCGGGGCGTATCCATACTATTGATAATCTTTGAGGTCATTTACCCCAAATTGCACTACCTATTCCTATCTCTGGTACTTACATACAAAAATGTATATAAAGTCTAATGTATTCATTTGTTATTCCTCAATAAATAGTTAAAACAAATGTATGTAGGTACCTAATAATTAGCGAAACTCGTCATGGTTTGCACTTATCGCAAGACCATGAATTTATTCTGAGGCTACAAAGGAAATATATTAATGAATACAGGTAAATAGATAATGTAGGTATTTACCGTACACTGAAATTATAAGCCTATTCCGAGGAATAAGTGACGATTTAGTAGATCATAGATAAAGGATCGCAGATAAGGGCATCTCAAAAATATATATATGTATAATCTACCTACTCATGAAACCTGATAAAACACAGTTATTTTAACACATGTTTAAATAACCATGGTTTTGCAAAGTAACATAAATTTTACCAGGGACGGATATATGTATATCCGTCCCTGGTAAAATTTATGCATCATCATCCTATATTATATAGCCTATATTAGTCCACTGTTGGACATAGACCTCCCCCGATGAGCGCCATAGCGCCTTGTCTTCAGCTTGACGCATCCAGCATCTACCTGCAAGGATATACATATGTTTTTATAAACTATTTAAGAGGCGAGTTATGAATCTACAAAGAACGTATTAGGTACATTTATCTAGCGCCTACATACCTTATTTTAGTAATTAAGTATAATAGGTAAGTATTTAATTTACAAATTCCGATCAAAATCAGTTTTGATTTCTAATAATTTATTAGCATATTTTTTGTATAATTATAAATAATAAGTTCATTTGTTATAAGTTTACGTATCACTTACAGAAATAGCAGATACATTTACCTATACTACATATGTTTGCGTACTAACTAATTCCTAAGTAAAAGTCTTTCTTTCTGCCTATTTTTTTGTTTCAGATTTGATTTTTTTGCCAAAATTTTCACCCTCTTCGACCGTGGTCATCAGTGGACACCCTTTAGTCTCCGGCAAGAAGAAACTGATACCAAATGCGATTGTTGGCAAGATGGCGAAAACAAGAGGAGGCAGCCACTCAGCTACCCCCTGCAAGTCTATCACAAATGGAGCTATCATGGACCCAACTCGAGCGGACATCGAGCAAACGCCAACCGCTGCATTTCTCACTACTGTTGGAAATAACTCCGTACTATACAAATACACGACCGTAAACACAATAAAACTAGATACCACACCGACGCAAGCGAAAACAACAGACGCTGTGCCCTGCGGCACTAACGCCAGTATCACTAAACACAGCGCGCAGATGAAATTAAACACTATCACTATTGTCTTCCTCCCTACGACTCTCATCAGTGGTATCGATAAAAGCGTCCCTGCGATCGTGACTCCAGCACTGGCTGCGACGTTAACGAAGGCATTGCCGCTCAGCTGTCCAACGTACTGAGATACGCCATAAAAACAGTAACTGCACGTCAGCCAGTTGAATGACATGCAGATTGTGTTCTTCCTGATATTCGGAGTGCGGAAGAGATCCACAATGTTTCCTTTCTTTATCTGATTCGCAGATAGTGCCGCCTGAAACGTTTCCACATCAGATCTGATAGTGTTTGTCGGACGTTTGTTCCTGCAAACATTAAATCATTAGACCTCACATGCGACTACTGACTGTTGACATGATATCACAATTACTTTATCAAGTTTACTCACACAGTAGCCACACGCTCTAAAATGGTTATTGCCTCGTTGTTTCTATTGACTGCTATCAACCATCGCGGAGATTCCGGTACTAGGATGAAGTAACTGAGCATGATAACCGCCGGAGCCGAAATAGCCATTTGAAACTGCGAAAAATCTCTCAGGAAATACGCAAACGCCGGTAACAGCATATGGCCCATATTAAACGGCAGTTGGTATAGGGCACTTCCAATTTCTCTATACTGCGAGCCCATGAATTCCATGACGATGACGAAGCCGGTGACCATGGTGCCACCGACGGACATTCCGACGATGAAGCGGAGGATTGTGAATACCCAGTAGTTTGGAACGTAAGCTGCGATTACGCCGGCTGATAGTTGCAGTACCACGGCTACTAGCAAAGGATTTTTACGTCCAAACCTAAAACCAAACAAAATTGTGCTATAAAGGCTTATGCAGACCTAAGAGGCAGTCGCTACTCCGACCGGTAGCGAAAGCCGAGAAGATATGCAAGCGATACATACAACGGATGACGCGCGAAACTGAGCAATAATCTTCGCTACCGCTCTGGATAGCGTATACCGCATAGGTCTGAATAGCAGATGAAGGCTTTTGCCTTCCATATTTTAATCCAAGATGTTAAACAATAATGATTCAATTTCACCTGTCAGCAGCCGTTCCAAAGGCCACGCTGCCCAGTAAAACCCCGAGTTGAAAGAGCGTTTGAGTGAAACTCGCCATCCACTTCCTATCACAAATCAAGTCCCACTCCATAATAATAGTCCTGTTAAATATGGATTTGTCATAAACCGGTTCCGGACAGGGACATTGGTCGATCACATCTGATGCACCACAGGTATAGGATATTTTCGGTGCAAGAAATAAGATTGCCATTTGATGCCATGCCACGAAGAACTTCGACGTAAATATGATAAGACACAGGAAAAGCTGGTATTTCCCGAAAGCTCCTGTGATTTTCTGGATCATATCTCCGGAAACCTCAGGGGGCTTTGTTCCTGAAAAGGCAATTAATATTGATTGTTAAGAGGCAATGAATCCAATTTATAACTCTACACTAAATGGTAAGGTATTCAAACCATTAAACGACGACAGTCGATGATGTTACAAATAAATTTGGTAATTGATAAAGTAATAGGAAAAAACTTCTGCAAGAAACGTCAATTATACGTAATACAAACAAGACTAGGCCTGTGCCAGTTTCCGGGTTTCGTAAAAACAAAACATATTGCATGCACTATAAACACAACAAAGCATTGCGCCAAACACAGCTACATTACCTACTTATGACTTAATACGACCTCATGGGATTTCAATAACAGACCGTTGAAGGTTGCCAAACGGCTCTATTTTACTGGCAAAGTTTAAGTTAGTCCATTACATACAGTATTACAACTCAATGCGGAGGTAAAGTGCGCAACCCGGATCACTTTTCTTTTGCAACAAGTCCTTCTGCAGTGTCAATGGCACAAACTGTATCGGGGCCAATAAGCCTCACTAACACACTTTCACAAAATATAATAGGGTCATGCACCTACCATTAGCATCCTTTCGAGTCTCCAGCTCCATTTTAAGTATTAATTTGTGTTATTATGGCACTTTGTTTCACGCGCGTATTTATTTATTCGGTAGCAGCCGCCCGTCGGTACTGCAGTAGGAGACTGATCGTTGTAAAATGGCAAGCGAAGCTGCGCAAGCGCCTCTCTCCGACATTGTCATGATTGTCATTATCAGCGCGTTCGACAAGCATTTTACTTCAATTATCTTGATCAATGAAAAAGATGTGAAATTACTTACTCCGCTTTAGAAACTTCACATGCTTGTGAGAAAAAGACGATCAAAAATAATAGCACGTTCTCCATTAAATCTCTTTTGGATTAAATAGGTACGTAAAGCTCAGCTACTAATTTTTTTTAAATAGGTACCTTATCTACCTATCTGCCATACCCTGTTTATAAGTAGGTACCTAGTCCCGAAGCAACTGACATTAAGGATAATAAGTAAGACTTTGGTCACAGTTATTTTTGTGGGTGACTAAATGATCTACTTATGTCTCGTGGCAAGTCGAAAAAATTCTGAAATGTAGATCACAGTAGCTGTGGTCTATTCTGTGTAATTATTATCAAACGTGAGGTGAAGGTAAAAAATACATTTTATGGATATCTATACAGCTGTCACAACCGCGAGATAACCAGTGACGTGAGATTCTTCATTCGTCTTTCTAAGACCATTCTTACATGCTCTTCATGTGACTTACTTTATGGTCACTACACTAACAGCGATGAAAATTACAAACCAGACAAAGTTTCGTAATGGGTCACAGTTACCGTCTAAGGCCTAACTAGTGTAATAAACAATAGATGTATCTATAAACAGGTGTTTATTTATAATGTTTATAGGAAATATAGTGATTTTCACGTTACATGTTATTTTCGGTTTGTTTTTTACCATTAATTAATGGGTATGTCACAAAGGTGAGGTAGGTATTGTGCGTGCATATCCTGTAATATGTACATATTATAGGTACTTACACATATTCCGGAAAACTGACAATTGCTTTTAGTTAGGTAGGTACATAATTTACCTCATTAATACTATCTGACACAGTCAGGCCACGACGTTTACCGGGTTCCATCTCTTATTATTATATTACTATACAATAAGTACTTACCTATGTTGTTTATTGTGATAAGATTGTGTGTTTCTATTGACGGGAAAAATAATGAATTGCTGTCTCTCAGGACAATATCCAACTGCAGGGCAAAGGCCTTTTGACCTCATGACTACGGATAATTATCATGTTTCGGCGCACGCGCACTTATTTAGTCTTCGAAAATACAGGAAAGCATTGGATATGAGTAACCTTCAATATCCTATAGATTTAACGATTCAAATATACTAACAAATTTAGTAAATGATTCAAAATTACAAAAAATAAAAAATGACTCACATGAGAAAATAAATATATAATAGTACTTTTAGGATATTATGTATGTCAAAGTTCTTTAACATAGTATCAAAACCAGCAAAGTGCGAGTCTGACTCGCGCACGATGAGTTCCGTACATCTATAAAAAGGAGCAAAAAAAATCACGTCTGTTGTACGTGTCACGTCACGTCTGTGCTCCCTAAAATATTTATTTTATTCTGTTTTTTAGTATTTGTTGTTATAGCGGTAACAGAAATACATCATCTGTAAAAAAAAATAACTGCTTAACTAACACGGTTCATGAAATACAGCTTGGTGACAGACGGATAGACAGAAAGACGGATAGTGGAGTCTTAGTCATAGCACAGTAGTAATAGGGTCCCGTTTTACCTTTGGGTACGGAACTCTAAAATAGGCATAGTTGACAACATATTGGCTACTCTGACGACGCTCAGTATTTCTTTAATTATGTGAGTAATTTGCCTAGTTATTCTAAATTTGCAGTATGATTGTTCAAAAGGTTGATATCATCAAGATAAAGACTCGTGTACATTTTGTCAAACAAAGAAGATTTATGGGTGACTGGCTGTTTATTTTTTATTTATTTACCTATATTGGCTGCGATTTTTGGCCATCTCATAGCAATAACTTCACAAGTCCTTAAAATTTTAAAAAACTTAGTTGAAGGGGTACTCGATAGATTAATTTATGATTGACATTGTTTTATCCACAGGTTTTATCATAATTTTGTTTTTTGACATCTTAAATATAAGAACCAATATCTTCTTTTAAATTTATGAATGTATCTATTATATTACAATAGATTTTTGAAATCATGAAAGCACGTGATATTAGTTTAGGTCTGTAATGTAAGTAATGTGATGTATGTGATTACTCAATTTTAAAAGACTAAACAGATTTGGATATAATATGTATGATGATTTGGAGTATGTACGATCATTAGAATTCTTACATCATCCTGATTGACACTGGTTATGGTGTCAATTCCGATGTCGCCAAGACTAAACTTAACTGATTTGACATGATTAAAAATGATGCCATCCGATCGAAGAAAAGACCTATTAAAAGTGGTGTCGTCCTTTAGTGCTCTCGAATGATTTTAGGTAGTTTTGGTAAATATGAATTGCCACTTGTAGGTATTTTTTGGTAAACACAGAACCTATGTCGTTTTTTTTTATTTATGTAGGTACATATAACGGTGAATGGTAGAGATCGCTCTTGAGCGATAAGACCGCCAAATTGTCACATTTTTTGTATTTTATTCTGTCTTGTTTGTTTTATTCTGTAAGTGTGCAATAAAAGAATTTTCTATCTATGTATCTATCTATAACTTTATGTATAACATTTTGCTACTTTTACTCAAACTAGTTAGAAGATAGTTAGGATTCATAACGAATACATCCGACAGAGAACCCAAGTTATTGACATAGCTCTGAGAATTAGCAAGCTGAAGTGGCAGTGGTCCGGGGCCATATCTCGCGAAGAACCGACGCGACGACGGCCGCTGGGGCAAACGTGTTCTTGAGTGGAGACCACGACTCGGTAAACTTAGTGTAGGGCGCCCTCCGACCAGGTGGGATGACGACCTGCGAAAGACTGCAGGTAGATGCTGGATGCGTCAAGCTGAAGACAGGGTGCTATAGTGCTCATTGGAGGAGGCCTATGTCCAGCAGTGGACTAATATAGGCTGATGATGACGAGTTAAGAAGAGTAAAACAAAATATTCTAATTGCTAGTTTGAATCATACTACCATAAATAGCAACCCTTCTCTGTAATGTAATGACGGAAGTAGGTAAGGGTAGTCATTCTCCACACAAAACTGTAAAGTGTCTTTCCTCAACGGGTAGGCCCGCTTTGTATAGGCACAACAAAATGCTACGAGTAGGTATGTATAAAAGTTCACTTAGTAGGTAGGTACTCTACTTATAATAAGTAGGTTAGTCTCAAAGTAGACTAGTTTGTGCGGCTTCACACGCGTTGTGTCTATGGAACCGTTTAAAGGTATTTCTATCCAAAAGGAACTATTTTATGGGATAAAAAGTAGCCTTTGTTTGATTTCAGGCCTAGAGCTGCTTCTCTGCAATTACAGCCTGCCTGTTCCGTCCATTAGTTATGGCGGCGGCGTGAAGAAGTACCTAGGTAACAAACATCCAGCCGTGATAATGAAAATGAAAAGTTTTTATTTCTTTAAGCCTACAAATAAGCACTTAGACAGGTCATATTTTATACTATTCATTATTATCAATTAAATTATTTTTATAGTTCACTAAAATTTTTTGTCCACCAGTGGAAGAAGCGAGAAGAAACCACTAGTATGTTCATAACTTATGTGTCTAGTACATTTGATTTGCTAATCTGTAAGCAACACAAATAAGGTGTTTATATCTGCAGCGTTCCCCCACAGTAGTATGCCATAAGACATAATACTATGGAAGTAGCTGAAATAGAGTATAATATGAGATAATAGTCTAGAAGTATCAACGTCTGTAAGGTGACGGATTTTTTTAACTGCATATGCTGCAGAACTAAGTCTCTTTGATAGCTTATCTATGTGTGGGCCCCATTGAAGTTTACTATCTAAGGTTATTCCTAAAATACGGTATTGTCTACAATTTCTAACGTTTCTCCTTTTACGTTTATATCAGCCTTAACTTGTTTTACATTAGGTAGAATAAATCTTATACATTTTGTTTTGGTTTCATTAAGCAAAAGATTATTAATACTAAACCAATGGACTACCTTTGAGATTGCAGTATTTACATCGTCGAAATTTGTGTTTTGTCGTTTCATTTTAAAAATTAATGAAGTATCATCAGCAAACAATACAATCTCATGATCATTCTTTACAAGATGAGGCAGATCATTAATATAAACTAAAAATAGGAAAGGACCCAAGATAGAGCCCTGCGGTACACCCATTGTAACAACAGACCCTTTAGATCGTTTCCCATTTATATCAACTCTTTGTATCCTATCACTCAAGTAGGTAAGATGTAAGAAGATCCAAAGAGCTGTCCCTAATTCCATAATGATGTAGTTTCCTGATTAATGTTTCGTGATGAACGCAATCGAATGCTTTTGACAAGTCGCAAAAAACGCCTAAAGCATCTTGCGACTTCTCCCAAGCATCAAAAATATGCGATACCAACTCTACACCGGCATCAATAGTTGACCTGCCACGAGTAAACCCAAATTGCTTACATTGTAGCAGGTCATTGCTATTAAAATGTCTAAGCAATTGGTGTAAAATAAGTTTTTCAAAAACTTTACTGAATGTAGGCAGTACTGATATTGGTTTAAAGTTAGTGGGGTCAGACCTACTACCCGATTTAAACAATGGAATTATTTTACTATGTTTTATTAGATCAGGAAATACGCCACAATCAATGGATTCATTAAATATAAAAGCTAGATCTGGTGCAATGGTATCAATTAAAGGTTTAATAATTTTAACGGAAATGCCCCAGAAATCTGCTGTTTTTTTATATTTAAAAGATTAAAGGTTTTTTTTATATAGTTTTCATTAACATGGGTGAAATTAAATTTACTATCGCATTTAGGTACATTTTCTTTAAGTAATGATTGGGCTATTACTTGAGAAGAGTTCAGACACTTTGTAGTACAGATTGGAATGTCAGTAAAAAAAAATTCAAATGCTTGTGCTACCTCAACATCGTTTTTGATGGAGCAATCATTAATCTTTAAATTGTAATCATTAATGTAGGTACCTTTCCAATCTCACTATTAATTATTTTCCAGGTTGATTTTATTACATTTTCACTATTTTTAATTTTCGAGCTAATATAATTTGATTTTGCTGTTACAAACTTTTCTAAATATTTTTGAGTAATTTTTTACTTTTTCTTTGAATTCCGGGCTAAAATTGTACTGCTTTTCACTATACAGTTCATACAACTTTTGTCTACTCTTATGTATACCTACTGTTGCCCACTCACTAAAGCTAAGTTTTTCTGAGACCAAGATTAACTTGGGTATGAATATTGAATTGAACGCATTGGTGAATTTATTAAAAAAACTACAATACGACTCATTTGGGTTGTTAGGTGAGTAGTTAGGTGATGGTTTAAAATCCCAATCCAATTTCAACCGTTCTAATCGAACTGTGGTCACAGGAATGTACTTAATTTTTTTTTACAATTATTATTTTTAACTTGATGTTTTAATTTAATTAGTTGACCTAAGTGGTCTGATTTTAAATTGCTTATAATTTTGTGACTGAAAATTTTTTCATTTTGGAAAACAAATATATTATCTATACATTTTGCAGATGTTTCAGTTATTCTAGTAGGTTCCATAAATGTTGGCCTAAGATTATAAGAATTAAATAAATTTGTTAATCTACTAATGAGGGAGTAAACTTCTAAAAGATCAATATTAAAGTCTCCACACACTATGAGGTTTTTATTTGATTTTGATAATTTAAATAAGATATCATCCATATTTTTTTCAAATATTTCAAAAGAAGCTGATGGTGGGCTGTATACGCTTGCTACAATAGTATGCTCCAACTCAACACATGCTACTTCAATATGTTCAACGGATAAGCATACTATGTCCTTACGTTCTTTGAATTTTATGAGTTTATTTAGTAATATTAAAGAGCTTCCACGAATAGCATGTGATCTGCAAAAAGAACTACCAACCTGGTGGTTACTGAAGTTAAACATGAGCTCATAGCTTTTCAGCCAGTGATCTGTTAACACTTTGAGTGCTGAAATCACACGGTATCTGTTTTCTACAAGTGACTAATATGCGTAAATCCACACTAGCGCAGCGGCTGAGAAAATACAGATCTTTGTGACTCAGCACAGCCGTAATATTTTTCGAACGAAACGCATGTGCGGCGCAACACAACCGCTGTGTAGAGCGGCAGCACGAATTTTTTAGGTTAAAAAAAAAGATCGCGGTCAAAGTGTTAAGCAGATGATGTCAATATCAAATGAGTTCATGTACAATTCCAATTCTAATAATTTACTTCTCAATCCTTGAATATTTTGATGCACCAAGTTGGTAAACTTTGCATTCATTTTACAATTTTGATTTCTTTGTTTTTGATTGTGATTAATAATAATAATATTATTATTTGATTGTTTAGGGCTAGAGACTTCCTCTATTATCGTTATTTCTAATTTAAATGACTTGGAATAACTTCCAAAGATTTGTTTTTTAAATCATTACAATGCTCAAAAGGAGCATTTTGATAGCCAAGTTTTTGGCTGTATTTTTAAAATAATAGGATAGCGAAATTGCTATCTGTCTCTTATAAAAATTGGAAAGGTAGTAATTACCTTGAGTCAAATAAAACTTTTTACTAACAATATTGTTAGGATCAATCACATGTACATGTTGCTGTTGCATGAAATAGTGTGCAACGTCATATTAAGCTTATATCTAAGGTTGTTCTCTGATTGTGGCAAGCTGTCGCTGTAGGGGAATGTGAACATCACAATTTGTTTGAAATTTAATTTTAATGGTTTATCTACATAACTAATCAAGTCAGGTTTGTTCACATTACCCCTATTTCCAAGGCATATTATTAAATTTGAGTTACTATTCATTTTTTTATTCTGAATTATGTGCATAATATTATGCAGGTTAGAGTTAGGTAAACAATTATTTATTATAGGACGTTCCATACATAAGAACCATTCCATATATTTAAGAACTGACCCATATTTTTTCCAATTTCATCGCAGTACATTATTGTTTTTATACCTGAGCATGAAGTGCTGAGATAGACGCATATCATGATATAGATAACTTCAGTAGCATTATAGTATTTATCTATATAGGTAGACTAGGTACATAGGCTAACATCAACTAAATTATACACTAGAAAAACGATGTCGGGTTACCGGCAACAAACAAAGAAACTAAGAATTATTGTTACTTACGATAATGTCACATAATAAGATAATGTTATGATGTTGACAAAATAAAGTAAGTAAAGTACCTATTATTTAGGATTATCATCATGTCACGTTATCAATTTCACATACCTACCTACAGGAAAAAAGATCCCATTAAGTACACGCACTAATCTGTGGGTACACTACACGTCATACTAAAATTGACTTCATTACTTTGATGAACTGTATTTCTCGTTAAGGCCTCTCACACACACTAAAGCCGCAGGCCCAGCGCGGCTTTCCCAAGTAACATTTTGGACCTATAACTTAGGTTTAAATCACTAAAAGGTTGAGTAAACGTCGTATAAAGGTTTTTAGCGATACCTACGGGTTCTATAGAAGCGTTTGGTGAAACGTTTTTGCTCTGTAAGCTATAGAGCAAAATTATCCTATTACCTGTCGATGTAAAGGTTTACTTCACCATTTTATAGAGCCATTATAGACAGGTATTATAAAAGTTTCAAATATGCCAGTACAGAGCAATATTACTCTATAGTAGTGTTTGAATTCACCTTTACGTATCTAATTTGCTCTATAAGGTTTCCCTGATTACCGTTATATATATTGCGTTATAGCAGTGATGAATATCCACAATACAATACAACCATTTAGTCACATCGTGGTTCCACAAATCACTACAATAGTCTTTAGTAGTGTTAACGACGCCATAATAGAGCATTTTTGCTCTATAGCGGATATTTCATCACCTTTATAGGATAATTTTACTCATGATGGCGCCGGAAACTTTGTCATGAGTACTATAGTTGGCCAATAAGGGTTACGGAGTTACCATTTTGCTCTATAGTACAAAACTGCGGTACCTTTAATATTATATTAATATTTTATTTTATTTAAAACTCAATAAACCGAAGGCGCGTTAAAAATACTAAATAAAAATAGTACTAATCTATCGGTAAAACTTTTGTCGCACGAAAATTTTGCAGTATTGAACGAGTAATTCAATGTCAAAATAAGATAATATAAACTAACCACGTTACAACCCTTGAACTGAAATCACTTTACACAGATAATTAATATTTTCGACTGTGCCGATCTGCCGATGCCGAAAGAAAGATATTTATGATTACCACTATATCAACTTTATAGAACTAAAATGTCACCGCTAACACTTCTACAGTTCTACTATGTCACTTTTTGGTGATATAATTGCGCCAAATCGGCTTTACTCGACCTTCTTTGGGCCTTTAAGTACCAAAAGTGGTGATTGAGATACGTTCTATGGACTGGACTGCTTTAGAACCAGAAATTGTTACTTGGATATACTGGGTGATTTTGAATTCGTTGGCATTATTTTAAACCAAGACTCCACTAATGATACCTAAAGCATTGGAGCTAATATTACGCCAATTAAAAATATAATTTATGGTAGTATGGAAAACGCAAAAAATAGGAAATCTTATCATAGTTAAAGGCTATTATTTCAAGTAAACACAAAAAATAATAAAAATGAAATATTTAAAAATAAACGATATTTTTAAACTAATTTTATTTATTTATTTATTATTACCTACCTACCTACGTACTTCGGCTACAACAATAGCTGGGTGGCGGCGGCGGCGGCGGCGGCGGCGGCGGCGGCGGCGCGGCGGGGCAGCAGCAGCGGCGTGCGGCGGCTTTTGTGTAGAGGGCCTTACACTAATAACAATATATACGTATAAACTGGACGCATCCGGAAACCTATTTAGTTTTTAAACAATGACAAACGGGCTGCATATACCTAATGATCCCGTGGGATCCATGCTGAAGACTACCTATATTCATTATATTTCGAGACAAAAAATGATTGTAAGCTCGGCAATGGCTGGCCGCACTGTAGTATACTACTACTTATAGTACAGCAAACCTAGATTGGCTGGTTCCTTTCACGGTTACCAAAGGCACTGACAGGAGGCCTTGTTCGCTTTATGACAGATTCTCTTTATGGCAGAAATTGTACAGTCAATGGCAGATTCGATAACGAGTTTTCTATTTTCTTTCGTTTATGAGTGAATTTCATATTTTTTTGTTTCTACACTACATAGTTAGCTTTAATTCCTTTATACAACGAATGTTACCTACATAAACTGTGTGATAATAATTCTTCACACAAAGGTATTCTCTATTCCTTAGTTCGGTATAGGACAGATTCTAGATTAGTGAAAATGGTTGTGGTTGGGGGTTGTGGTAGATGGTACTGGTGGATCCCCAAACCGCCCTTTGAGGTTGGTAGGTACCTAGTATGGTGTAGGTTAGTGGTCAAGGAAACTCGCTGATTTATGGTATGGACTATATTCACATGACACTATATACTACTGGTTTAATACTACTGCCGCCAAAGTTATGGTAAATGGTATGAAATGGTTAAGTGGTTGAACCCGCGACGAAGGCGGCCGATCGCGAACTGAGTAAATTTAGGCAACCGCGAGCTAATACGCATTCAACTACAAGCGCAGCTAAATGCATATCTGCTGCGTGGTCGTTTTAACCGAACAATTAGAAAGATTCGTAATTCGGAAGATTCGATACTCGACAGATCGTGAATTGGGCAGATTCTTGGATTTGACAGGTTAGCAACTCGACAAATTAAATTGTCAACATCTTGCTCAATTGGGGCCTTTACTAACTACAATAAATATGAAAATGACTCGTATAACATAAGTTTTCCAAGCATTAAAAACTCCTTCAGTTTATCTTTCAACACTCCTTTCTAATATTTATATCATGTAAATGGCCACTTTATCATCGCTATTGGTCACTCGATCATTGGAGGAACGTTCTCTACTCTGATGAAAAGAGGGTAATCCTTTTCTGTAACGACGGTCGGAGAAGAGTACCTATACAGAAGAACAGGAGAGCGATTCGCACCAAGTTTGCTTCGAAAAATACGTCGTACGGGGGTGGATCGTGCATGTTCTCGGGCGGCATTTCCATCGCTGGGAAAACGGAACTTGTATGCGTTTCCTGGCTGGAGGTGGTCGCGGGTAACGGTCGCTGACTGCTAGTCGGTACATAACAAAGATCCTGGAAGAGCATGTCGCCCCGTATGCTGGTTTTGTAGGCGATGGCTTTATTGCATGATGATAACGCCCGTTACCACACCGCAATCATAGTAGGTACGGGATTACTTACCTACAAGATCAAAGTCAAGATCCCTGTTATGCAGTGGCCAGCACGAAGTCAAGAACTAAACCCGATCGAACACCTCTAGAATGATGTCGCACCTTGAAAACAAAATTGACATTATACGAAAAACCCAATTTTTCAGGACAGCCATTTAAAGTTTTTGTAATTTTTGTGAGGGTCATAACTAGACATCGATGTAACTAGACATCGATAACTAGAGATCGGATAATCGGATGCATATTTACCTAAAGTGAATTTTTGGCTAACAAATTATGGACGCGGTTTCTTAGGAACTTTTATTAAAAATAAATTCCCGGGATTACATAAGTAATCAGATGTATATTTAGTAAATTATACATACACTCGAGATTTTTTTTCAAAAATAAGTACTACATTTTTTTTCATCAGTTTTGAACGCATACCAAACCTCTGGTTTCAAGGTAAATACTATTTACATTGACCCTCTATCACTCATTTTTTTTTTGTTGTATAGGTATTTCAAATCGTAGCAAGAGCACGCACTCGTTGAAATTACCGGCGGCAGACAATTGAATTTTAGTTTTTGACAGGCATAGCCAGCTAGTCCAATTTCATGGCCGTTGCTTTGGTTTGAAGACTATGACATACTGTGCTTTGAAACGAAATAAAATTAATCATACCGATTAATTACCTACGTATAAGTTAGAGGGCTAATACCCTGTACACTTAAATTTGAATTGCCGGCGATCCGGGATTTTTCGATAAAAAGTGCTTTCCATAATAGCCAACATCTCAACCTTAGGTAAATATGCATCCGAATATCCGATCTCTGGTCATAACTCAAGCTTGGTTTAAAATAGGGATGCAGTTGTAACTTTATACAATAGTTCAGGTATTAATCTATAGCTAGGTCGCTCTATTCGCAGTATATTCTATAAGTTTACCACTGTTTTTCCTCCATCTGTGCATTATCTAGAAGTTTTTTGTTAGTACAAGTAATGGCTTTCGATACGCGGATTGCTGTTTATATGGCTTTTTTTTTCTGCAGCGCCTCAGGGATGTTTGCGGCGGCGGCGCGAGTCGACTGTTTTCATACCACCATGCGCTAGCGCGCCGGCCGCCTCCCTGGTGCGCAGGTTGCGGGCCAGCTCCAACTAGTACCTAATGATTTGAATATCATCATCATCATCATCAGCCTATAGCAGTCCACTGCTGGACATAGGCCTCCCCCAATAAGCGCCATAGCGCCCTGTCTTCAGCTTGCCGCATCCAGCATCTACCTGCAGTCTTTCGCAGGTCGTCATCCCACCTGGTCGGAGGGCGTCCTACACTACGTTTGCCGAGTCGTGGTCTCCACTCAAGAACACGTTTGCCCCATCGGCCGTCGGTTCTTCGCGAGATATGGCCGGCCCACTGCCACTTCAGCTTGCTAATTCTTTGAGCTATGTCGATAACCTTGGTTCTCTGTCGGATGTATTCATTACGAATATATCCTATCCTTCAGAGTAACTCCGAGCATAGCTCTTTCCATAGCTCGCTGAGCGACTTTGAACTGGTGGACCAGCCCTATCGTGAGTGTCCACGTCTCAGCTCCGTAGGTCATAACGGGTAGGACGCACTGATTGAAAACTTTCGTTTTCAAGCATTGCGGTATGGATGACGTGAAGACTTGACGTAGTTTCCCAAATGCTGCCCAGCCCAGCTGGATCCTCCGTTTAGCCTCCTTCTCGAAACTGTTTTTACCCAACTGCAGAATCTGCCCAAGGTAAGTGTACTCGGAAACAGTTTCGAGAAGGTGACCATGTACGACCACCGGCCTTGGATCAATGTGACCATTGATCATGACTTTGGTTTTATCCAAATTCATGCCAAGACCGATACATAGGGAGGCTGAAGCTAGGCCGTCCAGCATCTGGTTCAGTTCCTCAAGCAACTCCGCCATTAAGACTATGTCATCAGCGAATCGCAGGTGTGAGATGTACTCGCCGTTTATATTAATGCCCTTTCCTTACCTGTCCAGCAACCTAAACATATCTTCCAATGCGCACGTGAACATTTGAATATTGTGAGCAATATATTCTCTTTGTCTTTCCATTGAAGCCATTTCCCAGTAAGTTTCAAATAGGTTTTGTCTATACTCTACTGATATTTTTTTGAACATTGTAGCTTACAGCTTTATACGTACATAAGATTGTTTGAGGTTTCTGGCTGGAAAAACATTTTCTTTTTTTGAACTCAAGTCGAATTCTTTTCCAGAATTTCTTAATTGTTTAGCTATAAAACTCTTCCTCGTTTATTACTTGATATTGAGCATTCTGGTCAATCTGAACTCACGAAGATCGACAATTTGAATCTGTTCATTGTAAACTTGAATGTTTTTGTGCAGAAAGATATTCAAAATCTTGTTCCAAGAGATTTATATCGAGTGGCTTGTCCGTATTAGTTGCTATGGACATTAAACACCATAGTATCGCTTAAAAGTAATTATACAATATTTTATATAAATATTATTACGTTTAAAACGACACTAAATATCTATCAATCATAATAATTTCATGAATTGTTATAACATAACTGACCCTAAACGAAATATGTCACTTTTTTACTTACCCCGTGAACAGTTACTGTTTATGAGGTAAGTAAAAAAGTGTCATTTTTGGCTTGATGTCGGTTTTTATCACAAATCCTATAAGTATGAAGTGACATATGGTGACATCTAGCGTCATCTAAGCGATATATTTAGAAACGGGTCTTTGAACTTGACGTAGTTTTTTCTGTAGATTACAGATGTCGCTTTAACTCAATTTCGCCATATTTGCGGAATGGGAGAACATTCCGAACTCGTGGTCACATTAGTTGGAATTCGCTATCAAGGCCAGGGGGAAAACACTAGATTTTAAGTCATTTTTGTTAAATTTTAAGTCATTTTTATAAAAAAATCACCTGAATAGAAAACGTTTTTTTCTTGCCTTACACGAAATTTGTTTTTTTTTTCACATTAAAAAAAGTACTATCTGTTTATTTTATCTGAAAGTGGGATAGATAAACTAACTTTCTAATGATACCCATAATAGCAGTACGGCTGTGGAATGACTTACCACTGGACATTAGAAAAGCAGATACACGTGATACTTTCAAGAAATCCGTGCGAAGGCTTTTTCATGAGAGGTTATACAAGCATAGCTCTTCATAAAACGTTTCTATTTATTTTTATTTTTTCTTCTTTTGATTTGATTTGATACTTATGCTATATTTGGAACTGTATATTTATTGTTTTAGCTGGTTTTCTTATTATTATATGTATTTTAGGTATATATATATATATATAAATTATAAAATGCCATAAACATAGTTACTACTACTTATATTTGTATGTAATATTAGCACGCCAACCCTTTATTTAAAACATGTGTTTCCTGGTTGGCAGGTAGAAAATGCCTCGGCATTAAGCCCACCCTTTGCACCTTTAATAGTGCAATAAAGTTTAAATAAATATACTTATACTAACCAAATATGATTAAAAGTGAGATTAAAAGTATTTTTAGTGCTATTTTTGTGACGCCCGCCGCCGCCGCCGAGTTTAGTTTATATACTAAAAGATAGGAAAAAATGAATAATGTGATTCAATTTAAAAATATGGTCTTGACAGGTCTTGACCCGAAAATAAGGAAAAATATGGATTCCAAAAACCTCATTTTCCAGCCCAAACCATAATAATTTATGTATAAAACCAAATACTTAATTAATGGAAATGATTCAAATGAGAAACACATTGAAACTATGCTAAACGTTTATGAGATACTTGCAATGTACCTACTAAAAATACCTAATGTTAAAAAAATATTATAGAAATAAATCAAAGTGTTAGTGGCTAATCACTGTCTACAAGGTTTTGTAGACAGTGATTAGCCTAGTCATCATCATCATCATCAGCCTATAGCAGTCCACTGCTGGACATAGGCCTCCCCCAATGAGCGCCATAGCGCCCTGTCTTCGGCTTAACGCATCCAGCATCTACCTGCAGTCTTTCGCAGGTCGTCATCCCACCTGGTCGGAGGGCGTCCTACACTACGTTTACCGAGTCGTGGTCTCCACTCAAGAACACGTTTGTCCCAACGGCCGTCGGTTCTTCGCGAGATATGGCCGGCCCACTGCCACTTTAGCTTGCTAATTCTCAGAGCTATGTCGATAACTTTGGTTCTCTGTCGGATGTGTTCGACTCAGCAAAGCTTTATTTAAAAAGCTAACAAGCTAACACCTCTAATGCTGATAACCAAACTGATCTAATCTGAGGCAGAGCAATGCTCAATCATTTAATCAGCAGGTTGTGATGAGAATGAGAATTCTAAGTTGATTATAAATAAAAGTACATAGTTAAAGTTCCAACATTTTTTATTTTTAAACATATTTGGGTACACATCTGCTGTATTTACATTCATAATAGTCTTAATATAATATAATACAATCATAGTCTTAGCAGTATTAAGCTCAATTACTAAGGGCTCATATACACGGACGGCACGTTGTCGACAAACTCACTCACTATCAAGCCGTACCGTTATATCGCTGTCCCTAGCCCTACTTAGATATTGTTGAAGTAAGGCTTCAGCAATATTTGCGAAACGGCCGAGAAGATTGTTCCGCTCATTATCCACCTCTACCCTACGGGCTTCAGTCTGTGCCCGTCTCTCCTCCAACTGAAGGCGTCTGTGCTCTATGGCCACGAACTCACTCGTTGCACGGTCAAATGGAGTTAGCGCCCGTCTTCGGCGCGCTCTCAAATGTCGACGATGGGGAGTAGCAACACTGGAGGAGGAGGAGGGGTGGTAGGCACAGGCGGGAGCGGGTTGGTAGGCACAGGCGGGAGAGGACTGGCAACTCGCGTCGGTGAGCAACGCGCCGCCGGCCCCAGTGGCGCTGCCAGCTGCCGCCGGCGCTGACGACTGGTACACGAAAGAGTGGCAGGCGCCACTGGCTCTGGCGGTGGTCGAGTCCTTGGTGGTGATGGAGTAGGAAGCGGCGGCAACACTTCATATTGATTAATTGCTGAAAAACAATTTATGTAAGTTACTGAGGAGGTACCTACTTGGATAGGTTTGTTTTTAAATAGTAGGTTAATTAATTTACTTGCTAAAATCATAATAGTACTCTAAGTACTTGTAAGTATGTAGGTACCTTTTTCCACTTGTCCGTAGTCTTTTCGACACCACCACCAACAGAATTTAAGGTGTTAGCCAGCTCTTCCCACAAACGATCAGACCTCAAACGTCCCTGCGCACCAGGCTGAGGTTTAGCAAGGTCACCGTGGCTGTAACATAACATTAAATTAATTAAAATTAAATTTATTTCTGTAACACTTTTACATCAATTGTTTACACCGTAGTGGAGACCTTCATTTAAGTATAAATACTTGTGTTAGAAGGTCTCTCTCTTCTATAACAGACATTACATAATAGGTACATTACAGACTTATTTGCTCATTTAATGTACAGAAACAAAATTAAGATTCTTCATCTAATAGTAATCTAGCTTAGAATCTAATTAAATCTAGTTTTTAACAAAGAATTTATTTTATTATGATATATATGTGTGACATTAATAAACTAATGAGCTCTCCTTCCAAATATTTCTTTGTGAATCGCGTCATTGTTTACAGTATTGCCTTCCAACTTGAAACTTTTCAAGTGTTTTATGATAAGTGCGCTCTTGTTTATGTAGATATTTAAATCTTAGAGGTAGGTAGGTAGATACCTAGATACACTAGCCTATTATAGTTATAACAAAGACAGGTAAGTAGGTAGGTACTAAATTAATATCTTACCTTTCCATATACTCCAAAAGAGTTGAAAATTGTTCACCACTGGCCCGTGCTCTTGACTCCATCATCATTTTCTTATAAATACTTAAAATATATATATAACACTGAGGCCAAAAATAATATTGTAACACTCAGGCCAAAAAGGTATCTTTTGCTCAAATAAAAATTACAATTTAAAGTCGTTTTCATTCAAGACCAAAACAAAACAAGACACACAACACAACACAAACAACGAAGCAAGCAAGCACAAGTAGACGTTCTCTGACATGACAGATGTACTGCGTTTCATTTCAACTGACTGAGATTTTTTTAATAAGTTGGTTCGAAAAATCAAATAGTTTTTATTTCCATTTCAACGTATTAAATTATGCCGTAAAATTTTAGTAACCCACTCAAATTATCAAAAACTAAATATAATAAGCCTCCACACGTAATAAAAAATAGAAAACCTTTTCATAAATAAAATCAAAGATATATTAGTTTTGCGTAGACTGGAACGTAATCGAGACGGGCTAAATAAGCGAATGACACATTTGACGTTTGATGTAGACAACCATAGACTAAGCCCGGTATTTAGCGATCGAACAAGGCGATCGCCACGCGAAGGTTACTTTGTCTACCAATCGAACTTCGCCATCGCTTGAGCCATGACGATTGTAGAAATCGAATCGCTTCATAGCGAATGCCGGTTGTCTAGACCTACGTACGCTACCTTGGTCGACACACTGGAGATTTCTTGGACGTTGTTAGAGAGGGCCTTATTGACGAGGAAGCCTACGCCACCCTGGGATGTTTTATCACCCTCGCGAAAGTAGAGAAGATGGCCCGAGTCTAGGGTCACGGTGTCCTCCACCTCTCTACGGACTTCACATAACCCCAGAACATGCCATTTGATGTTCTCTAACTCCACTTCCAACTGCGCTAGATGATGGTCAAGCCTCAGAGTGCGTCCGTTAAACGTAGCCAGGGTCAATTTAGATTGGGTGTGGTAGCCTAATGTAGCCCGGGGATTCCTAGCACCCCCTGCCCCGCTGTTACCGTGGCCGCTACCATGGCCAGGAATAGCGAGGCGGCCGGGAACTGGGGGCCACATTCTACTGGCGTATCGATCCATGGGGGGGTTGATGCCCATAATCCCCACGCTGGGCATGCGGGTTGGGGATCGCAGTATAGGGAGTGTGCTGCAAGGGACGCTGCTGCCCGCCCCCCGGTGTATTTCCCTTAGTCGCCTCCTACGACACCCACGGGAAGAGCTGGGTTGGTGCTATTCTATCTAGGCGACACCACACAGCACCACACAGATTAGCCTAGTACTGGGGCCTAGTCACAGTACACATATAGAACAGTATGGAAACTAAGCCTAGTTGATGAAATAAATACCTACGCTCCATTATAGTACTAGGGTTGTCACTTTTCTTGTTTTTGATATATATTTTTTATTAAGACGATTTTTTATTCTGTAGTGATCAATAAATGAAATTGAAATAACTAGCTTACAAATGTGGTCTGGTATAATATAATAATATCTTCGTCTGGTCGAAGCGACGCGTGACCCGAGATCTGGCGAGTATGTTGCGCAGCGCATCAGCCAGCATTGCCATACAGCGTGGCAATGCAGCCAGCGTCTTGGGGACGCTTCCGACTGGTATTGATATGGATCAATTGAGCTATCTGTAGATTGTTTACAACAGTCTGCAGTTAGGTAAATTGTTTCAGTTGTAAATATTAGGTCTCACTCGTTAAATTTTCTTTGTTAGTAAAGTATTTGCTTACAAATAAAATTTAAATAGGTCGTGGCGTCGCGAGTGAGCCGCGGTAGGACGTAAACGTTTCGTGAGCTCGTCGGAGCGGGCGCACGCAGACATTGTAGCGCAGGCAGCGCGCGCGCAACGCTCATGAGCGGCTGCGAACCGTACCGCATTTCAAAATGCGAGTCGATAATTTATAGCAGCCGCCATCTTGGATTCACATTTTGACAGCAGTATCGGCTTCAGCATCCTCGAAAACCATGAAAATGACACCCATGACGGAAAAATTGATAATTTATGGCAGCCGCCATCTTGGATTCACATTTTGACAGCAGTATCGGCTTCAGCACCATCGAAAACTATGAAAATGACACCCATGACGGAAAAATTGATAATTTATGGCAGCCGCCATCTTGGATTCACATTTTGATAGCAGTATCGGCTTCAGCACCCTCGAAAACCATGAAAATGACACCCATGACGGAAAAATTGATAATTTATGGCAGCCGCCATCTTGGATTCACATTTTGACAGCAGTATCGGCTTCAGCACCCTCGAAAACCATGAAAATGACACCCATGACGGAAAAATTGATAATTTATGGCAGCCGCCATCTTGGATTCACATTTTGACAGCAGTATCGGCTTCAGCACCCTCGAAAACCATAAAAACGATACCCATAACGCAAAATTTCATAATTTATTGCAGCCGCCATCTTATATTTACTAAACAGTGCTAGGTAGGTATGTAGCTTTAATAAATTATCGCCAAATTATTATTTCTTTACAATGAGTATGACGTCTCTATTTGTAAAATCTCATTGACTTTAAACATCCTCAAAACCGCCGCCATTCTTGATTTACATATAAGTTCACGAATTCATTATGTATGATCGATCACACGGACTCATTATTCTATAACAATCATAATAATAAATTATTCTTATTCAAAATCAGCAGGAAGTTTAAAATACGACAGCTCCGGTTTTGATGAAGCCGAGTTCATACAGCCGTATGCAACGCAATATCTGTAGCGGGTCATTTTTCCCTTTCACGCGACCGCACGCCTAGACGCGACAACCGCTACTGACCATCCCCGAGTATCACCCAGAAGCCGTGTCGATGTGCATGTTTGTGTGAGTGTGCCGTTTCGAGTGTTTGTTCCTAGTTTCCGTACTGTATATACTTATACTGAGGCCTAGTGTTGCCTCAGATAGAAAATCCTATACCTACTGGATTCTGTTTCATGCTATCAGGGTTGTCTTGGCAATGTAGAAAACAGAGAATAGTTATTATAACACAAATGTATATAAAGTTAAATATAGTCGTTTGTAAAAAGGTATTAGTACACTGAAATTATAGGCCCATTCCGAGTAAGCGACAATTTAGTAGATCATAGATAAAGGCCGAACCAGGTAAAGGCATTCACCATTGTGATATACATACCTACCTAATAGTTAGATTTTACCAAAGACTGTAGGTAGGACTGTAGGTATGTTTGTGAACTGTTTACGAGGAGACTCGTCATTCACACGTCACAAAGAACGTAGTTATTTTATTACATTTATCTAGCCTACATCAATGAGATTTTACATTAGAGACGTCATACTCATTTTAAAGAAATAACAACATGGCGATATTTTATTATAGCTACCTACCTATGACATTATGGAACTATGTCTATCTCGCGGCCAATGACAGCCTAGGACGTCACATCGGCTATCAGTTAGAGGAAACTGGGCTAAAATATATAAGGGGTACCCAGCAGGCAGCATGAAGAAAAAATTCAGTAAAATTTTATAAAAATGAGGTTTATTTACAAAAATTATAAATTATAAAATGAAGTACGATATATATTTTTATAATCTATACTAATATTATAAAGAGGAAAGATTTTGATTGTTTGTTTGTATTGAATAGGCTCCGAAACTACTGGACCGATTTGAGAAATTCTTTCACCGTTAGGAAGCTACATTATCCCCGGTGAACATTCACCGGGGATAATGTAGCTTCCTAACGGTGAAAGGCTATATTATATTTTCAATAAAGTTACGGACCCTTACATTACTATATACTATATATTACTATACTATATATTACTATATATAAAAAGAATCATCAAAATCGGTTCACCCAGTCAAAAGTTCTGAAGTAAAAACATATAAAAAAAATACAGTCGAAATGAGAACCTCCTCCTTTTTTGGAGTCGGTTAAAATATGAGAAATCCACTAATTAAGGCTTTTAAATATAAAAAGAATCATCAAAATCGGTTCACCCAGTCGAAAGTTCTGAAGTAAAAACATATTAAAAAAATACAGTCGAAATGAGAACCTCCTCCTTTTTTGGAGTCGGTTAAAATATGAGAAATCCACTAATTAAGTCCAGCTTTTAAATATAAAAAGAATCATCAAAATCGGTTCACCCAGTCGAAAGTTCTGAAGTAAAAACATATTAAAAAAATACAGTCGAAATGAGAACCTCCTCCTTTTTTGAAGTCGGTTAAAATATGAGAAATCCACTAATTAAGTTGAGCTATCTACTATCAGCGCGCTCTTACCTCCCAAAGACCAATTTAAAATCGTGAATAATAATAAAAGTAGTTTTTTTACCTTAATAACGGGTACTGCTGTCTTTATCAGTTTGTGACATTTTTTTTTGTAACGTATTTGTCACTTTCCACAAAGTGTTCCGAACAAATTGTTGAGTATGGTGATGGCATCCATTCATCTTCTCGTCTCTCGGTTCTTACTTTTTGTACCCATTTTTCTTTTAGCAATTCGTCTTTAGGAAATCTTAAACAAAATATAAATTATTGTTTAAAGTAAAATGTCTAAATCTTTATTTTTACTTACTATGGATAATATTGGATACCAGTGTCAAATCACCCCAGTATCCCCTAGCGTCCTGTTTCTCTGTCACTCGCACTAGAATCGCACTACTTGTCTCATTCGTGTCATTCGCGCGGCGTTGCCGCTTCGCTACCAAAGCGGCAACGCCGCGTTGCAATGATTGTTGAGTAAAATAAAATTCACCATTTTACATTTTAACATATTAAACAGTACTTACGTATGAAAAGATACACCCTTACTGGTTTTTATAGTCCTTGTGTAGTTATTGCACTTTCTGAACACACAACTTGGCATTTTTGAGGTTTATTTAGAAATATTCTGTGAGTAACCTCGTGTTCAACGAACGTGCGCGTCGCGGCCAGGAGCAGGACGGACTGAGTTCAATTAGGAGACGTGCCTGATTTTCGTTTTGTAAGGCAGACCTCGATACAACGTATCTACGTATATATAACATCATTGGCCTACATGCGTTATTTTAGTTATTACAATAGGTTTACACATTTCGATCAAAAATCTATTTTGTTTTCTGATAATTTATAAGCATGTTTTTTATTTACATATATATTATAAATAACGAACAAAATGCTAAATTGGGATTTACTCGAGCGTCCCAGGGACCTGTTTGATTGTGAAGAGTAGATGCTAAAAAGAAAAAAGGTAATAATGATGTATGCCCTTTTATTGGTGGGAGAGCGTGTACAGGTTTTTTAAATTATTCTATCCTATTTATTTAAAGGAAAACCAGAAGCCAATATCTAACAAGTTCATTAATAATAGAAACTATCACTAAGACTCCGCTATCTGTCCGTCTGTCTATTGGTTGCCCTAAACGCACGATCTTATATGAAGGGTTAATTTATGGTGGGGGGTCCTTAATAGGATGCAAGGTTTTCCGCTTATGTTATTCTGCCACGCTTGAAAAAATCCCAAATCCCCACTTGGGCTACTATAATAGAAATAGCAGATACCTTCACCTGCACTATGTTAATGTATGCGTATTAACTAATTCTTAAAAGTCTTTCTACCTATTTTCTTGTTACAGGTTTAGGTGCTTTTCCAAAATTTTCGCCCTCTTCGACCGTGGTCATCAGTGCACACCCTTTAGTCTCCGGCAACAAGAAGCTGATACCAAATGCGATTGCTGGCAAGATGGCGAAGACAAGAGGAGGCAGCCACTCGGCCACCACCTGCAAGTCTATCACAAACGGAGCTATCATGGACCCAACTCGAGCGGACATCGAGCAAACGCCAACCGCTGCATTTCTCACCACTGTTGGAAATAACTCCGAAGTATACAAATACACGAGAGTAAAAACAATAAAACTAGATACTACACCAATGCAAGCTAAAACAACAGACGCTGTGCCCAGCGGCACTAACGCCAGTATCACTAAACAAAACGCGCAGATGAAATTAAATGATATCACTAACATCCTCCTCCCTATGACTCTCATCAGTGGTATCGATAAAAGAGTCCCCACGATCGTGACTCCAGCACTGGCTGCGACGTTGACGAAGACATTGCCGCTCAGCTGTCCAACGTACTGAGATACGCCATAAAAACAGTAACTGCACGTCAGCCAGTCGAATGACATGCAGATTGTGTTCTTCCTGAGGTTCGGAGTGCGGAAGAGATCCATAATGGTTCCTTTCTTCATCTGATTCGCAGATAGTGCCGCCTGAAACGTTTCCACATCAGATCTGATAGTGTTTGTCGGAAGTTTGTTCCTGCAAACATTAAATCATTAGACCTCGCATATGACTGCTAATTGTTGACAAGATATCGCAATTACATTATCAAGTTTACTCACACAGTAGCCACACGCTCTAAAATGGTTATTGCCTCATCATTTCTATGGACTGCTATCAACCATCGCGGAGATTCCGGTAGTAGACAAAAGTAACTGAGCATGAGAACCGCCGGAGCCGAAATAGCCATTTGATACTGCGAATAATCTCTCAGAAAATATGCAATCACCGGCATCAGTAAATGGCCTATATTAAACGGTAATTGGTATATGGCACTTCCAACTTCTCTGTACTGGGCGCCCATGAATTCCATGAAGATGACGAAGGTGGTGACCATGGTGCCACCGACGGACATTCCGACGATGAAGCGGAGGATTGTGAATACCCAGTAGTTTGGAACGTAAGCTGCGATTACGCCGCCTGATAGTTGCAGTAGCACGGCCACTAGCAAAGGATTTTTACGTCCAAACCTAAAACCAAACAAAATTGTGCTATAAAGGCCTATTCAGACCTAAGCGGCAGTAGCTATAGCTACTCCTCCGCTATTGAAAATTTTGCTCGGTTTAGTGAGACGCACGAACAAACCGAGTAAAATTTCGCTGCCCCTCTGGATAGTGAATAACGCATAGGTATGTCTGAATAGCATATGAAGCCAAAAGCTACGATAGTTTAATTAAAATCGAAAAGGTTCGACAAAAAATATTTCAATTTCACCTGTCAGCAGCCGTTCCAAAGGCCACGCTGCCCAGTAAAACCCCGAGTTGAAACAGCGTTTGAGTCATACTCGCCATCCACTTCCTCTCACAAATCAAGTCCCACTCCATAATAATAGTCCTCTCAAATATGGATATGTCATAAACCGGTTCCGGACAGGGGCATTCGCCGATCTTATCTGATGTACCACAGGTATAGGATACTTTCGGAGCAAGGAATAAGATTGCCATTTGATGCCATACTATGAAGAACTTCGCCGTGAATAGTACGAGACACAGGATAAACTGGTATTTCCCAAAAGCTCCTGTGATTTTCTGGATTATATCTCCGGAAATCTCTGGGGGCTTTGCTCCTGAAAAGGCAATTGATATTGATTGTTAAGAGGCGATGAATCCAATTTATAACTCTACACTTAATAGTGAGGTATTCAAACCATTTAACGACGACAGTCGATGTTACAATTAAATTTGGTTACCTGTTGGTAAAGTTGTCACTTGTTCATTGGGCTTGCCTGTTGTTGACATGATTGGACGATTAGCATTTGTCTGTTAACTTTGACAGAAATACATGAAAACTTCTGTAAAAAAACGTCAATTATAGTTAATACAAACCAGACTAGGCCTCATCTAGCATCTAGCAAGGCTAGGCCTAAGTATAGCAGTTTCTACGTTTCGTAAAAACAAAAGATTTTAATAATAAATAAATAAAATCTCTTTATTTCGGATATCCATGGATCCATCCATATTTGGTTAGTAAACACACAAAAATGTAATTACAGAGGGTTAGTAGAATCTTAAATTAAATAAAACAATTGTAAACCAAGATGTCCCTTTCCCAGTTTGCATGCGCTTTAAATACAACAAAGAATTAGGCCAAACATAACTACAATACCTACCAACGACTTAATATGACCGGCATGGGAATTCAATAACAGACCGTTGAAGGTCGTGCCAAACGGCTCTATTTTACTGGCCTTTAAATTAGTCCAGTAGGTACTTACAGGTTAAAGTTACAAGTTAATGCGTAGGTAAGGTACGCAACCCGGATCACTTTCGTTTTGCATCCAGTCCTGCAGTGCCAATGGCATAAACTTGATTGGGGCCAATATTAAGCCTCACTAACACACACGTTCTTCATCAAAACGCTTTTGGATTAAATAGATAAGTTAACAAAAATATGAGTCGGCTAAGATTTAGCCGACTCATATTTTTGTTTACCTACCTAGGTAGTTAAGGTACCAAAATGATCATACTAATGATTACTTATTTTTGCACGAATGATTATCTATTTAAAACTCTTAATTTTGGAAGGTCGATGAAAAGCCTTGAGGGAGGGGTAGGTTGCCTCGTTAGGCATATATCTAAGCTAGATTACCTACTTTAGTCCAATCTCGTAGAATTTCTAGTTATCTTGGTTTATTTTTAATTCAATATCCGCATATAAAATCACATTTTACCAGAAAGGTATTACAAACTGTCATAAAATTGATAGTGTTTCATATTATATGTAAAAACATATTATTCCGGGAAGCTGACAATCGCTTTTAGTTAGGTGGCGAATGTCTGTGCTTTTTAAACCTAATGTATTGTATTATGTACCTATGGTATATCAGTTATCTAGTACCCATAATAAAAGATCTGCTTAGCTTGGGGCTAGATAATGCGGTGTGAATTGTCCGGCATAATTTTTTTATTTATCTGGCACAGTTAGGCAACGACGAAAATTTTCTTGTACGAACTTCGTGAATTGAGGGTCAATTCACGAAGTTCGTACAAGAAAATTTTCGTATTCATTCATTCGAATGACTTTTGTTTGTTTATTGAGTGAGCGATAATTAGCATATTTATTTATCGTCCTAACTTTCGAGATTTTTGTATGATTTAGAGTTTAAAATGAGTGTAACAGGTGATATTGTTACTTGTGAGGATTCGAAGTGTGTGAAAGTTTTAATAGGCGTGGAGAGGGTGAAATCTTTATCTTTCACGGAGAAAAAAGACCTGTGGGCTTCCGCAAAACCTACACTACACTGGTTTTGTGTATTTCGCAAACAAGTAAGTCTCATTATCATAAGACAATTTAATAGATCAGTGTACAAAACTCATTGGATTGTTGGTTGCTCCCATTCCAACAAATTGTTTTGCTGGAGTTGCATAATTTCTAACGAGATAACGGTTTGGAATACGTCTGGTTTTGATGATTTAAATAAAAAAAAAAATCACAAACCACATGAATGCAATTCCATTTTGTAATTTCGATAACCAACGCTAGTTATTTAGCGAATCGTATCTCGGGCTTGCCCTGTTCTCAAGCCCTAGGCACGCCACTGCTTGTAGGGGCTCGTCGAAGGTAGACTAGGTAGGTAAGACTTCAACTAGGGCTGATCGGGAGTGATGATCAAGTAAAACACCTCAGAACACTTAGTGTCGGTTTATTGTACCGAATACACAAAATACGCACTTATTACAAAGTCACTGCACTGCACTGTTCACTATTTACTTTCCTTCTTGTAGAACTAACTAAACTTTCAAACAAACTCGGCTTGTATACCTCCGCTGAGCTAAACTAGAAAATTCTATAATTTCCGGGCTATACCTATATTCCAGAACACTTCTGATTTCCCTTTGTATTCTTTCCATATCCTTTCTATTCGTTCGACAACAGGTACATAGCTATACTATATCCATCGAGAATGTAGAATGTTTGTTTGTATACAAAAGAAATCAGCTGATTTTTAGGGTTATCACCACGAAATGATACAGGCCTAATAGAATTCCAATGATTTCACCTATAAATTCTATTAGATTTATTACTCTTTTAATCCTGAGTCAATTCTATGCAGAATCTTATTATTCCAATTTACAAATCGACATGATCTGGTCAAAAACAAAGATTAAAAGCACTAGACATTTTTTGTCTTTGTAACAGTGCCATCCTTAACGAATTTTAGTTTTGATGTCCCGTGTAGCAAACAATTTGTAACTTTTGAACTACGATTCCGAATCAAGGCTAGCACTATGACCATCTCATATTCTTTAACATAATAACGATTTATTTATCGGAAATAAATGTTTGAAGTCTTGTTTTTGCTTGATAATTGAGAATTAATGTTTTTAATGTTAATAAACATGGAGTTTTCCGTTTCTGTTAGTGCAAGTCTCCTATGTCAACATTTCCATACATATTTTGAAGTATTAAATACAAACTCATTACTCCTGAATTGGATGCAGTGGACTGTATATTTTAATTTTCTTCCTTAGGGGTTTTCGAAATAATACTCCAGTTTTCCAGTCTTCCCTTTATTCAACTCGCAGACAAGAACTGATCAGTACTAAACAAAAACTACCCATGAACTGCTCTAATCGTAAACAGGCTCGGCCTTTTATATCTACAGAGCCTTACTAGAATGTTCTTATTATTACTGGAGCAATGTTCCGTTCCTTGCGTTCGAGAATAAACAAGTCCCTAATAACTATAACTTAATCTATGGCGTAATCGGAGACGACACGTAGTTACTATTGCCTATTCTATGCATAAGACATAACTTCGCTAATAGTATCAATTAGCCATAGATTTTAAAAACAGACTCGTCGTGTCCAGAACATCCTCCCCCCGGCGTAGCTCGCGAAGCCTCCTCTTTCACCAACACGACGAGTTTGCTGGTTGGCCGCTTGAAGACGCCAGTCTTTGTCCGGACATCTGCCACCCGTACGCCTCCGTCTGGTCCCTCGTAGGTGTGCTCGAAGACACCCATTGGCCACACGTTTCGAGGTAGAGTGTGGTCCACGATGACCACGATGTCTCCTTCTCGAAGTGGTCGTCTCTTGCTCGTAGGCTCGCCGCGAGGTACCAATGTCGGTAGGTACTCTCGAAGCCAGCGCCGCCAAAAGTGGTCAGCAAGCGCTTGGCTTACTCTCCATGTTCGTCGATCTGTCTCGCTACACGGCCCAGTGGTAGGTAGACCGTTGGATGACCCCAACAGGAAATGGTTTGGAGTCAACGCCTCGGGTTCCTCAGGGTTCACGCTGACGTGTGTTAGTGGTCTCGCGTTGATGGAGAATTCCGCTTCAGTCAGGAGGGTAATTAGTACTTCTTCGGGTGGTTCTTTCTCGTTCAAGGTGGCAGCTAGTGCGACTTTGACTGATCGCACCAGTCGCTCCCAGGCTCCCCCCTGGTTCGGTGCGCCAGGAGGTATAAAACGCCATTCCATTCGATGCAGTTGACCTTCATCTCGCAGTGCTGGTGCCCATTCCGCGTAGGCAGCCTGCAGTTCCTTATCGGCACCTCGGAAGTTCGTTGCGTTGTCGGACATCATGATACGGGGCCAACCTCGTCGTGCAGCCATTCTTCTCAGCGCCATGATTGCAGAGTTGATGGAAAGCGTTGGCACAACCTCTATGTGTACGGCACGTGTTGTTAGGCACGTATAGAGGGCGCCCCATCTCTTTTCCCGGCGTCGTCCAATCTTCACCATCATGGGCCCAAAGTAATCAGTTCCACAGTGGCTGAATGGTCGCTGAAATGGCTCGAGGCGGGCTCTCGGTAGGTCTCCCGTAGCTGGTGGTTGAGGCTTCATCTTCCGTACTTGGCAGAGTCTGCATTCCTTCTCAATGCCACGTACTGTCGGTCGTAGATGAATCACCCAATATTTCTGCCTAAGGTCATTAGTCACGCGCTCCCTGTTAGCGTGACCAGCTGTGCAGTGTTCTCGTAGAACAATGAGTCTTGTGATGCGGTGACGGCCGTCGAGTATTACAGGTCGCTTCATCTCCATCGGTGCGTCGGCAGCTCCGATGCGTCCTCGTACTCGTAGAATGCCATCTTCTAAAATCGGGTCCAATCGGTACAGGCGACTCGATTTCGTGATTGGACGAGACGCTTTTATTCGTTGCAGCTCCTCTGAGAAGCTCTCCCTTTGTGCGTGGCGAATAAGCGCACGTTCCGCGTCTTCGATGTGCCGGGTCTCCATAATCGTGGCGCGTCGTCGACATCTCTCAATGAAGAAGAGTACTCGTGCTGCAGCTCGAACTAGTGTCTCGTATTTAGAGAAGTGTGATGGATTCGGCAGCCATCCATCTGTCTTCTCTTCGTCCACTCGCATGTGTAGGACTTCTTCCTCGTGGTTGCTGTCAGACGTCTCCTTCGGCCACTGATGCTCTGGGCAGCGAAGGAAGTCTGGCCCTCGAAACCATCGATCTTCTACCGTTATGCGTGTGTTCACCAGCCTTGTCGCGTCGTCTGCAGTGTTCTCGCAGGTCGGTATCCACTTCCAATCTTCTTTCTGGGTAAGTTCAGATAGCTCCCCTAGACGATGCGCGACGTAGGGCGTGTATTTTCTAGCATCGTTCCGTATCCAGTGTAAAACTGTCATGGAATCGCTCCAATAGATCGTTCTGTTGACTTCGACACGATGTTCCTTCTTGATGGCGTCGGCCAGCTTTGCTCCGATGACTGCTGCTTGTAGTTCTAGGCGGGGAATAGTTTGTGTTCGCTTTGGAGCAACCTTAGACTTGGCGGCGACGAGACAAACGCTGAAGCTTCCATCCGGTTTCGTGATTCTCCAGTACGCCACGGCTGAGTAGGCTTGTTCGCTGGCATCACATAATATGTGGAGCTGCAGGTCCGTGTGGTCTTGAATCGCGTAGTGTCGCTCCAGCCGAAGACAAGTCAGGTCATTCAGTTGTTCCAACCATGCGGCGAACAGCTTATTCTCTTCTTCCGGGATTGGTTCATCCCATGACATCTTGATGCGCCATAGATTCTGTAGCACTATTTTTGCTCGTATCGTATAGTGACTCAGCAGTCCGAGCGGATCGTAGATGGACATTACCGCGCTCAGTGCCTCCCTTTTCGTTGGCGCGCGGACTCGTGTTCGTACTTCGGCGGGAACTCTGTTCATGGAAGTGTTGAATCCAAGTTCATCTCGTTCGGCGTTCCAGTAGAGTCCAAGGATCTTGTTCTCCGATCCCTTTCCGTCGAATTGCGTCGGTGTTGTAGCTCGTAGCTCATCCGGCACGTCTTCCAATACGCAGTCCTTATTGCTGTTCCATCCTCGCAGCGTGAACCCAGCAACCTCGTGTACTGTGCGCAGTTCCGTGACGGCTCGATGTGCTTCCTCGTCGTCATCATAGCTCGCTACTAAATCGTCCATGTAGTGGCTTCTGGTGATGGCTTCGCAGGCGAGGGGATGAGTGTGAGCATATATCCTCGCGTTGTGGTTTCGAACAAAATGCGCCATGAATGGAGAACTCGCAGCACCGAATATCATGCTTGTCATCTTGAATCGTTGAGGCGTCTTCTCTTTCTCGTTGCCTCTCCACAAGAATTGTTGCGCTGGCTGGTCCTCTCGACGAATCTTGATCTGAAGAAACATCTCCTGTATGTCGGCCGTAATCGCGACTCGTTTCTCTCTGAATCTGTACAGGATGCCTGACAGGGACATCAAAAGGTCAGGTCCCTCCAGCAGATGGTCGTTCAGGCTGACTCCATTGCTCTTCGCTGCTGCATCGAAGACAAGCCTTATCTTCCCGGGCTTATTGGGGTTGCGTACTGCGAAGTGAGGCAAGTACCAGCAGATGGTGCTAGACTCCTCCGATCCATCGCAAGGTTCAGCATACCGCTTCTGAAGCAGGTTCTCGATCTGCTTCGTATATTCTTCGGCGAAGACTGGGTCAGCGTCCATCTTCTTTTCAATGCTGTGAAGACGACGAAGTGCCATGTCGTAGCTCTGAGGTAGCTTCGTGTCTTCTTCTTTCCATGGTAGACCAACTTCATATCCTTGGTCTATCTTCTTGATTGTCTGTTCGACAATTTTTGTAGCCCGGAGATCTCGTTCACTCGTACGTGGCTTTTCGGTGATGCCAATTGCTTCGATGCTGAAATGCTTCTCTATCAGCTCGTGCAGCTCTTGGTTTTGCTTCGCTAAGGCTTCAGGTGTGTAGATGTGCAGCACACTGTCTTGATTTGCGATGATGCTGCGTGGTATGGTTCCGTGGATGACCCATCCCAGCTTTGTTCTCGATGCGGCTGGTTGATTCGCTCTCCCAACTCGTAGTTCCTGTGACACTATGTACTCCCAGTGGTCCGCTCCAATCAGGATCCCAGGATGTGATGACTCGTAGAAAACTTCATCTCGTGGTAAGTCTCTCAAGTGATCTTGATCCAACAGTCTCGCGGGGATCGATTGTTGCAGCAGCTTCATATTCCTTATGGTTCTTGCCCGAAGTGGATGTAGCTTGCTGTTCTCGTTCTTGCTCTTCAGTTGCACGGTGACAAGTTGGCTTTCATCCTCACGTTGTGTAGTGTTGACTCCACGCATTCGTAGTGGCAATGAAGTTCCTTTTGCTCCGATTGTACGCGCCAGCTTCTCGTCAATCAGAGAGACTGTGGCTCCTTCATCCAAGAGAGCGAGCGTCTCGATCTCCCCCCGTGGACCGACGACGGTGACTAGACACATCTTCAGCAATACTGCCTTGTCATTCGGGGCAGCAGAGGCCACTGTCAAGACCGCTTCGGTTGGGCTTGGACTTGCACTGTCTTCCTTCTTCTCTTGATGTAGCGTTCGATGATGTAGACGCGAACATTGGTTAACACCACACGAAGTCGCCTTGCAGTTGTAGCGTCGATGTTTCTTCACAATACACTTGAAGCACAACTTGTTCTTCTTCACGTGCTCCCATCGCTCGTCAATTGTCATTGCTTTATATTTGGGGCAATCTGTCAACGCGTGTCCCTTCTCGCAGCATGAACATTTCTCTTCAGTTTCAGTGAGTTCTTCAGTAGTGTTGTACACGGCGTTCGTCTTCTTCTTGAATGCTGTGTTCGGTTTCGGCGTGTGCTCCTTCTTGCTGGTCGGAGGTGCATAGCTGAATCGCAGGGCTCGGTCCGCTTCGCGCATAAGAAAGTGTGATAGCAATACGATCTCTGGCTCGATCGTTCCTTGTTCGGCTGCGTAGTCACACCAGCGTGAGCGAATGTGTGGGCTCAGCTTGTCCAATGTTTCCCTCGCCAGGGTCGGATTGTACAGGTAGCCTCGATTCCCGATGTTGCTCAACACGCAGACCACGTTCTGAAGCTTGACGGCGAATGAGTTGAGTTCTATTGCAGATGGTCCGGGTTTCGGTAGTCTTCGAAGATCATCAATGGCCCGGTCTATGATGATCTCTGGTCTTCCGAAGCATTGTTCCAGAGTCTTCATTATTATCTCTGGATCGCTTGCGGTGTACAAGAGTGAAGCAACTAGCTCTCTTGCTTCCCCTTTAAGGCTGCTCCTCAGCCTTTGAATGTTCTCAGCACGTGTCAGCTTGTATGTTCTCGTTGAGTCTCTGAAGGCAGCTTTGAATGACAACCACTCGTTCGGTGAACCGGAAAAGGAGTGCAGGTCTGGGCACCTCATCCTTGGTCTTGCTAGCTTCTCTATTGCTTCAGCTAGCGCATCGATGTTGGTCGAACTCTTAGTCCTGACTGGCGTAGTTGATACATTCCTCTCGTTGAATCGGATGTTCTTCTCGGTTCTTGGAATAGTGTCATTTTTCTCCTCTTCAGCTGTCTGCATCCACTGCTCGACTCTCTTGCTGTGTTCCGGCTGATAATCATCTTCATGTATACTCCTTTCCTCGTCTTCCAATGCTGCTAGGTCGGCAGCCAGTTTCTTCTTGACGAGGTCAGCCTCTATCTGGAGTTCTTTCCGTTTAAGTTCCGCCAGTTTCTCCTCCGCCGCTAGTTCCGCTGCCCGTGCCCTTGCTGCTATGCTCCCGTTTGATCGTAGAGAGCACACAGTTCGGGCGGGAGAACGCTCACTCCTATAGCGTTCCATACTCGTTCCGGCGCGGGCGAAGTCGGGTGCGGACATTAGTGCTAGGTCGTGACCGCGACGGATGGCTACTTGATGTGAGGCGGGTGACGTTGGTGGTTCCAGCGACAGTCTTCGTTCCGGCGCGATGGCCTCCAGTTCGGCGCCTTGCCGACCAGCCACTTCCTGCAGAACAACGCCTTGTCGTTCGGACGCGTCTGCCTGGCTTCTGGTTACAACCATGCTGCGCAATTGCTCGATTCTTCGTTTCTTAATCCGGTGAGCGCAGGACCTCTTCACTCCGATCTCTCCACTCCAATCCGGTAGGCGCAGGATCTCTTCACTCCGATCCCGAAGAATCAATGAACGTGGACGCAGGATCTCTTCACTCCGATCCCACTCCAATCCGGTAGGCGCAGGATCTATTCACTCCGATCCGGCTCCCCTCCAATCCAGTAGGCACAGGATCTCTTCACTCCGATCCCGACTCGAAGGACCAAGACTGAATTGGATGCAGTGGACTGTATATTTTAATTTTCTTCCTTAGGGGTTTTCGAAATAATACTCCAGTTTTCCAGTCTTCCCTTTATTCAACTCGCAGA
Source organism: Eupithecia dodoneata (assembly GCA_947044415.1). Taxonomy (NCBI): domain Eukaryota; kingdom Metazoa; phylum Arthropoda; class Insecta; order Lepidoptera; family Geometridae; genus Eupithecia; species Eupithecia dodoneata. Next base: position 5,865,883 of record OX345665.1, read on the forward strand.
CAAGAACTGATCAGTACTAAACAAAAACTACCCATGAACTGCTCTAATCGTAAACAGGCTCGGCCTTTTATATCTACAGAGCCTTACTAGAATGTTCTTATTATTACTGGAGCAATGTTCCGTTCCTTGCGTTCGAGAATAAACAAGTCCCTAATAACTATAACTTAATCTATGGCGTAATCGGAGACGACACGTAGTTACTATTGCCTATTCTATGCATAAGACATAACTTCGCTAATAGTATCAATTAGCCATAGATTTTAAAAACAGACTCGTCGTGTCCAGAACAACTCCCTTGGGAAAAATAAACATTACTAACGTACGACACTGCTTTACACCAGCGGCGTAAGTGGGGTAAGAGCTAACCTAAATAAAAAAATGTTTTCCACCCCTACATCAGCTGATTGAACTGTCAGTGGCTTTGTATACAATCATTCTACATCCTCGATGAACATAGTATAGGTAGGTATATACGGGCCGGTCCCTAACAACTACACTGTATTCTATGGCGCAATCGAAGACGTTAGTACTATTGCTTATTCTATGCAATGCTTGGACATAGGTATAGGTACATAGCTAGGTAGGTATATACGGGCCGGCCCCTAACAACTACACTGTATTCTATTGCGCAATCGGAAACGTTAGTACTATTGCTTATTCTATGCAATGCGGAATTAATTGCTTATTGCTTATTTTCTACATGTTTTTATGGATATAACTAAACAGACGTAGTTTTATGTGTTTACGTTAAAGAGGTTTTGAGTTATAGAAGGGTCAAAAGTGGCACCAAGTGGTTCGTGTAATGATACACTCGGCGCGTTCCTTTGCTTGAACTTGGCTTGAACACGCTGCCGCGTGTTCTAATAAAGGTGATGAAATATCAGCTATGTACCCTATTGAGTTTTAAAAGAACATCCAAAACCATTATAGAAGTCTTTGGTACCTACTATAAAAGAGTAATAGCCACGTCTGCCGCCAAAAGACTATAATAGAGATTGAAAAACGATTAAAACACTTTTAATTGCTGTAGAAGTGTCCATCAAATCGATTATAGAGCAAAAATGCTCTATTATGGCGTCGTTAACACTACTAAAGACCATGGACTATTGCAGTGATTTGTGGAACCACAATGTCACTAAATGCTTGTATTGTTGGATATTCATCACTGCTATAACGCAATATATATATCGGTAATCATAATCAGGGAAACCTTATAGAGTAAATTAGCTATCGAAGAGACTTAGTTCTGCAGCATATGCAGTTAAAAAAATCCGTCACCTTACAGACGTTGATACTTCTAGACTAGTCTATTTCAGCTACTTCCATTGTATTATGTCTTATGGCATACTACTGTGGGGGAACGCTGCAGATATAAACACCGTAGTTGTGTTGCAGAAAAGGGCTGTTCATGCAATCTATAATATGGGTCCCAAAGAATCCCTACGAGAAAAATTCTAAGAAATAAACATAATGACAGTACCGTGTCAATATATTTATGAAAACTTGTTGTACACTCATAAAAATATCAATCGGTTCACTAAAAAAAGTGATATACATAATGTAAATACTAGAAATAAGAATAAACTCGCTGTGTCCACAACTAGGCTACACAAGATAAATGTATCTTTTAAAGGGCAATGTATACGCTTCTACAACAAAACTCCAAGCGAGTTGCAAAAATTATCAATAAATAAATTTAAAAAAAAATTGTTAAACATATTCTTAGTAAAACAGCTTATTACAAAATATCAGATTACTTAGAAGATAAAAAAGCTTGGAACGAGTTTTGCTTCAACTCAAAATCTACCAACTTACAGATAAATTAAATCAAATGTACTAGACACATAAGTTATGAACATACTAGTGGTTTCTTCTCACTTCTTCCACTGGTGGACAAAAAATTTAAGTGAACTATAAAATATGACCTGTCTAAGTGCTTATTTGTAAGCTTATAGAAATAAAAACTTTTCATTTTCATTTTCAAACAATACTATAGAGTAATATTGCTCTGTACTGGCTATATTTGAAGCTTTTATAACACCTGACTATAATGGCTCTACAAAATGGTGCTTCTATAGAACCCGTAGGTATCGCTAAAAACCTTTATAGGTACGACGTTTACTCAACCTTTTTGTGATATAAACCAAAGTTAAAAAGAAAGTTAGAGGTCCAAAATGTTACTTGGGTATGGATAATATGACGTTTCGCCGCGCGCTCACTAATTTGGTCTTCGAGAATACCTACAAGAAATGATTCGGATTTGATTGTCGCACTGAATACCTACTACCTACCTCCAATAGCCTCTAAGAGGCTCATGAAGGTATGACCCATGGAAGTTTGGGAGTCCTATTGGGACGCTACACACTAGCACCTCACCATATTCCGAGGATATCTGTGATGGCTGGTGCGGCGGCAGTCTTTGGCCAGATCTCAAGAGGCGCAAATATGCAGATCTCGACAGCCTATGCATTTGCTTCCCTTGGGAGACCGAGGGTCTTGACTCGAGGTCCATGGGGTACCGAGGCTCTCCGGGTCGAAGCGACGCGTGACCCGAGAGCTGGTGAGTATGCCTAAAGCCTGCCGCAGCGCATCAGCATTGCCATACCTACAGCCGGGTAATGCAGCCAGCGTCTCGGGGACGTTTCCGACTGGTATCGTCATATATGGATTAGTTGAGCTACCTGTAGATTGATTGCAACAGATTCAGTGAATCACTGATGGAACTCTAAACACGTAAATAAATACTTACCGTAAAATTTAGCAACTTAGAGAAAATCTAAATATTTCCCTAACTGTCAATAACCAAAGAGAATACATTAACTACCTACCTATGTCAGAAACAACTATATTTGTTTTGCATCAAGCATAATATACATAGACATAAGAATAGACAATAACAACTGTAGAAAGGAATCTTCTTTGACCGTGGGGTGTAAGGGGGACTCCAACATCTCTTCTCCCAAGCCAACCTAACCTGCATGCATTGGTACCTTCAAGGGAATCATGAACATTTGCGGCTCGCTCCGCTCGCCGACAATTTCTTCTGTTTCTTGAGTAGTCAAGTGCTCACATTAAGATAATTTTGCCAAACACGAAAACTTGCAAAAATAGTCTTGCATTTTCAGCTCTTGCTCCGCTCCTTTATATGAATTTTTTCGTACAAGAAGAGTGCTAACACTCCACTCCCGTTATATATTTATTTTGTGTCGCCTAAAAAATCTCTAAAATGCTGCGTTTATCTCCGTCGTTCCTCCGCCGTTGTAGCTTCCTCGTCGTTCTTGCTAAACCGACCTCACCAAAGTCCAAAATTAACGCGGCTCGCCCGCCGCTTAAGGGTACCGCCTACATTAGAAGGCCAAAATCAAGCACTTTTTCATGATTTTTTTTCAAACAAGGTACAGCACGGACCGTTTTGAATTTTTAACTGTTTATTGTATATATCTATAGGTATATATAGAATTTTTTTTATTGAATTTTATTAATTCGGCGACGGATTATATCGGATTCAGCTGGAGTATCCGAAATATTTTCTCCTCCACGGCGTACACGATATCGCCTCATAGAACCATCTGAAACAAAAATGTATAGAAATCTTTTTTGTAGTTTATGAGTATACCTTCTGTGTGAACTAAGAAAAAATATTATTTTGTTGAAATTAATAAAAAAAAGTCCCTGTTCAAACAAAAAAGTTGATTTTTTCGGAAAATTTCCACTTTATTTTGTTAATAACTATTTTTGAACCTTTTCTAGTTGAGATTCAGATTCGGGACTTTAGGAGCATATTCTATACATGAAGGACTTTCGATTTAAGCAAAAAAAAAAATCGATTTTTTTGATCCTCTAATGTAGGCGGTACCCTTAATTTATCCATTATCTATCAATACCAAGTTCGCTTTGTTCGCTGTTCTTACTTTTGTCATAGCCATAGGTAGTATCGTAATTTTGCTTACTTTACCCCCCCTCAAGACTTGGGCTGGGACCGCGCCAGCCTGGACCTAACTTCAATCGGAACGGAACGACTAACTTACTTCATTTCATTCAACTGCTAAGCTCGTATTAGATAACATGTTTAAAAACTTTAAAATTCCAATATAATTGTAATGTACTTTACCATAGATCAGTAGAGAAAGGGTTTCCAAAGTAATAAAATTTTAGTTGCCGTTTCTACCCGTTTTTGCCAGACTATACATAATAATACCTACTTTTTACTTTTATGTATGATTATAAAAATTTAATTATAACTTCTTGTGACTTGACCACGACTATGTGACCCCCCCCCCCCCCCCCCCCCGCCCCTCCCACCCTGGCACCAAAGCTGGATCCGCCCTTGGTAATATAGCCTTTAATCTGTATTGTTGACCGAAGAATACAGATACCATAATATTATTCGTAAAATACCTACCTACTTATATACTAAAATTGAAACCAAACTTTAAACATTTTACTTTTTATTAATTTTATACATTCAGCTTCCAATTTGAGTTTCAGTTTTAATAAAAGGTACCTAATTTACGTAATATATCTTCTAAAGAAATATTAATGTAGGCACCGTGAAAACAAATATTATTTAAAGAAGTTACATATAGATAATATTTTTTATACATAGCAAGAAACATGGACGAAATAATGCCTGGACGGAATCAAATGTGAAGAACAGCAATGGCGGACGTGTTTAGGAGAGATGCCAACTGAACAACAAAAAGTCGGAATTTTTCTTAGGTCACCTCGACCTCCCTCTATACGATTCCGTAAAAAAAACATACCTCCATCAAGGAGAACAATTATGTAAATCAGTCAGTCAAGTCAGTCAGTGGTAATTAAGCTTTATACAGGGTGTCCAGTAATTAATGGATAACCTCGCAGGAGCTGGTGGGGGGCAACATGGTCAATCAGGAAAAAAATTATAAAAAATCTATCTGTTGTTCTTTCTGTTATAAGAAAAATACGGGTAGAGAAGGATATATAGCAATAACTCGATAATTCGACAATAAAAAAAAAATTGTCTAATACCATTTAAAAAACTTCAGTAAGTAGGCATGTTTTTTAAGCTATGGGCCACCCAGGTCTCCATACGTGTTTTTTATACCACAGGTGGTCAAACTTTATAATAAAATATCGAAAAAACTAATTTTCATTTTAAATATTTAAGAAAAAAAAACCGGTGCTGTTAGAAAAAAATTTTAATGCGCGATGGCAAGGCCAACAAATGACGTAAACAAAGGTATCAAATTTTGTACTTAAGAAAAAAACTAAATAAATCCTTGACTGCTGCAGATAGATTTTTTATAATTTTTTCCTGATTGGCCGTGGTGCCCCACACTAGTACCTGCGGGGTTATCCATTAATTAACGGACAGCCTGTATAATAGTAATAAATCAAAGTAATATCTATTTAATTTCTTATCTATATTAGGTAGGCTACCTAATTTAAATTTTAAGGATTTTAATATACAAGGATTCATTTTTAATAAACTCTCACATTTATTCGGAAATTTAAAGTTAACGTGCTGGTTACACCGGCAAGATTTGTGTTTTATTGTGATTTTCCTGTTGATAGTTATTTGCGTTCAATCGAAGAAACAAGCAGATGTAATAAGAAATTTACGTGTGAAATGTGATTCCGTGTTTTTTGTTTACTAAAGTAGTGTGGTTTCGGCAACATCTGACCACACATGAAGGCATTTTTCGATTTAAGTAATAACAGAGTCACTCAGGGGTGTCTAAAGCGGTAATGGCGGACGATAGGTGGATTGATTGTCAATGTGTGAGTGCGCACGCGTACTTATAGAGGATCGTAGCAACAGTGAGTGCTTCGTTCTTCGTTTGACTGAGATTCTGTCCGAGCATTATTTCGTCCATGGTAACAAAATTAAGTCTTATAAAATGTACTCTTTTTGGATCAAATTATACAAAAACTTTGAATTTAAATATTTATCAAAGTAACTTTAGTTAAAACTTTTTTAAAATATAAATGTGGCCTAAAGCCTAAAATCGCATGCTTGCACAAATCAAATATATGAATTATCTTTACAAAAATAACACAATCAGATAAGATTAAGCCAAAACATGTTGAAGATACAGGATATATTCACTGACCATGGATCGATATACTTTACCCAATTTTAAAGTAAACTTCGTAAAGTAATTGTTTGGCAAAGCTAACCTTGCAAGGTCGTCGCTTACACGTCCAACCCCACTGCCACACAAAACATTACATTCCACTCAAGGACAAACAGACGGACGGCGGGATACCATACCTTCCACTCACACAAAGCGGATTTCCTCCACCGCACCGTCATCATTCGCATCGCTAAGGAATGGAACTCGCTGCCTGCACCGTTTTCCCGGCTAGTCTAGGCCGGAAAAACGGTGCAGAAAGACCTTCGTGATACACCGTCGACCACATCACGTTCCCTCAGGTGAGATTGTGGTCAAACAAAGGTCTAACGAAACTAAAAAAAGTGACACATGCATCGCTTTTCTGAGCCATCGTCAATAAATAGCCCTGTATCATTTATCAAAATAGGAATATTTACACCGACATCATTAAAATTACCTCTAATAGTTATGTCATGAAGGAAACTAAATTTTAAATCACTTTTAAAATAATAATCATCTATCACGCTAACAGACAACATTGAATATCACATCATGAAATGTCTAAACATTAAAATAATAATAACACTGAAAATGGCAAATTAAAAAATGTTTTAGGCGAGAACCTAAGCACTTAAGAAAAAAAACTTTTAACAAGCCTTTAAATAACACGTCGATGTGAATCCAGATGTCGCTAAATTAATAACCTTTTCACAACGGCGATTTCTAGACGAGTGCATAGGCGAGCTGCGCACTCTTTGAAATCGGTTACAAACCGCCGCCGCCAGTGTGAAAATAAGGCTCTTAGGCTCTAACTTCACTATATCGACAGAACTAAAAATGTTAACTTCCTTCAGCTTTTCATTTATTGAGAGACATTTGTTGTTGTCCCTTTCTTTATGATCAGAAAAATCATCTGATCTTGATGAATTATATTTTTTATTTTGATCATACAACAGTTTTTGATGTAAATAATAAGGAAAACGACATTTTCATTGCTGCCAAGTTAGTAAAATCTAGATTTTTCAACTGAACGGACACCATTGATTCGCAAGGAACAAATAAAAATGTATGAACCTACCCCAAGTATACCATAGAATAGAACGTAAGGCCAATAATTAAACCAATGAGATGTTTCCTTAATGTCATAGAATAGTTCAAACAAACTGCAGAGGGCGTTTTTTAAGTGGGCCGCCATATTAAAGTGTCACCGACCCCCCGATTTATAAATCATTGCATAGATCCTGCTTATTTAGACATGACATCTAACTGACCTCTCCGTTCAATAACGACGCCATCTATTCGTTCAAAGGCATATACGGATTTTCTCACTACGAATAAAATCAACGCCTTAAGTTAATACTTGTGTTACCCAACGGTATCAATCCTAAATAGTTAGCTAGATTGATACATAAGTAGGTAGGTAGGAATAGTAAGAAACAGAAATTACTTAATCTAGAACATTATCAACTTTCACACCCAATAGTGATACCTATGCCGCGTTAGTATTTAAGGCGAGTTTATTATTCTAATACTATTCCTTTATTAATATTATTTATTCGTCGTTCAGTCATTCATCATCAACAATATCTTCCAATATATGATAGTAATAAAATAAAGCCTTTAAACTACATCAACATTACTTCACAAAATACTGCTGGATTAATTAGATTCATAAACTCTAGATCGAATATATTGTAATAATAACAAATCTGTTTTATATCGGACACCTGATTTGATACGATTGATTGAAACCTGAATTTGACTATTGACTTTAGACTATTCATTATTGGCTGCGCCCCGCAGCTACGCCCGCGTGTGAATTTCTGCGCAATTTTCTTAATTACTACACAAGAGATGTGAACATTCAACTGCCGAGGACAAACCAGAGATAGATTTATTTAATCAATTTAAATAAATAATAAAGTGAACTCTTCAAGGTTAGATTAATTAAGGTTGTATTAGCCTTACCGAAACGAGATAATTATTCAAATAATAATAAAACTAGTAAGGAATATATCATGGGTGTCGATTCGGGTGAAAAACAAACTATAGGCTAATTTGAGAACACTAAAAATGTTACCGTCCCTTTTTTAATATCGAAATAAAATGGACGGCACCATTTTCAGTGTCGACATCCTTCATACGTGACGGTGAAAATTCTGATTTCAATCTTTCCTATCAAAACATAAGGTTTGTAAAATCGCCAATTATTAAAGTGTGTAAATGGCAGAAGGCACTATATTCTAAGACTACAAATATAACATCTGTACTTAAAACGACCACTTAAAATTGCTGAATTTGTTAAGTCTGTAAAACAGGTGTTCACCTTCATTAGGCAATAGGTTCACGCGCGACTAGCTTATATAATAGATATACAGGGTGGTTTTTTGAGAAGGACGGTGATGACCAAGTCCATATTTTATCTACGAAAGTTGGATTTTCTCTAACTCTAGTGGTTTTGAGTGATTTGGCCATCACCACTCTTATCAAAAAACCATTCTGTATATGATTCTTATTTTCACATAACATTTTTCATATTAACCTTTCAAACTAGCGTTTATTGATAAAAATGTTGTATGAATCAATAGAACCAATAGTGTATAAATATATAGATATATAATTATTACTCTTTATTATTCCCCTAAGCGATAAAAACAACATTATATTATGGAAATACACGCAAATGAGCACTAACTACATTAAATGCAACTTTACTCATTCAAAATACTTATAATTTACTTGACTATGCTATATTTTTAGAGGAAAACTGACAAGCAAGTCTAATTATTCCTTGAAAGGATTATCCAAATTGGTGTTTCTGATTTGTAAAGTGATAGTCATATTTTAAATCTTGATACATGATTAAGTCAACACTGTTAAATACTATCAAGTGTGCAATAAAGTAACATAAACCTGAATACCTTAAACCAGATTTGGGCACATGAGATGTGTCCGAGTCGCGATTTTTTTACAACTCTTCATTAAAAACTGTTAAAAAATCATGCGCTGAGACGTGCCCAAATCTGATTCGCGTTAGATACTTCGGGGTTTAAAAAAATAACATTGCTTCCTCGAAGTAAATCGTTGGGTACAATTCTACATTACAAGGATAATGATTCCCAGATTATAAATCAGCATAGAGATTCCGGCAACAATCGTCATCCAAAGCAGAAACTGACTGAAAAACCCTAAAACTAACATAAAGTTGAAACTTAGAGTTTCTAACTTTCAGATAAAAATATTTAGGTGCCAGTGTGTTGCCTGCACTTCTTTATTTTGGAAACAAGATTGCATATCTTCAGAGCCGGTCCAAGTTTCAAACCCATATACTTCATCATCATGTCGGAATTCAGCAGTAGCAGCGCTTTGCCGTCGATTTCCTGAAACAAATAAATATTAACTGTCAAAAAAGTATTTATCCCTATTAAAAGATTGAGACTATAACTGTGTCTGATTTTGAATGATTTAATATTTTTATACTAGAAAGTACTAAATTATGTACTTACGAGGTGCTTATAGAAATTATATTCTTTTGCAGCACGAAAAAATTGGAATCCAGAAATACTGATTACGCCAATTCAACACCTAAAGCAGAAGAAATGCTCACCAAAAACGAACTTCCTTCAGTGTGCTTTTGTAACTTGTCTAAGTTATTAAGGCATAACTATGGAATACTATTGGAATTATTATCTGTATGCATGCCGAATTACTAATCGTCTCTGTTGTCACCAACATCATGATGGCTTGTCGCTACGATGATATAGACTTGCATAACGTCTGGGACACAAAATCACAGAGTTCTTACATGCTTCCTGAACAAATCAGCGTGCGCAGCCAAAGCCGGGTCAGCGGCCGCTATGAAGCCAATGACGTCTTCGACCGACCAATCAGAGGGCGCGGTAGTCGGCGCCGGCGGTGGGGGCGCTCCCGTCGTCGACGACGCTGGTTCCGGCCTTTCCGGAGAAATCCGCGCGATTTTGATTGAAGATTCGCCGTTGCTGCTTCTGCTACCGCTTGCTTCTGGTAGTTCGATGGTCTGAAGAGTTTGTAGAAACAAAATGATTGCAGGTTATATTAACTTTTATCGCAGACAGAATTTTTTTTAGTTGTGGCTCAGCTAAATGCGGTTTCCTAAGGTTAGGCTTTCATATCCAACATCTCATCACCTAAGTCAAACATTCATTCCTTGTCTTAAAACTAATGATACTTTTTATAATTTTGTAGGCATAATTGGTGTTCAGCACAACATTTTTCATAATTGGAAACTGGGGGTATTAAGTAGTGGAACTAAGTGCAATATGGTTCGTGTTATCCCCCAACTTCTATATGACAAACATTGTGCCCAACTCTCTGTATATCTTATCATCATCATTGGCATTTCAAATCCACAATGGGTGGTCTATGTATGTAGTCTTTGTTTGTTCTAACTAATAACCAGTTCATAATATTGTAATACTTGAAAGGTTTCTGTTATGTCCTTGCGTTTTTTATTTTACCACATCTTTCTTGGTACAAGACATGTAGTTTGAATAAGTTGTTACAATAAGAAAATTTCAATTGAGGCAAAATGTGTCTACCACCTGTAACCTAGTCTAGCCCTCCTAGTTTATGACCTAGCTGTTTGGTTATGCATAATTATTTAATTATATAATAAATATTATTTTCATCATGTTGATGGGATCGTGGCCGTTAGGGAATCCAATCCCGCCCGCATTGATCCATCAGCAAAATTTACTGAGAAATGGCAGGTATAAAATTTTAATGTGGGTTTATTTAACAAGTGGCTCTGCAGCTCAACTGAACAAAATCATAAAATAGAAACTCATTCCAAAACACTATTTTTAGAATTTATCGTTACATACATTTAAATCCTAGGGTCCAATGAAAAGCAAGTGGTTTGATTTAATCGACAAGGAATAAATATGTTTCCAGAACAATGTTTGCATCCACATTTGCCCATGTTTGTGAGATTGGATTCCCTAGTCGCAACTGAAAATATAATTTAATGACTGCAGTTACTCATGTATACTCACAGGATTACTTCTCTTGATGGCAACAGCAGATGAAGTATCAGAAGTGGATTGACACAAAGCGCAAGGCCGGCCCGCAGTCTCTCCAGCATCAATTTCTATCATGCCAAGACAACTGCCCAGTCCTTCACAGATATTCTTCAACCAGCTCTTCAAGTCTTCTAAAGTCATATCTGCTGGCACTTTTGCAAAATAACTTTTGTCTTGTGTTGTGACCTTTAATATGAAATATAATTAGAGATTGTTGAAAATAAACTGTAATACACTATAATTTCAGTGCCTCACTGTAAAGCGTGATTTCATTGCTCATAAAATCAACCTGTAAAATCATATGAGAGATAACATACCTGTACATTAGTAGTATTAGAATAGCTACGAGAAGCATCTCGGATTGTTGTTATCAAGGTATTAGGATTCGGATGGACAGTAAGTAGTTCTTTAATAAGAACTTCAGCAGCACCCGAGTTTCCGATACCAATGATTGCAGCTGGGAACTTGTTGTTACCACCTGTACAGCTGCTGCGGATTCGCAGACGGACATTTGGCACTGGTGATGGAGTTATACTGCTTACTGGTGAGTTGCTGGTTCCTGTAGAACCACCCTCAGGCAAAGCTGGGTTTGGTATTGTAGTGTGACGTAACTTGAACCTGGAATAGACAGTCCATTGTTAATTCAGAAAATACTCGCTTGTATAATTGTTAGTAGCGTGTTGGTGAATTTTTATGAATGTTAGTTTTTAGTTAGTATATTTAATATTAACTTTTATCATAAAGTGAGCTTCTTCAAAATAACAAGATACCAAGTTTGAGATGGTACAAAGCATGCAAATATAATGTAAGGCATAAGAAGGGATGCAGATGAAATCTATTCTACATTTTGAATTATACACTAATGAAGCATAATGGAGTTAATCTTATGATAATTTATGTAAATATTATGTAAACCAGAACTGTTCAAACAGCCATAGATAATTTTATTAAGTAAATCATATCAGATGAAGCCTTTGTATTCATTGGTTTGTTACAGCAACCATAGTACTTTCAGTTAGAAGAGTATTTATTTTATTAACTTACTTGGATGGTGTTACATTTTTTTGTCCTGGTGGCTGTAAAGGGTGTCCTGCCCTAGCACACCAGCCTACTGGGAATATATCTCTGGAATCATATCTGCAGTAATAGTCAAATGCTCCTCTCCATCCGTCAAATGTCACGTGAATCTGGTCGTTCTTCACTGCACCTACTGTTGCACAGCAAATCAGTTGTGGGTTCTTCTTATCTACTGCCTCCAATTTTTGTCCAACAACAAATGTGTTTGTTTTAGGAGTTGGTGGCTCATTCTGAAACACTTTAGCTGGTGCCATCTCTGCTCCATTCAAAGTTTTCAACAGAAACATAGGCCAGCTACTAGCGTTCATACGAAAACCAAGAGGAGGTTGTAGCATACCATCATTTTTTTCACAATAACCAATTGGATGAATGTCCCCTGCATCAACAAGTCTCCAGAAATCATTTTTATTATCGCTGCCATCAAGTCTTAATCTCAGCCTTGGACCCAGCACACCTACTACAGTGGCAATGCATGTTGATGTCAAGTTCCTTGGATCTAAGGCTTCCAATTTCATTCCAACTTTGAAATCATTCACCGGAGGCAGGGAGGCTTGTTTGAAACATTCCTGAGGTGCTGCTGTGCTGTTTGTCTCTTTCATGTAATCAGTCCAGTCAAATGACTGATAAAGATCATAAAATAGTCCCGTAGCGTTGTTGTTAGAGGGATTCTCTATGCCATTCGCTCCATTACCAGACTGGGGAGATGAGGTTCTCTTTTCATTTTTCTTCTGGTACTTATTCAAGCAGTATGTGGAGCAAAAGTTCTTGCTGCTCGAAGGAGCGTTACCTCGAATAACATTGTCACAGTTAAGACAGGCGCCTTTGCTGTACGCCTGTCTAAATTCAGAAAGACACGTTTCTGAGCAAAACTCCTTTTTACCATTCTCTGTTGGTAAAACATACTTGAGAGGAGTCTTACTTTCAGCGCACCATGTGCAAGTACGCTTTGGGGGTCTTCCGGGCCCACGTATCTTGCCGGGAGCTGGCCCAGAAGAGCCGACTGTGTTGTTTGACATTGTTCCAAATTTCGATATCAAAACATTATCAATTATGTGGATTGGTAATAAATTGGAATGTTTACATGATATCACCACTGAAACACAACAATTTTATGCATAGAAAATGCAATTTATGTAACGAGAAGATAGTAATGCTGCGCAAATAAAAACAACGTCAGTAGTATATTTATGACGCGCTTCCAACGGCCATGTTGAATATGTTTTGCACAGATTACATACAGAGACAGAGTACAGATGTCGTAGGGATGGGACGCTAACGCATTTCGATTGGATTGGTTAGTTACATGAATGAATGTTGAATTCGGATTCATTAAATTCAAGTTCAGTTTCAGTTATGTTTTTTGGTTACAAAAATAGGATATTTATTTTATTTATTATTTATTTTAAGCCGTTATTGTCCCACTGCTGGGAAAGGCCTAATCTTCTACACGTGAAATACCTTTTTTAAATAGGTACATTTGTTAAAAAAGAATATGTTATACTTACCACATAAATTAATTGAAAATAAAATAGAATGACAGTATAAAATTGAAATTAAAATAAAATGTCCCAAAAACTACTAATGGATTTTAATGAAACTTCACAATAACATAGCTTACAAATCAGAATAATACATAGGCTACAATTCATAAAGATATATTGCATATTATCCAAAATATCTATCACTACGCGGGTGAAACCGCGGGGCGCAGCTAGTTGTAAAATAAAATAAGTCTAAAGAGAAATTACACAATTCTACGCACATTTACGTGCCAAGAAATTATTCAACGTAGGTACCTATAAAAACATTGTTTTGTCAGCCATTTTTTAAGTCTAAACTAAACTAAAAGAATTGCGTTAATTCGTGCTACGTTAGCTGCACAGGATAATTATTTTTCTTGTGTAACTGGTTCGATTCCCGGTTCAACCATGTAATTATTTAAATATATATGAATGCAGTTTAAATTGTTTTTTAAATTCAAATAATGTCTTCTTACAGTAAAATGTTCCATCTACAATATTTAAGATATTTTCCCTCCATGTGGCATGGCCGTGAGACGCCCTGTATAAAATTGGTAGTTTGCGGAGCCCAAAGAGAATATAATAACAGGTAGGGCACCAACTGTTCCCCACCAATTATTCGGGTAATTTCCTTCGTCCGAGTCAAGTCAACTCATTATATGACATTACTTAATTTCCTGCGCACGTTCATTCATTCATTCATATGGTCATCGTTGGCTGGTTGGTTGTTGTGAAAAGATTTTTTCGTGAAAATCTAGATATTTGTTGTAAAAACTGTGCTCTTTCTTCGCTTTGGTTGGTAAATTACTATCAAAATAAATTATTTAGCAGTTATTCATGTTTTTTTTAATGCTATGGGTACGTTTTCAGGAAGAAATCAACTGCGGAGTTCGGCTACGCCCAGTTTCACCTTAGAAGTATTATTTGATTTGTATTCATCATAGGCCTATCAGATACTGCCGTCATGGACATGATGGTTTCGACGTTACAACAACAGCGCTCGGTGACCGAGCAGCTGAGACGGGAGGCAGCAATCAAGAGGATTCCTGTATCCTCAGCGGTGGCCGATATTGTCAAGTTCATAAACGAGCATGAACAAGAAGACTGTCTGCTCGTTGGCTTTTCCAGTCAGAAAGTAAATCCATTCCGTGAAAAGAGTTCATGCACAGTACTCTAATTTCTTGTAAAAAATTGAGGTTATCCAAGGAAGTGTTTATACCTATCCCATCTGGCATCAAAATGTACCTACATATTTATAAAAATAATTATCCATTACTATCTCTTACTTGTATTATCATTTTAATTTCTAAAATAAAATCCTTATTAATGTACTAAGTTGTTTTAATTGTATGAAATAAATAAATATACATCAATTCCACTCCAACCAATTACTAACATGCAATTCCACAAGTTCTTAGCTGATAATAATCTAGTTTAATGTAACATGAAACTTAAAGCAAGCTGCTTCATTATTGTAAAGAAAAATGGTACTGCATTTCTTCTATATACTTCCTCAAAAGTAACATTTAATTTAACATGAAACTTAAAGCAAATATGCTGCTTCATTATTCTAAAGAAAAATGGTACTGCATTTCTTCTATATACTTCCTCAAAATCTGATTCTTAAATTCAACAAGTTTAAAGCATGACTAAAACTTACCTTAATGCAATAAGGTATGGATCAATAATTGATCTCATTACAGTAATTATGACGGTTACAATTATATATTGGATAACTATTATGATAATTATAAGGGTATTTAAAACGTGCGAGACAAATCAATTGTATCTGGCTATTAATTTGGTGCATTACACAAAATACACACTAGCATACCTAACCTACTTACATGACTTAGGACTAGCACAGCAATATACTTCCCTAACACTAATGTTAAATGCCTACAAATAGTTTATGCATGTAATGTTTGCTACTTATAATGAAATAGGTAGGCAATATGTAAAAGAAATATGTACCTAGATGTCCTATGTCCACAAGATTCCCCATTAATATGATTGTCGTGCATCAAAGACCAATTTCAAGAGTGATGACTTCTGGTTGTAAAGATTTTAAAAACCATAGTTGATGATAATAAGTATTTTATGATAAAAAGTGCATAACACTTAAAAAATAATATTAGTGATAGAATTTAATTTCCACAATACAACATCATGAGGGCAATGGGGTAAGATACAATGTTGAATACCTACAAATACACACATAATAATTGAATTGATGTTATGTAAAAATAAAGAAGGGAAACTTTAAAAAAAATATTCATAGTTGTTTGAGCAAATTGGAATTAAATTAATAAAATCTTACACTAGGGGTAAAACTATATAAAAAGAAATAAGTTTACCAACTATCAGTCTTTTAAATTGATGTTGATTCCAACCTTGTGGCAAATTGTCTCTCAAAAGTTTACAAAATAAAATTAATAGTAATAGGGTCTATTAAAATATTAGAGCCATACAACTTACTCAGAACATTTCTTACCTACCAGCTTTCCCAAATAACATGGCAGTTTGCTTTTATGGCACTGTGTTTACAACAATAACTAAATTTATAATAAACAAATGCAAGTCTGCTCCAGTAAACAGGGTAAGTAATACAAAACACCCACAACTTTTAACTACATTTCTATCGTACAATAACTTTACCATAAAAGTTACATTCTTAATGATTACAATGATTTTAGCTCATATTCATAAGATTAGCATGTTATTACTACACATACATTATGTAACTATATATATCATTAATTATTATAAAGTATATACTCCATTTGCCATTACAATATCTAGTCAAGTCTAGAAATAGATAATGAAAATGTATCAAAAACCAACTAGCAATGTTGTAGAAATATCATAATCTGCTATGAACCTACGAATTTATTATCTAAAACTGTAAGTGGCAAATAAAATGCTCTAGTTCAATTAAAAAACTTAGGTATAAAGGCCTCAATATTTGGTGTTAAAATATGTTACTGATAAAAAATACTGATTACACTAACTTTTCAAAAATACCCTCATTCCATTAAAATTAGTTGCTTTTAATTTTAGGGTTTTTAATCCAAGATCTTTGTAAACTTTTGAGATTAACGATCCCTTAAAAATAAACTGAGGGTTACATCAGGAGGTTATTGAATACTCATTGTTTGGCAGCTTCACACTCTTTCTTGTTTGGGAGGGGGGCCATCCTCAGAACCATTGGCCACACTTTGGTGGTAAAGTTTCAGTAGCTCCATGGCGTCTTGGGCTTGTCGCTTCTCCAGTAAAATTCTGTGAAAAAAAATCTACATTTAGAATCTGACTATGGACTAAAATGTTAATTCTCTTTATAATTAATTAAGAAACTAAA
The DNA here is from genome assembly GCA_947044415.1 of Eupithecia dodoneata. NCBI lineage: Eukaryota > Metazoa > Arthropoda > Insecta > Lepidoptera > Geometridae > Eupithecia > Eupithecia dodoneata. Next base: position 5,882,996 of record OX345665.1, read on the forward strand.
CATCCAACCTCTGGCCAGGCTAGCTTGGCATACTAAGGACAATCTTTTATGGACTCGGAAGTACTTACTAGTCGGTCTACCTTTTTAATGCTATAATTTTCAACTACAAATAAAAATATGTGTATTTACCTTCCAGAAGCCTCCTTGATGTGTTCTAAAATGATCCTGTTGTCCCTGTCAGTGACAATATCAGCAAGACTATCAGGATCCATGTCTGACAAGAGTTCCAAATCCTGACCACCAAGCAGTGAAATATGGCAAAGATTATGCTGAAGCCGGCCGACTAGGTTCGCGACCTGGCCCTTATCTCCCAGAGCTACATCATCCGTCTGGTCCAAAGACACTTGGCATTTCGGCATATTCGGCGACCACTTCTCATTTCCGTGTAGAATCATTAGAGACGTGTCAGGATCCAAGGTTGAAAAATATTCTTCGTCATCAACCTCTGTGCCATCTGACTCTAAAACCACCGTCAGATTTTCCGAAGGAAGGCCTAACTTTTCCGGCACTTTTGCGAGCAAGTCCTCCAGCGACTGAGCCACTGTCCCCTTCTTTTTGTCGCGATTTACATCACATATTTTGTAAGGTTTATTGTTATCGTTTTCCATTGTCTTGAAAAATGGGATAAATGCTGAAAAACAAATATTTTTCTATAATTCGCTTCCTTTTTCACACTACAAAACTAAACTACAGATAAAAAAAATATTTACGTCATAATGACATTTTATTAAATTATTACCAGTTCAAAAAATACTCTCCAAACTTTGAGATCCGAATGAACTATAGGAAATTATTTGCTATTAAGTTTGGTACTATTCATTTGATATGCTTGCCTTGCTAACGACTGCCTCTGACAGCCTCCTGAACCTGACTCCAGTCGATTCGCTCCCGGCACTAGCCGGGAGTGGTGGCGGCGGCGGGCGACATTACGTGTAGCTACAAAAGTATCTACGTAGGTACTACCTATCTATTTAGGTAGGTAATGACAAGCACGTAGGTACCTACTAGCAACCTAGGTAGGTTAAGTAAATAACATAGATCCTTCATTGGTCAGTCATAGTCATCGCTTCACTTGCCTACCTACCAGAAAACTGAAAGATAATACCTAGAGATGTACTTTATTAATATTCTCACTGGGTGGCAGATGCTTTGAAGTCACGATTCATTATTGTTCTTGAGTCGAGAGTTCGAGATTTGCACGAAACGGGAAACAAAAGCAACTTTAGCTTCCCCTGTACATTCGTAGTAATGAAAATTCGCAATTGGCAGCAAGGGGCAGGTACCCCCCAAGGGCGTAGGGTCATGATCGGTCAAAGCGCGACGCGACGAGAGACAGGGGGAGATCAATAGTCTGCCTTGCTCCCGGTGCATTTGCAACTCACTTTACCTGCCTCGATGCGAATTACAGGCTTGTTTATTTTTGTTCACTGTCGTAAGATGGATGTGTTTGGGAAGTGAGCCTCGGGACTTTGCATTAGGCTACCATTTTTCACTGTAAGTATACCGGATTGATCGTTAGGAAGGAACTTACTTATATAAAAGATCCTAGTAAGCACCGAGTACAATACAACCTAACCTGTACCTAACTAAAGGAGGCTCCACTATACCTACTCCGATTTAGATTCCAATATTTTATGTCAACAAAGATATTTATGAATTAAAACCTTATAGTAATACCAGAAAATAACAAGGTAACACTGGAAACTTAAACACAAACTTCAACAACGCATAATCTCACATGTGCAGTGCAGCGAAAAATATTTAATAATCTGTCAATACCAAACATTACCATGGACAAGACTTTGTGTTTGCTACATTGGAGTATACACTAGCCAAACTCAATGTGGTATGTTTGTAAACAAACCACGACACAGATAACTAAAACTCACTTGCTCGGATTCGAGTTTCAGATAATTATAAATGCAAGTAATATTTATGATGATAATGATTTCAAATCGACAAGTAATATAAATTGCGTATAATCAGACGCGGTAACAGAGTGTAAGTTACATATTATTATGTATGGGCTGTTCGCTGTTTGCTTACAAACATTCTACATCCAGTTTGGTTAGTGTAGCTATAGGTCAAAGGGTGTTTATTACGTTGGAGAATATTGCAAATAAAACAGCAACGCTGTGTAAAGTAAGGTTGCAAGATTGGATTAAGCTGAGCGGTTTTAAATTTCATAACGTTTACAGCTTCTTAACTAGGCAACCTTTGTTTTTCCTGAAGGTGTAAGTTTTTTTAATATTACGCAAGTAAAGTACGTGCCCTCAGAAAGAGGTTATTGCTCTCAAGAGGGTAACAACCTCAAAATATGCTATTTTATGATGAATTTCTCAAGCAGAGTTCATTACCCGTCCCGCTCAATAGCGTAGTCTAGTCCAACTAATCTTTCTAATTTCTCGTATCTACCTAATCTGATTCGGTACCTAACTTCGGCTAGCTTAGAGACTAACATTACAGCTTGTAAAAATTTTTGGGTAAGTAGTACTCGTATGAATTTTTAAAACGATTAACCAACGAAGGTGAGAACCGTAGTGCATCAACGTAGCACCGTAGGTCCGTAGCACCGATGCACCAGGCATCGTAGGCATGTGAAGCAGCGAAGCATCGTAGGTCCCTAGCACCATAGCACCAGGCATTCGTAGGCCTGTGCAGCAACGTAGCATCGTAGGTCTGTAGCACCGTAGCACCAGGCGTCGCGTCGTAGGCCTGTGTCGCAGCGAAGCATCGTAGGTCCGTAGCACCGTAGCACCAGGCGTCGTAGGTCTGTGTAGCAGCGAAGCATCGTAGGTCCGTAGCACTGTAGCCACCAGTACGACGACGGTTTAGATAAAATAGAATTTACTTTGTGCGATAATTTATTTATTTTACTCACTAATTCGAACTAACTTTATTCCAGTAGGGCAAGCACGGTGATTGAGCTCAAGGGTAGAACAGAGAAAAAATGCGTCATCGAATGTGTAAATTATTTGAAATTAATTCCTATAATATGATTTGAGTGACGTGAAACTAAACAACATGGTACTACATAGTATAATATAAAACAAAGTCGCGTCCCGTTGTCTGTGGGTCCCTATGTATGTTTAGATCTTTTAAACTACGCATCGGATTTTGATGCGGTTTTTTAAATAGATGGTGTGATTCAAGAGGAAGGTTTATAAACCATTTGATACATAGATTTCCACGCGGGCGAAGCCGTGGGGCGCAGCTAGTAAGGTATGTATAATGGAAATAAAGCATTATGATTTTAGATAAAAATCACATAATCACTAAAATAATACAGTAACTTAGTATTAGTGTGCTTGCTATAAATAAATAAATAGTGTTCTAAAAAACTGTTTGGGCTACTGAAGATGCGTTAGGGCATTATAGAGGAGTTTAGTAGATAGTGAGAAGATGAAAGAAACCTTTAACCCATGGCGGTAAGGGCTTCGCTTTGATCCGATGGGACGATTTTCGTGTGACCAAATGTTCATGGAGACATGTGAATACGTTACGACGACCGATGCGGCGCGGTGGGCGAAGGTCCGCCTGCGACGCAGGAGGTTGCGGGTTCGATTCCCGCCTAGGAACAATTGTGTGTACGATCTGCAGATATTTGTTCCGGGTGTTCTGGTCGTTTTCTATGTATAATAAAAAATATCTATCTAAGTAATATATTGTATTATGTATATCAGTTATCTAGTACCCATAACACAAGCTCTGCTTACCATGGGGCTAGATAATGCTGTGTGAATTGTCCAGCATTATTTATTTATTATTTATTTATTATTATTTATTACGTACTTACTTTTTTCCGTAAAGTGACCATAATATAATGACAATGTACAGCAGAAAAGACTGGAACCCTGTTAAAATATTACCCATTTTCAGAACTAGTGTGCAGTGCAGTTACGAAGATCCAAGGATACAGAATAGGAGAATGTCGTTCTTGAATTTATTATGGCTTTAGTTACGAGTATGCCCTCGTTTGTTCAAACTACCAAGCTAGCCTTGCAATTAGACTACAATACCTGCACAACATGTTGTCCCTTGCTCATCCATGTTACCACCATTATTTTGCTCAACTGTATAACAATTACATTAATATTAGGTATTAATGCGAAAGTTTGGATGTATGGATGGCAAAACTACTGAACGGATCAGGTTGAAATTTTGCACAGATGTAGCAGAAACTATTTAGTAATAATACATATTATATTATATCTATGTAACGACAGAAACATAACATCACGAGGCACGAGGCTATACCAGTCCACTGTTAGACTGATGGCCAAAATAAATTAGTTTTACTGGTCTGTATTTTAAGGCCTGGAAAATATATGTTTTAGATTCTACAAAAAAGGTCATTTCAGCATGTAATAGAGGGCATCTCTTTCTGCACTCCGAGCGAGATTTCAGACCCAGAAGATAGCTAACACGCTTGCAGTAAAACCACCAGCCTTCCCTTATAAGCGCCTTGTTGGCTCATATGTACAACTCGGTCACAATATCTGTGCACCTTGAGCCGAACATTTTGTATGGCTCAAGGTGCACAGATATTGTGACCGAGTTGTACATATGTGAGCCACTTAGGCGGTTATTTGGGAAGCCTACCCCACAACCTTGTTGAGTGGGTAATGCCAATCTATGTAAGAAGGTATTTCTAACATTTGAAATCTTTTATCATTTTGCTTTCGTAAACATCCGATACTAAAATAGTAATCAGATTATTTTAGGTTTTATTGTAGGTTATACCTAGGTTTGCTTCAAAGATACTTATTGCGATTAATATACCTATCTTTTATGACCTCTTAATAAACCAGGTGAACTCTGTATAGTATAGTTAAACCTAACATAGGATTTTTAACTGCGCCGAACGAAATATTGGAAATCTCAAAAATCTAATCATAGTAAATATCCCGTTATAAATGAGTTTTATAGTAAGTAGGTATGCTACGTAAAAACCTATTTAATTCCAACTAAAATAAAAAAGATGTAAGCACTGAGACTCAGGTGGGAAGTGAGTGGGGTTCTTAGTGCTGATATTTCACTTAGCTTTATTTACTTTAAGCCAGACGTTGTAGGAAGTTGCGTTTGTGTAATACCCAACCCACCTATGTAATAACACCTTTTATACCAGGTGCATTAGTCGACGCAAGTACTTTTTAAAAACAAAGCCGAAAATAGTATTTAATACCTACTACAAACCTACTGCATTTCTGTACGGCGCGGAGCAATGCAGGCAGCGTCCTGGGGACTCTTCCGACTGGTATTTATTATAGATCCGTTGAGCTACCTGTAGATTGTTTTCAACACTATTTTATTTCATTGTTCGTATGGTAGCCCTTTTGGGGTTTATGTCTGACTAACAGTGTATTAAGGTTGACAATTTCAATAAGGTACTTCTTACTACCATTTCTTTGTGGATTACTTATCGATGAGGTGATGAAACTCTCTCTATAGGGACAAGCTAAAAGTATAAAGTGCAGTGCCTTTATACTATTAGCCTTTACAATGATGTCCTTGGTCATTGGAGTGCTATTCTGCAAAAGCTAAAAACATTAGGACATTAAAAAAAATGTGTTCATAAGTTTGCGAAAAAAGCCTATATAATTTTCCCTTCGTCCAACCTTTTAGCGTTCGCATACGTTTGATAATAAGCTAAAGAGGTCCAAGTGAGCGGCGTAGCTACAAGCATTCGAAAATATGATAAGAGCTGGACTGTGGCAGATCCAGCCAATAAGTTCTATTTTTTTATAAATACTTAGTATGTAACAGTTAGCTCTGTTGAAAGGTTTTCCACCGAGGTATGACAAACAAATTAAACACCAGTCAGTGGGTGGTATGTACCTATATAATGAATAGTATAAAATTTGACTTGTCTAAGTGCTTATTTTGTAAGCATAAAGAAATAAATGCGTTTGGGTTTGAGTTTATACTTTTAATTCCCGTCACACCATTTTTATGAAAATTAAAATGAAAATGAATTTATTTGTTAAAAGACTTACACAGAACATAATAAACTTAAACTAAGAGGAAACGTGCTGGTAAGTTTGTAAGTCCAGTAACAAAATGGCTTTGCTTCAGCATGAGTTGGATGACTAGCATGCTAGCAACCAACGCTGGTCTTCCGGCAAAGCAACTTGTTGGCGTTACGGACTGACTACTCACTACCGCTATACAAACAAACAAAAACGCACTAATATAAATATAAAGCAACATATTTTTCCATGCTACCTTATCCTAAGAGTAAGCCGAAAGCATATCATATTTACCGATAAAGCAGCACTCTAGAGCAAGTGGGTAGAAACTGACAGTCAAAGTATTTCCCGCTTGATTTCCCGTGACATGTACTTAATGCAGCTGGTGGGCGGCCCCTGAGAGGTAATGCTAAAGTTCGCTCGACAAGGTTTCCACATTTCACATCATGACAATGACGACAAAATAAAGCTGCATCATAGTGGCTCTATCATAAACAAAAGTAATGTTTTGTTTCTATTTTCGTTATGGGAACTGTGGCTTTTAAATACCTACCCGTCGTCATGATCCTGAATTTTGGATACGGTGGCTAGTCTTAACGGAGATAACCCATTTGCTCAGGACATAATATGATGTACAAGTGTGTGCACAAACACAGGTACACTTTCTATTCCGCCCGTAACACAGTGTTACTGCACGGGCGGTAGATAATTTTTTAACTCGTATGCTTAAACTAACTACCGGCAGTTGCATAAACAACAAATGTGTATGAAATGTTTCTGTTTCTGTAAATCTGTAAAGTTTTGTTTCTTATTGTATTTCACATATCCTTAAGTATACATGGTTTTTATAAGATGGCATAATAAATTATTTCTTATTCCCGTACTCTTATCATAAATCGAAAAACATGTCTTTAGCTTCAACGATGTACAGTGGTGTTCATCATTACGTTACTGTTTCATTTGAATTCGATTTCTATGAATACAGAAATATATTAAATTAAGAATCTTGCGGTTTTCTAGAATCTTTTATATAAAAACAGCAAATTATACTATATTTTATAATATAAAACCAAAACTGAAGTAAGTAAGTATTACCTAAGAGACTTGGAACCTGCCAGAGGGTACATAGCAAATTTTTAAGCTTAGTAGGTCTACGAAAGATATAGATTGGAAGAAAAATAAATATTATGCTGACCCTACCTATCGTAGGATAAGGTTCGGAAGAAGAAGAAGAATAAAAATTTGGTGTCTATTTTACATGCCAAATTAATAATTTTAAGCCTAAGACCATTAGGCATATACAATTTTTTGATTAAGTAGGCCCACGAAAAGACATCAGGCATGAGATGATAGTCGCAGAATTTGACGACGACGACAAACTTTCGAGTTAGGCATACGTTATCTAGGTTCTACTTAATCTTTATCTATCATGTAGGTACCATTTAAACATTTTGTGATAGAGCATCATCCACGTCAGATTTCACGGTGACCTCTGTTTTGATTCCTTTTGAGTAGATATCAGTGGGAATGTGGTAGCGATGAAGCATGTTGGTTCAGCATCGCTTAAATAAATTATCAAAAAAATAAAAATGTTGCATTTTAAAAAATGGTTCATTACCTCTACAGAAACTGAATTAACACTTTTCAAAAATGGGTGCTTTCCCCTTTTATATGATATAAGTACCGATACATCGGTACTTATTATCTGGGGTTTGAAAAAGAGCAAACAAACATTTTGCTTTGTTTTTTTTTTCAAAGATGAATGCGTACTCTATGTCTATAAAGAATTCAAAACAAACCTTTTGGTATTGAAAAAGACAGAACTGTTCCTTTATGTTGTGGACAAGCCTTTGTATAGCAGGCCACATGACCTTCGCCAGATATCCAGGTCGAGGTTACGTCTGATCCCAGGTCCCCGCTCCCACCGGTTCCATTACATGCAAAGTAGTACAATTCGACCACAACTCGCCGTACCCCGCTTGATTAAACATAATGTTCTGGAAATTTCTGGAATTTATCAAGATTTTTATTTGAAAGCGTATATTCCGATGGGATTACTTCGCAAAGTAGGATCGGCCTTAGTTACTTATTAATAATTCTGGAACTACTTCGATGCGGCTCGGAATTTTATTTCTTGCGAGAGGCAAAATAGTTTTACTCCTTTATTCACGAGTGTTGTTGGAGACGGTGTCTTTTAATTTATGTATGACTGGAAAAAATATGGTTTGCCGCATTTTACAGGAAATATGAACGGCAGAACCTTGCTCCATGAAATTTTAATATGTATATGATACTCACCTCAACCTATCTCAAGTCTTCACTGCAAATGCCAACCACAAGCGTTACCTACACTTAGAAAATAATAATTTAACTATTTATGAATAAACTCAAAACTGCTTTTTACATTTTACTCTATTTCTAAGTTTTGTGGCACAAATACTTATCCCTGATATTTTTTATGGGACCACTGTTTAGATCATTTTCTACACAATAGCTGAAGAATTTTCTAAATCGGTGCTTAATTGACGCGATGAGCACACATAAAAAAAAACATACATACAACCGAACATAGAACTTCTCTCTTTTTTGAAGTCGGTCTAAAATATAATGCCTAGTCACAGTTTTTCTACGAAAATATACTTTGAATACCTAGGTAGAGATTTCCAAAGTAGGTCAATAGGCTTCTCGACGGAAAAGCGATTACTTGGCCGATGCAACGGGAAGTTCCAGGTCAGGCAAGAGAAACAGTATTTCAGCTTCAAATTAATTTTCGTGGTACGGCATTATTGTCTCATAAGGTTGTTTATTAGGGCATACATCATAACCACTCGTATATCACTAAACTCTATGCCTTGTGTGGGTTTTGGCGTTAGTTAGAGGGACCGCCTGTAGACAGGAAATACCCCAACCACAACTATTTTATGTTTTTTTTCTGTTCTTTACTTTTAGTTTCCAGCTACGGCATCACTTTTTTAAACCGACTTCAAAAGTGTCTTTTATTAAACGACTTACAAAAAAGTAGGAAATAGCGGCTGCATGTGTACCCATGTTTTTATAAGTTCGTCTAATAAAATTAAAATTATTTCGCATTTGGATAATTAATTCTCTCGAAGTGGTCCCATAAAAATATATTCCTGAGGAATAAGTATTTGTCTTGCAAAACTTAAAAACAGGGGAATCGAAGTTGGTTTTTAGATTTTTATAAACAATCAAGTTATTATTGTAGCTAATGTTCGTCGTTACTCACCTAAGTTACACCAGTCCTTCCCTGAAGAACCTACTTTGATTACTAAAAATGTTTAATTTAGTTATACGGCTGAGGTTAATACAGCTTACGCAAAGTTTTACCTTGCTGGGTCGGAGTCTGTTGTATACAGACAATCTCCTCCCTGCGGGGCTAAAAATTTGTCTTACAAATAGATTTCCTTTCAATGAAACCAGTAATACATTTTCCATTCTTTATTTACGGGAAATAAAACGAGTCTACTTCACACAGTCTACTTAAAAATTAAACAACTGGACAACATGTCGCATTTAAATGCATTTAAAATGCAACAAGCTTGTAGCGTCCGTTCTCGATCTTTGTGACAGTTTTACAAAACAAGCTTTGAAAATTCACAGTGCTTCTATATGCACACAATTGAGGAACATACAAATATTAACTTTAGTACTAAGCGTCGACGCAATGGACCCACTAGCAGACCAGTAGCCTAGACAGAGTTATCCGATATTTTGGCCGTTGTTGTGGCCGCTAAGGATATTTTTACACCAGTCGCTATAGCAACCATCTGGGTATGAGACGTGGGATAAGTGTCATCGAATATTATATTGCGACTCGTGGACAAAATAGGACATCGTTATTATACATATATTACTAGTGGATCCTTTACCCCGATTTTTACACACAAGGACATTAAGCTTCACAATATAGATAAAGTCATAACTTGATAAAACCTCCATCAAAGCAAATTTAAGTACAAAAATGAAAAGATTATTCGAAAGATGCATCGAGATTAATGTCCCGAAAGACCGCAGTCCATGATTTATTAATTAGGCATAAATTTCTTATGAATATTTCTTAATGGGTACCTATTACCAGCTATTACTTTTTAAAATTTAAAAATAAAATGCAAATTTTGACGCTGGAAAAGTAAAGCGCTTCGAACGAAAATGGATCAGCCAGCAACATATGTGAATGACAGATTTGATCGAGAGCCAACTATTAATGAGGGCGGGCTGGCCTGGCTACTATGCCTAACCATCAAAAGTCTAAATATACTATTGCTCTTTCGTAATATATATTTATAAACGAGAAATAATACTAACTTGGGTTCATGGCTATTCCTCGCGTTTATTTAAGTACTTTTGGCTTTCTCTTCATTTCAGGATTGAGCGGCTGGATAAAATAGAGGAAATCAAAAGTAAATAAACTCGAAAAACACCGTGAAGGTTAAGGTTACCTGTTTGGATTGGGTAGGTGCTAGTTATTCGAGGAAAAGATTTAGGAGCAAGTTACGCCTAAAAGCTCTCCATAGATCTCTAAAGATATGTCACTAACAGGGATCTAGCAAGAAGATAACGTGCCGTCGACTCCAGCCAATCGTAAAACTTTCTCTAGCAGAGTTTTGAACGGATAAATAGTTTTTTAACGACGCTTCTCCCAAGTACCTTCTACGTGTTCGAGTGGGTGGGAGCTCACAATAATTATCGAACTTCCTCGAACAAAAGCTTACGTAACATTATGGGTAAAAGCTTTGTTGGGGCAATGTTGTCACTGTTTATGCCAAGTAATTATATTAATTTACTTTTATTCTAAGGTAGCTACATAACCTACTTTGTTGTTATTTATCGATACAGCTCTCAGAATCAGAAGTGAGTTCTTGATAAAAAGGTTTCTAATGCTATTTACTTTTGTTAGGAAAGTATAATGTCACCTGAAAGGGCGACTGTGAAACATCTTCCCGTTTTATGGAAATCACCTTTGATTGCATCCTGTCAGAGCCTAGGGTTTGCTCTTCAAAGTAATAAGATACCTACTTTCCCTTAGGCAGCGAAGGAAGAAATACTTTTTTAGAATTAAATGTCGCAGTTCATTCTTATTTTTATGTTAATACTTTTGATGACTAGCGTTTCTCCCTCACCTCTCCTTTGCATTGTTGAAAGGCAATTACAGCCTTAAAAAGGTCAGGACAATCTGAAAGGGAAAGTCCAAGAGACACAATGCGGGCGCGGTAAAGGAACGTAAATGGGCCGATGTTCACCGACGCAATTTAATCATAGCTCTTATATCGGTCGACGTTTGAATATAAGGAATATTGCAGAGACAAAAAAAAATCCAGTGTTTGATTAAAAATAATGACAGATGTTTTTACTACTGTTATTAGGTACCTAAAAGTGTTCAGTTGCGTCGACGAACTTATGCCTGTGAAAATATGCCCGCAGAGTTAGTGCTAGTTGCTCCTATTTAATCAGTGTAGAGTCCTTCGTAGAGAGATCTCGGCATGTGTTCGGCGAGTAGAGATTTGAGTTTTTCCTTGGGAGATACCGGCGTGTAGCGAGGTAGTGGGAAGGTTCTGGTAACACCGTCGCTAAGGGCGCGAGTCACTGCCGTCAGGTCAGCATCCTGTTTACATAAAATTAATCACTGTTAAAGGTAATGAAAGCGGTGACCTTTGAGTTTATTTTGTTCGTTATCCACAATACAAACTTTGGGGCTTTGAACTGAAGTTACAGTTCAAAGCCCCAAAGTTTGTACATAAGAGCTGAAAAACTAACGCTTTGTGCATGGATAACGAACAAAATAATCTCAAAGGTCACCGCGGTTAACTAAGCAGCTTACGACACACAATGCCACTCACTAGTGGAAACCATGGACCTATAGGTACTATGGTTTTTATGCTAGAAACTGAAAAGAAAAAAGTTCCATCGGTATTTGAAAAAAGGTTTGATATCAAAAGAAAATTAATTTGTTTATGTTTGTTGTCAAACATTTCTTGGAACGGATTTTATGTTGATGTTGTTGTTCAGGTCTCATTTTACACGAGTACGCAGGAAGGTCAGCGTATGTTATTTTTAGGTCACCTAATGATCCTATTTATCTGAATGATCAAAATAATAAGGTCACATTCCGAAAGCGAGTAGGTGGGCAGAGTTTGCTATGATTACTTTTGTTTCGAATGCTGAAAAGTTTGCTGCTTGAATTTGGTTTTCTCTGCTGTTTGCTGTTGTTCTATTTGGTGCTTGCGGTTAAAAACCCCAGTAGTTTTACAAAACAAGAACTTATTTCAAACATATGCACGTATTTTTAAATATTTATTTAGATTTTCAAAAATAGAAGCATACATTTTCTTAAAACACTAATTAGCTATAGTATTAGACCTACCATATTCAATCATGTTTTTCTAAACCACTTTTTGGAGATGCCAATTGAATCTAGGTTCAATATTATTAGACTACAAAGTAAGGCTTATTTCTTCTTCAACTCTGAAAGGCTAATAAATCTAATAGAAATCATAAAGTTTGCCCCGCAGGTGAAGTGATAAGTTGTGTGTTCTGACTCGACGCGAAGTTATTTTCATTTCAGCGGATACTTTTGTACTTACTTGTATTTATTCACAGAACTCTGAATTCAAGAAAATGAACATCTACGTCGTTATCTTTAAAAAAATACATGCCTATGTTATCCTACTTATTTGGTTTCTGTATCGGTCATCCATTATTTTATAAGTTCGTTGAATTATGAAATGAATTTTAATATTAAAAAAAATAAAACAAAAGTCGAGCATCATCATGTAGTATTTGGGAAGACAAATCCATAATACAAGCTCTGCTGAGCTTAGGGCTAAATGTTGCTGTGTGAATTGTCTACCATTATTTATTTATTCTCCTAGCACTATCGCAGCTACGTCACGTCTTTCATAGATTACCGACAGCAAAGTGCTTGTTTACCAATAATGCTGTAAAATTAAGGACGGTCACGTTTCACTCACGGCACTTTTGGTGTATTTCTCGAGGCTGCGGAGGGCTTGCTCAAAATAGTCTTCGCCGTAAGCTCCCTTCTGTTCGTCGCTGAGACGTTTCCACATATCACGGGCTTGTTCCAGAAGCTTGTCCTCTGAGAGCCATGCGCTGCCAGTCGTGTACTCCCCGGCAGCTACAACCACCTGCGAAGTTTAGCTTTTAATGTAACAGTTTTGAAATATTGTAACGGGCTGAAATAAGTTGGGCTTTTAGGGATGGAGTCGTTGTGTTTTGATGTAAGATGTAGTTGTGTATCACACTACATTTTGTATAGGAAACTGTATATGGATAGATTATTATTAGTTCATGGCTATTCTCCATTGAGAATGGCGGCCGTCGCCGAAATTTGGCAATGACGACATCATCGTTTACTTTCATAACGCCAAAACCTAGTTAAGGTGTCAGATGTAAAAACATAAGTTTGACTGGTAATATTGAAAACTCTAAGACATTCTTAACATTAAGGCATATTTATCTGAGAAAAACCAGTGCAAAGCCCAGGGTAAGACCTAGCTATCTTATACTCAAATGAACAAGCATAATAGGGTAAGCAGCGTAACAACGAGACCATACAATATGCAATAAGTTTGTTGAACAGTTTAATATCTTTTTCAAAAACTAGCTTTTGTAATCATCTAGGTCCTATGTGCTTGGGAAGATAAATCCAACTAACACAAGTTCGACGGGGTTAATTCGTTTCGTTTTAAACCACTACAAACCTTCTTTCTTCTTCTGTCTCCATCATCAGACCAGCTCGAAGGTACCATGAAATTGTATGCTCACCGAACTTATATAAGAATGGCAAATTTCAGCTCAATCGTTTGAAGATCTAAAATTCATTTGCAAGATTTGTTCCACAAAAACGAATAGGGCTAGCAGATTAAAAGCTTGTAAAAGTTCAGCCAAAAACATTAATTGTCAAACCGAGATCTGTGATTGCTCCCATAACCCTCAGCATAAAGTGTACATAATGAGTTTCGTAATTAGTTTGCAGTGGTTAAAGTTTCAGCTTTTGAGCTCAAAATTAAATGGAAAATTTGGTAAAATAGGTAACCCATATAACTTATTCGAAAGCCTAAAGTGTTATTAACACTAAAAAGTCACGGTAAATAACCCAATCAAATTATTAAAGGCTTATTGTTTGTAAGACAATCTCTGTAGCGCGGTGCGATGTTTGAACGATCTGCAGATATTTGTTCCGTCTGGTCGTTGTCTATGTATAATAAAGCATAACTATATATGTTAACTATATTGTATTATCTATATCAGTCATCTAGTACCCATAGCACAAACTCTGCTTAGCTTGGGGCTAAATAATGCTGGATGGAGGATTGTCCAGTATTATTTATAATTTTTTTGTGCAAATCTTATCTAAAACCGCAATTGAAATCCGTGTCTATACACTGGCTTTAATATAAAAAGGGACCATAATATTTATGTCCAATAGGATCATAATAAATCATAAACACAGCTAACTAGGCTAATAAAATAATAGAAAACCTTTTAGTGGGAAACGACATGCCTATAAATAAACGATAAAACAAAGTTAAAAATAAAATAGCCTTTTGGCTACTGTAGTTAATCGATGTATAAGTGGTGGTAATTTTCCTGACGTAGTTAAATTTGTAAAAGTGATTCCCGTACACAGTAAACGTGCCTACTCGCTCTACCGCTAATAACTAAAGGCCTATCTCTTTGTTACCCGTCTTTAGCAAAATATTTGAAAAATATATTGCGAATGAGTTATATGTATAGAAGACAATTAAGCTCTTAGAGGAACAAAATACATGTCAAGCCTCAACAAAATACAAGTCAATAAACTCTTTGATTTAAAAAAAAATGGGATTTGTATAGCCGAAAGATATAACTAACATTGCTCCGGCATAGTATGAATTATATTGGATAGGAATGCCTACAATATTGTGTTAGTCTATTACTGGTGGCCTACTGAATAATAAACCGCTACAGGATGCTTGGTTTTGTTATAGCAACTGTCTTATCTGACAGACAACGCACGTCACACAGTCCAAAGCAAAACTGGTAGTTTTAGAACGGCAGTACTCTTCCTGGTAAAAATTGTATCAAAGCTCTACCCACAAATAACAGAATGTAGCACAATATTGACAGTTTTATTATAATTCAATGAGAGTAAAAGATTGTATTGATTCGCGTGACAGCAATAATAATACAAGGACTTTTACTCAATCGTCTGGATTTATATTGTGAAAATAATAAGCAACCTGTAAAATAATAATCATCCTGTACCTATGTTGTTATAGGTACGAGGTTGCTAGGTGGGTATTAAATACGCAGCCTTGGGCTTTCTGAAACTATTATTCTGGCTTAGATATTTGAACGTAGTAGCGTAGGTATGGTTCATTGTAATGTATTGGTTATTGAATAAAATCTTAGAAATGTGTGGTTATGATTATTCTGGTTCAACATTCCCCACAGAAAATGTTTGCATATATTGCGCAAACCTTCTAAAATACTACTACTACTACTAATCCTACTTTATATCACAAAATATCGTAAATCCTACTAATATTATGAACGTCAAAGTTTGTAAGTATGGATGGATGGATGGATGTTTGTTACTCTTTCACGTAAAAACTACTGAATGGATTTTAATGAAACTTCACAATATTATCAGAATAATACATAGGCTACAATTCATAATGATATATAGTATATTATCCAAAATATCTATTACCACGCGGGTGAAACCGCGGGGCGCAGCTTGTAATTTATATCTTAGAAATGCAATAACATGAGACTTTAATCAAATCATTTGATTTGATAAAAAATAAACAAATCACGACTTAAAGTTATTGATCTGTTGTTTTTGCCAAAAAAACATAGTTTTGTTCTGGATATTGAGACCTTGACCCTTCGTCTCATTTGACCGAGCAAAGTCACCCATAATGACATTTCAATGTCAGAAATACCCATCCGTATAAAACGTATAACCGTCTTGGTCAATTTGGTATTGACAATGTCACATTTTCCTTAGGAATTTCAAAGATAGGTACCATTGTTTGGGAGACGTAAAAAAGTACCTAAGTAGCGAAGTAGAAAAACCTAGTAGTAAGTAATATGTATGTATGTAAGACTGCAGGTAAATTCTGGATGCGTCAAGCCGAAGACAGGGCGCTATGGCGTTCATTGGGGGAGGCCTATGTCCAGCAGTGGACTAATATGGGCTGATGATAGTAGATATATTATACTCGTACATACATATAGTAGTATGTACGAGTATATGTACTTATACTTTGAGTTTGTAAGTACATAGGTAAAATGATGTCTATCAGCACTTATAAGGCCACTGCTGGACGTACGGCAGGTTTTTACCACAATCATACGCTTGGCAAGCCGAATCGGCATGATGACTCATTTAAAAAAAAACTTCAAAATGTTTTTAGACATCTAGTGAAAACAAAATAAATAATATCTGACAAAAAAAAAATGGAAAAATTAAGCTGTAATTACAATAAAAAAGTATCTCTTTATTTCTGTGTCAGTATTTTATTAAAAGAATTTGTCCTTTTTTTAGTGAACATTTAATGTATTCATGAAAAAAAAAATATTTTACTTGATATGATTTGACTGCCACGGCGCGACGACGACGGGGCGGCGGCGGTGTAAATTTGATGGTACCTACTCGTATGTACAAATACAAAGGCAAGATGGGTAGAAGATCTAATAAATAATCTATGTATAATCTAAAAAAGGCTATCCCTGTCCTATATCAACACGATTTCGTTCTTTCCATCTTCAATTGTTATATTTATTGAAACAATACGTACAACTAAATCTATTTATTTGCCTCAAATGTTTGGCTCCCACTCGCATCATCGGTTCTGTTGTATCTCTATCTGTTACTACTCACTAATCTATTATTACAAACGTTTGTTAGATCGACTTTGCCGATACTACTTACCTCTATACCTACTCGTAATATATAACCTACTCGTTATTTTGTAAGAAGCTTTCGAAGGTAGGTTTGCTTGTTTGTAAGGGATAGATAATCTGATAGATGGGTCCCACACTATTTTAAAAAATTCTTCTGTTATTTCGAATAAATCGAGATCTGATATAAAGCGTTACCTATTTATATCAGATCTCACTAGGTGGAGAAGGTAAGCCTTATTTCTTGTTTTACGGGTGGAGCGGATTTTTCAAGGAATAATAGAGTTATGGAGAGTTAATGTCATTAGGATTTTAGTTCAAAATAATTATGGTCTATGCAGTTTCATTTGATAGATATACGGCGCCCTTTTTTTAGCCTAAACAGTTCAGCTGTATGTACTTTTTGTATTATCTTCGAATTCTTCTTCAATAACGACCCGATTTGAAACATTTTTGTAAATACTAAGAAATTTGAAGTAGGTTTTAAGTTTTTTAAAACAAACAAATTATTAAAGCTACGAGTGAAACTGGAGGACGTAGCTCGTTATTTATACATGAAACGCTCTTGCAGTAGGTAATTGTCTGCGGTTGGAAGGCTGATGCATGGAACTCATCAGATTTAATCGTTCTCCGTCGGATACAATCCAATTGGTTACGTTACATTCATCAGGCCTTCATTTGTATCTAGATGATTCTGCTTTGTATTCAATTAAATTAATCTATATGTACCGTATAACACTTATAAGTTGCGCGTCGGAATAAGAGAGTACGAATATATGGATTTGTTGCTCACTGGATTGGCATCTATGTTCTAGTTTCTGCCCGTGGCTTTGTCTGTACACTTTGTTTATTTAGAAACGTTTTAAGGTTACTTCTATCCCATACGAACTGATTTATGAGATAAAGATTAGTCTACATTTCATTTCAGGCCCACCTGTACGCAACAGCGAGAACCTTTCAGTAGTTTTGGGGTAAAGAAGGAACAAACATTCATCAATCTAAACATCGTTTCTTTAATTTTCGCATTTCTTATACATATTAGTGTGGTACCGAAGCCGCGAACGGTCCGTATTCGATCGGATGGACCGCACCCTGACAATAAGATTTGTATTTAATTTAATAATAGTGAGTTTTGTATTTTAAAAATAAATTGAATAATCGGTAGGTACTAGAAAGTTTGAAATCAAAATATGGACTGCGTTTACTACTAGGTACATACATTATTTACTTACATTCACATGACCTATTCAAATATCTGAAAACTTAGTTAATTGTATAGAGCAAAAACCAAGGTTTCTGCGGTCCGTTGTTAATAATACAGAGGTGTTACAAACAAACCCAGGGCATTAGCGGGGAAGCCGAACTTCAAGCCAATTACCAAACTTTGCCCGAGCCCCGCTATCGCAGACGTCGAGTTGACACTATTTAGACTTGATTCAGCAGAAGTTAGGACGGTTTCTATTAGATTGAAATTTATGAATTCATTACAAAGATACATTGAGATCTACCTGCTTTTGAGCGAGCTTAAAAGCTAAATACGTGTAGGTACATTTAAGCAAGCCATGTTTTATAACGTTTGAAATCGATTAATTCAATTGAAACACTGAGCGCACATTTTAGTCCCCTTTCAACAATTTCTCGTAACCTTTAAACTAAGGAGAGAACCTCAGCTAACAATTTTATTTAAATTTAATTTATCAACGCCAAAAGGTTCACGAGTTCATAAAGAGACATGTGGCTTTTCATGTATAACTATGCATAAAGCCATCGTTGTTCCATTTCAAGTTCATGCATAATACATGCAAATGCCGCTAAATTGAGGGCATGGATGCAAAACTTGTCGACGTCAGCACATATAAACACTTTTGTATGAATTTAAAATGTGACTGCGCAAATATAATTTGGCTTTGACGACTTTAATGAAATCTAATTTATCTAAACAAGTTCTCTGAAAACAGAATTATCTACTGAATAAAACGTGATAGCTATTACATTCCTGCATAAATGTACTGTACTTACTATATAGGTACAGTTGCATAAAGTTAGAACTTCAACTTATGGAAAACAAGAATTTCCTTGGAAATATGATAAATCTACTAATTAATTAGACCTCGCGAGCGACCTGAACTGTACGTAAGTTACACTACTGGGAGCAGACGGCAAGCTTCATAATGTCACTAAGTAGCTGGGGGTGTCACTAACCTACTAAACTTTATCTCACACTTGCATCGGGTTTTGAGCAGAAGGTAGACATTTTTTGCTTTACATTTTCCACACCCACACTTAAGGTGTAGTCGCAGTAATAACCTTCAAGTAAAGGAGTCTTTTTGTCTTTAGCTACTATAGCTAGAGCCTTCAGCGTATTACGTGCTTAAAGGGGATTCATTGTAGAAATGCCTCTTTGACCAATGTTAAATTAACTATACTTACCACGTCGACAACCCTCGGTTTCAGCTTTCGTCGAAGGCAGGAACCAGCACGTCCAAGGCAGACAGTGAGGCAGCGTGGGCGCCCATAAAAGGTGCTACATGGGTCAAGATCACAGTACAGTTTTTTCTGTTCTGAGGTCAAGATAGAGGAAGATAACATTGACGTATCTCGTCTACCAATGTAAAATTAACTCTACATACCACGTCGACACCCCTCGGCTTGAGTTCCCGTCGGAGGCAGGAGGCAAGCGCGTCCAAGGCAGACAGTGAGGCAGCGTGGACGCCCCTTACAGGCGCTGCCACGTGGGTCAAGATAGAGGAGGCAAGCACCACGCGACCGCGAGCGCGCCTCACTAGAGGCAGCATGACTTGCACCAAACGTGAGGGACCTATGAGAAAACCAAGAGTGAAGAGATAAATAAATAAATAGATAATGCCGGACAATCCACACATCATCTAGCCCCAAGCTAAGCATAACATATCAGTCATCTAGTACCCAAAACACAAGGTATGTTTTGGGTACTAGATGACTGATATATGTACTTAATACAATACATTACATGGATAGATATTTTTTTATTACTATACATAGATAAAAACCAGAACACCCGGAACAAATATCTGCAGATCTTACACACAATTGTCCCGAGGCGGGAATCGAAACCGCAACCTGCTGCGTCGCAGGCGGACCTTCGCCCACCGCGCCACAAAGGCAATAAAAATACCTACTTATTCGTTTGGACTTAGTATGAGGCCTTAAATATACTTTTAACTTCAAGATTCAATATGACGTCACAGATCTCACAAATGTATTATTTTATTTGACGTGAACCCCTTGAGACCAGAGGTTAATAATAATAATAATATAATAATAATATAAATATAAATTAATAATATAAAATCAATAAGAAGCTCTGTCTATCTGTTACTATGTATTATACGACTAAAAGGCCCAACCATTTTTTGGCAACAGAGTGAGATTGTAACCCGGTCGCAGTCGCATTTGACCTTACGCGGTTTTTAAAAAGGCCCTCAATGCTGTGGGCTCAATCTATAAACCTGTATTTAATTTAAGGTTCCAAAATAAGTAATTATAACGCCGAGTCGTCAGTCGCGTCGTTATTTTGGATAAATAAACTGTTAATAGGATTCAGAGCGTTTGTAGTCACTTTAACACGAATAATTGGATTCGCGATTAATTTACCACACGCGTTCTAATTTTAAATTAGACACACAATGACAGTAATGAAGCGGAGTGCTCACGGCTTGTTCCTCGTTCCATAGACAATGAAGATTAACACGAAATTAGTTTTAAAGTTACATTATTATGTAGCTCAGAGCTCGTATTGGGAATGGAGGAACCATTCCCAATACGAGCTCTGAGCTACACGTAGCAAGACGTTACGTAGTGAATTACAATACATATATAGGTACGTATGGTATTCCCATCCAAATAAGTACCTGATGTTTGTACATTATCCAAATAGTTGAGGTTGAGGTATTAATATATACAGACTATGCAAATAAACACCATAAGTTGTTTACGTTTATCTAAATTTATGTCCGTGCATTTGCGTCAGTGTAATCGTGCCAATAGCCTCTTGACTGTTTCGAATTTAAAATAATAAATGCTGTTTTACATTAGCTTTTTTATTTTATTTCTTGTGTTTCTGTATACATTAACGGATATAAAAACAGCAACATAAGGCAATCAATTCGAGGTCACATTATTTAACAAAAGTCCTAATATTTAACGATTTAAGTTATCCATATAAATCTAAAGTTATGTTATACGGAACGTACGCTACCAGTCTTTGTATAAAATCAACCTCAATTAAATTTTAACAATGTATACTAACGCCATCTATGGGCTACGAAACAAGTTGACATGCTACGCGGCGTAGCCAGCGCGTAGCGGTTTATGGAACTTACCCAAAAGGTTCACATCCATAGCTCGTTTGATGACTGAGAAAGGTACCCATTCTAGCTCGCCGAGCGCGCACCAAGATTCGCAGTTAACGACCGCCCACAGTCCTTTAGCTCCCTCTGGTAAATGGTCCACGATGTACAACGACGCCGAGAGTATCTGCCGAGAGAAAGGTAACCTTTCAGAAAATTGTTTTTTAAGTTGTGCGATAGAGTGCGCTTGTATTCTTGCAATTGTCACAGGTGATAGAAATAAGATAACGAGAATAGGTACTATAAGGTCAAAAGTTCAGGCATCAAGGGACATGTCATGGTAGTGGATTAGGTATTTAAATGGCTGTCTTGGCTCTTCTCGGTACTCAGGAACTCCAATTTTTTACGGCGAAATTAGCGCGAGATGAGTCTACGAATATTTTATTCTTTATTTTTGTTCGAATACAATAAGAGATAATACTTGTATATTTATAGAATCTGCACATTTTAAAGACCTACGAAAATACAGAACCGATCTGATATTTCTACTAGTAATATGTCTTGTTAAATTATAAAAAAAAAAAAAAATTTCCTATGTCAATATTATACCTGTTTCTATAAATAAAATAAAAGAAGAAATTAGGATGAACTTCAGGCTAACCAAATAAAAATTCGTTGGAAAGAGTACTTTTGTAACACAAAGTTTTATACTTCCTTCTTTAAGTTGCCTTATAGTGACTGGGACAGGCGTGGGCGCCCGCACCGACATTTTCTTATAGCTGCCCACCTTAATTAATTAGAAGTCATGTACAACCATAAAATTTGTGTTTGCTGGGAGCGGTACACGGGTAACCTTAATTCACGAAGACCTAGGCAGATAACAAGTTCAATAATATACGTTAAGGTAATAAGCCCTTCTTGAACCAATTAGGGCGGTTTGGAGGAAGGTATATTTCCTTTCTATGACCTTCGTACCAGTTTTGGTAGAAGTTTTCATAAGTATCTGTCAAAGGTTACCATCTCATCTTTTCAAAAGAACACCACCCAATGCAGAACATTTATATTTTGAATTAGACACCTGCAAATGCATAACTAGATATTGCAAATAACCTTCATGGCAATTGAATAACCGTAATATTCGTAAAGTAATGCCAAAATAAAAATTCTAGCTCTCGTTTTTCAGTTTTATAGCACTGTCTAACAACAATAATTTTATGTAAGTTGAGTGAAACAAGTTTTCTTGTGCTTACAACGAAAACTAAAAAAAAAATTTATAACAAACCTTCTTCAATTTATGTAAAAATTTTAAGTTGAAATATCTAAGTGAGAATTTATAATAGATAAAAGTTTATTTATAGAAATGAAATCTAGACAGAACTATGTACATGTTTATAGCAGTTTACCACTTTAATATCATACAAAACATAATAAACAGGCTCTAACTAGGTCTGTCGATAAAGATAATTTATCACCCCCGCACATCCTACCACGAAACCACATCAAAACACATAAACAAAGATCCTGCGATTAGTAACTGAAAATCATTATTACAGTGCTTTTGAAAGAGGTATTTTGTCTCCAAATTACTGTTACTAGATGGCTATGGCATTCACTAGAGAAAGTCTTTAAATAAATAAATAATGCTGGACAATTCACACAGCATTATCTAGCCCCATGGTAAGCAGAGTTTGTGTTATGGGTACTAGATAACTGATATACATAATACTATATATTACATAGATCGATATTTTTTATTATACATAGAAAACGACCAGAACACCCGGAACGAATATCTGCAGATCGTACACACAATTGTTCCGAGGCGGGAATCGAACCCACACAACCTCCTGCGTCGCAGGCGGACCTTCGCCCACCGCGCCACATCGGTCGTCATTCTTTGTTGCTGTGGACTAGCATATACTCCAGCTATTCTCACAATAAAATATATGTAATCAAATTATATCTGAAAATCAGTTTAATGTTGTTGATTTTTTACAAAATTTACACTATTTGGGCATGCAGGCAGATACCTACTCTATACATGTATGCATAAAATCACAATAAATGATATGAATATGAATATTTGTTCATTGAAGATCTTTCTTACAATGCATAATGCAGACAATCATGTTTGTCGAGTTACAACGTTAAAACGTTCTGGATTTTTGTGTTATGAGTTGTTTACAAAGCTTAAATTATGCTAATGAGTCTGGTATAGGATGACGATAGTTACCTGTGTTTCTGAAGTGATGTCCAGCTGTAGAGTATGCAGTCTTCCAGAGCAGTCTTCCTTGAGCATGTCCGCGTCTATGTTGTTAACCTTGTTCTGGAAACCCGCAAAGACGTGGTATCCCATATCATCGAGCTTCCTTGCAAGAGCGTTCCCAAGGACATTGTCGCAGCCTGTCACTAGTACTGCCTTGCCAGCGGCCGATACCTAGAACAGAATAGAGTTTTGTGGCGATCCGCTCTTTTCATTTAACTCTAGATGCAAAAGGTAATATTAATATAATTTTTACGTACAACTAGAATTCGTGAATATGTATAAAATGGTATAAGTCTTTTTAGTAAAACTAAGGAAACAACTTAATGAAGTCAATTATATACGACTAATGCCATGCTTGTACAATTCAAATAACTTTCTCTAGCCTCGAAATAAGCAGAGCTTGTGCTAAGAGTACCTACTAGCTAGCTATAGCTGATATAGTTACGCATCTTACACATTAAATTAGATATACCTATATAAGACAGCTAAAGACATATAATAAGCTGAAGACAGGGCGCTATGGCGCTCATTGGGGGAGGCCTATGTCCAGCAGTGGACTATCATAGGCTGATGATGATGATGATATAATACAGAGACAACACCCAGACTTGGCACAATTAACAGTGGCGCGGAAGGAATCGAACCCATAATCTATTGTGTTATAGAGCACCCGACGCATTGAAGACATCGTGGTCAAAGTCTGGTTCAGAAGGAGCGCTGAACTAAACCGATTATCTTATGATGAACAATGGATAAGCTAAATAAGTAATGAATTACAGAATATCTGTTATGATACGTAAGTCTATTTTCGTTTTATCGGTGGATAAGTAAGAATGCTTTGTTCTCGTATAATGTTTCCGAGAGCTTTGATCCAACAAAACGGCAGTAGGTATAATAGAGTTCATTTTGGCAGTACTCTAATATTTATTCCGATTTCGAACAGAATTCCCCCGAAAACGGTCCAATCACGCTACGTTGTTTCTATTTCTATGGTCAAATTAATTATATCTTTCAAGTGAGATATAAAAGGCGCATGTCGGGCCTGCTATAAGGGGGGCGACGAAATGAAGTTTTCGTCGAAAATGGGCGACGACAGGTTGATGGATGACCGTTACTACAATAACCAGCAAGTGAATATTTTATTAAAGCAATTTATTCTTTGAACATTTAACAATGGAGCTCGAATTTCACTCTGATACTTCTTAGCACATCATACAGGATGTGATAAAATTGAACGATTTTGAGGCCAAAAATGGCATAGAAATCATTCATATCATAAAAACAGCATTTTAAATTTCAGATACCTTTGTTATGACCTACTAGCCCAAAACACTATAGGCAGGTACTTAAATATAATTACCTAAACTCTATTTCGTGTTTGTACCCAAAAATCTAATTTGAGTGAAATTGTTTATATTTGTTGATAGATTTGAGTGGGCTGTAGGTGTAACAAACTGATGTTCCCTATGCCTACGCTCATTACTAAAATTAAGGAAATACAATACTTAGGTTCAGAGGGTAAATGAGTCAAACGAAAGTTTTATATTTCGGAAGAGTGGAACTCTTCCACAAATTGTTTTGTTACCTAAACATTTTAGGAAAATCATTAATTACGACTTTAGAAAATTGTTGTACAGGAATTCAGAAAAACATTTTTATTTATATTTTCCATATGCGGATAATAAATATGTTCTATTTGAAAAAAGTCTTTTATCAGAAATAACTAGCGGAGGACCCAACTGGAGGATGATGATGCAACAGAAAAGGTAAAGGTCTGTTTAGGCCTACGCAGTAGTCGCCACCCAGACGTAAGCATATTATAAGAATATTCTTATTAATAAATAACTGAACTGAACTTACATAGGAAGAGAGACCGAAATCGACCCGCAACCTCTTCGCCTTCGCCCACTACATCAAAGAAGTTGTCGAATGGATAAGCTAGATCCGGCCTTAAAGCTCTGCGCTTCTTTATCCAATACTGCTACCACCGAACACAAAAACGGCATTCAAACATGGACTTAAATAAAACTTTAGATTCATTTTACAGTGTTAAAATGGCCTCCCAAAAGCTTCAATCGCCGCGAGCAATCTGATGCCGACGCATTTTATATTGAACTAGCGGACCTTCCCGGCTTCGCACGGTTTTAGTAACTTTTTGAAAAATTAATATAGTCTATTTTCACCGGGGATAGTGTAGCTTCCCAACGGGGAAAGAATTTTTCAAATCGGTCCAGTAGTTTCGGATCCTTTTCATTACAAACAAACAAAAAATCAAACCTTTCCTCTTTATAATATTAGTATAGATAAAATTCATCCTAATGTTACGAGCTAGCCCATAATTGGATGCAAATTTTGTGCTGGGTGGGAGCGGTGCTCTTATACCCAGCACAAAATTATAGGTAGGGGTACTCATCAGGTGTGCGACAAGCTTGAGTCTATCGTTTAACCCTCCAAGATGAAGGAGGTACGTGCGGCAGGTACAGGCATGCGTGACGCGGTGACGTTCGAGGTAAACTATTTCAGGGTTCTCTGACGTTAATTCTTAATCTCCATGTCTTCTCACTGTTCCAAGTCACGCACAAATCACGGTTTGCATTTAATTGTTCAGACTCTATCTATGTGTACCAACTTAGAGTAAGTAGGTAAGCATTAGACGCTTCGAACTTTCGACGCGCGTTTTAGTAATGCGAGTTTTAAAAACTATCTGTTGCCGAACGCGCGCTTCTTGCTATAGAAACGTTCGTTTGGTACAGACCCAAACACACGTTTCTATACCAAGAAGCGTCTGCGGATGTTAGGTACCAGAATGCTTTCAAAACGCGCGTCACCTCAGCGTGCTCTTCAAACTGCCTAATGTGTATACGTAAGTACATACTCTTAGGTCAGACCTGCTTAGAATTAAGTTAAATTCTTTAGTGAGACGGATAACGTGAACTTTCAGCTTAAATTCTTATTAGTTTCTCTCTGGGACTACATTTTTTAGGAGAAAAAAATTACCCTCCTCATCAGGAAGCCATCCACTATAGAATATTTCTCCCCTTTTTCTTTGTCATGAAATCAGGACATAGACATCCATTATAGAATATTTCTCCGCTTTTCCTTTGTCATGAAAACTTTTAAAAAATGAAACGATTTCAAGACACTCAAGTTTAATTTTCAAAGGAAGCCCTACAATATTAACAAACGTTTTAAACTATCGAGAACCCATTATGATTCTTTGGTTTCTCAAATATTTATAACTGAATAGGTATCTAAAATAACAAAATAACTTCTTACCTATTCAGTAAAAACATGGCCGTTAACCTATTTTAAATCGTACTTTCGAATGGATTGATGATGCAAGAATGGAGGCTGGCACAATGGTACAAATTGTTACTATCTCCTTGGCAATATGTAATGCGACAACATTCTCGCAGACATTTAAGAGCGATATTATATTATACAGTATGATACAAAAGCTATGTCATAAGGGTATTTACAATGGCAATGCTTTCATTTTTGAATGAAAAAATATTTTGTTGTATCTATTATGTACTAGTTTAATTAACATCTTCCGATTGCTTTTTGCATAAGTTATCTCAATAACATATGTTTATATTTTATTCTCATCATCATTATCATCATCGACATAGGTCTCCCCAAATAAGCGCTGTAGCACCCTGTCTTCAGCTTGATCCATCCAGCGTCTCCCTGCAATCTTTCGCAGATCGTCACCTGGTCGGAGGACCTCGTACACTACGTTTACCGAGTCGTTGTCAAGAACACTGAAGTAAACGTTTACCCCAACGGTTGTCGGTTCTTCGCGAGATATGGCCGGCCCACTGCCACTTCAGCTTGCTAATTCTTAGAGATAATGTCGATAAATTTGGTTCTCTGTCGCATGTTTTTGTTACGAATCCTTCAGAGAAACTCCGAGCATAGCTCTTTCCATAGCTCGTTGAGTGACTTTGAAATGGTGGACCTGTGTGGCCCATGTATGTCCAGTGTCTCAGCTCCTTAGGTCCAAACGGTATTTTCTTATATAAAGTGAAACTACTATTAAGTTAATTTCAGCTGAAATAATGGAACGGTTATGTGTGTAGAAGCAATCACCAGCAGTTGCATATTAACCACTGGAAAAGCGATTAGCCCCGCGGTTAGCCGCGCTCCCGCAGCTAACTATTATATCCCCTGTCAAACAGTTTTCCCTTGCCAGAATAGACGCTCAAACATTTTGATAATTGATTTGTTATAGTGATATTTGTTATCAACACTAGCAACAACCGGACAAGTCTTGGCTAGACAGCTAGCTCTGTGCGAGCTGAAATAACTTTATTAGGTCAAGACATCTTAAATACAAATCACACGTACGATAACCACAACAACACGACAACGTCAAAACGTGGTCTGCTGGAACGAATAGAATAATTCACACTAGGTACATCTTTATCTTTTAATTCAACCGTGTGGTCGGTACCAGCCACATTGCAACCACAACACAACCACCATATTATGTATTTCGTTTTATGTTTTTTTTTTAATAAATTTTGTTTACTAGTTACCATAACGTAACTACAAAAAGCTGCAGCGACACTCCACACTTAACCACTTTTTGTCATTTTTGCTAGCTTAGCTAACGGGCTGTATCTAAAGGGCTTCTTACACTGGTAGTGCAGTGTAAAAAGCCCTTTAGATACAAAATGTCACGGCGTGCTGTGGACGCAGTGCAACGCGTGGGAGTGCAGATCACGTGGTTTATGACGTCACACCTGGCCGCGCAGAGCTCTTCGCTGATCCAGCGGATGCCATATATCTTATACGGTTCAGCTGTTTTATCTTTAGCCTATACCCTGAAAGTATTTATACCTACCTGAATCTCTATGGTACCTACCCTCAAATGTTCTGAAGTGTACCTTGTACTGAACCATAGGGAGGTACTTAATTTATCTATACTAATTTATATATATAAGGATATTTTATAAGGAAAGGTTTGATTTTTTGTTAATTTTTTTGTTTGTAATGAATAGGTTCCGAAACTACTGGACCGATTTAAAAAATTCTTTTACCGTTGGAAACTACACTATCCCCGGTGAACATAGGCTATATTATATTTTCAAAAAAGTTAGGGATTTGTACTAAAACCGTGCGAAGCCGGGAAGGTCCGCTAGTTTTTAATATTTAGTTTCTCTTCAAAGAAACCTGCCAAAATACATTATAATATATCAAAAACACAGCAGGATAAACATAGTCCTGTTTGTATTTTTCTCCCTAGGCGGTAAACCGAGTTACATTAGCGCCGCCACCTATTTTATCTAACTGTTACGCTGAACAAAGGAAATTTAAAAAATGACATTGGGCATTTTGTGATTTGTTATTATAAGTTTTTTTTAACGCCTGTAGTTTACTTTTGTAAAGATTAGGCAGATATGCAAAAATTAAGTGTGGTGACCATCAAAGGCAAAATCGCATCTCTGCCTGGACTATACAATATAAAACTATTACAAAGCCTTTAAAAAAGTTTATAATAGGTTTCACAAAATGCCTAATGAAGTTTTTGGAAATTCCAAAAACTCAAAATAATATACGCAAATAAAGATAGGTGCGGCGCTATTGTGCCTCGGTAGCCTTAAACTTTGCGAGAGAACTTTCCAAAGTAAAAAAGAAACACCATATTATGAGAGTGAGCAAGTAATAAAACAAACAATTTTAAAAACAATGTTTCTGTATCCCTGAGCTAATATTGTATTAATTCAATTAGAAACAGACTTGTTTCTGTACGTACTCGTGCGAAGGTAGCGTGCCCCCAGAGACTCCCAACCTCATTGCTAGGTGTGTTCAGCCTAGTTTAGGTTCAGGTAATCACTTGAGAGACTTATCCCACGTCGTGACTGACGGCCCGAAGGGATATACGAAGATAACTGGCACAATTGCTTCCTCAGACGTATATTATCTCTATTACAGGGTTACAGGTATTATTATCGTGCTCTGTCGTACATATATCTAAATAAATATAAATAAAATAACATGGACCATTCACACAACATTATCTAGCCCCAAGCTAAGCAGAGCTTGTGTTATGTACAGATGAGTACTTCTTTACTTTACCTACAAAAAATCAAAGTGATCACTTTATTTCCTACTTTTACTTATGTGATTTGAATTGTGTGACGTGTCCAAGAGGCCTGTGAGGTCTACAGGAAATAAAGCACTTTGATATTTCATATATATTTTGATTCAATAGCTGGTAGATCGCACAAAGATTTTTAAAGGCGGGAACCGAACGCAATTTACCTCCTGCGTCGCAGGCGGACCTTTGCCCACCGCGCCACATAGGTAGTAGAATAATGTGTAATGGACAACCTGGTTTTATTTATGTCTATTTTTAGCCCAAATGTGGCAATGGTTAGAGGAAGCACAAAGCATCTCACCCCATCGCATCTCTATTAATTTACCTTAATGAATGCGGTAACATCCACTAATTACATTAGGTAAAGAGCATTTATATACACAACGATGGTTGATATTTGAGATTATCCAGCATTGTTTCTTTACTTATTTATTAATTAAAGGTGTAGTATATACACGGTAATATACACACATAAGTTAGTCCAATGAAACTAACAACCAATAATATACTTCGATGTAATATGATAAATATTACAATAGGTTGATAAATCAAAATAATTAAATATGATGAATATGTATTTTAATTTATCCAAAAAGCATCTACATATATATTATATTAGCATATATATTATAGCCCCAATTTATAGTCAAATATTTTGATTTGGCTACAAAGATTTGACTACAAATTGTAGACGTAAAGATGAGGCTGAAAAAAGCAAAATACGTTTTGCCAATTTATATGGTAGGTAAATACACAAAACCTCACAAGTAAAGCAATAACTCAAAATGTGATATTTCGATAGTTCGATAATTTTATGCGTAGGTGTAAGGTATCATTTCAATGTTCCTACGGAGTAGACGACCAAGATGATGTTTATTCGATACGAATCGACAGACCAAAAAGATTGAAACTATAATATTATATCGGTGTATTTTTATGGACAGTTAATACTTAATAACAACACTTTTTCAGCTTATATTATCATCTAACGAATTAATAATTAGGTAATTCTTAATGATTTTTTTGATGATTTTTTCAGCCATCAGCTTGAGGCTATTTATCTATCCACACAACATAATCATGTTGTATGACGACCGATGTGGCGCGGTGGGCGAAGGTCCGCCTGCGACGCAGGAGGTTGCGGGTTCGATTCCCGCCTCGGAACAATTGTGTGTACGATCTGCAGATATTTGTTCCGGGTTTTCTGGTTGTTTTTCTATATATAATAAAAAATATCTATCTATGTTATGTATTGTATTATGTATATCAGTTATCTAGTACCCATAACACAAGCTCTGCTCACCATGGCGCTAGATAATGCTGTGTGAATTGACCAGCATTATTTATTTATTTATTTTATTTTTTATGTTGTGTGGTGTGGATAGATAAATCTATATAGCATCATATAGGGTTATACCTACCTACTTATGTGGCAGTTGGTACCTACAGAAACAGATTATATAAAGTGAAAGTAAGTTTATGGAACCACAAGAGAGGAAAATATGTTAAGATTATTCCATAAAATGTGAGCGCTAAGCTCCATTCTTACCGAGTTTGTGCATTAGTTAGCTCTGAATAGTCTGAAGGGATGTAACAGCTATAATATCATCTTATACCGTTCTTTTGGCATTTAATCCCTATCTTGTGGGAGTCCATGGGAAGTAGAAAGCGTGGGCGTTAACGTCTTTCTTAGAAAATCCGTTATCCAATCTGATGTGAATCTTAATCTTACTGAGAAAACTTTCAATATTCCAATCACGTTTCAGCTGAATGCATTCTTCCTCTAACTCATCCGCGAAGTCATTTCAACTAACCAATCCGAAACCTGTAAATTTCCTTTGATAACTTTCTTATTTCTAACTGACTTCGGAAAGGAGGGGAAGGTTCTATTTGCTGTTATATTTATCTTATTCTGTTATGTATATTTTTCACCATCTAATTGTGAACCAAGGTTATCGACATAGCTCAAACAATTAGCAAGCTGAAGTGGCAGTGGGCCGGCCATATCTCGCGAAGAACCGACGGCCGCTGGGGCAAACGTGTTCTTGAGTGGAGACCACGACTCGGTAAACATAGTGTAGGACGCCCTCCGACCAGGTGGGATGACGACCTGCGAAAGACTGCAGGTAGATGCTGGATGCGGCAAGCTGAAGACAGGGCGTTATGGCGCTCATTGGGGAGGCCTATGTCCAGCAGTGGACTGCTATAGGCTGATGATGATTATAATGATGAATTGTGAACCGATTATGATGATTATTTTGGTTCAAATAGAAAATGATCTCAGGGAGGTCCCATAAAAATTGTACACACGAAGAATTATTAAAGGTTGCCTGGAAGAGATCGCTTCTAAGCGATAAGGCCGCCCATGGTACTTGTATCATGTGATGTATTTTATAATAACCTGTAACTGGTGTACAATAAAGTATTTTTGTATTGTATTGTATTGTAATTATTATTTGTCTATAGAACTTAAAAAACAGTATGTAAGTACGAAAAACAATCACTGGTTATATCTCATTACCTTTTTATTGGGTAGGTAGGTTTGTTCATTGTTGTGTTAAATTGTGTTGTTACCTGAGAGAAGTCAGTTAATTGTTTATTTTCAACACTCGGAACAGTTACATATACTACACCGGAGGTTTAATTTGTTCCGTGGAGGAGCTGGCTGAATACAATTCATGAATATTCATGGCTGGTAATAAGGTTCCTAGCTTCTTTATAGAATTCACCAACGAACCCCTTCATATGGAAAACAGGGGTGAGTACATTTATGGATATGATCATGATGTCAATTTTGTTCGGAAATCTTATGGATGCTAACGGCTTGTCTTGATAATAATGATGCTGGCTGAATGAGGCTGTGATTATGCCTTAAGAGTGTATAATACCTCAAACTGCTAATTTTCAACTCCGCCGGATGTCCATATCGTCTAAACTACTGAATATTTAACTTTGAAATTGATATATGGTAAAGTTCAGGACTTAATCTATCGATCATATGTTTCGAAAACACGATTCCATAAAATTTTCTCGATAGAAAAAAATCGCAAAGTTACCTCTAAATTTTTACTAAATCCTAAATTTCTCAATAAATACAGAAGTTCAGATCTTGACAATAAGCGTGGTAATAGAATTAAGTATAAATAAAAATATTATATGTTTCGGTTTTTTCAAATAATGTCCTAATTAATAGGTAATAAGCTAAAACTTGATTTTTGAACTTGCGTTGCAATGCCCTGTCCCGCTCTTATGAACGCAAAATCATATGTCTAGCCTTTTCACACAAAGTTGAGGTTGTATGGGCCCTTAAGGACTTAAATTCTTAAATTCCTTTCGTAGTATTTGCTTTTCATAGAACATGTTGTGTACACATATTTAAGGATACAGGTATAATAGGTCTTTTAATTATTGTGTGTTTTTATTTGTTTAATGTATGATTGTATTTTCTTTTGTGTGGCAAATAAATAAATAAATGAGCTTACCTGTAAATTGTGGTAGAACCAGAGAGAGCCGACAATGGATATTGAAAACCAGAGGAATAGTGTGAACACTGACACTTGGCTGATGTGGAGGGCATTTAGAACTGTGGAAAGCACCACGGCAACAGCGTGGCACAGCACTATCGGTAGAGCACAGCGGTCGATGATGTCCCATGGCACTTCCTGGAAAAAAAAACCATGGTAAAATCATCATCATCATATCATCAGCTTATGTTAGTCCACAGTTGGACATAGTCCGGCCCCAATTGAGCGCCATAGCGCCCTGTATTCAACTTAACGCATCCAGCATCTATGTACCTGCAGTATTTCGTAGGTCGTCATCCCACCTGGTCGGAGGGCGTCCTACACTACGTTTACCGAGTCGTGGTCTCCACTCAAGAACACGTTTGCCCCAGCGGTTTAGTTAAATATCTTTCATAATTAATGAAGGACAAGATATTCTCACAACCTACAGAAAAACACGTTGAGCGAATCAAAACAAACCGATCAATCTAATTTATTCCGGTACGATGAAATGAGAAAATAATTGATCTCGAAAGAATACGCAACATCTATCGAACATCATCACTTAATGCTGCCGTTGCCGAAATGCTATTATTGCAATCATTTTACCACGCTATCTGGCAAAAGAAACTTTCGCTCTCCGTGTATTTTTTAACGTTCAAGTAAATAAAAAAGTCTATTTTAACTGGAGCACAAACGTTAAAAAAATACTGACAAGTAAACTCGATGTAAAACGTCGGAGCTTTGCGTGGGTCGATCCGATTTTTCATTTAATTTATCCAGATCCAGTTTCGTTATCGTGAAACGATTGTTAATCTTTTGATAAATCTGCTTGGTGGTTTGGAACAATGTTATGTTACGTTCTAACGTATTTTTAACTTTGTTTTATGATTAGTCAGATTAAAAATGTACATATTTGTGGCATTCGTTTTGAATACTGTATATAATTTGATACCTTAATTCTTAGGATTTTTAAACAATGCGAACTTTGTTTCAATTTGTATTCAAATAAATAAAAAAACCCTTAAATAAAAATATCTTAACTTTAATGCAAGAGCTAAGATTGCGGGTTCGATTCCCGCCTCGGGAAATATTTGTTCCGGGTGGATTCTGGGTTTTTCTGTATGTAATAAAAATATATATCTATGTAATGTATTGTATAATGACCAATGTGGCGCAGTGGGCGAAGGTCCGCCTGCGACGCAGGAGGTTGCGGGTTCGATTCCCGCCTCGGAACAATTGTGTGTACGATCTGCAGATATTTGTTCCGGGTGTTCTGGTCGTTTTTCTATATATAATAAAAAATATCTATCTATGTTATGTATTGTATTGTGTATATCAGTTATCTAGTACCCATAACACAAGCTCTGCTTACCATGGCGCTAGATAATGCTGTGTGGATTGTCCAGCATTATTTATTTATTTATTATGTATAAAATGTCTATCAGTCATACTCTGCGGGCTAGATGATGTCCAGCATTTAAGATTATTTATTTTTTCGGTTGACATTAGTCACAGTGAGAAAATAAACAATAGACAGCTAATCATTTTTTTAATTTACAGATTTTTATAAGAAGAAAAGAGTAAGTCCCACCAATATGTGTCAGATAAATAACCTTATACCAATCACATCATTTATTGGAGTTTTCTAAGTGTTTGAATGATAAACAAAATTTTCTATCCAATGAAACGACTCCCACGCCAATGTTTTGAGAAAAACACCGATCTGCTCCTACATTGTTAGTAAAAAGTTCCCTTTTCTAGGAAATAATGGGCGATGGCGATCGTCCACCACCGAGAGACTTATAACCTAAATGGAATTTATTCCAGCGCATACCACGGTTACGATTAGTCCAGGCAATTAGGGAAACCAAAATCACAGTATCACGAGTATGAATGAATATGGATATTCGCAGTTTATCAACATGTTTTTATAACAACCCATCCGTATAAAACGTATAACCGTCTTGGTCAATTTGTTCATGACAATGTCACATTTTCCTTAGGAATTTCAAAGATAACATTGAGACGTAAAAAAGTACCTAAGTAGCGAAGTAGAAAAACCTAGTAGTAAGTATGTATGGAAGACTGCAGGTAGCTGGAAGCTGACAGGGCGCTATGGCGCTTATTAGGGGAGGCCTATGTCCAGCAGTGGACTAATATAGGCTGATGATGATGATGATGACATGTACCTACTTATTCTACAAGTGTGTATTTTGTTAACTCATGTTGTTTTTAGTAAATGTATTTATATTCTATTCTATGCTTAATTTAAACAGCGGCGAAAAAATTCAAATCACGGTAAATATTCCATTAAAGGTGATTTTTTTTAGTTTCAAATATCGCTACCGTAGCACACACGATAGAAGTTATTATTAAGTGTCCGACGATTATTATTAATTTTTCGAGTTTTCACTACCACACGATAGAAGTGAAAACTCTTCACGTTTACTTCTCTGTGTTAAACAGTAAACATTACTGAGCTGGTAGCTGAGGACTATTGGAGCCGAGAAAATGTAATGTAGCGTAACCGAACTGAGCGTGACGGTTCGGTTTCGTTGACTGTTCAAAAGATTAAAGAATTTTACTTTCAAATAAAGGGGGACTAAATAATAAATAAAATAAATAATGCTAGACAATCCACACAGCATCATCTAGCCCCAAGTTAAGCAGAGCTTGTGTTATGGGTTAGATGACTGATAAATATTTTTAAACTTACGCGATCTAAACACATAAAATTATAAGTATTAATACAATTAACACCCGTTGTATTAATACCTATAATAAGATGACTGATCTTAATACAATTTATTACATAGATAGATATTTTTTATTATACATAGATAACGACTAGAACACCCGGAACTAATATCTGCAGATCGTACACACAATTGTCCCGAGGCGGGAATCGAACCCGCAATCTCCTGCGTCGCAGGCGGACCTCCGCCCACCGCGCCACAGGGGTCGTCAGAGACTTACCTGTGATTGGGGCTGCGGCGTCTTTATGAGGGAGCCTCGCCGGGCCGACGTCCGCCGGTGCATCGACGGCGCCGTGATCGAGGCGCGCCGGGTTACGTCGCCGGCCACCATCTTCAACACTTCACCACAACACTTAAGATCACTGAACTTTTATTTTACTAATTTAATAGACACGAAAGTTGGAATTGTGTGTGTTTGTCAAAAGATGCTGAAACAGAACCGATCGAGCTGAAACTGTCCGACCTAAAATACTCGTAACATTAGCTTTCCATGCTACTTTTATCCCGAAAAATTGCACGTGACGCAGACAGAAGCTACTTTTGACTGTAGGGCAGAACAGGTAGGTATTATGGCATTTTGTTGCACAAGGTGTGCTACAGCTGCGGTCGCAAATAGAAAGTGCATGTATCTAAATGTCGCAGAGCCCGCGCCCGCCGTCGGACACAGGTTTATTTTTATCGGGCAACTGTAACTTCGGCCTAATAACTGCCAGAGCCAGATTTATATGAATTCAGATACACGATTTGTAGAATTGTCAACAAGATTTTAATTTATTTCGTAGAATCGCAAAAAGGTCTGAAGATTTCGTTCTACTGTGCGACGAAATAAAGGTCATAATTTTTAATTTGTTCCTAGTGTTCTGTAAATTAAAATGTTGAGTTGCTAATGTTCCAGAAGATAAAAGCAGCTCCAATTGTCAAACTCAATTATGAGCTGGCTTTAATCATCGTTCTTGTTTGCTACGAAGATATTTTTTTTAGGTTGAATCAGCCGTAAAATTTATTATAACAACCGCGAGTGGAATTTTTATTTAGGGGCGTGCGGTTATCTCGTAAATCAAATATCCGTACGTAAATAACTTCGAAAATCATGTGTAGGTTAATAAAATTTATCCCACGTACACATAGATAGCTACCTACTTATATTTTCCTAATACCTACATTGTTATTGTCTTT
The DNA here is from genome assembly GCA_947044415.1 of Eupithecia dodoneata. NCBI lineage: Eukaryota > Metazoa > Arthropoda > Insecta > Lepidoptera > Geometridae > Eupithecia > Eupithecia dodoneata. Next base: position 5,920,032 of record OX345665.1, read on the forward strand.
GAAGATAAGAAGTCCTCGAAATTAAATTGCTTTGGTGACATTTATAAAAACCTAATGTGGGTAAACTCTAGTGGAAAAATCAAAAGCTATCCAAATAATTTGTTTTGAACTGTTTGTTTATTTTAACACGTTGATGTGCATACATAAGTAATTAAAATTATTTATAAATTCCTATATTACAAAGATATAACTATGTAAGTTTGTACCTAAGAGAGAGATAAAAAATGGTTCTTAATTTTTTTTCAAATCGTTTTCCATAAGCCACCTTTAAAAAAACACATGTTATGTTGAAAATATCGTATGTATCCAAAACAAATCGTAGAATTGCATAATAATTTAATGGTATTTAATATGACGATGCATAATGAAGAAAGCCAAATTATCAGTCTGTAAAATACAAGGCAAATCTATACTTTCACGCAAAATCCATAGCAGTGTCGGAATCAAGCAATTTTGGCGTAAGTCCAAAACCTACGCATTTCTTCGGAGATTTAGTAAAATCCTAAAAGGTCATATTGATGGCAGTGAAATTTCATTAATACTTAGAAAAGGGCCAAAGTGACTCACTGAATCTAATTTAAATGGAAATAAACTTTCAAAGAGCTACAATATTATTGAATTTCCCCAACATTTATATTGCAGTTACTTATCCCCCTGTGTAACTATGTAGGTATTTAGAATAAAAAGATAAACAAATATCTTAAACTGCTCTGATTCTGGGCCAACGATCTAACAAACCCACGTGACTTTTCCCCTTTAATTGGCTAAAGATTGACTTCTTTAGAGGAAAATACATAAGAAGTTACGCAAGAAATTACGCTTAGGTAGGTACAATGCTATTAAAAATTACTCATTCTTCACAAACAACAAAGAAAGAAATTGGAAGACGCAAATTTCATTTGTTTACTTTCTGTTAAACGTAAGTAGCACAACATTTTCTCTGGAAATCACAAAAGTGCATTGCATTTGTTTATTTTCTTTTAAACTTTTTGTTACACAACCTTATCTCGAAAACACGACGGCAAAGAACACGTGTTTGTACAAATTTAAGTCTTTCTGTAGGTAAAAAGGTGTTTGAGAATCAGCACAAAACAAAAGCATCAAAAAACAATATAGGCATTTTCAGACAAATTTCAAACTTCACTTGACACATTACTTTTGTTATGGAATTTCTAAAGATAATCGAATAAAAGAGAAAAATCACGCGGACCGAAGTGCAACTAAATCAGATTATTAACTTTGGAAAACACAGTTTTTAAGCACACACATTCCCAACAAAATATCGTAATAATGAAACGTACAATATTAGTAATGTGGATGATTTCGCTCAAGTCTGCGCACACGCAGGTCAGTACTGGTGGGCTACCGGCGTCCCACTGCACGCGAAAAGCGAGAAGGACGTCCCGCCCGCCTTGCCCCGAAATTAAACGCAAGCGCATTTTTATTATTTATTGCCACATTCTCCTTATCTCATCGTTCAAATCGAAGAGGTATAGTCTCGCACAAATATGAATTAGATTATGTGAAATCTCAAGTTCACCGTTATGATTTCGTCAGGCAATGGAAACTCTATTTTTTCAATTGTTTGGAAAACTTTGAGCTTCTTAATTTAAACGTAGCTTGGTGTTAGTTTTTAGCGAAATTTCGCACATGCTGTCTGATTTAGAATTTTTTTTCGCGTTTAATTAACAGAAAATGTTTTCCCAGAACTGTTTTAGTTCCGAGGGATTATAATATTAGTATCGTAAAACTTATATAACATCAAATTATTACAGTTTTCAATGGATCGTTTTCCCGCAACATCGATATGTTTCCTACACATAAGATTCTCACGTAAGAGAAATACTTACGAGTAGTTGCGAGGCTATTTCTGTTATCGAATATATATAAGTAAACTCGACAATTCGGAGAGCAAATAGTTTTTGGCAAATATCTTTACGGTACTTACCACCCACATCTAAACTAGTGCAAATTTATTGCATTGATTTATGACAATCTTCACCCTTTGGCCATCGTTTTAATCCAGTTTATTTCTACGTGCATATAAACCGTGCCTTCAGTGTTAGCTGAGCCATGCTAGCTCAGACGTCTATTACTTTAATTGGTCTGTATGATTGGCTTCGGTTGAACGGGCAGGTTCCATTCTGGAGCCTAGATTTAGCTTCCAGGTGCACTGCTTTCAGATGCAAAGACAGCGCTCACATTAGCAATTCAAATATCATAAGGTCTCATGATTTACTTGCGCTATGAAATCCGTTTAAATTGTATAAGATTTTTACAGAAAACCTACGTAGAAGCTTTATACTGTCGCTAATGCAGAGAACCGTAAAAAGGTAAACGTGTATGAAACTCGCAGCGCAATCAACTGATTTAATAAACAGGGACGTGATATCAGATGCTGAGATTTATTTTTATTCTTGTCTCTTTGTTTCGACATATTCCCTCATTGTGGAGTATTATGGAGTTCAGACGGATTATAACTCTTTGAGAACGAAAAAAAACTTTTGAAACTATCATGGTTATCAACACTAAAGTCATTTAAAACGGGATATTTACCATCTGTTATTCCGTGATCATGGCGCATGAAACTGTGCCGAAATATTGGATAACTCAAAAATCAAATCATGGTAAATATCCCGTTTTAAATGACTTTAGACTTTAAGAACGTTTTGTCGGGATAGGTAAGTGTGTCAGAAGGACGGAGACGGCGCATCGCAACGCACTGAGCGCGAGCAGCCGCGGCCGCCGCCGATTGAACCAGTGCCAGGCGCCGACCTACCAAAATAATTCTCACTCCACACTCACCAAGATGAGAATCCAATCTTTATATTTTGTAGTAAGAGTGTTGAATTCCGACCGTGTAAACTAAACTGGGTAAATATTCATGCTCAGTTTGACAGTAGATATACTTAAGTCCTGTTGGCGCAGACAGAATTCAATACTAATATTTTGAAAAAACAAAAAAAATAGCTTTTATAATCAACTAGGACCTTGGACTTGGGAAGTCAAATCCAAACTCGACGCGGTTAGATCGTTTCGTTTTGGAGTTTCTATGGCCACCTTCTGTCTCCTGTTATATACAGAAATAGAAGGCACCATGATATTGCATTGTCACCGAGCTTACATAAAACTTTGAGTTTAACTGGTTTAAAATTAAGTTGCAAGATTAAGATTATTGGGAAAGTTAATACCCATTAATCCTAAGATAGAGAATAAATAAGATATAAGGATATCGCTGTGGTTCATGTCACGATTCACGTCTATTTCACTCATGCAGAAACAATTTTGTATGAAATTATAGATTTAAAATTAAAGAGATCCTAATTAAACATTCCACAATATCTTTTTTTACCAAATTTTACTAATATATAAAATAAATATGAAGTCTTTGCATTTCTAAGCGTTATTTTACAAGTGTAAGACAATCATAAATTAATAAGCACTGGAACAAACCTCTGAATGCTTAGTTATGGAAAGTTCTCATAACCTTTAATAAGTAAACTCTTCCCACTCGGATATAAAAATCTTTATTGCGACTATGAATAATACCGGCGATAAAGCGGGCGTTTTGTTGGAAGCAAACATATTTATTTATCTGAATAGGAGCAAGGAAATATTTACGGGAAGGTGTCGGCTACTCGGGTCACATTGCGAATTACGATCCCGTCGTACTACGCTGACCTTTCTAGTTGCATGTAGATCTCGCCGGCCCCTAAGGATGGCTAGGAACACCTTACCTTAGGCACAGGCAAGGCTACTGATGGCAACGTTTAATTTCAAGGGATTACACCACGCGTGCCCAGCATGCACTCCCCTAGGATAAATTCTAACAATCTAATATATCCCAAACGAAGCTGGACGCTGGGTCTGGCATACTGATGGCCCTATTCATTAGGAGCAAACGGACAATAATGTAGTTATGTATGGGATTATCTCACGGAATATGTTATGTAAAGTACCTACCTCAACAGATGCTTTGATCTTGGTCTAGCTAGGCGATGGAGGTCGAGGGTTTTCCATTAACATGTTCAACAGCGATGCGATCTTTAACATTTAACAATGTACGGTGTAGCCTTTTCCTAGAAGGCTTGAGGTGCTTATTTACAAAGCTTTGTTTACACTTTGAAGAAAACTCAAAGGAATAATATTTTAAAGGAAAAAATTAATTCCCATCTTTAAATATTTACAACCTACAAAAGCGTTAAACAATTTGTGAGATTTTTTAAAAGTGTCTGATGAGGGTATTTAGGGCTTTTAAGAGACTTACAAATGGTTCAGTATTTCACAAATTGAAGGTCATTGCCATCTCTGAGGGTATTAATAAGTTCGAACTTATTACTGAATGTAGGTACACTAAACAGCTTTAAAACTTCTTTAAAAGCATAATAACTGTTTTAAACTAATACAACTGAATAGACTTGTCCTATGGGAGTTGGGGAGGCCTGTTGCGATGGCTCGACGTATGTAGTGTTCCACCCAACAGTATGGAACACTACATACGTCGAGCCATCGTCATACTTGTACCTTCTCATCTTCCGAGGACATCCGTAAGGGCTGGTGTGGCGGCAGATTTGGCAGAAAATCTCAAGAGGCGCCAGTATGCAGGTCTCGACAGAGCCTATGCATTTACTCCCATTGCAGTCGACACCTAGGAGTATCCTCGGTACTCCATGGCTCTCTATCTTTAAAAAAATGTATCTGAGCGTCTGGTCGAGTCGAAGTGACGCGTGACCCAAGAGCTGGCGAGTTATCTGGCGCAAAGCATCAGCATTGCCATACCGCTGTATTACAATGCGTTGCAATGCAGCAAGTGTCTTGGGGACGCTCCCGACTGGTATTGATATGGATCAGTTGAAATACCTGTAGATTGTTTGCAACATTCAGCGGTTAGCTCAATTGTTTTTTATTGTAAATACTCGTTCTTATTTGCTTCTAATAAAAAAGACGACCGATGTGGCGCGGTGGGCGAAGGTTCGCCTGCGACGCAGGAGGTCGCGGGTTCGATTCCCGCCTCGGAACAATTGTGTGTACGATCTGCAGATATTTGTTCCGGGTGTTCTATGTGTTATATGTATAATAAAAAATATCTATAAATGTAATGTATTGTATTATGTATATCAGTTATCAAGTACCCATAACACAAACTCTGCTTACCATGGGGCTAGATAATGCTGTGTAAATTGTCTAGCATTATTTATTTATTGAAATTATTATTTATTTGAATTAAAATTATAATAAACCTTCTTTGTTAATAAAAAAACCTAAGAGATAAAAATAATACTGCGCATTAAATGTCACCTCGCTACGTTCTCCTTTATTTTAGAACATATAAAGGGTGCCTATAAAGTCTATAAGTAATTCTGGCCCGTGATTGCTCGTAAAGGGCGATAAGATTTACAATATTCCAGCAATAAAAGAACATCTTCTCTTGCGTACGCGAGGTGAAAATAGTAAAATAGATATTCTATTTTTAGAGTTAGGTACGTTTAAAATATACAGCAAAAGCAAAGGGAGAAATAATTAAAAATGCGAATGATGTTCCGATTAAAACACAACATTTTAATCGAAAGAAATTAATCAAAATTTATTTCAGACTAGTTTCGGCCCACGGTTTCGCACGCTTTGTTTCTATGGAAACGTATAATAGTCTATTTTTTGTATAATAGAAAATATCTATAATATGTAATCTATTATATTAAGTACATATATCAGTCATCTAGTACCCATAACACAAGCTCTGCTTATCTTGGGGCTAGATGATGCTGTGTGGATTGTCCATCATTATTAAATTATTATTTTTACAAGGGACAAAACCACCCCATTATATACGAGGTTGGTTACACTCCAGAGTGTAGCGAGGGAGGATTACCACACCGTGTTATATTGGGTGGTTTTGGCCCGAAAGAAAAACGTTATGTTTCACTTTGAAAGAAAAAATAAAACAATCGAACTTACTCACTTACTTTTCCTCTAATTCACAAATTTTTCGTGAGTCTTTGATTTTTCTTTTCACGTGATTTCGAGCGTAACATACATAATAATATTAATTATTGCTTTGCCATCCTGCTTTATTTGCATATGACAAATAAATAAACTACGTTCACCTTTAGTTCAATTTATAGTAAACAAAGCTTTCCAGTTTGTTTGCGCTGAAAGGTGCCAACTTTTTTGTTTCTTCGTTACACGTAATGCAAAGTGAAACAAAACTAGCTACGCATTCTACCATGGAGGATGATTCTTCCTACATGGTAGAATGCGTAGCTATTTTTTTTCTTATAAACATCCAAGAATAACCAAGAAGGCGCTTTCAGTTCTATTTTCATTACATTCAAATGAAATGTATGTTCTTTGTACAAAAAATGTAACCTAACATTAAAATAAAAATAATTTAATTTAGTAATAATAAAAAGTATAAAATTTTACTTGTCTAAGTGCTTATTTTGTAAGAAAAATAAACATTTGAATATTGAATTTGAATTTTGTAAATAGAACTCCAAAAAGTTGTATCTTTATGTAAGTGCACAATGTCTTGCTGATGATTTCAGACTTAAACTATAAAGAAAAAATACTTTTAGTCCCTAGGGACCAGACACTTGTTTTACGGCCGCTTAGGCCACCATAGTGACACACTTTTTAAGCAAGAAAAGTGAAAAGGTTTTTTATATCCCATGGGAATTGTTTTATCGGATATGGGATAAACATTTCCAGGCTTACATTCTATGCAAGATTTCAGCCCCATTCATTCAGAAGTTTTGACGTAAAGAAGTAACAAATATCCATCCGTCCATCCATCTAAACTTTCGTATCTATAATACTAGTTTCTTCCCGCGGCTCCACACGCGTTATTTCTATCCCATGGTAACTTATTGGTGGTAAAAAATATTTTTATACCTGAATGCAAAATTCCAGCCCGATCAGTTGAGTAGTTTTGGCGTAAAGAAGTAACAAACATCCATACTTTCGCATTTATAATAAAGTGTGATGTGATTAGTGTGATATCACCTTCGAAAAGACATAAGACCAGGGTTGGCATGATTATAACAAGTTGTTTTAAAACACGTGTTTAAAACAGTGTTTAAAACAGTTTGAAATAAAACTATGTTTTATATTTAGAAAAAAAACAGGGTTTAAAACTACCTTTAATTGCAAATGAATGTGTATAAATACCACAGACAGGCTGTGGTATTTATACACTGCATAGGTAACTCCCCGCCAGTAAAGTCCCGCAGGGAAAGTCCCTATTGCGGCCGTTTTATACACTGCACACTGCATAGGTAACTCCCCGCCAGTAAAGTCCCGCAGGGAAAGTCCCTATGTCGGCCGTCGAAAGAAAGTAATTCACTGGATTAATGGGTACAGTACCTATTCCCCGCTCTCTCTCTAGTTCTCTACCGACCTACAACATACAAGGTGTATGTAAGTGTTTTGTATTTATTAATCATAATAATAATTTTTAATAATTAGATTAGAGGTACTGAGATATGCAACAAAAGTAAATATTTATCGTTTTGTTAATTTTTACTAATGTGAATTAGGAAATAGTTTAGAAATGGATTATTTTATTATTCGCTATAATTGATTTGAAATTGATAAATAAAAAAAAACAAAAAACACTTGTTTTAAACATTTTGAACTGTTTGTTTTATAAAATATAAAAAAAACTGTTTTTTTTCCAACCCTGCATAAGACGCCACTTATGTCAAACAATAATCAATCTTAAATCTTTATCTACAAACTGATAAAACTAGCAAAGTCCAAAAATCACTCGCAGATTATAGAATTAATTTTGTGGATAAATTTGTCCATCTCTGAGGTTTCTTGACCAACCCGTTCGTTAGAGAAATATATAATCGTCTAAAATTGTTGCTTCAGTTTGTTTGCAAGGAGAATGAATTTATCTTAAATCTTTATCTACAAACTGATAAAACTAGCAAAGTCCAAAAATCACTCGCAGATTATAGAATTAATTTTGTGGATAAATTTGTCCATCTCTGAGGTTTCTTGACCAACCCGTTCGTTAGAGAAATATATAATCGTCTAAAATTGTTGCTTCAGTTTGTTTGCAAGGAGAATGAATTTAAACTCTCGTGTACTTCTCGTAGCTTTCAGAGGCGGGCTCCGTTCCTAGTTCTGGCAACTTTGTAGGATTGCTTCTCCGGAACTTTTACTTTAATTTGCTTCTAAATGTTGTGTATAAGCTCACTATACGCGTAATATTTTAACTAGCTAGATACATTTTTTGTAATAGGTATGTCGACGATAACTAAAATGTCAAAAATAGTAGCTGAAAAGTGCCTCGAGATGGTACGAGAAAAGCCGGAATTCGTGACCCCTGATTTAAAATAATGATAAAATAATGCTTTGTTAAATCAGGGTAAAGTTGTGAATATCTATGAGAGATTCCCAATGTTCTGAGGCCAAATTCTACTAACCGATCACTTTACTATGACAGTGGTATCGATGCAGAATCGGCCATAGATGGAAGAAACCTTAGATAGTGCGTTTCAACTTTGACACTTTAGAAACGCGTTACTCCTATAGTTTAATTCATGAAAGGTAAAATTACAAATATATCATAGCGAAGCGATTGAGTGGAATTAGGGGTTATTTTATATTAAAACAAAATTTGAGTGAAGAAATGTGAAAATTTATTTAACGTTGCGCTGGTAAAACCGCGGAGAACAAGTTAGGTACCTATAAGTATTCTTGTAATTCAATAGTTTGCAGACACAATGTAAAAATAATATAATATCCCAGAGAGACTAAAATAGAGATTTTCGTTTGGTTTCGTTCTACCGCAGTTAAACTTGAAATTTCAATTTAGTTATGTAGTTGTTTAAATGTCAAGCTTGTTAGGAAAGGTCTCGGGATGAGCTTCGAATTAATCAGAGTCTGCTTAGAATAACAGACTGCAATACAATACGCAAAAGAGAATGCGTATATTAAAAACTGTGGTTGCATCGTACTGAACAATTAGATGGAGAAAACTTCAGATTTTGTTGAAACCCTTAGAAGTTAGCCATCTAAAAATAGATATAACCGTGGCATCCATACCAAAAACAGCAAAGTGCCTTTATTAATAGTAGATACGTAACGTGATATCATACATAAGAAAATATAAGGATATTACTAAATCGGTCCAGATTTCACGGAATTCGGAATTTCCAGTATCAAAATATTTGATGTTGGTATGAAGTTAATACTCAGCCTCGTTTGCTTCAGGAAAATTGTAAAACTCTACGTATGAAAAGGAAATTGCTTGCATATGGTCGGTGCAAATTTAATGCAGCACTAAAGTATCCTAATAGACAACGCCACGGGTATTTTCATAATGAGCATGAATGAACTTTTTGCTATGTGCTCGCATTACAACGGCGGCAGTTTTATTGAAAAATATCAAAATAATAAAGTCTTATTGTAAAAATAATTAATTGTGTTGGAATAATCGCGATAAGGAATTCTACCTGTCAGAATCGTGAATATTGGTACTTACTATTTATTTATGAACTAAGTATTATATTATACATATTTTATGTGTATATATATATATATATATGTACGTATATTTAACATTTATTTATCTTTAAATAGTCGTGTTATGTTCATTTTTATACTAGCTCTATTCTTGGTAATCCCCCTGCCTTTCTTTAATTCACATAATTATTTCCATCCAAAGGTTGCCTGGAAGAGATCGATTCTAAGCGATAAGGCCGCCTATTGTACTTTTCACATGTAATATCTTTCATAATGTTCTATATCTGGTGTAGATATATAACTATAGAATAAATTATTTTTGTATTGTATTGTGTTGTATAATCTTAATAATCTATAAGTTACATAGAAGGTTGCGGATTTTTCTGCTTTAAAAAAACTAATGCTGTATACTAATAGACATGTGTCTATTAGTATACAGAATATTTTTTTATAATATTAACTAGTTGTTAAGGTGTGCGTTTATGTGTACTATTTTTTTTAATTTGTGACCCTCTTTTCGTAACCTACACCCTAGATTCGTTCAAAATCGATATCCTGACTAAATTTTTGACGAAAAATGTCAGTCATCTTTGATTTGGAAATAGACATCTTTATATTATATGCATAAATTTAAAAACAGTTTTTTCATTCTTAAATGTCAGTTAACCGCTATCCGCAGTGTGAAAATTTTACTAACCAAACAATTACAAATACGTTATTGGTGATAATTGTGTATATACATAGATCTCTCTTTCCTTTCCAACAAATAATTAATTGTATGGGCAAGCGCAACATCTTGTAAGGTAACTCAAAGAAAAATAATTTATTAAAGGGGAAAGAACAAGTAATTGATGACGCTCGTTTACGATAGAACAGAATTGTGATTCTGTTTGTATAAAAGGTCGCAGCATGCGTACCTACTTAACGTTTGCTTGAAATACATAATGGTTTCCTTAATTTTGTATTAAAAGTTGTGGAACTACGAACGCGCGTTGTTCCTAAAATACACAAACTCATTCGTCATAACCTTGCTTCTTTTGAACTCATTTTATCTACGTAGATAATTGTTATGTAATTTATTAGGCATAGCGGTTATCAAGTACCCATAACACAGGTTCTATTTAACATGGGGCTAGATGATCATCATTTAATCATCCAGCATTATTTATTAATTCAAGAAGCTTTACTAGAAATTGGAGAAATGTGAGTCTATAGAGAGTTTAGTTTAACAACTACCTTACGAGGTATGTAATATAGGTCTTCTCATACCTCTATTGTATGAACATGTAATAACGATACAGTTTCCCTGTAATACTCCCACACAACTTTGCATTGCTAGATATACGTAGCTCATATAATTATGGTTGTAGAGGGGGTGGAGGGGGGTTTTGGGGGGTTCAAACTATTATAATTTGAGAATTATGTTATATTCATAGCAACACGTTAAGTTTTTTGAGAGTCTTTTCGAGGTCATCATTTACTAGAGCCTTTTACCTCATTCGTATTGGCCGGGTCAAAGCTGTGGTATACCTGTGTATCATCTGCGTATAGACGATATTTGCATTTTATTATTTATATTAGCCTGATTCGTCCCACTGCTGGGCAAATATAAAACTCGAATTACATAAAATTCAACATTATTTCTTAGGTCCCTTTATTCTGAAAACACGAAATGCTCATAGAAAAAAATAATGAAATTGCACCGTTTCACACAAAACTAGGTCGAGATTTCAGGAACCCTGCGGTCTATTGAAATGAGTTATATTTTGATATGTAGGTTTTTACTAATTATTGGGTATTAGTTGCGTAGTTTTTTTATTAAATAAACAATAAATTGAATTTTGCACTTATATATGCAGGATCTTATCATATACCACTATACGTATTCAATTTATTATTTAGGTTTTTCACTAATTTTAATTTAGATCCTATAATGATTACACTTCATCACCATTATCATCATCAGCCTATATCAGTCCACTGCTGGACATAGGCCTCCCCCAATGAGCGCCAATAAGCGCCAATGATTACACTTAACCAAATTAAAAATAAAACAGGTCTGCGGCTGTGCAAAGCGTAAAATTTGTTTTAAGATAGTCTTATTATGACCTAGGGCCTAGGGTTTATCTAATTTTTGAGTTGCAATATATAAATTACTACTTTGCTGGTAGGTATTTTAAACAATTGTCGGTGCCTAAGATTTAAATGAAGTGGCAGACCAAAAGCTCGTTAGCATGGAACAGGACATAATGGTTTAATGAAGAGGAGGCCCAGCTATGGGTTCTTTAGGAATAAGTAGATAAATTAAATACAATTATCTAAAATAAAATTTTATATTCATGAAATAGTAAAACAAATAAAATGTTATAACATTTTCATAAAATGTTATATCTACTATTCATGAAATAGTATAACATTTTATTTAAAAATCTGCAATCTAAACCAAATCATCAAAATTAAAAAAAAATTTACCACATCTACACATGTAAAAAAACTTTTGGTTATTTTTTATCACATTATCACAAAAGTAATTTATAACGGGATATATACCATGATTTGATTTTTTACTTCTCTAATATTTTCCAATAAAAGCTTAGCTCACAGTGCCTTTAGCTATTCGGTGATCATGGCGCATGAAACTATGCCGAAATATTGGAAAACTCAAACATTAAATCATGGAAAATATCCTGTTATAAATAACTTTTTGACATATGTCATGCCTAACTGTCCAAGTTCCAAACAAAACACACACAGGAATTACTCCAGTTAAAATGAGCATAGACTTGCGTCCCTTCTCTGAAATATCTTTGTATAGCTTTGTTTCATTTTATTGTTCGTCCCACCTTTAGCTACGGAATAATCTGCAGAGATAATTGCCTGATCCTACAAGGTGATTTAATAAAAGCTCAAGTTAAAAAATAATTGGAGTACCCACTCCGCAGTAACGCCACTGTGTCTTGTAGTTTAGTTTGGGTAAATGAGCAATTCACCCGCCACATTATTATTAGGTGTGGTTTCGTATTTAATTAACAGTCAATTACGTAAAGGTTGTAGCATACCTGGCCTGCACCAGTCGTTGGTTTACAACTTGCTTACCGCAAGCTTCACTGAACAGCTCCTCAACGTAGCTACTCGTTTTTTCTTCTAGTTAGTTGCCTGCGTGGTCTATTGTGATGTATGTATTGTATTTCAGAAATTTTAATTATTCTATCCTACTAATATTATAAACGCGGAAGTTTGTACGTATGGATGGATGGATGTTTGTTACTCTTTCTCGTAAAAACTACTGAATGGATTTCAATTAAACTTTACAATAATATAGCTTATACATCAGAATAGCACATATACTACAATTTATAATTATATATTATATATTACCATCTAATCATAAACAAAACATCTATCACCACGCGGGTGAAACTGCGGAGCGCAGCTAGTATAACATATAAACAAAATCAAAATGACACAGACAATAAAATAGCTTGTATTATATTACAGGTATTAAAGCTAAATCTAATCAGGCATCGTATCCACAGACTGGTGCAACACATTTTGCAAAATGTGTCCACATGGGAGACAGACATGCTCCGCCACGGTTTTTGTTGATGGATGCTGTTGTGACTGGCACTGGCCTGTTCTTCCGGATGGCGTGGAAACCATCGATTCGATACTGAGCAAGTATATCTGAGGCGCTACAAAAACGCGGGAGTTTCAGCAGCATCCTAAAAGTATATTTATTTGCTATATTGGACACATAGGGCATCCAACTATTTTTTGGTTAACCCATAGATTACAAGTGTACAGGCTCTAAATAGTGGTTCAGTCTCATTGATAGTTAGCATACTCCTCTTTTTTTCAATTATGTTTTAATTTCGTATTTGTAATCGATGTTTTTTTTCTGTCATGTCTTAATAACTGTATATAGTAGGCAACCAAAAAAAAATGTTTGGGTATATTATGTACCTATTAAAGTAAATTTTAGTTAAATGCTTGATTGGATACTGTTTACCTTCTTATAACACACTCGTTGAGCCAACTTTATAATTACAAATAGCAATACTAGCCTTAAGTTCTCATTTTAAGTGAATTATTGTAATTCTTATGAGAAAAAAGACCTTAAACCAGAAACACGATCAACACGACAGCCAACACGCATGCCGCTAAGCCCAACAATGGAATCATTTACATATAGGTTAAAAAGCGAGGGTGAGCAGCAAAACACCAGTGTCCTGCGATTTGTGTAGTATTAGACTGTATGCTATGGCCATATCTTGCGAAGAACCGACAACCGCTGGTGCAAACGTGATCTTGGGTGGAGACCACGGCTCGGTAAAGGTAGTGTAGAACACCCTCCGACCAAGTGGAATGAAGACCTGCGAAAGACCCTGCAGGTAATCGACTAGAACACCCAGAACAATTATCTGCAGATCGTACACACAATTGTCCCAAGAGGGAATTGAACCCACCTTTGTGGTTTTCTTAGTGTTATTATTAAGCTTTTTTGTATCATCAATTTAAGTTGGTAAATAAATAAAGGTACTACCGGCGAGCGGAGTGAGTCGCGGTAATTTTGTGGCATTCCTAGATTTTTTGCAGTGTTTTGCATACTGACTTCATACGAGTAATGCACCTTGGACCAGGGGCAGGAAAATTACTACGAAAGCTAGTACGTGGCCTAAAGGTAAATACGCCACTGGGTGGTACTAAGGTTATACCTACATACTTAGCCGAATGGGGGAATTTAGAACCCTTTAGGGTCCAAAATTACTCACATTATTAAGTGGCACCTTGTAAATGAAATCTACTAAACTCTTTCGCATCAGGTACTGAATACATCAATACCCGTCGCGTCTGTTTGGATACAACTTATTGAATGTTTTCCGCCGTTATGTAATGTGTGATTTTGAGTTAAGATTATTTCCGCTATCGAAGGCCCAATGTTCGGTAGGCGTTTACGACACCTAAATATTAGATTTTTGTGATAAACTAAGAACCGATTTCGAATCCCTTAATTTAACTCCGTTTTTCAGTTTGGCGGTATAAGAACTAATCTCTTGGGAATAAAATTTCCCATACAACAGAGAAAGAATGTTCAAAATCGGTCCATAATTGACGGAGAAATCGACAAATATATGTACATAAAAAAATACACCGAACATAGAACCTACTCCATGAAGTCGGCTTTAAGATCAGATTTCTTCGTCATAAAACAAAAGCTAATTCAAAATCTCGTTCTTAGCTTCAAAACGACACTGCGATCGAGTAAATCGACTAAATCCTTATCGACATAAACTATGTCAAAGCCGTCTCGTAAGATCACTTCTAGTTAGTTACTGGATCGGTAAATGGATCCATCTTAATCAAGCTAGATTACAAGAGATTTTGAGTAACACCAAAATCGTCTTTATATATATATATATATATATCTGCTTCTTTATTTTGAAGGTTATTTAGGTACCTATCTTCTTTATAAACAGAACACCTTAAAAATTAGAAACCTACTACGACCTCATTGTTAACTAGATCACTATCAGTGTTTACTCGTGTTATGCAAAAACATGCGTGACAATTTCGTCAATTAGTGACGAATAAATTATAAACAGTGCGATTTCACAGTTTCATGATGTCAACGCTCAGCATTCGCACTGACCAATAACCAGCGTTGCGAAACTGTGACGTAACATTATGTTTCTCGCTTGCGACGCTTAACAATCAACCAGACAATGGCTATTTCACTGCTTTATAATTCCAATTCGCATCAGTTTTGAAATGACCCTTGTTATTTAACAATAGACTTATTTGCCCAAATTTTACAAGAGGACTTCGTCCACAGGCTAGCAATTTTGTTGGCAGTTTCTAAAAGGTTATTAAGTATCTCGAAGGTTACGGCGATTAACTCGGTACCTATAAACTAGTCACGTTCACTTTTTATTATTTGGATACAAAATCACGAGCAAGTAAAAGATTTACTTTTAAAAACCACCTTGAACTTTTTGAATTTATCTTTAATTTTTACGTCAAGACTTTTTCGTGACAAGAGGAGACGGAGTCCGCTCTGCCTTAATGAGTTCATTATTACAATTTCTGTGAATTCTAATTACCGACAAGGCAAACGTAATTTATTGTAAGTAGGTCTTTGGCATTCTGCTAAATTATGGCAACAATTATTTCACTATTATTCACAGTCACTTCATAGTCAATGTACGTAATACAGTGTCTACTATCGGTCCGTCGAAAACAGTGCCATTCATTCCGAGTCCGAACGGCGAACTTGCCGATGTACGCAAGTAATATAGACCTCGGGTCGTAGTCGAGGACCCATATCCCAATACTGCAAATTCAGTAGATTTACAAGAGCTAGTTTGAAAATGCTTCCAGTCTGGACACCGGACGCCTATGAATGACTTAGGGGTCCGCACACTCTCCGTGTAGACCTGCGCCGCCCGCAGATGGCTGCAGGATGGCATCATGCAGCCCGGCTGGGTCGGCCCTCCACCGTTGATATAGAAGTCAGCGTGGCCCAACGGCTCTATCACACCTTGTATCAATCGATTTGAATGAATAATATCCACATAAGCAGCATCCATTTTATCTAATCTTTGGTCACTGTAAGTGTACGAGAAACACGGACCGGCAGGATCCAATCCAGTGATGCGACCTAAACTTTGACCTTTATACTGTCGGAAATATTTACCCGCCCACCCGGCGATGTGTGCACCCAAGCTTATCCCCAATAAATGGAAATCTTCAGCATTCACTCCGAAATTTTCAAGATTGGCAAGTAAATTGCCGAGTCTTTTTCCGACGAGCCGAGCGTTGTGGGCAGACAATATGTATCCTTTGTCGATCATTTCTTCTGCATCCACCATCAATACATTAAACATTTGTGTGTCATTAACTTTCTTTGAGTTGTAAGCTTGGGCCAAGTCCAAGGGCACTTGAGAATGTGAACTGTCTCTGAAGCCGTGAATAATAATTTTGATCTGTTTCGTGATATCGTAAATGGAGGGTTTTGTAAACGCACCGAACGCCTCATTAATTGGGTAGGATCTGACCGTGTTCCCATCTAATTGGATTATTTTCATGGTCTTTATCAATTTGTTTTGATCAGTCATTGTGCTGAAGCGAAAATCCATGATTGCTCTACCTGAAAGAGGAAATTGGTTTTATTTGTAACATGTTTATATCGTGCGAGTGACACAGTTTACTACTATGGGCATGTAGGTACTTACAAGCTCCAGACATTTTAGCGTAGACAGTCTCCGCAAAGGTCAGATCAGGTGCGCGGGCGCCGGTAGCCAACTGAGTGGCGGCAATTACGAGCAAGACAGCGTACGGAGCTGGCAACATGACTGCCTCTCGCCTATCGCGGTCACCGTGCCACTAACAACGGACAGAGAAAGGTTCTTACAGACTATAAACGCCATAGTGGGGATTATCTAGTTCGGGTACTTGCACTTGATTCACTGATTCGCAAGGCCGTTATATCTACGCGCTTCTATCGGTCAACTTTCACCAAGCTATCAATCAACAACTTTACGATATGTAATATAAACATACTAGTTTTTATTATCAAAAAGTTTCTAGGGTTAGAATTTATTGACCTTCTTGAGTTAATGTTATTAACTCAAATAACAAACAGATATGCTCACTGACATCAATCATATTGATTCTAAACTTTTAATTCGACACTGTATGCAATTTATGTACTATATAGAACAACTGGTCCTTCTCTACAAGTGAAGTTATATTATCAGTGCTACTAGTTCAAAAACATTTAACTATTTTCAGAATTGCTACCAGGGTTCCAATCGCTGAACTCTGAAACGGTTTATTGGATTATTGCAGTTTCCTATTGAACAAGAACTAAAACACTTAGCGGCTTGAAAATTTGTGTTGCTTACCGAAGTTAAGATAACTTAGGTGGAGGTACAAAGTAGGTGGATACTTAATAAAGTTTAGCGACGTTGTAAAGGTCAAGTAACAAAGATAATGTTTGTAACTAAGGGGATGCTTTTGTGCTGATAGATTTATTTTTGGAATTCTCTTGTAGGCACTTGGTAAATTTTGAGAACATTATGCATTGTTAAATTTGTGATACAGCTGAAAAGGTTATGTTTATGTGTGTGTAGTTCTGGTAGCTGAAGTTTATGCTTAACATAGAAATGAGGCATCTGGGAACCTCTCAGTTCACCCACTCAGTTCATCGCAGTTCTCAAACTATGCACAGCTCGTGCATACTTGTGGCCCATGGGCCCAAACACCTGCGTTTAGATTTCTATTTGGTTCGTATGTTCTAGAAAGTTACCACAGTTTTGGTGTTGGAAACTCCGAATGTTGAATTCACATAACGCAAGTGTATTCTAGTACTAACACGAAATGCCTAGTTAAGGTATTTCTATGAAAGCACATTACAACACAATGAACTAAAAAGTTTCCAATATGTATTTATCCACAGAATAAATACATATTTGACGACCGATGTGGCGCGGTGGGCGAAGGTCCGCCTGCGACGCAGAAGGTTGCGGGTTCGATTCCCACCTCGGAGCAATTGTGTGTACGATCTGCAGATATTTGTTCCGGGTGCTCTGGTCGTTTTCTATGTATAATTAAAAAAATATCTATCTGTATAATGTACTGTATTATGTACATATATCAGTTATCTATTACCCATAACCCAAGCCCTGCTTACCATGGGGCTAGATAATGCTGTGTGAATTGTCCAGCATTTTTTTTTAAATACCAAATTCATCTCTGGCCAGACATAAGCCTAACTCATTCTTTAAATAATAGCACAAAAAAATCAGATAATCCCTACTTTTGTGTATCTAATGTAAAACCAGTGATTTATTGTCTTACAATATTTCATTCGCTTGACACAAAAAAACCGTAAATAGGCAGTAGCTTATAAAGAGAACCTGAGTCCTTGAAAATTCGTACCCTACCCTCTTCTACCTTAATAGAGGCGGAGTTGAGAAATAATATAAATGAACTCCCTTATTCCGCGTAAGGTTTTGTATCTCGTTTAACCTTAGCAATACAATAGATAATCTGTTTTATTTTCAACAGAGAAAATGTCGTTTCGTTGTCGTGATGGGTTATGGTGCCATCTAACTTTTCATGGGAAATGGAGAAACTTGGCTATGACTAAGATGCGTAGGTGTGTTTTTCTACTAAAAGAACTTTCTGGTTCCCTTGAACATTACTTAGTCGCAGTTTTCGTAATAAATGTTAAAGTTTCGAAATGATACGATTTAACTGATAGGTATAGCAACGTTACAATATCGCTGTTATCGTTAATCAAATGCAAAATTGGTAAAAAAACTCAAAGATTTATTCAAATTATTGTCAGAAAATGGTAAATAACATGTTAGAGTACCCAAACAACCGATAAAGCAATAAAGAAAGACCATTTCAGAACCGCGAAGTAAGCTACTACAATTCAATTTTATTTATTTATTAACTCATTTCTGCGCGTGGCTTTGTTTCTAGAGAAACGTTATTTCTATCATATGTGAACCTCTGGGATATAGCCTGTGTTATATTACAGGTCTAGAACTACATCTATACAAAATTTCCGGCCCATCCGCTCAGTAGCTTTGGCGTGAAGAAGTAACTAACATCCATCCATCTAAACATCCAAACTTTCGCATTTATAATATTAGTGTGATGTGACCATGAGCCCTCAAGGAACACCTAGTCAGCTATTAATCATCATGATAAAATTTCCTGTCCTTGTCCCACGCTTGAAGGGGTTGATCGGCACAACAAGTAGACACATAATCACGTTTCATTCATACTCTTACTCACTCTTCATACAATGGATATTGGCAAAAGATCGTGCATTATAATTAAACTATGTAATTGAATTATAATTTCCTGCTCCCTCTTTCTCTCTCTCACCTAATAAACAGAATTTTCTAGAAACCCGGCTCACTTCCACTCTCAGTATCCTATTGCCATGCCTTGCTTGGGTACCATTGTATTTCTTATACAGTACCTAAATACTTAGATCTACAAATATACACAATGATGCAATAAAATAAATATGAATATCATCATCATCATCATCAGCCTATGTTAGTCCACTGCTGGACATAGGCCTCCCACAATGAGCGCCACAGCGTCTTCAGCTCGACGCATCCAGCAGTAAATATGATTATGAACAATTCAATTTGTGATCAAAGTTTAAATATTGTTGTGGTGTGAGTGTGAGGTTGTGTTACGGCATCGAAGGCACCGTCACCGGGCGCCTGGCGCGGTCCGACGGCCGTGGGCGGCGGGCTGCGCGGGCCGCCCGCCACAGTATCCGCCCGCAGCCACGCCAGCCGCTCGTCCCGCAGTTCGCTCGGACCCGTGCTGTCGCGCCACGCGCCCCGCTCGCCCGTACACAACCCTCCTCGGCACAACAAACTCGCGGGACTGCCTGGTGCCTTGTGCCTTGTGATCTTCAGCGTCCAACACTACAATAGCGGACGCACCGCACTTCACCGGTAAGTCGCACCATTATTATAACTAAAGCCTTTTCTATATTAAGAAGTAAAAGTCACTTAACGTAATTGCTTTGAGTTTTGTGTGACAAAACTATGCCGAGCTTATTTTGCTTAGGGACGACGTCATTATTGAATGAATTATCTATAGTAATCGTCCAATAACAATGCTTTTGTTGTGTCCATGTATCTAAGTACGTCCAGAAATATAAAAGAACTCTATTACTCATACCTTAGGTATCAAAATACCTGTAGTACCTGATTATTATTACCTATAGTTCTTCGAATCTTTGTATTATTCTGATATTTGATTTTGATGCGTCCAAATGTCCAGAACGGACGGATTTATGGAATATAAAAGCACTTTGAGTTGAGTTTAAGCCCTATTGATTTATTTATAATTGTGATTTTTGCTAACAAATCATTATTTTAACATAAAAGTTAGCAGTAAGCAGGCACTATCTTACATTTACCGGTATAATGCATAAAAATCATCGTTACATTTCAACGATTCTTTTTTTTATCAATGAAGTATTTATAATACTTCTTCTAATAAAATGTAGTTTATTAATAATAAAACTAATGGCTTTTTTATAATAAGAACAGATTATACATTGAATATTCAAAAGCGTTTTCCAGACAGGCTAGGCTGTATGAAAACGTCTTTCTAAAGGTCATATGGAGTCAAGACTTTAATCTATTAAAAACAAGGAGTTGGCATTGACTAAGCTATTTATTCATATCATGACGTCATTCAGGTGGTAAGCTTTTTATTCTGCGATCGAACGATAGGCAAATAGAAAAAAATATTCCGATCACATTCAGTATTCAGACCTTTCTCCGTAAACTTCCTAAAAATAACAAGGTTTTACTCTTTGGTTTCTCAAGATTTTGTATAAAAATATATCAAAGAAAAACTGGTAAAAGAGAATGCCTATAAGAACACAATCCTATGAATAGTATTTATATATGTATATATTATTTGTATACCTTTTAATGCAACAATTAACTGTTACGTCACATAATGGGGGGTTGTTTCGAAATCTTTATTAGCTTCTTATCTCTAAATATCGACTGGACTATTTACACAATCATCATCTAGCCCAAAGTTAAACAGAACGTGAGATATGTATTTAGTAGTATATAATGTATATTAAGCAGTATATTGAATAAGTAAGTTAAAATTTAATCTTCTGTCTATTTCTAATTTTATTTATGCATATGTACCCACTTCTCTCTTCACTTTGTCTCTCTCTCCCAATAAGGTTTGCTAAACGAGAAGTCTTCTTAGGATTAAGTTCGCCATTGTATTAATTTTTTGAATAAGTTTTGTATATAGTTTATCGTATATATACGTATGGCAAGATAACTAATTTACTTCATAAAATATACTATAGGTATAATATATATTTAATTGTTTATACATAGAAAACACACAGCACATCCGGCACAAATATCAGTATGTACAAACATTTGTTAGGAAGGAACAGAACGCGCTACCTCCTGCGTGGGAGGCGGACTTTCGCCCACTAGACCAAGGAGATCGTTGATACCTATCAACGATCCTCCATCACTCCCGATACCCGATACCTATGTACATCACTCGTTAGAAAAATAAAAGTCTGTTTTTTTAAACCTGCTGATGTTTGTACAGGATGTTCCTCAAATATCTGCACATTATCAAGATGGATAAAACAAGATCAAAAATTATCAATATAGAAAAAAAACCTCATCCTCATTGAATGACAGCTATTTGAAATCTGGCTTTCCACGAGTGGGGATACTCGTACTTAATTCGTCATAACTCTTCAAGTATTAGTATTAATTATACCTTAGCTATCTTATTTCGCTATTGGAAATTAACAATAAACTGAATATTTAAAATACATACAAACTCGAAAAAATTTAAAAAACGTTCTTAATTTTTGTAGGCAGTAAGGCTCCATAGCCTTACTGCAAAACAGTGTAACTATTCGAGATATATATAACACAATGTTCAAACCAAAAACATTTAAAACTACACTCAGCATCAATCAAAAGGTTTTAAATCCAGTATCAGCAAATAAAATGTCACAGATAATATAAAAATTAATATGAAATTACACAAAATTGACTGCGGTTTTTTTTCAACGATAGCGATCTTTTTTTTTACCTAAAAAATTCGAGCTGCCGCTCTACACAGCGGTTGTGTTGCGCCGCACATGCGTTTCGTTCGAAAAATATTACAGCTCTGCGGAGTCACAAAGATCTGTATTTTCTCAGCCGCTGCGCTAGTGTGGATTTACGCATATTAGTCACTTGTAGAAAACTCATACCGTGCGTTTTCAGCACTCAAAGTATTAAAATGAGTTCAGACGGAGGCGATTGGTACAACGTTTACGTCGGAAAATCTAAGTTTGATTCAAAACAGGTGGATACATATAGTATGCATCCACCTGTTTTGAATCAAACTTAGATTTTCCGACGTAAACGTTGTACAATATTTGGTAATGGAGCTGTTCCATTTGTTTGTAGTGAGTAATTATGTTACCAAATGAGAAGAATTAAACGTTAACCTTATTGTTGGAGTTCTGAAGACCGAATATACACAATTAACATCGCTTGCCATAAAACTTTGAAGCTTTCATGGCTGTTAACATAAAAGTCATTTATAACGGGATATTTACCATGATTAGATTTTTTTTTATGATCGTGGAATAACTGACATCGCTGCGAGTAAGTTTCTATTGGCAGACATACCGATCTAACCTCATTTTTTGTCTTTTGCTACAAAGGGTACCACTACCACCGGTTTCGTTATTCAAATCATGGTAAATAACCTGTTATAAATTACTTTTATTAGCTAGCCAGTTTCAAGGCTTATACCTTACGCTATGTAAGCTTAGGTATACCTTTTCAAACTTCAGCTCAACACACAGTAGTCCTCCGTTCATCAGTCAACTATGTCAGTGCCGGCTATGTCAGAGTGACAGATGACAGTGACGGCTTGCTTAGCAACCTCGACACTTGAGATGACTACATACATCATGGTACGACTATGGTATAATATATCATACCTGGGTATACACTTCACTTATCACGCCCTTTTTTAATAAAACATAGCTAGAAATCTTCTTTTAACACTTTGACTGAGGTTTTTTTTCGACGATTGCGATCTTTTTTTTTACACTAAAAATTCGTGCAGCCGCTCTACACAGCGGTTGTGTTGTGCCGCACATGCGTTTCGTTCGAAAAATATTACAGCTCTGCGGAGTCACAAAGATCTGTATTTTCTCAGCCGCTGCGCTAGTGTGGATTTACGCATATTAGTCACTTGTAGAAAACTCATACCGTGCGTTTTCAGCACTCAAAGTATTAAGGAAATAATTATAACTTTGAATTTCAGGTCGAGTATACTAAGTTCAAACAACATTATCTCAAAATGTACAAGATCTTTATACATTTTGAGATAATGTTGTTTGAGCATATTTTTTACATATACATATGTATTTTAGGTGAAATTATAGCGTATAATCCTCGTTAACTGACATACAAGGTCAAAAATGTAGAGGTCAACACTCTCAATTTCGCAATGAGGCCAACATTATTTATTTATTTAAGTAAGAGCCTAAACACTCGTGGAAAGCGAAATTTCATATGGCAGTCATATGAAATTTGGATAGGAATTTGGACAAAAAGAGTTTCTGACTACTTTTTAAAAGATATAAGTATATCATTTTTGATTTAGTTTCACTACAGTTATTCGGGGGACACCCTGTACTCTGCGTATGTAGAGACTTATCATATCACAAATGAATAATTAAGAAGCATTTGGACGTCAGCGGAATCACCTAAACGATTTGTAAGTTCCTAAAACGAATTAAAAGCATTCATAGAATCATATTTTCTAATAATAGGTAATGATAACGACCATGAAACAGAGCCTTTGTAGTACATAAATACCTACCAAATACTGAAACTGTTATGATCACTAAAGGTGGGTACTGACCGGCGGCGGTGCGGCGTTACGAGACGTAATGTAACGTATTACATTTTTCGTGTAGTACGGGGAAATATTGAGCACGCAACGAGCAACGAGACGGATTCTAGTCATTAATGATTATAAATATAATTAAATCATTTATTTTATGCAGGAATGTCAGTACAATAGATCTTCATAATAATAAAGCTCCAATACATTATCAGGGCGTGCAAAAGTATTACAATTTATACCGAAATGTATAATATTATTAGGCTTTTTAAATAACGTCAAAAAATTTATAATAGTAAACAAATAAATAAAATATCAACAAATTGTTATATTGTTATTTATTAATATTCTTTCATGTCTTAGAAACATTTATCTATTAACGACTTTCTAAGTTTTATTTAAAAAAAAATGATTCTATATTCTAAATTAAAATTGGTAACTTATTATAAATTCTTATTGCTTGATGATACGCATGCTTTAACACATTCCTATTTTACGCACACGCAGTTTAATATGGTTACGTCGCTGCAATTGGTACATTACGCCCCGTAACATCGGTCAGTACCCGGCTTAAGGTTATTTTTGTCGTGAACTTAATTCATTTAAGTATAGACCAAGTTTATTCCACTCAAATTATGGCAATTTGATGATAATTTTCCTAAAATGGTCAATTACATTAATCAAGTCTAGCCCCGTTTAATTTGGTCCCGAAACAAAATACCCATGGCTATTTAGATACTACCCTTCTTGTATGAATTGGAATAGTGCAAAAGGATAGGGGATAAAAATAAAAATTATTGATGATTAAGGCCTCAGGTGGTATGCGAGGTTAAATAGAATCCCTTGGACCTTCTTCAGTGCCTTTCGAAAACGAGAATGTCTTCATCATTGTTATCATTTGCAGTCGACTGCAATAGCATTTTACCCACCGCTGTGTAAATACGTTAATAGTAATGCATATTCCCTGGTAGAGGCCGTTCAAAGTCACGGTATAATAAACTAATATATAGCTACACTAGCGGCCCGTCCCGGCTTCGCCCGTGTGGACATTTGTTCCATAAAACATTTTGCGATAAACGTAGACTAAACGTACGACCGTTTTTTCTCCAATTTAATTTAACTACATCAAAATCCGTTGCGTAGTTTTAAAGATCTAAGCATACATAGGGACAGACAGACAGTGGAAAGCGACTTTGTTTTATACTATGTAGTGATAGTGATAATACCTTTTTCAAAGCTGGCGCAATCCTCTTTTGTTTTCCGTATATTGGTAACATGGATTTGTAACGTCTTAGTGTGGAAATTGTATAAAAAACAAAGACAAAGGCGTCAGCTCTTAACTAGTTTAGGTACGTCCAATAAGATGGAAGACCTGAAAAACCTC
Source organism: Eupithecia dodoneata (assembly GCA_947044415.1). Classification (NCBI taxonomy): domain Eukaryota; kingdom Metazoa; phylum Arthropoda; class Insecta; order Lepidoptera; family Geometridae; genus Eupithecia; species Eupithecia dodoneata. The sequence continues at coordinate 5,945,350 of OX345665.1, forward strand.
CTATTGTATTTATTCCACATAATCGCAATTATACTTTTACGACAGGCCTTGCTACCAAACAGTGGTTTTTTGGCATTTAGTTGATTTAATATTTTATTCTTAGTACATATATTTGTTTTTTTTTTTCTGTTATGTTTGCTCTAAATTTCATGTTAAAATATTACTTAACATAATTTTTTTTTTTATTATTCACATTCTATTTTTATTTGTATTCTTGTTTGATTTTGTTTATATTAGTGCGTTTTTGTTTGTTTGTTTGTATAGCGGTAGTGAGTAGTCAGTCCGTAACGCCAACAAGTTGCTTTGCCGGAAGACCAGCGTTGGTTGCTAGCATGCTAGTCATCCAACTCATGCTGAGGCAAAGCCATTTTGTTACTGGACTTACATGATTACCGACACGTTTAGTTTACCTCTAAGTTTAAGTTTTTATGTTCTGTGTAAGTCTTTTAACAAATAAATTCATTTCATTTCATTTCATTTAAAAAACTAACGAAACTAGAAAATTCTACGTTGCTGGTTTAAATTAACTAAAAATTAATTACGCTGCATTATAATAAGAAGCCGTCAGTTTGTTCTTGAGTGCGGCAAACCGAGCTTTCTGTTAAAACTTGGCCAGTTTTTATACGGATTGATTTTACTTGGAATTTAAATTTTAAAGTTTCAGGGTCCATATCATATTTTATAAATAAATTAGCTGCGCCTCGCGGTTTTATCCACGTGGTAATAGATGTTTTGGATAATATTCAATATATCTTTATGAATTGTAGCCTATGTGATATTCTGATATGTAAGCTATATTATTATTAATTTTCATCAAAATCCATTCAGTAGTTTTTGCGTGAAAGAGCAACAAACATACTTACATGCATCCTTACAAACTTTCGCGTTTATAATATTAGTAGGATAATTCGTTTGCTGCAGAATCCTACGATGCTAAAGAATTAGGTATTTGGAACTTAGCTGTAAACAATATCGGCGCCTCAAATTCTCTTCAGTAACGTGGCTTTAGTGCCGTCTTCAAAGACTTGGAGTTCATTCAAGAACCTTCTCTCCCTTTATGGCATTGCTTTGCCAAAGGCCTTTTCAGATGTACTTCACACGGGGTCATTTTATTTGTTGATTCCTACTTAAAAATCAACAAAACACCGGCTAGATTGTAAAATAATTGTAAGTAGGTACATGATACACACTTAATATACAATATAAAACGCAAATTTGTTGTAGAGACATATTTAAGCTTTTGATTGAAACAGTATCTTTCTTAGTAGTATAAGACCAATAATAGGTGCTAGCTAGCTAAAATCCTCAGTTAAGAATGACGTGGACTACAAAAAATATTATTGGTACTGTTAGGTAAGTGATTTTTTGTACATTTTTATTGTGTTACCAGCAATCAAACATCTAATTAAACAAAATACTGGTGCTATTTTGTTTAATTAGATGTTTGATTGCCATTTGTATGAAATAAAACACGCTTAGGTGGGAATATTAAGTGGTTATATACTTACTTGTTTTTCTTTGTAACAAAAAATAATAAAATAAAGTATCGCCGTAAAGCTTCTTAAAACAATGAAGAGCTAGAAACAAAATGAGTTTTTTATTGTATTAGCATCTAATTGGCCAACGTAAAGGTGAAGGTTTCACGTCTTGATTACGCGTTAATTTAATTTCTGAGAAATACCTACAATATGCAAATTAATTCTGTTTATTGAGGAAAGTGAGTGCTTAGTATGTTATTTGACAACAGATGTTGGCTGTCAATATATATAAATATAGGCCTCCCCTAATGGGCGCCATAGCACCTTCTCTTTAGCTTGCCGCATCCAGCATCTGCCTGCAGTCTTTTGTAGGTCGTCATACCACCTGACCAGAGGGCGTCCTACACTAAAATTGCAGTCGCGGTCTCAACTCAAGAACACGTTTACTCCATTTGATATTATCAGTTCTTCGTGACATTATTAATTCTTTAACATTATGTACGTATGTATATGGCCGGCCCACTGCCACTTCAGTTTCCGTTCTCGTTGTGCGTTTTGAGCTTTGTCAGGTGGCTCCTGCCAAGCTACTGAGTGAATATCTTAAACCCTCGGTTTTGCTTTATCGCCTTTTCAACTTGTTCAGGTCTGACCGCTCTGATGAAATCGCTTGGCTGGTTTCCCGTTTTTTGTCTTCAGCCCAAGAGTCTCATCTGAAAGTTTGGACTTCTTGTCAGTACGCTGCTTTCGACAGGACTTGATGACGTCGTCCTTCACTGTTTCGACCAGATTATGTATGATCTCATCAGCGACATCAGTGGGTTCCAAGGCCACAAATCTATCCCCAAGAAGCTGCTGAAACTTCTCGGTGGCCACCATGATTTTGATTGGTTTAGATCGGAGCATGGACTTCATCAGACGGTTCCACTCCAGCTTAGGTATTGAACCTATTGATCACTGCGACATCTCTGAATTGCTTACTTACTATCCGTCATGATTAAGTCGATCTTATTTTAGTCACAGGTACTTTGACCAAGTGGTTATGGTCAAAGCCCCGACACTATATTTAAACACGACTCGGTCAATGACCGACTCTTTCATTATGAAATAACGTTAAAGATGAAGTTCTTTGAGGCTGTTTCTTAAAGAAAGAGTTCATTAAAAACAGCCCCTCTTTCACAAAGAAATTATAATTAGTTAGGTATTGTTTGTACTTACTCGTAAAAAGTTAATTGCATCTACGTCCCACCCTACTACCCTTTATAAAATAAAACAGAGAAAAGACGTCATTCATGTCTTTAAATTCTGAAATTTGAAAGAGTGCGATCCAAACTTTACGTTAATCAACGAGTACTTCCAGCTACTACTCTACTAAATTGACAATTTTATAGAGTTCAGTAACGCTTCTATATAAAACTCGGGCAGATAGATCAAATCCATAGTAAAAACATGGGAAAGGCATTACCGATTTCATTAATGAAATCATAAGATTGATCGATGTATACATATGTATGTAGATTTAATTAGTCACCTTTCTAACAAAAAACAACCTTTAGTACCTAATGGGTTATTGTTTGGGCGCTACAATGTAACAAAAAGAGACTGATAAATAGATTACGACGTAAAATTTATTCCACCCCTGTTTTTGCGCTAAAAATGAACAAGAACATGTCAGGCCGGGTTAACTAGAACTCAACTTAAAAACAGAGGCTTCGTTAGCGTTTGATTCATGGAAGCACAATTAATGGTCATTGAGGGGTAGGCCAGCTACCGAAACATATCTACCATGTATTATTCCTATGATAACGTAGCAATGTTTAGAACTAGAGTTGTACTGTACAATCGTTGTGAGCAAAGTAGAGATAGAAATATTTATGGGCACAAAAGTGAAGTGGAAGAGAACACAAAGTTAAATAGTAAATGTAATATTGAATTAAATGATTAGCTTATCCTAGAGGAAGTTGTCGACTATAGTATGTAAGTCGACCAATGATAAAAAAAATACAAAGATTTAAATCATGCATGTATACTTTGGTGTGCGTCTGTCTATATTTTTGCAAAAAAAATCTTTTCCGATGAATCCTTTGCTATTTGCCAACCTTACGGCAATATGTAAGGCTAGCAACAGCAAAAGGGAATAAAGTTACCAAGAGGTACATTGGTACCTCTAGGTAACATTATTCCCTTTTTATGTCTAATATTACCTCCAAGGATTGTGTTATCCAATCTCACTACTGTAAATTCCACGTAGGCTCAAAAGAACGGGAACAATCAGAAAAGTTCGGTTTATTTTTATATAATTCCTTTTTGGTGAGAAAAGAGACAATAAAGGTTTCATTTAGTTAGTCGTAGGCTGAGGCCAAACGAGCTTTACTTTTTCAGTGATGACTCACGTAGTTTAACAGAAATGACAACTCATTGCGGGACTTTTGTATTAAGCGACTCATATTACGCGACGCAAAACTCATAAAATTCGTCATTTGGTCTCAGGTACAATATTTTTGAGTCAAGGACATTTTTTGACCATAGCAGAGTACGGAAACAATTTTCTTTTTAATCGTTTATTTTCTTTATTCTTTTAATAATAATTTGAGCCAAGGTTAGGCGGGCGTCTTATCCGGGGATCAACACCGCGATTCACTCCGGTGACACGTCTGATCCAGCGATAAATACCTCTGAAATTTATTAAAATCTGGGAGTTCTATCTATACATATAGAATTTAAATGAACCTACTTCTTTTTCGAAAATATTCATTACATAACCTAAATTATAGTATTTGTAAAATCAAAGCGCCAATAACGCTCACAAATTTCGTATTATGTATCTTAACGTCACTCTGTGAGCAGTTACTTTGGCCTCATCGTCAGTATATTTTTGACTTGAGTACGTGTTCGTTCGAAAAATTAATTGAATTTAATTTTCACAAACATGCTTCAAACAAGACAACAAATAATAAGATACACGTGTGCCATTTTAAACATTTTTATCAAAAACTACCTTCGCCCCGCGACGCATGGAAATCTATGTGTGGAATAGTTTATAAACCTTCCTCTTGAATAATTCTATGTTATTATAAAAAACCCCATCTAAATCCGTTGCGTAGTTTTAAAGATCTAAGCATACATAGGGACAGACAGACAGACAGCGGGAAGCGACTTTGTTTTATACTATGTAGAGATGCAAAATATAACAATTTGATTCATTAATCTCATTTAAACATTTATTAAACGAATCTCGTGAAGTAAATTAGGGCAACTAAAATTATCTCTTCACATGGGTCGGCCTTTACTTTACTTTATTAAAATTTCATAAGCCAGGTATTGTGTTGATGTTAATTAAAATTAATAGTAAAAGCTTTGCCGAAACTAGCGTAGGCGAGGCTCTACTATGCTGTTGGCTCTACTCGTTTGAGACGAGAGGAGTGACACACATAGCGATGTGGTTGGGATCACTGGTAGGTTATGGTATATGGTAGGTAAATCATGAAAAACCTATGGAAATTCCAAGTTTGCTCTATATTGTCTGATTTTTTAAGGGGTAATATGTATGGTTAGTATTGTAATGTAGTCTTTTAACAATGAATGTAACAATTATTACTGTTACAAAACATAATTTGAATTATTTCGTTTATGATAATAATTAAGTGTATCTATATCGTTATGAAAAATATGTGGTAATACGCTGTAACGCAGATACTAAAGGAACCTTCTCTTTTAGTGTCTTTTAACATAAAAATATAATAGTATTATATAAGTTTTGTTCAATAAAGAAAAAACAAATACTTGGACCCACAAGATTTTGGATTTCAAAATAAGTAAATTTAATAATAGAACAAGTAAAAAGTTATAAAAAAAGTTATAGCAATAACATCCCTACCTACATATGTGCTTTAGCTTAGCTAATTCAAAACAACTTCTTTTGCGAGTATCACGTAAGCGAAACCACGGGCTACTGTATTTATTGGTTATTTTTGTAACAAAATGGTATCCCACGTACCTATAAAGATACAAAATATAAAATTTAGTATTTTTACTGACCTTTCTTTTAAAATTTACAAACGCTAGGTGTCTAAAGCTAGGTGTCTAATGAAATATTATCCTTCCTGTCGTGGACAGCATACCGGAGGGCCCGTAACCAAATTTTCCCACGAGACCAACAAAGCTCTGTGTGACCAGTCAAATAAATCTTCATTTTGGGGAGTTAGTTACGTGTTCACACTTCCAGAAACACAAATTTACTTCTCCTTTATTTATCAAGAAAATAAATATATGTATAGTCATAATCAGTATGTTCCTTATCAGCTAAATTACAGCGTTTTAACAAAACTGTCGAATGTTGCAACATTCGACAGTTTTGTTTAAAACTTGGTTAAAACTTTTTAACAGAAGAGCTAGTTGTTAGTGAATGTATTTCGCCTCCATTCATGGCTTTGTGTGGTGATCAAATTTGTTTATTAGTGTATTCAAATAACCGATATTACAAACAAATTATACACATAACACAGAAAATTATAGAACAATATATATATATATATATATGTATGTGTTGTTGAAAAAGGGCTCCTCTTTTTGGGTACGGAACCGCAGCCAAGCGTAAGTCAATGCCTAACTTATCCCATTCTCGATTCGGTCTTTCTACATTCTACTTGCCAACAGATCTTATTAGTTGACTGATCGAATTAATCTCTTATAAAGCCACCTAAAGTTTAATCTAACCTTCTAAAGATCTTGTAGATCAGGCGTCTAGTGTCTTCTCAAAAAGACGAAAGAATATTATGCCGTGATCAAGGCGAAATCAAAATAATAATAATAATAATAATAATAATAATCGTTTATTTCAGGCACATAATACAAAATTAAGGACCCATATCATAGAGAATAAATTAAAACAAAAATACACAAAAAATTAAATAAAAACACAGAATATTTTAAATACAGGCTGTAAATAGTTACCCTGAGCAGAATGCTACAGGGTCGTCACTTCTTGTTACCGCCCAAGTGGACGGATATCCAATGCTGGAAAATTGGATTATTGTATACCGTGTCAGAGATAGCCCTAAGTATACTATTACCTGAGCGACTCAGCCTACTCCAGAATGACGCCACTCGAGATCGGATGATGGCAAAGAAGTCCGGAACTCCTGCCTCGGAGAACATGCCCGACGCGCTGCAGTACCTCGGTAACCTCATAAGAGTCCGGTAGGCATCATTGTACTGGACTCTTATGGTATTGAAAGCCTTTCTGGTAAAATTAGTCCATAGTTGGCACGTGTACATACCCAGACAATATGCATTGAACAAGGTGTTTTTGACTTCAGTACTGCATTTCGAGAAGCGGCGCGCGAGCATGTTGCTTCGCACGGCGAGGGCTCTCCGTTCACGCTCAATGTCATCATCGTCTCTAAGCGTCTCTGTTAACCAATGCCCCAAGTACTTAAATCGATTAACCACTTTAATAGTGGCTCCATTTATATGGACATCCGGTACCCTATCTGGACCTCGTCCCGACCTGAACACCATCATCTCAGTTTTGGTAACATTATATTTTAGCCCATGAGAAATTGCATATTTCTCGCAGACTAAAAGCAGTTTCTGAATACCTTTGATTGAGGGGCTAAGAAGCACCATATCATCCGCGTAGCTCAGGTTGTTAACGCATACACCGAAAATGAAGTCATGGTAAATATCCCGTCTTAAATTAATTTTGTACTATAGGTACCTACCCGTATTATGCCTCCATCACCCTTTCTTACCGCCAAGTATGAATTAGGCCGCCGCCAAGTGTGGTCTGACTGAGTTGCACTTGAATTTTTTGCAAGACTCAAGATCGTGACCTAAAGTCCTGAGGTCCTTAGTCCCTGGCCCTAGACTTAAATTCGGGTACATGAACACACTTTAAATCTACAAGCCTATTTTGAGTTAAAAACACTGAGACGCGAAGATAAAATTAAAATAAATTCAGTAGTTCTAGACAATTGTCTTCTAAATGTGAACAAAGAAAAATAATAAAGTTATCTTTTAAACTCGCATATGGTACGGTTAAATAGATGACAGAAACTTTGTTAAAGTGTGTTTGAGTGATCTAAATTTTCTCGACACATCCAAAGTACGCATTGAAAAACTCCTTGAAAATGTTTTTATTTTCGTTTTCTACAAGCTCTACCAGCTTTTCGATAAATATAGTGAAAGGAAACCTTGAAGCATTGGTTTCTTATTGCAATAAAATACTCAAGTTTCGTTCATACGTCTCTGCCAAATGTACAGAGTGAGTAGAGAGCTAATACTATTGCAATAAAGCTCAAGGGACCAGAGTTGATATCCAATTTATCGCCCACAGCAGGTCGGACAAGGAAAGTGCCTTTTCTTTATCACCAACCTAATGGAACCATCGATATGGACGGGAAATCTGTGCAATATTCAAACGTTCTGATGCTGGGGAATGAGATGGCAATCCAATCTCACTGCTGCTTTAGAGCAAATTGTTGTGTGTGTATCAACTTGCTTTTCATCGTTATTTAGTCTGGGCAAAGGCATGAGTTCCCATGTAAAGACAGTGTCATCACTCAGTAGTTTTGTATTGATCCAGTAGGCCTAGTTAGGACAGCCTAGACAAAGTTTTGTCTGGGCTGACCTAACTGGGGATACAGAAAAACTATCAACTAATAAACTATTGAAGGAGGAAATATCAAATATTTATCGTATCGGATGACGATTCGATGTAATTTTTGTACATTCGACCCTGAAATGCCTTTTCTAGGCTGTCCAGTCCATACCGGTGATAAAATTGCCTTGAGATATTTTACCACCGGCCGGACAGTTGTTGAAATTACATTATATTTTTAACCAACTTAGAAAAAAGTGGTTCTATATTCATCTGTATCTATGTCTTTATTAATTTATTTATTTTTATTCAGGCAACGCTACAAAAACACATAATAAAACATTGTATGTTCTTCGATTTCTCCGTCAGTTGTGGACTCATTCTTCTACAGTTATAGACGTAAGAGGTGGTCCCATAAAAATGTAATCACGAAGAATTCGTATTTAATTCGCAATACTAAAAAAAATACAGTTAAAAACTATTTAAAAAAAACTATTTCAATGCAGTCTTTCAAAACTATAAAATTATTCATTATTTAAATTGTTATTTTTAATGCCCCTCTGTTACGTACAAGCCAATTTTAATAAACACAAAAGTATTTAAAAACTACAATCTTTCGGTTAATTAAAGATATCAAGCCGATCTTTAAAGAACAAATATAAAAATATCAAATTAAAACCGAGATTATTCTGATTACTAGACTTGTAACCTGCCAGGGGGTCAAGATAACAATGAATGCCACTGTACATGAAGCCGGAAACACACTATTGACACGTCACGCGCCCCGACAACACTCGTGAGTTGAGTATCAGGGTTCTTTTCCTGTCATGCGGATTTCCGCCCGCTTGTGGGTCTGGTCCGCGGGCCACCCAAAACCTATATTTGATCCAGACAATCCGTGTTGCGCGTGCGTGTGGCCTGCGTGATAAAAACAACAATATATAACGGAACGGAACAATATATTATAGGTTTCTGGTGGCCCGCGCGCGGACCAGATACGCATCAGAAATCCGTATGACAGGAAAATATCCCTCATGTTGTTTTAATGTACCATAACCAAAATCACATATATATCGCCCTAAGCGATGATACGTCGGTTATTTACAAATGATTCTGGTCATATAACATTTATATTAAATTCAACTTGACACGCATCGCGCTTCGTCGGGTCGCGTGGCGTTTCAATAGTGTGCGGAACCCTTAATCCCTTTTCATGCAGCTGGACTTTCTAATTTATTCAGAAGATTATGTTGACTGAGTTACGAACAGTACCTATACAAAAGTTAAATCATAACTAGTTAGGTATGGTATAAGTGTAATCAAAGCTTGCAATGCTATAATTTTGTCTGTATCAAGCAATATTGATCTTACTCGAATTTGCAAGGCGCCGCGAAAAAGTACCAAGACGAAGAATCTTTTTCATGTACTTCTTAATTCATAAGACATTTCATTAGTTATTCTTATTTTCAATAATGATAGAGGTATAATCGGATGATTTGAGATTCGTTTACCCAACAAAGTAAAAAATAAATAGGACAGCGGCAAGACAAATTAAGACATCCATAGGATATAAATGTGGAATATTTTGTTTCCGCGGATTGCTTCATTATATTTCGAGCTTTCATCTAGTTTTTTCATAATCCCAAATTTTCTTATATACTCGCGGTCTTTTCAATAGGTAAAGGTACAGTTTGAAGTGTTTTCTAATTTTCCTTTTTTTCTTTTATTTTTCCTTTTTAAATGATTCTTCATAGAGTTTTTTCTAAGATTGTTGAGTTAGTTAGCGCTATAAATAGTTACCTATGCAAAATTGTATTCGTAGGCAATATTCCTGACTTATGAATATTGGAACCCACCATAAAGGGCTTCATATTGACACATTTATACCTATGTCAATTCATTACGTCGACGAATATTCAAATACGTTGCTCGACTGATTTACTTGAAAACGTCTCTAACTCTATTCAAAGAGAAAATCTTGTTCAAAGTGACTGAATAAATGAAATGTTCACGATTGAGTGTTTCACTGGTTTCCCTTGATGTGAAATTACCTTTTGACTCTTGAAAAATGGGTTCTTGCAAGCCGATTGACTTTTTCTAACAACAAACGCTAGTGGTCCCGTACCGGTATACACATTATTATCGAAAATAAACATTGTAAATAGACTCTCGTTTAATAAACAGACGATGTGCCGTATATATTGCATAGTTAATCAATTAATTGCTTAGTAATGTAGAAAAACTAGATAAAGTAAAAGTCAAACGATCAAGTTAATAAAGATTTATGTTGCCTGCACAAATTAGAACTTAAATTAAGTAAGCGGTATACTCCAAAGGTAAGCTATAAAATTGAACCTTTTCTAAATAAGTTTATTGCTTTGTTTGTGGCAGTTTCAATAAAAATAAATTCAATAATACTCTTTTGCTAACTGTGTATGACGGCTGTGGCTATTGCCTTTGGTTTTAAATATTGGTATATTTTACAAAGCTGCTCAAAAAACGAGTAGGTATAATACTCCCATGATTCATGGATTGTATGCGTTTCGTGAGTTTTTATTATGTATTTTTTATTTATTCTATCGTATCTTTTAAATTAAATGGTAGAACAGATTTGTACATTTGTTAGGTTATATATCGTTAAAGTTTTGCTGGAAGAGAACTCTTTTAGGGTTAAGCTTGCCTTTGTTATAAATTTTGTAGTATTAATTTTTCGTACAAGAAGAATATATAAATAAATAATAACTGAGGAGGCTCTATGTTCGGCTGCATGTATGTTTTTTATCTATGGTCGTCGATTTTCCCTCCCTAAACCTCTCGCAAACATATAGGACCAGATTCCAAACTTAAACTTAGCTTATCGAGTCCCGATGTAATCATAATTACTATAAAGTTAAGAGATTCGAAGTCGGTTTAGTTTTTTCAAAACAATCAAATTAGAAACAATGTTTCTGGTTGCTGAAATGTTACTGTGGGGACTATCCAGCATAAGTTTTAATATTGTGTTTTTTATTTTTATTTAAACGCATTCCTGGGCAAACAATTTATGAAAATTTGGGCACCCAACATGAGCTTATCAATCACATATATACATGCTTATAGGGCTCATGTATCACGACAACAAAAGAGGGACAAAAAGATGGAATAACAACCAATTTGGATAAAATATTTTTAAAACCAGTGAACATTTAGACTCTCTGATGAACACTTAAAAAAATGAGTTTACGCATTGAAATGCGCTCCTAAACCTTTAGCTACAAATTGAACCATTTACGGTCGGACTGTTTACGATTCTCGATAATGTTCGTGCCATTAAATTGACATGAATATATGCAAAAGGCTGAGGCTGCCACCGACCGACATTTAAAATTACCGTAAAAATGAACATGGAAGGATATCTGTCAACTACAAACTTCTAGCACTGTTTAAAGGTTATTTTTTCTGTGACAGACGTAATCGTGTGAGCCCTTATGAACAAATTAATTGAACAAATATTATAGAATTTAAAAAATATAGCCTTGTAGCCCTCGAGAGTATAAGATATCATAAGTAAGTACGATAATGTAAGGATTCTAACTATACAGTATTAATATATTATAATCTCTGACGATACCCTATACATCGAAATCTGGTCAGGCATTCACATTAGAACAAAGAAACTCTAAAAAATTATGCTCCTTTTTTTAAAAGCCCTGTAAATAAGTAGCGTTTCATACAAATATCATATTCTACGTTCCGAGGTTTCATACCGAGGTATTTCTACATCGTACTGACTGACACAGCAATATATACAGTGATGACATTTATCAGTGGGCGGGCAGTGTTCATCGAAATCGAATACCTATTGGTTTATTTTTAGATCTGTTCAAGTAAACTGTCAGCAAAGTTACCATCAAAAGAGGTCGTATTGCGGAGAGCACTTTGCGAGCCTTTAATCGTGGACAGTCACTTGATTTGTGGTTTTGAACTGTGCACAAACAAGAGCTGCGGTGAGCGCGCTGGCTGCCGACACCAATCGCCACAATGTCCCACCCCACTCGTGTCCCCACCGATTACAAGCTTTACACAAGCAAATACAGCAGTTTCTGCGTGGGCACGTATCGGTACTTGAATCTATTGATTGCTTTGTTTTGTGATATCTAGTATTTTACTGTAATACCCTGGCGTTCAACATCTTGAGGATTCTTTTTGCATTGGTAATATAAAATAACAACTTCTTTTTTATTTCAATGAATTTTCGTTTTAATAAGAACAACTATAAACCGTTGTTTTAAATTAAAATAGTTCAATTCTTAGTCTCTTAGACACTAGAAGCTTATATCCCTATATAGATAGGTCTATTCTATACTAAACTAAAACAATGTCAATTTTGCGTCAATATTATATACCAGTAAGTATCTTCATATATCAGAAATATTGACACTTTACTCTCTTTTACTTCCTCTCCCAATTTCAAAAACAATAATGGATATGACAACTTATAATTAGTGTGTAACACTAACTAAGGCACTTAGATGCGAATGAAAAGGCACTCGGTAGCGTTTCGAGCGAAACTAGCGTAAACAACGTGTCACGCCGAACCTGTGACGTCATAATACTTTAACAATACCCACAACATAATAACAGACATACATACGTTTGAGGCGTTTGAACTAAAACTTCAATGAACTTGTCTATCTAAGCTTTTTATCATCCATCCATGACATATCTAGGCTTATGTATTGAAGTCGTTGGGATTTATTTTGAACTAGCGACCCGCCCCGGTTTCGCAAGATTTTCGATATATAAACTTTCTTCTTGAATTATTCTATCTATTGCTGAAAACTGCATTATAATACGTTGAGTAGTTAAAAAGATCTATGCGAACAGACAGCGGAAGCGACTTCATTTGGACATAAATAAATACAATACAATACAAATTAAATGTGTATTGTATTGTATTTATTTATGTTTAGTATAAAAAAATTATACTACATCTATAGGCAGGTACGTAAAGATGAGAGACTCCTATTATTAATGAAAAAGCGCAAATTGTCCATCAGTGGACTAAAATGATCTGATGACGTTTTATGGCCAATTAGTATGTTCAATTATTTCTATCTCTACCAATAGTCGAACCCATATTTTCATGAGAGTTATATCATAAGGTACTTTGGCTTAATTAGGCAAATCAACAATTTATCGAACTAGGCTCAAACTTCTTCTTTTCTAAGACATTCCTTAACGTTTTAGTAAAACGTCTCATTAATATTCAAGCGGGCCCTACTTAAATAGATTTAGGTCATCTTGTCTCATCCTATTCGAGCAATTAGTGATAGGGTCAATTAATTTGGACCGTCGGTTACAGTTTCTCAATTTGCTTGTAAATGCCAACTTAAGTTAATGCTTGAGAGGAGAAAATAGACCAATGAGTGTTAAGAGGCACTCGTGGGAAAATGGATTTAAAAGAAAAGTTTGAAGTAAAAAATATACTCTGAATCGAATTTGTTAGTGTAATAGAATTGAAAATAAGCGTAGAAAAGCCGTCCACCTGCGCCACGCCCGGGAAATATTATATATAGGTATTATTGTTATTTGAAATATTTCAATACAATTTCGCCTTAAAATTTATTCTCACCCAGCAAAACTTTAGGGGTATCTTCAGCAGATTTAAATGTTATAATTCTGATACAGCCCTACAGCCTAATGACCATCTCCCCTGTCGCCACTGGCTCTCAGTCCCATTTGTACTCAGGCCTTTTTAAATTAAAAGTATCTTATCTGTCGGCTAAGCGATAACCTCGATGATGTAAATAACTTTGAGAATTACGCATATAAATGGTGCCCTTACTTAGCAGAATATCGCTATGTAGAGGGAACATGGTATGATGCTCGTAAAATTAGCATTTTGTATAGAATCGCCGCCAATTAGGTTAGCGACACGAAGTCTACGGTTGAGCGCTTGCGTCAGACTTTGTGTCACTACTAACTCAGCTTGTATTAGTTAGGACTGAAACTTGAACGAAGTAAGAAGATATTGAGAACTTGCAAATAAAGAGAACTAACTTCTACCAATATAAAGCTAGGCGAGGTTATTCATGAATGAAAAGCTATCTTTCATAAAACTATGCGTTTTAATATAATCTACCACCTGTCACTGTGCGGGTTTACGGATAATTACGCTACTGATTGCAGTCCCGGACATTTTGCATAATACACGGACTTGTAGAGTCAATTACCTTCTGCCCCGCTAGCATACATTCATTCTGTATATTATTTCAGTCAGGAATAGCATAATGTTCATGCTTAGCGAAGCCTTGTCTCAGCAAATGACGCTGTTGGAATGCTGGGGATATATTAGTTACTTTGGCAAAAAGTTCATTTGCAGTTACGCTTTATTAGTGGTTTATACTTAGGTACTCCAATGATTAGGTTTTTTATCGGTAGATGGTAGTAGCGATTTTTGATGCATTTTAAAGAAAAATATCGCTCGATATAATGACAGCTTTTTTACAAGATCGTATAATAACAGCTTTTTTTAAAGGATATATCACGTATTCTAGGCAAACTAGGTAAAAAAGCGATGATTTTTTCAATTCTTTGAAACATAAAAGTCAGTGCATCGGGTACGAACTACAAAGCTGCCGTGTTTTTACCTGTGTCCTGAATGATATGTAAGTGCACCATGAAAACGGGATATATAAATATACAAAATGTTTGACAAGGTTGATCTTGTTTAGAATCAGCGAGCCCGCATTTTATCTGTATAATCATGCGCTCTGAAGTCCGCCTGCGCTATGGGCAGGACTCAGGATATGCACTGAAGTATTGCATTCAACTAGTTCACATGTTTAAAACCCATTTCGGTTGCAAATATTAGCGAGCTCCTTTTTTTTATTCTAAAAATAAAAATAAACTCGCCCACAACACAACATAAATGTATATTTTAAAGGGCATTGTATACGCTTCTCCAACAAAGCTCGATGCGAGTTGCAAAAACCATAAATAAATCAAACAAATTGTCAAACATAACCTTTAATATCGCTTACTACAAAATATCAGATTTTATATAATGGATAAAAAAAAGCTTGAAACGAGATTTTGCTCCAACTCGAAAACGAACAACCCTAACAAGGTAAAGGTATCTAGTTTGCTTCATACCCCTCAAAAAAAATTATGTGAACAAAAAATCAAAGTGATCACTTTATTTCCTAGTTTTACTTATGTAATTTGAAGAGTCCTGCTCTTGGACTCTTCAAAAAATTCTAGGGAGTAAAATAAAACATTTTGATGTTTAAATATCGCCATGTGAGAACACGCTCACCCTACGCCTACATCTCTGTCTCCGCATAATTTTCATTTCTTGTTCAGAATAAAAATCCTTGACCATTGCCAAGTAGGTTGAGAATACAAAGGAAGCTAGGGCACCATATTTACATTGTTTCATCCACGTCGCCGCCTCGGTAGGTTTTCATTGTCAGCAGATATTTTTTTGTTACGTTCAACCTGAATCTTGAAATAAATCTATAAATAGACTCAACCCGCGGCGTCTCACATTGTTACTTTCGTACACAATAGAGAGTTACAAACACTACATTTTGAGTCCCTCAAGGAATAAAGTTCCCTCATAACATGAATTTGTAAGAAAAGTTATAATTGATGTGATAACTTTATTTTTTTAGTTTTTATAGACGTTTAATAAATATTAACTAGATGTGCTCCTTGGCTTCGCCCGGGTGGAATTCTATGTGTCAAATGGTTTATAAACCTTTTATCTATCTCTTAAAATCTTCTCTATCTATTAAAAACCTTATCAAAATCCGTTGCGTAGTTTTAAAGAGCTAAGCATACATCCCGGAACCTGGAGGAGACTTTCACCACTCTAAGTTGTACTGCCACAGAGCTATAGTTTAAATTCAGTATATAGATAAAAATGTAATTAGTTGTGGTAGTAAATCATTAGTAAATAAAGCTTTTTTATTTTATTAATATATAAGCACAAGACAGACAGACAGCGGGAAGCGACTTTGTTTTATACTATATAGTGATAGGCATTTCTCGTAATATAGGAATGGATTCATCTAAATATCATCGTTCTAAAAGGTATCTACTATTTTTAACACAACCTTTATATAGCTGAATGTGACAAAAGCGATAGCCTTCCTCACCTGTTCGACCAAATTAAACTTTAACTCGGTCGGTCAGGCTAAGTATAACCCGGCTCTAGTTAGCCAGGCTGTGGTAAGAGCACGTGGTTAGGTAATCTTTAAATACTTTATTTAATGGGTTTCTATAACGTGGTTTTTCAGAACATTTTCTTGCAGAACGTCAATCGATAGTAGATATGCCGTCATATTATGATAATAGGCCAGTGTCCTGAAAAAATCTACTAAGTCCGTCAGTTAGATTATTAGAAGATATTGGACCCGTGTTTTTTCTTTTGTCAATTAAACAAAAAATATGAAGATATAGCCAGTTCGAGTTCCGCTTGACGTCACGTCTCGCTACACTTTTTAGTCGTCGACGTCACGAGCCCCCACTCCTAAACTTTGACGCGCTTTATTTTTGTAAGTATTTGTTTGATTGACAAAAGAAAAAATACGTGTCCAATATCTTCCGATAATCTAACTGACGAACTAAATAGAAATATGTATATATTTTTTACCCTATTCAAATTACGAGCTTTTAGGAAAGGTTTTTTGAAAAAGGTTTTAATCCTTTACTTCTGTTTTTTTTTCTTGAATTGCGGTTTTAGGATTAAAAAGAACACTGGGCAAATAAAGACTTACCAAAAAGTTAGACCACAACGTCTAAAATGGTGTCTTTGCGTGTAGTAAAGACGACGTCGTATAAAATTGATCTAGGTACTTAAATAAATGTGCTAGAAGTTCTAGCACATTTATTAATCATGTCGCGTGCCAATAGAAATGTATTGTTATTTGTTTATTTTATTAAAACCGTTATCAAAATTAATTATTATACATTAATTAAAAGAAAACAGTATAATTATCATATAGGTACATACAATAATCATATTATTGAATGTATAAAAAACTGTACTGTATCCGAACTACTTTATGCTTCGTATTCCAGATTCTCTAAACATTTCTTTATACTACCTACTAATATTTGTATTTTGTGATTCATCTTTAAAAATTTAGAAAAAATAGACAATTTGAAAAAGTAATAAGTGCGAGTATAGAGTATTTTATTAAATGCTAGAATTTTATTTCGTTCCATTTAATTCCATTCCATTCCGTTCCATTCCATTCCATTCAATTTCATTCCATTCCATTCCAAACCTTCCCTGGACTACGACAAACATTTCAAAACCAAAATCAGCTAAATCGGCCCAGCCGTTCTCGAGTTTTAGCGAGACTAACGAACAGCAATTGATTTTTATATATAAGATTATGATTATGTGGATTGTGCGTTCCACTCTGAAGGAACGAATGGACGGTGGCAAAGTATATGCTCCTTACGTCACTATCCCTCTGCCAAGGCCTGCAAGGTGTCATAGTATATCTTGTATTGATTACAAGTAGATAAAATTGCCTAAAAGGGTTGTTTTAATTCGACGGGTTGTCAATTTATTATGAAGTTTCGTAAGTAGCGGTTCGCGTGATACGCACGCATAATTGAATTGAAACTCACGTCAACTGGAGTACACTGCCAACACGGAACGCGCCTATTACCGCCCGCTTGGAGCACGCACAGATCAAATTGGCAGACGATACGCAGTGAATGTAGAAGCTACCATTAAAGCATCATTTGGAAATTTTGCCAGCTTTTTGGTAATAATACGGAAAATATGCTTTGATTTCATTTCAATCAGTGCTTTGACAATGAAATGCTTTTGTTTTTCGCGCAATAGGTAATATGTTTATTCTACAATCTTGCTTTTTTTATTTATACCTGCCTCGTATTAGGGCCTAGTATTACCAACTGTATTATTTAAAGGTCAATGTTCTTCTGGTCTGTACGATTTTAATAGCGTTTTAATTACTAGGCACTGGTAGTTGTTTTTAGTTTTGAGGCTATTGTGTAATAAGTGCTGGTTATTTTTGTAAGTCATCAAAATATTGTGGCATGTAACCTTGTACAATTTTAAATGAATCGAGAGCTCCTAATTTATTTTTAATAACACTAAATACCGTAAATTTACATTAATTATTAAGGTCATAATGTAACCATACCTTTAACCTCAGTTCGTAACTCTGTGCTTATGAATATAACTATTAATAAAACTCTAATAAGTCAAAGAACTAATAAGTTTAAATATATAATATATGGGTATATTTAGCGGTAGGATTAAATAGAGTTAGTAGTAAAGGTTATTACCTGCCTTTCTGGGTACAAATTCCTTTATGAAAGGAATTTATACCTAGAAACCCACTTTGTCCTATATGCTTAGCACAGCTAGGCTATTAAAAATATAAAAATATCGAAGTAATGTATAATTATTATGTATATCAGTCATCTAGTACCCATAACACAAGCTCTGCTTAGCTTGGGACTGTGTTGCCGCGTGGTTTATCCAGCATTATTTATTTGTTAACAAAAACACTACCTACTCGTACATATTTAAAACAACGTACCGCGCTGTCTCTGGCTATCTGAACGCGATAAACACAAGAACTAGATAACGAATGGATTTTCATAAGTTTTTCATCGAGTTTTTTTGGCGTACGCCGCGTAAACCGATTGAGTAGTTAGGTAAATTAAAAGAATGAATGACGAAATTATTATTCCTGTAAATTTATTTAAAGCTGCTCTGTTAAACTTGTAAAGCCGGGGAATGTTGCTAGTTATAATAAATGTGATACCTAAGTACTACGTGTGGCTATCAAAATGTTGTTGTGCTCGTGAGTCTTCAGAGGCAATCATTTAGGGAAGCACTCAGCGTTCAGGTCAGGTGCGTGTAAATTCAGCGCTCGGCTAAAGATAATTTAATTCGTCCATTCATGGAGGTGCGAATTTGCAAGTGCGTATCGGAGGGCGCGGCGCCCTCGCCCGCACCCCCTGCAACCCCCTCCCCGGCCCTTTGCCCGCGACCCTAGCGATGACGTCAACGGCCCACCGCCACCCGATTATAAATATAGCCGTTTCGATAGCACGCCACAGGTTTTGGCCCTTTCGGTTCTTGAACGATAAACTGTAGCTCATTTTTTTATTCTTAGGAACTTATAAAGAACTACGAATACTTTCTGTAAGTAATTTAAGATGTAGATTATTTTCTTTAAGGAAACTTCCATGAAGTTTACTTACTTTTTTGATTGCTAGTTGCGTAGTTGTGCACGCAACCGTTCATATTATTTTATTTCACTTCATTAGATTTATGTGCTTTATTTTTATCGCTTCAGTTAAATAATTCAGGTCGTGGAAAGGTGAATAAATCCTTTATTAACCTTTTAGCATTTTCAAGATGATCTCAAAAAGTCAGCGCAAAGAAAGTAATAATATGGCCTTTGAATTTCGTTTCCAACTAGTAATTGTGTTTGAAGAGCACCGAGAAAGAGCCAAAAAGCCCGAAGCCTGAAAACTCTTGAGTAGCTTCATTTTTACCGACGAATTTTCAGTTGATTAGTACTGGACGAAGATTTAGTTTGAACAAGTTTAGTCTAACTTTGCTTCTTGAGATAGGATTACATGGCGAAATCCAAAACCATGAGAGTTGATAAAAGGTGAAAAAACTGTCGGCTCAATTGATCAGAAAATATACCTATTTAGATTTTTGATGAAAATCATAGTAGTTCGAAAGGATTATTTAATATTTTCAGATTGATACCTAGGAGTCATGACCCCTTTCTCTTTAACTCATGAGAGTTTCTGATTTGGCCATCAACTCCCATCTCAAGAAGCCATCCTGTATTTAGATTTAGTAGCCAACATTCAAAAATGGAATATATTATATAGTTTCGCCCTGTGCAGCCTTCATTTCAAGTTGTACTTTTTAATTACTGGGGGATCAATTGTTCCTGTGGGCAAAGCTGTAAATATCGTAAAAGTATTATTAGGTAGAGTAATATGAAACGAGAAAAAAATTATCTACGAAGTTGTGTGTAATGAAACATCAATAATGTTAAACTAATCTTATAAGAATATCTGCCTTTTTATCCGTAATTTGAGCGACACCTGTATCGCTCTATTACTCGCAATAACAATGTGTTTAGTCTTTTATTCGTTAGTGCCTACGCGTTATTCGAACTCCGGCAAATATTTCCCGATGTGGAATTATTACTACTTATATTATTAATAGATACATATTATATGGTTATTTATATTATTAGGTATTATTATAATATGATTAATTGAAAAAGTATACATAATTTCAGATATTATTTAACAAAGATACCAGTATTTTTACACAAAAAATCTGAAATCTCTCAAATTTTAGATAGACTCTTCTACTGAAACCGCTACGCAAAATCATGAAAGCGATAATAATACCGTTTGTGAATATTGAATTTTTTGATATTTTCCTGTTCGGTTCAGTCATCGCAAGCAACAAATAAGATAAAAGAAAACTTTTATACTGAAAGTCAGTGAGATAGACGCAAACGCTAGCACTTAGACCACAACTAATTTGTTTTTATTGTAAAACTTTCCACATTTTCAGCATCCTCAACGGTAATGCTGACTGTGGTGCGTCGGTTTTTACCAATGTCCCAAAATAGTGTCACAGAATATTCGTATTCTCGAGGCCCATTTTGTAACAAAGTTGTGATTTGTAGTTTAATGAGTTGTCGTAGGACCTATACGGAATCCCTACAAGGTACTACAGGTTGCAAAAATCACTGAATGTAAGCGGGCAGCATACAACCGGTCGTTGTGTCGATTTTTAGAAGCCTGTAGGCGATGTATTTTACCTGAGATGATGATTAGTAACAGTTGTTTATTTGTTCCAGGGTTAAAGTTAGAGGAAAAACTCGAAAAACTTACCAGAACTGAAGAGCAAAATTAAAAGAAACTTGGCTGTCGAATAATGCGGTCGGGGTGGCGCTTATCGTGTGAGGTGATCGGCGCTTGCACTTAATAGCAGCAGAATGGTGTTGTGGTGGGGGGCGCGGGTGAGCTGGGCCATGCGCGTTTGCTGCGTGTGCGTGCTTGCTCTTGCGATGCGCGCGAGTGGCGAGGGCGGGCGATGGAGGTCGTCGGAACTGGTGCGCGCGGCCCCCCTACAGGCCCTCTTCGACCCCCCGCCTCCCGCTGTACCCCGCGATACCTACCCGCTTGCGCACGTGGTCCGACGCCGCGCGCGCAACAACAAGCGCGCCAACCACCAGATCCCGAAGGAGATAGCCAGCCAGATGATGCTGAGAGCCGCGCGATCTAGCCGAGCTTACGATGTACCGCAGATTGGTGAGTCTTAATTTTAGTTTTCAAAATACCAGTACTTTTTTATACAAGGGTGCATCATATCGTCATTGTATCCTTATCACTGGATCACGATAGCACTATCGTGAAGATGAACGGACAGATGGATGGAATAGGCCTATATTATTTTATTTGGAAGCAGCTTGTATGTAGGCATTTCCTCCTTGTCCAATCGATCTTCCCTTCAGCCATAGCTTCCGTTTTCTCTGATTTAATACATTTATGTATTAGGAAATGCCTCGAATGATTTAAGTTATCTGCTGGGAATATCCCAAATTACATCAACTAATATACAACGGACCACTACTATCCATCCGGACGGGAATAAACATTAAGTTAAAGGTACGTTTCCTCACAATTTTAAATCAAATAAACAATTAATTTTATGGGATGATCCGCTAATCTTTGTACTGTACCTCGAAATACTAAAGTGTGTTGTATTTCACAAGTATGTCATATAACGAGTATGAAACGGAATGTACACAGAAGACTGCATTTTATTGCTGGTTATATCGTACCAAATCTCGTAGTAAGTTTCGTAGCCACTTTCGTAGCAAATCTCGTAGCCCCTTTCGTAGCGCGACTCGTAGCACTTATCGTAGCCGCGTGCGTAGCCACGTAGCACTCGTAGAAACTAAAGTCAAGTTTTACAAATAACTGGAATTGAGACTCAGCTCTCACACCACTATTGAAACTTTTATCTCCGTCAATGATTTCAGGAAGTCGTTTGGTGGCCTGAACTTGTTTACAAAACAAAACGGTCAGTGACATACAATATATATTACTTATAAACAAAAAAAATTGGAAGGTTTAGGTATTCGCAAAATTTCATATGTACCAGCGTTCCTATCTTCCATCCACAGGACTTGTTCTTTAGTTGATTTTTTTTAGACTAGGTATATACAGCATAATAATAAATAAATAATGCTGGACAATTCACACAGCATTATCTAGCCCCATGGTAAGCAGAGCTTGTGTTATGGGTACTAGATAACTGATATACATAATACAATATATTACATAGATAGATATTTTTTATTATACATAGAAAACGACCAGAACACCCGGAACAAATATCTGCAGATCGTACACACAATTGTTCCGAGGCGGGAATCGAACCCGCAACCTCCTGCGTCGCAGGCGGACCTTCGCCCACCGCGCCACATCGGTCGTCATAAGTATAAGTACTTACCAAAACTCACCAACAGACATGACGTGACAACCACCCACGGTGACAATCATTTTCATTTTATTCACTGCAAAATAAGGGTTATAGGTAGTAAAGTTACCGTTTTAATTTAAATGGCGGCAAGCTGTTTATTGTGAGCAGATTTTGCAGGAGCCATTGTACTTTTTTTTATTGTATTTTTTTTTGTGTTTTACAGAGAGTGCAATAACTTAAACTTAGTTAGATACAATTTACGTGACGAAACAGTACGTAATAGGAAGCGTACTAATTTATGCTTAATGAACCAATAAATTACGTAATATTAGTACGCTTCCTGTTCTAATTTATGCTTAATGAACCAATAAATTGATTGTTTTTTATTTGCTTTCAAAATAGAAAAGCGAACGCCCCGCGCGGGGAAGGCGAGAAAGAGAGGCAAGAGCCGTGGAATAGCCGGCCCACGCTCAATTTCACTGTCCTTTATTTATAAATTAGTTTTTGTCTGAAACAATATTTATTTTCAATAAAATAAAACCGTAATATTCTAAAGTATTTAATAAATATTTTATTAAAATAAATTACTACCAATTAAAATGCTTTTTCCGGAAAAATATCTTTGTAAAAATTAAGGTTTAGAGAAAACTTTTCGAATTTTTGTATCGAGTCAAGTTTAAATCGTGTTTCGAGTCCCATAACTTACTAACAAGAATCCTAAACTTTGATACTCAACAAAAATAATAATAACTTTAATGTTATTTTGCCTGAAAATTTATGATTCGTTCGGTCAAAACTTGGGTTTTGAGATTCTCTTTACCTTAAAGCGACCGCACCGTATGATGCGATTAGGCCGGCTAACTACCCGGAGTAGAATCCTTTTAGTGCGGGTAATTCCAGTGCAATAGTGCAGTAGCGGTGAGCTAGAGTGTGACTGGAATCTCGATTATCTTGCCAGGCTGATAATAGCGGATAGAGTTGAAACTTGCCGGTTATAGAGTTTTATTTATCTCTGTACTCACCTCATGGCTTTACTCTTTTTTCGGTAGGTACATAAAATAGTTAAGCCTTACAAAAGACATCAATGAATTTGATATTATTTAGTTATATGGCATTAACACATTGGTATAAAAGAATTGAAGTGTGTATTCGTTTGAAAATATCGTTTTTGCCGTTCTGAAATGGTAGCTATACGGTGGGTATAGTTGTCGAGGGTTTTAATTTTTTTTTAATTAGGTATCCAATGTTTACCACTTTCCCATTTTAATGCTCCATTTACATGATGGCGGAACCGTGGCTAACCTAGACTAGCACAGGCTGTCGATATCATCGCAAAGTTAACCACTGGACCGTCCAGCCAAATCAAAATTTTCTCGCAACAAATGTGGCTTGGACGTTCCAGTGGTTAACGATGACAAAAGTAAACGCACAAAAAATTATGTCAATGTCCCTTGGCATTCACAATTAAAGCTGAAATTGTGTTTTTTTCGTATTGGAATACAATATTTCAGTAACGTTGGAGAAGAGGAAAATAACTAAAATAGATTTTAACGAGAATCATTTTATATTTATAGGTTTTTGAAAACTAAAAGCGTACTACAAATTGTTCACTCACTTTCAACACGTGTGGGCCTTTACTTGGACCATTATAGCCGTATGTCTCTCGCCCCCGGCACATGAGCAAGTAATCAAAATTACGTGAAAGGTCAACTCAAACTGTTTTCCTCATAAAAAAGATTGTTCAATTTAAAAAAAAAACATTCTTTTATTCTCTACCCGGTGGGAAGGATAGAAGTAAAAATAAATCATGAATAAGCGAATAATTTGATATGAGGATTGAGATTCACCATGCAGATTGCAAGAAACCAACTAGCTTTTAATATACTTTAACTAACGCGATTTGAACACATAATTATAAGCACTAATGCAATGGGTATTTATCGCGTTTATTTACCTATTTTTACCGACGTTTCAACAGGTTTACACACTGTTGTGGTTACGGGAACTAGCTCTAACTCAACTAGCTTTTGTTGGCCACCGTGCCGAGCAACCTTTCATTATGTCGAGTGTCACTTCTAATTTCAGTCAGTGTGCAATTTGCTTAGCAGGTGGCAATGTCTGTCGTTGTCAAGGCACGTCCGGACTGGCGATCGCAGCCAATTATTGCAGCCAGCGGGGCTTGCGCGTGGTCATTAGGCTCTCCACCGAATTGCGGTTTGTAACGACCTCTAGTGGGACTCGTTTAAAACCTCAGCCATGACAACAATACGGTGGTATCAGCTAAAAATAAACTTATATTTTAGGCGGACGTGTCCAGCCGACCAAAATAAAGATACATATTATTTCAGTAATCAAATCAATGCCGGGTCCGGTTTTGTTGGTTGATAATCAACTGTTCTGTGTTACATTATTATATTATACTGAACCGAAAGTACAGAATAACTATATACCTCTAATATTAATATATTGAATGTTTTGGTGGGTGTCAATGTCAAGTCTTTGACGTTACCGGACTTGTATTAGTGTAAGACGCATTGGGCTGTAATCCGCCGGGTGATTATGTAACTCGCGACCGGTTTGCGACATGCGTAAATTAAGCAATCAGTGCTGTCAAACGTCAATTTTGACGTTGTAGCTGGTGTCAAACTAATACAAAATGGACGTTTGACAGCACTGATTGCTTAATTTACGCCTGTCGCAAACCGGTCGCGAGTTACATAATCACCCGGCGGTACTACATTAATTGCACTGTGATAGGTACAACCCAACCCAACCCTCAATTTTAATATATGTAGGTACTTATTCGAACAATTTCACTTCTCTCTCTTTCTCTCTTCTGAGCAATAGGAGAAACAAATGAGTTCCCGCGGCTCGAAAAAACGTCGCCAACACAAAGAGAATAAACGAATTATCTTCACCCTCCGGAAGCTTTTTGCTCGCATTCGCTTTAAATCGAGAAATGTATCAGTTGCTTCAAAAAAAATATGGCTTTATTGCTACTTACGAGTACGTCCTGCATTTTATTTTCATAATTGTTACCAGAGAGCGTTTGTTGTGTGTTTTTTGAATCATACGTCATACGATGGCTTATTTTGTATTCATCATCATTAATTAGGCCTATTATTTTAAAAAGGGATATTGATGAGCTTTGATCGGACTAATAGAGAACTGAAATGTAATAAGCTTCTTCTTTTTTCAAGACCAATTAGGTATGCCAGCGCTGGGGTTCAAGAACAATAAAACTTCTCGGCTTAGTAATACACAAAAACAGACCGAACTAAAAATACCCGATTAAGTTCTTCCTTTAGTTAGCCTTAAAGCACTAGACTAGAAATCCTCAACTACCCGAGTTCACTCCGCGAATCCTGTGAAGATCCCAGGAGTATTCTGCGCTTCTGGATGGAGTTAGGTAGGTTGGTTAAACTAGCAAACACACCACGCACAAAAGACCAATCGGAGTCTAAGTGCGGAAACAAGAGTACAACTACCATACCATACCATACCATAGCCTTAAAGTACCTCGCCATTCATGAGAAACTCATCGTGAAGGCTCACGTAGGTCTTGGCGCGTGGAGACCCTACCAATGTACCAGCTGGATTTTTCTCATCTTTTCATAATAATAATCTTAAGTACTTTCTATAAGTAATACGCTCCACATTATTTAATTCTTGGCGAAGTTAATGCCTCCCAGAATAAAGTTATTTTCTCTTGGGAACCTTAAAATATTCCCAGATTGAAGATAATTAATAATAATTTCAGCCAACAAATCTTGTGACGGCTCCTGAAAGCATAAGTAGCTATTCTTTGAAGTTCTTATCTTATTTAATTTTCTTAAAGGAAATTAAGTACCTTATCGTATTATGTTTTCTTACTTTATTGAGGCAAGAAATACCCGCAAAACTGAATTTTGAGGCAATTTGCCCTTATCAAGATGTAAGTATCTTCCTATTATTGTTATGTATTAAAATTAGTTTAATAATAAAATGGGGAAATACCGCAAAATAAATAAAATACCGAATTGAATGACAGTTGACATTGGTGCAGCCAATGGGCAATAAGACAAGCCGGTTTTCGAAAAAATATGCTACTAAAGTGTCAGAAATCTCAGTCCCATCCGCGTGTGACTAGTGCACGCGGGGCCTTCAAATTTCAGTCCCACCCGTGTGACTAGTGCATTTCAAGGGTTAAATTACTAAAGTTATTATATAAAATTTCATCTCACGCATAACAACAAAAAAGTTTCGAAGTAAAGTTTATTAAGTTTACCCACATAACATAATTTTCCATTATCATAAAATAATAAGTTTATGGGAGGATAATCCGGCTTACTCATTCACGACGAACAAACTTTTGCAAAAATAGCATTGTTTGGTTTTTCATGACGTGATAATAAAAACTTTACTTTATTACAAGCATCTGAATAATGAAAGCGTATGACACAGCCTAGCTTAAATATAGGTCGGTATGGCACCTATTCTAATAGTTATGGTTCTGATACTAGATAGATAATACTGTTATTTAAGAGTTTTATATGAGATATGGTTCAGTGATTCTGTTCTCTTTTCGTAGAAGCAGTGAAATCTAAGAATATTTCTGCTTCTGATTTATATAAAAAAGTTTAATTAACAAAGAAAGATCA
Organism: Eupithecia dodoneata; assembly: GCA_947044415.1. NCBI lineage: Eukaryota > Metazoa > Arthropoda > Insecta > Lepidoptera > Geometridae > Eupithecia > Eupithecia dodoneata. Next base: position 5,972,581 of record OX345665.1, read on the forward strand.
AGGAAAAATGCGATTCATTGCAATTTGCAAGGGCGCAATAGATTCCTACAAATAGCAACACATTAACATGAAAATAATACATAATTATAAGCATTAATACAACGGGTATTTATCGCGTTTATTTACCTATTTTCCCCGATGTTTCAACAGGTAAATAAACGCGATAAATACCCGTTTTATTAGTGCTTATAATTATGTGTTCAGATCGCGTAAGTTTAAATATAATTAAGAAAAGAATAGTCATATTTAGCACCATGTAAGTTATTGTATTAATATCTAAGTTGTGTATTATTAGGCATCATTTACACTCATAAACGGTAACACTATAAACGTGTAATTTGAGTAGAGTTCTCTTGGTATTGGCGTGCTTGTGCCTGACCGGATGCGAAATGCCAAGTGCTGGTCGTCATCAGTCACAGCAACAGGTCCATTATACCATTAGCCACTTCCGACAGTCGGCATAGCTTTACCTGTTAACAGACTATCATTAGCTGTTACCAAAATATCGAAAGCTTTTAGGCACCCTCTATGCCACGGGGATTTGCCACGTTCTTAACTTCGTTTGATAAAAAAAGGTTGTTATTAATTAGGTTAGATCATTTACGGTTTGATTTAAGTAGGCAGCGTAATAGTGGCACTTTGATTCGTGATTTAAGTAATGTGATTTAAATAATGATGCAAATTTATAAGAATTTGATAACCAAAAATTTTATTTTGACATTATTTTACTGTGTCACATACAGAAAAATCTCAAGTCTCATTAGCATTACAAACAAAAAACGTAATCTTTATCTGTAGAGTATTAATTCGTAGTAGTTGCGATGCCATAGTCAGGCATACAGATACTCGTCTAACCAATAACAACCCTCTTTTATGTTAGGGTTCAACTTCAAATTCTTATTTTTATGGTTCGCTGTGTCTGTGTTACCACAACTCTGCCAGTGTCCGTGTGAAGAATCATAAACTTTAGTAGAGAAAAAACAGAGAATGAAATTTTATTAATGATAACTAAACAGTTTCAAATGGCCACTGAAATTCTAATGCTAATGCTGTGAAAGGAGTTCATTGTGACACTTAAAGTAAAGAAGAGAACACTGAATTCATTAAAAAGGTATGTAGTTTAACAAGAAGGAAAGAAGGTATTGTATGTAAGTATGTAGTTTAACAAGAAGAAAAGAAGGTAATGCAGTGTAAGAAGGTATTGCAATATAAGTAGGCCTCAATATATTTCTAAACCTTTAAACTTTAAATTTAAATTATACATTGAACATAACGTGAAAATAAAATCTAACTTCCAAAAAACCAAACCCCATAACTGTCATAAGTACCTTGCTCATAAAATACTCATAAACCAAAGTTGACAGAGTACAGAAATGAACGAATTTAAGGTGAGATAGAAGGACTTTAATTTAGAATTTTCGGCACGGAGTTAACCTGTCTACAAAAACCTCGTCCAGTGGGCGCTGAGTCAACCGCTCCAACAAAGGCTTTGTGGCACAGAGTGGCTGAAAGTGATTCAGTCTGTACCGTCATACCTTTAGGTATTTCGAGTGCTTTTTAAAATACAACGTGGCTTTGTCTTACTGTTATTTGATTTTCACATCTTCTATTGAACTCGAAAGTGATACTTTCCTTGACGACCTATGTGGTGCGGTGGGCGAAGGTTTGCCCGCGACACGGAAGGTTGCGGGTTCGATTCCCACCTCGGGACAAATGTTTGTAAGATCTGCCGATATTTCTTCCGGGTGTTTTGGTCGTTTTTCTATGTATAATAAAAATATATATCTATGTATTGTATTAGTATATCAGTTATCTAGTAACCATAACATAAGCTCAGCTTAGCTTGGGGCTAGATAATGCTGTGTGAATTTATTGTCCAGCATTAAATATTTTTTAATTATTTCCTAAATGTTTCAACAATTTGAAAAATGTGTAGTGAAACGGCAATTAATATGACGAGCGTTCGTTATGTTAGACCAAAACATGCTGACAAAGCTTTGGTTGAGTCAAATAAATAATTTCTGTTTATTTTCATTCTCATATTAGTCCAATGAAAATACACATACATAAATACGGTTCAAAATAAACCCCGATACGTTTAATATTCATTTATTCTCAAAAAGACTATTAAAGTCACTTACATGAGAACAGGATTCTTAGGTTAAGGGTTAACATATTGTTATTATTTTATTTGCTTTAAGGTGGCTTTCGTATCACGGCGGCCATGATAGGCCTATTGTGATCGCCACTTGTACGTTTCAGTCCCGAAGCCGTGGCGTTCATAGTTCGCCACTAACCCTTGCAGCTGCTAGGCACTGTAGGATTTTCTTCGGGGTGATGGCTTTCAGCTCGTCTGGGCTATGCAGATGCTTGCCCAGATGGATGCTGCGTTTGTGCATCAGTGCTCCACACTCACTTAGCAGATGGAGGTTATACATAGGTTGTGGTCATTCAATAGCTGGCTCATTTAATGTGTTCACTTAATAAGAAGTGACTTATCGTTTGATGACGCCACAATCGTTCATCGACTTCCTTAATGAAATCCCTATTACCCGACTACCAACGGAGTGGGGTTATTTTACTTTGAACGTTTAACGGGAAGGTAGTAAACAAAGGGAGGGCTTTTATTTTAACATGGAAAACGATCGGTAAGTAATCAAGGCAGGTATCAATAGAAAGATAATTATTATAGAGAGAAACAGTTATCAACAACATTTTATTTAATAAAAGAAATCGATTGCTCTCTCGTGACTTAACACAATAATTTCCCACAGTAATTAAATGTTGGACGCGATGGGATTTTTATTAGAACGGGCGTTTTGAAAAATGAAAGGTTTTTAATTGCAAAGCTGTTCTGCTCACCCTTCGGCGATAAAATTAATAATCACACTAACATAAATGCGAAAGTTTAGATGGATGGATAGATGTTTTTTATTTCTTCACGTTCACGTGTTCTTGTGTGGAGACCACGACTCGGTAAACGTAGTGTAGGACGCCCTCCGACCAGGTGGGATGACGACCTGCGAAAGACTGCAGGTAGATGCTGGATGCGGCAAACTGAAGACAGGGCGCTATGGCGCTCATTGGGGGAGGCCTATGTCCAGCAGTAGACTGATATAGGCTGTTGATGATAATGATTTCTTCACGCCAAATCTACTGAACGAATTGGGCTGAAAATTACCTGTATTATGTAATTAATTGTTATCCCATGAATATAAACAAAAAACCAACAATCGAACCTTTGAACGTATCCATATACAAACACGTAAAAACAGCGCGTAGCCACGGGTAGAAATTAGTGGGAAATAAACACAGAATTTTTATCGTTTCTCACATATTTTTCCCAACAGTAGGTACTGATCGGCTGATGATTCATCATCAGCCTATATTAGTCCACTGCTGGACATAAGCCTCCCCCAATGAGCGCCATAGCGCCCTGTCTTCAGCTTGCCGCATCCAGCATCTACCTGCAGTCTTTCGCAGGTCGTCATCCCACCCAACGGTTCTGCGTCTGCTTTGACTTTGACTAAGTCTTTGCTGTCTGTTTGTATATTTATCGCAGAGCAGAAGGTACCGTTGCACTTGAAATTTGTAAAGAGTGTGGCTGTTTTTTAACAATAAGTAATAAAATTAAATAAGGTAGGTACCTATACAAGAAACGTGTTTTACTACATATCTATTAAAATGTTTGACAAATACATAGAGATAGTGTTAAACTTACGATGGTATGGAACCCGTCATGTGCAAGTCCACCTCGCAATTAGTTAGCTTTATAAAAAAATCCAATTGATCAAGTTACATAAAATATCGAGAACTAGTTTCCAGAATAAACTTTACAACAATGTGCAATACAATTGTTAAAAACCGCTACGACCATAATATAATTCTGAAGTATAAAAGTTAATTGTTCACTATAATCCTAGCACGATTAATAGGCGGTAGTGTTCTTAGAATTTGCGTGAAAAGTTTAATATTCCTTTCATTAAACAAATGGAACAGTTTACCCAGTTTTGCTCACGCAACTTTAGAAAAACTACTAGTTAACAATTCAGGCTCAACTTCAACTTCTTCCTAGATGGCTCTGCGTCTGGATTGACGCAATTCTGCCAGTGTCCGTCTCATGATAGCATCGCAAGCTTTCTTTATAGGTAACACACTTGTATAGTTAAACATATGGCAATAATATCTATAATTAAGAAAATCATTAACTGTGAATCAACAAAATGTACAAATTGTAAAATTTGTAAAGAGAAGTGCGCGTCACGTCGTTATTCGACTTAAAATGAATATGGGCTTTACTAGAAAAGGTAGAAAAGCTTCAATTGGCTACTCCTGAGAGAGAACTCTGCAGATATTAACAACGTATTGCGCTGCAGAAAAGGACTGCATGAACAGCCCTCTTCTGCAGCACATATATGTACATCTTTAGTAAAAATACAAATTAATTTATTCATAAAAATGTCAGGTATACAATGTTGGGTCTTATAATTAGAGTATAAGTAGGTATTAGATTCACTACATCTTACCCTAGGGGCGTATGAATATATCTAGTGTCATGGTACAATTAATTTAGCGAGGTGTTTATTATTATATTTTTTATTATAATTAAGGTCCATTTTAATGTATGAGAAGTTATAAAGATTCGGTCTGATTGAGAATCTTTTGATTTGTATGAGTGTAAATAAAATGCAAATGACCTTTTCTAGGAAAGGTGGCAAGTCACGCGTGTTCAAAGTAGTTGTAAACGCCTACGCTATGCCATTCACCTAGTGACTATATAAAGCTAAGCTCCAAATCCTCATATTGAGGGTATCATTTCTATAGAGATTTTTATATCTTAGTAAGTTGGTAATGGTGAAGCTATGTGTGATCTTACAGCTATGGTGATTATTTGGGCAAAGCATCAGAATTTTCAGCGTCTTGGGGACGGTTCCGATTGGTATTTCTATGGATCAGTGGAGAATCCTCTAGATTGTGATGAAATAACTAGTTCTAATTTGCTTAGAATCTTTTAATATGTTTTTTTTTTATGTTTACAATTACATTCATTTGCTAATTACTGGACTGTGTGTGTCCAAGATTTTCGAAACGAATATTCTATCGTTTAGTGAGGTTCATTAAATTTCTTGCAACAGCGTCGGCAATTCATGGAGGAGTCTAGTAGATATTACTTTAGTGCTGGTTGGGGCATACTGAGGTAACACTGCTAAGCTGTTTTGCCAGATAAAAACACCGTACAAGGGTTCGTGTGTTTTGTTAATATACTACTAAAATCTTAAAACCAAGGCTAGTCAAAATACGTACATTTCAGATGAATTAAGTCTTGATCTTGGATACATCCAACTATGCTTTCATGTACGCTCTATCTAATAGTAATGTTGTGGAAACTTAGCTCTAGACTAGACAGAACTTACCAAAGTACCTGAGTATTTGAGTACCTAGCCTCTTAGTTTTATAGTACATTAGCAGTTATGACGAACAATGCGCTAAAAGCGAAAAGTTGTAGAGTGCGAAGTAGCACTTCCATCACATTAAATATTATAGCCCGTGAAATGTGTGGGTACATTTCTATCCTATAAATTACTATTGAGTAAGACGAATGTTTCTTTACGAAGACCATAAAAAATGCGAGACGTATCGTCCTTTTACGAAGGCAATTTTTATCTATTTGTGGAAATCTAACTAGATATTTCCATAACCGTAACTTGCACCTATATGTGGGACGTAGGTACTGTAGGGTTTAATGTGTATGTTTTGTGTAAAACGATTTCTTTAGAAAAACTATGTAATGTAAAATAGTACGACCAGACTGAAAAAAGGAGCAACTATACTCTGCCCCTCACACTGCATATTACCACATATTGTAATAATTTTGGCGGTGGAAAGAAGCAGATAAGAACTACAAAAACTGTAACGCATCAGGAATGTGCTGCAAATATACTATGCAAATGGGCTGAGAGAGGCCTGAGTGTCGAGACATGCAAAAAATTATGAGTTTGTAACAAGAATTTGATAAACAAGTATTGACTGTTGTATCTTTTTATATATTCATTGATTCAGTCATTCATTCATGGTGTTTGTGCTATAGCGTAGAGACTGCTACGGCGTAGAGCTTGCTACGGCGTAGAGTTTGCTACGGCGATAATACGTGTACTGTCATAGCAGGTAAATAATACCGGTGCTATAACTACTCCATAAAACTATTGCATATAGTAATGAGGCAAATTATTACTATAGCTGAAGTTTACTAACTAACGGTTAACTTGAGTATGTGAAGGAAAAATAAAAAAACACCTTATTTCTTATTTTAAACTTACAGTATAACATTTGACTTGTCCAAATGCTTGTTTTTAAAACCTAAAGAAGTAACGATTTTAAAATGTGAAATATAAGACTAAATAATTCAGTAGCAATAGATTTAAAAGAGAGCTTCATGACTTAATAAGTAAAGTTTTATTTAATAAAGATCAATTTTTAAAGCTCCAAATTCCTGTCCTATGAAATAAATTGATATATTGATCTACGTCCGTTTCCTCGACCATTAAAATATACCACTCACTTTAGACGTCACTTGGAAAAAGATTGATGAACGAGACTTTCAAACAAATTGTCCGTTGTATTAAAATGCAGCGGACTATTTGATGTTTTCGAGTTAAAAGCAAAACTTACAACATTTTCATCGGCCTTTCAAATGTTGTATTTATACACCACTAAAGTACCTATTAAAGTACCGTTTACCGATACTTAATTTATATAAAATGATAAGTAACTGTTATAAAGTAAGCATATTTGTAAGAAAACTGTAAAAACATTGTAAAAATTAGTTCAGCAATAAAGGCTATTTTATTTATTTATTTTTATTTTAAAGTACCTATTTATTTTATTTAATTACACGTTTATGTCGTTATAACCCACAATTTTCCAAGAAAGCTGGATAAAATCTGTCGTAAAATATGTTAATTTCGCTAAAAGGACGCGCCCTGTGTGACAACATCATTTTCATAACCACTTAATAAATGAGGGAGAACCTACCTTTTGTACTCAGTTTTGTATAAAAAACGGTAACGAGAGTAATATATAGTTTTTTGAACTTTAACAACGTGTATTGTACGTTACCTGTTTACAATGTTAAATTCGAAAAGTGAAACCCAACTTACGTCAACAAAAGCAAGCGCCTTTGCATTCTATGTGCCATTTCATTTAAATGCTAAGGTAGTATTTTAATATTTATCGGATGACATCCGTCTTTTAGGATTATATAATTTATTTGTTTATTATATTAATATTAATAAGAAATTAATATTAATAATTAATATTAATTTCTTCCATCATGGCCTGTTGCAGCGTTAGATCGCGAGGAGTGGAAGGAAATTTTTTTTACCCAGCAGTGGGACAATAATGGCTTAAAATAAATTATTAAAATATTGCATTCATTTGTTGCAATATTTTGAGTATTCTTAGTTATAAAAGAAATGCTTTACATTACCTATTCATATAATCCACGTAGAAATTTGGAAGTTAAGATACAAAAAATACACAATTCGTCACCTATGAGTTTTATCATAACTGTTATGTCAAAAATATTGAAATTTATTTTAAAATATGTCAAAAAAATATAAGAAATTAATGCACTGTGAAATAAAATTTGCAATATGTAATGATTATAACCTCGCCTTAAAAATATTGTCCAATTTTTCATTTTTATATCTGCAGGCAATTTATTGAAAATAGTAACTTATCTAGATACAGTGCTCGTACTTACTAATTTATTAATGATCTAAGACTTATTGGTAGATAAGAATGAATGAATGAATGAACACTTATTGGTAGATAATAATGAATGAACACTTATTGCACTTATAAAACTATAAAATAACACCTTATATCTAAATATTACAGATTATTAGTACAAATGCAAACATTTTTCTTAAATACTTGGTATTAGTATTCCTCACGTAGTCGCGGCTGAGCTGTAGAAATAACCGTAATGACATCCAATATTATTAAAACTAAAAACTGAAAAAAAGGAGGGTTCAAAGGTTAAACGTACCCATACTACTACAATTTTTTTGCAATTGTTTACTCCCCTCGATGACCACCGCTATATACCAAGAAGTTTTTTTTTTCATCTGAATCATCAACGGAAATAAAACGTTAAGAGCCTTTATTCCTAAAATGCGCAGAAACAGTACTTTTCAAACCCGTTTATATCATGAACCACTTATCTTATAGTATATGTTATTTACTAATAATTTTAGGAAATTTTAGTGTCTAACGAGTTTGACTATAAAATATTTTGATTAATATAGTATGTACGCGTTCTATCAAGATAACTTGTGAGAGGTTTTCATAATTTCCCTTTCAGCATCAGTTTCGAAGCTCAAAATAATAGAAAATACTGACATATCTAATTAAGAAAAATATATAATAATAGCCTACCAATACAGTGGAGCATCTTTTTTAAAATCATACATTTAAAATTTTTATGATTTTGTTGCTATTATTTTTCTATAAATATTTTAAAACTACTATAAAACGCTGCGCGAAAATCAGTCCGCCGCGAGGCTTTCTAGAGTGTGGTCACGTCGCTCATTAAATATTTATAGAAAAATAATAGCAACAAAATCATAAAAATTTTAAATGTATGATTTTAAAAAAGATGCTCCACTGTATTGGTAGGCTATTATTATATTAAATTAAATAAGGTATATCGGTAAAAACATCATTTAAAAATGTGAAATATTCGTAATATTTCACATTTTTTGAATTTTAATTTCTCATAGTAGGATACCAAAACCAAACATCTTTCTAAGTAAGTTTTTAGCCAAGGATCTCATCAGTAGGTTATATTTTTTTCTTAATTAGATATGTCAGTATTTTCTATTATTTTGAGCTTCGAAACTGATGCTGAAAGGGAAATTATGAAAACCTCTCACAAGTTATCTTGATAGAACGCGTACATACTATACTAATCGAAATATTTTATAGTCAAACTCGTTGGACACTAAAATTTCCTAAAATTATTAGTAAATAACATATACTATAAGATAAGTGGTTCATGATATAAACGGGTTTGAAAAGTACTGTTTCTGCGCATTTTAGGAATAAAGGCTCTTAAAACGTCCTCGCGAACCAAAGATGCACTGAGAAGACAGCGGGGTATAGGGCGAGACTGGTCGAGTAACGTGTGCCGTGGAAAACGTCTTTGGTACATTACCAGAAACTGAGTTCAAAAACTGACAGGTTAAAAAAACAGCTAGCGTCCCAGCATATGTGCGTCAATGATGCTACTTCTGAGTAAAAAGCGCGAGATTTCCCTAGAGGATATGATTACGTGACGAAGACATAAATGTGATCAAGAGTGGTATTTTAAATACCTCCATCCCCCCTCTGAACAGCGCATGTGGTATGGGTACGTTACCTATTACACATAGGAGTATTGAAACTACATTACTACCCAAGTAAACGTTTTCTCAAAAACATTGATTCTATTTCTGTCTTTCACCTACAATAAATATTTCCTCCATTGTGATTTTCACGACACTCGTAGAAAGAAGGCATATCACCTTACCTCCACCCTTTTATGCTTATCATTTATACATTTCACGTTGTCGGCTTTTACAAATCGACTATATCAGGTTTTTACAAGCCTTTAAGGAAATCACGAGGCGTCGGCAACCACAACGCAAATGGTAATAGCTAATGCCACAGTATAAATAACACTCCCAAATCTGCCCTCAGTTGTGGTTATACCTTTCACAAATATTATTAGTCTGTGCATATTTTGTTGGTTAAGGCCTGCGATAAAGCCCCTTTATATTAGAGGAGAAACCGCCTTTTTGAAACCACCAGACTGTGGCTATATGTTCACAGAACGGGCAAGAATCATAAATGCAAATTTCTAAGGAATAAATGAATTAGTGAGTTAATGAACACTTTTGTTTCTTATTATTCTTCAGATTATTTTCCTTTTTGACTGTACCCGTAGATTTCTACTATGTTTAGTTTCAATACCAAATGAGTATCTTGTTTTAAGCATTATTATTTCATAAGGAACATCCCCTGTGTGTGCTAAACATTTAATCTACATAATTTATTCTCATTTTCCTTTATATTAATTGTGAACAAATAAAAAATTCATAAACTTAAAAATAATAAAATAATATCGAACGGGGCAACGCGGCGACCTTGTCGGTCAAAGCGATTTCTCAATGGATTCATTCATCTTCTAGTTATAATTGAGAGCGTAGACCTAAAGATCCTAACACGATTTTCTGCAGATATTACAAAATTAAATGGGTTACTTTAATACCATAAGTATGGTATCACATGCATATATGGTAAATAACAATAAGTAAAGAAACAACACCGACTTTAATACTTCAAACTTGGGCCATAAAACTTCTGGACCACGATTCACATACCAGCCTGGTATAATTACACCAAGCCAACTTGTGTTCGTCGCCTCAATATATTTCAACAACTTCCAGGAACTTTCAGAGAAGCTGTTTCTGTTGCTACAGAGGTTGTTTCAAGTATTCTTGGTGTACTTAAGTAGAAACTTTGCTTTTATTTCGGTATCAGGTGTCCGTATTAATTTGAAAGCGTATCTTTCCACGGCCTCGCGGCAACAGGTGACCGTTCAGCGCAGGCGCGGCGCGCGCGTCGATACCTCCGCTCCCCGCCCGCCCCGCGCCCATTCACACCCGCACACATGCATACACCTTCACCTATGACGCTGCGACACCACATACAAATGTTATTCCTTAACCCTCGAATCATCTTTTTGTCCTTATCCCACTCTAGCGTGGGCACCACATGTATTTTTCTTCCTCACTCGTCTATCATTTTCGTACACACCTTTCATAGCCATGTCTTATTTCCTCAATAATCGTACATCTATCTTATAATCCGCTTATCGACCGCTCGGTGAACCATGTAACTAAAAACATCCTCATCAACATCAACAACGTCTATCCATTTTCCTTACACCTTAAGTAAATTACAAGGTTAATGAGGCATTAACAAATGCAAATTTATTTGACCATTAAACGCGATACATTACATAAAGATTAAAGTTTTGAATGAATAATAATTGGATTCTGGTTTCAAATTACCATTATCGTTAAAAGTATTAATACATGCCTTCGATACTTAGAACTGCTCTTTGCATGAACCGATTTTTTATTAAAGAAGAAACCTTTTCGCAGAGCTTAATTTTGTATGAAGCCCTCCAGAGGCCAAGGACCGGGCGAATAAGGGGGTTAAAGAGATTTCCACGCTTCGAAGTCGGAATGGCGCCTAAAATAGAATCCCGCCTTCCCCGGCATGCTGATAGGATCTTTTATTACTTTTCAGTTATTCGATAGCAGGTACAGACAGATAGACTTGTTTCAAGCAATGATTATGCTAATCGACTTGTTTTCATTGATATTTCGGCTATTTTCATCAAGTTAAGTCACGATCCGACCTTATTAAGACCGATTTTGTAATTTAATTCTGGCTTAGCTTATAAAAATGACTGAATATAGACATAGCGTTGACGAAATGAAACTTCTTTGACAAAAAGATGAAACTGAACGGAACATTGGATTTTATTTTTCTGACTTGACACGACTGAAACTTCTTCGGAGACTGTTGAGTCCACAATTCCGCGAATGTATTGTATTGCATAGTATATTATAATGAACTCTAATTGTGTGAGAAAGGAATAAAGTCGATCCCTATAGACGAGTTTAATCATCCGTGTACGTACAACAGACTGCCGTACTACATAAAAACGTAACTGTAGTACGTACGTACAGTGGCCCCCAACCGGCTGAAGACCATCTTCATTCAATTGCTAATTAAATGCTGATGTAGGTTGGGAGGCTCGCTAAATATAAATAATTTATGAATAAATATATAAATCGAAGTATCTCTTTACCTATGATAACAAGGCCGTACACAAAAACAACATAAATGTAATAAATAATACATCATCGTCTTTCACCAGCCCGCTGACACCCACCGCTAGGTACAGGGGGATTATTTTAATTTCTCCAACACGAAATTGCGTGTTGCGTTTTGGCCAGTTGGTGTACACCGAATGAGAGGATCAATTTCAACAGAAAATAACGAAACGAAACAAACGATTGCGTTTATTTATGTATTTTTATGTCGTCGATTTTTCCGTTAATTATGAATCCATTTCGAAATTTCTATTGTTATTTTATAGAGAATAAAACCGAAATGGTCCCATATAAAAATAAATTCCGAGGGATAAGTATTATTCCCGAAAAACTTTAAATACAGTGTAAATAAAGCTTTAAGGAATTTGAGGTAGGTTCCTAGTTTACAAAAAAACTATGTTAGGAGAACTAACATTAATCCAGTATTTTTCCCACCCCAGTGATAAGCCTACTTTGTAGGATACAACAAACAAAAATATGTTTGACAGACGATTATATTATCTGTCTGATTCTATTGACTGTTCAAGTCAAAAATACAACTACACCTGTGCATAAAAGTAATCAGAAAACCCCAGTTAACAAACCAACGGTATACCTACCTCGTAGTAGCTGACGTGAGAATGCAGGGACAGTCCAAAGTGTGACTATGCGATAGTATTTTCCTGGTTGGAATAGGTAGTAAAACTTATACTGCGCACTCAACGCGACACGACATCCAAATAGCCCCGGATCATGCAATCATCTGTTTTGTTGCGGTAAAAAACGACTCTCATCTCGCAGTAGACACTCAAGAGCTGAAAATAATCCAGTTTAAAATAACATTCTTAATTTTTTTCAAATATAGGACCCGAAAAATCAATACACCAGCCTACTTGATACCTACTATTATGAGCTTTATAATAAAAAAAATTGATGTTTTAGTATCCTTCAAATAGAATAAACAAAACATAAAAATTAAGCAATTTTATCAGGTTTATGGATAATTTGTGTTATTGCTTTACATACAGAATATTAAATTAAATTAAAAAAAATTACCAACCTATGAAAAACTAACAAAAAATGGTTTCAACATAATATCATCATCGAAGATGGCGAAAGTCAACATACGAGTTGTACAAAGTTCAATTTTCTCTTCATTAGATTAAAGTGTCCTATATGTCTTAGTTATGAAATTTATGGCTTCTTCCGTTGAAACTTTACATGTGCGAAGCTTTGGAAACATGTACTAGACCGTGAACAACATTATTTATCCTCATATAACACATGCGAAGTCGCAGGCAGAAATAAGTTGCTTAAGCTACGTTTACAGTAGACTCAGTTTCAGATATTGGACAAATTTGGAACTTTTCTAAAATGGGAAAATAAAATTTTATACATATTTATAATTATGGAAAAGCTCTATTCTAATCAACGAACCTAAGATTTAGTAGCCTACATACTTTCTCTTAGGAAGGAACAAAACTTTATATGTCGTCGGTTAAGCCATGTTTCGCCATGACTCATCGCATTGATTTATCTTTGGTAGATCTGCTGTTACTTAGTTTTATACGGTATTTCATATTTTTTCAGAAAGACTGCCATTTTAGATCATATTCATAGTATTAATACTTTCTCCATCGGGCGAGATATTCTGTTAAAACTGTCACAAATAGACACTTCCACGTCCCCGCTCTCGCTACCCACTGACAACACAGCCTAAATAAGAACGTAAATAGAACGTCACAGTTGGATCGAGTTTAGTTACGTTCGAAATAGATTGTGACACCCGCTGATACGAGTCGATACGATGTTCGATCATATGAGATAATAGTGTTTGACGGATTGCTGGAGGAAAAACTTTCGCCTTGTAAATAACAAATGAATGATACGAGATGACAGTTATTTTTAGATTCCATTAAAGTTTACTTAATTCATTAGGAATAAGTATTGATCAAGTAAAAGCCCCATTCAAAAACAGGCTATGTATCCTGGCTAGAGGCAAGCAAAACATTAAAAAAAACATTGTTTTTTTACTTGTTCGAAAATATTATTTAAATAAATCACATTGATCTAAGTTTTAAACATCAAAAATGTTAAAAATAGCAATTTCCTTTCTTTTACAAAGAGGCTTATTAGCACTCAAATCCATGGGTGCCAAAGTACAAAATTATAAAATTAACTGCAATATATTTTTGTTCAAAATAAAACAAAACTATCTACATTTAAGCATCCACGTGCCGAGTAATCTTCTACAAAAAGTACCCATAATTCTTGAAGATTTAGTTTAACATGCACGTAATATTATTGTGTATACGACGTAAGCGAGCTTGCCGGCAAATGAATTACTTCTGTGAGAAACATGAATTACTTTCATAAGAAACACAATAACCGCGAGCAATGAAATATCTCCTCATTATGGGTCTCAGCCGGAGTAACGCAGGGGAGTAATGGCATCGTTTGCAAAACGCTGCAACTTCTACTTACTGAGGTTTACAAGTTATGAAAAATAAAGAGTATTCTCATTCAATTCAAAGAATTGTCATTTGCCGTCGCACTTTAAGGCGGTATTCCGAGGCACACTAGCGCCGCCACCTATTTTGTTATTATTACGATAAACAAAGGATATATCAAAAATGTTATTGGGCATTTTGTGATACCTTTTATTATTAGCTTTTTTTTATTTCTCTGTAATTGTTTTATTTTCTATTAAACTATACGAGACGCAGAGATACGAAGCTACCCTTGTTGGCCATCAAACTTTATTTCTCATCTCTACCTAAATATTATAAAATAAGCCTGATATATATAATATATTCAGAGGCATTAAAAAAATGCTTACAATAGGTATCACAAAATGCTCAATGAAATTTTTGTTATTTCGTTTGTTCAACGTAATAATAATATAAAATAGATGGCGGTGCTAGTGGGCCTCGGGGAACCGCCCTAAAATGGGATATTTACAAATCCTATCAATAACATGGAATCGAAAAAATCAACATCCAGAAATTCCCTCCGAAAATCCACCTAAGGGGTAAAAGTAGACCCTTAATGCATGTAAAACGAATGTTAAAATAATGGTCTAAGTCATGTGGGTAGCAAACCCGCAATCATGTACTTTTTTTAATCTGAATGAAACACAAGACATCTAAGAATACCATTATACATTCGCGCGAGAACGCTACAAATTGAACGTAAGCCTTTATGTGATGTTAGCTAATCCTTGCTAAGCTGGAATTAGGAATGCGTGCTTACAATGAGAGTTACATTACAACAGAATCAGTAGCTTCGTATATTCCTTTGATAATGGAATCGCAAAGCAAGTTGCTACGTCAAAGCTGCTACGACGTAGCCACCGCTGGAACGAACAATCAAAATAATGTTTATTCAGCTGATGCAAGATAGCATGCCTTTACAGTGCGTTGTCAGCGCGAGCGTACGTAAATAAACGATTTTCTCCACTAAAAAGATTTCTACAAGCAGCAATAAGTTACGTCGGGTGTGAAAATTATAAAATGAGAATTTAATCTCGGAAACAGTTGGCAGTAATACGGCATCGCGGTGTAAAGAGCGGGTAAGTGTTTAATCCGCGAGTGCTCTGCGGGTCGACACGCGACCACTTGTTAGGTGCTGTACGACCATTACTACTTCCAACCCGACGGCTACTAAATACATTTATTAAACGTGCATTGTTACTATTTTACTCGTCGACATTATACACGATGGAAAAATTCTTTGTTGCGCAAAAAAAAAATTATTTACTCTACTTGGCAGTAAGTAAAATCCACCTCAGCAAAACAAAGCGAAAGCTTCAGAGAATTTTAGTAAGAAAATAAAAATGAATTGTACAGGAAGTAAACCTACTTGTGTATTGTTCGTAATTTACTTTGTGTAGAGCATATTCTGCAGCTTGAGCAACCATCTCAACCATGTTTATAAATAAGTTTTGAAATGAATAACATTGTCCTTTGAAACCTTGTCTTCAGTTTCGTTTTATGAATTTATCAAAGAAAAAGTGTGGGTGTTTCTATCTTTCTAGACAGCCCGTGAGCATCCAATGCTGGATATTGGCTTCCTCTCTATAACGCCATTCTGCATAATTCTGTGCCACCCTCATAAACTCTTTCCTTGCTATTCTGACGATGTCTCGTCGATGAGACGATAGTCTAACCATCACCACCGTGTAGGTGTTTGTTGTGTACAAAACTACATATTCATTATTTCTTCCAATAAAGCATCTCAAAGGTTCATTGTGTCCAAAGGAAAGTTATGAGGCAGTTTATCATTGAAGCGATTGGCTACTTGTTCGGCCCGGGGACGGAATAGACCGCCGGCCCTAGCGGGCCATTCTCTCGCGCTCCCGGAGGAATATCTTTTGTGGACCCAACAAAATTGCCTCGCCTTCTACTTGTAGACCTTATTGTTTGAAACTTGAATTGTATCACAGAAAAAGGTAATGGATTATGTGTTTAAGTTTGGAATTTTAGGAAACAAAACTTTAAAGTTATTCTTATTTATAGCTATTTATTAGTTATATTTATACCCTGTTTTTGGTGTTGTTTGTTTCCTTCTATTGACGTAAGTCAGGATGCGGATTTAGGTTGTCATAGATCGAAGGTACACTGCACAGCACAAAACTGTTCTTTCAAATATGGCTTTAACTCGTAACATTTAGATGCATTTCATATTGGCAGCATCATATGACAGACAGATTACGGGGCACTCGTCACATTGAAGCTTGCGCAGAGAAGTATCCTATCTCCCTATTTCCATTTTGTCTCTGTAAAATGTATGTGAAGATGTTTGTGTTTAAGCCCATATTTGAATACACATTTTCATGCTGTGCGCTAGTGGCATTGGAAAGCTTCGAAAAAGCGTAGATACGAGGTCGCAGTGGTTTTTTACATACTTACTATATATATTCTACTTGTCCCTGTTTGTTTGTGTGGGACAAATCTTGAAACTGAATTTGAGAACAGTTATTCTTAACCTATTGAGTAGAAATTTGGTATAATAATAATGTACAGTGAAACTACAATGTCATGGCGCCACCAAGCTGGTCTGATGACGGAGTCAAAAGGTAGCCATAGGAACTCCTAAACGAAATGACTTAACCCTTAGTTTGGGTTCGTTTGATTTGTCATTCAAGCACTTTCTATCCTATCGTTGCATAAAAGCTTGTTTTAATTTTTTTTTTATTATATTATAATAAAAAAAATATCTTTCATGTGTACTTATTTAACTGTTTCCTATTCTGTGTTATTTATTATATTTTAAAATAAGAATTTATTTAATAAAAATACCCTTTAAAACGTTTGATCTTTTTGTGGGTGCATCAAGCCTTCGTTCAAATATTTATAGACGGTAGGCGGCAATGTGGTAGTTCAATTTAAAATCAAGCAAATTTAGTTCTCCATATTATTCATAAAATACGATTTCCAAGGCGTCGTCGTCACCACCCTCCCGCGCTTTGAAAGGTGAATGTAATATTTTATGCATTACAATAACGTATGTATGTTTAAACCCATTTATTAGATTTCGAATAACTTGTAGTGATTCTGTGTTCAATCATTTTCATAAAATAAATCCTATTTAGTTGCCTTACGGGAACGTAGGTAATCCTAATCCATTGTATCATTTTCTTTTCAAAAGAATAAACCGACGGCAACAGTAACACTATTCGTATCAGCGGGCTACAATACAAATGAAATCAAAAGCTACAGTTTCTTATCTTTAGAATGTTCAGGCTATTCAAAGACTTATCTTGTTATACCGTCCGATCTTATCTCAAAACCGAAGCTACCTTCTTTAAGCATAAGTATTGTAATTTTGTATTATAGCTCAATAAACGAATAATTTTAGGTTTAAGAAGTCGCTCATCTTTCCATACAAACTTGGAAGAGTAACTACTAGACTGATTGATGTTGACCATCCAAAACTAAGGATAATATTATTTTTTCCCGTCATACACACCCAAAACAGTAAAAAGAAAAATTTGAAAAATACAAGCAAGCATTCGTATTTCACCACTGATTTTAGCCCTTTTTTCGGAAACTTTTTTTAACTTTTTTCACTTTTGTCGGAAAATACAACTCTAAAATAAAGCTCGTTCCGACACATAGTTTAGCTATTGAAAAGTAGAAAAAAATGCTTTTTAATATTTTGAAAATATACATACACTCAATAGTTTTTCTATAATAACCCTTGTGCTAGAAGTCCGTTCACACACGTTGCATTTCATCCGCGCCCTTTCGCACATTATGTCAGGTGAGATAGGATACATTTCATTAATAATAATTAATAAAGACGAGAAACATAAAGTGAATTTTAATACATAGGTTACGCAATAAATACAATTACTAACTTGTTTGAAAAGGATTATCCATTTATAAATTGTCTGAACCCTGATAAGTCGTCGTCAAAACACGGAGGGCCCAATTTTATTCTAATTTAGCGACACACAAAAAAGCTTTTAAGCAGACGGTTTTTATCTCGTAGGTGGATGATAATCGTGGTATTTTTTCAACGTCAATCTTCAAATTGTCCTTGATTGAAAATAATGGAAAAGGGGAGGCCGTAACCTGGTCGTAATCCGAGTTGAGGGTAAACAAATAAATATTGAAATTAAGTCTTATCTCAAAGTACCTTTCAAAATCATTATGATATCTATAATAGGAAATATTTACAACCGCGTGTATATTAGGGCGAGAAAGAACTAGTGCCTATATAAAGTTGTTATTTTGGTCATAGCAAAAGCTGTTAAATAAGGTTCCACTCCAAATGATAATGATTGAACAAGAAAAACGTGTTTTAAAACTCTCGGCGACTGAAAAATTCATCATTCGTGCCAACTAATAGCTTCGTCTAACTCATCCCCAGCAGTGACTAAATATTCATTATTCTAGACGAATTTGACTTGGACTTTTAAAAATTATATTTAACAATTTATTCTGAAATTAAGCCATTATATTATTGTTTTGATGACTTTTTAAGTGCTTGATATAATAATCTTCAAAGCAAAGAACCGCAAAATGAAACGAAAATAAACGTGCCCAGAGATTTGCTTATAAATAATTAAAAACCTTTTAAATAAGATGTCAGACATTTTAGTAAACTTAAACCATTTTCGACGCAAGTAAATGCCAAAGTAGCTACTTATTCTTTATTCTAAACACTGATTTATACATTATAGTTAGCATTTTTGGGCAGCAATTTAAGTTTTTATTTAACTTTTGCGTTATGAAAAGTACCTAATAATGATAAACTACGCAAAAGAAATGGCAGCAATGTACTTGTTTTAAAAAAAGGTATTTAGGTCTGTTTGGATTGTCAATCAGACTAATAATATAAATGCGAAAGTTTGGATGTATGGTTAGATGTTTCTTCTTCATGCCAAAACTACTGAACGAATTGGCGTAGCTAGGTCTAGACCTGAAATAAAACATAAACTGCTTTTATCCCATCAGTTCACATGAGCAAGAAATAACCTTATAAACCTTGACATAACGTTTCCATATAAACAACGCGTGCGAAGCCGTAGGCAGAAATTAGTCTTCAATAAACGGAGATAGATACTACGCACGCTAGTGTGAAGTATCGTATCTAAACGTGAAATAGACGAAGGCATTTTCTTTTTACCATACCCCGCGGCTTCACACGCATTTCCCGAGATAAAAAGTAGCATATGACTGTCCCCGGTTATATCTAATACCAAATGTTAAAACTAAATTAAATCACTCTCCCTATGACACATTTCCACAGGGGAGAGGTGATTCTACCTGCTATGATTTTTATGATGGTGTTGGGGTTGTCACGTACCCTGCGCATCAGGGATATTAATGCGCTAATGTTCTGGTGGCAGATAGTAAGGTAATTTTTAGCGTGCGCTGCTCGCAAGGACGGCTAGGGCTTCATAGCTGTTCCTCGGATGGATGGCGTCGAAGCTGTGCTTGCATCCGTCCGTCGCTGTGCCGAAACCATTCTCTTATCTATGTACCGTAGGGCCAGTTTTCGGCCAATGTGAAGAAAATAGCAAAGTTACAGACAGATAGACAGAATTACTTTTTTATAATATTATATTACATTTTATTTTTTATAAATTGCGCTATCAATCTATCTAAATTAGTATCTACTGAGTGGGTTTTGATACAATTAATGTAGATAAAATGGTTAAAGAGGAATATATTATTGGTTATACACCTACTGGACTGTACCTAAAACATGTTGCTATAAAACAAGCGAGAGTTCAGAGATCGGTATGGTGATTATGTAACTCGCGACCAGTTTACGGCAGGCGTAAATTAAGCAATCAGTGCTGTCAAACGTCAATTTTGACCAATTTTGACGTTGTAGCTGGTGTCAAACTAATACAAAATTGACGTTTGACAGCACTGATTGCTTCATTTACGCCTGTCACAAACCGGTCGCGAGTTACATAATCACCCGGCGGCGGATTTATTCATATTCTTATTATTATATTATATTTCATTACATTCATCATAAATGATTGAATAGAAGATTTTTTTAAAATAAGATAACATTACCGCCTTTATATCTTTATAAATCAAAGATCCTAGTAGCCTACGTTTTGTCATAAATTCATGCCGAATGAGAAAAAAATCGAATTAAAAGTCAATCTGAAACTCAAACGAAAAAGTTTTACTGAATCACGTTTTGAATAATCAATTCAAGTCCCGGTGCGACGATTCCGGCTCATACAGTATTAATAAATGAATCCAATCTACTTTTTGTCTTTTCCCCATCTACCACGTTGTGAAAAGAAGATCGGTGCGGAAATTGAAAGTCTATTTTTTTTAATCCAATGATGTCCTGCCCGTGCCTTGAAAATGAGCTAGTAAAAAAGGTATGATAAATTATTGCAGCTATTTAATATGCATTATCTTTGTACGTAATTCAAAACAAACGTAATACTTATTAGGTGGTTTGTATGGCATAAATTAGGCATTAATATCACAGGAAGAACACGGATACATACTCCAGTAGTTGCCGCAACTTACATAAATGCACAACATTTTAGGGATTCATTTCATTTGACCAAAATAGCCTCTACGCAACTTGATCTTGAGTTTAATCATAACTTGACTTCACAAAAAGACTGAACTTACGACGCTTTGATCATAAAACTTTATTCCTTAGTTCCATTAGTTCCCTCAAGTTATCAAGGTTGGTTAGCTGGAACAATGTGGAATCTTAAGCAAGGAAGAAGTGAGCAAAAGCGTTAGGTAAACTAAAATGAAAATAATAAAAATGAATTCTAACTCTTTCTACCCATCAACAACGCAATTTTATTTATAACCTCGAACTTATTTTGTAAAGCTTGCAACTAGAAAAGACTTCTAAAAATGGTCTTTGGATTAAAGCAAACAACTTTTATTATGACACCGTATCTATCGAAAGAAGGC
Source organism: Eupithecia dodoneata (assembly GCA_947044415.1). Classification (NCBI taxonomy): domain Eukaryota; kingdom Metazoa; phylum Arthropoda; class Insecta; order Lepidoptera; family Geometridae; genus Eupithecia; species Eupithecia dodoneata. The sequence goes on from OX345665.1 coordinate 5,993,930, forward strand.
GTATGTTGAGTGGACAGGATTGTGATCTATGACAAATGTTGGATTTTTTTCCGCCGAAGACGAGCTTTTATGGCATACGATTCGGTTTAAGTACAGTTTGTGGCGCCCCTGCCTCCTACGCACGTATCTTGGAGGTCGCTCATGGACGAACTGGTTTTCATTCAGAACTGTAAATTTTTATTCAAGGCCTCTTATAATATTCATACGGATTTTACATAGACGCGGGGTTTACTGTTCACTATCTGCTCAATCTGTTTGGACGGGAATAAATTATGATGTTTTCTAGAAAGAGTTTTATTTTTAGCTGTTGGAAGATATCTATTCAATCGATTCGATAAAAAAAATTCCATTGTTTACCTCACAAAATACAACCTCATTTATCATCCACCATTACCATATACCCGTATATTTTATACTAGCTGCGCACCACGTCTTCGCCCGCGTGGAAATCTATGTGTCAAATGGTGTATAAACATTCCTCTTGAATCACTTTATCTATTTAAAAAACCGCATCAAAATCCGTTGCGCAGTTTTAAAGATCTAAGCATAACATAGGAACAGACAGATAGCGACTTTGTTTTATACTATGTAGTGAAATACACATACATAGTTGCCATGCCGATCTTTGACCAAATTACTGCATGCTACATTTCATATTTAAGCCTAACTCATTTAGGCCCTCTGTTCTATCTGTCTGTTCCACCAATGACTGCATCTGAATAACTAATATTGAATCAGAATACGAGATTGCGAGTGTTATGAAGCTTTAATTGTTTGTTTATTGCCTCTGATAGGCATAACAACCAATTACGTATGGTTTTGTTTTTACTAAGCATGTGGAAAATGTAGGTAACGGTAGCGTATGCTGCTAACCTTTGAACATACCTAATTAACTACGATATAATTTATAACATTACTATAAATACGAGTAAACGATGAATAAGCTAACAGTTACCTAATAATATAAATCCAACCTTGAAAACATTGCGTTAACTTTGAACGCATTATCAAATTCCTTGAAAAATGAGTCACGCCTTGGCAGAGAACCTGTATTGACGTCACTGGCTTTGACGTCATTCCAAGATCACTACACAGACAAAAAATACTATTACCACTACGTAGGCCTTTTTGGGGCTCGATAATACAACATCGTAACTTGAATACACAAAGTAATTTATGAAATTAAATTATACATCAATACAAACATTTTTTGCTTTTTCTACACATCTAGGTGGTTTAATATGAGTAACTGCGTGATACAATTTTGTTTTTATTAATCGGGTAGGTATAAGAAGTCGTTGGTACAAGCTAGTATTTCAAACTTTCGGCATTGACCATTAGCCATTGCCCGCCTTTTGTCCAGCCATTTCCTTCCCTCGCAAACATTCTCAATTTACGTGTTTTGACGACCTAAAAATAGAAATGCGAAGGTAGTCTTAAATATTTTGAACTCTTTTAGGTAAATAAAGTTCGAAATATTTGATTAAGTTCTTTATTAGTGTAGTAAGTACTTGTATTGGGAAGTAAACAAACCCGGCTTTGGACATGAAGATGAATAAATATTCTAGCTTGTTATGCGATAAGAGACATGTCTGAACAATATTTGATACGTGCTCAAGAACATATTTTATACCATGCTATTGAAACATCTCGAGTGAATATTGCGAACATATCTCACCAATAACTTTCTTGTAAAGTGTGCTCCAATAAGTATGAAAGTTATGAATGAAAAACGTCCACCAGCTTTTTCCTTACAAGTCGGTGATAAAAATAAATGTATTCAGAGTTGATTGCCACTTAGTTACGCGCTCAAGACAAACGGAACTACGCTTGGGGTAGCCTTGGTATCTGGTGAATCTACATTTTGTGGAAAAAGGCATACGACGTAATTGCTTCTCCGAAAAAGCAGTTCCTCAGTTTTTTTTTATGTAGTTAGACCATAAAGTAATAATATCTAAACATATAAATAAATAAATAATGCTGGACAATTCACACAGCATCATCTAGTCCCATGGAAAGCAGAGCTTGTGTTATGGGTACTAGATAACTGATATACATAATACAATACATTACATAGATAGATATTTTTCATTATACATAGAAAACGACCAGAACACCCGGAACAAATATCTGCAGATCGTACACACAATTGTTCCGAGGCGGGAATCGAACCCGCAACCTCCTGTGTCACATCGGTCGTCAAATATGATTTTGTACTCTTCCAATCTTAGATCTTTATTTTTTCTCAAGCCAGCAATATAAAAGATTCAGGTTTATCACATCTGCTTTAGCTAACGTTTTGGGTACCATCACAAGGCAACAAACTCCGGTGGCCGTTTCACAGACAGTGAGAAATCGCCACTAATGACCAGTACTTTATTTTCCACACGAAAGCTGGGACCCAAAGCGCCCATTATCTCCACCTACGACCTACAGTACTCGCAAAACAAAAACAGATGGGACCTGCCTTCTTATGGTTCATTAGGTTCTGTAACCAAATTGCTAATAATTTTTTACCGCTCTTTCAAAAATATTAATAACACTATTGTATTAAATTTTCCTTTAGACATTTATGTAGCCATGTATCCACAAGTTATCGAGGGTTTTCTGCGTTTTTTTTTGTTTTCTATTATTTTTTGTTAAATAAAATCTTATTCTATTCTATTCTACAAGCTAGATACATACTACATTTTAGCAATAACTGATATGCCATTTCAGCACTCTCTTGATCTGAACGAAAACTGCGAGTTTTCGTTCAGATGATTTACAGATTGTAATGTAAGACCAGCATTCATAGTGTTTGATGAACATCGGAGGACGCCCTCCCGCCAGGTGGAATTACGACCTGCGAAAGACTGCAGGCAGTTTTTGGATGCGTCAAGCTGAAGATTGGGTGCTATGGCTCTCATTAGCGGAGGCCTAATCGATAGTTATGTCACAGAATAAGTACATATTGCTTATGTTTAATGTTTGTACAATGGCATAAAGTGTAATAGTTACTAAATTGCCTATAGGTTGGCTCTGACCTCAAGTCATTAAAATAGATTATTTTCTATCAATGAATGTGATACCAATCAAGGAGTGAATTACAGGGTACGGTATGGATAGGTCTTGGTTCTGTTTTGTTCGTAACATTGAGCTTGGCTCATTTCGTCAATAGAAATTGATATCAAAAGACACTCTATTTACAAACTAACCAACTTTGATTTGTAATTCGGTAGGCACCGGGTACAAGTAACGTATTTATTTATTTATATCGCAAGCAATATAGTACTTATCGCTTGTGATTTGGTGTAAATTATAAGAACTGCCAACCAAAACTAAAGAGACAGGTCGACGTCGTAGGGTAGGTATCTGGTTTAGAAAGTTTCAACGACCGATCTGGCGCGGCGGGCGAAGGTTGCGCGTTCGATTCCCGCCTTGGGACAAATGTTTGTTCGGTTCTTTTCTGTCTATAATCAAAAGAGATATCTATTTTATGTTTTATTTAGTATATTTTATTAGGAAACTAGTACCCATAACACAAGCTCTGCTTAGCTTGAGGCTTGATGCTGTGTGGATTGTCCATTATTTATTTATTTATAAATGCAGGTATTTGACGACCGATGTGGCGCGGTGGGCGAAGGTCCGCCTGCGACGCAGGAGGTTGCGGGTTCGATTCCCGCCTCGGAACAATTGTGTGTACGATCTGCAGATATTTGTTCCGGGTGTTCTGGTCGTTTTCTATGTATAATAAAAAATATCTATTTATGTAATATATTGTATTATGTATATCAGTTATCTAGTACCCATAACACAAGCTCTGCTTACCATGGGGCTAGATAATGCTGTGTGAATTGTCCAGCATTATTTATTTATTTATTGGCCTTTTGACATCTCGTCATCATCATCATCTACAGTCTATGCAAGTCTACTGTTGGACATAGGCCTGATAAGTTGTTACATCTGTGAAAGATGATTTGGTCAGCATCTTTGACGTGGCCAAGAGTCCTGTAAGGTGTAAGGAAATAAAGCACTTTGATATTTGATATTCAGTTGGTTAGGAGTTAACCGAGAACTTTATTTCACTGACGACCTCTGCGGCGCGGTGGCCTGCGACGCAGGAGGTTGCGGGTTCGGTTCCCATCATCATCATCATCATCAGCCTATAGCAGTCCACTGCTGAACATAGGCCTCCCCCAATGAGCGCCATAGCGCCCTGTCTTCAGCTTGCCGCATCCAGCATCTACCTGCAGTCTTTCGCAGGTCGTCATCCCACCTGGTCGGAGGGCGTCCTACACTACGTTTACCGAGTCGTGGTCTCCACTCAAGAACACGTTTGCCCCAGCGACCGTCGGTTCTTCGCGGTTCGATTCCCGCTCTCGGATCAATTGTGTGTACGATATACAGATATATCCGGGTGTTCTGGTCGTTATTATCTACATATGTATAATAAAAAAATATCTATCTATTCAATCTATTGTATTAGGTATATCAGTCATCTAGTACTCATAACACAAGCTCTGCTTAGCTTGGGGCTAGATGCTGGATGGATTGTCCAGCATTATTTATTTTATTTATTTATAACTGATACCAGCCGAAAACAAATAAGCCTTAACAAGAGCCTCGGTCGATATATCGTAGTGTTTTTGAAACGTAATACGCACTCCAATAACAAATTATCAATCAAAGTTGAAAACAAACGCGAGCGTAGGAGTGGGCCGTGGGAGGGGGGTAGGGGGCGACACTGGCGCCAGACTGGCTGGCGGCTGCAGCTTGCATCTCGGGCAGGTGCTTCAGTCCCACCGCGACGCATCAACACTTACCTTACATATTTATGTATATTTATTTTAAGGGAAACCATAGGCTTATTAACAGACTAACAAATTCAAAAAAGTCACTTATAACGGGATATTTACCATGATTTATTTTTGAGTTTTCCAATATTTCGGCACAGTGTCATGCGCCATGATCACGGAATAACTGAAGACACTGCGAGTTTTTATTGGCAGACATACCGATCTACCCTCACATATGTATAATATACATTTAAAAATACGTACCTATAGCCAAACATAGAACCTCCTCCTCCTCTTGTTTTTCGTCGGTTAGTAAAATAGGCTGAATAGAGCTTATAATTTTGGTCTGTGAATCACGTAAAATGCGTACTTTCAACAGAAATGCCAACTCATAGTAATTCGCAAATAGGACTTTTATGTGAAAGAAAAGACTCATTTTACACGACTCAAATCTCAAAAACGCAAAAACGCTCGTTTGCTCAGTGTCAGCTCCTACAAGAGTATTCTTATGAGAGTGCTTTCGTTTCAACTCTGTGTGTAGCACAATCGTTGTGTGGCACTCTTCATGTTCCATTTAAGATCCGATAGAGCATGTTGAGAAAGTGCTTTTAAAAGAAAACAGAGGTAACTAACAAGCATACATATTTAATAGGGATAGATAAATGTACCCCACACTTAGAGTTTTAAAGTAAATGCAAAAGTTTCGGTTCGGGAGAGACAAATCGGTATTTTACCGATAAAATGGCTTAGCGAGGATTTCGAGTCGACGTCACAAGGATCTGTGACGCAATTAGCAACGCGTTTATCTATAACTAGCTTCCGCTTTCAGCTTCGTACGCGGTTTACAGAATAAAAGCTAGTCCCGTGATAGTATATTTATTGTGTGTTTGTGTCGCCGTGCATTGTTTGGGACTAGAATACGTTGTGTGATTGTCCAGCATTGTTTTTTATATATCTCTTTGTTTTACATAACGATCGGTTCACTCGTTCAGGCGTGAAAAGGTAACGGAATTATTTTTGCATTTATAATATTTTATGGATATGAGTAGTAGAGAAGAAAACATGTCTTATTTGAACGGGATACTACGGCCGTATCTTCTCAATCATGGTAATTTATATTCATAAAATATGTATTTCTAAAAGGTATTTAAAACATCATCATCATAACCTAGTCTACTAAGTAGACTGCGTTCTGTAGTTCTGTATAGTCAAGTAGAAATCATTACAGTTACCTAATGGGCTTAGTATTGCAACTCGTGAAGCTGCCGCTGACAACGACAGTTAAAATTGACTAACAAGGTTTTTAACGAGACAGTCCGACTGAGTGTGAATTTTATGTAGAGCAGGGACACAAGCAACGAATGTGCGAGGCATGTTTGTAATTAGAATACCTACCTAGATTATTTACCTATTGTTTTTCAATAAATAAAAAGTTTGTTTATTCATACATTGTCCATAAATTACGCACTACACAAGTACATTAAACATTACAAAAAACAAGGTTAACATAAAATTTTACATGTCTCAATTTAGAGTGGCTATTCAACAGAATCCCAAGTCTAAAGAGTTAGGACCATGTTGAAAAACCACATGGGCGAAGCAAACTTGCTGCTTACAACCTGTAGGATGGTGTTGGTACTACTCCATGTTCTGCGCAGCAGCGGACGAGGTTTTTTAAGGGCAATCAATAGAGGTAGAATCTTTATAACGAAAATCACAATAAAAGAATTAGAAATACTATTGAGCTAACTGCAGACTGTGGAGGTAACAATATAAAGCGCAAATCTGGAAACTCTCAATTCCAAATAGCCTAAACACACAAAAAAACACGGGTAAGCAACTAAACTGCTAATGGTAGCATAGTGCTAATAATAGGAATCAATACACAGATTTTAAATAAATAAGTAGAAGTAAGGTACGAGGATTGTGGGTTACTCTTCTTACTGAAGAGGGCGCTTAAAATATAGATTATAGCGGCAAATCAAAGATATTGGAAAAACATGCGGGAGTCGAACATATTATTGGTAAAAATCGTTGGTTTAGTCCACAAATACCTGAAACCTTCTAACAAACATTGCACGCCACGCAAGGAAAGGATGGTATTCCATAACTTTGAAGGTACACAGCCATAAAAATAAGGAACAACTTTATTTTCGTCGCGTCGTTTCACTTTGTGGACAATGTAACTTGCGTTCTAGTAAACAGTGTCACTTTATTTTGCCGTAAAGAACATTATTATTTATTTTATTGTCGAGTTCATAATAGTTTTAAAGAATACCTTCTTAGTTTTATACTCTAAGCGCAAAACTTGCCATTCATAATGAAGTTGACAGAAAGGCTGCCTACCTCTGTAAATAGCGTAACTACTCAAAATAGAATCATTTTTGAGTAGTTACGCTATTATTAACAATAACCTTGAAAGTCTTTACTTTATACAACTCCAGGTATACTTTTTTCGTCCTAAAAATACGCAATGTAATAATATAAAAGAAAGGGAAATGACCTCCTTCTGTGCCTTCGGTTTTTCGGAACCTCCTCACGCACGCATCCATAAAGTTTATTTTTAGCCCAGTTCTAGTTGCGGCCGTTCTGGCGATTATGCCTGAAATCGGCGCGATCAGTTCAATTAAATGTGTAATTTAAAAGCTACAATCCAAGTATTACCACTCGACAAATTGGGCCTCGACGCTATCATCCATCTAAACAAACACACCAATTAGCGACGGGCACTAAAGTAATACTATACATATATTTTTCTTGGTTCACTGGGGACTTTAGTGAGGAGTAAAAGTTTCTACAGATAACGTTCCGAGTGAAATGTTTTCTTTCGTAACAAATAGGGAGATAAAAGGCGTTTTACATGGCCGTTTGTCTGGATGTCGCGGCACAGTCCGGGCGAGTGACGAGGGTCACCAGATTTATGCCTACCAGGGCTTCAATCACTTATAATACACTTTACTGAAGTTTGCTAAAATTCAATGACCTAAAATCATTATTTAGAAGTCTACAGCCAAATAACTATCTATCTTTTAAAACGATACTAGGAAAGAGCACCAAAAAGTGGTATCTCCAAAGATCAGATTAAGAGCGCGGTACGTAATAAGATACCTTTAAACAGTTTCAGATGAAATCGTCCACCCACAAAGCAACGAAATATAAACATCGTAAAGTGACCTGCGCTCCAGTTCTTGGAAATATAAACAAGCAGATTAAATGGTTTTCGAAAGACGACAAAACTATTAGGTAGTGGGCTGCTTGAGGGGCTAACGAGTGTGTCGGGAGTCGGCTGGCGGCGCGCCAGTGGCCGCAGCGTCGTGCATAAATTGTGGTCGGGGCTCTCGACTGGCCTGCTTCCGCGGCTCTTCCGCGCCAGCGAGCGGCGGAAAAGTGAAACCAACGTCCAACAGAACACACGACGCATAAACACTAAATAATCTCCACTTTCCACGCAAAATACGAAACTTCAGGAAAATGCTGGAAAAAATAATATGTTTGGTGAAAATGTGACGATGACTCTCACTTCGTCAGAATATTCCTGTATGCTTTACTTGTGTACAAAAGGTGTAGGTATAGTCTGTGTAATTCACTTCATTCATAATCATGCTATCACAGTAAAAAGCTTATGGAAAGGGTATGTAACCAAAAACCTCCTTTGTTCAAAAATTTCGTCGTCAAATTTGCCAATACATTTCAAGTGGATTGAACTAATAAATGTAATAACAAATCTTCTCAATAGTTATTTATAGCTCAATCAATTTTCCGCACGACAATAATGATGTAAGAACCCAATTTTTAGTAAGCAATAAAGTGTATTGTCTTTATTGCGCGTGTTGGGATTATCAATGTGGGGGTTAAAGTGAAGCGTAGAGGACACGAGCAAGTTGGCAAACGTTGTTTGCAACTTTGCAGCTACGAGTGGTTATAGACAAAAACTATTTTGCAGTTCCAGTAACTTCAAACTAGCTAATTAATGCCAGTGCTAATTAGGTAAACTCCCAATAAAGCTGCCACACACAGATAAACACTAGTATTATTCACCCGGACCATAGTTATGGAAAAGTATGGACTAATATTCCGACACCTGCAATACTCAGTGATGATGCCGTTGTTTATAGCCAATTGCTCGACCACTGATTATCTATTTAATTAACTAATCAAAGATCAAATCTCTTATCAACATCAATCATGGGCAAGAGACGGGTTGATTATTAGTTAATCAGCGTACAAACAAACAGCTGTTTGTCTCGGTTATTCATTGGCGACATCACTGGCAGTTTAACGATATTTTGTCGTTACAAAATCGACTGTGTGTGTAAACCCACGCAGACACGCACGTCGGGTATTAAGGATGCATGGGAGCCACATGCGAACGACTTCCGGCGCGAGAGTTCGACAGAATAGGCGGAACTATAGAGACGGAGTCACGGCGGCACATTGCCTATTGTTTGGCATCTTCAACTCTTGGCATCGAACTTCATACACCACCCAATGTACTGTCAGCATAAAGCACTTTACCCCTATAATGTATGAATATTAACGTCAGAATTCTTTACAAAACCATTCAACTTTGACACAATATTGTTAACTCTAATCGTGTCAAATTTTCACTTTATGGCCCGAGATCATGGTAAACTCTAATTGCATTTCGAACTGGTATACTTTTGAAAGGCTTTGAATATTGGAGATATTAAAGAAAATGCAGTTTTCTGGAGCCTCAGCCAATTTTCCTACAGACCTTTAGTAAGTCCCGATGGAATTGTAAAGTTATCGAGAAACGAAACTCAAATACCGTAAGTTCACGCAAGTTGGAACGCGTGGGTTCAGTACCATTAATGGAATTAGACATTCGATTAAGTATTGAGCTACGGTTCCAAGCGAAGCAGATGTTTAACGAAGGGTTAAATGTTCTTTGAAAAACTCCAGAGACGAACTGTAGCTAACGAAGTAACAGAGAAAGATAATCAAACAGCCGGCCTTGCTTTTGATTTAAAGGGATGAAATTACTCATAGTTAAACAGAACAGCGGTATAACAAGTTGAAAAAATTCTAATAAAAAAAACGGTACTTGCCAATACAAAAGGCCTCTCCCGTAGATCCACAATGCAGCATTATGCATCCTGTTCCTGCATACATACATATACATTATGTATCATCATCATCATCATCATCAGCCTATAGCAGTCCACTGCTGGACATAGGCCTTATGTATAGCATGTTCCTTATTGCTGCTGTTAAAAATGTACGTAACGTATTTATGATCAAAATTTAAATCTTGAAAAGCAATGAGAAAACAAAGTTAGTTAAACCTTTTTTTTAAATCGTGAATTGATGAGAATACTCAGTTCAGTCAGTATGGTGAAACCTACTAACCGAGTATACCTACAGAATCTATGAAAAATAAAATAACAAACTTTACATTGTGCAACGCATTGCTAACAAAAATAGAAATTGTGTGGGTCGCTATTGATACAAATCATATCACAACAGCAAACATTTCCATTATATCAATGAAACTATTATTGAAGTCGGGAATATGAGCTACCTACCCTACTATATATCCATCTTGACCTAGTGTAGGAAATAGAGTCTTACTTAGTCTAAACTTAAGGTACATTGTCGTTGATCGCTAGCTGACCCCCGGGCAGGTTTCAAGTCTCGGTTTTATATAATTAAATTTGTGGTTTTTGTATAAAACCTTTATATCCGAAATATTCCAGGATTTAAAATAATTCTGTATTCATAAAAATTTACTTCAAACGTAACGGGAGGTCAGCTAACAATGAAAGCAACTGTAACAGAATAGAGATAAAATATTATATAAAATATTCTTTACAATATTGCTACCTATCTCGAGACATTTGATGAACATGATATACATATGATGGTATATAATAATAATCATGTGCTGTTGGCTTCGGCCCCACGCAAGCCTTCCAAAGGACCGGGTCACTTTATGACCCGAGATCATGGTAAATGAGAGACATAATAATCATTTGACCATAGAAAAGGAACAGATCTTAATTAACTTATTCTACGGTCCATAGTAAAATATACCTTAAAACTAGCATACATAAAATATAAAAGGACTAAATTAAAAATAACACGCTTTTTTTCTTGATTACGCCGTTAGCGTATGACTTATTTAAAGTGTGTGACGACTCGGTAAACGTAGTGTAGGACGCCCTCCGACCAGGTGGAATGACGACCTGCTAAAGATTGCAGGTAGATGCTGGATGCGGCAAGCTGAAGACAGGGCGCTATGGCGCTCATGGGAGAGGCGCTCAGGGGAGGCCTATGTCCAGCAGTGGACTGCTATAGGCTGATGATGATGATGAAAGTGTGTAAATACAATAGCACTGCTTTTCTGCAATAAAGGTTTATTAAAAGATTTACCTACTATTTACGAGGCGTTGCTAACAGCTCAACGATGTTCTGACGACCACCAATAAAAATTTGTGGTCGTTATTATAACCAACTAGTCTAGCGAAAAGAATTGAATATAACAATCAAAATAAATAAATATAATGCTGGACACTTCACGCAGCATCGTTGGTTTTTTTTTTGTGTAAGATAACTCATGTATTATCGACATCAAACTTATACTAAAGTCATTTAAAACGGGATATTTACCATGATTTGATTTTTGAGTTATCCAATATTTCGGCGCATGTAACTGTGCCGAAATATTGGATAACTCAAAAATCAAATTATGGTAAATATCCCGTTTTAAATGGCTTTAGTATTAATAACCATGATAGTTTCAGAAGTTTTATGAAACTTACAGTTAACGACAATCGTTACTTTTTTATTGAATTGCTAAAATTCATCCCAAGTAAAGATTGACCTCTCTGATTCTATACAACTCTAAGTTCAATTATTACACACATAAGTGTTTGTTCCTCTTCACCTATAGGTATGTCAACAGAAGAGAAGCAACTCCTTAATAGCGTTTAAGTGTAATGTGTAAAAACATGTAAAAAGTAATATCGACTCCTCCGTTTACATATAAAGTAAGTGTTAGAGGCTTTGTGTAAAAGGTGTCGATATTTTACTTTCAAAGTTTGCGTATCATTAGTAGACTAAGCTGCTATAAATATCCCTTGAGCCAAAGGAAAACTAAATAATTTAGTCGCCCGTAGACAGTCGATCGATGGGGAATCGGAAACTTAAGTAGGTACCACAAGCTACTTTACTACAGTACGGTGATTTCTCATAATGACATCTATTTTATATAATACAGATATCTAATAGGAGTAATTTATTGTTATTATCTCAAAAAATTACACAATGGAACACCCTGTCTGTAATTTTTTTTTGTTTGTTCCTTCTTGTTTTTTTCATGTTTTTTCCTCCGATATGGATCGGATACAGTTTAACTTGAACTACTGTGAGTATCATCGAATTGTTGAGTTATTACGACCATGTAATTGTTCGTTAATAATTCACTTCAAAAATTACTATTTCTACGGTAAGAGTAGTTTTTTTATTATTTATTAACAGATTTATCACGTGAGTTACAAAAAATCTATAAAACTAAAACAGAATCAACTTTATAACGCGATTCGATTTTGTTCAGTGTTTCTTTAAATATAAAAGTACTCATGACAGTTTTCTGTTCCGCTCGAGTTCAAAATTTAAGGCTTATGAAAATCGTAATTTAACTACATATTATTTTACAAAGGTTCGTAGAATGTGTATGTTAATATAAATTTAAAAAGTTTGCCCACGCTTCCCGCCCACAACACACGTAGAGCACAATCCTTTTGTGCCACGTGTGCTTTACCTAAGCGCTCCACTAATAAGGCAAGTCCTGTAGTATTCGATTTACAAATCCCATATCTAGCTTTTCTAAGTTGTAGACCATGTAGATATTAAAATCAAATACGAAAGATCTAATATATTGCATCGGTTGTCAATCAATCGGCTTTCAATTTCCTAAGCCACAGCGCAGCACTAACCAGCTGTGAAGGTGTTAATAAAACCAATTTCCTTCGGCATGTTGGCATGTACTTCATTAAAATAATCTCTTGTTGATCGAAACATGCCGAGACTACGAGATACTATACGAGAACACTGTTTTACATATTTGGATTGAATTGTAAATTTCATAGGAGCTCATGTGCCAGTAAAGTTTAAATTATGCTGTGTAGGTTTAATTATTTCAAATGAGGTGGAATTCATTAAAAGTTTCGCACATGTTCGACAGTGTGTTTTATCCACTTTCGTCATCATTAGCCTGTATAAGCCCACTGTTGAATTTAGGCCTATCTATCCCTCTAAAGCATTATTCAAGTGAAATCAATGCAAAATAAATAATCCACCCAAAAACTTTAGAGCTTAGAGCCAAGTATTAGTACAAACAATGACGTATATTCGTCTCAACGTGTATTTTAATCGGTTCAGGTACATAGAATCAGACCCACACTAATAAGATAAGATAAATGCGATGTTTTAAAGTTTAGTTTGGATGGATGGATGGATGGCTGAATGTTTGTTACTTCTTCACACCAAAACCACTGAACGAATCTGGCTGAAATTTTGCATAGATTTTGTTCTAATCCTGGAATAAAGCATAGGACATTTTATCGCATAAATTGGTTCGCATGGGATACAAATAACCTTTGAACGTGTCCATTATAAACAACACGTGCGAGTGCGAAACCGCGAACAGAAACCAGTTAGATTATACATATAATTATTTATATTTGATTGTTGGATTGTCCAACATGATTTATTTATTGTTTCATATTACAATTTGTACCTATAAGCAGAAAATTATAATACTAACGTATAGAAGGTCTTCGCCCTCCACTTGACCGAGCTTCCTCACCCTGTCAGTCCCTAGTTGAGTACGGTTTGCGTCCCTAATGCAAAGGAACAGCGCACGCCCGCGGGGCAGATCACATGGTTAATGATTTTGACAGACGACACCCATGGTGATTTATTCAGATTTATTTATTGGTACATAGGTAAAAAACAATATTTTGTTCTGAGATTTGGGGTCGGTACATATCTGACGGAAAATGCGGCAAGCGTATCATCGGTCGCGTATATTCGGTCAAATTAAACATGCCACATTACGCGTCTAGTTAGTTCAAGCAGCTTGTAAACAAACGATATCCGCTGATGTTACGCCTAGTCTGAATGCATCATACAAAATACACTTATCGCGACACTTACTAACGCATCGTCGGTTGAGTGTGAAAGATTGAATGTTTTATTATGTTTTTGCCTACTCTGGCGTAACGCGCCCGATAAATACGCGACGCATTTTTCGTCAGACATGTACCAACCCTTAGTTACACCTTTTGAAAATGAGGGAATTAAAAAATAAGAATATTATTGATAATTTTGCAACTGTCACACTCGCACAATAAGTTCATAAAATTACCCTAGACACTGCCCTAGACGTCACACATTATGGAGAAACGAGCGTCCGGGGTGTGCTATAGTTACTTATCATATCTCCTAAAACGAACATACCAACTACTTAATATAAAATACTACTTTGTATATATACTCACCCTTTACCAGCAGTTTAATCTACAAATGGTTATTCCCCACGAAGGTAGAGGTACTCGTATAATTTTATTAAGTAAACAACCACAACGAGTACCTTGCGGTTGTTGCCTTTCCGTCTCGTGTGTTGAGCTGAACCGATATGAGTAATACTTGGCAAATGCCATTCGTGCAGACTCTAGCTGCTAACCTTAGTACCTATTACCCAGGGAAATTTATTCAAGTGACTCATTGAGTTCTTTATCACTTAGATGCCAGATTAAAGCGGTACTTTTATATGATACCATGTTTATAGCTATATGTAATCAGTTTAGAGTATATCTTAAATCTTTCATATCTTATATCTTAAAGATAGTCCTAGTTTTTCCTCTTAACAAGATTAACAGTCTGTTTCCTATTACAGCATTTCAATGTTGGAGCGATAAATCTACTCTTCTGTTATATTTGGTATATCACTTGGTTGTATGGTATTTTAAGGATTTTCGCTATAATTTTGTAAGAAAACCAACATGACATTTATGAACAGATTTCGAGTAAATTATACCTACCCTAGGTATAATTTCCTCGAGTAAATTATACCTACCCTAGGTATAATTTCCTCGAAATCTGTTTGGTTTTAGCGTACCGTGGGTAGAGGCTATATTGGTAACAATTATAGTGTGGTTAAATATATAATTTTAAATGAAATTTAGTCTAAATAATAATAGATTGTGTAACGAAATACGTAATCTAATTGTTATTATTGCCTTAATATCTCTAGAAAAGCTAGCTTTTTTATTATTTGATACCTGTATACCTTATTAATATTTACTAATCTTTTTGTTATTTCTATGGGCCAATGTTATTGTAACACTCATAGTTTGACATAATTTAATTAATTTCCGTTCTGTATCATCATCATCATCATCAGCCTATAGCAGTCCACTGCTGGACATAGGCCTCCCCCAATGAGCGCCATAGCGCCCTGTCTTCAGCTTGCCGCATCCAGCATCTACCTGCAGTCTCTCGCAGGTCGTCATCCCACCTTGTCGGAGAAGTCCCGTTCTGTATATTTGCTATCATTATTATATAATTTTGCACGCTAAAGTTGTTTTAGCTGGTATGTCATCGCATGGGGCGTTTTAGAATAAACTATATGTATGTACCAACTTATGACCCTCAACGGGTTATAACTTGCAATAA
This sequence comes from Eupithecia dodoneata, assembly GCA_947044415.1. NCBI lineage: Eukaryota > Metazoa > Arthropoda > Insecta > Lepidoptera > Geometridae > Eupithecia > Eupithecia dodoneata. The sequence goes on from OX345665.1 coordinate 6,009,409, forward strand.
ATGATTTAATTTGATTTGAAGAATTGTTTGGAAGTAACTCATTTATAAGGTACCTTTATTATATTACGTACATATATCCTCTAAAAATAGAGCTACATGATTTTAAATAGATTTATTTATAATAAAAATAAGAAATGTTCTATTTGGCCAAAGAAAACAGGCTACACAATTAAAGCAGTAAACACACATAAAAAACACAGTACACAGTATAAAAAAACATAAATAAAATAAGCCTACAGAAAAACAAAACTTATAATAATTCATGGCTACCGTGCTAGCCTGCAACATATTTACATTTAAATGGAAATTAATTTACTTACTTAATAGGTGGTAGAAAGGGCCTATGTCCAGCAGTGGATTGGCGATATAGATGATGATGGGGTGGTATTTATAATTTATTTGATAGAATTTAATGATATTTTTTAACTTGCCATTACGCAGATTAGGTCGGTAATGTGTTTTAAATAAATAAATCTATAAGGTTTGCTGGAAGAGAACTCTTTTTAGGGTTAAGTTCACCTTTGTATTAATTTTCTAGAATAGATTTTGTATATAGTTTATCGTGCAAAAAGTATAAATAAATAAATCTATGGGATATATTACGTAAGTCTCTATGTAAGGATTTTCTTTGAATTTATATTTTATCTTTTTGAAATAGAGACAAGACAGTCCTTCACGATGTGAGCACACATACAGCCTTGAAAATCACGCATAAAATATACGTATACCATATTTATTAATGTATGTTGTAAAACATCACTACATAATATAAAATAAAGCCGCATCCCGCTGTCTGTCTATCCCTATGTATGCTTAGATCTTTTAAAATACGCAACGGATGTTTATGCGATTTTAAATAGATATGTAGAGTGATTCAAGAGAAATGTTTATAAACCATTGACACAGATTTCCATGCGGGCGAAGCCGCGAGGCGCAGCTAGACTTTTATAAAGGTTAGTCCATTATTGTCAATTTTGGTAAAATTCGTATTTGTCTAAAAAATGTACTTGCTACTGGCTCTGCTATATAATTAGCAGATTGATAAGACCGCTTTATGTATATAGCAGATAGGTCTTATCAATCTTACACGAACGACGCGTCGACCTGGATCGGTATAAAACTGACCGGGGCTCATATAACACGAAACAAGGTGAGCGAGAACGCGCCTCTCGCCTCATTGAACTACGGACCTATATCGGCGCGCCATTCAAGCCATAAAGCACCCCGTACTATGATTAATGGGCATGCAACCTCCGCTACGCCCACCCGCTCTGACTCGTGACTCTACGAGATATGCTTAGGGCTAGAAGCAGACAAGCAATTTATTGTGGTACCAATTGCTAGTAGTGTCGCTTAACCACCAGTTGCTCGTGGTAGTTCCTCCTTTGCCTTGTCTACGATCTGAAATAAATTAAATCGAATATTTTTAACGGAGGTTTTACAATCGTGCAAAACGAAAAGATTACATTTGTTTCATAACTACGCGTGTCTGAAAAAGTCGTCGTGTGACATTTTTTATGGGTTTCAGTACATACGGCACTCTAGTTTGCGGAAGTTGAACTACGCAAATCCCAAACAAAAAACATACAGCTGAATTAAGAGCCTCCACGTTTTTGATTTCGGTTAATAATGCAACGTCTCTTCATCGACCCGAAACTATCGAGTACCTACCGAGTAGTCTGGGCATGTAGTCTCGACATATAGCGATCGCATAGCCACCGCCATTGGTCGTAAAGATGTTTTTTTTAATTTATTATCTGCACAAGAATCAAGTTTCAAAAGAAACAAAAACTATTTATTTCCTTGAATACAAACAGTAGAAGTAGGTACGCCAACTAGTAACTTCATTGATGTACACTAAGAAAATGACAAATTATTAAAATTTAAATAAACCTATCGGTCGGTAGTCTATCTATTTTAATTAAATTGCGGCTCGTTATATAAATACTAATAATGGGATTGAGCTTCATTTACCCGCACGGTGTTTTCGGTTTTTTGATAAGTTTACAACGTCTTAGATTACGATTTTGGACTGAAAACATCCCTTTTTGTCCGTGTGGTACATTCATTTCAGTTGTCCGGTCAACCGGACTAAAGAAAAATAATATGTTCCATAGTACAGTTAGCTGGACTAAAATAAAAAATAAAAAAGCCTTTTATTTCCTACAAATTACTTACTTTACATTGTTATTTAGAGTTTTTTTAATAAGTCAAAGAGCAATCTAAACAAAGTTAAGCGTTATTAGTTTATTATAAATAATAAACAACTGTTATTATTTATAATAAACTAATAAAGCTTAACTTTGTTTAGATTGCTCTTTGACTTATTAACTAATCTCTTATTTGAAAGTTGGCTGGACTAAGGAAGAATTATTTTTCCCTTCATATGATTGATAAACTAAACCGATGTTTTTAGAAAAACATAGGGATGTTTTTAGAAAAATATCGGTAGCACAAGCTAATATTTTCGTAAATAGTCAGCGATCCGTATGCTATGTCTAGACTGCACCCCCTAGCCTAGGCATACGACACGAGTAGCTCAGAGTGGCTCGTCTGACACATAACTACATTACTGATACAGTCTTCATAACACATAAAAAATAAGCCAAGTCACAACTAGAGCTTCGTCGAAGTCATCGGCTCCGCTTGCCAAGTAAAAGCATAGCTATTACCCTAATTCTGTTTCGTTTTTAACAAGAATTAAATGTGAAGGCCGCAAATTTAATTCCTCGTTGCTTTTACTGTAAGAGAATATTTTTTACTTTTGTTTGCTCATGAAAAACAATTATCTGGCTTGGAATAGCGCAAAGGCAATTTATATTCTTTACGCATTTTGGTTGGGCGGGCGAAAACCATCGCTTTCCTTCCAAATTTAGACACACTCAACATTTAATAATGGTGGCTACCTACTCGTTCATATTTATCACAAGCTGAGGTTATTATTTAAAAACCATATTCATTATTTGGTACTTAGATGAAGACTAAATTTCAAAAATTCAATTTAGATAGATAGGTAGATAGAAAACACTTTATTATACCACACAAAACAGAAAACAATACAATAAAGATATAAAGAGCGGCCTTATCGCTGAGAGCGATCTCTTCCAGGCAACCTTAGGATGGACTAGGTATATTTTGTAGAATTAGGTGAAGTTCATTCATGTTTTTTTGTGCTTATGATCAATATTGCGTATGTGTTGCGTGCCTATTGCGCAATAACTTTAATTCTAAACTAAGTCATATTGTGGCATGTTTGTAGAATACGTCTATAAAGTTATCTTTCCAATTTACTGCCCCATAAGTTACTATTTGCAAGTTACGAGACACGAACTTCCCTTGGGATAAGGAAAAATAAAAAACTACTTCGCCGTTTTGCTTGGTACACGTACATCAGTACAAGTACATCCATGTATTTGATAGCAAATCTATAAGTCTAAAAAGCTAGGCTTATTTATACTAACAATAAAATCTAAAAATAAATTTCAATGGCCTTTCCATTGAAATTTATTTTTTGATTTTGATAAGCAAAAAAAAACTAAGAAGGATAATGGTTATTTACATGGTACCTCTACTTTTAACGATATTAGCCCATTTAAATATTATTTTAAGTCGTTATTTAATAACCCAGTCGGCACCCCTCTGATGCGCCTCATAAAACAGCTTGTTCAAAACTCGCTTAATTGCTTTTATTAGTTGCCTGACTGTAATTGGCAAAACCGTGAAGTACTGCGATATCTGAAATCGTGAATCTCAAGTGTCCCAGAAGTATCAACGTAAACACAAATAAATCCCAAACTGCTAGAAGTATTAATGGCACACTTTTATCGAAAACCTAAAGTTTGCCGTTCCATCAAGTTTGGTATCCGGCGTCGTCGCGTCGTCGGTCCTGACGACTCAATAATTTCTCTTCCAACAAAATTATTTTACAGTCCACCTCAAAGCATGTTGTGAAAACTTTTTGATGATGCTTGACGATAATTTTTAGTTCCCAAAGTTTTATCGATAGAAATGAGTTTTAATTTTCAACCCTCATTCATTTTGTATTATTTGCGTGATAAGTTGTATTTTCCTATTATGCATGATCCAGCATCAATATTATCTTCTGCCAAACATGAAGCTCTTTGTAGGATTTAACGAGATGTTTTTTAAGTACAAATAGTTACTTACTCGGCAAAGCTGCGAGGCAAAGCCGGTGCGGTGAAGTTTACTCTACCGTGTCGGAGCAAGTCGCTGGCACTAAAGCCGCAGAGCTCTATATTGCGTAGCGATTGTCGTAGCAACGCTTCTACGTGACTGTTATTTAGAACCGAGAGAATGTTCCTATATTTAGGTTGAACTTTCTTGTGTGCAAATAAGTTACAAAAATAACATAATGTTTGAGGAATCGACGTGTTATGACGACCCTTCTTAGCGTTGGTAGGATGATTCAATTAAATGTAGGTTAAACATGCGTATAACTACAAAACTTGCCTCACCTGTACACACTTACCTGTCTTGTTGTAATTAATCACCTAAATAGTAGCCATACCGTTCTTAAAAACCTAGCCAAAGAGTGTTTTCGTATTTCTAACAACATTTTTAGTACTTATTCCAATCCACATGAATATAATTTATATTGACGCAACTTCAAATCTACATTTCGTAATCCTAAAAAGGAAAAGTTATAAAAGAAATATACTCATAAATCCACATGTGAGTTTTGGTTATTTGATACTTTGCAATACCTTTAAAGTACCTGTAAATCCGGATTATTCCAGTCGGCAGGCGACTAAGGAGAGAAGTGGCGCGTAAGTTTCCATCCTCTGCCTTCTTGAGAACTGAGGCACGTATCACGGTGCCTTCTAAATATTTATAGGCTATAGCAGTGCCCGCTTGCTTTTTCTCTAAAAACACTCCAAGTTGCATGCTGGACTCTTAGCGGTTTAACAGAAACACAGAGTTGAATACTAAAACAAGACACTTTTAACTCCAGTCTTTTGTAGGTACATTTGCAATGTAGGTTCTTATAATTATGTTATTCGTAGAATAGGAAGGACCCTTTCTGAAAGGAAAACGCTCGGTAAAGCTAAATATAAGCTAACAGATAAAAATGTTAAAACATTATTCTAGTGCGATCTAAAGTTATTCTTATCCTACTTTACAAATAGGAACGGAACAAGACTTTGAAAATTTCCATAGAATCTCTAGTTTTCTCAGTAACAGGATAGGCAGTAGAAATTTTTCTTAAGAAACAGTGTACCCTATTGTTTTCTGTACCACACTGGTTAAGTACCTGTTTGTGGTTAAAGCCTTACTAAAGGTTTGGTTATACAATTTCATTATAAACGGAAACAAAGTAAAATAATTTTTATCTCACCTTTAGAACAAAAATATCTTTTGGTTGATTTAAAGAATCCAACTTTCCCTTGAGAAAGCAGGTAACCTTTACAGCAACGAAGCGTGTAATTGAGAAACATCCCTGCTTCACCAGACTTGATTAAATTTCTGTTATACCATCCGAGATTGTGTCACTTGCGAGCCCTTTGTAATTGGAATCCCTTGATATGCGTAGGGTCATCGGGTTGCTGTTAATATCTCATCGTCCGTTGTACATTAAACTGCGGGTCGGACCAAATCTATTTTAGTTATGCCGGACCGGTATAAGTCAAAAGTTCTATTGTCAATCTTACCTTATTCAAAATCCTCCAGCTTTACTTCTACGAAATAAAGTAGTCTGGCTATAGATTAATCTTTTACCAAACGAACCTATTTTTATTAGTACTATGGTAGCAAACTTCTGTTAGTTTTGCATGGTGCTCTTGACTTTCGTTTAAATAAGAACGTAAATTAAGCGAGTAAATACCGTCACTTCTAACTTTAAATGTGAGTCACTATTTAGGTATGGTATGACGTAGCTTTGAAAATCTAGATTAAACAAATTCTAATATTAGATGCTAAAGTTAACCTACACCGGAAATTGTGTGGGTGATCATTATAGTAAGTTTTATAAATCTGAAACGATTTCCTAACGTGGGCGAGATTGCCAACGTCAGGTTTACCTGACGCCATTTTTTAAAATGGCGTTTGAAAAAGACAACTATTAGGGAGATTTCCACTAGCTAGAGCTATCACTAACGGTTATTAAATACCGAAGTGATTTGCAGTTATACATTTTGTTTATTGTTCGAGTTGTGTCTCTCTTGTGAACTCTTTGGAACACACAAAAAACGACTCATTTTTTCAAAAGCATGACTAAGCCAGTGTCGCAGAAAGCTTTAAAGAAAAATTTCCACATTTTTGCATAACAAGATAACTTCTATGTATGACCAAGAAGCAAGGTAAACGTGACAAATATTTTACAAGTAGGCCGATATATAAGATCTCGAAGGCAAGTCGTGCCCCGCTATTGCTTTGAATACTTAATGCTCCTTCAGCGAGATTGTCTTTGTCGTCGCCTACCGGGCTAAGCTCTGAAATCGCCATAAAGTGATCTTTATGCGGTTACCTAAATAATCATAGATGATTTTCGCTTTGTTTATGATTTAAAAAAAACCCTAAAACACATGTTTGTTTATTTTGACTCAACTTGCCACTCTTCAAATTGGATGTGCCAAGACTTACGGTTCTAAAGTTGTTATAAAATTATATTTGACCCTATACAACTAACATTTAACTAACAAGGAATTTTCAAAAATCCGTTCTTAGAGGGTACTTCCGACCTAAAAGGAACCTAAATGCAAAATTTCAGCCTCGTAGCTCTTGTAGTTCTGGAACTACAAGAGAAAAATGTGACTTATACCTCAATCTCTGGAGATTGAGGTTTCAGTCACATTTTTCTCATATAGATAAGTATAGCTGGGTCTAGATCAAGCTGTTTAAATTGACAGTTTTATTCATATATTTATTTTAAAAAATTAATAAATTATAACATTGTTAGGTTAGCCTTATCGTAGTCCTAAAGTCCTTACGTGAATTTAAGATTATGCCTGTGTCTATGACATACCTGACTGTTTGGGCTGTCAACACAAATTAAGTTGTCTGTGGCCAGCTCTTACTTACCTTTCTCTGTGATCCAATCTATGAGTCGAACAATAAAGCAAGTGTGTGAATTTAAAAAGTTTAATTCATCCAACTCCATCCAATCCATAAATCAGATTAGAATCAACTCTTACAGGCTGTTTGGGTGATTTACCTACAGAAGTAGAATATAGTGTCTAGACAGAGGTAAAGCAAAATCAACATATTCTAATACCCAAAGAACTCACAAATCAATAGCAAATCATAAAAATACATCAAAGAAGCAGAATTCATCTTACCTGTCCGATTGTGGTATCTGTTTGTGAATGCACGAGACGTAGCATCCACCCCTCAAAGTGAATAGATGGGCGGGAAGGGTAATAGTGATGCCCTGATGTCCCCGATAACGGTAACCGTAACATACAAATAATGCCGGTCACGGAGTAGTTTATGCTTGTCATTCTAAGCATCCAAACTAATATTGTCTAAGTGCTTATTTTGTAAGCTTAAAGAAAATAACTGAAAAAAGCACTTATAAGACAATTAAAATTTTAAGCTATAAATAATAATAACGCACCTTTTACTTACCTACAAATATCTTGTTTAGTATGAAACCATGGAACGAAAACTTAGATTTTCATATAAAACGAACGCAGTATGTGCTACATCGTTTGTGCCATTTTTCTCGCAAAAAAGGCTTTTCACGTTATACCGAATACCAAACATTATTGAACCTCTAAATAACATTCAGTGGAAAAACGTTTATTTTTTACCGGGTTATAACGTAACGGCAGAGCTTCGCGTAAATACTGGCTAACTAGCTATAGAGGCTAAAATAATATTACAATTGTCTCGTGTTTATGGATTTAATTAAGATACTGGAAAACTTTAAAATGTCTTCTAAAATACGATACGTCTGCGATTTGATACTTAAAATAATGAGTTGGTTAAAAAGTTTAGGAAAGTTAAACATTCTATTATTTTAGAGGGTTTTTATATTGTCAGTTATGGCACGATTTGCTCTACCTTAGAATGTGCTGAATGAAAAAGATCATCGCATTTAAAAAGATGTGGCTTTTGCCCTTGGTTTCACATGCGATTTTTCAGGATCAAAGTCTGGCTACTTTGGCCATTAACAAAATTTACGTCTACGAGTATTCTTTTCATTATAAGTATCCCGAAAACGGCCTGGTATGTCCTTGAATAAGAACAATTTTGGCGTAGCCTTTCTTTTTTTAATTCTTCTAAGATCTATTAAAATCCGTTCAGTCGTCATGACTGTGTATCTATCTATCAATCATGGATGCTATGATAGTGGTAAATTTCAGGTTGAATTTATTCCATTAGTAGACGAAATATTTAAGTGAAGAGAAAATAATAACACCTGTTTATTATTTGACAATAATTTATAGTATAAAATTTGACTTGTCTAAGTGCTTATTCTGTAAGCCTAACAAAATAAAGCTAAATCTTAGATGAGTTTTTTTTTATATGCCTAAATAATGTGTTTGTTTATATTGTGTCTGGAAAATACTTTGTAGAAGGTTATCCACTAGTCGCGTCACTATTCTTTGAGTGTGCGCAATCGAGCCAAGGGTCTTACTTTCCCTGGCGTCTAAAAATAGATGCTCATGGCTCATCGACACTTTGGATAAAAAAATACTTTTAATAAAAAGTATTTTTTTTATCCAAAGTGTCGATGATGTCTTTAATTGATTTTTTAAATAACTAAATTTAGTTATTTAAAAAATCAATTAAAGACACCAGTTATTTACAAATACATATATATATATATATATATATATATATATATATATATATATATATATATATATAAAAGAGCTCTGCTCTGCAACTAAAAATCGTACGAAAATCAATGTATTGATTTAGATCAGTGTCCAAATTAATAAATTGATTTTCGTATCAAATGTGGGATGGAATATTTTTTGTCTTATAAATGTATGTATGTTAGTGTATGTAATGTGCGATTAAAATATTTGTTATTGTACTGGAAATAAATTTGTGATAATATACTTTTTGATAAACTTAAGAGTCAAGTTACGGCCAGTTATAAATAGAACTGCCGAATACAGCTTGGAGGCATGACCACAATAATTTATCCGGACAGTTATCGATCGTTGTAAGCTGAACAATAATGTTCCGAAATAGCTTCGTCGTCATTAGATGGCCCCATAAACGACGTATCGGATTACGACATCGATCTAAGCCCATAGCCATTGCACGCACATAGTACACTGGAGTAATTTATTCACGGGCAATAATAAACGCATTCCGTTGGGATCAATTTCCTGAAAGGCAAATGTTTTTTACACGGAGACCTTTCTGTTTTTATGATATCTACGAACACATACGTAGTCGACTTTTTGCGCTCAGTTTTCTATTTGAACTGATGAATATGTTTTTTTTTTCAATTGTAAAACCAGGATGTCTTAATAATAATTTTCTAAGCGTGAATCTTTTAGCCGAAGATATAGTAACCTACTTAGGTTACTATATTTTGCATGAGAACTGTCTCATAGTTTCTTAGCTGTTGCTACGTCGTAAAGGTTATACTATACAGCTCTATTCCCAGACAAATTCAAATTAGGGTAAGCTCAAATATTTCTGTTTCCGCCTTCTATTTAAAACAGTTTCAGGGAATTTGTGTTATTATAATATTAAAATATTTTCTGGCTATTAACCTGAACCTTTTCTAAGCTCAATATTACAAAAAGGCCTAAGTCAAAAGTGACTTAACCGATATATAGAGGACAAAGGTCAACACACTCTTTCGCTGACGCTTTTCGTTGTCTGGCAATTTTTATGAAAGGAGCGAGACGGGGCTTTATGTAGATATTGTTCCAATCTGCTGGGTCTTTTCTATTCAACTTACCTATACAAAAACATAAGGCTTGGATTTTATATAAGCATTGAAATTTCGTCTCTTTTTCAAAATCCTTTATTGGAAAAACCTCGATAAACACACACAAACATTCTTTTGTCACCTTATTAGACAAAGGAATGTTTGTAGTATGTTTGTTTCTCTTCAATTTTATATCTTGCATTTAAATTGGTTCCTTTAAGAATTATTAATCAAAAAGTGAACGGCGGCAATTATTAGTTGTTAGGCCATTATCAGGTTAGGTTTGACTTTTCTCAATAACACACATTAAGCAAATAAACATATAAATCCAACAATTCACAAATAAATATATATATGCTACGGATTCTAATTAGGTCCATGATGGATCTATTTAATAGTAGCAGAAAGCTATTCAATGATGTTGTATGAATTGTCCAGCATTCATACAACATCATTCCCTCACCTCTCGGTAAACGTAGTTTAGGACGCCCTCCGACCAGGTGGTATGACGACCTGCGAAAGAGTGCAGGTAGATTCTGTATGCGTCAAGCTGAAGACAGGGCGCTCATTAGGGGAAGCCTATGCCCAGCAGTGGACTAACACAGGTTGATGATGATGATTTATTTATAGATTTTGACGATGATTTTTATTTGTTACCAGAATGTCCACCGGCAGCTGACGGCATGGAGAGGTTCGCATGCCCCACGCCGGACCGACAGGGGCGGTACCGATGCATAGACGACCATGTGCTCTGCGACGGCTTCATCGACTGTCCCAGCGGAGAGGACGAGGATCGACAAGCCTGCATGTTTTATAAAACGGTACATTTAGCATTGGACATTTTAAATTTCATGTTATGTAATTAAGTACACAATAACGCACACATATCCCTATTTTCAATCCAACGATCCTATCCATCCACGGTTATCTGGTAGAGATCGCTCTTGAGCGATAAAACCGCCAAATTGTCACATATTTTGTATTATTTTTTGATCTTGTTGTTTTTTATTTTTAAGTGTACAATATAATTATTATTTATCTTTCATTTTTATGGTTGGGTAATATTATTAATGGTAATTATTAAGTTTTGGCAATTTTATCATTGGCCAAATATGGACATGCCTTTGGACATTCGTCTTTTTTGTAATTTTTTCTGTTTAGACATTAGTTGTGCGAAGGGTTTTGTTTAGCTAGAACTAAACGAGAGCTACCCTAAATAGAATCAGCGAGCAGGGGTGTCCCTGAAAAAATACTGACCTGTTTCAAACAACAAAACTGACAAGAAATTTAATAACGTCCAAAAATTTATCGACTTCGACGGGACTTGAACCTGATACCCTCTCTGCCTCTCAATCTTTTATTTTACATCAGTGTGAAACTTGTGCACTATGATAGTATAAACCATAAAAAAATTACATCTACGAGTATTAATTTCTCTTTTTCATTGTCCAGTAAACGGCCTGTATTTATTTGTATATCACATTTTGCGCTCTCATTTTTTGCATAGGAAGTGACTCTTGTCAGCGGGTGCCTTGGAAAGTGACTTTCCTCGAATAAAATGGCCCATAAAATTTCTTTCAACTGGATCAATAGAATCGGCACTTCTATCCAATGCATGTCCGTAACCTCATTAATACAGCGAAGTAGATATATGTATATGTATCGACTGGAAAAAATGGACTTCAAATGCCTAACAGCTTTTATTACATAGTGCGGAGTAGCCCTACAATTACCCCATAGTGCAATCATCAATTCACTTGAGTATGGTAAATTACTCAAATTGGCAGGTCAGAGGCTTTCCTTTATGGTGTGGCCACTAGATACTGGCCCGTAGGCTTAGTACCAGACAGCTTAGTATGGTCTGTGTGCATTATCTTACGAATACTTTCATAGTTTCGAGTCCTTCCTATAAATTTAGCATCTTTCAGTATCTCTACCGGTTCGAAAGGTATTACTTTGCGGAGTATAACCACGATTTGAAAAACAAGACGTATTTATAAACGATATTATAAACGTAAATATCACGATCAAATACAAATAGAAAAATAAATCGTATAATCGCATTTTATGGGCTACACCTCGTTTGTGTCTACTAACATTCTAAGTCTAAAACATCACTGGTTCTCGATAACGTTTATCGTAATTTTATTGTGTTCAGTGGTACTAAGCAGACACAATAAGACTACGATTCATGTAATCGAGAACCATTGGCGTCTTATACGAAAAAGGGTTACAATGGTAGTAGACACACCATGATTCTAATTTGTTTTTATTTTACCAGTCCAGTGATTTCGTTTCGTAGTTAGTGTGATAGTGATTGATCTGTATGTTTTTGTCCATAGACAAAGGCACACCTGGACGTGCTAGCCGACGCGCTGCTGAGGTGGGCGCGCGGCCGCTAGACCGGACACAACCCCCTGTTTACCCGCTTGTTCTCCATGGACACCATTGACCGATCGAAATCCATACCCATGCGATCAGTGAAAGCTGCGAACTCCCACAGATATTCGGGCGCAACCAGTCAGCATTACTCGTGCGTTGAATGTAATGAAACATATCAAGTAGTGGTGCAACCTACGCCAAATATATGGCCACTTAAAGTGTAGTGTAAGGTTTCCGACCGGAACGAGACCGTACTGGTGCGCTATGACCGAACGAAGAAAGTGATACGATCTGGTTTCGTCCCTACTAATGCCGCAAACACAGCGACTTGTGGCAGTAGCACTTACTGCAGCCGTATGTTACCCAATACAAAGTGTATTTACGAATTTACGTCGCGCACTAGGCGCAATGCGCGCCCTGCCCCAAGTCCCTGTGTGTGAAGGTCCTACACTTTTCCGCATCTCATTTATTTTCCAAATATTTCGTACCTTCTAGCACTATTCAACTAAAATGTGAGACTGGTAGTCAACATTGTTAGTCTTTAGAAATTATACATAAATATTTTAGAATACTTAATAGTTCTTCATTTGACGAAAATTTAAAGTTTATGTCGAATCGTTTAATTATTCACTTTTTTATATTTATTCTACGTTAAGTTAAGACATTCCTTGAGAGGGTTGTAAAATTTAAAGTCTAAATTGTACATAGATTTACTGAGTGAATTTACTTTGATTGATTTAATTAGTCGGCCTATATAATGCGGCGAAACGCGTGTGTAGCATGAGAAGACAGCGAAGGGTTTGCGACAGAAGATTTACACCTTGTGTCGCACTCGCCTCGCGCTCGGAACGGGCAACCGAAGACGGTGGGAGTTACTAGTATTATGTCAAACTAACTAAAAAAAACAAAGTACATTTTGATGGAAGTTTAATACAGTGAAAGAGCATTATCGGATGGAAACGACATCAATTACAACAGTCACCTACTAATGTGTAATGATAAAATAATAATTCTATTATAATTAGATTAATTTTTGTTTTCGTCATTCGTTTATTCGATTTAAATCGATCATTCATTTTGCATAAAGTTAGTATTTTGACTGAAATAAATTGTTAATGAGGTTTGCCGAAGAAGTCTGAAACGCATTCCACTCTAGTCATCAATTGTTCCTATTGTTTGTTTGCTTCTTTCAGGGTTCACAAACAGCCTTTTTCTCTATGGATCTCACGGTTTTTCAGAACCGGATATTATGTTAAGCATTTTTTTTTAATAGCTAGTTGCTAAATTTACGAAATACTTTTTAAACGTTTTACGCTTAAAATTTTACGAATTTTATGCAGTTACTTGATCATAATTGTGCATTCTTTGATTCGGTAGTAAATTAACATTGATAAAGAAAAATGTTGGCACTAGATTATAACGATAGGAATAACTTAAATGTTAAAGAAATCTGGTTAACATTCCTTACCTTGAGTTTATGAAATAAATTAAGAAATGTTCCGTTACTTTAAAATAATAGACGTTAAGATTCACTGTCCTGTCAGGAATTATGTACATTTTTGTGTCGCGCGATACCTACACAGTTCCAATATTCGTCACTATTACCTCTAAGTTCGTTTTTACTCAAGCGAAAATTATATACTTTTCAGGAATCGTAATAAAATATGGAATATAATAATAATAAAGAAGCAACTTTGGTAAAACATATCGAAGCAATTTTAAAACTCTCCAAATAATGAGTGGGCAAACTTCTAAGAAAGCCCAGAAGTAATTAATTGGTTGGAAAATACTTGAAAGATCTCAGAATTTATAACAAGAAAACTTCAACTCAAGTTCACATCTTATTTAGGATAATCGTAATTTAATATACATGTCAAAATAAGAAAGAAAAAATAAAAAAAATCTGCACTATTTAGTATAATCGTACTTAGAATTTAAGTGCACAAAATTATTAAAATAATTGGCTTAGATTAATGTCAATGTAGCAAAGCACCTGCAAATAAATAAGAAAATGTTTGTGAATTAGAAGTAGTCTAGACGATGCACCAGAATAACAGTAACTAAAAATTATGGAATATTTTATGTAATATAAAAAAAATAGATATTTTTGGCACCATATATTCAATCTAGTCTAATTAGGCACAAAATAATAAAGTAGACGTAACTTAATGGTGTTGTATTGAAATAAGGTAAAAGATGTGAACTTTGAAAATCAGATAGGCCTTTTGTGGGACTAGGGAGGCACATCAAGGCATTATAGAGTTTTTACAATATTATGTTTAAACGATCGAAGAATTTCAACATAGTTGTTAATATTTTAAAAACCAATAAATACCCCTGTGGTCTGTTAGAACACTGTTCTTGAGCCATCAGACTCTCGGGTATTTAGATTAGAATAGAAAACATATAAATCTTCAAATCAAAGTTTTGATTCAATAACTCGTAGTGTTTGGTGGTAAAGTCCCATTGAAGAGCATATCGAGTGAACGACCTTACTTTTTTGTTTTTTTTTTGACACAGAAATAGGTATAATATTTGATTAAATCAAATATTTATTATTTTATAACTCCATAAAATTGCAACATTCAAGTTATAATTAATTACATTATAAAATAAAGAAAAGTTATCTTGTTAGTAGAAACATATTACGGAACGTAAATATACTAATTATACGAGTATGTATAAACATGAGTCACACCTAAACACGAAACCATAATAAATGAAAAAAAAAGTTGAAAAGAACGATCTGTTCTATTAGGTAATTTTAAATTTCGTTAATCTAGTGCCAAACTTTTTTAAAACAAGTAAATTAATAATGATGTGTGTTTTCTATTTACGAGATTTTTTATTTATTTAATCATAATTGGGTACCTATACCTACCTATTTGTTGTTTTCTTCATCGTTACATCATAGGACTTTTCGGCAAATTAATTAAAATAGTCTTTTGTGGTAGGTACCTAATAATAGTAATTAAATAATTTCTTGATATGTACATGTTTCATTATTACCGAAGTAATTATATTATTCTATATAATTATTGTATTAAATTAATGTAACTGCACTCAAAATTTGCCTGTTTCGTATGTGCACAGCAATTTATTGTGATATATTAATAAATACTATAGGTTAAGATGCAAATCAAGATCTTTCGAGATATACTACTTATATGATGTATGTACCTATTGATGTGATTATTGTTTATTTAATATTTAAATTACGTACGTATGTTGACAGTGCGGATAAAGTCACATTTCCACTCATATACCTAAGCTGAATTTTTGGCCTAGGTATGATAACAACATGAAGAAAAATACAGGTAAAATACTCAAAATGCTTCTTCTAAAAACAAATTAGTGAGATCCTGGCTTTATACGCGCTCTCGACAATATAAAAGTATGCTAGTCTGTATCTAATATGGACACGTTATAATATGTTGATACTGTTTGGGCTTACGCGAACTTGCAAAGGCTAATTCAATGTATGTAGTTGGTACAGTTATTTGCAGTTAAGCTTGTTATCGTTTCTTATATACGTTGTTCCTTCCTGTGTTTTTATTTCCGTGTTCATTTATTATTAGAAACATTTAGCAATGTTGGTCAATTTTATTGATAAACCCTGTATGTGTGTAGGATATATTTAAATATAGAAATGCTAATCGTTGTTTATTGTCTCTATTCTCTTGAACGGAGCTGAAGCATGGTGTGCACAGTGGGTCGCGTGGGGTGCGCGTGCGCAGCGGCCCGCTGGCGCCATCTCGTTCGCTGCGGCGGCCGCCCGTGCGTCCTCTCCATTACTTCAACGCACCCGTCACTGACTATTATATTTATCTAGGTTTCATAATAAGCACGTGAGCACTATTTGTCAATGTATTTATTAATCCCTAACAACTAAATATTAAAGTCCTTCCAAATTCCACGAACCGCAAACAACACGTGACTGGACACCGGCCTCTTTCGTTTTAGTTGACACTTCCAAGATGCTCATGTATTTTTCCGAGTCCACGATACGTATTCTTGTAATATGTGACTATTTATCCCTAATGTATAATGAAAGCTCAAATTGGAGAACACTTTGACGATATACATTGTACTGTCTTAGATAAATATTTTTAGAAACACACTTGTTACACTAACATATTGGGTCACACACTCGTGAATCTTGATTTGGTCAATTAGAGAACCTCACCTACAAACATTTTCGTAAAAGTTTATGCGGCGTCAATACCCCATTATATGGAAGCGTTATTTCGTTAGCTGTATTCTGAATTATTATTTAAAAATGCAACTATTTTTGTAGATGAATATTTGATTGTTTACCACTAGATAGAAGTTTACATATATTTTGTCAAAGTGTTATGTTTGCTAAGACAAACAATTTCTATCGCACACACTGAATCGTTGAAACTTTTTAAACTCGATTCTTACTCATAACAGGCAACCTTACCGAATGAATGAGCCTGCCAGGTCCTTCTGTTGGCCCCAGCAGGCGGACAGACCCGCAGGCCGATTGTTGTCGTTGCATAGCTTATGGGAAAATGGAATAGTCTCCGAGAGATCATCCGTCATCATTCGTGACTCGATAGTTCTACCTAACTTCTAGTGAGTACGGTTTCACATTCTCGGAGTTGTTTTGTAATTTATGTGAAATGCTATCTCTTATGAAGGGCTTCTCTGTACCTCTATAAAGTTCAAGATGATCTGTAGGTGTCTAAGGGTTGATAACGAAGTTTCGTGAACAAGGAATAACTCAACTTCAAAGGTTAGAGTCTTAGACTAACTTAAATTACAAAACATCTCAATGCAATTAATACTTTTAATAGAACCTACTCTCAAAGATTATTTCACTTTTTTCTACCATGTCATGGAGTTGCCTTGTCATCCGCAAAACACGTAAGCAACTCATATGGCGATAATCTTATAACGACTACGCTATTTTGTAGGCGTAATATACTTTTGGACTATTTATTATGTATTGTTAATTACTATGTATGTTGTATTAAGATAAACATTTAAAACAAAAATAAATGTTAATAAATGCCTCAGCCAGAATAAAATGCGTGTTTATTTCGTAGCACTTTGTAGATCCTCGTAGCACTTCGTAGCCCCTCGTAGAACTTCTCGTAGCAAAGTCTACGAAGTTTGTAGCAGAGCTACGGCGAGTTTTCTAAGGGGAAACAAACTGAAATATAAAACTTTTTCATTCAAATGTTGACTACGTTGGATTATTTTCAGCGATAGAAGCCAGGACTTTCATAGTTTAAGGACGGAAACTATGAACAGTTTAGGTTTCAAAGCACGGACTAAGATACTTAACTATGACTGGTAGTGTAGAGATGCCCATCCAAGACGTTCACAATAGGGGCTTGAGACGAAACGACGAATGGTAACATCTAGAATGTAGTCTTATACTTTAACGACCTCTGTGGCGCGGTGGGCGTAGGTTCGCCTGCGACGGGTTCGATTCCCGCCTCGGCACAAATGTTTGCACGATCTGCAGATATTTGTTCCGAGTGGGTCTGGTCGTTTTCTATGTATGGTATAAATGTACGCCCTTACGAGTTAAACCGAAATCGAAGTTTTTAATTCGTTTTCGTGCTAATGCTATATTAAACACATATATTGTAATTGCCTAGGAGTTTGGAGCTGCCTTGATGGATGGTTTCAATGATAAATCTTCGTTAAATGTTCAGGAATATAATCGTTTTACAAATTCAAGTACATGGACGCATGACGATGCGGTGGCGTCGAGAGCGGGAAGAGAAGGAATACAATAATTGCCAAACAGATATACAGAGTGTTTGGTATTGGAACCAAAATACTAAAACGAAATATCTTATTAACTAGGTAGCTTTTCTTGTTCTTGGTTTCTTTTTCATAACCTAAGTGTGAAATGATCATGCCTAAAGGTGCCTAAGGTCATAAATAAATAAATGCCGTCGTGTACATGCAATACACTGTAAGTTGAAATAGTCTGGTTTGCGTAAACGCGCAATTTTTTTTTTTGTTTTTAATCGATTACTCTTTCATTTCATTACTTATGTGTTTGGTAAAGAGAACATATTACTAGCGATTATTTTATTTGACCATTATTTGACATCAGTCTACAGTTGGAAACTTTAATTCTTGAGTTTGTTGCGTATGTCCTGTCTGTCATTGTCATTGTGACTTGTAACAGTGACACTGACGGTGGAAGAAAATGTTTTCGGTTTTGGATGGCGAAAATCTTTGCTGAAAGAAATGAGGAGCTTCGGAACAAAAACCGCTAAATCCACTTTTTAAGATTTTGGACAAATCGGAAAAAACGTTTTTTTTCTTTGGTTTTTTAGGTAAAAGAGAGTAGAATATCTTAATATATCAACATTAGCAACATTGTTTGGTGGCCAAATCAACAGATTCGTGTGTGAAGTAATAAACGAAAAAAAAAAAAAAAAAAAATGGATATAGCGGTTTTTGCTTAGACTATCCGGATTTATCGTTTTTTGAAAAAATCAACTAAGGATTTATCGCTATGTGAAAAAACCATTAACATTTTTGGTTAAAACTAAGTATATGAGGAATTAAAAAAAAACTATACAAATAAAAATCAAGTGTGTTTATTATTTATTATCGTATTAGATGACATTAAACTTATACTACGGCCATTATTTCTTCTTCTATGCAGTCAGTTTTTCGTTTCTGTTTTGTTTTTTTTCGTGATCCTTGGTTAATATTCTCGACCAAATGGTCAATTTCCTCCATTTTTAACAACCTTTTTTACGTTATGACCTTTTTTATGTTAACGTCAATCTTACAGCAACCGAAATGAAAACCGTTAGAAAATTAATCTAAATTTGACATTGAAAAACTCAGGAAACCGTTAACTGTTACACTCTTTCATCCGTCACAGTTAATGTTTAAATTCTGTCACTGTCATTAAATCCACAGACCATAGATCACAGACTAAATCTCTAGTGTAGCCAATATCATGGACGGAAGAAATCAAACTCCTTTGGCCATTATTAATTTGCCATAAAGCAAATGGAATTGATATATCGGTTTTTGTCTCAACCTTATAAAAATCTATCAAATTTATGTAGGATTTATCGGTTTCTGTTAAGATATCAATTTTCTTTTACCTCATCAGTGGATTTATCAGTATCTGTATAGATCATTTAACTTTAAGCGCATTTTTCTACTGGATTCATTGGCTTTAGAACAGATTCAATAAGCTTATCATGTAAAATTATGCAAAAGCATCGAAATTACAAAAAAAAAAAAAAAATACAGCATGTCGTTTATCGGTTTTTGTTCCGACCCTCCTCAAATAGTACCTAATACCTGCGCCTACTGCCTGACTGAATAAAATAGTATTCAAGTTTAGTTTATACACACATGTAGTTTTATGATAAATAGGTGTAATTTCAGTTTTCCCAAATCGCCTCAGGAAAACTTGATGCTAAAAGTTGTTGACCAAAAAATTGCAAAATGTTCGGTAAATCAGCAAATATTAAAGTTAAATTTCAAGATGAACAACTGGATGACTATGTTCTTGAGGTAAGTGCTTAATTTTTTCATCAGTCTTACACCTATATACCTAAAATGTAAATCAAAAAAGCTCAATGTTGATACACAACATCAATTTATTTTTGCAGAATTCGGTCCTCAAAAGCAAGCTGCAGAGTAAACTTGACGCGCTCTCAATAATGAGCAATGAACTGGACAAGTGTAGTATGGAACGGGACCGGTATAAGCTGTTAGTTGAGCAGCTTAAGTGTAAGAAAGTCAGTCCACTGAGATCTAATGAATTAAATGGTACTACCTATAGGCTAACTCCAACTAACACAATAAGCAATGGAGACATTCTTGCTAAAACACGGGATCACAATAACTTGCTTAAGTTAGAGGTAAAAAAGTGTTTCATGACTATGACAATGGATATAGTAATTTTAAAAGCAATGATGGACCCCCATAATTTCTGTATTCAAATTTGTTGCTCTTTAGGTGGAAACATTACAAAGTAAGCTGGAAGAAGCTATGGGTGATATTGAGGCTCTGAGAAAAGAATTACAGAATAAAGAAGCTCTCCTTGAAGAAACTGAAGGGCACAACCACAAGACTTTTGCATGCTCCAATACTGAATATGAACAACTTGTACAAGAACTAGAGAAATTCCAGAAAAAGGTAATCAACTGAAACCAAAGCTCAGTCAATTTTTTATTCGTTTTAATATTTATTATTTACCGATATGTATAGTGGTAGGTACATTTCTCTTTTCTTTATACCTCATAGTTCCTCAGATTGCAAGAATAATCTCAAATTGACACCCATACATGCCTAGGGTTGGTAGCTAATATTAAAACCTTGGTTTCAGTATCGACAACTGATGCTGGACTACCGAGCAACTCTAGATGAAAAAGAGGAACTGGTATCAGATAGAGATTACTATAAGAATAAAGTGCAAAGATTAAACCAACAGATCAGTTACATTTTATCTAGCAGAACAAAATCACAGTCAACAGAAGATGAAGTCGACCCACCAAAACCAATAGTTGATATTGATGCACTAATCACTGAGAACAAATATCTCAATGAAAGAATAACGCAACTACAAGTAGAGAAGGAAATTATCAAGCGAACTTTGAATAAATACAAGGTCATCTATTTGCATTCAATCATATCATACCACAACAGGAAGCAACACAATCATAATTCTACTAATCGGTTTGTTGCAGGCCCTGTTGGATAATAGAAGCAAAAATTATTCAGTTAACATAAAAAAGGGTTTTGCTGATGTTATGACACAAAAACAAGGTGTGGTAAATATTCTTGTTTAAACTCTCACATAAATTCTCAATACTACCCCGTTAACAGCCACCCCACACTATAATACTATATTTAATGTTTGTTTTAGTTCTACATTAGTAGGTTAAGTTAAAAGAACTGCTCAATTATTTTCATTTGCTATTTGATGTTGGTTGACATCAAATAGCAAATCATCTACAGTAGTTGTACAAAGTCAAAGTCAAAATCATTTATTGTTTAGGCTTACAAAATAAGCACATAGACAAGTCATATTTTATACATTAAATTATTATCAAATAAACTTATTTTACTGTTCACTTAAATTTTTTGTCCACTAGTGAAAGAAGTGAAAAAGAAACCACTTACTTTTTACCTAAAATTAAAAGAAATGCTCAATTATTTAACCTAAAACATCATTTATTTGCTACAGCTCGGGAGTTTCTAGAAAAAAGTATGAAGACTGGATCTAAACAGAATTCAGCAGCTGAGTTGAAGTCACTCTGTCTAGGACTGTTTGAAGCCATGAATGACAAGTCTATAGCTCTTCAGCACCAGAGAAAGACTAACCAGTGAGTTACATTATTTTGTTGCCCGCATTTTGGTGGTTTGATGTATGGCCATGACGACTTCTGTGGCGCAGTGGGCGAATGACCGCCTGCGACGCAGGAGGTTGCAGGTTCGATACCCGCCTCGGGTCAATTGAGTGTACAATTTGCAGATATTTGTTCCGGGTGTTCTGGTCGTTTTCTAAGTATAATAAAAAATATCTCTCGTATGTATGTAATGTATTGTATTAATTATATCAGTCACCTAGTATCCATAAAAAAAGCTCAGCGTAGCTTAGGGCTAGATAATGTTGTGTGGATTGTCCAACATTATTAATTCATTAATATATTTATTTGCAGCATGAGAAATCGAACCTTTTGTGAATGGTGGATACATTAAAAAATATCGGGATGGTTTTCCGCATCCTCATCATCATCATCATCATCAGCCTATATTAGTCCACTGCTGGACATAGGCCTCCCCAAATGAGCGCCATAGCGCCCTGTCTTCGGCTTGACGCATCCAGCATCTACCTGCAGTCATTCGCAGGTCGTCATCCCACCTGGTCGGAGGGCGTCCTACACTACGTTTACCGAGTCGTGGTCTCCACTCAAGAACACGCTTGCCCCAACCGGCCCACTGCCACTTTAGCTTGCTAATTCTCAGAGCTATGTCGATAACTTTGGTTCTCTGTCGGATGTGTTCGTTGCGAATCCTATCCTTCAGAGACACTACGAGCATAGCTCTTTCCATAGCTCGCTGAGCGACTTTGAACTGGTGGACCAGCCCTATCGTGAGTGTCCACGTCTCAGCTCCGTAGGTCATAACGGGTAGGACGCACTGGTTGAAAACTTTCGTTTTCAAGCATTGCGGTATGGATGAAGAGAAGACTCGACGTAGTTTCACAAACGCTGCCCAGCCTAGCTGGATCCTCCTTTTGGCCTCCTTCTCGAAATTGTTTTTACCTAACTGCAGAATCTGCCCGAGGTAAGTGTATTCGGAAACGATTTCGAGAAGGTGACCATGTACGACCACCGGCCTTGGATCAATGTGTCCATTGATCATGACTTTGGTTTTATCCAAATTCATGCCAAGACCGATACATCGGGAGGCTGAAGCTAGGCCGTCCAGCATCTGGTTCAGCTCCTCTAGCGACTCCGCCAATAGGACTATGTCATCAGCGAATCGTAGGTGTGAGATGTAATTGCCGTTTATGTTTATGCCCTTACCTTTCCAGTCCAGAGTCTTAAACAAATCTTCCAACGCGCTTGTGAACAGTTTCCGCATCCTACAATTGTTTTATAGCTGGCAGAGTAGTTTAAGTGAAAAAAATCTAACTGTACCTACTACCACTTGGATTGAATTTATTAGCATCATGGTGAATTAAAAATAAATACAGTCCTGTAAATGTAGGTAAATGAAAGTATAAATGAAGTCACCAACATTGCTAGGGCACTGGTCTCTGACAACGCCATAATTACGTTTGCAATGTTAACAATTAATTAAAAACTAACAAAATCTCTAATCCCTGCTTTTTAACTTGTTTCTCTACATAAATGTGGGGGCAAAGGTCTGCTTAATGTAGCTAAGTTACATAGGAATAACCTAGTAGCCCATGCGAGTATTTTGATACCTCATGGAAATCGCTTTAACCTTCTGAATGCTTCCAAAAGGCCTAATACAAAACATAACCCGCATCGCCTGAAAAATATTGGTACTTTATTTAGGGCAGTTTAAAAGCATTTCAAACAACCTTCAATAATAATTATTTCTTTACAGAATCCTCGCAAATAGAATAACTGAATTGGAAAAAACACTAGAGAGCTGGTGCAATGGGCAAAAATGCATACCAATATTCCCATCTCAAATGCTTCTCGATGAGTTATTCCATGATGCAGTTTCAGGCTCCCTCTCTCGTTCTGAATCCAACGGCAAATCAAAGGATCTGCAAGAATCCGTCTACAGTGACGAGGAACTGAAAAACAGCAGTGATGACTGTTCCGCTGATTCCCGAAAAGAATTTGGGAATGGTGATAGTGAATTTCATTCGGATAGAGGTTTGACGAAGACTATTCTGCCTGACAATTTGCAGGAGCTTGTGAAAGAAGCGCTGGCGGAATTGAAGCCTGAAGGCAACTCAGATATTGTTGTTGAAAATAATTTCGATTCTGATATCTGAATATTTATAATACCAAAAAATGCGTGAGGGGCCTACATCTATTCCGTGTAGTGTTTTTCTCAAAAAAAATCCAACGTTTTAACAGTGTTTTTTGTACATTTATTGTGTCAAAGCTAATAGACGCTGCTTATTGTCTGATATTCTTCCAGAAAACGTCACGTTATAGGCTTAGGTTAGTATTTATCATGAAAAACCAAAGAAGATACATTCCAAACATTGTTCTAGTCAATTGAATTGTTAGCTAGTCAATCAGATTGTATTATTAAATGAATTTAGGTAGTAATACTTATATTATAATATAAATAATGGTAAAAAAAATATCGGAAATTATGTAAAAAAAATCGTGAAAGTTTTATTATAATAATCTTAATAAATATGTTTATCGTATTCATAGTTTTTTTACTGTGTCTGTTTATCTGCAAAGTCCTGCTTAATCACCCAATGGATTCTCCGGTTGTAACCTGGTTTTTATTTGGTTTGACCACCAGACGGAGTGATTTATTAGGAAGATACATTAGGGTTTTTTGGTTTCCCGATTAAAATAAGTACGACGGTCGTAAAACGAGAAAGAAAAACAGCACTAATCCGACGATCGTATTAATGAGAAAACAAATCCGACTAGTTTGTTAATCAAAGTAATGAATCCAATTAGTGAGAACAAATTGAAATACGACGATAATAGTTTTACCAAAATAAATGATTTTGTATTTTTTTGTAACATATCAGTAAAAAATATGACTGGGCTTTGCTTAAGTACGCCTCGTAAACATATAGTTTACTGCTCTGAGTGGAAGTCGGGAGAAGTCGGGGTGGATTGTAAGTTTCAAAATAAAACACGTTGGTGCATAAAATAATTTATTAGTTTTGTAAATCAATAGTTTTCTGCTCCGCTACACGTATGAAGTTGGGTTGCTAGTCTTAAAATTAAACAAATATGGTTCATAAAATAATTAGGTAATTCAACTAGACTTTTTTCAAAGCTTAATTAATAAGATAGAATAAGTCTCACGCCTAACGTACCTACCCTAAGGTTAGGCGTGAGTTTCTTTTTGAGTGAGTAAGTTTCGAAAATAGCAAGTTAATTAATTAATATGCGTTTTACTGTAACATTAACGCTTATGTTACAATAATAAAACTTAATTATACTGAAATAAAACATTTCGGTTTAAGTTTACTTTGAAGCTTATTTTATTTAGTAGAGACACCAACAAGGAAAATTTGTGCAGCACTATAATCAGTACAGCTACCAAAAAATATATTAAGTAAATGTTCTCACATGTACTGAATTCATAATTATTGTTGTGATTTCTATATTATAATCAATCCCAAAATGAAATAAAACAATTTATATTTATTAATTGCAAGATAAATATATCCTATCTTCCTAAACCTAATAAATAATATAATGCTCACAAACAATAACAAATAATCGGCTTTATGCATAATGATATTATAGTATTCTTCCTTGAAAACTACTCAAACGTTTTTCAATTGTTTGATGCGGTATAGAATAGTGTTCGTGCCTCAAACCCTTCGAGCTCTGCTGTAATTCGCAAATTTCTACCAAATGTAATTCATGAGTAGAATTTTATCGTATTTAGAATTAGTAAAATATGACTTCTAGCTCTGCTTGCTATTAAAATACTATGCGATCATTATGAAAAAACCTGCTAAAGTAAATGCTAAATAACTTAAAATAGAATTGACGTACATGCCGATTAGTTAATTAGGTAATGGCTTTGCCAATATCGTCATAAACGCAATCATTTCCAATCCAAACTTCAGTCTTCTCCGAAAAGGAATTAAAAAATGTTTCATATAAGCTAAGCCTGATATGTTTTTGTCTCGTAAAAAGCTTTTATCTCTTTTTATTATTGGTGAAGTTACAGTAACTTTTATTTTTAGACGATTAGGTACAAATGCGCCAAACGTAGTTGGCAACAAGAATTTTTGGATGCCCTCTAGATTTAAAACGAACGGAGGCCAGCCCACAGCTTCATAAATGGTTCAAATCTGAAAACATTGTTAACTGACTGACCTTGAATACAATACTTCTCCTCCCCAACCTACACAGATTATATAATATAAATATCCTTTAATATACTCATATTACGGTATACTCTGTATGGTGCTTTCAAATAGCAGACAATTTGTATGTGTATATTTTGTGTCTGAAACAGTAATACAATAATATAACCCTACGATATACTGGTGTAATGGTGCAACGCCGCCGCGGTATGGTCGTGCAACGAAGCAGCATCGCTCCGCTGTCTCGCTGCCACCACTAGCCTCGATAGCAACTGCCGATGATCCTTTTCGGAATACCGGTCGTACGCCTCCAATCCTTCTTGGAGTTTTAGAATTAAGCTGTCATAGTTCTTGCGGACTACTTCTAGGATCTGTAATAAAATAAATTATGTCATGTAATAAAATTATTATCAAACAGCCGGAGCTTCGCGCATTTGGAGATAGATCACATTCCAGTAAAGGGCATAGCCAATTTAATCCAGGAGAAGCGTATACAAATCAGGTAGCTGGTGGTCAATACCCATAACATAAGCTTAACTTATATTGGGGCTAGATGATCCAGCAAGGCTACCACGCTATTGAACACTTAACTAACTCGCGTTATCAGCGTTATTACTTATTAAGGCGCATTTGAACGCGAAAAATGCTTTTTCACGAGTTATTCACGTTAAAGTACGCCTTAACACGCGTTATTCGCGCTAAAATTAGCATAATAACGCTGATAACGCGAGTTACGTTATCAGTCAAATAGCGTGGTAGCCTTGCTGTGTAGATTATCCAGCAAATGTGTAGATTGGCCAGCATTATTTATTTACCTGGTCCTCAGAAGGCGTTGAAAGGCTCTGCGACGCGAGCCAAGCCTCGATCTTCGGCGAGAAGTGTTGAATGATAGCGCGAACATTCACGAGGCAGTTCGCTAGCCGTAGAGCCTCAGCTTTGTATTCGCCATCGCCGGTTGAATACCGTAATGCTGCAACATGGAGACAATATATTACATTGGCTATACTAAACTAGTCGCGCGAAGTTCGAAGAGGCTATATCTCTGGTGGGACTGTGCCGTTGTTGCTAGGCGCTCTTAGTGTCAGGGTCGAGTATTGCGGTGTATGATGTTCGTGTATAGCTTTTTCATTTTGTGGTCGATTAATGTGTGATTTTTTTTTCTGCTAATAGGTTGTGTGTTTGCGTCAATTTGTGGAAGGGCGGACTATACACGCATCTTATCGGAGAAGGATTGTTACTAAATATTTTCATTCTTTTAATTTACGTTAGCTCTATAAATTATACCACTTAAAGATCTATACGAAGCCTGCGACTAGCCTAGTAGGATACAGGGTGGCTTTTTGAGAAGTCAGATCATGTCCTAATCTGAAACCATTATTCATAGAGAAAACTCAAGGAGGCATATGCATAATCTTTTACTTCAAAATTTTCTTGTTTAGAGAAATTTTGGTGTCGAGAGCATAATGGCAGAGGTATAGCTCTTTTTAGTGCCTTCTGCATGAATTGCACATTAAGTAAGTATCGACAAAGTGAGAAAGTTACATAAAAGCTTACCCATATAGAAAAGATTATCAAAGACTTGATGCATTCTGATCAGCTCGTAATACAGCTGGTCGTAAGACGCTGGAGTGGGGAGGAACGTATCGCCAAACGTTATAAACAAGTTGAATATATTCACGATCTGAAAAAAAAACATTGGTTAGTATTTAATATTTATTTACTTTCACTTCCTCGTCAGTACGTACTCCGCTGAACGTGTCTCTCCTAAACGAATGAGGTATTGCCATTATCACCATGCTTGGTAGATAAATAAATAAATAGTGCTGGATAATCCACACAGCATCATCTAGCCCTAGCTAAGCAGAGCTTGTGTTATGGATACCTGTATCTGGTATACTTAATAGACTACATTACATACATAGATATTTTTTATTATACTACATAGAAAATACCCCGAACAAATATTTGCTGTTCGTCAACTAAATGTCCCAAAGTCACAACGCAGTACGCTGCGGTATGCGGTGCTGAATACATAATCGTATGAAAAACGTTTAGAGTGGTCTTTTGCTCTGTCCTTTTGTCCAAAGTCTGCGTCAGCGTTGAGGGGAAAGCGCGGTGAAGAGTGCGTTAGTTACTGCGCGGTTTCGTCTAGTTATCACGCTGAGGTGTGAAAATCAAATGACCGTTTTTCCACACAGACAGTGGACGTTGCGTCGTCGTCGTGACGCTATGTTGTGCCGCATACCGCAGCGTATTGCGTCCTAATCAAGAGACCAAAGATTTAATTACCTGCTGAGCCATAACGAAGATATTATGCCTCCTCAAGAGCGTGCTTTCATTGGTCACAAGAAACTTCAGCAAAGCTATGAGTGCCGCCCACAATGGCCGCCAGTCTCGAGTCAGTCTAACTCTGCATCGCTTCTGGTAGCTCAGCAGTCTTAGCAGCACGCCTATGCATAGTTGGTATAAATCGCCAGGAAACTTTTTCAGTAGGTGGCACATTATGAATTCGACTAGTAGGTCTGAAAATAAGAATGATTACTGAAGATTTTTATATATATGGAGACGCCAAATAAATAAATCATAGATAATGCTGGACAATCCATACAGCATCAACTAGCCCCTAAGCTAAGCAGAGCTTGTTTTATGGGTAACTTTTTTTATTAATAAAGTCTTGAAACTTACCTAAAGAAATAAACTTTCATTTCATTTCCTTAACAAGTTAAATTTGAAACTGAGGAATATTTTGATTAAATCCATTATAACATAACGCCTGTAACGATGTCCTTCATAAATGTATTAAATAAATAAATAATGCTGGAAAATTCACACAGCATTATCTAGCACCAAGTTAAGCAGACCTTGTGCTGGTTATTGTATTTTAATCTTGTCACGTTGCATATACATATTTTCCTTGGGTAATTGAAGAGCCAATAATTATTGTAGGTAATATTTAAAAGGTATTTTTTAAAATTCTGTTATCATTTGAAACTTACCTATTAAAGTAGAAGCTAATGGTTGCGAAGTGGGTTCTTCTAATACTATTTTCCTATGGCGCATCGGCAACCTGTATAATTGAACCTGAAAGTTATAAACTTTGTTTAACGATTTCAAAGTTAAGGGGCGAACCGAACGGGTTTGGTTATCAAACTAGGCCTAGATCTCAGTACCTATTCAAATTACATAAGAACCAAATTTTTTTCTTTAGTTCTTTGAATGAGAAAACACGATTGAGAAAAAAAATACGGTTATAAATAATCATGAATGTGCCGTCTATTGAAATGGCTTATCTTCAGATTCGTAGGTTATTAGAACTAATTATTTGGTTCCTTGAAAGTCTCTTGATAAGTTGTGTAGTTTTCTTACGCAGTTCTAAAAACCGCATAGGTTTTTAGAACTGCGTCCCGCTCCTATGAGCGCAAATCCTATGCCTATCCTTTTCATAGAATGGCGCGCAATGTGCCCTCTTAAATAAAAGGGTCAAGGCCTACCTTTAACAAGTGTCCTTTGATTTAACTTTGGAATCGTTACCTAGAATAGCTACACTCGGAAAGCGCCCGGCAAGCATTACTTTCATATTAAAATAAATGTGTGTCTTAGAGCGCATTCACACAACATCCGTTTTTTCCGTGATGGCGTATGTAGGAGTGAGTTCACACACCGGAATCAGTCCACCTAACAGTAAAGTTCATAAAATGCCTTTTAAATCAAATCAAAATAATTGAAATAATTTAATATTTTTTTTTTGGTTACAAGTTTATACGCTATGTCGATCCGTTTTTTTTAACAAATTGTTTACAGTAGCTAAGGATCCTTAAAAAAAGGATACGTGTGAACGTGCCCTTACATTGTAGATAGAGGGAGATACTTTTAAAATCTTCAAAAAACCACTTCGATTCGCTTTCGAATTGCATTAACCCAAACATATGTAAAAAAAATAATATTTTGGTTACCTTGAATGATAGATTTTGGTCATGCATTATAGAATTTGCGAACTGCTCCTCAACAATACACGTCAATGTAATAAAACAAAGACTGCATTTGTTAACGCTGGCGTCACTCTTTATATCTGCCATTACTATTGAACTGAAACAACATTAAATATCGGTGATTATTACAATTTAATTACTAAATGAAATATTTAAGTACTTAACAAATACCTAATTTATATTAAGTAGGTTGGTAGCTTGGTGGGAGCTAGCCAATGAACGCGATTCTTGAAAAGTTTGGGGGATTGCTAGGCAAGGTAGCAGTGGGACAGCATACAACAAAGGTTTTTTTGATTAGCCTATTCTGTCCCACTGCTGGGCAAAGGCATCCTATCTCTCCCACACTTCTCTATTTTGCGCCACTGAGGTCAAATATTTTAATTGCGCGTCTAGTTTGTCCCTCCATGAACATAGGAAAACAAATATTACCTTTGGTGTCTAGCTCTTAGATGCTATATGAATTGTCCAAAAAATATTTTAATACAGCCAGGGGTTTGAGGAAACATGATACTAACCAATATTGGAAGAATGTAACTAATAAATTGGTTGGTTGCTCATTGTCCAGAGCTTGAATTTGCGCCAAGTTCGGTGGCGTCTGAAACAAAAAAAACTGTTTAACACAATAACGGACAGACAAGGCAGGCAGCCCCATCGAGTCGCGGGCTCCAGTAGAAAACCCGTTAATTTCAGCGGCAGGTAGGAGTGATAACTTGCATCTTTTCGTCGATTTATTTCCGAGCGATAACTCCGATACAAACAAGGCTTCGCCTTAGTAAAGGTAAAATATAAAACTTTAGGGAAGCCAACGCCGACAAGTGAACAATATTGTCATAAGTTTATACCTGATGCGGTGGTAAAGTGGCGGTCGGCGAGCGACGGTGGCGCGGACGACCCGGCAGCGGATGACAAGAAAACTAGCGTTGTCATGAAGTTTTTACCTGATGCGGCGGTAAAGTGAACTAGCGTTGTCACAACGTTTTTACCTGATGCGGCGGTAAAGTGGCGGGTGGCGACGACGACGGTGGCGCGGACGATGCGGCGGCAGATGACAGGTGAACTAGCGTTGACATAAAGATATTTTACCTGATGCGGCGGTAAAGTGGCGGGCGGCGACGGTGGCGCGGACGACGCCGCTGCGGATGACGAATGAGCTAGCGTTGTCATGAAGTTGCGGTTCAAATGGGCTGCTTCGTACAGCGCTAGGAGCATGCCTTCTTCACCTCCACTAGAATAAATATGTAAGAACATTATAGCTTCGGCACGCATTTTTAAATAATATACATAGAAAACGACCAGAAGACCCAAAACAAATATCTGCAGATCATACAGACATTTCTCCCGAGGCGGGAATCAATCCTCCTGCGTCGCAGGATTTTCGGATTTTCGCCCACCGCGCCACAGAGGTTGTCATATGTCGTCGATTGCCTCTAACTACCTACTATAGCTATGATATTAGAACAACCTTATTCTCTGTCCTCTAACAACGGGCTGTGTCTCATCGCTGGTAAGGAATATCCCACCAACCATACTCGTGAGGGAAGACAACCAACCACTGCCACTTCCGTTTCCTTGCATGCCCCCGAAGGTTGACATTACATGGTCATTTAATGAGGCTGTGATTACCTGGCCATATCTGTAAATGTGTATTTAGATTAACATCAAAATAAATTAATGAATTATATCAAGAAAGTTTTCAAATATGTGGACTTGATTGTAATTAATAGTTTTTTTACACTTGGTGAGGTTTTAGAATGTTTTGCGATTAAAAAGTCCATTAAAAAGTACAAGTTGTTCTATAAAATGCTTACCCATTTAGAGCCAATTCATCGTCAAGTATTGATAATTTCACAACATAAGGATTGGCTGATTCATGCTTTTTGTAATTTACCAGAAACATAAGAAGCATCACCACATCATAACCTGAAAAAGTGATATAATTATAGTTTTTTGACATGTCTAAGCTCTTACATAATAAGAACTTAGACATGTCAAAAAACTATAAGCCTAAAGATATAAAGTTATTTGAATAAATAAAAATTGTGTGCTCCTGAGGCACCAATCTCATGAGAGTTTGGGCCAACAGGATAACAACATAATACAACATATGAGTGGGCGCATGCATATATACAAGTGTAATAATGTTTTTATTATTTATGTAGGTATACATGGTTGGATAATATAAAGCTCTCGTTTTATATTTGTTGTTATTATATTAATCATACAGGTTTATTATATATATATGTATTAATCTTTTGAGTTTACTTGAGTTTTAGTTTTGACCTTTTGAATTTTAAAGGAAGTTTCAAATGAATACAGTTGTCTTTGAAGTAGCAATTTCTTATACTTTATTAAAAATTTTGGTGTACACATTTTTTGCCGAAAAGGTGGCGGTAAATTGTTCCAAATTTTGGATGCGTTATATTTGAAGCTTCCTCTATATCCCGATGTTTTGTGATTAGAAAGAACAAGCTTATTAAGCGCTTTGGATTGGGTATTAGCAGATTGTATGTCTTTAATCCAGGTCAGTTTTTCAAATAAATAATCCGGTTTTTTATTCCAGATAATTCTGTGAGTAGTACATGCAATGTGAAGCTCTCCTAAGTTTCATATTCAGTATCTTATTTTTTACTAGAAAAGGTTACATGATCTCTTCTAGGGAAATCAAAACAGAATCTCATGCAGGCGTTTTGAACTCTTTGAATGGCAGATTCCGTTTTGATCCAAATCCTAGGGCCATACACTGCACAGCAATAATTGAACACATACATATACATACATCCTCTCTCTAAGAGGGTTTGCCATCATAATCACCGCAGGGGATTGGTGATCAAATTCAAATTAATTCTTTATTATTTCTTTAGGCCTACAAAATAACCACTCACACAGGGCAAATCTAGCAACCAAAGATCACAGTGTGCAGTTGTTAAAAACCACAAAGGGTAGCTGCTGCCCTTTTTCTGGCAGGTTCCCTTAACCAGCTAAGGGAAGGCCAGAGAAAAGGCAGCCTGGATGTTGTATGAGCTGTCTCTTATAACATCCAGGGCTGAGTCTCAGGGGTCGATTCTAACACTGCAACTGCTGCAGTAGTTGTGGATTTAAAATAATAATAAAACACATGTTTACCATGCTGCTGCCTTTCCGTAGAGGTACAAAGCAGTTGAACCATGGGTTCAAACAATGAGTTCTGCATGAAATACTCTACTAGAGGATTTTCATCAATACTATCTAATCCTGTTACTATCACCAATAACAACTTCAGAACCATGGATTTCAAGCTATCTGGTACGTCTCCTGAAAAATAAAGATTAATTAGATTTTCATCTTGTATATATACATACTATTATATTGAAGAGGTAAAGTTTGGATGACTGAAGGAAGAACAGGATGAGATTCTATAACTTAATTCACTTGTTTTTAAGATATCTGCTGTCATTCATGACATGATATAGAATAAACAATACTGACATTGCATGGTCATACATTACATAGGTACATTATTAAAGTTTAAAGAATACAACAATGCCGATGCTTGCCCTGCAATCCTGCATCACGGCAGATGCTAGTTGTAAAAAGATGTGTAAGAACTACTTATACTTAAATTAACATAAATTATTTTTACTCGACAATATTGAAGTGCAGTTTTCAAATAATTTCTGCATTTTTGAATCAGCTCCACTGTCAGATCCAATCAGGATGATCTTTATGTTTAGATTTGAGTCCTGACTTGCTCTCTGATACATGGTTATAAGCAATGCACTCAAAGTTTGCAGACTATACACCAATCTGTAAAAAACATATCCAGTCAGGTTCTACACTTACCATATAACAAAAAACCAATTCAATGATAAATAGACATCACTAAAGTGGATATAAAAATAAATATAAATGGTACATAAATGTAGCTTCTGACTGGTATTGATATGGATCTGTTGCAAACAATCTACGGGTAGCTCAATTGTTTCAATAGTAAAAATTCATTTTAATTTATTTCTATTATTTGATTGTAACTTTGTTTGTCAAAGGTAAGATAACATACATATAAAGTCTGAGTAAGTTGGTAGGATACTTGGAAGTTATTTAAACTTTTACCTGATATGATGTTCTTGACTTAACATTTCTATACACTGTGCAACAAATAAATTCATATTTTCCTTCATATTCATCAGTTGTTCTACAGATAGTTTTTGAATTTCAGCTTCGAGCTGGGGAATCTTTGGTTTTAGTAGGAAAAACTCATCCCAAAAAGTTGGATTGTCAATTGTCAAATCTTCACCTCTGAAGAAGGACTCGTATATTTGTACGACCTTCTCTTTTAGGTGTCTTTTCGAGCCCGACCCGCTCCTCTTTCTAGTAGCCATCCTATCAGCAGGAGATTTGATCGAACATTCAAAACTTCTAAGAGGACCTTTTCTTTGGATTGTGTAGGAATAGTCAGCAAATTATATGTGATAAGTGCTTCTCAATCTGGCTTCAGCGAATATAATTAACTATTTCTTGATTAAGAAGCAGTCAACGTATGAATTCAATTGATTTTGTGTATAAGTAAACCTTATCTAGATATTTTTATTTACAGCGAACGAAAGAAAAGGCGACAGACTAGGCGACAGATGGACACGAACGGATCAAAGGAAAAGTGACGTGACATTGTTGATCCAAAATGAGTGTGACACTAACAGTTGACATGAATGCTGCAGGTTCCGTATTCAAAGTTTGGCGCCGCACTACACGATTACGGCCATATCTCGCGAAGAACCGACGACGACGACGCGACGGCTGCTAGGAGGCAAACGTGTTCTTGAGTGGAGACCACGACTCGGTAAACGTAGTGTAGGATGCCCTCCGACCAGGTGGGATGATGACCTACGAAAGACTGTAGGTAGATGCTGAAGGAAGGCCTATGTCCGTCCAGTAGTGGACTTCTATAGGCTGATGACGATGACTACACGATTTGCAAACATATTGGCAAATGTGTAGAGGCGACATATTTTGGCGAATATATTTTTTACGCATAATTTGCCGACAAATAGCCAAAGCCAAAAACAAACTTTTCGTGCCAATCATTAGCCAATAGTGACGTGAACAAGATTGTTTAGTCAATCGTTCATTCATCATTTCATTCGTTCGATTAGAATCGTACATTTTCGTTCATTCATTCATTCTCCACAATTTTCTGTAAATGCTTTGTGGGTGTGCTGTGTTTTGTGTTGTTTTCTTGTGAATTACTGATTTTCTGCAGAGAAGCTCTAAAATGAAATCCAAAAAACGTCATCAATCCTCTTCTGAAGATTCAGAGGAATCTGAAGAACACCAATCAAGCAGCAGCGAAAGCGAGAGTGACGATTCCTCCGTGTCAGACCACCGCTACAAAAAGAAGAAAAAACGAGAGCGTGGATCATCAGAATCTGATAGCGATTCTGATGGTCAGCGACGCGCCAAGAAACGTAAACACAAGAAAAAGAAGAAGAAGCACGCGAAAAGAAAGAGGCGCTCTGATTCTGCCGAGAATAGCGAGTCGCAGAACGAGGAGGCGATATCCATAAGCGACGGTGAAGTGTCTCCAAAAAAGAAGCACAAGAAACACCACAAACACAAGCGATCACATAGCTCATCTGCTAGCGAAATAGGTTAGTAATCATATCACGGCTAAAAACTAATTTCACAGTTTCAAAATAAACACAAGTTAAATATTGTTTTTGCTTCAGAGCATGAGCACATTGAGCGTCGTCTACACAGCGTCGTAAAGGAACGAAGATCATCCGAGGACAGGGAACGCCCGCCAGCTTCATACTACCAGTAAGACATATGTATTATCATCACAATCCTTTTGTGAACACAAAAGTTATCCGACAACACCACAAGGTATCTAGCATATTTTCACTTCGTCAATAATAACTAGGTACCATCGGCCAGCCTCTCCTGCTGAGGAATATGTAGACGACAGGGAGCGAGAGGTGATGCGCTTCTATCGAGGCTCCAGCAAGGAAAGGCGATATCAGGAGCAGTATCCCTATGACCAGGAGCGTAGCAATGGAAGGTAATAAATATTTAATAGACACATTTACCTTAGGCCCAGATGATGCTGTGTAAAATGTCTATTGTGTCATTTATTTTGAATGTCATTCAGTTTACTATTAAAATAAATTCGCTGTATCAAAAATGTTGATGTGATGGTTGTATAGTATATCATATGTATATTTGGTGGAGTTAGATTCTTAGCATAAGAGTTGTAAACCATTACAGATCAGCCAAATATAAGGCTGAAAGCACACAGAGTGATCACTGTGATGAAACAAAGCAGACATACTACAGCAGTGAGGGAAATAGGCAGAGGTATTCTGGTAGGGTGCAGAGAGGTCACCAAAGGTCCTACTATTGTACAGTTGGCTTCTGCATCATTGTTTAGTTGTGTGTGTGTAGCATTGTTGTTTGTAGAAACAGTCCTTATTATGTTATCTAGAAATTTTATAGACGGCTATATTGATTGATAATGAAAATGAATGTGCATTTACTTCAAGCTATCTAAAACCTGTATCTCTGAAATGTTTTATTAGATAGGTGGAGAAATTTATTTTTATCTTGTTTAAAATCTTAGTGTAAAATTGATGTTTGTGCATGTTTTTTATAATTCTTCATTTACTTATGCAAACTATAAGATATTACTACTCTTAGGCCTGTATTATGTAAGATTGCTCAGTCAGATCTATGCTTCAGGCGCGTTTTGTTTATGCCATAATAAAGCGTCTTACGACGACCTCTGGCGCGGTGGGCGAAAGACGGAGGTTGTGGGTTTGATTCCTGCCTCAAGGCAAATGTTTGTACAATCTGCAGATATTTATTCCAGGTGTCTGGTCATTTTCCATTTGTAACAACATATTTGTCTATTCATTGTATTATGTATATCAATCATCTGGTACCCATAACACAAGCTGTGCTTAGCTTGGGATGCTGTGTGGATTGTTAACATTATTTATAAAAAAAAATAGATCAATCACTGAGCAAGCTTTCCTATACATACTTAAGGTCCTTAAATGCATATTAAGCAAGCAGCTGACTGTACATAGAATGTGATCATTATTTCAGAAATCCTAGATATGAGGGGAATCACAAGCCTGCAGGGGAATACAGACGGCCACGAGATGAATCTTATCAACCAAGAGAAGAATCCAGAGGTAAAATTCAAAACAAGAAATTGTAAATGCATAAAAAACTTAAAATTAAGCAGTTTTGCAAATTAACTGCTTTTAGGAACAATGGTGGCAGATTTTTATTGTTTCATACTTCAAACTAACATTGTTATTTGAGATAAGAATTTAATGCATTTTTGTTTTCAGGTTACATTCGCAACTACAGTCAATTTGAAGCGGGAAAGAGGCGTGAATTCGAAGACGGCAGAGAATATCGGTATGTAACAATAACATTGATTGAGAACAAGCTTTGGCTCGCGGCTTCGCTAGGTTCTACAATCTTGGATACTTTTTGTAAACAAAAGGGTTACAAAACTAAAGGCCGTGTTCAAAATTTTTTTCTACACTCATTGTAGAAAATATTTAACAACATTTGTATCATCAAAGCAAATCCTGTGATTTGCTCACACTTTATACAAACATCCGTTTTAAAAGCATTCATCACGTCCGGTTAACTCTTAATTTGAAATTTTTCGCTACGCTGTGCTTTTATGAGTTCATGAAGTTTTTTTTAAATTAAGAGAATCGTATTGAATTTTTTCACCAAATATCTTCAAAAGATGCTCTACCCCATACTACTCACAATAAATTTTGTTGGATGTGCCATGCAGACTATTATTAGTTCACAGATATCATGAAATTAACACAGACAGAGCATACAAAATATAACCGAATCTCTCTTATATTTGTTCAGGCGAGGTCCACCGGAGCCCGATCGCTACCGTCAACCACGAGAGTATCCAGAGAGAAGAGATAGGTACAGAGAAGAGCCATTCCATCCTGACAGGTACTATATCTTACTACCGCGGGTATACTTGTCTTGTAGTGTGCCACTTAAGCCTTTCGACACAATGACCAATTATGAATGTAGTATATTATATACGTGAAAATGAAAAAAAAAACATACATGAGCTGTTTAAAATCCGAGGACTTAAATGCTAAAGCGCGCGCATGTTAAAGGTATTTTAATAATTTTCATAAGTACAGGTATATTTCTATAACGTCTACCTTAGATTTAACCGTGCGTGCGCTATACCATCTTCTTAAATTGAGTTTTTATACATAATATATATTTAAAGCAATTTTTGATAAAAAGCGTTTATAATAATATAATTAAAAAGTTGACATATATTGCATGCACGTACTGAACTCACAATTGGTCGTCGAAAATCGCGCAGTTAAACAAATAAATTTATTTTTACAGTGACTACTCTACAGAAAATTATAACGGTCGGAACATGTTGGGGTTGCAAAGATATTTATCTATTTGCACCATAGACGATAATCCGTCTAGGCAATTGTGAATTACAGACTCAGCAGTACTTTAAT
Source organism: Eupithecia dodoneata (assembly GCA_947044415.1). Lineage (NCBI taxonomy): Eukaryota > Metazoa > Arthropoda > Insecta > Lepidoptera > Geometridae > Eupithecia > Eupithecia dodoneata. The sequence goes on from OX345665.1 coordinate 6,047,686, forward strand.
TGATTATAAGTACTTCTGTAACTAATAATGGAAATAAGATCGTGACCCGGTGCTACTTATGTACATGAAACTTGGTGCTTTCTAAAACCATACTTGCAGCATTTTATCAAGTTCTTTTTAATTATATATCATCATAACAATCAAAAAAGAATATTATTTTTCATGAAATCAAAATAAGAAATGATAAAGGTATACACAAGATTACCTACTGCGACATTTGGCGCAGAAATATGAAAAAGATTGAGTGTAGCGATTGTTAAAGAATAAACTGGATCAGACCGAAAAATAAAGGAAACACAGGAAGATATTTACAGGATCCACATTCTTACAAAACTGAAGAAGCACAATGGACTGTCAGTGAAAAGACACAAAATACGAACTGGAATCTGGGAGGTGAAATAAGAATGATTTAAAAGAGATGCAATACGCCCGATAATGTGTTTAACTCCAAACAAGATATCTTATCTACCACAGTTGACATATTGAGTTTGAGAGGACCAAATTGAAGACATTTTTATGTCATCCACCATAGTCCAGAACATGAAATCCATGGATCCAATTCATGGCTAGAAAAGCACTTTAATTTATTTAGAAAATGTTTAAGCGCAATCACTTTTTTGGATACATCTTATTTATGAACTGGATTCCGAAATATCACAAAATATTGAAACAACTACTGCACCTAGACCTGGAAATGAGTTAAGAATACTTCAAAATCCGTTTGCAATACAATGAGGATGCTAAATATAAAAATAACAGAACTTAAAAATTGGAAAATGGAATTTGTAGCAATATAAGAAGATAAGGAAAAGTTTGGGAAAATGAATACCTACATACACACTCGAACATGGTTTTGTGACATTTTACAAAATAAATTATCAAGATACCTTTCCAAGGTAGGACATTGATGAAGGTTGTTACGAAAATTGATGTTGAAAACTAAAAGGTTTGTCGGACATTCCTTGTATGGATTTTTTTAAACCTATGAAACATTTTAGAAAAAGCAATGGACAAGTTACGCTTTGGTGGAAAAGAAACAGGATTACAGGAAAGGACTACAATATTTATTGTCCGTAATGATAGAAATACAGAAAATATAACATTGTAAATAAGTTAATGTAACAAGATAATGTTAACACAGATGAGATATCCATGACTGGATAAACCTTCACTAGGTAACACTTCAACACTTCAGCGTTAATTTCCAAAGTAACGGTAAGTCTATGTTTTTAGGAGTGACAGAATAATTGGTACACGAGGAAACAACTTTTTTTAATTTAATTAATTATGCTAATTTAATGTTTAATTGTAAAAAAAACACCTGTCGGAAATATATTGAATTACGATTATAAAATTACATAGTGTTATAGATCACGCATAATTCTGTAACACAGGTTGTCCTAGAAAGGGTAAAAAATATATCGTGTTTAAAACGGGGTCTCGTGGTTTGAACCATGTTTATTAAATAAAAAAAAACCAAAGCATAACACTATTACCTACCTATGCATGATTTAAGATAGGAAAACAGTCCAGTAACAAAGCCCTTTCTCTGACGACTTGAGCTCAAGTGGCTTCATTGCAAAACATCGTCACCAAACCAGCTTGTAAAATAGCGACGTGTGAACAATTTATATTGTCTTGTCTAAGCGAGCAATACGTTTGTTTGTTGGTTTGTTTGACCGAGTGTTGTCGGTTACAGGTCCCGGGAGGAGCGTCGGGACAAGCCGCCGCCGCCGAGCCGTCCGGACAGACCGCCGCCGCCGACACATCACAGGTTTGTTTTATAGTGATTTAATTACTGAATGAATAATTTTTATACTCTATGTCTGTATTGAAAGTCGCTGGTTTTGACATAAGTGCGCCTCTCTCTGCGTCTTTTCTAGTAGAGACTTATATGCATATAGGGCATATTAAGCTTGTTTTGCGACTCGATCGATTGAAAATATTATAAACAATGTTACGGGGTTTTTTGTTTGTTTGTTTTGGGCGAACAAACGCACGGACAGACAATGGAGGCTTAGTAATAGGATCACCTTTTGTGTACGGAATTCTAAAAAATATAAACGCCCGACCTACACCCTACCCTTTTCTACCCATCAGATTATTCATGGCTGAACAAAAATTTGTTCATCAAGTTATTAATCGGCCTCACCATAAAATATAACAATACAATACAAAAATAACTTATTTTACGCCAATGCCGATAATTACAAAATAATATAACTAATTCTTTGCCATAAAGCAGATAAGCTGCCAAGTAGCACATTAATGAATCTTTACTTTCTTTACATTTTACATGTAAATGTAATTTCTATAGCTCGGAAGACCGCTACCGTAACAAGTCTCAACAGCGACCGGAACGTGACGAAAGGACCGACAGGTACAGAGAACAACGTGAAGAGCGCAGCGACAGGCCACGGGAGGACCGCAGGCCTGAAGACCGGAGGCCCACAGACGACAGGAGGCCTACAGACGACAGGAGGCCCACAGACGATAGGCGGCCCCCTGATGACAGAAGGCCGGAGCGACGGCCTGATGATAGGCGTCCGGATCGCAATCGTCCCGAAATCAAGCCTGAGCCAAGAGAACGGGAAAAGAAAAGCAGGTAAAATTAACAACGCGTAATCGACGGTGCAACCTGTCACTTTGTAGAAGATGATGTTAGTTTTTTTAGACAATAGTATATTTTTTAACATTCCCATTCTTTAAGTACGCTGGTTGTATTTGTGTATAAAATTACGCTGAAATTACAAAAAATAAAACCCCTAATGCTTATTTACTTCATTCGAAGGGCTGAAACGATTTTTATCAAACATAGCTAAAACCCTCAAGTCACGTCTCAAACAAAAAACTAAATCCAAATCGGTTCATCCGTTTGGGAGGTACGGTTCGAAGGGCATATAACACGCGTCACACTTCATCTTATCGCAGGGGGCGATAAGATTTTTCGTCAGCGGTTAATAAAAACAGCTTGTGATATGCAAGCAATACTTGTACAATCACTTTATTTGGTTACATTCTAATTGACTAGAAAAACTGAAACAAATATCTTCAACTTTCGTTTCAGATTCGCAGACGCGGACGATAAAGAATACGACTGGGGCAAGGAAGGTGATAAGAAAGATGGCAAACCCGATGGTGATAAGGAGAAACCTAACTTCGGTCTCTCCGGCAAGCTTACGGCCGATACTAACACCGTCAACGGCGTTGTGATCAAGTACACGGAGCCGGATGATGCTAAACAACCAAAGAGGAGATGGAGGTGAGATCTGATCTGCTATTTATCGAGGAGTAGCTTCAGCTTTGCCCATAAATAATGCACAGGTTCTACTTACGGCATTTAATTTGACGACCTCTGTGGAGCGGTGGGCGAATGTCCGCCTGTGACGCAGGAGATTGCGGGTTCGATTCCCGCCCCGGGATAATTTAGTGTACGATCTTCTTGGGACTAGATGATGCTGTGTCCAGCATTATTTGTTTACTGCCCTGGCTGGGCGAGGCGGTCTAGTCGGCAAGTGGATGGTGGTTACCCGAAGTAATGGTATAGCCCCAAAGTAAGCAGTGTGATATTTTTAAAACTAATTATCCATGATATTAAAAACAGTAAGAGCCTTTTTTATCACACTGGCGATTGCGAGCGAGGCGAGTGCGCAATGAGAGCGTGGTGGTCTCGCAGTGAAGACACCCTGGGCTTGATTTTTGTGGTATCATGAGTTAATAGCAGAATTATAAGAATAAAGACCTGGCGTCTTCACATACGTGTTTGTACTTATGGGCTAAACCTGTGGTTCAGTGAAAATTGAACTACCAATAATCCTTCACATATGTATCATCATCATCATGATCAGCCTATAGCAGTCCACTGCTGGACATAGGCCTCCCCCAATGAGCGCCATAGCGCCCTGTCTTCAGCTTGCCGCATCCAGCATCTACCTGCAGTCTTTCGCAGATCGTCATCCCACCTAGTCGGAGGGCGTCCTACACTACGTTTACCGAGTCGTGGTCTCCACTCAACATACTTATTGTTATTTTCAGATTCTACCCATTCAAAGGCGACAAATCGCTGCCGATCCTGTACATCCACCGTCAATCTGCGTTCCTGATCGGACGCGATAAGAAAGTGTGCGATATAACTCTCGACCACCCGTCTATCAGCAAACAGCACGCGGCGTTGCAGTACCGCGCTACACCGTTCACTAGGGAGGACGGATCGCAGGGACGGCGTGTACGCCCTTATGTTATTGACCTTGGTTAGTACTGCTTTATACAAAAGTCATTTAAAACGGAATATTTACCATGATTTGATTTTTAGTTTTCCAATATTTCGGCACAGAGAATTTGAAGGTAGATCGCTATCTGTCAATAGAAACTTACGCAGTGCCTTCAGTTATTCCGTGATCGATCATAGCGCATGAAACTGTGCCGAAATATTGGAAACTCAAAAATCAAATCATGGTAAATATCCCGTTTTAAATGACTTTTGTGTTAATTAACCATGATAGTTTTAAACTACTAAGTTTTGACTTTTACAATTTTAAGATATTCAATAATATTTCAAATATTATTACTAATATGATAGTTTTTAAAAGAACTTAGTATAGCTTTAGCTGGACTGGACTGGCTAAATGGCGCTAGAGTCTGTTGGAAGTCCCAAATATTTTCGACGCGTCTCAAAAATGAAAATAAAAAGTTTTATTCTTTAGGCTTACAAATAAGCACTTAGTCACTTGACATCGTAGTGTAATTAATAGCGCATTCCCGTAGTGAGGGGGCAGCGGGCTTTAGTCTCTTAGAATTCGAAAAAAAATAGGATATTATTTAATATTGTAAGGGGAAGGCCAGTTGCAGCCGTGGACATTTTGTATGCTGATGAGGATAGTTTAGATCTGGGCACAGAGCTTAGAGTTTATGCTCATAATTCAATGCTTTTGTTGTGCCGTGCGGTAGCGGTGCTGGATATATGTGCTAATCTCTTTAGTTTCAGAGCGCAAGTTCTCAAGCTGAAATTAACTTTATTGCATTGGGGCTAGAATCTAAGATGCATAGCTAACACACTGTAAATGACCTGTTTCAGTTATTATAAGCTTCGTTTTCTTCTACGTGCCCTGTTAGTTTGTATGGACAATCTTACAACTGAATTTTAGATCAGTTATCCTCAACCGATTTATAACTTGGCTTACTTACATAATATGTAAGTTCGGTGACAATGCAATGTCATGTTACCACCGAGACTGGTCTGATCATAGGAACTCCTCAACGAAACTACTTCACCCCCATCGAGTTTCGTTTCTAAAAGCTCGATTTAAAAAAAATGATTTTGTAATATTAAATAAATAATTTATCTTCCAGAATCTTCCAATGGTACATTCGTGAACAACAAGAAGATTGAACCGCGTCGCTACGTCGAGCTGCTCGAACGCGACGTAGTGAAGTTTGGTTTCTCAGAACGCGACTACGTGTTGCTCCACGAAAACAGCAAGGATGAGGCTCAAGATGACGACGAACAGCCGGCACTAGGCGCTGCCGTCACCACCACTGCGCAGATCAAGAGCGAGAAACGTATCAAGACAGAGATCACTGAGGACGGAGACTAGAGTTGTCCATATTACGCCTAAATCCTATCATCTATTATATATCTAAATCTAAAATACGACTATAGGGATTCGTAAATCAAGACCGAGATCACTAAACCTTTGATTAGCGGGAAGGAGAATACACTAGTGCGCAACGTCAGCGGCAATATGGTGCGTCTTTAGAGCGCATTAGATAGGAATCTGAACTGTTCAGTGCTTCCGCTAATCAAAGGTTAAGTAGGGACTGTACACTAGCTAAACGCAATTCACAATATTTGCCGATTAAAGGTTGTTTATTCAATAAATATTGATCATATGGGAAATAGAATGGAATATATATGGGAAACTTGACGCAAAGCACTTGCTTGGCTTAACACACTTGAGTTTTAGTTGTTTGTTCGGCTAGTGTATAGATTTAAAGTTATCGCCGCGTTATATCCCACGTTGGTTGATATAATTCTGCGTATTTTCGCACATTTTTAGTTTAGTGAGTTAGTTTTTAGATTTGTTAATACTACAATACTAGTTCTGAACTGTTAAGACTAGGAAGTATAAATAAAGTTTAAAATGCAGTTACTCTGTAGATTCCAAGGTGTACAGAATAACTGTATCAGGTTTGTAGATTATAAAGTGAAATCTGTTAAGTACAGTCGCAATATAAAATTTTCCAATTGTGTGTAGTATGTACCAGATGAAATCAAATTTATTTTTCTCTATAACATTGCGTATTTTCTTTTAAATGACTTATTTTTGTGTAGATAGGTTAATTCGTCTAAGTGGACATTTGTAGGTCGATCCACAGACCTACTAGACTAGACATTGTTATATTAATGTGTTGTGTAGTTCGTACTGACATATAATCATATAACCTACATTAAGTAGTTCCATAAATTGTTTTTTTCTCTAGACTTAAAATGAAGTGAAACAACACCTTTTGTACTTCAGGAAAATATGTATTCAGAAACATTTTACAATAAATGCCATTTTCCATACCAACCATAGTTTCACATTACAACTCCCTCTAATAGAACATGCCTTATTTACTCTATTATATACAAAGTGACTCATTTTATTTACATCTATACACTACAATAAATAAATTTATAAATAATATTGTAAAATGTCAATCGGTGGAAAAAAATGTACACAGTTTAGAGATTCTCTAATATCACAGTTCAAAATGGAGTCTTGAATACGTGTTTTTCGAAGTCAAGGTCGAGTCTCGGGTGTCGCGGCCGCGGCTCGAACGACGTGCCTTGGAGTTCCTCGCAGAGAGAGGCGCGCTTTGCGATCCCGTTCCGTAGAGGGATGATGGTAGCATTCGGAGGCCTACTGCTCGTGCGTAAGGAATGCGTTCGGTACAACGGCCTGATCAGTCTATTGGGCGCGACGCCGACTATGCTGTGTCGAGAGAATGGCATGTACGGCGTCCGCGGTATCTCGTACCCGTCGCAAATGGTCCCGGGCGCCGAGTCACTGTCGTACATCACTTCTAGGTACTTCATCGTCCGCTCAGGCAGCAGCCTAGATGGTTCCATTTGATGCTCGGGGTAATCTTCATCTATAAAATAGTGTCACAATTATAATTGCTGCACAAATAAATAAATACTAGAAAATCCACACTGCATCATCTAGCCAAAGTAAGCAGAGCTTGTGGTGGCATGAAATAATGAATAAATAACATAGATATTTGTTATATTAAATGTAAAACAGGGAACAAAATTACATATCTGTATATCGTAGAAAAAATTATCCCAAGGCGGGAATCGAACCCGCAGAGGGTTGCTCCTTCGTTGCAGGCAGGCCTTCGCCCGCTGCGCCACGGTGAGACAATGATAAATTGGATGGATGATGATGGAGTACGAACCTAAGCAGGCGTTTGCATTCTCGTCGAGCAGATACGTGCGGTTGTCGACGGCAACGGCGTCTGAACATGCGGCCCATGCAATCATATCAATAGTTAGTTTTATTGACAGGTTTACAAGATGCTAGATGGTTACAATAAAAATAATAATTTCAATGATTTGATAATTCTAGGGTGATATTCTAAAGTTTTTGTTTACTCAAAGTTAATCGGGTAATCACGAGCTTCTTGTTGAATTTAGGGGAGGCCTATGTCCAGCAATGGACTCACATAGGCTATGATAATGATTATACGATGATGATGATGAGGTATGAAAGTGAAGACGTTTCTCACCGTCTCCAAGCAGCGTAAGATAGTGCGGCGCCGCCGCTGCCGGAGTGGCTGTAAGGGTGATGTTGGGTGAAGTCTTGTCTCGCAGTGAAGTCACCACCTCGAGGCATTGCCGGAACGACGGCCGCGCCTCCGGGTGGTAGCTCCAACACTTCTGTAGTAGGTCGTAACTGTAATATTTTATCAAGAAAATAGATCATTTGATTCGCGTACACGATTTTTGAAGTGAAAGCTTCTATAGGCGCGTTGACCACTTTTTGGGTCTTCCCGCAGCTTCGCACGCGTTTTGTTCTATGGAAATGGTTTAAGGTTATTTTAATTCCATGGGAAATGATTTATTGCCATAAATCATGTTTGATTCCAGGTTTACAGCTACCCCTATGGAAAATTTCAGCCTGGTCCGTTTAGTAGTTTTGGTGTGAAGAAGTAACAAACATCCTTCAATATAAACATCCAAACTTTCGCATTCATAATACCTAAGTGTGATGATATTAGATCGCCTAGCAAAAGCAGACAGCTCGCTAAGCATGGGCTAGGAATGTGAACTACAGCTACAATACATTATCCTGGCCTGTATCAGGCAACTCAGGCCATCCGGTATAATAGTCTTTATTTGATAGTTATTCGGCTGACTCGCCAATAACACTCCAAACAAACCTTTGTGGTCTTCTTAGTGTTATTAATGGGCTTTTTGGTAACAATATTTTAAGTTAGTTAATAACTTACAAAAATAAAGAAATGTGCGTGTAATTCCATCGGCAACCATATCTTTTAGGTAGATCAAGCGCAGGACGGTGGCTGGCAGAAGCGTAAGGAGTCCTTTACCCAGGTTCAAATATTTCAGATAGCAGGGGTGATCTCGGGCCAGAAAGATGATGGCATCATCAGCACCATAATAACTTCTAAACCGTAAAGTATTTTACTTACAAAACTGAGGGGCAGTTCGGTGGTCTATCAGGCTTCCCGCCGGATCGTATGTACGCCAATACTTCTCTGTTTGTTCGAGCTGGATATGGTTGCTGCCCCAGCGACAAAATCTGTACACAAAAATATAAATAAACTTACATAGGTATATATTTATATATTTTTCAAGTACTTAAGTATTTATTATTAAAATCTAAGATACATAGTTATGATATATAGTTCAACATAGACATTTATGATTGAAAACAATACAATACAAATACGCTTTATTGCACATCAAACACAGAAAAAAAAACAGTAAAGAACAAACAAACAAAGATACAGACAGATGCACAATGGGCGGCCTTATAGCTAATAGCGATTTCTTCTAAGCAACCTTTGGATGGATGGACACGTAGCTATAGTATAGGTATTGACGGTGGCGTATTATAGGCTAATGTACTTAAATATAAATTATATACAATACAAAACATGTACAAATACATAAATACTTGTATAGACTAATGACGAAAACGACTAAACGATAATGGAAATAAATACTGATTATAGACACTATTTACATAAAATATTAACTATTTGAGGTCGAAGAAAGAAAGTGTTCATAGACCAAATGTTTAAATATAGGGAGCGATTTAGCTATAGCTAGTCTTATTGGGGTAGGTAATGCATTCCATAGTCTGGTGGCATGTACGGTGAACGAAGAACTGTAGGCATGGAAGGGGCGGGGAGTTTGCAGCATAAGGGTATCGGTGGAGCGAAGGGAGCGGGTATGTGTTGAAAACTTAATCAACAATAACTGATAACATAAAACAACAAGGTAACAGCAAGATAAACACTTCGCAAATCGTTAAAATACGCAAAATCTCACATGTGCAAAGAAAAAAATTCTTCTTAAATGTAAATGCCAAAACGAACGAGAGATCAATTAAATGATGTATAAAAGCATAGACTTGATAAAAGCTTTCAAAACCAAACATCGCTTTGAGCTTCTGTGCTTTGCTTCGATGATACCTATGTCGTTAAATATTTTCTAGCAATAACGGGTCGTTAAATATTTTCCACTAATATAGGGTTACAAAACCGAGGAAGCTTTTGTAACCCCTTTGTATACAAACAAAAAATATCCATATTTTTTAAGCGGAGTATGGTAACATCACTGTAGGAGTGTTTCACAGTCAAATAATGACCTCATGCTGGATTTGAAGGTCAACAAGACGATTATCTATCCCTACACGGCGGGCGGCGCAGAAACTTGGTGCTTTTCCAAAGCAGTCCAGTCCGAAAGACGACTATACGGACTGAACTAAATATAAAGATAAATATATAAATATTCGTATACATTTATATTGAAATATATATAAACATACGTAAGCTTAAGCTTATAGATATTTAAGTATTTCAATAATAATTTTATAAAGGGGCAGCGCGTACGCAGTCCCTACTATCAAAAATAACGCACCCGAGTTATCCACATTAGGGATAATCGCAGAGGTCAACCCAACCGCAGTGCAATGGAAGGGCCTCGCTCTGGGGGAACCGCCTTTGTGATCACGGTGTCCCCTGTGCCAGGTAAGTATGATTTCACTAAACAAGGATGCGGAGGTCGTTCCGAGCTGTGCGTTCTCGTCAGCGCGATCTAGAGCTCGTACACTTTTACTAGCGACATCTATGTAACGACACGGCCGAAAACGAGTTCCACGCGTCGTGACGTCACGAGCACTGCGCATGGGTAGTAGATTCGCGAAAGGTTGCTTTATTATATAAAGGACTCTCGTATTTTATATTAAGTATTGTACTGGTAAGCCCGTGTATTCAACCGAATAGTCAAAGAAATTGTACAAGTAATTAATGTTATTATTGGGTAGAATTGAACTTACTTCCCAACAAAGGACACCCCAGGCCCAGACATCAGATTGGCATGAGAATACGCCGTCCACTAAACATTCCACAGCCATCCATCGCACCGGTAATAAACCTGCAAACCAAATTATATTTTAACAACAAAATCATGAGAGCTATTAAATATATTCTACTAATATTATAAACGCGAGAGTTTGTATGTATGGATGTTTGTTACTCCTTCACGCAAAAACTACTCAACAGATATGGCTGAAATTTTGCATACAGGTATTTCCAGGCCCGGAATGAAACATAGGCTTTTATCCCATAAATCGGTTCCCATGGGATAGAAATAAGCCGCGGGCAGAAACTAGTAAAATTATAATTCGTTCGCCCCTCCATTGCACGATTTGGTGCGATGGAGGAGCGAACGATGTTCTGACTTTTTGTCAAGGAGTTTGGAGGCGAAACAATAATAGAATAGGGAACAAAATTATACAAGAATTCTTAACATCACCGTTTGGTTAGCATATATCCCCGAATACTTAAACGCAACTCAGATTTAAGCCCGCCTCAAGTGACAAATTTCTGTCAGATTTTCATTGAAAACTGTCAAACAATGGCGACTTGAGACGCACTTGAATCTGAGATGAGTTGACGTTTGAGTATTTGACCATTTTGACCGTTAGTAACAACATTGGAAAGGTCTGCTTTACATAGCAGAATATAAAATGTATAAATATACTTAAATTATTGCAGAATTACCTTGTGTAAGATTTGATCCTTAAAAAAAAGGTTTTTCAGGTGCCATGATGGTTGGATTCTTACCTTCCCCTTCCTTCCTATAGTAATCATTCTTATAAATATCTCTAGCCAATCCGAAGTCTCCGATCTTGACAACGCGCCCATTGCCGCGCGTGGCCACCAAACAGTTTCGGCACGCTAGGTCCCGGTGGACGAAATGCATCTCTTCTAGGTACCGACAGCCTTTTGTCACGTCCACGCACATGTTGAAGAGGTCCAGTAGTGTAAGGGATTCGGATGTGTACTGTGAAAGAGTAGGTAAATTAACTGTTAATTATATGTATATTTTGTAGGTTAGAGCAAACAGCTAAATTTATTATATATATTTAGAAAGAATGTTATTATTATTTATTTAAAGTAATTTGTTTACACCTCTGGTTACATTATTGGAGTTTTAGTAAGGATCCCTAATTTTCCCAACTGCCCATAAACAATTGTAAATTATGATTACTTTTTTGTATGATTATTTTAGATGGCATTGTAATGTGTTTTTTGTGTTTAATAAATAAATAAATAAAACAACAAAAATGTAATACTGAAACTTACCAAGTAAGCTCGCTTAGCTCTCAGATAGCTCAGCAAATCGCCTCCCTCCATGAGCTCCATGATGATATAGTTGGGGTCGTTGTCCAGACAAACGCCGAGCAGGCGCAGAATGTGTTCGTGTTTGAAGTTCGACATCAAAGCAGCTTCTTTCAGGAATTCTGACTTCTCCAGTTCCGTGGCCCCTTTGCGCAGAGTCTAGAAATAAGAGGTTTTTAAGGTATTTATGCGTATAAGTAATTGTATGACAAGACATGTGGTGATTGAAATATGTAGGTTGTTTGTATAGAGTATAATTTGTAATGATAAAAAGTTTGCCCTAAACATTTAGTAGACAGCATTTTAGGAAGCATTAGCAACAATAAAACCTAGTGTGAATATCAGGTGTTTCCCTAGTTCAAATAGGTACATAAATATAAATAAATAAATATTGCTGGACAATTCACACAGCATTATCTAGCCCCATGGTAAGCAGAGCTTGTGTTGTGGGTACTAGATAACTGATATACATAATACAATACATTGCATACATAGATATTTTTTATTATACATAGAAAACGACCAGAACACCCGGAACAAATATCTGCAGATCGTACACACAATTAAAAAATAAACATAGTTTCATATCACAAGAATATAAGATTAAGAACACTTTTTTATCTCCTATGTCCTTAATCATTTAAAATTATTTATTTATTGTAGTATTTTGTACACAGCACTTTAGGAAGTATTTGCACAAATAAAACCCCTCGTGAATATCATTGTATTTTATCCTGTAAAGCAGGTGTTTGTCCAGATCAAATATATGTACATATTTAGTTTCATATCACAAGAATATAAGATGAGAGACCCTTTTTTTATATCCTATATACTTCCTTTACTCTAATGTTTATTTCTGTATTGTTTTCTGTTCTGTGTGGTATGATAAAGTGTTTTCTATCTATCTATCTATCCATCCTATCTGTACTAAGTTATTCAAAATGTTTTTTTTATTTATTTAATTTTGATTTATTCGGAAGACAAACAGTTTTACAAACTTAACAGATAACTTAATAACTTATAACCATTTATGTGTCCTCGCATGTAGAAGCTAAAGGATTGCTTGCTTGCGGAGAAAAAATGAAAATGAAAAAATAAAAAACAGCTTAGTCTTAAAACTTAAACATAGGTTATTGTAATATCTACCTTCACAGCCACTTTGGTGTCTGCCACAGCGCCGTTAATCTGCCTCGCGATGCCCTCAAACACCTCCCCGAAAGCGCCGGAACCCAGAAACTTGCTGAGGGTTATCTGTTCGCGTCGGATGTGCGGTAGGTTCGCTATCTCTGCGTCCGATGGACAATGGACGCCCTATAAAAGTGAAATTATTGGATCATACCAAAGTAACAAGGAAAATTGATAATTTGCCATGTTTTAAAAAACGACCAACTTCTAAATCCTAAATAATGAAAATGCAAAAATAATCATCGAAATCGGTTGGCATGATATTGAGTTATTCGTCCATTTGTCGCGCACATACTTATTGCAAATTTAAGAGTGTATAATACCTCAAACTGCTAATTTTCAACTCCGCCGGATGTCCATATTGTCTAAACTACTGAATATTTAACTTTGAAATTGATATATGGTAAAGTTCAGGACTTAATCTATCGGTCATATGTTTCGAAAACACGATTCCATAAAATTTTCTCTACAGAAAAAAATCGCATAGTTACTAAATTTTTACTAAAACCTAAATTTCTCAATAAATACAGAAGTTCAGATTTTGACAATAAGCGTGGTAATAGAATTAAGTATAAATAAAAATGTTATATGTTTCGGTTTTTTCAAATAATGTCCTAATTAATAGGTAATAAGCTAAAACTTGATTTTTGAACTTGCGTTTCAATGCCCTGTCCCGCTCTTATGAACGCAAAATCATATGTCTAGCCTTTTCACACAAAGTTGAGGTTGTATGGGCCCTTAAGACTTGTATGGTTTTCTCATGGATGCAATTGTCGGAATTGGATCAAATTGAAATGGGAAGCACCAGCATTCAAATAAAAAAGAAGAATCATCAAAATCGGTTTACCCAGTCGAAAGTTCGGAGTTAACAAACATACCTAAAAAAAATCTAAAAAACAGTCGAATGGAGAAAAGCATCCTTTCTTTGAAGTCGTTTAAAATTTGAAATGTGCGTCTTGGGCCATGAAAATGTTAAACAATATAAGCACTGCATTTTGGCTTACCTGGTTGTAGAGTATGTTAGTGGAATGTCGGGTCGGCAGTTGCCTCAGTGTAGCGAGTTCGACGTCTGGAGCGCGCCTCGGCGGGTTGCTTATCACTTGGTTTTCTATGGCCGTCTTCTTTTTGGTGCGGTTGTTGTATGCTTTAAAGAATATATTATAAGTATTAGAAAATCATCGTATTATGCCAAGGTAAAGTCTTGTGCCTTTTCTCATATGGTCTGGGCACCAGTGACAGATTTTCATGACCAAGCAAAACTTCGTAATACATGTATGCATTAGGGATTAATATTATGAATACTCGTGACCGTCACCTGCGACTCCGTAGGTTGGCCACTGCCCAACTCACCCACGGAGTGGATTTTACGCATTTTACGAATTTTTACTCGGGCGGAAATGATTGACCAAATTTGTACCTGGCTCCCGGACCATAGAGTTTTCAACTGTAGATTTGGTTGCGTCGACCCTAAACAGGTCGTTGCGCGGATGCTGCTGTTAAACATATAGTGATATATACCTAGGAACAGTGCAGCGGCCGCAGCCAGCAGCAGCGCGAGCGTGGCGGCCAGGGCGAGCGCCAGCGCGATGGGCGGCGAGCGCGCGGCCGGCCGGAGCGCCGCGGGCTGTAGCTCTGCGCTGTGGGACAGCGGACCCCAGCCGTAGCTGTTGCGAGCCTGCACGTGCACTATGTAGCCCGCTGGGAGCTCCTCGCCTCCGATCAACCAGTATGTTTCTGAAATATCACCAGATTGTTCATCATTAACCTATCGTAGTCCATTGGACATAGGCCTCCCCTAATGAGTGCCATAGCGCCCTGTTCAGCTTACGCATCCAGCATCTGCCTGCAGTCCTTCGCAGGTCGACATCCCACCTGACCGGAGGGCGTCCTAAACAGCTTGTTACAAGAGAGTTATGTACCTGCATTGTTATTTTATTGTAGTGTGTTATTTAATTTTTTTTATATTTTTTAAGATGGTGAAATTATTCAATGTACTAGTTATAATGATTTGAAGATATCTGTAATGTTATGGTTTTATCTTAATAAATAATTTGAATATTTGGAATTTGAAAGAGATTAAAAATTGTTCATTGCCAAAAGCAATCTCGTTTGCCTTTGGAAATGACGGCATCCAAATGCAGCGTTAAGCTAAGTGTTTAAATTTTTCAAGATTCCTCTGTGCTTTTTGTAAGAAGATGCTGTTTCCAAAAAATAGTATGTAATCAAGTCTTACCGGTTCCATTGTGCAATAATTCGAGTCCTTCACGGGCGATTCTAATCTTCATATCATCATCGACGTCGGTCGGAAGGTTGGATGGAAGCATGTCGCTCATGTTCTTTGTAGTGTTTTCGTTGCTGTAGCCAACTCTGTAAATGATATATCAAATGAAGCCAAACTAATAGTACGGAGCATTGATGCATAAACGTAGCAGCCACCTGGGCAAGCACCTGCATAGCCCAGACGGACTACGAGACATCCCCAAAGAAAATCCTACAGTTCCTAGCAGCTGCAAGAGTTAGTGACGAATTATGAGCGCTGCAGTTTTAAGTCTGAATGTATACAGTGGCGATCACAATAGACCTACCATGGCCGCAGTGACACCCAAGCCAACAAAAAGGAAAAAAATAACATAAATTTCTGCAATAATACTCGTATCTCACCTTTGCTTGGGGCGTCCCCAGACGCGGTAGCTGGTGATAGGCGCTCCGTTTAGTTCCGGTTCCGGCCACCAGGCGCGCACCACGCGCTCGCCCACGCTCGCCGCGCGGACTGGCCCGGGCGGACCGGGGACGTCGCCTTTACACAAAACAAATACATATACAGGGTGATTTTCTGAGAAGGGCGGTGATGGCCAATATCAAAACCACGAGAGTTGGAGAAAAGTCGTGAAAGGAGTCATGTCCTCGATTTATAACAAAAAATAACTCCATATTTAGTTTTTTTAGTATGTAAATCGACGTCATAGCGATGTGCGATGACTCCTTTGACGACTTTTCTCTAACTCTCGTTATTTCTGTCTTGCCGCACACTTAACTAGATGTTGCTAGTAAAAGTATACGTATACGTATAAGTAGAGCTAAATAGTTTGTAAAGCAAAAATGAATTCAGTTTGCTCCGAGAATTCAAGGTGTTTTATTCAATCTCCACTTCAGTACAGAAAGTCGGGGTAGAGCTCAAACAGAACTAAAACATAGAATCACGTTCGTTAGCCATTTGGTTTGATAGTTAAACAGAGAAAAGTTGGTTCATAAATCTTACCTAGAGTTTCAAAAGTGAACCGTTCATCAGGCGGCCAGTGGTAGACCGGCGCTGAGACGACGTACTGCAAGTGCAACCGGAAGCGGTACCTAGTCTTCGGCCGGAGGTCCTTAGCCACCCACTCTCCCTTCACGCCCTCGACTTGGCTGCAATCATTCCACTTTCCAACGGGGTTGGTCGCTTCAGTGTATTCAATCTTGTATCTAAAAGAGAAGTATCACAATAATGTAAACGGACGCTATAAAGACAGCTTGATTGGTCGTATAGAATGAAGGAATTAATTAATTAATTAATGAACACGTTTTTGTAACTACTAAAAATTAACATTAATCAAAGTCATTTCAACTACATAAAAAATACATTGTACAAAGGCGGCATTATCGCTTAGAGCGATTTCGTAGTAGCAGCAAACATACACCAAATGAAATAATTTCAACACAAGAACTTATATCACAAGACACTATCGTATACCACACGCATTGTTTCGGAGACCAACAGATACTGGTCATACTTACTGATGCAGGTGGTAATGCTGCGGCGGCGGCCAGTGTACCGAAATCTGTTGCGGCGCTCCGTGCCTGAACACTATCGCTGCCGGCGGCGGTCGCATGCGCAGTCGTAAGGGGGCGCTGTCGGCTGCGACACTGCTATAAGGAGAAAGCGCGCGGACCCATACGCGGTAGGTTGTGTTGGCTGAAAGTTTTGTTAGGTTGGCGCTTCCGCCTTCCGATACTTCGAATGTGTTGTGCTCTGAAATTACAAGTTGACTTTACTTATTGAACGTTTTTGTTACTTAGATGTGATGATTGCTATACTAATTTCTGAACGCGGCTTCTTAAACTAATTTCAAACTAACTCGTTTCCAAGCTATGAACTAAGTTTGTCGTATATTGATCGTGTTCAATTGCAACTGGTGAAATTGATCCTAAGACGTAGGTATATATCGCACTGCAAGCGTTTGCATAACAACTTAAAAGATTTCATTTAATTAACAGATGAGTATTTATAACAACCAAATCTTTAATACATATTTAAAACAGGCCAAAAGTTTCAAATGCGTATTTAAATAATACCTTTTAACTGCGAAAGTGTAGAAGAATCATCAGTCCGCCAATGCACCTCGTATCTTAATCCCGGCACGGACGTCCATTCGACGTGCGCCAATTCCGGACTCAATACCACAGCCTTTACGTTTTTAGGCGCAGTAGGAGCTACAACAAAACATTACTAGTAAATTACTTTAGTACTTACTGAAAAATGTTTTAATGAATAGATATCTTTTTTAAAAATATTAATTAATAATGCTGGACAATCCACACAGCATCATCTTCCAAGCTAAGCAGTGCTTGTGTTATGCGTACTAGATGACTGAAATACATAATAAAATACATTACAAAGATTGATATTTAGAAAAAGACCAGAACACCCGGAAAAAAATCTGCAGATCATACAAACATTTGTCCCGAGGCGGAAATCGAACCCGCAACATCCTGCCTCGCAGGCAGGCCTTCGTCCACCCCGCCCAAGAGGTCGTCTTATTGTTATTGCTAGATACCTACTAATTTCCGTTAGAAATAAATATTTTAGAATAGTCAGTTTAAAAGGTACCTTCTGCTGCAGTTTGCAGAACCAAAGACTGTCCAACGATTGCTTTCACTTCATGCAGTTTCGCGTAGTAATTCGTAGCTTCTAACATCACAGTGTAATTCGTAAACGGCTTTAGATCTGTCAGCATCACTTCCGTATTAGTACTTGTTACGTACGGACAAGACTCTTTATCGCATAACGCTGTATCGTTCTGAAGGTCTATTTTGTAGAAAATTGTATATTCTGGTACCGACATTTCGTATTTTAAATCGCGGCATTGGTTTGGCTTTTCGACTGCTGGCATTCCTAGCGTTATACTGTCTGCGGAGTTGGATAAAACTTTCGGTTGTAGCTTCTGTACCTTTGGAAGCAAACATTGACGTGGAGGATATTTCTGACTGGAAGGGTCTAAAGCCATTATTTTATATCCGTGGGTAGTTTTAGCGTATTCGACTCTAGCGTTTTTGTATTTGTTCGTGTAGTAAATTTCCTTGCCCGTTGAGTTGAACCAGTAGACGTATTTGCTATCAACAGTGATGGACATAGGTGTGAATCCAAATTTCTTTTTTTCTGTAGCGTCGAATACCGTTCTGCATTGGCATCCGTACATATCTGTGGCTATTATTTTATGGGTCCAAGGGTCAACCCAGTATAACTCGAAGTTGTCCCCTTTGGTCATATCGATGACGAATGTTTTGGCCACCTGTGGGTTTTCTGGACAGTTGCAGTCGATTTGGTCGGAGTTGTTGAAGAAGCTTCGAACGTGTGAGCCGTTTAAGTTGGATATCATGAGACTGCCAAGTCCTGGATGTTTGCTTTCTTCGTACCAAAACAATGACCTGGGGACAAATTGCGTAAAAAATTACTGGAGACAATTTTCGACAAGTTTCTGAATTTTTGCTGTATTACCCAAAAACATTTTAAAAAAATCGTTTTTCTGTCGTTACACTAACGTTAAAGATGCAAAATTATACATAATTTCAGTTGAATTATACATAAGTTCTGTTAGGTATTCTTCACGCTAAAACTACTGAATGGATCGGGCAGAAATTTGCATATATATATAGCCCTAAGCCTGGAATCAAACATAGGCATTTTTTCCTAGAAGAAATCCTTAAAACTTTTCCAGATAAAAGACGCGTGCGAAACCGCGGGCAGAAAATATCTGGCATTTGGAACCTATAACACAAGCTGTACTTTGATGCCATATAATGCTGAGTAAAATTATTGAATATCTACAGACATTTTAGACTTGGTTCAAATTCGAAATATTTTATTTCTTTAGGCTTACAAAATAAGCACTTAGAGAAGTCAAATTCTCGTGTATACTCACTCATGCAAAGGCGCTATCTGCAAGCTATGTACCGGCTTCGCTCTAGCAAAGACGCGCGTGACCTTAGGCCGGGCCACGTTAGCGGACAGCGCAGCCCTATACGTGACGTAGGACTCCGCTTCCACTTGAGTGAAGAACACGGACCGACTGATCCAATCCACGCAGATGCTGCTCGCTGTGCCGTTTATTGATAGTAACTGTGGAAGATATATCTTATATGGGTAAAATTGGTGGCACAAGAGATTGGACCTATACCGATGGGTGAAATGGGTCTAAGTGCTTATTTGTAAGCCTAAAGAAATAAAAACTTTTGATTTTGAAGTCGGTTTGCGGATGTTGATGATGTTATATTAGGGCTTTATTTGACGACCGATGTGGCGCGGTGGGCGAAGGACCGCCTGCGACGCAAGAGGTTGCGGGTTCGATTCCCGCCTCGGAACAATTGTGTGTACGATCTGCAGATATTTTTTCCGGGTGTTCTGGTTGTTTTCTATGTATAATAAAAAAATATCTATCTATGTAATGTATTATATTATGTATATCAGTTATCTAGTAAGCATAAAACAAGCTCTGCTTACCATGGGGCTAGATAATGCTGTGTGAATTGTCCAGCATTATTTATTTTATTTATTTATTTATCACAAGAAAAACCCGCTACATGCGTCAACACACCTGCGCCTTCCCATCTTGACATACTCGTATGACATAGCAGCAATGTGATTGTGCTCTTTACATAAAGATACAAAAATTACTACTTCTAATTTCTTTCTATTATTTGATTTTAACTTTCTTTGTTAATAAAGAAATATGTCACATAGACCTTATGCAAGATACAGATAAATAAGTAAGACATTTTAGCAGCTACTTTTTAATAGACTGATATTCTTAAGGTTAAATCCTTGCAGTTCCTTTTTGGGTTAGCCAAACAAACGTGAAAAAATCTACATAACATTTACTCAAAAGCAGCAGGGACCATGCCTTATCAAAATCAGACAGTTTGTTTTTAAGCAGACTATAAAATCCCTTACCTTGTAATGCCCGCTGCCATTGATCCGCGAAGAGAAAACCTCCTCTAAATTATTGACCCAGTACACAATATTTTCTTCAACGGACACCGCGAAATCAATCGGTATCCCCGTGCTCTTGGGTATCGTCTCGCTCTCCCCAGAATCCAAGTCGATTATCTTGATGAAGTCTTGCGAGGAAAGCATTACTTTAGGTATAGGGTTCACTTCGTCTGAAGACGCGGAGACCACTTCTGAATATTGTCCGAAACCAGCGCTGGTGAAGGCTCGGACCTGAGACAAAATAAAAAAGTTATAGATAGAAAATTATTTTTCATTATTGCACTTTAAATAGAAAACTGTAAAAAAACTTAAAAATTAATTACAATTGGCGGTCTTATCGTTCAAGAGCGATCTCTACCAGACAACCATGGATGGATAGGATCGTGGGATCTGTGTGCTTCTAGGTTATGAGATATTATAAATAAAATAAAATAATATTATTAGTCACAGACAAGGCCGCCTATTGAACTGTTCGTGAGTATTATTTAGATATAAGGTGATATTGTGTTATGTTTTAAGTGCAATAAAGTGTTCATTTATTCATTCATTCAATACATCTTATCATTTGACTGGCGCAGCCTGCGGGATATACTCACTCTGAAGTAATACGTAGTCTGCGGCGTGAGGTCCCGTAGCACCAGCTGTGTGTGCGAGGGAGACAGTCGTGCGTCGGCGCAGGCGGAGTGGCGCGGGGAGGCGGGGGGTTGCCGCTCCGCCCAGCACTGGACCTCGTAGCCGAGGATCACTCCATTGTCGCGGGACGGGACTGCCCAGCGGAAGGTTGCCCAGAGAGGACCGCCGCTGGAAATAAACCAAATAAAACCCCGGTTAGTTTGGACATAGACGGCTGGGAGAAAAGTGCAGAAATGATTAAAACGACTTAAAACTCAACAATCATTTGGTAACTACGACGGGGCAAACAGACACAGAAACCTCTCTATATATGCGATAGACTGTCATCAGAAAGTGACGAAATAAAAAATAGCATCCTAAAAATTTTCCTTTTCATTACGAATGTAAGCACATTTATGTACAAATATACATAGTTAGTGTTGGAAGAACAGCAATGTTTCATATTTCCCATAACGTAATGTCTTTTATTTGAGAATAAGAAATATTCAAATGTATATTTATTGTACCCAAGGACGCAGATTTATTTGATTTTAAATAACCTGAGTGCAGGTCTAAGGAACAGCCGGGGACGAGTGGGTGCTGAGGGTGAGGACTCGGGCGAGCGGAGCGCGGCCCTGGCGGCGGCGCCCCCGCCCCAGTGCGTGTGAGCCCTCACTCGCGCCTCCACTACACTGTACGGAGCTATGCTCACGCCGGTCACTTCTATCCAAGGCACTTCTACAGTTCTCTGAAAATAATACGTAGGTTTAAAATACAAGGACGTACTAAAGTCATTTAAAACGGGATATTTACCATGATTTGATTTTTGAGTTATCCAATATTTCGGCACAGATGCATGCGCCATGATCACGGAGTAACGATCATGATGAGGCGGATCGGTTTGTCATTCCACCAACTACGTCCTTGTAATAAAACTTTTGAAACTATCATGGTTATTAATACTAAAGTCATTTAAAACGGGATATTTACCATGATTTCATTTTTGAGTTATCCAATATTTCGGCACAGATGCATGCGCCATGATCACGGAGTAACGATCATGATCATGGCGCATGCAACTGTGCCGAAATATTGGATAACTCAAAAATCAAATCATGGTAAATATCCCGTTTTAAATGACTTTAGTATTAATAACCATGATAGTTTCAAAAGTTTTATTACAAGGACGTAGTTGGTGGAATGACAAACCGATCCGCCTACCAAGCAAGGTGATTGGCAGAAACGCCTTGATTTGGGGAGGCATGTTTAGCAGTGGACATAATGTTTACCGATAAAGAAGAAGTTGGTAAGGGTTTGATCAACGCTTACTCTACGTACACATACAATAAGCGTTGATCGGGGTTAAACTTTTTTTAGTTTAACCTGAGTTTAACTCATTGTTATTGACACATTTTCATGAAAGACGGGATAGTGTCGGCTGCATGAACCGTATCGGCGACAAACACCAAGCTAGTGGCGAGATTTCGCTACATATATGAATATTCCATTTTGTCAAGTTAGAACGGCTGATCTCCCATCGACTAAACCGCCGGGATGTGTCGTGGGGCTTTTCAACGTGCTGAGTCGGCGGACCATGGCGACAGACCGATAAATTATTGTAATAGTACAAAAAGAAGTAAGTTTTCTTAATCATCATCCACCTATAATAGTCCACAGCTGGACATAGGCCTCCCCTAATGAGCGCCATAGAGCCATGTCTTCAGCTTGCTGCATCCAGCATCTGCCTGCAGACTTTCGCAGGTCGCCATCCCACCTGCCAGAGGGCGTTTAGTTTTCTTACCTCAATCTTATTCTGGTCCGGGAAGGTGAGACTGACGTCGTAGTAAACCCTGCTGTTGTTGACGTTAACGCGCTGCGCCGGCGCCCACGTCACGTTGAACTGGTCCCATTCGCCTTCCACTTTGATGGACGACGCGTTTATTGTCTCTGGTATGGCTGTCAGGGATTCTGAAAAAATATGTTGAAAAATCTTTTAAAAGGCTTTGAAAAGGCCTCTACAGAGGTCGTCTAACTAATAGAATATAGCTTTACATAACCCTATCAGTTAATTATTAAGTTCGTTTAATTTATGTGACTTTCTAATTATTATTATTATGTATTTGATGTGAATATGGAGCTGTGAAGTCTGAAATAAATATCATCATCATCAGCCTATGATAGTCCACTGCTGGACATAGGCCTCCCCCAATGAGCGCCATAACGCTCTTATTCATTATTTATTTATTTATTTATCACTTGAGACATACCACTGTTAGCGTGTAGCGTAGGATCCCTGACCGCTATAACATGGACCCTAGGGATGAGGTCGGCGGTGTATCGCCCCGCCAGGTCCGAGACCACGGCCCGCGACGAGTCTTGAACCCACACCAGGCGGCCGCTGAAGTAGCATAGCGGTCCTAACGTGGCTGTGCCTGATAGCCGGGTTACTAGTGTGCTTCGAATCTGAAATATTACGAATATTAATCAGAAATCAAAATAAATCACAAATTGAAAATAAGTAAAATGTTAACTTTCGGATGGAAATGGATTGAACAGTACGATTTACTCAACAAAAGAAAACAATGACAGTATTTACCCCGAAACATTGCTGCAACACAGTTGGTAAATATGCCCCTAATACTTTCCTTCCGATTTATCAGCTTACCGATTTATCTACATCGTAAAGGTGGTAACAAGCAATATCAAAATTCAGTTTTTACTTATCCTATTTTTTTTATTATTAATTATTAATTTTTATTATCTGTATTTTTATTTTATTTTATTTTTATTAGCAACATATAAATTTATATATTGAATACCCCTTTTGATATGTAACTTGGTGATCAATAAATGATTTGTACATATTATATTCTTACCTACCGATGTAATATGATGCTTCAAACATATCTTTCCATGAGCCATGATGTCAGACTTATCCGAATTATATATCAAAAAACATTAAGATACCTCGTTATACCCAGGGGTGATTCTGTCGGCAGTAGGCGCCCGGTGTAGCTCTGATCCGTCGTAGCTTCTCACGAGCCAGTAAAGCCATTTGTTTTCCAGGTCCGCCGTTAAACCCATCACTGTAATACAAAACAAAGAATTATTTGTCTGGCGCAGGCGGTCGGGTTTGATTGGAGGAATATTTTACGACTAAGAATATGGGTGTTACACTCTATTGTCACCACCAATAAAGTATGTTATTATCTGTTTTATTGTGACAAATTATTATAAACGATTTTTTTTTAATTTTTTAAGAAGGCATATCTGTCTGCTTTTTAATGTCCTATGGTGTTTCCTTTGTCAAAAGTTAGTGCGTGTTATAATAAAAATGTAATTTATCTTTTAAAATAGTATTTAACGACATCAAGTGTAACATTATGTACCTACTGGAAATAAATAAGCTGATATGCTGTGTCTTACGTACATTTTGACGAAATAAAAATACGGAACTTCATGCGTGTATGTCAACGTCAACATCCTGCGTATCATCCGTATTTAAAAAACTGTAGGTGCTTATTTTCGGGTTCAGTATTATGAAAATTTCAGGAGTGCACTTATATTGACGCACAGAAAAGGGTAATCGACCAATCAGAACCCAGGGCGATGACGCTATGTTTATTTCAATTGTTGAAATAAACATAGCGTCATCGCCCTGGGTAGATTTCAGCCCGCTCCGCTTCAGTTGGTATGGAACGTACTCATACATCAAACATTTACCTCTGCTATAGTGATTTGCCGTAGTAGCTAGTGGCTGCATATCTATGACAGTAGACCTATCTATGCTTCTAGCGAGTCGATAGTCAATTTCCATCAGTCAATTTCGCACCTTACCTCTTACATTAGAGATCTAGTTAGAACGAACCTTGCTTCCCGCTAAACAGCTGCGCCGGATAGTAGACCATTTTGTTCTCTCCGTTCAACCGAGCTGCTTCGACAGCGTGGCCTGTGTTCCAGTAAATATACGCTTCTAGCGAGTCGATGGTTAGTTCTTTAGCCACAGTTACTATAGGAACCGGCTCGCGATTACTGCCGTCGAAGTTGCCTCGAGTTATCTGTAGGGATTTCAATCTTATTAATATGGCGTTTAGAAACTGCATCACTACATTATTATGGCTCGTCCCTTCACTTAATTTTTATGTGAATTTTAGTCACCAAATACATAGGTATCATTAACATCTGTATCTAGTCAACCCGCTATTGGGTATAGATCTTCTCTATTACGTCAAACGATATCGTCCCGAAATTGTACGATGTCGTTCGATGATTGGACGATCTCGTTCGGCGATTGGACGATGTCATTTGAGGATTGGACGATGTCGTTCGGCGATTGGACGGTATCGTCCGATGATTGATAGATGTCGTCGACCATCGGGTGTATGGTCTGTTTCATAATAGTCGAGTGTCATTGTGTTGAAAATAGAGCCTACTTCAAGTCAACTTACCAACTGCTGCTTAGGATTAGACCAGTAAATCTTCTTCCCCACCCAATCGACTGCCAAACTGCCGACATTGTCCATATTATGCATCAGCCCCTCCACACGAGTAGTCGTATTATACCACATAACCGTCGATGCATTCGTGACCAGATACAACATATCTCTGTACCAAGATATGTCAGTAATGTGGAAGTTTTTCATGTGTGTTTTTGAGATGAGTGTGTGTAAGTTGTCGCCTGTCAGGTCTGTTTGGAGGAGGCCGTCGGGTCCAGACCAAAGGAGCGTGCTGTGTAGTGTTGTAGGGGTTGACGCTAATGTTTTTCCGACGAATTCTGTTGACCAAGGCCCTGCGAAAAGCTTGCGAATTTAATAAAGATAAAACAAAGTTACAGAAAAGGAAACAGATTGAAAAGTTTTAGAAACGCCAGCATCTCGAATCAAACGAATCAATGACCTTTAGTTATATATGATCTACACAATTTTTACAATAAAATATTCTTATTCTTAAAAATGATCAAACCTCTTGTCAATCTTTTTGGGTTGACTTTGTTTGTACAAAGATCGGTTGACCAGTCTGACAAATCGCTGTTAGTCAAGTCTATAATCACAAAATTATTATAAATATGCATTTTTGTAACCCTTTTTCCAAGCGCTAGTCAAAACATAGGTCAACTTAACATCTTTCGAGAAACCGGATGTACCTAAACCTTTTCTGGGGAAAAGGTTTAGGTACATCTTATTTGAAGGTAGAACCGAGAATGAAACCTACCTGATCCTGATTTAGTGACAGCCGCAACTTTAATCACATATTCAGCGTCCTGCTTCAGATTCTCCACTACGTAGAAGAAATCGTTGATGTTTTTTCTGTGAACAAACAGCATAAATAAATAATGCTGGACAATGCTCACAGCATCATCGAGACCCAAGCTAAGCAGAGCTTGTGTTATGGTACTAGATGACTGATATACATAATAGAATACATTACATACAAATATATTCTTTACTATACATATAATACGACCAGAAAACCCAGAACAAATATCTGCAGATCGTACACACAGTTGTCCCGAGGCGGGATTGAACCCGCAACCTCCGGCGTCGCAGGCGGACCTTCGTCCACCGTGCCCAGAGGTCCACAATTTATTTGCAATTCATTGCGCGGTAGTAGTCGATCCACATCTTAAACCATTAACTCACATTTCAGTGATTCCACTAGACGGTACATGCGTCAGCTGTAGATGGTAGGTCCATTGCTGCCAGGCGCCGCTGCCTTGATGGCCTAGCAGGTGAGGCGGCGACCACGACACTTTAGCACGGTTGATCCCCATCACGCTTTGAACCCCTAGTGGGGGGTTTACGGGCACTGGGATGGGTTGGCAGCTCCTGGGTAAACAAAAAGGCTTTTATTCAATAAGGTCAATTGTGTATCATGAGTTCACGAGGTTTTCATGAATATTGAGATCCTTTAACTTTAAATGAATTAGATTTTTCTGTTTTTATTACAAACATTGATAATTCAATATTATGTCTTAGTTATTTATGTTTCTTTCAGAGAAAATAACAATAAAATACCTAATAGTAAAAAATAAAATTAGTATTTACAATTTAACCAACTGAGCTAACTGTATAGTGTTGCAAACAATCTACAGGTAGCTCAACTAATGCATGCAGTCAGCGTCCTCAAGACGCTGACTGCATTCCCCCGCTGTATGGCAATGCTGCTGCGCTGCCAGATACTCACCACACCAGCTCTCGGGTCACGCGTCGGTTCGACCAAACAATATTAACTAAGCTTGAAGCTAAATCTTACCACCACCATGACTCAGTTAACGCAGTGTAGGACGCCCTCCGATCAGGTGGGATGACAACCTACGAAAGACGGCAGGGAGATGCTGGATGCGTCAAACTGAAGACAGGGCGCTATGGCGCTCATAAGAGGAGGTCTATGTCCAGCAGTGGACTAATATAATGATGATGAAGCTAAATCTTACCTAAGCTTGACCAGCACCTGCCTTGTCTCAACCACCTTAGTATTATAAGCCAACGGGTACTCGTTATGAAAGTAGCTGTCACTCTGCGTATGATACTCCTCGGTTAGCATCTCTTTGCCATTGGTCCAGTAAAACAAACCGTTGGCGTACGCGATGTAACGGGTCGATAGGAACATTGGCGTCTGGGTGTTGCTGCGAAAGTCTGTTACTTCTCGTCTGTAAATATTTACATTGAAAAATTATTTAATTTTGTCCCCATCGATTGCGATGACGGAGAATATGTAAGTAATATTAGTAGTTTGTAAGCCGCACAGTGTTATTCACATTCCTTATGGTGGCCATGCAATGAAATGTAAACGTTATTGTTATTTATTTTTACAATTGTACCCTATCTATACTATTATATCATTTTTTTATTTATTTCCACCTTCACTTGATGTCGTTAAATACTATTTTAAAAGATAAATTACATTTTTATTATAACACGCACTAACTTTTAGATATATATTTTCTTGTTTCTAATGAAGTTTTTTGTATTTTTTTTTCTTTGCTGGTCTTGTGTTTTTCACCATGTTTATAATTATAAAGAATTGATCTCTTATGGGTGTGACATAGTCACTTTGTGACAAAACGAATGAATGTAGCAATGCGAGACTGGATCATTACCCAATTTTCATTTAGGGGCTTTTAACAAAACACGCAGACACTGTCTGAACAAAACTCACCCATCTAAAGACACAGCCAGCACTGTATTCTTCCTCAAATGAGCGACCAGTATCCTAAAGTCCGCGTGGTCTACCGTGAAAGCGCCAAGATGCGCGTCCTTCACTATCATCTCTGGCTGGCCTTCGTGACGAACCCCGTTCGAAATGTTCGCCAAGTCCAGTCGGTACAGCCCGCCTCGTTCCAAGCCTCGAAGAGCGTAGAATAAATACCTGTAAGTCAATTTTTCAATTTAAATGTTTGATTTAAATTACATTGGATATTATTTTAACGCCACTGACTGGGTCCCGGACAGACGACGGCCACGTGGATGGCCTAGGCGTAGATAGTGGGATGAGCTCGACCTATACAATAAAGAGTGGGCTCTCCTTGCTGAGGACCGAGATGAGTGGAAGAAGGGGAGGGAGGCCTTTGCTCTGCAGTGAGACACTCCGGGCTAATATAATAATTATTATTATTTTAACCTTGGCCATAACACAAGCTTTGTTTAGCTTGGAGCTAGAATATGCTGTGTGGATTATCCATTTATGCCTATCCATGGTTGTCTGGTACAGCTCTGGAGCGATAAGACCGCCAATGTTACTTAATTTTTAATTATTATTGTACTAAGTTTCTTATATAAGTATGCAATCAAGTATTTTCTATTTATTATACAGCATAATTTATTTATTTATAGGCTCCTTTTTATCTCTAGAAAAGCGCGTGCGAACTGAATAAGAATAGGCTAGTATTGTTTAACCTTAAAGTACCTAAATTTTATCGTAGAAATTCATATTTTTTTTTCATTTTCGCATTGTTTCTTGGTCAGTAATCCTACAATAAACATCAATAAATTCCAATCCAAACAAATAATGACTAACCCGTTGTAAGCATCCACTTCAAAGTGAATCGGCCTCGAGTTGAACGCAGACAATGCAACGATCTGATTTCTCCCATCAAAATCGCAGCGCGTTATCTCCCAATTTGGATACTGCGTCATATTCGAGCGATTGGTCGCTTCTTTGTCGTAGTAAACTTCCCCGAGGACGTATAAATGGTGGTTCAGCCAATCAACGGAGATGTCCAAAGGTTTGTATTTGATGTGTTCCGCTAAGAGAATCGGTTCTGATGCGCTTTTTTTGGATAGCGCGCTTCGGTATACGTTACCGTTTGAGACTGATATGAAGAGAGAATCGCTTGAGATGTCGAGGCCAACCCCTGAAAAATGAATACATGTAAAATATTAGCGCATTACATCTACAGCCTATTAATAGTCCACTGATGGAAACAGGACAAACAACAACTTTTTTTATCTACCGGTAGCTATCTTTAGGGGGTAATGCCAAAAATGGGTTGGGGGCTGCTGTATTCTTGAGTCATGTATATTTTCTAAAAAAAAGTCATCATTCCAATATAAGTCCACAGATCACCATAGCGCCCTGTTTTCAGCTTGTCGGATCTAGCAAGTAACATCTGCCTGCAGTCCTTCGCTGACCCTACCTAGTCGGAGGGCGTCCTACACTACGTTTGCCGTGTCGCGGTCTCCACTCAAGAACACGTTTCTAAAAAAGTATTGACTGTCAATTAAGGACAGTAATTTCAATTTGAGATATTAAATATAAAACGTAAAATACTTACCGGTAATAATATGTTCAGTGCTGTAAAGTTCAACGGGGTCGGATAGCATATCGTTCGCTGGTGCGGCTAAAATATTGTGTTCTCCACCCAAGATTAAGATAGGTTGTTGACTAGGAATAGCTGAAATAAGGCTTTTATTAGTCTAGGCAACTATGTAAACAATGTTCAGTAAGCAACTATGAGTGCAAAAGTACACTACGACAAAAAGTTGAAGTGAACAGAATCATAAAGACACCTTATGGTACTAATGATCCCATTTTGAAAACCTTATTCACTAAAAGACAGTTAAGTGACAAATGCTTTGTTATATTCGGGACCGAAACTGCGGTTAGAAGGTAATAAAATATAAAGTTGAGTCTAAGAAGCCTTATCATTCTACCGGTTCAATGATTCTCATCTCTATTTCAATGACTATAAAGCCACTTACAAGTAGGTAATGGTGGTGTCGAAACCCTGACGAGTGCCCTCGGTCCTTCGCCGATGGAATTCCTCATAGTCACAGACACCTCGTACTCCCGAGCTGGTGCCAAGTTTTGGAACATGTAGAATAGCGTGTTGTTTGATGCTGGCATATCCTATAACGGAAAAATATATTGAGGTTATAGCGACGCTACCATTCTATTTCTTATATGCATTTTAAATAGAAAATAAAAATAACTAAAAGTTTGATCTTTGGCTTTGGGCAAGACGTTGAGAATATTTGTACTGTCTATGCCGTTGTTTGTCGGTGCCAAACTCTGAGACTGTCAACATCTATGAGAGTGCACTAATGTATTTATTACACCGAGGCACAAAAGCGTAGCTTTTTGTATCTTTATCTCTCTTACCGCTGCTTCATGGATGTAAAACTGTTTACAACTTCAGACTCAAGCTTCGGACACATTTAATTGCGACTCAACTCATAATTGCAAAAAACTTGAACTCACCGATCATATACGCTAGACCAAACTATGTCCAGGGGGAGGCCTATGTCCAGCAGTGGACTGCTATAGGCTGATGATGAGACCAAACAATGAGACAATCAACATCTAACTTACTTCCAGAGCATCGATCGTATTCGGCTGTGTATCAGTCAGCCGCAGCACATAGGATATCAGCGGTCCGTTCGGGAACGGCCCCGGCTCCCACGAGATAGCGACTCGGCTCGGGTCCGGTGCCGCAGCCCGTAAGGCCCCCGGCGGAGAGCTCGGTCTACCACTCTCCATGGTAGAGATCACTACAGAAGGCTCTGAGTAAACTGGCTCGCCGGTGCCCACGCGGCCTGAGAGGAAGATTGCTACGCGGAACTGGATCAGAGGAAAGGCAGAACTTAGTAAATGACTAATTCACGGAATTGAATGGGTGTTACAAAAGGTGAACGTAAAAAGAGGATCGTCAAAAGTCTAAATTTGCTCTTTATCTATGGTGATGTTTTATACATCAATAACATCATCATCAATGCTTGTCAACATACTGCGGGGCATTTATGTGTATGGCTTTCGCCTTGGTCCTGCGATAGTTTGGGCCACAAAGGCTACCACGCAAGTTAACACATAACGTAACGCGCGTTATCAGTGCTATTACGCTAATTTTAGCGCGAATAACGCGTGTTGCATTTTAGCGTGAAGAACGACTTGCACACGTTATTCACGTTAAAATGCGCCTTAACATGCGTTATTCGCGCCAAAATGAGCGTAATTAAGCTGATAACGCGTGTGTTAAATAGCGTGGTAGCCTTGCAGGTGTAGCCCAAGGTCATGCGTATGTTATCGACCTATCTCGCTCAGCTGGATATCCTCTACTCCTACAATCGTCTCTCGTTCTTATTAAAATTGAAAAATACAAAAGGTTCACGATTTGTAGAGCAATATGCAATATTTGCTGACATAGCAAAAGTCAAACTCACCCTATACTTCGTATAAGGCCTCAGATTCTCCACATGTATGATAGAGCGGTCAGAATGGCTGGTGTTAGAGTAATACTGCCAGGTGCCAAGCAGTTCTTCATACCGCCATTGGACCAGGTAGCTCATGTTCCCAAGGTTCCGCGGCTCCCATGTTAGAGACAATGACGTTGCAGTGAGGCTGTCGGCTACTAAAGCAGGGGCAGACGGAGTGCCTATCAACTCTAGAATAAAAAAAAAACATTGCTGATTGGGTGCGAAATTCAGAACTGGACGCTTAGCATGGACGGTAGTCCCGTGACTACCTATTTAGGAACTGTTTTAACTTTTTTCAATCGGTCGCTTCGGTCTATTCTACCCTAGACAAGGCCATCCATGTCAACGGTAGAATAGACCGAACCGACCGATTGAAAAAAGTTGAAACAGTTCCTCGGTTAAGGCATTTAAAGTTATGGTTGAATAAAGAAACTCACATGTACATAACATGTATGTATGTACATAAAGTCTGAAAAAATTACACTGATTTTGTGCAGTAGTGTAAAATGATATTAAATCGTAGGTATACACTTGATGATAAGGAAATGAATGATTAGGAAATTTACTATATTCTAGCCAAGACATGGCGGCCTTATCTAGGATATCCTCTGTTACGGGCTGAAATAGTAAGAGAGAAGGCGGGGGCAACTTACCTCTTAGCTTTTGAAAGTAGGTGTTCAAAGCTTCGTTACATCCCATTACACAGTACAGTTCTCTTGAGAAAACAGTATCCGAAGACACATTCTGCAAAAAATATATTATTTTAATTCAAATCTATTATACTACATATTGAATAATTATAAGAATAAAACGGTTCTTTGTTTGTTTTTGTCGAATTCTTTCAATGCGTAAAAATACATATTTACGAAATCCAAAACTTACGCAAACAATAGGACAGGAGTATTCCAGTCCCTTTTGCCAAAGACTGCATCCCAATTTGCACTGTAAAAGAAAATAAAAACACTTCAAATAATTACAACACTACCTATATTAATAAAACGACGGGGGGCAATTCCGTTCAACTATATTGATAAAGCAATTTTCCTATTAACTAATCTAAATTCCACTAAAAACTACAAAATATTGTATTAAAAGTTCACCCTCAATTAGCGTCTAATGGTGCGGGCTATGCTCCAATTAAATTCACCCCAAAATTGTTTATTTAGTCCAGCCAATGTTGAGCGAAATGTTTCAGTTATTTAGAAATGTAAAAAATGAGTTATCTTTGTAAATTATTCGTACAGTACTCGTAGAGCGTAGATAGATAGGTATATAGAAAATTCCTAGGTTTAAGCTGTTTTTAGTGCGTAAGCCCTTGCACTCTTTATTTAATAACTTAGAGAAAATTCTTTATCGCTCACTTAACGAAATAATAAATAAATCAAAATAAATAATAACAAAATATGTGACTCGCGGTCTCACCGCCAATCATTCATGAGCTATCTCTACCAGGCAACCATAGATGGAATTATCGTTGGTTTGAATTTGAACATGGGATCTGTGTATTACTTGTAGCCAAATATAAATTACTAAATTCAAATTATTTATCAAATCTTGCAAATAAATACCTACTTAAAATACCTCGTGAAAAAAAGTACTAAACGTAGAGATTTTTTCAGAGACCAAACCCACGGTCTCGTCTCCGAAAAAATCTAGAAGGTACTAAAAAGATTGTTAACTAAACAAATCTCTACGAAATAGGGCAACAATCTTAATAAGCTGTTCCATGTGTACACAGTTCGCGAGAAAGAATGGACTAGAGTGTTTATCGCCAGCACATGTTACAAACAGTGTACAAGCTCTCAGTGTAGAAGTAAACAACGAATCTGAATAAATTCCTAAACGTCAAGCTTTTCCAATAGGTAAGGTACAGTGTCGTTTATTGATAGGTATCCAACCCCTATTGCAAGTCTCGTGATTCCATTATTTTTTTGTATATATTCTAATTGCACTAGATTTATCATTAATTCATTACTATTTTAACAAATCTGACATTCGTAAAACAGATATTGCTCGCCGTGCCGGTAGAAGTACATTGGTTCTTGATACGACACAATGTGTGTTATTATTAGTTTAACTATTACAAAAGACTGACACTATAAATTTATATTAAAAATAAATTGCGGCAACGGACACTAGCCTGTAAGAAACAAGTGTCTACGGTGCAGCGGTGTATGCTTGGGGCGGTTAAGGCTATATTTGTAACGGATTTCTCCGGTCCGATGACGCCGTCTTGGGGTGCTTTTTTAACCACCGGAAGAGGCAAGTGTCCTTGGTAATAGCAGTTTTGATAGCGTGCCATCCTCGTGTCTTGACATTGTCGTAATATGGAATTCCAAGATACGTATTGACGTCGATAACCAGACTGCCCTTTGATTTTTAATGTCATCATGACCGATTAATGATACATAAGTGCGCCTAGATAGTGTGGTCTTACATAAATGACCTACGAGTAATCCATTTCACCCCAATTACATAAAATTTGTTGGCAGTAGGAACACTGGTTTCTAACGTCCAGTTACTTTGTTATAACTAAGAATTGGTTTACCTATAATAATTACGTACCTATACGACTCTAGAGACCATTTTTTTCTACACATTGAGGCTCAAAAAAACTTGCATTAAGATAAATGGGAATATTAATAATACAAAAATAAAAATACTGGAAAATCCACACAGCATCATCTCAAGCTAAGCAGTGCTTATGTTATGGGTACTAGATAACTGATATAGATTTTTTTATTTTACAGAGAAAACACCCAGAACACCCTGAACAAATACCTGCAGATCGTACAAACATTTGTCCCGAGGCGTGAATGAATCCGCAACCTCCTAATATAACTTCCTCGCATATTTTGTTGATAAAATATACCAGTCAGATTTTACATCATTCATCACATCACATCACCACGCGTCACTCGTTTACGCATTTTGATATAAAAATATCCAGCTAATTAGCACCACAGAAATAGTTAATTTAAGTGTGCGTGTAGATAACAGATAAAATTCAATTACATTTCCGTGGGTGTCCTCCTAATCTTGTTAATTGCATGTCAGCGGGCAATTATTCAACATCCTCTATGTTTAAGAAGGAAGTGATAATCAGAAAGCACAAATGTTCAAATAAGAAGGCAAACATCCTTGCTTACGTATTTCTCTAGTAAGTAAATGAATTCTACTTAGGTATTAAATATATTTCGCCCGAACAAGACCCACTTCGGGGTTGATGCGCCAGGATTAAAGATAGATAGAAATATATAATAAAAACACTTTATTATACCACACAAAACAAAAAATGAACAGATATAAATACTTAGAATAAAGAAAGTATACATGGCGGCCTTATCGCTGAGTGCGATCTCTTTAAGGCAACCTTAGGATGGACTGGACATTAAGGAAAAATATAGACGATGGTAATTTAATAAATATATATAAAGTACCGAAAACTAAAAATCGGAAATGTACCGGCTGGTATTTGGTCGGTCCTATTGTTTAGGTGCCTTCATTTTACATGTACATTTAACATGTACGCTGGTAATTCTGTACCGTTTGAGTCACCAGTCGCCCATTGAGAGAGCACAATGCGCAGAACAATTAAAATGCACAGGATCACATTGCGAGATCAGTGCCGTTTGTTTCGGATGTGTAATTGGGGGTCGTGGCCTCTCGCGCACTGTCATTAAGGAACCTGACTCAGTGGATGCTGGGAGCATCCGTCTGGGATATCATGAGCCAGATTTGTGACAGAACTCCGTAAATATGTATCTAATCACTAATCAAAAAACATTTGGGAATAAAACTTTTGAAACTACCTATATCATGGTTATTAACACTTAAGTCATTTAAGTTATTCCGTGATCATGGCGCATGTTGCGTGCGAAATATT
The DNA here is from genome assembly GCA_947044415.1 of Eupithecia dodoneata. Lineage (NCBI taxonomy): Eukaryota > Metazoa > Arthropoda > Insecta > Lepidoptera > Geometridae > Eupithecia > Eupithecia dodoneata. Next base: position 6,083,222 of record OX345665.1, read on the forward strand.
CAAAAACTCAAAAATCAAATCATAAGGTAAATATCCCGTTTTAAATGACTTTAAACATTTGGGAACTCCGTACAATCTGATCTCAACGAATATATTTTTTTGGAAATTATCAGGTGCCCAATCAAACGTATTACAACGTCTTTTAGTAAATCATCAGCGTTATGTTATGATTAATTTGTAATACCCAATAAATGATTCGCATTTTGTAAAGAAAGGCTTTTCTTATATTCATAAAATCAGACAAAGCATAAGGCATTCCCTCCATTAGCGACACCTTTATAGGGTTTCTAATCTAAGCCCGGCTAGGCTGGTTGACCTAAATTAGACTGTATTGTTTCCAAGCGCTATTTGTGATCTTAGCCGTATTTCTATTTCACTCGAACTTTATTTTGACATATACACGTAACACATGATCCTAAAGTAGCATATCTACTGTTCGTTTAAATGAAAACCTTAGGAAAATTTTCGTAGAGTGAGCAGGCAGTTTAGAATTTTATGGTTGAAAAGGACGGTAATCATTTAAAGATCATCGCCATGACATATCCATGGTACTAGTGTAGTGGCCCTTGCTAACACGATTCTTCCGCCGTAGCTGTCACAACACCACGCCTAGAATCACCCTCAATGTCAATTTATTAATGTTACAGACTGACGGACGAATTCATTTTGGATATGATAGACGCAACATGTCAATCCTAATAGGTAGAGCATGGGTCGACTCAAGTAACATCACAATTGTGGCAATGTATTGCATTAAGCATATATAAATCAGCGTTGTGGGGTTACTCGCAACATTCAGTTGAGCATGAACCTTTTCTGATAGCGCAGGAACACGACACAGACGCACAGCCTGATCTTACCAAAGTTAACATAGGCATGTCAGTTTTTTTATCAATTTATATTATTATAATTTTATCTTAAAACTTTTTAAGTCGTGTTAATTTTAAGTGTGTCGTGTAATACTTCAGTTTTCTTTTATATTTTTCTTTGGCTGTACCTGTATTTATCACAATAAGTTTCATTTCATATTATATGAATTATCCAGCACCCATCATAACACAAGCTCTGCTTAGCTTAGGGCTAAATGTTGTGAATTGTCCAGCATTACGAGTATTATTGTTTTAGTTGTAGAGCAAGAATAGAGCAAACATTCTGGTGATCTTTCGATGTTGTTTTCTGAAGATTTTAGATTTAGAGTAAGAAGATTAAAGAGTCTTCACAAACTTTGAGAGTAAATACAAAACCAAATACCTAGCTTCAATAAAAAAAAACAAATATCTACATCAGAGAAAATATATTTTCAAACACAACGGTCATCATATTTTCCAATTACCATTAACCGCGTATACCACCGATTTATAATACCAATTACTAAGTTATCTAGGAGCGCGTTTAACCTAAAACCATAACACTAAACATTGATAAAGTAAAAGCTAATAAAGCACGATTAGTAAATGAACAGCAATTAAGCAGCATCCTGTCTCGTGCCGTAATTATAACAAAACAATAAGTTCCATTGCGTATAATATGAGGGCTTCCTATCCTGTGTACTACCAAAGGAAATTCCTAACCAAATTAATCAAATTCTACTTTAAAATGCTATCAAGTTCATATTTCTACTATTTATTAATGAACACAAGCACAAGACTTTTGCCATAAACCTAAGACACAAACGCCTTTGTAGAACCTAATCATAGCATAAACCTTGCTGTTCCAAAGTTGACGAATTTTTCGGTGGACGTAATCGACGTGCACAAAAAATGCAATTTCCTCTCATATTAAGGGCTAAAAGCTCAAAGCTGGTAGCCCTGTTCGGAAATGGTTTAGGAAGTCCAATTGGGAGCGCATGGCCGGATGCAGGGCGCTTTGAAAGCACTTCGGACAATTTGTTTGTTAATTACAACAAGTCCCTAATTCGTCTATTATTTTCTATGCGCTTAAATTAGTCCTGAAAATAAGCTTGTGTTGAAAATGTTGAAATGCGCTGTTTGAATGTCCTATCTAAGATTATTAATTTTATTGCTTAGGTACAATTGTTTTTTGTTTGTCTATGATACATAATAGTTACTGCGGTTTCGCACGCGTTATTTCTATCACAGGGGAACTGATTTATGGAATAAAAAGTAGCCATCTTATACTCCAAGTAGTCCTATCTATGAAAAATGTCCTCCCGACCCGTTCAGTAGTTTTGGAAAAGTTATAGTAGTTTATAGTGTCTTGTAATGAAGAATAGTATAAGTTTTTTATTAATATCGAAAATAATAATAATAAATACACCAAGCGGATATCATCTTTGGGTGTATCATATTGTGCACCCGAGGATGATACCCGCTATGTGTAGCCATCGCCTTTAGATTAACTTCTCAAAGGGCCTCTGTGCTGTTGGCTTCGGCCCCACGCAAGCCTTCCAAAGGACCGGGTCACTTTATGGCCCGTGATCATGGTAAATGAGAGACATAATAATAATGCTGGACAATAAAACAACATCATCAAGCCTCAAGCTAAGCAGAGCTTGACTTATACCATTTATACCCTTGCCACGCATTTAGTTTTTGTTTGATCGTGCATACATAAACATATGTACATAGTCAATCAAATTGTTAAAGCAGACTGTCTGGGTTTTTTTAGTAATAACACATAATGAAGAGTAAATGTTGGTACATACCTAAAATCAATTAAGATATTAGGTACATAGGTACTTAAAGTATCTTTTCAAAAACAGAATTTCCCAAAATGTATTTTTATGCAGACTTTGATAATGATAACCCGGTACAATTAAGATAGGGTGACTTTTTAAAACAACATGAATGCCCACAATTACTAGGCAACTTTGTTTGACCCTGGCGATAATTTACCAAATCGCAAAAGTTTTGGAATCAGAGTGTGAAAACAATCGTACGAATTCATTTAAGTTTAATTAATTATTGTGTATTATCTGCTATTGGTCGAAAGCTAAGAGGCGCCACTAAGATACTAAAACTGAATCGATAGCTGTTTTTCTAATCCACAGAAGATACGTTACTGACCCTGATAAACTAAAACTAGATGATAAACTTTATGATTGCGTTACAGAGATTGTTACTCGCGGAAGGCAAACACGAGTACATCAGTGGCCTACCGAGTGATACTTATATACCTAACTAAGAAATAACGACGAAAAATCTTCAGAACATCTCGATTCTCAGCAGAACAGACTCTTTAACCTGTACAGAAATTTCAATCCATGCGGGTAGTAGGTATTACTTCCAGGTATGCTGTAAGAAAACGACCCAATGGGCGTTCTCTATGGACAAGTAAATTGTCAAAGCGGTATGAAGATCTTAATCATTATCACCGTTTACATCCTAATATTCTGCTCAGCACGATCCACTTACGCGAATCAAGGGCAAAATGCCAGATAACGGTGTCATTTCGTGACAGGAACTAATTTCAACAATAAAGCCAGAAGCCTGAAGGTCATGCTGAGTCCTATTCTCACCATGAATTGTCATTTCATGAAACATCTTATGAATGATGGTTTCTCCTCAGGCTCTACGCGCCAATAGGAGTTTACATAATATTATGTAGGTCAGTAAAATATATCCGCTATAGAAATAAAATAAATCACATTTAAATAGCATAAGGATCCAAAATATGTGAGCAGGTCACGCGTTAGCCCACGCCAACCACTTGATTCTGGCAATTGGATAATGCTAAGGCAAATTGGGGCCCACCGGAGCGCTTCCCGCCCAACTCTCGCATCTGTTGAGGGCTCTCTATATGCTAGTACTTCACTGCTAGCCTTTTATTCGGCATCTAAAGCGATACATTTGAGGCCTGTAGTCGGGCATCGGAACTACGGTGTCGATGTTTGTGAGAAGATATTTTGATCCCCACGTACGCAAGACAGAGGTAACAGTGCTCTGTCATGAAATGGAGAGTAAACATTTAGTTGATAGTTAGATACCTACTCACCGACGTACCGATTTTTTTTACCAAGTTGATTGATCTCAGGCAAGGTCAGTACACACAACACAAAAGAATGAAGCAGATACTGTTATTGCGAGAAGGATTTAACAAATAAACAAATAATGCTGGACACGGCATCATCTATCCCCTAAATAAGCAGAGCTTGTGTTATGGGTACTAAATGGATGGCTGATAACTGCTAATAGAATATATAACAAAGATATATAATTTTCATGATCTTTCTTCGTCTATTGATATATTTTTTTGGGGTAGATGTGAAATTCTACAAACGTTCTCTAAATTTGTTTTTACTGTAAATTTTTATAAATACTACAAGTTTTGAGAAAATGTACATACGGTACATAAGACGCCTACCTACATCTTACGAAAAATCTAATTGTTCATGGTTTACTGAAGATTAAGTGAAGGCATTAACTATTTATAAAAGCCGTAACCAAGTGGCTTAACGAGATCATTGGTACACATCCGAGAATTGTCTGTTTTATTCGACTGCACAGCCGTTGAGTGTCCAATAAATGGACAATAAATCAAAACACTTCGCAGTGACGGAGTGCACTCCCGGCAATTTCGCTCGACGAGCTTGAACGATGGATTCAGAAGCAAAGAGGGGTAAAAGTCAGCGGGGAGGAGAGACAACTTGAATGGGCGCTGTGGGCAGATTACTAGATAGTTGGAAGCTGCACAAACGCAACTCGCTGCGAGGCGACTGAGTTCCCCATCTAATGAGGAAATAGAAATTAGTGGTCGACCAAGCGAATGTAGTTCTTTATCACAACCAGTCTTTGTGATTTATTTTCAAAGTACAATGGGCAGTCAAGTGACACGACCGATCGGGAGAGGTATATTGAAAGTGTTAACGCATTTAAATAACATAAAATTGCAGATGAGATAGAGAAGGATGAGATATAATTATACAAAGTACCTAACGAAAGGTAGTGGAATAGTCAAAAACACAGAGCAGTCAGGGCGAGAAGGAGATTTGAGTAAACACAAAGGTGGCAAACTAGAAGAACGCATTCAACGACTTAAATCAGATAAATAGGGATGACAACATTCCACCGCCCAAGGAATTTGCTTGCAAGATGCGCGTATTAAATTAAACCGTCTAGTCTGGAACTAAATTGACGCCAGACACTAGTAGAGATTAGCGCTTCACTAGGTTGAGTAACGAAATAGAAACAATTAAATTACACGCCAGAATTACTTACTGTTTCTATATTTAGCTTTCGTTAATTATGACGCCAAACTTCTTTGTCACGTCTTGAGACAAAGGTGTCCTTGAAGCTTCCGTAAGCTTAACAATCTGCCAACAGCAAACTTATATTTGATTTCTTTGTACCTGCTGTCCTAAATTTCTAGATTTAAGATTTGCTTATTAATTTAAAATACATTCAGTTTAAATTTTTTTTTTCGTATTGCCTCTATAATTTAGATCTCAAATAATTTTGATAATAAGAACAAACAATAACCGTAGCGTTGATTGATCAATCAACTGAAGGGTCTTGGCTTCATATCGCACATTTTCAATTAGATGTCCAATTGATGCTCAAGACAAGTGTGTAATTCATAAACGGACAAGAGAAAGTTCTCGTGAGAGTTCTTTAAAGCTTTTGGAATTAGATTGCTCTTGAAATTTTCATCAGATCTGATTCTGCTGCCAATGCTATCCATATTATTGTTTTGTAGGTAAAGTTTTTTTACTAAATTAAAATACTAAATTAAAAATTAAGTTTATAAGCATAACTGAATAGATTTTTTTCTGAATATTCATGAGTGCACCTGACGGCGCGGCGGCTCTCCTTTCAGTTCCGCGCCACTTATTCAAAAACATTGTTTTGATGTTTTTGCTCTACTGAGTTCGTAAATTATTCAAATGTCCCGGAATTATTCAACATTGAGTAACTGATTTCCCACGGTCTTATTATGACCGTTATACTACAAGAGTTTTAAGTTTACTACGCCTTAATGCATGTTAATAACCGGGTGGATAAATACAGCATTTAGGCTCTCTCAGCGTGCTTTGTGCAGCTTTTGATCGATCATCGGCCTCTTAGTTTTACTATAACTTTACTAGGAACTTTTGGAAACGTGTATGTAAGGCACAAATCATAACATATTTTTTTTTTATGTAAAATGAAAATAAGTGATAAGATAAAATAATTTCACCCTCTACAGATCAGGCTATTGTTTTCCGGACGCGGTGCAATACCGTTTCGAATAAATTACGAGGAGCACAGGACTGTCCCTTGCTTCCGATAGGTGATTGTTGACTTCCGAACCCTGGGCGGCGGACCATAGAACCTACTGGATTCCACATTCCACCACATAAAGGTTAGTTGTGTACCATAGATGCAATAACCATATCGGACACGGTAGAGTAACTTAATCGTTTACAGAATCCGTTTAAATTCTCCCGTTTTACCTTTTTCATAGTTTAGAATATGGTGATTATTCATCGACAATAATCACCGTGAGAATGATTTTGTATTCACGAAAATAGGAATTATTGGAGGTTAAACAATGAGAAAATACTGTAATTAAAAAACATATCAAGGCTGGCGTGGAACTCACTTTCTAGGGTTGTTTTCCTTGACACAAATAACACCGTTTTTAATCGTTATGAACTTTAAATCCAACAATTTAATGATGGACCCGCCTCATCCATAGAGCTGTATGTATAACACGCTAGAACTAAACGAGCAACTCTAAAATAGACGCGAGGGGGCCTGGCAACTAGCAGCTTCCTTCCTGCGTCCATCCGGCCTGCAGTCTCACGCGACCCCTGCGCCCTGCCATGGTGGATGACCACCACCATTACTTATGGGACCTGACTTGTCAAACCAAACGATTTATTGGCAGGATGTCAAATGAAAGTAATAAGTTCAGCATTAAAAATACGATAAGTTAAAGAATTTTCAAAACCTTTTACTTGTAGGTATTTGCTATTACCAAAAGGGTAATTGTAAGCAGAATCCACGTAAGGTAAAAAAAAAGTTACTCTAAACTATTGAAACCAGGTATACCTACCTATCAAAGGAAGATGTGAGAAAGTTTAAAAGGAACAAAACATTTCCTGATCCTGTGTGAATTTCAACAAGTTAACGTAACTTTGGTGGCGAGAGACGCAATACAGACATTCGACCAGCGCCAGTGCATTTTGTCCGCCACACCTTTGCACAACGCTGACAGACGGAAACCAGAGAATGCAGGCTGGGGCTTTATTTGGTAACAGATTTACTTTGTGTTTACTCAACAGAAGTTAAACTGTAAGATCCGTTTCCCGGAGAGAAAGATTGGTGTGGTTGGTGAAATAATGAGAGTACTTACCTATCCGACCTTAACAGACTGTTTCAAGATGGCAACCATACAAAGCATTACAAAAATGTTAGTCGGCTTCTGAAGTGTAATGAGAGAATGAGTAAGCAATTCTAAGTCACAAATTGCCACTATAAACAATTTAGTCAAATGTAAATACAGCAACAAAGACGCCGGGATCGTCAAAATAATAATAAATGGAAACAAGTCAATTGACTTCGTTAACCGCACACAAAGCAGGGGTGCGCAGCCCTGTCTCGCCACTTGAAGTTTTTTGCGCAGGGGCATAAATTGCTTCTAACTGATAATTTTGACATAAACCAGTAGTAACTGTCGAGCGTGGGATTGGTGCATCCCGTTTTATGTCAGTTTTGTGTAAAATTGAGATGGATAACGTTATTTTACTGTCATTCCAGTAAAATAGGGTTGACACATCTACGCGGCCTATCTATCACTGCTCTACGATCATTGTCATCATTAGCTTTTGTAACCAAGAAAAAATACGCATTAATACAATATACATAACTATTACAAACATGATTCTTCGAATTTGAGATGTCAGGATGAACAAGATCCAGAAGATAACATTTAAAACGTGTTGCTTAAAATACTCTTCAGTGATTTGAGGGGCCATTGCAGTCGAACTGTTTCAGTGAAGTATTATCTTGCTAATGTTGTCTTGTAAAGAAATTAACATAAAAGCGTGGAAGCAAACATGCTTCATAAAGTATTCACTATTCATGCTTGCTTAATGCAGAAACAAGCATAAGATGTGCTTGTTCTTGTGTTTGAAAGAGCACGGTCCATATGATCTGAAAACGATTTCCATCGCCCTCATTTCATAGACATTGTAAGAAACTGTGTCAACTGTAGAGCGCTAATCGGTGCGTTATCGATTGTTGTGGATACAGTATTCATTAAATACTTTATATCAACGAGGTCGCAGGTTGAAATTGAGCGATTGGGCTGATTGTTTATCTCAAACAGAAATATAAACTGTGAAGTGTTTACTTATTTAAAAGAAAAACAGTCTCCTACTACGTCCATGCGTAAAACGAACCAATAACTTTTTGTTTTATTAAAGAAGTCATCAAAAAGGTCAAAAAAAATTAATGCTGAACATCGGTTTATAGTTTCCGTTGCAAAGACATAAAAATAGAGTTACCCAATAATCAGAAAATATAAATAAAACAATAACTCCTTATCAATTTTAGTACCGGCGCATAGTTACGATCTATGAGAATTCCTTGTATAACATTTCACACAATCAATACGCTACGCTGCGATACAGATTGTTAAAAGCATCCTGAATTATTGTAAACACATTAAAAAGAGATTAATCATTATGTTGGTCATTAAATTTACATAGGGGTTAAGAAGTTCTGATTATAATGAGAACAAGTAATTAAAAAGGAAAGGGTTGGGTCGATAAAGCTGAATAGAACCATGAAAATCTTATTGTTAATGAGATTAATACGGCAATGAAAATGAGAAAATAGGTAAACATAATAAACAAGGAATATCTGTGAGACTAAATGGCCTAGATCAGGCTAAGGCAGGTGCTCGTGATAACGAATTCTATTAACAAAACACTTACTTGCTGGACACTGCATTCAGAACCACAGTTCACATCGAAGTGCCCGTCTCCAGTTCGGTTCTGTAATAAGAAAATAATTAATTAGAAATGTCGAAAATGCAGCTTATGCTTGGTCAGTCGACACGGTCTTGGCTATGGCAGAAATAGCTTTAGTATAAAACAATAGATTTTTTATATCATCGACGTAGGAGGTTTCGGGTTCGATTCCCGCCTTGGGGCCAATGTTTGTACGTTCAGCTAATATTAGTCTCTGATGTTCTGGATATTTTCTATGTATCGTAAAAAATAGGGATGTATATCTATGTAACATATTGTATTATAGACATCAGTCATTTAGTATCCATAACACAAACTCTGCTTAGCTTGGGGATAGATGTTGTGGATTGACCAGTATTATTCATTATCAATCACTATTATTTTATCCAAGTCAACAAACACACCATGTACCTAACCTACCTACAGGCCACTTAGTAGGTACTTATGCACCACGCAAACGCTAAACTATATATACTTAGTGTCAACGTTCGTTAACGCGAGGCTATCTCATGCTGATGATGACCTAAGCAATGACTGGACTGTGAATATAACAAGGCATAAAAACCTCACATTCAACTTTTTAGTAATAAAAACTATTTTAATTTGTCAGGTTTTACGGAGGGATGTACCGCGATGCGACGCTCTGTTGTGACAACTTCCGTCGCCGCGTGCGCAGCCAACCGTGCTAAACTAACCGACGCAGCGCCCTACCTACCTGCTGTAATTAAGGCCTGATTGATTCCTTATCCTCAGCAGGTTCGTCTATTTACACAAATACTACGTAATTATAAAAAAAACACTAACATGTTGTATCATTTCCATGGCTTTCGGTAGGTTTTAGTGAAATATATCTACGCTGTTTTGGGACAGAATATTGAGTAAATAGATAGAATATTATAAACTAGCGGCCAGTCTAGGCTTCGCCCGGGTGGACATACGTATCATAAAAATTTTGCGATGAACGTAGTTTTTATGAAAAAGTATTTTAAGTTTTCATGTTAATATAGCCTATGACACTCGCAAATAACGTGGCTTTCTATTGGTGCTATAATTTTGAAGAAGAGAAATATCCAGAGATTACCGCCGAGAATCTTACAAACTCACAAACTTTGCCTTTATATATTATTGGTATAGATTTGAAAGTTTGGATGTTTGTTACCTCTTCATGCCTAAACTACTGAACGTATCGAGCTGAAATTGTACATAAATAAAATTGTACGTAGTTCTAGGCTTGGAATAAAACTTAAGCTTCTTTTTATCCCATAAATCAATTACCCTCGGATTAACCTTAAAAATGCATGCGAAGCCACGGGCCTAAACTAGTTATTGTCTCCCTTAATATAAATAAATAAAAAAATGATTCCTGGACTATCCACACATTATGTATTCCGAGCTTGTGAGCTTGAGAGCTTGTGCTTGATAAGATAACTGATATATGTATGTAATACATACGTAGATATATATTTTTATTATACTTAGAAAACACCTGGAACCCTGTACAAATATCTGTTTTTTTTTTTGTAAAAAATATTATAATAAAATAATGCTGGACAATTCACACAGCATTATCTAGCCCCATGGTAAATCGTACAAGCATTTATCCCGAGGGGGAATCAACGCAACCTCCTGCGTCTCAAATGTCATCAATAAAATAAGCAGTGATGTTTAGTGCGCAATTTGTTCTCAACACGAATCTGAATTATTATCATCTCGTCCAGCCTGTACATGATGGAAGAAGGAAAACCTAAGTTTACCCTATATTTTCAAATATAGACCCAAGATGAATGTAAGATAGATATGAATGTAAGAAGCAAGCCTATGTGCGAAAATTTTCGTAAAATTTCTTGGTTCAAATTTTTGATTTTATCTTTAGGTAGTCTGTTATTAAATTGTCTGCCCTTTGGTAGAAGTTATCTAAACTAATATTATATAGAGGAAAGGTTTGATTTTTTGTTTGTTTGTAATGAATAGGCTCCGAAACTACTGGACCGATTTGAAAAATTCTTTCACCGTTGGGAAGCTACACTATCCCCGGTGAACATAGGTTATATTATATTTTCTAAAAAGTTAAGGATCAGTACTAAACCCGTGCGAAGCCGAGAAGATCCGCTAGTAAGTAATATTTAGTGTGATTCTGCAAGCGTGCGACCGGAACCAGACCGGTCCCACTTTGTGGGCTTCACGTAAGCGATACCTGCGGTTTTGGCTTTTGGGATTTTTATTCACAGTGATGCATTGTCCCAGGATAATAAAGGTAACCTGATACCTACTTGTTGCGAAGTATAACATGCTGTTGATTTTGTAGTCGGACATTTTTATGTTTTAACTTTATGCTTTTTATAGCCTTCCACTTATTTCCTGAAGAAAATGGTATGGTAACTTTACACCTAATAACCTTTAAAGAAACGGTACGTAATAACTTCAAAGTGAAGCAATGCCGACATGGGCCGCATATAGCATGTTTGCGTTGATTACGATGGTTTGCTAATTGCCAACAATTGCTTAGATGTGCATTGAACCTTAGCAACAGTCGCCGCAAATAAACAAACTACTATATCTATATGTAATTATATATTAAGACGCATTATATTTATCGATGTTTGCGACCGATCGATGCACTAATAAATGTCCTTTATCAATGAAAATATGATCGTTAATATGAATAATGTCAACTATTAACTAATCAATTACTCCCATTCTCAGTTATATTACTTCATCTTTTAAAGAATTGTCAAGTAAACTGATTGATAAAACATTATTTAATTAAACAAACTTTGTTGATAAATAAGAAAAGAAGTTTAAGATAACACCATGTAGCTATGTTCCACGCAAATTTTAAAATGTTCGGTTAAACGTATCTACAACGCTGATAGAAGAAATTAAAGGGAATTCGAATGTAACCGTCTCCGCGGGTAGACAAACATTCTTGCTACGGTATAGGACAGGAAGGCCTCATTGCCGTTAAAACAAACAATAATTAACCAAACCTGGAATGGGCATTTTTCATTGCATCGAGCAACGGCTTCCGCTCCAAATTTCTCGGTGATGGAACTGTAATCGCAGCCAATTGAGCGGGCGGACAAAGCCAATCCGAGCAGCGACAACACTAGCCATTTGTGCCAATTCTGCGCAGCGTTCATTGTGCCCACCGACTCCGAGCCTCCATAAACACTCATCACGTAAACATTCCACAAAAATTAAAAATATAGTCTATACGTGTAGGGAAATGGAAAAGCGCGCGGGAATCGTCATGTTTCGAAAGCGCGGGATTGTTGCGCGCACGCAGCGAAAGCTAGTGATGAACTGAGTTTGTAGTGTAGCACGCGCTACGAGGCCGCTACGATCGGCCGCTACGCCCATTATGTCCTTTAATATCCCTAGAACGGTCGCACGTCGCACCTGAACTGTTTGCACTTGATGTAAATTATTTAGGGACAAGTCAGGTGTCGTATATTACGACTAGTACTTGTATATTACTTAGTAATAATTAATAAGATGATTCAATCAAAAATTATTTTAATTTATAGAATCATCAGGAAAAATTAGTTTTTGAGATGGGATTGTATTGCTAAAAAGAAAACTATTTATTTTAAATAGAACACAATCTACACGATTGTTTTATATTTAAAATGCATGTTTTCGATTCGAGGTCTCTTGCGATTGAGACAAAAAATTCATTGTCTTGAAAAAACTCAGTCGGTTTTAAGTTTTCTCAAGAAACTGTTTAAAACTGAGAAGTTTTACAACATCCTTTTTAATAAAAAATTTAAGGGTCCACCTCGGGATTATCTTCCACATCAAACCAGTCCATAAATGACGGAGAAATCGAAGGACATACATAAAAATATACCTACAACGTATATCCTACCAATATACCTACCTACAACCGAACACCAAAGTCTGTATATAAATAGGGCATTCTTTTTTCAAAACAATTATACTTCAGCGGAAAATCGAACCGATTGGTATACTCGTAGTTGTTTGACAAACTGTATGTTAACACCTGGTGCGATGACGACCTGCAAAATACTGCAGGGAGATGCTGAATGCGTCCAGCTGTAGACAGGGCGCTATGGCACTCATTGTAGAAGGCCTATGCCCAGCTGTGGACTAATATACGATAGTGATTATGTTAACACGGATCGTTGTTTTGTTATATCAAGAATCAATGTTCGCAATGGTTTCTTTATGACTTGCTCTTATTTATAAGGCTCTACAATAACGATTACCCACCCAAACCAAAAGCTAGACGCATTATCCTATTTTTTAATTATGCTTCAATTCCCGTCGCAGTGCTAAAAATAGCTGCGCACTGCGCCACTTTCACTCCATTAATCATCATCAGTATTTCACCATAACTCTTAGACCTGACCCGTTTGATCCTGATTCGTCGAGTTGTTTTATAGAGTCGTATATCAGAGCAACAAGGCCATACAGCAAGAACTCAACCGCTGAGCATAGAGTCAATTAATATAACTACATACCATTACAGCTTCCCACGCTTTATCTTACACAGTGAATTTCTAGGACTTGGATTGGATAGAAGAAGGATTAGGTTGAATGTACTCAATATAATATACTAATCACACTCATATTACATATAAATGTGAATTTTGGATGGATGGATGTTTGTTACTTCTTCACGCCAAAACTACAGAAGGCATCTGGATGAAATTTTGCACAGACGTAGATCTAAACCTGGAATCATATGTTTCTTTTTATCCCATGAAATAATTCCCAGGGGATATAAAGAACCATTAAACGGTTCCATAGACACAAAGTGCAAAAACTATGAAGAGTTCTTGTTTGTTAACTTCCTACCTACTGGCTAGACCGATTTTGAAAATTATTTTACCTAAAGATCCTACATTATCCAGGAGTGACTTTAGCCTCGTTAAATTGAGGTATGTACCAATTACCTAACCGAAGTCGCGAGCAGAGGCTTGTCATTAATATTAAAATGCATAAAGATTAAACTTTAATGATTAAAATATATTGTGCGCTATGGCGCTCATTAGTGGAGGCCTATGTTCAGTAAGTATATCAGTTATCTAGTAGGTCTCTGCTTAGCTTGGGGCTAGAAGATGCCTTGTGAATTGTTCAGGATTATTTATTTATTATTATTAAAACATATTAGCTTATATTTATATTAAAGGCGATTAAACCGGCATTGCTCATTCATTATTATCGCTAACTAGATAAACCATTCAGAAAAAAAAATTAAACAACAATGAAACAGAATTATTTATCTAAATATTTTTTTAGTGTACCTCCACCGCGCCATCTGTATGTTATCATCGAAACCAACTCATAAGAGACTCGTACGATTGTGTGTGCACTGTCATAAACAAAACACTCACAATTTTCATGGACACTAATACGCGGTGCTAAATTAATACGACAGATGGCGTAACCAGTCGAACGTCGCGTTTGAAGATTTGTATGCAGGGTGGCCCTAAAATCCGGGTATTGTAGGATAATATCATAAATGGTATAGGTCCAAAATCTTCAAACCTCTTTGACAATTAACTGGCAGAATACAATACGCTCTATCTAACCGCAATAAAACAGTGTGTGACTTCGTTAACAACCGCTATTATAAAAACCTAGAAGACTTACCTACTCTTACTCATTGATAATGATACCTACACCTATGAAGCCAGGTAATTTCCCGCAGAATGAAGTAGGTAGAAACTTTTTCTGAAAGAAATAAATATACCTCCAATCTATTAAACTGTCTGCTATTCTGACTGTTGTATAATTTAAATTTAACTACACTCATGTTTGTTTTACAAGCATGTCTCACATGAACTTTGCAATCAGTGTAGGTACGTCTTAGAAGTTTTAAATAAGCCCAGCGTCATGGACCTAAATTTAGGTCCATGCCCAGCGTATGTACGGTAGAATATAGAGATAGAGTACCTAGGTGCATCCAAGTATAAGAGCATTTATGAGGGGCAATAGCATCATAAAAACTATAAAACAAATTATTGATTTGAACAACTTACCTTTAGACCGAATATGTATGACATCGGCAAATGAGGAGGGTTGATATAATAAAGCCCTGAGAAATGCCGCAATGTTATTCAATCAGGCTGGTATCGGCATAGCACTGCCTCGTCTATACTAATATTATAAGAGGAAAGGTTAGATTTTTTGTTTGTTTGTAATGAATAGGCTCCGAAACTACTGGACCGATTTGAAAAATTCTTTCTACGTTGGGAAGCTACACCATCCCCGGTGAACATAGGCTAAATTATATTTTCAAAAAAGTTAGGGATCCGTACTAAAACCGTGCGAAGCCGGGAAGGTCCGCTTGTCTTCTATAAAGATGGAATACGAATCATTGAACTTTACTTGAAAGACACTTTACGTTACCGACTAGCTAGGGAGCTCTTCTAGAGGGAGAACTTCAGAATGGACCATGTTAAACGCAGTTACGGAAAACATTGAAAATAAACAATATTTAAAGAAATTTTACTTTTGTATGATAAAAATTATTATAAAGATAACATATTTATATTTTTTTGTTTCGTAAAACAAACCTCCAAATGAATCACCCGTTACAAGAATTTGGCAAATAAACTAAATTAATTTTTAAAATAAATCAAGAATAATAACTTTTTATATACTATTTCTCTCAGTAAGAGATACCTTTTTGAATTTAATGTGTTGAATGTGTGTTTGTGTTTGTCCGACGGCCGGGGAATAAGGTATGAGAGTATGTACCTACATACATATGTCTGAGTGTGGTGTGGTGCCCGGACACGTCTTTTATAAAATAGTCCGTGCAACAGGGGCTAAGATTTACAACAGAATTCATCGCATTAGATCTTCCTACGTGTGGTAAACTTCATGATTATTGAAAGACTACAATCTAACGTATCGACGGCGGCGGTGTCTTTATTTATTTTCTATCAGTAAGCTGTATAATTTTATTATAACAAATTTTATAAGAGCTATAAACCCTTGGATATAACAGGCACTCGTTTGTCAGATAGGTGTTGGTTTATTTATACTCCACTTAGGTAGTTAGATCACCTCTTGAGTAGGCAAATAAGATATCGATTGGAATTTTACCGATTAAGAAAGGGAACAAGTGAGATTGAGGGAAAAACATAATATTTGTCTACATTAGATGAAAGAGATGGTCCTCTCATCTCTGACTGAGACTGATAAAATTTTAGCAGAAATGTAAAAGAAAAAACAATACGAAAAGTTAATAACCACAACAGTATTAAAGTACTCATACCTACATTTATGAGTAAAACAAAGTAACGGTGATACAGCAAGCAGTTCCTATTAAACTTTATTTACTCTCCTGAGTACTTACTATTTTTATCTTGTTTCCTTTCTCGCTATTCGTTCATTTTCAAGGTTTATTGTTTTAATTAAGACTTTTCATTCTGACATTTTCTAATCTCTACTTTTGTCACTTAAGACTGAGCAAAACAGTTGTTGTTTATCAACGAATAGCACAAATTTTAGACTTTGATCTGCACATGTCAATAAACCCAAAGTATGTATGTATGTATGCCTTTAGAGAGCGTATTAACGTATCTCCAGTGATGGATATAGCCCATGTATGAGTACTTGGTAGAGATCCAAGTCTCCCTTGCCAAGGCGAGTCGGGTCGTGTTAGCTTGTTACCTAATTCGTATTTCAGTTCCAAAGACCATCACGATACAACAATACAATTTTATCGCGACACCAGTGAATTACTTTATTGTCCGTCCGTATAACGCGAATAACGAACAATTGTTAATTTTACAATATGTATTATAGTTGTAGTCGCAATTAAGATAAAGTAAATTGTGGAACTGAAAAGATAGCGTATGTGGGGTTCTATAGAAAAGACGTGTGGAGGAAAATATCAGTTCAGTTGAATACCGTCTGTGGTGGTGAATTGTCTAGAAACATTTTGCAGTTTGTGAATCATCATGGCTCTGGCCCAGGACAATTACTACAAGGTAACCTCCATTTTTTCTACTGTTACGTAGGAGTTTTTCATTATATAATTACAAAACAATCTAGCATTGAACTTAAGTGAATTGTGATGAAGATGCTTTCGAGGTTTGCTTCAAACTTAAAGCGGAATATTAAAATCTAGGTATATCTAAACAGAAGTGTGTCGTGTCGACAGCTAAGCAGGAAGGAAACAAGCGTCGCAGTGGCCATGTATATTACTTATAAAATACGTACTTAAGTATGTGCTTAAGATTATATGTATTAGCCGAGTGTGCTTACACCTATATTAGTATAATGTACTTACAAACATTCGGAAAGTAAGAGGAAGTGCTACGGACGAAGGAGCTACCCCAGTATTTAAAGACCCAGCTCTACTACAGCCAATGTGTCCAAGCAACCATAACTTACTGCTACATTACGTTCGCAACACTGAAATCCGTTGGAGAACAAAGGGGTATGATGCTAGTGACAGGATCATAGATCTTAAGCTTATCTGGGCAGGGCAAATGGCCAGACGAGGTGATAGCCGCTGGTGTAAAACCTTGATCGAGTGGTACTCAAGAAATGACCCACGAAGATCGGGTCGTCCTTTTACGAGATGGGTCACAGACAGGGCATACGTGGATACCGGAAGCAGACACAAAAGGCTGGCAAAAGCTAAAGGAGGCCTATACCCAGCAGTGGGTAATACCAGGCTAAAATGATGATGATGACCTACTCAATTGCATCAGAAAAATAATGTTCTGTCTTCAGCTTGCCCCATCCAGCATCTGCCTGCAGTCTTTCGCAAGTCATTCACCTAGCCTAGTAGAATCCCTGAATCATCTGGCTGGTATTTTTGCATCTATTGAGTTCTTTAGATATATTTGCCTAAAGTACCTAATAGATGCGAAAATTTAGATGGTTAGCTAGGCTAGTATAACGTGTAGAATGTACTTCTATCTACTGCAGTAGTTGAAAAACATGGGCCTTATTTTAAAGTGAAAAAAAACCGGGTGCCTCTTTTAAAATAATATATTTTTTTAATCAAAAACAACTGATAGCTGGAAGACACGCAAGATGAGAGAAGAAGTTACCTATGAAGAATAAGGTCAATTCAATACTCAATGCAGTAGGAAATCATCTACTCTATACGTTTCCGAAAATTACTATTGATGAAAATAAATTGACATAAAATTACATTTATAAAAGACTAGCGGACCTTCCCAGCTTCGCTCTGTTTTAGTACGGATCCCTAACTTGTTTGAAAATATAATATAGCCTATGTTCACCGGGGATAGTGTAGCTTCCCAACGGTGAAAGAATTTTTCAAATCGGTTCAGTAGTTTCGGAGCCTATTTATTACAAACTAACAAAAAATCAAACCTTTCCTCTTTATAATATTAGTATAGATAGAAATCCACAAAATTTGCAAAGCTGGCGGGAAGAATTAAACGATTAGCATAGAGATCTGCTTAAAATAGAGATCAGTGAATAATAAAACGAGCATAGACCGGTTGTTAGTGTTTACTCATGCAGAGCGCGCGCGTGTGTTGCCTCACGGATGCAGGTTGTTGCAAAAGAACCAAAACACACCCGACCATGCTTGGAGGCACGTCAACGCGTTGAAGACACACCCTCTTTCCTTATTAGCAGAGACAATGAAGTGCAACAGGGATAATATGAGAATTACACGAATCTGTTAAATATCGTCAATGAAGACAAAGCTAGACCTAATTATTTAGGTCTAGGCTTTGTCTTCATTGACGATATATAAATTTCAATATCGTTTAGACGAAGTTTAGGCACCATAAGACGTAGATAGTAAATACTAAGACAGAAAACAGTACAGAAATAAATACTATGAGTAGACGAAGTACAAATGCCTATCGCTATGAGCGGCCGCTATACGACATAGTAGGTACCTACTCGTAGTAGAACACCGGTCTTTCCACTGAAAACGTTTTTCAGGCAATCATCCCAAGTCATCATAAAAAACTTCTTCAAACCTACTTTGCCCACGTTTTTTGAGAAAGATTAGATATATATCTTATATCTGGGCGAATCAAATCTGCGACAAGGAATCTAATCAAGATCTTGTCTGGCTCTAAGTAAAGCACAGGTGGCAGAATGTTCTGGACTGGACGCGTCGACGTTGTTTCATCATGGTTTCAAATTCATCAGTTAAATTTTTATCGCTAGTGGGAGTAGGAAGTTAGAGCTTGCGTTTAACATTATTGAAATTTGAAGTTTATAACATTCACGCGATGCTACGCGTTTTTTCCAGATTCCGTTCTTGTTAATTCATCTTAGTTGTGGCTTCTGAATCCATCAATGATTATAATCTCAAAAATCGTTATATTTATAAACAGCGGTCTAAAGGAGTTAAGTAACCCAACCCATATAATCTGAAAAATCAGTCGTACAGCAGTCCGCAACTCTTTTCGACAATATCGACTTACGAATTGCAGGTGTAATTGGGTATTTCATAAACATTTCGTATATTGCGCTGACGTGATATTGCGTGAAGGGTATCACGTGCGAGGACGGCAGCGGGGCGCGGAGCGGATTGAGGGGCCGGGCGTGACGTCACCGGCGCGCGGGGAGTGCGGGGAGCGGGGGAGCGGCGAGGACGAGAGGGTGTGGTGCACATGCGCCGCTGACCGCGTCTCAAGGTGACCCTCGACGCCTCGACTAGCTGAACGAGTGTATACGTCTTGTCACGGCACTGTCTGTACTCCTTTCACTTCTTTACGTATTAAGCCGATATTCGCATCGCGGATATCAATTTATTTGTGACCGGTGGATTTTATGCCAGCACGCTGTGGACTCCAACGCTCCTCGTTCATCACCTCTTGTCTCAGTCTGCGAGACTGACAAGACAAATCGATATGCGTCACCCACGAGATGTCGTGAGTACCCATAAGTTTAAATATTTGTCCTGATTAAAAATTTTCCAAAGCGCTCCTTTGCAAAGAAATTTTCGAAATTGCCAGTAAAGATAAGGTATTTGTATTTACCTACTCAGGTTCCATTTTTGTGCATGAGGAAATATCGAGTTTTTTCAAACCTAAGGAAGTACCTAGTAATACATTTTCTGATCAAGTTCTTATTTCTATCTTGTTTTACGTTTATTTTTATTCATATCTTAAGGGCCGACTTCAGCTAACTGATGATAATAATACTTTATAAAAGATACTAACAAGGTCGCAACTCAAGGTCATTCATAGAGCGGGACTTCATTGACCCTAATCTTTAGCATTTTGTGATAAGTCTTTTCAATGGGTGTGATGTTAACCTATAGAATATTTTCTTTGTTTTACCGTATTTGCCACGTGTTACAACAACAACAAGAATCTATTCACGTCAATTATTTACAAAAGCAGAAATGATTAAATATTGTGGTTAAAACACAAATCGACAAAAGTCTACCTAAAGCAGCTCAAGAAATTTTAAAGCCATTAACGAAAATAAACGACTTCTTTTGCAAGCAATTCGATGAATATGAAAATTCCTGAGACGCGAAAATGCTTTTGTAAAGGTGACTGGCTAGCCTTTATAA
Organism: Eupithecia dodoneata; assembly: GCA_947044415.1. NCBI lineage: Eukaryota > Metazoa > Arthropoda > Insecta > Lepidoptera > Geometridae > Eupithecia > Eupithecia dodoneata. Next base: position 6,103,648 of record OX345665.1, read on the forward strand.
CGGAAAAGGTCATTCAATACAAACCTTTCAAACTATTATAAAACAGTTCTTTAAAATTTAGCTGTACAAATGATTGGCAAAAATATGGTAACATTTAATTATAATAGCTACAGTTTTATTTAAACTACCCTCATTAATCATTATGTGCTAGTTAATGGGTGATGATGGGCTTTATATCGACTAACGCCAATTTTAAACACGGTTGGTGTGTTTTGCGAATTTTTAAGGGCTATTATTTCCTACTAAGAATTTTGAAAAAGTTTTTCAAAATACTTTGAAAAAATTATTATATTATGCTGGTGTAATTGTTGGGCTTGGTATAATTTTAGGGGTAACATAGATGGGTCTATGGGTCACAATAATAGATATACCTAGTTTTGTTAAATTTCAAAATGAGTCTTTAATATACAAAATGAGTATTTAATATACCGACATAACTCGACAAGAAACTGCAAGATTCAAATCTCAGTTATTAAAAATTTCAACCAGATAGGTATCTATTAATAATCTCAGAGATATCATTGTATTGTTATGACCTTAAATTTAACTTACCTTACTATCTACACTGTTTTAACCATTAAACCCTCGAGAATTATACTAGTATGGAACCTCCACAGGGTTATTTTTGATACAATAGCGAAATAATTTTCAAAATCGGTTTACTATTGAAAGGGAAATCGACGAACTTACATAAAAAACAACCGAATAGGGAACCTGCTCCTATTCTTAAAGTCGCTTAAAATGAAACTGGTTATACCAGTGCCAGTTAGGCTACAAAATTCTTAAGTAGACATTACTCGTAGACACATTAGATATTTTAAACGTACAAAACTGGTCAGTATCAAGGCCGGCAATAAAGTGCAAGTCTAATAACAGTAATATTATAAATGCGTACGTTACGATGTCTGTTACCTGTTCACGCCAAAACGACTGAACGAAAATTTTGCATACAGGTAGTTCTAGGCCTGGAATAAAGAAAGGCTACATTTTTCCCATAAATCATTCATACAACATAGTTCCCATGAGATATAAATATTCTAATACAACGCATGCAAAGCTGCGCGGGCAGTTTATACGTAGAGGTAATAACTGAGTTGAGTCTGCTATGGGATTTATTCTTTACTATCCAACGATGATGACCAAATGGCCAGGGCTAACCCAAAGTTATAGGCAAACATTTTCGTATTTAGACATTTATTTCCTATGTACGGCACAAGCGAATTAAAACTAAGGTAAATAAGTGGTGGATAATAAGAGACATAAATAGAGAAAGGCAGTTTTCTAATCGTTTTTCATAACGATTTATATAATTAAAAATAATTTATATGGAAGATGTTGTTATCAATTCTAAGATCGAATGATAATCCATAGTTTTATCATATGTTTTCCTAAGAATTCACAAGATAAACTTTGATAAAATGTTGGTAGGTACTTACTTATGTCAAACACAATACTAATGAGAACAAAGTCAACAACTAAGATGTTGGAAATAAATCAACATGATAACAATGATAACATTTTATTTTGCTAATAATATATTTTATATTAGGTGCTTTTATTGTGCGGTTTCTTTATTAATTTACAATATAAATGGAAAAATATAAGCTATACAGATTTAAGGATACTTTAATTTAATGTTCTTTATTTGGTTTACCAATTGGTCTAATACACAGAGTTCTAAATATCGTATAAAAATACTTAACATGTAATGTGAGTAGAGATAAAGACGTTTTGTAAGTACCTAAGTGACTATGAATTATTGATATGTGCACAAACCGTTTATAGGTAAACACCACTTGCATAATAATATTTATGAGAGGGGCAGAAATAAATTAAGTCTACACGATTGAACTATTATGTTTGACAATAACATTAAATACTTACAGTTTACACTCAAGGAAAAATATAATCACAATATCAAGCTTATATATTTTATTGACGATATAATTAGGTAAAACAACATTACATATTTGTTTAGAAGTGCCTCAAAGCCTTGGTTAGGTTTTATTAGGCACAGAGTTGATAGATAAAGTATGAACATTGGCATAATATACTAAAAGTACGTACCATTATTTAGAACAGTAACGTTCGAAAGAATTTTAAATTTTGTAGGTAGTGGTAGATTACTTAAATCGCGATGAAAACACACTATCTAAAAAGCCAACACTAAAACACTTCCCATGTCAAACAACAAAGGTAAATGTTGTAAATATAAATAACCCATTTTTGCCATTTATCATTGCACCATTACCTACAATGTGACGGTAATGAATCATTGTAATAGCTATCTCGAAAGCGATACGGCTCTTATCACAATCTACTTCAATGCTGAAGTAGCATGATAATGCCGTCTGTCTGGCACACCCAGATTTACTATCTCTACTAATCCGTAAAAAAAATCCCCAGGTAAGGTTGTGGAACTTCGTGTGCGTATCTACCTAACTAGAAAATATACATACCTAATATTGTCACACCGTGAAAATAACAGATCCTTGAAAAAATAGATGACGAAAAGACCGATAGATATGACGGCAATGTTTTCGCGAATGACAATAATAATGTTGATAAAGACGCACAAGTAAATAACCTCAGCGTTCGCACCGCACCAAGCATCGGCACGAGACTTATATTTCTTTGCAAGTGTCAAAAATAAATAGACGCATTACGAAGTTTGCCAAGAAAATGTTAGCTGACGTCCATCACGTCGTGACGTGAAACAAAATACAAACATAATATTGCAAACTCACCTTTGAATCCTAAGATTCTTGAAGATGAATTTTCATTTTGAACTCCATTTTAACTTTGTTTGTTTTCCTTGTGAATGAAAAAAAGTAATTAATGATATTTCCAAACATAATAGTTAAATCGTTAGACTTATTTAATTTGGACCTACTACCTACATATATTGTACAAGTATTGTTTACCTATAGGTTTGTGCACTTATCTCATGGTCACTTATAAAATGGTTTTAATTCTGTAATTCTACTTTCCTCGCATGTTGGTATTTTTATAAGACATATAAATGTAAAAACTTTATTTGGTGAACCAAATAAAGAAATTTAATTAAAATCTACACTTGCAACTCCAAAATGACTTGCCAAAACAAATACTTACCTACGAGTAAGGATATACATATGCTTCTACCTACATAAGTACCGTATTTACTTATTATATCAAAAGCAGAATGGGTCGGCAAGTATTTTACCTAAAATGTACGAAATTTTTAGGAGATTTTAAATTAGGTGTCGTTTTAAATAATTTAATTTCAGGTTTTGTTCAATTATTTGAACGTACCACCACCCTTGAAAAGTGCACAAATTATAAAAAATAAGCTGAAAATTATAAAAGAAACTAATTAAACAGGTATGTGCAATAGGGAAACATCGAACAAAACATTAATCGCGTTCTTTAACTGCTGTTGATAGTTTAGAATGTTTCCCACTTAAGTAGTCTTAATTAAGTTCACTCATTAAATTTTTCAAAATATTAAAAGCACTGAACCAGTACTTGTTCACCTCTTTTAAAATTTCCTTTATTAACTTGAAGAGTTATTATGTTAAAAACTAAAGATAAAAAGCAAAGCGATTTTTCTTACATCTCTAGCACCCAAAAAAGTGTAGAGGTATATCAAGCATTATTAAATTTAATATAATTTTTTAACCAACAGTACCTACTAACAAGGTACATACAGCCAGTTCATACCGGATTATGTGTTTGTAATCCTTATCAACACTTCTATTAGCGGCTTGTAAGTGAACATTATTAACACATTTGGCACGAATATGCTTAATATAAAATGGCAATGTCACCTAAGCTGTATATTCATTCGAAAAAAGCGTAGTTTCATTTTTATTATTAACTTTATAAAAATGAATGGCTTAGATCAACATGTTGCAGTCAGATATTATGCCTATGGTAAACACTATAACATATCGTGCATATAAAAAGTTAAACAACGATCTTTAATGAATTATTGTTAATGATTTTTAAGCAAATGTTCAAGAAGAACATGACTTTGGCTGGTATCAAAATCATATGTCAATAATAATGATGTAAAAGATACCTTAGCTAATTATAGACAACCCTTTTTAAATCAATAAATACAATACAAAAAAAATTGCAAAAGGCACCTACAGCGATAATGTTATTTTTTTAGTAGGGAAATGTTCTAGATGGGTTTTTGCAACGAATACAGATGTAATAGCTGACATCAGAGCATTGATGATACCTGTCATGGGAAGGAACACTTGGAACTTTGATCGTTATTATTGCCGCGGTTTTCCCAATGCCCTTACGACGTTTTCCTTAAAATTGCATGTCCGCAAGCATTGTATAACGAGTTACTCATACATACATACATAATGAACTGCACACCAACAAACGCAGTCGTAAAATAGAGTAGAGGAATGTGCTTGACGTCACGAGCGAGCCCACGCGTTGGCCAATCAGATGCATACACCAAGAGGCACGGCACAGGAGAAAAGATAAACATTATCATAAAAGTGCTAGCACACATACAAATACTAGTAAATATACCATAATTATTTATTTTTTATGCAAATTGCAAAGTTTTTTTGTCGCATAGGACATTAACTAAAACGTAAATTAACAGATACGTTTTTAGTTAACAAAAAATAATACATCTGCTCTATGTTCGCAAGCGCAATCATACCTCGCATGAGGGAGACAACAACAGTTTATTATCATGAATGAAAAATGTTCGCTTGTGTGCAAGGTTTGAGCGGCGCTCGCTGCTGTGGTGACCGATGTTCTGCTCGCTAGGCAGGCGCTAGCCGCTAGCCGTATTCCTCATTTCTTTGCGGGTTTGGCAAGACGTATCGTAGCGTCGAAATAGCTTGTGTGTTGTATAATTTTTCAATTCAGTTTACATTAATTTTTGTGTTTAAAAATGGGTATCGTTATTAACAATCTTCCTTTGGTGAGTTGTAAATTATTTTCTACTTTACGTACACAACGTTTTATGGATTACCGGCGTCGAATTGGAAAGTAACGTATACGAGTGTTGTAATGACCGCTTTGACCTTGTGAAACTTGTTCGCGATATTGAATTATAGGTAATCTAAGCTGGTTGTTTGCCTACAAGGATTGCATTAGCACAATATAATACAGTTATTTATTATACTATATACATTTTCATATGAGTGCATTGGTACTCAAGTCAGTATTCAGTAGGTATACGCTGTCTAGACTATAAAAGGTACCTAATTTATGTGAACGTAAAGACATTCTGTCTTTAGTGTAATTATTTCTTAGGCGAACAGGATACTTCTAGGACATATTGTATTTTTTTATTACATTATATCATAACTTGCACTTTTCTAACAGAGTGAGATTATTGGGTAGAAAACAAAAATTTTGCTTATAAATAAAACTTATTATTAGTCGATGGCCTCGTAAATTTTTGCGTCAATCGCTCACGAATTGACGATCATTAACTTTTTGTCATCCATGTTTTAACCTTTTTTCCGTGTTTTAACGTTTTTTAGTATTTCATTTGGCAGGTAGGTTAAATACTTAGATATTTTATAAACAAATTTATCAAAAGTTTTTTCTTTTTGTTCCAGATTCGCGAACAATGCGAAATTTTACACATAGGTGACAAACAAATAAAAGAAATAATGAGCAGATTGCACAATGATCTGATCAAAGGACTTGGAAGAAACACTCATCCCACATCCATTGTAAAGTGCTGGGTCACATACATACAGGATTTGCCTAATGGCAAAGGTTAGTGTCGAATCTTTGTTGTAATTATATTATGTATTGTATATTTTAACATTTTTAAAAGTACTGAAGTTGCACTTAACAGCCTGATTAAAATTTATAATTTATTGAACAAAACTATAAAAAAATACGATTTTAGCTTTTTTAATTTTTATATAAAATATTCATTTATAAAAAAAAATGGTTCTACAACGTTCCAAGAAAATTGGTATTTGAAATAATCTCGGTTGTTCCAGAACGCGGTAAATTTTTGGCTTTAGATTTAGGAGGAACAAACTTCAGAGTACTTATCATAAACCTAGGAGAAAACCACTTCGACATGCAGTCCAAAATCTATGCGATACCTCAACACATAATGACAGGCACTGGTCTTGCGCTATTTGATCACATAGCCGAATGTTTAGCTAACTTCATGAAGGTAACTATAATCACTTCTCTAAATTTTAATGTTATATTATTTTCCAGAATCATAAATACACATGAATAGAATAGGTACAATACAACATAGCCTATAGAGATCATGTACCCATGATATGTATAGATTCTTCTAATTTCAAATTTTGTTTAACTATGACAAATGTATTTTAGGAACATGATGTATACGAAGAGCGTTTGGCACTTGGCTTCACATTCAGCTTCCCTCTGCAGCAGTTGGGCCTAACAAAGGGAATTTTACAACGTTGGACAAAAGGGTTCTCCTGTTCCGGTGTTGTTGGCGAGGATGTTGTCCAGGGTCTTAAAGATGCCATCGCGAGACGTGGGGTAAGGTTAACATTTATTAACGTAAATAAACCTATGTTCTTCATGGAATACTATATTCCCAAACAAGTCAGCAAAAACTTAAAATTTGTAAATCGAATCCTTTTCCAGGATATATCCGTGTCTGTGATGGGGATCCTTAATGATGCATCGGGTAGCCTTATGTCATGTGCACATAAGGAACCTGAATGTAAGATAGGTGTAATAATTGGTGAGTTGACGATGATAAATCAGCTCTCTTTAGCGTTATAAGGCATGAATGGAGCCAAACGAGAGCCAAGTAGAGGCTTTTCAGTTATTTCAAAATGCCAGTGGATCAGTGCATATACAACATAGATGAGCGTTATTGATCAAATGTAAAACAAAATGGAGTGTAACTTCATGATGACTACAGATATTTTAGAAGTAACAAATATTTCATTCTATACACAATATTTAACAATTTCGAACGAACAGTAGACTGTAATGGAGAGTTTGAAAATAGATTCCATATCTGATATTTCGTAATATGAAGAATATGTTTTTGTTCAATTCATGTAAATCAGCAGTAAAAGACAACTATAGAATAGCAATTTAAATCATCATCTTCTTTATATGCACTGGTCCGTTAAATTCAACAATTTTTTTTAATAGATTTAATACTGAAAGCCTCTACATTTGATCATCTTCAACATAATCACTGGTTAAACTAAAAAATTCTATCTATTCTATATACTTGGAATGTCATATTTTCTTAACTCAAATGCATGTTTTCTCGCTCTTGTAGGACGTACAGATTGACATATGCGCTATTCTGAACGATACAACGGGTACATTAATGTCCTGCGCGTGGAAAAACCACAACTGCAAAATAGGACTCATTGTTGGTAGGTTTTACCTTTATAAGTATATATGTGGTGGGTGTGTATCGTTTGCTTGTTTGTTTGTTTAGATTGTTAACATGGATCAAGGGTAGATTGTACCTTTTGTTACTCATGGTGTAAAAATAATGCTTGAAATACGCATGCTTTAATCATTTTAGAACCAATGGAACTTTGGGTTATTTACCGATTACAGCAAACGTTTATTTATGACGTCTATAACTACGTAAGCGATAGGTCGGGTCCAGCTTATTTCTAAAACTACTTTTGATGCTTAATCATTTTAAATATATTTTAACAGCACGACCGTATGCATGTCTTTATCGTTTACTTTTTATTTATATTTCTATTATTTTTAACATTATCATACTTGTGGGCAATTTACCTAAATTCAGAAAGAAAGAAAAGGCATATTTATCTTAATTCTCTTATTAAAAATTTAGTCTTAAAATGTCTCGCATGAATCTAGTTTTCTGTGAAACCTAGTTAAATTGTAACCGACTTCAAAAAAGAGGTTCTTTGTTCGTCTGAATGTATGTTTTTATGTATGTTCTTTGATTTCATAAATTATAGTGATTCGATATTAAATAGTGAAACCCAATAATAATAGTAACAACAAGAATAATAATAGTATTATATTTATCCCACAACCGCAATGAATGTAATAATAGTGTAAATATTACGATATTTGAAGGACTGTTTTTAGATTTTTTTAAAAATTAATTGTGTTTTAGCTTTTTCGATTATTATAACAACGGTTTTTTTTTAAAGTTCTTGTCTAGATAGTCGTAGATACTATGGTAACTGCTTATTAGAATGCCAATGCAAAGTATGTTAACGCATTTCCGCTATAATTAGAGCAACCATGAAAGTCTTTCGTGTAAAGGTCAGATTAGCATACTCAAGGTACATGAAAGTATCTAGGAATTGATTGAAGAATTCAGATCAACGTCCGTTCGAAAAATAATCATGGTAGAGGTACCTTTCCAGATGTCAATGACATCGACTACCGATAACCAAGAAAAAAATTAAAAATTGGCACGAGCTAGACAATTCCTAAGCGTTTACGTTGATCAAACCAAGGTGGTTTCAAAGCAGGTACTGGCCAATAACAGACCGCAATTTTCTTGGTTACTGGCATGTCGCGAGCAGCTGAATTCCAAGAGTGTTCATCTCACCTTGTCCGTTATTCAGGCACTGGCAGCAACGCTTGCTACGTCGAGAAGACAGAGAACTGCGAAGTGTTCGATGGAGAGAAGGGAAAGCCGGAACTCCTTATCAACACTGAATGGGGAGCGTTCGGGGACGACGGAGCTTTGGACCTCATCCGCACTGAGTTCGATAGAGAAGTCGATAACAGCTCCATCAACCCTGGGAAACAAATGTAAGTTTTGAATTATAGAAAAATAACAAAGGTCTTGTCTACCGATTTATTGGTATCCGTACAAAAGATTAGCATTTCCCGTAATATCGCAAAGTACCTAGGTAGGTAATGTCAATTACATTGAATAAAAATAACAATGTTTGTAAAGCATAGGTCCATTACCCTATGCGTTACAAACATTAACCCATTTGTGCAATTATTATATTTTTTGTATTGGATTATCATAATAAAATATAGCAAGGATTAAAAGAATACGGATCGGCTGGCATAGACTGGCTAAACAAAGCACTACACAGAAAAATTGGAGCAATAGGAGGAAGCCTTCACTCGATGAGGGTTTCTTAATTATATAAATTAATCTTGTAAATATTATTGTATTAAAATAAAAAGGCTTTCTTATTATCTTACTCTAAAATAACACCGTTGTAGGTACTATTTAAATTAAACATATGGCGCAAAGTTTAAAGTTCTTGCTCTATGGATGAGTCACCATTCGTCGCATTAAATGGAACTGAGCTTGTTTATGATTGTAAGGACGGGAGGGACGAGAGTAGATTAATTTGTAACCTAGTTTTTTTATATAAATTGAGCCGTTATTCCTATGAGATATTTTCTAAATCATCCATCGATGTTTTGAGTTATGGTAAAACTAGACATGCATGAGAGTGAGCCTTTGTTATAAAGTTGTTTATATAGTTTATAAGTAAAAGTTGTTTTTTTTACTCTCACGAAACATTTTATTATTTATACTGCTATTACAGAATTTGAAAAATTGTTGGGGATATCCGCTAATAGTATGTACGAAAATCTAAAAAATAATATCCTGTATTTTTACGGTACCGAATCAGTAGTCACTCAAAAATTAATGTTATATATAAATTCACGGATCGCCCGTTGATCTCATAACATAGACGTAGGTAAAGCAAGCTTTATTTATAGTTTTGTAAGTATACTTATTACCTGTAATAAATAATATTACAGATAGCACGCTGCGCAAGGAAAGATAACGATTTAAGTACAATCGTAATTAAATTAATGTGCAACATGACTTAATTAAAATTTAATTATAGCACGCACACATTGTCATGTGTATAGGTAACATCTCTATAGTTAAGGTAATCATCACTGCAAATATCCATATCTTCAGATTAGAAGCGGGCACTAAATTATTATGAGAATACCACAGATTGGAAAAAAACAAGTGGTTAATTAGGTAGGTAGGTACTTAATGACTTTTAATAACTGATTTTCCTCGTTTATGTACCGACAACCACCTTAATACAATGTATACCTGCAAAAATAACGAAAAGTTCTAAAATCTATCTCCACCAAAGCTGTAGGCGTCGATGGCATCAGTGCCTACATGCTACAGATCCTTTCCTGCGAGCTCGTTTCAGCAATCACTCACATTATTAACTCTTCACTTGAAACGAGCCTATTCCCGTCCACATGGAAGAAAGCTTTTGTTGTACCCCTTCCAAAAATTTCTAATCCTTCAACAGCATCCCAGTTTAGACCCATCTCTATCCTTCCTATTCTATCCAAAATCCTTGAACATGTAGTGCATAAGCAATTATCAGCTTTTCTCCACCGAAATAAGCTTCTCAGTCCTTATCAGTCTGGGTTCCGACCTGGCCACAGCACTGTGAGCGCGCTCATTAAAGTCTCGGATGATATTCGCTGGGCCATCGACAACCAACTCCTAACTATCCTTGTACTACTGGACTTCAGTAGTGCATTCAACACTGTCGATTATGACATTCTTCTCTCTGTCCTCTCCTCTCTCAAAATATCACCCTCAGCAATCTCTTGGTTCCAATCATATCTCTCGGGCCGGTCGCAGTGTGTCCGCTTCGATGAGTCTTACTCAGATTGGTGTGACATTACTGCGGGCGTACCGCAGGGAGGTGTTCTATCCCCTCTTCTCTTTTCCATCTTTATTAACGCTATCACTCTTGTCATTTCCTCCAAGTATCACCTGTATGCGGACGACCTGCAAGTTTACTTTCATTTCAAGGCTGATGAGATATCCTTGGGTGTTGACCAGATGAACTCTGACCTCAACAATATACACACATGGGCGAAGGCCTTTGGCCTTTTGGTCAACCCAACGAAATCTCAGGCCCTAATCTTCGGCAGCCCTTACATGCTGAACAAAGTTCGGCAAACTCCCACTTCACCTCTCTTCTACAGCGACTCTCCCATTACCTTTTCAGCTTCTGCCAGGAATTTGGGAGTCATCTTTGAGCCTACACTATCCTGGCAAAAGCATGTCAATGTCATCAGCCAGCGAGTCCACTATTCATTTCATTCCCTTAAACGTTTTCAAAAGTTCCTACCATTAGAAACCAAAATAACTTTAGCCCAATCACTCCTTCTTCCCCTATTAGATTATGCTGACTCCTGTTATCTTGATGCCACGGAGGAAATCCTCAACAAATTAGAACGTTTGCAAAATTTATGCATTCGTTTTATTTTCGGTTTGCGTAAATATGATCACGTCTCAATGTTCAGAGATCAGTTAAAATGGCTTCCAATCCGCCGCCGGCGTGATTTGCATGTTCTCTCACTTCTTTATAACATTCTGAACAATCCTCTCTCCCCTTCTTACCTCCGTGAGCGTTTTGAGTTTCTTTACCCTCGTGATAGACCATGTAGATCATCTTTGTCCCTTCTCCTAAAATTTCCTGCTCACTCATCCAGCCGCTACGGTGGCTCCTTTACTGTCGAATCGGTCAGGATGTGGAATTCTCTCCCACACCAAATTCGTGCTAGCCCCTCACTCTTCATTTTCAAGCGTAAAGTCAAAGAGCATTATCTATCTTCATAATTATGTTGTATTTTATGTATATATGTAAGTATTGAATTTATTTTTTGGAATTTAGGTTATATAGTATTTTATATTTGTTATTGTTATATAGTATATATTAGTATAATTATTAAGTTAAAATTTAATATTTTGTCTATTTCTTATTTTATTTATGCACAAGTACCCACTTCTCTCTTCACTAGGTCTCTCTCTCCCAATAAGGTTTGCTGGAAGAGAACTCTTTTTAGGGTTAAGTTCGCCTTTGTTTAAATTTTATAGAATAAGTTTTGTGTTATGTTTTTCGTGCAAAAGTATAAATAAAAATAAATAAATAAATAAATAAAATAACCGTCTTTTGATGATATGTTGCATTCAAAAACAAAGTCATTTATTTAACTATGACTTGTGTTTCTCCGTAATAATCGTATAGAATTTAAGACCGCTTGTGAGATAGATAATAGTATTTTGTTTAATGAAGGGTTAATGTTATCTTAGTGTATTCTTTGAATGAACCCAGACAATAATATTTATCATTCCAGACAAGAGAAGATGATATCCGGAATGTACTTGGGAGAACTCGTGCGATTGGCGTTGGTGAAATTCACAAAGATGGGCCTGCTGTTTGGCGGGCAGGGATCAGATTTACTGTTCCAAAGAGGCAGCTTCTACACCAAATACGTATCTGAAATCGAGTCGGATAAGCAGGGAGACTACACTAGCTGTATGGAAGTTCTTGAGGAACTTGGTAAGTTACCTATATGGCTATAAAATAGTGATGATTTTGAAGTTTGACTAGACTCTACGAGTAGATCAGCTGGCAGAGCCCGATCAAGTACAAAGTTTCCGTAGTATCAACAGTATAATAAATAAGACAGGCTTATCGCAAAACCCGGACATATCTGGTAGGTCTCCGAAGTTTACGGGCTTGATCTGTATAGCTACCTACATTTATTGCTAACACGTGTTGCTAACAAGGACATCGTATTGCGTCTAACAAGGGCCTGAGTAAAGTGATATCCACTTTAACGCGATTAAGATTATTCTAATTCAACAAAACTACAGTTGAATTTTGACTGTGAAGTTGTTGTGTAGATCAGGAATTAGGAAAAGGAACCAAATTGTCAATGCATCCGCATTTAGATGAAAATTAAATGCAAATCTAATTTCATGCAACCTGCTTAAATATATCCGCAAAACCAGCTTAATGCCGCTCCGCTAAACTTGGTTGTTCTTAATAGCCATCAATATGATGGATAAGTAGGACTGGTTGGACTTTAACCTAGCTAAAAAGACGTTAGCACTTTATACTCGTAGTTACTGTGTCACGGATAAGGTCAGACCTGCGGTACGGTCAGAGAGATACGGAATGGGCAAATCAGGATTTGAAATCAGAATTTAGCGAGCTTGGCAATAATAATAATATTATGTATTATGATAATGACACCATACAATGCTTATAAAAACGAGCTTCTTAACGTAACCATTAAATATAAATAAAGCGTAAAACACAATATTATTTTGACGACAAAAAGCAATAGCAGAGGTGTAAATCAGAGAACACAAATCGTTATGTAACGATAAATTGATGATGTAACTGTATTCTACCCACATAATAAGATTTAAGGAATGCTGGCAATACATACCTAACCTACCTATCATGTTGCAAAAAGTTTTCTTAACATCAATCATGTTGAAACAATATTTGATAAAACATCGCTCTTTACTTTGTTACATAATATCAGACGCAAATCAAGCAACATAGGTAGTCTCTTACTTCGTGAACGTTTTCGAGTATCTTCAGATGAAAAACTAAAGGAAAAAACCGATAAAGTCATCAATAATTATACCTAAATTGTGCCGATATTAAGGCCATAGACACATTTTAGAAAGATACATCACAGGATGTATAGAGTCCCATCAGCGTTTATCTTTTAAGAACTTCGTGCATAGAGTAAGCGAAACGAATAGTCCAGACATTATATAAATATTTACAAGGAAGCAAGGGATAATATTAATACAGGATATTTGGTATTGCAACCGACAGAAGAAGTAGAATCAATGTTCTAAATCTCATGGATGCTGAGGTATGATTTGTATTCTAAATTGATTCAGAAGAATAAAACAAAAAAGAGTCTGCTTAATCATTGCAGTCAAGTACCTCTTAGTTGGATCTCCTAATAAATAATGTCTTATGTCATGTAACAAAGCATGTAACATAATAACTATTATGTTACATGCATGTGCATGTAACATAATTTTCTGTTTAGAATTCGGCTGTTATTTTTAAGAAAATTGAATTCAATGACTTTGCTTTTTTATGAAATAAGAAATTGTCACGATTTATAACATTTACATACATTAAATTCAATGCTCGTAAAAATAATTTTATTATATAGGATCCTACCTGTATGGAGTACTACATGGAGTCTTTTATGTATATCTTGCATACAACCTTTAGAGAGTTAAAGTAGTTCTTTTCTACTTGTACCTACAAGGAAAAACAGTTGATATTATTCAGTGAACTAATGAATCATGACCTGAACCAAATGACATATGATTAATAAAATTGGCATGCTTCTTCATTAGGTGACTGTTTATGAAGTTTGTTATCAGATAGACTACTTACACTTACTGTATAAGTGAAAGAAACAGTATGCGATACCATATCGTTTTAATTTTGAGCCAAAGAAGTCCGATAAATTCTTTGAAAACGGTCTGGAATACAAATACAAAATCGTGTATTTGAACAAGTAAACAGTTTTAACAGGTTACATGTTGAACGAGGAGACCACAAAAGTTAAAAACTGCGGCGTAGTCTCATCGCCCGCCTCCTGGAATGGAACTTATACATATGTATATGTAATTATACCAGCACCGTAATAAACGCAGTAGAATTACTGTGTTTATACGATGCTCTACTGTGTTCATGCTGGTATAATTAAAGCTGGTGCATAGAACCAGCACCGCATATTCCTAAGTTTGTGTCAAGCACTTCTTGACTAATAATAATATATTTCTTTTCCAGGTCTATCACACGCCACAGAATCAGACATGGCCGGTGTCCGACACGTGTGCGAGTGCGTTTCGCGGCGCGCCGCTCACCTGGTCTCCGCAGGCCTAGCTACCCTCATCAACAAGATGAACGAGCCCCATGTCACAGTAGGCATCGACGGGTCCGTGTACCGCTTCCACCCGCATTTCCACACGCTAATGTGCGAAAAGATGGCGACACTTGTAAATCCTGGGTTAACGGTGAGTTTCAAAGTTATTGACTTGTTCCCTTTGGGTAAACATACTTCATAGACACGGCATTGAGTGTATACGTAGGTATGTGTGATTGATTATGTGATGAAGTTATCTCAAAAACTAAAGAATAGTTGGTTAGGTACCACGGATTTTAGTGAGAAAACTCCAACCAAAGTACCTCTAGTAATGCGGTTATACAGGATACAGCATCATAGAATTATTGTAGGTGGATACCAATATGCCTTGACACCATGAGAAGCTAAAAGAGCGTTATCAGAGCGTCACAGACACGTATAGCACAGCACAGGCCTAAGCGGGACGTTGATAAGAGTTACATAAACCAGGAAATGACGTTAATGACCGCTAAATTACCAAAAAATTTATTAGAGTTTTATCTGGATATAATCAAATGGGTGGAATTTTACTGAGAGATAGATAAATTTCTGTGAAGTATCGTGCGCATATGTATCGCAAGCTAATCCATGGACTCTTGATTTGTTTGTATTAGACTTATCATTTGTTATTCAAAGCCTGACCTGACCTTATTAATTACGTACAAACGTAATCTTTGGACTTTGAGCAAGTCAAAGACGAGCCCCTTCAATGTAGATACTTGTGGCTTGTTTTTCTGGTTCATTTATAGATAAGGCTCATTTATTTGCTTTTAATTATATTATATCTTACGAGACTACGCGATTACAAACGAATGCCACATTAATTTAATGCAAGTTCATATTTCATTAATCAATTACTGTTGACGAATTATCTTAACCCTTAGTTACTCGCGCATAAAAACATACATAAGTACTCGCGTAGAAAAAACTACCTAATACATACAAAATCAGACTTTTTGATTTAAGATTTACAAACACAATTAGACTTTTATTTATGATTAAGATTTAAAAATAAGCGTTGTAAATTCGAAACTCTAATAACTAGAGACGATCAAACAGTCGCTGGGGTGTTAAACACCCCACGCGAGTAATTAAGGGTTAAGGCCAATGACGTTATAGTATTGCCACTTGCCACGCCACACACCATTATTAGCAGACAAAGAAGTACCAAAGCGCTACATGCGAGGAGAACAAAATATTTATTTATCTACACGTTCTAGAAACCAAGTTTTTTTTAAAAGCCTATAAAATCAGAACCACGATTGCTGCTGGTTTACTAATTATTGCTACAGAAATATTTAATAGGCTGCCCAATGTCCCATTACTTGCTGACCAATTAAGTCATTTTGCCGACCATCCAGCTCAATTTACTTTGCTGCTGGCAAAATGTATTTGTCGTTTGATGAAAACCTCTTCAATTTACTGACCGTTTCAATTATACCCTTTAGTAAAATGCTAACATCATCGCCTTTAGTAAAATGCTTATCATCGGGTACTCATACTTTTTTATCGCGATACAGTCTATCGGTGTACCTACAACAACACGTTACACAGACTTCTTGGTAGCCTATCTACATATACCTAACTAATTGTGCGACCACCACCACCGGTAAAATAATATTTGCGTCAGCACGTCGTCCTGCCAGAGTTTGAATAAAAATTGGAGACGTGGTGGTAGAGTTACCTACCATCGATGTTAAAACCGCATCGCATTTATTCATGAAATCCAATAGGAGAATAGTTTTTACTCTCATTATTTTGGTTGTAACGATAGAATTTTGTTTCAGTTCGACCTGATGCTTTCCGAAGACGGCAGTGGTCGTGGTGCGGCGCTGGTCGCTGCAGTGGCGTGTCGGCAGAGCCTTCTAGGTGCGTAAAACAACATCGAATAAGAAACCTAGCGATCTCCGCCCCTAGAGGAGCAGCCTTCAGCCACAATACAATAACGGCCTTGGACTATGAACTTCGCCTCTCGTCGACTGCATTGTTACAACATCCGCTTATTCATATTTATAAAACGTTATTGTTAAATATATCACTGATTTGAATATTTAGATGAATTTAGCTAGATAAATTTAGTATTTAAAGTGTGACTACAAGTCCAATTAAAATACTTAAGGCGTGAGTACATTAAGGCTTTAGGCTGTTTTAGTTTAGGCTAAACTTGTTACTTTATTTAGTAATATGCCGTTGTGTGCTAGCTTTGGCTGCAATTGCCATTGTATACTTAGTACGTCTGTGAAATGCAACTTTTGGTACTAGTATTCAATAAAACAATTTATTACTTCGGTCTAGTCACGAAAAAGGTTTTAAAATTAAGTACCTATATAAAGTATCAATGGGTTGATAATATTTCAGTATTGTATTCACTGAATTGTATTTCCCAATTGATTGTATTTGTTGAACTTCTTGTGTCTAACAGAAGACTGATATTAACGAAGATATCATGATGTGGGATTTTCTTCCAATGGATTTTGAATCTTTTTTTTACCTACAACAATTCAATGGTAGCGTGTCATGCAGATCATTGCCAGCACACAGATATTAATGGCCCAAAATATTATGTTCAGTGACTAAAAATAAATTACTTTAGCAATAAATAGGTAGATTTATTAAGTATGGTTAAAATATTTCTATATAGGAGAGAAGCTCTTTAAAAGATACTAGAAAGTTTATAATGAAATAGCTGCTAATAAAACTCTACAGAAAAATGGGAAATAAAACCATCGAATTAGATTTAAATATTAAACAAACCCACAACTAATTGATAATCAAAATCAACAACAGTTTATTTCATTATTAATTTACTTATTTTTGTGAAAAGTCATAGTTATTATTTTGTCTCCTTTTTTGTGCACATGCCGATTTGTACATGTGAATCTCAGTATGTGGGTATTAAAATTTGTACCAAACGTTATATCAATCTACTTCCTACATGAATAAAAGTCCAGTGGGTAGGTAACTAGGTACTGAACTTCTCAGGCGAAATATTTATTCTAATTAAAATGTTTTGGCCTACTCACTTGCATACCGTTTTCTAAGCAGACCGGAGACAAAACAATGTTTATTAGATACGATTTATATGTTTGTGTTTTGATAATTTACTGTGATAGATCTAGGACAACATACTCCGAATATAATGAATATTTCGATAAATTTGCACAAGTTATTTACAAATTTTTCGATTCAAATACATAAAAAACTAAATGAATAGTAATGTCTAGAACTTATGTATAGTAATGTAACAAAAAAGTTCAAACAATAAGATCGATCGTCCGCTCAAGTTTTAACAATATTGATATTTAAATATATATATAATAAATTCAATACATTTAAGATTTGCAAATTACATCACAAACTGTTGCCTACATAGTTCCTAGTTATAAATTTTAGGTGCATTTCAGTTTAATTAGATACATAATTATACCTACTAAATGTGTATTTGTCATTTTGTATTGTTTATTATTATGTTGCATGATTTGTAACTTATGTCCCATTTAAGCTAAGTCTCATAAGTTATTGATAATTATATATTTTGTTTATCTACTTGCCAAACACCTGATTAAATGTAGCTCTTAGCTACGATGTTTTATACATATAATTATGTATAATAAAAAAAAATTCAGTAATTGGTCAATGTTAAGGGCAAAATTTATGACCGTGTGGCGAGTGAAATTGTTTTATATATATTTTTTGATAATAACTAGTTGTATGATACATGTACCTAAGATATGATTACGGTCTTTTACTTAATGTGAATTATAAATTTTCCGAACTATAGAGACCAAGTACTTAGTAGATGTTCAGTTTAACTATTAAAATATCTAAAAGAAACAAGGTAAGTTACTTAAAATTATAAACCCTAAAATATTTTCGTTAATTTGCTCAAAAATAAAGTTTGCACAACAGTTGATATTAAATTAAGGATATGCAGACAGCTTACATAGGATACATATTTTATATTTTAATTGATATTTCTATGAATGAAGGACACAAGTAATAAAAAGTTTATATATTCGGCGATCGTGTGATAAACAGGGTGGCTTTTTGAAATGGAAATTGTTACCCAAATCCAAAACTATGAGAGAAAGTAATAAAAAAATATGCATTAATTGAGGTCATGACTCCTATCGTTACTTTTCTCCAACTCTCATGGTTTGACCGACTTGGTCATCCACCCTATCTCAAAAAGCCATTTTTGCATTAGGGATCCAACATTCCAAGATTCAATAAAGTATGAAAATATTTGAAATTAATATGGATCAATATTATTAACTAACCCTAACCAATAATAGATAAAGAACTCTTATTCTTGTGTCTTGTTGCAAGTTAACATCAGTAAAATATATGTCTGAGCAGAGACAAACGACATAATATAAATATTAATTAAAAGGAGTGGTTATAAATCATCAAAATGAACGTTACTTGTATGTAAATACATACAAATAGGTTTAATATTAATACATTTATGATTTTATTTTTTGTTGCGCCTTAATGGCGAATATCAAATGGAAAAGCATTGTAGTTTGGTAAATATTACCTATAGATGAGTTATGCGAAAATGAAATAAATTATATAAAATACTATTTTGTTTTCTTCCGATGTTATCCATAACAACGCTCATTGGGTGTGTTAACACTAGGTGCCCAGCTCAAGCCGCACATGCCCGAGTACTGCATATGGCGGGGCGACGATACGGGGCGGCGGCGGCGTGCCCCTATTCTACTTAACTAATAGCTTCACTACCTATGACAATGGTAGTGTCAAAGAACGAGGCATTTTGGTATACTACCTTAGATGAAAAAATTACAGATGGATGGACGCGTGTCAAAGGAGTGAAGGTTGAAACCATTCTTTAACGCATTCACTGCCCAGCCGCCGCCGCCGCCGCCGCCGCCGCCGCCGCCTGGCGCTGCTGATGCAGTTGGACCTGTGCGTCTCGGGCCATGAAAGTTTTAACTGAGCTCCGTATTATAAAAGTACGCTGGAGGTCATATTATTGATGAGTTGATGACAAAGTGAAGCCATTTTATTTTCGCCATATTGGCGCTGAGCGTTTTGCGTGTGCCTAATAATATGGTTGTCGTATTGTATTGGCACGCCTGAATAAGTATGAAAGTAGTACCAGACGCGGTCCAGAGGGGTGCAATGAATCGGCACACTATACAACTGACTTTGCGTAGGTAGGTAGGTATAGAAAATCCCTCCAGCAGCGTACTTTTATATTGATAGAATGCATAGAGTTCAGTGCATTATATCAATCCCGTGTAAATAGCTTCTCATTATTGCTTCAAATAAGAGACGATTCTGCAACGAAACCATTGTCGTAGCGATTGGTTGGTTAGGAACTTGGCTCCGGGTCGCCCTGCCCATAAATGCCTTAATGTTTGCTGTAATTTGATTGAATTCCTGGTCTACCTACGAATTCTGTAAATGAAACAAAAAACTTACATAGAGCAATTCTTCAGCAAGAAAGCAGGAGTAAGGTTTGGCGTGGCTTGAAAAACAATTCGTTAGTGTCTTGAGATTTCTAAATTCATGCCTCTGCTAATCATACAGCAAGATTTTGAGCTGAAAAACACAAACGAACGAAGATTTTTATTACTTTAGGAATATAGGTATTTATGGTACCTCGCGTCATGATGTCATGTCGAATGTTAGATGAGGTAAGGAAGTTAAATAAATAAATATAATACTTTAAGATAATTTTGGTCGAAGTTTAATTTTATAAGTTTAATCCCTACTTTCTTACAATAATAGATAATAAAAATAATAACTATTAATCATCTAATAACACAAATAGATTTCACAACATATTGATCCAGTTTGCCAGAATCGTCACCTCTGTATGATATTCATTATAGGTATTCTAAAATTGCCTGAATCTAGACTGAGCTCATAATGATACAGTTTGAATACAACAAGGAATAAGTTCCGCAAACACTGGACAAGTTCATTTTTCTTAAATATCTAAATTCCTTGTTATTTACCATTCTATGGCTATCAAGGCCCTTCGCAATGATGGTGAATAAGGATTTAAACCTAAAATATAATACAAAATAAATTCCTAACTTAGATAATTTACAAGCCATGTAATTAAATAAGTTTTTCTGTTTGGATTCAATGGTATGCTAGCTAATATAAACCGCACATTTAAGATAGCAAATTAGGCATTACAGATTTAATAGTGGATAATAGTGCTAGCTAACAATCATGTTGTAACAGATCTAATAATAAACTATCTAAAAAAATCTAATAAACCTGAGATTCATATCAAATGAAATTGCAAACATACTTTCACTGGTGATACAATTAAATACCACCAAAGTGCACTTATCAAACTTAAGTTGCTAACAAATCACATTTGATTACAAATGTTCCAAAGAGAGAGAGCAGTAAGCCCAGTGTATGCACTTATACTCTGCAGGCACACTCAGATGGGGCTCGGGCAGGCTTCTTTGGTGTGCTGAGACGTTTAGAGGTCCCAGTGCCATATTGAATACCAGAACCAATCCGTTCCGGATCAAGCTCACCAATTTCTATTTTAGCAAGTATAGTTTTCGAACATTTTAAAAATGCCTCTTCCACATTCTCTCCTGTTTTAGCACTCGTCTCTAGAAACATCAGTTCTGAAATCGGAAAAAGTCTATATATTCATACAATACAATACAATCACATATTCTGAATTTTATTTTGTCTTGTTTGTTTTATTTTTAAGTGTGCAATAAAAGAATTATCTATCTATCGCTCTTTATTGCCCACCAAATAAAAACAGATACATAAGACAGGAAAAAAACAGAATATGTTGTACAATGGGCAGCCTTATCGCTATGAGCGGTCTCTGCCAGGCAACCTTTGGCAGGCATTCATCTTGCTTCTATCAAAATAAAAAAATAATATTATGTGAAACAAACACCTCACCATTTTCCTGTGCAAATTGACTGGCTTCAGAGAAGGTGACCTCTCTAGATTCCTCCATGTCTTTCTTGTTTCCAACTAGTAAAATTACAATGTTTGGACTAGAGAGTGTACGAGCATCTCTCAACCAATTAGCCAGCGCATTGAATGAGTCTCGAGATGTGATATCATAGACAAGGAGAGCCCCAGCCGCTCCCCTGTAATATGATCGTGTGACAGATCTGAATCTCTCTTGGCCTGCAGTGTCCCATATCTGCAGCTTGGTAGATTTGCCTCCTATATTTACTATTTTGGAACCAAACTCAACCCCAATAGTGTGGCATCTATCTTCTTTGACTACAACAAACAAGGAAGTTATTTCTAATCTGCCTCTCACTGACCAATCTAATATATAAATGCATTTATCACAATACAAAAAATTATATTATTAAAATATTATAATATAATTCAATGAAAACTCACATTTGTTGCCAATAAAGTTATTCAGGAGGCTAGATTTTCCTGTCCCAGCACTTCCAATGACCAGAAATTTAAATAGATATTCTGTAACAATAAAATTGCAATGTTTGATAGAAGTTATGGCATGTTATTTTACAAAAATGAGCTTTTAATGATCTTTAAGTATGTTATGAAAAAGTATCTGGCGCAACAAATCAGCATTACCATACATCGGGGCACTGCAGTATTAGGGATGCTTCCAATTGGTATTGATATGGATCAGATGAGCTACCTGTAGATTGCTTCTATTATTTGAATGTTAAATCCTAGAACTAGGATTGCTTCTATTGTTTGAATATTAAATCCTAGAACTAGGATTTAACATTCAAACAATAGAAGCAATCTACAGGTAGCTCATTTGATCCATATCAATACCAGTCGGAAGCATCCCTAAGACTGCGGTGTCCCGATGTATGGTAATGCTGATTGTTTCTATTGAGATTTATTTCTATTACTGTTACTTTCTTTGTTAATAAAGGTTGTAGATGAGTGTTCTATCCAAATAAAATAAAATTAATCACGATAACTACATCAAGCTAGTAGGTTCCTAACAAATCCTTGTTTGGTCTTAACTAACAGCACCTTTATCTCTTTGGGTCATAAGCAGAGATCGGACTTTTGGGTGCTATTATCAAAAGATGTCATCAAAAGTATGGATATGACCAAAAAATGGAAAACCTCGGAATTACATATATCACTGGGATATCGAATATGGATGAATGTCGGAATCACGAATACGACTATGACGTAAAGAAAGGATACTACAAAGAAATATCTT
The DNA here is from genome assembly GCA_947044415.1 of Eupithecia dodoneata. NCBI lineage: Eukaryota > Metazoa > Arthropoda > Insecta > Lepidoptera > Geometridae > Eupithecia > Eupithecia dodoneata. The sequence goes on from OX345665.1 coordinate 6,126,539, forward strand.
CAGTGCGAATGTGGTATTAACGCGGTTAGCACACTGCGACGCACCTGCGTGCTTGCGCGCTGCATGTTGCGTGTTTTCTATACAAACGGAGATGCAAGCAACGTTCACGAACACGCATTCTTCATGCAACATGCAGCGTGTTGCGTCGCAGTATGTTGATCGCCTAAGTAATAGATGTAAAAATATTAATGATGAGATTCCGAATAGGATAATTGTTTACTAAAAAAAACACTCATATAAATTAACAGAGTATATTTCTTGATTTAAAATACAAACAAAACATAAAATCTCTTAGGTATATAAAATATATCAGAATAAGATAGTACTCACCAAAAGCATATTTCGGGAAAAAAATATATTTAAATACTTGTCACGCAAACATATTTTTTCCGGTGAGTATTCTCCTTACAATATTAGGGTAAAGACAATTCAGCAAAGCTTGAAATCTGACATTTTACTACTAAATGCAAAAATTTTCTCTGGATATGGAATGAACGCTAAGAAAATAAAGCAAAAATCTACTTTCCTTACAGATTGACCGAGTCGTTTAAAATGGGAAGTAGATTTTTATAAGTCCCAACATTTGAATAGTTGTTCTATTTCAGGCTTTGCTAAGTCCACTACGCTGCGTAGTGGACTTAGCAAAGCCTGAAATAGAACGTACACCGAGGTGGATGATGCGTAGTCTACGCACCATCCGCCTCGGTGTACTTCTGGGGATGTCCAGCAAGCTGAATAGTTTACATAACAAAACTTAAGGACATGGCGACGTAATTGAGCGCGAAGTATGAATTTAATCTAGTTTTTTGCAAAAAATACCAAGTGGAAAAACAAAATGTAATGATGTTTTGTAAAACGCTGGCGTAGTACATTGCTTTCCAGCTGCTTTAACCGTAGTCAAGATTTGAAACTATCCTAATTTTTTTTTTTTTTTTTATTTATTTATTTACAAACGTACCTCTATTTTTACGGGAACACCCAATGCAATAGAGTGCATATTTAAATTTAAATAAATGAATGTAGATGTATTCTATAAGGTTTCATATCCTGTCTATGGTTTAAACAGCTGCGAAACAATGTTCCAGGCCGGCGTTTTACAAAATATTATTACAATTTCTTTTTTGAACTTAGTCTTTTTTCGAAAATCTAGAATAAATATCGAAATTTGCGGACCGGAAGTATCAAACGTCCTTTACATCTAACGTCACTGCCAAGCTTCCGATGATGAAAGTGTTTCGTCATCCGAAGCTTGGCTGCTTTCGAAAGAATTAAAATAAATGACCATGATTTTTTTTATATTTTCCACACCTAACTATTTCTTTTAACATTTAACATCCATTTATATATAGAAAAGGATTTTTCAATATCTGAAGATGTAAGTGGGGCGAATTTATAATATTTTACATCATGGTCATCTAATTCTATACTTTGTTCAAGTTTTTCAGAATAATCTCGAAGAATATTTAAATCAGGATTCCGTGCCATTACATTTTCGTTTTTTTTTAGCATTTTCAGATGCACCCCAGTTTAATACCGCTCGTACGGAATCTAATGTAAGAAATGCTTCACTTATCGACAAGTTACTTTTTCGTCTATCTCTTTAATTTCGTTTCTTAAAGTAGTTTTTAATTTTCGTCTATCTCTTTAATTTCGTTTCTTAAATCTTTTTTATTCATTATATTTTTTGCATTTCTTATCGCTATAGATTCCGAACTATTTAACACTTTGACTGCGATATTTTTTCGACGACTGTGATTTTTTTTAACCTGAAAAATTCGTGCTACCGCTCTACACAGCGGTTGTGTTGCGCCGCACATGCGTTTCGTTCGAAAAATATTAGGGCTGTGCTGAGTCACAAAGATCTGTTTTTTCTCAGCCGCTGCGCTAGTGTGGATTTACGCATATTAGTCACTTGTAGAAAACACATACCGTGGGATTTCAGCAGTCAAAGTGTTAAACGTGAAACTACATCTTTTATTTCTATGAAATGTTTAGCGTAGTATGATGCTGCCTCCAACCATGTGCCCCATTTTGTAATTATTGGTTGTGGAGGCAGCGGCAAACCAGGGTATCTTTGTTTTACGAGTCGAGCTCTGTTCGGAGCTTTTAAAAATATTTTTTTTTACGTTTGATATCAGAATATCTACGTCTGCATATTCTAATCTAATTTGTTCTGATACCCTGTGAAGTGCATGAGCCAAACATGTCACATGTTTCATGGCTGGTAAAAATTATTTTAATTTTTTTCCAGCAGCCAACATGTATGAAACACTATCAGTACATAATATTAGGACATTGTTTATTTTCATATCAAATTCAAATGAATTTGACCATAAGGTTTCGAGGCAATCAATTACAAATTGGCTCACATGGCGACCATCTACTTTCTCGATTATTTTTTAAGCAATTAAATATGATTTGCTTGCTATATTTTCACTTAATGGTCTTATCAAGAAATGCATCATATTCCTTCCTAGGAAATCTGTCGTGGAAATCGTCTCATCCAATGAAATCCATAATTTTTCATTCTTTGTTTTTTCATGTAGGTATTGCAAGTAATTTGGAATTAAAAACGTTATCCAAATATGTTTTCCTTAAAATGGATTCATTGGGTAGAGACTTTAAATTACTATCACAAGTACAACAACGAAATGGACAGAAATAATTTAAAAAAAAAAAATTATTAAAAAAATTATGAAGTCAAAATAAAAGTTTTCTTTGACTTTCTTGTTGCCAATATGCACTTTGCTGTTGATGTGCTTCATAAAGATTGATTTTTTACTTTTGAAAGTAATTTTGCACTTAGTGCAATAGATAGAGTTTGTCGCAGGGTCGAGCGTTAACTCTGGGTGGTCATCTATCCACTTCAGAACAGTTTGTCGCGTAACATTCGCCATATCTGCTACACCTAATAAAAATAAGTATCGTTGTAGCTATATCTTTATCTATCTTTAACACTTGAAATACCGTTACCTAACAAAGTAAAACAATTGTTGATTTAAGTAGAACAGTAAAGTAGCAATATAGTAAAAATATTGGAAAATATCTGTTTCGGACTCAGATTAAAAACAATACTAGTGCATTAATTTAGAAAAAGAACAAGTAGCACAGAAAATAGAAAACATTAATTAGCTATTAATTTACTCACCTTGACAAAATTTGTTGTAAAATATCTAATCAAAGCAGCAAATCGAAGTCCGTTTTATCAAGCCAAAAGTGCCGAGTCAGGGAAAATTTAAGATAAAGAAATACAATAAGCTTAAGAGGATGTTTACTAGAGACTTGAAGCACGTTACCTATATAGCTAAAGAGCAGTTTTACTATAATTAGAACTAAACTAATATGAATTCAAATATTTTCTAATAGGACTCAAAGGGAAATGGAATTTACAATCTCACAGCTTGTCCATATCAACAAGTTGCCGCACTGTAAGTTGGTAGGAATTACGTAAAAAATTGCTACAATATCACTTTTATCTACCAAAAAATAATATGCAATCCTGTTTAGTTTAACACAATATTTAAAAAATCTACTCACCCAAACAAAGTCCAATGCCAAAGGTATTCAGTCCAGTTGCAATATTCGTAGTCCGTTTTTCAAGTCAAAAATGTCATGTTATGCAGTGAAATCCAAAATCCAGGTAACGCGCAGTGGTCAACAAATAAGGGCACAAAACACACGGATAGCAAACTGAACAGCACTCGACAAACCGAAATAAGCGAATGAGTCTAAAAATTTACAATAACTTCAAATTTTGTACCTACATAAAATATTATTACCTCCCTGTGTATACTCTCTTTTCAATCGAATGCACGTGCAATTCCTAGAAATGTGCAAGTAGGCGGACTTATTGTACCTACAATAGATAATCCAATCAACAACAGTAAGGACTAGCATTGTTTTTCTTATCTATTGTGGTAAGTTTGATCAACACCTGTCACTCCTGTCAGTAGTTCCTAGGCCAACCTAATGGTTTACATTTAATATGGCGGAAAGTAACATCAAGTTCTAATAGTGAGAACAATTTGAATTTTATTCAGTCTAACCTTGGCGGAAAAATGTTGGTGCACAATGGATTTTAGTTTTATAAGTAAACGAACGGAGCAAAATATCTATTAGGTAGAAAAATCTTGGGTGGAACGGGGAAACACTCAAATATCGGGATTCTGGAATTTCCATTTCCGGAAAGTCATATCCATGTTAGTGACAACGTCTAAAATAGCACCCAATCGCCGATCTTTGGTCATAAGTAGGTATAGGTGTCGAATTATTAGGAACTTCGTAGGTATATAGCTCAATGTTTCTTGCTAATAGGTTTACCTAGCAAGTAATATTGAGCTACGTACATCAAAATTTTTCACAGTACCTACCTATACTGTGAAATATGTTGATGTAATTAGATAGTACCAGTTTTAGCATTTTGTTTAAAACAAGGCGATTACATCTGCGCCTAAAAAATACTTTTTATAAACAACTAGCCATAAAGTATGTAAGGTTTCTGTTCTATAGCACAGCGAAAATTATATCAACAAATGAACGCGCTGTTCAGCCAATTTCCATGTTGTTATTTTTTATTAATTACTTCACTTCATATTTTCGGCTCACCGTAAGTCTCAGACATCTTGCTTCTTCATAGAAAACAGTACAGTTGTTACGTACTATTGTATTCTTTTTGATAGCAAAGAAAACGGTATATTTTACACGAAAAACAGGTAATTTACTATTATAATATTCCTGAAAAAAACTTATAACACTTATTCTTTTCCTCAAGCTTGCTTGGCTTGCTTGTTATATTTTTTTGTTATTGCTTTGCATGTTGTTTTGTTTGACTTGACTTTTTGGGCTAAAATACAGCAAAATTAAATAGGTTTTCTGGCGATTTCCCTCGTCCGCGGTTATAGATAACATGTATCGATTTCGACTTAGAATAACTAGGCTTAGAACCGCAGTAGGCGCACGCGAAGGTCGCGAAGTGACGCAATTTCAAGTTAGCCTTTAAAGGCTACGTACATCGCTCGACACGTCAGTGCTCAAAGTCAAGACCTACTGGGAAGAGCTCCGTAATTTTTTAATAATAATGACTTATTGTGCAGTAAAAGGGTGTAACAACTCTTCTCATAATAATCAGAAACAATAGAAGATTCCATTTCACGGGTAAATACAACCTGGTATCTTATATTCTTGAGTAAAACATTGGTATAAGCACAAAAATAAATCGTAAACATGACAGACGCCATTACATAAAAATGTTGCTAGCTATTAGAAAAATTATTTTCCCCCATAGGTACTTATTTGTTTAATCTATTTCTACTTTACACTTGTAGGACTTTTATTTGCCAGATATAATTAGGGTTACCTACTAACTTACCCGGATTTTTAAGTGAAATATGTACCTATGTTCTATTAAGCTTGGTATAAATAATCAAAAACTTTTGTTTTATTTTCACGGGCAAGGAAATAGATTGTCACAGACTGTCCAGATGTTGATGTAGTCGGAGCGTTAAATATAAAAATTTCATTGGTTTCATTAGACGATGAACCCTAGTTTTATTAATGTCGTTCGTTCTTAGATTTCCTTCTGATCCAACTTCAGTTCAGTTCTTTATTAATAAAAATATTCATGTTGTTTTGACATTATGTCAAACAAAATAATACATACATAGGGTAACAAAAAAAACATAACGAAATAACACGAAAAATAATATGGACTGTTGCTTCCCGATTGTTTGAAAAACTTAGACGGAATTGCAAAGAAAAGTTTTGCAAGCCAACTAAATACACTAAGTGTATACACTAAAAATGAAATACACTACACTGATTATGTTCTATACATTTTTAAGAAAATGACAAGCATATCACGAAAGGTGGTTTATGCAAATAACTTACTGATTGAAATAATTGTTTTCCTTGATGGAGGCATGTTTTTTTTACGGAATCGTATAGAGGGGGTTGAGGTGACCTAAGAAAAATTCCAACTTTTTGACATTTCCTCCCCCCCCCTCCCCCCTCCTGGCCCCTACGCGGAGCCATATTGCATAAAAATAATATTGGGGGTGTATAGAGGAGACCAGTGATTTTAAATGCAAACTAAATGTTGCTCCCCCCTGCCCTCTGAGATCTCCTCTTTTGAGTGTGCTACCAGATGCCGTCGCGATTTAGGGGTTCTGATTACAGGATCGTATAGATGGTTTCTTTCGAGTAGAAAAACCAGCCAGTCGTTCGGAAGGAAAATAATTATAATCATAGGTTGGTATGTTACGTAGTAGGTAGCTCTTATAAAAACTATAACATTTTTGTTATTAAAGCATTACGCTACTTTTTTTTTTAATAATACTATTTGATTTGTGATCTGTGATTTCTAGAAACTTTTATGAAAATTACCGGCATTTTTTTTTCATCTGTTGGCATCTCTCACTTATGACAAGTCCGCCATTGCTGTTGTTGACTTGTGATTCCGTAGGACTCCATCTGGAACTAAATCTATGATTAAAACTTCTCCCATTTATTCATACGTGTATCATATTATTTTTTTTTAATTTCTGGACGTACCATAATGTAACCAACACATTGGCGGACAGGTGGGGTGGGGACCTTTTACGGGGCACTGGATAAACTTTCATGCAACCCTTTTTAAGGGGTGGCGCGGCGGCGCGGCGGCGGGGTGCAGCGCGGCGGTGCGGTGCATTGGTGCCCCGGTCACTGATGCTCCACATATTCTTGGTTTTTGTCCTTGTCCATGTATTTTAATTTATTTTGTGTCATTGATTTAAATGTCATTTATTGTAATTTTTTTGTATGGGTTTTGTGCTCGAAATAAACAATTTTTATTTTAAAATGTTGGAAGATTGCAGTTCCCTGTCTAAGAAAAAAAATCTGTAACATATTCAAGTGGGAAAAAGTATATTAAGATCATTTTAAAAGTTCAATGGCACTATTCTCCCAACAAAAATCTGTTATTTCACATGCAATATAATAAGATTTTTATAGAAGAATTTCGCATGCTATGTGAGAGCATGTGGAGAATAATAGACAGACTAGAGTGGTCTTAAGCCTAGTGATTATGTAATGAAAGGGGCCATAGCATTAACTAATTATGGGTCGACTAAAAACTTGCAAAAGACGAAAATAGAGTGGTAAAAAAAATAAAGTGACATCATAAAAATGCCATAAAACCAATGAATACGAGATATGGTAAAATTAAAATCATTAATAATTCACGCGTTATTCATGTTAAAATTAGCGCAATAACGCTGATAACGTGCGTTAAGTTATGTGCTAAATAGTGTGATAGCCTGTAGTGCCGCAAAGTGCCGATTTCTGCTTTGTCATTGCTTTGTTTTGATTGATTGCTTTGTTTACATAATATAATTTTATTACATTGTGCTGCTGTGCATCTGGCGCCGGAGTTATTTTTCTAATTGGCATCTGCTTTGAAATAAAATTAAAAGTCTGAATCGTACTAGAATTACTTTATGTACAGTCATACAATACAATCAAAAATGCTGAGGGTGTTAAGTCATGTACGTATTTGGAATAAGTAAAAGTACCTAGTATCAAAAGATAAGATCTATGTATCCAAGAGATGGGGATTCACCAAGTACGACCGTGAGGAGTACGAGAAGCTGCGTGACGACGGCCGCTTCACCAATGACGGCTGCAACGTCAAGTACCAGCGCGAGCACGGCCCACTCGACGTCTGGAGGAAACTCCAGGCTGAGATCGTCAATGCTTAGACTAATCAATAAAAAACCTAGTTATCCTAACATTATTACGAAGTCAGTTCTGAATTTTCTTTTGCCAGGTCACAAATGAAAAGCTTTTCACAGCAACAATTCAGAGAAGAACCTTTTGGAATTTCGTAAATCTGATGTTCAATAAGCCTGACCCAGAGAGGATCAAAAAATTTGGTCCAGATAGAGCATGTGCTGAATGGATCCTTCGGAATGGGGGTAAAATTGTATGGGCTGGTGGAAAGAAGCTTGCCGATTATAATTCTCTACCCAATGAAGAAATACGTGTACCTCCAATTGCAGAAATCGATGCCTCTGACTCAGGAATTTCACACTATGGCTTCGGACATCTTGGTAGGTACCAGTGGTATAGGAACACTGTATAAAAATTGCCCTGTACATCCCTCTGAGTTTTTCACAAGGTGAGGACAACTTTTATGCATACTGGCAAACAGATGCAGGATTACGCTTGCATTCACAACTAAAACTGAATTCCTTTGTAAACATTCTTAATATTATGCAGAATGTTAGCAAGTATTATGAGTAGCCAGTGAGTCAGTAAATTGCTTCCTTTCCCTTACGTTTGATATCCATTTAATAATGTGCTTAACTGATTATAGTCCGCACCAATTAAATTGAGAATAAAGTTCGTTGATCTTTTGTCCGTTCAGTCAGAGGTAAAAAATATTTGGATGATTTTAATTATTTTTTTGTTCTATATGTGGAAACAATCTAAAAAATAAAAATCTAAAATCCGGTTATGAAATTTTTATTTAATATCATAAAATGTACAGATACTTCAATTGACGTTGTCACTTGAAGTTTCTGTATCTTCGTCGGATTCGGACGAGCTGGGTGAGACATTAATTATAATAATCTATCGACAGTTTCATCAATTATATTGTATAATCACAAATGAATAACAGATATACTAATAACAAAAACTCAACGAAAACGTAACAGATTTAACAACAAAAGTTCAACAAAAATTTTAACAAATTTTACGGAATACTCGAGGAAGTTCACACGCAAGCGCTATCCGAAAACGAATGATTAAACAGAACAAGCGACAAAAAAGCGATCCAAAGATGGGAATCCCTGGCGTGTGAAGTCGGTAAGAAAGTAGGTGTAACCCAAGTTTCACTCGTTTTTACGAAGTAAATTTGAAAGTGTGAAATAAATTGCTATGATATAGTATAAAGTCTCAAAATTTTCAAAAAAATCATATGAGTTGCTCTATAATGTGCATTTAACAGAGTTTGTACCATTACAAACATTTGAAAATTAAAAAATAAGCATATTGAGTCTCTTTATGAACTAAAATATAATTGAAATATACATCAAAATTTCTTATTTTTTACCTCAAATTGATAATTTTTGAGTTGCACCTCTTCTTTTGTAAAATCGAATGGAGGTCAATAAACTTTATTCTCAATTCAAATGGCGCGGACTATAGTTTTCTGTAATATTATTATAATATTTACATAATGAACTTTCAGTGGGCTGTACCATGTTGCATAAAATAATTTTGCATAATGCTAGTTACATAGATGATAGAGCATTAAAAGGCCTCTCAAATGCAAGAAATACTCTCACATTTGTGCAAGTTTCCAAGTGCTTCAATGTAACAGATGCAGGGCTAAAAGAATTGAAAGGTTTGGAAAATTTAACGAACCTAGTTCTATTTGATCTTTCTGAAGTAGATGATCTCAATGAATGTAAGCAATATCTGCAAACACATCTGCCTAAGTGCAAAATTGATGGTAAGTAATTTATTTTAGTAATGTGTTTTAGATTCAAACAAAAAATATGAATTTATATCAATAAATGCATTGAAATCTACAAAAACTTGTTTTCTTTTCAGATGCAGCAATACTACAATAACTAGAAATAAATGCTTGTAGGTTCTTGGTTGGTATTTGAAGTTTCTTGTTTGGATTCTGGAAAATAAAATGGTACCTAGCCATTGAATATATCAAATATCACCAGCTGAGCCTCCTAGGGACAAAGAGATTTAATACAAGATCATGATTATTGGTAATAGCTGAAATAACTTGGAATCAACTAGCTTTGCCAAAAGTAGGTACAAATATTATCATTCATTTATTTTCTTTCTCTTGCTTTAAGTGTACATTACTTACTAACCAATATTAGGATACATTGTTTTCTGAAAAAAAGCTTTTTTTTTGTATAAACATTGAAAGTGAAGGTAAATTTAATAAATTTATATTTATTACATAAAATTATTGTTACAATAAACATATTTTAGTAGAAACAAAACTTAATTTATTTTGTACCATGGAACACTGAAACTTTACTAGAGCTTACTAGTATTTATTGATGCTCAATCAAGAACTATCACTATTTGTTAGAAAAGTAGGATTTCAGTAATTTATTAGAAATATTATTCAACACCTTGTCCAATAGCTTCACTAACACTGTTGTAGCTGTTTTCTTTGAGGAGCTCAGCTAATTCTTTCTTTATCTTTGAAATAACTGGAGGCCCATGATATATCAATGCTGTATATATTTGGATTGCACTGGCTCCAGCTAATATCTTCTCATAAGCATCTTTCCCAGTGAATACACCACCAACACCAATTATAGGTATATTACCTGTAAAACCAAGACTTGATTAGGTACTTTAGCTTTATATTACCATACCTACACTCAATACCATAAAAACTGTAGGATGACATAATTATAATATATTTATTATTAATATATAATATATTAATTATAAATAATTAATTATCTTATCAAAGATAATTATGTCATCCTACATATACATTGAGAATGTTACCTTTAGTTAGTTTGTACATTTCTTTGATCATCTCTGTAGATTTATTTGTCAGTGGTCTTCCACTAAGACCACCTGTTTCATTCTTAAACTTTGTATTGCTCAGTTCAGGCCTGTCAATGGTTGTATTAGAAATAATAAGGCCATCAACTTTGCTTTCCTTTTTAGTAATTACAGAAACAACATCTCTCATTTCCTCCCCAGTTAGGTCTGGGGCCAATTTTAAGAAAAGTGGCCTTGTGCTATTCATAGAATTTCTCTCTTTGTTGATATTAGTCAAGAGTTCTTGTAGTTCTTCTTTCTTCTGTAAAGATCGCAATCCTGGAGTATTAGGGCTACAATGGAAAATAATTATCATTTAAGTCAAATCAATACCTATCTCAAACTAATAAAAATTCTAGTGTAAATATTACCTGCTGACATTGATGACAAAGTAATCAGCTACATCATTAAACTTTTGGATTCCTGACACATAATCCTTTTTTGCATCATCTGATAACTTGTTTTTGCCTAGATTTATACCCAGTAAACCTGTGTCTTGTCTGCCTAATTTTATTGATTTTACTTTTTTGTAGACATATTCATGCCCTTCACTGTTAAAACCATATCTATTTATTACTGCATCATCTTCGGGTAATCGGAATACCCTGGGTTTGGGGTTGCCAGGCTGAGGTTCAGGGGTGACTGACCCAATTTCCACTATCGCAAAGCCCAATTTCCTCAGACCTGCGATGGCATCACCATTTTTATCAAAACCAGCTGCTATGCCTATTGGGTTGTCGAGATCAAAATTTAAAAGTTTTGTATTCTGTAACAAACAAACATTACATAAGGTCTCAAAATGTAGGAAATATACAGCCAAATCACAAAAGTCATCCAAAGCAAGCTGAAGACAGGGCGCTATGGCGCTCTTTAGGGGAGGCCTATGTTCAACCAACAGTGGACTATTATAGGTTGATGATGATGTAGAATTAGTTGTATCTTACATATTAGACCTATGCAGCAGGACCACCAGAGGGCATTCATAAATAAAGTAGCAAAGCAATTCTTAAAGTTGATACAAACCAAAACTTTTGGATATTCAATTTTGTCTGTAGGAAATAGACCATATTTTATAGCTGACACTCCAGCTTGGTGCGCAAACTCAGGGCTCACATACTGACTGAAAGGCTTCAAGTATTGATCATAAAATCCATTGAAATCTTTTTTGTAATAAATTAATTGGTAGGCTACAGCTCCTCCACAGGTAACAGTAAACATGGATTTAAGTTTTTGCTGGAAGTAAAACAGCAAATAATCATATTCCATCAACCACCACATAACCACACTATTGATGATTCGATAATTACAATTGGTGTTCTCTTCATGATTGTAGAATTATTTTTGGTTTTTGTCAGAACGTAAACTCAAAAATAGATTGAATCAAATTTTTTTTAATTTTTGTTCTGAATAGAACCGAAATCAAATAAAATAATGGCGGGCGGGGCGCGGCGTGGCGGCGGCGGGGCGGGACGGACAATTTCATTGCATTCATGCTCCATTCATGTGGTGAATTGTGATGTGACGTTAACATATAACACGGTACAAGTGAAATGTCAAATTTAAATAATTTTAGTCCGACATACCGATGATTCCGTAGTGCGAGTCAAAGGACATGAGGGGTCATTCATGATGAGGGATCATGAATGACCCCTCATGTCCTTTGACTCGGTATACATATATCTATACGGGCTCGTCGAAGGTTACAACTTCAACTAGGGCTAGGGTTTGTCGAGAACGATATCCAAATAAAAACACATCATATCACTTCAACTCGGTTTATTTAGTTTGCATCAGTTCAGGCCAATGTCCGCACCGAAGCAATAAAATATTTTAATAATGCTGTTGCCCGGATTACTACCATGTTTCATTATGATTTAACTAACTTACGTTACCACATGGCCAAAAGGTGGACGCGACGGCCAAATCCCGCCACAACAACTTGATCTGTGTTGAAAATCTCTTGGTAGATCGAGAGCAAAATATGATGGGCCAATGTATTGGCCAATACTACTAGAACAAGCAAAAACGATACGCACTACACGATGTCCGTTATAATGTTGGCCAGTAGCGGAGACGTTATTTAGATTTAATATTGTCAATGACTTTGTCCAGAATTAAACCAAATCTAAAAGGCCTATTACATTTCACGGTTTACCGGAACGGTGCGCCGTGGCGGCGGAAAGGACGTTCTGATTACACTGCACGGTCGCCGCCTTCCTAACTCAGTTGCCAGTCGAACGTAGTAGGAGTATGGCGCCTGTGCTGTGCTCTCAAAATTTCAAAAAATTGGAATCGCCCTTGCCGTAACTGCGGCTGCGTTTTTATTGTGGCTTCGCTCTCAAAATTTTTATAAACTTCTAAAAGAACACAAAATCCGTTTTGTCTAAGCTGTTTATTTTTGTATTCCTGATGAGTTTTGTTCCATAAGTTAGGCATGTCTTTATAAAGTTCTAGAACATTGGACAATACATCCTTTTCCTTTTGGGAAGTCATTATTGCACGCAAGGCTCGCTGCTGATGCACGTCCGCTCACGATAAACGCCTCGCGCGACTGAGCGGAGCGGCCGCCGCCGCGGCCGGTCAGCGATTACATTTGCCGGTGCACCGGCAATTAGGAAGTTAGGACGGCCGGGAGCGCACGGTCTTCCGGTATCGGCATCCTTTCTTCCTAACAGCGATTACACCTTCCGTTTTAAGCTTCCTAACTCTTACCGTTGACGGTGAACCGTAAAGTGTAATCGAGCTTTTAGACTTTGCCAGATCGTTTTTGGTGAAGACTTTCTTTGGGAGGGTGTTTCCGTGATTTCTTTCGTCCAAAGTGTAATGTTGAATACAGAATACCTATTGTAAAGGCTATATTATAACACCAATAGAATCTTGAGTTGGATTGCAATGCAACGGTGAAATAGCCATCTACCAACACATTAATTTACGAAATTAGAAAGATATACATAAAAATAATGGTTTTGTATTTTATTTTAGATTATGTACAATATTTACGCTTCGTAACGTAACTTTGTAAGCTATCGATCGATGAATGATTAAATCTGGAGTGTATATAAATACGTAATTTATATGTTTTGTTCTCCTATTCTTTACCGCAAAGATAACATTTCACACTGATTGGGGTACATACTTGTACGTGTGAAAAAAAGCATAGTTTTTGCTGGCTTTTGCCTAGTTTTTTCTTGTAAGAGTTCTCATAAAAAATATAAATCATGAAAGCTACGTTGGTATTCGATAGCGTGAATGATCTGCTGTATCACAAATGGGATGAAACATTTATTGAACATATGAAGTCTTTCAATGAACACGTAAGTAAGAAGAAATAAATAATAATACAATTTAAATAATGCTGGATAATTCACACTGCATTATCTAGCCCCGAGCTAAGCAGAGCTTGTGTTATGTATGGGTACTAGATAACTGATATTTAAATACAAATATTTTTTAATATAGAAAACGACTAGAACATCATGAACAAATATCTCCAGATCTTCCATATATTTGTCCTGAGGCGGAAATGGACCCCGCAACCTCCTGTGTCCAAGACAGACCTTTGCCCATGGCACCACTGAGGTTGTCGAATAATGCATAATTAATTATTATTATAATCTATTGATGTTGTTAACCATCTCATAAATTGCAGGAAAGTGAGAATAATGTTGGTGAATGCAACAACATATCACAACTCTTAGCTCCAATAGTAACCTCGCAACGGGTCATGGCAGCTCAGTTTGGCAATACATACTCCTCGATGCAGTGCAAAGATGGCACCACCATAGTTTTCGATGAGGTTTATATCACATAACTCTAATTATTATAATGCCAAAGTTTGTATGTATGTCGGTATGTGTGCATGTATTTTTATCTCTTCACTTTATACTCAAAATTCTGAATGGATTTGGATAAAATTTGGTACCAAGATATATTCTGGATACTTTACATGCTGGATAAGTTAATGTTCCTAAGAAATGACCAAATAATAATGATTAAAGAGAAAAATTTATGTAAGTATCCAAACTTTTTCACAGCTGATATCATTCCCACTTTAGACACCTACAGGGAAGAGGCCACTAAAATATTTTGTACAGGGGATTTTACCACATTGTTTTTGTAATTTTTTTTTTACCCATTTAATATAACAGCTTTCTAGTCCTACAGTTCAAGTACAGGATCTCCTTAGTGAAACCATGGACATAGGTACTCACAAATGATGGCCATGGCAAAACTATAAGGTTTCCTTGACGACTATGGAACACTAAAATTGGTTCATTCGCTTGGGGGTATCATGTTACATGGACATGTTAAACCTACAACACACCAAAAAGGTTTTACTGTGGGGGTCAGTGCATTTATGTATCAAACAATAGTCATATGAACATTGTTGACTGTTGCAGTGGCTGGACCATGTGTTGGTCATAATCAGTGAAGATAGTGTGGATGATGCTAGCCGAGAACTGCTGGATTGCAAGACACTTGTTCAGCATATTTGTGGCCAGAACATCAATCTGTAAGTTATTTTTTCCACTAAAATTAACTCCGTTAAATATTTTATTCAAAAGAAAATTGTAAAAAACAGCCATTTCCTTTGATTGCAAATTTTATTGAAATATAAGTGAAGTCCGTGTGGCGCGACAATGTTCGAATTTTGTTGCCCAGTGTTGTCAATAGTGAATTTCTTTGCAAAGATGCATTGGCACAAAGATGCAGAGTGTCATATTATATTATTCTATTTATATTATTCATATTATATTATATTATTCATATTTCCATCAGAAGTAAAAAAAAAAGAAAAAAATATAGTTGTTTTAGTATATTCAGGTAGTTTTTGTTTTCTTATAAATCGAGGTCATGACTCCCATTAACGACTCTTCTCTAACTCTCATACTTTCGGATTGGCCATCCAATACCACCTCTCAAGCCACCCTGTTTATTAGTCATTACGCGCGGTTAAAATTAATTTAACCTTTGATCATTTTCCTCAGCCTACAATCGCCAATTTACCGCGACTGGCTCTCCAAGCTCCTGGACTGTCGTACGAAAGGCGACAATATCCCAGGCGCCAATGGGGTGATAGGGGAGAGTGGTGCAACTGCGGCCGCGCTCACTGCCTTGAAAACTGCCTCGAAAGATATCAAGTTGTCCCACTCACATTACCATCTTATGCTCTTTGTAGGTGATAAGATGCTGGCGTTGTATTCCAGGTTAGATTTTTTAAAAATATTTTTTTATTATTTCAGCCATTAGCCAATTTTGCTGCTATAAATGTGAGTATAGGTACTTATTGCGGTTATAGGTATAGGTACTTATGATTATAAATATTGATACAACGGGTATTTATGGCCTTTATTTAATGTGTAATTAATTAATAATTACAAATAATTTAATAATTTGTAATTACTCTAAGTATTTACCTATTTTTCCCGAAGTTTCAACAGTTTTACACACTGTCTGTGGGAAAAATAGGTAAGTAAACGCGAAAAATACCGGTAGTATTAATACTTATAATTAGGTACAACTTGTACCTACCTAGCGAGCTAAATTAGCTGTGTATCGTTGGGCGTATGCATCTCTATTAACTTAAAACATTTACGAGATTAACCAACTTCAATTAAGGAGGAACTTCTTTGTTTGTATGTTTGTCGATAACTCGGTTAATTGTGGACCGATTTGGATGATTGATTATTTTTCTATTGATGCAAGGGGTTTCTTCGTGATTTTTTTTTTTGGGGTGAAATAGCTATATTTGCTGGCTAGAATATGAAAATAAAAACAAAAAATTGCAACGCTTAATGGGAGGAACTTCAGTAAATGATTTTTTTTATCTAGAATTCCTATTTTCTAATATTTATTTAAATTTTACAAAAAATATTTCTTTTTACAAATATTTTGTGCCTACAGCCGTGGCTGCGAAGACCTTTCCCCTCCAGATCTGATAATGCTGAGTATTCAATGCATCGCCGCTCAAGAGTACTGGGAAGATATGCGGTCTGATGGCAGCAACAGACAGACTGAGTTCATAAGATTACCATGTAAGTTCTTGTTATTGGCAGCATTGGCTTAGGACGCGAAAACTTAATAGAAGAAAGCAAAGTGAAAATTAAATATTATAATAAGTAAATAAATTATGCTGGACAATTCACACAGCATTATCTAGCCCCATGGTAAGCAGAGCATTATAATCACTACATAGTATAAAACAAAGTCGATTCCCGCTGTCTGTCTGTCCCTATGTATGCTTAGATCTTTAAAACTGCATAATTTTAAAAATCTAAGCATACATAGGGACGGATTTTGATGCGGTTTTTTTATATAGACGAGTGATTCAAGAAGAAGGTTTATAATGTATATAATACATGCATTTGCACCCGTGCGAAGCCGGGGCGGGTCGCTAGTATAGAATATATAATAGTATAGTATAAAAATGTAATAGAATTTAGCAGGTAATTGATTACCATCTTGAAAGTTGTATATTATCTCTCATCTGAAAAAATATTATGGAAATATTCTATGGGGCCGTTCAAATATTACGTAAACAGGTTTATTACAATTATTTACCCCCCCATTCCCCTTGTCAGCAAAAGTAAGCAAAGCTCTTACCCCCTCCCCCCATGCTTACGTAAACATTTTTCAATTGTATTTTTTTTAAATATTGTAATTATAATGTTATAATTATAATTTTAAAAATAAGAAAATAGATTTAGGATAGAGATTAGATTTTATTGATACAGTATTCAACATACGTCTACTCGCTATAGTATCCAAACGAAACAATACACTACACTGACATAGGAAATTTAGATAAGTGAATAGCGCGCGGTAATTCCCCTAATCGGTTATAAAGCGAGTGCCTGTGGCGTAATCGGAGACGTAAGTAATATTGTTTATTCTATGCAATGCAGAATTTTGTTTTTTATTTTAAACCTGATTTCATTGACATAATGTCGTCGACACACTCCCCTACCCCCCATGTCATCCAAAATAAGCAAAACAAAGACCAAGATCGTCCAGTCTGAAGTTGTGTGAATTCACTTCATTAAGGTACGCTCCTAAAATCCATACTATCATATCGTTCGAACATTTTGTATCAGGGTTTAGTCGGAATTCTAATGATATTTGTGTACAATATTCAACTTTTATTTTTAAACTTACGCGATCTGAACACATTATTATAAGCACTAACACAACTGGTATTTATCGTGTATTTAGATAGATCGATAGAAAACTCTACTGCACTTTAAATAGAAAACTACATATGTACAAAAATAAGTTATTAATTATTTACCTATTTTTCCCGACGTTTCAACAGGTTTACGCACGTGGTCACGAGATGACTGGAGTACGTAAATAAACGCGATGATACCCGTTTATTAGCTTATAATTACATATCCAACTTGTTTCATACTAACTAATCAACAGGGTTGTCTCAAGAGAACAGCGCGGTAGTGAACCTATGCGCAGGCGCAAGCAACGCGCCGTGTGCACCGCACTCGCTGCATCTCGCTGAGATGGCTCCACGCATCACCTTCGCCGTCCT
This sequence comes from Eupithecia dodoneata, assembly GCA_947044415.1. Classification (NCBI taxonomy): domain Eukaryota; kingdom Metazoa; phylum Arthropoda; class Insecta; order Lepidoptera; family Geometridae; genus Eupithecia; species Eupithecia dodoneata. The sequence goes on from OX345665.1 coordinate 6,144,651, forward strand.
CGTGGATATGGACCTTAGGTAACTAACTAAACATTGTTTTAAAAATTAATCTGGAAGAGAGTGAAATAGGGGATGGAAGTTTGTATGAACGTGGTGATCCTAAGTGGTAGTGGTGATCCTAAGTTGTTTATTACACGGTAGTTAGATCCTGGTGATCCTGACGGTTATGTTTGTCAATTGTATACCTATCCTAATAAAATAATGTCAACTTTTTCAGGGATGTCGGTGTTGCGACTCACATGTCCAATCAAATCCTGTCAAACCTGAGGAGGTTGCTTCTGCAGAGAAACCTTGAACTTCTGCCAAGCACACTTGATGCTCTTGAAGCAGCTCTGAAAAAGGTAAGCAAGAGAAATAAACAAAAATTTATCGCGTCCCAGAAATGGGCAAAAGGCTTCAAATCATTCCTCTATGCATTTCTTAACTTATACTCTAGATTTAGTTATATTGATTTTATTTTCTTCGCTGTAATTGTATTCTTTTTTGTAATTTAGTTTTTCTTTGGACTTTTGTTGTCTGAAAATAAATAATTTGTAAATTTCCCTTTTAACCGCTTTTCATTCAAAATTATTTTTAGAGTTTCGATCCCATGATCTGTCAACGGGATCCTAAAACTCAGCTCTCAGAACAGGGAAATATATGCTAGACTTAGCCGAAAATAAAGTTCGCACGTAGATATGTCGAGTGCGGATCCCGCGAATCTAGACAAGTATGAGTCGAACCAATACATAACTGACAGCAAAAAAACCGAGCGATGAAACTAGTAACCAAGACGCTACTAAAAAAAGATTGCTTATGGCGAACTATGCCTGCTGCCACTTATCCTTCCATCTATACCTGTCTCAGGATTATCCCGCCTTTATTACAGACAACAGATGTCCTCCGCAAAAACAAGGCAGCCTCAACCCTAAGCACCCGCGTTCTCTCTCGCATGGCCGAACTACGCAAGTCTTGTACGTCCACTACGCCACTGACGCCTGAGACCGCGGCCGGCGCTGTGCAGACTGCGTTGGACGCAGTCATAGGTCTACTCAAACCAGGTTAGCCACATACATGTACAAAGAATCCAGGACAATATATACTAAAAAATATTCAAAAGGAAGGCAGAACTACGCAAGTCTTGTACGTCCACTACGCCACTGACGCCTGAGACCCGGCCGGCGTTGTGCAGACCGCGTTGGACGCAGTCATAGGTCTACTCAAAACACGTTAGCCATAGACATGTTCAAAGAAGCTACGTCAATCTATGCGCTGAGAACGGTCTTGGGGCTGCCCCGCTGCTGCAGCGCCTCAGGGATGTTTGCGGCAGCGCTAGTCGATTGTTTTCATACCACCTTGCGCAAGCGGGCCGCCTCCCTGGTGCGCAGGTTGCGGGCCAGGCTCCAATACATGCAATGATAGCAGGGAGGGTGGACTGCCCGTACACCAGGCACTGCTGTGAACGCCACTGTTCCTGAAATCCTATTAGTTTTTAAGGTTATCGGTTATTTTTCAAATATGAGCTGTTCTGCTTGAAATAAATACAATTTATTTTATTTTATTTCTTTAATACAAAAATAATGAAAACAAAGGCAGAACTACGCAACTACGTCTTGTACGTCCACTACGCCGCTAACACCCGAGATCGCGGCCGGGACTACGTAGGCTGTTCTAGGTCTACTCATGCCAGGTTCCTAAACCCTAGATATCTTAACACTTCAGCCCCTGACGGAGGCTGACCCAGGTTGTAAGCTTGACTTGTGTGTCAGCCAATAACACCTAACCTAAAATTATGTGACAAAGGCTGATCTAGGTCTACTCATGCCAGGTTCCTAAACCCTAGATATCTTAACATTTCAGCCCCTAACAATGTTTCGAAACTTCTTGATTTATTCATTCATTGTCACTGACAATGTATGAATAAATAAATAAATATGAAATTTTGTAATTACAGATATCCCGAGTCTTAAGATGGAGCAGCCGTTGAACCATCTCAGGTCGGCTCTATCGTCTTACGTCGATTTTCTACGTGTCAAAGCAAAGCGGTTCTTCAGCATGTCATCATATCCTTTTCAATTTTAGATATGGCTAACTAAAAATGGCATTCGAAGTTTTGGGACATTGAGGACTGACGACCTGCTAATATTTGTTCTGGGTATTTTCTATTTCTACTATTATATATTGATCGATATTGTTTATTATAACAATATCGACCTATGTATTGTATTAAGTCCAGTCATTTAATACCCATTACACAACCTCTGCTTAGCTTCGGGCTAGATGTTGCTGTGTGGATTGTCCAGCATCATTCATATTAGATCGAAACGCCCCCTTATCACATCAATAGCTCCACTTCACATCTGGACGTAGGCATTTATTGAAAAGCGCTTTATTGGCTAGGGAAAATATTTGTGGATCACAAAAGTTATATAACATGATTAGATTTTTAAGTTTTCCGCGATGATCATGGCGCATGAAACTATGCCGAAGTATTGAAAAATCCAATTTTTTAAAAGCCCGTTATACATAAATGAATTTTGTGTTAATAACCATGATTTGTGGGTCGTCAGCGGGTGGAAGCCTATGTTCAGCAGTTGACGTATGAGCTGATAATGATGCTTACAATTAGGTGCCCAGCATGTACAATAAAAGTGCATGAGAAGAATTACAAATACTTGAATGTTGTTTGTGTTGTGTTGAAGCGATGTTGCTTGTTATCATCATGCTTCATCTTTGTCGCAGGTTTTTTATTTATTTAAATATGCTTTTGAATACGAAATCATTTACCTTTTAGTTGTATTGCGGTATAACTTTTTTAGACTTTTCAACCTACCGACGACCTCATAACGGAGCATAAGTTTAAATCGTGTCTGTAATTTCATCAATTCTTGCTGTTTGCTGAAAATCGGCCGTTCTAAAATAATATTGGTTATAAGTTAAATATTTAGCCGTTTTTTAATGTTTGTAGAATTAGCTTGTATTACCTTGCGTTCAAGGGATACATTCTATTATCATTTGAAATTAATTTTGACTGTTGGAGTCTTTCCCAGTTCTGTAAAAGTGTTTAAACGAGTCTGTCCAAAGCACCACAATACAACTACAAACTATCATATCAACGAGCCACCACCATAAAACCAATTATTTCGCTTAATGTGTGCTATTGAAACACGGGCGAGCCAGTGACATTGTCCCTAACGGCGCACAAGTATGTGGAGGAGTTTCCGGGCCTGGTGCATTTCATCTACGTTGACCGCAGTGCGGGCCGCTCGCTTGCGCCTGACATGGCGGACTGCGCTGATATGCTGTCTCAGGATACTGTGAGTATACAGTCCTCCGTGAATATGCTATTTTATCACGAATAACGCGTGTTAAGGCGTTTTTCACGTTAAAATACGCGTTATTCGCGCTATAATGGGGGATTTACGCTGATAACTCGAGTTACGTTGTGTTAAATAGCGTGGTAGCCTTGCTTGAGTATCTTCGTCTTCTATTTGTACCCTACAAAAGAAGTGGTTATTATTGGATCAAATAACTGTCCTCAAGTTACCTGCCCACAGAGACAGCGATAAACATAATTATGACGATGAACCTTTGTATTTACAGTTTCAACATCATAATTTTACCAACCAATTTTCCCCACTTCAAACTGTTGTGCCACTAACACATAACAGTGTAGGTCCAGTCAGCATGAAAGTCGCTTAACGTTTCATATTTTTTTATTACAAGTAAGTCCGGATCTTCTGAGGTTTTTTTTATTATAATATGCAAAAACCTAAACCGGAGCCAATATGTAACCATACATCATAATTATGAGCGAACGAAGAAAGTGATTTTCGCATTTGCTTAGCTTTAAAAGCGGCTAAAAAAGCGTTCAAAAACTGTTGCCTTCAAGTATTCTGGTTTTATTAATTTCTAGTTAATATTTTCAGTTCTTATCGAACCTACATCATTATCAGGGGGTTTGATTCAGTTACTGATCTATTTACTTACCTAATTCCAATTTATAATCCTATTGCCTGAAATTGAATAACTTTATTGTCAAACTTATTAAATTCTATTCAGCTGACTCTCAGCTAATAACACATAAATACAAACCTTTGTGGTTTCCTTCGTGTTATTTTTAAGCTTTTTCATGTAACTATCTTTAAGTTGGTAAATAAATAAAAAAAAATAAAAAAAAGTTGTGTATAAATTTAGCGTGTGCGCTCCACAGGTCCAACAAATCCTATCCCGCAGTTTCGCGATCACCCGCGAAGGCTACTGTGGCGCCACCTGGCGGCGCGGCGCTTTGCATGTTTGCTCTGTATCTTGGTGGGAACGCAGAGGCGCGCCCGTACGACCCTCCAAGACTGCCCACCCCGCGGCTGTGCGGGCCTTACCTACCCCGGGGGATATACTCGGCACTTTCTATAGGTAATCCAAAAGTATTAGCAATGCAAATTAAATGGGAATCAAATGGTAGTGTGAGGTTTCCACCTACATCCTACAGCTTTAGATGATATTGATAAGATAATAGATTATAAGTAATAGATAGTTTTAAATTGATGACTTGATTTATTGCGACTGATTTGAAATACAAGAGACAGCGGTTGAACGCGTACTGAATTGTTGAAGCTCAGGTTTATACAAAAATCATACAGGTAGTTTCCAATGTGTTCCTTGACTGTTGCAAGTTTGAGTGAGAAGTTAATATATGAATGAAATGAATTTGAAAATAATAACTTAGAGATTGCCAACAAAGTATTCGGTATACGTATTAAATCATGTTCTCATCAATTTATTTCCACAGGCAACTCGCAGAACTGGCGTTCCCTAATGACAGCCAAGGCGTCAGTATGAAGGAATTGATCTGCATCCACCTCGGTCTGTTGCCCGCTTCGACGGCGGTGCAGCAAGCGCGCCGGTTGGCTCACTCGGTGCACGAACTAGCCGGGGACACGGCTATGGCCGCTGATTTGCTGTAGACAAGGCTATGGTCGCTGACTTGTTGAAGACATGGCTATGGCCGCTGATTAGTTGTAGCCATGGCTATGGCTGATGATTTGTTGTAGATTAGTGTAGATAAGTACTCATTACTGAGTACTTATCTACCTGTAATTTATTACTCTTAACATTGGCAATGCGTCAGTGCACTGCGTGAGCTAGCTGTATAATACAATTTAGATTCTAGTCCCAACACAATATAGTCCATTCCAACTAGTTCGCTGCTCGATTTGACGGCGATGCACACAAAAATCGAAATTCTAAATATTATTTAGATTTCTGTGGCGCTGCATAAAGCTTTCCGGTTGCCGGGAACACGGCTATGGACGCCCCGATTTATTGTATACCTTTAGTTTTTTAAGTACCTACTTATCATTTATAAGTATTAAAATAAAATACTGCTCTACATTGGTAGGTTCAAGTAGGTATTGCATTCACCTTGGTCTACCATACACCGATTTTTTTATGTAGAAAGAATTATGTATGTACCTGGCTTCTATTTGTAGATTTTGATGAGTATTCCTTATTTCAAAGCTTATTTGGAGCTTATCGGGCTAAGGTCTTTAACTCTCGAGTATATCTTTATTTATTCAGCTTCAATAATGTAAGCAAATTAAAGCTTTTATCCTCGAAAGTGCACTACCTGAGTTAGCATTTTACAGCAACATGCAGAATTTACTCCTTTTAATTAAGGCAATAAATTTGCCGTAATTAAAAGGAGTAAATTTTTTTTTTTTTTATTCTATGTTAACATATTTTAGACTACCACTGCAAAAGAAAGCAAAGCGTTAATCGCTCTACCCTTTAACTTGCATCTTGGTTAATTTAGTAACTGCCTGTTATATGCGAATTAGTCATTAAGTATAAGGATTTAGATCACTTGACATAGATGCCTAATCATAATTTGTTTTCAGGTTTTATTTACGCCATTGTTAACTTTACATTCTTCGAAAGTAATTTTTCTTATATAATGACTATGACTGTTTTTATTTTATAAAGATCTATATGAATTTTATCCTAAATTGTGTTGTATTAAAAAAGTTAAGTTTAGTTATTTGAGTTTTATATTTTTTTATTAATTAATAACATCAAATTAATTGTACAATACAATTATTCTGATTTTTTTATCCATGGTACCTAATATAATTTGTCAAACATAATGCTGGATATTTTTATTTTTTTATTAGGAAAATTACATTATCATCCCAGTTATAATACGCGCAAATCTTTATGACTTCTTGAAGCACGCGCATTTTAAGATGTTAGAGTTGTGCAAAGACGCAGGGAGCCCATAACAACCAAAATTATAACACACCAATGCACGTCCTGCGAACGCCATGAATTACTGTTGAGCTTAATACGTAAAATGGTGTTTGATAAAATTTAAATCAGTGAAAACGAATCAAAGAGACAAGAGGGTGAAGATTTGAATGATTTACTTTAGGTTGGTAAGAACCTGCCTGATTTCTTTGATATCTTTCACTTAGACAGAACAAACACCCACTGTCAGGGTAGGTAGGTCCTCTAAGAAATTCAATCTCTTCACTTCATCACAGTGGACAATGATTATGCACTCAACTATACCATGCGCAGTTTCGCAATCGAAGCTTTGTTCACCGAACTCATAAAGATTTGCGCGACCTTTACATAAGTACTCAAAATATAATGATTTTAGTAGATCCCTATATACATATTTCTGATGTCTTTATATCGACAGTTAAGGTTACTTTAGTAACTCTTATTACTTCAATAGTTAGAAGTAGGTAGTACATTTACAAATTAATACCTATAGTCCTACCTAAGAAACAATGGTCATGTAATTAACCATACATGTGATGCAGTTGGTTGCAAACATAAACATAAAAAAGGGTAACAATAAAGGTTCTGTGCAAGATGAATATCTGATAAATTAATTATGGCAAAAAGGTACAAGTTTTACGTGACTGCCCTATCAAGAATGAATGTAGTATTGTAGCAAAGCCATGTAGTTTTGGTACAACCACAAGGGCGTCATAAGTTCAATGAAAGTGTTAAAAAGGCAAAGAAAGTGGTAGAACACTCATAGAGACACAACACATCAATGCCTAACATATTCCAAGAATAATAATAATCACACTCATAAAATAAAACTTCGTTATGTATGTAAGAGAACCTAAGTGGCACAGTGAGCGAAGGTCCACTTACCACGCATGAGGTTGCGAGTTCAATTTCTGCTGCGGGACACATGTTTGTATGATCTGCAAGTATTTGTTCTGGATGTTTAAATATTATAAATATCAGTCATCCATTATACTGTGAAAATGAAGTTTATAATTATTTTTATGGCCTTACTTTAATAATTATCTTTTTTTATACAATGTCAATTGCACCAATCATATGTATGAGGTATGCATAATTTAAACTGCTATGGTTTCATATTGTTGGTCATTAAAACTATTAATTACAATCATTGATAAATCTAACAAGATTACAATGGTAATTTTACAAAATGAAAAATACATGAGTATTGATAACTAAATAACAATAGATTAGATACTATGGTAACTTAACACTTAAATAAAAGGCATATGTCAGTATTCTGGTGAACTGTCTCCAGCTGCCTTGCTTATAACAATGGTTTTCTTTGTGTGCATTTCCTCGTCATCAAAGCTAATCAGGTCTTCATCAACTGTTGTTGATTTCTGAAACAGGTATTAAACATTTAATTATACTTACGGATTTTAGAATTTGTATTATAATTATAACTATTTTTATGAAAATCTGACATGTTAATTGATTTAACCAATAAATTCCTATATTAGTCCACAGCTGCACATGGGCCTCCCCTAATGAGTGCGATAGCGCCGCATTCAGCATCTGCCTGCAGTCTTTCGCAGAACGTCATCCCACCTGGCCGGATGGCGTCCTGCACTACGTTTGCCGAGTTATACCGCAACTCGGCAAACGAAGTGTAGGACCCCACTCAGGATCACAATAACAGTTTGTCAGTTCTTCGCGAGATATGACCGGCCCTCTAATTCTTTGAGCTATCTCCCTATATACCTGTGGTTTGTGGTTTGGTTAGCATGTAATCAATAAAAAACTAAAAACATTCTGAAACACCCTTTATGAGTGAGTTTTTAAGTGTAGGAGTCGATCTCTGACTGAAACAGCCCAGTCAGTAGTTCTGATTATGAAAACTGGGCCAGCTTAAACCAGCTATTGGTTTCACCAATAAAAGACCTGAGATCTTTATAGATAGCCTAGTCTCATAGCAGTTATTAGTCTAAATTATTGTCTTTTCAGACAGATTTTTATTGTATTCTCTTGAAAAATGTACTGGGCCACCACCATAGGCTGTATTTGTTCACACTCTTATCCCTGACTCACATGACATAGGGTCTGTTTCATTCAAGAAACATGGAACAAAATGAAGAACAGAAGCTAGAAAAAAAACTCAAAGAAGAAAACCAAAAAAAGTTTAGAATACTTACACTAGTTGAGGCAATATCTTTATTCTTGAGTGCTGCAGCATAGTTTAGCACTGGCTTGGGCCTTGGTGCCATCAATATTGGACTTGAGCCTCTTTCATTCTCATCATTAACAATGACATAGACACTGTCACCGTCAGCTTGGTGGTTGTTCACTTTCACATCAAATGAATTCAAATTTACTGGTGGAGTACTCTTCATTGCTTCAATGCAGGCATCTGCCATTTCAACTTCTCTATTCATACTTTTTTCTTCCCTTATTTGATCATATGCCGTTTGTAAGTCAGTAGAAAGCTTATCAGACAGAATAGAGCCCATTTGCCTGATTTCAGCTTCTAACTCTTTGATAGTGCTTTCATTCTTTGCTGCTAGCCACGCCTCTTTGACAAGTCGCACATTTACAGCTTCCTGTATGCTCAATATGGCATCATTTGTATTGTTGTTTTGAATATTACTTTCTTTGATGATTTTATTGAATATGCTGTGGTGAGAATGTCTAAGGCCTTTTCTATAGCCATTAAGCTTTTCCCCTAAATTAGCAGTGACATCTTCAATATACTCATACATGTCTAAACAGTTCATTTTACCAAACCTGTATGTGAAAGTGTGGGTTGATCCCGTAGATGAACATCTGTTTGATAAGTTGCAAGTTACAAAAGTTTTCTTGCCATGGTGTTTGTCAAAATACTTTTGTAACCCTTTTGTTATGAGCTTGTCTCTAAATGTTGGTCTTATGTTCGTATTTTTCCTGTATTTGTACCAACCAACAACTTCACTGGCTGAGCTTGAAAGTACTTCATTAAGGGCATCCTCTATTATTCTACCAGTGGGAAGGTAAAACAACGACACTGAAGGAAGTGGAAGAGCACTCCGGATTACAATTTGGGTATCCAGCCGAGTGTTGTCGCTTTGCAAATCTGATATATGGTTCGTCACTTCAGAAGTAACCTCTCCGATGAGAAACCCCTCCTGAAGATAAAGAGGAACAAGTCAGGCGAATGAAATAAGAAACAAATATAACAAGAAATATAAAGCGTAGTTACCTGGCTATTCGTGGAATTTATACATTCATACATCAAGAATGATAAAGCTGTGCCACTAAGTAACACTTTTTCTGTATACGCCATTACGACTGGAACATTCCTTTTTACAAAATAAAAGAACTACTTGTATCTAGACACCTATACCGGTGTAAGAAATTTCACAGTAAATTTTTACGTGCTTTTTCCACAAAATCGAATAATTTTGTGTCATTTTTTCGATTCTCCACTGGCTTGCTTTGCTTTGCTTGTTTGCTTGTGCTTGATGATTGCTTGTTGCTTGCTTGTTTTGCTTGATCACTAAGTGCTGTGCTTGCTTCTTCAACATCAAATAAGGGGGGGGGGGGATTTCCTCTGTCCACGAAATAAATAAAGTATTTTAGGTAAGCATGGTCTATCTCCCCTGTGGGGTACATAACGTAACGCGCGTTATCAGCGTCATTACATGGTCATAACGCTAATTTACTGAGTAGAATAAGTAGAGTTGCTTGCAAAAAAATTGCATGTTGTCAAATACTTTTGGCATCCTTTTGGCATAGATGTGTGTGGCATAGGCCTATTTTACAAGTTGAAGTTGACATTTTTTGATTTTCTTTTGTATCAATCAATCGTTTGTGGTCTTTGTTTTGAAAATTTTGAAATAAAATAACAGGTACTGGTACTTATTTAAATCCATCGTAGCCCTAATATCTTATCAAACTCTAGAATCTCTCTCTACCTACCTATATTACATCTACATCCCTGTGTGCTATACTTACGGTTTTTGATTTGACTGCTGCATTGCTTGCAGCATTGCACCAATAACCTTGCGAGCCGTGAATGCACATATTTAAACAAAAGTTTTTTGCTTACGAACCAGATTATTTTATACATGTAGCGAGCAAACGGTCTTCTCTCTGTTCCACGCACCGAAGTCCTACGCCGTCCGTCGGTCATACGCTGAATATTTGCCTTCTCGCTGAATTTCAGCGACAGCTTTGCGTTGGTTGGTCTAATAATAAACTATAACATCTCGTGCGCTGCTCTTATGCTGTCTGCATGAATATCTTCTGCTGACTGAAGTCGTAAGTTTTTCTTTCAAACTTAATTCCACTCAAGTTGTTCAATCTTACTTCTACCTATATTAAACTTCAATTAAGTAGTTAAGTATGTAAAAATAAGCTAACGTGTAATGTAATCTATACCCCCGGCTTTTTTGTCAACTTTCCTATCACCTTAATACTTAAATAAAAACCTATTAAAAATGTTTCATTTGTGAAAAAATCATATCTGCCCTTCATCTCATATTTGTTGAACTTGGCCCTACCTAAGATTGGTTTGTGGGTTTTATATACAGTACACAGCCAGAACATAAAGTCACTGTATAAAGTTGACTATATAAAGAGTAGGTATAGATAAGATAAGTAGTATAAACATGTTGTATTTGTTCCAGTATAACTGTTGCTAGTATCAAGAGAACAGTGCATGTACAAGCTACTGGTGGCATCACTGAGGTTTAAGATAAAACAAAGATTACAGCCGATTAAGTTTCATAGTCTCATCTCTTCTGAATTTGACGAAATGGATGTTTGTAAGAATAAAGAATGTCTACTGCAAGATGGATTAACCAATCAAAAGTATTATCGAAGAGCTGAGCACAGGTATGTTAAATCTATACTTATAGATATCTTTGTAGGATTCTAGTAGTATTCTATAGCCAGTCTAGCATAGCAAGTATTTGTCTAGGCTTGAATACATAAAAGGGTATATATAGCATAAATTATTCAAGTTAAAGGTAAGAAAAATTTAGGTAATTTGATAAAATGCATTCAATAACAATTCAATGTCATTTTTGTGAGATGATGCTGTGTGTATAGTCCAGCGTTATTTATTTATAAGATTTGTATTTTTCATATAAACTCAAGAGTGATTGGGGATTTGGGGAACAGCAACACTTTTTACTATGGTATATTATTATAATGGAGGTAGGTTAGGTTTTGTTACATTCATTTAAGTATAAACAATTCACTCATCCTCCCATACATGGAAGCGTAAATATTACACTGTTTGATGTTAACCACCCAAAACTAAGATAAATAAACAATTCATTTAATCATAATCTATTATTGTATATATCCAAAATCGTGAAAAAGTATACATTTAAAAAATACAAGCTTCAAAACTCGTATTATTCGTATTTTAACACTGATTTTAGCCTAACTTTGGATAAAAATAATACATTTTATACAGAGTAGAAAAACAACTAAAATAAAGCCCTTTCTGATAAGTACCTAAGAACATTTCAAAATTATGAAAATATGTGACCAAAGTACCTATCTAATATCGTTCTAGTAGTAGAATTACTGTACCATCACCTACATTTTATCAGTACTAAATTTAATTTATTTGTTTGCATTATAACGTTCGCAATATTTCGCTACCACATCTTATGTTCGTTCTCTGCTTACGTCAGAATACGACCCAGAGGCCATCAGCTAATCACCATGTGGGGTCACCATTATCGTGTTATTGTAAACTGTTGTTCTACTGATTTGTCTCTCACTTCGCCAGTTACAATCGAAATATTATCCTGAACGGTCATACCTATACACAAAACAGTTCGTTAGACACAGTCAGCTAGGTTTAGTTTGAGGAAGGTACGGTTACATCAAAGGTCAATATGCCATTTGAAAGTGCGTATCCCTTATCGCCGTCGGTTAGCCCGCAAGACATTCGCGCACGCGCCAACTCCTCGTCTAAAAGACCTGCAATCACATTTCTTGCTGGCAACGAAGCCGTTGAAATACCAGACAAGTCCGAGGCCGGCGTTGACAAGCCGCTGTGTAAAGAGCATAGAGAAGTCGAGATCGACAGCTTCGCGGAATCCATAACGACAATGCATAGCACCTGGTTTGATAAGCGGCAGCTCGACCACAGGTGCGTATTACGTGATAATCTTGTTAACGCTAATAATAAGTCTAGTTTATCGCATTCACTGCCGTATCCATGCGGTGAGACCCGCAGGGCTGCGTCGTAGGTGAAGCTAGTGCAAGTCGTCCATGTGCGTCGGTGGTAGTGTTAACGCGTATCAGTGTAAATCACAGATATTGTATCATTAGACACGACACTGATTACGCAAATAAACTCGCAGATAATTACTGTTAATGGTACTTAGTAATTTTACCCGGTTTCTATAAAGTTGATTTAAACTTCTAGAAAACGATTTATCTGAAGTTATCTTAATATGCATGGAGCTCCGTTCCTTAGCCTATTCGATAAATAACAAACGTAATGATTATTCTCAGCCATGAAATTCTTCAGAATTTTTTATACTTGGTTTCTCAAAATTTCTAATCATTACAAAACAAAATAATATTCTCGGGAACATATCCATCTTGTTTTTCCGTAATTCGTTCATTTTACAGTGTTCACAAAATAATATTCTCGGGAACATATCCATCTTGTTTTTCCGTAATTCGTTCATTTTACAGTGTTCACGTACAGCATCGATCCGGAAAACTGCTTTCATCTAAATGTACTGAAACTTCAAATATGATTACGGTTCTCCCGCATCCGTGATGTAAAAGTAACAGAAACACGTAGCTAATAACGGCTCTGGCTTCTACGAACTTAAATTTAACCAATTTCTTCTGGCAGGTGTAACAAATTCTTTCACCAATTCAAGCTAAAATAGTCTCGGCTTATCAAACGGCACGGGTATGTTATTTACATCCCCCCACTGTTCATAGGGTCAATAAAAGATTTCGTTTAAAGATTTATTAAATGGATATTAAACGTACAATTTACTTCCATCCACTGTAGATCTATTTTCACGCAATTGTTTAAGCCTCGTCATCTTTCGTTTTTGTTACATCCAATGTAATGCCCATTAAACCCTAAAGTATTTCAAGCAAGAAATTGTTCTCAGTCTTCCTGATCAATTAACTAATACGCTGAGGAAAATTCGCCAGGAGGTTTTCGTGAGTTCTGTGTGGAAGTACTTCAAAACAAAAGGTTCTTCATATTGCGTTTTTCGCAAGCTTCAAAGATTTAATCAGGTCGACATTTGTTGGAAAACATTATGATAGTTGCTTGCTATATTCCAACTCCAATTTATTGACACTTAGCGTATTTTAGCAGATGTCTGCCGTCTGATATAGAACGAAGAATCATAATTTTAGAAGCCGATGTTGTTTATCTTACCGACGACCTATGTCACGCATAAATGACGTGCAGTTTAAATCTCAAAATTGCAATTGCGATGATGTGAGAAATTTGTTTTGACTAAAAGCTAAATGTACTGCAATTTAACCTCTGTAATCATCATTGAATAATTGATAAACTCAATAGGCACAGTTATCTTTATTGCTTTATTTATCGGTCACGCATTGAGCTTGAAAATATTTGGCCTATTTCATCACCTTGCTAGTAGAGTAACCCTCTTTTATCAGCTAACTGTTATTCTCGGAAGATTACTCACATATTTTCCACTCTATTAATTAATTCGTTGAGCAAACATCAATAGTAAACGATAACAATGGTCTCTATGACGCTGTATCTCCTAGGACTCGCGTATGGTTCTAAAACTTTGTTGTGTATTATCGTAGCAGTGTTGGACAGTGGTGAGGTTAGTGAATCAGCTGTTAGTAGAGGGGAAGTAGCGGTGGGTATAGGCGATTGCGACGCCGGCCGACGACGTGAGCGTCAGTACCCGTCGCGTTGCCTTCGCCAACCGCACGCTCCTTGGTTCTATGCAAACAAATATATCCTTGCGAATTCGACACACTTACGCAATTATTGTCGTTTATTAGGTACAGTGAATAGTTGGTGATTTCATCGTTGAAAATATTAAGTTCGTGGTGTTAAGGTGGCTGTGAGCTAGTAAATTTCGAGTCATTGATTATTTTTGCGAATAACTGATAATTTTGACAGAAACATAATGTTTCGTCATTTATACGTACTGGTTGCTATTAAAATTGCTTAGTGTTTATTATGTAGAGAACGATGACTTCAAGTACACCTGCTTTTGTTTCTGTTTACTAAATTTGCCCTACATAATCTTCATTTGGAAATATGGAAATAGTCTAGTATGTATTTTATCTGTACCTAACATGTTTATAACGTTCCAGTTCAGACAACAATCAGGTTAGTCGCTATAAGTACTTAAATGTTTTTACTTGTTTTTATGAGTCATACTGCTAACTGCGACGCAGGGTTCGGTCTTTGTTTCAATATATTATATACACATTATGATTGGTCAAAACAATGCAACACATACGTGCTATTTGAAAATCTTAATATTCCTTCCATACTTCGTCTGTATGCTACAAAGCATTACGACCCAAACATCCGAAAGATATGTATTTGAAGTTTACAGTTTGTTGTTAGAACTACCTGCTTCTGACATTGTTCAGTGATTTCATTCTTTACTAAAAACTACTTTACCTATCTGTTTTGGCTCAATATTGACAATTAGAACATTACCGGCATAATTGGCTTTATTCACATCTACCAACCATTACATTTGACTCAAGCATACAAATATGATAAGGACGATTATAGTTATCCCCAGATATATTTCCTGTTATTAGTCAACGTTATGTTTCATAAGAATTGCCTACGTACCTTTATTTCCAGCGAGTGAAATGAATTTTGTATTCGGTTTCGAAGTGCCCCAGAGTGATAATATACATAGTATTGATTTGTAGGCTTCCTGGCAAGAGTTCCCCCATGCGCCTTGCATCCCAACCCATTCAAAGATCATTTTACAGGCCGGCCCTCTCCCCTCCCAATATAATTGCCTACTTATATGTATAACGTAGAGAGGTAGTATACCACTTTAAACTACAAATTACGGTGACAATATACATATGAGTTACATAATGTTGTTCTTTGTCACTCAATGAACTTTGTTCGTCGAGTAACATAAAATTCCATAACAGCCGTTTTTTGAATAGTGCAGCATTTTGTCCTACTAACAATGCGTGGCGTGTGCTCGCTCAAGCTAAACTAAGATACAATGTACAGTGCAAATTATAATGATTATTGTCAAATTAAATTTTGTGTTTTTCACAAACATTATTTCTTTAATTGTTTGAGTATAGTTCGGTAGCCAGGATATTCAAACTCTCAAACAAAGAGTTCATTTACGAGTACAATAAGTTTTGAACTTTCAGCTTACCTTTTCTGTTAGTTAGATAATCTGAAATGGACTTATTTGCGTCTAGTCGCATAACTTTCTGCTGTTAGTTGTTAGTTTAGTCAAAATTGTTGTCTCTCGTAAAGATCTGTAGATATAAATTAGCTACTTTGTCAGTTTGGCCTTTTCTGTCTGGCACTGAGTTATCTATCTATTGTCACCATTACTCTCTTTGCCTATATATCTACATTGAAAAGGCACAGTTAAATTACTACACCTTTGTTCTTGGCTTTCCAAAACATACTATGTAAAGTGCTCTCTCTCTGGCATTGAGTTATTTGCGATTGCTAACATCACTCTGCTGTCTTGAGATATGGTCATTGGAGTCATAAATCTCGTTCAGGCAAGTCAAACTCAGAGTAATAGTCTGAGAAAATCGTTTGATCTTAGTTATCTTACATCATAAACGCAAGCAATTTTCTACAACCAATTTAGGCTTTACTGGCTCTAATGATTTAAATTACCTTGATCCATGCCATAAAGCTATAACAAAGTGAAATAATGATGGATTGCTGTTAGGACTGAAAGAGCAAACACAGTTTAAGCAATACATACCAGTCTTTCAACCTTTTTGCTGTCAAGGATATCAACTCGCAGCTTCTTTTGTATCACTGACACGAATATTTTCTAACTCAAGCGTTTATTTTGCTAAGACAAACTGTAGTGCACATTTATAAAGTGATACTGGCTCCCGATTCTTGTTAACTTTGCAAGCTACTTTTGAATGTTGTGATACGATGAAGGACCACAAGGCTCAGAATGGAAAGTCCGTCGTCATCGTTGATCCAGTTGTTGGCAATGGATCTTCTTACGGAACAGGCGACAGATACACGGCAGCTCCTAATGAGTAAGTATGACTTCGATTCAAGGTTGTTTCCAATTTGCAAATCTCTAAATTGGTCGTCATACTAATATTGTTTAAATGCGAACAAGGAATTTTCCAACTAGAGCTTTGTTACACCAAACTGCTGATCAGTTTCGTACCTATAACAAAGCTTTTGTTGTGTGGTGCTAGTGACATTTACTACGTTATTATATTTGCAATTTGATTATTTTGATAGGTAAGTAGGTGTTCCTCTTATTTTAATCTTGAATGGTTGTGTGTGTTAAAATAAGCGTTAATTTGTTGCATCTATAAAAGAACCCTGCGATTTCCCATCACAGAATTCAGGAACCCTCGAATTCGATAACATTTTCTTTTCTCGATTTGTTTGCGTATGTTCTTAATTTTTGGAAACTTGGCATGATCTATATTCTGGAATTCCATGCGACACGCAAGTCGGTTTTCTGTAGGCGGGAACACGAGTGCTGTCACTACAAATGGATTATTTACGATCGATCTGGACATGATACCGAACGGCGCCAAAGCAATATCTAATTTTGGACTACCACCTGAACAGTGTGCAATTCAATGTCGCTGGTTGCATTTAGCTACTGCACTGCTCGTGCGTTTTACACTTTTCCTTGTGATAAACAAGGAAAAGTTATTCTTGTTCATAGTGATCCAAAGCTATCGTCCAAGGTAGGTATAGGTATGTACCTATACCTACCTTGGACGATAGCTTTGGATAAAAAAATATAGCATGTACTTACTATTTTTTTTAATCGGTCTCTTTATTCGGATTCTTTATCCATAACAATTATTTTCAATCCGTTATTCGGATTGAAAATAATTGTTAGTGAAGACACACTTACAATTACATTAGTTTGTGTGTCTCCTATATTTGATATCCTAAATATCTCTAGGCAATTTTCGACTATTCCGAAACTCGGAAATAATCATGCAAATGATAACATTGAAACAATTCGCTCAGCCTCCTCGACTCGACCATGCAGATTTTCCTAGAAATTCTGACGGCAATGCAGACGCAGACCATTGTATTGATCGCATTAGCCACTTACTATACCTTGCCAACATTCAACGATTTGTCATGAAATGTAGGTATGATTTGCTGTAAATGCATGCTTCAAGGCGTGGTAAAACAATTTTTTTTCTGCACACAGACCAAACATCGTATTACCTACTCTTTGTAAGTTGGTCATTATTTGTTGACGAGCTACTTTGAAGTAGGAACTGACACTAAAGGGGCTAATTCGTCCGGTCATAATCATTCCTCACGGCACGAACTGTATACCGTTTTATGAATGGACAACAGTCGTCGTGCGTCCGTGCGTGCTTCTTTTCCCTCGCTTATCGACGCTTCCTGTTAGCAACGCACGGTGAGTTATTTTATTGAGATCATGTAGTTGACCAACCTTTTTAAATCGCAATTTTAGGCAAATTTTAATCACAGCTACATTGTTCAGAAGCATGATTAATGATCCATAGCGACTCGTTTCTGATATTCACCCACCCAGATTATATTTCTGTCTTATCTAGATTCCGTGGGCGTTTGCATGCTAATGCTAACTGTGATAGATATGCCATCGTTTTAAAGTAGCAAACTACCTACAATTAAGTTATGATTGAGCGAATTTCAACGAAGGAAATGATAATAAAGTGCAACAATGAAAGCTGAAGTGGCTCAATCAACGCGCCTCTTACACGCCAATAGCTTATCGATCACTTGAAAACCTTATCGTTGCATGCGAAACATGAACCTTCATTAATGCAAGGTTACTTACCGTAGCCATAAATTATGTGGTTGTGCCAGATAATAGTTAGTTTGTTTAGGTAAAGTACTTACCTATTACGTACAAGTTTTCTGCTCAGCCTAGGACGTCTACTTATTCGCGGTACATTCTATCACAGACAGGCAAAGTGACTGAATCACTTTCGGATTTATAGCATTAGTATGAAGTAGATATGGATTATGGGCTGGGCACACATTGTGAACAATGTGCGTGTACGAGTGTACCTAACTTTTTGTTACAAATCCGCACGTTATCAATTCATCTACAAAAAAAACAAAACTGGTTCTAGTCTCAAGGACTCGCTATGCTAATTCATATTTACATGTTTTTTTTCATATGTAGTGATCTATGTAAAATCTTTAGTGACAGAACTTCCTACCTTATTTATGGGTGTTTTACGATCTGGCAGTTTCCATGTCTTGAATTACATCACATCTTATTAGGACAGGAGGTCAAAGTTTGAATCGGAAATTAATCAACTTTCGCTCGGCAATAAACCAGCTCCCGACAGTGTGGGCGTAGCAGTACATGTTTTAACTATTAATAGGCTGTGCATTTGCATTTCAAGTGTTATTGCGACATATTTGGCGCCTGCTCTAAATTGGACGACATTTTAGGGCATAACTGGACTGGTTTTGGTTACAATTTCAACACCATTCAAAAACTCATTATTGCACACCAAGTTACGGATATACAAAACATTATGTAGATGGTTATTACATATAATTTATGAAATATGTATTATACCTATGTAGGTATAATACATATTTCATAAATTATACGGGACTTCTTTCGTGAAAAGCACTCTATATATGTGTATAGAATGCTTTTCACGAAAGAAGTGGCAATTAGTGGAACTACATTTTTTTCAACACAAATTCTTTTGGTAGGTACCCAGTGCTACCTTTGCGTTTTGGAGACTTCTTTCGTGAAACTCTACATCTTCTACTCAAGTCAATATTACGATCGATGAAACCACTAACCTAGCTTTTTTATATTTTAAACTTGTTTTGCAAAACAAAACCCTGAGGTCTACATGTCTAAATGCTTTCTTAACTATAAGTTCTCAATTCTTCTTAAATATCGCACCGATTCTAGATGTGGCAAAGGGGTGTTAATGGTGTACCTATAATTCAACCAACTTTCTTTTGTTACAGAATCTTCGTAAACAGATCGCTGCATTTAGAAAATGTCAAATTCTACGGTTTTGATATGGACTACACATTGGCCGGTAAGAAATTTTACACGACTTCCATTACACTTTCTGGTTTTTTTTATTAGATTTAGTTTGGTCGGTATATTATACAAGTTGCAAAAAGAATCGCCTTAACAATGCAGGACTTTCTCAGGAGAATAAACAATTTCTTTGCTTTCAGAATACAAATCGCCACAATACGAAACCTTAGGATTCAATTTAACGAAAGAAAGACTTATACAGAAGGGATACCCACGTGAAATTTTAGAGTTCGAATATGACCCTTCATTTCCAGTAAGGTGAGTTGTGGATCTCGCTTGTTGTTACCGTTTTTCAAATCTATAAAGTGTTGTCTAATTTTTTTTGTATATAATTTATTATATATATAAAAATACCTGCAGAAAAATACCTAAATATTTGCAGATAGTACATTTGTCCCACGGCGGGAATCGAACCTGCAACCTCCTGCAAAACTCATTTTTTTCTCTTCTCTAATACTCTTACTCATAAAATCTATCTTTTTCAGAGGTCTCTGGTTTGACACACTCTATGGAAACCTATTGAAAGTCGACGCCTACGGAAATATTCTAGTTTGCGTGCACGGATTCGAATTCTTGAAGCAGTAAGTTAAACGCAATATTATGGCTAGTCATGAGTCTGTAATATTTTTGTATTTGAGAATTTAAGAGCCACTTTCAGTATGGATAGAGTTGTTATATTAAATATGAATATAGTAGGGTGTAAGAGTTAGATTAAAGAAAAAGGACTGTATGAAAAATGTATCAATGCATGATTTTTTTTATTATTTATAAGTCTTACACAGAACATAATAAACAAACCAAATGACATGATTAAGATCAAAGCGAGTGCTGAGATACCGACGAAGGATGAAAACTTGTGAAGTTGTGACCCAAAAGTGGGAAAAGAAAAGGGCATGAAAATTATTGAGGGTGGAGCATTTTTATTTATCAAAATAATTAGAATAAGACAAACAATCAATAATAATAACATTCCATTTTACACTCGATGTTTGCGTATCTCATTAGATAAACACCTCTTTTGTCGCTAACCGTGATTTTTTCATATCTTATGATGTCACTGATAAAGTAAAGATAAAACCAACTACGTCCACGCATAAAGGTCATGGGCGATAATAAACAAATACCTGCTTATAAGAACGCTGAGACATTTTCGGTTGGCTTAAAGATTGTTCTTATCGCGTGTAATAAATACAATATATTATGTAAATTATGTGCGCTCATTGTGGGAGGACTTTGTCCAGCCGTGGACTCATCATCATCAGCCTATATGAGTCCACTGCTGGACATAGGCCTCCCCCAATGAGCGCCATAGCGCCCTGTCTTCAGCTTGACGCATCCAGCATCTACCTGCAGTTTTTCGCAGGTCATCAACCCACCTGGTCGGAGGGCGTCCTACAATACGTTTACCGAGCCGTAGACTGATATAGGCTTATGATGATGATGTAAAGTTTTTTTTATAAAGTATTTGTACAAAACCACTTTATAGTTATTAAATTCATAAAATAATTGAGAAAAACTGAATTTTTTTCAATAAAATACGTATGTGTTTCTAGTAAAGGTTTGGATGATGCATGGAAGTGTATGGAGCTTCAATAGAAAATTAGAATCCTGCGTGTCCAAAGTCATAGTAAATCTGTACACATCGGCAGTTATTTTGCAAACTTTACTAGATCTACTGAATAACGACGTACTTGCGGTTAATAGTTATCTCAGTAAAGTTGTTGAAATAAAGTTATGTTATACCTTAGTTTAATGTCCCATAAAATTCCACGTTTGCTGAGTATTATTTACTACGGTATTAAACACAACTGAAAAATACATGACTTGTTTCTCCAGAAATTAATTACTACATTGCCGTTAATTGATGCTGCATCTCTTTTTAGTCGGTGCAATCCCTCTTACAAGTTAGAGGGAGAAGTCAGTACAGACTTAGGTTTTAAATTTATTTTAACTTTTTATTTTCAGCTCGCAAGTGTACGAATTATACCCGAACAAGTTCCTGAC
This sequence comes from Eupithecia dodoneata, assembly GCA_947044415.1. Lineage (NCBI taxonomy): Eukaryota > Metazoa > Arthropoda > Insecta > Lepidoptera > Geometridae > Eupithecia > Eupithecia dodoneata. The sequence continues at coordinate 6,166,175 of OX345665.1, forward strand.
GTTGGATGAGTCTAGAGTGTACGTTCTTAACACGCTGTTCAACCTGCCTGAGACTTATCTCATAGCGTGCCTTATCGATTTCTTCACAAACTCGCCACAGTACAAGAGGTAATAACTAAATATGTCCTGGAAAATTAATAAATAAATAATGCTGGACAATTCACACAGCATTAACTAGCCCCAAGCTAAGCAGAATTTGTGTTATGGGTACTAGATGACTGATATACTTAATAGAATACATACTTTACATAAATGTACATATGTACGAGTATGTATGTTCAAGGTAAATCAAAAAGTTTTCTGGAGCGCTTTATCAAACCATTTAACTGAACCTACGGCCAATATGTCGCGTATGTGTGTCTCGTCTCGTGCGTGAATTTAACAATGTGGACAAGCTGGTCATAAAATTTGGGTTACATAAGATATTACCTGTAAACGTAAATTGAATCTACGGTTTCGACTATTATTCGAGCAAGACAACATACAATTTTGAGGTGCATGGTTGAAAGCTGGTTATTCTCTTTCTCGTGTTGTTTTTCGTACAGATAACTAGCTAGGTTTTCATTTTATGAGTCGTTCTGTTACCTACCTATACCATGTAACTTAGATATACGTCATTACCGTGCAAGGCCTTCGTGTGCTGCGAAGATAGGGTAACGCTTCTAGTCAAATGTATGGTTAGATAAGGCAGCTTGTACCCACGAATAGAATGTTGTAAAAACTATCATTTGCAGTGAGGATTACATTTTATTTGTGCAAAACCTCTTATGTTTTATAAGTTTCCAAAGGTCAAAAACTATGTAGGTATATTGTAATTGTATCGGTAAATTAACATACTTACATGTTAACAAATAACTGACAAACTCCATACATATGTTTGTTCGTCAAAATCGAGATGCTTTTCGTGTATTGCGTAGTTTCACCAAGCTTTGAAGTTGTTTACATTGCTAAGCCGAATTAAACTTTATTTATTTGCGGAGTGATGTTATTTTAATCAAAGTACATTTCAACTTCATGGCCTAATTTCACCTTGAGTAGTATAAACTCAATTAGGTATTGATCCGTAGTTAGTCTGTTATGCAGGTACTTACTTGACTGTGTATGCGGGACTAAACTTGGTTGAACCTTAATTATTGTGATATAATGACCTAGCTAAAATATATTTTGTAAAATATTTTGTTATTAATTACAGAGAAAAAACCGGTGTGCGATGCGCCGATCTAGCAATGTCATTCAAGTCTATATTCCAAGACGTGAGAAACGCAGTCGACTTTATCCATACACACGGAGATCTGAAGGCGAAGACAGTGGAAAACATAGAGTTGTACTTAAAGAAAGATCCCAGACTACCGATGTTCTTGTCTAGGATTACTGAAAGTGGAGCGAAGCTGTTCATACTTACAAACAGCGAGTTCAACTTTACGGACAAGATTATGGATTATCTGTTTGATTTTCCGCATGGCGCTAAGGTAAGATATGTAATATGTTATACGTTATTTTACATTTTTCGATTAAGGTGAAGTCAGGTTGTCTGGTAGAGACCCGTGGTTGTCTGGTAGAGATCGCTCTTGAGCGATAAGACCGCCAATTGTACTTAATTTTTAAGTTTTTACTGTACATAGTTTATAGTTAAAGTGCAATAAAGAATTTTCTATCTATCTATCTGTCAGTCCCAAAATTTGAGTATCAATTCGGCTGTACGGAACTTTGTTTTACTTACCACATCCTTAAAATTGGAGTTGACGTATATCTGAAATCTCTAAAGGGAACGTTGATGAAAATAAAAAGTATGAAATTCATATTTTTTTTGTACGATAGACGCTAGTACAAAGTTAAGTGGTCAAATTGGATGGCTTCAAAAAGCGAATAACCTGGTGGTTTAGCAAGTACAATAAAATAAACACTTCATCTTAAAGGATTACCAGCATCATTCACAATGTTTTGAAATTAGATGAAGGTCTTTGTAATTACAAAAACTTAACTAATAGGTCGTCAAATTAATTACATAAAATGTTATGTAATTCTAATTACACATTAAAAATACCTTTATCTAATTTAAGAACGACATGTGAATGACATAATAATGTATGTAATTATAATAATTACACACATAAATAATAATTATAAATTTGACGACCTAGACCTAGTTTATCTGGACTAAGTACGACTTTTACCTGTATTTTAGGAATCTGTGCCGCAGCTTAAAATAAAAGTGTCGTACAAATATAGCAATTGTGACCCGGTTTTACTTAAAATAAAGACCGCAATGATAAATAAACAGCTTTACTTTGTTTAAACCGATTTCGGTGGCGGATTTTGGCAATTTGTTTGCGGCATGTGTTTACAAATGTGACACATTGTTTCGGCTCCGAATGTTTTTATTTCACACGATGATGTTTATTTATATCATTTCCTACTTATGTTTTAAGCATGTCATGGTTTATGTGACTAATAAAGGTGAGGTTGGGGTGTCTCCAACTCCAACATCTCATCTCCCAAGTCATGGGTTGGCTTGGGACCGGCACGTCGTCGTACTCACCTGCTAGATGCGTCAAGCTGAAGACAGGGCGCTGTGGCGCTCATTGGGGGAGGCCTATGTCCAGCAGTGGACTAACATAGGCTGATGATGATAATAGGAAATAAATATTAAAATAAAATAAAACTATCCTTCCAGCCGGGCGACCCGCACAGAAACTGGAAGACCTACTTCGACTACATCGTGGTGGACGCTAAGAAGCCGTTGTTCTTCGGCGAAGGCACCACGCTGCGGCAGGTGGACACGCGCACCGGCGCCTTGAAGATGGGCCACCATGTGGGACCACTGCATGAAGGACTCGTGTATTCCGGAGGTGAGATACCTACTTTCGAAATAAGCGACATGGCCATAAGGCTCTTCTTATTATGATACTAGCTGTTCCCCGCGTTGAATTACAAATTTCTAGGGGGATAAAGATAATATAATATAGGCTATATTATATAGCCTATGTCACCCGGGGATGGTCTAGCTTCCCAACGGTGAAATATTTTTTACAATCGGTCCATTAGTTTCGTATCCTATTCAAAACAAACAAACAAAAAATCAAATCTTTCCTCTTTATAATATTAGAATAAGTAGGTATATACATGACGACCTCTGTGGCGCGGTGGGCGAAGGTCCGTCTGCGTATATTTGTATTTTATTTTTTTCAATTAATTTGTATGCTCGCGAGATAGACCACATGCATAGTTTTCAGTATCAAATGAGGCGATTATTTATTTGTGTTGCTTGAAAGTTGACTTCATGGAGAGCTTTGTTTGATGAAATAGGAACAACCATTCTACTATTATGATGGATCAAAGTAAAATGTAATTAGGTTTCTTTCTATCTATACTCCGATTTGAATCCAAGATGTCAACAAAGACATGTATGAAAGATTAACAAAAATGTAACAAGTTTATCACTAAAAATTAAAACAACAACTTCAACAACGCATAATCTCAAAAAGGTTGCCTGGAAGAGATCGCTTCTAAGCGATAAGGCCGCCCATTGTACTTGTCGCATATAATGTATTTTTGTAATGATTTGATTATGGTGTACAATAAATTTAATTTATTGTACACCATAATTAAAATTATTTCAGTTACTTCCATAGTATTATGTCTTATGGTATTTTGCTTTGGGGACAGGCAGCTGACATCCAGACCATATTTGTTCTTCAAAAAAGGGCGGTACGCGCTATTTATAAATTAAAGCCACGAGATTCTTTGAGGGAATTATTTCAAAACATTAATATTCTGACTGTAATATCGCAATACATCTATGAAAATCTAATGTATACCCACAAAAATAAGGATAGCTTTATGAAAAAGTGTGATGTTCACAATAGAAATACAAGAAACAAGAACAAGTTACACATCCCATCATTTAGATTACACAAGGTAGGGAAATCATTTATGGGCAATAGCGTGCGCTTCTATAATAAGCTTCCATCTGAAGCAACTGAGCTCCCTATTCGTAAATTTAAAAATTACATAAAAATAAATCTTATCAAGAAGGCTTTCTACTCCATAAATGATTATCTCAATGATGTTAATGCTTGGCCAGATGTCGCTCAGTTTCGCACCGACAATAGTATCTAAGTAATTTGTTATTGTGCATAGCTTTACTTAAATATTGACATGTATCGAATCATATTATATTTAGACTTAAATAGGCAAATAACCATGTATTAGACATATAAGAGATGAACATACTAGTGGTTTCTTTTTCACTTCTTCCACTAGTGGACAAAAAATTGAAGTGAACAGTAAAATAATTTTATTTGATAATAATTTAATGTATAAAATATGACTTGTCTAAGTGCTTATTTTGTAAGCCTAAAGAAATAAATGATTTTTTACTTTACTTTACTTTACTTTAAAGAATGTTTGTATTGTATTGTATTGTAATCTCACATGTGCATCTGAATTCGAAAACGAACGAGATCAATTAAACAATGAATGAAAGTTTTCAAAACCAAAAATGATTCTAGCTTCTGTGCTTTGCTTCGATGATACCAATAAATAAATAAATAATGCTGGACAATTCACACAGCATTATCTCTAGCCCCATGGTAAGCAGAGCTTGTGTTATGGGTACTAGATAACTGATATACATAATACAATACATTACATAGATAGATATTACCAATGGCTGTACCAATGTCATTAAATATTTTCCACCAATATTCCTTAGGTTTGAAACCCCTTTGTATGAAAACAAAGTTATTTTTATTGGAGTATTCAACATCTCACCACACTTTGTTTATACCCAGGTTCATGCGACGTATTCACGGAACTGATCGGCGCGAAAGGCAAGGACGTTCTCTACGTGGGTGACCACATATTCGGAGATATCCTCAAGTCCAAGAAAATCGGCGGATGGCGCACTTTCCTCATAGTGCCGGAGTTAGTGCAGGAGTTACACGTCTGGACGGACAAATGCCAGCTGTTTGCGCAGTTACAGGCGCTCGATGTTGACCTGGGTGATATGTACAAGTGAGTTATTTTTATACTTGATAGGGCTTGCAAGTCAAGAAATGTAATTATCTAGTAGAAGATAAAATCTTATAGTATTCTCCATTGTTATTTTTGTTTCTATTGTTGTATGCAAAGATGCAATAAACCATTGAGTATGTATAATTTAATTCAATATTATTTGTATTACCTTACTTAAATCTACAATTGCTACGTACCTGAGGTAAAAAGGAATGTGACGTGTTTATTCATGAAATTTACGAAACAAACTACATTATGTACTATTTTTATTCTCAAAAGACACAGTGGCACATACATGAGAAATAAGCAATAAATATTCTAAAGTAGGTAGGTGAAAATTAAGTACCTACCTACTTAGGTAGGTCGTCTTCGTAAATATAGGTATCACTTCCGAAAAAAGTTGGTAGGTAAGTTGGTAGGTTGTAAGGTACTCTCCTTTAATGGAGACGGTGACTGGGTAGATATAGTGTGGGATGGTTTGTGGGCAGATGACGAGTAGCGTAGGTAATGTTTTTGCATTGGTAAAAATTGTTGGAAGAAAGTAGAAAATTAAAAAAGGAAGTAGAAAAGGAAAGTAGAAAGATATGTCGATGTCAAGCTTTTCGTGTGTCAATGTTACTTACATAGTTCAAGTTACGTCTGCTAATATATAGCTCTCTCTCTCTCTCTCTCTCTCACTCCACGACCACAAATCGTTTAAAGTTCCACGCTTATATATTTTTCTGCCTTTCCAGGGACTTGGACTCGAGCACAAAAGAGAAACCCGATATTTCAAAGGTGCGCATGGCGATCCGTGACGTCACGCATAAAATGGACCTCGCTTACGGCATGCTCGGATCTCTCTTCCGATCTGGATCTAGGCAGACCTTCTTTTCATCGCAGGTAAATGATGATGATGCATGTCGATAGATAGAAAACACTGTATTATACCACACAAAACAGAAAACAATACAGAAATAAATACTTAGAATAAGGGAGTGTAAAGGGCGGACTTATCGCTGAGAGCGATCTCTTCCAGGCAACCTTAGGATGTACTTGACATGAAGGATTAATATAGACGGGCACTCTAATAAATAATGGATAATAAAAAGAAAACAAACACTACAAACCTACATTACAAACATTATAAATTATAATAAACTTACATTGACATAAGATAAGGCTGTCAATAATTATACATAATAATGCTGATGTAGCCGATTTCGGTTTTCATCAGTAAATGAGGATATACGCTGTCATTTATCACTTGGTAAAAGTAACTTTATTTCATTGTTGGAAACATTATCTATCAACAAACAACAGTGAAGGTAGTTTGTAAATTAAAAAAAATATATCTGAAAAATTGTGAAGAAAATCCATATTTTTGTGGTTATCGAGCCCCATTGCAAAATTGAGACTGTTGAACTATTAATTGATGTATTTATGACTTCTGTGTGGATTGAGGGCATCCAAAGTATTAGGACTCAACTCAAGCTTGGAACAACGGCTTCATACGCAAAATTGAATGTTCGCACTTATAATATTGGTGTGCTGTTTTAGCTGATAGTTTCCCAAATTGATCATCGTCATCCTCAGCCGGATCTACCCACAACTGGCTATAAACCATTTTATTGTTTGATTACAGGTTGTTAGGTACGCGGACCTATACGCAGCGTCATTCTTAAACCTGATGTACTATCCCTTCTGCTACATGTTCCGAGCGCCCGCCATGCTAATGCCTCACGAGTCCACAGTCGCGCACGAGCAGAGCTTCACCGTCGACATCCCCACTATCGACAGGTAATATCTATATACATATATCACTAGCGGACCTTCCCGGCTTCGCACGGTTTTAGTACGGATCCCTAACTTCTTTAAAATTATATAATATAGCCTATGTTCACCGGGGATAGTGTAGTTTCCCAACGGTGAAAGAATTTTTCAAATTGGTCGAGTAGTTTCGGAGCCTATTCGTTACAAACAAACAAAAAATCAAACCTTTCCTCTTTATAATATTAGTATAGAAGACTACATAGTATAAAACAAAGTCGCGTCCCGTTGTCTATCTGTCCCTATGTATGCTTAGATCTTTAAAACTGCGCAATGTATTTTGATGCGGTTTTTTTAATACATAGAGTGATTTAAGATAGGTTTATAAACCATTTGCCACATAGATTTCCACCGATTTTGAAGCCGCGGGGCTCAGCTAGTATATAAATAAATAATTAATGTTGGACAATCCTTGTGTGGATTGTCCAACATTAATTATTTATTTATCATCATCTAGCCTCAAGCTAAGCAGAGCTGTTATGGGTACTAAATGACGGAAATACTAGATAGATATTTTTTATTATACATAGAAAATACCCAGAACACCCGGAACAAATATCTGCAGATTGTACAAATATTTGTCCGGAGGCTGGAATCGAACCCGCGTCGCAGGCGAGTGTTTCACTGACATGACAAAAGAAAAAGAAACATTTAATAAGTGGGTGAATTGACGTCCCATTTACACCCTGGTCCTTTTTAATCTTAATAGGCTTACGCCCAAATACTCAAACGCATCTCAGATTTAAGCAAGTCTCAAGTAGCCATTTTTTTAAAATCTGTCAGAAAATCGTCACTTGCTTAAATCTGAGATGCGTTTTAGTTTTCGGGGGTAAGGCCGTTTCAGAATCGCTGATAGGCTTTTTTAGCTAGTTAAACTATACAATTTAACAATAAAGGTACCTATTCATTGTTTTGAAGACGTATAATAAATAATTAAAACATTTTGTAAATTTCAGAACGAGGCAAGCCGCTTCCGCCTTGTCCAGGACTGCTTTGATGATTGGGCACGACGACACATCCAGCGATAGTATAGCAGCGGTTAATTTGAAAAATAATTACGTACCGGTAAAACGAAAAATATTTATGCAATCTCTTACTACATTTTCACAGTTGCGTATAATTTTAACCTACTTTCAAAACAGGAGATATGTTTTTTATATTTAGATTTAGTATTTAGGTAGCCTCCGAGGGTCTTAATTATTAACTCATTTATTGTCAGATTCACAATCCATATACAAACTTAAAAATAAATGTCACAAAACAAAATCACACATAAAATCAAATAAAATTAAAAATAGAATAATATAACTTAGGGATATTAAAAAATAATAATATTAAATACAAAATGAAAACTTACTAACCTAATGGACATTTATAAGGATATAGACCCCATCAATATCTTCATCCATTTGTATTGGATGGGACAGTCCAGACGTGAAACAATCATTTTCAGGATGCCGTTGCTACTGGTTCGCGCACCCTGAAGTAGGGAAGCGACTTTTTTGCGAATAATCGCATGAAAGCCGTCCGTGCGCGCCTCCGCGCTGCAAAAGCGAGGCAGCCGCATCAGCATCCTGAAAATGTTGTTTTACTGGACACGTAGAGCGCTGGCTGCCCGTCGGGTGCAGTTGAGCCAGAGGCTACTCGAGTAGGACTGGCAGTAGGCCTTAAATAGAGTGATTTTTACTTCTCTCGAGCAGCGTGCGAACCTACGCGCAATCATGTTTCCCCGTACAGCCAGCGCTCTACGCTCCCTTTCAACGTCTGCGTCATAGCTTAGGGTCTCATTTACAATATGTCCCAAGTATTTAAATGCATCAACTACCTTCAGAGCCGCACCATTGAGCACTATCGGCGGAACATAGGCAGGCCTTACTTTTTTTTTTCTCCACTTTTCCACTTAAAAGCGCTACCAGGCCAGGTTCAATTTCAATTTATTTTTTTAGAATGAACAAAGACATAATATGATATAATAAATAGACATAATATCTGCTCACCCAACTTGCGGCAGACAGTCGAGCATATGCGAGTTCGTGGGTGCTTAGTCCGGCTCTGATATACCGTCATATGTTCGACTGGCTGCCGCAGACTGCCTAGAGCGCAAGGACCCTTAGAGCTTATATGAGTACAACACAAAGCTAAGAAAACATCAAGGGCGCTAGCAGCGCCTCCTGCAGAACAATTACACTGAAGTGCGATCCCCATCGCATGTCCAGCGTGGAATTATAGCCCCTATGGGAAAAAAGACGCTTATCAGGGGAGGCCTACGTCCAGAAGTGGACTAATATAGGCTGTTTAGGTGAGGTTGAGGTATTAGAGATTTACCGCTCTGCGAACAGTAGCCACCAGTAGCTATCTGAACCTTATAGCTGGAAGGCTGGACATGAACTGCGCTTTTATGAAGCATTGGACGCACACTCATAATACCATGCGTCTGTAAATGCAGGATGTGTCCCTTCCCCTTAAAATGTTTTATTTTTAGTTTATAAATTATGTACTTCTCTGTATGTAACTCTCTATGCCTGTAACATGTACTTTGTGAAGCTAAAATAAATAAATTGAATACCTTGACCGATGTGTGTAAACCATGAAATTGACCAGCTTTTGATATATTTCACCGCCTGACTAAATACGCCATCTATCACAAAACTATTGAAAATGTACAGTTCTTCTTAACATGACATTGTTTACTTTGTTTCAGCTGGCTTCAGAGCGAAGTGTGCCGCACGTCCGGCCCGAGACGCCGCGTCAGCTCACTCACACCCACGACGAAGACTGTTCCGATGATGAAGAGGTTTCCAAAGCGCAGGGCAAATAGAACCTTGCGTTTACCACGCGTATCGCCTTTCGTTCCGTTCGGAAAACAAGATGGCAACGCCTACAGTGATACCATTATAACATCGCACTGATAAAAGAAACTATCGTCTCGTATTTTAGAGACGTTTTGAAAAAAAAGCGCCCTTTGGCCGTTGCATTCTCAGTTTGGACGCGGTCTAAGCGGTGTCGAGTCCATTTGTTGTGATTATTGTGATCGGTTCCATGAGGGTATGGAATGTACATACGGTTGAGCCAATTAAAATTGCGTTCAAGTATGAACGCTGTTATTTACTCCAATACGATATATAGGTAGGTATAGGCGGTAGTAACAGGGCGTATTTCCCGCGTTTATTCTTGTTTCGCGAGAAACGCCCGTTTTAACCGTTTTGGCTTTTATGTTTTGTTATATGTGTGAATATTTTATAGAATTATTATGTTATTGTAATACCAGATTTTATTTCTGCTTTTAGATGTTTCAAAATGTTTTCAGCATTCCAATGTGCGAAGATCAAATTGTTCATGTTACAGTCAATCTTAATCAAGATCAATTATTATGTATTAACGTTAAAGGTTAACATAGCATTTTGTTATTTTTAAATGTAGTAAATGCAGATTGCCTAATTTTTCCTCGTTACTAGAGCGGCATCATCATTATCCTTTAATACTTCAAGATACCACATCTTTATTGAGTTTGAATTTCAAATACCTTTAGATTTTTTACTCATGTGGATTTATTATTTGAAACTTACTTGAAGTGATTCCATTTTGTACGTAATACAAGATTTCTAGTATGTATATAGAAAGCAATAAAATATGTTATAAACCATGAACTTATTTTATTTACTTATTGGTATCTTGTAGGTAGTTTATATAGATCTCTTATAAAAATATGTTCTGTTCAATAAATTATACTTAGTGCAAAACCTTCTTACAATAACAAGTCATCGAGGTATTCTTGGAACTCTTCTTCTCTTGATTTTTCTTCTGTTTCTTGTACACCTGGAAAACGAGATAGATATGAATTAACGTGGAATCACTACATAGTACAAAACAAAGTCGCTTCCCGCTGTCTGTCTGTCCCTATGTATGCTTTGATCTTTAAAACTACATTTTGATGCGGTTTTTTAAGTAGATAGAGTGATTCAAAAGGAAGGTTTATAAACGATTTGACACAAAGATTTCCACCACGCGGGCGAAGCTGCGGGGCGCAGCTAGTTTAGAATAAACTTCCAAGGCACTAGATGTAAACCGCTTTCATTCCTTCATAGCGCGACTACTTACTAGGTATACCTACTCTGTTTTAGACAGTTTTAAAATCCAAAATATTTGATATCCACTAAGACATTGGTGAATTCTGACCTAACAAAAACTGATGCCTACGACAGAAAACACAAAGTTAAAAGTAGTACGGTAATAAACAAAATCTAAAACACAAACTTTAAAAACGCATTATTTGCAGATGCAGTGAAATAGGTTTAAATTCGAGCTCATAAACGGACGAGGCGAATGAATGCAAAACCAGAAATGGTTTCGAACTTCTGCGATCTACCTCGATGATACCAGGCAAAATTGCTTTGGTAAATAGATACAAACCTGTATATAAATGATACAAACATGTACAAAAAATATTAAATGATGCGATGAATACCATGTGTAGTGGCAGCATTATTATGCCAAAATACGTCAATGCGATAGGTACCTTTCTTCCATAAAGATTGATCAGTCTCAGTAATCATGGTTTCTACAGCTTCTGTAGACGTAGTAGGTTCATTTTCAGGAGTTTTCGGAGAAAATTCCTCTTCTATTTTCTCCTTATCGGTACTTTGCTTTTTCTTGGTCTTCTTTGCCTTTTTATTAATTTTCTTCAGTCTTTTCACCTCTCGTTTCTTGGATTTGTAGTTCAGTTTCTCGGAGCATTCTGGGCATAAGCCTGAAAAGTTAAATAAAGGGAATAATAATAGGGTTTGAAGATTTTGGTCCTGACATAGGCAATAACCACACTCCTTTTTTTTCAAAATCGCGGCGCACGATAATTAATTATAGAGTCTAACAAAAAGTAAGAACCTTTAATCACAGAATATGGAAAAAATATTTTTATAAGTTCCCCAAGGCACCTACGTGGATTGTCTAGCAATATTTATTTAGGTACTTAATATACTTTGGGGCTTTTTTTATCATTACCTGCCAGAAAGATGTGGTAGGTTGTTAAATGACTTTATTGGTACCAAAAAACTGACAACTAATATGCATGACGGTATTTCATAAGAATGATACATAGGAAATACCTTGTCTGGTCTCGGTGATACACAAATATCTGCAGATCATGCTAGCCAACAAATTTTTCCCGCGTAGGGAATCGAACTCGCAGCTAAATGAACTCACGTAATTTGACGAGAGCATTCTTCTTTTCTCTGTCTTCTAGATAGGCAAAGTTCACTTCCCAAGATTTGAGTGCCTGATCGCTGTTGCATTTCTTGTTGCCGCATTGGAACTGGCCTTTACCCATCACCACCTCTTGCTCGATCCGCCATCTTAGAGCTACCTAGAATTTTGTTAATTACTGCCTTACGATGAACGGTATTGTACAGTCAACATCAAAAATTGGGCTGATCTAATCTGTTAATGATTAGATGTTAATTATTATATATATTATTTAGCAATATAATATTTAGCAATTATATGTTTATGAATAGGTGAAGCTTTTATATAGTTCTAGAACAATAATTAGGAATAAAAAACGCAATTTGTAAAACAAGCCAGTGAAAAGTTGGACTGGTTAAAGTTGTGATTTTGGTACAAAATAAAACTCCTGTTAGAGATGATCCGGAGGATCAATGAATGAATATATCACCTGTAGAAAAAATATGTTACAACAGATTACTTCAAAAATTATTGTTAAAATGTGTATTTTTTAATAGATCGTCAATTTACTTCCTGATAATTTAATAAGGTTAGGGTGACCGCAAAGTAGGTTTATTTTTAGGACAAAAGTAAAAATAATACTGTTGACTGCTCGTATTACCTACGTACTACGGTTTGCTCCCGGGAATTCACGTTATGGTATTATCTATTTATCTTCCGGATCATCTCTCAGTTAAGTTTTATTTTGTCAAATTCTCTACTTTAAGCAGTCATAACTTTTTACTGGCTTGTTTTAGAAATTAACGGCTTTATTTGTCATCGTTCTAGAACTTTTACAAAAGCTACACCCATTCATAAATTCAAAATTGCTTATACGAGTAATTCCTAAGATAATATGAGCATAATGTTGCACGTACGACGGACCACCTTCTGCATTTGATTTTGTTTGTTCCAGTCAACGGAAGGGCTGTTTGTATTGTTTTTGTAATTTACTCCAACAGATTATTTATTCAATGTTGTCATTCATGGAATCTATAAGCTTTGATAATTTAATGAGATATGACGATCTCCAAGCCACGTCTGGCCACGTTTATCTAGTTGTAACTATAGACTGGATACCTACTTTTACAAATTAGAGACTAGGTAAACAAATGTTTCAGAACATTTACTAATGAATAGCGTAATCGAACTTATGAAATTCCAATTTGGACCCCCAGTCGTACCTAAAGGACAACATTTGGTCACTAGCTAAATAAACCTACAACACGAACTTTTTATAGAACAAAATCCCTGCTGTAATCGAGCCAGTGGGTTGAGATGGAGGTCGTCTTGGGCTAGAGCCAACGGCGATGCCTATTTATAAATAGATCAGTACTTACCTACCTCCTCGCTATAAACACAGCGTGCTGCCTTTGAAATAAGGCAACTCGATGCCACTGCGCACTTAAATGGGTTATCAAGTGAGGTAAACTGTCCTATCGTGTACAGGCCTTAGCTTGTTCGACCTTTGGCCTCTTTAAGTAGGTTGGAAAAGTACTGCCTTGGTATTAACTCACATTGTATACTCTGTCGTAGGTAATATAATGCAAACCCAGACGTCCAGTTTAAGTACCTATATACATATGCGTGAACATTATATTTATAGGTATAATTTATGAGGCTCTAGGCCTCTTATACGGTACGGCTAATGCGTATGGGTCCAAAGCGTAACTATTTAACAAATTCCCTATGATAAAATGCAAATGCAAATGCATTTGCCCCGCCTCGGTCTTATAACCTACATTCATTAGTACTTCCTGTCGAGGCACCACGATCGCGTGTTTAAATTTATATTAGGCACAGCTAACTACAGCCAGGGAATAAAGCCAAATGGTGCATTTGATATCTAGCTACCTGTCTTAAAACATACGGAAAGAGAATTCTAAGATGAAATGTAATCAGGTTATAAAAACTTTGAAACTATCATCATGGCTATTAAAACAATAGTCATTCATAACGGGATGATAGAATTGGTCAATGAATTTTCCAATATTTCGGCACCGTTTCATGCGCTATGATCAACAATAACTGAAGGCGCTTAGAGTAAGTTTTAATTGGATTTCATATTTATAAAACCTTTACATACCAACTAACAATTTGACGTAGAAAGTAAAGACAGTTATGTATGTAGTGTGTGCGTTTCTGTTCTAGGCATCTATCTATAAATCTATCGTTACAAAAGCAGTAATAACGGTTATCTAGCTTGTCTGCAACAATATTATACAAAAACGCTAACAATGCATCCTATGCATTTCGTTATTGATTTTGCTTTAGTAGGGCGGCCTAACGGGCAGATGTGCGTTACTACTGTACAGCCGCGCGGGTGAATGCTTGCAGCTATATTTAGCCAGCCTACAAAGGCAATACGGCCTTTGTGCTCTCCCCAGTAGGAGCAAACAACACAAAGGAAGGTCTCGCGGGCAAAAAAAGGCAATTGACTCACATAGGGGACCGTCCCCATCTCAGCCTTAGCATAGGGGGCCAGCATCACACGAATAAATTATTTTAATGTTGCCTTTCGTCTGTTCGGGTTATTTTGAAACGTGGCTTCGTTTTAATGAGATTAACTTGTTTATGCATTTTGCTAGAGACGTAGAGCAGATGAAATGTATATAGATAAGAAATTCTGGGCAGCCTGCAGTAAAATAAATATCGTTCACATTAAGCTTACCAACCTAAGATGTCATTATGGTAGCTTATACATATACAATGATATTACCGATAAGCCTTAATTATAATGAATAATAAACAGAGTAGGTACCTATATAGGTTTGTTGTGGTACTTAACAACGGCAGTAGGCATTAATTAGGTCTGGTCGATTCGTTAACATGACGTAGGCTACAAAGCCTTGACGAAGATTATTGACTCATTCATATTTTGAAGAGTTTTTACGAGGTAATGTTTAGATAAGAACTTACTTTGTTCTCTTTGAACCTAGTCAAGTCGCAAATACAATACTCCTTGAACAGTTTATCGTAATATTTCCTGGCTAACTGCTTTTCCCACGTATCAGCGACATCGTCATCTTCCCAAAGAAACTTATGGTTTTCTCTAATAACATCAAGGTCTGTTTTATCCTTTGACGTGTCCCGTTTGAAAAGCTCCGTGGATCCCTTCGTGTTCAAACAATAAACATTAACTAGGTACTTATGCAATTCATACGGATTAAGGTTACGCAACCTTGCAGACATCGTTAGACGCTACCGTAACCTAGAACAAAGGGAAAACGACTGATTTAGTTCTGAAATAAAACATATTGACTTGCAACAAACAACTCTTTAATAAAATCCAAAATTATTATTATTACATTTTTCATAAAATATGTATGTATAAAACTAATTGTCATGATGAATGTATAACAAGGTGCAGTTTCAATAAATTACTACAAAATTGTTGTTCATCAAATTAATAAATAATATTTTTGTGCGTGAGTTAATATCTACTCTGAATATTAATGTCAGTCTTGTAGATTTTTGTGTATTTTTTCTCATTTGGCTCAATATCAATAACTTAAATCTATAAACAAGTCATGCATGTTATACATCTAAACCATTGTCTAAATATAATAAATATATTTTAAACTATTCATATTATTGCCTATGTCAATATGATAAAACTAGATAGATATATTGTAAGACTAAACAACCAGTAAAATCGAAAGTGGCACAGTCAAAAAAGTGTATACCTTTGGTTTAGTTTAAACATAGCCAATCAATGATAAGCAATACAAGTTTATCAATAAATCTTTGGAATTTTCAATGTCCTGGGGACTATTTAGGCTTTTCCCACACTAACATTAAATTGTGATGATGGTTGCACTTACATACAGATAGTTAACATAATTATAAAGTCATTGGGCTAGCTTACATTCCTTACAATAGGTAACAGGGGGCTATAAAAATGACTTCATTTAGTTTAGCAATAGACCTATCTACAATTAGAAATCTTAATAAAGACAGCTTATATTGTCTAAGTTTTGAATTATTATTACAAATTATTTACATTATATTTGGTATACTAATAGTGAACATTTAAATATAATGATAGGCACGTAAGAAGTTATTGCTTTGGTTAAAACACAGTTAATTTAATAGTAGTAGTACTTATCTAAAATTTGGCAAAGTTTTACTAACTGGTACATTATAAAAAATGTAAAGTTTTACAAAAATATATTACTTAAAGCTTTTTGTATATGAATGAGGAACAAGTATTAAAAAGGTGTGACAACTAGAAGGCCTCATATTAGTATTAGACATTTCCTTTATCTAAAACAAACATTACAATAAGGCTATCTGAATCTTTGGCCATTGGCCTATATCCACAATGTTAAGCTATCACTTTATCATATCTAAAAGGCAACTTTGGATTAAGATATGTGTAAAAACCTTATTGTAGAGCACCTGAAAAGGCAGTTTTCCCTACAAGCTAATATTATTGTCTCAAACATGCAGTTGAAATGATAATGATTAGTTTTAGTTATAAATAAAAGCAACTACAGCAGCACACATGAGTTTGAAAGCTCCCATAAAAACACAATAAACACACCACATACTGACTAAATTATGAACTAGATCATATTTTGGTATAAAATAAACAAACATACAACTAAATTTTTGGCAAATAGAGAATCTGATATCATGAAAGCCTTAAATAAGAAGAAAGGCAAATACAGCAGAATTTACAGAATAAATTTCTAATCCATCTGCACTCCAGGTGAAGAGGGACTATGAAATTGTATCAACCATGTGTTTTTTCATGTTTCTTCATATTGTCGGAGCGTGTGAAAGCCTTGTCGCAGACACCACAATAGTAAGACTTTTGTTTGGTATGGACTGTCATGTGCCGGGAGAGTTCGCTCTTGGTGACAAACTTTTTCTCACACACCGTGCAGGCATGCTTCCTCACATTCAGGTGGAACTTCATGTGGATAGACAGTGAACTGGACTGGGAGAAGGCTTTGTGGCAGAGCTCACAGACAAAGGGTCTCTCACCCGTGTGTTTACGAAGATGGTTCATGAACCCTGTCTTGGTGTAATCCTTCTGGCAGATGTGGCAGAAGCTAGACTTTGAGTCAAGCATTCCAGGGAAGTGACTATTCATGTGTTTTCGGAGTTCCCAGTAACTGGGGAATTTCTCTGAGCAAACATGACAGGGGTATTTTCTTTCTTCAGTTGTCTTAGCAGTACATTTATGAGAGGCAAGTAACTGTTCACTAGTAAACATCTGATTGCACTGGCTGCAGACATGACTAGCCTCAGGGTCGGTTGACAATGTCACTTCCAGGTAGTTCTCAATAGACATGACATTCCCATTGGAACTGTCTGCATCATCAGCTATTTGAGACATTATCTGTTTACTTTCGTTTTCTTTGGTTTCGTTATTTTTCTCTAAATATTCTCTGTAGTCCAAGGTGTCTTTGCCTGAATTGTTGTTGTCAGGCTCAACGAGATGTAGAACGGGCGATACGCTTTGTTCCCTGTCAGGAGAAGACATTTTTTCGTTGTCCGAGTGATCAGGACGCGAAGAGCCATTGTTATCGGATTCCCATTCATTTTCCACTATTTCGACGTCCGAATCAGATTCCTCTGCGCTGGAAGCTGTGTTATTCACTAAGTGGAATCCGATATCATCGAAACGCAATACGTTTGGAGGGAGTTTCACCCCAACTATAGTCTGAATCGCCTGCCATGAGAGCTCCTGGGGGTTGTTCTGCATTATTAGATCGCACTACTCTAACCTATAAACGATTTCACTGATTACTACATTGTTATAATGCATTATGTACTTACTTAAAGGAAAAGTATATTTACCTTGTCCGTGACGACCCGAAGCACTTTAATTTAGATGACACTCCTGATTTCTACATCTAAAAATATTATGCACTGGCACTACAAAATTACAATGGAGTTCACTGAAGTGCTGCCAACTAGGTGCGAATCATAATTGTTACAGTATTTTTTTCCATGTTTCTCTTTATTGGATGTCTAATAAAAAAATAAAATAACTATTTTTTTTCAAAATAAAACATATTTACACAAAGTTGTCGCAAGAAATTATTAAGCCAATGATTTTAGCTACCTATCCTACTTGGGTTTTCGATTTATATTTACAGATACAAAGTAGAAGCGCAAGACACGACACGAGCTTAGGCCATATTAATAAAGTTTCGCTTGATAAGGCAGTTTATGGACAAAGTTGGCAGTACTACGAATTTTAGCTTTGTGATAATAGTGTTGCGCCTGTGCTTTGTGTAGTTCGATGCATTCGCATATAAATGTATGTTTGATTCGATTTCAAGGTGTGTCCAGATTAATAGTAACATGTTACTAGTATTTATCATATTATTAAGTCATACTTGCTTCTGCCCGCAGCTTCACACGCGTTCATTGGAATAAAAAACAAACTGTTATTGCAAAAGGTGCATTTTTTCAAATTAATGTACCTATATAGATATTATTTATTATATAATTAATGTATCTAGCTATGAAGATAAAACACATGAATAATACCTATCTAATAAATCACAATAACAAAAATGACTAAGACTGCCTAAGACTTTACCAACTTTTTTCTGATATTTAATGATATTTTATTGTCTATGTCTGGATATTCTCGTTTGATTATGTTTTGAAAAAACACTTTAGGTGGGTAAAGTGTTTTTCGGTAATTTAATAGTTTATATCAAGATTTAGTAGTTGAATGAAGCTTTTCCAAAAACTGAAAATTGTTAGACCATGAGTAAGTATACTGAAAGGAGAGCGTTTTTTACCGTGACACCGCGCATATTTTGATGTGACATTCCATTCACATGCTGTTCTCTCCCGAAATATCCTCGCCATTCGTAAAAAGGGTTTCGTTTTTACTTTTGTAGAACTCCTCATTGGATTGCAGACAGAACGCAAAAAAATATATATATTGAAATCTGGGGAACTTAATTTTACAGCTTTGTCCAGCTGGACGTACAACAAACCAAATTTAGATATAAAAATACGTTTTTGCGATTCAATAAATGAAGCTTTTATTAATCTTCGTGTTGCACTTCCGGGCTATAAATACAAGACACAAGGCCTTTGTTTTGTTTTTTCATCTTAAACCGAAAACATCTCGACTTCGTGATTGATTAAAGATCGTGCTCAGACATCCCTTTAAATCCAAACATTTATTGTCAACGTCAAGAGTTATAAACGCGCTTGTTATGGTCCATCTGATGTTGCCATCAAATAATTTTTAGGCATGATTCAGCTTGTTTCAGGCCGCAATAATCCGTCGCGCGTCGTCGCGTCGTCATCGCGTAGGTATCTCTTCGCGGCCGGGGCGGCGCGGCGCGGCGCGGTGCGGTGTGGCGCGTCGCTTCGTCGTCGTCGGTGTCGTAGTCATAGTGTCGTCGTTGAAGTGGACAACAATTTTGTGTGAAAGTCTCCACCAAAAACCCATAGGTAGTGTTCATAATATTTGTTACCCATAATCTTAAATTAACCACATTATGTTAATAAAATATATAATTTAAGATTTTGTTGAGCTTTGTTTGGAAAAATTATAACGAATGATGAACTGAATAAACGTTAATTTATGACAACTTAGCCTTTTAGTTACCTACCTTACCTAACTCACATGAATAAGTACAGTGTAGGTACCTACCTACAGAATTTATGGTAATAATGTATTACAAATTGCAACGTTGACTGCCGAAATCACATCATAATGTGTTTTTACGAGTGACGCATGGTGTACACTCAATGCATGTTTGTCAGGCGTAAAATCCGCACATCGCAGCGGCTGAAAAAACACTGTGTGAGTCAGCACAGCCGTAACGTATTTTTCGAAAAAAACACCTGTGCGGCGCAACACAACCGCGCTGTGTAGAGTGCCATCACGAATGGCTTAGGTTAAAAATAATAATAGGAACAGTCTACATGCTTACTAAAATGTAACTAAAAAGAATACTTTACATGTCTTTAAGTTTAGTTGTTATAGTTAGTTATAGTAACTTAGTTGTATCTATAATGCTACTGGCTCATTATTGACTATATTTCATTATCATCAAATTCGATGGGTTCGAAGTGAAAGACCCAGACCGCGATATTTTTATACAGAAGTTGGCAATCATAATCGGTCGTACCTACCTACCTACACTCTTTGTATTGTACTGACTGACTGTGTCAATCAATACATTCAACTGTCATGTCATGTACAGTACAGAACATCCATGTTTGTTTGTTTTCCCATGCTTTGGCAATGTTTTGGTTTTGTTAGGTTTTGATTGCCGGCAAAAGAATTTCGATAAACGGAAAGAGAAGCACTTCTTAAACTTAACACCAGTATATCAGCATACTTAGTCAGATTTATTTTGGTGTCCAAACATGGATTCCTTAGACAAATTGCAAGAGTTTTTGAAGACCAAACAAAATTTTAAAAACTTTGTGAATTGTTCCGAGGTTCCTCTTATTTGCAAAACGGAGCCCTGTAAACTCGGTGTGGATGAAGCTGGCCGAGGACCTGTGCTAGGTTAGCTTTCATTTTTTAAATTTTATCGCTATTATGACCTTATTGAGCACAACTTTCTACAGCTTCGACGAATTCGTAGTTAATGTTAAGCGATATTTATAATTTATTATCATTTAATAATTTATTATTATTTTAATCTAGTTATGATATTTTTAATTTGAATGTTGATTGAATTAATTAAATACTCTTAGGTACATGGTAAGGTACCTCTAAAAACCCATGACATGTAATGATTATAACTAACTAATAAAGGACTATAATGACTATTATAACATAATTATGTAGGTACCTACATTCCCTAAACTTGCTAGTAGATCAGGGCAACCCAGAAACACAAGTACTTACACAGATTATTACTTTCAGGTCCAATGGTGTATGGTGTGTCATATTCTCCCCTAAGCAATGATAAAGTTCTCAAAGATCTAGGCTGTGCTGATTCAAAAGCTCTAACGGAAGCGAAAAGGGATGAGATATTTACTAAAATGCTGTCAGAAGAAGTGGCGGTCAATAGTGTTGGCTGGGCATGTGAAGTTATTTCACCTAACTATATATCCAACTCCATGTATAAGAGAGCAAAGCACTCTTTGAATGAGGTATGTGATTGTGCATAAATGATAATAATTATTTTTTACCCTAAGAAGTCATGTTATTTAAAGTCATTTTATGGTGAGGTAACTACAAAGGGCTATCTAAAACTAGTGGGTGAAGGTTGCCACTAACGAAGATGGCCATATAGAAGTTCCAGGTTGAGATAGTGGGATGAGCTCAGGGATGGCTCTACCTATTTAATAAAGAGTGTGCATTTGCTGAGGACCAAGATGAGTCGAAGGAGGGGAGGGAGTTCTTTGCAGTGCATCTTTAGAGTGCGACATTCCAGGCTAACGATATATGGTCTAGCTATACCCAACCCTAGATTGGCATAAGTTAATTATTGCCTATGATAGTTCACTGCTGGGCATTTGCTGTAAATTATGGTGATGAAAACCATATCCCATATCAATAACCTGTTGAGTCTACTCACATTGTTCTCTTAAATAGCTTATTCTACTATTAAAAAATGTTACCTGCTTAATCAGGTATGGGCCCATGGCCATACATGTGTGATGTATAATGCACATGCACATGTATATTGTGTCTATATAAGAAAAATGGATAGACACACAAGTTATAAATGAAGTTATGTTGGAATTCCATTCTTTGAAAGTTGTGGAATCTTTTGTTTTTCTGAAAAACCTTATAATAGTTAGTAAGTTTTCTTGAAACCTTTTTTTTACTGAATATATTCTTAATAGATTAAACAGAGAATAGATAAAACAAGCATTATCATTTGATGTTGTGATTTTCAGGTGTCAATGAATTCAGCAATTTCACTCATAAAGCAATGTGCAGAAAATGGTGCCAACATAACAGAAGTGTATGTGGACACAGTCGGGCCCCCTGAGAAGTACCAAGCAAAGTTGGCTGAAATATTCCCCACATACAAAATCACAGTAAGCAGCTTTTAAAAGCTTAATTATCATAAAGCTAGTTTTTCTTCTCTGAACTACACAAGGCACTTAATAAAAGGGATAAAGGATTTACCATAGAGAGGGGCACTTCTTTTTTAAACAACGTGCTTATAGGGCAGGCGCTCATAAAGTTAATTATTGGTACTTTTGCCACTAAATATACTAACTTATAAAAAGAGAGTAAAATTGAAAATTTTATGAGCACTTTACTTTCTAGTTTAACTTATTCAATAGATAAGCAAATAAAATGTACTAGACACATTTTATATGAACATACTAGTGGTTTCTTTTCACTTCTTCCACTGGTGGACAAAAAATTGAAGTGAACATTAAAATAATCTTATTTGATAATAATTAATAGTATAAAGTATGACTTGTCTAAGTGCTTATTTGTAAACCTAAATAAATAAAAACTTTTGACTTTGACTTTGACTCTTAGTTCGAGGAGTTAATAGTACAAGTCCTACAAGAATCCATACCGTCTATGCATGTTGCAGGCCGCAAGCTTAACTAACTTTTGGACCGACGACCTTTGCGGCGTAAAGGGCGAAGGTCAGCCTGTGTGACATTAGTATTTTTGGCCTATCTTCTTGCGCTGGAAAAAACATGTTTTTTTTTGCCTTAAATAAATGGAAAAACTGTATGTTGATTTATATATCCACAGGTGGCAAAGAAGGCTGATTCAATATACCCCATAGTATCAGCAGCCAGTATCGTCGCCAAGGTGACCCGAGACCATGCACTGAAAGTGTGGAAGTTTCTAGAAGGTTTGGAAATGGACCACACTGAGTTCGGCAGTGGATATCCTGGAGGTATGCTTGAATTTCAAATCACTGTCTGTGCTGTTTTATCATCTCAAATCCAAACTCTCCCAAATGCTGGGGATATGCCATAAACACTACGCTTGGTTCTGCAGGTGGTTCTGTTACTGTACCTGCCACCTAGTGGTTATCACTTAGTCGCCTCCGACAATACCCATAGGTGGACTCTGTTGTTAAGAATTCTTAAAATACAAAGTATTCTCCATTGTACTAAATATAAATAATGCTGGGCAATTCATACAGTATCATCTAGCCCCAACCTAAGCAAAACTTGTGTATTGGGACTAGATAACTGATAATACTTTATGCATTGTACTACATAGGTAGATAGATATTTTTTATTATAAATAACCTGAAAAAATATCAGCAGATCGTCAAAACTTTTCTCCCGAAGCGGGAATAAAACCCGCATCCTTCTGATTCGCAGGCAAATGATTGAGAAGAATAAAATGGGATCCTAAAACTAAGAAATTGACGAACGCGCTGCCAATTCTATAGGTGGATTTAGGCCAAACTAACGAATGCTTTCTATGCCACTCCGACAAATTATGTTTCTGTAAACAGAGACAGAGCATTCTTTCGCAACACGATTGAATCCTGATCAGAACAGTCAACTGAAAAAATTGCTTTAGAAGGTCTGAACTTTTGAATAAAGACGCTTGTATTTTATAAGTTTTTGACAATGTTCAATTTTACGCAAACTCATAATTAACAAAATACTTTTTATTTTCAGATCCGAAAACCAAGAAGTTCATTCGAGATCAAATAGACAACATTTTCGGCTACCCTCTTCTAGTCAGGTTCAGCTGGTCAACATCAGAACTGACGTTACTAGAGAAAGCAGCGATTTGCACCTTCGAAGAAGTAGATGACGATGGCAACACGAAAAAACCCAAAAAATCTATTAGTTCATTCTTCAACGCCAACTCAGAAAATGAAATTCAAAGGAAAAGACACAAGTTCTTTGAAGAAAGATTCCTAAGCACTGGTAACGCGTTTGACTGATATTGTAATGTAAGTAATAAATATAATTTTAAATTTTTTACCTTTATGTTTTTACTGTTAAAAGATTTTCCCAAAGCCATGACGAAGCTACACAGACAGATGAGTTCATAGATTGCACGTGAGACTCGCCTATTCCCCTCTCTCTCTTTATGTCTCGCGAAAAGTATTCCCAACGTCTCACGAGAGACGCTTCTATTGCTGGGCCATCATCATATGGCTATTTGAAAGCTAAAAGTGTACGATATTTCGCTGAGGAGCGTACGAATTATCATATTAAACTTCAATAGGTAATAGATGGGTTGAAATAAAATACTTAATGACCACTAAAGCTCATTAATCTTATTTAGTACATTTGCATACACTTATTTAATGAAAATTCATGAGTTTAGAAGCAGACTTTGTACAATGTAAGTGAAAATGTGTTGGCGACGCATTGCTGATCAGTAGAAATCAGGATTTAAATACAATTTATGCATTCGTCGTCTGTTTTACCTTACCATACACAATGTATTGTATTATTGTACTTATTGGAATGCCTCCAAGCAAAATTTTGTCAATGGAATTTGTGTATTTATGCCAAACTTCACCAACGAGAAACAGATTCATAAAAAAATATTGCCACGATTTTATAGGGACACCCAATGCGCGGCTTTTCCTTTTGTTTCGATAAAAGTGGCTATTGTATGACAGATGGTCGCTACGATAAAACTTTCTCGAACAAATTACGGCCTATAAAAGATTTCTTAAGCGATGAAAGGTCCCAAGTTCGGGGCAGGTCCAAGATGGCAAGAAGGTTAGTCGTCGGGGCGCAAGCGGTTCTTAGCTAGCTAGAGCTGATTTCATACAAACTTATTTCATGCTACGCGAAGTAACAAAGCTTTCAGTTGATGAAATTAGGAGAAGTAACTACTATTGGAGGTACGGTAGGTCGGTGGGTTTATTGGCGTTTGATTTAGTAAACTTGAAAAAGTCATAAGTAGTTTCTCCAAACTACTTTTATGACTTTTTCAAGAAATATACTTATTATTATACCTTACGTTTGTATGGAAGCGACTTAAAGCAGTGAGCTCCTAACGTAGTCACTTAGCATGCACCATGCGGCACACGACCACCTACTTGCCATGAGCAATGCGGAACGCCCAGCTCACTCTGAGAATTTAATTGTGTTCCATTATCATATTTAGATTCTTTTACTGTAAGTCAAAAGTGAAAACCGAATGAGAGCCAACGTCGCTTGTCATTCGTCAGCCGCGATCGATGGCGACAACTGCTTCTTGGACTTAGGATCTAGGATTTACAATATGGCGTTCAGACTGCTGCTACCGATACTGGCGCTAGGCGCTTGTGCATCCGCTATCATGGGCCCCAGCAACGGGACGAAATCAATGAAGACCGATACGTATTTGGACGCCTACTCTAAATCGAGAATTGAAGCCGAAAAGGCGA
This sequence comes from Eupithecia dodoneata, assembly GCA_947044415.1. Lineage (NCBI taxonomy): Eukaryota > Metazoa > Arthropoda > Insecta > Lepidoptera > Geometridae > Eupithecia > Eupithecia dodoneata. Next base: position 6,191,503 of record OX345665.1, read on the forward strand.
AGCAAGGAGTGATTATAGTGACCGCTAAGGATGGTGAAAAGAAGATTTCAAACCGCGATGACAGTTACAGTTCAGGTTCAGGATATGACTACACGCCTTCGTACTCGAGTGACAGCAGCGGGTTTAGCTCTGGGTCTTCTAACGGTTATCAACCGAGTTATGCCTCTCCTCCTGTGAAATTCGATACGGATATCTCTTACGACTCTCCTCCGAACTCTTACGGACCACCTTCAAACAATTATGGACCACCTTCGAACAGTTACGGGCCACCAGTTCAATCTTACGGGCCTCCGTCGAATTCTTATGGTCCCCCCGCGCAAAGCTACGGCCCGCCGGCCAATGTTTACGGGCCTCCTATTAATAAACCTCTACTACCTGTCTACGGACCCCCGAAACCCACCTATGGTGTCCCATACACAGCTCCTGGGTTCGGCGGATTCGGCATGGCGGGGTTTCTTGACAAACTCCATCTGAAGTTGGACATCCTGACTATAGCAAAGTTGATGTTGAAGTTCTTGATCTTCAAAAAGATCGTGACGATGATTGCTGTTGTGTGCTTCTTGTTGGTTATACCGAAGTTGATTAATTTCAAGAAGGATCAGAGCCCTGAGGGTAACCTCGATGAGGACAGGAAATTTGGTTCAGGTGAGTTTTATCATTATGTTTTTTATAGGCACTTAAGTATTTTTTTATATTTACAAGCAGAAAAATCCCATTATACACTCTTTTTACAGTTAAATAATTGTCTTTATCCGTCTTATAAATAATAATGAAATATATTGATTAACTGTTCTACTGTAAATGCAACATGCAGGAGCTAATAAATATCTTAGAATTATTACAATATGATAATTATTATATATTTTATGAAAATCTTAGTACGTTCTAATTACAATTTAAACGTTTACAAATGCTAGTAAAACAATATTAACGGAGTCTTGGAAGACCTCCCCGAAGCGGCTCAGGACCGCTTCATGGCGTCGTTAGAGGTCTATCTTCAGTAGTGAACGTACGCTGATAATGATGCAAACATTATTAATTTGTTTTATCATATAATAAATATTATCATAAAATATATGTTCTAATTGTTGTAATAATATGTGTTCATTGTTCATGCTGGTTGTGATCCGACTAAAACATACCTATGTACGTGTTCATTTGGAAATAGGTAACTTCGAAACAAACAAACATTATTTAGACAACGAGATATATAGATAAAAATTTTGACTGGAACAAACACCAGTTAAATTACAAACACCAGTTATATTTAATAATTTTCAATTTTCAAATATATCCAGTCAGTCATCTGGTACCCATATCACACTCCGTTTCTCCACTCCACTTCATTTTGCTTTGGGGATATTTCATCCACGTTAGGTGAGAAGAAAATGTGAAACTAATCGTCATAACAGTACCTACATTAAGTAGAGAATGTCAAAGCTCAAATGTCTCTTTCAGTGGTGGAACTAACATCAGCTCAACAGCTGCTTGAACGTGCGATCTCAGTATACGGCAGACAAGAATCCTCCTGCGGTGTCACGTGTCGAATGCGCAGGGTGCTTGACGATATCTACGAGTTTCAACCCTATTACAGGTCAGTAAGGGTCTTAATATAATATTTATATGTTTTTTTGCTAAAATGGGAAACACAATGTTATTAATAGATACTAACTTACAGAAGCAGGCGATAAATTTTGTACATCGACCTTTGGAAAGAGACAATCGGCTAATTTCGGTTTAGTAGAGCGTTATCTCTGTCGCACGTAATAGCTGTTAAAACAATTAAATTAATTAAAATTGAGCTTTTAGGAGTAGTGTTATGTCCTTTGGCGAATTAAGCTCTTATTGTCAATAACTATTATAAATAATAAAAATTATGTTGCAGAAAATGTTGGAATATCCTGAAATGTTAGATATGTAATATAATATAAGACATCTTGAGCAGAAAAATAACAATGTTTTCTTATAGCAGAAATATTTATTCTCAACAGATATTTATTGCGGTTATTGCGGAATGGTCATAAAATACCTACAGAATTAAAAATAGCATTAGATGAGGAAATTAAATAACCCGACGTTTCTCATAAATGTTACGGTATTTTTTTCAATCGATCCCTTTGCCAATTTTAAAGTTTCTGGCGGTTTTGTGGTTTCAACATCTATCACAGAATTATCGTAGTGCGAATTAGGTACTTACTGAAATGTTAGGAAGTCGAATGCCTATTTATGTATATTATAAGAATATAGTCCTACCAGCATCTCCCGCGGATTCGCACGCGTTTTTCCCGTATAAAAGGAGCCTATAACTTCTAATTAGTCCAGCAACATCTATGCAAAAATTCAGCTCGATCCGTTCTGTAGTTTTGGCGTGAAGAGGTAACACACTTCCATGCTATTGTATCTACCCTAACATACATCCAAATCTTTGTATTTAGAATATTATAGAGATTATAAATATTCAAAGTGTTTTTTTATAATTTCAGGGGAGATGCGTCAAACTTGATCAGTTCATCGTGAAGGAAGAAAGGTGCCATAAAATTTCGCGGGTATTCTAAAACTTAACTCAAATCTGTGTCATGTTTGGAATACTGGCCTTAGTCTGCATTTGTAGTCATAAAAATTTAATAACTTCTGTATATTTTTATATGCGTAAGAAATTAGATATATAGAGTAACTTAATAATTTATTCATAGGGTACAATTAAATTAAATTATTATTTAAAAGTATTTCGTTTTATTTCAAAATAATTTACCTAATACAAAATTCTAATCTTTAAATTAATTAGAATTTGTATTTCATTAAAATTTTATATTATATTATTATTTGTTTATTATCAGGATTAATCATAAAATTTTCATTAATTTTCACATGACAACGGCCGACATAAGGATATGTAATAGCTTAGTATCATGTCAAACCATACAATTATACGTCAAATTTTTGCATGATAAAGGCTTTCAAATCTTTGTGCAAGCGGAGCTAGGATTCAGTTATTGTTAAGATTTTCCTTAACAGAAGAAAATTTAAAGAAATTTTATTGAATAAGTGTGCTATTAAAAAAAACGTACTAAAAGTCAAGTGAAATTTGTACTTTCTCCTGTCCAGATTGGGAACAGGGAGTCAAGACCTTAAAACCAAAACATTGCTACGCATAGTACCGTATTGTACGCGACCGGCATACAAATAGGGAGGAAATAAGCTTGTCTTGCCTTGGTGTCTTCAATTGACAAGCCTCCTCTTTATTAGGAACTGTATGTATGGCTATAGTTAGATACTCGTACAAGTAGAGTAAGAGCGCACCTGTGTTTGTGCACACACTTGTGCACTATAATATGTCCTGCGCACTTGGCTAGACTTTGTTGTGACTGGCCGCGTGGTCGAAATTTGGCTGGGACTCAGGCTGGGAGGACATCATCAGATACATAATGTTTGTTTAATTAGACAATTATCAGATAACTAGCTGCGCCCCGCGGCTTCGCTCGTGTGGCAATCAATTTGTCAAATGGGTTATAAACCTTCCTCTAAAACACTATCTATTAAAAACACCGCATCAAAATCCGTTGCGTAGTTTTAAAGATTAAGCATACACAGGGACAGACGGACAGCGGGAAGCGATTTTGTTTTATACTATAGAATAGAGTGATGAAAAATTCTATCTGATGTATAAAATTTTCGTGTCACCGTGTTTGTAACAAAACTCCTTCGAAACGGCTTGACCTACTCTGATGAATTTTTGTGTGTATATTCAGTAGGTCTGAGAATAGGACGTAAACTATTTAATATACCTCATATTTTCAAGTTTCGAGGCGGGCGAAGCCGCGGGGCTAGGAACTAGAAAAAATAAAAAAATCGATTTTGAAGACGAAATAGGTAATTAAATGTGATTAAAAAACAAAAGAATGGACAGGATATAAACACTGGACTTTGTCGTGATGGAAAGTTGCAAGCACTCGCATTGATTTATTCAACGATCATTGTCTTGCATTTAGTTAGTCGACGACAGTATTGCGTAATTTAATTATATTAAAATTCTGTAAACGCGTGTGTTTACGGGAAAGTGGTGCGTCGCGTCGTCCTGAATTTTAAAGCAGTAGGTATTGTTTTAGTTTATGATATTAGCTTATGCCCAGGACTCGGACTATAAATCTATAAAATGTACGACTGTAAAAATTTTAAAATGTTTCGTTCTTTTGTATGCGCTGTTCGGATCTAATTCTAAGATCCCCAATCATGTCTGAACTGCCTAGGTATATGAAGGAATTAGGTAATAAGCCTCCCGGAAGTCTCGACTTTCAGACCAATTAGATCTTGCATATTTCCATAAATTCGTTCTTAGAAATCTGTTAATAGCCCGGCGCTCAGTTTCTATATGTGTACTGTGGCTCAGTTTTTATCCTTATTTCAATTGGATCCGCTTTACGCTTGCAGCCGTTAATTCTGACCAATTCAAGCAATTGAGAGGGCCAGTAGAAGTCTTTATTTGGATACGCTTACTCGGGTCATTTACCTTTTAAAGTTACGTCTTGAAATTATTACTTTGAATAACTAGCGATAGGTATCAAGTGAAATGAGATCATAAAACGCCCAAATAACCTTGCGGATAATAAAGTGTCACTTTTAACTCACAATATCATTATGAAAATGACCTTATTGTTTTAATGAGTTCAGTAATAGGCCGGTTAATTTTAGCGTTCGCGTTAATTCGTGGGATATTGATGGATCCGGTGCTGTGACGTCAGGTTCAGAGCAAGGTCGACTTTCCGAGATAGCCCTTACGGTTTAGATTAGATATATCTGAGGTTAAACAACAGATGTTGGCTTATCTTAACCGCAACTACATCTGATAGTGAAAACTGGCCTTAGATCTTGTTTTGTTTTCTAGTTGTATGCAATAAGGGCGGGGTCACATGACCGCGACCGCGAGCCAGGCACGACAATGAACTCTGCGGAAGCACTTGTCACGCCTGCGCCTGCGCCGAACAATGCCTGCATAACGCAGTCGATAACCACTATTATGTGTTATAGTGACTCGAATCTAGCACAGTCTAAAACGGAAGAACGGAAAGTGTTCCACCGGTATTCGACCGCGATTGTAAACCTGCTGATAATTAGTTCATGTTCCTATTAAAGAATTAGTACCTGATTGAAATGATAGCAAGGTATGGAAATGTGTTAGTAGTTCGATTAATACCTACCAATTTAATTGACATAGAACTTAACAATTACCAATATGATATTATATTACCTACTTACTTCTCTAGTGGAATTTATGCAGGGAAATTGACCCAAGAGAAAAGGAGGTGCAAGAGCACCTTCTTTTCTCTTCAATACGATTCTCTTCTATTAATTTGTAGGTCCCATCTACAAATAATAGATAAGTTATGAAAAATCAAAATAATCTTGCGGTTCACGCTAAATATTGTATTGAAGTTGGATGTAATTTGGCCAAAGACATGCCTAGGAAAAATAGGTGCTTAACTTATGTAGTGCATAGCCAGCCGCATGAAGTTAGATTAAGTTTAATTTTATTATCGAGAACTATTATAATTATAGAGTTTAATTTATTAAATATTTTTTTATAAACCTAGGTTTATATGTGGCCATGTAACTTTGATATTTTAAACACAGATCAGTAACAAAACCCTCTAGGTATATCATAGCATAGAGGGTATTTTATTTGTTAACCTCTGTTGCCCTATTTTTATAACCCTGAAAAACCTACTAGCACTTCATCATCACCATCATCATCATCATCAGCCTATAGCAGTCCACTGCTGGACATAGGCCTCCCCCAATGAGCGCCATAGCGCCCTGTCTTCAGCTTGCCTCATCCAGCATCTGCCTGCAGTCTTTCGCAGGTCGTCATCCCTCCTGGCCGGAGGGCGTCCTTCACTACGTTTACCGAGTCGTGGTCTCCACTCAAGAACACGTTTACCCCAGCTTCCGTTGGGTCTTCGCTAGATATGGTCAACCAATACCAGCACCACCACCAGCACTTGATAGTTCGAATTTCGGAAAAAGATCAAAATATCCTTAAAATCAAAAATAGCCGAGTGGGTTTTCAGGGTTAAAAGACCCGCTAAGCTATTGAACTTGGTCCCACCTACCCACAGTTTCCATTATGATAAAAGTTGTGCCGAATACCCTATATACTCTAAGTATAAGACAGAAAAACCCCAAAGGTGGAGACTAGTAGAGGACCTGAAACAACAAAGGAATAACCGAATAACATACTTTCAAAACGAAATAAAACAGCTCCAATTATAAACAACAATGGCTAAACATCGAGAAGTCCCCCCAACCGTAACCTCGATAGTCTGATGTAATCCACCATCAACCAGTTTGCTCTATTTAAGCCATTGTGCTATTGTCAGGATGGGCAGGTCCGAAGTCAAGTGCAGCGGCGGACTGGAACGGTATAAGAACGGAACTCACTATGGAATCTGCACGTGTGACTTGCACACGTGTTCAAGTGTTATACTTGTACTAAGACGTTGACGTAATAACAGTGTTTCTTTTGTACCTTCCGCTCCTCAGTGTGCGCTAGCCTACAGAAGAAAGCTCACGAAGACGAATTTTGAACTGTAAGTTCGTGAAAATCGATTATTTCTAAGCTCAGCGCCTAGCGCCTTGGTGATTTGTGTTGTGGGTACAGAGTGTTGTGAAATGACTGAAAACGGACTTGGAGCAAATAAATTTTGGTAAGTTTTTTTCTTAATTAGCTTTGTTTTCAGTAGTTAAGTATCTTAGAATACCGCCCGAATGAATGATGAACGTCTCACGTTGAGGGGGAAACTGCGAAGGGATTAATTAAGTTCAGAATATTCAATCAGTAGGTAACGTTACCAATTATGGCCTGTAGTGAGGATTAATTGATTTTACAAAACAATATCAGTAGAGTGGATGTAGGTAGAGCAATATATACATATATACAATACATGTCATGATCCCATAATTACAGAAAGTTACAATCAAATAATATAAACAAATTAGAACTAGTAGGTATTTACAATTGAGCTATGTGCAGATTGTTGGTTACTTATTACTTTGGTTGAATATGTTTTGAGTTATTAACATAGTAATAACATATGCAGGGTTTTTTTTCTTGCTACGGAATTATCTGCAATCATTATTGATTCTAGTTTTCCTATCTAGGTAATCTAAAAATCTAGTTAGTCATTCACGTGTTGAGTTAGTAAAGGCGGTAAAGGAATAAAATCGGCACCTACCTTATGTAGGTAAGAATTTTGGAAGATTCTAATTAAGGGGCGAACTTAACGGGTTTTTGTGTCAAACTAGGCCTAGATCACAATATTAACGGGATCCCCGTTATAAAAACTCGAATTACATAAAGTTTATAATTTTTTCTTTGGTTCCTCAAATGTGAAATAACGATAAAAAAAATATACGATAAAAATAATCATGAAAGTGCACTGTTTCGCACATAAATTAGGTTAGATCTCAGGAACCCTTCTGTTTATTGAAATGACTTACATATGTTTTCATTCGTAGGTTATTATATTACTTACTAATTGTTTGGTTCCATGAAGTTTCTTTATAAGTTGTCTTTTAAGTAAGCAAAACATGATTTTTGCACAAAAATATTCCAAAAATTAGGCTAAATTCCGCTCCTATGTATATGAACGCGAAATCTATGCCTATCCATTTCACAAAATGGCGCGCATTGCACCCTCTAAAGTCGTTGTTTAGATGTTGAACATCAAATTTCCAAACAGCCTACATGCTCATTGGGAGAGAAAATTACGTAACTTCGATAACAATAGTAGTTTCATTTCATACCTATCTGCACCTGATGCTATTAACTGTAAAGACACAATTTAAAAGCTTTAAAGCAATGATTGTCTTTTGTCTTTTCTTACAATTATCCACGGTGACGTCACAAATCTAGGCCTCCAGTATAAGAAAAACAAAAGGGGATCGCGCCAGCTATCATACATTTTTTCTTATACCTAAATACCTACTAAAAGTTGTAAAAAACAGTTAAATTCACATGGTGAAAATGACTCAACTGTATTTGTATAAACAAGAATGATTTTATCTCACGTTATCTGCTATCAGTTCTATCTTTGTAGGCATTCTAACAATGTTTGGTCGATCGTTTTCAGTCCATCACAACCTACTACCTACGCTACGCTCGGTTCTTCTGGCTCTACCAGATATTTCGATCTTGTATGACGTGCCCTGATATATCCGTTAGATGTTTATGTTTCTGTGATTTGTGGGTTTTGTATGTTTGGCTGAATTATCTCTACGAAGTTCTAGTTGTAAGCGTGCGCGTTCAATATCAAATGATTAGCTTTAGGTTATATATTATATCTACCTACGTACAACACGCAAAATCAGTTCCGCATTATTGTCGATCCCCTATCTGTCCAAATCATCAAAATAAATCAATCTACAGTGCTTCACAGTACGATCGTTTCCCGAATTATCATTGCCGATATTACCTACGGTTAGTTTCTTCGTCATAATACCGGTGATAGGATGTAAAGGTCACCACTCCGTGTTTTGGAAGGACGTCGTTCGATGCTAGAAATCGCGGCTGCTGCTTCCTCCGTGTACAACCAAATGTGTGTGCGAGTACAGTAATGTTAGTAATCTACGCTGTTTGTGTTCAGTGCCCGTAACGGGAGGCCGTGTCCCATGGAACACTTCATGTTCCCCGAACTAAAGTGCTTTTGAAAGTGTTGATAAGCTGTAACAAACAATTAAACTCTCGGCTCTTGGTAGTAAGGTTTAATATTAAACAATGTCTCTACCTCGGTCTTTCGATGTAGGTGAGTGATGATAACAGATAGCCTTAATGCAATTTGAGGTTGAGGACTTATATGTATAGCGGTGAATGAAAGGGCATTCTTTATTCTAGGGTCGTGTCATCTGGTCGGATTAAGGGCCTCATCAACTAAAGACTTTATTAGGGCGTTTAATTAAGACATCTTAGTCCATCGCAGACCCCAGTGACCTTACTGCATAATTTGATAATCTCTAGGTCACCCAAACGAAATTGTGTAACACCGTTTCCTGTCTTTGTTTCAGCTGGGTGGAAAAAGGCTGATCGGAGACTCACTCTTGCAAGCTTACCAAAAAAAATTACCAAAGCAACTTTTATCAATAAGATTAAATTAGTCAGAATGCCGGAGCTGGGGCCCATGATGCGAGCGCTAGAGCTACAGAGAGTGATCGAAGACAAAGTGTCAGAATGGCGAGAGAGGTCAGCTCGGGTCGCCGGCGCAAGCGTGGCCGACTCTTATCAACAGCCACTCAACTTCAAACGTCGCACACACAGACGCAAGAATAGCGCTGAAATAAACAGAATTATCGCAAAGTACTCAAAGCATAACAAGAGAGCGCACGAACCCTACGCTAAGCGCATCGCTCCTGAGCCACCCCCCACTCGCCCGCCACGGAACAAGAAATTCTCCCACACCAAGATTTTCTCCAAAAGTGAAGATAATCTCGCCACTATGGATATACAATATGATCCTTATCCCATGGATGAAGAGAAATCTGGCTTCAGCAAATCCAGATACAGCGCTAGAAGCTGCGAGGACGTCACAGCTTTCGTAGACGTCCATCACACAATGAGGAGCAAAAACTTCGAGCAAACGAGTATACTGAACGCAAAGCTGCCCCCGAGAAACCCACGCTCGAAGCTGCACAGCATCAGCGAGGACTTCTCAATTAAACCGGCATTTGAGGACAGTGGTTTAGATTTAAGGCCAAAGACAGATTTTGTTACATCGACTCCTATCTCTAACAGAAAGACATGTCCATCTGAAAGTTTAGTGTTCCAAAAGTGCGCGAATTTTTCGAGTGTGAGTGACCTTAGAAAGGGTATTTCAGAGCCAGATATTCTGAGTGTTAGTTCGATTCGTACAACAGACACATCGAAAACTCTAGATTTTAGGAAAAAGTGGAAAATGTTGAAGCCTCCATTCAAGAAAGGGGCTTTGGATTGTCTGTTTCTGTGGCGCGGGAAGAAGACGGAACCACGCCAGGAGGAAAGCACAATTCGGTAAGTCTAATCTCATTGCATTACCTTCACTTTACTTAAATTTTAATGAAGTAATTAAGAAATGTTAGTAAAACATGAGGAACCTAGACAAGTTCATAAAAAAGTTATTTTATCGCGAAGATAAAGCTTCGTTGGATAAACTTTGAATAATTTTATGAACAAACGTGATCTCACTTTAAATACCACAAAAAACGCAGTTATATCTGTTGACTACTAGTTTTATTACTAGCAAGTGATCAAAACATTACGCTACGGAGTTATAAATGTTTTGATCACTTGCTGGTAGTCTTCAGCTATTAGCTAACTAATTAGATCGGCATGTTAGTCCATTGCTCAGTTTCCTTGTAATGATAAAATAATGTAGAGTAAGAGGTCATGCGTATAAAACGTTTTACAGATTGTAGCAGTCTCGCAATATTTAATTTTACTTAGTATGCCTAGTATTTACATTACATAAGTTTGTATTAGTCATGTCTATCACATGTGCAAGAAGGAAATGCACTCGTGTTCTTGGTGGCCTATGATATTCTTAGACGTGTAGGTATATTAAAGTCTGTAAAAATAAGGACACTAACAGTACCCATTGCTTCTTTGATGTGAAGACCGCAATCGTATCTACTTATTGCTTTTAGAGGTAGATGGTACTATTGGTTTCGACTGAGTCTCATAGATGGCGTTACGATACAATGCGCTCTCTTTCGTATGAATATCATGCGCCTAGCCAAATAAGAATAGAAATCACTGGAGTGAAATCGTGAAACCAAAAAGTAAATACGAGTACAGATATAAAAAACGTGCTAGCAAACAAACATTAATTCCATACAAATAAAAATGTACGATTACTACTTTACGTAGGTACCAACCTAACAACGCAAAAATGCTCAAGCAAGTATCAGCCCGGCCGTTATTTCACAATTTAATCTAAATCTCTCTTAAACACCAATATTAGCAGAATCCTATTCATGTATGTAAAATTAGAAGAAAAAACGATTATAACTACTTTTGTACTACATGTTCCGAAAAATCTAGGATCACTGAACATCCAGTGACTCTGTCTGTGTTATTGCCGGAAGACCAGCGTTGGTTGCTAGCATGCTAGTCATCCAACTCATGCTGAGGCAAAGCCATTTTGTTACTGGACTTACATGATTACCAACACGTTTAGTTTACATTTAAGTTTAAGTTTATTATGTCTGTGTAAGTCTTTTAACAAATAAATTCATTTCATTTCATTATCTCTTATATTCTCTTATACTAGTACCTACCTTATATTCTTTCAAGCTTCCTCTTGTGTTGTAGAATTTAGAGGAGGCTTACGCAGGATATGATGCGAGTGGGCTAGTATTTTTCTTAAGAATTTAGCTTCTTATGGAAACTGCAATTCTTTGTGTGACGTCGTCGCCTTCTTATGTTCGTAGGTATTCATCGGCCTAATTCATGATTCATCAGCGAACTCATTATGTCTTTAAGCTGGTTGAGCGACTTTATGATGCACTTTGTCATGTCAATATCAGAATATCCTTTGTGCTTTGGTACCTACTTATTTGCTTATCAGACATCCTTTAATGTGGTTTATTCCAGTTTTCCCCCTTGACAAATCCCCTGGGGGGGGGGGGGGGGGGGGGGGCGTAGAACTGGAATCATAATATTCTATTATTTAATCTATATTATTCTATATTAATTCCATTTCCCCCCTTAAGAAAATTTGTCCAAGGGGGAAAACTGGAATTGTATTTATTTAAAGTCGGACTTAAAAAAAATACAATTCCAGTTCCATCGGATTTTCTTGTTCCAGTTTTCCCCCTTTTTAATGTGCACTGCACTCTAAAATTCTTCTCTCTTAGTTTGGGGCTAGATGGTGCTGTGTGGATTGTCTAACATTATTAATATTTATTTATTTATTATTATATAGTAAAGAGCCCTAGCGCTCTTGTCGGTGCAATGATGCAATTTCCTTCACTTTTCTCTTACAATGCGGTCTCTTATTTATTTATACGAGATGATATTATTTATTTCTAATTTACTAGCTGCGCCCCGCGGCTTCTTCCGCGTCGAAATTTATATGTCTAATAGTTTATAAACCTTCCTCTTGAATCACTCTATCTATTGCTGAAAACTGCATTAAGCCCGTTGAGAAGTTTAAAAGGTCTCAGCGAATAGACAGCGGAAGTGACTTCATTTTATACTATGTAAAGATATATTTAATTACATACATATACCTACACCGGCTGAATGAATGTAATAACAAGTTATGAAAGACAGAACAGTGATTTTACAGGAAAATATAATGTTTATTATTGAGTTATTACACTCATTACACAGGGGGGTTTCCCTTGTGTCAAACGTCAAATGCACAAGCAGGCTTCCCAAATTTAATCGACGGTGGTTGGTAACAGGAATACTGACATCACATCTGAATGCTTCGACAGTTTACTCATAATCGTTCTATGCATGCCTACATAATCATATCTTTTACACAGCCATTTTTTTCTTTTATGAAATATTTTAAGCCTGAGAAAGCTGATAATACTTAATACATTAAATTGCTTAGAGTTATTTGTATACAACTTAAAGTTTATTAGGTATATATTTGCATCGTAAAACATCTTGAGACAGACGAGTTGAATATAAACGATGACAACAACGCCGATAAATGCATTCCACGAACAACATACCTATATCTACCCACGGATGGAATGTAGACATAATATCTGAATCATATCATTACAGAAAACAGTAAGGCATAAGCTTAGACATCAAAATAGCTAATGATATCAATTGTCCCACCCCACCGTGATTCACACGTTACTCTCTATCAATCCCAATAGATTCTAGTGCATGCTGTTTACGAATTCATACAGAATTATCTAACCCCAAGCTAAATTATTATTGCCTTTATGATATATAAAAATATATATCTTTGAAAAGCTAAGCTTAGGTATTTATTTGTCTGTAAAACCAATTCGGAACTTGGCTGACTGACGACGTTCTACCGCATGTCTCAACGATTGCTCTAAAAACAATAACGACAGCTGTTATTCTAATTGAAGAAACTTGCTAAATATGGGTATAATAAATATAAATTAATATTGCTGGACAATTCACAGAACATCATCTAGCCCCAAGCTAAGCAGAGCTTGTGTTATGGCCGGGTACTAGATGACTGATACGGGTTTAAAGATTGTTAAATATAAGAAATTATGTATATTCTTAAAAAAAATACAAATACATAATACAATACACTACATAGATATATATTTTTATCCTTTCGTATATACAATACAATACATTGCATTGATATATATTTTTAATATATTTTTCGAAGCCGCAACCACCTGCGTAGCAGGAGGACCTTTGCCCACCGTAATACAATATCTATGACTTCGAAACCTTGCTAAATGAGTAGTATAATTCATTAAACATCAAAGTGCTTTATTTCCTTTAGACAGGACTCTTGAACACTGGATTAGATAGGTTGTTAGGTTAGATGGTTATATACATGATTTTTATTATGAGCAATGGATGTCCTGTATTTTTTTTTAATAAAAATCCACTCTTAGTAAAGAACCGCTTACTCACTGCACTAGTGTTAGGGATTACCTATGCTCACTTACTGTGTGGGTAATTTTATGAATTGAAGTCGTTTGTGAGTTGGTACTTCTATTGTATTCATATTCTTATTAAATGCCTTGAGAAACTTGATGTACCTACGCCGGTCACAGGATAACTATAATGCTACGGTGAACATACTTGGCTGGCCAAATAATTAAGGCCTGAACTAGGTTTACGCTATGTTTATTTCTCAAATATGAATGCCAACTTAAACCAAATTATCATTAAATTAAAAACATCAAACGGTCTAGGTACAACTTCGATTGTCGATCAAAGGTCTAAAACTATCAACGACCTTACTGCAAACCACCATGGTTATGTTAAAAATGATTATTATCCTAATACGGTACCTAGTTTTCTAAAAAGGACTAGTTGCAAAAAACTGATACATAAGTATATTTTTGTTTATTTTATTTAGCTACTATGCGCCGCTGCTTGTATACCAAACCAATGATATACGAGTAGGTACCTACAATGTTACTTAAATGTGGATGCTTTGACGCTGGGATACTCATTCATGGATCAACAACCTACTATGGTATTCTACGAATAATTGACAATAGAGCATCAGCAAAAAATAACTCACACTATGAATCAGCCTTGGAAAGGAACTCAAAAACTAGAGTAGGTAAACCCCAAGCAAACAAAGCTTACGGCATAACGAACGTCGCACAATTCAGTTAGTTCTCCAGTCGCTTACAAAGCGTGCACCAAGAAGCCTGAAAATATTTATTTTCAAGTGCCGCACACAATTATTTTAACTATTCTTACCTTGTGATTTTCCTCAAATCTGTAAGATTCTGATCTGTAAGAGCCGCCGTCATTGTCTCGTGTTTTGAAAGTGATTTGAAAATGCCGGCCTCGTGTGATGACCCGTGGAAATTAGTTTTTGTGAAGCTTCAAGAGAATAAAATTATCAGCAGGAGAAAGTAAGATATATTATATGTATATTGATATAAGCTTCTACATACGAGCTAAGTAACGTAAGAGCAGAGTTCATAGGTAGGTAGTCTTCAAATGATCTAGATTGAATCCGTTGTTGCAGATTATTTTTGCTCAGTATTAAAAAAATTAGTCGGGATATTCAATGGAATGATTCGGGTTTTATTTAAACAATTTATTTTCTTATCTGCATTAGATACCAATTAGGTACCAAGTGTTTTCCTCGACTGGGTTGTATGGGGGAGCGTTTCAGACTTTAAGACGCCCTTATATCGATTGATGAGTAGTAAATTCAATTGGATGTCTCCGCTCTGTATTTTCATCGAAACTTAGACTACTGCAACTTGCCAAGATTTATAAAATATCCGCCATAAGGTTTTATGGCCAGCAAGTTGAACGTTACTTTAGTGGGTTCAATAAAGTAACCTTCAACTTGCTGGTATGGCTGACAAGGCCAAGAATTAAAGCTACTCTACCACGAAATTCGGAGTAATAAATGGCTTATTCAAGCCAGTATCATGACTGATAGATAACTCTATAAATCCATGCATTCATTCAAAAGAAAAACCTTTATAATATACCTATAATATTCTTAAAGAGGGCTATTATCAATTTCCTAAGTATAGAAGACTAGTGGCCCGTCTCAGCTTCTCACGTGTGTAGGTACATTTATTTTTTAAACCTATAAATATAGCCTATGTTACTCAGGGATAATAAAACATTCAAATATAAACATAATGGTGAAATAAATTTAGAAATCGGTCCAGTACTTTTTAGTTTTTCGTTACAAACATGCAAATCTTTCCTCTTTATAATATTAGTGTAGATTTAGATATTTTTCAGACGGTTACGTAAACTAACTCAATGTGCATGTGCACGGCTAATAACAACCAAGATCAACCCGTCTTCGTGAAATAGAACATGTATGGAACGAAACAATTTTAAATTTTCATTTGTCTCTCTCTCTTCCAATAAGGTTCGCTGGAAGAGAACTACTTTGTAGGGTTAAACTCTCCTTTGTTATTAATTTTCTACTATGATGTTTTGTATATATTATATCGTGCAAGTATAGAATAAATATAAACAACATTTACGTGTAAAACCTCTGATAAGATCCAACGACTGTTGGTTGCTTGGTTGGAGTATTTAATTTATGTTCTTGATCATATGTCTTTCATCATATCATAACAGAGAAGGCTTTACGCGAAATTATTGTTAAATATTTTTCATCCATATACCGTGTGTATGTTATTAGGAAAGGGACGGATGACATAATTTTTTGGGGAGTTGAGGGAGAGACACATTACTACATTTCTCCGCTAGATTTATTGTCCTAAGTTTTACGGTTGCTGAAATAATGATTTAAAGTTTTTATCGAAAAGCACCAACAAACTCGCTTTTAAAATCGTAATATATTTTTGTCAGACATTGAATCTACTGGAGAAACATAATACAAGACCCAAAAAAATCACTAAAAACCCTCTTCGAAAAAATATGTAATTTCCAATACCAACCAATCTGTATAATAATCTCATCTACGTCTATATTGATTATACATAGGTGTATTACAAATCTTGTCTTGTGCTAGTGCTTTGAGTTCCAAGCACTAACTTTTTTACATGAAGTTGTACGCAAAAAATAAAAGCATTAGTTCGTAAAAAAAAACCTGTTAGATTGGTTCCTACACGTTTCTGTTTGCAACATAACTAGTGCTCAACCACCCACAACGAGCCAACTTTGGTCATGCTGCCTGGTTTCCACTCATTGTTTCCTCCCCTCTCTATCAACTTTAGGTACCTATCCTACCTTACCTAAATAAATGAATAAATAATGCTGGACAATCCACAATCCACACAGCATCATCTAGCCCAAAGGTAAGCAGAACTGCAAGTGTTATTTATGGGTGATATTAGGTACTTAATACAATAGATGACATAGATAGATATTTTTTATTATAGTATACACCCGACCCGAACACCCGCAAAAAATATCTGCGGTACACACAATTGTTCCGAGGTGGGTATCGAGCCCGCAACCTCCTGGGTCGCAGGCGGACCTTCGACCTTTGTGGCGCGGTCGCAGAGGTCGTCTCTTACCTACGCAGGTAGGTATATCGTGCTTTCTCTACTTTAATAAATCGAAAAAGGACAGAAATAACTTGCCTGGTTTTATCTAGTAGATATTCTAGACGAGGTATTCTTTTGATGATGTCATGCAGCTGAATATTTTGCGTGCAAAGCCTCTTTGTTTCTTTGGTAACAAACTGAGTGAGATGATAAGCACGCTAAGTGTAGGTACATAAAGATAAAGTGATACATTACTGATAGTGATAACCCTGCTTGACATACAATCTAGGTACTACCTGATCTACTCGCGTATGAGCTATACTCCGATTTAAAATCCTGGATATTTTTTGTATACAAATGGGTTACAATACCCAAGGCTTAGAGTAATTAAGGCGAAATGAGTTCGCTTTTTCGAGACAAGGACGAACGAACACTGCGCGGGGAAGGCGAGAAAGGGAGGCAAGAGCGGCAGAATGACCGGCCCGCGCGCAATTTCCCTGTTTTTTATTTTTAAATTTCTTATAAGTAACTCTAAAACAATACTGTTTCTCAAAAAACTAAGAGCATAATTTTCTAAAGTATTTATTAGGAAACACGTAGAACAAATTCCATAACAATAATATTAAATAAATAGCAAATAAAACTGGTTTTTCGGTAGAGATATCTCTGTAAAAATGACGATTTAGAGTAAACTTTGCCGTTTTTTTTTATCGAGTCAAGTTTAGCCAATCGTGTTTCGACTCCCATAACATACTAACTAATATCCGAAACTTTTGATCCTCATCAAAATATATTCGAAAAATAGGTGTTTTGTTCCCTTAAAATTGATTTTCCGTTAAGTCAAAACGTGGGTTTTGGGCAAGGAATATTGGTGTAAAATATTGAATGGCATTGGTTTGGTATCATCGAAGAAAAACACAGAAGCTCGAAACAGCTTTCGGTTTTGAAAGCTTTAATTCATAATTTAATTGATCTCTGGTTCGTTTTCGAATTCAAATTTATACATTTTTCACTACACATTAGTATACACATGTAAGATTATGCATTGTTGAATTTTGTTTTAGTTTTTCGTGATTACCTTGCTGATACCTCGTTGTTTTCTG
This sequence comes from Eupithecia dodoneata, assembly GCA_947044415.1. Lineage (NCBI taxonomy): Eukaryota > Metazoa > Arthropoda > Insecta > Lepidoptera > Geometridae > Eupithecia > Eupithecia dodoneata. The sequence goes on from OX345665.1 coordinate 6,209,262, forward strand.
TTATTATAATCAATGTTTGTTAAGTTTTCATTCATAAATGTCTTTGTTGACAAAAAATATCTTGGATTCGAAATCGGAATATAGCGATCTGTAATAATCATTAAGGGCTAGGTAGGTTTTAGGCTTTTCATACCCAGGGTTGTTAATATCATATGCCCTTTATTAATAAAATCTGACTTGTCTAAGTGCTTATTTTGTAAGCCTAAAGAATAAATGATTTTTGACTTGACTTGACCTTTATTAAGCCTATTAAGGTACCTTACTATGGGTAGGTTAATCATGTGAAATAATTTTCAATTTGAACATTTATTATAAAACTGCCTTTTTTGAATTGTCGTTTCAATTATAAATTTATAAATAACACCCCAACCACCCCATAATAGGTACACTGCCACAGATTTCCGAACTAATTTGCCTATTTTATAACCTTTTCTATTATAAGAAATATACAGGTAGAGAAGGATAGATAGCAATAACTCGATATACTCTATAAAAAATGTTTTAATACTATACGGGGTGAATTTTTGAGACACAGGAAAACGCTTTTAGGAGACTATCCATAAATTTTTAAGATATTATAAACTGCATTTACAGATTTTGGAAAAAATTTACAGTCAGCAAGAAAATGGTAATTTTACACAAAAACTTTTTTTGATGCCAATCAATCCTGTTTCTTATAAGGATCAAAAGTCTCTACTGGACCGACAGAGCTTTGAGTACTAGAAATGTCAGAAATCGCGAAAAACTTTTCCCATACATTTGTATGGATGGATATACAGGGGTATAAGATAATTACAGTTTTTGTCAAGCTGGCCTCGTGGCTTACTGTAGGACCTAGAAGCAAAATCGCATACCTAAGGCGACTTTGCTTCTAGCTAGGTACAGTAAGCCATATATTTGATATCATTTTATTTGTCCATGTCCTTTAACTTAGCTTTGTTCAGCCGATTGCCTACCGGCTTTTCTACTAAAGTCTCTCTACTAGTTCAGGTTAAGGGTAGGTAACCTAGCAATGTAGGTTACCTACCCTTAAGTTAAGCCTGAACTGAAACAACTTAGGGCTTGGGGACAGGAATCCTGTCACAGAATGCAGAAACGCGATTGCAAACAGGTACCTAATCACTGTCCAAATATTAACACAGTGATGATGAACATCGTTCTTACAAAAACACGTGTGCTCTTGCAGCTGGGTTAGTCAGCTCAGCGCCACGACCGGTCGTGTGCGTGGATTTCCGACGCTGTTACCTTGAATACAAGATTACGTCAGCTGATCGCGTTCCGCTAGAAATAAAAACAAACAACGCAAGCAAACCTTTCGCTTGGTTTTATTTCAAGTAAAAGTTAAAACTCGTCTTTATCTGCAGCAACGTCAAGTCAGTGACCGCTAAGTGGTTCATTTCTCTTCTGAACTTAGTTTGTGTGAATCGCTATTTCCGTGCTGATCAATCTCGAGTTTCAAGAAGGCGGCATTTTGCTTGTTTACGTCATTGGCTAACCGAATCTGTGACTCCTACTCCTACCATCATATCCTTGTGATTCATTGCGCAAATCAATAAGTTAGGGTACCTACCGTTTTGTTTTGCCTCAGCATCAGTAGATAACATACCTACGGTTTTCTTTATTATCGCGTGTCCTCCGGAGTGCCTCTAAAATGGATGAAGAATCTATGTGGAAGGGCTTTTACGAAAAGTTGCAGAATCAGAAGTCAGTGGAAGAGCAAGTTCATGATACAAGGTTTGTTAGTTCGCTAGTTTTTTTAGTAAATTTTTTTTGGGCTTAGCATGGTTTAATAGGATAGGTAAGTAATGTAGTAGGTACTTTAGATAAGTGCCATCAAACCTGGCATCATTGCCTATTCGGTGTGCCCAGTGAAAGGAAAAGTGCGAGTTTAATCATTGACCTCAAATTTTTCCTTAAAAAAAGAAGAACCTGACTGGGAAATTTATAGCATACGGGTACCTACCGAATAGGCAATGATGCCAAGTTTGACGGCACCTACCCAAATTTAATGTAATTTTTCAATAGAAAAAATATTTTAAAAAGTCATGTTCACCAAAAATCATGGTTGAAGTAGGTAGTAGGTAGTTTTATATCAGCAGATTAGTAATTTTTTTTAAACAGGTTTATTGTAACAACGAAACTATATAGGTTGTAATTCTAGTGCTCGATCGTTGGTAGATTTGTTGTTTATGAATCCTATTTGGAACATTTTATGTAGGTATTTTAATAGGTACCTAACCCTACCTATTCACATGCCAGTAATGTGGCCAGATGAGCATCAATTTATTTATGACTAGCGACCCACTCCGGGTTTGCACGATTTTCTATACATAAATAAACCTTCCTCTTGAATCACTCTATTCATTTAAAAAAAACCTCATTGAAATCCGTTGCGTAGTTTTAAAGATCTAAGCATATTAGGGAGGGACAGACAGATAGCAGAGATTTGTTGCCGGGCAATGTCATCTGGGTATTTCGGTCAGTCTCGGTGTGATAACAGCCCACCAGTTAGTATGAATTTTTTTTTCTGAGATTTCATACGACAAAATCGGCAGTGACCTCGATCTTGGTGTTTTTAGGGTTCCGTACCCAATGAGTAAAACGGGACCCTATTACTAAGACTCCGCTGTCCGTCCGTCGTCGCTCGTCGTCTGTCTGTCTGTCCGTCTGTGGTAACAGAAAGCTGTATCTCATGAACCGTAATGGTTAGACTAGAAAGTTGTATTTAACCTACTTCGAAAAAAGAACACGTTTTATGTATGTTCACTGTTCAGTATTCAATATGTTAATATTATGTTTTAATAACTAAAAATATTACAGTGTTTTGTAAATATTAATGCACCGATAATGCTGTGTGAATTGTTCAGCATATTTTTATTTATAAAAGGCTAACTACATTAAATCATATTAAACTTAGTCCAACAAAAAAAAAAACAAATGTAGGTAGGTACCTATACCAAAAATAACACAATATGATATTAATAATCGTAGGCTCATACCATAATTTGTCGTAGTTTTAGGCCCACGAGCCATTCCTCGGCTACAGATTATTTTGTGCGAAGTAAAAATAATGCTTTATATTTGTTGTGTTATCCTTTTGCTTAGGTTGTTTTGGCCGTTTGTTTTAGCATAATCAATTATATGCCATGTTTTAAGATTTGAATTCGTCAAACCGATTATTTATATTCTATTTTCGAAGTTTTAGTCACTCTGACACGTCTTGCAGAGTCGTCTTACGTAGTTATTGTATTCTCTTAGCAGTCGTCTTCATGTCGTCGTCTCGTTGCGAAAGCGCGCAGCGCGGCGGCGGCGCCGTTAATTAAGAAGTTGATGCTTGTTTGCTCGGAACATGACCAAGAAAATATATTATTTATTTTGTTCGAGGAAAAAATCTCATTGGTTTTTCAAAATTAAACATCATAATTTAATATAGTAATTCCGCCTCCATTTCATGACTATGAAACTTCAAAGAAGTCAAGTCTTGGCAGAATTGCGTCAATCCAGACGCAGAGCCATCTAGGAAGAAGTTGAAGTCATTTCCAAAGGCATAGAATAGCTGCGTAAGACCGCGTAAGCCCATAATCATCAGCCTATAGTAGTCCACTGCTAGACATAGGCCTCCGCCATTAGCAAGCGCCATAGCGCCCTGTCTGCAGCTTGCCGCATCCAGCATCTACCTGCAGTCTTTCGCAGGTCATCATCCCACCTGGTCGGAGGCGCCCCGCCGCCATGCCACCATGGCGTAAGACTTAAGACCACGATATTATAAATAGTAATTATACTGCAGTTTTGAGTTATTTTAGCACTGTTTCCTGTTATTATCTTGTTTGTAGTTTTGTGATACATTTTGTTGATTCTCAGTTAGGATTTTTTTTTTATTGTAAATAAAATACCACCATAGGTTACCACTAATACACTACGCGTACGTAACCCATAATGTAAGCTTGATGCTACCATGAGACGGACATTGGCTGGCAGAATTGCGTCAATCGAGATGCAGACAGAGCCATCTAGCAAGAAGTTGATGTTGAAGATTGAAGACCATGATAAAAAGAGATTTTTTTTGGACTCGCTAGTTTTAGCATTAACAAGATACTAAATAATTTTTTTACTTCTGTTAGGGTTCCCAGATCAAAAAATTGAAATTCCGGTGAAAATTCCGGACATTTAATGAGATTTCCTGACTTTCTTCTAAATTAAATAGCGGTGGGAGGTGCAACAGCGAATATAGCGAGCCCCGAAAATTTGTATGAGTTTGTATTGGTACACAAAAAACCCATATCAACTATAAAGCGTGGACTTTGGTGAGGTCGGTTAAGCTACAGATGAAAGCGAGTGGAGATAGCCGCGGCATTTTTGAATATAATAAAAATATTAATAGAAAAAGATATAACTATCTAAATATCCATCCTGGCATTCTTCGTTCGGAGCTTATGTGACCCGGGCGGCAGGCAGCAAAACCTGTTTATTATCGCACTTGACCGGACAAGAAATCGAAGACTTACCGGCAAGCGGAGCGAGCCGCGATTTCTTTTTTTGTTTTTTGAGGTTTTTTATAGCTCTTTTCTATCGTCAGAAGGAACAATTTTTATCGGCTTATGAATCTAATCACGAAAAATGTTTTATCTGCGGACTGAGAAGACAAATAGGTGCCGTTGGTTTTGCAGAACTGATACGAAATATAACACCACGACCAAAACATGAATGATACCGGCAAGCGGAGCGAGCCGTGATTTTTTTTATCGCATTTGATAACCCTACTGTTTGGTTAGATGTTAGGTGGAATGGAGAATGTAATTAAATTTATTTAGGGTTTCAGACATTTTTTATACCTAAACTAAGATTGGGGAGGGTCATGCACCCCCGTGACCCCCTAAAATTCCGGACAGCTTAGAATTCCCCCCGCATTCCGGACAAAGACTTGAATTTCCGGACATGTCCGGAAAATTCCGAACGTATGGCAACCCTACTTCTGTTACGATAGCTCGCATTCGCATCCTGCTCGCATAATCTTATTATCGTATCGTGCTGCGCCCCACTGCTGCCGTCCGCCGGTTGACAGTTTATCAAATTGTTGAGATAGCGCAAGTTACATATAAACTGGAGTCACGCACGTAGTTATTGTATCCTCTTTGCCGCAGTCCGTTTCGGTTCCCTGCCTAATCATGGCTTTACTGCGAGTAGGAATAACTCGTCACTTGAAATTGTATAATGGCACACACTACAGACATATGCAAACAGACATGTCATGGAAGACGAAAGCATACGTGCAAGGAAAATGGGTGTCGGCCGAGAATAATGCTGTGTTTCCTGTGCTCAACCCGGCGGATGACAGTGTGATTTCTGAGGTACCGGACATGTCTGAGGTCAGTGCCACACAAGCCATAGATGCAGCTTCAGAAGCCTTGAAATCCTGGAAAAAAACCACCCACAAAGAAAGATCTTACATCCTGCGAAAATGGTTCGACATTTGTAATGAAAATATAGGCCCCCTTTCTGAAATAATCACAGCAGAAGCTGGTAAACCACTGGCGGAATCTATAGCTGAAATCACATATGGAAACTCGTACTTGGAATATTATGCAGACACTGTTCGCAATATCAATGGAGAAGTTCTTTGCAGCCCTTGGCGTAACAAGCAGATTATTGTGACTCGTCAACCCTTAGGTGTTGTATCTGTTATCACTCCATGGAACTTCCCATATGCCATGATGACTCGGAAGTTAGCAGCCTTACTGGCTTCTGGCTGCACCTGTGTTGTTAAACCTTCTGAAGAAACTCCACTGTCAAATCTTGCAGCAGTAGCCCTCGCAGAGAAAGCTGGTGTCCCCAAAGGGGTCATCAATGTTATCACATGCTCCAGGAAAAATGCAGTAGGTGTGGGTAAAGTATTATGCGAAGATGAAAGAATTCGTTGCATTTCTTTTACGGGATCAACATTTGTGGGGAAATTATTGTATGGAATGGCTTCCAAAGGTGTCAAGCGGGTTGCATTGGAACTTGGTGGAAATGCCCCCTTTATTGTTTTTCCAAGTGCTGATATTGAACATGCAGCAGATCAAGCCATGTTGGCAAAATTCAGAAACAATGGACAGGCCTGCGTTGGGGCCAATCGATTTTTGCTTCACGAGGATATCCATGACCAATTTGTGGAGGCGTTTAAATCTCGGATTATTAAGAAATGTATCCTTGGACGAGGAACCAAGGAAGGCGTAACCATGGGACCCCTTATTAATATGGAGCAAATTACCAAAGTCTCAGGCTTAGTGTCTGATGCTGTTTCTAAAGGGGCTAAAACAATTCTTGGTGGAAAAATCAATGAGAAACTTGGAAACAAATTCTATGAATCAACTCTTTTGACTGATATCAAACCAGAAATGGCCATTTATACTGAAGAAATATTTGGTCCCATTGCTTCATGCATCAAGTTTAAAACAGAAGAGGAGGCTTTGACTATTGCCAACAGTGTAAGTGCTGGTCTGGCCAGTTATGCATTTACTAAGGATGTGAGCCAAGCATTCAGGATGTCGAGGGACCTTGAGTTTGGCATGGTAGGGATAAACGATGGCATGATATCAGCTGCAGAGTCACCATTTGGAGGAGTAAGGGAGGCTGGCATTGGAAGGGAGGGCAGTATGCATGGAATAGATGAATTTACTGAAATAAAGTACACTCTCTTCTCTGCTATGGAAAAGTGAATGTACTACCTACTATCTCAAATTTCATTATATCTGAATATTATTAGCAACAATCATACCAAAAATTTTACTTTTGTTAATGGAAGAGTACATAGTACTAGTACCTACATCTATTAACTTAATATACTCCTACATACTATGCATACTGCAAAACAAACGAGATTGCATAGAAACCAGTAACTTTCATAATTTTCATTGAGTTTGTTTTGCAGCATGCATAGTATGTGTAATAATAGTAATATTATATTGTAGGGTGTTTTGTTAAATGTATGTCAACTCAGCATCACAAAAATCGCACTTCTTAAAAAGTCTACTTAAAAATACTTTTAATAATATTTTGTTATTAGAAAAAGCACGATCCACCCCCGTGCGACGTATTTTTCGAAGCAAACTTGTGCGAATAGCTCCCCTGTTCTTCTGTATACTCTTCTACGACCGTCATTACAGAAAAGGGTTACCCTCGTTTTATCAGAGAAACAAACAACAAACATAGTTTCGGAGAGGTGCGATTTTTGTGACACTGAGTGTATATGCCAAATAAGTATAATAAGAAAAAAATCTTGCCTGTCATTCCAGTCTTCCAGTTAATAGTGATATTTATATGTAACTAGCGGCCCGTCCCGGCTTCGCCCGGGTGGACATTTGTTTCATAAACAGTTTGTGATGAATGTAGAAAATAATCTAGGATGTAACTTTATGGAGGATATAAATAGTTTTTAAAGTACTATTCAAAAAGTCAACAAATTCAATGTCGGTAGCGTCCGCTGCGTAGAAAGCCGATGGTACCTATTTCATAGATTTATTATCTTTATAGAGTGCATGTCCCCACACCTTGGTGCCATGCCACCTCCCACGCCGGTTTACCCGCTGCGCTGCGTACGGCGGCGTTTTTTATTAGTATTTTGTTTATAGATATTTACATTTTTAACATCGCAATATCTTTTAAATAAAAAATTAAAAAAAATATTTGGATAAGGATATATACAAAGGTATGGAGATTATAGTCTTCATTGAGTTTATTTGTTGCAAACATACTAAAATCATATTTCCTCTTTATGATATTAGTATTTTATCATTTATTATAGTAGTTTATTGAAATCCATATTTATTCCGATATATATCCACTATATTATGCATTTTTGTTGTGTGTGGTACTTTAATTTTCTGTTATTGTTACCATTTATTATATTAGAAAGATTTGACAGTACAAATGTTAATCAACAAATGATCTTTTATTTATACTCTGCCTGCTCACACTGAAAACTTTACCAGAAAAAAATTGATAGGTATGTTAACATTTCAAAACATCTGATTTTGTTTATTGACTGTAATAGCAATCACTTATTCCTGCTTTTTTGCAGAGTACAAGAAGTGGACAATGGATTCTTCGAGAAATTCGGATCAATACTGAAACAGGCGTCGCAGAGAGCCGCCCTCGAGGAGTGTACTCCGCTAGCGCCTCTGAAAGAAGTGGAAGAACAAGATGGAGAGCAGAGGATCGAAGCAGACCTCGAAGCAGAAAGCTCCAGCATCCGTGACACGGACAGCGGCAACGGAACTATTCTCGACACCGACTCTGAACCCGATGAAGTCGAAAAGATAGACCGCTACATTGAAGCCATTGGATGGAATGTGAGTATTTATATTTTATTGCATTTTTTTATTACATTGCGCTCTGGAATCTTATTCAGCCTTATGGTAGATTTGCGTCATATCTACCTATAGTTTTATATATTTTATGTTAATGGTTGCTATGATTATGAGCCATATTTTTTCGGTCGCGTTTAACCTGGTTTCAAAAAGTTGAAGTACCGATTACCTACTCTACAAAGGTTCTTTATGTATTATAAATTATTGCTCAATACGTTATACGAAGATGCATAGCTGACAAGAATGATCAATGACAACGTCCTTTTCATTCCTAGCGGACGAATAAACCTTTCATCATGTTCAATTGATTGTTATATACGTCACGCACAGCACAATACCTAGATCCATTAAACCACGACTGTACTCCGTAGTTACATCGTGTAGGTAGGTGGAAATAGAAACGACTAAAGATTTCATACATAACATTTCATTTGAACTAGACATTGGGCTAAGCCTATTTCTGTAGAATTGGGTCGAATACAGAATGCACGGCGACTTAACTGACTTTAGTTTTCATGGGCAAGTTTCCAAAGAAGTGGAGAACTGATGGAACGAATACAACACGCTGTATTTTGTCTTTGTGATAAGTACCTACTGCTTTCCGATAAAATATTCATTTCGCGATTTATAAACAAAGACTGCTTCATATTACCTCCCACATGCCGGTGACTCTATGCACATGTTTCGAGTGGCTACTGCCTAGGTAGGTAGGTGGATATCTATGACGTTGCATCGCCAATTAAATAAGTCTGGGAACGCATCTCCATGAAGATGCTGTAGCGTGGCATATTGCCAGCGGTATTTTACTTTCCTCTGATAACTTTGTCAACTTTCTCAAGGTTTATACTCAATGATTATTTCAGCGCACGTTACAAAATGTTGTCATCCAATGTCATTACCCTTGGATAAAATCGGATACAGCGAAATGTGTCTCACTCTGGTTTAAATAGGTAATTCCTAGGAATAACGTTTTTATTGGGTTTTGTTAATAGGCGTGTTTCATTTCGACATAACAAATGTTATCTGAATGTTAATGTTAACTGAAACAAGATTACTTCAGTAAGATTTTGAAACAAACCTGTAAGAATTATCTCAATGGAAATGCTCTAATATCTTATCTCGACATTAGCTATTTACTGCATGCTGTCTGCTTTAGAATGCATTAGCGTTTACAGATCTAGCCGGTGTTCAAACACTGGAATGAACTTAACTGTTCGAAATAGTAAGATTCGAATACCTTTGAAATCTGTGTAGTGTACAGACAAACTTACCTCCTCCCCAGTCGTGTCGATCTGCCATCTGTCCCATCGAATTATAGACAAAGAATGAGGAAATTTCGAATGCAAGTGTGTTTGCGCGCTCACTTGTGCACTTTAAAATATACTTTGGCACTTAGCTAGTCTCCGTTGGGAAGGCTGCCGTTGCTGAAATATGGCTAGGAAGAAATCATTATTGACAAACATATTTGGTTGTAACCTAGGTCGGACTTGAGTCGTCTCTCGAGTAATTAAAGATCTAACGAAGGTTTATGAATTATTATTAAATTTCAGTAGGTAATGATGATGCAAGTAGATCTTAAAACAATGCTATCAGCTGCACTCCTATCGTCTGCAATATATTTATCAACAAGAGCCTTTTAAGTAGTTGTTGGAATAAGTTTTGCTTTGTAAATAAATGGGCTAAATAGTAACAGTAGTTTCCGTTCCTGGTGAACATAAGCACACGTGGCGAATAAAATAAATAAATGGTTTTACGCGTGCCTGTTGCCTGCCTGGAAGAACCTTGACATTACCTACCTACGTGCTAAAACCACTCAAAATTACTATAAACATTCTCTAAATATCTGTTTTATGAACCGGTTGCGCGTGTGAACTCCACGAAGGGGTTTTCCGTTGATGAGGTTTATCAAATTACTCGCGCGTGAAATGAAGGTAAAGTGAATTTTATCATTCTGCTAGGTCGTCCAAACTTAGTGCTATTCAACTCAGTTTTGTACTAGATCGATGACACTCTGGGATAGGTTCAAGTTGAAGTCGTCGACCCATTTCTTTAAACCTCATTAGATATTTCTTACGCTCTTTTTTACACGCGAGGGTTGTGTCTCGAGCATATCGATGTGTTTGCCGCAGACTCCCAATTACATTACCTCAATGCCACAAAACGTCATGCGAGTTTCATGAATGAGGTACTTTCCTTCCTACCTATATATCAATCAAAACAGTCGTATGAATTCCAGGAGTGTTCTTAGCTACATTTTGAAGGCCTTTGTCTCTCATTTTCCCAGATAAAAACTAAAAGCGCCAACCGAGTCGGATTTTTTAATAGTTTTTACTTTTATGGTAGGTACTGGTTGTGTCATAATGTTTGTTACTTTCCAAGTGCACAATTTACCCCTCAAAGCAAATCGGAGAACATTTGCTCTAGTTCTTAGCTTTTATCGATTATGAAATAAAAATTCACCGGGCTCATTCTAGTCAAAACAAACAGCCTATCGTGTGCTAATCGCATTCGAGTGTTCATATTTTATGACCTAATAATTTTTTATGCCTATGCATTAAGACTTAAATTAATGTACTGCTTTATTACATTTTTGACTTCGATAGGCTCATAAATTCTTTATTATCCATTAGCAGATATATTTTCAGAGAATTAAGGTAGAAGGCTATGATTTAATTTAGTTTAAGGTGGTCTTAGAATATTTTAGACCAGGCGTGGACCTAGAATGTACAAGCATGTAGTTGGAATAAGTCTCTTAATGGATGACGATGATGTAAAAAGTTAAAATGTTTGAATTTCATTCAGTTTAATAACTCTCATACAGGAAGTGTCTGGAATCCGTTCTAAATACGGCGATGCACGTTTGAGGTGTTTAAAAAATAATTTGGACAATACTTTTTTTGTTCGGTTCAGTTCGCATTCGTCTTCGTTGTAGGCGCTTTGCAAAAATAGAATTTGGCGGCAGTGGCGGTTCATTCCCGACTCCCGGCCGAACTTCGGCAGTGCACCGGCAGCTCTCACACATTTCAGTTTCAGCACTCGTAACAACCGTATCCTTGCCCGGGAATCTGTGATTCAGAAAGCATGAGAGTAGACTTGACCTCGCGTGTCTTTACAGTGTTGTGATTTCATGAGAGTGCGCGTTGACTGTAGTAAAAATGGATGGGATGGGAACACTTCGGACTAAGTTCAGGGGAGTGAAGAAGGAGCTCTTGGAACGGCAGACCAGTATGATGATACAGTGCATGACCGTGGGTATAGCTAAACACGTTGTTATTCGGGAGAGTTTGTCGCGTCAAGGTTAACGAAGTTCTGAGAATAAACTTTCGTTGAAAACAAGAGTCCGTTCATTCATCGAAAATTGTTTGAAAGATTTACTCATTTAAATGTACTAAACTAACGAAAAAGAACAGCTGTTAATAAGACAAACAAAACAATAATTGTCTGTGAAATCAAAAGTAGTTTGCTTCGGGGTTTCACAAAATGTGAGTCACCTTAAGATCCGAAAGCACAAGACGTCTGTGGTCAACTTTCGCAGTGCCAATACAGCCGTGCGTAACCAACGACGCGGCAGATCCAAAACATTGGTGTCCTAGCTTTCAATCAGATCAATAAGCTTCCTACGTCGGCGCAGTAACCCTGCAACTTGCAGAGGGTCCGTGCATGTTACTTGGGAGTTCACATGTTGTGACATTTGAAATCGGTCGTGTGGCTAGTTGGTGTTACATTGTGGTGTGTTCCGGTAGTAACCACGGCACCCCATCGATGATTCATAGCCTTTGAGCTTCAGTGTGGATCGGGATTGTTTACCGTTTGGTTGTTTCCCTAGCTTTATGAAATTGAGATACTATTATGATACTTCGGTATGTTTATTGTTATGCTTTGTGCTTTAGCTTGTCTTATAAATTTTAGTTTTTAGTTCATATAATCGTTATTTGATCAACGATTTCCGCGTTTGCCATTTCCGAACAGGGATCGCGCATGAGAACAGAAAATAGTTCGCGCTCCAATGTTACATTATGTAGGTAAAATTAGGATTGGCTGTTTAAACCGACCGATGAATAAAAGTAGTGTTAACTTTTATATGCTAAGCCATTTATTTAGCTATTTACTAAAAGGCTTTTCAATGAGCAGATTTTGTAGGTTTATAGTCGGTGTCTACAATTTTAATTTAGTAAGAATTATTTTGCATGAACGAGGAAAATAATATCGTCAACCACAATTGAAGGTAGGTAAAAACAGTGCGGTATGTCTCACATTGTTTTTCTTTCAGATCGATGAACTATACTTGGAGATTCTGTACGAGATCCTTCACAATGTGGGGGGCTGTGACGTAGGATGCGAAGTGGGACAGCTATCGATGCTGTCCTACGTGCAAGAAGCTTTCAAGATCTCCAACGACAAACACAATGAGCTGATGACAAAGGCGGAGGCCAAGGAGCCTCCAGAATTGATGTTAAACGTGGAGGTGGTGGAAGCTAAAGATCTAGTACCGAAAGATCCTAATGGACTGAGCGATCCTTTTGTTACAATATACATGATGTCGAATTCTTCGCAAAGGTACAATTCCTCAGTGAAACAGTCTACGCTGAATCCAGTTTGGGAGGAACATTTCTCATTGTGAGTACGCTTTGTTTCTAATATAGATTTAAACTCTGTTGAGCTACTCCTCTATAATATTTTATATCAGGTCTAGACTACATCTAAGAAAATTTCTGCCAGATCCACTGAGTTAACTTGCGTGAATTGGTAATAAACATCCATCTCATTAAACTTTCGCATTTATAATAATTATTGTGATTGAAAACACCCAATGTGCCATCTGCTACCAATAAGAGAAATCGCTATTCGTTTTACAATGAGATTTCTCTCAAAGAGTTTTAGTAACATCAATCTGTTTAGGTAGATATCGAGGGCATCATTCTTTATGATACTAATTGTAAATGAATTGTTGTGAAGTCTAAATGTATTGTGAATTTGTGAGTGTTAATGTGAATAATGTAATTTGACCGTGAATGTAATTTTAACTATTCTAAACATAATATGGATGTAAATGTCTGAATCAATAATTTAATTTAACCATATTAAGCAGACCTTTGGATTTTATTGGTGACATTAAAATATGTTATTTTGTCGATACGTCCCTATGGAATGATGGTCTCGATATTGTACATAGGTATTTCTCGTATATACCCACCGTGATAATTAGGTTTTTTTTTCTCAGAAAAGCAAGACCGACCGACTTTATCTTTCCTTTATCATGTTTGAGTGATTTTAAAGTGCACAGGTAGTTTAGCCGTTGATTTGTTTTGGTACGCAGTGTCATAGATTATTAAATATAGCTATTGCTAAGGAAATAGGTTTTTTATGAATCATTAAACATTGCATAATGCAGCTGTGTTGCAGTTGGCAATGAATTACACAATTCTCTTCACTTACCTTACCTACTATTATTTACGAGTATTATATTATGCTACTATGAATTATTTTAAGGAAAGTTTTACTGAACGCATTTTATTATAATACTTGTTTCTGCACTTCGCGGTACCGCACGCGTTGTTTCTATGGAAACCTTTTAAGGCTATTTCTATCCCTTGGGAACTGATTTATGGAATAAAAAGTAGTCATGTTTTATTCCAGGCCCAGAACTACATGAATACAAAATTTCAGTCCAATCAGTTCGGTAGTTTTGGCGCAAAGATTTAACATACATCCAAACTTTCGCATTTATAATATTAGTGTGATTGGGCGAATGCATTATAACAGCGTATAACGGGATATTTACCTTTTGTTATAAGATTGATTCATGTTACGCCGTTTGTAGCGCAGTGAAAGGTCCATCGTCTGTGATGCTTTAGTACGTATAAGCGATTACCAAATTTACCCCCTAACCCTTATATGACCCACGATGCACAAGTGGACTGGACTTGTGCATCGTGGGTCATATAAGGGTTATTGCACCGGCAGCGGCAAATAGACAGTGAATGAATTAAAAGCAGATGTTGCCTGTTCCTTCACAAATATTTATTCATCTTAGTGACGGAACAAACACAAAATCAAACTTTTGCAATGTAAATCCCCGAGCTAAAACAAACCCAAGGGAGTGGCTTCCTATCGTTTGATAAAACACTTTTTGTGATGTAGGACGAAACATCGTACAATATATATTATTATAGACTTAATGTAATTCCCCGAAGCTTAGGTCTTATTATTATTTATCGGAAAGCTTATGTATTTATTGTGGTTTTTACATCTACTGAAGTATTGTGATTGTTGCACTATGTTATGTATGACGTAAAGTAAAAAATATAATTATTATTTAATTTCAGACCAATGCCTGGAAGTTTCCACGAAGATTCATTATGTTTGGAAGTATGGTTAGTATATTCTATAACTTAACAGTTTGATTGCTAATTTGCTTGCATTAAATTAATCCAAAACGTAATATGTGTAACTTTTTACAGGGACTTTGATCCAGCTGAAACTGTAAAAGAGAAGATGACAAAGCTATTCGATGTGAAAGGCGTGAAAGGTCTCAGGAAGCTCATGAAGGAAATAGCCATCACTGCCTCGACTGGAAAGCACGACAATGAGCTCATTGGCACAGCCAATATTCCTCTCAAGGTAAAAGCACTCGAACTTCTTTACACCAAAAAATATTTATTTCCGTAGATATATTAAATGTAAATCTCAGACTTATCACTAATTTATATTATTTATCCAAGATTGTTATGTCAACAATGACATTTAGGAATAAAAACTTAACAAAAACTGATAAGGTAACAGCAAGGTTATCACTAAGAACTAAAACACAAGCTTCAATAACGGATAATCTCACAAGTGCTGCAAATAATATTTTTTCTATGTATGTATTCGAAAAAAACGAGAGATCGATTAAATCATGAATTAAAGCAAGGTTTGAAAAACCAAAAATAGTTTCCAGCTTCTGTGCTTTGCTTCGATGTTATCAATCTCGTTAAATATTTCCTACCAATATACTTACTAGATTTATAGGTAATAATTTTTGCCGACGACCACTAGATTCATTAACTTTTTTTGCTAGACAAATCAATTCTTCGGCTGACCAAAACTCTTCAATTTGCTGATCGTTTAAATGTCGTTTGATTGTAAGTGATTGATTGAACCGTAATTATTGACTGTATTATTGTATTCGTGTATTGAGTGAATGGAGCAATTTTCGAACATCCTTTCAAGGCAAAATTGCAAAAATTATTCATTAAAAATCCCCAATACAGTATATTCATCTCGCGCAGTAGCACGCGAGCGGTTTTTGTTCTATTTGAAACCTTTGAAGTGATTTTACGCCTCTGTTTTTAGTCAGAATATTTGGATTTAGTATAAAGAAAGGTGACTTGACCGAGATTGTACAAATTATTTGTTTTCAAACATGACTTACATAATAAGTAAGCGCCATAGGTTTGCGTGTATCGGCATGCTATGTTTGAACAAAATCAGTGCAGTTGTTAAAATGTTATCATGGTTTAAAATAAAAAATTCTCAATGTCTTTGTAAAATTCATGTTTAATATTGATTTAAATGTTGAAGCTATGTCAGAACATAGTTTACCAATATTTGTTTGGTGATAGATAGAAATAAAACAAGGGTTTTAAAAATATGTAGGATTTTAGAACCGAGTATAGTGGGAGATGTTTTTTTTGTATTTGATAGAGCTCTTTCTTAACCTTAACCATGTCAACAGACAGTCCCTGCCGGTGGGATGGTAATGTGGTTCAGCCTCAGTAAGAAGAGTAAGCTGCGTAGACAAGGCGTGGTCAAGGTGCGGCTCAACTTCTCATCAGAGAAGAACCAGCAAGTCGCGGCGCAGGAGCACCGCCACTTGTTGAGGATAATGCTGCTGCATGAGTTGGAGAACTCTAAGGTTAGTGAGAACACATTTTGTGAGTTTTTCCCCCTTTTGGTGAGGCTTGGGTATCACTGCGGCCATGATAGGCCTATTTTGTGTTGTAGTGGCGATCGCAATTCGCCACTAACCCTTGCAGATGCTAGGAACTGTAGGATTTCCTTTGGTGGGTTACTTTTTTAAAATTCTCTTGGTAGTTTATGTTTATAGTGACGACCGATGTGGCGCGGTGGGCGAAGGTCCGCCTGCGACGCAGTAGGTTGCGGGTTCGATTCCCGCCTCGGAACAATTGTGTGTACGATCTGCAGATATTTGTTCCGGGTGTTCTGGTCGTTTTCTATGTATAATAAAAAATATCTATATATGTAATGTATTGTATTATGTATATCAGTTATCTAGTACCCATAACACAAGCTCTGCTTACCATGGGGCTAGATAATGCTGTGTGGATTGTCCAGCATTATTTATTTATTTATTATTTATTTATAGTAGTTTATGAAAGATACATTATTATTTTATCTGAGTCGGAAGTTTTTGTATCATTAACATTACAATCATTATAAAGTAATTTTCTAATCAAATGTTGGTCACATAACAACTATATTTTTTAGATACAAGTTTTTTAATAACCACGTAGCCCATGGGTTGGTGGCAAATGTCTTTGGTTGGTTGGTTTGCCATTACTGCTCTTTAAAACATTTTCAACTTCTAGTGTCTCCGGTACAAATGAAAAACATTAAGTAGACATTATAACTTACTTATGTAGACATGTTAAGTCTCAAATAACAATACACATGACGTCAAAGGCAAACTTGAGTCGAGAATGTGACGTTTCAATTATGTTTTATAGGTAAACATTTGCCTGCATCAATATTGATTGTGCAAATGCAGTTCATTTCGACCTACATTCAGATTTTGATACGATGCTGATACGTATCAAGTGATTTATCCATTCCTCTGAGGTGTAAACACACTTCATACCAAAGTGATTATATTAGGCACATGGCTGAGCCAAACACTGATTGAATAATAATCACAGGCCTTGCGATTATAAAAATGTGATGTCATGCTTGAGTTATTGGACTCACAGTTTCAATTTAACATTCTTCCATCGATGTAAATCCTTAGTTTTGCTTTTGCGTGTGAGAAGTAATGTTGGTACCATTGGTGGTTGTTATTTATCTGATCGGGTCACTGCTAATAAACTTTTAATTAGTTATATTATATCATTACCATTAGCGTAGCAGTAGCTAAACTTTGAAGGAAAATGGGTCTCGCCCCACCTGCATTAGGATTGTTTTTTAATTAGACTTATTTTTGCGGGTTGTCACACTAAGCTTATTTAGTCAGCCTAATCACAGTCTCAATACAGTTTTATCCAGCCACTAGGATAATGTGGTTTAGCAAGAATTCTTGGGAAAACACCCTTTATTATTTTAAAACGCATATGATAAACTTGAGCAGAAAATAAACGCTGAAAAACCTAAAAGCTAATTGGACATCGTCATCGATTCCATTCACCAGTTTTATTGATACCGATCATGCATTACTACAGTTTCGTGGACGTGACTGACCATTTCATGCCTACCAAGAACGAGAGATTGTTAATTTGGTATGCAAGGTGTTTAGGTACTTATGTTTACCAACTGCTAACGCACCTTGGTAATAACAAAAAATATGTTATTGCCACAGGTAGCGCATTACTGGTGGAGTGGAAACTTCAGCGCCCAAGCTGAAGCCATCATCACCCAACACGCGGCGCAAAGTGGCTTGAGCCAGCAAGACAACACGCTGGTCCAGTGGTGTGTGTACTGCGCAGTCACTGCCGACCATCCGCTGAGCTTCGTCCTTTTCAACACGCTCTTGGATAAACTGTCCAAACCAGTCAAATCAGGTGAGACTTTAGTTACCTAGTTATGCAGTGGAGTATTGAGCTGCTTGAGCCAGCCAGATTATTGTCTGGCTGGCTCAAGCCGTGGTCGTTTGCCGACTTGCCACCCTGTTACGCTACTGTTGTTAATACTCTTATAAGGAAATGACCCAAAAAACTTCTCAATTCTTGCCATGTAATCATTTTTAAAACCTGTTTTCTAGGTACTAATATTTAACAAATCCTTATGTTTAAATTTATGGCAATATCGACATGGCTTTAACCGAGACAAAAATAAAAATATGACTAAATCAATAGCATCTCGGGAAAACTTAATTAATGAATGCTTAATTACACTCATAGGTAAATGAGTCTGTTACTCACTTCTCGTTTCCGCCTAGAATACTATTCTAAACAGGTCTCTAGGAAACAGGTCTGCTCAGTAGTCTTGCAAAACCTATTAGACAACAGCGGTTTTAATTGTTAGGTGGGAACAAAGATATGACTGCTTGATTAGTGTTAGGGGAATACCCCTTTGACGTCAGGTCAGGTCGCGACCAATTTAAACGTCATAAATTAGCATACAAATAAATTAGCATTGGGAACTACATCCAAACCAGTTTGATGACAGTATCTGATGAGACAGACAGAAAGTCGAGTGCCGGGGATTCACTACAAACATACTTAAAATATGCTACTATATAGTCTACGCTATACTTTGATTTAGAATCCAAGATATTTATGTTCACAAAGATATTTAAGAATTAAAACATAACAAAAACTGATAACATTAATAGAAGACAACAAGGTACAGCAAGGTTATCACTAAACAGTAAAATATTAACTTCAAGAACGCATAATCCAATATCTCACTTGTGGAGCGAAAAAATGATTTAATTTGAATTCGGAAACAAACGAGAGATCAATTAAATGATGAATGAAAGCTTTTAGAACCAAAAATTATTTCGAGCTTCTGTGTTGTGCTTCGATGATACCAATGTCGTTAAATATTTCACACCAATATTCCTTGGGTTTTTTAACCCCAAGGAATTGGTATGTTTGTATTATGTTTGTATTATTGAAAGGAAATGGTCTCTTGCGAACAACTTTTCTAAATTCTCGAATATTTGGATATCTTTAGACCTCTAAAGAGAATATAACTTAAGAGACCTCTCATTGGTGCTATTAATAAGCTAAACTTTTATTTTCCCTCAGGACTAATCAACGAAGAGGACGTTAAGCTATTCTGGGACGGTGCCAAGAAACTTCTTCCACTATGCTTCAGTCGCATCCGTAAACTGCGAAAGAAGACTGAAGACGATAAATCCGTCATGAAAATGCTACGCGAAGTCCTCAAAATACTTCACAAACTGTCCGTTCTCGATGTTCCTGAAACTATAGACTTATTCCCTGAGAATCTTTACGGATGGTTGAGAGTAAAGGACTCAAGATTGACGATCCATGATGTGCTACAACAAGCGGTAATACAGGGTGCGTCAGATTGGTTCGTCCATATTCTGGACAATAATGAGTGCAAGGACAAAAGTGAAGAGACAACGTTGCAGCATCTGATTAAAGTTATACAGTTGGTGCGCTCGGATTTGCAAAAGGCTGTGGAGTATTATGATAGGATATTTGTTGAGTGAGTAACTTAATGCAATATTTATTTTAAACTTTATTGTTCACAAGCTAAGGCGGTATTTTCTTTGAAGAACTATTCTGTTTTCTTAGACTTCTGTGTCAAAGAAAATATTACTCAATTAACATAGCAATAGCATTCCATTTTCCCTGCAGGAAATAGCATGGCGACGATGATTCATGTAACGACGAGATCATTATTGTTCTTTTCATAGCTATAGGTCATTATTGAATGAGACTAATTGTTTCGCGACAGACTTATCATTTACTAGCTGTTCCCCGCGGTTTCACCCGCGTTAAATTCGAATTTCATATTTCTAGAGCGATTTTGAAGTTTTCCAGGACCAAAACTAGCCTTCTAGCAAAACTAGTTACTCTACGTTCTTTTAATTATCTTTATGCCAAAAATCAAGTCGATTGGTTGCTTAGTTAGGGCGTAAAGGAAAGACAAACAAACAAACACACTTTCGCATTTATAATATTAGTTAGGATGTCAAGTGTTTGTTTATTGTAGCAGGCTATTGTAAGGATAATGATATAGTTGCCGTCATCAATGTGAAGAAATAAGCCTTCAGTTTAACCGACAGGTTTTGTTAACCGTTCGCCAATGTAATACCTACTGGTATGCATGTTCAGTGCAGTATTTTGTCATTAGTATTCTATCTACTCATCGACTGGATTAACAAGATATACACTTCGAAGAATAATAACATTTATGTATATAGCTTTGTTTGTGTACGTCAAATGTCAAAAGAGTAAGTCTTGACCCAACTGTAGATAACCCTGTATTGTTATCTCTTTCTCGGTTTTAGTTGCCTATAGGATGTCAATAGTTATCTCGCTATTCGAATTTTCCATAGTCATAATAAGCATCTTTATTTGATCTCTATATTTAATAACTAGTTTCTGCCCACGGCTTTGCACGCGTAGTTTCTATGGAAACGTTTAAAGGTTATTTCTATCCCACGGAAACTGATTTATGAGATAAAACGTATGCTATGTTTTATTTTAGGCCTAGAACTACATCTGTGCATAATTTCAGGCCGATCCGTAAAGTAGTGTTTTTAACATACTCAATGGTTTATTGCTTACATGTGTACAAACATACATCCATCTATCCAAACTATCTCATTAATATTAGTGTGATCTGATTCCTTCCGATACCATAACAACATTTTCTTATTCCATTTTCAGTATCATGAGCTTCCCATACCCAAAGACACTTTACGGGCTATACGAAAGCAAAATAGCTGCTCTCGTCGAGCCCGAAGTGCTAGTAGTTTGCAAGAGCCTCAAGCGGCTGAGGTTCAGCGAAGGCTCGACCAACAGCGTGCATTTAGCGGGCGGACTCAATGGCGAGACTGGGCTTGGTACTCCGACGGTGGAAAACGAACCTTTGGCCATGGGAACGACGCTTTTTGAGCTGTATTTGACGCTGCAGAGATTTTTGACGTAAGTTCTATTCTAATTATTTCATAGATATTGTGTGTTAAGAGTCATATGAATCATAGCACCTATGTCTCTCAACCTAAAATAAGCTAAGATAGGTAGATAGATAGATAGATAGATAGATAGATTATTTATTCATACAAATAGGTTACATCAATAAGTTAGTAGTGCCTTAAAGCCTATGTTAGGTTTGTCTTAGCACTATAGTTCTCACTTAATTTAAAATAAATTGATAATTTAGGTACGGTAGTTAACGAACGATCTGACAACAATACAAGCTAATCTATATTAAATTATTATCCTAGATCTTACATTTAAAAAAAAAAAAAAAAAAAAACTCATTCATACTCATTCAGGTCCAGTATGATATGTCTCGACACTGTAACTTGGAGTGGCTTGAGGACTCCAGTCTCAGTAGCAGAGGGTGATCGATTAAGGAACCTATTTCCTTGTTTGATTATCCTAGGCTTTAGTTTCTTAGCTACCTAGTGCCTGTTATTAGTTGTATTTCCTTTCTTATTTATTTCAGGTTTATGTGGTTGTGTGGCTTTATATGTGAAGTATTTTTAAATTGGAAGCACGGACCTATTTTTGTCTGATTTTTTTTATAACTAGCGCACCTTTCCGGCTTCGCTCGGTTTTAGTACGGATCCCTGACTTTAAAAAAAATATAATATAGCCTATATTCACTGGGGATAGTATAGCTTCCCAACGGAGAAAGAATTTTTCAAAGCGGACCAGTAGTTTCGGAGATTATTCATTACAAACAAACAAAAAACCAAACCTTTCTCTTTACAATATCAGTACAGATGTATAAAACTAAACCACATAAACCTTTCTCTACATTGTAAAATTGTTAGATGCTCTTTTGTCTCTTGTCATCAGTGTAAGACACGCTTTATATAATTTCAGATATTCAATTATTTGTAAAGCTAGATGTAATTTCGAGAGACGGAACACTTTTCAATGATTGATTGATACTAAAAAATAAAACAAAACCAACTTTTCAAAGAACCCATTATTACATATTTCAGTTTGAAACGATATTTCAAAAGAATCATCAGTCACTCTTAATTTGCCTAACGCGACCTTAAATAACCATAAACTAGTTTTCCATAGAAACACCACAGATATAACTCCCATTTCCACACTATTACAGTTTATTGACTCAAATACAATGGTAACTATGTTAATCAGTAAATGGGTGTGAAAAACCTCTAACAATGGTTTGTGAGACAGTAGGAATGTATTTTCACGTTCATTGATGTTTAATTTATGTAAGTACTGCGTCTGTGTCACCTGTCTGACACATGGTAATGAGAAGGTAAATATTTGTGTCTGCAGCATCAAACCGTTAAGTAAACCTTGTTGCTTAGTAGGAAGGTACAATATACACAAAACTGTGATCGGGTCTAACAAAGAAAACATGTTAGTTTACTTATCTCGCAGTAGATGCCATGATGTACAATGCCCTTATACAGCTGCATTAAATTATCTTGACATGTATTTTTTATTTCAATTCAATTTAACTAATTTATTTTTATTTTACTGTTATAAATATTATCTATGAATGTTGTATGAAATTTTTAAATAAGACATGTCTGTCTGCTTTTTCTAAAACACAATCCCTTATGGTGTTTCCTATATCAAAATTAATGTGTGTTTTATAATAAAATTGTTATATTATTTTTATGTACAACTGACCGACATCAAGTGTAACATGTGTACCTACGGTGGAACTGAGTAAATGAAGTGAAATAAGATGTAAATTTTGAACCTTGTTGTAATGGTAAAAGGTCTAAATTCCTCTTAATTAATTTTAACTTAATATCGTATAGTTATCGGTTAACTGGCTATGAACTTGAACTTCTGAAAATGTGATATTGATTATAAGTTCCATCCATTATGTTCTCTAATTGATAAAATTCAAATAATACGAGATTTTTCTAGATGAGTAAAGTAAAAATATTTATTCTGTGTCATAAAAATTGTTGATTAATAAAGAAGTGTCCTAGGAAAATCTCATAATGAGATATCTCATAGTGAGTATCACATGAATGATCATTCATTAATCTAATAATCTACTAATGAATTATTCATGCGTCATTTTTTAATGATTGATAATAATTCATTAGACTTCAATAGTAGGTACAGAAAAGTCGACAGCCATCTTGGATTTTCAAAATCAGCTGTCATTTATAATCTATGTATACCGAGTTAGTGGAAAACGATACTCATAATGTTAATGTTATCGCTAACCTATTTTAGAAATGTTAAGTTAAAGTTAAGTAATGTAATCCACTGCAAATATTTTTCTTTATTTTTTTAGTGAAATTTATGAGATTTTCCTCTATTTCAGGCTAGGTCAAGGCCTGAACGAGACAGAATGGAGTTCCTACGCGATATCAAACTTCCATTCCTGGTTCTTCGGCGGCGTCGCCCAATGGCTAGACATAGCCGCGTACAAAGCCCTGTCCAGGATCGAAAAGGCCGTAGAATTAGATAATCTAACGCAGGTACATTACACTTTTGCCCTACTGAAATCACACTGTATAAATTACTAGATGTGCCCCACGGCTTCGCCCGCGCGGAATTCTATATGTCAAATGGTTTATAAACCTTCCTTTTGAATCACTCTATCTATTAAAAAACCGCATCAAAATCCGTTGCGCAGTTTTAAATATCTAAGCATACATAGGGAGAGACAGACAGCGGGAAACGACTTTGTTGAATACTATGTAGTGAAGATGTTTGTTACTCCTTCACGCCAAAATTATTGAACGATTGAGGGATAAGCTAAGCAGTAAACACAAGTGTGCTGATCATATTAGCTAGATATTGTGAAGCAAGAAAGCAAGTCCTCAAGATTCAGAAATATTTCTAGTTTAGGGACCAATAATATCAAATGTCAAAGTGCTTTATGTCCGTTAGGCCTTACAGGAGTAAGGCCCTTTATTTCCATTAGGCCTTACTCCTGTAAGGCCTAATGGAAATAAAGCACTCTTAGACACGTCAAAAGTTTGAAATTACATACTAAAACTAGGAAATAAAGCGATAACTTTGATTTTTTGTTCACTTTAATCTTTCTAAGGTAAAGAAGCGAACAAGAAAGCCGAATTTGAAGATTTTTAAAAAATAATGATTCGTTTATTTGCTCCAACATAATGTAGGTTACAGTTGTAGATCATAAATTAAACGTTATTCTTATTGTATTATATTGCAGGTGGATACAAATGTCAAGTACAGCAGTTCTGGAGTGGACACCCTGGCTATATTCTACCAGATCAAGATCTTCTGGCAGCAACTGGCGTGGCCTGATGTGGTCGGCTGCTATACGTTTGTGGCGAAAATTGTTGATGTAAGTTAAGATTTTTACATGACAACTAGACCTAATAATCTGGTATTAGGTCTAACGATCTCAGTGGTGATGCGGACGAAGGGCGCAAGAGTTTGTGGGTTCGATTCCTATCGCTGGACAAATGTGCGCATAATCTGCAGATATTCGTTCCGGTTGGGGGTTTTCTATGTACAGTAAATATGTTTATCTATGTGAAATGTAATGTATTTCAGTTATCAAAGTACTTATGCAGTGTTTATAAGCTCTGTTATGTTTTGGGATTAATGCTGTGTGAACTGTCCAGGATTATTTATTTTTATTAGTCAGCGAGCGAATTTTCTAAATATCTCTTATAGGATAAGAGCAAACTGAAGAGAGAAATCTAGGAGGACAGACCCCAGCACAAGATGGGAATGGTACTGAAATGTCTTTATAAATAATAAGGAAAAGGAAAGTTGTCAGATATTTTAAAATGAATGTCTGTTTGAAAGGAGTGGGGTGATTGGGGCATGAACGGCACCATTTTAGAACGGAAATAGTGGTCCACAAAATTTGTTATATCATAAGATAAAAATGAAATTCGGAATACACTGGAAAAGCCGACAAAATATATTTTATTTCAATCCCGGATTCTACATAATATATAATTCTTTTAATTCCTTCTAAACGACTGGACCGATTTGGTTGATTTTTTTGAGTATATTTTAGTAAGTCTCTGGATGGTTTGAAAATACAAAATACAATTTAATCCGGTAGATGACGTCGTGATCACGCCACCATTAGGACAGTACAACGTCTCTCGGGACCGCTAGTTTCATATACGTTTTCATACATATTTTTTTTCAGGACATTTGCCGCTGCTGCGTATTTTACTCGGACAAAATGGCCGCCCGAGTGGAAAGCGTCGGTACAGTCAACACGGTGTACGAGGAACGTTTCGAAGTGACGACGGAGTGGTGTGTGGCCATAAACAATATAGACTACGTGCGGCAGAGCCTGGAGCCGTTTGTTGAGGAGTTGGGGATGGAGGATATTGTACAGAGGCTGAGCGAGGCGAGGTCGCCCGTTGAAGCTCAGAGGTAAGTCAATTGACAGTCTTTCTCAAAAATAATGAATTGAAGTTCGTATAACTTTTTGTTCTGATTATTGAATTATGTTCATTTAGGCACAGCAGGTTATTTAAAAAAAATCATAAATTAATTAGTATTGTATATAGGTTATGTATGTTGTAAATTAGAACCATTAAATAAGTTAGTATAAGTAGATATAACATCGCCTTAGAGCTTAATAAAAAAACCTGTACTGATGTTAATATCTCAATAAATAATGAAATAAAATTTTGTTATTCAATTTAGATTGTGTCTAAATGATAGACAATTAGTTGGCTAATTTTTTTACAAGAAAGTAAATTCCAACTACAATTATGAGTTTTTACAGTTTTGATACGGAGATCAAGTTATTAATAACGTTTACTATTAAAATAAAGTGCCTATGAGTACTACTGGTAGTACTAGCTAGAGATACAAAGGTGTGTCGTTAGTACTACCAGTTGTACATACTTCTCCGTAGTACTAATGACACGGAGGCCGGTATTGTGAATAAATGAATAAATAAATAAGTTGTAGCGTTCGGTCTCTTTCAGGTGCAAAGAAACAATGCAAAATGTTATGGCGAATGCAGTAGATACAGTGAAGAACAAAATCGTAGATCTGTTGCTGGTGATGGTCAGAAAGGTACACAAACCTTTTTAAATACTCATTTTATTACATTAATTATATTCACCAAAAGAGTTTTTACTTAGGCTCTAGACAGACGGTCCGCATTTCAACTGCAAATTTGCAGTTCATTTGCAGTCGGCGTGCAGTTCTGAAATGCGGTCCGTCTGTCTAGTAGAGCCTTAGGTTTCGTTTTATAAATCTTGTTTTATTTTTGTTTTACAAGTTGTTATGCACTTTTCCTCAGTGTCTTGCGTGTGTGCTACATATTAATTATTTATATTTTATAGGTTAAAAGTTCGAAAGTCTGAAGTTTAAAAACTGTCCTTAAACAATACCGAGCCACTGGTATACCAGTGGCTCGGTATTACGCAATAGTATAGGTATATATGAAACATTATTTTACTTGTCACATTTCAGATGATGCCGTCCATCACTCGTTTCCTGGTAGAAGGCGCAGAATTGCTTCACCAAGATTGCTCAAGCATGGACCGCGTTATGCGCTACTTAGAAGCCAACTTAGACATGTTGTATCAACATCTCAACAATGAGAATTTCTCGAGAACATTGGATATTGTTTGGGAGCAACTTGGCGAAGTATTGTATGAACTCATCCAAGCTAATCTTGAGGTATGGTTTTGAGCAAAGCTTTTTCGTTTTTTATTAATCCTATCGCGTAGACATAGTTATAATGTTCATGTTCTATTTTTGTAGTTTATCTTAACAACTAATATTTTGACTAATCGAGTAACTTTCCGTGTGGGACTAGTAGAATCGGTTGCTAAGCCTTCAAGGTACCTATAAGCTTAATATTTTTATTAATCTCCATTTTTTGCCTTAACATTTAATTCAAAATAACAACGAACGGTAATTTTTTTAAATACATAACATACTAACCCTTATTATTTGGTTTTTAGAAAGAGAAAATAGCTACGCGTATCAGCTTGTTTAGGCGTAGATATTTTGGAAAAAACAAAGTGTCCCCCATCTATATATATCGGGTAAATAACGTTGCTACTGTGACGCACGCTATCGCAATTATCTAGATGTTCTCACCAATCACTGTTAAAAAAACACTGCGAATTTTGCGAAAGATTCGCTAAAATTTAATGGTATCGAAATCTATGGTATATTTTCACAAGATTACAAGCAATATTTGAAATTGTCAAAGTAAGTTTTTTTCAAAGAGCTGTTATTAATTTCCCACTAAAACTGATTGGTAGTAACAATGAAACAAAGAATTGGGAAAACTTTGACTTCTTTGGTCAACGAGGAGGAGGGCGCTGATTCCGCTACACAGTTTTTTAAATTTTCAGTTGTACCCTATACAGTACATTTTTGTTTCAAATAATGATTGTTGTATCGTATAAAGAAGCGTTTTGACCAACCACGGGCGTACAAAATTAGGCGCTTGTCCAACACAGTTTTATTTCTTTGCCAGTGTGACCATTTACTAATTATTATTTTATTTTACTAGCACCGAAGGGCAAAGATAACCCGCTTTATCGACCCGAGGCGTCTGACCAAGTCCGCCGCTGCCCACTTAGACTCGGTAAACACATACACAGCACCTTGGTTTATGTTATGTGATATGTGCCCGTGATGTTCTAGACATTTTACGATTTAATAGCATTATCGACTTGGAAAGATTTATTGGATAAGATAGGGTGTTTTCTGAAATGGATTTTTCACAACTTCATACGTACCGGGGAAAAGTTTTATTAAATACTGTCAAAAATTTGGTCCCGTAGTCAATATATCCAAAGTTAACTGGGATATTATTTAATTTATTATAGATTACTTTGGTTTCACTCATCAAATAAATAAAATAATATTGGAAACCTATTTCTTGTTAGTCGGAAGGAAACAAAAAACTGTCTATTTAAACAACGTTTATACACGTTTAGCCAGCAGTATTTTGTTTACGAACGTTTGTTAAAAGTTGAAACAATTTCTATCATGTACCTACCAAATCACTTGTTCTATAGAGTAACTACATACTTCTGTTTTGTTTATGCTTTCCGAGTCGATAATACTTATCTAGCGGAACTATTTATTTAGCCTTGATGTGAATATCAAATATCTATCAGTCATGTGTTTGCGCAAACATGCAACTTACCCTTAGTAAATAAATGCCTACCTTCAATATTTATACTAGCAGACTGTTAAACATATACGTGATCTAGACGCAAGTCTGTACCCTATCTATTTTTACTTACGGAATCCTAGAAAGTGCATGCTCTGTAAAATATGCTCCTGTAGTTATCACCGGGTTTGGGCATGAAAATGTCCCTAAAAAGCTGTAAATTGAGTTATCCCTAGCTGATAGTAAGTTTCTAGTTTCGCTTACTTTGGGCTGCGATTATATTGTACCTTCCTAACATTGTATTGAGCACGTCTTATAAACATAATAGTTTAATAATTGTAAGTAGCTTTTGCTGCCTTTAATGCACGCCGCGGTTGAGGCTTCACCACGTTAAAGTATATTTCATTAATCATTTCATTTTTGGGAAAATCCACTTTCTAGGCTAAAGGTTTCGTCGTCGCTTATTG
The DNA here is from genome assembly GCA_947044415.1 of Eupithecia dodoneata. Taxonomy (NCBI): domain Eukaryota; kingdom Metazoa; phylum Arthropoda; class Insecta; order Lepidoptera; family Geometridae; genus Eupithecia; species Eupithecia dodoneata. Next base: position 6,238,051 of record OX345665.1, read on the forward strand.
ACTTTAGTCTACATACCAAAGCGACAGAAATAAAAAATATCTCATTATTTCCGTTCTTTAATTTAAGTTGTTGATTTTCTTATTGTAAATTTATTATAGTTATGGAAAAAAAGAGTTTTTGAATCTTGATTCTTGTCATGGCCTATTTAGTAAATAGTTCAACGAACATGGAAAAATATATTTTATGTATGTCTTCATTTATATGTTTATTTATGTCATGGTGTTGGGGTTAACATATAATCAATGTTTTAATATAGGTAAACAACAACATATGTAAATACATATTCAATTGTTACCAAAAAGAAAAAGGTTTTAACAAATTTAACAAATTCTTTACAGAAACGTCGTCCGCCATCTTTCTTTTCGAACCTCCATGAGTGTTTGAAAATAATGATTCGTTCTTTCCGGCAAGACAATGGTAAAGAGGCTTACACATCCGACACTTTGAAAAGAGTTGAATACCTCCTTAAGATCCATGGAATGGAAACTAGGGAGCTTATACATCAGTACCATTTAGAAAGGTGGCAGGAGCAACAGTCCTTAAATGAGCCTAAGATGGGGATTTTGACTGTCAGGGCACAGTTTATTGATGACCATTTGAAAGTGGAAGTCATGAATGCAAGGAATTTGGTGCCTACAGATTCAAATGGTAAGATTATATGAACTACTAACTTGTACTTTTTGTGTACTTATGTTTATTTCAGTCTAAACTGTCGATCGCTGGGCGGGTCGAAAATTCAAAAACACAAAGATGTTTTACAAAGACCGGATTTGGTAGTTTTCAAATATTTCAAAATAAATAACTTAAGAATTGAGCGACTTCTTGCTTGTTTGAAAAAGAGCCAAAAAGATGCCTAGAACTAGTTTAGTTTGGTTTATATTTTGTCATTTTATTTTTATATACTAAAATGCCAAAATATAATAAAAACCCTAATACTTAAAGAAGAGTCTTTTGCTTTACAAATCCATTGCGTTCTCGTAGTTCTGAACTATATTAGTTTTAAACAGAAAATATTTATTAACTTTTATTATGTATTTCAGGATACTGCGATTCTTACGTCAGGGTTTGCCTTCTACCAGAGGATACGTTCGCAAATGTGGTCAAGCCCAAAACACAAACGCACAGCAAAAATCTATTCCCTCTGTACGACGAAATGTTTATGATGTAAGTTTTAAATTCATATTGCAATGCAATCAAGTGCAGCTCTCGTATTAACTTTCCAAGATCCGAGTGTTCTCATGTGACGTCACACGGTCCTATGGCATAACATGCAGTGCATTTATCAGTCGAAAGGCCAGAATTTGTTACGATTCCACTGACGCGGAATCAACCAATATGATTGGTTGATTCAAGTAATCGTCAGTGAAATTGACATCTCGTGATATCGTTGGTTCCTCATTGGTTGCACATGCAACCCTCATTCTAATTGTAATTTCTAACCCGCGACTTGGGACGTGAATTAGACTTATATCGTTGGTGACGCCGCCGGTGGTTCTACGCACTCGGTTTCAACTTAACATTTTCTTATAAGCAATAACTCCATATGATGGGTTAAGAATAAATTCTTATTTTGCAATATTTTAATCACGATTCTATTTGGCAGACCCCTCAGCCACGAGCAACGCACAACCCCCGAAGGCGTAGTCCACTTCGTGATTAAAGACAAAGACATGTTTAGTATGAGCAACACATTCGTGGGCGAGGCGTACCTTCACTTCAACGAGGTGCCGGAGACGCTAGCGCCGATCACCAGTCTTCCGCAGCAGTTGCTCACCATTACTAGGCCTGCTTCTATCGGTAAGTCGAACACATGTTTCTCACGCGCTGGCACGAGCTACCGACAAAATTCCTTCACTTGGCGCGCGAGTAACAATTTTAACAGCTTAAGTAAGCAATATGACCTTGACTTATTTTGCACATGTGTTAGCTCGGCCAAGCGGCGGCTTAGCAGAGTATTTTTTGGCGTCAATAATGATAATGTTGATAGAGGTGTTTAGAGTAAACATTCATGTAAAATGTTTGTAACTAAATATTTAATTAACTTTATAGATGTTATATGTAAACCAGTCACTTATTCTTTCTTCAACTTTTTTTATTGTATTATTCTATATCTCACACGAACGTAGAACCTCCTCCTTTTTTCAAAGGTTAAAAATACCTAGGCAATCTGTAAATCTGCAGCCGTCCTAATGTTATGATCATACAATTTATAATAATTACAACCAAAACATACTAATATAATAAAAGCTGATCTGAATCAGTTTGCGCCAAAAATTAAGACTCAAGACTCAATGCTTATTTTGTCAACATATTCGTATCCAATCAACGACATTACTAAATAATAATTAATAGTTCTATTTTCCCTGACAGATGGAGATGCAATCAAGGCGCTTGAGACGCGACAAGGCGACAAGCAAGCTCGCGACTTTCTCAAAAAACAGAGACAAAAGATGCCTAGCAAACAATTCTTCTCCCTCGGTTGAAACAATTCTAAATTAGCATACCATGAATGTCTGAAAATAGTTGCATAGTGATTGGGCAGTGTTTGAGATGACAGTTGTGTAGTGAAAATGTTAATATGTTGTGGTGTACGTACCTATGTGTTAGAATAGTGGGAAATTCCTTACGTGTTCAACGAAAATACTATGTTAGCCAAGTGGTAACTTATTTAAATTGTCAACCATTTTCCTGTCGAAAATGGTTATTTATGTTTTAGTCAGAATACCTTAAAGATCTTTAGTTATTTTTCATTTTATATACTTCTCGATGCATGTTAACGCATTTGTGTATTTGATTATTCGAAAAAACCTAAAATTCGTCTAAATTGAAGAATCTCGAGACCCAATTAGTCGAAAAGTAATATGTATTGTATAATGTGTATTAAAAGCTAAAGTACATGTAGGTACATAGTAGGTAGATCTCATAAGGGTGGTTAAGTTATACAAAGCTATTCTGTTGTATGAATAAGTAAACTCTTTCGTATTTTATAGCCCTTTTTTAATACGAATATGCAAGAACTGGTAACATGAAGGCAATAATTATTAAAGCATTGCGATTATTGTAGTACATTTATTTTATATGAGTATGCTGTATATATAAAGCATTGTAAATAAGTATGTATGTGCGTGAAAATGAATGTTTTATATAAGTTTTATATGATACAATTTTATAGAAAAGTTTGTAGATGATGTATTCTGTGATAAAAAGAAGTGCCTTATTTATTATTTTCACTTCTCATTTTATTTTTTTTATTAAATTGTATCCGTATAAGCTTATGCGATATTAGTTAAGGTAAGAGAAAATGTCTTTGTAAAATCTGTAATATCTGAACCATATTTTTTAAAATCATTATTTTGATATACTTCGTCGTATTGCGCCTAGCAATAAATTATGAACCTTGTTCTTTTATTTTAAAGTTTATTTCTTTCTACTTTTTATTGCCATTAAACCTTTTTACGATAAAAACAGTATTTTTTACCCTGCAAGTAGGTTGATGTTATTTTAGGACACCGTCGTAAACTACCTTCTAGCTACCACAGAATCTAAATAATTCGTGCTTAAGGAGTTCCTTTGATCTTATTAAAGATCTATTTATGTTAAGACGCAAAGTTAACGATAGGCATAATGGCATATAATAAAGCAGTGAAGATGCAATACCAGCCATTGCAGATCGCTAGCTAGAATGCTGAAAGAAGGCGTAAGGCGCTATGCAGTCGCATCAAATCGCAATCTAAATAAATACCAAAGTAGAGGGCAAGTACTAACTTTTATTTTATTTAGAATATAAGTTAACAAAGGTCCTACGATGCAGTTGCTAGTTCTATTTTCGCCACGGGACAAATCTTAACAGGTACCACGTACTATAGCTCTATAAGCTCTACCTCAGCTCTACCCTGAGCGGTCTACAACAAATTAATTACACAGGTCCCCAGTAGCGGCGAGCGGCTGTTATTGCTTCATGCATATAAAGTAATAACAGCTACATTCTCTGCGTTGTTAACTATTTTGTGCGTTTCCATTGTTTGAAATGATTAATAAAAGGCGGGCCGCCAAGAGAACCTACCAGAGAAAGGGCAGCTGCCATCTGTGTACTTTAACACTCCGGCTGCGATTACCAATGCGCCTGCCAGGCTTGGTGATGTGTGCCCCGTTCGTCCCAAAGGTTTTCAAACAAAAAAGTACTTTGCTCCCTCCATACATTACATAATTTGATAACAACACTTCAGACTCCTTTGAGATTTTATAACTGCTAGGTATTTCAGTTATACGTACTTTTTCGTTCACACGCGCTTCAGTGTGCTGATTTGCTTACATCGTCGTCACCAGAAAGTGACCACTACCTAACAAATTAACCTAACCATGAGATTAAATGAAAAAAACGCTACACAACATATTTTTTAAATTGGACCTACTGTATGTAGGTACCTACCTACATACGGTAGTTCAATTAGTGAAGGTGATGTTCGCACTCATGGAAGGATAGGTAATCAATTAAGCTAAATCTAATTAACCGTATCACACTTAAGATACACTTACGTAGGTATCAACCTCCGTCAATGTCTGCCCCCATCACTACAATCTGCTCCGAAATGAAATTAATTAAAATGTCACATAACAAAGCGTTCCACGTGAACTGAGTGACGTAGGATGCTGGAAACGCGTTCCCGCGGCGGCGGCGGCGGCGCCTTTCATGTCCTCCCTTTGATCGCGCCGCGCCGACAATCCGGCAATCCGGACTACTTATCGGCTCAGATTTATTGTGATTCGGAGGCTGCGGTCGGCGGGGAGTCCTCTTGTACTTTGCGGGCTTTATGCTTATTCATGATGTGTGGACAATGGATTGTACCTATATGTATGTGCTTTACGCTGTTCTGAAAACGCAATCCAGTCAACAAGACTTTTCTGTAGTTATAACTTTTTTGGGAAGAGCTTTTTAAAGGATGGCACCTACTACCTACAAATAAAGTTATTTTAAACTTTTATTACAATTATGATCTCAGGTTTTTTGTTTTAATAGTGTTTGCCAACACGTAGGTACGAAAATTTACAAATATTAAGAAGATTATCTCTTTGATGTCCCAAATATTACTAAGAATCTTTAGGCAATTTATACTGAGTTTCTACATCGTTGTGTTTAGTGTCATGCAACACCTACAATCTACTTAGTTAAGTTGCTTGATCCTATTAATTAAAGTTACAGTTTTTAGAGTTATTTGTTACCAACTTATTATTTTGTATAACAACCATCTTCGTTTTAGGTATTAGAAACTAACTAACCTACCCTTATTTTTTTTATTTGGTGTTTTTTAGCCAATTTAAAGTTCTCCTACGTTAAGAGCAGTACTCTTAGGAAACCTTGACCAAGCAAAAAACGACGATTTGTTCCAAAAAATCACTCCAGCAGAATTTTATGTTATATGTTTGCTAACAAACCCCATACTTATAAGTATTGATACAACGGGTATTTATCGCGTTTATTTACCTATTTTCCCGACGTTTCAACAGGTAAATAAATATTATAAATACCCGTTGTATCAATACTTATAATTATGTGTTCAGATCGCGTAAGTTTAAAAATATTCAAACCCCGTAATTTATTTGAAATAATACGTACTTACTAAATTTTCTTTAAAAAAACGACCTACAAAATTCAATGAAGTTTAAGAGGTCCTAAAATTACCGCAGATTTTTTTGCATGACCACAACAAACGGTAGCGCCCGGTAGCCGATAGGTGATAAAAAGCCTTTTGTAGCCACTGTGCGAAGTGACTAGCAAATAGGCGGTCATTGTTCGGCTAATGCTCTCTTCATTACCGACTTCCACGAGAAAAAAAGAAACGGAGATCCATGATGACCGAAGATAATGGTGACTATAGAATTTGATCTACATACCTATTTGTAATTTTCAGGTAGATACCTCGTCCAATTCCCAAATAGGACCTACAGGCATTCCTTCTTTAAATGGTGCAATAAAGCATATTATTTATTATGAAAATTACTATAACAGAATAACACAAGTACTTACAAGTATTTACATTAGTATCAATATTATTATATACCTATCCTAAAACTTTAAAAAAGCCGTCACCAGAAAGTAGAGTGCCAATTCGCTGAGCGAAATAAACGTCCTGTGGATTCTATTAGAAGTTTTTTTTTCCTTCGATAAAATTATTATTTTTTATCTGAAAGGTATAAACAAGGCTACCCAAAATATGCATTTCTTACTAAACCTAAATCCAATAGGAGAGTTATTCCAACATCGTACACAACAAAAACTCCCCTTTTCCCAGCTGTAATATTTCAATAATCCGCGATATAACGGAAACATTGAACGAAAAAATATTATGTTCATTGTTATGGAAATTGGGCTTTATAATGGTCTTTTATATTAAAAGCGCTTTTAAAAAGGCCGTCCTGCTAAGTCTTTAATGGGATTGAATAATAAGCCATAAAGATTTTGAATGGTCTAACAAAATGGTTTATTCTTTCCGGCTGTTGGTGCCGCAGTAGCGGGCATTTCTTTAGATGCCTTGATTTACTATCTACTAGATGCTGTATCTGGGGTCGATAAAATAAGTTTAATGAGACTGCTGCGTGTATCGCAGGCGGCATCATAAAGGTACCAACTGTCAAAGGGCTTATTGTGTCGGCGTAGTTTGATTATGGCATTTTTACAAGCCAGGTACCTACTCACTTTGAGGCTTGCCGGCCCGCCCGCCAATTATATTCTACTTAGCTGTGTCCAACTCATGTCCAACAAACGCTGTAAAGATATCCACTGAAAACTTATTTAGTACATAGTTCATTTTCCTATATTTTCACTTCCACCAAACCCTCAAAAGATAACAATAAAATTTAATATGTTTGAAGAGTACTTAGATTCTTGATGGTCCCAAGGTATCAAGAATCCAAGTACCTAAATTCAGATTCCACACCAAAAATGTTTGGACAAAACTAAAAGCTCATAATCTTTGTTGAAAATGTGGAAAGGCTTTCTATGGTCATTTTAGGCGTCAATTGAAATGTTGACTTTGGGTACGTACCTACTTCTTTGTAGATTTGGGTACATTTTACTCACAATGCTTTACCATGGCTCATTGGAACTCGAGCGTCTCATGACGATTGTTGTTCAACCGACTAATGCTACCGTTTGGCCTTTTCAGCTACTGTGGAATTTATTTGTTCTTCATAAATACTAATTATTATTTGGCTTTCTCTAAGTATCTTTATAAAATCTAAAAACTTTGATGAGAAAGTTGCTAATAAATATTAACATTTATGAGTTTGAAAGCCGACGTTAATGGACTCATTAGTACTAAGGTTTTAAGAGGCTGTTCTATAAAGGTCAAATTAATCGCAGATCAAGACGGCTCACAACTGTGATGAACTGGGGAAACATTCAGAATAACGTTGTTTGTATAGGTTTCGTCGGAGCACGTGAGCTAATTAGAGGCACCATACGAATTTGCTGAGAAAACAGGCGATAGGTACCACGGAGATGAAAGTTGGCAAATTGAATATTGTGCGAAATGATCCCTAAAAGGAGCATGATTGCGTATTGAGTGGCTAATTTGAGCGGTCGGTGTAGCGGAATGGCAGTAGCCGGCAGACGTGAGAGGCGGCCTGTTGTTTTGTTGGAGCCGTTGACAGGTGGAGGGTGGCGAGGGCGTGCGGGGCGGTGCGGCCGGCGCCCGCGCCGCTCGCGTGGCCCTCTCGCCTGAGTCACGCGCGCCTCGTAATGCTTGCATAATAATAATGACGGATGCCGATCGCGCGGCGGCTCCTTTGATCTGCGGCGCTTTTGATCTCGCCGCCAGAGCCGGTCCGGGCTCCCCTGCCGCACAAACGAGCCGCTCACCTTTATTCGGTTCGACGCCGCGCTGCCGGTCGTTCGGCCCTTCGCCCTCGCTCTAGATAGAGGCTTCGCTTTTGGTTCGGAGCGGGAGTGCTTGTGTGTGGGACGGAACCTGGAGCCAGCCCTCGGCAGTGGTGCGCGTGCTTTGCTCAGGATGGGGTGTGCCAGCCGCTGCCGCGTCCGCGCTGCCACGCGATGAGCCGCAGGAGTCGCGGCGCACTCTGCCGCCTCGCTACATACGTCATATGGATGCTCTACGTACGCACATTTATTTACTACTAATTCCCTAATTAGTATTTTCCCTTTATGTTAAGTACCAACCTAGTGGAAGTTTCTCGGAAGTGTGTTAAGTGTGGTTTCAGTGATTTTTCCACAAACAATGCACTAGTTTCATGGGTTTCTCGTTACCTGTGCACTGCAATATAATGCTAATTTTGCAATTTCGTTTAACTGACCACATGGATTGTGCTATAAATATATGTGATGTTAGAAATTATGTGAATTTCTGCCTTGTATGTTCATGGTGCATTTAAAATATCAACAGCAACAAAAAAGTGATAACAATTCTTTACCTACAATTGATTCCATTTCCAAAATAATTTGCAATAGTAGTACCTATTTAATTCAGACTGAATCCGCGCGTTTAGTTCAGTTTCAAATTTCTGCAAAATTGTTACCTGCAATTCCTAAGTTTCAAATAAAATACCTATGTACAAGCGAGTAGTTAGTCGAAACATACAATACAATTACAGCACAAACATATTATTGATAGGGATAACCTATCTACATTTAAATTTTAATTTCTGCAAATACCTACCTACTGCAGATAGGTTATACAGTAAAATCAACGAAATCGCTATGAATCACGAAACGAATGCTTTTAGCGTTAATATTGGCAAAGTAATTTCAATCAACGACTAATTAATAAAATGCTGATCGTTTTAATTTTATCTTCGGCAATTTAGATTTCGCAAACCTAATTGTTATTTACTTTATCGCCTCCTAACATAAATGCCAAACATCGGTAATTGATTCTCTCTCTTTGACATAAAATATTAAATGCAGATAATATAATTATTAAAATAAATTATTTAAATAAACGTCGTGTGTTTTTGGCATGCAGCACAATGAATCTATTAGGTTAAGAAATTCATAGGCAATAAATGATTTTATTTATTATTATTCTTATTTACAAATCTAGCTCATTTACTTTATTACTTTATCATCGTTTTGAATATCTATTTGGATGACAATGCATGGTCATAGGCTACTCTGCTGTCAAATTATGAGATGCTTAAGTCCAAGAGTAGGTATTATCTCGGGTTAAGGTCTTTTATGTCCATATGAATCAATGTATACCTGCTTTTACAGTGAGAAATGTTTGTATACAAATTCATTACAAATTATTATGATTAAAATTAAGACATCAATGACCTAAATCGTCAAGCTGAAGATTAGGGCTCTATGGCACTCATTAGGGGAGGCCTATGTTATGTTCAGTAGTAGACTAACATTGGCTGATGATGAAAGATCAAATCAATTGCCAACGTCAATTCGGCTCGAGAAATAACTTTTTGACAAAAGATTATTATTCAGCGTACAAGTGGGGTGTAAGGGGGACTCCAACATCTCGTCTCCCAAGCCAACCAAACCTGCGCGTGGTACACCCTGCTAGATAACGAACTAGGCTTGGGTAAAAATATCAATCAATCTTCATAATTTAATAACTCATTGATTTTACAATTATTATCCATGATTTGACACTGGCAGAAAAGTATCCAATCAAACACAATGCCATTAACAAAGAATCATCATCATTTAGTTTATGCTTTATTATTATGTGCAGGCGGCGTTGACATCGGCCACTGATATCGTAGCGTCCCCGCCACCCGACAGCCTACAGCTGATCTGGTTGGCAAACTCCTCGGTCACTTGTAACGATGGATCTCTCGCTGGGTATGTTGTGTATACAAAACTTAAAGTACTTAGACAAGTCATACTTTATACAATAAATTATTATCAAATAAGATTATTTTACTGTTCAATTAATATTTTTTTTGACCATTTGTGGAAGAAGTGAAAAAGAAATCATTAGTACGTTCATACTTACCTATATCTATGTTATTTGCCTATTTATGTCTAATTTTGATGACCGATGTGGCGCGGTGGGCGAAGGTCCGCCTGCGACTCAGGAGGTTGCGGGTTCGATTCCCGCCACGGAACAATTGTGTGTACGATCTGCAGATATTTGTTCCGGGTGTTCTGGTCGTTTTCTATGTATAATAAAAAAAATCTATCTATGTAATATATAGTATTATGTATATCAGTTATCTAGTACGAATAACACAAGCTCTGCTTACCATGGGGCTAGATAATGCTGTGTGAATTGTACAGCATTATTTATTTATTTATAATACGAGTATATACATATTTGACCCTGCAAATCACATGCTGTTTTCGTAGACCTTTTGTAGACCCTGTAGCGCGTTGATGTCTTTTGTATGGCGCATGAACTTTCTTGTAGTTAATGGATTATGACACTGAAATATTCTTTGTTATTCCAGATACTACTTCCGGCGCGGATCGAACAGTGAACATTGGGTGGTGTACTTGGAAGGTGGAGGGTATTGCTGGGACGGGGCGTCGTGCCGCGCGCGCTGGCGGCGGCGGCCAGCGCTCATGTCGTCGGCGCGCTGGCCCGTCGCACGGCGCGCGCCTGCCCTGTTGTCCTCAGACCCCGCCGCCAACCCGCTCTGGCACGCATCCAACCACGTGCTCCTGCCATATTGCTCCAGCGACATGTGGGCCGGAACTAGAACAGCGTCTGTCCCTCGCTCACGGTTCGCCTTCGCCGGCCGCCTCATCGTACAGACGGTTCTCGCTGACTTGCTCAGTTTGGGACTCAAGGGACGACTCCTCCTCGTCGGTTCTAGTGCAGGCGGCGCCGGCGTCATGCTCCACGCAGACTCAGCACGACGAGCCCTCCGCACGCACGGCGTTCGCGTTGCCGCCCTCGCCGATTCGGGATGGTTCCTCGACCGCCCCTCCCGAAGACACCGACCGCCCGCGGCGACGATCGCTCGTCTCGGGCATTCCCACTGGCGTGGGAGTCCCCCGAACTCTTGCATGCGCGAGCATCCGAAGGAGCCCTGGCTGTGCTACTTCGGCTACCGGCTGTATCCACACATTCGGACGCCGCTGTTTGTGTTCCAGTACCTGTTCGATTCGGCGCAGCTGGCGGCGGAGGGCGTGCGTGCGCCGCGGACCCGGTCGCAGTGGGACTCGGTGCACGCAACGGGCGCTGCAATGCGCGCGAGTCTATCAGCGGTGCGGGCGACGTTCGCGCCGGCGTGCGTGGCGCACGGCGCGCTGGCGAGGCCCGAGTGGCTGTCGCTGAACGTGTCAGGGGTGTCGCTGCAGCGTGCCCTCGCGTGCTGGGAGCGACGCGTGGCGGGTGAGCGCGGGCGCGGGGCATGCGCGCCGCGCCGGCTGGTGGAGCGCTGCTCGTGGCCGCAGTGCAACGGCTCGTGCCCGCGGCTGCGTGACCCGCGCACCGGGGAGGAGGTGGCTCTCGCCTCTCTGCTCCAGAGCTTCGGGCTGGACGTACGAGGCGCCGCAGCTGCCATGGGGCTGGACGCGCGCGCCCTCTCGCGGATGTCTCGTGCGGAGCTCCTCCCGCTGCTGGCGCCTCACACGTGATCATGGACTTACTTTGTTTTAATCATTGGCATGCCGAATCTACCTCGTTTTGTTGCGCAAATACAAATTAAGTAAATGTTAGATGCTAAGATTATTTATTGTTAGTGTGAACCTAGCACCTAATTTATTTTGAAATAATAAACTAAGTTTATGTAGGTACATGAGGTGGTGCTTTCATTATTTTTACAATGAATAAGTCTAGTCTAGAGCGATTCTGTCTCCGCGGCTGTCATCTAACTAATACGTTAGAAATCTGCTTGAACTTTCTAGGTAAGTTAGGAGATAAAGAATAACTACAAAAGAAGAACTTTGGCATCATATAATTTAAGTATTTACAAAAACCTCTCAAAGAAGCAATAGGACTAGTTGTAACGATAAACACAAAAATACTTAAGACGTCTCACTTTTCCTTTTAAAAATAAACGGTAGAGCTTTACCATTGTCCTTTAAAATTGCTAACTTTGGCATGTTCCTGTGACGGTACCGATGGGGCAGCCATGGCGAGCGACCCACAGCTTTAGGAGCATGGAACCTCCGCCTTTGTCTGAGGATGACCCCGCCGCTCCTAGAGCGTCCCTGGTGTCATAACCGTGAACCTCGCTCCACGCTCAGCGCTATGGATTGGTCCACGACGTCGTTTCCAAGGAAGAAGTCTGTGGAGATTATATTGGCTTGTGAGCGCCATGTCGTTGCTAGGCGGGCGGTGACGTTGCGGTTTACTGCGTCAGCACTTTCTCGCAACGAGCCTCGAAGGAAGAGGATATCCAGGACTGTTGGTGTGGTCTGTGCCATGACGGAGTGCATGGACGAGCGGGCGTACGGTTGGGGGGAGTTCGCGACCGCCTGGTCCAGGAACTGGAACAGCTGGTGGACGTCGTTCGTGTTCGCCCACAGGTGGGGGAGGATCGGCCATAGCCAGCTGTTTTCTGGAACAAAATTGTATACACAAGTGAACAAAACGAGCGTGTGTGGCTTTTACGACACCTTTACCGTTTCACAAATAAACAAGATACGCCGGTGGATACGGTCGTGTTTTCTTGGTTTGTGATGTCTTTTTTGAATTTTTCCGATTCTTTCTTTAAGTTTTATGTTTTAAATATACTACTACCTTTTGGTTTTAAATATACTACTAAACGAGCTTCTGCCCACGGCTTTGGACGCATTTTTCAAGTAGACTATGTCCATCGCAGGGTTACCGCTTACCGGTTGGCGAAACGGCTCGAAACGGCTTGAACGGTAATCATTCAGCCGTTTAGGCATGTAAAGACAGAATCACTTTTAGTTTTATAGTATTCATCATCATCAATATTTAGTAGTCTACGGCTGGACATAGACTCCTCTTATGAGCGCTATAGTGCTTTTTTCAGCTTGCCGCACCCAGCATCTGCCTGCAGTACTTCGCAGGTCGGTTTATAATATATTTATGGTAATAATGATCTCTTACCACCAACAATAGAGTTATCCACATAACTGAACAGCAATCTCTTGTCAGCATCCAGCAGAGACTGGATGGTAGGTCCTCTTGTGCCTGCCCCTGTGTCGAACTCATTAGCCAGGGCCAGGTGGGGACCTAACTCCCGCTGCACCAGCTCCAACAACCCAGCGTGGACGTTGCGGATGGCTGATCCATCAGTGTTGTAGAAACCGACCGGGAAGTGGTGCGCGTCTAGGAAGATCACCTGGAAACCGCATTGGTTGGAGTTATAGAAATGTAAATTTCACTAATAATATTAATATGAAAGGAAATATTTGTTCTGAGTGTTCTGGTTATTTTTTATGTTTAGTAATAAAAATATCTATATATATAATATGCTAGCTGCGCCTCGCGGCTTCGCCCACGTAGAAATCTATGTGTCAAATGGTTTACAAACCTTCCTCTTGAATCATTCTGTCTATTTAAAAAAACCGCTAAGCATACATAGAGACAGACAGATAGCGGGAAGCAACTTTGTTTTATACTATGTATATACTATCATGGACGATTAAAAACAATACATTATACAATAACAATAACAATACATTATAATACATTGTTTCCTTCATCTATATACTATGTAGTGATTGTATGAAGTATATCAGTCATCTAGTACCGTACACAAGCTCTGCTTAGATTGTGGCTAGATGATGTCTTTGTGGATTGTCCAGTTTTATTTATTTTCCTAAATCATTAATATAATTCAACTACTGCACCGATTTTCTATGTAAGTTAGCTACCAGCGGAAAAAACCTTCCTTTCAAATTCGGCATATTTTTAAAAACTGACATCAAAAAATGATTTTTGAAATTTTTATTTATTGTTTAGAAACACGAACAAAATAATACCAAAAACAATCATTTTTCAATTAATAGTTAGGTAATTACTATGTATACGTTGATTGGCTAGCTTTAGATATCTACGGTAGGTTTGTAAAGTCTATGTTATAGACATCTATGTACATATGTTATCCCTCATTCAGTGACACTGATTTTATAAAAAAGATTTAAAAATTCCTGCAGTTCAACAGTAGACGTGGAGATTCCCCCAGGAAATATAAGAAAACTCGATCAAGTCAATGTTATTATGATTGTTCAAGGTAAAAAAAATTGTCGGTTTACGATTTTTTTATCAGTTTATGATTTCATTTACATGCAAATTTATGTAAATGAATCAGATTTCGTTTACATCAATCACCTGCCCAGCAGTGGGATAATATTGGTTGGATAAAAAGTCACTTACTTCTTTCGTAGCGTCTAAGTAGTTCTTTACTTCTCTAAGAATGGGTAACAATGGACGGACTCGTATTAAGTTGTGGTTTAGCCAATATCTGAAATAAGCATCAATAAAAATTAAATGGTACCTACGTACCACCTTTCTCTTTTCAGTTAATAACTGAAAAGAGTAAGTTTATTTTGACACGAAAAAACAAAAACTGATCTAATCAAGAGCAAATATTTGAAAAAAGTGTTTTACATACACTTTCTGTTATATTGTTCGACTGCTAGACGCAGTCGCGCGGCCGCCCCTTGTTAACGACTTATTGCCTTTTATCTAATGGGGTGTAGTGTCCATAATCTCCACGGTGATAAACATTTAATTACACAGTTAAATAAAATAGAAAATAGAGTACAATGAAACGAATAATCTGCAGTATTTTGTTTTATATAATTTTTAAAACAAATCCAGTACCTTTGCAGGTATCAGTAGCTCTTCTAATCTTTTCTTAGTATCCACCGTTTGAAACCGATGTCACACAGACATTATTGGACAGGAATGGCCCATGCCTCACAAAAATCTTCATTACTTAAAGTTCCTAAAGTTGTGGTAAATGGGAACTGTTTTCTTGAATACGAGCCAAAGGTGCTCGATCGGATTAAGGGCTATTTGCTGGCCAATCTAGCACTAATACCGACGCGACTGACCGATGAAAAACGACTTGACTTGGGCGGTATGTTTCGGGTCGCTTCGCTATCCTGTTGAAACGTCCATATATTATAGACATAGACATTTATTTATTACGGATATGTTCCTCAGTAAGAAGCATACATACATAGTTTCAACTCATAACGCATTGAATTGATGTCAGTACAGATTAGCCTAAACTTTCCTAACAGATACTACTCCACCTCCAAAAATGTTAATGTCATTCCTCAATATTGAATGTTTCCAGCGCCGCTGTGTAACTCCTGCTGTTTTGTGAATCTCGGATTCACTTCTGCTTTTGCAGGACGCCGTCATGTTCTTCGATTTTACATGGAATATAAGTTTATCTATGGAATTTAACAGTACCTCTATCGTGCGGACATAATACAAATTTACAAATCCCATTCAAATTGGAACGTCGCGATACCACCGAGAAAGAAAACTCAGGGCTCTGATCAGAGCCCCGAGTCCATTTGACGATACTATCGAGACGTGATCGTCACGTCTCATTTTTCCATAGATTTTGGTAGCGCATCTATCATACGGATAGGGAACTACAAAAATTCAATACAAATTGAGACGTCATGATCACGTCTCGATACAATCGTCAAATGGACTGGGGGCTCAGATCAAGGTGACATTACAAGATGAATTCACTTGCCGAGCTACACATAGGTAACATCATTACATAAACTATTGTATTTCCCACGTATCTCTCGTATTCAGATATAACCATCACAAAAGGTGTAGATTACATTATAAATTATTCAAAATACTTTAACAGATCATCACTGCATAATGTTGAGATGTTCCTTATTCCTTGTATTGAATTTCCTTTAACTATTTACATACTCTACCAACTATTTATTATTCCAACTAAATTGTACAAGTTGGTTTTCCTAAAACTTGTAAAATTATGACATTACTTTAACACATTGACTACCACCGACGTGGTGTATTCTACACTACAGCTCGTTTTGCATAAGCATTTTAACACCTCAGTGCCATCGATAACTAATACACCTGCAAAGAGTGGTGATTATGGCAAAACCTCCCTTGTGTTGGGAAACATGTTGAGCAGTGACGTATGTATACTGATAAATCACCTGTCTTCCTCCTTTTCATAGAAGTTGTAGTAAGCTATCCGTAGATCCAGGTATCTGATGCCGTGGGCTAGCTGGTCCCAGATGGACCGGTCTTGGCAGAGTACGAAGTTGTCTCTCTGCACGTTGCTGACTTCTGTGTTGAACCGCCAAGCACCTGCGTTGTGGGTGCCGGCGATGACGAGCTCGCCTATGCGGAGGTGGTTTATTTTATCTCTGAAATTAAAGAAAGGAAAAAAATCTGTAATAAATCCCACCGTTGTCACCATGTAATGAAACCAAGCTTGCTGTATGAACACTGTTTTATTAGTCCCGATGTGGGTAGGTTCTTGGTTTCTTGTTCTACCCACAACTAGTTTATTATACCTACTACAAAAACCATGTTTTTTCCATAATTCTGATGGGAGGTTCTGTTCGTGTTTGCATTATTGTTATTATTAGTGATTTGTGTTGTGTGCTGCACTCAGCACCCTGGCGCCGCTGAAAACCAGCGCTGCACTGGCTTGTGTCAATGTAGCATTTAATGCTCAGCCGGTAGCTTTTCTGTGTTCTCGTGTTTAAACTCTTTTATTCGTTCCTAATTTGTTATCTTTATTATTATTAGTTCTTAAGTTGTATTATTTTATATGAAACACAAATAAACATTTTCTATTTCTATTTCTTTAACACATTGTTTAGGCTCTTTATCAAGATTTCCGAATGTGTTTAATTTTATCTCTGAAATTCTAGATTTTTTAAAGAAAAAACCCATAAGCCAAGCTTTTCTATAATTATTATATAATAGAAGATTTAGATAATGTTTGCTGCTAGTGTTTGCTTTAAGAAATTGTTTAGGCACTTTATCAAGATGGTGGTGGTGGAGTGGAGGTCAATCACACTTAGTTTTAAATACGAAAGTTTAGATGTTTGTTACCTCATCACGAGCGAAGGGATTAATCTGTTTTTTCTAAATCTGGAATATTTATAGGCTTCTTTTAGCCTTCTACTATTATCATTTTCTTATCTCTAAAAAATCGCAAAAACTTATTGGACCATGGACATAAAATACTATCAAAATCAAGAAACTTAATACTCAGAAAACATGGTAATGCACGCCAACATCCTAAATAGATAGTTATCTTTTAGAAGAGATCGATATAAAGTGGTTTCAGTGGAAAGTTCTCCCAGAGAACCTATCAGAGAAGCATATTGAGCACGTATGCTACCTCAGTGAATGTATTAAACCTCAGAAAACCATTACCGTGGCTACTCTAGGGGATTTTCCCTACGCGAGGGTAATCTGCTTAAACTTCCGAGCTAATTGAATCCATTAATTACCTAATGAAAATTTATATTTTCTATCATGTTAGAAAATATAATGTTTTTATTCCAGACTGAAATTTGATATCCAGCCAGTCATGCCAGATGGCCGGTTTAGCATTACGTAGCTAGAAAAATATAGTGTAACTGTATTGTTGATAATCCCATCCATAATCCATCCCATTATTAAGATAGATTTTATTACAATGTATTTATATAATATGAACTAATACGATATTTGCATGCGTATGAGAAATTCTTTAATTTTAGGTAGGTAAATATTGTACCCGCTCATCGTCATCATCATTGAATTACTATTGTACTTTCACAATTAAAACTATTTTGATTTATTAATTAAGAAAATATTTATTTATTTATTTTTGATTTATTAATAAGTGTAATTACATAAGTACCGAATAATATAAAGGAAAAGTAAAAGGTTGGTAGGTAATAAAGCATTAAATATGTACCTCTACTCTATATTTCCATTATATACATTTTTTTTCGATAGTTTTCTTGTCATAATAGGTTTTAAAATATTTATAGACCGGATGAAGAGTCAAATTAAAAAGCAAACTGCTCATAACCAAGGAAGCGTTTCCTGAGCATAGTCCTGAGGGAATTGCTCTAATCGTAATTATGTGATTCATAAATTATTACTGCAATCAGCAGATCTAATTTTCAAGTCTATTTGAGTGTCCTGGGTAGAAAATGAATAAGAATGCTGTATTTGAAATGTACAAGGAAGCCTTAAAGTTAATTATAGTTATTTATACCACTACATAAATTTAATTTAGAGTTAACTTAGTACATACCATACACATTATGTACGTATACATACCTACACATATGGGCTGTAAAACTTAGTACCGCTCAGTATCTTTGAAGAAATGCATGCAGTACGAGTAGTTTGCCACAGACGAATCAGACAGAATCTTGTTTTAGCAGTAACATTTTCCTTGGTAACCTTAGATAAAAAAAATTAAGTAAAGAAATTGTATTAACTCACGCATTATCCTCCATCCAAGTAGGCTGTATCTTCAAGCAGTTGTACGCTTGTATCTGGTCATCACCAGCTGCGACCCAGGGCCACAGGCATTGGGGACCCTTGTACCCGCTTCCTTGGTCCCAGCCGGCCGGCAAACTGCCATCACCGAGGGAAAAGTTGGTGACCACGTGACCTTGGGCGTTGGTGATGTAGTGGATAGACAGCGCGTTGCTCCAAGACTGTGGCTGAACGGAATCGAATAGGCCAATCTGAAAATGGTGTATGAAACATTAAAAAAAAATAAGATTATATATTTTTTTAATTTCCACGTGGACGAAGCTGCGGGGTGCAGCTAGTATATAATAAAAACCAATGAGAACAAGTACATATATTAATTAAACAGTTGAGCTAACTGCAGGCTGCTGAAAACAGTTAGAGGTAGCTCACAAAATGGACTTGTTGAAAGTAATTAATAATGATGATCACATCTTTATGCTGGAATCATAGATTTATTATACTTTTATAAATCTGTTTAGAGTATACAATTTAAGTGCTTACTCTGTAAGCCTAAAGAAATAAAGTTATTGTTTCTGATTCTACTTGTGTAATAATGGTTCTGATGAAGTTAGAATAACACCTACTACGACCAGGCGCACCAGGAGGATCGAATACAGATCCACTACCTGGTTCTATTATAAAAGAACTCGAAAAGTTGTTATCAACTCAAAAGTAACGCTTAGGTATTGTAACAGTTTTGCCTTGCGACAAACACTCCCAACATAGCTAATGGCTTATAAAATGACATTCCTACACTACTCTATTACCATTTAAATGTTAACTACTCTATGTCCATTAAAATGACTCAATAATATCTAGAGCAAACCGTTCCAAACTGTCATACGAAGTCACAACAAAGTAGATTAGATATGTATGTAATGGTAGACGCCGCAACAGTTAGTCACACTTGAATATTTGCACGCAACCTTCGTAGGTAATGACCACTAATCAGTGCTCATATTAGATAACTCACTTCCCCAGTACATGCAAATTCAACGGGCTGCCGGTAAATTGGAAAAAACCTCTTTATAATTTGTGGTTTCTTCTATCGATTAAGTTATTATCTACAACCGTGCCCTCATGGATGAAACCGTACTAAGAAAATCAAAGTCGGGAGTTTAGAAGACTACCTCGCGAAACTATACGAGTATACTTTTTTAAATATGCAAGGCCAATAGAAAGAGGAATAGGATTCCTCTCTCCATTGATATCTATCATGGGCCTATATCCAAGAGCAGACTATTAATGTGTACATCATACTACATCTTCGAAGATGGCATTCAGAACCCCTAGAATCTAAATAACTCGTCTGTAAGGTTTTAACATAGTAAGGAGTTCAGTGACGTAGTACTTATAGCTTTTCTGGGGTTCAGTCCTGAGACCTTAAAATAAACAAAGGACTTTGAGTATTGAACAAGCTATCATGCTCATTAATCTAATACTATGCTTTGACTACACCTTCTAGTACGGGGTAACTCGCCTGCTCTCGTATGTCACGTTCTCTCGGCTTACGTAAGTACAGGAAATGGTTCTGTTGAGGCACCAATCATCGTGTCCACTCTCCAACCACAACGCTACACTCGAGTCCACTATAAGGGTGTACCTGGTATATTGCCACCGTGCATGAATGGGCCGATTCGAATCCAAATGGGGACATAGAAGTACCTCCACCTAAACCTAGACCATGCATGAAAAAAGAAAACGGCAAGCCTTTGTTAAGCCTTTTGAGAGACTTTTAATAAACTCTGCATGTGTGTAAAACAAAGTCGATGCAAGGTGCTAGGGGTTTTTCATGTTACGCAATCCTGTAGCGGGAAATATAAGTCTGTCTGTCCAATGTGTTTGATTTGAATGGCATTTTTTGCACATCTATGTCATTATCACTGCGTATAAGGAAATTCACTGAATTCTATTGTACGAGTATGGGCCATTCCCAGAGGAAGCAAAACGGATATTGTCGATTCAAATTTTGATTATCCCAATCTGATGAGTCAGCATGGTCATGAACTCAAACTCACAGGATGATTGCTTTGTGCCCGACTCAGCCGTTAAAACGTGGGTTATACGCTGGATTCGGTTGAATGAAGGGCAGACTGATCGTATATCGTTGAGTAGGTGCCGATTAATAGCTGTCAAGGCGTGAAAAATTACTTCTATGCGTGTAAAATATTGCGAAATTTAGATTGATTTTTGCACAGACGACGGTTTATCTGCTTGTCAGTAATTGGTGTGATTAGTCATAGTCATGAAAACTATATACAACTAACGGATAATATACTTGTATCTATATCCAACTGAAACGAACTGAGATGAACCGCAGACTACTGCATTGCAATAAATCTAGACATAGCCCAACTGATCCAAATCACAAAACAAAAAATTAAATATCAGAAATTCTATGGTTTCTAAAAGTCTAATACAAAAATATAGACATGTATAAATTATAAATAACATTATGGTAACTACCAATCGAAAGCGTCCCCAAGACGATGAATTGTAGCCAGAAATCTGGCAAATATGTGGTATACAACGGGCTCCTTTCCGCGTGGAGCAAACTAGCAACATCAAGATAAGTAATTTACACATAAAAGATGCAACGATGGCAAAGCACATCATGCAAACGACCTAGACACGAAAATGCAGCTGGTCATACTCAAATTGCAAATAAATGTGAGACGTGACGGGCGAGACATCCCGAAATGTTTGTGGGAGGAGAAAAGTAAACACATATACCACAGATACCAAGGAAATAATGAAATATGTAAGTACATATTGAATTTTTGAGGAAGTAGGAAATCAAGACAATTGTTGCAATAAGTTATATTTACCATGGTCAATACTTACATGCTCTAGTCAAGTTCAAATGCGCAGTTGCTAACTACATATTTAAGTAGTTTAATTTTGTGTTGTTATGTTGGATTCTGCACCATATCAAATAATATTGTTTTTGTTTGTTGCATTTAGGTACCTAGCCTATCCGTTGATTTTACGGCCATTTTGCTTTTGTTAAAATGAAAAAAAAATTCAGCACCTTAGTTATTATGTTAATGTTATTTACCAAAATACCTATTCAATATGCTGGTTTTGTGAACACGTTCGAATGTGAATAGAATGTCAGTTATCTAAGGAAATATTTTAAGTCGGATTTTCAGATATGTATTTCAGTTGATGTATTATCAATACCTACATGGTAAGGTTACTTCGACGTGTTATGCTTGCTTCGGTACAAACTGCTTGAAAGTGGTTACGTGCTTGATTGAGAGTTAGCGCATTAGCAATAAGAGAATCTGTATAAAGAAGAGGTATATTTATGACACCAGGTCACCTTGCATGTGACATCATGATAATAGCGGTTCTAGAACGCTGATTATTTGACGAATGCTTGAGATCATCATCATCATAGGCCTTTTAGTCTACAGCTGGACATAGGCCTCAAGGTGTAATGCCCATATTCCTCAACGTGGGCATGAGGGTTGAGGATTGCAGTTCGATGGAGAAAACGCTTGGTAAATGCATACTTAATTTTACATATGTTGCGCTTAAAAATTGCATTTTAGACATAGACTCCCTGAGGGTTGCGGGTTCAAGTCCCGTTAAAGTCGATTTTTTTGGACGTTATTAAATCTCTATAACTATCTTATCAGTGACTTAACTAATATCTTGTCAACGTCAATACTTCAAGAGAAAGAACTATTACCCCTTTGCTTCGGCGTAGGTAATATCAACCGGCTGTAAACATTGGACAAGAGGTTATTGATTTGTTTGTTCTAAGTCCAAGCAACAAGGTTGCTCGGATGTAAGTCACTTACACTTCTTGGTAGTGCTGAACATTCGCTGAAGTCCCAGTTCAACTCCAGCGCATCTTGCAGTCTGTTCGTCCCACCGAGGTTGATTTCCGGAGAATGGACCGTGATCCATACTCTGCCGCATGAATCCAGTGACTGATTTTGAGCTGGAAAAGTATGGATAAATTAAAATGTGCGAGACCACGCTGCGTTTTTGAACGAAAGCTACACAAAGATGGGTTTTCGCTCCTGGGATTCTGATATTTGGCAGTATCAAGAAAAATCTCGTGTAGCGTTAGTAGTGAAATTTTCTATTGAAAACTGTCATAATTCCGCTTCTGTTTCCGTTTGTACTCCCTCTGTGCAAGGTAACATGCCAGACAAATATTAAGTTATTTCTGGGAGTGCTTAAGCACCGTGTTTTATGTTTTCTTTAAAGATACATAACATATTATTCTGGGTGTGTGGTTAAATCTACTGAGACTGATTTTAAGATTGGACTCCTTCAACCACAAATCCATAAAGCACTCCATAAACGATTCGACATATACACAAGCCAAACTCAATGTGGAATGTTTGTAAACAAACCACAACACATAAATCTAAAACTCAGTTGATTGGAGTTGCTTATTACTAAGCAATATTCGACAAGTAATGTAAATTGCGTATAAAAAGACGCGGCAACAGAGTGATGGGTGTTTTGTTTACAAACGTTATACATCGAACTTGGCTATTGTGTAGGTATGTGCCGTTCGTTAGATATAAAATCAGTTTTAATTTCAACTGTATCGGATGGTGACTATTCTTATTTTATATAAGGTGACTTTGAGTTTCGTGATTAAATTCAGATTGTATCAATGCTGAAGGTGCAAAATAATAGTATATATACATAATTATGTAGTTACATGTTTAATTCAAAATTATGCTGTTATTTCAGTGCTACCACCACATCAATTTGCGTGCTGATAAAACAAAATAATCTTTATCTTATTGACAACAAAGATTAATTTATTTTTGTGACGAAGTCTTGTACCGTTTACGTACATACACGATTGGGAGTCCGTATGATACGACTCGTTCTAACGTCGGGTTCCGTTGATGGTACACGGCGATGCGTGAATGAAACTGAAAGTATGGTAATATGATGTGATATTGAAATGAAACCGAGTATGATATTCGTGTAGGACATTCTTTATACAGCTCATGGATGAATAAAA
Organism: Eupithecia dodoneata; assembly: GCA_947044415.1. Lineage (NCBI taxonomy): Eukaryota > Metazoa > Arthropoda > Insecta > Lepidoptera > Geometridae > Eupithecia > Eupithecia dodoneata. The sequence continues at coordinate 6,261,455 of OX345665.1, forward strand.
AAATCCAATGAATGAACACTATTTTGTAAAACATAAAAATGAAATCTTATAACTAATTTAAAATTAAACTAAGTTAAAATGACCAGGAAACCTTGCTTCGTACAATGTACATACGTTACATCGTAACTAAATAGATTCTGATAGTTATTAGTATTTCTTACAGCTTGGGTATAACTAATATAGATAGTTATGAAAACAGTTATTAAAAGGGCCCATATTAATAACTAGTTATGAAACAGTGAAGGAAAATGCCTTTTTCGTCGTTAGTTATGAAAAACAGTTATGAAAATGGACCAAACGATCTTCTTTGTTCTTAAAAGGAACCTATTTTTGGTGTTAATATCTTTATTCCAGGTAGCGCTCTTTAGATAAACTCTTTTTAACGCTTGAACTCTTTTTAGAAAACCTAGAACGAGAATATCCGGTTCAATTAATAGGCACGTGCAATCAGAAGAACGAAGCCAGCCAACCTGACCTGACCCTGGACTCGACGATTATGCTAATTATGATTAGCCAATTATTTAATGAATACCTACTAGAAATTATCTTAGTCTAATGATCATATTTTATTCTTAAATCATAGGCTCTCTACTGCTTTCCATGCGCCTCGGTTATTTGGTGACGGTGACGACCTCCGCACAGTGGGTAAAGGGCCTAAAGCGACACAAAGGGTTCAATTCCTGCCTTGAGACAAATATTTGTTCGATCTGCATATATTTGTTGCGGGTATTTTCTATGTATAAAATGAAAATATATATCTATGTCATGTGTAATATATCAGTTCACCAGCACAATCATTTTTCTTCATCAGCCTGCCATTATTGTCCACTGCTGCATATTATAGGCCTCCCTTAAAGAGTGCCATAACGCCCGTTAGCCTACCTCATCCAGCATTAACCAGTAATCTTTTACAGAGCATCTTCCCACCTGGACCAAGGGCGTCCCAACCTACATACATTTGTTGAGTCGTGGTCGTCTTCACTCAAGACCGCGACGAACTGGAGTCGATAATTCATTCATGATTGTCCTTAATTGGTAATTAATTCATGTTGTCCGATTTTTTATTTTCTTTGTTTGTTATTACAAATTTAAAATAATGGTCGAAATAATTTTTGATGTAAATAATAATTATGAAAATAGTAGGTTAATTTTATTCATTCAGCTTACCCAAGTTTTAATAGTGTTCAACTGTTCATCATCATTTATCGTCTATACTAGTTCACTGTTGGACACAGGTCTGTTTGTCAAATTGTTGTGCCTATCGTGGCCAGCCATCGTTGAAGTAATAGGAAACACTAGGTCTTACTCAAATAATTTATAGTCTAGTAGAGTTATATAAGGCCACGTAACTTGCCTACTTTTCCTTATACTCACGATCCAGCTAATGTATTACATAGCTACGATGACAACATATGAGTTAAATGGGTCATTTTGCACGTGAGAAATTCTTTTTAGGGCCCGTGCTATAGTTCAGCAACCTGACTTTGTTGGGTTTTTGATGGGCAAATCTGAGTCCAATAATTGCAATCGATGTGGGACAATTGAAGTCCAGTAAATAGTAGAGTTTTCTTTAAGCATCTATTATGCTCCGAAGTTGGCTTTTTGTTTTAAAATAATTAATTACTTATGAAACTATCATGGTGATTAAAATTAAAAGCTAACGGATACCATGCTAAAACTTAAATAACCATAAATCTAAATTAAATTACTGGTGGTACTAAATTTTGACTTAATTCAATAAAACAAATGATAGTCGTGAACATTGGCTTCCTTAATCTCATCGGTTCACAAAGACTTGCTGCGCTCGTGAATGCGATTGAAAACGAATCAGATAAAGACATTTTTATTTTCGTACTTGCTTTCGGATTTTTTTCGAAAACCATTAATTTAACGTAATACTTAGAAAGTCAAACTCAGTTTAGTTTGGCTTTTATAATGCCAAACTTAAAGAACATAAAAATTGTGGTAATTAGCAGCAGTCTATCGATTTTTCACAGTACGATTTTACTCGTATATTGCAAATATCCCTCGTACCTCCTACCAATACCAAGTGTAAGAATTAAGACCTGGTGTATTCACAAACGGGTTCGTTATAATAGGCAGAACTTGCAGTTCACGCCAGTGTCATTGAATTACTAATAACCCTGTATTTCGTTTTGTGTACATTAAGTAGAACTGATAAAAGAGTTCAAGTTCAATATTCCCGGTATATATACAAAACGATATTTATGGAAGCTATCATTGGAAATCATAACTCACTAAGCAACGCAAGGTGCAACATGCTCTTTCCTATAAAAATATTTCGTGGTGAAAGGGGTATGGTAGCAAATGACAGTGCTTTGTTTTGTTATACAAATGAATGACACAATTCACGGCCGTGCTCGCCACAACTGTTGTGAAGCCGAGCATGACACCTGGTTCCGTATTTACGAGTCCAAACGCATATCTACTACTCCTTGCGTCTTGATTATGTAATGTCATTATTTGCAAAACACGTATTGCCCTGGACGCCGTGGTTACTTTTAGGTGAGCGAGAATTAGACCCTAATCGGTATCTTGCTGTGTGTTGGAGGAAGTATGAGACCTATGCGGACTTACGACTGCAACTGCTGCGCTACAGGTCGTGAAATTTGCTGGCATATCGGATTCGGTCGGTGCAGACAAGGTAGTGTCATGATTTCAAGATGACAAGAAGAGAGAACAACTTAGTTGGTACACATAATTTCGGTTAATACCATTAGTTGTGAACACTCTCAGAGCGTTCAGATCTGGTGATATAATGGTAGTCTGGATTGATTGACCAATAACGGATACTCTCGGCTACGGTGGCGGCATCTAGGTGGGACGGGATTGGTGGATAAAATAGAATGACGCTAGCGAAGTGGATTTTTCATTGGTAATAAATAAGTAGAAAAGGCGAAAAGGCTTAGTAGAAGAAGACAAAAGCCCGTGGCTACGAGAATTTCATCTAGGCATGACATGGGCAGCAGTTGCTAGCGTATGTTTATGGGTATTTTCGCTTTGAAGCTGCACGGTCATATTGTGGTCATATTTGCAAAATTTTGTCAATCCTCAATGGCTTGCAAGTTTGCAGTTCTGTAGTTTCCGGTCTGAGTACTCAGGTCTAGCTATTCCCCTTAGCATATCATTAGGTACCTACGTATTTATTTGTTATCATTTATTTGCGTGATACTTAATCCTATTATCATATTAATCACAAAATAATATTTTTCAATCAGAATAAATTATTTTATCTTTTGATTAGATAAATAAATGGTAGTCATTTTAATATTATGACGACCGATGTGGCGCGGTGGGCGAAGGTCCGCCTGCGGCGCAAGAGGTTGCGGGTTCGATTCCCGCCTCGGAACAATTGTGTGTCCGTACACACAATTGTTCCGAGGCGGGATCTGCAGATATTTGTTCCGGGTGTTCTGGTCGTTTTCTATGTATAATAAAAAATATCTATCTATGTAATGTATTGTATTATGTAAGTATATCAATTATCTAGTACCCATAACACAAACTCTGCTTACCATGGGGCTAGATAATGCTGTGTGAATTGTCCAGCATTATTTATTTACTTAATCTTTTTTTATTATGACTCTATGACTTTTTATAGTGCAAAACTGTATAAGTCTCTAATCCTACAGATGTTCGAAATTGTGATACTCAGGTTTGTTCTTATCAGTTTTATCTCAATTCTCCGTTAAGTAAGAGAATACGAGACGTGAGGTAAAGATTATACGATTTTCATTGGATTCGTTCACCAATTTCTATTTCTTAGACGGACTGGTAACTAATTCATAAAAACATAATAGGTAGGTATAGTTTAACCCTTTCAGGTAGGTATAAGTTCATCGATATCAACTTTCTTTAATTAATTCTTCCTTTAATTAATTCCACCTCGTTTAGTTTTCTATTATGAACTCGGGAGTGCTATCTTAAGGTTGATTATAATCTTCAAAGGGTTTTAGAGGGATTTAGGATAAAGGTGTATCCAGATTACTCTGCCCTTAATTGAGAATTAATTCTGTTATCGTGTAGATGAATGTTAATTTTTGTAAATGCTGACTTTTGTAAATACATATCCTACTAATATTATAAACGTGAAAGTTTGTATGTATGTTTGTTACTCTTTCACGCAAAACCTACTGAATGGATCGATCTGAAATTTTGCATACATATAGTTCTGGGCCCAGAATAAAACATAGGCCTAATCCTTATTATCGCATAAATCAGTTCCCATAGGATATAAATAATCTTAAATGTTTCCATATAATGAACGCGTGCGAATCCACGGGCAGAAACTAGTTATTCATAAGTTTGATGTAAGTAGGAACCTATTCTGAAGTATTATAGTTACTGTATCTACCTATAAAGAGATGGGCATAGAATATATTCGAATGTTTTTTTGTGATCACTGAGCCATAGATGAACACTTTGACTTTGAAAAAACACAGTTCATTACATCTTCATTAGTCGATACAGGCTTGTCATTATTTTTTTAATCTATGCTCAAGTCCTTCCATTGAAATTTGAAGAATTTTCTATACAATAGAAAAAAAATGTTTTCAAACAGTCTCCTATCGAGATGTATTATGATAACAATTTCGACTCACGTGTGATCGATGCTCCAAGCACGGTCGCGGCCAGCGCCGCCACAGCAATCCATGACACAGCCATCTCGTTCCGTGGCTTCCGCGCCACTGACTGATCCTGCATTCAGCATTCACTCAGATTTGGCGCTCTTTCGCCACAATTGATCGTTGCGCGAGCGATTACTGTCATCAATCAGACTTACTTATCCACTGCGTTATACCTTCTCTCTATCATCAGACGGATAGACGTGAGCGGTCGATGTATGATGTTTGTTCCACGTACGATTTCAATCAAAATGTGTGTGCTAATAGTAGTGCGGGCTAGGGGCATCCTCGGTACCCTCATATCCGATATTATGTCGCGTGCGTCGGGTTCGGAGCACGTGCAGATTGCAGGATGTCGTTTATTAACTCTGAAAGCGATTTTTATGCAGATCGCTTTTTGTGTCTCTTTATCTGAATCCGATTTCATTTGCATGTTGTTGAAGTTTGTGTTTCACTTAGTTTTATAAGTTTTTGTTTGGTTTTAATATAATACTTTAATTTAACGCGATAATGCAGCTTCAATAAATAATGTCATTCACTATAACAATAACGAAATCGAAGAGGAGGATAATACCACATTAGTACAACATTTCTGGGACTAAACATTGACAAAAAACTGAATAAATAAATAAATAATGCTGGACAATTCACACAGCATTATCTAGTCCCATGGTAGGCAGAGCTTGTGTTATGGGTACTAGATAACTGATATACATAATACAATACATTACATAGATAGATATTGTTTATTATACATAGAAAACGACCAGAACACTCGGAACAAATATCTGCAGATCGTACACACAATTGTTCCGAGGCGGGAATCGAACCCGCAACCTCTTGCGTCGCAGGCTGACCTTCGCCCACCGCGCCACATCGGTCGTTTAATTAATTGGAAATCCCACATAGACGCTTTTTGTAAGAAAATTTATAGTTTAGCATATAAAATTATTATGTATAAAAAAACACTAGTAGTCGATGTATATACCCTTTTAATTGCCTATCATGATTACAATTGTCTTGTCTGTAATATCAGATATGGAATATTATTTTGTGGAAATTCTACGGATACCTTAAAGGTTTTTAATTATATCTCTACAATTTAATTAAAATTTCATCGGTAATTCCCTTAATTAAAATCAATACGATATTGTAAATCAGATATTGCAAATTTAACGTTACAAATAAATTGAATCACATTTATACCTAAATCACCTTTTTATAAATGTATTTCACGCAATAAAATATATTTTTTTAATGAAATTATTTGTTGACATAAAATATCATATAAGATAGTAGATATCTTATATCTTCTTATCGATAAAGTTTATACCTATCTGTTTAATATTATAGAAGCCATTGTCCTTTGTGTTATTAAAATCCAGATAAATTATTGATATCAATTTTATTGCAAACTTCTCTCTACTATTTCATAACTCACTGAAGAATTCAGTGAGTTATGAAATAGTAGAGAGAAGTAGAAATTATACAGAGCACACACAATGTTTCTTGATAACATTGCTAAAACAAACAACATCTATTAAACTACATTATTTCCTTTTGAGATTCTAGAAAGTTCTGAATTCTATTAAGAAATTATAGAAAATACACAAATGTTTTTTATAACATTGCTAAAACAAACAACATCTATATACTACATTACTTCCTTTTGAGATTCTGGAAAGTTCTGAATCCCTGAGAGTTTATTATACTACATTACTTCCTTTTGAGATTCTAGAAAGTTCTGAATCCCTGAGAGTTTATTATACACTACATTACTTCCTTTTGAGATTCTAGAAAGTTCTGAATCCCTGAGAGTTTATTATACACTACATTACTTCCTTTTGAGATTCTAGAAAGTTCTGAATCCCTGAGAGTTTATCTTTCTTGTCTATGTTTTCCGAAGGTTCTAAGTCGAGAGAGGGGGCGCGGCTCGGGTTGCGAAGAACTGGCTTCTGAAGCTGGAAGAAGTTCAGAGAAGCCTTCAGCTCCTTGATAAACACTTCTTTGTGGGTTACCTGCAAGAAGAGGTCGATGTCATTACACAAGTAAAGTAACGTGGATACAAAAATGTGCTATAATTTAACTTTCTTGCAACGCAACACTAAATTGACGTCCTCTGTGGCGCAGCAGAAGGTTGAGGGTTCGATTCTCGTCCAAGATAATAGTTTGTAGGATTTGCAGATATTTGTTTTGGGAGTTTTCTATGTACAATAAAACAATCTATCTACGCAATGTACCTCATCGATGAATTATATAACCTATCAGTGATCTAGTGCCCATAATACAAGCTCTGCTTAGTTTGAGGTAAAATTTGATGCTGTGTAAATTGGCAGGCCCAAAAAACTTTCTACCAGCAACCTACGTAGGTACCAACTAAGTATCTTTAAAAGGCCGGAATCCACAAAAGCGGAGACGAGATTAGTCGAAATAGTTATTCACACATTGCGTTTCCACTCAACTTCAGTGGATACCACGGAGCGGACAGTATCAGTCAGATGATCATGAAAATGTCAACTATGTACATATGTTAACATTTACTGGGTACAATTTGTTATTTCTTGAAAAGTTATGACGCTCCCTACCTGTCGGTAAAGGATTTTCTACTTTACGACACATCCTTACATCTACGCTTTGTAGAGTCGCTGGTTGCTTTTATGTAGATACGTAGTTAATTTTTATTTCTTTATGTTCTTATTTATATTATAATATGTAGTAACAAGCTCTACCTACTTCAGTGAATCAATAAATGTATTTTATTTCTTTCATTCTTTCTTTACATTCTATCTTATAACCATGAAGTGGTAAAAGATAAATTTTTATTTATTTAAAAGCCACAACTCCCTCAACATGTGATGTGATATTGGGTATTTTTCTCTGGGTTTCCTCACCTGTTCTCGTATAGCTATGTTCCTGACTTCGTTCGTAAACTCTGCCGCGGTGATCAAGACAGCCAGGACCAGACCTCCCGCTAGGACTGCGAAGGCACCTTTGAGGTTCTCCATCTCAAGATCTCCTTCCACGTCGTTCACGTTGATTAGAGACTGGAATGCAAACGTTATAAAATTGACCAAACATAATAATATCCTTTCTGTATTCAATTTCTAGTAATTTAATTAGTTTATTCATCATCATAAGCTTATAGTAGTCCACTGCTGAACATAGGCCACCCCTAATGAGAGCCATAGCGCCCTGTTTTCAGCGTGCCCCTTCCAGCATCTGCCTTCGCATGTCGTGATCCCACCTGGCCGGAGGGCGTCCTACACTACGTCTCCACTCATGAACACGTGTTTACACCAGCAGTTGTCGGTTCATAGCGAGATATGGTCGATAAGTTAATTAATTGGAACAATCGGATGGTTCGTTTGATGGTAGAACAATTAAACTATCATCTACACAACGAGTTCCTTCGCCTATACGTGCCGGACAATTATATTCGCGGCAGAAGTCACAGGCTCCTTGCTCCACCAACTAGTCGCACTGTAGGGCATCAGTCGCCGCTGCCTCACGCTCTTAACGCTCGCAACGGATTACTTAAGGCCTTCCCTGACTGCGACATATTCGCAGACGAATTTACAAAAAAATTGTCAGTTTGTTTGATCTATTGTGATGGGTGACTGTCTTTCTCATTATGTAAAATAATTAGAAAAAAAATTAGGCTAGCAGAGCACATAATACGTTGCGCATAAGAACAATCTGATAAGCATTTATCATTTAACAGGATGAAGCAAGATTACAAGCACATAAAAGAAACCTAATTATAATAAATCATGAATCATGTATGACTACAAGGTTTCTTTGTTAAATAATATAATAATGCTGGACAATTCTCACAGCATCAGTTAGCTCCAAGCTAAGCAGAGCTTGTGTTATGGGTAGATTTACCTGATTTACCTACATAAAGTTAATTCTAGTTCTAATTTGTTTTTTTAGATATATTATTTTATAGATTATTTTCTACATAAAAAACTGCCAGAACCAAAACAAATAATCTGCAAAACCAAATCCTACTAATATTATAAACGCGAAAGTTTGTAAGTATGGATGGATGGATGTTTGTTACTGTTTCACGTAAAAACGACTGAATGGATTTTAATGAAACTTTACAATAATATAGCTTATACATCAGAATTACACAGGATACAATTTATAAAGATATATTGTATATTATCCAAAATATCTATCAGCGCAGCTGGTCGTATATAAAAGTATAAAATTCAAACCTTGCTCGAAAATTGTATAGAATACACACCGGACAAACTTTGGCTCCATATTTCTTCTCCCACCATTTATTTTTGATCTCTTCCAACTGTGTTTGTTCTTTCAGCTTCAAAATGGCTCTGTTGATGTCGGACCTAAAAGGAGAATCTGAAACCATTTGATTAATATAATAATACTTACATCGAGGCAATAGAGAGTGCACATGTGTTTGCGCACACACTAGTGCACTTTAAATATCCTACAAGGCTAGTATACGTTCAGACTGGCCTTACCTTAGGCGTACAATAATTTTAATAAACATTGTATTAGTATTGTAGCTAACCGTCATAATTATTATATTATTTTACTTAAAAACATGCAGTTATCTTTAATATCAATACTTATCATTTTCAATGAATGCCCAATTATGAAATTTAATCAAAAATAATATAGGTCCACAACTGGACGCAGGTCATCATGTCGGGGTAATCCCCATCCCAATCCCTACCTATGAGACTGGCCGTGGTGGCCGAAATTCGGCTAGGAGGACATCATACAATACAATCATTAATTCATCATCAGCCTATGTTAGCGCACTACTGGATATAGGCCTCCCCCAATGAGCGCCATAGCGCCCTATCTTCAGCTTGCCGCATCCAGCATCTACCTGCGCAGTCATTCGCAGTTCGTCATCCCACCTGGCCGGTACAATACAATACAATTCATTACAAAAGTACTTTATAGTACACCGGATGCAGATCATTACATAAAAAAATCATCATCGCTTACATCAATTGTGTTTTCGAATATAAATTTAGCGTTATATTTTAAAATAGCTCTTAGCGATAAGGCCGCCCATTGTGCATCTGTACCTTTTTTCTTTTCAGCTTGTATTCGATAGTAGAAGACTCCATAAAGAATGCGTATTTGTATTGTATTGTATATACTACTTACTTGCAGGCATAGCTATACCATAATCCTTTGAGTCGAGTTCAGGGCCTACTTTCTTTAGATCGCAATTTCTTTTCAGCTTGTATTCGATAGTAGAAGACTCCATAAAGAATGCGTATTTTCCTTTGCCGCGCATTACTCTTTTTTCACCTTCGTCGTTGCCGCCAGTCAGAACTGCTTTGTTTGCGTCCATGTTTTCGAATATTTGCCGATACATCTTGTCTTTTGAGTACTAAAATTAGGATGTTCGTCCAAATAATAAATAAAAAAATTGGCGAAGATGGAAGATGTATAAATTCAATTTCTGAAATATTATTCTATAATATTAATAGAATAATATTTCAGAAATTGAATTGTGTGTGCGCGCCTTTATTTTGCCCTATACAGTATTTTTGCTAACTACCCATATAATTTTCATTATTTGCTCGTACAGAACTACAGCCAAATATACTAACATTAGATAATAAGCTTATTTTGTTTCTCACCAGTGATTATTTTATCAGTGATTTTTTATTAGAATATTATCTTTTGAGAAGTAAATAAATATCTTAAACCTAAATATTATGATGTTATTTATCTGTAATTTACATAAGGAAGCTGCGAGTGAGCTAGAAATAATAGTGACTTACTTTGAAAAAATCCAAAGTTGTTCCACCACTGTAGGCTCCATAAAGGGTTTTGGATTGCTTGACAAGGTCCTCGACACTATTGAGGGGTTCCTGCTCCAAGGCAGACGTCATGGAAGCAGACAGCTGGGCGATGTATGTCTGACACACTATCACGGCGAAGAACCACCACATACCACAGACCCAGCGTGTGCCGAATGCTCTGAAACAAAAGAGTACATAAGTGAGAATCCGATACTATAAAGAATAAGATAGATTGATATAATTATTCGGCCTGAAATTCAATTCGGATTTCTGGCGGACCTTCGCCCACCATGCCACAGATGGCGTGGTGGGCGAAGGTCCGCCAGCGACGAAGGAGGTCACGCGTTCGATTCCCGCCTCGGGACAAATGCTGGTACGATACGCACATTGATCACAGAGATCTCAAAAAAAAAACATCTTTAACTGGTTCCGGCCGTAAGTTTAAAAAACCTTAAAAAATCATAACTCGATGACTATGAAAAATTGGGGAACATACATGGGTTTTTTCGGGTATCCCGGGGGATGAGACATACATTATCTTATTATAATATCATATTTATATCTCTACTGTGGTTTTGGGTTGATTTAATTTCTTTATACTACTTAACTACTATTATATTATGAAGTTACTATTCATGATAGATCTAGAGTCTTCATTACTTATGTCTGAAAAAAATTGCTATGACATGATGACATTACCAACTTTTAAACATTGCATGTCAACAACTGGGTATGTAACCTAAATAGGTTACCTACAACAAAAACTATATCTATATATAACTAGATATAATTATTATGCATACTTAGGTAGAATGTCACACCCTTGAGTCATGATGGAACCCATCGTAAGCCACAAACAATTTTTGAACGTCCAAATATTTTCCAAAAACTCCGGATCATCATCACATGGTTCAGGGTTTTCCCAATCAGCCGGAGATATTCTGTTGATAAAACCGATATAACACATTTTACAATTTAATAATCTTGATAATCTTTTATATCTATCAGAAAGAAACATCAAAAATACCAACCTGGCGCAAATATAAAGAAATATAGAGACAAGACAATAAGCAGTAGCTGTGTACATCCAAACTTCTAATTCGTAAGGATTTAAAAACGAAAAGAAGTTGGGAGGAACTTTGTGATCTTGAACGTAGAGGATACTTATCCCGAGGGTCATAAAAGGCACTGAGAAGTCAACAACTTTTTTCCGCTCTTCGGTTATGGTAAAGTCTCCTACAGCTAAATCTGCTTCCTGAAAACAATATACCAAATTAGTACTTGCTTATGATTGTATGTCTTTCTTGGCATTATACAAGGAACTTACCTTATTTAATAAATCCCCTATCAAGCCGTTCCATTTTTTTTCTTTATCATTATATTTCCCATATTCTTGGTCTTTGAGATGTTTGAATGTATAAGTGTAATTGAAGCCTTCTTCTCTGAGATACTTAAATATGGCTGCGACGAGATCAACACAGAATCCTTCAAATTTCATGTCTGGGTCTGGGTCTTCTTCACAATCGCTATCTGTGCATTTCTGTTTGAAGTCAAAGTATGGCTGAACTCTTTTTGATATAACCTGAAACATACATATCAACTTTTTGTTATCCAGCCTAATAAGACTTTTGAGCGACTCAAACTATTTTTGATTTAGCAATAGTCTAGTATGTTAAAATCCTTATTGCATTGAGTTTTAGATTAGGAGGCAGAAACTGCAAACATGTGTATAATTTATCCAACCTGAAATTCTTTTGTCAGCTTCTGCTTCTTAGCGGATTCTTCAATACTTGCTTGGCTTTCTACAATCTCTGACCCGTCGATAGAACTCCATGTTCCAATCATTCTTGCTTCTTTCAAATATATTTCATTTACGTGTAGAGTGTAATTTACTCTTTGACCTCTTTCATTGAATTGAACGTGTCCAGTTACCCCCAATGATGTTTCCTAAATAATTAAAGACTTGATTAAAGTGTTAACCAGCCGTTATTTCAATTATTTGATTAGAACCTACATTAAGTAATTGATTTTGAAAATCGATTCCGTCTGCCCAAGGCATCGGCAGTCCATCATCACTTTTGTCACATATAGAGTTGCGAGGTCTGTGTATTCTTTTCATATTGCCGAGTGCTTTGACGATATGATTTGCTATATCATCCATAATGAGCGCTTCAATCTGAAAAATAAAAATATAACAATTGACTTAGTCACTTCATCACTTGATAAGGCAGCTGTACGTACACACTGGGCCAAGGCATTGAGCCAACGCGCGTTACCTATTTGACCAAAGTGACCAATATTGGCTGACCAATAGTGGTGTCTTATTTTATTTATTGTTATCAGTTTGTTTTGAGCTATTTCTTTTTGTAACTCTATTTTGGTACACATTTAGGTTATCATTATAGGGTATATACTGTATATTTATATAGTATCTAAATTTTTACATACGATATAAGAGATTCCACGTCCTTCTTTATCCAAGCGCCATACCAGAATGGTTAGTATGCCAATGTGTAAACAAGCTGGCCATCGCATTGGCTCAATGTGTACAGGCCACAATAAAGATAGTTCAGTAGATTAGATACCTCATAGTTAGGGACAGTTTTAGGTGTGGCCAACGAGGAGGGCTGCCACTTCCATACCCTCGATTTCATGGAAGATTCAAGGAGTTCACTGTATTTCGTGAGGCTCAACCACGTTGAATTACAATCCAATTTAACCAGCTGATCTTTGATAGTTGCAGCATCCATTGATGTGAATATGTAATGCTAAAACCCAAACAATAAAATCAAGAGCTTGTATAGTTTTCTGAAGAATTATTTATCGAAATTAGCACCACATCGTGATTGATTTGGTGCAGAATTGTGATAAAATATGAGCGAATTTACTATCTGATACTTTAATCCATCAATTCAAATAACAGCAGTTCCAACAATCCCTCGGTCTCAAGGCATTTCAAGTTTTCTGTAGGCTTTTTATTTATGTTTTTTTTGTATACTGTGTACTGTGGTTTTTTTATGTGTGCTTTAATTGTGTAGCCTGTTTTTTTTGGCCAAATAAAACAATTCTTATCTTATCTTCTAAAGTAATAGATGATGATGATAGTGTTCGATTATGGTTTACAAGTAAGTAAAGACCTGATAAAATGACACCATAGTTGTGTTCTTGTATAAAACACTAGCGTCTTCCATATACTTCATTATGCGGTCCACGTGGCAGTCCAGTATAATACGACTCTCTTGGAAATTGTATAACTCTTTGAATATCTGAAATACAATGGTCGAATTTACATAGTGTTTCGAAAAAGATGTGTTTAAGAGCCTTTATTCCTAAAATGCGCAGAAACAGTACTTTTCAAACCCGTTTATATCATGAACCACTTATCTAATAGTATATGTTATTTACTAATAATTTTAGGAAATTTTAGTGTCCAACGAGTTTGACTATAAAATATTTCGATTAATATAGTATGTACGCGTTCTATCAAGATAACTTGTGAGAGGTTTTCATAATTTCCCTTTCAGCATCAGTTTCGAAGCTCAAAATAATAGAAAATACTGACATATCTAATTAAGAAAAAAATATAACCTACTGATGAGATCCTTGGCTAAAAAGTTACTTAGAAAGATGTTTGGTTTTGGTATCCTACTATGAGAAATTAAAATTCAAAAAATGTGAAATATTACGAATATTTCACATTTTTAAATGATGTTTTTACCGATATACCTCATTTAATTTAATATAATAATAGCCTACCAATAAATTGAAGCATCTTTTTTAAAATCATACATTTAAAATTTTTATGATTTTGTTGCTATTATGTTTCTATAAATATTTTAAAACTACTATAAAACGCTGCGCGAAAATCAGTCCGCCGCGAGGCTTTCTAGAGTGTGGTCACGTCGCTCATTAAATATTTATAGAAAAATAATAGCAACAAAATCATAAAAAATTTAAATGTATGATTTTAAAAAAGATGCTCCACTTTATTGGTAGGCTATTATTATATTAAATTAAATAAGGTATATCGGTAAAAACATCATTTAAAAATGTGAAATATTCGTAATATTTCACATTTTTTGAATTTTAATTTCTCATAGTAGGATACCAAAACCAAACATCTTTCTAAGTAACTTTTTAGCCAAGGATCTCATCAGTAGGTTATATTTTTTTTTTAATTAGATATGTCAGTATTTTCTATTATTTTGAGCTTCGAAACTGATGCTGAAAGGGAAATTATGAAAACCTCTCACAAGTTATCTTGATAGAACGCGTACATACTATATTAATCGAAATATTTTATAGTCAAACTCGTTGGACACTAAAATTTACTAAAATTATTAGTAAATAACATATACTATAAGATAAGTGGTTCATGATATAAACGGGTTTGAAAAGTACTGTTTCTGCGCATTTTAGGAATAAAGGCTCTTAAAATGAAACTGGCCGTTTTGAAAAACACTAAATTTACTTTACGTTGGTGTGCCTGAGGTTTTGCGAGAGAGATGAATGATAGGAGTAATATTTTGAGTTTGTTTGTTTAATTTATTTTTAGTTTTAAAATGCATAATGTTTTTATACAATTTAATATGCCTGGAATTTTTATAAATGATCAATTATTATTAGTTTTTTTTAAATGATTTTTTTGTGTATTTTTATGTATAATTTTTTCTTTTTTTATGTTTCATTTGTTGTAATATATGTATAGGTATTGTAATTAACTAGTGTAATTGGTTGTAATATAAGTAATCGTGCTAGTAATAATTAAATAAATAAATAAATTTACGTCTACGAGGTCATTTACTTTTTGTATGATGATAAATCCCCCTCTGGCATTCAAATTGTGGAATTCAAATTCCACTAAGAAGGGTATATATTATTTAGTGGAATTTGAATCCCACTGTTTTACCTTTTTGTTGCTTCCGTCAGGGTCTAGTCTTCTTACGTTTATTGGATATTGCGCAGAATATTCAGCCAAGACCTTCTGCATTCTCATTAGTCCTGGAATGAAGAAGAAGGTATTGTACTATTCTACAGGTATTATATGTAATATTTTGATGTAATAAAAGGTATATTACCAAAATCATCTTCATAAAGTACTGAGAACGAATCCCATTTATAGTACATGAGTAACTTCGCCAGAGCAATCGACAAATCGTCCGAATCAGGATAGAAGTTTATGGATATTTTCTTAAAGGGCGGTTCTATTTCCTCATCTTCGTCATCTTCTTCATCATCAGGTTCCTGGGCTTGTTCTGCGTCAGGGTCTAATGGCTGCCACGTGGCTTGGATGTGCGGGATGTGTGCGCGTGCGCACTGGTGTTTGATGGCTCCGTCTGCTATGGGTGTTTGCGGCCCGACCACTGCAATTGGCTTCATGTTTTTTGCGCAAACTGCATTAATATTAAAATAGTTAGGACAAAAATACATTGCAAAACTTTTGGTAATTAGTACTTCTATTAGTAATACTACTTTGTTTCATTGTTTACTTTTGATAGTCATTGCTAAGTTTGTTTTTTAATAAAATTCAATGTTCAACTCTACTGAGTTGAACATTGAATTTTATGAAAAAACTATGTGTATATAACTATATGTATATTTGTCACTTCTTTACGCCAAAACTACTGATTACTGAACGGAGCGGGCAGAAATTTGCATATATGCAGCTAAAAGCCTGGAATCCAACATATGTAGGTTACTATTATCCCAAAAATTAGTTCCCAGGGAATAACCGTAAAACCTTTCCATAGAAACAATGCATGCCAAGCCGCGCGGTCCAGCTAGTTAACAATAATATACAGCCATAGTAATATGACAAAAACTTACGATCCCTCCACATAGAATAGCTGTCCGACCGTTGGGGCTCCACGATAACGGTTTGTATCTTGTATGGTCCCCCCTTCACGTTATGCATACTCTCGTTGAAAGCATATTTTTGGGTGTCAGCACCTTTTTCGAACATGCCGGCTGAAAAATCAAGTTCGTAAGTAGCTAACCTTAGAAAATAAGAGTAAGTAAGGGCTTCAATTCAATAGATTGCAGTAATAACAAAGTATTTATATCTAAAGTAATTTCGAACGGGATATTAACCATGATTAGATTTTTGAGTTTTCCATAATAATCAAACCGGTGGTATAAGTAGCAAAAGATAAAAAATGAGGGTAGATCGGTATGTCTGCCATAAAAACTTACTCGCAGTGCCTTTAGTTATTCCGTGATCATGGCGCCGCATGAAACTGTGACCGAAATATTGGAAAACTCAAAAATCAAATCATGGTAAATAACCCGTTTTAAATGACTGTAGTGTTTATAACCATGTTCATTTCAAAAGGTAGGTATTGATTTGTTTTTTCTGTGTGCTGTTTAAAAAAGAAAACAAAAGCGTAGCTAGACACTAGCTAGGGTTTTTCTATTATGGAGCTACGCCTTTGTTTTTATCAAAACAAAAATCAAAACGATTGAACTATAACCAAATTAAATATTGACGGTGTTTATCTACTTTATTATAACGATATTAGCAATATAATTACCTATCTGATAATACATCACACGTTCTTCAATCCGCACAATTTGTGCATTACCACTATATGCACAAAGACTAAACACCAATATAAACCACCACATTTTGATGCACCTTTTTATACGGTTTAAGCACTAGCAGTACACCACATTTGTTTATTCTACGAATTCTACGTATTTCTAAGCTTGCATGTTTTCTAGAATGTGTTATTTGTGACCGCCGCCGAATGCTTTGTGAGCGTCCAACGTCTGGTTAGTCGTTCACTCAAAATTAAACTCTGAAGGAATCATAAAATTTGGATACGGCATTTGGGTTCATTTACGTCTGTAAGCTATCCCCGTAGTCGTAGCTGAATGTGTGTCAATTGTTTCGTAGGCAGGTAAAGCCAGTACATTTGATAAAAAAAATCTTCGGATTAAATTAATCTGACCGGGGGCGTCGACCACAGGTGCGTCGACCACTGGGGGCCTAAGCCACGAACCCAAAGTTGCTATATAGATACATGTCTCATTTAATCGTTAAGAAACATTATGCTTTGTATAAATATATAATTTTCATAATCAAAATAGAAAAGAGATACCATCATAACGTTTATCACATCCAAAATTTTATGTCAATGAAAATCAGCGACACACCGCGTTCAGACGCGGCCTAATATTATTTTCTAAAAATACCTATTTCAGACAGTGTGTGCGTTGCGGCCATGCCACGAAGTCGAACTTTAACTAACTCGTGAAACGCTATTACAAAATGTTAACAATAGTACTTATTATAGCTTGTTGTGTATCCCAAGCATCTTTTAGTAATGTGATTTCGACAACAGTTTATCCTATAGGTACGTTGGAAGCCACTCAAAGTCGTTGTCGACTATTTATTTACCTGTAATGTAATAGTCAATACAATATAAACACTTTGTTTAGTTCACATTTGATTCTGTTTTGATGGCCTGTCTTATTTGTTTGCTTGTTTCAGGTGGTTTATTTAATGGTTTGTCGGAAAAATACTCGCTTACTGCATTCGATAATATTGTGCGGCTGAGTGGCAATAGAACCTACCATGGTCGTTCCTTGCTCTCCAAGGCACTGGATAGTTATTCAACCGCTCTGGAATGTAAGTTTATTTCGCCTTACAAAAATCTATTGTGAATGAAAGTATATCAAGAAAATTCTGCGAATAGATTCCCACGACTATGATTCCAGTGACTATATCATGTCATCGTTTTCGTTTTCCTCGCGGTTCTTTATGTAAGCTTACCGTAGGGTATACAAGTAAATACTTTCACTCTTTTGCAAGCAGTGGCTTTGGGATTTCAAATGGGGAAACTATTTCCGGTTTGTTTTAGTTCGCGTTTGAAACAGGAGATACCTCTCACCTCTACATTTTTGATAGGTAAATTAATTGATTTTTTATTTTTTTTTATTTCAGTGTGTACAGCCACGTCTGATGATCACGGAATTATTGCTATGGTCGATGCTAGGCCTACAAATGGAATTTGCGACACAGTTTGTATTTTGGCAAATAGTTACAATGTAAGTGTCAATTCATGTTATTATTATAGGACAATGAAAAATCCGAGGTCAAAGTTTTTTCATCAGATAGACATAGAAATTGCTATAATTTATTTACCACCACACATAGGTAACATACATATTGGTAACTGAACTTTTAATTTATTTTGAAATAAAATTAACTATAGGTACATCTTACCTTGAGACGCAGTCATCCTAATGTATCTCTATGGCTAGAGCTTGCACGTCTATCCTAATACCAAGTGGGCCAGCAAAGCTCCCATTCGGTTGAATGTATTCTAGACAAAGCTCAAACTGTCTTGTCTGGTTAAAGCTCGAGTTTAAATGGTCATGTTCCGGCGTGAAAGATAGGATTACCGGCAAGGTACTAGAGAATTAGCATGTTATTCAGACTAATTCAACGCAAATTTGGGAAACCTGAAGCAACTAGGAAGGAAGCGCTTTGTCGGACAACTAATGAACAAAACCTCCACCAAGAGTGTTGGGTAAAATAAAGTAATAAGCGTTTGACTTGCATTTGTCTTCTTGCTGCAGATCACACATCTGTCTGTAGGGTGGGAGCCAACTGAAACTATGGAAGAGGATTTCTTTACGTTTTCGTTCCACCCACCTCCAGAGGTTGTGTCGAAAGCCTATACTGCTCTCATCAAAATGTTTTCATGGGACAAATTTACCATGTTTTATGAGGATGATGGCGGTGAGTGATTGATTAGAACACCATTAATAACAACAAACAATCTTTTTTTTGTTTCCATCTTTACAAAACTTTGTATATTTTCCAGCTTTTATTCGTCTGCAAGACGTGATAAACTCATGGCCTAACTCGCTAGACCCTATAATATTTCGACAACTAGACCCCGACGATGACAATCGAGAAATCTTCAAGCAAATCTTCAACGTTGAGCGAAGGAGCTATCACATCATCGATTGTGAGCTTGAAAATACCTACAAATATTTCAATGAAATAATTTCAGTCAATAATAATACTGAATTTCAGGTAAATTGAATCGTTGTTGCAAGTAAAATCGGGTTATGCTGCTTGGTATAGATTTTATTTATACCGAGGTGGTCGCAAGACCTAACTTAGGGACCTACTAAAAATGATAGGCAGCTTCCTACTTCAACTTCAATCGCCAATTCTTTTCCCATGCGTGGTAATTATGGCTAAATATATATATATATATATATAAATATATAAATTAAAGCCCCTGGTTTAGGCCCTGTAGGATCTCGGTAATGATTTAATTTGAAATCCTTGGTATAATATAAAACTATCTTTTGAAGCACAAATTATATCAATCCTTCCCACTTCCATTGGTAGTTTTTCCTTACTTTTTCTTTCTCTTTACAGAGTTTTATCTTAAGTAACCTCGACTCCTACCAGTTGGAGCTTGGTGATATGCCTCGCCTATTGGCCAACGTCTCTACGTTCAGACTGACCACCGCAGCAAAAGATAAATGGATTGATATCGGAATGAACTCGGACTCGGTTATAAAGGTAAGATACCTGGTACTCTTCAAGACAAGAGTGACTAAGACATATCGTCAGGAGAGATAGCGGTCAAACGAAGGGTTATTCACGATAAAAAAGTTTTATTGAGCTTGGAGCACTAACAAAGCTAACTAGAGCAAACATTTTCTGTCTAAAACCAACTAAATGTAGGTACCTAAGGTATTAACATAAAACCACGGATCGGAATGGTATGTAATTTTACACGCTCTAAGTCTGGTTCTGGTTTTACTTTTTAAAGAAGGCGTATTCTCTCTGTTTTTTCTTTGCAAAATCCCATATAGTGTTTCCAATGTCAAACATTTTGTGTGCTATTATACATATAATATCATTGTAATATAACTTTTAAAATGTAAAAGATACAACGATATCAAGTGTAACATGCGTACCTATGGTGGAAATAAATAAACTGTACTCTAACTGTAAATTGCTATGAATGCTACTTTTTATCCCGAAAAGCTTGGGAAGATACATAGTTATCAATATATTTTTTGTCTAAACACTAACATTTTACAATATCGGTCCTATCGGATTATCAGAGTGAGGGAATACAGATTGCACTTGTTTTTGTGCTACCTATACACAATAATTTGTTTCGTTTTATTTGGCTAATCTCCGTTGAGACTGGCTCGATTACATTTTATCGTAACATGATCTTAAAATGAGAATAGGTATACAACCAAGATGCTTTTTATTTGCAGTGAAATTAAATTATTCAATTATACGAGTATTAGGTGTTATGAAAAATTAAATTAGTAAACTGGTTTCAGTTGGAAACAGCTCTCACAGTAGATGCAACAAACACTATAGGCAAAGTAATATTGATGTTGGATACTCCAGATGAAAAACATGTACCAGCGCTGTGCAATGAAGAAGAAATGTCACATTACGAGAGCAATGCGTGGGTTTTGGGAATAGATGTTCGAGAGAAACTGCTAAATGTGAGTAAATTACGTAACATAATCTAGAAAAAATAAATAGTAACCAGAGCTTATGGTTTTAGGTTAGGTATTCTAATAAATTTTAACTTTTCAAAATAGATTTCAACATCGGGTTACACAGGCACCATAGAATTCGATAAGTTCGGAAGAAGAAAAAATTTTGATTTGCAATATATGAAGTTGACCATGGATAGTCAGTTTGCATTTTCTGGGACTTGGAATTCCAATCTGAATAAAATTCCTGAAGAATTCAATATCAAAGACAGATCATCAGCAGCAGCTAAAGGTTCCAAACTGATGGTAAGTTTTGCTTTAAAAGTGACAATATTCCAATAAATATAAATCCAATACAAAAAACTTAATAGTGCTATTTTTTTCAGATTGCAACCAAAGAAAGTAGGCCTTACTTTATGATAGAACAGGCAGAAGACGGATCAGAGTATTATAGAGGCTACGCAGTAGATCTGGTTGATATGATATTTGAAAAAATAAGAAAAAAGGACAAATCTAACGATTTCAAGTACGAATTTTATGTAGTAGATGGTCTTGGATTCGGGAAACAAATAGCGGGCTCAACGCGATGGGATGGACTTCTGGGAGAGTTGATTGATCATGTAAACAAATCTATACATACAGCACAATAGTTTAGCATAAGAAAATATTATATAAATTTGAAAATGCTTCTATATTTTCAGAAAGCTAGTCTTGCAGTTTGTGATTTGACGATTACTTCAGAGAGGAACGCGGTTGTGGACTTTTCAATACCGTTCATGTCCCTGGGAATAGGAATGCTGATAAAAGAGAAAGATCCTGAACCACCGAAAATGTTTTCATTTGTGGAACCTCTATCTTTGGATGTGTGGCTGTATTTGGCCACTACCTATATAATTGTTTCTTTTCTTTTGCTCATTTGCGCTCGGTAAGTCATTTTTATTGTTTCCATTACTTATATTTTTTAGTTAGCTTTATGTAAGCTGGTATGTTTCGTCTACATTATCTTATTCATAGGTACTTTTTTCTTTGTCAGTTTCAATATTTAGTCTTTTTTTCAGAATGAGTCAAGAGGACTGGGTAAATCCTCACCCCTGCAACCAAAATCCCGAGAATCTTCAAAATATATGGAGTCTGTACAACTGCATGTGGTTTACCATGGGCTCCATTATGTGTCAAGGATGTGATATCTTACCAAGGTAATCTTTCTTTCTCTACAACTCTTTCATTGAGAGTTTTTTCGCCGATGAATGCTACAACATACATAATACATATATCTCTATCTTACGAGTTCAGTTTTATTTACATTTATTTGCTCTAAGTCTATGCTCTATTTTAACCGAAATGTAAGCTTTTAGTTTCCCAAAGAAATAAAATAAAATATGAATTGTTTAATTTATCTATAATTTATTTGTTGGCATTTGTTTATATTGGAGAGATCACATTTATAGATCTATCCAATGTTACTTATTTTTATTATAAAATTTGTCTCTCCAGGGCGGCTGGTTCCCGCTGGATATCCGGAATGTGGTGGTTCTTTGCACTGATCGTGACAGCTTCATACACTGCTAACATGTCCACTTTCATCAGTGACAATCGGCGCGACACTGAGTTGTCTGATATCAAGAACCTGGCTGATCAGAACCAAGTCTCCTACGGACTCCTTCAAAATGGATCCACGCATCAGTTTTTTGAGGTATAATCAATGAAAAAGAGGTTTTTAGCATTTTAGCGTTCATTCTTTATTGTAGGTACATATATGTTATACATGTATTGGTTTACAGAATACAAATGATACCTTGTATGAAAAATTGTACTCTGTTATGAAATCTGCAAAGCCATCAGTGTTCGTAAAAAAAAACGAAGAGGGCTTGGATCGCGTCAACAGATCTAATGGGAAATATGCATTTTTCATGGAATCTACAGCAATCGATTACAGTATTAAAAGGAATTGCAAGCTAAGGAAAGTCGGCGCAAATCTTGATTCAAAGGAATATGGGATTGCCATGCCAAAGAGTAAGTAGGGCTTGATACGTATAACTGATATTGTGATAAGGCTGGTTAAATATATTTTGTAAGTTAAGAAATATGTAATTTTTAAATATGATTAGCGGTCGAATGCATCTAATAATCCATTAAGCAAGTGTGGCTAATTTATTAAATTTTAGTTTAATAAATGTAATACACCTCAACGCACTAGAAATAAGAGACGTTAGAATCTTCATGTATGTTGGCATTTGTTTCAGATTTTCCATACAAAGGACTTATAGATCATGCAATTCTTTCACTACAAGAAGAAGGAGAATTGGAAACACTGAAAAAGAAATGGTGGGTGAAAGAAGATAACACCGCAAAATGTGAGGTAGGTTTTCTACATAACTTAAATTTGAAACAACAATATTCGTATTAAAAGAAAGAGTAACTCACAATACCAACACAAAATAAGCTGCAGATATCAACTCAAATCGAAAAAAACCTACATCATCATATTATATTAGTTAGGTATTTAATGGGTCCCGGAAGGAATCCGCGGGCGAGGTCGGCCAAGAAAGCGCTGGCGAGACGACCTTAACGCCTTCCTCGGAGATTGGTGGGAGATCGCACGTGACCGCACTGAGTGGAAAGATTTGGGGGAGGCCTTTGCCCAGCAGTGGGACGAAACAGGCTAAATAAAAAAAAAAGGTATTTAATGATTTCCTTTAAGGTCATTTAAAACGGGATATTTACCATGATTTGAGTTTGATTTTGATTTTTGAGTTATCCAATATTTCGGCACAGTTTCATGCGCCATGATCACGGAATAACTGAAGCACTGCGAGTTTTTATGGGCAGACATACCGATCTACCCTCATTTTTTGTCTTTTGCTACGAACGTTGCCACTGCCACCGGTTTCAACTGGTTTCGGTTTCTTTAGTGTTAATAACCATGATAGTTTCCAAAAGTTTTATTGATTTCCCCAAGGTTTGCGAGGTTTAGGATTTATTGGCCCATTATTGAGAAGTAGACCCACAATCAAACGGAACCATTGCATTACACATAACTCAAGCATTATAAACTTAAAATTTAAACCTACGCAACATAATTTATAATGATAACTTAAGCGTTTAAATAGGTTATCTCTGTTGTGAAATAAACCCTCGCAAAACCCTTCGAGACTGCAGTAGACTTATTTTTCTAACATTTTTCAGACAAGGGAGAAAGTAGAAGCTGATAGCGGTCTACGAATGGAGAATACGAGTGGTATATTCTTGGTGCTCGGTGTAGGTGGTATATTGGGCTTCATCGTAGCTATCATTGACTTTATGCTGCACGCTCGGCAAATCAGCGTTAAAGAACGGGTAAGTGCTATGTTAAATTTTATCAAACCTCTTAACTGACTTGAATAATAGTGATTAATGACCAGTACAGGAAGAACAAGAGAGTGCATTCGGTAGCAGATTTTTAACAGTTATAATTAAAAAAATCTCGCTGCGTTTCATTTTACTTTGGAAGATGTCGAAAGCTGTATACATAATTTAGGAAGAATTGTCGTCGGGTGATTGCTTACGCTCATAATCTCATCGAAATTATTTTTGACAAACATTGATGTTTAATATTAAAAATAAAAATAATGCTGGACAATTCACACAGCATTATCTAGCCCCATGGTAAGCAAAGCTATTATGGGTACTAGATAACTGATATACATAATACAATACATTACATAGATAGATATTTTTTATTATACATAGAAAACGACCAGAACACCCGGAACAAATATCTGCAGATCGTACACACAATTGTTCCGAGGCGGGAATCGAACCCGCAATCTTCGGCGTCGCAGGCGGACCTTCGCCCACCGCGCCACATCGGTCGTCAAAATATTAATCGCAGCAAGCAATCAATACATGTGAAAAACTGTCCATGAAAAATGCAATACAATTTAACTATACGTGAAAGTCTATTGCTTTCTACAAACACTACATTGATTTATGATGAGTTACGAAGTGTTATAAAGCTGTTTTTTTTTTATAAAACTAGCGGATCTTCCCGGCTTCGCACGGTTTTAGTATGAGTCCATAACATTTTTTTTTTAAATATAATATAGCCTATGTTCACCGGGGATAGTGTAGCTTCCTAACGGTGAAAGAATTTTTCAAATCGGTCCAGTAGTTTCGGGGCCTACTCATTAACAAACAAATAAAAAATCCTCTTTATAACATTAGTATAGATAGATAAATAAATGTGTTTCCAGGTGACATACCGGGAGGCGCTGCTAAGCGAATGGCGCGCATCTTTCAACCCTAAGTCTCTGCACAAGTTGGCCGCTCCGCCCCGCTCCGCTGCGCCGTCCACAGCGTCGGCGTCTCCGGAGCGGGAGCGTTCTCAATCACGGGCTGTGTCTGTGCTGCGAGCGGCAACCTCTTTCATCAACTTTGACGAAATATACTGACATTGCAGGACGCTGGAGGTTGCGGGTTCAATTCCCATAATTTTTGTATGTTCTGCAGGCATTTGATCCCATGTCTGGGTGTACCTACACCCAGGTATATAATGTATAATTATTTATTAATACATATTTTGCAGTAATTTGGTACCCTTACCACAAGCTTACCTTTTTAAATTACTTTGAAGATATTTACTAGATATGTTCACAAAGATAATATATGTGCAAATATACCTCATTATTTATTTATTAATACAGTCACAACTTACTCTCTTATTTTTAATAATATGTAAAAATATGCTACAATTTCAATTCATAGTCCCTAGTTAATTCATCTGAAGTCCCCTTTGCACTCCGGCCAGTCCCAGTAGGTACTCGTACTCGTATATCCTCTAGGTAAATTGTAATGGTTTTTTATTGGCGTGTACAATAAAGATTTATCGATATACTATATCTAATCCAAAGTATATATATCTATGTATATCCTAGCTCTAGGAAAACAGTTTAAACTATACAGAGTTTTTTAAAACTTATTTTCTCCAAAAAAGAGCTGATGTTTCAAAAGAAACTGCACCTGTATCTCCTCTGGTTATGGGTGCTCCCCTACTGTCCCAATAAAAAACACTCTACATACACCAACATATAATCATTTGAACAGTTCAATGTGGAACAGATCAGCTGCAGATCGTAGCACTGAAGACGCTCTGGAGCCCTTATCAGATTCAGAAGCTTCTGACGAAGGTCTGGAGTGCTTGACTGGCTTCTCCGTCTCCCAAAAACTGAGAGCAAAGGCAAGCTCTGCCCAGAACGCTTCAGTCTGAGACATCTGTAAAAAAATATGTATCTGTAAATTTTTTTTGCTACACTGAGGTACATATATTACCAGTAGTGGTTCAAGCGAGACTACCCAATGACTTGATGAATCTCTACATAGTATAAAAGAAAGTCACTTCCCGCTGTCTGTCTGTCCCTATGTATGTTTAGTTCTTTAAACTACGCAACGGATTTTAATTCGGTTTTTTTAAGAGGAAGTTTTATAAACCATTTAACACATATGTAGATTTCCACGCGGGCGAAGCCGCGGGGCGCTGTCTGTCCCTATGTATGCTTAGATCTTTCAAACTGCGCAACGGATTTTAATGCGGTTTTTTAATAGATAAAGTGATTCAATAGGAAGGTTTATATACTATTTGACACATATATTTCCACGCGGGCGAAGCCGCGGGGCGCTGTCTGTCCCTATGTATGCTTAGATCTTTCAAACTGCGCAACGGATTTTAATGCGGTTTTTTAATAGATAAAGTGATTCAATAGGAAGGTTTATATACTATTTGACACATATATTTTCACGCGAGCAAAGCCGCGGCGTGCTGTCTGTCCCTATGTATCCTTAGATCTTTAAAACTACGCAACGGATATTGATGCGGTTTTTTTAATAGATACAGTGATTCAAGGGGAAGGTGTATAAACCATTTGACACATAGATTTCCACGTGGGTGAAGCCGTGGGGCGCATCTAGTATTTTATAAAAAACAATTGCAAATCCTCTTTTCCCTTACCCTCTGTTCGATGGCAACTTCTCGGACGTTCCAGAGGAACTCCAAGCAGCCCATGACGGCAGACAGTCCGCAGCCGACTCCCAGAACCACGAATACGCCACCAACGTTGGCCACACCCAGTTCACCAGCACTCGCTCCATCCTCAGCCTCTTCTGACTACAAAGGGTTTATTTCAAAGACAACAATTCATTTAAACATTCATACGTATACAAAGCATCATATGCCTGTGACTTCCCCCTAGCAATGCTAAGCGTAAACATTATCATTTCACAAGGAGTTGGTACGCTACGTCTCTTAACGTCTGCATATGTCCTATATAAATAAAGTTTGCGAATAATTCTACCTACTACGTTTTGAGCATGTCTCTTCCTTGTCCGTGATGTAACTAATTAATCATGTTCAAACTGAAGATAGCATTGTTCCGCACCACGCGTGGTTCACAGAGCTGAGTTTGACCCTTTTTGGTCAACAGGCT
Source organism: Eupithecia dodoneata (assembly GCA_947044415.1). Taxonomy (NCBI): domain Eukaryota; kingdom Metazoa; phylum Arthropoda; class Insecta; order Lepidoptera; family Geometridae; genus Eupithecia; species Eupithecia dodoneata. Next base: position 6,288,854 of record OX345665.1, read on the forward strand.
AGCACGGTAGCTATTAATTGTTTCTCTGTAGGTTTATGTTATTTATTTTTAAATGTACCGTGTAGTTAGTGTATACTATTATTACTTGTGTTATTGTACGTAACCTGTTTATGCTCAAATACATTTTATTTAAATAATATGAGAAAACTTACAGCACAGGCGTTTTCTGCAGGAACTTTCCACCACCGGTTCTTCAGCTCTACCAACTTTCCGCTCTCAGCTAGTTTAAGCACTGCGTTGTCTACGGCAGTGCGATATGATGCGACTACAAATTTTAATACAGCGATACATAGTAAAGTCCAAAAGACATTATAACGCGATATTTACCATGATAAAATGTTTGAGTTTTCGGCATAGTTTTTTGCGCCATGATCACGGAATAACTAAAAAATAAACTCAAAAATCTAATCATGGTTAAATATCCCGTTAAAAAATGACTTTTGTTTGAGTCCAAAAGAAGTTATAGGGGATGGTTTCAAAAAATTGGTGTTGTAAGTTCTCTCGACTTATTAGGCGCAGTCGGCAAGGTCCGTAGGTACGGTATTCAAGCCCCATACGGGCTTGACTCACTCTGGAGTGTCAAACTTTTGTAAGTTCTCCAAATATTTGTCTCGGGTTAGAATATTTCCTAATTATAAATAGTTATGAGTTCCGCTACTTTGCGGCAAGATTCAGAATCTTAACGTGAAACGTACAAATTTTATTTATATTAAATAATAACTTACAAAACGGTAAAGCAATTCCATATCCCTTAGAGTCCAGTAGTCCCCCGACTTGCATCAGCTCGCAGTGCCGTTCCAGCTGGTATTCGATGGCGGAAGACTCCATGAAGTAAGCGAACCCTCGCTTTCCATTCAGCACTCTATCCAAACCAAGGTCATTGTTCTTGACAAATACTGACGGACGGGAAGATTCCATCACTGCCCACATTTTCTGATATGTTGAGACGTTGGATCTCTAAAACAAAATAATCATTAAGCTGGTACGATAACTACGTGGTAAAAGTACCTACTATACTCCAGCCAAATTCCATGTGAAATGTTTATAAATAACCCGTCTATACTAAACCTAAAATTTGATCTCTCATGTTGTCTGAAATTTTCCTCCAAGCATGTGAGTTCTAGATTGTTTGTAGTATTTTGTTTACAAAAAAATCACGTCTAGGCTCGAGTATCGTTATAGCCACCATTATGACAGAATTCCCTCTACAAATTGAGTTTAATACATATCAGCTAAATAAGGACCAAATAATGAAATAGGATCGTTGGTTTCTATACATAGGGTAAAATCTGTGTGCGTCCTATGATAAAACAAGAACGGCGAATCTAAAAATAGAATCGATTACATTATTTTATCGCTTGAAACCGATTTAAGATCCTGACGGGGACCCAGATGTTCAATTTATATAAGCTGTTCTTGTTCTATAAAAATAAGTATAATGACTTCTCGCGCACCTTGAAAAATCCGTAAGTCGAACCGCCAAACATAGTTCCATATTTAATTTTGGTCTGCATCGACAGGTCTTCAACGCTTTTGATAGAGTCATCCATAGCTGCGTTGGTAAGGAAGGCAGCAAGATTCGCGGTGTACGATGAACACATGATCAGTGCAAAGAACCACCACATACCGCACACCCATCGTGTTGAATAGCCCCTATAAAATAAGCAATAATTTAAATAGGTATTTTTTGACCATGTTTTTAGGGTGTCAGTTTATCCTTAATAATTTCAGCCGTGTTTCAACCAACGTATATCAATTACTATAATTTGTGATTGAAACGATCATTAAAGCTCATAAAAAGACATTAAAAAGCTAAATATGACTGATTAGCACTTACTTTGGTAAAATATCAGAACCTTGTGTCATAATAGAGCCCATTGTCAACCAGCATGAATTTTTAATGTGCCAAATATTTTCCAGCTCTTCCGGTGATTTATCACACGGATGGGGATTCTCCCAGTCATTTGGTGCCAGTCTGAAACGTGAATTAATCTTTTCATACTGTGTAGAACGCAAAAAAAAGCTTTCAGTCTATCCAGCTTTATTTTATGTGGAGCGAACATAAATCTGTTCACAAAACTCGGTAAGCACTATGAATTGCAAAGATTGAATGGATTACCTAGCCAAAATATGAAGTAGCAGGGAAACCATTAGGTACGCAGCGGCCATGTAAATCCACACGTCAACCGAAAAGGGTTTCAGGAATGAGAATAGTTCAGGCTCGGGCGGCGTCGCCTTCAGATACAGAATACTAATGCCCAAAGTCATAAAGGGTGTCGTGAAATCCACAGCGGACCGCCTCTCATAAGTGATAGTTAAATCACAAATTGCTAAGTCAGCTTTCTGAAACGCAAACTTATTGTTAGTTTCAAAGCCCTCTGAATAATTAATTACAAAGCTAAGCCGCAACTAACCCTTTCGAGCAGATATCCGATAAGACCATCCCATTTCTTGGTCTCCTTATTGTACGCGCCGTATGAGTTTCCCGGGACAATTTCGATCTCGTAATTTAGATGGAGCTGCTCTTTCAGTATTTCATGTATTAGGTCTTTGGAATAGCCTTCGTAGCGATCGTTTCCGGTGAGTACTTCGCCGTCCTTAGGCGTTCGTTCCACTAAGTAAGGGGCGCCGACGCGTGATACGACTTTGAACGTCTTATTTTGCCATTTTTCCGCTAAAAGGCCAGAGACCTCGTTTGCCGATCGCACGTAAACGAAGCCCGTATCGGCGTTCCACTTGGCTATGCTGTTGTATCCGCTGTTCGATAATTCCATTATTTCTACGTTGAAATTTGTTCGTTCGCCTGTTGTGTTGTCTAATTGTATTTGGTCGGTTATACCGACTATTGGATTCTGATAGGAGTGAGAAATATTTTTGAAACGCAGTTTTTCATATTAAAATACTGTTTGGGAAAACATGATTATCTGTTCATGGCAATATTAATACCATGCAATACTTACAGTTAACAGGTGGTTAGTGAAATCTTCGCCAACTTCCCACGTATCTTCAGATCCACACTGTATCTCCTGAGATTCTAATTTGATTTCTTCAGGGGCGCTTTCCACTGCATCTGTTATGAGTCTGGCAGCGTCGCTAGCCAATGCTGCTTCGACCTGATTATTGCAAAAAAAGCTTTAAATATTTTAAAATATTGTGCAAAAAATGATATAAGCAATAGATATTATTAATAAAATCTCTGATATATCATAGAAACTACTCAATTAACTTATATTGATCAAGAAACTAAGAGTCAGTTTACACCGAGACACGACGCGATGCTGGGCGCACACACAATATTACTTTATTCTCTACGCAAAAAGGTACACATTTTATTGATATAAGGCGAAAATTCCTCGCGACGTCACGCCGCGTTTGCGTTAATGTGTATATTTTTGCGTAGTAAATACAGTCATATTTTAATCAAAATGCCCGCAGCGTCGCGTCGCGTCGCGTTTCAGTACGAGCGGACCCTGATGAACATAATTATGATCTGAGGAAACCTCTCAAGCAATCGGTGCCCCGAGTTTGGTCGTCAAGACGATTATCGAATCCTAACTCGATACATGACCATTATGTATCAAAGAAAATTATTAAACTACTCACTGTTATCTCATGTGTCTGCCTCGGTATCTTCACATCAGATGCTCCTCTTGTTTTCCAATCAGCTAAGTACGACTTGGTCCTTGAATCCGAATGATCGAATATCCTCAAACAGGTAACGTTAGACAGTCCATATCTCAACTCTTCAAGATCGATCGTGTGTGCGTCTAAAGACATCAGAACGTAGCTCTGAAAATAACGCCAACGGATGTATTTTCACCTTTGAAACTAACACAATACAATACAAAAATACTTTATTGTACGTACAGCAGAAACAGATAATTTACAAAAAGACATTACATGCGTCAAGTACAAAGAAACTAACGTGGTTATTAACCTTCGTTAAGTTATAACGGGGTAGGTATTTATATGTGCTATAATTTGAGTCTTGAGCTTCCCAATATTTCGGCACAGTTTCATGAAATATTGGATATCAAATAATTATTGGAAAGCTCAAAAATCTAATAATGGTAAATATCCCCTTATAAACGACTTTAGGGATGTATTATTTATTCAAATTTTATAGAAAGATTTAGGAGTTTTTATACAATTTAATGAAATGTTTTAAATGTTCAAAGACCGCAATAACCTTCGAATTCGTACCATATAATCTTCGAAAAACTTTACTTCATTCGCTTGTCGTAGATACTCTAGTATTCTTTCTGCGGGACAGTCGAGTATTACCCTCATTTGGCCAGATGCTTTCAAAGCCTTCATCAGAGGTCGGTTATCTTCACCAGGTGTTAATCTTCGAACTAGCCATTTAACTTCTGGATCTGCGAGTTTCAAGACCTCTTGAAGTCTTATGAGACCTGTAATCATGAAAAAAATCTTGAAACAAAAATTTTAAATTTGAAATACGATAAACGATTTCTTTCATTTAAAATCATAAAGAATATAATTGTATAGCCTATTGATATTCAATAGGCATACTACTTCATCATAACATTCTTTAGAATCGCAACAGCATTTTAAATTCTGTGGGCACAATTTCGGCTATAATTAAATCAGTTAAATGGAGCTGAATAAAAATGTGTTAACCTTTAGGGAATCTTAAGGAAAATGTTTTTCGAAAATAGGACTTTGCCTACCATCTTAAAGCGGGTCTTTACCAGGAGTATTCATGTGAAATGCAGCAATCCAAGACAGATAATAACTACATAGTACTTTAAGATTCGATTTGAGCATTACTTTACAATATTGATCTTATACCTACCACATATAAATAAATAAATAATGCTGGACAATTCACACAGCATTATCTAGCCCCATGGTAAGCAGAGCTTGTGTTATGGGTACTAGATAACTGATATACATAATACAATACATTACATAGATATATATTTTTTATTATACATAGAAAACGACCAGAACACCCGGAACAAATATCTGCCGAGCGTACACACATTTGTTCCGAGTCGGGAATCGAACCCATGCGTCGCAGGACATTCGCCCAACGCGCCACATCGGTCGTCAAGTCATCGGTCACATAATTATACCTACACATTATAACTTTTGTAAGAAACCTTTTGTAAACCTTCAGGCCTTTGTGAGAGAAAAATAAATAAATAACTTATTATTATTTGACATTTTGACCAGCATTCGCCTGTAATGTCATATTTTATCCACATACAATTGCGCATGGAATCGAGGAGAATCAATTGGAACTTATTTCATGTTTTGAATTTAAAATGTGACGTGCTTATTTTGTAATTTTACAGAAATCAACGTTATTCTGATGTAATTTTCTCATCTGAACAACTCTATAACAGATGAATACTCCCGGTCACGCGTTTCTCTCAAAATCAATACAATTTAAATGTTACCCAGATCGTCGTCGTACAGCAGCGTATAGGAGTTCCAATCGCTGTCCTTTATGAAAAGAGCGATTGCCTTCGATAATGCCACGGCTTCAGGATACAGGTTTATTGAAGGCGGACTTGGCCGGTCTAAGCCTCTTACAGGCGGCGGGCGCCATACGGCCTGTGAAATGCATTCCAGATAATCTCGTTCTGAAGGTATTGTCAGACGTTCATGGAGTAGTACGTTTGCTGTGGACCGTTTTGTGACTTAATGCAATAAAAAGCCTATTTTGCTCTCTAATTTTGAAAGATAATCTTTTAAATATATGTGTTTCAGCTTGAGCTGCCTACAATTTATATAATATTTATTCCTTTTGTTTTGATATTTTATAAAGGAAGATCAGATTAAAAAAATAGCTATGTAAATGTTGTGTTTGTTATACTTTTTACTGAAAATGGTTTGAGCATTTGGCCACCATCTCCCGAATGTAAGTGAAGGTATGGCCTAAGCTGGAGCACGCTTTCCCAGAAGGAACTTAATCATTCTGGATTAAAATTATTTCCAATATCGAATAATTTACCTACATTAACTTCTAGCTGTTTCCACGAATTTATTAATTGAAAGCTGCTAGTTGATTTTCGATTTGCAGACTCATATTAGCACGATGATAAACATCGCCATTATGAGTGAAGTTCAGAACGAGCTCATTTAACTTATCAATACGCGAAGTTTTTCGACGTTGGCGTGGAGCCTTGTCGAGAGCGGCGCACAATACAGTATTGTGCGCCGCCCTCGACAAGGCTCCATATTTGATAAACTTTTCGCAAAAGTTTTGAGTTCAAAAATAAAGTAGAAGAGAATATTCTGGAACAAAGTAGTTATCTTTATAATAGGTTGTGTTGTTTCGTTGATGTCGCGGTGGAAAAACGGTGTTACTCCTCCTAAACAGCTTGTCTCAATTGGATGAAATTTTGTTTATGTTTGCTTGAATGGTTTGAAAATACAATTGAACCCGGTAGATGTCGTGATCGCTTAAGGATCGTAAAACCTCTGCCGGGACTACTAATATGTAATAGAATAAGCCTCTAACTAGGTATACAAACATCGTCTTGAGGGAATATCTAACCTAAAATGATTTATTTCGTACATTCTTTCGTCGATCCGATCCTATGATAGGGTCCTATCGAATTTGAATTTGAGTTAGGTACCTACCATGTAATAATATTTACTCAATACTCATTATAGGATTGTAAAATTGTTCCTGAATAAAATAAATTATATCGAAAGCAACTTTTGACCACGATAATTTATGTGGCACTAGCATTATTTCATGAAGAGTTTAGAAAAAACAGGCGCTTGGTGAATTGTACATTCACAGACTAACATAATATTATCTTATTTATGTATATTATCTGGATTCTAGAGTAGAGGGTAGTGCACAAGTGCATTGCCAGGGGGCAAGTGGAGGATAAAAAAGGTTTTAATTGTAGGTACAGTCAAGGCCGTAGCTAGCCGGAATTCGTTTGGGGGGTTGTTGATGACCGAGAAAATAAAGCGAGAAATGTATGTGTTTTGCTATATGTGGGTGTAGTTGATGGCAAAAAACAGTGTTTGGCATAGGTACTGACCTAAAACAAGGGTCGAGGTCCGGACCACAGCCAGAAAGCAAAAAATACGTCATTGGATAGCAGAGGGTACCGCGAAAATTGTGTGGTTTCGTTAGATATTTGAAGTGTTTGGCAAAATGACGTCATACGAGGAATCAGCCCCAGACCAGAAGTAAGTTAAAATCACTTCGGACCCACCATACCCCTGACCACACCCCTGGGGGTAGGGTGGGACGGAACCATATAGAGATGTGACCTAAGGACTTCCACGTATCTTTGAATTATCATCAATTATCATATTGGTTTTCTCACTTAAATATTGATAAAGGCTAAAATGCCAGATGTAATTGAAAACATTGTATGCCATGTTATTTCGTACAAATAAAGGGACGTGAAGACAATACCTACTTTGTTTAAACTTTGAAAAAAAAACTTAAAATATTGAAAATAGCCGAGAGACTTTTCAGGGTTTAAAAACCCGCCAACCCTGCACTTGGTCCAATCTTCCTCCAGTTTACATATGACAAACGTTGTGCCGAACACCCTGTACTATGTGAGTTCATACTTTATCGCAAACATATCACACATAACTACATAACTCATTATAATTAGCATATCATAACTCATTATAATTAGCGCTGACAACGTATTCCCAAGCTTCGTATTAATTTCAGCTTTACATGTGATAATTTGTAAACATGAGCTCGAAAATTCATAAACATAAGGAACAATTTGTACATACTAAGTATGAACTTATAACCCGCGGAGTTCGCTTCTCAGAAAGAACTTAAAACTAAGTATGTAGATCCTCAGACGTTAAGGATCAGAAAATTATAGGTCTTAAACAACGACAAAGGGGTTCTACCTTTTTGTTTCTTTGTAGGACTCCTAAACTTACTTTCAACCGTTTATGTGTGGTATATTATAAATGAGCGAACAACACGAAAATGTACCCTTTCATTGATATTTTCAAATAAGTAAGATTTAAATATATAATAGGCCCTGTCCTTCTATGGATGAATTTCTGGTGGACAGCGGGTGCAAATTTCTAAAAGCTTTTTCCCCATAAAAACTGTCATATATCCGATATCGCTGGAAAATGGCAGCTTTCTAATATAACACAACGGCTTTGTGAAGCTGTATTCAGAGTCAGTTCAACACGACGCGATTCACAAAAGCTTGAAGTTACGAGAACCTTTCATAATAAGAACATCGCAATCGAATTATGTGTATGCATTGGCGGTCATGGCATACAAATAAAAAAAAAAAAAAAAAATGCTGGACAATTCACACAGCATTATCTAGCCCCATGGTAAGCAAAGCTTGTGTTATGGGTATACTAGATAACTGATATACATAATACAATGCATTACATAGATAGATATTTTTTATTATACATAGAAAACGACTAGAACACCCGGAACAAATATCTGCAGATCGTACACACAATTGTTCCGAGGCGGGAATCGAACCCGCAACCTCCTGCGTTGTAGGCGGACCTTCGCCCACCGCGCCACATCGGTCGTCAAATTAACCCCTTTGACGCAACCCGTGGATATCGTAAGAGTCGACGAGTCAAAAACAATGAAACGGCATGAGTAAAGGCAATTGGCAATCTCTTGTGTCGGAAGTCAAGATCTACTTTGGGTGGTATCTGTTATTTACCTAATATTTATTATTATTTACCAGTCGTACCCAGAGGAAGGGCAGCAGCTTCCTCATTTATCATCTCTACTGCGATCATCATTCCGCTGGCCAAACGTATATAAAGCCGTTCAGGAGGGCCTGTTCATCCCCTTGTTTGGTATGTACGTATGTCTGCTGAGAGTGGAATCGAATACGGGGGGGTAAGTAATGCATAGAATCCACTTACATGTATGTGTGGAATCCTCGCGTTCCGGCACTGCGCCTCCACCGCCGCCGTCGATACCGGGTCGGTCGGACCGAATATTGCAATCACGCCTCCCGATATGAGCTCGCACGCTGGAATTCACATAATTTCGTTTAGGGATCACATCCACGGCGTGGGTAAAGACTGGCGATTGAGTTCCGCCATTCAATCATCTACCAATCTATGCCTTAATACTTTGAGTGCTGAAAACGCACGGTATGAGTTTTCTACAAGTGACTAACATGCGTAAATCCACACTAGCGCAGCGGCTAAGAAAATACAGATCTTTGTGACTCAGCAGAGCTGTAATATTTTTCGAACGAAACGCATGTGCGGCGCAACACCACCGCTGTGTAGAGCGGCAGCACGAATTTTTTAGGTAAAAAAAAAGATCGCAATCGTCGAAAAAAAACCGCAGTCAAAGTGTTTCGTGCGTTTACACTATTTAATTGTGCTCATTGGTTTTGGCCTATTGACTTGTCGCGAGACCGTTGTGCTTGTGAAGATCGTCTATTACTAGATTACGATTCTAGCTTTTCAAGCTTAAAATTAAGTCTTTGCCCATGTTGGGCAAGGTTAAATATATCTACCAATATTACTTCTACGTATAACCTAATCAAGATTTACAATCATCACGCACAAATCGGTCGGGTCAGGTACCTTCACATACAATATTTACTTTCTGTGAACCAATTTATTGAATAAATATGCTTACGCTTACCAACCAATAAATAAATGTCGAACATAAGACCCGTATGGTGATTATCTAACTCGCGACCGGTTTGCGACAGGCGTAAATTAAGCAATCAGTGCTGTCAAACGTCAATTTTGACCAATTTTGACGTTGTAGCTGGTGTCAAACTAATACAAAATTGACGTTTGACAGCACTCATTGCTTAATTTACGCCTTTCGCAAACCGGTCGTGAGTTATCGTGAGTTAATCACCATATAAACTGTTACACGCCAATTCTTAAAATCGTTTACTACTCAAAATAAATTAAGAGCCACCGAGTATTTTGGTGTCGAGACCATTTTTTGCCGACCTTCGTTATATAAATTATTTTTTATGAATGCCACAATGATCTCACTATATAACATGAACGCAATAAACTATCTTGAATTACCTAAATACCGTTTTGAGCAGAAAGTTGTTAGTGTCTTTTATAAGAAAAAGAAGGCGATAAAAACAGTGTAACAGAGGCTTATAGGTATCATGCATGCATAAAATTAAAATTACAATAACAAAATTTTATTCACATTTAAATTGATTATAGAATCTAGCAAACAAAAGTGATAAAAGTCCAAAACAACAACAATTGGATTTTATACCCGATAATTTATTAATTTAAATAAATAAATAATTCTGGAAAATTCACACAGCATCATATAGCCCCAATCTAAGCAGAGCTTGTGTTATGGGTACTAGATGACTGATATAAATACATAATACAATACATTACATAGATAGATATTCTTTATTATACATAGAAAACGACCAGAACACCCGGAATAAATATCTGCAGATCGTACACACAATTGTTCCGAGGCGGGAATCGAACCCGCAACCTCCTGCGTCGCAGGTGGACCTTCGCCCACCGCGCCACATCGGTCGAATTTGATACTATTTTCTGCATTTCGTTCGATGCTGGATGTTATGGGAATACTTAACTTACCTATAATCACTTTTAAATTTAAATAATATAAAAAAATAGCAAATATTTAAGTATTTTTGCCGATTGCTTTTGCAGTGTAATAGGTACCTTTCTAGTTCTTATTAAGTTACCTTTTTGCCCAAAGTTGACCTAGAATAGCTGAAATACGAAGATTTATGAATCATGTATTTTTTAAATGTATATTTTTTTACGGTTTTGGGTGTATAAAAATATGTATATGATATTATTCTCAGTTTTGGATGGTCCACATCAAAAAGTATAGTAGTTACCCTTCCTCGTTTTTCGTAATCGGAATATTTGAAAGAAAACATACCTACTTCCAGAGTAAGTTATCGCATAAATGGGTCTACTAGTTGCCAAGAATATCCTATTCTTCCTAACGCAAGTATGTACTTATAATAAAACGGTATCATTATTATCATTGCCGTGAAAAGTAAATGGGCACTTACCAGCCTTAGATGCGGTGAAACTATCCCCGTACGAGGCGTTAACCGATTTCAGGACGAAATGATATTTTTCGCTTTCCATTGAGGCACGGGCGAGGGCCGAGGCAAAGGCTACCTCTTCTACAGAGTTTGGGGGCAGAATGGCTCCTGAAGTAAATAAATAATGCCGGACAATCCACACAGCATCACCTAGCTCCATGCTAAGCAGAGCTTGTGTTATGGGTACTAGATGACTGATGTTCTTATTAAATATAGATTACATAGATATTTTTTTATTATACATAGGTAACGACCAGAACACCCGGGATAATTATCTGCAAATTGTACACACAATTGTTCCGAGGCGGGAATCGAACCTGCAACCTCCTGCTACGCAGTTGGACCTTCCTACCGTCGTCGGTCGTTGACAAACACATAGTACTGAAGTACCTAGATAAAGTCGTTTAAGTATATAATAGATATAGCATATTCAGACTTTGTACTGAGCACTGTGCGCCTGATTTTGTTTTATATTAAATCCAATAGAAACAGAAGGTAGCCAAGTTGTAATTTAATAAAGAGCTTTATTATATATATAAACAACAACACAATTATCTTATTTCGCTTCTTTTAGACGTAAGTCGTTACAGCAGTACACTTTTTCATAATTTATATTAACTTTCTCGTTCAAGAATGAGGTTTTTCAGCTAAATATTTCATTAAAACGTGGGTATAGGTATCTACGGAGTTGGTTCTCACCGATATTAACCGTTGTCTTGAGGGACTCGAACTTCCGAAACATGGCGCCAGCGTTTCCCAGAATTAAAATTGTTATAATTGTCACGTACTTCCCTAGAAACAAGAGAATACCCGAAAGTTTGCCGAAAATGTTTTGAAAATGATCGTTTACACAGGCTGTTTCAAATATACCTAACGTTAACAAAACAACAAACGCCGTAGCTTAATCACATTTTCTGTTGTCTTACTTTATGTTCAGGAAGAAAAGAATAAACCACGGCAATCAATCAACAAAACCATAAAAATATTACTGGTTAGTACCGCGGATTGTTGTTTGCGGTAAAAAACTCTGTAATTGCAAAAGCTAACGAATCCACTGCAAAGTTTTAGAACGCGGTTAACCATAAAACCCCACAAACCAAAAAAACTCACAAAACAAAACACCCAGTATTTTCAACATCAACATTTCCATGTTAAACAAAGCACTAAGCGCTAAGCATCCAAACCAAAACTCACCCCATTGTAACATTCTGGATCCGAACAAAAGTAGCGAAATGGGACAATGAGATTCACAGCTGTCGTCGCAAGTTGTGTTTACCGACACATAGCGTATTCGTGTTCCGCTCGGGACACTGACGCAGACAAGTGCTACACTTCACGCGTGCATCGCACCGTTCGTACCACACTACAAGGCGGGCGTTCACAATATTTGGCACGCGGAGATTACTATAGCCTTGAGGAACTAACCAAATACAAGTTTAGATCAATGTACCGCTTTGATCTTTACCCGTTTGAATAGCTCCATACCACTTCTATCGAAATTGTTAGGTATCCCATATTGTTGTTTGATTGTTTAATTTAAATCACACAATATGTGAAAGTTTGGGTGTTTATATGGATGTATGTATGTTTGTTACTTCTTCACGCCAAAAGAAGAGCCAGAAACAACGAGAAGTAAATTAATATATTAACGAAAAAAATTACAATCTATACGAAATTTATACGAAATCTAATACGAAAAAAATTACAATAAGACTTTGCGATTGAAACAAATGAGCCATTTTAATAGATTAATTGGAGCAAAACGCTGATGGATTGGTTTCCAAGATACAATAAGCGAAATAGTGGGAGACAATTCAAAAGATGCGAGGATGAGCTAAGAGTCGTAGCAGGGAACACGTGGATAAGGTTGGTGAGAGATAGAGTAAAGTGGAAGGGGTTGGAGGAGGCCTTTGCCAAAAGAGGGCAAACAGATAATATAATAGTAATAGTAAAACCATATATTGTAAATATTTTCTGAATAAAAGGTTTTAAAATTAAAATGAATAGATTAATTGTAATGGTTACATTTTTTTGTTAAAAAATACTTTGTAAGAACGGACTTTACATTCAGTTTTTTAACCATAACTAGTGTCCCTGTGTGTATTAGTCATGAGAAGATCTAAATATATATATAGATATATCTTTTGAAACTATCGTGGTTATTATCACTAAAGTAATTTACCTATAAAATATATGTACCCTACATGAACCATGATTTTTGAGTTTTCCAATATTTCGTTACAGTTTCATGCGCCATGATCACGGAATAACTCTGAGATCTGAATAGTTCTAGACCAGCACTCATAATAAACTTAAATCAGGTAAATTGTTATCGTTATGGCAAACGAGTATTGTCGACATGACTTTACTTTAGACGATCACATTTTTCGTAACGATAACTAGAAATAACTTTGAAGCTTTCCACGAATTCTAGGAAATGTAAGCTTTCTCGTTTAAAGTTTTCCTTACACTAATCTAAGTAGGTAGGTACATTCTTACGTCTGTTCTAGCTAAGGCATTTTCCACGTCTTTGGTTCTAGCTATTGGGTTTCGTGGTTCCAGCTGATTTAATAAACGACACTAACTGGAATCCATGCAATATGGGAGATTCCAGCGATTCTAACTCTAGCTTATTTTATAACTAAACGTATTTAAACACAAGTATATGTAAGTATAATCCACTTTGTCGCTAGAGTCTATTAAATTAATTTTTCTATGTTTGGCAGTATCTAACAGGTACTAACTGTCTAACAGGTACATGTATTTTCTAGAGAATATAGAAAAATACAAGCCTTCATCTTTAAAAGTCATTTGTATCGGGATATTTACCTTGTTTTGAATTTTGAGTTTTCTAATATTTTAGCACAGTTTCACGCGCCCTGATCACAGAATAACTGAAGGCACTTCGAGCTAGTTTTTATTGGCAGACGTCTACCCTAATTTTTTGTCTTTTGCTACGTTCATCATCAACATCAGCCTATAGCAGTCCACTGCTGGAAATAGGCCTCCCCCAATGAGCGCCATAGCGCCCTGTCTTCAGCTTGCCGCATCCAGCATCTGCCTGCAGTCTTTCGCAGGTCGTCATCCCACCCTGGTCGGAGGGCGTCCTTCACTACGTTTACCGAGTTTCATTCATTATGACAGTTTCAAAAGTGTTATGTACTCTTAATCGTTGTTAGAAATCAATGAGATAAAACGCACTACGCGCAGCTCCACTGACGCGTAGTGCGTTCTATCTCATACTAGCGGACCTTCCCGGCTTCGCACGGTTTTAGTACGGAACCCTAACTTTTTGAAAATATAATATAGCCTATGTACACCGCGGATACCGTAGCTTCCCAACGGTGAAAGAATGTTTCAAATCGGTCCAGTAGTTTCGGAGCGTATTCATTACAAACAAACAAACAAAAGATCAAACCTTTCCTCTTTATAATATTAGTATAGACGACTTCACACAAATTAAATAATAATTTTCCGCATCGAACCGCGCCCTTCGGCTGCAGTGCAATTCCGCTCAGTGCGGTCGCACCGCAAGTAAGCACAACAAACATGAATCCTACCTAACGCTCAAACAATTTATAGCCTCCCCAGGTAACATAATGAATCGCTTTTCGATCGCTGATATCCGAATTCGTATGTAAATAGGCGCAAACTCATTTGGAAGCGTGGGTAATATTGAAAACGATTAGGTAATGCGGCAGCGAACGAATTTTGTGGACTTTAATAAAATTTCTCCTTCAAGGACCATAAAGTGTTCGTATTACTTGGCAAAATTATTCTTAATAGAGTTTCTGAGATGTTTCAAGAGCTATTTATGAAACTACTACGTACCACGGGTTTTGCCTTTAGTTCTAGGAATGTTTGAATAACGATAATTTTTCCTAAATAAAAAAATATATTTTATTTTAGGATCGTGTTCTTCAACGTGTATTGTTACATTATTATTGTTGAAATTACAAAGGATTTTCATTATTTTTTATAATAATTTCATGACATAACATAGGCGATTGCTGAACAATTTACTATTTTTGAAAATGAATTTTATAAAGTTCATAATGCAAGAGTGCGTGTAGAAGCGTAAGAATAAAAATAATATATTAATTTTTTCAATAAAATAAGTAATAAGTCGGAATTAAAAAAAATCATTATTTACCTTTTTATTTCATTTCATTCATTTCATTTATTCCGTTCTACCGTAGGTACACTTGATGTCGGTCAGTTGTACATAAAAATAATTAACAATTTTATTATAAAACACACATTATTTGGAAACACCATAAGGGATTGTTTTAGAAAAAGCAGACAGACATGCCTTCTTTAAAAATTTGATATAACATTCACAGATAATATTTATCACAGTAAAATAATAATAAATTAGTTAGATTGAATTGAAATAAAAATACATGTCAAGATCATTTAATGCAGCTGTATAAGGGCATTATCTTCGCCAATCATTATCAATTAGCCCATGCTACGCGCAACCTGTATATCGAATTGCTTTTCGTTATTTAACCCAACTGCTTTGGTTGTATATATCATCAAATCATCATTAGCCTGTTTTGTCTACGAAAGGTGTATTTTTACACGTTAGGTGACATCACTTATTCATCCAGTTGTTTGAAGTAATAATTTGGGAAGCAGTTGGAATGGAACATTACAGAAATAATATACGATAACAATTACAAAAAACAAAGGCGGTAATACACCTATGGTAATGAAATGCAATCTAGCTCAGAGCATCAATAATAGAATTATGTGGAAGTGGGTCGCACTGGATCGCATCCAACAAGCAATCTAATGAGTCAGCTCATCCGCTTACATACTGGTAAACATGCCCAGACCTGGGCTAAAGGTCAAAATACCTTCTAGGAATACGTATCACTACATAGTATAAAACAAAGTCGCTTCCCGCTGTCTGTCTGTCCATATGTACATATGCTTAGATCTCTAAAACTACGCAACGGATATTATTGCGGTTTTTTTTAATTATTAGAGTGGTTCAAGAGAAAGGTTTATAAACCATTTGATACATAGATTACGACGCAGGCGAAGCCGTGGGGCGCTGCTCGTATTTTCTTAAGATGTTTTGAGCGAAAAGGAGAGCTATAGTTATAACGGAAAATATCGGCCCTAACGAACCGCCGATGGAGCCGACCCACTGGCAGAATTGGAAAGGTGTGTAAAGTTTTTTATATTTTTTTTAGATTCTCTTTATTCAATACTACTTATCATTATTGCATTGAATATAATAATAAACCATTAATTGCCTCACCTATCTGATGGTTCCTCGTCTGACTCGCTTATTTTTTTTTTAAAACCTCCGTGCTTTAGTGTTAATATCATACATGACACTTATCTACAACATTATTTTAAGAAATTTAATCAAATACCAAAAATATCCTAGAAATTACCTTGAGTGGTGAGGGCTTACGCAAAATGTTACGTAGGTAAATAATTAAATAAATAGGAGACCAGTAAGCGACCAAAAATACTAACTAGAGGAACCAAATTCAGGAACAAACAGGCCTGTCTGACTTTGTAAAGTAACATCATACTAAAATTCACGAGCTTTGATAGTGAGCTGGGCATGAGACCTCATTAAAATAAATTGGAAAGATACCGCTTTTACGATTTAACTGGAGTACATAAAACAAATACATAAAAGGAAAATACTAATGACAGAAGCCTCGTCTCTAGAACCTTGGTTTGAGGAATTTTTCGCAAATACTTTACATTTGTGGTTAACGGAAAAGTAACGGGCTGAATAATTATTTCAGTAAAAGCTTTCGAGTAATGAGAACCATCAATTCAACATTTTTGTAAAAAGAAAATCGGAAAGCAATCAAATACATTTTAGGGATATTTTAAAACAGGATTAGTAAGATTGGAGATTTACATAGATCGACAAAAACTGATTTGAAAGTTTTTATAGCAATCAATGGCTGTTTAATAAAGGATGCCTATTTATTTTGACAAGGCTTTTAGTATTAAGTAGGCATATCACGTTAATATTATTCAATTTGCATTTTTTTCATGTAGGTAAGTGATATGGCAAGACTAGGGATTCTCTATCCAATTTCAGTTGAAATAAAAGGTCAAGAGAGATTTATAAATCATGGGTTCCGTTCAAACGTTTATCCACTTTTGAGCATGCACACCGACCGAGACGCACATATTTCTTGATTTGGATACAATATACCACCAATCTCACCTGATGTAGAAGATGTGATCGATCGATCGATCTATCACGAAAGTCTAGAAGTTAACTGTGCTCTCTTGTCTTGAAGAGACCCAGGTTGTAATTGACCGGAAAAACAGCGTGGTCCAAACCCCAGCGGTACGAATGATGAAGGTGGAGGAAAATAGCTTAGCGCGAGTTTACGTTATATCCACCAAGTTGGGGTGGTAATGCGCTGTGCGTCGGCTGTCCTGAGGTGGCAGGAGGATGGTGGGATCAGATCATGAAGTTTCTGTGAGCATTCTTCTAAATGTTCCTATAAAAGATCGAGAGACAAACGACTTTGCGGCGGTGTTCGAGACTTTTTGATCACCTTGATTTAGATATTACAATCTTATACCGTCACACGTTCCTGAGAAGGGTCTTGGCGACAAAGTGACCGTATATGGGGATTTTTCTTTATGGTACGGAACCCTAAATAGTAGATAAACAATTCTATCTGTGAAAAACGGAGCTGTTTCTGAAATAAATGATCAGTACTGTATCAAACGAGTTTCTTTTCTTATTCCACTCTAGACAAATATGCCACATTCGTAGTTTGTCCTAAACGAGAGCTCGATTCCCCTTTGATATACTATTCAATTAGATTTTCTTTTGTTTTTATTAACAGACAAGCAAAAATAAGGTTCATATTCAATTGTTTATTTATTCTTACATCGGAGCTCTGTTATTTGTTCTTCAAATTTGAGTAAGTAACAATATAAGTACTCACTAAATGTTTGAATGTTAATCTGGGGAGTTTAAAATTCACTTATGTACCTATGTTCAGAAAGGGTTTATAATTATTTATTTTTAGATTAAGATTTAGAACACAATTTTGAAGACTATCTACTTGATTTTGCTCTCTTTTTCTCTCAGAGAGAGAGAGAGAGTGAGAAACCAAGAAATAAGAAGAAAAACCAGAACAAAAGACGTAGTAAAAAGAATACTGGGCTTAAAATGGAAATGGGCAGAGAATATTCAAAGATTAAAACCAAACAGATGGCCATATATAGTCACAAACTGGATACCACTTGACCAAAAAAGGAAAAAAGGGAGACCATTCAAAAGATGGAATGATGACATCACACAAGTAGCTGGAAAAATGTGGCCACAAAAAGCCAGAGACAGAAACCTCTGGAGATCCTTGGAGGAGGCATACACCGCCGAAGGCGGTCCATATCAAGACATGACATAGCAAAAATCTGACAAAATTAATTCTAAATTCAATTCAATTCTAAAATTATAATGTACCTACACGACTATTAATTCTTTCTTTTACTATTATTATTGTTTTAAAATTGTACATACTAATAACTATTGGAATAAAGCTGTTTTTATTCTATTTTATTTTATTTATCTACTTGATGGACTGACGACATTGTAGTGGTCACAGGGGGTTGATGGATGCAGTGGATCAGGACCGCTATTTGTGGCGTCGCTCGTCCTACAATTTTTTTTTAATGTAAACGGACTTGAAAACCTTCTCATATATAGTCTGTTTTTCAGTTTTGAGCAAGCAATGCATAAACATAAAAGAGTATCTTTAGAAGAATATTAATTCAAATGATGTATTCCCAATAAAACACTAAACCCAGGACATTTTTGTTAAAAAATACCCAAGATTGCTCAGAATTACAAAAACAAGAGGCAGTTAAATGCAGAAGTCTTACCACAGCTGTCGCTTCGTATGCCCTGAAACTTATAGAACGTTTACGTAACCTAAATATTTCATACATAAAAATTTATGGACATGCGGCTGTATTTACACCGAATCCTTAATCCATTCTTAACAATTACTGGCCATAATTAACAGAACCAGAGTGATTCTCATCAGTGCAGCTAGACGCTAGTGGACCTTCTTTTTAACTATCCTAATGAAGTTACGAAGAACAACATATTGGAGGACATACGTTACTTTTACTTGTGTTCTTGAGTGGAGACTGTGACTCGGTAAACTCAGTGTTAGACATCCAGCCAGGTGGGATTATGACCTACGAAAGACTGCAGGCAGATGCTGGATGCGTTAAGCTGAAGACAGGCGCTCATTAGGGGTGGCCTATATCTAGCAGTAGACTAATAGATGACGACGTTACTTTTGTGTAGTGAATGTATCATTGATCTATTATCTTATAAATGTTGGTCTTCGATATTCCTTGAATTTCAGAACTCGCAAAAAGGCCTGTTTACTATCGAATTATTCCTAAACCTCGTTTGCCGGGAATCGAGAGAGTAAAAACGTCTTAAAGACAGACTTCTTTCTTGGAATTTTGAAGTAGAATTGGTTTTCCATACCATAATATTTGCTATTAAAGATCACGATAAAAGTAAAAGTTTAATTTATTTTTACTCCGAAACTTTGATCGAAAAGCTCGGTTTCGTAGAATTAGTAAAATTCCCGTTTTTTATTCTAAAAGAATGTTTCAATGATACAAAAGCATTATCAAAGCGTTTCTTCAATATTTTACGAGGTTTGTCTTTAATTTTTAAATAGTTTTTAACAAATAATTTTCCGTTAACAGCTGAAATAAAATGCAAAAAAGTTTTCACGAAGTTTGTTGATCCTAGTTCCATTTTACGCCTCGGGCTAGCTAAGAGCTAAATCTGATTGCACAATAATTGGTTTTTTAATCGAAGAAACAGAAAGGAGAAACCCCAGCACGGTAATGGGCCCGCCAAGTGAAGTACGGATCTCGAAAGGTATAGTCTTAGCCGCGACGCGCCGAGGAATCCTGGGAACGAGTGGAGTATAGCTACACGCTCAATTTTCAAGTTTAGTGGTTTTTTCGCAACACGCGACACACTTCATACATACGATTCAACGTCTCTCACTCTCATAACATACAATATAGAACCACTCTCGTTTCGTTAGTGTCGACACACTTTAGAGTCACACTCATCTCATTACATCAACAAACATACGGTCCACTCTCTATTTTTAGATTTATAATAAACCAAGCTGGGAATCGAACAATGGATGAAAAAACAATATCAAATCACAATACAAATAAGAACACTTTAGTATTTTTACCTAATTACAAACTACCCATAAAGATACAAAAATAGAGACTAGGTTGTGTTTAAGAGTTTCTTTGGTAATGCTTTCATATAGATACTATTTTAGGTTTTATGCCTGAAATAAACGAATATTAATATTAATTAATTACTAAGGTTTTTGTTATGATAGTGCGTAAACCATCGGGGTAATCTTAAATAATAATTGGATATTATTTAATTGCTTTCATATTATGTTTGAACGCAATCCCCAACAAAAAAGTTTTTAGTTCGTATTCTACGATTGGACCAAACGCATCCAAAAGCCCCTTCATTGCAAAGAACTTGAAATTGAGCTTAAAAACTTGCCAGCTGCAACCAACGAGCTACTCGTTCAAAAGTGGACACTCGACCAAGTGGGTTAATGCTATAAACTGCCATTTAGCCGTGTCGGGAGGCAATCTCGGATATTGTAAGTTTGTTACATTTTTCTTAAGCACAGTAGATAAAATGATAGAAGATGATTCAAATCAGATGGTATTATCACAGTTAGACTGAATTTTTTATTATCGATATTATTCTTATTTAATGTAATTTTATTGTATATTGAAATGGATATGATTATTGATCTATGATTTTATTTGTGATTTTTCATTTATGATTTTGTAATGTAAATTTAAAGTAAGGTTGACTCTATGATTTTTTGTGTTGTTTTTCTGTATTATATAATGATTTCTAATTTTAATATTAAATTTAAATATGGGTACTCTATTGCATTGGGTGTTCCCGTAAAAATAGAGGTACGTTTGTAAATAAATAAATATATTTAATAAGTTTCCACCGCTCGATTTTAGAGAAATAAAATAATACTTGACATTTTCATACAGTATCTGCCCCAAAATAGCTAAGTAGAACTTGTGTTTTGGGTACTAGATAACTGATATACATAATACAATACATTGCATAGATAGATATTTTTTATTATACATATAAAACGACCAGAACACCCGTAACAAATATCTGCAGTTTGTAAACACAATTATTCCGAGGCGGGAATCGAACCCGCAACCTCCTATATATAATAAAATGAACCAATGAGTGGCAAAAATGTATAAGCTAACGAATACACCTGAATCAACCCACTTATTTGCGTAGATTTACAAGGGATGACTCGCACTTATACAACAAACTAGTTTCTACCCGTGGCTTAGCACGCGTTGTTTCTATGGAAACGTTTTAAGGTTATTTATATCCTATGGGAACAGATGTCGCATAGAATAATAGGTAGCTTATGCTTTATTCCAGGCCTAGAACTACCTGTATGCAAAATTTCAGCCCGACCCGTTCAGTAGTTTTAGCGTGAAGACGTAACAAACATCCATCAAAACTTTCGCATTTATAGTAACATTATTATAACAGTATTTCTTCTTCTACGTAACTTATCAGAACTTAGCAGAAGAAAACACTTTTCTGTATTTCTTTAAGTTAAGCGAGGTGTAAAGTATCAACTGCACACCGTACAAAAATTTAACCCGCAGCGGGAATCAAACCCGCAACCTCCTGCGTCGCAGGTAGACCTTCGCCACCTTTGCCCACCCTAGATCAAAATGTCTACAATGAATACAATCAAATATTATATAACTAGAAATACACAATAATTAAAACTCTCTGGTGGGTAGCAGAAATTAGGCATAATTTCAGCTCGTAAATCCTTCATAATTTAGTATGGTACGTTAATACCAGCACTGAACTAAAGTAAACAGTATCTATTGTAGTTGCCTGCGTAATCTACCGACTCACTGGATCCGTCAAAAGCGATTATAATAGCCGAGTTGAAGACAGTTTCCCGACTTACCAGCTAAGAGAAATGCAAATCGGTCACTGAAACTTCCACGGTCTGTGTAAATGCAAAGATAAACTAATAATAACCGTTCTAAGATGGATTAACTACAAACACCGAAGCCGCGTGGACACCAGCGTCTACTCGACCGAGTGAAATGTTTATTTGATTCTATATGTTTTAAACAGTAGGCTAAATATTCCGACACAAATGTATATGTTTGAGAATAAAGAAACTGATACTATCAGTAATTATTTATAGAGAACGCTCTAAAAATCTGAATTCAAACAAAGCAGAGCGCTTATAAATGCTACTAAAGTAGTATAATGATTCAAAAGGAACGGAGAATGAAAACGAATTATTATTTTATCGCTGTAAAAACAAATAGGTCAAGTTTGAGCACCGTGCCAAGCATTCGTTGCTAGAGAATGAACATTCGAGAATTTATTGAAATTATTGGAAAAATGAGTCTCTTTATTTATATAACGAACCAATAAATCACACAAAATATTATATAAGTATACATAAGTTTTCGATGGTAGGACGATTGTCACTTCTTCGCTTCAAAACTACTGAACCGGATTCGGCTTAAAAATTATATAAATTTTCACCTAAACTTTTACGGAATAACACCACAGACAGGTAGGTAGTCTTTGACGGGTAAATAAAATTTGAGGTAGGTAGACCTCTTTCCTTCAGCATTTGTCGGAAATACAGAGTAGAAAAATGTCCATAGGCTTTACACAAAATGCGCCATCAATTCCAACTTGTCCCGAGGCTAAAATCCAGCCGTATATCGTTTCGAGTTTCCGTTTGAACTCAGGCGCTATCACAAAAAAAAAACAATGGAACTTTTATTTTTACCGTGAATTTTTTTTTTCGAAGTATTTTTTAAATTCATGATGGAATTTTTAAAAATGCCTATTCAGTTTAGTAACATAAACATTTTACAATCATTCTGAAAATATTTGGTTTCATATGATTTCAACAGAAATGCGAAAACAGAGTTTGGTGGAGCAACCTACCTCTGCCTAGCCACTTGTATTAGATAATTTGCATAAAACCTGATTGATTCGTTTATTGTATTTAATGGTTTGAATTAATTAATGTTCGTGTATGTTTGTTCGTGTATGTTTGTTCTTGTCGCAATAATTTCAAAACTAAAAACCGACTTTGTAGGTCCTTCTTTCGTAAGAATTTTCGAAAATGGTACATAATAGACGGAAAAATCTACGAACATACATACAGCCGAACACAAACCACTTTTTTTCTAAGCGGTTTAAAATAAAGCACCGTGTCACAATCTTTACAACAGACGCTAAAGTTTTTTATAGTCTTCGCATTATAGTAACTTCGCATGACCACAATCTCACCGGATGGAAAGTGAAGATGTGGTAAACGATGTGTTACGAAGGTCTAGAAGTTTTTGGCGATAAAGCCTCAATATTTAGGAGGACGTCTTTTGTGCAGTCGAACATTACGGTTTGGCCTTGAGCCAGACGAAGGTAAGTATTGTTTTTCCAATTGATATTGAGACTTTTTATTTACAAACTAGCTTCTGCTGCTTCTCGTTTTCCCGGGATTAAAGTAGCTTAGGTATATGTTAATCCAGGTTTAGAACTACAATATAATATAGGGGCTTATATGAGTTACTAACATCTTAATATCCAAATATTCTCATTTAATAATATCAGTGTGATGTGATTGCCATTCTTAGATTTAAAAAAAAACGAATAATCTAAATGTTTCGCTCAAAATTATTATACTAGCAAAAATTCCTGCAAGTTGGTCCGAAAACCAATTTCAAAAGTGAAACAGACATTCACTGACAATAGTCCAGTGAACACAATAAAAAAGAAGCCGATTCCCTGTGCAATAATGATTTTAGTCCAACTTTTGGCGAAAAGTACCTACCTAACAACATACGGTGACAGAAAACTCAAAAATAAACCCCGTTTCGCCATAGTTTAGTTATTCAAAAGTAGAATAAACATTTTGAAAAGATACAATTAATATTTTGTGTATGTGTAAGTCTGTTCACCATTTCACAGTTTATTTTACAATTGATCTATTGTGCACTTCATCCTCCCGCGCCTCTTCGCACATTATCGCCCAAATACTCAAACGAATCTCAGATTTAAGCACGTCTCAGTAGCCATTTTTTGACAGTTTTCAATGAAAATCTGGCTGAAAATCAATCAGTCACTTCAACTTCTTGCCAGATGGCTCTGCACCTGGATTTACGCAATTCTGCCAATCGTAACTAGAGACGGGTATAAATCTGAGTTGGATCTACGTTACTGATTTACGGGTAGGTATTGCGTGCATAGCGTGGATCGCGTTGAAATCGTTGAGCTGCGTGGGTGTTATATTCGAGCAAGCCGAGTAACTGATGCTAAATCATGACTATTTTTATTTATTATTAAATGGAACATTTACTGTCAAAAAACAAAGTCGGATATTGAGAGAAAGATTATTCCAGTAACTCCCATTGTTCTATAGGACTGTTACGTTCCTGTGATTATTCTGTACCTTCAAATTGCATGTTGTGGCGGCATGAAATCACGGAATAGTATTCTATGATTGGTGTTCAACGTGTCATGGCGGATTGCTGTAATTTGTAGTTTTATTTTATCAAAATCATAATTTACATCGATAAAAAATATATAATACGCGTTTTGTCTTGGTTCAGGTACCTATAATTCGGTAAATACATAAAATAATTTTGGTGATTTTTAGTTGTCATCATCCCTAACCTAAAATGCATGAGCAGTTTTCCCTACATTTACACGTGTACATCTTATAACACGTGTATGTTTGTTTGTACATTCTTAAGTAGGTTCTGGAACTATCCATTTATACTCAACGTATGTACATTGTATTGTGTACCCCTATTCAGTTCCCCTTACCTGTTGAATAATGGATCCGTACCCCTCGAGACTTATTTGAATCAGACTTAATGATGTTTACCATTATCAAGGGTAATGCGAGTCCTATTCTAGCTATTGCCAAGTATTGGAGTTTTGTTGTTTACGACTGTAATCGAGTATAGCTTATTGTTTTTCTCGATCATTTTATGCAATGCTAGCATAGGCCTTCGGCTTCACACACGTGTTTTTTCGTATTAATATCTAGATATGGTTACTCAGGCGTTTTCCGAACCACAATACTTAGACGCAAAAAAAAAAATTGCTTGAATGGACAATAGTTTTGGCGTGAAGACGTAATACGTAAGTACTATCTATACTTTCGCATTTATAATATTAGATGAAATTCAGATTTCAGATTTTCCAAAACTTTATTTCTGAAGGCTTACATAATAAGCACTTAGACAAGTTAAATTTCATATTATAAATTATGATGAAGTAAGAAATAAGGTATTTTTGATTTTATCTTAATTTTTTTGTCCACAAGTGGAAGAAGTACATAAGAAACCACATACCTACATCAGTAACAGAGTATTTCTTCTAAAAATGTCCCATGTAATGTAATTCCTGTGTAAGACTTATAACCAATAAAATTCATTCATTCATTCATAAATGTACCTATAACTGCAAGACAATACAGAACATGTCGGTTCTAGGGATAATTTTACTGAAAATGTTGTTTACCTGAACAGAAAACTTGGAAGTACTTTTCATCCAATCTCAAATCATGTTACCTAATGTTGTAACAACAAAGTTGTAGGTGCTCACCTAATTGGATCGGGAAGCTGAGAAAAGCTAATAAATTTACGCCTCTCGATACAAATATAGTTACATACGCAATTTTCATTACGTAGGCACATAGATACCTACCTCTAGTCTCTCATGAGGTTTGTATTCGCCAGCAATTTCATAAGTTCTAATGAATACCTGAGTGCAATTAAACACTTTCGCTCGGATGTTGCTTATGCTGGAGGCAACTCAATTTCCTACAACTTAAACGGTTTCTCGGTCTTAGAAGAAGGGGGTAAAGCCTCCTGGGGTGTGAGTAGGGGTGTAATACATTTTCGTAACATGCATGCAGGTAGTTTGCAGGGAAATATTAGTTTCGTGTGCAGTAATTAAATGAAAAATTTCCGTTTGTCTCGAAAGGTGGTTTAGTGGTAGTTTTTTCGAAAAATGCTGTTTATTTTATGAATTTAACTGTTATACAATCCAGATCATTTTGAATTCCTCTTTCTTGAGAAGTAATTTGTAGGCAAAGTCTCGTCATTGTCGAGAAAAGAGATATCGTTTGTTTTTTTATGTTGGTACTCGTACAATGAGATTGCTGAAGAAAGCTTTCAGCTTTTCGCGGCAAATACCTAACCGGATGTGAAAGTGACTTATCAGATCTAAAATATCCTTTACTCTCGCATTTCATTTTGTTTTTTGACGACTGATGTGGCGCGGTGGGCGAAGGTCCGCCTGCGACGCAGGAGGTTGCGGGTTCGATCCCGCCTCGGAAAAATTGTGTGTACGATCTGCAGATAATTGTTCCGGGTGTTCTGGTCGTTTTCTATGTATAATAAAAAATATCTATCTATGTAATGTATTGTATTATGTATATCATTTATCTAGTACCCATAACACAAGCTCTGCTTACCATGGGGCTAGATAATGCTGTGTGGATTTGTTCAGCATTATTATTATTATTATATAGTTTATGAAAAATATTTTGGTAAGTACAGGCATTACAAAAAGCTTATAATTGGTATCACAAACTGCCCAATGATATATGTGTAATAAGATAAAATAGGTGGCAGCTCTTGTGTGCCTCTGGGTACTGCCTTATTGAAACCGTTTCTTATGTTCAAAAAATCTCAAATAAGTTCATGTAAGTTTCTCGCAACATAAACTGATAATACTTTGTTAAAACAAACTTATAACTTGGCATACTATGTAAACCCTTAATTAATTACTAGGCACATGTTATATTATATTTCTCTTTCCGCCACTATTATAAAAAACTAGTTCCTGCCCGCGGTTTCGCACGCGTTGTGTTGTTTCTATTCCATGGGAACTTTTCTATGTGATAAAAGTAGCCTATGTCTGATTCCAGGTTTGGGGTTACACATACATATGTACCTATGCAAAATTTCAACCTGACCCGTTTAGTTGTTTTGGCGTGAAGACGTAACAAACATCCTGGATGGATGTTTGTTTCATCTAGGCATCCAAATTTCGCGTTTATTATATTTATAATATAAGTGTGAATTTTATCTCATCATGATTTAAATGTTAATGTAAAGGCTGGCAACGTACATTTATTCGAATGAATCAAAAGCCTGAAAATGTAAGAGGAAGTCGAACTTTCTATACTTACATGAAAAAGCTTTACCATAAATTAATATAAAGCAGCGAAAGTTCAGGCCAAGGGTCCACCATAAATACTTTGCAAAGTCATTGGGTAAGGGCATTACTCAACCCCGCTGTCAATGTTAGGAAATATACCTACATATCCACTTTTTATAAACTGTACTGATTATATAGGCCCAATAAGGGGTTGACACTTTATTGGAATAAGGTGGCCATGCACGTCATTTACTTCCTCTCCAGGAAATCGCAGAATGGATTGCAGTTTATCGCTATTCTGTCGCTTTCCATACAAACCTAAAGCGATACCAGTGTCGCTAAAGTATCGTGGTACAGGCCTACTAGGAGTTAAAACAAAAAGAACACAACCATAAAAAATCTAAATCGGGATTAATTAGATACCAATTGATTTTTTACGTTTTTAATGAATTCAAGTATTTTAATGTTCTAAAATACCAGAATAATATCATATCGGTGATATTTTTATTAATTAATGTGGTTAATATTACCAAATTACATGCATTGTGTGTAACATAAAAATTAAATTTTTACCTATCGAAAACGTTTATAAATTCAATATAACGTCACATATACCAAAATGCGAAAGTTTGGTTGTTTGGATGTTTGTCACGCCAAAACTATTGAATGGATCAGGCTGAAATTTTGCTTATATCTTTGCCTAATCCTGGAATCAAACATAGACTACTTTTTATCCCATAAAACAGTTCCCATGGGAAAGACATAACCTTTAAGCGGTTCAATAGACACAGTGTAAAGCCGCGGCCAAAAACTAGTAAATCTATAATTTTATGCGTAATAATAATAAGTTTCCATAGTATTGTTTTACGTTAAAAATACAAAATTTTAAGTTGTGCTCCGTTTAGATTTCGTGACGGAGAAGGTCAACGACCTGTATTGCCAAGTCATCTGGCACCGAGTAAAGTTATAGTGAAGTTGGACGAACAGGTTTATATACTAATATAAAGCTGTCTTTATATACGGTTGGTAAGTATTGCTTTGTTTTTTCTATTCCTATACAGATCTTTTACGTCCTCCGCTCAATATGCCTCCACCGAAACAAGGGAGCTTAACCATAATCACTAATTAATTTTATGATTGTTTTGAAAAAACTAAATCCGACTTGGAATCCCGTAATTTTACACTGTTTTTATGCTTTGATCGGGGGATTCGCATTTGGGAAAAAACTTGAGAAAAAACCTCAGAATTATTGTCTACGAGTATATAATAAGTTAGATAAATAATTTTCAAAACAGGTCAGTCATTAACGGAGAAATCGACGAACATACACCAGCCGAACATAGAAGCTACTCCTTTTTTCGAAGTCGATTAAAAATACACAGAAAGGTAACTTCTGCCCTGCCACTGGTAGGTAGCCTTACTCATACTTGGCCCTTACAACATCCACGGGCTGAGTTGTAGTAGGCGTCGTTTCATAAACCACGTAGATTTTCAAACTGCTGACCACACGGTAAACGTAGTGTAGGACGCACTCAGACCAGGTGGGATGACGACCTGCGAGGTAGATGCTGGATGCGGCAAGCTGACGACAGGGCGCTATGGCGCTCATTGGGGGAGGCCTATGTCCAGCAGTAGACTGCTATAGGCTGATGATGATGAGGACCACTGCAAGTTTTAAAACTGAAACTCTGATTTATTTATTGTGAGTTTTTAAACGAAGAATGCCTGGACAAGTAATCTTAAAATATTCACGGAGCTGTACCCAAAACCGTAAAGTAAAATTCCTTGTAACCATTAACTAAGCTGGATAAACATTAATTTGGAAGGCAAGCCAAGAAAGCCGGCCATTTTCTGGTTAAAGACACCTTCTTTAGCGGTGTAAACGTTTACCATTCCATTTAGCCTGTTTTGCATACCCTTGCCACAGTAGTACAGTACAGGGTGGTCCAAGCATACACGATCAATTGAAGTGGGTGGTGGGGGGCTATCATCCTGTATCGATTTGAACTCCATGGTTAGTCAGCGATTTTTTTTATTTAGAACTCTTTTCGTTTCCGATTTTAGACAACTTTCAAAGGAAACTTGTTTTCAAAAAGCAGCTGGTGAATTGTTCAGGTGCAGCTCATACAATAAATAAGTATAAATTTATATGTGAGATAATGACACCCTCTACCATCTCATTTGGTCGTGTACAGATGGAACACCCTGTTTAGTTATTCTGTGCCTCAATCTAAATATAGGAGGAAATGAAACTGCCAAAGGAAACCGACGCGGTATTGTAGTTCTTACGCTTTCATTTGTTTTTAACCAACTTTGTAAAAGGGTCTTGTTCACTGGTCTCATTTCGTTTGTGTGCATAAATGCCACTTTTCATGGAAGGCGGAAGTAATACACTGTTTTTTAAACTGGGACGAAACTCCCCATGAGTTCCGAAATATAAGTAACAAGTTTATGCCCGCGGCTTCGCACATGGTGTTTCTAGGAAACGTTTAAAGGTCATTTTTATCTCATGGGAACTGTTATAATATGAGATAAAAAGTAAAAAGCCTCTGTTTGATTCTAGGCTTAGATCTACATACATATAGATGTATTTTACATAGGCGAAATAACAAAGCCGGATCCGTTCAGTAATTTTAGCCTGAAGAAGTACCTAAATCCATCAATAGTGTGATATCCGTTTTTGTTATTTTTAAGGTAAAATTTAATTCTTATAACTTGCTCATATGCTAATCAAAAGAATTACTAGATAGGTAGTAGGTACCGTGTTTCTTTATTTGAAAATGTAATTCAGGGCAGTAAAAAAAATAACATGGACCAACTGAAGCTAAATGGCTGCTGTGAAATACATAATATATAAAAGGCTTATGTAAAAACTAGCCGACAATGAAATAAACAATGTTTGACGACACGCTAGTCAAACAAGAGTCAAACTGACCGCTGGCGTAGTGCCAGAGAATCTGCCTCAGCTTCACACTACTTTTTACAACGATTCACGGTCTGTATAATCATCATCATTCTCATCAGCCTATAGCAGTCCACTGCTGGACATAGGCCTCCCCCAATGAGCGCCATAGCGCCCTGTCTTCAGCTTGCCGCATCCAGCATCTACCTGCAGTCTTTTGCAGGTCGTCATCCCACCTGGTCGGAGGGCGTCCTAAACTACGTTTACCGAGTCGTGGGCTCCACTCAAGAACACATTTGCCCCAGCGGACGTCGGTTCTTCGCGAGATATGGCCGGCCCAATGCCACTTCAGCTTGCTAATTCTTTGAGCTATGTCGATAACCTTGGTTCTCTGTCGGACGCATTCGTTTCGTATCCTATCCTTCAGAGAAACTCCGAGCATAGCTCTTTCCATCGCTCATAAAGGGTAGGACGCTACGTATCACTTACGGTTTTTTTGGTAGTTTCTTTGACTAAAATATGACTTTTGAACCAACCTCATTCTGTTGCCGTTTCAGACCTTTTGATGTCTGCACCTGCACCATATCATGCTTTGTGATGAGGCACATCACATTTTGATTTATCTTTAGAGCGCAAGCGCGAAAGAGAAATTAATTTTCAATGAGCAACTAGACTCCTGAGAGGAGAAATGTATGCATTAAAGGAAGAACCGGAAGTTGATTCTTTTATTTACAGGCAAACATCGCCGTTTTTAGGCATAAAAAGACAAGTACCTACCTAGTTGATTCACTAGTTTTTGCCGCTGACAGTATTTGTTTTTTTTTTGTGTTATGGGTACTAGGATGACTGATATACATAATGCAATACATCACATAAATAGATATTATTACTATACATAGAAAACGACCAGAACACCCGGAATATCTACAGATCGTACAAACATTAGGAATCGAACCCGCAATCTTTTGCATCGCAGGCGGACCTTCGCCCAACGCATTCCTTAATAGCTTGCTTTCAAATTAATTTGAATTATCTTTGTATATAAAATATTAAGACATTTACTTTACCTTCGTCAGAAAGAAAAGGGACATAAGTACTTAACGTTGTACAAAAGAACTCGGTTGGATCCAGGATATACGACACATTCCCATCAATCGTGTAGGGATTCCTTCCTAAAAAAACAAATAACAATGTCTCCTAACAACCTCGAAGAGTATCCACCTTCTTATACGAACTTTGGATCGCTAAGCTCGCCCTTTCGTTCCGGACCCTTCTTCGGATAAAAGCCTTGTGTATCAAACGTGACGAAGGAGTCACTACAATACATTCTTTGTGTCAAAGGGTTACGATAAATCTATACAGAAAAATACCTGACGATCGTTTTACCGAATTTTATGGAGCTCAATATCGGGAATTTTTATATCTTTTATTTTTTTAGTGCGATCTGAGCTGTTTGCAATATTCGGCATCCAGAACGATTTGCATTTCTGTTGTAAAATATTTAAAGTGCAATAAAAATAAAATTTATTATTATAATATAATAATAAAATAAAATAAAAATAAAAAAGCCTTTATTTGATCCTGCTACATTGATTTAGGTACTGTTAGTGCGTTATTTATAACACTACGTTTGGTTGATAGCAGGGTCCCCAGGTTGGGTAAAGGCCTCCTCCAACGATGTCCACTTCTCTCTATCTTGAGCTGTTTGCCACCACTTTGGGCCAGCGACTTTTTTTATTTCGTCCTCCCAGCGTGTTGAGGGCCTTCCTCTCTTTCTTTTTCCTTGAGGTCCTCTCCATATGGTGGTGCTGTATGTCCATCTTTTGTCTCTAAGCCTCGCTATGTGACCGGCCCACTTCCACTTTAACATTTGTGCGTAGTTTAAGGCATTAGTGGCTTTTGTTATTTCTCTTATCTTTACGTGTCTAATCTTATATTGTTTTTTTATTTTTAGCATGCTTCTCTCAATTCCGCGTTGACAGGATGTTATTTTTTTCTTAACTTTTGACGTAAATTTCCATGTTTGACATCCATATGTCAAGCATGGTAAGAGGTTAGAGTTCAGTGTTTTCGTTTTCAGTTTTATTGGCATGTTACTTTTGAAAATTTCTTTCAGACTCCAGAATTTATTCCATGTTCGCTGCACTCTTCTTTCTACCTCTAGTTCGTTGTTTTCTTTTTCGAAACTGATAATTTTTCCTAGGTAAGTATATTTGTCTGTATAATCTATTGTATATCCATTGACTTTTATCTGTTTTTCGAGGCTATTAGTCATTACCATGGTCTTAGTGAGATTGATTTCAAGTCCTACGTCTGCGCTAGCTGATTGTAAGTCATTGATCATGAGCTGTAGTTCTGAGGAAGTCTCGGATAATATTACTATATCATCGGCGAAACGCAAATGGCTCAGAAAGATTCCTTGTATGTAGATTCCTCTTTTGTTCCAGTTCAGATTGTTGATGATGCTTTCGAGTATGGCTATAAATATTTTTGGCGACAAGGGGTCGCCCTGTCTTACACCTCTCTTTATTGCAAAGCTCGGGCCCAGTACGTCTAGCTTTATTCTGCCCATGTTTTTATTATATATACTCCGGATCACTTTTATATATACTTCACTTACTTCCTGTTCTTTCAAGCTTTGCCAAACGTTGTCGTGAGCAACCGTGTCGAAGGCCTTTTGGTAGTCAATAAATCCGAGATAGAGTGGTCTCTGTTGTTCCCGATATTTCTCTATAACTAACTCTAAGGTATGTATATGGTCTATCGTAGAGAAACCTTTTCGGAAACCGGCCTGCTCTACAGGCTGTCTTGCTTCTATTATGGGGCTGATTCTCGAGTTTATAATCGCCGAGAAAAGCTTGTTCAGAGTTGGTAGTAAGCTTATCGGTCTATAGTTGCCTATATCTTTTGGGTCTCCCTTCTTATATATTAAAATTATGTTGGATTCGGACCATTGTGTAGGCGTTTCAGAGCTTTTTAATATCAGACTGAATAGTTCAGCGAGCGGTGTTGCCAGTATATGATAAGCTGTCTTTAAAGCTTCGTTTGTTATGTTGTCTGATCCAGGGGATTTTTCTAGTTTGAGCCTTTTTATCCCATCTATGATTTCAATTTCGTTAATTGCTTTTATGTTATCTTCGTTAACTTGTTCAATGTGGCTTTCTTTCATGTTTATAGTTTGAATAGTGTTTTCATTTTTTAGTGTGGTTAGTTGATTTTTATTGCTGTATAGGTTTTTGTAAAAGTTTGTTGCTGTATTAATGATGTCTTTTCGATTGTTTAGGTCTTTGCCAAGCTCTTTTAGACCTTCTATCCAGGATTTGTTTGTTCTAAGTTCTTTGTAGGCCTTTTTTGTACTGCCTGTGAGGTTTAGATGTCTTTCTAATGTTCTTTGTCTATATGTTGAATAGTCCTTTCTTATATATTTATTGACTAGTTTGTAGAGTGCGGAGAGTTCATTTTTCATAGATCTCGATTTGTTTTTAGTTTTTTGAAGTTCCTTCCTTCTTTGTAAAAGAGATGAAGTACGTTCCGATAGTATTTTGTGTCGTCTGTGTTCCTTTCCCATTGTTTGGGCTGATTTTAAACTCGTGGTGATTGCATTTGTGATGTTATCGTAATGGGTTTGTACTGAGGTGTTTCCGTGGCCAACGCATAGCCTAGATATCATTCCTGATAAGGTTTCCCTGTAATTAGCTATTTCTACTTCAGATTTCAGTTGGTTAGCTTGCCTAATATTGTAATTAACTCTACTTTTCTTTAGTTTAGTTAATTTTACTTTTGATCTGATTAACCTATGGTCTGAGGGGTAGTTTAAGTTCATAGTACCTATATCTTGGAATAAACTCGGTTGGTTTGATAATATATAATCTATTTCATTTTTTGTTTTTCCATCCGGAGACCTCCATGTCCATCTTCTGCTTAATTTCTTTTTAAAACATGTGTTTATTATAGTTAGTTTATGCTCCAATGCGAAATCCACTAGCATCTGTCCTCTTTCGTTCCTCGTCCCGCTCCCGAATTGCTTTGTTACTATATGTTCTTCTTTTTTAGGAAGCCCGATCTTCGCATTAAAGTCTCCCATAAGTATGACATTATTGTGTGTAGTGTCCAGAGCTTTGTCGATCGTTTTGTAGAATTCTTCAATTTCTTCATCGCTTGCAGATTCCGTTGGTGCATACACCTGTATAATAGAGATTAAGAAGCCTTGAAAGTTCATGTTTATTACAGCGATTCTTTCCGTCAAGCCCGTAAAGCTCTCTATATTGTTTTTGTGTACTTTGTTTACTATAAAGCCTACTCCATGCAGGCCGGGCGTGTGACCCACGTAACAGAATATAAAGTTTTTGTGCTCTTCTATTTTGGTACCTAGCCGTCTTGTTTCTGCTACTCCTATAACGTCATATTTTGTTTCTTTTATTGCTTCTTCTAGTTCTAATAAGCGTTCGTATGACGATAAGGTTCTAGTATTGTAAGTTGCTATGTGTAGATAATGTGGTTTTTCTTTGTTTTTGCTTTTGATCTTTGTGGTGTCTATTTTTGGAGGGTTGTGGTCGTTCTCTTCCACGGTGACCGGCCGGATTGGAAGATTATTTTGATTGTTTTTCGTTTTTGATTCTGTGTTTGTTTGTTCTGTGCCGGAGGAGGAGGCGCTGAATTGCTATGCTTGATTTTTTTGATTATTGTTCTTATTCGTTGTATCTTTCACTACGTAGTTTAGTATTCCTTTTTTACTTATTATATTATAATATAATATAATAATAATAATGCTGGACAATTCACACAGCATTATCTAGCCCCATGGTAAGCAGAGCTTGTGTTATGGGTACTAGATAACTGATATATGTACATAATACAATACATTACATAGATAGATATTTTTTATTATACATAGAAAACGACCAGAACACCCGGAACAAATATCTGCAGATCGTACACACAATTGTTCCGAGGCGGTAATCGAACCCGCAACCTCCTGCGTCGCAGGTGGACTTTCGCCCACCGCGCCACATCGGTCGTCATATTAAAAATGTATCATTTCTGGTTTGTTTGAAATTCAGTGAAAGCTCTTCACATTAAGAGCAGCACTTGTAACCTTTTTCAAATGATTCAAATCTGAAACTGAAAAATGGCTTTTATGTGCGTGAACCTAATGGCGCCGAAAAGATTTATGTTCTTTCCCACCTCTGAAGATTAACCTTTGAGTACAGTTTCGATTGCTCTTTTGTGATCATTCGTATCAACCCTTTTGGGATAAGAGCTTCTTTTAAGCGGAATAAATGGATTTATCATCTACCCAGGGTAAAGTCTGGATAGACGTTCCAGGAAGGAGTTATTAAGGGATAGTCGGTTCTAATCCCTTACCTAAGAACCTTTCTTCAGAAAATTGCAATCAAGTATTGCTAAGTAATAAATCATAGTGGCAATTAGAGGAATTTAAGTAAAAAGGATTCTTTCAATGGAATTGTATGAAATCAGTAATTTTCATAATGTTGAACCGTGGATTTCTAAATGTATAAAATATAAACAATACCGAAGAATTACCAAGTTATTTTATATGTGAAACAGTGAAATGTCAAAACACGTTAAAATCTCGAACGTTTTCGTATAATTCGAGAGAATAACACTTAATGTACTGATGGTGGAAGCATGGAAAAGCCATCAAATGGAATTCGGTTAACCTGAGGATATGTTCCAGCTCGCGAGATATATGTATTGATTTGTGGCCAAACTGAACGCGCCCGTACAAGGAAACTACCAGTGGAAATTGATCTCTACGGCTTGTTTGTTTTATTAGACACTCGTTGGGGTAAACTGGAGATGGAGGGTCAAATAACCGAGCGAGTTCACCTCTGACGTAAGATTGGGTCAGCCAATATTTGCTTTCATAATATTGTTGATAAATAAATTAGGCAATAGGGTGTCGGACGCCCTTATGTTCAAAGTTAGTGGTATCTTTTTCTTTTCTTCCACTGGTGGACAAAAATTGAAGTGAAAATGAAAATAATGTTATTTATAGTATAAAATATGACTCGTCCTAAGTGCTTTGTAAGCCTAAAGAAATAAAAACCGTTTGACTTTGATTTTGAAAGGAAAAATGGAGCATAACAGCAAAATAAAGACGTATTCGGAGTTTCCAGCTAGCTAGCTCGTAATTGCTGGGTAAGTTGCTAATATAACTTTGCTATTGGAGCGCATTTTACAAGCAGAGAACCATCGAAAAACAATTGAGCATCAATCAACAGAGAAAAATTTTGATTGACGACGTTATGCATTGTGAGAGGAAACTGGATTCATATAATCAATCTAGATATATCAATCTGCAGGTAGATGCTGGATGCGTCAAGCTGAAGACAGGGCCTATGTCCAGTATTGGACTAACATAGGCTGATGATGATGATGATCATGATAATCAATCTACCACAGATTGATTGACCCTTACCACTGGGTTGCGTATTGATTTTAATTACTTTTGGCATATATTTTAGGAGATATTTATAACTTCTAATAATATTAAAAAAATAAACATTTTCATTTCATTTCATTTCGTTTCATTACCACGCGTTTTTAGCAACTATACTATAGATAACATGAATTCTGCAATACACTGAAAATTGCCCGTGTATTCTCGAAATAGAAAATGTACTGAAACGAGTCCGCGTTGATACACGAGTTTAATTATTCTCAACATGGTCCCATTTTGCGTACAATTGTTTGGTTTCCATACGTTTTTGTTTATTGAAGAGCTATTCAAAATTGGTTTGTGTTTATAGGAGCATGCATGCTTATAAGTTAATAGAGAGCTAATTAGAAAAGTAATTAAGGAAGCAATTGGCACTTCCTTGTACTTACCGTCCACCAACGGAATAAAATGTTTTTTTTTTGTTGAAAATAATGAGATTAATTTTGGGGTATTTATTAAGTCTTCTTTGTTAGGTTGGTAAGGTTTTTGGAACGTGGGGAAAGTTATTTTGTTTATATTTGATCAATAATAGAAAAATAATACCTAAGTTATTCCTATCTAAATCTATGTTTTTAATTTTTCTTTAATATCATATTGTCAAATTTAGGTGACTGTCGTCTTTTGTTTCAAGTGATATTTTTACGACACGTTAATTTTATTTAAGAGAGCTGTGAATTTCGTGTAATCAATAAAAATTAAATAGAATTGCTACGAGACCTCTACGAAGTGCTACGAGACCCCTACGAAGAGCTACGTCGTAGCAACCTGCTACGTCGTAGCAACATGCTACGATACGCCGCCACTCCGGTCCACATTGTAAAATTATTTTATTACCTGCCAACTTGCATTATGTCGTCACAATTTACTGTGTTTCAAATAAATCGTTCAAATACCCATACCTTTACCTACTTTTTTGCCTCTAAAAGAAAATCATCACGCCTCCAAGAACTTTCACCTATGTGAATGTGGCGTCACGAAATTGTCAAAATAAGCCTTAATTCGAGAAATAAATAAATAAAAAAAAAAAAAATGCTGGACAATTCACACAGCATTATCTAGCCCCATAGTAAGCAGAGCTTGTGTTATAAATAATAAGGTATCAGAAATATCACTTAGGGAAACTAAAAGTAAAACTTCAGTTCCATTTTTATTTACACACTTTATACCCAATTAACTACCTAAATGATTATATTCAAATTGTAACAGGTCCAATTCTGCACATTGAGCATTTTTTGTGTAGCATTTTTTTATATGAGAGAAACTGGTGTAATGTTATCAATATTGCACCACAGATTCTCTCATAAGACTACAGATATGACAATAGCGAGCGAATTCGCGGGTACTCCTATCTACTTGCTGTACCCGCATCTTCATTCGCTTATATAGGTATCAACAGGTAGCCTGCAGAAGCGTCCCCAAGACGCTTACTGTATAACCCCTCTATATTATTAAATTTATTAGTTTTGATAGTGTACTTAAACTAAGGTTTAGTTGAAATTGTGTTGATCTCTAAATCTACGCTTGTATTCCAGTTCCAAGCTGTCAGTCAATGTAAATATTGTTCCATCAAACATTGTACACAAATAGTCGTGCTCTATCTGACTAAAATCTGTTTGTTCAAGCCGTGTTCAACAGCGAATTAGCTAAATAGCACCTAAATAGCATGCACTGAGTTTGTTTGCCCACGGATTACGAGGTGGCCCGGGTAATACGAAGGCTATATACTCGATTTTGCTTTAAAACGAAATCGACTGTATAGCTTTCGTTCGAGTTTCGTTAGAGGTAGTTGCAAATTGCTTATGCGACATAAAGCCGAGTAAAATGTAAAATTCCATTTACCTACATTTTCATTCCCGCTGATGAATACTGCTTTTAAATGATTACATTTCTCGAATGAAATAACACGTCAGTCAGCTTATGACGATAAACGAAAGCACTTTACGCCATCGTTTTGTTATCATTGAATATACATGAAACTTTTATTTATTTACTCTACAATACAAACTTAAATGCTTTGCTGGGCGACGATACTGCACATTTGGTTAGCTTCTCTAGTTTTTAGTGTCTTATAGATAAGAATAGTATACGTTTTTGATTTATAAAGAAATACAAATAAAAAATTTGTAGACTTGCATGAAAACGAAAATTAAAATATTATACCTAAACCATAACTTATTAACTTATAGTTATGGTTTAGATATCTATTATACCTAAACCATAACTTATTATCCAAGCAAATAAAAAATAAAGTTCTTAACCTAGGTACTTAATCATATTATCAAATCCGATAAGTATTTTCAACTATTGTCGTCTCGCAAATGGTTGCAAACTAATGGAATTTTGAAATTAAATAGAATAAAAAATCAGAAATTAAATAGTATGTGCGCTTCTGCTAAAAATGCCTATTCAGGCTAATAATAGTAATGTCTAGTATTATAATAAAGCCTCATTTCATTAAAACGAGAAATCGAGAACATAAACAAATGCGTTGCCCCAGTAAATCGTCGACACGGCCGCCCTGATCCAGTTAAAGAGGCACTTGTTTACAGAACGCCTGTTAGGATACGCCCAGAGGACTTTATCCAGCAAAAATAAATCTGTTTTGAGATAATGACCAGATTTATAAAGTAAAAACCGTGGAAGGAGCGAAGCTTGTTCAACGAATAATGTTTTTATAAATTCATTTCAAGTAAGATTTGTAAAAATATATACAAATATCTACTTGAAGGAAATTTATAAATACCTCCTTATGACCTCCTCCCACCATGTAAGCTAAAGTACCTACTAACGATAAAAAACACCATGAATGTGGTTTTTACCGAAAATTTATTTTCATAGGTAGATATAAGTTTTGAGACGCAATAAAAAGGTTTATTATGAGCGGTGTTCTTAAAGGTAGATAGGTAGGTTATTATCGAGGGATTTGAGATTAGATTGAAATTATAGCCAGGAAATGCTAATAATAATCATAATTTTTAACATTTTCTATCCATAATTTCAATAAAAAAGTAAAGGAAATTGAACACGCATTGAAAGACATAAATTCTTCATGGAATCAGTTACAATCCAGTTTTTGCGACTATGTTTTGAAAGACGATAGAAGTCTCTAATATCACTGTTCCTGTTTTCAGCTGAGATAACGGAGATAAACGGGTAAACGCTTTTGTTAGAACCTAGTTACGAAAACTTTTCCATTTTCCAGCACGGTCTTTCTTTTAATATTATTAAATTGAGTGCATGAAATTGAGAAAAATATCATTAAATTGATTAATTAAATATCATCAAAAATATAATTAAATTAAATTGAGCATGGCTTTAGATATATTCTGACGTGCTGCATAAGAATGATTTATTGGTGCGAAAGTTTGTTCAAGTTGGAACTGGGCGAGTTTGTAGAAAATTTACCTGAAACAACAAATAACATGCAGAAACAAGACCCATGCAAAGTCGCGGGCAGAAGCAACACAATACGAAATCCCATCGTAAAAGCTCCATGTTTATGAATTTCATAAAGAGTTTCACGATTCATGACAGGATATCTAAACAAAAACAATTCACGTCAAGGGATGGGCTTTATCTATCGACGTGTGAACAAAATTGCCGTTTCATATTCCTTTTCTATATTATACTGATCCCTTGATACTGCGTCAAATAAATTGAGAACGATTCCGTCGACAATGATGGGCGTTGTGTACCTACATAATTTATGAAAAGGACGCGTCACAAAGCTTGATATGGAATTGTTTTTGAGGATATTTCAATTTTCACTCTTTTCGTTCATTTATTTTTACAACGTAGGTAAATTTGCGACTATTATGGGTATAATTCGTTTTCTGCTACAAAATGCAGGTTGCTAAAATTCAGTTCAAAACAGACTGAGTAAACTTAAAGGTATGTTACCGAGTGATATCGGTCACAGTGATATTCACCCAGGTCGTGTTATAACGACCAT
Source organism: Eupithecia dodoneata (assembly GCA_947044415.1). Taxonomy (NCBI): domain Eukaryota; kingdom Metazoa; phylum Arthropoda; class Insecta; order Lepidoptera; family Geometridae; genus Eupithecia; species Eupithecia dodoneata. Next base: position 6,329,540 of record OX345665.1, read on the forward strand.
GACTCGCTAAATCAACCAGATTTATAGTCCACTGGATGGTAATCCATACAGTTTTGAATAAGGTCGGCGAGTACCTCGGATAAAGCTCTTCGAGGTCCAACGTCCTGCTAACCAGCTATTCATGTTTTACGATTTGAATTTGATTTCGGAAATGGTTCCGTTCGCAACATTATTTATTCATGATGTGACTTTTTACAAACTACTTTGGAATTGTGTTTACATTTGTGTTTGTATTTTGTTAGGTACGATTATAAAATGTCAGCTGATTTTTAGCCCAGAATTTTATTTGTTCAGGGTATTATGTCGTTTTTAAGTTTCCACTTGTCATGCTCGAACATTACCCGTGTCATAAATCAGCCAGCTGGCTGTAATTTAAGAAAGTTTAATTTGTTCTGAAACTAAAAATATTAAAAATATTTTTGTTTGTTTGAAACAAATCTTTTTTAAATTTATTTTCGTAAATAAAATTAAAAGCGGCGGTTTGTCTTTGAATCCCTCGCAGAGGGATTGCTATATTATATTATTTACAAGAGCCCTGTCCTCCTTCTCTGCTTGGTAAAATCTTTAATTATATATTTTTTTCCTACTATATGTATAAACAAACCTAAGGTTTGTATGTTACCATACCAATATTGTTGCTACATTATGATAATCTTACTTACGAATCGCTTGAGTGCGACTGATGTGCTATAACAAAAAAATATTTATTGTTATGAAAAAGCTACTAAAACTAACGTTTATTAAAATTATATTAAATATAATTTAATATTAAATTGTTTCAATATTTTATCCTAGAAACAACGCGTGCGAAGCCGCGGTCAGAAACTAGTATTTAATCAAATGCATACAGAACCAACCACAACAGATTTGCAGAGCTATGAACATAGCAGCTTTTAACATATAAAATATATAAATAATGCTGGACAATTCACACAGCATTATCTAGCGCCAAGGTAAGCAGAGCTTGTGTTTATTTATTTATTTTAAGGAAGCTTAAATACATACAAAATAAGTAACATTAACCTAGCAACAAAGAAGCTAATAAATGGCCTTCACGGCTAAATGATAGCATGAAAATTAAATACGGTATGCATTAGATTAGAAGAAAAAAAATTGTTAACAATTGCGAAATTATGGGTACAAGATAACTGGTATATGTACATAAAACAATAAATTTAATAGATATACATTTTTTTATATAATAAGTAAATATTCATTTAAGCTTAGTTGTGACTAAAATCCGGAATGAAAAAGTTACAGATCCCTCACTAGGGCTTGCAAACACGGCCCGAGGGTGTTCCTTTCTCGTCAATCTACTTGTACTAGTCCGGCGCTCCCTGTCGCCTCGGGGGAGTCTCTTTGACAATATGTCGATTCCTCATGTTGCTATGGAAAATATTTTTATTTATTCTTGAGAAAACCTGAAGCTTTTAGGCTATTTCCGGAAGTAGTTTTAGGTGTCAAATAACAATCGCATTATCGGAATGGCGCAATTGCTTTCGGAGTCTCGAAACCGTTTTATATGGCTTTCAATGGGTTTTACCAATAAAATCCTTGAAGTAAATTATTTTTTGCCTTCACTATTTTCCGCTATTTTTCCAACTCGGTGTAAATAAATCGCAGGCATAAATTGTGTATGACGGGGCGGCGGCGATACGTTCCAACTTTGTTGTGATTTGCATTTAAAGCACCTTTCGACGTGTTTGCGGGAAACGCATAGTACGCGAAAAATACTGGATTTCACCGGATATTTGATACCAACGACATAAATTATAGCGATACTGTAAACACTGTCGGAACCTCGCTATCTGAAATTGATGTTTCAGTGAAAGGACGGCACGCTTTACGACCACGTTTGGAAATATGATGCTTGTAAATAAATACTTCGCGACAAAGACAATGTGGGACGTGACTAAGGGAATATAGTAGGTACTCCATTTTTGCAGGACTTTTTTTTTTGCTCAACAGTCAATCGAAGGTTGTAGTATAACGATATTTTTCTCTAAATCAAATCAAATTCATTTATTTATATTGTCATAATATTATTTAAATAATGCTGTACAATTAACACAGCATCATCTAGCCCCATGGTAAGCAGAGCTTGTGGTATGGGTACTAGATAATACATAATACTATATATTACATAGATAGATATTTTTTATTATACATAGAAAACGACCAGAACACCCGGAACAAATATCTGCAGATCGTACACACAATTGTTCCGTGGCGGGAATCGAACCCGCAAACTCCTGCGTCGCAGGCGGACCTTCGCCCACCGCGCCACATCGGTCGTCAATTAGTTTATTGCATGAAATACATGTTATAAAAGTTGTTATAAGTAATGGGATGTCACACTGTATTCTGCCCTCATGGGTTTTATTTTCGTAATTTCATTTCAAAGACCAGTTTCGCCAATGAATATAAAACTATATTGGGAGGGCACGGCAACAGTGTTTATTTTTGGACTAAAATTGAGGAAAACCAAAGAATTAATTTTCTTGGTTTTCCTCAATTCATTTCCTGTCTTATCAGCACCAACTAAACTGGTACATTTGATCAAACGCTTTTCATTTAAAAACACGTGGGCCGATTCCCTATCGATTGCTGTCATTTTGAGTTACAACATTATTTTGAATAGCGAAACGTATTTTATGTACAAAAGTATTAACTTATGAATATCTTCAATCATTTTAAATATTCAACGAAGGGTACAAAACCTAATTAAAATATTTTGTTTAAGCCATCTATCAGCGGTTTAATTAAACGAAATCTTGCGGCCTCTTGCTATTGACCCACTGTAATACCTAAATTTATCTCTGTGGTACCTTCCTATTGTATTCAGTTATTTTTATTTGTAGTTTATCTTTTTGGTCTATCTATCGTATCTTTTTATTTCTTGTTTTTGATACTTCTCCATCTGTTTGTTTGTGATTTACCAATTCTTAGCTTGCTTATATATTTTTCTCCATCCCTAGGTTGCCTGGGAGAATCGCTGTCAGCGATAAGGCCACCTATTCTACTTTTAATGTGTAATATTTAGATATAAGGTGTTAGTTTGTTTGTGATTTACCAACTCTTAGTTTGCTTATATCTTTTTCTCCATCTCTAGGTTGCCTGGGAGAAACTGCTGTCAGCGATAAGGCCGGCTATTGTACTTTTAATGTGTTATATTTAGATATAAGGTGTTATTTTATAGTTTTAAGTGCAATAAAGTGTTCATTCATAATACCACCCCAACCATTTATACTAAGTGCTTTGTAGGCCTATGCATGCTAGCTGGTTTAACTTTAGCCGATCCATTCTAGCCTACGAAAATGGTGATAATGACTTTCTAGCCGGATTTCAGCCAAGATGGCTAGTTTTAATGGCAGTAGGGACATTTAATAAAATGTCACGCAAACATGTGTCAGTACAGTTCCCTCACTCATGTACCCATAACAAGCTCTGCTTAGCTTGGGGCTAGACGATGCTGTGTGGATTGTCCAACATTATTGATTTATAGTTTTAAGTTAACCTTCATTGGTCTCTCCCCGGTCGTGTCGGTCTGCCATCCCATTGGATTATTAGAGTGAGGGAACTGTACTGGCACATGTTTGTTATGGGTACATCTAGTACCCATAACAAGCTCTGCTCAGCTGATATACTTTACATAATAATAATAATAATAGTTCTCGTCTCCGCTTGCGGAGTGGCATCCCAAGAGAACCAGATCCCCACCTTTTGCTTGCATTCATTGGCCGGTCTGAGTGGAGTCGCGAGAGATGCATCTTAGGATGTAGACTCGGGGGTGGAAGTGTCTAATGGCGCAATAGCGAGGAAACCCACTCACGAGCAGTCTTCGTGATGGTGAAATCGGGGCCGCACCTCTCGACACCCCTCAGTCGTTTGCGCCGATGTTGTTCCTCTCCGGTAATTTACTCCGGCTTTTTAAGGAACCCATCCAGTATTCGGCAAGCCACCGTCTGCCCCTCTTCTTAACATTATGATTGACTTGTATATGGCTGACGTCCGCAATCCCCCTATAGCCCGATTACCCAGTCCATCCATCCATCACAATAGCCTGGTTTTATTTCTTTCATTTTTCTTTGCAATAGTCTCTACACCTGGCGGATACCATCTTTGGGTGTATCATATTGTGCACCTGAGGACTAAAGGACCGGGTCACTTTATGGCCCGAGATCATGGTAAATGAGAGACATAATAATTGATTATATTTATATTTTTTTCTATTATACATAGAACGACCAGAACACCCGGAACAAATTTCTGACGATCGTACACACAATTGTACCGAGGTGGGAATCGAACCTGCAACCTTCGTCCACCGCGCCACAGAGGTCTTCATAACGACTACCTTTGTCTGTGTTGGAAGTGCACCAACATTTCATCCCTCAAGAGGGACATCATCAGGAAATCAACTGTTCTATACATTTGCATCGCTGTCAATTTGTTTAACTGCGATAGTTTTAGAGTACCTACCCTAGATAATAGTTATATAATACTAGATGCGCCCCGCGGCTTCGCCCGAGTGGAAGTCTATGTGTTACATGATTTATAAACCTACCTCTTGAATCACACTATTTACAAAAAAACTGAATCAAAATCCTTTTCGTAGTTTTAAAGATCTGAGCATACATAGGGACAGACAGACAGCGGGAAGCGATATTTGTTTTATACTACGAGTATATAGTAAGGTTTAATTTTGCCAGTGCAGCCTTTCGTGGTAACAAAAAGTTAATCCAATGCATTTAAGACAGGAATGAAAAACTCAACTCTGGTAGAATATAAACGTTTTCGGCACATTAATGAGGTTTCGCCTGGATTTCGCGATATTTTAATACAGATTTGTGGTGAATTGAATATTCGCAAATTAAAAGGTTTTTCTTTTTGGATGACAGGTTTAAAGTAACTCGTGTGCTTAATATTATTGCCAATCATAAAGTCTTATCGTTAAACTTACTAAATTTGGATCTACTAGTTACCATAAATATTAAAATGCAAGTGGTGTTTACCTACGGGTATAAGAGGTTTGTGCACATATCAATAATAATTCATAGTCTATTATAAAATTTTGTATTCTTTAAGTAAATTTTTCTCACATGTTGGATTTTTTTATAATTTATATATAGAAGTAAGAACTCCGTTTTTTAAACCATTGGTAAACCAAAAAAATAAAATAGACTTTCGAGTTTATTGTTACTTTATTCTATTATAGTACTAAAGATAAAAATCTATTGTGAAGTATAAGAATGTGAAGATGAGTGTCTCTCATGAGTCATGAGACAATGCTAAAACTTGAGAACGGAAAGTAACAATTGGTCAAAACAATCGAGTTCACATTATAAGTACCTACCTACTAGTCAATACCTTATGACTTGGGGATTGTCTTGTATATGAAAAAACAGACCGTGCCGTAAATTTGCATACATAAAAACCAAACAAATAGACATCATTTATTCCTGGAAAAACTCGTCCAAAACCGCGGGCAGCAACCAGTACAGTATAGATAGAAAACAGTTTCACATGACGAAGAAAATTATAGTTTCAGCCCAAACTTATTTCCTTGTTCCAATATAGGTTACAAATCCGAGAATTGTCACCATTGATCCTTTTTATTGCCCGCATAGCCTCGGTCCTCAGCTATCTTCTGAGATCTATTACATTGTTGCTAAACACTGCACCCTAATTTTATTGCGGAAGATAAAACGGGATTGCCTTAGGAATAGTTGGGTGGCTGTAAAACTTTGGTTTAAAGTTAGTTTAACTGCGGTTTTGATATTTAATCATGTAGAGTTATGGTTATGATTGAGTGACGCCGGTGGAAAAACTGACGTAGTAGAATAGTAGAACGTTATGCCGGCTTTATTATATTTATTATTTTAAAATCCTAGATCCAAAGAAGTTCATACGCATTTATGAATATAAAAAGTTGTGTATAAAATGTTATTCGATCCATCATGTTTTTAAACTGTAAAAAACCAACCCAAAATCGTGTTGTTGTCAATGACGATACCTTTGTCCTCTCTAAAAAAATGGGAACGGAAATCGAAAAAGTGTTGATGTAAGAAACCGCAGTGGTGATATATAATGAAATCGATCAAAGCGATACACAGGATGTTGGGCAGACCAAGTGCCGTATGGGAACTGGGGGTAGATGGAACCAAGTACAAAAACAAGAAACGTTCATACGTTTCTTGAAGGATCGTTTACTTTGTTTGTGTTTTTGATTTAATAAACTTTTGAAAGGTGATGCTATCTGTGATTTTAACTTAGCCCTCATTTACTTACTTAATTTTAAACGTATTTTAACACGTCCGTACACGTGTCAATAATTCAAATACATAATTAATTTGGCTATTCTAATTTAATTACTAATAAGTAGGTTTGGTCAATCTCTCGTGGGCTTTATAAAATAGTTCAAACTTGTGTCATACTCCAAAGTCAGAACCTCATTCCTTTTTCTTTCTCTTTTCAAATCAGTAAAACTTTTTAAATCGTAAACTTGTGCACCAAATACACACTACTTTGCCTATTAAAAGTTTATTTCGCTCGACTGGACAATACAACAACTTCGCTTGTTCACTAATGAAATCCTAGTTTTTGTTTAGCAGCCTTCGTGCCCTATATAAATATTTTATCTTTATATTGTTTATTACTACATTATTTGCCAAATTAAATTGATATTGTCTAGCCACTCAAACTTGAATATACCTACACGTACGAAATCATACTAATATTATAAAGAAAATTTATGGATGTTGGCGGATGTTTGTAACTTCTTCAAGCCAAAACTATTGAACCATCATCATCAGCCTATATTAGTCCACTGTCAAGTACTGAACCGATCGAGCTGAATTTTGGAATATACATACATATGTACCTGGAATAACAATTTTTATTCCATAAAACAGGTCACACGGGAGAAAACTTTACTCAAAACCTTTCATACACAATTTCACACATACTCGTACAACAATTTTTCTTATTTGACTCTGCTATTTTATCCCGAAATCAACTCGTGCGAAGCTATTATACAAGCCTGTTTCTACAAAACAATAAAGTTATAAAGGCCGTCTGGCTGTCCAAATATTTACGTTCTTGAAAAGTTATCAAAACTGATAAGGCTCAGACAAAGTGCCCAAGGCGGGTTCTAATATTATGCGGTAAGATATAAGAAGGGATCTTTTAATAATAATTGAGAAAAATACTTGTCCGACCTATTTTAGTTCAGGACGCCGTAATTCTTCAAACTACGCAATTGCGTGTTTCGTTTCGTTTTTTGTGCGAATCGGTATCAATTAATTAAAACCAGTTACTCTAATCCAGCGAACTAAAGTACCAATTGGCCGAAACGAAACACGCTATTGCGTAGGAGAATTAAAATAGCCCCCCAGGTACCTTTTCATCAAACTCTTAAAACGTGATCAATGCTCCTTAGAATAATATGAGAACTTTCAACTCGTTTAAGTTGAACCATGCAGAAGTGAGTTTTTAGTTTGATGAAATTGGTAGGCTTATGTAGGTACGTACAACCAATTCAATTCAATTTAAAATTTCTTTATTATAACACCAGGTATTACAAGTATGAACTTACATATACGTGTACATGTTAATCCTAGTCTTAGAAACAATAGTATAACAAACGTTTAGTAAGTATTTTACTTGACACAAAAACGTATGGTATTGAAGATAATTTAAATAAACTATGACGAATTCTATGAACTGCAACATCGTTGCTATAAAATGCTATATGGTTATTAAAATTCTACGTAAGCTTTGGTGTGAGCGATTACGTTGTATGGCTTGTCGTTAAAAAAGTACGTAACGTACAACCAATTGCTGTTGTACCTAATAGTGAATATTTTGTTGTAGTTTATTATGTAGTGCCGTTCAGTTCGATGAGCTGAGTTTCTAGTACCATACATAATATAAGTTAATTAATAAATAATGCTGGACAATTCACACAGCATTATCTAGCCCCATGGTAAGCAGAGCTTGTGTTATGGGTACTAGATAACTGATATACATAATACAATACATTACATAGATAGATATTTTTTATTATATATAGAAAACGACCAGAACACCCGGAACAAATATCTGCAGATCGTACACACAATTGTTCCGAGGAGGGAATCGAACCCGCAACCTCCTGCGTCGCAAGCGGACCTTCGCCCACCGCGCCACATCGGTCGTCATATAATAATAATGTGCTATAAAGTTTCCATAACCGTTACGTACGTCTTATTCAATAATGTTTCTTGTCAACATTTTTGATAATTATAGTTTACGCACCACTACAAAGTATAAAACATAGTCGCTTCCTGCAGTCTGTCTGTCCCTATGTATGTTAGATTTTTAAAACTACGCAACAGATTTTGATGTAGTTTTTTTTAATAGATAGAGTGATTAAAGAGAATGATTTTTATAATACATATATTTATTTAATACATAGATTTTTATAATGTTTGTAATGTAGGTATTTAGTGTATTTGTTACCAATTATTTATTAAAGTGCCACCGTCTATATTGTTCGTTCATGTCCAGTCCATCCCAAGGTTGCCTGGAAGAGATCTCTCTCAGCGATAAGGCCGCCCTTTATACCTTTATTCTAAGTTTTTATCTCTGTATTATTTTCTGTTTTGTGTGGTGTAATAAAGTGTTATGTCTATCTATCTATATTTGCACCCGTGCGAAGCCGGAGCGCTAGTTCGTAATCAACCATTTCGAGCGCAATATATCGTTAATCGGCCTACGACTCCGGTTACCACCATGCTGAAAATATACAGCACATCACAGCTGAGATTAGAGCCAGGTATAAAGGTAAATAAGCCAACCGTAGTTCACTACTCTTTTATAACTTTTGTACGACCAGCCTTGTTACAGCTAGTCGTAATTTATACGAGAAGGCTGTAAAAGTTAACACCTATCAAATATTGCTTTGTCATGGCGTAAAGTGTTTTTATTTATTGTTACAAATGATAAAATTGTTTATTAGCCCACAAACAGTAGGTTTTAGAGGCATTTTGTTCATCGCAGTGAAAATTATACGAGTATATTACCTAGCAACATCTTAATAATTCTGTTTTAGGTGTTTTTGGTGTGTTCCAATATACACAAGAATTTTGAGCATGCTAATTAATAAAATAAATAATACTAGACAATCCAGACAGTCGGCTCTTCGTGAGATAGGGCCGGCCCACTGCCACTTCGCATATCTCGCGAAGAACCGACGGCCGCTGGGGCAAACGTGTTCTTGAATGGAGACCACTCGACACACGACTCGGTAAACGTAGTGTAGGACGCCCTCCGACCAGGTGGGATGACGACCTGCAGGTAGATGCTGGATGCGTCAAGCTGGAGACAGGGCGCTATGGCGCTCATTGGGGGAGGCCTATGTCCAGCTGTGAACTCAATCATAGGCTGATGATGATGATGATGGATCCACACAGCATCATCTAGCGCGAAGCTGTCCAGAGCTTGTTTTAAGGGTACTATATGACTAATACACATAATATAAGTACAATACATTATATAGGTTACACATATATTTTTCCATTTTAGGTTTCCAAAAGAAAGTAAAGCCAAGGAGTCTAATAAAATCAAGATAAACTAATTTCCGGCATAACCTTATATTCAGAAGAAATAGCAAAGAAAAAGGATAAATTGAGTTACTTCATCATATTGGTATGGATTGGTACAAATAAGGTAGGAAGTCAAGTCATAAAAAAGATACGTAACCATGGCTCAGGGCTAGAATGAGGTTTTATGTTAAACAATATCAAAATTTATTTTATAATCAACCCACTTATAAGGTTTTGGAATTAGGGTTATTAGGTCTTCGACAACCATTGTGATACACAGTTGTTGATAAGTTCGTTTGTAAATTAGTATCTTGCTAATCCAATAGGACCGCCATGTTATTAATTATTAAGGTCCTTACAATAAATATGATTTAAAAAAAAATGTGATACACAAAAACGAAGGCAAAAACGATATAACAACTATCGACCGATAAGCTTATTGAATATCTTGCAAAGATAATCCTTAAACCTCTCCCTAATTATTCGCCCACTAGCGGACCTTCCCGGCTTCGCATGGTTTTAGTACGGATCCATAATTTTTTTGGAAATATAATATAGCCTATGTTCACCGGGGATAGTGTATCTTCCCAACGGTGAAAGAATTTTTCAAATCGGTCCAGTAGTTTCGGAGTACAAACAAAAAAATCAAACCTTTCCTCTTTATAATATTAGTATAGATAAATGATTTCTTCTTTGTTATTTGCCTAAAACGTTTCCTAAATTACTACGTAGAATTGTAAATTTTTTATTTATTTCTTATTAAACTTAACCATTGCGAGAAAGGAATTCATTTACCTACTAGATACAAGTTTTATTCCACGTTGATAAGCAAAATCCCTCAAAATATCACCGTGAATATTATTTAGCTTTAGCATAGCATTCCCTGTACGACAATTAATTATTCTATATGAAAAGGCCTATTTTCCCGCAAAATAACGTCTCTTAGAACCTCGAAGCTAAAGTTATGTATATCTTTGGGTATAGGTACAGACAGCATAAAAAGTAACTAATGCAATTCTTCCTGCTAAATTGAAACAAGTAAAGAGGCCACTGAAGTGAATGGATATAATGAGCAATTGAGCACTTGAGCAGTGTGTGATATGAAATAAATTTGTAGAGAATTAATTACAAGTACTATTTTAATGGGTGTTTATCCCGTTTATTTACCTATTTTGACGACCAATGTGGCGCGGTGGGCGAAGGCCCGCCTGCGACGCAGGAGGTTGCGGGTTGGATTCCCGCCTCGGAACAATTGTGTGTACGATCTGCAGATATTTGTTCCGGGTGTTCTGGTCGTTTTCTATGTATAATAAAAAATATCTATCTATGTAATGTATTGTATTATGTGTATCAGTTATCTAGTACCCATAACACAAGCTTTGCTTACCATGGGGCTAGATAATGCTGTGTGGATTGTCCAGCATTATTTATTTATTAATTTTTCCGACGTTTCAACAAGTATACACACGTGACGTGTTTACGGGATGACTCATCATCATTAGTAAAATACTACTTGTAATTATATGTTCTGACTAACCCGTAGTTTAAAAATATTTATAGGTAATAAGGTAGCGGTAGTTTTAACAATTCTGCTTGCTGATGCTGAAGAAGTACATAACACCTGTGTTACTGGCACTTGCAGGCAACATGACTGACAAATCGGGCATCAGCTATCTGGATGGTTAGCTGTTTGGTAGTCACGCACAATTCTTAAGGACACTAGCAGCACTTCCCAGTTTGTTGACAGAACGACTTCTATATCTTAATACTGACAGAAAAAAACGACTCCACTCATCGTGCAAAGCGGTTATATCGAGTCATTCTTATTTTTTCCAAAGGTTCGGCAGTGTAAAGCTACCCTCAAATTGTCAGTACATTAAAAAAAACACTTTAATTTCTCTTGACTATTAAACCCTAATTACATAAAATTTTAGGTTATTGATAGATAGAATTTCTGTGTGTCTTATTCTTCTCCTAACGATATGACAGTTTCATAAAAATAATGTTATATGCATTAGAAGTGCACGGATTTTTCTAGCTATTGAAATTTTCACCATTTGGATACGGGAGGTTTAACTGACTGTACGCGACCCCCAAGGCACGACGGCTATCCCGCGTTAATTAACCGAGACAAAATGGCGGGTTTTTGCACGCCCTCCGTGTGACTCGGCATGCCTCAAATTGCTTTTATTTTTGACGCAAATTAATTAACTGATGCGATACTGCTTTTGTTAAGCAGTAAGAATGGCTCTGATGACAATACATACCCACAGGCTTTCGTAATGGTATATTATATTTTATATCATCCTCAACCTATAATATGTGCCATATATAATGTTCAGCATCTACCTGCAGTCTTTGGCAACTCGTCATCCCACTTGGCAGGAGGGCGTACTACAATACGTTTGCCGAGTCGCGGTCTCCACTCAAAAACAGGTTTACCCCAGCGGTTGTCGGTTCATCGTGATATATGGCCGGCCTACTGCTACTTCAGCTTGCTAATTTATCATATTTATATTCATTTCATTATACATTATACAATTCATAATTTATTATTTAAGTTTTTTTATCATTTATGTTTTTCATGCCTAATGAAATACCTAAGGACTGATAATAAAGCCATTAGCCACAGGGAGGTCTATGCCCCGCAGTGGTTCGACTGATGAATTATCTTAATTATTAGTGAACACGCGTAGCGCGTCTAAAATTCATGTTTATTGTTCACTTTGTGCAAAAAATTTATGAAAAAGTATAAACATTTCTAAAGGCTACTTGAACAATAACCTTTTCACGATGTGTTTTCGGTTTTCGGGTAAAATGAGGCGAAACCTTTTTACAAAATCAATTCCACGCTGGCGAAGCCGCATATATACAGCTTGTCTTTAATAAAGCGAGATCATAATGAACATGGTTAATTCGGTTTTTACGTTTTACAATGAAAATAACACAAGTTCTCAAGCTACGAAAAGGGCTACGCTTCGTAGCATATGCTACGTGAGCTACGAAAGGCAATGCCTCGTAGCATTATGCTACACAAAAGGCTACGGGGAGCTAAGTTTCGTAGTATGCGACGTACGCTACGAAAGGCTACGGAGGGGCTACGCTTCGTAGCATATATGCGACACCTGCATTCGGCAAGATAAATAACTATGTGACAAGAGATATCATACATTAGCACTTCTTTGAATGATTTATAAATTGATAAAGCATGACGCAGATAGCCTACTTCACCTTCCTAGTGCTGGCCTGCCCTCGCGCGCCCCTTCGAGTCTCACCACAGAGGCTGACCATTAATGTATTAATTAACATAATAGAATAATAACGATATTGCACCATCAAAACAGAAAATATAATAAAAAAACTTAATACAAACTATATCTAGTGGTACAATCGGCGGCCTTATACAGCGATTTCTTCTAGGTAAACTTTGGATGGATAGGATCGGTACGTATTAAAACTGATGGTGGCGTAAATTATTTAAGAATATTAATTATATTAAAAATAATGAATATTTTCATATAATAAAAGTATCTCCATAAATAAAATCAGGAACTATATATAATAATATATATATAAAACACGTGAACAACCGACTTTTATACTCCATTAAAATGCCTGTACTGATCCATATTTGCCAAGTCCCACCAAAGTAATCGACATAGCTCTAAGAATTAGCAAGCTGAAGTGGCAGTGGGCCGGCCATATCTCGCGAAGAACCGACGGCCGCTGGGGCAAACGTGTCCTTGAGTGGAGACCACGATTCGGTAAACGTAGTGTAGGACGCCCTCAGACCAGATGGGATGACGACCTGCGAAAGACTGCAGGTAGATGCTGGATGCGGCAAGCTGAAGACAGGGCGCTATGGCGCTCATTGGGGGAGGCCTATGTCCAGCAGTGGACTGCAATATGCTAATGATGATGATCCATATTTGAGGCAGGGGAACTTTTCCTATTCACTTCAATAATTTCATTGTTTCTATTGTAATACGTTATACTGCAACATACCCATACACGTTAATATATGTTACGTGGACATGGCATCATAAAATTTTATGTATTTTGCCCTGAACGGCAAATGTGACCAAAAACACGATATATGGAGGCCACAATACACATACATACATCTTAAAGAGCTTTTGTTTTTTGTTTTTAATTGATAACCCCAGGCAATACTGGACCTATTACTGTTTATTTGATATGGTAGAAAATGTTTATGACCGACCGATGTGGCGCGGTGGGCGAAGGTCCACCTGCGACGCAGGAGGTTGTGGGTTCGATTCCCGCCTCGGAACAAATGTGTGTACGATCTGCAGATATTTGTTTCGGGTGTTCTGGTCGTTTTCTATGTATAATAAAAAATATCTATCTATGTAATGTATTGTATTATGTATATCAGTTATCTAGTACCCATAACACAAGCTCTGCTTACCATGGGGCTAGATAATGCTGTGTGAATTGTCCAGCATTATTATTATTAATAACTTCCCTTGAGCAATAATCATGCTCCAAATGTAATCGAGTTCACATGCATTGAGAGGCAATGGATAGAACATAATTTGATAGCGTTAGTATTCTATTAAATGTAACTACTTCTTAGCATGGTTTACTTATAGGTACCTACTATAAATCCTACTAATATTATAAACGCGAAAGCTTGTGAGGATGTTTGTTGCTCTTTCACGCAAAAACTACTGAATGGATTTTGATGAAATTTCACAATTATAGCTTACATATCAGAATAACACATAAGCTACAATTCATAAAGATACCTATATTGTATATTATCCAAAATATCTATCAACACGCGGGTGAAACCGCGGCGCAGCTAGTAAATAAATAATGCAGAAAAATACATATAGCATCACCTAGCACCAGGCTGATAGCTTGTGTTATGGGTACCAGATGACTGATATACTTTATACAAAAGATAACATAAATATATAGATATTTTTTATTATACATTACAGTCTGAACATAGGTAGCTCAACCGTTTCATTTGAATATTCATTGTATATATTCGTTGTAAAAAGAACTGGCAGTTTAAAAGTGAAATAAATATGCTGATAAGCTACATTAATTATTGTGAAGCTTTCTGTAGACAAATCTAAAAACATATTTTTCGATATAATGTATTGAAACATATTTTTAATGTCCATGTTTGTAAATCCGCTGCTGGGTCATTATTTGGGTAAGAAACAATTTATTTTCATAACTTCGCAAGCTAATTACCAAATTGTATACATAAAGCTTTTAATAAAAAAAGTAAAGGATTTGTACCATTTTTTTACACGAAGGCAGTTCACATTAACATAAAAAGGCTTTTTTGAACCTTCCGCCCCTACCGCGAAAAATATTTACGAACCACTTCATGCGCTTTTAGTATAAGTTTCTAGCATGAGCGAGGCTAAGTTAACGCAGTAAGTGAAAGTTTCGTAATTTTACACATGTCCGTTGTAATTTTCCAGGTAGTTTCTTAAGATTCAACGACCGATGTGGTGCGGTGGGCGAAGGTCCGCCTGCGACGCAGGAGGTTGTTCCGAGGCGGGAATCGAACCCGCGACCTTCGTCGCTGCTTGTGACTATGGTCTCTCTGTATTCTTCCTCCGCACCACATCAGTCATCCTGCGCTACATCGGTCGTCAAAAATATACCTTACATACTTACTTTTTATGGTTTAGAATGACTGAACACCATTTCACTCGAGTGCGCTAAAACTCCGTGCTATCTAGGTTGGTACTGTTCAGTAAAGAGTGACACTAAACCCTTTTATTATGTCCATTATATCTCCATAAGTCGTAAACGAAACGCCGAACGCGCCACCTGCCTCTAAATTACGTTCTAATTTCTCTTGGGATCATATTACGACTCAGAATAATTTAGCTTTGAATTTTGTAAATAATAAAAAATAACTTTTACCCAACTTTATGTAATTTTAAAGAGTTTGACTTGATGAGACTGCTTATCTTATTTACATGAATGACATAAGCAACTAATACCTGGCGGCTAAAATATGGGCGTTGCGACCTGCGACACAGTATTTTACTTCTGCAGGTCGCATCGCTTCATATTTTTGTTCTAGCACCTAAGCATGTTTCAAAATAAAGATTTTTTACTTTACTTTACTTTACTTTTACCTAGTTACGTACCTACTTATTTTTATACATATTGTGCTTCACTCCTTGTTAAACGTATGGCTCAGCGGTGTGACCGCAGATAACCTTAGTTTACTCTAGTTGGTTATGTGGTAATTAAAAAATGTTATGGTGCGTGGTTAGTAGCATAGCTCCGTGATACATCTTTCAGTTGCATAGTATTGTATTGTTTTGGATATACATATACAATAATGTAAAGTAACTCACAACAGAACACAGTATGAAGCTAGGGAGGAACGCGAATTCAGGCATGGATATACATATATCATATTTATCATACATACATATAGGCCTCCCCCATTGGGCGTTATAGTACCCTGTCTTCAGCTTGCCGGATCCAGCATCTGCCTGCTGTCTTTCGCAAGTCGTCATCCTACCTGGCCGCAGGGCGTCCTACACTTCGTGGGTTAACCTTTACTTTGAATGAAATATTATTTTTAGTTTATGTTGATGTCTATGACATCTGCAATCCAATCTATGAGTCGAATAATAAAACAAGTGTGTGAAATTAAAAGGTTTCTCGGGACATGTATGAGTTGGTTTTAATTCTGTTCATGGATTGGATGGAGTTGGATGAAAGAAACCTTTTAATTTCACTCACTTGTTTTATTATTCGACTCATAGATTGGATCACAGATAGAAAGGTAAGTGAGAGCTGGCCACAGACAACTTAACTAGTGTTGCCAGCCCAATCAGTCAGGTATGTCATAGACAGTTTATGTATGACGGGTCTGTTAAATAAGCGACGTGTGTATGACAGGTACAAAAACTACAAAAACATTACAGAGATCATAGTAAAACGATTTATTTAAACTCTTTAATGTAAAGTTACAAAATATTTTACAGAGAGATCAAAGTCGTTTGGCACATGATGCGTCACGATAGATTGCTTTTACAATTGATTGCTTTTTGTTATTATTATCAAAGAGAATATTGCACATATTTGGGTTTAGATAGATTTATGACATTTTCAGAACAGAGATGGTAATGTATAGTACAAAAACTAAAAATTACGTACCTAGTGGTCGTTTATATTTGGCAACAGGGTCAATATACAATTGCGGAGGAAGGAGAACCTACATAATTATGTATGATAGGTCAAAGAATTTAAGTAGATGCTACAAATACCTAATAAGTTTGATATAAGTTGCTAAATAATATAAAACAAAAACTTTGTTTTTGTTAACATGTTATCGTGGGCCATAATCAAGATATACTTAGCTAAGAGAAGTCAATATGAAAGGTTATTTGTAAGGTATCATTTTTTAAGTTGGTCTCACTGTTATTTAAAATTTAAGGATACCTATGAAGGTCGTACATAGAAAAAAGCATTAACTAACAAATTGGCAGTTATATTTTCTTTGTATAGAAGTTCAATCTTACAAATTACAATAGTAGGTACTTACTTAAAAAATATTTGAACGTTTTATTAGACTTCGTCGTTCAAAAAGAGTTAATAGTAATTTATTGGCAACGTATAATACTTAGTCCATTTATTTGGCTCGAAAAATCTACCACTTTAATTTGTATAACCAGAATCTTTATCTTTGGTATTTTGTGGTCTATCAATTGCATATTTTTAATGAAGTAATTTTTTTTTTAAACATAATGCAACATGAAATCGCTAACACAACATGTTAGTTGCGTGTTGCAAAACATTGCTCTGCAGTAAGTAATTTCGGCGTGGATGCACCTTTAGAATACTATGTACCAGTCCTAATTTGCCAGAACATCTAATACAATAGAAATTTTAATATTGTTTTAATTGTAAAATAAACATTTGCATGCCTATGTTAGGTAGAATATAACTGCACATATGATGAATTTAAGACCTACATTGTAACATATATTCTGGCAAATAAATATATTTATCTTTACATTCCAAGTTGGACAAAGTAAACGTATACTTCTTATTAAATTCATTTGACACAAATTTTCATAACTTTGGCAAACAATCTACTCTCACTAGTCCAGCAGTTAAATTATTCAATCTCCAACAGATATCTTTCATTCATTCTTACCTACTAAAATTGTGATTAAACTTAACATCTAAAATTGAACAAAATACTTTATGTAATTTTCTATATTACGTCACAACAGTTTTATAATCAGGCAGAGATATTGAAACCCCTTTATTTTTCTACATTTTGTATCATTTAAAAGCAGGAGTTTCTAAATCCTCACCTGATTGCTTAATATTAAGATATGAATTATTTACAATTAAAATTAATAAACCTACATCAATTTCACTACCTCACGCAGCTCAATACTTATTTTACTACAAATGCACTGTATTTGTATCTTATAAACTAGTCTCAAGTAATTCATACAATTGTCCTGAAAAGTCAGAAAATACTTTACACATGTTTCTTTCTCGTTACCATAAACAGTTTGAGCACAAAGATCCTATCATGAGCTGTTTTTGTAGCGTGTCAAATATAACATAGTCCATGTTGGAAAAAAAACACAGCAGCATAACATGACAGTTTCTTATTCACTTTTGTTGCTTTCATCTGGTACATCCCAGTTCCTCTGGTGTACACCAACCAGCACTGGTTCCACGCATCTTTCCCTTAGTTTCACTAGGGAAGTTACAAGCACAGTGCGTTTTACTTAGCACGCTTTACTACCTTCTCTACTGTACACCAACCAGGTCACACTTCGCACCGATTCCTTTAGTTTCACCAGAGTTGTCACTGACGTCACAAGCACAGTGCGTGTTATTTAGCACGCTTCACTAGCACACGTATAGCGTTTCACCGTATTTGCACTAGCACATAGTTTAGCCTACACATCGCTCGGAGACGAGGAGGCTGTGTCTTGGCGCTAGTGCAGCTGACTCTTCGTACTGAACCCGTAGTGCAAGTACGGTGAACCAGCGCCGTCGCGTGCGCCGCTGCCGGTCGCGCCGCTAGCACCGCTCGGGCATTTGAGGGCTGAACGGAGCTCTGAGGCCATTTCAGAACAGAGGGATGCCTAGAAAAAATAATTCTTCAAAATTGGCAAAGAAACATGTTTAGGGGTAGGTACTAAGGTATTATGTATGTATTTTTTGGGGGAGTTACAAACGGGTGCAGTTACACGAATGGATCCATAGTCAAATGAGGCTGCTCTACTGTATGCCGCGGAATCAGTTGACCTAATTAATATTTTGAATCGGGCAACTGATCCGATTGATACATTTTATGATTTGTATCGACTCATAAAAAAGTGTTTCGTTCTAGATTAGATTTACGAAAACAACAACACAACCACAAACGCACAAATGCATTGCACTCGTGTAATTTCACGATTAAAAAGGCAATAGAACGTTACTTGACTTTCTCAAAAGGCAATCAATAAAATAACCACAGAATCTAAAACTTACCTCCTCCTTCTGTGACGCAGCATAGAAATAATATGTTGTTAGTTATAGCCTTAAAAAGTTCTATAGGTAAATAGCATAATTATATTTTGTGCTTAGCTTTGGTTCTACCACTAACTACGACGGACGGAAGATTATTAAGCCACGATTTTCTCTGAATAATATGTGTTTATTTATCTCTCTACTCTTTAAAGATTTATAATTATCACTGGGCAAGATAAACCATCAAAACGTTCGTTTAGGTGATTACTTAGGCCCGCATTTATAAGTTACTAATTTATTTATATGGTTGTTTCGTTATGAATATTTTTTATAAAAAATATTGGGTGTAGCACGTGTAGAAGGATGCTGTGCTCATCTGTTTGACAGACGCTAACCTTTTAGTGGTTGCTGGTTGCCGTTATGGTTGCCTCGCGCAGTTTCTGGTCGTAGTCGTAGAGATTCAAAGTTCTTCTTTCGTCCATCTTTGGAAATTATTCGTTTATCAAAACTAGCGAGCATAATACTTATCGATAATGTGTCGATATTATTTTTATTATTAGTTATTTCTGTGAACATTGGGTGAACCGATAATTTGCTTCGACTACCGATTTTAAGAGTGCGTTCATAATATATAGCTTTTTATGTGTTTCAAAAACAAGTATAATATAATATACTAGCTGCATATAATACATAATAGCTCTAGTTCTCATCATAAAATGTAATTCACACGCCAGAAAAGTTTCACTAAGTTTTCAGACACAAACACACATTAATAGCACCGCAAAACTTAGGATTTATTTACATACACACAATAGCTCACAAATAAAGAAACAAATCCATTACCTATTTTAAAAGTAAACCTAGAACCAAATAAAACATAATTAAATCATATCTTTGTCGTTTAATCAAAATATAGACAACCATTCAAGCTTCACCAGACAGCAGCTAATAGGGTTGATATGAAACTAAATCAAACTGAATGACACTTCTAACTTAATGAAGTTTCTGGAGACTGTTACTTAACTCGCTAGGAAAATTAAAAATCTTATTTTCGTTGCAAATGAGCTCAGATACCTCTAGAAATTATGAGAAAAAGTGGGAATACATTTTATACTCTGCGAATTTTAATAAACCCACACTTAGGCTCGTTTCTAAGCTTAATGATCCCGATAGCTTAACCCTTGTTAAGTTTAC
The DNA here is from genome assembly GCA_947044415.1 of Eupithecia dodoneata. NCBI lineage: Eukaryota > Metazoa > Arthropoda > Insecta > Lepidoptera > Geometridae > Eupithecia > Eupithecia dodoneata. The sequence continues at coordinate 6,349,819 of OX345665.1, forward strand.
GCCGTTGCAATATTTTCTAAGTATAGAGGATTATCTAGAAAGGTACTTTTTGTAGAGCTAAGTTTAGCTTAGTTATTTGATAGAGGCCTCATATCAACGATCCAATCAGAAAAATAAATACCTAAGTAAAAGATATCACAAACGTAATTTGTTCTACAAATTGAATTCTTTTTTATTTGCCGTGTTCATTTGTTTCATTTATTTATTTTGTTCATTCAGTTGCAGGAAGCAAGGTTTCATATTTCTTGTTTTGCTTTGTGATTTATGATCTGAACTCGTTTTCTTTCCTCGCTGTGGATTTTTCTATTTCCATCCGAGAAATGAAGAGAAGCAGTGATTGTGGCAAGTAATGGAATTACTCTTTCTTGATTTGTGTTGTGAAATGTTTGTATTGCGTTTAGTCATTATAAGAGTGTGAATTACGCAATCATAAAAAAAAACAATTCATCATCTAAAACTTAGACCAGAATTTCTGTCTCTGTTTCTACCCACACATATGTAAATACCTACTCAATTAATTTGTTAGAATCTCTTTGGATTATGATGTCAAATACGATTATCTAAACAACTTAATGCTTTCTCTATGGGTTAATAAAGACTCTGAGGGTAGTTTACCAGAATTCATATCTCTCTTCTACCCATACCTATGTAAATACTCCTTAGTTGGAATCTTTTTGGATTATAATTTCAAAAACGATCATCTAAAAAACTTGATACTTTATGGGTATAAGGAATCTGAGGGTAGTTTACTCACCCGCTCGTCCACGGCAACCTTACGCGATTTCCAGACAAACTCGCAAACCGCTATAACACACGCCACGCCCATTCCGCCCATCAGAACCACGAACACGCCGCCCACGTTAGCCAGCCCTAGCTCGTTGGCCGTTGACGAGGACTTTGATGTTTCATCCTTGTAAAAAAAATATTATTGTTATTTATGGAAATATAAATAATAAATATAACAAATCATAAATAATGTTGGACAATCCAATCAAGTGATAATCTATCTTTATATAATTATAAAAATCTATTGCTGTTCGTTAGTCTCGCTAAAACTCGAGAACGGCTGGGCCGATTTAGCTGATTTTAGTTTTGAAATGTCTGTCTTAGTCCAGGGAAGGTTTAAACGGTGAGAAAACATGGTAAAATTTCCACGCAGGTGAAGCCGCGGGGCGCAGCTAGTTGCGTTTAAAAATGAACCCCTATTTCTTACAACTTAAATTCTTACAACGTAGACAACCACTCTAGTTTGGTTGTCTGTCATAATGCGATTTCATTAATTTTGGAAACTAAGAGTCAAGGTGATGAAACTGAAGCGGATTCGTATGGGAATTTTGGAAGATTCTGATGGGTTATTGAACCTAGGCACACTCTTTTATTTAGGGAAAATAGTCGCAGGTATGAGATTACCGGCGATTAAGGTTAAGATTTTGATATAATTGAGTGAGAAATAAACTATATCAAAATTTTCAAACATAACACGAAAACGAGTTCCATGAATTTCGAGCTCATACAAAAGGGTTTCAGCTATTCTCGATATATTTACTAACCCTAAAGTCCACGTGAATAAAATCACAAGCGGGTAAGCTAGTAAGTAATTGACCAAATTGAAACAGCTTTATTCAGATTTGTATTTTATTATATTGAAAAACACAACCTTTATTTTGCGATTTCGCAGCTTTAAAATAAAATACGAAACCCAGTTCATTTAAAAGCGCCTGCAGCTGTTAGCTCGGTATCAATGAAAATCAGATTTAAAACGGACGCAGCTTTTTACAAAATTCATTTTTACCCGTACAAAACTTGCAAACGTTGCATTGGTATAATTTCGCCAACATCAGGTACAAAAATAATGGAACTGTTTATGGCTTTAAGCGTTCTGGACACACGGCGCAAACCGTGCAAAGCGGACTTTTAATTCAGTGGGTAATGAAAATAGGATTAAAACGCAGAGAATTTACTGCTGCACTGGATTTTACTCCTCCGCAGCTCCGAAGCTAATAGCGTCTGGTGCTTTTAAACGAGGGCTGTGAAATTGAAAAATAATCCTTAAATTGGATCGACTTTTATTCCGTTTCTCGTAAATTCTATATTTTGTTGTGAAACGTGGTAAGAGAAAACGTAAATACATTGTAGTCGAAGGTAAACAACGCAATAAAAATATAATATGATCAAAACTTTGATATATAAATTCTAGATTTGGCAAAATGCTCTGAACTGCAACATTGTATGCATTTCTAAATTTCATTCTCACATATTCTTTACTTATCTTCTGCCCTATCATATTTATCTACATGTTGTACAGCAGCTACAACATGTAGACAATTTAGAAAACAACAAATAAACAAAACTTCTTAATTACAGACTAACTCCTAACCAAAGTAAAGAAAAGTTAAGAGAATAGAGTTTCTAGTTTAATTATCTAAGAACTTCATCCTTAAAAAAGTAATGCAGAGCTTACCCTGCACGACCCGCCACCTCGTTTTTCTTTCCACCATTTTGTTTTCAAAATGTGCAATTTCCCTTCCTCTTGCAGTTTCAAAACGGCTCCGCTTATGGCCGTGCGATATGGCGAGTCTGAAAATAACATCCTTAAGTTCTCCAATTAACTTTTACAGTGAGAAAACGACTGGAAGACTAAACTAGGTTTTATTATTGACCCGCCTTTTCCTATACCTAGGAAACATAGGGAAACTTTTCTTACCGGCTATTTCCTTATTCACGAAATACATTGTACATTCGCAACAATAGTGTTGCTAACGTGAATAACCTGAATTACGAAGCTAAACCAATAAATCAGTTTTATACGCGTCCATCCGCTATCTTTGAGGAATAAAGACAGGAAAAATAAATAGTTGGCGCCATTTGCTCGTAAGAAGCAGGTTAAGGCAAATTTCCGCTGCGGAAAGTCCCTACCAATCTAACAACAGGTCTATTGTATTAAGATGAATAAATAAGTAATTTGATTGTCTTACTCGGTGGCATAGCGATCCCATATCCCTTCGAGTCCAGCATGCCTCCAACTTGCGTAAGGTCGCAGTTCCTCTCGACGACGTATTCAATAGTGGTAGATTCCATCAGATAAGCATATCCGCCTTTACCCCGCACCACTCTTTCCTCCCCCTCTTTGTTGCTGCTTGCGAAAACTGACGGCCGAGCTGATTCCATGAAAGACCACATGCGCTGGTATGTCGAGAAGTTTGAATCCTAAAGTGATGAAAACAAAGCTTATTTTTGAGTAAATCATTCTAACTGCGAGGAAGAAATTTAAGAAGGTATTAACGTAATTTGTTGCTTTGTAGCATTTGTTGTAGACGATTCAAGTCAATTATCGCTTGGCGCCCGAAAGTTAGAAGACAATTCTACATAAAAGCCGTGTTGAGTACCTATAATAGGCCCCCCTTGGCGCCCCTGAAACTTTTTTGATAGCGCGGGCTACAAACCATAAAATTGAGAGAAAGTATCCGCAAGAGAAAATATTTCCTCATTGTTGCAAAGATCCTTGAATACATCAAGTCTTTCAAAGCTAAGCGACGAAAAATACAATACAGAATAGCAAAGTCCATCTCAAGATATTCTAATAGCTTTGCTAAATATTCAACAGGGACCTTAAGTCCGGTTTTAATGTTTGTACATTTATATTTATTTACTCTAAGTTTAGAGCCACGAAGCCATCCAAGAAACTCTTGAACTTGATTCTCAAGGGATGAATCTTAGAGGTGCGATCATTCACCTCAAAGTTGAAAGTTTCGTAATCATTCATCATTCTTGAACTTTCAAGGGCAACCGCGTTTCACTAAAACCGTCATCATTTAAGTATGTGACGTCATTAGACATCATTACGCCGGAAAACAGAAACAAAAGAAAATCAAATCTAAGGATAAAGACAGAGGAAAATTGTTTCCAAGAAGGAATTTAGAGGATTTTGTTAATAAATGTATTTTACAATTCCTATTTGATCTCTTGGCAAATAACTTACCCTAAAGAATGCAGCGGTGGATCCGCCTTTCAAAGCTCCGTACTTTATCTTTGTTTGCTTAGCCAGGTCCTCTGCGCTCTCAATGGGCGAGTCCATTCGTTCCACAGTGAGGAAAGCCGCCAAGTTGGCGGTGTACGACGATATCATTATCAAAGTGAAGAACCACCACATTCCTGCCACCATTCGAGTTGATACCGCTCTGGTCAAACATAATAAAGCATTAGAAAACGTGGAAACGGAAGGCCTTTGAACTTATTTATGGTCAAATTAAGTAATTTACAGGGGCTTTTTGAGATATAGACAGTATCTGCAAATTTAAGTTACATTAATAGCATTTTTAAAGGAATATTAACTATGATTATTGGTCTTTTGATACACAATACCCCGTTGTTTCTGATATACATAAGTGTAATTAATATAAAAAATTCAAAACTTTTAATTTAATGTTTAGGAATTAATCGTTTGTGATCATTTTTCAGACGACCCTTGTAAATAAATTGACCCAAATCAGTTAGGCAAACTTTATATTCAAACGTTGAAGGTGTTGATAGTTCTAGGTTGTGTTTCACTACTGAGATGTTAAAAATTCAACGAAGATCGATTTCACAGGTCTAGACAACAAAATGAGTCATGATAATAGTTTTGTACATAAAAAGTTCTCCGTGAAACCTCTCTCCGCAACTTATACTACAAGTTTGAAACTTTGATGCAGCAAGCTGTGGATCTACACAAGCACAATCTGAACAAGGTGCAGAATACCGAAACATTATCGTAGCTACTTTATTCAATTAGCAAACTAAGACCTGAAATCTTCAGCTAAATACACTGGACCGAGCAAAACTGAACGAAGGCTAGTTAAAATTGCCAACACGCTCTTATTTAAATTGGCCGCTCTAGGCGACTACCGATGCTTGAAATTCACAAAGGGCTGTGGTCGCTTTGAAACTAATTAGTGAAAGGGAGTTCTTCATTCTCTGCAACCGAAGGCTACATTTCCGTACTGTAATTACGGATTGCAGGAGTCGATTTAGTCGCGTTCGATGTTTGAGTTTCGAGGTTGTGTGACTTTGTTATCTGCGGGCGCTTTGAACGGAAGTGTAGCCGTCAAAGTTGGTGGGACTTACTTCGGTGCGATATCCGAACCTTGCTGCATCAATGATCCGATAGTGAACCACAGCGAGTTCAAGAGGGTGAACTGATTCTCCAGCACCGGCGGGTCGTCTATACAGTTGCGCGGACTGTCCCACTCGTACGGGCTGAACCTGCGCCCAAAGACGGCCCAGCTTTACACTGGCTTCAAATACTACAACACATTGAGCAGCTTCAATCCCGGATGAAAAACTTTAATGTGACTTTCGAAGTTCATAACAAAGCTGTCGCAAACAAACGTGCAAACAAAGTTCTGAGCCGCGTAAGGCTTTTGCAGTTTCTCCCGAATAATGACGATTCACATTCACGATTAAGGACGAATGTCAGAAGTTCTGCTCACTATTTTACGAGAGACGCTGAGCTCGGGGCGCAGCGAGAGTAATTTCGTTGAAAACATGAGCAATTAATAATGTATATTAGACTAAGTACTTGTATTTCCCGGCATGAAGCTTGCTCAATGTGTGTTGATTGGACAGCCTCTTACAACCGTCTTGTGACTTCGCTGGGGTTACTATTTATAGGCCAGATATATACAGAAGTGAAAACCAATATTTTCACTTGTGGTTTTACAAAACTGAAGTTATACATAACAGTTTGTGTGCACATACAACTCGATAAACATGATAGTATTGTGAACTCATTGACTAAATCTTGAAATGAAATGACACTAACTGTAAAGTATAACCCAGCATAATATTATCACGGCAAAGGTTTAAAAATAACCTTACTTGGGCAAAAAGTCACAGCTTTGTTGCATAAGAGATCCAATAGCAAACCATAAACAGTTTGCTAGAGAAAATATGTTTTCCATTTTCTCGCCATCGGGTGAATGAGACGGGTGCCATTCGTATGGAGTGAACCTATTGGACGAACACATTAAGGAAACGAGAATTGTTAGAAATACATCACATCGCTCGGTGGATCGATTGTGATCTATCGCCTTTCATGTCAGAGAAAATAGAAATTGTATAAGTTTTTCCTCGTCTTACCAAAGTTAGTAAATAGCATAAACCGAAGATCAACTCTGGTTTTTCTAGGAATATCTATATGATAGCGCTATAATTAATCAATTATAAATTATTTTTTAAATAAGAAAAATATCGTATTTACGTTGCATTCGAAAACTTTATTATATTTTTCGTCAACTGAATCTGTGATAAGACCATTTTTTTTAAATAATGATTAAATCTCAAGAAAATTTCATTAAAAGTTTTGCAATGATGTAAACTTTTAGTTTATACATGAGACTACAATGTCAAAACTACAAAGAAGCATACGTACCTTGCCAATATAAAAAGAAGTACCGACACTCCCAGATACGCAGTGGCCATATATATCCAAACATCAAGAGATAACGGCGAGAGGAAGGAGAACAGATTCGGAGGCTGCTTGATCGGCTTGCGGTACAACACGGAGATACCCAAGTTCATGAACGGCATCGTAAAGTCAACTACTTGCTCCCTGCGGACCACATAAACTTGCTGATCGATCGGACATATACACTAAGACTAGGGACAGAGATGAAACTACACATAAATCTTTTAGACACGCATAAAATTAATGAATGATCGGCGATAGGTGATCTACTGTGATAGGTATATTCAAAGTAAAGCAATAAAAGAGAAATTTCTCGAGATATCTCATGTTTAGTAACGAATTTGTACAAGTTAAAGTTAGGAAGCTAATAAGAATGAATGTTCCAATAACGGCAAGTTGAAATAGTTTGGTGGCATAGACCGATTACTTTCCGACAGTTTTATTTCGTCCAAGTAACGCAGAACATTCGCAGCACTTTATAGCGCATCGAATTCGAAATGAGAAAACGTTCTGAATAATAGCGTCTGTTCGCAGATGCGATCAGATGATTATTTTTTGATGAGGAAAAGCAATCTTACCTATCGTAAGTAATGGTGAGGTCTGCGATGGCGAGATCTGCCCGTTGTTCGAGCAATTCTCTTATCATCCCGTCCCACTCTTTGGTGTCTCTGTTGAAGGATCCGTATCGACCGTCTGGGGCCAGCTTGAATGTATAATTAAAGCCCAGAATTTTTGATATCTCGTGAATTAGATCGATTGCGTAGCCTTCGAACTGTGCGTTCCCTGTTAGCTTCTCGCTTGCTTCTTTCCGCATGCAGTATGGTGAGCTCTACAGGAAAACATTGCGATTTATTTTTTACCAAGACCAAAGTTGTACAAGCAAAATTTTCTGATTTGCTATCCTGAATGAACAGAAAATTTCACAAATGTTTCAAAGGAAACCACGTTTCTAATATGTAGAATTTATTCAAAGCGTGAGCTGAATGGAAATAATATATCAGGCGGTTTATCCGCACGGTTTTGTCTACCTTTTTCATATATCCGCTATACAGGTTTATTCGTAACAGCTAAAGCTTCGGTATCATGTCGTGAATACGTATGTCTCGCATGAATGTTTTCCTCTTGGGAATATATTTTTACAATGTGCCAGTCCACATAAATCCCCTTTTCTCGTCTCTCAACATCCATATATATATGCGCGATACGCTAATTTTGCTTTTGTGGGTCTCAAGCGAGCAGTAAAATGTACCCGAAGAAATAAATGGCTTATTTTATTTATCGCTTACCAGTATAGTAGTGACGATGAGAGTTTTGTTCTGCAGAATTTCCACAATTTGTTTCTGGTTGTCGCCGTAAGATCTCGTGTAGTTTACACCCTCGGAGGAGTTCCAAGATCCGGCCTTTTGTAGCCCGTCCCTCGTTAATTCAATTATATCTAAAGTGAAGTCGCTCCTGAATCCTTGATGGTCAAACTTTATAACGCCGGTTAGGCCTTTCATTTCAACCTGTTCATTGAAACAAACGAGTGTTGTACAAATTGTTTGCGTTTACAAAGTTTGCGAATTAATCGTCTACGCGTTAACTTTAGGTCACATTTCGGAGCAGACGTAATCTCTGGTTATTGGTTTAATTTTCGCACTGCGGCGAATTATTAATAAGCCTTGACACTGAAACTGAATATTCGTCTAACTTTAGGCATTAACAAAATGTCTCCGCGTTTAATACAAAGCCTCGAAAAGAAATTGCTTTAAACTCTTTAAAATTGTGAAACTGAGAGGATCGTTTAAAAAGCTGGCAGTGAAGAACAAAACGGTTTAAGTGGTCCAACAATGCTGTAGCAGCTAATCCGTCAACTCACTCACGTTTCTGCACTTAATCCAGAAACGTTAGCGGCGGATTTAGCTGATTGCCTGAATAAATTGTGTTAATTGTATCTCAGAATAACAGCCATTCGGAAACAAAAGGCACTGATTTACCTAAGTATTTCGTTCATCCCGAAATTGGTGTTTACTAGACAGGGACATATTTTAATATAAAGTATGTACCGCTAAAATAATTACAAAAGTACAAGAATATACTGGGTATCATCCCCATTAAACCACAGAAACTAGTGCTTTATGTGCGTTACTCATTAAAGTTATCATTTTCAGTGTTAGAGTTATCATAAAGTCACGAGGTCACTCATAATTATTTTGCTGCAAAAAATCATATCACACTTGAGCTTACGTAAGCTTCTAAATCACAGTCAGACGGTAAAATCATGTAACCTAATACTCACGATTTTCATGTAATTGATGAGGCTATAGCCGTGAGGCCAAGTGTCTTCGGCCTCACAGGAGAGGGGCCTTACGTCGATCTGCTGCGACGTATCGAGGTCATGCAGGGCCTTCGAGAACAAGTGTACCGCATCGTACATGAGAGCTGTTTCTGTCTGGAAAGCCGATACAATTTCACAAATCTGTTTCGCTCTTGAGAAACCGAAAAATTTCACGAATGTTGGTTATATCTAGAGTGTCTACTAAGGACTTGGCCTTTTATTTTGATTAAAAGTTCAAACATTGTATTTATTTAAAAAGAGTTTTAAATTACAAATATACTAAAGATAAATTACTCTTCGGGCCACAGACTTTTGATCGGATCAACATTTTCATAGGACTAACGAAATGAAATTCAAAGGGACGATCCTGAATTAAGTATAGCTTATTTAGAATTATCTTACTACTCAGACTTTTCACTTACCTTTATAAATGTCATGTTATCCTGAAAGGAAATTAATTAGGTTAGTTCATATTTTAATATTAAAAGGTCCATTTACTTACTTAGCACTTCTACTTATATAAAATATCTAATGTAATATAAAATATAAAAAAAATATAATAATTTAATGTTTTATATTTTGAATACATAATCCAACTTTAAGTAGAATAGTGTTTGCTCAGTAGATACGAAGACCTATAGTACCTATTCGTTACAAAAGCAATTAAAAATCTTCAATATAAAGAGGATCATATAAAATTAAAGTCGTTAATTTACCTTCGAAGTAGTATGACCCAGTTGAAGTTTTCTACCTTTCCTCGCCTCATCATACACCCAGTCTCTAACTACTCTCTGAACATCAGATCGGTCAGGGTCAAGTAACCTCAAAGCAGTTATATTGGTCCCTCCGTACTTGAATTCCTCCAAGTCTACACTGTGAAGATCCTGTAGAAAGTTCAATTGCGTGAACACGATATCAACTGAGGGGAATTCGAAAAGTTTCACCGGCTTTACCGCTGAACTTTGTAAAAACGTCTTACCAGCGATGTGATTAGGTAGCTGTGGTAATCGGACATCATTCCAATTTGTTGAGCTTGTTGTAGAACGTCCCTTATCCGTTCTGTCGCGCAATCTAGTACTATGTGTGATTCCGCTGAGTTTTTTATTTGTTTTAGCAATGGTCTGGAAGAAGAATCGTGTTTAATTAATTGTCCGAGCTTGTTTGATTCGTTAAGATCTTTATTTTCTGAGAGCATTATTTGTTTTTCGGGTCTCTCTCGTTCATTCTTCGTTCGTTGTACTAATTGAGACAAATATTTTTTGTCGCTAAATAAGCCATAGTAATACGTATATTCAATTACCTATAGTCGTGTGATTCAGGTAGCTGTCTGACCGCTACAGGCAGTTCGGAAGGTCCATGTGCTTTGAGCAGTTCTTGAAGGCGAACTAGGCCATCACTGTTTTCGTATACAATTGTAAAGGATTTCCATCCCCATGCTCTCACTAAGTCCACGTAAGCCTAAAAGAAAAAAAGAAATGCCTATGGTTTTTGTCCACACTCAGATAATGTATAGGTGTCTTTCGATATCAAGTCGTGTTTATTGTTTTAAACGAAAAGGACAGTAACCCAGAAAAGTTTAATATATCCTCGTAATAAAACGATTGGCATAATTGCAGAGGTCGGTTCTTCCGCATCGACTACGATTTAATATATCCCTGAACAAGGGTTATGCGTTTAATACGAAGGTCTTTTCGCATCCCTTGAATGCCCACACCATTCCTTTGATAAACATTATTGGACACAGCCGGAACATAACATCTCTTACAGACCCACCTTTGATTCTGAATTTATTATGACGTTTTGTTCAACCAAAAAGGGATTTTAGGGTTAGGGAAAAAGGTTTATTTCTTACTCGGCTTAGCGCGGCGGGGTGCGGGTAAAGATTGACGAGACACGATTCCCTTCGCGTGCGATAGTCCCATCTGGTCTCCAGGTGGGGGAGTTCCATGGTGTCGCATATGGACTGGACGTGGGCAGCTGCCGGGGCAGACTGCGGCCCGAATATTGCTGCTACGCCACTTCGCAGGAGATGACACACTGTGTGAAATAACCCGCGAGAGATGTGAGTCGAACAATATAGCAATCATGGTAGCTCGACAAATGTACAGAATGTAATCTATCTATGTATCAATATATATATATATATATATATAAATCACTCTCTCTCTCTCTCTATCAATTGTTGTTCGTCTTAGTGTTTGAACATACTGTTTTATGTAAATTTATTGATTGTCAAATAGCTCACCTCGTTTCGAAGCATGAAAGCTATCCTGTGGCGATATAGTCTCGACCTGTCCGAGAAGCTTTGCCCTAGGCAGCACTGCTCTGTCTGCGTTCACGCGTTCCACCGCATATCGGAACGCCACTTCTTGCTTGTCGTCCTCAGGGTGAAATAATCCACCTGTATAAATACATCATTAATGTGCATTAGGTACCCTATCTCTAATCTGTATCATGAGTAGGATAGAGATTAGAGATAGAGCACTTTTATAATATATAAACCACCAATAGGGATACCCTAATTGGTATATATTATAACGTTTTATCCATTATTTTGGGTAAACAATGCAATTTTATACAGAAATGGTTATGTTACTTTACGGTCGTCAAAAGATTATGAAAATCGGCATGTAACATAAAGATTTAGTACCTACCTATTTACATACATACATATATCTATTACCTACCTTATTGCATTCAAATGATTTTGTCAGTGATCAGACTTTGAATCAGTTCAACTGATACATAGTACTTACAAACGCATTAAGTACCAGCTTAGTATTGAGCATAACATAAGTTACCCAGATGTACACTCTATTATCTAGCTGCTAGATAATCTAAACAATAGCGGATGATCTCGCGAGTTAATATTGAAACTTACCCGCAAAGGAATATAACAAGTACCTACGATTCCAGGAATTGAATATCGATTCCTCGATTCGTAGGTTATTGTTCGTAGGTATTTGTTTGTCCTGATGTTAGAATACAGGTTAGCTTAAAGACATAATCTAGACGAGTTTGACCAGTGTTTGATAAAATGAGTTTTCAAGATTCTGGACCTTCCTTAAACTAACTTTTCTAGTACCTTATAATATAATGTATTTACAAACTTACCTATTCGTATAGTATCCGGAAGGGCAGAAAGATGTCCAAAAAATAAAATGAGGAAAACAGCCTTCGCTCCTCTCATCCTGTAACAAAAATAAAACACGTTGAGTTGTTATAAATAAACGAACTAAGAGCTCATAAGCTGCTACTTCTTTCGTTTCTATTTTAACCCCTGAGAATAAATATTTGTGTACCTACGTGTGTAATCGTAAGTTAGTTAATGGTATCGTAGGTTTAGGCGATTTTCGATTGGTTTCTTTTTTTGTTTGAAATGCGCTTTGTTGTAAACTTGTAGGTCACAAACGGATAAACTCAAAAAACATCATGTTCATTTAATAAACGTATTTTTTTTACGATCTCTTTGGTGCTGTTGTCGAAAGTCCACTGCGACGCAGGAGGTTGCGGGTTCGATTAACGCCTCGGGACAAATGTTTGTACGATCTGCAGATATTTGTTCAGAGTGTTCTCGTCGTTTTCTATGTATAATAAACAATAAATATCTATGTAATCTATATTGTATTATGTTTATCAGTTATCTAGTACCCAAAACTCAAGCTCTGCTTGGGGCTAGATGATGCTGTGTGAATAGTCCAGCATCATTTTGTATTTTTACTATATATTTTATTTGTCAAGTTACTGAATATTAGAAACAAGATGTTTTTTTAGAAGTACTAGTAGTTTCAAGATACCTAAGCATAACGACTTGGAAGCAATGCTGTGTTCGGTCTAGCGAGCCAAAAAATCCGTGAATATCTAGGGTCGCTGTCATCGAAATCGATGACGAACTATATTAATGCTGTGTTATTGATTTCAAAAAAACAATTAAATTACAATCGGTGCCGCCATTCAATAATAGGGTTCCAGGTTATGTCATTGCAAAGGTCGTTTACGATAATTCGACAGCCTGCTAAAGTCTAGGGTCGCTAACGTGCCTTAAATGTGGACGAACCTTTAAACTTTTTGAACGTAATAAAACGTAGCATATTCTGGGTTTCTGAACCTAAAAAGATCCGACGAAACTAATCTATTAGCAGAGTTAACGCTGAGCTGGAACTTTCAACAGCAGCTTCATTTCATTAACTGTTACAAACAGATATATGTAAAGTAGAAACATACGCTGGTTCAAGAGATTTCACCTCAATTCATTTTTGAGTTGCATTTTAATTGAATTTAATTGAAAATACGAAAGGGCTAACTTTAACTCCCGTAAAACGAAAAACAACCCGTCGTGTAAATCAAATAGAGCCGAGTGGATTTACGAAGCTATCTCATTTACAGGACATTAACCATGCGACCATTATTTACTGGAATCCAATGGTTTTAATGGAATACAAATAAAACTGACTGATGTTCTCTTGCTCACAGGCTTGACAATTGAACAGTAAGATAAAAACAAATAATTTACGCCCGTAGCACATCTTCAGAGCAGCGGAACCGCAGTAGTAGAGGTTTTTGTTTATAATGTACTACTATTATATTCAAAAAAGCATCATCGTAGCTTTCCACGTCCCACAGTAAATTAATATGACAAATTTTTAAACTAGATTTTCTCCAAAATGCAGTTAAACCCATCTCGTTTTCAACCCTTTAGGCTCTAGACAGACGGACCGCATTTCAACTGCATTCCAACCGCAAATTGCAATTCAGGTGCAGATTGAATGCAGTTGACACGACTGTAATAGAACTGCAAACCAAACGCGCAGTCCGAATGCAGTTCAATTGCAGTCGGCGTGAAGTCGTGTGAACTGCACACCGACTGCATTCAAACTGCACCATACCCACCCGCCCGCAGTACTTTAACGCTTCGCCCCAGTGCAGTTCGGATGCAGTGGGTGTGCAGTTCATACGACTGCACGCCGACTGCAATTAAACTGCAATCGTACTGCGCGTTTGGTTTGCAGTTCTATTGCAGTTGTGTCAACTGCATTCAAACTGAAATTTGCGGTTGGATTCAAGTAAGTAAACTCAAGGTTCAGACGAAACAGTCAGTGATAAGTATATCGGTACGTAGAAATACTTCTCAAAGGTTTTGGAGGAAGATGATGAAGATTTGACCCAAAAGGCGGCAAATTGGCATCGCACGTATTTATTTGACACTGAAAGGTAATCTTAGAATTCAGGAGAATTCTAAGAAACAGTAATGGTTCTCAAAATTCAGGAGCTACAACGCCTACAATGTCGTTCAGTTCCTGGAACTGGAACCCGACACCGGAGCAAATGTTTATTTCTCGATATATTTTACTAAGAAAAAAAACTTTGCGTTTCTCCTATTGTGTATTAACCTGATTTTGTGTATTTTTGTGCGTAGTTTACTTAAATTTAATGTAATTTAAATTCATGTAATAAATTGAATATTTTTTTATCAACCATGAAAAAAAAAAATTTAATTATTTATTCTCGCAGGAGGTGTGGAAACTCCTTGTAGATAAACCTGTCTGCGTCCTAAGTCAGGTTATAGGTACGTGTTGTGGTCACATAAAATTATCTATCTAATAAACAAAATTTTGACATAGTATCTTAATCGGAATATTTAAACAAGACTAGAACTACAGGGATAAAAGTCGACTCGATACGAGTATAAATAAGAATTTTTCTCACACACAGAATAACTAATAATAATAATATTCAAAAAACTGCTGCATCAGCATTATTTATCCTTATGAAAACATTGTTTGCTTTATCTTATGTCTATGTAAGTTTATTTGTTTATTAGTTTATTTATTTCCACCGTAGGTACACAATGTTACACTTGATGTCGTTAAATACTTTAAAAGACAAATTACATTTTTATTATAACACACTAACTTTTGACAAAGGAAACACCATAGGACATTGTGCAAAAAAAAGCAGACAGACATGCCTTCTTTAAAAAATTAAAATAAATTATGGTATCAGTTAAATGGAATAATAAATTAGATAAAATGTCAAAGTAATCTGCTGTATAAGGGCATTGTCAAACTATACTAATGATATTGTACAAAAGTAGATAATATACAAGTAAAATACAATGAAATAATGTCAGGAACAAGAATAATTTTAAATTTACATTTAAATCATGATTTAAATTAATGCTGCTGTATAGGGGCATTGTCAAGGAACTAAACATAAATACAATTATACAATGAAATAGGTACACAGTCAATTAAAAAATAATATATATTTGGAAATGGGAGTAATAATAATGTCTTTATGTATAAATTGCATGTCAAATTGTAAAGAATCTATCAAATGATGTATAATAAAATAACAAAAAACATACCGGCAATTACATCAGCTGTTTATCCTCCAAAGCTTCACAAAGACTGTAATAGCTCTTTTTCATTAGTATATCTTTCATTTTTTTTCTAAATACTATTAGGTTTAAGTCTTTAAAGCTATCTTTAATTTTGTTAAACATTTTTATGCCTGTACACAAAAAACTTTTGGAGACTTTGGCTAATCTGCAGGTTGGGTGCTGAATGTTGCCACCATGGCGCGTATTGTAACTGTGTGTTGCCGACAAGGTATTGTAATATTTATAATGTAGAATGTAGGTATTATGGTATGTAGTGTAAGTACATATTTGTTTTCTTTTCTGTTATCTATAAACTTACTAAATTACTACCGTCTATTTTGTTCCTTCATGTCCAGTCCATCCAAAGGTTGCCTGGAAGAGATCGCTCTCAGCGATAAGGCCGCCCCTTATACTTAATTTATTATATTGTTTATTCCTGTATTGTTTTCTGTTTTGTGTGGTATAATAAATTGTTTTCTATCTATCTATCTAATAGTACCTACTAACTTCAGGGGTAAGTCTATGAAATGTTCCTCGTTGTCAGGGCCTTGTTCTAACGAATTAGTTGCGAAACATTTCTGGCAAGTTTCCGCTTCGGGTTGGGTGTCGAGTGTCGAGTTCCAATCACGTCATTGTTGATTCATGGATTCTTGAAATCGTTACTTGGTATCTCAGGAAATACCAAGATATATATTAATCAAACCTGAGTTTGATTAAGTTTTATGAGAAATAATTTGTCGTGTATTAAAAAACTATAAACTGGCTAAATAATGAAAATGGGTTTAAAACTTATAAAAAAAAAGAATCATCGAAATTGGTTGGCCTATATTGAGTTATTCATCCATTTGTCGCGCACATACAATTCAAATTCAAATTATTTATTTACATAAGACCTTAACATTACAGATAATCCCGAATCGTTATGTCTAGTACAATTAAAAATTTTATAATGCGATCACACGGGAAGCCCCAGCTTATTAACAAAAACACAATCATCAAAATCAGCTCACCCAGTCAAAAGTTCTGAAGTAACAAACATATAAAAGAAATACACTCGAAATACCTCATCCTTTTTGAAGTCGATTAGAAACACTAAAGTCATTTAAAACGGGACATTTACCATGATTAGATTTTTGAGTTATCCAATATTTCGGCACAGTTGCATGCGCCATGATCACGGAGTAACTGCCATGGTAAATATCCCGTTTATGATCCCGTAAATGACATTAGTATTAATAACCATGATAGTTTCAAAGGTTCGATTAAAAACAGTTCTGAAATGTGTCAGACCCAGAGAGAACGAAGTACACTGTAGTAAAATGTGTTATTTGTATTGATGTTTTGCCATCAAGTATTTTTGGATGCTATGCTATTTTTTGTAATAATCAAAGGACTAGTTATGACTATGTATCCTTTATTATTGAATAAACATTTTGTATTTGTATTTGTACTAGTTTATTGGTTCAGAGTGGAATAGGACTAGATTGAAACAAGGCTGCATTCTTTATGCTTCAAATTGATGCGAAGTGATGCTACATTGCCCTGATCAAGGAGTGGGTAGTTATGTTCCACCTACACACAAATGTGTACATTAAAATTTCACCCTGCGCCTATTTCTCCCCGGTCGTGTCGGAGTACCGTCCCATTGAATTGTGATAGTGAGGGAATAGAGAGTGCTCCTGTGTTTGCGCACACTTGTGCACTATAATGTGCACATTGTGCACCTGGCCTTCACGGAGACTGGCCGTCGTGGCGTGTCGAATTTCGGCTAGAGGACATGACATCTAAATTTGTTACAAAATTGCCTTTCAAAGGTTTTTATCGGATGTAAATAAAATTATGGGTACAGAAAAAAGTGTGACTTTAAATAGTTTTTAAAAAACTCAACATTATAATTTAATCTTTAGTCCTATTTTATTATTTATGCACTTGTACCCACTTCTAAAACTTTTTCTCTCTCTACCAATAAGGTTTGCTGAAAGAGAACTGTTTTTAGGGTTAAGCTCGTCTTTGTTATCAATTTTCTAGTATAACCTTTTGTATATATTTTATCTTGCAAGAATAAATAAATATAAACTAAATCGCCCGAAGCTGACTGACTTTATCAGCTTTTTACCCCATTAAGGGACCGTTTCAGATGTAAATACTTATGTCGGCATTTACGCGCCTCAGGGACCCGCGAAATGCTTCCAAAATGTGAATATTCCACTTTACTTGAATTACGTCTCCTTTACTTAACGTGGGCTTTTATTATCATGACGGATACATTAATGTAAGCACCTGGTTTATTTATATTTTAATGATTCTGGCAATTAACAACAATTAACGATGTATTTTTTACAATGACTGAATTTGAACACATAAGTGGTATATAAAAGTACTAGTTATTCTTTTTTCACTTCTTCCACTACTGGACAAAAAAACTAAGAGAACAGATAATCAAAAATGATTTCTTATTTGATAATAATATAAGGTATACATTTTACATACACTAAGTTCTTATTTGGTAAGCATAGAGATTTATGAAAGGAGATTGAATTTTGAATTCCTTAGCCAGCTCTTAGGTACCACCTAGCTTTAGATGAAAGGACTCTTAAAACATAGCCAGCAAGGAGAAATCCCTCAGAGGGAAAAGACTGCCAATTAGATAAGTTCACTCTTTAGAACATCTTACTGTTATTCTTATACCTAAAACCTGTAACTTTAGATTTATAGATAGATAGAATAAATTTATTGTACAAAAGGCGAACATAATGCTAGATAGCATTCTCTACCTGCTAACTTTTGGGTAGTGTGTCGTAATTGTATGTTGATGACCCTTATGGCCTAGTGGGTGAAAGTCTGCCTGCGGTGCAGGACGTTGTGGGTTGGATTTGAAATATTTGTACGATCTGCAGATATTTGTTCCGGGTGTTCTGGACGTTTTCTATGTATAATAAAAAATATCTATTTATGTAATGTATTGTATTATGTTTATTAGTTATCTAGTACCCATAACACAAGCTCTGCTTACCTTGGGGCTAGTTAATGCTGTGTGAATTGTCCAGTATTATTTATTGATTTATTTTTATTAACGTGTTTTTATTAACGCAGCAATTTAGGAAGTAGTGCTAGATTACAGAATTTACAGAAAAAATATAACATTCACGCAAAAGAGATTTAATTTACTTTAACCTAATACTAATAGGAAACATCATTCACATTAGCATAGTATGCATAGGTCTGGTAATGCCAATCGTAGGTATCTAGAACGAATCAATCTTTCTAATCTCAGTTGTATTCATTTAGCTCAATTACCATTCTCTTTAGGGACGATAATACAGTCTAATATATTAAGAAGCAAGTATTGTGATAACAAATCGCTAATATAAACTTTTTGGTCTTAAAAGTACTCAAAGATTACTGTACTAGTGTGAATAAAGTCGTTAAACCCCTACGTAGGGTAAACCTAGTTTATGGACATTCACCCAAAATCCAGATTGGAAAAGCAACTGCCCATTTTAGCCGCCTAACTAGGTCACAGTGTTACGTTCACAAAATTGGTAAATAGTGCTCAAAAAATTTTATATCTATACTCATAATACTTATAAATAAGAATAACTTAGTAAGTACGTGTGATAAAATAATTTGATTGTTTTGACAAAACTTATAAATGACTTCAAGTTCCTTAAGTAAATACTCATACAACACAGAGTAAATACTACACTGTGTTTTAAATTGTTAAGGATAAATATTGTTCCCTCGGGAATACAATTTATAGGATCAATTCGGGATCATTCTTTACACAATAGCGAAAGAATTTACCAAATCAATACGTAATTGACGGAAAAATTTACGAAAACAAAAAACATAAAGCCGAACGTAGAACCTCTCTTCTATTTTTTGTTTCGTAGGTTAAAAAGTGCGGTTAACTAAAATAATATAAACCTATTAGAAACTAGCTAGGTACTAAGTCAAAGAGTACGAGTACCTTACAATGTTGCTTATCTCTTAGGATTATTTCAGTGACTGCACTTATTTTGATTCCAGTATAGATGTAACTCACCTGTCTGTCTATGTATTGTCGCGTTCATAAACACACAGCCACATTACAGTCATCAATTAACTAATTATTACTACAGTTAATTCACATACACTACACTTTAAATCATTTCCGCGAGGCAAGACAGATGGGCGCGTGGGTCGCTTTTCTTTTTGATTGATGGTATAGGGTGTCGTTTTTGGCACGTGTGAGAGTTTGATTTCGGGTTATTAGTCGAGTGCTATCGATTTGAATGTTGAATCTGGGCCGGTAGGGAGGACCGCGCGGTGCGAGCGAGCTGACGTCTCTAGGACACGAGCGCAGGGCTAGCACCGCGCCTGCGCGCCGACACCCTGGTTTTAAACCTCCAGATACAGGATGATATTATCAGCTGCTTTGCTCGGGTGAAAAGGCCTAAGTCGAACTGAACAACTATATAAAGTAAGAATTAAGAAGAGAAGAAGTTAATAATGTTCATTACTTATTTCATTTAAAATTAATAATACTTGACAACTCACACAGCATAATCTAGCCTCACTAAGCAGAGCTTGTGTTATGGATACTAGATGACTGATATGAACAATAATGAAAAAGCAATAATAATAACAATTAGATTAAGCAATAACTTGATGCTGTAGCATCAAATACCGCACAACAATATATTATTAGTATACAAAAACCTTTTTCACTTCAACTTCTTATTTTTATGGCTAGCTGTGTCTGTGTTGCTACAAACCTGCCACAAAAACCTTTTCTAATTACCGTAAATATCCTTTTATGAGTTTTTGAGTGTTGATAACCATGACAGTTTCATAAGTTATAATATGGAGTGAGATTCTAACAATCTGTTACTAAATCATCCTATAGCTGCGCGACGCAGGCTCTACCGCCAGTAGGCAGCACGCACCCCGTCGTCCGTTGAACTCGCCGAGGACTCGCATCGTCAACGCAAATTGTCTTTTCATTATTCACACCGCGATTATTTCGCCCTTTGACAACACAATAAAACGGCAAAACAACCGCCCACCAGAAAAGATCCACAGGCGCAATTCTGCTAACCAATCACCTCGCTATGATAATGGTATCGTAGCAAAATCGCCACGTATAGTATAATCATTAGAGAAAGAAACTCTAGATAATGCGTGCGGTGCTATATACACGAAAAGATTGAATATTAAAAATCCTTTATTTCTTATTCTTAAGGCTTACCAAATAAGCATTTAGACAAGTCAAGTTTTATATGAAATATAAATTATAACCAAATAAGGCATAAGGTGTTTCTGTATTCACTTTATTTATTTGTATTGTGGTGTCTTTGTCACTTTTTTCAGTAGTCTACTACTGAAAAAAGTGACAAAGAAACCACTGATTGATATAATGGGTTCAACCTTGCCACATTTGACGAGCTTCTTCTTTTCTCAGGTAGAATAAACAGAACGTGTCTATGGTGGCGATTCTACGACGATAACATTGTCATAGTGAAGCGATTAGTTGAGTACAATAAAGGCCCCCAGTTACCTACCAATACCTACCGGGGCATTTGGGAGATCTATCTTTGTCCTTTCTCTCGTCCCAGTTCAGAAGACAAACAGTCTGACTCAACTTTATGTCTAGACTAGAGGTAGATCACACAAATATTATAAATGCGAAAGTTGTTTGGATGGATGGATGTTTGTTACCTCTTCACGCCAAAACTACTGAACGGAATGGGCTGAAATTTTGCAAACATAGAAGCGTCGAATAAAAAATAGACTTTTTGTTCCATAAATGAGTTCCCATAGGATAGAAATAACCTTTAAACGTTTAAAGCAGAAACTATTTTATAATAATAATTAATCCGTCAAAGTAAGAAAAGCAATATTATATAATTATATATGTTCATGTTTTATAAAGCAGCAGTATGTTAAACGTTAAATTGTAGTGTTAGTCTTGAAGTGGTATTATTATAAAAATAGATTTTTTTATTTAGTTCGGTACGGGATACAAAGAAAGTAAATTCAAAGGAAACGAAAAGTATACTGAGAATTTCCATCTTGTTGAAAAGCTTGTAATTTGGCCACCATTCTATAGAAATCGTGTTGGAACAGTTCCTATTTCAAACCGATTATATTTTTAATTGAAAAACGATTTCCGAATAACCGCACAACGCCAGAAAACCTCTAGGCGATTTTCAGTAAAACAATTTTGGGAAGAAAGCATTCCGTGAAATAAAATTAGGTTGATACTTTTTAACAAATTACTACGGTAATGAACACACAGATGAAAATGAAGGGTCTTTTCAATCTCACTGGATTCTTTGCCAGCTGAAGTGGCAATTTGGTATCTTAGTTCTTTTTAATTTACTCGCTCAGAGCTTGAGATACGTAGTAAAATTCATTTTGAGGACATTTTTATAATTTGACGTGAAAATATTTTTATTACCTTTCATTTTGGATTTGTTTTTCTTTTGATAGGGCTTTTCCAAAATAAGATATCTAATGGCATAATTATCTTAAGTAGTTGTAAGTAATACTAATAATAATAATATAAGTTTTTTATGATTTTCTGAAGGAAAAAATACGGGATAAAATATTTTAGGAAGGACTGATTCTGCTTTGCATACGTTCTAGAAGACAGAAACATCAAGCGGAGCTATTTCACATGGAACGTTTAAATTTCGAATCCACAGCCAAAGAGCCTCAAGTAGTACTCTCAGATCCCAAGAAAAGAAACTTACACAAGACGCGAACCAATCCTGCCTTGGCGCGCATCCAAGGAATAAAAGTCAGCGAAACCTCGGATAAGTGACATGACATACTACTATCGATAACTCAAGCATTGATGATAATTATCTAGTTTCTGGTTTTGGGGAAAGAATATAGCAAATTAAACTTACTTCTTTAACAATTGTAATTACTCGGTCCAATAGGCCTCAGCCAGAAAACCAGCGCAGGTTATTTTAACACCTGTATAAGCTAAGTTGGAACCATTTTTCAATGTTGCACCAACCCGCTCGGTGTGATAAAATGAAAGATTTTTTTTTGCGAAAGAGATAATTATATATAATAAATAATATAATATAAATAAATACATATATAGAGTCCACTGGTAATCGGAAAACTGGTTTAAATTTTGATCAACGAATAGCATTGCCATTCGACGTGGCAATGCTGCCAGCATTCTGGGCACTCTGCCTTTTGGTGACTTAGATTTTGATGAAATTGATATTTATAGGTGTAAATAGACTTTTAGGAAATTGTAAATACTGTTTGCATAAATAAAACTGTTAACGTAAGTATCTTATTTTCCCCTCTTCTCCTAATTTCTTCTCTACCATTTTCAGGAGAACTCAAATAAGTTAGAACTCGTTATTTCTTAATTTAGATTACCATCGAATTTGTTCTCTACATCAGGGTCTATAAATAACCAGATTAATCCACCCGTAAAGACCTCACGTTGTTAGTCGTAATTTGTGAAAGTGGCTTCCAGAAAGCCGGTATTTTCGTCGGTTTCTTGAATTAGTATTTTATCTCAAAGTCGGAATGATACAATAATATAGAGAGCTGCTGCCTGCGTCTTCATACGCTCTTTTTTAGATAGAAAGTAGCCTATGTCTATTTCCGGTACCAAATTCTATAAAGATCAGTTCAGCTGTTCAGGCGTGAAAATGTAACGAACATTGGTACTTTCGAATTTATCTATAATATATAAATGATTCGCTGAACGTGTTGCTAAGCGCAAATCTCGAGAGCAGCTGAAACGATTTCGCTAATTCTTTTTTTAGAATATTCCTTGAAGTACGAGGATGGTTCTTACGGAGAGAAAAATTTAAAAAATTGCCTGGTACAAATGACCACCCCGGCAAAGCCGGGACGGGCCGTTAGTAATATTATATAATTTATTAGTCTGGGTCCTAAGTATCGATTGTGCATAGTTTACGAAAAAACTCACTAATAGTTAAAGTTTCATTAACTCGTTATGTACTCGATTTTTTTATCTTTTTGTAGCTATTGTGCAGACTTATACTAGCCATGACAGCAATACTTGGAACTATGTGATCCCGACCTAATTCCGAATTCAGAGCAATATTGATCAACACCACATAAACTATGTGTAGTACAAGTATATCGTCGGATAAACTATTTATACAGGGATCGACCTACGCTATTTTCCAAAACAATCCCTAAAAATATCTGTTGGATTTCCGTTCGACAAGTAAGTAAGAATGAACACGGAGAAAAAAAGGAGAATCGAGAATTAACTATTAATCAGGGTGAAAGTAGGTACTGTGTAAAACCCTTAAAGGTTTACTTACCTTTGGATGGACACGTAGCTATTGTATAGACGGTGGCGTATTATAGACCAATGTAAAAAAAAAAAAAGTAAAAGTAAAAAGATTTTTATTTTGTCAGAACAGAACAGAGACTCTTATAAACTAAACTTAGATTAACAGACAACAAAGACTGACAAAACTCGTCAAAATGTATATACTATACAGTTCATGTATAAATAAATACTTGAATATACGTATAGATATAGATTTAGAGTTTGACGACCGATGTGGCGCGGTGGGCGAAGGTCCGCCTGCGACGCAAGAGGTTGCGGTTTCGATTCCCGCCTCGGAACAATTGTGTGTACGATCTGCAAATATTTTGTTCTGGGTGTTCTGTTCGTTTTCTATGTATAATAAAAAAAAATATCTATGTTATGTATTGTATTATGTATATGAGTTATCTAGTACCCATAATACAAGCTCTGCTTACCATGGGGCTAGATAATGCTGTGTGAATTGTCCAGCGTTATTTTATTTGTTTTGAACGACCAGAACACCCGGAACAAATATCTGCAGATCGTACACACAATTGTTCCGAGGCGGGAATCGAACCCGCAACCTCTTGCGTCGCAGGCGGACCTTCGCCCACCACGCCACAGAGGTCGTCAAATAATGAATAGTATAAAATATGACTTGTCTAAGTGCTTATTTGTAAGCCTAAAGAAATAAACTTTCATTTCATTTCATAAGAGTTTATAGAAATAGCTCTTCATAAAATGTTTTTTTTCCTAGTTGATACTTATGCTATATATTTATAATTATGTATTTATATATTTTTAAATATTAATGTATTTATTGTTTAGTTGATATTGGTTTTTTTGTATATCGATATAAAGTATAATAGATAACATTACTTATACGTAAGGTATGTATATATTTTCTGAAACGATGTATGTATGTTAGCACGCCAACCCTTTGTATAAACATGTGTTTTTGCTGGTTGGCAGGTAGAAAATGGCATTAAGCCCACCCTTTGTACCCTTTGTAGTGCAATCAAGTTTTAAATAAATAAATAATACTTGCTTATGACGTACTCGTAGCTCTTGAGGCTAGTAAGATGATCTGATTTATGGTTCTAGGTAACCTTCGAGTAGCTCTACTCATTAGTTTTTCTATAGGTATGTGTACGGTCATAAAGGTTTTCTCAATAGTATTGATTATGAATTTAAAAATAAAATGATACTAGCTGCGGTTTTTCCCGCGTGAAAATCTATGTGTCAAATGGTTTATAAACCTTCCTTTTAAATCACTCTATATTTTACAAAAACCGCATCAAAATCCGTTGCGTAGGTACATAGGGACAGACGGACAGCGGGAAGCGACTTTGTTTTATACTATGTAGTGATGATACTCTGTATTAGTAGCTAAAAACGAGCATATAAATTCTACTCTGGAAATGTAATGTTTCTTTCAAAGTTGCTGTAACTGACGATAAAGACTTTCCTCCAAACCCTGGTGTGGGCGTCACTTGTAACATTGGAAGACCATTAAAAGAGACATCTTATAAAACGCCCGTTTGTCCGTGACTTTGTGAGCAGTAATGGCTTGTTAGGAGCAAAGGC
The DNA here is from genome assembly GCA_947044415.1 of Eupithecia dodoneata. Lineage (NCBI taxonomy): Eukaryota > Metazoa > Arthropoda > Insecta > Lepidoptera > Geometridae > Eupithecia > Eupithecia dodoneata. The sequence goes on from OX345665.1 coordinate 6,374,858, forward strand.
ACTTTTAAAACCCAATTACGACACTATTATCTTCCTTTACGAAAGTTTAAAATAAAGCGCTAACTTTACATTGTATTTTTCAAGATGTTTAAAGGAAAATATTGGTGAATTCTAGTTTTAATAGCTGTTAAGTTTACCGGTTACTATTAAATCAGGAAAAAACATGAAACAAAAGATTACGTAGCATCCTACACCATCGTACATCCACATTTACGTCATATGTGGAGCTCGTGGTTTTTTATTACCCTGTCATATAATAACCCGTAAAAGCCTTGATTTCATAATATTTCTCATGGTTTCAAAGTAAACCATCTTTATGCACATGAAATATATGTTTTGATATACGTCAAGACAGCACGGAGACAATTTTCCTCGCTACATAAATTCTCTGGGAGGAAAGTAGACAAGTTAATAAGAGATTTTGTAGCAGTGGAAAGAGACACAAGTATGACATGTACTCGTATCGTATATACCTGCTGTGCTCTAGTTTGTGGAATCCAAGAGTGCTAGTCTCATTAAAGTGGACAGATTATGTGAGTGGGTTGTCGAATGGGTACTGCCTGACCTCCCGCATGTGAATCGAGAGCGAGTGCCGCGGCTTTGTCAGAGACAGTTCTGAGTGGTTTTGTTCATGGGCAAATAGGCTTGTGTGTAACCTTTTCAACGAAGTATTTTCTTTTTTGGCAATCCGTTTCAGCTTACATAGGGCTTGTACACACAACTGCAAATCGGTGCGATGCGAATTCAAAGCAATGATCACGAAAGATGCATCTCGTAGATTTTACCGATGCTCAGTCGCATCGCAGTTTTGTGCCCTAGATGGGATTTCAGACAGAACTTTCTTTTATGAAGTAGAAATAGATCAAACCGCTGAAATGTGTGCCGTTTCTGAGGAATTTCGATTCTATGCTGGTATTAATAAATGCCATTGCCAGCCAAGCTCAGTGCTTATGAATAAATAAAACGCCTGTATGTCTGCACCCGGCGATCCTGCCTTTATACCCGCGCAGCTAAAACAGTTTCCCTTCTATTGTGAAAAATTAAGCAGTGAGATTGCACCACTTCGCTTTAGGCATGTCATGAGATTGAATACATTATGACTTTCCGAGATTCGAGTTGAGCGTGAGCAAGGTACGTATACGGTCTACTCGTAGTCGAGTTGTCCTCTTCACTACTATATATGTATGTACATAGTTAGATATTATAAATAATGATAGTATTCGACCAAGTCGGGGATAACTGACCCGTTCTTGATTTTTGATTCCAGCGATTTGTCCACAAATTTCGGAATAAAGACAATTATGAAGTCTTCTGGGGACTTCTGGCTCTTTTTAATTCCGGCGAGTAAGCAGTATTTGAGCTAGCGAGATCTTTACTAAACCCTTGAAATAAGGATGAACGTCAATGTACGAAATATTCAAGTATGAATGCATACGAATCCGCTGGTAGAATCTAGTTGAATATAATATAATACAACTAGGTATCGTACGTTTGCTCCAAACCTCATGTTGAGTCATACACGAATGCGAAATGTATTCCTCCCACGTGTGGGATGACTATATTTAATATCACGAAAATGGCTTTTGGAAGTTTCGTTTTTACTGTCATTCCTCTGATATCGTGAAATCTACCCGCTGAGACTTTAGTATTTGAATGATTTGTGAGAATGTAGTACAGCTTTTAATTTCAAACTGAAATGAAAATATTGTTTGTTGTGGCTACCTCTAATATAGAGAGTACTAGTTTTTTGAAGTATTTTTATTTCTCTTTGTAATTATTTGTGTTCTAGTTCTCTAGTTCTCTAGTTGGTTGCTCATTGAGGGGCCTAAACAAATAAATAAAATAACATTTTCGTATACAAAGAATTAGTGTTACTGTGGTTTTATAGTAGATGAGTGCTCAAAATTTGTGCACAGACACAAACACAAATTAAGAAAAAATCACAAATTTGTGCATCAATCAGGCAGTCTTATTTAATAAGACTGCCTGATTGATGCATCAACGTATTTTGTAGATTTTTAGTATCCGGTACGGGAACCTACCGCATTATATCACTATACCGTTAGATTTCATGACATCCTATATCGTTTATTTATTAACTGTTGCCATAGATTATAATATAAATAAATAATGCTGGACAATTCACACAGCATTATCTAGCCCCATGGTAAGCAGAGCTTGTGTTATGGATACTAGATAACTGATATACATAATACAATACATTACATAAATAGATATTTTTTATTATACATAGAAAACGACCAGAACACCCGAAACAAATATCTGCAGATCGTACACACATTTGTTCCGAGGCGGGAATCAAACCCGCAACCTCATGAGTCGCAGGCGGACCTTCGCCCACCGCGCCACATCGGTCGTCGAATCGATTATGTTATATTGTTAGTCTTTATTGTTTTGTGTCTTGTGTCTCCCGCGACGTTATCAAATGACTCTATCAGAAAACCAGCGTTGATTTTAACGTGTTTACTATTTTTTTTAATTTTTAATTTAGCCTGGTTCGTCCCACTGCTGGGCAAAGGCCTCCCCCAAATCTTTCAATCTAAATATTTATTTTTTAATGTGTTTACTATTATTTATTTGATTTTTGTATGTTTTATGGAATGAGGTAATAATTATTTGCAGGTTGACTAAGATAGAGAACGTTTTGTAACTCAATTGCAAAAATGTGTCTCTTTTTATTTCTAAATCATATTTATATTGTTTTTGTTGATTCTAATTCTCACTCATTAATTACAAGTTAGAATTCTCCAACTAGTTTATCAGCTGCGAAAGCTTTGTTTAATTCATCTCCCTAGAGATAGTGTACTCGTGTGTGTCGAACACGCTGTAATGCGGCCTGTAGATGTTCGATACTACAATAATGTTGGCAAGTTCCGGTGTGGTCTACCCTGGTACCCAAGATGAGGGTAATCCACCCCTCTGTTTAATTAATGGCGGCTTGACCCACTAAGTTTCACCTTTGGAAGCGAAGCAAGTGTTTAGCCAAACGCCACATACTTATATATGTGTTTTACATTACTGTTAATTATTCAGGTTAATTACTCGTACATTTACAGACGAAGGCTATTATATATTATGATAGCTTGCTCAGTTATGTATCTATGCTTGAGTGACGTTTACGCCATAGAAATTTAGTTTCTCATAAATCTTAGATCTTATACTATTTTTCAAGCATTGCGTCCTACCCGTTATCACCTACGGAGCTGAGACGTGGACACTCACGATAGGGCTGGTCCACCAGTTCAAAGTCGCTCAGCGAGCTATGGAAAGAGCTATGCTCGGAGTTTCTGTGAAGGATAGGATTCGTAACGAATACATCCGACAGAGAACCAAGGTTATCGACATGGCTCAAAGAATTAGCAAGCTGAATTGGCAGTGGGCCGGCCATATCTCGCGAAGAACCGACGGCCGCTGGGGCAAACGTGTTCTTGAGTGGAGACCACGACTCGGTAAACGTAGTGTAGGACGCCCTCCGACCAGGTGGGATGACGACTTGCGAAAGACTGCAGGTAGATGCTGGATGCGGCAAGCTGAAGACAGGGCGCTATGGCGCTCATTGGGGGAGGCCTATGCCCAGCAGTGGACTGATAAAGGCTGATGATGATGATACTATTTTTACGATTTCAGTCATTTGTTTCAACTACTCGTATTAGGTATAATACAATACAATACAAATACGATTTATTTCACATCAAGATATAAACAGAAATGAACAAACAAACATAAAACAGATGCACGATGCAGATGTATTTATCATATAGGTATAGCATTTTTGTATCTAGTACTTGTTAAACATAATATGGTTATTACATTGCCTCCAGTGTTGATAATATCAAATCCTTTGATCTACCCTCGTTCTCATATTAGCTAGAAGCTCGCTACACTAATAGGGAACACTAAACATTACGGGATGGTATGAGCTCGGGGTAATCACCATAAATTGTCGTGTCGTGACGTCATTAGCACTCCCTTCTAAGGACAATTTGTATTCAGCGTTTCGTTTACCTTTTTCACGAGTCATGCATGATAGTACATGTCATGGAATAAAAACCCACTATTGTCTGTGAGTAAATTGGTTTTGATAGAAATAGATTTCAAATTTATTTCTGTTCTTTATTTGTATTATATTTCTTTGTTAATTTCTATTAAAATCAATATTATTATAAAAAAGTATTTGACCAAATGACATACAATGTAGAGCCTTTAATCGCCTCTAATCGTTAACCAGCGGACCCGACAGACGTTGTTGAGCATTCTGTCAATGTTATGTCAAACGCCATAAGGTTACATAAAAAAAGTTTGAACTGCGTTACATTAGAAATAATTTAATATGGTGGTTAAGTATTCTTAAATTTTCTAATTTTCCGCGCAATTTTCCTAATTTTTTCATAAGAACCTTCTCCTGACAATAACCAGCACAACAAAAAAATGAATTAGCGAAATCGGTCCAGCCGTTCACGCGTGATGCCGTGACCAAGGGAAGAAATATTCATTTTTATATATTTACTAGCTGCGCCCCGCGGCTTCGCCCCCGTGGAAATCGATTTGTCAAATGGTTTTTTTTAATATCCTATGTTAGAATCCTGGTTCTAACCTACCTTCTCACCAATTTTCAGTCAAATCGGTCCAGCCGTTCTCGAGTTATAAGTGTTGTAACAAACACGACTTTCTTTTATATATATAGATATATAAGATTTAAAGTCACTTTATTTGATAGATTGTCTTTATTACTAAAAATATTAAAACATAATACATAGATGAAATGAAATTTATTCACCATTTATTTAATTCATTTTATGTTAATTAATATATGTTTTACTCTAATTTTGTATTATTGATATTTGCATGTTTATTACCTCTCTACTCCAAAATGACAGAAGAACCGATTAAACTGAAATTTTCCGCGTAGTTCTAGATCACGATTAAAATATTATTATACTAGCTGCGCCTCGCGGTTTCACACGCGTGGTGATAGATATTTTGGATAATATACAATATATCGTTATAAATTGTATAAGCTATATTATTGTAAAGTTTCATTAAAATCCATTCGGTAGTTTTTACGTGAAAGATTAACAAACATCCATCTATTAATTAAATAATTGAGATAGAATGGGGACAACTTATGTTCTACGATTTTTTTAAATAAATACTATGTATATTTCTTCTTATTTGTTTATTTGTATTTGTTCTTTTACACGCACTTTTACTACATTTATCATTATCGAATATCGAATTATTGGAAAATGTTTTTTTTGCTTCTTTTTCAGCAAATAAGTGTTTTGTCATAAAATTCGCACAATATTTGAAAGCAAATTTGAAATTTATAATCAATAATAATGTATGAATACGCGTAAAAGAACCCGAATATGAGGGACGAGATAAATTATTTAGTTTTATTAATTAAAGTTTACCCCCTCAGGCGTAAGTACCTATATTGTACTTATGTATATTTAAAATATTTTAGGTAATACAAGATTCAATGGCTTTATATTTTACTAGCTGCGCCCCGCGGCTTGTCCTGCGTGGAAATTTCTGCGCAATTTTCTTAATTTTTATCTATGTAAGAACCTTCTACGAAGTATTAGAAAACATAAAAAGAAGAATGAAATCGGTAATGCCGCTCTCAAGTTATAGTGTGATAAAATAGGGGTTCATTTTATCTATGTATAAAGCAAATATCTATCTATGTAATCTATTGTATTAAGTACATCAGTCATCTAGTACCCATAACACAAGCTCTGCTTAGCTTGGGGCTAGGTGATGCTGTGTGGATTGTCCAATATTATTTATTTATTTTATTTATATTAATCTTTATATATTATATATATAAAGATTTGTATTTGTCTTGAAAAACCAAAACAACAAGCCAGTTCATTTTGCTGGTAAAGGTGTCAGTGCGAAACAATGCGGTCTTTTATTTACGAGTTGCCAGTGTTGCCACTAGCTCGGGATTACCTCCGGAGTCACTAGTTCCAAGTTTAATTTGCGGAACTGCATTATTCATTGTTCTTATTGCTAGATAATAGGGAGTTATTTTCATGTGATCCAGTTTAAACAATTGACTTTCAAACAAGGTTTTACGAGTAGGTACATAGGATAATAACATGGTGTTGATTTGAAATACTGAAAGCCTATTTTCACCAGACACCTAGTTATTTTTTGAGTAGATCGTGTCTTTCTATAAGAGTAAGTATTATTGTTAGATGGTGTCTATTTTTATGTGAATATTTATTTTATATATCTATTTTAATGTGTATAACTCTGCTGTGCTATTTTTATTGTAAATGAAATGTGTTGTTCTACTTTCTAGAGGGTATACATAAATAAAATAAATAATGTTGGACAATCCACACAGCATTATCTAGCCCCATGGTAAGCAGAGCTTGTGTTATGGGTACTAGATAACTGATATATTTAATACAATAGATTACATAGATAATTTTTTTTATTATACATATAACGACTAGAACACCCGTAACAAATATCTGCAGATCGTACACACAATTGTTTCGAGGCGGGAATCAAACCCAACCCCGCCTGCGACGCAAGAGGTTGCGTCGGTCCTTCGCCCACCGAGCCACAGAGGTCGTCAAAACATAGATAGAGGATATACTATGTTATCTACTTAACGGTTCCGGTTCATATGTCCGACCTGTAATATTATTATTCTTTTGTCAAATAAATAATTTGTACCTAATAATTATTATTATTAGGAACAAATAATATATACATAAGGTATATGAGACTCATACATTATTTATAACAATCAACACCAACAACACAAACACATTCCAAAATAACGGGTTGTATAAATCTCCTAATTCTATTTCCTCTACAGAATTCCGTTCATGGTTCGTAGCTTCAACATCTGAAGACTTGAGCCCCTATTGTATCTGTTTTCAGTTCCTTTTGTTCTCTTCAGAGATCGTTAGCGGCTCTGGAACTGTGACTCTCCATTTAACCCCTCTGCTTTCTGATTTCATTGAAACAAATGGAAACAACATTTTGGTTATTTTGTGATTAATTACAGTTGCTATGTTGGAATAAAATTTTTATAACGCATGTCTGCGCCGCAGGAAGTTAAGGGTTTGATTCCCGTAGCGGGACATACGTACGAGAAAACCAAGGACACATATAGGACAATTTTTTAATATAGGTTAACTTGTATTGTTGTCAGATCGTTCGTAAACTACAGTACCTAGATATTATCAATTTATTTGTAAATTAAGTGAGAACTAGTGCTAAGACAAACCGAACATAGGCTTTAAGGCACTAATAACTAAATGATGTAACCTATTTGTATTAAGAAACAATATATCTATCTATCTATCTATCCTCAGATATGTGTTCTTCTTCATGGTTCAAACTAGCTATCTATCCTCAGATATGTGTTCTTCTTCATGGTTCAAACTATCTATCTATCCTCAGATATGTGTTCTTCTGCATGGTTCAAACTATCTATCTATCCTCAGATATGTGTTCTTCTTCATGGTTCAAACAATCTATCTATCCTCAGATATGTGTTCTTCTTCATGGTTCAAACAATCTATCTATCCTCAGATATGTGTTCTTCTTCATGGTTCAAACTATCTATCTATTCTCAGATATGTGTTCTTCTTCATGGTTCAAACTATCTATCTATCCTCAGATATGTGTTCTTCTTCATGGTTCAAACTATCTATCTATCTATCCTCAGATATGTGTTCTTCTTCATGGTTCAAACTATCTATCTATCCTCAGATATGTGTTCTTCTTCATGGTTTTCTGGGTGTCTTTTATGTATAATGAAAATAATTATCCATGCAATTGATTTAATATCGCTAGTTATCTAATACGCATACCATAATCTCTGCTCTTTTTGAAGATTGAATTTACTTAACTTACTTTATCGTACGATACTTTGTTAAGTACTTACTTTTCAAGTCACTCAATGTAACTTTTCCGTCTTCATGTTGGTATAAAACTCGTTCAAAACATTTCTACATTTCAAAACAAAAGCGAAGTATGGTAAGGGGCCTTCCTTTGTTCTACTTAATAGAGCCATTTAACATTTTTGTAAATTAGGTTTAAGGGTTTGGGTGCCAAACTAGGCATATATCTCAGTACTCACGGGATTCCCGTGGTAAAACTGAAAATTACATAAAGTTCATATTGAATGATGATTTATGTGAAAAAACTACCAAGAAAACAAATACGATTAAAAAAATCATGAAAGAGCTTTGTTTCGCACGCAATTTACTCTAGATCTCACTGTGATCTCAGGTACTGTACACACACTACAAAACATTACAAAACATTTTTTTTCGTATCATTAGATCTTGTAACTGAAAGCCACTTTTTCAGAATTTTATAACAATTTTTGTCTCGGATATTTTAAAAAATCACAATAGCGTGGCCTCTGCTGGAATACCTAATCTTAAAACAATTTTATAGTTTCTAAGAAACTATACTCAAATTAGAACCAGATTTTGTTATTCATCTTTTATTATTCAAGATAACACAGAAAACCTACGCACGCGAAGTTTTCTTAAAAACTTTTAGAAAGTAATAAAACATACTAGAAGACCACGAATTAAATTATAAAAATATTTGTACAAGTTTTAATAATTTCGTTTCGTGATCATCGTATGTTCGATTACTTTCTTAAAGTTTTTACGAAAACTTAGGGAAATCAAGTTAATACGTAATTTAACAGGCGCATGATGACTCCAAATAACGGCTTGTCTAGTCGAAAAACAACAATTTCATGTTTAAAATTCGGCCACTTTTTAAAACAGTTAAACATTTTTAAAATTTAGGCCAAGTGGCAAAGGTCTTGGAGGAATTCCGTTAGACTTAGATAAACTGTTTTTTTTTATGTTTTGCGATACAAAACCAATTAATTTCCGATTTCCACAGATTCTACATAATATGTGGTTCTCTTGTACGTAGGGTTATGAGGCTCTCTGGGTTTAAAAAAAATATCTGAGCGTCTGGTCAAAGTGACACGTGAACCGAGAGCTGGTGTATCCGCAGCGCCCCGAAGACTGTATGGCAATGCTGATAGCATTGCCATACAGTCTTCGGGGCGCATCCGACTAGTATTTATATGGATCAGTTGAGCTACCAGTAGATTGTAACATTCTGCAGTTACCTCAATAGTTTCAAAAGAAAATACTGGTTCGAATATGCTTCTATTCTTTGATTAAAGTTTTCTTTGTTGATATTAGTTAACAATAGAAATCCGAGCATAAAGGGGTTTACTGCACATGTGTGAGACTCAAAACAAAAGCCTGAAGCTGGGATTAGAGGCGCTGATTGGAGTTTCGATTATTCCGTGGTCTGTGGCTGGACTGTTCATCATTAGACCAATCAGAATAGACAGCAGTTGCTTTACAATAGTGAATGCAGCTGAATAAATAGTGCAGGATTGGCATTTCACATTGCTATCCAACTCCAGCGTTTGTACAACCTAATCCTTACTGAGAGATCTACTAGTAATAATACTATTGTTTCTGACCTTTATTTGATCTGAGTGATTATTGGCTTTGGGTATTAGGTAATTATTTGATTCTTGTACATTGTTCAGGATTGGTATGCACTTTTTTGTAAGTTAGGTGGCAAGGTTGACATATCTGACATTGACAATTTCTCACCAAGGTACGTTTATGACCGTTTGCTTTTCCGCGCCTTTTTTACAAACTACTCATTCATTCTGTCTTGAGATTTCGTCGAGAGTAATCAGTTTTTTCGTCACATTCTTTTGTTCTCGCATAAATTTAACTTTTTTAATTTTCGTGTGCGTGGAATTGTTTTTCGTTGGGAGTGATACTCGAAGTTGTACGAGACACCACTGTATAGCTCTCACGCTCCGACCAATTTCTCCAAGCTCGCCCTAAGCTAGCCCGCCAAGTGAAGTACAGATCTCGAAAGGTATAGTTAGCCGCGTCGCGCCGAGGAATCCTGGAAACGAGTGGAGTAGGCTACACACCCGACTTGCAAGGTTAGTGGTTTTTCGCAACATTCGACACATCCCTCATCCATACGATCCAACATTTCTCACTCTCATTATTCAAGATAGAATCACTCTCGTCTGGTTAGTGTTGATATAATTTCGAGTCACACTAATCAAAAATATCAATCATACAGTCCACTCTCTTATAGATTTTATATCAACCAAGCTGGGAATCGAACATTTGGTCCTACGGCCGGATTGAATTAGTCTAGATTTTCGTTTTGTTAATTTTGTATCATTGTATTGTTCAGGAAAAAGTATTAGAATCGGTAAACTGTCGTTTGTTACCTACAACAATATTTTAAATTCGTTTCGCAAAAAATATTGAGGGTACTTTTTTTCTGTAACAGTCCAACGATCATAAACGTACTTTGTCGTTTTAATCTCTTTGCATTGTCAAACTTGGTTGACAAATAGATTGTCGTGTCAGTAGTCATTTTTAAATTCTGTTGTCAGTGCCGAGTGTTTTAAAACGGTTAAATAGCCTTAGCTTCGTATTTGTTTACATTTGTTCGTGAATAGTTTGTTGTATTCACTTATTCAGTAATAATGGAAAACGAAGGCGCAAACCAATATAGGATCACTCGGGACTATTGTTATATGCGAATGGAGTTGCTGGAATCCTCAGACCTCGAAGGGGTAACGGCAGAGGATATTAACATGATAGGTAAAGACTTTCACTCGGCACAAGTTCACGTATTGTCAGGTATGTCTAAGGCAGATCGTATCACGGAATTCGCGCATACTATTTCGTTTGATAAAAAACTGTTTAATCTTAAGTCTAGGTTGTCAATGGTACATGAGCAGAAGAACAAACCTACTAACCAGTCTAGCAGTATGCTAGCAAAACTGCCAAAGATAGTTCTAAAACCATTCGATGGGAAGTTGGAGAACTGGGTGTCTTTTAAAGAACTTTACGACTCGCTCATACATAGTAGGGAGTTGGCAGAGGTAGAAAAACTACATTATTTACTGTCAAGTGTTCAGGGTGCTGCCTTTGATCTTATAAAGAATTTTCCTTTGACAGGCAGCAATTATAAGGCAGCATACCATGCCTTACATAAATATTATGATAGGAAAAGGACCATTGCCAACACCTACTATGAGAAGTTAGTAAAGTGTGAGTCGTTAAGGAATAAAAGTGCCTCAGAGTTGGAGCGGGTTCATCGGACGTTCGTGGAGAATTTGGCCATATTATCGAGGTATGACCTGCCAAGTCAAGACTTCATGCTCTTCCAGTTGGTGTGGTCAAAGCTAGATGTAACTACTCGGGAAGCATTCGAGCTTCAACTGAGGCCAGATGTTGACATTCCGTTATATGAGGACATCATGGATTTTCTGGAAAATCGTGCTCGGGCATTAGACAACTGCCATGGGCAACCAGCACCCTCTAAGCCAACACAAAAAAATAGGATGTCGTTAATTGTGTCCCCTGACTCCACTTGTGAGTTTTGCCCTCATGAAAGCCATGGTCCAGAAAATTGTCCACAGTTTCTGAAAATGACTCCAGCAAGTAGGTTCCAGGATGTGAAAGGAAGGAGGCTGTGTATATTGTGCCTAAGGCCTGCACATTCGGTAAAAAAATGCACCGTCAAAGTGATGTGTGGAAAATGTAGTCAAAGGCACCATACATTGCTGCATTTTGATGAAGCTGAACCTACCCCCTCTATGTCTCAAGAATCGATCTCGCCCGTGGCCCTGACCACATACTCATCCAGTACTGATTCATTATTTTCAACTGCTGTGATTTTGGCAAAAAATAATAATAATAAATTTGTAGAAATAAGAATCTTGCTGGATAGCGCTAGCGCTTGTAATTTCATGACCCTGTCGTGCGCACGCCGGTTGGGACTAGAACTGAGCCCAAAAGCTCAATCTGTTGATGGTATTGGTCGAGTATCTACCAACACCCTCGGGTCGGTTATGTGCGAATTGAGTCCCAAGAATCAGGATATCTCAACCAACTTGGTTGTGGAAGCTGCTGTGCTACAGACCATTTGTCAAGATATGCCGCCTGGTTTTATTGATACCTCGTCATGGGAACATTTAGATGGTTTGGACCTCGCCGACCCTAGTTTTAATAAACCAGGTCCTGTTGACATGCTTGTAAGTGTCAACATTTTAGCGTCTGCACTCCAGCCTGGTCTAATTAAAGGTGTGTTAGGTCAACCCGTTGCTATCCCTACTATTTTCGGGTGGATAGTGATGGGCGAGTGCACTATTGGCACCGAATTCGCTCGCATTGGCAACAATGCCAATCATCGTAAAAATTGTTTTTTCGTGTCGAACTTGTCCCTAGACAACTCTATAAAAAGGTTCTGGGAATTGGAAAGTGTCGAGCCGCCCAGACCAGTCATTTTATCGAAAAATGAAGTGGCTTGCGACAGGTATATGGAGGCTAATAGTAACCGGAATTCCAAGGGAAGAGTTGTTGTCCCGCTGACCTTTGCTGATCCTCAACATAAACCAGTCTTCGCTAACTCTCGCGATATTGCGTTGAAACGGTTCCTTCACTTAGAACGTAAATTTAAAGTAAACGCCCAGTTCAAATCGGCGTACGTGGATTTTATGAAGGATTATTTGGAGAGTGGTCATATGGAGGAAGTGGACCCTCCTTCTGTCAATGTCGGTCCGTTTTACTATATCCCCCACCATGGTATCCTGCGCCCGGACTCTGTCACCACGCCCCTGAGAACAGTGTTCGATGCTAGTGCTAAAGATGCTGAAGGCAGATCACTGAATGACATGTTGCTGCCGGGTCCCAAACTCCAGAAAAGCATTTTTGATATTCTGATTCGTTTTCGATGGCACGAAGTTGTCTTCACTGGAGATATAAAAAAAATGTATCGTCAATTCCTGGTGGCACCAGATGACGCTGATTATCAACGCATATTATGGCGTGATTCTGCTGATTTGCCTATTCGTGACTTCAGGCTACTTACAGTCACATATGGGGTCTCGTGCGCACCGTATCAGGCTCTTTGGTGCATGTCTCGTCTAGCGTCGCAGTTTTCGTCTCGTATACCCCTCGGCTCATCTGTACTACAACGGGACACTTATGTAGATGATGTTGTGTCGGGTGCTGACTCTGTGGAGATTGCAACCCAAATTCGTCGTGACCTTACGGTAATTTTATCATCCGCGGGTCTACATTTAAGGAAATGGACTTCGAACTCTAAAGAGTTCCTTCGCGATTTGCCGCCTTCCGAATTGTACTCGGAAAACATGTGCAACTTTGAAGACCTTCAGGATCTGTCCTTGAAAATCCTTGGTATGCTATGGATTCCTACTGCAGACCAACTTACATTCAGAACAGCTGCGCTCGAAAAAAGGTGTACAAAGCGATCCATTTTGTCAGACATAGCTCGAATCTTCGATCCGCTAGGCCTTTTGTCTCCTGTAGTATTCCTTGCCAAATATATAATGCAGATGTTGTGGTTATCTGGTGTCGATTGGGATGATGATGCTCCTCCAGTTATTTCAACTGAGTGGCTTAAGGTCAAGAACCAATTGTCGTCGCTGAGTGCTGTGGCATTGCCACGGAGAATGGTACCTTCTTTTACCTCCCTTCAACTTCATGGCTTTTGTGATGCCTCTGAGCGTGGGTATTGTGCTGTTATCTACTGTCGTGCATCGCGCAGCGACGGGATGACTGAGGTCCGACTATGTTGTGCCAAATCGAAAGTTGCTCCTCTCCGCAAACGCTCTATCCCTCGCTTAGAGTTGATGGCGGCTGTCTTGCTGACTGAGCTCATGTCCTCGTTAACCGTCGCCCTAGATGGTCTTTATCGTTTCGATGGTATCTTCGCTTGGTCAGATTCCAGTGTAGCATTAACCTGGATTAACTCCTGTCCTTCACGCTGGAAAACATTTGTTGCCAACCGTGTTACGGAAATTCAAGACGGTATACCCTCCGAATGCTGGCAACATGTTCCTACTACCGATAATCCAGCCGATCACGGTTCACGAGGTTTATTGCCCGAAGATTTGATCCGGTGTCATTCATGGTGGTCGGGCCCCAACTGGTTGCTGAACCCTTGTGAAGACTGGCCGCAAAATTCTTACACTGCCAATGAGTCCGCATTCGAGGAGCGAAGAATATTGACGTTTCTTACAGAAAGCAACACTGGTTTCGTCGACGGACTTATTCACAAATTCTCGTCGTTCTCGCGCATCGTTAATATCGTCGCCTACTGTTATCGATTCTCTAAAAACTTACGGACACCAGTAAAATCAACCGGTGTGTTGTCAACGATCGAAACTAGCCATGCGTTGCAGTTTTTAGTAAAGCATGTACAGGAGGTTGTGTTCGCATCGGAACTCCGTATGCTCACTAAAGGCACCCCAAACTTGCTCCCCAAAGTTTTAAGAAAACTATGTCCCTTCATAGATGAAAATGGGTTGCTCAGGGTGGGCGGCCGTCTCGCGCACAGTGATCTGAGTTACAGTCAGAAGCACCCGCTACTGCTTCCTCGAACTCACCGCCTGACCTATCTTCTAATCGACGAGTACCATCGGAGATTTCTACATCCAGGACCTCAGACATTACAGAGTCTTCTCGCACAGGATTTTTGGATCCTCTCGTCGAAGCGAGCTATTCGTTCCGTGGTGTCGTCTTGTGTAAAGTGCTTTCGTGCCAACCCACGATTGTCCGCACCTCCCCGGATGGGAAATCTGCCGAGTTACCGTCTAAGTCAACTGAAACCATTCTCGTCAGCTTCAGTAGACTATGCTGGGCCATTTGACATAGCCCTTGGTCGTGGTCGTGGCGTTAGAACATTCAAAGCGTATGTCTGTGTCTTTGTTTGCACGGCCACTAAGGCAATCCACTTGGAGCTCGCTTCGGAACTCACTTCGGAAGCCTATTTGGCCTGTCTGAAGCGGTTTATAGCTCGCAGAGGTCGTTGCTCTCGATTGGTATCCGATCAAGGAACGAACTTCGTCGGGGCCAGTAACCTGTTAAAGGACTTAATGTCGCAGGCGGCGCAGGCCGAGAAGGTAGAGTTTACGTTTAACCCTCCTGGTAGTCCACATTTCTCGGGACTAGTCGAGGCAGGAGTTAAATCGGTTAAGACTCACCTCGCTCGTGTCGTTGGCTTGCAACGTCTGACTTATGAGGAGTTTAACACGCTGCTTATCCAAATCGAAGCTCTGCTGAATTCACGGCCACTGTCGCCACTAAGCTCCGACCCAAATGATATTGCGGCGTTAACCCCAGGCCATTTCCTCACACTCGAGCCTTTGACTCTACTGCCAGAGGAGCAGATCCTAGAAAAGCACGTCAGCCCTCTTCGTCGATGGCGGCTCATCCAAAGAATGCACCAGGACTTCTGGCAGAGATGGCACCTCGAATATGTGCATACGCTGCAAC
Source organism: Eupithecia dodoneata (assembly GCA_947044415.1). Taxonomy (NCBI): domain Eukaryota; kingdom Metazoa; phylum Arthropoda; class Insecta; order Lepidoptera; family Geometridae; genus Eupithecia; species Eupithecia dodoneata. The sequence continues at coordinate 6,390,247 of OX345665.1, forward strand.
AAAGGCATAAATGGGTGGATGCGCGTGAGAATATTGTTGTCGGAACTTTGGTTCTCATTGCTAACGAACAATGCAGTCCGATGAAATGGAAATTAGGTCGGGTAATTCAGCTCCATTCTGGAACCGATAATGTCTGCCGAGTGGTTACTCTACGAACGGCTTCAGGAGAGTGCAAACGGCCTGTGGTTAAATTATGTGTCCTTCCTATGAACCAGGACATCGATCCCGATGCCCACTCCACCTAACTCCAGCTGAAAGGATTAGGTAAGTTAGTTTAGGTAATTGTAAATAATATATATTTTTCTCGTGTTAATTGTTTCGTATCGCATTTATATAAATTGGATAAGCTTTGCGGAAAATACTGTGTATTTTGGTGGTCGGAATGTTCAGGATTGGTATGCACTTTTTTGTAAGTTAGGTGGCAAGGTTGACATATCTGACATTGACAATTTCTCACCAAGGTACGTTTATGACCGTTTGCTTTTCCGCGCCTTTTTTACAAACTACTCATTCATTCTGTCTTGAGATTTCGTCGAGAGTAATCAGTTTTTTCGTCACATTCTTTTGTTCTCGCATAAATTTAACTTTTTTAATTTTCGTGTGCGTGGAATTGTTTTTCGTTGGGAGTGATACTCGAAGTTGTACGAGACACCACTGTATAGCTCTCACGCTCCGACCAATTTCTCCAAGCTCGCCCTAAGCTAGCCCGCCAAGTGAAGTACAGATCTCGAAAGGTATAGTTAGCCGCGTCGCGCCGAGGAATCCTGGAAACGAGTGGAGTAGGCTACACACCCGACTTGCAAGGTTAGTGGTTTTTCGCAACATTCGACACATCCCTCATCCATACGATCCAACATTTCTCACTCTCATTATTCAAGATAGAATCACTCTCGTCTGGTTAGTGTTGATATAATTTCGAGTCACACTAATCAAAAATATCAATCATACAGTCCACTCTCTTATAGATTTTATATCAACCAAGCTGGGAATCGAACATACATAATATTGTATAACTTATCCGATTACTACGTTACCTACCTATATATAATAGTTACTATTGTTATTATTTATAAATAAATTGCTGCGCCCTTACAGGGTAAATGTACCTACCTCTAAGCTAATAACACCTAAGTTTTAATCATAAAATTTTGTGGCAATGTACATATATGTATGCATTAATAAATGAATACGAATAGTGATAATATATCTTACTAGATATCGATATTATAGATCTACATTACATAATAATTATAAATTCCACTAATGGATTCTACTGAATCCAAAACTACTTATCTCTACTAATGAAATTCAAAATTTTATAGTTTATATTTCTTTACGCTTACAATTAAGCACTTAGACAAATATTCGACAATACTTTATCTTTATCTATTCACCTCAGTCAGGTTGGGCTAAGTTAACCTTATTGTTGACCTCTGGCAACCTGCTTCCGGTTGAATGAAAATAGAATTTATTACACAGAAATAATGGAACTTGTTTTTGTGGTTCAACATAATGTGGCGAAAGGTCCTGTTATTGTAGGGATAATGTTATTTCTAATGTTATTTCAGTGTGCAAAATTAACCCAGGTAGGATTGTTTGTGGTTACCATAAAATGCTGTTGTGTCACAAATGTTCCCTTCTTAACTAAACTTTTTCGCATTATTTTGAATTATAGAGGACCCTATCGGAATCGCTATCCATATCTCCTGCGCCCAAGATTTCCCTTCATACCTATAATCTACCTATAGCTTTATTGGAACCTTACCGAACCCCCAGAGGAAAGCCATTAGGCATCACGTTCGCAACTGCTGCATGTTGTTTTATTCCCGCAGCAATTTATGCTAAACATCTGATATATTTGGACCCAACGATCGAGCTACACATTTGTATGTAAAACGGGGACAACATCTGTCGTGCCTTCCCACTTGACCTTACCCTTCTCTATTGTTATTTGCCTGTAAGCAAACATGTGCTTTAGGTGTCACTAAGTATTAGATGTCCCCTTTTGGCTTTGGTCTATTTTTCTTATGAATCCCTGTCTGTATTTACGTAACCACAGATTTATCTTTCCATCAAAGTTTCAATCCAAATATTTACAGAAAATAAAGACGATCGTTGTATTAGGCCAAGCACAGTTATTGTCGTCTAGGGTAGCATAGACAAAAACGACATAAAACTGACAACGAATCGTCATCGAAGGCTTAAAAAAAAACGAAATTAATTTCTTCATTACCATTATCCTACGCAATGCATAAATAAATGTATAGTCTAGACTAGACAAATAATAGATATTATGCTAGGGGGGCTGAAATCTAAAACAAGGCGTTCAGCTTGTTAAAGAAACGTCACGTCTCGAATTTCAATAGTATCTATAGATCCAAATTAAAGATATTCGAATGCCATGTCAGGAACAAATGCAGTAAGTAAACCAATGCTGGAGTGGTCATAATATAGCTTGGACGCTAGTAACAAACCGCAGTAGTTTCAACTTTACGACTTGAGCTTTGCCAACTGAGCAGTTTAAAGGTAATCCTATCTACGTATCCTGCTTCTGACTTGAATGTAGGTACCTAATACTAGATATTGAATGCAGCAAGTAGAGAATTGAATGCCTGCTTCATTATTTTCAAGAAGCTCCTGAAAATAATAAGCTTATAAATTAGCAAGGTCTATGATTGCAAATTGTCGGTATTTTAGTTTGATCCCTGAATACGGTGCGGTATTGCGATGCCGCACACATATCGTATGATAAACGTCTAGAGTTGTCTTTTGCACCGTCGAAGTCTTCATCAGCGGGCGCGCGGAAGTACGCAGTAGGTACGCATTTACAGCGTAATGGTCAAGAGAACAAGGCTTAAAGTGTTAGAGACAGATTCGCTTAACAGTAGGTTAGTAACTACGAGCTGACTACGAGTATATTTTTGCCTCTCAATGCCTGTCTAAATCAAACAATGATGTTCAAAATTACTTTTATTGCGAATAATGTGTCAGTTTTGGCAATCAAAATTAAAAATATCGACCGGATACGTTAACTTCGTTTTCTGAGATCCCTGAAAAAATGTAGATACGGGAAATTATAATTATTAACTCTGGAAATTATAAGTATTCTCAGATTCACATAGTGAAAAATGCCAAGACATGTCTGCAGTTCCTAGCGCCACCTAGGGCTGAGTAAACTAAACTTAGCTTACAAGAAACTTGCCTTCATGTAGTGCGAGGGTTGGCAAAGATATTCCTGCCGACAACCCCAGCGATTCACTTATAGCACGAGAGTATTCTCAGAAGTTCAAAGCTTCTCTCATAGATGGAGTTAAACAGGATGGAATACTACTTTTTTTAAATGATTAAATAGTGGGTAAGTACCTATTTAGTGCTAAATAAATAAACCAGAACATTCGTTAGTTGTAAATTTGCTTAAATCTAATCGCAATGGTAGATAAGGCTATCCACGCAGATTCTTTGTAGATGTGGTGCCTGCATCAATTCTATGCAACGATCACGGCATCGTTAAATATAGACCAGACAAACTCATTGCCAGCAGTATAATAGGGCTTACTATCTGTGAGCTCATTTTATCGCTACAACAAAAGAGTTAAAAATGAAATTAAGAACTTTCTTTTGTTTTTTAGCTATAATTACAACAGTACACAGTGACAAAACTATCGGTGCGTGAGTTTTCTACAAATGCTTTTCCGCATCACAGTTAGACCTTATTACAAGTTTTTATTAAATTTTCCTATAAGTATGTGTGGGAAAAATCTTGCAACTGAATTGTAGACTAGTTATCCTCAACCGATTATTATCTTTAACTTTGCGCTTCGTATTATAAGGTGCGATTTTCGATGACGGTGGGTTTTTGCTGGAAGCTGCATTCAATGTTGCAATTACTGCTGCTTCTCTAGACCAGGAGAACCCATTCGTTAGTAATGTGATACGGACATCACCCGGAGATATCGCTGAAGCTGAGAAAGCGTTGTGCACACTGCTTGAGGTGAGTGCTGTTGAAGTTTTAATTGGTTAAACTGTTGAGCTAACGGGCTAAGTTATTGCTTGCTAGACTGCTCTTGAAATAATTTATAGTGCGGTTCTTTTAGTGAAGTTTTGAAACTTCTGACTTTTTGTTGTTTTTATGCAAGAGTTTTGGTAGCGTCTTTAGATAGTAGAATCGAATTGATTTAGTTGAAAAACTCATTAGATTTTTGAACTTTCAACACTCTTCGTTTGTTTAATTATCAACTAGAGCTCCTCTACTCATTTCGATTGTGATAATACTTTACTTTATACATATTATGATAGATATAAGATATATATCTATCATAATATGTATATAGATCTCTCTTGAGCGATAAGATCGGCAATTGTAACTTGTTTTTTAAGTATTTATTTTATAATGTTCTTATATATATTAATATGTAAATATATATTAAGTGTGCAATAAAGTATTATCTATCTGTAATTTATAACATTTTAGAGCCATATCTTCGGAATATTTGGTCCTACAAGAAAGGGGTCATTGCAGCACATACAGTCGATAGCCGATTTTATAGAGGTACCGCAAATCTTGGCCGAAGCAATGGTAATGCAGAATCGCAACTGGTCAGCAGTAAATCTTTATCCGCACCACATTGCTTATTCACAGGTATTTTCACATGACATTGACTGTCCAGTTGGCGTGGCATGCAGGAATAATATTTTTGTATGTGTTTTCGTTATTCAGAAACCAGGTAAGTTTTACATATAGTATTTTTTCTTAAATGGAGATCAGTTTGTATTCGAGTAACTACAATATATAATATATATTTTATTTACTTGTTCCGACAGCACCCACTGCGGTAAAAGGCCTTTTCACCTTAATACCGTTACCTACAAATATATATACATACAGAATAAATAAGAGACGAGAGTCATTAGAATGCTTTTAAAATTCATTGCAATGAAGAAATTATTTATAGCAGTTATGGACGGTGGATGAACGTAGTATGCAAGAGCCTTAATTTATTAGCGTATGCACCCGTATTTTAACAAAATGTATATTTTAGGTTTTCGTCGACATTATAGAAATGAAGGGTTGGACAGAATTCACCATAATATATGAAGGCGCTGAACTTTTACCATTCGTAGAAAATTTACTGAGCATTCAAGATTTAGATTCGGGAGAAAAGATTTTGATAAATGTTATCCAATTACCTGATGGGGATGATTTTAGGTCGGTATATTATGCAATTTATTTAGTCTGACCTTGCAAATAAAAAATTCTTAAGCAATAAAGTAATTATTTTTGTGTTCCAGAGCTCAATTGCAAACAATAAAAAAATCGGAATCAGTGAACTACGTAGTTAATTGCGGTATAACAAGCTTAGAAGATTTCTTAAAACAAGCACAGCAAGTTGGCATAATGTCAGATGAGCACAGCTACATAATCATGAATCCTGACTTCCAGACTATTGACATTGATCCGTACAAGCATGGTGGCTCTAATATAACTGGTAAATATTAAAAAATAAACTATATCTCTGTGCAAAACTATCATAATTATAACAAAAGAGAGAAAACCAACGCACACACACAACACTATTTTAGATAATTGACAACACAATCGAGTTGCTGCCCAAAACTGAGGGTCTGTTTTTCTTTCCCTTATCTCTTATCTTCCAAAGACCGCAATTTCTTCAATTACTTTTGCCAAACAAGATTTGTCTCCATTTTTATGGAATTAACCTTATGGACAAACAATCCATCAAGATTTCAGAATGGTATTGTTTTTCAGGGATACGCTTCTTCGATCCAAGCTTGGAAGCCATTCAAAACTTCATCACATCTGTGAATGAGAAAGTAGTGGAATTATCTGAGGGAAAGATAGAGAACGCAATCTCGAAGAATGGCCTGACTTTGGATTTGGCTTTGGTTTACGACGCTGTTACTTTGTATACTTCGGCTCTTAATGAGATGGGACTCGAGGAGGGCGCTAATGCTACTTGTGACCGCGATGAAACTTGGATGTTCGGCTCGACAGTCATTAATTATGTTAAGAAAGTAAGCAAACTTTACGAGGCAGTTTTTACTTAAATGACAAAAAGTACTGATTTTTGCATAAACGAAATACTGACCGATATATAATTTTTATACAATATTGCGTTAAGTTCATAAGGTTTTAGTTTTCATAACCAGGCCTTTAGGTTTTTCATAGACACTTGCGACGCGCGCTAATTTAAATAATTAAAGAAGTAACAAATTACGATTCGGAACCGCTTTGAAACTTGGCGCCTTTCTATACTCATCTCAGCTCTCTTCGATAAAAAACCTGAGATCATATAGAATTAACCGATTTTGGACGATTGTGAACGAGCTTGACTAGATTTCACATTTATGCTTTTGGTTAATTTTATATTTCCGGTGAAACCTAGAAGTAGGAACCTAAATGTCTGGCAGATTTATTTATTTATTTATTATTTATTTATTTTTACAATCTTAGGAAAACTTACAGCTAGATAAAGATTTGATACAAGAATATTTAACTTAAGGCCAATTAGAAGTTTCCACAAATAATTTGAAAAAAAAGCAGCAATTAAGAAAAAAATTACAGAAAGTAGACGATTTATATTATTAACTTAAAAGAAAGAAAAAGTTACACACACAAAAAATATTTATAATGAAAATACATGAAAACTGACTTCAATTACTTTGTAAAGAAATGATTACCTAGTAGGCGCTTAAGCTGAACAGACGTATTGAAAAATATATAATAGATATTAAGGTACTAGCCTTACAAATAAGATATTCATAATAAATAAAATAAACACCTGTTGCCTGATTTTTATGTTGCAGATGGATATCGATGGTTTAACTGGAATTGTGCAGTTCGATGAGGAAGGGTTTCGATCATTGTTCGAAGTTGATGTGCTTGAAGTTATGGCACATGGACTAGAAAAGGTAACAACCCAAAATAGTTCAAATTCTCAAACTAAATAATACTGATTAACTACATATATCTAGAAGACTGTAAGATACAACAACTGAAACCGACGGCCGCTGGGGCAAACGTGTTCTTGAGTGGAGACCACGACTCGGTAAACGTAGTGTAGGACGCCCTCCGATCAGGTGGGATGACGACCTGCGAAAGACTGCAGGAAGATGCTGGATGCGGCAAGCTGAAGACAGGGTGCTATGGCGCTCATTGGGGGAGGCCTATGTCCAGTAGTGGGCTGCTATAGGCTGACGATAATGATGAAGAAACAAAAGTATTTTTGGTTGTGGTTGAAATATAAGCAATTTTTATATTATTGTGCATTTTTTTTCAAGGTCGGAACTTATTCAGATGAAGATGGGTTCACTGACACCAGGGTCATCATTCCACCAGTTGAATCTGAAGGCTCAGATTCAATGAAAGGAAAACACTTTATTGTTATAACATCTTTGGTAAGACAAATCAAATCATGATGAGAAAGCTTTTACAGTTATCTAATTATATTGCAATGTAGCTGATTTTCAGCTGTTGTCTGAATCAGCCATTTACAATTAATAGATGTAGGTAAATAGTTAATTTATCCGCTCCCATAATGACAAATCTAGGCACCTATCTATACGTGTGTATCTAAACCAAATGGATGGCGATTTTGCACGTATATGTGACGGCCTCTGTGAGGCGGTCTGTGAAGAAGGCCCGCGTGCAATGCAGGAGGTGTTCAATTCCCGCCTCTGGACAAATGCTTATACGATCTGCAGATATTTGTTTCGGGTGTTCTGGTGGTTTTTTAAGTATGATAAAAAATATCTATCTAAGTAATATATAGTATTTTGTATATCAGTTATCTATTACCTATAACACAAGCTCTGCTTAGCTTCGGGTTAGATAATGCTTTGTAAATTTTCCAGGCTTAATTATATTTATTGATTTAAATTGTAAATTTTCTAAATTTTTATTTTTAGAGTGCCCCATATGGAATGCTAAAAGAATCATCGCTAAAGTTAGATGGGAACGATAGATACGAAGGCTTCGGCATCGAAATAATAGACGAACTGGCGAAAATGAACGAATTCAACTTTACCTTCGAGATTCAAGCAGATGGAGTTTACGGATCTCTCAACTCGAAGACTGGCAAATGGAACGGCATGATGGAAAAAATCATGGATGGAGTAACTATTTTTTACCTGTTTGGATAAATTGGTAGAACTTCCTGATAATTGAATACTGCTAATGCCTTCTGAATGTTTGTATCCGCACCTAGCCTAAGCAAGCACCCTAACTCAAATATTAAGACTGGCCTTCCTCGTAACCGATTTCCTCCGTTAAGGAAAACACAATTTGTTACAGAGAGCAGATTTTGGCATAACAGACTTAACTATAACATCGTCTCGGCAAAGAGCGGTCGATTTCACTAGTCCATTCATGAATCTTGGAATAACAATTTTATATAAGAAACCTACAAAGATGCCACCCAATTTGTTCTCCTTCATTTCTCCGTTTTCGATGGGCGTAAGTTTATTTTGTGTTTTTGTGACATAAGCATTACCTGAAACTCTATTCTATATTAGTCAGAAGGGTTTTTGCTGGTTTTCTGCGAAGAAAACTTCAATTTCATCATAGCGAAGAACTAATTTAGGTACAAAGTTACAAAACTCAAAGCCACCACAAGTGTCACTACAAATGTTCCATTGCTTTGTTTCGCTTAAACTTTGTTTAATTTTATTTCAAGTTTTCTCTCATTTTCTAGAAAACTTTATTGTGTAGTTCTAGAATAATCCAACAATGGTATACATTTTAAAGGTATGGACATGGCTGGCACTTGCATACGTAGGAGTATCAGTGCTTCTATTTGCGCTGGGCAGGGTTGCTCCAGAAGAATGGCAGAACCCGTACCCTTGTATAGAAGAGCCTGAGACTTTAGACAACCAGTGGACGTTTGCCAATTCTTTCTGGTTCACTCTTGGAAGTGTGCTGACCCAAGGTTCGGAAATCGCACCCATGTAAGTAGTCTTACCTGCCTTAAAGTTTTTAGTTATAGATAACTTGTTACAACCTCGTTGGGTACTTACCTACTCGTAGTATAACTTTTTTATTATAAATATACACATTGATTGATCGTGTATCTCGTTTTTTAACTTGTAGGTAATAGGTATTATTTATTATACCATGGTGTTGAGTTACCTTGGTAACATTGATCATTGATTTTTAGCTGACGAAAAACATAACAGGAAAGTTTATGTTCGGCTGATGTATATATTGTTTATGCATGTTTGTCGATTTGTCCGCCAATATGGACCGATTTGGAAAATTCTTTTGTATTATAATATCAAATGGAGAATGGAACGAGGGGGTCCCATAAAAAAGTTATTCCCGAGGGATCAGTATTTATCCCGAAAAACTAAAATAAAAACAGAGTAAATAAAAAGGACTATGAAGTCTTTTAGTCTTACATTTTTAGTTAGTAAAAAATCTAATTATTTTATTGTTGCCGTAATTTCTTTATTGTTTGATAAACAAGGTTTTGGTTAGGTACATTGATTGTTCGTATGTAAATTTACTATTAAGCATGCAGTTTTTACCTATAACTGGTTGTGCAATTACCTGTATTTATAAGATGTATTATTGAATACTTTTAACTAATATAATTAAAATAATATTAAAGCATCATGAAAACTAAAAATCAAGAAGGTGCAAAGAATACATCCAGCTGTAACATGAGTAAGGGTACAAAAACAATTTGCATAGTTCAATTTAAAAACATGGCTTCGAACGTGCCGTCATAGTTATGAAAGGACTCTATTAAAGCGACAGACTTACCGCCAACACAGAGCAATCCCTCGGGAGTATCGTGCTCTTATAACAATGTACCCACCTTATTCTATTGAGTTTTACAAGCAAAGTGCCCAGGTAGACATGGAACCCAGACAAAGTTAAACTAAGTAAAGGTATATCGCAAATAATTTTTAAATTATTATTTCATTAGCTACTTACTAGCTGCGCCCCGCGGCTTCTCCCGCGTGGAAATCTAGGTGTCAAATGGTTTATAAACCATCCTCATGAATCACTCTATTAAAAAAAATCGCATCAAAATCTGTTGCGTAGTTTTAGAGATCTAAGCATACTCGTACATAGGGACAGAATGACAGCAGGAAGCGACTTTGTTTTATACGAGTATTATGTAGTGAACAGTAAAACTTATTGGGATGAAATTCATTAAAAAAAAATTCATACTTTATGAGAAGTATAAAAAAAAACAAATTTTATACTTGAGGTATTCCCGTAAGTAACGAATATTATTTTCGAGTGGCTTCGAACAGATAGTTTATTTCATAAAAAGGACAGTTCTTTGACCAAGGTAGTAGGTATCCATTCTTATTTGTGTAGACAAGCGTAAGAAATGCCCTTGACATTTCTTTTTTCAGACAATGCCCTTATACAGCTGCATTTATATATCTTGACATATATTCTTTATTACAATTCAATTCAACTAATTTATTATTATTTTACTGTAATAAATATTATCTATGAATGTTGTATTAAATTTTTAAACAAGGCATGTCTGTCTTCTTTTTCTAAAACACAATCCCTTATGGTGTTTCCTATATCAAAATCAATGTGTGTTTTATAATATTTTTTTTATTAAATTTTTATGTACAACTGAACGACATCAAGTGTAACATGTGTACCTACGGAGGAACTGCATAAATGAAATGAAATGAAAGCAGATAATAGTAAAAAACAGAGAGTTCTATACTGGGCATAGAGTCTATTGTGGTGTTTACGATGATATTGATATTTTCAGAGCTGTATCTACCCGGATGGCTGGCAGTATGTGGTGGTTCTTCACACTAATTATGGTGTCTTCTTACACTGCTAACTTAGCTGCATTCTTGACAGTTGAATCAAAGTTTTATGCGATTAAAAGTGTACAGGACTTAGCGAACAACCCTTATGGAATGACTTATGGTGCTAAAAGTGGTGGTGCGACCTACACTTTTTTCAAGGTTTGTAAGGTATATATTTGATTACGCTAATTATATCTTGAATTTAATTTAAATCATTCGTTTACAGGAATCGGATAACTTGCTGTATCAGAAAATGTACAAGTACATGGATGATCATCCTGAATTACAACCATCCAGCAATGATCAGGGGTTAGAGTGGTAGGTAGGAGCTAATTGGAACATTATTATCTACTGACTAGCTTGAATCAATATAGGATTCAATAGAGAAATCAACAGACGAATGTTCAAAAAGTAATAAAGCATTATTATTTATTGCTTTTTCAACATTCGACCTCACCTGATGCAAAGCGACGATGTAGCCGACGATGTATCACGAAGGTCTGAAAAATAACTTCTTCTATAACAGTTTTAGGTATATTAATTTACAGGGTGAAGGACGACAATCAAAACTACGCATTTTTAATGGAATCTACATCAATTGAATACATGGTCGAGAGAAACTGTGACGTCGCTCAAGTGGGAGGCCTTCTTGACAGTAAAGGGTATGGCATCGCTATGAAGAAAAGTGAGTAGCTTACCAAAAAAAGCTGAACAGCTTACATTACCTAAATCAAACGGCATGCGCTTATTCAAGATAATTGACAATGTTGCTGATAAATCACAGGGAATAGAATTTTGTGTGGTTCTGGTACACTCAAGCAACGCTTGTTCGGTTTAACCTAATGGTCTACCAATTTAGTGCAGGAGTTAAAAGAGTTCTAATCAACCGCCCGTAATCTAATGTAATAGCAGTCATATTCTGTTGCTTTTCAAGATCCTTTACTGCAACTTGTTTTAGATTCTCCATACCGCCAACCAATGAGCGAGTCCATTTTGCAACTGCAAGAGCAAGGGGTAATAACGAGGATGAAAGACAAATGGTGGAAAGAGAAAAGGGGTGGTGGTGCATGTGCTGTAAGTTATCAATTGATAGTATCTAGTCTGGTAAATCTAAAAATGAAATTATTTTTCTAAAAAAATTTACAAAACAATAGGTAAATAGAAATGTTGATCATTGTCACACTGAATCATCTTAGAGAAATCAATTAATACATAATGCTGGGAACTATCAACAGCGTCTAACAGCCCCTATAAAGTAAAGCTTATGTTCTGGTTGCTGCAAATGTAACAAAACATGGTAATACAGTACGAATATCTTTACAGGACGACGCTGAAGGTGGAGGTGAAGCTCAGCCTCTGGTTCTGGCAAACGTGGGTGGAGTTTTCATTGTCCTCGTGGCCGGCTCAGCCTTGGCTATCATTTGTGCCTTCCTTGAAATGGTCATTGATGTATGGATGATATCACATAAAATGAAGGTAAACCTATGGCAGGGAGCCATATTGAAATTAACTTTCCATACGAAAAAGTAACACTGAATTACATGGATTGATAACGGCACATAAAAATAATGTACAGTTCTATAATTCTTTGACTCTGGCTCTATAATATGTTCAAAATAAGAATGAAGCCTGAGCAATGAAGCTACCTGGTCCAATAAAGCTAAACGAAGCTTTGTTTTATTTATTTTTCACAGTGTTTTTGGTGTCATACATTGTTAACTTTGACCATATTCCAATTCCGAAATGATAACCGATATTTCCTTTCGCCAGAAATGCATGACCCCGTGTGACCCCAAAATGCATGGTCAAGCCTACCCTTTGTTCGCCAAATTAGCCCCTATTGAGACCAATGATTTGCTGCCGGATTTTTGGTGAGTAATTGCCTGCTGTCTAGTAACATCACATGGTGAAATGGTTTTCTAAAATACAGAGAATGATTATGGTAGGTATTTATTTTAAATCTTCTTGCAACTCTCAAGCTAAAAATACATTATTTATAGAGCTCATTTAATCCTATTACTGGACAAAAGAAAAAGTATTTAAGGACTGATCAAATTAAATAATAATATTTATTTTTTCAGGTGCCTTTTATCGAAGAATTGGTAGCAGAGATAAAGTTTATCTTCAGCTTCAGTGGCGATACAAAACCTGTGCGTCACAGAGAATCCACAGGCAGTGGATCAGGAAGCTCTAAGAAAGTAGACCCGGAAGAGACTGCTGAGAAAGAAGAAAAAGCTGCCGAGTCTTCGAAACAGGAAGACGAAGACCCGGCCCCTACGCCGCTGTCTCGTAGATCGACTTACTCCAGACACACGCTTCATCTCAGCAGGAGGCAAAGTAACGCTGTGCAAATGGCTAGAATGAGGAAGCATAGCTTCAGAAATTAATGAAAAAATTAATGCTTTCGACATGACTGTAGGTAATTAATTAAAACATTATTGAGTAGGTAGTTTTTTGGATATTTCATTACGTTAATTTCGACGCAGTCATCGAACGAAGACCAATCTGCAGTTTTGCAACTTTTGACTAAAAAAACATATAAATATCGTCTTGAAAGACTATTATTATTACGTAATAATCGCCTACTCTGAAAAACTAAAACAAAACTAGCATTATAAATTCAGTCACAATAATACGAAATAAAGTACAGAAATAGATTGAAGCTTTGCGTTTCGGTCACCGCATTCTAGTCTAGCCGATTCCATAAATAATTTACAAAGACCAAAGGATAAGCAAAATACAAAATTAACTTTAATGAGTTGCGCTCAGTCTGTGTCAGATTTCTTTAAATAGCTCTACCCTGTGTAGAGCGGAAGTTGAGAGTTCAAGTCATGTCCTATAGAAGTTTTTGGGATATATAAATTCTTAAGGCAACCTCAGTCAAAAGTTGATCTTCGTTTATCAAAACGTCAGAAACTAACTTGTAACTTCATCCACTCTTGACCTCGTTGGAATCCGACCTAAATTCATCTAGTCAGTTAATTATAAGTGTTTGAGAAATGTGGGCTTGTCGGTCCTTGTAACATGTCCAGCTGAAGAGGGTCCCTAATGAAGGCTCTGCTTGATTGAGAGGCGGAATCTGTTGAGGTCATTCTTAGAAGTCAACGCTCTTTTGTGGTGAGTGTAGGTATATGTTAGGTGATAGTAATTCAAGAAAATTAATTAAATAAAGATATTTATTACCTAGTAATTAAAAACTTGCTTGCTTGGGTTGCGTAGGTAAGTAGGTTGGGTATGTTAAATTTTGTGTGTCAATAAACCCGTTAAATTTCTTATTTTTGGTTTTGTTTGCCTTTTACCTTGTAGTAAGTATTGTTATACATGGTGCAACGAAACATGTGTACAAAGCCGAAAGGGGTGACTCTGGACCCCGAGGAGATCAATTTTTGTTCTAAGATTTTTCTTATTTCGAACATTTCTTTACATTAAAAAAGAGTATTTTTCTTCATATTCATACGTCTACAGTATTTTTATTGTTATTAAATTTGAAACGATTAAAATATTTTTCTGTGAGAATTGTTTGACCAACAATGAGTTTGATATAAAATCATAATAAACATAATTCCAATATTTTGGAACCGACAGAAATCACCCCCTTTCGGCTTAGTCCACATGTTACTTGGCACCCTGTATATTCCCTACCTTGAATGTGTATTCATTGAACACAAATTCCTGCCCGAATCAGATTATTCTGTGGCCTTTATAAAGTTCTTGCAGGAATTTTCTTATTTTCTGTTTGGAGCCATTTGTGTAACTAATGGTAGCACTGGGTACACTATGAGCGATCGCGGTCTCAGGTCGGTGTCCATTTGCAACAACGCTGAAATAATGACGGCATGAATCAACGACACTATGACATTCTTAACAGAAAATTTGTTGCAATAGAAACCTTTTTATTCTCTGAAATAACCTACAGGGCGCAAATTTTCTAGACATGATATTTAAGTCGGGAACTAATACTATGAAGCCGACTTTTGTTTGTATATACAGGACCTACCTAACTAATAGGTACTACTGCCATTCTCAATGTACAACGCTTGCAAAGTGGTGGTCAAAAATATTTTTTATGCATCGCAGGAAATAGCTCAAAACTGTTGACTAAAAATCGGCAACAACACAACCAATCAATCAATCAAATCATTTATTTGCTGTAATATAGGTACAAAAGTTCTTAATTAAAAATGGTATTTCCAATACATTACTACCTCATCGAGGCGTGCAAAATTAAGATAGCATGCAAATGTCACAGTAGAGTTTAGTAATGTTCTAACCTAGGTATATTGTAGATAATTTTACATATATAATGTCAAAAATCTTAAAGTAATAATAGTAATAGTAAGAGGCGAAAAAGTAAAAAAGGTAATGTCAAAATTTATCTGTCATAAAATCGTTAATATTATAATAGCATTTGGTAATTAATAATTGTTTCAATTTAGTCCTAAATATATTGTCGTCAAGATCTTTTAATGATTTAGGTATTTTGTTATATATTTTGCATGACATACAGACTACACTTTTTTGTAGGAAAGCTGTTTTACCATTAGGCATTTGGAGTTTACTGCTATCACGTCTATTTCGCACTACAAAATCAGACTTGCGTGGTACAACAACAATCGGCCATGTTTAAATCATTGTATGTATAATTATATTCCGTTAAGCCAGAGTATAAAGTGGTAATTCTGAATTTCGGATGACACGGAATAATTAAAAAAAGATGAGTTTACATAAATGTTACCAGAGATTTTGATCATTGAATCAGTAACGTACTAAAAGCCGGCTGTGAAAGATTTTCCTTTATTCACTAAACTTTCCGAGAGGAGCTGGATGCGGCAAGCTGAAGACAGGGCGCTATGGCGCTCATTGCCTATGTCCAGCAGTGGACTGCTATAGGCTGATGATGATGATGACTAAACTTTACTTTAAAGAATTTCTGTATGTTTGATAGATGGTTTGATACGTTGATAGCACAGCAAATAAGCCTTTCAGCTGTTTTTCTCTAATTACATTTCATCTTACTCGTACATTAACCGGTCTATTAATCCCCAAGCTTTGATAAATACAGAAAACCGTCTATCTGGAAAATTTGCGATTACTATGCAAATAAGAGGTAGGAGGAGGTATCAGCCAGGTACGAGCTTTTGATAACCAACAAGGTATCCAAGTAGATAAACTATGTAAATAAACTTTTACGGCTCTATTGTATTAAAAGAGGTAATAATTTGAAAATCCAGGTACGAATCAGAATTATTTATAAAAATAACAAATTTTTTATTTGCATTTACAAAACTACTGACATTTTTTTTTTACTGACTGGCTACATTTTAAAATCCCTAAGATAGGTCCCATACCACTACGAACCCTAACTACTAGGTACTCTGTTGTAACAGAAGGGTTTTTTCTTCTAATAAATATTCTGCTAGTGACTTCATTCTAACATATTCTTTACAATTAAAAAAAACAATGCTGGACATTCCACACAGCATGATCTAGCTTGAGTTATGGGTACTAGACGACTAATGTACTTAATACATTACTTTAATAGTAAGAAAATACCTGGCACACATTTTTGCAGATCGTACAAAAAATTGTCGCAAGAAGGGATCGAACCAAAAACCTCCTACGTCGTAGGCGGACCTTCACCCGCCGCACCAAATCGATCGTTAATTCAGCTGTAAGACCGTCTCTTTGCAAACGCAATAGCCAAGCTCCTATTAGAATGTCTAGAACTATGCGAGTGGCAAGTCTTGTGCGTGCTAGTAGACCGTCCAGACCGTATAGATGGGAGAGACAAGATCTCATCTTTCCCTTCTGCCTCAGCAAATGCTTCATCACTGCCGTCGACTGGCTTCAGCTTTCGCTTGACTGGTTTGACGTTACCGTTGAACTGGAGGGCGAATTTGAGTTCTTCTATAAGCTCTTGTTTGAATGTTGTCTGAAAATTATAAAAATACAAGTTTGTAATTTTGAGGTATTATGTAGTTTGACAGTAGTAGTAGTGTAGGACGCCCTCCGACCAGGTGGGATGAAGACCTGTGAAAGACTGCAGGTAGATGCTGGATGCGTCAAGCTGAAGACAGGGCGCTATGGCGCTCATTGGGGGAGGCCTATGTCCAGCAATGGACTAATATAGGCTGATGATGATGATGATGATGTAGTTTGTAGTTAACCCGCTTACATTCTTTATTGCATGGTACAATAATAAAATAAAACATTAAACAAGAAAACTAACGCCAAAGGCGAGCTTAACTCTAAGAAGAGTGTTAGTGGGAGAGAGAGAGACAAAGTTAGAAAAAATATATTTATACATATACCTAATTCATAAAGAATTTGTCAAATTACGATAGATTTTAAAGCCCATATATAAATGTTTTTTTTTGCTTTTATATTGAACTTGTGAGCGCCAAGTTTCACGCGAGGCCTCATCCAGTTAAACTTACGCTATACTTCACGCTCCGCTTGAACACCCCCCAGAACATATCCAAGATGCAGATCAGCAGACCCACGATACATCCCCCGCCGAGGACCACGAATGCACCCAGCATATGCTTCATGCCAAGCTGCTTCTGTTCTTCATCTTGCTTCTCCTGGAAATGGCAAGAATTTTTTAACATCACAATGCGACGCAAATTTTGGGCTCGATTCTCGCCTCAGTAAAATGTTTGCACGAGTTGCAGTTTGTTTTGGATGTTCTGGGTGTTTTCAATACATAATAAAATAAAAAACCTAATATACAAATCGCTGCTGAGCCGCGGCGCTAAGGTCTAACTTCACTGTTTCAATTGATCACGTTTGATTTAGTTTAGCGCTTCAAACGAGTTCAGCGCATTTTACGAAGTTGAAACCGGTTTTAGCTATAACCGAATTCAAGAGCTGTCACACAATAGTAACTACGAATTTAAACTCGATCAAGCTGAGCTTCATTTCATTAATCTTAGTTTGGCAGCAAACCGTGAAATAGGGCTTAACTAAACTAGGTACATTAGGACAATGATACATATTTATACAATAATATGTAGGTAAGATACGAATCACTTAATTATACTAAGCAATTTTTCCACAATAGAAATAGCTGAGGGGCGTTCCCTTTATTGCGAGCATCGGTCAATGCTTGGAGAACAAAGGCACCGTGGGTATAACGCAAGTCATTGCAGTGCTAACTACTAACGTATGTACTCTTCAGTACATACGTTAGTAGTTGCCCCCCTAGCATGAATAGCCTAGCAAGCATTCATTTAGGCTAAAAAAAAAGAATATGCCATTGCGTAAATTATTGAAATTAAAGGCATTCATCTAATCAATGCCTTGATTAGATGAATGTCATGGTGTTGTCATAAATATATGGTATACTAGGTGCGCCCCGCGGTTTCACCCGCGTGGTGATAGTTATTTTGAATAATATACAATATAACTTTATAAATTGTGGACTATGTGTTATTTTGATGTATAAGCTATATTATTGTGAAGTTTCATTAATAACCATTCAGTTTTTTTACGTGAAAGAGTAACAAACATCCATCCATCCATCCATACTTACAAACTTTCGCGTTTATAATATTGGAAGGATATGTACAGGGCATATGTCGCCGTCCCCGGAGAATATAATGGTAACTGCAAAAACACAACTTTTCAGGAAAAATAAAAAACATGTTTTTATTGATTACTTCATAAATACTGGACGTAGACTGTTGGTTGTCAGCTTTACGAAAAGCTTATTTTTTATGTGTTTGGAATGTTATAATAGAACACGCGTAGGATATGCCAAAAACGAGATATTTCGAAATTAAGAAATTACTGAAAATCAATCGCCATCCAAGATGTATAATGTCGATTACCATTTTATTCATAGTATTTCCTAGCCAAAATCGAATATTGCACCAGTGACTTACCATTTTATTCCACGTTTTTTTACAGTAAAAGTGATAATGATAATGCTTGAATACCATCCTTTTCTCGTCAATATAGTCTAACTTTTTTCTGTTAATGGCTTTATTTGGTTTTCCAATAAAACTATAACAATGGTAATCAACTTTTTCTTTATATGAATAATTGCTTTAAATTAACGAAATTACCTCAAAATCTTCATGAAAGCTAGGCTCAGACTTTACATAACACAGTCATGATCATCATCATCATCAGGCTACACTAGTCCACTGCTGGACATAGCCTAATGAGCACCATAACGCCCTGCCTTCAGCTTGCCGCATCTAGCATCTGCCTGCAGTCTTTGCAGATCATCAACCCACCTGGTCGGAGGGCGTCCTACACTACGCTTGTCGAGTAACACAGTAAAAATCAGTATCTTGATTATTATAACGCTTCTCTCAAATGAAACAACGAAAAAAACAGAAATCAAAAGGAAAACAATAGTATTTTTTGTAATGTACCCTAATAGTCTTACTAACAATTCGGTATCCATTTAAATCCCTAATTCTGTATTGTGCACAAACAACTTATAGCAGAGAGTATGAACACAGGCGAGCTTAACCCTATAGATAGTTTTCTGCCAGCAAACCTTCTAAATCAGAGAAAAGCGATTGCAAGGGACCGGTAGAGAACCTACTTCCCTAAGGAAGTAGGTTCTCTACCTCTTGGACCTTGTTTTTGTGTACCTAAGTACACAAAAACAAAACGGGCTTAGATGTAATATAATTTTAATCAGTCATATTAGGAACATGATCACTTAATAATTAGCTAGGTACTTAAAATACAGGAGCGACATCTCAATCATCATCAGTGTCGACATCATTGCTTCCAGAGCCAATACTAGCATACGTCAGGGATTCATAAAAAACATGATAGTAGCTTGGAATATCTCTTGCTTTACAGAGGCTCATAAAATCGTCATATATAGAGCCTTGCTTATTTGAAGCGGCTCAGTGTATAACACTTGTAATTCGGGCACATAGCGGGGACTTGGGCTTGCTACTGTCTGGTACCCCGTTTGCTTCGTGTCTTTTTGACAGGTTCTGTATTTAATCTATACTAATATTATAAAGAGGAAAGGTTTGATTTTTGGTTTGTTTGTTTGTAACGAATAGGCTCTGAAACTACTGGACCGATTTGAAAAATTCTATCACCGTTAGGAAGCCTAAATATCCGTGGTGAACATAGGCTATATTATATTTTCAAAAAAATTAGGGATCCTTACTAAAGCTCCAATAATGTAGCCAAAGGTTCTAATACCCGTGCGAAGCCGGGACGGTCCGCTAGTTGGGAATATTCAGCATCGAAGTTATATTTGTATTTTAATATTGATGGCTGTGAATGGGAGACACTTCCATTATTTGTGTTTATAATACTTTTTGAGTCTCCTCATCTTTATCTATATAGTATAGCGTATATCATTATTGAGTTGAATAATTTTCACGAGAACATAATTGTATTATTGTTTAACATACTTCAATGTGTGAATACAATATGATAATATTACAGTACAACTTTATTCTTGTAATTTCAGGCATGGGTAGAATCGTCGAATAGTATTGCAATTTTTTGTAACTCCGCGAATAATGGTAAAAGAGTTACGAAAAAAATTGAGCAGATGTATAAGCACCCACAGATCTCAAAAATGACAAAACACTAAAACTAAGGTAGTGGCGATTACCATTTTATTCTCCGGGGACGGCGATGTATATGGAAATTTTCATTATTCTAGCCTAAACAGTAACTTACGTACGTAGTCACTAGACGTGTCTTTGCTAGGGGTTGGCAAATACGAGGATACAGGCGACTGGGCCCATACATAACTAGGACCGCGTTCCCAGTTACGTGATCACATTTTTGAATCGGTCGATTGGGACCATATACCTAATTTTCTTTAATGTACAGTTAACAGAAAAATCAAGTTACATAACTCAGGATTTATTTTATGTAGTATTACAGATACATAATATAAAAAATATCATATTATTTCCACGTGATTATAAGGGTTTTTAGTTTCAGAAACTCCTATCAATATTCATTTAAAGTAGGCAAGGATAATAACAACGATTGCTTTAACATACCGCACATTTGCCTCCGCCATGTTTTTCTTTCCACCAAGTATTTTTCAATTTTTGAATATCTCCCCTCTCTTTCATCTTCAGCAATGCATCATCTATGTATAATTTATACGGTGACCCTGGAATTAAATAATGCGCATAAATATAATTTACGAAGACATTTCGAAAGTTGGTTTTAAGAATGTTGATTTTGGTAGACAAGATACTTGATTTGTTATCAGGCTGCATTTCCGTATCCTAAACCCATCACATCAGCCAATGTCAGTCCACTGCTGGACATAGGTCTCCGCTAACGAGCACCATAGTGCCCTGTCTTCAGCTTGACTCATCCAGCATCTGCCTGCGGTCTTTAGCAGGTCGTCATCCCGCCAGGACGGGGCGGGGGCGACCTACGCTACGCTTACTGAGTCGTGGTCTAAACTCCAGAAGATGTTTACCCCAACAATTGTCAGTTCTTCGCAAGATATGGCTGAAGACGTACATTGTAATTAAATAAAAATGCACTTTATTTTACCTCTTTTCATTCCTATCGCGTAGCTTTTTGAGTCCAGTAAATCTCCGACTTGCTGTAAATCGCAGTGCCGCTCGATTGTGTATTCTATTGATGCAGATTCCATAAAAAATGCATAATTTGATGATTCAGTCCTGAAAATAATCAATATTTTTAAGATGACACAAAAAAATTTTACGTAATGTACCCGAAATAATATTGTTTAATAAATTTTTTATTCACTTATTATTTCACTATGTTTCTATCGCGTTACAACCATCATGGTAACGGGAATACATCATCATCACCAACCTATTTTAGTCCACAGCTGGACATATGCCTCCCCTACGCCATAGCGCCCTGTCTTCAGCCTGCCGCATCCAGCATCTGCCTACAGTCTTTCGCACGTCATCCCACCTGCCCGTAGGGCGTCCTATATACGGCACTACATCTGTGTACAAATCCTATATCTTTTTCAGTAGACAAAATGATCTTATTGCTGACATAGAATACTAACAATAATTACAAGTACTATTTTAAAGGGTATTTATCTCGTTTATTTACCTATTTTTCCCGACGTTTCAACAGGTTTACACACTGTTGTGGTAAATATAATAATAAATAGGCAATTGAACGCGATAAATAGTACTTGTAATTATGTGTTCTGATCGAATTTTTAAAATATTTAATACTCACAATAATAATGATACATACAATATCTAAAATCCTTAAAATAATAATTCATGGAATACTTATAATAATAAAAGTTTGTTTATAAGAGGACCGATTCTAAGACTTAACTCGGTAGTGCCTAAATAATGTAGTAAGTAGCAACAAGGTATACGTACTTTTCAACCCCATATTCATTTTTCTTAACCAGCCAGCTATTCGCTACCATTTTAGCATGCATCGCTTTAAACTCCGGTTTAAGTGAATTCTGAAAAGCAAAAGTAAAGTCAAATCTATTATTTTAGCAAAAAAACATAATGAATATTATGCATTAAGGTGCATATGCCGATGTATGCTTAGATCTTTAAAACTACGCAACGGATTTTGATGCGGTTTTTATAATAGATAGAGTGATGATGAAGAGGAAGGTTTATAAACAATTTGACACATAGATTTCCACGCGTGCGAAGCCGATGTGCGCAGCTAGTTCATCTTATAAAAACAAAATCTTACATTAAAAAAATCTATAGTGGTGCCAGTGTTCTTAGCCCCATACTTTATCGTGCTAAGGCGATAGAGGTCATCGACTGTTTCAAAAGGCATGTCATTCTTTTCGATCGTCAGGAAGGCCACCAATGTACCCGTGTAAGAGGCCACCATAACCAGAGTAAAGAACCACCATATGCTGGTGATCATACGAGGTGCTAACGCGCTGTAACAAATAAATAATGCTTGACAATCCACACGACATCATCTAATCCCCAAGCTAAGCAGAACTTATGTTATTGGAACTAGATGACTAATATACCTGCATACGTAATATACATAAGGCAAGTAGATAATTTTTATTATACATAGAAAATACCCAGAACAGCCGAAACAAATCTTTACAGATCGTCCAAATATTTGGGTAATGCCCATAATCCTCACGCGGGAACGTGGGTGGTGGATCGCAGTTCGGTGGTAAAACTACTTCTCTTTAATGACTTACATGGGAGCAATCTCAGATCCTTGCTGCATCACAGAGCCAATGATAAGCCAGATGGAGTTCGCGAAGCTGAACTGATTGCTGAGTTCCTCAGGTTGCTCAATGCAAGGCACGGGGTTCTGCCACTCCTTATTGGAGATACGGCCGACGAATATCATAACTACACCCAGACCCACCTGGATTAGCAACATGTTTATCCACACCTGTGAAAGTAAATAATGTATCTTTTGAAATAAAGAAAGAAAATAAATTTAGAACAAAAATATAGTCAAGGAGTTACTAGAACCCTGTGTGCAAGAAGGATTTGACTCGCCCAAGACGATGAGGTTTTTATGCACGGAGTAAATACTATTTTAAACATTCTGTAAGTAAACGTTTGGTTATGTGTTTCCCGTCATCAGATTTTTATTCTGCCTTCTGAACAGAGGTTAGTTCGAATTTCGAAAAAGACCTTATTGTTACCTCGGATCTTTTTAGTAAAAAACACTGATATTTTGAGGTTCCAAATTCAAAATATGTATGTATGGACATTATGACCACGAAGACTCGCACTAAGAGATCTCATTCGATTTGTTTGAATTTGGTAAAACGTTCACCTTTTTCGTCCTCTATCGGCTATCACTTGCTTTCGTCTTAATTTGCATGTCTAAACTGTGATATACGAGTAAAGAGTACGAAAATCTTATTCTATGCAAATAGTGTTGCCAAGACTCACAAGCACATATCACTTATAATCATTAATTAGGTATTCAAAAATTATCAAACCTAATAAATAGCTGAACAACTCTATACAAGGCACAACAAGAATTAAGGACAATTTACACAGCATCATCTATCCCCGAGCAAATCACAGCTTATGTTGTGGGTATAGTAGTAACAGATACACGTAATACAGTAAAATCACGGCAACAATCCTACCCTACTGAATAAGAATAAGAAAATGTTTATTCATAGCATAAAAAAATTAACTAAACTAGATATTAATTACCCAACACCATAAAGACTACTGGTACTTTACCTCTTTAGAGAACACGGCCATGAATGAAAACATCGCAGGAGGCTGTTTGCTAGGCTGCTTGTAAAGTATGCCGATGCCCAGAGTCATGAATGGAGTCGAGAAGTCGATCGCAGACTGTCTTTCCGCTGTCATTGTGAAGTCACAGATGGCCAAATCGGCTTTCTAAAGGTATAATAAGTACCTAAATTACAACTCGTATTTATTGCTTTCTACAAACAGCTTCTTCTACTAATATTAGAAGATGTGAAAATATTGTCATATAAAAAACAAAATCACTGAACGGCTGTTTGCACCCATGAAATTATTTAACAGTAAAAAAATATTTCTTTTTTTTCTCAAACAAAACGTGTAAAGAGAACCAACCAGAACCAAACCAGAAAGCCAGAAGCTTTATTCATATTTTTCTGCATAAGCCAGTAACCTATTACACCTATAGTCGGATTATTAATTATTTATTTATTATTACTCACGTCCTCAATCAGTTTCTTACACATTCCATTGAACGATCCATTCTCCTGTTTTTTACCGTAATCGGCCTCGACTTCAAACTCATAGCTGAACCCAAGCATTGTAGAGAGCTGGTCTATGATGTCGATGGTGAACCCTTCATACCGGTCATTGCCTTGCAATTGAGAGCTTGACTTCTTTTCGTATCCGTAAGGTTCAGTCTGAGATATTTAAGGTAAATTAATGGAGTATACACATTCACTATAATTCGATGACACAACAGGTTCGTGTGAAAGTGTATATCGGACTTATTTAAGATTTCCCTCCTGAAAATCCCTCCTAAACTGAAATAAGCCGAATATCGTGGGCAACCGACAGTGTTTTGTCAACTTATCGGCCAACCCACGACTTTGGTGTTGCTCCATTAGATCGAAGTAGATCGTACGTAGGTATGTATGAAATTAAATCACACGAATGCTATAGATACATTTATATGCGAAATTTTGGATGTTTACTTACTACTAAACAGCTACACTATACTATAAAGCTACTACTATTTCACACCTGTAATAGCATATAGGCAACTATTTATCCCGTAAAAACGAGTGTGAAGCCGCGAGCGGAGGCTAGCTCTAAATACTGTTTTCCAAAGGAAAACTAGGACTCTTTAAAAAAAATGAACGCACGCATAAACCTATGAAAATAAAACAAAAACTAAGGCAGAGCAGATGTAACTAACCACAGAAATCAACACTTTAAGGGTTTTGTTTCTCAAAATGGATTCTTCGCCGATTTCCACGTCAGGAACGAAAGGCTGAGTCATGTTCAATGTGTTATCTATCTTCCATTGTCCGATCTGAAGCAAATAAGAACAATAGTAGCTACAATTATAATTCACATACCTACATAGCAATTTTAGAGCATCTAGCGCAGCGCTTTTTGAATGCCTCCCCTGTGGTCTCATTTCAATTTTGTCTAGTTCTGACAAAATTGAAATGAGACCACATGATGATGTGAGTGATGATGAGATGGCATCCATGAGAAAACCATATAATTCTTAAAAAACTCATTTTCGTTATTAAGGAATTTGAGGTCGGCTTATAGTTTTTTAAAACACGCCAAATTATCAAATAACTGCTTGCGTAGAGCTTCATTCTGGGCATTTTCCACGAGTATGTGATAAACGTCTTCAACTTATTACACAACTCACAATTAGGCGTAGGACATTTTTCATCAAAACCCAAATGTATTGAACAGAATTGCCATCGAGGCAACGCAGCGAGCCAGTGCCTTGTGGTCGCTGCAGGTTGGTATTGATTGGATCAGTTGAGCTAACTTTAGATAGTGCCTAAGTCAACAACTTCGTTGTAATTTATTCACAGATAACTCGGCGGCACTGCACTTACGGTTTGGTTTCCAGATGGGGTTAGCTCCAAAATATCGAAGTGAACCATTGATCTTTGACCCATTCCATCAAACAGTAATGGGCCTGTTAATCCGTCAATTTTGTTCTGTAAATTGAAAGTTTAATCAAAAATTTATGTCAAAAGGGATAATCCTCCTGTTACAAAAGGGTACCCCTTTTGTGATTATCCCTTTTATTATTCAGATTCTAGCTATTATTGAGCCCTCAAAATGAATCAGAGGACATAGTAATATAGGAAGGAACCTACCAAATTTCGCATATTCCTTAAACTTACAGTTTTCATGATATTGAGCATAGTAGAACCAAATCTCCAAGACGTGTATTCCTCACAGCTAAGCTCGCTAGCCGTTATCGTCGTGTTTATTTTATCCAACGTGACGGAGAATATTTTCACAGCGTCGTATATCAGCATTACTTTTGTATTCAGCTGTTCTGGAAGCAACTGCATTTCCTCGCTGTTGTTGAAGGCTAGGTTGTATTCCGCTGTGAAGCTCCATAGCTCGACGTTGTCTTCGAGATTTACTAGGCGTAGACCTGAAATAGATGGAAGTGATGGAAGTGAAACCTTCCTCTTTAAACACTATCTATTTAAAAAAACCGCATCAAAATCCGTTCCGTTGATTTAAAGATATAAGCATACATAGGGACAGACAGACAGCCGGAAGCGACTTTGTTTTATACTATATAGTGATACTGTCTATACTCTCACCTGTCATATTAACGCCTCCATATCTGTAACGCTCCATGTCCAAAGAGAATAGGTCTGGTGATACAAAGACGTAGGAGAATTCGTCTGACATCAGCCCAGCCTGTTGCGCGTGTAGGAGTAACTGCTCCAGGTTTACAGAGAGGCAGTCGACTACGAAGTTGGTGTGGCCGTCCTCTTTGGCTTTTATTAGAACATCTCTGAAAATGTAATTAAAAAATATAGATTGGTATGACACTGCGACGAAAATTTCAAATAGTGAACAAAAAAATTAAGTGAACGGAAAATTATAGACACTTTATTTCTTATTGGATAATAATTTATAAACACTAACTTTTTTTACAAAATGTGACTTGTCTAAGTGCTTATTTTGTAAGCCTAAAGAAAATAAAAACTTTTGAATTTGTATTTAAATTCCACTTAATCTCTCCAAACTCGCACCCACATGCGAAGCCGCGAACCACCCGCGAACCATGAGTGTGGTGAGGATCCCATCATTTTTGTCGCGACACTTCGCGCGCATTTGTCCCTTGTATACGAAATTTGTTGGCTTTTTGTCGACAAAGTGATTAAGCAAAAATTTGAGAATGTTCTTCCAGCAATCGTCATTCTTTGCATGCGCACTGGTTTAGGTACCCTTTCATATAATTTTGATACATGACATGGCTCAAGCCTGAATGAAATTGAGCAACCACCCATCCAAACCAAGCTTCTGCGTACAGTATAGACTCAATAAATCTAAGCTTAGCAAAAATAAAACCAAGATTTTGTTCTTTCACGTAGGTTTAAGACAGGTACATTCATTCTAGACACCTAAACACGACGTATAGCATTTGTCTGTACATCACAAAATAAATCGCTCAACAAAAGTGTCCTTTGAAGCTCTGTTACTTCAAACGGGGTTGTTTATAAAAGCACCCACGTAAAAGTGAAACGCTTGCAATTTGAGTGAAAGACACCCACTCGAAAAACCGCAATACCTTGAGGGAAAGGAAAATACTAGTCGCATTGCATTTTGTTGTGTACAATTTTAAATGCGAAGAAAAATAGAAATACGACCAATGATCACATTAAAGAAAATGCATATTGTTAACACAGGCTCTGTTTAGTTTGGGGCTAGATGATGCGGTGTAAATTGTTCAGCATTATTGATTATTTTGTTTGCGGAGAAGGGCGTTGACTCCGCTACACAGTTTTTAAACTTTTGCGGTAGTTCACCTACAATTGTGCCCTATACAATAAGTTTATATTTCAAATAAAGATTTTTTATTTTTTAGTATTATTATTTAATTACCTACCTGTAGTCATCACCGCCAAGCTCCCGGACGGTCACCGCTTGTCGTTCAGAGGTGTTGCCCATAAGTAACAACTCGCTGACTTTGATCATACTGTAGCCTCTGTCGTACAGAATTGTGAAGTTTATCCATTCTTTGCAAACTATTAACTCTTGCAATGCCTGAAAATAGAAAAAAAAATTGGATTTTTGGATTTTTCGAAACCTTTACAATCGGGAGAATAAAATAATTAAGGTCTTTTGTCTTAAACCTTACGTACGGAAAAGCAGTTATTTGATTTTCGCACCGCAGCGTGATAAGATAACACAGATTACAAAATAAAGAACCGCTTATCCGTACAGTCTGGTTGCATATTGCGTAGTGATCAAGAGGTCAAAACTTCAGAAATGAAATAATATCTAAAATATTTTCGACTCTGACGAGACTAGAAAGAGTAACTCATTTGTTTATCATATAATTCCTAAGAAATTAAAAGGATACTTGTATTCAGTGAGAGGTAAGACAGAATTTTCAGTAAGACGGAGATAGATAGAAAACAATTTATAATACCACACAAAACAGAAAACAATACAGAAATAAACAATAGAATAAAGGAAGTATCACTGAGGCCTTATCCCACCCTCCGAACCGCTTCCAGGCAACCTTAGGATGGACTGGACATGAACGAACAATATAGACAAGATGGTCTGTCATATGACTACGCTATACTACTGAACGGATTAGGCTGCAATTGTGCTGAAAATATATATTTTATTCCGAAAATCACGTGTGAATCCGGGGGCAGAAGTATTATTATAAATGTAAAACGTAACCCATCAAAAAACCATCTGCTCAAGATATAACTTCTTGGGATTTCATTGCTCGTGAAATCACGAGTTACGTAGCAAAATGGTCCCCTTTTTAGAGTAGGCTACTTAATCCTTTCAAGGTTTATAATATATTTATAAAAGAGAATTGACCGAATAAACATAATAAGCATTTTATTCCGTTTGAAAAGGTTATTTATTGTACTGTCTTATGTATTTGTTGTTGATTGGGATGTTGATCATTGTAGTGTACAATCAACAGAAGAAAGTAACTAAGGTGTTCCTAATGAAAAAAAAGGACTCTCCAAACTGTGATGTTTGTGGAGTCCTAGATGATGTGCACCACATCTTGATGGATTGCGTCAAGTTCAAAGATCAAAGGGAGGCACTGATGATTGAACTTAATTTAAATAGATTTGATTTAGGTACATTTATTAACAATCTAGCGGAACCAGATTCAGCAGCGGTCATCTCATTATTCAAAATTTTTATGCATCGGTGACTGCCTTTAAAAATAGCTACAATTTATATGTTTTTATTTTGCTGTTTATTTGTTTTGTTTGTTAGTTATACGTTTGGGTTATGATAGGATGAAAGTATGCCAGTACTTTACGAAGTAAAAGTCCTTAACAATAAATTTGATTTAAAAAAAAACTAAGATGTGTGATCCGCGTGTCTTGAGTGCATGTCTTCAATTTTGATCTTTCCGTGTTGGCGCTAGTTTTTTATTGTTGTTTATACTACGTTCTACAAGAAATAAAACGGAAATGCAATTGCCACAATCTCGTGCCAACGCGAAACGGTCCACCTTAAAATGCGATTTGTGACTTTATAATGACCGTATTTCAGAATATCGATCGCATATCTGCATATTGATATTTATATTAACTACCGGTAAAACCGTACCGTAATACGACCTATCGACCTTGTAGATAACATCTTCCCGTTGCAGCCGATCCAGTGCCCAGCGCCATTACAACGGTGAAATTTGACTTAAGGGTCCGGCGACCCTCGCTTGCAAAAATCGCTCCGAATATCGCGGTCCCTGTTTAACCCTTGCGCCGCGCCACATGCGTGCGCGATAGCAATATTAGCCGTTCAAAATTTTTCGTTTGATCCGTAATACCAAAAATTATGACTGAAAACTTTTAGTATTCTTCACAAAGTATTGTTATTCTGTAACTAGACAATATAAGCTATGTTCCTTAATAAATAAAACGTAAGATATTGATGTTTTTAATACGAAATAAATAGCAAGAAAACATGTCCATTTTCGCATAAAAATGTGCAAAATGAGATTGGCTTTCATTTCATTTTAGGTAAGTATTTTAAAAAAAAAATAACTATTTGGGAACCTAGATAAATACTATTTTAATACAAATAATGCAATATTATAGTGGAAATATGCTTGAATTAGAAATAATTTTGGTATTACGTTTGTATGAAGAATTCGTCTCTCCGGAGGCCCCTTAACTTAGCAACCTTTAGCAACTGTCAATTATCCGCTCCGCTGTTCTCCAAAAACGCTTTACACTATTGATAAGTAAACAAGCTAAAATATACTTACTAAATTTATTACGTTTGGGCTCGGGAACATGCTGAGAATGGACCAGTTCTTGGACAGCAGGTCTGTGTGCTGTATCACCACGTGGGGGAGTTCCAGCATGTCGCAGAGAGCCTGGATGTTCTCGGTGGCTCGACCACCTACGCCGTCTACTATACCCATTACTTTCTCCTGGAAATAAATAAAATAATGCTGGACAATTCACACAGCATAATCTAGCTCCATGGTAAGCAGAGCTTGTGTTATGGGTACTAGATAACTGATATATGTACATAATACAATACATTACATAGATAGATATTTTTTATTATACAAAGAAAACGACCAGAACACCCGAAACAAATATCTGCAGATCGTACACGCATTTGTTCCGAGGCGGGAATCGAACCCGCAACCTCCTGCGTCGCAGGCGGACCTTCGCCCACCGCGCCACATCGGTCGTCAGATGAGGATATAATAAGAAACTATCAAATAAAAATCATGTACTTCTTCTAAACTGTATAAGTTAGTAAACTCACCGAAGCCAATTCACAGACACTGTTGGATATTTCGAGAATGTCGCCATCTTTTTGGACCTCTTTTATGATTGTACTGAAT
Organism: Eupithecia dodoneata; assembly: GCA_947044415.1. NCBI lineage: Eukaryota > Metazoa > Arthropoda > Insecta > Lepidoptera > Geometridae > Eupithecia > Eupithecia dodoneata. Next base: position 6,421,063 of record OX345665.1, read on the forward strand.
TTGAATAATCTTGCGCTTAATATTAATGTCTCTTTTAATTCTATGTCATCCTGGTAGAATATGCCTCCTGGAAATAAATACATAAAGCCAAAGAAATTAAAGTCAAACAGTAAAAAGTCGAGTTCTTGTCGAAGAAATGTCTCTTTTAATTCTATGTTATCTTGGTAGAATTGGCCCCTTGTAAGAAAATTAGTACATAAAGCTAGAAAGGTGGTAAATAATCTAGATCTTGTCGAATTATTTTAAACGCCAAATAAACTTAATTGACAAACTATGCAATACAATACAATACAATACAAAAATACTTTATTGTACACCAGATACAGAACATTATGAAAGATATTACATGTGACAAGTACAATGGGCGGCCTTATCGCTTAGAAGCGATCTCTTCCAGGCAATGATGCTATGATGCTATAAATATTCATAGTTATGTTTATTCAGTTCATAAAACAATCATATCTGAGTTATTAAAAATAAATAAATAAGACATTTTCAACTCACAAAAGGCCACCTCTTTCGAGTTCGTTAAAGTCCTCGGTAACATTTTCATAACAAGCGCTTAATTGTAACATAAATAAGATTCCAAAGCACACCCACCTAAAACTCTGTCTTTTACCGCGTCGGTTTCTTCCTCTTGCGAAATAACACATGGTGACAACAACAGCGCAAATAACAATAATGTCACACACATTTCACTTCTTTCCAACCACTCCGAATCACCACGAATCTCCGTTAATATTAACAAGTTTACACTACATAGTTTACATTACAAAGTAATTATAAAGCTAATGTTTTAGACTACGTAATAAACGTAAGCTAACCGTTCTGTAATGTGTTTGGAGTGAGATTGGGCGAGCGCGCGACAGCAGCCGAAATAATCCCGCGCCTATATTTAGGACAGATTTTCCACAAAACGACATACTTTATAACGATCGTCTGCGAGCCAGATTGGTTATTGACGCGCTCTGGAATATGCAGCTTCTTATTTGTTCTGAATAAATAGCAGGTAAAAATTTTGCCTTCAAAATTTACAAAAAAAATACTTTACGAGATTTATTGTTCGAGATTTGAGATTTAGAGTTAAATCCAGTACCTTACCACTGGTTCGCTTAAACACAATGTTATCATCATCATCAGCCTATATTAGTCCACTGCTGGACATAGGCCTCCCCCAATGAGCGCCATAGCGCCCTGTCTTCAGCTTGATGCATCCAGCATCTAACTGCAGTCTTTCGCAGGTATTTTCTTAAAGCAAATCAAATCAGAAGAATAATCGTTCGGGTAATAAAGTGTGGAAATCATGATTACGAAAGTCAATGGAAATGATTTAAGGTAAACAAAAACCAGACAAGCTACAGACACCGACTTTATAATTGGAACGAGTTCAATTATTTTTACATTCAATAGGTACTGTTCATTTCGTTTTCTTTCCATCATTTCGTCCATCATTCGAATTGAATATTAACTACTGTTATTACAGAAAAACCAATGAATATTGAGTTCAACAACGTGTCACAATCGGTGGTATTTTTTCTTGTCAGACAATATTTGATATATGAACACATTTAGGTAGGTATTCCAAATCAAAGTTTAAATTATGCAAGTAGTCAAGTAGTCACAATGTTCAAATTCACTTTCATTGAATACAAGGAATTCCCAAATACCTTAGTGATTTTACCCTGTCTGAGTGAAAGCGAAATCCAAGGTTGGACTTGAGAGCCAGTCCCCAAATCCAATTGTTATATATTTCGCAAAGCATTAGTATGCACATAGCGATCAGTGTCAGCCGTTGACGCATTGGACGTGACACACATTTCAGGCTAGACCCAAATGCCCGTAGTGTTGGCGACGAAACAATCTGTTTAGATCTATCTTTACAGTTCATTAAGCGACATCTCACGTAAACTTGCTTTAAATTAAAGCTTGAAGCTGTAAAGCTATTCAATTTGAGATGTTGTTATTAAAAACTCAGTATTTAATTAATAATAAACATCTAAAAATAGGTAGGTAATGTTGGTTCAGTAAAGAGAGAATTAACAATTTGGTTGCATTTTTGTTACACAAAGTTCTCGCAAAGTGAGGTTGCAATAACATATAAAAATTATGACAAAGCCGTCGTAATAAAAGCCACAGCCCGACAATAAAATCTCGATCTTTACTAAAAACTTTCTACAATCAACACTTAACTTAAAAAGTAAGTTTTACAGTCGATAAAGTCGCACCTCTGTGCATGCCCTAAATAATGCCAAATGAAATTTACAGTCGATCGATGAAGCTCAATAAAATGTTTACGAGCTCTGTTTCGAAACTTTTGTTTACGCGTGTGAAGTGCACGTTGCTTCATTTGGTCGCGAAATTGCAATTTTATTGAGATACCTATTGCCTACAAGTATCTTCCCACGCGTTTATTTGATAAAGTATGTTCTCTTAATCATTTTACTTTACATATGCCCCTTGCTTTAACCATAAACGAAAAAGTCTGTAACTTACAAGTTAAAGTGAGTACATACAACATAATTATTATTATTAGACTCTGTGCACTATTAATGTCCCACGCATATGACTTTTCTCCGTTGAGGACAAAAAATAATTCCGTCTATAATCTCTAAGTAGGCCGGCCATATCTCGCGAAGAACCGACGACGGCCGCTGGGGCAAACGTGTTCTTGAGTGGAGACCACGACTCGGTAAACGTAGTGTAGGACGCCCTCCGACCAGGTTGGATGACGACCTGCGAAAGACTACAGGTAGATGCTGGATGCGTCAAGCTGAAGACAGGGCGCTATGGCGCTCATTGGGGGGGGGGGGGGCTATGTCCAGCAGTGGACTAATATAGGCTGATGATGATAATCTCTGAACAACATACTCCTATGAATACAATTTTTCCTGTAAGCTTGATAAAATAGCTCTCGTTAGTCCCAACATTTTGCGAGCCTATAGATTTGCATCACTATTTTCAAAAAGAAGCAAAATAACAGATTAACTGGAGATAAAACAGCTTGTGACGAGTTTGGCTCCAACTTGAAAACTAACAACCAAACAAAATAAAGGTTTCTTGATGGGTTCTTTTCTTTACCTTATAAATAATGAAGTGAATAAACAATCACCTTATTTCCTAGTTGTATTTGTTTGGAATTTTGTGACGAGGCGTTGCCAAAACTCCTGTAAGGTAAAAAAAACTCCTCTAACTAAGACAGTTGTGTCACCGCCGCGCGCCGGTGAGAGAACTACTAACTATCGGCTATTTTCTCGCTCAAGAAACGTACAGTTAGATATACATTGCGTGTAACGGAAGAGATGCATATACAAATAGTTGATCGCTGACTGTTCACACTGCTCGGCGAGAACTTGCTTCACTAGTTTGTCGCTGGGCGACAAGAGTCAGGAAAATAACACTCGCTTAGCGATCAGAAAACTCACGCCGAGCGGTCATTTCTCTACATGCGGACTGTCGTTTAACCCGGCCGCCCCGCGAGCGAGTGATAGCCGAGCTACACAACTATCGGAACTACGTACTCGCTCCCCTCTTCACGCCGACTCGTTACTACATTCTCGCTCTGCTCGCTACTCGTTCATCGTTCCCGGTGAGACAACTGCCTAAAGGAAATAAAGCACGATATTGATATTTCCTCTCAAAAGATCAGATGATGTATTAATACAACACATTTACCATAAAAAAGCAAATAATTAAAAACACAATAAGCACACTAAATTGCCCTAAAAGCATCGGCAATACTTGACTCCTAAGTGGAAAATAATCATAGTAATCCCTTGAAATAACAAATATCAATTTCCACTCTAAATATAAACGAGATTTTTCAATAATGGCCTATCAATTTGCTTAAGCCGAAGGGAAATTTAGGTTGAACCTACTCGTTCTTATATATTTTTTCCAATATAATCCGATGGAAGTCTTGGGGGAAAACCAACAGGCTAGCTAGAGCTTTTTGTATGTAGACGTACCTGCGTGTGTATAGTTAGATCCTTTTTAGTTTTTCATAACAATGTACCTAGTTAACAAATGTATGATGAGACCCCAGGGAATTATTTGAAATATTTAACAGAAAAGTTAACCCTTATTATTTTTTTATTTCGCGATCTTATGATACAATTATAACCGACGGCCGCTGGGACAAACGTGTTCTTGAGTGGAGACCACGACTCGGTAAACGTAGTGTAGAACGCCCTCCGACCACCATAGCGCCCTTTGCCTCGTCGCGGTCTCCACTCAAGAACACGTTCACCCCAGCGGTTCTTCGCGAGATATGGCCGGCCTAGAGCCACTTCAGCTTGCCTATTCTTTGAGCTATGTTGATAACTTTGGTTCATTGTTGAATGTATTTGTTACGAATCCTATCATTCAGAGAAACTTTTAAATTAAATGAGTCTTTATATGAGAACCAAGTGAGTTGAACATAAAAACTTAAACATCTAGACGAGATGGTGTCGTATGTAGCAAGTTCCAAAGAAAGCACAAAATTTACGAGGAGCTTGAAAATATCAATAGTGCATCATGAAGGATAATCCAGTTTATTACACGATCATGCAAATCTATGTCTACGACGGATTGAAATAAATTGATCATAAATAGTGTCGATGACCTTAGTTTTATTGGTTCCCGCCAGCAAAGTAAAATATAGGAGTTTAAACCTATTTGCATGAAAGTGTTGTTCAAAATTTATGTTGCTTTGTAAGCAGATATTGATATTCAGATTAAAACAGTAGCAAACAATTTGTTTAGGATATACAATAAAAAAATATCAAAGAAAATTGACAAAAGAAGCAATTTCGCAGAATGTTTTAATCTAATGATAAGGGAGAACGGGGTGAACGGAGGTACAAGTATTTTCAACATAAATGATAACTCCAATTCCCCTATGTTAGCTGTGCCGTATATAAGGAAATGAAACAAAAACATTTTCATTTTAATTATGAACCAGCGCCAATTCTCGGTTATATTAATTTGGTACCTACCTACACACTAATGCAAGGAAAAGTTACAGAGCACAGCTGAATCCGCGATATGAAACTCGGGCAGTCGTTTCCTGACTCAGCGAAAACAGTGAACCAAATCTAGAAATACGCCAACATTTAAATATTTTAACTTGTATTTGAGTTGCAAAATTAGTACAGAATATTTTCATACACCTTTCTGTTTAGGTACTCTAAAAATTCAATACACTCCATACAGCTGTAAAGTGGATTTGTACGGGCAGATGTGACACTGAAGTCTCATAAAAATAAAATATAGGTCTTTGCTGTAAACGTGGCATACACTTCGGGGTGCTATCGAAGGTTTGCGTCTAGACAAAGCTGCTTCTCAAACCTGATTCCTATATTTTGTACAAAGAAAATTCGAGAAAACTTCTTAAGCTTTGTCATTGTAAAAGGTACCTAATCCTTCAATACGAGTGAGATTTGATCCGTTCAGACATGGAGACTGTACACACATCGCCATCTATCTGAGACAAATATTGTCTTAAATTAGTTTGAACTAAGGAATAAAGTTTGTTTGAAAACACTGTGTGGGTACACAAAGTTGGATGAGACATCCATTTTACTGACACTTGATCTTTATGAAACGAAAGTGATTGCTAATAACGAAGAACTATTGGTTTTCGACCATTTAATCAAATGCGTGCTCCATCTTGTGTGATAGTGGTCAACGCTTACCAGTTACCAACAAAAAAACTTTTTGTAAAATTAAGGTGCTTACGGCATAACTTAATTTTGATTTTGTGTGTTACACACACATTATGGTTTACTTAATTATTTGAAATTAATAAATAATTAAATATTGCTAGACAACACAGCATCATCTAGCCCTAAGCTAAGCAGAGCTTTTGTTATGGGTACCAGATAACTGATATACATAATAGATACATTACATAGATAGCTATTTTTTATTATACATAGAAAACGACCAGGACACTCGAAACAAATATCTATAGATCGTACATAATACATAATGTGTATGACATATGTATTATGTATGTACGATCGGGATATAATAATGTAGGATATAATATGTCCCGAGGCGGGAATCGAACTAGCGACCTTCTGCATCGCAGGCGGACCTTCGTCCACACGCCACAGAGGTCGTCAAAAAACAACGTAGTCGGGTAACTAATAGGCTTCAATTTACTTAATCTTTCTGGACTCCAGTTTTAACCTCGTATGTTACACGTAACCGAACTCGTGCCAATAAAACACTTCCAAATCTATCACTCAGTTCACGACTTTGAGCTATCTATTGGGTAGCTATTAAACTATTTACGATTGAAAACAAAGCTAAGATACGGAGCAACTTTGCTCTGTCGTAAATCAATCATGGAGCAAACTGCAAATCGAAAACCCGAGAAGAATATTGTGGTTTGTTTAACAAAAGTAATTAAGAAGCTATTTAAAAATTATATAAAAGTATTATTTGCCTTAATCTCATTCCTACAAAGAGAACAAAAGTAACATAATTATAAAGAAACAGTTTTGCTTATGGAAATCTCGCTTGCTTCGGTATTTTGTCCCATAAATTTAGTCCCATAACTAAAACCCTGATGGTGTCTCGCCCTGAATAACCAAGATTAATTATGCCATAATAATAGTACTGGTTGAATAATATTGAGTGTAGTATTGTAATTAAAATTCCCTGTGCATTGTTTCTTGCCTTAAGTCTCGGTCTGAATAATTCCCTTTATGTTCATAAACCCGTAGGATATCTATCACATGACCTACTTGTGAAAAGAGATGCGATAGATTAACCAGCTAAAGTTACCATGCAGCTACCATGGCAGTGACGGATCAAAATAATAAATAATAATATAAGCCTTTATTCAGATAACTAACAATTTTCCTTAAATCTAACTTATGTTATCTGCACATGTTATCTGTTTGCCCTAGTTTGGCATAGGCCTCTTCCATCTTCTTCCACTCATTTCTATCCCTGGCGGTTTTTGACCATAGTTTTCCAGCGATAGCTTTTAGGTCATCTTCCCACCTCTTAAATGGTCTCCCACATTTTCTCTTGCGGTTTCTGGATTGCCAGTTTGTTATTGTTTTGCTCCACCTCTCAGTTCCTCTTAAGGTGTGACATGTCCATCTTCATTTGTGTTTCCTTATCACTAATGTGATATTTTATATTTTTGTTGCTTGTCTGATGTTCCTTACTCTGTCTGATTTCTTTATGCTTAACATACAAATAGGATTTTATATTACTTACATACCTACCTGCCATCTTCCAGGGAAAACATAAAGATTAAATATCCAACATTTTCACGATCATTATTTGGCCTCAAAGTTGAGCTTCATTAATGGATCAATAAACAGATGCATAAATTTTATACCTACCTAAACGACACTTACGAGTGAAAGTCAAAATTTAAGTCTAAATACGAGTATCTAGATATCATCCAAATGTCTAACTGCCATTAATTATCATAACTATGTACGAATATAACAATAACACGTTCGCACCTAGGTAGCATAAAAACAACAGCTTTTATCGGTTTAAAATCGTGTCGTAAAATCCTTTGTTCATACTCGTAGCTGTCAAAAAAGCTGTCGTTTCGATTCTAACGAGACAAGTCATTTCTACAATAAAACTGAGCTCTCAGAGTCCTACACTTCTGAATTATTCAATAAAAAAATTTGAGTGAAACAACTCGCGATATGTCAGGACATGTACGAATTATAATAAAATATTGAATTTTCGCATGCGAATGAATCTGAGACAAAGGGAATTACGGTTTCTTTTTTCTTTCCCTTGTCATTATTAAAATATTTTTCTACGAACTGAGAAATTTTGGCTTTAGCATAAAAATCTCTTGTTAGTATTTTAAGAAATTTGTATAAATGCATAATATAGATATTCAAAACATTGATCCTTTATAAAGCTGGAGGCGTAACATGTAGCCAAACTACTTTGTTTAAATATAGTTTGTGTTAGAAAATAAACAGTTTTTCTAAGGTGACCCGTGAATTGAGATTTTATCATTCATTGACATTTTTCGTTCCCATTTAATGCATCTTTACTCCGATTTAGAATCCAAGATATTTTATGTCAACAGAGACTTATATGAATAACAAAAAACATAACAATAACAAAAAACAACAAGGTAAAACACAAACTTCAACAACGCATAATCTCAATGTTGAGCAAAAAAACATTTTGTTTTGAATTCGGAAACGATCTGAGAGTTCAATTTAATGATTAATGCAAACTTCAAAAAACCAAAAACTGTATCGTGCTTCTTTGCTTAGCTTCCATATCGTTAAATAATTTCACCAATATTCCTTGGGTTTTGCAACCCTTTGTATACAAACAATATCCAGGTTTATGAACATTGATTATGGCACTAATTAAAAGCTAATTTTACCGTGATTAAGACTAAGTGCATGATTGTGCGAAGTTGGAAAACTGCTGACTTCTTCAATCTCAAATCTTATGATCAAATCTTATGGATGTGGACAAACCTTCTCAACGTTATCTTTTTAATGAGCAGATGAACCAATCTATATATAAAAATATCGGCTAGTTCACAAAGTCAGAAACTGTAAACTAAAAACAACTACTAACAACTATCTGTACACTGTAAGTATTATCTTAACGATAATTTTTCTTTGAATCTTTACCTCTCCACACGATATTTCCAATGAGACTCGAAATCCTTTCCAGCTTCTTTGTATTCAATGAAAATGCACCAGAAGAAGAAAATAAATTATGCTAGATAACACACACAACATCATGTGGCTGGAAGCTAAGTAGAGCTTTTTTTATTTATATGGTAAAATACAGTTATTATAAACTAAACAAAAATAATACCTAACTACTACTTAAACCACCAAGCTTCCCCCATTAAATGATACAAAAATAGAGAACAAACAATCACCACATATTTCAAACTAGATTCAAAGAAACAAAAAATGAAATGGGCAAAAAAAAAACATTAAATGCTTATAATTTTGTTATTATTTATCTCAGGGATGGGAATCGAACCCAGCTTGCGTAGGTGGATCTTCGCCCGCTGCGCCACTGAGGTTGTCAGTAATAAATCTGTCTTCAAATAGTTATACTACAACTGAGCAGCTACTAGGTATCATTATTATCTGTGCCAGTAGTAAAATAACTCAAGAGAACATTGCCGATAATGTTTTCACACTAGAATGAGAACTGGCTCTAAACCTGAATGTTGGGGCATTAATGTTCAAATTGAACATGGAAAGTATTTGTAATGAAAAACAGATAACCGACCACTTAAAAGCATTAATGGAAGAATAAAAGTAATTTAAAGTACTTAAAATTAATAGCGCAGAAAGGTGCAGTTCAGACGAACAAAACCTCTACCATTGTATTCGATGGGGAAAAGTAACAAGGTTTTTTTTAAAGTTTAATAAGGGACTTTGAGTTTAACTCAGTCCCATAGAGAGTCCTAGTTAAGTAGGAAGGTACATTCGGAAAATAGTAATAGTAAGTAATATTTTGACGCAAAAAAAATCTGCATGATTTCCTGCTTCTATAAAAACTTTGATCGGATTATTTCAGTAGGTCTAGAACTAAATATTAAAAAACGATTAAAAATCACGACCTGAAATAGTAAACAGGCCAGTTAGTTTTATGTTCCAAAAAAACATTTAAATTCAAAATTTCATCACACTTTTCGCAATCTATATTTAAACTAGCTAGTTACCGTCTGTGAAAGGTATATCCAAAACAACCCCCGGCGGTACTATTTGGAATTCCAGTTTACTTTTCAGCAAACGTACCTATTAAGTATGAAAGCACGGCAACCAAAAACATTTCTGTGAATTAATTACATAACTTGTACTTTTTATTAGGTGTGTCTGCGCCCAATCCTAAAATTATAGCGTAAAAGCATTCTTAGTTTAGGATATATGAGTTAAAACGCTTTTGTAGGTATAGCAACATTCGTGCCCCAGACAACTATCAAATTAGCACAGAGGACGTTATCATAAGAAGAAACTTTTTCACAACTTTTTTCTTCAGATTGTTTTATGCGACCTCGAATCTTAATTATATTAGACTATTTATCTTTTAACACTTTGACTGCGATTTTTTTTCGACGACTGCGATCTTTTTTTTAACCTAAAAAATTCGTGCTGTCGCTCTACACAGGGGTTGTGTTGCGCCGCACATGCGTTTCGTTCAAAAAATATAACGGCTGTGAGTCATAAAGATCTGTATTTTCTCAGCCGCTGCGCTAGTGTGGATTTACGCATATTAGTCACTTGTAGAAAACACATACCGTGTGATTTCAGCAGTCAAAGTGTTAAAGTTGGCAATGTTAGGAGTGAAAACTCAAAAGGCCAAAAAGAGAAAAACAATAGTATATGTCCCAAATCTCGAATCTGACAATTTGTAGAGTGCATTGGCTGCCCGCATGTAGGTCGATCGCTTCCGTTATCTATGCAACAAATGGGCTGGACTGGACATCGCCTCAAGTTGGCTAGTGTTCAAAAACACCCGTTAGTACCCTGTACACTTAGACTAGCGAATGGCCAACACGTGGTCCATCTTTACGCAGGATTCGATCGAAGTTGTGTTCAGAAGTTCCAATCTGCTTTGAATGCTACGTATAGATAAGTACCTGTGAATATTTCGGTCCTTATTTCAAAATCGATTTTCAAAAAATAGGATGAAAACTATGAAATAGGGACCGAAAAAACATCAAAGTCCTTTATTTCCTTTAGACCTCACATGACTTTTGGACAAGTCACAAAATTCAAATTACGTAAGTAAAACTAGGAAATTAATTGATCACTTTGATTTTTTGTTCACTTCAATCTTTTTAAGATCACAGAAAGTACTAAGAAAACCTCCTTGCTTTGTGACCCTTTTAAACTGTTGTTCGAAGAACCTACGAAAATTGTCCCCGTGATCGTATTTAAGGCGTCTTAATCTATATATACATACATATATACATATCTACTATATATATAAAAGGAAGTCGTGTTTATTACAACACTTATAACTCGAGAACGGCTGAACCGATTTAGCTGAAAATTGGTGGAGAGGTAGCTTAGAACCAGGAGTCTAACATAGGATACTTTTTATAATTTAAATAATTTGACACATAGATTTGGACGTGGGCGAAGCCACGGGGCGCAACTAGTATGTATATAAAAGAAAGTCGTGTTAGTTACACTATTTATAACTCAAGAACGGCTGAACCGATTTAGCTGTAAATTGGTGGAGATGTAGCTTAGAAATAGGAGTCTAACATAGAATAATTTTTATAATTTAAACCATTTGACACATAGATTTCCAGGTGTCGAACCCGCGGGGCGCAGCTAGTATCATATACAATACAATTATTCTTTATTGCACACCAAATAAAACAGATACACTGGACAGGAAAAAGACAAATACAGAATGTGTTGTACAATGGGCGGCCTTATCGCTTAGAGTGATCTGTGCCAGAAAACCTTTGGATGGACATGAAGTGTTAGAACAAGTATAGACGGTGGCGTGTTATACAGAATAATATTTAATTGGGACATACCTTCTTATCAATCGTTATTTCATCATCTGATTAATTTACTTTTCAATGAAGCTTTGTTGATTATGCACTTCAGTAATTCACTTTGTGACCGTCAAGTCCAATCGAGTCCATCCCGACATGGCAGCTTTGTAAACCGTACGAAATTAATTATTACTGAGCTGTTTATCAGCTCATGATATTACACACTCACCGGTGAAATTAAAATATTGGACGCACCGGTGAAAATAAAATATTGGCCAGCGATGATATTACGTAAAATCTCTTGACAATCCAAAAAAAAAAGTTGCACTCTTCCGGTAGAATAAATAGTGGTAATTTTACATAGCAATAACATCATCATCATCAGCCTATAGCAGTCCACTGCTGGACATAGGCCTCCCCCAATGAGCGCCATAGCGCCCTGTCTTCAGCTTGCCGCATCCAGCATCTACCTGCAGTCTTTCGCAGGTCGCAGCAATAACATCAAACAATAATTAATTGTATTGGTTTTAAAAAACTAAATCTGACTCGTAATGTCTTAATTTTAGTTTTGCGAGAAAAATAATAATCCCTCGAGGCCCACTTAATTCGAGATCATTATATATTTATATCTCTTATCCATGGTTGTCTGGTAGAGATCGCTCTTGAGCGATAAGACCGCCAATCGTTTTTTTTTTTTAAGTTTTATCTGTACATAGTTTTCTATTTAAAGTGCAGTAAATAATTTTCTATCTATCTATTATAAAATAAATAATAAATAAATAATGCTGGACAATTCACACAGCATCATCTAGCCCCATGGTAAGCAGAGCTTGCGAGCATTATATATATACAATAGCGAAATAATTTTTAAAATCTGTCCATAATTGACAAAGAAATCGATGTATTTACGTATATTTTATGTTTTTAACATACGTACATAGAACCTCCTTCTCTTTAAGAAGTCGTTTACAAATGTAAATAAAACAACCTACCTACTGACGATTATTTAACGCTAGCAACATTTCAAACAGTCCTCATTTGGTAATATGCCATTGGTAAATATAGTCCATGTATTCCGTTAATGGTAATTACAAATGCCCATTAATATTTATAGCGAAAATGAAGTCATAAAGTATAAACCAAACAAGGGAAGCCATAAGTCACTTGATGCTTTTATAGTAATTCATGAAAGGCAATAAAATAATTTGAATTTAGGCGAAAACACACGATTTTACTATTATCATTTTTATCAGATATAAAGCAATTGCACACGCACATTTTGGTTTCCTGTGAAATTGTGCATAAGCAAATTTTTTTGTGTATGGCCGAACATGGGTTTTCAAATCGAAACTAAAACTGGACCTTCAGCCTCGATGTCAGTTTAAATAAGATGTTACAAGCAGGTAGGTAGGTATCAAACATGTTTTAAACATAATTATACCGTAAAAGCTTGGACATTTTACCGCACTGCCAAATTATTTTTGCATGTTGTAGATTTCACGTTAAACCTATCCTAAATGATAAACCAATTCTAGGGTTCCGTGCTACGTCCGACGTACGTTATGTTTACGGATATTATTTATCAATTATATGTGAAAATACTATAAGGTTAATGTCGGCCGAAAGTTCAGCCTATTTAGGCCAAAACTAAAACTGCAGCTGAACCTTGATTTTTGGCCGAAACAAAAACCGAACATTCGGTCGGACACTAAATTTTTATATCAAATCTAGATAATTGTTGCTGACTTATCAAATTATTATAAGTAACACTGTGTATCTTACAAAGAAAATTAACTTTAAACTTTCTACAAAATATTATTTTGTTTACTTTTAGTCCATTCAATAAAACGACATAATCCGTAAATCTATACAGACATAAGTACAAAACAATATTGGTAATATGACCATAACTTTATCTCTTTACATGCAGTTGATTTAATCTCAGAGAATATTTATCATTCCAAATAAAACGGAAAGCCTACGTGATCACGAATAACTTTAACCTCATGAATAAAGATTTAGATGTTACTCATACGAATGACAAAAATTGCCTGTACCACAAGTACATACCTATAGTGATGAAGTTGCGAACGATGCGAACCCAGGATTCGTCATAATTTATTTATGATCTAGACATACCTAATATCCCTTTTATCATATGGGCTTGCTTGTGGTCATGCGGGGGCATGCGGACCGCAGTTCGGTGGCAGAATTGTTCTTCAGGAACTGCTGCGCGTCCTCTGAGGGATATTCTTTAGTCGCCTCTCACTTCACCCGCGGAAAAAATTCTACCTAATACTGATGAAGGGATTTTTGTATCACAAGTATATAGTTTAAATTTTTTAAGCAACACTTTTTTATACAACTATTTCAATTGCCTCGTCGACTGATGATCCATGGTACGCTTTGGTACCGCTGGTGGTAGAAGCGGACCTGTAATGCAAGAGCTACAAGCGGAGGACTGGCAGGAATCTGCACAGGAGAGACTCAAATGCTGATTATGTCTGAGGCCAAGACAAATTTTATATTGCTGTAGTGTGAGTAAGATTATAGTTTTACCTCTATGATCTCCAAGCCCACTTGCTTTTCATTCCAACCTTTTCCTGTAAATAACACCTTGGAATTTGGATACAATGTAAAATCTTAGCTTTAGCCTAAGGTCAATATCTATTATATTTGGTATAATCGATGTTTACTTTCACATATAAATTTTGTACCGTGAAATTGAAGTACCTTTGTTGATTTTATTTAAAAAGTTCCACCGAAAAAAGGCTTGTTTAGTTGCTCGTTTGCGCACATTTGCTGTCGTTTGGTAAATTAAGCATTTTAGCCAAAATACCGTTCGATCGAGATAAAAATTAAATTGTAATGAGTCGTGGTATTCGATTACATCGCTTCACATAATTTTGTTTACGGCAAATTGCCTTTTCGCTGCAAAAGCGAATTATCTTTGCTATAGGAGTTAATTAACTCACAATATTTGCAAATCCAAATTTATATTGCTTAGTACTTGTATATATGTTAGTTTTCTCCTATTCATAAAAGGTATGCAAGTGAGAGGGGAAATGTGAATAAAATACTGGAATAATTCGCAGCTTCCGAACGTTAAGTTGAAACTACTCACCGAGTTTATTTATTATTATTCAGTGAGTTTTCCCGTGGCTTCTTGTTTATATAGAAACGTCTTAAGAATTTATATCCTATGAGAACTCTTTATGGGAGAAAACATTGCCTATTTCTGATCCCAAGCTAACTACATCAGGATTAACTACATCTCCAAAATTTCCGCCCGATCCGTTCAATAGTAATAAAAAGTTACAAAGATTCGTCCATCTAAACCTTCAAACTTTCGCATTTATAATACTAGTTTCTGCCTGCGGCTTCGCATGCGTTGTTTCTATGGAAATATTTTAAGGTTATATCTATCGGAACTGATTTTTGGGATAAAAAGTAACTTTTTTTTATTCCAAGCCCAGACTGTATGAAAAATCATGTCGGCGGATAGCGGATAGACGCCAAAGCGGATTTATGTCAATTTTAGTTTACAATGGAATTCGCTTTGCGCCGTGCGGCAGATTTCCCTTAAAACTGTCAAAATCTATGCAAGTGCTGGTTACCGAAGGACAAATGAAGGGGCTTCGAAGCGGGCAATATGTGGCTGAAACACAGTGGCCGGAAATATTGCAAGGTAAACCAGCCAGACTTTGCAATATTGCAGTTATGTTCCGGCCATATAGCCAAACATGTTTGATATGGCCAATTTAATTTTGATAGAATAGAATAGAAAAGAAAGGTTGCCGGACGAATGCGTAGGCAGGTATTGCTTGCAATGTTGCCTGCCACGTATTGCAGCCACATATTGCAGATAAATATTGCCAGTTTCGAAGCCCCTTTAGGACTAAATGTCCCAGCCCAGCCTATAAGGCTAATTTCATTCTATATTACGCATATTTTGTGTGTTAATTTTTGTACAACATGTGTATTTGTGTGTACACACACATTGGCTATGAATACATTCTTTGATAATTTGATTTCCTCGTGAAAGGCCGCAGGTGTCTTCGTAAGTAATCAAGTAAAGCATTAGTCAGCGCGCAGGTTTTGTGGCGATTACGTCACCATTATGAGGTGTTAGTCTTCCTAATCTTGTTGGCACTACCAAGCACTCTATTTTATCTTAATAGTTGCTGGAGTGTCGAGTCGGTGACTGCCTTGTTGGTTTAGTGGTCACGTATCCAACCACTGACGGATTCAACTCGCGGGTCAGGCCAACATTTTTACTTGTTGGAATTTTTCTAACAACCAAATTCGTAACTGCTGAGTCAAGAGCTTAGCGAATCCGAATCAGAATCAATCGTTTATTTGCAGAATACAATAATTATATCTTAAAGCTATGTAAATCTTAAAGCTATGTAATGTCAATGTATTCGACTCGCAAGCAGGTGTGCAAATATTAAACATATTGTCTTTATTTAGTATACAATACAATTAATTCATTTCCTTAAAATGTAAGTAAGTATTCGTTTACACTATGAAAACAATCGTCAAGGCGTCTGATCTTCGTGCCTCGTAAAGCAAGTGAAGCCATTGGTCATGCGCCTGACCTCTTCCCTTGTGTAGGTCAGATGTCCCATTAGAATATGAGAGTGGGGGAATAGAGAGTGCACCTGTGTTGGCGCATACACTCAAGCACTAAAATATTTTACCCTGCGCCCGTCCCTAGTCTGCCGTGGTCGGAATTCAGCTAGGAAATTATTATTGTCTCATTTTCACAAGGCACAAAACTACGCGGCCGAAATGTAACTTATTTGTAAAGCCAAGTGTGCCTATTAAACTGCCATATAAGACGAATATGGGCATTGAACCTTTCTGGACCTTTTCCAAGGCTTTATAGCCCGGAACAGGTCCAGGATTACCATGAAATTTATAGCCATAAGATACACCTACTTAGGTATCAATATTATTTCTTAGTCTTTAAAAACAAAAGGATATCAAGTTGGCAGTAGGAAACCTAGAAGCCTATACTCTAATTTACATAGAATCCAAGATATTTTATTTCAACAAAGACATTTTTGAATGAATACTTAATAATAACTGATAACCAGCTGATAACAATAACAGAAAACAACAAGGTAACAGCAAGATTTTTCAACTACGCATACATAATCCCACAGCTGCAGCTAACACATTTTTATTTTAGGTTGTAAACTCTCTCTAAACTCCACCAGTGGGAATGACATGCATTGTATAATCAAAAAATAATTCATAATCTTCTATATTACCTTCTTTGTAATTAATTAAACAACCTCTTTTTAACGAACTATATGTAACTTCTTTATGAGTTAAAAATTACCCTATGATTGCAGGCTTAGAGCTACATCGATAAAAAAAATCGTCACATTTTTATTTTGTAAACTCTCTCTAAACTCCACCAGTGGGAATGACATGCATTGTATAATCAAAAAAATAAGTTATCTTCTATATTACCTTCTTTGTAATTAATTAAACAACCTCTTTTTAACGAACTATAATGTAACTTCCAAACAATAAGACCGCCAATTCCACAGCCGTTCTAAAGGGTAAGTTTAATTAGTTTACGATTTTCTAAGGCTAGTTAATAGTCAAGTAGTAGTATTGTGTGTGTGGCTCTCAATAAATTATTTTATTTTTATTATTTTTAAAGTATTGGTAGTGATTCTATCGGCACCAGAAGCTAAACAAACTAAGAAATTTAATACAAAAACAAAGTAGCATAAATAGTTGACATATCTTTTCTTCCAATATAAACAAAGTTTCCTTTACATACATAGGAAGCTAATAAAAGCGCGTTAACATGCAAACATACGAGTACGTATGAAGCTAGTAAAAGCGTGTTAAAAAGAGACGAAAGCATAAAACACAACAGAACCTAAGTAGGTTCTGTGCTAAAAAAATCTATATTATATTTTGTACCTACTACACTACCAATATCTATCTATATGGAGCCTATATTAAAGTTATATAGACCTAAATATATTTTGTACAGACTGCCCAGTAGGACAGCGCTGCTCTCAACGCACCAATAAACAGGCGTATTATTTTCAAAGGGATAATCTGAAGGGCCAAACAGCTGGCCCATTTCAGAGCCTATGAAACTAGCATGAAAGAGTTCTTCCGCTCATTAAACTTTCAACATTTGCTGTACCATTTATCTTTGTAATTTTCCATAATCTTAGTAAACAACTATTCAAATCCTAATAACAACAATCTGAATGTGACATAGTCACTTTGTGACAAAACTCCATCAATAAATCTATATATATAAAAGAAAGTCGTGTTTGTTACAACACTTATAACTCAAGAACGGCTGAACCGATTTGACTGAAAATTGGTGAGAAGGTAGGTTAGAACCAGGAGTCTAACATAGGATATTAAAAAAAAACATTTGACAAATCGATTTCCACGGGGGCGAAGCCGCGGGGCGCAGCTAGTAAAGATATAAAAAAAAAAAGAACAATCTGAACAAATCGTTTTGCTCTGACAGACAAATCTAGATGAGAGACAGCAAAAGGTGTATTATTTCCAACAAAGAAGTCCCATAAAATATGCCGCAGATTCTAAAATCTAAATAAATGCCATGAACAACAGAAACGTACATGCAATCTTATAAACTTTTTGTTACAATGAACTCTTTTGAAACGTTCGAATTGCAAAGTTTGACAACACATAAAAACTTTTCGAAGAAAATTCATCACCCGAATAAAGTCCTTTTACAATAAATGGGCTTTCCCGCAGAACCAATACTTGACTGAAATTGGAAACCTTGAAATGTTTTACGGATATCTTTGAGGGTGTTGGTTATGACGTTTTTATGATGCCTACATTGCTTACGTTGCGCGTTACAAGCACCTTCCCAACCATCCATAAAAAACCTATGCTGAAAAAGACACACAGCATCATCTAACACGTAAGTAAGCAATTGTGTTAAGGGTAAGTGCTTACTAGATAACTGATTGCATTGTGTAGGTAGATCATATATTTTTTTATAATTAGGTTGCAAATAATTACCGACCTACGTACCTAAAATACCCAGGACTAGATAGCTAGTTAAGTAGTAGCTCTTTAACGACACTTCACTCATGTCATGTTCCTCTCCTTGCGTGCCTTTTTTGTTCAAATGCCGCCGCCGCGCTGCCTCAGACATTTTGGAATTTTGGCCCCTAATTGTGTTTGCTTAATGCACTCATAAGCGGGTCATTTAAAGCGCAAAAACATAAAAGTAGACCTAAAACGCTTATTGTCTGATTAGTAGATTACCTAAATTAGGTAAGGTCGTAACTTCGTAAGGTCTAAGTATCAAAATGCCTGAAATGCATAATGTCTACTTTGCTTATTACCTAAACTTCATTACGACTAAGAAACAGTATGATTAAAATGCACAACATGTGTCAATTAATTTACTTACACTGCATTGCGTCTCAATAATAATACGCCTATACAGGCATACGAGTCCGCCGCTTGTAACTTGCTATAACTCTTTAAAGTACATAATTCCTGTACCTATATTTATTGGTAGGTTTTTTTTATGATATTATCATGTAATTTTATATAAGTATGATTCATATTAAATAGCTCTCGTGAAAAGTAACTCAGAATCCACCAAGGAATCAAAAGAGGCTGGTGCAAAGTGCGTTCACTATCAGTTTATTATCAGCCAGTGCGACCCCGGCTTTGGCATGGGACGCCCGTGCCGAGCCAACATTCCGAACGGTGCCGGTGACGCGATCGCGACACGCAACTTTGTGAATAACTTGGTAAGAGCAAGGTGCATTTTGGTTTGTGCGTGCATCGATTGTGAAGTTTCGAATTTAGAAAAAGGTTTGGTTTAGTTTGTAAATCTTTTTGCGGGATGTTCGGAATTTAAAATTTGAACTTTTATTATGAACGCAGTGTTTTTTTTTTAGTTTAATTTTTTTAAGCTAAAACAAGTGAAGTTATTTGTACAGCAAGCGGCATTCATACTTAACTGGTAGATATGCTAATTAACTTCTTAGATGTACCTAACTACTATTATATCTTATTACGAGTTCTGCCCGCAGCTTTGCCGTCGTTGTGGCTATGGAACGATTGAAAGTTATTTCTTTGCCATAGAAACTTATTTATGAGTTAAAAATTACCCTATGATTGCAGGCTTAGAGCTACATCTATGCAAAATTTCAGCCTCATCTGTTCAGTAGTTTTGGCGTAAAGAAGTAACAAACATCCATCCATCCATCCATTTTTATGAACACTCAAACTTCTTCATTTATATTATACATAATTAAATTATCTGTTTAAATTAGTTTTGTTTTTAATTATTTTTCTATACTTATGTCTTTTTATTATCTTCATAAAGTCGTCAACCTACTTAGCTTCATAACTTAACATTTTTAATTATCTATCAGCAGAAACTTTTAATTAGCCATCAGCAAACATACACTGGGTCTTTCCAGGCATGTTCTATATATGTACCTCACTAGTAAACCTAGCTGTAAGTTTCTCCAAAGTTTTGTAAATAAATAAATAATATGGATGTAATTGTCTGAATCAATAAAGGAATTTAATTTATAATATTATTGTGATTATACCTATGCACAATTTCAATATCGATAATTTACATAATGTAGGTATTTACCTAACTAGATAAGCATATATTTATAAGTATTAATACAACGGGTATTTATCGCGTTTATTTACCTATTTTTCAGTCATCCCGTGACCGTGACTGTTTTAAGTCATCCCGTGACCACGACAGTGTGTAAACCTGTTGAAACGTCGGGAAAAATAGGTAAATAAACGCGATAAATACCTGTTGTATTAATACTTATAAATATGTGTTCAGATCGCGTAAGTTTAAAAGTATTTATAGATAAGCATAGGAATCAAAACGTCTAACCATTAGGTCGACTACTAGTAATTTCAAATTATTAGTAGTCGACTTGATTTGTAAACAATAATCAGCTGAGCTGTGAAACGTGTAGTTTGTTTTGACTCCAATATTGATTCGGACGGACATCTGACGGAAATGAGCATTCTATAGTAATATAAAGCTTTTATTCGAATTTAAAACCGAGCTTTTGTGCAACAAAAACATAAATATTAAAATAATAATAATAATAAATAATGCTGGACAATTCACACAGCATTATCTAGCCCCATGGTAAGCAGAGCTTGTGTTATGGGTACTAGATAACTGATATACATAATACAATACATTACATAGATAGATATTTTTTATTATACATAGAAAACGACCAGAACACCCGTAATGTATAGGTATTATTCAAAAGAGCCGTAAAAGTAAACGATAACATAAAAAACTAACTTAAAAACACGGCTACGAAAATAGCATGTTTGATGTGTTTATTTCGAAAAGATGCTAGAGATGACTTATGGTTTAATTAAAATGACAGCATTTAACGGTAAATTAACTCCGACAGAGAGCAAACCAAATTATGAGCATAAATCATAATTATTGTCACAAGTTTAGCTAAACTCCGAGCCATTATTTAGGGTTCGCCAATTCTTTCCTAGTTAAGACAATAAGGTATTTCGAGGATGATGAGATATAATAAGTAATACTTTAATTTTGGGAAAAGGGGTTATCCCTTGCGGCTAAGGCATTGTTTTGAATAACAGGGTAAAGGTATACATTTGACCTCCCTGTTGTAAGGTTAATAGGCACCTATCGCTACGAAAAATATCAACGTCTAAGGTAATAGCAGATAAGTTCCGCACCGAAAATAGTATGTAAGAAATTCAATCTTGTGCTTAGCTTTAAATAAATATTGGCATGTATCTAAAATCGCACTATATTTAGATTTAGTAAAGCAAATCAAATTATTAGACACATAAGTTATATGAGTATACTAGTGGTTTCTCTCACACTTCTTCCACTAATGGACAAAAAATTGAAGTGAACATTAAAATAATGTTATTTGATAATAATGAAAAGTATAAAATTTGACTTGTCTAAGTGTTTATTTTGTAAGCCTAAGAAAATAAAAACCTTTTAATTTGAATGAAGCTGCTTCAATCCTGCACGCCTCAAATCGTGCTGATAGCACGCTATCTTCGTGGACCGCAAGTAGACAACGCGTTTTCTATGCAGCTTTGACCGATGAACGAATGAATGAATGAATTAACGAATTTTATTTGTTATAAGACTCACACAGAACATAATAAACTTAAACCAAGAGAAAACGTGTAAGTGTGTAAGTCCAGTAACAAAATGACAACTATACTCGGTTCTAGAATCCAAGATACATATTTTGGAGAGATTAGATTGGAGAGACATTTATGAAAGAAAAATATCAAATCAAAATAATAGAAAACAAGGTAAAAGCAAGAAAATTACTAATAACAAAAATAAAAACATCAAAAAACGAGTAACTACATTCGTACACCTAAAAAGGTATAATTTCTATTTCGCGATCCGTATAATATAGTTTATAGATATGTAGATATACATATTTACCACTTTACTAATACTATAAATGTGTGAGTTTGGATTTTTAGATGGATAGATGTTTGTTACATCTTCACGCCAAAACTACTGAACGAATCGGGCTGAAATATTTTGTAAGCCTGGAATCAAACATAAGCTTATTATCACATAAAACTGTTCTCATGGAATAAATAATCTTCCAATAATCCAATAATATTTAAAGGTTTCATAGACATAAAGCATGTGAAGCCGCGGGAACTTTATAGATATATTTCTCCACTTCGTAAGGTTGATTATGTCTTTATGTGCTCTACAAAAGTAGTACTACATCAGGGTAAAGATGTCATGCTAAACTTTTTGGAGCAGAGTATTAAGAACGAGTATCATATTATAGAATTGAAAAAGTGCCAAATGTGGCAATTTTCGGCATAAATGCATGTGGTTGTTGTTTGTCCTGTGTTGTTCACAAACCTTTAAATAAATAAATAATGCTGGACAATTCACACAGCATTATATAGCTCCATGGTAAGCAGAGCTTGTGTTATGGGTACTAGATAACTGATATACATAATACAATACATTACATAGATAGATATTTTTTATTATACATAGGTAACGACCAGAACACCCGGAACAAATATCTGCAGATCGTGCACACAATTGTTCCGAGACGGGAATCGAACCCGCAACCTCCTGCGTCGCAGGCGGACCTTCGTCCACCGCGCCACATCGGTCGTCACCTTTGATATTATTATGGCAACCGACGCGAGTTCGTAGTCGCGAGTCAGTAGCTTTGAATACCCACGCTACGAGAAATTATCCCTTAGGCTTTGTTAATTTTTAACGGATTTTAGGGTTTGTTATTTGTGTTTGTTGTGTTGTTTATGATGCAGTATATTTTTGAACCATTTCAATAGAATATCTCATTCAATTTTAACATTGTATAGGACCATACATACCTTATAAATAAGGAAGTACCTCCACAGTAATAGGGCACTTACGTTAATGTTAATATTAATTGCTAGATGCGCCCTACCGAAAATCTATGTATCAAATGGTTTATAAGCCTTCCTCTTGAATCATATATCAATTTAAAAAAACCGCATCAAAATCCGTTGCCTAGTTTGAAAGGTCTAAGCATACATGGGGACAGACTGACGGCGGGAAGCGACTTTGTTTTATACTATGTAAAGTTACTTCAAGGAATTCAATATAATATCCGCTAAGGTCGTCAAAATCAGTGGCATGCAAATATCATTAATTATAATTACTTAATTAGAAAATTATAGGTATTATGATGAGAATACAACGTTAGTACCACTTGGCAACCGGCAATAATTATTATTATATTTAATTAATTATGGCCCAGAGCGTCCGTCTTTCCTCTGTCATATAGACAGATACAAATTGAATTAATACGCACCCGTAGGACTTTCCCAGGAAGGGCGTTCGATAAAGACCATCTAAATACTTTTCTCAAGACTAGCTTAACCGACAACGCAACTGGAATAAATAATACCGGCCAAGTGCGAGTCGACTCGAACACGGAGGGTTCCGTATGGAACCCTTTACCGAAATAGTTTTGTACAATTATAGAAAACTATTTCGGAAAAGAAACCCTTAAAAACAGATTTTCTAGTGAATAAAAAAAACAAAACATGACGCGGTCACCCATCCAAATACAAACCGCGCCCAACGTTGTTTAACTTCGGTGATTTAATAGATCGAATTAAGAAATAATTATTTTTTCTTGTTGTTATTACAACAATAATAAAACACACCCTGTTAGAATTTCAACCGTCTCCCTACTACGGTTCAAGAGATACACACAGCCTTGAAAAACATAGAACAAGTAGCAAAAAAAAACGCTTTAATGTTTTAATTATTATATTTTTATTACATATTAGACTTATAGCGATGAGAGAAATACATCTTCTGTAATAAAAATTTCATGAGATACAACCCGCTGATGACGGGCGCGTATGGACAGACAATGAAGGCTTAGTAATAGAGTCCCGTTTTCACGCCTTTGGTACGGACACAACATGTTATAATTTTGGACACATTCCCGTAAGTTTTGTAAATTGTCGGGTATCCCATTTTGGCAGTATATCAATTGCATATAATCCGTCTCCGTAAATAAGAGCGCATTTGTAATGTGAGCACCACAGCCAACGTGTCACAAAAACAAAAAACAACTTAAATACGTGTCACAAAGCCGCAATGTGTATACAAAAGTTGCAAAAATAAAAATAAAATATTATTTGTTATTTTAAAGCTAGAAATATGACGACCGATGTGGCGCGGTGGGCGAAGGTCCGCCTGCGACGCAGGAGGTTGCGGGTTCGATTCCCGTCTCGGAACAATTGTGTGTACGATCTGCAGATATTTGTTCCGGGTGTTCTGGTCGTTTTCTATGTATAATAAATAATATCTATCTATGTAATATATTGTATTATATATATATCAGTTATCTAGTACCCATAACACAAGCTCTGCTTACCATGGGGCTAGATAATGCCGTGTGAATTGTCCAGCATTATTTATTTATTTACTTACCTCAAGTGCGCTCTTATTTACGGTCACAGCTTTTAGCTTTGATTTTGTATGTTGCCCGAAATCTAGGTAGTATTAATTTGTAATTGCAGGCGTAAGCATAAACTACGCTTGCTTCCTATTTGATAAGTCTACCTACGTACGTTCGTTTCCAGAACATTAGCGACGACGTCGAAGCCCAGAATGCGAAATGCAATATGAACGCAAGTTCCAAAGTAATCTCGTGGCGTTCATTTAGACGACCATTCTCTCTCAGCTCGTTGCAGTCCTGATACAGATGTACAGGAGAGTTTAAAGTGATTGTTTTTCGGTTTGTTGCTTCGACATATTAGGATATTTTGAGGGTAATGGATATAACAAAATGACAAACTAAAAACCGACTTTTAATTATTTTTAAAAAAAGAATAGAACACAAAATTGTAAGCACTAATACAACGGGTTTATCGCGTTTATTAAGGGCGTAAACTTGTTGGAACGTCGGGAAAATTAGGCAAATAAACGCGATAAATACCCGTTGTAATTTAGTACTAATAATTATATAAAACCGACATTTAGTTCCTTTATATTTCCACTGTTTGTTTAGTTTTGCGGGATCAATAGCTCTACAGTTCCCTCGGGAATAAAAATGGGAACATCTCGGGATTATTATCTTTACTAAATATCAGAATAACCATATAGTATGAAACCAAAAGATTCGTTACAATTATAGTTTTCTATGGTCTGAAATAAATGATTTTATTTTTATTTATTTTTTTATAATCAGTCCACAATTAACGGAGAAATGGTCGAACATACATACAGCCGTACTTAGAACCGCCTACTTTTTTGAAGTCGGTAAAAAGTCCGAATCTATGCAGCATCATAAATCGGGTCTTTAGTCGTTTCGCACCGCGAGCGATTCGAACCGCGGTGCAAATCGCCCAAGTACTCGTATTCCTTTTGAATGGGTTCTTTCGCACCGCGGTGTGAATAGACTAAACCTTTTTTGAATTAGTCAATTCATATCGCAGAGAGTAACAATGCGGTTTTCTTTTTGAATGGGTGAATTCTGACAAAAATAATGTAGTTTAATTACACATCTCTTAAAGTACAGTCAGGCACAATAATTCTTAGGTTACAAATTAATAACTTAAGCACACTAAGTATTTTTTTACTATGTGAACATCGCCGTCAACCCCATACATTCCAAGAATCTGAGGTAAAATTAACCCTTTGTATAAAAGTAGACTTACCGGTCATATAAACAATAGAATAACCTGGAGGAAACAAAAGCATCTACCAATCAGCAAGCACGTGCAAGGGGCACATGCTTGCTGATTGGTAGAAGTTGCTTTTGATACCTACCCTACACATATGTAGATCCATTTATCTACTAACGAAAAGCATAACAATTTTATTTATAAGATTTTATATTAAATTTCTCAGATCAGAACTTCCATTTTTCTTTATTTTGTTTTATATTTAATAGGAAGCGCAATGCAACAGCTAGTATTTCACAGATAAGCGCAGCTCTCAGCGGCTGAATAGCGTTTTGCCACAATGGGGACATCAGACCTAGTCCGTGTTATGACATATTGTGGGCCGAATACGGCATATAATGTGGGACGAAAGCAGATTTTTTTCATGTGGGCCGAAATTCCTAGGGACGAATCTGGCATAAATCGACAAAAGTCTACCTACATATTTGACGACCGGTGTGGCGCGGTGGGCGATGGTCCGCCTGCGACGCAGGAGGTTGCGGGTTCGATTCCCGCCTCGGAACAATTGTGTGTACGATCTGCAGATATTTGTTCCGGGTGCTCTGTTGTTTTCTATGTATAATAAAAAATATCTATCTATGTAATGTATTGTATTATGTATATCAGTTATCTAGTACCCATAACACAAGCTTTGCTTACCATGGGGCTCGATAATGCTGTGTGGATTATCCAGCATTATTTATGTTTATATATACTAGCCAAACACGATGTAGAATAAGAAATGTAATAATATCCCATAAATGTTAGATTTCGCCGGGACTTAGCCCTGTGAGGGCTTACGCATTATAATAACAAAAACCTTTGATGTAGAATATTTGTTAACATTCTGCAAATTATTAACCTAAAATTCACTCTGTTCTCGCGTCTTTTTACATGCAATATTCATTACTCGTCGATTTGAGATACATATCCTTCAATAAATATTGTTTTCAATTATATGTATAATTTACTACAGCAGTCCACAGCTGGACATAGGCCTCCCCCAATGAGCGCCATAGCGCCCTGTCTTCAGCTTGCCGCATCCAGCACCTGCAGTCTTTCGCAGGTCGTCATCCCACCTGGTCGGAGGGCGTCCTACACTACGTTTACCAATTCGTGGTCTCCACTCAAGAACACGTTTGCCCCAGCGGCCGTCGCGTCGGTTCTTCGCGAGATATGGCCGGCCCACTGCCACTTCAGCTTGCTAATTCTTTGAACGGTCGAACTATACAGGGTGCTTTGTATTAAAATTTAATTTGGTGCTTACACTAAATTTTCGATAAGTTTTGTTAAAAGCTTCACCTGCGGAGGTATATCTCTTAGCAGCTTAGCTCCATGCTGCAAGCAACGATGTACTAAAATGTCCCTACGGTGATTGTATTGTTTTGAACAATATTATTATTTTTATGATGCCATATCTCTTAATAGCTTCAGCTCATAACAACGCCTAATGGAATCTCACTTAATTTACTGGGATATTACTCATTGTTGGCATTAATTAGCTACTTTTATTTCCTACAATAAATACCTAATACTAAACAAGAAATAAGTGAAATACCTACCCTTGTCTGATATTTAGGTACGGCTTAGCTAAAAACTATAAATTAATTTATTTGAACGTATGAAAATGGCTATTCAATTACGTAAAATAAGCTCATTTTAGATAATTTCTACAATACACAAAAATAAAACGAATTAACGTTATAAACTTAAATGCCTAAAGTGATAAGTACAAAAGGTTAAGAAGGGCAGGATCATGACTGCAAATATTAGGAAAAGAAATGGGTGCCAGGAAATATGTGTACTAAGCCCAAAGAGGTGATTCTGGACCCCGAAGATTCGACAACCGCTCGTGTTCTTGAATCGAGACCGCGACTCGGCAAACGTAGTGTAGGTTGCCCTCCGGCCAGGTGGGATGACGACCTGCGAAAGACTGCAGGTGCGGGGTGCGGTAAGTTGAAGATAGGGCGCTATGGCGCTCATTAGGGGAGACCTATGTCAGTCAGATGATGATGTATATCATAAGAGAACACATTCGGGGTACAGAATCACCTCTTTTCGTCTTAGTACACATGTTACATGGCACCCTGTATAGTTAGAGCCTAGCCTCAGCTGTTATTCAGATAGTAAATATATTCTCAGAGGCAAACAAAAGGTACCTACTCTGAATAATAAATAATATGATGTGGTTGAGTGTACGATTTCTTTTTGTGACGTTTATTATGAGAAATGTAGCTTGATATATCTATAGGAAGATCATAGATATGTTATGATTGTTAAGTACCTAAAATTAACACTTTGACTGCGATTTTTTTTCGACGAGTGCGATCTTTTTTTTAACCTAAAAAATTTATGCTGCCGCTCTACACAGCGGTTGTGTTGCGCCGCACACGCGTTTTGTTCGAAAAATATTACGGCTGTGCTGAGTCACACAGATCTGTATTTTCTCAGCCGCTGCGCTAGTGTGGATTTACGCATATTAGTCACTTGTAGAAAACACATACCGTGTGATTTCAGCAATCAAAGTGTTAACGATGTCATACAATAATATTCCTACGTCAAACTTAACTCACGAAACTGCTGATTATCCGATTTTCTTCTTTCAGTGAAAACCGCCCTAACATTTAATTTTAGAGACCAGCTATTCCTTCCATCTTCCAGCCTAGGGTGGAAAGCTAGGTTGGAAGATAGAAATGAGTCATTTTAATTTATTTAGTAAAAGTATAGGAGATCAAAACAAAACCAGCACCACGCGACTTGTTTCTTGCAAACCATTTCAATGCATAATAGTCTGTCCGTTCTAGAATGCTCCCCAGAGTTAGATAAACCCACAGAAATATAAATAGGCAACTAAAAAACCAACCTATTTAGTACCTAATGACATTATTTTATCTCTAATGCTAATGGAAAGTCTGGTTCCTTATGCCTTTCATTATTTTTAACGGCGGCTATTTTCATGGACAGTTTGTTAGGCGTCAATTAATTACCGTTGCGCAGTGACACGTTAAATAATAGCTTTGGACATGAACAATGCGGATGGCACGTCTTAAATTTCTTAGATCAATCAACATACAGGTAGAAATCGGCTAGGACTTTGATCCCTGCTATTTTTTTAACCGAAAAAGAATAAGCCAAAGAATTAGCAAGCTGAAGTGGCAGTGGGCCGGCCATATCTCGCGAAGAACCGACGGCCGATGGGGCAAACGTGTTCTTGAGTGGAGACCACGACTCGGTAAACGTAGTGTAGGACGCCCTCCGACCAGGTGGGATGACGACCTGCGAAAGACTGCAGGTAGATGCTGGATGCGGCAAGCTGAAGACAAGGCGCTATGGCGCTCTTTGGGGGAGGCCTATGTCCAGCAGTGGACTGCTATAGGCTGATGATGATGATGATGATGATGATTTTTTTAACCCCTACAAAAATATTATATTTTGCTTGGAGATCTGTCTGTATGTCTGTAGCGTTGTGGCTCTCAGAAGAATGAACCGATTTTGATAAAGGTTTTTTTTTCTTCTTTAAGAAGTACCCTCGGCTTCCACGTGGGATTTGACTTCACCATTCTGTCACCTCATTTTGATTATAATTTGTCAACAAAACGTGTTTTTTAGGAATTTTTCATTAAGAACAAAATACCATATAATGTAGAATATTTATGGTATATTTTTTCACAATAATATTATAAATGCGAAAGTTTAGATGTATGGATGTACCTGTTCACTTTCCCATAATCAGTTCTCATAGGATAGAAATAACTTTGACAACGTGTGCGAAGTCGCGAGCAGAAACTAGTTGTGTAATAATGGTACAATAGTTGACAATCGTCCTAAATATAGTCCAACCCAATATTGTGATTTGAATAAAACTCCTGCCTCTGGTTGCTAAATACTTAACAATTAATGGTATACATTTGTAGTGATACAAATTTTAGTTAGATTGAACCGCTACTAATTGTAATTTAACTATTCACGGGTATTCCTCGTGCTTATTTTACCTTTTGTTTTGCCGACGTTTCAGCCGTTTACTAATTGGCTTTTGAATCGATAATGACCAATCTATACCAACCTACGTAGCTTTTTCTTTGGCTTTTTGGTTACGTAGAGTACTTACTAATTTACCGCCTGAGCTGTACAACTTAGAACACATTACCATATTCAAGAGCATGGTAAAGGAACACTATTTGTCCTGCTGTAACTAACTACACCCTTGTTTCCCTTTATGAAATGAAGATTATGTATTTGTGTATATAAGTGCCATGTATGCCCATGTATAATAACTTACATGTATTTTTGTAGATATATTTGTATGTATCATCTTATAAATTTCATGTACCCCCTATGTTTCATTCAGGTCTAGACCTGCACCTACTCTAGCTCTACAGCTACACTTATGCAAAATATTAATAAAAAGATGCGCCCAATCTGTTTCATAGTATTGTCATGAAGAAATATCAATCATCCATTCATCCATCCAAAATTTTGCATTTGTAATTTTCTGCGGAAGTTTGGAAGTCTGTATCTTAAATGTTTGGATGTTGTTACCTGTTAACGCCAAAACAACTGAACGAATCGGGCTGAACTCTTGCAGAACAGGTCTATAGCACATTACGCTACTTATATCCCAGAAACGCTCGTGAATCTGGGGACAGAAGCTGGTCAAAAATAAAGAGAGATGCTATATCAACGTCGTGTGGTTGCCACAAGCAATTTATAGACAAAGCTGAAGTCCAGAGGGGACATAATTGCCTTTCTTTCCGCCCTCGAACTTGATATAATGAGCTGTGATGATCTGTGTAATTGATGGGATCACATCCGTTCAATTTCATACATCAATTCACACATTCTAGTATCGGTTAGGAACGTAGATGTTAATGTAGGATTGGACATGATTTAAAAATGGAAATGATTTTATTTTTATCTTAATTTTATGATCATATCGAGAAATACATTATATCACTCAAATCGCGGGGTGAAGATGGATGAGATTAGCACAGGACCATTTGGAGTGGCACAAAATCCTAAACCCAGCAGTGGGTGAAGTTGGGTGTATATGATGTTGATGAACGAGAGAACATCATTCTATCAAATAGGTATTTAATGTCAGGTCCCCTTTGAAAATGAATTCAATATTTCTATTCGTTCGACGAGCCTAGTTACCGCCCACACAGCATTTGTTGAGTAATTTAAGGAGAAATTTTTAAGCTCTTATATTGCTGAGAACATTATAATATCTAGAACCAGATAGATGGTTTTCATATCCCACGCAGAATTAATTATCTAAAAATAAACATCCTGTAGCTCGAAGTCTAGAACAGAATTCGCCACCACGCGCCACGCATACTACAATACCTAGCGATACGACCTTTGATATGATACTACCAGCAGCGTGGCGCAGTGACCCGAAGTGGTTCTTGAGTGAATCTCTGATATGATGCTAAATAAAAGTCATTAACTAAATACCTATCTTGAAATTGTAGCTTAACTCAGCAGAAAATAGAACAGAATAAAGTTTTTACAAATGATTCAATCAATAAATCTTCCATTGATATGTTGGAAACGAACCAAATCTTCCAATGTTTTTTGGCAGATCAAGAATCGACGGTAGGACGTGAGACCAAACTGCCTATAATAGGAAAAGCGCTTTTATTTTTTACCTAAAGCGTCAATTGGGTATCCAGTAACGAAACGTGACAAAAATAGACGTTGGTAGTAAATTTACCGGCGAGATTTGTATACGAGGATTAATCACAGTGGTGGCAGTACGGAAAACGATGTTTTCCTCTCCAATTTCCTCGAATATTATTATGGATGAACCAAAGTCAAGGAATTGACCTAATAGCTAAGCAGGTTTTTTTAATAGTCATTAGATCTTAGTTGATCATCTGATGGTAAATGACAATGTGACTGATGTATCGCATCACGAAGGTTTAGAAGACACTTTTCTACTTGAAGAGATTCAGGTTGTAGTTGGAAAATAATTAGGTGCCCATCTGTTAAGCTTGTCGATCCATTTGGTGGGTACTTTAAACCCTGCATTTACGTGATTGCGTAATTAGTTTGATTCTATGTTTTAATTTTACATAATTACTAGCTGTTCCCCGCGGTTTCACCCGCGTTAAACTCGAATTTCACTTTATTAGGTGAATTTTTACACCTTGGTTACCACGTTATATTATTGGAATTTTAGTATGGATCCCTTACTTTTTTGAAAATATAATATAGCCTATGTTCACCACGGATATTTAGGCTTCCTAACGGTGATAAAATTTTTCAAATTGGTCCAGTAGTTTCGGAGCCTATTCGTTACAAACAAACAAACATACAAACAAACAAAAAATCAAACCTTTCCTCCTTATAATATTAGTATAGATATAGATAAGCTTATTTAGAAAGATTTTATGTATAGTATGATCTTAAAACTACAGAAGGTATGTCTAAGTAAATTGTATTCTTTCGTCATAATAACAAACGACGGAAAAGGTATCAAACCGTCTTCCACCCACATAAAAGCTGAAACAAAGCTATATCGCCAAAAGTCTATCTTAGGTAGGAATATCAAGGAGCTGTGCTGCTTGATTAGGCAGGATGAGGACAATGCACAATACACTCTCGATCCCGAGATATTATTGCAGATCCCAGTTCCCCCAGTTAGAATAAGATCAAACAAATAAACTGCAAAATCTGGTCTAAGTCTAGGTTTTACTCTTTTGTTTTGCAGGCTTTTTAATCAAGTCAGAAAAGGACTTAACTAGCGGAAGGTTTATCACTAAATGACACGTTAATGAACAATAATGTTCTGAACGCCAAGAATAGCTTGTCCTAAAACTGATAAAACGCAGTTATGAAAAGTAGTTTTCCATTCGTCCCTCTCTAAATTGTATCGTTGAAACAACAGCGCGACGATTACGTCGAGGACTCGCATAAAAGTTAACTACTCAACACCAAGTATCTGGTCTAAGTGAAAATATAGAACTCAGTAATGCCCACTGTAGTAACGTTTACTTACTTTCAGCGGAGATATCCGAGAGATCTTAAAATAATCTTGTGAGAAACTGGCACTTACCTTTTAGTTCGTAAAACTACAATTTCTACTAAAATACCTATCGCAGATACCGTTAACTGCCGTAGGTGGGTAACATTTTAACTTCAAAAAAAGCGGATAATCTCTTATGTTCGATTTTATGTATATTTTATTAAGAACATATCGTCGATTACTCCGTCAATAGCGGACTGATTTTAGATCTCTTGCTAGTGTATTATAGTGCACAAGTGTGTGTGAAAACACCGGTGCACCCTATATTCGCTCACTCATAATCTGAAGGATAGACCGACACGACCGGGACAGTCGCAAAACATATCATAAATACAGAATATCTAGAAACATTCGTTATACCGATCGCTGAACAGATTAAATCGCGATTTGTGAGAGCCAGAAATAAAATTAAAGTTCTAAGATTTGTAGAAGTTTATCAGATTACTAACTTTAAAAATAAACAACCTAGGTCCTTAGAACAATCTTTCGAAAGACTTGTTGTTAGAAAACTAAAAGGCATAATAGAATATTTTTAACTTCTAGATATTAAAGAATTTTTATAAAGCGACTTGATGACCACGTGCACGTCGTTTCACGTACAATTTCCCCCCCTTTCTTTCTTTTAAACCACCCCCGTATCAGATCAGTAAAAACAAAAAGAAATGAAATCGATGAAGCCCTTTTAAGGTTTTAGCAAGACTAACAAACAGCAATTGCACAGCATTTTTGGTATAAAAAAAAACAAAATAGTTTATTTCTTTTGCTTAATCTAATACATTTCAGTTGCATGGGACCCTATTTAAAGTAATATAATACCTGTGCTAGAGGGTCTCACTATTATTACAGATTAATGTAGTACTGTCTACAATTCTTTTTTCTTCGTTAAGTATGTAGAGGTACATTCTCAAGCAGAAGTGCTTTAGAATTAATAGAGGAGCTCCGCATTGAAGACAGCTACCAGTGTTCGTAACAGAGCGTCTGAGTAATATGCGGTTAGAGTCCTAGGCTCTAAGTTAATTAAGTGCAGCACTGTACGTCTGTAGACTATCTGACACATTCCTGAAAGCGGATTAATGTATTTTGCATACAATCCAAGTTGATAAGAGACCTTCTTCTTCTTCTTTTTTTGTTTAAAACAAAATTGACTTAGATGATGTCGCTGTTGTGAACTTGTGACAAATAGGAGAGCCTCTTATTTAGCTTTCATTGACGTCTTCTGTGGCACGGTGGGTAAAGTTCCTCCTCGTTCCAGAAGAAGGAGGTTGCGGGCTCGATTCCCGCCTTAGCACAAATGTTTGAACGATATGAAGACATTTGTTCCGGGGGTTCTGGTCGTTATAATAAAAATATATATCTATGTATCTTTTGAATACCAGTCATCGAATAGTACCCATAACACAAGCTCTGCTTAGCTCGGGGCTAGATTGCTATTAATTCTTTATATCCAAAATGAATATAGAAGTAGAGTTCGAATGTTCTCAGTAAAATTACGAGAAAAACATTTTCATTGCGAGCGTCGACTAGAAAAGTACAATATAATACTTACCTACATCAGGTACTGACAACGTAATAAGTTATTTATGATGATACTGCCAACATGCTAGTAAATTCGTAGTTCTGTAATGGAAGGCGTTTTGCGGTAAACGCTTTCTCTTTGTTAGCAAATAATATAGGGTGTAAGCAATAAATCACCGGAACGAGAAGATTATTTCATATAAATATTTTGCATTTGGGGATCTATTCTGTAGCCACAAAGATTAAGGTCTACATTCATCGTAAACCTCCATTAACATAACATTGAATTCATGAATATTACAGTGAATATTAAATAGGTAACTTGAATATCAAATTATTTCCTTTGGGGGCGTAAAAAAGTAGTAAAGTTACAGAAAAAGCATCCTTGAACTTACAACACAAAGTTTAATCTAGGTAATACTTCATCATCACTGTAATTATTCATTAGAACGAAATGAGTTCTTTCGTTTCGGTAAATACGACTATATTTTAATACAATATCGAAAGTGCTAACAACATTGAGTCTGCAAAGTTATCTCGAGCTATGACAGTACAAAACTAATTTTAACTCAAAGTTTCAATTGTTTCAGACAATAAAACGTGAGTTGTGGAATGTAAAACCGTCAATGGGTTGAAAATGAGAACCCCAAGGAAAGGCAATGAGTCTCCGCCGGTCTGACAGCTTGCCGACGCGACTGCGGGTCGTTCCTGTCACCGCTAATGATCCCAATATACCTGACTCCAACACAAATCCAGACCTCAACCACACCCCTGTAAGGGAAGAAGTTATCGCCACTTGGAAATCCCTTCAAACCGACGTAAAAGGTATAAAAAATGGATTCGCCTCTGAAAATCCCGAGACTAACGGAAAGGGGACGCACACATTCGGGCCCGCTTTCACGTGCAATAATAGAAACGCGCAAAGGAAGATCACTTATGAGAATCGGATCGAAGAGGCTGATCAGGGCCCGTCATTGCCTCTGGAGCCAGGCCAAGATGCTGAGCGCGGGCGGAGCAGTGCTCGAGCTCGAAGAAGCCTGTTACAAAAACTATTTTACTGGAAGACTGCAGAGTGCGACTGCCGAGAGCGGTTCACCCCTAAGTACCAGACGCCGAGGCTTCGCCCAGAAGACTTGCTGTGCACGTGTGGTGCTAGTGCGAATCGCTTCAGACTTCCGGACAGGAGGGTTAAGCAGGAGCGTGGACGCTCTAAAAGTGTTGGATATGAAGCCGCGCGCGAAGTAGCCCAGTTCCGTCGGTTAGTGTTTTGTAATGTTGCTTTTGTAGTGAAACGGACTTTTTTATTGTCAGTACATTAGATTTGTATTTATCTTAAATTTTCTGCATACAAAAAGATCTAAATCATTGATCCAGTCAAATTTGTAGGCTAATTCAGACTTCATGTTATCATAGAAGTTTAAACACGTTTCTGCTCCAAATAATCGATCAATCCAATGTGAACTACCCTATAATATTATAAGCACTTCGACAAGTCAAGTTTTATTCCTGCCTATATCCCTGCAAAAGTAACATTACATAGCGTGTGATACAGGTGCGCGAGTGCTGGTGCCACCGTTGGTACTGAAACGGCTGCAGCATTGCGCGCGCGGGCAGCCTTAACCCTCGCGCGTCGGTACTACCCTGAAGGAGGCTGGGGCTGGACTATCACGGTCGTTGGGACCCTGGTGCAGATCCTCTCTCACGGGCTGCAGCTGGGCGGAGGCCCGGGAGCCATCGCCTGCACTGCAGCTGTCAAGTTCAGGGTACCGCCGCTTTATACGCACGGTGAGTTTGATATCTGCTTGTTTTTTAGAACCTGACGTAGACACATAGGAATGCTATGGACTAAGTATATGGATACTGGAATAGCCTTTTTTGATCTGGTAGGTACCTTGTTTACTTCTTTCAAGTAAGCTTCTAGCTTACTTGAAAGAAGTAAACAAGGTACCAAGTGTGTGTTTATTGGTTCACTACAGCTTGCAGATACAACTTGCAACTATTATGCTATAGGAGCAGGTGCCTCCTTTCCTACTCACTCTTTTTAGCTACCTGCCCTTATTATGAACAGGTACTTAACTTGTTAATGCATCAAAATAAATGTTTTATTTTATTTATATGTTAAATAGTAATTAGTGTCTCGTTTCCAAAAATAAAATAACATTAACTCAAAAACAACACGTAAAAAGTTTCGGAAAAACTGGTATGGTCATATTTTTTATAACAAAATTAATTATAACATGATATTATTATAAGTAATTTGAGAGCCGAGCTTGCAAATGAAAAATAACTTGCGATGCCCTAAAAAACCGTACAAAATATTCATGGGCTAGATTTAGTAAACTGGGAAAAAATTGTAACAAAATGGACGTGCATTTCAAAAAAGTCTATCTTTCGTCCATTGTTATCCGCTTTCCCCTAAAAGGTGCGCGAGTAATAAAGATTCAACTACCGGGAACACAGTAACACCCTTTTCAAACCTTGGTAAAGTTTGATATATGGGTTTGGGATTTATGCAAGACCTATTTACGTTTCAGTGAAATGATAAGTGGTTAATATATTACTATAAGTAGGTATATAATAGTGAATGTAGATAAAGTTACGCTTGTATAAGAAAACAAGCTACCTTATTTTACAACACACGGAAAATCCCTGATCACGATTTGACTTGACCATAGACCAACATTAGATCTAGAATGATTTTGTTCAAATGTTACATACAGTTTTAACAAAATCAATTTAGTTCAAAAATCATTCTAGTTCTAACTGATTAAGATAAGGTTTTGTCACTACATAGCGTAGGTATCACTACACTGTAGTGACAAAACATTATCTAAATCGGTTTATCCGTTTGGGAGCTACGATGCCATAGTCAAAACATAATTGCAAACGTATACCACACCTCTTCTTTGTCAGGCCATTAAATTAACAGGTATTTTCATGTAATGTAGTTAATGGAAAGCGATTTTGTTAATTAATACAGGTTTCGTAGATATAGGATGCTACATTACTCTGTATAGATAGGGTTTCTGAAAATGTCAATGCTTATTTTCAATAAAATTGCAGCAACTAGGAAGCAAATATTTTGAAAAGGAAACTCGTAATGTGACTACGTCAATCGACATAGAAAGGTTTACGCTATCATTGTTCAGAACCTTATTAGTTTAGTGCTTCTATGAAAACATGAGTTTTTGATTGTTAATACTAACCAACTCAAAAATCTGCCTGCTACTTGACTGGATTAGGAGCCTACTGAAACATGAAACCTATGGAAAATATTTAACAGAGCAGAGATGATCAACCCTTTTATTTGGCAACTCTATGTTTTATGACAACCTCATGGCTAAGCTACACGTGTCCCCTCTCCGTTTAATTAAACCCAAAACTTATAGGAATGCTGTAATAATAAAGTTCCAGTGATAAAAACTGAGATGAGTTGCTAGAGCCGACATGTTGTGAGCAAAAAAAAAACAAACTGCTTTTCAATATCGAGCGTCAGGAGTCTTCAAATATTAAGAACGTGAGGATTTTTCACAGCAAGCAATAAATTATCTTCTCAGAAACTATCTGCATAACCTGCTTTAGAACTCGTAGGTTCATAGAAACTAGATCATTTTTCATGTTACTGAAAAATACTTGGCAATGTTTGAGGAATCATGGCAATAAGAAGGAACGAGGGTCGTGTTGATGGATGTTTTATTCCGCTAAATGCAGAACCCGATAGACGAAGATAGTTGATGAATCTTGGCAAATAATATAGAATATAACTCAATATGCAGGTCACGTTTATCGTTGAATACAATTTCCCTTGCGTTGAAAATTCTCAGTGGGCTGGATCGGCAAAACAGGACATAACTGATTGAAGGTTTCCGCTTGCTGACAGGTATCGGATCCGCTTTAAATTATCAGTCGATAATAGCCTATAAATTACACGAGACACTATAAACCCACCACAAAAACAGTATAAAAAGCTCAACAACTAATCAGAAATCTATTTTTATATAACTTCGTAGGTGAAAATTCGTTATTATCTGCGAACATGATTTCTTTCATCGCTGATACACCTACCTACGTGAAACTTATATTGAGCACAGGATGCCGCGAACATTGTTTGTGAAATATTCATAAATACTTAGTAAGTATCCAAGTTGAAGTTCTGAAACGTTCAAGGTCTTCGCGAGTTTTCTCGTGAACTCTGTCTGTTTTTATGGGTGCAAAGTTATTGGTGCCTGACTAATGGAGCTATTATTATGAAGTAAATTCTCTGAAGTAAGTCCTTTGCTTTCTCTCAACTAGCTCATCATAATTTCATGTTGATGGTGCATCTAAAATGTTTTCGCCTCCCATATCAGAGCGCAGTTCATGTTTATAGACTTTATCATCGACGTAGGTTGTTGGAAGATATACGAGAGCTATTATGCATTATGTACCTACTTGGTAAGTATCATTACCGTTACCAGTTTATTTTATACTCATTATCACTACATAGTATAAAACAAAGTCGCTTCTCGCTGTCTGTCTGTCCCAATGTATACATCTTTAAAACTACGCAACGGATTTTGATGCGGTTTTTTTTTTAAATAGATAGAGTGATTCAAAAGGAATGTTTATAAACTATTTGACACATAGATTTCAACGTGGGCGAAGCCACGGGGCACTGATAGTTATTTTATAAATGCAGTTTTAGTCTGTAATTTTTCCTGATTTTCTAGATAGAGGCTGTAGGACAGAGCAACATCCGAGGTCAAATTTAGTCACCATTTGTATTACGATGTCTTTGTGTTGTTACCAGCTTTGGAATTGCGTATTAATACACATTCGAGTGTGTGGAAGGATATTGCATTGAGCTAGATTATCTCATAAACGCATTTGTGGTATGCATTATTATAACATCATCTACTTCATCCGTAAATTAATAGCTTCAGCCACACAGAATTCATAAGTCGGAATGAATTTCTATGCTAAAATGCAATTTGTTCTATGCAAAATATAATTCTCGTACATTATCGTTAGTATTGTTCGTAACAGAGATTACAGAAGTTCGTAATTATAATTAGTGGAAAGTAATAAACGCATTTCATTCTAAGTTTTTTGTCATACCATCTACATACCTTTTTATTATCTATACATACGGTTACCATAGGTGTAATTTTATGTATCTACCTATGTATAATTCTAATATTTTACCACGAGAGTCTCGTAAATACTGAGATGTAGTTCTGGTTTGATAAACAAAACCTGCAAGAGCTGCAGCTCTTATGCTCTCTTCTAGACAAGAAATATCAGTATTCTAGGCACTTTTCTGTTGTATTCGATGTTGTATCAAAACCTCTATATCTTACATTTTGTTGATGATATAAATGTTGATTATGCTGTGGGATTTAGTTCAAAAACTTTCCTCAGTCTGTTTATAATCCTTAATCCCTACAAATATTTTGACGAGTCCTACATTTACTTTATTACTTGTTTACAAAAATATCACGGGTGATCTACATAGGATTATTGAGAGGAATTTAAAATTGGGTGCAGGTACCTTCTCATTTGTTGACAAGAACTGGATGCCTACATGAACCTGTGTTAAGATTATTTTGTAAACAAAAACTTTCCAGAGACTATTATTAAGTTTGTATTTTATTGATGATGCTGTGCCAATTGTTCAAAAGCATTTCTTTATTTGTTTTTAAACCAGGTTAGCCTATGGCGAAGTACTTCAAACTTACAAGGTTGTTTTTGTGTACTCCCCAAACAGAGGTTGCAAATATCTACTATGTCCTTAAATATGAATGAAATTGGCTTTTTATATGGAAAAAGAAAACGCAAATACCTGCCTGTATATTATAATCAATCAAAGTATGTACCATTATTATCTATGCACTTTCGCCATTTTATAAGTAGTTCAATGATTCCTTTGATGAAAAAGTTGGGGGAGCGAGAATCAGTAAAATCTTTTTTTTGTTTCACAAATACAATATAAGCCTAAATTTTAAATTGGAATTCCTAATCAAATGCCAGATCAAAGTAGCCAGTTCGACAAAATGCCAATTTAATATGTCAGGGCCTATATTTTAAAGGAGTGTTTGGAGTGTTTTTTAGAAAATGCCTCTTGGAGTGTTTTTTAGAAAATGCCATGATGGCTTCATTCAACTACTCCAACTAAACCGGCCAAGTACGAGTTTATTCGCACACGGAGGATTTCGTATAGCGGCAATATAATAAAATGTTTTTACTCTGAAATTTTAACTATCTATGTCACGGACGCAGTCCCCTGACAGACGGACAGAATGCAGAGCCTTAAGAATAGGGTCCCGTTTTCATACATTTTTTCGTACCCGTTTTCATCCTTATATAATCTAATTATCGGTATATTTAAACGGTACCCTAAAAAGTATCCATTGATGAACGAATTCAGACCAAGCGGTAAAGTTTTGAACAATGATTTGCCACAATATAGAGATTGATCGATTCTCGAAGAGTTTGTGGTTTATTCAACATTTTCCTATAAACATATTGCAAGTAAGGTACCCGATACGGTCTGAAGTCTCTTTTAATTACATAATCAGATTGATATCGACATCCAACCGGATCGGTATACCACGAATAACTAACTTGCTTTGATACCTTAAATTGTGTTATCGGTCCAAAGCAATTCCAACTTTATGTAGGTATATCATCATCATCATCATCATCAGCCTATATTAGTCCACTACTGAACATAGGCCTCCCCCAATGAGCACCATAGCGCCCTGTCTTCAGCTTGCCGCATCCAGCATCTACCTGCAGTCTTTCGCAGGTCGTCATCCCACCTGGTCGGAGGGCGTCCTACACTACGTTTATCAGAATTATAATAATCAATTTATTGGTAACAACAAATATTCCAAGTCACAATTAATATTTCCCGAGTCGTGTAGGTAGATAAGTAATTAATTTATTAGAAGAGGACTTTGGACAAATAAATAATGCTACACAATCCACACATCATCTAGCTAAGCATTAGCTTGTGGTTTGGGCATCCTGTATATAGATGATATCTATATACAGGATGTCCGGTAATTAATGGATAACCCCGCAGGTGTTGTGGGGGGCACCACGGCCACTCGGTAGCGCTAGTGTGCCTAGGGGTACCACCAATCAGCTTAACCATTCTACAAACGGGTTGATTCTACAATCCAGCGGCGACATGATTACATCTTATTCCTCAACAAAATGCCTATCAAGTTAAAACCAAACTGGTACAAGATCTACTTTACCATAAAATGGTCCATTTTATGGTAAAGCGTGGCGGATATGCAACGCAGGTTTGAATTTTAAATAAGGCAGTGTTCCTAAAACGGCTAGAAAAAAAAATAAACCTGTTTTTCCGCATTTTAGCTCCTAAATACCACAAAGACTCATCCTGTTTTCCCTCGTTTATAATTCTAGAACATTAACAGACTGTTATCTAGTTTGATAACGATGGAATTGGATTGGAAAGATGTTTCTTACTCTTCTAGTTCAAGACTATTCATAACTAGCGGCCCGTCCCGGCTTCGCCCGAGTGGACATTTGTTTCAGGCAATTTTTAAAATTTTTCTCTTTTTTCTCTCCGTAAGAACCATCCTCGTACTTCAAGGAATATTCTAAAAAAAGAATTAGCGAAATCGGTTCAGCTGTTCTCGAGATTTACGCTTAGCAACAAAAAATTAAAAGTCTTTATTTAGGAACTTAAACTAGGTACGAGTACATTAACAAAAATAGGAAGCGATGCGACCTACAGACGTAAAATACTGTGTCGCAGATCACTCGCCCAAGCTCACCACTCGGGCAGAGCAGAATATGTCCCTATGAAGATGTTTAAGGGAGATCCAGCAGTGGACGTCTTAGTTCGGCTGATACGAGTATGACGATGAAATATCCTAATACCGCCTTGAAATATTCAGTTTCCCACGTAACTTTCCCC
This sequence comes from Eupithecia dodoneata, assembly GCA_947044415.1. Classification (NCBI taxonomy): domain Eukaryota; kingdom Metazoa; phylum Arthropoda; class Insecta; order Lepidoptera; family Geometridae; genus Eupithecia; species Eupithecia dodoneata. The sequence continues at coordinate 6,463,276 of OX345665.1, forward strand.
ACAAAGCCGCATTAAAATGTTTCCTCGAAACATTTACAAATGGCACCCTATAATTTATAGACAGCCAATATTGCCTGCCAATTGTTTCACAATATCCTTGACACCACAATTTCGCTCATCTATTATATCTCGGAAGCTTCGATTATGAGCGTGTGTTTCCTATACAAAGTAGACATTTTGTAGGTTGTGTATTCCGCGTTAGGAAAGCTTTTAGAGACAATCGATTAATCATAACTTAAGACCTATCATAACTTACAAAGCTAGGTATAAAGGATCTTAGCGAATATTTTATCGCTATCTCAGTAATAAATTTCAAAGCTTTAGGTACCTACCAAAGTAATGTGAAGAAAACTGTCTGTATCTGTCGCGGTGTCTCACTTATCGTCTATACTAATATTATAAAGAGGAAAGGTTTGATTTTTTGTTTGTTTGTTTGTCTGTTTGTAATGAAAAGGCTACGAAACTACTGGAACGATTTGAAAAATTCTTTCACCGTTGGGAAGCTATACTATCCCCGGTGAATATAGGCTATATTATATTTTCAAAAAAGTTAGTTAGTAAATTTCCGTCCGTGTTTTACTGGTGATCCCCACTAAAACCGTGCGAAGCCGGGAAGGAAATTAAAATCCGTTGAGTATTTCAAAAGATCTAAGTGAACAGACAGCGGAAGCGACTTCATTTTATACTATGTAAATATGAAGAGAACGAACATGGAGGTTAATAGGACCTACGGCACTTAGGTTACCTACATATCCTACGCCTCGCAGTTCATAAGCTTCAATATTTTGAGCGCAACTTTTGCCTAAACAATGAGCGGCAATGGTCAGGGAATATTTAAATTGAGCATGCAAAATGCCATGAAGCACATGTGGAAATCCATATGGAAATCTACACCCGCTTCGTTTAATGCAACCATGGGAACTAAAACCCACTCACTCTAATGAATTTAGAGTGTTCTGTATTCCAGTACTCTAGCAAATTAAGTTTGCATAACGCTCAATCAAGGAATGACGAATGGGACAGGCAAAAGTCCGCGATACAACTGGGACCCAACCAGACATTTGATTTTGTGTGATATGATAATGTGAAATGAGAATACAAAAATAAGGACGCAACGCAATAGAAGCTTTGAAATAATAATCCGAATTCGTAAGCTGTATCCCGCTGAAATCTTTATCTACCTAATATACTTATTAGGTAGATAAATATTTCAGCGGTACAATTAGACTATTAGGTACTCCTAATTAGGAGTACCTAATTGTCTAATTGTACCGCTGAAATAGTCTTCTTTGTACCGTCTCTAGTTTGTTTCTTAAAAAGAAAATAACAATTAAAGAATAGAGCAAATTAGGCCTAGTAGTTAGAAAACAAACTTGAGCATACTGCAGTGTTGCAAACAATCTAGAGGAAGCTCAACTGATCCACATCAATACCAATGGGAAGCGTCCTACGTCTTAGCGCGAGCTACAATGCACCAGCTGCTGTAACCCTTTTATGCTGCGCCAGATACCAAATCACGCCAAGACTCACAAAATTTTCTATTATTTTTAAATTTTCTTGTTTTAAATATGTTTTTTATACACACATGTATAGAGAAAACTTTTGTGACAAGCAAAAAGTTAAATTGTCCTTTGAGTTCACAATTATAAACGACAGTAAAGTTAATGAGGAAGTTCTTTGAAGTTTAAACAATTTCAGCCACGATGTTTTCGCTCTTTCACAATATTTTAATAATTATTTTTCTCCAAACGCTTTCCGTTAGATGAACCTACATCGGTTTCATCCTCTCTGCTATAGGATCTTTTTTAATTAATTACCTTCGATGAGCAGTGGGTGGATTAACTTAGGTTAGAACTGTGTTAAGGATTATTATCAACAAAGATAAGTTGATTTCAATGTTTACCTTTTTTAATTAAATTTTAACTATCAATGTACGAATAATCCACACAGCATCATCTAGCCCAAAGCTAGGCAGAGCGTGTATTATGGGTACTAGATGACTGATATACGAACACGTAAAAGTAAAACTAAAATCCTTACTAGGAGCACTTTACAAAGTTTCAAAATGTATACCAAAAACAGTACGTAACATTATTTATAACTCTCTTGCAAAATCACATTTAGTTTATCTGGTAGAAATTTGGGGAACGGCTGCTACTACAAATTTAACCCCCCTTCAAAGAACCCAAAATAAAATTATAAAAGCCCTATACCATTATGATCATCTTACGCCAACTAAAGAACTATACAATAAAACTAATATTTTCAATATAGAAAAACTTTACATTTATATAATACATGCATACTAATAAAAAAAATTACTTCAAACTCCATTCAATCAAACATCAAACTACATCTAAAGTAAATACAATTTCAGAAAAAAAAATTACAGTTGCCGAAATCACGTACTAACTATGGTAAAAAAACAATATTATCAGATGGAGCTCAATTGTTCAACAATCTACCAAACAATGTAAAGGAGTGTATTAATTTGAATGCCTATAAAAATAAGCTTAAATTACACGTACATACTCTGTAACAGTACCTACCTACACGAATAAAATATTTACCGGTTTTTGATTTATTTCTGGCTGCTATAATGTTGGTATTTGTATATGTAATGATAATAGTAGTAGTATAAAGTCATGAATAATATTTAGTATAATTTACTTTTAGGTACCAGAGGCTAGTTTTAAATATTGTAAAACATAGATAAATTTTTCCTTATGTATCTCATTATAAGTGAACCATGTGTGTTTGTATTAGAATAAAATTCTTTAAACCTATATACTTAATACAATATATTACATAGATAGAAATTTTCAATGTACATAGAAAATACCCAGAACACTCGGGACAAATATTTTCAGATCATTTAAACATTTGTCCGAAGGCGGAAATCAAAACCGCAACCTCCTGCGTCGCAGGCGGACGTTTGTCCGCCTCGCCGCGCCGTTTGGCCGTCAAATATGCTGCTTATAAAGCTAGGCTAAGCTGAATCTGGCAAAGACCCCAGAACGTTTTTACACTGGTTTATTCAACCAATTTGCGGTGAGACGCAGCCTCATCTACGTATTATTATGTAGGTACATATCTAACAGCTACGTTTTAAGAGAAATTATATTTCAAATAGATTCATTTCAGAAAGCATAGAAATAAAAAGATTTCTTAGAAGAAACCCTCTTTTAGGGTGAGGAGGTCTTACGGTCAATGAGTTGACTATAACAGCAAAAACCAGCTATGTTTTGTATAGTTACCACGACAAAAAGCCGGGTAAGTTCAATATACAAGTGCAGGCGCGTACAATATTGCCATCACCTAAATGACCAGATAATCTGAGGAGTCAGCCTGATTCTTCATCAATTCCAATTCAATATGATTAAAACGTATCTTCATACATATATATCTTAACGATGACTGGTCCCTTTTGGTAGACGGCATCAGATCTTTCAATATCAGGTGGTAACGACGTGATTCTGCAAATTCTAAATGTATACATCCATTACTTAACGACACCCTAAATTAATCATTTGATAGAAGCTGGTCGTGGTGTTGCCATTTTATCGTTAAGTGCTGCTAAATTATAGTATTTTCTTATCGATGTTTGGATAAAAACAGTGAGTTCATGCCACAGTTCACTTATTTTCTAATTTAAGTTCTAATTATTTATTTATAAGTGAGACAACAATGATTATTGAGTGAAGATAACCATTATTACCTATTGGTGAAATCTCAACTTCCGACTGAAATTTTGCATGCGTATTCAGTTCTGATGGCAATATACTCAAATAGCAGAAATAACCTGATGCTTTTGGACCAGATTGTTTTCACAACTTTAAGGATATTTCAGGAAAAAATCTGGATTCCAAATAAAATAGGTAATAGAATAGAATGTACATTATTGCACAAAGGAAACCACAAAGGAATTCCGTTTTACTCGAATTTTGGTCAACATAATGTTATGGTAGAAAAATGGAATGAAGGTTTCTACCGATTTTATTTCTTTACCCTATCGACTTAAACTTTTAATTATCGTGTAACAGACACACGACTTGCTCCTGTTCTACAAAGGCCGCCGCCTCGTCAACCTCCATTAAGTTCGTCTCGCGTTTAGTCGGATAAGCCTCGAGATCTAGTTCCTGCGTAATTCATAGACTTTTCGTTATTTACGTAACTTTGTTTCCGATAAGAGCGTGATTTGTGTTCTTCTCTGACTAGACCTACTTCCGACTTGTAGAATAAATCAGCTTTTTACAAGCCTCAGATATTTTATCATCAAAATTATTAGTCTTAGAACATACGGACATAAGAGTACACACACCATAGTCTGAGAACATACTATACATTACGACAATATAGTCGGATACCTATTAAGTCCTAACGCGATGTGGTCATACAAGCGCACAGATCCCCTGGTACTCCCCCTGGTCCACGATCCTATCCATCCATGGTTGTCTGGTAGAGATCGCTCTTGAGCGATAAGACCGCCAATTGTAATAAATTTTTAAGTTTTTCTGTTCAAGATGTATTCTTCTATTTAAAGTGCAATCATGAATTTTCTATCTTCTATCTATCATTTAGTCACAAAGCGATTTAGTCATAACTGCTATCTAGGCAAATCAAGATGTATTCTTGAAGCTTCTAACCCGACAATTTGCATTTGTTTTGATGGCCTGCCTGATACTGATAACACTACAAAGTAAAATTATTTTTCAGCAAGAGTTGGAAACATATTTTTCGTCCTAGTGTATCATTATAGCGTAGTTAAGCGAGCGTTAATTCGAGTTCTATCACTTTTATGGTAGGTTTTTAGGGTTCCGTACCTAATGGGTAAAACGGAACCCGGTCGTTTTTTACATTTTTAAGACGCACCTGTCGGTCAGCGCCACTGTATAGCGTTTTAATTTATGTCTGAAATATCGCGTACTAAAGACATTAAAAAAAGTTGGTTTTAGCGCGATATCTCTTGTTTACTACAAATAGAAATTAAGGTGTACGTGGCTTATTTAAATTATTTGAAAATGTCATCAAACAAAAATTAGGTTAATAATATGCAAATGGAACAGAAGGGGAACAAAGAAATAATTAATATGAATCCGTTGCGGTCGAAATCACATTTAAAATTAAAAGACTTTTGAAAAATTTGTGACGTAATAGTGAAAAATGTGTTCATTATTTATAAATACAAGTTATGATCATATTCTATGTTCTCGAAATCGAAGTAACACATAGTGTTTAACTCGGGCCAAAACGACCCATTATAACTCTTTCTTGTCGTCGTCCCTCGCTATCCTCAGAGAATAACAACCTCGTATATAATGGGGTGGTTTAATCCCTAGTAAAAGAATATACTATAGAAACAATTGCGGAAATGTAACTAAATATTTATTATTATGGTATTCCTCAAAGGAACGCCTTGATCTATTATTTAACACTGCTGAACCCTTTTTCTTCTATTTTTATCAAGTAAGCAGCAAACTGTAACAACTGGGCTGTAGGGAAGCAGTGGATCTGACTGGCACAAGACCGCCAGGGGTGGTGAGATAAGGAAGAGGCCTATACTCAGCAGTGGGTGTTGCCGGCTAGATAGATAGAAGTAGCAAATAGCTGTGTAGGCTTCTTTGAAAATGGGCCATCTTAATTTATGCAGTTTGCAATATTTTCGACATCATCCTATTTTCACGTCACACGGACACAAGTCCATCCCAGTGGTAGTACTTGCTTCTAAGTTCAAAGTCAAATTTATTATTGCAAGCATTTTGTATATTCAAATGATCTTGTAAATAAAAAAGTTGTTTCAACATGCACCCTACTAGGGCACGGAAATATTATATTATAATATTATTATGCTAGGTGGCTAGGTAATACCGCATGCACAGCACAATGCATAGAAAAATGGCGTGGGGTTAATTGAAGCAAACGCCCTTTATTACGCTTTTATAATTCTAACTTGGCGAACGCTTGATCAAATTAATTCCGCAAATCTTTTTCATATCGCAAATTAAGTGCCTTACTGCCTATTTACCTTCATTCGCAAAGCAGAAATAGAGTTCTAAAAGAAAAATGTTCGTAATTTATGTCATCGCGTACTGAAATGGAAATGAGAGTCTGAAGCTAACAGCGAGGCACTCGGGTGTTATTTTCGCTTTATAATTTCAAAGTAGAGAGCATTGAGTGCTTAGGGCCCTTATCCTCAGGACAACAGGAGCTACACTATTGCAAATGCAAATTGAAATGTGTTTACTTCACAAATGTGGTGCATTGTTTATGTATTTTTTTGCCACAGAGGTTAATGTTTTTTTATACAATTTTCACACACCTGAACAAACAAGGGCCTACGAGAGTTGAAGTACTAGCTAAGATATATTAGCAGCGGTACTGTGGTGGGTAGCACTTAGTATCGCGTGAACAGTCAAAAATGGACTGATAGCCATACCTACCATAATTTAAGTAGGTCGTAGTTGCCCACAGAACGTAAGCTGGCTGCTACAAACTTTGAGGTAGGCACTCAAACTTATCAACTCAGTATGAGTTGATAAGTCTAAGTTATAACAATAAGCGTGAACGAAGTTCAGCCTGTTAACATCAAAATTAGTTTAGTAAAATTTTAATACATATTCCGTCGTCTCATGATTAGTTTGTTCTCCTAAAGACAAATTTTCAAAATGTCAGGAAAGTTACAAGTGAAATCACTATTGTTTGCAGATATTTTGTAGTCACTTTTGATAAATCAGTGTTTGTAGGTAGGTTCTTAGGTTATGTAGGTACCATTCGATCAGAAAAATCTCCTAAAATATACCTACAAATAAATAAATTAGCATATCAGCTAAATAAAGATTCTTTGTAGCCTCCGAGCTCCCAAGGCACTAGGTGGCGTAGATAAACAACAGGGCAAGGCAGACCGAGGTCATTTTTGGTAAAAATATATACATAGATAGGTACTAAGGTAACAAAACAGACAACAAATGCAGGTAACAAATTAGAAACTAAAGTGTTACTTTCCACTAATGGAATCTGAGTACTTTATGATTTCAGTCCCCTATCTAATTAAACTTAAGGCTTGAAGCGTTTCCACTAGTTTTTACCCGAAAGGGTTGAAGTATCCATTCTCCGGGGATAAATATTATGTGAAACACGGGACTTTTGTATTTACCCTGACTTGGGTCGAGTGGGCGATCCGCACTGAAATAACACAGGAAAGGGTGCTTTTAAACTGATACAAAATTCTAATCTATTGAAGCTTGTTTTGTTTACGAAAAATAAATCGTGATTCCAGTACAAATTGACGACCTCAGTGGCTCATCGGGCGAAGGGCCTACGATGCATGAGATCATGGGTCGCAGGCGAACCTTCGCCCGCTGTCGAATCACCTCAGACCAAATATTTGTACGATCTGCAGATATTTTTCCAGGTGTTCTGGTGTATGTATATTTAAAAAAAATATACTTTGATACAAAATAAAACTTTTTTACTACGCAAAAATATACAAATGGCGAAGCGTAGCACCGCTAGAAGTTTCGTATTATGTAGTAGATTCAATATAATTTGTACCTTTTTTGTAGTAAATAAAGTTTAATTTTGAATCCAAGTACGTGGCAGTGTCGCGTCGCGTCGCGTCACAGTGTGAGCTGACTGTACTTCCTACGAGTTCTTCGTTTATTTTCCTACTGAGATTACTTATTTTATTTTATTTGGGAAATAAACAATACATGAAACTTAAGATATACAATAACCAGAATAATGTCATCATTTTATTAGTCCATAGTTTTAAGTACTATAAATAATATAATAAAAGTTATACCTACTAAAAATATGTAATTTTTAGTAGGTATAAGAAGTTATAACATCGCCTTAGGGCTTAATAAAAAAACCTGTTATGATGTTATTATCTCAATAAATAAATAAATAAATAAATTTCACTCTGAAGTATAGTTAACTAGTACCCATCACACAAGCTAGTAAGTTTCATTCATTCCCAACTACTATAGTGGTATGGTTCGCAGTGTCGATGATGTATTTTGGAATATCCAGCATTATTTATTTATTTAACAATATTACATTACAGTAGGTTTATTGACCAATCATCGTCATATTTGGTCGCTACTGACGTGAATTCTTCCACTTTTGCTGAGAATAGGCCTCTGAGTTATTGAGGCACTTCCTTCATTATGCATTAACTAGTTTCTGCCCGAATGTTAAAAGATTATTGATGAGGAACATACGTATCCTGATAAAGAGCTTCACAACCGAAATAAACCTATTAAAGTCTAGACAGAAATAAACCTATTAAACCGAAATAACTCTCCCAAAATATATTCAAAACGGTACCTACTACTAGCGGATACCTTCTGCGTCAAACAATACCCTCAAATTGCATAGTTTAGAAACCGACACCAAAGTTTAATGGAGAGGAAACCACCTGAATAATTAATAACGGAGGTCAATGGCCAATATTTTAGGATTCACATTTAAATTTCGAAAATTTCTTTAGGCCTAAAAAATAAGCAATAAGGCCCTTATTATGAACAAGCAAAGATTCGTCTTTGTTTGAGTGACGTTTATACCATGGAAAAGCGCCTCTCAATCATAGATCGTCATAGATGTCCAGCAGTAGACTATACTGAAAATTTAATTTATCATATGGCTTACTCGTACTAAATTTTTTCATAAAACAATAATTTAATGACAAAATGTGGGTAGTCAATATAATAACTAAAAAAAAGTTGTGGATTCTAGATCCAAGTATAAAATTAATGAAATTAACGCTCTTCAGAACCCCTACACTAACTATCCGTATATACTCCCATATACTCTTATCTATTTAATATTCCAAAATAACTAAAGTATTCAGTAATAAATTGTTGCAAGATAGCAGCATTCTGTGTCATACAGCGTCACCTGCACTTTACGAGGCAATGCTAATTCCATCTCGCTGGCTCCACAATAAAATACAAAGGCTTAGAGCTTTATACCGAGAGCAGTGTTAAACTAATCTAGTAGCTTAAAAAGCTATCATTTAGATAGAGGACACGTTTTATTGGCCTCGTAAAGTGCCAAACGGGATTTGTGGAACACATTCGACACGGATACCGAAAAAGAGACAAAAAGGGCTAGGAATTGCGGGAAGGTGGCCCGGTAAGGCTTGAGACTCATTCTTGATTGTAAAACCGGGTACTAATCGGTGTTACGGGGCGTAATGTACTTACTATTTGCAGGGAGCACGATAAGTTTAAATAGATAGATAGAAACCACTATCATACCACACAAAACAGAAATAAATAGGTACATAGAAGTTTACGCCGCGGCGCCGTGTGCTAAAATTCGTCACATTTCTCGGTGCGAAAGTCATCGATTAATTACATGGAAATTTCCTAAAGTCGGCACTCCGCTATTACCTATATTGAATACTGCTTGTTGTATTGATATATAATATAATTTCATTGCATTATAAACAGAAATAACCCAAGCGTCCCATGGAAATATAAAACTGAAGTAACGGTTGCGCGACACTTGAACCCCCAACATTTTTTAACACCACAGTCGGCATCGTGCTTTCAGAAGTAACGAAGTTTATAATAGGCTAAGCACTCATAAAATACGAAAATGTATAAAAAATCGTCGATAATTGCATAGGAATTTTCTAAAGTCGGCACTCCTCTGTATTGAATACTTCAAAAGTCGGCAAAGTGCGAAAGTCGGCGGCACTAAGCTCCGAAATTGCGAGCGCTTTCTTAGCTTTTATAGTAAATTGCCAAAACTCCGCGTAACTTATACATATTAGGTAGTGGGCTTTGAGAATTCATCCAAACTCACAGGTAGTGGGTGACCTCAAGCTTCCGACGATATCGATGTCAGTTAACAGAATAAATTTAATACTTGTAGGTAACCCAGTCCTATCTTAAGTTACATACCCACATACACCATTTTTCTGCACAGAGGTATTCACTTTCCTATTTCAATTTCGGCCCCGAAAACTATTAAATTCTATCCTTGCTTTGTAGCTGTACTGCACTCAAGAGTTGACGAGCCAATTTGTACCAGCAGTCGGTACAGCGTACCCCGACCATTGCAATCAATTTTTCACTAAAAGTGAGCGCGCTGTACACTGGAATTTTAGAAAACGAAAAATTAAAGAGGCATTAAATTAGTAGAATTGTAACTACATAGATTGCATTAACATACGAAATACATGGTAATACGTAGCGTCATTACCTAATATGTGGTAGCGTTGTTAGTAAAGCCTGAGTCGTTATTCTTTTGCTCAAGCTTATAAGAAACCTTGTCTAAATTTATTTATATCCCATGGGAACCGATTTATGGGCCTATGTTTTATACCAGGCTTTTCTAAGTCAAAAACATAGGAGCATATTACTAGGTGGGTACATCTATTATGCAAAATTTCAGCCGGATCCGTTCAGTAGTCTTGGCGTAAAGAATTTTTTTTTTTTTTTTTTTTTTATTAATTTAATTATCGAAAAATAAAATCTAAACCTGGTGTTTCAAAAAATACTTTTATTATATATAATATATGATTCCAAAACTTCCATTGTTATGAAAGAATAAAGTAAAATTCATCAACAATACAAAGCCGTCATTTCCCTGAACGCTCCGCATCCAACAAAAATCAAAATGTCAAAAAATAAGCGCCATCTATCTTTGCTTGCCAAAACTTGTTAGTAACCTCATCTGAAGATAAAAGTAACTTCGAACCTTGACTATGTCTGTTGGTTTTCCTTTGAGCGTTTCGTAATTTTAGTAACGTGTAAAAGCACGAGGTGGCGCTAGTAGTCGCGTTCCAGTTATTTTGATGCTGAGAATTTGCTCTCTCCTTGGTAGACGAAAGGCCAAGTTTACTTACCTATTGCTACTAGCACTTCAAAAGAAACGCTTTCTGCATTCGAGGTGTGAACTCAACAATTTCTATCAACATACGGCGATGTTACCCTCCGTTCATAAAGTGTTTGCCTCAAATATTGGTTCTGACACTTCTGACATATTTCTGTGGATCAAGATGATCTCTGAAGATGATAGATGACTGCCTCATTTTTATGATAAACTAAAAAGTAGAGCCTTCTAGTTTTTTTTGTACTATCTAGGATTTATGGCGTATTTGTATTATTAAAAAATATTACCTAATGTTACCCTATAAATATCCTTATCAATAAAAAAAAAACATAATTAGGCTAGGTACTTATTTAAGTTTTATCAATACAAACACAATAACAGACAATCAAGCAAGTTTTTGAATTTCATGTACGTAATACTTATTTATAAAAATAAATTATATATAACTTATTTATACAGGATGCCACGTAATATTTGTTAGTAGACTAACTAAGCCGAAAGGCGGTGATTCTGGACCCGAGAGGATCAAGTTTTGAAAAGACTTTTTTTAATACCTAACGATTTTTTTGCTAACATGTTTTTGTTAAAAATAAATTAATTAAATTTAAATTTTTGACTGAACTACAATGTACCGGAAAAACACACGGTTTATAAAGTCTAAGCTTATACGCCAGTGGGCTGAGTTGGAGGCGTCGATTCTTACACCGCGACCGATATGGCAATAAAACCTTACCTACCTAAATCAATGACTACCTGTTTTGTTTTATTTCCACGTTTATCAAAAACAAATAAATCTTAGAAACCCACGAGGTCCAACTCCCTCGGGCCCCGATCCAGAACAAAAACCATAAAGAACCGACGAAAACTACCGTTTAGGCTTCCTGCCGCCGGGTCGCGGTAACCTACTTGATCACTCAAACCGAGGCTGGATTTACACAGAAAACAGATATTAGCTAACTATACTAATACAGGGTGTATGGAAGGTCAATGCAATGCCGTTCAATGTATTAGAATATCGAGTTATGTTGTTTATTTTAATTTTTGGAATAAATGCCGAAATTGTATTCGTCGTCATATTCGTTCAAAGTGCTCAAACAGACAGCTATTACCTACTATCTAAAAACTAAGACAGAAGACAGACAGAGAAGACAGGGCACTATGGCGCTCATTGGGGGAGGCCTATGTCCAGCAGTGGACTGCTATAGGCTGATGATGATGAATCTAAAAACTTATTTGCGTCATAGTTTTGATTTATATTCAATCGATAAACATCAATAAAATCATTTGTATCAAGATAACTGATAAAATGGGACGTGTTGAATAACAAACATAATTATTTTGTTCCTGAAAAGCCTCTCTTATGGTCCGATGAATCACAATTTACCACTAAGTACCTAATTTCTAAGTGGGTACTTACTTGCTTTTTCGAAAATTATGTAACGTTGGTCGTCAGATAAAGCTTTTCAGCTTGAACGACATCTTGTCACCTTAGATTCTAGAACCACTTTATCGTGCGTTTCCATGACCAGCACCCGATTTCTATGTAAATGCGTCCTTAGGCTTCCTGTCGACGCGACGGTACAGGATGAACTACTTGGTCACTCGAACACGGATAATGCGGCACCAAAATAGATACGACATGTCGTACGCTGATTTATTATCTGATGGCTATTTATCAAATAACTGAGGCGGGAACTGGTGCTACCTCTACGAGAGCGATTTATTATTTTACCTCCTTGTAATTTATCTCTAACATTTATGCCCTAACCGCATTTTAAGGTTAATGAATGAACTAACTTCCACAACCTATCTGGTAAACAATCGAGTCTCAAGCCAATAAGCTATCTACTCAGCATGTTTCTGGCCATCCTAAGTTGTAGCATGAACGAATAAAGCCATGCATTATTAATTTAAGATACTCACTTTTTAGTGAAACTCTCACAAAACTCGGAAAGCGACGAATGTCTATTAGGAATTTAGTCATCTCCTAAAATATCCTGAAGAAAAATAAAAAAATGGTTTGATTTTTCTCATAGTTAAATCCTGCGTAATTTCAGAGTAGACCCCGAAATCGTGAAGGCAACGACCGCCCTCTCGTTTTTAATACATTTTCGTGGTTTTTGTATCGCAGGAGATAACGAGCTGCTGAGATATGCGGCTTTAACATAATTTGTTGTCTCCTTAGCGCGCTGTTTTACTTTTTGTCGTTATACTTTGATAAGACGGCTTGGCCTTTAGAATAAAACGGTAGTAAGCGTATTTTTCCTTTGATGTTAACTTTTTTATAATTTATTCTAACTAGCTGCGCCCCGCAGCTTCGCCCGCGTGGAAATATATCATGTGTCAAATGGTTTATAAACCTTCCTCTTGAATCACTCTATCTATTAAAAAAACGTATAAAAATCCGTTACGTAGTTTTAAAGATCTAAGCATACTTATAAGGACAGACAGATAGCGGGAAGCGACTCTGTTTTATACTATGTAGTGATTTTAATAGGTTATTTTCCCCTGCTTTTGTTTTAGGTGCCTACTTTTAATAACTTTTTAAACCATTTTGCCATAATTTGACTTGACGTTACTTTGAAATTAATTAAGAGACTTAGTTATCTGCTTTTATTCAAAGGGTGAGGCACGGCAGGGGCACCGGAATCAAGACATGATAATGGCGTGTCTCGATTGCATTGTCTCAGATGTAGACAATAGGACACAGTCATCTTATAAATGCCAAGTTTGTACCTATCTTTATACCTTGTTAATAGATAGGTATCTAGGTATACCTAAGGCTAATGCCACACTACAAAGAGCTTCGCTTACTGCTAGGTGCGACAGATTCTCCTACAGGCATCTAGTTAGGCGCGTCGCATCTTACCAGTAAACGAAGCTCGTAGTGTGGCTACTGTGGCGAGGCACCTTCTCTTACCTACTTACCTTAGTCCTAATATTAGTGCCTTTACTTTACAGCATTTACGCACCTATGTAAATATGCACTTAAAACATAATTATATTAAAAAATCTGGTGCACGAAACCAAAAAACAACTTTACCAGTACCGAAACATTTCTCTACCATAACTTAAATAAAAATCGAGTAAGTTTTAAAAGTACTAGCATTTTAAATTATTTAAACAAAAATGCACACAAAAAGTATATGTTTCACTGTGCATTAAATAAAATACTAAAGCAACGTTTTCACGCGCCCTGACTGACATTTTGTTGCTCTGAATAAAGAAAGAATCTCACGTTTTTTCAGAGGTGTTGGGTTATAAAGGCTGACATAGCCACAGTATAATATTGTTGGCAGAAAAGACAATAATGTAGCCCTAGAAAAGTATATTTGAACCCCAACGTAAATGAAAAGTTGTCTTGTAACGTTACTCTGCGTACTACGCGTATATAGTCAAGGCTTATGTTAGTACCTACAACCAAAAATACAAATTGGTATCCTTAAAATTAGCAAGCTGGATGCGTCAAGCTGAATATAGGGCGCTATGGCGCTCATTAGGGGTGGCCTATGTCCAACAGTGGACTAGCTTAGGCTGATGATGATGATCTTTAAAATGCCATAGAGCTCTATTCTGGCGAAGGTCTCTTTAAAATTAGTAGAATGGATGCATTAAGCGGAAGACTGGACGCTATGGTACTCTTTAGGGGAAGCCTATGTCCAGCAATGGACTAACTTAGGCTGCTGATGATGATCTTTAGAATGCCCGTTTTCTCTGTACTCACGAAAGCCTCAATCTATAAGGAAGGACTTTGAAGCCCAGCTCAATTAATACATTTTAAAGTGTTCTTTCTGTTTCGAATGTATAGCGCGTCAAAGTTTCAGGTTATAAAGCGTGCATAACGATTACAAAGCTCCGAAAACAAAACAAAAGCGCAAAAGCAAACCAAATTCTGGAAAACAAAACAATTTCGTAATTGTTGCCAGTCGCACGTGAGTCGGACAGTGTAAAATACCTTTGTTATTACCTACTGTTACTTTTTAACAAAATGTAAGCTCCATTATTTTGTTACTTTATGAACTGTTGTAAATTTTGCGCATAAATTCTTTACGGTTTTATACAGGGTTATTGGATCAGTCTTAAGAATCCTACAGAGTTGTTGTTCAATCTTAAACTTAATTTTACTACTACTGTCTTAGTAATAGTAAAATTATATACTTACCATGTTATAGTTATCGACATAGCTCTGAGAATTAGCAAGCTGAAGTGGCAGTGGGCCGGCCATATCTCGCGAAGACCCGACGGCCGCTGGAGCAAACGTGTTCTTGAGTGGAGACCACGATTCGGTAAACGTAGTGTAGGACGCCCTCCGACCAGGTGGGATGACGACCTGCGAAAGACTGCAGGTAGATGCTGGATGCGTCAAGCTGAAGACAGGGCGCTATGGCGCTCATTGGGGGAGGCCTATGTCCAGCAGTGGGCTAATATAGGCTGATGATGATGATGATGATAATGATACCATATTATTATTACGGCTTTGAGTAATTTTATGCCATAATGTTCTATAAAATAAATAAATAAAATTATTTGATTGAAGATAACTGTGATCCATAATTTGTTAGTAGCAGAAGTTTATCTTCAATTTTATGAAAATTTATAATTAAGTATATATATGATAAATTATTTTATTTTGGGATTTTTTCATTGTGACATTAACCTACATCTCAGATCAGAGTTCTGAGTCGAGTGGTTGAATAACTACTACCTAACCTCACATTCTATACTAAATAAGAATTTACCGACTTCCTGTCTGATGCTTGTCATGCTTTTAGTCGATGAGTAACTAAACATTTTTTGATGGTAAGCTCTTAGCAGTGTCAAGTTACATGATCCATCCATTTGCTTCAAGAGAGGTACCCTACCAACCTACCCTACCTTATTTCGTTCAAGGTCATTGCGTTGCTAAAACTTTTAGTAGAAGAATATTGATGAATGACATTATCAACCCTTTAGCTAGATTTCAAAAGCTATAGATACTGTAGGTACCTAATCATAATATTATATAAAAGAAAGTAGGGGTTGTTCGAACACCCATGACTCGAGAACGGCTGGACCGAATTTCATGATTTTTGTTTTTTTTATGAATTTGTCTCCGTCCCGAATAGGAGAATAACTATTAAAAACTACGAACGTGATTTCTTTTCGTTAGATCAATGGGTACCAAAAACGAGAAGTACCGGAACTCTAAAAAAATATCAGATATATAACAGAAATAATTTTTTGTAAAGATAATTGGATTAAACTAAAATTGGTTAGACAACGACATCGGAACATCGATAACCAACAACGACGTCAATCATCGCGGAAAAAAGGTCCATCAGAAAAAGCCGGATACCGGATTAGATTTGACCCATTTCCATGAAATTTTAGCGAAGGATAGTCCAATCTGCATATGCAGAGGAGTGCGCGGTAAACTTTGACAAATCCACAGTAATTTATTCGACGGGTGAACTCACAGGGCTAACCTATCGCGAAAACCCATTTCAGATTATACGTACGTAGGTAGTAGTACGTTAGGTAGTTTTCTTTACTTTATGGTTTTTAACTACGGGTATACCTACTTATACCTTTCTTAACTTTATTGTATTCAATCAAAAGATAGTTAACTCGCGTCCCCCACTCCTTTAAAAAATGTTCTGATAAAACACAAAAAAATCGCGGGTATAATAGTGGGTTCAGATGAATATGCGTTTAAGCTTTCAAAGACCCAAGCTTTCATTAGACCAGATAATCTTGACTTTCTGTACTGGCAGGTCACAAAATTCAAAATACATAAGTAAAACTAGGAAATATAGTGCTTGTACGTTTTTATTTTTCGTTCACTTCAATATTTTTAAGATAGGTAAGTACCTATTTAGCAAGTTGTTGTTGGATGTAACCTTATTAGATCCATCAAATGATAAAAGCTTCATCTTCCTCCTATCGTCTACAACTCCTGGGGCAAAATTAAAGCAACAAAACTGGGCTTAAAAGCTTTGTAAAAAGCTCAGTCATTACCTGATAACATCGGTTCATGTTTTGACCACACGCGCTATACCGATAATGTATGTTTAAAATTATTTACTGTAACTGCCTGTGCATATATTTCTCTCAAGTGCACATTTAGTTAAATACTGGTTTGTGTACTTGGTTGTTTATAAACCAGGTTTACAGTGTAGCTTCATTTGCATAATGTCGTTAATTAATCACACTAAAACGCTCTTGAAATGCTAAAGTTTGGATGGGTACATGTTTGTTACTTCTTCTTCTTTGAATTTTTTATAGATGTAGGTCTAGACCTATCATCATCATCATCAGCCTATGTTAGTCTTCTGCCGGACATAGGCATCCCCCAATGAGCGCCATAGCCCCCTGTCTTCGCCGGATCCATAGCCCGCATCCAGCATCTGCCCGCAGTCCTTCGCGGGTCGTTATCCGACCCTGGCCGGAAGGCGTCTTACACTGCGTTTTACTAAACCTATATCCATCATCATTTCAATAACATGAGCGTTGTGTTATTGCAATAACACATGCGCAAGTCTGGATGTTTAGATGGATGGATGGATGTTTGTTACTTCATCACGCCAAAACTACTGAACGGATCGGGCTGAACTGTTGCATTCAGGTAGATCTAGGCCAGGAATAAAACATAGGGTACCTACTTTTTACCCCATAAATCAGTTCCCATCTCACATACTTATTTAAACTAAAAGAACAAAGGATAAAATTGTTATACCCACCACACCTATCAAAACAACAGTTGTTACTCATCATTCCAATAATAAAGTACGTACATACCTACCTACATTAAATACGTAGGTCTTGTCTACTCGAAACAAAACTCTCTTTAAATTAAATTAAATAGGCGGTAGTAAAATAATTCTAAGATGAAAAAAATCATAATGAAAATTATCATAACAAAAATAATCATGGCATACGCAACCATGACGTCACAGTTAGGACTTAGGAGGTGACGTCATTTTGAGTTTTTAAATATTGGAAAAATCTAAATGATTAAAAATCAATTAAAGAAAATCTAAACTTTAGGATAATTTAGGAAATACGGTACGAATGTTGGTCTATTTTTATCAATTTATTTAATGAATGTTTGGATTCCACTTGCAAAGACCCATTAAAAGGAAACGCGAGCCAAAAGGAACGAAATCGGCGTCTCATTACAAAACGATACAGTGTCTGAGGAAGAGCTTTGAAACTTGAAACGCAGAAAAGTGTTCTATATTAAAGATTGTTTGCCACTGAGCAGAGCTTTTTTTTCATTTATGCGAGTAAATGTTGTTATAAAACGCTTGGGAGATGATTTCGTGATCACAGTAAAGATGTTTTTTTTTTTTTTAGTCCGTCTATCTGTCCAGTAAAGATGTTGAATAATACACAGAAGGAAACTGCTAGCCTTCCACTGGTAGGTTCCTTTCGGATCTTACGACATCTACGGGTTGCGTTGGAGGGCTCGATTCTTGCGGCGCCGGCGCAGCTGTCACGGCCATTCAAGAAGTATTTTTGTATTTTATTTTTTAAATATAGTTCCTGTATTATTCGCCCAAACTAATAACTTCTCCAAAACATCATGTTTACGATCTCTTCTGTTATTTTACAATTTGGTTGAGATTTTTTTACATTACAGTACCTACCGTAATTAAAGTTTGCTAGGATTTTATTGAACTCTTGCTTTTTAGTGCTAAAAATAGGTTTCTATTCTATGTTTTGAAAAGCGTGGATGGAGCCCATACTAGTGCCCAGCTTAGCTTTACAAAGCTTTTATGACAATCACAATGACAATGGTGTCGAATAAGCTCAGCCATATGGGCCAAATGGTGTGTAAATTTACCTATTATTTATTAGCTTGTGCCCGGGGCTCGCACGCGCTTTTCAAGTAGCCTAAGTTAATCCACGGAACACCGTTTATCACAAGGAAAAACACCGTTTACCAAACAATAAGATCTGTAAAGTTAAGAGTCGTTTAGGCGTGAAAAGGTAACAGACAGACAATTACTTTCGCTTTAATTATATGAGTATAAATAAATAATAATAAAATAAATCATAAATAGCCCCATGGTAAGCAGAGCTTGTGTTATGGGTACTAGATAACTGATATATGTACATAATACAATACATTACATAGATAGATATTTTTATTATACATAGAAAACAACCAGAACACCCGGAACAAATAACTGCAGATCGTACACACAATTGTTCCGAGGCGGGAATCGAACCCGCAACCTCCTGCGTCGCAGGCGGACCTTCGCCCACCGCGCCACATCGGTAGTACGGATATTGTATTATTATTTGACGCTTCGCATCGCAAGCAGTGGAAATCATGCTCACTGTGCTAGAAATAAAACGGCAAAGGGATTCACCGGACAGTGAACGAGCATCGGAGTTGACTTCGCAATTTGTACAAACTCTAACAAGAAAACTTGGCAATAACGTAATGAGCGCAGCGAATTATCTTATTTGCATGGACTGGTTATGAACTTTTTAAACTAGATTGAATACGAGTTTTGCGCGATATTAAACTCTATATACTGGTACAATGACTAAACCCTGTAGGTATCTATGTATATGTACATACATATGTGCACTAAAACATTAAACTCTTAGTATAATTTTAAAAATAGGTATGTACCATCCACAGTTATTATAGTTCTGTCGTGTACATTAAAAAAACTAATTTACGTAACTTAATCTACTTTTATATGATTTATTTTGGAAGAGCGAGATTCCCTAACACAGGTATTTCTTTTACTTAAAAGGGAATCTCAAACACTTTTATATTTATTGTACATTAAGTTTAAAGAAATAAATATTTTTTATTTGTATTTTGTATTTCGAAGAGATTTACGTTGAGAATATGGGTTTGATTCATTTAAAGGTAATTATAAGTATTGATGTAACGGGTATTTGTCGCGTTTATTTACCTTTTAAATTCCCGTTGTATCAATACTTATAATTAAATAAATAAATAATAATGCTGGACAATTCACACAGCATTATCTAGCCACATGGTAAGCAGAGCTTGTGTTATGGGTACTAGATAACTGATATACATAATACAATACATTACATAGATAGATATTTTTTTATTATACATAGAAAACGACCAGAACACCCGGAACAAATATCTGCAGATCGTACACACAATTGTTCCGAGAATCGAACCCGCAACCTCCTGCGTCGCAGGCGGACCTTCGCCCACCGCGCCACATCGGTCGTCAAAATAATTATGTGTTCAGATCGCGTAATAAAAATATTCATTTAAAGGTGGACATCGTTCACGCAGGAGTTTCAATGATTTTTATTTAATTTTTCTACGTTGCGTTATACAATAACATGTAATATAATAACATAAATACATTAATTAAAGAAAGTAACAATAGCAGAATAAAATAATTATAACTAGTATTTACTCTTATAGCTAGCGGATTTGTAGTTATGCGTCGCTATTGTAAGCCATTTTCTACGATAAAACGAACGTGCTAACTATGCCAAAAAAACTTCGAACCAATATGATCCTTTTGACATTATTTAACCTATAAATAAATAAATAAAATAAAATATTTCATTTCAGATTAGTGTAATCCATAATTGGAGTATCAGAAAGATCTTCAATATTAATGGTAATATTCTTAAGATACCTGTACCTACTAAGGTTAATATCAATTCAAGGAAATAAAATAAACTAAATCTAGGTAGTTACAACTTTTAGTGCCCATTCATTTATCCTATCTTTTTTATTCGTAAATGCAAACTATAATAACAAAGAAAATTACAATCAAAGAAAACAAAAGAAAATTACATTAAATAATAATATTAAAGTGTACATTTTTATTGACATTGTCCTGCGCACATGGCTTGTCTCTGTAGAGAATGGCCGCAGTGGCTGGTTAGGACATTATCGTCCTCAAAATTACTCTCACACAGAAAAGAACACCACAATTTTTTCCAAAGTCTGAAAAGACAAGATTTAATTCAGTTTCCTGTCACGCAGAGTGCTTCAACTGACGTAAATTAATAGCCGGCTTAAAACGCGGGACCAAACGGAAGCTTGGCATTTATTACATTTTTTCAATTCTTTAGATTCATCTTTGAATCATTTTCATTTGTTTGAAGTTATTCCAGCAGTTTATTAAAAATTGTGGTCTTATTAAATAAATAATGCTGGACAATCCACACAGCATCTGGATGATGCTGTGTGGATATCCAGCATAATGTGTCATTCTGTGACGATATCGTTATTCTTCTTGGTTAAACCATTCGATAACCAGAATAAGACCACCATTTTGCCGACCTCTGTGGCGCGGTGAGCAAAATTCCGCCTGCGATGCAGGAGGTTGCGAGTTCGATCCCTGTCTCGGGACAAAAGTTTGTACGATCTGCAGATATTTATTCCGGGTATTCTGGTCGTCATCTATGTATAGTAAACAATATCTATCTATGTAATCTATTGTATTAAGTATATCAGTCATCTAGTACCCATAACACAAGCTCTGCTTAGCTTGGGGCTAGATGATACTGAGTGGATTATCCTACATTTTTTATAAGACGGTGAATATAATGACACATTACGACGGACTTCTCTGGCTTTACAAAGTATAGAGAGGTAAGAAACTCAACAATTTAACCGATGTAGCTCACGTTTAAGTTTTTGCTGGTTCGGCATCGTATTCGTCCTATTTCCGCATTGTTTGTTTGTGCAAGATGATGTTCAATTTATTAGAGTAGTTCCTACCTTGCTTCCTATTTTCTTAACCTGAACACAAAAACAAGTCACCTATACATCTTCTTGTGACAAATTGATTTTGTTACCCCAATCTGAAGTGTGGTTCTTGCTACCCATGCTTAATGGGTCATAAAAAAACTAGATTCTTATTATGTTGTGGCATAGCTTAAAGCATCGCTTAACCCGACTTCTTCGATGATTTATCTATGTATGTAGGTTTGTATTGTAATATGTAGGTATATCAGTTATCTAGTACCCATAACACAAGCTCTGCTTAGCTTGTGGCTAGATAATGCCATGGGAATTGCAGCATTATTATTTTTAGTTCACGAAAACTTTTTTTTTAAGTTTGCCTGACTTTACCTTATTACTTACCTTTATTATACATATAGGGAAGCACGTTACTGATGTATACTAAGCCGAAAGGGACTGATTCATTGTCAAAGTTTATTTACGTTGTTTTCTCTTACATTACCAATAAAAATAAACGCAAATATTTTTTGCTTGTCCAGCAAAAATTTGCTTTGTTATGAATATGTTACACAGCAATCCGCTATGACACGTTGAACATACAGTAGCAAGGAGAATACAAATATCCCCCAACACAAACTAAGGAACTTATATAAAAAACTGCTTATGCAGGCATTATCATAACTCACGTAGGGGGCTCCCGAGCCCTTATACGGAATATATCAATTAATCTTGCGTATTGCCAAACGCACGCGCCAGCAACACAGCTTGGGTATTCCGGATTTATCACTTCATTTTATTTTTTAACACGCAGTGTGCTTGTCCGTGACTTAACTTGTCTCTTTTTTATCCTCGATTAATCTCTGTTTGACCAAAATGTCAGCTAATTAAGTGACGATGTGGCCGACGGTGTATTACGACGGTCTAGAAGACACCTATTCACTCTTGCTTTAAAGAGACAAGTCTTGTTCTGTAAAAGTATGTGGCGAGGTATGTAAAAATATCTAGCCGTTCGGCCAGGAATACTCACAAATACATATACAAATTATCATTTTCTCAAACATATTAGTAAACAACTGATACAATGTCAATATATTATACTTATTTGCGTTTTGTTTTTTCTATGTACCATACTATAGATAGACTATTATAGACAATAATCCCAGTGCTAGGCTTACAGCAATTTTATTTTGTTCATAATTCTGTTCTGCCTGAGTCAGACAAACTGTAATAACTATAAAGGTATATGCATATTAAACTCAGAAGAAGGATTGTTGTGAAATGAACTGGCGCCTGATCCTCAATGATGAGTTGGATCCGTCGCATTAGTGCACGGCCGTTATAATTCAATTTGTTTCTTAAGGTTGATTAAGTAGGAGGATAAATAATAATGTTTTATTAAATCGATACTTTTGCAGTTTGCATCGATGTTGAATGAAAAGTTTAATCAATTATGGATATTTTATTTAATATTTTAACCAATTATTCATGGATGCCACCAGTTATTTAAGGATGACCTTGCTTTTTTGGGATGTCTAAAGAGAGATTTTCTTGTTCGAATATAATCCGCGCTCGAACAGAATATGACGAAACCATGTCGAAGTACTTCAATATTTTAAATCACATTCACTTCTGTGTGACTTCGACAACGCCATAGTTAGTATACCTAGAAGATTCAATTAATCAATCTCGAACTGAAACAGTAGACTGTTTCAGTTCGAAATTATTTTATTCAGTACTACGTTACTTTATGTTAAAGTTGAAATCCCTACAACTTGTTCTGAATTTTTGTGTGTTTTCCTTTTTTTGTACTGTATGTACTGTATAACATTGTGTGTCCATAAATTATTTTATTCTTTTTTTTTTTCGTTTTTACTGCGCGTGGATTATTTTAGTATTTTTTTTAATAATGTTCACAAGTTTTTGGGACATATACTAATGCCTCGGTATAAGGATTTTATGAGACCACGTTGGGATTATTCTTCATACAATAGCGAAAGAATTTTCCACATCGGTCCCTAATTGACGGAGAAATTGACGAACACGCATAATAAACACATACAACCTCTCTTGTTTATCGTCTCGGTTAAAAACAAAACTGTATCTTTTCAAGTAGGTACCTGTTAAATGGTGGGTATGTACGTGTTAAAAACATGACTTTTAATCAGATCAGATTACCACATCTCACGTGAACATGCAAGATTGATGGCAGCAAACGAACCGAAAGAGCCGAGTCAAAGTTCAAAACGTGCAAATTAGCTTTATATTATACGCTGTCGTGGAGGTTGCCTTAACACTTTATTTGGAGTGGGAGATTTTAAAGCTGTACTCAGATTTTTAGACATTTTTGATGGCATACTTTTGTTATTCAATTCAATTCAATTCAAATTCTTTATTATCAGACAACAAAGGTCCATAAATACACATACACAAAATTACAAAAAGGAAAATACAATTACAACGAAGAAAATTAAACCAAAATAACTAAATCTAGAGTATAAGTAATTTCACCCAGTGGTGTAGTATTGGACAGTCATATTTACTAGATATTACTTTCAGGATGCTGTTGTTACTACCTGTCACTCTACTCATCCACCATGCCACTCGCTTTCGCATAATTGCCGCGAAGCCATCTGTGAATGTATTAGTGAGCATCTCAGATGCACTGCAGTAACGATTATTGTTGTAAGTAAAAACACTAACATTGGCTTAAGATTAAACAAGTCGCTCATTTTTCCGTACAAACGTGGAAGGGTAACTAAACTACTAAACTGTTTGATGTTGACCATCCAAAACTAAGGAAAATATCAATTTATTTCGTTATGTAATATAGTGTTACTATGTTAGTACCCAAAACCGTAAGAAAGTAGATACCTATACATTTCCCAAATACAAGCTTCTAAACTTTCTAATTCGGCCCAACTATGGGGCGAAAATAAGGGATATACGGAGAAATAAAATTCTAAAATAAAGCCCGTTCCGACATAGTATAGTTGTTCAAAACTTGAAATACATTTATTTTGCAAAGATACACTTAGTTAGTAGGTACCTACAATAGTTTTTCTTTAATTACACTTTTCATACAAATAATAATTGGCCGCGTTGTGCCGAGCAGTTCCGCTGCAGTGTATTTGCACTTTATACTACCTTTTTTTTCATGACCCTAGATAGACTTCAACATACTCTTACCTAACGAAGAGTTTATTTTTATATTCAAAACTAGTTGTTAGATGTGCGCGAGCTGCAAGCAGCTCGCGGGGGTTGTGTATAGGTATTGAGTTTTTTTTCATTGTATTCCCCTTGTCGTGATCTACACCTTTAATTATTTTGTTTGCAATCGATAGCCATGAGAAAATTTTGCGATGAAAAAATGTCAGCCATCTTGGATTTGGAAATGGACATCTTTTTCGTAATCTACGAGTTCAAGTTACTCGAAAACGATACCCATGTCAGATTTTTTGATTGGGGAGGAAGTTCAGGGGAGCTGGGGGCGTGGGGGGGGTCACGGCACGGCTCGCTTCGCTCGCCGTGCCGTTCCCCTTGGTCGCATTGTGGCTCGCTTCGCTCGCCACAATGCTCCCCCGGGTTATTAGTGAGGGGGTCTTAGGGGGTCGTCGGGGGGGTCACAGCACGGCTCGCTTCGCTCGCCGTGCTGTTCCCCGAAGTCGCATCGCGGCTCGCTTCGCTCGCCGCAATGCTCCACCCGAAAAAAAATTATAGTTGAGGGGGTCTTGGGGGGTCGTCGGGGGGTCACGACACGGCTCGCTTCGCTCGCCGTGCTGTTCCCCTTGGTCGCATTGCGGCTCGCTTCGCTCGCCGCAATGCTCCCCCGGGTTATAGTTGAGGGGGTCTTGGGGGGTCATTGGGGGGGTCACAGCACGGCTCGCTTCGCTCGCCGTGCCGTTCCCCTTGGTGACATTGCGGCTCGCTTCGCTCGCCGCAATGCTCCCCCGGGTTATAGTTGAGGGGGTCTTGGAGGGTCGTCGGGAAGGTCACAGCACGGCTCGCTTCGCTCGCCGTGCTGTTCCCGGCAGTCGCATCGCGGCTCGCTTCGCTCGCCGCAATGCTCCCCCGGGTTATAGTTGAGGGGGTCTTGGGGGGTCGTCGGGAGGTCACAGCACGGCTCGCTTCGCTCGCCGTGCTGTTCCCCTTGGTCGCATTGCGGCTCGCTTCGCTCGCCGCAATGCTCCTCCGGGTTATAGTTAAGGGGGTCTTGGGGGGTCATTGGGGGGTCGTCGGGAAGGTCACAGCACGGCTCGCTTCGCTCGCCGTGCTGTTCCCCGCGGTCGCATCGCGGCTCGCTTCGCTCGCCGCGATGCTCCAACGGAAAAAATTGGTAAAAAATTGGCCAATTTTCGGTTTTTCCTAAAAAAAGGGGGTCTGGGGGGCAAAAGGGGGCAATTTTTATTTGTTATTCAAAACCATTTGTCCTCCACTACAAGACTGTGAAAAAAAAATTCTTCCAAGCCTATCCGTTTTCGAGATGGAAAGGGGGGGCAAAAAAGGGGGTCAAAGGGGGGGTTAAATTTTTTTTTCCTTCTAAAACTACGAGAAACTCTCTATACGACCCCGCATTCAGATCCCCTCTATCGCGACGGCATCTGGTAGCACTCTCAAAAGGGGGGTCCTGGGGGCAGTGGGGGGGGCAAAATTTTCTATGCAATCAAAATCGCTTGTCCCCCTCTATACAACCCCCATAAAAAAATTAAGCAATATGGCTCCACGTAGGAGCCCCCCCTGAGGGGGGGGTCTTGGGGGGGCAAATGTCAAAAAGTCGGAATTTTCCCTAGGAGACTTTTACCTCCCCTATACGATACCGTAAAAAAAAACATACCTTCCCATCCACCATCAAGGCGAACAATTATGTCAATAAGTCAGTCAGTCAGTCAGTGAGTGGTAATCTAGCTTTATATATATAAACTAGTTGTTAGATGTGCGCGAGCTGCAAGCAGCTCGCGGGGGTTGTGTATAGGTATTGAGTTTTTTTTCATTGTATTCCCCTTGTCGTAACCTACACCTTGTATTATTTTGTTTGAAATCGATAGCCATGAGAAAATTTTGCGATGAAAAAATGTCAGCCATCTTGGATTTGGAAATGGACATCTTTTTCGTAATCTACGAGTTCAAGTTACTCGAAAACGATACCCATGTCAGATTTTTTGATTGGGGGGGAAGTTCAGGGGAGCTGGGGGCGTGGGGGGGGGGTCACGGCACGGCTCGCTTCGCTCGCCGTGCCGTTCCCCTTGGTCGCATTGTGGCTCGCTTCGCTCGCCACAATGCTCCCCCGGGTTATAAGTGAGGGGGTCTTAGGGGGGTCGTCGGGGGAGTCACAGCACGGCTCGCTTCGCTCCCCGCTTCGTTCCCCGAGGTCGAATCGCGGCTCGCTTCGTTCGCCGCAATGCTCCACCCGAAAAAAAAATATAGTTGAGGGGGTCTTGGGGGGTCACAGCACGGCTCGCTTCGCTCGCCGTGCCGTTCCCCTTGGTCGCATTGCGGATCGCTTCGCTCGCCGCAATGCTCCCCTGGGTTAAGTGTGAGGGGGTCTTGGGGGTTGTCGGGGGGGTCACAGCACGGCTCGCTTCGCTCGCCGTGCTGTTCCCCTTGGTCGTATCGAAATCGAAATCCTCACCTCAAGTAATTCAAAAACGATACCCATATCAGATTTTTTGGTTGGGGGAGGGGGGTACAGGGGGGCTGGGGGCGTGGGGGGGGGTCACGGCACGGCTCGCTTCGCTCGCCGTGCCGTTCCCCTTGCTCGCATTGCGGCTCGCTTCGCTCGCTGCAATGCTCCCCTGGGTTAAGGGTGAGGGGTCTTGGGGGGTCGTCGGGGGGTTCCCCTTGGTCACATCGAAATCGAAATCCTCACCCCTAGTTAGTCAAAAACGATACCCATATCAGATTTTTTGGTTAAGGGAAGGGGTACAGGGGGGCTGGGGGCGTGGGGGGGTCACGGCACGGCTCGCTTCGCTCGCCGTGTCGTTCCCCTTGGTCGCATTGCGGCTTGCTTCGCTCGCCGCAATGCTCCCCTGGGTTAAGTGTGAGGGGGTCTTGGGGGTTGTCGGGGGGGGTCACAGCACGGCTCGCTTCGCTCGCCGTGCTGTTCCCCTTGGTCGCATCGAAATCGAAATCCTCTCCTCAAGTAATTCAAAAACGATACCCATATCAGATTTTTTGGTTGGGGGAGGGGGTACAGGGGGGCTGGGGACGTGGGGGGGGGTCACAGCTCCGTTCCACCCGAAAAAAAAGGTCAAAAATTGGCCAATTTTCGGTTTTTCCTAAAAAAAGGGGGTCTGGGGGGCAAAAGGGGGCAATTTTTTTTGTCATTCAAAACCATTTGTCCTCCTCTATAAGACTGTGAAAAAAAAAATCTTCCAAGTCTATCCGTTTTGGCGATGGAAAGGGGGGGCAAAAAAGGGGGTCAAAGGGGGGGTTCCAATTTTTTTTCTTCCAAAACGAAGAGAAACCGTCTATACGACCCCGCAATCAGAACCCCTCTATCGCAACGGCATCTGGTAGCACACTCAAAAGGGGGGTCCTGGGGGCAGGGGGGGGGGCAAAATTTTCTATGCAATCAAAATCACTTGTCCCCCTCTATACAACCTCTATAAAAAAATTAAGCAATATGGCTCCACGTAGGAGCCCCCCTTGAAGGGGGGGTCTTGGGGGGGCAAATCTCAAAAAGTCGGAATTTTCCCTAGGAGACTTTTAGCTCCTTTAACCGATTCTGTAAAAAAAAACATACCTTTCCATCCACCATCAAGGCGAACAATTATGTCAATCAGTCAATCAGTCAGTGAATCAGTCAGTGGTAATTTAGCTTTATATATTATAATAACTAGTTGTTAGATGTGCGCGAGCTGCAAGCAGCTCGCGGGGGTTGTTTATAGGTATTGTGTTGTTTTTTTTCATTGTATTCCCCTTGTCGTGATCTACACCTTTAATTATTTTGTTTGCAATCGATATCCAAGAGGGAATACTGCGATTAAAAAATGTCAGTCATCTTGGATTTGGAAATTGACATCATTTTCGTAATCTACGAGTTCAAGTAACTCGAAAACGATACCCATGTCAGATTTTTTGATTGGGGAGGAAGTTCAGGGGAGCTGGGGGCGTGGGGGGGGGGGGGGGGTCACGGCACGGCTCGCTTCGCTCGCCGTGCCGTTCCCCTTGGTCGCATTGTGGCTCGCTTCGCTCGCCACAATGCTCCCCCGGGTTATAAGTGAGGGGGTCTTGGGGGTTGTCGCATCGAATTCGAAATCCTCACCCCCAAGTTAGTCAAAAACGATACCCATATCAGGTTCTTGGTTGGGGGAGGGGGTACAGGGAGGCTGGGGGCATGGGGGAGTCACGGCACGGCTCGCTTCGCTCGCCGTGCCGTTCCCCTTGGTCGCATTGTGGCTCGCTTCGCTCGCCACAATGCTCCCCCGGGTTATAAGTGAGGGGGTCTTAGGGGGGTCTTGGGGGGTCATTGAGGGGGTCACAGCACGGCTCGCTTCGCACGCCGTGCCGTTCCCCTTGGTCGCATTGCGGCTCGCTTCGCTCGCCACAATGCTCCACCCGAAAAAAAAAAATTGTGGGGTCTTGGGGGGTCTTTGAAAAAAGTAAGGGATCCTTACTAAAACTCCAATAATGTTACCCAAGGTTTGAAAAATATACTTTTAAAATTCCTTGCATCAATACGCCATTTTTTCTAAATAAACGTGGTTGCCTAGCAACGCTCTTTTGACAACAAAGGTTTGATAACAATTTACTGTATGGAAACTCTTTGTTAAGTTGAACGCCTTTTTTGATTCTTTTGTAGTCATCGACTACGTACCCTAGACATCTAATACAGGGCGAACGATTTTAGACATTACATAAGGAAAAGAGATCTTATAAAAATCCACGCCCACTAACGTTCGATCAGTAACGACCAGAACAGTGACCCGTGACAATCTCTGCGCTCGCTTACTCAATGGCTCCTGACGGAGCTCACCTTAATTTTGTTGACCGGTTGAGGTCAACTGTCGAGGTCAACTGTGCATCTCTTTCTTTCATAATCAATTCTGTATTTGCTTTCCTTTCTTCTCTGAGAAGGCGGGGGCAAATAGTGCAATACTCAAGATCCCCCCCCCCCCCCCAGTGGGGGGGCTCCTACATAGAGCCATATTGCTGAATTTTTTTATGGTTACTAAGATGACTGATCAACTTAATACAATACCACACATTAGGTATATAGATAGATATTTTTTATTATACATACATAGAAAATACCCAAAACACCCGAAACAAATAGGTACTTGCAGATCGTAGAAATATTTGACCCCAGGCGGGAATCGAACCCACAACCTCCTGCGCCGCAGGCAGCCCTCGCCCGCCGCGCCACATCGGTCGTCAAATCGTCAAAGTAAATATACCTTGTTGCAAGTATCGATTGTTTTCATAGTACTTACCCCATCACTAATAATGGTCATGATTTGTCGCAACCTTGAACGGACCAATGAGCACTCAATTCCCCGCGCCCGCTCACCTCAGTTGGTTGACAGACTTGTTTGCACAGTGAATAAATAGGTATTAGGCGTCTATTATACGTAGTCGATGTTTGTAGTAAAGCGTTTACATTATCTTTGATTTTGTATCTGTAGACACGATAATAATTTGTTCGTCAAACAAAAATAGAAAACAGAAATAGAAAAATAGACAGTGAGTCATAACACTTAAGGTCGGTTTTTCTTAAACCGCAACTTTCGCTACTGAATTAAGGATGTGCCGTAATAAACACAAAATGTGCTATCGATAACTTTAATGGTTATGATTTCGTAAACATTACCCATTTGAATATGTTTTAGGGCGTTAATTTTTGTTTTGTTTTTGTGATGATTTAATCTGGATGTATTTTATACTATGGAAGGGTAATAAAAAAAGAATTTATAATAATGAAAATATTACGTAAGTATGTTGGAGAAAAACTGTCCGAAAATATAAACTTTCATCAAGTCGGACAGATTCCCGTATCAAACCATGTCAGTGATTTGATAAAATCCATAAATGTGCGTATCCATCATTTATTTTAATTAAACGTAAAACTTACGAAAAGACAGTTATTTAACAAATACGTCCTATTTCAAGGACAATAAATTTTCATTCATTGTCATTAAAGAATAAAAGAAAAGGCAAGCTTTTTATTTCGACCACCACAAATATAACCTGACGTACCTATTTCGTTATTCATCAGTAGGTAATAATCGATATCGATAGATTCGTCTCGTATTTTCATTGGTACATCACTAAGGCAGTAGCTATGTTTTCTGGGTAATCGATAAACAGCCATTGTATTATCGATCTTATTGCCCGTTGTTAGAGACTATAATAAAAGCGCTATTGCTATCAATAGCGCCATCTCTTGTTAAGTAGCTTTGTGTTGTGGATAATCAAGAAAGGCAGCCATTGTATTAGTAATCTTATTTCCTGGGAATAGAGACTAAAAAATATTTGGCAAAAGCGCCATCTTTTGCTAAGTAGACAAAGTAGATATTCATTTTTATCACTGTTTATTTTATTGAGTTTTGAACCATGTGTCTACCGAAATAAGGTTTAATATTAATGAAATTAATTTTATGGTTTTATGCCCTTTTAACGTACTCTTTATTTTAATAAGAATTTAAGCGGCGGGTGCGCGCCGCGCACCCGCCACGCACACGCCGAGCACCCGCCGCGCACCCGCCGCGCACCCGCTGCGCACCCACCGCGCACCCGCCGCGCACCCGCCGCGCACCAGCCGCGCCCGCCGCGCACCCGCAGTGCACCCGCCGCGCACCCGCCGCGCCCGCCGCGCACACGCCGCGCACCCGCCACGCCCGCCGCGCACACGCCGCGCACCCGCCACGCCCGCCGCGCACCCACCACGCACCCGCCGCGCCCGCCGCGCACCCGCCGCGAACCCGCCGGACAATATTCTGGAAAGAGGAGATGCAGCACGGCTCGCTTCGCGAGCCGCGCTGTATCTGTTCTGCACAAGCGTTGCTTTCCCCCCGTTAGTGGGGGTGGGGGCAACTTGGAGGAAGGGAAACCGGTCGGCTCGCTTCGCGAGCCTCCCTGCTTCCAACCCCCGAAAAAAAATTTACTCCAGCTACTCCCAATCCTGAGATAAATCGCGACCGCGTCGCTTAATCTCCTTTACGTGGTTTGCTTCGCTCGCCACGCAGTGGGGGGACAACTTGGAGGATAGGAAACTGGTCGGCTCGCTCCGCGAGCCTCCCTGCTTCCTATCCCTGAAAAAATGTTTACTTCAGCTACTCCCAACCCTGAGATAATGTCGCTTAATCCCCTTTGCGTGGTTTGCTTCAAACGCCACGCAGTGGGGGGACAACTTGGAGGAAAGAAAACAGGTCGGCTCGCTTCGCGAGCCTCCCTGCTTCGTATCCCCGAAAAAAAAATTACTCCAGCTAACCCCAATCCTGAGCAAAATCGATGTTTGCGTTTACCCCCTTTTGAGGGGGAAGGAGGGGGAAATTTGGAAAAATACGATTTTTCCCCCAGTCGAATTGATCATCTCTTAATGAATCTGCAAAAAAAAACATACCTTCTCCTCCACCATCAGGGTGAACAACTATGTCAGTACGTGAATCAGTCAGTGGTAGTTTAGTTGTATACTTTAGGGCAACGCGGCTGCGCCGCGTTGCGTGACTAGTTGTTAGATGTGCGCGAGCTGCAAGCAGCTCGCGGGGGTTGTGTGTGGGTGTTGAGTTGTTTTTCATTGTATTCCCCTTGTCGTGATCTACACCTTTAATTATTTTGTTTGAAATCGATAGCCATGAGAAACTTTTGCGATGAAAAAATGTCAGCCATCTTGGATTTGGAAATGGACATCTTTTTCGTAATCTACGTATGCGAATTATTCGAAAACGATTCCCATATTATGTGGGTGCCCGTCTCAAAGCGAGTATAAACTGCGATATAGAGATGTCAGCCATCTTGGATTTGGAAATGGACATCTTTTTCGTAATCTACGAGTTCAAGTTACTCGAAAACGATACCCATGTCAGATTTTTTGATTGGGGAGGAAATTCAGGGGAGCTGGGGGCGTGGGGGGGGGGGTGCCGTTCCCCTTGGTCGCATTGTGGCTCGCTTCGCTCGCCACAATGCTCCCCCGAATTATAAGTGAGGGGGTCTTAGGGGGGATAGGTCTTAGGGATCCTTACTAAAACTCCAATAATGTAACCCAAGGTGTGAAAAATGTACTTATAAAATTCCTTGCATATCAATACGCCATTTTTTCTAAATAAACGTGGTTGCCTAGCAACGCTCTTTTGACAACAAAGGTTTGATAAAAATTTACTGTATAGAAACTCTTTGTTAAGTTGAACGCCTTTTTTGATTCTTTTGTAGTCATCGACTACGTACCCTAGACATCTAATACAGGGCGAACGATTTTAGACATCACATAAGGAAAAGAGATCTTATAAAAATCCACGCCCACTAACGTTCGATCAGTAACGACCAGACCAGTGACCCGTGACAATCTCTGCGCTCGCTTACTCAATGGCTCCTGACGGAGCTCACCTTAATTTGGTTGGCCGGTTGAGGTCAACTGTCGAGGTCAACTGTGCATCTCTTTCTTTCATAATCAATTCTGTATTTGCTTTCCTTTCTTCTCTGAGAAGGCGGGGGCAAATAGTGCAATACTCAAGATCCCCCCCCCCAGTGGAGGGGCTCCTACATAGAGCCATATTGCTGAATTTTTTTATGGTTACTAAGATGACTGATCAACTTAATACAATACAACACATTAGGTATATAGATAGATATTTTTTATTATACATACATAGAAAATACCCAAAACACCCGAAACAAATAGGTACTTGCAGATCGTAGAAATATTTGACCCCAGGCGGGAATCGAACCCACAACCTCCTGCGCCGCAGGCAGCCCTCGCCCGCCGCGCCACATCGGTCGTCAAATCGTCAAAGTAAATATACCTTGTTGCAAGTATCGATTGTTTTCATAGTACTTATAATGGTCATCCCATCACTAATAATGGTCATGATTTGTCGCAACCTTGAACGGACCAATGAGCACTCACTTCCCCGCGCCCGCTCACCTCAGTTGGTTGACAGACTTGTTTGCACAGTGAATAAATAGGTATTAGGCGTCTATTATACGTAGTCGATGTTTGTAGTAAAGCGTTTACATTATCTTTG
This sequence comes from Eupithecia dodoneata, assembly GCA_947044415.1. NCBI lineage: Eukaryota > Metazoa > Arthropoda > Insecta > Lepidoptera > Geometridae > Eupithecia > Eupithecia dodoneata. The sequence goes on from OX345665.1 coordinate 6,496,990, forward strand.
ATTTTGTATCTGTAGACACGATAATAATTTGTTCGTCAAACAAAAATAGAAAACAGAAATAGAAAAATAGACAGTGAGTCATAACACTTAAGGTCGGTTTTTCTTAAACCGCAACTTTCGCTACTGAATTAGGGATGTGCCGTAATAAACACAAAATGTGCTATCGATAACTTTAATGGTTATGATTTCGTAAACATTACCCATTTAAGTATGTTTTAGGGCGTTAATTTTTGTTTTGTTTTTGTGATGATTTAATCTGGATGTATTTTGTACTATGGAAGGGTAATAAAAAAAGAATTTATAATAATGAAAATATTACGTAAGTATGTTGGAGAAAAACTGTTCGAAAATATAAACTTTCATCAAGTCGGACAGATTCCCGTAAAACCATGTCAGTGATTTGATAAAAGCCATAAATGTGCGTATCCATCATTTATTAAAATTAAACGTAAAACTTACGAAAAGACAGTTATTTAACAAATACGTCCTATTTCAAGGACAATAAATTTTCATTCATTGTCATTAAAGAATAAAAGAAAAGGCAAGCTTTTTATTTCGACCACCACAAATATAACCTGACGTACCTATTTCGTTATTCATCAGTAGGTAATAATCGATATCGATAGATTCGTCTCGTATTCTCATTGGTACATCACTAAGGCAGTAGCTATGTTTTCTGGGTAATCGATAAACAGCCATTGTATTATCGATCTTATTGTCCGTTGTTAGAGACTATAATAAAAGCGCTATTGCTATCAATAGCGCCATCTCTTGTTAAGTAGCTTTGTGTTGTGGATAATCAAGAAAAGCAGCCATTGTATTTAGTAATCTTATTTCCTGGGAATAGAGACTAAAAAATATTTGGCAAAAGCGCCATCTTTTGCTAAGTAGACAAAGTAGATATTCATTTTTATCACTGTTTATTTTATTGAGTTTTGAACCATGTGTCTACCGAAATAAGGTTTAATATTAATAAAATTAGTTTTATGGTTTTATGCCCTTTTAACGTACTCTTTATTTTAATACGAATTTAAGCGGCGGGTGCGCGCCACGCACACGCCGCGCACCCGCCGCGCACCCGCCGCGCAACCGCCGCGCACCCGCGCACCCGCCGCGCCCACCGCGCACCCGCCGCGCAACCGCCGCGCACCCGCGCACCCGCCGCGCCCACCGCGCACCCGCCGCGCACCCGCCGAGCACCCGCCGCGCCCGCCGCGCACCCGCCGCGCACCCGCCGCGCACCCGCCGCGACCGCCGCGCACCCGCCGCGCACCCGCCGCGCAACCGCCGCGCACCCGCGCACCCGCCGCGCCCACCGCGCACCCGCCGCGCAACCGCCGCGCACCCGCGCACCCGCCGCGCCCACCGCGCACCCGCCGCGCACCCGCCGAGCACCCGCCGCGCCCGCCGCGCACCCGCCGCGCACCCGCCGCGCACCCGCCGCGCACCCGCCGCGACCGCCGCGCACCCGCCGCGCCCGCATCGCACCCGCCGCGCACCCGCCGCGCACCCGCCGCGCCCGCCGCGCCCGCGTACGCACCCGCCGCGGACCCCGAATACACCTCGTCCGCCGCTACGACTGTTCGCGCGTCCACTGTGCGCAACACGACCATGGCACCGACTGGGTTGGCGGCAACCGCACCGCGCGCTACGAAGGCAAGATCCGACAAGACGTCCAGGGCAGAGAAGAAGACGTACCTGGAACTACAACGGACAGCGTTCACCATGCAGTGAAGGGGGTAGGGGGCATCCTGGGGACAATATTCTGGAAAGATTATTCGCACTGTATCTGTTCTGCGCCAGCGTTGCTTTCCCCCAGTTAGTGGGGGTGGGGGCAACTTGGAGGAAGGGAAACCGGTCGGCTAGCTTTGCGAGCCTCCCTGCTTCCAATCTCCGAAAAAATACTCCAGCTACTCCTAATCCTTAGATAAATCGCGACTCGCTTCGCGAGCCGCGTCGCTTAATCTCCTTTGCGTGGATTGCTTCGCTCGCCACGTAGTGGGGGGACAACTTGGAGGATAGGAAACTGGTCGGCTCGCTCCGCGAGCCTCCCTGCTTCCTATCCCTGAAAAAATGTTTACTTCAGCTACTCCCAACCCTGAGATAATGTCGCTTAATCTCCTTTGCGTGGTTTGCTTCAAACGCCACGCAGTGGGAGGACAACTTGGAGGAAAGGAAACAGGTCGGCTCGCTTCGCGAGCCTCCCTGCTTCGTATCCCCGAAAAAAAAATTACTCCAGCTAACCCCAATCCTGAGCAAAATCGATGTTTGCGTTTACCCCCTTTTGAGGGGGAAGGAGGGGGAAATTTGGAAAAATACGATTTTTCCCCCAGTCGAATTGAGCATCTCTTAATGAATCTGCAAAAAAAAACATACCTTCTCCTCCACCATCAGGGTGAACAACTATGTCAGTACGTGAATCAGTCAGTGGTAGTTTAGTTGTATACTTTAGGGCAACGCGGCTGCGCCGCGTTGCGTGACTAGTTGTTAGATGTGCGCGAGCTGCAAGCAGCTCGCGGGGGTTGTGTGTGGGTGTTGAGTTGTTTTTCATTGTATTCCCCTTGTCGTGATCTACACCTTTAATTATTTTGTTTGAAATCGATATACAATGGAAATTGAAAGGAATTTTGCGATGCAAAAATGTCAGCCATCTTGGATTTGGAAATGGACATCTTTTTCGTAATCTACGAGTTCAAGTTACTCGAAAACGATACCCATGTCAGATTTTTTGATTGGGGAGGAAGTTCAGGGGAGCTGGGGACGTGGGGGGGTCACGGCACGGCTCGCTTCGCTCGCCGTGCCGTTCCCCTTGGTCGCATTGCGGCTCGCTTCGCTCGCCGTAATGCTCCCCTGGGTTAAATGTGAAGGGGTCTTGGGAGGTCGTCGGGGGTTCACAGCACGGCTCGCTTCGCTCGCCGTTCGCATCGAATTCGAAATCCTCACCCCCAAGTTAGTCAAAAACGATACCCATATCAAGTTCTTGGTTGGGGGAGGGGGTACAGGGAGGCTGGGGGCATGGGGGAGTTCCCTCTCGCTCGCCGTGCCGGTCGCATTGCGGCTCGCTTCGCTCGCCGCAATGCTCCCCCGGGTTATTATTATATAGTTGAGGGGGTCTTGGGGGGTCGTCAGGGGGGTCACAGCACGGCTCGCTTCGCTCGCCGTGCTGTTCCGCTTGGTCGCATCGAATTCGAAATCCTCACCCCAAGTTACTCGAGCTGGGGGCGTGGGGCGGGTCACGGCACGGCTCGCTTCGCTCGCCGTACTGTTCCCCTTGGTCTCATCGCGGCAGGCTTCGCTCGCCGCAATGCTCCACCCGAAAAAAAATTATAAGGTGTGAAAAATGTACTTATAAAATTCCTTGCATATCAATACGCCATTTTTTCTAAATAAACGTGGTTGCCTAGCAACGCTCTTTTGACAACAAAGGTATGATAACAATTTACTGTATGGAAACTTTTTGTTAAGTTGAACGCCTTTTTTTGATTCTTATGTAGTCATCGACTACGTACCCTAGACATCTAATACAGGGCGAACGATTTTAGACATCACATAAGGAAAAGAGGTCTTATAAAAATCCACGCCCACTAACGTTCGATCAGTAACGACCAGACCAGTGACCCGTGACAATCTCTGTGCTCGCTTACTCAATGGCTCCTGACGGAGCTCACCTTAATTTTGTTGACCGGTTGAGGTCAACTGTCGAGGTCAACTGTGCATCTCTTTCTTTCATAATAAATTCTGTATTTGCTTTCCGTTCTTCTCTGAGAAGGCGGGGGCAAATAGTGCAATACTCAAGATCCCGCCCCCCCCCCCCCCAGTGGGGGGCTCCTACATAGAGCCATATTGCTGAATTTTTTTATGGTTACTAAGATGACTGATCAACTTAATACAATACAACACATTAGGTATATAGATAGATCTTTTCTATTATACATACATAGAAAATACCCAAAACACCCGAAACAAATAGGTACTTGCAGATCGTAGAAATATTTGACCCCAGGCGGGAATCGAACCCACAACCTCCTGCGCCGCAGGCAGCCCTCACCCGCCGCGCCACATCGGTCGTCAAATCGTCAAAGTAAATATACCTTGTTGCAAGTATCGATTGTTTTCATAGTACTTACCCCATCACTAATAATGGTCATGATTTGTCGCAACCTTGAACGGACCAATGAGCACTCACTTCCCCGCGCCCGCTCACCTCAGTTGGTTGACAGACTTGTTTGCACAGTGAATAAATAGGTATTAGGCGTCTATTATACGTAGTCGATGTTTGTAGTAAAGCGTTTACATTATCTTTGATTTTGTATCTGTAGACACGATAATAATTTGTTCGTCAAACAAAAATAGAAAACAGAAATAGAAAAATAGACAGTGAGTCATAACACTTAAGGTCGGTTTTTCTTAAACCGCAACTTTCGCTACTGAATTAGGGATGTGCCGTAATAAACACAAAATGTGCTATCGATAACTTTAATGGTTATGATTTCGTAAACATTACCCATTTAAGTATGTTTTAGGGCGTTAATTTTTGTTTTGTTTTTGTGATGATTTAATCTGGATGTATTTTATACTATGGAAGGGTAATAAAAAAAGAATTTATAATAATGAAAATATTACGTAAGTATGTTGGAGAAAAACTGTTCGAAAATATAAACTTTCATCAAGTCGGACAGATTCCCGTATCAAACCATGTCAGTGATTTGATAAAAGCCATAAATGTGCGTATCCATCATTTATTAAAATTAAACGTAAAACTTACGAAAAGACAGTTATTTAACAAGTACGTCCTATTTCAAGGACAATAAATTTTCATTCATTATCATTTTAGAATAAAAGAAAAGGCAAGCTTTTTATTTCGACCACCACAATAAATATAACCTGACGTACCTATTTCGTTATTCATCAGTAGGTAATAATCGATATCGATAGATTCGTCTCGTATTCTCATTGGTACATCACTAAGGCAGTAGCTATGTTTTCTGGGTAATCGATAAACAGCCATTGTATTATCGATCTTATGACCCGTTGTTAGAGACTATAATAAAAGCGCTGTTGCTATCAATAGCGCCATCTCTTGTTAAGTAGCTTTGTGTTGTGGATAATCAAGAAAGGCAGCCATTGTATTAGTAATCTTATTTCCTGGGAATAGAGACAAAAAATATTTGGCAAAAGCGCCATCTTTTGCTAAGTAGACAAAGTAGATATTCATTTTTATCACTGTTTATTTTATTGAGTTTTGAACCATGTGTCTACCGAAATAAGGTTTAATATTAATAAAATTAGTTTTATGGTTTTATGCCCTTTTACTCGACGTACTCTTTATTTTAATAAGAATTTAAGCGGCGGGTGCGCGCCCGCCGCGCAACCGCCGCGCCCGCCGCGCACCCGCCGCGCATCCAACGCGCCCGCCGCGCACCCGCCGCGCCCGCCGCGCACCCGCCGCGCACCCGCCGCGCACCCGCCACGCCCGCCGCGCACCCGCCGCGCATCCGCCGCGCCCGCCGCGCACCCGCCGCGCACCCGCCGCGCCCGCCGCGCACCCGCCGCGCAACCGCCGCGCCCGCCGCGCCCTCCGCGCCCGCGTACGCACCCGCCGCGGACCCCGAATACCGCCGCTATGACTGTTCGCGCGTCCGCCGCTATGACTGTTCGCGCGTCCGCCGCTACGACTGTTCGCGCGTCCGCCGCTACGACTGTTCGCGCGTCCGCCGCTACGACTGTTCGCGCGTCCTCTGTGCGCAACACGACCATGGCACCGATTGGGTTGGCGGCAACCGCACCGCACGCTACGAAGGCAAGATCCGAGAAGACGTCCAGGGCAATGCGCCTCAGCGTTCGCCATGCAGTGAAGGGGGTAGGGGGCATCCTGGGGACAATATTCTGGAAAGAGGAGATGCAGCACGGCTCGCTTCGCGAGCCGCACTGTATCTGTTCTGCGCAAGCGTTGCTTTCCCCCCGTTAGTGGGGGTGGGGGCAACTTGGAGGAAGGGAAACTGGTCGGCTCGCTTCGCGAGCCTCCCTGCTTCCTATCCCTGAAAACATGTTTACTTCAGCTACTCCCAACCCTGAGATAATGTCGCTTAATCCCCTTTGCGTGGTTTGCTTCAAACGCCACGCAGTGGGGGGACAACTTGGAGGAAAGGAAACAGGTCGGCTCGCTTCGCGAGCCTCCCTGCTTCGTATCCCCGAAAAAAAAATTACTCCAGCTAACCCCAATCCTGAGAAAAATCGATGTTTGCGTTTACCCCCTTTTGAGGGGGAAGGAGGGGGAAATTTGGAAAAATACGATTTTTCCCCCAGTCGAATTGAGCATCTCTTAATGAATCTGCAAAAAAAAACATACCTTCTCATCCACCATCAGGGAGAACAACTATGTCAGTACGTGAATCAGTCAGTGGTAGTTTAGTTGTATACTTTAGGGCAACGCGGCTGCGCCGCGTTGCGTGACTAGTTGTTAGATGTGCGCGAGCTGCAAGCAGCTCGCGGGGGTTGTTTATAGGTATTGTGTTGTTTTTTTTTATTGTATTCCCCTTGTCGTGATCTACACCTTTAATTATTTTGTTTGCAATCGATATCCAAGAGGGAATACTGCGATTAAAAAATGTCAGTCATCTTGGATTTGGAAATTGACATCATTTTCGTAATCTACGAGTTCAAGTTACTCGAAAACGATACCCATGTCAGATTTTTTGATTGGGGAGGAAGTTCAGGGGAGCTGGGGGCGTGGGGGGGTCACGGCACGGCTCGCTTCGCTCGCCGTGCCGTTCCCCTTGGTCGCATTGTGGCTCGCTTCGCTCGCCACAATGCTCCCCCGGGTTATAAGTGAGGGGGTCTTAGGGGGGTCGTCGGGGGAGTCACAGCACGGCTCGCTTCGCTCGCCGTGCTATTCCCCGAGGTCGTATCGCGACTCGCTTCGCTCGCCGCAATGCTCCACCCAAAAAAAAATTATAGTTGAGGGGGTCTTGGGGGGTCATTGGGGGGTCACAGCACGGCTCGCTTCGCTCGCCGTGCCATTCCCCTTGGTCGCATTGCGGATCGCTTCGCTCGCCGCAATGCTCCCCTGGGTTAAGTGTGAGGGGGTCTTGGAGGTTGTCGGGGGGGTCACAGCACGGCTCGCTTCGCTCGCCGTGCTGTTCCCCTTGGTCGCATCGAAATCGAAATCCTCACCCCTAGTTAGTCAAAAACGATACCCATATCAGATTTTTTGGTTAAGGGAAGGGGTACAGGGGGGCTGGGGGCGTGGGGGGGTCACGGCACGGCTCGCTTCGCTCGCCGGGCCGTTCCCCTTGGTCGCATTGCGTCTCGCTTCGCTCGCCGCAATGCTCCCCTGGGTTAAGTGTGAGGGGGTCTTGGGGGTTGTCGGGGGGGGTCACAGCACGGCTCGCTTCGCTCGCCGTGCTGTTCCCCTTGGTCGCATCGAAATCGAAATCCTCACCTCAAGTAATTCAAAAACGATACCCATATCAGATTTTTTGGTTGGGGGAGGGGGTACAGGGGGGCTGGGGGCGTGGGGGGGGGTCACGGCACGGCTCGCTTCGCTCGCCGTGCCGTTCCCCTTAGTCGCATTGCGGCTCGCTTCGCTCGCCGCAATGCTCCCCTGGGTTAAGGGTGAGGGGTCTTGGGGGGTCGTCAGGGGGTCATTGGGGGGGGTCACAGCACGGCTCGCTTCGCTGGCCGTGTTGTTCCCCTTGTTCGCATCGAATTCGAAATCCTCACCCCCAAGTTAGTCAAAAACGATACCCATATCAAGTTCTTGGTTGGGGGAGGGGGTACAGGGAGGCTGGGGGCATGGGGGAGTCACGGCACGGCTCGCTTCGCTCGCCGTGCCGTTCCCCTTGGTCGCATTGCGGCTCGCTTCGCTCGCCGCAATGCTCCCCCAGGTTATTATTATATAGTTGAGGGGGTCTTGGGGGGTCGTCAGGGGGGTCACAGCACGGCTCGCTTCGCTCGCCATGCTGTTCCGCTTGGTCGCATCGAATTCGAAATCCTCACCCCAAGTTACTCGAGCTGGGGGCGTGGGGCGGGTCACGGCACGGCTCGCTTCGCTCGCCGTACTGTTCCCCTTGGTCTCATCGCGGCTCGCTTCGCTCGCCGCAATGCTCCACCCGAAAAAAAATTATAAGGTGTGAAAAATTTACTTATAAAATTCCTTGCATATCAATACGCCATTTTTTCTAAATAAACGTGGTTGCCTAGCAACGCTCTTTTGACAACAAAGGTTTGATAAAAATTTACTGTATGGAAACTCTTTGTTAAGTTGAACGCCTTTTTTGATTTTTTTTGTAGTCATCGACTACGTACCCTAGACATCTAATACAGGGCGAACGATTTTAGACATCACATAAGGAAAAGAGATCTTATAAAAATCCACGCCCACTAACGTTCGGTCAGTAACGACCAGACCAGTGACCCGTGACAATCTCTGCGCTAGCTTACTCAATGGCTCCTGACGGAGCTCACCTTAATTTGGTTGACCGGTTGAGGTCAACTGTCAAGGTCAACTGTGCATCTCTTTCTTTCATAATCAATTCTGTATTTGCTTTCCTTTCTTCTCTGAGAAGGCGGGGGCAAATAGTGCAATACTCAAGATCCCCCCCCCCCCCCAGTGGGGGGGCTCCTACATAGAGCCATATTGCTGAATTTTTTTATGGTTACTAAGATGACTGATCAACTTAATACAATACAACACATTAGGTATATAGATAGATATTTTTTATTATACATACATAGAAAATACCCAAAACACCCGAAACAAATAGGTACTTGCAGATCGTAGAAATATTTGACCCCAAGCGGGAATCGAACCCACAACCACCTGCGCCGCAGGCAGCCCTCGCCCGCCGCGCCACATCGGTCGTCAAATCGTCAAAGTAAATATACCTTGTTGCAAGTATCGATTGTTTTCATAGTACTTACCCCATCACTAATAATGGTCATGATTTGTCGCAACCTTGAACGGACCAATGAGCACTCACTTCCCCGCGCCCGCTCACCTCAGTTGGTTGACAGACTTGTTTGCACAGTGAATAAATAGGTATTAGGCGTCTATTATACGTAGTCGATGTTTGTAGTAAAGCGTTTACATTATCTTTGATTTTGTATCTGTAGACACGATAATAATTTGTTCGTCAAACAAAAATAGAAAACAGAAATAGAAAAATAGACAGTGAGTCATAACACTTAAGGTCGGTTTTTCTTAAACCGCAACTTTCGCTACTGAATTAGGGATGTGCCGTAATAAACACAAATGTGCTATCGATAACTTTAATGGTTATGATTTCGTAAACATTACCCATTTAAGTATGTTTTAGGGCGTTAATTTTTGTTTTGTTTTTGTGATGATTTAATCTGGATGTATTTTATACTATGGAAGGGTAATAAAAAAAGAATTTATAATAATGAAAATATTACGTAAGTATGTTGGAGAAAAACTGTTCGAAAATATAAACTTTCATCAAGTCGGAGAGATTCCCGTATCAAACCATGTCAGTGATTTGATAAAAGCCATAAATGTGCGTATCCATCATTTATTAAAATTAAACGTAAAACTTACGAAAAGACAGTTATTTAACAAGTACGTCCTATTTCAAGGACAATAAATTTTCATTCATTGTCATTAAAGAATAAAAGAAAAGGCAAGCTTTTTATTTCGACCACCACAATAAATATAACCTGACGTACCTATTTCGTTATTCATCAGTAGGTAATAATCGATATCGATAGATTCGTCTCGTATTCTCATTGGTACATCACTAAGGCAGTAGCTATGTTTTCTGGGTAATCGATAAACAGCCATTGTATTATCGATCTTATGGCCCGTTGTTAGAGACTATAATAAAAGCGCTATTGCTATCAATAGCGCCATCTCTTGTTAAGTAGCTTTGTGTTGTGGATAATCAAGAAAGGCAGCCATTGTATTAGTAATCTTATTTCCTGGGAATAGAGACTAAAAAATATTTGGCAAAAGCGCCATCTTTTGCTAAGTAGACAAAGTAGATATTCATTTGTATCACTGTTTATTATATTGAGTTTTGAACCATGTGTCTACCGAAATAAGGTTTAATATTAATAAAATTAGTTTTATGGTTTTATGCCCTTTTAACGTACTCTTTATTTTAATGAGAATTTAAGCGGCGGATGCGCGCCGCGCACCGGCCGCGCACACGCCGCGCACCCGCCGCGCACCCGCCGCGCACCCGCCGCGCCCGCCGCGCACCCACCGCGCACCCGCCGCGCACCCGCCGCGCACACGCCGCGCACCCGCCGCGCACACGCCGCGCACCCGCCGCACCCGCCGCGCACCCACCGCGCACCCGCCGCGCACCCGCCGCGCACCCGCCGCGCACCCGCCGCGCACACGCCGCGCACCCGCCGCGCACCCGCCGCGCACACGCCGCGCACCCGCCGCACCCGCCGCGCACCCACCGCGCACCCGCCGCGCACCCGCCGCGCACCCGCCGCGCACCCGCCGCGCCCGCCGCGCCCTCCGCGCCCGCGTACGCACCCGCCGCGGACCCCGAATACACCTCGTCCGCCGCTACGACTGTTCGCGCGTCCGCCGCTACGACTGTTCGCGCGTCCTCTGTGCGCAACACGACCATGGCACCGATTGGGTTGGCGGCAACCGCACCGCGCGCTACGAAGGCAAGATCCGAGAAGACGTCCAGGGCAGAGAAGAAGGCGTACCTGGAACTACAACGGACAGCGTTCGCCATGCAGTGAAGGGGGTAGGGGGCATCCTGGGGACAATATTCTGGAAAGAGGAGATGCAGCACGGCTCGCTTCGCGAGCCGCACTGTATCTGTTCTGCACAAGCGTTGCTTTCCCCCCGTTAGTGGGGGTGGGGGCAACTTGGAGAAAGGGAAACCGGTCGGCTCGCTTCGCGAGCCTCCCTGCTTCCAACCTCCGAAAAAAAATTTACTCCAGCTACTCCCAATCCTGAGATAAATCGCGAGCCGCGTCGCTTAATCTCCTTTACGTGGTTTGCTTCGCTCGCCACGCAGTGGGGGGACAACTTGGAGGATAGGAAACTGGTCGGCTCGCTCCGCGAGCCTCCCTGCTTCCTATCCCTGAAAAAATGTTTACTTCAGCTACTCCCAACCCTGAGATAATGTCGCTTAATCCCCTTTGCGTGGTTTGCTTCAAACGCCACGCAGTGGGGGGACAACTTGGAGGAAAGGAAACAGGTCGGCTCGCTTCGCGAGCCTCCCTGCTTCGTATCCCCGAAAAAAAAATTACTCCAGCTAACCCCAATCCTGAGCAAAATCGATGTTTGCGTTTACCCCCTTTTGAGGGGGAAGGAGGGGGAAATTTGGAAAAATACGATTTTTCCCCCATTCGAATTGAGCATCTCTTAATGAATCTGCAAAAAAAAACATACCTTCTCCTCCACCATCAGGGTGAACAACTATGTCAGTACGTGAATCAGTCAGTGGTAGTTTAGTTTTATACTTTAGGGCAACGCGGCTGCGCCGCGTTGCGTGACTAGTTGTTAGATGTGCGCGAGCTGCAAGCAGCTCGCGGGGGTTGTGTATAGGTATTGAGTTTTTTATTGTATTCCCCTTGTCGTAACCTACACCTTGTATTATTTTGTTTGAAATCGATAGCCATGAGAAAATTTTGCGATGCAAAAATGTCAGCCATCTTGGATTTGGAAATGGACATCTTTTTCGTAATCTACGAGTTCAAGTTACTCGAAAACGATACCCATGTCAGATTTTTTGATTGGGGATGAAGTTCAGGGGAGCTGGGGGCGTGGGGGGGTCACGGCACGGCTCGCTTCGCTCGCCGTGCCGTTCCCCTTGGTCGCATTTTGGCTCGCTTCGCTCGCTACAATGCTCCCCCGGGTTATAAGTGAGGGGGTCTTAGGGGGGTCGTCGGGGGGGTCACAGCACGGCTCGCTTCGCTCGCCGTGCTGTTCCCCTTGTTCGCATCGAATTCGAAATCCTCACCCCCAAGTTAGTCAAAAACGATACCCATATCAGGTTCTTGGTTGGGGGAGGGGGTACAGGGAGGCTGGGGGCATGGGGGAGTCACGGCACGGCTCGCTTCGCTCGCCGTGCCGTTCCCCTTGGTCGCATTGTGGCTCGCTTCGCTCGCCACAATGCTCCCCCGGGTTATAAGTGAAGGGGTCTTAGGGGGGTCGTCGGGGGGTCACAGCACAGCTCGCTTCGCTCGCCGTGCCGTTCCCCTTGGTCGCATTGCGGCTCGCTTCGCTCGCCGCAATGCTCCCCCAGGTTATAGTTGAGGGGGTCTTGGGGGGGTCACAGCACGGCTCGCTTCGCTCGCCGTGCTGTTCCCCTTGGTCGCATCGCGGCTCGCTTCGCTCGCCGCGATGCTCCACCGGAAAAAAGGTCAAAAATTGGCCAATTTTCGGTTTTTCCTAAAAAAAGGTGGTCTGGGGGGCAAAAGGGGGCAAATTTTTTTGTCATTGAAAACCATTTGTCCACCTCTACAAGACTGTGAAAAAAAAAATCTTCCAAGTCTATCCGTTTCGGAGATGGAAAGGGGGGGCAAAAAAGGGGGTTAAAGGGGGGGTTAATTTTTTTTTTTTTTCAAAACGAAGAGAAACCCTCATTACGACCCCGCAATCAGAACCCCTCTATCGCGAAGGCATCTGGTAGTACACTCAAAAGGGGGGCCCTTGGGGGCAGGGGGGGGGCAAAATTTTCTATGCAATCAAAATCACTTGTCCCCCTCTATACAACCCCCATAAAAAAATTAAGCAATATGGCTCCATGCAGGAGCCCCCCTTGAAGGGGGGGTCTTGGGGGGGCAAATCTCAAAAAGTCGGAATTTTCCCTAGGAGACTTTTAGCTCCTTTAACCGATTCTGTAAAAAAAAACATACCTTTCCATCCACCATCAAGGCGAACAATTATGTCAATAAGTCAGTCAATCAGTCAGTCAGTGGTAATTTAGCTTTATATATTATAATAAACTAGTTGTTAGATGTGCGCGAGCTGCAAGCAGCTCGCGGGGGTTGTTTATAGGTATTGTGTTGTTTTTTTTCATTGTATTCCCCTTGTCGTGATCTACACCTTTAATTATTTTGTTTGCAATCGATATCCAAGAGGGAATACTGCGATTAAAAAATGTCAGTCATCTTGGATTTGGAAATTGACATCATTTTCGTAATCTACGAGTTCAAGTAACTCGAAAACGATACCCATGTCAGATTTTTTGATTGGGGAGGAAGTTCAGGGGAGCTGGGGGCGTGGGGGGGGGGGGGGGGTCACGGCACGGCTCGCTTCGCTCGCCGTGCCGTTCCCCTTGGTCGCATTGTGGCTCGCTTCGCTCGCCACAATGCTCCCCCGGGTTATAAGTGAGGGGGTCTTGGGGGTTGTCGCATCGAATTCGAAATCCTCACCCCCAAGTTAGTCAAAAACGATACCCATATCAGGTTCTTGGTTGGGGGAGGGGGTACAGGGAGGCTGGGGGCATGGGGGAGTCACGGCACGGCTCGCTTCGCTCGCCGTGCCGTTCCCCTTGGTCGCATTGTGGCTCGCTTCGCTCGCCACAATGCTCCCCCGGGTTATAAGTGAGGGGGTCTTAGGGGGGTCTTGGGGGGTCATTGAGGGGGTCACAGCACGGCTCGCTTCGCACGCCGTGCCGTTCCCCTTGGTCGCATTGCGGCTCGCTTCGCTCGCCACAATGCTCCACCCGAAAAAAAAAAATTGTGGGGTCTTGGGGGGTCTTTGAAAAAAGTAAGGGATCCTTACTAAAACTCCAATAATGTTACCCAAGGTTTGAAAAATATACTTTTAAAATTCCTTGCATCAATACGCCATTTTTTCTAAATAAACGTGGTTGCCTAGCAACGCTCTTTTGACAACAAAGGTTTGATAACAATTTACTGTATGGAAACTCTTTGTTAAGTTGAACGCCTTTTTTGATTCTTTTGTAGTCATCGACTACGTACCCTAGACATCTAATACAGGGCGAACGATTTTAGACATTACATAAGGAAAAGAGATCTTATAAAAATCCACGCCCACTAACGTTCGATCAGTAACGACCAGAACAGTGACCCGTGACAATCTCTGCGCTCGCTTACTCAATGGCTCCTGACGGAGCTCACCTTAATTTTGTTGACCGGTTGAGGTCAACTGTCGAGGTCAACTGTGCATCTCTTTCTTTCATAATCAATTCTGTATTTGCTTTCCTTTCTTCTCTGAGAAGGCGGGGGCAAATAGTGCAATACTCAAGATCCCCCCCCCCCCCCCAGTGGGGGGGCTCCTACATAGAGCCATATTGCTGAATTTTTTTATGGTTACTAAGATGACTGATCAACTTAATACAATACCACACATTAGGTATATAGATAGATATTTTTTATTATACATACATAGAAAATACCCAAAACACCCGAAACAAATAGGTACTTGCAGATCGTAGAAATATTTGACCCCAGGCGGGAATCGAACCCACAACCTCCTGCGCCGCAGGCAGCCCTCGCCCGCCGCGCCACATCGGTCGTCAAATCGTCAAAGTAAATATACCTTGTTGCAAGTATCGATTGTTTTCATAGTACTTACCCCATCACTAATAATGGTCATGATTTGTCGCAACCTTGAACGGACCAATGAGCACTCAATTCCCCGCGCCCGCTCACCTCAGTTGGTTGACAGACTTGTTTGCACAGTGAATAAATAGGTATTAGGCGTCTATTATACGTAGTCGATGTTTGTAGTAAAGCGTTTACATTATCTTTGATTTTGTATCTGTAGACACGATAATAATTTGTTCGTCAAACAAAAATAGAAAACAGAAATAGAAAAATAGACAGTGAGTCATAACACTTAAGGTCGGTTTTTCTTAAACCGCAACTTTCGCTACTGAATTAAGGATGTGCCGTAATAAACACAAAATGTGCTATCGATAACTTTAATGGTTATGATTTCGTAAACATTACCCATTTGAATATGTTTTAGGGCGTTAATTTTTGTTTTGTTTTTGTGATGATTTAATCTGGATGTATTTTATACTATGGAAGGGTAATAAAAAAAGAATTTATAATAATGAAAATATTACGTAAGTATGTTGGAGAAAAACTGTCCGAAAATATAAACTTTCATCAAGTCGGACAGATTCCCGTATCAAACCATGTCAGTGATTTGATAAAATCCATAAATGTGCGTATCCATCATTTATTTTAATTAAACGTAAAACTTACGAAAAGACAGTTATTTAACAAATACGTCCTATTTCAAGGACAATAAATTTTCATTCATTGTCATTAAAGAATAAAAGAAAAGGCAAGCTTTTTATTTCGACCACCACAAATATAACCTGACGTACCTATTTCGTTATTCATCAGTAGGTAATAATCGATATCGATAGATTCGTCTCGTATTTTCATTGGTACATCACTAAGGCAGTAGCTATGTTTTCTGGGTAATCGATAAACAGCCATTGTATTATCGATCTTATTGCCCGTTGTTAGAGACTATAATAAAAGCGCTATTGCTATCAATAGCGCCATCTCTTGTTAAGTAGCTTTGTGTTGTGGATAATCAAGAAAGGCAGCCATTGTATTAGTAATCTTATTTCCTGGGAATAGAGACTAAAAAATATTTGGCAAAAGCGCCATCTTTTGCTAAGTAGACAAAGTAGATATTCATTTTTATCACTGTTTATTTTATTGAGTTTTGAACCATGTGTCTACCGAAATAAGGTTTAATATTAATGAAATTAATTTTATGGTTTTATGCCCTTTTAACGTACTCTTTATTTTAATAAGAATTTAAGCGGCGGGTGCGCGCCGCGCACCCGCCACGCACACGCCGAGCACCCGCCGCGCACCCGCCGCGCACCCGCTGCGCACCCACCGCGCACCCGCCGCGCACCCGCCGCGCACCAGCCGCGCCCGCCGCGCACCCGCAGTGCACCCGCCGCGCACCCGCCGCGCCCGCCGCGCACACGCCGCGCACCCGCCACGCCCGCCGCGCACACGCCGCGCACCCGCCACGCCCGCCGCGCACCCACCACGCACCCGCCGCGCCCGCCGCGCACCCGCCGCGAACCCGCCGGACAATATTCTGGAAAGAGGAGATGCAGCACGGCTCGCTTCGCGAGCCGCGCTGTATCTGTTCTGCACAAGCGTTGCTTTCCCCCCGTTAGTGGGGGTGGGGGCAACTTGGAGGAAGGGAAACCGGTCGGCTCGCTTCGCGAGCCTCCCTGCTTCCAACCCCCGAAAAAAAATTTACTCCAGCTACTCCCAATCCTGAGATAAATCGCGACCGCGTCGCTTAATCTCCTTTACGTGGTTTGCTTCGCTCGCCACGCAGTGGGGGGACAACTTGGAGGATAGGAAACTGGTCGGCTCGCTCCGCGAGCCTCCCTGCTTCCTATCCCTGAAAAAATGTTTACTTCAGCTACTCCCAACCCTGAGATAATGTCGCTTAATCCCCTTTGCGTGGTTTGCTTCAAACGCCACGCAGTGGGGGGACAACTTGGAGGAAAGAAAACAGGTCGGCTCGCTTCGCGAGCCTCCCTGCTTCGTATCCCCGAAAAAAAAATTACTCCAGCTAACCCCAATCCTGAGCAAAATCGATGTTTGCGTTTACCCCCTTTTGAGGGGGAAGGAGGGGGAAATTTGGAAAAATACGATTTTTCCCCCAGTCGAATTGATCATCTCTTAATGAATCTGCAAAAAAAAACATACCTTCTCCTCCACCATCAGGGTGAACAACTATGTCAGTACGTGAATCAGTCAGTGGTAGTTTAGTTGTATACTTTAGGGCAACGCGGCTGCGCCGCGTTGCGTGACTAGTTGTTAGATGTGCGCGAGCTGCAAGCAGCTCGCGGGGGTTGTGTATAGGTATTCCCCTTGTCGTAACCTACAACTTGTATTATTTTGTTTGAAATCGATGGCCATGAGAAAATTTTGCGATGAAAAAATGTCAGCCATCTTGGATTTGGAAATGGACATCTTTTTCGTAATCTACGAGTTCAAGTTACTCGAAAACGATACCCATGTCAGATTTTTTGATTGGGGAGGAAGTCCAGGGGAGCTGGGGGCGTGGGGGGGGTCACGGCACGGCTCGCTTCGCTCGCCGTGCCGTTCCCCTTGGTCGCATTGTGGCTCGCTTCGCTCGCCACAATGCTCCCCCGGTTATAAGTGAGGGGGTCTTAGGGGGGTCTTGGGGGTCGTCGGGGGGGTCACAGCACGGCTCGCTTCGCTCGCCGTGCTGTTCCCCGAGGTCGCATCGCGGCTCGCTTCGCTCGCCGCTCTACCCGAAAAAAAATTATAGTTGAGGGGGTCTTGGGGGGTCATTGGGGGGGTTACAACACGGCTCGCTTCGCTCGCCGTGCCGTTCCCCTTGGTCGCATTGCGGCTCACTTCGCTCGCCGCAATGCTCCCCCGGGTTATAGTTTAGGGGGTCTTGGAGGTCACAGCACGGCTCGCTTCGCTCGCCGTGCTGTTCCCCTTGGTCGCATCGGAACCGAAATCCTCACCCCAAGTTAGTCAAAAACGATACCCATATCAGGTTTTTGGTTGGGGGTACAGGGGGGCTGGGGGCATGGGGGAGTCACGGCACGGCTCGCTTCGCTCGCCGTGCCGTTCCCCTTGGTCGCATTGCAGCTCGCTTCGCTCGCCGCAATGCTCACCCGGGTTATAGTTGAGGGGGTCTTGGGGGGTCATTGGGGGGGTCACAGCACGGCTCGCTTCGCTCGCCGTGCTGTTCCCCGCGGTTGCATCGCGGCTCGCTTCGCTCGCCGCGATGCTCCACCCGAAAAAAAAGGTCAAAAATATGCCAATTTTCGGTTTTTCCTAAAAAAAGGGGGTCTGGGGGGCAAAAGGGGGCAATTTTTTTTTGTCATTCAAAACCATTTGTCCTACGCTACATGACTGTGAAAAAAAAATTCTTCCAAGTCTATCCGTTTTGGAGATGGAAAGGGGGGGCAAAAAAGGGGGTTAAAGGGGGGGTCCAATTTTTTTTTCTTCCAAAACGAAGAGAAACCTTCTATACGACCCCGCAATCAGAACCCCTCTATCGCGACGCATCTGGTAGCACACCCAAAAGGGGGGTCCTGGGGGCAGGGGGGGGGGCGAAATTTTCTATGCAATCAAAATTACTTGTCACCCTCTATACAACCCCCATAAATAAATTAAGAAATATGGCTCCACGTAGGAGCCCCCCCTGAGGGGGGGGTCTTGGGGGGGCAAATCTCAAAAAGTCGGAATTTTTCCTAGGAGACTTTTACCTCCCCTATACGATTCCGTAAAAAAAAACATACCTTCCCATGCACCATCAAGGCGAACAATTATGTCAATCAGTCAGTCAGTCAGTCAGTCAGTGAATCAGTGGTAATCTAGCTTTATACTATAGTAGAATATTGACAACCTCGACCGGACTTAAGCCCGCAACCTTCCTTCCACTCAGTACAGGAACGCGCTAGGTCAAGTACCGGAGTCGTCGAAATCTAAAAATCTTTGGGATTTTCTATGGACTCAAGCACCGTTTAATCTAACTGCTACTAAGCTACCTATTTATATAAATTTATGGAGCGTAATTGCTTTGAAACGGATATTCAAGGGTCACATCGGCGTCCTGATGGAGTCCACCATCCATCATAATTTTTCTGTTTCGGTGTCAAGGATTGTTATAAATTGTTTATCGATTGGCTCTAAAGATCCCCTGCGGTTATAATTTATACAAAATTGCCAATAATGCTCCATGATAGGTATAAAGGCCTAGGGTATGATGGATTGGACTATTCATAGCCTAGCTTGTCCATACACTAAATAGCTAACACGTTTTTATTGCCGCAAAATTATATTAGTCATTGATTTTTAATCGATCTATGAAAGATGAAGATGACGCAAAAATCTATTCTCTAAAATGAAAAAAAAAAACATTTATTACATTAGGTAAGTAACTTGTAAGTATTTCAAAACATATAAAGCAATACATTGTAGGTAGGCTACACCGGTTAATATATTTCGTAAAGCATTTTCGACCATGTCATGCTTCAGATCTGTCGGCGATTGTCCCCGAAAATTATAATATGGCATAGTAGCAGGAAAAAACATTTTTAGATAGTGCTCAAAATAAGAGTTTAGCCTGTTCGGAAATCTGGTTGCCTTTAATGTTATTACATAGTTAGATACTCTATCTAAATTGTTGTCTGTAAAGTAGCGTTCGCAGCCCATCCAATTTCGAAACGCTCCTATCCAACGTCAGTGCAGCCTGTTAGAGTAGATTATAGAGTATCTACTACCCACCTGGTACCTGGTAGCGCATTAAATTGCATGGTGCTACTAAAAGGATTTAAGTAGGAAGTTATCTACAACCGAGCGAGCTTTCCAACAAATAATTCTGCAGACTTGCAGAACTACTTTTATAACTCTTACCTACTACAACCTTATCACACTAACAGTTAGAAATTAAGCTATTATTTTGTACGGCCTATGATTGATTTTGAAGCATAGATTTAATGAATCTAAGGTGATAGTTACTCGGCCGACTAATAACAACAAAACTCCTTTACAAACCATAGCACGCCTCCGCTGCGAAAGCATAGCAGGAAAACCACAATAATTTCGCTATGACTTGTCCGTTGTACATCAACAAAGGGTTTTAAAATGAGAACCTAAACTAGAGATCGCTCATAGCGATAAGGCCTTTGCACATCTACACTAAGCATTTATTTCTGGTTAGTTTTCTATATTATATTATGTGGTACAATTAAGTACTACCTATCTATTTAAATTGTAATCTTTTAGTTTATAAGCTCTTCTCCAGCCAATCCGTAATTATTGGTGCTTTTTCAAAATTAAGTATACATTATTCACAAACACGTATCTAGCCAAAAACTAACTAAAAATGCCGGTCGCGTACTCTGCAAATAAAGCTTTATTATAGAAGATGAGATTTCGTAGATCGTACTCACAATGTCGTTACTGAAAAACGGTATTGATAGGGTTTCATTGTATTCTTTCGCCGCCGTGTAGAATGATAAGTGCCAGTGATTCGATGGAATTGATATTGCTCTTGATAGTAAACGGCTTATGGGGTCAAGATTGCCCTAATACGAGAAATCAAACACTTTTTCTCGCTTTAAGCCTTTTACCGGTAGCTTTCAATCGACTTCAAAACCGGAGGAGGTTCTCAATGCAGCTGAATATTTTTTTCTGTAGGTAAAACTAATATTATAAAAATGCAGTCAACGTCTTGGGGACGCTTTCGACTGGTATTGATATCGATCAGTTGAGCTACCTGTATTGTTTCAACATCATCATCAGCCTATATTAGTCCACTGTTGGACATAGGCCTCCCCCAATCAGCGCCATAGCGCCCAGTCTTCGGCTTGACGCATCCAGCATCTACTTGCAGTCTTTCGCAGGTCGTCATCCCACCTGGTCGGAGGGCGTCCTACACTACGTTTACTGAGTCGTGGTCTCCACTCAAGAACACGTTTGCCCAGTTTTGTTTGTTTGTAGATTGTTTGACAGTCTTTAAATAGTTGTTTGTAGTTTACAATTGTTTCAATTGTTAATACAAGTTCTAGTTTCTTACTATTAGTTAATTGTTACTTTCTTTGTTAATAATGAAATGATAATAAAAATAAACCGTCCGATTTTGATATGTGGTCGTCCCAGAAAATATTTAATACGGAGATAACTGTTTGACATGATGAACCTAAAATAGATTTAGAATAAAAACTTTAAAATATAGAGTCGGTTTTGATTTTTGTACAAAACATCAAACATAACATGTAATTAAGAAAACAAAAACTCAAAAGCATAAAAAACGCGCTGCTGGTGACAGCTTTGCACCAAGAAATCTTAACCTCAAACGTGTCTTCTGGTAATAAATTGTAGGACTACCAGAGCTGTCATGGGATACAAAAGCTAAATGCTTCTTCAGCCTTGTGGAAAGCTCAGATTCTCTCAAACATGACCAATTAGTGTATCGTAAATTACACCAAAATTGCCAGAACGAGGTGTTACCGAGTTGTAAAACCACTTAAACATCCATTTAGCGAAATCTCTTGTACATCTCTGAATAATGTTTCGCGGCTCTTTAAATTGTTTTACAGGTGTTGATAACATGCTTTCGCTTTGTTATTGACGTGAAATCTCCGAAAAGTGTCTGGACGTGTCAAAATAACTGACATTTAGGTGTGTTTCGACGGTTATATTATATCTTATGGTTGTCGTAGATCAGAAACGCACTGTTGCCACGCAACACAAAAATATGCATTCAGATATAGGCCTTAACTCGGTACATTTAGAAGCATTGCATATTTCAAATTGACGGCAGAGGACAGCTCGCGGACTATAATCGTTTGAAGCTTTAAGGAGGAAAGCCATTATGGTACTGTGAAATGCATCTTAAGATAGCGAGTTAAAGCTTATATCTGAATGCTTGTGTGCATGGTACGCACTGTTGCCACGCAACACAAAAATATGCATTCAGATATGGACCTTAACTCGGCACATTTAGAAGCATTGCATATTTCAAATTCACGGCAGAGGACAGCTCGCGGGCTATACTCGTTTGAAGCTTTAAGGAGGAAAGCCATTATGGTACTGTGAAATGCATCTTAAGATAGCGAGTTAAAGCTTATATCTGAATGCTTGTGTGCATGGTACGCACTGTTGCCACGCAACACAAAAATATGCATTCAGATATGGGCCTTAACTCGGCACATTTAGAAGCATTGCATATTTCAAATTCACGGCAGAGGACAGCTCGCGGGCTATACTCGTTTGAAACTTTAAGGAGGAAAGCCATTATGGTACTGTGAAATGCATCTTAAGATAGCGAGTTAAAGCTTATATCTGAATGCTTGTGTGCATGGTACGCACTGTTGCCACGCAACACAAAAATATGCATTCAGATATGGGCCTTAACTCGGCACATTTAGAAGCATTGCATATTTCAAATTCACGGCAGAGGACAGCTCGCGGGCTATACTTGTTTGAAGATTTAAGGAGGAAAGCCATTATGATACTGTGAAATGCATCTTAAGATAGCGAGTTAAAGCTTATATCTGAATGCTTGTGTGCATGGTACGCACTGTTGCCACGCAACACAAAAATATGCATTCAGATATGGGCCTTAACTCGGCACATTTAGAAGCATTGCATATTTCAAATTCACGGCAGAGGACAGCTCGCGGGCTATACTTGTTTGAAGATTTAAGGAGGAAAGCCATTATGATACTGTGAAATGCATCTTAAGATAGCGAGTTAAAGCTTATATCTGAATGCTTGTGTGCATGGTACGCACTGTTGCCACGCAACACAAAAATATGCATTCAGATATGGGCCTTAACTCGGCACATTTAGAAGCATTGCATATTTCAAATTCACGGCAGAGGACAGCTCGCGGGCTATACTTGTTTGAAGATTTAAGGAGGAAAGCCATTATGATACTGTGAAATGCATCTTAAGATAGCGAGTTAAAGCTTATATTTGAATGCACATTTTTGCGTGCATCGTAGCGGTGGATTTAAGTGCGCAGAGCTTTACGTCGACTAATGATTATTAAGAAGTCTGAGAGGCGGCAACAATCAGAGTTGCCTCTAAGGGAACTATCCGGCAATCACTAAGCTTCCGCCTGTGAATACTCAGTAGTACCTATTATGATATTCAATGTCAAGATCTTTGTTTACTAAAATTCTGGCCGATTCTTTTATCTTTGGCCAAACAACAAAAAAAACTTTCACTAAACATGTAAAAGAACAACAAAAAACTTACGTAGAAACACGTTAAAAAACTAAGTACATAAAACAAATAACACAATAAAACATCGTAGCTTAATCACAGTACGTTGTCAAAGTGAGATAGAACCTTTTCATTCTTATGTTTATCACTTTTATTTTAGTTCGATATGGTTTTTTGCCACTCAGATCGCGTACATACTTAAAGTAATAGGTACTTATTCAAGTTTGCTTCGCACTGGTATTGACATGGATCAGTTTGGTATTGACATGGATCAGTTTGGTATTGACATGGATCAGTTTGGTATTGACATGGATCAGTTTGGTATTGACATTGATCAGTTTGGTATTGACATGGATCAGTTTGGTATTGACATGGATCAGTTTGGTATTGACATGGATCAGTTGATCTACCGGTACATTCTTTGCAACAAGCTGCAGGTAGCTCAATTGTTTCAATTGTAAATAATAGTTCTAATTTGTTTGTATTATTTGATTGTAATTATCTTTGATTCAAATTCTAATTCTTATTTTTTTTAATTCTTTAGTCTTACAAAATAAGCACTTAAACAAGTCAAGTCAAATTTTACACTATAAATTAAATAAATAAATAATGCTGGACAATTCACACAGCATTATCTAGCCCCATGGTAAGCAGAGCTTGTGTTATGGGTACTAGATAACGGATATACATAATACAATACATTACATAGATAGATATTTTTTTATTATACATAGAAAACAACCAGAACACCCGGAACAAATATCTTCAGATCGTACACACAATTGTTCCGAGGCGGGAATCGAACCCGCAACCTCCTGCTTCGCAGGCGGACCTTCGCCCACCGCGCCACATCGGTCGTCAATTAGTATATTTGTCAATAAAGAATCTTATTAAATCGTTGTTTTCATATTTTCCAGCGCGTACAGAAACTTTTCTTGTTTACCAGCATATAAATCCAGTAAACCAAAAACACCGATACGAAATTAATCAGGTCAAATTTTATGGACAAAGTTTTGAAATTACTAGCTCAAGTTGACGAGAACGACTTTGTCGCTTAAATTCGTCCGGCTTATAAACTTGAAAAGTCATCAATTATGAGGATAGCTTGTTATTACTTCACTTCGATTTAAGTTGGTACTACCGCTTTTAATTTTTAAAGTGAGAAACTTATAATAATCTTTTTATAATAATAACTAGCTGCGCCCCGCGGCTTCACCCGCGTGGTGATAGATGTTTTGGGTAATATTCAATATAATATTTATGAATTGTAGCCTATGTATTATTCTGATAATTATGTAAGCTATATTATTGTGAAGTTTCATCAAAATCCATTCCGCGTGAAAGAGCAACAATCATCTTCACAAACTTTCGCGTTTAGGTATTCTATGGTCTGAGATAATACTTTATCTGAGACCATAGAAAAGTCTCTTACTTTTCTATGGTCTCAGATAAAGTCTTCTTTATCTTATTTAACTTTTAAAACTATCATGGTTATTAACACTAAAGTCATTTAAAACGGGATATTTACCATGATTTGATTTTTGAGTTATCCAATATTTCGAGCTGCGTTCAATAATAATGAAACCGGTGGTAGTGGTAATGTGCGTAGCAAAAGACAAAAAATGAGGGTAGATCGGTATGTCTGCCCATAAAAACTTACTCGCAGTCGCATTGCCTTCAGTTATTCCGTGATCATGGCGCATGAAACTGTGCCGAAATATTGGATAACTCAAAAATCAAATCATGGTAAATATCCCGTTTTAAATGACTTTAGTCTTATTTAACTTATTCTATGGTTCATAGTAATATATACTTAACTACCATACATAACATTTAAAAACATTTTTTATGAAACAGTGGCACCTAGGTAGGTATGTAGGTTTTGCTAAATACAACTCAGTCAAAAAAGTAGGTTCGTATTGGAGTAGTCTTTAAATAATTTAAAAGTAGACACAATAAAAATGTTAATATATTATATTATTTTACCATCCAGAGGGGCATGTTTTTTTAATCGGTTATATTAAAACGGTCATAGAAAAGTCTATTCCAAGGTGCGATTCTTCTTATTAGTTTTATACTAACAAACATTCAAATTCCAAATACAAGAAAACAAAATACCTTTGCTTCGCTACTAAAACAACAAAGTGACACAAATTAATCGACTTGTAAGCCGTCTTGTCGCTTACCACTAAGGTTTGTTTTACAAACATACAGACATCACTTCGTTTCGTGTAATGCGTTTATAACACAACATAATTAATTAAAAGCTTTAAAATTTGAAACGTAGGAATATATACCTACGTGAATTTAAGAAATACAGGGGGATAACCAATGATAATCTAGAATAAATATGAACATAACATTGAATACTTAAACAAATAATAAATCATCATCATCCGATGGCCGCTGAGGCAAACGTGTTCTTAGAGTGTAGACCACGACTCGGTAAACGTAGTTTAGGACGACCTGCGAAAGACTGCAGATAGATGCTGGATGCGGCAAGCTGAAGACAGGGCGTTATGGCGTTCTTTGGGGGAGACCTATGTCCAGTGTCCTCTGATGGACATAGGCAATCTCATGAGCGCCATAGCGCCCTGTTTAATAAATAAATGTTACAAATACCTAACAAAATATAAACATAAAATATTTAATAATAAAGCTCAGTAAAAAGAAATCTGCTGATGCGGAAGGACCGCGGTATCTTAATTACAGTCCGTGATGATTCATTACGACAGTCGATATTCTTTATACTATTACCTTTGATACTATAAATCAGTTGACGATTTATATAACTGGGCCCGGCGCCTGTTGATTGCAAAGTGTTAAATTGGGGCATATGGTTTCTTTTACCTACGTGACTCATATAGTCGTAAGATAAGTATAGCCAGCATCTTAGAGACGCTTCTGTTTCGTATTGATATGGATCAATTGAGCTACCTCTAGATTATTGTTATATTATATAATAGTAAATTCATTATAGAGGGTGTAACATGAGGGAAGGATCATCGGTGGATGGGGGGGGGGGGGACCTCAGTACCTATCGATTTAACCCCCCTATATTTCAGCGATATTCACTGGTTCAAAAGTTATCAGATTTCATTCTTATTTTCGAAATTGCAGCCAAAATATTGGGTCAGCGACCCTGTCTTATTTCTTAAACAAGATGAAATGTGGGTCTTTGGTACCTATATACCACTTTGACTCTTATAAACAAACAAATATGAAAATTAAAGCACAATTTATTTTCAAAATCTAATATCTACATTAACTTTATATGGCTCTAAAAATTTTTTTTGTGTATATTTTTTTGCAACCTGTCCTATAAACATCTCGCTTTCATGAAGAATAAACCCTCAAATTTAATTTGACTTGTATGAAGGAATCATATTGAAAAATGTATCATATCAAGGAAAGGATAGCTAAATAAAAGCATTATGTCTTGCTCTTACACCGCTGTGATTGGCTGATTAGGTAGAATGCTATTTTTTATTCTGAGTTTGAATTTTGGAATGAAGACTGCGTTATCTTGCACCGCTGTGATTGGCTGAATAGGTAGTATTTGAAAAGTCTTGTTTCTCATCGTAAAATTATACTATTTTAGACTACATCATTACAAAAATAAGGTAAAAAGTGTAGAGGTTATGAAAATACAGCTAATTAAAAAAATGAATAATAATTGGCAGCAACAGAAGTCAACAACTCTAATACAACAGAAAATCAGCTAGCTGAGGATCCTTTACTATTATACACCTAGAAATATAAGGTTTTATGTACGAGAGTCGTATTGTACCAAGTGTGCAGTGCAATATGGCTAGATGTTGTTTCTCTGTGCGGTCGAGTTATAGGAGCTCTTGTAGGGCTGACAAATAGTATAAATAAAATAAAAATAAATAAATCCTAATACTGGCCAATTCACACAGCATTATCTAGCCCTACGGCAGAGCTTGTGTTATTGGTACCAGATAAATGATATTCGTCATACATGACATAGATAGGTATATTTGTAAACATAGAAAACGACCAGAACACCCGAAACAAATATCTGCAGATAATACACACATTTGTTCCGAGGCAGGAATCAAACCCGCGACCATCTGCGTCGCAGGCGGACCTCCACCCATCGCGTCACAGAGGTCGTCATAGTCCAGGCTCTATCAATGAGAAACATGGCTATGTCGAACGCATAAAGGTCTTGTGCTAATAAAATATTTCATTGTTATAGCTAAAGAAAGGAGGACCAAAGATCGCAATACAATGTAGATAGAGCCTAATGAGTAATACTCAGCAATGGGGGCATCATGCACATGGCTCAATGAAGAGAGATTAGGGCTCGTTATAAAAGCTTGCTCAGTCATCGATCTTTGCTTGAGTAAAGCTTTTCTATGACATAAACGTCACTCAAGCATAGATCTCTGTCATAATGCGGGCCTAAGTCTTAGATGTTATTTTTATCAATATGAGGACCAGCTAATGTCCCTATTGTAAATACTTATGTCAAAAAATAAAATCTTCAAAGCTAGCAATCATGACCTTAACGAGCACATGTATGTATATATTATTTAGTTAATGATTACATATGCAATTTTATAGGTGTAGTACACAGGTACTTACACACACAGCACGTTAAAGCACTGTGTTTACATCATTCGCGGACGGGGGATACCATTCAGGTTATTCAAGCTACAAAACTTTTACGAGGCACCTAATTTGTAAGTTATCAAGTACGCCTACTGGTTGCTTAAACGTCAGTCAGCCCTAATCATATCGGGCCGTATCACACCGGTCGCCAAATGTAGAGCAAGCGGCCGAGCCGGCGATGCCTCCAGCAAAAAATCAGTGTATGCTCCACTCCAAGGCATTGCGGTCGCGCGCTCCGCTTGCCGCCACAAAACTTTCAAACTTCGAACACCCTGCTTCTTTATTTTCTCCCATCTTTTCTAAAGAGGTTGAACAGTGCAGTTTATAAGTGAAAAGTGTTGCGTGTGTAAGTTATTGAGATGGCCATGGCCTATGTTAGGTCGTGCGATAGAACGGGCTAGCACGTGTGCCTTGTGTCTGGCTAACCGTTCACTTTACCTATTCTGTCATCTCGCACTTGCAATGTTATTATTTTCGAAAGTTTTTATATTAGTCATCGTTCGATTAGAATTTGCTAATGAAACAAACATTTAACCGTTAGCTCTACATACTTGTTATTGCTCTTGATTGCGCTAAATCGCTCACTCGCTGCCAATTACAATAAATTCGCAAGCCTCGATTTGTGTATTTATTTTAGTAAAACGTACAGGCCGTAAAGTAAAAAGTTTCGCGCTACTATCTCACGCAATCTCAAAATAAAACAAGCTTTAAAAGAGACGTCAATTTCGTGTTAATTAAGCCTTTCGTTTAAGTTTTTGTGGACTCTAGACTAAAATAAGTGCCTAAAATGATTTTGTTAAAAGTTTTGCACGCCAACTGGGCAAACAGCCATTAATTCAGGTTAGGGACGCCTACTTATTATTTGCCAATTTTATGTACATTTCACTTAAAAGCAATTTTGGTTATAATGATAGTATCTCATTTGTTTTTCTATTCAAAGAAAAGTGAATAATAAATAACAATTAGAATTAGGTAAATTAAATAAAGTTATCAAATTGATTGATGAATTTGAAGATTGATGTAATTAAAAGTTTTACTTAAAATATATCATTGGGGCAGTGGAAAATAGTAAATGATGTTTTCGCGTATAAAACCGGATGATGAATTAGTTGTAACCATTGCTAGGTAAAATAAATAATTAAAATTTAAATCTGGAAATTTTATCACCAGCATCATTATCACAGGATAATAATTATGGTTATGAAATTTTATAAGCTGCATAGACTTAGACCAATTGAGGTCAAGTACTTGCAATAAGTACCTCAAGGGACATTTACGAACTATATTCCATCCATACATTTATTTTCTTTGACATAATGACAAAATACCATTGTTTATACATACGTAATCTGTGAGCTCGATAAATCCTATATTAATTATTTCTAAATATGAAGTATAAAAGAAAAGTTACCAATCTAACAAGAGCGATGTGTTTCCTGGTTGGCAGGTAGAAAATGCCTCGGTATTAAGCCCACCCTTTTTACCTTTAATAGTGCAATAAAGTTTAAATAAATAAATAAAATAAATAAGAGCGAAACCAAAAATTGTTGTGCCCTGTCATGGTTTTTATGCATTGTGTAAATGCATAAAAACCATGACAGGGCACAACAATTTTTGGTTAATACCTAACATAATAAAATACCTAAGAACCTGAATGGATAAAATCACAATAAATGTTTATGATTAAAAAAATATGAATGTAAATAACGAAGTTCTCGTTAGTCCCGATAGCTTACAAGACTCGCTTTACTGTGAAATATTTTATGGACTTCTTCTTTTTAAGTATTTAAAAAGAAGAAGTCCATAAAATATTTCATTCTTTTATTGAATCGTAGAAAAAAATGGAGGCTACCCACCGCTCGCCACATTTTGAAACTATTAAACGTTAAGTAAGCCCTTAAACCACTTATTATGATTGATCAATTAATTTCACGAATAAATCAACGAACGTTAATTTTATTTGAGACAGTTACTTAAAATTACTTTGGTATTTAAAAAACGTGTAATTATTAAAGTTCAATTGAAAAATACTTACCGAAAAGCTACGAATAAATCACAATTAAAGTAAAGTAAAAGTATCAATATGTATTTATCGGAAATTAAAGTAAGTACAGGGTTCAGTACGCAATCAGAATGAAACTAAAAGTTGCCCCACAAGTGGATTTAATGTTGATTAAATATTACTGGGCCAATTTATTTCCGGCAGTGCGATTTGAGTTCGAATTTGCGTAAAATCAAAATTGTTGCTTATTTCAAGGCTATACCGACGGATTAACGTAATTTGTGCTTTCGTGTCGGCATTTACAGTTTGTAAGAAGATCCCCCTTACCAATGAACCAATAATGATGTATTCTATATTTCTAAAGCCTTCTGCAATTTAAGGTGGTTCAGTCGATACTCTGAGTGCCGCGGAGCTATCTATTTATTTATAATAAATAAATAGATAGCTCCGCGGCACTCAGAGCTATGCATAGTATGCATCTTACCTATGTACCAAAGAGGTAGGTATTCTATTTTACTAAAGCCCCTTGCGACTTAAGGTGGATCGTGTCGGTAACCGGCACTCAAACTAAATCAGTTTTTTGTTATATCTCTACAAATCATTTGAATGACTTGCGATAATGTAGTTTTGCAAGCCAGTTGCTATGAATCCAGGCTACGACGAACTTCTAATGAATTGTAGTTTTGTACCTAGTCTATTGAGACAGAGTATATTAAGTCGATATAGACTCAAAAACGACCATAGATTGGATTTTTTTCCAAATGTCTCAAACCACCACACTAAAGAAAATTACTTGCAGAACCTAGGAAATAAAAAAAGCATTAGGTATGTTTTTCGACGACTGATGTGGCGCGGCGGGACATGGTTGTTTGTGCGATCTGCAATTATTTGTTTCGGGCGTTCTGGGTATTTTTTTGTATTCAAGTGTGGTATGATCAGATTTATAGTTTTAGCTTTTGATATCTTTGCACTTTTATGTATTAATACTATAATTTATCTATCCGTGGATACCTATTAATAGCCTTAAAATTTTATAATGTATTACCCTAATTAGTAGTAGTGTGCTGATGGTTTCCCTAAAAAATAAAAATAAAATCTACAAAGTAATCTAAAATTATGTTAATATAGGTATGCCAAAAATTCATATATATATGGTATATATATATATGGTATCCAAACCGTTAAAAATGTTTCGACCATTCCAAATCACAAACCTTTTCTTAACACCCGTTAAAACTCTTCACTAATTAACACATTAAAGTCAAAACAAATACCGAACCGCCTAATTAGCCGAGCGAGGCGATCACAACAAAGGATTTTTAACAAGCTGTCGTTTTCCATTGGCAGACAAAAATAACTACATATGTTTAAACTTAGATAGAAGCAAGAAAAAAACGTAGGGTACGTTTTTTTCTTGCTTCCTTCTTCATCAGCCTAAATTAGTCCACTGCTGGACATAGGCCACCCCGAATGAGCGCCATTGCTTCATTACTTAAATTTAATCACATAAAACTTCCCTCAAATAACATCACACACAGTATTATTATAAATGTGATAGTTTATTTCCAAAGAAAATTACAATTCAATAATAAAATAGTATAATTAATTTCAATTCAATAGTATTTCTATTAAAACGATTCAGCTAACTGTAGACTGTTTTTTTTTTTTTTTTTTTACTAAATCCATAAAAACTGTTGCTATAAATGCAACATCATTTTTGACATCATACAAGAATTTTACTAGTAATTTGGTATTATTACTTTCAATAATAATAACAACACCCACACACACACACACACACTCATAACAGAAACACACAACAAATTAACTGTAGACTGTTGCAAACAATCTGCAGGTAGCTCAACTGATTCGAAGCGTCCCCAAGACGCTGGTTGCATTGCCCCGCTGCTGTTTGGTATGGCTATGCTAATGAGCTGCGCCAGATCAAGTAAAGTATAAGAAAGTTGATTGCCAATTTCAATTTTATTTATTTACAAGTGGACTAACCTGTGGGGCTTATAGTTAAAACGAAAAAACCAAGAGTCAGGTACTTACATAGATAGGTAGATGAAGCTCTGTATCTTTTTTGTATGTTTTTTTTTCTTGTACCTACATACAAAGTTACATAATTATGTACACTTTATCTTAAGATGCCGCGAGGAATGTAACATTCGGGTCAAACCCCTACGGGTTTAAAGAGTGGTAATTATAAGAAATAATTTATATTCTTTAAAAATAAAATAAATAAATACAATACAATCTAAATTGGCTTTGATCCCGAAAAAACACGGGCGAAGCTGCGAACGCGTGCAAATCTGCCTAGTTTACCAATAAAGCGCGACTCTACACATAAAAAAGTTTATTTTGAGCTAGGCCGCTATTTACCAAGTCTAAGCATAATGGACTTTGAATATAGAAGTTCCTACATCCTCGTTCATATTGTTCTAGTTTGCTAGAGAACAGCAAAATGCAAATACGTTCGCAGAGTTGACTACTACAAGAACAATAAAAGAAAGCTTATTGTAACCACTGGCAGTGGTTGGATAGCAAACATTAGCTGTATAGTCGTTTCCAGGAAACTTTTCATATCAAGTACCTCTGGACCGTACCCTATAACTGTGTAAAACCGCTTAGGCAACTGAAGAAAAAGTGGCCAGTTGCTTCTGGCATTAAGTTATAATACGAAAAAAGAATTTCTGAAAATTATGAGGAATAGAATGCCAGAAACGGAATAATTACGGATTACCAACGCCTCATGCGAGACTCCCTTATTCCCAACGTCTAACTCATGGCTATTCCCTGCGTCTCACGAGAGACGCACCGTAACACGAAAGTATTCTAATGTCTCACGAGACTTATTATCATTGTAACTAACAATCTCAAGCATACTTACCTTATTTTTTTACAAGCATACCGATTACCTGTGGAAACTTATAATTAGCCGTAAGTTACTTATATGTATGTTAAGTATTTAGTTACCTAGCTGTTAGTTTTACGGATATTATAAAATATAATAAGATTCAGGGCACTTTTTAAATCATCTCTGAAAGTTAGCATAGGGAGTCATTTAAGAGCAGGGCAAAAACAAAAGGGCTCGAAGGGATTTGGTTCGCAAGCGTGTAGAACCGCGCCAAGTCCCTCGTTATGGGATGAAACGTTGGTGATCTTCTAACACAAATATGATTCGTTGTTAACCCGCTTACATCCGTAATAAAATTAAGAGCTCTCTGGTTCAAACTCTTATTCACGAAAATGTCACATAGAACCATGTAAGTACTCCGTGTTCTAAAAAACTAGTTCCAATGCAATAAAATTACCCTTCTCACGTACGTCGATGACTTTCCAAACAGTTTTTATAAAAAAAATTGAGTATTTCATAAACTTTGGAAACCTTTTTTCCAACTTAGCGTATAAGTTTTCCATATGCTAAAATCATGAATAGGCAATTTCAAATATTTCCGATCACGTTTCCAATTCTTTGGGTTTCCACCAAATATCGACACCTATATAACTTTTATTGCATATGTCCCCAAGTTCTTACTTTTTCCTTCTGTAATGTTAAACCAAAAAGCTTTTTGAAAGCCTTCTGTAAGTATATGTACCTACCCATTGACTTTGTTTGTGAATTTATTTTATTGTTATAGGTATACATAGTTATGAATAACAGCTCAACAAAGTTCAAAGTTTTACTGATCAAGTGCCCGAAAGTCGTATTTCGAGGCTTTATTCTCACAATGCCATTGACAATTTTACGGCCTTATGCTAATTCAATTTTAAAACTTAATTGACTGCTTCTTTCTTAGTTGTAAAATAACTCTCAATGTCCTAAATAAAAGCAATTTAAATCCAATCAAGTATTCGCCACTCTAAACGAAATTAAATTACATTGTGCTTTGAAACGTACACCCAAATTCAATTTTCTCTGGTAGTTAGTTCTTTCATTTAGCAACCGTAAAGGAAGACACACAACTTGGCTTGGCAAACTTTAGAGTTGAAATTTAGTGCTCCAACAGACCCCATTCTTTACTCCTATATCTGAGGTTATCACAAATATTATTTGAGTTTCGTCATAACTTCGTGTTTCCCTCCGTAGTAACTTGCAATATTTTTATTCTTGTCTTTATCAATGTCGGATTGGCATAAAAACATCATAATAAAATATGAAGATATTATCGTTTTTCGATTCGTTGCACTGTAGGACGCCTCGTTGTTTGGCCGTATCTCCGTTATTGGTCGAATCCCCCTATAAATTGAACATCGATTCATTTTTATTCAACAGATTGTAAAGTAGCATTTATACGAGACACGATGAAAACAATTCTCAGAGTTGTACAGACAGACATTTAATTGTTGATGTAAGTGTATCGACGGTTGGTAATCAGGGTCAATAATTTAGCCATGAATGATGCCATACTTTCGAAGTTCGTTCGGACGTATGAGCTTTTGATTGATGGTCTTGGGCTATTGTTTAAAACTTGTCTAGTTACCCGTGACTCAGACTTTTCATACTCCTAGAGCTACTTACATCATATAAATATGTATATTTTTGATGTGTTCCCTTTATGCCGCATCCCGTTACGTCGAGCAGAAAACCTTGTCTCGCTTATATTACCCCTATGATTTCAGAGCCGTTTATATTCCCTTAACGTCGAGTTTCATTCCCTACATGTAGTTTTAACTCGCGGCTTCGCACGCACTTTTCAGTTTATATCCGTCCCCGGAATATTGTACCTCCCTAGCTGCCTAATTTCACTAAGATTTATGCGTGAATAGGAAACAGACAGACAGGGTACTTTTACTTTTATAGTATTAGTATGGATAAACCTACAAATAATGTTCTTATATTCTTCCCTTGCCATTGTCTCTGTACCTATATTTTAATACTATTTTCCTTACATGTAAACCTATGTTAGGATTTAAGATGCTATCAACAAACTGTAACAAATTTGTAACAATAAATAAATATATCTATCTATCTATCAATGTGTCTGTATAAAACTAAATGTAACTAAACCTATCAATTGAGTCTCCGTGTTATTCCTCGAATGATAGCGTAACGCTACATTTGAACTGATACGTTAATTTATAGGCGAGGGTATTTTTCCGTTTTGTCTTGTCGAATTTATATACGCTTTCGTCAGCATCAACTTCCGATTTGCTTTCAAGCTGTTTCCTTTGGCATTTGTTTGATTTTTATGTGTTATCCTTTTCTATCTTTATATTGAGGAAGACTGATCAAGTTCGCTTTCGATATGTTATTTATTAAGCGATAAGGCCACCAATTGGTTTAAGTTTTTTACGAAACTGTTTTAGATATAAGTAATATGAAGAAGAAAAAAAATATTTATCAATTTTTGAGGTTGACTATGACCACTTTGTTTCCCAGTGTTATACAATAATAATAAGTAAATAAATAATGCCGGAAAATCCACACAGCGCGTATTTAATTTAATAATTATAAACATTTGACTGAATATCCAAATGTCCTATTTTATTTATTTGTAATAGTAGTCAAAATTAAATAATCCATAATGGAATACCATTATGGATACTATATATATATATGAATACTATTTCAAATAAATTCGAGTCAGATTCCTACTTCTCACCGCTTTAGGCAACAGTAACCTTCCTAAGCCAAAGAATTTTTGACTAAAAACTAAATTCTACTTCTAGTTAGCGGACTCAGGGACTCGGGGGAAATCATCTCAACTTTAAATACTGTAACTGGTCCATTACACAATGCCTGCACCATCGACCCAGATGCATGTGATAGCACATCCCGTACTAACTAACTCCCATCCCGTGTCGGCTGCAATAAGCATCCGAGTCACATGCGACGCAAATTCTATCAGGACCTGTCTTGTTGCCTTTTTTACAATTTATAGACTTCATCAGAACATTGTTGGCAACACTGCCAGGCTATGGCGCGAATGAAGTTCTGCAATTCATTTTTCGAATGTGTTTTATATCCAGAAATAAATTCCGTATCACATATAGATCCCAACAAAAATTAAGTTACTGCGATCGGCATTTGTTATTTTGACATGATGTCTGCTTTTAATTCCCCTTTAAAATATAGTAAAAAATAAACGTATAAATTCAATTTGGTAACTATGTTTGCAGACGTTTGATTGGGATGTGTTTTGTTTTCGGGTCTGGACTGGATATATTGTACTATGTATATCAGTCATCTGGTTCCATAACACAGGCTAATGGGTGAAAATGTCCAGTATTTATTTATTTACGAACCCCTCAAAAGACAGGATAAAATAAAAGCTTATTTCGAGAAGAGGTGCTCATAAATCCGATTATAAATTTGATAGGGACTTAATCCCAAAAGCTCCAAATCTATTAGCAACACTAGACAAATATGACTTGATGTTATATGGCCACTGGAGCGCTTAATAGCATCGTTCAAAAACTCGTAAAGTTTATCACTGTGGGCTGCCACAAGGGCCATAAACCTTCGATGGTAATTAAACCGAACAAGATCTGAGACTTCTAGGATAATGTGGTAAACAGTAGGTGGTTATGGGCATCCGAAAATAATTTAAGCAAGTTGGTACCAGCGTGCAATTTACTCAAAACGGCGGACCTTCGCCCACCGCGCCACAGAGGTCGTCTAATATAACTTGAATATAGCCTACCTAAGTAAAACTAAGAAATAAAATTCAATACTTAGATTTTTTGTTAACTTCAATCCTTTTAATGTAACGTAAAGAAGCGAATAAGAAACCTTTACTATGGTTGTTAGTTTTCGAGTTGGAGCAAGTATAGATTATCATAAATACGAGTACCTATTTCCTACACTTTACTGCCAATCTGC
The DNA here is from genome assembly GCA_947044415.1 of Eupithecia dodoneata. NCBI lineage: Eukaryota > Metazoa > Arthropoda > Insecta > Lepidoptera > Geometridae > Eupithecia > Eupithecia dodoneata. Next base: position 6,533,145 of record OX345665.1, read on the forward strand.
ATCTAACAACTGGAACAATAACAGGGGAAAGCTCAGGGGAAGGAAACAAATGACTGCGCTGTTTCTAAGTGGCCGGTTAATATGAGGGGACTGTGGGCATCTGTTGCCGCTAGAATAAACTTGTAAACTGTAACTTTTTAATAGAAAAAACACAACAATACCTCCTATACTCCTAGAGGCTGAAACAAGAAACCAAGGCCAATTAAAACTGACAGATTATTGTGATTTGAGAACTGCATAATTCAAAGTAGCGTTTCGCTATTCGAGGGAAATAAAACTTTTGAAACCTCGTTTCGTATGAACAGTAAAATTACATCGTCAATCGTAAAGATCTAAAAATAACGGCAATTAAGTAAAATATATCCCGAGGCATGTTTAACCATATATAATTTTAGCATGTTCGAGATCACAAATATAACATTTGATTTTAAAAGTTGGCGCGAGAGTCTTATGTTTTTTAAATACTAGCCACGCTAACGTCACAAATCTCTTGATACCGGAGCCCAATTCTAGTTTACAACATCTTCTTTTCTAGCCAATTTACGAGTATTATTAAGCGTCATTACCAATTCCTGGTGTACTCGTATTTGGATCTAATATTTAATGGCCAGTCATATATTTTCCAGGTGGTTATTAGTGAAAAATGATACATACCGACCACTTTATTCAACACTATAATAAATTTCCCTAAAGGCAGAACTTTCATGGGCAGGCACGTACAGCTTAAAACTGCTCAAACGTTTCGGAGCGTGCTCGAAATTAAAACATAGAAAATTTTAGAGAGGTCCTACCAAAATAGATTTTATTCGAAAAGATTATTGCTCTAATATTGAAATTTGTGAGTTTATTCCTTCTAAATAGTTCCCTTTTACAGTTATATGGTTATGGTTATGGTAAGTGTACTCCTGTTTCCGCACTTAGACTCCGATTGGTCCTTTGTGCGTGGTGTGTGTTTACTAGTTTAACCAGCCTAACTCCGACCAGAAGCGCAGAATATTCCTGGGATCTTCGCAGGCTTCGCGGAGTGACCTCGGGTGGTCGAGGATTTCTAGTTATTCGTCCCTTTTACAGTTATTTAATACCATGCCTATGCCAATTGCTCATTGGCGACCGATGTGGCGCGGCGGCGAAGGTCCGCTTGCGCCGCAAAATTCGATTCCAGCCTGGGACAAGTATTTGTACGAACTGCAAATATTTGGATTGATGGATTTCGATTTATACCTGGCATAAGAATTACCTGCATAATTGTATTTCCACCAAAAAATAGTTGAGCGGAAAGGACGAGCGAGCAGAAAGTTTTGATATTAACTCATTGCAGTGGAAAGGAACATACTCTTTGTAGGTGGAAATGTAAACCTATTTCATTCAAAAGGAGTCTGTCCCGCATAACCATTTTCCGCTCATTACCTACTTTAGCGCGGTGGCAATGGAAACCCTGCTTTCCTAATAATGTTGGATCTCTAGAAATTCTCTAGTCAGAAGACCAGCCAAGTAAAAGCCAAAATAACTCATCGAATCAACACGGACATAAAGTTCCCTTTGTAGCAAATACGTCACATAAATCATTAGAAATAGTCCTAAAAGAATTATGATCATGTTAAAGTGACAGTTATGTAGCCAGAAAAGTAATTAATAAAAGGATATTTATTATGTGCTAATTCCCATCACATTAAAGTTATAAATGGCCGATTAATTGGATGTGAAAGAAACATTTTTATATTTCACTATATCTAAAGCAAGGTAAGGCAGTTATTTGTTAGTGGTTTCAACATTTTCAGACTGGGATAAAATTTAACGTTTTTTCCTAACCTAAACTAGTTTGTTTTTTCTCGTAAAAAGTTTTTAAGACCGTATTATTAAAGCTTGCCAAGTCATAGATTTAAGCTTGAGTAGGTAACGATTTTCTATGCCAGTGTTACTCAATCATAGACCGACTAATAAACACTAGATTAATAAGTATAAATGCGAAAGTTTGGATGTTTAGGATGGATGGATAAATGTATCAATGGATGTTTGTTACTTCTTCAAGACAAAAGTACTGAACGGATTACGCTAAGATTTTGCACAGATGTAGCTTTAAGCCTTTTTAGAAAAAAGTAGACTATGTTTAAATAAAACAGTATCCATGGCATATAAATAAGCCTTTAAACGTTTCCATACAAATAATGCTTGTGAAGCCGCTGCCAGAAACTAGTAGTTACTAGCTTGTTCAGTCATAGATCTTGAGTGACATTTATGCAACAGAAAGCAGTGTTACTCAAGTATAGATCGATAAAAGAGCAAGCTTTCATAATACGTACTTAGTCAAATGATCAATAATTATACTAAAACTAAAACAAACAAAAATACCTTTAAACGGACATAAAATGCATATTAAAATGCAAACCATAAAATGCTGGACACAGAATATCATCTAGTCCCAAACTAAGCAGAGGTTGTGATAAGGGTACTATAGATAAGTAATATACTTACCCAATGCATAATTTTTTTTACATAGGAGCACCCGAAAAAAATATCTGCAGACCGTACAAACATTTGTTACGAGGCCATTGTCAAAAACCATCGCGGATTTTTTTTATAATCTCTCAATAAGCCTTAACGAAACATGACCCAATCACGTCCTTTTAGCGTTCTTAACTGTCCAAGTCCTGTAAAAAAAACAAATTACTTCCATTTTGAGAGATTACATTTCATAAGTTGTATCATTGTAAGGAATAATAACTGTTTAATTTTACGGGACAGAATCTTATTTATTGATAAGTATTGAATAAATAAACCTACGGAGTATTAAATGCTTTTGGTCTGATTTCTGCATACAGCTTATTAAATATTCAATTAAGTAGGTAGGGACCAAAAAATCAAGCATTTATTCGTTCGCATTAATAACAGCTTACGTTCATCCACTTCCATAAATAACCAATTTGTAATTAAATATTTTATAAAGGTCCGCAATAAAAAAGTTCAGAAGCTCAATGGAATTGTTTTTCGTTATTTATATTATCATCTGCAAAACTTTAGTAAAGGCTCGTCGAATTTTATAAAAACCATCATAGCCTTCAGCATCTATTTATGCACTAGTATTATTTATTTATTTACACTGGTATTTGCCTCCCCCAAATTTAAGAATTTTACTATGTCTGTCATAAATATACACGAGAAATAATGATATCCTCGTTAATTCTATTGTATGTCCCATAATATCTATCGGCACTTACCTACTACTAAATCTAATATAGCATGTCATGCAAATCACCAATGAATGAAATATAGGCTTGAAAGTATGTCGCACCCTTCTCAGGAAATATAACGAGTCAATCTTACAGCTTTTACGAGCTTGTTTATCTGAATCCCTTATAGTAAACCCCATTGTAAGTACCCAGCATTACATTCTAGCAAAGGTCAATGACTGTTTTGAGGAAGACATCTTGCGTATTTTAGGTAATAACTTTTTATTCTTCCTTACTTCCCGATTAAATCATGAGTGGCAAAAAGTTTTACCCTACTGATGATGATCATAGATACGGCAACGAAGGTAAGGCAAATTCTGTAGGTAATGTGTCAAAACAAGAAAACAACAGACGCATTGTTGCTTACATCGAAGTCTACATAATGTTGGGCAATAAATTTCCTGCAACAAACAACCCTATCTAATCTCGCACCGCAGTTGGCAAATCTCGGCAACTCGAAACCAACAATCTTTTCACTGTTTCCGAACCATTAGCCCGCCCATAAACGTAACGTATCATCGGGTTATTAAATTGTACCAACATACATTAAGCTGAAACGCCCAAAGTTCGCAAACGATAAAATAGCGGTTTTTTTCTTTATTCGGTTATCCAATAATGTATTTAGAGACGGCGAATTTGAATAAGTTTCCAATAAGGAGGCTTAATATTATTGCTTCGGACAGATGAGCATGTTTACTGGTGACAACTTAATAACGAAATTTTTGACAAAATTATTTTATTTCACTTCTTCTTAGTGAAGTTTTTATTAAAATTAGCTTCAAGACTTTTCAATTACCTAAAAGTACCTTCACTTTATGGATTAATTCTCAAGTTTTATAATGATGAGCATGTTGCGCTGATCACTTATAGTTATATGAAGAATACGAACAATTTATAATTATATCCCATACTAACCATAGAACTCGAAATTTTCTCTAGACTTTACAATAATTTAATTTATAAGTTTTAGCTAGAATAGCAAACAAACAATTTTGAAAAATTCGAAAACCAAAAATATCTAATGCTGACTTATTTAGCTTCGATATTTTCGCTAATGCGGGGATAGCTTTCAGAGATTTAGTGCGTTCGGACTTTCGGACACTGACACTTGAGACTGAAGGGACAGATTTATGTGCAACGCGCCAGACACGAGCTCTTCAACGTTTCTATCCGCGGCTCCTAACCCTGGGCCGTATCTCACACATGTCACTATCGGTAGGATATTTTATGGCGATTGAGCATTGAGGACCTCAATTATTTCGCACAATCGTCAATTTCGTCAAGCTGTCGAGTGCAAGTGCGTCAGTAGTGGAGCAGGTGATGAGTGAGAGAGAGAGACGGACATGAGGAAGCGAGGGCGCGTGTGCGGTGTGCGGTGATGCTTGCAGCGCACGATGCGCGCGGGCATTGATGGAAGAGTCATGGTCGTCGGGCGGTGGCGCGCCGCTGCTGCGCACCAGGTCTTTACCTCTGGTGCTGGAGGCCAGCGGGGCAGCGCCCACTCGCCAGGCCAAGCTCGACCCTCGCCAGCTCTTGACCCTCACGCGCCATTACTACCCGGAGGGAGGCTGGGGATGGGGGGTGGCGCTGGCTGCTACCCTGGTGCAATTGCTGGCCCATGGGCTGCATCAGGCCAGTGCTATACTTGCCGTCGAGGCTACCAGGCGCTTTGGTGCAGGTGTACGGATGCAAGCAGGTAATTTTTATTTTTTTTTGTATTTATTTTATTTAACGTAAGCAAAGGTGACTAAATAAGCTTACGTTGTAAATTAACGATTGTTTATTTACACTCGAGAAAGGTCACTATATGCAGGTTAACAACATGTATGGGTACCTGAATCTTCAGATTAATAGAAATAAACAGTCAATTGCAAACTCTCTAAACAAGGTTAATTTTCCAAATGCATTCCAAGCGTAGATAACGTTTTTGAATATTATCAATTCTCAGCAACTTTTGCCGTTGACCACTAACAGACGAATACAATGTTAGATTTAAGAAAGACTTGGCAACACAATTTAAGACCGATCAACCTAGACTTCTTACTGTTCTTAAGAGCGGTGACTCTTCAATGCTTTCATGAAAGGAAACTTTTATGGGTGCATTCGACCCATTGATGGCATTTAGCTCGTATTTGACCTGCATTCACCTCAAACTGAAAACATGTCCTTGTTCGCACAAGGTTCTGATCTAAAATGAAAAGTCTAGAATAAAATGGATTAGAACAGAGATATTACCTATAGTATTGAGTATTCAAGCTTCATACTTTTTACTAACAGATTCACAAAATGCCGCTATTTTAAAACTTATCGAATGCTTGCGGCAAATATTTAAAAAAATCCCTTCAAGCCCAAATTATTTCAGTAATAAATTCACATTTTTCCAACTTTTATAAGCAATCAGAAGTTTTCGAGACAGTCCTAACTTGAGATAATGTCATGTAACATTATGCGTCTGAAAAGTTCGGACACAAAACAAACTGGACTTTGTTTAGGGCGGAATACAAAACAGGCTTTAGCCCCTTATCCAACCTATCGTGTTATGGCTACTTTATTTTTATTTACCAACACTATAAAGAAAACTCAAATATTTAAAGAAATTATATCTATCAAAACCTTTGCCAAAAAGCTAGATAAAACCACAGACAACCTACCTATTATCTTTTCAAATAAAATAAAGAAAAGAATTATTAATTATTCCCCTTTCAAATAAAATAAAGAAATTATCTTTCTGAAATCCTTTGCCAAAAAGTTGGATTATGCCAACATCACTACCTACCTATTATCTTTACAAATAAAGTACATCAAATGCATGTAAATCACGGGCTCTAAGGTATACTATTAAGTAAGTCTAAGGGCCTAAAATAAAATGCTGTTACTCACAGGTGTTGAAGTTGTAAAGATCGGTGCTAACTGGCTTGAGTACTACGACCTAGGGCCCTTGAATTCAGTCGTAAATATTTTATTGAGGGTTTTATCCTGTCCTATGCTTGCAGGTTTCTTAAACGATGTCAAGAAACTTCATTAAATGAAGGCCTTCATTGAAGGTCTTTCATTTAATTTTGGCAATGTAAAGCATTCAAATTATACACGGAGTAAAAGTTTATGTAAATTTTTCGTAGAGGTGCTACGAAAATATGCGCGTTGAATATCTTTGGTATGGTCATTTTAACAATAACACAATTTATTCATGTTTCCTTTTTAGGGTTAAATCCAATTATTTTGTAACAAGTTGTTACAAAATAATTGGAGAAATATTGCCTTATTTAATTTATTGTTTTGATTATTGTGTTGTTATTTACAATTATTTAATATAAATAACATTAAATTAAATTAATTTTATTAATTTCGTATATTTATAAGTCTTTCTAATTATTATTATTATGTACTATTAGATGTGGATATTGATCTATGAAGTCTGAAAAAAAAGCATTTTTTTATTTATGTCCTAATTCCTGTCACAACCCAGGTCTTGATAGAGGAAAACAGGCGCATGGGCTAAGTGAACCTATCAATCTAGAATCTAATCTTGCTGGCTAGAACACTGCAAATGATTTACCGATTCAGAACTGTGTTGACGCCCTCGCGTCAATCATCTCAAATCGTATATTAGGATCAAAACGAGACGGCAATACCAGGGACGGTGCAAGGACATGATACATAGGGCAATACGAAAAATCTGAACTTTATTAGAAAGATAGCGTCGTCGGTTGGAAAATATTAAATAAAATAATCAAGTGGGTTAATTTAGGTAGCACAATGAAACCACCTGATATATACATTATATATATACAAGTCATCAATATGAGCCCAGCCATGAGAATGGCATTTGCTCCAAATATTGTACCTACATACCTTAAGAAAGAAGTTTGAATTATGTCACTTAAAAATGTGTAACTATGAATAGCAGATGTGACACAAAAAATATCTGAACTGGTACCTACTTGTCTCATTTCACATGCAGTAAAGAAAAAGCTTATGTTTGTTGAGAAACACAAAGACTACGTTAATTTGTTAGCACATTAGCTTCCACATTCTCTAGTCCAGAGTGCTTATGGTTCATGTCAGCTTTTATTACAGCTATCTCGGCTCCAGAGCTCTCTGATTACAGCCCACCTATCTCGGCTAGGCCCTCTGATTGCGGCCCTGATACGCGTTCGCCCGACCTCATCGCACATTTATCATCTCAAAGGACGTTTAATATGTTTCGGTTCGGTGACAGCTAACGTGATAACGACAGGACGTTACACCGCGTTCGCGATTATTTCCACAGCTTTTTTGGCTCGTGATTCTTTACACCTTGCTTTTTTGCAGAATTCAATTACGGGCGATTGGACATGACATTTACAATGTAAGGGATCGGTATGTGAAATGAGATTTCGATAAAACCTGTTAAGTCACAAGAGAAATGAATGTGTAATAGACTTGCAGTAAGCTTTAACCATCGAATATTATTATCAAGATCATCCATAAACTTGTATGAAAGCTGTAGGTATCTTAGAATTTGGCTCTAAACGCCAAAGTTATTGGAGTTCAATGTAATAATGAAGATAATTTACAAAATCGAGACACGTTTTCGATTTCGTTTTATTGAATGCGGGTTCACAATGTTAGTTTAAAGTGCCCGATATGAGGCCATATAACGTTAAGAGTCAGACATTTTACCAGTTATTTACAAGACGATGAGGCAGCAAAATTTCTTCATTTTCGATTGAAACGAGCCCCTTAGGATGTCTCACCGCTTATTGTCAGAGAAAGAATAAGCCTCACTTATTTATATCGTTTTATTTCGCGTTTACTGCTACATGTAATAAAAGGCAAATTTTTTAAGAAAACTTGAAAAACTTTTTATAAAAAACATCTAATGGAAAAAGTTTACAAAAGAACCAAGTATTGATTTGTTTTTATTGCCATATCCGACTGCATAAATTTGCTAAAAAATCTCGGTTATTTTTTGCCGAGCTTTGAAGACAACTTTCGTCATAATTCATGGAACTAAACAATAAGGGACGCAGACAGACGAGCTCTCGGATCACTCATCAATCTGCAGATCTAGTATAAACAGTGTCTCTAGATTTATTCGTCAGATGTGTGGCTAATGGGTGGCGGTCCTTGTTAAAATGTCGACGAACCCCCCAAAATGTGGACGTACTCAGAATTAAAAAAAATGTGTGTTACAAAATAAATAAATAAATACAGATCAATTCACACAGCATCATCTAGCCCCAAGATAAGCAGAGCTTGTGTTATGGGTACTAAGATGACTGATATTCTTCTGAATACATTAACATAGATAGTTTTTTTTTATATTATACATAGAGAACGACCAAAACATCTGGATCTGCAGATCGTAGACACAATTGCTCCGAGGCGGGAATCGAACCCACAACCTCCTGCTTCGCAGGCGGGAATCGAACCCACAACCTCCTGCTTCGCAGGCGGGCCTTCGCCCACCTCGCCACAGAGGTCGTCAGGGCGCGCCCGGTCCTCTGCGCCGCTGTGTTGCTTGGAATACTACCAGGTATACATGAACGTCGAGGACCACAAAAGTGTAAAACCATTGGGTTCAAACACTTTTAAGAGTTCTGAATACAGCCACTTGTTTTAAGGGCTTAAAGTTTTTGAATAGAATTGTTTTTCCGTCGCCAGTCGCCACTTGAATAAATGATGTATTTCAAGAATCACTCAGCTGTAGAAAACTTAGGAGTCGGTATAAGAATATCAAAGACTTAAGACTTCTTGTAAAGCTTTGGTCATGTCAGAAACATTAAATTCGTCTGGACGCTAGGAGAGAAACATCTTCATGGCTGTCTTTGTTTGTAGGTAAGAAGCTACGTCAGATGTTTTGTACAAGTTAATAGTTGCAATTCGTTTGTTTTGTTTCGACCCCTTTGTAATTTTACAGTTCATGGCTTATAGCTAAGCCTCTGAAACGAGAAGAAAACAAGAAGTACCTTCCAATAGCTTTACCTAGCCGAGTTCATGTTGAAACTAGGTACTATTAAAGATTTCAGACCTTTTTTAAACAACCAACATGGTTGCAGTAAAGAATGTGTTTTTATGGGTTCTGTGGAACATTGATGAAGCCAGTTTAAGTTTCTTGAATGTTCATATTCATATTTATTTATTGTATCATTGTGTACAATTGTAGGACTTAATATCTAGGTAATGTATACATTATTAGATGTGTATGTTCTCGTAAAGAAGTACTAAAAACTTACAACAGAAAGCTCATAACCCCACAGAAAATTCCAAGACCTTCCGTTCACCCATTTCCACCCGGAACATGGAAACTGTGCCAGGAAGAAATAAGACCCCAAAGAGTTGCTATAACGATGCAGTCCGAATCCAAGTTATCGGAAACTCATGCATCGTGTTGATGGACCCGGGAGAGCGAACTTCATAAATTTTTGAAACGATTCCGTGAGCTCATGGCTGGATAGGGTTTACGATTTTTCTAAATTCAAGCTTCATTAGTTTTGTTTGTGGGGTCTGTATAAAATAATAAATCACGGAAATGGAAGGTTTAGTTATTTAAGGGCTTATTAGGTGCATGTGTATCATTCATATGGAACTCATCATAATACCATCTCTGAGTAGGTATTTTGAGGCTAAATGATTATTTATTGTTTAACTTTGTATAGGAAAGGGTTTAGGATTTTTCGAAATTCAAGCTTCATTAGTTTTGTTTGCGTAGTAAGGATAAAATAATAAATAGGGAACGCAAAATGCACCGTTAGTCACAACATATCACCCCTGCAATAAAAATTAAGTACCTTAATATACAAGTCATGGATTATCTATGCTAATTTTAAATCAAATACATTTCATTTAGTTCTCATTCACACGCTCGCAAACTAAATCACACACTATCGGTTCATTAATGTTGTAATAGCATTTGAACCTATGATATGACGTAGGTAGCTATTTGCCAATTTAGGATCTGTTAGTCGTCTATTGCAAAATAATATCTTGCGGCGATAATAAAGTTTATTATAATTGGATATTTAGCCAAGAATACATAGTAACTATACTCAGTAAGCTGATAATTAAATAAATAATAAATAAATAAATAATGCTGGACAATTCACACAGCATTATCTAGCCCCATATTAAGCAGAGCTTGTGTTATGGGTACTAAATAACTGATATACATAATACAATACATTACATAGATAGATATTTTTTATTATACATAGAAAACGACCAGAACACCCGAAACAAATATCTGCAGATCGTACACACAATTGTTCCAAGGCGGGAATCGAACCCGCAGCCTCCAGCGTCGCAGGCGGACCTTTGCCCACCGCGCCACATCGGTCGTCTTAATAATAATTAAATTCATTTAATCATATTTCAATTCATTCAAGTAATTCCTGTCTACCTAATTACTAGCGAAACGAAAGAACATGTTTTCATCGTTTTAACTGAATCCTAGATACAATACAAGCAATTGAATCTGGCGAGAGGAGGCTTTATTGTCAAAGCGATTTCTTCCCGACAGCCAATATTAATAAGTTTGATTCTTTTACTTACCAGGTTGTTATCTTTTAGGCCAGTAGGAACCAACTAATTTTAATGAAACAAAATCAACCGTATCTTTCTTCCAAAGTAATTAATTGCATGGATAACCAAACCACCCACATACCATAATGTATACATAAGTGAATTTATCAAACATGCGGGCCATTGTGGGCCTGATAAACAAAACTTTACAGGTGTAGCGTAGGCAGTACATAATTACCTGCCAAGTCATTATTAAAATTGATTACATAGGAAAGCACCGACGAAGTTAGTAGAGATAACCCTTTAGTAACACCGCAGAAACAACGTTCCTATATAATTTATAGGTTAAATGGCGTTTGTCGTTAACTGACCCTCTCCGGCAGGTTTCAAGTCTCGTAATTACATCAGTTTTAGTTTTGTATTATTAAATTTGATGTTTTATATAAAACTAGTTTCTGTCAACTGCTTCGCCTGCTTGATTTCTATGGAAACGTTAAAAGATTATATTTGTATCACATGGGAACTGATTTATGGGATAAAAAGTATAAAATATCCTATGCCTTATTTATTCCAGACCTAAAACTACCTGTATGCAAAATTTCAGCCAGATCCGTTCAGTAGTTCGCGTGAAGGGGTAACAAACATCCATTTTTTTTTTCGTATTTATAATATTAGTGTGATTTTTTTTTGTGTTGTGATTATATCACTGTTTATTATGTTTTCTGTACTGTAATTGACATTTTTATTGAGACCACCTCGGGATAACCTCTATTCAACTGCAAAAGAATCATCCAAATCTGTCCATCAATGACGGAGAAATCGTCCAACATGGATAAAAAACAACCATCATACAACAACCGAACACAGAACTTCCTCCTTTATACAAAACAGCCTGTTTATTCGAACTTGGTTAAATCAGTAAGTCTTGAAGGTAGATAAGGTGTCCTTCCTTACCTACCTTCGCAATATTAAAGCTGAACTTTATAAAACTAACTGGATCTGAAAGATTTGCGGAATTTTCTCAACTTCCAAAGTTATTATTTATTTGCAGTGGAATCTTACGATGTTTCCAACTCCAGTCATTTCCGCTTTCCCGGAAACGCTTTTCTCGTTTAAGCTCTTGATCAGCGGATTAAATTAATTAATGTCTCGAATCTTCTCGATATATCTGTCTGTATTATTAATAAGGTGGGCTTAATTTATCAGTCTTGACAAACGGAGAATTTAGTTCCGCATAAGATCTTCAGCGTGTCGAATGCGAATCGAAATTCTGAAGTAGAAATGGTAAAGACACTAGGCTAGACGGAAAGACGGAAGACTACCAGCCATTGCGGTATGGTGGTCCAGAGATTCTTTCTATCTTCTTCCGTGTCTTTATGTACCTATATTATTAATAATAAATAAATAATAATAAATAATGCTGGACAATTCACACAGCATTATCTAGCCCCATGGTTAGCAGAGCTTGTGTTATGGGTACTCGATAACTGATATACATAATACAATACATTACATAGATAGATATTTTTTATTATATATAGAAAACGACCAGAACCCCCGGAAAAATATCTGCAGATCGTACACACAATTGTTCCGAGGCGGGAATCGAACCCGAATTATTATTTTATAATTTATTTTTCTAGTGTGTTATTTTCATTATTTCTTGTAGTTTTCAAGATAATACAATTATTTAATGTACCTACTAGGCATAACAATTTTGAGATATCTGTAATTTTATGGCCGTATGTAAATAAATAATTTTAATTTTAAGGATAGCCGGGAAAATTCAGTCCGGATTCGGCGGTCACAGAATCGTACAAAATGGCGCAATAGAGAGGAAACCTAAAATACCCAGCAATGGATGCTCACTGTCTGAGTTGATTGATAGATGATCTAGAGCTTGGGTCCAGCTTTCGATCGAGATGCATGGAGGAATATTTGTTTTTCAAAGTAAAGTTTATTTTAAGAAGGTATTCATTGGGAATTTTAAAATACTGCTACTAATTTCCTGGAGAAAGCTTTAGGTTGCCAATGTCGCTATTTATGACCAATAAGGACTGATAATATTTTTTTAGTTATTAACACAAAAGTCATTTAAAATCAAATTATGGTAAATATCTCGTTATAAATGATTACGGACTGAGTTTGAAGGATCCTGGATCCTGATCCCTTTGAAGATTCGTGACAATCAAATGTCCCCCATCTTCTTCCATAGGTACATATCGGTCCAGAGCTTTATTTAATTTTATTTGTCCTTGTTCCAGGTTGCCTAGGAGCATTATCAGCTGGAGTTGCTTTGGCGTTATCACCGGTGACAGTAGCGCTATGCGTCCGAAAGTCGACGCGCGTCACCGCAGTAATGGGAGGACTTGTGATGGCTCTCGGTTGTTTGTTCACATCCTTCGCGACGCAGTTTCACCAACTCTTCTTCAGTTATGGTAAGACCAATCATTATTTGGCTTGGTGATTTTATGTTATCCATGGAAGCTATTACAGTAGAAAAAAGGGGGTGAAAGTGAATGATTATGATCGTTGCTGCAATTTCAATATGCGAACTCACCAAAGTATCGTAGTATAGTATAGTAGTATATATTCAATTAAGTACATAGGTGCTAACAATGCTAGGTAGGTAATAAGTAATGGGCGCAATTCATCAATCAAAAATATCGAATAAACCAAAATGCTTCAAAATTTTTATGGGCAATTTCAACAAATAATTACCAGAAACAAAATCAACGATTCAACAGAAAAATTATCTCTCTTGAATGCCCGTAAAAAAAAAATCCAGTCAAAGTGAATTCAATTAAAATTACTCAAAACATAAATAAATAATTGGAATCGTAATGCACCTGAAAACGCAATACGATTCTGACAAGTCAATTTATTTCAACTGATTCCCACATCCGAAACCCGTTTCGTACTTCAAAGGTATCCGTTAATTGGCTGGCCGTGTAAATAAGGATATCTACATAATCAGGCGTTAAATAAACACGTAGCGTTTAATTTTGAATAAGTATTTTGGTCTCGACTGTACATGACCTACTCCAGTAGGATATGTAATAATGAAGCTCAATGTCCTATTACAATACATTCGATTACAGAAGTCATATCTGCAACAGTCAAGCTTCGCGTCATACAGAAAAATAACTGAGTTCGCGCACTGCATAATGCACGGAAAGCTTCCTATCTTCGAGGATAATGCGTTGGTGCCCGGCAGAACGGGCTATTTGCATCTAAATTGGCGTAGTGTTGGCACTGTGGTCCCAACTAACCCCTATAACCGAAGCCAGCGATAGTTTGTTTTTCGGAACAACCCCGTCAGCGTCAAACAATGTTTTCCATAAATGCACCAGGAATTTTCAAAGTTTTACAAAACTAGATTATTTTATTTGCTTTCTTATGAGAACTTCAAGAATAATTGAGCTTTTTTCTAAATTTTGGAGCTTTGCACGTAGATAAAACAAATACCTATATAAACTAACAAAATAGTATGGTGGGAGAGCTACCTATAGTAGGTAGTACGACCCTATTGTTTGGTTCTAGTGAGTAGTGAGTGGGGGGAGGGATCAACTCTTCGATGTTCTGACTTCATTTTTGGGTGTTAAAGATACTATTGCATTTGCTACACCAATAATAGAATTCTTCCATTACTAGCTTCGTTTCATTGCATTTGAATAGCGGATCGGAAGCGTGACACTCCGAATGAGAGCCGCAATGAACATTGAACACTAACGAGATTCGTTTATATTCTCCTTAAGCGGCAATTCTGTTCATCGCTGGCTATTCTACTCACTATTTAAAGTGGGTTAACTTGCTCGATTGTGTTCTCGAATGTTTATGAAGGGAACCGTAAAAAACGAAACATCGGCCTAAACTTGTGCTGTTTACCCATGCAGTATAAATCATGTCCAGAACACTCTGCAACGTTGACCAATAAATAAAATCAATGGAAGGATGAAAAAACATGAAAGATAAAGCTTGTGGAGCAGGCAGCTCAGCGAAATTAAATCAGTCCCATAAAGAATGATAAAGCCGTACGTAACCTTTAGAAGCAAAGTAGGTTCCTATAGGTAGAGCTCTGCGGATTCTAGATTTAAGCTGGCCAGTAGGAATTAATTAAATCACTACTTAATTTATTGGAAAATCTCGGCAGCTCGAAGCTTGATTAGAACTCTAAGTCTCTACAATATATATTCATAGAGTTAAGTCGCGGCAGTTTGTAATTAATTTTATCTAAAGCCCTCCAACATTATCCTAAAATACTTGGCACGAAATCAGTAGAGCACAATGATTTATTCGAACGCAGCAAAATATTTACATTTTTCGTGTCACGATCTTAATTAATACACAGCCATTAATATCTTGTATTGTTGAAATTCGTTACAAATTAGAGGATTTAGATTTACGACGAGAACACAAATCACTGTTTATCTATTCGAAAGATGCCCCTATACTTGCAAACGTCAGGCGTTTTAACAAAAAGATTTCGGTTAAAGTTTTTTCGAATCCAAGCAGCTTACCCAATGCTCAGAATAGACTTTCAGCAAATAAAATAACAAGCACAAGCATCTAGACAGCAATCCGATACAGTTTATCCCAGTAATATACCGCTGAATAAACATGATTGCAGAAACCAATACCACCCGACACCTACTAAATAAAAGAACTTTATTTTTTGCAATTCTGTTTGGTATTGCAATGTTCTGTTGATTAAAGTCTGTATAGACAATGGACATCTCCGTTTATCCGGTCGTTTAGACGAATCAGTAGTTGTCTTTAATGAGAACGCTGCAGCGTTGGGACTAATAAAATAAAGACCTTTGCGACTCCAAGAACTTTTCTAATGGCAAATGAGATCTGCAGACCGTGAAAACATTTTCCATTTGGAGTTACGAAGTGAATGGCTGTAAAAGTGTCTAATCTTTAATTGCATTGTAACGCATCGTTCGCTCTCAGTTAGGATAAGTTTGATCACTTCAGATTTTCTGAAAGAGATTCAACGATCCGGATAATAGCATCTTCTATCTCATAACTACAATAAGAAAAAGATTTCTAGGTACATTATATACCCAGAAATAGAGTATTAAAAGGTCGAAGAATAACAAATTTATTGTGAGGTGCACACTCACTCATACCTCATACTAACCGATAATTATGTTAATAGAAAGGCAATTGAAGAATAGAAAGACATCGACATGGTCTCCTAAGCGTTTCCTAAAGGCGGGTCCTCACTGGGAGCATCTATCATACCTATCATAGATGAAAGAGACATTCAAGCATTACAATTCACAGAGTATGGAAAATTTGGAAAATCTTGGTTGTTACATTACAGACGAATGGGACCGCCTCAATTGTATTGTCTGATCTTTTGAATTGATTTTCATAATCTGAATTGTAATTTCCAGGAACAGTGGTAGGTGTGGGAGTGGGACTGACCAGAGACTGCTCAACCCTGATGGTGGCGCAGTACTTCAAACGGAAACGGGAGCTCGTGGAGATTTTTATCGTGAGCGGCAGTGGACTTGGAATCGCCATCATGTCGACTTTCATAAAGGGTGCTATACGGTAATTAGAACTTTGAGCGAAAGCATGCTTTTTTGAGAGTTGAATAAGAATAAATAATGTAATCGGTAATCTCACAATCTCCTCTGTTTCAGAGCAATCGGCTGGCGACTAGGACTTCAGGCCGTAACAGGGGTGGTTTTCGTAACGTTCATACTGGGTACCTTTTACCGATCAGCCTCCCTCTACCACCCTCAGAGACGAGCGATTCTGCACCTTAAGAACCAGAACAAGATCAAACGAAAGATGAAAGACAGGAACAAATACGATGACAGGCAGCCGTTCTTTGACTTCTCCATGCTGAAGTCAAGGACAGTGAGGATACTGCTTATTTCCACTGGAATATCGGCGTTCGGAATCAACACACCGATATTTTACTTGGCCTATCATGCTGAGGAAGAAGGTATGTAGATATCTAACATAATTTAGAAGTAGTTACATTGAACTTCTAAAGTATGTTTATAAGGAGTTTAGAACAAATTTCTGGTTCTTTGTAACAATGTCAGTAAAACTAAAACGGAAACCAGGGATATCTGGCACTTTTCCTATGTATGTTCAATATTGATTAAACAATTTGTATTAGATCTCCCGCAGAATCTACTTAGCATCCTACAGTTCTATCTTAGAATCTAGACCCTCATAAAAATCTGCCAAATCAAAACGTGTTATTGGTATCTTCTGTGAAAGGGTGCATCTCAACTTGAGTACATTATGGTTTTCAGGTTTGGGTGACACTGCAGAACTGCTCCAAGCGTACCTGGGCATGGCCTGGGCCCTAGGCTGCGCTGCCTTTGGTCTGCTTGTCCGGCAGAACTCAGCAGAGTGCCGTATTGCCAGGCAGTATCTCACGCAGGCGGCTGTGTTTGTCTGCGCTCTCGCCATCATGGCATTGACTGCTGTTGAGGGATCTTATAGAGGCTATGTTATGTTCACTTGGGTTTATGGTAAGTCCTATGATTACTTGGAAACTCAAAATGAACAAGAGAGCAAAGGGCATGGTAACTCCTAGATGCAAAGGGAGTGAGCTGCTCCGATTTTTCAATTAATAAGGCTAAGTCGGAACCCGTCAGGAAGTGTAATATTTCTAGTGTTCCTACCAAATTACCTACTTGTTTTACTTAATTTTACCGAATGATCTAGTTTAAAAACCTTTCTGTATGAATATCAAGATTAGCAAGTGACTTAAAACATAACAGAGGGTTACCTATGAATGAATGAATGAATGAATGAATATAGAGAACACACTACATAACAGAGGGTTACCTATGAAGATGCTTCTGTACACAACTAACCATGGTTAAAGCAATAAATAATGCTGGACAATCCACACAGCATCATTCTAGACCCAAGCTAAACAGAACTTATGTTATGGGTACTAGATGACGGATAAATGCAATAGATTACATAAATATATATTTTTATTATAAGTACATAGAAAACGACCAGACAATCCACACAGTTAAGTCCTTAAACCATTATTAGGTACTTACTTAGGTAAGTAAATAATAATGTTACCTACGATATAATACTTACTAAGTTATTCTCATCTAATTCCAGGCATATTTTGCGGAGGATACCACTACTCTCTGAAGATGTACACGTACGAGCGGGTGCGGTCTAGAAACTTCGCTCGCACCTGGGGTTTCGTGCAGTGTTCGCAGGCGGTTCCTATCGCCATCGGGGTACCGTTGTCAGGTAAGGTTCCTTGAACATCATTTAACAAACTCAACAAAACAATACATTAGTAGGTCAAGTAGGTACTACTCATAACTTTTTTCTAAGAGTTCATCTTTCCTGTGTCATTATTATATACCACATCATTACATAGTATAAAACAAAGTCGCTTCCCACTGTCTGTCTGTCCCTAATTAGGCTAAGATCTTTAAAACTACGCAACTGATTTTGATGCGGTTTTTTTTTAAAAAGGAAGTTTCATAAACCATTTGACACATAGATTTCCACGCGGGCGAAGCCGTCAGGCGCGTCTAGTTCATTGTATACCACATACTATTATAATCACAGAACAGAGAATACATAGAATTAGCATGATGCCTTTTTACTAAGAGAGCTATTGTCTCTAAACTCACACATGTATAAACTAACACACATAGAAATAAAAATTCTTATTAGTTGAAAGAGTACGTTAAAAGGGCATAAAACCATAAAACTAATTTTATTGATATTAAACCTTATTTCGGTAGACACATGGTTCAAAACTCAATAAAATAAACAGCGATAAAAAATGAATATCTACTTTGTCTACTTAGCAAAAGATGGCGCTTTTGCCAAATATTTTTATAGTCTCTATTCCCAGCAAATAAGATTACTAATACAATGGCTGCCTTTCTTGATTATACACAACACAAAGCTACTTAACAAGAGATGGCGCTGGCGCTATTGCTATCGACTTTTATTATAGTCTCTAACAACGGGCTATAAGATCGATAATACAATGGCTGTTTATCGATTACCCAGAAAACACAGCTACTGCCTTAGTGATGTACTAATGAGAATACGAGACGAATCTATCGATATCGATTATTACCTACTAATGAATAACGAAATAGGTACGTCAGGTTATATTTGTGGTGGTCGAAATAAAAAGCTTACCTTTTCTTTTATTCTTTAATGACAATTAATGAAAATTTATTGTCCTTGAAATAGGACGTACTTGTTAAATAACTGTCTTTTCGTAAGTTTTACGTTTAATTTTAATAAATGATGGATACGCACATTTATGGCTTTTATCAAATCACTGACATGGTTTGATACGGGAAACTGTCCGACTTGATGAAAGTTTATATTTTCGAACAGTTTTTCTCCAACATACTTACGTAATATTTTCATTATTATAAATTATTTTTTTATTACCCTTCCATAGTATAAAATACATCCAGATTAAATCATCACAAAAACAAAACAAAAATTAACGCCCTAAAACATACTTAAATGGGTAATGTTTACGAAATCATAACCATTAAAGTTATCGATAGCACATTTGTGTTTATTACGGCACATCCCTAATTGAGTAGCGAAAGTTGCGGTTTAAGAAAAATCGACCTTAAGTGTTATGACTCACAGTCTATTTTTCTGTCTGTTTTCTATTTTTGTTTGACGGTTTTGCATTTTGAACAAAACTAACAAAAAAACAATAAAATAATGCTGACAGTTGATATGATATGCCCCCTTTCGTTAAATATTTGGTTCGGCTTTCGTTTTTACACTCTAAAACGGCACAATACGGTATTTTTATATTTTATTTGTTTTTTTTTGAAGTATGTTTACTCTAGCTAAATTAAAACACGACTGATGTAAGCGGAGCTTGAAGTGCGCAGTACTGCGCCTACTAGGTGAGACGCGGGCCCCGCCTACTTACTATTTCTATGTATTCTCTGTTCTGTGTATTATATATACTATGTGGTATATAAAGATACAGGACTAAGAAATGTATTCTTGTAGTTCTTGCTATGCTAACCCTTTAACAGTTTTGAGCCGGTCAATGGTAGACCGGTTATTTTTTTAACAGAACATGCGACTAGAGAATGTATCAAATCTGATCGGGGTCAATATAAACTTTCCCGTAACTATTTGGATACATTGGTTAATTCCTTTGGATTATCGAACCAAACGATGCGCACAATCATCACCAATTGTCAGCTGCGGCCGAACCGCACTCGCCCTAGAGAAGTCCCTCATAAAAGGATGAAACGTTGGTGTTCTTCCAACAAAAATAAGGTTCATAGTTAACCCGATTACATCAGTAATTAATTTATCACCAATTGGTATCTGTTTCAGGCTACATAAACGAAGAGTGCGGTGGAAAAGCCGGTTACTACTTCAGTTCAACTTGCTCGCTCATCGGTTCGCTGTCTCTCTTCTGCATAGACCTACATAAACGCAGTGTCGCGCAAAAACACACCAAGTGAGTACTCCTACCCAGCTCAGGTACCTAGAGGTAAATCAGTAAGCCTGAATAATATGAACCCTTCCAAAAGTCCTGATAAGTGCATCTTCAAGTCGATTTTTGTTAAGATTTTATTTTAATTTTCTTTCTTAGGGATAACAAACAGTATCACTTAAAAATTCATCATCAAATCATCGAGATGAGACCAATAAAATGATGATTGTGTCAGTTTGCTTAAATTATTTGGTAGGTAGATGAGAATCATAGGTTAAGTACCTATGATTCTCATCTACCTGGAAACCTTAAAAAAGTACCTGTCGAAATCCACCAAATTTCGTTGTTCTCGCAGAAGGACACCGCGTCATACATCTAATTTAAACTAAAAACTCCTTGCTACGAAAGAATCCTCATACCGTCTAATCCTCTTTGCAGAGAAAACGGCGGTAGAGTAGCATGCGAGTCAGCGTGCGGCACGTCACGCCGCAGCCGCAGCCACGACCGGGAGCCCCGCACTGCCATGGGCGCTGCCACCGCGTTAGGTAAGAAAATCTATGTTCGTTCATCATTGATTTAAGACTTAGGTATAATCAGAAACGAATTTAGCGAGAGCTCAGAGCCTTGAGATTTTTGTTCTAGGTGGTAGGTATAGAGATGTCATCAAGAGGGTCTAATTTAATTTGGTTCAGCGCCTCTACCATGCAAACATGGAACTTCGCGAATCCCATTCAAAAATAGAGCATTTCGATACTTAGAATCAGTCAAATCTACTCTGTTCTAAGTGAGGTACTTGCTATCTGACTCAAAGATGACCAAATCACGATACAAACCCAAATTACTGTATAAAGTATGCAGGGAGGTAAAGTATAGGTACGTACAGTGGCGTTCATTGTTAGTTGATCTGCGTTTGTAGTAAATTTCTATGATTACAGAACTATTTTTAGATTAAACTTCCGGTAAAATTATGATGGTATAAAGTTTTATAGAAAAATACGAGTAGATATAAAACCAAAACCGATACAATTACGAGACTTAGTCAGCTAACGATGAACGCCACTGTACTGAAAATTAAGAATTGAGTAGACAACCCAATTAAGCAGAAAAATATGCCCCTTCCTAAAAACCTCGAAACAATAACGAACTTCAGTTCTAGGAGCAGAATTAGTAGCACCAGACCGAGCTGGCCGCGACTTCCTCCTTGACAGCATCGGTCCAGGCACCCTGGGGTCCCCCCCTCCAAACATACCACCCGAGCTGACCTGTATTAGCGAGGAGGGGGGGTTAGACCTCGACCTGGACCTGGATATACCAGAGCATTTGCTGGAAGACTTGGAGGATTTGGATTGCGGGGGTGATTGCATCACTAGCTGTAACAAGGTAACTTTTTTCTACACATTAAAAGCCTGTTCAGAACTATGCGATATTCGATACGCAGAGCGGCAGCGAAATCAATGTCATGGAAAGTAAACGATGTGGCCGACGGTTTATCACGAAGATCTAGAAGACACCTCATACTTGTCTTAGAGAGACCCAGGTTGTGATTGGCCGGGAAAAACATAAGAAATTGTCGGCGGAATGATGCGCAAAACCGAATACAGCCAAACATTCTCCTTATTTGATTTTTTTCGTGTTCGTCGGTCGTTCAATAATTGGGTCAAAACAATAAAACTACTCGCAACATACAAAGGAGCTTTTGGCTTCGGGATTAAATCCAACGCTGGTGTTCAGAGGGCCTTTATTTCATAGCGTATTATTGGACTAAATCAATTTATCTGTTTTCAGGTCGAAAACTACCTTATGCTCAGCGAATACGAAAACAACTTGATAGCAGAACTACCTAATCTGAACGAGCGCCGCAACCGACGCTGGTCAATCGTAGTGACCAACTCCAATTCGCAAACTACAGAGCCCACCACTTCACCAGAAATCCACAAAAACTCCATCAAGTGGAAGGAACCCTGCCCTGCACCCAATAACAGACTGATCACAGTGATCAACGAGCAGTCATTGTAATACTAGTGGAAATTATAAAGCAGACAATAAATAGAATAGTGTACTTTTGTAATGTGTACGACCTATAACCTCATTAATTTATTGTGTGTGAATAGCAGTATTTTGTAATGAGAAGCTTTCTTTTTAATCTTAACCCGGAATTAAGTTCAAAGATTGTGACTAGATGGCGCTACTAAAAATACCAAACTATAGTAACAATGGTATATGTATAATTCGAGTAACGAACAAGACAAGTATCTATGTCAAGATTAAAGAGAAATGCCCTCTTATTCAACGTAATTTATTATTAAATTATTATAAATTAATTTTATTGGGTTTTTATTGCAATGAAACAAGGTTTAGTTTAGAATATTGTCATTAAATATATTGCTGTTATCTTATCATGGTATACAAAGATATAACAAAATAATGCACCAAAATACAGTCGAGCACAAGACGTGTTTAGATAAGAACAAAGTCAGAGACCACACTAATACAGTTGCCAAAATATAAATTGACTCTGGGCCTGACGTTTTCTCATTCAAACACGTCGAGATGATTACCGATGAGGAATAACAATAATGTCTTCTAAGAACTGCGCGAAACAACGCATTGCTTGCAGCAAGGCCGCGAGGAGAATCGACAAAGACAGGCTTAGCAGCTTTTGATGCTCTCGCGTCACAATTTCGTTATTTCCTACAGGAACTAAACTCGTTTCTACGCTATCACTTGAATCACTATAAGTTAAGTTTGTTTCTACACTAGGCTCGCTGGAATCACAATCAATTCTACAATCGTTTACGTCACATCTATTCAAATCGTTTGCGTCAGATCTATTCAACTCGTTTACGTCAGATCTACACAAATCGCTTTCGTTATTGACATTACATGTCAGATCTATCACAACACTTGAAACTTCATCATCAGAAATTATAGGAATAGGCGTTTTGTCGTATGCATTGGCATCGTTCGAACAACACGGAATCACATTCCTATCTTCTTGAGGTTTGTTTAGGCACTTTATTACTTCCTGCTTATCTAAAGAACTTACATTTTTATCTACAACTTCATTACTTACTTTAGAGGTTATTTTTAGAGAGTCTTCGGTTTCTTCCGATGACATACCACTGTCTACATCAGTGGCGTCATTGTCGTCATCTGTTTCTACTTTGATATTGATGACGTTTTGTTTAGTGTTACCGAAGCTGCCGTAGGTTAGAGAATTGGGTGCTCCGGTGGATGGTGTGCCCAAAGTGGGCACGGCCTCGGGTCATGAGACCCCGGCATAGCCGACGCTACCTTTTATGACCCTCGCACTGGAAGGCAGATCCTGGGTTCCAAATATACTGTCCACGTCATCCAGAGAGCCATTGCTTAGCGTGCAGCCATCGTCTAGTAGTAGTTCAGAGCGCAATCCCTGGAACCATACAGTACTAAATTATTTTCCTTCCTTACCTACCTGAACCAAGGGAGATTGAGATTGAGGTGATGAAATAGATAAGTATAAGGGGCTTCATCATCAGTGGGACAGATACTATATTGCTTAGATTAAATAAACCACGATCCACGTCTGTCCACTGGTTTATTTTACTTTTGACAGCATGCGTGACAATTACACAAGTCTGATTAATTTGTTTGACGACACTTTGTTTTGTTTATGAAGTAATAAATAAATAAATATAAATAAAATAAATAATGCTGGACAATTCACATAGCATTATCTAGCCCCAAGCTAAGCAGAAGCCTGTGTTATGGGTACCAGATAACTGATATACATAATACAATACATTACATAGATAGATATTTTTTATTATACATAGAGAACGACCAGAACACCAGGAACAAAATATCTGCAGATCGTGCACACAATTGTTCCGAGGCGGGAATCGAACCCGCAATCTTCTGCGTCGCAGGCGGACCTTCGCCCACCGCGCCACATCGGTCGTCAAGTAGTTCTAATGGATTTCACAATAAGGGAACTTTTTAGGCGGGCTAGTGCGTGCATCAAAATTAAAATAAACCAGTGGACGGAGATAAATCTAATCGATAAAAATTAATATAACATTCTTTATCTTGTTTTTTCAAACTCGACGCCAAAGAGAAAATGACAATTGAGAGTTTTGGATGTTTGAATTAGGAGTTGTTAATAAACATTATTTTTGATAATGACTTCAGTATTTACAGATTCGTATTTACGCTGCAGGTACATATAAAGAAACATACCGTCGCAAAATATTCGTATTCCTTCGAGAAAGTCAGTATGAAGACACAAAATATAGCCACCAGGACGTTAGTGCAAAGACTTGTCACTACATAACAAAAGTAGACACCGCCGGAACCACCTGGAACGAGAATAAAGTGTTTTTAATTTTTACGTACATTTTTTGTCTAATTCGTTAAATTTTAAAACAGGCACAGTATTGATAGATAAAAATACTTTCTTGCACACTTTAACACTTTGAGTGCTGAAATCACACTATGTAGTATGTGTTTTCTACAAGTGACTAATATGCGTAAATCCACACTAGCGTAGCGGCTGAGAAAATACAGATCTTTGTGACTCAGCACAGCCGTAATATTTTTCGAACGAAACGCATGTGCGGCGCAACACAACCGCTGTGTAGAGCGGGAGCACGAATTTTTTAGGTTAAAAAAAAGACAGCAGTCGTCGAAAAAAAATCGCAGCCAAAGTGGTAAGAAACTATGTACAAAAAAACTTAAAAATTAAGTTACAATTGGCGGTCTTATCGCTCAAGAGCGATCCCTACCAGACAACCATGATGGGGTATGGTAGGTATTGATCGGGTATTCCGCACACTCGTTCTAATTTGTCTCTATTATTTGATAGTAACCTTCTTTTTTAATAATGTTTTTATCTTACCTTGTGGTAAAAATGAGGTCACAGTTCCAAATATTGTCAATATTAAAAGTATAGGGAAGCTCACGTTTGCAAGGCATTGCCTGAACCACAGTAAATTCCTATTGTAAAACAGGGTCGAGAGGTATGTCGTTAAGATGCACTGAAAAAGAAAAAAAAATACATATGAAGCAGGCAACACCAGCATTTCGTCAAAAGAAAGAAAGGCTGTTATGGGTACTAAGAAACCTCCGAAAACGTCATTATTTCTTCGACTTCGAAAAGGGAGGAGGTTCTATGTTCGGCTGTATGTATGTTTTACTAGTTATTTTCGACGATTTTCCGTAATTTATAGACTGATATGATTATTTACCAGTTGTATAGAGAACTAGTTTCTGCCCGCGGCTTCGCATGCGTTTTATTTATCGAAACGTTTTAAGGTTATTTCTATCCCACATGGGAACTGATTTATGAGATAAAAAGTAATCCGTTCCAGGCTTGGAACTACCTCCTTCAGTTGTTTTTGCGTGAAGAGGTAACACACATCTAAACATCCAAACTTTTGCATCTATAATATTATAAAACTTATGGGATCGCCTCGGGATTCTCACACTAATATTAGCGTGAGGATCCCGAGGCGATCCCCAAGGTGGCCCCATAAACTTTTTTCCAGTGGGATAAGTATTTAATCAGAAAAACTCTATAAAAAATATACACATAAATAAATATTAAGGTAATCAAATACCTAGGTAGGTTAGGTACAATAGTCATTGCAGAGAAGGTACCTACACCAAACTTACTACAAAGCTATTACTTATAATAAAAGAAGCCACGTAGTTTATGGTAGGCAGGTTAGGTAATCATATTACCAGAATCTAGAAAGGAGGTCGCATTACTTCACACTTTATTACTGCCTATCTGATTAAGAGCGGCGCGGCTGTGGCCCCGTCGCGTTGCGTTCTTTTTTTAGCCGCGACTAAACGGAGACGGTATATTATGCGTTTAGGGTTTTTTGTTTGGGTGTTTATTTGTATGCGCACAATCTTTTTGACTATGTCTTATCTAGCTAAGTAGGTACCCAA
Source organism: Eupithecia dodoneata (assembly GCA_947044415.1). NCBI lineage: Eukaryota > Metazoa > Arthropoda > Insecta > Lepidoptera > Geometridae > Eupithecia > Eupithecia dodoneata. Next base: position 6,559,269 of record OX345665.1, read on the forward strand.
CAACAAGCGAATGGGCGCGAAAGCCGCGGCCTGAAACATTACTATTATTAATGCGAGAGTGGTGACAGATGGACGAGTGTTAGTGACTTCGTCTAGCCAAAACATCTAAATGGATCGGACTGAAATTTTGCATAGATGCTGATCCAGATTTGTAATAAATAATAACAAAGGCGTGTTATCGTAACATAATTCTATGTTCTCATAGGATAGAAAAAACATTAGAACGTTTCCATGGTCCACAGTATTAAAATTGTTGACGAAGCAAAACATATCTTCTTAAACGCTACTTTTATCCCGAACACAAGGCGTGCGATTCCGCGAGCATAGAAACATACCGAATCGACAGAAATTTAAAATATTCGTTTAGTTCAATGTCTTTATTCAAAGTGTTTAATTTCAACTTTCCTTAATGTATATTTATGGAAATAAAGAATTCAAATTTTTTATACGACGACGACCGATGTGGCACGGTAGGCGAAGGTCCGCCTGCGACGCAGGAGGTTGCGGGTTCGATTCCCGCCTCGGAACAATTGTGTGTACGATCTGCAGATATTTGTTCCGGGTGTTCTAGTCGTTTTCTATGTATAATAAAAAATATATATCTATGTAATATATTGTATATATCAGTTATCTAGTACACATAACACATGACAAGCTCTGCTTACCATGGGGCTAGATAATTCTGTGTGAATTGTCCAACATTATTTATTTTATTTATTTATTTATACTCACTTGTATCCATATGTATAAAGTGCCAAAACCGCACACAAAAATATTCAATGCTGTTGTGATGTATTGGTAATCAGACTGCAAATTAAATATATTTAGTTATTTTATTGTTTAGCCTTGCTGGTCAGTAATATTTCAGGGTAATTTTTGCTAAGAAACGACAAAATAAAAAAAAGAGTAATAAGAATCCCTTGGTTAGGGTTAATTCGACGACCGATGTGGCGCGGTGGGCGAAGGTCCGCCTGCGACGCAGGAGGTTGCGGGTTCGATTCCCGCCTCGGAACAATTGTGTGTACGATCTGCAGATATTTGTTCCGGGTGTTCTGGTCGTTTTCTATGTATAATAAAAAATATCTATCTATGTAATGTATTGTATTATGTATATCAGTTATCTAGTACCCATAACACAAGCTCTGCTTACCATGGGGCTAGATAATGCTGTGTGAATTGTCCAGCATTATTTATTTATTATTTAGCAAAATGTACCTATAATATTATGGTTGCCCAAAATTATTTTGTTACATGGTTTGTTTAATTTTGTGATATTAGCCTGTAGGTTTTCAAATTAGTTACCATACCATAATACAATATAAGGGCTTGTAGTATGAAAGCTTGCTCAGTCGTAAATCAATACTTGAGGGATGGTTAAGCCATAGAAAAGCGTTATTCAAGCATAAATCCATGACTGAGCAAGATTACATACTTAATATGGGCCATACTCAGATGGATGCTGTGGCTTACCTCCATTTATGACATTATTGTCAAATAATGTGCTATAAGCTCCATCCAAGCATTTGTTTTGTTTGAATGGATAAAAGAATGCCATATTTCATAGACAATTACTTATTTTATCAACTATTCTTTTTGCAAATAGTAATTTTGTTTGAATGGATAAAAGAATGCTATATTTCATAGACAATTACTTATTGTATCAACTATTCTTTTTACAAATATGTGGTAATGCAAATCTATAGGCTGTCAAAATGTTGCGGGACTAACAAAAGCTTCAATATTTATTTATCAAGCTGACAGATTACATGAGCATGAAAATTTAATTCATTAATAAAGTCAAAGAAAATAAATGCATGGACAGAGTATAATACTATCCACTCACCTTAAACAGGAATAGGAAGAAGTATACGAGGAAGCCCAGAGACAGGAATGAGGCTGAGAAGGAAGCTATCTTATTGGCAAAGGAGGTTACGTTCGGGTTTGGTGTTAGTGAGCCCAGTATATGGATTTGCTGGTATCGGTCATATATGATTTTGCCAGCTGCAAAAAGTATTGTTAACAAGTTAGATTAACGGTAATCGGAAATGTTTGTTATGTATGCTGTTAATATTATGGAACCTGATGAGGCTAAGCTAGGATATCTTAAAAATAAATGAAAATCACACTCTTCTTCGTCTTACGTAAAAATGATAAAAGGAATATAAGTAATTTCAGTCATGTAAATTACCTATTGTTGACAAACATGTATGTATTATATTATTAGTAAATGATATGGCCAAATCCCCCACAGGATGAAGCAATAAAGTCAAATGCCATGTGAATGAATGAGTGTTCTCTCAATTAGTAGGTAGGTATAGTACCTTACAATGATGGAATGTATAATTACTTGTGAAAGATCATATTACTATTAAATAAACAAAAGTTAAAAATTATAAATTAATAACTTCAGTTATAATTATAACATCTTGGTATCTTTGGCTCTTTGACTTCTATCAAATGAGACAGTTGGTTTATTAAACCAATAAAAAGTTCTTACCTATTGCACCGCTGAGTGTGAGCAAAAGAGCCAGGCCAGTGGTCAAATAATTTTTGTTTGTAATTTGGAAGCAGGCACTGGAAAGAAAATAAAAGTTTAGCTATGTTACAATGAAATGAAGTGAAAGTTGGTAGGTAGGTTATAAATACTAACCAATGAAAGATTATCATTTTTTATAAGTTTTTACACTTCTAATGATTGATAGGTACTAATTGTTGGCTCTATGAATAGAAATTGCATTTTCAAAATATCATATTAAATAGTTCTTTAATTGTTGGCAAATTGTTCTGTAAATTGGGTCGAACAGTTTGGGTTTTAATACTTACGTTAAAATGTACGTTGATGCTAATATTATAATAGCGCACCTAAATATCCACATACTTATTCAGTAAATAAACAACCGAGACGACACAACATAAATTCACACCCACAGAAACTAGTTTACGGAAGAAAAATATTTTATTTTGCTTTTTGTTTTTGTAATTTCCTCGGACAAGAATGTTCCTTGTGTCAACTTCATGACATAATTGACTTATGTCAACTTCTAAAATCTGTTTCTGTCATTGAGCTGTCAAATCTTAGGCTAAATTTTTGGCGGTTTTTTTTTCGTTTAAACTATGCAAAAAACAACCTTGTTCCAAATCTTTAAAGTTAACTTTTAGTTTACTTTATCTACGTTTAATATAAGCACCAGCCAACCCACCCACACCCGGTGAAGTAAATTCCAAACAAAACAAACAAATAAACTTTGCGAAGCGAACGGAAACTCAAATTTTGTTTGTAAAAGCCAGTAAAAACTGCAGAAGTTCAACCCATATCTGGAATCTGGGCATTTATTTTGTGATTCTGAAAGAAAGGAATTGTGAAAGACTAGTTTACAAATTTAATTGGTTACCCAGTCCAATTTTAACCATGTCCTCACTTCAACCCATTCATGCTCTCAGTTTGGGTAAGAAAAATAGAGATGGCATAAAATACTTTCATGGCCCACGCACGAAACCACGACCCTGCTGCGCTGCCTATGGCGTCGCAGAGACTGTTTTGTGAAAGCGTTAACTTCTCTTATTCAAAATCTAATGAGCACTGCAATTTTCAGATTCTGTACAGCAGCAAGCATTCATAAAGTTCTTCAACACATTACCTGAGGTATGCCCACTTATTTAATGCTTAGTTTAATAATTACAGTAATCTACATAGCCCTTGAGGTGAGAACCTATTGCTGGGTATTGGGCTCCTTTCCATTATGCCATTCTATCCAGTCTTGATACTTTAAATATTATAATTTCACTTACTTTATTTAAATTCTTGTTATAAAATGCATTTTCGAATATAGAAAATACAGTAGCTAATATTTATATCAAAATGGTAGATCACTGGCTGCGAAACAAGGCCCAAAAAGCCAGTGACTGCCCTGGGCAGAGAGAGGAACTTCCTAATAACCGAGTCCAAAAGTACCACTTTTTAGATCTGACCCTTGATCCAAATTCCTGGCAAGAGTTTTGAGATGTTGATCGAGCCTCCTCACTATTACACTATGAACCAAAACAACTATCGGGAAATGGTCTCCGAATGAGATCTATGGTCATCTACATCCCACATGTTGACAACCTTGTTAGCCAAGTCAATATAGTCATAGTTATTATTATTAGCATATAGAGTCCCACTGCAGGGCAAAGGCCTCCTTTGTATTACTAGACAACTTGAAGTACCTATGTACAATAAAATTGATGTGGAATATTATATAAATTCAGTAAACACAACAAAGTAAAGCTAATTACATCACATATACAGAGCTTTTACTTTGTTAAAACTTGGTGAAATTATATCTAACTTACTTATCTATGCCATCCAAGCTATAGTTACCATTATTATTATCTGATAATTCTCACAGATGTGTAAGTATCAATATATTAAACTTTTTACTGACTTTTACCATAATTAAAACATCAAATAAATGTATTTTCTTTCTTTCTTCTTCTTTCTAATTATGTTATCCTCATTTTGTTTCAAAATAAGTTAAATTATACATATAGGTATATTGTTTAGATTTTGCACAAAATATTGTGACTGTTGCATCTTAAACTTGGATAAATTGTAGTCAGTGCACATGCACATAACATTTTTAGGTAGGTAGGTATTTTACTTAAGTGTCTGTATTGTATCTATGGAAAATGAGAATCTATAAGGTTCTATGGTTCTTAGTTATCAGTTAAACAGTGAGGATTGTGCATCTGTATCTTTGTTTGTTTGTTCTTTACTATGTTTGATGTGCAATAAAGCGTATTTGTATTGTAAGAGAATACAATTCTATAAGTCAGTTGTAGTCATATTGCTAGAATTTAAAATAAAAACCATAACAAATCATTTATTAATACTTTATTAATCACTATGGTAATAAATACTATACATAAATTCTTCTTTTACAAATTAATTGATACTTGTACATTTAAATTTTTATCTAATTTGGAGGTATACCTATAAACCAACTTAGATATACATACCTATTTATTATAGTATTAGGTTCTTGAGAACCATGAAGATACTTTATCTTTGGCATTTGTAAATTTGTTTCCTACGGATTTCCAGAAACCAGGTTTTTCTGTAACTTCTACTTCTGGTGGGGAGTCAACAGTAGCTACTTTCTTTGGTACTATTAATTCTTCAGATACCTCTGGCTTATAGTTTGAAGTGGGAGGTATGTTCTGTTCCATCTGGAAGAAGGTATCAGTAAGTTGACTTTGTTGCTGCAGGTCCTCTGTTGGCTTCCAAGCTGTCTGTACTTGCTGGTCAAGATTTTCTATTGACTCAGTAAATTTATGAGTCAACTGGCTCTGTTGTTGAAGGTCCTCTGTTGGCTTCCAAGCAGTCTGTACTTGCTGGTCAAGATTTTCCATTGACTCAGTAAATTCATGAGTCAACTGGCTCTGTTGTTGAAGGTCCTCTGTTGGCTTCCAAGCAGTCTGTACTTGCTGGTCTAGATTTTCCATTGACTCAGTAAATTGATGAGTCAACTGGCTCTGTTGCTGTAAGTCCTCTGGTTTCAAGGCAGTTTGTACCTGTTGATCTTCCATAATTTCTGTCCATCCAGATTGACTTTGTTGTCCCAAGTCCACACTACCCTGGCCCCAATTAACCTGGTGTTCCTTTTGGATCTCATCTGGCTTAAAACCAGCGACTTGGTCAAACCGTTCATTTTGTTGGTTGAGGTCTTCTGTTTTATGTTTTTTATTTTCTTGATGCAAAGTTACACCATATCCAATGTTCTGATTAAGATCATCCATTGCCTGTGAAAATGTCTCAGTCAGTTGACTCTGTTGTTGTAAATTCTCTGTCTCTGGTTGCCACTTAGTTTGCACTTGCTGATCTTCCATATTTTCTATCCATCCTGTTTGGCTTTGTTGCTCTAAGTTTTCATTTTGTCTCTTTTCTTTTTGACTTAAATTTTCATCAGGTTTCCAATCAGAGAGTGACACTTTGTCAAATTGTTCATTTTGTTGACTAAGGTCTTCTGCTCTTGCATGGTGGAAACTATCAGTGACCTGAGATTCCATCTGGTTAAATCCGAAGTTTTCACTCTGCTGTCCAAAGTCAACAACTTGTTGGTCTGTATTGAGCTGTGGTTCAGTTTCTTGGCCAAATGAAAACTGATTGCTTAAAGCTTGTTGGTCTGTCTTTTGCTGTTCAGTTTCTTGGTCAAATGCAAATTGATTGTTGAAAGCTTGCTGGTCAAAGGTTTGCTGATCTTGGTTTTCAAATGGGTGTTCCTGTTGATGATTTCCTTCCGCATTATGTGGCTTGTAATTGTGATTGATATGATTATTTATCTGTGTTGTGCTAGTAATCTTCACATTCGAATCACTTTGATCTATTGCTGACTGCTGCTCATCTAAACTCATGACTCTCAAATCGCTATCATCTTCACTGTTTTTTATTTGCTCGGCATTTGTGTTGGAGGTTTTATTAGTGTCTTTTGTAAGACTCAAAGAATCGATTTCTTCAGGAGTTTTGTAAACCTTTGATTGGTTTGGTTTACTTAGTTCGTTTGAATTTTCTGGATCAATATCTCCGCGCCCTACGTCTGAGGGTATGTTTTCATTGATTACCTCAGCAATATCTCCCCGCTCTACGTCAGTGGGCATGATATGGTTGATTGCTCCCATGTTGGGTTTTGAAGTCGTGGATTTAAATGAAAATGCGTTATTTTGTACAGGTCGTTTTTGAATATCAAATTCTTTATGGCTGTTTTGACTATTAGAGGTGTTGGCCTTGTCTGTGTTTTCATTGTGATGTGTTTGTGCACCAAAAATGTCAGAAATGCTTTTATGTTGGTCGTTTTCGTGCGAGGGGATCGAATGTTTTTCAATATCACCTAACTTATCCCATAAACTCGTTATTGACGATCCAAAAGCTGAACCAGTGGAATGCGTTTGCGCATTAAAATCTGCGTTCGTCGAATGTTCTTCCCATCTGTGTGATTGAGAAGAACTAGAAGAATGGTGCGCCAAAAATTGGTTTGAACTCGTGCTGTCGTTGTGATGTGCGTGATGATGATATACCTGGTTGTACATCCAAGGATGAGGATTGGGCGTAACAAACGTGGTATCCCGATTCATTAGCTCTGAATTTGTCATATCATGGTGTGCTTTGTATGCTGTTTGTACTGTATCTTGATACCATGGACGGTTTTCCTTTTGATTTATGTTGTCCCACGTAACTTGTGTTTGCTGGCCTAGGTCTGTGGTTTGTGACAAATCTTCCACCGTATCCTCGTTTTCCTGTCCTATTTCTTCTTTTTTTATTTCATCCCAAATTGTGTGAACGTGATGAGTTTTGTTTATATCATCTTTTTCAAGAGTGTGAGATTGTGTCACGTGTTTTTCATCATGATTTGAGTTCATGATTTCAAATGTATTATCGTTTGACTGGTGGTCAAAGTTCATACCATGATAACGGTGACTTAAAGCGTCGAGAGTACTTGGTTTTTGTTCAGTTAGTCTGTCATTGTTGCTACTTGAGTAGATCTCCTGTCCAGTCCAGGAGTCTTGAGTTTGCTGCCCCAGATCAGCTAAATTAAAAGTTTTAATTAGTACGAAACTTTGTACTTTCAAGTGATAATAACTATGAACTAGAATTTTGATATGGTTGGTAGGTACTAAATAAATCAATAACAATGGTTAGTTTCTTGTAAAAAAATATTTTTCGTACGAAGGACCTAGTCATTACCTTACTGATTCGGTAAAATAATATAATCCATAAAATAAAAGTTGTTATTTTGACTCAGTAAAAGATTGAACCATGAGCTATGAAATTAAATACCCTGAGTGCGAGACCTTACGCAGTACGCACTATAATAACAAAAACCTTTTTATAGATGTGCTATGTGTAATGAATGAAAATAAAATCAGTTAATGCTAAGATTCTGGAGAAGCGAAGATATTATATCGGTTCGAAAGCTTAATTGTAAGGTTAAATGAAAATACTTCGGTTTGTTTATGATTGTATTATTAGGAACACGAACAACATATTGATCTTAGTACTTAATACATTTAAGAAAGTCTCTGTAGTCGTTAGTGAGCGATGCGTTTATAAATAAATGATATAATGAGCTTTTCTACGTTATTTACAGAACACACTCGTTTTTAACCAAGTATTTGAGTAGAAGAAAGAAAATAATCCAATAAGCATTAGATAAAATACTAGAAGATTAGTTTAGCAATGAGCCAAAACCAAATTAAACTAAAACGGGACGGAACTTACTTGGGCTTTGAGGTTCGATTTCTAGTTTATCCCAAGTATTTTGTCTTTGCTGTTGTCCTAAACCTTCCAAATCGTTACGCCACTGTCTTTGCGCCTGCTGATCTTCGTTCTGCCACTTGTTCCATTTGGTCTCCGTTTGTTGACCAAACTGTTCCCCTATATTTTGTGGCCGTTGTCCTAAATCTTCTAACTGGCTATTTTCCTTTTGGGATTCTTCATCGAATTGTCCCCATGTATTTTGTGTTCGCTGTCCTAAATCTTCTATGTGGTCCCATTTGGATGAACGAGCTTCACGTATATTTTGCCCAATCTGACTAAATTGGTTGTGTGTTTGCGTTCCTAAGTCATCTAATTGGTGACCCCACTGCTTGAGCTTCTGTTGTCCGGCGTCCACAAACGTGTCCCATTTGTTGCCCGTTTCATGACCACTCCGTGTATTATCGGCCCGTTGTCCTTGTTGACCAAATTGGTCCCATGTATTTTGAGTGTGATGTCCAAAATCTTCTAATTTGTCCTTTTGTGTCTGAGTTTGTTGTCCTAATTGTTGCCATGTATCTTGTATCTCTTGTCCTAATCCTTGTCTTTGGTTCTGGGTCTGTTGTCCGAATTGGTCCCATGTATTTTGCGTATGATGTCCAAAATCTTCTAATTTATCCTTTTGTGTCTGAGTTTGTTGTCCGAATTGTTGCCATGTATCTTGTATCTCTTGTCCTAATCCTTCTCTTTGGCTCTGGGTCTGTCGTCCGAACTGTTGCCATGCATCATGGGTCTGTTGTCCTAATTCCTCTCTTTGTTTCTGAGTTCCTTGTCCGAATTGTTGCCATGCATCATGTGTCTGTTGTCCTAATTCCTCTCTTTGTTTCTGAGTTCGTTGTCCGAATTGTTGCCATGCATCATGTGTCTGTTGTCCTAATTCCTCTCTTTGTTTCTGAGTTCGTTGTCCGAATTGTTGCCATGTGTCACTTGTATGTTGTCCTAAATCTTGTAATTTGTCCATGTTCGGTGAACGAACCCTTCGAATATGACCATTTTCATCACAATCGTCGCTAGTGTGACTTGTGTAACCTTGGTGAGAGTGTTGTTGAGTATGCGATCCGTATTGATGGGATCCGTACGCCCCTTGGTTAAGAGAACCTGCAGTTAATTTCCCAGAAATTTGTTCAGTATCACCATTTGTCGTGGGTAGAATAACGTACGGGTCACCTTGACGTTCCCATGACTTATGGTATGAGTAAGAAGATTGATAACTTTTCGGTTTCGTACTCGCATCCTCAACTAAGTTCAAACTTGACGCGCCGTTAGTTGCTCCAATGTAAGAACCGGACGCTCCGTGATCGTATGCGCTAGACGCACCAGTAGCAACTCCATTGTGAGCACCTTGGTAACCCTTAATTCCAGAATTAGACCCTGTATGGTGTTGCGTGTCGTATTGATTTAAAGATGCCGAGTTGTATCCGCTGTGGCTGGAGTGGTGACTCTGATGAGACATTCCGCTGTTTCGCTGTTGTTGTTGTAATATTGCGGCTTGAGCATCTTCGTAAAGCTCGCTATTCACGGGATAGGGATTTACTGTAGGTATTGCGAGCGGCATGATCCCGGCGCCACTTGTGGGCTTAGTGCCATGTTTTTCCCATTCTTTACGATAACTGTAACTGGACTCGTAATTTTTGACGTTTGGTTTTGATAAAATTTCTTGATCGTTTCTATTCAGAACTTCCGTATCACTGTTGATGGCATTCTGATCAAAGGAAGAGCTGCTTTGTGAGGCGTCGTAAGTCTGAGCAGCGACTGGAACAGTAACTCGAGTTCCTGGCCTTATCACAATTTTTACCGGAGATCCGCTTGGATACAACCTGCTGTGAATATTTGCTCCATGAGTAAGAGTGCTGCCCTGGTCGTAAATTTGACTTTGATATCCCGGATACGCTGCTTGAGAGTAGTGTCCAGAATTATGTGAAGCTGTATTTCTGTCCTCGTATTGACTTGCCGACTCTAAGTTTGAACTTTGATGGCTGGAGTATACGGCTTGGTCTGAATTAGCCGCAGTATTGTACCTACCGTATCCAGAACCATGAGAGTGGCTGGTACCATAATCATTATAGCCTGCGTTTTGAGACAGGATGCCCGCATAGCCACCGTCATGGGCTCTGGTGCTATCATAACCTGCGTTTTGGATCTGGGCATTACTATATCGTGCAGTGTTAGACGCCGAGTGCTGGTTCCTGTATCCAGAACTGTGCTGGGAAGCCGACGAAGAATGTGAGTGCGAGTCAGCACCATATGAGGTACCTTCATGGAAGTTTCTGCCTTCTAAGTTACCAAGGTCATAAAGCCCTGAGCCATACACGCCAGTTGATTTTGCGGCTGTATAAACACTACCTGTGTGTTGTTTGGCCCCGTCTCCTAATTCACCGTCCACCGTTCGTACGAGACCGCTCATCTGGTTCTGAGCTAAGGAGTCCATGTTGTGGGCCCTCTCGTAATTGCCTCCCATGTTTCCTCTCTGTGCTCCGTAGTATCCAGCCTTGGTGCCTTCGTCTGAGGAGCTTCTTGAGTACTGGAAGTCTTCCTTCTCGCGATACGTTTCAGGCTTAGCCAGGGCTATGCCTGCGATCGCGGCTAACACCAGCAGTTGCCGCATAATGACACTGCTCTTATCTGCAAAATGATAAATTCATAGGTTACACTATCGTCTTCACAGTATCATAGAATGACCGGACAATTTGAGAATATGACTGGACTGGACTGGAGACCGAGGGTTCCGTACAAAATATGCAATTAATTGGACACAACATGAAATTAATTATAATTATGTATTAGACAACAATCGAAAAACCCTATAAATTATATGTTTAAAAAGGAATCGTGTAAAAAAATATAAGAAAGTTTAATATCTATTTAACTTTTATAAAGTTGGACAATCGGTACATAGCTACTTACCAAATAAAAAAAACATTGTACTGTGTGTTCCTGAAAGCTTATAGGCTCCGTAAAGCATAAGCTCAGCGGAGAATAATAAATTGGGAAGTCTTGAAAACTCTACAAAACAGCAAGTATTCAAAAGCTTTCCTTTAAACTTACCCGAGTTTTAAAAAAAGGTCCAACCACCTAACACAATATCACAACGCGTTCCCACTATGTCCAGCTGCAAACTGATTGTGCGTCTTCAATACATGTCAATTTATTGTGCTTTATTTATTATCTCTCCTTGTGATAACCTCCTGTTCAGTGAGTGATCTTTATTCCAAGAACTACCAAGCAAAATATGACATCTACTGATTACTCGTTACCGCGAATTTGAACCTTGAGAACCTAATGACACCAACTTAAATGACTTATCACAAGTTTTATACTTAGAACTGATTCAATGACTTCACTCGATGATGTAAACACCTGTGTGTAGGTGTCATGTCAAAGAAATAAATAATATTCACATAATTACAACTAAAAATGATCAAAACATTCTAAACACTGTCTGTAAGCTTTGCTTTTTTAATTACCTAACATTGGCTAAGAAAGTTACAATCAAAAAATTGAAACAAATTAAATCTAGTATTCACAATTAAAATAATTGAGCTAACTGAAGACTGTTGCAAACAATCTACTAGTAGCTCAACTGATCCATAATGTATTGTATATCCCTATTATACAGTGACCTAACGCCCAACGAAACTCAGTTTTTATGTTTCGAAAATTATTCATTTCATTCACATCCAAAGGCGCAAGAAAGAAACCAATTTCGCACTTTTGTATACGTATATTTTGTATTAGTTTGTGCCCTCGGCTTCGCGTTTTTTCTATGAAAACGTTTTATGGTTTTTTATATCCCATGGGAATACTTTTATGGGATAAAAAGTATGGTTGATTCCAGTCTTAACACTTTGATTGCTGAAATCACACGGTATGTGTTTTCTACAAGTGACTAATATGTGTTAATCCACGCTAACGCAGCGGCTGAGAAAATACAGATCTGTGTGACTCAGCACAGCCGTAATATTTTTCGAACGAAACATGTGCGGCGCAACACAACCGCTATGTAGAGCGGCAGCACGAATTTTTTAGGTTAAAAAAAAGATCGCAGTCGTCGAAAAAAAATCGCAGTCAAAGTGTTAAGGCTACATCTATGCAATATTCAGCCCGATCTATCCAGTAGATTTAGCATGAAGAAGTAAACATCCATCTATACATCCTTCCATCCATCCGAAAATCCAAACTTTCGCATTTATAATATGAGTATAATAATGAGATGTGAAGTGTAATTTATGTCTGAATCAGTAATTAATTTATAAAGCTTTAAAAATTGACATTGTACTCGTTCTCAATTTATAAATAGGGTATCTTCGTCCAGTATCTCAATAACCAATAAACAAATATGTGTACATATGTATATCAACTTTAATTCTTTGAACAGCTATCATAAAATATTACTTTTTGTTAAGAAAAGCTCTTATCAATGCATTCTTGAAATAAAACATTTTAGATAACAGTCAAAACAAAACAATTAGATAGGTAGGTACGTAAGTAGTTCTTAGAACGAATTAACTAAGTACTAGTTTCTGCCCGCGGCTTCGCACGCTTTCATTGTATGTTTTTAGTTTATTTCTATCCCATGCGAACTGATTAAGGGGAATAAAATTAGCGTATGTTTTGACCTGTATGCAAAATCTCAGCCCGATCCGTTCAGTAGTTTTCGCCATCCATCCAAACGTTGGCGTTTGTAATATTAGTGTTTTAATAGTAGTAAACGATACGTAAACCTTGCTTGTAAATTGTAAGCTGCGGTCATACTAATTGATTTGTAGGTACCTTAATCGCGTGGGCAGCATTATTGTACCGATTATTCTTAGTCGTCAGTTAACCGGTGCCTAAGAAAAATACTGTATCCAGGGTTCCGTACAAATGTTTCAACCAAACGGCCCTTTTTTACGGCCCTTTCGGAGACTTTAGTTTGAAAATGATTCTGACATTTTTTTAGAGATCCGAAACGAAAGGTGTGTCATAGTTACGCGAAGCCACTAGGTTGTTCGATCCGTGCGATCGACATCATCCGTCAACTTTGTTCGTTTTTCAAAGTAGACCTGTGGTTTCTTTGTTTATGTTGTTTTTCGATTATTATTTTAAGTCAAAGATAGTATACCAAAGTAGGCTAGGTACTGTAAGTACTAGAATCTTTGTTTTAAGTAGGCTACTAGAATCTTTGGTTTAATTTAAGTATCCATAATGTCTTTAAGTTATAATAAATACATTCCTTATTTCCCAGAAACCACCAACGACAGTGCGTATTTTCGACCGCAATGACTACTACAGCGTCCACGGGGTCGACGCAACCACGGCGGCACGAGAAGTGTTCAATTCTATCTCGAACATCAAGAAGATGGGGCTGGAACCCAACAAACTCGAATATTTAGTGCTTTCGAAGGGCAACTTTGAGATTCTGATCAAGAAACTCTTGTTGGTAAGACTGTTATTAAAATGCCGCATATAAAATAAGAGTTTATAGTAGATTAGATAGTATTAGTTCGTTTTGTTTTCACGAGCTTCCTTGAATCCAGAGCGTAACTGAGGATTCTAGAATGAATCACGAACGAAGCGAGGGAGTTACTAGAATCCTACGAAAGGGTTTTTTTATATTAATCTTATTATAGGAATCGATTTAATCACGCCCAAGACGAAGACACTTTTATGAGGACAACTCATTTAACACTACTATTCATGCTAAAACACATTAAATACTTAGTTAAAGTTTGGTAACGTGATTCGCGACATTCGATTTTTATTCGGCCTTCTAAACAGTTTAGTTCAAATTTCGAAGAATATCGGTACGCGGATCTTTTTGAGAAAATGTTGACCAAGGATGATCGAACTAAGAGATTTATTCGATTAGTTTAAATTTGTTTAAACATTGACCTCTTTCAGCGAATAGTTCTAAAATAACTTGGTTATAAATGCATGACGTATAAAGTGCGTTTTACGAGCATGAGCATGAGTGAGATAGAGTGTGAAAATATTATTGACTGGTGACTGTACTCCCCACGGACAGTTAAGGCTAGTTTTTTTTTGGTGACTGTAGTCACCATGGACTGTCTAGTGTCTAATAGTAAGTTTATTCATGTTGTTTTATATATTGGGTTATGCTAAATTATTACTTCTTTACTTTCTGCAGAGAAAGAAAAGAAATCCTAGATTGCTAAATATGGCAGAAACGTTTAGTTTTAAAAAGGGGTCATATTATTAACATATAGGTATTGATGAGAGTAAGTAGCATTCGTAGCAATCAATGTCAAAGTTTGTTATTGTATTTCTTATAACTTTATAAGGAAACATTTTTTTGTTTGTGTTTGGTTGTTTTCCTCAATGTTTTTTTCTGAGTTGCCGTGAACTCTTGAATATTCAAAGCTAGCCGATAGCCTTAGCTAGCAGCACTGATACAAAAGAACATTGAACTCTGCCCCTTTGAGGTTTGCAGCTGAGTGATTATTAAAAATTATGATTCGTGTTCTGAGTAATAGTAATATTTATTAAGAACTCGTATAAACAAGCGAAATAACCATAAAAATACGTTGCAGAAAACAATGAATTAAATTCAATATTACTAAAAGACCCACTGCAGGGCAAAGGCCTGCCCCAAATCCTTCCACTCAGTGCGTTATGCGCGATCTACCACCAATCTCTGAGGAAGGCGCCAGCGCTTTCTCGACCGACCTCGCCTGCGGCTATCAGCAGTGGGACGATTCAGGCTAAATAAAAAAAAAAAAAAAACTACTAAAAGTAAAAGTATTAAAACGATGTTTCTTTACTGTACGAAAAGAGACATAAATATTTGAAAACTCAAAATAAAACAAGTCATGGTCAGTAAATATCCCGATAAGACGGTAGGTACCTACCCCGAGGCGCACTAGCGCCGCCACCCATCTATTTTATATTTATTATATTGCGTTGAACAAAGGAAACTTCAAAATGTCATTGGGCAGTTTGTGGATACCTACTATAAGCTTTTTTTGACAACCTGATTGCGTCATCCACTCGCAGATGCCGTAATCAGAACATAACGTGTTATTAATTATGTATATTATATATATTTTTTAGTTATTAATTATATATATTTTTTAATATTTTATGTCAGTAGATATGCTAGTTTTATATTAGATATACATTGTATTACGTACTATAACCGTAGACTAAATAAGATCTCTTACTTTTACATGGTCTGAAATAAATGATCATTATCATTATTGACGACCGATGTGGCGCGGTGGGCGAAGGTCCGCCTGCGACACAGGAGGTTGCGGGTTCGATTCCCGCCTCGGAACAATTGTGTGTACGATCTGCAGATATTTGTTCCGGGTGTTCTGGTCGTTTTCTATGTATAATAAAAAAAATATCTATATATGTAATGTATTGTATTATGTATATCAGTTATCTAGTACCCATAACACAAGCTCTGCTTACCATGGGGCTAGATAATACTGTGTGAATTGTCCAGCAATATTTATTTATTTATTATTATTATAATATGTAAAGCAGTGGATAACATAGGCTGATGATGAAGCGATAGGATAATGCATACGCAGTCTATAATCTTGTCTCGTTTATTATAATTAGTTATCCAACTAAGAATGCACGTGACCTCGCCTTTATCAACGTTTCCAGTAGATGCTTGTAAACACATTGAACTTCAAAGCTATCCAATAGAATAGATAATGCTATTTCCGCTTTGATTTCTTGTCATATCTATCTATGTTTAACTTTTGTAACTTAATAATACGAGTGTTTTTTATAATAACACTCATCGTATTATAAAGTTTGAATATATTTTTGTTAATTCTTCACGCTAAAACATATGTATACTCTGCTAAAACTACGGAATGGAGTTCTAATAATAACTACCTACTACGGAATGGTTTGGATGGATGAATGGCTGTTTTTACTTCTTCGCGGTAAAACGACTGAATGGATCGGTCTGAAATTTTGCATAGATGTCCTAAGCCTAGAATAAAACATAGGGTACTTTTATTCCATAAATTTTCTTTGCAAGAATCAACGTTTTCTTTGCAAGAATCTGTCGTAAAATTAACTTACCTACCTACAGCAGTTTAGAACGTGTTACTATAATCTTACAAAACATTGTAGGACACAAGTTTCTACCCGCGGCTTCGCACGGGTTGTTTGTTTCTATGGAAAAGTTTAAAAGTTATTTATATCCCATGGGAACTGATTTATGGGATAAAAAGTAGAGCCATGTTTGATTTTAGGGTTAGGACTACATCTATACAACATTTCAGACCGATTTTATATATTAGTGTGATTATTAATATATATCATTTCTATTTTTCAGGTGAGACGTTACCGAGTGGAGATTTACATCTCCGAAGGATCAGTGAAGAACAACGACTGGTCGCTCCAGTACAAAGGCTCGCCAGGATCCCTGTCACAATTAGAGGAGGTGTTGGGAGAAACCCTTGGGGGCTCTGATGACAACTCGCCTTGTCTGATGGCTGTGCATATTAAAACTGATCCAGTTAGCAAAGTTAGTTAAACTATCACTAAAAGATACTTTAACAAAGGAATAGAAGAATATAAACAAATTCGATAGACCTAGTATTTACAAGCTTGTCGTGCAACACTCTTTTAGTAACTCGGCTCATCCCTTATTTTATCTTGTTACTATTATTATGCACTACTTTCTATCCGCTTCACTTGCGTTGTTGAAGGTTATTTCTATTTTATTTAACAATTAGGTTAGCCTCCAAAGAGTACACCAAAACTTACAAAGAAGGTATTGACATAATCTTACTAATATTTTAAACGTGAGACGTCACCGAGTGGAGATATATGTACATCTCCGAAGGATCAGTGAAGAACAACGACTGGTCGCTCCAGTACAAAGGCTCTCAGGATCCCTGTCAAAATTAGAGTAGGTGCTGGGCAAAGTGAGTTAAACTATTTATTTACAAGCTGGACGTGCAACACTTATCTTGTCTACTATTATTATGGACTAGTGTCTGCCCGCTTCGCTTGCGCTGTTGAAGGTTATTCCTATCCCATGGGTACTACAACATTTATCCTAGTGGACAGGGCATACTATAGTTTAGAAGAGTTTCTAAATGACAAATTAGATAGCCAATGTCGCTGATCCACACTTATAATATTTATTATAATTTTGATTTGAATCAATAAGTATTGGTAAAATTACCAAAGAAATTATAAAATTATTTATAAGAAACTCCTGCACTTAGATTTGGAACTATTTATATTACCTATTTTATTTTTCGTGTAATTTCGTTGTGTATTTTTCTTTGTTATCTTTGACATATAAGAATATTCTTATAAATAAAGAACTGAACTATGGTATTAAAATAACCAAAGTGGAAACCATTTTGAAACATGAACAATTGAACATACATAACGTAAATGTATCTTTATGCACGAATAAGTCTTTAAAATTTTTCGGGTTAATATTATAGCCTGTGATACTCACAAAAAACGTAACTTTCTATTGGTGAAAGAATTTTCAAAATCGGTCCAGTAAATCCAGAGATTACCCGCTACAACAAGCGTCCTATATTATAATATTACAACCTTACAAACGTCCTATATTATAATATTAGTATAAATTTTCAACCAAAATAACATTACTTTGTGGCTACCTTATTTTGGTAAAAAATCCCAATACGAAAATGCTAACACATCAATTCACTACCGAGACGTTTGTCAAAAGAAAATATTATATTATACTTATGACAAACGTCGGTAGTGAATTGATGCGTTAGCAGTCACAAAGTAATGTAGTCACGTTGAAAATCTATACTAATAATATAGGAGTTAAAGCTTGTAAGTATCATAAACCCTGTTTACATTTCAGGGCCGCCTCCTCGGCATAGCTTGCGTGACCGCGGCGGACTATCAGATGTGTATCGCGGAGTTCACGGACGATGATCTCTTGACTGAGCTGGAAACTATCACCGTACAGATGGCGCCTTCGGAGTGCCTTGTTCCGGCTTCTGATCATGATGATGTGAGTAAAAGATTTTTATTTTGCTAGGACAGAGACGAATCCTACTAATATTATAAACGCGAAAGTTTGTGAAGATGTAAGTATGTTTGTTGCTCCTTCACGCAAAAACTACTGAATGAATTTTGATGAAACTTCACAATAATATCAGACTTACTTATCAGAATAAGACAGCCTACAATTCATAAAGATATATTGTATATTATCCAAAATATCTATCACCACGCGGGTGAAACCGCGGGGCGCAGCTAGTAGAATATATATTCTCGCATAAATTAACCTTAAATTAACAGAGAAACTGACAAAATCGGTCACATCTCACCATGTGCTATGGTAGAGTGGATCATACCATGGCGCTGGTCTTCCGTGGAGACCGTGTACCGACCGATTTGAGTTACATACGACCTAATAAAGTAAACAAAGATAATGTAAACTAGAGAATAGGATAAAATTTGGACTATGATGCTATCCGAACTCAATGTGGAAGGTTTGTTTACAAACCACGATACAAAAAACTGAAATTCACTTGCTTGGCGTGCGTTTTAGATATAATTGTACGCAATAATGGTGCATTTAATGCTGGGCCGGTAGCCTATTTATGTTCTTTCCGTTAATATTAGTTCCTACTTTGTATTGTTTGATTTTGTGAAAAATACCTAAACATTTTCTATTCTATTCAACATATATTGAAGGAACGATCTCAAACCGATAAGTAACATTACTTATCGGTTTGAGATCGTTACGTAAATGGCTTATAAATGACTCGGGAACAGAATTTATTTACAGCTTGGATCAATCTGAAGACAGGGCGCTATGGCACTCAATAGGAGAGGCCTATGTCCAGCAGTGGACTAACGTAGGCTGATGATGATGATGAAATAGACATGATTAATATATTTTAAAACAGAAATACATTTTAAAATGAAACGTGTAGTTCTGGACATCAAACAAACGTACAAACTTTAATGTCTTTAATGTTTTGTATGGCACAAAATCAACCATTCCACATTATAAGGTTTACCAATTGTAATACTTTTACATTTACATTTTTCAGTACAAAGCCCTCAAGAAAGTAATGGAACGCACAAACGTAACAGTAACTAAGCAGAAGAAGTCGGATTTCTCGAAGGACGGACTTATTCAAGACTTGAACCGACTGCTCAAGTTTAAAGACAGCCAGCAACAAGACGCCAACGTGTTCCCTGAGACTAAGAGCGAGATAGCAATGAGCAGCTTGGCTGCGGCTGTCAAGTATCTTGCATTGCTGACTGAAAACACTAATTTTGGGCGGTAAGTCTTAGTCATAAGGCAGATTTTGCAAAGACAGCCACCAATAGACGCTAAAAGAATGAAAAAATAAACAAATTAATTACCTAAACATAAATAATTAAACAATTTCCATAAACAAAGTATTATTATAGTGGGTATGTTATGTACCCAGTAGTCTAGTAGTGCACATAATTAACCCTGGCAGAGTACGCCACAATTTTGAGAAATCATGTAACGCCAACTGCCGACCGTAAAGTAGAAACGGACAAAAAAGAGATGAACTTATCATATCAATTTGTTTACAGCTTCCGCCTCTCAACCATACAACCAGATTGTTTCCTCCACCTGGACGCCGCGGCATTATCAGCTCTGAACGTGCTACCAGAGTTGGGAGACGCGAGCCGCGCACCTTCTAGAAGTATCTACGGACTGCTGGACAGGTGCCGCACGCCACAGGGAAAACGGTATTTAACACAACGAAGATATAAGAATATTCTTATCAATAAACTGAATTGAACTGAACTGAACAACATTTTCTGAAGACTTTGTACCCAAAGGGAGCAACTGAACACTCATCATCAGCCTGTACTAGTACTGCTGAATTTATATCTCTCCTAATGAGTTGGCACTCCATAGCGTGCCCGTCTTCAGCTTTTCGCGTCAGTAGAAGAAATTTGAGCTACCGGTCAACCAATCACAGCTGCGATTGCAGTTGTGTAGCATTTATAATAAATTCTTTATTTCAGACTTCGTAGGTACACAGTACAGTAATAATAATTAAAAAGTTACATGAATCTACAAAAAAAGCATTCAATTAATTAAACAACACAATAATCAAACGAAGGAAAATTAAAAAAAATTACAATAATTATTTGGCAATACGAACCTTATGAATTGAATTTATTTGTTTACAGTCTGCTATCCCAATGGCTGCGCCAACCACTCCGAGACATAAACCTGATCAACGAGCGGTTGGATATCGTAGAGCTACTGGTCAACCAATCACAGCTGCGACTGCAGTTGTATGAAGAACATCTACGGAAGATACCAGACTTGCAAGCGTTGGCCAGGCGACTATCACGGAAGAAGGCTAGTCTACATGACTGCTATAGGATTTATCAGGTGAGGAATGGGCCGACAATGGTGTCAGAATTCAGATGTCACCAAATCGAAACCAAACTATTTGATAGCACTATAATGTTGTCCTATCCTTCAGAGAAACTCCGAGCATATCTCTGTCCATAGCTCGCTGAGTGACTTTGAACTGGTGGACCAGCCCTATCGTGAGTGTCAATGCAGATCGTTATTTCTCTACATCGAATTAGAATTAAGCAATGTGTGTGTACCCTGAACCTTGTTATGTCGATTTATTTGGAGTATTATTCGTTTATTATGCTATTTCTTTTCCAGGCTATAAACAAACTCCCCTCCCTCCTACAATGCCTGGCTGAGGCTGATAACGCGACTGCGCACTCCTCTCTAACGGAGCCGGTAGCAGAGCTTCGTGACGACTTGCGCAAGTACACGGAGATGATCGAGGCCACCGTGGATATGGACGCGGTGGACAGAGGTACAGTTAAACAAACTCCCCTCCCTCCTACAATGCATGGCTGAGGCTGATAGCAAAGATATATATATTCATACTTATCCATACTATTATTATACCACCTGTAAATTCGAAAGTTACTGTCTTTGTCTAGATGTTACCTTTTCATGCCTAAACAGCTGATGACATTTGACAGAGATGTTGACGATATCCCTGCGACGGACATGGCTCAATTTTATTCTAACTAGGATTTTATATTAATCCCAATTGAAAAAAAAAATATTTACCTTAAAACCAATATCCACGATATAGCCTATAAAGTACGTTTATTAATCATCATCGTCATCAGCCTTTATTAGTCCACTGCTGGACATAGGCCTCCTCCAATGAGCGCCAAAGCGCCCTGTCTTCAGCTTGACGCGTCCAGCATCTACCTGAAGTCTTTCGCAGGTCGTCATCCCACCTGGCCGGAGGGCGAAGCATAATAATAATAACTTATGTGTAATTGGTAACTCCCCAGGCGATTACCTAGTGAAGCCATCGTTCGACGAGCAACTACAATCACTGAGGGAACAGCTCGAGACTCTACAGGCTTCTGCCGAGAAGGAGCTCAGCAAAGCTGCGAGAGATCTCAACTTAGACGCTGGCAAGACGATCAAATTGGAAAGTAACCCACAGAACGGATTCAACTTTAGGTAAGCGAACCAACTTAACTTTATGGTGGTTAATTTCTAGACTAGTGCGGGAAAATAATATATTTTCCGGTGTTAAATATTTTCTGCGCCTTACGAGCTCAGCAAAGCTGCGAGAGACCTCAACATAGATGCCGGGAGACGATCAAATTGGAAAGTTACAGATTCAACTTTAGGTAAGCGAACCAACTTGAAGGTGGTTAATTTCTAGACTAGGGCGGGAAAATCATATATTTTCCGATGTTAGTAGTTAGTAGTAGCTCTATAGCTAGCGGGTAAGTAGTTTTGCTCCAAAATGAGAATCTTTAAGAATTTGCCCCATAAATCGGTTCCCATGGGATAGAATAATCTTCAAATTTTTCCATAGAAAAACGCGTGCGGAACCGCGGGGAGAAACTAATGATTTTTAATAACATGTATTATTCTGTCCCTACAGGGTAACATTGAAAGAAGAGCCAGCGCTTCGTGGTATGAAGAAATACACCATAATAGACGCAGTAAAGGGCGGCGTGCGCTTCAGAAGTAACGCGTTGGAAAGAATTACTGAAGACTACATTCAAACCAAGGCCAGCTATGAGAGGGAGCAGGACAAAGTTGTGGCCGAAATTGTTAATATTGCTGGTAAGATAGTATTATTTAATTACTAGTTTCTGCTCGCGGCTTCGCACGCGTTGTTTCTATGAATACGTTTTAAGGTTATTTCTATCCCATAAGAAGTAATTTATGGAATAACTAGCGGCCGTTCCCGGCTTCGCACGGGTATTTGTTATTATACACATAATTTATTTAAATGTTTGTGTGCATGTTTTACTATAAAAAATACAATAAAATATTAAAAAAAACTATTCTGCAGTAGAAAATATATCACTGTTAGATCACCGACTGTGAAGCTAGGCTCAAGCAGTCAATGACTAGGGCTGTAGAAAAAGTAACTTCCTGACGATGCGTGCCGAGTCCAGGAGTACCGTCTTTTGGATCTGGCCCTTGATCTAACTACCTAGCGATGATACTTCCTAGATGTTGATGGAGGCTCTTCGCTATTACGCCGTTAACCGAAACGACTATTGGGACGATGGTCGCTGAAACTACATCCCACATGCTGACAACCATGTTAGCCAAGTCAAGATATTTACTAAGTTTATCTTTCTCAGCTCTAACGAGGTTAGGTTAGGTCCGCCTGTGAAGGCCTCTAGTTTTAAATAATTTACCTAGCTATGTTTTTATTTCATATCCCTTTTCACTTGTTGGCGCAGAGTTTTAAAAATTAGTTTTATGATTATTGCAATTAAATCAATATATCTTTCTCTTTCAGCCGGCTACTCAGAGTGCCTATTCTGCCTATCACACATCCTAGCCCGTTTGGACGTTCTGGTATCATTCGCCGTCGCAGCTTCCACGGCGCCCGCGCCGTATTGCCGTCCCGTTCTAACTGAGAGCTTGGATAAATTGGAGATGACTGAGTTACGGCATCCTTGTCTTGAGGTGCAAGATGGAGTGTCTTATATACCTAATGATGTTAAATTTGAACGAGGTAAGTCGAGTATAAGAGCTTTTCCAGAAAGGCAGACCTCCAAAAAAGGTCACCTCCTCAAAGGTCAGAACCTTTGTCGACCTGGTGTGGCGCGGTGGGCGAATGTTCGCCTGCGACACAGGAGGTTGCTGGTTCGATTCCCTCGGGACAAATGTTTGTACGTTCTGCAGATATTTGTTCCGATTGTTCTGGTCGTTTTTCTATGTATATCAGTTATCTAGTACCCATAACACCAGCTCTGCTTAGCTTGGGGCTAGATGATGCTGTGTGGATTTTCCCGTATTATTTAATTATTTACGCGCGTAATTCGCGTGGACACCTATTGGCGCCCAGTACCTCGCTAACGTCCGTGTGAATTCGCGCCTAACGATTCGCGGCGAATGCGCTCCTTATGAACAAAGTCAAAGTGTTTCTTGAAAAGATAACCTCACTATTATATTTTCGTTGATGACAAAGGGTAGGTCTGATTATCTTACAAAGAACACCAGCCCTCAGGGTCAAACTCCACCAAAGATGATGCGCGGAGAAAAGATGTATTTTAAACAACCAATAGAACTTCTTTATTCATAGACCCTCATACCTAGCCCTACTAATATAGGCAAAGTTAGCCATCTATGCAGTGAGTTTTTTGGTATGGGATTTGGTCCAGCGCCTCAACCGTGCGGACAACGCAAACTACGCAAATCCCATACAAACTGTAACATCTATACTATCGAGAAACCAAACTCTGGGATCTGAAACTAATTTAAATACATATTTTCCAGGTTCATGCCTTATGCACATCGTAACAGGCGCCAATATGGGAGGCAAATCAACATGGATGCGGTCCTGCGGCGCGGCCGTTGTAATGGCACACGCAGGCTGCATGGTCCCCTGCAAGACTGCTGTCCTGCCGAGGCTGAAGGCGCTCAGTGCCAGGATCGGTGCCGCTGACTGCGAGGATAAAGGACAGAGTACTTTTATGAGGGAGATGATTGAATCTGCTGCTATTTTGCGGGTATTTAATAATATATTAATATAATATAAATTAAAAATTTAAACACAGAAGGAAAATGCTGTCATAGTATCTGACAGGTTTCCTTAGTCGACTCTTATGACATCAACCGGCTGAATAAGAGGGATCGACTCTTAACATTGTTGTACACCTGAAAAGCACCGCTGCAAGACAGTACAAAAAATGGTAAAGGTACTAGATGACTGATATACTTAACACAATACATTACATAGATAAAAAAAAATATTATACATAGATAACGATCAAAACACCCGGAACAAATATCTACAGATCGTACACAATTGTCCCAAGGCGGAAATCGAACCCGCAACCTCCTGCATCGCAGGTGGACCTTCGCCCAACGCGCCACAGAGGTCGTCGATATTAAAGGTAGCAGATGACAGACAGCTCGTAGACCATTACGTTTCAAGCTTGTTGGAAGCCATTTTGTTACTGTAAAATGTATCTAAAGGTGATTATACACATTTTTGTGATCACGCACATTTTTGTGCTGGGTAGTAGCTTGTTAGTGCGCCTTTGATCTGCAAAAACCTTCACGCCGCAACTGCCTCTGCTACTTGCATTCATTATTCCTTAATTCATGTGTTTTATTTCCCTTTTCAGACGGCTACGCCTGACTCTTTAGTTCTGATCGACGAGCTCGGTCGAGGAACTTCTACGTATGAAGGCTGTGGGATAGCCTGGGCCATTGCTGAGTACGTTTAAAAAATATGTTTTTGTACTTATTTAACTTAATCTGTCCTGAATAAATATAATACTGCAGGCAGGGCCACTTTATGCCTTTTCTAAAAGTGACAAAAAAGTATATCGTTAATGATAAGATTTGAATAAAATTTGAAACTGACTGATTCAAGAATTAGAAATAGGTACTCTCAAAACAAATTAGAGGTTCTGGGTTCAACAGAATAAAACAATTATAACGGGAATTGCACCGATTCGTTTGGGATTGATATTGGATCATTTGAGCTACCTGTAGAGAATGTTTAAAATAACAAAGTGAAATTGTCATTGGTGGTTTTGAACTTAAGTTTCTCTTGTCTAAACTATTTATTACCTAGTGGAATCAAATTATTTATGCTTTTTTTTCAAACACATTAAAAACAGACTCATGACATGAAAAAAAAGAAATCTTATTTTGCATTAGCTAATTGCATTCATCATCATCATCATCAGCCTATATTAGCCCACTGCTGGACATAGGCCTCCCCCAATCAACGCCATAGCGCCCTGTCTTCAGCTTGACGCATCCAGCATCTACCTGCAGTCTAGGAATCAAATTATTTATACTTTTTTTCAAACACATGAAAAACACAGTCATGTCATGACATGACAAAAAAAGAATCATAATTATTTTATGTGCCTAGTAAATAATTTCTCATTTTCCTTTTCAGGGAACTAGCAACGAAAGCCAAATGTTTCTGCCTGTTCGCAACCCACTACCACGAGCTGACCCGCCTCGCGAGCCTCCACCTGCGCGTGATCGTCAACTCTCACGCGCAAGCGGATGTGGTGCGCGACCAGCTGCTACTGCTGCACAGGATAGCCCCCGGGGCGGCCACGCAGTCTCTAGGCCTCCACGTGGCCAAGTTGGCTGACCTGCCTGCTTCTATTATTCAGGTTAGCGTGGGATTATCCAATATTATTAATAACTTTACGGAAGATGGACTATAGTCATTACAGACGCTCAAAGACAAAGAGGCATACAAAAATCTTTGAATTTTACGATAGCCGGGAAGGATTCAACGTTCTTGAGTGGAGACCATGACTCGGCCTACGTAGTGTAAGATGCCCTCTGGCCAGGTGGGCTGAAGACCGGCGAAATCTGCTGGCATATGCTGGATGGACAAACTGAAGATAGAACGCTATAGCGCTTATTACGGGAAGCCTATGTCTAACAAAAAGGCTTCTAAAATGTTTTAACCAATTTGACTTGTTTATAGGAGCAAACAAAAACCTAAATATTTTTATCCAGAAAAGTGCTGATGTGTCCTAAGAAAGTATCCCTGTACCTACCTCCTGGTTGTCTCAATACATACAGTGGGACCAATCCAACCAATTTATACTAATTATTATAAAGAGGAAAGGTTTGATTTTTTGTTTGTATTGAATAGGCTCCGAAAGTACTGGACCGATTTAAAAAATTATTTCACCGTTGGAAAGCTACACTATCCCCGGTGAACAAAGGCTATATATTACATTTTCAAAAAAGTTAGGGATCCGTACCCTGCGAAGCCGGGAAGGTCCGCTAGTACAGAATAAAACACTACAACTTTTGTTACATTTCTTTCAGTATGCAGAGGAAAAACAAGCGCAGCTCGAAACCAACCTGTTTGAAGTGGAATCTTCCCTCAAGTCCCAAGAAACTGCAGAAGGACAAGACTTGATATTGAATTTCCTTCGAAAGTGTAAACAGATACAAGAATCTGCAACGTCGGACCAAAACATGATGAATGAAATCAACAAACTGAAGGTGCAGCTGCGTCAGCAGAACAATAAATACGTGGAATCGCTTATGGCCTGATTTGTGTTACCTAAATATTTTTTTGTAATAAACTGTTATTTCTATTACTATATTTGTTTAATAATTAATATTTGCCCAGCAGTGGAATAATATACCATTAATTTGACTGGACCTTGTTCAAAACTTTTTAATGAGAATGCCCCGTTGTTTCCCGCCAGAATATTCAAATTTTATTGGAAATAGCATTGACTTCCGCTAGTTGTCACCAATAAGAGGTCTCCACACCACCTAGTAGGCGCGACAGTGGCGCCGATAGTTTGTACTTTTGAGCGCCATGATCTTTTATCTCATTGGCGTCTTGTTTCCCGCCTAATACGGACGTGCTACTTTTCTTTACGTAGCACAACTAAGCACGCTGCTCAGCAGGCTTTGAAGAAATATTTAAAAGTGCATACAATACAATTAGCAAAGAATTGTTTAAAAGTGCACAAATTTAAAGGTTTGATGAAAGTGCATACTGCGTAAGTAACTTTTCTTTATCTACCTTACACTTTCTATAAAGTGTTAATTTGCGAAATAAGTTTCGGAAATTCCTTTTGGATTCTTTAATCCAAGATGATACGTGTTGTTTGTTAGTCGATAGTTATTACAAAGCTGACGCTTCAACTACCTCGCACGAGGTAGTACCTGCGCGAGTTATTTTTTGTGAATTTTATTTCGAATAAAACAGCGCGTGCTCCCGGCACGTGGTAATTTTTATTATATTTTTTACGTTAGCTGAGGCTTGTACAACTTAACACGTGGTATTTCCGCTATTTTCAGCGTGAATTTTTAGCAAACGAGAATTTAACGGGTTACCGTTCGATAATTTTGTGTTCCGGTTATGTTGGTTTTTGGTTTTGTTTGCTAAAATAATTATTTTTCCAGCATGGAGAAAAGACGATAAAATTGTATAAATTCTGACCACCAAAATCATAGAATCACGTGGACATCTGGAGAAAGTGTTCGACATAGAAAATAAAAATCGTGAGTAATTTTAAACTTTTTAATTTGGGCATTGTGGGCCATGAACGCCTACGTAGGGCGTTGCCCATACTTTATACTCGGCAAACAACACGTGGACCTCAACCTGGCTGGTATATGTACGTACATAAGCTGGTATAAGCCAACATATACTCAAAATATTCCTACTGCTGAACATAGAGCGTTCCACATCGTATGACGTTGAACGCTCGTATGATAAACTTGGGTGTCCACGTAGTTCTTTCTAGCTTTCAGAATCAAATGCCCTCTCAACAAAAGTAAGATTTCTGAATCGTCTGATAAAGTAAAATTTGTTGGTGTCAAAAAATGTTTGGCTACCTACCACATTTTATTGGTGTTCTAGAATTCTCCCGAGGAGTTTCGTAATAATGTTGCCTAACCTATTCACAGCCCACCCACGGATTCAAGCTGTTTTTGCAAAGGCACTTAAAATGTTAATATAGGTTGGCAGTAATAATATTTCTTTCAGAAGTTTTTACATATTGTGTGCAATTTTTGCCTACTGATTGTAGCCATCCGATCAGCTGTGTGTCAGTCCTGAAATAATTTAATAAATAAAAATAAACTCTCAAGTCAAGTCGTCGCTTGACAAGAGATGATAAAAGGATAAAATAAAGAAATAATGAGGATGAATATGAAGAAACGATTTGTAAGCAACACACCTGCCTCTTGCAAGTAATAAAAGAAACTCTCGCAGGGTTCGTTTTAGCGCCCTCGCAGGGCTGCAATGGCAAATATTGTCATGGGCACTTGCAAGTATTTATTTTAAAAAAACCCTCGCGGGGTTATATTAAGCGCCCTCGCAGGGCTGCATTAACACATGAAATTCGGCCGCACCGAATACGTTCCAGCTATTATATTATCATGGACATGATGATTATTTCCCGGACAACGAGTCCAAAGGTATATTTTTCTTCTGCAACAACGTAAGTATGACATGTGTTCATATGAACGGAAAAGGGCTAACTGGTTAGTTTTTGGGAAAATTAAGTAATCGTGGAGCAAGAACCACTTTGATAAATATATCCCATGGTTTCGCGAACTTATTTATAGAACTTCCAGGAAAGCTACCTATATCAATATGATTCGGATTTTGCATACCTACACTAAGATTACGTATATGTACTAAACGGAAGTGTCGCTCGTGGTGCATATCCACGAGTGATACAACAAGGGTATCGCGTACCTATTTTCAAGAATTTCCAGGAAGGCTGACTAATATATATATGATTCGGGTTTTGCATACCCACACCAAGAGTAAGTATTAAATGGAAGCGTCGTGGTACATATCCACTAGTGATACAACAAGGGTATCGCGTACCTATTTTCAAGAACTTCCAGGAAGGCTAACTAATATCTATAGTATTCGGGTATTGAATACCAACACCACGAGTAAGTATTAAATGGAAGCGTCGTGGTGCATATCACTAGTGATACAACAAGGGTATCGCGTACCTATTTTCAAGAACTTCCAGGAAGGCTAACTAATATCTATATTATTCGGGTATTGAATACCCACACCACGAGTAAATATTAAATGGAAGCGTCGTGGTGCATATCACTAGTGATACAACAAGGGTATCGCGTACCTATTTTCAAGAACTTTCAGGAAGGCTAACTAATATCTATATTATTCGGGTATTGAATACCCACACCACGAGTAAGTATTAAATGGAAGCTTCGTGGTGCATATCACTAGTAATACAACAAGGGTATCGCGTACCTATTTTCAAGAACTTCCAGGAAGACTAACTAATATTTATATTATTCGGGTATTGAATACTCACACCACGAGTAAGTATTAAATGGAAGCTTCGTGGTGCATATCACTAGTGATACAACAAGGGTATCGCGTACCTATTTTCAAGTACTTCCCGGAAGGGTAACTAATATCTATATGATTCGGGTATTGCATGCCCACTATGTATTAAATGGAAGCGTCGTGGTGCATATTCACTAGTTATGCAACAAATTCCACGGTATCGCATACTTACTTACTACTACTTACTATTTTATGACTACTTATTGATTAACTGATAAATTGCGCAACGCAGCGACAACTGATTATGTTATGTCCTTGTACAGGCAATGAAAATACCTTACGCTAAGCATTGGGGTTGGACTTGGATTCAACATAGTTTAACCCAGAGTTACTATTATATATTATTTCTCTCGGATCGGTAACCTGTATGCAGTGAGAGTTTAAGGAAAGGATTAAATAATATTTCTAGGGATTCATGCAGGTTCATGAGATCGCAGCAATGAATGTAAGGCTTATCAATTATCATATTGAGAAGTTATTCAGACCTACCTTAAAAATTTTGTTGCGTACCAAACTTTTCGCGTGGAAGAGAATAGGTCAAAAAACTATCTACCCTCAATTTTATTTTGTTCTTTTTGCCACCCAGATATGAAAGACTAGTAGGACACGTCAAGTAATCATAGGAAACGTAAAGCAATGAAAATGAATGCTGGTTTACCTACCCACATTAAAAATATGTAGAATAATAAGACACTACCTACATTTGTGTCCATTTTAGTCTGAACAATTAAATATGACGAATTTATTAAATTGTTGGTCTTGCCAATAATAAGTTTTTAGCCTATGTAATACAGTTGCAAAGGTATCTCTGGCTTTGTATTGAATCCGTCTATGTATAGAGTTGTGATTGTGACAATGGCCGGACTGAGTACGGTAATACCTTCCGTGCTTATTACGATTAACTACCCTCTTTATACTTATTATCTTCGGTAAAAATTCATAGTCGTTTGCGTTGTATGATATGTTGTTGATAGGCTAATACTCGGTAATGTTTAGATGTTTTATGTACCTGCATTATGCTAAGTATGAGAAAGTCATCAAAACATTAACTTAGTACCCACGGCCTATGTCCTTGACGTGCGGAGCTGTTTGTTTAGTACCAGCGAACCAATATTATAATAACGTGTAATCGGGTGGTCTTTCCCTCAACATATGTGACAAGAGTGACGAATACATCTGCAAATAGAGTGCCTACACTACATTGAAACAAATAACGTTTGTGCTGGTTTGTGAACTACACTGGTTGTAAGATGCAGGATATCTAGTGTCTAATAGTTACCATCATGCATCATAATGTTATTTATTGACGACAGGATAGGAATCTCTTCATAAAGTTTGTACAATAACATGCTTTCTATATCCTGTTGGCCTTTTTCAAAATAAATAGCTGAAGCTATCTGATCCGTAAGATTCTTACGC
Organism: Eupithecia dodoneata; assembly: GCA_947044415.1. Taxonomy (NCBI): domain Eukaryota; kingdom Metazoa; phylum Arthropoda; class Insecta; order Lepidoptera; family Geometridae; genus Eupithecia; species Eupithecia dodoneata. The sequence continues at coordinate 6,590,334 of OX345665.1, forward strand.
TTTTACAGTTGGAAATATATGCAAATGTTATCTCAACAACTGTTGTATTCCAAACAAAGTGGGGGGGAAAACTTAATTAATTATTGAAATCTAAGAATAAAACATCCCATATCTGGGCCTCTTAGATGAGCAAAGCTCCGCTACAATTGAAAAGGTTTATCGAGTACCTACCTACTGTGTTGGATTAATAACCTATTTGAGTTAAAATGGTTTAATCGACCATACAATCTTCAGAGATGGCCAGGGCAGTAAATTTATTTTGGATCAAAATATTTACTTTTGTATGAATTAAAGGACATATTAAATTAAACGAATGTTCGTGAACCGTTTCTAAAAGAAATTCAGCCATGACCGCCGCGGTCTTATTTAACGGATACTATGATAATGTATTGTTTTAAGTTTATCAGTAAACTAGTACCAATTACACAGGTTCTGCTTAGCTTGGGGATAGCATAGAATCTATCCTCATCTATCCGATAGATGATACTGTGTGAACTGTCCTGAATTCATTGACTATAATATAATAGTATTACGTAGTGGTCTATAATATACATAATACTACAGGTTTAACCTATCATGGCATGGAAGTAGCACAGAGTAACAATTTTATTTTTCAATAAATTTAATGACTTTTCCCTCGAACTTTTCGAACCAGTCACAACAAGACATTTGGATGTCTACATGTTATGTTTTAAATATTGCTAAGTTTTGTTTTTGGGCATAAGTGTGTTACTTATGTCATCATCATCAGCCTATGTCAAATCCACTGCTAGACATAGGCCTCACTTAATGTGCGCCATAGCGCCCTGTCAGTTACTTATGTATTTAGTTTGAATGTCATAATGTCTAATTTGCATTCAAACCTGTATAGTTTACTATAATAACTTTTATTTTAGTAAGTTCACATTGGCGTTAAGTGTCTCCACCACCACCAGGCGATAACAAACATCTCTCATTAAAAAGTTTTGAACAAGGTCCAGTCAAATTAATAGAAGCGTTTTACATAAAATAAAACGCATATTAATTTACTTACCTTGTTCAAAACTTACATTTTAAATCTTGCCTGGTGATATTCGACGCAATGAAATAAAAGATCATGGCGCTCAAAAGTACAAACTATCGGCGCCACTGTCGCGCCTACTAGGTGGTGTGGAGACCTCTTATTGGTGACAACTAGCGGAAGTCAATGCTATTTCCAATAAAATTTGAATATTCTGGCGGGAAACAACGGGGCATTCTCATTAAAAAGTTTTGAACAAGGTAAGTAAATTAATATGCGTTTTATTTTATGTAAAACGCTTCTATTAATCCGTTGATAATGTGAGCTAGTGTTTTTGTAGGGTATTAGGACACTTGATTTTTATTGACTCGATAAAATTTACATACACCATACAAAACTAAGCGACTAGGCTGCTGATTGCCCGATTTTCTTTCAGCCATATATCATGTCTTGGTCTCTTAAATAAGGACCCCATTAATGAGGATCTCTTGCTGGCCTTTTAAAGATTATTAGAATACTAGCTTTTAGTTTTTCTAGGGTAAAAGTAGGCTACAGACACAGTATACATATGGACAGTATGGAAACTAAGCCTAGTCACAGCCTAGTTCATGAAAAAAGTACAGTACGCTCCATTATAGCACTAGGCTTGTAACTTTTCTTGTTTTTGATATATATTTTTTTATTAAGACGGTTTTTTTCTGTAGTGATCTATCAATGGAAATGAAATAACTAGCTTACTAATGTGGTCTGGTATAATATAATAATATCTTTGTCTGGTCGAAGCGACGTGTGACCCGAGAGCTGGTGAGTATGTTGCGCAGCGCATCAACATTGCCATACAGCTGGCAATGCAGTCAGCGTCTTGGGGACGCTTCCGACTGGTATTGACATGGATTAATTGAGTTACCTGTAGATTGTTTACAAGTCTGCAGTTAGGTCAATTGTTTCAATTGTAAATATTAGGTCTAATTAGTTTAATGTCCTTTGTTAATAAAGGATCTGCTTACAAATACAATTTAAATAGGTAATCTCTGGCTCATGAGCGGCTGCGAACCGTGCCGCATTTCAATCTGAAAATACGTGTGATACCTAGTAATTAAAAAACCATTAAGTACTTAATAAATATCTTTATTCTTAATGATTACAATTTATTCACAGAGAAGTACTTGCGTCTACTGCGACACTTTCGGAATTCTTTATTATTGAATTTTATTGTATAAAATATTCTCATTCTAATGAACAGCTTTTTTAAATAAACTATTGGGAAACAGGGACAGGGTACTGTGAAACTGATTTTATCTATTTCTTCGTAAATTAGTTCAGCTACTTTGCAGTTTATGTGTTCTCTTTTAAAGTAACAACGAAAAATTTCATCCATTTTCTCGACATATTGAACAAAATCATCTGATGGTGTAACTAGCAAACTTCGGTTAGTATATATGCTGTACTCTCTGTATCTAATGTAGTGACTTTCTGAACTAAAGTTATTGGCGGCTTGATTTGGTTTTATGTATGATTTCAGAATTTGACAATTGTTGTGACGTTCTCCGCATTTTTTCAGAAGAAAACTACATACATAAAAAAGCGAATTTGTTTCGGCAATATCTATTTGATTATATTCTGAGCTCATAATTTGAACATTGTTGTCTGGGTCTTCATTGCTCATACCGGGAGTTTCTTCCTCATCATGTGACGTTTCGTCATTCAATTGACTCAACGCGCTGGTCTGTATAAGGAGTTTTCCCAAATCATCTTCACAATTGCCTGCTTTTGGAGGTTTTATGATGTAGGAAAAAATCATTTTTTGAAAAGCAGATATAAATTGTCTACTCGTGGGTTCGGTAGCCAGACCATTTTTGGTTCGAATTTGTCCGAAAAAATTTTCAAGCACATCCTGATTGAGGCTCCTTGTAAGCAAAAACGTGCAGCCTCCCGACTTTAAATCTTCAAAAAGCATTAAAATAGAAGTAATTGTTACTTGAAAACCGTATATAAACTTAACAGATGCAGTAACATTTTTTCCATTTTTCGGATTGATTAATTGTAGATGCTGAAAGAAAGTTAACATTTCATTGAAAAAAATTATCTGCGATTCTTTTCCACAAAATGCTCTTCTGTGTTCATAATTATCATTTAGATTTGATGAGTTTAATGCATCAAATATATTGTTCATTTTTCTTATGAGTTCAGCAGTGTCCCTCCCGGATTCTTCAATTTGATTAAAATCTACGTAAGTGGATATACCAGCTGCAACAGAATTGCTTAAAAGTTCAGTAGTATAGCGAACTTCCATTTTTTCAAACTTTGTTGGATAGATGTGACTGTTTGTCAATTTATGTGCAAGTTTGAAGTTCTTTTGTTTATCATTCTCATAAAATTTGACGATGTGCTCGTATTTAGCAACACGATCCTGGAAATGGAAGTCGTAGGACATCAAATTGTTGCGGACCAATTTAATGAGATTGGGTGCATCAAAAATATAATATATTTTTCTGTCATTCATAAAGAAATATGGCCGCTCTATGGTAACAGATCTTTTTTTTGCTATGTTAAATAGATCAGATCCGATGCCGGAGACAAATAGTTTAATGTTAAGTCCTATCTCAAATAGTTTTTCCAAAAGTTTATTAATCCATTTAGCTATCTCGTCATACTTTCTACATTCGGAGATAAATGCAAATCCCACGGGTTGCTTCCAATTGATAAATATCCCACGAACCATCACAACCAAAGCATTTTTTGCAGGTTCCGGTGACTGTACTCCATCGACCTCATGAAAGCCTATAATTTTATCTTGCTTTATGTCATAACATAAATTAGCCTTTAAACTCATGGCATCAATAACAACTGAGCAGTTCTTTTCCATTTCATTCATGGCATCAACTTTAGTTTTCAGAAGTGACATAAGTCTGTCATTTATTTTAGTTGTTACTGGTATGCCATGTTCACATAATGTTCTTGGACTTGGAAGACATATAATACTTTGCAGTAACCGGTAAGCTTGCGGACTGTTATAATATAAATTCAAGCAAAACATTTTGTAATTTTGGTCATATCTATTTCCGGTATAATTAAATTTTAAGTGAGTCTGTGCTTTTACCAACACAGCTAGCTCTTTCGTCAGAAATATGTCACACAATTCTTGGAATTTATCTCTTTGATATTTTTCAGTTTTATTATCAATTTCATATTTTTTTATTTTTTTTCTACTTTCTAAAAGATCTGGTTGTAGTTTTCTTTTCCGCGGCGTGTCCAATGAAAGACATCTGGTTTGACTACTGTCACTCGCTGATAGTATAACATTTTCTTCTGTCTGTGTACAGCTTTCAACCAACTTCGGAGCTTCGGTTCCGATTAACTTTTGCACATCTTCTATTTGTAAATCTGGTAGATGAAGAGATGGTACTGAATTGATTTTAAGCTTTTTGCGATTTGATCCCTTTAGAATATCCATAGCATTAAAATGTTCTTCACAAACAGTATAGTTTTGTGGATTTTTGTTCATCAAATCTTCCCGAGATATCAAGCGAAGCCATTGGGAACGTCTGAAAAAGGTAACAAATTTTATGTTGACATTTTCATCAGGAGAGGTGTAGGTGTTGCAATCTGTTTAATTAACAAAAAGTTCAAGATGGTGGCCACTTTTACAACTCAGGAGGAAGGTAAACAACAACTTTTGTAAAAAAAAATACTGTCCTATTTTATTTCGGTACATTTAGACCGCGGCTACAACACCCTCGAAAACTAAGAAAAAGACACCCATGAAGAAAAAGTCGATAATTTATTGCAGCCACCATCTTGGATTCACATTTTGACAGCAGTATCGGTTTCAGCACCCTCAAAAACCATAAAAACGACACCCATGACGGAAAAGTTGATAATTTATAGCAGCCGCTATCTTGGATTCACATTTTGACAGCAGTATCGGCTTCAACACCCTCGGAAACACACATTGGTTTAATTAGTAGGTTCTTATGTATATATTAGTATCACAATGTGAACGTGAACCCTATACCCCCACAACAAGTGGAAGGCAGACCGAGGTTGTTTTTGGTAAATACAAATATGTAGGTACTAAGGTAAGTAGTACCTACTTGTCTAGTAATTTTATTAATGATTATATTTTATATCCTTATCATAATGTCAGTTTGTCATTTAAAGGTACTTTTCAGTTTAACTAATATGCGTATCCATATGTGCACAACGCCAAGTATAGGGTTAAGTATAGCGAGTTCTGATTTCTTACTTTATATACGAATTATCGTTCCAATTTACTTATTTATACATTGTGATGTGAACATTAATTTATTGTTGTTATAGGTAATTAAGTAATATATTTATAGTTAGATTTTGCCTAGATATTTGGTAAATTATTTTGAATGCAATTTTTTTTCTCGACTAGTAGGTTTTATACTACTAAAGTCGAGAAAAAAAATTGCATGGCAACACCTCTCCGTATTCTTTGTCCTTTACCGTGACACGCAAGCTAGACATTTAAAACGACATCCATGACGAAAACATTTCATAATTTATTGCAGCCGCCATCTTATGTTTACATTTTGAAGCACTATCGACTTTAAACATCCTCAAAACCGCCGCCATTCTGGATTTACAAATATGTTCACGAATTCATTATGATCGATCACACGGACTCATTATTCGATAACAATTATAATAATAAATTATTCTTACCTTTCAAAATCAGCAGGAAGTTTAAAATACGACAGCTCCGGTTTTGATGAAGCCGAGTTCATACAGCCGTATGAAACGCAATATTTTGCTCGTGAAGCACGTGACATTTTTCAAAAAATAAAATGACACATGACCGCTCGTCTAGACGCGACAACCGCTACTGACAGCATCGCGAAAACCCCTTAGTCGATGCGCATGTTTGTGTGAGTGTGCCGTTTCGAGCGTTTGTAGGTAAGTACTGTAGTTTCCATACCTGAGTCCATTATGTATATACTATGCTATAGATAATGTAGATGTTACTACTTACTCCGGTCCAAGCCATAATGAATTATTGTATGCAAGGTCTTAACTCTGCTAGCTCTGCACTCAATATTACTTTTATCGCCCTAAAACGTAGATGTTACTCTGCACCAGTTGGTACGTGGCGGGTCGCAGTCGCAGCCGCCGTCCCGCCGAGGATGGACAAGAAGAATCCAATACCGCTGCTATCACCAGCACAAAAACGTGCATTCAAATATGGACTTAAACTCCGAGAGACAAAATGCCTGAACTAAAGATTGTGGGAAAATCGACTGATATAAAATTCATCTAAATATAATATCGAGTTAAGGCCCATATTTGAATGCTTTTTTTTGTGAGTTGGGTGTTACCGGTGCTTTCCAGGTGTGCAATGGTCTTATCGATTCTGTTTTGTTTTGAAAGTTAGCCTTTGATGATAATGTCCATAAAAAAGTCTAGGTACTTTTATGATAAAAAAAAACTAAACTGCGAAAGACTGTAGGTCAACTTCAGGTGCTGGATGCGTCAAGCTGAAGACAGGGCGCTATGGCGCTCATTGGGGGAGGCCTATGTCCAGCAGTGGACTAATATAGGCTGATGATGATGATGATGACTTTTATGATAAAAACTGTGAAACGGAACTGGCCTAACTCAATAAAACATAGGTTTATGATTTAACATTCTTTTTTTATTAACATTCAACAGGGTGACATAATAATTAGGTACCTATGTTACAACAAAATTACAAGACTTGACTTTAAATAAATTCTCTTAATATTTAGTGCATGACCAAAGCTAATATCTATGTTAAATTACTACAGTCATTACTGCGAAAAGAATACTTTTGTTACAATGATATGGTCGGCAGGAGTGAAGTTACTTGAATGAGTACAGATAAGTACATAATTATTACGCTGGGTTTATACGAATTATCATGCAATGAAATTTAAATGCCCTAGTTATCACTTTTACCCAAATTATCACAAAATAGGGTCATAGTGCTAAATTGAAATAATATTAAATGTCTAATGAATCGCTAATAGTGATCAGAAATAATAAATGTGATTGATATATTTTAATCGTTTGAACAAGATCTAAATTTGTATTAGCGGACGTGATCATACGACTATTTGCTCTTATATTTTTTTTCAGAACACTTGGTTATAACAAGTTCACACAGAGATAAATACGCCATCTGTGTTCAAATACAGGTCGTTAAGTCTCATCTGCATTCATGTCCAATAATACGTTTCTTGTTTCATAATTGTACGCCATAATGTCAAAACTAAAATTTACCATATTTACAGGAACAAAAACATCACGTCATAATATCTACTACGTTTCGCCAATAACTGCTGAATGGTGAATATAGCCGATGGTTTAAGTTTGAATAAAAACTATTAAGTACTCAGGCATTTTTCAGCCCCATACAGTTTAAAGGTTTTTGGATTGTAATAGGTAATTAAATGTAATGCAATAAACAAAATACACAGTGGGTAAACTAATATAAATTACAGTCTTCATATATCTGCTGCATTTTGTCAATGGAACATATTTTCTTTTGTGCAACATTTAAAGGCTTTCAATGTAAGGTATACTTTGCATATTGCATTAACGTAACATTTTTCAAGTGTTTATCAACTATTATACACTTACATTTTTGTTGGTGGGACCAAATGAGAAATTATTTACAATAAATTATTTACATGTCATTAAATTCAAACCATAGCATAAATAATTTAAAATCATTTCAACATCAGTCTACATTACGATCAGTTAGTCTCTCCCGTCGGCGTCGGCGCAGGCCGGGGCCGGCTGTGAATCCTCCGCTCAGTTTATAAATGTATCATTAGAGTTAGATCACAGGAGTAAGCGGATAGCGAACGGAGCGGTGTTTCAGCACGCACTCGGGGCGGACGCACAAGTGACTAGCATCGGGCCGGCGCGGGGCCGCTCACGAAAAATACAGACGCACTGCGTTTTGGAACGTCCTTCGGCACATCGGGCACTTGTCCGTGGACAGCGCGCACTTAGCGCACGCCACCACGTGCCCGCACGGCACGAAGCACACGTTGCGCTCCTCCACGTAGCAGATCTTGCAAAGCCGAGAGTCGTCTACTATTGGGTCGTCTTTCTCGCGGTCGGCGGTCGATGAGGGCTCGGCCGCGGGCGGGGCGGCGGCCGCCGGCGTCGGTGCAGCCGTCGCTGGAGGGGTCGACGTCACGCTCGCCTCAGACAACACCTTCTGTATATACTCGCGCCCTTTCACCAGCTGAACGTACGCGCAGCGGTCGAACCAGCGCGCGTGCTGCTCCCACGGCACATCATCCTCCTCCCAGTCTTTCAATCCTCCATCGCAGTAGAAGCATTTCGTTTTGTCCCCTTGTCCAGTGTAGAAGAAGCCGGCTTCCGCGAGCTCCTCTGGTTTCTGGCGCATGGAGCGGGGCCAGTCGATAAAGCTCTTGAGGCGGGAAGCCTCAGAGGCGTAGCGACCGTGGACTGGTCCCGGCATGCGCACAGGCGCGGCGGCAGCGCGGACGCCGCACTCGTCGCGTCCGGACGTCCCGGCGGCGGGAGTCCCATCGGAGGGAACGTTGCCAGCGCCGGTCTTGCGCAGGAAGGGACACTGCGGCGCCCAGCGCTGATGATCCACCGCGGGGTCGTCGCCCTCCTCCCATCTCATGATTTCGACTTTACAGAATGCGCACCTAACTTCGTCCCCGCGGCCGAGGTAGTAGAAGCCGTTTCGGGCGAGCTGGCTCGGGGTAAGGAATGTGACGGGCCATTTGTCGAACGTTTTGATTCGTTCTTCTTCGCGGCGCATGTCGGGCATGTCGGGGAGGAAGCCGAAGGTGTCGCGATTGTCGGTCTTGTCGGCGGAGGGCGAGGGCGTGCTGGCCGGAGACAGCGCCGCCGCCTCGCACCCCACCGCCGGCAGCATCAAAGATTCCACCAGCGGTCGTATTCTAGCCTCGCGCGGAGCATTCTTGAACAGGGAAGCCACGTGAGCTCCATTTGGTACTGAAATACAAAGAGAAAAAGGTTTAGTCATCTCGTTTATGGACTTATAATATGAAATAAAGATTACGTCAGTATTCTCAAATATGCTAAGGCCACTGAAATGTTATATACAGAAACAACGATTCGCATGGCGTTTGGAACAATATTGATTGAAATTGAACCTAGCCATTTAAGGAAAATTAAATAATTTTGTAATGCCAAGCTTTATTTCGATGGCGGTGACTGGTTTTAGTAACACGGGTAAATCCATAAGAATATTGTATCCTTGTGTATTTATCCGTGTTATAAGGAAATATTTTAACTGGTCCATATTATCACATCACATAATAAATGACAATGTTTGGATGTATGTATGTCTATTATTGTTACTTCTTCATGCCAAGACCAGTATGGACTAACATTGCACTGCATTTTTTTTATTTTGTATTAGATTTATTTAGATGTATCCTATCCCATAATCATGGGATAGAAATAACGGTTAGGTGAACGTTTTGACAGGAATAATGTGTGCGAAGCCGTGAACAGAAACTAGTTTCCTAATAATAATGACGATATTTTTAAATACAGTCATCTACCACAATAGAGTTCCTATTTTAGTAGTAAATAACTATTATTCACAGTAATTGCCAACGTAATGACGTCATTTTAAAGTACAGTCAACCACAAAATCTAGATCCAAATTAAGTTTTTTTTTCATATTTTGATGTAAGTAATCTCATTCAGTTCCAGTTCTGGTACAAGCGAGCGAACTAACCAAGTGATAAGTACAGAAGATATAAGATACAGGTGTGCACTGGTGAGCAGCATAAGATCGTGCCGTGGTAGTGTGCGTTCAAAAACAGTTTCACATAACAACAAGTTCGCGGCTGAGCCGGCTGCCTCTCCGACATTCCATTCCCAGCCTCCTCCTCCCGCGGCCCTACCCCTCCCCGGTCGAGCAGTGCGCATGCACTCTGGCTACAATCAATTTTTTACACATACGTTACTATGCGGGATTTGTACGACGTCATTGCAGAAAAAAATAAGCCAATGCGGTATTCCTACTTGTCGCGTAATTCTAATTAGGTAAGGTTTACGGGAATTTCCTATTTCGGACTAAAATTTTAATAAATACGGACGGAAAATCGTATTTGATCAAGGAAAATTTTGTTTCAGATTATTTATATCATTATCATCAACATAGGTACCAATTTGTCATGTTGTTTATTTTGTTGAAGGTTTCAAAACTTTACCAGCCTATTCAATTTCAATTCCAATAAAAAATAATTTCTATCACCTTACTTACATCATTAATCTTGTTTAGGTGGTGTTTTAGGTGGCAGGGGGTAGATAGGTAGGTATAGGAAGTACAGTAAACACAAAATGTTCAATTGATATAGCTAACGTTTAAAATCTATCAGCTAAAGAAAATATACGAGACAAATTTTGCGTAACATTGGGCCTACACGAAATCAACAATGGCTACCTACTGTTGTATACTAGCTTGGGATCGATATTTACCATTTTTGAAAGCTCGGTCGACTAAGATCGGCATTTTGAAGACTGATCAAACACTAGAACTTTTATTAACACTACTATCGCACATTTCATTAAAATCTGGAGTTTTCTGGCGAAAATACTTTAAATTTACAACTAAGCAATGGCGCTCGACGGGACACAGTTGTTGTGTCGTCTGACTGACGTCGATATAGCACTGTAATAATTGCTCCACCGCGCATGCGTGCGTATTTTTAAAGAGGGGTCGAATTTGCCGGCTGGGGTGTGCCACAGCTGTGCAAGTCAACTTTTGTATTATTCTTCTAGCGAGCCGAAAAAGCTCTGACCATGATTTTTGTCTTTTAATCTCTATATTATCTACTGAATGCACCATAACATTTTAAACATCAAAACCATAATTTATATCATCGCTACTGGCATCATTATCAACAACTTTATATTTCTGAAATAAAGCATAGCGTTGGTAGACCACCGCGTCTTAATGTATGTTGTAGGTCTGTCTGTGAGTCTACAAAACTAAATGCAAGGAGCGAGGAGGTTCGACGCGGGAGAGTGCCTAGTTCTCAATCAGGCGAGCGTCTGGTGCGGCGTTGCCACGCCGCCGTTCACAGCCGACCGGATTTCATTCATATTTGAGACGCGACGTTGCCGTCTTCAGCGGAAACCGCGACCACACAACGTAAAAAGCAGCCTATGGAATGTGGCAGTAGTTTACTGTTGGGCGGGTAGGTCTACGTAGATACTTAACCAAATAGACGTACTTAGACAACAACGTTCGGAATGTGGGCATTGCTTAATCATGGGACTAGGAGATTTTGATGAGCGTTAATTAATTAAGGATAGGACTCAATTAGTATTTTAAGAGCTATTACTGTGATTAGATAGACAAACAAATACTAAATTGTTATTATTGACAAAGCCGCAGTGATTGTTAATTTACTGTCGTGTCGCTAGAAATTTCTCGGAACAAAATCGTTTAAGAGTCTGAAAACGAAGTACCAAAGCCAGCAGCAAAATGGTTTAACGAGAGCAAAAAATATATAAGAAATAAGACAATGACGACCGCGAGTCCAAGGTTCATTGCGTTATCCGCAAAGAGCAAATGAAATTCAGCATTGTGCCTTTAAGAGAGCGGCGAGAGGCGGCGCCGCAGAGCATGCAGGCGTGGGGAAGGGGACGGGGCCGAGTTCTCATGCCTATGGGTGGTCGGCGCTCGGCTTTCGAATTCCAATGCCTCGCCTGCAGCGCCTACGCGCTAGACTACGATCTACTTAGCTACATTCAACCCGCTATGACATTACACTTTATTCCCAAAACGAACATGGAAAAGATTCTTCAAAGATCTTTCTTCCTCCCTTTCTTTCTCTCAGTTTAAAGACTTTTTATGAATGAGTTTAAAGCTCCGCCAATGTATAAACAAACTATGGCTTCTCTCATTCATAAAGCTTGAAAAAATAAACTGTAAAAGATAACAGCCCGGAAACACTGTCAGCGGAAGTGTACGTCCGCCAGATGGAGCATAGGGTTAAATAAAAACAAACTCGATCATCAAGCTAACTAGCATGTGTGCGGGTAGAACTAGGAGATTCTGCATAGTTAAAATCTCCTAGTTCTACTCGCACAAACTAACTTTGTACTCCTATGAGTACAAAGGTAGAAAGGTGTGCAGGTATGATTATAACCTGGGTTAAGATGATTTAAATCAAATTATTTTTTTGTATAATAAGTTAAATATTCAGTAAATCCTCTGAAATTAATAATTTAAAGAAATTTTCGTAGTTTCCTTCATACATTAATTCCATAAAGATTAAATATCTATTCCAGATGTCGAAAAAAAATACGGTAAAGCTGTGTTTGCGGCTAGTCATACCTGTTTAATTTTTTTTTAAATTTATGAATAAATGGACATACAAAGTTATCGAGTATAATATAAAAATTGATTTTAGGTAGACAGAAATGAATTTCATTCAATCTCAGTCTTCTCTTTCTGCTAGTACTTCGTGAGATTAAATCTTTGAACCTACCTTTAAAAACATTAAAACTTGATAGACCAAACCAAAGTGATTTCCATATAAACTAAAAATGGGATTAAATAGAAATTAATCAGTTTTTTTATTTATTTATAAAAATTATGATGAATTCTGATTAATGTTTTAATTGTTTAGTTTTTAAGAAAAAAATTGTTACATGGCTAAATAAATCTCTATCTATATAGGTAGTTATGTACTTCTAACATCCTTGACAATGTCGTCAACAACATTTTAAGTAAAGACATCATGATTATACAAAGCTAGAATTTCGTGAACGTAAGTATTTTGTGCGCAAGTGTAAATTGTACGCCGTCATCGTTACTTAGGAATGCGCGTGGTAACTTCTATCTAATCTATGAATGCATCAGTGGCGCCGCCCGACAACAACACTGAAGAAAAGTACTTAAGGGTTTATGTTATGTGTAGCTGACTGTACTTGTAATCAGTAAACATTTTTATATACTTTTTAAACATAATTATGTTTAAAAAGTCTATGCCTATGATTTTTTGTAGTTGACTGTACTTGATTTAAGGCAACAAAAAAAACATAAAAGTGAAAGTACAATTATATTAAAATAGTGATGACTAGGAATATACTGGTAATGCAATAATTTAACTTATTATTATCTGAACAGGGGTAAGGTACAAAATCTTAAGTATGCATTATGAATAAAGTATCCATTGAAGAATATTGTAATAGAATAAAGAAATGGTTTCATTTTTTTCAGAGAGAACCCTAATATTTTTTGCAGGCAGTTTTTTTTATTGCATAGCGTACTCAACAGATGGCGCTAGTGGTTGCTTGTGGCTGGCATAATGATAAAGAACTAGGTTTTCTGCCTTGTTGAATCAACACAGTGGAATCATACAAAGAAAAATCACTTTCAATACACATATCAGGTAGGTAATGAGTTTGTAAACTGTAAATAACTTTGATCTCAAGTGTTTGAAATAAAACCTTGGCTCTTTACAACTTACTCGTAGCAATATCCATGTCTGTTGAAATCATGATGGGGCCTTTTCGGGTATTCACAAGGCCATGCACACTATTTGCTAACAAAAAACTGGCCACTAGGAACTAAAACTTACAGTGCAAACTACCACAGCAAAGAAGTTATTGTATGAAACAACATAATGCCTGACTTTATAAGGAAAGTTAAACAGATAAGGTATCATAATACAGAAAGATATCATAGACTGAAGTGAACTTACCTACTTATAATATTCTTGGAAATATACTAGCTCATAGTGATATCTTCTACGAAACACAATTACTTTGTAATTTATAGATTACAGAGAATGAAAATATAATCAAGATAGGTAAATTTATTGTGCAAAGAAAAACAAAGGCAAGTAGGAAATATGTATTACTTTGAAAGGGTTTTTATGGGTTATTTTCTTAAGCGCACTATCTAAAGCTCTGATTATCCGTAGAAAATAAGAAATAAAATATATTTTTTCTTGGAGAATGAGGGTAAGGTAAACAACGGAGGATTATCAAGAACAGATAGGATTTTCTCAGATAAATTAATATTTTTGATATCAAGACCATTTACTAAGTTGCTTAGAAAGATTTACTCTTAAAAATATAGCAGCGACTAATTTATCTATGGCTTTACCTACTTTCATAAAAAAAAATTAACTTTGAAAAATTAGATAAATCTAATTTCTAACCTAAAACTGGAATGATCAGGGACAGGAGGCTTATAATTTCAGGAACACCAAGGATTTGGCTAGTTGTTATTGAGAGTAAAGCAATCAGTGCCTAAATTATGTTCCCAAAAAATCCTCAAGTATTTATAAATCGGTGACGTCGGCCGCACTCGTTCATGCAAAACATATGGTCGAGGAAAGGTTGGCAACCAATTTACAAATATTCACCTGGTCTAAACTCCATTGGTAATCCAAGTCTCAATATGGTATCCAGTGCAAAATTAGGCACATCAAAAACTATTCAAAATCCACTCTGTTCCACACTCACTTCATCAAAGTAAACAAAAATCTCAACAAACAGCCCACCGTCATGAGCGCGAAACTCGCAACTAACGAAATAAGCCGAGCGAGCGCACGAGCGACTGAGCGAGCAGCGAGCTAGTGACGTATTGTCCGGGACGGGATCGACTATCGAGTTGAGTGAGTCAGCAGGAGGCGCACAACCAATCCGAGCGGCACTGAAGGTGGATCGTTTCGTGTTGAAGCGACGCAACGACACGACGACGACGTTATTTTTTTTTGTAGTTTTAAGTTTTTTCAAGACTTTGGGGAATATTATTCGATGGTTTTAAAAAAACTCAAAGCCGACTTCCAATACCTTAATTTTACCTTGTTTTAAAGTTTTGCGGGACTTATACTAATCCGGGAAATTCCTCCTTTATTCGAAGTCGGCTAAGAACTAGCGGTCACTGTTGTCCCGTGTTTTCGATTAACTTATTAAACACTAACTTCGTTTCATACTTGTATTTTTGGAGATTTGGGAAAACAAGAGATTTGGAGCTAAAATCAAATGCTGCCAAAATAAAATTGAGCCAAAGTTGGTTTATCATTGGTTATCGTAGAAAATCGTTTACTATTTGTGGAAAAATACTTTACACCGTTAGTTAAATTTCTTGTAGAACGCAGAAACATTAAAAATACTATACAAAAAACAATAAGTCTCTTGCCAACATGAAACGATCAACCTTAAGGATGATCATTGCGAGACGACTAGACGAGGCGCAACGCAACAACGACAGCCAAAACCAAATCTATGTACTTACATAGACCTTATGCTATGTGATGGACATTAGGATTCTTCCTAACTTTACGTTCGTAGGAGGAATAGTTTTACCAGCTAAGTATTTCGGGTTCGGGTGCCAAATGGCAAAAAATCTATTCGTGATTGTGCCCTCATAAGTAGGTATTTTATCGATTAGAAGTTAGTGGGAACTTATACCTACTACATCAGGTAGTACTTATACCTACTACCAACCCAGAAAAAGTAGGTGTCGAAAACTTTACAAATATAACACACAGAACAGAACACGGTCATGGATGATTCTTGTTTTCTCGTAGTATGTAGTTCTTGATGGTCACCAGTCACCACTATCCATCCGATTTATTTTATTCCGTAGAATTAACTGAACGCGAGCACCTACACTTTCCTCCCACAAGAATATTGGCACAACACTATCAACGTCAAAGTTCAGAATTACCGGGAAATTTAAATGACTGTCCCGAAGGCCCAATGGCTTCCAACATAACTAATTAATAGGTATGGTCCCGAATTCCTAAGCTTAATGAATAATAGCAACCACAATAATTACGATAATCATCAGGATCATAAAGGTTATGTAATGAAGAAACAAGGAAAATATAAAAATTATTCTACTTTTACAAAAAAAACCTACCTTCAACCGGTTCAGCTTCAGTATCCTCCGTTGACGTTTGAGACACTAACCCATGTTCAGATTTATATGTTTTGTCCATTTCTATAGATTTTTGCTCAGGTCATTTTTTACTAGGTTTTTGAATTTTTATCACGTTTTTTTGTAAATAAATATGGTAGGTACATAACACAAAATTAATGTCAAACTGCCATTGACATTATATTTCACACGACAAATTTATCAAAAACTTTTTGGCGTATTTTATTGAACTTTATGAACATTTTACAAAAATAACTGAGGTATTGTGAAACTCGCAAGCAACTCTGCGACTGCAGTTGTCGCTTCAATGACGGTGGCGGCTGGCTGAGCTAGGTTGATAGGTAGGTAAACGATAAACATCGTTACGTAAACAAAACGCAGTGTAGGTGGACCTAGTCATACCTTTTAGGTATACCTACCTAACTAAGTGGGTAGACGATAATAACTGCATCACATAGCGCCTTCCAAGGTTTTGCTATAGATGCTTTGATAAGGTAAATTTGTTTGTCCTTGCATGCCTGTTATGGAATTTATACCTACAGCTGCGATTTCAAAAATTGCGTTCCACACAAGGTTCTATAGGACAGATGTCTTAAAAAATTTTTTTGGATGTTGAAAAAAACCTTTGATGATACGGCAGGTGTGGCATCAGCTTGCGCGGGCGTCAGCTGCCATTCCACGTGCCCCGCAGCTGGCAACCCTCCCCGCGGTTCATCCCCTCTGTAATTTGAATTTGGAATCTGCCCCAATTGACTCTTTAGCAAGGAACAAAGAAACTTTTGTTGCTTGGCTCTTCTTCCTACTATTTTGTTACCTATAGGATCTGCAAAACAACTAAACAGATCAAGATGAAATTTGGCGTACGTTTAGAACAAAGCCTACTTTCAATAATAGGCTACTTCTTATACAGGCTCTTCAAATTTGGAAAATGTTTAATTATATGTTTGGGCACCGTACCCACAATTTAAGCAATAGTTATTTGAATAAAGTTTATAAGAGAATATTAGTGCTTATTGAGAAACGCTTTCAAATGTTTTGTTTGATACCTACGTCTAGCAATTTGCTAGACATCTTCCAAGATGAAGGCCGCCTGTTGTACAACGTAAGCTGTATATGTATGACTTTTCCTGTCCTTTGTACGAGTAGTTGTGTGTTTTATTTGGTGTGCAATAAATAAATAAATAATGTTAGACAATCCACACTTAACCTTAAGCTAAGCAGAGCTTGTGTTATGGGACTGATATAGGTAGGTACGTTATAGTACAATACATTACCTACATAGATATATATTTTTTATTAATAATAGAAAATGACCAGAACACCCCGAACAAATATCTGTAGATCGTACAAACATTTTTCCCGAGGCGGGAATCGAATCCGCAACCTCCTTGGCGGACCTTCGGCCACTGCGCCACAGAGGTCGTCGGAATATATTATTATAGCTTGAATATAATAACTTTGATGCTAAACAGTGAGAAAAAATGAGTTTTGCTGTCATGTGAGGCAAAATCTTTCTTGTGTATTTATTTACAAGTGATTAGCTAATTTTTTTGCATTTAATCATTTTACCATTCTATGTAGATTCGAATAATTCGAGTAAAAAATATGTTGCCTCACATGAGAGCAAAACTAAATTTTACTCACTGTTTTAGCATCATGGCCTTACCCTCGCGCACACGCACCTACAAGGTTATAGACTTGTTATGGGACCCATACACCGAAAATACGCAAGCGAAGCCGCGGGTCGAAACTAGTTAGCTATTAAGTCTTTATGGTAAAAGATCAATGGAGCATAGTGCTTTTTCCAAAGTCATCATCTCAGATACTACTTATAGGTGAAGTTAGGAAGGGCTCAAGCAGGTAAGTAATTACGTACCTACTCAGAACCTTTAGCTTTACTCAGATGTCGTGGTTTGCCGCAGCATCCACCCTTTAACAAAACATAAAGCATATTTTTAATGAATGAACTTGGCTCGAGCGGTGCCCAGAGCAGTGTTTGCTTCGTGACTCCTCAATGGCCAAAGAGTAGGTTGGGTAAGTATGCGTTGGAATTTAAATGTTCCTTGCATTGTTTTGTTTTTCATTCTACTTACGAGTATATGCCTACTGGTAAACAGAGAAGATAGAAACTACACAGACAGTTGTTATAAATAAATAAAGTAAATAATGCTGGACAGTACCTACACACAGCATCACCTAGCCCCAAGCTAAGCTAAGCTTGTGTAATGGGTACTAGTCGTACTAGATGACTTATATACATAATACAATAAGTACATTAAATAGATTTTTTTTATCATCATAGAAAAATAGCAGAACACCCGAAACAAATACATATATACAGATCGTACAAACAGTTGTCCAGAGGCGGGAATCGAATCCGCTACCTCTTGCGTCGCAGGCAGACAAAAAAAAAATTGTGTGAGCATTACGCACTACAATAGCAAAAAATGTTTTCCTCGCTCTATGATTTTTCATTTATCTTTTGGTACAAACTGAAAATCAGCGTTGTTCCGTGCCATGTGTGGTTCAGCACATAGCCGAGTTTGACCCTTTTTGGCCAGTAGGTTAGCACGGTAGCCATGAATTATTATTATTGTTTCCCTGTAAGTTTATTTTATTTTATTTGATGTGTTCTGTGTTTTAATGTGTTATTTTATTGTAACCTGTTTTTTGGCCAAATAAAATTATTTTCTTTCTTTCTTTTGCTAACAGAATGAACAGCCCTCTGAATACTGAAAAGTGACCTAGACGGTCACTTTTCAGTAAGTATTCAGAGGGCTGCTGCTACAATTTTTTCTCTTTTGTGACTTGAGGAAATGAAAAAGCAGATAAAAACACCGATTGAAAAACCTGAATACAACCTTTTTGGACGCTCTGAAACAATTCTCTTTGGTGAGACGGGCTCTACACAAGTGAAGGCGGTTGTCCAATGGCAGCTCGAGGCGAGGAATGCGGCCTGCTTTCCCAGAACTCTGCCATGGATAATGCAGCAGTTTATATGTTCCTGGCGGCAACCCGCGGGCAGCTATCAATTGTCTCGCGAGATGTGGAGGCTTGGGAATAAGAATCATTAGCATTTCAGGATAGGGCGTAGGAGATAGTAGGCATGGTCTTCAAAAGTTCAATTCTTATTTAAAAAGGATGCTGGCAAGTCTTGATTTCTGTGTTTGTTAAGACTTTTTACGAATACTTTTGTATGTATTTGCTTACTGAAACAGAGATTATTTGACTTTGACTACTACTTGAGTTTTATTGAAAATAACAACCCAGGGAAGGACTGCAAGCTCTTTGCCATTAGTTAGATTAAACCGAAGATTAAAATTAACTAACTCAAAAAAAAAAAAAAAAAAAAAGGTAAGGCGTTTGATGGATGGATGTTTGATTTGTAAATTTTCTTAGGTGAATGTTTAGAAATAAGAACTATAGATCAATCATCTTGATTGGCCAGTGCCAATCAAGTGTACAGTACCAACTTAGAACATTTAATTAATATTTAGGCTCTCGTCTACACAATAAGTATACATACATAGGCATAGCTACTACCTATAGCTCTATCTACTAAAGTATCCTATCCAATAAAATAACGTCACGGTTCGCACAACAATTCCGATCAATTTAATCCAAAATTAGAAGTTACGACAACGCAACATCAGTCACAATAGAGGTTCCACAATGCACTATTTTTTCCTATGGAAATCCGTTAGCATTCCATTCCCGTCCAAGTCGCTCAGCACGGCCGCGGCCGCTCGAGAGCATTTCGAAATTCCAAGAAAGGCAGAGCCTTATAAATTATCTCAAAAGTCAAAAGCGCCGACGCGGCCCCGCAGCCAGAATTCTTTTTTTACACCACAGGTAGGCTGGCTGGCGCTAAGAAGGCGATGGAATTTATACTTCGCGCCTGAGGGTTTGATACTTGGTTACTTTATTTATTTTATAGATGGTCGAACCAAACCAAAGACTGAAGGTAGATAAAATGATGGAGGGCCTTTGCAATTACGTACCTAAAGCTTGAGCTGCATCTTGCTGAGACTTCTTGAGGTTTTATCCTCTAAGGGTCTATCTTTAAAACCTACCTAACCTATTTTTTTTTTAATTTATTAACTTTCTACGGTAGGTAGGTACACCTACACCTACCCTATCTGCTGAAGACTACATTCGTCATCGTCATCATCATCAGCCTATAATAGTGTTCAGCTGGATTGACCTCCCCCTATGAACGTTAGAGCGCCCTGTCTTCTTGAGCTTGCCGCATCCAGCATCTGCCTGCAGTCTTTCGCAGATCGACATCGCACCTGGCCGGAGGGCGTCCATCAATACGTTTCCCGAATCTCGGTCTCAAGTAAAATTTATTTCATCAGAAATTTGGAACTAACAGCGGTACCTATCCCTCAGTAATGGCAATTGCTAGCAAACAACAGCGTGGTTTGGGGTTTATTATCAGACAGCGTTTCGAATTTCATTCCTAGTAAGTATCAAATCTGTTCAACATTTCAAAGCCACACTCTATCAACGAATAAAAAAATGTGCATGGTAACACTCGTGTTGCACGATTCTTGGAAGATAGCACTCTACGTCCCAAAGAAATTCTGAATTCCCGAGACCGCTCACGCTGAAGGTCGGTCCAATTAATAGAGAATTGTGGACTCAACTCGCCTCGTACGTAGTCACCAGACTCGACAGCATAGTATTGTTACTCCTCATTTGGAAAAGAAGCTGACTCTTATCACGATTTTGCATGAGAACTTGGCTTGTTCGATTTAAATGGTCGTGTTGCGTTGTTCAGCGGTCGGGCTACATGTATTTCGCTTCCATTTAAATGACATTAACGTTTGATTTGTAACGAGGATTGTAATCGTAAAGCATCCACCATTAATGCTCTAGCCGTGCACCATGAGACAACGGCTCTTTAGAATGGCATCACCAGACGACTTTCAAATGTATCGTCATTGGGATAGAGTTGGTATTATCTGTCTGCAGTCGGCGTGGCGGATGGTGTGCTCAGGAATTTGGGGCAACGGAGCTGAGTCAACGCTGATCTAGTCCCTTCCTTGTGTTGGTTCAAACTGTTCGAAGTAATCTTCTATCTTGCAAGTGATTTAGCGAAACCGCAAGATTTTCGAACTGTTTGACTTAAGAAACATAGGAGTCTAACACCGCGGAATGTTAATCTCCCAAACATAAATACCTCTGTCAAGATTTTTCTATGAGTAGGTACCAATGTAGGTATATCTAACCTACCTACTTAGATCGGTGTATATATTTTTATCATGCCATTCTATTTAAAGCTCATGGTTTTCTCACCACAAGCCCGCATCTTAAACCCGGAGAACTGGTCAGGTTTCTTTGTAGAAATCCTTGTCCTTTGTTATTGTTAGTGTAAAGCAACGACTTCAATTGTTTCAGACTATTTTATTACTCTGAACAATTAATGTGACCTAAGTTTACATAGATTTTTAACTAGGTATGTAAATCCGCGTAGACTATTGCGTTAGAATTCAGCATTGTAAATTCTCAGAATCTTTAGATTTTGTATTTTCAATGACACCAAGACGAAAATAGAATTCGGTCCACATACACTACCATATTATATAAATGATAGGATTTTTAAGTGGATTTTATTTTAAATAAGTGCCTACCTGCCTGTGTATTAAAAATAAGGCATTAGTAGGGGCACTTTTATGGGGAATTACTCGAATGAATGCTAGGCAACTATTTTTAACAAACTATGGAATTTTAATCTAAGTCTCATAGAGATGGATTAGACATGTGAAGCTGTTTTTTGATAACATTCCTGGGTTTATTTAAGTCACACACAATGGTATGGCATCACACAGCGGCGTGTTTTTTTTTCTATGAACACCATACTAGGTATTTATAAATGGGAAACTCCGGATGTTTTTGTTACCTCTGCACGCCAAAAACGAATCGGTTCGCAATAAAATGTTGTTTTGATATAGGTGTTTTATTTTTAAGCAGGTACCACTAACGCAGTCGCAGCGTTAAGTGGAATAAATTGGCGTAGGACCGTGTGGCGCAAAAGATTGGAGACCTGTACCCAGAATGGGTGAAGCTAGGATAATGCTTGCGGATAATGATGATGATGAGATGTTTATTCCTTAACTAGATTAAAACAAAGGCTAATTTATCTAGGAAAACTAATCGTGCCACGCCGCCGCGGGCAAAAGAATAGTCAATATGTTATTGTCTATGGCAGAAGCTCGTTAATTTAGTAGGCAAGCAAAACTGTTTTTTTAATACCTATTGTAGAAAAACTTCGTATTTCCTATGACCTTGTTGTTCAAACACCATAACAATGATTTCCCACGTTAGCCATGACACTTCACTGCACTGCCCCATCATACTCACTACTTAATATTCTATGAACCGAGTGGGTGGAGTCATTCCAATAATGGAGACCACAGCTTAGATAACATCTACTGAGGTATAAACCACAGTTGAGATAACAGTCACTAAGGCCAAGCACGTGGACAATAGAGTGACCTTGGACCATTTCATCATCAGATTAAATTGAGTCCATTAAGAAACGTAGGGACTGAGCATGCTTGACTGTAATCATTGTGAAACTGGCATTGAATCACGCCTGAAGCATACCTACCTAGAAGGGAGATAAGGTAGATCGCATACCTAGATGCTTCGGAATGTCCAGTATCCTTCCTATGAATATTAGGTTTATAGGCAGTAGTAGGTTTATAGACGAAAGATTATGAATTTATGAGTGAAGATGAAAACACGTTCCTTACTTAAGATCTTTAAAAACGTGCATTGTGAAGATAAAATCATTTGGCGTAGGGCCTATTCCTATCTGGGTACCTAACCTACATACATGTGGAACATAATCTGAATTATATATAATAATAGCCAATAGTCAAAATCTTTTATTCAGAAAAAGCACGTGCGAATTCGCTGCCAAAAGCTAGTTTAATTAAATAAATTACTAAATACTAGTTTCTTATCAAAAATATTCTATGTTTGAGTCCAGACATAGAGAGAGTTGTAGAATTGCCCATCTATGCAAAATTTCAGCCTGATCCGTTCAGTTTTGGCGTGAAGAAGTAACAAACATCCATAATTCCATCCAAACTTTCGAATTTATAATATTACTAGTTTCTGACCGCGGCTTCGCACGCTTTATGAATATGGTAACGTTTCAAGGTTAAGTATTTCTATCCCATGGAATCTTTCATAAGACAGTTTATCATAAAAGTGAGAAAAAGTAGCCTAGAACCAAAGAGATTTCCTAGAACTAGGTATTTGATTCTAGGCTTAAGGCTGCATCTATGCAAAATTTGACGTTGTACTTTTGGCGCGAAGAAGTAACAAACATCCACCCATCTAAACATCCAAACTTTCACATTTATAATTTATGTGCTATTTATAATATTATTGTGATAAGAATGAAAGCTCTACGAAAAAAATGGCCTATTTCGTAGACCTTCGTAGCACTGTTTAGTTCTCTACAAAAGATGTATGTAGGTCTAATTGGTAGTAGGGACATATTTTTGCATAGGTACTGCTAACTTTTTTTATGTGCAAATGAGGATAAACATTTATCTAAAAATTATAAAAGTCTCCTAAGTCTATTTTCCTGTAGTTACACCGTTTAAAGACCTCTCCTTGCTGGCCCGTCGAACAAACCCAAGCATGTCTTACAATCTGCACAAAACTTTTACCCAGCTATCTAAATTATTTGTACAACCGATATTTTTTGTTACAGCCTTTATTAACAAAGAAATAATACAAACAGATTAGAACTAGTATTTACAATTGAAACAATTGAGCCAACTGCAGACTGTTGCAAACACTAGCTATCTCAGGTAAGTTGCTCAGCAAACAGGTACCTACGAGCTCAAATGATGGATAGAAAATAGTAAATAGGTACATACCCGATATTTTTCTAAAGCGTGACTACCCAATGACCAAACAACTTTGGTCATTGGGTAGTCTGCAGCTATTCTACCTCAGTACCTATAGCTATAAGGATAATATTTTGGCATCAAAGCTGAATATGCATCGATGTGATACCATGTTATAATTCCTGTAGGTATTAAACAAACTAATCTACATATTTACATTTTTTGTTCCAAACACGAACTTGTGTTTCGAGTTTGATTGCGCAGTTCGTTAAACAACACTGCGTCACGAGGTCGGCCATCTACTCATTGCCAAAAACGAATACATGACATCATAACCTCTTAGTTACAATGTACACCTGGAGGTCTACTTTGAAAAACGAACGAAGTTGACGGAGGACGTCAGAAAATGCAAAACGAAGGACGGCCGATCCGTTTTTTTATGTTCTTACTTTGAAAATGAATCTGATATTTTTTATTTCCTAAAGATCCGAAACGAACGGTCAGTTAGTGACGCGCTCTAAGCAACTTGGTGGTAAGGTTGTTCGTTTCGTGCGATCGATGTCATTTGTCAACTTCGTTCGTTTTTCATAGTAGACCACCTGGTTTCTTCCTGGGCCGAATTCTGCTAATCAATCGCTTTACTATATAATACTTTGTATCTTAGAAAATATAGATGAAAGAAACTCTAGATAGTGCGTGCGTGCTATTTGCAAAAAATAGGTCAATTTGAGACGATACCTACCATTGTTATGATGGTGAAGCAATTTATTTAGTGGAATCAGGCTCCTGGTTATTGTCTTCAATACGCACGGCCGATTCCTGAATAAGAGCTCTAGTTTCTCGGTCTTTTATTGGTCAGTCTCACAGAATATTCGATTGTTGTCGTCTCTCTATTACTGTCGGCCAGTTTAATATTTGCTTCCGGTTGGTATTGATATGGATCATTCGAGCTACCCGTGGGTTGTAAATACTAGCTCAAATTTGTTTCTAGATATTATTTTTTGTAACTTTCTTTGTTCTAAGTTATTTTTATTAAAAATATTTCTTCAGATAAATCAAACAAATAAAATAAAATAATAATAAATAACGCTGGACAATTCACACAGCATCATCTAGCCCCAAGCTAAGCAGAGCTTGTGTTATGGGTACTTACTAGATGACTGATATACATAATACAATACATTACATAGATAGATATTTTTTATTATAAGTACATAGAAAACGACCAGAACACCCGGAACAAATATCTGCAGATCGTACACACAATTGTTCCGAGGCGGGAATCGAACCCGCAACCTCCTGCGTCGCAGGCGGAACTTCGCCCACCGCGCCACATCGGTCGTCTAAATCAATCGAATCATAGAGTTCGCTATACAAATGAGTATAGGTGAGGTACCTACCTCATATATAATAATAAGTATAGATAACTCCTCTTCCTGACAATGTGCTTAGAAGATGGAGATATAGGAGTTTGGAATTGGTAAACAAATCCATTAATATTGTTGTGTTTGTTGAATCATTAGATCAGGGGCAACGACAAAACAGTCATGTCTTGTTTACTTCGCATCAGTTCGATATCTTCAGACAAAGAACCTCTCAAGTTACCCTTCACTAAGGAGGTAATTAGTTTCTTATATTACAAACAATATTTACCTTTTTATTTTTTTACTAGTTTCTGCACGCAACTTTGTAAGCGTTTTTTCTACGGAAACATTTTAAGGTTATTTCCCATGGGAACTGATTTATAGGACCTAATTATGCAAAATTTCATCCAAATCTGTTCAGTAGTTTGGCATGAAGAAGTCACAAATATCCATCCATACATCCATCTAAACATCCAAACTTTCGTATTTATAATATTAGTGTGATTCACTAGTTAGTTATGAAACTTTACTTCGTGAGACGTGTTTGTCATCTGTGCTTAATTTTTATCTAATAATCTTACATAACATCGACTTTGGTTGTTCTATAGCATCCTACATATTTAATCACGCACGAAAGAGTTCTGCTGTCTCCCAATCGAAAAAAAGTTTACACCCAATGAAGATGATGATGATGATGCACTCCTAACTGAATTTCGGCCACTTCGGCGGGGCGACAGCCACTCTTGACAAAGACTTTCCTGGTGCACAGGGCGTAAACCTACTGTTCATAAGTGTGCGCGCAAACTCTTAGGTGCAGTCTTTACTCTATATTATAACAGTCGAATAATGATGGTAGGTAGGTATTTTCTACAACTCTATATTAAATTTAAAATTAACTAGTTCTTTATCTTATTTATTGTTCTGATGTTGATAAACCCTTACTTTGTTCTTGCTGAAAGGTTGTTTACATTGCAGTGGGTTGGCGCAGGGTTTTCGTCATACGCGGACAATGCACATTGTCTGTGCTTCGTATTCAGAGAAGAATGGCTTCATACGCTTCTGTGTAGATAAATTACGATACAAAACCCATTGTGCCTGCAAAAAACGCAAACACAGATGTGAACACTGCACTCTGAAATCTTGTACGGGGTATTTGCTTACACCCAGCCGTTTTATAGGCATAGGTGATTCATTGTTATCTAGCAGCATTATGAGCTTTATCTAGGTACTGGGGATTTGCGAGCGATTTTAAAGCGAGGCGAGTGCGCCGAGAAGCGACGCTCATGTGCGGAGGCGGTACCAATTATAGGTAATCAAGGCTGACAGAGACTAAAAAAGTCGTTTCAATTGTAATGAGCATTTAGCACGATTTATTCACCATTACATTATGGCTAAATTGATAGTTTGATTGAAGTCTCCATACCTTGTTTTAGGTATGAAAAACTGCATTAGGTATACGAGCTAGGCCAAAATTAAGCTAGCTAAGCTAACTTAGCTTACGGTCTGCAACCCGCATTTACCTCAGAAGAAAATAACAGATTCGGTACCTGTTGTATTTTAAAGATCTCCTAGTTGTTGGAAAAATCCGGAGGTATAGCTTTCGACAGTCTGTAGGATGTATTCCCATAAAACCTGTAGAAGTGGTATAGAGTGTTCTCATCACAGGTACCCATGTCGAAGATGGTCACATATATCGGTGGTGCTAAAGACACGAAGGAGAGGAAGATGAAAAATATTATGTAAACAAGTTTCCCGCGGTCGGTCGAGCGGAATAATTTGTTGACGCGAGTCATCCCGTTTTGGTGAAGTCGTGTACAAATTGATTGTTCTTAGCCTTCTAGATTACCGAAAAACAAAACGTTTAGGTAGGTGCGAATAGGTTTATACCATACCAACCTAAAAAAAAACATAGCAATTAGACCTTACCTTCCTCAAACTGACCTCACCTCAACAGCTAGACATATTGTTCCACTGCTGCATGTGCAAAATAAGAACTCGATCCATTTTTTGGAACTCTATCCACGTTAATCTCGGAGGAGGGCTTTTAAACTTCTGCATACGATATCGTTATTCATTTGAAACTACCTATGTAAGTAAATAAATATTGCTGGACAATCCACACAGCATTATCTAGCCCCATGGTAAGCAAAGCTTGTGTTATGGGTGATAACTGATATACATAATACAATACATTACATCATCATCATCATCATCATCAGCCTATAGCAGTCCACTGCTGGACATAGGCCTCCCCCAAAGAGCGCCATAGCGCCCTGTCTTCAGCTTGCCGTACATTACATAGATAGATATTTTTTATTATACATAGAAAGCGACCAGTACACCCGGAACAAATATCTGCAGATCGTACACACAATTGTTCCGAGGCGGGAATCGAACCCGCAACCTCCTGCGTCGCAGGCGGACCTTCGCCCACCGCGCCACATCGGTCGTCAAAGTATTGTTTTTGTTCCTTAATAAAAAAAAACGTTTACATCGGCACGAACTTTTGTCAATAAAATTAAAGAAATATTAGTAGGAAGAATCAGTTAGAGCGCTCCTATACCTTGGAACCTTCCTATGTATTTTCAAAGATTTTTTTTAAACTATAACGTAGGTATCCATTTCCTTAGCATTTAATTTGCTATGTTGTAAAATTGCATCAGCTTCTAAAAGCGCAGTTTCCCGCTTTCCTTTAGAAACGTGAACCAGCTAGGCAAGCCGATGGCAAGACGCAGGCTTTCGCAAGTTCTCCGTCGCGGATAGAAAGCGTCGCGACCTCACTTTCACTATGCCAGTGAATAACACTACCGTGCGATGTCTGCTTGCCTCATTATTGACTTGAATGAACTCACAGTCCTTCCTGATTCGACAGCCCATATAAAACACTAGTGTCTACTCGCGGCTTCGCTCACACGCGTTGTTCCCGGAGTAAATATATATTTATCGATAATCTAAGTGTAAAGTTAAGCTACATCTAGACAAAATTTCAGCCATAAAAGATGACCAAAAAGGGCGAGCAAAATGATAAATTGCATTCTCTACCTGCTATGTAGATGCTATGTATTATGGATAGTGGATATTGTGGACAAAGATTTAGTAGATAGGTAGTGCTAGCTATAATATGTATGTATTTAGATAATAAAAATTACAGAAACACCAAAAGATAAGAATATCAATATCATAGTTTGAATTAACATAAAACTTTGCAGTAGGTAGACGAGATTCTTTGGTTTTTTACTTCTTTTGAAAGTATTTTAGGTAGATTTGTAATTAGATAATATAATTATTATTAATTAATGATTAGTTATTAATTTCGGAAGATGACATTCATTATAAGTGTTAACAACATTCGATTTAGTAGGAAGGCACCTATAATTTGAATGGAAAATGTTTTATGTTTGGAGTTGTGGTTTTCGGACCTGATCAGTCAGCAGCATACTCGTCGTCATCGGTTCTGCTGAAATAAGGTCTGTTCCAGGTCAACCACAAAGAGGATAAACCAAATTGTGTCAACCCAAATGGGTTGGCACAATTTGGTTTATCCTACAAAACCTACATAGGTTTTGTTTTAAAAACAACCTTTACAAACAGGTAAGAATTAGTACCTAATATACTCTGTTTTTTACTTATTTAAATAAATTAATAATATTAACGGAATGAATTTTAATTTATAACTTTACTGCACTACAAAAGGTACAAAGGGTGGGCTTAATGCCGATAAATTTTCTACCTGCCGACCCAGCTAAACACATGTTTTTACAGAGGGTTGGCGTGCTAACATTACTTACATGGTTTCGGAAATATACGTATCTTATAAATACGTATACATAAGTAATAGGTATGTCTTATGTATGACTATTTTATATCTAGGTATATTATTATATACCTTCGTATGTTTAACTAACCAGATTTTCTCACAGCCTCTTCAGTGCTGATTGGGGGACGTGTATCAATATTTATTTTATTACCGTTCTTAACTGATGAAATATCTACCATGATATTCTAAGAGCGTCATTCATCGAACTCGTTGAGTCAATTTATCGTGTCAATTGATTTCCAATAACAGTTTACAATTGTGACGGACGGCATGCGGGCCCGCTCATTGTTTAATCAACAATCTACTGGAAGAACTGAACAATCAGGAACAAACCCTGACATTACACGTTTTTAAAATAAATTACCACGATATCGACAACTCAAGTAATACAATGGACCATGTTTCCACACAAACAACAAAAAATTCACCTTTGTAGGTTCTTGACGCCAGAGTCAAAATAAAATGTAAGTACTCAGAAAGGCAAATATATCCCATAACCAATGCTGTTATTGACCATGAAGCTAGGAGGCGATAAATATTTACGACATTATTGATCAGAGTGAGCGAAACGAACGGAGACCTCAGTGACACTGGGTGATTTGGCTGTACCTATAGTGCAATAGTCACTTCGGGCATATCCGATCTGCGTGATGTTGAAAAGACTTGTGAAATATGCTGGTAAATTAATGATGCTAAATCCTATTAATACCTACTCAACATATAACAGAACAATAAACAAGTCTTTATTTTATTTTAATACCTGGCTAGCAAAACTAAAGCATGCAACTCCAATTAAAAAACTCCTTTTTAATAAAATTGAGTCAACTGAACTACTTGTAGCTTTGTAATCATTCATTCATGTGATTGTATTGCTACTGTCCCGGCGCTATAACGTAATTTGACAGGTCCCACCTACAAATATTTTAGACGGATGGATACTTCGATGTTTTATGCATCGACGACTCAGGAAAAGTCCTATTGAATTTGCGCAGCGGCGAAAAGTAAACACGGTGTTTAGCTTCCAACTCGAATAGTAATTTGTGTGTTTTCTTCTCTTGATCGTTGTTCGATAAGACTCAAAAATTAAGGGTTTCGCTAAAGTAAACTACATGTAAATTTCCGAGCAGGATGCACGGCACAGTGGAGCGCAACGGTTGCGCGCTGTGGCACGTAACGCTCTCATAGGGCACAACAGGAAAAATAAACCCTATAGACAGCAGCGAAGGCTCAAAATACCTTCAAGCTCATCGCCAACTTCTAACATTTCGATTCTGATATGGCATAAAATGTCCCGTACACAACTTTCCAGTAAGTTCCAGCAGCCACCACAACAAAACTGAATTTTAAAACCTTAACAGAAGGTCGTTATTCCCGCTGTGTGGTACGTACTCTGGAGCTGTTTCGCTTATCGTGGTTTAGTTCCATGAACCGCTTCCGCCGCTCCTTCCGTCTCGGGTTGCTGGCTGCAGACATTCCTCGGGCGGACATTGGAACCCGCTCAGGAATGCTGGTCAGACTGGACGCTGATGCTATGATAGCTTAATGTACTCTCCGACCTCAAGAATTCCTTACCAAGGCTGTGGATATCACAGGACTTGGAACAAGCTTGGGAACAACCGACACATCACTACATAGTATAAAACAAAGCTCGCTTACCACTGTCTGTCTGCCCCTATGTATGCTTAGATCTTTAATACTACGCAACTGATTTTGATGCAGTTTTTTTTAAATAGATAGACTGATTCAAGAGGAAGGTTTATAAACTATTTGACACGTAGATTTCAACGCGGGCGATGCCGCGGGGCGCAGCTAGTAAGATAAATAAAATTTTCGTTGGTCCCCGGTGAAAATACCACGGATAGGTACGTAGGTTTCAGCGCCCTCCATTAGTTACTTTGTTTGATTGGTTACTTTTATTATTTCGGTCTCAGACGTTGACTGTCTGATATAATGGTGAAACTTTTTGTTCATTGAATAGGAAGGCCCTCCCACTCATAAACATTATCTTATCAATTTGAACTTTAGTTTCATTCATAACTCATCAATGTGTTATGGACAGTTTATCTGTAAAAGCATTATCAGTTTCTCTGAAGCGACTTAAACATAATCATAATGTTGGGACACAAACGTTTTTGAATAAAAAAAATGGGTACCTACTTAAGCGATAAAAACATAAAATTACAAAAAACATAATAAATTGATTCACTTTACCTACATAAAAAGGCATACTACCGACTACTTATAAAAAAAATCAAATGGAAAGGAACCATCTCTACTTATTGTATTTTCTAGTTTTTCTTTTTCTGAAAGAAAACGAATAAAAAAGTTATTTTTTAACATGAACGAAGTCAACTTGGTTATTATCAAACATTTTGAGAAGCAAAGTACAATTTCGCTTTACAATTATTTAATCTATTTTTGTGAACCGTGAGAATGTACAAGGTCCGCGGTCTCATGTCTTGTTCCATTCACGGAACTCGGTCCCACGCACATTTGTGGTGCACATGGTAAACGAAACTTCGTTGGCTTGGCTTGATGAGTTTGGTATCAAACTACCTGCGCCCCGCGGCTTCGCCCACATAGAAATCTATGTTATAATAAACCTTCCACTTGAATCACTCTATCTATTTAAAACAGCATCAAAATCCGTTGGGTAGTTTTATAGATCTAAGCATACATAGAGACAGACAGATAGCGGGAAGCGACTTCGTTTTATACTATGTAGTGTAGTGATAACGAAAGGAGGAAACGTCAATGGAGCTGAAGTTTTGGAAAGTATTGGAAGTATTACAAATTACCTACATATAGGATAGGTATGCTATGATAGAGTTTATCTTCATAAGCGAAAGCAATTGGTGGGTGTACCTACATATGTATGACTTTTAAGATAGGCCAAAAGAAGCTGAATGGAACATCAAATACCTATGTAGAGTAAATGAGACTTCTTGGGACATAAACGGAAGAAAATGCACCTATGGATATGGATCAGTTAAGCTACCTCGTAATGACTAGTTCTAATAATTTGTTTCTGTTATTTGATTGTGATTTTCTTTGTTTATACTAATAATATGGTACCTACTATTTATATTTTGTAGCATTATAATTATGTAGGTAGTTGTTTATGTTCTTGAGTGGAGAACACGACTCGGCAAACGTAGTGAATAACGTTCTCCGGCCTGGTGGGATGACGACCTGCGAAAGACTGCAGGCAGATGCTAGATGCGGCTGAATACAGGGCGCTATGGCTGTCATAAGGAAAGGCCTATGTCCAGCCGTGGATTAACATAAGCTGATGATGATGATGATGATGAATTGAAAGCTCCATTCTTTCTGTTCTATTTCCATATTCAGAAGCTTGAATGATATCATTGCTCTGTTTATTCATTCAACATCGTGTTTTATCAAACCGCTTCTAGGTACCGTACTGTTCTACATGTTTATCAATGACATTCATGAGTTATGGGAATATTTTTTTCGGGAGCGTAACGGTTTTTGTATTATTTTTTGTCTCCTTTGACCGTGTGAAGGGACCTCAATGGATGCAGCATGTGCATGACCCAGCCATTATTTGAAGATCCCTGCTTTTGCTACAGAAATCCTTCGTCGGTAGAGTATTGGATGGGCTCAGGGAGGAGCGGTAGATCTTTCTTAGTTGGTGTTGCGATTGCCGTCTTCAATGAGCTATTTCTTTGAGAACTGCTTCTTTCACAAGAGCTTGTCAGTGTTTTCTCACGACGCTGTTTCTGGGAATTATTTTCACTATTCTTACAATAATGAATAAGTTTCTAATGATAGTGAAAAAAGTATTGAGCAGAAACTAACGCTACCAGGTACCTTAAGAAAAGCACAAAAAGTATGTAATAGAGTGGGAACTACCTACATAATAAAACTTTTAAAATTATCATGGTTATTAACACAAAAGTCATTTAAAACGGGATATTTACCATGATTTGAGTGCCTTCAGTTATTCCGTGATCATGGCGCATGAAACTGTGCCGAAATATTGGATAATTCAAAAATCAAATCATGGTAAATATCCCGTTTTAAATGACTTTTGTACCTACATAATATCTAAAAAAATAAAAATAACCAATCATTTTAATTCTCCGATGTTACCTACTCATTGATGAATGATGGATGACATAAACTATGGATAATATAATTTACTACGAAAGTTAAACTTATTTTTAACCTTTATCATATTGAGAGTTATTTTAATTATTAATTAACCGGCATCATTTACATGTATGTGGATTTAAATTAATTTTATTTCATTATTATTTTTTGTTTATTATATAATTTTGTACCTACATATTTCTAAAATACCCATGTACAAAAATATAATAAAATTACTAGTTTGACAATGCCCTTAATACAGCTGCATACCTTTTAATAAATTAATTATTTCTTTTACTGTGAATTATTAGATTTTATTTATTTTTAGATAGGTTCCTATGGCATGTCTCTCTGCTTTTTCATTCTACAATCCTATATGGTGCTTCCTATGTGAAAAGTGTATGTGTGATAATTGTAATATAAAAATTAAGAATAAAGAACTTGTGGATGTCGTTATGTCTTCGGTGGATTAAACAAATACCGACAAATACGAATATCTTTCATAAACCTCTTTTATTGTATACCTTACGTAGGGCCATACATATACGAACTTTAAACTCTTCATCTCTTCTCTCATGACTTG
Source organism: Eupithecia dodoneata (assembly GCA_947044415.1). Classification (NCBI taxonomy): domain Eukaryota; kingdom Metazoa; phylum Arthropoda; class Insecta; order Lepidoptera; family Geometridae; genus Eupithecia; species Eupithecia dodoneata. The sequence continues at coordinate 6,624,011 of OX345665.1, forward strand.
GTTTTGAAGCATACCCTCTCCATCCAAACTTCAAACTTCAAAGTGCTTTATTTATTTTAGACCATACAGACAGGACACGTGACAAATTTCATATTGCATAAGTAAAACTAGGAAATAACGTGATCACTTTGAGTTTTTGTTCTCTTCAATCTTTTTAAGGTAAAGTAAAGAAGCGAATGCGTCAAGCTGAGGACAGGGCGCTGTGGCGCTCATTGGGGGATGTCTATGTCCAGCATTGGACTAACATAGGCTGATGATGATGATGATGAAAGAAGCGATGGTAAAGACAACAAGGTAACCCTTTCTTACCTTTGCCTTGTTAGATTGTTACTTTTTGAGTTGGAGCAAAACTCGTCCAAAGCATTTAAATGGAATGTCAGACCGTCCTTCAACCGATTAGCGTGCAATGACACGGCCTAAATTACCCTAACACGTTCTCTCATTAAAGTTACATTTGTTAATTACAAAGAACCCGGTTAACCTATCAGAAATGTGGTTTGGTTTTATTGACGTATGAACGAGCGCATCAAAATGAATTCATTACATCAGTCATTTTATAAAGTTATTCAAAATTTTAATTCTCATCAAAACTGGCCAAGTCAAATCTAATCTACTTTAAGATCTCACATTTTTAAATAACAGCAATTGTTATAGGCATCCAACAAAGCAAAGAAATAGAGTTTATTAATACTTGTTCATAATGTTATTTTGTTCCTATAAATACATATTTCGATTTTGCATAGAATTTGGCACTCATTTAGATCTCCATTCTTTTTGCGGCGAAGCCCACAGCCAACATTTTTGTATTGAACTTGGCTCTCACATTTGTTTTTTTTGGTGGGATATTATAAACGCGAAAGTTTGTGAGGATGTTTGTTTTTGAGGGAAAGACCTCAAAAACTACTATAGCTTACCTATCAGAATAAGCACATAGGCTAGGTACTCATAAATTATTATTTATTTATTAACTCATTTATTATCAGATTCTCAATCCATATACAAACTTAAAAATAAAAACACACAAATATAAAGATATATTGTATATTATTCAAAATATACATATATCACCACGCGGGTGAAACCACGCCAGTGACTAAATTATGTTTAGGGTAAGATGGATGTTATTTTATATATTAGCCTTAACCACAGTACTTCGTAATAGACCCTTTATCAGGAAAGGTAATTTCCAACCTCAAAATAACTCATTAATTCATCGAATAATTTAGTTGTTTTAAAAAAACAAAACGTCGACTTCAAATTCTTAATTTTGCACTGGTTTTAAGTTTTGACAAATACTAGTATATCCCTGGAGAAAAAAAAATGGGATCATATCGGGATCATTCGCTATACAATAGCAAAAAGCGAAAAAAAAAACATAATTGACGGAGAAATCCACGAACATACATACAGCCAAAAATAGAACCTCTCTTATTTCAAAGTCGGTTAAAATTAAATAATTAGTTAGTATTTGTGTTTGTCAGTTAGTACATAGCAAACCTATTTTATGTGAACTTTAAATAAATGAATAATTCTGGACCAATCACCCAGCTTCATCTAGCAGCTAGATGATGCTAGATTCTAGCAGCAAATGAAATTTAAAAGACCTCTCACATTGTATTAGGATCATAATTTTGGAGCAACATAGCATAAGATAACAATACTTTTTTAAGCTTAATACTACATTTACGTTGAAGATATTCTTAAGTGAAATGTAATGTGCTCATGAGAAACAAAGTTAATTAAACTGAAACAACTGCTTAAATAAATACTTGAATTCTTGAATCGAAGCTTGATACCTACATTTTAATTTACGTTGAAGATATTCTTAAGTGCAATGTAATGTGCTTATGAGAAATAAAATGAATTAACTGAATCTGCTTAAATATATAATTGAATTCTTGAATCTACCAACACATAACGCTATACTTAGCTTGGGAAAAGATATTAGTCCACTGCTGGACGTAGGCCTCCCCCAATGAGCGCCATAGCTCCCTGTCTTCAGCTTGATGCATCCAGGATCTACCTGCATTCCTGCAGTCGTTCGCAGGTCGTCATCCCACCTGGTCGGAGGGTGTAAAGTTTTGTGAATTATTAAGCTTTATTTATTTATCGTCAACATTAGGTATCAAAGCACTGTATTTTAGCTGATGTGGATTTCGGAGGAACTAACATGACCTTACCGAGGAAGGTATGCGGAGGCGCGCGGGGCAGGGCAGTTTCTCACGGGAACGCGCGGTGATTGCACTGCATTACGCTGCACTGGGTCGCAACCACACACAGCAATAACTGGTAAGATAAGGAGTTTTTGATCGAAAATGTTGCCAGGAAATGTAAAAAAGGCAAAAGGTTGGTGTTTGATAGTACACAGGGCAAGGAAATCCATCCATCTTATTGAACTCGATCGAAAAGCCTGACGAAAAAATGTACTCTAAAAGTACTGTAAGTAGGTAAGGAAAGGACTGATTGAAAGATTAAGCCAAATATTCAGTAGAATCTGATTATGTACTGAGAACTGAAAAAGATTGCTACCTAAGTTAAAGCTCGATTTTACGTGTTTCTTGCACTGAAAAATAAACTGAAATCCATAAAATAAGTTTCAATAAAATACCAGATCCATAATAATTCTTATTGCTTCTTGAATTCAGCGCAAGCGACTTTTCCCGAGCACTTGTGGGACTCGTTCCAATCAACAATGGAATGCAACTACTTTTTGGTCCGACTGTACCGCGCCGGGAAGAGCCACTTTTTGCGCTGATGATACTTGCTTAACTCAATTGGAAACAGGGACCTTGGATTACCTTAACAGTTATTTAACGAGAATTTTTATGTGGCTGTTCACCTCTAATCACCGCGAAGACTTCAGTCTTGCCAGTCTCCGCTTATTGCAGTTTTGAGATCTTGATAACCCCGGTTTAGAAGTCAGGTTGGCAGTGTTGCCAGCCAAAGGTCGCTTGCTAGAATAGAGATAGCAGCTCCTATTTAAAAGTGGTTTACAATTACTTGGATTCCAATCTGCGGAGGCAATGGCACAAAGTTATTCTTCGCAATCAGCATTCTTGAATTAGAATTAGAAACTAAAGGCATGCAGGTAAAGATTTAAATTATGCTTAAAACCACTCAATATCATCTAGTCCCAAGCTAAGTAGAGTTTGTGATAAGCGCAGCTTACTAGATGACTGATATACATAATAGAATATCACATAGATATATGTTTTCTAATATAGGTACTTAAATAGAAAATACCCGATTTCCGGAGGAAATATTTGAAGATCGTACAAACATTTATCCCGAGAGGCGGGAATCGAACCCCCCACCTACTGCGTTGCAGGCGAAGCTTCGTGTAGGTATGTATTTTATCTGCGTTTTACTAATTCAAGAAAGATGTCTAAGTAGATAATTATCTGAAGGAATACCTCCACCCCAGGGGTTCAAGAGAAGCCTTATCAGTTCAGTGTCCTATTGTGTAGTCTGACTACCCCTATCTGTCATTAGCTCGTTATCGTGCCTAAGGAATTTATACTATTGTTTTATTCCTTTATTTTCTACTAGCTGCGCCCCGCGGCTTCGCCCGCGTTGAAATCTATGTGTCAAATGGTTTATTAACCTTCGTCTTGAATAACTCTATCTATTTAAAAAACCGCATCGAAATTGACAGCGGGAAGCGACTTTGTTTTATATTATGTAGTGTAGTGACTAGTGTCTGCCCGCGTTTTCGCACGCGTTGTTTCTACGGAAATTTTTAAAGTTTATTTCAATCCCATGGGAACTGATTTATGGGATAAAATGTATGTTTTATTCCGGGCTTGGAACTACCTGTATGCAAATTTCAGCCCGATCCGTTCAGTAGTTTTTGGGTGAAGTGTTTTTTTATTATTGTTTGTTTTTACTAGAGTACTGTTTGTTGTTTTTTGTAGGTATATGTGAGTCTGAAGTTGGAAATAAATACTTTATCTATCAACCTATTTATATTTTAACCCTAAGCAAGCTTGGAACGAGTTTTGCTCCAACTCAAAATCTACCAACTTACAAATAAGCAAATCAAATGTACTAGACACATAAGTTATGAACATACTAGTGGTTTCTTCTCACTTCTTCCACTGGTGGACAAAAAATTGAAGTGAACTATAAAATAATTTAATAGTATAAAATATGACCTGTCTAAGTGCTTATTTGTAAGCTTAAAGAAATAAAACTTTTTCATTTTCATTCATTTTCATTTTCATTTTCAATACCTACTAATAAGTTATTTATTTTATTCGAAATTTGGTAAAACAATTGAAGCTAAGAGCAATAAGAACAAATAGAATATTGATTGTTGATTTTGTCAAAGCACTAGTCCTCTATCTGTTATTCTCAAGCAAACACAAATTAATTAATATCTCAAGAATGTCAGTTTGATACGCAATAAGTTAATTGGGTACAATCATAAGGGCAATAAAGTAAATAAGCGTGAGTCAGTGTTCTTCGCCCACGAACGCACCGTTTAGATGCTTAGGGTAGTGGAATATTAGAAGAAATGTTATTTTTCCTAATTGTGTTCCCTAATAAGTTCAGAAAAATTGATAGATCCTAGATAGTACTTTATTGCTTACTTAGTATAAAAAAACTATATCATCATCATCATCATCATCAGCCTATATTAGTCCACTGCTGAAGAAAAAAAAAACTATATACTATAACATAAAAATTAAGTTACTAAATAAGCCCTCCTATGCAGTGAAACATCTATTGACGGCATATGAGCTCACTGCTTACCTACGTGTCTAATTACTTTGTTACTGCACTTTGTTGGTTACGTCTCAAACCAGTTTTTTTTTCTTAGATTGTTATATAATTAATTATACCTTGTAATGTATTTTTACCTTATAAGATATAGCTGCGCCCCGCGGCTTCGCCCTCTTGGAAATCTATGTTTCAAATAGTATATAAAACTTCCTCTTCAATCACTATCTATTTAAAAAAACCGCATCCTAATCCGTTGCTTACCTATTTTTACAGATCTAAGACAGACAACGGAAATCGAATTTGTTTTATACTATGTAGTGATAAAGTCAATCAATTGTCAAAATGACTATTTTTAAAGTTAATAGTATCAAAATAGTTCTAGATTACAAGAGAAAACGATGTTTTTTTTTTAAATAAATGAAATCTTATAAATATGTAACAGGATAAAAATGATCAGACGAACAATTTCTAGTTCACCCTTTACATCCTCTGTTCAACTTAAATATTTCATAGTATGTGTTAACGTTTCTTTCTGCCCATTGACTACACTAACAGCCTAACGGTTTTGTTATCTAACCATATGTTTCCTGTTCCTATGCACACAGAGATTGGTTATCAGCAAACTGCTAGGACCTGTGGTGCCTGGCCTGCAATATTTCATATATGGTATGGGTATTTGCCATTATATATCATTCGTAAATAAATACGATACGAAATTAAATAATATCCCAAAAATTTAAAATTTTATCATACAATCAATCAATCAACAGGGCTTACGCACTATAATAGCAAAAACCTTAAAAAACCTACGTATAAATTAACGAATCGGTATCGGTTAGTGTATCGGTATTTGACACCGACGACCCACTTTGCGTGAATTTGTACCAGCTTTATCGATAGTAGTGTTAATTTAGGCTCGTGGTTACAGAGTAATAAATAGCAAGACGGATTATGTATGCGTATAAGAAATAGGCAAAGTATTATTGATCGACGACCTCTGTGGCGCGGTGGGCGAAGGTCCGCCTGCGACGCAGGAGGTCGCGGGTTAGATTCCCGCCTCGGTATAATTGTGTGTACGATCTGCAAATAATTGTTCCAGGTGTTCTGGTCGTTTTCTATGTATAATAAAAAATATCTATCTATGTAATGTATTGTATTATGTTTATCAGTTATCTAGTACCCATAACACAAGCTCTGCTTACCATGGGGCTAGATAATGCTGTGTGAATTGTCCAGCATTATTTATTTATTTATTTATTAGTATGGTATTAATGACTAAGATCTATTTATTGTTTTTTAATTTTAGCTGAAAATTATGTCAATAAATCCTAATAACAAAAACTATCTTAAATCGGCAAGTAATTTCTATTGGGTTCAAAAATCAACAACACGAAGTAACCGGCAGGATTGTGTATCTCTTTGCAGGTAATGAAAAAATATATACTGGATTTATTTTAAGGAACTGATTTCATATATTTTTTCTCAGAATGTTTATAAACGTTGTTCAACAAAAGACTTGCCAGAAAGGTGGAAAAGGTGCTGGTTCAATCCAAATCAAAACATTGCGATACGAAGATCGTGATGAAGCTATTACCGTTGTATGATTCTATATCAAAGCACTGAGGTTTTTGTCTAACTTTTGATCATACTACGAAAAGTGAAACGTTACTACATTTTCGCAAAATGGGGGTAGAATTAACCATTATGGTTTGTAACAAGCGATGTTAGGCAATTATCTAATATACCAGGGGTTCACAATGTATGCTTTATGCAAACTTTTAAAAATAATTTTCGCTGCGGAGAGAATTAAGTCCTGACTGTTGTTGATAAATACCTTTATTATTGTATTTGTACAGATTGTTGTAAGTGCGATGATTCTTGCTGCAGAAACCTTCGTTAACTCGTCGACTCTACGTGCTTTTTACTCCGAGCACGTAGCCGATATCACGAAACACCGATAGAGAAGGTTGCCTAATTGTACTTTATCACCCATTCCCTCGATATTTGAAATAACAGCGAAAATTACTTTGATTAGAACCCGACTGTTCTCCTTTGCAATGAAATGATTCAGTATGGGTTGGGTTTCGCTGCAAAGAGGTATTTGTGTGAAAATTTAATACAAAAAAGCTATATTGCTCACTAGAAAAATTTACCAAGGCTCTCATTTCCTTAGGATCAACGCAAGATATCATTCTAATTACTTTCTTGGGAATTTAATAGGTTAACCTTACATCTGGATGCGATAAGCTGAAGACAGGGCGCTATGGCGCTCTTAAGGAGAGGCCTAAGTCCATTAGTGTAGTAATATAGGCTGATGATGATGACTGTATAGTAGTAAACACCTTGTTCTATTAAAATATTCAGTACCACTGTCATCATCATCATCATCAGCCTATAGCAGTCCACTGCTGGACATAGGCCTCCCCCAATGACCGCCATAGCGCCCTGTCTTCAGTTTGCCGCATCCAGCATCTACCTGCAGTACCACTGCACTGTAACTATAAATGAAAACAGTGTTTCACGAGCGTTCTTCTAAGTTAAATTGCATGTGCAGAGTGAATACGTTATCCAAAAAATAATGTGGGACAGCCACTCTCTTACCAAGAAATCCTCAAAGCTATACCCAAAAGCCATGAAATACGCATCCTGCGGTTTATCGACCCTGTAGTTTCCCATTTCAATTTTGACGAGGAAACAGTTAACAATACAGATTGTGAGATCGTGAGTCGTAATGGCGGCGTTCGGCCTCTATAGTGCCAAAAACTAGCGGGCCATGCTGCAGCGGTCGTTAACCTCGAAAGTTGTGCCCATTTATTGCAAATTGTACGGCTAGAAACTGATTCATCCCCTCGACATTAAACTTTTACTTCTTAAGAGGTAAAAGTTAGTTCATTTTAAATTGCATTCTATTTTTGAAAGGCCTTATTAAGCAACTGGATGTTTCAGACTCGGATTCAGAAACTTTATTTCTCTAGGCTTACAAAATAAGCACTTGGACAAGTAAAATTTTAAATAAATTGTTATGAAATAAGAAATTTACATTTTATCTACACTAAAATCAGCATTAATCTCACCCAATGTACCCTTAGTAGTGCAATAAAGTTTTTAAATTAATAAATTTTTGTCCACTAGTGGAAGACGTGAAAAATAAACCACTAGTACATTAATATATCATTAAGAGATACATGTTTGTTTCCTATCTAAATCTAATATATGTATGTATTGCTATTTTAGATACATGTCAATATTCATGTAAAGCCAAGCACAACATTGAATTTCTTACCGTTCGGTTAGACTTCATTCACATCGAATCTACAATGTTATTGATAGAAATACTTAAAATATTACAGTGAAAAAATATTATATAAAATTAAAATTATATAAAATATAAATATTCTGTAAATAAGTTTAAAATCAAAAGCAATAGTCAAGAAAAGCTCATATTAAAACTACGCTCAAGCTTTTATTTTTAGGCTACACAGACTAATTATCCGCAAACAAACTGATGGTCTCAATTACGCCTACATATCAGGCCGAATCGACAGGTCCGAATCGGGAGTACTACGCCAGATGGTTATTTCTGTCGGTGAGTCGAGGGTGAGGCAGCATGAGATCACCAGCATGCCTCAAATTGATAAAAAGGTCAGCGTTGCTTTATATGGGGAACCTGAGTTCAATGCCTGGAGTGTTCAGATTAGGTACCTACCTTAGAATACTCAAACGCATCTCAGATTTAAGACCGTCATAAGTGACGATTTTCTGACATATTTTCATTGAAAACTGTCAAAAAAATGTTATGTGCTTAAATCTGAGATGCGTTTTAGTATTCGGGCGTAAGTGCTACATAGCAAGAGGTCCAGGGTACTTAACGCATTTTGTAGATGCATTAAGGATTAATTGTGTCACTAAATTGCGCTACAAATTATCTACCATAACTGAAAATGGTTGCTGATTTACATGAATAATGTTACTTTAAACATTTTTAAACGACAGCCTAGATAGAGAAACTTTTAAAAAAAAGAATACACTTTTCAAGGTCAGTTATTTGTTTATTTATGATTGTTTTTTACTCTTATTAGATGCGCTTTAGAGAAACCCTTTCATACATGGCACACTGACACCCCTTGTGCCTAAAAACGTACGTTCACCAAACATGTAAGTATAGGTAAAACTAGGATCAGCTCACGATCAACTGGCCAATACTTGGCCAATACTAGTACAAACAACCTTAATCTTATGAATATGTTAAATCGTACAGACGAGAAAAATCAATCAAAAGGAGATAAGAAGATATGTAGGTATTTAAATATCGTCAAAGATTTATCTTCAGCAAAATATTTACATGAAAAATATTCACGTGACGCAACAGCTTTGTACCTAAATAAGAACATGGTGATGAAATAGAGTGAAACAGGGATGCAAAGAACACCTGTGGGAATAATTACTCACTGATTTATGTAAAATCCATTGTTTAGAACCTCACGAGTAAAAACTTACGTGAGAAAACACAATACCTAGTACGTACAGATTTTTTGCAGCATGCTTCACTGCTTGTGAGAAAATAATGACATCATTCGACTAGTTAGTATTAGTAGGACTCAACAAAACAACATAGTTCAGACAAGTGATTTTGGCGGGTATTATTCGACTAGTTAGTATTAGTAGGACTCAACAAAACAACATAGTTCAGACAAGTGATTTTGGCGGGTATTATTCGACTAGTTAGTATTAGTAGGACTCAACAAAACAACATAGTTCAGACAAGTGATTTTGGCGGGAATTATTTTAAAAATTGGCTGAGACACTTCCAAATGTCTGGGTACCTTAGAGGATTTTATCATTTAATTTGCATACTAAGAAACCTGCCTATGTGTGTGAACTTTTTTAAATGTATGATTGATTGATTTATTAATTATTAAAGTTATTTTATGAGCTCGCTTCGGAGGAAAAAATAATAAATAATTTCATTTTCGACACGTTGCTACTAGGGCGGTGGCAATAACTTTCTCCTTTGTTCACGTGCAACTTTTATAGACCACCCATATTCCATAAAAATGCTCCTTCCATATTTTAATGGTCTATGTCTGTGGTCCCCCACAGACCATAAAAAGTTGCTACCACACGCGTAAAGATGTTTTGTTACACTTTATGTCTTGTGTTAATTGTTTTTTAATTCGATATAAGTTTAATATTCCGGATTTTATGTTCTGAAGCTTAACATTTTATTAACTCTTAGGTCTTAGCATTGTGCGGATCGGAATTAATTTATACAGTTACAAACATTTGTGTTGTTATCACAAGGTATATTTTAGCAACACCAGCAAGTAGGCAAAATTATTGGCGCAGCCAAATGGATACAACGGATTGAGTCGCTTGTCCGGCCCAAAGTGAGGTTATGTTTAAGAATTATTTTTATTTAATTTAATTAGTTAAATGTCCAGTCTGAAAGACACATAATCGTAATCTTACGAGTATGAAACGATACATTAGACACCTACATAGAATAACTTCGTGAGCAATGGCACTTACCAAGGTGATTTGGGTAACATTAATTTAGTTGAGATGAAATCAGCAAACTGGTTTAGATTTCATGCTATTCTTAATTTTATAAATCGGTCTGGTTTGGGGTCTTTGAGCAGCTGGCCATTTTGTCAAGTTGAAACTTGTTTGACACACGTGCAATTAGAAGGGGGCCTATACAAGTCATCTTTATTATATTTTCATTTCTACTTTTCGCTACCCATTCTTCTCTCCCTAATGTAGGGCCCGCACCCAAATTAAGTATTAATATATGCATCCAGTTTCCATTCATATGTAATTCGGTGTTTTGTTACAAGCTTTTTGATAGAACTGGGCCGTATCAGGGTGTTGAATTGAGAAATTTGAATAATAAGATCATGCGAACTCCAGTTAAAAACTGTTGAAACTGCTGAACTTGTTCTTTCAATGATCTACAATTCTACATAATAATGCTGATTTCGTTGAAGATGTACAACGGTGCGCTTAGATCTATCAAATGAATACGAATGTGACTAAATAGGCTGTTATTTACAGTATTTTTTTACTATACAAGTCTTCAACAATTTTTTCTTCTATATATTATACTAGCTGCGCCCCGCGGTTTCACCCGCGTGTTGATAGATATTTTGGATAATATACAATATATCTTCATAAATTGTAGCCTATGTGTTATTCTGATGTATAAGCTATATTATTGTAAAATTTCATTAAAATCCATTCAGTAATTTTTACGTGAAAGAGTAACATACATCCATCCATCCATACTTACAAACTTTCGCGTTTATAATATTAGTAGGATTATAAATGACGGCTACTATTCGTAAGATCTAATTTAAAATAAAACACAGATACAATTTCAGAGGAGAAAAATCTATTGCATGTTTAATACTAGCTAAATAAAACAGGGTTTAATGGGCTCTGTTCTATTCCTTTGTTTTATATCAATATACACGTTTGAGATTTTCTATTCTATATCATTGCATGATTCCAGATCCTAATTAAATCAATGGCGAGGCGGCGGTAAGGTAGAGCAAGGGACCTGACTCCAAAGCAACGGTTTCAATATAGGAAGGAACCATACGACAGAAGAGTCTAGAAATGTGTCTGAACGTTCGATCGCAATTCGAGAAGATCGCATCGTTTAGCCAAAGGGTAAAACGGGACTATTACTAAGACTCCGCTGTCCATCCGTCCGTCTGTCTGTCTGTCAGTCTGTCACCAGGCTGTACCTATGAAATTTTCACAGAGGATGATTGGCCGGTTTTTTATAATTATGTTGAACTATCGAATAGATATTCATTATGTAACCTAGTTTAAAGTATTAGCATAATTTATTTAAAAAATATGCAATGTGGCTTTGTTTTATTTTATTTATGTGATTATACCAAGTATTCGTAAGTTGTAAGCAATTTTGCCTGATACAGGTTTACCGAATCTTTTAGTATGGATGAAGTTCAATAAATGTATCGAAATCGATGTTCAGAGTTGGGGCCAAGGAATGGTGTGCGCGTGCGCACGTTCCGTCTATTGTCGATCATTATTCCCTATTGTTTGTGATGCGTGACTGAATCGATAGCAAGATAAAATATTAATTAGCTGTCAAGTATCAAAACCACTCGTAACTAAGTACCAAAACTACTTGTAACTAAGTACCAAAGCTACTTGTAACCAAGTACCAAAGCTACTTGTAGCGTAGCTCTTGATATTTTCCTTGTGCCAATTAAATATAATGCGACACCTGTGGATATACGTACATATACCTCAGATGCGTATGTGCTTATAGGAAGACCTGTCTTGAATAAAATATGAATGGGAGAATGACATGTGCGCATTATGGTGTGTAGCTTAAAAGAACAAATGAAGAAACAACATTCGTGTTAGCGACGAAGATTTATGCCAATGAAAATAAGGCTCAAAATTGTGCAGGACAATTCTACATAGATATAATAGGATAACTATAAATATTTATCTTGAAGTTTGTTTATAGATTTAAATTTAAAACTCGAACATTATTTGAAGTAAACAATACCACAGAATAGACAATAAGTACTTGTCTCCGACAAAAATAAGCCATTGATTATGTAATAGTTGTTCGCAACCATTTATGTATTTACCTACTTATGTATGTAAAGATAGATAGAGTTGATCTTCTGCGCCTTATCAGAGGAACTTTCTAGAGCTTTGAGAGTCTTGTAAAAGCTCTGGAAGGTTTGGAATTTTCTGGAATATCCGAAGAACAAGGCTTGAGGGAAAATACGGAAGTTAATTGTAAAGAGCAGTGCAGTGACTTTTTGTATTACGTAGTTGTGTGTACGGTTGAATAAACTAATTAAAAGTGTTCTGAAGCGTTTTACCGGATGGAAATTAATGTTTGTACGATTTGCAGATATTTATTTCGGGTGTTCTTGATGTTTTCTATGTAGGTACTATGTAGTATTTTGTATTAAATAAATAAATAAATAAATAATGATGGACAATTCAAACAGCATTATCTAGCCCCATGGTAAGCAGAGCTTGTGTTATGGGTACTAGATAACTGATATACATAATACAATACATTACATAGATAGATATTTTTTATTATACATAGAAAACGACAAGAACACCCGGAACAAATATCTGCAGATCGTACACACAATTGTTCGGAGGCGGGAATCGAACCCGCAACCTTCTGCGTCGCAGGCACACCTTCGCCCACCGCGCCACATCGGTCGTCAAAGTTTAAGTATTAAGTACCTGTCTACAATCTATCAGTTATCTAGTAACCATAACACAGACTCTGCTTACCTTGGGGCTAGATAATGCTGTGTGAATTTCCCAGCATTATTTATATCCCCTTCCCTTACCCATAACAATTAACATTTCAACATAGAACGTAGATCTTCGTAGCACGTGCTACGATAGACCGGCGTAGCATACAAAAGACTTCAACGCGGATCCACTTTTCTTACTACTGCTAAATTCTGATAGCTGCGAAACGATAATATTAAAAATAAATAATGCTGGACAAATTCAAATTAAAAATGTTTTATTTCTTTAGGCTTACAAAATAAGCATTTAGACAAGTAAAATGTTAAACTATAAATTATTATCTAATAAGATTCCTTTTCACTGCAATTTATTTGTTGGCTGTTGGATTGTAAAATTATTAATTGATTACATTTTACCATCCACACAGCATCAGCTGGCCCCAAGCTAAGCAGAGCTTGTGTTATAGGAACTAGATGACTAGTATACATAATCACACAATAGATTACTTAGATCGATATTTTTTATACATAGAAAACGACCAGAACACCCTGAACAAATATCAACAGATCGTACAAACATTTGTCCCGAGTCGGTAATCAAACCCACAACGTGCTGCGTCGCAGGTGGACCTTCGCCCGTCGCTCCACATTGATCGTCAACCACAAAAGAATTAATTTATAATGTAAGTGTGATAGAGTAATGTCCGAATATGTCGCTTATGGTTGCCATGGTTGGCAGTAGGTAGTGTAGTGTACCGATAGAGCGGATGGTCCCATTCCAAGCGATAACGGTACCGTAGCCGTGCTTGCAAATAAACTGGGTACTGCCCTAGTGCTAGCGGAAAAAGATCTTAAACGTCTCGGCCAAATTTCAGAATAGTCTAGAATCTGGGACTAGACTGGACTATTCTACATCGTTGCCGTATTTTTGATACTAGCTAGGCTAGACTATATAGGCGCTATAGTCCATACCGTAGGAAGTCCCAAAGATTTTTGACTCGTCGGCTACTTGATTTCGTGGCTGTGTTAGTTTCCCGTACTGAAGGAATGTCGCGGGTTCGAGACCTACCAAAATCGAAAGCGTTCGGGATATTTTGTTGATTTCGTAGAGATTATTCGGAGTGCGAGGTTTTATGCACTTTAATAACAAAAACACCTTAGACTATATAAATATAAATAATATATATGTAGATCATTAATAATAATATCGTAATATTTAATCTTATCATTTAGATTTCTATGACCTAGATAGAAACTAGTAAAACCTATTACCAAACGAATACTCAGGCAAAATTTTATTTGGACCACGTGAACGGAGCCGTTCAAAAACAATGTGATCTAATCACAAAGTAACGATTTAGTTTCTAGTTAGCCAATTTGGCTGTAGAAGGAGACAAAAATAGTGTCTTATTAGACATCCAAATAGTTTGGCAAGTGGCAACTGCACGTTGAAGTCGAAGACTGTTATGACTTCAACTAATTGGCAACAAGACATAATTAAATAAATCAACATCATTGCCGACGATAAAATGCGGATAGGTAAATAGTAAAAATATAATCGCTATTAGTCTGACGCCAACTTCCGGTGATAGTAACTTCCTTCATTCTAATAAGGTAGAGTAGAATAGAACTACTTACTAAGTACTGTTTGTAGCTGTAGCCACTATCAATATTAGAGACGTTGAATGACCCATTGATACAAGTCATTTATGAAGGAACTAGCTGCGCCCCGCGGTTTTACCCGCGTTGTGATAGATATTTTAGATAATATACAATATATCTTTATGAATTGTAGCCTATGTGTTATTCTGATATGTAAGCTAGATTATTGTGAAGTTTCATCAAAATCCATTAAGTAGTTTTGGCGTGAAAGAGTAACAAACATCCATCCATCTATCCATACTTACAAACTTTCGCGTTTATAATATTAGTAGGATATTTATCATGATTTGATTTGAAACCAGTGGTAGTGGTAACGTAACAAAAGAGAAGAATTAAGGGGAAGAAACCCTTATTTTTTGTAAAACAATTGCAACTGTTTTTTGGAAAACATACCGATGTTTGATAGTAAAACTCACTAGCAGTGCCTTCAGTTAGTTCGTGATTATGGCGCATGAAACTGTGCCGAAATATTGGAAAAATCAAAATTATTTAATTATAACATATTATAATATTTCTAAATAAATTACTTTTGTGTTAATATAATATATATACTTATATTAGACGACCGATGTGGCGCGGTGGGCGAAGGTCCGCCTGCGACGCAGGAGGTTGTGGGTTCGATTCCCGCCTCGGAACAAATGTGTGTATGATCTGCAGATATTTGTTCCGGGTGTTCTGGTCGTTACCTATGTATAATAAAAAATATCTATCTATGTAATGTATTGTATTATGTATATCAGTTATCTAGTACCCATAACACAAGCTCTGCTTACCATGGGGCTAGATAATGCTGTGTGAATTGTCCAGCATTATTTATTTATTATAACCATGATAGTATCATAAGTTATGTTATGATTATGACCCATTGAGGGTCACTAAATGACCGCTGACTCATATCAAGGCTGGTCAAATCTACCTTTCTGAAATAAAAAACTTTACTAGGAAACGAGTGAGATCGGTTTTGCAAGAGATCCGTATTCTTTTTTGGATGAATCACCACAGCATCTGTCCTTGTGAGGACGAAGCTTCAATAATTCTTGCATTATTTCCTGTTCGGATTATATGTCTAAGCGACTTCTTAGATCAGATCCTGGCAGTTCCCATGGAATCAGCATTTTTGCAGTCGTTCAGCTCGGTACCTAATGGTCATCTAAGCCTAACAGCTGAGGTTAATACAATTCAAAAAAGTCGTTGGGACCTTATGTGGCGTGTGCGAATCGCGCAACTGTAGCATTCCCACTAGAGGGATGTATTCAGTGAATTGAAATAGAAGTGTCCTGTGTCCATCATTTTCTAAATATTTATTAAAGTGCCATCGTCTATATTATTCCTTCATGTCCAGTCCATCCTAAGGTTGCCTGATAGACATCACTCTCAGCGATAAGGCCAACATTTATATAAAGTAGTACGTATATAGTATAAAGTTACAGTAAGTATTTATATTTGTTTTGTGTGGTATATTAAAGTATTTTCTATCCAACTATCATTTTATCAAGACACGAAATATGGATTTATAATATGATGGAATTCGGCGACCAATTCAATCGCGAGCTTTATGCGCTCAAAAAGTTCATAGTGTAAAAATATTTTTTACCGCCTACAATCTTAAGGCTAGTAGGTAAGGTACCTAACCTACTCATATTTTGGGAACGTTCGGGTATATTATGATGAAAATCTAAATGAAATTAAATCTAATGAATGAAAATACGTCACGCCGATTTGGAGGCAATCTTTATTCTACACATAATATTATTAGTAACTTGTTGGGCATCGAAAGTTAAATTTATCTTAATACGAAAGCTGATCTTTGCTCTTTTGAGCTATGCGTACCTCTTTGGTTTTCCGTAGATCGGGCACTGCCTGCTGCTAGGTGCTCGGTTTTGGACTAATGCCGGCCCTGGTTGTGTGTCCTGTCTCTTGAGGCAGACGACTCAGCGAGCGACAGATGCCGGGTATGGCGTGGACGATCGCGCTGGAATGTGTACCTCACTTTGGAGGAACCAGGGGTCAAGAGACGAGCGGGAAAATAAATAATAAATAATGATAAACATCACAGAATTATCTAACCCCAATCTAACAGTCTATGTGAAAATGTTAATTGTTATGGGGAAGGAAGGGGAGGGGAGATATAAATAAATAAATAATGCTGGCATAATTCACACAGCATTATATAGCTACAAGGTAAGCAGAGCTTGTGTTATGGGTACTAGTTAACTGTTAGATTATTGATTGGTACTTAATACATAACATTACGTAGTACACAAAAAACATCCAGAACACCGGAAACAAATATCTGAAGATCGTAAAAACATTTGTCCCGAGGCGGGAATCGAACCCTCGTCGATCGCGAACATTCGTCCACCGCGCCACAGAGGTCGTCAATGTTAATGAGATCTCTGGATCATTATCCATACAATGGCGAAATAATTTCGGTCCATAATTGAAGGAAATCTACGAACATACATAAAAAATACGTACACCCGAACATAGAACCTTCTACTCTTTTTTTTCTTCGGTTAAAAATAGTAAATAATACCGCTGCATGTGAGCGAGTCATAAGTACATACAACTACAAATCTTATTGGGATATATGGGATTTTGCTACAAAATATTTTCGATCTGAACCCATAATTATTAGTACGGTATTTATCTCGTTTGTTTTTTTACCTATTTTTTGCGACGATTCTACAGTCGAGTTTTATTTATAATACCTGTTAAATAGTACTTATAATTAAAATATTATCGATCGTAATCAAAGTACCACCATTTTGAATTCGATCTTTAAGTACGAGTGTTAGTATGTAGTCGTATGCAGTTTTTCAAAATTCCTGTGACTTGAACCAACAGCCAGCATGACTCGTCAGCGGCGACAGAAGGTACATCTTTGCAGAGATATAGTTAGGGTAAGTACTTTTATTAACTCATTTATTATCAGATTTTCAATCCACTTACTTTTAGATACCTTCTTTAACGACACTCAACCCCAATGCTCAAGCGCTTACGAAACGTCATCGGTAGTGAATGTTGTAAATCACCTCGAATTGCAAATATCTCTGAAGATTGGGCACTAAGTATCATAACAAACTAAGTTGATGACTTAGGCCTTTTATTACACAAGACAAGATTAAAATTAGATTGTTTTTAAAAACCGACTTTAAATTAAAAATAATATTTGAAATATTTTTTTAAGTTTTTCTGGACAAATACTTAACCCTCAGTCAGGAATAAAACTTTTAGGACCACAACAGAATCATTAAAATAAATAATTTAATAATTGACCGAGGTCTTGCCGAAAATGCCTACATAAAAATAATTAAAAACATACATGCAGCTGAACATAGAAGCTTCCCTTTTTTTAAGTCTTATATAGGATCGTATAAAGTTTAACGCATGCTACGTTAAACTTTGTTAGCTGCTTAAGTTTAGTCCTCTTTGATTCGATATACCAATCGGGATGGTGGCGGATGGCATTTGCTCAGTTTGTTTGGTGAAAAACCGACTCAACATAAAATTAAACATGCGCCACCAGATCATTTACATGAAAACAAAAACAGCCAACCAGGTTCTTTTAAAAGGGCTCAGTTTGTCCTGAATTTAGCCCAACTACCGACACTACTAGATAAAATGGGTCTATAGATAGAGACCCAGGACCTTTAGAGTTCAAACGAAGTCGTGGTGCAATTTATCGGTAACAAGTCAGCAGACTAGGAAGTCCCATGGTGTTACCATGTTTAGATCAATGCACAAAGGTGCCGCTCTGGACCGCCCGAGAGTCGCTCTGACTGAACCGATCGGTAGAGCCACGCCTAGGAATATCGCCTCTGGACGTTGGATCACGGATGGAGTGCTAAATCGTGGGTTTGATGTTACTGGGCCTTAACTTGATAAGGATTCGACTTAGAAGAATCGAACCAGAAGAAAATCTTTTGTCCAATTATCAAATTGCGCAATAATAAACTATACTTCGGATAGTTTCTTTTTATTTATTTATTTAATATAAGGCCTACGTATTAAATAAATACAAAATAAGTTAGATGAACCTAGCAACAAAACTAATAAATGGCCTTCACGGCTAAAAGCTTCATGCTTTCCTTTTTCCGTGCAATCACTGCCTGGTCTCGGCGATGCGGCCCGAAGGTTCGAGGTACAGAAATCATAAACAGAAATGCGCATTATGAAACCCAATAAGAAAACAAAATAAAACTTATTTTTTAATTAGTGTTTGTATTATGAATTAAAAATCCAGTGTCGCATACACTCTGAGTCAAGTTGTTGAGCCAAAATATGTACCTACAAATACCTAGCTGCTGAAATAGCAAGATCACAAATTTTGAATATTCCTATATTCGCGCAGAATTTTTTAATTGTTTTATACTTGAAAATCATAAAATGCGTATTATATAGGTATGTATGTAACAATAAAATAACAAAATACGAAATAAAAGGTATCAAGGAAGTGTTTGTTCGAGACAATTGAACACTATCGAGTCTAGAGACTGCAATCTCAGAGGCACGCGGACTAACGGTCTCACGTTCAAATATTTTAGCACGATCCCGTGATAACTGTGATACTTGATACTCGGTGACCGTCTAGGGTGGCTGCGTTGTATAACGGCTGAGGTAAATCAATCAAGAAGATGCTCCAATTTTTTTTGCCTGTACCCATCTACGGTATTGTTTTTAACCTAAGAGCGAGTCAGTCAATTGCACAACTCAGTAAAATTTTACTATACTACTGTTACTTCGAATTGATTGAATGTGTATTTAATGATATAATTATTAAATCGCTTTAAAATAAAAAACTTTATTTACAAAGAAGTAAGAATTTGTCTATATTATTTGATTGTAACGAGAGCCTAGGTCCGTTCCCTAAGGACCTAGGGTCTCGACTCTAAGGGGAACAAATACATAAGATCTGTGAACACCTGCATATTTGCGCCTCTTGAAATGGCCAAATCTGCCGCCGCATCATCAAAGGATGTTCTCGGAAAATGGGAAAGCGCAAGTGTGTTGACGCATGTAGCGATCCCCACAATAGGAGGGAACCTATAAAATATAATGTTAACATCGTTTAATAATTATTTTAATACGAAATTAGCCCAGTCTCTACGTAGAGTTTAATAACCAGATCAAAATTTAAATCTTTGCATCGCACCAGATGGCTTTAAAATAACAGATGTTACAAAAGCTTATAAGGACAAAAAAACAATGAATGTAAAGATGGCACATTCAGCAGATCCTGTACTGAATTTGAATGCACAAAACAACACGTGACAAGCGGCCCACACGTGATTATATGCCGAAGTACGAAACCAGAATGGTGATACGAAGGTTTTCTTGGTAAATGTACACATGTGTCGTGACGTGAGGTGTGTTGGTACGCCCGGTTGCACCCATGTTGTACATTTAGGGTCATTCAAAGATGCCGAGGACAGATGCGAACAGGATCCTGAAGATTGACATGTAGATACGACTTGAAGAGTTGAAGAGCCGCCTCTGTAAACCACCGATCAAAGTTTGCGGTTTCTGAGAGACCGGTGATTCTTTGGATTTGTTTTGGTACTTAACTACGAGTAGATTATTTTACATCTGAGTTTATTCACGAACATTGATTAAGTAACTAATGCTCTACAAGCGTTAATTAAGCAATGTAAAGTTGAATTCACGCAATACAAGGTAGGTACTGCAAGCAATTGTCGAAGCAAACAATAATTATTGATTATTAGATCGCTCTCAGCGATAAGGCCGCCCTTTATACCTTTGTTCTAAGTTTTTATCTCTGTATTATTTTCTGTTTTGTGTGGTGTAATAAAGTGTTATCTATCTATCTAATTATCGTTATTAACATATACGTAAGTTTTAGTAAAGTTTGAGGACTTAGGTATACCATAATTATAAAACTTTTAAAACTACATATCATGGTTATTTAAAACGGGATATTTACCATGATTTGATTTTTGAGTTATCCAATATTTCAGCACAGTTTCATGCGCCATGATCACGGAATAACTCAAAAATGAAATCATGGTAAATATCCCGTTTCAAATGACTTTAGTATACCATAATTAGTTTGTCAAAAAGAGCATATTATAGAAGGGTGTGCCTTCTATAATATGCTCTTCTCTATTTTGCTCTACGATAACAGTATTTTTCAACGTTAACAGTGTAAAAACTATAGAATGTTACGAAGAAACTGACAGCCAAAATCATTTTAGCAGTAACAAGACCTAGCGTTTCTAACCATAAACAGGGTTATGTTGATGTTTACTCATTGTGTTAAATAGTAACGGTTTTAGATTGAGCGGTGCGTGCGAAAATGCGGCCAGTCGATTCAGGGCGAATTTAGATTGAGTAAACAAACTCTGGCAATCTCGAATAGAAGTGATTGCTGTGGGTATTCAAATTAGATTGTTTTGTTGCCAAGGTACGCCCGTTTGTTCCTAAATCATCATCATCATTAAACTCGGCTTTAAATTGTGGTTGTTGTCGATTTAGGCCTTCAAACTCTTAGGCCTCTTGTAGGTCCTGCGTTCGTTTTATCAATGTCAAAACAAAAATGTTTAGGTTTCTTTCTTTTTATCAGAAAACTTATAATCGGTATGTAGTTACAACTATATGAAGAAACTGAGTGACGATTCAAGAAAGATCGTAAAATATGTAGGAATCCAATTTATATACCCCAATTTTGGCTTAAAAACAAAATAGTGAAGTAACACAGTCGTATTTAATACTAAAATTCAGATAGAAATTTGTCCCTAAAACACACTGCTAGACGATGTAGTCTGTTTTTTAAATATGGAACTCTATAAACATGACTTTTTAACCGATTTCAAAAAAGGAGGAGGTTCTCAATTTGGCTGTAGGTATTTTTAAAATGTTTTTTACCTACCTCAGAACTTACGACTGGGTGAATGATTTTGATGATTTTTTTAAAGCTAAGTTTTAAACTCATTTTTTTATTCAGGAATTTGAAGTGGGTTTATAGTTTTTTAAAACACGCCATATTTTTAACATAACAAAGTGGTCATCGTACTTTTGCTTCGAAGTAGTATTTTTTCCAATATAAATGCTATGGCAATAATGTGCTACATGTGTTATGCCGGCAGTACACTCTCGCCGTTGTCTAAGTTCCCAAGTTCGCAATTGAGATGATAGGGCGGAGTAATTTTCAAGAAGCTTTCATCAACCCATCACGGACCACTCGCGTTGTCTGAGATAATAACAAAGTGGAATGATGACGTCATTGCAATCAAAGTGCAGTAGTTATTTCTGTGCAGCCATGACCAACGTCTATTCTTAGACATTATTTTTAGAGGACCTTTTACTAATGCGCGCAGTCACTACGAAGCAGTATTCATTTATTAATTGTGTTCTATATCGTTTAAATTTATCAATCCAAATCTCATTGTTTATTCGTATCGTAACAAAAGCCAACAAACTGTGGAGGTCACATTTGTTAAGTTAGTTTCAGCGTTTCGTGACTGTAGATAGAGTTTTAATTGCCACAGCCCTGAAAACGATGTTAACGAACTCTACTAACCTAAATCTGTAACTATTGGTTTGCGCTTTTAAAGCTGTTGTATTTTGATGATGTCACTTTGACATCATCTTTTGTTATGGTTAACGTTCTGCTGAGACTTTCCACATCAGCTTGGGCTTGGCACGGTCACGTTTAAATTCTTTATGCATTCAACAATAAATCAGATTTCTCTTTAAAAGAATGTATTGAGGAAAGTCTTCGTTAGTATTGTACTGTAGAGTCACAAAACTATAGCTAATCTCCAGTGTAATTCTGTTGTTTAGTCTGAAAGCACCTTCTACGGAATGATATATATTCAAAATATCTATCTATGTAATATATTGTATTATGTATATCAGTTATCTAGTACCCATAACACAAGTTCTGCTTACCATGGGGCTAGATAATGCTGTGTGAATTGTCCAGCATTATTTATTTATTTATTATTTATATAGGTCTTCCATAGAACTACCACACCTACATAAAAACCACTGGGGCAAACATGTTCTTGAGTTGAGACCACGACTCCGTAAACGTAGTTGTAGGACGCTCTTCGGCCAGGTGGGATCACAAATTGTAAAAGACTGTAGGCAGATGCGGGATGCGACAAGCTGAAGAAAGGGCGCTACGGCGCTCATCAGGGGAGCCTACCTAAGTCAAACAGTGGACTAACATAGGCTGATGATGACGATGATGAGAAGTAACTAGAACGTCCGAGGCAATAACAATCGTATCACGGAAATGGTCAATAGCTATTAAAAACAATTGCTTCCTTATAGCTGTATATTCCTATGTCATAATCGCTGAAAATCTTATCGCGTTACAGTTATGAGAATTGCTTATTGTTTAAACATTGCCAATCAAACAATACATGTTTCCGCACGATAACAAATGCAAGAACAATAGGAACGTTATCAAGTATTGCTGAGTGAAATGTCGGGGCGTGCGATGACCGCTGAGTCAAAGAATACAACTTAATACTAGTAGGGTAAAGAGGGGGCAGTAGAGTAAAGGCAAGCAAATGGATGCTTGCTTAGAAAACACTAAAGACAATTAAGAAAAGGAGATTTTTTTTCCTTCCGGTGAACCACGGTTAGCAAAGCGTAGACATGGACTTTTTAAAATGTTTTTCTGAAAATAGTTTGAGTTAATCGTGATCTGCGATCACTATCACGTCGCGCTTTAAGTGTGTGGATACCTTAATGTCGAGGCGCTTATGAAGGTAGCAAGAACTAACAATGTATTTATGTTTTCAGAGGCAACCAATAGCTCGAAGCTGCAGCTCGAACGGACTTTGAAAGCAAAACACTCTCTATACAAGCTATTTCGTCTTTATAGGTATATTTCGTCTGCGAACTTAATTTTTCTGAACACCTCCGTCTGCAATCCCTACATTACTCCCACGGGATATTTCTGGCGCTTCTTCATCTACTACATCTGCATTATCAAAGTATAAATATGAAATGTTGTTTCTGTCAATTACAGACGAATTTTCAAACAAGTCACATTCACAGTCACCACAAACAACTCAAAGATTATCTGAAAGTACCCACAAAAGGAACTTGCGGCTTGAGCAACCATCAGAAATTAAAAAAGCAGATCAGTCGATAACCGAAAATGACACCAATGGCAAAATGTCACCTTTGCTTCCAAAAAATAACGAAGCCCTAAAATTATTAAGACGCCGGGTAAGGCGTATTAATAATTTAATCTTTTAATACGTTGGTGCGGCGTCTAATGTGAATAAAACAAAAACTTTATTTTTGGCAGTCATTGGATGTGTTGGATGTATTCATAAGTTGTGAATCACAACACTCAGCTGATACAACGAATGGAATATGACTAAACTAAAGACTGAAAAAGTAGTTTTTTTAATAAAATATACCTCCTAAAAGCAATGCTTATGTTATATAATACGCCCAGGGAGGGCGTAAAATAAAATAAAGCAAGGCTTTTTGCAGTATTTTGTCAGTCTAAAATCGATGTTTAGGTGAGTTGGGGTCAGTTCTTAATCATCACTTGACTCTGTTCATCACTGTTGCTATTATTGCCTAAGCTTTCTCAACAAATCATATATTCAAAAAACATACTATTGATTCGTTAGTCCTTTTCATGCGCAAAACTTCGTATTGCAGTCACACTCGCACTTTTCCCGATAACCCGACTTGGCCTGTGATGCTTTATTTCTGATCTCCCTGGTGGTAAACACCCGTGACTCATCCCCAGTGGTCTCACATCTACAAATAAATAATATTAACATATGGTCCTTGCATCCCGCCGATCCATATCACAATGTGTAGGCATGTATTTAAAAGGGCTCCCGCTGTAAGTATTATAATGACAATGCTCTTTTCCGCTGATGCGTTTGAACTTGATTAAATACAAAGACGAAGACATACCTATATGTACACAAATATTTATTTAATACTGGCCGCGGCTTCGAACGCGTATTTTCTGTATTAGGTAGCCTGTTAACTAAGTGAGTTTGACGACCGATGTGGCGCGGTGGGCGAAGGTCCGCCTGCGACGCAGGAGGTTGCGGGTTCGATTCCCGCCTCGGAACAAATGTGTGTACGATTTGCAGATATTTGTTTCGGGTGTTCTGGTCGTTTTCTATGTATAATAAAAAAAAACTATCTATGTAATGTATTGTATTATGTATATCAGTTATCTAGTACCCATAACACAAGCTCTGCTTACCATGGGGCTAGATAATGCTGTGTGAATTGTCCAGCATTATTTATTAATTTATTTAAGTTAGGCTAGATTCTTAATGTACACGTATACGTTCAGTAGTTTTAGAGATTTTTCATTTCAGAAACTTACAGCTTTTTATTTGTAACCATCGACCCGCCCGGCTTCGCACGGGTGCAATCAAGATACTAATATGGTTATTAGAAATCACCACGACTCGGTAAACGTAGTGTAGGACGCCCTCCGACCAGGTGGGATGACGACTTGCGAAAGACTGCAGGTAGATGCTGGATGCGGCAAGCTGAAGACAGGGCGCAATGGAGCTCATTGGGCTATGTCCAGCAGTGGACTGATATAGGCTGATGATGATGATGTTTAGAAATATAAACCTTCCTCTAGAATCACTCTATCTATTGCTGAAAACTGCATTAAAATCCGTTGAGTAGTTTAAAACATCTAAGCGATCAGACAGCGAAAGCGACTTTATATGTATAGATTTTGTCGGTGTTTTTTTTCTATGGGTTGAATTTATGATTTTCAGTTGTCTTACAGTCTTTGTTTGGCGTGGGATTCTTGGTCGTGACTCCTGTCTTCTAAGAAGAAGCATATGGACCAACTCAGAACCCAGTAAACACTGGCAGTATGGCAAGTCATTTGCAAAACAATGCTGAGTGCAGTCGAAATAAAAATATTTACGTAGCCACTGCTGACTCACGGCTTTGTTTGGACGGAGGAATAAACCCTTTTGCGGGAACATAAATTGATGTCAAATAGCAGGAAACCGAACCTACTTGCTTATACTTGAAGAACTTTTAACTATACAGGGTGTTCAGCACAAGGAAAATGGGAGTAGAAAATGGAACCACGCGCAATAGCTTGGCGGCTTTTTTAACCACGAATATCTTGGCTAATTTTAGGACTTTTTTAAAGATATTTTTATTTATTCCGGAATGCAGTAACTTTAATTGTACGAAATAACAGGGCCTTATTAAAAAAAATACATTTGTGATCTAGATAAATAAAGCAGCTATGGGCACGCAAAGTGTCGAAAAGTGGGTAAATATGGATTGAATTAAGAAAAACTATACGAGTCTCTGATCTTTCAATTCACAGAAGACTTCTCAAGTTTAAGGCCATTCAAGATCCATGCCATCAAAGATGTAAAAAAAAAAAAAAACTTTGTGCCGGACACCCTGTATATTCTGGCCTGAGAAATAAGGTATGATTATCATAATGAATCGTATAACAATATCCAGCAAGGTTGCGATGATGATGATGAACTGCATAATTCACACTGCGGTATACAATAATATAACCGTTATTCTGTTACGTCAAATTTCATAATTGATATCTAACAATGAAGACACGAAGATGTCGAAAGCCATAAACGCTAAATACGTAATTGGGTATAAAATCGCAGTCAATTACGCGAGCATCATTTCTCGGTGCATTATTGTTGCAATAAAATACAAGGTCCACTGTCCACCCAAGCATTGATTACATGCAAAGTACTGCCCACGCAGTACCAATACATGTATGGCTACCGTCCGTCACTAAATCGGACACTGATTTGTCAATATGGACATTGGATCCTTGGTTTATACAAATTAGCTACCCACTTCTCGCGTCCCCATAAAGTTTCGATTACGTATCTATATAAATAGAGTTCAGCATGAATGCTTTTGGAATGATCTCCCTTTTTCAATGTTTTCCCTTCAGCAAACGTAGTGTAGGATGCCCTCCGTCCAGGTGGGATGACGACTTGCGAAAGACTGCAGGCAGATGCTGGATGCGGCAATGTGAAGACAGGGAGCTATGGCGCTCATTAGGGACGGTCTATATTCAACAGTGGACGATTATTATAATGTTGATGAAGATTTTAAGTCTCGGCAATGCACGGGTAATGTTCCTTATGTTGCATCCGTCCTACACATAGGCTAAGGCAATTGCATCCCATCAGGCGGGTCGCATGCTTGTTAGACACCTTGGTAAAAATGTTAGCTATTGGTTGGCGGGCGGCGTAGCAAGTAATTTATAGCAGACTTCACCAGTTCAGATGTCCAAGCTAGAGTCTTCCACTTCAGTTGATTAAGACATTAACAACGGACCATGCGCATGCGTCGCCTGTTTGCTATAAACAACGGACACGTGAAGGCGACACAAGCCCCGCCGGACGTGATGCATTAGTCTAATGAAATAACGACAATGTGTGTTGAATGAGCCTGCCGACTGACTCAACATGAGCTTTGTTCGTTTGAAAATATTACTAAAGGATGATTAAGCTGAGAAAAAGGATGGTTGTGTCCAAAAGAAGATAATGTTGAAGAAACAAAGCAGGTCTGAAATGTTTTCTGTCAGTTCTGATGGATTGAATATAAAGCTTTTAACTAAGCTTGATCACGATCAGAGAGCAAAGTCAGATAACTGTTTTTGTTGGTAGGTAATAATTTAATAGGAAACGCGTTAAAGTTCTTTAGAATGCGCGCTATGGCCTCGCCTTTAATTAAGAAAACGGCTGGCAGTTGCCATGGGTTCGGCTATGAATGCCACATAGCCCTTCTACTTCTCTCAATGACTGACTCATAGCCTGCTCAATGAACATGAATCTTAATTGAAGCTGCATAGCTCACGAGCGAATTCCCGACAATTATAATGTCTGAATTATTTACATACAATGTTCTGGCGTCTGCGTGGCGATGAAAAGGTCGATGTAAACATTTTGCAGAATCGATTTGAAATGCATGATCTCAGAAGCTGAGAGTTTGTGTTCCAACTGCGCTAAGAAAATCTGTACTCTATAAAATATTATATCTATTTAGATATAATATTATCAAGCTGTGTGAACCTAGGAACCGACTTTGAGATATTCATGTTTTTTTGATCCTATTCGATTGTATCGCGTTTGTACCCTAAGGGTGTAAAAGTTATGGGGAGGGGGAGTTTTTGAGCTACGTGGGTAAAGTGAGTAATTTAATATCAAAGTTAAATATTTTATAGCACTTAGCCATAGATTTCGTTAGAACTTAAAATTGTCAATATATTCAACGTACAACAATTCGTTTTTAGGCTGAAACAAACGGGTAAAAACGCAAAACATTGACTTGAAACAACGAAATTGTTAAAAAGTAGCCGATTTTTGGAAATTCACATAGTTTCTTCTGCGAATTTCCAAAAAAGGAATGGGCTGATTTAAGAGCGGTGTGACAAAATATAACTGAGACATTGTATTTGTAACCAACTAGAACTATTTGACGGGGTAACGAATAAAAACTAGTACGCCGTGTGACCAATAATAACAAAACAAAGACGTGACTTATTGAAACTAAATTTACGTGTGACGGATTGAAACAAATTTTAATGGTTTTTTTGCTTCGTGACCAATTAGAAAACTTTTTTGCTGTGAAATTGTTGCCTAAATCAACCAACTGAAACGAAAGACCTGTGTCCAGTAGGTACTAGAATATTATTACAAATCGGATGGTAATTAGATAGATACATATAGATCATTTATTAATGATAAAGTAGGTTACATAACTTAGTTAACAGTGACTTAAATAAAGCCTATGTTAGGTTGTCTAAGCACTTGGTAGGTAACTACTCAGCTAAGTCAGTAACCTTCTTCAACAACAAAAATTTGACCAACATACATTCGCATTATTGCTATCTTACGTACATACATTATTCAATACGATTCTGAGAATTCAGAATCTCCAAGGAGATCTGCGATACTGGCAGTGAGTAAGTGGGGGTACCTACCCCGATATCCAGATAAGTTGACAAGATGACAGATGATAAATGCAAAATCGATCTGTCTGTGACTGCCACACCTTAAAAAGTGAACTGCACAAACGAGCAACTTAACATGGACTACCCCTGTTCCCGTGAAAAGTGGTTAAAGAAGCGATAGCTATACAGACCGTTTAAATACTTTGATGATTCTTTAGATGGTGGTCAGTGGTACCGTGTTATATTGCTTGTTTGAACGGGCCATAAGATTGTCCTGTTCGCCAAGCACAGTCATCGTCTATTTATAAACGAGCTCGTTTTCTAAACATGAATGTACAGATGACATTATCCTCAGGTTATCCAGTTATTAACATACCTGCTAAAAGCCATATTTACGTGACTGGTAATTTTTATGTTCCTACGAACACGACAGCGAAGTAACGACCCAGATAGGGATTATTCAGAATTTCAGATTACGTAGGTACTTGGAATCTCGCAATATTCAAAACTTTTTCATAACAATTGGTAGTTATATAGAAAGTACTTACTGAAAAAGCTTATCTGGCATCTGACGTCAATATGAAAACATGTTTCAAGATGATGCAAGTTAATATAGTAGGTAGATACTTAGCCTAAGTAGAAGTACGTATTTCTAGATAGTTCAATGTTTTATCATAAGATAAGAAATTTCTAGCGAAAAGATCAAAATTATATCAATACACTATAGGTACCTGTTTGGTACCACGTTGGGCGCCAACGAATATACATTTTGTGCCATTACATTTTTGTGCAGTGAATGATAATATCACAATTAATTAATATATAGGATAGAACTAGCTAAGGTAATTTTTAGGGTTGGTTGTTTTCCGTACCCTAAGGGTCAAAAAAGGGGTGTTTAAGGGTGAAAACGGTACCCTGTTACTAAACTTCCAGTAAAGTGTCTGTCCGTCTATCCGTCCGTCAGCGGACTGTATCTAATGAACTGTAAAAGGTAGACAGTTGAAATTTTCACAGAATATATACATATATTGATTTTGCCACTATAATAACAAATAAAATGAATATTTAAATTAAACCCATACAAAAAACATATAATAAGTATGTTCCAATGTCTATTCCAAGTTGAGTACGCATGATAACTGAAGTATTCTGGCTCATTGAGGAATGTCACTATAAATTTAGTGAAATATTTGATATTTTGTAATTTAAATTTATATATTATAATTTATTTATTTTTTAAATTTTATTATTAATCAATTTTATGATAATGTACTCTAATTATCAATTGATAATTAAATTATAATTTAAGGAATGACATGTAACATTATTAACGTTATTAATAAATAATCTGAATCTGAATCTGAATCTAAAGCAACGTTGGGCACGGCCAATACTTGGATGCGTGACCACGCCTAGCTTGTTACAATTATATTTTTTAATTGTCCTATACGATGGTACGGAACCAACCGTGTGCGAGTCGACTCGCACTTTTAGAACTGAACAGTTGCAATTATTAAAATACTAGCTGCACCCCGCGCCTTCGCCCGCGTGGAAATCGATGTGCCCGCGTGGAAATCGATGTGAAATGGTTTATAAACCTTGCTCTTGAATCATATTTATTTAAAAACGGGAAGCGACTTTGTTTTATACTATGTAAGTATGTAGTGATTTAAAATAAAGACTTTGTATAAGATGATATAGTACAACAAAATACAGCACGAGAGCACTTGAAAATATCATAAAAGTATCAACGTATCGCGAGTGGCTGACGTGCATGTTGATACGAATGTTAATCTAATGATAAGATATGGTGGCGTTAAAAACGTCGATAATGTACAGTCGGTCTCAATAACATGGAAAATAACACGAAGTACACAACTAGCTTACTAGATCATGCCTACTATATCAGCTGATTTCAGGAAACTGCGTCGATCAATTAAAAATTCCAATAAATTCAAAATTCAAATTCGTTTTTTTCTTTAGGCTTACAACATAAGCACATTGACAAGTAAACTTTTATACTAAAGTATAAATTATTATTAAATAACAAACAAGGTTTTTTTATTTTCTAATTTTTTTTCCACTAGTGGAAAAAGTAAAAGCACTTGTTACTCAACAATTGCTTTTACTTCTTACTTTACTTCTTCTCTTCTACGCGTCCATTAGGGACGCGTTATTCTGAAATGTTTCATATTTTACATAACAACAAAGCAGCTGATAAAATATTGATGGTTCAAGTATTGAATACAATTCTATACTAAAACATGGTTGATTGGTTATGTTAGAAAGATGACACAAGCACAAGCATTGGGTGCGTCTGGGTGGGCCGTTTCCAAGTATGTATGAGTCGCTCTAAGCAAATAACAACTTAGAAGTTCACTATTTGAATTCTTGTCATCATCTACTTTCTGTTAGAATCCGGTGAAGCGATGGTTCGCCGGCGCTTTTAAGTTTAGATATTTTTAGATGTAAACACCTCGCTAATCATTTAGCTTTACAAAGTTCCGAGTTTACTGCTGGAATTAAACAGGAAGCGATTAACTAAATTTAGGGCGCCATGTGCTTTGCTTTTGGGCACTCTTGATAAGCAGGTGGTTGCTTATGTTACGTTGTTAGTAGATATTTTATGATTTGGTAAAAGCTTACCTAGTGCCTATCAAGTAGAATAGCAGTTTTAGAAGTCACAGAAAATAATACTTTTGTAGTTTGTTTATACAAAAAAATTATAAGCGCTAAGCTACGCTACAATGACACACTTTTTAGCAAGAGAAGTGAAAATTATATATATTTATGTAATATATAAAACTACATAACAACGACCTTTGGGAGGTAAGGTTGAAATAAAATTACACGCCAACATCAAAATTCGACCTCTAAAGATCTCTGCAATTACCTAGACTGGACTAAAGCAGTGGTGAAGTCAGTGATTAGTCTGGTGTAAATACTAGGCCACAGAATAATGTACAGGCGTTCTAGGACTTGCAAGGTCCGGTTGGCACTAGCGTTGGACAAGGACATCTTGCGGCGCCTATCCTATTTCTTAGGTAGGCGTAATCAGGACATGAAGACTTTACGAAGCTATTTTTCAATTATTCCGGTATGTGTATCGATTATTTACCTATTTTTAAAAGAGGAAACGAAAAACAAAAGAGGTGACGGTTCTATGTTCGGATGTACGAGTACCTATGTATTTTTGATGTACCTATGTTCGTCGATTTCTCCGTCAATTATGGACCGATATGGAAAATTCGTAGTTATTTTTGTTAGTTTCGCTATTGTACAGAGAATGATCTCGAGGTTAACCCATAAAAAAAAATCGAAGTAGGTATATATTCCCGCATTTCTCGTTTCAAATTTACAGTTTTTTAAGTATTCCCCGCAATACCAAAAAAAAACTATAAATACTAAGACATTCGAAGTAGGTTTTTAGCTTTTTCAAAACAATCAAATAATTTCCCGACGTTTCAATAGGTTTACACACTGTTGTTGCCACGGGATGACCCACCACTAGTCATCTCGTAGCCAAAACAGCAAGGTAAACCTATTGAATCGTCAAAAAATTAGGTGAACGAAAAAGTTCCCCACTTCAAAGTCAAATTATTATCAATTTATCAGATTGTTTTGCAGTTCGTGTTGAGATACGATTTTCGTGGCGCCAATCACGTTGTTAACTCATTATCCATAGATCTTTAGACAATAATAGCAACAAACAAAACAATATTATGTAGTATATATAATATATAAGTAAACTAGCTGCGCCCCGCGGCTTCTTGGAAATCTATAATATGTGTGAAATGGTTTATAAACCTTCCTCTTCTATTCTCTCTCTAAAAAACTGTCAACATCAATTAGCAGCAGCAAATCCGTTGCCTAGTTTTAAAGATCTAAGCATACAACAGATAGACGAGAAGTAACTTTGTTTTATACTATGTATGTAGTGATAAATAAAAAAAGCCATTTAATCTACTACTAATATTAAATAAATAAATAAATAATGCTGGACAATTCACACAGCATTATCTAGCCTCATGGTAAGCAGAGCTTGTATTATGGGTACTAGATAACTGATATACATAATACAATACATTACATAGATAGATATTTGTTATTATACATAGAAAACGACCAGAACACCCGGAACAATTATCTGCAGATCGTACACACAATTGTTCCGAGGCGGGAATCGAACCCGCTACCTCCTGCGTCGCAGGCGAACCTTCGCCCACCGCGCCAAAGAGGTCGTATATTACAATACATGTCAAAATAACATTAATTTATAGGTAGGTAGTTCCTATACTGTGTCAAAATAATGTGAATATAAACAAATAAAATAATATAGAGCAATATCCTATCGCCGCTATAAGATGTTTTTTGCAGATTTTAGATCTTTAAAAGCCTAGAACAGCACTTACCCTGAAGAAATCCCTCGCTAAGGGATGAAAAGTTGGTGTTCTTCCAACTCAAATAAGGTTCGTAGTTGACCCGCTTACATCCCTAATGGATCTTTAACAGAGGAATGGAAATAATCAAAACAGAGATACCCGCATATTTTCGGTGGAGCCTACCAGAAAATATGCCGGTCTTCTGTTTTGTACCTGGACACTCTTGAGTAATCGTGTTCACGATAGAGTTCTGATGAAAGGCAACTCGAACAATGCTCCTACTGCAAACTGTCTACTTTACCTAACTACTTAACACTTCGAGTGCTGAAATCACACCGTATGTGTTTTCTACAAGTGACTAATATGCGTAAATCCACACTAGCGCAGCGGCTGAGAAAATACAGATCTGTGTGACTCAGCACAGCTGTAATGTTTTTCGAACGAAACGCATCTGCGGCGCAACACAACCGCTGTGTAGAGCGGCAGCACGAATGGCTTAGGTTAAAAAAAAGATCGCAGTCGTCGAAAAACCGTCGAAAAGTCCGCAGTCAAAGTGTTAAGTTACTGCTACTGAAATTGAAAATCTCTTTCATCTTCCGTTTACAAATATACTACGTTAAGTAGGCATTTTGTAATTGTTTACAGTTCATAAACATTTTAAATGAGTTTGCTTACATGACACACTTGGAAAGAAACAACTTTAGATAAAGTGCCTGGTACACTGTGTGTATGAAATAGCTTTTCTGATCTAGGTCACATGTGGCTATAACTAGGTAAAGCCATTACCTGTCCATGTTAAGCGTTTGCACACCTAGATTTATTCTCCTTTTAACAACTTGTCAATTGGAGTGGGCCGTTAAATGGCAAGGCCTACAAGAGGTTTTATGATTTATTTATTTTTTTATTTAATAAGGACATCCCACTAGAAATAACACAAGAAAATTTAAAATTAATTAATGAATTAATACCATAAAACTTAAAAACTAGTGCGCTCGGAATTACAGGTAGCCTTCTTAACATGTAATAAAATAATAATAGGATTAATTCAATGTTTTTAATTAATATGATAGGTCAACAATATGAAATGGCAATATGATATAGGCCCTATACCACTGGTGGACTAGCCCTATTATATTACCCTAAATTATAGGGTAATATGATAGGGCTGATCCACCAGTTCAAAGTCGCTCAGCGAGCTATGGAAAGAGCTATGCTCGGAGTTTCTCTGAAGGATAGGATTCGCAACGAATACATCCGACAGAGAACCAAAGTTATCGACATAGCTCTGAGAATTAGCAAGCTGAAGTGGCAGTGGGCCGGCCATATCTCGCGAAGAGCCGACGGACGGGGCAAACGTGTTCTTGAGTGGAGACCACGACTCGGTAAACGTAGTGTAGGACGCCCTCCGACCAGGTGGGATGACGACCTGCGAAAGACTGCAGGTCGATGATGGATGCGGCAAGCTGAAGACATGGCGCTATGGCGCTTATTGGGGGAGGCCTATGTCCAGCAGTGGACTGCTATAGGCTGATGTTGATGATGCTGATGATAGGTCAACAAGTTATAAGTTTGGGCGTTTCTTCACAGCAGACCGTGATACGACACCGATAATAGTGGACGCTGAATTCTGTTGTATTATGTGTTTCATAATCCCTTCGGCCGTCTACAGAACCGGAGTTTCAGTCATAGAGCTTCATATGTGTGCAGTGGTGTCGGGTCGTGTCGGCCAATAAAGAAACGCCCAATTATTACCTAGTAGTTTAGTTCTATGGTAAAAATTTATTTTAATATTTTCCGATCACGTATTTTGTTTGTGCTGCCCGACTAGGTATTCCAGCAGATGTCGAGCTTTTGTGATTTTTAAAATCATCTCAGACGTAGATTAGTGTTTAAAATTCTGAAAAAAGATATATTACTTAGGGATCTAGTCTAGTCGGAGTCGCATTCAGTTAAAAGATCTAATGAACTTTACTCGATAGAAAAAACCTAAAGTTACCCCTTTTTTGTATTGTTTTTTCAATATTATGACTGAACTACTGACATTTTGCTTTTTTGTGTCTAAAGACACTAAATATGTATATATTTTTTAATCGCTGCTTTAATGACTAATGATTCATGTGGATAAAACGGCTTATATGTACATAATGTTCAATGCACGCTCGCCATAAACGGACAGCCTTCGGCTAGATAAGATCAACTTGTTCAGAAATTTCTAAGCTATCTCCGATCTCATGTTTTCATGCAATCCTAGATTTTCTCATGAACTTTGCCAATTAAAGTAGACGATAGCTTTAATGTTTGAGACATTCGCGTAATAAGGTCGATATTTAGAATTAAATTATGTTCGCTTACCTAAGTACCTACCTTTACAACTGTTTAAACTTAACTTAAATATTTTATTTATGGGAAAATAGAAGAAAAAACGCGATAAATAGCCAATAAATAAATATTTAATAAGTAACTACTTAACGTACAAGATAGCTTTAATATTTCAAACATTTGTTTATTATTGTCGATATTTGGGATTTAATTTTAAAAGTTTACCTGAGTGTTAGTACTTTATACCTGTCAAATGGAATTGTCCCTCCACAACCGCTCGTTAAAATAGTGCCTACAAAAAAATATATAACGGAAAAATTTAAGTAAGAGACATTGCCTTCTTACGTTTTGCAAAGAAAATCCTTGAGTAAAGTTCTCCCAATTATACGATAGTTTTCCACATTTTCAATGCGTTTGTCGATTAAAAAACGCTACAAAATGAACCCCTAATGTTGCTGATAGTATTGATGCAAAATGCATACATTTCCTGTTTGAGACAATGAAAATTCAAGGTTCTGAGACCCGTTAACAGGGTCAATGAGCGTACCACATACTTAATAGGAGCTCCGAGGTGCAAAGTGCCTTTATGAGCAACGATTTCAATCAATAACTATCAAATTATCACTTTCTATAACTGTACATTACCAATCTTCGATCATTGCGTATCATTGGCAGGCCCGTTATTCTTAATCATAGTTTAACTGCAGTTTATTTTAGCTTCGATAATCGTAAAATTATCTAATAAAGTCTTCTTTCTACGTTATTCTATCTAATTATAAGTATTAATACAACGGGTATTTATCGCGTTTATTTACCTATTTTTCCCAAATAAACGCGATAAATACCCGTTGTATTAATACTTATAATTATGTGTTCAGATCGCGTAAGTTTAAAAATATTTATTCTATCTAGGTAGGTAACTAGTACCTGCTAAACGTAAATAACCTGCTTGAAACAGCATTTTTTTTTTACTGCAACTGTTTCAGGAATCCATTGACTTTAAAAGAAATGTGTACCGATTCACTTACATACATATATTCGTACAACAATGCTGGCTGTTCTTTTGTCTTATGGTTACAATACAATACAAAAATACTTTATTGTACACCAGATACAGAACATTATGAAAGATATTACATGTGACAAGTACAATCGGAAGAGATCGCTCCTAAGAGATAAGGCCGCCCGCCTTATCTCTTAGGAGCGATCTCTTCCAGGCAACCTTTGGATGGAAATAACTGTGTGAATTAAAGAAAGGCAGGGGGTGTACCAAGGATAGAGCTAGAATAAAAATGAACATGATAATTAATATATATATATATGTATATATATGTATAATATACTACTTAGTTAATAAATAATTAATAAGTACCAATATTCACTATTCTGACAGGTAGAATTCCTTAACACGAGCTTTAAAAACTGGTAAGGACACTGTTTTTCTGATGGATTCTGGTAGAGCATTCCACAACCTTATGGCCTGGATGGAGAAGGATTTGTCGTAGAAACTGGTTTATGGTTCCTTGTTCTTCGGCCAGTTTTCTTCTCACGCTGATAACTTGATAAGTCACAGATGATTAAAAACAGCATATTTTGATAATATGTAAGTATTGTTTAAAATTAGCTCCACCTATCTCTAGGCCGCCTTTGTAGGTAAATAAGTATTGTACATATGTACAATACTTATTTACCTACAAAGGCGGCCTATGGAAACCGTAAACCGTGTTGGTATATATATATATATACCAACACGGTTTACGGTTTCCATAGTGATAATTCTGTTATCTGTGAGTTATTGTACGGATCACTCAAATGACAGAATTATCACTATGAAAACCTTATATTTTCAAGGCGAGAAAAACGTGATTTAACAACTGCCCTTATAATAATGAGTTATTTAGACTAACTAAAAGAACATACTCACAGTCGAATACATAACCTCCTCCTTTTTTTGAAGTCGGTTATAAAGGTCTGTCAAGTGATCTTGAAAGATTGTAGGTGTACGTTTATTATAAAAATGACCTCTCTTTGTCTTTATCTCGCTTTAAGTGAGGTCGAAACAACACGATGACTCAATTATGCTAACACACTATCTAGGGCAGTCCAACATTAGCTGTGCTAGATAGGTAGGAATGATCTAGTTGTTCCCAATTGCACTGCATCGCGGTCAGCTTTCATCTCACGCTGACTGATGACCCCAGGACAAGAACGATTACCGACTGATCCTATTGTCAGACCAAGCTTCAGTTTCGAGCAACAAAGGCGGCGCTATCAAAGAGGTCAACGTTGAATGAAGTTACTCTTATTGAAGGCAACAAATTGGTCTTTTCACGGCTTTTTTGAAGAGTTGACAATAGCTGAGTGATGTGGGAACGTCTGACTTTTGTAGCCTTGGTATTGGTTCTTGTTGGGTTTTTTTCAACGAGAATCGGACCAGTTGGATATAAGAAACCGTCCGCAGTTCAGTTTATGGTTTATTGATAAGATTTTTCTTAGGTATGTATATTATATCAAACATAATATACATACCTACGTAAAAAAGTACATACAGTGGTCTCAAATGACCACTTCTAATATTTCGGAGCAAGGGAGCGTTGTAAAATCGAATGCTAAAAAGGGCCACCGATCACTTCTACTTCTTAATAGTATTGAGTTGTAGTGATTCCATCAATATAACTTTGGTACCTACCTACTTACACCCCGCGCCCCGGGCTGTCAATAATCGAATGGAGAATCGATAGGAAATCGATTATATTGCACGTGCTTTGGGTACCGATTTCGTTGTTAACTCGTCTTCAAATTTAGAACAGAAGAGTAACTACTTATAGGAACCCAGCGGAAGTTCCTTTGACCCTTTGTTTAGTTCAAGTCGCCGGATATGCCGCGTCGACGGAAATGCGTCGTCAACTCGCATCAATGGCTTCTTTAAAACAGGGTTGCCACTTCCGAATAAAACTTTAAAGGTTCCAGAAGGTTCGAAAATAAGAGAACAACATCAAAAGCGGACATAAAAAGTAGATAACGATCTGACTCTTCTTTTCTATTAGGTGCGTCCTCCAATTGAGAAAATAGAATACTTATGACAACAATTCCAATACGAAATTTTAACGTTTCGCTTCGTGTATATTGAACTATAACAGGCGTGTTTAGGAAGTTTTTTGAGGATTTTGCCAAGTAATGATATAGAACACTATTTACTTATGCATCGGAATGTGTGTGAACGGATATGCTATGTCGCTGTTGCTGGCGGAAATGCATAGTCAACATGTATCAATGAAATCTTGGTAGGGTTGTCAAATCTTTTGTCCAAATAAAACCTCATCCTCTTGCGTTCAGATGAAGTTATGAAAGAAAAAATATCATTTATTTACCAATGTTTACAAAATAGTAGCAAAAATTATTTAATTGTTTTGAAAAAAAATAACTAAAAACCGACTTCAAATTCATTACACAGTTTTTTATGTTTTTCGAGACAAAATCTTACCCTCGGTAAAATTTTTCAATGTCAAAATGTTCGAAATCAATTCTTAATTGACGGAGAAATCGACGAATATAGAAAAAAAATATAAACAGAACCTCTTCTTTTGTTTTCGCTTCATCGGTTAAAAGGGTATGAATTATAATATCATGGATTAATACAACATCATAACATTATTCCGATACGAGGATCCGAGGATTTATAAATTATATTTTGTTATGTATTGATATATTGAGTAAAGTTAAGATATATTGAGGTGGCGAGTAATACCGAACAGAACCTATAGTAAGTAGATTTTTCCCATCATCGTCAGATCTCATTCAAGTTTTTCCGACAAGCAGATAATGCCTTCTATTTTATAGGGGAGATAAACCATGACTAAGACCGGGGAATGTTAATCATAAAGCTAATTGTAGTACCCAGGACGGAAGCAAATCATTACGAACTACTAGAAGTGAACTTTGTACTCCATCAATAATTGTCAATACTTCTGAGTGACGCTGAACTATGATCTAGGGTTTTACCGTCGTAATACTTGTGTAGGTTGTGAAGGTTTTTACCTGCATTGCGATGATGGAATGCGGTGTGGACGCTAGCGAGTGACATGAACATCCAACGGTTATTGTGGTTATTTATCGCTAGAATGTGGGATACGAACAATTTGAGTCGCAAAATGATGAGATACAAACATGCTTTGCTGTTCATGAACGCTGTCTTATCTTATAGCTGTCAATTCAGACCCCACCAAGTCCCGCTATGAAGTTCTATGCCGTTTGTTCATCAAAGCACTTTCAAAATGGGATGAAAAACTCTGGTGGAGACTTGGTATACTGGCAGACCAAGCCCTGCAAGTTTCTTAGCTGATTGAACTAACAAGCAGATTATAACAGATAAGCAGTCCTTGCAATTATCTCTTGCAATCAGGTTATCAACTTACCTACCATAATTAATTCTTTATTAGTCGATATCAACCGGCCCAGGAACGATTGTGACATGCTTTTCCAGTTCAGTGACTTCACATCACACCTAACTTGAAATTCATGTTTCTGTTGACACAAGCAATAAGCAAGATACAAAGTATCAGCACATTGCGAGATAAATAAGGAAGCATGTAAGGAAACTAACGAAGGCATTAAAAGTACATAAACGTTATGAATTCTTAAATGTACAAGTCTGTAAACGTAGAAATGATTTTGCCACTCACAGATGGAAAAATTACTTAAGTATATGCTTTAGGGACAGCTTTCAGACTCACAAGAGAACAAGACATGTTATAAAACATCGCTTTATTTTTATAATGTGGACTTGTTATATATAAACGTTATTAACAGATACTTAATCTGGACGCACCCTAACGAATAACAAAACAAAAAGATGAAAGCTAATTGAAAATGTCTAAAAAAGTGAAATTAAAATTGGGCTAAAGTCTGGCAGCCCTAGCAAAGCGTATTCATACTCGTATACCAGCAGCGTTTGTTCGCCGCGACCTAAATATCGACCTCTGGGTATTAACATACGCAAACAAGCCACTCCACTGACAACGATAACAGATAACTATGCCGCCAATGTGGGTATATAAAAGAGTAGTAGACTGAGTTCATATAGCCGACCTATGTGAACCCAGTCTACACATACCGGCAGTTTACTGCAACAAAAATATCCTACTAATATTATAAACGCGAAAGTTTGTGAGGATGTAAGTAAGTTTGTTGCTCTTTCACGCAAAAACTACTGAATGGATTTTGATGAAACTTCACAATAATATAGTAGCTTACATATCAGAATAACACATAGGCTACAATTCATAAAGATATATTGTATATTATCCAAAATATCTATCACCACGGGTGAAACCACGGGGCGGAGCTAGTATGAAATAAAAGTATTATCGGCTGCCTCTAATGTGAGCAGCGCTATTGATATACATTTGCTTATAACGCATCCACACCTTTTCCGGTAAAACTCTTGGTCCGACCTGATATGAAGCTGCTCTAATGCTGCAGCCAAACCTATGCGTCAAAGTCGCGGGACGCGAATTGGGCGCGTCATCCATGGTTGAAGCGATGGTTCCTTGATGAAGCCAAGCCTGCTCGGGCTTGGCCGAAGCTGCTTCGTGGTTTAAAATGTATGCTAAACTTATAAATTTGGGTTAATATTCTTCGAGAGATTAGGTAGGTAACCTAACCTAACAAGTACTATCGCTAATGCAATGTATTGCTGAAAATCTTGCAAGAAATAATGGCAAAACCGACATAGCATCAGAAGTCGGAACAAAATACTGCAGATTTATATTTAGATAGAAAACCAGCTGGACCTCACTCACAAACTAACGAAATTCTATAAAAAAGGCAACACGGCGAAATACGCTTTGACGATTCAAGAAAACCCGCAGACTCAGCAGTTTTCCACAGATTTAAATATAGTATTTGACCAGAAAAAATATTGATTATAAAATAGGTACGTATTTGTATTGTATTGTATTGTAGGAGACCCCACACAACAATAGAGTCTGCAAATAAAGGAACTAAGTTAACCTTACTTTTGACGAGCACCAAAGCACTTCTTAACAAAGTACAAACAGTAAAATAGTTTACTAACGAAGGTATATTTGAAGTAGCTGTTTTAATTGTAGACGCACCTGAGGCAGAGATTAGCAGAGAATCCAAAGAGCAAGGAAGCTACTATGGTAGAGACATGGTAGTGTTATTTTTACATTACCGTGGTAGAAAGAATAATTATGACGAGTGTTTAAGTAAAACGTGGAGGTGACCCATAAGTTACATTATAAATGGTCACCGATAATACCTAATCATGTTATGAATCATACTGTTTACATTCGATTACGAAAATGTTTGGTAATCTGCTTATCATGCCGTTTCATATTATCAAAAGGCGTCTCTAGAAGTCGAACGAAAAAGGATCTCTCTGTGCCAGCCACCCACAGCCACAAACACACTTAACTCAATATTACTCGAGGATGTTTGATGTAGGTGGTACAGCTTTGTTTATTTTATGATAACTTAAGTTGTTATTGTTTTCATGGAAAAATCTTGGTATTTTCCTGGTGATTTTTAAATAGCAGTTATTAAATTCCGCGAATTGGTAATTAATAAATTATTATTTCGAATTACTTCCTCCCTAATGCCTATTGGACATTGATTTACCGACTGAAATCTGAAACTTAAGACGTCTTACAATAATCAACAGCAGCTCTATTCGCCTTAAACTTAAGCCAAAAAACCACAAACATGGGACAGTGGCTTTATAACTGTTGGATTGCAACGGACTAAGCGCCAAGCACTAACATTCACGAGATGACAAGCGTATCATCAAACCTATAGAGGACTGACACAAGGAAACCCTAGCATTTCCAACATGTCTGCCAGTAACTGTGCGTAACAGAGCCCATGGGTACTCTAGAAATGTCTCACGTGAACTAAACCACCGCTTAGACCGAGTGTTAATTGCCGGACGGGCAACCGAGACATCTCAATTAGGCCTCCACCATTGACATGCCGCCATTCACTATGTCGGCACAGAAATGTGGTCTACTAACAGTAGGAAAACTGCCTGTTTTGTACATACACTACTGTGGGTACAATTTTTAAGATCAAGATACAAGGAGTGACACAGCCCACAAGGATTTATTTCTACAGATAAACGGATTGTCCGGATTTGTAAGGAT
Organism: Eupithecia dodoneata; assembly: GCA_947044415.1. Classification (NCBI taxonomy): domain Eukaryota; kingdom Metazoa; phylum Arthropoda; class Insecta; order Lepidoptera; family Geometridae; genus Eupithecia; species Eupithecia dodoneata. The sequence continues at coordinate 6,666,471 of OX345665.1, forward strand.
TAAGGATAAGCTATTAGAAACCTTATGCCCACAGCAAAGAGTATTTAGCCAGCGATAATGACGATGACCAAGCAAAAATAAAATATCAGCTCAAACAACGCAGTTCAGAAATCCGTAGAAAAATAGACGCAAAAACAAAATTGTGGTATGGTCGTGGTCTATTGCGCTGATGTTAGATGGGGTTTTTACATACTAACAACTGATCGAACCAACAACATATGGGCAAAATAAAAATAACTCTTCGATGTGTTATCTATCTATGCCGTGTTCACGGGAACCATTCATTCCTGTCACACGTCTAGAGCTTTGTATGATTTCTTTGTTCGGTATATCCTACGCCAGGTGGCCATCCCTTACGTGATCGTTAGCTTGCTCCGGCTAATTGAAAAGGATCACACACGTAGTATTCATAAGAGCATTCTAAGACGATACCTTACTGTTTTACTATACTTATTCTGATTGAAACCATGGGTACTATGTATATCTTTAATAACAAAACGACCGACATGGTCTGAGAAAATGAAAATTTGTATGAAAATGTTTGGGAGTCATTTATTTTCATAAGATCTGATGCAGCTGAAACATGTTAACTGTACACGTATATATATATATATATATAACAAAAAACTACTCGTATATAACTGCAATAGTTTTCAACATTATTTTTAGAAATGAAAAGCATAATAACAATAAACCAAAAACTTTCGATGTAGGAGGGACTTGAACCTGCGATTTTTCTTCAAAGTTTCAACTCGTCGTCGGTTACTCGATTATTGATTTCGTGGCTCAGTTAGAGCATTCCCGTGCAGAGGGAAAGTCACGGGTTCCCACAGAAATTTTTTTTTTTGGGCTATGATTTTTCTTAGGTATGAGTACCTGCATACTATTCTTATTTCTGTAAAGTCTTGCAGCATTGAACGTATTACAAGTCAGCACACCTCTCCGCACTCACCTCTTTTAAAACAAAATCCCTTGCAATTCAAATGCAAGAAATATGTACAAGGAATGTACCTACATACTAATATTCCACAAGGAGACTTTTGTGATAGATTTATAAGGTTTTTGTGGAAAAAATACCAACAAACAAAGTCATGCAAGGATGTAAGGCTATCGGCATGTCGTATTCCTGATTTAAGTATCCTTTTAAAGCATTCGCAATCAGAATAGCATAATGACGTATTTAGTGGCGCCAGTCTCTAGTAAACAGGACCAACTAAGTCGAATTCATAGACAACATTGGATAGGTTTGGATTCCAACGGCGTTAGTCATCGACCGTGCGGATAAGGCACGTTGCAATGAATATGCTGCTGTGAATGTACGAAGATGGATGCCTCCGAGGGATCAAAGTGACTGTCAACAATTACGAGCAGTCCTGAGAGCATCGACCCGATTATTTGCAAACAGATGGGACAAAAAATAACATTTTACGAACTTCGTTTGATCCAAATAAACTAGACACAAGATGGTCAGAGTAAGAACCATACATATTATAAGACATTTAATTCATCAATCAAGGATTTCTCGATGATAGAGCGCTCTGGCTTACTGAATGGCCTCTTAAGGACTCTTAAGGGTAAAAAAAATAAGAAATATGAAGAACCTGCTTGGTGATTAGCGTTCGCGTAATATTTGGCGGACGAATCACCAGATAATACCACTAACGCCTAGATTTCGACACTACAACTTTGGCATTGAGCAAGTCATCGCCAAGTAAAATTATTTAAACGCAGGAAACATTATGGCTTTAAGGTATTTATTTATGGACCGGTAGCGCGGATCTAATTTAGCATGCTAGGTCTGCTCTGTTCCTATTTCTGGGTGTCTGGCTGTTCACCTGTTCACCTACTTATAGACTCTACTAAGATTTGGTCTGGAATGAGGCTTCGAAACAAGTTTGTAATATAAATCAGTTTATGTGTTCGTATACACTACAGCCCGTTTTAACGGATCCGTGGCTAGGTAATATTCATACGGATTTTACACGACCGTTTTTAACGGATCCGTCGCTATCTAGAGGTAGTGTTCACGTCGATTTTACACGACCGTTTTTAACGGATCCGTCGGTATCTAGAGGTAGTGTTCACGTCGATTTTACACGACCGTTTTTAACGGATCCGTCGCTATCTAGAGGTAGTGTTCACGTCGATTTTACACGACCGTTTTTAACGGATCCGTCGCTATCTAGAGGTAGTGTTTACGTCGATTTTACACGACCGTTTTTAACGGATCCGTCGCTATCTAGAGGTAGTGTTCACGTCGATTTTAATCGTCCGTTTTTAACGGATCAGTGTAGGTGTAATCCGATTACACGGATCAGTATTTTAATACTGCTGTGCTTGTGAACTGGCTCATACAACTGCAAAGGCCATCACGAAATAAAACGTATAGATTCGATATATTTTGGCGTGTTTTTAAAAAACTATAAATCGACATCACGTACGTACGTTCGTGTACGTTTTTTTACAAATCTGTATTAGATAAACATTTTATGAATAAATGATTATCTACTTCATGTAGATGATCATTTATTTTAGTTCCAAACCCATTTTCACTAGGTGAAAATGGGTTTGGAAGTACAGTCCGTATTTCCGGATCGCTTTAACGGATCCGTCGCTTCTGTGTGAACGAGCACTAAGATAAATAAAAAGTAGCCTTCTCGGAAGACATATCGTTTGCAACGGTCACCATCTCCGATAAGAAGCCTTCGAGCTCACATCACAGGGAAGTTGTCCAATGACGAATGGAAGACGAAAAAAACGGAGCTTGGAACCAAATTAATCCATATAAAAAAGAGTTAGAGAGAATTATAAAACTCTCTAACATCTACATTACATGATTGTTAATTAGCTTTAATTATGTATACTTAAAGTAGGTAGGTACCTACCAAAATTTGTTTGGTTGCTCTGCTAAATATTCTTTAAGCCGGAACATTGTTCAGCAGATGTTAAGCGACAATCATGATAATCGACGTCTTTCTCTCAAAAATAGTTCAAGGGCGCAGACGTTCTATAGAAATTCGAAACCTAAATAGGTACAGTAGGTACCTACCAACAAGAAAAGAATCATTTTAGCAAAGGACGCGTCACGAACAAGGTCTGTCTACATCGCAGTTCAAGTCCTTTATTAGTTTGACCTCCAGACTATTGAAGGTTTGTTAGATTGTCGCTCGCCATTGAAGTAAGAACTTGAAGAGTAGGTAAGTACATGAATGTAGCATTGGAGTTTCTTATCAATCCTTGGAAAGTATTATTAGAAAAGAAACCAGCATTCTGAGGAGACACATTGTTTTAGTTTGAGCTGGTTTGTAAATGGAGAACATCATAAACGTTTTGGAGTTTACCAGGTCATAATTATTTAGTGTAAGTAATAAAGGATATTTTAACCAATAACCACAAAAATCACACTAAAATTATGATTGCAAAAATTAGATTTTTGGACGTATGAATGTTTATTACTTCTTCACGCTAAAACTGCTAAATGGATCAACATTTCAGCCCGATTAAACATTAGCCTGGTATCAAACATAATTTTATACCATAAATCAGTTCCCAGTGGATAGATATAGCTCCCAAAAAAGGGATCCGCTGTGTGTATGTGCCCTTACGTAGGTATAGTATAGTAGGTATTTCACATAACTAAATTTTTCCTTATTCCCAACCATGAACAGGCGAACCTTGCCGAGAACGATTGTAGCTATGTATGTAAGTCAACTCGTACAAAGCTATTACTAGTTAATACAAAATGGACATTGTTCAGCAATTTTTGGGTTTGACTGTACATTTTAACAAGAGTAATCTACCAACGAGCAAACCTGGGGCTAAATGATAAAGCCTCTCCCAGCCAGACGCGGCCTGAGGTGTCATCATCGGTCAGTTGTATTCGCTTGTAAATTGCACTGGCCGCCCCGCCGCCGCTGCAGACGAGTTCGTCTGGCAGAAGCTTAATTCCATTTTGTTTGCAATTCCACAGTGAAAGCGGAGTATTGTGCTGTATGTATACCCGGGCGAATAAAATTGCAACACCATTGGCAGGAGTGGGATAACTTACATAATACTTGTAAGAACGAGAATGAATAATCATAACTAGAATGAGTATAGAAGCGAAACTCTCACGCGGTAGTAATAGATAAGTGCTAGTTACTTTATCTTTATAAGTATAAAGTATAACTCAAATGACCTATGCAATTCCTTATACCTACTCAATTGGATGGACGACCGATGGCGCGGCGGGCGAAGGTCCGCCTGAGACGCAGGAGGTCGCAGGTTCGATTCCCGTCTTGGGACAAATATTTGTACGATAGGCATTTTTTTTCCAGGTGTTCAGGGTATTTCTATGTCTATGAAATATATCTATCTATGTAATGTATTTCATTAAGTATATTAGTCATTTAGTACCCATAACACAAGCTCTGCTGAGCTTAGGGTTAGATGATGCTGTGTGGATTGCCCAGTATTATTTATTTAATTGTAGACTATCAAATGCAGAATTAATGATTAATCTAGCCAATTATTGTCTATAAATAAGAAATAAAATGATGAACATTATGATTAATTATCCAGCGCTCGGAAAATAACTCACATAGAAGCGCAATTATCGCGACTAAAACCCAACTCCCGACCACCAACAAAATGCTGGTCACAAACGGGCAATGAACAATGAAATCAGAAGAATAGTGAGCTAACCCCTTTTTTTATAGCTGTAAAATCCGCACAGCATCATCTAGGCCCAAGCTAAAAAAAGAAAAAGATGAAAGATAAAGCCTCTCCCAGGCAGACGACGACGCAGCGAAATAAAATTCAAGTTGTGGTCGGGTCGTGGTCGCAATTTGTATGGATGTAGCCAAAAGAAAATTTAATTACCTATACCAGTTTCACTTCTGCCCGAGAGTTTTCTCCTAGGTCATAGCTTTATGCAACAGTACAGTCAGCGCCATTGCCTCATGCCAAAGCCCCAATTGATCCTATGTACTGAGCTTACATCTAATCAAGTTTCATAACCGCAGCCGAATGACGCAAACAGCTTGCAGTCATGAGTTCATTGATATTGACATATTTAACAAAACAGCTCTGTCCTGCTTGATCATTAGAAATACGATACGAAATGTATGGAAATAAATATCATGCATGCAACCGATATTAAGGGAAAATTATTGAATAAAACCGGCCAAGTAAGAGATGACTCGCACACGGAGGGTTCCGTACCATCGAACAATTACGTAAAAGATATCCTAATAAAATAACGGAGTTTTGTACTTGATCGAAAAAAAAATCCGACATGACGCGGTCAGTCACCCTCTAAGTGTGACCTCCATCCAAGTACGTACTACGTACTGACCTCGCCCAACGTTGCTTAACTTCGGTGATCGGTACTGAACGTATCAATGACGTTGGCTCCCTTAATTATTAAATTTATTTTATTTTTAGACTTGCTGTTATAACAGCAATAATAATACACATCCTGTCAAAATTACAATTGTCTACCTATTACAGTTCAATACAACCTTGACAAACGTATAGCAAAATAATATTGTATGGGAGCCACTTTTTTTTTCAATGTTTGTTGTGTGTCCTAGCGGCAAGATAAAATTGTGTAAATTTAAACTGTCTACCTCTTACGGTTCTTGAGATACAGCCCGCTGAAAGACGGAGAGGCGGACGGAAAGACAGAGGAGGCTTAGTAATAGGGTCCCGTTTTCACTATTCTAGTACGGAATCCTAATAACCAACTCGGTTTCTGCTTTTTTACTTTTTTTTGCATAATGAGTCGGCAAGACCCCTTATAATTCAGAAGAGTGTTTTGGTACCTACCTTGTTTGCATTCATTTAGTTGCATTAAGGCGAACTTGAAGTTAAGAAAGAGTCCCAGTCACATAGGTAAAATACACCCGAAAAATTTAAACACGCCTTGCCGATACAAATTTAATATACTTAGTCTTATTTATTCAAATTACAACAGGTATTTACATATAATTATTTGCGCTATATAATATCAATTTCCTAAAAATCTCAGCCGTCACCAGAAGACAAAGTCCCCAGAATGTTGGCAACATTGCCAGGTTGAATGGCAATGCGATCACCTCTATCCGACTTTATGAGAAGTTTACTAAGATCTATTTTTCTTCTTTTCCTTGCCGGTAAAGATGGCGATAAAAGAATAATTTTTAAACGATCCAAATGAAATAAGGTAAGTTTCAGAAATCCAATCTGCATAAACTGGTAACTTAAGCAGACGGCAGTGCCAACTGAAAGACATGTTGAAAGCATTTAAACCGTCTTCGAGGAAGAATCATTGACACCAATGAGTATTATTATGCATTCGTCGAAATGCTTTACTGTAAGCGTAAACAGAGTGAGCAAAAGCTGTTGTCCCTTAGCATTAGTGATGTTAATAAATACAGCCATCGTCGTGACGAGTAATAAAGGCGCGATTATAAGCTGAACATCTTCAACCCTACATAATGTGTACATGTAAAGAAAGGTATATGTAAGGGTGTATGCGTGAATCAGTGCGTGACTGAGCAACGCGTGCGCGAGCGCACATTGTTCTAGCGACAATGGTTGATGTCATACAGTATCGTGATGTGGATGGCAAGTAGACTTGGACCTTTGGACAATGCTGGCAGTGTGCTAGTTAAGTAGGTAGGTATGCCTATTGCTGTTCCATTTTGATACCAACTGGGAATTCCCGGAGACATTGAAAAGGGGAAAATGGGGTTTTGTTTCAATTAATTACCTACTTTACTTAACAATAACAACATTTTCTGTGTGTTTTCAGCACGAGATTGTTCATACAAATTGTTTTTATTTCAATGGTATTTAGATAGATGGTAGGTATGAGACTCTAACTAAAAGGGTGTAAAGTACCGGATTTCATTACCAAATTTTGATTTCATTATCAAAAACAAATGGATGAAGATATTAACGGGGACTAAATGTTAGGTTGGTAAGTTTTCAATTTGTATTTTATTATTTATTCTTTAATTTCCCTACGTTATATTATTCTAGTTTTATTTTATTTTATTGCGTGATTTTGTTTTTGACATTTTTAATTTGTATGTGCATTATTATGGATCTGAGAATAAATTACATTTAAAACGGGATATTTACCATGATTTGATTTTTAAGTTATCCAATAAATAACTAGTTATTCCGTGATCATGGCGTTGGATAACTCAAAAATCAAATCATGGTAAATATCCCGTTTTAAATGACTATAGTATTGATAACCATGATAGTTTCAAAAGTTTTTTTGAGAATAAATGAGTTAATAAAAAAGAATAATTACCCTACCAAATTGCAAAAAAGCTGGTTAAATATTATAGTTCACCATCAATCCGATGAAAATGGGAAGGGTTCGTTAGGATATTATTGTTCTGTGGTTAGTTCTCTTATCAATTTAATGCCTTGACTCAATCGACTTGTTTTCTGTAGTGTTCGGCAGTGTTTTTTTTACGATAGTTTAAGTGAATTTTTTTTTTAAATAAAAGACGGTACATCTTTGCTACCTTTGGAGTCGAAACCCTTAGAGACGCGACGACGACGCCTCCGTTTGGTCTTGTTTCGGATCAGTTGGGCCCTGGACTACCTCTGCAGTTAGTTCAACTGTTTGAATTGAATATCTATTAGAAATAATATTCTTCAAAAATGTATTATTACGGTTTGTTTGTACTGCAGCAGCAGATATATAAATGTCTGACTACAATAATTAGTTTTTGTACCTTTTTTACTAGTTTTTATAACAGGGATTTCCAGATGTTTCATATTATTCCATCGCATAAACTCAGCGATACGGCATGAGCTCATTCTATATCAAATGACACTGGGTCACCAGATAGCACCGGAATGCAAAAGTCCATCATAACATAACATTCACAACGGTTACTGCATGACAAATTCATTACCTACACTACACACACGTTACTGCATGCCTAGCCTGATGACTGACTGATGGCATCATTGTTTTGACATACCTAGTACAGGCCGGATTACCTAATGATTTGTGTTAACATCTATAGATACTAGGAAATTCAATTCCTCATCAAAATCTCAATCCAGCAAGTCCTAGTGATCATAGACTTCATCAAAATCGTATTTTTTTCAATTTATTACTTCCTACGTTGAAATGCGTGGTTTCGTGGGGATCCACTGTTATAATATAGCATCAGCATTGATTAAACTCCCACAAAAATAATCGTACAATACAAATAGATGGAAGAGAATGCCTTAATTAATTATCTATCTCACATTACCTATCACCCCATACTTTTTCGCCCATTCCGATCAGCAATGTCTTCGTCATTATGAAACCCTCTTATTTATGTAGTCCTGCGAAGTATGCCTGTTTTATCAACAGACACTTATAAATTATAATTTGTGGTAAGATACCGAGCGCTAATTTATATCAGATATTCATCGCTAATTTATATCAGCGCTATTTCGCCGCGCTCTACTTTAAGCGCATAAACATTTAGTAGCGTCAATAAAAAACAGGTTACCCTGTATTAAACTTTGTCGATTACTTGGCTACATTGTAAGCAAAATATCTCAATAAGTTTCTAGTCAATCAAGGTAGGTATGGGCTAATTATTATGATGAGAAGATCATTATTTGGTTAACACGTTGATTGCTAAAATCACACGGTATGTGTTTTCTACAAGTGACTAATATGCGTAAATCCACACTAGCGCAGCGGCTGAGAAAATACAGATCTGTGTGACTCAGCACAGCCGTAATATTTTTCGAACGAAACGCATGTGCGGCGCAACACAACCGTTGTGTAGAGCGGCAGCACGAATTTTTTAGGTTAAAAAAAGATCGCAGTCATCGAAAAAAAACCGCAGTCAAAGTGTTAAGGTATTGGGACGGTTCGCTTGTGCCAGTTGTACCTATGTATCAAAATCGCTGCTGATATAAAGCGCATACGCTTTTCAAGCCCATACCCAAAAAAGCTAAAACAGCTTTATAGAATAACGCTATTTATACGTATCATCATCATCATCCTATATTAGTCCACTGCTGGACATAGGCCTCCCCATATGGCTGTGTGGTGTCGGCATAGATAGAATAGCACCAACCCAACTCTTCCCGTGGGTATCGTAGGAGGCGACTAAGGGACATACCCACACTCCCTATACTGCGATCCCCAACCCGCATGCCCAGCGTGGTGATTATGGGCATCAACCCCCCGTGGTATTTTTTATACGTATAAAATGAATTAATAACAAAATTTTATTTAAAACTTTATTAACTATCATGGTGATCAACACAAAAGTAATTTTTATCAGGATATTTACCATGATTAGATTTTTGAGTTAAATAAGCTATTATTGGCAGACATAAATAAAAAATTTGGGTAGATCGGTATGTCTGCCAATAAAAACTTACTCGCAGTGCCTTCACTTATTCCGTGATCATGGCGCATGAAACTGTGCCGAAATATTGGAAAACTCAAAAATGTAATCATTATAAATATCCCGTAAAATACTTGTATTATTTTATTTCTTACAATAACATGGAAAACCCGTCAACACCGCACAAGAGTCCATTGTACTGAAATTTTCCGAATTAGGTACCTACCCGACGTGATTTCCCTATTAGTCGTATGGTCTGGTCGTAAAACCCACAACAACAAACAAACAACAATTTCACGCACTTAAAAGTGTGATGACAATCCTTGGACCACATTCTCGAGTTTCGAAGAAGTTTTGCGTTTTTGTCTCTTTCTATCCTATCGCACATATCTCTTTGTCGCACAACGGAGAACTTACCAGAAAGTGGTGTACTGGAAAATAACTATGTACTAGCACTTACCAAAACCAACGACGCGATATCGAAAAGTGTGGTGAAGATTGTAGGCACAGTGATCGAAGGGCGGAGGAATTTGATCCGGCAACAGTTTCAACGACTTGATTTGGTGGTTTCTTGGAGTCTTGGTGATTTAGAGAGGTCCTAGAAAATTTGGTCACATTACCTACCTTTAATTTTGTGAGGTGATATTTTATTGTGTGTAGTGGCAAAAGCACATGTTGTGCTAAAGCAAGCAAATAAAGCATTCTGTAAAGGTATCTACTACTTTTTGACGAGGATTTCTTTCATTTACTGAATTCATTATTTTATCTTCGGCTTTATAGGTAGGTACGACTGCTTTAAATAAATTCTAGAAGAACGAATGTTTTGTACTAAACAAATTTTAACTTTAAAGGTACGAGTCCTTTAAATAAATTTTACAAGAAAGAATGTATCGAAAAAGAGTGCCACAGAAACGAAGATCAACGACCAAAGCCGCTCTACTTTTCAGAAGATGTTTCTATGCGAAGAGTATTTTAGAGCCCTGAGTTTGATGTCTCGCTAGTTTCGAGAAATTCAATCAATGCATATTTCCATGTGCCCACGGAAAAGGCGCTGTACCAAATACCAAACAAAAATGGAACATGTCGATACAGTCGAAAAACAAAAGTCAAGGCTCATCACTTGAAAATTTTAAGTTCAGTCTCTTTCGCCGTTGTCCTTACCTACATTGGTTATGCTCTTTTATAACATTACCAAATAACTTGTGTAAGCGAGTTTTACCATATTCATAACTAAACCATAATATGTAGGTATAATGTATTAAAGGAATATTTACCGTTCCTCGTAGGCTTGACATAAGGCTCGAAATGAGACGTGGCTAGCCATAGTTTGTGTGAGTCAGCGGCGCCCACGCCATCAGCCTTGTAAAGCGATGCCATTGCTTAGATTTTAGACTTTGGTTGGGCCGTAGAAATCTAGTCTGGAACTTAAATGGCTTTAAACGGAGATGTGTGCGAATAAGTAGGTAGCATGATGTCCTTATTCTTATCTCTGGTTTTGATTTCATTTCTGCATGACGATAACTAACAGGGATCTTTTGATGGTAGCATTAGGTTCTTGAAGGCTTCTCGAGTTTTTTTAATGTAAAACTGTACGGGTACGGGTCACCAGAATTTTACTCAACTTAGTAAAACTATCTTGCTACTAATGTGTTATTTAACTTCGAATTTAGACGAACATTTTCATTTCACAAACCCAGCAACGTTTAGTAAAAATCTTCATCAATGGGCAAAACGACACTAGTAATTTTTTTAAGTAGCGTTCCGACCCGATTCGACACTACACGAAAATAACAGAAAATTAGAACTAAGTTAGTAAAAATGAAGATAATGCCAATATCCATAATATGGCTTTCAAGAATTAGTGAGATGTAAACTAACCAAAGATCAGTCAAACCACCCATTCATTTCATAAGCAGTATTCTACTGCAACTTAGGATGCGCCGGCGCCGCCGTCCGTTCGCTACACTCCCACTTGATTGCTGAGACGTCGTGGGTGGACAACCCTTCGTATTAAAATGGCCTGTACATTGACTGCGATGATTCATAGCCTTTAAGAAAGTAATAAAGACTAAATCATTTAAAATTTGACACTAGCTGCACTGCAATACATCAGTCGTATAGAATCTATAGAATCTAATAATGGTGGCCATCTTACTTATAAACATTTTTAGTAAATCGATAAAACTGACAAAATTACAAAGGTGTTACAATGGTTATTGAGATATTTCAATAATTTCATTAAAGGTTAATATTTATAATGATAATTTTCAAAAAATCTATTAAACGCACCTAAATTTAATCAAAAGTTAATATATAGAGATATAATTTAAATAAATTCAATATGGACTTTAATACCAACAAACTAAAATTGCTATTTTTGATCTCAAGATTGGTTAAGATGGCCGTTTCTGTCACATCACAAAGCAACGAAAAGATTGCCGCTTTTGCTCCTCAAAATCGATTCACATGTGCTACAAAGTGGGAATGTCCACTATGTAGTTTTCCTATCTACGAGTAGCTAAGCTAAAATCAAATGCAAGACGATTACCTAATTCCATTTAATTTAACGAGTAGTTATTAGTGTTATTTACATGCAGTAAGCAGAGTTATTATAATAAATAAGCTATTAAGGTTATTGCTGATAAATGTAAAAGGAAACGCCGATGTAAACTGCAGCGTTAGTGGCTATATGTGGGCTATATTGGTCACGCAATCGCCTATGTTTATACCGACATTATTACTCTATCCATTACAACAAAATGATACACTAGCTAAACTCGGATGTAAAATTCTAGTAAACAAACCGCCCATACTAAACCTAACATTGACTCTATTGTCACGTCTTTTATACCTACGCAATTTATATTACTTGTCGATATGAGATAATTCGTACAATAAATATTGCCTACAATAATTAAATCTGAAACTTGATGCCAAACTAGTAAGTTTTGGGTATTTGTGTCGAGGTTTGTTAACAAACATTCTACATCGAATTTGGCTAGTGTATATATCTTAATAGAGGAAATACATTAGAATAGAAGATGGTATTGAAAATTGAAAATTGATGTCTTATTTTCATGAAATGTTTAGTACAAAAAAAAAATACTTTTAGACATGTTCGTAAAGTATCATTGTAAGTATCCCACAAGCAATCACCTCCACAAGAATATCCATCCAACTTTGCATCCATCCCTTACTTCCCTGAGCAATCGAGTAAGACAGATAACTGGGCTTAACATCAGTAGAGAAAAAATCACTGTAACTTTGGAATTTTCACTAAGACCATACTACGTGGTACAAGTTATCCGAGGCTACAAGCAAAAATGAAACCTAAGTTCCTACGTCTCAGTTCATTTTAGTACATTGAGTGAAACAACGCTTTTTAGCTTTGAGTTTTTAAGTCAATGTTATAACTAGCTATAGCTACAAGACAAAATTGAATCTTAGATGAACGAGATAGAGTTGCAATTGATTGCGAAGCCTCAAACCGGCGCGAAGGCGGTGCAAACGGCACGTGATCACAGCAGCCTTGCAAGGACGTCACGTCTATGCAACTAGCTAATTAATTCCACCTTCGCGCTGACTCACCATCGCTAAACGCAAGTAAATGCATCCACAAAACCCTGCAATTTGATTTTGTGCTACTAGCGACCTCTACACGCAAACTTGCGAAGTGAAAACCACTAGCCGTTTTAGGTAGACCTTTGAATATGAGCCAAGGAGTTATGAGTTCGTTGATCGTTTGTGCACCTTCAAGAAATTCCTACGTGATTGTAAACGTCCACAAAACGTATTGTATGTAACCGCATTTTATTAATTGTTGACTCATTTGTTTTATGCGGGGAAAGCCCCAAATCTATCTCTCTATAAAATAAGGTACCTACCTACACTAACATAAGGCGGTTTGAAACGCGCGTTTGACAAATCATCTGGTCCTCTAAATCCTAAACTAAAATACGCGTTTTAATCCTATAGAAAGAATTTGAAAAGGTAGGTACCTACATATAGTAAGAACCAAATAGCGCGAATCAAAACGCCTAATGTGTAGGTAATGTTCTAACAATCTGAGTGGGGCCGCCGCCGTGGGGCCGGACTGGTCGGCCGTACAAAAGAGGTTACATTGTTTAAAATTTAAATTACAGAGGTGCTCCAAGAATTTGTGCACTTGTAATTCAGACAGCGTTATTAGATTCGTTTCAAAGAAAATGCGTAATAATGCCATATGGTTTGATTCTACGGAATAATGACATTTATTATGACTCAACAAATGCAATCAATGTATACCTACCTACGTAAGACTACGTAGGTATTACTTTAGCTAGCTAGCTTAGCTATATGAATATACTAGCGGACCGACCCGGCTTCGCACGGGTATTTATTATTTTTATTAGGTAATCAAAATTTATTTGCGGCCGTTTATTTCTTAACATTGACTGACTTCCCGTACTTGTGATGGACGACGTCAAGTTAGATAATAGGGCTGTGCCGTACCCCAGTTAGCGCGATATTTTTCTTATACTTACGAATCGTGATATCTATGATATATTTTTCAATACTTCTGTTCAGCTTAAGCGCCTACTAGGTAATAATTTCTTTGCTAATTGAAGTCAGTTATTTTCATTACAAATATTTTTTTTGTGTGTAACCTTTTCTTTTAACTTAATAATATAAATCGTCTACTTTCTGTAAATCTTTTTTTTTCGAATTGTTTGTGGTAACTTCTTATTGGCCTTAAGTTAAATATTCTTGTATCTAATCCTCAATTAGCTGTAAGTTTTCCTAAGTTTGTAAAAATAAAATAAAATAAAAATAAATAAAATATTCTCAAATGCGCACGTAAACAGTTTCGTGGATATGACATCCCCCTGCCTCACTCCTCTGCGCAATTGGATGGGTTTAGACTGCTGGCCCTGTACTTGGACACTCATGGTGGCGGCCTCGTAGCGACATCTCAGCACCTCGATATAACGATAGTCTACTTGGCATCGCTGTAAGGAATCCAGAACAGCCCAGGTTTCGACAGAGTCAAATGCCTTCTCATAGTCCACAAAAGCCAGACACAGGGGCTGATTATACTCTTCGGACTTCTGTATAATCTGCCTCACCGTGTGTATGTGGTCTATGGTGCCATATCCTCCGCGGAACCCAGCCCGTTCCGGTGGCTGGAACTCGTCGAATCTTCTGGCGAGACGGTTCGTGCGTGACCACTCGTGAGAACAGCTTATAGACGTGGCTCAAGAGTGTGATGGGTCTGTAGTTCTTAAGAAGGGTTTTATCTCCCTTCTTAAAAAAGAGCACTATCAAACTCCCGCTCCACGAGTTCTCTCACTGTGAAGGACGGTGTTAAAGAGGTTCTGTAGCTCTTGTATCACAGGGGTTCCTCCGGCTTTGCCATGTCCACTTCCTTTGAGACTGTTTCTTAAAGGAGTTAATTAAGAACAGCCCCTCCCTCTCAAGGAAGTTGACAAGCATTTGCTCCCTATGATTCCTAACTCCATAACCGTGGAGGCCTATTCGGGATTCGTTGCCAGTCGGGGTCCCCACATTGCCGTTAAATTCACCCATAACAACGTTCAAGTGGGCCTTAGTGGTGTTATGTAAGGCCTTGTCAATTCTTTTGTTTTATCAGCCACTGTTTTGTCTGGTGAAATGTTATTTAAATCAGCCGGGGATATGGGCCTGGTTCTTTGTTTTTTCTGAAACAGCTCTCTGGTTCCAGTTACAGGAGTTTTATCAACACGTGTTTCATTTGGCTTGACTAAAGATTGTCTGGATCCTACTATTTGAGAAAAAATATTGTGTACGACATAATTTTTTAAGTTTCCTACAGTTGGTCGACTCAGACGTAAACTTATAATAACATTTTCATAGTTATCTGCTCGCATATTCAGGAGTTTCCTGTTTCAGCAACCTATGACGTCTGTTAAAAAAACAATGCTTCAAGAAATATGTGATAAAAAAATGTACCTACCTTTGTTATTTTATGGTACCAATTTTTTTTATATTTTCAGTAAATAAACCCTATTTTGTCAATTTTGCATATTAATCAAGCGATTTCAATAAATTATGTATAGGTATCTTATAACCACGAACAGTGACTAAGATTTTCGTATTATTAAAATACGAAACCATGGCCGGTAGGTACCTACTTCAAATATTTTATAAATAAACATTTAGAACTTGTTCCCGAGAATTCTCAAAAATCCGTCGAGTCATAAGGTTTTATCCTCAACAGTAAAAAAACACAAGCATATGGCATCCAACCGGTTTCCCAACCCGTTCATTGACGAATGCCTTACACCGCGTTGCCGGTGATCATTGGGACTTTGAACTGTCAGATCTTGAAACTACAAAAAAATTCCACCAATCAAATAAAACTGTATGATTATACTCAAAGGGCGGATGCAAAGGAGCAATAATGATGAACAAAACGAAAAATTACGTCCAATTATCAGAACAAGTGCAATTTATGGCATACGAGACTGATAACGCCATCTTGTGAGGAGGAAGTGAAACTAATCGATTTAGGGTTATTCAGAAAAAAGTTAATGAAAAGTTTAGTGAGTAAGTTAACTCACAGTAGATCAGTATCTCAACGCGAAATACAGCAAGCACACGCAAAATCAGAGTGATTATGATTTCTATACTTAAGCGCCTAGGTATTTTTATGTGTTTTGAAAATCATGTATCTACCTACCTATATGGTAAAGCGCAACAGTATGGTTCTAACAAAATTATAAGGTAAAACTAAGTGAATTACATATTATACGTATGTATTATGTTGCGTTACCTAATTAATTTGTTTGATAACAAATTAATTAGGTAATTAATTTGTTTGATAACAAATTAATTAGGTAACGCATACGATATATTTATATTTGGGTATAGTATAAATACTGATAAGAATTGTTCACGAAACTAAAATGACATACATATTTTTATTTATTCCTTTAAAGTTGATAAAACCAGACACAGCCTCGTAGGATAACTAGCTGAAAGGTTTTTTTAAAGCAAGTTTACTAAATTTCACTTCGTACCACACCATTAGGTCAGTTGCATCGTAGGTACCTATTTCTTCAAATAATTCAATTGTTTTGATGCGCAATGCTAAATAATAATAAATCAATAATGCTGGACAATCCACACATGCCATTTGTGTATTTATTTATTTGGTACAAACACTCTGGCCTGTTTTACAACAAGTTTCGTTGTAGGCAACCGAGTATGGCCAACCGATATGGTTTTATGCAAGTTCTAAGAACGACTTTAACTAGCAAAAAAAATAACAGATATCCCTGCTGACAGCTCAAAGCTGAAAAGCCGTGAATCATCCGTCTAGCATTTCGATTCGGATATGCTTCGGTATATTAATATTAGTCCAAAAGCGTCGCGTCGACACAGGCGTCGCCCGTCTGCGCTATTTCAGTATATTCAGACGCACATTCTATTCCCGGATGAGTTTATGCACTAAATAACGAGCAGAAGCCGCACTCTCTGTGTGACCTACATTATATTGGGGAAAGACTTGCCTGATGAAGAAATCGGTCTTAGGCTGTGTTTACAGGCTGGGTTAATGATGTGATTCTATTGGTTCCTAACATATACATATGTATATCCCTCGCTGTCGCTACGTATCCTCGCAGATCTCTGCTGGAAACGCAGATTTATGTGGTCAAACCAGTTGGACTAAACAGTTTGACTACGAGGAAGTACCAGCCATAAGTAATCTAGTAATCGGAAAAACTATAGCTCAAAATAGCGCTGGTATGCATGCACAAAAATGTAACTTTAGGGATTTCACAGCCTTGGGATAAAGTACCTACATTTTTCCAATATTGTTAAGTTCATATAAATAAGCAAGTATTTCTTATTTTCTATTAACAAGTTTGGCCCAACCAATTACCATATGAAGCGAATTGGTGGTCAACTAAATCAAAGCTATAAAAAGAAGAGGCATCATTTTATCAAGTGAGACGCCGGAAAGTGCGGTAACTATAACCACAAATGAATACAATAGTGAACTTTGACATGAGTTGCACTGGGTAATTTTATAATTGTATGCCTATAACAACAGTCTATCATTTGTCATCATAACACTACTTGATTGTCCATTGAATACCTAAAGTCTAGTACTGACCGGTGTTATGGGGCGTAATGTAACATGTTGCACAACGAGCATTCGTGCTGTCAGTATGGGGAAATAAGGCACTCGCAATGAGCAACGAGACGGATTTTAGCACACGGCGGCGTTACGCCCTGTAACACCGGAACTGTTAGAACCCGGCTTTGATCTAGGTATGGGAAAAACCCAACCTATTATTAACAAATGATTAGATTATTTTGTTTATTTTCCTTGAATATTAGTGGCCCCGCGCCGCCGTCGTAGATTTCTTTGATTCACCTCATAAACAGTCGGCAATAAAAAAACACGTAATTTTGTGGTCATCTTTTAGATTCTAGTAGTATTCGTTAAAAATGTTAACGAATACTACTAGAATCTTTAAAAACGCCATTTATAGATCGTGTTTTAACGCTCTCCGTTTCTCACTGAAAGCGTACAACTGTAGGCATTCAAATAATCAGTTCTTAGCAGTCTATATCTAATCTGCATTCTTAAGGCCAGACGGGCGGCGCCGACGCATAGCTTGCTGCTAAACACTTCACCTCGCGCCAGAAAGCCTTTGATCCGACATAACGGGTGCATACGAAATCAAGTTGTATGAAACGAAACGATTTTCAGGGCTACACTTATTTTTTTTTATCAACTTTCAGCTGTCGTTTTACGTATGACTGCTATGGTTGATTCATAGAGTTGCTTAGAATGGACTCGTATATTATTGCTTCTTTGTTTTACATTGCTTATGCTTATTATTTCGTACGAAAAGTAATTAAATAAAGTCTACAGTGAGTTGGAAAGATCTCTAGCATTGAGTCGATTGAGTGTTAATTCCATTTTTGTAAGAGGTTCTGTAGGTACAATTTTGTATTGCACAATCGTGCATATTTGGGAATAACAACTTATATTAGGTACACAAAAATAGATTTTTATTATTAATTCTTTCTTAACCGATTTCAACTCAGGACTCATTAGTAGGTATTAAGAGGATTTAAATGTTTTTAAACTTACGCGATCAGAACACATATGTACAAGTACTACTTTAACGTGTATTTATCGCGTTTGTTTACCTATTTTTCCCGACGTTTCAACAGGTTTACACACAAAATAAACGCGATAAATACCCTTTAAAATAGTACTTGTAATTAAGAGGATTTATTAGTATAACATAAGTGTATGTCGGACCGTTAAAAAGAAACCATGTAATCAACCCAGGTAGGCATTATATAATAAGATAGTTAGGCATGTTGTATATAGTTTTTGTTTTATAATCATCATCATCAGCCTATGATAGTTTACTGGTGGACAGAGGCCTCCCCTAATGAGCGCCATAGTGCCCTGTCTTCAGTTTGACGCATCCAGCATCTGCCTGCCGTATTTCACAGGTCGTCATCCCACCTGGCCGGAGATCGTCCTTCGCTACGTTTGCCGAACTGTGTTCTCCACTCATGAACACTTTTACCCTAGCGGTTGTCGGTTCTTCTCTCTATCTCGCGCTTCAGCATTATCATTTTACTTGCTTCAAATTTTAATGAAATACATACCTATGTTTAATGCAATAAAAGGCAACTTTTTTTTAAACCCGTGTATTGACTACATATATGTAGGTTCTTAGAATATGTATAATATACTTACAATAAAGATAAAACGTTAATTATATTTAGCATCACATCAAAACTAATCAGTAATTATCAGTAGCTAATGAGTACCTACTGAAACTCAAAATGAATATTTAATTTTTAAGGAACAAAGACATAACATTCTACACAAACAGCAAACACTTGAATATTGACATCAGTCGCAGACATCTTAAGTAAAAGTTTTTGGAATGCGGTCATGAAGCTTCCGTTACATCGCTAGGACGAATAAAATTTAAACAAAATATAACATAAACTGTTTATAAGCATTATTATTATCGTAAACGTATAAAATATACATTTTGTAACTGTCTCTACGAGAAGGGTAATAAATTATTTTAATATAAACTGCCATCATTTTAAACCAATTTGCGGTAAAAACTATGTAAAGTGCCTTATATTATAAATGTATAACAAACAATGATAGAAACAGCTAACATGATTGCTATATTGACCTCGGACAATTAGATAAATACATTCACTAGTTCTTTGATTAAACATATTTTTACAAATATAACTGGAATTTTAAATATCTACGATTTTTTGAATAAGCCACTATAGTCCTTTTCACTTAGGAAGTGTCCCCTGGTGAAGGGGGTGACGTTTCAGTATGACAATTAAAGAAATGACCTAAGGTGTAATCGAAATAATTTAATTCGATGTTAGAGACTAGATTGACTTAAAAAAATCGATTTTTCATAATATTTTTGCCTTTTCTTGAATGATAATAATATTATAAGATAGTTAGGTAATAGAAGATGAATAACAAATAAGAATACGTAATAAATTGTAAGATGATGATGTAGCTAGTTACGACTTTAATTTGCTTTAATCGATTAATCGATTTTCCGGATCCATTTTCATTTATGCCATCTCTAATAATCTTTATTACGTTCCTTTCTACGCAAAACTCATTACCTCTGATTTGATAAAGAAAATGATTTAAATTTTTTACTAAGTTTGGAGGCTAATTAAAATTTAGTTTTTGATAAGTTGAGTGGCGTACTGAAATGTTATAGCATAAATTATACGTGTTATTCGACAAAATCCTAGTCAATAGAAATGAAACGTATTCCATGTAAATCCAAACGTCAGGAACGCTTCCTAATTGAAAAAGACTATAATCTATGAACATTGGAACACCACAATTTCTAATAATATTATTTATTTAGAAACTTACTACCTACTTAATAAAGTTTTTATTGGTGTTATGTATTTTTAATGATAGAATGAAAAGCTAACATGATTGCTATATTAATCCCAGACAATTAGATACATTCAACTTATTTGTTTTAACATATATTTACAAATATAACTGGAATTTTAAATATCTACGATTTTTTGAATAAGCCACTAATCTATGAACATTATAACACCACAATTTCTAATAATTATTATTTATTTAGAAACTTACTACTTAAAAAAGTTTTTATTTGGTGTTATATATTTTGAATGATAGAATGAAAAGCTAAAATACTATATTGACCTCAGACAAGTTAAATCAAAGAACAAGTGATAAATACATTCACTTGTTCTTTGATTTCACATATATTTACAAATATCACTGGAATTGTAAATATATATATATATTTTTTTTAATAAGCCACTGACCTATGAACACTGGAACATTACGATTTCTAATAATATTACACATTTAAGGCATTTATATAGCAATTCCCTATATAGCTATTCTAGTGATATTGATATATTAAACATTTGATATAATTATCTAAGCCATTTGAATTATTGTCTGAGCAAGTCCATTAATCCAAATAACAAAAAGTGACACAAAACTTTTACTTTCCTTAAAATATCGAAGTCTGAGTCAATTTCTACTTTAATAACGATAAAATGACTACAAGGCCTTTGATCTCAATCGTTGTTGATTTTTATTAGGCACTACAATCACTACTGGTATATTGACAACATTATTATTAATTATATATAGTATACTAATTACTAATAAATACTATCACAAGACATGTTAGGGAGCGCGTACATCTATAATATATTATATATAATATAATATGTAAGCCAAGATATGATTATGTACAGGTTTTTAGGTTTATTATATTAAACTAGTTTCGACCGGCGACTTCGCACGCGTTGATTCTACGGTAACGTTTATGGTTAATTATATCCCATGGTAACTGTTCTATGGGATAAATAGTTATGATTTCAGGCTTAGAGCTTTATAAATTTCATCCCGATCCATTCAGTAGTTTTGTCGTGAAGAAGTAACAAACAGCCATCCATCTGAACAGGTAAACTTTAGTATTTATAATATGTATTAGTGTAATGAATTCTAATTGTAATATATTAATGTACTATGTTTAGTGTTTAATAAATCATGAAACGCCGTGTTTGTCTGTCATCTGAAAATAAAAAAAAATATGTCTTATAAACATATCTTTTCGTAGACTTGTTCAATATTTCGGGTCTTTGTTTTGCATACTAGTTAACGCAATTAATGTTTTTAACTCTACTAATATAAATAAATCATCATCAGCATATAGCAGTCCACTGCTGGACATAGGCCTCCCTCCATATAAATAAATAATGCTCGTTAATTAATACAGTATAAAATACGTATTTAAAATTAAACTGACGCGGCGCAATTAGTGTTTTTGTCTGTTAGATGCCAAAGCGTGTATGTCGCATAGCCACCTACGTCTCAACATTTTCAGCCTACAAGTCCATTACTAGACAAATGCCTATCCCATACGACTCCACAAATAGCGGTCCTGGCCCCCTTCCATCCATCGACTTAATAATCTTCTCGACTTAAATTATTTTGTTCCAGCAGGTTTAAGCTAGTTTCTTAATTATATGTGTACTTAGTTTTCTTGTAATAAACCTTTATTTGTAACTTTTCTTCTAATTTTATTTAAGTCGTCTTTTTACTGTTCGTCATTTATTATTCTATTTAAGTACATATCTGCGGAAACTTTTTAATTGGCCTTCAGCACACATGCGCTGGTATTTACCGGCATGTACTAAGAAAGTAACTATTTTTAAGACCTAGCTGTAAGTTTTCCCAAAATATTGAAAATAAATAAAATAAAATAAATAAACTCCCGCCCCGCTCCTAATAACGCGAAACCCATATTACTGAAAATCAGTGATTTGCCTTAGAGCAAAGCTTTTCGCTGAGCCTTTTTGACAGGCTGCAGCAAACACACAATTTTAAAATATCTACTTTTTAAATTGTTTATAATACTTATTGTTTACCATTACTATTGTGACTTATGTATCATGTGCTGCAGTGTCAAATAAATGTAATATCTATATATCTAACCCTATTCCTATTTTATTCGAACAACTGGTTGCAACATACGGTCTTAACTCTCAAACACATCTGTAATATAATAAGCAGGACTTACCAGGCACATCAGGCTAGATAAGCTCGCACCAGCGCTTTGACGGTGGCTCGACAAAGCGGGCAGGTGGATAAGGCAGCGCCGCATCGCGCACAAGCCACTAGGTGACCGCAAGGCAGGAATACAACGCTGACCTGAAAATAAACAATACTTTTATTAATAACAAGCTGGGCCCAACGGCATCGCCCGCGTGGAGATCTATGTGTGACAAGGTTTATAAACCTTCCTCTCGAATCACTCTATCTAAAAATCGCATCAAAATCCGTTGCGTAGTTTTAAAGATCTAAGCTAAGCATACATAGGGACAGACAGACAGCGGGAAGGGACTTTTTTAATACTATGTAATGATTTTATGAGCATCCATTTTCTTCTCTGGAAAAATTTCTCGGACTTAGTCACTCAATCTCAGTACACCAACCGAATCCTAACGCTAAGCAGAAGCAACCTTCGCATTATTAGAACAGCCCTAACTGGACACTGTCCCTTAACAAGCTCATGTTTAAATTAGGGCTAAGCGATACACAATCCTGCAGATTCTCCGAGGTGGTGGAAATGCCTCTCTATCTGCTAGGAAAGTGCGGAGGACTGATGCAAAACCGTAGCATCACCTGTACAGCCTAGACGAGCTAAGAGACATCACCCCGAAGAAAATCCTACGGTTCCTAGCAGCTGAAAGGGTTATGAACACCGCAGCTTCAGGGCTGAACTTATAAAGCGGCGATCTCATTAGGCCTATCATTGCCGCAGTGACACAAGCCACCCAAGGTCAATAAAACATTATAATAACGATTGCCGCTATAATAACAAATAATAAAATAAATAATGTAATAATTAAGAGTATTACGTGTAGATTTGAGACTAGAGGACACTTTTATTCTTCTGAGTGGAAGCTACGCCGGTCATAAATCAGCATTTTAGCCTCTCCTAAAAATCAATACTACGCCCAATACTTTAATAATGTTACATTAAACACATTTGTAATCTAGCCCTAATTCACTTTACAACACATTCTGCCGCTTAACAACGTAGCACAGTGTTGATCTTATCAATTTAAAGAAAGCTCTTGATAATTTATATGGAAGGTTGGGTTGTTTAATAGTCTAACTGTAATCTGAGTTATCAAGTAGGTAGCTTAAAAGTCACTTACATCGCTATCCATGCAAACTTTGCAGATCCTGGATTCCTTCAGCTGCCTATTTTCCTCTTCGAGAGACAACTTCTGAATGTCAATATCATCATCGTTTACGACATCTTCACTATCCTGTCTTGATCCGTCTAATTCAGTTTGGTTCTGCGACCTATCTTGGTTAGATGTGTTCGGCCGACTATCTTGGCTCAATGACCTATATTGTCTCGCATTTGGGTTAAATGACCTGATATGATGCGCCGGTACATTTTCGCTCCCAGTCCGTTGTTGGCTTGTCGATCTCTGATTGGGTCGGCTTTGACTGGAGGATCGCTGCCGGGGTGAATTGTTCCGATTGTTCCTAGGTGAGACGCGGTTAGGCGATCTGTTCTGGCTAGATCGGTTCTGTCGTTGATTTGGGTGGATTCTATTGGCCGCTATGGGCGATGGGGATCGCGTACTGTCCGACGTAGAGTTATCTGAACGCGCCGATCTGTAATAAAAGTAACTAAATGATGTGTGCGAATCCTCATTACATCAGAAGATATACGTCATCTCCTGAATGCCTTTCAGCCACAGGGGCTAACCGACACACAATCCTGCAGATTCCGCGAGGAGGTGGAGGAAACGCCTCTCCATCTGCTAGGAAAGTGCGTAGGACTGATGCAAAACCGTAGCATCACGTGGGCAAGTACCTACACAGCCTAGACGAGCTAAGAGACTTAACCCCGAAGAAAATCCTTAGCATCAATTAATCCTAGCTTTAACCATAATATCCACGCGGTTAGGTGATCGCAGTGGCCTTAAAGTACATTGAGGGAAGCTGCTGCCATTCCTCTGGTAGGTTTCTTTATTCGTCTTTTACGACATCTACGGGCTCGGTTAGAGAAGTCGATTCTTATTATATATTATAATATAATATTCCGCCATCTGAGATTGTTCGAAAATAAACTAATTTTTCTAATCTCTTTTTCAAACTGGTAAATTGCGATGAAAAAAGGTAAATTGCGCTGTAGTAGTGTTTTAGTTACAGTTTTATACCGACGCGCAAAACAAAATGCCATCATAGCCATCAGATCTCTTCTGCCGAACTCCATGAAGGGCTGAGTGAAAACCGTTTCATTCATCAAGCCTATTTAATTCTAACACACTTTCTTCACCTTCTCGGATTTTTATTAATAACAAAGCCTTTCCCAAAACCTAAGTTATAAACGCACTGTTATTTTATTACCTTCGGAAATACCGCGGCACAAAATCCTGTAGAGTCTCAGCGAGAATGTCCCGCGCGAAGCGTTGGCTGTTTGTGTATGTAACACTCCACGCCTCTTCGTTTAGTTGTTCATCTAGCACTGCGTCTATTAGAGCTTCGGACGTATGGTATACATCGCCTGAAAGTTAATAAACAACATGATAAAAACGGAATATAATACAATACAATGTTTTTATATAAAACCAATCGTTAAACATACTAACCGCTAACCCGAAGCCTCCTCGCTATCGCACGCTTGACCCGCGCTTCGCCCGACCTAGCTGACGACGCGTCCTTGCCCACACTACTCTCTCAGCATTCGTTTAAATATAAACCAATTGTAAAATATACTAACCGGTAGCCCGGAGCTTCCTCGTTATCGCACGCTTCACCCGCGCTGCGTCCAGCCCAGCTTCCAACGCGCCCATACCCACAGCGCTTTCTAAGCATTGATTTATCTGGAGGAGAAATTCAATTACCTACAAAATAAAGGTAAGTAGCTTCTGCCAGTGGCTTCGAGCGCGTTCTTTCGGTATAAATAGCTTAATTTCTCAATCCTTAATTCCTAGCCTGGAATGAAATAGGTAGTTACTTTGCTGTTTGCAAATTTCAGCTACATTGATGTAGCTCATAGGCTGAGTAGCTAATCTCGTCAATGGGTTCTCGTCGTTTCTATAGAAACAACGCGTGTGAACATCTCATCATCATCATCATCATCAGCCTATATCAGTCCACTGCTGGACATAGGCCTCCCCCAATGAGCGCCATTGCGCCCTGTCCTCAGCCTGCCATCTAACATGAACATCTAACATCATCAATTAAAAAAATTCTGTCTATTTTTACTGAATAGATGTCAATGAAAGGTAACAAGACCATTAGTATACAGAAGAATGGCAAATAGGCTACTTTTTATCCAGTAAAGCTAGTGCCAAGACGTTGGCAGAAGCTAGTCTGCGGGTTCTTTATTTCAGTTACTACGGACTCAGACTACTATTTACGAGAAAAGTATTTGGAACTAGATCGAATTTTTCAAATTACTTGTTCATCTGTCACTGGATATTCAGGGTTGCGTCGGGGCACACGACTTTCTGTGGTAACCTGAAATAAATCAATTTGTTTGTATTAATTTCCCAATCTGGATGGAACGTCGCTACGCAACTAGCGCCCTATGAATGATCCTAGATATAGTAAGATAAGCGTTACTTTTTTTTTACATGAGTTCGATGATCTTCTTATCGGTCTCTCATATCAGAAATGAAATTAGGACGAAAATTATGTATATTTATATAACACGGTGGTTACATGAGTTACGAAAATAATGCTTATATCGCCGTATTAGAGATTTCAGTTTTTACCCATTTCATGGTGGAGCATTAGGAGAGTAAAAAGAAAAAATATGTAGGTATAACTAAGGTGAGAACCATAGTTATTACATTGTGATTCAAAAACATGCTACTCAATATGAGTAGTTAACCAGTAAACACATCAAATTGAAAAACTATAATATTATGATAACTTAAAAAGCAAATTTAGTAGTACTATTATTATAAATTATTAAAAAATATGAGACGAAGGAATCATAGAAAGAAATATATCCAGTACATACAACACATAATCACTGTCTACTGAAAAGAATAAATTCGAAAATAAAAACAACAAGAATTAAACGATTCAAGACAAAAAAAAAAAATATGAATTATGACATTCTTACTTCCTACGACTTAACGAGAAGGCAAACTACAAAGACAATACAGGATCTGGAGGAGGCCTGTACCCAAAAGGGGTCCTAACCACCGAAATTTAAAGTTTAGAACATAATTAAAATTTAAATCAATAAAATACTATAATAATGTACATTCATATTAATAATAATACCAATGCATGTTTATTTGCTCAATACATTTAATCTAATTACTTCATATTCATAATAATATTTGTTATAAATTTGATATGATTAATGTTAATGGTTATGGAATTAAAGGTTTTTTTATTTATTTTATTTATATTATTATAAATTAAAGAGGTTAGCTCTTGTCGGTATTATTCCTCTACCTCTCTGGTTCTAATGCGGTCTCTTTTACTTGTAGTTATAGTACTAGTGTGAATATCACTAGGTACATAGTGTAAAACAAAGTCGCTTCCCGCTGTCTCTCTGACCCTATGTATGCTTAGATCTTTAAAACAGTTAAAATTGATTCGACTTTTTCTTCTAAAACGAATGTAGTCGTTTGTTATTCCTCAATAAATAAATAAATAAAACAAAGTGATAGGAAGCTAGGACTCTTCCCTACATACTCAATGAATTTTGATCCGGTTTTTTTAATTGAGTGATTCAATCGGCAGGTTTATAAACCATTAGACACATAGATTTCCACGCGGGCGAAGCCGAGGGGCGCATCTAGTGATACAACAATACAACTCACCGGTCTGGCAGCATGCCGGTGACAAGAATCCACAAACTCCTGTCCTTTGACCAACAGCACGTAACCGCAGCCCGGGAACCAACGGGCGTGCTCCGACCAAGGCGCGTCGCCGCTCTCCCAGCGACCGAGGCCGCCGTCGCAGTAGAAACAGCGAACCTGGAATTGTTATTCAATAATTTTTAAATCTTTTAAAAAAAACTATAGATCGATTTCAAATTCCTAAATAATGAGAGTGGATCTGGCAGCGCTCATGCATGGACTGCGGGCAGATGCTGGATGCGTCAATCTGAAGACAGGGCGCTATGGCGCTCATTGGGAGACCCTATGTCCAGCTGTGGACTAACATAGACTGATGATCAAAGTGGGTCTAAGAAGAAAAAAGAATCATCGAAATCGGTTGGTGTGATATTGAGTTATTCGTCCAATTGTCGCGCGCATACTTAATGCAAATTAAAGACTTATAATGGTTTTCTTCATGGATGCCTTTATCAGAACTGGACACCAAATTGAAATGGAGATAATTAAAATCGGTTCACCCAGTCAAAAGTTCTAAGGTAACAAACAATAAAAAAATACAGTCGCATTGAGAACCTCCTTTTTTAAAGTCGGTTATTAAAATAAGAAATGCTGTCCAGAACGGAGTAAATTACGGCAACGGATAATGATTCTTTGATAGCAATCAGGGGGCGAATTTTACCAAATTCATTGCTTCACCATAACAATGCAAGTCTCAAAATTACAATGTATCAAAATATGTATAGATTGGACAATTACTACGAAACTACTACGAAACGAACTAAAACAAGTGTTGAGTTATTACTGTTATTAGCGATCAATCAAAATTTTCCTTAACTGTAAGTGATGATTTAAGCTTACTTCGAGTGTTTTTATACTAAGTCAATATATCTATGGAATACGAGTGAGATCAGTCTAGACAAACGTCCGTCAATTTACGCATTCCATGACAAAGTGAGAAAATTATCTCTATTCTACCCTAGGCAACAATCCCCATGCTTGCCCTACAGATGTGTATAATAGGTACTATGCGTAATGAAGTCATGGGCCTTAGATAAAAACAAACATATAAATAAATAAATAAATAAATAATGCTGGACAATTCACACAGCATTATCTAGCCCCATGGTAAGCAGAGCTTGTGTTATGGGTACTAGATAACTGATATACATAATACAATACATTACATAGATAGATATTTTTTATTATACATAGAAAACGACTAGAACACCCGAAACAAATATCTGCAGATCGTACACACATTTGTTCCGAGGCGGGAATCGAACCCGCAATATTATGCAATATTGCGGGTAATGGAACCAAGCCGATGAAATATTTAAGGAGGCTTTAGGGTCAGCACATATCAGACGGAATTCGTCGAGCGTATCATCGATGGCGTCTATTCGGTCAAATTAGACCTGCCACATTACGTGTCTAGTCAGTTCGAACGGCCTGTACTCAAACGATCTCCGCTGATGTTACGCCTAGTCTGAATGCATTATACAAAATACACGTGTCGCGACCGCGACACGTTACGTCGACTGACTACTGACACGTAACAGCCACTATAAGCTCGACGCACTAACGCATCATCGGTTGAGTGTGAAAGGTTGAATATTTTTTTTATATATTGTCTTATATATAGCCTGTTCTGGCGTAACGCGACCGATAATACGCAACGTATTTTCTGTCAGATATGTACCGACCTAGACAGGAACAAGCAAATGCCATATTACGGGTAATAGGAACAATCTGTAGAATACAATAACAAAATCAGATGCAATACTACGCACCCACGTGCATCATGCAAGGCAGTGCACATTTGATCTGTTTATATACTGTAAACGAACCAAGGTCCTGCCTACCTCGTCTACCTGATCATCGGTCCCTGTATGGAAGAAGCCAGCTTCCGCCAGAGCCAGTGGTGTCTGGGTACGATCCGAAGGCCAGGCTTGGAACGAGGCCAGTCTAGATGCTACGGATGAGAACGTGGGGTGTTTAGCGCCTCCGCCGACGACGCCTAGCGCACGCCAGTTGGTCCCCGCGTTCACTATGTGGGAGTTGTGGGCAGCCCCAGACCTAGAATAGAAAAGAGAGTTACCTTATTAAAATTTGCTCATCTTTTTCTATGGACCAATGTTATTGTAATACTCATAGTTTGACATTGTCTTGTGTCGTGATATTTTCTTGTATATGGGCGGGTTACAATAACAACAAACTCAAACACCGACAAAATAGTATACCTACACAAAACAGTGCATGTAATATGTTCTAAAAACAACAACAAGACCAGTTTCATGGATTAGGATTAGACTTATAAGAACATACCAATGTTGGGTTTCCATTCTTTAATTTGCTCCAGAACTTAATAAATGCGTTACCTACATTGGGGCATTCCACGGCCCCAATTCATAATATTATTGAACAAATTATCACAACGAAAAATGTTAACACATTTAAAACGAAGGAGGAACTAATTTGGTAGACAAAACAATTCATTAAAGCAGACTCCAGCAATGTTTTAGCCCCGCAACAATTACGTTACACTGAATAACAACTGCTTTATTCACCGGGAAAGTCAAGGTGAAGCGACGAGACACGGTTGTAAACTGTAAAGGCTCTTACACACAGTGCCAGCGGCTTTTGCCGCGCGGTACGCACCACGCATTTTCATAGTAGCGTGCGCACCGCGGTTTGTCCGGCGGCGCAGGGCGGCGAGCGAAACTATAGGTAAATATGTACAGCGCTAACAGCACAGCGCAGAATGATAAGGATGATTTTACACTGATTACAGGCATATGCATTTATTTCTCTTTGATCTTTAACTAAATATTAGCTATATCTTCTTGGTAATTATTTGATTTAAATCAAATTAATCGAATTTCTTGTTATTTTTATCAACCCTAAAACATCTAGCCTAAAGCAGAGAATAGTACCTAAGGTAATGTTTTGGTCCCAGTACAGAGCTAAAAATTAAGTTCCCCCAAGATGTTTTACATAGATTTTTTACACCGTGTATTAGCAGCCTACACGCTGGCCTTCTGCTTAAATAGGCCTTAATATAACGGAAGTAAAGTGGTGGTTAACAAAACTTATTAAGATTTGAAATAAAATTTATTTCCGCGTTATGTTACAGATTTTGTTTCAGTATTTATGTAAGTGGTTACGTTGCGTGGAAAAGCGGCACCCAATAAGGTACTCGAAAGGCCACTGACTAGGGAATTGGGGTCAACATAATAGTGCCATTGAGTTGGATGATACTGCTATGAATGTAAAGCCGTACTGAGATATATATTGTCTTAGGATATATGTATGACGGCTATTTTAGAACTACTTTAGTATTACTATGTGAAAAACCCAACACAGTATATTGTGGTACCAGTTGCCTACCCAATGATAAAAATAGAGTGCATATAAAATAGCTTATTTATGCATGTAAGTCATAAATAAATAAAGCTGGACAGCACAGCAACATCTAGTGTACGGGACCAGGATGGACCGGGGTCGGTCGGCACGGCGCCTATACTGTTAGTGGACTGTATATCAACGTGCGCGCTGTTGTGCCTTCCAACTCCGATTTTCCTTATGTCGGCCTCTGTGTACGGGGGGTGCTGGGATTCTGTGAGGTTTGAGATCGAAACAACGTTGTGGCTTCAGGAGAACGCAGGCGGTCGGCGGAGTGGGCGAGGCGAAGAGAGAGAGGTCCTGTTCTTGTTGTTGCTTGTGCTGTTGACTGCTGGCGACTGATAATTTTTTTTTTTTTTTTTTTTTTCGAATGGACTATTATGCTGTTGACCTCAGATGGCCATGACAGCGTTACCGGACTTTTGGCGGGCGCAGAGGGCGCCTCGCCGGTAAAAATTAGGTTGGGGCAACACGCACAAGGGCCACCACTTAGGTGCGAGCCTCGGCTTGGGCTGTTGCCAGATGCTACAAGAGGGTAGGGAGGTAACGCCTTAGGTGCGCGATTTCCGCTCCTATATTTATACTGTTTTGACCGTGGCTCTCTCCCCCGCGCCCCTCCCGCGCGGCACCTCTGTTCGTTTATTTTACTTTTCTATTTATATGGTAACGTTATAATTTCGTTACAATAGTTATTAATTTCTATATATGTATCTATTTAAGCTATTGTTAGACAAATTCTATGACTATTTTGTAGGAACTATGTCTATTTTTAGGGAACTTTGTATACCCTATTTTATTGCTTTTCCTTACAATTACTTCTTAAATCTACATTGTTGTAGGTGTTTATTTGGTTTTATGCTTATAAAACTATTTCTAATACAATATCAATATCTATTTACCTATACTATCCTATCAGACCTAAGTCTTAAAACTAATTCTTTATTCATTCTGTAAACCTATGTTTGTTTGTAACTATAGTTAATGTTCGTCCGCAACATCTAGCACCAAGCTAAGTAGAGCCTGTGTACTACGTACTAGATAACTGATATAAATAATACAATACATTACATAGATAGATATTTTTTTATTATACATATATAGCCAGAACACCCGGAACAAATATTAATACATAGTTGTACGTGTGGTGAAGTATTAATATTTGTTCCACAATAGAGATGAAAATTTATGTTTAACTTACGCACAGTTTAAACACAATTCACTAACGATTGGAGCTGAGTATTCCCGATTCAGCGTCACCAACTCGAGCTTGACTGTTTAGTTTCCGTCACTCTTCAGCAAATGCGGAATGTGCGCCAGTGAAGTAGTAAGTAGGTAGGTAACTAAGAAATTAAATAATATCCAAAAAAAAATCGATTTCGAATTCAGACTTGAATGAAATTAAAAAAAATTGGGATATTATGTCATTTCTACGACCTCTGTGGCGCGGTCGGCGATGGTCCGCCTGCGACGTAGGATGTTGCAGGTTCGATTCCCACCTCGATACAATTGTCTGTACGATCTGCAGATATTTATTACGCGTGTTCTGGTCGTTAACTATGCATAATAAGAAATATATATCCATGTAATCTACTGCCTTAAGTAAATTAGTCATGGAGTACCCATACAAGTGGGACAATTTTTAGCCATTATTGTCCCACTGCTGGGCAAAGGCCTCCCTTTTCTCTTTCCACTCCTCGCGACCCAACGCTGCAACAGGCCATGATGGAAGATGTGCCGATTGTGTGGATTGTCCAACATTATTAATTTTAATTTTTTCTTAGAGATTTATAAATCTCTAAGAAAAAACAAATAAAATTAGGTACCTACCTACTTAGGGTTTGGTTATAACCAAACCCTAAGTAGGTAGGTACCTATTCGTTACAAATTTGTAGTTGATGTACATAGTACTTACGATTGTGGTTGAGTATCACTGGCCATAGGCGATTGGATCGGCGGAGTGTCGAAAGGCGAAGGCGACAGCGGCAAGTTAGCTGAATGGAGAGACGCCATTATTGTAGCCGCGTGGTCGCATCGTGGGAAGTACCTGACAATAAAGATAAACTTGAAACCGTGAAAGACTTTTCCAAACATTTAGTTATGTCAAGCAGTGAACTAAATTAGGCTGATGATGATGATTATTATTATTAAGAACTTATCAGGTGAGTTAAATTTGTTAATTTTTATTCAGTTTTTATAAAGATAATTTTTTCAGGAAGACAGTATGTTGATTTTAGACTAATCTTTCAATGCTAGATAATTGCAATAGTCAAAACGCAAAATACAGACTACTGGGCCTTTTTTTATTTACCAATTCTCCATTGATGGCCACCATTGATTCCTATTCGGTAAACGTAGTGTAGGACGCCCTCCAAACAGGTGGGGTGACGATCTGCGAAAGACTGCAGGTAGATGCTGGATGCGTCAAGCTGAAGATAGGGCGCTATGGCGCTCATTGGGGTAGGCCTATGTCCAGCAGTGGACTATCATAGACTGATGATGATTGATTCCTATTATCATGCAGTAGTTTGATATACTTATACAAGATTATACTATCCTGTTATTCCTACTAATATTCTTAAGCCAAAAATTTGCGACTTGTGAATTGTCTTGTTACTCTCCAAAATTACTAGACAGAAATGAGGCATAGCCCAAGTAGCATAGTCTAGTATAATATGCTACTTTTTATACCGAAAATACGCGTGCGAGGCGACAGGCAGAAGCTAGTATAAAATTATACAATACAATACAAAAATACTTTATTTTACACCAGATCATTACAAAAAAGACATTACATTGGACATGTACAATGGGCGGCTCTATCGCTTAGAATCTCTTCCTTTCACTTTCCATAATATTAAATACTTACATCATATGAATTTCGAGAGGCGTTCCCAAAGATCCAAGGTCATTGTACGGAGCAAGTTCTCCGCCACACCATGCACAGCGCAGTCTGCCATCTCCCGCATGGTAGAACCCAGCATTCACCAGTGCCTCTCGAGATACTGAAGCATCCTGAAATATTACACATTCCATTAGCCATCCTCTTTCGGCAGCAAAAAAGTATTTTGATTTTGGCTTAATTTTGTTTTTAAAAATTGAAAACAGTGCAGAACAAGAAACATTCCATATTCAAAATGAGTGAAACAATGGATGCTGAATAATTCTGATTTCTGAATTCTCGATCTCAGTGGCAATGGTATCTGAAATCATATGTTGTTGAGTGTTTTGTATTATTACTATACTGCTTACATTGTATGAAATTGTTGGATTGGAACCAAATACATATATGATGCAACATATAATTTATGAGTTTAATATTATTAGAGCGGTATTTATTGTGATGATGACAATATTCAATAAAAAACAAAAAAATTTAATAGCAAAATGGCAAAGTAGATTCTTCCCCATCTATAAGTATGAGTCACATAACATTATTTGAATTGAATCATAGATAGATAATTTATTCATACAAATAGGTTACATCATTTAGTTATTAGCGCCTCAACGCCTATGTTAGGTTTGTCATAGCACTAGTTCTCAATTAATTTAAAAATAAATCGATAATATCTAGGTACTATAGTTAACAAAAGATCTACTTTGTCAAGTTAACCTATATTAATAATAATCCTAGATCTACATTTAAAAAACTTATTTATGCATGATAAATACTATAACGTATTGAAATATGTGCCTGTTTTAGAGATAGGATCTTACCTCCCAATTAACGAATGACAGGAGTCTCAATGCATCACTTCTGTAAATCTCATCATCTTCCGTCAGCCCATAATCTGAGGCAGACCTAGTAAGAGCAGCATCAGGCTCTTCACTTGGTGGATCTTGTACTACTTCTTCATTCCAACTTGGAGACCTTGGAACAATACCTAGAGAAATATTCCCCGACAATGATGGATGTAACACATAAGTGCACTGTGGCTCTACAAGTCGATGCCTCGACATCACCTGGTCACCGTAATTCCAATTTGATATCTTTGCATTACAACTGAAGCATTGGACCTCAGTCCCTTCCCCAGTGTAGAAAAATCCTCCTCTCGCAAGTCTTGCAGGATCCACTGGGGCTGATGTCGGCCAGCGGGAAAAAGTGTGCAGCCTATTGATTTCCAAATTCATATTCTTACAGTGTCGCGTCTGTTTTCATTACAGGAAAACAACAAGAAAGATTTTTACACAAGTTATTGTTTTTCTATTTATTTTTTTGCGTCGTTTTGATTCTTCAGCTGGACCACGAACGTTGTTGATTTATTTCACGTTGTGGAGCGAAAATTGCCAAAAGAAAACAAGGCGTCGTTTGTTTTGTAAAAATATCGTGGAAAAAAGGAAAATCTAGATAGATTTCGCTATTCAAGATCAAGATGAAGATGAAAGAAGGGGGCAAACAGAATAGAATAGTACAGTACCTATATACAACGTGAGGGGGGGGGTGGAAAAAGACATTACGACTGTCAATGTCAACGTCAGGTGTCAAGATTTTCCGGCCAATAAAACCACAGCCATTTGTTAATTACCAGGCTGCGCAGTACAGCCTGCTAAATCCGTGGTCATATTTTCCAAGGCTGTACATGCCATGGCCGGCAGTTATATAGTAAGTACCAGTGCACAATACAGACTCTCCTCAAGAAAGAAACAACGAGGAACGCACAAAGTACTTTTCTACATAGGGAGGAACGTTACAGACAGAGGTGTTATCTTTAGCGTATGTGCTATACTCAGAATACAGAAAGTCCAGAAACCGTGAGCGCGCCTAATACTGACGCTACAAAAACTACTCTTAAATAGAGTAGTTTGACGCTCAACTGATCAGTTACTTTGTGAACGTCGTATCGCGTGACGTATTTTAGCGGTGACCAATTTAACTAAATTATGCTGTCCTGTGTCGTTCCTACCTGTAAAAATGCAGCGGGTCTAAAAAAGAAACAGGATGGGATCACATTTCACGTGTAAGTATCGCATTTAGGTATCGTCTTATTTAAATAATGAATTAATTTCTCTGTTTTCAATTGTCATAGAGAGTGATGCGTCCATCTTGTTAGTGTTGCCAATATAAGAGTTTTGATTTACCCTTCTTTTTATTACCTTTTGAGGGCTTTTATTCGCTGTAGAATATTAATAAGTTGTGACGACCTCTGTGGCGCGGTGGGCGACGGTCCGCCTGCGACGCAGGAGGTTGCGGGTTCGATTCCCGCCTCGGGACAAATGTTTGTACGATCTGCAAATAATATTTATTCAGGGTGTTCTGGTCGTTTATGTATAATAAAGAAATATAATTTATCTTAATGTAAATCTTTGTTAATTAGTTCAAACTACAAGAGACAATATTTTAGAAAGCCTACCCAGCAAAAAGGAAATTAAATATTTTTTTTTATCTTAACCGTGTTTTATTTGATGAACCTATCTACACTTGAGAGCAATAAAATCGCACATCCGCACATTTTTACTTAAAAGTTCAATTTTTTTTTTATTTGGAGCTTACAGCAAATTAAAATTAAATTAAATTAAAGTGCATAATCTAGGCATTCGCAGAACTGATAAAGGGTTGACATTTACCTTTAAAAACAACTCATTAGCAACAAAACAATAGACCCCCTTATGTCGCTCGATCCAGGTAAGGCCGGCGGCGGGATTTATCGCAGGTATAAAAGAGTGCATATTGAGGGAATGGTCATCATTTGCATACCAACGTACAGTGTGAAAGGTTCTCTATTGATATTGGCTTCAAACGGAACACGAAAATGGATACTACACCAGAAGTAGCCGCTCAAGTGGTTGCCCTTGTTGAATCGGGGCTTAAGCAAAGTCAAGTGGCTCGACAATTGAGTTTGAGCCGATTTACCGTTCGGCGTGTATACCAGAGGTATCAAGAGACTGGTGGCTACAAACGGCGACAAGGATCGGGCCGTCCCCGTGCTACAACAGAGCGTGATAACCGCTTTCTTATAACGACATCTTTAAGAAATCGTCGTTTGAACGCATTTCAACTGGGCCAACGACTTCAAGAAGTTCGTGAAGTAGAAGTTAGCCGGTGGACAGTCAGAAGACGATTGAGAGAAGGTGGCCTGACTGCACACAGGCCAGCAAACGGGCCGAAATTGACCCCAGCCCACCGAGAAGCCCGCCTTCAGTTCGCTCGAGACCATTTGAATTGGACCGAAGAGCAGTGGAGTGCAGTCCTGTTCTCTGATGAGTGCAGGATGTGCTTGCATGGCAACGACGGACGGGGGAAGGTGTATAGAAGATCGGGAGAACGATTTGCCCAATGCTGCATAACAGAACGTGTCGCCTATGGCGGTGGATCAATCATGTTTTGGGGAGGCATGTCTATGGAAGCAAAAACCGAGCTTGCCTTCATCACCGGACCGAATACTGGTCGCCAATCAAGAGGATTGACATCCATACGATACATTGAGGAAGTACTCGAGAGCCACGTCGTACCTTTTGCTGGGTTTATCGGCGAAAACTTTCTGTTTATGCAAGATAATGCAAGACCGCATACTGCTGGCATAGTGATCGAGTACCTTCAAGAGGTGGATGTGACCGTTATGGAGTGGCCAGCTCGAAGCCCAGACCTCAATCCCATCGAACATCTATGGGACGAGCTGAAAAGAAGAGTTCGAGGCCGAGATGCTCCTCCATCGACTCTACAGGAGCTGCAACAGGCGATCGCAGAGGAATGGGAGGCTATTCCTCAAGACTTTATCAAAAGTCTAGTAACATCAATGAAAACACGGATGGAGTCAGTGATTCAGGCTAGGGGAGGGAACACTCGATATTAATAACAAACTTTAAATTAATTTTATCTTTTAATTTCATAACTTTGACACCAATACTTGAATAAAGAATTTTTTACTAAACATGCATTTTTGTTATTGATCCACAAAAGCATTTTTATGTAATGATTGAAAGACAAATCAGATACCACTGGATAGGTATTAAAATAGACTATGAATCTGCATTACAGAAACATAATATTTTTTGTTTTTTTTTAGTTATGTCAAAAAATCATGAATGTGCGATTTTTTTGCTCTCAAGTGTATTTCTTGAGATAATCAGGTAGGTACATAGTTATATAGAAAAGGACAATTTTTATTCTATTATTATCTTAATTCCAATACTCCCAAAATTTACCCCAAAAACGGGCAAATAATGCCTGAGCTAACAACATTACGCGGGTGGGAGGTGAGGCGGGCGGGGGGGGGGACGTTGTTTTGTTTTTGGACAGACACAGCGTGTAGCACAAAGTACTTTTCTACATGGCGTGTAGCTTGCAATTGAGGAGCTTCGGAACAAAAACCGCTAAATCCACTTTCTAAGATTTTTGACAAATCGGAAAAAACGTTTTTTTTCTTTGGTTTTTTAGGTAAAAGAGAGTAGAATATCTTAATATATCAACATTAGCAACATTGTTTGGTGGCCAAATCAACAGATTCGTGTGTGAAGTAATAAACGAAAAAAAAAAAAAAAAAAAATGGATATAGCGGTTTTTGCTTAGACTATCCGGATTTATCGTTTTTTGAAAAAATCAACTAAGGATTTATCGCTATGTGAAAAAACCATTAACATTTTTGGTTAAAACTAAGTATATGAGGAATTAAAAAAAAAACTATACAAATAAAAATCAAGTGTGATTATTATTTATTATCGTATTAGATGACATTAAACTTATACTACGGCCATTATTTCTTCTTCTATGCAGTCACATTCTTCATGGGTAATTACATGTTCATTAACATTACCTTCAGTCATGTCATGTTGTCTATCATTAAGTAAATTTTTATACCAAACAAAAGTATCATCGTCCTCCCAGTTTTCCCCAAATTGCTTTGTCATCAGAGACTTCACATCTGCTTTTTTCTGATTACTCAGGCTTTTAGTACCATCCACAGAGATTAAAGACAGAGGATGAGATTGAGAAATCTCTAGTGTAGCCAATATCATGGACGGAAGAAATCAAACTCCTTTGGCCATTATTAATTTGCCATAAAGCAAATGGAATTGATATATCGGTTTTTGTCTCAACCTTATAAAAATCTATCAAATTTATGTAGGATTTATCGGTTTCTGTTAAGATATCAATTTTCTTTTACCTCATCAGTGGATTTATCGGTATCTGTATAGATCATTTAACTTTAAGCGCATTTTTCTACTGGATTCATCGGCTTTAGAACAGATTCAATAAGCTTATCATGTAAAATTATGCAAAAGCATCGAAATTACAAAAAAAAAAAAAAAAATACAGCATGTCGTTTATCGGTTTTTGTTCCGACCCTCCTCAATTACAGTTGAACGCGGTTTCTGGACTTTCTGTATTCTGAGGTGCTATAGTTGTTGGTATCCGATCCGCTATTATTTATTATCCCTGAGTCCTGAGTAGTCTGTGTCTTTAGTAATTTCAAGTAGTGTAGTATGTAAGTTGTGTGTAAGTAATATTGAAACTCGTCCATCGTCCCCTCCGTCTCCCTCTCCACTTCATCTTAGCCGTTTGGGTTGTTTGTTCTATATTTACATTACCTAAATGAGTTTTATTCTTTGCAGCAAATAAACATTGCCCGGCGCGCGGCTTAGCTGCTCATATATTATCAATCATGATGTGGATTTTAGTTGTTGGCATAAGCATTCTCATAGCTTACTGTATCTTTTACGTACTGACCACCAGAGATGCAAATCTGATCCAGGATCTGTGGGGTAAACATGTGGTCATAACTGGAGGCTCTAGCGGCATTGGCAAGGCAGCGGCATTTGAAGCGGCTAGATTAGGTGCACATGTCACCATTATCGGACGAGATGTGAACAAGCTAGAAAAGACTGTAAAAGAAATTGTAGACAATATTGAAAATGTACAGAAAAAGGACCAAGTAATTCAGTATGCCGCTCTCGATGTAACATCAGACTATGATATCATTCAGAAATGTTTTGCTGACTTAGAAACTAAAGTTGGGCCAATATTCATGCTTGTAAATTGTGCTGGAGCATGCATCTGTGGGCTGTTCGAAAATATGAAAGTAGTAGATATCAAAGCAATGGTTGACTTGAACTACTTTGGGACAGCATTACCTACTCGTGCAGTGCTATCTAAAATGAGAGAGAGGGATGAAGGCATTGTTGTCTTTGTGTCTTCTGAAGCAGCTTTCATAGGTAAGAAAACCGATCATGTAATCTTATTTCTGAACACCACTGTAGAAAGCTCCGTCCTTTACTACAATCATACACAAACAAAACACAAGGTAATTAGTTGTTGGTACAATCTAACAGATAAAAGCTACAACTATGATTTTTAACTCTAATGAACCTTACTATATTAAAATTTGCAGGAATATATGGCTACAGTGCCTACAGTGCGGGTAAATGGGCTGTCCGAGGCTTAGCAGAAGCAATCAGCATGGAGCTTGTTGGAACCAATGTTAGAATCATGCTATCCTACCCCCCTGACACGGATACTCCAGGGTTGCAACAGGAGAATACCACTAAACCTGAGGAGACCAAGATAATATCTGGTACTGGGGGCTTACATTCTCCAGAATCAGTTGGCAAGAAGTTGATTCATGATGCTATGGTATACACAGTTGTTATCTTCAATAGTCAGTAATTGTTTAAGGTTCCAGTTTTTAACTGTGAAAAGCTAAATTTTAGACACATAGCAGATAAGTAACTATAAAATACATCATTGGATACAGACAGATAGTAATGTTTGCAATGGGTATTGAATATTTAGTGTTTTCAGATAGATCATACTTTATTGCACACTTAGTTCACAAGAACAATGTAAAACAAAAACTTAAAAAAAGACAAGATACAATTAACGTTTTTATCGCTCTTGAGCGATCTCTACCAGACTTCCATGATTATCTTGCTAGTAAAAACATGCACACAAATACAACCACAAATATTTAATATCTTTAAAAAAGTCTTATAAAGAACATCATAAAATTAATTCTGTTTGTTACCTTTTCATGCCCTAATGGCTGTATGGATGCATGAAATTTGGCATGGAGGCAGACAGTATTCTGGGGTTGGACTTAGCCCAGACTATTTCCATACCTGACTTTTTATCCTGGAAAACCTCATGCGAAGTTGCAGGCTGAAGTAAATAGTATTCAATAAAGCACACCTAGATAGAGAAATACAGAACAAGGAACTATAAAATCAGATAATATTATGTACTAGCTGCGCCGCGGTTTCGCCCGCGTTTCAGTGTATTATCTACATTATTGATTAAGAGTTTTCAATAATAGTGTTTAAAAATATTATTTTATTTCAGGCTGGCAAAATCTACTCGACATACAGCACCAGTGGAGTTTTAATGAATATTTTGTATGGAGTGTCTGTAGAAAGCACTCTCCAAGTGGTTACTCAGTTCTTGTTCAGTGGAATCCTCCGAGTGGTGGTTGTGGGAGTTATGTACTCATTCCATAAAATTGTTAAGGACCAGCTGAAAATAAAGAGTTCTAAGGTCCAGGCTAAACAAGCGCAAAGTATTAATTAACAGTTTAGTAAATTTTGGATGGAGTGAGTATTTTTATAATTTATAATTATAACTCATGCTACTTTACAAAAGTCATGCTACTTATAATTTATGAATGCAATAATGTTAAAACATAGAACATATTTCACTCGATTAATCGAGAGACAAATCTAGTACATATTTAAGAAATGCTTTTATTAGTTCTATTACTGAGTAGGTAAGAAGTACTATTACA
This sequence comes from Eupithecia dodoneata, assembly GCA_947044415.1. Classification (NCBI taxonomy): domain Eukaryota; kingdom Metazoa; phylum Arthropoda; class Insecta; order Lepidoptera; family Geometridae; genus Eupithecia; species Eupithecia dodoneata. Next base: position 6,707,881 of record OX345665.1, read on the forward strand.
AAAAGTACAATTATAATAATTTAAAATGGTTGGATAAGATTATAGCCTTATTATGAGAATTATTAAGTCTCATTTACCATGATCTCGGGCCATAAAGTGACCCGGTCCTTTGGAAGGCTTGCATGGGGCTGAAGCCAACAACACAGAGGCCCTTTGAGAAAGTTAATCTAAAGGCGAAGGCTACACATAGCGGGTATCATCCTCGGGTGCACAATATGATACACCCAAAGATGGTATCCGCCAGGTGTAGAGACTATTGCAAAGAAAAATGAAAGAAATAAAACCAGGCTATTGTGATATTATTAATATTTTTATCCAATTTAACTTTATAATAATAAAAAATATACTAACTCAAGGAAGTACTTATCCAAATCAGTATATAATAACTTAATAACATATTAATAATTAGGTCCAGCACATTCTTTCTGTTTATATAGCAGTTTAAATCCTCTTGCAACATAACCTTCATCCGATCTGAACCACACCACTATTGGTCCAGCATTGTTATCTGAAACAAGGATACTTACATTGAGAATTTTATCTAAATTTATTTTCATAACAGTTGGTACCTAATTTAACACTTATTTTAAATGTTTTGTAAATTATGTATTCAATCATATATTATTGAATAAATGTATGTGTTCAAATAAATTTTATTGATAAATTAATTTATTAATTTATTATTTTTAAACTTACGCGATCTGAACAATTAATTATAAGTATTAATGATTAATTTTGTTTTTAATTAATCAGGTAACGGTGTTGTTTTTGGGCCCGGTAACACGACGCGACGCCGACGGTACCTACGTTGTATCGTTGATCACGACCATAAGTAAATTAATTTGCAGGTATGGACAAAAATAATCATGTTTGTACTGTAGGTATATTTTTTTCTCTAGGCATTTTAACACCTGTAGGTATGAGCAACGGAGGCTTAGTAATAGGATCCCGTTTTCACCCTTTCGGTACGGAACCCTAAGGTACATGACAATTGTAGAATTTAAGACTGCCTAATGAAAATAAAACAAGCAGTAATAGTCACCTGTAACCGGAGCGTTAAGCGAGAAGTCCTGAATGACTGACCCGTCGTTGAGTCGATCGCCGCATAGCCTCACGGCAGAAATGAGCAGCCAGTCGCTAGGACAGTTGAATATCTCCACTCCAGCTTGTCCAGGCGGTATCACTGGTTGGCCATCTGAAGAGTTAATAACATAAATAATTTTCATAACATATTTTATTTACATAGAGAATTTTCATGATTTATACGCATTCTTCCTGCCTACATAAAATATAGGAGGATATAGCAAAGATAATACATTAAAATTCTGCAAGGCAACCATGCTACTTAGCACTTAACGTTACGCACGTTATCCGTTCGAAATCATGCTAATATTAGAGTGATTTACGCCTAAAAAAGAATACTGGACAAAATGTCTTAGTGGACAATGCACACATCATCTTTTATCCCCAGGCTAAGCAGAGCTTACGTTCTGTTCTGGCTAGGTATGACTGATATACTTAATAGAATACATTGAATACATAATATATTTTTTTTATTATATATAGAAAATACACAGAATACTCGGAAAAAATGTTTGCAGATCGTACAAATATTGACACAAGATGAGAGTTAAGAATGAGTTGGCGGGAATCGAACCCGCAGGCGGACCTTCGCCCGCCGCGCCCCGTAGTACTTAAATACCTGTACATATGACAGCAGGCTGCCTGCGTAGTTCTAACATATGTACCTGAGTCGTAATTAACTATCTGCAAGTACCCAGCGGTGTAGGTGACGCTGCAGGACCCAGGCGCTCGCTCTATACATATGGCGTAGTTGAGATTGTTCTGAATCAAAAATGTTTAGTTGTTTGAGACTACACTAGCGTTGCGAAAAGAATTCAAAGACGATGACCAAATACACAAATTAATGGAGTTAGCTCGAGGAGAAAAAACAATAGAAAACTCAAGAGTTTTCTTTTGTTTTTTTTTCTTCTCATAAATAAAAATTCCTATTGCGCGGCTAAACAGGTCCAGCCCCAGCTTGTGTGCGTGATGGCAGTGAAAGTGTTGAACCAGAAGTTGATACACAGAAAGTAGCTGCTGTCGTCTGGAAGGTTTCTTCATTCACGGACTGAAGGGTTATATCCTTACGCGCCGCCGCTGCCGCTTCAGCCACGGCAGTCTAACCCGTTAAGGTTAGGTATTCACCATGATTAATGGTGTTTTGATTGATGTAGGTACATCCGTAATGAATTCATTTCACTATGATCGTTAAAATTATCAGCATGATAGTTTAAAAGCTTTCACACTGCTGAAAATAAAATATAAACAAAACGATTTACCAAGTAGCTGGCAGACCTCGTGATAGCGATATCAGATAGGTCCCGATAGTTGAAGGATTCCAAGGACCCCTCGGTTTCTGTAAAGTACTGTAAGCAGCCGGGTGGTGCAGTCAGTTCGTCTGACGGAGTCAACTGGGTCACCTGAAATGGCAAAGGTCTTTTTAAGTTGGTAAAGATAACTTAGGTACCTACTTGAGCGACTTTTTTACGGAAAAGTTATAATAAGGTATTTAAAAGAAGAACCTAAAACCAATTTCGGCTTGACCAGACAAACGTTATAATTAATTTATCAATAGGTTTAGTCTAGACAAGTCAAGTTATTCGTTCTCCTACTTAGGTAAGGACTCGACTTTTTGCTATTCTTTTGTGAATTGTAGTACCTACCATTAAAATGTCTTTTTTTAAAGAAACTGAAAATGCCTTGGTCTGGTGTGATCAGAGGTCTTGGTGATGGTTGGATGCTTATATGAAGAAGTGATTTTAGGTGATTCTTCCTCCTTGGTAGGTAGAATGCATAGGTAAGTACTCTGCGTTGCGCGTACCTAACGAAAACGCAAAAAAGTTTGTAGGTACCTAGACCTACCTAGTAGCGCGATATCACACAGAAGGGCAAATAAGTAAATAATTATCTAAATATGATTCTGTCTGTTCCGGTCGAAATCACGTGAAATATATTTAGAGACTAACAAAAAAGGGGGCATCATCAAGGTAGGTAAGTTTTGCATGTTATTTTTCTAGTAATCGAAGTGCAACGAGTTTTTCACTCGGGTCAAAACCACCCATTATAATTCGGTCTTGTCATCCATTCAGTAAACCTCGTATATGGAGTGGTTTAATCCTTTGTAAAAAATAAATTTTCAGGCTACATACATACCTTTATAGAAAAGAGCCTGTTTTCAGCGGTTTCAGTCTGGATATAAAAATAAATAGGGCCTTGAGTCTCACCAACTTCAATGTACACTGTAAAAGAAAAATTATATAAGTACTTACTATATTGTCTTTCAATGACGAAGCAACGGCACCAAGTTTTCCTCATAACTCCTACCACAAATAGATGCCTGTCATGCTTTTCCCAAACAATTTTTGCTATTATTACCATGCTTGGTATGCGGATTCGTAGTAAAGGTGAAAAAAAATTTAAGCAGGACACAGAAGGAAGTTGCTGCTATTCGTCTGGTAGGTTCCCTTAGCAGGACGACTCTTACAGCATCCTGGTACTGAGAGCCAGGGGGCGCGGGCGACGCGTAAGGATCGACCAAAGGCTTGTTGATCGAAAACCGAAGAGGTCGACTTCGGTCGATCCTTACGTGCCGCCCCGTGAGCGCAACGGCAAGCCTCAAAATACTAAGTAGGTACCTACCTACTCATTATTATTCACTTGTTCGTTTGCATGACGAACCAAATAATAATTAGGTATAAGTACTAATTTAACGGGTATTATATTTATCGCGTTTATACATATAACTATTTTTCCCGACGTTTCAACAGATTTACATACTATCGTGTGGTCATGGGATGACTGACGCGAATTGCGATAAATTCCCGTTAAATAAGTAGGTAAGTACTGATATTTATGTGTTCAGATAACGTAAGTTTGAATTTTTTTTAAAATCAAATAATACTTACAATGTTGTCCAGTGTTAATGCCGCACAAAATCGGTACGACGTTATTGATATTTTGTCCGGAAACCACAAATTGGTCTAGCTGGCAATTCCCGTCAGTTGGTGGTAGCAACTAAAAGTATTAAATAGGTACTTACAGAAATCTTTAAACTACAATCAAATATTAGAAACAAATTATAACTAGTTTACAATAATTGAAACAATTGAGCTAACTGCAGACTGCGCATCAGCATTGCCTTACAAAGCAGCGGAGCTATGCAGTCAGCGTCTTGGGCATGCTTCCGGCTGGTATTGCTATAGATCAGTTGAGCTACCACCGTAGCGTAGGAAGATAGTTATAATGTACATAGGTATCACAAAGTTCTCTTACTTTCTATCTGTCTCAATAAAATACAGTAAACGTTCTAGGCAGGCAGATAATAGTTCAAAGACTTTGACCTACTTATTTCTAGATTGAGCTCAGCAACCTACCAGTCAAATAAATTATGCCTGCATCGTGTGATGTAATAAAACCTAGGTGGGCTGCAATTAAATAACTGGGTAGAGGTAAATAGGTGAATTTATTCGTAGGTGATAGCTAGCCACTTTAAATAAGTTCTAAGTGTTGAACTCAGAGCAGAGAGAGACATATTAAGCGAGTAACAATAAAAATAAACATTACTTTCCATCGACTAAAACAAACGTTATCAAGGCTGACTAGGTAGATATCTACATCAAAAAGCGAAATTTTTATTTTCACTCATTATTTTGAACTCGTCAAATACACCACAATTACATTTTACTGATGAAAGTTAAACTATAATGGCGTTATTAGTTAGGCCACAATCATGTAGGATCATCTTATCTCGAGGGATCAACCAACACCTTACCACCTTCCCCTAATACTACATACTTTCAAATCATGCTTTACCTACACTGTTCGTGCGTTCTCTTCCCGTAAAGTGCGAATTGATCATGTTCTTTGATCACGTAGTTAGGTACAAAGGTAACTAACTAACACTTATAAAACTAGCTATAAATTAGGTAATAAAATACTCTTAACACAGAACTATTCTCGATACTTAGTTCTATTGTAATTTATATAAAAAAAACTTTAAACTATACGCCCCTCAGACCAGACATCACAATCACAACTTACCTCAAAACTAGTAAAGTCCAAGCGTATTTGGCTAACATCTTCAGAATATTTGCTAAGGGTGACTGCGCAGGATAATCTCTCTGTGCTGGGCAGGGGAAAGTCAGGATTCGTGAACCATCCTACTACTGCTGAGGACATGCTGTCACATGCTAGGAGATCTGAAAAGTGCCGCTTTAAAAATAAATAGAATCCGCTTTCGTAGCGATAGATAGGGGAAGCAGGGGGAATGCCGATCACTTAAGGAAAAAAGGCTATAACTTTTTTTTAAATAAGTTTATTTTAGAAAAAAATTCAAGAAACGTTAGTTAAACTATTTAGTAATCAACATGCATTACAACCTATTATCTATTTCTCTTATAAAATTAGTAGGAACACGTACAAAAAAATATAGGTTTGACCGTCATTTCCCCTGAGCACGGGTAATACCGGTCATGCAAAGGGGTAATGGCGATCAAAAGTTATTGCTTAATTGAAACAATCCAGATACATTTTTACTTATAATAATGTGTAAAAATTATGGAGATCCACCTTACTTTGGCATATTAATAGGCTACTATGATAATCAAGCATAAACAAAGTCAATATCATCCATATCATCATTGCAAAGGTTAGGATGATTTTCTACATCCTCCGATGAACTTTCTTGAAAAACTTTGCGTTTATAAGATTTCTTTCTTGTCATATTTTTATCAGATTTCATTTTAGCCTTCGTTTAGTCAGTTTTCTCAGCTCCTTTAGTTTTTACTATTTTCTTAGCTGCTCGTCTTTTAGACAACCCCCTTTCAATCAAAGCTTTGGCATGCAATAAGTCTTCTTCACTCCCAGCCGCTTTAGTTGTCCCTAGTTCTTTTGCGATTTCTAGGCATATCTGTCGACAAAATAATGAAACATGACTTTCGGGTAATGGTGGTCACTTGACCGGTATAACCCCAAACGACGGTTTTGTAATCTAGTTGAATTTTACCAAAACACAGATACAATTATTTTAGAAGTGTTTACGATATCGTTTAATTTAATGTTTTTTAACAAAGAAAATGAATTACAACATAGAGTTACTGAAATAAATCTGTACTTACCGATTGTCGCACTCAGCCAAAAATTAGATCATAGCGGCCCGAAACAAACAAATGTGTCTCTCTCTCGGGTGCAGCAAGCTGATTGAACAAACTTGTCACTACTTGCTTTTGCGTCTCGCCCCCCGCCCTTCAGCCCGCGTACCGCTTTTCTATGCACCGCATTTTGTTAGTTATTAGGGTGACCGCCATTACCCACTGACCGGTATAACCCCTGCTTACCCTATGTGTGTACTCTTTTATTAACACTGAGCTGAGACTCAGATTGGTCCATTGTACGTAAGACAGACACAAAAATTAAAAACATTTTTGGAACTCTGCGAGAATCAAACCGGCAACCTCTGCATAACAAGTTCACAACTGGCTATTAGCCTACTGCATTTGCACCACTCCAAGATTTGATTTCTAAACGGGTACCTAAAGATAATTCAACTTACTAACACAGCAAGTCCCATACCCATCAGCACAAGACCCCATGGCGATCCCCCCAGAACTCTGACACTCGATCTCATGAAGACACGACCCCTCCAGTCCACTGCTAGATGTGCAAGCCACGTGATCAAACTCCACCACTTCAAAAACTTCCAAGAACCTCGTCCTAGTCTTGTTAACTCTCGCCGGTTTACGGGAAACTTTTGAAAGTTTTCTCCTGATCTTTTTTATTTTTGTCTCTACGTTATTTTCTTTGTTTTTCAATAATGGTTTCCATCCGTTTGTAATACGCTTTCTTTTCTTAAAATGCCACGGATCGTTAAAGTTGGTTTCACTTGGGGGTGAAACATCGCTTCGCCTTATAGGTAGCATTGTTTCCTGGACGTAATTTGTGAGGCTTTCTTTGACTAATTTAGAAGGTTCCTGAGATTCTATGACTGTTGCTGAATACCATCGCTCACTGTCTACATGATATATACCGAGGAGCACTAGCAGGTGTATTGGTTTCATGTTATACGTTAGTGTTGCTAAAGAGCTTGGAGACCAATGATGGAACCTTGGCATTAGCAGCTATGCCTAGGTTACTTTGTGACAGCACCATGGCATGACCATTCGCCCTATTAACTCACCTAATTAGCTACTGTACTGGGTGGGTTTCTAATGTTAAGTATCGTTTTAATAGAGCGGTGGAAGTAACCGGAACCGACGGAAGAACGTCAGCTGAAGCATTCTTTAAAAAAAACCGTAAAAATAATAAAAATTCTGCAACCAACCTTTAGGTAAGTTAGCTAGGTAACCTAACTTAAGCCAAGTATACGAAAAATGTAGTATAGTCTCAGAATAAATAAAAATAGTTAGTACTACGTATTCTAGTAGATAATGGGTTATGCAGGGTGCTTGAGCAACGCTTTCATCCAACAACAGTACTCTATGTTGTTGGTTGGTCGCTGGTCCTGTTTGGTCCATTGTCTCGTGTAAGACTACACAGAGACAGTAGGTACGAGTCATAAACATAATATTATATAATATTTAGATACTATTTCAAATTGCCTCAGGCCTACAAGTATCCACATACCTACATACAGTTGGAATGACGGATTGGGTGGGGTCAAATGACTTCAATGGGTCTTAGGCACGGTTATAATTTATGATACTAATTAGTACGGTACTCAGATCCGTATACAGTAGATCGTCTGCGATGTTGCGGGTTCCAATTCCCGTCTCGGTACAAATAGTATTTGTACGACCTGCACTGCATGTAGGTATTTGTTTCGGATGTTCTTGGTATTTTCTATGTATATTAAGAAATATATATCTATGTAAGTAATGTATTTACTAAGAATATCAGTCATCTAGTATCCATAACACAAGCTCTGCTTAGATTCAGCCACAGCTGGGCGCAGGCCTCTCCCTGATAAGCGCCTTATCGGCTTTTATCTCATCGGGGCCCATAATCTCCACCTATATATATAAGAACAAATAACGGCTATAAGAACAAATAAATTAAATATTAAAATTAAGAGTGTACCTTATGTAATTTTATAGTTAGAAATCGTTATTTACCTCAGAATCTGTGAAAGCTACCATCTTCATATTTAGGTAAATGATAATTCGAATTCTTATCTTGGATTCCGTCTTTTCGAAAACACGATTGGTGAAAATTTTCTCGATACTTTTATTTTTTGAAAAATACATGTTTTGCACACATTTTGCTATTTATCTCAGGAACCACCTAATTTTTTTGTTGGATTTTTGTTTTGTCGAGAAACGTAGTAGAATTTCTTCGTTTTCGTCTTTTTAATTTTTAGATTAGTTGTGTAAATAACTTGTAATTAGGCATAACAGTTTTGGCGCTTACGTCGATAAAAAATACGGAGCACGTCTATCGCTCTGTGCTTCTCACTCACAAGAAAATCATATCTTGTCATTCTGCTCTGAACTGAAGCGAAATTCGAATTTTGGCTGAGGTATGGCACGCTCTTAAAGCGAGCTGCCATACAAAAAATATCATGGCAAATTTTTTGGAATTGTTGATATACTTTTGTTGAGGCTGTAATATATTTTTTAACTTTGTTTTTTAGGGTTCCTTTGCATAATAGATGACTACGATGGTACGGAACCATCCGTGTGCAGGTTAACTTGCACGTGGCCGGTTTTATATAAGGTTGCTTTGTAGCGCGACGATCTAAAATCTAGACATATTAATAAGTAATCAAAGATAAAACGTTTTGCGGTTCCTTATATGGGACGAATAAGTAGGTATAGTACGAGACCTTATGGGTAGGTAGGTTAGGAGCTTACAGCCTGTACATAGGTATAGGTACCTACATATACCTCACTACTTCGTACTTCTAACTAGACAAGCTAGACTTAGGACATGACTTGAACTAGACACACCTAGGACCTAATGTTATTAAAAAGGAATGAAATGAATTTTTACTACTAATTTGAACGCGTGTTAACTATTATTGCACCTGCACGCAATTAATTATATACTTACCTGCAGTAAACACAGTTTGGTTTATTTATATGTATTAAAACATTATTTCTTTGGTAGGTAGGTTAGATAGATATAGGTACAATGGGTACAGTCAGCGTCAAATTGATATGAGTAGTAAGATATTTTGAATACCTTGGGTGCTTACAACATAATGATCAAATTGCTTTTATGGTTTTCAAATCATATTGACTACTCTAGACGGTCATATCAATTTGACGCTGACTGTACCTACTCTACTAGTTTTTTTTACACCCAGCAAGTGAGTATATTTATCAAATCTACAACCTTTATCTGTCCACTGCTGGACGTTGGCCTTCCCTGATAATTTATTTTTAACGAGTGAGATCTAAAAAGGTTCCAATATCCAAAATCCAAGAAGGTTTGCTGGAAGAGAACTCTTTTTAGGGTTAAGTTCACCTTTGTATTAATTTTGTAGAATAGGTTTTGTATATAGTTTATCGTGCAAATAGTATAAATAAAATAAAGTATAAATAAATCTATTTAATTCGTTTCTGCCCGCAGCTTCGCACGCGATTATTTCTGTCCCATCGAAAGTGATTTATGGGATAAAATGTCTATGTTTTATTCCGGGCTTAGAACTGAAGGTATGCAAAATTTCAGCCCGATCTATAAAGTAGATTTGGCGTGAAGAGGTAAACTAAACACATCCAAACTTACGCATTTATAATATATTAGAGACTGATGCAATGATGTGTTATGTAGGCAAGTAAATCAAACTTCAATTTCTGCTCCAATTTATCAATCCTAATATGGATTTCGATGAGGTTTTCCACCTATGAACTAGCCGCGAGGGTCAGCTAACAGGATCTCGTGAAGTGTGTCATGTCATGTGTGGCTATTAGCTTCATAAATCGATGTCATGATCTTGCTATTGGCTCATGTACCTACTCGTATGAATGAATTATGAATGACTAATATAGCACAGATGACAGAGCTGTTGTTTTGTGGGCTAACAAAGTTTTCTTTTGAGCTAAATTTGCTCTGCCCGCCCATATAAATGGATAGGGTAGACCGGGTATGTACCAATTTTTATTTTATTGCCCATAATTTCGTAAGTATTCCATTTAGCTGTAAGCAAGGTGTGTTTTATAATGAAATGGACTATTTGTCTACGTTCCAGTATAAATCATAGAATTTTTATAGACCACACGACACACTTACAGTTCACGTAATGTCAGTGAATTACCAATATAGGCAGTCATCATCATCAGCTTCAGCTTGTAATGTGTTGGTAATGTAAACAAAAATTATAACAAGTGATTTAACATTCAGTGGTTTGTACATACCTGTCGTCTATCTCAAAGCTCATAAAGCAAGTCGCTCTAGTCTATCTTGTAAGTGCTAATGGTCTTTAATTATGTGAGGTTGGCAATACAATAAATGCACATACATTAGCCACAATATCGCTATCACATATGCCCTAGGTTACCCAAGGTACCTATGTACCTCAATGAAACGTTAGTATAAAAGCCCGACCGCGCCCTAACACCAAACATATCTCAAGCGAGCTTTGTGGATACTACAAGAATCATGCTAATAAAAGTAAGTGGGAAATTTACACTTTACGCAGCTTTTAAAATGATTTAAAACAAAACTTATAAAACGAATTTCAGGATTTTGGTACAAAAGATTTGAACGCGCTCGGTTCTGTCAAAACTTTTAAAACTTATGTCACGATTTTGATACAAAAGATTTGAACGCGCCAGATTTTTGTTCTGAGATAGCCCTTCGTAGAGCGCTTTTTTGTAGCATCGCACCGTTCTGATGCGTTCTGTGAGCCCCGAGTTTGTTTGACAATAGTATCGATCGAGACGTGATCGCGAGCGACGTCTAATTTTATTGAAAGGGATTTGCGTAGTTCCCGCACGATAGTAGACAAGCTGAAAACCGGGCGCTATGGCGCTCATTAGGGGAGGTTTATGTCCAGTAGCGGACTAATATAGGTTGATAATGATGACAGATACACAATTTTGAGATAAACCACTCAGTACTAAACAGATTGTGCTCTCTATCAAGTAACTTACCAGTTCCGGTGAGGCGTGCAAAGTTGCTACCAATCTTTAAAAGATTCTTAAAGGAGCGCTATTTGTCCTGCTTTCAATAACGTATACCTGAGTCCCTCTGTATAAGTAGTATATGTATATACAGATATTTACATATAAGATGTATTACATATAAGTATTTTATTTATTAATATGTATTATAAAACCTACAAGCACACAGATTCCCTGGTACTGTCCACGATCTTATCCATCCATGGTTGTCTGGTAGAGATTGATGAGGCAATGTGACTTAATTTTTAAGTTTTCATTGAACATAGTGTCTTTATAAAAGTGTGCTGTACTAAAGTATTTTTTTATATAATATGTACCTAACTTATCATTTATCTCATTGCAATTAAGTTTTGTTTACCTTCTATTTTCCAGGTATTCTTCCTGGCGTGCGTTGCGGCGGTAAACGCCGGTGGATTATTATCTCCCTACGCGTATGGGGGTTACAACCCCTACAGCTCCTACCCCGCGCAACCAGCCATAGCCTCCCATCAGTCGAACATCCTGAGATCACCCTACAACCTAGGACAGGTAAGATTTTGTAATAAATATAATTAAACGCCCCGCGGTTTCACCCGCGTGGTGATAGATATTTTGGATAATATACAATATATCTTTATTAATTGTAGCCTATGTGTTATTCTGATATGTACCTAAGCAATATTATTGTGAAGTTTCATCAAAATCCATTCAGTAGTTTTAGCGTGAAAGAGCTACAAACATAAATCTACCTACTACATAGGTACATCCTCACAAACTTTCGCGTTTATAATATCAGTAGGATAAATATTGCTGTACAATCCACACAGCATCCTCTAGCCCAAAGCTAAGCCAAAACTTGTGTTATGGATAGGTTACCAGATGACTGATACCTATAAGAACATAGAACCATAATACAACATAGATAGATATTTTTTTATTATACATAGAAAACAACCAGAACACCCGGAACACATTTCTGCAGATCGTACAAAAATTTGACCAAGGCGGGAATCGAACCCGCAACCTCCTGCTTCGCATGCGAAACTTCGCCCACCGCGCCACAGAGGTCGTCTATTAAAGTACCTCGGTACCTACTATTATTAACACTCTTATGATGATTACGTTATATCTAAATAATAATATTTAGTAGTCGCTACACGCTCGCTACTTTCATTCATGGTTTTGTTCGTTTACCAAAATGCTGAAGCGTAAATTATGCTTTAGAAAACTTTTTTCACCTGGGTGGGTGTGATTATTACGCTAGGTAACGTAGATACTTAATCTATATAAATACAAATAAATATTACGTAGGGCAGTTGTATAAAACCAAAAGGAGTTGAGTGCGGGTTCAGTAAAAATAGCCTTCTGTTTCTAATTCTTCTCCGATGTTTCGATTGTATTACAGCATCATGTTCACTCTGAGTGGGGTTTATTCTCTAGAGTTGCTAAATCCTAGCACAATGTTAGCCTAGCACAATGGCTACCTCATCTAAATTAATATAATAAGATACCATATTGATCTCATAGGCGAGGGCTCGATTCCCGCCACGGGACAAATTTTTGTACGATCTGCAGGTTTTAGGATCTGTATGATATGTTTACCTATCTGTTATCTAGTAGGTACCTTCCCAACAAAGATCGTAGGTAGTTTAAGTTATACTTTTTCTTAGCTTCCTAACTATACCACACACAAGCTTTGCTTAATACCTATATACTCGTATACTAGGTTTGAGGTGATGGGAAGCTGTGTGAATTTCCCAGTTACTAATGATATATTTCACTTCTTCCAGATTTCTACCTACTCCAAGGCAATCGACACTCCATTCTCTAGCGTGCGTAAATCCGATGTGCGCGTGAGCAACCCTGGCGTAGCTACTTACGGAGGACTTGGCCTCGCCTCCCCTCTGGTCTCACATGTCGGTCTTGGAGCCCCCATTGCCTCGCCGTTGGTCTCACATGTTGGTGTCTCACCTTATGCTAAGGTAAAAACTTACTCCTACCAAGATATGGTGTCCAAGTTGATATTTTAGCCTATTAGGTACGTCGCAAGTCGCGAGACATCAATGGATGGAACAGGGAACAACCACTCATTTAAAGATTTTTACATGAGACTGGGGCGTTTTGTTTTTTGCACCAAGAAAAAACCAGAAGGTACGTGCGTTTTTGCAATGTTGTTGTTTCTGCCAAATAACCCTGTATTGTCTCGTTCAAAGAGACATAAACCCTATCTTTTCTCGGCGCTTGTCGCATAGCCTGGTATTGTGCAGGTAGTTTACAACATTCGTGTGTGACGGGTAGTGTTTATTATGACGGGAATTCACCAGGACCTGAAATGCTGCCAGCATCCTCTATCTACTGTGATAATTTTATCAAGGTTCCTTTATAAACTCCCCTACAATCTCATCAAACGAAGCTGATATTTTGCGATGGACTTTTTGCAGGCTCTCACAATAGGCTTATACCTATAATAAAAAGGGCTTTACATTTCCGCTTATCTATACACAGCATTATTATTGGTCTACCTCATATTTTTATTTTTACAGGTAACAACAGCAGGTGGCCTTCTCGGAGTAGCCTACTCGGCTGCCCCAGCGGTCTCCCACATGACTTACTCCAATGGACTCGGCTTGAATTACGCATGGTAGACAACAAGACGACCTATTTTAGACTTAAGTAGCATCAAGATTCCTCTTAATTTATTACCTAAGCTAGTGTAAATTATTCTATTTTGTCCAATAAATGTGTTGCTATTAGAACTACTTTTTATTTTAACTACCCACCCCGGGCATCGCACTTTATAAACGTTAGTTATGTTAATAGTACTCGTATCTATATACTAGTAAACTAGTAATTGGTACCTACCACCAATCCTACCACTATGAGTATAGATATAGCGCGATAGGCAAGTTAATAGGCTAGTTTTGGGTAGGTAAAACTCCACTCCAACCTAGTTGCGAGATATAGTCGATAAACAAAACTATATAAGTAGCTAAAACGCCTAAAAACCACAAGATGATGATATATTCATGCGGCAGGCAACCGAACTCGTTATTAAGTTATTCATTTATTTATTACTATGAGCACAGATAATATCTATAAGGAACTCTTGGTTCTCTGAGTAAAAGTCATTGTCTATTTCCATTATTCGAGCAATGTCACTGTCAATGTCAAAAAAGACAAATTCAAACAAAAATAATTCCTTTAGATCTCAAAATTCACGTTCTTTCCTTTCTTTTGTGTTTGTACTTGCTCTAAAGTAGGTACTTAATAAATTCTAAACCAAACACAAGTGTAATTACTTTTACCTGTGTTTAATTATAGATTACAGTCGGAAATTGTGTCAGTAATATCCCTGCCGCCGTGTATAAAGTAGCTGGTGTTTATTCACGTCTTGTATCGTTAGTGTACTTTGCGATAAGGGGCGAGGTTCAAAGATTTAGAAAATTCTGGTGTAGGTGACTGGTTACATTGGTTTAAAGCGTTGAGCTAGAATGTCTGATGACGGAAACGACTTGGACTGGCTGCCATACAAGGAACGGCCGGAATGGAGCGACGTTACACCGGTCAAAGAGGACGACGGAGATAACCCTGTTGTTGTTATTGCATACTCCCAAAAATGTACGTATAATTCTACCCGCATAGACTGAAAGACTTCTTAGCTCTGTTATTGTCCTGCTCACCATACTAGGCACTAAAAATAAAAATGTGAAAGTTAAAAAGGATGTTTGTTACTTCGTCATACCAAAACTACTGCATGAATCAGGCTGAAAATTGCACAGTAGGACTAGACCTGGAATACAGAAGATAAAAGGTTACTTTTTATCAAATAAATCAGGTCCCTTATGTGATAGAAATAAGCTTTAAACCTTTCCATAGAAATAGTATGTGCAAAGCTGTGAAGGGAAACAAGGAGGTAATGATTTACTAAAGATTCCCTATAGCTTCACACTATCAGAAACTTTTCTTCAGCTATTGATAGTGGAGAATATACAGATAAACTTACCTACTACTTTCCAATAAGTCTACCATAGATATGACAACTATGATTATAGTTATGTTTTCTTTTAATTTTGCAGTTGAAGATGTGTATGACTACTTTCGGGCTGTTCTGCAAAGCAATGAAAAGTCGGAGCGAGTCTTGCAGCTCACCCAAGATGCAGTAGAATTGAATCCAGCTAATTATACTGTCTGGCAATACAGGTTCTCTTTATGTTTATATTTTGTTTCTGGACGGCAGTCCATATTAGTCAATATCCATTTGATTTAGCACTGATCCACTCATTACTTATTTAATCTATTGATGAATAAGAGTCAATTTTATTTTGTCTGACTTTTGCTAGAATGAGTGTAATACACTGAATCTGAAGAATCAAGTAATGACCGATTATGGCACATGTTTATGTTATTGTCTATACAAAATAATGGCAATTATACAGTTTGACTAGGAATTACTTATTAAAATTACAGAAAGATTCCTTAAGAAACTGGTCAACCTCTCATCTTGCTATGTTCTGAAGATTTCCAAACATATGTAAGTACAGTTTTACACTACATTAATTCACATATTATTTTTGTTTTTTCAGAAGAGACATCCTGAAAGCTTTAAATAGCGACTTAAGAGCTGAATTAGACTACATGGAAACAGTTATAAAGCAATCTCCTAAGAATTATCAGGTAAAGTTATAATAATGCACTTGTTTTAAAATTATCATAAAACGAAATACTTGTGTGAGTTCTTGAGCAATGACAAATTTCGACATTGTGTAAAGTAGGTGCTTTATCTTTGTAGAAACCTGAACAAATATTGGTAACATGCTTGAAGTGTAAGATAAGGTTATGGAATGAATTAAAAGTACTAATTTTAGTTTTATTATCATGTTATTGTAAACTCTGTCCACACATTTATTTTCTTTTTGACAAAGGCGCGCATGCATTATGACCTTCCGTATTTGTTGAGAGGTGAGTGAATGGAGATTGAATGAAAGAATGCAATATTTCCCAGACAAGACCTACATAAACTTTTAAAAATAGCATTGTGGATCACAGTGGCTCGAAAAATATCTGACAAAAATAAATGTTTCCTTTGTAGCATTTTTAAATAAGATCCCTATTTTTCTCAACTTTTTCATCTCAGCCTTTTTTTAATTTTGACATAGTTCATAAATTAGAGAAGCACTCAACATCAACAGCCTTTGGTCCACTGTTGAACACAGGCCTCCCTCTGATAAGTGCCTTATTGTATTTTATCTCATGGGGGCAATGCCTATAATCCCATAGTCCGGTAAAAAAGAGGGGTTTTACCATTATAACATATATATGTGTATAATAATGCTTGGCAGGCAGGGTTGGTTTTATATTATAGCCCCCATATAAAGCCTTACTCTGGTAGGTTTCCTTAGTTGGCTCTTAAGGGGATCCCGTGAATAACTAAGACTGTCAGATTGCATGTAAATTTTACCAAAAGTGGTCGACAGACGGCGCTTATTTTTTACATAGACTTATGCAAATTTTGTCTGTTATAGAATAGGCAAACTTTAGTTCTTTTGGTTGATGTAAGGTACCTACTAAAGTCATGAAAAAGGTATTTATTCTATGTTACAAAATTCCAAGCAAATTTAAGTTACAATCATTATTAATTTCTAATGTAATACTAATATTTGCCCGATATCCTAGGTACCTAAATTAAACCGTATGTAGCTTAATATTAGGTAGGTAGCTTATAATTATAAATGATCTTTTAAACATTCTTCGAAATGAGAAGCACATAAAATAGGTAATAATGTCATCTCCGGGTTTGTTTTAAAGTGCATTCGATTCTATATGATTATAAAGAGTTAGATTTTGTTTCTACATTATAATTGGAAAAAATATTGCATTGTATAGGAATAAGATAATGCTTGATAATGTTTTTACCTGAACTGGGTAAAAACCTGTTTTTCATGCAAAGAAAGTGCATGCTAGCTGACAATAAACAAATTATCAAATCTATCTGAAGTAGGCTACTAATTGTAAGCACCTTTATTATTAACACTGCTTTAGCGTACTTAGCATAAGTAAGTCCACATAAGTACGCTAAGTACGTAAGTAGTTTTTTTAATAAAATTGCTTACAATTAGTAGCCTACTTTAGAATAGTCAGATAATTTTCTGTTTCATCGTATGACATACTACGTACATTGTAGGTAAAGTGTCTCTTAGTTTTTTCTTATAGCTTTTATAATTAAGGGAATAATTATCTAGTAATTCATTTATTATTTAAAGAAGGACCAAGGATACTGTAAAAAATGACTTATATCACCTATTAATGGGAAATTTACAATAAAATATAATAATAAATAAAAATATAATATACAGGGTTATTAGTAATTCGACGTATTCCCGTTAGGAGGTGATAGGGGTGACTATTTGCGATAATTTTCACCCCTATGTGCATCATGCAAAAGTGAACCATTTTTAAGTTATCATGATTTTTAGCTTTTTTCAAAATAAGTCAAAAGTGCAACATGAAAAATTAATTTAAAAAAAACTGTCTATTTAAATCTATTTTTTTCTTCTGATTTATAAAAACGAATAAACACTGGTTATTTATCAATATTAAAACAACAATTATCGCTCCAAATTTAAAAATGCGAGATAAAATACGAAATACAATGAATAATGAAATAATAATATTATTTCATTATTCATTGAGAATTTTTTCATCTATAATGCATTAAAAACTAAAAAAAACGTTATGAAACTTGGCTTGCAGATTATTTTAAAAACATAACCGTTTTCTTAGCTCTCCAACAATGCATATCAACTATGAACTTATTTCAAAGAAACTGAAAAAAAAAACATCATTACAAAGGAAACAGGCGGAAATTCGTATACGTACTAAACCTAAGGTCGTTCTTTAAAATTTCTATAAAACTAACTTAATGCAAATAAAATGAAAAATACATATTTAAAATAAAATTTTGCAATAGGTAAGTAGTAACATCAATAAACAAAATTAATAATAAGTAACAATCAAGACATTGTGACAATGGAAGAAAATATTATATAAAGATTAACTAAGTACCTACCTTAACGAAAAATAGACATTTTAAAAAACTTTTAGATAGGGAGAGAATTTCTTAAGTAAATATTGTTAACTCCACATGTCAATTTATTTTTGTTTGAATTTGTTGACATCATTTACAGCTTTACTATAGGTAGGTAACTTCTAATTAATAAACTTTTATGAGTAACTCTACGTTCACTGACATTTGCAAAACAAATACAGTTGGCGCTCGTGCATGTCAAAACTAACTCTATTTCAATGGTATAAAGACTATAGGAACTGAAAAACAAAAATTGTCAAACATCGTAATTCGAACGACGACACCAGCTGTCAAATGCAAAAAAGTGACATGACCATACGTCCGTCCGCGAAGGCATCCAGCCTCCGACTGACGTTATTTGAAGCGATTTTGAGTTATATAGGAAGGGATATTGTATCAATAAGGTTGAATTTGTTGTGGCAAAATATTTACTAGGATCGAATAATTTCGCAAAACGCCTTACAAAAATGTGTTTTTTGGGTTTTATTCTTTTTGTATATCATTCTACAAAAATTACGAATATTTATAAGAAAGATATTATGATGAAGCAGTTATTGTAGTATTTTAAATCCACTTGAAGTTACTATATTTTCTGTAAAGTCTAAAACCCTGTGCTGTTTTAAAGTGTTATTCTCCAGTGTTTTATTACAAAACTACATAAACTATTGTAAAATGAAATATAAACTTTTGAAGATCAGTTATTTGTTTAGGTAATGTGATATTTTTAATCACTTATATTAGATGCACGATTAGAGAAATCTTATAGACGGTGCGCCATACATGGCACTCCGGAGTCCCCTTAAGATATCCATGAACTAAGATCAATTCTCTGCCACGGATTATTTAATAATCTTTATTCATTCAAACACAATATTATTCTACAACAATGTCATTTCTAGGTGTGGCACCACCGCAGAGTGCTGGTCGAATGGCTTCAGGATCCAACAAAAGAGCTGGAGTTGACCGGAGATGCGCTGCTTTATGATCCCAAGAATTATCATGCATGGCAACACAGGCAGTGGGCTATGAAGACTTTTGGGTGAGTTTTCATAATGATCTCTTTGATCATGGAATGAGCTTTTTGTATGCTACAAATAAAGTAACACATACATGCTTTGAACAACATATGATCGGAAACACATAACGAACGGAATAACATATTAGCAGCTGCTTTTAGGTCTAAAATTTATTCTATAATAACTAATTATATAACTATATCTATGCAAAATCTCAGCTCGTTATAACAACGCCAAAACTACTCTAGCGTTATCTCAATAGAATAGACCCGAACTTTATAACATTTCTCATACTTTCGCATTTATAATACTATATTTGGAAAACTGGGTATCGTTTCGTGTTGTTCTTTATTTTAACCATCTGTCCATACTAACCCAAAACTCTTGTTTGACTTTTTTTTGCTTGTGCTCGTTTGTTAACCTATTACTAACTTGAGTGTGACGTGATTGTTTAAACATTGTTATTCATAAACACCTGTGTGTGACCAAATAACGTCTACATTACACACCATCATTTTAACATGGAATTAAATATTTTTTTATATCATTTGGAGAGAAGTATGACAAATTGTATCGTATCTCGTAGAAGTTGTGATGCAACACCTTAGATCATAGGATGTACTTATGTACGGACGTACATGTATGCTATTGTTTTCAAAACACAGGTATGTCCTCATTTCGCTGCTTAATCTTCATTAAAATTTAATTTGAAACCCATGTATTTTGCACTTTTTTATGCATGTTCGTCGATTACTCCTTCGACCGTGGAGTGATTTGGATGATTTTTCCGCTATTGTATTATGGTTGTATTAGAAAATGATTCCTAGGTGGTCCCATATATTTTCTTCCCGAGGGATTATTGGTGTTTGCTCCACAATACTTAAAAAAAAGAAATAACATAATGAAATATTTTAATAAAAATATTTTTGAGTTTGTTCGGTTAATGTTTTTTCAAAACAATCCGATTAATTATTATCTCTTATTGACCTCTTTCTACGCAACGATTTGATTGCTATATGATTTTTTGTTCTCAGACTGTACGACAAAGAAATGGCATTCGTTGATAACCTGCTAAACGACGACGTCCGCAACAACTCTGCTTGGAATCAAAGATACTTCGTAGTCAACAACCATCTCGGCTGGTCCGATATGAATGTACAGAAGGAAATCTGCTACGCCCTCGAAAAAATCAAAATGGTCAAGAACAACGAGAGTGCTTGGAATTACCTACGAGGGGTCTTGATACACGATAAGAGGGGCATCAGTGGAAACGCTGTAGTTACCTCTTTCTGTGAAGAGCTCTATAAAAACAAGTGCCGCTCAGTGTACCTACTAGCTTTCCTTATAGATATATGCTATGAAACGCTCACAAAGGGAGAAAGCAATTGCCTGCACAATGCCGTTAGAGCCATGGTACTCTGCAAAGATCTATCAAGCAGATACGACAATATAAGATGCAAGTACTGGAACTACATATCAACGAAATTCGTAAAGTATCAAACTGAATCGGAGATAGATAAAAACGGCACTAACGGCGCTGAGGATAAGGCCTAATATTTGAAAAATAAGTGTGTTCATTCGTTATTGAATAAATCTTTAATTACTGCTGATAAAAATAGTATAAAGGACAAATATATTAGTCAAACTCGCTAAACTTTTGCTAAATCTCTAGAGTACAGTATTGATCCAAAAAACGCTATCATGAAAAACTACGGGAAGTTTACTTACTATGTTACCTATCTATTTGGTATTTGTAAATAAAACACTGAAATTAACGTTGGTGTTATTTTGGTTCTGTAGACCCCGATGCTCCGGGGGTTTTTTCATCACAGCTGCAGTTTTGTGTGGAGTTTCTTTTGGTCATGCCTAAGTTGGCATGGACGTCAGAGCGAACCGCACGTGCGGTGATTTTGCAAGAGCACGGTGCATCACTTGTAATAACATCCAATAACTTTAGGTACTCGTTGTCGTGCTTAGGACATCTCTCTTCATTGTCGGCGCTTACTACCTTCGAAACGAAATCACACGAGTTTTCAGACACTGTTTTACCAAAACTTTGAAATATCTGGGCAATCTTTACAAATACATCCGTTGCAATCGCAGAATGGCTAAATTATAAATGTTAAGTACCTACATAATTAAGTTAATTATTTAATGATACCTTTTAAATTCTTAATGTACTGCGATGGCAATGTTAATATTCGTTAAGAATACATACTTTTATTGGGTTTATTGCCATGTCCAGCTGTGGACTGCTATAGGCTGATGATGAGACGACCGATGTGGCGCGGTGGGCGAAGGTCCGCCTGCGACGCAAGAGGTTGCGGGTTCGATTCCCGCCTCGGAACAATTGTGTGTATGATCTGCAGATATTTGTTCCGAGTGTTCTGGTCGTTTTCTATGTATAATAAAAAATATCTATCTATGTAATGTATTGTATTATGTATATCAGTTATCTAGTACCCATATCACAAGCTCTGCTTACCATGGGGCTAGATAATGCTGTGTGAATTGTCCAGCATTATTATTACATTATTATTATGAGGTACTTTTATGAATTAAAAGCTTCTTTTTTTTCCTGAAAATCCCTTGTTATTTCAGAGTTACAAGATTTAAGCCATATTTTAGTCTGCTCCGTTCAGCAGTTTTGGCGCGTTGTCTTCGCCCATATTATACACATATCTCTCACAACGCAACGGCACAAACTTTTGCCTTTACAACAATGGTAGGATTAATAGGATAGGTCCTAATCCTATCCGAAGGAATGAAGATTCTTAACAATAATTATTCTGCTATATTTTGTGAGGTTCTTGTGTCTGTACGTCTGTTAGTTACTTACCTAACTACAATGGGTAAGTACTTCATTAACCTCTCCTGTTTTTGGTCAAGGATCCTGTACAATACCGTCGTCTGCCTCGTCAGAACGACCCTCGTTACAACTCGTATTTGTTGAATAATTTACTCTAAGTGTAAGAAACAGAACTGTTTGTTTCTTTTTACCAATAGTTACTGAACAAATGAACGATAAACCGGGGTTCGGTTAATCTGTTACTTAATATATTTTTGTCTAGAAGGTTACTAGGCACTCACTTTGTGTGTTCGTCCCTTGCAGGAACTAGTTTTATTAGGGTCATTATCAATGCAGTCTTTATGGTATTTTGACATGGTATTCTGCTTTTTTCGGAACTGTGCAGCTAGATCATCATATTATCAGTTTTTTTTTTCGTTTTCAATGACTCATTTTTTCGTGTTGAGTTTTGCTGCTTCGCTGCAAAAGTCCCCTTTTACCCTCTCATACAGAGGTACCTGTTGTTATTAATTACTGAAACTCCACAAAATACTAGTTTATTATTATGTTCTAATAAAATTCTTGCAGCCAAAGAACATACCAAAGAGAATATAAAGTATACAATAACTACGTAAGATAATACAAAAACCAAAGAGAATACAATAACTTGTACCATGATAGAAGTATGTAGGTATGTTATGTACATCTATCAAAACAAACGTAAAGTTGTCACTTTCCTTTCAACATTACGACCACTGTGGTGCGGTGGGCGAAGGTCCGCCTGCGACGCGCGGGTTCGATTCCCGCCTCGGGAAAAATGTGTGTACGATTTGTTTTGGGTGTCCTGGTCGTTTTCTGTGTTTAATAAAATATATCTATCTATGTAATGTAATTATATCAGTTACCTAGTGCCCATAACACAAGCTCTGCTTAGCTTGGGGCTAGATAATGCTGTGTGAATTGTAATATTTATGGGGGCATGCCGCCATTGACCATATGCTCCCTCTGTAGACTAGACTTTCTCTTAGCTAATATTAGATGCGCCCCGCGGCTTCACCTGCGTGGAAATCTATGTGTCAAATGACTTTGTTTTATACTATGTAGTCGTGATTAGAAATCTTTAATTCAATGAAAGATACTTCAAGTCATACATAGAGTTGGATTAGTTATTGTAGGTATTAAAAGAAAATAAGAGAAAATACAATATTGTATTCTCTTTGGTTGGATTGTTTGTGTACGTATGTACGAGTAGGTACGTTTGCTTGCGTTAGCTCTTTGGCGTTAGCATTTATAATACTACTCTTTGGAAATTTCTATGGCAGAAAAGTGGCAAACGAGACACATATTGCCAAATAAAAGAAGTCAAGTCTCTTTGCTTTATTTTAAGATTTCAGCTAAATGCAGTAGGTAGTTCTTTATTTTCGGAAAAATAATTACAACTTTGAATCAAACTATGGCGGTAATTACTTAAATACTCCTGATTCGTATGCGTTGAGCAAATTTCTTCTGGAATAATGTCAGCTGAAAATATGTCCGAAAGGTCTCCAAGATGTGGCCTAAAATAGAGTTTTCGGATTACTACTGCTGCTACCACGAACCGATAGAACTCCGGAAACTTAAACACAAACTAGCATGTCTGTCTTGCAATTGTGGTTCGTGTAAAAAATCATCGAAATCAACAACAGATTTCCCGCAAACCCAAAAAGACCAACAAGTGCAAGTACAAGAGTCCCAAAAAAAGTTGTCCCACCAATACACCCAAGCAAGTCCCCAAAGTATAACCAACGCACACGAAGTGTTCTTGAACACAATTACGAAAGAAGTGCTGTGTCCGTCATGTTTCGTTACCATGAGCCTATTGCGAGGTGGGATGCTTAGGGTCGTGAAGGACGAACAGGTAGAGGCCAATATACAAATGGTCAATCCCGATAGGAGTATAGTACGATATCCCAACGTGACTAATAAAAGTACAAGTTACTATGAAAACTCACAGAAATTTTCGGCCTTGACTATGTGTGATTTACTGACTGAAGTATTCAGTGATGATGCTTTAAATGTGGCCCCTCATGATAAGCAGCATCTGGTCAAATTCGTGGACTCAGAAAAGGATTCGCAAAAAATAGATAACTGTATGTGCTTGGATAAATTTATTAATTCAATTAGACCGCCTTTAGGTGACTTTTTATTTGAATGATAGTGAAGTAAATAAACGGATATGATGTCCAACAATATACGGATGCCATAAAGCGAGTTTGTTAATTATTCTGCAGATATCTGTGAAGTTTACAAAACGAATATCTATATTTTTTACTTAGCTAAGGTTAAAATCCACGCGGACGAAGAAGGCGCGAACGCAGCTTAATAAAAACTAACTAGGACGACCTAGCCCGCTCATTTACCTACTTTTTTTTATCCAACATCATTCAGTATGTTTTTTATACATGTAATTTCATAAACAGTAGGTACCTATACCTATAGGAACCTACCTACCTCTACCAAATACTAAGTAGTAAAAATTAATGCTAGATAATTCACATACTATCATCTAGCTCGTGGTGCTCTTGTGTATGGGAATTGGCACGTTATCTAAAGTTTAAAACAATAACTTTACGCAGCCTTTACATTTTGTATTCGAGGAAAACCTTAATGTTACTAAAACTGAGTTGAAATTTATTTAGCCGCGTAATGTTTTATAAATCGCGCAGATGGGTCAGTGACCTGAACCCATTTCGGCATCCAATAGTAAGGGGTGAAGTTATGTTGTCCGGGGTAAGACTTCTCGAATACGTGTCTATAATACTTGGCCTCGGTGGTTTTGGGCTGCACTCCAGGATACTTCGTGTTGTCATCATCAAGTCTCTCAGTGACAATATCACCAATCGTCTCAAACAAAGACTTCTTTACAGAGGCTACGCCGTCACTGAACGCTTCTTTATGTCTCCATAGAATCGAGTCTGGTAGTAACCCACTGTTTGCGAAGCTGCTACGCAACAAGTGTTTCTCTACGCCATTTTGAGGGCGACGGTCTTTTACATCGTTAGCTAGGAAGTTATGTGTGAATTGGATGTCGAGGAAGGGAACTCGAAGCTCTAAGCTAAAAGCGCTCGTCGTACGATCGGCTCGCAGCCCGTCGTATAAATAAATGTCAGATAGCAGACGTATGCTTTCTTCATGAGCTGCTGTCTCCGACGGAGCATCTCTGAAGTAAATGTAGCCCTGAGCCAACTCATCCGCACCTTCGCCACTGAATATGACCGTTGTGTCTGTGTTCTCCCTTATGTACTTCGATAGCAGATACATGGGTAGGCTTGCGCGAACAGTCGTTATGTCGTACGATTCCAAATGGTAAATAACGTTGTCCAATGCTTCTTCCACGTCGTTTTCATCGAATTTGACGGCGTGGTGGTCGGTACCGAGATAGTCTGCGACAGTTTGAGCTGCTGCTAGGTCTGGCGAATCACCCATGCCTATAGCGAAAGTCTGTATTTTATACGGAAGTTTGATTTCTTTCGCCAATTTCACCACTAAGGCCGTAACAAGAGATGAATCTAGTCCTCCACTTAATAGACATCCGATACGCCTGTCTGACATAAGTCGTTTACGGCAAGCAGCTTCGAGTAAAGTTGCAATTTTTTCTGTAGCGTTCATTTCACTCAATACTTTTTCAGCGACAAAAGGAATGAATCTAGGTGGATAACCCGGTTTGAAATATTGTTCGGTGAAATCTAGTTTGACCTTGCCGTCATCAAGTAAGCTCCAAACTTGCAAATGTCCTGGCGGAAATTGTCCTAAAGTTGAAGTCTTACTTGCTTGTTGTTTCAGTCCAATCAAACCTTTCGCCTCAGAGCATACACCCATCATGCCGTTCTCTGCATCATGAAGAATATAAAGAGGTCGGACACCGTAAGGGTCTCGTGCGATACAAACTTTTCTTTTTTCTCCGTCAACTAAGCAGAAAGCGAAGACGCCGTCGAGATTCTTGACTGCGTCTGAGATTCCCATTTGGTGGTACGCATGAATGATGGGTTCTACGTCGCACTTTGTTTCGTATTCGTAGTTCCGTTCGGCTTGGAGACGTTTGCAGTTGTAGATCTCACCGTTGCAGATGAGGTTTGTTCGAGGGTAGCAGTGGAGTTTCATGGGCTGCATGCCGTGAAGACAGTCGACGATGGTCAGTCGCTGGAAGCCTAGAAGACAGCCGGGCTCTCTCGCATCGTTCTCTAGTCGCCAAGCGTCGGGGCCCCTGTGACGTATGCTTGAGAAGCATTTTATGCAAGAGGCACTCAGTTCGCCCCCTGGGCCAAAAAGAGCCCAAATTCCACACATTCTATTAATCTGAAAATAAAATAGAAATGGTTAAAAAACGGAAACTACCTAATCTAGCTTAGATGTCTATAGCTTTGGTTAAGTAGTTAGGCTAAATAGGTACCTACCTACTACTCCCTAAATATACCTAGTTATATTTAAGCCTGTTAATTATACTTCAATACCAGTACCTACTTAGCTAAATAATAAAATTGATTATTCATCTATCGAATACTTAATCGTAAATACACAGTCGTTGATTCAAAATAACATTTTTTTTCATATGGCATGCAAATTACATTTTTATCAGAGCCGTAGTAAATTTGACAAGAATTGTTAGCGTTGCTACCCGGCTTACACTGAATACCTAATGATTGCATCATTTTTTTGGTAGCTTGACGTATACCTAGGTAACTATGCACTATCAAAGCAAAATGAAATAAAAACGTTGTTAAGTACTATTGATACAGTATGTACCTTACCTACGGTACCTATGTATAGGTATAATATAGGTATATACGTATATAATATAGGTATAATAGCTTATTCTTTGATTCGTTTGAGGTATACCTCAAACGAATCAAAGAATAAGCTATTAAGACCTTATAGCGCTTGAAGAAAAATATTATGAATGAAAGAGTGTTATTCTAATGAATTTCTTGGTTAAATAAACACTAATCACTGAAACAAGTATATACAATTCTTAATTTAATTGATATGTTATAAATATTTTAAATGTCTCATCGGCACACACCATATGTTTTGGCTTTCCTCTATAAGTATTGATTTGTGAATAACATTGTTTAGCGGGAATAATTAGCATAACCATTTAGGGAAGTGATACGTAATTCTTCTAATAATTACAGAGAAAATTTAAACTAACCTAAACCAATAACACCGAAACATGAAATATTTTGATTTACTTACGTGTAATCTCGTGTAATTTAATACGTTCGTCGCGCTCACACCGCACCCTATTTAGCCCAGTGTTGCCGGCAGTCAAAATGAAAAAGCTCCGAACCGAACGTAAGTATGGTTTGGAATATGACAAAAAGTCAGTTTCGTAAAATATCAGAAAAATGCAAATCTTAAAAAAGAAAGCACATCTGAAACGAATACAGGATGTAACAAAAGTGACCAAACTTTTAGGGGGCGTTTAGCTTCGATCACAGACCACGGGAAAAATAATTCACACATTCCCAAGTTTTAGTTTTTGTTAAAATAATTATAAACGAAATAATCACTAGACTATGCAATATTGGATGCTCTGCACTAACGAAGTTCTGATAAAAAACTACATAGGGTTGTTCATGTTCAATTAAATTGGTAATTGTATAATAAATATGCGATTGCACAGTAGATTCAAGTAATTCGCGGTTTTGGGTTTTACAAGAAATCAACTAAACGAAATGTAAATTGTCACTTTCTACGCAAAAAAAACCATGCGGTGGCAGAACAAGGCATTATGCTACTTTTTGTCTCACTTAAACGTGAAGCCGCGGGCTGAATTTAGTTTGCTATAACACAAAATAAAACTGTATTTACTCGTTTTGAAAGTTTAGACGTTAACCATGCTACGACGACGCGTCGTCGCCGTAGCATGGTCGTAGCTTTTCGTAGAACTTGCTACGAAAATATTAGAAAATACTTCAACGAGTTACGGACATGACATGACAACCCAATGACAACCTAGCTCTTCTACTTAAAATTAAACACCATCTATATAATAAGCTAAAATGAGTTTTATTTTATTTTCTGGAAATAGGCGATATTATAGCAAGTTCCGGTCAATTTCATTCGAGTTGGCAATCCTAGAAATTGGACACTTACACTGACAACTGCAGAATTGACATTTGACAACAGTCAGAACCACAGATAATAATTACTAGGCTAGACACTTTGAGGCAAGACACAGATTAAAAATTAAAGAGTCAAACTTTTTTAATGATTGCCGCAATTTATATTCAGGAGTGCAAGCTGTTGCTAAGTAGGAACTTGTAGGAACTTACAAGCTATTAAATTCTACCAAACATTCTTACGAAAAGTACTCGTATGCTACTAGAATCTTAGGGATTTTCGGTATAGTAGTAGTAGTCCAGTCATTTGGTAAATCTGGAAAGTTTTCCGAGCTTTTTGAAAATGGGTCATTTTATAAATTTCGAGGTGCTCTTTTCGAATTTAACCATTGACCATACTAGGTATTACACCTATCAAGTTCTTACTTCTTCGTACTTATCACGTTTTAGATTAGGATTAGGATTAGGTTCGTGAATAGTTACATACACAATTCATTTAAAAATAAAAACGACTGATGTTTTTCTCGCCGTTTTTTCCTTTCCTGTTTATCTTGACGATGAATTACCTCAGCCACAGAGTAACTTAGGTATATCGTGTTCGATCTAAGATGTTTCTCACTATGTATCTGAGTATCAGATACAATACAATAAAATCCAATTTAAACCTCGATTTTCGTATTGTAAGTCTAGGTCTCGTCGCAATCAAGCACCAAGGTTCTCTTTGGCTCTAGCGCCATTCATCATAGGTAGGTAGGTCCATCGGAATGAATGAGCGGCCGGCGAGCACAGAACAGGATACTCGTACTTACGAGTAGGTACCTAACCTACCTTTTAAGATACCCGGGGCATCCCTTTTTATTTTACACGTTCATTGTTTTGCGGTTCCGAAATCTTATCCTGAATTCCTGAGTGATTTTAAGGTTTTTTTTTTACTTTTAGGAGGATAAAACTGTTCGTACGTAAGTAGGTATAATAACTCTTGAAATGAATATTATACTTAATTACTGAATCCATATCGACATGTAGCTTTTTCATGCAACATTGCTTTGCTGAGGTATTCATATTAATTAATTGCTTACACATTGCATTGCACATTGCATTCTTTAGCTTAGAGGTAGGACGTGTACCCTGTATTGATGCAGCAATTTATTTAAAAATTATAATAATTGTAACTAGTGTATTTATAGCTAGAAACATAGTAATCAGATAATTTATACAATATCACAATAATTAAATTAATTACACTAACGACTCCGTAGGTAGGTATGTCACTTATTAATTAAGGTAGCCAAACAGCTATATGTACATAGTTTAGATTTATCACATAATAATGCGTCAACGGAGTAATAATATTTAGAAATAAGGTACCTCACTTAGCTAGAGTTTTCATTCCTAAGTACCGTTTTCTGAGAATATTGTATCAATTTCTCAACAAGATTGCGTTCCTAGAGAAGTGACAGAAAAAGGATTCACCATTCTACCGCTAAGAAAATTAAACTGAGTCTGAGCGTCGACTGCATCGGCGTCGACTCGTGTCCTTCTCGCGACGATTGAGGAACGTTCGTGTCGCGACGAAGGCTCATGTCCAACTCCTTCATCATAGGTGCAAATTCCAACTTCTTTGAATCCAAACGTGCCTGTCGTTGACGACGCGTAAGAACTTTTGATGGTGTTTCGACCGACATGTTGAAACGCAACTGCGCAGTTCACTGATTTTACAGATCCGCTCGAATGGACCAAACAGTTTGTAGGGGATAAAAATAAAAACACTGTTTTAAACGACAGACGACAGAAATTGGTTTGCAGGCAGAATTGGACATTTAATTTTATGTATGTGCTTCTTGACAATTTGTTTTGTGAGCGATTTATACTGCGACGCGGCGCCAGCTCCACACGTCAGAGAGACAACTACCCTCTAATATGGTAAAAAATCATTATTAAAATTTTGCGTGCACCCACAATCTCGTCTTATTTATTTATAATTTTAAAAGATGCCAACAGATGGCAACGTGTAACGTGTTGATATATTAGTAAAATCTTATATCTAACATAAACAGATAACTTATTATTATTTCAAAAGAAATATGTAACTACGTGTGTCGTCTACACTTGTCTTATGTGCAATTAAGAATAACCCCAAGCTGCGGTAGATGAGATTTCTGCATTCTATAAATACGCAACATGAAATAAGTAAATGCGAAATCAATGACCCATTCTTATTAAACTTTACTTATAAACTTACAGGTAATAAATAAAATCAACTTAAGTATTCAAAATTTTTATGGGAAGTAGTTATTTGTCACAATTCAAACATCAAAATAAACATCTAAGTGATTTATTTTCTTTAGACCTCGCAGGACGGGTATTTCCCATTATGTTCTAACATGACGTCATTGGACAGATTAAGATATTTTTTTGTTATTTTGTACTATGGAACATGTAGATAATACTTTCATTTCTCAAATTATTCTATAGGACAAGGTAATAAGGTAAAATAAGACCTCTTTTTTCTTATCAATCATACTGGCCTCTAGAAAATTACATTTATTTATTATGAATATTATTTTTTTGGACTCTTGGACACATCACAAATTTCAAAGTACATACATAAAACTTGGATTATAAAGTGTTTGTTCACTTCAATCTTATTGAGGTTAAGTAAAGAAGCGAACAAGAAACCTTTACCTTGTTAGATTGTTAGTTTTTAAGTTGGAGCAAAACTCGTCCAAAGCATTTTTATCGTCTAGATAATCTGATATTTTGTAATAAGCCTTTTTACAAAGGCATACATTCAAAAGCATATAAACACAATTCTTTTGCAATACCTAATTCTCCGTAGGTACTCATATCACGGTGGATCGTGATAATTATGTATATTTTCTAAGAAAACATCAAAAGTGGTACATTAGATATACATAGTTAGTTAGTTACGACGTGGTTTTTTGTGAGCTTCTTGTATTGTGGTCACGTCTAACTTAGATTATAGTGACGACGTGTTTAATATTTGCACGTGGGCAATCCCATCATGATCCCCAAAAAATATTATTCTGTGCGTACTACAAACTACCACCAATGATAGTTACTTTATTCGCGCGTCATCAAAAATTCACAAACCATTGTTTTCCCTTTAATCACAGTATAAAAGCTTATGAGGATCTAAGAACTTCATTCAAAGCTGACGGTTCGTTTAGTAAGCTTGTCTTGTCTTCCACATTCATCTATCAAAAAGTTATCATTATAATTGACTTTACAATGAAACTGTTCAGTTTATTCTTCGTTGTGTTTGTGGCTCTTGCCCTTCTGGGTGGAATCAGTGCTAGCCCTAAAGGCATTGGTGGTGCTGTCAAGAAAGGTGGAAAAGTTGTTGTAAGTAGTGTATTAACCTTACATACCTAGTATGTTTTTTCACAAGGGACACAACCACCCCATTATTTACAAGGTTGACAAGACCGAGTTTATAATAGGTGGTTTTGGCCCAAGTGAAAAACTCTATTATATATAATATATACTCATAATCCCAGGGGTGTAATCGAGTTTGACGCTCGCTAAGCTACGTTTAAATGACACAGTATTTACGACGGAGAAAATATTGACGACCGGCAATTAAACGTCGGTTAACTTCTGACCAAAATTAGGTAATAATAACTTATTTTATTATATTTTTCTTATTAAAACAGATACAAAACAGCACCAACCAAATCAAAAAAATGTATAAGATACCTTTACATATGAAATTAGATTCTTCATTGGCTTCATATTTCAATCATTCAATCTCATTAGGCTTATTTTTTTCTCGAAAATCGTTATTTTCATAATGAAACCATAAAATAAGTATCTTCTCCTTCTAGAAAAACATCAGCGCTCTTAGATACAGTCGATAACAAAAACTTCTTTTCAGAAGCATGGACTTAGCGCTATTGGAGTCATTGGCGCTGGTCACGAGGTCTACCAGCAATCGAAGAACCAAGGATGACGAGGATTACATCTTAGACTAGATAAAAAATAAACTAATATTTAATTATTTAAAAATAAATGTGCCTGAAACTCAAGCTTAAGCTTGTCTTTGTCGTAATGAAATTGTTATTTAGAAATTCCAAAGTTGTTCTAACCACTAGGTACTTATAGGAGTAGTTGTTCGAATCCAACGTAGGTATAAATTAACTGCTCGCGTTGTAACAGTTCAGTAGGTACTTATATGTCCTGTCAGTTGCAGATATGAAATAATAATAATAAAATATGTCCGAGGAAACTATTATTAAATCTGTGGTTGAGACTATGGAATGCATAATAATTATTTGTATTTTCAAAAAAGTACTCCTAAAGTGTATTTAATACATCTAGGTGAATAAGCTCGGGTGAATTATGTTTACGAAGCCTAAATTACGTGGTAAATGCAAAAATAGAAAATTTATGCTTGTTTTTGGGAAATGAAGTACATATAAATTAGATTGTTTGGAATAATGAAAAATATTGGCCTATAAATTAGGAGAACACGAGAAAATTCTTGGAATTCAACATTCAACTTCATTTTGGTTAGCTAGGTCGAACCGCTGTCCGATTTTGCATAATATTTGAACTTGGGTTTGTGTTCGGATAGACGGTACCTACTTCAAGTAAAGTAAATTCACTGACTTGATTGAGTTGCTTACTTGATCAGTTCTTTGATGAATTGGTTTCTTGCAATTCGTTTCTTTAGAACTGTGTGAGTTATATTGCATCATATTCAACATATTTATTATATTTGTTTGCAACATTGTGTACATTTTGTAGGTTTTAAGTCTCTATATTTATTGGAGTGAGAGTTGCGTAATGTTCTTGTGGGAAGTAGGCTTGCAAATTCATAGCTCATGCTTGTTTAAAAAAACTTACCTCGATAAGTGAATTAAGTGGGATGAATATTTACAAATTATTCATCGACGCATGCGTGAGACAAATCTTGCCAATTTTAGACTAGTTATCCTCAACCGATTGAGCTGAAATTTGGCATACTAATTAAAGTTCGGTGACAATGCAATGTCATGTTACAATCGAGCTGGTCTGATGATGTAGACAGAAGGTTTTCTATTTAGTATTATGTGTGGGACAAATCTTGCAGCTGAGTTCTAGACTAGTTATCCTCAAGCGATTGAGCTGAAATTTGATATACATGTAAGTTCGGTGACAGAGCAATGTCATGGTACCTACCATTTTACACACATGTCATGTCATGGCTCATTTTGAGCTGGTCTTGTGATGGAGACAGAAGGTAGACATAGGAACTCCTAAACGAAACGACTTAACCCCGTCGAGTTTGGGTTCGTTGGATTTGCTTTTTTAAGCATTCTGGTTCTAAATGATGTGAAACATTGTTTATAAAAAAGTTTTTATACGTATAAAAAAGAACACTTAACTGTTTTTTACGCGAGGTCCTTAGAAATACCTAGTATTCTTATTTAGAAGAAAAGTTTATCAGAGAAAACGCTAACTCCGTTAATATAACTTTGCTAAAGTGGTAGAGCTAAATCAAATTAACGCCCCGTTGTTAGCCACTTCCAACAGTAACTTTGCAGTCGAAGTTTTTAGAGAAGAAGAATCACACTAATATAAATACGAAAGTTTGGATGTTTGGATGGATGTTTGTTAATTCTTCACTGTAAAATTAATGGATCGGTCTGAAATTTTGCGTAGCCCTAAGCTGGTATCTTACTTCTACTTTTTATCCCCATAAAACAGTTCCCATGGGATATAAATAATATCATTAAACGGTTCCATAGACACAATGCGTGCTGAGCCGCGGCCAGAAACTAGTATCAAAGAAAAACGGATCAGTTCAATTTGGTTTATTTTATTATTGACTAGCTGCGCCCCGCGACTTTGCCCGCGAGGAAATTATGTGTCAAATGGTTTATAAACCTTCCTCTTGAATCACTCTATCTATTTAAAAAAACCGTACCAAAATCCTATCCATCTAAGCATATATAGGGATAGACAGACAGCGGACAGCGACTTTGCTTATACTATGTAGTGATTAATGTTTTTTTTCTAAAATAAATAAACTAAACTGAAAATACTTACAGCTCCTGATACCAACATATTTTTCGGGGCAGCTTCAGTCCCCTTATAAGCAAGCCAAGAAGCGCCAAAACAACCAACAAAAGGCTCAATAACTTCATTTTTGTATTGCAATTGTAATCCTTGTGACCTTCTTCGTTATAAGATTGGAGAGAGAATAAAACTACATATTAAATTTCGCGTTATATACCCAAAAGATACTTCCTGTTAATATAGAACACATAATACATAGTACGTTTGTACCTGGCGCTACATACTAAATAATCTGCTCAGTTCCTATGCAAGAAGCATGGGCCAATTTGATGGTACGAAAAACCCGTCGATCAAAAAGGTAAAAGGAAAATATTCGTCTGTCCAATCATTAAATAAATGCTGATGCTGTGACAATTTGCATGGGTCAGTTATCGTCAAAAGAGGGAATTCGTCGATGGGCAATAACTACGGTAGTCAATTAACTTGACTTGATTATCTACCTAGCAGAAACTCATTTATTTTCACTTCTTCCATTAGTATACAAAAAATTCAGTGTAGAAAATTACTTTGATAATGATTCGTTGTTTAAAATTTGACTTAGTTATAATTTATTTATGTATTTATAGTAGATAGGTATTTGTATGTAATATAATATTGGTAGAAAATGTCTCGGCATTAAGCCCACCCTTCCCTTTGTACCCTTTGTAGTGCAATAAAGTTTTAAATAATTGACAGCAAACGAGATGAAAAAAAACCCCGACAAGATTTTCTTGTAAACAATGTCTCATCTTGCTAATAACACTATGTTTGCAATACAACCAAAGATAAGTCAGGTCAGAATTCGCAAAACAAACAGAAAAACCAAATGAAATGTAAAGTCCCGTATCCACTAGTCAGTATAAAAACGTATTCTGTGAGCAGTTTAACTCTAGCCTGGACTTGAATACTAATCGTTCAGACGTGCTTTGCAGTGTAAATTTTGATATGAAGTTGACCAGTGTGGTTTTTCTCGGTGTTATTATGGCTCTTTTATTAGTAAATGAAGCAGCTCCCGGGAAAATCCCTGTGCAAGCCATCAAAAAAGCCGGGGAAGTAGTTGTAAGTACCTAATTGTAACGTTATATTTTTTTTGGTATAAATATGTTTATTAAGTTTATATGTATACACCAGTATTTAATATTATTTATTTATGACGCTATGGGGCCGCCCTGACCCTAACGCGCGAGTGTAGAGTACTTACTACACTATGCGCTACACGGCTCATTAGGTAAAGTAAAGTAAAAAGTAAAAAATCATTTATTTCTTTAGGCTTACAAAATAAGCACTCAGACGAGTCATATTTTATATATAAATTATTATCAAATAAAATTATTTTACTGTTCACTTAAATTTTTTGTCCACTAGTGAGGTATATGTCCAGCAGTGGACTAACATAGGCTGATGATGATAGATGATAATACAATTGTTAGTGAGTGAGTGTAGCACAGAGTGTAGACTCTGTACTACACTCACTAACTATTGTAACTAAGTGATTTTATCTTACCTAACTATTTCTTATGAAGAAAAAATATAAGTAGGTCAGGTACGGAAGACCTGGAGATAAAAAAAATAAAAGCAAGAGATAAAAGATAACAATGTAGAATCTCGGTATTGTTGTGTTTCAACAATAGCGCTTTATTTTCAGGGTAAAGGTCTACGAGCTATCAACATAGCGAGCACCGTTCATGACATCGCTAAAGCTTTTCAACCAAAACCAAGCAAGAGGAAAAATGGAAGAGGTTAAATAATAGGTATACGTGATTTAGCCTTTAATTAGAAATTAAATTATAGTTATGTGCGCCAATTTAGATTAAAGGATACTTTCAACAAGACATTTCAAAATGAAATCTTAACAGAAACTGATAACAATAACAGAAAACAACATGGTAACATCGAGGTTACCATTAAAATGTAAAACACAAACTTCAACAACTCATAATCTCAGATGTGTAAAGTAAA
This sequence comes from Eupithecia dodoneata, assembly GCA_947044415.1. NCBI lineage: Eukaryota > Metazoa > Arthropoda > Insecta > Lepidoptera > Geometridae > Eupithecia > Eupithecia dodoneata. The sequence goes on from OX345665.1 coordinate 6,744,054, forward strand.
TATTTATTGCATCAAATACATGTAAATAGGGTACATAGGTGGTGTATGTTTAAATAAGGCACAATGTATTTCTACCAGTGTGGCGTGCAAAATCTGGTTACAATAATTGTCACTTAATTTAAATTTCTACATAGGTACTTAGTAAATAAATCGAATATAATAATTAATAAATTTAAATAAAACTGATAAATAATGAAAAGCTAGAGATGTCATTTGCTTAAATCTAAAAAATGTTTGTCAGTCATGAAATCATTTAATGTATCCGTCTCGTGTCTCCGAAACAGTGTGAGAGGTAGTTCTCTCAGTGATTTTGGCAGTTTATTGTAAATAGAAGGGGCCATGCAGAAGATACTCTTGCGCATCAAAGCAGTACGTGTGTGTACGTGTACGTGTGTAGCGAAAATTATTTGAATTTGTATTCGAAAACGAACTAAGTTAAATTAAGAATGAAAGATTTCAAAACCAAAAATAGTTTCGAGCTTCTGTGCTTTGTTGCAATTACCTATACTAAATAATGTGATAATGTCTTTAAATATTTTCCACCAATATTCCTTGGGTTTAGTAACCTCTTTGTATAAAAGAAATATCCAGGTTTTTGAAACGGAGTATAGTTAGCTTAAGTACATATTCAACTTATTATTTCCTAAGACAGGTTAAGCAGGCAACCTGGATCCTGTAGGTACTATTAGTCTTTAAGTCTTCGGGAAGAATGTTCTAGCGTTTACGTTCAATTGGATCCTATTGCCAGTAACCAGATACTAGGTACCCACTTCGTATCGCATAATAGCGTAGTAGTTGTTGGTAAAGTAAAGAGTTATTTATTATATAAAGTGACCCGGTCCTTTGGAAGGTTTGCATGGGGCCGAAGCCAACAGCACAGAGGCCCTTTGAGAAAGTTAATCTAAAGGCGATGGCTACACATAGCGGGTATCATCCTCGGGTACACAGTATTATTATATTTTATTTATGATTAATAAAACCGCCCGTGTGAACTGGAACTGAAATACCTTTTGATTTATGACAAAGCTCGAATGAATGTTTTGAGTTCAACTAACATGTACATTATTATTCTCATATAATAACATCATTAAAAAAACAACTCTAGCCAAACTCATGATTCAATAGAAAGGTCCATCTATTATATTATAGAAGTAGGTACTTACAAATCACACGAAGTAATTTCTGCCGCCCGTTATGGTGTTGCTAAGCAAAGCTGGGGAGCTGAAGGTGATATTATGTTCCTGTTTCTATAAGTTACATACATACATACTCAAGTAAGTCATATAAGTATTTTTGTATTGTATTGTACTCGTATTCTCTTGTCGCTTACCACTGTGGATTCCTATTATGATTGATTATCAATATTGAATACGTAGGTACATATTGAACGTCTGCCAAGGAATTGCTCGGTTATTCTGAAAGGGGCAGTCTGTAATGATCCTTATCGCATTGTTTGACGCTACCATTATCTTAAACAAACATAATGTATAGTAAACTACTGCGTGGCCAACGCTCTAATACTACTAAGTAAGTAAATCATTTATTTGACAGATAAAACACACACATACAATTAATCAGCTTAATCATAAAAGTACAACATTAAAACAAAACATGATTATCAAAAGTAATTACTAAGAAATGCGTGTGTGTAGCAGTGCCAAAAAGGTAATAGCTCAGTGATAATATTGCTCTATGAGCAAACACTGATTTTCAGCTATCACCTTCAAGGTGACGAGACAAGGCGAGCCCAGCGATACACGTCTAGTCCATTGAAATGTTACAATTTGAGGACCTAATATTGCATTTTTTAGAGGACGCAATTCCACTCCTGGGACATGTGCGGGGGATCAACAGAAGCCCAACCCCAAGTCTGTGGGGCTGCATAAATAAATGGATTTGCAAAAAAAATAAAAGTTTTTAATAACGTTTTTCAAATGTATAACTTATTATTCCTAAATGAATTTTCCCTTTAGTTAGGGTAGTTCCTATTACCTACTACAAAGGCATATAAAGATTGTAGAGTCCCCAAGCTTTTAGAAAACCTAGCTTTCTTGAAACTTGAACCTTGAGATTAAATTATAGTCAGTAAAATAAGTACCTATACATATATATAGGTACATATTATGAGTACCTACGTTTATATTTATAATATTTATAAGGTCCTCAATATGATTTATTTTTAAGAATCGACATGTGGAAAATACAGTTATGTAGCTTAGGTATATATTATATGCTAAAAGGGCCTCATTTTCAAAATTAATTAATACTGTTAAACAATATCACTCTCATTAGAGCGATGAAACGAGACGGGGTTGATAATAAGATGATAAATGGTCCTTGTGATAACAACTTACGAAAATAATTGTCATATTTCGCACCCTCTGATTTCGTTTATCTCGATGTAATTGGTCAAAAATATTAATTGATACCTTACCTAGGAAGATTAACGTGTAAAGGTGCACTCGTAATTATTATTTTAATCTTTAGTTTATTAAATAACCGGTTTCTGCATGCGGCTTCGCACCCGTTGTGTCTATGGAACCGTTTAAAGGTTGAACATGGGAACTGAAATGAAAGTTTATTTCTTTAGGCTTACAAATAAGCGCTTAGACAAGTTATATTTTATACTATTCATTATTATATTGATGTTAACTTCAATTTTTTGTCCACCAGTGGAAGAAGTGAGAAGAAACCACTAGTATGTTCATAACTTATGTGTCTAGTAGGTACATATGATTTGCTTATCTGTAAGTTGTTAGATTTTGAGTTGGAGCAAAACTCTTTCCAAGCTTTTTTATCTTCTAGATAATCTGATATTTTGTAATAAGCCTTTGTACAAAGCATATGCTTTACAATGTCACTGTTTTATAAGATAAAGTAGCCTTTGTTTGATTCTAGGCTTAGAGCTATATCTGTTAAAAAATTCAGTCTGATCCGTTCAGTAGTTTTGGCGTAAAGAAGTAACAACATCCATTTTTCTACACATCCAAACGTTCGCATTTATAATACTAGTGTTATGTTATGTATCATGACAACCTGATGTACAATTAAAATTTCTATAAATCTACTAATTTCATCAGTTTGAATTTTATTTACCCAATTATAAATTGCTCATGTTTTAGTGTAGGTAAACTAGCAGCATATTACCTGATCTATATTTATACGATAGGTAGGTAGGTACTTTAGTAAGTTCGTTTAACTAAGTCGGCTGCCCATAAATCCCACTGTCTTGTAAGACAAGACGGTGCGCAGTGGTCTAATCACTGTGTCAGCAAGTTGGTCTTGCTGATAAATGGACTCACCCTTGTTCTCGACTATACCATCTTATGAAGCTGTAGGTAGACCATTTGACAACAGCTGACGTTGCACTGCAATGCGAACGTGACTATAGTATTGAAATAGGTACATACCTACATACCAGCTTTCATTGTATGCCCCAGTCAGTGTTGATTGTTGCACCAGAATCAGTCCAAAATAGAATATGCTGTACCTACATTACCTACTTGATGAACCATTCTGATCATCCATACTACAAAATGTTGATGTCTATGAAAGTTACATTCAATATGACTTTTAGTCTTTTTTAATGTTATCTTAGCTTGCTCAGTCATCGATCTATGCTTCAGTAACGTTTTTCTATATCGTATTTCATAATACGGGTTTTTATAGACTTTTGACTCCTGAAACAGTTCATATAAGCTCGGGAGTCTATAAATTCATTTATATTATTGTATGTTTACAACAAATAAATGATTTTAACTTTACTTTGATCATCACCCGCAGTCCGACTTCACCCACTACTTGGAATTAGGTCTCCAACGTTTTGCGTCAATCCACACGGTCTGCGCCAATCTCAGGTTCGTCTAACGATGTTAGTTTGCGTATCTAGTCTACCTATCTCTATAGATCCCTATTGATTCGTCGTTATGATTGCAATATTATGCAAATTATATGCATTCACGCAATATTGGCTTCGTTCGGCATCAAATATCAAAGTGCTTTATTTCCTTTAGATCTTATTAGGTACATGGGCAATTTGAATTTTGTGATGTGTCCAAGAGTTTTGCTTGGACACATCAAAATTCTAATTACATAAGTAAAACTAGGAATTACTCCCAGAAGCGAGAGATTCTTTAATAAAGTAGGTGAAGAAACTAGGTACATTATCATTTAGCAGTCGCACAAAACTCAGTGTGCAAAATACCTACAACGAAAACAGAGAAGGTACATGTAAGAAATAATATTATTTGCCTTTTGTTTTTGTGTAGGCAAAGAATACTGCGCACCCTATAAACACGAAGCTCTTTGATAACAATTTCATTTGAATCGCAAAGTTTATCCGTTTAGGTTGTTGCAAGTTATTACAATGAAAATGTTTGTTTTGGTTACATTCGCTAATGTGCCAAGTAGAATGTTCATGGAATAAATACCACATTTCGCATTGTGGTAACTTCCTTTACGCAGAAGTCATGGCCACAGAAAGTCAAAGAAGGATTAGAAATCTATTTTTTTTAAATTTAGTATAATCTAATTTGAGAGGTAGAAATCTAATTTTTTTAAATATATGTAAGCAAAGATAACCATTTTTATGGTGACGCGATTCATTGGAATTAGGGGCCATAACTATGTACTTTTATGTTATTGAAATGCATAGCCAGTTTAGCATAACAACACTTACAAAATCAACGCGGACTTAATCATAAGACCATCAAATTAATCTCAACACGGACAAAGCTAAAATGTTAACTTTTACAACAAAAAATATCGTCATATTTCACAACACAATACAAAATGCAACAAAGTAACTATCACATTGCATCGCATGCCACATTTGTATGAAAGGCTGGTGAAATAAGAAACGGACTGCTAACAACTGGACCGCAGCCAACGGGAAGTGAGCTTGGCGTATACAGTTCTTGCACAAGCCTTAGATTTATCGCTACAACTGCAACCAATAAGGATTTCTTGTTAAGAGTTTGTTCTGAACTGTCTTACTGAATTTTCTCTAAACTGACATCAGTGCTACACTTGAATAAACATGAACGCAATTGAGTCTATAATTAAGTAGGGATTGTTAGCATTAGAAATAGCTAGCTACAGATAGAGTCAAAGTTCCCAGCACAGGGTCCCTCCCGTCCTCCAGGGATTAGATGTAGGTTTACTTTTGGTTTGCACTCTGACTAGCTAGTTTCGGTTTTCCCTAATTAATAGCAAACGGAACAAAGTACCTAGGTACATATTAACATAATTTTATCAGCTACAAAGTCCTTGTATTAATTAAGCTTTCGAATTGTCATGGTAGGTAGGTTTTAAACGAAAAAGTTTTAAAGACACCTATATATGTATGTGTTAATAGTGGGCTTAAAAGCTAATAAATGTTAATGGATTTATCTACTACTAAAGTCTATTATAGTACAGGCACGGCAAGACTTTCCTTATTTGATACAAGAAATCGATACATCAATGATCGTGTTTTCCTTCACCCGAAATGAATTTGCTTTGTTCAGTTTACTTTACAGGCAATATTGGATGATGTGGATTTCATTAATTTCCGTTTTGCTTAATTCTATTTGTATCTAATGGAAACACTCAAACTCTTGTTATAACAGTTACTTTATGAAGCTATCACAGCGCAAGTTTTTACCTTGAAATTGAGAATTCTTACCTCAATTTGCACGCAAATCGGCTCAGAAAATACTTTGAACCTCATTAGGAGAGCTCCAAAAGATATCGCAGAATCGTAAAATGAATGTGACATGTTTCGCTCTTTATTGTTATTATACGTATCTTTTTGCCGCGCTTTTATAATAATGGTACCACATTATTGCCGACGTAAAATAGGTAATTTACTTTATCAGTAAAATTTGGAAAGAGTTATTTGTTAAATACGTTGTTTTTTCTGAGATACAGGATAAGCATGCAATGCGTGCGTAATGGTTTCTGTATATACCTACTAAAGCCATTCTCACAAATGTAGCTCTGTTTGTAAACATGACCATGATCATGATGATTGTATCTTGAGTGGCCGAAGTACCTATACACACTGCTATTTTGTCGTCGCCCGCTTCTTTCCGAACTTGACGGATTCTCTATCGATAGATCTGGGGCCAAATTCTGCCACGAATCGCTTTACTATGGCAATGGTATCGTCGTAGAATCATCCTCAACCATCATAGGTGAAAGAAACTTTAGATAGTGCGAGCGGTGCTATTTATACGGAGAGATTGATAGAATGGTTTCAACCTTGATACAAGCGACACACGTCCCTCCATCTGTAGTTTCTTTCATCAAAGGTATTTGCCAAAATGTGGCGTTCCGAAACGATACCATTGTAATAATTCAATTTATTTATTCAGATAATTAATGAATCCAAAATTGTCAACGTTATGGTGAAGCGATTAATTTAGTGGAATTAGAACTCCTTGATGATGTAAGCTTATGTTATACATATGGGTATAAGCAATGGTAGGTTTATAAAATCTTCACTAATTACTTGATGACAAGCAGATTCCTTTAAGGTAGGTAGGTATAATTATAATCCAACAACGCCCTTTTAATTAATCTTTAATCTACTTAATTATTAATTTGCCTACATTACGTATCTAATAAGGAAAGTTACGTAACAATGTACGTATTGAAATACATCGTTTGAAACTTCCTAATTAAAGTACGTATATTTCATTTTCCCTACGAAAATACCGACTCAAAAGTGACGTACAAGTTTCCAGTTGACTTAATTCTAAGACAAACACGAAGAAGAAAAACCAATAAGTAAATGAGGGGAACATTTAATCATGACTCAGAGCTGGCTTTGCGAAAACAAATAATTATTCATAGTTTACCATTTTATATTTTTTGGGTTTAAAAAAGTATACGCTTCCTGTCTTACGTTTCCTTGACAGAGCTTCGAATTCAGACGTGAGAGCCTTTATTTTTTCATCCAATTCGGGTTTGCCACTGAAAAAGAGACAGGTTTTAACAATGGTTTTAACCAGTGTTTTAACATGAAAATCGTTGACGTTTTTTCTTATAAATAAAATATAGATATGATATCATTAATTATTTATTCTATTTTATTTTAACGGAACATATTTATTAGAACGGATGCATCGATTTTCATCGAACGTAGCTTTTGATCTAGTAACTTTGAAATAATCTTACTAATATTCTTAAGGCGAAAATTTGTGCTGTTGTTGTGAAGATGTTTTGCAGAAGGCAACGCCAAAATTAGTGAATGGGTCGAGATTAAATTTTGCACACGAGATCTAAACCCGGAATAACACATACTTTGCATTTCAAAAAACGCATACGAAGGCGATGTTAAAAATCAATCAAAATGCTTGCTCCTTGCTTCCGTTTACAAAATAAGATGCCATAAAAACTAAGAACACAGATAAAAACAAAAATATTAGATACTTATTTTTATTTTTTCAATCATTTCAATGTAACCAAAAGAAAAAAGGAAGTTTTCATTTGAAAGTTCAAGACACGACATTTAGGTATAAACGAAACTTGTATAATTAAAATTCCAAGATATATTATGTTAATAAGGCATTTAGGAGTGAAAACTTAATAAAAACTGATTACAACAAGGTTATCACTTAAAACTTCAACAACGCATCATCTTACATGTTGAAAAATGAATTCGAAAACGAAAGAGATATCAATTAAATGATGAATGAAAGCTTTCAAAACCAAAAATTCATTCGAGCTTCTGTGCTTTGATTCGATGATTCTAATGTACTTCTAAGTTTTGTAACCTAAGAAGTATACAAAAAATATCCTGGTTTTTGAATCGGAGTATAAATTGCGAGTACCTTCTCTGTACTGTGTGATACTCGGAAGCAATTGGCATGCACTTACATTCGGAGCCGGCCCTTGACCTGGACTCTCGACGTTGTTGTAGATAAAAATTGAGCAACTAAAATAGCTACCTACTGCGAATTTGTTTTGAGGAAATATTCAAGAATATTTTACGAAAAAATCACAATTCTTCGATCTGTAAGCGCTTTTTTGTTAGGTAGCGAGAATGATTGATAGATACTTAGAGCTCCTACTCAGACTTCTAAAATAAGATAAAAAATGAAATCATTGAGGATACCAATTAGGTATAAATAATCCTTCTTTGTAGTAGAATAACAACGCGAAAAGTTACTTCGGTGGCTAGAAGAAAATCGTATTTTTTTTATTAGAATTTAACATTTTACTTTACTTTTATTTTTGTGCCTAGAGGTACTTTGTCCGTCTAGATAAAAAAAACGTTGTTTTTTGTTGATATTCTGTTATTGTATACGATGAGACGTCCTATATTATAGACAGATTTCACAATTACCTTTTATTTTGTTAATAACTAACCTTCTGTGATCGCATGTTGGATGTCCTATTTACTAATAAATGAATAAACATTATTCAGGCAATTTCTTATGTATACTATTTCTAAAGTTCGATTTTAGGTATGCAGATGAGTTATGGCTGCACCGACTCTCACACAAAGGACACAATTGGATTGTCCACAAATGATTTATAAACCTGCTCGTTTGCAACGTGTCATACATATGAGCGCTACGAGGTATGATGTATAGTGACGTTGCTGATGAAATCGAGGGTCGAGGCCTGGCAAACTAGATTGACATCGAAAATAAAGCATTTGTCTATTTCCGATGGTCTGTTTTTACGAACAAACGAGACTTTTATCTGTATTGAGATGTGATTTATATGAAAAAAAAAACGAGATTTCCGATATATGGTGGGGATTTTTTTTATTGAATTTGAGGGCAGCATTTTAAGGTGTATTTCACAGGTTGAAGTCGAGGATAAATGGATCGGAATTAACTGTCCATGAAATGTAATACCACTGATAATCTGTAACTAGCTATTGCCCAATACTAAGTCCGCGCGGAATTACATTTTTTGGCTGTCGGTTATCCCTAATTGTTAAAATAAATAATAATAATGGACCACATGTCAGTTTATTGTTTGAAGTCTTATCAAAATTTTTGGAAATAATATATTACATACATTTTCTGTGTTTGTAGTCATATAATTATTGATATAAGTACCTAATACATTATGTACTCACCAAATCTCAAGAATACGTTCAGTAACATCCGGGCGAATGCTCTCAGCTCGCTTCTTCAGTGCATCCACGAAGCTCTGTTTCTGTCCAGCCTCCTTCTGCAGTTCATCTATCACGACGTTTACGCTTTTCATCTTATTTTTAATTTCTTCTTCATCCTGAGTAATGAAAAAAAAAAGAAAGATGATAAGAATAAGTTTATTGTAAAATTGTGTGAATCATATTTAGGTACATGAAGGTCTGATTATTAAATTATAGTATCAACAATTTTATCCTATTCGGACATAATATTATAAAAATCATCACCATATTTTTTCGTCTCTGTTATTTTCGTAATAATCCTTATTTTCTTCTACATTAAAAGAAGTACATTGTGACCGCTTTTACAAATATTTGCATCAATCTTTTTAATCTACTGTTCACCCCATTTTTGAGGATGACCGAATATTGGGGGATACGCTGAGCTGTCGATCTGCTCTGAGGCTTTTCGCTGAAACTTCTTTTATAATTTATTGAAATTTATACGGGCAAAGCAGCAGCTAGAACCAAAACCAATATAAAGTACTGAAATCATTGTTATTTACATTTATTTTTGAATGTAACTTCAAAATCAGTCTTTAATGTTTTTAGAAATATAACCGTACTTCCCTTCCTAGAAACTAAATTTTAAGATTCATATGTCTAGAAATGTATACTACCTAAAATGGATCGAGCTAAGGAAATACCCTTACCTCAGTATTTTAGCAGCTGACTTGGAGCTTTACCGCAATTAATCACACAAGGAGAATGGAACCACTAAATTATAATTTATTTTTTATCAAAATAGACTCACATAATATTCAAGGGTTTTCCTGGATCGATCAGCCATTTCTTGTAAGTAATCTCCGTAACGTCGACTGTAATAGGAAAAATTGAAACATATTTGTAAACTTCACACAGCCCTATGATCTATCCAATAATCCTTTGGAGATAAATCAGACGGAATGGCTTGGCATACAAAGTGTCGGAGTTAGTGGATTACACCTTCAAACTCCTAGATGTATTCTACCTTTGGACTCTGCGGCTCTTAGACGAGAAAAAAAAGCTGTTATTTCTATGTTCAGTAATCAGTTGGCCTAGAGCCCTGCAAGCCAAAATTCCTATATGATTAGAATACTATAAGATTCCTGTATACATAGAAATTAAATTTTATCCCAGAAAAACGACTTCCACGGGACTTGAACCCGCAAACCCTCCCTCAGTATTGGATGCGCTACGAGGTCTTGTGACACAGTAGGAGGAGTCAATAAACTTTGGGACATATTACATTTCTTAGAAATTACCGACCAAGGCTTACGCACTTTAGTAGCAAAAACCTCACATTATCCACACCTCACGTCTTTTCTTCAGGTAGAGAGTCACTTAGTTTTACTTCCTGACACTTTCATTCACCTTTGTTTATATAATATGTCAGTTTCCCCAAAAATGCCATACTCGATCAAAAAAGAAATATGGAAATCCGATAGTTGGTCCTTTCGTTGAAGGGTGTTTTTGCACCTCCTCGCTTTATCGCAAGGTACCTAGCCGTGCGATAAAGCGGGGAGCTTCGATGGCACTGGGAATAGTGATGGGGAATAAGGGGTACCTATAAGGGAAAGAAGTTGGCTGTTGCGAGGCAGATACCGGTATATTACATTATTTCCATATTTCAGCGTAAGCTAATTTGGGCAGGTGAAAGGTATTATTTTCTATTTATTTGTTTAGGTGAATAAATTTGTAAGGTTTATATTTTTTGGTAGCTTTCAGTACAAAGAACGTAAATTTATGTTCAGTTAATTGTTTGCTAGTTATATTTATACGATGATATAGGACATTAATTTAGTATAACTTGTGGTGGATTCGATATTAGAGTCCAGTCCCATGTTTACCTCTTTAAAATAACAAATGGCTTGATTGAACTGAACCTTTCACTGAGTCTTGTTTTAGTACTTTAAGTTATTGGTAAGTGCTGTAAACTTTTTAAATAAAAATGTATACGTACATTTGAGCTTCCATTTCGCTGTCCTCCTGTTTAAGTATATTTGCGAGTTCATCTCTATTCTTTCGAGCTCCCTCAAGACTTTCAGACAATTCGTCGCTTTGTTGCTTTAGTTGCGCACGTCTTGCAGTTAGATAAACTGAAAGTAGACGAGTAATTTTTATATTTAATTTGTAGCGTTAGTAGAGTGAGATGGGACTCCCAGTTTTTCAAAGAATATATATTTTAACGAAGCTTAGCTTTGAAGCTTGCGTTTTATAGCTTTATTTCAGTTGTTTTAAAGTTTTATACAGAAAACATAAAAATGACTAAAAGCGGCAAGCCAAACGCGGGTACATAAATACAATTGTTTAGGTTAAAAGGGAATTTCAATGAAGAGAATTGCCATGCAATAATTTAAATTAATTCACTGATCAACGGTTTTACCAGCTGGGAAGCAGGGGTAGACAGGACGGGCCAATAATGTTTATTGGGCAATAAAGACTTGCCTTGGTCCTTCCATAAATACTTTGCGGAATGAATCTCTTATAGGTAGTATAAGTACCGTCCACTATTTAGATTATACATAGGAAAACAACTTTTTACTGAAAAAAATGAACAAAAATTTCTTTACATTTGATTTCATCAAATAAGGGTAATGCTTAACGCTTCGCAAACTAACTTTTGTAAAGATAAGGACGTTGTTGAGTAGGTTATTGTAGGGTTCAACTGTCCAGTGCACAATGAACCGCTTCAATCAACATAGGAATAGAATAGAGGAGGGTAGACGTAGGTTGGTACTAACAATACAGGGTGATTGGATACTGGGAGTAAAGCTTTAAGGTAAGGCTAGAGGAGACCCTTTAGAACCATTTGAGCCATGGTTAGCAATAGATCAATAACCAGGCATGTTTTCAATATGGCTTGAATAAAAATAACTTCTTCCGTTCATTTTAAAATGAAGTCTAAAAACAATTTACTACATACTATAACTTTAAACGACTGTTACAAAAATGATTGTAGTCACATGATAGCTAGGACATGTTTTGTTAGATTGCTCTCACATCATTTTAATAAACCAATAAAGAAATAAACAGTTCACTCATGGTTTAAGCTAATCACTATTAGCAATTAGGTATGTTCTTGAATTTTGGGTTTGCTCCCCAAAAATTATTCGTAAAAAATCTATGATGAGACTTCGTTTTAGACAACCATGGCTCAAATGGTTTTAAATGGTCTATTCTAACTTGTCTTTGAAGTTTCGCACCCTGTATAATAGTATTACCCGTCACAGAGACCTCTGCTTCGTATAATCTAATCTCAGTGTTATGTTAACTACAATCAATCAATGTTATACTATAGATAATTTTTAAATTGTAGTACCTAACTTTCTTTTTGAGTTTAGATTATGCTTTTGAGCGTGTAGCCTGAATATATGATAACTTTAGAACTAAGATAGTTTGTAAAGGCTTACATAAAGGCCTAAGCAATAATATTGCTTTAAATAATGAACACGTAACATTATATTATAATTGAAGCTCTGCAAGGCTCTGTTATTTTAGTGATGTTACATGAAAGCCAAGAAACAAAAAGAACCGAATCAAATTAAAGACAGTGGTTGTATAGTAAATAGAAGAAGTTTGCCTCAATTCAGATAAGGAGCTTAAATTAATTATTGTGCCTCTTATATTAAATGTACCTTAATTGACAAAGACAAGAGTAAATTAATTGAATTGGTTCGAAAACGCACACGTAGTACCTACTAACTAACTTGATCGATTAATAACCGTATTGCTTCTATATAATCAATTTACCATTCCTAAATTTAGGTAGGTTGACGATTGTCATTTGTGGTGGCAATCAAAAGTATTTTAGTTCGGGTATCACTATGTACAACCTATGTACATGTTCCACCACCACACCGCTTAAAGTTTATGTAGAGACCACTCACAAAAAATCCGATAAAATTATGTAAGTAACCTTTACTTTATAATGGTCCAAGTACCTAGGTACGAAGGGCACGTAGCCGATGAAACTGTGTGTCCGTATTCAATTACCTCGTTACACAAAGGGAATATAATGTCCGTGCTTCCGGGCTGGGTATCATGGTCAAGCCATACATAATCCCTAAAATTATTTTTGTTTGTATTGCAATCTAACAATAAAATAACTTACTATGTCAGAATACGCGGAGCGTTGCAGTTGCAGCTCACGTACGAGTATATAATAAGGTACGTAGCCAAACAGAAGTTTGGCTACAATACAATACTTACAATTATTCTTTATTGCACACGAAATAAAAAACAGATACACTGGACAGGAAAAAGACAAATAAAGAATGTGTTGTACAATGGGCGGCCTTATCGCTTAAAGCGATCTCTGCCAGGCAACCTTTGGATGGACATGAAGTGTTAGAACAAGTATAGACGGTGGCGTGTTATACAGAATAATATTTAATTGGGATATACTAACAAATACCTATTGATAGCTACAAGTATAAATACAAACATAAATATATAATATACATAAAAATACACATATAAATATATAATATAGGTATGATGTATATGAATTAACAGTTTGATGTTGAGGTAAGGAAATATTCATAGACCATATGTTTGAATATAGGGAGAGACTTAGCTACGTACCTTAGTTTAAATGAAGAGCTGTATTGTTAATATCAAAGTGCTCAATTTCTTTAGAGTGAAATGCCTCTTGGAGACTTCACAAAATTCCAATTACACAAGTAGAGTAAATTCGGGTATTATCGGTCAGGTGACAATGGCGGTCACCAAACTGTCTCACAAGATACTTTGTTTTTGCGACCTCACACATGCGAAGCATTTCAAGTGTCGGTAGGAATTAAATTCTTACATTGATTATTTATTAATCTTAAATCTTTAAGGTAAAGGTTAAGTGTTATAAGGAGGTATCAATTTAATTTATTTAATAGGTTACCAAGGGGCTGGAATTCTATGAATGTCTATACAACGTAATAGTACAAAAAATCCTCGAAAAGTATTTCGTTTTTGTATGTTGAAAAAACAATTACGTTAAGTATTACCGATGTATTGGTATAGCTAGCATATTTAGCACGACCCACTAATAAATTTTCAGTGTTTGGACAGCATCGGATAGTTTCTGGCTCAGTTGTTTTGATACCGATTCGATAATACCTACCCTTGTGTGGGTTGAACAAAAATAACACTAAAAATAACGAGAAGACCATTTAATTCAATTATGGTCTGAAGGCTTTTGGCGAATCATGGCCGCAATTCCAATTAGTGACTATTGATTCAATAAATAGTTCTAAATCTTAATGAATTTTAATGGAGACGGAAGATTTTAATTAGCAACTTCTCGTTTTGGAATCGAATTCCCTTTGAAATTAAACGCAACTTTTACTTCTACGTTATTTATAAACGTGATCAGTATTTAACTTAGAGAATAATAAGGTATCTTTGAGTTTGACACTATTCCCATGAAGTTGGCGTGTTTTAAAAACTTTAAACCGACTTCAAATTCCTGATAAATATAAACCTGGTTTCACCTTCAACTTCTTTGATTTTATGAGTGATGGATGACACATGGATGAACGAAAAATAAAAGGAGGCCTACGTTGAAACACAAAATACGAAGAATCGGCTGACGGATAGAAAGGACACCAAAAGAACGGATCACATAAAACGAAGAATTCGAACTCCTTTGTTTTATGTGATCCGCAATCCGCTTTATAATTTGTTTTTCATATTTGACATCTAGTTTACGTCCGTTGCCATGGAAACAATTTGTAACCAGTGATTATGAAAATTAACATGCGATGTTTTGAATAATTTTTACGGCCTCAAAGTCAATCTTTATATTCGTACAACAACGAAAGGATTAAATATCTATACTAATATTATAAAGAGGAAACGTTTGATTTTTTGTTTGTTTGTAATGAATAGGCTCCGAAACTACTGGACCGATTTGAAATTTTTTTTCGCCGTTGGGAAGCTACACTATCCCTGTTGAACATAGGCTATATTATATTATAAAAAATGTTAGAGATCCGTCCTAAAACCGTGCGTAGCCGGGAAGGTCCGCTAGTATATTATATTTAGAATTGGCGAAGATGGCAACAAAATTGTTGTAGCTAGTCGTAATTTTTCAAATGTATTATGTTATTTTTTAAGCTTGACGGGATAAAAATAATAATCCCTTCAGAATAAAGTTTTTATGGGTCCACCTTGAAATCATTCTCTCTACAATAGCGATTTAAAATCGGTCCATAATTGACGAAGGATTCGACGAAAATACAATTGAAAAAATACATACAGCCGAACATGTTCTATGTTTGAATTTTTGAAGTCGGTTAATAAAACCCTCGGTACCCGTACCAAAGAAACTATGGTACGAGTATGCCAGCTCTAGAGCGTTTATTATTGACATGGTTTGAGTAGGCATCTAATGATTAAACTTTCCTATGTTCTGGCTAAACGACTTAAGCAAGGTTTCATGGGTCGTTAGGGGCCGAAGTGTGGAGCCGTTCTACTTTATATGTTATCTGTGGAAGACAGGCACCGTAAATTACTGCTACAGTATGTTTCTATTGAAGTCTTCCGTTTTATTGAGCGAAATAAATAATAACATTGTAGGGCACTGCCGCCGTCTACATAACCTACGACGTAGACCATCTACATTTTGAGTTCTCCGTAGACCCCCTACAAGCTCGAATCTGTATACCCTACGTATATGAGACTACGTCGTAGAACATTTTTTTATCTTTCATTTTCATATGCGTCTTGGGCCAACGGAAATACTAGAATATCGCATTTACTGCCCAACCTCGGCGGTGCGACCAGCGCAGGGGCGCGTCGCCGCCGAGCCGCGCCGGCGGCGGCCGGCGGCGCCACCTTACCAAAGATGATCATGGGTTAAAATTTTCTTACGATAAATCATACACCGTGGTTCATGCAATTCTAATTGCATGAATCACGTTGTATGATTTATTCCGGGTCTGGGACTAACTGTATGCATAATTTCAACCCGATCAATTCCGTACCTTTGGCGTGAAGAGGTAACAAACATTCATCCATACATTTATATAAAAAAAAAAAATATAAAATAATGTTGGACAATCCACACAGCATTATCTAGCCCCATGGTAAGCAGAGCTTGTATTATGGGTACTAGATAACTGATATACATAATACAATACATTACATAGATAGATAGTTTTTATTATACATAGAAAACGACCAGAACACCAGGAACAAATATCTGCAGATCGTATACACAATTGTCCCGAGGCGGGAATCGAACCCGCAAACTCCTGCGTCGCAGGCAGACCTTCGCCCACCGCGCCACATCGGTAGTCAAATATATAATACATCCATTCAAACATCTGAACTTTCGCATTTATAATATTATAAGTGCAATTTAAAAACATCTTTTCCTTTCCGAAATAAGCCCAGAGGCTCCTAAAAGATATTAAAAACGTACGGCTTTCTAGTTTGAGCTTCTCTATCTCTGCATCCAAGGAGCGAACAACACGAAGCACCGCAGATGCCTCGCTTGATTTTTTATTATTTTCTGCTTCCAAGTCGGGTATTGCAGAGCGCTACAAAAACAAAAAAGGTTTGTAAGTAAATTCTCGCACATTCTGTTCAGTACGTTTCAGTACCATTTATTTATATTATGCTGGAAATATAAATAGGTCGGGGTGCCGAGTGTTGCCAGCTTAGAATTTGCACTACCTCAACTCTTCCAGCGGGTGTCGTAAGAGGCATCTAAGGGATAACCTCCGGGGGGTGGCGAGTTGCGCCTCTTGCAGAGCAGTTTACCACCGAACTGCGATCCTCAAGTCGCATGCCTAGCGTTGGGATTATGGGCTATACACATAATATGGCCTCATGAGCTGAGAGCCCATCAGGCGCCTATCAGGGTATAGTCTGTTGAGGAATAGGACCGTTTGAGCACGGACATTGAATCCTGGTATTCAAAGGAATTTGAGAACCTAATAGAAAACCATGTAAATACTATTTCACTATAAAAACGATCACTACAAAGTCGAAAACAAAGTCGCTCCTCGCTGTCTGTCTGTCCCTGTATACAGGGACTTAGATTTTAAAACTACGCAACGCATTTTGATTCAAATTTTTATTGATAGTGTGATTCAAGAGGAAGATTTATATGTATATAATACATGCATTTGCACCCGTGCGAAGCCGGGGCGCGTCAGTAGTTTACCTATAAAAACATTATAAAACTTTATTACTACAAAAACAGACACATTTAGTAGCTAGATACACATTGAATTGAAATTCTTTCTGCTTTATCTCAAGGTTTTCTTCTCTCTTGGTTCGTTGTTAACCCACTTATATTCATAATGAATGTAAAAATAGCTTCCGCTCACGGCTCCGCTTACGTGGTGCCTGAATAAAACGTCCCCATAAGCACTCATGGATAACGTACCTTACCTTAAAATAAAAGGTATAAACCTACCAAATATTATACCTAATTCTTTGTGACAGAATGTTCAAAATATGACCAGCATCTGTGTAGGTACTGGTACCTTCCGCTCTACAGGTTCTCGTAGTTACAAGGTAGTTCATATTATGACATAGGTACCTAACTCTCTAGAAAACTAAATGCAAATTTGTAAGGTACATATGTTCCTAAGTATGTGAGTGTTCATTGGCGATGCCCAAAAACAAATATTATTTATTCGGCCCGAATACTTTGACCTGCAGTAGATTATAAACAAAGTAAATTCTGTTTTATGACAAAAATTTATTTGTCACCTTACCTGAAGAACCAACTCATTTCCAATTTCTTCCAAATTATATTTCAGCAGACATATTTCAATTTGCTGGTCTTCAGTCGAAAGCATCTTCACTGTTTTATTGACACTGGTATTCGAATAGTTTTACTGCAAAATAATTAAATTTGAGATGTTTTGAATCACGGAAAATTCGCAAATGAGATTCCCGCCGAAATGTACATCATGGAATTCACATTTATTTTTAAAAAGGAAAGCAACAAGAAAATCCTATTCTGCCAGATACAGATATTTTTAAAAATCGAATTTACTAAAAAGGTACGCGCTGGGCGCTTTTTTTCTATATTTCGATTTTGCTAGGACCAATGAACAAAGAAAACCTCTTTGGTACATGGAAGAGCCTTATCATAGAGATAGTATGAAAACTTCTTATTCCTTATCAGTATTCAGGTAAATAAATAGTTTTTTATGTTCTATTGTTTTAGGCTGTTTTGTTTCGAGTTTTTTGGTAGATCTGCCATCAGTTGGTGTTTCGTTGCCACCGCTAAAATTGTTTAGGGTAGTAACATGCACATTTTAGTAATAGAGCGCGTATACATTCGACGTCCCCTGATATTTCCGACGTAACATACTGCAACACATAGTGGATAGAGAGATAATTATATTGAACTGAAATCAAGTAAGTAATTAATTTCACTTCAAAGCGATGATGGTTCCTAAGTACAAATTGGCTTACATTACTGCACTCTAAATTGCTCACTGAATAAGCCTTATGCATTATGATTGAAAGCAATGAAATTTATCTAATACTTTTACTACAGTTTCTACCCACGGCTTCGCTCGCGTTGCACCGATGAAAACGTTTTAAGGCTATCCCATGGGAACTAATTAATGGGATAAAAGTAATCTATGTATTATTCCTAGCCTGGAACTACCTGTATTCAAATTTCTGCCCGATCCGTTCAGTAGTTTTTGTGTGGAAGAGTAATTCAATAAAAATTCATACATACAAACTTTTGCGTTTATAGGATTGATTAGTTAGTCCCATTTTCAATTGTTAGAAGTAGCTAATAAACCGCTAATCTTGACGCGCATGGTAAATGCTATGGGTAAACGTATCTAGCCAGATCCTTACGAGCCCCTCAAATCACGAAAAGAGTTCATACTAGATTGTTAGCACCATGGAGGTTTCGTATATACCTTTTGCAAAAACTTCTGCGTAGATAACTTGGTATTTTGTAACTCAGAGCTCGTACCTCTTACCGCCAAATATTTTGTTAGATCATATTGGAATCCTTTGTCTTCACAAGAAAAAGGTTGAACACAAGACTGTTATTAGAATTTATTAAGTAGGTAGACTGTATAAGTTTAGAGCATTTGTATAGGTATGTTAGTACCTGACCGGCCTACCTTGGTTAGTTACAAAATTGTCTTTAGTTTGTCTCTATTTTACCAGCAGTCTACATATAACACGATTTACAAAATATGATGTATGATGGTAGGATCTATTTTATTGGTTTATGGAAGTTCCATAAAACTTATCGATGGTATTATCATAACAATAGACAATAACATGTATTATGACATGTTGCTTTGAGACGTCGTTTTTTTTAACAGAAAAAGAAAGAAAACTTCATTTTTATTTATGGTCGGGCAACAGATCCCTAAAGAACGACATGGACATTGACACATAGTCGGTCGCAAAGGTTTTCTCGATTGGGTTTTCTATTGAAACCTACAAAATACCTTCCCTTTTTGTGATTGAAAGGGTTTAGATTTAGAAATATGAAATCGGATATTTCCTGCCATGACTCCTAAAATATTATTAGAAAATTTGGCTTATATAAAATGGCATTATTTAAAGGGTCAAATAAATTATCAAGGGGTAAATTAAATGTCAATTCATTATACAACCAGGGACGAGTTGAGTTGTACTCGTCCCTGTATACAACATTCAGCTGGTCACAAATAGTTATTTTAGTCAATCAAAGATCAATCTTAAAGTGGGTATCGTAGTGTTTTGTTAAACGTGCCGATGTTAACGGCGATTAGCGAAGGGCTGTACTTTTGGGTGACCTTGTAATGGATTTAAAAACAAACTAAAAATGTATTTAAAAAATGCTTATGTTATGGGTAGGTATGAGTACCAAATGACTCATTCAGGTATCTTTATCAGTATATAGGTACTTGAATGAACGAATGATCGATTTTTATTTACCTTACGAACTACTGCACATTAAATAAAATAAATAAATAATGATGAACCATCCACACAGCTTTACCTAGCCCCTAGCAAAGCAGAACTTGAGTTACGAGTACTATATGACTGATATACATACTACAATACATTACTTATATAGATGTGAATCGAACACCTGGAACCAATATCTGCAGATCGTACAATACAAACATTTGTTGCGAGGCGGGAATCGAGCTTTTCGAATCCTTTGTCGCAGGTAGACCTTCGCAACTGCACAAGCACTATTTATTTTTTATTTCTTATACTTAATAGACAAAAAATTACAACGCAAAAGTAACTTTGGTGTGAGTGCATCATAAATTAACAAAGGGGAAAACAGACTGTGAAAAATCACCAGGTCACTGCATCTCCACTTTATTTGCTGTCTACAAGGCACTAAATAACGTAGCGTGTGTGCACACTGTCATAGTTTCAGCCGGTTTCAAGATTGTATCTTTTTTTATTAGGGTGGTGTAACCTACTATTTGATAGTTCGAAAGTTAGTACTACTACTACTAACTACTACTAAGCAATATTGGATTATCGTCTAAAAATACTCATACCTAGTAAAAACTGCAAATATAAAAAAAGTGATGGTTGTGTTATTATTTTTTTAGAAAGAGATAATGGCTTAACAAGAGTGCCCGTTTAAAAATAAATGAAAGGGTAACGAAAAGGGTCTCTCTGAGATATAATTGGTAGGTATGGTACCGATTTATTTTAATTGAGCTCGGTATTTAAAATACAATTTTCAAGGAAGTTTTACTTATATATGTTAGAATATACTTGCCTGCCTATAACTTGATATTAAGCTTAGGGCCTTACCGCACCGGGATGCCACGGCAACGTGTCGTCGCTGGCAATGAATCCAAACTATGTACCTATATTCTGTTTTGAATAGCAGCTCACTTTGCAACGCACAGTGGATCGAAACCGCTAAAAAGCAGACATTAGATGTTTTTATAACTGAAAGTATTTTATGCCAATCGGAGGATCTTAATAATCCTATTAGGAACTATTCTAGGATATTTTGTCATATGGTTAGATTTTTGTTTAAAACAAGTTGGTAAAGTTGTTAACAAAATACATACCCACCTAGAACGTGATGCACACTGTGCGATGGTTTGGCTACGTCTTCTGCCTAAGAGAGATGCCACACGGGTGCTGCCGCTGCGCTGCGGCGTCGCTGCGACGTCGCAGCGTTGACGCTCCGTAGTTCTACATACAAATCTATCCGGCATGCCACACGGTGCGCTGAAACAACGTGCATCAAAACAACGCACGGGCAGAGCACAAGGAGTGAGGGAGATGAGGCGGGAAGGGGTGCTGCGGTGCGACGACGCAGTATTGTTTAGAATATCGAAGCTGACAGTTGTGCGTCGTAGCGCTCGTGTGGCAGTCATTGCGTTGAAGTCACTGCGTTGCGACGACGTCGCAGCGCAGCGGCAGCGCCCGTGTGGCATCTCTCTTACAATATTTGGATACGTTGCCAGCGACGTCACCGTGGCGTCCTTGTTGAGGTAGGGCCCTTAAAAAAATAGGTAGCTAACACCTATGTAACTAAAAGCATTGACTGCCATTGTTAAGCCAATCCTAAATAATGAAAGCCATGGGGAGACCTAAGTCTCTGTGGAGGCTACGGTTTCCACTACCGAGTCGAATAAACAATTTTTTCAGTAAATAAGTAAATGAAATATCGAGAAAACTTCATGAATTAGGGATTCTTCGATTTCAAAAGACTTACTTCCTTATTTAATAATGACCAAGTAAAGGGATAGGGACGACCCTTCACCTTGGGCCGTTCTCAGAACAGCCTTGTTTTGTCCAATGTTACCTTCTCAAAGGACCAGGAAACTTTCAGTATGTTTCCATTGAAGCCCTTCCTAATTGCTATCAGCTCTACTGTGCCATTACGTAAAAACCACCCATCCTATAATATACGTAGGCATGATGACTGATTTTGAGAAGTTACTCCTAAAAGGTCACATCTGCTGAATACAAAATAAATCATATTTTAGCAAAAAAAAAAATTTTGAAGGAAAAATCTTTTAAAAATGCAATTACAATCTCGCTCTAAAACGCTTGAGTATAGAGGGTCGTCGTTATGACGTTCAATTATGGCGGATTGCTGTATTTTGTAGTTTTAATTAACAAAATAATAATGAATCTCGATCACGATAAAAAATATAATAAATACCTACGTGTTTTGTGATCTATGGTTCAGGTATAATTTTATAAATACATACATCATTTTGTTGATTTTTTGTTATTATCAGAATCCTTATTAACATTTGAAAGCCATTTCAATGGCGAAGGCCATACAATTGCAAATCATGAAGTCCATTCAAAAGGCTTTGAAGTGTCAATATAGAATGGGTGGTTTTTGTGTAATCTCACTGCTGGGCACCTTTCTATTGAGCCCTGACTTGGGACTTGTGAATAAGTGAATTTAAATGTGCTATACATTAGTTAGCGTAATAGTTTGCTTACTTTTACGCTTATCGATCAACATCCATGTTTTCTTGTTTACACTACCTTAAATTCGAAGAAGTCTTCCTCTTGTAGGTAGGTAGATATTTCTTGGTTTTACACTGCCTAATAGCTTCACAATAAGGTTGTGCTAGGTACTATTTCTTCTTGTAGAAATGTATTGTTTTTAATATTCAGGCCTATTCAAGATTAACATCGTTTCAGCCCAATAAGATCAGCTGACTTATCAACGTGCATTTGTGAGCGATTTAGATTTATTTGTCTTTTGGCTTTTTCATACAATTTATTTACCAACTACTCGTAGTTGGTACACCTAAGAGAAGGTCGTGATCCCTTTTTGATTTTCGTTTACCTACTGCGAATAAGAAAAAGGAGATCGTGTCAGCTCTTAAAAATATATATCCTAATGTAATGTGTGTAATGTACTTACCTAAGTAATACATTCGACACAACTGAAACAACAAACACACACACTCAGGATTTAATAGAGGAGAAGACTAGTAGGAGGACTTTAGAAATGTATTAAAAGCCTGAGGTAATAGTTAAGTAAAATTTCATAGGAAACCATTCTTGAGAAAGTAATCATTTGTGAAATTGTAATTCTAAACATTTATTATAATTTAGATTAAATTGTGAGCTTCGACGCTGTTCCAGGAATTAGGCGAGATAATTCTGTTTTTGATTTTTTTGCGCCGGAAATTCCATTGCGGAAAGCTGGTTTCTGTGTTAATCTAAATGATTTGGTATTTACGGAAACAAAGGTTTTTCGATTAGGGATTTTCATTTAATAAGGATTAAGTTGGTTTTCTTCTGTTTCTAGGAAAGAGATGAACTCCTTGTAGGTACGGATTAACAAACAATTATTAAACGAACCAAAAACATGTTTATCAAATTAACACTAAAAGTTTTCGTTCAAGATTCGTGTTCCTAATTAATCATCAGCGCAAAGAATATTCGAACAAAGATTTATTAATTAATCATGACTTTTCAGTTGAAATTTGTCGCATCAGGACTACACAATGGACACGATAGGTACCACAGTTTCCTGGCTAATCCAATTATTCATTTTAATTTATTGCTTGGAAGATTTATTGCTTTGGACGATATCTCTTTAAGATTTGAAAACCCCGTTTGCCCCAGCGGCCGTCGGTTCTTCGCGAGATATGGCCGGCCCACTACCACTTCAGCTTGCCAATTCCTAGAGCTATGTCGATAACTTTGGTTCTCTGTCGAATATATTCTTTACCTACGTATTATTGTAGCTTAATTGTGAGAGTAGGTACACTTGTGTTTGCACGCACACTTGTGCACTATAATATGTCCTGCGCACCTAGGTATTCTTTGAGAAGATTGGCCGCCGGCCGCCGTGGTTGAAATTCAGCTTGGAGCATGGATCAATCATCAATTGGATGTAGGTATAATTCACTACCTTGGCTTTACTATAAACAAAGCTAACGCCATTTGCGATTGGCCAACACAAGGGCGGGCAATAAATACATCAAATTATGACCTATCAAACGCTTGCAAACGCCGCAAAGTTAATGATTTCTTGATTTTAACATAATTTTAACGCCATTTTTGTTACAGTGTGGTGACAACACTGTTACAAAAATGGCGAACACTTGAAGACGTGGTATTGTGTGGTTGACTTAGATATTGCTTAACAGCAAACGATTTCTATATCACAGAAATTGAACTAGTAATCCTTTCATCTCGCTATTTTCCATCATCTTCATCATCAGCCTATATAAGTCCACTGCTGGACACTGATGTTCGCAGCGGTGAGTCATTTCAAGTGATGGCTTTATTGTAAATTATTTGTTAATTTTATAACACAAAAATGTATTGAACTTACGGTTCAATACATTTTTGTTTTCTGTTATTCGATAAGTTATTTAATTTGTTTCTGGTTTACATAGTTGGACCATCATGTATTTACCTATTTACAAAGGTTCTTACAATAAGCATGATTCGAAAAAAATGGGCTTCCCGAAATCAGCGCCATAGCCTCTTTTCCATACTGCATGCAAAATGTTACTAGGTACAGTTTTACATATTCTCAAACCATGCACGCCCGCGCTCTAAGGCTTTAGAAAGCCCCACGTGTCGAATAAAGGGAAAATTCTATTTTATGAAGTCAACAACCAGACAACCGTCAGAAAAATTGAGAATTTTATTAAACCTCACAAGACTAGTAAGGTACAGTCGGACGAAAAATGTATGATTCATAAACACAGTCAAGAATTGTCAGAAGCATCGAAATTAATAAAATAAGAGCTAACATAACATTATAATTTTACTGGTAGCTGGCTGGTCCTTGGATCTCATTATAGAAGAAGAGCGGTTACGCTTTGTGTAGGCCTGTATGGGTTGACACTATACAACGTAAAAACATTTGTCCTAAGGCGGATATCGAAACCGCAACCTCATGCGTCGCAGGAGGACCTTGGCCTGCCGCGCCATCGGCCATCGCCATTGGTCGTCACTATGTTTCAGGAGTAAGTTTTTTAAATAAAAGATGAGCTCGATATGGCGGTCTCGAATATGCCATTGACTGTACCAGAATCTACCTATCAACTCGTTATTATTCCGAACGCCTTTGTAACTTTTTAATCGACGACGCGACGCTGAAATCTTTTCGATAAATTATATTTATTATATCGAAGGTATACGTAGTCGTTGAGATCCAGATACCTGATAGTAGATTTCATCTACGAACAGAATTTTATTTATCAGGCTGTGGCCAGCCGCTAGCTAGCGAGCGGTTAGCTAGCTTATTTATAAAACTAAAACAAAAAACTATTGAGATATGTATGTAGGTAAGTTCGTATTTACTTAACTTTACTTGTCGTTTTTTTGCATCTAAATAAATTTCACAAGGAATAGATTTATTTCATGGCCATTAAATGGAGTTCAATTAAATACGTATCTACCTACAGTTATCTTTACCTTCTAGGCTAAAGGAAATAAACAAAACGGGTACCAACATTTATTTATTTATTAAAATCTTATAGATTTAACATTATTGGTGCACGTATGGTATATTTTTAAAAGCTGGCGTTATCCTCTTTTGTATTTTGTTTACCGGAAGCCTGGATTTGCGACGCCAGACGCTATTTGTATGAGAAAACAATTCCGCCAGCTTTTCAAAAATATCATAACTATCTATACAAAAACGTATCAGTAGGTAGCTATAAACTAGCCAAACTCCATGTACAATGTTTATAAAAAAACCGCCCATGCTAAATCTAAAATGCACTGTGTTGCCGCGTCTTTTTATACTTGTCGATTGTAGGTATATCCTTTCTTCAATAAATAATGCATTTAGTTATTTGGCTCGTTGTTTGCTAACAAACATTCAACATTGAGCTTGGCTAGTGTGTAAGTAAGAACTTAAATCATAACTGCTACGACACCGCTGATTGTAACGAGCTAAGTTTACTTACACGCAGGTGTCACACGCAGGTAACATATACATACATGTACATTGAAGCAATAACACTAATTTCATTAAATAACCATCTGATATTACCTCTATACTTGGTCTTAGGTTAGGTTAGGCTATATTATATATCAGGGGCGCTTAAACTATGGTTGCGTAGTTGCCTACTAGTCGCATGGATATAAGTACTAAACAGGGTGGCTTTTTGAGATAGGAGTGTATGGCTTAGTCAGAATATATGAGAACCGTGAAAGGAGTCAAGGGCTCAATTTTATGAGATATTCAAAACATCATAGAAAACTGAAAAACATAATATAATTTGATACTCGCGGCTACTTAAAACAAGCAACCTTAACCACAGAAAGCTCCCCATGGAGTGAACTGTGACCTTAACCTACGAGCATGGATGTGAGATGTAGGTAGTGTAGTTCTTAGATTTATTTTGTTTGAGCAACCGCCTTTTCTTCTTTCTAACTCGTCATTATTACCCTCAAAAATCTTACTCACGCATACTACTTATCTATACTTAATTCTGTAAGTAGCGATTAGTCCTTAAGCAACAGTTTCATTTCATTAAACGCTACGGATTTGTAGCAATAAAAAACTATAAAACAAACGAAAAATTCCTCGCAGAAAACACAATTTGTTTTCACACTATAATGTGAAACAGTGAAAATTCTAATAAGCTCTGGAAAAGTGTTCCAGCATTTTGAAATGAATATGTATTTCAGTAATTAAAACTTCACTTTTAGGTATGTTGCGAAGTTTCAATTTCAAAACATAGATTCAATCCTATTAGGATATCTTTGCAAGTTTTTATTTCTTATAAGAATAAAAAAATTATATTTATTGTAAAATTGTGTAAAACATTGCAGTAAAGGTCTTAAATAATAACTTGGTAACAACAATTTATCCATTTCGGACATACATACTTCTACATCTTTAAAATAAATAGTTACAATGTAGAATAGAATAGAAAATATTTGCGTTTCATATAAAATAATACAAATTAAACTAATAAAGATAATAAATTAGGAACTAATAAAATAATTTAAATACGACAACACAAAAATGGTGTAATGTGAGGGTGGTGCTTCTTCGGAATGTATCCTAATGCATGAATTAACTTTTGACAGTAAACATATTTCAATGGAAATAGATACATATTATTATGTACACCCAAGTTCTACAATTCAATAAAATCACCGATTTCGGTGGCATGACATATTTATCAATTTTATTGTATTTCTTTATCAATATACAATTATACTCATCTAACAGCATACAAACCAGAGAAGATTTGCCTGTGTCTGCATTACAGCGTGTATCTTAATAATCTATCTATTCTACGGAAATACTTCGATCTACATAAAACATTTTTCACATTTATAACATCGAGCTACATAAAATGAATTATCTATTGGCTGCCAATAGATCTACCTACCTATTTTACTTTAAAAACTATGGTTATTTGACGAATTCATTTCGGATGTAAGCGGGTAATACCTACAACCCCATGATTTTATAGTTACCCATCGCTATGGGATGAAACGCTGGTGTCAAAGCCAATTCAGAAATTAGGAGGATAGAAAACGATTCCAAAGAGGGCAGTGAGGATGGGGGCAGCTCTCGGTGGTGTAGGAGCGGAGCAGTAAGCGCGGGGGTGTTGAGTGCAAGCCACCACGTCCTGGGCCAGCACCCAGGCCATCCGCTTGAGGAGGGTGCTGGCTGCTGCGGTGCAGGTCCTCCCTGCCTCAGTCACGCACATCATGAAGGCATCTCGGGCACTGGGGAACACAATAAACCTTTTGAAACTATCACTGATGGTTCAAATATCAAAGCGCTTTATTTCCTTTAGACCTGAGGGCTCTTGGAAACGTCACAAATTTCAAATTGCATAAATTAAACAAGGAAATAAAGTGATCACTTTGATTTTTTGTTCACTTTATTCTTTATTAACACAAAAATCATTTAGTCTAGGGTAAATCGTTATGTCTGCCTATAAAAACTTACTCGAAGTGCCTTCAGTTATTTCGTGATCATGGCGTATGAAACTGTGCCGAAATATTGGAAAACTCAAAAATCTAATCATAATAAATATCCCGTTTTAAATGACGTTACTGGGGAACACAGTTTGTTATAAATATGGGTACTCTGACTGGTTTCGAGATGAGGGAATACAGAGTGCATCTGTGTTTGCGTACACACTTGTGCACTATATTATGTCGTACGCACTTGGCTAGTGTCTCTTGAAACTGGCTGTCGTGGCCAAAATTCTGCTAAAAGGTCATTATTTGGTACTTTGACTTTTAGATCAAGATCAAAAACGAAAACAAACTACCCCCTGATCGACGACCGATGTGGCGCGGTGGGCGAAGGTTTGCCTGCGACGCAGGAGGTTGCGGGTTCGATTCCCGCCTCGGAACAATTGTGTGTACGATCTGCAGATATTTGTTCCGGGTGTTCTGGTCGTTTTCTATGTATAATAAAAAATATCTATCTATGTAATATATAGTATTATGTATATCAGTTATCTAGTACCCATAACACAAGCTCTGCTTACCATGGGGCTAGATAATGCTGTGTGAATTGTCCAGCATTATTTATTTATTTACTTAAAATTCCCTTTTTTGCTGTTGATGCTAACGCTCAAAGTCGTATGCACGCCTCTATCTTTTTCCTCTGTCAAGTATTATACATATATGTAACTAGTTTCTGCCAGTTGCGTCTATGGAACCGTCTATAGTTTATTCCTATCCCATGGGAACTGTTTTATGGGATCAAAAGTAGCCTAACTTTGATTATAGGCTAAGAGCTACAATGTGCAATTTAAACCTGATCCGTTCAATAGTTTTGGCGTGAGGAAGGCATCCATACATCTAACTATAAAAATAATAATAATATTCGTTTGATTCAATCAGCCGGTTCATAAATCAGAAGGAATTTCTGAACAATATATACTGAAACAAACAAGGAACATCAACGGCTTAAAAGATTACTATGAAGTTTAGTCTGTTGCTTTTATAACGAGTTGGTATCTAGCTTGCTAGATAGGTAGATATTAACCGTAGAGAACCGTCCATTTGATGAAAGTTGTAGTAATTTTGATCTTCAAGCATCCACTCAACAAAGCTCGCCAAAGAACCTTTCAAATTCAATGAACCTCTTGTCCCGGTCTATAAGAAACACATATTTTTTCCAACAAAATAACTTGGAGAAATCGGAAAAAATGTAATTACGCTACGGATGAAGCGAGACGTGGCGTGACAGTTTGCTAGCTCGACGAGCAATAAGTAGAAATTTATATTTGTATCGAAAATGGAAATGGCCATTCTGAAAATAAAAATACCTTCACAAACTCAAATCGACATTGGATTCAATTTGAAACGCTAAATGAGGGTGTGTCCAAACACAACCTCGAAACCAATTTCGATTACTAGAATAATGTTAACGGAATGCAAATCAATCCCTACAGATCATATGAAATTAATTCCCACTAATCAGAGTGTTTTAAAACTTAACCATTATAAAATTCATATGGTTCATAATACTTATGCTGGCCATGGAGTGAGGCCTTTAAAAATGTAGATACTTTAATTTTTATTTTCATCGTTATCATTTTCACCGCCCTTTACCAGCCCACTGCTAGGCGTATGGCTAACCAGATAAAAGCTTTCATGGCTCAAGAGCCATATCGCCATACTTTACCATACAAAATAACCCATAATGCCTTGGTATTATTTTGTTTCTATTAATAAATTGAATCATCTCATCTCAGATATTGTCTGCCTGCAACTGTTGAGAAAATGAAAATCTGAGTATCTGACATGCATGCAGCTGACTATACTACGAATTTGGTATATAAGTGTACGTTTAGTAAACGTTTTAGTAAATGATGGGTACAAAATTGAAAAATATTTTAGTGGTTTAACACGTCGATTGCTGAAATCACACCGTATGTGTTTTCTACAAGTGACTAATATACGTAAATCCACACCAGCGCAGCGGTTGAGAAAATACAGATCTCTGTGACTCGGTACAGCCGTAATATGTTTTTCGAACGAAACGCATGTGCGGCGCAACACAACCGCTGTGTAGAGCGACAGCACGAATGGCTTAGGTTAAAAAAAGATCGCAGTCGAAAAAATATCGCAGCCGAAGTGTTAAAAATACATCAGGCATGATTGGATTCCAGGCAGCCTGCAGGCATTCACTCGAAGTAAGCATACCTACCAGTAAGCCGACGGAATCTTAGGTATTACACCGGATGCAATGGCGACAGATAAAGTGACGGGTAGCGATTCCAATAAGGTATGCCAGACTTGCTCTTGATGTAATATAATTTTACATTTTACCTTTCTTTCGGATATTACCAGGAAAATGGACAAAGAGAAACGCTTTTTTTCAACGTGAATATTAAAAAGACAGAAGTCGGAAGCCTTATTTTTCATAATTTTCGATCATCCGTGACAAGTCAGAGTTATTTGAAAAATGATTTATATTTTTATTCAAAACGTTAAGAGTATTTTATTGGCATAGTTAATGATGTTTTTGTGATGTGAAAACGAGGTACTTTTTCGAGAAGAACCCTGCTTGATAGAGTCCGGTGGTAATTATAATTTCAAAGCAGGTAACCTGCAAAAGACTCTCGAAGTTTACTTTTGACAGCCAGTCAGCCACACGATTTGTTTTACATCAGGAAATTGTTAATATGAAAAATAATTATGGTGTGATGTAAAACGCGGACAAATAAATCTTTGTAAAATAATGTGTTTCTATAATACACGAAATTTTCTTTTAACAACTTATTTTAATGACATTTTTTCTATACCTGCCACGGTAAAACCTGTATCTAGATTCTAGCTAGAGGTAGTATTTTTTGTTTTGTATGTATTTATCCAAAACTTAAAGTAATTCTTTAATAAAATAGACGGAGATTAGGCTTGCGTGACGTGTTCGCGGTCACAGCACTGTGTCACACAATATTTAACAAGACGCTGTTCAAAATAGGTTAGTACGTACGTTACTTGGTATTGGTTCCTTATGGCATCCATTTAATTAATTACGAGACACATTTCATCATAATACACGGAACGTCCATTATATCGGGTAAGGTAGGGTCAAAATTCCAGAGAGTCATGCAGGTTCCCTTTTTGGGTGTTAATCCAGGTTTTTTTTTTTTCAATTGTACCTATGCCTTCAGCTACACTGAATCCGATTTGAGATCTCTTCTTCTATAATTATTGTTAACAATTATAAATAAATATATAATAAATTGTATTACGGGGCACTTTTTTATTGTACCTAAATAGAAAGCCAGAGCGGGAACAAATATTGAGTTATACGTTACATAGCATAACTCCCTACTTCTTCGTAGGTAAACATTTAGCGCAATAACTCCCTGTGGGTGCCATACAAATAAAACGATTGCTTTTGGAATGTAATGTGAAATAGTTCTTTGGAATTCCCAGTACAGGCTATTTTTGTGGTTCCTCGAATCGTCCTAGTAATATTATAAAGTAAAAACGTGTCTGGATGTGTTTTAAGTATATCAGTCATCTAGTACCCAAAACAATATATGTATGTAGCTCTCCTTAGATTAGTCCTAGATGATGCTGTGAAAATTCGTTCTTTATTTAGTTCTGTATTGTGTAAATAATTATTACATCATCATCATCAGCCTATAGCAGTCCACTGTTGGACATAGGCCTCCCCCAATGAGCGCCATAGCGCCCTGTCTTTAGCTTGCCGCATCCAGCATCTATGTACCTGCAGTCTTTTTTGGCAGGTCGTCATCGCACCTGGTAGGAGGGCGTCCTACACTACGTTTACCGAGTCGTGGTCTCCACTCAAGAACACGTTTGCCCCAGCGTCCAATAATTATTACATAATTATATTATTTTAATTTAGAAATTGATAATTTACATTATGTGTACATTATAGTGGCAAACATGTGGCAAATAAATGATATCCATCATTATTATTATGCTTAAACCAAAAAAATAGAGGGAATATGTTAGAGCGAAAACTTTTGTCTACGCTTGGAAATGATTTCTTGGTAGCTTGTAATTATTGTATCAAATGCGGCGCTAAATTGCATGTGGGCCAATTTGAGGAGATTACGTTTGGCTAAAGAAGGTTCATATTCCTACATATCTCTCTAAAAATACTTTAGAGTGTATTTTTTAGATTTAACTCTAAATAAATGTGGATGACGTGAGAAAGGAGAATGATAGCAGAAAAGATGATGATTTATTCTTAACTTGTTTCTGCCCGCGGCTTTGCGCGCGTTGTTTAAGGTGATTTCTATCCCATGGGTGATTATGGTGTGATTTATGGAATAAAAATTTGCCAACTTTATTCATTAATTATGTTTTATTCCAGGCCGATCCGTTCAGTAGTTCTTTCTTGAAGAGATAACAAAAATTAAAACTTTCGTATTTATAACTAGTTTCTGTTTAAGTTATTTCAATCCCGTAACTTATTTATGAGTTTTAAAGTAGACTATGTTTTAATCCAAGCCTCTACTTGTGTGCAAAATTTCAGCCTGATCCGTTCAGGAGTTTTGGCGTAAAGAGGTAACAAACATCCAATATTCATTCACATTTATGAAACTAGTGTGGTATTAGTAATATGACACTAGATTCATAAATGCGTATTTCATATTATATAATAATTTTATAAATCTGTACCGTAGGTAAACACCTACAATACAATACAATACAAATACACTTTATTGCACATCAAACACAGAAGAACAAAAACAGTAAAGAACAAATAAATACTGATTATAGACACTATTATCACTATTCATAAACATAAAATATTAACTATGTATTTGAAGTCGAAGAAAGAAAGTGTTCATAGACCATATCTTCTATACTAATATTATAAAGAGGAAAGGTTTGATTTTTTGTTTGTTTGTTTGCTCCGAAACTACTAGACCGATTTGAAAAATTCTATCACCGTTAGGAAGCCTAAATATCCGAGTTGAACATAGGCTATATTATATTTTCAAAAAAGTAAGGGATCCTTACTAAAACTCCAATAATGTAACCCAAGGTGTGAAAAATGTACCTATAAAATTCCTTGCATATCAATACGCCATTTTTTCTAAATAAACGTGGTTGCCTAGCAACGCTCTTGTGACAACAAAGGTTTGATAACAATTTACTGTATGGAAACTCTTATGTTATGTTACCCTTTTTTGATTGTATCTGTAGACACGATAATAATTTGTTGTGGTTGTGTTTGTTCATTGTTATTCTTTCAGATTATTTGCGAAAACTGACTATACCCAAATCATAAGTTCTCTATCATAATGGTTGAGACAGACTGGCGAGAAATATTGAGCTTCTCACAGCGAGAGCTCGGGCAGGCTGATAAAGAAACTTTGCAAAGGTCTATCATGGATGGAAGCGGACGATATTGAACTCAACTTTTCAGAACTGAAAATACTGTTTAGACTCGCTCAAGATATCTTAAAATACAAAAACGAGCTGATATGTTCCCATTTTAAATACCCAAGTGACATCCTTTATCCTACTTAATATTATAAACGCGAAAGTTTGTAAGTATGTATGGTAAATAATAAAAATAAAAAATACCCGTGCGAAGCCGGGACGGTCCGCTAGTGTTTAAATATAGGGAGAGATACGGTACAGATTTACTTCCGACATTCCTTTAGAAAATCTGCCAGTTTGGGAAAAGCTGATCATGAGATTTGTTCAAAACGACGTTAGTACAATATAAAAATCAGTTCCAAAAGACCGGAAGCTTAGTATACTCGTACATCGGAGCCGGATACATTCGCAATACAAGTCGTTTACCAATCTCCTTCACGAAATCGAAATGGGGCATACTTAAGTAGTTTTTAAATATTTTTTTGGTTATACAGTTATTTGGAAACGTATTATTAGTTTGCATAAAATTAAAGACCTATGTTATTTTGAATTAAAAAACGTTTTCGATTTTGTTACGCACAATTCTTACATATGTTCAGTCATGATAATGTAATTTGGTACCTACTGTTGACTATATTATTATTAATTAATTGATTAAATTATCCCGGTTTAAAATTATTCTGGTAAGAAGATTAAAATACGTAAATTAATTGAAAACGACTGACTTTTTGTTAGTAGATAATTGTTAAATAAATATATTAAATAGCTACTGTCATTTTACGTTTTTTTTTTATTGAGAATAGAACTATGTACTATTCTCGTTTTTTTTTGTTTGTTGTCGATTTTTTGCTTCCCAGTACCATTGTACCTACTCGTACCACGATACTCTAGCGACACAGGTATCGCTTTCGATTTGTACTGGAAGCGACAGAATGGCGAATAAATTCCAATACATTTTTCGTTTTCGTGAAAGAGGTAAATGACCGCATGCTACTATGGTTGGCACTTAGTAGTTTTATGCACGGTTCGCGGCGTAGCGTTTTCGCCACGGCTTACGCTACGCGACGCTACGATTACGCGTGCTACGAAACAAACTTCTTTTTCGGGTTGATTTCGTATCGCGCAATTATTTAGGCTGAGTTTTGTGTTGAACTCTATTTAAGTATAAATGATTCAGAATAACATTTTGAAAGTTCATCCCAGCATAACTTTTTTAAGCCTTCGTTCGCCCGCTGCGCCATAGAGGTCGTTATAGCAAGCCCGGCTTAAAAAACCAAGTTCCTGAGCCTTGAATTCGGCTAGTCGACAGTATCATATTGCCGAGAGGTTCTATTTTTGTATGAATTGCGGTAGAGGCACGGTGCCAAATCCCATCCCAAAATTGAATATCACATCGTCGAACGATACTATCCATTTAGAGAACCCGGGCTCTGCCAGTGCAGATACGTCAGGTAGACATGAAATGGCTTACCAGCAAAGCTCAGCATTCCTGTCGAAGTAGGTGAGTTGTTGAGCGCGTTCCCTGATCTCCCTCACTGCGTCTTGCAGCTGATCCACGCACTGCGTCCAGTCTGGAGAGACGCGGCTCCAGCACATCGGCTCTCGCAGAAATTCTGGCGGAATCAAATAAAGAACATTGCAATCAAATAACAGAAACCAATTAGTAGTGGTATCTAAAATGGAAACAATTGGATATTTGTGATCGCAGAATTCGTAGAAAAGTAGCAAAGTAAACGCAGAAACTGATCCCTATCAATATCAGTAGGAAGCGACCCCAAGACGCTGGCATGTATAGCAATGCTGATAATTGCACAAATATAATGGATACCTATAGGTACGTAAAACTAGAATTCACCAAAAGAAGTCCTTTCAAAATAAATACAATGAACTCTAGTCTTAGTTTAGAATTTCTAATCTTAATCTTTCTGCACATGATATTTTTTATGTTTTCTAGAACTACACGAACTGCTGCTACCTGCTATTGTTAGATGCTCTTTTTTGCAAAATAATACCGAACTAGTGAATTACATTAAATATTAATCATATAAAAAAAAAACAAAGAACGCTGCAGTGGCGGTATTGATTGCCTAAACACTTTTATCATCATACAAACTAACCTAGGTTACTCACTATTAACGTTAGTATATACTACTAACGTTAATAGTGAGTAACCTAGGTAGTTATTCTGTGCTATTATCCAATCCAATATAGTGTTCCTGGGATCAATCCAAACATGGAATAGGAGCACCTAAAGTTATATATAGTTTCAAAGTACCTTCTGACTAGTTCTGACGTTGCATAATTTGGGAGTCAGACGTTGGGGTAACGCCTTACAACTTTTATTCTACTACATTAATGACGATATTACTTAGTTTTCTACAATTCATTTTCGTTTCAAGGGATTACCTTTTGGGAACTATGTTGAAAATGAAAAGTTGCGACTTCAATGCTGCCCTTATTTTTGTCGCTAATGAATCTGTTGGATCGGTTAACCGGACTGCAGTGACCTCACAACTTTTCACGTCAACTATCGAGAAAATATTTTGTAATTTATAAAATATTGATAAGAAATATTGAAACTCATTTGGTCAGCAACCATGGAAGGCAGAATGCTATAAACCTCTTTGAAACCGCGAACGAACGATTTTTTTTTAATTGAGTGCAGTTCACAGAGTCTGATTTGCAGTCGTCACAGCCAAAATTTATACATAATGGGTATTTTTTTGCTTTGTTGGAATTAGATAAAGCAAGGTTGGAAACAATACATAGAATTACCGTGAGTTCTTTGAACAAAGCCTGATAAAATATAATGTAAATGGGTAAGTGGTGGTTTATTTAAGTTAATTTCTATTAATAAGTTGTCTTGATAAAATAAAATAATTTAATTTAATCAATGGAATGTGATAATTGAAAAAATACAATTCGATTCAATGAATACCTAATCCGATATTGGTTTCCAAGAAAAGCTTCAAAGAAACCTTTCTAACTTTCTTAAATAAAAGCTACTTACCCTTAATCTGGATTTAATCTTGCTATTATATTTCCATACCTATCGAAATTCAGCACAATACCTACGAAACAGTTTATAAGCCGGCTAGGCTTACAAACTTGTACCGATAAAGATACGACCTATCACAATCTTGGTTAGAGTACAAAATCTAGAATATTATTCTGTTTAGGCAAAACAAAATGATTTTTTGTAAAAAAAAATGTGGTGTCAGATTCTCATGAGGTAGAAAGACCACTGAAAAGAAACCCATCGTAGGTACTCCCTAGGCGAGATGCACTTTGTTGACAAATCTGGCAGAATTAGTCCCCGCAAGAAGTTCCGTGTGTAACCAAAAAATCATATCAAAAGTTTGGTGTTGTTGTTAGAAATAAAAAAAAAATAAGTATCGCAAGAGATTTGCAAGTAAGTGCATACACTAGTCAAACTCGATGTAGAATGTTTGTAAACAACCTACGACACAAATAATTGAAACTCACTTGCTTGGCGTGGAAAGGTTCAGAAAAAAAAATAGTAGTAAGCAAGTAGTAAAATACGATACAAAAATACTTCTTAAGCAAGCAATAGTAAGCAATATTTATTGAAGGAAGGCTATCAAATCGACAAGTAATGTTAATTGCGTATAAAAAGACTCAGGCAACAGAGTGAATGTTAGGTTAAGTATGGGTGGTTTGTTTACAAACATTGTACATCGAGTTTGGCTAGGTTATAGTTGTGTGCTTGGCGCCTGCTGGTGGTCATAAAAAAACAGTACGAGATGTCGAAAGGCTCGGCACGCTCTTGTTGGAATACCTAGTAATATTATTTTATCTTTATTTACCTTGCAACATAGAGGAACAGGAAAAACACGCTGCTTTTACAGCAGAGGGATTCAACAATTTTCTTATATGTTTGTTTTGTCTAGAACTGCTGTTGATCTATTGTAATAACTAATTCTTAGTCTAATAAATTTTACTGTTAAATATATTAATAATTTTAAGCTTTAATTTAGTATATCTTGTTACGCAAATATGTACTTAAATATTGTTAATAATATATTATTGGTAAGAGCGGGGTCTCCTACCACAAGCAAATTTTGCTTAAAGGGCTATTTATGTTTATTTATTTATTTGTTTTATTGTTTTCCTCATTTATTTTATTTATTATCAAATTACTAGTGCATACTCGATGGTTAACTAGTTAGAGTTTGGCTACCGAATGTTGGAATTGGATATTTTTATTAAATTATTTAAAATAACAGAATAAATCAATTGTAGAATATATTTAAAGCTTCATTCAAATTTTGAAAATTTTTAGAAATTACTAAAATGTGGAGTGCGTACGATAAATCACTTTTTCAGTATCAACTCTCAATAGCGAAACTCGGGACTCATAGCAATTTGTTAGTCAAAGTCAAAAATCATTTATTTCTTTAGGCTTACAAAATAAGCACTTAGACAAGTCATATTTGTCATCCATGTTCAAGACGGCTACCACGCTATACGTAACGCGTTATCAGCGTTATCAGCGTTATTACGCTAATTTTAGTGCGAATAACGCATGTTAAGGCGCATTTTAACGCGAATAACTCGTGAAACGGCGGTCATACATAAAACCGATGCGACAGCTGATACCGCGCGTTACGTTATCTGTTAAATAGCATGGTAGCCCCACTGGCCTCAGTGTCACACCTGCCTTACATACCCAGTGTCACACCTGCCTTACATTCCCTTACCGATACTATAGCACACGGAATTATTATACACATCACAAAGGCTTAGGGCTGATAATCATATTGACTAACCCTTTCGTAGAGCGGTCTCATTAGTGCATAGGAACTGCATGAGCGCGCGAGCGCCCCCTATCTGCTGCTGCAGCAACTTCTGTCCGTCGGTCGGCAGGCACCGCTTGATCCACTTGTCCATACACGACATGCCGGTTTGGAAAGCTCTGTGGAAAAATATGCTTTTATTTTTGGAGTTTCGTAGCTTATTTTAATTTTTAACCGACTTTAAAAAAGTAGGTTTCCAGTAGTTCCCAAGTTCGGTTTTATGTATGTTCGTCGATGTTCCTGTCAATCACAGAGCGATTTGGATGATTGTTCCTTCCCTCCAATCCGGAGATGGACCATAGAAATCAAGATTTTTTTTGCAATTTTAAGCCAGTTCTTAGTTTTATAAAATAATCAAATTATGTAGGTAGGTTTTAACAATGAGTCATAAAAAAATTCTTTCATGTCCTAGCAGCCAAAAAACTCTGATTGATCCTCCAAAATAAGATAAGAAACCTTATTATTGTTTATTTATTAACTTGTGCATTGCATGAGTAATCTTTACCTATTCATAAGGGTAATCAAGTCGCATTTTCCCATACAAACGTGGAAGGATAAATACAATACTGTTGACCACCCAGAACTAGGGATCATATCAATTTATATCGTCATTATCTATGTTTGTTATACCCAAAACCGTAAAAAACAATCTTCTGAACGTTCGTATTTCAACACGGATTTGCCGGCCCAACTTTGGGCGAAAATAAATAATATACTAAGAAAGAAAGAAAATATTTTTATTTACCTTAAAAACTACCATACACAACAAACTTAGACTACGCAAATTAATACTACATAATGTTACAAATTAGTGTGCGTAGCAGTGTTCATGGCAAATATGGCCTTCACTCAGCATTGTGCTGGGTGCCCACTAATGTGTCCACTCAGCGCTGATTTTCAGTGAAGTCTTAAATAACGCCAGTTTCGACATTATTTATTTAAGTATTCAAAAGTTAATTTTGAAAAGATATACTCAATATTTTTTTATAATAACCATGGTGCTATTGTGCATTTCATCCTAAGTACCCTTTCACACACTGTGTCAGGTGAGATAGCATACAGGCCTCGCCTAACGACGAGTTCGCGCCGATTGATTAAAACTCATTTGATCTTATACAATTACTTAGCGTTCCTACAAAGAGGTACTATAACATGAACTTCAAACAATTACATATTACCCAGCTAACTTTACCCTTAGACGTTTATCTCTTTGGGCTTCCACTGAGCTGTTGAACTTAGGCATTGTCTTTCCACAAACTTGGGTCTCAGTAGAGTTATAGGTCACGTAACCCATCACGTATTAATATTATATGGAAGAAACCATTAACAGTTTTCAGGTTGAATTAAAAATAATATGATAGAATGTGGAAGTACTCACTTGTCTCTCCGTTAATATTGTTAGAATATTTCGTGCCCATGTATAGTTTTATGGAAGATACTCGTATAAGGAAAATATATGAAATAAAAAATTTCAGCACAAATTGTGTTGTTGAAAGTTTAAAAGAGAGGTCAAGTGGATATCAAATGAAAGGTACATTGTAGTTTTGTACATTTTTAACCAGTTTTTGAAATTATTGTAGGTTTCATACTATTTAAAGTATTTTGAAAAATCTATATATATAAAAGAAAGTCGTGTTTGTTACAACACTTATAACTCGAAAACGGCTGGACCGATTTAGCTGAAAATTGGTGGAGAGGTAGCTTACAACCAGGAGTCTAACATAGGATTTACCGTTTAAACCATTTAACTTGACACAGATTTAACGGGGGCGAGGCCGCGGGGCGCAGCTAGTAATTGATAAAAGTTCGACGCACAGGTACACTCCCACTTGACGGATCTAGTTCTTAAATACCGTGTTACTAACGCGGTCTGTAATTCTGACCACCTGGATACTGCGCTCCGAAACCAGTTACGAAATATCTGCACCACACATCGCGTCCTTTTCTTTCCTCTTCTTGGACGTTATGGCTGAATCACTTAATTTTATTACATTTTGTGTTGAGTGGAAGGAAGCCGTAAACCTAGTAGGAATTACTCTCTATTTTATTACTGCATTGCTCCAACGGGATCGTTCTGAAGTACCAACAATTAAAAAGAACACTTATTTGAGCTGATTTGAATAGCCTGATGGCATCATCATCTCCAATCGGGTGGCAAATACCTTGATCGATGTTCATCATACCTAGAAGGGTGACGCATGACTGCTCTCGTTCAAGACTTGCCCCGAAATCAATCAAATCAAATCAAAATAGTTTATTGCTTTAACTTAAATTAATTAATATATTACAGTGGTATGGGACCCTCTTTTAAGTAATGTAATACCTGTGCTAGAGGGTCTCGCTCTGCAGCGCGGCTATCTTAAAGATAATTAAATTAAGTTTCATATTTAATATAGATACTTAAATATGTAACATTTAAAAGAAGAAATAGACTACAAAATAGGTTTTACCACGGGTATTACTCAGTTACCACGCAGCCTGTTCACGTTGAAATATAAATATATACTTACAGAACATACATAAGCTCTATAGGTAATATTGACATATACATAATTGTGTAAATGACGACCGTTGTGGCGCGGTGGGCGAAGGTCCGCCTGCGACGCAGGAGGTTGCGGGTTCGATTCCCGCCTCGAACAATTGTGTGTACGATCTGCAGATATTTGTTCCGGGTGTTCTGGTCATTTTCTTTGTATAATAAAAATATCTATCTATGTAATGTATTGTATTATGTACTCGTATATCAGTTATCTAGTACCCATAACACAAGCTTTGCTTACCATGGGGCTAGATAATGCCGTGTGGATTGTCCAGCATTATTTACTATTTATTTATGTAAAAGTTAGTATAATCCCCTAAAGATAACCGATTGTAGTACCTACATGTTAGGATTCTTAAAAGCATTAATATAGTTTAATGATTCTATAATATTTCTCAACAAACTCAGTTCACGAGTCTGACACCCACTGGGTCAGTATTATTTGGCACTCAGAATAATAAATGAGTGTCCATTTAAGGAAAACTTTTGCCATTACATCTGTAATTTCACACGCATACCCTTTGATCTCTCAACCGTGGACGCTCTACCATTTTAAAGGGCAACAATAGGTATAAAGCTTGATTTACGTTATTTCATTGTTTAAGTTTGTCATTCGAAATCAGCGGCCAAGCCACAATGCTGAATGTTCAAAACTCCTCATATTTCATTACCCTTGGAACCGCAAAAATATTTGCAGGTTAATTGTTGCCTATAAAACCAGAATTTTGTGGTAAATATTAAAATAGTGAGGACGAGGTCATTTATTTAGGAACCTTCACCATTTTCATTGTTTAAACGAAAATAATGAATGGTCGTCGCCTGAAATATTGGTGAAATTTAAGCCTCTGTTATTATGTGCGATAAATCTGCTTTTATAGCGAAGTGAGGAGAGGTGGAGAAGAAAGTTTATACCTTAGCCACTTTCTTAGCCCTTGTGCTTTCTCCGGTCGTTATTATTTTACGAAGTAACCTCTAAACGCCTGCGATTTATTTTCAAACGATACAATCTGTAACAAAATACCGTACTTTGCAATGCCGATTACATAAGTCTTATGTTTGAATCATAGCCAATATCCTCAGCCAAACCAAACAGGCCAACTCAAATCCTGGTCAGCAGGTGTTGCCTTACGAGTTTCGAGACCCGTATCAAAGTTATGACACTTCCGGAAATTATAGCTTACTTCCAAATCCGACTTTGACTCTTAACTGTGAAATAATAAATAAGGCACTGAGCGAGTTCAAAAGGCTAACTTGCTCTTGACTTGACTGATTCATTAATTAATCAAAAGGAACAGGAGACCCGCTCGTCAGGTTTTTTTAATGCTTTGAGCTTGAAACGTTCTATAGTTTTAATTGGAGGAGATTAATTTAGTAATTTACCTTTCCTTCTTTATATACTTGTTCTGTGCTTTTGCGCAAATTATAAAAATCGGAACCCTCATTAGTTTAGAGATTAACTTAAGCTGGATTAACTAAAGCTGGATTTCTAAATCGGGAGTGAACAGATAAAATAGAACAACAGATTAAGTTCTATTTCTGTATTTAACGGTAAAATACTTACTGGCAATGCGCGTCCAATTCCTCCTTGGTCCGTGGCAGCCCGACATGTGTCCGAGGGATCAAAGCCACGCATTCTTTCAGCTGGGCTGAGTCACAGCTGTCGACTTCCCCAAGTTCAGCGCCGCCGCCACCTGAAGCAAAAAAAATAATCATTACGGATACCGTAATGATTTTTTTTTTTTAATTTTTAACAAACCTTTGCTAGGAACTCGTACTATTTAGTTGACAGTATGACAACAAGGCTGAGAACTACTCAAGATAAGTCGACGCTAGAGAAAATATTATTTATTACAATCAGCACAAAGAAAATAAAACGAATAACTCAAAAACTACTCTTTTAAAAAAATAAACACATTGATTTATTATTTTTTTTAATTACACTTGTGACTAAGTAGAGAGAGAGTAGGTAGTTAGATGGCACATTTTTGTCAGCTCTTGATTATAGACCACTTAAGTCTGAATATTTAACTTTCGTCGATACGATGTAACGAGTCTACTCTTACCTGAATATAACAGACGACGTAGTACTTTCACTACATCAATAAAATGATGGAACATTTATTAGATTATACCCTTTCAGTGTAGCTTTTTTGTGGTTAGTTGAACGAATACCATAGGAGCGGGTTGTTATGTGGTCAGTTCTTACGTAGCTAAATAGACCCTTACTTTACGTCGTAACTTGAAAATGTACCTATACTTAACTCATTGCTAGACGATGACGATGTTGTCACGAAATTTTGCATAGGAAAAGTACGAAACAGATTCTGAAAATGAAACGGTCCTAAATACAATATTTAAAAAAAATATGTCTACGACGACAATTTTCCTTTAAAAATACTCGTAAGTTGTACGTGGGGGATAAAACTGCAGATTGATAACCCCAATTTCATTTGATCTTGTACAGAATTGGGCAAGCAACCTGTAGGTAGCGTTGAATAGGTGAATAGTCTTGAATCGGTCCCCAGGTTCAAATAAAAGCAAGAAACATTACCCAGAGTGGGATAATAAAGACTAACGAAAAATATATGATTAGGAAATATAGATCGTACCTTCGATATACTCAACTGGAGGTACATACATCCGAGTGAATAAAGATGGGATGGCATTTTTATCTCCTGCTCGGGAAGCGGCGGATTAATTTAGTCCGTGATATAGAAGGCACGTTATTACTGTCGTACTAAAATGCGAAAGGGATTTTTTTTAGCTGCAGCTCTGAGTTAGAAGAAATCAATAGAAATCCATTTTATGCATATTACTTTTTTTTTTGAGTTTCATATGACAACAATCAGTTATCAATGATGTTATTTAATTCACTGAACTTCTGAAAATCTGAAGAACAAACAGTGAAGCGATAGATTGGATTATCTAATAAAAGGAAATATTATGGTAATAAGGTCCAATCTCAACGTTGCAATTGAATGCGATTCACAGATTGCAGTTTGGGGTTCTTAACCGTGTTTAGCGTATATCACACGTTGATCCGGTTCAAGCAGAACGTAGTAGTTTAACAAACGGTGAATACAGACCTTGATCTAAAAGCCGTGTTCTTATTTTACCAGGTCTACTTTGAAAACGAACGAAGTTAACGGGTGGCTTACCAAGTGGCTTCGCGCGCGTCACTAACTCACACCTTTCGTTTCTGATCTCTAAGAAATAGAAGTCAGAATCATGTTCAAAGTAAATACATCGAAAGAACGGATCGGCCGTCCATATTTTGTGCCCTCCTATGTCATCCGTGAACTTCGCTCGATTTTCAAAGTAGTCCTGTCTTGGGATTCAAACACACTGCAAAAACTTTGACACTTTTGATGAACGAAATTTCATGATAAACAAGAAAAGGAATTCCCTTTCTTATTTGTTGTTTGTGGTGTTTATTACCTTATTGGCTTGTGTAATGGTGTTTTGTGATTCGAAAACATTAGGTTGCGTTTTATTTCTTCTTGCAAATGCTTGTGAAAGGGTATTTACTTCTATTTGGAAGTAGGGTTATCTTACATCATCCGGTCTTGGGATTGAGAATATTTTGCGCTATTAAGCTTTATGTCTGCGATAAGTCTAGACAATAATGGGTGTAGGAATGTAGTGGTAATTGCTATCTAGGTTTACATCCAGCCTCAGCAAGCTTTTATTGCTGTGAAGCTTCGGTATTATGTAAAATATATACGAAAATATATATATATTTATAGTATAGTTATAGAAGTATAGCATAGCATACATCAATAATAAACAGTCTCGCCCAACAATCGTGTCCAAACTTTTTGATATGAAGCAGTATCGAGTGTCTCTTGCATGGCATAAAATACGATTTATTTACAATGGATTTATTTTTGATTGATGGATGTTTTTCCATTTTTGATGGATGTGGACCTTTTTTTATGGATGGTCACACATATTTTTCTTAACGCTATCGAAGACCAGTGCTGTTAGTAATAATAAATGTTCCTATGTATATTCTCTGCCTATGCTTAGTTGTTGGAGAGTACGAAAGAGCAAATTTGATTACCAGTAAGGTTACTTCATTATTATACCAACTTTTGCTTTGTTGCTCTTAAAACTAAAGGTA
Source organism: Eupithecia dodoneata (assembly GCA_947044415.1). Lineage (NCBI taxonomy): Eukaryota > Metazoa > Arthropoda > Insecta > Lepidoptera > Geometridae > Eupithecia > Eupithecia dodoneata. Next base: position 6,788,942 of record OX345665.1, read on the forward strand.
GAGTCCAATGCAAACAAAAAGTTTAGGGTCGGTTCCCTATAGACACCGCGGCTGTTCTTGTTTTATTTATGCTATAAAGCTCCGATGCCTTTCTATCAGGTACTTATTTGATAAATCACTCAATTTATTCAACGCTAAAAACTGAACATAGCATTTTCGTCATAAACGCTTTGTATTTGAAGGAAAGTACAATTAAAAACGCTTTTGAAAGATTAGTCAAGTTATTCTGCTCTAGTCACGAAAGAACGGCCTTCTTCGTTTTTTACCAGACCGGAATATACATAATGTATATATATATTTTCTCAGTATTTATAGTGTCTCTCCTGCAGTGAGACACTATAATTAGTATATCTTACTACTTTAATTAAACGCCAGAAACAACATCACATAGGTGATGTTGTTTCTGTTTTATTTTAATTTTTGTTTATTTCCTACGCAATCAGTTTTACCTATTACTTTTAGGTAAATGAACACGTGAACCCCTCATTTCTTGTGTAATGTAAGTATTTTAACAATTTATTTCATTAGTCCTTCCTTTCCCGCCGTTAATTAATTTTACGAGACCCTCTAAAAACAGTTATTACTCCCAAGTGACGTTCTTGAAAAATATTATAAAGACGAAAATGTAACTTTCCTCGCGGTATTACGATAACGTCATAAAACTTTTTGGATCACGGATGTAGCAGATTGAAAAAGTGAATGGATATTCAAACTCGTATGTTCGCAAATAACAATAAGGGCCAAAGTTCTTACCCGCAAGATACGACACGATAAAAACCTACATAATGTAGTCCCAGCCAAACGTATAATAACAAATCCATTTCTTACAACGCACAGTTTTAATAATTTCATAAAATGTCGTCGGCCTCGAGGGTTGGGTACGATATAGAATAAAATAAAAAAATACTTCTAGTAACCAAGTCTAGTCTAAGAGTCCTGTAACCCTACAGGACTCTTAGACTAGATTTGGAAAAGGAAATAAAGCACTTTGATGTTTCATAAGCACCTCATTTGCTTTTATCTCATGGGGCTCATAATCCCCACGCTGGGCTTGCGGGTTGGGGATCGCAATTAGGTTGTAATTGTTCTACAGGGGGTGCTGCTGCCCACCCCCGGTGCATATAAGTTGTCTCTTACTACAGTTTACGACGGGAAGAGTTGGGGCAAATTCTATACTGGTGGTACCGGCTCAGATCGGCTAACCCGCTCACATTCTCATTATAATAAGAATAATTTGTTGACGATGTAGCATGAGATGAACCAGTACCTAATATTCGGCACTCGTGCCAGCTATCCAATAGTCTAGTCTCAGGTAACGACGCTCGTAAGCGACCATTACCGCAAATTGTTAAGATGTTGGAGCTAATCACATCCGAGGCTCTAGGTATTACTATTTTACCGTTTGTTGGTAGAACGTATTTACATAGAAAGCATCGACTTAATAAGATTGCAAGTAATTTTTTTTATTGAATAATTTTTATGATCTTTAATAGCAGTAACTGTTTTTTTATCTCTTCTCCATAAAATCCCTTATAGTGTTTCCTTCCTACACAAAAAACTTGTGTAAATGATAATAATAAAGTAATGTATAAAAGTAAAGTCGACTGTATCAACATGTACCTAAGTGGAATAAATGAAGTGAAATTCGAAATGAATGCTTCAGAGAGATGAAAATTAGAATTCTATTTTAATAGTCACCGTCATTAAATCGCCGTTATTAAATCGGAGCAACAAATGCTGTTTTCGATTTATATGTTTATATACAAAAGGACATTTTATTAAATTCATTATAATTTAATAACATTTCATTAAATTCATTATAATTTAATAACATTTCATTAAATTCATTATAATTTAATAACATTTCGTTTAATAAATATATATTATAATACCAAAATTAAATTGAATCTATCCGCTGTAAGGCGCCCACTGTACTTTTATGTTTCATGTTAATGCCTATGTTTTTTTGTTTAATTTTGTGGTGTGCAATAAATTATGTATTGTATTGTGTAGAAATAGCTATTATAATATTAGTAAGTATAAGTTTTATAATATAAGTAATATATTCTAATATTTGAGAGTATCCCTATACTCTCAAATATTAGAATATTTTACAATTTATCGTTGTAATACAATTGAGCAATGAGAAGATTGTATACATACTCGTAACATACCAAAATATTAATTTTATAATGTTTTTCTTTTAAGATTTCCTTTTACATTTTATATGTGCATGCATCTTATGAAATAATTTAATCTACAAGTTACTGGCGATTTCCACACAACAACACGTGTCCCAAGGTAACCACAGACAGATATTGTTTATGTAGGTAGATAGTTTCATGTCGCTGCGCGTTAGGTGCGTTGGTAAACATCCTGCAAGATGATCGGGAATAAACCATACCTCTTCTAAGTATTACGAACCGTATTTTCCAATCGTTTATGTAGGTACGTCTTGTATTCAAATGTACCGACTTTTGAATTACAAATAGCAATTTAAGCAAATATCGGCCTTGTCATCTTATCGCAAACATGCATTTCATAAATCTCTCGATAATAACCAGAGATTATTATAATTTCGTAGAATTTGATTTATGATATACAAATACAAATACAATACAAAAATTCTTTATTGTACACCATAATCAAATTAATCATTACAAAAATACATTAAATGCGACAGGTACAATGGGCGGCCTTATCGCTTAGAAGCGATCTCTTCCAGGCAACCTTTGGATGGAAAGAATTATATGAATTTAAGAAAAGGCAGGGGGTGTACCACAGGTTATCTAAATAAGAATACTAAAAAAACAAATCATAAATATTACAAATTCCAAAATAAATAATACACTACTTAAATACATAAATAAATAAAAAGTAAGTACCAATATTCATTCTTTTGGCAGGAAAAACTCCTTGACGTGAGCTTTAAAAACAGGCAAGGATATAGTTTTTCTAATGGACTCTGGTAGTGCATTCCACAACCTTATGGCCTGGATGGAGAAGGATTTGTCGTAGATATACATATAGTAATTGAATATTGGTTTACCTATAACCAAACCATAGTTACATTGTCCAATCATAAATCAAATTCCCATGCACTATGATTAGTGATATGAATACCAATGCGGAACAGTATCTGTAACAGCATCCAATATGAAACTTTGTTATTCGGTAATTAGCCTAATCAACCAAACTAGCATTTTATGTCTTAATAGTTCGGTTGTACATGGGAACCGGTTATCAGGACACTTTCGCGAATGACACTTTCACGAAGTACATTAGAGCGAGAAGACATTTGCGCGAGTACACATTTGTGGTCATTATTTATGATGTGATCCCGTGAACCGAGCTGTTGAGTCCTTCTTGTATTAGTTATAGTTCGATTATACATATGAACCGGGTATCAGGACACTTGCGCGAAAGACACGAAGTACATTAGTGCGAGAAGACTTGTGCGACATGCGACTTAAAATGCTGTGACTGTTATATGAGTTAAGGCTATGCAGTGTTTCTCTAATTCTTACTTTTGCTTTAACGGGTAAGATGCTTATTTTCAGGATTATTTCTGATTTCAATGGACCGCCGCGTATCTAATTAGGTATAGGTAACTAACACGTCCTGAAATTTATATGACTAGCATGGATTTGAGTAAATTTTTGTATGGAGGCAGAATTGAAGTTGTCTGCCCCACACGCGCGTAGCTTGGCACGATTACCGGTTACAGGAAAAAAGTGCATAAGTGGACAAGTCTTGAAGCCACGGCCGCACAGCAAGATGGTAGGTTGTCTGGTTGCTTTAATTCTAACTTAGCGTGTGTTTATATAGACGCTAACCACGTGGCGTAGACTTCAAAATTTGTAAACAGGCATATAACAGACAGCCTCGCTACGTTCATTCGACTAGCTTATGGAGATGATAAATGAAAATTATTCCCTTATGTCTATATACTAGACATTAGAATAATTTTCTCGGAAGCCGAAATTTAGCTGTGCACTTTTACAGCTTTTATAACAGTTATGAAAGCTGATGCATAGCTAAAGTTCTGCGCGTTCTTTCCTAGATTTCAACGAATCCGCAATTCAGATTTTCGATTGGCTTTTTACTGACTGCTCGTTAGAATGGTTAGTTTTCTTTTTTCATAAACTTTCTGCTCTGATTGATTCACATCCATAAACTTTTTATATTGGAAACATGTGATGGTAAAACTTTTGAAACTATCATGGTTATTAATACTAAAGTCATTTAAAACGGGATATTTACCATGATTTGATTTTTGAGTTATCCAATGTTACTCCGTGATCATGGCGCATGCAACTGTGCCGAAATATTAGATAACTCAAAAATCAAATCATGGTAAATATCCCGTTTTAAATGACTTTAACATGTGATGGTGTTATTTTATTCTTCTATGAAAAACTACCTATGCGTTTTTTATAAAAAAAGCTATGCTCTCTGTTTTATTTCGCGTGTTTTAAAAGCTGGTTTTGTTATTTGATACCGGGAATGCCCCGCGGTGTGCCCGCGGTGAATTTAATCATCCCACAGACATTGACAGGGGCTAATAACTGAAACAATAACTCTCTCAAGATTGGTTCAGTTCTATGATCAGATGTCAAGTTAAGCTTTTGCTTTGCATAACCTGGCAAGCAAAACATAATTAGGATGAATTTTTATCAACTATACCCCGTCCATTTTCTTATTTGCTGTTTGGTACATGGACGACTATGACGTTAATGGAATCTGAAAAATCCCTAAACAAAATAAAGACTGAATGTCAGGATCAAATATTTCAAATACATGTAAATACTTTTGATATTTAGAGATGCGAATCTGTCGACTCGAAATATAAAAATATCTATTTATGTAGTGTCACATCATTATAATGTATTTATAGTATATCAGTTATCAAGTAGGGGAGATGTATGTAATGGGAGTCAGTTGCCAATGGTGGTCACCCCGATACCTCGAAAACTTTAAGCTAGAAGGCGGTTTTAAGAATGTCATACGCTAGCGGTGAGCCGATTACACTCTCGGTCGACGACAGCCACTCAGTCCGCGCCACGCGCTGTTAATGAAGAACGTTGGTAGTTTTTGCGCCCAGCTGATCTAATTTTACGAGTGTACAAATCTAAAGGTAAGAATCAAAATACTGACTGTTTCTTTTTGTGCTTGTGATATGTAATGACTAAAGCATTTAGGATAGTGTTTTCAAACTAATATTACCAATTTTTCTTTATATTTTTTCTTCTAGGGAAGTTTTTTCTCGCTTTCACCGATGTATGTAATCGGAATCAGGTGACCCCCAAAACCAGCAGTGACCCTCATTGTCAACATTTCATATCTTCGATGAAATAATCTTTTTATTGGTATGTAGATGGTGAAGGTTTGTCCTAGAAGGACAAATAAGGCGAACTGGTCTAATGCCAAGCAGAAAAGGGCCATGGAGCGCATCGATAAAGAAGGAAATTCAATATGAAATGCCGCGAAAATAATGGACATCCCATTTTCGACTCTTCAAAAGAGGTACGCGAAAAAAATAGACAAGGAACAAGGATCTTGGCCGCACTACTACCATCACGCCTGAAGTGGAAGAAGAACTCGCAGACACCAACAAAAAAATGGCCAATGTACCTATTCTAAGGGTGCACTGCTACTGAGATAAAAAAGGCGGCATTTGAATATGCTGAAGCCCTGCAGTTAAAACATACCTTTAACAAGTTTTCAAGAATGGCTGGTCGTTTTTGGTTTGAGGGGTTTGTTAGCAGGAATAACATTTCTGTGAGAAAGCCTGAAGCTACTAGTGTCAATAGAATTACGGCATTTAACAAAACGGAAGTTCAGCAATTCTACAAGCTTCTAGAAGAGCTTATGGAAAAAATACTAATTCCTGCCAAAGAACATCTACAACTGCGACGAGACGGGCATTTCTACCGTTCAAGACCCAAGAAAAATACTGGCCCCGAAAGGACAGAAGAGAGTAGGATCTATAACCAGTGTGGAGCGAGGAAAAAATATCACTCTGCTGTGCACTATGAGTGCTACTGGTGGATACATTTCCCCGATGTTTATTTTTACAAGAAAGAGAATGACCCCGACTCTTAAAAAGGATGGTCCAGCAGGAGCTATTAAAATTTTGCAAGTGGAACGATACTTCAAATGATTTGTGCCAAGATAAAGAAAATATGGTAGAAGATCCTGGCAACCAATGTCCAGTTTGCACTGAATTTGGCCGCGATAACGAAATATGGTTCAGTTGCACTTTCTGTGGGCTATGGGCCCACTCAGATTGCACTGGGTGCGACACAGCCTCAAATTACGTCTGTGATTAGTGTTGACCATCATTGTCAACAATGTGACTACCATTACCAACCGATGATGACAATGGTGGTCAAATATGTTTTTTTTTTTAATTGATTACGTACCTAAAATAATAAACCCATGTGATTTTAGTTGATCTCAATGAATAGCCAAATAATTAAAGTTTCTAAAGCGGGTAAAATAATAAATACATAACTAATAGTTTTGGTTTTATTTCAATTCCCGCTTAGGTGACCCCCATTTGCAACATCTCCCCTACTCATAACACAGGCTCTGCTTACCTTGGGGCTAGATATTTACTGTGTATTATTTATTTATTGTATCTGAAAATGTTTGTCTGCTGTGCATAGCTTTACTTAAATATTGACATGTATCGAATCATATTATATTTAGACTTAAATAGGCAAATAACCATGTATTAGACATATAAGAGATGAACATGCTAGTGGTTTCTTTTTCACTTCTTCCACTAGTGGACAAAAAATTGAAGTGAACAGTAATATAATTTTATTTGATAATAATTTAATGTATAAAATATGACTTGTCTAAGTGCTTATTTTGTGAGCCTAAAGAAAGAAATAATTTTTTACTTTACTTTACATGTCACTAAATAGCATAACTTAGAATACTACCTCACTGGCTGACCACTCCGACCAGGTGGGATGACGACCTGCGAAAGACTGCAGGTAGATGCTGGATGCATCAAGCTTAAGACAGGGCGCTGTGGCGCTCATTGGGGGAGGCCTATGTCCAGCAGTGGACTAAGATATACTGATGATGATGATGACTGACCACTAATTGCTCGGTTTCCTCACTCTGATGTACCTAACTCTATAAAGCTTGAATCTGAACATTAATACGTAAGCATTAGGTACTACGTTATTATTATTCTGAGATTACAGAAGAATGCTTCCGGTAAGGTATCATCTGAAGAAATGGTATCACACGTCGAGAGTTTCCGACCTTAGTATAAAATTTCTAAAATACGTTTTAAATCCTATTTATAAATTAGAATTTTTATAAATTGAGCCTGTCTGATATGTTCAAAATTCAAGCAAACCGGATTTCAACTAAAATCTCCACTGGAATCGTATACAGTCATGTTTCAACAAATCTGTAACTAATATCAATTTCGAGAATAATTGGTCTCGAGATCAAAGTACTCTGTAATTAATAGTACTGACCGGTTAAGATTACACAAACATAATTGGTTTGGCACATTTATTCATATTAGGTTCCTAGGAACCAAATTATACTCAAATGTAGCATGACCTATTTCACTTCCGTAAAACTTCCCTAGCGAGCACTAAGGGAGATTTTTAATTATTTATTGGTTCTTCGGCTTGCAAATGCTAATTAAAATATTTCAGTTTCTTGAACGCCAGACCTTACAACTGATTTAAATATCCTTTGAATAATATTTTAAATGCAATCTTATTTGGTTGCTTGGGTTCTTGTGAAAACGAACGTTTCACTGTATAATAAGAAACGTCATTTTTAACTGACTTCGAGAAAAGGAGGAGGTTGTATTTATGTTCGCCGATTCCTTCGATTCAATTCTAGACTGATTTTGATGATTATTTTGCTATTGTATAAAGAATAATCCAAAAATGGTGCCACAATATTTTATTTTATTTTTCGTATTTAATTATGTCTTGTAAATCTAAAAAAACCGTGTAGATATAAAAAAAATTGAGGTCGTTTTTTAGTTTTTTTTTTTAAATCATGTATAACTTTTTGCATAGGTATTTATTTAAGGAACATAATTATTAAATAATTTATAGAACTATTTTAATTATAATTCATATTGATAATAATATTAATAGCATATATTATATTTGTAAGATTTATTTATACTTCTTATTAGGTACTGGAAATCACACTAAGTCGTATCAAGATCAGGCCAAAAGCTACACTGCCCCATCAGTTACGGCTACGGAGCTCTACGGGGCTACGATGGTGCTACGGTGAATGCAATCTCGTAGCACTTGCTACGCGGCGTAGCACTTGTGACGAACATCAGCCAAGTTACTCTGCAACATTATGCTGAGACAGGACCTATTGGTTCGCTTTGTGGAGTCGCTTGTTGCTTGTATAGAGGTATAATACATACGTAGTTAATTTTATTTATTTCTTTCTGTTCTTATTTACCTTATAGATTATTATTATTTAGTAACAAGCTGTACCTACTTGTGAATCAATAAATGTATTTTCTTTCTTTCTTTCTTTTACTCTGATTTTCACAAAAGCAAACATTATGTCTTGATTTTTTGTAGTCCCACACACATGTCACTAACTTTAGGTTAACACGCGCATCGCTCATAAGTATCTTCAGCTTATTATATTTTAAAGGATTCCCATACGTAGGTAAATGATCAAAGAGCAAATGAAGCAAGCCTCTCACGTAATGATACCGGTGTATCATTACGTTTATCGTAATCTTCTTGTGTAGTAATGAGAGTACTAGTGCCATGCTTGGTAAATGAACCCATGTTTCACTAGATCACACGTTAGTGCCGAAATTGGCAAAGCTTTTGTTATTGTTAGGGACATTTTTACGATTCCTCCCAGCGAATCGTCCCAAACGGTAACGGTATTTACTATAAAACCTGGCCTCGTGATACTAAAAACACGAATAAAGAAACCCAAGGATGAGACGAAATAACGCCAGGAAACCGTTAAAAATAAATGGCATGGAAGAAATATCCAGCTACACTTGAAAAGCATGTTACCTATCTTGTTTATTTTCATGTAGATTGTATTTTTGTAGATTGTGTTTGATTCTAACATTTATTATATCTATATATTATTTTTATAATAATTCATTATAGACAATTTTTACAGTATTTAGCCCTAAGCTAAGCAAAGAAACAAATAACTCTATGGATGTCGGTAGGCGGAGTGATGATGCTATCTCGAGTAGGGCTAAAATCAGTGTTGAAATACAAAAGTTGATTAGATTTTGTTTTTCAAATGTAGGAGTACTGTTTTTACGGTATATACAAACATAGATAATGCCTAGATCAAATTATATTATCTTTAGTTTTGGATGGTCAACATCAAAGTATCCTTCCACGTTTGTATGGAAAACGACTCGTTTATCCTTCGAGAGCAGCAGGAATATTGCGAAATGGCAGGAACCCATTGTAATAGCACTTTTGTTCGAACATGTCATCGAGACTCAGCTATTGTTTGCTTGTGAAAAGTATTCTCTATCAAACAATACTAACATCATTCTGATATTTTGTTCTAAACCTGTGATTTTACTCTACAATTTCAATTATTATGTCATGAATTTAGTAATTACATCATTAAATAATGCTCAGTAATTACAAAATTCATATCCCGTAATAGGTAAGTACCTACCTAGATGTGCGCGTGAACTGTCTGGGACGGAGGGTGTCAAATTATTATTGTAATGTATTTTACATCACGTACATCTATCTATATAAATAATATATATATATAATAATCTAATAATGTTGGACAATCCACACAGCATTATCTAGCCCCATGGTAAGCAAAGCTTGTGTTATGGGTACTAGATAACTGATATACATAATACAATACATTACATAGATATTTTTTATTATACATAGAAAACAACCAGAACACCTGGAACAAATATCTGCAGATCGTACACACAATTGTTCCGAGGCGGGAATCGAACCCGCAACCTCTTGCGTCGCAGGCGGACCTTCGCCCACCGCGCCACAGAGGTCGTCAATATCGCTAAATGTGTTGCTTAGCTCAAAACTGGAGAATGGCTGAACCAATTTAGCTTTTTTAATATTCCTTGAAGCCAACAAAGTTTCTTAAAAAAATCTTTGACAGCATAAAACTAACCCAGTCAAAGTGCGGTGCTAGTTTCTCATACAATCCACACTTTGTCAAAATGATACCTTTTTATAGGAAATGTAAGTACCTAAATCGATATTTTCTAGATATAAATGGTTCTATTTCTTTCGATGGCGCGCTGACATAACCACCTACATATCTGTACGTATCAATTTTCTACTTAAAGCTTTTGTGCACCAGTTTCCACAATCCCTTTCAAATTCCGAGAGTTATTGAATGGATGTACCGACTGACAAATCCCTACTGATGTTGTTAACAATTATAGTTCATAAGTTTGATTGTTTGGAATGAGTAGTAAGAGAGAAGAACGGATCAAAAGGTTCTTCATTAACAGACCCTAGTTTAATTAATTGGGTCATGTCGGCATCATCCTTACGAGCTAACGTGGGTAGAGAAGCTAATTTTCAATAAATAATTAGGTATAATAAATGAATAATGCTGGTCACAGCATCATCCATCCCAAGCTAAGCAGAGCTTGATATTATGTCAAAAATAGCTAAACTTAGCCGAGAGGCTGTGCTCAGTCGTCATATTTTAGGCCTCGTCTTCGCCTCGAAATAAGAAAGCAGATACTTAATTAACCCAATACAGCCAGCAGGAACCACCGCATGGATGATTACAACTAAAGCTTCAACAACATCGAAGAGGCCATAAAAGCTGCAGCAGATGTAAACCACTAGGCTTTTAACCCTCATAGTAATTGACAATTCGTTTTATTATCTCGCCGTGTTCTCTTTGTATATTTTATTCATCCTTTTACCTGAAATATGTAAACTTTATCCAAGCTTGTGTATGGAAAACCGAGTGAAGAAGTTAACCTTGTGGGTACTTAAAAAAAATAACGAACGCAGTAAAATTACTCATCAATAAACGAAGCCATAAAGATCTGATAGTAAACCCAGAGATCGTTACTTTTGCGACATCACATTGACACAATTTGGTCCCATCTTAACGATATTGTGCTATTAAATAAGATAATAAAAATGATTTATTTCCATAATTGATTGGCGATAAACAAGACGTGTCGACTTCAGAAAGCTAAATGAAACGGAACAGAATTGAAACATTTTTTTCTTTTACAAATGAACATACCAGGCTACAAATTACTTGTTTTATTTTAATTTAATTTGTGAATTGATTTTGAAATATGTCCTTCTTATTTTCCTAGGTATTCATTATATTATTTAAAAGCTACATACATTATTTTAAACCAATATTTACTCAATAATGTAGATATAATCATGAAAGCCGTGACTAAAACGTCTCGCGCGATGTCTGATTTCCAACAATTTCTTACCGCTTAATTATATAGGATGTCGAAACAACCTCTAACATAAGTAAATCGTTTTCTTTTGTTTTCATTAAAACCCACGAGGCGGGTAAGGTTTTCCGCGTTTCTTTGTATGTAGGTTATCTGAAACTCTTTATTAAATGTAAGCAGCAGCGATTTTGATATTATATTAAGATATGAAACTAGTTTGAGTTTATTTGATGTTTCTAGCTAAATTTGACAAGCTATTTACGATTACAATAAATCTAAGCACGTAATAGAAAAATATTATATTTTATATTCAACTTACCAGCAACCAAAATGAGCCCTGCGACCAGAAGAATCATTCTTGTTATTTTCAATTTAAAACTTTTGAACTTTCTCAGAAACAAAACTAACTAACATTTAACAAACCAAGGTATTCACATAAAATTTTAAACTTGTTTTGTTGAAGTGAACTTGAACACAAGCTAACAACTTTATGAATTCTCGATAAGGTTTGACGCGGGGCGTGAGGTACTCCCACATCGAGAGCTCGCGATCAACTGGACTAGCGGTACTCGCTCCCCATAGAATCCCGATCTGTTAATTTTGATGCTGATTCTGTAGGATTTTCACAGGAACATCCAACTTCATTTTGTCGTATAAAATTATGTATATTCATTATTCGGAAAAACTGAGCGTGTTGTCTAATTAATTCTTCGTAGACTGCTTTTTTTAGCTGTAAAGTCTGCCATACAACGTATATGGCAGGCTTTTATTATCTATTAGGTATATTTGCAAATAAATGTAATTTTCTTCTGTACACGATTTGTAATTTACTCTTTTTAGGTCTAGTCGGTTTTCCTTTTTAGGATAAATCTTGTAATTGGTATAAGAAATACAGTTATCATCAACACGTTTATTTATTTATTTTTGTTTATTTGGAAGACAGACAGTACATAGACATTATAAAGAGTTACAATAAGGATTTACATAGACCAGTGAAGTCTCCACTATTAACAAATTTAAACATAAAACTAGTGAACAGATCAATAGAGTTTTAACATAATTTAAACTAAGTCAGTTATTGAGATTGACGTTGTTTGAGATTAGGACAAGGTACCATTTGTGTACCATATGGTTACTTATTTAATTGAGATTTGTATTTGCGATTTCGGCATTGCATTAATTTTGCTGTCCTATGGGTGTCCCTTATAATTTCATGGGCTCTGCCGAATTAAAAGCCCTTTGGATGGTCTTCGCAATTTGCAATTGTATAGCAAAAGCCATTAAAGGGGGTTTCAAGACCATTAAAATGGCTTTCAAATGTCAATTATGGGATAGGTGGTTTTAACGTAATTCCACAGCTGTTAATGTAACTTTGACCAACGTATAAAAGTCCGATTACATCTACCGACAATGTGCGTGTCAGACCCGCGCAGACTACATATTCATTCCGCCAGCACGGCCGGTGTCTGTCGGCGTATGCACTTTAGATATAAATACGTTTATACATACACACTATACGGTATAATCCTCTTTGCTAGTTTTTAAAGCTCACGTCAAGGGGTTTTTCCTGTCAAAATAAAGAATATTGGTACTTAATGTTTTGTATTCGCCCGGGGAGCGGACTGCGGGACATGCGTAAGGAAAGACGGCTTACTGCACACTCACTGGTTTATTGGCTTGACGCGAGGCGCGGTGCAACTATCGACATAGACTTATATATCTAACACTTAATATTTATGTATTTAAGTAGTGTATTATTTAGTTTGGTATCTATAATATTTATTTTTTGTGTTTTAGTATTCTTGTTAAGTTCATATTTAAATTACATGTGGTACAACCCCTGCCTTTTCTTAAATTCATATAATTCTTTATCTGCTAAGGCACGTGTCTGGCACGCTTAATATCTGTTCAAATAAACGGACGTTTAATAGTAACTATAGGTTTTACCAGTAGATACCTGTACGTGCGATCAGACTGATTCCGGAGCTTACATGATAAATAGTGAGATTGGTATTTGAAATACTTTACCTATAGACAATTAAACAACACAACGTCCAAGGTAACAGTTGTATTATTACAGTGCAAATTTTAAATATAAGTAAGTAAAATGAAGATGGGTAAAACCGCGTTTGTTTTGGAAAAAACAGTTTTAAACAAAATATAATATTAAGAACCAAAATATATGCACGAAAAAGTCAAAAGAATATTATGAAAGTTTCTTTTTTAACGGTGCAGCGTTATTGTAAAGAACAACGGTAAATTAGGTAAAATAAGTATGTAGGTAATACATAAGATAAGAATATATATACATAAAAAATTAAATAATATCCCAAAAAATTTCGATTAAAAAATTTATATTATATATCAATATAAAAGTAAGCAATCATAACTTATCAGTCTGTTGATTTCGTTTCTTGTAAGCACAGTTCAGTTTCAGTAGTATAAGTACTAGGAATTTGAGCACTGAGCAGGTGAGTTATTTAATGTGTATACTTTTATAATGGACTCTAGCAAGTTCTTAAGTTACTACTTAAGAACTAACTTTATAAATTAAGAGACTATATTGGTACTTGGGTACCTAGACAAGAAGGTAAAACGAGACCTAAGAGTATTGTATCTTTGATGTACAGTAATTTTCTACTAAATTAAGAAAAGTTTTTGAATGTTAAGTATATTTTTTATCTTTCTTTATTTCAGCTTGATTGATATATGTACTAATTTAAGGAAGGATATTGTTTTATTAAGATTTATTTATATTAGGTTCTTATTTTCTTGTTTGAAAATATCAGTGTGCTTCATTATCATAGAACCAACCACATGGCGCTGTGAACAGTGCCTATCCCCACCTGGACAGCTAAAGAAAATTATTCGAAATCGTTCAACGAGACGTTGAATAATTTTCGTGATACTCGATGTTATTCAACGTCTCACGAAAAGTCAAAGAGGTCATTACAATCTACATCTATCTATTAATTATGTTTTTAATAATAGGCATTATCAATAAATCAGTAAATACATACTTCTAGTTTGTTTGCACCATTCTGCAATTAGCTCAACTGTGTCAATTACAAAAAAATATTGTCAAGCCGTAAAGGTGAAGATGATGTTTATTCGATCCTAGATGTTGTTTTAGCTACTGAAGACGGACATAAGACTTTATGTTGATTGATTTAAGTTTAAATTTGAATGATGTCGAAAGCCGCAAGACATTAACCGCATGCATTATTAAGCCGCATGACATCAAGACAAGACTGGTGGACACAGGCTGGAAACGATTGAGCGTTTTGATCGGTATCCTAAAATTACGTGTGGTTTTATACAATTTGGCGGGATTGATTCCCGGTTCAGACGATTATTCAAAAATCTTTGAATGCAGTTAAAATTGGTTTTGAAATCAAAAAAAGTCTTATGTATAATATTTAAGATACTATCCCTCCATGTGGCACAACTGTAGGACGCCCTGTATAAAATTAATTTAGTTAGAAAGTCAGTTTACTGCACAAAAAGCTCCATATTATACAAAAAATTATTTGAATTTCAATTTAAAACTTACATTTGCACGACACCTATTTTCAGGTAATACCTATTTTCTATTTCCATCCATGTGGTCAGTTATCCAGTGTAATGGCTGGTCCAGTGCAACCCGCATCCAGAAGTTTCCTGCTTGTATCATCAAATATCAAAATCAAAGTGCATTATTTCTTTTAGACCTCACATGACTCTTGGACACGTCACAAAATTTAAATTACATAAGTAAAATTTGGAAATAAAGTAATCACTTAGATTTTTTGTTCACTTCAATCTTTTTAAGATAAATACGAACAAGAGAAACCTTTACCGTTAGGTTGTTAGTTTTCGAGTTGGAGCAAAGCTCGTCCCAAGCTTTATTATCGTCTAGAATCTAGACTCTAGATAATCTGATATTTTGTAATAAATAAAAAAAATATTTGAATATTTTGTAATAATAAAAATCTGATATTTTGCTCGTCCCAAGCTTTATTATCGTCTAGATAATCTGATATTTTGTAATAAGCCTTTTACAAAGGACGTGTTTGACAATTCGTTTGAATTTATGTATTGATTATTTTTGCAACTCACTTGAAGTTTTTTTGTAGAAGTACATAATATATAGTCTATACAGCGTACGTAGCGTTACTTGCACCAGATTGTCGGTCCACAATTACTAGTATTTTTTACTAGTATGTTCGACAATATGATGCTTTGACGTACCTACTCGTCACGCAAAATATCAAAGGACAAGTGCTCAGCTCACACATGACGTGGCCAAGTCAAGCGGAACGGATTGGCATTTATCCGATAAAATTCTACGAACCGTGAAATTTATCATATTTTTTCACAATTTCTCTACCCTAAAATATCTTCCTTGATGTGTAATATTACCTCTATGACGCAACGCAGCGTAGAAATACGGTGGTCGTTTACGGTATTTGGTGTTAAATGTTGCTGAATAAGCGTTGATTAGTATATATTACCTATAATAGAAGAAAAGAGATATATTATATACCAATAACAATATGTACCTACTTGTTATATCATAACAAGTAGGTACGAATAGTTTTAACGAATGCTATTTTAACAGAATTAACCTCTCCTCTGCAAATATCTCCTTCTAGTTTCTCAGTGCTTTTACATACTTAATAACTTTTTGATGTTATGCTATAATTAAATATTTTTGTAGTAGTTTTTGTATAGCAAAAGCAGTAAAAGACATGCGGGACATCCTCAGTTTATTTCATACGGCTTCCTGAAAAGTTTCGTACTGGTATATGAGAAAAGTTTTTTATTAAGCGTATAACTGACGTTTGCAATCTTTTGTCTAACCCACGCTTAGCCACAGTAACCGCGTAGATGAGCTACACTTTTTAAAAAACTGTTTCACTTAGCCTTTTGCTGGTAAAAATTCAAATTATAAACCTTCTCCAAGCTAATTTAAAAAGTTAACAAAGCTCTTTGTCAGAGATTACATAAAACAAAATGAACTGAATAAATAAAAGGCTTTCAAGGAACATTATGTATGTAGCATTCTTTTTTCAATTCTTGCAAATAAAAAGGATACGAGCTCTTTTGAATTATAACAAAAGAGCAAAGACTAGTAGCAAAGAAGCTTTCCAAAAGAGATACAAGAGGGAAAAATATACCTCGTTGGTAATTAGTTGCTGTTTCAAATTGATTTGACAACATAAATAATCAAGATTGCTATGGACATATTCATCTTCTTTTTATTTTGTATCTATAAGTTGAGGTATCTAAAGATACACGCGTAACTTTAATCACGTAGTCTTTGTACCTTTTTACGTTTCGAATACATTGACCGTTCGTAAGCATGCCATCGCACATACAAAGGTTCTTAACATTTTGCCTTTGATGAAATAAACTACAGATGGAGGAAATCTTATCATAAGTATCAAGGTTGAAACCAATTATATGAATCTCTGCGTGCAAATACAAGCACTATAGACTAGATATATACTAGAGTTTCTTTCATCTATGGATAATTCTGCGACGATAAAAGCAAAAAGCTCATAGTAAAGCGATTGGTTAGTAATATTCGAGCTCTGGCGTTCCATTCAATCTCAAATTACTTATTTACATAAGACCATAATATTACAGATATCTCCAAAGCGTTATGCCTAGTACATCAAAGAATTTCATCATCCTAAAAACTTAAAAATAAGTAAATAACATACAAGTAACACATAACATCCATATCTAACGAAGACTTGTACCTACAGCAGATAATACCTAATCTTTAAACACTGCACAGACTGGTAAACCAACTGACATATCATTCAAAGATATGAACAAGCCTCGGCGCGAACCCAAATCTGAATTCTGAAGTGAGGTTCATAGCAAAAAGCTTTGTTCTGAAACAGAGGGTAGAGCGGAGCACGGATGGAATATACAGGGTAGTTCGATTATTTAATTACATTTCAGCGCGTGAAAAGATGTAATGGAAAATTAATTAAATTGAATGAAGGTGACAATATTTAAGATGTTTTAAGCTTGCCGCCACGCTAGTCAGTAAATTTACTGGAAATTTGATTTCGATGATGGAAGACAAGAATTAAGATAATGGAAAAAAAATCAAAATTTAATTGCCTTATAAATAAAATAAGGTACTTAGTAAAGTACATATCTAGATAACAGTATTTTTTATGTTTCAGTTATCTTTCTAGCTTAAAAGTATGACAGATTTAGTATTCTAACTAAATAAATAATGCAGGACAATTCACACAGCATCATCTAGCTAAGCAGAGCTTGTGTTATGGGTATACTAGATAATAATAATACGAATATAATAATAATAGATATATCGCCGTCCCCGGAGAATATAATGGTAACTGCAAAAACACAACTTTTCAGGAAAAATAAAAAACATGTTTTTATTGCTTACTTCATAAATACTGGACGTAGACTGTTGGTTGTCAGCTTTACGAAAAGCTTATTTTTTATGTGTTTGGAATGTTATAATAGAACACGCGTAGGATATGCCAAAAACGAGATATTTCAAAATTAAGAAATTACTGAAAATCAATCGCCATCCAAGATGTATAATGTCGATTACCATTTTATTCATAGTATTTCCTAGCCAAAATCGAATATTGCACAAGTGACTTACCATTTTATTCCACGTTTTTTTACAGTAAAAGTGATAATGATAATGCTTGAAAATCATCCTTTTCTCGTCAATATAGTCTTACTTTTTTCTGTTAATGGCTTTATTTGGTTTTCCAATAAAACTATAACAATGGTAATCAACTTTTTCTTTATATGAATAATTGCTTTAAATTGACGAAATTACCTCAAAATCTTCATGAAAGCTAGGCTCAGACTTAACATAACACAGTCATGATCATCATCATCATCATCAGGCTACACTAGTCCACTGCTGGACATAGCCTAATGAGCACCATAACGCCCTGTCTTCAACTGCCACATCTAGCATCTGCCTGCAGTCTTTGCAGATCATCATCCCACCTGGTCGGAGGGCGTCCTACACTACGTTTGTCGAGTAACACAGTAAACATCAGTTTCTTGATTATTATAACGCTTCTCTCAAATGAAACAATGAAAAAAACAGAAATCAAAAGGAAAACAATAATATTTTTTGTAATGTACCCTAATAGTCTTACTAGCATTTCGGTATCCATTTAAATCCCTAATTCTGCATTGTGCACAAACAACTTATAGCAGAGGGTATGAACACAGGCGAGCTTAACCCTATAGATAGTTATCTGCCAGCAAACCTTCTAAATCAGAGAAAAGCGATTGCAAGGGACCGGTAGAGAACCTACTTCCCTAAGGAAGTAGGTTCTCTACCGGTCCTTGGACCTTGTTTTTGTGTACCTAAGTACACAAAAACAAACGGGCTTAGATGTAATATAATTTTAATCAGTCATATTAGGAACATGATCACTTAATAATTAGCTAGGTACTTAAAATACAGGAGCGACATCTCAATCATCATCAGTGTCGACATCATTGCTTCCAGAGCCAATACTGGCATACGTCAGGGACTCATAAAAAGCATGATAGTAGCTTGGAATATCTCTTGCTTTACAGAGGCTCATAAAATCGTCATATATAGAGCCTTGCTTATTGGAAGCGGCTCAGTGTATAACACTTGTAATTCGGGCACATAGCGGGGACTTGGGCTTGTTACCTGTCTTGTACCCCGCTTGCTTCGTGTCTTTTTGACAGGTAATTTTTTTAATTTAATCTATACTAATATTATAAAGAGGAAAGGTTTGATTTTTGGTTTGTTTGTTTGTAACGAATAGGCTCCAAAACTACTGGACCGATTTGAAAAATTCTATCACCGTTAGGAAGCCTGAATATCCGTGGTGAACATAGGCTATATTATATTTTCAAAAAAATTAGGGATCCTTACTAAAACTCCAATAATATAATACATATAATGCCAAAGGTTCTAATACCCGTGCGAAGCCGGGACGGTCCGCTAGTTGGGAATATTCAGCATCGAAGTTATATTTGTATTTTAATATTGATGGCTGTGAATGGGAGACACTTCCATTATTTGTGTCTATAATACTTTTTGAGTCTCCTCATCTTTATCTATATAGTATAGCGTATATCATTATTGAGTTGAATAATTTTCACGAGAACATAATTGTATAATTGTTTAACATACTTCAATGTGTGAATACAATATGATAATACTACAGTACAAATTTATTCTTGTAATTTCAGGCATGGGTAGAATCGTCGAATAGTATTGTAATTTTTTGTAACTCAGCGAATAATGGTAATAGAGTTACGAAAAAAATTTAGCAGATGTATTAGCACCCACAGATCTCAAAAATGACAAAACACTAAAACTAAGGTAGTGGCGATTACCATTTTATTCTCCGGGGACGGCGATATTTAATATAATACTTTACATAGATATAATATATGCTAAATATATGTAGGTACATAGAAAATACCCAGAACACCCGGAACAAATATTTGATCGTGTGAATATTTGTCTCAAGGCAGGACTCGAAACCCGGGCCACATCGGTCGTCCAAAGGTCGATATCTACCCCTTATAAAACTTGTGACCACAAATCAGCCTGTATTTTGTGAAAAGTTTTTGCTTAGGTGCTTAGCTTTTACATTATATGACACGGGTTATTCCCAATATCTCACGTGAGATGTGCTCATTCCCAACGTGCCACTATACTATTAAAGTACTAGCGGCCCGTCCCGGTTTCGCCCGGGTGGTCATTTGTTTCAGGATCTTTTTTCAATTTTATCTTTTTTCTCTCCTTGTACTTTACTACTAAGTCCTTGTACTTTAAGGAATATTCTAATAAAAGAATTAGCGAAATCGGTTCAGCTTCTCTCGATATTTGCGCTTAACAACATATTTAGCGATTCTGCTGTGGGAAAGCTGCCGTATCAAACTCCTACGAGAATCCATATTCACTATAATAACATAATGCATAAGCTTCTTTTGAGCCATGAAAATAGCTATTGAATTCGACCTCTGTGGCGCGGTGAGCTAAGGTCGGCCTGCGACGCAGGAGGTTGTGAGTTCGATTCCCGCCTCGGGGACAATTGTATGTACTATCTGCAGATATTTGATCCGGGTGTTCTGGTATCTTTGTACGAGTATAATAAATATCTATCTATGTAATCTATTATATTAACTATTTCAGTCATCTAGTACCCATAACACAAGCTCTGCTTAGATTAGCTTAGCATTTTTATTTATTTAATTGAACCCATGCGGTTCGTAGGTTAATTAGAAGTTAAAATTCACAAGGTCGAAGTATTTTGCTAGCCGAAAGAAATAAAAAGCTTGATAGAAAGACATCAAATGACTTGCACTCATCTCTCTCGCGGTATGCTTGGCAGGAGGATGCTTTTGTGGAAAAATCCATTATGTGCTGAATATCAAATATTTTAAATACCTTCAACGATCAAGTTAGGTAAATAAAGGTTATTGAACTTCATGAAATGCTTATTATCCTACTAATATTATAAACGCGTATGTTTGTAAGTATGGATGGATGGATGGATAGATGTTTGTTACTCATTCACGTAAAAACTACTCAATGGATTTTAATGAAACTTTACAATAATAGTATAGCTTATACATCAGAATAACACATAGGCTACAATTTATAAAGGCATTGTATAATATCCAGAATATCTATCACCACGCGGGTGAAACCGCAGGGCGCAGCTAGTATTGAATATTTTCAAGTTAATTGAAGCTCTGTAGATAGTTTGAAAGTGGTTGTAGGTGAATGCTGGCATTTGTCTGCAAATTAATGTTGTTTTTGGAAGTTTTCGATTCAAATCACAATAATTTCAGACACAGTACAAAGTTTATATAAACAGTCCATATAGCGAGACACATTTTAAAATATAGGTATATACAAAGAAAAAATACTCAGATTAAAAAAAAAATTAAAAAAAAATCTGAGTATTTTTTCACATCATTATTTTTTACACATACAGAAACACATTGAAATACGCTAAAAAATATGAACTTTCGTCCAGTGTCAGAAGAGGGAGGGACCTGCAAGTAGCTGTTGGCGCTGCCGCGTACCCTGCGCATCAGCGACGACGTTCTCTTGCACGATCGCAGCGAAACCATCGACCCGCGCCTCCGCGAACTTGCCTGATGCGCTACTAGTTTAGAAACTATAATAAAAGACAGAGTACTGGGCAGGCTGGACCTTTGGTTGTAGTTATAAAAATATGTGTTACAGAAGGCAGCGTCTTCCCCATTGCAGGACATTGATTGTAGTCTTAAAAAAATGAGAAACATAAATCTGTTGTTAGAATTAACTCTATGTGATAATTAAATTTAGGTTTTACTTTTATCATAGGAGTAGCTTAAGCTAGTCCACTGCTGGATAACGGCCTCCCCTTATGAGCGCCATCGCGCCCTGTCTTCAGCTTGTCGCATCCAGCATCTGCCTGCAGTCTTTCGTAGGTCGACACTCCACCTGGTCGGAGGGCATTCCTACACTACGTTTACCGAGTTGTGGTCTCCACTCAAGAACACGTCTGCCCGAGCGGCCATTTACACACTACAATAAAATAAGTTTGAAGCCTGGTAGGATTAGGCTTCAAACAAAAACAATAGCGATCAGTGTGCGGTGAGTATGAACTAAATCATTTGCTAGAACATTACAGTGTAATGTAACATTGTCATGATGGTTACAGTACAGACAAATGTTCAGTTTCCTAGAGTATTTCCAAAGTTTCATTATAACGCTACATTATAATGTTGTTATTTCGAACGCTCGACACTGTTTTCGACGTAATGCTCACGACGATTGAGCATTTACCTGTAACATTTGTTTGTACCTTGGAAACATTTTCCCTCTGCCCGGCCAACTCACGGCCTGCCATCCCTCGTCACCCGCACTCGTTCATTGGTTCCATAAAATTTTACACCAAAATGTACACTTGTTGGGTTTTAAAAGCAAGAATCATCGAACGTCATGTTCGAAGTGTGGTTCGAGTAAAATTAAAACAGCGAATGCTCGATGTTCTGTTACAAATATAAACTCTAGTCTATACTCACCTTAACAAAGGATTCTAAGGCTGGCGATCACCAAACCGAGAATCGTACAACTAGCAGCTTCGTCGGTTAACATGACATTAATATTTGAAAACTTTGAGAATCGTCAAAGTCAGTTTAAATGTAATAGTGTAGGTAATAGCCGATTATCATTATGAAGTGTACAAGCCTTAAAAATATTTAAAAAATACCGAAAATCTATTATTTAGATAATCGGACCGGTTATCGCGTGAAATAAGGTTGCTGCTGAAACGAAAGTTGCTGGAAGAAAATCTTATCGTCGTCGGTTGGCTCGTATAGGTCCACGAATTAGCATTGCAATTCAACATGGAAATACTGCCAGCATTCTCTGCGCTCTGCCTTTTATTGGCGTCGTTTTTATAGGAAATTATTAGATTCTATAGATCGTGTTATAAACTGCTTACTAAAGGGATTGAGAAGGACGTCATCTCTAACGCTGTCTCGCTTAGATCGGATTAGAACTGAGCAGGACAACACGAGAGATAACGTCATCTCATTCTACACACGCAGCACGCAGGTTATATTTGCATCAATAAAGTTTACTTATTTCAGACTTTATAGAGTAATGTTTCAATGTTAAATATTGCAGTACCAACGTAAATGGTCTATATTTAAACAAGGTGTCTATGTACAGAGCCTTTGCAATCTCAAATAACAGGCGCGTGCTCTACTGCACAATTCGTTTGTTTTGCGCTGAAATCGTTTTCACAATTTACAGAGACTCATTCAAATAAAAACATTTCTGCCAAAGTTTTTATATAGGGTTCGATTTGAACATGAAAAATATTTCTGTAACGAACAGGGCGTATTTATTGGGGCGTGGATTGAGTTATTCCTTCTTAGTACTCGCATTTTGTTATTACAATGCTTAGGTACGTTTAGTTTTTACTTTTTTAGCGTTGTATAATGTAGTTGTTATAACTACATAAGTAGGTATCACTTACATAGCAAACATACCGTAGGTTTGGTCAGATTTGCATAAGGTCTATATTCTAAGTTCAGTTTTTGATGTGAGTTCCAACAGTTGACAACACCTTTGGCTTTTAAACTACTGTGCTGCTTGAAACAGTGGTTAAGTTTCTTGATATAAAATATACCCCAGTGACGACGAGATCAATCACAGATAAAAATTCAAAGGAGAACATTGCGATGATTAAGTTTCCGCTCATGGGAACGAATATGATGCGACCATAAAGTAACTACACAGTTGATGTAACGCAAAAATGTGGTAACATATTCACAGAAAAGTTAAAATGAAAATAGATGGTGAGTGCTAAAAACCGCAGTGCAGGTCATTTATACTGCGCTGCATTTGCTGATTGTTGAAAGCGCACTCAGCCGCTTTTAGGTAATGAGCCGTTGGAATGTTCCATGTCAGGAGACAGAATGAACAATGTCTTGAGCACACAACAGGCTAAGTCTATTCGATTTACGAGCTTCTTGGTACAAGGTACAAAAAATAAGCAAAGGATTTTGCGAGTTTTAAATGGTAAGTCCTCAACTGGTGCGGGAGCCAGGTACAAAGTTGGTCTATTATTTCCTCCCGAGAGAAAATTAAAATGATTAATATTATGAATACTCGTGACCGTCAGCTGCAACACCGTGGGTGGGTTGGGCAGTGGCAGCGATGACGAAGACTAATGCATATTACGAAATTTTGCTTGGGAGGGACTTGGTCATGAAAATCTATCACTGGCTCCCGGATCAAATCTCAAATCAGCCTATATTGGTCCAAAGCTGAATGTAGGCATTCCCCTGATAGTGGGTTTTATCTCATGGGGGTAATGCCCATAATCCCAGCGCTGGGCATGCGGTTGGGGATCAGAGTTCGGTGGTAAATTATTCTGCATGCTGGAGGCCCGCCCTTCATCGGATATCCCTCAGTCGCCTCTTACGACACCCGCAGGAAGAGTTGAGGTGGTGCAAATTCAAGCAAAAACCCGGCACCGCACGGCCAAAATAAAGGAAGTTCCTAGTATTCTATCAAAAGTGATATATGAATGCACTAGTGGTTTCTTTTTCACTTCTTCCACTAGTGTACAAAAAGTTGGAGTGAGCAGAAAATCTAAAAGTCCTTCGTCTTATTTCTTATTTGATAATAATTTATAGTTTAAATTTGACTTGTTAGGTGCTTATTTCGAAAGCCTAAAAAAATAACGGGTTTTGAGTTTTTTTAGTAAAGGCCTCTAATCAATGGTAGAGAATGATATATATACGAGAAATGATCCTATGAGAATTCCTTTTAAGAAGATCTATGTCCGTTTATATGTATGTATTTTTTTTGTACATTCGTCGAATTCTCCGTCAATGAGAATTCATTTCATATATAAAATGATTTCGATTGTTCATCATAATTGTTGTTCATTGTATTTCAAAATTGTTTTTCATTGTATTTCAATTATTCATGTCACATACAATTCAGAATACATTCCGATAAATTATTATTGCAAAATTAAATTATATTCGCTATATTGGAAATTCAAACCATTAATTATGGTTCGATTTGGAAAATTCTTTCGCTATGCTGAATAATCCCGGGTAGTCCCACTAAACAGGAAAAATACAGAAATTAATACTTAGAATAATATTTAGAACAAAGGAAGTATTAAGGGCGTCCATATCGCTGAGAGCGATTTCTTCCAGGCAACCTTACGATGGACAGGACATGAAGGAACAATATAGATTAGGCAGTGGCAGTTTCATTAAAATTGAAAAAAAAACTATATACCATAATACCTACATTAATTCAGTTATTTCTTTCAAAACAATACAATAAGTATTTCTTTTCTTGAACAGAACCCTAATATTAATAAAGTTAGCCAATAAACGGGTTATTTGGAAAGAAAACAAACCATGCCTACAAGCAATTCGACAGTTTATTAAGACAGGCCTTGTTACGGCGGTGTAAAAACACCGTAAAAACAGCAAGAAAAAGCAATCTTGAAATCTTCATAGGCATTATTCACTTCCAGATCTTCGTAACCAAAGTAAAGTGGAAATGAACACGTCAGGCACGCGTCCAAAGAATTATCATAAACAGAGAGCTATTATATATTCTCTTTTAACATGCATTTAATAGAAACTTCCTTGAAATGTGCCCCAAATGTTAGACCAGCTCAATACAATGCATGTCAAATGCTTCGGTGCCTCTCTACATTTCCTTTCCGTAATATTATGGAAGCTAGCGGAGCTCTGTGCATTACCGGCTTCAGAATGCAAGCTTGAGTAACATAGATTTATTTAATGCATTTGCAAAGAGGTTACATATACTGAAATGTATTCATACTTTGAATATTCCAAATACTAAAGGTTTACTTCTAAGCTTATAATAATAATAAAAGATGCTGGACAATCCACACATATAGCCCCAAGTTAAGAAGAGTTTGTGTTACTAGACGACTGATATATTTAATACATGCCTAGATATATTTTTTTTATACGTAGAAAATACTTAGAACACCCGAAATAATAATAATCTATAGATCTTTACACACATTTGTCCCGAGGCGGGAATCGAACCCGTGAGCTTCGGTGGGCAAAGGTTCACCTGCGACGCAGGTGAACCTTTGCCCACCACGCCACAGATGTCGTTATATCTACAGAAAGGCTTGGCTAGATGATGCTGTGTTGATTGTCCAGCATTATTATTTATAATATAGCTCGTGCTTGTTTAATAACTATGTAGAGCACTAACTCGCTTACCAAAACTAACTTTAACTCTTTGGTTCTCAGCGAAGTGAATCACAGCTTAGAAGTTTCTTTAGAGGAGCCGCGAAGCAAAGGTATAAATATTAATGGACGTTCTTCAAAGCCACGTCTAACATTATGAAGAAACATGAGAACCTGCTCAGTAACTTCGTGAGCGGAAAATTCAATGTATTATTTATCAGATTGAAGAAATGCGATAAAAATAACGTCATTGGTACTGAGCCGAGCTAGCTCAACGGTAACCAGTTAATAAGCATATGAAGTACTAGCTGCACCCCGCGGTTTCACCCGCGAGGTGATAGATATTTTAGATAATATACTATATATCTTTATGAATTGTAGCCTATGTGTTATTCTGATATGTAAGCTATATTATTGTGAAGTTTCATCAAAATCCATTTAGTAGTTTTTACGTGAAAGCGTAACAAACATCCATCCATCCATCCATACATCCATACTTACAAACGTTGACATTTATAATATTAGTAGGATGTTTCTTTTCTGCCATTCCTTTGCTCAATACCAATACATACAATGGAAGGTCTAAGAGCTCGTGAGTTCATGACGTTTGTCACCAAAATGCTTGCAAAAATATTTAAAACTTAATATTATAATTAACCGATTTCTAGTACGGGGACGCTCTAGCTAACTAAGTCACCAAATCACCACAATATCCCAATCAATTGGGATATTATTTAATTTCTTAGATATTACCTAGAGTGCGAAGGCCTACGCACTATAATAACAAAAACCTTTGCTACTTGATATAGAGGTAGTTATATATAATATATAAACGTATATAAAGTTATATATAAACATATAACTTTATATAATAATATAAACTTTCAAAAATATTTAGTCACTAGTAAAAATCAAATGAGATTAGACTTACCTAGCGCACAGTCTTCAAAAGGACAAAGCTGAATTTATTCCATGTTGGTTCACGCCACATACTCGTCCACAGAAACAACGATACGATACATAATTCAAAATAATAAATTCCACTGGCTGGTTCCGACGGCAATGACGTCATCATTAATTCATCCTACTGCTGGCCGCTCCAGTTTCATTTTATGGACAAACTCCATTGGAGTATGTAGGTAATGGTAAATACGTAATCAATGCGAGTACTCACATTAGGTTGCATTTTTCACTACTACTTAACGAAGCTACTAACACATAGATATTCAGGCAGAGAAGTAAGTACTTGCATTGGTTTTTAATCGACGAAATATAAAAGGGGAGGTTTTATGTCGGCTATATGTTTTTTAACTTATGTTCGTTGATTTCTTCGTAAATTTTGGAACGATTTGGAATATGGCTTAAGAAGCGTAATGAAACAATCCTAAGTCTATGGGTTGCTACATAACTTTCGTAACATTTTGATAGAAAACCAAGTAGATAGTTAATTGAGGAAACTATTTAGAATTTCGACGAGGCTCACTCAACTGGTACCTACGGTATTCGTCTCGATTGGAAAACTTTGTAATTTATTTTGGAAACTATCCAAGTCACCGGTCTTGGTTTGGTCAGGTTTACGACATCGAAATACGGGACTCGGGACTCTTTAGTCTCACACCAGTGATGTTGTCTTAAAGTACTGTGAATTCAAGTGTGAAGACAAAACGTAATTTATGGGCCGAGAATTTATTTAGGTGAGTATAAAAACTAAACAAACCGAAAACTTATTCAGGTAGTGTCCCTTTCGCAACATTATCTTCTTACCTTTACTTGGCTCTAAAATCCAGGTTATCTTTATGTTTAAAAACTTATCAAAAACTGATAATAATAACAGAAAAAATCAAGATAACAGCCAGGTAACCAGCAAACACAAAAAATTGTATACACTTAGCGCAAACGAGCAAATTCGAGTTTCAAAAGGGGCGAGAGACGAATTAAATGATGAATAAAGCTCTGAAATTCAAAAAGTGTTTCAACAGAAATGCGTGATTTGATCCGGTTATACCAGTGTCGTATAGTATTTTCCGTTATTATTTCTATAGGTTAAAAATATTATAAAAATAATTATATTATAATTATATGTTAAAATATGATGGATTCTAAATCCGAATCCTATTTTCTTATTTCTGAATTCTTTTTCACTAACGTATTCGTTTTTTCAGAGTTATAAAATTGTAATCAACCTACATATTTATAAATTTAAAGCGTGACCTTTCTTTATGACGTTACATCAATCTTGTTACTATCAATCGTCCAAAGGATTTCTTTAAGAACGTACCAATGTTCGTTCCTGGATCTATGTACGAGTATATATAATACTTATACAGACCAGTACCTTACCTACATACCTAAGCGAATTTCCTTTGCAGATTTTTTACATAAATTATGATCAAATAGGTAATTTTTTACCACAGCATTCTATGGAATAAACCGTTTCTGTTGAAAGCATTTAAATGCGCTGGCTAGGACCTCTGGCATTTGGCCAGATGGAAAATCGTTTTTTGAAGGTTTTATGTTCCAAAGCTACTTTCTTGACAGATTTACTTCTCATTTTCGATAACCTTAACTTTCTTACCCAATTCATTAAATAGATATACCTGGAGATAGTTTTACAAAAGCAAGTCTCGAGGGAAACCTGTGTCCAGATGTGATCATGGGACATATAAGAATATTTTTTATTAATAAAGAACTGAATTGAACTGAACTGATCTGTTAATATTATAATGACGAAAGTTGGTCCAGTTGAGAATTATGTTTGACCGAAGATAACGCCAAAACCGCCACTGAATATATCGAAATAAAATTGTGGAAAAGTAGCCTGCATTTTAAAAAAGCGCATGTGACGCTGTGACAATATAATCTCAATCGCAACATAATACTTTATTGATTGCTTGCTACACGCGCCGTGGTAAAAACAAAAGTAGTTAATTGCAGAGAATAATTAAAAAAATTATGGTCTCATTTTGAAAGCCAAATATTTTATTTAATCCGACGACAAAGTAACCAGTTTCTCGCGTACGGGCTGACTGAAGGTCAGAGGCGGGTCTAGGCGTCCCACAATTCAATTTGCTGTGCGGTCTACGAACTGCGGGCCTATAACTGCTATAGCGGATTATGCAGTCACATACAATGTGGCTTATGGATTTAAGATGCCAGAATGCTCACTTACATGCGATAATTTTAAGACCTACCAAATTGTTATTTTAATTGTTATCTGCGAGCCACTCAGCAGGAAGATAGCAGCTGGAGACTTCAAAGAACAAAGAAATAGAACGGCTCGGACACTAGGTCTAGACAGAAGGCCTTCTGAACATTTTCGGAGAAACCAAATCCTCGGGACTCCGATGGCTCGGGCATGTAGTCCGAATGGGAGAGGATTGGGCAGCCAGTAGAGTATATACCTACATGGGTCGTACAAATGCCCGAAGTCCTATTGGTCGCCTCGGGACGACAATTTTATAAATATAATTATTACCGCTGGAGCGACGAGGTTGAGAAAGATCTACATGAACTTCGTGCTGTCGACTGGACTTAAACGGCAAGGGACCGGGACAAATGGCGATCTCTAGTGTCGGAGGCCAAGATCCACTTCGGATCAAGTAAGTAAATTGTTATTTGGATGAACTGAAAAAAGTGTTTTATTTATTCTGACAGGATCATTCTCGGTTTGCCCTCATAATGCTATGCTAATCAAATCAAATCAAATTTATTTCAAACACAGTACAAAATTAGACATACACCGTCCATATAGCGAGACACATTTTAAAACATACATAATGCTTTAAGTTTTGCTTTCTATGAAATCGCAAAAATTTAGTTAAATATATTTGTGTGTTGTTTCAAGACAGCACGATTTTTCAAACGGTACGTAGTAAAGCTAATAAATTACTATGAAGCGTGCCTTCTGGCGATAACAACAGTTATTTTGTGGGCAATCAGACCATACTGAGCTGTCATTGTGACACGAAAGCAATAAACTCACAGTCTACCCAGATTGGAAAGGTGTTACCAACTGGATTGAAGCTATTACTACCTAGTTGTTCTGAATATGTCAGTGTTTGATGTGTTTTTGAGAAGCAGGTGTTCAAGCCAATTAAATCATGAACGTGAAATATGAATATGAATTTAACCGCAAACAGAATAATAGATGACTATGGTACACATTCATAAAATACATAATAAACAAAGGAATTCAAATAAAAACCGCAAAGCAAAAGTGGCTGGTTGATGAACCTATTAGTTTGTTGCAAAATTATTTTCTATTTAATGTTTCTGCATTAATTGTTCTGTACGTGTGTTTGACACCTTACCTCTACTAAACGACTGAACCGATTTGGATGAAATTTTGCGTGTTTATTTGAGTAGGTCTCTGAATGGTTTGAAAATACATTTAAAACCGGTAAATGGCGTTGTGATCACGCCACCACCGTTAGGATAGTGCACCATGTTTTGGGATCACTAGTTTAAATCATACTAATATTATAAATGCGAATGTTTAGATGGATGTATGCATGCATGTTTGTTACTTCTTCAAGCCAAAACTACTGAACGGATCAGGCTGAATTTTGCACAGATGTAGCTATAAGCC
The DNA here is from genome assembly GCA_947044415.1 of Eupithecia dodoneata. NCBI lineage: Eukaryota > Metazoa > Arthropoda > Insecta > Lepidoptera > Geometridae > Eupithecia > Eupithecia dodoneata. The sequence continues at coordinate 6,819,727 of OX345665.1, forward strand.
TGAAATCAAACAGACAATTTCATCCCATATATTATCCCATAAAACAATTAAGACAGGAATAACCTTTACACGGTTGTATATAAGAAGACACAACGCGGGTATGAATGTTGAATTTGAACTTAAGAGCGTTTATTCCTAAAATGCGCAGAAACAGTACTTTTCAAACCCGTTTATATCATGAACCACTTATCTTATAGTATATGTTATTTACTAATAATTTTAGGAAATTTTAGTGTCCAAATAGTTTGACTATAAAATATTTCGATTAATATAGTATGTACGCGTTCTATCAAGATAACTTGTGAGAGGTTTTCATAATTTCCCTTTCAGCATCAGTTTCGAAGCTCAAAATAATAGAAAATACTGACATATCTAATTAAGAAAAAAATATAACCTACTGATGAGATCCTTGGCTAAAAATCTAATTAGAAAGATGTTTGGTTTTGGTATCCTACTATGAGAAATTAAAATTCAAAAAATGTGAAATATTACGAATATTTCACATTTTTAAATGATGTTTTTACCGATATACCTTATTTAATTTAATATAATAATAGCCTACCAATAAAGTGGAGCATCTTTTTTAAAATCATACATTTAAAATTTTTATGATTTTGTTGCTATTATTTTTCTATAAATATTTAATGAGCAACGTGACCACACTCTAGAAAGCCTCGCGGCGGACTGATTTTCGCGCAGCGTTTTATAGTAGTTTTAAAATATTTATAGAAAAATAATAGCAACAAAATCATAAAAATTTTAAATGTATGATTTTAAAAAAGATGCTCCACTTTATTGGTAGGCTATTATTATATTAAATTAAATAAGGTATATCGGTAAAAACATCATTTAAAAATGTGAAATATTCGTAATATTTCACATTTTTTTAATTTTAATTTCTCATAGTAGGATACCAAAACCAAACATTTATCTTATTAGATTTTTAGCCAAGGATCTCATCAGTAGGTTATATTTTTTTCTTAATTAGATATGTCAGTATTTTCTATTATTTTGAGCTTCGAAACTGATGCTGAAAGGGAAATTATGAAAACCTCTCACAAGTTATCTTGATAGAACGCGTACATACTATATTAATCGAAATATTTTATAGTCAAACTATTTGGACACTAAAATTTCCTAAAATTATTAGTAAATAACACATACTATAAGATAAGTGGTTCATGATATAAACGGGTTTGAAAAGTACTGTTTCTGCGCATTTTAGGCATAAACGCTCTTAAGTTGCCAACTCTATTGCAATGTATACGGTCATGTCAGCGTTCACCCGTTTGGAACGGATTTTACTGCAACGAGGGAAAACGGTACCAAGTTTATACGATATCTTCCCAGAGGAGTTTTAAATAAAATATATGTCTAAGAAAGCCCCCATTAAATTCTAAGAGCTGCAATGTTCACCGGCCGTGACGCGAAACGGCTCGACTTTAAAAGCTCTAGAACGTTTTTATTTTTTTTACTGGTGTTAGGTTAGTCCCTATTGTTTTCAGAGAGAAGGAACAAGAACTTTTTAACAGGCCGGATGCTTTTCTGAAATGGGTTCAGTCCTTGCCCTGTTTATATCATCATCATCAACATCCCCGAAGGGGTTGCGAGTTCGATTCCCGCCTCGGGATAAATGTTTTTATTATCTGCAGATATTTTTTCATTTATTCTTTATTTTTTGTTCTGGAAGTTTTCTATGTTTAGTAAAAATATATGTGCCTAACTAGGTATTTTTACGAAACACGGTATATATTAATTAATTTATACATATATAATTAATTATATAATTTATCTAGTACCCATAACACAAGCTCTACTATGTTTGGGGCTAGTCGTTGCTGTGTGATTTGTCCAAAGGTTTTTATTTATTTATAAGCAAAAAAACCCACTGGTGGGTATTATAATTTTGTTAGCTTCCTCTATCCTCTTGCCCTCCTCCGTTTGGGACAATTTGTAGCGAGTGGTCACTTACCTGAGGCATAGTGTAAATGGCATGAATGAATTAATGAATGACTGGATTAACTCTTTATTGCACTTAAAACTATAAAATAACACCTTATATCTAAACATTACATATTAAAAGTACAATAGGCGGCCTTATCGCTGACAGCGATTTCTCCCAGGTAGCCTAGACATGCCACTTATACTGTGGGTACCTTAGCTCTGAAATTATAAATCTATTAATAACGCTGGACAATTCACACTATAATTATATCACTGTCTACTTTTCACTTCCCTAGTCAGACATCACTTTAGTTTATAGGTTCCGGAACTCCATAGTAAGTGGTTTATTATTTACAAAAAGTACATTATGATAAGTGTGAGTATGAACTCAATACCAGTTTTTGATACAATGGTACGTCGTCTGGTGTGTACGTCTTATCGATATCAAGTCAATCTGATAACAGGTCGGATGCATATAGAGGTACATATAGTCGGATCGCTATTTAGTCCTAACGCCATGTGGTCATATCAAGATTTAGTCATAACTGCTATCTAGTCTAATGAAGACTAACCCATCACAAACAATGCCGTTTATAAAAGCTACATATACTAATTTGTCAAATCTAGTTACAACGTTAAAAAAACAACAATGTCTGATCTAACCTAAATGCAGAAAAGTTGGAGGTAAACAACGTTCGATTTCCGGAAAATATTTTCAAAGGTGGTGAATATCTTTGCCTGCTAGTTCTGCGAGTAAATTTGCAACTTGGTTCTAGATAGCACTTTTATTGATATTGGTGTTTAGTTTACACTTACTGGGGTTTTCGACACGTGCAGTTATTTCAGGCGTGGAGCAAACTTTGTTAGTTTAGAGCGGTTTTCAGCATTGCTATAGGTTATTCTGAAACTGTTTTAAAATAATTCATTACGGATGTAAACGAGTTAACTACGAACCGTATTTGTTTTGGAAAAACATCGCGGAACGTATTCATGGAATAATTAGCTTTTGTTTTATTCCAGCTCTAGAACTACGTGAATGCAAAATTTCCGCCAGATCCGTTCAGTAGTTTGGCGTGAAGAGGTAACAAACATCTAAACTTCCACATTTATGATATTATAATAGATAATTGTTAAAATAAAACATACATATCTTTATGCAGTTTTAATTTTACTAGGCTTATTATAGCACATAGGTGACATAATTGCCAGTATCTACTTACCAATCATAGTTTTAGTTTACGTTTGTATCCTATTAAAAATTTTAGCTTTCAATAATATATGTATAATTATAGGTCTGAAATATATTTATTTACAAGCTAATTAAGCAAATTAATGTTTGCGACTGTAAATAAATCTGTCAACTTGTTATAAATTATTACTACATGCAGGCGTTAGTTTCAAATTGTTTTACCCATTTACATGAATTTATGTGACAAAATACGAGAAGTACGAGCATTATTTACTGCATCATAAAATACGTGTCCCCTACACACGAATTTTGAACTATTTCACTTGTAAAGTGACCGAGCTTTCGAAAGTCGGGAAGGATGATACGTTCTGAACAATACGCTTAGAACCCGCGGTTACGATACTTTTCTAAGGAAGTAGGAAATTGAAAGATAAATGTAGCCTACTTAAGGCGGGTACCCCGACGCGTAATAGCACTGCCAACTATTTTATCTTATTACGTTAAACAAAGGAAAATTTGGTAGCCACCAAGGGCAACTTCGTATCTCTGCCTTAACTATACAAAATAAAACTAATACTTACAATACACAGAGCCTTAAAAAAGCTTCTAATGGATATCACAAGCTACCCAATAACATTTTTGAAATTTCCTTTGTTCAACGTAATAATAAGTTAAAATGAAGGTTTACACTTTGACTGCGATTTTTTTTCGACGACTGCGATCTTTTTTTTATCCTAAAAAATTCGTGCTGCCGCTCTACACAGCGGTTGTGTTGCACCGCACATGCGTTTCATTCGAAAAATATTACGGCTGTGCTGAGTCATAAAGATCTATATTTTCTCAGCCGGTGCGCTAGTGTGGATTTACGCATACTAGTCACTTGTAGAAAACACATACCGTGTGATTTCAGCACTCAAAGTGTTAAAATAGGTGGCGGCGCTAGTGTGCGTCAGGGTACCGCCATAAAAATAGACAATAACGTATTTGTCTATTGTTATCATAACAATTCAGTTTCAGTTTATTTATTCAAAACAATTTACATTGTGTATGAATTAATACTTAGAGCTACAAATAATCTAAACACATTCTAAATAAAATAGGTAAAGTGAATTAAAAGATGCAATTTTAAATAATTCAATTATTAAGTTATCTGTATTAATACAGATTATGCAAACGCTAAAATTGGCAATGCCATCCATGATTTGCCTCAATTTTAGATCCTGGTGGCGTTCAATTTTGCATGGTATCTACAATAATTCTTCTCGCGGTAACGTATCATGCGACGACGTTATGCCACCCAAGTGGGTTCCATCTTAATTAGCTTTCTGATGCAGTTTCTCGCTTCGCTTATCATAATTTAATATACCATTACCTCGCTAAGGTGATTTATATCACCTTACTTTAATAAATTAAGTGTGATATTACCTGAGATTAGGCATATTTAATGTGCTGGTACAGTCAACAAATAGAACAGGTAATCAAATACATAGCCAAACAGACTTATCATGTGGTGTCAGAATCATTCCGATGAAATAATAAAGGAAAAGGTCTTGGCATTGATTTATTAGATTCTTATCCGAGTTTCGGGCCGACTCGTTCTTATTTCCATCGCTCAACCTAACGCAATATTCATTAGCTACAATAGTGAAACCTTATTCGGACTTTTGGTTACGTGTCTAAATGTCAGTATGCGTAAACAGAAAAGCAGCATTACATGCTCGCGGAGTATGAGTGCTTATTTTGAGTTTAGTCTGGCAATAAGTCTTATTTGGTATAATTGTAGGGTAACCTACTTCAAAACTCTTTTGTAAAATTACATAAACATAAATCACGTTCCTACAGTATTCAAGAAAAATACAAATCTCAATAAATCCATCTTAAATCTAGCCATGGATCTACTGAAATATAAAATTATCGAGAGACTCACACCAAACTGGATCTAATAAGAAAGTAGGTATGAAATAAATCACAATAGATCGATCATTGATCTAGTCAACTCGTATACCGTAGAGTTAGTTACCTACCTCCCAGGTTAGTTGATATATTATAGATAAATATCTGGTAATGTACCAGTGTGGAGACCTCATCTGAAAATAAATTCCTGAAAGTCGGTCTACGTTTAGTGTAACTCACTCTTAGCTTTATTCAAACTCGTTACGCTCTTACTCGTAGTTTACGTTCGCACAGTCCGCAATAAAACCTCTTTATGATTTGTGACTTCCCGAATGCTCGCCCAAACTGCGGCGGGAATTCGTTTTGTTTTCTTTCAAATTTATAGTGTCCTATTTCACTGAACTTTTATGAAAGTTTCTCATAAACTGGGTAATTTTTAATAAACTTCAGGTCAAGACTTACGGTTAACAAATTGTAAATTTTATATTTGAGGTGTTTTTGCGCTTGGCTTTTGTTTTTGAATTTGTAGTTTGTAGTGACATATTATATCTTTAGTGGGTACTGTAGGTACGTATTTTTAATATAAATTTTATTCCCAAAAAGACAAATTGGTAATTCCTGCCTACATCATACTTGATCAAAATGTAATCTATGCGGGACAGCATTCTAACATGCTGTCATTTTCTGTACTATTCTTTGTAAATGCTTTACTTCATTGCACACACAAACGAAAACACTTGATTTCACAGTTTCCAACTATCCATGAAAAGTGCTTTATTGTGTGCAATGAAAGGTAACTTATGACATGCCTGCAATCGTTTTCTTAAATATCTAAATCAAAAAGATTGCACCTACCTCATATAATTATATTATAGGTATATACAGTATTTCTTGCATAAAAACTAGTTGGCTTTTACTACAGTTGAGTTGAGTTTTAACAAATCGCGAATAATAGGACCCGCGGGCTTTCTCACTGCTCTGATAAATTCCACAACAATGGAGATAAATGAACCGAAAACATTCCCCGTTATAAATCCAGCTACATGCTCAATTTGTAAGTATAAAAACCTGCCGGCGTAATTTCCGTCAATCTATCACCAGGTTCGATCAAGTATACAGGGTGGCACATTTAGAGCGGTCAGTATGGGAAAGTCTAAAACTATAAGACATACGAAGATCTCTTCTAAGGTACAATGTCATCGATTGTAGTAAAAAGAAAAACTGCATTCATACATTTTTAAAAAACCTGTACTCAGCTCGGGAATCGAACCCGGACGTTTTGAAAATTAAATTTTATTTTTCAAAACGTCCGGGTTCGATTCCCGAGCTGAGTATAAGTTTTTTTTAAATGTATGAATGCAGTTTTTATTTTTACTAAAATCGATGACATGGTTCCTATGAAGAGATCTTCGTATGTCTTATAGTTGCAGACTCACCCATACTGACCGCTCTAAATGTGCCACCCTGTATAATATATGTATAAATAGAGTAGTAAGTGCCTCCTAGTAGGTACCTACTACAGCATCATCATTACAATTTCGTAAAAATAGTAGAAAGTTTTCAAGGATCTTCATTACGACCCAAAATCACAGCGAAAAGGGTCTACTGCGTCATTAGTCGGAAAAAAATATTAATTAAAGTCTTTATTAGTCACGTATGAAGTTACTATGAAATAATATAATTAACTAAGTATTTAAAATTGAAACAGTTGAGTTGCAGACTATTGCAAACATCTACAGGTAGCTCAACTGATCCATATTAATACCTGTCGCAGGCGTCCACAAGACGCTTGCCCCGCTGTATAGCAATGCTGATGCGCTGAGTTAAATACTCAGTAACTCGGACTCTCCTCGTCCGGAGTCTCTCGGGTCACGCGTCGCTTTGATCAGCCGCTCAGATAATTTTTTTAAAGCCCGGCCTCGGTACCCTTCGCAGTTAGGTTCTCGATTCAAAAGGGAACAAATGCATAGGCTCTGTTGAGGCCTTTTTATCAAAAAAACCGTAGCAGTAAGCAGCACCATAAAGTTATTTTTCCAAGCCCGTTGTTGAAACGTACATTATGTTCAAGGAGTTCTAAGAAAAAAACTAACTTACAAAAAGCGGCGTGATGGTGATGGATGATGTTTACATTCACGGTTCAGTGGATCAAGTACTTTGCTTTCGGTACAATAATTTACGAGTGAAATTACGCTGGATCCAACCATCAGTCATGTCGGGACGGAATTCAAGACATGACCAACTAATTTATGTGTAGTGGATGGCAGTGAGACTATTAATCTGTGCGAAAACCCCAGATTCGGTAAAGTTACTTCAAGCTTCACTATGAAGGAAGTCGAACGTAGACGACTTCTGTGGCGCGGTGGGCGAAGGTCCGCCTGCGACACAGGGAATTGCGGGTTCGATTCCCGCCTTGGGACCAAAGTTGTACGATCTACTGATATTTGTTCCGGTGTTCTTGTCTATCTTTGTATAATAAAAAATATCTATCTATGTATGTATTGTATTCAGTATATCAGTTATATATTCGTAGTATCCAAAACACATGTTCTGCTTGGCTTGGGGCTAGATGACAACAGTGTGAAATGTCGAGTTTAAAAAAAATTAAAGTCAGCGATGAAAAGAATAAAATGTGACCTGATGACGCTGAAATTGATACTTACGGTACCAAATGAAATCTAATACGCTACCTTGTAAATAAAATACATTTCGATTCTGGAGGAATTACATATATTTATTGAATAGGTATCGTCATCAACTTAGTCCACTACTACATAGGCCCCCTAATGAGCGCCATAGCGCCCTGTCTCCTACTAATATTATAAACGCGAAGTTTGTAAGTATGGATGGATGGAAAAACTACTGAATGGATTTTAATGAAACTCTACAATAATATAGCTTATACATCTAGTACTATTATTATAGGTAAGTATTATACTCGGAAACAATTTTCAGAAAGTGGCCATGTACGACCACCGGTCTTGGACCAATAATGTGGCCATTGATCATGACTTTGGTTTTATCCAATTGAATCTGTCTAATTTTTTTATTTTGTTTTTAGCCATTAATGTCTCACTGCTGGGCAAATACCTCCCATTTTTCCTTCCATTCCATACCTACAAGAGAGCAAAAATTTAAATCTATTTTTATTATTTTTCTAAACGTGTTCTCAGAAGGCGTAACTTTAGACGTTCATTATTAAAAATAATGACCCCTTTTATTTGATTATTATGAGAAAAACTCAGGTTTCAGGGTACTTGGAAATTCCTTGAAATTTTAAGAATTATGAAAAAAAAATTCAAGAGAAACAATCTCAAATAATAATAAATAAAAATTGGCAGGGAAATTAAGATACATTTTTAAAAGCTGGCGCGATCCTCTTTTGTTTGTCTTTTGTATACAGGCGGCGGCGCGGCGGCGGCGGTGCCTGGATTTGTGACATCAACGTGGATATATGAAAAATCAATTGCACCGACCGCAACCTTTTAAAAATGTGCCAGTACATTATGAAAATAATGTTCTGATTCCAGAAACTTTTGCCGACACAAATACTGATTCAGTAACTAGGTACCAAAGTTTACAGATACATTCAAAACTGAAACCGTGGAAAGCAAAGGTATGAAAATACCGAACTGGATTCTCTCCTAATTCTAAAACGATTGTAAATTACGTTCTAAACGTCGCCAACAATGGCGTCTCCGTCTAGGAAACGGAAATTCAATTCGCTATAGTTCTAGAATTCTTAGTATTTTCTTGTTAAATAAGGGATTACTAAATCATAGAAATATTGATGGATATGGTGTGGATTATCCAGCATTATTTATTTATTGTTGAACGTACCGGTAGCATAGCGAAGCAGACTAAAATAGTCAATTTAAAAGTACAAGTAAGCTAGCACTCTTAAATTGACTGCTGATCAAGTGGGCAATCTCAACGCGACCTGTTAGCGCTCAGCAAAGAGAAATGATCTACCTATACTTATCTATGAAAATAATACCCACCATAGCAAAACAATTCCAATTTGACGACCGATGTGGCGCGGTGGGCGAAGGTCCGCCTGCGACGCAGGAGGTTGTGGGTTCGATTCCCGCCTCGGAACAAATGTGTGTACGATCTGCAGATATTTGTTCCGGGTGTTCTGGTCGTTTTATATGTATAATAAAAATATCTATCTATGTAATGTATTGTATTATGTATATCAGTTATCTAGTACCCATAACACAAGCTCAGCTTACCATGGGGCTAGATAATGCTTTGTGAATTGTCCAGCATTATTTATTTATTTATTTATTCATTCCATATGTGTCCCAAAACCACCCAGCGCATTCCCCGAACCAATTAGGTGTGCACACATTTGTGGCCATAAAACAGAAGTGGCTATTACCATTCATACCCGGATAACCGGCAAACAGGATTCGCCTCAACCGCTTTGCATTCAGGAAATGCGACCATTAATCAGAAGCTTACTGGGAAATTACATTCGGCATTCGATAACGTTCGGCATTCGACAAGAGACAATATCGAACTTTAAATGAAGCTCGAATTTAAATGTCTTCGAGTAACTATCATGCGGAAATGGAAATTCAGTCGAGTAGTAAAATCACGTTTTGTGCTCGATTCAACCTTCTGAAGTACGAGCCCATAAGGCTGCGTTTCCACCAGAGATGTGCGGATTTAGGCAATTTTTGACACAGTTTACTTATTCCAAAGTTGAAGGAGCAAGCTGACTGGTGCGAAGATGTATAGCGGACTCTTTCGCCCACGTCCGTCCCTAGGATACCTTGCAACACATTCCTCGCAACACATGCGTCACACACATACGCAAGACTAGGTAAATGAAGCGCATCTATTGATTGTTAAAAACACATACCTCGCGCTATGCACCTCTTGTGGAAACGCAGGCTGCGTTTCACAAGGACGGTTAGTTGTTCCGTCTATATGGATTGACAATGGATATCCTTTGGAAAAATCTTCTCTATAAAATTATACTGAACAGAAAACGTTCTTTGCTACGCACGGCGCGGCGACAACGCTACGGCGTAGCACTTTGCGTAGCTCGTAGCAAAAAGCGTAGCAAGCTACTACGAAAGTTGTTCACTATTTTTTTTTCCTTTATTTAATACCTATAACACAAGCTCTGCTTAGCTTGATGCTAGATAATGTTGTGTAAATTGTCCAGCATTATTTATTTAGTTTAATTTATCATTCCTCATACTCCATAATATTTAAAAAAATATTACATAATCATAATCAGAGCTAATTAGATTATGATATGAAATCAGAGCTTACAGATTAAAAAGCTTATTTCTTTAGGCTTACTTACATATTTGTGTCAAAATATAGAACGGTGCGGCCTGAAATTTTGTGGTACTTAAAACAACACGTGCAAAGCCGGTAGAAGCTACAAGGTATATTGACTGTAAAAAAACGTGTTATTTCCATCTGTCTCCTGCTTTTTCCCCTTTTTTACAACGATGGTACAGCTGTTTTTTTTATTGTAAAGGTTCTATCTTTCCCACTGTTAGTCACAAGGGGACTAAACGATCAATTTTAAAAACATAAATGTTCGATTTGTACTCCTTTTGCAACAGAGGGACAGGTGAAACTTTTATTAATTGAACATGTCAAACAATACTTAACTTACAGCAAAACCAGCAAACTTTCTACCATTAATTTTTCTTTCTTTTTTCACCATTAATAATTACGTTAATAGAGAACAGATAATTCAGAGCTGAATATGAAACTAAAAACAATTACATAAAACAAAATGCAATTATCCTAAAAAATCATAAGATGGGCAGGGGAAAAAATATAAACATTATGATAAAAGCCAAATAAATGAAGAGTAACATCAATCTTTGGCAATGCTTTATCTTTGGCAATCTTTACTGAATTTATACAATGGAGTATCGAAAATATTAATGTCACAGAAATTTATCAAAGGCTCTTGAGAGCACCATAATTTTTTCAATAATTTGTATTTTAAATACAAATACAAATATTTATGAGTTAAAAAGGGACTCAATAACGTTGGACATAATTTTAAATAACAAGATCTAGATCTGCAAAAAGAGGGGCTGGACAACTTAGAGTGTGCGTAAAGAGAGACTACGAATACTCTTGAGAGAAAACTTTTCTCTTCATTAGAATGGAATAAACAACGAATAGATTAAAAATATGAACTTATTGGGGAACGGCCTAATCGCAGGCACTTTATCAAGTGTGTCCATCGAGTGATGCGCCATTCAACCGCCTTCAGTTGATTGATCACTATAATTAGCTTCAAGCCGGGTTTTAACAACCTCAGTGGCGAAACGAACTCAGGTCCACCTGTGACGCATGAGGATGCGGATTCTATTCCAGCCGCAAAACAAATCTTTTTGTGATATGCAGATCTTTCTTTCGGGTTTGGGGGTTTCTAAAGTTAACGTCCTTAAGAAAATTAGACAGACAAGAACACTATTGATTTCATGCTAGAATTTAACTTTACCCAATACCTACGTTAAACGCCAACCCGAGAAGTAATGCACCTGCTTAAACTGTTTTCCTCAACTTACAAACTACAATCTAAAGAACCTAATCGTCAACGACTTAGGTTTTAGGGGAGCACAAGGGAATCGTTGGAATCATGATGAACTAGATGCGAGTTAAAAACCGAAAATACCTACGTAGCATAAAGAAAAATGTTACACAATGGTACAATGTTACTCACTTTTATTAATCACAATAATAACATTACGACGACCGATGTGGCGCGGTGGGCGAAGGTCCGCCTGCGACGCAGGTTGCGGGTTCGATCTCCCCGCCTCGGAACAATTGTGTGTACGATCTGCAGATATTTGTTCCGGGTGTTCTGGTCGTTTTCTATGTATAATAAAAAATATCTATCTGTGTAATGTATTGTATTATGTATATCAGTCATCTAGTACCCATAACACAAGCTCTGCTTAGCTTGGGGCTAGATGATGCTGTGTGAATTGTCTAACATTATTTATTTATTATTACTGATTTTTTAATCGAATGCGTTGCCTGTAGCTGCTTTTTTAACTAAATCTTACGTTAATATTGAATTTATTAGTAAAGTTCACATGTCAGACGATAAGAAAAATCTGTAAGGCATTTTATTTCGTACAAATAAAGTTATAGCAAACAGTTAAAATTTTGGAAAAACGTCGAAAGTCTAAAGAAATTCTGAAAAATAGCAGACTTTTAAGGGTTAAAAAAGCCGCCAAGCTATTGCACTTGGTTCCACCCTCCGCCAGATTCCGTATGATAAACGTTCTGCCGAACATCCTGTATTTATTGAATACAGTTAAACAATACGTTTTAATACTAACATATTTACAAACATTCTGTATTGAATTTTAAATTGGTGCTCGCAAAATTAATTGCTGTTAATGTAAGTATCACATAGAAACGGCGTGGTTCTCATAAAAGGAATAATTAAAGGTAACATTTGTAGTTTGTGTCATGTTTTAGTAGGTTGGTAAATATTTCTTTGTAACAATGGTTGACCAAAACAATACAGGTAAAATTAATTCGGTTTTATTTTAAAATAAGTACATAGGTACAAGCAAGTTCATATCTGCAGTGGAAGAAGACAGGAATGCAACGGGGTTTATTCAAGTATGTAGGTACTTACGTCTGCACGACTGCTAACAATGCCCAGAGACTCTTCACAAATCTCGGCCACAACGCTTTGTTTTTGTTTCGTGGCTGACTTATTAATTAACTACATACAAAACAACGGAAACCCCGCAATTTTTAAAAAATGAAATTCAATCATCTCTAAATGAACAAACGAACTGGGTTTTTCACCTGAAACCCAACAGTTTCTTAAAAGCCTTTCTAAAGTCTATATTGAAAATTGTGTAAATCAACGGATTGAGGGTTGAGTTAGCATAACCTAGCCATGTAATAAATCCAATGAGTCTGTTGTTAGGACAACACCAGGGACAAAAAGATAATATAACATACATGAGAAAGAATGGCAACCAACAGAGAACAAATGATCCCATTATTATTCCTAACGTTCGCGCTGCACGCCTTTCCTTAGAGAGAGATATCTTCTGTTTTTGCTCGATAAATTGATGAACCACATCTCCACTGCTGTTAACACTTGTAAGAAGTGGTTTTTCCTGTTTCTTCTTCCGTTGACTTAGCTTTTTCATGGAACCCACGACCTTCCTCTTGTAACTACCACGTCTTGAAACAGCTTCCGAGTGTATTATATCAGATTCTATAGTTTGTCGGGCGATAGGGTCATGCAAAAGTAAGAACGGTACGAAAAAGTTCTTCTTTATATCCATAAAAGCTTTTTTCTGGCATCGTTTGATACTTTCTCCGCTATCCGACTCATTTTCGGAGTCCTCTCTGTTTTCTTGACTATCTTCTACGTTCCCGGGGGTACGTGGCTGCTTGTGGATATGAGGCGCTAAAGTACGTTTTCTCAATCTTCTTTTCGCAGCTAAGTATATTTTTATGTACACGATGGTCATTATTATGAGTGGAATAAAGAATGAGCCCAGAGACGAGTATACCACGTAACCACGTTCTGACGTGAGCTGACACGGTGTGTCCGTTGTGAATTCATCTGGCCAGTCGTTCCAGCCGAGAAGAGGTGGAGAACTAATGACCAACGACAGTACCCACACTCCAGTGATCTGAATCATCACTCGTTTCAGCGTCCTTTTGCTGGCGTAGTTGATAGGATCCGTTATAGCCCAATATCGGTCTAGGGCAATTGCACAAAGATTCAGAATCGATGATGTGCACGACATTATGTCACATGTAAGCCACATCTTGCACAAATGCTTACCCCATAGCCACCGCCCCAACGTCCCGTAGGCTACATTCAGAGGCATCACCAACACCGCGACCGCCAAGTCGGCTGCCGCTAAAGACACAATAAAAAAATTCTGAACGATTCTCAAAGGCTTATGCGTAAACACTCCAAGTATGACCAGAATGTTTCCAAAGATGGTTCCCAAAATCACCATTGATAGAGAAACGACAGTTATTATAGCCTCCCATTCTGGAACGGCTATTTCTAATCCCAAACTTGAGTTGTAAAGAAAATTTACGATTTCACAATATGCTTCATCGGTAGTTATGTTCCAACGATCGCTTTGGTTATTATAATCTGAGATGTTATAAAAATGATATTCGAGATCACTCAATCCCTCCTCCATAGCAAAAATACTTCTTGCGGCTTTTATGGATTTATTACCCTTCTACCATCATCGGCTAGGTGCTTAGAGGGATAACATTTGGATAGCAGGATTAGCAGGGCAAGGCAACGAGAATTTAATGTAAGTAGGAATCCCGATAAGGAGCCAAGATATAGTTCCTTTTATTATTTCTAAATTGGGCATTCGTCTGAAAATAAAGAAAATTTTAGGTAGGTATGTACTTTTGTAATATTTAAATAAAAAAATAATAAACAATCTCTATGAATCCAATAAGCAATTTAATAGCGATTAGAGGGTCTTATTTAAAAAAAATGATTTTTTTTTAATATAATTAGTAGGTACCTACCTACTTGGTACCTACCTATTTCATAACAACTTGGTGGATTATCATTAAAGGAGATGAACATACTTAGGTAGATAGGTACATTATTGTTAAATATTTGCCGGAAGATAATCTTAAAGTTAAAAGCTTACCTAATACACAAATGACAGCTCGATCTTTACAGAATTAACATCGTTTAGTACCTTCTATAGACTTCTTAAATCACACAGCTTAACCATAAGCACAAAATAGTCTTACTAAACCCATGAATACTCTATTTATGATTTGTATTCCATAAAGAAGCGGCCCCAGTGAGACTGCAGCTGAGACTAAAAATAATAGCAGAGCTTTGTCCCCAAGAACAGCCACCCAGTTACCTACACATCTACACCTAAAAGGTGTAGATCTAGGTAACTGGATTGGATGGCATTTCTATGTCAAGCTCGGAACGAATCATACCTTCCTAGCTTGCTAGATATAGATAAGGTACGTTTCTAATGCATTGGGCGCCCGTCCAGCTTGAATTTAGCGGGGTTTCTATGTTGGTAACAAGTAGGAAGTTGTCAAAAATTAATCATGTGAATTCGTTCGTCCAAGATGTGACACGCTTTTAAGTTATTATGTCAATGTCCAATGTAAAGCATAACGTCAACTTTAACTTGCGTGCCATCGTCTGTATATACAATCATCAATCAAAGTCAAAGAAATCAAAATAAATTTTGTATTGCTTGCACCACTGATGATACCTACCTACCTAAAATACATTTTCTGAAAATATAGGTACCGTATTTTGGTATACTGATCCTCCTGATCTATTATAAATCTCAAAACACGTACAAGTGCGCTTCTTAGGCTAAACGGAGAGTAGTCCAATGATTAGTGCTATAAAATGGGTTGTCTAACATGGATTCGAGGTATGACGTGCAACCTTCATAAAATAATTTATTATCTAGTTTCGTATTTCTTGTATTTTCTACAGTTGTTTTCATAGCCAGTTGTTATGTGAACGCTGTCTTATTAGTATTTAGATAGGTAGGACAAAATTAGGTAGTTAGGGTCAGCCCTAACTACCTAATTTTGTCCTACCTAACTCTCAGGAGTTAGGGGTTCAGATGCCTGCCCAACGTTTTTGCAAACACACATAGACCATCTAAGTATCTATTGCAAAACATTTACCTACTAGTGTTTCTTCAAAATCATTCCACTTCCAATGTTGTTATTAAAATAAAACAAGCAGGTGCTATGTCAGAAATATAATTTTAGTAGACCCCCCCTGGTGAAGCCTACCCTTGGGTGAAATTTATCTAATAATAGTTACACCATCAGCAAAGTAGTTTTATGGAACCAAATCCAGATACTTAACAATAGGAAAAACGGAATGAATATTATCCATCCACATGGCATTTACCTAACTTCCTTGTTCATTTACACCTATGTTGTTGTTGCATGTATTGTATGTTGATGTTTTATTTTCAGGGTTTAAAATGCCATTCCCTTTTAAAGACAAGGAGCTGAATAAAATTGCTGCATTCTTCAATCTCTGGACATTCATATTGACCTGTGCAGCGATTGTGCAGTCCAGTTGGTTCAGAATAAAGGGACTCCATTGCATCCCCAAACTGACGACACTATCACATCTCTTCTTTTTTGAAGATGATGACAATATCCCTATATCTGACTTTAGTGGTAAGTGCTAATGCTTCTGTATTAAAAGTATGTCAAGGCATTGCAAAATTAAATAAAGAAATTAAAACAACTCTTAAATTCCAGGAACACCATGCACCACCCCTAAGATCATAGTCCTGATGAGAGTGCTGATTCTCCTCTGCTTCATGGTACTCGTGTGCTCTTGTATCGGAACCCTCATCAACCTCTTCACCCTCAATAGCAGAGCCATCAAGATACTCCGACGGAATGCTGTGCCAAGCATCCTCTGTGTATTCTGGGTTATAGCCATTGTCGGTGTTTGCTACTATGCTACTGTTGTACTTGGGGATGAAAATAATGGTGATGCAAATACAATACAGGTGGACTATGAATATGGCTTTTATATCATCACTGGAGCAGGTTAGTACTCCTTTCTATATCTAAGTAGTAAATATTACAAGACCCTATATGCATAGTATGCAGATTGTAAACCTATTAAGAATGATGATTTAAAGTCATGGTCAAGTGTATAAGAAGCTAATAATTGTGACCATGGCCTTGAAGCTCTGTTAGTTACACCAGTATCCAAGACACTCTACTTCCCTGAATTGTTAATCTTTTCATGTTTTTTTATTACTCTGCTATACTACAGTATCCAAATTTATAAAACTAAACAAATTTCATTTATTTCAGGTGCATTAGCCCTGTTAGCATCAGCTGCTAATCTGTGGGGGGCTCCACTAAACGGTGATGAGGACATTCAGAGGAGGAACTTGATGGATGACTGGGATGGTTACGAGGCACACAGTGTTGGTCCCACTCCAGCTGTGCCTGCTTTACCCCCCTACACCCCCAGTGCTGATTACGTACCTACTATTCCTGCCTATGCACCGCCAGTTCTAGGATCCCAACAGTACTTCCCCTTTGACGACTTATCGGTTCTACCTCCTCCCCCACCTTACACACCATGAAAAGTAACTAACCAGTTTTAAACAAGTTGAGAATTGTTCAAGGCTTGTGAGGCAATATAAAATCTGTAGTTTAGGATAATAGAAATCTCGAAATATTAGGATATTAGATGTTATGAATATAGTGGAATGAAATTTAAGTAAAACTATCAAATTCTTTGAGACCTTGATTTTATCAATATCCATTTGGTTTGAAAAACATTTTAGCCAATTGTTGAATTTCTATGTAGGTAGTTGGTATGCATAAAACTGATGATTATTGTTCTATGTATGTATATATTGTGGTTGTGAGTTGATCAATGATTCTTGTTCACTTTGGTATGTGATTTGCCATTTTAGTGCCTATTTCACCATATTTCTCCCATTCTTTAATGCTTAGAAAATTAGGAAATTGCTATTTTGTCCATTAGAATAAAAACTTTAAATTTAATTTCGATTAGTATTAATCATCTGTATCATTTTTTACGCAATTTGAATATTAACTAGCTTTCTCGCCAGATTCTGGTTTATCTTATTATATAAAAATCAACCTTGCTTTTTCTTTTAAGTTATTGTCTTCTTAGTTGCTTTGCATGATTGTAGTATAATAGTGCCTAAAACTTATTTAGGTACTTCACCTTTTAAACCAGCATAATCATACAAAATAAATGAATGACTTGTAAAGCAATAATATTCTGATTTAAGTTACAAAACTAACACTAGTAAAAACCAATTACTTAAATATCCTGTTCATCACACCAATGTAGCCTAATTTTTAGTATTCTTATAGCTTTATTTTAAACTTATATTTAGATTTTGCTTGTTGCTCTGTGTTTTTAAACAGCAGGTTTAAAATTTTGTCAAAGATAGTGGGTTTCACTATTTTATCAGTTTCCTTGCAAATAATGTTACTGCATCTGTTATTTATAATAGTAGAGCATTCATGTATTATAAACCTGTTACCAAAAATGTTATTTAGATATTAAATTATTCCTAATGTAAAGTTTTCTTTATAGAGATAAGAATAGTTATTCCTGGTTGACTTACTGGGAAGTTTATTTTTACAATAATATAACCAGAGTAAAAATTATTTTTGTGTAAGACCAATGTAATACATATCTCGAAATAAGTTTTGTTTTTATTTTCTTAACCCTAGAAACTTAAACAGGAACACAGTAACCTTGGTTTAAAAGTAATAATTATATTTTTTTTAATACTTGGATATTTACAAAATATACATTTAAAAGTACCTACTACTCTATACATACAAGATAATCATATTAGTAAATCAACAATATCTATATGGATTTCCATTTTTTTATAGAAAAAAATGTACTGTAGATATTTATAGTAGTATGTCCATCATAATAGCTTTAGTTGTTACTATGTGCATCAATCTTTAAAAGAGCTTAGATCGAAATGAGTGTGAGCTGGTCTTTCTGGAGCATTGGTTGGTCTACTCTGAGACACTCGGGGCTCTACCTCTGGAACTGGAAAATCATCAAAATTTCTATTGAGTAACTCATTCTGTGATGACGGTAGGTTAAGATACTTTAGTCTTTCCTTCTCTAAATAGTTAACTCTCTCTTTCAGTGTAGAATTCTCATCTTTCAGAACTTCAACCTGCATAACTAACTGTTCAACAAGAGTATGTAAATTTTGGCTCAATATTTGCAATTCTTCCACAACAACTTCTTTGCTCTTTTCAATCTTTTTTCCTTCACTGTCTTTAGTAGCTGTTGCCGCTGCAAGGACCCCTAGATCAACTTCATCTTTGCTTATCAAAGTGTGCAGCAAAGAATCAGTCTCATTGATTGCTTTGTAGATAGCAACTTGCAGTTTTGCGTAATCATTCCCATGTAGATGAAGGCCGGGCTCTTTGCTGAGTAACTTGATATTATCCATAGCTTTCTTTATTCGCTCATATTGATCCTTCTTAGTTTTGATGAGATCCTTTTGTTTGAGGTGGTAGCTGTGTTGCAGTGTAATGG
Source organism: Eupithecia dodoneata (assembly GCA_947044415.1). NCBI lineage: Eukaryota > Metazoa > Arthropoda > Insecta > Lepidoptera > Geometridae > Eupithecia > Eupithecia dodoneata. The sequence continues at coordinate 6,838,848 of OX345665.1, forward strand.
ATTCTATGGCTACCGAAGAGGCAGTTGATTTCATGGCATCCAGGAGTAGTTCAGCAGCGTTGTGATGGCATTGCATAGCTTCTTCGTATCTATTGTTCATTAGAAGAGCCTCAGCGCGGCGATGCTGCTGATGAGCCTTAAAAAGTAGGTATGTTTATTAAAAATAAGTACCTCGTAGTTACATATAATAGAACGCGTCTTGAACTGGCAGATGTGCAGTGCAGTGCTGACTACTTACCATGTTTAGCGGATGGGAGTCCATAATACAATTCTCTTGAGTGATTTTATTAGGAAAATAAAGTTTAGTCCAAGATCCTGGTCACTGAATATTTTCTTGTCTTTTTAATTTAATGACTTGATTTCTTTAATTTGGCAAGACAATATTGTATTTTAACTAACATTGCTTTTGTTTTGGTTTTCTAGGGTTTAGACTTTGTTTCTTTCTTTTCTGTATTGACTTGACATAATATCATAGTTGACATTGAAACTCCGTCAAATTGACAATGACAACATATTTTTTTAAATGGCTAAACATTTCAAAAAAATTGCCGTCGAACATAACGGCTGTGGCAGGTACGAATAACTTGTGGCCGCATTACCTACATCGCAATAAAAATTTAAAACGTGGTTGCTTTATTCTATTTTGCAATGGATAGCTTAAAAATGAGATAGTATATTATACTTGATATGTACTTATAAACCATATCTCCCCTTACATATATACGCCTCTAGGGGGTAACTTTAGCTCCAATCGAAAAAAAAGTTTCATCTTCTCGCCACTTCACAGTGATTAGAGTAGGAAATCAATTGATTGAAAGCCTTACTGGCAATTGGATATGAATGGACATACGAACAAATTGAAACTTCAAAGCGGCCAAAGTTTCAAAGTTGATTTTTGTTCGTTTTTCTTTAAAAATAATATGTCAAAACGTTAATTATTGTATTATCTTTTATTTTATGTAGTAAATTAATAATAAGTTACGTTTTTGTAAAATTTCAGCAAGAAGTTTGTTAAAAAGTTGATTTTTGTTTGATTTTCATTTATAATTTTAAAAAAATATGTCAAAACGTTTACTTTTGTAATATCTTCGTTGTAGGTATGTCGAGCGTCGGTGTCCTCTAACACAACACTTATATCTAGGCCTGCATATAAAACACCTTAATTACCTATACTTATCTCACATTATACAGAATTCTGTAATCTGAATTCTGAATCTGATTTATCTGTCATACAAACAATACCTCGCCCCGCGCGGCGGGAATCGAACCCGCAATGCAACCTTCTGTATCTCAGGCGGCAACGGACTCATTGTATCTACATTGTGCAGTGTGTAGGTGTGGTGAGTCTACAATGTAACCTTATCCTAAGTAAATATTCTTAGGATAATGTTATCGCATACCGATGTTTTCAAAATAGGCACCTACCTACTACCGCCCAAAAATACCAAACAACCTGCCGTAGCAAAGAAACCGTTTCGTAACCACTTTCAGTCAAAGCTAGGATTTGATCTAAACATAATGTTAGGATATATATTAGCATTTTCCTTTTTTCGTTTGGCTGTGGGAGCTAACTCTCAATGTTCTATGACCGAGGTGAAGAGTCTTCTAGAAGGATGTGACAGGCTTTCTGGACTGAACCTGACTAGTGTTGGAGGGACCATCGTGGATGACCACAACTGCGACGTCACGCTCCCCAAACAGGTCTTCATAGAAGAACCGCTCTTTACTTTTTACATGGCTGATTCGGTAAGAGGATAATTATTCCTTTCTTTTTGCCATTATTTCAATGATTGATTCAATATTGACGACCTCTGTGGCACGGTAGTTGAAGGTCCGCCTGCGACGCTGGAGGTTGCGGGTTCGATTCCCGCCTCGGGACAAATTGTGTGTACGATCTGCAGATATTTGTTCCGGGTGTTCTGGTCGTTTTCTATGTAAGTAAAATATAAAATATCTATGTAATGTATTGCGTTATGTACCTATATCAGGTTATCTGGTGAGTCTAGGGAACTATGCAAAACCCATAACACAAGCTCTACTTAGCTTGGGGATATTCTGTGTGAATTGACCAGCATTATTTATTTAATCCAAGTTATGCCAGCGACTAGCGACTACTAATTTCATCGTTGCATTATTAATTAACCCGCTGCTTCACCCCAGTTTTTTGTTAAATACCTTTGTCAAACTTTCCAGAAAAAATTCTATACGATACTAATGGTGGATCCCGATGCGCCTCGACAACAGGAAGGCGAATTTTTTCTACATATGCTGAAATCTAACATTCCTGTAAGTTCCGTTCCTGGAAAAGGAAACTTAATTTTCCTGAACCCTGGTTGACTATTGTCAACCAGACTCAGGTTATAGTATCACTGTCGACACATGATCGTGACGTATGTTTGTAGGTACCTAGGGAACTATGTAAATCCCATTGCATAGTTCCCTGTCTGCATGATAGAGGTGCCAAATCCTATAAAAAAATGAGATGTCACGATCGCGTCTCGTATTATCATCAACCGGACACGGGCTTTGATCCCGTATGTCCTATTGTCATATAAAAACCAGTTATTTACTAAGATTTACGAATGATTATGAGATCCAGTCATTTTGCTTCACAGGGTCTAGCACTCAAAGCCAAGGAAAGCAGCAAAACTGTTGGGATCGATTACAGAGGTAAGTGCCTGCTACATATTACATTTATCCTAACCGTAGTTACACAATACCTACGGGTTTTCGTTGCTGACAAATTCTTCCACTCTTGTTCTAAGTATAAATAGACCTTGCATAATAGAGGCGGAGCAATATTGCTACTTGAGGTATCCTTTGGGAAAAGCCTATAATATAAAGTCATTTCAAACCGTCGATTTATATGTACTAGTGTTTAAAATGGGATATTTACCATGATTTGGAAATTAAAAAAGCTTTCTAATAAAGAAATTAAAAAGAATTTTCCAATATTGGAAAACTCAAAAATCGAAAAATGGAGAATATCCCATTTTAAGTGACTTAATTGACCCGTTTTAAAAGTTGTAAAGCCTAGGTATACATACCCAATATTAAATTACCTACCTAGGTAGGTAAGTGTAATGTCGCACCATAGCGTTGCATAGGTTCCTGAAGGTACCTATTGTGTATTTTTCCAGGTTACAAACCCCCAGCGCCACCTCGCGACACAAACTCGCACCGATACATCTCCCTACTGTACGAGCAAGCTGACGGCAACAACTTCTTGCCCACGGTTCCTAACTCGAGGTTCCGATTTGATCTCGCCAAGTGGCTACTCGGCAAGAACCTTTGCGGGCCTGTAGCAGCAACGCAGTTCCGATCTGAATACTAGATGGCGGTAGTAGCGATAACTAAGAAATAAAATTAAGTTTTTTACTAAATTGGTAAATGTTTATCTTTATTAATTTCCTTTATTGTCATATTCGAAAAGTCAGTTTATGGTAGCATTTTTGAAAAGAAAGTGGTATTTATTACAAATAATATATGAAAACAGACCTCTTACTATATTTAATTATACTTAATAATTTTTACCTAACTGAGCAAATCTTAATAGCCTAGGTACACATGGAGGTTGCGGGTTCGATTCCCGCCTCGGAACAATTGTGTGTACGATCTGCAGATATTTGTTCCGGGTGTTCTGGTCGTTTTCTATGTATAATAAAAAATATCTATCTATGTAATATATTGTATTATGTATATCAGTTATATAGTACCCATAACACAAGCTCTGCTTACCATGGGGCTAGATAATGCTGTGTGAATTGTCCAGCATTATTTATTATTATTATTATTTTTTATAAACTCGACATCGCAAAAATCGCACTTCTTAAAAAGTCTACTTAAAAAACTTTAAATCATATTTGGTTATTATAAGGACTAAATGGGTATCATTAGAAAGATAATTTATCCCACTTTCAGATAAAATAAACAGTTAGTGCTTTTTTTTAATGTGATAAAAAAAACTAGCCTAGCAAAAACCAATTTAATGACAAAAATAAAATATTATGTAAGTGAGGAGGTAGTTACCTAATAAGTAGGTAGATACTAATAAGTATCTAATAAAAATTACGATATTTTTTTCTGAGAACACCAGAATTTTCTTTCCTAGTAATTGAAGTTTATCTAAAAATACAATACCTACCTACCTCCCTTCTATAACTGACCCAAAATTCAAATTCATATTCCACAAACCAACAATCCAATCAAAAATCGCACGTGCCTCATTCAATTAGGCCGTCAAAAGGTTTTCAACGGAACTTTTCTTTTTCTTCGCTAACGAGAAGTGAGCCGTATAAATGGCGGCACGAGCCGCGCGTAGGCTGCGCAAGCGCATGCAACTTCCCTCTCACCAGCTCCCACGCGGCAGCGAACCTAATTTATAAACAAACTAGCTGCCGTATTCGACTTGGATTGCGTGCAAGTGATGTCATTTTCTTTTAGGTATTTCTTGCTGGTCGGTGATCTTCCAAGCCTGAAATAAAGTCCATGTAATTAATAATAATAATTGTTTATTTCAGGCACATAATACAAAATTAAGGACCCATATAATAGAACATAAATGAAAACAAAAATACACAAAAAATTAAATAAATTAAATCAATAATGTGACATTGCGAATTTTGTTTCCGATCATACGTGCTATAATTAAATCAAAGCTTGGTAATGAAAATGACCAACATTCGACAAACACGGCAAAGTACCTACACACACAATCCAAGCAAAAACTGCAGTGGATAGGATCGTTGCGTTAACAAAAATAAAGTGCATTTTCATAATGATACGACACTTCTCAGAACACTGAGCCGGGTGGTCTGGGTGTTTTATAGTGGTGCTTTATGTCACAGTATTATAACACCACTTGTTTAAGAAATAAACTGCCGAAATCCTTAAATTTACTCGGCCTTGGTGTCGTCCATCAAGATTCATTTCAGCACTGGAGTGAGATTTATGTGAAAATAACGATTGAAAGGGAACAATGATAATAATCTACCAATATGCTTATGTCTTCGATTTGACTATCAGGCCGTAGATCGCATAAAGATGGGTATTTTAGGGACATACTGTTTTTTTCGAGAATATCCGTTAATTAGCTAGTCAGGGTTGATCAGGTTAGTTGCCTCCTAATTAAATAGTTACCTAACCTAAAAAAATATAAGAAAGGGTATTTACAAATGCTGTGGACTAATTATAATTATAATTTTCTTTATTAATACATTTACGTAATGATATATATATTCTGTGTATAGGCCCTTATGTTGCCTATACACAGAAGCTACGAAAATTAATCATCATCGTGGTTAACCGCAGTTTTGATCCAAAATAGCTATAAAATAAAACCGCCTAGTCCTCTTAGCGCCTGTAGGTGGTTAGGGCAAGGTGTTAGTTCATATTTCTAAGAAAAACATAATCTTGGCAATGTTTTTGATTTAAAAATATCTCAATGACGTCAAAAGGAAAAACATGACTAAATAGTATGGGCTAGCGCGGTCCAGGGATTTAAATATACCTACTGACTTACTAAAGTTAGCAAACTTTAATGTACCTTATTCACACGTAACCACTGCTTAACCACTTTATACCGCTGCGATGTGGTTTGGTTGTGGTACATGTGAATTTTCCCTTAAAATTTCATCATCTATTAGATAGTGTACATGTCGTGATGAGTAACGTGTCGAAATATCATCTTAAATACATATATACTGTATATGATGTACATAGCTAATGGAAATACCATTAGCTATATACATCATCCGAAGAAAGATAAGTAGATAGGTATAATTCAAAGCAGTTTAATTACAATACAAATCTCACTGTGAGTGCTATCAGGTTGAAATATATAGTCTTCGACACATAGACAGATGCCAAGCGTCTTTTAAGTCGTGTTTTAGACAGGAAGCGCGTATATCGTAAACGGTTCGAGATGACTCTCAAACTCGGACCGGTTTGTCGTGTGCTGCGCGCCGGAAATGCCGCACCTCGAGTGACATTTTTAAATATTAATTTAGATAATAAGAAGCAGACTTGGAAAGCCGATAATTTAGATTGAGATATCGGTGTTATGAGGAACCTACTACTAAACGCGACAGCTAAGATCATCTTAGAACATCTATAAAAAAAAACTTGGTAAGAGAGATCATTGTTCTCCATTGTTACTAAACAATTTGCATACACCTACAGCAAATTATTCAAAAGAGTAAGGAAGTTACAAAAGCTAAAATTACCTTTTGACAGTGATGTAGTCGTAGATTAGGTATCGCATTGGTCAAAATATGCTACATTTTTCTATTGTTTTCTTGTTTAAAAACACCGTAGAATATGCATCTAATAAAACCATTGACAAAGCCTCGTGACTTTTACCTTCCTTTGTGATCAAACAAAGCTCTGAAGCAATAGCATTGCAACTATAGAGCCATAAGCATTAAGCATGGAAGAACCAGCAGTTGCCAAAAGTTACGGCTTCCTTCCGGGCGCCTACGCAACGCCCACTGCATGATCGCCTCCGCAAAGCTACGTATACTTACTGAGCTGAGTAGCTGATCAGCTTTTCTATGATAGAGCCTCGACTCTTAGACAAAGGTTACAAACGTTCTCCACAGTCCAATCCGTAACTTGCACCATTTAGTCATAGCTGACTGTGCTAGAGGCTCCAGAACGGTATCTAAACTTGTAGATACCGTATATCGTGACTTCACGATAGTAGTACAATAATCTCTATCGTGTTTGCATACATAGGTACTTATTATGAAAGCGAGGTTGTAATTAACCGACATCAAAAAAGAGGATTCTACTACCAGTCTAACATAGAGTCCCCTTTTTTTCTCATGGGTGAACATACAAAATAACATAGGTGAAAATAACACATGATTATGTAGGTACCTATGTTATTTTGTATGTTCACCCATTGATCCGTTAATTATGGACCGCTTTTGTCAATTCTTTCGTGTAGAATAGATATTGATCCAGCATTGGTACAGGGGAACTCGAAGCCGCTTTTTATACTTTTTAAAAAACAATAAATTGTTTCGGGAACCGTCAAAAAGTCGCTTCGCTACACTTGAAACCGAAAACGAATCCGACTCCTCTTTTCAATACACGCTGGTGGCTTTACGACGACATCGCTCTAGAAGTGCTAATAATTCAGAATGAGCTTGAAGCACGTGCAAACGTAAACTTCACTTCAAAATTAAATGCGAAGGGAATTAGTACTTCAGCCTTTACCTGCGCAATCTTTTCATTCACAATCTACGCTTCGTTCCAAAGTGAATTAAATAAATAAATAATGCTGGACAATTCACACAGCATTATCTAGCCCCATGGTAAGCAGAGCTTGTGTTATGGGTACTAGATAACTGATATACATAATACAATACATTACATAGATAGATATTTTTATTATACATAGAAAACGACCAGAACACCCGGAACAAATATCTGCAGATCGTACACACAATTGTTCCGAGGCAGGAATCGAACCCGCAAACTCCTGCGTCGCAGGCGGACCTTCGCCCACCGCGCCACATCGGTCGTCGAAGAAAAGCGAGCTTAGCTTATTTGTATGTAGGATTAGTGATGCCTTTTCATCGCACCGAAGCTGAAGGTTTACATACCATCTTTATTTGTGTACCTATTAGTAATTTTGTCATCATCACCGCCAGTTTCTACGACAAAACCTTCTCCATCCAGGCCGTAAGCTTGGGGAATGCAATACCTGAATCCATTCGAAAATCAGCATCTAATGAACCAGTTAATTTTTTAAAATTTTCTTATTAGAAAAGTGAATACTTACAGGTGTAGATACTATTTACGTTTATATATTGAGTTAGGAAGGTATTTATTATAATTAATTGTTTTCAGTTGTAAGGTATTTATAAAATTATTTTTTCGGGACAACGGACGTCCCTGCCTTTATTAAATTTATATAATACGGTCCATCCAGTTCTAACTGTTGAGCGCGTCCATGGTACATATTTTTTGTAATTTCTTATGTAGTCTTGTTGGTGTAGAATCAAGTGTATTTGTTATATTGTATCATTAGCCATTGTTAGTCCGCTGCTGGACATAAACCTCTCCATCTGCCTGAAGTCTTTTGCAGTTCGTCATCCCACCACATCAGTAATTTAGTAGGCACGTATTATCAGTTAGTATCAGTATTAGTTTAGCACAGACATCGCCATCCTACGGAATTCTCGTAACACCTTAGTTGCTTGAAAGAAAACACTTTAAGCGAAAACGCCTCCGAGTCTATTGCTCTTTCTATAGGCAAATTTATATCAAATACCGACTGTTTTTTTAAGGCTATGCCATACAAAATATTGTCTATTTTTAAGTCGCCAAATAAACTAAAAGAATGGGCTGAAAATGCGTTGATTGTTTTTAATTGTTTTTTAAATCGGCTATAAACAAAACCCAAAGATCAAGCAAGACAAAGAGAGTCTATTGCATCGCCAAATGTAGAGTTTCAATGGCCGACATATCCAACAACGTAATAGTTAAATCTGTTCGAAGGCTAACTGGAGGCGTTAGACGAAGCAATTAATTAAATTAATTATTTCCTTTCGAATATGCTTGATTTAATCATGAACGATAAAACTCTACCAAATATTATCCAGAAATAAAAACTAAGTGCGTAAATAAATAAATCATCATCAGCTTATATTAGTCCACTGCTGGACATAGGGGCAGGAGACATTGGGGGAGGCCCAATAAGCGCCATAGCGCCCTGTCTTCGGCTTGACGCATCCAGCATCTACCTGCAGTCTTTCGCAGGTCATCACTCCACCTGGTCGGAGGGCGTCCTACACTCGAGTCGTCGTCTCCACTCAAGAACACAAAATAAATAAATAATGCTGGATAATCCACACAATCATCTAGACCCAATCTTCTCACTAACTAGCTTCTCTCGGCGGCTTCGCACGCGCTATTTTCAAATAGACTTTCATAATCTATTTCACCACTTTGAAGATTTAGATATTATTTTTTGAGTAAGAGAGATATTAAGGCAGTAGGTAGCGTAGCTTATGTTCTTCCAAGGTATATCATCTATCTCCTTGCCAAAAATGATTGGCTGTGGGCTTCCCCGCAAAAAGAATGGAGATATAAATGAGTGCCAAGTCAAATCTCTAAATTTTGAGTCGCTCAGCGAGCTATGGCAAGAGCTATGCTCGGAGTTTCTCTGAAGGATAGGATTCGTAACGAATACATCCGACAGAGAACCAAGGTTATCGACATAGCTCAAAGAATTAGCAAGCTGAAGTGGCAGTGGGCCGGCCATATCTCGCGAAGAACCGACGGCCGATGGGGCAAACGTGTTCTTGAGTGGAGACCACGACTCGGCAAACGTAGGTAACGTGTAGGACGCCCTCCGACCAGGTGGGATGACGACCTGCGAAAGACTACAGGTAGATGCTGGATGCGGCAAGCTGAAGACAGGGCGCTATGGCGCTCATTGGGGGAGGCCTATGTCCAGCAGTGGACTGCTATAGGCTGATGATGATGATGATGATGAAGTCAAATCTATGTAGGTTAGATTTGACTTGGCCAGTTTTTATCAGAATTAAAATGTTGAATAACTTTATAAAATGACTGATGTAATGAAAACTGGCCAAGTCAAATCTAACCTACATAGATTTGAATTGGCACTCATTTATATCTCCATTCTTTTTGCGGGAAGCCCACAGCCAATCATAATTTTTGTATTGAACTTGGCTCTCCTTTTTTACATTTATGTTTTGGTGGGATTAGTATTTAAACTTTGAACATAGCAAATTGTAAAAACCCGAGTTTCATATCACGCGTGACCTATCTTAGCTTTGATTAATAGTTTTGTTTTGCAAAAGAAAAAAGCAGTAATGATTGTATTGTAAAGGTAAACAACATGATAGGATTCTTTATAACTAGTACAGTGCTAGCCCGCGGTCTTACCCGCGTTACTAAGCAGCAAATATATTGGACTTATAAGATCATCCCACGGGAACATTAAGTCAAAAGTATTCAGCAGGATAACATACTGTACCTATAACTAGCTTCGGTGCAAGCCAGCGGTGATGTGTTTTGTTACCCGCTTTACTAAGCAGCAAACATACTTGATGTATTAGATTAGACCATCCCACCAACGAAACCCTATCACCAAGCTTCCGCTGTCTGTCGGTCCGTCTGTCATTCCGTAAGACATATTTTCTCAGAGTGTGTATATTTCCCTTGAAGATAACAACAAATAATAAAAATAAAATAAATGTTGTAAATAAAGGGTATTCCTATACAAAAAATATAATTTTGGCTAATTTTGTATCTTTTGAAACTTTATATTAATATCATTATCATATAATTTATAGTGATTTTATGCATAAAGGTATAGTTTCACTTCAACGTTGTTATGGGGGACTTTAACGGCAAGGAACCCAGACTAGCAACGAAGTGTTAGTAATCACAGGGGGCAAATGCTTGTCAATGGGCTGTTCTTATGAACTCCTTCTTTAAGAAACAACCTGAAATCAAGTAAGTGGACATGATGAAGCCCCGAAGTCGTGAAAGGAGTCATGAGCTCAATTTATACGTGTTTAAATAATCAACCAAAAAACCAATGAATATTTTATCCGCTCGCTTTGCTCGCTGTTATACATAATTATATTCTTGATGCACTTCGGATTTCTCATAACATTTCTTGTTACTATACCGGCGCGTCGGTCGTTCAATTTGGATAAGACGGTCCTGATATGTACGTATTCTATTTTGATCGCGGGGATGCCTGGGTATTACCCAGATGCTGTATCTTCGTCAAAGATCAGCGCATCTTTGACCTTTGGTTGATAATATTTTTCTGTAAATACAGGTGGCGACGTCCGGAGATACCACTGTCTGTTCTTACTCGGCACAATGAACAGACTACTCTTTATATGTCTTTTACTTTTTTGTGGAGTGAGTGGATTTAATGATGTATCTAACGCATCCGTGTCCTCAGCCAAATCTGCGTCCGAAGTTGTGCATACGGTCAAGGATGCTTTAGACATAAAAAAAGAGTTTGACGAAATTAGAGGAAAAAGAGGGAAGACTGGGAAAAGGTCACGGCGTTACAGCGGCGCCAGCAACGACCCCACAACTACCATCAACAAGGTTACGGCTGGTGCGTATTCATTCCTGAAGACGTATCTGTACCAGCCGATCGCTCATGGCAACTTTCTCGAAACCACGATCCGAGGATACAACATGCTGCACACAGACGCGGGGAAATTTGTTTTTGGAACCTTGGATGGTGAACTCAACCAGTCGTTTAGAACGATAATGAAAGATGGCAACCCTAAGACAGGTGACATCATCTCTTGTAGGATTCCCACCAGCAGGATGGCGGAACACTACATGATGGTCATGAATAACAGGATTGTAGAAGTCGGTGTCGTGGGAGGGAAGGACACGCACAATGGAGTCATCATGATCGACTCTTACAGAAAGTCGTCGTACATCAATTCAACAGAGTGTTTGCATCATAAGAACCGCCTAATTTCAAGAGCTGAACAACTTGACGACAAAAACGGCAACGACAAGGAAACCGATCGTATGTATGAGCAAATTCTCGATCGTCTCAATTGCACTATAAGTGGAAAGAATTCGGGACAGTTTAATTACGACTTGATATCTTGCAACTGCCAAGATTTAGTTTTATACTGGGCGTACGGTTATGTAGAAAATAACTGTTTATCGGCTTTTTTCAATGGATGTGCCACGTACTTGACGTACTATCTTCCTCAAATATCTGGTTACGTTGACGAGACTGGACATCTGGCAAAAGCGGCCAGAGAATATAATGATGCTTTAATAAATTTAGGTAACATAACGCCAGGGTAAATCTGTACTGTACATATAGTATCTCTGTGACCGCTGTGTTATCGAAGTACCAAGTGGGAAAATGTTTTATAAATAAAAACATTTATGTAAAAACATTGTTTTTGTTAAATACCTACTACCTTTCCCCAATAGGGGAACACCTAAAGAGATTAACCTCCGCGATGTTGCCCTAAGCAGGTGAGTTTACTATATTGCATAAAATCTTTTAAGTTTTTGACGAATTTAAAATCCTTTCTAGATATTTCAGTGAGTATAACTTACTTGATATATAAGACTTCCCTCGGCCATCGAAGGCCTGTTCCCAGCCGTACGGAAGCTCTTCATCATCAGGAGTGTGGCTGCTGGCGCTGCTGCCGTCCCTGGATGGCACTGGCCAGCTCTCGGCGGGGGAAGCCAGCTGGCGGTTCTTGTGATATGACTAGAACAAAGAAAATAATGTTGTTAATATTTTGATAAGTTAATAAATGATATTCCGAAGTCTGGAAGGGCAGTGGAAGCGTTTATATATAGAGTGCCGGTGATGATTCGTTGTATGTTCAAAAGCACAACGTTCTTAAAATCATATAAACGTGTCATGATTCGAAATCACTTTGGAAGTATCCAATAATTACGTGAGGTAATTTTGGAGATATGTCGAGTCGACCCCTTGGTGAGATGTCGAGAGATTTCACTCGACCCCCTTTTTCTTTTAAAATGCATTAATTGAAGCCTATCTAGACGTGGCTAGAGGTGGACACTCACGATAGGGCTGGTCCACCAGTTCAAAGTCGCTCAGCGAGCTATGGAAAGAGCTATGCTCGGAGTTTCTCTGAAGGACTAACAATTGCTGTTATTAAAAAATGTGAGATCTCAAAGTAGGTTAGATTTGACTTGGCCAGTTTTCATTACATCAGTCATTTTATAAAGTTTTTAACATTTTAATTCTGATAAAAACTAGCCAAGTCAAATCTTTCTTTCCTACTTTGAGATCTCACATTTTTTAATAACAGAAATTGTTATAGGTATCCAATAAAGCAAAGAAATAGAGTTTAATACTTGTTCATAATGTTATTTTGTTCCTATAAATACATATTTCGATGGTGCATAGAACTTGGGACTCATTTAGATATCCATTCTTTTTGCGGCGAAGCCCACATCCAAGCATAATTTTTGTATTGAACTTGGCTCTCCTTTTTTACATTTATGTTTTTGGTGGGATATCTTTATTCTAGACAATCTACAAATAGCTATTTGTACATTATGTGGGTGTCTATCCATTATTTTTTCTTATCATTGTAGTTGCAAGCTTTTGTGAGAGCGTAGGTGACCCGAAAATACTAAGAACGAAACTAATTACGACGTAAGCTGATTTAATTTATTTTGAGATAATATGCTTTGTTAATTTTATCTTAGGAGCGGACGTACGAATGTCACAAAGTATAAATAAACTGTCTGGGTCGCAAAGGTAGCTTGGACTAGACACCTACCGTAAAATCAAATAAACAACAGACTCAGGGACTTATTTCACCTGCTAGGTGAAATAAGTCTAACCCCCATATCTTTAGTCATTACCTCAAATAATTCTCCACTCAAACTTGTTCAAGGGCGTTTCGAGCATTCCTCCAAAACATGCTCGAGTTCGGTATGCTTAGTCGTTAATTTGGTTATATAGAGAGAGAATTAGCAAGCTGAAATGGCTTTGGGCCGGTCATATCTCTCACGAAGAACCGCAACCGCTGGGGCAAACGTGTTCTTGAGTGGAGACCACGACTCGGTAAACGTAGTGTAGGACGCTCTCCAACCAGGTGGGATGACGACCTGCGAAAGACTGCAGGTAGATGCTGCATGCGTCAAGCTGAAGATAGGGCGCTATGGTGCTCATTAGGCGAGACATAGGTGGGAGGCCTTTAATCATCAAGTCAACTGCTAGAGATAGGTCAAGCAGTGGACTAATATGACTTAAAATGTGGAGCTCGTGTGTTGCCTGTACGGTAAATCGTCAGTTAACTTTGACGTAAAACAACAAAAAACTGTCAAAAACGTAAACCTTGCCGCATCCAGAATCTGCCTGCAGTCTTTCGCAGTTCGTCATCCCACCTGGCCGGAGGGTGGCAGTTCATTTACCTAATCCAAAATTACCGACTCCGTAGGAATAAGCTATCCTACCACTAGCGAATAAAAGACCAGATAGATACCTACTTAGAGGGCACGCACGTAACTCTTGCTTAGTCTATCTAACTCGTCGAATAAAATACCTACAAGTTTGTCAAACTGTTCGCATTTTATGTTAGCAAGGTTTGTCGGGAGACTCGGCCGTGACACCGTGCGTACGCCACGATTTCGCCGTTCATTGATAAAAACAGTCGCCCACGTTCGGACCTCCATTCACCGGCGCCAGAGGTTGCGCAACGCATGCGTGAACCCCCCTCGCCCCGCGAAGCCTTCTTGTCACTTCTTATTCTTGCCAAGGCTTCCGCAATGGTTACCGTCATTTCGCTAGAACACGTGAATTGATGCTCTGTCGACATGTGTGTGCACATTCGAATAGGTACCTATAGAGGTAACAATATCAACCGCAGCGTAGTGCAATAATTCTAAAACTTTCTCATTAGGGTATCGGCTACCGCTGAATAAAATCGGATCCAGTAAGAACAGATTCTGTAATACGGATACCCTAAGAACGCATAATCTCAGTTTTTTTGTTTTAAAAACAAATAAAAAAATTGTTGAGTTTCATATAACCCAATCAAAAACTCAATGAGCTTACTGACTTATTCATATACTAGTTTCAGCCCGCGGCTTCGCGGGCTGAAACGTAGTATATGAAACGCGGCAGGCTACGCGTTCTTTATAAGGAACTGGAGGACCTGTTTTTGGAATTAACAGTAGCCTATGCTTTATTCCAGTTCAAAACCAACACCTACCTGCAATATTTCAGTCCAATCTGTTCAGTAGTTTTGGCGTGAACAATCTACATCGTATACACCACTAATACGTGTACATCACTATATATTATGAATGCCAAAGTTTGAAAGTAAGTGTTCTTGCAAACTTTGGCATTCATAATAATTAGTGTGAAGACTCTGTAAGTAGGTAAGCAAAGGGCCAGACGCACATTCATTCAAACTACCGTTTGTCCTTATAATAAAGTCTATTCATTTAAAGCGTGTGCTACAACATTTATTACTTTTCTAATCTTATAATCCTCTCATTTGTCACGATTAAAAACAAATCTGGTATTACATAAATTTAATGTTAATGTTAAGTATGCATTAGATCGCGAACATTAAATGCGCCATAAATGGCCAAAGGGATTCTCAATTAGGATTATCGACATCGTAGAACTAGCTTCATCCCGCGGTTTTATTGCTGTACCAGCTAAATATTATATCCTTAATTAACCTACCTCTTTACCTTTCTTCTTTTTGATTATAATGACTTCCATAAATCCTTTTTTAGTATATTTCGCTCGACACAGGTTTCCGAATTCAGTTCCGCATTTTTTACATATCAGGTAAAAAAATAATTTGGTCATAAACGTCGCCTAAGGTACTACCCGAGGATAGGCAGATATTCCCTTCTGTGTATTTTCAAAACTTCCACTGCGATACCATTAGTTGAAGGTGCATGTTCAAACACCTGATAGTATTCCGAATCCAGTAAACGATTGTTTCTAGTAGCGAAGCATCTGTAAAAAAACCGGCCAACTGTGAGTCAGACTCGCGCACGAAGGGTTCCGTACATCTATAAAAACGAGCAAAAAAACACGTATGTTGTATGGGCGTTGTATTAAATATTTATTTTATTATGTTTTTTGTACAAATCTATGGTTACAGCAGCAACAGAAATACGTCATCTGTGAACATTTCAACTATCTTACTATCACGGTTCATGAGATACAGCCTAGTGACAGACGGAAAATCCCTCCAACCTTCCCATGGTCCTGCCGCATGCCGATCTTGCGGTTACACGGACCGAAACTGTGATGAAAAGAGTCACTCGGGTGATTCCAGACTCTACAAATCTTACGCACTTTGTCCCGAACACTCTCCCCCTTCTGTCGGACGGACAGAGGGGTCTTAGTAATAGGGTTCCTTTTTACCCTTTGGTAAATAGTAAAGGTATGGAACCCTAAAAACGGTCCTCTTAAAACGGATCCGCGTGAAGAGCGACTAAAAGCTAGTGACTTCGCTATCACATTACTGTCTAAAAGAATTACACCTGGAATGTATATTAGTGGAATAGTATTAATTGGTGTTAAATTCAAACAGATTTACCGGTGCTTAGAGTGTTATAATCTCATCTGATTACGTGGTCTTAGTGTCGTAAGTTAACCATATGTAATAGCCTCGTAGACTGCTGGACTTTAATTTGATTTGGGTAATGAAAATAATTGGATTGTTTATTGGCCTCTTTGCCTTTCTAAATGTCAAAGAGACGAGTATGATGAAAGGTGGATCTTTTGAAAGGAGTTGAACAAAATTGTTATTTAAAAGAAGTATTAATTGTAATAGTAGTCAAAAATGCTTTCTTTAGTTAAGACATAGACAAGACATAGATAGTCTATGTCTATTTCTATGTATTTCTTTAGTCAATTATCATTAGGTAAGCCCTAATGATAATCATACAAGCCTTATAAATCTGCACGATCATTGGGAAGTTATCCTATCTTGTAATAAACGTTGACTTTGATAGTAAAGGATGGGAGTAATTTTCAATAGGCCTTCGTCTACAATCTGATCTTATAAAGGACATAGGCCACCCTAATGAGTGCCAGAGCGCCCTGTCTTCAGCTTGACTTATCCAGCATCTGCCTGCAGGTCTTTATTCCACCTGGATGGAGGGCGTCCTACACTAAGTTTACCGAGTCGTGGTCTATACTCAAAAACACGGTGAGGTTTATCAGGAAGGTCTAAAAGACATCTATTTACTCTTGGAGATCCTTAAAATTATTAGTTACCATGGTTTTAGTGGTAGTATTTATTGTTTATGAGTTAGTTAATAGTAGGAACTAAAATAATCACACTAATATTATAAATACGATAGTTTGGATGTTTAGATGGATGGAATTATTGTATATACATACATACTTCTTCACGCCAAAACATTAAACGGATTGGGATGAAATCTGCATACATGTAGTTCTAGGCCTGGAAAAAAACATAGGCAAGATAACTTTAGATCCATAAAGCAGTTCCCTTGGTATAGAAAACACCTTTAAACATTTCAATACAAACAACGCGTGCGAAGTTGCGGGCAGAAATTAGTATTTATTTAAATTTGCTATGAGTTGGACCCCTTCTTGGGCAAAGGCCGCCATCTGACGCCGCCGGGGTAAATAAACTCAATAGTTTGTGATCACATTTTAACATATTTATGGAAGTACATATGCATTCAGATAATTACTGAAAGTATATGCAAACGAATAAATATTTGACTTTAAATTATTAAATTCGTTTCATTAGCTAATTACGTCTCCACACCCATACGCATTTGCATACCATTAGTATAAATAAGTATAATTAAAGCTAGTTTATGTGTCATATATGTCACAAATGGTATTGAAGACCCAGTTAACAAATACCTAAGTGGCTCAGGAACTACCCACGTGTTTCTACTAAATTATGAGCAAATCAGTCAACCTACTTGAGTATTAAATGAAAACCTAAATAATGTCCTTAAAATTACCCTCAGGGTGAGAGCACACACAAATAAAGTATTTTTTTATTTTATGTATACTAGTTTATAGGTATATATTAATATAAACCGTAGAATAAGTTAAATAAGATTTCTTCCTATAAGTTTTTTTACTGTCTGAAATAATGTAAAGTGAAATGTAAAGTGAAATAATAAAAAAAAAATCTGATGTTATTATTATCCACTCACACGCCCCAGCAACATTTGTTATATTATATCCAACACCGCTGCCACGCCAAAAAATGTGCATTCAAATATCAGGCTTTAACTTGATAAATTTAGATACATTTTCAGAGACAAAATGGCTTCGCTCCTGAGCGATAAGACCGCCAAATTGTCACTTATTTTGTATTTTTATCTGGTTTGTTTTATGTTTTAAGCTTCAAACGAGTCGCCCACGAGCTGTTTGTCATCTTATGCCGTCAATGTGAAATATATCGTGTTAAGAATTAAAGACCATATTTGAATACACATTTTTTGCACCGTGGATTCTGTGCGCTTCTAATGTGCGACAACCTTTACGCACTATAGCAAAAACCTTTTTAAAGAAGATTCAAATCTTGGCTAAGATTTCACTGAAAGTAGGCATGCATGTGTATTGTTCTGTGTCTATGCCCCCGAAATTTTTTATGAGTTATTTTGATAAAAGTACTCTTCTCCATGTAAAAGGGTTTTGTACAACAAAAGAATACCAAAATACAAACAATAATCTGGATCAAGGTCTGAGGTTTTAAGATTCCAGAATTAGACTAAATCTTGAAAATAAAATACAAAAGGATGAAACCAAGTAAATACTGCGCCTATTGAGGCGCCCGACTCACACTAGCGCCGCCACCTACTTATTCTTATATTCACGTTAAACAAAGAAATGTTCGAAAATGTGTAGGAGAGTTTGTGATTTTTTAAAATGTGTGTGACCAAGCTGTAGAGCTTTGTCACCAAAAAAATTCGGGGCTAGATGATGCTGTGTGGATTGTCTAAAATTATTTATTATTATTATTTATTTAAAATAATAAATAATCCTTTCGAACCCTGCTCACTTGACAACTTCTGCTAAGCTAGATAAGTAAAATGTATATAAGATGGCTGATGACGACAATTCTTCAAAATCTCATAGTAAACTACTCAACAGTATCTTAATTAGCAAGTAATAGCTCCGTCCAAATGCAGGTTAACGCACCTGAACCAGTCTGTAATTAAGAATGCATTTATATTCATTAAAAAGCATTAAAACTTTCCTCGAGATGATACGCTTTAATAAAGCAAAGTGGTTCACTTTGATGACATAATTTTTGGCTTATTTCTAAAATGGTACTACGAGCAGCTTACAAGGGGTCTCGTACTCAAGTTCCTTTGACAATAAAATACAATACAAAAATTATTTATTGTACACCATAATCAAGACAAGTACAATGGGCAGCCTTATCGCTTAGAAGCGAAGAACGAAGAATGACGTTAGCTCGATGTTAATTACCTTGATGTCCTCTACCTCGACGGTACGTTTCGTTGATGGGTCGTTACCTCGAAAAGCGTTGCTAACTCGACAGGTCTCTACCTCGACGCGACGCGACGGTACGTTTCGGCGATAAGAGTGTACCCAAATGAAAGTGTTATGAAATTGGCGTCCTAGACCATCATCAACATCGTTAGTAGTAGTTTCCTGGCAGTGTCCAAGTTTCGTAATAATATGAGTATTGGTTTTATATTATTAAATTTCATCTTTTAATACAAAACGGCATGTTACTTTTATATTACTGAATCAATCAAAATAGTCCTGTATTTATATAAATTGATTTCAAGCGTACCAACATCCAAACCTATCAGTAAACAGGGATGAAAGTAAGGGGATAGAGAAGTCCATCTGTGTTTGCACGTACACTTGTGCACTATATTATGTTCTGCGCATTTGGCTATTCTTCGTTGAGACTGGCCGTCCCGTGGCCGAAGTCTTTGCTAGAAGGGCTTCATCAGTTAGCAACTGTTTATATTTTAAGTGACCATTATTATCGAACCATGAGCTAAATCTGATAAAATGACGTAATCAACACAATCTCAAAAGCTGAATGAACTGACAATTCAAGTTTGAATTTGCAATCATTTATTTAAATAGAAACCTAAATACATAAATTCGGCTTTTCCACTCCACTTGCTAATCAGGACTTTAGGGTGATGTCATATTCCTGTTGAACAAACTTAGAATTCACTTTGATGAAGATAAGCTAAAAGATGATTTTTCAAATATCTTGCATCTTTCTATTCACTGCAGATGGCAAAGGCGACTACGGGTAACGTTGTTTGACAATGCTATATGTAAGGCAGCAACCGAAATTATGCTCAAAAAAAAAAATTATACCCAATATCTTTGTAATTTAAAGTCCATTCCTCCAGTGGATATATCTATCCATTTTTATACATTTTAAACGGGCCTTTTACTAGCTATGAATGAGCACATTATTAATGGACGAGGTGGCACTCAAGTGTCGGTTCTCGTCAGTGCGAAGTCGCAGCAGGTCAAGGGCTTAGGTTTTGTTTTGCAAAGTGACTGTTCTGTCGTGTCGCTTGAACCTCCCAGGGTTAAGAGGTATGGTCAGCGAGTAAAGGTGTAAAATGAGCCTTATAAAGGTATTCTCTCTATTTTACTCAATTTAAGTATGTCACAGATCTCCTCACAGCACAAAAATGTACATTCAAATATGTGCTTCAACTCGTAATGTTAAGCATAATGCGTAATGACACCAAATAACAGACAGCTAAAAAAACATTATTAAGGAGTTCTGCGTATATCAGCTTACGTTTTAAGCCATGAGTGTTTTCCAATTATTGTTCATGTCTATTATAAAAAACTAACTTGTTTCTAACGTTGCTGATTCTGACTGTACCTTGAGGTTGCCTAGAGCGGGTCATTGTAATGACATCCTCGGGTGATCATTAACATAGCCTCTCATTTATAATAACTACTTGACAAGCGGCAATACGTGATGCAAACAGTTCAATATCCGATGGTATACGATATTATGTATATCTCACAACATACAAGTATTACTAGCAGAAGCTACTAGATGTAACGTAGGTACTTTATTTTTTATTCTGTAGGTGAATAAAAACGTTTTAATCTTCAGATAAAGTTTGTTAATCTTGTCTGTTTGTTGATTTACTTCTTAACTCACTCTAAATACAAATAAAATTTTATATGCAATTTTTGATAGACAATGGTAGCGTAAATAATTACGTCGTATCATTAAATATAAAGATTTTTTTTATTTAAGGTAACAAGTAAATACCTTTTATGCTTGACCGTTAGTCGGTATGCAATGCTATATAATATGATATGCTAGGATCTAACTTATGAAATGGTGAATCTAAGAGGCTAATGATTACCTCAAGCCGGAAACGAGAGGCAGATGGTGTGAATGAACAATACCGGTTGGTTCAGACGTGTCAGTTACTAGATTGTGTACTGGTACGAGTTCATCATTGTTGCTTTCCATTTCCTCTGTAAAGACTGGATCTTTACAAAGATATACCCTACGTCTACCCTGCTATAGCGATTCATCGATTCTTGGTATCCGATATGTTGAACAAAGAAACGAATTGACAAAGAGTCAGCGAATCGTACCTGTCTAGGTCCTATGATGGCTTTTATTTCGATAACTAGACAGTCCTGCTTGTTCCAAATATCGTATTTATTTTGCGGAGTCGTTAAACTGCCTTGTTACCGGCATTTGGACATAATTTCACTGCTTATTTCATCGGAAAATATTATACTTCGATTTTATCGGAAAATCGATTCAAAAAATTAAGAACTCCGAATACATCGATTTGAGTGCTAAATCAGTTCGACCGGAATAATGCGAACAGTAAATGTAACTCGACTAAATTTTATCAGCTTTTAACCACTTAACTATCTGCTCCAATTGCCTGTATCTAGCTACTCTATCAGTGTAAATTAGCCAGCCTGTACTTGAGAATAAGTTTATTTGTTATAATGGAGACTACAGATTTAAGGTGATAAATTTGATTCTCGTAGGTAAATTCTACCTGCAACTATTTTGTTTAATCTCGCAGACAAAACAGCAACTTGTATGTGCAACATCACAAAATAAAGTATCGGATCAGCTTAACAATAATTTGCCCTCCCAAATTAACAGTGTAAGCTCATTTAACGTGTTAAAACTCAAATTAGTTCACCATAATAAATGATATTTCACTTCTGAGTGGATGAGTTACCTAATGTTGATAATAACGTTGACAACCTAATGTATCTATACTTAACTTAAGAACCGTGTTCTCATGTAAGTGTTATATAATTTATAATTTGTCTTTTTGACAATAAATGAATATGAAACATTATTTGACCTTGTCTTATAAAATCCCACCAAGCTTTTTGCGTATGTGCTAGGTTTGAAAGCACGAGTCTGCAGTCAGCTGTAGGTACAAAAGCGGAGGCGTAGCATGAATGGAGCCCGCGTGATTCACTGAGCCCCATTCATAACGACGCGTGCGCATCATGCCTTGAAAATCAATTCAAAGCCACTTATGCTGCGCAATATTAGTTTGCTTCATAATGCTAATTGAATGGAATATTGAAACACGGATCAGAGAGAAGATCAGGCTATGTGGATGCAGTTACCATGATGTCCTTGAGGAGACTCGAGAGTAATTGCCCCGTGGATCACCCAAGAGAGTTCTACAATGACAATAAAATGATCAGATTACCTATTAAAACAGCCACGTAGCAAAACACCGACATTATTTTAACGACCAGCTCGATCTCAGAATATATTGTCCTGTCGCCGTTCTTCTAGGTTTAGAAGCTGCACAATACTATCCGAGTCAATAATAATAACGATCGCATTTTCGTCCTCTAAGGTGGCCAGCGAGCCTCAATACACGCAATCATAGTCTTGTTCAACCTGAGTCAAAAGGTTACGAGATTTCCACCCATAGATTCGCTGATAGCATTTAACCGGACGAATAATTGTTTGTGAACGGGCTATTAATATCATATAATGGGCCTTTAAGTCCACATTTAAGAAACAAAAATTATGACTGAGGTTCTCGGTGTGAGATGCTATTGAATTTTTTAATTCAGCCACACAAAGCATGAATGAGTTATGATAACGCTTTATTATTGTCTGTGAAACTATAAATAAATTATGCAGGTACGCTATTCATAACGCGATCAACGTACGTAAATATGCGTAAGTACGTATAATGCATCTCTAAATAAGGAATACAAATAAACATTGTGTGAACAGGTAGTCGCACATGTCCATACAAGTCTTCAAACAATGGCGCTAAATGGAAATCCTATCAGATCAGTATTTGCTATCGATATATTTATTACGAAGCATTTGTATTCAGAAACAATCACTATACAACTGGAATACATTCCGTTGAAATCTGCCTAACAAGGCCTGTCGTATATAAAAGGCCGGGTTAGATAAGCGATAGACGCTTAAACAATAAATAGTGTAACAGGGCACACCAATATGTTTACAGTTTAAACAGTGGAAGATAAGGCCGGGCGTGTAGTTCTAGACTTGCCCGTAAGCTGCTGGATATCTTTCGCAATGTAAACAAGATCCGATTAGATCTGTCTGCGGATAATCTAGACTTATTTATTAACACCTGTTCGAGCCTATCCAATATTCATATTTCATTATAGGAAATATTAGGACAGCGCACCTAAAAAGGCGAGCTTGTTTCTAGGTATAATCATTGCATACGAATTGAGCATCATCTTGATTGCTTGAACGAATATGTCTGTTTCATTGGTGTCAATTATTTTATTGCAAATATTGCAATAACTTTGATTACCTTTGTGTATCCTGCGATGCGATGTGTTGGTGAAAAAAAAGCGCAGCTTTATCTAGAAAACACGTCATATTTGTAACTTTGTCAGTGGGTGTAACTAAATCAGGTTCTGCAGGAACACGACGATCATAACTGCCAGGCTAGCTGTTTTCGGTCACGATCAAACCCAAGGTCAGCCACGTAATAAACGATCATAATATCGCATCGACCGGTCCTTACAGCAAAGCTTGTTTGAAATCACTTACTTGGTTAAATTGGTTTAAGCATATCGTCCATCTGGGCAAGCAAGGCCCCATAAAGAAGTCGGTAGCAGGTCTTGAGATGGTTATCGGTTAACTAGCTGTCCATAGTTTAGCATGTCGCGTACTCAGTTCTGACTTTTACTGACGTGGAACTAGCAAATTGTAGAAACTAACTATTGCCTTGGAGTCCAATCTAAAATATTGCTACTAGAATAGTGAACATTAATTATAAGTATAGTAAGTATGTCACATGTGTTTTCACCTAGGCAAAAATGGTGTACTTTGATAAAATATATTATGATGAACTAGTTTTTAATTATCTTATAAAAAGGATTTTATAAGATAATTAAAAACTAGTTCATCATAATATATTTTATCAATTACAAATGAGCTGATTTGATAATATATAATAGAAACATTTACTAAATTGATAAAAATATACTGCTCGTACAAATTGGATAGGCTACAGATAATTACAACAAATAATTGCAACCAGAAGAAGTCTAATTTAGTATTCAAAAAATAAAATAAATAAAAACATTTATGTAGGTGCTTTGTAAATTGAAACAAAAATATTCAAATCAGTTTATCAATTCAGTGTGTAGCTAAAATAATTAAAGCAATTGAATAACTACCGCTTATGTAAGAAACATTATGTAATGGTACACGGAAATAGTGTCATGCCAATGGAATTTGGCATAGACAGGTAAAAGACGACGAGGCTGCCAAGAAATCAGCATTGATGCAATTCTTATCATTATTGATACCTCTACCTACTTTCATACATGTAGTAGGTGAAGACAAAGATAGTGATAGTGTTTTCACATATTAATCAAAGTTATTTTTATGTGTGAAGTGAGTTCCTAACGTATATTTTTCCCGTAGAAATCTTAATCTTAATTAACTAATGTAATTAATTGTGTACTGGTTTTAGTTATAAATACAAATGAATAATATAAATAATAAATAATGCTGGACAATTCACACAGCATTATCTAGCCCCATGGTAAGCAACGCTTGTGTTATGGGTAATAGATAACTGATATACATAATACAATACATTACATAGATAGATATTTTTTATTATACATAGAAAACGACCAGAACACCCGGAACAAATATCTGCAGAGCGTACACACAATTGTTCCGAGAATGAATTAATGAATAAAGACAAAGTTTGTAGAGTTAGGCCTATCCTCAATCATATATATACATACATAGATTCTTGTAAATCGCGCAACGCCTTAAAATTGCTTTAGGTGATTTCTTTGTTTAGAAAACACACTCATTTAAAATTGTGTCGTTTTAGAAGATTTACTTTTCTCGTTCTCTGTTGAAACCCCGTAGAGCTTAAGTATCATTAGGTAGAGCAATAATTAGTACCTTTTTATTGTGCGGAATTCCATCATGGATATCTTCCATCCCCGGTGGAAGATTATGTCAGACTCCTACTACGGTTTTAGTCAGTAGACTAAAACCTCACGAATTTCTCCGGGCACATATGCTAGGGATCGCGGGGACTTTCGGGAATACTTCCGCAACCTAACTAATCGGAGAAATCAAAACTATTACTTTAAAGTAGGTTGAGAGAAATCAACCTACATTGAAAAAAAAATTTTTATTTAATTGATTAGTTTCTATTCAGTAAAAGAATATTATCAAAGAAATCAAAATAATCTTGGAATACTCTACCTAAAGCTATACCTATTCCATGGGGTATCCATGGTCAACAACAAAAAAACTCCGAAAACGATAAACTTTTTAAAGTACTCATCAAGTGTCATTTCACGCAGCTTAGATTTTATTATGAGTAAGTATTTGTTCTATCAGAAGTTTAGCACGTGTATTATTAAGCACACGCCTACAGATCGGATTCGTGAATGGATCCAGTGGATGGAGGCTACGTCGGTTGCGACAACCTCGCCTACGTACTACGACTACCGAAGGCCGCCAACTTTCATTCATGCAATCTGAAAATCAACCGAGTAATAAGGAAATAGGGGAAATAATTGCTAGTCAGTATCTCGCATCACTTACCGTATCTTACGGTTTTTAGAAAGCCGTTAATGTTCTGCGTTTAACGGTGTGCTTACAAGCCTCGTTCTAGAAAATTAATGATTATTACGATTTGTAATTATTTCGCGTGAATGGAGCAAGATCCATTCACTATTCTTGGTTTCCACAACCAGGACCTCGGTGGTGTTGTAAAATGATTGCAGTTGTAAATAACAGATTTTACTACATAACCATCTAGGTAAGTGCCAGTTACCAAGGACTACCTATATATCGCTAAGGTACCTTACCTATCACCAAAAGTAGGTAAGTCGATAGCTTAGGAAAATTATAAAGTTTTTTTTTTTTTTAAATTCTTGCCAGCAGTGATGGCAAAAATATTTTTTTTTCTATTCTCACAAAAATAAGCAGGTCATATTTAAGACTGCTAAATAGAAGAGCACTCTTCACGCTTCTCATTGATGTAGCAAACGTTAATTAACAGGTTGTATGTTTTCCTGTCCTCAATAGGCAAGCTTATCTTAGGCGATTTTTTAAGTTTTACAATTGTGTATGTTAGTTAGTCTATAAGGTATTTATCATAGGTCCTAGTTAAGTTACTTTGTACTTGTCTTGTGTTGCCATTAAATAAATGATATTTTTATTATAGCTACTACCTGTTATCTTTCCTATTATTCAATAATTTTATTTCTGTGCTTTTACTGTAGCAATAGCGTCTCTGCTATTACTTTTATAAACTGTTACTCTTGCCTTGGCAATATTCTTTGTAAACAATTGTAATTTGATCGGTCCATCAATAAAACGACTTCGCCCAAGTCTATTAAACGTTTTAAATCATCTAGCCGGCCAACTCCGGTCTCGATGGCGTCCAAATATTCTCCTCGTTCATTGACACGTGCCAAACCTGTTTTGGGCAGGTTTTTCTCAATAGCCGCTTCCTTCGTGAGAGTATATTCAAATGTTGCGATTAATTCATGGCTAGATAGTGCCTTACTTTTATGAATGGAAGTCTTGCAGTTGTGTGAGTGAGGTTCTATGCACGTGTTTAGTTCTACACATACATAGACATGCCTATAGATTTGCATACTCGCCTAGGCCGGCCACGTTACTTGGTTTCGAGCACAGTTAAGTCTTCAATATTCGAGAAGTTAATTTCCAATGTAAATGATATTTGAAAGTCAAGCTTATAATGCTCTTAGGAAATGACATCTTGTATGTTTGCTACCTCATTGTAAACTGTTACTGTTAGTAGGTTCTTCAAAACTGCTGTTATTTTGGCAGAAAAAATAAAGTAATAGATTTTGCTATAGTAGAATCAATGGAGGATTTAAGCAGTAGCAGCACATTTCTGAAGTCTACTTACAAACATAACAATAAGTGTGCGTTTTGCGACGTAAACCCGTTCTAATCTACATATCTTATGTAGGTACCTAAAGTTATACATAACTTTACTTGTTTGTTTGATCAGATCGAAAATGCTTTCCTTACTAAGTTAATCTAAGACTAAATGCCTTATACCTCCTTATCATCTAGGAAGTAAAGTGCCTACTATCTTTATTTTGTTGTTCAACTTTGCCTGTGCAGTGTACCCCCCATGTTTTACATTGGATACCATTTTGAATTGTAGAAATACTTAAGAACTTATTATACTTACTTATCGGCCCTGGAGGCATGACATAATAATCATAAACATAATTTTATAACCATTGTTTGTATCTCATTTTAACGTTTTTTTTTTTGTTTTTATAAGAAATAAACATCTTTAAACCGAAGTCGGTGACATATATAGCCCGACGAGATGGGTAGATTTAACATTTGAGTGTATATAATACAAATAAGTTAATATTGTAGGCCTACAGAGTTTTGTCAACTTTTTAACTTGTGTAGAGTCCATTAGGTAGATCGCTATTGACTACTGTATATTTTCTTTAATAAGCTTCTTTTTATAAATCCTCGGCCACGACATAGGATATTCTAGGCTCTAGATATCTGGTTTCCAGAATCTCCTGTCCCATTCACAAATCACACTAACTAGCTACTTGTGCTCACCCTTTAGTGGGGTATGTCAGAATGATTGCCGATATTGCAACTAATGATCCTTATATCCAACTATTAGAGCTCAAATTATGTGTTCACAGAATACCGAGTATTAGCGTTGAAGTGAGCAGAATGAGCGTTACAATGTTAAACTATTTTATACGGAAGCTCTACGATAAGTGCCTAGTAAGGTGTCAGATTGCATAAAAGGTTAATTATGTTTACATTTTGCTGCTTCCTTATCTAAAGTCAATTTAGTGCCTATGAAAGCCATGCTAAACTACTAGGTGTCTTAAGTTATAATAAGTAAATATCCCTTACTCGTACAATGAAGTTGCAAAACTGACTTTAGACCTTAACTATATATCCCCATTTTGCTTTCGTATATTTTTTCTTATTATTTTTTTCCACGATTCGGTAAACGTAGTGTAGGACGCCCTGCGACCAGGTGGGATGACGACCTGCGAAAGACTGCAGGCAGATGCTGGATGCGTCAAGCTGAAGATAGGGCGCAATGGCGCTCATTGGGGGAGGCCTATGTCCAGCAGTGGACTAATATAGGCTGATGATGATGATGATGTTTTTTCTTCAGTCAATTACGAGTATCAAGATCGTACAGTAGGCCAGTCGCACAGTGATTGTTGTCTACGGTAGAATAAAAAAAAAATACGTCAACTTGTCATCGAATGCGTAAAATTTAATTAATTCCTTCTACTAAAATAATTTACGCAATGTATCACGATGCGTTGTCTTTTTTCCCCTTGTTACTCGTACATAACCGAGTTATCATTTCTATTCTACCCTAGACAACAATACCTGTGCTTGGCCTACTGAAAAAAACCTTCACCTTTGAAGAAGATACACAGTTCATGATTTCTTCCTCTCCTTCGTTCAAAACAATAGATTAACCAACAGCGAAATGAAAAAACGTGCAACAAAGATGAGGCATGCGCGAATCAT
Organism: Eupithecia dodoneata; assembly: GCA_947044415.1. Lineage (NCBI taxonomy): Eukaryota > Metazoa > Arthropoda > Insecta > Lepidoptera > Geometridae > Eupithecia > Eupithecia dodoneata. The sequence continues at coordinate 6,867,434 of OX345665.1, forward strand.
TTCCGGCGCCAGAGAGCTGCTAAGGTGTCGCAAGAACAATCGTTGCTTATAAATAGCCTCTTGCATAAGACTTACGAAGTTACTGTTAATTGTGCTATGTCACAATCCATCCTCATAGGGTTTAATAGTCAGAGATTAAATCAGCTATCCATTTCAATATTATACGAACACAGATTATTTATTTTTACGCTTTAGACAATTTTTGTCTAAGAAACGTTGGTTACGAAACAACCAATAGACAGGGTGCTATCACATTTCTCCTAAGTACAGGAAGGGGGGAACACAATGTCCAGCAGTGGACAAGTATATATAGGCTTTAGCTGCAGGCAGAAGGAATTGTATTGTATAACAATGTCCGTGATTTTTACTTTACTTCATTATTCCTTTTTTCTTGTTCTTTAGTAGATTCATGTAGTTCATAGTAAGTTCATAGCTCATTTATTGATTATTTTTAGTTACAGGTCACATGTATGGCCATTGGCACTTGCTTTAATTGTTTTATTTAGCTTTAGTTTTATTCTATGGTTACTAAAGTTTTTGTTAGTGCACCTCCTTACCTTACCAGCAAACAGAAAATGTTTTGATACCCCGCGAAACAGGCCTAGCCTAGTGCGGGGGTCACTGTTAACTGCAACACCTCAATCAATCAACTCTAAAATGTAAGAATATGTACATCAATTAGGTTAAGGTGTTATTTATTTTATTTTGTTTTATTTGGAAGACATACAGTTTTACAAACTTAACAGATAACTTAAATAAAAAACCTATAACCATTTATGTGTCCTCGCATATAGTAGCTACAGAATTGCTTGCTTGCAGAGGATGAAAATGATGAAAATGAAATAACTTAGTCTTATAACTTCGACATAGGAACATTGAATAAAAAATAAATAGAACTAACAATAGACAATAAAAATATTATGATATATGTATATGCAAGTACCTACTAACAATTACCAAAATTATACAATATATACAGAAAATAATATATAGTAAAAAACAAAAAAGCAGAATTTACAAAGAAAAATTATACATAATCCTAATAACTTAAGGTTAAGATGATAACGCATCAAACCAGCGCTTTGTCAGGAGGGTTTTGACTCTTTGAGCTTTTGAATCAAATAAATCGAGTTCGGGGACATCGACCAAACCGTTGAAAGTAGCTACTGCTCTACTGAAAAAAGAGTTTTGCTTATAATTAGTGAAACTGAATGGAATATCTAAAAGAACAGGTTGCCTAGTAGATCTATTGGGGACTTTAATTTTGATGTGTTCAAGAAGCTGTGGGGAGTCAATTTCACCTTGAGCAATTTTACAGAGGAGTACAACGTCGACAATTAATCTTCTCTCTTGTAAAGGGAGTATGTGGTGTCTTTTACACTTAGATGAATAATCATGGTCAAATCGATTGCTTTTAAATTGCAGATATCGCAGAAACCTACGTTGTATGGATTCAATCCTATCTATGTAAATTTCATATCGAGGGTTCCAGACCTGTGAACCATATTCAAGAATGCTACGTACATAGGCACAATACAAAATTTTAATAACCTTAATACAAGTGAACTGAGAGCAGGTTCTTATAACAAAACCTAACGCTTTGTTGGCTCTTTTTATAACGCCATCAATATGCTTGTCATAAACGAGCTTACTGTCATGGATAACTCCAAGGTCCCGAATCTCATCTACCATCTTCAAGGGCATTCCCTTAAGTGAGTAACAATAGTGGGTAGGTTTAGACCTACGAGTGAAAGTAATTGAAAAGCATTTGGAAACGTTCAAATCTAGCTTATTTTGCAAACAGTAAAGTTCAAATCTACCTAAGTCCTCTTGCATTATTTCTTTTATTATTCTTATTATTTGTAAACTTTTGGTAAATACATTTTTTGTATTTGTATTTTGTATTTGTATTTAGATGGTATACGAGTATAGCCATTTTGGGATGTTACGATGTTTGGACTTATTTATGAACTTCAATAGAATGCACAAAAATAAAGAGCGCGTTGAAGTCTTTTGTGGTAAAATCTGCGCTTGCGTCTACGGCGGCGTAGACATTTTGCTACGAACCATTTTTTTTATTAAATTTTGTAATTTTTTCTGTTGCTTTTCCGTGCTTTTTGTGTATCTAGTTTGGTAATACTCAAAACGGAACATCAAACTAACACAAAATAAAGCGATTGGCGTAGTACATTTATGCAATGATTTGCTATCCTGACAGCAAATAAAATAACTATCATCGCAGTACCAGAAACTTTGAATTTGATGATAATCATCATTTGCTTGAAAATTTCACTTACCTCCAGGCAATATAATGACTAATTTAAAGTTCTTTGAAAAAAAAAGTACTACCATTAAGAGAAACAAACGTGTTTTGGCCAAGAAAACATATTTATGCCTATGTAGAGATGCAGCGTCGGTGAGCGTCGAGTCACAACATAGCGTTCCCGCACAGCTGGCGCCAACATCGAAAGCTAGCGACTTGCCATCCCAATTTTTCCGTTTCCATATCATTAGCGGGAGTATAAAACGTAAAATAAATTCAACTGGTTTTACATTACTAATGTATTTATGCAAACTAAACGCGACCACTGAACTGAACCTAATCGCGGTGTCCAATCGTAATTGATTTCGTTATCGAAATGTGTGCCCGACCATGTTTCCATTTCAGATTTAATTACTTGTATCGAATTTTGGTTAATCATTTTATAGACTAATTAGGAGGTCCCTCTATTAATTCTGAACCATAAAATTCGTGGAATAAAATTATAATAATTCTAGATCGTTTTTTCCTTCATCTACCACAAGCATCAGTCGATTCATAAATTATGATGCGAGTTAGTAATGTCCATAATGTCCACCTACCTACTCTTACAGAGTCAATAGGTAAACACAATTAACAACTCATTTACAAGTCCAAAAAGTACGGTTCATTGAGACATCGGTTTAGAACGGGCTGGTGTTGCACAACTCTTAAATATGGGATGCAAACAAATGATTTGCTTATTTTCTTGTATGAGCGAAGATGCTGCGTAATTATTGTCAGGTCTGATATGGTGTTCTAAGTAAACATTTTCAAATAAACCCTGCTTTTTGTCAGAAACAGAAGGTACACCCCAAATTGATGAATGAATGAACACTTGCAACTTGTAAAAGGGATTATTTTTTCCAAATAACATAGCATCTTAAATAAAAGAAAGACTATGAATCGATTTATTTGAAATAATTTGGTACATTTTGCTTACAATTAATTTAATTTAGCAATTGTATATAGCCAGCATCTTTGGGACGCTTCCGACTGGTAGTGATATGGATCACTACAGTTTGCTCAATTATTTCAATTGAAAATACTAGTTCTAATTTGTTTCTATTATTTGACTGTTTAATTAATATGTATAATAATAGTAAGTAAGACTTTAGGTACTAAATATTATCTAAGTATTCTGTGGGTATATGAAATGAAACAAGTTCAACACTTCACTACCTAGATGAGTACTAGAACTAGGAAGTAGATCTCCCGAAGCCCATCGTTCGTAGGCGTCTAACGGGACGCTGCGCCGGCGCCGCTCGTTTGTTCAGCCTCGCGCAATTCGCTGCTGACTGCCACTCCACATCTGCCAAAGCCTTATTGGTCTGTAAGTTATTGATTTTTATATAGTAGGAAAAAGTTTGGTATATCCTGTGTTATTCCTTATTCCTACAAGTGGCTCAATAGTTTATCGTCTTTTTTGTCATCCACAACCAAATGTCTATGTTAAAAAAAGATCATATCTCTCATCGTCTGGTTGATATTCTGCTGCAGCCTGAGCTAGGTTACCTAGGAAAGATTTAAATCTTCTAAACCTTTGTCAACATAATAGTTTATATAGTAGTTTCCACAAAGCCAGATCCTTAGGGCTTAGAAAATGCGTAGAGGTATTCGAAGGCTAGCCCATTACAGCCCAAAAAAAATAAAGACACGTTCCGTTACAACATTAAGCCGTCAAAAGTTCTTTATACAGATTTTATAGCACGGAATTGAAGAGTGACTGGCGCCAGTTTCCCATCTAAGCCAACAGAATCAAATATTTCACCAATAAAACTTTTATATTGACCTAGAGATTATGCGTTTGGCGCCAAGCTATGTTATAGTGAGAGTATGGCTACTGTGTTACCTATAAGTCAGTGTTATTATGCTGTTTTATGAAATAAATAACTTTTCTGATATTATGGTGCTTTTACATAGGAAAAGAGGAGATAAGACAATTGTCTCTATTCTATCTACTCACAGTAATATTATAAAAGCGAAAGTTTGGATGTTTGTTACCTCTTCACGCCAAAAATACGTATCGGGCTGACATTTTGCATTAAGATAGTTTTAGGCTTGGAATAAAACATTCTTTGTATCCCATAAACCGGTTCCCATGGGATAGAAATATTTTTAAACTAGTTTTACCCACTGCTTCGCAGGCGCGAAAACTAGTTTTAATATAACTTGTTATAGGAAAATACTTCCCAGTGCCTTCTTAAGGTTTAAGAATGGTTTTGAGGTTTTTGTTTTTTTTAATTCACATTAATGATATATTATTGATGTTTTGCGATATTATCATATCTAAATACACCAATAATAATTAAGCTAATTTCGGTGTTCACCATACTAAGTTGTTGCCCCTTTTCTTTGCCTTTAACTTTTCCCGTCTAGAAACTGTAAGCCATTGGCTGAGCCCCTCTTTTCCTGAAATAACGTAAAAGATTCCTTTAAAAAAAAGCTGTTAATCTCTAAAGCCACAAGTGTAAACGGTCCTCAAACCGCAACCGTTGATATATTGCTGGCGCCCACACTTCACCTTTTTGGAAGACATCATCTCGACACAATGTGTGCTGTAGGTATACCTTAATGAGCCATTACGAATATAGGTCGCGATTTCATTGCTTCATTCGCTAATATATTGCTGCCTTATTTGGGAAAAGCGACCTCATTACTGTGACTTTGAGCGCGTGCAATGTAATGTCATTTAATCTACTAATAATAGGCATTTTCTAATAAAACAAATATTATTTTCCGGTAGAGTACAATCTCGGAGTTTTCAAATCCCAGGAAACGTTTCCAGGCGGTGACACTAGAAAAAATGACCCTAGCCACTTAGAAATACTAAAAAATATGCAAATTCCCTCAATATTTTGTAATTTATCGTATGGTACATTCCTCATCTCTAGGTATGGTAACAATTTTGTGACGTCATCATGCTGTATTTTTAAGTCATTAAGAAGGATTTTTTTTTCACATAACCACAAAAACACGTTAATTTAAGTTACCCACTGCTGCATAATTGCAGGGGTAAGTTGCTCTTTTTCGAGGGCCTATGTATATATTTTTTTGCTTGCGTGTCTATTCATTCTTAGAGTTATTAAATGGTTAGTTATGTCGTCATTAGGTACTTACATGCACCCTGGAAGGGCAGTGCAAAACTATATTCGACTTAATTGTATATATATATAGAATTCAAAAATATGTAGAATAGAAGATGTCATTTAAACCTTGAAGCACGTACGTGTTGAAAAAAAAGAAGAAAATCAAAAAATATCTCATAGTAGCCCGCTTAATTACCTTCATGTTATGTGACTCTACGATGCATTTCAATTGTCACTTACCTCACATGTAAGTCACCTTCCTACTTATCAAAAACACAGTTAAGGCGTGATCACAGCATAGTTTTTTTAAAACAATCGCTTGTCTTGATGTCTCGTAATTGCAGTAGTAATGAGCGAGGGCGTACGTAAACAAAGAGTTGGGCGGACCTGCCGGTGGCGCCTCCCTCCCCCCTCCACCCCACCACCTGCGCGGGCGCATTTTCGCAATCAACATGAAATTCGATAAGTGTGACGAAGACGTCTAGGGCTGTCAACCGACCGTGACGATGACTGTCAACCGACTGTGACGATCTGGGACTGAAAACTGAATTACTGGCGATTGAAGCAAGGCGTCAAAGTATACTTTGAAATGTTCACGGAACTAAAAATTTTAATAGTAATATATATAAGCATATTAAAGGTACCTAATTATGTACCTACTTAAATACACAATAATTAGGTTAGCTCTGAAATAAACGTGAAGCCAGAAAAACGAGGAAGCACGTATTTTAAAAACGACCAAGCCTTCTATTTGATCTTGACTCTTGGTATTCTAGACCTTTCTCGTTATCTTGAAATCAAAATAACCTAACGCTAAATGTTATTAATTATTTATTTAGGACCAATCAGCTACCAACAGAGCCGGTAGGTCGAGAGATCATGCGTGTACCAACTATTGGTGTTGGCAAGTGACAACCATATTACCTGGCGCCAGTGAGGTTACTTAACTGTTAATTTATTGAGTGGGATAAGATAATCGATTTCGTAATTTTTACGACAGAATAGCCAGAATTGAAGGCAATAAATTTATATAGACAACTTCACAGTACGTGGTTTTTATCGATGTAAAACGCATTCTGTATGGAACTAGTCCGGATGGTTTCTCACAGTTATATACACTGCTTATCTGTGAATTAGTATACAGTTCAGTCAAAATTAAAAATATGAGCCGATAAAGGCAAAGGTTGAAAGAATCATGGTTTTATAGCACCATTTTAACTAAACAAATAGTTTCCTGCGATGATTATTTTTTGATGGGACCTAGAACATCAAATGTTGGTTCGGTGTTTATATATTGAAATAAATTGAGTTTTAGGCCCGATAACCTCAGAAAGTGCACCAGCGGATATTCTGTCAAATGTCCCAGCTTCCTATAGAATCACAAATACACGCCGTGATGACCATAAAAGCTACTTCAGCAGTATGCTGTCGATTGCTTCATTACCTTCCCTGACCAAAAAGCATAAACTGTTCCCATATTCATATCACAAATATTTCGGCCTATGTTAGTCCACAGCTGGACTTAGGCCAGTATCGATCCAGGACCGGCCTGCAGGTTTTCGCAGGAAGTCATCTCACCTGGCCGGAGGGTGTCCTACACTACGTTTACCGAGTTGTGGTCTCCACTCAAGTATACGCTTTTACCCTAGCGTTACAGCGATTGTCGATTCTTCGTAAGATATAGCCGGCCCACTGCAACACCGTGTATTTATTTAATATTTCGATTACTGTTGCTAAATTAACTAGTCCAATAACATAATGTATTTCATAACCTCATAGGTAGATAATACAAGGAAACTACATACATATATAGGTAGTAGGCACAATAGGCAATACATTCATTGTTATTTTACTGAGTACAGATATTAAGCCGCCACTGAATCCGGTTTTCAAAATTTGAAGGCAGCATGGTCACATACGGAGTCGTTTTGCCGCCGCTAATTGAGACCGACACTAGACAAATATCCCCTTTTATGGTTGCGGGTATTAAGTATACTGATTGGTAAATAAACAGTGTAAAGGATAGAGGCTCACATGAATCAGAGTCGATCGGGGAGTGATTACAGGCGATTAACATGCGCCTGCACACTGAAACTTGTGGTGGCTTAGTAAATGCGCAATTATAGTAGCGCAAGATACGAGTAACACAAACGGTGTGCGCCTTTAGTCATCATCATGATCTGATCATGATGAAGCTGAAGTGGCAGTGAGCAGGCCATATACACGACAACCGATGGTATAAACGTGTTCTTGAGTGGAGACCGTGAGTCGGCAAACGTAGTGTAGGACGACCCTCCGCGGGATGATGACCTGCGAAGGACTGCAGGTAGATGCTGGATGCAGCAAGCTGAAGACAGGGCGCTATGGCGCTCATTGGGGGAGTCCTATTTCCAGCAGTGGCCTACTATTAGTTGATCATGAAGCGAGGTCCTATGGGAAGTACCTTAGTTTTAAGATTCACTCGTGGAGGGAGTTGAGTGTAGGCGAATCATAATTTTTTTTCTGGGTCTTGGCTCGAATAACAAAAAGAGAAGGGATCTCATAATTTGATTAAAAAGTTTTTCGTATCCACATACCCGTCACCTAATCTAGAGTCAAAAATAAAGGTGTTATCAAGGATCCATAAATGTCTACTGCGATTGACTGCGAATGCGACAGTTTATCTTTATGGAATGTTTTATGTGTTTTACGCTGTTGGCGTTCCTTTCATAATGAAAAAAATATAATTAATAATGCTGGACAATTCACAGCATCATCTAGCCCCAAACAGTGTGTTATGGGGATTAGATGACTGATATACATAATACAATATACATAGATAGTTTTTTATTATACAAATATCTGCAGATCGTACAAATATGTGTCCCAAGGCGGATAATGGAACACGCAACCTCCTGCGTCGCAGGCGGACCTTCACCCACCGCGCAAAAGAGGTCGTCAAAATAAATATATGCGATGCTGGATTCTTTTACACTGTGGTATAATTCCACGTGGGTGGTGGGAGGTCCTGGGTATTGTCTCACAATGCATTATAGCATTATAATAGCACATTGCACACTATTTATGTAAATCTTGTTGAGAATTCAATTCGTCTAGTAATGTATTCATGAACGGATATTAGTATCCGAGGTACAAAGTGATTCTCGTCAGCTGTCAACGAGGTAATACACCCCTCCCCTCCCCTCCCATTTGTTTTAGAATGTTCTAGAATAGACCTAAGGAATCGTATATTCTAGATTCGAAAACATGAAATAGTATAGAGAATATGTAATTCGAAAGGCTGTATCTTGATTTAGTGTGAACTTATGTATGATTTGTGGATCCGATAAGGCTTCCCATTGTAATAGAGTACGGGGTCACGGTTCGTCCCGGGTTCCATTTGTCGTGGCGCGTCCGTATCGGCAATAACAGGACCTTGCTTTATTGTTACCCTGACAGCGTTATAAATGGCCCGAAGGACGATATGATCTCGCCCCGAGTGCGTACGAATACCTCTCAACATATCAGCAGGGAGATGATAACCGGCAGGTACTTGTGGGGTGAAGTTGGCTGTGAGTTATCTCTCTCGCGTCGCACTGGGCGCGTGCGCATCGCTGCCGAGTTTTATTGATGTCGGCGCCACAGACAACTTTCACGTCTCGCATACAATAACGCTCAAATTGGAAACTAAAATGATTTTTATAACAGAGCCGTAACAATGACTGCGGTAGCGTTTGCGATCGCCTATTACCTATGCGTCGTAAATTCCGAGGACGGTGCCACTTAGCGATGCGAGTTATTCTGTTTGCTCGTTACGGGTAGGTACTTCTAACGAAGGCACCCAAAAACTTTCCCACAGTCGTCGATCTTTGCGGTAAAAAACCAAGTGTCTATGAATTAACACGTCCGCGTTTTGTGTACGAAAACACTCGGTGGCCGCCAGAGGGCTCTTGTGCTGACGGGCCTGTCACTGGAGCGACGTTACTCCACAACCACAGAAACTACAATAGTTTCAGCCAACCTTCGACGCGTAAGATGGTTGTTCGATGTATTTAATTTACTTTAATATTACATACCTGTCTACTCACGCTCCATGTCCAACTTCAAGGGTGCTCTACCAAATGATTGCTAGTCAGCATAAGTCGTTGTTTACAAGTTCAGTGAATGGAAGCTCGACGTGAATGAGTGTTCGATAACTTTATTTTTGAAATACTCGAGTGAACTTCGTGTCTGAGAGACAGAGGTTCATTATCGTCACGACAGTTGCACTCGTCAGCTAATGCAACAAGCAAACAGCAACAAGAATGTGTGTGAAACCCAGGCATGTAGTCGTTAAAGCGCAGAGCAAACGTTGCTAAAAAGAGTTAATCTTTCACTTTGTGCCGCTTAGATGAGAATTAACGAAGAAATGCTTCGTAAATACGGCTTTGCTGGCGCATTAGCAGGTTCCTTTGCGGAATGGTAGAATTAACGCTTATTAAGCAAATAAGCAATTTGTGTTAGTGTGTCATGAGAATTTTCTGAAAGTGGTTGGTAAGTTACCGATAGACACGTTATCAACAAAACTATTTAATCCAGCTTAATTGATTGAGTAAGTCATAATGTTATTCAAAATTTTTTGACTGGCCGCTTACCTAAAACAAAACGCCCGTCTACGTCTTCGAACATATATTTATTTTTAGAAAGGCTGTGATAAACGGCCAGTATTTATTTTCAATTCACTGTATGTAAACCAGGTTCAACCGCCACATAGACACACATATGGTAAATTTAACCTAGCTTAAGTTATTTTATGCCTAACATTATCTAGTTTATCTAACGCACCAATAATCTATAAAATAGGTACGTTGTTGCTTGTGACCTGATCTCGAGGCATGATATTCATAGATTTAGATGACAAGGAGTGTGGTTGAGCAAATTTTCAAGCATAGAATTAAAATGTATAATTCGACTCGAAATGTCAGGAGCTTCTCACACTAGTTCTTGCTTTATCTTGCTCTATCAAAATATTGTACATTACTGAATATGATTTGGTTAAGTAAGTCTCAATGAGAATTTGTAATATCACTAAATATGATCTTTTAGTTAGACATTATAGTAACGTGTCACAATATTTAATCTCTTGACAATATGATTAAATTTCTTCTTATTATTATTTCTTTTTCATGTAGATACCCATTTTCTGATTAAGCCGATCTCATCACATGCATTAGTAATAATAATAATAATAAATAATAGTAATACTTCTAATACAAGTGATAAATAAAGATTTCAGTTCTGTACCAATCAATATTTATTCGAACAGTGGCGCTATTACCTCCGTATATTTTCTACAAAATGTCGGACAGCAAGTGAGCATGTCCACTACATAGCGAATAAATCAGTATTTGTCTGCAGATGGACGGTTTAATTATTGATTTATTGTGCATTTGGAAGCGGCGGCGCCCGCGCACCTAATTGGTGCGGCGCTGCTCGCGTGACACTCTGCAGAATTATTGAGACAAAATCGTCCTATATTGAACGGTGGACACGACCGTGCATGACTTCGTTACGCTTATCCACTTCCTGAAACTACAATCCTTCTTTGTAAATGTATGTGGAAACCATGTGAAAATCAGCGAACATATCTTATTTTCTCAATATTATATTTAGAAATAAGGATATTTTCTGCTCGGTTTCCGAGAAAGCGGGCTTCTAATTAAGTCAATCAAAAATACATTGTAAAACGTTTTTACTTTATTTTATTATAGATTGAAGATCTATTAAAAATCTATTGTCGTTTCAATGGTGCAATTTCCTCCACTTTTCTCTTTCCAATCCGGTCTAGTAGGTCCTCTTATTTTTCCGCAATAGCCGCTATATTATCCACTATTCGTGTTTACTTTACTTATGATATTTTTGTATATTTTATTACAATATTTATGACTTACTTACTTTAAGTACATTTTATTAATCACGCAACAAGAACACACACTATTTGAATTTGAACCAGTCCGTCTTGCACAAGAGCCTACTTCAATGCAGGAACTTGGAATAAAAACTGGTACTTAGTTCCTATTTGCATGTTGCAATAAAATCGTTGTTCGAAATCGCCAAAGGCAGGATGGATGACTGTTTAATTACTTTGCATTCGCTCCAGCGACACGCGAACCTCTCAATCCTGCTCCCTACATTAATTTACATTATTGGCATCTTACCTTATCAGATGGATTTAAAGGATTGCTTGAACAGGAGTAAAAGGACCAGTTTAAATAAGACCTAGGATGTATCCGTTCCACCGCCGATCTTCGTTTCTGTCTTTCTCCAGGCTCTATATATGTAGGTCTAACTATAAATATGATGCATTATTGAGATCGCATAACTCAAAACATTGACAAAATCCATTCTATAGGGAAATTAGGTAGATCAGTCCACATCCATCTTCATCATCATCAGCCTATATCAGTCCACTGCTGGACATAGGCCTCCCCCAATGAGCGCCATAGCGCCCTGTCTTCAGCTTGACGCATCCAGCATCTACCTGCAGTCTTTCGCAAGTCGTCATCCCACCTGGTCGGAGGGTGTCCTACACTACGTTTACCGAGTCGCGGTCTCCACTCAAGAACACGTTTGCCCCAGCGGCCGTCGATTCTTTGCGAAATATGGCCGACCCACTGCCACTTCAGCTTGCTAATTCTTTATCATCCACAACATCCATCTTACGCTTCATCATTATCAGCCTAAATTATTCCACCGCTTGACATCCCCTAATGAGAGCTATAGCGCCCATCCTACAATTATCTTTACCAAAACTCAAAAAATTGGGATATCGTTGGATCAAATTTAGTAACTTTATTGTGTCAGAAAGCCAGTCCAAATCAAACAATCTAATTTCAATTACAATCACGTCTCGCCAAAACATGACCAACAACGACCATAAAACTCATAAACAAGTTTCAAGCCATAAAAACCTCGCAAGGATGTTTGTGAGCAAACTCGTTCACTTCCGATGACCAGTGACCAAATAGAAACAGGTTGGAGGTTTCGCGGGCTCCAGTGAACTTTACTGTTGGCACAGATAACATAACACTAGGTAGTATACTGTTTGTTGGTATGCTGAGGACTGTAGAGGCTGTGGACGAACCGTGTAGCTTGAACAAACATGCGTGTGACTGAGACACTCGTTGTCTTGTGGACACAGTCGAGGCCAGAATGGTCAGCTATTCAGCTAATTGGTTGATGGCTTGGCGTTGTTCGTGTAGGACTTGATTTTTTGTGTGATCACAACGTGTAAACAAATTATTGTTCTAAAGACCTACTCTAATGTCAGAGTAATTTTGTTTCCGGTAAGTAAACACAACTCAATTTGAATCCCAGAACAAATCTGGATCATTCCCAAAAATAAACCATACTAATCAAGAGATTTTCTATTGAAACCTAACTAGAGATTTTTCGAGACCCGGCCCACTTCCTATCTCATTACCTTTTGCCACGATCTACTTGGGTACCATTGTGTTTCATTTACATTACATAGATACCTATGTACAGTGTTCTGATTTTCGCTTTTTGCATTTTCAGCTGCTTAATAGAATAATCGTAATCGGTCTCAGCTTGCATAGGCTCACACGCTGCACTATCCTCGGCTCTACACCAATATTTTAGTAGCGACGGAAGGCAAATACACTCCTTTGTTAGGTCAGGCGTGTTGGAGAGATGCCGTGTGTCATCTCTGCCTATTCGTTAGCAGAAAGGGTAAACAGGTTTTTGTTCTCCCATGATCTCTATTAGCTAAGACGCATGCCTTGTTTGAGAATTATTTGAGCTAGTAACAAGCATTGCGGTGATCACAGCGGTGATCTTTGAGTACGAGATGTTATGACTGAAAAAATTTTTGTCTTTGAATACGTTGGTGCGACAGTTTGCACCAACTGTTGAAACAGAAGAGTTCATGGTTTGGTTCCCAAATGCGAATTATGATACAAATACAACAATTGACATACCCACCTATTTATAGCCAACACAATAATAATTGTGTATTTCTCATTTATAATGCCAAAGGAACATAAATGGCCTTGTAGACGGTAAATTTTTATCAAACGAATGTATAAGAAATGCGAAAGTTTGGATGTTTAGATGGATAGATGAAAAGGTGACTGCATCACCATGGGACACCGAGGACGCCTAGGGAGGCATGCACCGGCATCAGCGAGCTGCTGGCCTTCCTGGAGGACATCGGGTGGGTTGACTAGCAACCCCCCGACACGCAAAAAAGGCCCACCGGCGGCCAAGTTGCGGAAACCAGTCCAGAAACAAGTAACAAGTAAGTAAGTGGATGGATGAAAGTTTGTTACTTCATCACGCCAAATCTTTTGAACGAATCAGGCTGAAATGGGCAATTTGCACGAATGTACCTCTAAGCCTGGAATCAAACATATGCTACTTTTTCCTCCTAAAATAGTTCCCATATGATAGAAATAACTTTAAAGCATTTCCATAGACACAAAGCGTTCAAAGCGCCGGGCGGAAACTAGTATGCAATACGTTGAAACACTTGAAACTTACCTATATCATTAAATTACACATTGAAAACAGTAGACAGACGAAAAATAAAGTATCAATTTAAACAGATAAGCACATACATGTCAATAAACGAGACAACTTTAGCATTCCCTAGCATCGGTCCGTTTGTACCCAGCTACCCACCGAGATGCCACACAGCCCCACAGACAAACCGAAGGCATTACACGAACTGATATGCATCTCAATTGACTCACAGATAAAAATATTTTGATTGCTGCGTCGACTACAAATTACGCCTGATAACATCAGAGTATAGAAATCGATGGACATCTAAGCTCGGGCGTATACAACGTTTCTAGATATTACCCTATCTCAGATCATCAATCGTCGTTGTAATTGTAAGTACGTAATAAAATGCACTGAGTGCTTTTAATCGCAAATAATTAAATATCTGAAGTAGTTTAGAATTAAAAATCTTGATCATTTACGTCGCCTGCAAGAAATACATTAGCAGTTATTCTTTTAACTTTATTTCGAAATACATTTTCATTGCTTGACACCTGACAGAAGGTGTCCAACCAGAGACAATTGCCATAAACAAAGAATCATCATCATCAGTTGCATTGAGTATGAGCCATAGAGTAAAATTGCGCTGCTGTCTCAGCTTTTAGTTATAAATTATTACAAAGCCTACTATACTATATTATGTAGCTATCAAATTAAATGTTAGTTACGAGTCATATTGCACAGATTATCTAGGTATCTGTATTGAAAGGGGTTATGCAGAAATGACCTCAAGTGTCACTGTTCATATCTTGATAATAAAAATTGTAGCTCGCAAGTTTGTGCCGGTTTTATGTCTTACCGATAACTGTATCTTCTATAAGTTATAAAATTGATAATAGCCAACGATGCTATAAAGAAACTGAGCGTTGATAGTCTATAAATATATATGAAATTACTATTTCGACAATATTATTATCACATTTGTGTACAACAAGGCTATCATGATAAAATCCCCGTTAAGATAAATAGGCTAAGGATACGTATGTTAAGCTTGGAAAATAGGACAGCGTTTTATCTAACACAATAATATGTTCTGCTATGCTATCTTTTCAAGTATAATGATGATGATGCCTATCTGCCACCGCATGCCCAGCGTGGGGATTATGGGCATTACCTTTCCAAATAAGGCGCCTTATCAAGGGGAGTCCTACATCCAGCCGTGGACCAATATAGGCTCTTGAGGGATGGGGGATGACTGCTAAACTACTTCTGCTTAGCTTAGGGCTAGATAATGAATTAACACAAATTCACACTCACATTTACACAAATTCTCACTTCGACTGAATTATTTAAACTAAAAAATCTAATTATGCAGCTTGTTACTTATAAATCGAGGATAAATCGAGAATGACTCGAACGACTTGTTTCTAACTATCATGGTTTCGAATTTGGCCATCAACTCTATCTCAAAAATACACCCTGTATAAATTCATACAAACTGCCTGGATATAATAAAACAGTTCTTATCTACACCTATAAGGAAGTGGCATCTACCACACAAAAGTAAATTGCAAGTATGTATGTCGATATGAACAAGTTGCAAAGATAAACAACGGGATAGGACGCTCTTCTGGGAAGCCTCCCTTATCTCAACACCATAAATAATTGATATTTTAATGTCACAAATGATCTGTTTGTAACTATCTTGCATTCATTTCAACTAAGTCTAAACGCTTTGCAAGGCTTCAAGCTATTTTATAACTAATAACGATACAAACTGAAGCTGATTTCGTTTGAACCTTTTAGTAGTATACGACTCAATTTGAATAGAGCGTAAACACCAACTTGTTTTTCTAGCGAGTGCCGTGCCTAGGACATAAGTTATCGTATGTAATAAAATTAAATGTAGCACATTTCTCTTTTTCATTTAATCTCGTTAATTTATTTACATGTTTTTGCTACGTGTATCGGCGCTTGTTTTTATTTACCTACTCGTAATTTGCTATGGTACCCTAAATCTGTACCTCATTAGTCTCGATTTTGTAAGTTAATGTTATATTTATTAAGTCATTCTGGGTTTGTCAAGTCATTAGGTACTTATTTAACAAGTTAGAGTTGATTGAGAGACTGACATGCACATAAAAGTTAAATTTAAACATCAAGCGCCATTTAAGGACAGATATCAAAGCCATTTTTTTTGCTACTTTACTTATTGTTTTTGTTGTGATATGCAGAAACGAATGGAAATACCTACAAACTTTTGCTTTGTTGAAATGCCTTCTATGCACGGGCCAAACTTGATGTGGAATATTTGTAAACCACAACACAAAAAAAAACTAGAACTCACTCGGTTGCTGTCAAGTTACAGATATATGTATTGAAGGAAGGATCTTAAATCGACTATTAATGCGTTTAAAAAGAAGCGGCAACAGAGTGAATTTAAGGAAAATTATGAGTGGTTTGTTTACAAACATTGTACATCAAAATTGGCTGGAATATAGATAGATAATTTCC
This sequence comes from Eupithecia dodoneata, assembly GCA_947044415.1. Lineage (NCBI taxonomy): Eukaryota > Metazoa > Arthropoda > Insecta > Lepidoptera > Geometridae > Eupithecia > Eupithecia dodoneata. Next base: position 6,883,820 of record OX345665.1, read on the forward strand.
ACAACTGACAGTAGGTCCTACATCACGTATTGTCAACTAACAGATACCGTTATATCAAATCGTATTCACAACCTGTATTATAATTACCGTTCTCATAAACATAATTGATCGTTACTGGGCTCGCGCAGTCCAATTATTCGTCTCTAATGTCTTGACAGTGGACACTCTTGCGCAATTTCATGTTCGGTATAATTAGGTTGGCTCCAAATGCCAAGTCGACCGCTCTTATTAGCTGATACGAAGATATTTGGTACCTATGTACAATGCTGCAAGAACCTATTTGAAACTAGTATGAATAAATTGTTTGTACTAGCTGTGATTGCTCATGACGGTTTATAAATCGATTTTGGGCTGACCACAACTTTGAGTTCTGGGGTCGCTTCGATTTACTTAGTTGTTTGCAAAACACAGCAACAAACACGCAATAGATAATAGTTTAGGTATGTAATTAACCATGGATAGGTAATCCATGGTTAATTACATACCTAAACTATTATCTATTGCGTTGTCTTAAAAGATAATCTTGGCTTGACTCACAACTCTGGCTACGATCTAGTTGTTTTTTAGAAAACAATAATATTCATAACGCCTTGAAATATTGAGTAACCGCAGGTAATGATGTGTCGGCAAAGCGCTAGCCCGAGCAATGGAAACGCATCCGCTCGCGGCGACAGAGGCACACACCTACCGATGCGACCTCGTGTTTGCTTTATATCATTACTCCATCAATCAAGTTCAAATTGTGTTTTGAATCGTAGAACACTAACAATCGATCCGTCGGACAGCCGTGGCCAGCCGGGCCTATCAATCAGCGGCCTGACGCAAAGCTGTCCGGTCGACCGTCCGGCCCGGTGATGCCTGGAGATGCCCGGAGATGCCCGGTTGAGCCCGCACGGACACCGCAGCACGCCCTCTAATGACAGCCCTCACGCCGACCCGACACATCCAATTCACATGTTAAATGGAATTCCCTTTGCGCCTTAAAATTACCAGCGTCCGTGTTATTAAAGTGTTTGTTTCTGAGGTGTTTTTTGTTTAGACATTTTATCCAATTAGTGCTACCGTGTCGAAAGGATAATGCTGTGATGATATAAAATGTTTAGCGGGTTAGAAGCGGAGCCTTGTCGGCGCCTTCTTTGGGCAGATAACAAAGTATCTGTCAATCAGGATGAGGCCTGGCGATTTTATGGCAATATTGTGTTAATTAAAGAAATGAGTCAGGTGGTCGTTCCGGATTACTAAATCGTAGAGCCTTTTATGGTTACGGTCGGCGCCCCTATGGATTTTTTCGATATATTTGACTAAGCTATTGATGATTTTAGGAGCCCATTTGAATTGTAACAGGTTCTCATCGGTCAGGCTATCGATATGCCCTCGAGTACATATCATAAGTGCCGGGAGATTTGACGATAAATCTACGATATATCGTAACAATAATACAAATACAAATTACACGGCTATAAATAACTCACGTATGGGTATATCTGGTGCGAGCTTTCATCGATGGTGTGGTATAATTTAATTGACTGGGCTGATGATAAATGTATGGAGGGTTAAGCATAACGCGAGCTCATGAATAAATCGCCTCGCGGTGAGGAGCTGATTTGCGATAAGCGGCTATTTATTGCGCTACTATTAGTCGCCGGCTACCCTGCCTGGACCCTCCAAGCCATGACCGCATCATGTCAATATCTATAGACGAGAAGGTGTACAAAAAACAGTACAAAATTCATCAGAAACTATGACCGAATAAAGAGTTTAGTTGGCATGGCATACAAAGATATTATTTTGGTATATTATCTATAGTAATTCTAACTCTAGTTGAGTACTCCCGATTCAGCCATACAACAGACTTTCTTGAAGTAGCAATAACAGAATTGGTGCCTTCTGAATAACGTGATGGGGTTTATATTATACCAATCTGCAACCACACAAATCTTCCACTAAACCTAAGTTGAAATCCATAGTTCTCTTACAAGGCACCTACGAACGCGATACAAGCTACTTGATGTCAGGAGACGCCGCGGGAGGCTCTGGCGCTTCATGCAGCATCCTGAGGGAACACGCTGCAGGAATGTAGGATCTAACTCATAAATCACGAATTAATAGCTTTTTCTGATGGATTCGCGGTGATCTACGTAACAGTTTTATTGTTATGTAGGTGACTAAGTAGATACCACAGAAATTTTAATTATTTAGATTTCTGTAGTATCTAATTTTTTGTCTATTATGAATTGATCCTTGATCGGATCTAATTAGCATAATAACATAAACCTATGTAGTATATTAGAAGTGAAATTTAGATTACAGAAATACACAGGTATGTCATAAATGATATTAGGAATCTCTGAATCCTATCCAGTATCATAAAAATGATTATTATTATTTTAATTATTGTCATTCAGTCAAATCATAAAAACTAAAAAGCAATATTAGTATAACTGCTGAATAATGTGTCCATGTTCAATTAAAATCATTCCGTTACTGTTGCGCCCTAAAAATATTGAATGGCATAATTACTGATGAAATGTGTTCTAAAGCTCAACAATGATTTCCTGCAAAGAGTTGTAACAACCACTCGAGGCTTCGCTGACCCGAGATCATAAAGCGGGTCGCCCTCCACGTACATTTAATATTATAAGCTATTAGGCGCCTCGCCGGCCCTCCATTACTGTGTCCATATCATAATACGGAATTGTCTGAACGCTTAGATTTTGTACTTTTTACTTTCGTCGAGTGTAAAACAAAAAGGCGGGACCGTCGGCGCCGGCCATTGTTCTCGGCCATTCGTCGCACTTCATGCTATTCACATTCAAATTAAATGGCTTGTGTACAAAATTAATTTGTCTTTTGTCTTAGGTCGGCCGGACGCGCCGCTGACATGTCGACCGGCGGGGGGCGGGTGCTCTGCGCCTGCGCTTGCTCAGAGGAAACCAAACATGCAATGAATTTTACTCGTAGGTGCACGCGAGATATTACACTTATTCTGTACCAACGCTGTCATCTTCAGTCGTTTCTCTATCCTATACGGATCAACATGCTCTAATAAAATAAATGATAAGGTATAAAATTCATCAATAATAATCTACTATAACAATAAAATAATAGAAACAAATTAGAACTAGTATTTATAATGGAAACAATTAAGCTAACTGCAGACTGTTGCTAACAATCTATAGGTAGCTCAACTGATCCATATTAATACCAGTCGGACCCGTCCCTATGACGCTGCATTGCTCGAATTAAATATAAGTAAGTTTGGTAACAATGCAATTTTCTGGAAACCATCGGGCTGGTCTGATGATGGAGACAGAAGGTGGCTATAGAAAGTCCTTAACGAAACGACTTAAACCTATCGAGTTAGGGTTCGTATTTATCTTCCCAAGCTCTTTGGTGCTAGATGATAAGCTTGTTCTTAAAAAAGGTTTTTAAAATATTTAAAATTTATTTTGGGTTCTGTTTGTCTGTCACTAAATTTTCCAGTTGATTTTCTGACTACCTGTCTGATTAATTCTACTTTCAAAAAATAACTAAGGAACAGAGTAAAAACAAATTTCAAGTGAACATTGATTAATTTACATCCAATTTCATGGATACTTGCATACACCGACGAGATATGACAGTTCATTTTTCGCTCAGGAACTTGTATCTACAAGTGGGTTACCATTGTCTCAAACAGAAATACACGCGAAGACTAATGACATTGCCACATAATTTAATACTTTATCGCATTGTATTCGTACGTGTTGATACATTGTAAATTATACGATGTAAACAATAAAATGTAATTTAATATCAAATTGTCAGAGATTAAAAGCTTTCAGTGGCATTAACGAGAAGAAAAATGTGTCCAGTCAACAGGAAAACACAATGCATCAGTTCGTTTGAGAGATTGCCGTGACTAAACCGTGGCACACCGCCTCTCTAATAACACTCTTTAGTCACGTGTAATTAAAAACTCAAACATCGACAACTAACAAATCACAGTCTAAGATGAATCACCGTCAATCAAGCTATTATTAAAGAATAAGATAAATTATTTAAAAAAACGTGATATTGTTTTAAGTTTCTTAGAAAATACAATCGCTAGTGAATCACGGCCACACCCTTGACGACTCACTCGGAGATTTCAATCTTGATATCTCACCGTGAAGCGCAAGACAACCATGACTTTCAACGTTTATAATAAACAACATAATGCAAGTGAGCCTCTTCGCATAACACTAAACAATCCACGATAAACACGGCGACACGGCGCGTGATAATCTACGCGAGCTGTTCACGGCCCCTAATTAATATTCAGTGACTCGGCGAAATACTAGATGATTTGTAACATTTGACTACTAATTCTGGCCAATTGTTTATTCATGTCTCGACTCAATTACAGCGGTTTGTGGTCTCAATGCGCTACAATTTCTCAGTAAGCTCTCATCCACATAAATGATGAGTTCTCTGAAACTGGGTAACAACAAAACACATGTTGCAAAGTAGCTACCTCGAAAGATTTCTCGATACGTATCATCGAGATCTCTCGCGTGAGTGAGTGGCGAATTCGCGGGTAATTAATTTTTGACGCATACGCGCTGCCGCCGGCGGCGCGGGCGCAGCCGATACCATCGCTCGTGTAATTGTGCCCGGCCGGCGACAGCTCCCATAACAGGACGAATTAATATTCCGGACACGACACGCGTTATGCGAATGAAATTGCTATGTTTACAGCAAATTACCCCCATTAAATCAACTTTTTAATACTAAACGTAAAACGTTTCTCGGAAACGGGCAGCTCTACTATAGACCCTAAAAAGAAAGGAATCGAGACGAGTGAAGTGACGGCGCGTGATTGTTACAACGTTGAGGGGTTTGTAGGTACCTAAGGACATTTCTCGGAATGTCAAGCGAGGCACTAAAGGACTCGTCGACGTTACCTGGCCATCGAACGGCACTCGAAACCTGTCTCGATCAATCCACCTCTTGTTGCTCGTGTTAAATAAAATCTCTCTTAAAATGCCATCCGAATGAGCGCGCTGACACTCGTCATTCCGGTGCTCGATCCTTTATATTTGTCTTTGAAATGTGATGACAGTGGTACAAATTAGGAATACAAATCTGTGCGTCGTTCATACCGTGCTATCTGACGCGCGTGATGGATGCGCGTGCGACGTCGCACTCGGATCACCGCTCTGTAATTAATCCGAGCGGCCGGTCCATGGGAAACGCTGTCACTCCGCGTCCATTTCTACTCCGTAAGGTAATACTGAATAGTGTTCTGTCAGCAGGTTATTTGTTATTTTCTAATCCGGTCCAGGGCCTATTCTAATTTGTGTGATGTTTTCGTCATGAATCGTACGCTCGAGCGGTATAATTTGATAACGAGTGAATCATAAAGCCGGCGCGCGCGGCTGGTTGAGGCGTGTGCTATTGTGATGTGCAATTTACCGGCCGCTTCAATCGCTGAAATATTTCGTGCGGGCATGTCCAATTGCTAACGAGCCGAGTGCGACGCGCAAATGAATAAGCACCTTGTGCATAGAGCCGGGTCGTTATGCATTAGTGACGTTCTGCAAATGCTTTGCTGCTCAGTGAAAAATGTGCTTAGCTTTACTTTTCGCATGACGCACTCAAATCTTACTCTCAGACTACATTTTCGCTGCAATTTTTTCATCTTGTGCCGAGTACTATACTATTTATCCAAACAATGTTTCATTATGTCACTGTTATTGTCCCCGTTTGCACCATCTGTGAAACCCGTGGTAGGTATGGATAGACCAAGCATTAGATTGGTTACCATCCAAGTCAAGAATCATCGTCTTCTATTATGAAAGCCGCTAGATCATTGTCTGTGTATCTGAGTCCGCCCTAAAGTGGGCATTAGATGCACTTATCCTGTCTAATAGACGCACGTGAAAGCCTTCTATTGTGTCTAGATAACTCACAACTGCACTGGAATATTTTATATTATACGATATTTTACACGTCTTTAACCAGCAGTCGGATCCGATTGACCCTTTAGATTAGGTAGATTTTTCGAACATAGATTTCAACTTTTCAACAACCCAACCATATCCATCCGCATACATACATAATGACGGTATAAAAGCTATACAGAAAAACTAGGAGTTTCATCATTTTCAAATCTTATTTATTTTTTATTTAATTATTTTGTTACAGGGAAGTCTTAGTCCTGTAAAAATCATGAAATTACATACATAATACCTGATATTTCTAAAAAGTTATTAAGTATTTGAAATCGATTACAACACTAATCCATCGATCAACTTATTCGCGGGGATTGAAACAACAAAAACAATAACCTTCAAAAATCTAAATTTCAACGAGATAAACTTTCTACAATAGAAAGAATGAGGTTAAAATGGCTAAAAACATAAATAACCAAAGTAACATCAAATCCACCTTTCTACAATAGGAACCTCATTAAAGTTCATAGGTTCTAGGGTTATTCTCCTAGGCTGCCTCCGGGCACACAGCACACTCGCCCGTTACTTACTTACACATGCTTTGTTTGCAGTTCAACCAGAGTCAATTATCTTCAGTACTAACCAGAGACAATTATCTTCGCGGTTAATCTATTTCTGTGATTTCGAAATATAAATATCTAATCTGTACTAATCTTGACGTGTTTAAAAAAAACTATAAACCGACCTCAAATTCCTTAATATTGAAAATGGGCTTTAAATGAAAGCTCTCAACTAATCTTTTAAATGGCGACTCTAGTTATAATTCTGATCTAGTTATAATTCTGGATATCTAGTTATAATGATAAATATCTAGTTATAATGATGAATATCTATATTTTTTCTAGCCGCAAAATGGAATGTGGACACAGACGACTGCTACACTAGGGTATTGTGTAAAAAAATTGGTAAGTAATTAGATTATTTGGTAGTAGATACCTACAATCATAGACAACGATATAAAACGTAAAAAATATAAAAAAATAAATGAATGATAAAGAAGTTGTATGCCTATAAAAAAAATCCTGAGTCACTCATAGGTGACAATAAGGTGCATCAAATCAATATAGGCAACTCATAACAGGAAAATATGGTAGCAATGAGAAGATACACGATCGTGTTGGTAGGTTGTCACATAACAATCGATTAGGGCTCGGTTAGGGGCTCGGCTACAAATGTTTAGCCGCAAACGACAACGGCAATCAATATATTTGATTTGCAGCCTTCTTTACGAGACTGCACTCTCACGACTGTCATTCCAGAGTCGGCGGATAACGGTCTTTGCAAGCTGGCAACATTTTATTGAATGAACCGAAGAAAATACTTTTATTTTCCTTAAAACACATAAACAAAACTACGTTATTAACACTACATATACCTGTGATATCGGTCGGTTGCTAGTTCCGCATTTGTTATTTTTTCAGTAAAAATAGGCATTACTACGTATACTCTAAACTTTAGAGTATACGAAGTAAAATAATTGCTGAGTACCGAACAGAGATTTTTGGGGAAGAATTGCTGGAGGAATTGTCCAGCATTTTTTATTTAAATTATTTATTGCTACTTCAAGTTGCCCGTTGACATTGCCTCACAAACAATAAAAGATTAAAAGGGGTTATGCGAAAGGCACGACAAAGGCGAGACCTCCAATTCAAGCCCGGCTAAAGTTATTTGCAACAAAGCATTTTCTGTTACTGTCTCTAGACGGAAGGCTTTGTGAAGAGGCTGTTGGCAGATTATACCACTTTTATAACTCTGTTTAGGGTAAGAGACCGTAAATGAATATGCATGAGCCACCTTTTCATCTTCATTTCAATCAACAGCGTGCATGCATTGTCTTCTTAACTTAAAGCGTGACGACTTCTTCACATAAATAATTGTTTTGTAAAAACCAACCTCAAACTCAATATTTACACTGTTTTTTTTTTAAGAGATAAATCTGTCCCTCAGGTTTTTTTAGTACCTACCTACCACTTCGGATATTTCTTGATACAAAAACAAAAGAATTGGAAACGTATAATTAGCTGTCAGTTAAACACCATGTTTTTGAAAAATGTTAACTAGCTGATAGTTTTCCTAAAATTATAATATAAAATAAATCAGTCGATACATTGACGACAAATCAGTCAACATACATACAGCCGAACATAGCAATTCCTCTCTAAGATTTGTTTTATTTCCATACAAAAGCTCTAAACAGGCATATTTTTCACGAATGTCTATAATAATTCTACCAAACGGTAAAATCCAACCAAATACATATATTAAGATCCCATTTCACGAGTCCGTTTTACTGTCTACAAACCTCGCTCTTTCGACAACACATCTGATTCCTTATTACGTAATCCAAGTAACCAATTTAACACCGATCTTGAATGACCATTGAATAAAACACCATAATAAAGAACCAGAAACTCTACAAAGGCATTTACGACATCACAGTCCATTCATAGGCCTAATAGTTAAAATAATACGGCTACTCGCTGACCAAACATATGTTTGTAACAAAGAAGTGTAAAATTTCCAAACGTTGAATTTATATTGCTATAGTGTCACGTCCGTATTCTGGCCATGGCTGATGGCAAAGAGTGGAAGAAGAGTGGGCAGAATGTTGTGCCAACCCCTCATGAAACCCACTCTAAGGACACGGAGAAGAGAGTACCTCTGCTGTGCATAGTAAATAAACATATGTATGTCTATGTTTATTTATTATGCACAGCATGATCCTTGTCAGTTGGATCGTTTTGAGGTGCACAACATTATACGTAGTTAATTATTAACGATTAGCAAATGACGGGTCGCTTCGCGCCATAAGAGATTCTAACCGTAGTGTGAAACGTCCAAGTACTATTTCTGAATGGAACCATTCACACTGCAGTGGTTGGAGCGGGGCGAATGCGCCAAAGTATCTTTTGGAATGTCTCGATTCCACGGGACGAAACGTTGTAATGTTCTATTCGTACTTCCGATTTAAACTCATATAAAAGGTTTAAGGATTCCAATAATTATTAATTTGTACAGATGCGTAGAAAAGTAAAGTTGTTAGTGAAAAAACTCGTGTACTGCAACTAAAAACAAAACACAGTATAATAATCATAAACTAATCATAAAACAATGTTTTATTTATCGATTTCTGTTGTTCTTTAGTTGGAAGCAAAGAAATATACGTACTCGTAAAGTAAGCTAAGGTATGCTTAATATTTGTCAATGTATTTTATAATTACTTATTCCCTTATGGGATCGCTCTGAGCTATCAATTTGTTGATCTACCTGTAGATTGTTTGCAATAGTCTGCAGTTAGCTCAATTGTTTAAACTGTACTTAAATACTATTTTTTTTTCTGTCATTTGATTACGTATTTAAATTTAGTTTAATCTTAGAAACCGTCTAGAATAAGGCGGCGCGGGACAACATTTCAGTTGTCAAGTTATCGAACGTGAACACGTGTGTAACCGAATCGCCTTCAAAAGATTAAAAGGTGGTAATTTGACATTGATTTAGGAAGAGTGACGCTTTGAGTTCCTCGTCTCAGATTGTCTTGACTTGAGAGACGTTTTGTCTATGGTTTAACAGGAATAGAGCCCTTTGAAAAGGTTTAATGTTTTAATTTATTGCGGCCGACGGTTTTATTTGTATGGAAGCAGCCTTTCTATTTACCTAAGCGTAGATAGATTGTACTGACAGGACATTTCAAATGAACCCAACTAAGCCAGGTTTAAGCTTTAGATGTTTAAGGCCGCTATAAATATTTAATTTACCTACACCAAAGTAGTTAAGTGTCCTAGCCAAGACAAAAAAAAAAGAAAAGAAAAGATGAAGGCTCTATAGCTTTCATCTGAAGTAATGAAAACCCTGTGTAGTGTATGTAGTCTTCAAGTATTGAATGGTGTGTTACTATATGGCAAAACATCCTAGTCACCAGTTCCGAAGAGAGTTCATAATTTTTAACAGTGGACAACAAACTGGGATGGGAGCTGGTAAGAAAGCTAGACATCTCCATTATGCGAGAGATTTTTGTAAAGAAACTTTGAGTTTCTGAATCAAATATTGGCAATAATATTGTTCTACAATCTGACAACACTTCTTTATAATGTACTTAGTACAAAGAAAAGGCTTCTGTTAACCTATATTTTGTAAATACTCTTCCACGAGTGGGCACCAAATTTAAGTGAAGAGAAAATCAAAAACATCTCGTATCATATTGATTATTAAGTTATGGTATACAATTTGATTTGTCTAAGTGCTTATTTAGTAAGCCTAAAGAAATAAAGTTTTTGAAATCTGAAATAAAATGAACGCGTTTTTAAAAAGTGCATTTCTATTTGTCCCACCCTGTATCATCACATCATACAGGGTGGCCCATATACTACACTGGTGTGAGTGATAGGGGTGGTAAATAAGAGAAGTTTGTTAGAAAATTGCTATTTATTTATATTGTTTTTATTTGTTGTTGATAGTTGCAGCTGCGCGGTAGCGGGCGCGGCGCAAGTTCTGATGTCATCGGCTCAAATGTTATTTTCCGTGGCTGCCTGGCGCGTGGGTGCGGCAAATAAGGCTGGAGATGTAGCAAACCTTACACAATACCGTAAGAAACCTTCTTAGATGCGGCTAACTAGCAACAAAGAATATTCAACAAAAAAAAATTTACATTGAAAGGACGGATTCATACCTCGCTGCGATTGAAAGTGACGGAAGCGAGTTATGAACTAGAGCCAAGATATGAATTCTTCTTCTTTAAAAACATATTCGTCTCTTCTTACTTTTCCGTATACGAACCCGGAAAAGTTTGCAGGACGAACAGGTTTTGCGTATGAATAACTGTCTCACTTCAACCTAAGATCACAAGGAATAGATGGTGCCTCTGCCCCGCCTAGACAAAAACAACAGAAATAAAAAATGATCACGGGGCTCATTTTTTCACTCCTTGTCAACCTTGTATTTTACAAGGGGCTTGCACCTCTTTGAGCTGCACTATTTTAGTTTATCGAAGGAAAGAAGGTTCCACAGTGTTCGACCTTCGTAGAAAAGAATAATTTTACTCGTTCGCGATTTGAATGAATGAGGTTTATAGCATTCTAACCCTCCATGGTGGCTGACAAAAAAGAGTTTCTGTCATTCGCCCTCTTTTAGAAATTACGAGTTATTTCCTCCTTGCAGCCAGCATCTTGGAGACGCTTCGGATTGGTATTCATTTTGAATGTCTAAAAACATTTAACACTGAGGTTTTCGAGCCCCAGTGTGTCCACAGCCTACGCCAAAGTTATGAATGAAATAACGTTTTGCAAGAGCGGATGTTGCGAGGTTGCTCCGTCGAATTAGGTTTAGAGCCTTATGGAGGCTTGATGAATGAACCTCGCCCCCCGCTCTCCGCACAGCCTTCGAAAACACGATCCGTAAGAATATTACATTGCGTTTGGTAGCTTGAATGAACTAAGTTCGAGACTGCCTGACCTTTGTGAATGATATCGTGAACTCGCTGTAGATCAATACCTAGGTTCCTTTTCTACATTTCTAGGTAGGTTTATTCTACACGCGCAAAGACTCGGCGTGGAATGCGATCAGCGCAGAGAGATGGAAAATACTGGCAGCTGATGAAAGCCAAAATGCCTATACTCCACATTTTCTTCTTCTAGATTGTAAGACACAAGATATTTTTTGTAAACAAGATGTCATATGTCGACGAAAACGATGATAACAATAACAGAAAACAAATGGGAAATATGATGGTATTCTCTCATAACATGAACAAAAACTTCAACTCATCGTACGAAAACGTTATTCGCTTTAGCGAACAAACCCTTTGTAAATAAATGATTTCAAAAAAAAGTACGAACACGGACGAGACACCAGGACTTTATAGCATAGAAGGTATATTACTATAAAGCGTTTGGTAGCTTGGCCCCTTAAGCTAGTAATGGACTCTGAATTATTGTAGTTTTCGTTTGGTTAACTCTTTACCACTCAGTTAATTTAAAAAAAATTATATGTAGGTACTCTGTACCTGTCCCTAAAATAAATGACCTATTTCAAAATTACTTAGGTAACGATAATTAGAGATTGAAATCATATGAATAGGTATGTTACCTTTGAATTTTATTGCATGGTTATCATTCCGGGATTGAATTTCAATTCGAGATTTTATTTCAAAATCCATAAATAAAAGAAAATGAGTCACTTTTATTCATCGAAATCCCGAGATTAAGTGTATTTTGGATCATTCAAAAATACGATATCAACTGGTTGTGCACTCATAAAGTCTGTAGGTATCTTCCAAAATTCAAACATGATTTTGTAAAGGATATCAAAATTTAGTGAGCAATAAACACTATTCAAAATGTCAGCTGTAAAGGAAAAGGTGTGTTTTGATTTAGGCATTACTATCAGAAATGAAGTCCACCTTGCAAAGTCAGTTGCAACGTTTTGTTGACCGCAATATCGGATAATAAAACATCGAACTAGGAACTAGTCTATGTAACTAAAATATGGGTTCGCAATGAGAATTTAAAAGAGCATGAGTTATAACAGCTTATTCAATTACGGAGTACCAATCAGAGTATCTGAAAGCTCGCGCACGAATGTCAATGTCAAGATGACGCGCATCAGTGGCAGAGCGAGCGACGAGCGCGTGCGCACAACTCGTCTTCCATCTTAACATAAAACTTCAATTTGCATAATGCATACGGAATATGTAAACTTATCTCCGACACGCCCTTGCCAGTGACACGCCTGAGGTGTGCCAGGATAACATTATTCTCGCTGCGACGATATCCAAGTCTAAATAGATCGCATTTGCAAAGCCGCATGTTCACTGGAATTTTATTGTCGCGGCAGATGCCGGACCGATATTATTTTTATGTGCTATCGCGGAGAGCGAATCAATTTTATAGCGCCATTCGCGCGTTATGATGAAACATACGAGCCAACGCGGCAATCGCGAAATGCGATCGGAGATTTTTGTTAAATAAATTATTGTTCCATAAATACCAATATATAAACATATATATACAATATATAAATACCGCTTTCAAACTTGGTCGAGTAGAAAACCGGTGACCACACTCAGTTCAAAACTTATTTGGTAAAACTTATGAAAAGCAGCACAATAAAACGTGATTTCATGTACCACGACGCGAAATATCATCGACGTTAAAGATCGTTAAAGACCGGCCATCCGTTCCTTATTAGCCTAACACGCGCCACGAGCCCTATTTCGAATGCAAATAAAATTACAAGGCTACCATAAAAAGTGTTTATTAAGACTTTATTTGCGTTTAAAAATTCGTAAAGTCTTATTCAGCGCGAGGCTGGGCCCACTCGATCCAGCTCCGAAGTTTTAAAATGATAAAATTACTGTCGAGCCGAGAACAGATATGAGACGTAAATGGGAATGTTGGTAAAAAGCGAACAACTCGCAACATATCTTCTTTCACGACAGAATCCGATCATTGTTGCATAAAATGTGGGATTAAGGGGTACACACAGCAAACCCTAGAAGGGCGGCTCGGTGCCCGCAGCTTTGCTTGCTCACCTTTCCTCCTGGTAGGTAATCGATTCATGTTTTACTGCCGTTCGCCGTTTGCAGCTTTATTTATAATTTAAACTTTGACCGAAACTCAGAAAGAACCCTTTTTTATTGGTGACGGTAAAGCTCTTGACCACAATCACACTTATCTAATCTCTCATCCTATCTTACAATTTTATGTAAATGTTACCAACCATTGTCATAGTATTATTATGTAAATGTTACATATTTAAGTATCTATATTAAATATGAAACTTAATTTAATTATCTTTAAGATAGCCGCGCTGCAGAGCGAGACCCTCTAGCACAGGTATTACATTACTTAAAAGAGGGTCCCATACCACTGTAATATATTAATTAATTTAGTTAAAGCAATACACTATTTTGTTTTTTTTTGTTTTTTTTTTTATTTGTTGAAGTTTCGCTAAGAAGCCCAATTCATGATTTGAATCCAAATTACTTTTCATAACAAAAACAGATGCAAAAAATTATTGATATTATTTTTCCTGGTTATTGTATTGCAAGTAAAGAAACCTCCCTAGTCCGATGCAATGCACCGCTTGTGGTGTCCAACAATTTTTATGCAATCATACGAATGCAAATTATATGAGCCGTGTTGTGTACTTAAAGGTTATTATTTGCGAATAACCGACCTGTATGTACCAACGTGGTGTTCATTTAACTTGTAAATATCCGTAACATATGCAATTTGTACCTTTTTATTATACCTAGGCGAGTATTTGAGCATGTCATGGGCGATATTTTATACAGGGACTTGTTTGATCGCAGTACACTATACGCATAGAATTCTTGATTGCTTTCAGTTAAGGCCAGGTATTCCTGAACTGACTTTCTCCTAAGACTGATCGAGTCTGCCAATCCGCCGCTCTCGTGTATTTTGTAGGTAAACATAGTGATTAAGAAAATAATGCTATCAAGTCAAACTCTGTCAATTTGTTAAGAAGATTTACCAGCAAGATTATATTAAATTTTTATTATATAAAACTTTGGAAATACTTACAGCTAGGTTTTTTTATATAAGTAAACATTGTAGAACATGCCTAGATAGACCAGTGCTTTTTGTCGGCTAATTTTACAAGTTTCTGCTCTGCAAATATACTTAAGAATAGTAATATATTATAGTGTCTTTAGTTATGTACAAAAATATAAGAATTAAGTAAGTAGTTTAGTTTCTTCTATTGAAAAAACATTACAAAAAGGGATAACTTAGTGATTTTTGTATATCAAGTGAAGTTTAAATCCTGTAACTGACGATGATGCGACATTTACAATATCAATTATTTTTTTTCAAATTTTATACACTATTTTTTATGTCTGAGATGATTTTAAAAATTACAAAAACGCAGCCTTTGCTGGAATACCTAGCCTTAAAAGCTTAGAAGCATAAAAGGCCCTCTTCCAAAAATATCTTTATTCTATTTTTATCATAATAAAATACATTTATGTGCAATCGAATGTCACCACTCAACAAACAGAAATGTTGAACTTTAATCTTAGATATCGTGTCCTATTTGAATAGCCGTGCTATGTAAAGATGATAATAAACAGCCTCAGTTTATTTGACTTTTCCATAATAGAGATAAAATCTTGTTATAGACTTATATAATTTCTCGTGCCTCAATCGTAAGGTCAGTCTTATACCGACATGATATCAGTGATGTGAGCGTACTCTCACGAAGACTTCCCAATTAAGCAATTTAGATACGCCGAGTCTGACACAACGTTACACAAATGTAAAACAACAGCTATCGGAATGATAATTCAGTGATGTAAATAACAATAAAGTTATCAGGTTGGCCGTGTCGCTATAGGTTTTGACAATAAAAAGCGTCGTGGAGTGCGCGACCCGCCGCGCGCGCGGCCGCATTAGGACGAATTTATGATTGCTCTCGGGCTCTCTGGCCACAGACTATACAAGTAGGTAGAACCTCCTTGCATTTAAATTAAACTACAAAGAGTTCGCTTACTCGAAAGTGCCGGGTGACGTCGTCATCGAGGTATGGTTTTATTTGTATGGTATTGGCATAAGTCTATGTCCATACGGTAGAAGCGCTGCTGTACCAAATCCCAAACATGAAACGTCTCGACGGCAACTTGACTCTCTTGAGTAACCGACTGAACTCAAGACTATAGAGGTAATTCAGTTTAAAAAAAAAACTGCTGATTTCTCTTATTTGACGGGTGATGCGAATTAATTTAATACTTATCTGTAACAAATGTCTTTTAAGCATTTTTGACATGAAAGATTTGGCTTTCCTATTTTCTGAAAAACTATGTAACAATGGTTGAAAACGGTAGGAACTCTCCTACTCCAGGCACAATTAAATTACTACCATAAGTACAGAAACAAAATATTTTTATTTTATATTTTACCTTGTTTTTGTTGAATGTGAAGTTTGGTGCCTGTTGTTTACTGCCCATTACATTGGAATTAGTAGATAAATTGTACCGTTTGTCCCGTCTGTTCTGACCTGCCTTAGCTACTCTTTGAACGAAGGTTGCATCAACCCATGCTATCTCCGACCTCGCGTTGTCCGCTCTAGCACCTATCTTGTCGAAGATAGTTACCGACTCTATGGTTATTAACTCTAGAAATAATGCGTTGTCTATCGTAGTCGGGGAATTAGATTTTTGTACTACATATTAGTTGAAATAAAACAAATGACAGTTTGGTTGCATGAATACTTTTATTTTTAAATCTTGCTGATAATTCGTGATTGAGATTAACTTGCAAATCAAGCATTTACTATATCAACATCATGTTTTTTAACGACTAACACAGACAGAATATTCCGTAGTACCCAACCATTTAAAATAAATATTGTGCAAGCTTCTACATTGATTAAAATCGCAGGGAAAACAGAATAATAAAAATAAAAAACATAATTAAACAGAAAATAAATAAATATTACTGGACAATTTACAGAACATTAGATGATGTTCTGTAAATTGTCCAGTAATATTTCATTTCATAGGCTAAGCTAAAAGGCCCAAGCTAAGCAGAGCTTGTGTTATGGGTACTAGATTACTGATATATTTATACAATACATTACGTATAAAGTTTTTTTTTATTATACATAGAACAGAACAGAACCGGAACACCCGGAACATATCTGCAGATCGCAAAAACATTTGTCCCGGGGCGGCAATCGAACCTGCAACCACCTGTGTCGCTAGTGGAGCATCGGCCACCGCGGCACAGAGGTCGTCCAATGATGCATGCCTATGAAATGGAATTAGAATCGATATTCCTAATCCGGTGTAAAAGCTCACCGGTGACGAGCGCGTTGAAGTCTTTTGTATGGCTACAGGCACGGGACTGAGTCCACGAAGCCCTTAGATGAGTGAAGTGAATCACTTCACCATATGGCATGGTGATACGTTTTGGCATTTTATCTTTGATAAAAGAAACTAGAGATGGAGGAAGCATCAAAAGTGTCAAGATTAATACAATTCGACGACCTCTGTGACGCGGCGGGAGAAGGTCCGTCTGCGACGCAGGAAGTTGCGGCTTCGATTCCCGCCTCGGGACAAAAGTCTGTGCGATTTGCGGATATTTGCCTCGGGTATATCAGTCATCTAGTACCCATAACACAAGCTCTGCTTAGCTTGGAGCTAGATGATGCTGCGTGGATTTTCCAGCATTATTCATTTATTTATTTTATTCTATAAACCTTTCCGTGCAAATAGCATCGCATTCTCTATCTAGAGATTATTTTATCCATGGACGATTCTGTGACGATACCATTGTCATAGTGAATCGATAGGTTGGCAGAATTCCCCAGCTGATCGATCGATATTGTTTATTCCAAATCATCTTTTCTAGTTTGAAAGGGTAAGTAATATGATTTAATAAGATTAATTCTCTATTCCATATTTTGCTTTTCGCATGCGTGATATGAGGGGTGCTAGGAATCTCCGGATTGAACTACGAACTTATGAAGGCGACTGACTTTGAACTGGTCGACCAGTCCTACGGTGAGTGTCCACTTCTTAGCTCCATAGGTGCATAGAAACTAATTACTAACAACACACTGACAAGATATTACAAGACTAATTCAACTGAACCTGTCCAGATAACTATTTCCACAAGTAAGTACATATTGGTGCCCGACGCAAATAAATCCATATTGACAAAATTAACATACAGCGTTAATTATAGCCAATTGTTTATTAACGTTTCGAGCGACGTAATCTATTGCCATTTAAATAACAGATGAAACAATAATGGCAACAACAAGAAAGCGTCTAACCGGTTGGGAGCACGTACGGGTACTTGTTAAGGCGAGGCTAGAATAAGGATCGATATTATATTAGTCCTACTAATATTATAAACGCGAAAGTTTGTATGTATGGATGTTTCTTACTCTTTTATGAGAAAAAATCTGAACGGATCGGGATGATATTTTGAATACAGGTAGTTCCAGGACCAAAATAAAACATAGGATATATTTTAAACCATAATATCAGTTCCCATGGGATATAAATAACCTTAAAACTTTTCCATAGAAACAACGCGTGCAAAGCCGCGGGCAGAAACTAGTAACAAATAAACTTTCAATCAATACGAATAAATTAGAACTGCTTTTACAATTGACACAATCGAGCAAGGTAACAGACTGTTGCAAACAATCTTCAGGTGGCTCAACTGATATAAAAATAATATGTCGTATCGCCAGGAAGTTCTTCTCTCTGCAGCCCTATTCACCAGCCGTTTGAGCCTAGCTAGATAAAAGTAGCCTATGTTTTATTCCGTCCATGGAACTACCTGTATGCAAAAATTTCAGCCAGATCCGTTCAGTAGTTTTTGCGTGACAGAGTAACAAACATCCATACATACAAACTTTCGCGTTTATTTCTGCAGCCCTATTCACCAGCCGTTTGAGCCTAGCTAGATAAAAGTAGCCTATGTTTTATTCCGTCCATGGAACTACCTGTATGCAAAAATTTCAGCCAGATCCGTTCAGTAGTTTTTGCGTGACAGAGTAACAAACATCCATACATACAAACTTTCGCGTTTATTTTTTCAATTCAATTCAAATTCTTTATTATCAGACAACAAAGGTCCATAAAAAACACATACACAAAATAACAAAAAAGAAAATACAATTAAAACGAAGAAAATAAAACCAAAATAACTAAATCTAGAGTATAAGTAATTTCACCCAGTGGTGTCGTATTGGACAGTCATATTTATTAGATATTACTTACAGGATGCTGTTTTTACTACTATACTATTAGTAGGACTATAGTTTTATTATACTTATATTACTACTTACTCGATTTTGACATGTATCGTATCATTGGCGACCGATGTGGCGCGGTGGGTGAAGGTCCGCCTGCGACGCAGGAGGTTGCGGGTTCGATTCCCGCCTCGGAATAATTGTGTGTACGATCTGCAGATATTTGTTCCGGGTGTTCTAGTCGTTTTCTATGTATAATAAAAAAAAACTATTTTATTGTATTGTATTATGTATATCAGTTATCTTTGCTTACCATGGGGCTAGATAATGCTGTGTGGATTGTCCATCATTATTTAAAATTAAGAAACAAAGAATAAAAATATATATATATTATCCAGTGTAACAAAGCTTTAAGCTAAACCAGTTCTGTTGCTCTAATTAACAATACACAAATCGTAGCTTGTATGCAAATGAGAGGGAGTAGTGCAGGCACGGGGCGCATTCCGGATGATAAGTAGAAAGTGGATTCTGAATGTCATTCCGTTTTTTATTACCTTACTAGCGACACGCCCCGGCTTCGCACGGATCTAATGTACATAGATACTTATATGGGTCAGTGTGTCTAGGTTGCCTGCGAGAAATCGCTGTCAGTGATAAGGCCGCCTATTGTACGGGTCATATTTAATATTTAGATCATCATCATCATCAGCCTATAGCAGTCCACTGCTGGACATAGGCCTCCTCCAATGAGCGCCATAGCGCCCTATCTTCAGCTTGCCGCATCAATATTTAGATATAAGGTGTTTTTTTATGTTTTAAGTGCAATAAAGTGTACATTCATACATTATTTTGTGGAGTATATATTTATAAATAATACATTATATACCTTCCTCTTGAATCACTCTATCTATTGCTGAAATCTGCATTAAAATCCGTTGAGTAGTTTAAACGATCTAAGCGGACAGACAGCGGAAGCAACTTCATTTTATATTATGTGTGTTAAAGAAGTATTAGTGAGTTTAGAGTTATGAAAAAAGTACGAAGTTTTAATAAGCAAATGGGTCGAAAAAAACCTAATCTCCATAGCAGTACTATTAAGTTTTTGTGATGATGAGTTTTTTTATTAAAATGTTTGTTTTCAAGGAATTCAAATATTCTACATTGTCATATTTACGAAATATAGAAAAGCGGAAAGCCAATTTGTAATACTTCTATCCACTTGAACGTCCGAGCTTGACAATTGTCCAACTTTAACATAGTTGGACCACACAGAAATCAAGCAAAAGTCTACTAGGTGTGCTGGGTTGCTCTAGTCGCCGCCGTAAAGTTCAATGCTATTTTTTTAAGGCAGTTTTAGTCGCCCGGACGTTCAAGTGGTTAGATGTCTTCTAATTTGTAATACTTCTATATATGTATGTATAACTTCAATGAAAATGATATCAATAAAAAGCCACAAAAGTAACGGATCAAGAACCACAGGTCACCGTATACGGCTTATCGTAAAATTGAATTAAAAAAGAAAGATAATAAAAGGGATCGTCGTAATTCTGGCGCGCGACAACGCAGCACTTTTATTTGGACGCGAGCGGAGAGGGGGCAGGGGGATCTAATCGTGCGAGCTTCGGACTCTTCCCATTGACACCCTTGTTGGCGCCAAAATAAATATATACAGTCATATGTCACACATTGAAACAGACGATAGCTTGTGAATATTCACACTGCATCATCTGACCATAAAATATACTGGTATGTAGATACAATTAATTTTAGACTTATCTAAATTTAATTACTTTTTTACGCGTATGCAGGAATCAGGCATTCCGTAAGTAATTTGTTTGATAAAATTCATATATATCTTTAAAAAAAATTGATGAGCCCGGGTATAAAAAGGAATAAAATAATAAAAATTAATTAATAAAAACGTGCAATTATTTTCCTGCTTATCAATTGTGATGCAAAATGTAATGTGTCTTTTGAATTTTAAGGTGTACTACCATATTAGATTGACGACCTGTAAAAGTCTGCAGGGAGATGCTGGATGCGTCAACCTGAAGACAGGACGCTATGGCGCCCATTAGGGGAGGTCTATGTCCAGCAGTGGACTAACAAAGGCTGATGATGATGAAAATATTATATTTTTAGATTACGGATAGGTAGGTACCGACTCCAAATTTACTTTTAGGGATTTCTAGTTATTTTCTACGCACTTCTACCTCTAATTATGAAACTCTACTAAGAAATACTTTATGGAGTAGGCAGTTACTGAAATAGCCGAAGTTATTGTGAAAAAACGTACTAAAATAGGTATCTCAGTAAAATAATTAGCTTTAACGTTGCGTTAAAATTATATTGTGTGAAGACGTGGGTTCTTTTAGGCATTTTGGAAATTATATGAAAAACAACTTAGGATTATAACGAATATCAGCTAGGCTACCCCGCTATTTAACATTTAACGTAACGCGCGTTATCAGCGGTAGCCTTACTGGTGCAGCGCATCAGCATAGCTATACGCGGGGCAATGCAGCCAGCCATCGCAGCTTCATGGGGACGCTTCCGACTGGTATTGATATGGATCGGTTGAGCTACCTATAGCTTATTTGCAACACTCTGTTTCAATTGTAAATACTTATTTTAATTAGTCTCTTTTATTTATTTGTACTTGTCGCATATAATGTATTTTTGTAATGATTTGATTATGGTGTACAATAAAGAATTTTTGTATTGCATTATATTGTATTCTTTTTTAATAAAGAACTTATATTATAACTTAAAGGTTAAATTCCTTTGTTTCTACATGACGGCCAAGACAAATCAGTCAATATGTAACTGCTACTTTAGATATACTCGTACAAGAAAAAATAGTTAATAGGTACTTACTTACCTACTATCGACAAACACATCTCAGACTAGTTTCCTAGATCTGTATCTCTAAAAAATCGGTTCGATTTTTTTAGTAGTCCGAAACTCCGACACTACAGAACAGCATTTCACAACTGCTCAAATTTTCACCCATTTTAATATTAGCAGGTAGTTTATTTGTATTTTTCACTACACCTGTTTGGTGGGTCTAAAATATGGGTGGCAAGCGCAATGCTCAGGGCATTATGGGACGCGGTTCACAGGGACAATCGACTTTTATTTATATCCGCTGTGAAACATCTCGCACCTCGCTCCACACAACGCGAGCTTTGACTTTCAATGCTTGCTGGCTTACTTTCAATCCGAAAATTACAGTCTTAACAAAACTTTGTCAAACAAACCTACTTAGATATTGCAGATTATTTTTTATTATTCCGTTTTGATAGGGAACTTTAATATGATCTATCAATTAAAAAAATATTTCATCTCCTAATATATTCAGATGTAGTAGGTATTCGTGAGTAAATAAATAAATAAATAATGCTGAACAATTCACACAGGATTATCTAGTCACAAGCTTAACAGAGCTTGTATTATGGGTACCAGATAATTGTTTTATAGGTACATAATACAATACATTACATACATAGATAGATATTTTTTATTTAACAGAGATGACGACCAGAACACTCAAAACAAATATCTGCCAGATCTTACAAAAATTTGTCCCGCGGCGGGAATAAATATCAATCATATTTCCGCCATAAATCACATAAATCACATTCCAAAAGAAAATGGACCATCTTTTGTCACCCACGAAAAGAAACGAAAAACAAAAGAGAAGGCGGTTGTATTTTCGGCTGTATGTATTTTTTATGTGTGTTCGTCGATTTCTCCGTCAATTATGAACCTATTTATAAAGTTATGTCGTTATTGTACGGATAATGATCTCGAGGTGTTCCCATAAAAATGTTATTCCCGAGGGAGGTATTTGTCACAAAAAACCTAAAAAAAACTCTGTAAATACTTAAATTTAGAAGTATGTTTTGAGTTTTTTCAAAATAATCACATTATTTTTATTCGTAATCAAAATGCAGGTAGCAACATTCACCAATACATCCGAATTGACCAGCTAAGCTTTATTTGTCACAAAGTTCATTGACTTCTTTTTGTATCTCATTTATGTTTACAAAACAACAAAATTAAAATAAGTGTCAATAAGAATACCTAATAATGTCTTTGAACAGTGACAATAGGCTGAAACATGATATCGAAAACAATAAAAGATAACAGAAACACCGAGACAAGTGAAACTGTCTGAATATTCATTTCCATTCATTCGTATGAAATGTTTCCAAATGCTTATTGATTTTTTAATTCAAACATTTAAATAAAGACATCGAATTGAATTAGTATCGTGTTACCTCAAACGCCTGTAGTAATAAACTCAATCATAGACAAACATGTAAAATCAATTTTTATTTTTAATTGAAGTTGTTTTCTCTGGTCGCTATAAAAGTATTTTTATGACGCCGTATAAAGTTATTTTATACAAACAAACTGACAAAGTTACATTATTTACACTGCATTTCTCATTTTACGATCGCTTCCAAAATATTAAGGTAACAAAGGAATATCGCAAATCTCTGTTAGCATAACGACCAATTTATTTTATGCGATTTGTAAGTATTATTGTTTTCAAAGCTTACCAATACCTCCTTACTCTCAATAAAAAAACCATAACTTGGTTTATGTATAGAATATAAATCACTGAGATCCTACAACCTACTTAAGTACCTTTATCCATTACATACATTTAAAACTCTTTATTACAGTTGCCTTGATAAATTTGCAAAAAAATATCCGTACTTAGATACAAGTTCCTGACATTACTACTGATACTATACTATTACTACGATCCTGTTCATTACTAGACATTAGCAGTTACACAATATTTGTTGAAGTCTAATTCCTATAATTGAATCTAATTATTCATTATAGTAATAAGTCTTCAACACAGAAAAGGTCCTCAATAGCTACACAGATTGCATCAGTTCCAACCTTCCAAGTTATTATTTTAAGTCCGAGCGGGCACACCTCACCGCACACGTTGCTGCGGCCATTCAATAATATTTTTATTTTCGTCGAGCGTAACATTGGAAGCGCATTTTTCCGGGTAGGACGAGAGGACTGTCCGAGCTGACTTGTAATTTCAAGTGTTTACCAAGCGCTGGCGCAGCGGGGCGTCGCACAACAATACCCATATCCTTTTCACATAAAATATATGAAAAGTCGGGCTACCAGTGCTCGGATGGACCGATATAGCCGCTTTATACCCCTAGCTGCTTCCAGAGAACTTTTTATGAGGGATCAAATTGATTGGTTCCTCGATAATATCGCAGTACTTATTGTGCTCGACGCTCGTGGGGTCTACCTTGTGATGAGCTACTACTTGTTGCACCTGTGAAGTTTAAGATAGTCCTTTTTAAAATCAAATAAACCATGGCTTGGCTATGCCAAACTTTTTAGAGTTCACTGAACCGATTGAAACCCTTCACCCAATTGATTTTATCCGTTCGGGCTCACATCTAGATTTCGATGCAATTTGGTAACACAAAAAAATATGATATCATTTGCGGTGTCGAGTCATAATGTCTTATTCACCTCTACAGTTACCAAAACCAAAATTGAATCGAATTTGTGATACAAATGAAATTTATTGGATGGTCACAACGAATCATCTGCGGGCAGTCGATGCAGGACGTGCCCGCGATCGAAAAACACAAAACCACGAAGATAAAAATATATTACAAAATGAGACCCACTTTGTGTTTTGAAATTACAATCAAATAAATTACATTTTATTGCTCAATCTTGTTGGGTTTTATTAAGGTATCGGCGCTGAATGCGAGAGAATAAAACATGGCGGGTTTACGCGAGCGACAAGTTGTTTCCGTGCGCCTTGTGGTATAGCCTGTGTCGCCGGATCAGCCGTGATGCTTACATGGCCCTCGAGTTTCGGAGATAAGCCATCGTCATGTCGCCTTCGCCACTCAGACACACGTGCCTGCCCACTTTCTCCGTGCCCTTGTCAAGGTTTCCTCAATTACTCTCAAATTTATTTTATTACTAAAAGTAAACACAGAAACCCATGTAATTTTATACAGAACAACTGCCAAACTGCAGCACAAACGACACATTCGGATTATCGAGCAATTTCTATGTTCTGTTTATGTTAATAAGTCCATGTGTGCTTTAATTTAAAATGCTAAGCAGAGCACCTTACTCGTAAATGCAAATCATAAAATGATTTTCAATAACTGTTGCTTCATAGAAACTAAATTGGCCATGAAAGATCGTAAATATGTCAATACAAAAGACTGATAGCACATGAGCCTAAAGCGATAACCACACAAATGTATTTTCAGTTTGGAAATAAACAAATCAACGCAAGTTGAAGTGTGGAGACAAGAGCGTAACGTGCTGATGAATGCTGATTGCTAAAGTGAGTCGACGAATGTATAAGTAATTCTGCCCACCGAGATGTTTCCGTCTCAACCGGTCCTAGAACAATATGCCCAAACATTCTGCTTGTTCATTACATTTGACCCTTATTTATTTGACAGTTGAACAACATAAATACAACCGGGCGCAGATATTTGTCACGAGATATTTACGATCTGAATGGATAACGTTATGCAAACTATTCTCTGTTTGAAAACAAAGGTAACATTTCAAGTGACAACTGTAGATGAAGACACGAGTGGTTAGGTAGTTACTTGAGGGCTTTATCGTGACGCAAATATCTGTCGAGCAAAGAGGGTCAACACAAGTATCAGTGGAAACTGTGGATAATCCGATATCAAGGAAGTGTTACCGGCAAGTGCAGGCGTGTGTCCCTAGCCCAAGGAAACGTATTTATCATCGTCACCTCGCTCGGCGACTTGTAATTGTGCGCCATATTGTTGCATTGAGTTATGGTACCCTCGTGCGAATCTCTTCCGCTTATCCATGCCTATATTGCCCATACATATGCATTGAACACATAAATTTAAGTAACTTTAGCTCGTTTCCACTTGAGTGTTAGTGATAATTTTCTTGTTCGAATCTCTATACCGTGTGAAAACTTGTAAATTGTATTTATGAGGCAAATTTGTACTATGCAATAAACTTACTGCATTCAAACTGTCTTCAGCTTGCCGCATCAGGCATTTGCCTGCAGTCTTTCACAGATCATCATCCGTCATGGTAGGTGGGCGTCCTACACTACGTTTTCCAAGTTGCGGTCGCCCGTCTTTGTACTCACCTCCTCATGTCCACTGCTGGACATAAGCAGTGATCGGAATTAGGTGGGCTAAAATACCTAAAGTGAAAGTTTGGATGGATGTTTGTTACTTCTGGGACAAAAAAATAAACTGACGAAAAATTGGGACGAAAAAATATTTAGTCCTAAGGCGTCTCCATTTGGTCTCTGTTATTTTTCGAACTTTAGGTATTTTAGCCCGCCTAATTCCGATCACTGGACATAAGCCACTCCTAGCTTCATGGCTGATGATGATGATTTTGATACAAACATCCTTTTGAGAAACATTATCTTATATGTACTATATATATATTTCAAAGTACCTTCATCCTAATAAAAGCAATAACTAGGTATACTCGTAGCTATTTGATATGTAGAGATTTCATCTGTTAGGTTCGAATTCGAACTTCACAATACATTACTAGAAGCGTGCCCCACGCAGCGCCAATAGACAAAAATCGCGACTTCTGCCCATATATTCCCCTTGTCAATGTCTGCGGACAATACGGTAAAATATTGTGGAAAAGTAAACACTAAACTCGGTGCAAGCGCTGCGAGCGTCGATGGAGTTTATTTGAGGAGATTGTCTTGTGGCTTGTATGTATGCTGGACGTTATATTTAAAAGAATATAGCAGGTATGAAGATAGCATTTAAAATAAGAAATCTGGACATACACTCTTTAGGTTTTTATAATTTTCAATGAAGATACCATTTAGACTATAAA
This sequence comes from Eupithecia dodoneata, assembly GCA_947044415.1. NCBI lineage: Eukaryota > Metazoa > Arthropoda > Insecta > Lepidoptera > Geometridae > Eupithecia > Eupithecia dodoneata. The sequence goes on from OX345665.1 coordinate 6,910,405, forward strand.
ATAGGTAGAATAACATATATATGGATACAGAGTTTAATAGAGTCCTAAATAAAACGTCGATAGCGGTAAGTAAAGCATCCCAAAAAGGTTAAAGGTTTTCCAATTTAACCCTGTTTGTTTAATTAAGTTCAAATTGAACCTGATCAACGTGAGCTATGCACTGACCTCGTTTTAAAGCACTAAACCGAATTTATATTATGTTGATCGCGTTCAATTTCAACGATGAAATGGACCTTAGTTGTTTAATCTCCCAAGAACAATTTCTCAGCAGCCTGAGGTGCATATTTATTGGCAGCCCTATTGTGAACCTAAGGGTCAGCTCATACTGAGACGCGACGCTGCGCGCTCTTTGATTCAAAATAATTATAACTTTACTACAGAAATAAATACAAATTGGCGCAAGCGTGGCGCAACGCGACTACGCGGAGAGTTTTTCTATTATGTCAATATGGCACCTCTCTGTGTAGTAATTAAAGTTACATTTAAAATCAATGTGCGCGCGGCATCTCGTCGCGTCGCGTCTCAAAAGGTTACACATTTTATTGGCATAATATGAAAGCTCCCTACGAGACGCCCCGCTGCGGCGTGCTTGCGCCAATTTGTATTGTTCTGCGTTGTAGAGTTATTTTATAAGTTACATTTTAAATTAAAGTGCCCGCAACGTCGCGTCGCTTTGCGACTTAGTGTGAGCTGGCCCTAAGTATTGTAGAATAGTGGCGCGACGGTGGCGATCTGCGCACGATTTGTCGTTATTTGCGCGCCTCGCGTGGTCTTCGTATGACGGCCCTTATCGCCATCGGCTCTTGACAACCCTCCACCCTACCTGCCACTGGACATTTCTCACAGGAACAATGAACGTTCAAGCTTTATTATGACAACAAATCTACACGACGACGCTTCTAAGACTTTTTATCGTCAGACGTATTTTATTTACCTCCCTCTCGATTCATTGAGTGCTTAGTGCTACAACAATGATTAGTCTTTAGGGAAATCCGAACCTTTAAGAAAAAAATCATGAAGTAATCTGCCTATCAAGTGTTTTAGAACAGGCTGAAATCTGCATAATTTGAAGTCTGCACACACAGACTACAAGTTATGCAAACTAAGCTATACAAATTGCGTCAATTATGTGAGCGTCAGTTAAGTGACTTATATTTAGGTCTGAAAGTTTGTCTGAAATATGACTGAAGCTCAGGATCTTAAATAACTTGAAGGCACATTATTATCCCGCAATGGAAGCCATGGGCAGAAGTTCATTGTAAGCTGTCACGCGTAAAACACGAACGTGAACAGCACTAACCAAAACATCTATAGAAAGGTACCTACCTTTTAAAAAAAGAACGCAGCGTAGCAATCTTGCCCCGAGCGCGGCACCACAGCCTATAATAACGTTACTCCATCGTCGGTATCACACCGTGGAATCACCGCCGAAATCAATTTTAAACAAACTCTTACCACCACCTGCAATTACTGTGAACAATGCTTGCCCACTAAATATCGTCCCAGTGTTAGAGGTCACCGTACATAATGGCTGGCCCTCTCCGGATGGCTCGAGATACAATCGCGATGATTTGTCGATTCTATACAACTTAAATATTGATATAAATATTCATTATTTTATCTGATTGTCTAGCTCGCATGCTTTTACTGGTTAGAAAAGTATGTGAACGATTTGGACGAAATAGCGTACGATATTTGTGGAACGTTCGTGATCCTTTCTGAAATGAATAGGTAAAAATCTTCCAATTAGGTAGCTAAAAAAACCTACAAGTGAAATACTTAGTACGAATCTATTTTCTTCTAACATTTCTGAGTAATAATCATATCACTTAAACTGAAGAATGAGTGAGTGTAAAGATATTTGCAAATTGAGGAGGAGTGTGTGTACTCACTGTGTGAGTGTGTGTGTGCTATGTCTTCTGTGTGATATGGGTAAGTTGTGTTATTGTGTGAGAGTCACACACAATACAACTTACATGTCAACAAAGTCCTAATCGCAGCACATGCTAAAGTACCATCGTCCATTTTCATCAACCTATGTTAGTCCACTGCCGGACATAGGCCTCCCCTAATGAGCGGCATATGGCCCTGTCTTCAGCTTGATGCATCCAGCATCTCCCTGCAGTCTTTCGCAGGTCACTACTAAAGTAGTAACCCTGATTAAAGTAAGTAAACCTAATTGATTTATAGGCGATATGTAAGAGCCCCCTTCAGAGGATGCGTCAAACGTTAAATTAAAATTGATGATCATGTAAACGTTATTAGTAGAAGCATAAAAACGTAGAGTAAATCAAAGAGTCGGCTAGTACATCGTATGGCGCGCCATGATCTAGTGTAGGGACACCGTTAACACTTTACTGCCTTTCATACTTCTTGCACCATTCCGAGAAAGTAAATTACTCGTCGCGATCGTAAAGTTAATGCCTCATACGGTAATACGAGTACTTCGGCATGTCACTGTCAATTTTTATGATGCACTCACTTCGATCGCAAGCCGGGCACCAGCGACGCTCCGAGATATCCCTCCAATAAAGTATTACACGCCTACATAATAAACTCCACTAAATTGATCTAAAATTAAACTTATTTTCGGCAAATAAACTATCCCAATTTCATTTTCTCAAATCTTGGAAATTATTTCTTTAATAGTGCTTTTTTAGTTTATATTCTCATTTCAGCTGAGCCCACCTTGTCTCGCAAAGTACTCTTGTAAGATTTAAGCCTACGGGGTCTATTTTGAGAATGCAAATGTTATTGTGGGCTTAACGAATATCTAAGTCCGAATCGATATAAATTTAATTTAAATTTGATGTTTATTGCAGTTGTTATGTCCTTGCCTCGAGGTTTGCAGCTAGTTAACCGTATGTTATGAGCGTTCCATCGGCAACGTCTCTTTGTAACGTTGATAGTTACAAGACCTAACTTAAGACTTAACTATTTCACTGCGACGGCACACGCACAAAATATGTTAGCCTGTACCTTTATGTGCCAGTTGAAATCTCAGTGAAATATTTATAATCAAAGTGCTTGCTCAGCAAAATACAATAGAAAGAAAGAAAGAAAGAAAATACATTTATTTGACACCATACATATCACATAACACGACACATTACATAGTAAGAAAATATAAAAACAAAAAAAAATTACAAGGAAATAGATAAGACATAGAGATAAGAACAAATACGTGTTACTTATGGGGCCAAAAATGTTCCTTTCTCAGCATTATGCCGCTACAAGCCTAAGTTAGTAGCGGCGCTGATTTTCAGACAGGTCCTAGTGTGGTGGCACAAAGCTTGATTGACAATTGAAAGTATCAGTAATATTCATCATGGATAAGCCCTGCAGCGAGCAGGGAAGCTCCGATTTTTTTAGACACATATTCTAGCTTTTATTGGCTTACAACGGTACTGCACTTCTAGTTTTGTAGCATACAGAACACTGGGAATGATAGCCTTACCTCGCTCCTGGCCTCTGCTTTTCTTGTGAATAAAAGACCAGTAACTACAACATGAGTCCTTGTTATGAGTACCTACTTTTCAATCAGAGTGATTATTTTCTAGACCTCCGTGATATATTGGCCACATTGTTTAAAACTCTGGTTGAAGACTGAGCGACACGAAGGCAAGGAAGTCGATAATGTAATGAATGAAGAACGATAACAAAACCAATCTAAAGATTTCATGTAAAGGATCAGTTTAAAGTTGGTCTTAGCCGGGCAGTCTTTGGGGACTGCCAATGGAAGGGAAAACTAAGTAATTTTATATTTCATTTATACTGGGAAGCGTTTGGTAATGATGACGCGAGTTTCATGATTTTTGTTCACGCAAAAAGTGCTCACCGTGCCTAAAGAAGTTTTCACTGCAAAAACATTGAATATGGAAAATGTTGTCTGTATGAAGCGGTTCGCTATAACAACAAAGAGCTCTCCCTTGAGGAAGGCTGACGAATGTACGCAATCGCACGCGTGGCCTGCGGGCTTTTGTTACTCGAATACTGCAATAGCCGACTACATACCTCATGCTGATGCCACCGCCTAATTGCAATATTCCACACATGCACAATGCTAGTCTTACTGATAATCTAAGCCGCACTATGAAATTGTCTTCTTATGAAGAACTAGTTTCTTTACGCAGCTTCGCACACGGTCTATGGAAACGTTTTAAGAATATTATTTCGCCAGGGACACTGATTTATGGGATAAAAAGTAGCCTGTGTTATTCCAGCTTTAATCATTTACATTGTTTTGTTTACTTTTTAAATAAAATAAATAAATAAAAATAAAATTCATTTATTTCGGACAACGACAAATCATAATTAAAATTAAATTTAGGTCCATATATCATGTTAGTAGCAAATATAATGCAATCATGGTACTACCGTGCAGCCTGAACAGCAACGAGGCGATTTTCTTCCGCATGCATGCATGGAAGCCGTCCGTGCGCACCTCCGCGAACATGCCGGACGCGCTGCAGAACCGCGAGAGCCCCAGTATCATCCTGAATGCATTATTATACTGCATACATCTATGCAAAATTTCAGGCTGATCTGTTTCGTAGCTTTGGCTTGAAGAAGTAACAAACATTCAATTAATGTGATTGAATTATTGTATTTAGTTTGATTGATACAGTATTTGGAAGCGAAAGATACAGGACAGAGGAGGTTGGTAAGGCAAGAATTGAAGGAGGCCTAACAGTGGGTGTCATATGGGCAGTAATTATGATGATGATTGAGTATTTAATTACGTCCGTAACGCCTCAGAGTAAAACAACAGAAAGAATATACCCTCGTAACGTAGCTTCAACGTTACGAATATAAATTTACTACATGAGACAAATTTGTATGCCACCCCCTCCCCGACTCCCCCGTCTTTCTTGGGACATTGAATGGGTTTTGTAAGCTTTATGATAATAAATTATTTTAAATTAGCCAGAATAACAAGCTTCTGTAATAGTTGCCTATCTAAAGCCTTATAGGCTGGGTTTAGTTTAAGCGAAGCAAAACGGTATTTATTGCTTAATAGTATACAAATAAATGCACGAACATTATGATGAACGAGTGACAATCAAGTTATATTTCAACCTAAGCAACAAACAACATAATATTTAGCTTGTTATGGCCTGCGAGCTATTCAAGTTATGGTCAAAAGTAGCTGAGCAACTTATCATCAAAATGTGGTATTGAAAAATAAGTTTACACCCGAGATACGTGAGAGACCTGTCGGAAGTACTTACGAGTATATCTACGCTCAATACATATCCGGCTGAAATGTTAACTTTATTTTACTTTTTCAGCCGCCGGTATTAGCGTCGAATAAGTAGGTAGGTACTTACGTCTTTTGTAAGTAGTTATCAAAAAATACTCTTTAGTAATAGTGTCATGATCTTTCTGGTCAGTCAGGGTTGTCTACCTGCTTACGAAACTTGCGAGCCCTTCGTGATAAATGAGTAGAGCCAAGTAAGAACTCAATACTCCAACTACCCTCAGGCTGATACAAAATAATTAAAAGTACTTAACATTCAAGAAGTACGTACGGTAGCCTGTTTGCGGCTCATTTAGCGAGAAAAGGCTGATCGAAGTCAGGGTTGTCAAAAGTCTATTTGCAATATTTATTTTCATCGTTAAAATCTCATGATAACAACTGAAAAATATGGTTCAGTTTTAGCTGAATAGAATGTTCGAAAAAACTGCAATAGTCGTATACAAAAGACGTATGGTAATAAATGAACTCTAATAATTTATGTTTATGAATCTAGTTTTGCACAAAAAGCGTATTATAGCCGAGACCAGAAACCACAACTGTAAGAATAAAATGACCGGAAGAGCCCTAACGGCAGCTAGCAGTCGTGTAATTAATGCTGTAATAACATCGTAAAAATTTATAGCAAAAATATATTGGCTCGGCTACATGAAGAGGTAAAAAGAGGAAACGTGAGAAGAAATCACACTTCACACTAATTATTATAATCGTGAAATATTAGTTTGGATGTTTCTATAAATGTCTCCTATTCACGACAGTAAAGCTACTGAACAGATTGGACTAAAATTATGAAAGGATGTAACGTATTAGTTAAAAGTTGCTGATGCTCAATCTTAAAAATATACTGTGTTAAGTATTTAATATAAGTATAGAATTAACAGTATAAAATATATATAGCAGGTGGCAGCCCTGCGGAAAACGAGTGACAATCATTACGCCGCACTGTCCGATTGATAAATTCGTCCGGAACATGCGATCGCGACATGTCATTCTGCTCTTCGCTACTGCACTCTACTTATTCTGTGCCAGACATAGCAGATAAATAACAGTAGGTACTTTAATGTTTGGTCATTGTTAATTTTGTAAGATTGTTAATTTCTAGAAAGTATAGTTTAACCTCATTTGTATTGAGTAATATTTTTCCTATTTTGTACCTTTTTTAAAATTTAATTTGTGCAATATCAATTCAATCTGATAACAGGTCGTATGAATATATAGTCGGATAGCTATTTCATCCTAACGCGATGTGGTCATATCGAGATTTAGTCAGAAAGCGATTTAGTTCTAACAGCTATCTAGTCAAATCAATATGTAGTCTTAGAGGTTCTTACTCATAATAACTACCTACAGTTCGAACAACAACTTATATTTACTTGTATTAATATTTACACTTAGCTAAATAATTAATCTCATGTAAGTGATTGTGGTTTTTTGAGGATAAATATATTTACTGAACTATTTGGTAAAGATTCCGTTATCCTCTAAAGTTACTTTATTTATTGTAGCTAATCGTTTAATGTGCTAATTTCAAAGATAGCTGAGTATTGTGTTTTTTTTTACTAAAATTTATTTTAAACAAAGATTAATTACTACAGAGTTTATTTAGTATTCACATTATTTAAGAGTACAACACAATATCAAGAGGTGTGTCGCCTTTCTGATTATAGTTTTTAGTCACTTTTGCGATACTGTTATTTTGTTAGCCGATAACTGAAGATACTAATAAATATCTTGTCAACTTCTAACACCCTACGCGACTATAAATCGGATAAGTACTTCTTTTATTGCCTCACATTCTACTGCAATAGAAATCAACCTGTAATTGCTTAGGTATAAACTGGCAATAAAGTTACTTTATTACGCCCGTGCTAATAATTCCATCACCGTCAGTCACTTTAATTAAAGTATTTTTAATTAAAATGCAATCTTTGAATAAGATTAAATGATAAAATATTTTGAATCTCTTAGATGAACGGATTATTCGATGCCGGATTAAACTCAAATATTTACATATGCACAATGGTAAAGCCATAAAAGTTTCACCTTTTACAAGCGATTTGGGGTTATTTATCATGGCGAGTGACCGGCGCATGCGTAGTTTGGTACAGCTACTATACAGAAGCCATAATAAGTATCAATTTCAGATCATAGATCATAAATACATTTTTTATATCGAGAGTGGAACGGAGGCTGGTTATGGGGGGTCCTGTCGCGTGAGTCTCTCCATTCATTGTTGACTTTTTATTGTCGCGTATGTCACAATTTTTGGACCTCACCAAACATGCCAGAACATAAATAATATCTAACGCAGGAATGCCACGTTTAAAATCTACGAGTACTTATTTATATGGATACAGGAATGCAAGTAAATCACAAACGTATGTAGAAGCAGCATAATCTCCATTTTACGATAATCGTAAATCTTAATTTGATTTTAATAACTTATTTACTTTTGGTTGTGTCACAAATGTTTAGCAGTTACGACCACCATAAAGAAATAATAAAAAACTTTCCAAGCAGGTGAGGTGCTACTAGGTATTCTTAATTTGGTAAAAAAAATCAGTAGTGTTTGGAATGCCAACAAAAACACATTCAAAACGCGCTCTGCCTTGTAATAAAATGTTAATAAAGTGCGTAAATCAAGATAACGTCAATAAGTTGTTCGACACAACGAAATAGTCTCAGGCGAGGTGAAGAAATTACATCACGTATGAATCGAACATAACTCTTCCTGGCTTTCCTCTTGATGTGGAGCCAAGCGATTTGGAGCCATAAGCCTTTGTCTTACAGCAAACTTATTCAATAGACACGTAGCTTACAACCGTGTAAATCAAAGAAAATACATTCTTGGTACATCTTTATTTAAATTGTAGAATCTTAGTTATCCCGTGGCCGTGATACACGAAAAGCTATGTCTCTGTTAATCTTAATGTTGTGACCACGATCGTTGTTCGAGAGTCGGATACACGATGTGGACATTTGACAGTGGATTAGCAAAGTTCAAAGTGTCACTGCAGTCTGTCAACGACGTTATTTACAACAACGTGTTTTATATCATTCGTCTATGTTTATATCAATAAAAACACCGAATAATAGAAAGTGATAAAAACAAGAAGCAAGCGGTTATATCTAGAGACAAAGTACTCTCATAGTAATTATAATTTTTATTCAGCCAATCATTATTCTATTATAAGAGGTTTCAGTTGCTATGTGGACTTGTGACCTATGTCACAAGCGTTACAATTTAAAAAAACCTTAGTACTTACCTACCTAAAGAAAAAGCTGTGCTTTTGCGGGAAAGGTTCTAGGTGAGGGTAGTTGTGACTTTAAGCTTCTTTTAGGTTTCCGTACCTCAAAAGGAATCCTTATAGGATCACTTTGTTGTCTGTCTGTCCACCCTATTTTTCTCGCGAAAATGTGGGGAGGTATCGCGTTGAAATTAACATCAAATACTCAGGTCTGTAACCTCTTGAAGCCGTGATTTAAACTTCTATCTATTCTATCAAACTTCTATGTCAACGCGATCTTACAGGGTAGTACCCTATAGGTTATTTGTGCAACATATGCACAAATAACCTATAGGGTACTACCCGTTGACTTAAAATCATGAAATTTGGCACGAAAAATCTGAAAACTATAAATTTGTCGGTAATTCAGAAAAAATATGTTTTATTATCGCAAGGGACCAAATCCTATACATACTCGTACCTCCCGTTGACCTATAATTTTGATATTTAACAAGAAACAAGGTCTTATAATTACAAATATAACCTAATAATAAAATAACCTTCAGTGCGCGACTCCGACTCGCACTTGATATATACCTTACAATCAGAGACCAAAGCTGAAAAGAACATTTAGATTGGAGTGTGTCACCTCTCCGTAATGCTAATGACACATAAACATCGCATTGTGCTCCAGCTGATGCCACACACGAACAAACTTGAGTGACCTGTAGCATCGTAGGCTATGATATTAAAATCATCGATGTACTGGCGCCTATAGCTTTCCAACTTCGAGCGTCTAATGTAATGTGATACGGGACTTTGCTATCTAATACTGTAAACTACATGGTGCTAAAACATAATAGCTACGTTTATATCTGGTTAAAATGTGCAACAACGCTGTATATTTGTGTTTTGCGAATAATATAAATACTTTTTGTGTGCTAGGTCACACAATCTTACAAATAAAACTATCATGTTTAATAGGCAATTAGTACGTCAATTAAGGCTCTATTAAAATGCTAATTTAATACATAAATCCTAGTTTATACTCGTAGACCTACAAGACCCGTTTGTTTCATAATGCCAAAATAATAAAGAATCCGAAAAACTAAAACTTTTCGTCAAAAAAATCCTGTTTTTTGTTCTAATTTGATACGTGTCCGAGATGGTCGGTCGGGTCAACTTTAATACAAACATCGTAACAGGAAAAGATGCACAAGTTCAAAGTATACCAAATTTAACGAAACAAAGAAATCTTTAAACTCTTTATTTATTTCACAGATAAAGACAAGATAAAGAAAATTCCATTCCAAGCATTAAAATCAAAACAGTCAAACCTAAAGGAACGTTAAAAGTTTGATCATCGATATAATTTCAAATGTAATCTCTTAAAACTTTCTTATCTTTTCCTTTTACATCGAAATACATTAAATCACTCATGAATTTAAAGCATTTTATTGTCATTTTGAAGTGAAAACAATATAAATGTATTTTATGTCACAGCTGATTTATGTTTTATAGGTGAGATGTGATTTATTGTGGGCTGATTTAATACAATCTTGAGACAACTCATATTGTAGTCTGCGTGCCTTACTGACTATTTCGATATTCTGTCCGTCGCATCGCACCTTCGTATGCCTTTGGATACCTATCACTATTTTATGGTTCATGCATTCACTGTCCAGGCTAGGCGGCGTCATGCGGGTCTGGAGACGGACTAGTGCGTTGCGTTCGTGTCTCCATGATAGTGTTATGAGTCTTGTAGGTACACTTTTATAAACGGTTGAAATCAAAAGCAACGTCCGTTCTAGCCACGTTTATGAAGCTATAGTCATTTATTTAGATAACAATATGACTAAAACACGTGATTTACTTGATTGTAGATATATAGAGGTATATCTCGTCTTCTATGCTTAGCTTCATATTATTTTGACAGTTATTATCAAAAGATTAGGTACCGTAGCTGCAACAAATCTAACTCCATAGAGCAGGAATAGCCGTCTTGGACATAATAACAAGTCGTAATTCTCAACAAAAATAAACATCAAGCCTATTCATAAGATTTACCAACTAGGGAACACAATGCATCAAGCAGTCACTGTCTATTTATATTCACATTTACTGCCTATTATCATCGATACCCATACCCCACAAGTTTAATCTGAATAGTAGTAACGTAGAATATCACATATTCATCTCAAAACAGAGGTTTGAACATTACAGTTCTAGTTAAAGTCAAATCATTGAAATGAGATGAGAAACGTTACGCCGACATTCCAATCTGCGGTGTCTCGGAGGGACGTGCTCGTTCAACGAGCTGGCGTTTCAATTATTTGACGTATATGCGAATTAGCCGTTATCAGATGTAATAAAATGCACGCAGGTCGGGGCTGCGCGATGCGGACGATACTCGCCCGACTCCGGTGGCCGCTACTTGTCTTACGATAAACTTATCTTTACAATCGATCCCTTCGATAAAATAAAAACACCGATGCCTTTAGATGTCGAATACTTGACGCGCTGCAATGCAATAAGGTTTTGGATTTTATCGGAGTTGCTATCCGCATTTGCATCTCTATACGATCCAATACATTTGGTTACCATATTATAAGCATTCCAGTGGCACTTTTATACGTATTTACATTTGATACTTCTAAAAATTTACAATTTCTGCCTTAGTGGAATTGCAGAGCTTTCAAGCGCGTAAACAGTAGATGAATTAAGTTTCCGATCCCACCGGCAACACATAAATGCTATCTTGTTACAGAGTAATAAATTACGTTTAGAAACAGCACACTGCTTGCATTGTTCGTGTAATCGCATGCCTCTGAGCACTCGATGTCATTCTATCAAAGCAAAATTTCAATGTCGTGATTGAGGCATAAGACTTGTGTCGGTTATGGTTAATGGTGTATTGTGTGGACGCGCAGATGTGGTGTCGGTCACCTCCGCGTCCCACTTGTGAGCTGGAGCAGCCTGCGCTGACACCCGGGCGACACAGGTCAACGGTTGCGCGCACGCACACCTAAATGTCAAGGCTTGACGTATGTACATCGTGTGGAAACTGTTGAGCGCTTCATCAAACCCGGTATTTCAACAATGACTTATATGAAATTACTTTAACAGACGTTTACATGCACCATGTAAAAATAAGACCGTCAAGCAACTTTGTAGGTAACCTTATTTATTTATCGAGTAGCAGCAACTTAGCTCGTTAATGCTACCAGACACTTTACTTCTCTAACTTGTTTTACTTTATATCTTCCATGAGATTGTTACCGGAAATAGGTACAGCAGTATTTTAGATTAACTGTTTTTTCAAGAACCAATCCTGGGCTTTACAAACTCGAGGGTCTCACGACTTAGCAAGCAAACCAGACACGAAAACCATAATCTAGGCTTTGAAACTTCTATTCGGGCCTCGAGAAAATTAAATGTCAATAGCAGAATAGGTAAAGCGGATAGTTTATTCACAGGTGCGCAGTATTGTTCACAATTTCCGCTGCGTCCGTTCAGATGAGTTGCTCAATGGGCACGAGAATGAATGAAGCAATCTCGACGGCAGTAAACATTATTTATATCGCTTTACATCCATAAGCGACTCGTGAGGCAGTTAGGTGCAGCTTCTGTGCAACAATTAGGCATGTCCTTATCGCAGCCAGTAGTCCGCTATCGACGCACAATCTCACGAAAACTCCATTCAACCTGCACCTGCCATAAACGAGGGCAATGGCCTAACAGTTTCAATTAAAACATGGAGCATTTGAACAATAGTTAGATAAACAAACAGGATCCTCGGGCTATTTGGTTATGGCGGAGTCTCATCAATAATGGTTCGGAGGCGATAATATCGCGGACGCGTGTCTCGCGTAGAAGAACCTCCAACACCGTTATTAACCTCGCGATAGTCATCGTGCCCAGAGAGATCATTTAGTGATACGCTTTATATTAAATTACTCGGTCGTGCGTTGATAAAATATTCTCGGTATTCTATTACCGAAAGCGAGATAAACGCAGCCGGAGGTATTAACAACGGGGAATCATAAAACTATGTTGATAGAAAAACCTATCGCGGGAAGTGACCTCGGCAATAAAGCGAGTGGATTTACCCGACAATGCAGGCGGTAAGTGCATGCGTTTGCGATGAAATTGTTTATGTAAATGGATGCATTAAGAGCGACGCAATACGTCAAGTTGCGTGTCGATATGGGATCGAGTCGCATGTCGCCGCTACGAACACTGCAGTTTATCCTGCCGTCGCTGTTCACTTTTTACTACGACGGACGTAACTCTTGAGCTGTCAATCTTGTTGTTTACTGTCGCATTCCATTAACTCTTGAAGGTTGTGTCTTCATAGTGTAGGGAGGTAGATAAATTAATTATTTTGATATTACACAAACATTACTCAATCAGTCCTTTTCGAATATCACTTTTAGTAATGCCATTTATTTTATTAATAAAAACAAATAGCATTGTTTTTAGTTTTATTCAGACACCTTCAAATAAACTAAGAATTTGATCGCAAACCACTTTGCGATATATATTTCCTCTCAATAGAATTACAACTAAGGGCTTTCTACCGGATAGTTTGTTGCTTCATTTCGCTCGACGATAATGTTCGTTTCACTAACTGGATTTATTTTTCACGTAAATGAACAGTTTATCTGCTAATACGAGCATTAAACCGGCATAATGCGGTCGCAGCCGCCGCCGCCGGCACGCCATTCAGTAATTTAAACACTCTTGTAATGTAAGTAATGTCTTCTACTCTACTATAAAATCTCTCCCAACATTTAAAACATTAAAATTCTCCAAATTGTTTCTATTATGACAAGGCCCAGCAACAAAATAAAAAGCTGATGTCTCTATCGAGAAATAAATTTACCCTGACGTTTACTGTGATACATCGATATATTGTAAACGCTACAGCGAAGTATTTCTATGAATAATGAATACAAAGTCAATTTGTAGAGCGGCATCTTCAATATATAGATGGAACATTAAATCAAATATAGCTAACTGACATTTATTGCTTTTGCGCATTAAAATTCATGTAATCACTATCGAGACATAAAATTAAAAGGCATTAGAATTACTTCCATTAAGGTCTCATTAATTTTTTAAAGCTCGCTTTGGGGCACGGACCATCGGCAGCTGATTTACCGAGCAAGCAGAGCAAGCCAGCTACAGAGGCAAGTGTTTAATGTAATGTAACCGTAGTAAGAACGAAACGCAACATGCAGCTAAGGAAGAACGAAACGCCCCGAGGGACCACAGACAAGATGGCTGACAGTTCCAGATACAGCAGAGTAGAACGTACAAACGATTGTTATAGTTTTTAAATTAATAAAGATATTTCCTGTTAAAATTTGGCTTAGTATTTAATAACAAAACATGGCGCAGCCGGTAGGATATATAATGAAATAGTCGGTTATTGACAATACAAGAGTCACGCCACAACAACGATACTCATTTACTCTACAAAAAATTCGTGCGCATGCGCACCACCAAGCAGCAACAGCAACCCAGACTGCACAAACTGGACCTAATAAATAACTCGCCTCTTTTTGGAACGATGAAGCAGAATTAACAAATTACTTAAGGATATTTTGAACTTTATAACGAAAGAAATAGATTCTATTGAATAAGATACAAACCAGTTAAACATAAAAAGAACGTTCACACCGCGCTATTGTTATACAAACAAAATAGACTACAAGAGTGCTCTTATTTGTTCATACAAAATGAACAAGCCATCTAAATCACTAGGAATGCACTCAAGACTTGAACAGAATCAGAAAAACTTGAAATGTTTATATACTCTGCTACTTTTTGTATTTTTGTAGCGCCTAAAGTATTCGCTAAGCGCGATATTTAGTATTTAACTAAAAACACGAACTGTTGATTCGAAGATTGTTTCAGCATGGGTTTATGGGAAATTTACAATACAATACAATTATTCTTTATTGCACACCAAATAAAAAACAGATACACTGGACAGGAAAACGACAAATAAAGAATGTGTTGTACAATGGGCGGCCTTATCGCTTAGAGCGATCTCTTCCAGGCAACCTTTGGATGTACATGAAGTGTTAGAACAAGTATAGACGGTGGCGTGTTATACAGAATAATATTTAATTGGGACATACTAACAAATACCTATTGATAATTTACTTATTCATATACTAATCTACTGCTTAATTACTCGTAGAACCCAGAAATTCTAAAAACTGAAATAAAATGAATCTAGCTAGCGTCACGTTCCACCTTAAGGTTGGCTGATTAGAATTAAATAAAATAAATAATGCTGGACAATTCACACAGCATTATCTAGCCCCATGGTAAGCAGAGCTTGTGTTATGGGTACTAGATAACTGATATACATATATTACATAGATAGATATTTTTTTTATTGTACATAGAAAACGACCAGAACACCCGGAACAAATATCTGCAGATCGTACACACAATTGTTCCGAGGCGGGAATCGAACCCGCAACCTCCTGCGTCGCAGGCGGACGACCTTCGCCCACCGCGCCACATCGGTCGTCGAATGATTGTTTGATTACCTTGCGTGCTTCGGGGGTTACAGAACTGACTCGCAGCTGTTATTATAAGGTTTTTGTTATTATAGTGGATAAACCCTTGCACTCGGGGTAATATCGTAAAAAAAACTACCAAACACTATTTTTTTGGGATTTTATTTAATTTGTTAGCTTTTGTTTTATTTTTGAAATGATTTATTATACTTTAGAAAAGAAAATATTTACAACTTGGCAAAAAAAATGTAGAGCCTGATTTGTACAGACAGAATAGAATAGTTAGGAACTATATTAACATTTATTATAAGATCATTACTAACAAATTATGGATCTGTAGTAGTCCGAAATAAAAGTTTATTTTTTTATTTTTTTTTATTTATATTCTTAGTGCATATTCATCTGTGAGGTACATACATTCCTTATGGGTTCCTTATGAAAAAACCGACTACAGGCAGATTCTAGATGCGGCAAGCTGAAGACAGGGCGCTATGGCGCTCATTAGGGAGGCCTATGTCCAGTAGTGGACTATTGTACATAGGTTGATGATGTTGATTATAATATGTTTCAACAAAACAGGTTCAAACAGTTACACGTAACACGCTCTAACACAAAGAACAAATAAAATACTGTCATCCTGTTTAATAATTGTAGATAAGTAGGAAGTTAGGTGGAATTTAAGTAAGCACTTAACGGGGCTGTCTCCAGTCATTACCGAGGGGCTCGCTAAACACTTGTCACGCTGTTGAAGCTAACGCGTTCGCTCTACAGTTCTAGAATATAGACATGTGTTATATTACAAGGGGTTTTAAAATGAATAAAACGTCAAGCGCGAGTCGCGCACGGAGGGTTCCGTCTTTTTATGTCATTTTATGATTCTAGGTCAACGGCAAGTATTTACCTACCCTATAGGTTTTTGGTCCATGATTGCGAGAATAATACCTACTCGTATTTTATTAATTATCTACAAATTTACAGTTTTTAGATGTTTCCCTTTACTAGTGCTATAAAACCTTGCTTCTTGCTAAATGTTGGTCAACGCGATGTACCTACCCTATAGGTTTTGTGTGCACGATGGAGTGCATTTCCTTGGAGTTTACAAAAAAAAATTGGGAGGTTCTATTTCATGAATGTCACAATCGCATACAGACAGACAGCATGGCAGAGGCGTTTATTGTTAGCGAACCCCACTGTTACGTATGATGTCAATTTCTATGAATACAGAACTATTTTAAAACTAGAATATTTAAGTAAAATTAAGTTACCAAGCCATTTGACGACCTCTGTGGACGAAATCCGCCTGTGAAGCAGGAGATTGGGGGTTTAATTCCCGCCTCGGGACAATTGTGTGTACGATTTGCAGATATTTATTCCGGGTGTTCTGGTCGTTATCTATGAATAATAAAAAATAACTATGTAATGTATTGTATTAAGTAGGTATATCAGTCATCTAGTACCCAACACAAACTCTGCTTAGCTTGGGGTTAGATGATGATGAGTGGATTGTCCAGCATTATTTATTATAAAAAACAACAGATTTGATCGTTCAAAATCAAAACAGTTACAATTACGAGACTTGGAACTTGCCAGGAGGGTCAGCCATATGCCAATGTACCTAGGTGCCATGTACTAGTATTGGCACTGTATTACCTTACCGAAATTCAAGCATTGTATAAGAATATACCTATATTTCTTGTAGCTTTAACTAATGTAAGCAAAAAACTCATTATGTTTTCATATATTCTCGTGTCATTGTAACACAATGACAGACAAATATTATAAACTAGTTGTACCGGAGCCTTTAGCTGTCAGTAGAATCAATAGGGAACAATAAAATAGGTGCTTTCAATGCAGTGTAGTTAGGTCTAAATGAGGACTGAGTTATGTGTAGTGGACACGAACAGTCTGCGTGGTCAGCCGCATTATATCTACAGACTTGCATTCTAACGAAAACATTCCGCTAATTTGGACTCGCAGACAATATACAACGCAATATTGCCCAACAGCATCTTAGGGGTTGCCCATATTGAAGTAATGTTTTGCAACTTTTTTAACCCTCTCTGGCTCAAAAAGAAGGTGAATTTTTAGTGCACCTACCTACCCAAAACCAAACACTTGTAGATAAAATACCTATGATATTGTTTAATGCTGGAAAATTAAGCCAAAATATCTGTTAAAAACGCGCGTTCAAAGATAAAACAAATACACGTGATATCTCACTACACCCCCTTCTTGCTATTTCCCGTTATGATTATCATAATGAACATCAGCCGATGTAAATCCATTGCTGGACATAGGCGTCTCCTAATGAGCGTCATCGCTCCCTGTCTTCAGCTTGACGCATCCAGCATTAGCCTGTCTTTCGAACCTGGCCGGAGAGCGTCCTACATTACTTTTACCGAAGAACACCTTTACCCAAGCGGTTGTCGGTTTTTCACATGATATGGCCGGCCCTTTGCCAATTCAGCGTGCTAATTCTTAGAGTTATGTTGATAACTTTGGTTCTCTGTATTCTTTACGAATCCCATTACGATATTTTATGATTCCGTACCATTCGAGCCTTACGTGGTTAATGGAAGGCCTCTTCGTAAAGCACCTACCTAGATTGAAGTCAATTCAAAAAATATAATTATACAAACAAACATTCTTACAAAAAAAGAACTAGGAACAGAGATTAAAGCAATAATTAATTTTAAAGAATAAATCGTGTACTTACTGATCCGTTAGGACGCCGACAAAGGGCACAGCCATCGACCGCTGCGTCAATTTATAATGCGATTAACCGAAAGAATGGCGATCCGACTGATTGCAGGATCCATAAGGACCTCACCAAACTCCAGCGAATAATAAACGAGCGCTTCCTAATCGTCCAAGTTTATTAAACTCAGTTTATTAATCGGACTTCATTTGTTTCAGTCATGACAGTAGTTGAGAATGTCTCTATTAACGTTTAGCCTAAAGATAGGATGTAATGAGATCGCGTAAGCCGAGTGAGTGTGCGGAAGGTCATTAATATGATGAAGGGAGCTCATCGATCCAGCCTCTGGCAGACCACACCGGTGTCTTGCGCCGGACCGACGATGGCATCAATACCTCACTACTTCCATTAATTGCCAGAACCTTTTCACGAGAATTCACATGAGAAGGGATTAGCGCCTGCTTGTTTGGTTAATCCGGCGCAACGGAACCTACCGGTGGGAACTGATCGCGATGATCGATTTCTTATATCCCGTGAGAAAAGTCCGAAACTATATTATATTTTTATATCAGTGCTAAGAGCTCTCGCTACTTGTCTATTATGTGATCGCAAGCTTAACAAAGTGGAAGAACTCGAACGGGTTTTCGGAAAACGTCCAGTTGCCTACATTTAACGAGATAGCATACGCTTATGAACATCCAATATCGATTTATATAGCAATAATAATTATCTGTTTATATCGGCACCTCCATTACAGCGTGTTAGTTCAAACGCGGCAATAAAATCGAAATATCGTTAACATAACAAAGTGTGAGAAAGTGAGGTGTCGAAAAAGCGTACCAACAAGCTTTGTCGAAATTAGGAGTAATAACACGCCACCGACTCTATAAGGCAGTGCGACTGTATAAACACCCAATAAGTAATGGGAGTTGGCCTCTCAAAAAAGATATTATCAGACGATGTACAGCCGATTTGAAACGGTCGTAGCGTTAGCTTTTCCCACTCCACTAATTTAGACGTTACCAAAGTAGCCCAGCGTTAAATGGTGGATGAACGGTTACACAGTAAATACGGTCAGTTTATATGACCGGTAAACAGCGCGACGTGAACTGTACACAAGGTGATTTCTTATTTGTATAGTTACCAGTTCAGGCTCAAATACCCGTGAGAAGTCACCTCCCAAGCGGCTACAGGCGAGTTCATGCCACCATAATCTTGAATGACACCACACAGTATCTACGAGTTCCAATAGACAGTGTACACACCTACCAATCTGCACAGCACGGTGTTCTCCGTGAAATGAATATGCTGCATCAACAATGTTGTGACTTCGACGGCGGTGCGTGACATATTGATTAACCTACATCGGATTAGAATTACTTAGCGTGGCCATAAGATACGTTCTTTAAAAGGCTCAATCACATATGTTATACTTATCAGATTAAGTTTTGTTTACACTGACACATAAGGGGTCAAAGAGCGCCCAACTGCCATCACATTTCGTATGCTCGAACCGGAACGTTTTGATTTGACTTTTGTCCAGTCGTTGACACCATTAATTCGAGATTACCTGAAAATCCGACGAGTGAGAAATTTCCTAAGGCCGTATACGAATGTCATTTGAATATAAATTGTATCAGAGCGAGCCGGCGTCGGGCCTGGTCGGGCCGCGTGCACCTCATTGTGCGTATAACAAGATCAGTATCGACTTAATGACAATATATTGGTAATAAAGTTAGATAGTCCATGCCGTCATCTCAGCGAACATCACGGCCGCGTTCGGCGAGCTCTCCCGACTCTCATATTTATTGCAAACTAACTAGAAACATTATTGAATGACGGCGACAATCTTCTTCGGATGACCGGGAACATCTCGGATTTTGATATTCACTGACTTTAAACCTTATTTCTCTGTGACAAGTTTCAATGTTAATCTCCTGAACTTGCATCTAGAAAGCCCGCTCTTAATGGCAGTGGGTCATAAGAAAGCTAAGTTATCGTATAAATATTATGACACTTTTATCTGTTGTGCGTTTGAAAAGTAGATATAAGCCAAATATATACAGTGTTTATGAAATGCCTGAGGAAAAGATGAGATTCGCACGGATAATGATTGTATTATTATCAAAGCTTAACACTTTGATTGCGATTTTTTTTCGACGACTGCGATCTTTTTTTTAACCTAAAAAATTCGTGCTGCCGCTCTACACAGCGGCTGTGTTGCGCCGCACATGCGTTTCGTTCGCAAAATATTACGGCTGTGCCGAGTCAGAAAGATCTGTTTTTTCTCAGCCGCTGCGCTAGTGTGGATTTACGCATATTAGTCACTTATAGAAAACACATACCGTGTGATTCCAGCAGTCAAAGTGTTAAAGCTGCTTTTAGCTTTTTATTGTTTTGCGTCAAGTTTCATTTCGAAACTAAAAACATTTAACAGATTTTGAATATCTATACAGGGTCTTCCAATCTTAGAGGATGAAACACAAACGGGTTTCAATTTCAATCGATAGAATTGATTTCGAATTGATTTTTATTTCAGGTTAGAAGTTAAACATGATATTGTCCAAGATATTTGATTTTTTTTAAACATCAGCACACATACGTTCACTGCTGGACATGCCTCTCCAAACAACCCCCTTGTTTGGAGAGGCATGTCCAGCAGTGTACATCTATAGTCATAGTACGTCCAGGCAAAGTTATTTCTCATCAACTCCAACTTCTAAATATACTAACCGGTTCATAGGAACTGATTTAAGACATCACATTTCATAAGTACCAACACGAAAAACGCATTAACATTTGCATCAGGACAATGCTCAGTACTCGTATATCGAAATCATATTCTGCTGTAACAATGGGCGCAGTCATTATTTACCGTGTCGGCCGCAGAAGCTGCGTTTACGCTGCATTTCCGCTGCGAAAGATGCACACGCGATCATCCGATAGCGATCTAGGAGATTAACGGCCGAGCGTGTGACAACGCCTTAATTACTCACACAATAAACTTTATCCATCGATTATCTTTGGCACTTCATTGATCCAAGATAGTAATGCCAATGTTACCTGTGTCAAATAAATGAATTTTACTTTTTTACCTTGATCACGGATTAAAGTACGGAGGAAAGTTTGATCAACACTATAAATGATATACTATTGTTATTTTTATTTCATATAAGTGTTTATTGTTAATTACGTAATGTGATTAACTACGTGGCTTTAAAAGAAATGTTAAATAACGGTGCGGCTTTTTATTGCGTCCTAAATAAAATAAATTGAACATCTGTAATATCAATTAACAGTTTACAGTCGTTGTGTAAAAGTAATTTTTCAATTGAAACAATTGAGGTTAGTCGAACAGTACGACCATTCTATGAGAAACTTCATTCAGCCAGTTCCTTGAATGAAATATGTACTTCCTAGCGTACAATATTTTGTTTTATTTTTCGTCGGTCTTGGCGATCGTAATGGTAGTTAGTAATATTAAGTTGTCAATTGTTTTATTTGTGACACTGAATTTTTCCGTTTATTTTCATCACAGTTAATGAACCTAATGCATTCAAATAATTGATGAACGAAAAAATTTGAATATAAGGGTAGCGAGATTTAAAATACCTCCTTCATTTAACCTTTCTATGGTTAGAAAATTAGATGGAATAAAAAGAGAAAAAATATTTTAATGTTCTCTACATTTGCAATGGGTCATTATCGTTTAAATAAATTAATAATTTATTACCTAATGACTCATTTATTCTGCAACACGGTCGTCTGTTATTGAAGCCGCGACCTTTGCTCTGATGGCACGTCATTGCTTTCCACCAGAGCATTTTTGCGTTCGTTTATTTAGATTTCCAAAATAAACTCAAAAATACAAAAATTAAATCACATCCATTACCTGACACGTCTAAGACAGACGGAAAACGCTTATGGCATTATAATTTTCACACAATTACATAACTCAGTTATTTTTGCGGTTGAATATACATAGTATACAGAAAGAAAGATTTTTTCGAAAAGGATCTGTAGATAAACATATTATTGTCCCAAAAATAAGTGTAACATTTCCACGTGGCAGAAAGAGGAAAAAAATAAGGAGTGACTATGTTCATGTATATTGTGTGCGTATATAAATTCTTGGTTCTTGTTAATCGACAAAATAATTTGCAGAACGCCTTTGATTTTTTAGGAAACCGGATAATATGAGCATTTTCTCTTCCTGTGAATTAATATGAAGCGGTACAAACCTTCCTAATGAACAGGCCCTACAAGATCATCTAAAGCTTTGATAAATCGTAGAACACGAGCGACTAGATAAAGAAGATGCAAATGGGTCTCATATGTATTGCTTACAAAATCAGATCTTTCATTAGAGATCTAGTCGTGAACAAATGAGTAGCTGTGTAAAGCTTTGTCGCAATATGGCTACTCACTAGCTTTATCATGTGGTTTTGTCCGTCTTTATCTAAAATAGGAAGAAGTGCTACCAATGACAACTTTTGTCCTAGTAGTCACACAACTACTGGGGCTAAAGTTGTCCCCGTTGTTCTGTACAGAACTACAGCACAGGACAACCGGGAATAAGCTTCTTTAAGACACAATCGGTTCAAATAACGAATTTAAAGTCCGGGCTTAGGAGGTAAATCCGAACTAGACTAGACGAACGACTTTTAAAAGTAAATAACATTTTTTTGGAATAAGCCTAGATTCTAAAAAGTGTCTGATTGACTAAAATACATTTCCAAAAACCCTGGCAAAGAACACTTACCAAAAATCTTTACCAAAAACCAAAAGAAGGGATTATAATGAGGTTCGAAAATTCAATGTGTCTGAAACAACAGACAAACTTTCAGCTTTATTCATTCGTAGAATTGATACTACAGGTTTATCACAAGCTCATTTACCACCCAACATCAGCCGTAGAAACTTAACAGAGCAGTCTACGATTAATTTCAGCTAAACCTCTTCAACCATTTATTCTAATTACGGTGACCGTATCAGAGGTCGATCGACCGTTATCTTTCTAGCATTCATAAAGTCGAAAATGTTTAATTCATTAATTATTGTGTCAATGCCCAGCGATTAGAAACTATTGATGGTAAAAGTTTAATCAAGTTATAGATTGCTCTGAAATTACTAGAAATTTGGACTTGAAATTGGCTAGAGATATAATGTTGCTAATTGCCAAAATGTACGGAAATTAAAGAATGATCTCATTCTATGATCTCTCCTTTATAAGTTTGAAGTTAGCCTCTAGATACTTACTTCTGTTTGCAATTAGCTCTGTTTTATGTAAGGCAATTAGTTAAATGTCAAGTTATTTAAATGTATGCTGTTCACTGTACACGACACTTTCATTTGTGTGCAGTGGTGTGCACTTGCGTTGTTGTTTAGGTACTATAAAACTATGCTATGCTTGTATGTTTTTACATCTATACTTGAGTAACAATTGTCTATGGCAGAAGCGTTACTGAAGCATATATCAATTACTGGGCAAGCTTTTATGATACAGGTCTTAGTTAGTCTTCACTGAAGAGGCAGTTTAAGACTGTGACAAGAACCTAATTAATCCTAGCTTTTTGAAACGCAGTGCTTTCAGTTATTCCGTGATCATGGCGCATGAAAATGTGCCGAAATATTGGAAATCTCAAAAATCAAATCATGGTAAATATCCCGTTTTAAATGACTTTAGTCTCAACTACATACATACAAATAAGAGTGGAAATGAAAACCTCTTCCTATTTTTATTCAGTCTTCGATCATTAAAAACTACTTATATCAAAGTATTTAGCATCGGTACCTAAAAAAGAGCACGCAAAGGGGAACAGATATTTTTTTTTCCAACTGTCGCTCATGAAAAAATCGAGACTAGGGACCAATATTATAAAGCCAAAGGTTTGTGAAATATGAATTTTCTTTTGTCGCCTAAAATCTCCAAGTTTACTGAACATTATCATGATTAAATTTGACGTACATTTAGAACATAGCCTAATTTAGATAATAGGCTATACTTATTATACCGAAAATACGTGTGCGAAGCCGAGTGCTAGTAAACTATATTTTCGAGGACAACTGACTTACCAAACCATCCAAAGGTTTGTGAAATGTACATTTTCTTTTGTTACCTAAAATCTCGAAGCCTACTGAACATATTATGATTAAATTTGGTGTACATTTAAAATATAGCCTAACTTAGATAATAGGCTTTACATTTACCGAAAATACGTGTGCGTAGCCGCGTGCTAGTAAACCATATTTTCGAGGACAACTGATGTCTTAACCTAACCATCACTTAAGCCTAGAACAAGAAAACACCTAGTTTCACCAAGACACCATTTCAGAAATAAAACACCCTGTCGCGAACCTCCTCATCAGAAGTAGTTCGTATTTAGTTTTATCAGGTTCATTAATCAGGAGGCGCGTGCTGATGTAGATTAATGGGGTGGCGACTGCGAGATACCATCGCGCTGTTCCGGGACAGATGGGATCTGGACCTGGACGAGCACGCGACCTCGCACGTCGTTAACTTACAAGAAATATACTATGTATATATGTTTCATAGAACCACTCAAAAGATGTGACGGCACGGATGGTACGGACCTTCAAAAGCACCTTACAGGTAGCGCTTTCAGACCATAAAGGGAGAAACGGAATAAGAAAAACCTTTGGGATTTCTGTAATTTTAAAAATTAAGTTTCTTGTTTTACCCCCTAAAGGGATTTTGTCAATGGGGCAAAACTGGAATAAACCAACATTCTCACGACTCAAATTTGGTGTAAAGTGCCTTTAAAGGGCGAAACTGACGAAGGGGCACCAATGCTTACGTGTTTGTCTACAAGTTTAAACCTTTGACATTGCTCGATCAAACATCTCTAAAAACTAAAGCGCCATAGAAGAAGGCTTAGAATGATAGTAGACACAAACGTTTACTTCCAACTGCCAGACGTAGTATCTTAATTAAGCTCCAGCAGGACGAAGCATTATTGTGACAGTTAGAAACTTATTACGCAATAAAACCTCACTTAATTTATGTAAGTTTTCATGTTGAGTTAACGCTCCTGCCCTCCTTATCGAGAGGGACATAGACGGCCCGAGGCCCATCTAAACCAGTGCCACAAGAATTCAACATATTTATGAATCCACCATTAATTATCCAAATAATCGATCGCAGTCGTTACGTGATTTATCTAGCGTCGATAAGATTTTAATGAAGTACTTTGATTGGGCGCACACGGATGGGACGCGGTTATCAGTGAATGATAGCGCGCACCATTGACTTTTCAATACCTATCCATGTATTAAGTTATTAAATTAAAAATGTATACAGTGAATCTTCAATGTATAGTAAGCTTTACGCGGTCGTCGTAAGACAGCATTTTGTTTCACGGTTATAATTAACAAGGTGAATCATTGAGATTAGAAATTGGTAGATATCGGCACGTCATTGTGAAAAGCATCGTGATACTAGGTCCGGATAAGATAACTTGACTGGGGACTTTTATTGATAGTGTCAAGACGGTTGGCGTGTGCGAGCTTCGATACAAAATAAAGCTGAAGCAAAGCCCGTCTAAACTGGAAATGAAATTCTATCCGGCTGTGGTATGCAACTTGTAAAATATTTGATATGAAAAGAAAAATGGCATTTAATAAATAGAGTTATAGTGTGCACTTATGCTTAGAATAGCCTAGGTATGCTTAGAATAATATAAAGCAAGTTAAAGAATTCAATTAATTCTAAACTTTTTAATTTGAAATTCTCATAATTGTTTTTACCCGTATCTTTGCACGTATTTTTCGTTTAAGTAGTAAAAGTAGCATTATACTTCTCTCCGAGATATCATCTATCTCCCCTACAAATTTAACTGAGATCCGAACAGCCGTTTCGTCGTGAAAAGGTATAATAAAAAATATAAAAGTGGGAAAGATAGTTTTTTTTATTTTACATTATTCTTGTAAACTAAGTGTGCAATAAAGAATAATCTATCTATATTGAGAGACAGAACTACTTTTGATTTTATAATAACAAAATTAAAAGAAGAAATAGTTCTGCCCGCGGCTTTGCACGCGTTGATTCAATGGACCAAGTACCAAATATCACAATGCCATGAAATTTATATTAAGTAAACTTGATTTTCCTACTTCCAGAAGATAATGATTGCGTGTGAAACCTGAAACAAAGTAGCAACAGTACCAAGCGAGCATAGTGTTAGAATTAGAACTGGGTATTAATTAACGAAAAGTAACGTTAGTAGATCGTGTACGGACTAATGATCGAGAATGGGTTCATTTGCATTAAACAGGCGAAGTCAGTCTTAATTACTGGGGAAATTACGAGGAAATTACTTTACAAAAATTAATTGAAGTTGTGGACGGTGGATTTTCGAGACGAAAAGTGTAGTGTATTTTTTAAGGACTACAAACATTTTCCAGCTTGATTTTATTTGAGGATGTGTGTATATATAGTCTATAGTCAAATTAACACAAATCCTCAAATAAAACCTGTTCTACGATGTTTTAGTTGATTTTTTAATTGTCCGATAAGTTTAGTAATCCAAATCTAGCAGTAAGTATTATTTGAAATTAAGTAATATTCAAAATGTTTCAAAGGTATTTTATGTTTTACACAATAATATGCAATATATGAAATGATGAATTAAATAAATGAAATAAATCTTATTATCTTCACATAATATCAGATCAAAGTGGAGAGCAACTCCGTTCTAGAATATTGTTCCGAAGCCATAAATTAATCATGTAGGCCGTCGCTAAAATATCGCGTTTGTATCTTGCACTGCGAGGTGGCGCGCGCGCATCGCCCGGCGCTAGGACATGCACACGCGCACAATAAAACCACTTCACCATCGCTCGCCATCATTTCCTGGCGACAAAATCTACTGATACCATCAAACCTCCATGTTCTCTGAAACGTCTGAAATAAATCACCTCACAAGCGGCCCTTTAGTTACTTACTATATATAAATAAGCCATCAATGAACACAGTTCAATAAACCACGAAATAATAACAGCACACTACAAAAACCACTTTACCGACATATCTCATTTGAATAAAGTAAATTACCTCCGTTTCAATACTAAAAAGTTGACTGCAATTAATTAAACGAGCGTTTCTTAATTATCTATTGAAAGAATAGTAAGGTTTAATTGGAGACTTTTGTATGGACACGCAAAATAATTAAGTGATCAATTAACTGTACACGACGATGTATCCAGCCAGCAGCGGCGAGATTATCGGCTGCATCTACAACGTCGTTTGTCCAAAGATTATGCGGTCCTATCCACTATCCAGTCACTTTACAAAGAAACTTGCATCCGAAAAATATCACACGTCCAAACTTAAATTTGTCTCCCAATGCTCTTGCAAAACGCAAAACTTTGAGCAAAAATTTACTTACAAATGAACGTTAAAAGAAAATATTTATTTTTTTAATATATAACGTTCGATGTAAATTCTTGTAGTACTAGTTTTTAGTAGATGTACTGCAAGTATGGGGTAATCAAAGCCATTTAACGTACTGTAAGGACTATCTAACGATAGGGCATCTATTCTTTGACGAAGATAAAATATTTGTCAACAGCGTTGCGTGTGCATCGAATGTAAAAATCGTCATTATAATGCGGTTCATTCCAAACTCGGCGTCCACTAATTTTATATCTTCCGTGTCTCCAATTAACACTTAATTTTATTAGAAAATATTAGATAACACTCTTTAATTAGTTCCTGAAGTGATTATAATTTTATAGTCGCTTAGGACCAAATGGTCAATTTATCAAATCAATTACGATAAAAAATCCACCTCAACCACTGCGATACGTAAATAGAGACATCAAGAGATAAACTGCCACCCAGGGTTCCTATTAAAAATCGCTGAAATTATACGGTGTGTACACACGAGGTAAATGATCACCACCATTAATTTAATCGTCGGCCGTAGGAGCCATTCTGTAGTGGCGACGGCGGCCTATGTCCGTTGATAGACCTCGCTTGTAGCTATTTAGGCATATCGCTTTCTTCTCTTGTCATAAATAAATTGTTTATGTGTACGCAGCCTAAGGTCAACCGCTTCGTTAAGCGGACAAACTACACTGAAATATCTACACGATTTAAAAATAGAGTTATTTGAGGAGGTATCATTATCAGAACAGTTATCGATTACCAACTATATCAAAATAATAGGCAATGTATGTTTTAACACTTTATTTCCTGATAATTATATCCTTCATTCTCGGCTAGTAAATATTAAATTAACGATCTACTTTTCGAAACACCGTTTATGTTTGGTACATCAGAAAAGCCGACAGTGGGTAAGTAATAAAGATAGTGAGCGATCTACAAAGTGAGCACAAAATTGCAATCTTGCGCAAATAGAGATCACGAAATTGATATCTTATACAAGTTACCGGCTTTTAATGACTAAAATTATAAAATACACTATTAATATCAATATATTAAAAAGGAGTAACTGACACATTGAGAGACAAAGCATAGCCCAAACCTGTTCTAGGGACTTGAAATTTGGACTGTTTGTTTATTTTAGTGTAAAGGGGTGTAATAAGAACGGAATTTTTAAAGTATCCCAGTTAAAGAGTTTTAAAATAGGGGTTAAAAGTTTAAACGTAAATGCTCTGTATTTCAGCAACCGTTAGCAATAGAACTACAACATTTTACATGCAGATTCCTCTTACATAACGAACACACATTAGATTTATAGTTTTTTTAAATTTGGCCGGGGTTTTCTGCTTATCTGTGGACACGGCCGCCATAGGTAAATCGTTTATTCATCCCTCCACAGAAGATGGTTTTTCGACAAAGAACTTAAATAAATTTGTTATACATAAACCTTATGAAATTGCCTATTATTGGACTATTCTTATTGAAGAATATAATAATCTTATTGGCAGGTAGAAAATGCCTCGGCATTAAGCCCACCCTTTGTACCTTTAATAGTGCAATAAAGTTTAAATAAATAAATAAAAGAATACCTGAAAAGTACTTCTGTTGATAAATAAAAATGCAGGATCATGTATCCTGGCATTTTGATTTATCATTCAAAACAAAACGTTTGTCTATAATTAATTGAGAAAATTATCAAAAGTATGAAAATATGAATTTGATACCACGTGGACGAAGTCGCGGGTAACAGCTAGTTTATTATATTCTCTTATTCTTTATTGTCAACAGTGGTCTATAATTCATATTATTGAGAAATAATTGCTTGGAGATATTTTCCCATGGGGCCTCTTAAAAACCTACCTATTACTCGCTATTTGTTTGAAATTGCTTATGGCTTTATTGCTATGCATTATTATTATAAACGGTATATGATTAGGTATCTGTCAGAGCAGACCTACGTGGGTTTTTCTTGTACATCGTCAAAAATGTAGAAAACTCATAGAAACTCAGTTAACATCAAAAGTTTTGAATTAAAACAGGGACTATATTTTACTAGAATCTCTAAACCCTGTTGGTCTGGGTTAGTTAGTAGGTAGTAGGTGCATAGTCTAATCTGAACTGTACCCATCGTAAGAGGGAAATTTTACTCTACGATATTTAAATCTAACTCCACTGTGATGGCAAAATTCAGAATAAAATGACGGCAAGACTGCATTTTGCATTGCATAGGATTCACTTTTAATAGGACTTGGAAGTACAAAAGCATTGACCCGCAGCCGCCGTCTACCGCCAACACTAAATACATAATAAACGTTGTATCCCTACAAAATCAATGCTGATTTGATTTTGCAACCTTCATTAGGGACCCGGTTCTTCATTTCAATAAGGCCTCGACTCGATCCTTAATGATTCCGCGGCAACAACGCTTTACGTCGCTTAATGCCGTATTTAGGAAGCGGGCCTTTTGATATTCACCTTAGCAGTCGTCGTACCACTTTTATTTCACTCTCTTTCATTAGACACACATAAATTATTTACTGTTTGCAATACTATTTAATTTATGGGTGTATACAAAATCAGGATTGAGTTATGGCATCCCATTGGGAGATGCTGTACGCATAAAGTACGGTATCGAAGTTGCGCGTGCGGCGCTGCCTATAGCCTGAGATAGCGCCTATACAGCCAATTAATATGCCTAATGCTAACATCATTATTACTAGGCAGGGCGCACTTAACATACTATATCCATTTACATTTTGATTTGTGTAGAGCTAGGCTCCGATTAATCTGGAAGTAAGAAACAGAGACTCAGCTAGGTCACTCATACAGATACACATCGATTTTAGTCTAGATACGAGTGACTGGATCTCCGTATTAAGATAATGGAACTCATTGAGATATCGAAATTACTTACATAAACTGTAACGTACCATAGATATATTTTTGTATACATCACCTTAAATGAAAGAAGCTACAGATGATGAGACGCACGTCAAAAGTGTCAAGTTTAGAGAGGATGAATCTCAACTTTTGATTAAGAACTCAATGTGGCTACCAAAGTCTACTAAAAAACCCCCTCAAGACTGATCAACACTGCTTGTCAAGACCATAGCACTGAAGCTAAACCCTTCCCGCCATTTTCTACCTTGAATACATCCTTGGATTCTCCCTGTCACTGACTCCTGGACTGGGAACAACACGGACTGGCGCTAAGACGGACGGGAGTGCCCGGAGGAGAGTACGGTTTCCGAATTATCTTTAACTATCGTGAAATTTGACTCAGCCGATCCACGAACCTTTCTCTTACTTAATTAAATATCTTACTTGTCATTTTAACTCTATTCTTTAATTTTTTACCCCTAGGCTTGTCAGGCTAGGTGACAAAATATAAATTCAATATTCTGTCAATCATAGAATCTTAGAAAAACATATGCGATGGATGTTACATACAGGTTGTCGATGCAATGATATATTGACATAATATTATAATAACATATTGTAGTTTGGATGATAATACCTACCTACTGGATTGAAGCAGCTATTACCTCCACAATCAGCGACTTGGTCTTCTGATTTATGGAGAGCGCGCGCCACAGTCTATACGCACGGCACGCCTTTCGTGCGCTTATGGACCCTTCTTCCACTATGCACACGAACCATCAAAAACTCTGCGGCCCAATTGTGCAAAATAGCGGGAAGGGACATCAGTGAGTGCTACGGTCTTAACCTGCAGTGCTGTTCAGTCTTGAGGGTGTTTTCTAGAAGCCTCTGGTATAGCCAGATAGAGTTCTAAGTCAAACATGTTGAGGTTCACCTTCTCAAACCTTCATACTTTTGACGTTCGGCCCTCCATCTGTAGCTTCTTCATTTTAAAGTGAAGTACATACGTATACAAAAATGTGTCTATGGCACGACAAAACCACTGTCATAGTTAAGAGATTCGTTTAGCACAATAGGGTCCTGGATACGCATACTCTATATGATGGGTAACGTATCAGCAAGAATAGAACTAACTTTGGCTCCCTCCGCACATTAGAGGAATATTTGACGACTAAAGTAGGTCCCCAGAAAATTTATACAATAATAATACAAATGCTGGATAATCCACACATCATCCAAACTTAATCCATCACATTATATAATAATGTGTTGTTTAGAAGCACTTTAGAACACAACACATACCTTGCACATTAGAACAACCGGAACAAATATTTGCAGATTCTGGCAAACAATGACGATCTTGAGTTTAAACAAAAACTGGTACTGTAGGTTCTAAGAGCCATCCAGTAGCACAGATTTGCCGAACATTTTACTAGAAGTGCCCGCTTGCTGCCGGCACACTTCGTTTTCGACATTTTCTCCCAATATCACAGAAACATGACAAACACAAATAACTAAACGACTTTACGACGTTGCCACTTATAAAAAGTCGTCTAATAAGTCCATGTAAGTCGTTAAAAGCTGTTATGGCTCGTAAAACGCTGCAATGCCTTTAACTGAAGTGCTAAATCTTGCTTATTAAGTTATATGTAAGTAAATAACCCTAATTTGTAAACGTTGATTGACTCACGACGACGTCGAGAATGATTTTCTGCGCAAGAAATGCAATTTAGGTAAGGTGCCGTCAATGCGATAGTCAGGTGATGGGTGCGATTCTAGATTTTCTAAGACTGGAATGAAATGTATACTTGCCTGGTGGAATCATTAAAATGGTTCCCATCGCTCAACGCTTATGCCCGTAGTTTAGCACTACCCAACTCATGTTGGTAAATCTAAACCCAGATAAACGCAACCTTTGGTAATATAATAACCTCGTCTTTGCTTTTACCTTATTGTTATTGTGGATTTTATATTATAGTATCGCAAATAAATATGTATATTGTATACAATTACAATTAAGGTAATACCTAAAAAATTGCCTAGGTAACCAACCTATTGCGCTTCGTAATTTAAAGATAACATTTTAATATAATGTAAAAAAAACATGGAATGTGGTCATTAATGAATAAATATATAAATAGATTGGATTTTATGAGCAGTAAACTAACAAGGAATAAAGTAAAAGTAACCAAACGACAAATTCAAGTACCTCTCCATTGCATCTGAATTTTCATAGCAAACACATAACTCAAGCCAGGGGCGTTTTTGATTTATCGCTACAGCAGAATGGCCCGTATTTCGATGGATATATAACCGTATTCACGTTAATAGTACTACTAATAGGGACCTGTAAAACAGTTTATAGTTCATGTAATTGAGGGTAGTAAGATTTCTAATTGAACAACTGTTCAAACATTTATGTGTCTATGATTCTATGCATTTTAGTAATTGCGACGCTATTGTTCAGAACTTTAGAAGATTAGCCGGCAGAAAGTCTGTTATTATGAGTATTTTAAATGGCTAATAAAACAAACTATTTTCTAAACGTCTAGTTTACTAAGAACATTTCAGAATTCTGCTCTAGTTTATCGTCTGGTAACGTTACGATACACGCCAGCCCTAGGTAACAAACATTGAGCCAATAAAGCAGTCCCTTCATATCTCAAACTGACGTAATACAATTCCGCGATATCCATTCGGTTTAGCGCTTGCTGGAAGCAACATTAAATCAAGTATCAGATGATCAGAGGCAGGTAAACGGTAGCAGTTATTTAGCGGGAACAGCGCCGGGAGCCGGCGACGCCCACCCTTGATTTACTCGCTGTCAGCCCTGGGATTTAGGACGCGGTGAAATATCAGCAGATCCGTGACGAAACGCGCCACTTCTGTCGCGGAATGCCCGCGCGCAGTTCTGTAATCTGATAGGGGTGCGTGGAAATAGCCGGTGAAGAAACGGTAGTCGGATGAGTGAAATATTTTGCAGATAGAACAAGGAATGCCTCATATTACCAACTGTAACAGAATTAAAATAACTTCGTATCTGATTCCCAGGACCTAGATACCAAAGGTAACTAAATCCTTGGAAGCCGAGTGTACTGAGAGAATTATCCAGCATCATATATTGATCGAAAGCAAAATGCACTCTCTAAAAGGCCAACAACAAATACAAAACCCGTCTTTTTCAGTATATATCTATGTATAATTCTGCTCGCATTTGTCGGCTTCAGTCCGCCTGCCAATGTCACTGATGAATTAACGACGAATTTGAAAGTTTGCTAGAAAGCTTAGCCCATAACTCTTGGGCTAATCCCATTTGTCAAATTGCTATTTGCTATCGTGTAAATAACTAAGTCAACTTATCTAAAATGGACCTGGGCTACAAAGTGTTATTTGTTACCTGGGCAGGCTTTTAGATGGCTGGTATGGGTTGAAATATCAGTGCTTGAAAGTACGTCAGTATTATTATATCTGCCTAGGCAACCGGTACTATACCTACTTACTCGGAAAGTAGGATCAATTTCATTATTAATTTATGTTGGTTTATTAAAGCATCAAAATCAGTTTAAGATGATTTTTTTTTTCTCAAAAGTTCTTCATTGTCTAAAAAGTACATCAGTTCAGTACCTAGCCATTTTCATCGAGCTCGTACAAAATGTCAGAACTAGAGCAGATAATATAGTGAGTAGATGGTTTCAACATTACCATACTTGTCGCTTTATGGGCCCTTGTGGTGTTTAGGCGCCCACTCGACTACCGACCAACAATTTAAATTTATTATTCGTGTGGATTATTGCTTATTGGAACAACTGCAGATTAAACTGGTGGTTTATATTGGGCATGTATCTCCAGTTTTAAATAACACGTTTTGTGACGAGAAGTAATTCAAATGACTGTCCTAGTCAAGCCACATGCCACTGTCTGCATCCTGACGCTCTTTCTCTCCGCTCTTCTGAAACTCTTATGCTTCACAAGTCTCTGTTTTACTCTATTTCCTTCTACGACAATTCATTTACCGCCCGCGCTGTATAGCTTTGGAACACATTGCCAGTCACTACCAATATTCAAGAGTGTGGTAAAGGAATACTATCTATCCTGATGTCACTGACCACAACTATGTTTCCCCTTATAAAATGCAGTTTAAGCATGTATGTATAATTAGGTAGGAACACTTATGTATTTTTAGTAGGTAGGTAATTAGTTTGTAAGATTTTATAAATTATTTGAATGTTGCAATTTATATGAGCTACATAATAGAAGGCACACAGTGTAGACGACTATGTGATTTTTTTTTATATATATACATATATCTTCGTTGTAAGTTTTATTGGTTATTTTCTGACTTGTAATATTTTTGTTACAAATAAATGTATTATTTTAATTATGTTCTAATAATGCACACAGATCACACTGTTCTTATGATCTCACTGATCCTATCCATCCACGGTTATCTGGTAATGATCGCGCTTGAGCGATAAGACCGCCAAACTGTCACATATTATATAATTTTTAGACTGTTTGTTAATTGTTTTGTTTGTTTGTTAAAGCTATAAAATTATTTTCTATCTGTTAGATCACTATTACCGTCATCATGGTCCGCTGAGATGTGGGCCGAGCAATAAATAAAAATAAATAGTCCGATGTAGATTAATTTCATAACAGCTATTTTCGTCTTAGACAAAAATATAATAGTCATCAAGAGAGTAAACATTGAAACCGATATGCCATCTCGAATAAGCTTCGTAACATCTAAACCATTATCTTTCAATAGCAGTGCTCAGTCAAAGCTCATCAAGCTAGACGCTGATTCACTCTTAATTTAACGACAGCATCAGTTAGCTAGTTATTTTATTTATAATGTTATTTTTTTTTATTTAGTCTTGGGGATTTTATTTCTATTCTATTCTTTTCTGCTATTCTATTTGAGTAAATGATTTTTTTGTCATATAAAACATTAAAAATTGGCAAAATTTAAACACTACGCTCTGAAATTTCTACCGTAGTTTTTTTAATACTTTCATTGACCATGATACACATGCATGGACATCTTCAACTAGCTCTACCTAGTGCTGGTCGCAGACAGTTTTTATTTTTACTACATCAGTCTTGACAGTCTAAATAAGAACTCATTAAATTCAATTCACATTTATTCAGTCAAATTATCAAATCTCGGTAGTTTAAGATGTATTTAAGGAGTACCTAGGTTGCTAGGCACAAAGTGTTCAAACATTTCAAATATTAAATTATGACAAGGCATTCCTTCGAAAGTTAGCGAGCTACACAATTTGATAGGCTGTGGCAACATTCTCGACTTTATCTGGCAATTAAATCGACATTCAGAAGCCGAATGCTCTCCATTCTGTGCTCCCCGCGTTACCACACACCGCCAAACACCACAATGACTCGGATGAATGACAAATAACGTTTTGATTGGAGCAAACATCACATCATGCATTTCACGTAGAGGTATCTCTTGTCCATTAGACTTTAGAGGTAGTCTACAGTGAAAAATAATATACCGAACTTCGCCCACATCACGTTTTCGTCACGTCAAACAAGCGTAGGACCTTTATAAATAACAATTTTCAGGATTATGGTAACCTAATATGATGTCTTAATGTTAATCTCAATTTCCCACATTATACGAGTACGATTCTAGTCTTGTAATTTGCTATTATCTATTCACCTTTCTCAATTGGTTTTACCCAAAGAT
Source organism: Eupithecia dodoneata (assembly GCA_947044415.1). Classification (NCBI taxonomy): domain Eukaryota; kingdom Metazoa; phylum Arthropoda; class Insecta; order Lepidoptera; family Geometridae; genus Eupithecia; species Eupithecia dodoneata. The sequence goes on from OX345665.1 coordinate 6,946,122, forward strand.
CAAGCAACCAAATATTACCTAATCTGTGGTCTAAGTGTAAGACTAAGTTGAGCCTGTCTATAAAAGATTTTTGAAGTTTTTAGTTGTTTAGTAGTCGAATATCAAAATACTGACGTAGAAATAATCTATCTCTACGTCAGTATTTCTCCTAATCTCTAAAACTAATCATAAGCATGACAATAATCAGAATTCATTATAACCAAATATCTTCGCATTTCGCATTAAATGAACGTTAAAAATATCGCATCAGTGGAATTTCGATAGAAATAGATATCGCTTTTGCAACCTACGAGACTCTGAAGGTGGATTATTTATAATTGTTGAAACCTTAGGAATGATTTCAATGGCCTGAATCGCAAAGAATCAAGTGATTTCTTTATTGCTTTTCTCCAAATTTGCGTCTGTAACGCTGTTGTATTTTTTTTTAATTCTCTAAGTGGTATCTTGATTGATGTATCTGTATACGTAGTTATATAAGGCTTTTTTAAGAATATTGGATATTGTTAGTGCTTAATACATTAAAAATAATATTACACTAATAGTACTATTTCGTAATTTCGGTACAATATCGTGTGATAATGGAGAATCTCCTGACATAATGATAAAGTCATCTGTATCGATATTGCGCACCATAATGAACACGACGTGATGAACTTCCATGTCGGATCGCCGGGCCCTGACATTTTAAGCCGATGGACTTAACTTATCGATTATACCAACATTAAAGTTCTAATTCATTCGGTAAAATTGATTTTAATGCACTCGATGTTACTCAACTAATCTTGGAAAATAATCACATAAGCCCATGGAATGAGAGTAGGGGAATAATACCTATAAAAAATAATGAGTGCGCTCACTTAATTTGTATTCTGGATTGTTCTGTATTTTCCATAATATTTTATCTGTGGCCGCCGCCGTCGGTCGTATGTGGTTGTATTGCACCGGGATGGGGCGTGCTACGACTAAATATTCATGACGTTACTTGGCGACAGAATACTTTTCATCGGCCACCCGAAGCGCGACTTATGGTCTGAGGGTGAGAGCCTGACATCCACCCTGTCCTCTCTATGTCTTACTGTCTCGACTCTGCATGCAGTGCACTCATAGGTAATGGTTTGTTTCACAACATACCCATCGCACAGGCTATTTTATTATATTAATTTTAAGACAACCAATTTTCGTTCAATCTTTCGCGTAATAATTTTGAGAGTCGTGCTGAGCGGGCCACGATTAAGTATTATGCGACCATATTCGAACAATATTCTTAATGAGTGTTTAGTTAAGCTATAGGCGGGTCCGGGTTCTTTTATGGCCTCTTTTAGATTATGTTTTTGGATAATTGGACGTTTTTATCGTTTTGAACTGAATTAGCAGTAAGATTAAGTTCAAATCTACATGTGAGATGTTGTTTCATTGCGAAGCTCGGGTTTGAGAGGTCGTTATTAACATCGTTTCCTGCCGGTGTCGGCGGTGACCTGCGTCGGTAGGCTGCCGTCGCCCGCGGCTTCCCATTTCGCCGTTCCCACCACAAATCGTAAAGTCAAAGGTCACCGCCTAATTGCGCGGCGTTATCGACAGATCCGAACGCTCCGGGAGAGAATATTTATCAATAACATGTAATTAAAATTATTTAGTCTTTGCCGCGGTCAGGCCGTGTCCCCGAGGCAAATTATTACACATTCACCGCAAGAGGTCCGCGCCCGTCATTAGCCGGGACATTTTTATTCCTCTCTCTCTTTAATTTCCGTCAGTCGACATAAATGATGGCGCTAGTACCGCTGCAGTGCCCCGAGACAAAGCACAGCTCACAACATGTAGAAGATCAACTTTACATAACCTTGTAGCCTGAAAAACAACCTTCTAAACATTTACAATCACTTCGTTCGAAGTGAACAATAAACGAAAAATGCTACTTACTCGTAGTATGCTACCTAGATAATGGTTTTATAGAAAATTATGCTCACAAACATGAAACAAAAAAATAAAATATCGTTTAATCTGTATACCTAAATAATCTACAAAGCTAAATAAAAACACTAAGCTTGTTAATAAGGCCAACCTAAGAACACGCTGTATTAGTGCGCCTGTGTGTTTCCCCGTTGTGTTTTGACATGGACTGTATTATGTTTTTTGAAATTCCAAAAGAGTTCATAAGGTTTTAAAGGAAATAATTCACTAGGAGTTTTAAGTTTTGTGCATCCAACACTCCACGTCATAACTTAACTTAAACTGACTTCTTTTTAACACCATGTAAATTCTGGTCATCGTTGCGCTGTGGCTTCTTTGGACAAAGGTCAATGTGTGTTTTATTAATGACGTTGTAAGAGGTACCTAAGCTTTATGATCGGTAGGTAGAGACCCGTTCTTAAATACCAGAGATTAATAACTCATTGAGATAATATTAGGATAAAAAGTATTTAATAACATTCCGCGTAAAGCCTTCTTTTATGAGATACAACAAAATTAAATTCGCGTGCAAAATTCCCACAAATAGACATGCCATCAGAATTCATTAAGACATCTTCAAAGAAAAATAAAATTGTTTTCTCACGAAATTACTCAATAGACATCACCCTAATATCAATTATTTATAGCTATATTAAATGCGAAAGTTTGGATGTTTTGATGGATGGAGGGATGTTTGTTACTTCTTCACGCCAAAACTACCGAACGGTCGGGCTGAATATTGCATATATTGAGCCCTAAGCCTTGAATCAAACATTGTTTACTTTTTCATCATCATCATCAGCCTATATCAGTCCACTGCTGGACATAGGCCTCCCCCAATGAGCGCCATAGCGCCCTGTCTTCAGCTTGCCGCATCCAGCATCTACCTGCAGTCTTTCGCAAGTCGTCATCCCACCCACCTGGTCGGAGGGGCGTCCTACACTAAGTTTACCGAGTCGCGGTCTCCACTCAAGAACACGTTTGCCACAGCGGCCGGTTACTTTTTATATATACTGAATTAATTTAAAACGGGATATTTATTTTCAGCCTTCAGTTATTCCGTGTTCATGGCGCATGAAATATTGCCGAAATTTTGGTAAACTCAAAAATCAGATCATGGTAAATATCCCGTGTTAAATGACTATAGTGATAGTTTCAAAAGTTTATAATATTTATACAACAGTTCCTATGGGATATAAAACCTTAAAACGCTTCCATAGAAACAACACGTGCGAAGCCGCAGGCAGGATTGTCTGTAGGATTGTAGGTATGAAAATGTATGGAAAGTTTGTGGATTCATTATATTTTAATAGGAAAGTCATAAAGCAATTTGCTGAAATGAATTGCAAGGGAGTGAAAGCATATAAAATCGCTGTACAAATCATGATTGGTTGATTTATAGCAAGGCTTTGAAGTCTTTAAAAGAATTTTGTTATTAAAATGACGAAAGGGAGAGAGCTGTACGGGGGTGTACGTATATTATTAGTTATGAAAAGTTAGTTAAGTTAATGAGTGAAATCACTTAAAACCTTTCAAAAATGTACTGAAATTATAACACGTAAAACACTTAAGTATGGTCTTCATACGGTTTTATCGCGTCGCGGTCAGTGTCGCACTGGTTAGTAGGGGCGTAAATATGCCGTTTCAGTAAGTTCGATAGAATGATGCCACATGCATTCATCTGTACGTCCTCGTACAAGAGCCTTTGCACAGCAGCGTTAAGTCGGGTACCTAATAACCAATTAAAAATTTAATAATCTCATCTGATTTGGTACAGTTATCAATTTAAATAAACTTAGAGCACATCTGTTGTATTTACGTAAAAAAGAGTGTTGGTTCATTATTATTGAGTAAGTGTTTAGTTATCAAAAATACAATTAGCCTGTTCTGTCCAACTGTTGGGCAAAGGTCCCCAGATCCCTTATATCACGATTCACGATCCTATGCCAGTTTCCATATTAAATCAAAATTTTCAAAGTTATATTAAAATTATTTATTTAGTAGAAAAGTAATATAAGTTGTATAGGTTAACAAACACACAAAAAAAAATATTAAAAAAACTGAAATACTTTCAGTTTTCACTAACTGTATCTAAAAATTCGAATATAATTCTACTTTATGATATTATAATATACATAAATGCAAGGGTTCGGATGAATGGATGTTTATTACTTCTTCACGCCAAAACTGCTGAACGGATCGGGGTGAAATTTAACATATATAGATGTAGCCCTAAGCTTGGATTCAAACAAAAGATATTTATCCCATAAATCAGTTTCCATGGGATAGAAATAAACTTAAAACGTTTCCATAGAAACAACGCATGCGAAACCGCGGGCAGAAACTAGCATTGTTACTGTAATTATTATTATATTTTTTTGTATTCTGTTATTTTCTAATGTAAATAAACTTGGGCAGATTCTGCAGTTGGTAAAAAACAGTTTCGAGAAGGAGGCCAAAAGGAGAATCCAGCTAGGCTGCATTGGGAAACTACGTCAAGTCTTCACGTCATCCATACCGCAATGCTTGAAAACGAAAGTTTTCAACCAGTGCGTCCTACCCGTTATGTTATGGCCTACGGAGCTGAGACGTGGACACTCACGATAGGGCTGGTCCACCAGTTCAAAGTCGCTCGCGAGCTATGGAAAGAGCTATGCTCGGAGTTTCTCTGAAGGATAGGATTCGTAACGAACACATCCGACAGAGAACCAAACCTTGGTTCTCTCTCTCTTTGATCGACATAGCTCAAAGAATTAGCAAGCTGAAGTGGCAGTGGGCCGGCCATATCTCGCGAAAAACCGACGGCCGCTGGGGCAAACGTGTTCTTGAGTGGAGACCACGACTCGGTAAACGTAGTGTAGGACGCCCTCCGACCAGGTGGGATGACGATCTGCGAAAGACTGCAGGTACCTAGATGCTGGATGCGGCAAGCTGAAGACAGGGCGCTATGGCGCTCATTGGGGGAGGCCTATGTCCAGCAGTGGACTGCTATAGGCTGATGATGATGATGATGCTTTTCTAATGTGAATGTGAGTGATCTTTTATTTCATTTTATAGTTTTTTTTTTTTTGCTCTATGGTGTATAATAAGTTATAATAGTTTCCTATTCACGTGTGGTATGTGCAGATTTATAGTTTTAGCTTTTGATATCTTTGCACTTTTATGTATTAATACTATAATTTATCTATAGTCGATACCTATTATTAGCCTTAAAATTGTATATTACCCTAATTAGTAGTAGTGTGCTGATGGTTTCCCTAAAAAAACAAAAAAAAAGGCTTTCTTTACACTGACTACACAATAGCAGTAGCATCATACCAAGCCAATAATATATAATCGGCACTACAAGATAAACGCTCACAAAAGCCCGGACAATAGAGAAATGCATTACCGTGTTGTCGGTACACAGGGGTATCTGATAACGCGCTAAGTGGCCGGCCCCGGAATACCTCACTTGATGAATTATACAAACACCAATCGGTTAATTATTTCATCCACGTCGCTCAAGTCTTATCTACCTTTGTATTCGACATAATTGATATGTTAAGTCGAGTAACAATCACGCCGTCTTTGATTTTGAGGATGCTGTGACGGCTCTTGATCTCATCTCCTACAATAGCCCGCTTTGGAGCACTTACACAACTAAGTCACAAAATAAATATTCTAAATAGACACAAAGAAGATTTAACATAATGCGTGTTCATTCTTTTTATTGTCTAGGACTAAATATTGAAAATCATGTTAGCATGTTGTTATTTCTTGAGATGATTTTATTGTTTTAAAACGATATCCGATTTCAGATTTATGCCTAGATATAGTAAGATCACGCGATAAACAAAATTATTTTTCGAATAACAATAGCCCTATCGTATGGTAATGGAATGCTCGTGAATGGCGATGGATAAGTGTTGGATTAATTATTAATACAGATCCAACCATCCCAGAAAGCTGTATTTGAGCCCCAAGCTTAGATAAGGCTAGTACACAATACCAATAAAGCAGGTATCGCAAACCGGCCCGCGATCGGCAATTAATAACAGCGCACGCGCCGAACGCGGGAAGCATTCCATACCGGATTTATTCGCCTCCAATACACAACACACAAATTTTAATTTTTATTAAACCATTCCTTTTGAAACACCGACATATCTCAAACATACGATTGAAATATTAGTAGCAATTAAGGCGAGTACTCATGTCAGGAAAGTTATATTAAAATAACTAGCCAAAAACCGGTCCATTTGCACGAGGAGTTGATTTCATAGATGCATATAAACTTTCATCATCATCATCATCTACCTATAAAAGTCCACTGGTGGACATACGAGGAAGCCTTCCCGAAGGAGCGCCATTGCGCCCAGTCTTCAGCTTGCCGCATCCAACATCTGCGAAATACTGCATCTTTCGCAGGTCCTGGCCGGAGGACGTCCTACACTACGTTCGCCGAGTCGCGGTCTCCACTGAAGAGCATGTTTACCCCAGCGGTTGATGGTTCTTCATGATATATGGCCGGCCCACTGCCACGTCAGCTTGCTAATTCTCTAACTTAAACATTCGTATTCCTTGCGAAATTCCAGCAACTTGGTTTTCCAAATGACGGTTTAAGGGTCGATTACGCACAAAGGACCAATCGGAGTCTAAGTGCGGAAACAGGAGTACACTTACCAAGGGTCGATTAATCAAAAATATTAATATTTTCATCAGTGTATAACAACCACGCGCGTGTGTTGAAGGCTTAATGGACAGCAACAAAATAATGTGTTATCAATATTTTAATACAGTAGCCAGTTTATTTAAATTTAATGTACGCGTGACTGAGTTCATTATAGAAAAATTTCGAGCGATAGATAGCGAAGAATCGGGATTACCGCCTGATACTATCCATTATATTAAAAGCTTTCATTTTAAAATATGGAAAGGGCGGTGTTTTTGATTGAAACTAGTAGCCGCCAGAACTTTGTCAACGAAGATTTCTCAATTGAAAACTATGTATATAAAAGTTAAGCTGAAGGAGGTAGGCCACGTACAAAGACAAAAAAAAATTAAAATGTATGGGATATTGTTAAATTTCTTAGGTACTAATAAAATGTTCAAACATTTTTGGACGCATTCTCATTTTTGCTGAGATTTTGTTGCGTATGTTAAGTGATTTGTGTTGTATATTGTTTTGGTGTAAGTTATGTTCTCTACGAGCTTAATGTAGACTAGGAGGCTACAAAATATTATGTAAGATAATCATGGACTTTGGGAACGAAACAAAAACATTTGATTTAAAAAAAAAATTGAGACAACGCCCGATATACGAGTAATGTGCATTGAAAAAAAATACATTATTGTGCCTATAATGGGATAAAGACAGGGCGTGGAAGAAGAAAATATAATGCTAAAAACAGCTGTGAAATTATTAAAGGTCCAAAGAGCTGAACGTGGGGAACCATCAGCCCTATCGTATGGTAATGGAATGCTCGTGAACGGCGATGGATAAGTGTTGGATTAATAATTTGTAAATATTAAATATTCATGAGATGAGAGCATCGGGTCAAGCATTCATTTTGTAAGAGCCGAAACTGTGGACGCACTCGTTATTAAGGAGATGCAACTAATTATCATAACTGCTATTCGTATGTCATAGGACAGAAAAACCAGTGGAGATCAAAGTTGTTAAAAAAATTACTAAAGTTGTTGTGGGAAGTTTTTTTTTGTAATTTTAAATACAGACACAACCGAATGTCATAAGCTGATTTCTATGATCTATTAAATTAATTTATGATTATTGCTACATGAAGAACAACATTAGGAAACGTAGTTAAAGGTCCCGTTGAAGTTAAATGTAGGACGGAATAAAACTTTAATGAAGGTACGTAATCTTTAATAGAATTAGCTGATAGATTTCCAATATTTTTAAAATTTGGGACATTAACGTTGATCTTTCGTTACAAAAACTTAGTTAGTTGAAGTTATATGATGTGCACTTTGTGCTACGCATAAGTAAAACAAATAGTTATAATGTCTTAAAACTCAACAAGAAACGCATAGCAAGCAATCATGGTTTAATTATATACATATTTTACGGTTACGGTCGCAAAATCAATAAAATTGCAAAAACGTAAAATATTTTTTGTTTTTTTTCAAACGACTCCATTACATGTATAATCTTGAGGTAAACTGTCCCTTCAAAATAATTTTTACAAATGCAATTATGGTCGCAAAATAAACTCCGAATATTTTGTAAGGCAACATGGAACTCTTTTAAAGTTTATTTCATTACAAACCTGACAACTGTATGATATTTTAAATATTTAATGGTTTTTGGTAATATAATAGGTATTTTGTTATCCATAAATTAGTTGGGTTTCACCACATAATAAGTCTGATATTACATGCTTATGGAATATTATTTAGTCTTATTATTGAAGTTATTAAAATGCTATAAAATTCGATACTTACCAACGGCGTTGATGATTTGAATTTGATAAATAATAAAACGAAATATTAATAGTCATCGCTGTTATCGTAGCTGCATAAGTGAAATAGATATGTATCGTTCAAAGATTCTAACACACGAAGGAATAAGTACATACGTATTTTAAATCCATTTCCATATTTTATGCTCTGAACGTAAAACATGATATCAACTGGCATATTAGGTGCTTTCCTATCAATAAACTCTGCATTGTTACTTTGAGGCAAGTTAATGCTGTGAAAAATGCCTAGTACGAGTATGATAAGCTTTATTAACTTATTTATTTAATAAGCAGTTTTTTGTTATTCGGACTATAGAAAATGCCAAATAAGGTGGCAATACTTCTGATTTCGTTAAGGAGATTGGTCAACGACCTTTTTGTATTGCCAAGTTATCTGGCACCGAGTATAGCTTTGGTTATTCCATTATATTCCGTTTTAAGGTGGTTCGATTTCCTGGTTAATTAAACAGAATAAAGAAAACTTTGGTGATTGCCGTAACATAATAAGGAAAAACATGGCTAACTCCATCCCCCCTTTTTAAAATAGAGATGAGGTCTTTAATTTTAAAGAAGTCTACTCAATTTTAATGACTTAAATAGGCAAATAACCACTTCTTCCACTAGTGGACAAAAATTTAAGTGAACAGTAAAATAATTTTATTTGATAATAATTTAATGTATACAATATGACTTCTCTAAGTGCTTATTTTGTAAGCCTATATAAAGAAGAAATGATTTTGTCATTGAATGATTTTTAGAATTAGTAGTATAGAGTAGACACAAACGAGTAGTTGCTAAAAAGTCGACAAATTTGTCCAAATTTCAGCCTCTCTTCAGCCTATTCAAACTATTTTTCGACATTTAAAACTATTTAATATAATTCTTTGAATTTAACTATAATTTTCTAAATCTACTAAATTTAATATTTTTAATTAAAATTTTCTAAATCTACTCAAGCAAATGAGATGAACTCAATTATCCTTTTCTACAGATGCTACTGTTGCATATGTATTTTGTACATAATTAAACCTATCCTTGTACCTAAATTAACATAAGAAAATTTACCTACAGTACTTTTAAAAAAATACAGATATATTCCGACCTAACGAGGATGTGCTGTGATTGTCAGTAACGTAAGAGTTGTATGTATTTAGAAGATGGGCGACGGTCCGTGGGCGGAAGGCGCGTGCCAAGCGGCGCGCGCGCAGAGTGGGCCGCTCGGTAGCGATACAGTAGCAATGTCGTTTACACCACAAATTAATACCTACTGAGGTCATTTTATATCTTTATGGAATCTTAAATTTAGGAAAATATGATTAAGATTCAATTAAACTTTTAATAAGGTCAAAAATTATTGCAGTTTCCTGATCCTAGCCAAACAAGCATAGATCCTATTTTTTTAAATGAAACTAAACATAAACACTATAATAATTTATTTAATCTTGTACATGTAAATTGAAATAGTTTTCAAAACTTATTTTTCAATGTTGAACAGCATGATCTTTTAAAGTAAGTATAGCATAAATTGTGGGAATTCTTAGCTTCAAAGGCTTCTCCCAGTAGGTAACTTGTACGTCGAACAAAACAAGACAACAAAACAAATTATATTTCCATAGTAATGACAGATAAAATTATGTGAAGACAGCTTAAATAGAAAGAAAACACCCATAACAATTATAACCCTCAGAGTGTGGACATGCCTATTACATTATAGGCAAGCATTAGAGTGGATCAACGGATATAAATATATAAGGTATGTATCGACAAAGAAATACTCAACCATACATTTACCCATACTTTTGGCGAGCCGAACTTCTTCACTTCAATTATCTTCTATCAAAATGAATTTGGTAGATAATAAAGTGCTGACAGTACAGTAAACGTCTATTTTTAAAAAATACAAAAATTTACTCAAAATATAGATGTCTTCGAAAGCGCTATGAAGTGTGTACCAAGACAGAAAAAGCATCAAAAGGTTTGTAGTTCGAAATGGCTATTGGAATACTGGAGCAGGAATGATTTAGTGAGCTAGACAAGGCATCACAATGATATAGGGAAGAGCAGAGCCTAAGGGACGCAGTCGGCGCCGGCGCCGCTCAACCAGCCGCCTCTCGTTGACTTATAGCCATGTAGCCTCGCAATGCGTCTATCACTCATGAATATTTATTTTAAAAATATATTTGAAGCATGTCGTCGAAACCATATAACGTGTTCTTCGCCCATAAATTTATCAATAAGAACATTATATTCGGAATCTACATGCGTAATTATTTTAGTTTCGTAAATGAAATGAGACGGGCGGTCCAATAAGCGCGATAGGGATGCTGGTAACGGTTCGAGATGTTTGGAACTAATGTGCATGCTCCGCGGGCGAGGAGAGTATTCTGCTTAATTTATTACCTTTATAATAATGGAGGACGGCGCTTTCACACTGCGTTAAAACTGTAAAGTAAAGAATCATCCTATTCTCCATGCGTCGTGATAACTAAACTAATAACAATAAAAAAACGCCATAAATATCAAGTAACATGCCATTAACTGTTTCGACAACATTACTACTAAAACAAAGTAGTGCTTAAAACGTCTAGTTTTTATTTATATATACATCTTTCAAATATCTCTCACACACTTATTTGTTGATTAATAATAAAACTAAAAAATATTGTAGTTATATATATATATATATATATATATATATGTATATATTTATACAATATACATATATATAAATAAAAATTGCAAAGAACCTGCATACATTATATATAGTTTAAAAAATTATCAGTGTCTGGTCAAAACGCCGCGTGACCCGAGAGCTGGTGAGTATCTGGCGCAGCGCATCAGCATTGACATACTGCGGGACCATGCAGCCATCGTCCTGGGGACGCTTCCGACTGGTATTGATATGAATCAGTCTACTCAGCAGAGCAGTTAGCTCAATTGTTTCAATTGTATATATTATTTAGATAGAGATATGAGACATTTATTGAACAAGCACAGCTAGTTCTTATTTGTTGCTATTTTTTAATTGTGTCTTGTAATAAATATTTTCTATTGTTGTACATATTGTGAACAAATAAATAAATAAAAAATACGTATATTATCAATAAACCTGTCAATATAATTTGAGCTGAAATTCCCTTTTTCCAATCACAACCCAAACTAATTTACTTGCCGCCGCCGCCGGTACAAAATGTTCAATAATTTAGTTACTCATAAACCAAGTCTTGTTTGCGTTCAATTAATTTAAATATGAAATAAAAATGCCTAAAAGCCATAAAAGAAAATGTATGTGTAGTTTTTCTAATCTGTATCAAGTGGAGGTAAAATAACGGCGCTCGGCTTCCCGTGGCTAATAAAATGCAGGGTAGTCATTAAAAGGTATATTTTATCGCGTTTTAAATATTTAGATATTCATCTGGTGAAAGTTATCTTAAATACGGTTCATTACTACGTGTAAGTCGTGAAACTAAATCCGTCGGGACATCCAGCTCCGGTCAATAGCGCACGGCTACGGGCTCGGTTAATAGCGTTAATAGCCTTGCCTAATGAAAATTAAATGTTAATAAATAACAGTGCAGCAATACCATTGCATAGCACAGCTGCGGCCCGTTTGAAAACAAAAACAACCTCGTTTAGGAGTTGGCCGGCGACGTGGACATGCTACCTTATTTTGATTTTCTTTATGTTCTCTCAAGTAACGCCAACGATCTTAAATAAATTAATAAATAGGGCCGGACAATCTGGGTTATCTAGCCCGAAGCTAAGCAAAGCTCGTGTTATGGGTACCAGATGACTGTTATACATAATAGGTACAATACATTACATAGATAGACATTTTAGTACATAGAAAATACCCAGAACACCTGGAACAAATACTTGCAGATCGTAGAAAACTTTGTCCCAAGGCGGAAATCGGACCTACAACCTCCTGGTTTCGTCCGCCGCGCCACATCGAATAAGTTCTATAACTACACATGTACGTATCTATCTAAGAGGTACACCTTTGTTGAAAAAAATATGTATTTTCTAAAAGAAATATTCAAGCAATATTTCCAAAACCCTACAACCATTTCGTAGGTTAATGCCACCATAAATCTCATGTGATAGTTTGTTTAAAATTCAATGGCATCGAGATTCTTAAGTTTCCTAAGACACAAGCTTCATGCGGAGCGAAATAAAATGTTTGAATTGCCGAATGTCGATTAGGAAGCCATGTCTCGCCTTCTAATGAGGTCGATTTGTCTTCCTGTGCGTTATGAGATCAACCAGGGTCAAGTCTACCGGTACAAGCATACTCAATTAAACACAATTAGATCCTTAGACTGCTTTATGCTGTTACGAAATTCTTCATTACGGAATGTCGGAGATAAGGAAATTATCATAAGTTCATTAAGTATTACCGTGTTCGTGTGCTTAATAACGTTTTAAAACTTCACTAGGTATTATTCTGATGAAGATTATGGTAATTGAGTGTTTTTGATTTAAGCTCCCTAATTTAAACAAGAGTTTATTGATTTGGCCAATTTACATAATCAATCACATGTCGTGCTTATAAATTAGCATGGGATCTCTGGGGCTTAGTTTTCCATAAAATCTGATCAATAGTTCGTGTTAGTTTCCCGTTACATTCATAATAAAATGATACGCCCTTTCGCTTGGATACGTGTCAAGTGTAAGTTTGCGTAAAATTCCATGGTTTTCTTTTGTTTTTGATACAATTATCCACACTCTTCAAAAAGCTGGGCACTGCGCCAGCTTTTAAAACTGTATCTTAAACATTATACTCTTTATTCGGTCACTAACACAACTGCCCGCATTTTTTAACATTCACCTCTCACCACTCCCGTAGAGACACTATTGATTGGTGGAAGCACTTTTGCAAGTGTCTAGTTTCCGATACGAAACAGATTCAATGATACTTTTAAGACTATCGTGGTACTCGTAATTAGCAATAAGCACTAAAGTCATTAAAAAGTTAGTAACTAATACTAAGCCTGTGCCAGAATATAAGAAAGCTCAATACTCAAGTCATGGTAAATATCCCGTTGTAAATTACTTTAAATGAATACAATACAAAAATACTTTATTGTACACCAGTTACAGATCATTATAAAACACATCACATGATAAAAGTACAATGGGCGGCCTTATCGCTTAGAAGCGATCTCTTCCAGGCAACCTTTTTTATTATAATTAAACAGGTTATTTATCAGCCGTTCTGTAAACAAAGCCGCAAGTAGAAGCCAGTAAGGAATAAGATGATGTTCACATAAATACGAGTATAATCGGTTGTGAGTTGGTTGCTCATTTGTACGGCGGCGGCGGCGGCGGTCCGTCATGTACCATTAATATCGATGAATGAGAAATATGTTATGGATGGGCTACAAGGCTGGCCATTACTGCACTCCACGGCTACCTAGAGCTGTCTTCAAGTTTTAAACGTACACTGTATGTCTTGGGCTGCGTAAGATAAGAAGGTAAGTCTTGGCTAGTGAACTTGCATGGAAAAGCGTTTTCAAAATAAACTATTTAATTAAATAAATAAATTATGCTGGACAATTCACACGGCATTATCTAGCCCCAAGTTAAGCAGAGCTTGTGTTATGGTTGCTAGATGACTGATATACATAATACAATAGGTACATGACATAGATAGATTTTTTTATTATACATAGAAAAAGAACAGACCAACCACTCTGAACAAATATCTGCAGATCGTACAAAATATACAAACATTTGTCCCAGTGAAATGTTTTGTCCTAATAGTAATTATACAATGTGTATTGTCGAACCTTGATCAAACGAGATGTGCGGATACACGACATATGTATATTTATCGATAAAAAACAAAAAATAAAAAATTATATGTTACTTATCTCAAAGATAAAGCCGATTTAATATTTTTTTAATGAAAACTACTTCATCTGGTTTTTTCTTCGTTTCTTTTTGAGTAAACGGTGTATTTTATTCAAAGTAGCCTCATTTGAAAGCTAGATAGTCTACCTAGCTAAGAAAATAAGAAAAAAATTACAATTTCGGTACATAAGCGTAGTAAAATCAATATTTTTTTAGAAATTTGCAAAAAAATACGATTTTTATTTTATTTTTGATCTGTAACTTTAAAACTGGATTATTGTGGTGTACTTTTTTGCATGTTTTATTAAACTCCACAATTTGTCTCCACAATTGTCTACAAATTCTTCATGATTTATTATTATAAAAGCTAATCATCTATTAGCTAACCAATGCTCCACAAATTGTTACAGCATACAAAACCCTGTAAGCGCTGTTACTCGTACAGAGCCACCGTGTTAGACAATGGTTTAATTAGATACCATTACATTTCTTAGAAGCTAATCTGGCAGGAGTATTTCTGCGGAACACGACATTTCAAAGGCTGTGGCGCGGCTGCCGCTGTCGGCTGTAGCGAGAAAGATACTCTGTGTTATTCTAACGGAACAACTTGTTAGAATAACTATGGATCTGCGTGAATCTTTTTCCACGATGGTCGTCCTGGAGCTTTCGAGTTAAGAGCAGGTCTTAAAAAGTTATAATTTCTGTTAATACTTTGATTGCTGAAATCACACGGTATGTGTTTTCTACAAGTGACTAATATGGGTAAATCCACACTAGCGCAGCGGCTGAGAAAATACAGATCTGTGTGACTCAGCACAGCCGTAATATTTTTCGAACGAAACGCATGTGCGGCGCAACACAACCGCTGTGTAGAGCGGCAGCACGAATTTTTTAGGTTAAAAAAAAGATCGCAGTCGTCGAAAAAAATCGCAGTCAAAGTGTTAACAGTTTACCGTTTTCTGTCCAAGCGTTTGAGGTGTACGTTATAAAGACTGATACACATCCTTAAATTGAAACTCTAAATTCGAATATTTTTTATGTCTTCGATGTGGTCGCTTAGCAACAAATTCTCGATCTCTCTCTTGCGTGAATCCTTTTCCACGATGGTCGTCATATAATACGAGCGTTTTCAGTTTAACATCTTTAAAACTAGTTATTATTTCAATAAAGATAGATTTAATATAAAATAAATATAAATAATGCTGGACAATTCACACAGCATCATCTAGCCTCCAGCTAAACTGAGCTTGATTTATATGTTCTAGATGACTGATCTATGTATATAATAAATTACCTATAATATCTAAAGCCTATATACATAGATAAATATTTTCTATTATAGTACATAGAAAACAACAAGAACCCGGAATGAAAATTAAATTGGGTAATCCATACAGCATCATAGCCCCAAATTAATCTCATCTTGTGTTATGAAGACAGACCCGTCTTATCTGCAGATCGTACAAATATTTATCTCAAGCCGGGAATCGAACATGCAGGCGGACCTTTGCCCTCTGCGCCACAGAGCTTGTCAAACCTAAACGTGTGCCATTTTCCTTCCAAGCGATTGACGGAAGGGTTCAAGAACTGATACACATTCTTAGATTAAAGTATCAGCAAATGTGCCAGTCTAGCCAATATTAGCAGATCGTGTCCAGTAGAGTAAAGCTTGCGGGGGGCCCACGAATCGCGCCCATCACGATCGCCGAAACTATACGATTATCATTCGATACGATAATCGATGGGCATTAAGTGAAATTAATTTAGCCGAGTAATGGGACGGGTCGTGCGCGTGCGCCGTATTAGTAGCGCCGGTCGTGACCGCCGCGCATTGCGGATAAATAATGCCTCCAATAATAACGCAATTACTTTTAATAAAACCTACATCGAAGACAGCAAAACCTTATTCTTCTATATTAATAAGGTCTGTAGAGTAGGGTGTAGCTATATTAAATAATAACTACAAAGCAAAGTAATGTACCTAAAAATTTGTCACGTCCATGTGCCATAACTTTTATTGCACGCTTACAAAACCGCAATCGACAATTCCAAGTAAAACTATCGGTTTTAGTCCTTTTGTTCGACTGAATAGATCATCAACATCGAAGAATCATCAATTAAGGTAGGTACTGCCTACTTTACAACGATCTCCCACAGCTATTGTTGCTTAACTGGTGGCGAGGTCCATTTACTCTTCTAGGCTTACGTCATTTTCCAATAACCCAAGTACAACAACCACATCAAGTATACCTGCAACCAGTTTTATCTGTTGTGTTACAATTATCAGGACTTGCGGCGCTGGGTGTATTCACTTATCTCGCGATAATGGTAGGTCCATATTGAAAAGCGATTGGCCCAGTTCACCTACGGAGTCTATTACCTTAATGCTCGAGTCTACGGGCTCGGCAGACACGGAATCACTTTTGACCAAAGAACTGTGACCCGACCCCAATAATATATAATAGCTAACCGGTGAGGTAAACTCTACCAAATTAATCATTCCGCGGTCAATAATATCAGATAACATAGTTTACCTTAGTTATGGGCTGATTGAAAATATTTTTATGATATTTTCTAGTCAAAGGTTATTAGAAATGCAAAAGAAAAATCAACCAGCTAGCCATAAGCGACCTGATTTGAAAGTTCTATGAAACTTGATACCACTACTGAATCTATTTATTATGCAATCAGTACAAAATAATCTAGCATAAAACAGTCAGAAAGTAACATGATAGACTCTAAAGAGGCAACCAAGAACATGATACGTTGAACACATCCACTTACAATTGGAGTGTGTGCTTATCGAACGAGTACAAAATAATAGTGAGAACAATGAAATGCTCCCATTTTGGTTGTTTTGTTAGATATCCGAAGCCGATCGCTTTAGAATCCAATTTACAATACACGATATGTAAACTGTGCATTACGAATAGACAGAATCAAGCACTACGCCATATTTATTAAATAACTCAATACTTAGTGTTTGCATATATTCATTTATTAGTATGTTTACAGCATTGCCTACGTTGTCGATTTAGACATGTTTAGATGAGATACCTAGAACTAGAAATGAACAAAAGGACAGTTTACTAAAATATCTGATTACGAAAAC
This sequence comes from Eupithecia dodoneata, assembly GCA_947044415.1. Taxonomy (NCBI): domain Eukaryota; kingdom Metazoa; phylum Arthropoda; class Insecta; order Lepidoptera; family Geometridae; genus Eupithecia; species Eupithecia dodoneata. The sequence continues at coordinate 6,963,501 of OX345665.1, forward strand.
TTTTGTAAACTATTGCGTAAAATGTAAAAGGATACACCTAATGTCACACGCAAGAAATCGTAAAGGATAAAACGCACTTTATAGAGATGACGCAAGTCGTAAAGTGGTCGTGCGTGTGGCCACCGTTACAAGCTGGCTACAATGAACCACTGATATAAAGAAAATAATATTTATTTACACACCATAATAAAAACGCAGCTGTCGCTTTATATATTGACCTACCTTGACTGTTAAAAAGCTACGCCCAGTGACAATGCTACGTTGCGTTTTATTCTACGCCTTGCTTTGGCTGTCTCATATACGTTCGTAATTCTTTGTTTTATTTTTTTCTATGTACATGTCATTTGTACAATCAATTACTTAAATATTCATGAGTAAATTGCTACTTTTTTCGTCTCTTTAGCCTGGTAACTTAACAAACAAAAATAAAATGTAATTAATGACACTGGTGCGGCGCGCTCGGTATGATTTCAACCGGCATGAATCAGAGGCGCGCTGACATGGTCAGTAGTGTTCCCGATTAATTAGCCACATCAATGGTAGACTTGCCTATCGGCGGCTTACTTTGAGGATTCTTTACTAAACATGATATTTATTATTGGTAATGGCCTTCTTTCAATAGATGATCGGATCAGCCGCTGCATCAGAAACCAAAAAAGCGAGTCATAGGTAGCCGTAAATATGAGGTTAAATTTGTGCAAGCACGACATTTAAAAAGAAATCGTCCGATTTTCTTCTAGAAGAAGAGCATAGAGATTAAATTTCGATTAAATTTTCTTTCTAGCAACAAAGCCAAACTAAAGTTGGAATATTTTTAACGCTAATAGCGTTAAAAATATTCCAACGTCTAGGCATAATAAAATTAAAAGCGTGTCGTTTTAATAATACGAGTGGAACAAAGTTACATAAATTAATCGAAACGCAATGTTTTATTGGCCGTTACTAATTATACTATTAATTAATTGTGTTTTTGTATTATATAGTTGGTCTTAGTTCTCTGTTTTTATCCAAACAATTAAATAAGTATCGTTTCGATTAAAAATATCGCAAGTTCTTTCAATCTTTATGGTATAGAAGGCATGGTTTATTTTAGCTCTGTAAAAGTTATGCTAGCTAAACACATACGGACGTGGCATGTTGTAAAATTGACTAGCTCCAGCACAGCCCGCAGATTTCGTAAGAGCCAACTAAAGGAACCTACCAGAGGACAACAGCTTCCTTCTGTGTATTTTAATACTACTACTGCGGTTACCTATCCGCCTGAGAAGCGTGGTTGTTATAACAAATTATCAGCTTTTTTGGTGTATAATACTAATTTCTGCCCGCAGCTTCGCAGGCGTTGTTTCCATGGAAACAACGCGTGCGAAGCGTTATTATCCCATATATCAGTGATAGATCATGGGTACTAGTAATCATGGGTTAGATCCCATGGAAACTTGGAACTAGCTTTTAGCTTTAGCTTTATTTCGAGCCCGGAACTGCCTGTATTTAAAGTTTCAGCCCGATCCGTTCAGTAGTTTTTGCGTGAACGAGTATCATACATCCATATATACAAATCTTTCGCGTTTTTAAGTATAAGAAGAAAGCAGGATATAATAATATAATATAGGTGTACCGATGACGTAACTATATTTTCAGATACCTCATCAGTTTCAAACGTCCCGTGAACCCAGCGAGGTTTTTAAACCTCCGAACTAAATCACCATATAGGTGATGTTCACGGTAGTGTCAGCAGTAGAATAGAACAAGCTATTAATCAATGCTGGAGCGACGTGCTTTGATTGCGAATGATAAAAGTTTTGCATTTGATCACAGGCTTATTCTAGCGAATTCCGCTGTTCGGCGGGCTAGGTACTCAAGACCAGAAATAACCTTTCTTAATAGTTGGATCTGACTCAAAACAATTAACGCTTCTTTTCTGTACTTAGTAAATAGTTTTGAAATTGAATTCAATACAGATGTTGCCAAAACAAAATTAGAATAGTTTTGTTTTGGCAACATCTGTGTTGAATTTGACAGGACTAAAAATATTGCACTTTTGATAAAGATTAAAGAGAGTACTGTCGAATTAGTACAAATTGGGTCTTGGCGACAGCTGAATGACACAGTTTCCTTGAATTCCAACCTAATATGTAAAAAAAAAACCCTATTCAACCGCCATCTTCTCTCTTAATATCAGTGCTATGACTTTATTTATCCACTGGATTACAAGTGTTTAGTTTCCAGTAAGGGCTAAGCTGCAGTATCGCGTACGTACAGCGTAATTATACCCTATCAGACAGACAACATCCGTTCCGAGAGTAAAACGAAATTGATAATGTTAGTAATTAGAAATTAATTTCTCAAGCTAAGGGGCTGTTCGTTGGCAATAAATAAAGCAATATTTCTTCATCGTAATGGTGGCGCTACTGTACAAACGGTGTTATGCACTTATTTCGTGCTTATGTGAAATACAAGTGCAATTGGAAATTGGCGAAACGATGTATATTTCTGTAAATTACAACTTCTTAAACTTTCGCGATTTTTTTACTTATTAAAGATTAATTTATCGAGTATTTATCGCGTAACTTGATCCAAACTTAAGGGGAAATAAAACAAAAGGTAGGCGATTGATTAATCTTTAATTTGTCTGTAAAATATTTATGAGTTGAAACTTTTGAAACTATCATGGTTATATTTACCACTAGGTGCGCCCCGCGGTTTCACCCGCGTGGTTATAAATATTTTGGATAATAGGTATACAATATATCTTTATGAATTGTAGCCTATGTGTTATTCTGATATGAAAGCTATATTCTTGTGATGTTTCATCAAAATCAATTCAGTAGTTTTTGCGTGAAAGAGCAACAAACATCCTCACAAACTATCGCGTTTATAATATTAGTAGGATGATATTGGAAAACTATAAATCTATAATCATGGTAAATATCACGTGTGATGTTGTCATGGGTTTTTTTGTCAATGAGTTGTTAGTTAGTATACAAAGATTAAGCGTCACGGTAGATTTGAACATTTGGAGGTATTACGAATTGGTAGTACCTACTATGTTAGTTGTGTATTCTGTGATATTGGACAGTTTTGGAGTCTAGAATGGAGACTCTAGATTGATATAATAAACAACATGGACACCGGTTTTTTTTTCAAAGAAGACTTAAGGAGTTCCTGTCAAATGCCATTTCACAGGTGGTCGGAATTATATTCGTGATGAAGCGCGCTTTTCAAGATACTCTAGGCTGTTTACTACCACTTACAACGTTTATATTAGTATCAGGAAAGCACTTTATTACCATTAAAGAGCAGTAACAACCGCCGTCCTTTACATTTAATAGAGTCCAATTTAAAATTTCAATAACCGGTCGCGGGGTAATGCATTATCTGACTGATCAATCTGCTTTGACATGTTGTGCAATTATCATCTCTTAGTTACTTCATGGACGGTATATTGTACGGTGATATTGAGAAGTGGTTTGATGAATATTGAAAATGAGAAATAGCTCATGGAAACGTTTTTAGACGACCGATGTGGCGCGGTAGGCGAAGGTTCGCCTGCGACGCAGGAGGTTGTGGGTTCGATTCCCGCCTCGGAACAATTGTGTGTACGATCTGCAGATATTTGTTCCGGGTGTTCTGGTCGTTTTCTATGTATAATAAAAAATATCAACTATGCAATATATTGTATTATGTATATCAGTTATCTACTACCCATAACACAAGCTCTGCTTACCATGGGGCTAGATAATGCTGTGTGAATTGTCCAGCATTATTTATTTATTTATTTATATCTCCATTCTTTTTGCGGGGAAGCCCACAGCCAACCATAATTTTTGTATTGAACTTGGCTCTCCTTTTTTACATTTATGTTTTGGTGGGATAGTATACCTACACCATACTATTCTCTATTTTGTTTAAATACCATTTACGGCAGCTATAATTATAATTGCAATGAATTTCATTACCTACCCGTCTTGTTCCCATCAAATGTGAATGAGAGATATTATTCGTGTCGCTGTCACCTAATGATATGTTGCTGATGTCGCTCTAATAGAATTTAATTTGCTCTCGCTATTGCTTTGTCACTCACACAACTTATTTAGATAACTGACAGTATGATCATTACCTACCCTCAGTAAATATCTGTTAGCAGAATCGAGATGGATAGGTAATATTGCTTGTAATCCTACTAATATTATAAACGCGAAGGTTCGTATGTATTGATGTTTATTACTCTTCCACGCAAAAAGTACAGAGCGGATAGGGCTGAAACTTTGCACACAACTAGTTCCAGGCCCGAAAAAAAAACATAGGCTACTTTTTATTCCATAAATTTGTTCCCATAGGATAGGAATAACCTCAAAACGTTTCCATAGAAACAACGCATGCGAAGCCGCGTACACTAAGACAACTAGTTCTAAATAAATAAATAATACTGGACAATCCACACAGCATCATCTAGCCCTAAGCTAAGCAGAGCTTATGTTATGGGTACTCGATGACTGATATACTTAATATAATACATTAAATATTTTATTATTTTATGTATATGTATCATATAAAATACCAGAACACCCGGAACTCATATTTGCAGATCGTAAAGACTTGTCCCAAAGCCCAAATTTTACAAATTGTAATACTTATAAAAAAAGGGTTATGATATTTTTTTTAAAGAGGTTTTTTGTAAGATTTGCCAAAATTAGACATCTGGTTAACTGACCATTGAAGGGTCAGTCTTTAGGTAATTTCTTATATAGGGTAACTCAAGCTCCCCTTAAAAAGGCAAGAAAAGTCTATATTTTGTTTTGTGAAAATAAAAACTCCTAACCGAAGTGGACGATAAAATCAAGAACTTTAGCGCAATAATTTATCAACAACCATCCGTCACGATAAATAACCAATCGGTTTAATCGACAATAGAATGCAATGGGCTCTCCCTTATCGCGTGCATGAAGCTACTTCACTTAATACAGATCAAAAACTGCTGAGTTAGAACATCCATCAATTCAACAAGAGGAGCTAGTACATAGCTTGGCCATTTTAAGGCTGCGATTTCACTGGTAGCCACGTTAATCGATCGATAAAGGAAAGAAAAAAAAATCCACGCGTCGTCGTATTGGGATTTCGGATTAAAACGGTCGGACACTTTGACAGGGCATATTGACAACGCTGAGCTTTTTAATCAACTTCGAAAAAAACCTCCAAGCCCTTCAATATCTCTAAGGTTTTTGCTATTATAATGTATAACGGGACTTGAACCGCCAAAAATAAGTTTTCTTTTGCGCTGGGCAATCTCTAGTCTTGCAAGCCCCTAGCCAGACCAGCCAAAGCTTTGTATATTCGCATGCCCACAAAGTGAAGAAATGTTGGGGGATTCCCTAGATTTTTTTAGGCAAAGGTGTCTTATTATTATGTAGATAAACGTATCCCATTGACAGTATGATTAAAATGCTGGTTCCTATAGACATGTGTGTTGTAGGCACTGAAAGTGTGTGTATCCTTTGAACTATTTAAGTGTTGTAAATAAATTATTTTTACCGTCATAGCATATTATATGTAGCTCAGCTATAAAAGCGTAGCTCCGAGTGGAGTGGCATACCAAGGCCCCGTCGAGTTTCAGCGTCGTCCCGTTAACGCAGCCCAGCGAGCTTGTTACGTGCATTGTGCGCGCTCCGATGATACATTATTTTTATAACAATAAATCGTTGCAAGTAAAGCACCGCCACGTCGGTGGTCCGAGTATTCTAGCCGCACGTGTGCGTGTACCTTTGTAATGACAAGGCGAATTGCAATATCAACTCGACTTGCAGACAGTTTTATAACGTTTTAACGAGGAATGTGATTGAATGGCAATCGAAAGATGTGTGAGGGATTTAGATGGATGTTCGAGGGACAAGCGAAATAGGAATCTATTTTTACTCTATGTTATGGTTCAACCATATTATGCCTCCTTTGACATGGACTGGACACTGGCTGAGTTGTGGCAGCACATACAAAGGGCGCCATAATAAAAGAAGTTGAAGTTGATGCAACCCTTGTCTGAAAAACTATTTTGTTTTTCAGTTGTAGGTTTAATCTGGATTTGAACAATGGAAAAACCATGAGCAATTTTTGTTGAAACCTTAAACTATACGATACCTTTGATAATATCAACTTTTTAAAAATAACGGTCAACCCTATCATTACTTCGAGATTAAAAAGGTATGGATCATCAATAATGTATTTATTACTTATCGAACAAGCGATACAATCTATTGAATACATAACATAAAGATAAAGGTATGGGACTTGTTGGAAGACCGCAATGCTGAGCTAGTCCGTACCTACTCGTAAAAATTAATACTCCTTGACATAAGGTGTTTCAATTTGTTTTTTAATTAATTTTGATACTGTTGAACCTGGCTATATGGAGATGAATGCATTTTATTATTATTTAACTGGAACCGGATTTGTAATGAGTTTATGTTAATTATATTTCATTGTCTAGTTCAAGTCTTTTAACGAATACATATATGCTTATTCTTATCTATTCTTGAATGCAATCAGGTATAGAAAGGAACTAAACTGCTTATGTAATTTATCGCGAAATTAAAACTTTGACATAACATTGGTATTTTGATGACCATGATTTTAAATCTAAGGTTTAGACAGCTATAAAACAGTAAAAAATCTAATAACTCAGTGGACCTTTTGCGAACTAAAACGCCACCAAAGTTAGACACCACAACATACGACTAGATTCCCTCTAAGGCAGGTCTCGGCGGTATCCAAGCCTTTTTAGTTAATAAGTGATATATCAATGACCAACATGTTCTCTTAATCAAACGTCAGATTTAGTGAAATTCGTTTTAATGATAGAGTCGGTAAACCCGCTTGATTAATCGTTGTCCAGAGACACGGCTCTTACGGGAGGTGTATCGGTAAGGCACGTGGTCACGACCACCCAAACTAACTCATAGAAGCTACAATATTAATGTAATTTTTGGATATTAGTGACTAATTGCGACATTCTCTCTCTGTGAGGTCATGGAACTCGTTAATCTTGTACTAATTTAACATGATCATACTTGTACGAAGCTTATTTATGAGACAAAGCATAATTAAACTATCTAATCTAGCCTTAGTAAAGAGATCAAATGGTAGGAAACCAATATAACGATAATAGAAAACTGATTATCGGCTCTAATTCTAACCTGCTCTTTACAGATAACAGCAGGAGCTCCAGTCAAGCAAAATTACTTGTAAAATACAGCAGTGAACAAACATAGCCGCAGTCGCACGCACGGGAGCGCTATCGGACGCCATCGACAAGTGATTTACGACGACGCATATATGAAAAACTTCCCATAAACCCAAAAAACTAATTAATTTTATTCGTAGTCTGTGGATATTGTAGAGATAAGAAACAAAAATAAGGTCAACTTCACACCTGTAATGTAGACCTTACTGATTTAGATACCGACTTAAACATACGAACCACAAAAGGTACTACAGGTAGCTCTTTACTGTGTGGAAGGCACCAGATTGTTATTTTTTCCAATCCAATTCTGTCAATATTCCAAGATCCAACTGTCAATTAGAGCTTACCGGAAGATTGAATCCAAGTGGATGGCAGTCCATACAAATCAACAAATGTGCTGAATGACAGAACGATAACACCTTCGTTTTGAAAAGCGAGACTCACCCAGGAAGCATTAAAGTAAAATCACAATTCATTAGTTGGTCATTGAGCACGAGCGCGAGCCGCCTGACGGACCATTACTCGGGATGACGGCGCGCGTGCCCGAGGATACGCAACCACCACTCTACCCAGACCTCTGGAATACCTCACAACACAACACATCACAAACAAAGACCCGAGGGTCTCAAACCTCTGGAGCTCTTTCTCCGCTGGTAAAGTAACTCCCGCCGTCGCCTTTAAATAGGAAACGACACGTTTATCCAATTAGAAATTCACCATATCTTTGTGATAGTTGAAGAGGAAATTTGAGCAATCAACTTGCAGAGCGCCTCTGCGTTCCTATCACAGTTTATTCAATTGAGCTCGTAATGAAGTTATGCGAGCTATGGACGTAAAATAAGCGCTGCGTTTAGGCTGCTGACCGAATATTTTAACGATTGCTCTATAAGGTCCGTTTGTCCGCGTTTATTCAAAACTTACTCAGTCTCAGAGTAAAATACCTTCAGAAGCCCAAGCTGACCTTAGAATTAAACGTTCTAATGCGATTTTGCGGTTCTCTCTTTGGATCTTAGCATAAATGAAGATGACATGAACTGAAAATATATAATAAAAATTGTATCTGCCACTATAGATCCATTTAAAAATTAACCTGTCGTGTTTCTGAACACAATACAACTGAGTTTGAAATGCAGAACTACTTATCTAACGCAGTCTGAAGACTTATGGTCCAGAAATAAGATAACTATGACCTCAATACAGAATCCAAAACGAACTGACCAGTTTGAAATATTGTCTCCATTCTAAATAGTCGACAAAATTTACCGAGCGCACTGTACAAAAGCATAGACGGAGAACAAGTTGTTATTACTAGGTGTTGAACCTGGTTTCCTGATTTATTGTTGCATGGTATTTGCAATGATCAATGTTGTTTTGAGGTGTCTCTTTGTTACGGGCGTATCTGCGATAATTACGAAACATGCTACAATAATAGCGTACTATTTCATTACAGAGCGAACAGGTCTTTTGAATCAATTTAACTGTCGTATTGTGTGAGCGACTGAGGAGTTGCCAGTTCCTCATTTGAGGTCTATTGTGTCAAGGTAGTTCAGACTTTATGTGATTTATCAAACTGCTATCACTTATGCCCCATTTGAATTATTTGGCTCTATCTAAAATAGCAAAAAGATTATCGCGTGTGCTCATTCCTACTCAAACGAAAGCCAGTCAGATACGGTCGTGTGGCTGGCACGAGCCACCACAATTCGTACCGCGGCTCGAAAACCATTCACATAAAACCGGGGCGTATTTGATCTTATTAATCAAGTGAAATCTGTTCATATTTAAACCACGACTAAATTTAGTCAAATCGGGACGTATTTCGAGATTCGGTAGAGTCTATATCTAACGCCAGCACCAGTCAGACAGTTATCACGGCAAGCACCATAAACAATGATATCTCAGTAGGTACAACGCTGATACGGTCCGGACACTTGTCTGATGAGTGTCAGGTGACCCCAGCCGACCTCACCGCACTGACCTCATTCATAAATCGTCGTTTAGTCTCGCACTCGAGGAGCAAGGGTCTACAGACGAATATAAATTTCCTCTCATTTAAAATTATGTCATTAACTTCCGAAAGTGGTTATAACGTTGACATAGCACGACTTTTATTACAAACCAAAGATTTATTGTTTGCGCTCTTGGGTTCATATTGACAGGCCTAATTAGTAGGTAAATGAACTTTTGAACTGAGATTTACTATAGGTAGGAACAATTCATCAAAGTAATAACTATTATAAAATTATAGCTAAAGTGCACAACTATAGCTTACTTGAGCGTTTCTTTTGATAATAACCACTTAAGTACAAATATCGGACCATAACAGGAAATTCCTAGATGCCCCTGGCATCTAGGACAAGACTATTACCTAAAATAGCAACGGACGTATACTCTAACGATAAGCTTGGTCATGCGGCAACCACTCCAAATTAATATATCCTGGCTCGCGCCGTGATTCCTAATATTATATTTAGACGTGACATACGCTCGTTTGTATCAATTGCTCCCGTCTGCCTCGCTGATATACGGCCGACGTTACTTTAGAACAATGATGGCACAAATTGCGCTATTACGCGTTTAGGGCCGCCCCGCGACCCCGCTCGACTTCTGGCTCCATAATTGACAAATTAGCCTGCACTGATACGCTTGCATGCACAACCTGGCACAATCACAGGCCAGCACACGTTGGCCACAATCAACACACGGTTGACTTACGCCCGCGCCTCGCCTAACCAGAAGCCGTCAGACAGGGAAGGCAGCTCGATAAATGACTGCACAAATGATTCTCGTGTCCGAGTCCAGCGATTACAATGCTCATTTATAACTTCTTGTACGGCGCCGCTGTCTTCACTAACACAAATCGCTCTAATGAGTGGAACCCATAAGAGCCTTTTAATTTCCCATTTGGTGCGGCCACCTCCGATATCGACTGACGGTTACTAATATAGGGAAAGGGCGGCGGTCGGCGGTGGCGGCGCTCCAAACTGGCTCGATTACTCGACCCACGAGTAGGTATCGCGATGCGACCCGCGACTTATCTCTGCTATTAATTACCACCAGTGCTTCGATGGACAAGTTTAATGCGACCGCTTCATTTGCAGGAGCGCTGGGAGTGCCATATCAAAACGTTTTAGAAGCGATAACTTTGTAAGAGTCGTAGCCGATCGCCAGATCAAACGCCTCGTTTTATCAGGGTGTTCTTAAAACTGAGTGACGCGGTAGGTTCTTTGACAAGCTAAGGGTTGGTTCTTATAGTGCTCCTAATATTTACCGGTGCGATAGGCATCGAGCGTTAAATCAGTCGCGTTTTGCAACTGGGCGATGCCGACTATGGTCGCTAGCTAGCTTGGTGTAGCCTGTTGCAATTATAGTTTCTATTCATAAAAGAATTGGTATCAGATCGCACGCAGCCGCGGGCCGCCACCGGTTAATAACACCCCACCATGAATATTGACTGCTGTTACAAATTAAAGGAAACTAGTATAGTAAAGTGCTCTATTTAAATTATTACTTATTTCATGTTATTTATCGCTTGCGTGGCTTAGAATTATTTTCAGATACTCTGCCTCAGCGGCAATGAAAATATTGCCGCTGAGGCAGAGTATCTGAAAATAATTTACGGCTGCTGACTCTTTTATTTTACACGACGATAAATAGACATCCTATCGGACCGTTATGAGTGGTCTCATCATAATTCATTTTTGTCATTCAAAGCGTTTATCCAGGCTCTCTGGCTAAATATAGTATCTACCAATAGTAGAGTCTTGTTACGATAACAAAAACCTACTTTGTATTTCAGCTTGAACAATTGAGAAACACCTTTATTTTTTTTGTGAAACCCTAGGTAGCTTAATAAGTACACATTTTATAAGTCGCTGTAGGAATATAAGCAAACTCAATTTTGCTTGTAAAGAAAATGACACGTGTAAGACAAATGTTCCCAGTTATTTTGATAATAACAAGCTCTATAATTTTCCGGTAGACAATACAATGAGCTAAATGCTTATCTGTGTGAAATGATTTACGATAGGTATAACTGCAAGCAATACTTTGGACTGGCCAATAAACAAAACCGACGAAACCAGGTTACAGTAGGGGGTTTAATTATTCCGCCATTCCGAACGAAAATCAAAATAAATTATTTGAATTTGCTTATGAAAGTAGTTTTGTAGAATTTTGAGTTGAAGTGTTCCGGCACGTTGTTGACGACCGATGTGGCGCGGTGGGTGAAGGTCCGCCTGCGACGCAGGAGGTTGCGGGTTTGATTCCCGCCTCGGAACAATTGTGTGTACGATCTGCAGATATTTGTTCCGGGTGTTCTGGACGTTTTCTATGTATGTATAATAAAAAATAACTATCCATGTAATATATTGTATTATGTAGATCAGTTATCTAGTACCTATAACACAAGTTCTGCTTACCATGGGGCTAGATAGTGCTGTGTGAATTGTCCATCATTATTTATTTATAAAAAAAACAGAGATTATTAAAAATGAAAATAACAAAATAACGGTGGATGCTAGAGCAACCCTCTCAACCTCGATATTGTTTTCAGGATTATCTACGGGGATTTAGATAAATAATACTATTTAGCGCACCCGTCATGTATAAAACTACATAACTTTGAATAAATTGCTACGTTCTTCACCTCGGCTACTTCTTTAATTTGTGCCATTAGTCTTGGAGTGTAGATGATATCTGAACGTTGAGCAACAGTGGCCGGCCAGGTGCTAGCTATCTCGTCAACACCGACAGCCACATTTGAAACAGGAGAAGAATCCCCTTCTAGACCACTGTCGCCATAACTCAGCCCGATAACACCATGTCCCCTGGACCTGTTAACGACAAATAACACAGATAACGTACCGGCCACCTAAACGACCCTATCTGCCATTCGATAATATTTAATAATTATTTACATATTTTTATCAGATGGATGGTGCGCGTGCGGCGACATTTTGTCAGCACTAGTGTTTATTATGGTTATTTATTTTGGCATCTGGTTACTGCGACGTGAAATATTTCTTAGATTACATTCCGATTTACATCTGTTAATGGGCCAAAAGTTTAATTCTTGGAAATCAGTTCTAATGACGAAGTTGTTAGAAATATTTTTGTTTTTTCTTGGCGTATATGTATACTCATTAATTCGCTGTAGAAGAACAAGGCACACTTGGATACGTCAATTCACAAAGATTATAAGGTATAAGGTTATTATAATAAATAAAGCTTGGTTTATAATTCAAAGCCCTAAGAGAGACAAGATAGATATATTTATTTATTGTTACCAATTTATACAGTTTACAATTGAAAGCGTCTTAAATTCTAACACACTTTTATGTAGACACATAAAATGTATATACTTACAAGATAGGAAACAATCAGAGATATTAGGAAGATATAAAAAAGGTAAATTAATAAATAGATAGGCAGTGAATGTCGGCATCGTTAAAGTCACGTAGGTAAGTAAAAATTATTATTAATTTATATTGCGGCTGTAAATGTATGTACCTACCTACCTACTTACCTAATCTACACCGTACATCCATCCCAAGATGTTGCAGTGTATAGCTAATTGCTGTTAATTGCTTTAGTCGCGGCATCCAGACTGTAGACCGGACTAATAATTGCGAAGATTGCTAATTAACTTATTTCTAATAATATTTAATTTGATTACTACTCTATGTCTTCATGTCTTGCCATATGTGGCCAGTATTTTTTTAATACTGCATAAGTGCATACCCACATTGTCATCAGGTGCATACGTGAAAGAATTCGTAGCATTCATACATTCTACATTAATGACTTGCCATAAAGTGCTTATCAAATTTACATTTTCAAGTTTTTTTTTATTTGACGAAACACTGGACGCAGTGGACGCCATAAATCATCTGTGGTCATGACGTCAGCTGGCTGTGAAGGTACGTAAACAAATGCACTGATGTCGCTGATGACAGTTGATACTTTTTAGTTTACCTACGCAGCTGTAACACGTAATTGCACCTACTATTTCATGATGTTCTAAACAGATTAAAAACTGTAAGAATTGAGAGTTAAAATTTATTTGTTATTTTATTAAAGAAAACTAACATTTTCCAACTGCTTTTCGCCTAAGCTCTCTCAATAATATATTTTTAAATTTTTTCTCAGAAAGAGTAAAACACCCTATTGTACCTACGCAATTTACCTTAACAATATTATTTTCATGATTTCTCAAACTTGCCTGCCAAAAGAACCCATTGAAGCACTCTTCAATTGCAAGAACCATAATAGCTTTCATAGAAAAAGTAAGAAACATAATATCAGGCATTAAACTGTCATCGTAATCCAAACTTAGTGCCTGGCTGCGCAAAAAAAGTAATCAACCCGCCGCCGAGTGGCAACACTGATATCGATGTCTCAATCAAGCATCATTAAAGGACATCGTTACAAATTGCATTCCGGTCGGCCAATTAATTTATAGTTTACTTTTAAACTAACTTTCACCCTCGACTTCGGCGAGAAGGACCTCGATGAATGAACGTCGTATGTAATATTAATATGTATACAGGGTGTCTGGCAATTAATGGATAACCCGTTACTTTGTACGTCTGTAACTTTTGGACACCACGGCCACCCAGGAAAAAAAACGATCTGCTGCTGATACATAGCTTATTTTCCTCAGGATTTTTCGATTTTTTAAATTACGTGTCACCCTTGGTCACATCATTGGGCACTATGGCTACAAATTCAATAACAACGATTTTTTTTCCTGAGTGCCCGCTTGGTGCCCCCTACCCGCGGAGTTATCCTTAATTACCGGACACCCAAAGCAAAGAGAGCCTAGACCCACTGAGCTTTGCAAAATCTAATGTCATCAAACGTCTTTTATGACGACTCAACCAACATGCAACATAAAACTTCCACTGACCAACAACAATAATGAGTAGCGGTAATATAGCCACTATGCCGCGTCAGACAGGTTGTCCTATCTATATCAATCGTTTGACAAGTGTATTACATACTTGACGGCCAACGTCACTTGAAAAGCCGCCGCAGGCTGGGAGCGCCTTGAGCCTGCTGTGAAATGAGGATCAAGTGGACAGGACTATAGTAATATATTTAAAAAATGTGCACATGCAATTTATAATTAAATGGTTTGTAGGTGTAGCATTGTACATAATTCTATTTCCGTGTTTCCTCTGTCCAAATCTAAATCCTACATCCATTGTCTCTTACTCCTTCTGAACTTTTATTTATGAAACTTTAATTATGGTGTATACAAGTGTTTTCACTGAACCTACCTACCTACCTCAAGCACATCTAAACTTACCCTAAATGGTTAGGTTATGATAAGGTTCAAAACGGTTCATTGATATATTGATACTAATTCACTTTTGATAAAAAAAACTGTAGAATTCTTATCCAATATTGATATTGATATTTGTCAGGTTATGTTGAACTAATACTAATCCATTAATTCAACAAGTAGACAAAACATTTTTTGTTGAACGTACCGATATTAAATTGACATAAAAGGAACGAAACAAAACACATTTGCTCACGAGTTAAACATAAAAGTTTTCACCTCGACTAACGAGAAAATATTTCGTCATTTATAAAAGATGTCGATTGTCAAAATCTCATTTTGGTCAGCATGGAGGGTTAGAATGCTATAAACTTCTTTAAAAACACAAACGAACAAAATTTTTATCTTCTATGAAGGTTGAACACCGTCTAACCTCCTTCCCATGGATAAGCTAAAATCAGTGCAGCTCACAGAGGTGCATCTCCGATATAAAATCTTAACCCGTTGCTTGGGAGATTATTCAAAGATGGGCCCTATCTGCCTAGACGAATGGTCTTTACATGCAAAGTCGTCAAGGTAAACATAAAAATAAGTAAGTGATTTCAGTGCGATAGTGTACCTACCTCCCCTGGTGCAGATCGCGTAGTATTTTTTTTTTCGGACCATAAAGTAAGCAACTTATCACACCATCATAGTACAACATTCTGAAATCAAATTACTTTTTTCAGCAACTTGAATACTTATCCTTTATTGCTTGAAACATGTGAGCAGAACCCTCTCACTGTTTTGAGGTAGCAAAGTCACCGTTTTTGAGCAAAAGTGGTGAAAATAATATCATTCACATAGTATTTATCTTTTCCAAGACAACCGATTTTACGTTTTTTATTTTCCGTAGTCATGGAATACAAACAGGCGAACGATGTTCATGCAAATGTACTGTCGTAAAATCGACGACACTGGTCATTTCCCTTGTGTTTGCGCACGCATACTACTGTTACTATAACATTATTTGTGTTATTGTAATAGACTTCTCACCTTACGTGGTACTTACTTACTTACTTTGTACTTATGCACTAGCCAAGCTCGATGTAGAATGTTTGTCAACAAACCACGAGCCAAATAACGAAGCTTGGCGTCGAGTTTCAGATATTATAATTGTAAGCATTATTTATTGAAGGAAGGATATCAAACCGACAAGTAATGTAAATTGTGTATAAAAAGACGCGGCAACAGAGCTAATTTTAGGTGGGTGGTTTGTTTACTAACATTCTAAATCTTGTTTGGCTAGTGTATAGGTATTGGATATTATAGACTAGCTAAATGTGTGTCTTTTTATAAGCAATTTACATTACTTGTCGATTTGAGATTGTTTCTTCAATAAATATTAATTTGAACCTTGAGGCCAAGCAGATGAGATTATTTTGCTAGTGGTTTGTTTACAAACATTCCACACCCATATTGGCTAGAGTATAGTCTTATTTAATAGACGGGTTTTTCATTGCCTGTTTTTCTAGTCTAGACATTACAAACAATAAGGCTAAGTGCTCAAAACCTTATAATTTAGATAAACAAGTACTAATTCAGTAAACATCTAATTATATTTTTCTTCTACTGGTCGAATAAACTTTAATTTAAACTGCTTGCTGCACCACAATTAAAGTAAATTCGACAACTATAATTATATCTTAACTTAAATAGATATTTTCATAGCACTAAAATTAGTTGTCTTTATCTCTATCGATTGAATTTTGTAATAAAATCTACCGTACAAATCGTATACTGTGTGACAATTATCGAAGCAGAATGGTGCCTGGTTATCTGTACAAACGCAAAACCCGTCTGCGATTTCCAGTACCAAGGAATTTAATACCAAGGAACTCAGAAAATAAATTGTAAAGCACTTTTATAAAAGCCTTTGTCAGCCATGCTTATTATGACATAAACAGCAAAGAAACCTAACCTTGAGACCCCTAAAGAAACCTAGCTTTTGTGTTTCTAAAAGCGAAACCTCAACTTGACGCACCCCAAAATGTAATTATCAACCGATGTGAATGATTCGAGTGAAATAAGAAAAGCAGCGAGTTTCCGTGGTAGAGTCACCTGCAAGACCTAGCGGTCACCACTCAACTCGCTCTCACTTAATGTCATAAATAACTTTGTCAATCTGCTAACTTAATAGCATAATTTATCCATCGGAGGACAACATAACGAGCAACTGCGATAATAAACCAGAAAAGCCATGAGGTGATAATAGCTGTCCGTAAATAATGATTGCAGATTGTCGGTCCACACCTCAGCGCGACGGGTCATCGGCAATGTGGCAACCCCAGTCCGTTGCATACTTCGATAATGACGATCCTTTACCTGCAATGTATCTCTTAAACATCTTCTCATATCGGCGCATTGTACCTGACCTGGAGCCATGTTGCTTAGAATGCAATCGGAGTCTAATTAACGCAACTCGGACACGGCTCGCAGCGAGGATGTACCGATTAGACTTCGCCCATTAAGGAAGAACAATCACATCACAAACAAGGAATAGGCAAGATTACTCCCAAGCTTTATGTACGGTATAATCGCTACAGTTAGATATGAATCGTAATGGAATGCTGAATCTCGTTAGGCTTACTAAAATTGATACAGAGTAGTTTGGTTGCACCTGTTGCGAGTTCTGAGACAGAATATGAGTTCTCGGGGTCCGTTAGTGTTTTGCTGGACATTTTGCCACCACACTGTGAAATGGACGCCCGGTGCAGTAAAGGCCGCAAACGATAGCGGCCTCACTAAACTTTACACGACACGCAGTTGTATCGATGTGCTCCCGAGATAGCCCCGCTCTACCATCATTAATTCATGCAGCAATAAATTCAAATTACCGGATTAACAATACTAAGGATACAATCTCTTCTGATCATTGCTGTAACCGGTACCTACATATTACAAACCTAGACGTCACTAGCCAATCTAATTTCAATTCAATCAAGGACATAATAAAGTACAAATGATCGCGAACATGATTGGCAAAGATCTACAGTTTAACAGCGGCCGTTTAAAATCTAACGATGTTTTTATATCCCGGAGTGGCACAGCGGCTTATGACGGAGCCGTAAATAAGACTCGCGAATGTAATAAAATCGACCAGTGTGAAATTGAATCTAATTTTAATAAGCAGGATTTATACAAAAACATTGCTATCAATAAACGTCGCACGCGGGTAGAGCTTGTCGCGTGCTGGACTCACGCGTCCGCGGCCGCGATACGGCGCAATGAAATCCAACACCGCGACGAATCGAACGCTGTCCTGTCGTCTTTGAAATTTCTGCAATATTTCGCCCTTTTCACGCTGATATCCTCGGCCCGTGTCTAAACCGCCGGACATGAAACACAATATCGTCGAGTGAGCTCCATAATTTATACGCACCGTACAGCCGGCGTAGATATTACTTATGTGTAGGTAATCTTAAATTACGGCTCGTTTATCTCACAAAAATGTTACAAGATTTTTCTTGTGTGGGGAAAACTTTGCTGTTTTGTATCTAATTGAGCGTGAGACCACATTCCTGTGGTCTGGGCGCGTGTTTACCTAAATATAAATATACTCGCGAGATAAGCGTGCTCAACGCCACCGGTGACAAATCTTCGAAACGAGTTTAATGTGTTACTACGTTTTAATTGGGAAAGGGCCAGAGCTCTTGACACCAGACGCCCACAAATGGTCGCGATTTGCGTTTATAGTGCAGTAGAGTTTACCCTTTGAGGTTTAATGTCATAATTATTTATTCCAATGTGCGACTTTCGTGCTTTAACAAAGTCTCGTTTTGGTTAATCAGCACCATTTAAGGCATATGAGAACTATTTTAACAACTCCAAAAATGTTGACTGGATTGGAAGGACTCAGGAATATAATCAATGTGAAACAACACAGAAGAGGCTGTTTACGCATTCAAGACAAATAACAGATTGTCGGTAATAGGTAGGTACCTACTTTACGCAATTACCTCGTGAGGAAACATTGTTGCAATCCGAATTACGTGGTGATTAGGTACAAAAATACTCAATTGGGGACGAGACTTGGCGAACATCCAAACCGAAATTAAGAATACAACATAGGTACTCGTTATTGTTGTTTCCAGATGTTTTAGTAAGTACCTACATTGTTACAGCACTTGCTGCTCAGTTACAAGCATATCTTGAGGTAAAGTTGATTGTCCTGTGGCATAGGGTGGAAAATCCAGCGAACGATTTATGCACCGTCTACGATAATGGTGGTATTAATGTAAATTGACACCACTTCGAACACATCTCGAGACTGTGGGAGACACTCACCATCGCCGCTTAAGGAAATATAATATTAACGGCGCAATCACGATATAATAATCTCGTCCTCACACTTTGGAACTCGTCTTCGAGTGACAATAATTAAGTCGATGGCATCAGCTTTCCACCGCCCGCCTCATGTAGTGATAATTTAATACTTTAGTTAGCCATTAGATCCAAACATTATTATTTTATATCTATCATTTTGGAATATCAGAAAGCTATTTCGAGACAAAATTAGACGTTTATTCTAATTTTATTTGAGATATTGATTGATGTACTGCTCAAATTATTATTTGGTAGCCATCTTGATGACTCTGGTTTGACAATTTCAATCTGATTTAGAACCACTAACAAAATTTAATACATAGTATTCATTTAAAATCAAATTATAATTTATTTCTCGATGTTAAAGAACCACAGCTATACATAGGTGCTCGTATTCTCGACGCGTAAAGGTTAAACCGTTCCTTATTCTCTTTAGTAAACAACAAGTGGATACCAGGTTCTCTTTATAGAATTCAATAGGGGTCTAATCTGGCTGTTCTCAAGTTCGATTGTCCCATAATAACAACCTTGTTTATTCGTGTTCTCGTTACGTTTGTTATTCACTCGCTTTCTCCAAAGAACTTTGCAAATGCTATTATTTCCATTATAGGGATCATTACCGCGATATGAGTTACGGCACCGTCTTTAGACGGACAGGGCGACTGTCTCCTTTCGATATTTATTGGCATATAATGGCTTCTAATGAGAGGCTATTGAATCTGCCACCTGGATCTCTTTTATTTTGCGGCCGCTAGGGGCGGGTCCTTGTCTGGATGCTTGCGAATATTCTGAATATTCATCAGTCTGTACCTCACACAACCTGCATCTACCTATGGAGAAACGTAATTGCTCGTTAAGCCCGATCCTCGATTGTTTCTTGATTATCAAAATAAAAGAGATTAACTTTGTGGGAATGAATCGAAAAAGTTTCTGACAACGTTTTTGATTGTTTGTTACGAACCGTGCTATTAATATTTTGTAACAAATGAACCTCGCAATTTTACCGTCCGTATATTCACAATTCGCATTGGGCGTTATAGAGTGCCTACGAGCAATGAAACAGATGATGATATCAACACGGGGTTGCAACAAATAAGTGCATATTCAAATTTATTTAGACCGTCCTCGATAACGCTCAGTATTCCGATCTTTTATTTTCTGAACAAGACAGACGCAAGTGCAATTTATTGATACTGTGTTCGATAACCAGTAGGTACGTCCCACGCGGCGCACAATGATCGCGAGCAAACCAGCAAACATCTACAAGTATCGTTCCCTTCGGAAGGAAATACTGGGCAAGTTCATGCTAAATACACCCCATAAATAGCGGCGGTTATGGTGTCGTAAAAACAAACTCAAGCTGTGCGAACAACTTCTGCAACCATAAACATCATCTCTCGTCGCATACGCGGCTAGAACACCCTTCGTCATTTACGAAAAATGTCGTAAGCTTTCAATTTGTTATGCATTTTGAATAGGAACTTCAACCGGTCAGCGTACAAAATATGGAGGCTTTTTAATTCGTTTTAGGATGCGATGTCAGAGTAAAAGCATATCGCAATAACGTAGGTCATTTTATGTCACTCATTTAAAACTAATCTATAATCATAATACATTATTTAACGTATTTAAAATCAGAAGACTGTGGGAGTGTTTGTATTTATGCATTTTATCGGTTCTCGAATATGAGGGTCAATAATCGTTTATATCGTGGTACCTACGATTTTATTTCATTTGATTAAATTCTCATAATCAGAAATTGTATAAAATTATATGTTTTTATCGATTTAACTGTATAATTTGGAAATTGATAACATGAAAAACAAATAGATAGGCCGTTTGAAGTGGTGAAACCCGGTGTGGTTGTGCGTAATAACTGACATCACCTACAGAGAGGCAACACGTTAGAAACACCTCAGAATATCATTTACTTGTACTAGTATCCGTGAACTATCATCCTGCTGGGTTAATAGTTTTAAAGTATAGATAGGTACATAAAGTAAGCGCATTACACCTACTTATAGCAAATGGTCATTAATAACTATCAATATAATCATATCATTACATACAAGCACTAGAAACAAATTTTAGAAAAGAGGTTTGAATATTTTGGCTATAACATCGGCCATCAGTTTTTTGATTAGGGCCACCCTCCATACTAAATATACCCTATAGCAGATAATAGACTTTCACGCACCTTATAACTTCGGTAACTTCGGATGTTTTTGGCCCTTTCTCCGCCATGCATAAGTCCCATTCCCTTGCAAAAATAACCTGTCATTGTGCTTGTCCATTCTAAGAAAGTAATAGCGACCGGGCGAAAGGTCACTGCGAGACCCGAGTCGTGGACTCGGTACAATTATAACGCGCCCTGAGGCAACGTTTGGCTCATTACGCATTTCAACAGTTTCCTTGGCGCCAAGTCAACGGGAACTATGCACCTGACCTCTGCTGGAAGGAAGGTAAAGCTGATCTCATGGCGATTTCACTCCAAACCCTGTACTTCCTAACTCAAAGTCGTAAAAATGTACCTACATACTTATAACCTTAATTTTTTGTTGTTGTCGTATTAGAAAAAGGCTGATTTAGGTTTGATTTCATTATGCAGATGATGTCAATATCAAATGAGTTCATGTACAATTCCAATTTTTTCTATTTTATTTTTGCAAGAAATCGAACAGATTCATTTAAAAAAAATATACACCCTCCAGTTTTGCTCGGTTCTGTTGCTAATGATAAGGCTAATCTTTGCAAATGAAATGAAATGAAATGAAAGTTTATTTCCTTAGGCTTACAAATAAGCACTTAGACAAGTCATATTTTATACTATTCATTATTATATTGATGTTCACTTCAATTTTTTGTCCACCAGTGGAAGAAGAACGCAAAGTAACGCATTATTGAAGCTGCCGACGAAAAACTAAAGAGGAATATGTTAAAAATACATACAGCCGAAGCTGTATGTATTTTTTAATTTCGTTAACTTAACCGTCAATTTTAATGACTGATTTAAAAAATATTTTGTATTAAGAACGGTCCCGAGGTGGCCCGATAATGTTTAAAAAAATGTTCTCAAAGCATAACTAGTTGTCCCGAAAAATTTAGTGTAAAAATAGTTAGGAATTTGAAATGGGTCTTTAGATCAAACAAATTACCTATTACAATTCTAGATTGAAAATCCACTATTATCATCGAGCGTATATCCATCCATGTGACTACTAATGGATGCAATGTGAATATTTTAAATTATCTTTTCGAACAACTGGTGTGCTTGCCACTAGCCAGGATACTCAGCCTGTATGTTAACGGGGTTTTTCATCAATAAAAAGAATATTCCTGATGAATTTTATAAAATCTCGTAAAACATTTTTTTTTTTTTTTTTGACTAGTAGCTGCCTATGGAATTTTTATTTTCTCCTAAACAGAGCCCATTGCTCCTGTCACGACTCTTCTCTCTTATGGTCTCGGAATTTCGAGAAGCGAGCATAGATATATAAACCCGTTGCTTGTAATTCATTATTTTAAAGCGTTTGTTGACGGTTCTTTAATCAATCTCCCGTAAGTAAGTACCTTTGTGAGATTTCATCATAAACCCCAATTTTGGTCTAATTGAAAAAGGAAAAGCGGAACCCAGTCACAAATTACCGACACTATATCAAGTGTTAAACGGCACTTATCGTCGCCGAAACGGCGAGAGATCATTGACGATGAAAAATACACAATTTGAGGCAATAAATCAACGTCATGGCGTCCGCGCACCGGTAGCCTCGACAAATGTTTCACTTATTATTTATTACTTTCATATAATACTATTTCTATCAGAGGAAGCACTCAATTACGCGGTTATTATACGTTTCAACACGCTATTCATTTTACTATGAAAACTTCCAACATTAGGCTTTTGGATTACACAAAGACTTGACAAGTCTTGTTTGTTTGTTTGCGTGTTCTAGCCGGGTCTGGACGAATTCTGCTAACCAATAGTTTTACTGTGATAAAAGTATCGCAGCAAAATCGTCCATTGATGAAATAAGCTCCTGATCAATCTCTCCGTGGAAATGGCAGCGCACACAATGCGTTGCACACTTTTTGTAATTTATTATCGTGTTTGTTGTATTTTTAACTAGGCAATAAAATAAATGTATACAGGGTGGCACATTTAGAGCGGTCAGTATGGGAAAGTCTAAAACTATAAGACATACGAAGATCTCTTCTAAGGTACAATGTCATCGATTTTAGTAAAAAGAAAAACTGCATTCATACATTTTTAAAAAACTTGTACTCAGCTCGGGAATCGAACCCGGACGTTTTGAAAAATAAAACTAACACTATTTATATTTAAATATTGTTACTATGAAACATGATGTCTAAAATGAATAAAATGCATTGTTTTGTTTGCATATCCTTTAATTTATTATAGTAAATTTTCGAAATGACCACCATTTTTTTCAATACAAAATTCAACACGTATAGGTAACGATCTCACTATTGCGTTTTGTATCTTCAGGTGGTGAATTTGCATTAAAATTGACTCTAACGCTGCTTTTAGGTCTTCAATGGTATCGTAGCTTGTTTTGTACACTTCATCCTTAACGTAACCCCGCAAGAAATAGTCTAGTGGGGTTAAATCGGGTGACCTCGCGGGCCATTTGATAGGGCCGTCCGTACCAATCCATTTTTGAGGAAACAACCATAGAGACAATTTTACGCACCTAAGCGAGTTGAATGTTGTATTGAAAAAAATGGTGGTCATTTCGAAAACTTAGGTACTAAAATAAACTAAAGGATATAAAAACAATACATTTTATTCATTTTACATATCATGTTTCACAGTAACATTTACTGCTTATAACCTACACAATCGATATCTAAATATAAATAGTGTTAGTTTTATTTTTCAAAACGTCCGGGTTCGATTCCCGAGCTGAGTATAAGTTTTTTTTAAATGTATGAATGCAGTTTTTATTTTTACTAAAATCGATGACATGGTTCCTATGAAGAGATCTTCGTATGTCTTATAGTTTCAGACTCACCCATACTGACCGCTCTAAATGTGCCACCCTGTATACATATATCTATCTATCCTATAAAATAGATTGTGTACGAATGCACCCTAACCACTGACAGGTTTCAAGTCTCGTAATTACATGGTTTTGGTTTTATAATATAAAATACTCGTTTCTGCCCGCGGCTTCTCATGCGTTGTTTCTATGAAAACGTTTTAAAGTTATTTCTACCCCATGGGAACTGATTTATAGGATAAAAAGGCGTATTTATATATTTATTAAAGACGATAGAAGTTTATAGTGTAAAAACTAAAGCATTCACTATCATGATATGTATATATTTGATTCTAGGCTTAGGGCGACCACTATGCAACATTTTAGCCCGATCCATTCAGTAGATTTAGCGTGAAGAGTAACAAACATCCATACATCTAAAGTTTCGCATTTATAATATTAGTGATGTTGATAAAAAAGCTTTCTATCCGTAAGATTCCAGTTGTAAAATATGTCTGTATTAATAAAAAATTACTTCAAACTTACGCCGCCACCTATTTTATCTTATTATGAAGTTGAAGAAAGGAAATTTCAAAAATTAAATTGTTCTGTTTTTGATCTTTTTTATGAGCTTTTTTAATGCCTCTGTATAATAAAAAATGTCTCTCTGTGTGTATAATAGTTTTATTTTGTACCTATAGGTTAGGCAGAGATACGAAGTTGCCCTTGGTGGCAACCAAACTCTATCTACTCTATTTAAAAAAAAAAAAAGCCGTGACGTATTATAATTTAATTTACATGTGACTGATTGAAACAAATATTAATGGTTTTTGCGTTGTGACAAATTAGAAAACTTTTTTGCTGTGACGAATTGTTCCCTAAAAATATTTTCGCAGTACCGCCTTAACAGGGGACAAGACACCAATTCACGTCCTGTACTTAATTTTTTTTTTTTGTGAACAGATTATAGTCACCTCCTCTTATCTGTAAGATATGCCTCATGTTGTTTTGAAGCATACAAAAAGCTGACGCGATCTACATTGACGCAAATGAAATTCTTGTGATGTCATAGGTGATGTTCGTTAGTTACTGCTTTCGTCTATAAACACTTTAGTTCTGGAACATTACGAATGAGTATGAGTAACAATTATTTTGAAAGATTTCTATTTATTATGCTATATATGTATGAGGTTGGCATTAGTACCCTTTTTAATTTTAACTGTCTTGACTTAGGACAAAAGAACTGTTGTACAATGCAGACATATTTTGTAGATATTTATTTAATGTAGCCAATGTGTCGGTACCCCCTTAGCGCTGAAACTACTGTCTGATTTAATAAAATATGGTTCAATGATTGTCCTTATAATTTTTTTTATACTTAGGTAGTTGGAGGTACACACTCTCATATACCTAGGGAGAAGTAGGATAGGGAAAAACAGTTTAGCTCTTTAGTATCAAATAAATATCAAAAAAAACATAGGTAGTTTCTACCTTCTTATAAAAAAGAAGGCCTGTCCACAAGTGGGCCTATAGGCTGGCAATGTGATGTAATAAAAAAAACATAAAGCTTAAAGTCGAAACTTCACTTATTTTAAAAGTCGCTTGAAAGTTCATATTTCCTCATTTCAGAGAGCTTGAGCAGTAAGAGTATTAGGTAGAGTTGGCAGAGTTCACATTCTAGGTACAATGTTGATACCTAATTTAAATACCTATTTCGTAAAACAAAGGAACGCACATGCCTCTTATCTGCGATACCTACACTACCTACCAAGTATGCTATGGTCATGGCGTATTTCCTGTTGCATGACACAAAATTGCTTCTGCAAACGGTGCGGAATGTAGATTGTTCCATTATTGCCCAGCCAGGATTTACAACTAAGATCGCGTTAACATTCATACCTACGTCTAATTCAGAACAAGTTCTCTTTGAATCATTTGTAAATTTTTATGTGTTGAAATAGTCATCAGATGTTTTCTGTCTAGGTACTTCTGCATACAATCCCTTATGGTGTTTCCTTCCTTTACAAAAAACTCGTGTTGTATAAATAATCATAATTAAGTAACATGATTAATTATGCAATAGTAAATTAGATATCAAGTGTATATGTATGGAATAAATAAATGAAAAGAGATATTCTTCAATTGTTTTGGTAGAGCCACGGTAAATTTAATTACGAGACACCATTTTCTTTGTATTGTTTTCAATCGTCTATCAACACTACCTAATATCAAGGTCCAATTTATAATGACATGATAATCTACAAGGTTTCCTTGTCGTTCACGGAACCCTAAAAATGTGCAAACTGTACCGAAACAAATTACCATTCATAAATAAGCATACCTACTTAAACAATATTTTAATTACAATCCCGATGCAGCATGTAGCAATGTCAGAGACAGATGGTCAGATTGCGGGCACCCGCGTGAATAATCATATCTGCTATTGTGGTTAATTACATGACCCAGTGGACATTATTAAACGACCGCATATTCTGACAATCCCAAGCATGTAGCAAGCAAGTGGAGTATCTATCTAGGGCTGTCAAAATACAACGAAGCAAGCTAATGCTTTTCTTAGCATAAAACAACGGTCAATTTTCAAAAGTGTAAGCGAATTAAGATGGCTTGAATTGTGAGAGAGCAGTAATACATTTGGTATGTATCTTTCGCTCACCAAATTAACCGATTAAAAGGAAATATTATGTTCAGGACTTCAGTTAAAAGTTAGCAAAGTTTGTGTATATTTTCCCCTTAACACTTTAGATAAGAAAATCAGAATTATGTTAACCTTTCAGCAGGATTATCTTCGGCACAATCAACGCTCGCCTACACGTTAAATTTTCTCTTAGACCCGTGTAACCTTTGAAACTTTTATCGAACTTTCTGGATAGGCGTAGGAGTTATCCGAAATTTAAAAATATGTCCATATGTGGATGGGTGAGATGTTCGATGGTAAACAAGTGGCGCTGGTTAATCGGGTCGGTGACGACGTCGACGCCGATCAGACCTGCCTGCTTCCATATAAGTCAATCTTCCTACTCGCCCCCGCACGCGTCTACTGACGGAACCTCTAAATCTAAACTCTGGGGCCATTTTCCGACACTAACCATATCGATATGTTAATAGCAAAACATGCCTATTTTTGTAACGTGGTTATTGAGCAGTTATTAAATGAAAATGTCAATTTGGCCAATCAGTATAATTTGATAAAGTCACTTCGTTATTTAAAAGTATGATCTCATTTGGGACACTTACATGTTCTGACCAGTAGCTTAGACTACTGCTCATACATTAATATCGCTCTAGTTAAGGTGCTATTGTTAGGTCATGAGCACAAAGAAGTTTAAACTGAAATGCTAAACAAATTTATGCGTAAAGGTCAAAGAGCAATCACCTAACTGAACCTTGGTCTCTTTGGATAGTAAGTGCTTAATTTACAGCCGACCATTTACGTAGATAAGTGGACACCTAACCTCGATACTGTCTATGGCGTCATAGGTTTCGAACTCCATCAATAACTTACCTACCCAGTACCCATCAATGAAAACGTCCAAGTCAGTCAAGCTATATTTGAACCGCTTCAAATACTTCCACAATATTTTATCGGTCATCATTATCTAAATAGGATGTTATGAAACAAAAGGACGTCATTGCGCTGGGCCAGCAGATACCTACGAGTACCTATGGCGATAATATTGCGTATAGAAATGCGTCAATACGCCCCCGAAACACAAAATGACATCTACCTACATTCGAGGGATTATCAAAACAATCATGTAATAGGCACGTAATTGCTGCATACATTTATTGTGTACCAAATAAATTAATAGCCTTATTTATTATACTGGTATGTTTGAACAATCCACAGGTCTGGCCCAACAATCCATAAAGCATCCCCAAGCTAAGCAGAGCTTGTGTACTTACTAGATGACTGATATAGATACTTAATAAAGGTATCTAATATAGAAGAAAGCTACGCTTCTAATCCAGGAACTTGGTGATAATAATAATATATAAATAAAATAAAATATCAGCCCTTTCACAAAAAATAATAAGCACTCAGAATCTTGGACCAGAATGAAATTAGACAAGACTGCGATATCTTTGCCGAAGAATGAAAGTATGCTTGGATGCTTGACTGTTGTATTTCTAATTATGATTTATTTTTTAAATATTCTCAATACTAGTATATTATAAATGATTTTATTATTTGATTGCAATTTTCTTTGTTAATATTTTTTAGTAGATTCTACTATGGAACTGAAACTGTCTTGGGTGTGGGGTGCTGATTTCTATTATTATAGAATAAAAAGAAATTGTTGCGTGCGAGTGTTCACGAGTTTTTATTGAAAGAGAAAGAATGATGAATGAATAGAACGAACACAAGAATGAAGTGAATGAATGGTGTTACAGATAAAAAATAAAATTGATGTTTTAACAGGAACTAAGTAATATTAAGTTAAGGTACATTAATTAAGGAATGGTAAATTTTAATCGAACTGTTTATAATTAAAGAGTTATAATTAAATACTGAATGGAAGCCTGCTTGAAAGTTTACAGATCTACATACCTATCTGCATATCTACAGGTAATTATCTATGTATAATAAAAAAATCTATCTGTGTAATCTTTTGTATTAAGTATATCAGTCATCTAGTACCCATAACACAAGCTCTGCTTAGCTTGGGGCTAGATGATGCTGTGTGGATTGTCGAACATTATTTTATTTATTATTAGAAATGTTATTTCTCAAACCCACACTTATAAAAATCTCCGGTTCCTAAATAAACAATTTGTAAGTGGGGAATTTGCGGAGGCTGTATGTATTAACTGTAATATTTTCATACATTTTCACTCTCTCTAGCTAGTGGGTAGAAGACATATCTATCTGCCCACATAAGGTGTGTAGGTTTGTAAAGGGACGTAGGTAAGGTCAAATCTTAATTTTTAAATATATTACGAACTAGTTTATGCCCGCATTAATTCGTTTATGGTCTATCAATTTACATTTAAAATCATGCTTGCTGTTAATTATTAAGCTGCAAAAAAATTAGGAAATTGTTACTTTCGACCCCTATGATCAGTGCAGACAACCAAAACGGTCGCTCAAGGTCGTTTCGGACATTAGACAGAGCGTTTATTACTTTCCACCCGCCGTTACTTTTGTCCCCGGTCTCCCCTATCTATCAAAACTACTAAGCATATTATATTTTCAGTGTCATTGGAGACTTTCTGAAGACCTATTTCTACTAAGATTATACATAACATAAATATACTCGTACTTAAATAAGAAAAAGTACCTACAAAACAATAACGAGACACCTATGTAAGTTCCCTATCTGTTAATTAATGTTCATAGATTGTCTTACTGGGCATTCGGGGGCGCGCTCAACGTCAGCCCCCGGGATCATTGAGTCCCACACGCTGACATTAAAGTTCACC
This sequence comes from Eupithecia dodoneata, assembly GCA_947044415.1. Taxonomy (NCBI): domain Eukaryota; kingdom Metazoa; phylum Arthropoda; class Insecta; order Lepidoptera; family Geometridae; genus Eupithecia; species Eupithecia dodoneata. The sequence continues at coordinate 6,992,827 of OX345665.1, forward strand.
CCGATCGGGATCAACAGGTAGTTACCATGACAACGCTCCTCCGTGACCTTTACTTATTTCGGCATCGGTTACCAGAATTACAGAAAGATCATTCCGGGATGTGGGCAACTGTGATTATCGATTTTCATTCACACCCACATTGCTCAACAGTTACCGATACCTTCAAACAAAAGGCAACCATAAGCAAGTACATGTCAAGTAGGAGGACGGAGGGCACACGTAATTCTTCGAGCTTAATTAAACTTTAATTATATTTTCAGCAGTTGTTTACTTTGGGCCAATGAGATTGAGACATAGTCATCGGTAGCGTCAGTGTTATTTTGAGTGAATATTTAGAACTGGTTTACGTCTGTTCAACGTCAATCTTGACAAACAGAAATAGACCATGGAGTAAGTCTCTATAAAGGTAACAACGCATCGTTTAAGTTGTTACGTAGTGAAAGGCTATGACCAAACTGTATTTTTAGATGAAGCCGTTGATTTGATTGACCTACGTCACGTCCAAACGATTCGATCTAGTCGACGTCACGGGAGTGCGTGTGCCGGCTAATTGTAGCCTAACTAAAATGGTAACGTAACGGGCGTCCGAGCCGTCAGGCGCACGCTGCCGGCCGCGGCCTGGCCGCGTCGCGCTAGGTACCAAAGCGGAGGATGATTCAGCGCGCAGAGAAAGTGCTGAAGTGGTGGATAGAGCGGGATCCAGGCGCGTGGCGGCGCGATGCTGCGTGACGCGCACAGCACGACGAGCCTCCTCGCCCACGCGGCCGCCCGCGCGCGACGCCCGCCGCACCGGCTCGCCGATATCACAACGCTCGTGCTCCCCGCGCTTTTCGCGCGCCTCCCTTCGTCGTGGCGACGCCGCGCCATTTTCTCGCGCACGTGGGCGACGACGGTGGCGGCAACGAACGAGGGCGCCCGGTACCGACGCCATTAACGCGGCCGTCGTGAATGAACGCCGACCTCGACCGGGTGGCTGGTCCATTGATAGGGCGCGCGCGGACGACGACCGCCGCTGACGGGGGCGGCGCTGCACGCCCTCGCCTCTGTGAGCGCGCTCAGTCGAGGATGTGGCGTTCTCCGTGCGACGACACACACCGCGTGCGAAATCTGTGTTCATTTATCAGTAGACTCCCGTGACCATAAAGTGATCCATCGTGCCGTTTAGAAGTTTCCTATACGTAATGATCTGTGATCGCGTCAATTCGCTAGGACGTAAGTTAGGTTAAGTGCAGGTTGGTGTGGTGCGTGTGTAAGAGTGAGTGCAGTGCGGTGCGAGGAGGGTGAGGTGCGTGTGGAGGAGTGCACGGGTACGAGCGGGGATGCGCGCGTGCGATGCTCTCTGTGCTCGCGATGCGTCGGCCGGAGGACGAGGAGCTGGGCGGGCGCGGCGACGGCGACGAGTTTGTAGACATCTCGCAAATGCAGCTGCTGGTGGAAGCGGGCCCGAGCGGCCTGCACTACGGCGGCCCGCACCCGCCGCACGCGCAGCCGCAGCCCTATGCCAACCCGCCGCTGCCGCCGCAAGCTGCCGCCGCCGCAGCCAGCGCCAATACCTCCGTAGACGACCTCTTCGCCTTTTACTTCCCACCCAACACCATGCACGGTGAGCATCTTCTAGGTATGATGCTATCACAAACCGGTTTCAGACCTACCTATAGCTTTGTCTAGAATAAGTACTTAACGACCTTGTTTGACGACTTTGAATTCGAACTAGATTAGGTAGTTATGTAGATTAAGTTACCTGTACAGCTTCATATTACAATCGAACTTTAAATGCAACAATTCCCGATCCTACTTTGGGAAACTTTCCTTAACACATTGGCCGTCTGATGAAGATTAATTCAGAATTAAAAAAATAGTTATTATGGATTTATTTATTAAGATTCAGCATATCGATCATAGGAATTGCAGATATCCGCCAGAAAAAAATTACTGATTCACTCCAGTCCATTTCAGCATTCTTTACTTCTTATTTTCTGTTGGTGATCAATGTTGTTGATCAAAGTTTTTTTTTAAACTTGACGTAGTTCACACTTCGTGCAAATAAATTATTTGAACAATAATAGATTACGATAGGAAAAAGTACTACCTAGTCTACCTACATCACTTTTCATTATTTTATTCTCATTCGAACAAACTCTACTCCGTCTGGTACAAATAACTACCTACGGTTTTTGTTTCACTTTCAACCTACTCAGTTTAAGGTTATATGTTCAAAGCTCTACTATACTTATTCAAGACAGTTGAATATTTTTATAGGTAGAGTCAATACTAATTGACTCTTGATCTGCTTGATCTTAGTTCTAAGCAAATATATGCCCACGGCCTCGAACGCGTTTTTACTATTTTTCCACAGTTAAAACGACGGATCTAGAATCTCCACTTTATAGGTACTTACTAAAGTTCATAAGGATTCAATAAGCGGTTTGAGCATGAAAATGTAACAGAGTTACGCCGAGAAAACAAAGGCCCTCGACGAGTAACAAAACAACTTCAACTCCACTTCACTTTTAGCACGCGGTAATGCACGCAACGTCGCAAATACTCGTATTTCATGAAATTATTCGGTGGGGTCAGGCTCGCAACACAATATTTCGGATCAGCGTTCCGGCACATCGTTATCTGAACCGGACGGACCTAATCGGCTGCGTCTGCGCGGCCGATATGCTGTTACACAGACGATATAAACATTGCCTCACACTTTGTATCGTTAACATCTTTATTAAGTTACTTGCCTACCTAACGTGATGATTCAAAGTTATGCTGACGTTAAATTTTTCATTTGATTTTTTTATATTGAAAAAAAACTAACACCATTGCGAGCGAGCTTATTTTGTTTTCTTCCTCTAAAGATTTCTTCAAGACACGCTTCAGAAATCAATTTGTTTTTACCATTCCAAATTAGAATCTCGTTTTTCCGTATCCGTACTAAACACAAAGAGTACCAAAGTTCGTGGCTTTTAAATACCAAACTAGCTCAGCAGACACTGTTTTCGAGCGAGAGTGAGACCATAGTTTTATTATTTTGTTTTTACTTGTAAGTACACTATGTTAATATAGGTGTAAGCACACTCGTACTAAATTATAATATGTAAGCAGATACTTAAGTACATATTTGATAAGAATGTACTAAGTACAAGTTTTGTTTTTCTCATTATAAGCCAACTAAATGTACGAGTATGTTCTTTGAGAAATAAAGAATCTTTAAACCGAGAGTGGTGAAAAATATATTAGCAATGAAATGACATAGAAAAGTTAAAAAAATACTTGGTAGATACCTACCAATTACTAATTTAAAAAAATGTCTTCAACCTTTAGATAGGTAATCATTTACATCATAATAACACATTGTCCATACTTCCGTCTATAAGCGAGCTAATATTAATTAAAGGGCCATACAAGAAAAGTTACTTTTACTTATTCAACGCGACTGTGAGCAAAAAATATATTCTGCTCGCTGTTTTTCAGCAGCAAAATCACGGTTTCTAGTTGCAACACAGTAGCAGTTGAAGTGAAAACAGATTTTAACGTTCTACGTCAAGATAAAGAGGCTACCAAGAGTGGTTCTCTGTCTCTAGCTATAGACTACTGAGTAACTATAGCTAGAGACAGAGACTACTCGTAATTCTTCAGAGCATTTGTTTTATCAATCACAGAGTGGCAAATGAAAAAACCTTCAAAGTCATCTTATTTTGTTAGAGAGAGGTGGTAATGTGGTCCCCATTTTGTTTTAAGTCTGTAAAATCACACTAAGCAAGCTAATATTATAAATGCGAAGTTGAGTGCGAAACCGCGGGTAGCTACGCATTTTCCCAATACCCTTTTCCATTTTTTAGATAAGTTCTATCTATAGCTTTAATGAGAACTTTTATTCTTGACCTCTTTGCTTTTGAACATTCAACACAAGATTTCTTGGTATGAAATAGAAAAATAACTCAGACTTCAAAAATCTGCCAGATGCAAAAGAGTCACAGAAATCAATAAAAATATTGTTTGTATTTTTCTTAAGCCAACGCTTGGTAAATGCCTTCTTCTTTATTAAGGCGGGGTGAGGGCCGTAACATTTAATTTATCAGGATTAAAAAATGGAGGGATAGCCAATAACCCCGCCTGTGTGTCTGAAGTGAGATTAAAGGAAGCTTAAAGGCAACCCCAGAGATAAAAATAGAAATACCTAGGCAACTATGAACAGGACTAGATTTTACAAATATAGCAACGTGGGTGAAATGGTGTTGAGTTACAAAAATAGCAATGGCTTTCTCAATATGCAATTGCGTCTTTGTCTAGACAGCAGACCACAACGAGACAATCTAATCTCAAAATAGAAATCAAAAAAATCAATAACTTTTTTGTGAAAGATACAATGAGCTTCTAAATCTTTCTGGAGGCTTGATAATTACCTAGATACCTGCTTTTTTATAAATGTTTGACATTAATGTGGTATCGAAGGAGCTTGAGTGAAGAACTCGGACTGAGACGAAGTTTGTAAAGTGGATGGGTAAAGTGTAACGAGGTATTCTTCCTCGCGCCATTACATTTTGTTACGTCCACTACGTTCAAACATCTCAAGTGGCACGGCGGCACCCAAAGCTTGGCGCCTACAGCGATTGCATCAGTGTTTACCAAGTGCTTCTAGTATAACCATACTGATACTGTCAAAGCACATCCTACGCCATTCGCGTCACATCAGAACAGTCGGCTCCTCAGAGCCCACATGAGGCCATTACACCTTTCTGGAAGTTCCCAGATGTGTGATAGCATTTGCTTTGAGCCACCGCACTTGGCACCGGGGGCACGCACGTGTCTTTGTGAGCCGCACGCCGTCTCACATCATCACAAATAAATTGACCATATAGCCTTTACCGGGCTTTCTTCTATCCGCACCGTACCATCGAAAGAAGCTCTTTGCATCGCCGAAACGTCGACAGAATTTATACAGTAAAGTAAAGTATGTCTAGTCCGATTGAGATTCATAAGTTTTCCAAAATAAAACTGGATAGATGAAAGATTTGCAAAACAGCTACCGGCAGTGCTAACGATGGTATCTTCAAAGCGGATCGAGTTTTTGGCCACACCTGTTTAAAATGTTAGAGGGACACAGAAGCAAGACTGTTTCTCCTAAGCTGCAGTTATAGCTATATAGTTGCTAATCTCTAACAGGTTGTTTATTGTCAACGATACCTCAACAACAGTTTTCCATTTAGGTACCCAACCCAGGACATATTCGTATCGCTGCTTGTTCAGAACAGATAGGTTCTAACAGTCGGGCCATTGTTTCGCTGCAATTTTCCCTGGAGGCCGTCAGTGTAGACGCACCTGTGCCCAATGATGGAGAACAATTGCTATCATTAGTGACCATCGCGGTCCGTTGAGCCCACACGATACATACTCAAAACAGTCGCAACGACAATGCGAGTTTATTTTAAAACCAATAAATTATCGCTAATGCCCAATTTGCGTCGACTGGTTAACAATGCGAGTTCCCGCAATTACTTAAACGCGTGTAACTGCGTAGTCGATTACGATACGATCTCGGCTCCGCTAGCCAAGCCCGGTCCACTCATTGTCTCACTCGATACATGCTCTGCAATTATTGTATCGATTACAGCTGACTCAGGCGATTTCGTTTCGAACGATTGACTGCGACCATAAAACATTGTCTTATGCAAAATAGTTCTATAAGCACTTGCTTACAAAGTTTATTCACGTAAAGGCAAGACAAAAAATTTGATACCGGTCGAGAGGCTAGCTAGAGAATGATACATGAGTCTTTACTTCGGTACACACAATTAGAGTGGCGATAAAACTATATCTAGGTACCGTCTTGGCATAATCTTGCTCCTGAATCTCGGACATGTCTGATTTTTGAACGTGATTTTAAAAATACCTCTAGCAAGCACTGAGTCAGAGATACCTAGGTACCTATGCCAGTGAGATTCGCATCACGCGTAGCAAAACAGCTTCTGGAAATTACAAAGAACAGGTAAACGGCAGTTAGCGATCTGTCTTCGGCCGGAAGTTAGTAACGAGTTTAGCTTTTTATTATTTTGAAGAACTAGTTTTGTGAATATCTGAGTAAGTTTTTTTTTTCTTCTAAAAATGTTGTTTCACTGTTGGCCATTGCGTGTTCTTGCATACCTATACATTAGTTTAACAACATAGCCAGTCAATGATAAGTGGTATCAGCAGAAAGGAAATAAATATCAATTATTAAGCAATCTAATAACATCAAAATTGAATAAGTTACCTACAGACCCTACAGTTGACAATGTTACACTCAGATACCTATACTACATATTTTGAAGGTAAGTTCACTTTGGTTCAGTTCAGATCTTAATCAAAGATGAAATTCCTTCGAGCGCGAGAACTTCAGAATAGTTTAGGTACGTGATGTGTCTACTAGTCGTTTGAAAGCAGATGAAAATAATGTAATAATTTCATCTTCTGGGAAAATGTTTTTTTTATTTTATTCTATTAATATTTGTGCACGATTTAGACTCATCTTCCCTGAAACCCGCACAGAACAGAAATCGTATCATATAACAACGCAAAAGATACTTAAACCCAGATATCAATCCGAAAAATGTAAACTAAATGATTCAGTAGCACACGTAGGTAACACCTCATCAAAAAACATTTTACGTTTATCTTCAGATATTTTTTAGAGCCGAGAAGACGACAATTTAATAGTGGATATCGCTGTTGTAAAACTGGATGAGAGCCAATGTTTGACCTGTTTTAAGTTTTGTGCAACCGTCCTATTTTTCTAAACTAAAACTGAAAAGCTTGCACGCGACACCCTTTCCAGAATGCGGGAATTTATCGAATCTCTACACAGACCTTCCTTGTCCATATTCACTTTATACTAGGGACTATTGTTACAAGCTTACACACTCACGGATTCATCTTGTTACTTCCCCAGGAAAGCAATCAACAGCGGTTAAAAAAACGGACACATTAATTGATGGACAGGAGCGAGGCCCTGACCGCCGTCGGACAATTAAGGCACCATAATTACTCGCGTAGTCGAAAATTAAAGGCCAGAGTCGCCTTCGAAGACGTAACCTTGTCATGAGATCGCCACAATATAGTGTTGTTGTTATTATCTAGAGATGACATGCCATCAGTCTTAAAAACTCATTAGGCGCGACGCGGAACGTTTCTGCAGACTTCCGGGTGTTTCTCAATGATGACCCACTTTTGTGGCTATATCTATGTTGCTTCTTTAATTATTTCATGCTTAGATTACTCAATTGTACTGGTACCTGATAAAACTATCGGTGATTTTTTCACTGTTGTGTTATGCTGATGAAGTATGGCAATATAATATTTACTGAAAACTTCTGTAGTTTATAGCCATTCCATATGTGTCAAAGCTTCATAAAATACAAAACAAGAGTTTATTCTAAAAATCTGCCATTTTCAATACCCTGAAAGTTACTAACTTTTGTGTCCTTATCGTGATGTAAACATGTTTAGTTTGGTAGAACTTATGCCAAAGGGTAAGAGGTAGGTAAAACTAAGCGCAATGGTATGGTGGTATTTTTAACCCTTAACAGCATCCTAGTTACCATATGGCATACGATCTGATGCAGCTGTAAAGAAGTTTCTTCTGAGAAGCAGTTGCAACATAAAAAACAAGTCTGCCACTTTCTAACTCGTCCAAACTAATACTAAAAGCGTATTAAGTTTGAGCTCATAGTGTGTCTGCATCGGGGAGAAAAAGTAGCATATATTTTATTCAAGGCCTAGAACCTACCTAAATTTCAGCCGCTGATATAGATAAGAAAGCTGATATTTCTAACATTAGCCGTCCAATATTATATAGAAAGTCGCCACATGTACCTTCTTAGTACCCCGAATTTTAACGTAAACAACCTATTAAAAATACTTAGCTAACTAAGTACCTACTCAAGCAAATAATGTTAAAGTACTTACATAGTTTTACTTAAAAAAATGTTATAAGAAAATTAAAATTCTCAAAAATAGGCTTACCTTCTAAGTAAAATACATACATATGTACTTACCTACCTCACCGATTGATCGATCTTAAACGTTAAGTATCTTTTAATCTGTTTGCTCTGAATACCACAGTTCCTTTGATAGTTTGCAGGAACCTACTTCATGGCAAAACCCGTTCGTTTGGGGCAGGCATGTTGTTCGTGTGTGTGCTAGTGAGGAATAACCTACATTAAGACATTTAAAACGGGATATTTACCATGATTAGATTTTTGAGTTTTCCAATATTTCGGCACAGTTATAGTGGTAACGTTCGTAGCAAAAGACAGAAAATGAGGGTAGATCAGTATGTCTACCCATAAAAACGAACGCGCAGTTATTCCGTGATCATGGCCATGGCGCATGAAACTGTGCCGAAATATTGGAAAACTCAAAAATCAAATCATGGTAAATATCCCGTTTTAAATGACTTTAGTGTTAATAATAATGATTGTTTAAAAAATGTAACCCGCAAATGTCACTACTACAACTAGTCATGCTTTAATCGTACATACCCGGGTTACCTCGTCAGCCAATTTTATAATTATAAGCGACATCATAAGTGAGTCAACTGGTTGACCGCAAGTGGCGTCCTATATCGTTGATTATTTACGGGTTGGGTTGCAAGCAACTGGTAATTGCGGTCGGGACCTCTGCACACCGCTCGTTTATCTAATTAGCGTCCCGCCGAGTATGAACGCGAGTGATTGTAGCCACGTGCTTAAACTTCCCTGTTTCACTTCTTCCACTAGTGGAAAAAAAATGAAGTGAACTGAAAATCACAAAATTCCTTAGTTCTTATCATTAGATACATAGTATAAAACAAAGTCCCTGATTCTCGATGGTATTGAGACGCTGCTGTCGTTCCATTTTTGTAAGGGATTTGCGTAGTACCTTGTCCGCAAGGTGAGCGGAGGCGTTAGACACTACAATTAGGGCTCCGTTGAGAAGATTTTCCAGAAAACGTAAAATAACTAATTAACAAGACTTCTTCACGCGAGCCGTGTTATGACGCCCAAACCCCCTCCGTGCCTAGACCCCCTATACCCCACCATAAAAATCTTATAATGGGTCTCTTTGGGATCTTATTGAGAAGTGAGGATTCCAAATTTGACTAATTTTCCAATCATTGCAATGTTCCAGCAATTCATAATTACCCACCAAATTTTTATGTGTCACTCGCTCTGACCACGACAGATACTAATGATTTGCGGTAGAGGTCTTGCCTTCTCATTCTCAACCAAAATAAATAAGCAAGTATCTATGCAGTTCTAACAATATTATAATTTGTTAATATTAACGACCATGCCATGATGTCATAGTTAAAATGAACCAAGACGCCTGTACTGTAAGCGTTATGATAGCCCCAATATGCAATTTATGATCTCAGTAAAACGTTACTTTGATAGAGGTACCAATAACATACGACCATGTTTATGAATTGATTTATGAACAAAGGTTAGTTATTAGATGCTGATATAAAACGAGGATAATTGCTTGCTTATAACTGTAAATTGTACAGCCTCGCACCAAGTGGGCGGGATTGCCAAAAGCGATATCTTAGTCAGTTTTGCACACGACATCGACGCTGCTGCAAAAAAACGGAGAGCATTAGATGAGTCAAATTTCTGAATGTAGAACTTATGAAGCTAACGGCAATGATTTGATGTGTTGGCGGAGACAATGCCTCTAATCCACGGTTAGAACTTGCAGACCTTACCTTGACTCCTACGCTTCAGTACTCCTTTTACTAAATTAAACCTTGCGCGTGTTAGTTGCTTTGACAACACTCGAACACAAGGCATAAGCGCAAATTTTCAGTCTTGTTTTTAGACCTATATATAAAACGCAGAAATGACGTAGAAATATTGGTATTGAGAAATATTTCGTGCGAAAAAAGTTAGTCGTTACATACTTATCGCAAATTTGCGTAGTATAGTTTGGCACTACATCATAAACTTAAGTTATATTAACGCTTTGAGTGCCCACGACACGCATGATAGAAGACAGCTGTTGTAGTGATGGCTGGGCATTGAATGCCTTAATGAAATGCAGTAGGTAAAAATACCTTCATATATTATGATGTCAAATGCCTATTGTACAGAAGCATGGATTCACGCCATGCGGTTTATTACACAACCGAGCAGTTTGTTATTGACGTTTCGGATATGGTATTATTCATGAGGAATAGCCTCCGAGCTAATGAATGAATGGGCCACGCTCGCAGCTCCACCGCCGCCCACAGAAAGTTCATTCATAACTCAGCCCTGCGTGGTCGCGGGCCTGCGCTCAATGTCAACTTGCATCGTCAACACACCAGACTCACTTCCTTTACATATCCGATAGGTAGGCATCTCTTATTGCTGTCTCTGTTATAGTACGTCGATATACGAAAGACGAGTAGGCAGGCACTTTGTAACGAAATTACTGTTAAGTACAGGAACGCAAAAGGTCAGGATTTTCTATTCACACTAAATGTCAAAGTTCACCAGAAGATTCCGACCGGGAAATCATAAAACGATGACTGACATAATCCCATTTACACAAATTGGCCACTAACTTATCTTACAAAGGTCAGAAACAGTAAATAAATGGCAAAGTTTATGGGGAATTAAAGGGAATCGCAGCAGGAGTTGCTAAGATGAATGGCAGAGGTACTCGTAGAGGAGGGGTGTAGGGTGGGTGTGGAGGCAGCTCGGCGCGGGCTTGTGGCCATGGCCAGGGAATGACGTCCGACATTTAGCCGGCGCATGCGTACGGCGCGGTCTGGGTTCAAGGACGGCATCGATCGCTGTTACTCGCGTGGCGCCTGGAGCCATGGCCGGACGCTGCTCTTCACCTTAACCAGGAAATCGATGCTGAGCCTCCTCAATGCCAGGGGCGGTCGAGAGCCGCTCCACGCCAACAGAACAGCTGACAGCGGATAGGGCATTTCATAGAACGAAAATGGGAGACATGGGAATATTAGGCTTCACTCATACAAAAGGCATGATTTTCGATTAGACAGGATTACCGATTAGTTACCTATAAAAATCTTTAGTTGCAATAAACAACAAAAGTCAGACATTCGGATATATCGAAATAATGAACCTGGTGCTGTACCCGCTCGCACAATAAAAGGAGTGATGATGCATTGTCCTGAGACGGGAACGTGTATGAGGTTTCTATTTTTTCTCGCAGTTGATTGCGCGCGTAATCCGCCGTAAATAAGAGACGCGTGCGCACCTCTGATTACATTACAGACGAACACGCACGCGGAGAACCGTCGAGACGAATTTATAGGACAAAGATATATACTAGGTAAAAATAAAACCAGTCATGTGCTAGTCGACTCTCACACGAATGGTTCCGTACCATCGTAGGTACATTACAATTTCGAAAAAGTTACCTAAAAAACTAATCTAAAAAATTATAATACTCGTAACAAAAGGCCATCATGACGCGGTCATCCAACCAAATACTGAATGCGCCCGACGATAATACTGGGTGAATTGAATTGTGCGGCATTATTTTATTCATTTAGGGTTAGCAAACTGTGCATAGTAATCATATCAAAACAGCTCTACAAAAGTCTACGAATATCTAGGAGGTATTAGCTATTTCGAATTATTAATAATATCTCTTCCATATTCGATAAAATATTATTTACAATGTTTACATTAAATGCATATATTATACTTACAGTTTATACTTAAAGTTTTTATAGTATAAAATGTGACTGCTCCTAATGTTTATTGCGTAAGCCTAAAGAAATAGTTTATTTCTTTTCTGTTAAATTGATATCTGAAAATCTGAATTCCTATGTTACCATTTTCTTGTCAACATAAATCATCAACATAATGGTATTATTTTCTTATATTTGATATTAAAAGGCTACTCCAGTGCAATATGTGTGCTAACGCACTGATTGCAAATGTAAGTGTCGCGAGCGCGTGTCAAATCGCGATGCGAAGCCCACGCACAACGCATGCACAGATGCACGACAGGGCATGTACCTACTGCCTACTAACTAAGTGGGAACATCTGCACTGTGATGTTGCATCAGACACTACACCGTTCGTGGACTCACACCATCATAAAGAAATAGATATTATAGATAGATAAATTATTAACAACTTCAGACACATACAAAATACAACAATTATACAGTACACAGGAAAACAAAAACATGAAACAGGTGGCTAAAAAAAGAAAAACAAACAATGATGAAATTAAAGTATGGGTAAGATGTCTATGTGTGCTGCAGTAGTTAAAAAGGCTCAGCGTAATATTTTGCTACAGAAGTAAAAAAGAAAAGTACTAATTTCCAGTTCGTAATATTTTGCCAGACCTTTTGAGAACAAGCAGAACAAGAAATAAGGGAATTTAGCAGTTGGAGGCAGTTAGATATCAATAGTAGTTAGATATCAAGTATTTATTTCAATTATATTCGTAGTCAGCTATCATACTCTGCTCTATCAAATCTAAAGTAGAATATTGAGTGCACTACTTTGTATACAACTTGTTGTTAGTATGCAAGTCGCAATTTTTAGGGAACCGATCCATATTTCTATGCGTGTGCATAGAAATATCAAAAAACATATCTAATAATTTAAAAAATATAGGTTTACAAACTTACAACGCTAAGAGGCGACGACGTGGAAGGCCCAGGATAAAATGGCGTGACGAGCTCGAGGCACATTTTCCATCACGGCCTGTTGCAGCATTGGATCGCGAGGAGTGGAAGGAGAAAAGGGAGGCCTTTGCCCAGCAGTGGGACATTAATGGCTAAAAAAAACTTACAATGTTGCAGAGAAAGTTATACATTATACGATATATAACAGTCACAAATTATATTACTTTAAGTACGATCTTTGTAATACTGCGAACCTTTACACCTTATCTAAGTGAACAAACAATCTAAGACAACACTTTATTTCCTATTTTTACTTAATTTATGTAATTTTAATTTTGTGACTTGTCCAAGAGTCCTGTAAGGTTTAAATAGGGAAATAAACCACTTTGAAATCTCATGTAGGAAACGTAGAACCGAAAGCAGTCAAACACTAACTAGGTACTTGTAAGTTTTATAAACACATCTAAGTGTATGTCCGTACAAAGAAAATCTATTCCGGTAGTAATAGCCATCATTTATTCGTTCCAACGTCATACATCCCAGAGTTATATATAGGAACTTGCCTCGATTAATAAAATATAGCCTTAGAAGTTCAGTATTGTCATGCCACCACCTCATATCCATTTATAACCCAGCTACGTGATCAGTATACACCCTTCTGACTGATTCTTAAGAAGAACCATCAGGTTCAAATACATATTTATATCAGAGTTATATCAATATTGCTAGTTAAAAATTATTTTCTCAACACGCGTCAGAAGATAGGTATTAAATGTTTATTCTGTATTGCAATGTGTGCGCGCCATTCATGGAACCGGCACGAGGAACCAGCAGCGTGGTATGAGGAGGGTGGCGGCCCCAGCTGGTGGAATGGGTGGGCCCTCTTTATGAATGAGGTTGTACGTCATAGGCATCGATCGCCGGCAACCCGGCCCCGGCAAAGGTTACCGCACAAGGGCAATTCAGGTCTATCAACAGGTGACCGGTTGACGCACGCCGCCGGTAGGGAGGCTTTTAAATTTTTGTCACCTAAATGTAATGACGCAATTCTGATAATGCAACCTGCGTTATAAACCCTCATTTATCCAAGCGTAGGTAGCGTTATCTAACAGCATCATTCGTTAAATATATCAAAGCACTTGCGTAAAGTACTGTCAGTATTACACATTCTGTAATCAACAATATTTGAGAGTAGAGTCGAATAGCTTTTCGTTAAAGCCACGCCAATTGGATGGAAATCGAATCTCGAATTTTAGTAACGCTACTACTTTGCTTACACTCATTTACAGCTTGATGGATTCTTAATGCATTCAGTGTCCAGCCTAAGCGGCGCAACCCACAGGGCGGGCGGGTCGTAGCAAGTAGGACTCCGTCATTGGCAAAGAAAGTGTTAAACAAGATAAAATCAACGCGAAAATTCTACTTGATGACTAAAAAGTCACGCAAGTAGCTCGTGTTTATAAAGTTCAGTAAACCTAAAAACTAGCCTCATTTCTGCTATTTGCAGACGCGATTAGATATTTAGAACAGGAGGTGTTAATGTGCCTGCCTACCTAAGTCTACAATCTTTGACTTTTTGACGCCTCCTACTGAACTGCTGTTTTTCCTAATTCGTGTTTTAGGATTCTTGAATAGTCAGCAATATCGTCATCGACCTGCATAGATAGGTACTGGTCGGATGGCGGATATTTCGATCCATAAATTCTACCCGAATATTTCCATAACGTTGACCTGCTTTAAAAGTAGTAAACAACCATACAAATGAACTGCGTGATATTTTCATAAACCAAGGCTCCCCACAAGCCCCTAGCACTTTATTTATCAGGAAATAAAGCTGGGAGTAATCGTCGTGCGTCATAATTCCCGGGCGTCTGTGGGGTGGCATGACGTCAACGCACCCCTAAACCAACCCCTCTCGTTCTAGGAACTATCCATACAAATTACGTTAAAAGTTCCATACGGTGGAAAATAACGTTAAATAACATTGTTTTTATAACTTTAGATTTAGATGTTGTGTACATTTTGTATTGTGATTTTTATACTTGCTGCGCTCAGTGTTAGGTACTCTGCCACCAAGTTCCACTATAACAAGTATTATAATGCTTTTAGCTAGGTTTAAACGGATAATGGTTATTTTATTTTCTGAAGTTTTAAGATTGTCAGAAAGATTAGGTACATAAAATTATTTGTACTAAATGGATTTCCATAGGGATATATTACCCATATATAGATAATTATCATCATCTTCCTGAATGGCTCCATCAATTGCGTAAACGAGATAACACAAGGCCTATATCTACCCATAGACTCCCGTAAAATTAATCTATGCTAACAAACGCCATCGACGTAGAAGCGAATTACGTAGAGCAGACGATTACACAGAAACTATATGAGGCGAGATAAACATTTTCACTTTTCATGGTGTTCGCACGTCAGAGTCCGGGATGATAAATCTGGATTTAGATTTCGAGTGTTTGACGCGCGTAATTATTAATCATGGCACGGCGACACGCATGATGCGGTGGACTAAGGGCGCTTTCACACAGCGGATCCGTTTTTACAGGGCCGTTATTTACAAATCCTTCGCTACTGGGAACAATCGTTAACTGGATCCGGAATACAGTCGGGCGTGTCAACTCACTCCTACAACTACATACGCACGGAAAAATACGGATCCTGTAAAACGAATGTGTGAATGCGCCCTAATGAACCAGTATTATGTACGTACAGACGATGCCAAATCTACATTACTGTTCAATTAGTTAATTCTATAAGTGTCCGCTTTGTCGTTCGCGTCACTGAGTAATTTCGCCATTATTGGATAATGATTAAGGGAGGGCGATGCCTGATAAGTCATGTTTGGAAACGTTTGCAACGTGGCTATAAAGCTTTTCCTTTGAAAATAGATACTATACCGTTCCCAGAATGATCCTTCGAACAAAAGCACCGATGATCTATCATAATAAATGTTGATAAAGACAGTAAAATTGATAGAGCAGTATCTCTTTATGAATTGTAGCCTATGTGTTATTCTGATATGTAAGCTATATTATTGTGAAGTTTCAACAAAATCCATTCAGTAGTTTTTGCGTGAAAGAGCAACAAACATCTTCACAAACTTTTGCGTTTAATATATTAGTAGGATTCTATAGAGAAAGAAAAAGGGCTTGGGTGAGTCAGCGGCCACGAACGCGATATAACGTAACTCTGGGTATAAATAGAGCCGGCGGCACGGTATCGTCACCTAGAATTGCATTCGCAACATAGTGCGGTATTCTTAGACATGGTTCACGCTCGCCAAACGATACTCAAGACATTAGTGCCAGTGTTGCCAGCGTTCCAGCTTTTACCGGATAGATTAACCTGAAAATCTCTACCTACATTATGTACCTTTACCTGAAAATCTTGCAGTGTGCTACAGAAGTCACTTTTGGTTGCTGATTGACTTTAGATAGAAACTTACATAACAGCTCTCCACAGGCCGTGGAAAAGTTTAATGTCTTTGAGGGCTGATATTTTTTTTTTTTAGTTTGGGAGTGTTTTGGGTTATATTCAAAATCAAAATCCTTTATTTCTTTAAGCTTACAAAATATGGACTAGACAAGTCAAAAATAATAAAAAAACCGCGTTTTGTTAATAAGTACCTAGGTACTAACAAAGTCTCAATCAATATTTATTTGTTTTAGATCAAATTAAGGTTTATGGTTTAAAGTTTAAGATATTTATAAAAAAATAAGCTCCACAAAATAAGCTTATTATCAAATTAAAGAAAGCTGAATACCATCCGAGTACGCATTGATACAAAAAAAGTTAAAAGTTGGCAACAGTGCCAACAGGTCGACACAGTTAAACCACTTTCTATTGCGAGACACCTCATCATGCCACAATGCAAGGCAAGTGTTTATTCAGTGTCAAATTGTCAAAGATACGTTTACGAGGGCGTCAGCTCTCGTTAGCAACTGCTCAGTATCATGAGTAGGTCAGACAATAAGTCAACAGTCAATAAATAAATAAATAATGCTGGACAATTCACACAGCATTATCTAGCCCCATAGTAAGCAGAGCTTGTGTTATGGGTACTAGATAACTGGTATACATAATACAATACATTACATAGATAGATATTTTTTATTATATGTAAATAGAAAACGACTAGAACACCCGGAACAAATATCTGCAGCTCGTACACACAATTGTTCCGAGGCGGGAATCGAACCCGCAACCTCCTGCGTCGCAGGCGGATAACAACAGTCAATAACACCTTATTCTTATTCAATAATTACTAAAATTATATAAAGCTGAATACTCATAGCTATAAAGTTTATAGTATAAAATTTGACTTGTCTAAGTGCTTATTTTGTAAGCCTGAAGAAACTTGAATGTACCTACCTAGTAGTATAGGACGCCCTCCACCCAGGAGATCGATCTGCGAAAGACTGCTGGCAGATGATACATGTGACAAGCTGAAAATAGGGTGCTATGGAACTCATAAGGAACAATCACAGAAAAACTGACCTTCTTTAATAAACATAAGGTAAAATTGCCCAAAAAGTAAATAAACTGAAAAAAAATATAATTTATGTGAGAAAGAAGTCCAGTTTTTGTTTCCCCGAACCTAGTATTTTTATATCTGTACCCAAACTAAAGAATTAAATTTCATTTCTTAAGAGGAATTAAAACATAAGGAAAAAGTACTTTAAAGAGTGGGATCCAGCGGGCTGATGAGACAAGACTTTAAAAATATATGTAGATACAAATTAAAAGTTGTTTTGGTATAATGTCAGTAACCCCAAGAATCCTAGGCTGGAGAGCGCAGCACACGCCACCCACCGGCCGGCGGCGGCGGCGCCGAGACAAACCGTGGGAAGATGCAAACTAAACTGTTTGCACCTACTCCACTTCTCAAGAACACTCGCTCGGACATATCATGACACTCGACAGACATACCGCTCGAGCATTAGTCAAAATAATAACAACGCACGGAAGCTTCGTCACATGACACTTGGCTCAATAGCTGCAAAAATAATTGACTGCAAACACTTTGCGTGTGAAACTTTCCAATTCAATATTTCCCAAGACTATTTTCTTTAATTAATATGTTTCACAAATAAGTCAGGTCAGGTATGCATTAGAACGGAAACCAGCGAGGAGAGTCGCGTGATTCCACTCAAGAAAGAAATAGCAGTGCGATGGAAATAGACAACACGTAGTAGGTATTTGAGCACCGCAGAAATAGAACCCCGCCTCCGGACTCCCGAACCAAAAGCAGTCAAGTTAATAATAGAACGAATCCCGCAGGGACGTTTTCATCCAGTGATTCACCTGCTGAAAACTCGATTGTTCACTATACGTCAATCGGTTGCGTGGTGTTTACGAGCAGAGCTCGACGGTCGGTAGCATCAGCTGACGTCCAGGAATAGCCCTGACATCGCGGCCACGCTATGCCGCTTGCGCCCGCGCACCCACAAATAGCGTGCTATAATTAGACGGCGGTGAAATCGTGGGTTTGTTATTTTTCTTTATCGTCGTCCGTTACGCGATAATTGGGTTAGCTCGGACGATGCATGTGGGCCTGCCCGTCGGCGCGTCGGCGTCGGCGTGTCTCGGGCCCGTCGGCCAGCGCCATGCCATTGTCCTGGAGCTTCGCCCGCGCCACCACACCACCACACCACGCTTCTGCTCCCACATCTTACTATTGCATAAATTATCTAACAACGGGCCTCTACTCTACTGTTTACAAACAACCTATAAAATAACGCGCTATGCACTGCAGTTTAGAATTTGTTTAATTTAGAAATTGTTTAATAGCTAAGTAAGCTTATGTATTTAGGTACCTACCTAAGTTACCCTACCTAACCTACCTGACATAGGGTGGACATTCATTTGGAAGTTTATTTTTCAAAAATAAAAATAAAATCTACTTACCCAATTTATTGGGTTATCTTTATTATCATACAAAAGGACTATTCTTGACTCTAAAGTACATAGTTCAGAGTTCCAATTTTAGTGTTATCTATCATACCATGATAACAGAATTTTTTTTTACCTAAAATCCCAAGATCACCAGGACATTTAGTACCTACCCACAAGCGCCACTTACCTGTGTGGTAAGTGGCGCTTGTGGGTAGGTACTAAAGGTAGGCACGTGAAACCATGGATTTATTGCGAAAACAATTTGATGAAATGCGCAAGCAATATTCCAAGTCTGAGTCTCATTGCACGAGCTGAATTCAAACTCTTATCTCCCTAATATTATAAAAAAGCACTCGGAATCGTTTTCAGAGAACTTATTTATAAGCGCAATCTTAATTCTTACAATTAAATCTCTCGTCAGTGAAATCAAAGTCTAAAGCACCGACTGTTAAGCTTCAAACAAACAAAGCCTATTACCTTGAGCCATAGTCCAAAGCAGAGACAGAGCATTGCGAATACTCTTTGTCTCCCCAGCCTGCCAAGCTAGTCATCATAACAAATCAAAGCATCAACAACGATCTGATTTAGCTATAAACGTACAGTCTTGTATTACCTTGATCGTGTCGAAGGTTCGGGTCGCGCCCACTCGCAAAACCTACACCAAACATCTGGTAATCACACCACAATTAGTGCCTGATGTCGTAAACTACGATAATGAATCTCTCTAATCATTGCCTTATACGAGGTGATGAATTCATAAGACTTTGAAGTGATGTTCAAAACTCACATCGGAATATTAGTACATACCTATCGTATGTAAATTGATGTCGAGAAACTTCAATGGTTTTATATTCTGCTCAAAGTTTAATTTTCAAAGCATCATAGAAACAATCCGGAAAAGGATTGTGGGTATTTTCTACGGTTTATTTATTTATTCATTTAAGGAAAACTTACGGCTAAACACAACAAAGCAAAAACTAATGTAGGTATAAATATAAAGACGGCCAAGGGGTTTGCAGTCTATCAAAGCGTATAATAAAAACCTCGTCTAATAAAAGTCTCGATGGTAGAGTATTTTCCTTCCACGTGTTTCGAAGCCCCTGCCTATCGTGTATTGTATAGAATAATGAATTTTTATATAACGTTATTTCGGTCACATATTTAGCAAACAACCTACACAATAAATTACCTTTAACCTACTTACCCAAAAACAAAACTCTCAACTGTGTGCTCTACATTTATAAAATGTTCTTAAATATTTTAATAATAAACGTCATCATAATTATTACCAAGACATAAAAAGATACTAAATATGAAAAGTATTTTCATTTACAAAATTCGTCTATAAAATCAAGCAACATAAAAGTAGCGTTAATAAATTGCTCACTCAAAACGTCGGACTAAATGCAGCGCAAGTTCAGAGTTCAAACGTTCGAACGCAGCAAAGCGATCGTTCGAAGCGAGCGAGCGAATGTTGTCGGTTGGAGGTGCTACGCGACCGCATCGAAGGCTGTCGCAGGCACCGCCGCTGAGAACGACGGAGCCAGGGCACGCGCCAGGCGGGGGGTGGTGGGGCGCCGGGGGGCGGCGCGGGCGGTGGGCGGCGTCGGGCGGTGACGTCAGCTCTGGGGGGGCAGCGAGCCAAGCGATTGGCGGAGATGCGCGCGCCGCTACCGAATATGGGACCGGTGGTCCATTGATAAAAGTGCGGTGCGGGGTCGCGCGGCGCCAGTCCCCTTCGCACAGCCGCGCGAGAGGCCGTTTCCACGCTGGCGCTGTTCGTGATTCCGCTCGGGCCGTGGGCCGAGGAGCAGGTGGTGCCGGACGGGATGGGCACGGACGCCGACCACCCGCCCGGGCCGCACCTGCTCTCGCTGGCCGACATGGGCGCGCTCGGCTTCGACTGCGCGCTGAAGCCGGCACCGCTGCCCTCGCTGGGCCAGATGCCGGCGGACCTCAACACGCCCGTCAGCACATCGGATCTACCCGCCTTCTTTCCCAGCCTGCTCGAGCCGCCGCCGATATCAGGTGTGTGTCCGCGTGAGCACGCGACCCCAACTACCTACCGTAGGCGGATTCGCCCCCGCGCCGGCCGCCGACCGATAAACTTGTAAATAAACAATGCGCTCTGTTTTGTAAAATGCTATTTGTAAAAAAGTGTTTCGAATCCTTAAAACGTTCCGGGTGTCGGCAGCCATTCATAATGAAGGGTTGTTGTGACGTAATCGGTTTCAGTGTTCGTTAAAGTGAAATGGAAAGTTCACCCGGTGTCATATGTTCGGATCGATACATGAACCTGAATGAAATTTCGTGAAACCTCCGCGCTGCCGCCGCCGCCCCGTCGGTCGTCGCCTTTCCTCAAAAGTCCGCAAATTGCGCAGTGTTAAAAGTGGTGGTTTAGAAACAAATAGTTTATTTTCTGAAAATTCGAAAATCCGGTTTACATTCCCAGGCTTAAATAACGATATTCTGGTATGTTGTGTAGGTTTTTATTTTTACTCCTTGATTTTTACAATCATTTTTATTCTGCAAGTTTAAACTTAATTAATTTTTCTTGTAACAAAAAACTGTTTTAGGGACTTATATTTATTTGAATGACGTTTTTCTTGACTAGTTTACTCTTAGATAAACAACAGAACTTTATGCCAAAATGTTTTACTGCTGACGTCGTCTCTCTGATTTGCATTTTAGTTCTCTTCTTACCTAAAATAAAATACAATTTAAAGAGGTCGATTTAATTTATTTATAATTTAGTCATTTTGAAGAGTTTTCACGATAAAATTTTTAAAAATTTCCGACTATTTCCCTATTTAAAAAATTTTAAAGTCTTAATAGTCATACTTACATTTTGGTTTGAATCCTTGAGTTCTTCTAGCTTAAGGGTTTTTATTACAATTTATTAAGGTTTTCTTTGTTTTTTTGTTAAATTACTCTGAAATTTTATTTTCATACCTTTTTCAATAAAAATTATTATAATATCGATTAATCTGTGAAAGTTATGTTTTTATCTCTAACGTAGGCAAATCAAAACTTATCGATAAATTAAATATTTTGGAATCTTCATGTTCGGGATATTGGTAAATAAAAGTGAACTCGAAAATTCGCATTTAAAAGCCTAGCATGTCGAACATAGTTAGAAACGTTGCACATTGAACGCCATGTGCCATGATAGCCGACTATCTGCTTCCGACGGACTTATCTCGTGCCTTCCGCTAAACGAAATGATAAAGCGCATGCGCGAAATTGAATCGTTAAAAGTAATCTGGTATTCAAGCAATAAGCAATTTAGCATAACACGAATTCGTAGTCCGTAATAGTTAATTAATTAAAAAAAATATTTTTTTGCAACCGTATAGGTAAATAAAGTATTCTTGTAAATCTAATTCAAAAATGATATTGTTGCAGGTACACTACCAGGCGATGAGTTGTCGTTAACATGTTCGCCGCGGCGGCACAAGCACGAGGCATCCCTATCACCGGGCGCGCGCGCCGAGGACGCCAGCAACGCGTCGAGCGCGAGTGCATCTCTTTACGGGCCGAGCGTCGGCGGCGGCAAGCACGCTCCCTCACCGCCGCTGCAGTGGCTGCTACCGCCCGGCCCCGGCCCCGGCCCCGTCGACAAGTACTTCCAGCAGGAGTACGAGGAGCGCGTCGACCTGCTCCCGCCAGAGTGCCAGGGCTACTGCCCGCCGCAGCAAAGCTGCCCGCCGCCGCAGCACTGCGAGTACCGCCCGCCGCCGCAGCAGCAGCAGCAGCACTCCTGGGAGACGCAGGAGTACGCAAACCCCCCGCAGCCAACCCCAGGCCCCTCCGGCCTGCCCAAGCGCGAGCCCTATCCCAGCCCTGCGGCGCCAGGCACGTCCGCGGACGCGCGCGCCGTGCAGCTCGCTGAGTACAACCCCTCCACAAGTAAAGGGCACGAGATCCTCTCGCAGGTGTACCAGCAGAGCGCGCAGCCGCTCCGCCTGGTGGCGGTCAAACCTCGCAAGTATCCCAACCGGCCGAGCAAGACGCCCGTGCACGAGCGCCCGTACGCCTGCCCCGTGGACGGCTGCGACCGGCGGTTCTCGCGGTCGGACGAGCTGACGCGGCACATCCGCATCCACACGGGCCAGAAGCCGTTCCAGTGCCGAATCTGCATGCGCTCCTTCAGCCGGTCGGACCACCTGACGACGCACGTACGCACGCACACGGGCGAAAAGCCGTTCGCTTGCGACGTGTGCGGCCGCAAGTTCGCGCGGTCGGACGAGAAGAAACGGCACGCGAAGGTGCACCTGAAGCAGCGGCTGAAGCGAGAGCGCGGCGGCGGTCCGCCCTCGCACCACGATCCGCACTCGCACGCCTCGCTCTAGCCTCGCACTCACCAGTGAATTGTGAACACAGAGGACTATTTTGACTTTAATGTTTTCACGTTGAAGTTATCGAATAATTTCATCGCATATATGTAAGTGTAAGTGTAAATGGATTGTCTTTAATGAAGCTTTATTAACTCTACATTTTGTAAATTCACTGAAATTTATATATATATCTTTTTATACATATTTGTAACAACTACTGTAGGTGTCGATCTATTCGATGTATTTATTTAATTAGATAGATTAATTGACGGAACTCGACTGGGAACAAACAGTAGCATGAGGCCTAATGTATGCGCGGAGGTTTACGTGTAGGATCCCTCCCGGATGGGTGAGTAGATCACATCGTCTGCGAGACGTGTTGAGAACACATATCTTTGACGAAAGCTAGCAGTCTACGATTAAAACAAAGCCAGACGGCTGGCTTTCCTTGGAAAAGATATCGATAAGGTTAACAATGAGTGCATTATGTAGTGATGAGTTACATCGATAAACTTTTTGCTGTGACAAACTAAAATTTCTTCAAATTAACGAACTAATTTGTATCTATGTATGTGAATATGAACGTGAAGGTATACCTTCGATGACTATGAGTAGGTAATACATAATTTAATTCTTATATTTGACGTAACTAACGTGAACCTGTGCCATTAATTTAACTTTAAACGTGCCACTGCAATTTTTATTTACAAAACGTTATATCTAAGTGTAACACGACTGCTGATTAAGTGATAACTGATTATTTCGTTAAACTATATTTCTAGTCGAATTATATAATGTGAATGTGAGAATGTCGACTATGTATGTTTATGAGATTTTTATCTATTGATACTATTAAACTTTCTTATTATTTATATTTCGACAGCTGCTGTCATTATCTTCTCTTGCTCAAAACATTTAATTTAACAAAATTTTGCTCAATTCTGCTTTTTGAGATGGGGTAGTTTTCTTTGCTAACTTGTTTTTTGGCGATACGCTGGTTTTGGTTGCTCTCTTCTAAGCACTTGTTCAGTCTCTTCACTCCGAAGCATGTTTCCCAGTGGCATATATTTTTGTAACGTGCGTATTATTATAATAGACTAATATAAATCTAGTAAAAGATTTAGTAATAGCATTAAAATATGATCTCTTAATCATTATTAATTATTTTCAAGTGTAGTAAAGCCCTTTATTTATAATACTCATAAGTTTTTGTGTAGATGTAATTATGATATATATTTAAGATCATTTCTCTACACTGTAATATCTGTGATGAAGATGTAATGCAATTTTAAATTCAAAGATCAACTGACCAATCACTTAGCATTGAAATATTTAAAAATTTTAAAAGTTGTTATTCATTGTAAAACAATTTCACATATTTATAAACGCGTGTTTGTAAATTTGCAAAAAAGAAGGTCAACATTGTTTGGATGCTTGTTCCAATATTTACATCTTTTACTTATGCGTGTGCGCTTAAGAAACCAATTTGTAATTTTTCTTAAGAGCTTTCATAAGATTTGCATGCACAAACGTGTAGTAGGCTAAGTACGATAGATTATTGCTCTTAAAGTAATGGAAACGATAAGAAATTGCCTTTAATATTGTTAATAATTGTAATAGAATTTGGAGTTTTCACTAGAGATAAAGTGTAAATTTCATTATAATTTTACAATTTAGAATGATAAATCTAAATTCATGTATTGTATGAACTTGAGGAAAATATGGAGCGTTAATTCAATGTTTATAAGATTCACTAACAAGCAGGGATAAAATACAACAGGGTCGGCCTTTCAGAAATATCGGTCCGTAAGAATTTAAGATATCTGACAATAATTGCGCTTGCGCTTGAAAAATCATTCAAATAAAGCGCATGGTTCAATTTATGTTGGAGATTCTTAAGTAGTTATAGGGATAAAGCACTTTTGTATCACATTTCCGCCGTCAGTGCAGTGCAATAGCTTTGCTAGGAATGACGTCACCCGCACACACAGGCCGTGAAGCCTCCGGTAGATATCACAAGTGTCGAACGAGTTTAAAATGTTTTAACTGTTATGGAAGAGACGAAGTCTCCGATAGACAAGGCTAGCGTAGATAGGATTAAAGGCGTATTCATTAAACGTGTGACAATTGAAACGGAAAAGACTAAATTCTTACACATTTTACGTAATGTTGCATCGCGTTAACGTTGTTATACGGTTTTCTAGTTACGTGTTACGCGGCCGATGGGGAGCTGTGTGCTCGGTCCGCATATTTACATTGTTAATACCTACTATGTATTCCGTTCTTGAGATTACTTTGTGTACAGAAGACCAAGCTTTATGACTAGGTACACTTGAGAATTCAAAGCTGAATAGTAATTTAAATGTTTCCTATCTGTTATAAACATAAGTCGTATTCAGCCATCATCGGGTAGAGATCCAATATATTTTTTGAAGTTCGCTAGTCAAAGAGATTGGTCTGAAGAATCACTTTAGGTAAACAAGTTTGTTACCACGCATCACATCCAACAGATAAATACGCAAGGAGTCAACTTTTAACGATTACCGAATGAGAAAGAAAATGAAATGAGTTTTGTGTAGATGTACAAGTATGATTATATTTAAGATGTCTTATGTATTTCACCGGTGTGAAAGATTGTTGATGTTCTAAAATACGTTATAGTTTTTAAGTAGGTAACTATCGTTAAATCTCACTAATTTTTACTAAATTCTATTTAAATAATATATTTGTAAATACACTTCTAAATTTCGAATTAATGTGTATATAAGTGAAAGAAAATTTTTATTCACCTAAGGTGCAAAATACAAATTGTTGAAAAATTTATTATTGTGTTATAATTTTCCCGAAACCCAAAAAATACATACCTAACCAAAGCTTACAACGCAGTACCAGACGACATTTTATGGTAATAAATAACTGAGTCTGGCAGTAATATACAGACACAAGTTTGCTAAGAGGTAGGTACTTACATCTTGGTCCACTGGAAGAGTTGTAATATTTTACATTTAATGATTTTACAAAAATTTAAACAACATATTTTTTTTGTCAATTTTATTGCATATTTTAGAAAACGCAGTGCTCAGGCACCTCTTTCGTCACAAACAACATTCAAATAAACTTCAGGTAAGTATAGGAACGAAACATAAATTATAGTTCATTGACTCTATTTTATATAATCTAGCTTAGTTCTTAAAAGTAAATATATAAAATCAAGTCAAATATTCAACAACTACAATGTGATATAATCTGCTACAAGGGGAATTTATTGCTGAAAAATATGTGATGTTTTTTGTAACTGGAAAATTTTGATATGTGCTCGTACAATCAGGTAGAAGCAATAGTTATTACGAATGCATAGCATAGCAGAGCTAGATACTTCAATAAAAAAAAACAAAGAAAACAAATCAACGTCATTTCTTATGGTTAAGGTATGCGGATATACCTTAACCATAAGAATAATATCTACATACACACTACATACAAATATCTTACATAACATATTTTTCAGTCATAAAAGTCAAGGACACAACATATAAAAATAAATAACTATGACAGTGCGTAAAATAAACATTACAGACAACTTACACAAAAAACAATAAGACACTTTCTGTGGCGTTACAATATTTATGTAAATGTAATGTATTGTGTTTATATCTACATCTACAGTATGTCACCACCATCTTTTGTAAAGGCGAACTAGAATAAATAAATATACATGCCAAACTATTCTTTATCTACCACTACTATATTAAATAGATAAAAGACAAGGACACTTACTATAGATTCCAATTAAGTTACGTGACCAACATGTTGGACTCAATATAATCAACAGCTTTATAAATTGTTGATAGTTCTCATGTTAGTTGCTAAGCATTTTGCGTAATCAGGTATTTTCAGACGCGTTCATTTTACATCGATACTTAGAGATTAGGGTTTATTTCTTTTTATAACTATTTAGTAGAACTAGTGAACTGAAAATCATGTTGTGAATGTTAAATTTATTTTAATATTATGTATATATGTAGTTATGAGCATTAGTGCCTCTGAAAGCTCGCTGAATATAAATTAAAAAATGGCTTTTTATACATTTATTTATTATGGGGACTATGACTTTAAACAAGCACCCAAGTCTTATCAGTCTTAATTTTTAATCTAATGCCTTAAAAATATTCACAAGAGAAATAAATAAGGGTTAATAAAAAAAACCACCACTTAAATTATCAAATTACACTCGTATCATAACGAAATTTTATGAATTTATTTTAATGGACTATTGATAGAAAATTATTATTTAATATCATCAGGATTTGCATACACATTTTTATAAGCATTGAGCCTGCCTACAAAAGGCAGTAAAAATATTATTCATAAATTTTGGCGCTTGAAGAGGTATGTAAGCTTAAGATGATTTTTTTTTATTTATTTATTATTTTTTATTTCACAAGTTTTAGAGAGAACACCTTTTAGAGTTTGAATATCTGTGCTATGTTTGCGGCGAGAAAAAGTAAGGCGCCTTCGGCGCCGAATGACAATGGTTGACAGACGGACAACCAAAAACAAAAAATAAATCAACCAACTATTAACTGTCTGGACTGGACCATAATTATAACAGATGAGCTCCATCTTTTTTACGTTCCAAATTCTAAACTATATATTTTGTCCTATGTTTGATACATTCTGTAACATACATACACTATGATATTTTCATAGCTTTTATTATGTTTCTGCAATCTCCATGCCAAAATTCTTCTAATTTCAAACAGTTCTATGGCTCTCAAACTGAAATTATCAGTCATAAAGTTCCGTTCAGCGTTCGATTTTACTTTTATTTAGGCCTCTCATAAACTAGAAGAGTTACCGTGCTATGTGCTGTCCTCATAATGTTCCTCTGCTTTCACCAAGTTAGGTTCTGACTCGGAGCGTCGTTTGAGGCCGTCGGCGTCGGGCGATCGCGGCCTTTCAGTTAATTCCACTTTTGCGTTTGCAGCGGCTTTTATGTCAGGCGCGCTTCGACTTACGTCCACCTGATAAGAAAACATGAGTTACAAGTTATTAACTAGATTCTGCCAGCAGCTTCGCCGGTATAAAAAGTAGCATATTTGATAGACAGATAATTCTTTATTGCACACTTAGTATAAAATAACAATGTAAAATAAAAACTTAAAAACTAGATACAATTAACGGTTAGGTGTATCCTTTTCTGGATAATTATATCCCCGTCCATAAGACCCGTTTAGCCGGCGCGTCGTGAAGAGGTAAACGGACAAGAAAAAGGTAGAGATAGAGACAAAGTTCTCGCATTCAATTTTTTTATATATAATTATCATCCATACTGGAATTATAGAAAAGAAGGTCTCCATAATTCCAGAATGGATGATACGATTAACGATGCTTTCCTTTCTACTAAGATAGAACGGATACTACACCTATAGGAATCGACTATTGGTCGACTAATATATCGTCGCTGCTGCGCTGGTTCTTGATTGATCGATTCGTATTTGTCACAGCTTTGCTCCGCCTCAGGGGGCACGAGCCTCAGGGATGCTGAATGCAAAACTTTTGGCTTTCATTAAAAGATAAGAACTACACCCGACCTCAGACCCGACCCTTCAACATTAGGAACGAAAAAATAAAAAATATGTATATTAAAACAGAAAGGCAAACATATTATGATCTTCTCAGCCTATGGGCATCTACTGCAGGACATAGGCCTCATCTAAAGATCGCTACAATGACCAGTCCTGGGCTACCTTTACCCAGGAATCTGCTATCTGTAAATTTGTATGGATTACGACTACGCGAGGAAGATGTCAGGCTGATTATTGAGAGTAAATAAATAATGCTGGACATATTGTCCAGCGTTATTTATTTATTATTATTATCATTATTTATCGACTCTATACCCTTCCCTATCCTTCCCTCTTGGAAAGAGAGGGAAGAGAATAGAGTCAAGAGAGTGCACTGTGTTTGCTCAAACACTTGAGCTTAAATATATTATGTCCTGAGTACATGGCGTCCCCGCCGCGCCACCGTTGAGACTGGTCAATATTTTACTAGGTGCAAGTCCATCACTCAAAAAACATGGAAGCAATGTTTTTAAAAGAAAATGTTTATACCTGTTCCTGTTCTAAGTAGTCCCCAGGCTCCTGTTTGATCTGCGCATTCATCTTGTCGTTAAGATAGCAGACCCCGTTCAAATCTATGGCACTGTTTGAGAATATAGCTGCTGCTCCCACCGACGCGTCGACTAGTGGTTCCACCTGGAAGGTTTTATAAGTTTTAACGCGAGTATTTTTCCCTCTTCAGTGTTCCTGAAAGACCTCAGCAAGGTTAACACGCTATTTAGCACAAAACGTAACACGCGTTATCAGCGTTATTATGATGATTTCAGCGCGAATAACTCGTGTAAACGAATCCTTATTCAACACCGAAAACTACCTAATACTATTCATGACCTTTTCTAAACTCAATTTTCCAGTGTATCCAACTGCAAGCAGGATCCATCATCATAGTCATCGGCATATACTAGTCCACTACTAGACATTGGCCTCCCATAATGAGCTCCATAGCGCCCTTTCTTCAGCTCGACGCACCCAGCATCTGCCTGCAGTCTTTTGCAGGTCGTACGTAGTAGTACTCGATAGTAATTATTGAAAAGTAGAGATTAGAGATTATCTGTAGGTTAGGTACTCAGCTCACCAAAGTTACGTCTTCTGGTATAACAAATTTGAGCTGTGGTTTCTTAGGAGAGGCTGTATCAATGTCCGGTAATTTTTGAATATGTCCACTCTCTTTTGTCAATGGTTCTTTTGGTTCCCTAGAAATAAAATACACTTTTTTAGTTACTTGGACTTTGAATTATTTGTCCGTCAATAATACTATGCTGAGAAAGATTTTTCTTTCTAATCAATCCGAATTCGTAAGGTCAAAGCACACTGAAAGTGAAAAAGGGTAATTAAAGGGTTCAAAACATAAAAATACTTTTATGTTTTGAACCGTATTCAATTTGCTATAAAAACATAAAAGTATTTTTATGTTTTATAGCAAATTGAACTCTATCGCCACAACATAAGGCACATATTTCTGCTATTTACATTCTTGAGATATAGTTTAATAATCAAGTTCTTCAAAAAATCCCTTCAATCTCCCTAACAATGTGCCTTGACTTGAGCCTAAACCACTACACTAAAAGTAGAACAAGCTAGAAGTAGGTACCTTTTAGGAGTAGTATGATGACTCTCATTCTTATCTGCCTGATGCTGTGTGATCAAGTCACAAGCCTTGCCTAGTATAACGATGGAGACCAGCACTCTTACAGTTATTAGACATAAGTATGCAAGCAGTATTAGCAGAATAGCAGCCAACCTGAAAAAAATCAATAAATTTAAGTAAATGGCAAGTCAAGAGAAATATTATTTAGACAACCTCTGTGGCGTGGCGGGCGAAGTCCCGTCTGTAAAGGAGGTGGCGGGTTCGATTCTCGCCTCCGACAAATGATTGTATGATGATCTGCAGATTTTTGTTCTGGATGTTTTCTAATTAAAAATATCTATCTATTCATTTGGTGTAATTAATTAGGCATATCAATTATCTAGGACCCATAACGGCCATAACAGCTCTGCTTAGTTTTGGGGTATATGATGCTGTATGAATTGTGCAGCATTATTTTCTTTGACGGCCGATGTGGCGCGGCGGGCGAAGTTCCGCCTGTGAAACAGGAGGTTGCGGGTTCGATTCCCACCTTGGGACAGATGTTGATACGATCTGCTAATATTTGTTCCAGGTGTTTTGGGTATTTTCTATTTATAATAAAAAAATATATCTATTGTATTCTATTAAGTATATCCAGTCATCAAGGACCCATAACACTAGCCTCTGCTTAAACTGGAGCTAAGTGATGTTGTGTGGATTGTCCATCATCAATTATTTATTATTTATTTTATATCAGTAAAACTGCACATACCCATCAACTTTAACAGCATGCACCAGAACTCTCGTGATGACAACACCCAGCGGCAGTGGAATGAACCCCATCCGCCTGGCTACCAAGTCTGAATGATCACTGAATGCGTACTTCTGCCTAGTCTGCGCGACATCATACGCTAAACTCACTGTGTACTCTCTGTAAACTCCGTAAGGAATTTCATTGAATCTGCAAAGGAAAATAAGCTTTATGAGCACGAAAATTAAGTTAAAATTAGCAAATATAATTACACATCTCTGCATCAGCAGTAAATATAGCATTCTTGCTTACACTCGGATCGTCACGACTAAGGCGCTCGCTCAACAACAGGCATCAAGTCATTGTCGTTAGTTGAACTACGAATACCGACCACGATAACACTTGTTGTCTCGTTCATTTGTAGAGCTCTGCCTTCTTTTTGCGAAACGAACGAGTGTGTATGATATTACTCTCGTAATTATGTTTCGCGAGGCCCTTTGACTCCACCTAAAATACCGACCAGTGACCGAGACATAAACGAGAGCCTACGCGCGACTCCGAGGCGACGGCGAGTGCCTGCATGCATCAAGTACACAGTCATGCTCGGCCCGACTCGGCGTGACTCGCCGAGTGTATACTGCCGGCATTACAAATTTAGAATATAACACTCTTTCTAGAAGGCTTAAAAGTTTAAAACAATATTTTGACGATGTGATGCTCTTTCTAGAACACTCTTTCTAGAAGGCTTATAAGTTTAAAACAATATTTTGACGATGTGATGCTGCGGGCAAATATCCGCGTAAAACGCTGGAGATTGCCGATTCGATTCCCGCTTTAGGGAAAATATGCGTTCTGGGTGTTCTGGATATTATCTATGTATAATTAGGTACATCAGTCCTCTAGCAGGTACCCATAATATAACACAAGCAGTGCAGAAATCTATGCGTCTCGATTGGTTTATAAACTTTCCTCTAGAATCACTCTATCTATTAAAAAAAACCGCATCAAAATCCGTTCCGTAGTTTTAAAGATCTAAGCATACATAGAGACAGACAGACAGCGGGAAGCGGCTTTGTTTCATACTATGTAGTGATATTTAGCACTGTACTTACCCGGAGAATAACCTTGTCATTATCTTACCTAGTAATAAAGGCATGTTTCACCCAATCAATAATCACTTCAAATGAGAGCACCAGCACACAGTCCGGAGCAAGTATCCAGAACCTGTCCTCTTTCCAGGTGTACTCCTTCATAGTTTGCAGCACCACAATGAACAGTAACACCGACAAGTGCAATCTCTCTCGGACATCACTGCATGACACTTGGAATAAATTGTTCTTGTCAAACTTCTTGAATACACTGCCCTTTAGTTCTACAAACTGAGAAAAAGTTTTTGTGTTGGCAAACATTAAAAATAGGTGTTATTTTTTATAGGTTTTAATCAAATGTTGAATAGCTGGTCAGTAGAGTGACACATTCATTGTTATTGGGGGGGTTAACTATGAGCCATGTTTGTGTTAACACAACAATGTTTCGACGATCGATGTGGCGCGGCGGGCGAGGGTCTACTTACGACGCTGAAGGATCGGGGTTCGATTCCCGCCTTGAAACTAATAATTTTTACTATCTATCATTAATCTAGATATTTGTTCCAGGTGGTATGGGTATTTGTATTTACTATGTATAATAAACTATATCTATCTATGTAATGCATCATATTAAATATATCAGTCATCGAGTACCAATTTATTTAATGTTTCATACCACATTAGGAGTACAGGTATAGGTGTGCATACTCCGCATTACAGTGCACAGTCCACAGCTCAGTTAACCATCTCACATTCACAATGAATTTGTGAGACCACTATTATAACAGTAAAATTTCTACTTACATTGTTTGACATCATTATGATGAGCAAGCTTTTGTTGTTTGAGTTAAAGGCTACATTCAGAGTTGTTGCTTGAAACAACACTAATAAGCTGTGAAGAACTGTGTAATTCAATTAAGGGTAAATTATTAAAATCAATGATGAATTGATGAAATACAACAAGGTTACTGGTTTTGCAAATTTTACTTAGGTGATGGGTTGTTTAAATATTAAGTTGCTCATTACTCAAATACTATACATTACGTAAGTAAAGTAATTTAGGTGAAAAAATCACACTTATTCAGGAATTAGATAATCTGAGTAGGCACATAGGTAACCTAAAAATCTTTAGGTAATTATGATATATGATATATGTATATATATTATGAGATACATTATTATATGGTTATGAAACATGCATTTATTAAAAATAAGATGATTCCAAAAGTTCTTAAAAATTTCTGAGTTTTTTTTCAAAAAGGATACAGACATAAATCATAGCAAATAGCAAATGTGGAATAACACCCAAATGCTCTCTTCTTCTGTCCCTTGGTTCAGTAGCTGTCCAAAACAGTGCATCAATAGTGTCTTGACCAAAAGCAGAGAAAAGCCTATCTCCAACTTCTAACATATTGTAGAAAATGTACAGCTTCATCACACTTTGGCTCTTCACTAAATGATACATCATATTTGTGTCAATATAGCACATCAGAACACTGCATACCAATAAGATAAAGCCTTTTAATACATCACATGTTTCAGCAGGTTGCAAAACTTTCTTTCTTGGATGCGCAGTAAATCTGGAATTGTGAAAGGTAAGATAAAATTTGTCAGCTCAATTTAACTTAAGTGTTAGTCTTCATATAGACTTTGGTACTTACCCAAAGCATTTCCTAAATATTCTGTTCAAGAATGACCAAAATGCCATCACAAACCTGAGAGGCAAAAAAGTATAAACAAACAAAAGGGAATCAGCACATTGAAAGAACCCATAGGCCATGAACTTTTCCAGCTCTTGTGGAATTTTTATGAACGAGTACACCTTTTCCCGGCGTGCTGAGAACCTTTCTTCGTCGTGTTCAAGTAGATATCCTCGCGTCAACTCCACATGCAGAAATGCAAACAAGGAAACTGATTTCTCCCCATCTGAAGACAAAAATGAGAGGTTTGTGTATGCAGTTAAGAAACCCTAGAACTCATATTTATGCGATAAATTACCTTTGCATTTTGTTTCTTTAGCATTTTTATCCATGTTGAGATCACCAGATGAGTGTTGGACGTTGGATATTGGCTTGAAACGTAATCTTTTCGTTTGCTCTTGAACTTCGTCGTTCCTGATTAACATTATATGGGATAATGAGAGATTTATCTCTATTTCCTGTGATTGGCTCACATTTAAAGCTCTTGGTTTTACAAAAGTCTATCCAGAAGTTGACCAAATATATTGTCGCAATTTATCCAGACAAAAACAGCAACGCAAACCAATTTTTTTCCAAAAGCGAGACGAATCGAGACTGGAAACAGGCAGCGGCAGGAGTTATATGACAGTGGCAGTAACAAATCGATTAATGTATTCTCGACTCAAAATTCAACTCTATTGTAATAACAATAGGACTAATTTTAAAACACATCCTTATTGTCAGCTGATGCAAGATGTCAACGTCAAAGTAGTGTTGTACCTGTAGGTACGTCCCGTAAATAAACCACTGTTCAAAGATATTTATTCTCAAAAAAGACCAGTCACTTACACTTCATATCCCCTTAAAAAAATCGGAGAGGGGTGTTCGGGGCAATTTTTGTATAGTAGCGATTCATACATAATACCTTACTCTTCTATGTTTGAGTTAGAAAGGGAACATGTCGCTTCTAAAAGATTATTATAGTCAATAATTTATTACGTAATAAATTCAAAGAAATAAACATAATGACAGTACCATGTCAATATATTTATGAAAACTTGTTGTATACTCATAAAAACATCGATCGATTCAATAAAAAAAGCGATATACATAATGTAAATACTAGAAATAAGAATAAACTCGCTGTTCCCACAACTAGACTACATAAGATAAGTGCATCTTTTAAAGGGCAATGTATACGCTTCTACAACAAAACTCCAAGTGAGTTGCAAAAATTATCAATAAATAAATTTAAAAAAATTGTGAAGCATATTCTTTGTAAAAAGGCTTATTACAAAATATCAGATTATCTAGAAGATAAAAAAGCTTGGAACGAGTTTTGCTCCAACTCAAAATCTAACAACTTACAGATAAGCAAATCTATGTACTAGACACATAAGTTATGAACATACTGGTGGTTTCTTCTCACTTCTTCCACTGGTGGACAAAAAATTGAAGTGAACATCAATATAATAATGAATAGTATAAAATATGACTTGTCTAAGTGCTTATTTGTAAGCCTAAGGAAATAAACTTTCATTTCATTTCATTATAAAAATAAATAACACCTGAACATAATTTTATTACCACATCTATTATTATAAAAATCAATAAGTTTACGCGCCATTTATGTGATTAATATTGTTTTAGAGAAGGTTTTCAAGAATCTGTAAGCTATTTGCGTCTCCTGAAAAATTTGGGTTTTCTGACCTTTTTAAAATCACCGATTCATTAGTACTATGCTAAATATCCAACAAAGGATTTAAAAAAAATATTTCAATTGCATTTCAAAAAGAAAACAAAATGACGACGACGCACCGGCACATTGCGTCGCGTCGTCGTCGTCGCATCGGTGCGTCTCGCGTCGTCATCATGTCTTCATTTTGTTTTTTTCAGTGTCTTTTTTTTTAAATTCTGCGTTGCGTTGCGACTCAGAAATTTTGGACAAAACCGGTAATTTCCGAAAGACTATTCTGACACAATGTGACTAGTACAACAACCCTATTCGCTCGCCATCATTTTTGATTTCGTTGATTCGCGGTTGCCTACGTTCTGTAAATGTAAGAATTTAGAAGATTTGTGTTGTTGCACGCACTGAAACCTTGGTAAATCCATATTTCTCACATAGAAATACATTTTGAACAAAGAGACAGACCACTTCAATTGCAATTATGGCGACGAACGAAGGGCGAAGTATTCAGTCGAACTTGCATCAGCAAGATCTAACCAAATTGGTGAGTGGGATACATATAATTCGGCACTCTCTTCTGTCTAATTGTGCTTTAAGTATAGCCAACTAATGTACAAGTAACTTTTTAGCGAGTAAACATTATAGTTATTGCTATTATTTTCAGAAAATTAGAACAGATTGTCATAAAACTTCTAACCTCCAACTCTCTAAGTTATGAAACTAAAATACTATCCGAGTCCGGATTTTATGGGTTTCTTATGAAAAACGTAAATTATATCTATGACCGTAATAAGTTGCTTATTCATTTTTATTTCAGGATGTCACAAAACTGTCCGCTCTCTCTCCTGAAGTAATATCTAGGCAGGCCACTATCAACATTGGTACTATTGGTCATGTAGCCCACGGCAAATCCACTGTTGTGAAAGCTATCTCCGGTGTACAAACAGTCAGATTCAAAAATGAGTTGGAAAGAAATATTACCATCAAATTGGGTATGTACTTGTTACCCTTAAATATTATTTATTTATATTTTACTAAAAGAGATTATCAGCTCAGCTAATTAAGATGTAGTTGCCCTATTTTATATACCCTCAGAGGTATAAAATAATGTGGCTCTCATTGCTGAGTCTTATTATTTATTACCCTAGCAAGTAAATCTTTGTTTATATCTGGCCGGATATTCAGTTACTTTTCTGTATCAGGCTGGATAGTAAATCCGTTCATCTCTACAAGATACCATGTGAATAT
This sequence comes from Eupithecia dodoneata, assembly GCA_947044415.1. Classification (NCBI taxonomy): domain Eukaryota; kingdom Metazoa; phylum Arthropoda; class Insecta; order Lepidoptera; family Geometridae; genus Eupithecia; species Eupithecia dodoneata. The sequence goes on from OX345665.1 coordinate 7,029,337, forward strand.
AGTTCAAAATTCTATAAAATCTGAGTTGATTATCCAATTTTCTTTTACCTACATTTTGGACCTCATTGTAATAAAATCACATGGTATTTTGCAGAGCGCGTGTCGGAATCAGTTGTTAAATTGTACCGTGAAAGAGCTGCTGAAAACGATGAGACCTTATTCTTTGAAAAGTTTGTGAGATCAAAGAAAAGAAGACTTTCACCTGAACCATGTGAAATGCCAGCTGCAAAAAAACAAAAAAAGAGCAGACATACCAGAGAACCTGAGGAGTACATTATTGAAAAAATTGTTAAAATGAAATATGAAGAAGGGAGAGAACTATTCTATATTAAATGGAAAGGGTATTCACACAATGACAATACCTGGGAGCCTATTGAAAACCTTGATAACTGCCCAGCAATCCTAAGTGAGTTTCTTGTGGATGAAGAAGTAAAACACTGTGACATGATTGAACAACTCACAAAGGAATTGTCTTTTGGTGACCTCCTTAGTGAAGAAAAACTGATCAGTAGACTTGATGAAGTACAAGAAACTGAATTAGTACAGTTAAAAAATTTGCTTAGGGTAAAATTAATCTCAATGATCACATTACCTGAGGTATGTGAAATTTATGCCACTAATCTTGTCCAGGAAACCAGAGAAGTTTTACAGCTTTATACTGTAACTCGAAAACGATGTCGACAATTAATGAAACTAAAGCAGTGGGAGGAACATATGAATCAGGTGGACAAATCCAAAAAGTTAGTTGTAGAAAATGATGCTGACTTAGCTGGTCCCCCTGAAAATTTTACCTATATTAACCAATCAATACCTGGTGCAGGAGTTGAAATTCCTGATGAACCCCCAATTGGATGTGAATGCACAGCATGCAACACCCGGTCTAAAACATGCTGTGGTATGCAGGGAGGATTATATGGTTACACAGTAAAGAAAAGGCTTCGAGTAGCACCAGGTACCCCCATATATGAATGCAACAAAGCATGTAAATGTTCTGAGGAATGCAGCAATCGAGTTGTGCAACATGGGCGTAATGTTAAACTTACAATATTTCGCACTGCCAATGGTTGCGGGTGGGGCGTAAAAACGGATCAAAGAATACAACAAGGTCAATTTATCTGCCAGTATGTTGGCGAAGTAATTACATTCGAGGAAGCCGAGAAAAGGGGCAGAGAGTATGACGCTAACGGTCTAACCTATCTCTTCGACCTTGACTTCAATTCCGTCGAAAACCCTTACGTCGTAGATGCGGCAAATTTAGGGAATGTGTCGCACTTTATTAACCATTCCTGCGATCCCAATCTTGGAGTTTGGGCTATATGGGCAGACTGCCTCGATCCTAATCTGCCGATGCTAGCATTGTTTGCTACGCGTGATATCGAAGCCGGTGAAGAGATTTGTTTCGACTACTTACAAAAAAGCGGAGATATTGACGAGAATGACACAAGCAGCTCTACTGTGAGTAGAGATAGCACAAGCGATAGCAATGACATCAAGATACCACATGGGTCAGATGCCGGCACTGCAGATTCTTCCACCACTCCCATAAAGACCAGATTTGAAATTCAACAAGAGAATATGTCCAATCTTAGAAATCGTACCGAGTGTAAGTGTGGTACAGCTAAGTGTAGAAAGTATCTTTTCTAGATTTTGTACATACCTGCTATTTTAAAATGTTTTTCAAGCTGCCTCTCCATTTTAAGTTTAACTGTGTCACTTATTTAAGTCCATTATTAACTATAACTACATAGACAGAATCTCATACACAAAAATGTCACCTGGTTATGTTAATTTATAAATGAAATGAGAAAACTTTAAATTAAGTTATTTTTTCATAAAGTAGATATGCCTTATTCATTACGCTAATACTGCCTACAAAACAATCATAATATTTATGAGTTAAAATTATCACAAGAGATATAATAGTAGGAGTGCTAAACATTTTCTTATTTGTACTTCCATGTATTACATTTTTTTTTGTTTACAATGATTAATTTTTTAAGCTTTATATCTTTAAGCCTAAGCATTTAGAATTTCAATGAGCTGAAAAAAAGTGCCTTGGTTATTATAATAATTGGATATGTTGTTACTATTAAGTACCTAGTAGGTTTAGCCAGATTTATAATGCAATTTTGTATTGCTTTTTATAGATATGAAATAAAGTATTAATTATGGACTAAAATTCTTTATTATTTTGAGATCCTCTCTTTCCATACCCAAGCGATTTATTTATAGATCGAAAAATTCCATACAGCTCACAACTGACACAGATTTAGCTTATTGAAAGTAAGGAAAAACCTTATGAAATATTTATTCTATTGGTCGTATGCTAATATGCGAATGTCAGTCGTCTGATCGATCTGCATCGGCCGACGAAATTAGTTCCCGTATACGAAAAAACATTCAGCATGTCTTTGTACTCATATAAAAGCAAACATCATATTGAAACTACTCTGCTATGCTACTTTCAGGAAATGTATTATTTAGGGCCTGGTTATGCAGATAATACATAAATAATGCTGGACACTTCACACAGAAATATCTAGCCCCAAACTAAGCAGAGCTTGTGTTATGGTTACCAGACAACTGGTATACATAATACAATACATTACATAGATGTTTTTTTCTAATTATATATAGAAAACGACCAGAACACCCGAAACAAATATCTGTAGATCATACAAACATTTGTTCCGAGGCGGGTATCGAACCCAGAACCTCTTGCGTCGCAGGCGGACCTACGCCCACCGCGCCACAAAGTCGTCAGTGCACAACTCACTCCCATGATTTTAATGTAGATCGCAGTTACTTAGAGTGATAATCACATTGATCCTTTACCAATTAGAGCTAGGGCAGCAGCTTCCTTCTGTACCTACCATTATTATATTTAATATTTATCACCTCCACTGCGATCACGAATCTGCCTGCCAACCGTGGTGATTATGGCAAACGCAAACCCCATATACCTATGAATTTTTGAGGGGAGCATTCATCAATGGACTTATGTTTAGAACCTGATATGCCGATCTCTATATTTTATAATTATACTATATGCGTCTCATTCGTTCTTCAGGTTACGCGAACGCGAAAATCTACAAATGTGACAACCCGAAATGCCCTAGGCCTACCAGTTACATTTCTGGGAGCTCCGGTAAAGATGATAACTTCCCTTGTCTCCGGCCCGCGTGTACCGGTCGCTTCCAACTGGTGCGTCACGTGAGCTTCGTGGACTGCCCTGGGCACGACATTCTTATGGCCACCATGCTCAACGGTGCCGCGGTTATGGACGCCGCGCTACTACTTATTGCGGGTAAGGAATTTACTGAATAATATTTAAATAAAAGAGTTATTAATAATAATTTATTCAAAATAACTTAAGACTAAAAAGATAACATTAGGGGAGGCCTATGTCCAGCAGTGGACTGCTATAGGCTGATGGTGATGATAAAGATAACAGGAAGTACTTAATCTTATTTTTCTGGGATAAGATAATGTATGTGCCTGAACTAGGTAAAAACCTGTTCTTCAGGCAAAGAGAATGGAAGAGAAAGGAATACATTTGACTGTTGTAAAGCATGTATTTAGGTACTTGTAGAAAAGTTCAAGGTCTTACAGGGAGCAATGAGATCTTATCAGGAATAAGGAGATTAAAGTCATTTAAAACGTTACATTTAATGTTAAATATCCCGTTTTAAATGATTTGCGAATTTAGGGCACATAATTCGCAGAACCGACGGCTATTAGGGCCAAAAGACCCTCGAATGGCGACCACATACCGGAAGAAGTGTAGGCAATGTAGGCCTCTATTGAGGTGGATTGACGATGGTGACCGCAGGACTGGTTGCTGTGGCGATCTCAATGTCCAGCAGTGGACTTCATTCAGCCGATATGTTGATGTGTAAATAATTTAAACATCAACGTAAAAAGACGGGTGGTAAAAATTTAACATAATATGTGTACCATCGTCGTAAGTACGTAAACGGTAAATTGATTTTAATAATCATATTTTTTAATTTGTAAGGTTACTTGATGGATAATTTTTTATATTATGTGTGTGATATGTTTAAAAATCGGTGTATGTTATTTATTTATGTGTATTGAAGGACTTGGAAAGGAAAGTTGTCCTACCAGAGTTCAGTTTTAGTAAGATGTCAGTCTCATAATTTTGTTGAAAGAATTAGTTCCCTTTTCTGAAACACATGCTATATTATATACGTCTGTTTCCAGGCAACGAGTCCTGCCCCCAACCGCAAACCAGCGAACACTTGGCCGCGATCGAGATTATGAAACTGAAGCACATACTCATCCTTCAGAACAAGATCGACTTGGTTAAGGAAGGCCAGGCGAAGGAGCAACACGAACAGATTGTGAAGTTCGTACAAGGGACTGTCGCGGAAGGCGCCCCGATCGTGCCTATATCCGCGCAGTTGAAGTATAACATTGAGGTAATTGGTTGTCTATCTTGTCTAACCAACCGGTACGTCATAGTCCAGTCTTATTAGGTGTTCACCTTACAACTCGAATTAATCATCTGGAAATGTCAATACGCCTACATTTTGGCGTTCTAAACGTTTTTTCAGAAGTTTCATAAAATATTGTGTTCGCTTCATAAGTTATTCAGCTCAAATGTCAAAAAAATCTCTAGGTTTCTATAGCTCCAATCATGTTGGCATCTATAATAAACTTGTAGAGCATACAATTTGCAACAAATTTCGTTCCCAAATTTTTTCATGATGCATTGGAGCTTTAGCAACCTATAGGTAGATAATTGTGACACAATTTCTGTGACATTTGACCTTGAAAAACTTCGGCACAAACACTATACTATTATTCTACTTTTGAGAAAATGAAGGCGTATACATAAGAGTTTTCAGCTGGTTGGGTGTCATCGTTTGGTTGACCCATTTTTTTTGGTTAAAATGACTGGATTATCAAGGCACTCTGAAAACGAAAAGCGCGTAAAGCGCGAGTATTCGGTCGATTAAGCGCGTCTTTTTAGTATAAAAAAGAATGTGTGACTCAAACACCCACTGCTGCGTATAGATCTCTTATCACACCACCCCTGGCGGTCTTGCCAAGGGAGTTATACTGATCCGATCTGATACAATAAAATGGTCGTCTTACCCGTTTTATCACGTAAAACGGGTTAGACGACCATATAATACTAAAACTGTGACGCTTAGGCATTGTGCACATACTTCACAGTAGGTAGCGCTACATAACTGTTTTTATTATTGTAATTTTAAAAATAATGCATGCTTACATATATTTATTTTTTATTATTTATTTTTAAATATATTTAGTATTTGCTTCTCATAAAACTGCTCTTGGAACATGCTGTGTACACATATTTAGGACGATTACCGGTCGCAGCACATATTGCGTCACACACGTCGTCGCCAACATTACGTGTTAGTAAATAGGTTTATTTATGTATGTATGTTAGATAAAGTTACCTATATATTTTATATGGGCCGTAGTTTTTAAATATTTTCCATCCTGTACTAGACTAATGTTGCCTGAAACAAATTAATTATTATTATTAGGTCTAGTTTTCATTATTGTGCGTTTCTATTTGTATAATATTTGATTGTATTCTGTTTTATGTGCCAAATAAATAACTCTACTATGGTGAAGTCAAGTTGCAGATGACGATGGTGACTATTGTAAAGTGTGTTAATCTCCAAGTCCCATATTTCAGGTTCTCTGCGAATACATCACGAAGAAGATCCCAGTACCGCTGCGCGACTTCACTTCGCCACCGCGTATGATCGTGATCCGTTCGTTCGACGTCAACAAGCCGGGCTGCGAGGTCGATGACCTGCGGGGCGGAGTCGCCGGCGGCTCTATACTGCAAGGCGTGCTGACTGTTGGTATGGAGATCGAAGTAAGTGCTTTGAGACTGTGAAGTGTCATCAATCTATATTTTGACGACCTCTGTGGCGATTCCCGCCTCTGGACAATTATTGTGTGTACGATCTGCAGATAATTGTTCCTGGTGTTCTGGTCGTTATCTATGTATAATAAAAAATATCTATCTATGTAATTTATTGTATTAACTATATCAGTCATCTAGTACCAATAACACAAGCTAGCTTAGCTTGGGGTTAAAGACTACTTAATTAACACAACTACTTATCCATTTAAAAGCTAATGATGGCACAGACTCAGATAATCACATCACATGAAACCTATGATCAATCACTCCCAAGTATACCAATGTATGGTATACTTGGGAGTGAATATTTATGGAATAAACAAAATGTTTGCAGATGTTAAAAACTGACACATATATAAGCTGCTGTGTAAAGGGCGGGCTAACATTACCCAAGTCTGGCTTGATCCAACCAGAGACGGGACTAACCCACGTAAATCCTGAATGAAAATGTATTTCAACATATATTCAGACTTTACCCACAAAGCTTGGGTACAGTGGCGCGCTAGTCGTGGATGCAAGCGCACGCGTCTTGTGATACAGGCCGTGCTTTATTCGAATCTCGAATAAAACCTAGTAAGCGCTTACGTAGCTAGTTAGAAGTTGCTTATTACATACCCACAGGTCTTGTGTGGTTTGTAACAATGACCGAGAACGCTTCGTATTGTGACACGGGCGGAATTGATGTTGACGAAAGTTTAGTGCAGAGCGATAATCAACAAGTGGTTTTGAATACCGAGGAAATGCAGGAGACTACAAAAGAGAAGAGAACAAGAAGTGAGAGCGACGAAGTTGGTGAATTCGATTCGTTCACCACAATTGTCAGAAAAACAAGGAATAAAAAAAAACGTCCCAATGAAAATGACAACAAAGAAAGCGAAGGAGAAGATGTGATGGAAATAAGTGATTTATCTGAGGAGTATGTAGTTTCAATAACGTCGAGGGAAGTTTTGCCGAAACAATTTGGAATGGCCAAACTACTAAGATCAGAAAAAATACAAAACATAATGAAGATATCATATAGAAGCCCATATAGAGTATTTGTTGCGTTTGATAGTGTGAAAAACTGGTGAATTGCACGAAAATGGAATCATTAGGCTACAGATGCCAGATGTTTGATGAGGTAACTTTATCCTACGGTTTGGTCAGACAGGTTGACTTAGACATAGACGAAAAAGAGGCACTGGAGAATCTGTCCTGTGACTATGAAATTTTATCAATTAAAAGACTGAAACGATTAGCGGAAGAAGGAAAATGGGTTGACAGTGAGACGATTCGGCTGAGCATAAAAGGCTCCACTTTGCCCCCGTACGTTTTCGGGTACGGGTGTCGGTTTAAAGTGGAACCCTATACATTTCCGGTAAGCCAATGCTCAAGCTGCTGGAAATTCGGGCATTTATCACGTGCGTGCCCTGCCAAAAAACCAGTGTGTCCCAAGTGCAGTGAAAATCACAAAAATTGTGATACTGACAATCTAAGATGTGTTAATTGCAAAGGTTCGCATATGGCTTTGTACAAACAATGCCCAGTATTTCTCAAAGAAAAAGATCTAAGAAATATAATGTCTAAAGATAATTGTACCTATAGAAAAGCCCTTACAATCTATAAGAGTAAAAAAGAAAATAATTTTGAAGAAAAAGTTACAATACAATACAAAAAACAAACAAAGAATACAGAAGTTGAGGCGCAAACATCACAGGCAAGGGAGAATAGTGGAAATAAGCCGTCATATAAGAGTGTACTTATAACTAAAGCTGTTGTTCATAGAGAAGATACAGAATCAGACATCGCTGTAGACGAAAGTGAAAAAGTTGACTTCGAACATGATTGGAAGAAGATAGGAAAGAAAAAGAAGAAAAGAAATTCGAAAAAAAAATTACAAACTGAGGAAATGATGGACCATTCGGAAAACGAAACAGAAAATGATAGCGTTAATTTAGTAGATAAGAAAAATGAAGAGGACAACTATAGCAGTATAATGAGTGGACTGGGACGGTTAGTAACGCAAGTGAAGAAAATTTTTGACTCAGATGATAGTTTCGAGGACAAGATAAAAAGTGTTTGTAGCTTAGTTTTACATGATGTTGTGCGATACGTTCTCAGTTTGGTAAAGAAAGAGAAACTACTTAGCCAAGTCATCACTTTCATAAGTGGTGACTCGTATTCATAGGTGGATCCGGTCCAACCCGTAACAAAAGTACACTCTTTGAACTTAGTCCAATGGAACGCACGTAGTTTAAAGCCTAAAGCTGCTGTTTTTGAACTTCTTCTAACACAAGAGAAAATCCATTTAGCTTTCGTTTCAGAAACTTGGTTAGATTCCGAAAACCAGTTAAACTTCTCTGGTTATGACACCTATAGAAAAGACAGAAGTGACGGATATGGAGGTATTGCTGTAATAGTACATAGATCTATTAAGGCACAGATTCTTGACATAGCTCACCCAAATACAGGTATAGAAGTCCTATGCATTAAATTAATGAATTGTGGTAGTTTGAAATATATAGTGTCTACTTACTGCTCACCATCAGTTACAACCACGCAGGCTGACTGGGATATAATTTTTGGTAAGTTCTCTAGTAATTGTTTAATTGTTGGGGACTTTAACGCGCATCACACGGATTGGTCTAGCCGAAATGATGCTAGGGGCAGTAGAATTTATGACTCCGCTTTAGAATTTAACTTTGTGTCATTAAACAACGGTCAGTCAACAAGAATAAAACTAGTTAATAATATTATTGTTCAAAGCTCCTCCCCGGATATTTCTTTTACAACGTCCGACTTAGCAACAGATTTTGAGTGGCAAGTATTAAATGAGAATCTTGGTAGTGATCATTGTATTATTAAAATAAGATTTAAACACAACGAGACTTTAAAATTTTTGAAGAAAAGAAATTTTATCTTAGCCAATTGGGACGAATATGCGAACTATTTAGAAAGTATTGATTATCCTTCAAATGAAGTCGATATTCAAAGATCATATGACTTTTTTATTGATAATATTTTAAAAGCTGCTGATAAATCCATCCCTATGAAAAAAACATGTCTCAGTCCTACAAATAAATTTAAACCCAAACCATACTGGAGCCCTACACTATCTAAATTAATTGCAGAACGTAGATTAGCATTAGTTAATTTTAGGAAAAATCCCACCCCACGTAATTTACAGACATTGGAAGAAAAAACATCTAAATCTAAACTAGAAATAAGACAGGCAAAGGCACTGAGTTGGCAAAAAATGTGTAATAGTATGGATGAATCTACTTCGGCTACCAACATGTGGAGACGGCTACGATGGATGAAAGGTTATAGGACAAAAAAGGTACAAGTTTCTATAGAAGATAAGGATCGACTATTATGTGGCCTAGCGCCCGATTACGTAACTCCTTGTGAACCAACATTTACCTCATCTAATGAGACTTTAGAAGCTAGATTTACGTTGCATGAGATGTGCCGTTGCATTAAAAAAAAAGACACAGCTCCTGGTAATGATGGAATAAGTTATTCTATGATCTACCATTTACCAAAGAAAGCTAAACTTTATCTTATCTGCTTATTTAATAGATTAATTAACTACGGTGACATTCCGTCACAATGGCGGGATATTACAATAGTACCTATACCTAAACCTAACTTATCACACTCGGTCGTAAAACTCAGACCCATATCTCTAATGTCTTGCATATGCAAAATATTTCACAACATGTTAAACAAAAGAGTTGAATGGTTTGTCGAAAAAAATAACCTGTTATCTCCATTAACAACGGGATTTCGAAGCGGCCAGTCGTCCTTAGACTGCTTAGTGCGAATTATTACATTCATTCAGCTAGGTATTACAAACAACATACCTACGATAGCGTGTTTCCTTGATGTAGAAAATGCCTACAATAATATTTTGATTGAAAAAACTACAAAAATACTTGATGATATCGGAATAGGAAAATCAATATGTCTATATCTATGGAAGTTTTTGAGCTATAGATGTTTGCAGATTTATGATGATGATGCAGTTCATAATATTACGTATAGGTACACTAGTAAGGGCTTGTCACAGGGGGATCCGATTTCACCCCTTCTGTTTAACATTACTACTGCCAAAATTTGTAAAGAAATCAATTTTGTTTATATATGTCAATACGCAGATGATTTTGTGATATATAAGAGTGACAGAAACTTAGTTGATTGTGCTTATACTGTACAAAGCGCTTTATGCATATTAGTTAATATTTTGAGTGAGATAGGTTTAGAATTGTCTATCCCAAAAACTAAATTTTGTGTTTTTAGTAGGGGTCGCAGAAAACGGCCACTGAGTATAAGGATTAATGAATGTGCGATCGAGCGTGTGTATGCATATAAATATCTAGGTATGTGGTTAGACAATTCATTACGATGGGGAAAACACGTCAATGAAACCGTGGCTAAAACACAAAAGTTTTTAAATATTTTTAAAGTTTTAACTGGATCCGGATGGGGAACGCATCCCCTACATCTACGTCGACTATATATATCTTTAATTAGGAGCAGACTCGATTATGGTTCCTATCTGTTTGATAACTGTGCAAAGGTACATTCGTACAAACTAGATGTGGTACAAAACCAAGCTATGAGAGTAATTGGCGGGTTTATTAGAAGTACACCGGTTCATACAATGGAAGCTGAGCTATGTATACCTCCTCTTCATATTAGGAGACAATACCTAGCCTACAAATACTGTTCCAAAACTCAAGCGTGGACCGATAACGAATCAATAAAATGTATAAAGAACCTATCATCGCATTGTATATCTAGCACTTATTGGGACTCTAAAGAAAAACCGTTACTTGTTACTTGTTTAGATTTTGTTCAAAATGATGATATATATGCCTCTGCTCATTTAGATATGTTTAGTTTGGAAACATGGGTAACTAATGTTGATACCGAAGATTCAATTAAAACTAATTTGGATTGTATGCAGAACTCTAAAAAACATCAGGAAGTAAATCTATTTAAAAACGAAATATTAAAAGAGCTCAACGAAAATTATTTTGATTATTATGCCATATATACGGACGGTTCAAAGAGTGAATTTGGACGGGGGGCAGCATTTTACGATCCAAATTTGAGGGCTGGTGCTAATAACGTAAATAATCAGTTTAAAATTAATACTCATATCTCGATAATGTCAGTGGAACTCATCGCAATCTCGGAAGCCCTCGCGTATGTTATCAGAGTTCCAAGAGATAAGTTTGTTATTTGTAGTGATAGTAAAAGCGCCCTTCAACATATCTCTCGATGCGCCTCTGGCAGGAGAGGCGTCTCGATTGCATATAATATCTTATCGCAGCTGATCGATTTGAATGCACGGGGTATAAAAATTAAACTTCAATGGGTTCCATCACACATTGGTTTGAAAGGCAATGAAGAGGCAGACACATTGGCAAGAAAGGCGGTTACAGAAGGAACAGATTACAATATTTTACCAAATTATTCGGAAACCCTACCTAAATTTAGATTAAAGTGCTACATAAATTGGAAAGAGTATTTCGATCAGAGGTCAATTGAAAGGGGTATATGGTATAAGTGTATTCAGTGTGAGCCTCCGCATGTACCTTGGTTTGGTTGCACAAAGATATCGCGTAAAATTATAGTTATAGCACATAGGTTAAGAACAGGCCACATGCCTTTAAAAAAGTTTGCATTTTTAATGAAAAAGGTTGACTCGCCTAACTGTGACACCTGTGGAGTTGTGGAGGATGTCTACCATTTATTAACATCATGTATTCGTTTCCAACAAGAAAGAAAAATTTTAGTCAGTTCCTTGAGCCTACATCACTATGATGTAGGACTATTTAATAAAATTCTAGCAGAGCCGACATCCGAAGCAGCGAAACAGCTGTTCACAGCGGTGAGTCATTTTAAGTGATACCTATACATCTACATATATTCTGAATTATCTGCTACCTTATTTTTGTTTACTGTTTATTGTTTACTGTGTATTAGATAAGTTAGTATGTTTTTTAAAATTAGTATCTTGTTAATCCAATAGGACCGCCATGTAATTAATTATAAAGGTCCTTACAATAAATATGATTAAAAAAAAAAAAAAAGCTTGGGTAATCCTAAGTAAACCTAGGTTTCCTCGATCTTCTAACATTACGACATCTATCATTCTTTCATGTTCCTCAAAGCAAATGGAACATTTCGCCATCGCCAAACGATAGAAGTTCCCAAAAGCTTTACTTATTATACAAACTGAACATCGCAAATTCGCAATCCACAGGTACGACCCGGCCTAGTGAGCAAAGACGCGGACGGCAAGCTAACTTGCAAGCCTATCTTCTCTCGCATTGTGTCTCTGTTCGCGGAACAGAACGAGCTGCAATACGCCGTGCCTGGAGGCCTCATCGGTGTCGGTACCAAGATCGAGCCGACGCTGTGCCGGGCGGACAGGCTTGTGGGCCAGGTAATTACGTCACTCTTTATTTATTTTGGAAAACCATCAGCTAAAAAATAATAACCGTTAACGTCGCTGTATGATTTCTGCAGTGTACTAGTAAAGGTTGATGATCCTAAATATTATAATTGCGAAAATTGGAATGGTATATACTTTAGCAAGCCAAAACTATCGAACAACAATCCGTATAATCCGATAGCAAAGTTGAGCCCAATGGCTCAACTTTTGCATAATTATAATGTAGGTACCTAGTTCTAGTCGGCACCAAGGTCGAGCCTGCGCTGTGCCGCTAGGCAGACTTGAGGGACAGTTAACACTTCACGAGCCTGTATTAGTTTACTACTAGACATAGGCCACACACTCGCTGCTCACCAACTCGTATCTAGTCTATAATTGCTTCTATGAGACAAGTGCCTTAAACGGTACGGTTTGAGCCACTATCACTACACATAATTGTTAAACGGTACGGTTTGAGGCACTATCACTACACATAATTGTTAAAAAAAATTATTATCACACATACACCTGAAACTCAACGATCAAGACTAGTCTTGATTCCGGAAGTGTTCTTAGTCTAATTTGGGTTCAAGGCCTTGCTATTGTTGCGAAAAAAAATAAGTCGGTTATCGAGTCAGGTTTTTTATAGTTTTCAATAAATTACTTGTTTGTTACAAGGCTGGAAAATAGGTTACGTATTGTTTTGTACCACGTTCAACAAATTGACGCTTAACATGCGATGATGGCTCCCACGTACCATTAGATTCGGGGACTATTTATTGGTTTGTCTCCAAACTGTATGAAAATTCATTTCAGGTTCTTGGTGCTGTCGGCGCTTTACCCGGGATCTTTGTAAAACTCGAGGTTTCCTACTACCTACTGAAACGTCTGCTTGGAGTACGTACAGAAGGTGATAAGAAGGCAGCTAAGGTCCAGAAACTAACCAAGAATGAGGTAAGTTATTGCTTCCAACAAAACAAATTGCTGGACAATTGGCACAGCATCTATTCTTGTTTTATGTGACAAATAAATGATTTTATTACTATCCCCATAGTAAGCAGTGCTTGTGCAGTTTATCTGTTATCTAGTACCCCCTTATACCTTAATATGCAGAGACACCTAGATCAAGGACAGATATTTGCAGATCATACAAACATTTGGCAACCATCTGCGACGCAGGTGTAACTTCCCTCTCTGCGCTACAGATTTCTTCATGTCTTAGAATCGAATCGAATCATACTAAGTGCGAATAACACACGTAGAACTGATTGTACTTATGTTATTTTACAGGTTCTATTGGTGAACATAGGATCTCTCAGTACCGGTGGTAGAGTGATTGCGACCAAAGCTGATTTGGCAAAAATAGCGCTCACCAACCCTGTATGCACAGAGATTGGAGAAAAGGTGGCCCTTAGTAGAAGAGTTGAAAACCACTGGCGGTAAGTACCTAAACTAATCAATGATTGGCTCACCTGCGCTGTCGTGTTTGCAATAAACGTAGAAAACTATAGTCTGTTGTATAGTTTCATAAAAATAAGGGGTCGCAGTTTTATCGATAATCTGCATAGTTACCACACCAATACCTACGAAATAGAAAGCAGGAGCCTCAGAGCACACATTCAGTGTTTTGAAGCTAGCGTTAGTGTTCTGAAGAATTTAATTAGCATGCGCTTCAAAACGCCTTATGTGTACTCTACTCACTCCAACTGCCGATACTAAGACCTATTCAGACCTACGCGGTGTTCACTACACGGAGCGGTAGCAAAATCAGTGTTACAGCCGAAAATCAGTGGCGACTTAGCGTGGGTTGGTACCTGGGGCGGATTTCTAAAAAGCTTTATGATAACTCTTAATTATAGCATGTTACCACTGATTTTCATATGTATATCTTTTAGTTGTGTTTTATCTACTTCTCAAATTTATGGACATGCACATTAATTAAAAATCTTTTTTTTTTTCAGATTAATTGGCTGGGGTCAAATTCAAGGAGGTGAAACTATAGAGCCAGCAAAGAATTAATGTTATATTTTAACTTTTATACATTATTGTATCTATACTATGTATTTAATAAAAAGCAAATATTAATTAATACTGACTTATCTAAGCCTTATAAAAATAGATTCAATTCCTACTACTTAATTACATTTTGCAACATTAAGCAATCTACAAGAAATTAAGAAATTTCAAATGCTGATGAGATTAAATAATTTATTTGATTTATTATTTTACAGTTTGATCAGTTTCTAGGCCATGTAAATGAATGTATTGATATCTTCGTCATCCCGCCGCATGTATTTGTGTTCGATAAGCCACTCCAGTTGCTCTTTTATCATTTTCTTTGATGGCAAGAACATATTCTTTAAGATCTCTACAAGTTCACTCTGAAACAAAAAATATTTGTGGTTAAAGGGTACACCGCCACAGGGAGGTAAGCTATATTTAAAATTCGAAGCAGTTTTACCTGTAATGCAGTGTTTGTTATACGTTTTCTCATCTTCAAAATTTTTATGATTGCTTCCTGAGTGCGCAGTATACGAAGTTGCACAATGGAATGATTATCTTCCAGTTGAGATCTCTCAGTGCTAAGCTGCAGCCTTCCTATCAAGTTGAGCTTGCCCCTGCGTTGCGGCTTTGCATTTTTGACAAGGGCAAACTCCTGGTTCACCCAAAATGATGTATTTTCGGTGAAATCTTTAGGATTCTGGACTGGTGGATCGTACGACAACAACTGTCTCTTTAGCTTCGGGAACGCCACTAAGGACCACAGAGTCCTTCTTAGCTCGGGATCGGGAAGCTCGGTCGCGAGTCTCAAGTTCTCGTAGGTCACTTTATCCGTTGGGCGCTGGTTCCACGCAAACAGAACCGCCATTTGGAAAGTAGTTACGTCCAAATCAAATCGCCCCACAGCGTTTGCGAAAGTTATGGTACCATTGCTCATGTGATGGTACCACTGCAATTTTCTACCTGAATGCTTTTTCTTATAAAATTCTTCTACTTCTGGTATGTAATCTTCTAACTCTAGGGGAAGGCTTACAGTAACTCTTTCAGATCCGCGTGCCCATGCTCCAGCATTGAGGATTTTTATGTTAATAGCGTCATGGCGTGTTGTTTCTCCCCTGAACTGAGTGTTGAGATCTTCACTAACTTTGATGTCTTGGAACATACGCGCAAGTTTATTGACAAAGTCTGCTGGCATGCCCACCTCACGCAGCCACTCAACCATATCCTCCTCCTTTTCTGAATCTGCACTAGAGTCTAAAATCAACCGTCGTGTCAAGTGAGCTTTGTGGTATCTCATAAATACATCCTTGTTCTCAATATATTTCAGAACCAGCAAGACATCCTTTAGTCTAGATTCTATTTGCTCACTTGTCAATCTCTTGCTTAGTGGAGTTTTACGTAACAACATATCACAGTAGTTAGCAAGTAGCTCCGGGCACTTGCTTTCAGGTGCAGTGCCTTTTGTTCCTCGAAGCAGGGCCGAGGAAGGTAGCTCCAGCTTGAAGACTGTGGTGTCATTTACTACACACTTATAGGCCTTATCCCTAGCAGTCAAAAAACGAGGGTCATCTATAAATGCGTCTTTCACTAAAGTACTGAATCGTTTGAACAGTTCTAACAAACGCTCTACATACTTTTCTGAATCTGATGTTATAATGTCAGCTGAGGCTACCATGTCTGCCAAACCTGCAGAAACTATGTGCGCTTCCAAGTCCCTCAAGACAGGCGTGACCCCTTCAGGTACTCTATCTAAGAGACGGAACATTAGTTGAAGCTTTTCAGTCTCATCAGCCTTTATGAGAGGTGCACTCTCAGCTAGGAGTGTTGACAGGTGTTCACCAATGAGCACCTTCTCACAGCATTGTGTTAGTGCTGCCACACTTCCACTGCCTGGCTCAAGATATCTATGAGCCCGTGCTTCTTCTTCTTTGAGTCGCAAATCAGCATACTTCATGTATGATTGTACACCATTTGCAGATAAATGTTCAGATGCTTTTAACTTGTAGAATTCTTCAGTTGCTTGCATGTAAGCAGCCTCAAAATTATCTCTGTATATTTGCAACTTGTCAATAGAGTTTGAGCATAAATTAACTGAAACAAAAACCTGTATCATTACAAATTGATTAAGACTGGTGCTTACACTATTCCATCATTTTCCCTGAATACTCAAATACAACTTAGATTTTTTAAGCATATTTTACAAGTTTTCATTTGACATCAAATTTGTCAAAAATCACAACTGGAGATTACTTGACTTTTTGTTATCGGCAATGTGTCTGGTCCTTCAAATACTCAAAAGCAACTCAATATGATATCAATTTTGAGAATTTTGGATGTAATTAGGATTAGAGCTTACCATAAGACTCCCGCACTCCAATGACAAGTTGAGAATCAAATGATTCACCATTTCTTTCAGCTTGTACTAGTTTCATGGCTGAATCTTGTAATCTCTGCTTTATATCCATGAAAATGCTTTGATTCCATGAATCAAGCATGAGTTTTCTCACCAAGCTGTCTTCATTATTGTTGTTATTATTTTTCTTTTGAGCAGATGTATTAGAACTCCCTCCTTTACTAATATTGTTTATTGAGTTCTCCAACTGCCGGAATGGTGTGGGTAAATAATTACATTGAGTAAAAAATGTTCCCCATTCAGCTATGTAGGCTTTCAGGAGTGCCTGGTCCTCCCGCTGCGCTAGGACACGAGCCTGCGCCTGCTTTATGTACATCATTACATCCTGCTGCAGAGCATCTCTCAGTTTGTAGGGACCTCTTTCATCCCACAAGCACACTGAATGCACAGAGCCAAATAAATCTTGCCATTCGGTTTGAGTCACTGTTTCTTGCTTTAGCAGTTTTAGAACAATCGGTCGCATTGAGGGCCATTTGTCTTCGAAGGTGACTTGTCCTTTATCCTGTGAAAAAGCATACAATACAACGCCGCCGCCGTTACGAAAATTAATTTACGGATTCTAACAATTTACACAAGACTTACCTTTAGCATATTGCAAAATGTTTATCCACTTTTTTATTTTACACTAGCCTAGCATCTCTCTCTAGAATAACTTGATTTATTTTTGCTAAAATTCAATGTCCAAGTACCTACTACTTATTTTATTTTCCCCTGCCTGAGTGCTGCCGTGCGTTCCTTTCTTTTTCTTCACTTCTGCAATTTTGCGTTTCGTAATTTCGTTCATTTGTCAAGACAAGATTGCACTCTTGTTGTTGGTAGGATGAGTGAATTCGAAAATTTATGTTTTATTCCGGTTTTTGAGCGGTCCCCCTTTTAAAGTTCCACTCTATTTTTCTGCAGTCTGTGCAAGACTGGCAGTGTCAAGTCAAATGTGTCAATGTCACTTACATCACGCGTAATTCAAAATTTTCAAGTCATTTCATTTTTATTTTTTGTTTGCATTTAATTTTTTAAAAGCTCTGCATTAGAGATATCTTTCTTTTGAAAATGTGTTCCTTTGGCGAAATAGTGGAACCTGGTAGTCGAAATGCGTGGGAAGATTGGGAGGAAAATGATGCTAATCAGTTAGAGTAAGTTAGTTTTGGTTCGCAATACAAACTTTGCATTATCTATCTACCGAATTGCACCATAGGTATTTAATTTTCAAATTTCAGGTTAAAATGGCAAAAAGACATGGAAGTTCCTGAAAAAATCAGTACACTTCTAATCCTGGAAGGCAGATATTTGGCAGAAGGCATAAGAATGCAAGTTGAGCTAAAACTACAACAAGTAAATGCAGTTCCTGAAGTCAATTTAAAACTTTACAAATCAGATCAATCTAACTGCTACATATGTGTGATAATAGACTACAATTTACTTTTAAGCAGTGAAATTGTTGAGTTGATAAAGCCCTTGATACTAGCAAGCAGTGATATAATCTCTATACTGACAAAACCACTGGTGGAATACCAAGTGCCGGAGCTTATAAGTGCAGACTATGTTATCCGGAGCTTGTCCACTAGCAAACCCGCCTCAACAGCACTGGAAATAAGTTTCCCAAAATTGGAGCAACCTAACATAATTTCTGGGGTATCTGCAGGAGGTAAAAATATAAATTGTACTTTAATTTTTAAATGTTATTTAAAACTCTTAAGACTTTTATAAATTAATCAACCATATTAATATTTCCAGTTATCAGTCTCAGAGAACACCTGAATTTGTCTGGGGTAGCTGTGGTCTGCTACATTGAACACCCTGAAGAATGCCAGATAGTTGAACTTCAAGAACTCTTACAAAAGCTCAATGTTGTCCAAATTGAGTCAAACCCAAACCACTTATTGAAAACTAATCTGTATATTTGATTGATAGACATTAAATTTAAATTATATTGTAGTTGATTCTTTTATGTCAAAGAACCTAAAAAAATAGTTTAAATTTATCTCTTCTTTAGCAGGAAGAGAGGTTTGTAATGGCACTTTGAAACAAGATCCGTTTCAAATGTTGATACAAACACCACATGCATTTCAGATGCAGTGCTCTGCAAACTAACTACAGAGATAAAGAGGGGGAAATGGTAATTTTTTGACATTTTACAAAATATGCAGCTATAAAAATATCATAAACTGTTTTGAAATGTACAAACTGATACCTTTGATAAGTCACTAGACCAGCTCTACAATTTTTTTTATTGTAATCTATTTGCTCTGTATGTATGACTTCTTTGATATTGGCAATATGTGTACCTATGGGTTGCCCCTTTTCAAGTTAATAGTTGCGGTAGATGCTGCAATATTAAATAAGGAAAAAAGATGGACAGAGCGAAGCCATAAGGGTTTAGAAACCGATCGCGAAGCCCTAAAAGAGACCAGTGAGTATAAACTATATGCGGGTGGTCGCGAGTTCGATTCTCGCCTCGGAATAAATGTAAGGATCTGCAAAAATTTGTACTGGGTGTATTCTATCTATAAATAAATAACACCGGCATTTGCGAGTCGCCTCGCCCACGGAGGGTTCCGTCCGTACCATCGTACAAAACTTTCGCAAAATATTAACCCTTCTAGATGGATTTTTCGATGGATCGAAAAAAATACTAGCAATTTTTTTAACTGTATGTAGGTAAATAGGTAGACAATTGAAATTTTGTCAGTTTGAGTATTGCCGGCTATAACAACAAATAATAAAAATAAAATCAATTAAATTGTTATTGAGAAAATAACATATTTACGGTTTTTACTAATCCCTAGGTAGCTAATTAGATGGGTGACCGCTTCATGTTGTCTTTTTGGTATTTATCGATTTAAAAAGTCTGTTGTAGGTGCCTTTTAAATAGCTTTTATAAAATCAGTGTCACTATAATGAGGGATGGCATAGATGTCTATAACACAGGCTCTATAAGCCTAGCGTAGATATCTAAGGCTAGCCAAATCAATCAATGTATCCATAGATTTAATAAGTACCACTATTTGTTTAATTTAGATAAATGATTGTTTTTGGAATTACTTTGTCAATGTTTGTATGCAATAAATAAAAAATTTCATAATTATTTTTATTTCAGTTTCAAAAATTTCATTTCATTTTTTGCGAAATATTTTATGTAGGTACGATGGTCCATGTTCGCGTCCGACTCGCAGAAAGCAGGCTTTATTTCGTTGGAACTCAAAACTTTCGTGATTTGTTTACATATTGACGATTAATTAATCGGATATCTTTTGTTTCATTTTTCCCTACATTTCCATCGCATTACAGCGATCATCGTGGTCACGGGGCGACTCAAAAGGACTCTTGTTTCCTTGTACGCGATAAATCTTCTATATTAAAATCTATTGCTGTTCGTTAGTCTCGCTAAAACTCGAGAACGGCTGGGCCGATTTAGCTGATTTTGGTTTTGAAATGTTTGTCGTAGTCCAGGAAAGGTTTAAACGGTGAGAAACATGGTAAAATTGCTCAGAAATTTCAACGCGGGCGAAGCCGCGGGGCGCTGATAGTTCCTTATAAATTAATCTTTAAAAGTTAAACTAAGTTTTTAATTTTCACTTTTCAACACTGGGTGCAAGTAGGTATACCTAGATAAAAAGTCGCCAAGCTATTCCATTTGGTTCCACCACCCCTAGCCCAGCAATCTAAGTGGATTTTGAAAAGAAAAGAGAACTTGAGGCTTAAAATATTTAATAAACATCAAAGGCAAACATTAAAATGATTAAAACTATATAAATTTAATGTAAAACATAATGAAAATTTAACATAAACACGTATTTAACAAAAAAAAGCACAGCCTATTGAATCGCAGACCAGTTATGAGTTTGGTTTTCTATTTTTGTAAGAAATATTATTACAGTTCAAAGCTGTAATGTTTTTATAGCTTACCATTAAATAAATAACATAGGTACCTAAAAGTGTAAGTATATTCTTGTTATTTAGTATTCATGACGCTTTGCACGAGTCGTACCTATTGATTCATAGGCAACAAGTGTGATGTGATAAAAAATAAGAAATTGATATAGGTATTTACTCAACATTTTCATTTTATAGCGTGTATATACAAAAATCTGTAGTTAAAATTAAAACCCGAAACACTAAAGGAATGAATGCAAATTACAATAATTTATAGCTATAGTACCATCGACATACTCTTATGGTATAGGTACCTATGATATTTTGCATCCCTAGTATTTACTTGGTCAACCTTTTTTGTCCTTGTGCACCATCACTGAATAATAGAGACGGAGAAAAGCAATTCAATCTGCCACACTAAAATTTTACATCTAAAAAAACTGTAGCAAGTGAAGTAGGTAGTACTTACCTACACTGTTTTTATATCCTGGTTATGGGACCTACAGTTTGTTAACAAAAATTTCACAACGAACTTGGGTGGAGTTTAAGAATATTATTATTTCTAGTAATGTATTTTTTTCGAAGCTGGCGCGATTGTCTTATTTCAAACAATTATCCACGCTGACAACGCGTGTAGTGGTTACCAATCCAGGCTTTCCAGTATACGGTAAAGGTTGCCTGGAAGAGATCGCTTCTAATCGATAAGGCCGCCCATTGTACTTGTATCATGTGATGTCTTTTATAATGATCTGTAACTGGTGTACAATAAAGTATTTTTGTATTGTATTGTATTGTATACGAAAACAAGAGGTTATCGCGCCAGCTTATAAAAAGTTACAAAAAACCAAAGAAGTATTATAGTTACTAAAGCTATAGACAAGTTTATGGAATATTAGAGATTTTAACCATGAATCCAATAACACGAGACACCTAGGTACTTCATTTAGAAATAGATACAGTAAAAGCTTCATATTCGAGTAATAGAAACCGTGGATACGGAACGGTCATTAGTAGGGGATAACGTTCCAAGAACTCAAAATAAAGGAAGTATACTCAAACGCAATCAGATTAAAGGTTCCGGTTAATGTTCGTCTTGCGAATCGATTCAATGTAGGTACCGACTGGATTCGTAAATAGCGAAATATGTACCTATCCGCGAATACAGGAAACGAGTCGCAATTTTTTTACCCGCGAATAGGGAGCTTTTACTGTATAGCGTAGGTATCGTGGAAATATAATTTAAGTCAGGTCATAGGCCTCAGCAGAATAGTGTTACGGCGATGTTTTTTTTGAGAATGTAATGGCAAGTAAAGTTAAAATGAGATGAATGACCTCTCATACCTACAAGCTATTTTTTACTTAGTAGGTTTATAGACATTCACAAAACAAATTTAACAATATTATAGACCTTGAAGTCACTTTACCCAGAAGTCACTTTAATAAATTAATTAAATTTTGTGCTTAGCCCAAATAAAAAAATACATTTTCCCTTTTTTAACTTACCATGTAGAATTCTATTCTACTTAATAATAGCTAGATATTCTTTTTTTAATAAATGGCAAAATCATTATGCGAAATGCTACCATAATCTACTTAAAATTTTATAAACTTTACAAAAATACCTTTTAATGTGTCTTAAATCTAAATTATGTGGAAAATATGGAGGCTGATTAATTTTTATTTTTATACAAAAATATTAACAGATTAATATTATTTCCAAAAAAAGAAAGGCCGATTTTTCTCAAAAATTCTCAATTTTAATGTTAATCAATATTTGGAACGAAATTGCAATTGAAATTGAATAAAATGAGCCTTTCCTTCCACCTATACCTACTACTGTTAAGATATTTATTATATTTAAATAATTACGGAATAAAGTATCACAAATTTATATAAGAATTAAATATATGTAGTTGTCGTGTAAAAGTAATGTTGTTTCCTCAATACAATTGTAGTATTATTTAAATGAGCATTATCAATAACAGTATAGCTGAATATTTGATATCGAATAAAAACTTGGTTTTTTTATAACTATATTTTTAGCAAAAATCACAAAGCCAAAATTTCAAACTTTTTAAATAAATAAGGATTTAATATTGGAATTATATTTGATAATATACAAAACTATGTTTTTTTTTAGAATTACATATTATTATATCTTTTTTTATTACTAAATGTAAACTATCATTAAAAGTAATTCCAGATCGCGTTTTTACATCTAAAATTTGCTTCCACTGAAATGCATATTTTTAGAATGAAATTCTGATTTAGACTAGAAAAATATAAAGCTACGCTCGCTAGATTGGGTATATTTCACATACACTAGCTTTTACAGCCATTATAAAGGTTTTGTTTTTATGATGTAACGAACAAAAAAGTCGTTTACGAACACCGCCCGTTGGTAAGTTTGGTGGCAGTTAGTCCAAAAAAAACTAAGTAAGTCTTATTTTTGTACACATTTTCTTTTCATTTATTTTGAAGGCGGTTACAGACGAATACTCAAACGCAACTTGGATTTAATCACATCTCAACTCGCGATACCCGAACACTTTTGAAATCTCTCAAAAAATGGCGTCCTAAGTTACGTGCTTAATGAGACGCGTTTAAGTATTCGCGGTCAGTTATTCAAAAATTTCATTTAATACACTGGAAGCATCATATCTTATCCTAACAAGGATTTTTTTTACTTTCACAAATTCGCTCATCTCATCAAACCTAAGAACCTCTTATATGATTTGAAGCCACAATTAAAGTGTTAAGCCTAACCCAGCAGCATCCAATAACTCCTTGCTTGATTGACAAAGTTATTTACAAAAAACTAATTCTATACAAAATCTTCATAATATATATCTATACTAAAATAACATTTTCATATACATCTACATTATATGTGGTTTACTTAAGATCAAACAGTTTACATGTATCTAGCTTACTTAGAATATTATCAAGAAAATTATCACTTGGTTCGGTTAATTAAAATTTCAGCTTCTAGGTATTTTAAAGCGAAATAGAATTTTTTATTTTGTCATCATCATATAAAATCGAAAAATCCATTCAATACTCACACATCATTTTTGTGTTTTATGTCAATACATAAATTTAGGATGCTTAATTTTGGTATGTATACTTGATGTATATTTCGTCGATTAAAATGATTGAGTAATGTGCTAACATATCAATTATTATCAGGTAAAATGTTGGAAAAAATAACAGTTTAAAAATATTTGACATAACTACATACATAGATAGTACTTAGTACATCTTATCCACGTTTTATGTTGTCTTTGGAAATTAAGAATAAATTGATTTCTCGATTCATAACACAAACTAGCGATTTCTAAGACGATTTTATCATGACGATATTTTTTTTGTTTATAAATATATTGTAAACAATTTCTTTTCTTATTTCCTTAAACATACCTTAATATCTAATTATCTTATCTTAGGCATACAAAATAATTACGGCTTCTGTTTAAACATTTTTGTATAGTTGCCTTGTAAAGCTTTTAAATGACTACAAACTACACTTTTAACCATAGAAAAATAAATTGTCTTACATAATGACGCTTTTAATGGTAGACATAACGATATCATTTTAAAATATAACTTTGGAGGTACATGAACAGCCTTTTTGTTTTTGTTATCTGTGATTTCCTTACCTTAGTGTATGTCCTTTAGTCCACCATTATTTTGGCCTGATTTGACATTATCCAGTATTTTATTCACGAATTCGGAAGTTTTTCCCGCTATTTTAACATCTGAAAGAAAAGGATGTTTTTCACACAGTTTTACATACATTTAAAAGTAGTTAACTTTAATCTATATAAAGTATGAATAACTACTAATAGACAAATGGGGTGAGATGATGCAATATTTAGTAACATTTCCTCATAGTGGCAATCATAATTGATTGAATAAATCAAACAAGCCCTACATGAAGAAAAATCTACGTAATTTTGTTCTTTATAGACATAAATATTAAAGCTATGTCTCACCTGTAGCTGTGTTCATAATATTCTTGACATGTGAATTCCAATCTACATTACTTTGAGAATTCGTCACCCTGCTGCCTAAGAGCTGTTTCATCTGAGCTATTCCGCTCATAAGACGTCCTGAAAAAAAAACGGAATATGATTTCAGGAAATAACATGTTTTGATCAATCTAATCTACTATCAAACTGCGTTACGTCATTGTAGAGTAAAAACATAAACAACAAAGATGACTCACTATGCTCTTGTTGAAGCCCATAGAGTTTTATTTTGTTTGCCTCATGTTGTGCTTTTTTCTTGAGTCTGCAGGCTCTGGAGGCGAGTTTGTTTTTTTCCTTTCTCGTTTTCGGTCTGATGTTGAATGGCAACTCACTGACTGGTATCATGTCATTGATGACTTTGCCTAGGTTATCCAACTCTTTACCAATGACATGTAGCTTCCTTGGATTTGGGGTGAGGTCATTCCCATCACCTTTTCTAGCTTTACCACTGTAATATTAAAAAAAAAAAATTTGTTGGTATAAATAATTATATTATAAATCTATGAGCAGCAAACATAGCTCATCACTTTTGGGCATAGGCTTCCCTGCTTACATTATTTAGGCTTTGATGATACTGTATTTTTTTTAAATTTTCTCTTAATAGCTTTTTGTATTAAATTAAGTTTTCTGTCAAGTTTTTTTCTAGTCTAGTTTTCTCTATTAATTAGTAAATTTTAACATTTTTATTTTGTTACCTATGTTTAATTCCTCTAACACTGCAACTTGGGCTGAAAACAGGATCTGTTACCAGATTTAAGACATGTGGGTCTTCTGATTTCTTTTTCAAAATCAGCCTTTGTCCCTTAGGTCCTTTAGCCTGTACATTGTACTGCCAGAAGTATCTCTCCCTCTTAGCATTTGCTCTGGCTTGCTTTGCATCTGTGCTCTCATCATTAGACTCTGCAAAACAAAACATGAAACTATAACTCTAATAACATTTATAAGCAAAACAGATTCCAATTTGCATAATTTATGCATGTTTAAAGTATTACATAGTTGTTTTTATACAAGCTATAGAAGAATGAGCAATAATGCATAGATGTGGGGTTTTACATCAAGTGTATTTGTGATAATAAAATTACCATCAGAAGATAGGTCCTCATATCTATCACTGTCTTCATCAGATTCAGCATCTTTGTCATCTTCATCTTGAGAGTAATCTGCAGTACCAGGACTTAGGAGACCTCCAGATAGTGACGAGATAGATCCTGCTTCTGCAATGGAGCTAGTCGACAACAGGTGCTTACGAGGCTCTCTGCGTTGCCAAATCTGAAAGTTCAGTGTTTAGTGATTCTGAGGGTTCAGAATAAAATTGTATAAAAAAACAAGTTTAACAAGTCTATTTGTCACAACTTACTATTCAACTATTACTACTTAATAAACTATGCATTTGAAACTTTGCATTCATAGTTTAAAAAATATGCAAGGTAGGAACTCTAAATGAAAACCATATAGGAATGTACCTGTTCTATTGACAGATGTGTGGGTGCAGAAGAGGAAAGCTGGGAAGGTTGTTGTTTTACAACTGGCTTGAATGGTGGCAAGATGGCTGAGGCTGGCACAGACTGGCCAAGAGCAAACTCTTGACTGTAGCCATCCATTCGCAATAGCATCTCCGGCATATGGTTCATTGGGTGTTGGGCAAAGCTTGATGAGGCTGAACTGTGCTGACTTGCGGGAGAAAAAGCAAGCTGAGCTGGCTTTTCATAGGGACTGCAAGGGCTCTCAGGCTGCATCAGGTTGTTGGCATGAAGAGAGTTGTAAGGCCGGCGTGAGCCACCCATCACACCTCCAATCTGAACACAATAGCCACTCTCCTCTGGTAGTAGTAGGTCATCAATGTTCAGATCGTCTAGTAAAGTGTCCGGATTGGCATTCAACTCGGCAAGAGTAGGTCCAAGAATAAGATCAGCTTTGTCTACTTGAAAAATATCTTCATCATCCATTTTAAACGATTCAAGTTTGGTAGAGTTTTCATTGTCATATGTTTTACCGAAGTGCATGGTGGGTATGTTGTTGAAAGAACTGAGGGAGTCCTGGAGGCACAGGTCCAGCTCCGCACTGAAGTCGCCGTCGCCGCGGCGCTGCGGAATGGGCACGGAGGCCGACATCCCCAGCTCGTAAGGCGACTCCTGTTTTATCTCAACACCTGGCTCGAAAAGAAAGTCATGTGTGTAAATAGAATCCGACATTGCACGTGTTTGCGCTCGGTGACCTTGACGTATAATAATCTCGTTGATAGAGACTAGCGCACGCGTCTTGCTCGCGCCTCTATTGATTATCCCACGTGTCCTTCCTTACCAATGTTTATTTATTTCATTGCCACAAAACCAGTACCCTTTGCAATGATTACGAGCATCACGATACGATAGCTCATCGTTCGATTACATAACTTGCGAAATCACAACACACGAATAAAAACTCAGCACTTGATTATTCACAATGACTTTCAATATCGAATAGATTCTAACAATAGATCCAGATTACAAAGTCACAAGCTACAATAATGCAATAGTTGCTGTTTACGTATTCGCACGCCACACGGTTTATACGGTTCTATTTACCAAAATTCTATCAAACAGGAATCTAGCTCACAACAAAAACACTCGCTCGCGGACTCGAAGTAAACAAAGATATTTATTATTCAGGAAACTCAAAGGTCATTAGAAAGAGATACACATAGAAAAATTTTACTTAACGTAAAAGAGACAGCAAGCACTTGACTAAGCGGAAAAGGAAAGAGGGACAGGAAGGAGGACAAAAATAGAGTTCACTAAAAACCGGAAATCTACTCAAAGTTTGTTAGTGTATCGAGAAAGTCATCTAATAAAATAACAAACATTAAAAATAGTGACGTGCTTCATTCTTCGTTCATAATTATTTTTTATCTGTTGTCGAAACGTAACCACTGACTGACTGACTGAACGTCAAAGTTCGGTAACAAAATAATTCAAGTTATTTGAAAATAAATTATTATGGGCGACGAAAATACAAATTCTAGTAAAAAATGTGATACAAATAAATACGATGTCATTATTATTGGTGCCGGTTTGGCAGGACTCTCTGCCGCTAATCATCTTCTCAAAAATGGCATCGAAGACTTCATTATTATTGAAGCTAGAAAACGCATCGGAGGTCGTATTATTTCAATACCTTTGAAAAATCACAAAGTTGAATTAGGTGCAAATTGGATCCATGGTGTTCTTGGTAACCCAATATTTGAAATGGCGATGGCAAATAATCTTGTAAACATTATCAATATACCCAAACCGCACAAGGTTATAGCAGCCACTGAGGATGGAAAACAAGTACCCTTTGGTGTACTGCATGAAACACACGACGCTTACGTATGCTTTCTAAGACGATGTGAAGAATACTTCCTATGCCAATACCTGCCTCCTCCAGATATCCACAGTGTTGGAGAGCACATCAACTTGGAAGCAACCATCTATCTGGAACGAATACCAACATCAGAAGAAAAGAAACTCCGTAGATTAATATTTGACTGTCTACTAAGACGGGAAACATGTATAACAGGCTGTAATAGCATGGATGAAATTGATCTTATGGAAATAGGCAGCTATACAGAACTGCAAGGAGGTAATATTATTATCCCTTCAGGGTATAGTTCTATTTTAGAGCCGCTTACAAAAAATATTGCTCCTGATAAGATATTATCTAATCATCCAGTTAGCAAAATAATCTGGGGCTTAGAAGGTGATGCAGATGACTTGGGAGAGGAGTCGGAGGACTCCGATCAAACTGTGATAGAAGATGTTTCAAAGACATCCTCATCGGAGAAACCTGTGAACCCTAGTGAAGGTACCTCATTAGCTGATAGCTCACATAAACCAAAGAAAAAAACAAACTTAGTTGAAGTGGTCTGTACCAATGGAAAGACTTTGAATGCTAACCATGTGATATGTACTATTCCTCTTGGGGTTTTGAAAGAAGAAGCATCCAATTTGTTTGAACCTTCCCTGCCTCAATATAAAATGGAATCAATTGAGAGATTACTGTTTAGTGCTGTAGATAAAATTTATTTAGAGTATGAGAGGCCATTTCTAAATCCAGATGTGACGGAGATAATGCTATTGTGGGAATCTTCACCAACACCTGAAGATATAGCAAGCTCTTGGTACAAGAAAATTTATTCATTCAGTAAAGTATCAGAGACTCTTTTGCTTGGGTGGGTGTCAGGCAAGGAGGCTGAATACATGGAATCTCTTGCTATGCAAGAGGTGGCTGTCATCTGTACAAAGATTTTGAGGAAATTTCTCAATGATCCATTTGTTCCAGAACCTATTAACTGTGTATGGTAAGATTAATATTATCAATACATATTATCAACTTATAATTTCTTAATCATAATATCTAAATCTTAATGATAAAGCAAAAGCAGATCAACAACTATTCCACTAATCCATATTTTCATTTACCTAACTTAATTATTATGTTTTAGTGAGATAATAAGTTTTTCTTATTACTTTCAGTACAAGCTGGAAAAAGCAGCCTTTCACAAGGGGAGCATACACTTCCATTGGCTTAGGAAGCAGTCAGAGTGATATTGAAAGCATAGCACAACCACTATTTAGGAATGTAAGAGATAAAAAGGTATGATCTAATAGTCAAATTTTTTATTAATTAGGTATTCACTTCATCCCCATGCTTTGCTTGTATGATACCTGGATATGTATAGTTTATGGTATCAAGTTACAATGTGCTATAGCATTCTTCTGGAATGAAAATATTATGCAAATACCTCATCATCAGCCTATGATAGTCCACTGCTGGACATAGGCCTGCCCTAATGAGCTCCATAGCACCCTGTCTTCAGCTTGACGCATCCAGCATCTACCTGCAGTCTTTCGCAGGTCGTCATCCCACCTGGTCGTCCTACACGCTCACACTACGACGGCCGCTGGGGCAAACGTGTTCTGAGTGGTCTCCACTCAGAACACGTTTGCCCCAGCGGCCGTCGCGTCGGTTCTTCGCGAGATATGGCCAGCCCACTGCCTCTTCAGCTTGCTAATTCTTATTAGAGCTATGTCAATAACTTTGGTTCTCTGTCGGATGTATTCGTTACGAATCCTATCCTTCAGAGAAACTCCGAGCATAGCTCTTTCCTTGCTGAGCGACCTTGAACTAGTGGACCAGCCCTATCGTGAGTGTCCCTTCTCAGCTCCGTAGGTCATACATAACGGGTAGGACGCACTGGTTGAAAACTTTCGTTTTCAACGGATGACGAGAAGACTTGACGTAGTTTCCTAAACGCTGCCCAGCCTAGCAGGATCCTCCTTTTGGCCTCCTTCTCGAAATTGTTTTTACCTAACTGCAGAATCTGCCCGAGGTAGGAAACTTTCGGAAACGATCTCGAGAAGGTGACCATGTACTTACGACCACCGGCCTTGGAGTTCTCCCACCGTGAAGGACGGTGTTGAAGAGGCTCTGTAACTCCTGTATCACAGGAGCTCCTCCAGCTTTCAAGAGCTCCGATGTTATTCCGTCTTCACCGGGGGCTTTTCCATTTTTAAGCTGCCTTAGAGCTAGCACGATCTCTTCTTGACTGATGTCAGGTAATTCGTCGGTGTAGTGGAGTGTCAGGGTGGCTCGGGAATCATAGTCGTCTCGTCGGGAATGAGGGGCATGAGCAGCGTATAGACGGCCATAGAAATCCTCAATCTCGGCGGAGATCTCCGGCTTCGACAATACGGTCCTTCCGTCATGCGTTGTAAGCTTTGTCAGGTGGCTCCTGCCAAGCTGCTGAGTGAATACTTTGGACCCTCGGTTTCGCTCTATCGCCTCTTCAATGAGGCGCGTGTTGGAGCTCCGAAGGTCACGCCGTACCATCTTCGCAATTCGCTTGTTCAGGTCTGACCTCTCTGACAAAGTCGCTTGGGTGGACTTCTTGCCAGTACGTTGCTTGCGACAGAATTTGATGCCCTCGTACCTCAGCGTTTCAACCAGATTGTGTAGGGTCTCGTCAGCGTCATCAGTGGGTTCCAAGGCAACAAATCTATCCCCCGCCATGATTTGGATTGGGTCAGGTCGGAGCGTGGACTTCATCAGACGGTTTCTTTCAAGCTTCAAGTTGATATTCAGAGAGCCTCGGAGAAGTCGGTGATCAGATTCGGTATTGAACCTGTTGATCACTGAGACATCTCTGAATATGTGCTTGCTATCCGTCATGATGAAGTCGATCTCATTTTTAGTCACAGTGTTGGGGCTTTGCCATGTCCACTTTCTTTGAGGCTGTTTCTTAAAGAAGAAGTTCAGAACAGCCCCTCCTTCTCAAGGAAGTTGACAAGCATTTGCCCCCTGTGATTCCTAACTCCATAACCATGCGGGCCTATTCGGGATTCGTTGCCAGTCTGTGTTCCCACCTTGCCGTTAAAGTCCCCCATAATAATGTTGAAGTGGGCCTTAGTGGTGTTATGTAAGGCTTTGGATATGTCTTCATACATATCCTCCACTTCATCATCCAAGTGTGCCGAGGTCAGTGCGTAAACCTGAATTACCTTCATGCTGTACCGTTCAGACAGCCGAAGGATCAGGTACGCTACCCAGGTCGACACACTGGAGATTTCTTGGATGTTGCTAGAGGGGGCCTTATTGACGAGGAAACCTACGCCACCCTGGGATGTTTTATCACCCTCGCGAAAGTAGAAAAGATGGCCCGAGTCTAGGGTTACGGTGTCCTCCCCCTCTCTACGGACTTCACATAACCCCAGAACATGCCATTTAATGTTCTCTAACTCCACTTCCAACTGCGCTAGATGGTGGTCAAGCCTCAGAGTTAAACGTAGCCAGGGTCAAATTTATTAAATGGCAGCCTAATGTAGCCCGGATATTCTTAGCACCCCCTGCCCCGCCGTTACCCGGGCCGCTACCATGGCCAGGAATAGCGAGGGGGCCGGAACTGGGGGCCATCTCTTGGCTGTTCTCAACATGGGGGGTTTATGCCCATAATCTCCACACTGGGCATGCGGGTTGGGGATCGCAGTGTACAGATTGTGCTGCAAGGGACGCTGCTGCTCGCCCCCCAGTCTATGTTCCTTAGTCGCCTCCTACGACACCCACGGGAAGAGTTGGGGTAGTGCTATTCTAAGGCCCACCGCCCACACCACAAAGCCAAATACCTAATATCATATAATTTTTGAATGAGAATACTTGGTTTGGGAGATTATCAAGAATCTTAAAGAACAAAAGTAGTAAATACAAATATTAGTGGGTATAAAACAAACATTTGGGGAGGCCTATATCCAGCTGTGGATGATGATGATGATGATAAAACAAATACGACAAAGACGCCATCTTACTCTGGCTCCTCCTGAAACTATTCCTTGAAAAACTGTTTTTTCTGTTTTTCAGCCTGTACTGCTCTTTGCTGGAGAACACACCCACAGTAGCTTCTACTCAACGGCACATGGAGCTTTCTTGTCAGGACAAACTGCAGCTCGGCGGTTATTAGCACCTGAAGAACTAGTTGAAAATAATCTAGACTGCCCAGTTTCAGCTGATCTCACAGCTTGGGTTCAGGGTATCCAACTTGAGGGATAATTTCTGCACCTGGCCATGCTCATTTATGGCTTGTTTTAGATTTGTATATATTATCTACCATGACAAAGGCTAGGTAAGTCTTATTGCTAAGAAAGTAAATTCTTGGTTTTGAATATTATTATTTTAAACTCACATAAACCTTACCAGAATATAGGTATGTTGTTGTGGATGAATTTATTATTATTTATTTATGAAATGGTTATATTTTTGACAAATTATCAATGGGCTTGGCTTCCCTTCCACAAATTAAAGTAGCACAATCAAAAATCAACTAATACAATTAACCCATGTAATAAAATGTTGTGAATTTTTTTTCTTATTCCTTTCGGAAAATAACTTTAACTAATTTGGTATAAATACCTACAAAAGATAAATATTAGCAATCAAATTAAAATGTTGTAATATGGTGCAATAGAGATATATTGTATTGTATGAATTTAAACTATGATTTGTTTACAATCATAAGGCTATGATACTGTTACTTGAGTTTATTTTTGCCTCTTAGAATATAATGTACTGCTTTAGAATAAAGTAAATGCATTTCCATTGTTATATTTATGCAATAGTTAGGTTGTGTTATTTGATTTTCTAGTCAGTGCAATGATTTTCGTATAGCTTGAATAAATCATAAAAATAGAAAATGGTTTTTATTTAGACAACAGAAGTAATCAATTCCTGACCATTGACTAAAGTGCTTGGGAAGATAAATTAATAAATGTAAACCAGGCACGGCTAAATCATTTAGTTAAGGGATCCTAGGGGCATCAGTCTATGGTATTCTGTTTGCATCATCAGACCAGCTTGATGGTACCATGACATCGCATTGTCACCAAACTTAAGTTCAATTGGTTGAAGATAACTGGTGTAAAATTCAGTTGCAAGATATGTCCAACCAAACTAACAGTGCAAGAAGAATTACAGATTGCAAAAGTAAAACAGGTATAATGTTTGATGTATATATTTGAGTAAATAAATTAAACATTGTCAGTAAAAGTAATAAAACAAGAAACAAAAGGATAACATTATAGCCCAAGAAACCTGAATAAAATCCCGTTATTATTTTTGTTAGTAGTACATACTCAAATAAGTGTGTCAAAAGTATAATAAAGAATGGGCCTTGGTTTTAAGTGCATTGTTGCACATATCTGACAAATTTAAAACATGTATTATTATGGCCAAATTATACCAATCACAGTAATTATTCATACAAACTTAAAGCTTAAATAATACTTCATAATTCAACAATCATAATTAGTATAAGTATAATACAAGAGTGGAATGCATAAAAAACTTGTCCAAGGATTAAATAGTTGAACAAAAACCCTAGAATTTTCAGTCCCAAAAATAATCATAGATATTATCTATTTAATTATTTTTATACAAGAAAAATCTTCGAGCCCAGGTTAAATCAATACACAAAGTAATACTAAATTTAGGCACTGAGTATTTGAGATTTATAAGATTAGAGAGAGATTCAGTCATAATAGTGAGTATTTCATTAATAGCACCATACAGAATATCATGAAAAATCATTCATTAGCGTACAACATGCAACTCAATGGTAGAGTTCTTTTTATTGATAATGGACAGGCATTCATCAGCCACCACAGGTGATAACTCTTGCCATACACATTTTCCAATGAGAGGCACTTCTTCAAGTGGTGGTCTGAATGCCACTAATAAACTGAGACAACAACCTTCTGTTAAAGGGTCTGCTTCTACATTCAGCAGACCCAGAGGCCTATGTTGCCCCACGTCTGCCCCAAACATCTCCACCATAAACCTTCGCAAAGTGGAGTGTACACTCTTAGCAGGATTTATTTCACATGTTGGGAAATGTAAAGCAGATTTCTCACTGAGCAAAACATGTAGCTTATTTGTACTTCTCTTCTTTATGACAACTACCAACCTTAGTAAGTCTTTTTCATGAGGAGTGGGGGCGGGAAGGATGTCCTGATGCCAAGACCCTGAAGATTTATTAAGCTTATAAAGTTGAGCTTTTTCAATGAGGTGTAAGATATCATTTGATCTCAAAGATATTTCATCCATGTTTGCTATCCATTTAGCTTGAAGAGATTCTTTGTCAGCCCTGGCTGGTGTTTTCAATTCGCCCCCAATTACAGATCCAGTCAGTACAAATCTGTACCACATTCCTCCAGCAGTTTCTACAACTAACAATGTATTCAGCTCACATTCTAAGCCCGTTTCTTCCAATACTTCTCTGACAGCTGCTTGTACAATAGTTTCACCCTTCTCCATACGCCCTGCCGGTAAATACCACTTACCAGCGCAACTTTCCTTTGCCTCTTGCATCATGAGTACTTCGTTAGACTCATTTAGAATCACGCTGGCTACTACATAGGTGACGTTGCCGCCCAGTACCGGTTTGAAATTAGAAGGTGTGGTAGGCGTGATACCTTGAGATTCCGCAACTGAGTTTTGATCAGCTATGGTAAAGTCACATAAATCGTTTTCTTCTCCAGTAAGGCCTGAACCTTCCAGCAACGTGGATAAACTATGATTTACTCGATGAGACATTATTCAATTGGAAGGAACACACACACTTTAGGCAAACACCTTTAATTAATGACGACAAACAAACTTCCACTGAAAGATTTTATGTGTTGTGCGGTTGATTTTTTAATAGCGACTGTAATTAATTTTCTTTAGTCAATAGCAACACGAACAGAGAAAATTGGAACAAACAACGGGACTTTATTTTCATCGATTTGTTTTTCTTAATTCTTTCAATTCAATTCAACTCAACTTCTTGGTGAATGGCTCAAAAATGGCTCTGCACAAAGGAACGAAATGTAAATGGAGCTTTAATTGATTTCACACAGTGTCATTCATGCATACGTAATGTTTTTCGCCTAGGTTTTTCGTGACTTTACTAAACAGAAAACTAACTTTACTCTCTAACTTTACTCCTTTTTAGAGGTTTTAGTGGTAAATGGTAAATTATTCGTTCGAGTGCTAAGTTAAATGCCAACATTACCTACTTGCTTATTAACTGTTGCACTTGCAATCATGAACGAAAAAATGCTTTTTTTATTAAATTATTACTTAGTCTATGCTTGCAATCTATTAAATTATGTTGAATGAAAACATTTATATGAGATTTAATGTCATGTTCAAAATTATCTGTCTTATCCTTTGAGAATTCAACCATGAATTCTCTAAGGTCTTATCATTAATAAAAAAAACAGTGTTATCATCCGCAAATAACTTGCAAATAACAATATGATATAGGATTCATAGTGACTTCGGGTAGATCTATACTAATATTATAAAGAGGAAAGATTTGATTCTTTATTTGTTTGTTTGTATTGAATAGGCTCCGAAACTAATGGACCAATTCAAAAAATTCTTTCACCATTGGAAATTTTCTCTAACCCCGGTGAACATACGCTATATTATATTTTAAAAAATTAGGGATCCTTACGAAAACTCTAATAATGTAACCCAAGGTGTAAATAAATGACCTTAGCCACTTGAACGCCCAGCGCTCGCAGCCGCGGAGGGGGACTTACGCCCGCGAGCAACCGACAACCAACGCTATCAAAACGCCGCGCAACTTCACCGATAAAAACGTTTGCCAAAACAAAAGTATTAAAGTTATTCCTAAACGAGAAATTACATTGTTTGCGTTAATATCTGTAGAATAAACTTGAATTATCATCTTATAATTAAACCTACACCTTGATCGTTAAAAATTATGTTAAAAAATAAAAGTAGACATTTTCGACCGGTTTTTCTGCAACTTTATTTTTTCATGATCAACCTATGATATCTGTAACAGTAATGAAATGTTCTAAATAAAGTAAGTTTTATTTCCTTTAAAATGACGCCAATGGCTTTATACTAGACTCATTAGAAGTATATCAAAAAAATTGATAAAAACAGGACTTCTCGGCCCACTTGTACTCGCGCGAGTGCATATTACCTTTGATATTTTCGTTGAATCTAAATCAAAAAAGGGCGTAAATAGTTTATTCTATGTACTATATTATTCTAGATAGATTATTTTATGCTACTATAGTAATATTTTTGAAGAAACCATATTGATTACTACATAAACAAATAAAATACCGGCCATGTTGATACACAAACGGTACTCGGCGATAGTTTTTACAAATTTTATAAACTTTAGAGGAATAATAAGTATGATGTTCATATACCATTAAAACCAGTGTTTTATCTAGAAAAAATACATATACAACAATCTTAGAAATATACAATACAACAAAGGTACTGACGACATGATTGATCAAAGCACACTTCATGTTCACAGCACAAATCACACCTGTTTTATTTTGTTGACTGACAAAAGTTTTTCTAGGAATCTCATTTGACAAGTGGTTCAGTTCGTTCGGTGAATGATTTCTGCTTCGGATAAACCATAGATTAGGCCCACAAGAGCCACCGATAAAAACTAAAATCATTTTTTCGCTAGGGTGACCCTCTGGGTACTGTAGTACCCGGGGCGTATGTTTCCGAAAGTTTTTTGGGAACTGCAGTACTCGTGGGCGTTCAAGTGGCTATAAAGGAGATCACCCAGCCCCCATACATTTTTGGGCTAATTTTGAAGGTGCCGGCCACCTGAATTAAACTTAATATTTTAATAGAATGTAACAAAATCAACACTTTTTATTACTAGACTTAAGTTCTAAGTCAAGTCTGTTAGATAATATTCTAACTCAAAACATCTAATCTATTAGTGGAGTAAAACCTAATTATTATTATATTTCTCGTAATAATGTGCAAGTTATATTTAAAAAAGGTAGTAGGCATCGCAACAGGATTGCGAGACAGGTAATATTTTTTTTTTTTAATAACAATCCATGCCATGCAAATCTCTTTCCAATTGAAGTAACGTATCTACCACTATTTGGCATTGTTTTCTCAACACAAAGTAGTGTTTTCAAACATTTTTAATTTATTATTATTTTCAGGAAGTTCCAACTGATTTCATTTGTCGACCGTGTTGGCAAAGAGCTGAAAGGACTTTTCAACGACGAGTTCGCGAGGAAAATCAAGACATCGATGCTCTGCCGGATGAACCTGCCGCACAAATAGGCCGGGTCCATCCAACACTAACATTACCGGGATTTGTTCGTACTCCAAACACAACTGTGAACTTTGTACAAAACTTTTGACGAAAAAAACTGCTTTACATCTACGATAAGTGATAATTTCAGGTTAAATATTCAAACCTAAATATAATCTCAGGGAATTAACTTAGAACTTTGGTATCATAATAAAAGATGTTTGTAATGCTGAGTTTTATTTAAAAATAGCTTTTTTTTTTGTTGGCCGGCAAAATGAATATTAGCCCAACCTGGGTGATCTCCTTTAGCGCATGATTCTATTTTAATATACACGACCCCCCTAACTCCCTAAACAATATTATGTCGGTTCCAATACCAAACATTAGTTTATTTGCGATTAACGTATAAAGCGGAAAAAAGAAGCAAAGCGCTTTATAAATATTATAGAATAGACCGATATCATTTCAAATGGTAGGAAAGTCACTGTCTTTATGGATCGCTGTCGTGCGTGCGCCGTGATTGTATGAGTGAAGTCACGTCACCGTCACTCACTGTCATATCGGGAAAAGGCGATTTCAATCGTTCTCCCAAAATCTACATTTTCTTAGATTTTAGGAAGAATTTCTTTGCAATATAATCCACCAGCCATGTCTGTGATGAAGGGGCAAATGCTGGTGATTATCTTTCAATCTAAATACCTATATCATATGTTTACGTTTTGCGAATTTGTCGGTATAAGTTACGTAATTGTTTTAGGTGCGCTCGTTGAGCACGTCCTCTGCGGCTGCTCAGATGATAAAGCCTCCAGTTCAAGTTTTTGGCTTGGAGGGCCGCTATGCATCAGCCTTGTATTCGGCTGCATCCAAGAACAAGACTCTTGACACAGCAGAAAAAGAACTTACGTCGTTTCAACAATCCATCAAAGCTGATCCGCAACTCAAGGAGTTTATCATCAATCCCACTATCAAGCGCGACTTGAAAGTTGATGCTTTGAAACATGTTGCAACCAAAGTAAGTGTAGCACAAATGGATAAGTACACTAAGAAGTGCTTAGTTTTCTTTTGTGTTTTAACCTCAAACATCTCTGCTTTATTCTAGATCAAGCTGTCCCCTACAACTGGTAACCTGCTTGGTCTTCTTGCTGAAAATGGACGCTTGAACAAACTAGATGCTGTCATCAATGCATTCAAGGTTATGATGTCAGCCCACCGTGGTGAAGTTACTTGTGAAGTTGTCACAGCTAAACCCCTTGACCCTGCTCAGAAAACGACCCTGGAAGCTGCTTTGAAGGTATAGCCTTATACACTGTAGACAAACAACCTTAGTCACTCTGTAATTTTTTATTATTATGTTTATTGTATAAAGTTGTTTTAAGGTGGGAGAAGAGGGTATGGTCTGGTGTTTTGAGGTGTAATATTCCATTCTCAGTGAGCAAAATATGTTCTCACTGTATATAATGTTACATTACTAACTGTAACACCAGTTAGTATCTATCTCAGGTGATTGTTCTTAAATTTGAATTGTATTTGTTTTAGAAATTCCTGAAGCCTAATGAAACCATCCATTTGACTGCCAAAGTGGATCCTGCCCTGATTGGAGGAATGGTTGTGTCAATTGCAGACAAATATGTGGATATGAGTGTGGCCAGCAAAGTCAAGAAATACACTGAGCTTATCAGCACTGCTGTGTAACTCACTTAAGGCCATAAGCATGTATTGTGTATAGTGAAATATAAGTTAAAGCAAATCAGTCTCAATAGAATTTGCGTTATTTACTCAACATATTAACCAGGTTTCCCTACTAGAAAATAGAATAATATAAATTTTTAATAATAATTAAGATTACAATAAGATTTTCCTCTTAAGAAATGCATTCAGCAACCGCAATGCACATGCTACCTGCCCATCCAGGTCACACCACGCTGGCAGTTGAATGCCTTCACAGTAAAACAACAAAGTGAAGTAAACAAAAATTTTAATGTGCAATCTGCACTCCACTATGTAATACTTAAACTACATAACAACAAATTAATACTCTTTTAGTATGTAATGGTAACTAAAATTAATATTTCTCTAGAAATAACAAGAATAGGAATAGGTATTTGAGATCATTAAAAAATGAGATCTTTTCATTGAACTTCAGTAGGGTCAAGGTACATTCTAACCATCTGCTGGTGCAGATTCGCCTTTGAGAAGAGCATTTTCAGCCTCTAGCTCTGCTATACGTGCTCTTGCTGATTCTAACTCATCATCCGCTCCATCAGTACCTAAGTGCTTTCTCACATATTCCAGAGCATCTTCTGGCTTATCTGGTTCTTCATACAAACTGACAAGCACCTTTGTAAGGGCATCCATAACACCAGCCCGCTCCAAATAGCGTCGAAACTCTTCTCTTTTTGAATCAATAGGCTAAAAAATAAGAAATATTTTAGTTATAATATGTATGGTTGCCTTATTTATCAAGTCTAGTAAGTTGGGCTAGCAAGTTTCCAAAATTCTCAATTTACTATTATCTAACTATTAGTGGTATAACAACAGTGATACCTTATTAAACCGATTGTGGGTAGTATAAGCGGAATTACCTTGTATGAAGACATTTTATCTTCGAATTACAAGACAATACAGGCGTGTATGGATAAAGAGCAAAAACAATTGAATGATGGCCTGTGGCAATGAATGACTTGTGGACTTGCCGTGAACAGAAATCCTATTCAATCAATACAAGTAAAAAGGTGATGTTGAAAAATTATGCTGATACACAGAAAAATACTCTAGACAAATTTTCGCAATCTGCCTACTCACAACACAAGCAAAACAACGATATTCAGAAATTCAAACTCAAAAAGTTAGGACGGCGACGGACACAAAAGGGAAAATCGATCAATCTTTTTCGTTCATGAAAACTGTCACTGTCAGACCAGTCCAGTGTCTAAAAATAAAATTTTCCATGGATTTTCCGGAGGTGAGTAGATTTATAGCCTATTCCCTACAGCGCTGCAGCGCGCACGGTGCTATGTTGCGATATGCGCGATACTTTTATCGTGTCGTTAATATCTGAAAACAATAATCGCAACTTAGAATCGCAATAACACATTGTGACATTTCACATTACTGATCGCGCGATACAAACGCGCATATGAGAGAGAGGCTTTTTCACAATAAGAAAACGCATTG
Source organism: Eupithecia dodoneata (assembly GCA_947044415.1). Lineage (NCBI taxonomy): Eukaryota > Metazoa > Arthropoda > Insecta > Lepidoptera > Geometridae > Eupithecia > Eupithecia dodoneata. The sequence goes on from OX345665.1 coordinate 7,069,798, forward strand.
ATTAGTTAGAGTATGAAATACTATATCTTTGCACTCGGGTGCCATGCTTTTACGGCCAATCAAAGATCAACCGTGGATGTTACAGGCCAGTAATATCTGTACATGGATGGCATCATATTCCAAGGCTGTAAGATCTGAGTATGTAAAGTACGGGCTGAACATTAATAGCACGGTCTCGTCACTTACAGCCATGGAAAGTTCTGCCATTGGCAGAGCATTCCAAGGTTGTATATACCAAGGTTGAACTATTCGAGGCTGACAGATATTGATACGTACCAACCTTTCACAGCCCAAACTTTACAGCCTTGGAAAATAATGCCAAGGTGATATCCTATCCTATGCTGCATTTACGTGCGTTTACAATCACTAGCTCGTGCAAGCTGACACTTGGATAGCATCACATGATAATGTCACTGTCAATGTATACTCTGTAGAAACATAACATTTATGTTTCTACAGAGTATTGAATAATTAAATCTCCGTGTGCCTAGTCCGTGTGGCTGGAGTTCTAAATACTCCTGCCTAACCTCCGTCCGTGTAGTTGGCCCCCTAACTTTTTTAATGAGAATAGTGTTGAAATGCTTCACAATATATCACAGAGATGACGCTACTAGCTACATACTAGCGAATAATTTGTCAAAACTTAAAAATGCTCCAATTGGAGCTTATCTATAGGCTTAGTGCTTTGCACGACAAGAAGGAACTACGAAGACAGTCCTTCCGCTACCTACAGATCTTAGCTGGACCCAGTGACTGAAGGCATCTGTCTTTGAATGGATCTTAATTTATGTTCTAGTAAAATGATCTTACAGCCCCATCCAAAATTCTACCATATTTTTATAGTACTTATATTTGATAAAACTATTAATAAAACATATAACATAAAACTATTGGATAAAACCCTACCTATGCCTTTACCTGCGTACCATTATTTAATCAGTTCCTAAATTCAGGGCCTATAGACTACTAACTGTAAATATTATCAATATACCTAAGCGATTTAAAAGTAGAGACACGAGTTGAAAGTGAATATCGTAAGGCGAATACTGTTGGGTAGATAGGTACGTACCTACTTATCGTAAGGTACCTAACCTTTCAAATACATATTTATTTTGTATGTATTTTATGTATGCACCACATCTAACCTACCTATTACAGCATTGTAATATTGATAGTAAATAAAACCACCTTTGCATCATAAATTCATAATCTTAACTTTAATGTCTACCGATGTGGCGCGAATAGTCGACCGATGTGGCGCGGTGGGCGAAGGTCCGCCTGCGACGCAGGAGGTTGCGGGTTCGATTCCCGCCTCGGAACAATTGTGTGTACGATCTGCAGATATTTGTTCCGGGTGTTCTGGTCGTTTTCTATGTATAATAAAAATATCTATCTATGTAATGTATTGTATTATGTATATCAGTTATCTAGTACCCATAACACAAGCTCTGCTTACCATGGGACTAGATAATGCTGTGTGAATTGTCCAGCATTTTTATTTATTTATTTTTATTATTTATTATAATGTATGTAGATATGTAATGCTGTGCAGCAGCACAGCATTGTACATTACAGCTTATATATATGATTGCTGTGCTGTATGCTGTGCAAAATGCTGGGGCAAACGTGTTCTTGAGTGGAGACCATGACTCGGTAAATGTAGTGTAGGACGCCCTCCGACCAGGTGGGATGACGACCTGCGAAAGGCTGCAGGTAGATGCTGGATGCGGCAAGCTGAAGACAGGGCGCTATGGCGCTCATTGGAGGAGGCCTATGTCCAGCAGTGGACTGCTATAGGCTGATGATGATGATGATGATGTAATGCACACTCAATTAAAAAGTAAGTGTAGGTCTGTATGTTTGTTTTAATATAATTATGTACATATTAATTTTTTGACGACCGATGTGGCGCGGTGAGCGATGGTCTGCCTGCGACGCAGGAGGTTGCGGGTTCGATTCCCGCCTCGGAACAATTGTGTGTACGATCTGCAGATATTTGTTCCGGGTGTCCAGTATTATTTATTTATTTAAATTCAGTCTCACGTTGGCCAACTCGTATTGCCCATCGTGTAGTGCGGGTCTATATGAGTGTTGGTGTACCTATATAGGTGTGGTCTGGTGAAGTATTGGCCAATACATTGATTGACGCTTGATCCTTTTAGTATTGATTTTTAACCCTTAGCCTGCGCATCCTAGTGCGCATAATTTGTCACTTCTGTCGAAGGGGCCTACGTGGGTGGTCCGCACTTTTGCGCCGCGCTGTACTTATGTGATGATAATTTTACGTTTTTCTACTGTGCCTATGAAGTAATAAACCTTCTTGAAATAGTCTTGAAATTTTCTAACCCATTCAATAGTAAATATTACTTGTTCACAAATGAACATGTTGCTACTTGAACTGAAAGATTTATTACGCCGGTAGATTCCCGCTTTACGTACAAAATGTTTGAGGGTTACCATAAAAAAAAAGGTTTTAAGTGAAGTATCTCTTTTATTATAAATATATACACTACGCTACATTACTGAGTCAACAAAAGCATAGATCTCTAGGAATTTTTTACAAAAAAAAACCACAAAAAATGATTAAGGTCGGCGTGACGTGACCCTAGCGGCCCGCTGCGAGAGTATCAAATTTAAGGATTGTTTATGAATTCCACATGAGTGAAGTGGCCTCTTTTGTGGCTCAAATCACAAGAGTAGTTTATAAGCAATACTCAGACAAAGGTTCAAACATCCTTAGAATACTATTTGGAGATTTCTAAACTAAATACCAAACCCTTTTAATACGTTTAACAAATACACACTAACAATGGTGCGAATGGTTCACCATGCGTGTATGTATTGTAGTAAGAATTACTATCAACATGTCAAGATTTTTTTTATCCAGTTTTTGGATATTATATAATTATTTACATTTATTATATTTACAAAAGATTTGTTGTAAAATAATCATCTATTCCTATACAAAAACATTTAGAAATTCAACAACCAAAAGTCTCATAATTCTCAAATTACCATCAATGACAATGCCAAGGATAGACTAACAAAATGGATATTACTGGATGCGGCATGAATATATTTTCATCGAGCTTTTTTGGTTGTAGTTTTAAAGTCTTTTACAAAATAAAATACTTTAAATATTTTTTTGTGAATTTTATAAACTGGAAAAAACATTTACATAAACCATCGAGAACTGAGCTACTCTCGGTATAGCTATATTTAAAATTTCCTCATTGTCATCACTAAACTCCTCGTCGCTTCCTGGTTAAAAAAAAATGTTATTTTTAATATGACATCATAACACATAATGATAACTTCTACAATAGAAGTTATACATACCGAAATAGAGCATTGAAAATATATCGGAAGGGCAGGACGCGGAGGACTGTAGCTCACGATTCTAAAATAACAATTTTAAATTAAATAAAACGGTTACAATTAAATGCAATGTAAGAATGTTAAATGGATTTCAAAATGCCACAAATACCCCGTCTGCGATTCACATATTTCGTATGATTTTATTCCTACATGAGCCGCCTTGTTTGATGATGATGATGATTGCTATACCGCAATGCCACATCCATTCGTATCTAGATCCATGAAAATGGTCGGCCATGTTGGCAAAATACATGTACCGCTATTGTTTACATTTTGAAGAAATTTTAATACCTAGTACTTCTTTTGATAAATTAGTAAATGTATCACTTGAATATCATTAAATTATAAATTGTTTATCGTTTTAATTGGTATTTTAGTATGACCAATAAGATTTTATGTTAAACTATTTTAAAAGTTTTTCAATAAGATTTTATGTTAAGGGTCCGGCGACCCTCGCTTGCAAAAATCGCTCCGAATATCGCTGTCCCTGTTTAACCCTTGTGCCGCGCCCCATGCGTGCGCGATAGCAATATTAGCCGTTCAAAATTTGGTTTGTTATGAAACAATTAATACCAAAAATTAAAACTGAAAACTTTTTGTATTCTTCACAAAGTATTGTTATTCTGTAACTAGACAATAAGCTATGTTCCTTAATAAATAAAACTTAAGATATTTATGTTTTTAATACGAAACAAATAGCAAGAAAACTTGTCCATTTTCGCATAATGTGCAAAATGCGATTGGCGTTCATTTAATTTAAGGTAAGTATTTAAAAAAAAAAACTATTTAGGAACCTAGATAAATACTATTCAAATACAAATAATACAATATTATAGTGGAAATATGCTTGAATTTGAAATCATTTTGGTTACGTTTTACGTTTGTATGAAGAATTCGTCCCTCCGGAGGCCCCTTAAATAGTAAAGCTTTCGCCCTTGATGACGCATCCATTCCCAAGGCTGATAATGCCGGCCTGTTGAGTCACTCAGCTGTTACTTGCCGTTCGCATATTATTCTTATCGTTCGTTGAGCACAACAGAAGTACATGTAGGTATTTGTTTTGTAAAGCTCAATCTACACGTCCCCGCAGATTGTATGTTTTATTGCGTATTGTTCCATTTCTTCCTTCATAGTACATAGGCTGTTTTCAGACTTCAGTCGGTAGATAGTTCGTTGTAGTTTGCACATGTATGGTGTGCGGTTTTGTAGTTCGTTTTCGGACATCGGTTTGTAGGCGTCCTTTTGTAGATTTATGGAAATATTTGTGTAAAAGTTGAGGGTTTTCGATAAGGTTGTAAATCTCGTAGGCATCCCGAGTTATCAAAGGAATTTTGAATTCGAATATAAAGTATCTACTTCAGAGTCAGCCTTGCCTTTACAATAGTAGATGATATAGTTTCCGAAGATCCACTTGAATATTTTCCAGATATTATGTTGAGCTCTTCCGTAAGATGTTGTGGACTCAATATATGGATGTTGAATTTTCCATAGTGAATTTCAGTAACAGTTTCCAAAAGTATCTATTGAAGACCTTTCAAATTCATCATAATGTTGTACGCGACAATCGACATCATAGTAAAGTCATTGTTTATTTTGACGTCTCTCATTTCAATCGCTAGTGTGTTCACGGCCTTATTCAGTGTTATCAATTGTGTTGGTTATACATTTTATGTTGTTGGTCGAAAGAGTTCTCTATTCTCTTCATTACGTTATTCTCGGCTTCTAGAATGGAAGTTTGATTTTTCCACAATGAAGCGAGGTGTTGTTCGTTAGATCGGATGCTGTCTTTTTCGTATTTTTCGCCAAAGTGCTCATCCAGCACTCCGAACAAGCTGTTGGCGAGGTAGGTACCCATCGCCGTTGATGAGCCCCCTCCGAACTTAGTTGTTCATTCGTTTTCGGTCCAAAAGCATCTCGCTATAATGCATTAGTTCCGCATAGCCGTGTCTGTGGCCGTGTTGTAACTGGAGTAGTATTAAGTTAAATTGATTATGTGTTTCGATGTTAGTACATGTTTGTCGCAGTGTAGCTTTTGAAAGCTTCTATTCCTTGCCAATAAGGTTGCATATCGTAGTATACGATTAATTTCCATTCATAGCGTACTAGATGCATATCAGTGACCTTATTAAAGTACATACTTTGGTTGTTGTTTATGTTAGCTAGGCTGTAGTCACACCGAACGGGATTTATTATCGCAAAAATGCATAAAACCACCCAAATTAAATTGCATGAAGTTTTGTTTCTCCTTCGAGTTCGTTTGTTTTGTGGTTGTTCTAGCTCTGTTTGGTTAGCCTGAGTAGTGAAATCTTCCTCTTCTTCCGTGTTTGATCTCATTGGTAGTTTAGATAATTTTGTTATAGGTCGTTTCATAATCCCATTTTTTGTTCTCAAACTAACCACGCGAACGCAGCCGTCTTTTCCTCCGTAAAGCTCGACCACTTGTCCTAGGGCTCATTTCCCCGGGGGAATATTGGAGTCATGTATGATTACGAGGTTGTCGACGCTCATGTTAGGCTTTCGTTGCACAACTGTCCTTAGAGCAACATGTCACGGCGTAAACTCGCGATTCATCAACTTAACAAAATAAACAATTACTCATGAACTTATACATATTCATATTCATTTATTGCATACACATACATTGTCACAAAAATATTAGCTTAGGTGTCATTTAGCTTAGAGGTAGGTACATGTACCTTGTAAGGGCGCAGCAATCCATTTATAAATATTAACAATAGTTTAGTTAGTATTTATAGGTAGGTAACATAGTAATCCGAGAATTTATACAATATTATTCACAATAATCAAAATTAATTTCATTAATAAGGAAGGTAGGTATGTTATGTCAATAATTAATTAAGGTAGCTAAATAGTTATAGTCTAGATTTATCATTTAAAATTAGTCAACGGAGTAATAGGATTTCGAAATAAGATATTCTTTCAGGTTCAGTTCAGTTAAAAGATTTTATTACTCAAAAGAACAAAGTTCACTTAAATGAGAATAATATATACAATATACTTAAGCTTACTATCTTAACGAATTATATTATGCTAGTATTGTTTTACATAGGTAGTTATCTAGTAGTTTAAGTTATTTTACAATGACATTGTGTTCCGTATAATTAACAAATTTTGTCATATACCTATATGTTGTTTTAATTTTTTCTAAGAAACGTGCATTGATAAACAGTTTCTGATGATATCAGGTAAGTTATTATAAATCTGTGCACCTTCATACATTATGTTTCGCTTTCCATAGTCGATCCGTGGACTCCTTAGTTTTAACTTATTTTTACTTCTTAAATTGTAGGTGTAGTTTTTCTTTGCAAGTGTGATATGTATTTTATTAGTTACTATTTTCCTAACAAGGATGCAAGTGAGGTAATTATATACATAGTTGGTTGATATTAAAAATTTTGGTTTCTTTGTAAATAGTAGGAGTGCTAGTTAGGTAGTCGTATTTGTATAGAACTTTAATTTATTTATTTTGAGATATTTGTAGTGATTTTAGATTTGACACTGATGCCGTTCCCCACACTTCCAGAAGATATTGTAAATGAAATTTAGCTAAGGAATTATAAATTTTCATTCTAGCTTTAGGCAGGCATCCCACGGATCTACGCAGTGCACCCGTTAGTGAGGCTAGTTTAGTTCTTACATGTTCAATATGAGGTTGCCAGTTCAGGCGGTCGTCTAGTATGAGACCTAGGTACCTCTCTTGGTGCGAGCGATGTATTATCGAACCACCTATAGTAAGTGGCGGAAATTGCGGGATTTTTTTATTCTTTGCTGCGAAAATCATGAGTGAGGTTTTTTTACATTGACTGTCATTAGGTTGCTCTGACACCAGATGTTAAATTTAAATAAATCTGCCTGTGCATCTTTTACCAGCTCGCTGAGGTTCGGGCCGAAGTAAAATAGGCAAGTATCGTCGGCGTATAAAGTAACGTGTCCGGGACACGTTACTTTATACGCCGACGATACTTGCCGTTTCGACTAAGCAAAATAGGACTAAAGGGACACGGTGTCCCTTTAGTCCTATTTTGCTTAGTCGAAACCGATTATAACGACATCATTTACAACGACCAATCGGTTATTATTACAGCCAGATTGAAAGGTCCCGGCCGAATCTCTAGTAAACTATTCAGTAAACATACCGCCTATAACAACATCGGATACAGCGACATATCGCTTACAACGACGAAACTGTATCGATATTCATCGATTATAAATAACGACCAACCGTTTCTTGTCCCAGCAAAACAAAACAATACGAACGATTTAGATCTTATTGCTAAACTTCGAAGGAATATTTAGGCGTATTATCTACCTACGCACTTTCTCCCACCCCATCCGAACCTCTTCCCAGCCATTTGACCTTGCTTTTTAAACCAATTGTTTAGTGCGCTAATTGACTTACGACGCGTGAGTGACAGCTCGATTTATAATACTGATGATGATACTCATACCTTGAGGAGTATGAAACGTAAAATGCAAAAAATATTTGAGACTGGGCTAAAAAATAAACAGACTAAAATGCCTGATAACTTTAAAAACTAGTGTAATCTTATAACCCGTACTGTAAGCATCTAAGTACATTTTGCACTCCAATTACATTTTTCTTAATAAATATTTTTATTTATTTTTTGACATTTGATTTGACAATACGTTCACATAGGTACATAACCTATACCCATACTAGATACCTATAACTACTTGTGTATTATGTATTGCTTATAACAACTATCGGACATAACGTCGGAAAGTATATGGTCCCTTCAATGTCGCTATATCAGGTTTTGACTTATTAATGTAAATAAAAAAACAATACGATTTTTCATCTATATTAACTTTAATTTTGGTAATTAAATCAATACTTGCCGACAAAGTGTTCGACTTCGGTCTAAACCCATACTGATGCTCGTATAAGAAGTTTATTTTCGTAAGATGAAGCTCGAGCGACTGTACATAACTTTCTCAAAGATTTTAGAGATAGCGGGTAGGACTGATACGGGTCTATAATTACCAGGGTTGGACTTATTGCCCGATTTGAAGGGGGTTACTTTGGCAATTTTTAAACTATCCGGGAATATACCGTCTTGGAGGCATTTATTAATACAGTTTGTTAATGTCGGTATAATTAATTGTGTGGGAAATACATTTAATTGATTTGGTGCTTATTCCGTCCAGCCCGGTGTTAATAATTAACGCGGAGCAGTTAGTGTCGGTCGCGTGTCACGTCGTTAGACATACATAGGTCCGTTCAGTATTTTGTTTTTAGTGTTTTATTTTTATCCAAATAGCCTTTTATAAAATACCTACTCTAGAGTAGAATAGGTACAATTAATTTCTAGCGATATTACATTATTTTCTATGTCTACGTATAGTCGGGTATAGTCTACGGCTTCGTATTGCATTCTTTGCTTATGACAGTGCTTCTGTTTGACGAGTTCTAAGGTCAATTGTTTGTGGTCGGATAGGCTTGAGTTTATATCTGTAACGTTGTATGAGGAGTTTGTACATGTCTGTGCATATGTGATCGATGATCGTTTTCGTAGTGGCACTCAGACGGGTACGTACAGTAATCCGGCTCGATTTTGTTCAGGACTTGGTATCCGCTTTCTTGTAGCATTAGAAGGTAGTTTCGTGTGTCGCTGTCGTTGCTAGTCAATAGGTCAATGTTAAAATCGCCAAGCAGGATACTATTCTTGTGGTTCTCTATTTACTGTGAATAGGTTTCTAGAAATTGCTTGGTATAATTCTTATCAGGTTTGTAGATTGCACCCAGGTGAAAATTGTAGCGTTGTATGAATATCCATAGGTAGTTGATTCCATCTATTATTGTGTTCTGTGTTAGGTCGTAAGAAAGGCTTTTGTGTATGTATATAGAAACGCCTCCTCCCTTTTTGTCTTTTCGTATATTGTAGGCATGCGAATATTCTGGTAAAGTAAACAACTGGGCTTGTTCGTCCGATCTAAGCCAAGTTTCTGTTATTACTATGAGGTGGGTGATACAGTTCATTGCCTTTATAATACATTGTAATTCATCGAATTTTGGTAGGTGTAGTGTAGGGCAGTCCTTATTGTCATGGATATTTTCAAGTACTTTCAAGACTTGACCTTGATCATGCTGTTGTCGTATCTTTGGGTTCTTCTCATTAGGTTGAGGAATACCCACGACGATAAGATTGTTCATGCGGCGGTGGCTCTCCTCGAGTTCCCGAAACATGTTTTCATGTGATGTGTAAGGGGTGCTCCACTCCATCGATGTCGAGGGCTCGCTTTGTTGGCAAGTTGTTTTTATTGATTGAATATCACTCTCTAGGTTTTTTATTTTATCGCGAATATCAATAATGTAAAATCCCTGGTCGGTGTAAGGAAATCTGAGATTCCTGGTGAGCGGAGGTCGGGCTCAGATAAAACAGCGTGGAGATTCTTATTCTTCGGGGTAGGATATTGTGTACATATATTTATGTCTTCGAGGTGGGGTTCCGATGAAACAGAAGCGGGTAGGTTTTTGTTCTTTGGTGAGTGTTTCGTAAACATTTTTTATGTAGCCGCCGCGCCACGCCGATACCACCCCGTACAATGCTAGTAACACGAGAGGGGAGATAGTGTCTCGTTTTCGCACCGCTGCTGGTTGCGTTTGCGCTGTGGCCACTATGAGTTTCTCTGTGGCGGCTTCTCGGAACTATGAAGACGTAAATAGTGGTGCACAAACGAACTTCACTTATATTTCAATACACTTTGAATTGTTTTTGGATTAGTCCGTATTTTTTATTTTTGGCGAGTAATTAGTTGCAACGAATAAACGCGTGTACTGGTCGGGGGACTACACGGAATTTCCTTAGGTTTTTACAGAAAATCGAATCATTTTTAATATATTTTATGGAGCTAGGTAGGTATTTTATTATAAATATTAATCTAATCGCGAGTAAGACCTTTGCTAAATTGTGTAAGGGTATTCGTAGGTAAAGCATAGTAAGCGTAGCTCTTCAAGAACTGCAGGATCCTTCCTCTCGCATGTATGTATATAAGGGAAGTTTGTCTGTTTGTAAAATCATATACAAAATATTTTCAAAAACGTAGCGATGTAATAACCCGGCAAAAAAGGCCGAAGTTTCAAAATGCACTCTATAAACACCAATGCCATAAAGATATTTATAAAAGAAATGTGTATAACATGCGCATAACTATTTACAATAAATTACCGGAAGAACTAAAATAATTAAATGGAAATATATTTAGGAAAAAGTTAAGAGGATGGCTACTTGAAAAATGTTTTTATACTGTGAACGAATATCTAGAGATTTAAATTGTTACTTATAATGACTAATATAATTAATTTAATATATAATTATAATAATATGACTCGCATAACATTTGCACGCCTGCATGCAGGCTGAATACATTGACTAAATTAGTTATAAGATCTGACATTGTATAATTTTGTATTCTTGCAAATAAACGATTTGATTTGATTTAAAATTAGTTTGTCTTTATTTCGTCTATTGTACCTAGTTACTGAAATGTTCGGATTTAGATTTAAATAAATGTCGATATTAACTACAACTAACTAAAACTCTTTTTAACTTTACTTCGAACAATCTAAACTCATAGGATTGTAGGTGGCGAATCTGGCGAAGTGGCAAACTACGCTCCCTACAACTTTGTTGATTTTTTCTCTTGTGAACTCTATCGTGACTATAACAGTGAGTGTGGTGAGTTTTATAAGGACACTAACTACAACTGGGTGAGTGAGTATTTACTAGGTACCTATGTATTGCCTATAGGTAGCGGATCGGTTCGACTGGCCTCCCACACAAGCGGGTCTTACCGGTTGGATTGAGAAGTCGCACATACTGAAAGATTAGTACCTACCACACCACCCACATCTACTAACTACCTACTTTACACTAGGTATAACTACAACATAATACTATGGATATCCAGAATATTCTAACAAACCAAACTATACTGCAAGAGGAGATACAAAGACTCCTAGGCAACTTCAAGAAAGATGGAGCGAAAAACTCAGCTTTATGTGAAGAAACGACTTGAAGTTCTAGATTCCTACTGGAAGGAATTTCAAAATAACCATGTACCCACAACTTTGCCAATGTAAAGATCGCAACTAAGTATGCGTAGGTGTAGGTAGGTATAGGTACTTCACGGTGAACCACTTCTAACTAACAAGGCAGATTTACCTACGCTGTAGCTCTAGCGTTGATCGCACAGTATGCGGTCTCTCCACAGCCGAGTGAAAGATCTTCTCTCTCATTGCGAAGAGTCCTACAATCCAGGTATCGGAAACTCAACAGCCTTCGGGAGAACCATCTACATCGCACCAACGAGCAGGTGACGTTGCCCCTGCCTACCAAACAAAATCCCAAGGTAACCCTAGCAAGTCCGAAGACCTACTGCGAAAACAGAAAAGTAACTTTAGGGCTTTTGCTAGTACACTATCTACAATCAACATCGAATAAATAAACGAGAACTTGGAGTTCGAGGACGCCCTCAAAGCTCTCGAATCTAGGTGGAGAACCGTCGACTCCCTGCACTAGGAGATCGACTGTGAAAACGCGCTCGACCAAGATTACGAACCGATCTTCGAGACCTACGAAGAACAATGCCACTCCATGAAGAAAGCCATAAACACTAAAATGTGGTCTGTTTCTCAAATGGAAAAATCTACTCCTAAAATGGATCTACATACCTTCTTCTATGGATCCTACCAACACTGGACATCTTTCAAGGACTTGTTTCAAGAGGTAATCAATAACAACAGAACACTACAGGTGCACAAAAGATGCAGTACCTAAAATCTAAGGTAAAGGGTGAAGCAGAAAAACTAATACAATACCTAACAATTAGTACTGACAACTACTCGATATGCTGGGACATACTCAACAACAGGTACAACAACAAGAAACAAATTTCTATTTCGCATCTTAACACTACCTATACTAAACCTACAAACACTAAAAAATCAAACTGGTAGGTACTTCCATCAAAAAACTACATGATACGGCGAACCAATGCATAAACGCGATCGAAAAGCTCAGCGTCGATATCTCAACAAGGGACGCTATCCTGGTACCTGGTACCTTCTCTCGCTGAAACTCGATGCCAACCCGACACCTACAGTGAGTACATGGAATCGGTGTAGGAACCGCAAGAACTACCCAACTTGTCCGAATTCATGAGTGACGCAAACCTGGCATCTTATATTCTTGAGTAAAACATTGGTTTAGGCACAAAAATAAATTATAAACATAACAGACGCCATTACATAAAAATTTTGATATTATTATTATTATTAGAAAAATTATTTTCCCCCATAGGTAACTACTTATTTGTTGAATCTATTTCTACTTTACACTTGTAGGACTTTTATTTGCCAGATATAATTAGGGTTACCTCCTAACTTACCTAGATTTTTAAGTTAAATATGCACACCTATGTTCTATTAAGCTTGGTATAAATAATCAATCACTTCTGTTTTATTTTCACAGGCAAAGGAAATAGATTATTGCAGACTGTCCGGATGTTGATGTGTCGGGCTTTAAATATAAAAACTTCATTAGTTTCATTAGACGATGAACCCTAGTTTTATTAATGTCTTTATATTCGTTCTTAGATTTCCTTTTGATCCGACATTAGTTCAGTTCTTTATTAAAAAGAATATTCTTATAATGTCAAAGAAAATAATACATAGGGTAACAAAGAAAAATAATAATGAAATAACACGAAAAATAAAATAGACTGGTGCTTCCCAATGGGTTGTAAAACTTATACTGAATCGCAAAGAAAATTTTTGGAAGCCAACTAAATACACTAAGATATTATTATGTTCTATATATTTTGAAGAAAAAGACTAGTATATCACGAAAGGTGGTTTGTGCAAATTACGAGAGGGTGCTATCCCAACAAAGGTATGAAAATGTTTCGGCCATAATATTTATTTCTATCTATTTAACTTGTTCGCTAACTGAACATTCCCCTGTATGTAAACACCCATAGAGTATGTTATATTAACAGGACGTTTTCTGTTAATGAAATATCATTTAACATAAAAGTGATAAATATGATAATAATTTACTCCGTACAAAATGTTACAATTTCCCTACTTTATGGGGAAAATGTTAATAGCTTGCAACATTATTTGTGCACTTGTGTGCGTGTCGGCTCATGTAATAACGTGCTGCTTACGCACACATTGGTTGATTTTTAGATTCAACTTAGAGCGGAATGTTTTGTGAAATTATCACTCTACGTCTTATTACTCTGAGACTCTAGATATGTAACAATTGTTTGTACGACCAAAAAGACAAACAATGCAAGTCCAAAAACGCTGCCTGTAGTGTAATTCAAATCATCATACTTGCTATATGACGCTTCGCAGAAAACACTCAACGACAGTCGAAAACAACTATCCTTACGTCCTTAGAGACACGGCTCAGCGTAAAATCGCTGACCCGCAGGAACATGTATCTCTGTATGGTATGTAAACCGTACAGTCACTCGTATTATTTCGTGTGGTTTGCTTTGTGCGTATCTCCGAGACAAAACAAATTACCTATTTCTGAATAAATTATCACAATCCTTACCTTACCTTACACCTTCCACTGTTCACAAATATTATTTATAATTTTTAACTATTATTTCGTTACTTAATCTCACACAAGTAATCACATTTAGTAGATATTTATCTTCTTTTCTTGTAGGCGTCTATAAAAAAAAGGTTTTTTTTAATTACTAGCTATTAAGCACTTAAAATAAATAAATAATGCTGGACAATTCACACAGCATTATCTAGCCCCATGGTAAGCAGAGTTTGTGTTATGGGTACTAGATAACTGATATACATAATACAATATTTACATAGATAGATATTTTTATTATACATAGAAAACAACCAGAACACCCGACTCTCAACTTGGGGAACAATATTAATCAAAAATCTTGCATAATGTTACGAGAATAGATAACATTTCATTTAAAAAAGAACACACTGCTCACGAGATTTGAACCCTGTCATGTCACTGATATCTTGCATTTATTTGCCTGTACATATTCGCCGCAGAGCCAAATTGCTACTTGTGAGTTTGTTCGAAATTTAAAGTCACGTTACCAAATGAAAAAGAAAGAAAATTATATTTTATTGATGAATTGCAATTTAAAGATACAAAACATACAATTTATGTTGGAACGTCTAAACATATTAAAGAAAATCGAAAATTATAAATTACGTATAGTTTTTATCTCCCAATCAGGCGGCAGGATTCGAACCCACATACATAGAGATAGGGGGGTACTTATAGGTATGTGACGCTTACTGTACTTACCTACTATTATATTTTTATTTAGTCTGGTACTTAAAGTTATTGTCTATTGCGCTCATAAGGCCTATGTCCAGCAGTGGACTACTATAGGTTGATGATGATGATGACAGTTATTTCTTTTGTTTTGAATTATTTTTTTATGTTTTCTAACTAGGGCATGGATACCGGTATTCGGTATTACCGAAAAACCGGTAATACCGTAATATTTAAGGCACTTCCGAATACCGGTATTGAAATTGCAAATACCGGTATTTCGGTATTTTGAATAATACGTTTAAATTAATCCGCTACACGTTCTTACACGATTAATCCACAATAAAAAGATGTTATCACTAAAGTTCGAGCAGTAGTGAAGTTGTTCACGAATTCTCCCGCAAAAAACGACGAACAAAAGTATGTGAAACAACAAGAAAACAAAAAACTTTCTTTAGTTTTAGACTGCAAGACCCGCTGGTCCAGCATGGCAAACATGGTAGAAAGATTTAACCTTCTCAGACCATGTATCCTTAAATAACTCACTGATGTGGACTCTAATATTTCATTTTCGGAAAAACTTCAACTTATTGACAATATACAAAGCTCTAAAATTTACGTTTAAAAAATTAGAAAAATCGAAATACCACCCTCGCAACACTGGCAGAGTCAATGCGTAGACGCGTGTTACAAGTACACCTTTGACATCTATGCTACAATATTTACATAACCCTGAAGCTTATTTTGAAGATCAAATGTCCCGTACAGAAGAAGGGTTAACTTGGAAAATGAAAAGCGATGAACTGCTTTTAAATTTAACAAGCCTCATAAACCGTTTTCAGCCAAATCAACTCCGTAACCAATCGGCAATATCAGTAGATAGTGGTAAAACTAGCAACGACGATGAGGGTGCCGGAAAAATACATCTAAGGACTTTTTACAATTATCAAAGTATAGAAAACGAATCTGATCCTATTGATGATGATACATTATTGACAGTTTTACGCATGGAAATGAAACTATACGAAAATGGCGGAGACATTTTAAAAATTCATTAATATGTAAGAAGGACGGATCATCTCGGACATAATTATAATATATAAATTTAACCGTCCTTTACATATTAATAAAGCTTGTTAATTATTTTGAATTTTTAATATCGTGTTAGAAGAAAAAAACTTGAGCTTGAACATTTTAATTGTCTCTTTGATTTAATCGTGATTATTTTGATGTTTGGAAGTACTTTCGAGTTTGTGTGATTCAAAAATAATGCTTTTAAGAACCTTTTTTATTATAAGTTAGGTACTTATATTAATTCAGTCTGAAAAAATATTACATGAAGTAGAAAATACGTATATTTTTCTACTATATTAATATCTATAGTGAAATACCGAAACAATACCGAAATACCGGGATCCCGGTTTTAAAAATATTAATACCGAAAAAATACCGGTATTGTCAATAGGTCCAATACCGCCATGCCCTATTTCTAACAAACATGGCCGCTTCTTACTTATGTAGGTATGGATGCAGGATAAGCTAAGTATCTTATTTTGAATAAAGAGTGGCTTGCCGAATTTTCGCGGAGGAATATTTACAAGGATATGTATCAAGAGACAAGTAATTTTACTCATCCCGTCCCTGGATACGTATTTATTTATTTAGCGTTATAAAAGTTGTTCGATGCCCGTACTGTCACTCCACAGTATGACACCGTGGTTGAAAGCTGATGTACCTGCGGATGCCAAGGATCTATTAGATTGCCATGAAAATAAAACTAAAAGCCACATAAATTGGCTTATTGGCAGATTTTCGATTTTCACAAAGCATAATTTTAAAAAAAATATGTATATCACACAATTTACGGAATACATAGGTAAGTAAAAATACTAATCAGAATACATATAGATATTCTGTAATGTGATAAATCATCAAAGCAAAACATGCGCAACATGAGAACGCGTCCCAATCAATAAATTACGTATTTAATACTGGACTCTGACCGTAATTTTCTTCCTACTCCTATGTTATTTTATTTTTTTCATCGATAATTAATTCCAACCATATCGCAGTGGGTACAAGGGTAAACAGAAATTACCCCTACACCCACCGGTGGGTGAAGCCAGTGGGTGCACGGGTCGCGGGTCTATTTTTCAACCTGTAAAGGTTCCAAACGCTTTCAAATTGTTTTATTACCTTTCATAAACTGAGAACATGCAGCGCCACCTGTTACATTTTTGCCGCAACCGCTGCATTTACTTAAAACCATTCTGTGTCAATGTGTGTCAAGAACTCAAGATAAGCCACTCTTCAATTTATTTAGCAAAGTGCTTGCAGTTTTATGAAGTTGAAAATAGATGGCGTTACTTGGTGACATTAACGATTATACAGAGAAAATAGAATTATTAAGAAATACGAATTTACAGGAAAAGTTTAAGGCTATGTACCTTCTTTTCTTTCTTACTTTTGTTACGTTACATGTGTTGTTATAAAATTGATGTGTGACCTACCTCTGCGAAACTCAAACTTAATATACCTACCTAGGAACAATACGATCTACATAAATCTGAACTTCTAGTGAGGTACGATTACCTTCCCACTCATTTACTCAAAAAATACTAAATAAAATACTTGTCTTTGTATTAATGGGTAGGTAGGTGAAATAATTATTAATTAATCATCTAACTGCCAAACTAAGTTCGACAGGTGTGTTTCTGATTTTTTATTTATTTAATCTGTGGTTTTTGTTAGATTACAGAACGGGACAGTAACATTTTTAATCTGTATATGCATCTAACGAAGCATAGGCTTCCAACCAATCACAAGCACTGGTCAAAGTTTCAAAGTCTGTGATTTCCAGGCTGAACATGACTGACACGTAACAAGAACTTTCAGCCGTGGAAAGTCTGTACATGGATCTCAGTACATTTTGGACACACTTTCCACGGTTGAACAAAACTGGGTCGAATGATACAGGTTGTAAGTTAATATTACGGGTCAGTTATGAACGGCCCGGAAACCACAGCCATTTGTAAGCAAATTACCAGGCTGCGCAGTACAGCCTGCTGAAGCCGTGGTCGTATTTTCCAAGACTGTACATGCCATGGCCGGCAGTTATATGGACTCTTTGCACTCCACACTGGAAGATTGCTATTAGTTTGAAGGTACGGTACGAGACGACCCTTCGAGTGTGTGGTTTTCAAAACCGTTGTAGGTATATCGAAAACTATAATTTTACTGCTCTAACTTACAAACTAAAGATACCTACTGTCACCTGTTAAATGTCTAAAATACACCAACCGGCGTAGGTACCTACATAATTTACCTCTTACCTTTAGGTCATACTAAGGTCATAATATTATGATCTAAGGGTAGGTATGACACTCAGTATGTAAGCTATCTCACTAGTAACTACGTACAAAGTTATATACACTTTATTTAACAGGTTCCCTGTCCCCATACATACGATTTTGGAGCACTACCCATGTCCCGCGTTTTTTTCAGTTTTTGACCTCATTTTGAACATAGTAAATGAAAATTTATGTGTATTTTGTAGAATATTATGTATAAAATTGACTCTAAAAAGAAAAGAAAATAAATGTATCAATTATGATGCATGAGCGTATGGAGTGAGTTATCAGTAGTTGCTCCACACCATCTTTCACAAATAGGTAGGTACCTCGAAAAGATGGAAAGCTCATTCGCAAGCGATGCGTCAATTGTTACGCTAAAATGAGAGCAGAAGGAGGAAATCCATTACAAGCAAAACAGGTGAATATAGAATGCATGGATTTGGAAAATGTTAGTACCTGCCTAATAAGAAAATTTTGTTTAGTTTGTAAGTGAAAAGTGTTCCTGCAAATTACTAATTGTTCGGTAATAAAAAAACTTTTTTTCCTAAATAAATCTATACATTATATTCCTAAATACTCACTTTTATTTTGTACCGGTAAAATCATGCCAATCAGAATAAAAATGCCGCGGCAAACATGAAACAATCAACTTTTTTAAAATTTTATTGTTCATTTACACAATATCCCCCATACGTCCGAGTAGGTACTCAAAATTACAATTACAACGCCACGTGTGCGAGAGCCGGGGGTACGTGCCTTATGTGTCCTGACTTGTTTACTAGTCAACAGCGCGTTGGCTGCGAAACGGACGTCTGCAGGAGCATTTGTTTATTTTCAAGCACCCAAAGTAATTTTTTTTGCCATTTTGATTGCTTTGTCACTCGGTGGTTATTATGTTTCATGTACTTATATATTAACCACGCGTTTACGTAGGTATCCAGCCATATAATTCCCAATATTGTGTGTCTAAAACTGAACAGTATTTCGAGGTATTTAGTTATTTCTCCAAAATCTATACTTGGAGTCAATTGTATCGTCGTCAATCGGGACAGTTTTAACGGTACAATTAACCCCGTGGTACAAATGACCCCTAATACAATTTAGTTAAGTAATAAATCAATGTTAATGGATAGATAATGATTTTACTTAAAGTTTTACAGGGGCAATTGTACCAGGGGTCAATTGTAACCCCATAGAAAGTAATACATGTCAATTATTTACAACAATTTTAGATTTCTAAGCTATTTGTTAAGTCTCAATCAAAGTTTAGACCAGAGTGATTATACCAAAATATAATAATTTGTGTTTAAAGGGTGATAACTTAATTTATTTTTGTTTAGTTTTATCTTGATAATTTTGTAAAACTGTTCCTAAAACTTGAGGTCCTAATGATCAAGATTGATGAATAAGCGCCAAAATAACAAATATACGATATTATAGTTGTGATTTGATTATTCGTTTCGTTTTTTTGTTTCCTTTTGAATTTTTTGTACAATTGACCCATAGTAGGGGTCAATTGTAGCACTCGACCTGTCATCATTCTTACCTTATTTTCCCTATGTTCTGTAAGCCCTACGTAAAATTCAACAAAATTGTTTGTAGCTATTGAATTTAGGTTTCTAGAAACATAATCACAATAGAAAATACCCAAGTTGTTTTAGTACAATCGTCCGAAAACCAAAAAATGTTACTACTGCCCCCGGTCTACACTAGGTACTACTTTGCTTATTTCCTTCTTTGTATGATCTCTTACTTTCATTAAAAAGCTCCTCTTCCTTCCAATTTTATCATCTCTCCCTTCCCTTTATTAGGTATTAAAGAAAATACTAGTGATTTGATTAAATATATGACTTCACGATAAGCTTGCCTATTATTTAAACATTATTGTATTGTATTTACTTCTTTGGCGCTGGGAGGAGCGCTGGGAGATGTGACACAGTTTTAAACTTATGCCCGTTCCAGTGTTCCGTTGTACATATCTTATAGATAATTCTTTGTTCATTTTTAATAAATAAATTGTAATTGAAAATTATTTTTATTATGTATGTATATTTGAGTACCTATATGTATAGCCGTCTTTGTTAGGATACCTACCCACTCTCACGCCCGACCAAATCGACTATATACCCCTATATGTCCGAACTCCGCGGACAAAATCACGGCGTCGCGAGCGCATCCCATTTTTTATATAAATCGTTATATCTCGCTTTCTACTACACCTATGCCCTAAAAAAATTTAACATAAAAAAGCGAAAACTATACGAAATCAATAAAGGTATAGACCAAGTATTAAAAATAATCAAGTGGTCTTAAATAAATGCCTAAACTTGATACAACATTTTGGCGGGAAAATTACATTCAACTTTGTGGTCAATTAGTTGTCGCATCGAACTAAGGTTCTATATGTATTAGATTATATTCGGGTATAATCAGAAAGCATTATTCATAAGGATTAATTTGATATTTGACGCTAATAATAAAACACTAAAATAACTGACATTTTCCAAAAGATATCCACGGAGAGCCAAGATATTGGGGAGAAGTTAGCCACAAAACGAGTTTTGTTCCGGCCGTAGCTCTGGCCGGAGAAATTTGCAACAAATGGGGCGTGGACATTCAACAGGAAAAAATTTCACGCAACAAAGGGGCCTGGACGTTTGAGCCGTTTGAGGGATAACGATAAAAAAACCCTGACGACTCATACATATGTAAGTCATATTTTTGTTTTTGTGCGATTGTTTTTTTTATAACTTGTTCCGTGAACTAGAACGTGAAATTGGCAAATAGTTCCTCAAAGTTAAAACCAAAAACAAGGAAAAAAGAGGAATAAATCCCCTTTTGGGTTTTGCTAAACATTTGCCACTAAAAAAATTTTTTTTGATTATTGATTGATTGATTTTTGATTTGATGTCGTTGTCGTCCGTCACCGTCGCGTCGTCGTCGCTCACTCTCAACACAACACAAGGTTAATATTTTTCTTTATTGTAAATATTATTTCTATATTTTGTACTATACGAGTAAGTTACCTTCCCTTATAAAGCTTGCGATGCTATCATGAGACGGACACTGGCAGAATTGCGTCAATCCAGACGCAGAGCCATCTAGGAAGAAGTTGAAGTTGACAATCACAAAATTCACAAATCGTCGCTTGTGGTGCGTGGCTACTTTCTGTCTGCTGTGTCCGTCCTGTTTCGTATTCCCTATGTAGAAAAGTACTTTGTGGTCGTATTCATTCAGTAGGTAATCAGAATACAATAGTTGTAGGCGTTGTAGCTATTTCGTATCGTACGTAGGTTAACAGTCAGTAACATATGTTTTGGTTTTATTTTCTTTGTTAACAGTTCTCTGTGCTATCATATTCTATTGCATGTTTCTTCAGTTACTGAGTCCTTAAATTGTGAAGTTGTAGCATTTCTAAGCATGGCACCTTCAACTGACTGGGATGAAATAAAACGATTAGCTGCTGACTTTCAGAAAGCTCAGCTGAGCTCCACAGCACAGAGGTACACAATTTATTCTTAAAAAACTATTTCAAAAGAATGCTGTAGGTAAACTAGCGATGAGTTAAACATATATATTATTTTACAGACTTTCAGAGAGAAACTGCATTGAAATAGTCACAAAACTAATTGAACTAAAACTTATTGACGTGATATTCACCACTGATGGAAAGGAATATTTAACATCTCAGCAGCTAAACAAGGAGATAAAAGATGAACTTTATGTGCATGGAGGACGAATAAACACTGTAGACTTGGCAAAGGAGCTAAATGTAGACCTCAACCAAATAAATTCCAGTGTGGCTGAAATAATCAAAGGGAAAGAAGTTCAACTAGTTTCTGGTTACCTCATAACTCATTACTATCTGGAGAAAATTGCCAGAGAAATAAATGAAAAGTTGCAACTGCAAGGCCAGCTAACAGTTGGGGAATTGACCCTGCAATATGATTTACCAGCAGAGCTTTTGTACCATAATGTTCTTGAAAAATATTTGGGTAAAATCATTATTGGCAAACAGGACCCTTCGGAGCCTAGGACATTTTACACGGAAGAATACATTACTAGAACTAAGGCAAAAATAAGGGGTGCTTTGATGGGTCTGCTTAAACCAACTCCTGTGGCAGTTATTTTGAGCCACTGTAATGTAGCAGAGCGCCTGTTCATGACCTTGTTTGACCAAGTCAATGCCCCCGGTGTTTTGACTGGTCGCCAGGCAGGTGCTTCATATGTCCCAACATGCTATACAAAAGCCCAAAATGACTGGGTGTTTAGTTTTTTCCAGCAAAACTACTACCTGGAATATGATGCTCTGACTCGTTTAGGCTTATCTGATCCGAAGGGTTATGTCAAGAGAGTATTACCTAATGAAGAATTGACATTTTTGAGCAGCTGTGTTATTGGATCACTTATAACACAGCAAGTAGAAACTGCATTGGAGGAATGTATTGCATCCAAGAGTTACCTAGATGTTGTTTCCCTACTGCCATCAATATTGTCCGATGCTGACATTGAAAATATTATTGATAGCCTATTGAAGAATTCAAAATCAACTATACTTTTTGAAAATACAGGTAACTATCATTAAATTATATTCCACTAAGAAGCTTTGTTTGATGTTAAGTAGTTCTAACAATGTCTATCTTTAGTTTTCAGTAACCATTATGTAGAGAACTTGAAACAGGCTTGCATGCCAATGACTCAGAAGAAAGCAGAAGCAGTAGTGACATCTGGAAAATACCAGCAGTTTTATCTGGAAAAGCAGCTGGCCAAAGGAACTGATATTCAATCTGCATTTGTTGATCACAAAGCAGAAAGAAGAGAAGAACGCAGAAGGAAGGCTGGGTCAGGAAAAGCAGGAGGTGGTTCTCAAGGCAGGGAAACTAAGACAAAATCTGTTAAGAAACATACAAGGTCTAAACAGGCGGCACATGATTCTGATTCTGATGAAGCTCCTAGTCTGGTCAAAAAGTCATCAGGGGTCTTGGAAATTGTATCCACTGAAGATATTGAAGCAATCATCAAAGGAACCTTGGAAAATGAAGGTCTTGAGGATTTAGTGCCCAGGATAGCTGAACATCTTCAAAGGTAAGTAAATTAAATTAATAACAAAATTTGGTTCAAGCATTTGCTTCACTATGGGAAGGACAAAGTAATGTAATATATTTTTTCAGAGCACTTAATCAGACTGCCTTAGCCATAGCAAAGGAGGTAGCTGACAAAATGATCCAAGATGCAGGACAGAATAGAAAACAAACACACTCTTCTGCTCAGGACAAAGTTAATATTCTTGTCAATGACATAAAACTGTATGAGAAGGGATTGAAATCATTGCCATCTGAACAGCAAGCTCAGTTTATAAAGTACCTCTTGAAGTCCATGGGAGGTGACATTCTCACTGAACTCTGCAAGTATGCAGCCAATCAATGCAACCTTTCTGTACAAGGCGAAGTGATGTCAGTGGAACAGAGGAATAAAATCCTCAATGACTTGACGGAAGAATTCAAGAAACCACTTGTAGCACTGAATGCTGCCTTGGCTGATCAGAACCTAGAGGCATTTTACCAGACTGTTGATGATTGCCTATCAAACTTTGGTATGATATTGAAGAAAATTGACAAAAAGAAAGACAGGTAAATCTGTTTGTTTCTTTGAATGCATTAAAATAAAATTGTAACCTTTGCTTAACCCCATATTTACCTTTGTTTCAGACTTTTAATTCAAAACCATAGAGAGAAACTTATATCCGAATTAGAAGTATGTGAAGATCCAGCTTTGAGTCTTCATTTAGCTGTGCTGGCAATATTTACCATAGTGACTCAAAATATGCTGCATGCTTCTGGCAGACAAGTGCCTATAATTATATCATTCTTGAAAACTCAACTGAAAGAGGAAGATTATGGAAAACTCCAGCAATACCATGGTTAGTTTCATAAGAATTGCTCCTAAGCTTTTTGTTGATATTGTACACACTCAAGATGGTTGTTTTATTTTCAGAACATGTTACAAAATATTTGACAGCCCCTGAAGATGAAAAAGCATTGGCTGAGGAAAAGCTAAAAGATGAACTTCCAGTTTTGAAGAACATGGTTCAAGAAATTAAAAAGTACAAATGAATTGCATAACTTGGAAACATATTATCTGTAAAATGTATTAAAATCAATAAAATCAGGCTTTCAAAAAAACAGTTTTTATTTTTTAAAATACAGTTTTCTTCTGGTAAGCATAAATTATTAATTTAATTAAAAGCAGGTTACAAGAACATCGCTTATTATTATTATAATTAAGAAACGCAAAAGCTTGATAAAATGTGCACATATGCAATTAAACATATTTTGGAAATATCTCAGTTGCTCTAGGGAGAAAAGACTAGTAACAGGTTTAAGGTTCTTTGCAAGGTTGTACTAATTCTTATAGATACACTATAATAAAAACTTAGTTCATTTTAGTATCAAGAGATCTAAATTCTAGATTCAAAAGTCAATACAAAGATAAACCTTTCTCACTACTGCAGTTTACTGTTAAAGATGTATTTATAACTAATTTATTGCTGGTTTAGTGCTAGTCTTCCCACTTAAAAATAATGACCATCACAAATTCTTGGTCATTATATGTTAATACATTTGAGATAATAGTTGTTTCATACATTATGATGATTTGGCTGCTTGACGTCTTTTGACATCCCAGTTATATACTCTTGCCATGTTCACTTCTGTTGTTGTGCATTGATCTCTGAAAGAACAATAAACAAATTAAGTTTACAATAACAACCTGGGTTGTATCATAATAAAGAAGAATTGCTCTCCATTCATACAGCAAGAAAAATGTTTTCAATTTTTTTGTTACCTACCTAAGAAAATCTAAGTCATGCTCAACACATCCAAGGTTTTTCTTAGCAGTGGCCATATTAGCAGTGAGCAAGTTTTCAGCATCTTCCAAAGTGTATTCCAACATAACATTTGCTCCGAGCCATAGGCATACCTTTTTAGTAGGAGATACATTTGCCTGAAACAAAATATATAATGTTTTTAAGTAACAAGAATGATGAAATTCGTTGTTTTTATTTTCAGCCTGACAATAAGATTATTTTTTGTTTTACCTTTAAAAATACTTGATCACTCAGTAGAAATTGTGTCTCAAATTCTTCAGTTTGAACTTTTAGTTTTTCAATCATTTCTAAGGAGCGAGCAAGGTCTGGGATTTGTTGTCTCAAGCGCCTCCTTTTAGTGGCAAGGGAATACTCCATAACTTTGTATTTTCCATGCTGTTCATCTAGACTCCGTAGTACCTTGTCAACCCCATCAACATTTTCGGGTTTGCTCATAAATTCATCTACATTATCCTGTAACAACATGGACACATAATACTTTAAAGCGCATATATATGTTTTTGATTTGAAAATTACAAGGAAATTGTAGAACAAACATAAAATGAACATAAATGTTAGCAGGTGGTGGTGAAGGGGTTGAAGCGGCTAGCTAGACGTAACCTAAAATTTTAAGTAACAACAGGTTATAATTATAGCTGAAATAGTGAGATAAAAACATTTCATACAACAAATACGGCTTCAGGTATCCCCGAATAAGATTTTTGGCCCGATTTATCTGATCCGTCTCCTTCCATTTTACACAAAAGTCAACATGAAAATATGAGGAATGAGTGAGAGAACGAGATAATGAGTGAGTGAGGAGTGATTGATTGAATGAGCGTACTATCAAAAATGCATGGCAAGGCAGGAACTATTTTACTGTGATTTCCTGAGATATTTTGTTATCACTGATAACGCGTACGTTATGTGTTAAATAGCATGGTAGCCCCACTGGCCCTGGGAAAGGGACGTGTTCTCACTATATTGTTCCCATTATTTGGGTCTGCAACTTCATAGGAGATAAGTGGTGTCTAATTCGCAGTACTTTATTATAAAAGGATTGTAACACTTCTAAGGAGTATAGCCCACAGGCCCTTTTGTAAACAGGTACCTATAAATCAGTTACTTTTACGTCGTAGTGTCTAGATCGTATCGTAGTGTGTACAACAATAAAAAAATGCACATTGGTTTGCCGTCAATGTCAAAATAAGTGCTTTCACTCTTCACTCACTCACTCACTCATTCTTTATTCTTTTGTCTTTTCGTTCCTCACGCGGATTCCTCCAATTTTTGTGAAAGACTTTCAATAAAACAAGAACACGCAAAATGGCTCTCCATATACCTAAAGCTCCGGGTGTACCCCAAATGCTAAAGGATGGAGCACGGGTAAGTTCCACAAGTCACCAAAATATTTCTAACCACCTCTGTCATGTGGGCCTGGGCCGGCGGCGGCGGCCGAATGTTTTTTCTTTTGTCTCTAATTTCTTTAATTTTGAGACAATCTGAAATATTTAACAATATGATTACTAGCTTTCATAAAAATAATAAGTTATTTGCAAATTATCGTACTTATCGTGAGTGATACTCAAATAGTGACAAATGTCTCATCCTGTGAGCATGACAGACTACCCAACGGGCTATTGCAATAAGTATCAATGGTAGGTGCCTACCTAATCAACTTGAACACCTGGCACCTAACACAAAACAAAAGAATAAGCTCAAAACATTTATTTATAGTACTTATTTACTTGTGCTTTCAGATGTTCTCAGGATTGGAAGAAGCTGTCTACCGTAACATAAATGCTTGCAAACAATTCTCACAAAGTGTCAGATCTGCTTATGGCCCAAATGGAATGAATAAAATGATCATCAATCATATTGATAAGCAGTTTGTAACCAGTGATGCTGGTACTATAATCCGTGAATTGGATGTTGAACACCCAGCTGCCAAATTGATGGTGCTAGCCAGTCAGATGCAAGATGCCGAGGTTGGAGATGGAACAAACTTTGTCATTGTTCTATCTGGTGCCCTTTTAGAATCTGCAGAAGAACTTCTGAGATTGGGAGTGACCACAAGCGAAATTGCTGATGGTTATGAAATGGCATTAGAAAAATGTATTGAAATTCTACCCAGCCTTGTTTGCCAAGAACTCAAAGACCCTAAAAATGTGGCAGAGATTACCAAAGGAATCACTCCAGCAATCATGTCAAAGCAATATGGATATGAAGAATTCATTGCTGGCCTTGTTGCTAAGGCTTGCGTTGGTGTTCTTCCTGAGAAGACCACATTCAATGTAGATAATGTCAGGATCTGCAAGGTTTGTAATTTTATACCTATTAGGAATATAGCTTTTTATCAAAACTAACTTTATAATATTATACATGGGAAACTTAGATCAGGCATCTAGCCATAGATTGTCGACAATTTGTTTTGATGCAGATAGTTTGCACAAAGCTCTGTAAATAAACAAGTTCTGTAAATATGGAACAGAACCAGAGATTAGTGGAGTAAAAATTTATTAAATTATAGAAATAATTGACACTGTTTATTATAGGAACAATCAGAAAATCATTCCCTTGCCTTGTATCACATTTAATTTTGCAGGACAACTTAAAAAAAAAAAAATATTTTATTAATTTAAATAATTTATTTGGGCAACAAATAGTAAGGTTACATACCTTACAATTGCTACCTAACTACCTACAAGGTAGTCAGTGTAGTCACGGGGCTATTTCTGTGTAGTAATTATTTAACAAATATACAAGATTTTTTTTAATGTTAAAAAATCTTTGACAGATTCCTGGAGCTGGTATTTTACAATCAGAAGTCCTATCAGGCATGGTGTTCAAACGTGAAGTGGAAGGTGATGTGACGTCTGCATCAAAAGCCAAAGTTGCAGTCTTCAACTGCCCAATCGACATCACCCAAACCGAGACCAAAGGCACAGTGCTTATCAAGTCCGCAAATGAACTACTAAACTTCAGCAGAGGAGAAGAGTCTCTGCTAGAGAAGCAAATCAAAGATATTGCTGATTCCGGTGTAAAGGTTATTGTTGCTGGTGCTAAGTTTGGTGACATGGCTTTGCATTTCCTCAACAAGTATGGTTTGTTGGCGGTCCGACTCTTATCCAAATTCGACTTGCGCCGTCTAGCCAAGACAGTCAATGCCACTGTGAGTATAATATATTTAAGATTTACATAGTATAAAATAAAGTTTCAAAGCTTCCCGCTGTCAGTCCGTCCCTATGTATGCTTAGATCTAAAACTACGCAAAGGAATTTGATGTTGTTTTTTTATGGATAGAGTGATTCAAGAGAAATGTTTATAAACCATTTGACACATAGATTTCCACGCGGGCGAAACCGCGGGGCGCAGCTGCTATATTTGTAAAGACGACTGTATGAAAATGCCTCCTACTTACCTCAATATTATAATCTTAACATTCAATAAATCATTTGCAGGTTTTACCCAGACTGACCACTCCTACATCCGACGAGCTCGGCTATTGCGACGCCATTACGGTTGAGGAGGTCGGAGACACGCGAGTAGTGGTTTTCCGTATGGAGACCACCGAGTCTCGCATTTCCACTGTCATAATTAGAGGTGCCACTGATAACTACATGGATGATATTGAGAGGGCCATTGATGATGGTGTGAACACCTTCAAAGGCATTGCTAAAGATGGAAGGTGATTATTAGAAATTCAATTCTAATCTGCAAAAAGGTTTCATGTCAGTATTATACTGTTGAAACTTCAACCATATCGATGGAATTTGCCACGCACTGCAAAACACTTCGTCTTGCTTTTGGTTTATGTTAAACTGGAGTTTCGCGCAAGACCAGATACCCACGACACGCGACGGGAAACCGTCTAGTCAACTTCAACTTCTTATTTTTATGGCTCGCTGTGACTGTGTTGTCACAACTCTGCCAGTGTCCGTGTGAAGAGTCATAAACTTTAGTAGAGAAAAATCGAATGAAATTTCATTAATGATAACTAATCGTAAACAGTTTTATCTTTTTGAGTAGTACCATTTTGATTTGTACCTGGAAAACAACACAAAGTTAAGAATGCATGCACACACAAAGGGTTAATAAATAGAAAATTTACAAATTTGGAATTAATATGTTAGTAGTTATTTACAGTTTAATCTTATTAGATTTTACAAATTTACATAATAAAAAGTTTACCGGAGGGGAAAATATAAAGGATAATAAACATTTAAGGGAAGTAGGACGCGGGATATCAGGAGGGAGTAGATCATAGAGGGAGAAATGTAATTTAGAGCAGTTGAAAAATATGTGGTCAATGGTTCCTTCTTCTAAACCACACTCACAAATAGAATGATTCCTTATCCTAAGTTTGCACAAAAAAACTGGAGAACAGCAGGCGCCCAGCCTTAACCTACACAAAGTAGAGGTGGTAAATTTATTTGCCTTGCAAAAGATAGAGAACCAGGGTACTGAAGGTATCTCTGAACCGTCTAGTCATGTAAGGCCTGATTAAGTCAGCCCACCCTTTGTTGCTTGACTCCAAACTGTCAGTGTTATTTTTAAGACCATAAATTAAGTTCTAAATGGTGTATAAAGTTTATGGTCCTGAATGAAATTCGTGATTTATTTTGTGGTAAAATCGGTAAATTTTCGCTCCGCCAAAAGGGCCTTAACTAAAAATTTTAATGTTGCTGAAATTATTAAAAATTTGTATGTGTAATGTCATTTTAATGTATGAATGGATATTCTTCTTGCAGATTCCTACCTGGCGCAGGTGCAGTGGAAATTGAGTTGGCACAGAGCCTGCTGCAATATGCCGACACCCTACCTGGCCTAGAACAATACGCAGTGAGGAAATTCGCAGTAGCTCTTGAAGCAATCCCGCGCGCTTTGGCCGACAACACCGGCGCCAACGCCACTGAAGTCGTCAACGCCATCTACAAAGCACACAAGGTACCTAACTGCTGTATGATTTCTTGAACAATTTTATAGTCACACTAATAATAAAGATGCAAAACTTTGGATGTTTGTTACATCTTGAAGCTACTACTAAAGAATGGATCTGGCTGCAATTTTCATAAAGGTAGTTCTAGGCCTGGAATAAAAAGATAGGCTACTTATTATCCCATTAATTAGTTTCTATGGAAGAAAACAACATTTAAATTAGTAATCAAGTTTCCATAGAAACAAAGCGTGCGAAGGCTTCGGCAGATGATTCTAAAAAAATAAGTAAATTTTAAAATGTTCTAAAGTGTATTATTTCGTACTCTATCGTATCTTCGAACGCTAAAAACAATTATAAATTGATTATTAATTATGTGCATTTTGGCTTTCAGGCTGGTAACAAAAATGTTGGTTTCGACATTGAATCCGAGAGCGCTGGAACTTTAGACGCCAACGAGAAGAACATTCTCGATTTATTTGTCCTGAAGCACTGGGGTCTCAAATATGCCGTAGGAGCGGCTGCAACCATTCTGAAGGTTGATCAAATCATTATGGCGAAGCGGGCAGGAGGCCCTAAACCAAGGGCCCCCGGTGGAAGTGATGATGAATCTTAATCCCATCTAATTCTAATGAACTTTTACACCATAGCTTACTTTAAAAGTACCTAAATAATAAGTAAATAATCTAAGTTCGCAATGATGCTTTCGTTTCGTATTTTAATAATAGACATGCTAGGTTCTTTTCATCACTTAATTTTTGTCTGCTTATTTTTGGCACTAACTAAAGTATTTTATTATTATAATAATTATTATTGTTTGTCACAAACATCTGTGGTAACATTTTCAGGAATAAAACACTAAAAATCCTGAATGAATTTGATTTCCGCCACTTTTATAGTAAATAATCATTAACGAAGATTATTGAAACACAATTTGGTATAAAATGGTTTATTGCATAAAATATTGTTTTTCAGTTAACTTATGTACACCTGGGTAATCTACTTTATACCTTACGGTTGGTCTTATTAGGTATAGTATATTTAAGATTTTAATTAGCAGAGAACATAGGAAAACTACCTTGTAATAAGATCCCTTATCCATCATTTATATAAAACAAAAACCCAAGTTAGAAAGAGAGAGATATATTCTCTTGGAAATAAATAGGTAGGTAGCATCGAGTTAGAATATTAAAGAGTAACAATCACAGAAATAAAATGTCCGCGCCAAAACTCTGCATAACCTACGCTACGTGCAGAGTTTTTGTTTAGTTGTAAGGCGACCGCTGTCCTCGTACAATGTCCGCGATGCCAAAGTGTTCGGTGATTTCCTGCCCAAATAACAGCAACTACGTGCAAAAAAAGGATGGTGTTTCGTATTTTAGGCAAGTATCATAACAATTTTATGAATTGATGTATCCACAGTACGGATTACCATGTTAATTTCAATAATTTTTTCTGCAAAATAAAATGCTCACCGTTTGACCTTGGCACCACGTAGGCGTATCTCTTTCACACGTTAAACAAATACGTAAGAGTAAAAGAGAGACAAAGTCTCGCGTGAGCTTGTGACGCGCATATTGTGTTCCAACGACAAAACTATGGAGTTGATTGATTGTTATTTTTACGTATTTTAAATGAATTATTATACTTAAAATAATAATATTACCATGTTGTTAAATGCTTTATTTTTTCCGAACAAAAAGTAGATGAGTCGATAGCGTTCTATTATTTTATAGTGTAAATTGCAATATTTATGTGTATGCTTTGTTTTTAGTTTTCCTCGAAACCCCGTAAGGTGCTCTAAATGGACAGTCATAATATCAAAAGTTCGAAATGATTCAAACTACAAGCCATGTAAAGGTTCGGTTGTTTGCTCCAACCACTTTCCCGCTTCAGACATATATTATACTCGTGCTTAGTCCTCGAGGTTAGTAGAATTAGATATTATTAGAACACATGTAGTACGCTCAATAGTAGATACTACCACACTATTCGTTGAGAGTTTGCCGTAGATGGCAACTCTAAGTCGTTAAAATTTTCCAACGCTCGGTTGCTTACTCATTTTATACCTACCTTTCCTGCGCAAGGCTCAGTCCGCTATTCTTCATTCGTTTTTTAGTGTTCAACCACACTACACCTCTCCTAAAAATATTCATCGGTGTACAAAAATAAAACGACCGTCGTCATGTCGAAGCGTCGGCATGACATGGATTTTGTTGTAAAAAAGTTATTAAAACTTGAGAAAAGTATTAAAAAATCACGCTTAAATAAACGGAACAAGGTTTTCACGACAAGTTCTTCGTCATCAAACGGATCATCAAGCCCTTCATCGAGTTCATCGCGAGATTCCTCACCGAACCGATCTGAAAATCGTAAGTACCTAACCTACCCTCATTTTTTTATTTTTTTTTCTTCTACATGCTTAAAATTGAATGTATCAGAACTTCTTTGGGATTATTCGCCGCATTCATAAGCATATCATTGAAGCCGCCTGATAAAAATTGCAACAGAGTAGTCTGAGGGACTATCTCATCGCAAAGTTTTTATTACGGGCCTGGTGAGATGATGCATCAAAGTAGTCTGTGGGACTATCTTGCCGCATGAATTTAAATTATTGCATCAGAGTAGTCTGTGGGACTATCTTGCCGCAATGAATACCAACTCACAAAAACCAAAGATCACCTTTGTCTTTATCATCACTGCATAAAAGTAGTCTGTGGGACTATTTCCCTCGCAATGATTTATAAATGATACCTAAATAGGTTTAACGTATCCAAAGTTCTGTAACCTGACATTATTGTAACAGAGTAGTATATGGTCGTTTAATCATTAATAAAACAACGAAAGGTTTCAGTAGGCTTAACAAAAATGCAAAACCCATTTTGCACGTAAGTATATTATTCCTTATTTATAACTCTCTCTACCCTACTCCAGTGATGGGTTTTCAAGGTGGTAAGGACGTTGCCGCCCTTAATTATTAAAATTATTTAACTTTTTTTATATGTTGTAAAAGCCTCAACAGAAATACATCATCAGTGAAAATTTCAACTGTCTAACTATCACGGTTCTTGAGGTACAACCTGGTGACAGACGGACAAACGGATAGACGAACAGACAGCGGAGACTTTGTAATAGGGTCCCGTTTTACCCTTTAGGTACGGAACCATAAAAATGAATAATTACCTAATATAGTGCGTAGTATGCATTCAGCTACAATATAACGCAATGGTGATAGGATATAAAGGCTAAATTAATTCCTATTTATTTATTCCAGATTGGTAATGAATTTGGGAACAATGAAGAATTACGCCAAGAAACTAACGTAGTTTACTTGCAGGTAGTTGTTACTTCATAAAACATTGTCATTGACAATGCCCCTATACAGCAGCATTAATTTAAATCTTCCTGACATTATTTCATTGTATTTTACTTGTATATTATCTACTTTTGTACAATATCATTAGTATAGTTTGACAATGCCCTTATACAGCAGATTACTTTGACATTTTATCTAATTTATTATTCCATTTAACTGATACCATAATTTATTTTAATTTTTTAAAGAAGGCATGTCTGTCTGCTTTTTTTTTTTGCACAATGTCCTATGGTGTTTCCTTTGTCAAAAGTTAGTGTGTGTTATAATAAAAATGTAATTTGTCTTTTAAAATAGTTTTTAACGACATCAAGTGTAACATTGTGTACCTACGGTGGAAATAAATAAACAAATTGCATAATTTAAAAATTATATTACTTTAATATCATATTATTTTTATTTGCTTCAGGAGGACAGTTCAAGAGAAATTGAAAAGAGCCCTTCTACATCTATGAGTATTGGGTCTATTTTAGACACTCCCAGAAAAAAATGTTATGAAAAGGAAGCTCAATTTATGCGAAAAAATTATTCAAAACAAAAACAGACAGCTCAATAGATTACAAAAACAAAATAAAAGCGTTATTAAAAAGACCACCACTTTAAAAAATGCCTTGAAGGTATTAAAAAGTAGGAAAGGCATTGACCAGTCGTTGTTTTCTGAATTATCTCAAAATTTAGAAGTTACCGAAATGTTCAATGCCTTATATATAAAAAATATAAAGAAAAAGAAGAGGGCATTCAAAAAGTATCCACCTGCTGTTAGGAAATTTGCACTTACGTTCCACTTTTACTCGCCGGCAGCCTATAAGTATGTAAGGCGTCTCTACAACACATGTTTGCCTCACCCAAACACGCTATGCAACTGGTATAAGAGTGTAAACGCGGAACCAGGTTTCACAGTGGAATCATTTGATAGATTGAAGGAAAAATCCAACAATTCAGACAAAGAGTATATTTGCGCCCTAGTAGCAGATGAGATGTCAATAAGGCAACAGAAAATATGGACGGGGAAACGATACGAAGGACTAGTAGATATGGGTATGGGATCAGAAGAATCCGAAGTAATAGAAAGTCAAGTATACGTCATAATGTTGGTAGCATCAACGATTCATTCAAAATTCCATTGGGTTATTTTTTGATAACAAGCCTTACAGCAGAAATGAAGGCCAACTTAATAAATATTGCATTGCGAAAATGTCATCATGTCAAAATGAAAGTAGTTTCATTGACTTTTGATGGTTGTAAGACAAATATTGCGACTATGAAAATTTTAGGCTGCAACTTAGATAATAAGGAATCCATGAAAACCTTTTTCAAACACCCTTCCGCCGATCACAATGTAGCGGTGTTCCTTGATGCATGTCATATGGTCAAACACATGAGGAACGTGTTTGAATCTAAAAAAAATATTCAAAATGGGGAACACGAAGCCATCAAATGGAAGTACATCACCGAGCTTCACAAACTACAGGAGGAAAAACAGCTGCACTTAGCAAATAAATTAACACACAGGCATGTAGCCTTCAGGAATGAGATCATGAAGGTTAAGTTAGCCACACAACTTCTAAGCCGCAGTGTAGCTAAATCTATACAGTTTTGTAAAAATGACTTAGCTATAGCTACGTTCGATGGATCTCAGCCGACGTCAGACTTCATTATGACCATCAACAACATTTTTGACATTCTGAACACACGAAATCTACAAAACTATGGTTTTAAAAAGCCTTTGAGCTTAACGAACGCTGGTGAAATACTTCCATTTATAGATTATGCCAAAGAATATCTGCTATCTCTAAATATTGACATTCTGCGAAAACGAACCACTAAAAAAAACAATGAAACTACAACTGTGCATACCACAGAAAATGTACCGTTGTGGAAATCCCATTCAGGGACTGGAGCTTTGGGCTTGGTTGTATGCCTAGAAAGCTTAAGGCACTTATTTACAACACTGGTTGAAACATCAGTTTTGTCGTTTCTTTCGACGTATAAAACTAGCCAAGACCACGTCGAATTGTTTTTTGGAGATCTGCGAAGCCAAGGAGGCTATAACAACAACCCCAATTCTCGCCATGTAAAATCCGCTTACAAAAAAATGCTAACTCATCTGGAACTGAAAATTTTCAGGAAATGCCATACCACTTGAAAATATTCCCATCTTAAGTGGCGAGTGTGGCGATAGAACTCTTAACAACTTAAATAATACAACAATTGGCTATCGTCATGAAATTGAAAACGAGAATGACGATACTCAAAATATTTCATTTCATGAATCCGAGACGTACAATAATTGTGAGATTTTGTCACAACAGCTTGACGCATCTGAATCTGAGTCCGAATACATTGATCAAATAGTTGGGTATATTTCTGGGAACGTTGTACGTTACATTTAAAAAAAAGTTAAGTGTGAAGTTTGTTGTAACTCTTTGATGGCTAAAGAAAAAATGACATTCCATAACTTGATTGATATCAAAAACTTGGGAGGATTGTTTTATTCATCCAAGGATGTGTTCAATTTATGTCTAAAAACCGAGCACAATATAAGACATTGTCAACGTTGTGAACTTAAGTTAAATCCACAAAAAATTATTTCCGCAGTTCTGAAGTCATTTATAGGTAAAGAAGTTATGGAAGATCTAATTGAACATGCATTTGAATTTTCAAACCATAGAACCATTTTAATGACAGCAGTCATTGAACGGTATATAAACATTAGATTTCATTACATTGCAAAGAAATGTACAGAAAAAATCAAAGCAAAAGGCAACGTTACAATAAATTAACATTGTTTCAAGGTAATTAAGTTATTCGTGAGTAAGTTAAAATAGTACCTAATAAAACTCGAAATACAGATTAATTTTGTTTTATTTAAAATTATTTGCACCCCTCGGGATCACCCGTGTTTTCCGGGATAAAAAGTAGGTAACTAGCATAAGTGTTAGTCCAGAGTATAAGCTATCTGCATATTATAACTGTGACTAGCTACCCCGCCCCGGCTCCTCCTGGTAAATAATATAATTATAGCCTATGTCCATCCTGAAACCTAGATGGCCATTCTAAATATTGGTTAACATATTTTTAAAATCAGATGTTTAGTTTCGGAGTCCTCCTAGGTACATTATAAACTCACATTCACATTATAATAATGTCACAAATACGACCTCTAATATTATTTAGTACAAATAGCGTCTCCACTCGCCCTGTTCCCTGTTCGTACGCATGGCCGTCGGTCATCTTCGGAAATCTTCGGTGCATTATTATGACATTGCGTACAAGCGACATTGAACATTATTCAACCAAGATAACGTCTTAATTCGCGAATGTCACTGTGAGCTATATAACAACAAATATATAGGTATGTAGAACGGCGCTTGGACATTTTTTGAGTGCTGTCAGTTAGAGATTGGTACTCTTTAATATTCTAACTCGATGGTAGGTAGTCATTATTTTCGTCAGTCTACC
Organism: Eupithecia dodoneata; assembly: GCA_947044415.1. NCBI lineage: Eukaryota > Metazoa > Arthropoda > Insecta > Lepidoptera > Geometridae > Eupithecia > Eupithecia dodoneata. Next base: position 7,106,483 of record OX345665.1, read on the forward strand.
ACTATCCATAGTGATCTAGCAATTCTCTAGGACTAACATCACAGATTTGTCCCCAATCTGACTTTCCATAAAACAAACCTTGCATGTGTGAGAGAGGGTAATTTACCAGGACTCTAATTTTACTAAATTCATTCATTCACCATAGCGTCCATAGCAATGGTATTGTTTCAAAATTACACATTTTGGCATTTTACCACTCATGAACAAAACTACATTTATGGAAGGACGCGTGTCAAGGGTCAATTAAGAGTTAAAATTCTATCACTATAATTCTGTGCTAATAGCACCGCACAATCTAGACTCTAGACTTTATTTCATCTATGGACGATCTGCGCTTATACCATTGTCATAGTAAAGCGATTGGTTAGCAGGATTCGGATCCAGTTATATTGCTATGATTATAATACTGAAAAACAGGCAACAATTATTATGATTAACGACACGTAAGCACGTAAGTAATTTTAATATTCTGCCATCGTGTCTAAGTACCTGTTTTTGGGAAATTTTGAAGTACATATTATACTAAATTCGCAATTAACTCTAATTGACTTCATCACAATCAAGAGGGAAATACATTATTGAGATATTGTATGCTGCACATCCATTTAAGCAGAACAAGTTTATTTACCTGGATTCTGGGTCAGTGGATATACAGCGGTATACAAAAAAATATCATAATTTATGTCTAAACTAAACATACATACTATATCATAGAAAATCTATATGAATGATAAAATATTATCTACCTAAAATAATAATCATGAGCGTCGAAATTCATCCTAAATTACCTTTTTATCAATAATTTTATTTACTAATATACAAGTTATTATTTATGTATATTAGTAAATAAGATTCCTAAACAATATAATGAATGAATGTTTGTAAATGATGTGTTTCTACAGAACCATTATTAATTGCTATGTTCTCTAGCTGGTTTTAAAATATTCTACATGGTCTAAAATAAATGTATTAATGAAATAAACTAAGAAAATATTATACAAATAAACTATTTATAAGACTAAATACAATGCTTCAATGAGATCAAATATACCACTGATCAAACTAAATACAATTTAAGGGTGAGTATACACATTATGATATTGCTAACTAGTGTGATAAGGCTGTTATGAATAAGGATCATAACAGATCATAACAGCCTTATCACACTGGTGATTTGTCAGCGATCACACGGATTAACGCCTTCGAAGCTTATGTTAAAATCACTGCGTCGTCTTCGTCGTTGCGGGTCGTGTTGCTGTATTAGTAGGGATGCTAGTTAAGAATATTTGCTAGTTATTTTGTTTCTTACTCCTGGCTTATGTCAAGAAAAGAAGAGTATAACTAGTAACACTGCTTGAATAGCAACTGTAATAAGTGATAACAGATTATTATAAAGGCCAGAGCACATACATCCAACACCTCAGGCTTATTTTCTATAACAGCCGGCAGGTCTATAACAGCAGTTGTTGTGATAGTGATACACAACAAAAAAAATATGTATTCAAATATGGACTTAAATCTTTACCTATCTACATTTTACAGGTACAAAATGGCTTCCCACAAGCTTCAAACGTTCAATCTAAATATAACGAGTTTGTGTTGTGCGGTAGCGGTGTTGGACGTGTGAGCGCCAACCTCAAGAGGGTTAGTGTTTATGCTAAGGAAGATTATGATACATACTATTTATTTATTATTCGTTCAGTAAAATAAGGCAAATGTTACACGGTGTAAAAACATCAATAATTATTTTACTCAAATGTGCTTGCCTCAAAAAATAAACCTATATCAGACTAATTTCTACAATCCAATGAGTATAAAATAACTAATCTATGATTACACGAAGAAAAATAAAATAGATTCGAAAATGGAATAATTTTACAAACAGTCTTTCTAAAAATAGATGCCCTATGAGAAGAGGAATGTGAACTCTAGGTATTAAGAATTAACACAATTATTTTTTCACTGGTATTGGTTACAAAACTCTTAAGTTTTGCGATTGGCCCAAAGCTACATTAACATAAAGAACACTCAAGACTACGACAATTCTAAACGGTACGTCAGACAGCGTTGGTCTGACGACGTACCTATTCGCTACCCACTCAAAACGGCAGCGAAATCCGCCGCCGCCGCCGGGGCGACGACGCGGGAATTCTAATGTCACTAAGTTCACAGTTTGTGATAATTTCCATATGAACCGGATCAACGTGCGCTATGCATAGAACTCGATGCAAAGCGCTAAACTGAGTTTATCTACGCTGATTGCGTTCAATAGCAACGGTGAAATTGGACCTTACTACAATGCAACGCAGGACTATAAGTACAGATAATTCTGTTAAGTTTGTATCAGAATTGAGTTGGCCATCGCAGGAAATTTTGATAGGGATACGAAGAGAAATATTTACACCAATATCTACTCCATACCTCCGTACTTAGGTAGGTATAGTTGCCGGCAAATATCTTGTTCTGTGACGAGCAACGAGAATAGGAAGTTGGGACAGGTACACTCACGGATATGATTCATAAGCCGCCGACAACGCAGCAGTCGAAAGAGATAGTTACAGCTCTGTCTCGCTCTTTCATTGTTTGACACGAAAATTTCAATGAATAATCGATGCGATGACTGTTAGACAGTAGACGCCCACCAATTTGTCCTCAGAATTGCGTTCTGGGCGTCTTTGTCACGTGGTTCATCAGAGGACAAGAAGAATGACGGCTATTATACTCTACGTTTAGTCAACTTACAACGCACAAGGTCTAAAAAGATCTAGCAGAATCAATATCCTAAAACTACAATAGGTTTATCACACAAGTTCACACAACTCACAGTAATTTTGATAGCCTCCCTAATTTTGCGCTTCATTTAACTAAACTTACCTTGTCTTACGTCAATTCCCAGTACGCCCAATATAGAACATTACAGTCTTAGTACTAGGGTCGAAATACGCCTTAGAGGTAGTGACGTAAGTCGTGAGATTGTTGTTTGTGTATCAGAAGACGTTTTTCGGGGGAGGTACGGCGACCACCGCAGCGCCAGCGCGGCCTGTGCTGAGGGGCGCTAGCTTTCGCCAGCAGTTCGATTCGGAGTCGTATACTTCGACAATAGATAGATATTGGACGCCGTCGAATCCACCTGGAAATGAAATGTACAATTATTAATGGACTCAACTGCTGAACATAGGCCTCCCCAGCCTCTACCTGCAGTTTTTCGCAGGTCGTCATCCCACCTGGTCGGAGGGCGTTCTACACTACATTTACAGAGTTGTGGTCTCCACTCAAGAACACGTTTGCCCCAGCGGCCGTCGGTTTTTCGCGAGAATGGCCGGCCCACTGCCACTTCAGCTTGCTAATACTTAAGAGCTTTGTGAAGCTGATCGCATCCCGTCCGTACGAGAGCCGCGCTAATAGCGTCCACGAGTCCGCCACGGGGTCGTATCGCTCGACGCAAGCGAGACGACCTGCGATGGAGTTGGCCAGGGCTTCCTGTCCGCCTAGCGCGTAGAGGTAACCTTCTGAGTTAGACATAGGCCTCCCTTAGTGAGCGTCACAGCGCCCGGTCTTCAGCTTGCCACAAACTGCATCTGCCTGCAGTCTTCCGACTTTATAATAGGCAGAAATTTACGTATATACATACTTACCAACAGCGACTATCCTATCTCCCAGTAGACAAGAGCCGATCGCGTCCCGTCCGTACGAGAGCCGCGCTAATAGCATCCACGAGTCCGCCACGGGGTCGTATCGCTCGACGCAAGCGAGACGACCTGCGATAGAGTTGGCCGGGGCTTCGTGTCCGCCTAGCGCATAGAGGTAACCTTCTGCGGCACATACCTGAGGCATAAATATATGGGATTGTAATGTGAAGTATAGTTCAAATAAGTATATAAGATAGAAGATAGAAAATTATTTATTGCACTTTAACTATAAACTATGTACAGTAAAAACTTAAAAATTAAGTACAATTGGCGGTCTTATCGCTCAAGAGCGATCTCTACCAGACAACCATGGATGGATAGGATCGTGGACAGTACCAGGGGATCTGTGTGCTTGTAAGTTGTGGAATATTATAAATAAAATACTTATAGTACTTACATAGAAATATACTACATATATATCATAAAATATACATATACTACTTATAAACATAGGATCTCAGTTATGCGCTTAGTGACAGCAGGACAAATAGTGCTCTTTTAACAGTGTTTTAAAGGTTGGTAATGACTTAGCACGCCTCACCGATATTGGCAATGCGTTCCATAGTTGCACAGCCCGGGCAGTAAAGGATTGGGCGAAGAAGAAAGTATATAACAGTGGGTATAACGGCTTATTCCAATAATCCCCTGGCACTATCCTCAGCTGGGTGGTATAGAAGATGTACAGGGTATTTCTGGAATACTTCCAGATATCCCTGATACATTTAATAAATGAACTTATTTTTTAATTTGAACTTATTCTTAAAAAGCCTTTTTTATGCTATAGTGTCAGGATGCAGTTTTAAAGTATGCCTACTTTTTATATTTTTTGAGATCCATACATCTCTTTGCTTTATAACATGGGTGAAATTTGATCCCTTAGAACTTCATAACTAAATTGGTCCCTTTAACCCCCCACTATAAGAGTTATAATTATAACTATTAGGGAACGTTCAAATTCGTTCGTATTACGTAACGAATTTGGGGGGGGGGGGGGTCTTGTACAACTACGAATAGTAGTGGTGCGCATGATGGTACATACGCTGACTCCGCCGCGGCGCCGCGTCATGGGCGCGCAGTTGGTCCAGTGGTTGGTGGCGGGGTCGTAGCACTCGACGGAGCGCAGGCAGGCGCCGCCGTCTCGCCCACCGGCCGCGTACAGCCGTCCGCGCAGCTCCGCCACGCCGCACGTGCTGCGCGCGCCGCTCATCGCTGCCACTATTGTCCACGTGCGGGAGCATGCGTCCCATCTGTAACGAAATAGATATTTATTTAAATATATTCAAAAATCCTGGATCCAAAGGATAGGTACACTAGCGCTGAACCTTATACAGATTTTTCCACAAAGTTCAGGATATATTTATTTAAATATTATCAATTAATGTAACTTATTTTTGCAGTTTTTATTTTACATAGTTCTTATATACTAAGTGTGCAATAAAGTATTACCTATCTACTATATGATGGCGGAGTCGCTTGAGGAACTGAACCGGATGCTGAACGGCCTAGCTTCAGCCTCCCGATTTATCGGTCTTGACACGAATTTGGATAAAACCAAAGTCATGATCAATGGTCACATTGATCCAAGGCCGGTGGTCGTACATGGTCACCTTCTCGAAACTGTTTCCGAGTACACTTACCTTGGGCAAATTCTGCAGTTGGGTAAATCAGCTTAACTCACAAACATAACCTTAATTTTTTTTAAGCTCCTTTAGGCAAAATGCTGTTACCCGCTTATGGCCATGCGTTATCATAATTCACTCTTTTGCTGTGTCTTATTTTATATACTACAATTACTTGTCGATTTGAGATCCTTTGTTCGTATATTACTTACAAACTCTTTCGATCAAATCTCTGAAACTCGGAGCCCAAGCAAGTGACTTTTAGCTTAATTGAGTCATAGTTTGTTTTTTAAACATTATACATCGAGTTTCATCGATATATGAAACGGTGAATGAATAACGTAAACTTACCTTTCCACAGAGTTCAAATAGATCCAACCATCGTGTCCGCCGACCGCGTAAACCGGTGCATTAGGCCCGTGACCAAGCACGGCCACGCCGAGCCCGTGCCGGTGTGTGTTCATAGGCGCTATCGTGTTCCAAGTGTGCGTTTGTAGGTCGAAGCATTCCGCCTAGAAATACAAAGGTAATTGGCGCAGCCGGTAGGGATTGGTTTAAAAAATGTAAATAGATTTTATTATGTTCTGCTCATCTGGCTTTGGTTATCAATAAAAATACAAACCAACTAATTTTTGTAGTTAATCCTCAACTTAATAATCAAGGAGGTGAAGGCTTATAAATAAAGCAATATTGCTGGATATTTCACACATCAGTATCTAGTTGTGATGTGAGAAATATCCAGCTAGAAATGTTGTTATAGGTACTTAATTCACACAGCCTTATCTGGCTAGATAGATAAAGCTTTGTGAAATCTTGTAGCTATAAGTACTACAGGCAAGAATCTAGCGAAAACTTTATAAACCGTATGTATATTACATACCTACTCGTATAATAAGCGCGCGATCATGAGATGGGACTTTTTTGAACTTAAATGCTTGCCAGATTACTGGAATGACGTTTTTGTTGGTTGGTCTCGATTTTGATGTCAAATAAATTATACTAAGTTGGCAGTAGTAAAAAATTTATGTTCCACGTTAATTGATCGAAAAAAAATGTATATTAAAAAAGTTTTTAAATACATGCTTTTATAATCATCTAGGACGAAAGTGGTTTGGAAGACAAATTCAACGAATACGACTCGGGTTAAGATGTTGAAAGACTTGGGTCTTAAATTTTGTTGCAAGATTTGTCTCACACGAACAAGTAGAATAAAAAGTTTTCATTAAAAGGGAAAACTAAACTGATTTGACCGCTAAAAACACTTCGGGACATCTGAACTCATACAAATGAGGCGTTTTCAAAAATAAATTAAAGGTAAACAGTGTTAGCTCTCTACAGATGGCCGGCTTAAATATCATGTCGAACCAAAGTCAACTGTTAAAATGAATCAATTAACACTTTATTGTACAAAATAAAAAAATAATATCTTATATCTCAACAATAACTAAACAAAGTACAAAAGGCGGCCGTTTCGCTAAGAGCGATTTCTATTTATCTACTATGCACGGTCTATGACATTTGAATTTAAGAGCTCACCTGGTTTTTTTCGTTTACTAAATTTATGTACTTTGACGAAAGTACCATCACATTTTGATTGCGCGCGGATTATGTCACACGGTATTTATATAGGTACAATATACATACGGTATTCAAAGTTTTCAGTCCATCTCTTCCCCCCACGACGACCAGTTTGTTGTGCAATACTGCAACTCCAAACTGCAGTCTCCGAGCGCCCATTCTCATAAATGGGGTCCAATTGTTGGTTCGCGGATCGTACATTTCCATGTTACTTGCGCCCTGTTGAGTTTTACACATATATTAGATTGTTTAATAAGCGTAAGTATAAAAAGCACTATCGATCGTACTGAAGAAGCGAATGCACGGTGGCACAGTACCATAGTTCTTTCAAAGATAGCAACATCCTGAAACAAAGAATCAACCTATTTCGTTGATCACAATTATATAACTAGGTAGGTACTTGAATAATGGTGAGCCTTACTACCCACTACCCCAATACTATGAGATAGGGGATATACTATGATTATAGGGTGGTGTACCCACTATGGGATAGGATAGGAACCTACCTAGATAGGTACAATTTTCTAATTATCTCTCAAAAAATTTTCTGTAAGTTATGTTATGACGAAGGTACCTACTATTTCTATTTTTGAGTTGTTTCAGCGTTGTGTAAATAAATGATTCTCTATCTCTAAGTAGGCCTATCTCCTTACATAGGTAGTTTGTCTAAGTGTGTCTTCCACGTAATACTCTTATCTTACCCAAGACTTTTTGGGTTTTATGGATGGGCAGTCTTATTCTGTCTTCTGGATTAAGTAATCGCGATTTTTACCTGTTTTCCGTGATAAACCAGACGAAACGACATAAAAAGGGGAATCTTATAGCTAAGCTCAAGTGCAGCTTTGTAGTGACAACGATTGTGTGACGACCTCTGTGGCGCGGCGGGGAAGGTCCGCCTACGACGCAGGAGGTTCGCTTCCCGCCTCACAAATCCGGGACATATGTTTGTACGATCTGCAGATATTTTTTCCGGGTATTCTGGTCGTTATCTTTGTATAATAAAAAATATCGATCTATGTTATGTATTTGTATTATGTAGTATCAAAAAAGGAAAATAAACCCGATAAATACATGTACTATCATACCGTGAATATATTGTAGTTGTTATTATCTGGATCTGATTGTATAAGTTTGTAGGTTGTTTATCATGATGACACTGTACTTTTTGATTTGACAACTGTTGTTTTATACAATAATGTATTTTACCATTATACCTTATAACCATCCATGCCCCCAATAGCCAGAAGCCGTCCTATAGTAGACGTCCGGGGCCGCGTCCTGTGCGAAAACAGCAGAGACCTTCGTTCCGGCAGAAGGTGCCACTTCACGGCCTCCATCAACAGCGGCTGGCATTCTGGTACATTACCGCAAGCGTGTTCCACCTTATCTATCAGATACTGCGAAAAAAATCATTGTCATACATAATAATAACAATTATTTTTTAAAGCGGTAAATGTCGCCCTATGGTCCAATATAGTAAGTATAGCTTTTTTAACTCTCGGCTATTATAATGATTTTAAAAATCTGCTTACAATAGGATTAGATTAGGAGTAACAAATTTTCAGGGTGTTCCAAACGGATTGCGACTGAAATACGAAAGTCTAAAAGTTTGTATTTTTCAAATGTATGTATGTTACGGTTTTTGGTGTACATAACATGACTGAATGACGAGATAAATTGATATTATCCTTAGTTTTGGATTGACTACATCAAACAGTTTAGTAGTTATCCTTCCACGTTTGTATGGGAAGATGAGCGACTTGACTATTTTGGCGCTAGATGATGCTGCGCAAAATGATAAGTATTATTTATTTATTACCTGTTTAGTGTGAGCTTACACAAAGACATGAGTCATCTCATTGCTAACCAAATCATCAATCTGATTTCGTCTTTGTTTTGTATAATCAACAAAAACTTTGCATTTTATTACAATATTTTTTCTTTACTCGGTTTTCGGCAAATAAAAGAGATAATGTTATTTTAGTTCGAAAAACTTTTGTTTTGTTTTCAATAATAACTTCACATAAAGACATTGTGTACAGCGCGATTCTGACTCAACAGGAAGGGTGAATCACCCCTCAGGGAAAATAGAACAAAACTTGCCCTCTGAAGTTGCGGCCACTGGAGTAGAGAGAAGCGATGGAGTATTTAAGGAATTTACTTGGTTGACATTATAACAAAGGAATGCCGACATTATTTATAATGCTGCTAGCTTCTGCCCGGCTTTGCATGCACTTCTTCTGGATAATCAGGGTAGCCTTTGTCTGCCTCCAGGAAATTAGCCTTTTCATTGTGGAAAGGTAGGTAAAAGAAATACATAATGCTGAACAATCCACACAGCATCATCTAGCCCCAAGTTAAGCAAAGCTTATGTTATGATGGCTCCTACACTTCAAAAGAGACAGAATTACTTTCGAATTTCTTTTATTAGTATGAATGTCAGAAAGTTTGTTCGGACGGAATTTTAGACCAAAAATAGCTGAACATAGGATTTTTTAAGTAGAATGAGGAAATTTTAGTGTTCATTTGTTTATTTATTATTGCCCATGGCCAGGTATTATTTATTATCTTTTTAAAATGGGGATGATATGCAGGTGCTTGAAAGTTAAAGAAATAAATATCAAGCACCTATTAAATTAGTATATATTAATATACTAATTTAATTAATATAATAGTTGAGGCATGATATGGTGCTTGATATTTAATTCTTTAACTTTCAAGCACCTGCATATCATCCCCATTTTAAAAAGATAATAAATAATACCTGGCCATAGATAACATTTACTATTCTTGATCTGACATTAATTTGCGAATGTTTTACTTAATCTTATTCAATTCAATTCTCACAATAAATGATAATGATAATAATTATGATAAATTAAAACAGTTCTTACCTCTGATGAAAGAAGTGGCAGCTTTATTAACATAAGCAGTGTGGACAAATGTCTTTCTCTCTTGTTGCTGTCGTGTTGTACCCAGGTCATGAGGCTCTCAAATACGTTTTCTTCCGTGATCACGTTCAGATCGTCGGAATTGAGCAGGCTGGCTAGTTGTTCTGCTTGCAGGGCTAGGAACTCTTGATGTTTTACTACCTACAAGTTAAGAATTTGTTAGACTTATGAGATTTGCATAAAATCGAATTATATTAACCTAGTGTGAGATGCGGACGAAGGTCTGCCTCAGGAGGTTGTGAGTGCGATTCCCGCCTTCTGACAAATGTTTTTTTCGGGAATTCTGGATATTTTCTATGTATAATATCTATTGTATGAAAGAAATGAAATTTCTATCTATTGAATGTAGTTTAATAAGTACTAGCTGCGCCCCGCGGTTTCACCCGGGTGGTGATAGAATTTTTAGATAATATACAAATTATCTTTATGAATTGTAGCATATGTGTTATTCTGATATGTAAGCTATATTATTGTGAAGTTTCATCAAAATCCATTCAGTAGTTTTTGCGTGAAAGAGCAACAAACATCCTCACAAACTTTCGCGTTTATAATATTAGTAGGAAATAGGATATCTGATATTTAGTAACACTTATAACACAAGCTCTGTTGAGCTTGGGGCTAGATGTTGCTGTGTGGATAGTCCAGCATTATTTATTTATAACTTTTAGAGGTAGTAATTCAAACACAAATTACCTGCAAAAAATGTTGATAAGTGTATTTCAAGGCAGCCTTATGCAGGTCCATGCAAGATTGTTGCTCGGCAAAGAGTGCTATGCCGAGACAGTTGCAAGGATCCAGCTGCTTTGTTAGGAATGTGCAACAAGCCTTTGTGACGGAGTTCAACTGTAGTAAGCTTGCTGTGGAAAGCAACACCTCCACTGTTTCTTCTCTTAGCTCTGGATAAAGATAAAAGTAATTGAGAAAAATGTAAGAGATATTATTGTGACAGAATAAAGGTAGTTACACAAATAAATCTGATAAACTTGTCATAATAAACCAGCCCTCTCCTTATTTTCCAAAACACATCAGTCATATTTCTTTGAATAAAATGGTAGCCTATATTATGTCAAGCTGTGGCTAGATTTATTTGGTTTTGATGACCAGCACTACTTTAGACTAAGAATATTTAAGTACACAATTTGTTGCATTGTAAGAATAAACATCTTCACCATTATTAGATCTAATAATGATATTTTCAATCTCCATCTTTAATACTCACCAATGGTTCCAGTATAACAATAATTCACCAAAGACTGAAGAGCTTGTGGGTCTATTCGTTCAAGTGTTATTTCTGTGAGTTGGGCTTCTCTTAAGGAGCCTGTGAACATTGCCGAAAAGTATTCACTGCATGATGCTAATAGAACTTTGTGAGCTGGAATTCTGAAATAAAGAATTGGTTTTGATCAACAAATTTTGAAGACAAAAATGGATGCTACTTTCTTTACTATGAAAGGAAAAATTAAAGGTTGTACAAAAATCGAAAGTCTTCGTCTAAGTCGGTTTTGCCTTCTAATGGCCTGGGTATTTAATTATCTAGGAAAACAATGACAGCACAACTCTTTTATTAATTTAAATTAATTGTAATTATGTAACTAAATTATAATAAATTTTGTTTTTTTTTGGTTTTATAAGAGACTCTCTGTGATGCTCCATTTCTAATACTTTATTGGTAGATATTTATTAAATGATTATCAGATAATTATAATAAAGTTATTCTTTACTGAAGTAAAGCCTGGCCTTTGTTCTAAACAGGTTCATGGTTGAAGATTTATTTCTCAAAGAACATAATTCACATAAACAGAAAAGTTTTAACTTATGATAAATGTGTAACTTATAAATTGCAGCAAACTAACATAGGTAGGGTAACCTAAAAGCAGGTTTACCCTATAAATTGCTGCAAACTAATTTTGGAAAGTACAGTTCATGAACTTGCACAAGGACATCTTTTGTATGGCAGGTGTTGCACTGCATACCTTTCACAGGTGGACTTTAACTATCTATCTATGGACAATATACTTCTTTGTTCTCTGGTATTTAATGTTTAAGAGATATTATTGAAGTGGTCCTCTTGGTGAAAATATACGGCAAATAGACTGGGTCGTCGTTTTATTATCTATTTGCTAAACACTGAAGCAGAAATAGCTGACTGCTAAGTAATAAACATACCTGCATTCTCCGGCAATCAGAGCAACGTCGCAAAGTTTCTGAGCCTGAAAGTACCCGAATATGTTTTTGAGAGTGCTATCAGAGTGCCCTTTATCACTGAAGAGTTCATCCTGACTTGTGGCACTTGAAAGACTCAACTGGCTGGGTTCTCGTGGCAAACCCTCGTCGATAGAGTTCGTGGAAATGTTGTCCTTTGCGCACTCGGGTTTTCGCGGTTCACAAGCTGCCATATTCGTAGGTTTAAACTTCGTTTTTAATTAAAACACCGACCGAACTAACATCACTGCTCAAAACAAAGCGCAAACGCATCTGAATCTCTGGACTGGAAGAAATTCAAAATTCTTGCAATAGCAATACCCAACACACACACAAGCCGAAGAAAGGCAAATAAACAAAACGAAAACAAAGAAACTTTTATGTTCACTCAATTTGACATTTGCTTACCGTCAAAATTAACGTTCATTCAGACCCTAGAAAGAGAAGTCCATAGAAGGATGGCAAATGCCATCTCTTTCACACAAGAAAGAGAACAATATATCCTCAAAGCCTGAGAAGAAATGAGATAGGTTGACTGTATATCTGTCTTGCTCAGCGTGTCAAGGTCAATCAGTCTAGTGATCAACGAATGTGCCTGGATATCGGTGGGTTTCGACGCAATATTGTTGTTTTCAACTTTACAATAAGTTTTTTCAAATTTAAATGTGGTAGAGTGATTCCGCGAACATAACTACACCTCCAATCAATAAAGAACCGAAGTGAAGATGGTTCAGAGCAGTGTTTTTCAGTGTAAAAGTTACAGTGAAGTGAAAGTGCCGGATTCATCATTCCACTGGTAAGAACAATTTATTTTGACGACAAAACGATTCAAAATGTAGGGTTTCTTAGATTCCCATCGAGACAAGGCTCGAAAATTGTGTTTAAAGTAAATTTTCATAAAATCATGAAAATTTAGGGTTGCCTGCACTAGAAAATAAAATTCCCCGTCGCATTGAAACATTTTGAATTCCTTCATTGTTTAATAATGCATGAAAATAGAATTATGTAATGATTTTACGTCTTCTTTAACTAGAAGCCACGGGTCGCAAAGATTAGGAACCCAATAAATATTTTAAAAAATGTAGGAAACATTTTGATGAAAATTTATTGATAAAAAAGAAACAGCGAACTTATCTGTGCCCTCAAGCTGTTCCAAGGCTGGTAAGAAAAATACTTTAAAATAATGCCTCCGTGCCACAGTGGGTGAAACTCTGTTTGAGACTCAGAAAAGTTTGTGATACTATATTTTAGTGTTTCTACTACCTACCTACAGCCCACCCTTTGTACCTTTAATAGTGCAATAAAGTTTAAATAAATAAAAAAAAATATCCATATGCTTCAATATTTTTTTTCAGACATGTAAATTAAAAACTATAGAAAAGGATCGTATGGAAAGTGATCAAAACTTATCAAATACAGTAAATTTTATTGACAAATCACTTTTCCATTTTTTTTCTGTCTCCATGATGAGGCAGCCATTTTGTTTTTCTTTTACCTCTAAGCACGGATTACGTCATATCTACCCACGTAGAGGTCCTAGGAAGACGATAGAGGACTTATTTGATAGCCAATAATGTAGACAATAAAGTAATAACATTGCTGCAATTTCTATTTCATAACAGAGGAATATCAAATTTATATAATAAAACACAAAGAAAGTTTTTTAAATAATTAGAATTACCGCGTAGCAATAGATTCCCTACCATAAATGATATTTTAAAATTTACGTATTATGGTTCTATATTATTAAGGTTTAAAAAGAATATTCTGTCGCCTATGCCTGAAAATGATAGATTTTTTTATTTTTGTTATACTTAAAAGAGCTTACATACCAATTAAATATAAAAAAACAGGTAGCTAAACGCTGTTTTATTTATTAATTGTTTACCCATTTCCGCATACTTTCTTATATCCTAAGAAAAACGCAAGTAAAAAATAGGACCTATTGGGTTGACGAATTATACCTTCAGGCTGTAACAAAAAGTAAGGACCAAAATCCACCACATTAACCTACCAGTATAGGAAAGACCTACAAAGGTTCGGTGAAATTCTAGGTTCTGAATATCTTGAAAAAGCCCGAAATATTTATGAACTGGAAAATCGCAAATCATATCCCAGGAATTTTGGGACATTCGGCATAAACCAAGTACCGAAATAACATTCGCATGCATCAGGTAACTTCGCGATAGTAGGTTTGATAGGATCTTTATTTCTTATAATATTGGGGTTATTAGCTATATAAAATATCACCAAAAAACCTTACATAAGAAATCTAAAATCGGGGTAAAAACTTTTGATGGCAACACTATTTCGTATTATCTGTCCCTCACACGAACCACGCTACCCAGACATCTTGTACTTTACTTAATCTATGATTCAGACAGAGAATAAGTATGACATAGATTAATTATAAAGTACTAGATGATTGGGTAGCGTGCATAGATTAATTATAAAGTACAAGATGTCTGGGTAGCGTGGTTCGTGTGAGGGACAGATAATACGAAATAGTGTTGCCATCAAAAGTTTTTACCCCGATTTTAGATTTCTTATGTCAGGTTTTTTGGTGATATTTTATATAGCTAATAACCCCAATATTATAAGAAATAAAGATCCTATCAAACCTACTATCGCGAAGTTACCTGATGCATGCGAATCTTATTTCGGTACTTGGTTTATGCCGAATGTCCCAAAATTCCTGGGATATGATTTGCGATTTTCCAGATCATAAATATTTCGGGCTTTTTCAAGAAATTCAGAACCTAGAATTTCACCGAACCTTTGTAGGTCTTTCCTATACTGGTAGGTTAATGTGGTGGTTTTTGTTCCTTACTTTTTGTTACAGCCTGAAGGTATAATTCGTCAACCCGATAGGTCCTATTTTTACTTGCGTTTTTCTAAGGATTTTCAATTAATAAATAAAACAACGTTTAGCTACCTATTACCAGACTTATTTTCAGACTTTTCACCTGTCAGGCAAGGAGTTCCACAGGGTTAAATTTTAGGGCCTCTTCTTTTTATTATTTTTTCAGCCGACATGCAAACTGTTATCAAGCATTGCAAGTTTCATATTTACGCTGATGATATTCAGGT
This sequence comes from Eupithecia dodoneata, assembly GCA_947044415.1. Taxonomy (NCBI): domain Eukaryota; kingdom Metazoa; phylum Arthropoda; class Insecta; order Lepidoptera; family Geometridae; genus Eupithecia; species Eupithecia dodoneata. The sequence goes on from OX345665.1 coordinate 7,121,612, forward strand.
TTATATTTCTTGCAAACCATCTGATATTGGCAATACAATAGCAACACTCAATAGTGATCTTTCTAATATAGCTTCATGGTCTAAAAGAAATAGTCTCCTGTTGAACCCGAACAAAACGAAATACATGATTTTTGGTACTAAATATCAGATACAGCGTCTTAGTCCCACGCAGAGTGTGATGCTAATGGGTGAGTCAGTAGAGCGTGTCAACGAGGCACGGAACCTTGGCCTGCAGTTGGATAGTCACCTTCGTTATGAGAAGCATGTTTCTGATTCTGTCAGGAACTGCTTCTACAGACTGAAGATCCTCTACAGACTGAGACCGTACCTCAGTACTGATTTACGCATCCAGCTTGTAGAGTCTATTGTGATGTAGAAACTTAACTATGCGGACGTAGTAATCGGACCCCGATTGCTTGCGAGAACGCAAAGACTTGTTCAGCGAGTCCAAAATGCCTGCGCCCGCTTTTGCTTCGATGTATCATTTAGAGATCACGTCACGCCGTTTTTGAATAGGCATTTCATCCTAAAAATGAAGCATCGTCGAAAACTGCATCTTGCGTGTCTTATGTTTGAGGTTTTAAAGTTTAAGTCACCATCTTATCTTTACGAGAAGTTGTCATGGTTGTCTAGTTCAAGATCTTGCGGCTCTCGCCAGTGCTCGATGCAGCTCGAGATACAGCGGCACAGCTCTGCCTGTTTCAGAGGCAGCTTCCGCTATGCTGCTTCGAAGTGCTGGAACAATATCCCGCCACCGTTAAGGAACCTGAATAGTCTTCATGGTTTTAGATTAAAACTAAAAAAAATTTTGTTCGAACATCAGATGCAACAGGAGAGTCTAAGACAAGACACAAGTATTTTATGAGAATTAATAAATAGGTAAACTTCTTTTAATCTATATTCTTATATCTATATAAATCTTATAATATTTTATTCTAAGTATATACATATATATATATTCTGTTATGTTTGCTCTAATGTTTGTATTCTTGTTGATTCTATTTATATTAGTGCGTTTTTGTTTGTTTGTATAGCGGTAGTGAGTAGTCAGTCCGTAACGCCAACAAATTGCTTTGCCGGAAGACCAGCGTTGGTTGCTAGCATGCTAGTCATCCAACTCATGCTGAGGCAAAGCCATTTTGTTACTGGACTTACATGATTACCAACACGTTTAGTTTACATTTAAGTTTAAGTTTTTTATCTATCTGTCTGTGTAAGTCTTTTAACAAATAAATTCATTTATTTTCATTTCATTTCATATTTTTTATATTTAATTGGTATGTAGCTTACATACCAATTAAATATAAAAAATAGGTATTTAATTAGATTCTTTTGTAAATAAGGTAGTTAATTAGATTCTTTTGTATCGCCAAAAAAATCTCGAAATGCTGCGCTTATCTCCGTCGTTTTTAAGTTCCATAAGCCAATAGCAATTGTTCCTTCTGGCCGTAGAAAAAAGCCAACACCACTTTAAAAAACTACGCAAAAATCTACCAAAAAGTTCCACAAATCAATAACAATTGTTCCTTCTGGCTATAGAAAAAAGCGAAAAACTTTAAAAAATAACACAAAATTGGAACGAAAACCACAAAATTTTCGCGGCTCGCTCCGCTCGCCGACAATGTCTTCTTTTTCTTGTGTAGTCAAGTGCTCACATTAAGATAATTTTGCCAGAAATTAAAACTTGCAAAAATACTGTTTCATTTTCAGGGCTCCCGCTCCTTTTTATTTATTTTTTCATACTCTTCTTAACTAGTTTGAGAAAAGTAACAAAAATTTGGGCGGCTCGCTCCACTCCCGTCATATATTTATTTTGTGTCGCCAAAAAAATCTCTAAAATCACTAGAGTTGCTTGACCTTGACACGCTAAGCAAGACAGAAATACAGTCGATCTATCTCATTTCTTCTCAGGCTTTGAGGATATTATATTGTTCTCTTTCTTGTGTGAAAGAGATGGCATTTGCGCGCCTTCTAGGGACTTCTCTTTCTAGGAAGTATGAAATACTAAATGGAAAAAAAAATATAATAGGTACCTACTACGATCTCCGTAGATTATATGACTCGGAGAAAAAGAAGCCACATAGATGGAGCTCATGCAAATGCCATCTTATTCACTCACACAAGAAAGATTAGGGCACGCGGCAGCGTGTCCAAGCCAAGTTCAAGCAAAGGAACGCGCCGAGTGTATCATTACACGAACCACTTGGTGCCACTTTTGACCCTTCTATAATTCAAAACCTCTTTAACGTAAACACATAAAACTACGTGTGTTTAATTATAACTATAAGGACATGTAGAAGCTCAAATTTCATGAAGCTAGCTTAAACGGTTATTAAGATATGAAGGTCAAAAAGTCGTAAAAATTCACACTGACTGACTCACATACATATAGTACCTAAATCTAACCTACTTCCAGATGACCTAGAAGGATGAAATTTGGAATCCAGCTCGGTAATTGTGTGTTAACGTAGGAAAAAATCAAAAAATCAAAAAAAGTCATAAAATAAGCGATGTTAGCGATGACGACCTTATTTCAATGGAATAAGGTTTAAATTAAAATAGATCCGCGTTGCATTGAATAAGCAATAGTACTACGTCTCCGATTGCGCCATAGAATACACGTAGTTGTATGTGTCTACAGTGTAGTTTTTAGGGACCGGCCCGTATAATACCTATCTAGCTATGTACCTATGTCAAAGCATTGCATAGAATAAGCAATAGTAGGTACTAACGTCTCCGATTGCGCCATAGAATACAGTGTAGTTGTTAGGGACCGGCCCGTATATACCTACCTAGCTATGTACCTGTTGTCGAACGAATAGAAAGGATAGAAAGAGAAATCAGAAATGTTCTGGAATATATAAAGAGATAGGTATAGCCCGGAAAATCGTAGAATTTTCTAGTTTAGCTCAGCGGAGGTATACAAGCCGAGTTTGTTTGCAAGTTTAGTTAGTTCTTATTTTACAAGTGACCAAGTGAGAGTGTTAAGGAAAGTAAAGGAAAGTAAATAGTGAACAGTGCAGTGCAGTAACTTTGTAATAAGTGCGTAGTTGTGTGTATTCGGTTTCGGTACAATAAACCGACACTAAGTGTTCGAAGGTGTTTTACTTGATCATCACTCCCAACCAGCCCTAGTTGAAGTCTTACACCTTTGACGAGCCCCTACAAGTGGTGGCCCCATACAGAAAAAAATCAATTTTTTTTTTGCAAGAAAAAACATTAAATCTCACCCTAGTTACATTACCCGCCTAGTTTTCTTTACAAAAAGTGATGATATCCCACCAAAACATAAATGTAAAAAAGGAGAGCCAAGTTCAATACAAAAATTATGATTGGCTGTGGGCTTCCCCGCAAAAAGAATGGAGATATAAATGAGTGCCAAGTCAAATCTATGTAGGTTAGATTTGACTTGGCCAGTTTTTATCAGAATTAAAACGTTGAATAACTTTATAAAATGACTGATGTAATGAAAACTGGCCAAGTCAAGTGTAGGTACTTTTCTCCTCTCTCATGCCAAAGCTAATAAGTAGGTTTCTAATGTAAATAAAATATTAACTCCGTGGCATAGTACTTACGTACGTTGTCTTGAAATCTACCTACTTTAAAACATAGGCGTTTTTAGGATGGGTTGAGATTGACTATTTTATTATGTTGCTTTTATGTTTAATTTCAGGCATTTAAGGTAAACTCCTATGGATCTTAAGGAATAGATGAACATTTTATGGATACAGAAGTGCAAGATAAAGCAATCCAGTTCAAATACAACTAAATCATATACATAATCCATACAGCATTATCTAGCGCGAAATCGTTGCGAATGCGTTATGGACTATAAATAACTTAATACATTGCATTATATAGAAAGATTGCATGGCAACACCTCACCCCCATCATCACCTCGCATTCTCTATCGCATAACCACCCAGCTACGCATGGTACCTTTCTGTGGAATAATCAATCTACCTACGGTATGATTTCTCTTTCTACGAGCTGAACACTCAACACAGTCAGTAGCGGTAGTCTCGGAGTTCGGTAACGGCACACGGACATCACCCCACCATATTATATAAACAAAACATTCATTCAATTCGATGTCTTGTGTTGATCCTTTACGTCGTTTGCAGCTGTCAGTTATGTCAAACAATCAATCAATCAAATCAAAAAATTAAAGAGTCGTGGTGGTTTCCTTTTCATTGTGCATTGCATTGCTATTAAATTCGGAGTTTCGTTTATTTACTGCTGTGTGTATAATTCAATGCCATGCTTACGAAAAACTTTCAACAGGATAGATTGCGTTTGTCCTAGCGCATAATAATAATGGCCGCATCTGGTACCGAAATCGATGACTTCTTGAACGGGGCTCTAGTTTCGTGGGTGAGTGCACAGCCATCCGTGTCTGTCTTTGTTTTTATTACTTGCGTGAACCGTGAGACAAAATATCAAGAGGTTCCGTATGATTGCACTCGCGTATTTCTATGTCTATCTATTACCAGGGAAGTCATAATAATATCAAGCCATATTTTGGTATATATTTGAAAAGAAACAAACTTTGTATTAGCTACTTTAGGTACTCTAAAATAGTAAGACTATCTTGAAAGAGGTAGGTACATGTTTATAAATAGGTACCTTTTAATATTCTACCATTATACTAATAATCATTCTACTTTTAAGTGGTTAAAGCAAGCAACCAAACTGTTTGTACCATCATACATAGTAGGCAGCATCCAACTTTTAAAATAGACAAAATTGGACTTCTAATTATAGCATTTTATAGTTTTATGGGAAAAAAGCTTCTAGAGAGAGCTTCTATTGAACTAACAATTAAACCATACTCTTCTCAGATATTCATCTATTGTTCACACCAACATAATTTAGTTCCCTGTAGAAAGGGAAATGTAAGCATGTGAACTTAGCTTTCATTACATTAGAAAATATCTTATGTTACTAGTACTACTAAATCAACAATTCATATGATGATTTAAAATAATGTTCCATAAAATAATTATTAATAGTATTATTTTATATTTTGAAATTCAAATAAACATTTTCTTTTCTATTCTAATATCTTTATACTATATTTGATCTGAATATAATCTTAGTATATTTATATTGTCTTTTTTCAATTGATGTCATTTTTCAGCTAAAATCATGTATACCCAACCCAGAAAGCATAAATGGGTACCCATCTCTATACAATGGGGACATCTTACACCAAGTCTACCTGCAAATAGATCCGGAACCATCATTTCACATAACAAAGCTCACAGGGTTAGAAGACCAAGCCTTAATCCTGGGTAGAGTGAAAAACTTTGATGCTATAATTAAAAATGTCAAGGCGTTGTACGAAGAAGAGCTTGGTATGACACTTTTGGTGGTGCCTGAATGTATTTGCCTAGGAAAGGCTCCGGACACAAGGGAAGGGCTTGAGACAATGAAGCTATTGATACTTTTACTCCTTGGTGCAGCTGTTCAGTGCCCAAATAAAGAGCTGTTTATTACAAGAATAAAGGAGCTTCATTTGGAGCTGCAGCATAATATTGTGGAGTGTATCAAGCAGGTATGATTCAAGATTTGTAATTAATTTGTTAAATAAATGAATTTGTTTGGTTCCCAATAACAAAACCGCTGCTAGGGCTGGATGTATTTTTCATTAGTGCATAATTGATGTTCACATATCAATTATGCATTAATGATATATTAGTACGAGTAATTAAATAGAGTTATACTTAATTTCACTTGGGTTAGATTTTTTTTTGTTATCAAAAATAAACTAAATTCAACAAGGTATTTATAGGTCACAAAAAATTAAATTTCAGCCAATTGGCCTATAAAACACGTTATACCGAATCTTTTCAGTATTTTTATAATATATACTTTGTGTGACATAAAATAAGTTACTCAAAATTAGTTGAACATGAACCTTCATGCAGTTTAAGGTGGAAGGAGGGTTACATGTTATACTGGCTTGACTACATAGTCACGCCAGTATAACATGTAACCCTCCTTCCTGTAGGTAAGACAGGGATCAGCCAAGTGGAACCAATGATATGAACTTGGAGATAAGTGGCAACTTAAACAACCATGTATGAAAGGAATATCTATTAGTGACCTTCATAGCATAATTTGCAGTTTGATTCCCACTACATAACGAAAATCCTTATGTTTTTGAATACATTCTTTATTCAAATTTCAATGCATAATAGGATGTGTATGAAAATGAAAATGAAAAGTTTTTATTTCTTTAAGCTTACAAATAAGCACTTAGACAGGTCATATTTATACTATTCATTATTATCAATTAAATTATTTTATAGTTCACTTCAATTTTTTGTCCACCAGTGGAAGAAGTGAGAAGAAACCACTAGTATGTTCATAACTTATGTGTCTAGTACATTTGATTTGCTTATCTGTAAGTTGGTAGATTTTGAGTTGGAGCAAAACTCGTTCCAAGCTTTTTTATCTTCTAGGTAATCTGATATTTTGTAATAAGCTTTTTTACAAAGAATATGTTTCACAATTTTTTTAAATTTGTTTATTGATAATTTTTGCAACTCATTGTATGTAACATACACAGAGATTCAAATATTTAGGTATGTTCAAATTGATTGTTATGGCATGAGATTCAGATGTGCTTTGAATAAAAACCAACTGCTTATCATTTTTATTCCAAGCACATCTGAATCTCATTATGCAGAACTTCAGAAACAACAGTCAAATTTTAAAGATATCAACATGTCAGTAAGATACATAAATCAATTGACATCTGTCTGTAAATAAGCATGGTTTGTCCTTGGTTAACCAAGCTAGTTAACCTTAACAAGTAGTTGACAAACACAAGTATGTATATTAAGTAACAAGACCTTGACTTGTCTCTTTCCGTCGTAATCTGCTTGGTTGGATAGATACCTTTTTTACTTAAGTTTGACCACCTCTATGGCGCGGTGGGCGAAGGTCCGCCTGCGACGTAGAAGATTGCGGGTTCGATTCCCGCGTCGGGACAAATGTTTGTATGTTTGTACGATCTATAGATATTTGTTGAGGGTCATTTTCTATGTTTAATATAATAATATCAATCTGCATATGTAATGTATTATATTAAGTATATCAGTTATCTGGCTGGTACCCATAAAACAAGCTCTGCTTAGCTTGGGGCTAGATAATACCTTCTTACTCAAGTTGCCCATGAGGGGTATTTCATGGCTTTTTTGCAAGATTTGAGAGATGACATAAACAAAGACATAAATAATGTAAACAAGGATCTTGCATAATGAATTAATGAGTTGAAACTTGCATCTTAAGTGGATTGGGTCACTTTTACTTTTGAAATGTTGTTATTCGAGTGGACATAACAAAACAAACAGATGTGAATTCAACCCGTATAGTGCGCTTACTGCATTCGCGTTGTGTTTGGTGTGGTACGCCTAAGTCTGTTTGTGTAGGTGTCGCTTAATTAAAACCAGCTCAGTACCGACATTGACACCTTTACTATGCAGGGTTTTTTGGCCCTGCCCGGCCCCTGCTCTTATTTCTTTCTTTCTTTTTGTATCTTATAATTTTGATACTTCCGAAACCAAGATTTTTGTGACCACCATCCTAAAGTAATAAAAATTTCCGCAGCTCACTCCGCGCGTAGTTATTTATTTTTCCGTGTTTATCTAGTTTCCTAACTTCTTTTCTTGTCTTTGTTGCTAACACCACCTCACCAAATTACAAAACTGCAGTGCTTAAGAAATGTTATCATCCAGGGAGGGGTAAACATGTTCTTGGGTGGAGACCGCGACTCGGTAAACTTAGTGTAGGATACCCAGAGACTAGGTGAGATGACGATCTGCTAAAGATTGCTGGCAGATGCTGGGTGCAGCAAGACGTGGACTTGTGACTACTATGCTGTTGTATGCTGATAATGATTTTACTTTACATTTTACTTTGATTACGACCATTACCATAAAAATATATTTCTTTTCAGGTCACAGACATGCAAACAGTAGTTCTAACACCGGACGCAGCCGATCTATTTCAATCACCAACAATGTTCAACCACATGCGACGCCTCGCCAAAGAAAGGGACCACTATCTCCAAAACTGGGCCTCCCTTGTGCTCCACGAAGGCCTGTGCGAGAATGACAGTGAGAATAAGAACGCTAAGAGTCGGTCTACACAGAACGTCAGCCAGAGTAATGGGGATAGCCAGCATTTGGCTGTAGAGCTTGCTGATTGGAAGGCCCGGTTGAGAAAGCAGCGGCAGGAATTGTAAGTGTGTGTGTTATGAAAATTGTCCGTAAACATGCCATGGCGGCTGGCTAAGGGAACCTACTAGAAGAAGGGCAGCAGCGCCATCCGCCTGCAAAACAAACGTGGTCATTATTATGTGCTCATAATAATGATAATAGTTTTTCGTTTTATGAAATATACAAATTCTAAATATCTGAAGTGTCCCAAAAAAGGATGGTTTACTTAGATTAGACCTAGCCCATTTAGAGTCTAAATGGTCTAGGTCTAATCTAAGTAAATCATTCATAAACTGAAAAAAAATTCGTAAAACAGATCGCGCGCAACTGCGTTGTACTGCTTCAACATGCTTCTGTGAGATAAGTCAATCACCTTCTAAAGATTCGGTATTCTTTCAAAAACTTTTTTCTTATCGGAATAATAATTAAATAATGATGGACAATCCACACAGCATCATCTAGCCCCAAACTAAGCAGAGCTTGTGTTATGGGTATATACATTTTTTTTATTTTTTTATTTGGTGATCATATATTTTATATTAAACATAGAAAATACCCAGAATGAAGTGACAACATTCTGCAAATATTTGATCACCCGGATCAAATATTTGCAGAATGTTGTCACTTCCTCCACTTAGCAAGTACCGACTGCGATACTCCTACCTATTATTAAACCTATTTTCCTAACAGTTTCCGTTAACATTTTTCCAGAGAAGAAAAATCCGAGCAGCTATCAGAATGCCGTGAAGAGTTGGAGCACACAAAGCAAGTTCTGACAAAACTGCGCGCCGACAGCCAGGAGTGGTTCAATGAGGCGCGGAAAGCGACCGGCTATCGAGATGAAGTCGATGCTCTTAGGGAGAAAGCGGAACGATGTGATAGGTATAACCTTTAGAATATAGAAAACCACCTATTGGGAATCATTACCTTTATTAAAAACTAGTTCTGCTCGCGGCTTCGCACGCCTTTATCCGGGATAAAAACTAGCTAATAAGTTTAATCCAGGAACTACACTTCAGACACTTGGACAACATTTCAGGCCGGTCCTTTCAGTAGTTTTGGCGTGAAGAGGTATCAAACATACAAAGTTTAGCATTCATAATATTAATGTAATCTATGCAAACATTAACGATGTTTTTGTTATAAAGGCTTTGGTTATGTCTTTTTATAAAATCATGTGGTTAGTATTTGTTTAATGGATTAGTCTGATAATGGAAGTATTAAATCTTCACAATTCAAAAGGCCAACAAGTCCATGAAAGTGTATTTTTATGGTTAAATAAGCTTTTTGTATGATACATGTATATACATACCATAGAATATTTAAAAACATTATTTATTTAATACATGTTATATGAACACGACAAGAAATATACCTTTCTCAGTTAAAAACTTTAATTTCAGGCTAGAACAAGAAATGCAGCGGTACCGCGACCGTTTAGCCGACGCCGAGTATTACAAGACGCGAGTGTCAGAGCTTAGAGAGGATAACAAGGCTCTCATGGAAACGCGTGACGCGCTTGAGGAGCAACTACAGCGGGCTAGGAAGCGGGCCGAGCAATGCTTGACGCTTGAGGCAGCTATGATCAAACTGAAAAGGGAGGCTAATGACATCGCTTTGGTATGTGATAGTGTATAATGTAGTATTAGAAGAAGCGAGTGCCTGGGCTTAGAGAGGATAACGCGGCTATGATGAAAACGCGTGACGCGCTCGAAGAACCACTACAGCGGGCTAGGAAGTGAGCCCGTCGAGGCAGCTTTGATGAAACAAAAGAACTGGCTAAACGATTTCAGATTAAAAATTTGCTCTAGGCTTACAAAATACACAAGTCAAATTTTATCCTTTAAATTATTATCAATTAAGAAAAAGGTGTTTTTGACACTTCAATTTCTGGTCCACAGACAGACATTACTTTGGTAAAAGATAATGTCTACTGTGGACTATCTCGAAATATAAATTAATAAATACATTTTATTGATAAAACCAATTTACATGTACTTTTTTTATACACATACATATGTTTAATACAAAATCGTACTAAAATAAAAATTACATCAAATAAAGACAAGGCGCCGCCGCCGTGGCGCTCATTAGAGGAAATCTAACTTCAGCAGTGGACTAGTGTAGGCTGATGATGATAAGGATTATCATTATTATATGTGATAATATATATTTGTAATTCTTAATTCTAGGAGAGAGACGCGGAACAGCAAAGGATACAGGAGCTTATTGAAGAAAATAATCATTTACAATACATCACAAAATCAGTTCTCAGTGAAAGCAATAATAGTAATTTAGATACTGACAATGAATGCGAAAGCACTTTAGAATCAGGCGAAAACAGTTTGTCTGAACAACTGACAAGTAACGCACAAGCTAGGGCACTAAAACTTGAACTAGAAAATAAAAGACTTTTATCCACAATCGATAGTTTGAGAGAACAATCGGTTTTGGAGAGCACTGACAAAGTATTAGAGTTAGAAAAAGAAAAGAAACGACTGACTCTGAAATGCGAACAGCTACACGAAAATTCTAACAGGGTTATGCAACAAAATTCGGAATTAGAAGAGGTATTCAAAAATGCATTAGAAGAAAACAGAAAATTACAAGACTCTCTAGACAGCAAAAAAACTTTCATTGACAGGCAAGCTATAGATAGAGAATCTGAGAAAAGCAAGTTACAGGACTTTGAAAAACATTTAGAATCGTTAACCAAAGATAAGCAAAGAATACAAATGCTATGTGATTCTATTCAACGAAGAGCCGATGATCTAGAGAAAACATTAGATTCTAGGACAAAGGAACTTAACTTGATAAAACCAGAGGCAGACAAAGTAACAGGGCTTATAATTCAAACCGAAGAACTCAAAACTAAATTGACCTACAGTGAACGAGACACACATAACCTGCAAAGAGAAGTTAATAAACTACGTGAAGCTGTGGAAGAAAAAGATGTGTCTCTTGATAAACTTACTACTGAAATTGAACTTAAAAAGAAGGAGCTCGAAAGACTATCGAAAGAACTCGAAATCAATCAAAGTATTACCAGCCGATTTAAAGATCTCGAACAAAAAACTCAAGAACTTAAATCGCAAAAGAAAGTCGACTCTGAAACGGTTCAAACATTACAAAAAGATTTGATAGCAGAAAAAGTAAACTTTGATAAATTACGATACTGCATGGAGAAACTTGGAATCAATGCTTTTGAAATCGTAGCTAAAGAAGTGAATATTGAAGAATTACTAGAGAAAATAATTTCTAACTCAGATCACGATGGAATTATAAGTGAAATTGCCGCTAAAGCTAACCTATTGAAAATGGTTCCTTGTGAATGTAATCATGAAGATAAACTTAAACAAGAAGACACATCAATTAATCCTCAGATTGAACAGCTTACTGCCGATATGGTTGCATTACAAGCGTCTCTTGAAAGCAGTCAAGCCGAAAACGCTAAACTACAAGTTAACATTGCCACACTAAATTCACAAAATGGTTCTCTCATGTCCCAACAAATGACTCTACATTTAGCAAACAGCCAACTTGCAGCTGAGAAGGAAGAAATTATAAAGCAACTGGAAGTTTTGAAAGACAAACAAGATAATCTTATGCGAGATCAAGTTGCTCTAAAAACCTTACATGAGCAATTGAATACTGAGTACGAAGAGTTGCTTAGCGAAAGGGAACCCATCAAACTTTCTCTAAGAGACTTGAAACTTGAAAACAGGGAGTTAAAAGAAAATATAGCAACGTACGAGAAAAAAGTAGTCGATTTTGAAAAAGAGCGAGAAAATCTCAAAGTGGAATCGCGAAACCTAACCAATCTTCGAGCCGAACACTCAAAACTCAAGGATGATTTTAGGAATCTATTTACCGCGAGTGATAGGCTCAAAAACGAATACAGGAATATGCAGGAAGAATACAGAAATCTCAGGAGCGAAGTGGCGCAACTAAAACTAAAAAACACTGAAATGTCCGGCGAGATAAACACAAAAGTAGAAGTGATAACCAGTATGGAACTCGAAATAAACAAGACAAATCAGCATTGCGAAATGTTGATTCAAATGAATAAAAGTTTAGATGCTGACAGGCGGTCTTTGATGGACCATGTGTCGCAACTGCTAACTCAATATCACGAACTACTTGCGCATTCTCTGAAAGATAAACAACATTATCACGAGGAAGAAAAAATGTTTGCTGACAGAGTAAACGCACTGTGTCGTCAGAAAGAAAAATTAGAAGAAAAAATTATGGAGCACTATAAGAAACTAGATAACTGTACGACGAAAAGGCGAGGATTTGGCGCATCATTTGTAAAAAGAGTACGTAAAGCCGGTACAGATTTGATTAATAAAGTACCTTCTAGAAACAACAAGAGGATCGAAGATGCTAGTATGTCCAAATCGCAACTGACTCTAGCTGGTTCGGAATCTGGAGAGTCGGACCCCGGCAGTCAAGATCTAGAGAAGCTTTCAAAGAACTCGGAAGACCAAGGTTCATCCAACCCAAGCGTCGAATCACCTAGGCACAGCTCCGATTCCAGTTTTAGTAGGAGATTTGATGATAAACTGTTAAAGAAGTCTGATAATATGGATATTAGTGGTTCTATACCTAGTTTGGATTCTTCGAGGTTGACTACCGAGAGTAATTTCGTCAGGCGACTTTCTGCGGCTTCGATCCACAGTGGAGGGGGTGATGATGCTTTGATCAGAGCCTCTCTTAGAAGACGGCCGCATAAGGCAGTCCCTCCATCTTCACATCGGAACAGCTTTCAAGGACTTGAAAGCGACACAGGGCTTCCACAAGGTTAGTTACAAAAAATCTACAATTTCAACATGACAAATGACTTAATACGACATGACAGCGGCTTTCTGCATGATATGACTCACATAATTAATTCTTTGTCTTTCTCTTCCTCGTCTTCCTTGTATGGTGTTTCTTATGACGTTGTCATGTCGTATAAGATGTCCAGTGATTCTCCCTTATGTATTTATTACCTTAGTATCTTTTATCACCAACAATAATTAAAATTCGTTCATTACAGCATCAACACCAACTCCTGTCTTCGGTACGGCTGGTTCTCGGCGCACAGTGTACGTTGCAGATGACGATCCAAATGTCAACCTTAACACCAAGCCACAAAGCACACCCATCAAAGAAAATCCTCCTACCTACTTGGTTTACAATAGAATTTCCACGGTTATCGGAGACGGGGCGTGCCAGAATATCAACGACAGATCAACCAGTGATAGGAATGAAACGCCGCGAAATGTTGACGACAATGTTCAAGATAGAGATGATGAATCAAGAAATGATTTGAGAGTCAATAACCGTCCTGAGAAAAATGACAACTCGAAAGAATCGGCTATATGGTATGAGTACGGGTGCGTATAGTTTAAGAGCATGTTAGAGTGAACATGTGTAAGGAAAATGTCTGAACAGACTGATGATTGCCTTCAATATTCCCGAAAAACGAATTTCGAAATCGTTTTCGAGAATGCCTTTGATTACGAGTACGATATTCGTAATCATCATCAATGTGATGAATTAACATTTCTGTAATTTTTTACCTTCATGGAGAAATATTGGCTTAAATGTAGTTGTGATAAAGACTAAATCAGTATTATCTTGGCATTTATTTTTACAATTTACCGGTACATGTCATCTACGTGTGAAATCCAGTAACTTTAAGTGTTCGACCTAACAATTCGAGTCTCATTTTGGTGATGTCAATGTTGTCTCAAATGTCTCATAATTTATGAGAAAACGTGTAGGTACAACGCCTTAATGAAGCTGGTTGACTTTCGAGATGTTTGACTCAAATTGTTAGATTAACCCAATATTTTGGCTAAAATGACTGGTGCGTAGATTTGTCGAGCTTTAAATATTGTAGCTTTTGGAATAGAAAAACATTTACCTACCATCAGTATCCATCATCCAAGACGATATAACGAATGTTGTTATCTCTCTTAAAGTTGATATTATTTAACTCCTTTGATAGTTCGTGAGGCTAAATTAATTTTATTTATAAATAAATTATGCATAATGATTTGATATACAGGTTTTGTTTGTGTGACTTCAAGAGAAAGAAGGTATTGTGCCTTGCCAGTGTTTCTGTGACAATTAATTATACGAATTTTGGAATAAGTTTTACGTTTACTTTTTAAGCATAGTTTTCGTACGTACAAATATACCTACATACTTATATAGGTACATACAAAGGTTCTTACAATACCTATTATATTATTTGAGATTTAGTAAGTTAATTTTAAACAGCAATATAATTTTCAGTTGTGAACCATTGTAAATGTTCTATTTATTCTTTATTTATAAGTGGTTTCCGTTCTGCTTACAAAAAACGCATAATAAGTTTGAACCATGAACTGCAAAAAAACATTTTTAATTCTTATAAGAAACACAAGTAAATATAAAGTTCTGCCTACTTTGTATTATTTACCTAGCTAGATCAATAATTTTATTAATATGCCCCATATAAAAACCTTAAGATAGCTATTTAGTTTTAAGTTTCTGAAACCGTCTATTTTTTTCCATGACTTTCTTCTTTCAATAGTTAACTTGAAAAAATGTTTTTTTATAGACTAACCTACTGAGTTTTGTAAACAGGAACCATAAATCTGTGATGATGGTTAATTGTTACCTACTAAAGAGGCGTCTTAGTAAAATAATTAAAATGCCTTCCAGTGACAAAATTGTGTTTTTAGGTTTTAGCTTGGTAAAACCAGTTTAACCAAAAACTTTTTGTATAAAAACGAGGTTTGCATAAACAGTTAGTGATTGATAACTGGTGCTTATGATTGATTTGACTAATTGTGTGCTTGATTGGCAATAACTAAAACTAAATTAGATATTAAGTTTGAATTGTGGTTTACTGCAGTAAGCTTTATTTTATTAACTTAAGTCTGCAGCTCAAATAGTGTGTAATTTACACATTTTAACTGCTTCAAATTCCATATACTCAAAACTATTCCTTTATATACTAGATTATAATTATCTTGCATACTGTGTTCAGAAATAATTAATTAATTTATTGTTAAGGTTCAGCACCGTTTCAATAGTTAGCCTCTCACCGAATTTATAATTAAGAACATGTAAAACTTGATTAAATAACAGTACATACAGTTTATTTAATAAAATCCTGGTAACACATAACTTGGTTTTGACTTAAATTTATATTCCATATGATATTATTTTCCTTTTATTATGGAGAAAGACATAAATAGGTTTTCTATCACTGGGTTTTAGTAAGAAAGAGTAGTCAGAAAGAAAAAAAAATATGATGGGGGGCTAATCATTTATGGAACACATACACAATCAAATGCAAATTATTTGATTAATCTAAGTGAAAGTTTATAGCACATCAAGTCAATTCATTAAAAAGAGATCCATTAGTACTTGATTCAGTCTTGACTTCCCACTGTAATACTGGATATGTTTGCATTGGTACCTTAAACGGATACCCTGATACAACAGCTTTTACTCCTTGTTCTACTTTCGGTGGTAAATGTGATATAATGCACTAGAAAAAAGGAAAGGTTAGTAGCTTAGTTTATGACTAAATCCAGACAAAGTTTCATTTCAAGCAGATTAAGATAAGGGAATAGCATGAAATATATACCTTTGGTCTTTCATTTTCTGTTGAGGTGTAACCAATACACATTGTCTTAGTAGTATGCCCCCAAATAAGTTCTCCATCACCGGTCTGTGAGTCAAATTTCAGTGCTAATGTTCCACCTAATCTCTCGGGAACATCCCATAAAAATGGTGATTGTAAAAAGTTATCTTTCAAGCACTTATCCAGACCAAGGGTTGGTGTAGGGTCAAGTAAGCTTTCCGCTGTGCATTTTGCAAGTTGTGTGCGAATTAAATGCTCTCCACATCCAGAGGTACATGCAGCTATAGATGGCTTTGTACCATCTCTACTCATCACTGCCCAAACACCACTGCCATAGGAGGCAGCTTGCCCTACCCTTCCTTCATGCTTTAAAGCAACTCCCCCTGAACTAGCTCCTGAAGCTACCACTCCATTAGAATCAACACATATGGCACCAACGGTATCTAAAGGGCTGAACTTCACATCATTTTGTATAGAGTAGCGTTTCAATTTTCGCTTACAGTGCTTGTAGTTTCGAAAAGCTCTAGAAGATATCATTTTCATACTGTCTACAACTTCCAAGCCCATTCTTTCTGCCCATGAACGGGCTCCTTGTCCAGTCAGTATGCAAGGGGGAACTCTGCCCAGGGATAGATTGTCACATTGCTTTAGGCACAAATGCTTGGCTAATGTTATAGGGTTGAACACATTTGACACTGCACCACAAGCTCCAAAATGTAATGTCTGTCCATTCATGATAGAAGCATCACATTCAACTGATCCATTCCAGCTAAGATTTGATCCAAAGCCTGCATTGGTTAGTGGACTGTTCTCCAATTCTAAAATATTAAGTGTGTGTGGTAAGTGCTGAGAAAAATAAGTCTTATATATATGACAAACAATGGGGTGCAGGTGCAGAAGTTCCACTTGCTTATGCAGGAGGTTGCGGGTTCAATTCCCACCTGGGGACAAATGATTGTATAATTTACAAATATTTGTTCCTATGTAAAATAGAAAGTATCTATCTATGCTATGAATTCTACTAAGTAAGTATATCAGTCATCTAGTACCCATAAAACAAGCTAAGCTTAGCCTAGCTTAGTGGCTAGATGATGCTGTGTGGACTGTCCAGAATTTTTTTGAAAAGTAAAATTTATATTAGGATTATTAATTACCAACAATAGCCTTCTCTACAGCCTCAACAGCATTACCACCTTGGCGCAAAGCTTCTACAGCTTTCCTGCATGCTTGGTTACAAGTCTTTTTGTATTCTTTCTTTAGAGAATCGCTGTGATAGCCGGCGCCTGTAAAATTCAGTGAACAGTTTTGAAAGTTGTCAAAGAAGCCTGTCTGAAAGAACAAACACGTCAATCTTACAGTAGCAACAATTAAATAAACTTTATTTACCACAATGTACAGCAATGAATCCATTCATACTGGTGCTGGCTGGTGTTTGGATCAAATATCACGAAACCCACATACCTATTTATTTTATATTCAGAGAAAGAAGAAGCGAAAAAAATGGTGGGATAAATATCTTTTTATTATCTACGAAATCATCTCGCTCTACAAACGAAACGATGCTAATCAAATAATACAAAATTCATAGTGAATTGAATTACTGATTTATGTGATGACTGATGATTATGATTGATGTGATGAATTGATGATGCTATGCTATTTCACTTCACAGCTCTGCTCTGTCTGCACCGATAGTGCTGCCAGCAGTCAATGTGAAAAAGCTCCGTCCGACCGAACCAACAACGCAAATAATTAAGAGATATTGTAAAATATGTATTAGAAAATTGCAAGATAGATAATTATGATTGCATGGTAGAAATAGTTTAAGAGCGTTTATTGGTAAAATGCGCAGAAACAGTACTTTTCAAACCCGTTTATATCATGAACCACTTATCTTATAGTATATGTTATTTACTAATAATTTTAGGAAATTTTAGTGTCCAAATAGTTTGGCTATAAAATATTTCGATTAATATAGTATGTACGCGTTCTATCAAGATAACTTGTGAGAGGTTTTCATAATTTCCCTTTCAGCATCAGTTTCAAAGCTCAAAATAATAGAAAATACTGACATATCTAATTAAGAAAAAAATATAACCTACTGATGAGAGCCTTGGCTAAAAAATTAATCAGATAGATGTTTGGTTTTGGTATCCTACTACGAGAAATTAAAATTCAAAAAATGTGAAATATTACGAATATTTCACATTTTTAAATGATGTTTTTACCGATATACCTTATTTAATTTAATATAATAATAGCCTACCAATAAAGTGGAGCATCTTTTTTAAAAATTTTATGATTTTGTTGCTATTATTTTTCTATAAATATTTAATAAGCGACGTGACCACACTCTAGAAAGCCTCGCGGCGGACTGATTTTCGCGCAGCGTTTTATAGTAGTTTTAAAATATTTATAGAAAAATAATAGCAACAAAATCATAAAAATTTTAAATGTATTATTTTAAAAAAGATGCTCCACTTTATTGGTAGGCTATTATTATATTAAATTAAATAAGGTATATCGGTAAAAACATCATTTAAAAATGTGAAATATTCGTAATATTTCACATTTTTTGAATTTTAATTTCTCATAGTAGGATACCAAAACCAAACATCTATCTAATTAATTTTTTAGCCAAGGATCTCATCAGTAGGTTATATTTTTTTCTTAATTAGATATGTCAGTATTTTCTATTATTTTGAGCTTCGAAACTGATGCTGAAAGGGAAATTATGAAAACCTCTCACAAGTTATCTTGATAGAACGCGTACATACTATATTAATCGAAATATTTTATAGTCAAACTATTTGGACACTAAAATTTCCTAAAATTATTAGTACATAACATATACTATAAGATAAGTGGTTCATGATATAAACGGGTTTGAAAAGTACTGTTTCTGCGCATTTTACCAATAAACGCTCATAAGCAACAAGAGCTTTTTAGGTCGAATCTATTTCTAATTCTCCGAAAATTATGACTGTAGATGGATTGTAGTGTGGTCGCTAAAAATATGTCAATAATCCGCGTTCAAAATTTTTTATCGCGATTAGTTATGATGATTAAAAGTTAACATTAAAAGTCAACATTGAAATATAAATTTTTTTTATAATAAGGTCGGGTTGCCGCCGCCGCCGCCGCCCCGGGTACCCCCTGGTTTGTTGTCCTATTTTGTTGTTTAGTCGCCAAAAAACATATTACATATTTAATAAAACATTTTTATTGGTGGAGGGACATGACGCCTGTGATATATTATTATCTATTTGTAGAAATAAACTACCAAGTAGTAATTAGGAATATTTTTATAAAACAATTTTCTATATTTATTCAGTGGTTTCAAGTACTGGACAAGGTAGAGGAGCAAAACAAAATTTTTGTGATAGCAGTATTGTTTAGAAAAATTAAAGAATGTTTCCTTAAATAAACTTTGTACTACACTATGAATACTTCGGGTGCCTACTTAATCCAAATAATGTTTGTATGGAAATATCTACCATATAAGGTTTCTCTTTAAATAGAAGTTTGCTTTGTATTGTTTACAGGTGTATAATTATTATTATGTCATAGTGATAGAAATTGAAAGTTTTTTCCACACTATAAGGGATATGTTTTTATGCCTAATAGAAGCCAGAAGGGGTTTAAAAATAAAGTAAAAGATAAATGTAGAAGTTGCATCATAACAAAATTTACTCATATAACATTAAAAGAGACAATTTAGGATTTATTTACATTGTGATCTATGTACCTACTGCAAAAAATTAAAAGAGGCATTAAAATTATGCTTTTCCATTACTTGATAGGCTTAGCGATGACAACACCCGCAACAAGTGCCGCAATAGTGAAGCCTTGGCAAACTATTCTCAATCGCATCATTTG
Source organism: Eupithecia dodoneata (assembly GCA_947044415.1). NCBI lineage: Eukaryota > Metazoa > Arthropoda > Insecta > Lepidoptera > Geometridae > Eupithecia > Eupithecia dodoneata. The sequence continues at coordinate 7,141,349 of OX345665.1, forward strand.
CTGAGACATTTTTTTCCTGCCCTGCCTAAAACTCCACAGGCCATAGGACAGAGCACCAGCTGTTGCAAAGCATCCTGAAAATATATAACATAATTTTTATTATTGAATGGAAATGAAGAAGAAATGGAATTTATTCTGCACTAAGAATTTTAGGCTTGTTTAAAAATTTAATTTAGTTAGGTAGTTATGGACCTTGGATCATATTCAGGGGGGCCTGACAGTAACCAAGTCCCGTAACCAAGAACCACAAATTTAATATAAAACCATACCAAATGGTTTGGAATCCATTTGTTATTTGTACATAAAACAGCTCGCCATTGTAATTTTACCGATTTTTTTTTATTAAGATTAAAAATAACTGTAATCTACCTACTAATTAAAACAAACTGTATATCAATCAGACCCTGTACCATAGGATGAAGAATAATTTGTGCATGCATTTGAATTACTCATTTGCGTGGATATGATGGCATTTTATAAGACGGTAGATTATTACAAACCTAGAGGAACAAATGGGTTTTCATATATTTTTCGAATTAATTTTTCCTTCGATGTTTCAACATAATGCGTACTACCCATTTCTTGACGTAATCGCACCCAGTCCAGATCAGTAGGTTCTTCATTAGACATGTTGAAAACTAGTAATAATAAAGTATTTCCAAGACTACGATCTACGTACGTTTTTTATTTCTTTCTAGATAGAAAACTTGTATTTTATTTGTCGATGTCGAGTAAAATTAAAATAAAAACACAAATTAGCAGGGGGGGAATCTGTTTGGAACTGTCAATGTCATGTCAGCGGTAGCGCGTGACTTTTTACGTTTCTGCGTTATCTTGAACGCAGAAAATCACTCCCTTATTCGTAGTATCTCTTAATGGATGCTTAGCAATAGCAATTAAGGGTCCCTTTCGTCCATACCAATTCAAATACCGATCACCGAAGTTAAGCAACGTCGTCGGACGTACTTGCACGGGCGACCGCGTCATGTTGGATTTCGTTTTGTCTTTCGATAGATCATAAAATTGTTTTTATTTTATTTATTATATACAAAACTTATTCTAGAAAAATAATACAAAAGCGAACTTAACCCTAAAGAGAGTTCTCTTCCAGCAAACCTTATTGGGAGAGAGAGACATCTAGTACTTTATAATTAATCTATGGGGTAGCGTGTCAAAAGTTTTTACCCCGATTTTAGATTTCTTAAGTCAGGTTTTTTGGTGATATTTTATATAGCTAACAACCCCAATATTATAAGAAATAAAGATCCTATCAAACCTACTATCGCGAAGTTACCTGATGCATGCGAAATGCTATAAGAAGTGGAATTGATTAAATGTTATTACGGTACTTGGTTTATGCCGAATGTCCCAAAATTCCTGGGATATGATTTGCGATTTTCCAGTTCATAAATATAGAGTTGCTTGACCTTGACACGCTGAGCAAGACCGAAATACAGTCGATCTATCTCATTTCTTCTCAATTTTGAGGATATATTGTTCTCTTTCTTGTATGAAAGAGATGGCATTTGCACGCCTTCTAGGGACTTCTCTTTCTAGGCTGTGCCACCAGTCGCCATTTTTGTTTTGATTTCGTTTCGTTTTCGTACTTCGTAGTGGTTAGATTGCGTGGAGCACTGCGTTTTTCCAATTTTATTTCTGTAAATTTAAATTTACAATGGTGCTTTCATCTTCTCCTATATACGTTACTGTAAGTAATATTTCATTCTATCGTATTTAAATGTCTATTTATATGAATGTATTAATGCTGGCTTCAGGTTGGTACTCTAACCCGCCTAAAGTGTAAAATACGAACATGCGAAACTGATTACGAGCTGCACCTGCAGTCAGTCACGTTTTTGTGCAGTCGTTGGTTATGCTTCCGAGTTACCTACAACTCCAATTGGTAGTTGTGCCAAAACCCATTTTTAGGTATACGCTGTATGCATACCTTCTATGTTGATTTTGGTCAATATTTTGATTTTACTGACCCAGAAGTTCCTTCTCTCTCATTGATAATCATTTGCATTCATTTAAAAAAAAATCTTGACATATATTCTTTATACTACCCTCCCATAATTAAGTAGACTATATGTCTGGTTTGTGTGACTGTTGTGGTTCAATTATGCCTAAATGGCAGTGATTAAAACAAAACTAATAAATCGTAAACCATTTTCGACCATGTGAGGCATATAATCAAACTGCTCATCATTGTTTCAGATGACTTCAATAATGATATCCCAGATTTCTATTGAATCCCGAGTGTCTTGAGCAGACTCAAACTTTAGATTTCTATCGTAGTTGTTACCATTTTTAAAATAATTTATCAAAAAATTTTTGGTAAACCTTCCACTGTCCATCTATGTTTATAATGTTGTCGTTCAGTTGAACAATCTTATCATTTTTGCTCTAGATAACACCATTCAGTCTCAAATTGTATGTCAAAGAAGTTGTGTAAATCTGTAAATTATTCTGTTTTGATTTTATTCCATTAAAATGGCATCCAGTGACCCTGAAATTAAGGATGGATTTTCGCTTCCTGTTTGGATGAAGACCAAGCCAACAAGGTATGTCATGCATAATTAGATTATTTATGTACTTTTTAAGTAAGCTCCCAGATCAAGTTTGTATTACAAACATTTGCATAAAAAAAATTAAATCATGAATCTCAAGGAAATTTTAAAGGATCATTGCATGGATATAAATAAATGCCTTGTCTGTGATTGCTGCTGATAAATATTTTATCTGATTAGAACTTCCACAGTTGTATGTATCAAGATTGTATATTTCCATCCAGACAGGTGGAAAAATCTTAGGATATAAGAATATGTATCAAGATTGTATATTCCCATCCAGACAGGTGGAAAAATCTTAGGATATAAGGATACATATCAAGATTGTATATTCCCATCCAGACAGGTGGAAAAATCTTAGGATATAAGGATATGTATCAAGATTGTATATTTACATCCAGACAGGTGGAAAAATCTTAGGATATAAGGATATAGATCACATAAGGATCACAACTGATGATGCTGTATGCGATCTTGTATGTGTTTGAAAGTGTATCCTCTTTTGGTAGTGCTCACTAACATACCATCCATGTTCTCATGCTCTCACTTTTTGGATAGTTCTGAATCAACTTTTTTTCTTAATCAGCTTAGGGAAAAAAGTGCCACAACTAACCAAATCTTTGTAATCATTTTGTCTCTACTCTCATCATGCTCTGTCAAACAAACAAATTTTCATAACAGTTATTTAAACATAATAAACTACTAACTAACTTAATATTACTATATTTAAATGAATGTGCAAACCAGGAATATTTTTTTTTAGGTACAGAATTCAGAAATTTATTGCTCCCTATTAATTATTTACTTTGTAGTTTATTTATTCGGAGTTTTGAGTGAATCGAACTTAGAAATAATAATTTCTATAGAAAATGTACCACCCTTTTTAAACTCCTAAGTGGTTTATTTTTCAAAATTAGATAAGCCTATGTCCATAATTAATTTAATGAAAATTATTTAAGTATTGACGGAGATACGTGGTAACAAATATTCACGCAGATTTTTTTTTTATTATATAAATTTAGATTATACCTTCTTTGCAAGGTTATTATGACGTCAGACGATCTGTATTGATAGTAAATGATTGATGCTCGTGATTAAGCTTTTGACATGATTGTTAAATATGTACTGCATAAATAAATTTAAAAACCGTATCATGCTTAGGGACTGTATTTTATCTATCCAAAGCAGTTGGTGGTCTAATCTATGGTAAACAGAATAAAAAATCGGCACTTATAACAACTTTGCTAATCGGTGCTAGAGTACGAAGGAAGTCCCAGAGTTTTTTGACTTTCGCGACAGAATAGGTAGCGCATCCCGGGTAACGGGTTCAAGTCCCGTCGAAGTAGATTTTTTTTTGAGACATTAGTAATTTCTTATTAATTACCCCAAGCTTACGCGCTTAGCAACAACTTTAGAACAAAATAATATTAAAGAATTCAATTTAGTTTTAAGTTCTGATGTAATCCTTAATGTTTGTTACACAATCAATGATTTCATTCTGACGTGTTAGGTAGGTATTTTAAGTTTCACAAGGTATAAGAAGAAACCTAAGGCCACCTCATTTCAACAACACTTATCATGAATGAGTTTTGATGTTTAGAATAAGAAAGAATAGAATAAAGATTTATTTAGCACACACACACAAAAACAAGGAAAATATCACTTAAAAAAAAAAGTTTAAAAACGAAAGTTAAAAAAAAAAATCTCTGAAATAATAATAAAAAAATATATAAAAATAATTTATTTCAGACCATAGAAAAGTAACAGATCTTAATTAACTAATTCTACGGTCCATAGTAATACTAATCTTTAAAACTATCATACATAAAATATAAAAGGACAAAATTAATAATAACACGTTTTTTTTATTACCTACTCCGACAGCGTGTAGATTTCGTAATCAGGGTGTCAGCTGGCGTCCGTGCACGGCGCGGGCGGTGCAGCGGTGTCCTGTTGCAGGCGGCCAGTGAACCTTCGGAACTTGACACCCTTCGGCCTTGAAAGCCTTTCCCTAGTGCACGGCTACCGTCCGAGGGCTGTAACTGTAACGACGACTCTGATTTAGATGTTTCTTACCGAAACTACTGATCGGATCGTGTCGAAATTTTGCATAGATGTAGATACATGAAATAACGTAATGGCTACTTTTATCCCGGAAAAAAGCTGGCGGTAGCTAGTAATTACCCAATTAATGCACTCGTATTATGTATGTCTCTCCTGGAGTCTTCATGTTAGGCGGTTAGGAATGTCATCTCAACCATTGTTCTCATCGATGGCATTTTTAAATTATTATGCTCTCTGCCCCTCTGTCCTGTTATTTTAAAAGATTTTTAGAGAGTAAAGAAGCGAAGATTTAAAACTCATATTTTTCTTGGCATGTAAATAAATCCCCGTAAAATCTACAAGAGCTTCAACGAACGCCACGTTTCCAGACTAACGATTCCACGAGGAAATAAAAAAAAATTGGCGTCGACTGTAAAACATTGGATATAAAATCATTAGAAAAATATTACAAGAAAGTAGAAGGATTGAGAAACATACACCGTTACCATTAATTACACCACGCCTAAATAGGTAGTGTAGATGAAATAATTTTTAAAACATTCAGTTACTAAAAAAGGTAGATAAATTATTTCATCTACAGTACCTATTTAGGCGTGGTGTAATTAATGGTAACGGTAGACAGAGTTACATTCAGACAGTTACATAAAGACATTCACATGTATGTATAAGTGTACTTATAACATTTCTGGGCAGAGGGGTTACGAAAGTAAAATCAGTGTAACAACACTGATTGATATAATTTATTAGATTTATTGAGAACCGTGGAAACTTTGAATTAGAATTACATACGTAAGAAAATTTATAAAGCGGAATACCTATTTGTAAGTAGTAAATTTTTGAAACCTACTGTGTATTACAGACAAAAAAAACTGACGTCCTTGTATTGCACGAGTTTTAAAACGTGCTTTGTTATGTTTTTCTTATCTTTTGCAAACCTGTATGCTCTAGCAACAAGCTGATAACTTTCTTGTAAATATTATTCATCACGTACGATTACGTATAAATATACCTTACCTACCCATTTTTAAACCCTATACGTACCTATATAAGTTTATCATTGCTAGCATTTCATTTTCGGTGCCTATAATATAGTACGTGATAAGTGCCTTATAATGGCGCTTATTATCAGGAGACGTATAATAATATGTCCAGCAGCTGTAAAGAAATTGAAGTGAATAAAAAATCAAAAACATCTTATTTCTTATTTGACAATAACTACAGTAGGTATACAATTTGACTTTTCTTATTTTTTAAGCATAAAGGAATAACGTTTTTGAATCTGAATCTGTAGATGATGATAATACTGGGTTACAATTTCAGACAGACATACAAGCTATCAAATGCCTTGTGCATTTTGTAGAATAGAAAGATGAAGTGTTTGTGGGTCTAATAATTTCAATCGTTTTGTATGCTTCTCACTCAGCGATTAATAAGGTGATTTGAAGAAGCCTTGTTCAGAGAGTTTACTTTTAGTAACACCTACCTGTTTAAGACAGATAATGGATGATATAAGTACGGCCATTCTATCCTCTCATCTAACACAAAGCGCTTGCAGTCCTCATGCATTACCTATTATTGTTTTGCCAACGTAGTAAATATCAATGGAATAATCCACAATAATAGCTCGATCTGAATGCGTCATGCTAGTAGGTATCGGTTTAGTTTTCATGCTTACTTCAATTTATAGCAGGAAAATTCCATGCTCGCTATTTGACGACATTCTCAAATCTAATTTTACATGATTTCTTGTCTACTTGAGTGTACGGCGCGTGCCAAACTGTGAGTTGCTATTACCAGTGTCTTTCACCTCTACGTTGGTATCTATAGGATTGTCTTGTCGTGTGACTTCTAGAAGTGGGAGTGAGCTATTGTATCGCCTCCATTGGCCTGTCGTGAGTGACGTCATACCTCTAGATTGTTTATTTTAAACATGTTTTCAAAGCCTAGTTATCGTGATAAGATACCTCTTTCATATTCCTTGCGTTGTATAAAACTCGAAACCTACGATAAAACGTTTTCAGTCCACTCTAAACATTACGAATTAGAAGTGAGCGCCATCTTTAAATTCTCCTGAATAATTGCGTATAGTTCTTGAGTTATAAATAACCGGCTTGCAAGTGCATCTGTCTTATTCAAAGCAGTTTTAGTCGAATATTAAATCACATTCCGCAAGATGTTCAGGAAAAGGAATATGGTCGCTCAGTTTAACAGCGTTTTCACGTGAGTTGCCCTATAATTGACCGAATGGTTTCTTGTTCCAATGACGCGTTAGCTCTTTGTCCTTTGCTATTACGGTTCGCAAATAATCGACTTACGGTGATGTACCAGTGCAATATTGATTGTAGTATGCGATTAACCGAATAAATCGATTGTCAACAGGGATTTCGAACCGTTTGCGGGATCCCCGCCTGCGCCTGAAGACTCATTCTTTCACATCCACTATCCGAAGACGGATGGTTTGTTTGTAAAGCCCAACCAACAGCGGGACTTGAACAAAGTGTTCACGGATAACAAAGAGGTGACTGCGGCCAGTGCCTACAACATTGTGAAGGAGAAAGACTGGTCTAAACACACTAAGCCTTGCCAAGAAGTGCTGCACGGCATTGCGCCAATCAATACAGCGGGTAAGCATAGATACCTATTTGAGTATTTTAATAGTTTGGCATTGAATTCGTAGAATGGCTCGAGCTTGCGGAATGCTTGTACTTGCATATAAGTATCGTACAAAATCTTTATTTATGTTTATTTTATCTACGCATCTGTCCACCGAACCGAGAATTGTCTCGATGCCAAGACGAGATAACCAGGAACTTAACGTGTATCGAATAAAACAGGTATTCCTTCTCCTTATTCGAACTTCCTTGTGACTTTTGAAGAATTCTCAACGACTTGCTTTATTCATAAACTAGGTAAAAAATATAACAGAACTTTTTTTCGAAGTACCTACAAAATGTAGCAAGCAATAACTAATGCAGTTCCTCCACAGTTTAAGTCTTAATTTTAATCTATTTTCAACTGAATCGATTATTTGGTAGCTATAACTACACGGCTAACAGAAGTTTTCAACTGAGTGTATTTATGTTTCAGTGAATCCGGTATCCTCGAAGCCGAAAGCAGCTGGTATAGACGATGGGTTCAAAGGCGAAGGGGCGGCTTGCGGTACATCCATCGTCAAGGTTAGTACATATACGAGTGGGTACAATTGAATACAATGTACAGTTTTCACTTTCGTCTTATGTTTGTGTTTTATCAAAATATCTTGATAAAACATACACCCACTCTCGCTTCAACGCGCGGCTTCGCAAGTAACTGGAGAAAAAGTAGTCTAATATTATGCCTATGTCTCATTTAAGGCCTAGAACTACCTGTATACATATTTTCAGCTCGATCCGTTCAGTTGTTTTGGCGTGAAGAAGTAACAAATATTCATCCATCCATTTAAACATTCAAACTTCCGTATTTATAATAATAGTGTGATTTCTGGTCTAATCTAAGGAAAATATCAATCTGTGTAGTATTGACGTCTAGAGGGTACTTATCAATATTATTTATTCATACAAAATTTAGCTTAGTATAAATGTGATGCTTTGGGAAAGCTAATTTCGAACGCGTTCTCTATGCTTACTCTGTGATCAACTCTTCTATCGTTAAAAACTACAAATTTATACAACTCTATGACTTGCATCAGCCAGGTGTGGGTTAAACTCAGTGTTGCCAATGAAAATTTTTAGGCGGCCGTGTATATTAGGTAAAAAAGCCGTGTTTCTATGGAAAAAGATCATAGGTGGGCCGTGTCATTGCTTAAAAAAAAATGTAAATAACGTTTAATTAATGATAATTAAACGTTTTTAACATTAAAAACCTTAAAAATGCGCCATTTGGCTAATGTTGTTTTTTTTTCTATTTGTTTGAAGAAATAACAACAAATAATTATTTTGAATAGCTTTAATTTTTATTTAAACTTATTATTCACGGTATAAATCTCGAATACTTTCTATAAACTCTTCTTCGTTCTTATTCAAGAAATATTTTTGCTTGTCTTTAATTTTTTGATACATTGAGGTGGTGGGTTCAAAAGTTTTGCAATCATTTTTGCTGTTGTTACTTTTAATGAATTCTTTTGTCAAGAGAAGTCCACTAATAGTTGAAGTAAATAATTTGTTCCTCTTCTTTGTTTTTATATTGTTCACGTGACTGAAAATTCGTTCACAATCACTGTTCGAATGGGGCAATGATAAAACACTTAGTGCAAATTTGAGAAGTGAGTAATTTCGCGCATCGGAGTTAATCAATTACCGTAGAATTTGCGAATAGCCGTAGAATCTGCTACGGCTATAGGGTTGCGGCCGTAGGCCGTGCATTTTGTGATATTTTGGCCTGAAAGCCGTAGAACACGGTAATTGCCGTAGCATTGGCAACACTGGTTAAACTACTAATGCGAGGCCGTCCAAGGTCGCAACGGGCGGTCAAACAATGATAGTGAATGGCTCGTGCTGGACTGTAGGCGATTAGCGGAATCAAACAAAATACTGCTAATCATGATTAAAAAGCTTCTGTCGTTGTTCCTTTTTTGGGCGAGAACAACGCCAAAACTATAGAATGGATCGGACTGAAATTAAAAGCACGAATAAAATTTTGGTACTCGGAATAGCATATAAAAACGCAAGCTCGCACTGTAAAGAAATGGCTAATGTTTTCGCGATGTTAAAGTTCATATTTTAGGCCTATTCAAAACAATGTAATTTATGTTACTATGTATTATGTGAACTGTAGGTAATTTATGATGACGCACAATTTGCGCGCCGAACTTGCAGTTTGTGGCATAGTGTAATGGATAAATTAATACTAATTATTAAAAAAGAACTCGTTTTGCATTTATTAATCGTTGAAAATGTTAACGCTCACAATGCGCCACGCCTTTATTCATTATACCTAACAGTTGATAACCTGTTGGGGGTCTTTTATCTCATAGAGGATAACGATATCTTTAATGTCAAGATACCTATTATTTTGTAAACGTCATGATTTTGAACTTTTGGATAATTGCATCAGCCAGCGATCACGACTATTAGGTTAGTACCTAATATTAAATTGAATGACTACATTCAATTTGTCATCGTTCCTAAATGCCAACGTTCTAGTCTAAAACTGGTTTGCGAATATGCAACGGTGGGTGTGTCAAGTTAATGGCTGTAGAAAACTGCCGGTTTCGTTCAATGTTACCCTTCGCTTAACTGAAAGCAGACATTTCTAACTATGGTTCCGATTTCTGTTGCTTGTGTTCAATTTGACCAACTGTAAGTCACTTTATGTACTTGAATTTTAATGTTCTTTTACTTTCCCAATTAAGAGTCTTTCTTAAAATTGCTTTACGTATACGTATTAAAATGTATGTTGTGACCTTTTCATTTTGTCTATGCGTCACAAAGTCATTCATGCTATTGCTACAGTTATTCCATTCTCTTATTTGATGTTGGGTACATCGGCTGATAATCAAATACTTGGTCATGTCCTAATGCTTTACCGATTCGATAAGACAATTGATTTTGTTTATGAAGTTTTAATGTAATCGCTTTTGTTATTTCTGTTCAACAATTTTTCGAGTCAACTGATTAGCATCTCTATATGTTAAAAGTAACTGTGACTATGAAATACTTAATTCTGTCATTCAGTCTTCATTCATTCACCTGCCGACAATTAGGGAACTTCAGAGTCGTGCATGTACCAAACAGCAAATAAATGAGTAGACGGGGTATAGTTTGCAAACTGTGTGTTGATCATTGCGGTCAGCTAATTAGTGCATGCTTCGACCGTGTTTTACTATCGTTCTAGGAAGTCGTTCAGTGTCGCATAGAATCTGGGTTAGTAGATCATTACAGTGGTGAGGGTCTGCTCGTGATATCAAGAAGCAAAAACTCACCGTAAAATGACAAAGTCACTACAGCTCTTACATATTGATGAAGATAATGTAAGCAATGTTGTTTATTCCACGTTTCCATTTATATTATTCAATAAAACGAACAAAGAAACAATCTGTTAAAAACAGTTGCAAATGTGCTCGCTTGTGGTCAATAGTTCATTAATATTCCTCTGTACTTATAATATGACGACATCACGTGCGACCTGTATGTTTATTGGTGTTGTTGTCATTTCTTTATTACATGATATTAGTACATACAATTTCCAGAACTTATTGACTTAAATTTAATAATCTAAGTAGTCCTTAGTAAAACGACAATTGGGGGACGATAATACTTGATGAAAAAAATATTTTATTTGCTACAGGTGGCGCATCAGATGATATCTACCCGCTCCCCCCGCGGTTTCACAGTCGCCTCGCCCGAGGAAGACGCCAGCACTTCGGAGGCATACCACCGCAACCACGCCGCCAGACGCGGCTCCAAGAGTCTGCCAGCATCGCCTCACTCTAGTCCCACCAGCCGTAGGAAAATGAATTCTAACCGGTAAGAATACAGAGGAATATAGAATAATTAAGGAATTATTTGCATTATTAATCACAAAATCGTGTGGTGCCTTAGAATTTGCCACCCCGAACCTTCCCGTGGGTGTCGTAAGCGATTAATATGGTATATCCAGCGGGTGGACAGAAGTGCCTCTTTCAAAACAAATCCACCACCGAACTGCGATCTCCTCGCATGCCCAGCGTGGGGATTGTGACACTACCCCTTCCTGATATGCATTAAGTATGTGATAAGTGGATATACCCTGAACAGGCTTGCCAAACAACATGGCGGCTATACCAGTGATGTGCCATTTAAACCATAGAGCAACACCTAAAATCATGGCCGACTCATTTTGCGATGTTTTCCTATTAACTCCGCGATTGGGACCTACAATGTTCCAAAGAGATTTTTTCATTGGTTTTTATTACATTTCCATGTTGATTATTTCGTTAATTGCTTAACTCTCAAAAATGTATTGACTTATGAGGTTGACGACCGATTCGATTAGTTGGCCTTTAACCGTAAATGTAAATAACAAAACATAAACAAAAATACTTGACTTGAACATGACATTGGAATAGTTGCAACACAACTTGCTTGTATTCCCTTGACATTTGGAATGGATTTCTTTCGACCTTGTCCGAGACTTCTAGTTGGTTATAGCTTACGATTAATTTATATTTACATATAATTTTATTTTCTTTATCATAGAGATTACCGTAGGTAGAGGTTATTTTAAATAATGAAAAAAGTATTTATTTATTTTATTTTTATTTTTATTGTATCAACAAAATCAACAGCCCTTAATCTAAATAATTTAAACCTTAATAATCTAACTTACGGCCAATATGAGATTTACATTATATGAAATAAACTAACAAAATACCAACAGTCTAACATTAACAAATCAAATTATAAGTAGATAAACCATGTGTTTATATGAGAATATAGTTGTTTAAAACTATTAGTGACATCACCATCATTGGTGTCTTGACTTAAATATGAAAAGGACTGAAAATTATGCCATCCTTTTTATTTCAATATATTACTAGATAACTGATATACATAATACAATACATTATAGATAGATATTTTTTATTATACATAGAAAACGACCGGAACAAATATCTGCAGATCGTACACACAATTGTTCCGAGGCGGTAATCGAACCCGCAACCTCCTGCGTTGCAGGCGGACCTTCGTCCACCGCGCCACATCGGTCGTCAATTGACATCGTTGTTTATATATGTATGTACAGATTTCATTAAATGTTGCAAATAATTAATGTTTATTCATTTCATATTTTCAGTTACTTCACATCGCCGTTCGAGCCGGTAGAGAACTCGGACCACAACCGGTCTTGGCTGTCAATAGCGCTGCTTGGTTACAAGAAAGACATAACCGCATCTACGTCAACGTTATGCGAAGAAGACGCTTTAGAAACCAGATTGCAAGGTATCTACCTCTTTAGAGTTCAACTACAATCTATTTTTATCTACTAGCCTCTGCCCGCGGCTTCGTATGCTTACACTAAAAACAAAAACTTCAACAATAAACAGATAAACAGATAAACAGATAAACATTTTATTCATAATTTGTCAAATTATATGTCACACTTTACAAATCAATCATTTCTAAAATAAAATTATAATATCTAATTATAGTAAAATTTCAAACATAGTATTATTCTATATTAAGCATAGTAGTTTAAAAACTCGTCGTGGGTATAGAACGCCTTCTCTATGAGCCAGTTTTTTTCAATACGTCGTTGTACACGTGCAGCCGGAACTAATGAAATGAGTTTACTACAATAATAGTAGTGTCGTTAAAGATTTACCTCAAAAGTTTATTTGTTTTTATGATTAATTTAAAAACAAATCTAGGTTTCTGGAAACGAGTATGGTTTTATTTCTAACGCTTTTGATTACAAAATACTATTTGCTAACAGTAGTACTTAAGTAAGCAAGTCCTTGCTACAACAATGTTAATCAGGATTCTTCCTACATCAAAAAGCCAACAAAACAAGCCTTGAAGCAACCACAGACAGGATAATGAATATTGAGTAGGCAAGGCTCACAACAAAAACGAAGCCAGTTCTGCGAAATCAAGACTGTAAACAAATAAGACTACGTATTATTGTTGTCACAAGATAAATAAATATGCTTTTGTAATCTTCGATTATATACATATGTATAGATGGTCATTTATATCACGATAATGGGTTCTTTACTTAAGTTATTTGTTGAGCGGAGTAAGGCTGCTTGTACATTGACGCATAGAGTTAACGGTGAGGAGCAAGGGAGTAATGCGGAGCAGAGTAGCGGACTGAGTGTGTGTGTCCATTGATTCTCCCCGCTTTCGTATAAATTCCGCTCCGCTTCCGTGCGAATTTTTAAACTAGTTCGCAAATCCCTGTCCATTGAAGCGGAGCGCAGATTTCATGAAATTCCATTGTTAATATTAGCACAGCTCCGCTCCCCCCTTCTCTGCGTCAATGGACGTTACGTTTACGTAATATAATAATGTAAAACAAAAGAATCTAAAGTTGAAAATATTACCCAATACTCCGAAGTAAGTTTTATTCTTGGGTTCACAGAAAATTGTTTACTATGTGCGGCAATTAACATTTCCGCTAGTTTTTGTCAAACAGGAGCTTTGTCATTGTTTAAAACCGTAACTGCAATAATATAAAATTATGTATAAAATTATTAAATATATATATAAAATTATAAAAACTACGAAACAGGTATAAAACATAGATGCATGGTAATCAAATAGCTTGTGCAATTTCTCACGTGCACAATAATCTTGGGAAACTACTAATAAAATGACGTGCGGACACGTGCATTGTGCAGATGAAATAACAATAGATGTATTGATAAGAACAATATCTGAATAAAGATGTTTTTCAGATATTGCGTAATGAATGATGTTATGTGTATTTGTATTATCTAATCATAATATAATCTAACGCAATATACTGCAAAACAGCGATGTGTTTGTGGAACAACATGTTTTCAAGGAATAAAGCTGTTTGTGGATTCATCCGACGTAAATGAATGGACACAATAAACTCAATACAAATGCATATAGAGAAAGATAAAATATGGTAGATGCATAGTTATACCTATTCCATGAAACTATTTTATTATTTGTAGTTTGACTGACAATCGAATAGTCATGTCCTAATGCTTTATGAATTCGATTTTTTATGACAATCGATTTTGTTTGAGAAGTTGTAATTAATTTTGTTTATTCAGCACATTCATCTTTATCTCTTCCAAAACGAGCGGATTTTAAATTAACCTCTATAGAACCTTTACCACTTAAGTACCAAACGCTGCGACCCGCTCTACCTCCAGATATAACAATACGCCTGTATAATATATAAACCTTAATACCTACTTTGTTTCTTCCACAGGTAGCATCCTGGCCGAATCAGTTGAAAACCTAGGGCCAGCCCCTAAAGGAAAGGAGCCCAAGTCAATATTACACGACGCGACCCCTAAAGAGACGAGAACGGTCAAGCCAACCATTCTTCCCAAGCCATCCGAGCTGCGGGAAATGAACTTCTGGTCCCCTACATCAATGTGAAACAACGACCATTGCGAGTTACCGACCTAACTCTTAGGGTTAAGTTAACATGACTTTGACTAACCTGGATATGTTTCACAAAGTTCATAGCGTACTAACTTAAGCGTAAGGATTTGTTGAGATACTTCAAGGTGTGATATTCAAAATGAAATTGACGATTCTGATATTGTCATGAATCTGACCGAATTTAAAGTCTGGAATTAAAATGGAACGACGGATTTATTTGATGTGTTGATATGGATTAGTTTCGGTGTAAAGTGTTCGAATGATTGTTTATTCCACTTAAACGTATATTACTAATCGTTCGTGTTTGCGTTAGATATATCACATAGTTCATACTGTCAAATTTTCATTCATTTACTTATTATGTTACTTCATAATTATCTTTTATACATATAATTTAAGTTTCCCTTAAAATAGAATCATTTTGTTTGTTATGTTCAAGTAAGTTTATTATAAATTTATTATACATTCACTTAGATTTTAGGCATTTTCCCAATTGTTATTATTTACTTATTATAATTTTTTTTTAGTTTATAAAACAATATTTGTTATTTACGTACGGTAATTTATGTTGTATAATATTTTTTATTAATTACGTACGTATTTTTCGTGTATGAATATTTTTATGACATAGATCTATGTGATTAGTGCGTATTTATATCGTTCGATCGAGATTATGTATGATATTTTTTGGAAGTATTATTATTTTTTGTAGACTAGTAATGCATTGTTTTTGAGCAAAAATACTTTGGTTATTCTAGCCTTTACCGGTTTTTACCACAATATTAATATACTGTAATATTTATATGAAACAATAATTAAACAAGCACAATTTGTCTGTAATTCAAAATAAAAATAAGATAGTCTTTACCAACCAATTAGTTTTATTAACTACACTATTTTCTGCCCGCGACTTCGCACGCCTTTTTATTGAAACGTTTTATACAGGGACGAGGTTTTATAGTAAATTTTCTTCTCTCTCTCGAGAAATAACTTAATAACGTAGGTATATAGGATACTTTTTGTCCCAAAAATCCAATGTTTAGTTCCAGGCAGATGTAGCCCGATCCATTCGGTATTTTTAGCGTGGAGAAGTAACAAACATCCATCCATACATCCAAACTATGGCATTTTTGTAGTGTGATAATTGTTTTTCACTGCTCTTGATCAAAAAGCGTGTCATTAAAAAAAACTCGAGTCCATTGCGATTCAATGTATTTTTAATTTTTGTCTGAAATCATCAGCCAGTAGGTACATACAAGACATTCGTCCGTTATTGTACTCTCTTTGATTCGTCTACTTACATAAAGACTCGACTTTTTGGTAAGTATTCCATTTACAAAGAATATAATTACATTTTTAAAAAAGGAACTGGAACCAATTATATCAAGTAGGTAGGTACTCCAAACATTATTCAAAACCTCATTTACGAAGAAATAAATCTCTGTGAGCAAATAAACGGCTTCTTGCCTAGACACAGTTACCCCACGATTTTTCTCCCGACTTTTTAATTAGTCCTGTTTCATTACTCAAATCGGATTTGCGTTCACGCCCGTGGCTCTTAGGGGATGACTAATTTTCGCGGCCACAAAAAATACTTATTTACCCTGAGGGAAAATACAAAGTTTGGAGGGAAAAGAATAAAAGGATATCTACCTGGTGTGGTAAGCTTTATTGAGGTGTTGGTCCTGGCGTATAATAAAATCTACCTTATAGTAAAAAACTTGGATTTGGCATTAACATCATCAGCATAAATTAGTCCACTGTTGAACATAGGCCTTCCTTGATGAGCGCCATAGCGCCCTGTCTTCAGCTTGCCGCATCAAGCATCTGCCTGCAATATTTCGCAAGTTATAAGTTATGATCCCACGTCCAACCTCGCCGGAGGGCGTCTTACACAACGTTTGCGGAGTCGCAGTCTCCACTCAAGAACAAGTTTACCCCAGCGGCTGTCGGTTCTTCGCGTAATATGGACGACCCATTGCCACTTCAGCTTGCAAATAAAAAATATAACAACATTACGTACAAAAACCGTATGAAAATCCGTACCTATTGTACGGATTTTCATACGGTTTCAATTGGACGGAGTGATTTATGAGGCAGAGTTAGGTATAAATAACAAGTTTGAACGCATTTTTTCGAAATAAAAACTTAGTTAACCAACTGATTTACAGAAAAACTAACCTACTCATTACGAATTTAGTCCTAGAAAAGATATTTAACTGCTCTGCTATCCGTGCGAACCCGGGGCGGGTTGTAAGTAATGAAACTGTGCGGGTATGTAGAGTAGGTATCATCCGGTACCACAAATCCTATTTACCAACTATCTATCTTATCACTGACTAAACTGAGGTCGAAAATTAATTAAACAGTTATAGGGTTAATTTGAAACAGCTGCCTGGGATATTAATGCATATTGGGACCCTCTGTTAAATTAATAGCAAGTTGATATTGTAGTGTCGGACACGGGTTGCTCTGATGTCGGTTCGGATAACTTACGTCAAATTGAAATTTGAGATAAGCATCAATCTCAGGCACGCACTTCATCACGTTCTCTCAACTGCATCTTCCAACCTCCTATAGATTTCTGGTGAAAAACCAGTTACTTACCTATACTTACCAACTCCGAATCTTTCTAGAATCCCAGTTTTTTGTAAACAAAGGGTATTAAAAAATCAGAGAAATATACCTACTTCAAAAATATTTTCCAAGTATCATCGTAGCAAATCGCAGAACTTCGTGGAAATTTTTGATTTTGACAGTTTACATTCATCATTTCTTTAGTCTTTTGTCGGTTTACCTATAAACTTAAATTCGTCTCTAAATTATTGGTGTATTGATGATGCAATATTTTTTGTTGAAGTTTTTGTTTGTGTTTGTAGTAGTTTGTTGTTATCAGGATGTTTTCTGTTATTATTATCAGTTTTTGACAAATTTTCATTCATAAATGTTTTTGTTTAAAAAAATATCAAACTATGAACCATCATAGCATTCGTACCTACTGCTGTACTAATCCATTAATGTTCAAGCACAGCGAAGAACATTCAACCAGAAGTCCTTTTAAAAAAAAAGTGACTAGGTACCTACATTCAAATTCATATTGGTACATCCGTGTGCCCATGATCTTGTTCTCGGCATCGATCAATGAAGAGGGTTTGAAATAAAGTTAAAATAAGTAGGAATATACTACTAGGTACTTAATACTGCGAGTGCAGAACAAATCTCTGATTAAATTTTAACAACAATAGGTACTCGTAGGTACCAATTCATTAAGGCGGTACCCCGAGGCAAACTAGCGCCGCCACCTATTTTTATCTTATGATTAAGTTGAACAAAGGAAAAATCAACAATTTAATTGGGGATTTTGTGAAACCTGTTACAAGCTTTTTTAAATATCTCTGTAATTGTTTTATTTTGTATAGTTAACGCAGAGTTACGAAGTTACCCTTGGTGGCCACCAAACTCTATTTTCGCATCTTTACCTAAACCTTACAAAAAAAAAACTATTTCCGAGTCGTTAAAAAAAGCTTATATTAGGTATTATAAAATCCCCAATGAAAATTTTGATATTTCCTTTGTAAAACGTAATAATAAGATAAAATAGGTGGAGGTGCTAGTGTGCCTCTGGGTACCGCTTTAACGACCAATCCATCTTGCCATGTCCGGTACGTATCCCAAAAATGACCTTTTATAATCCCAAAGCCAATCCAAACGTACTCCGTTAAAACAACAATTTCATATGAAATTTAGATCTAATCTCAAATTGATTCGGGATGATCAGCCGAGGTAGCGGCGCGGGCAATCGAATTTCTTCCCAGTCTGGTCACGTACCACCTACCAGGAAGGAAGGTGAGGGCACAACGTTCAGTTGGGCGGAGTTTACAGACTATCAAACACATGTGCATAGTTTAGGTTCGATACAATTCTTCTGAAGCATGCTTGAAAAATGCTCTACTATCTCTTTGCACCAAGTCTTTTCCTACAGTTCTTTATATTCACCTGTACGAACAGATAAAATCTAACTTTTGCTTTTTTCCGCGACTTTATGAACAACTAGATTGAAATGAAATGAAATTGCACAACTTTGAAGTTCCTTAATTAGGTATATATTTCGACATATTTCATAGACACAATTTGAATATTCTGATTCCAATTTTAAAGTCATTTAGACGCTTAAGAAAAGCCTGTAAACTAATACGAAATATTAGCAAATATAACAAAGTCATCTATCACGTCTTATAAATATAACTACATATATAAATTATAATATATGTTTTGTCTTTTTGAGAATAAATGAATAAGTACCTCTAAAAATATAAATGGATTAAAACTTCTTCATAAACAAAATCCATTGTCATAAAAAATCGAAAGTCAGTCGATCTACCAAAACTAAAATCGTTTGATAGAATAACTATTTTAGGTAGGTACATACCTACCTGTTATTTTAAATCTAAAACAACATGTTTATGTGGTTTTGGCGTGAAGTAAAATTCAATCCGTAAACGTCTAAATTATGAATATTCGAGGCTTTAAACTTTACAAAATGTATTAGTGTGATGTTAAACTATCATTCTATGATTGCAGGTAACAAAAACAATGATCCATTTTGGCCTCTGCATGGCACTTGAAAATTCATTGATACAGTACTGTAGATATCTACTGTGACATGGCTAAATTACCATCTAATTGTCTCTTGTTCATTATTCAGCATCCGGATAAGTGGTGTGCAGGAATAGATCGGAAATCCGATGCATCTAGAATTTGGTGGACTAGTTAGGTTGTAGATAGGTATTCTATAATATGACCGTATCCAGACTACAATAACATAAACCTAAATTAGGGGAGTTAGGTATTTCATAGAACCAAATTTTAAATCGTCCCTGGAACCAACATTATGTAATTCGAAGAGAGGATTGGCTCATACCATATCCCGTTCGAGGCGGCGTTATCATTACGCGAATGAATCCGTCTAGTCCCGTTTAAACTCGGACGTTTTAATAAATGTACCCTCCAACCTCCGAAGCAGAACACATCAGTTTAACTGTCACTTGGCGCTATTCCGGACTCGAAACAATTCCAGAAATGAAATATTTTCAAGGCTATTTACTAGAAAGCCTTTCTACTGCTAGACTTCAGTTTATTTTTTATTTATCCGTTTCGAGATGTATTAGTTATACAGAAATAGAATTGCAACTATGTGACTCGTGAGAAATTGTTAGATGGGATTGGATAAGAAAGTTATACGTTCATTGTGGTGCGAAGAGCTACGGGTGAAGCCAAACATCTTAAGTGGAAAAGTATCACGTAGATACCTATGCTATTTTGGGTTCCCATAATCTTTTAATCTAGGAGATCTTACCAACGAGGCAAAAGTAATCTTCAAAATTAATTTTGAAAGCAAACTTCGATTGCGTATATCATTAGGGTTATTGAATAGTAAATAAGAGTGGGCTCGCACGAGCGCGGGGGTCGCGTTGGAGTCGCACCAAACTGGTCAATACGAAGCCCCGGATTACTGGCTTTGTTTCACTGATGAATAATTGTGTCCAGCGCTCGGATTATACAGCTTTCTCCTGATTTAATTGACAATTCTAGTATAATTGCTAGCTATTAATAGAACACACAGGACGTTCGGTAATCCTATCTTAATGACGAATGTCATTATGTAGGTGTAGGGGGTGTAGGGGTGTGGATTGCAGTGGCCCGATACGAGAGATAAGCACTTGACGCGAGACGGTTTCAAAGCCATGTCATGTGGAGTAGAGCCTGCCCTGATCGTTCGTGTCTTGTTTTATGCATATCTTGCAGATGATGTATTGCAAATGCATGTCTATTTTGTCTGGTTTTGAAGAGATTTCTTGATATCAATCGAATAGTTAGACAGTTTATTGCACTTTATTGCACACTTATAATAAGACTATGTATAATAAAAACTTTGAAATTAAGTTACAATTGGCGGTCTTATCGCTCAAGAGCGATCTTTACCAATCAACCATGGCTGGATAAGATCGTGGACAGTGCCGGGGGATCTGAATAGACTAACCTAACCATCGTCTCCTTCCAAGATTGCTTGGAATTCCTTAAAGAAATAGTTTTCAACAAGTTTTTATGTCTCAAAAACTTATACCTACTAAGCGGATTTTTCATATAACTTTTAGCAAGGGGTCTAGAAAACCAGCAACGGCGAGATATCAATCTCAATCGCACAGAGATACAGTCGAGGTGCACCTATGTAGGTATCGGATGAACCAGCTATATCCGGCTAACACGGCGACGTCCTGCTTGAATTACCGGCTTTGTGTAACTGATGACTCATTGTGTCGAGTCCTCGTAAACTGTTATTGGAAATCCCCTGGCCGGTTTATGTGGGCCTGATGGATTCCAAATTGAAAACGTCGCCGCCCGTCGTCGGCCTGTGATTTTGTTTTGGTCGCTAGTAGTATAACGGAGTGGTTTTATTCTCTTTGGCGTGGGTTGCTGTATAACTATTGAACCTCATATAGGTACTCAATTGTCGTAAAGAGGAATACCGAATAGAGCTCGTGCCGAATAAGAATTTCTTTGCAAATACAATACGCATAATACCTACATAATGGTCTGTTATCATTTTGAGAGAAGATTTTCACTGGAAGACTATTAGACTTCAGACTTTTATCTATTACTTTTGCTTTGTTTCTAAAAGTATAAAAATTCGTGTTAAAAAGCAAAAGATTTTTATTTTGTCAGAACAGATAGTGTACATAGGTACTTTTATAAATTAAACTTAGATTAACAGAATTCTGACAAAATCGGTCTCCACTCAGCATGTGCTATGGTAGAGCAGATCATACCATAGCGTTGGTCTTCCGTGGAGACCGTGGTAGGTATGTAAGGTGGCCTAATACACGAGGAACAAAACTAAAATGTTCCTTGCCTCTTTTGTCATTGCAAGTAAAATCCCTGAATAGCAGATAGAACTGATCTCCTCAATTTTCAACTCCACTGTCCTTTGGTAGCTATAACATAGTTATAGGTAGATTTAACCCATCTGCGGTCAATTCGGGTCGAAATGACCTCGGCGGGAGCAATAGCTGCGTTAATTACCCCAGGGGACCCCGCCCATAGCTGGAGTTAGGGACCCAGTTTAAGTTGACCGTCCTTATTTATGCAGCGGAATTATTTATCTCCTGATTATGAATTCACAGAATTAGCTGTTTATTTTTATGCACGATGAAGATAATGGTTTCTGGGCGCGATGGTTTAAGTTCATACAATGAAGTTAAACTTTAGAAATGAGCTTTGGATTGTTATATGCTATAGAATAGAAATATATAATGTAACAGTTATAGAAACGTCGTGTCTTTTGTAAATATATAATTTTAATTATTTTATATTCCTATTTAACGCTACGTTAATATGCCAAAGTTGCAGCAATTAAACGATCTTGTCTAGTGTGCAAAAAAGAGACTCGCCATAAGATTTTTCGAATGACATTGACAAAATCTCAGTCAATTGAAATGAAACACAGCACATCTATTCGGGAACATATACGACTATAACTAAGTATACTAAGTACAGTACAGTTCGGTTTGAGAGCCACTATTACATAATCTGTGCTACTATTAAGTTGCCCCCGGACTTGTCACTTTGACCGCAGCCCTAAAACGGATTCTTGGTTAATTCCACCGGCCTACTAACTCACTTTGATTTAGCCGATAGTTTCAAATAAACCTTGCTTAGTTTCAAGACCGGAAATTGACATGGTTCTACAATCGGCATTGAAATTGAGCTAGAGTAAACGTTGTAAAGCCATTGTCCCACCGCTGCGCACGCTGTGACGGCCACGCGGCACATTTTAGCTGCGTGGTGGGTTCGTTTTCTAACAACGTTGGTCCACGTTTCCACTGCAGCACAAACTAATACAGGCGTCGTGTCGCTTCCCCACCTGTCCCACTTCCCGCAGTGAAGCTTCGCTCACGTGCACCGCGTGCATAGCGTTGACAGCGTTGAGCTACATGGGCGCCATATTCAGGCCAGCCGCGCGTGTAGCAATGATGTCATTAGTCTCATACTCGTGCGTAGCGTGTTCGTGCAGTGGATGTTGTTACATATACATTTTCTTGCAAAGCGAAACTAAACGTACTCCGTGCGTAGCGGTGGGGTAGCGGCTTAACTATTGTATTGTCTCCATGGTGACACGACCTAAATAGCTAACTAGTCATGGTTAGCAACTATAATGAAAGTTCGTAAATAAAAAGTAGTCAAATTGGTATTACGTTGGCTCAAAAACAAATTACAAAGTAATATCCTAAAGCTGTAAACAACGCCCCTCAAGATAATTACACTCCCGGAGTAACGCTAGATTTTTACATAACTTCAGGTAGTAGGTATTGTGTTTCGAAAGCTCTTAGTACAATCCTCCGCGGTATTAAGGGGAGGCGGTGTCAAGTTGAAAGAATACGGACCAAATACATTTACCTAGCAGGGGGAAGGCGAAAAGTCGCTAATATTATATCACCTTACTACCAAAATTGCTTTTTTCTGGGCTGATTAAATCCAATGAGTAGGCAGAGTTCTCATAAAATCAGAATCTCTTAGACTTGCTACAATTTTCGTAGCACATAAATGCTACGGCAATGAAATGTATGGATGAAATCATAATCTCGTAGACTTGCTACAATTTTCGTAGCACATAAATGCTACGGCAATGAAATGTATGGATGAAATCATAATCTCGTAGACTTGCTACAATTTTCGTAGCACATAAATGCTACGGCAATGAAGTTTTGTGGCGTTTTCGTGCGAAAAAAGGTTTTTAGCTCTTTGCTGTCCGCAGCGCTTGATCCAATAGGCCCAATAACGTACGGGATCCAGCTGGATTGCTGTACTGCTGGTCCCAGCATTGCAATCCCTAGTCACAATACACTACAATATGTACCTACTTATAACGATGAATACACGGTATAGTAAAGCGTACAGTGTACCAAGTTAGGGTAGCCACCGTCAGTGGTACCGGCTACTGTTGATTTCCCTACAGACTTGTCATACCTATATATGTCATTACTTGCACTGTACGTGATTCAATATATGTATACCTGATATCGGGCATATGCTTATAACATCACTACATAGTATAAAACAAAGTCGCTTCCCTCTCGTCTGTCCATATGTATGCTTAGATCTTTAAAACTACGCAACGGATTTTGATGTTAAATAAATATATGATAAAATTGTTAATTAACTGACCGACATCAAGTGTAACATGTGTACCTACGGTGGAATAAATGAAATGAAATGAAATGAAATGAAATGAAATGATGCGGTTTTTTTAATAGATGTGATTCAAGAGGAAGGATTATAATTTTATAATCCATTTGACACATAGATTTCAACGCGGGCGAAGCCGCGGGCGCAGCTAGTTTATATATATGTTGAAATTGATGAAATTAACATTATGTACGTAGTAAAATAGCCAGTATTATGTGCACGGGAGTTTTTTTTCTGTAGTTCTCGTAGATTTTTTGGGTCTTGTTTAATTTTTGTAACATTAATAAAGGAATCTACAGCTATACCTACTTCAATACTTCTTTTGATTAAAATAAAGATCATTTATTGTCAACATGTACACAAATATACAAATTAGGTATACTTAATAGGATGCATAGGCTTAAGACTTATTATAATTTGAAGAAAATGTCAAGAAATTTGTTGCTTCGCCGTTTAATAAGTTAAATATTTGATATAACAATGTTAAATAATATCCCAAAGATATTCGATTTCTGCGGGACTTGCATTCGCGACCTTTCCCTCAGTACTAACCAATTAAGCCATGACATTAAGTAACCCACAGGTCGAAAATCTGTGGGACTTCATACGACTCCGCTGTTAGACTCAATACTCAATATGTACCGCTAGTGCGAGGGCTTACGCACTATAATAACAAAAACTTTATAAATAATGTTTCCAAACTATCCATTGTCTCACAAACTTAACTAGTTGCCTTCTACGAATATAACTAAATCCCGTCACCAACACACAATCCCATACCAGGATACATGCAAGGTCTTTCATTTCCAGCAAATTGGGGTAAGTTCCAGGGCCACTCCATCAATTAATCCTCCTGATAGTTATATCATTCCCCAAGCTATTGATTTTCGACCTAATCCCTCTGTTAGTACATTGATGTATCTGGATAATGTGGCTGTGAAGTTCTGTTGTAGAATTAGGTATCAGCGCGGTTGTTGGTACTCCGTGTCACAGAAGTATATATTAGGCTAGGCGTATGCTGGGACGCAGGCGACGCAGATCCACCCAGCGCAGGGCAGAGCAGATTTTGTAATGCATGAATATAGAATATACATTTAGAATACAAGGTATTTTATGTCAACAAAGACATTTATGAATGATGAAATAGCAAGGTTATTACTAAAAAGTAAAACACATTTTTGCTTGTCAAGATTTAATTTTATGTTTTACGGATACTTTTTTTTAATGCCTGTCTAATGTCTTCCGCAGGTCGTCTTCCCACCTGGCCGGAGGGCGTCTTACACTACGTTTGCCAAGTCGCGTTCTTCACTCAAGAACACTGTTATAGGTGGATGATGATAACTAAGATTAAGCTGAGGCTGGACCTAATTAGCGCGCACTGAGGACAGGCTACGTTATTTTTACTTATTTTCTATTGTTTATCTTTTAGTTTTAGTATTAGTTTTATTCTTATTTTCTATTGTTATATATTAGTTTTAGTGTTATATCTTATTTATTTTAATGTGGTTTTTTAATGTACGTTTGTCTTTTTTGTGTGTGCTAATAAAAGTTTTCTATTCTATTCTATTCTATTCTATAACTATAAAATATGGAAGAGTAGTACGCCTTATATGCGCAGCTTATCTCTCATGCAACCTGTGAATTATACTAGGTGCTCGCTGCCAGGGTCAGTTATGACAGCTAAGCACCTCGAGTAGATGTAAAATATTGTCTACACCGGGGTGGCGTCGGTACAGTCGCCAGTTAATTTCGTTGCGATGTAGATAGAGCATGTACCACGCCTGGGGCCCGTTCTCTGTTCCCACCTTTTAATTCCTGTTTAAATGTGCACATATTGTAAATATTTGAGCTCTTTTTATGAAAGGGTATGCTTCTATTTGCGTTGTAATACAATGTAATACAAAGTCATGTTATGTTTCGTGTTTTCTCGGTTTTGGTGTCTGTGGTAAAACTGGTAAATGAGTGAAATTTATTTAGCTGTGACATGACACAAAGTTATGTTGTAGCACATAATAACTATGTAGTCCTCACATTGTAGGTAGTGAAGTGAGGTACATACGTAACGTAAGAAATTAACAAATATCCCAAAAAAATACCATTTCGACGGGACTTGATCCCGCGACCTTTCCCTCAGTACAGGGACGCTCTCCCCAGCTGAGCCGCGAAATCAAGTGACCGACGAGTCGAAAATTGGGACTTCCTACTCTAGCGCCGATAGATACCTATGTAACGTACTTACAAGTACAATACATCTTTATTGCACACCAAATAGATAAAAGGTACACAAGACAGGAAAAGAAAAAACAAATACAAAATATGCGATGGGCGGCCTTATCACTAAGAGCGATTTCTGCCAGGCAACCTTTGCATGGACATGAAGTGCTAGAACAAGTATAGACGGTGGCGTGTAATACAGAATAATATTTAATAGGGACATATATAAATACTGATATACATAGCTATAGGTATAAAAACATACATAAGTATATAATATAAATTTAAAAAAATACACATATAAATATATAATATAGGTATGATGTATATAAATATATCAATTAACAGTTTGAAGTTGAGGTAAGGAAGTGTTTATTGACCATAATGTTTGAATATAGGGAGAGACTTCGCTTGTCGAATAGAAATGGTCAGGGCATTCCACAGTTTTATGGCCTGTACGGTACCTACATGAATATATAAAACTAATTTATGGAGGTGATATCTTAGAGTAGGTACGTTGTCTTGTTTGTGAGTAAAACAAGATGTGCATCTAAGTTTTATCTCGCAATAATTTTTTATCATCATCAGCCTATGTTAGTTCACTGCTGGGGGATAGGGCACCTGTGAATTTGTATACTTCCAAAAATAGCAAAAAAACGATTTAAATACATAGTAGGTACATATTATGGTGATTATTAAAATATCAGAAAGAGGAAGTTTTTCAATCGTAGACGCCACTCAGCCTATCCCCTCAGGTCGGACACTGATTGATCGATTAGACGTTAATTTTGAAATATTAAACGGAAAATCTGCTTCGTTAAAATATTCCTATAAGTCTGAAAAGCTTTGGTATTTTATGATTTGTTGAAAATGAAAATATCGGTTATAAATCTCTACATTCTGCATGCCCGACAAGACAATCATTTGTCATTCAAGTGGAATGTAACTTTAGAATAGTAAAGACTGACCAAGTCTTGTAATTTGTATCACTCTACTATTCCTATTAATTAAAGATAACGATTTTTTATTTGCCAAAACATATACCACACAAAATAAATTTTATGAATCAATATGCTTGACCGTTAGTCGGTGTATAAAAATATTTGAGAGAGAATAACGTGCAATAACTTAACATTATTAGGTAAATAAACATTAAACTTGTCTGCCAACGCACTTAAAGCTCCATCTATAAGTTATTTATCGAGCAGGACCCTCTATTATATCGTAGAAATGTCATTCAAACTTACTACCCAGCCTGGATCAATGGGGCCTATTGTACGGGCGCTTACGACGCTCAGGGGCACCATAACACGGCCAAGGCATTATGGACCAGTAATTAATTATATAAATTCACAATCCGCTACGGATTTACTGGCTTCGATTCAGGCTTAGCTTGGACAATGGAATTGAGCAATAAAGTATTGACGCGGCTACGTTGGTTTCTTGGGGCATATTTTTTACCTCCATTAGCGATAAAATGTCCAAATCTTGCTAAATTTAACTCAGGGCGTGGCGTTATGCAAGGTAACGAAATTCTTCTACCAAATGTAATAGCAAAATATCTTACCTAACCTACTTTTAACACATATCTACGCTTTTTACAGTTTACTTTACTTTTCTAGTTAACGAACAAGGAATTTTAAGAAATATTTTAAGAAGTATTTCATAGTAATCCGGTTCTAAGCTGAAAAGTTCCTTATTTACTTCTGTACAATAAATAAATAAACAACCTTTACTTAATCAAAAGTATTTCCCTTAACTAATATTTGCCTGACGCCCTTCTAAGTAGGCACTTAGTAACTAAAGTACTCCGTTTGATGTCTGCCCAGAAAGTTCTACCCGCAAACCAAATCATGTTCTTACATAAAAGGCGAAGTTGGGTTGTAAATTCGACAGTGTATCGAGCATTACTTGAAGACGAAGTTTGCAAAGGCACGTCAGCCCCTCACAACAAACCAATGAAAGCAAGACTCCTCCGTTGCGTCTTGGACAGAACTTTCAACAAAATATTCAATTCAAGAAAATATTTTTGTTGTTTTTAAAGAGCGATGCTTTAGAGGCAGGTAAACTATTCATTGCGAAGAACGATTTATGTGTGTTGTGGGCACTCAAAGTGCTCATCACCATAAATTGTAAATAAGTTGGTCAAAGCACAATGCAAATGAACCGTAAAAACATAATAGCCTTTTAAAGAATAGCTCCAAAAATATTATAGTGGCATATTTTAAGAAGTCAGGCAGTTTATCTGAATGGTCTCTGAATAATACAGTAGGCACTCTGAATTCCAGTTCCGATATAGAGCCACTTGTCAAAATCAATTTTCACATTTACAGGTCGCTATTTTCAGTTTAGTCTGGATTCTATCGTTTATAGTCCAAGAGACGGTATCGAGCTGGGTTAAGCAGATTTTAACATGTAATTACAATTATTGATAAGAATAATGTGAAAGTTTATTAGGGGAGATCCTAGTATGTCTTAACTAGTTTTAAAGAAGAATGAAAGTGACGCGGAAATTTAAATAGTGCTAAATATACTTTTGCTCAACTTTACTTAACGCTTCGAATTAGAGTCTTATGTATATTCTGTTTCTGGAGGTTGCTGCTTTAAAGTTATGACACTTAGCCTGCAACGTCCCTTTGTTGGGCAAAGGCCTCCCTCTTAATGCTTCATGCATCACCATTCGAAGACGAAGTTTGGTACCCGGTGTTTGCAAATGGGATTCAAATTATTTATGTATGTATCGAACGAATAACATACAATTAATCATAACTCTGTCTGTCTAAAAAACCTATCGTGGTTCCCAATAAAAATATATGGTGAATAATCGTGCAAGAAACCAGAAACCTCTCTGATTACGTCATAACCTCAGATGGTGTATCGTAAAGTCTGCGTTTCTTGCACTATAGCCTATTTGAGGAGCAGACAGGCCTTGCAAGAGTGCAGGTCACCTGTCCAGCCGCGACAAGTTAAATGCAGAAGCTGCATCGACACCGATTTGCACTCTACCATCTGAATTTTTAATAGCTTTGTATTTCCGGGCGAGCTCGCTAATTAACTTAGCGATGCTGTTTTAGGAATAACTTGTGCTGGAGGCGGTTTGGTTCTGTTGTTTATTGTATATTGTGTTTTATGGTGGTTTAATAATAGTGCCATATGAGATGTGTTAGGTAAATATGTTAGTTTTAAACTACAAGATGTCATGCAGAGATATAGATAGATAATACTTTTATTGCACACTTAAAAATAAAACAAACAAGATAAAAAAATACAAGATATGTGACAATGTGGCGGTCAAGAGCGATCTCTACCAGACAACCGTCGTCGATGGATAGGATCGTTGGATTGAAAAAGGGGATCTGTGTGCGTTATTATGTAGTTAATTACAACATTAAATTTAATATTATGTTACAAACAAATACCTATCTACTACAAATACATAAATAAATTATGTATAACTAATAATACATACCTACTTACATAAATATATAATCTTTATTTTATAAAGGGAAACAAGGGTGTGGTCAGTGACAGCAGGACAAATAGTGTTCCTTTACCATGCTCTTGAATATTGCTAGAGACTTAGCACGCCTTACTGGTAATGTGTTCCAAAGTTGTACAGCTAGATATATTATTATGAACTAGATATGAACTGAATTGTAAAAACTAAGTTGTGGTTAAAGTGAGTAGATACTTAAGTAAAGACGTACTTAAATGCCAATTACACAAAAAGTACATAACAATATTATATAATAAAATATTATTTTATATTCATTTTCGAGATAGCTTTTCAGAATGTTATATCACCTGTATATCAGATTCAGTAAAAAAATTTACTCGAAGTTACCTTTTTTTGGCCGCACCTAACTTTAAATCCTCCGTAACCATTCGCTAACAAGAATTGACAGCGTAAGCTTACGATACTTTCAAAAATAGCCTTCTGACTTGGCGAAAGAGAGAGCATATCATGCTTCGTTCAGGGGGAAGCGAGGAGAAGTAAATCCCCCATTATAAACTGCGGAGCCTACCCATTGATCACGGTAACGCGAAAAGCCTTTAAAATCCGACAATTTATTTAGTCGGTAACAACAACTTCCTCCACTGAATTGTAGGTAAGTGTGATATTAAGACGTGGTTTTTATGTTTATTTTATAGGGCTGGGAAAACGAACGACTAAGCGACTTAAATACAATTAGATAACGAATATTTAAACTATCTAGCTCTAACATAGAAAGAGAATTGTTCAAGATTTGTTCAAGATTTGTTCAAAAGTTTTTATATTTTTATATCAAACCATAGGTACATTTTAATTGTGAACGAAATATGCGTCTCCAGAGTCTCAATATTGCTTCTAGCAAGGCTAGATATTATCATCAACTGCCTTGTGTTCCACTGCAACATCAGCTGACTCCAACAGATGCAGAAGTACGTATATTATCACTGAGCCACAGATGGAATAACATGCAGTACACCTTCCCAGAAAGTTGTGCCGTTTGTGGGGATACACATCGCTGCAATATTGTGCACGTTGTTCCTAGCATCTTTATAGCATCTGGACCTCAATACATACAGATACACTATGATTGGGCTTCTTTATTGATAACCTTTGTGCTTGATACCACAGCCGACGGCCATCTTTAACGTCACAGGCTGGAAGTTTTCAACGAATGCTTGGAAACCTACTGTAAAATAAATCGCTAGACGCTTTGCGAATGCATCCATTTCTGATTCATATTCAAAAACTTTATTTCTCTAAGCTTACAAAACAAGCATTTAGACAAGTCAAATTTTATCATATAAATTATTCATAAAATAAGAAATAAGTTAATTAAAATTTATTTACTCTTCACTTAAATTTTTGTCCACTGGTGGATAGATGAGGATGGGTAGATATATTTATTTATTGTTACAAATTTGTTACAGATTGTAGATAGCATCTTAAATCCTAATATAGGTTTATTCACTAGAGTTCTCTTAACAATACTACAATAAAATTAAAATTAATGCTAGCATTGGTAATTAGCGCGCCAGGCACGCTTACAAGAAGTAAAAATAAACCACTAGTAACCATACTAAACATCATGTATGGTTTTGGATCATTATTTGATACCTTCCTACTAACCACTATATAGGAGGTCAGTTCAAATTATCCAGGTCAAATATGCGTATAACTGAATACTCGGAAATGTCAGAGTTAAACCTACCTAAGTCTAGAAGTTGGTAAACGTTCTATGGGCAATCTGCTCTAGTCTCCACTAATTCCTGCAAAACTTGTTAGTTCTGGCCCGACGCAGCCGCCAGCTGCTTTACTTCCAAGTCTTAACTCGAAATAAACAGGCAGTAATCTCTTTTTAATCTCTGGCTGAAATCTTAAATGAGATTTATTATATTTCCTGGAAGCTTCGCTTTGGATGCAATGACGTTTTATTTGCCTTAAAATGTTACTTGAATATTTATTTATTTATTCATATACATTGTACACTGTTTTGACGGGCACACCCAATACAACAGAGTACTTTTTAAATTTAATGTAACAATTATGAATCCTTATTATAACTATATATTTTACAGGAAAACAAAACAGAAAATCGTGAAGTCAGCCTTAATTAAATGTACATAATAAAATAAAATAAAATCACACATAAAAACATAGATGAAAAATCATTACCATTTAAATATACATTACAATAAAACTTTTGAAACTATCATGGTTATTAACACTAAAGTCATTTAAAACGGGATTTTTACCATGATTTGATTTTTGAGTTATCCAATATTTCGGCACAGTTTCATGCGCCATGATCACGGAATAACTGAAGGCACTGCGACTGCGAGTAAGTTTTTATGGGCAGACATACCGATCTACCCTCATATTGGATAACTCAAAAATCAAATCATGGTAAATATCCCGTTTTAAATGACTTTAGTATACATTACAAATACATTTAATATAATAATACATTTAAAACAGTCTTATTGTGATATTAATGTCTAACGGTCATCATCATTGACATCCTTATTCCGCGTAGTTTCTCTCGTAACCGATAAAATTATAATTCTATGAGCTTATATGATCTTATATCTTCAGAATTATTGCTATTTAGCTTTGATGTGGAGAATAGACAGTTGTACATATGTACAGCAAACAATCAGATAACCACATCAAAATATAAACGACAACTGTAACAAGATCTTCAAGCAACATTACGTTGACGAATACTGCTTTATAAAATTCAATTTCAGAAGGGACTTAAAAAAAATTCTCACAAAAATCTGCTTACCCCACGTTATACGAGGAGCCATCAAAATTTAATTTGGTAGAAAGCGCACTCTGTCCCTGAGTAATGTGTATGCGGAGTGCGAGGGAGTACCTAGTTGCTCGTAACGAGACCGCTCCTGAATCCTTATTTTTACCCAACTGCGATGTTAACTTCCTGATTTAAAATCACAGATAATCTCAGAACTAAGGTCTTATGGGGCGAATCTAACGGGTTTGGTTGTTAAACTTGGCTTAGATCTCTATAGTGGTAAAAAAATATATTTGGTTCCTCTAATGTAAAAAAATATTAAGAAAATTAGAGGTTATAAAATTATGAAAGTTGCACTGCTTCACGCATAATTTGGTCATTTCAGGAACCAGGGTTCCTGAAATGTCGACCACTCTGTCCCGCTCGTATGAAAGCAAATCTTATGCATATCCTTTTCAACAAATGTCGCATAATGATAAATTCTCTTAAATTAGTCTCTTTACTGTATCAAAATACATTAGTTCAAATAACTAAATATAAGTTCAACTATCATTGTGGCTCATGTTCATAAAGTTCAATATAAATGTTTCTCTTTCCCTCTCGCTCTCTCTCGATCTTTATCATGACTCTCTATAGTAGGTAGAATTTGAATCAGGAGAAGTAATTTATTAAGTAGTCACTCACTTTTATTATAAATGCCACGTAATTTTCAACTAGAGATCATAAAATTAAACAATGTTTTTTGTTTTTACTTTATATTAGTTTCTGTATTGTATAATTTAGGTTATTATTGGTACTTTACTTACTTACACATAAATACATATGTATATATTTTTTTATCGTCTATTGTTAGCTCCATCTATTTTAATTCAATGTACCTAATGTGTAAGTTTTAAGACTAAGCTGTTTTTTATTTTTTCATTTTCATTTCTCCTCCGCAAGTAAGCAATCCTTTACCTTTACATGCGAGGACACATAAATGGTCATAAGTTATTATTTAAGTTATCTGTTAAGTGTGTAAAACTGTTTGTCTTCCGAATAAAGCAAAATAAAATAAAATAAAACTCATGTAGACCTTGCGTAGACATTTCGTAGCATGGTCTACGAAATCTCGTAGACTCTTTACTGTAATCGTAGGCGATCTGACAATTAAAAATATTGACAATTAATAACTTAAAAAATGTCTACGAAAATGCTCCTCGAACTCTCGTAGACACGTCGTAGAATTTTGCGTAGCATTATGAAGTGTAGACCGTTCTTTATAAAACTTAGTGAGAATTTAAATCCCCTACAATCGTCCACGTTACAAAGATCTCGATATGCGCAATGGAATAAAAATATCGAATCTGAATCGTAGAACGGATATCGAATCGTTTCGATTGAAATTTCCATTTCCTAATCGATACTAATTCTCAGTACGTTCAGCTACTAAGGAGCACGGGCACTTTTGGTTGAACCTATTTATCTGGCCTACACCTTTCACATAACCGAAAAAGTTACCATGTATTTGTTATTTTATTCGGCATGTCTTTAGGAAACTTTCTTCGAAATCGTAGGTTTTTGCATCAATATGCAGTTCATGGTTTGTACCAAACCAGCAACTATGACGAACCGGCGACCCGCCAAACGCTACGCAAAACGAAGGATTGCCGATCCGTTCTTTGGACGATCTAACTGTGAAAATGACCTGTCCCCGGTCGTGTCAGTCTGCCGTCTACGGATTATTAGAGTGATAAATTCATCTGTGTTTGCGTACGCACACACTATTATATATATTAGACTGGCCGCTGTGGTCGAAATACGGCTAGGAGGACATTATTATATAAAAAATATTTTATTATTCATTTAATTTTCAGAGATCCGAAACGGAAGGTGTAATTTGGTGTCGCGCCCGAAGCAACTTGGCGGTAAGGTCGACCTACTGCTTCTTAATCATATAAAATAGAAAACCAAAATTGATTCATCCGTTTAGGTGCCCAGAAAATACCTAGACAAATACGCAAATACACATAATAGACGAATAAAACCCATCTTTCGGCTAAAAAACAAGTTTCAAAAGAAGAACAAAGAGAAGAAAATACAGCTACATATTATCAGTCATGGCAGTGCTGTGGTTCAACCCGAAGAGTTTCAAGGGAAGGGGGGGGGGGGGGGAGGGATAGGTATGCGCAGGAGAGGGGGAAAACGATTTATAGAGGCATTAGATTCGCATTTGTAGCCGCGCACCGGCGGACGTGCAAGCCGCTGCCTTGCATAATATTAATGTGAGGGATCAAATTCAAACGTTAAACAGGTTCAAATATTGAAGGTGTGTTTCTCTTGCTTCAGTAACTTCCCCTAATTTATAATACGTAATTCTTATCTGCACTGAAATCTGAATGAAGTGGATTTTGCACTATCCCCTGCGTAACCAGTCGAATCCGTAATATTTAGTTAAAACTATGTATTTTGCTTAAGGCTACTTCCTTGCATAGTAGTCCTGTAAAAGTCAGAGATAACTTTCATTATCTACTTTAACCTTGCAATTCAAATATTGTAGATGTTGCTGCAGTAGTTGCAGGTTCATAGGTAGTTAAAACTTTGACCAGGTATAAAAATTACCAACCTAAAGTTGAATATTTACCAGGGCAGATTAACACATTGGCTTATTGTGTTGTTTAGTATGGTATCGTTCGTATGGTCTGCGCAATAAAAATACCTCCAGCTCTGACATATTTCAGTTTCTCTGTCTGGAAAAATTAAATAATATTTCCTTTGATATTTTCTTTTGGATACCTTCTCCAGTTTCCCTAAAATATGCGTTGTTCCTCCCACCGTTTGATGTCAAACTTCACAAATACGTTTTGTCAATGCGGAAATAATATGACAACTTTCGCAATGTTCGTGTGATACTGAGTAAATAGTTACATAATAATAGTTTATTTCTTAAAGCTTGTAATTATAATTAATCTTTAATAAACAAAAATAAACTTTTACAAATAGAATATAAAACGATATAGTATCTTACTACACGTAGCATACAAATTTTATATAAATATTATATATTTGTAACTAAATAATAATATTTAGTTTAGTTACAAATTATTGTTTGCAATTTTAAAAACAAGCTGGAATTTTTCAACATTCCTGAATTTAACTATCAAGACTAACTGTGGTTCAAAACCTACTTAGATCCTGAGAGCTCTTTACAAAATTTGCATAAATTAAATGTGTTTTTATAATTTTTTGATAAGAAAACGGACTGCTAATCCTAAATAATAATAATATTTACCTGCTTTTTTTTAGATTTTTTTACTTAATGGAGTCTCTATGCGAATTCAATTTTCTTTGAATATTTTTTTTTATCATATTTTTTTAATGCTGGACAATTCACACAGCATTATCTAGCCCCAAGCTAAGCAGAGCTTGTGTTATGGGCACTAAATGACTGATGTACATAATAACAATATATTACATTACATAGATTGATATTTTTTTATTATACATAGAAAACAACCAGAACAACGCACCACATCGGTCGTCAAATGTTACTTTTTTTCAATTTAACGAGCTGGTTATACGTACTTGGCTGTACAAACGTATCTCAAACCAAACCCGGATGTTGGGGTCGTTTTTGAAATCTCAATATGCAAATACTTCCTTTAGGATAGCGAAGCAGTCCCTAAATAGTTGATTAACTAACTACTTAGGAAATAGTCCGAATTCCGGACGCCACCGGTCGATGTGAACCGCTGCTGCGGTTGCCGGCGCATATCACTGCCCGACAATTATGTACGTCACTCCGACCACATCTATTCCGCTATATATGCATTTTAGTGCTAGCAACTCCACGCAGCTTCTCCTGTTGCTTTCATAACCGTTGATTAGATTGATAAAATTGGCATTGTACATCAAGATAAGTGAAATAACATACTACCAAATCAGTCGAGTTTGTACTTATCTAAGGAATGTTAATCAATAGTATGTTTTTTTACAAGGGATGATACTACCTCATTAGATACCATGTTTTGGTACCTTTATTATAGAATTGAAGATGACACCGAGATATAATAGGTGGAGTTAATATGGCCTGAGTGAAAAACTTTACTTTTTCACTTCGATTGTGAGAAAACAAAACAATCAAAACTTCATCATCATCAGCCTATAGCAGTCCACTGCTGGACATAGGCCTCCCCTAATGAGCGCCATAGCGCCCTGTCTTCAGCTTGCCGCATCCAGCATCTACCTGCAGTCTTTCGCAGGTCGTCATCCCACCTGGTCGGAGGGCGTCCTACACTACGTTTACCGAGTCGTGGTCTCCACTCAAGAACACGTTTGCCCTAGCGACCGTCGGTTCTTCGCGAGTTATGGCCGGCCCACTGCCACTTCAGCTTGCTAATTCTTTGAGCTATGTCGATAACCTTGGTTCTCTGTCGGATGTATTCGTTACGAATCCTATCCTTCAGAGAAACTCCAAGCATAGCTCTTTCCATAGCTCGCTGAGCGACTTTGAACTGGTGGACCAGCCCTATCGTGAGTGTCCACGTCTCAGCTTCGTAGGTCATAACGGGTAGGACGCACTGATTGAAAACTTTCATTTTCAAGCATTGCGGTATGGATGACGTGAAGACTCGACGTAGTTTCCCAAATGCTGCCCAGCCTAGCTGGATCCTCCTTTTGGCCTCCTTCAAAACTTACCTTCACTAAAAAACACCTTTTTCATTTCTGTACTTCACGAAGTTATCGTAAGTCTTTAAATTCCTATATTTTACGTGATTTTGACCGCAACAGATATAATCATATAAATTATTTAATTGTCCGTCTGTTCCATTTGCATATTATTTACTTCATTTTAGCTTGATGACATTTTCAATTAAATAAGCCAAGTTTACCTTCAGATCGACTGATGTGAATGGCGAAGGTCTCCCGCAGGATTGAGGTTGTGGGTTCGATTCCCGCTTTGGGATAAATGTTTGTACGATCTGTAAATATTTGCTCTGCGTATTTTCTATGTATAATAAAAAATATATATCTTTGTATTGTATTATATATATTATGTTATGTATATCTATCATCTGGTACTCATAACACAAGCTCTGCATAGCTTGGGGCTAGATGACGATCTGTGTGGAATGTGCAACATTAATTTAAAATTATGTTAGTTCAATTAGTATTAGTAACTTGTCGACCTAGAACCTTTTCTTTTTGCTATCATTAGTCAAATAGAACGTAGATTTTAATAAATAGTGCAGTTATGTGTAGTTATTTGGTTTTTTTTCAACGCAAAATTTACTAAGTTAATTCGGTTTACCAGCGTCAAGTCTAGGGAAAATCTTACGTAAAAAGCACTCAAGTATAAACATGGCACAATAATTTGAAAAATATATTTTATGATCACTAAAACTGACACTAGATAATGGTATGCATGCATGTTGCAGTCATGAGTCCCTTAGTTTCTTAATGTAATCAGGGTATCTATGTGCTCATTTCTAGCAATAGGTTCCATCCAAATGTTCCGTAAGCTCTAATGAAAGCAAATATTGCGACGATACTTTCTCACAGATGGAGGCCAGAGACACTATTGCAAGGCGCGTGGCTTGGCTTGCTTCGTATTTACCAGAATTTATGATTTCATTTCGTGTCGCATATTTCAACAAGCGGGCATTTTGCATCGAAACGAGCCGCAATAACGCACCGGATTCCCTTTGTTGTTACTTACAAGCTTAATACATTTCTACTCGGTGCGGTTACGCTATTTTAATTTCGTTTATGTGTTTGATTCACAAATTGAAACGAATCTTTTTCGGGGGGAATGGGTGCACGGTTGACGCTATTATTCCAGACTACTCGTGATAAAGTGCTGCTGGGAATAAGAGATTTTTTACCTCGGGCAGGACGATGCATATTGAGGCAACAAGCTCTAATATTCAGCTTAACTAGCTGAACATTCTATGTTTGAATTGGTTTTTAAACGTGAACTAATTTCCGGATTTATATACAATCCGGAAATACAGATTCTCTGAGAAAGTACCATTGCTTCAAGAACGTCAAATATTGAAACAAATTGATTTAAAATCAGTACGTTCAATAAATTCAACGACATAAATTCCGATATGCGCAATTCTTAGACGAATAAGCGTCACATAAATGCACTTTCTCAGTGAGCTGGTAACCCCGTACTACCTACTCTATGCTTTGTATTAAGAGGTTCAGAATGGGTATTGTTGAGTTTACCATTACAGTTGCTTGTTTCTTTGCCTCGAATGCAGTGGGTTGCAACCTGTTGTTGAGTTTTTAATTAAGTGCGGTATTGTGGACGTGTTTTTGTGGCTTTTTATCTTTTTACTCTCCACTTTGTAATTCTACCTTGCCCTAGAGCTTAATTCTGCAGCCGTGTAAGCTAGTTACACACGCGTTTATACGATAATACCGAGCACATAGTTTTTTTCAATTGGGGCTAGATGATGTGTGATTGGTCCAGCATTATTTATTATTTTAAATAAATAAATAATGCTGGACAATCCACACAGCATCATCTAGCTCCAAGCTAAACAAAGCTTATGTAACGGGTACTAGATGACTGATGTACGTGTACATATGTAATACAATGACATATTTTTTATTATACATAGAAAATGACCAGAACACCCGTAAAAAAGATCTGCAGATCGTACAAACATTTGTCTTGAGACGGAAATCGAACCCGCAACCTCCTTTGTCGCAGGCGGGCCTTTGCCCAAAGCGCCACAGGAAATCAATGTGTTAAATGGTTTATAAACCTTCCTCTGTAATCACTCTATCTGTTTAAAAAACCGCATCAAAATCCGTTTCGTAGTTTTAAATATCTAAGCATACATATAGGGATAGACAGACAGCGGGAAGCGACATTGTTTTATACTATTTAGTAATAGTTAATCTATGTAAAGGCCCAAAACCACTAGTGAGTGCTCACTTGCTGGATGTACCTACTACGTCCTACTTCTATTACAAACGCAATTTAAATTAAACAAAATACTTCATTACTGTACTAAAATATGTGTTTGTTCCATTAGTAATTACTACTAGTAATTACTCGTGTTATTCGAGTCCTACTTTGAAAATAACGTAGTAAAATATTGATAAGTCTCTCGAAGCCGGGGGCACTATTTTATTATTTAAGGGGCTGGCGTTGCGAGCTCATCAAAGAGAAATGTATGCATGACAAAGCATTTTTACATATCCACCCTTAGGAAGGTACACTGTGCCTATATTATTCAGGAAAAAATCTAATATTAGACCATTGCATTGTAAACTTGACTTTATGGACGTCATTGTTGAAGACTGCTTGTAGAAAAGTTATTCTATAAATTGGTTCAGATAGAACTGAAAAATATGCAAAAAACAAATTACTCCCTTTCTGTTTTCCATTTGAAAATAACAATAAATAATTGAAACATAGGAATATTTAAAAAACATACCATTCCCAAAACAGCATTGCGTACCGGATCCGGATGAAGGCGATCGCAGCGCCACCGGAAGCGATCGGACGGCCGCTATAACCATAACTTACGGAAGTACCCGCTTGTCCAAAAGCCATCCGTTTTAACCATTTACACGCCCCTCTGGATTGATGGCGATATACGGGCAAATAAACATTTAAACACCTCTTCTGCCGATGGTTGATTCACTAATGCTTTTAACTTTATTTATAGTATTAGATTTCAATCAAATAAAGCAGAAGAAATGGATCAGTAATATGCTATGCTTTTTACAACCTATGTGTGAAAGCAAAGCACTGCTATCTTATACTTTCATGGCTCACAATACACATGTAGTACTAGATGATGGCCTTGCGGGTCTTACCGCCTGGGCTGGACAGTGAAAGCGTTATCTCTTATATATTGCCCGCCCACTTAAATACGGTGTAGAGTAACTACTCACGAAATCTTTATTTTATAACGACTTCGCAAAAGTGATGAAGGACTAAAATCGAACTCAAATGACTCTACGTACATGTAAAAATCTATCTGTGTGTACTGTTAGGTACTTTACATAAACATACGTCTTATTAGTATACTTGTACAACGTTGGAACTCCATTCCTAACTGCGTAACAAACTGTGCGAATGCTATATTTATGGTCCTTTCGCCTCACTTTTTTCAAAAATATATTGCTTAGGGAGAAAAACACTTGGGGTGTAATTTTTGATGCCAATGTTTTGCTAATAAATACGTGAGACACAATCTTGGTTCTTGTATACTTTATTTGTTACGTCGGTTGGTGGTTTTAGCACCGACTCTCTTCGAATTAGATTGCGTATATTTGTGGTTTAGGTACCTACGTTATTCAAGTGTGTACAAATAGCCAGTGCGTCATCAAGAATTAATGCGAAAACAATGACATCACTAGGAAGTTTCGGTAATCTATTTGTGAAATTCTGAAATAGTGAAAATGGGTTTAGGAGGAACACTACAATGGTGCGATATAATTTTTCAAGTGATGATATCTAGTTTAAACTAGTCCTATTTAGTTTGATGTGAGAGCCAAGTTTTGGTCCATCACCAAAACTTTAATAACTACCGCTGTTTTCTAATATTTGTACCAAACACTGTCCCACACATCTGGTACCTACGTAATCTTGTTATGAAGAAAAACTTTCTTAATAAGAACGCCGTTTGGTTTCGCATTTCCTTCCATGGGCTGAATAGGAAACTGCGAAAATAATTACCAGCATTTTCGTAATTCCGATCGCCCAAAAACATTAATCTTTTATGTGTTTGCGTATTTTGTTGAGTTGTTCGCAGTACGGCTCAATCTTGAGGGTCCTTGACGGGGTGCCTTGCTGATATTATATCGAGATAATTATACCTATTTATCTACCGAGCTAAGAAATCGACTTACAAACATCATTAATTAGCTAATATTATATTTGTTCATGCTGGACAATTTCCGCAGCATCTTCTAGCCCCCAGTTAAGCAGAGATTGTGTTATGGATAGGTACTAGATGATTGATGTACATACATATATATTTTTATTATACTAAGATGAAGCACCCGGAACACCCGGAACAAGTATCTGCAGATGGTACGAATATTTGTTTCGGGGCGGGAATCGAACCCGCAATCTCCTACGTCATCCTTTGCCCGCTGCCTCACTGACGTCGTCATTATGTCATTTCAGGTTATTCTATCCTAGGGTGATCATACCTTAGCCTGCTGATATTCTAATAATAATTCATAGAACATCTATGAATCAGCAGGTTAGATTAATAATCAGAATTATGTTGATATGTCCAAACAGGATAAGCATGTTTGAAAAAAAAAACACAGTTTTTAAATTGGGACTGGGACTTGAACTGAAAATTTGGTAAATCAAAGAGATTATGTATATTCATATATTCAAAACATTCTCGTATTGACAATGTAAAAGATATCTATTTATTATCCTAATATCCACTTAAATTATTCGATAAGATAAAGTCTACACCTATCGATACAAAAGTACCTACCTATAACAGAATGAAAGAGGTAGACGATACTGTACATATACAAATTAGTAGACATTCTTGATACGTATAAAGTACAAAATGTCAGACTATTACATCTTTTTTAAACATCTAAAAACTAAGAATGTTTGTATGAAAAAGTTTGTAAATTAGCAAAATTTACAAACTCTTGACGCTATCAGATCAGTATCATCTAGAAATGTCGGTGAGGGCCGAAATGATGGGGTGGTCCATGGTGGTGTGGTGGTCCGTGATGGTGCGGTGGGCCGTGGTGGTGCGGTGGGCCATGATGAGGTGGGGGTGGAGGGTGATGGGGGTGGTGATGCGGGGGTGGGGGTGGGTGATGGTGATGCGGCGGCGGCGGCGCTGGGAATAAGGCTCGGAAGTAGCAGTGTGGTAGGCAGAAACCAGGGCCGGTGCCGCAACGAGGCCCGCAAGGACGAGCGTGTGGGGGTGGCATATCTGTAAAAAATATATAAATAGGACCTAATAATAAATTATATTGGATATTACACACATTACCTAGCCCCAAAGTAAGCAGAGTTGTTATAAGTACGGTAACATTTAGCTCGTGGTGGGCATCTGAAGCAAACAAATAGATTTTTAAAAATATATTATAAATATTATGCCATGTATGTATGTGTAGAATAAACTTTAGGTTATTTAGAATCTGATCAGAATCCAAGATTTTTTGTGAACAAAGAAACTCCTAGAAATATGGGCGGAAAATATTTAATAACATTGGTATTATCGGAACTAGTGAAGTTTTTATGCCTTTGTTGACATACAATATTTTGGATTCTAGAACCGATTACCTATAGTAACACAAATTAAAATTTAATGTTTTATGTAGTTGATTCAAAACATATTCGAGTCATTACGAATACAATTTATATATTAAATTGTTGTGATAAGTACTAGTTAATAAAACTCACCTTTTGATTATTTAAACCTTTATTAATCAATTACTTTTTATAAATCAACTTATAACAACACCTGTGCTTTGACCACCGGAAATACATTGAGTGATTGTAGTCTGTCCGTTGTTTTTGTATTGATCAAAGCGTAGCTTAGTAATCTATGAGTTCCACGTATTATCAGTCATTTCACGATAATGATAAAGTACATGGAATATTGACTCAATGCGCGTCATTTAAACTATACTTTATATAGTTATAATACTTTATTCATGGTTGTTATTGTCAGTCTCCTTAGTCTCACGATAGGGGTATATTCCCCATACTTCAAACGTAGCCGTGTCTTATGAAATAAAGTTTCAATTATTCTAATAGGTATATTATAGTAGACTAAATTCCAAGCCTTATTAGAAGTAGCAGTGTGGGAGCACCGGGAGGTAGGTGTAATAATTATACGAAGGGCTATATGTATTTAACGCAATCGTTTTGTTTTGTTAAGTACCTATTCATGTTCTGAATATATTCTGCTATACCTACTTAATTTTTAAGATTACTCATAACTAATTGGCTTCTTCTTGGGTTTCGCCCGCTTGTAAATCTACATATGTGTCAAATGGTTTATAAACCTTCCTCTTGAATCACTCTATCTATTTAAAAAACCGCATCAAAATCCGTTGAGTAGTTTTAAATGTCTAAGCATACGTAGGTATAGACCGACAGCGGGAAGAGACTTTGTTTTATACAATGTAGTGGTAAGTAATTTAAATAGGTGGCTATAATAAAAGGAAAATTTATTTCAGTAACTGGTCATTTTATTCACAAAGAAATACATTAATATTAGTGACTGAACATTTGCACAAACTAGATAAGATAAAAAAGTACGAAGCGATATGAAAGTGATATCCATGATACCTAACGGACAGCAGCAACGGGTCTCATAAAAAATATTACAAAAATAAAGAAGAATTCAACTGAATATTCTTATCGAGGTTGGGGCGGTGAGTAATGAGGATGATGGTGTGGGGGCGGTGGGTAATGAGGATGTTGGTGTTGGGGCGGTGGGTAATGTGGATGTTGGTGTTGGGGCGGTGGGAACGGACCATCTTGTAGGGGTGGTGGGTATGGGTGGTGTTCAGGATGTGGCGGTTGATAGTGCGGCGGCGGTGGTTGCCCATGCAGGTTGTAGAAGTAGCAGTGTGGTTGGCAGGAACCAGGGCCCGTGGCGCAGTAAGGTCCGCAGGGTTGAGCATGAGGTGGCGGCATGGCTGTAACAATAATGTTCCATAACTTAGTTTTATGGATAAAATAACAGCTTACACGGAGTTTTAACATTCATAAAAAGTAAATTCATCTTGAGCCTCATGAACTCTGAAAGCTTTGATTTTGCTTAGGTACTATGTAAGTATATGAGCCCAGAGACAACACTTTGACCATAGTTTTAAAAACTACAATATTTATACGAAAGTGTAATAAAAAACTTACGTACCTTCGGTATTTGTCTGGCACTCAAAATTTAAATTTAGATCTTTGTATTAGGCTACAAATGTGTCCTTCTCGTCGTAAATGTTTAGTGGTCTGATAGTTGTTTTGTTATTATCGTAGCAATAATAACTAATCAACGTGATATGGTTTTATCAAAATACTAATCCCAGCTATTTCGAAAAACTGATAAAAGTCACCTGATAATGTGTAATGAATCA
This sequence comes from Eupithecia dodoneata, assembly GCA_947044415.1. Taxonomy (NCBI): domain Eukaryota; kingdom Metazoa; phylum Arthropoda; class Insecta; order Lepidoptera; family Geometridae; genus Eupithecia; species Eupithecia dodoneata. The sequence goes on from OX345665.1 coordinate 7,185,830, forward strand.
TGCTTGATTGGTCGTGTTGTTTGACAATGTTTTAACCTTAGAAAAGGAAGTCTTTGCACTCTTTGCTTTGTTACATAAATCCAATGCCAATCTTGTTTATTGAAGACTAGCGGACCTTCCCGGCTTCGCACGGTTATACGGATCCCTAACTTTTTTGAAAATATAATATAGCCTATGTTCACCGGAGATAGTGAAGCTTCCCAACGGTGAAATAATTTTTCGAATCGGTCCAGGAGTTTCGGTGCCCCATTACAAACAAACAAACAAATAATCAAACCTTTCCTCTTTGTAATATTGACAAAATGACAAAATGGCTTCCAAAGGCCCGCGGGCTGTCTGTCATCTGCTGCCGTCAATATATGAAACACATCTTAGGCAGCCTGGCTTCGGCATCCAGGGTGTGTCAGCCAGGCGAACATTTATGGCGGTGTATGGCGTTGTATCAGCTACAAATTCCCCTTAAATATTTCGGCCGCCGCAGCCAGGCTGCCCATAGTGCGAGGGAGCTTTGTTACGAGTTAATGTTAAACACACATATGTACATATTTGTGATGTGCTAACCTTTTAACCTTGATAGGTCAAAAGGTTAGCACAGGTCCTTTGTAGGTGCTGTACCAAGTTAGAAATAATGTTTATTGTAATGTAATATACATTACTATAATAATACTAGATTGTAATTGTTAGAGCCTGATTTTTGTAACATATCGTAAAAGTGTTTGTTGATGTGTATGCATTAGCATATGATTTTGAGGATGGGGAAGTGTCTGAGTGGGTACTTTTGATTACAGTGTATTTGTGTACACAAATACATTATAATCAAAACCCACTTATTTAATGTAATAATACCAATTACTAGTTAAATTCTTTGTATGATGTCAAAAATGATGTTGCATTTATAGCAACAGTTTTTTTAGTAACCGCAAACTAGCGTACTGACAGATCCAGTGGTCTGATGAGTCTACTCGGTAGTCTGTAACAAAAAAAAAAAAGAAAAAAAGCTTTTGACCTTCGAAGACCTTTAGAATCATTTCATTTCATTTAAAGAAGACACAGGTACGATACGGGACCAATCAAAAAAGGCAGTTTTTTCGCTTTACCTATTACGGGCGAACTTTACCTATAGTTTCGTCATATCGTACCCTTGACTCACAAGCATTAATGATAGTTTTCCCAACCTGTTGTGGTTTTGAAGGTTAATATTATTAAAAATAAAAAATACTATTATTCTTTATTTATAAATAAGAGTTACTAATATAGGTAAATAAGAGTTACTAATAGTGGTTTTCATTTCTGTCAAAAGCTTCTGCCTGATGTCAAGAAACACTTATTAAAACCACGTTACTGGTAAAACTTATTTATATAAAAAAGAAGGATTACAAAGTGTATTTTAGATATTCATCATTAATGGTGTGGTGGGTGTGGATGATGTGGGGGAGGTGGATGTCCTGGAGGTCCGGGGGGTCCAGGAGGCCCTGGGGGTCCTGGGTGGCCCGGTGGTCCACCATGATGCGGTGGTCCATGTGGTGGTGGTGGCGGCATTGCTGCAATAAAAAATATTCTATAAGAACTATGCTCACAGCTTCTCTCATATGTATACATTTTTAGGTCTTAGTATCGATGTAAACGAAGTGGTTACTCAAGTAGGGCGTGGCAATAGGTGGTGGGTTAACATAGACAAGCCAAATTTGAATTATTATTTATTTATTTATTTTTAGCCATTATTGTCCCACTGCTGGGCAAAGGCTCGTCGCGCATCTCCTTCCACTCCTCAAAAATTTAAATTAAATAAAAAAAATAGAATTATGTGCTAAACCTTATATAAATGTGTTATACCTACGCCTTCATTTTGGCGTTGTAAACGTTGTATCATAAATAAAAAAAAATATTCTATGTAATTCGTTAGTTACTCAAGGGCAAGTGTATTAAAAACGATTTTTTTTCGTTTTCTAAGGTTCCGATGATGTTGACATCTATCTATTTATAAGAAAGTCGTGTTTGTTACAACACTTATAACTGAGAACGGCTGGACCGATTTGACTCAAAATTGGTGAGAAGGTAGGTTAGAACCAGGAGTCTAACATAGGATATTAAAAAAAACCATTAGACAAATCGATTTTCACGGGGGAGAAGCCGCGGGGCGCAGCTAGTATAATATAAAATTGTAGAGCATAAAATGAATACAAAACAAAAAATCAGGTACTAAGCGTTTTTGAGATAGAGGGCGGAGTGTGCGCTACTCTATCTCTCAATTCTGAGCTGAACCCTATGACTGGACTATAGAGGAAGAAATGATAATTAAATCACTTTGAATAATAAATAAACATAATTAGAAGTAGAAGAAGATACAATTTTAAGTAGATGCAGAAATATAGCAACGTGTCCCTGTCCACGAATTTATATTTGGTATATGCACGACTATGAAGTTCCCTAATTGTTGACAGGTGAGTGAATGAAGGCAGAATTAAGTATTTCATAGACAAAGTTACTTTTTAAAGATAGAGGTGCGAATCTATCGACTCGAAAAATATTTCGATTTTTACCACGGTATTTAATCTGATTAACTTTTTATCACGGAAAAAGGCGTGTAATTCCGCGGGCAGAAGCAAGTTGCAAATAAAACAACAGAAATTATACTATTTCATTCCATTGCATATTCAGATTCCAAAAATAAAGTAATTTAGACGCCTGAACTAAAGTCTGTAAAATAATACGAAATGTTGATCAACAATAACAAAATCGATTATAACTTCTTCATTAACAAAATCGATAGTCAAAAAATGTAATCGGTAAAGCATTAGGATATGACTAATTGATTGTCTGTCGAACTATTAAAAATAAAATATGTAGTTTCATGGAATAACACTTACCAACTCTTCACCAAATAAATACTCTTAACAAAGGTTTTATTTACTCACCTTTTTAGTAGATATCTACGAACAACAGTTGTATCTTCGTCGACTGATTTTTACCCAGTGATGGTGTAATGTGTTGGCTATTCTTGTACGTTGACCATATCACAGATGTGTCATTTATGATAAGATATCCGTTTTATGGAATCGATAGATATCAGTTTTTACTACCCTTCGATAAGGTTTTATATGATCAGGTTTGTACGTATAGTTTATACGCAGGGTTGTACGTATAGATCTAGAGGCACTTACCAAGGTACCAAAATCGATCGATGGATCGTTCGTTAACTACAGTAGGTACCTAGATTATCAATTTATTTTTAAATTAAGTGAGAACTATATTGCTAAGACAAACCTAACATAGGCTTTATGTTACTATTGTTACTATTTGTATGAATAAATATGTTACTATTTGTATGAATAAATAATCTATCTATCTATCTAAAACAAATATTTGTTGAAAAAAGTATAAATTTAATCGGCAGGTTCTTTAGTTTAACAACTTTAGCGTAAAGTTAAGCTTTAAAAAACACAGTTTTTATTAAATAAAACGTATTCATTAATTGCTTTCACCAATTAGGTACGTATAACTGAACGTTTAGATTTAGTTTGAAACCTTTTTCTACATAATGATTTCCACCAAGTGATAAATCAATACATTGGTTCTCATCCAATGGATCCAAACACCCAATAATGTATCAAATGTCAACAAGATCCCTTAAAAGTTGTCTCGAGTTTTTTACAGGTCGTTTGTTTTGCAATTTCCTCAAAGCAGAAAAGGCTATTTACTTATTGCGCTTCGTTTACTTACAAGGTATTTAGGTTTGTGCCGTCTGTACCCAGTTTCGTGTTTGGAAAATGGAATTTTCCTGTTGGGATATACAAGGGGTGGAATTCCCAATTGATTTTGAAGAATCTTTGTGATAGATATTTTGTTTTTGCTCACTGTAGCATTATTATTCAATGTTTTAGTGGGCGGTCGTTGTTTAGGTATTAGGTGGGCGGCTTGTGGGCTTCAGAATCAGTGAAATGGGTATGAAGAATTGTACTTTTTTGAAATTGTAATTTATTTGAAAGGTTATTTACTTGTTCTTTTTATGGAGCTTATATTGTTCTATAGTTTTACGGCTCTTTTTCAGCCGAAAAATAGTACTTAGGATTTTTTTCTCGGACTTGCTAGTTTTAGCATTTGCCATTATTATTACATTTTACTCCTGCTTTTCTTAAATTCACATAATTCTTTCCATCCAAAGGTTGCCTAGAAGAGATCGCTCCTAAGCGATAAGGCCGCTTGTACTTGTCGCATGTAATGTCTTTTTTGTAATAATCTGCATATGGTGTACAATAAAGCATTTTTGTATTGTATTGTATTTTAATATAAAAAAAATTGGGTAACATTAAAAACTTATATAAAATTTAATACGAGTCGAAACAGGATATGGATCAGGAGTGTTGGGTTAGGAAAGTTACTAAAAAACTTGCTGGCCCTATTGATTTAGGTATTTAAACATGTATGTGAAAACAATGTGGAAAGAAGGCCGTTTGTATTTTGGTATTCGTAGTCATGGTTACGAGGCTCGCATGCGTGGCGTAGCATTGTGTGTTGCTTACCAGAACCTTGTTATTACGGAACTTACCTACAACATGAGTCAATACAAGGCTATTTCAGAGTAGGTAAGCAGTACATACGAGTGTTATCATGTGTGAAATTAGATAAGCCTACACGGTTAGCTATTACGAGTGCTTTAAAAAAAGATTCTTCGGTCTTTGAAAAAATGGAAAATCAAAACAAATACAAAAAAGCTTTCATTAAACTATCAAAAGCCAGTTACTCAATTACAAAAGAAGTCGCAAACCGGAAGAACGAGGAAATTAAGTGTGTTGGAGAGCGGAGTGCGCACTTATTGACCGGAAGTAAGAGCAACGAACACTACCCAACTTTGCTTTTCATTAGTAGCCGTTTGTTGGATTTCTTTTGTATTTATGTCTGTGGAGGTCGCTCAGTTATTAGCTCGTTAATTATCCTGGTATACGGGTTTGTTAGATATTCTATTATTCTTATATTTTCAGCAAGCTTGTTTAATAAGCTAGGAGTCCCTTCTTTCTTTAAATACCTACACATATTTTCTAAACCAACTGGAAACAAAAATTCTGCGATTTAGTAAGTTTTGGAAGAAAACATTTGTGGTTATACATAAATTATCCCTTACATACCTTATATAAGAATAATTTATTCTGTTGTTGTATTTTGATAAAGGTGAAGAACCTAATAAACGAAAAGTCGATGACTAGCTCTTGAATTCATGTGCTCTATCATATGGATAATGGAATTCTACCGCCAAAAAATCATAATAAAAATATATAACAGACAGATGCACAATTGCGCATCAAGTTTCTGTTATCATAGTGCGTAACCTTTTGTGTTATTTTTAAGAATTTAAATAATATCCCAAAAACAGTTTTTTTTGGTCCCGCGCCGTCTTCAAATTTTTTTAACACTTTGACCGCGATTTTTTTTCGACGACTGCGATCTATTTTTTAACCTAAAAAATTCGTGCTGCCGCTCTACACAGCGGTTGTGTTGCGCCGCACATGCGTTTCGTTCGAAAAATATTACTGCTGTGCTGAGTCACAAAGATCTGTATTTTCTCAGCCGCTGCGCTAGTGTGGATTTACGCATATTAGTCACTTGTAGAAAACACTTAAGTGTTAAGATATTTTTTATTTCTTACAGTTATTATCATCCTACACATATCATGTATTCAACCTTCGTAAGATTTTTTAAAAGATTTCCATAAAAATATACATAAAATTACTTCAGGCAGGAGATTTACCTTTGTTAACAGTCGTACAGGTGTATTCCGTTATAAGCACGACTATTCATCAGCAGTCAGTGGTGTGTGAAAAAGAGTTGAATGCACGGATCCGGTCGAGCGGCCCCCGCGAATGGAAACCTCTCGATTGAAATGTTTATTCAAACACAATGGTTCATGTGAATTGGAACTTGTATAGGAAACATGGGCGTTTTGGTAAGCCCTCCTGTGAATATGTAAATCTCTCTCTGAAAGCCAACAATCAATAGGTCATTGCATGTTAGTCGCAATGACCTATAGATTGTTGGTTTTGATTGATTCGATGGTTTGATAAAATTTGCAAGCTATTTTAATTTTTTTACAGTTATATATAAGCTTTACGTAGCGCCAGAAAGACTGATAGCTTCCATAGAATTCATCCTATTGTCCAAACAAACTCAAACCACCTTAATCTCCCTTGCCGATAAATCAAAGTTTGTAGAATTACTAAAGTAAGCACCTATAATGGGTGTACCTAGTGCCAGTTTATCTCGACAAGTTGGTACCTACCGCTCACAGAACTTGAGACATCTGAGTGACATTCGGACGGCATAAACTTCGAAGTGTTTCCAACAATTTCGGTGTCACTTATTTATTTAGAGACCTTGCGTCATTGAATTTATTTTGTAACAAAGGTAAATTAGGTATTCTACTCATATACGTAGGAAATGCTACACTTTTATTTGTCAATACGAGTGTCATAGTATTTTTTTCGAGTTCATTTATAGCGAAATTAATAAGCAGATTATTTGGGTACTTACATCGTAAGTTAAATCGTTTTACAAAATGATTTCAGCACATATTTTGCGCAATGGACTTGTTTCCCCGGGTTAATGTCAGCCCTGGGTTTTCAGTGCGAATCCCGGGAGGCTCTACATCTAAGTTAGGTTTAAGTTAGAGCTGGCTCCGTCGTTTTATATGTCTCTCCTGTGGCACATCCAAGAACGAATTTTTGGACAAAATCCTCCACTTCAGTATAAAAGGTAACTACTGAATAAGGGACACGGTCTTATACCTCGTTATGCAAAGCTGTCCCTTTTTTCCGGAAGTAATAGGTATCCAAGCTTTATTATTTAACTGCAAGATACATATAACATGTGAAAGTTTTTGTTTTATCATCAAACATCTACAAGAATACGCAACACTTTTTTCTCAACTTCAGAAAAGAGTAGATGCATATACGATTCAAATGGCACAATGTCAAATGGAAATATTTCATGAAAGGAGCCGTACCAGGTCGTATCACGTGCGGCCCCGCTTCCAAATGCACAAAATAAAACGCTAAACAAAGAATAGGAAACCGGACTGCAATCGTAAAGTAGCCCACCGCCATGCTATATGCAAATCGAATTTAAAATGCAATTGATTCATTTTGCTGCGAAATATCGGGGAATAAACCTTTTCCATTAGCAGTAGCGCGGGAAACACTAGAGCTGTCAATTTGCTTTATAAATTAGTCGGAGCTGCGCTAAAATAATCGCAATTAAATATTCAAATTTTGCGAGTGCAGAGCCGTGTCGGCGCAGCTCGCTCGGCCGTCGCTGTCAGGACTTGCATTCGGCTTGTCGGCGAAATGAACATGTCTGGGGTCGTGCTATTCCAGGAATAGAGTCGAACGGGACAGGTCAAACGGAAATAAAGCAAGCTGCACTCAGCGAAGTTTGGACATGTCTGATAGCTGCGCTGCTGGCGGCTCGTGAATAAAATATACACGCTATTTCTGATGCATCTTTTTCGTGGAGCTATTCAAATTGTCATATAGAAATTGCAGGCTTTGCGTCCTTATATTTTGAGTTTATAGTCTTTGGAATTCATTAAACGCCGCTTTACGTAGTAAGCAAGCGGTTAAACACAACTAGTTTGCTAGTTCAGTAGGTGGGAATAAATGGCGCCCAACATGGTGCAAACTGTTATCCCAAAATATCGTTCTCATCGGGCGCATTACCCGTTAGCGGCCGTATGCGGTGAACTTGCATGCACAGCCGGCTTCTCGTCTGAACTAACTTTGAATACTGTAATGAATTAGAAATGGAACCTATGTCTTGGCTCGAATTTAACGTTCTAAGTGATAAAGCTACATTATACTAACTAGCTAGAAAGTATCTAACAGTTTTTTGTTTATTTTGCATATTTTCATAAGAATTCAGCGTTTTTTTGTTAAGGGTATTATTTGTATATTTATGATCGATTTTTTTAAATCGATTCCCTTTGTGAATTCACAAAGTCGACTTTTTTGACAGAACATGCGCTTACAGCCAACTTACAGCGTGGCTGTAGTTTTTTTATTTTTTTTTAAATTTTTTATTCAAAATTAGGTACCTTTCTTACGTAGGTACTTAGGTACCTTGTATTCCATATGGACCTACAAGTTTATTTCCTCCTAACATGGCCGCAGCGTGTGGTAGCGGGTCATCTGATAACAATTGCGCATCGAACATAAACTTGGCAAACGCGGTGGGGTTATAAGAAAATATATTATGAAAGCGTACAGTTTTATTGTCTGGCAGTAAACCCGAGCATTTGCATCAAGAATCGAACCAGACACTTGCAAATCGAAGCTCGTAAAACCATCCGGTGTAGGCCAGCCATGAATAAAATACGAGAAAAAACAACATCGGTGCTTACTAATTTACTTGGGACGTGCTTAAAATTTTCGTGACTAAATAAACGGGAGAAAATTGGAAAATTCATACTAATTTACGTTAAATATTATCATGGCTGTTTTGAATCCCTCACTGGAAAAAATAATGAATTTGACTTGTGATACAATTTTGATGTACATCTATAAAAACGTATGCTTATTGTATTTCTATCTTGAACAACAATCGCATGAGTTACTTTTGCGTATTTTCCTATAAGTGCAAAATTGGCTACGACTCGATTTGCGGGTAACTCTCGTACTCATAGAGACTTTCTGCAGATATCTAGAACTATATATGTATATATCTATAAATCAAAATGTGGTGGTGTTCATGATAGCTTTGTTGCTGCTACACAGAATGTTTAACAGTCGTTTTCTCAGCAATATAACGTCAGTTCAGAGCTTAAACTGAGTTTAGTTAAGGTTGCTTGAAAATGTTACGTGAAATCTGGTCGACTGACAGGTTTATATTCAACGTAGTAAAGTTTGTTCATCGTGAAGCAATGAAATTGACTCGTAGGTATACAAGTGTCGATAAATCCAGGTCAAAACGAGTTAACAAGAGAGAAGCTCCATTATTAGAACAGCCTATACAGGGTGCCCCGCGGCCGATGCGGAGGTGCGAGATTCCAAAAGTTATTATGAACTCGGGGCCGTGCCGGCTAATACACCATGGTGTGTGCAATATTTAGGAATGGAATTTCTACACCGGGCAATAAATTTAGCCTGGAACAAGCATTTTAGAATTTCGTGGCCTTTGTTGCATTTTAATTTCTAGTCACAAATGCTCTGGACGATTCTATTTTTACCGAGTTTCTGTGTCCAATGTATTTTTTTATGTACGAACATACATAAAAATAGGTACATAAAATTGTCATTTGTGATTTTTCCGTCAATTATGGACCAATTTTATTATTTATTTCGCTTTTATATAGAGAATGATCCCGAGGTGGTCCCATAAAAATGTTTATTTCCGAGGAATTTATATTTATCTCGTCAAGCTTAAAAAACAACATAATACTTTTAAATATAATTATTTTCTATTGAAGTGAAATCAAGGTTTTTTTTAATACCGATTTATTAAATAAATAAAACTATGGCTGTTTAACAATTGAATTATTGGTTTTAAGTTTGTGGGATTTACGAAACAATAAAGTCAATAGCATTTATTTCTTTAGGCGTACAAAATAAGCACTTTATACTATTAATTATTATCAAATACCATTATTTTAATTTTAATGTTAACTTAAATTTTTTGTCCACTAGTGGAAACCAATATTATGAGGTTATTTTATACCACAGTCAGAAAAACTAGTAGTTGGTTAAAAGCGCCTACTTTCCAAAGATCTACAATGTGCATGCCCTTGCACAAATTGAAAGCATTAGGGAATTTGGAGAAGCAACTACCCTCCTCCCCTATTTGTCTCAATGTGTCTCAATACAGTAAATGTGTTACTTAGGTACTCTCAGCTTTAATATAAACTGCTTACTCGTTTGATTTGGGTAAATTGGTAGAGTATTTTTCGCTTGCCATCCCACGACATTTGCAAGGAGTAGGTCATAGTAATTGTTTTACATATCCTTTTGTTGTATTCGTACTGTTTTGTTGTAGTGGTTTGTGTAGTGGAAGGTTGCAGGTTCAACTCCCGTCTATGTCGTTAATTTTTGAAATCCTTACAATGGCTATTTCAGGAATATTGTAACGCCAAACTGTACTTGTCTTGAGAACGCTTCCGGTATTGATATACCTGCAGATTATCTGCAATTATTTCAATTGTAAATACTTGTTGTAGTTATTTTCTATTATTTGATTATTATTTGTTGTTATAAAGAATATAAAAAAATATTGTAACTGTTTTAATTATTCTAATTCATCATGTTTTCATAAAGCACGATAAAACCGAATTTTTACCGGACTTAATAAGTAAAAAATCACTCACAACAGAACTAAAAATACCGAAACGGCGCTGATTTTTAAATCTGGCAATATTGCATGTACGCAAGGATTAGTGCCCGAATAAAAAATTAAGTCGGAAAAGCAGGCAGTAAATTATGTTTTTCCACATTTTTATGGCGGAAACGTGACTATGGCTTACATTTTTAGGCGTGGGCAAGGTGCTGGCACAACGGGATTTGTGAAACTCGCACGCTTGCTTGTATATAAAAAAGTTGGATCTTTTTGCTTGCATTCTGGTGTATGTTTTTTGGACGTTTTACTGTAACGTTCCATTTTAAAAACGAGGTTGTCTGTCTTTATCCTAACGAAGAAAATAAATCATAACTATGGACATCGAATAAGTGAATTTGTAATACGATTATTAACGATTATCGTTTAGTCATTGAATAGAGAGTTCTAATTCCCTGGTACCATGATAAAACTTACATAAGTAAACACTAGCAGCGCTAGTCATCTAATAGAAAATTGTAGAAACCTACATCGTAGGAAATAACCTTTATTTGTGCAACAAATAGGTACATTCGGGAAATAATTTCGTTAATGTCGGTCGTAAAATATTTTTTTTAAAGTTGATTATTAAAAAAATAACCTTAAATAACACCGCGATTTCCGATCACGAAGCCGCGGCGCACGCAATACGGGTATTTACCGTTAAAAGGCTTTTTATGTGCGCTGCTGGCGAAATTATCAGTTATATGAAATTTGACACGATTGACACGCGACTCCGTTTAAATTTTATACTAATGGTCGCCTCCAGTTAGGGGATATTCATTACCCGTGTGTTTTCATAACCTACCCATGTTATTATTCCTTAGAGGAATAGGTATTACTTAGTTGCCTTGCCCTACACACTGATTATATTCCGACATGTCGAGGATTTTTCCTTCCTATGCTTTTGAATGCTGGCTAAATCGACATAAATAAGTTACATACCATACCAGTATAGTTAATGAGGTTCTTTAAACCGATTTGCGTGCGTAAAAATCACGGATGAAGTAAATTTCAGTGAGAGCGTGTGTATTATTTAGCAGATAAAAATACCCTTCAAACGAAAAATTGCCGCAAAAGTTTATTCAGCTTAAAATTATTTAACAACACTCCACCGCCAGGTATTAGGTAAAATAATCGTGAATTTAATTGAATATTCGATAATAATGAGTTTGCACCGGTCGCTCCCCGCTGAGAGGTGTAATTTATTATCCAGGTGGGCCAGATTTAGCGCCACGGTTACACTGGCAATATCTATGAAAAGGATGCTGTTTAATTTATGAAAACACTTGTGTAGAGCTAGTGTATACATTTATCATGAATTTAACCTACATTGGTGTGATAAGGCCATGGGAGTTTTTAGGTACAATCAATAAACCTATCGATTTAATCGAGTCGTGATGTGTTGGTGAAAAGAAATAGCCCAAGGTTTTTTATTTTTCACATTCTTATTTAGCTTTATAGGTCTCAGCAGTAATTATGAAGGGTATGGAAAAATTTTAATACCAGGAGGTCTACTTTGAAAAACTAACGAACACATTGACACATGACGTCTGAACGCATAAAATGAAGGTCGGCCGATCCGTTCTTTCGGTTACCTTACTTTGAAAATGATTCTAACATTTATTTCTTGAAACTATTCTGTAAATCTCTCCGTGCAAATAGCACCGTACGCCTTTCTGGAGTTTCGTTCATCTTTGGACGATTTTGCGACGATATTTGCATTGTCATAGTATAGTAATTGGTTAGCAGATTTCGGCACCAGTAGTTCCGGAGATAACTCATTACAAACACACTTACTCATTAATATCCTACCTTTACAAAAATCGCTGGGTATTATAGTCGAGATAAATCTAATTTAAATGAAAACCACAACAGTTTTATCTTGACGAGCCAGCATTATTTGTATCGCCAACAAATTCGGCACCCTGTCGTCGGTAATTTAATTTGTGTGGTAATCCGGAGCTGGCCCAGCCCACCTATACATAATTCAAAACAGGCGGTATGAATGGCAGGCCGGGTATTTGTCAGGCTTATTTATGTTTTGCAGACTAGAAGTTTATAAGTAATCTTAATGGGGCCTAATTTGGGACAAAGTTGTGTTTTTTAAGGTTTTCATGACTCAATAGGAACTGAATTTGAAAAAAAAATCATAAACATTACTTATATTTCTGAAACTTCTTCAATAAGCTTTCTAGTATTAATGTCTTGTTATAAGTGTATTATTCATAAGGTTTTCCAATAAATAAAAATATTAAATATAAACTACATACTTATGTAATGTTAGCACGCCAACCCTCTTATATAAAACATGTGTTTCCTGGTCGGCAGGTAGAAAATGCCTCGGCATTAAGCCCACCCTTTGTACTCTTTGTAGTGCAATAAAGTTTTTAAATAATAATTACTTAGACGTTTTATACAAGTAAATTAGATGACACATCATCAACCTATAATAGCCCACTGCTGGACATAGGCATCCCCTAATGAGCGCCATAGCGCCCTGTCTTCAGCTTGACGCATCCAGCATCAGCCTGCAGTCATTAGCAGATCGTCATTCCACCTGGCCGGAGGGCGTAAGATGGATACGTTGACCAATATGGAATAATTATAAAATAATATTTCAAAACCTTAATAAAAAAACTAAAACCAGGGATGCAACTATAGCTAAAAACAACATTGCCAGTCGCCTAACTTGATATGAACTAGAAGACAAACTCGAGCGAGTTAGGAACTTGCTTACATTATGCTACGAGTAGGTACATTGTATGCATAGGCTTTGCTACGGAGTGCTACGAAGTGCTACGCTGCTACGTAAGTACTCGTTAAAGGTAGAGCAATAATAATTTCTGGGTTAATCTAAGGTCATAGCATAGCATGGTAGTGATACCGATAGCATGGTAATATTTGGCTCCAACTCTGAGGAAAAATTACAATAATCGTTTGAAGTAAGTACATTACATAATGTACATAATTTCTATGATAAAAAAGTATCTCTAGAGTCTAGAGATATTTTATGTCTCTAAACTCTAGAGCGTTAACGGTATTGTAAAAAGAGGTCATCACGAATAAACTTATGAATCTAAAACTTTATGTCTTCACCACATTTTAGGAACTAACCCATATAAAACCCAGTTTTGCGAATGACAGTAATAAAACATGGATTTTTACAACATATTGGGCGTAAATCCAGGCACCTGGTTATGAGTTACGAGGGCCACTTTTACAATCTACCGCAGGATTAAATTATCTCTGAAAGCCGAGATCCTTTTGTTCATATTTTTTGTAAAAATACGCGGAAATTGGGAATGTTTTGGATGACATCACAACGTTAAAGATTGCGAGACGAATATGTGTTGCTGAAAAAAGAGACGGACGGAATCATATGTAACGCTTTTGTATTTATGATTAATATTATATAATTTCCTAGACAGAAATAGAGGTTCCTATAATAAATATTAAGCTCAGCAATTTCTAAGAAAGATATAAGAAGCTATGGGTAAACATGGAGAAGAATTATTTAGCGAATTCGTGCTAAGACATCTTCCTTTGATGTTGTATCTCAAAACAAATGGAATTGCTTTGCGATAAATATTATGATGCCCTTCATAAATTGTTTTCAGAACCACTCATCTTGAATGTTTTCTACGTTTTAAATTATATATATATATATATAGGCCTCACGGCGACCCTAGACAATCACGGATTTTTTCTATCAAGAAAAAAATGTGTGTTCAAGCGACACCTCACCGCTTGCGATATTGACCCGGGCTGTTGGGAGGAGCTTGCTTCTCGTAGGTCACTGAGTTATATAGATTATATAGGTCGTAATCTAACACAAACTTCAATGTGAACACTAGCCAAGTTCGTTCAGATGGTGGCTTTACTGATAAAAGAGCTGAGATATTAAAGATAGTGCCAAATTTCATAGAAGTTCTTGATCTTAATTTGTTACTTTCTTTCATTATTTATTTGTGTCTTGGCAGCTTTATAGTCACCACATTTGTTTTAATGCTGAAAAGATTAGAAACTGCTATTAAACTTGACATCTTCTATAAGATCTCAGCTCTTTTATCTGTGAAGCCACTATCTGAACGAACAAAATTAAGTACCTATATCAGTCATCTTGTACCCATAACAGACGCTCTGACTAGCATGGGGCTAGATGATGTTGTGTGAATAATTCACCGTTATCTACGAAATTAAAAGTTCTTTATTTTCTTTAGACCTTAGGTATATAGGACACATGTCATGTCAGAAAATTCAAATTATATAGGTATAGTTCAAACTAGGAAATAAAGTCATCATTTTGTTTTTTTCACTCGAATTTTTTTTACAGCCTGGACTCATCTTCTGCTGGACCCCTAATAAACGCCTTATTGGATTTTCTCGATATTTCTATACGAATAAAAGAGTTAATTCTAATAAAACTACCTATAAGAGAAAATATAAGGCTTCCTGTTGTGTGGCTTAATGTTCCCAATATCTTAATATAGCAATTCCCAATATATTAAGCGGCCGAACTAAAAAAAACGTTTTTCAGTGAATGAAATAATAGTGATATCGGGAGTGTATACCGCAGAGGCGAGAGAACGGGGCGCAGTCGCTTGCAATTAGTTTTTACTGGCAGTAATTAGGGAGGGCCGATTGCGCACTCGTTGCTGGTCATATGCCCAACGAATGACTAGAGCTGGTATTGGAATTTGAAGGGAATTTTGATTGACGCAGGAAGAGGAAGTTCAACATTTAGCTAACACTGTTTAAATGCGGAAAACAGTTTTAATTTATGCATTAGTAACGAAAATAATAGAGATTTTTCCGCCTAAATCCAACTTCTAAGTAACTACTTAACTCCTATAAATTCACAGCAAATTGAAAAATGTAACTCCAATTTTCAATAACTGATATAAATGTCAACATACTAAGCTGTTGCCGCTTTCTTGATCATTCCTAGCTCTACTTTCACAACAGGGAAGTACCAAAAAATAAAAGCTGACGTCAGCGCCACATGCGAATTGGAATTAGCAAGAACTCATATCCACTACAGAATGAAAATATTACTTACATTAATTTTTTTGAGAATTATTTATTATTAATATAGTTCATAAAAACTATAATATGTACAGGCATATTAACTAAAGTATCTTCTGGCATGTTATTCTGTTGCTTTGTTGGTATTGAAAAAAATATGCGATAGTATTACTCGATGGTAGACCAATTTCCTATGAATTTATTGCTGAACAAGTATCTAATATGAAACTTAGGTACTTGTTCAGCAATCGGAGATATTCCAAGACTTTGGTTCTAAGAAACCATAATACTTTATCAATTTATCATCAATCGAGACAAGTAGAATCACTTGAATAAAAGTAATAAGGTAGGGAAGGTACTCGTAAGTACGGCGAAATCTTGGAAGCAACAGCAAAACATGTGTTATTTCGAACATTTCTTGCGTCGCGCGAACTTGGCTTGTACTACCAAGTATAAAAAATTAAAGCGAAGCGCCAATTTAGCATATGGAAGGTGTAATGTAATTCATGATACAAAGCGAGGCGGTGGTGTGTCCAAACGTGACGTCACGCCCGGCCATTACGACCCGGCACTACTTCGTGCTACCTACTTCCACTCGCTACTTGATATTCGTATGCTTACCCTACCACATTTCACCCGCACCGCGGCGGCGCCGGCTGCTCTTAGGATCTTGAACTTTGTTATTTCACGTAACCTTTTCCTTCCCCTGGCAACACTCCTGGCAATGCAGTGGAATTTTAAATATTTTAATCTCAACACAGTTGTTACTAAAAACATGCTACTTGATATTGTTAACCTAGTAGTTTTTTTTAATTCTCACATAAATCCTGTGCTTCTGGAAAGCAAAAAGGTCCCAAAAAGGCTGCTGGACATAGAGAGAGAGCCATAGCGCCCTGTCTTCAGCTTGCCGCATCCAGCATCTACCTGCAGCTTTCGCAGGTCATCATCCCATCAGAGGGCGTCTTACACTACGTTTATCGAGTCGTGGTCTCCACTCAAGAACACGTTTGCCCCAGCGGCCGTCGGATCTTCGCGAGATATGGCCGGCCCACTGCCACTTCAGCTTGCTAATTCTTAGAGCTATGTCGATAACTTTGACGCCCCGAGTATTACTATATTATTACTACTGACTACAGCGTTTCAATCCACTATTTTTTGAATAAAGCTTTGTTCATAAACCGGCTAATGATTTGCAAAATAAACGTTCAATGCACTCTGCTCAGCTGAAACAGCCAGCATGTAAACAAAGCTCGAGTTAACCTCGATTTTCACCGACCGCATCCCTACGTTGCGATTTTTTTTTAGTTTCGACTTGATTTGTGTAGCTGCCGCTGACTCGGCTGTCTATGAATAAAAAAATTGGTATTCGGATTTCTCTGCGGCTCCAGTGTTCGTACCGATCATTTTCTACAAACGGGAACCGTACCTAAATTTCACAAATACATTGATATTTATTTTTCATTTATGATGTTATGTCACATATAAAAAAACATAAATAATATAACAATATTTATTAGACCTTACCAGTTTTTTATTCAACAAAATGTAAAGACTTGTGATTGACTATCAAAGTACGAAATAAAGTTATCTTTGTCTTACATAGTATAAAATGAAGTCGCTTCCGCTGTCTGTTCGTTTAGATCTTTTTAAACTACTCAAATTTATTGCATTTTAATCAATGGATAGAGATGATTCAAGAGGAAGGTTTATATAATTAATTAATCACTCCACACTGGGCAGTGCATATTTGTATATACATTGCACCCGTGCGAAGCTGGAGCGAGTCGCTAGTAAATATGTTCAGCCCAAACCATAACTTGCTGCGCCCTGACTGTGTACCTACGTGTTCTTAGGTCTAAGATAGGTACCTACTCAGCTAGACTTCATGATGGTACTTTTATAAATTTGTATGAATGTGTCCAAGCTATAAATGAATATATGACTTGCTATTTTACAGTTAAACCTGTAAAACTTAACTGCTCATTATATTTTAATAGTACTTACATCAACCCATAAAAGTCACTGCTATAGGTTTGTTGACCTAAATGTACCTAGATAGGATATTTAGATATTTGGGTAGTCTATCATTAACAAATCATGAGGATGAATGTGCAGAAAAAAGAGGGCTGCTTATATTTGAGTCAATGAAATTAAGCTCATGGTCGAAGACATTATTAACCTTCTAAAGAGAATCCACTATAAAAACAATTTTAGTTGTTCTAGTGTAATGTCTTATTCAGGAACCAGCCCACACCAAACTGGCACCCGCCCACAGGTGGTAGTATTCACACAGTAACTCGTAATTAGTGGCCGTAATTGGGTCGTAGTTTGGCGTTATGACGTGTTGCCAGACGTCCCTTTTGATGTAGTTGCTACTATGATCTATTACGGAGCTAGTAGCTAGTACCTTACGGGCAGATTTCTGACAGAAATCCGACTGGAGACTTCGCGCACGTCACCAACCTCAATACGATCGCAGCCGCGAGTGGTCCATCCTGTTTGTCAGCCCCGGACCGACTCCCGCTCTTGCTAAGGCCAGTGGTTAACTTAACGGTACTCAACGAGATTCGGATACGAACTTTTCTCACGACCTTGAGATAATATTATAATTCTATTCTAGTTTCTTAAATATATATATTGTACAAGTTCTTCTTGTTTTCTTACCATATCCTTAGACTAGGAATAAAAACAAGTAGGACTGTTTCATTGGTACCTCTATGTCAGTTAGCTGGTAACTATTTAGATTCTACTCTGGCGGGCCGATTCTTCTTCTTCTTTGGCCTGGCCTTATGGCCCTTTTTCTTGTTGGCCCTCTTAGTGCTCATGCGCCACTCCGCTTGTATTAGCTCAGGGATCCAAGTGATCGGGGGCCTGGTCTTCTTTTGGCGATTTCGGTTCTGAGAGAAAGCGACTTTCTTGGTCTATATGTTCTATGCATCTGGAGGGCAGATTATCAGAGGTATTATTTATTAATATTTTAAAATAGTGAATTTTAAGTCCTAAATAACCCTACGATATTTCTTTTGAACTTGTGAATTACTGATTCTATTATATTTTTTCAACATAATTTGTGTACATTACAAATACATACATTGACTGGTTAGGCATCTCATTGAGTTCCTTGCTCTAAGTGGTACTATAATAGTACACTAATACGTACAACAATAAGTCAAATTTTCTATTAAGAAATGAGGGCTCTGGTTACAAACAGGCTGTACGATTTCTCAAATAAATGTTTAACGATTCAAACCCAGGAAATTTTTCCTTCATGTCAACAGGAGATAAAAACTCGGAGACCCAAGCAGGGCTTCTACCAAAACCCGCATGTTCACTCGACATGCAAATAAAGATTTACGAACTTGAAACATTTCGGCTAAACGTCTTTAAATTTAGTAGGAGCAATCTTCCCGGAGTACAATTCGTTATGTAGATCAGGCGTTCTTGTTTAGGTTAGGAGTCTTTGATGACTTTTTACCACATCAAGCTTTGACGAGGAACAAAAACTATACTACTGGCTTGTCTTAGTATTTCTGGTTTGAAATCCTGAATGGCATCAAATCAAATATAATTTTCTAGTTTCTGCCCGCGGCTTCGCACGCGTTGTTTTTATGGAAAGTTTAAAGATATTCTATCCCATGGGAATTGATTCATGAGATAAAAGTAGCCTATGTTTCTTTCCAGGCTCAGAACTACGTGAATGCAAAATTATTGTAAAATTTGGCCCGATGTCTTCAGTAGTTTTGGCGTGACGAAGTAAAAATCATCCATCCATACCACCATCTATCTAAACATTGTACTTAGGTATAATATTTGCCTTATTTATCGTTATACCTAAGCATAGCAAGTCAAAATTGGTATATTTTAAATCACTGTAAAATACATATTTAGTTACCTACAAATGTAACTTCAAAACATGAATAAAACCTTCCCTAAAACTAGATATCAGTATATCCGTATCTTGGATAAAATTATGACGCAATTTGTTTCTTAAACAAAAGCCTAATGATGTCGCTTAAGCACCTCAGCCTTCTAAGCCTCGTAAAGACATGAGTTCTACAACTCGCGCTTACAAGATCGCAGTTATAAAATATTCAAGACGATCTCGATTCCGTTTCACATTCACCCTGACCCTTTTTTACGATACGTTGACTATTAATGTGGTAGTTTTTCTATAAGCAAAGCGGTTTGAACTTTGCATGGCGATTGAAATTGGTACCCAACCTATAGTTGCTTTACCTCGAGTAAGTTAACCTTTTGCTTGTGTAGGTGAGAGTAGGTACTTTTTGAAGTGGTAGTTAAACTGAAATGTCACCAGGATTTATGTAGTCTCTACCTACCTATATTCTTTGCTCATAAAGCTCAGGTGCGACTCAAAGAGGCCCTCCATGTGAGTGATTGGCAGAGATAGAGGAAATTAAAATTAAAATGCAGAGATATTTTCCTGTTGGATGATCAGAATATTTTCCACGAAATTATCGAAATAGGAACGCAGTCCTCTTTCATGTGGCAACATTCGAAGCATCTGGAATATGTTTCGTGTACGGAAGAGTCTGAAAATTATGTGAATTACCGAATTCTTGACACGTGAATTCCATAAACAATCATGTAGGTACCTACTAGGTTAGTGTGTAATTCTCAGAAGTAAGTACCTATATTGCCTATGGTCAACTTATCGACAAAAACATAGGTAATCATTAAGATCAAACTAGCTTACCTTACATACTTACATTTTTTATCTATCAAAAAAATGAAAAACTTTTGAAACTCTTAACATCCATTTTTTTGTAGCCGCACGCCAAAAGAATATCTGTCAGGCGTGCATCGTAAAGTAGCCAGCTTAATATAAGGCAAGTGACTGCAAGCATACATTGCGTATAATTTGTATAAAGCTTTTACAGCCTTGTGCCATATGCGACCAGAAGTTTTGCAATAAAATGTTTGATATTGCTTGCAGTTTCTTGTCATAAAAGCACTCCCTTCTTTGCCCCTGGGAAAGGCCTTATTTTTTGGAAGTGGGGCATATTAAATAAGGGGGTTGGTTTGTAAATTCAAATGATGGCTAATTCATTTTCAATTTTAATCGAAACGGTAAGGGATCCGTTCAAGGGTTCTTTTAAATCAAAAGTGGCTGAATCAGGTGGGTTCAACTGGATTGAAAAGTATTTTTTACACTTTCTGGTTACCTCCCTACCTATTTACATTGCTGAATCCAGAGCTTACTGTGTTTTTAGAGGTTTTATTAATAATATGATTTTAAATAGGTGTATTTTAGGATTTTAATACGACAAAGTATAGGTATAAGCTATTCTCAAACAATCCCTTATATAAATTAAGTTGCAATTGTATTAAGCGCCTGCCTCTTTGAACTGGCAAACCAATTAATTGTAACAGATCAATGAATCAATTAGTAACCAAATTAAACATCACCTTAACAAGATAGCTGTAGAACTACCTAGGTATCGTATAAAACGTAGATTCAATTTCTCATTCCCTTTCCTCTGAACGAAACAGTGACCAGTTTGTAAATATTTTCTTCCTTGTTAAGATTGTTTATAAATAGGTAAAACCCCTATTCAGAGCTTTTGTGCTTACGAAATTCAATATTTAATTTCCAAGACTTTCCCAGGAAACGTTTCCGTAGAGGCGTATTCTGACTTATTGTATTATTATGAAAAGCGGAGATTCTTCAGCTGCCATGTTTTGGTCTAAACATTTTCCCCTTTCATAAACTCTTCTCAAAGTTTTTCTGTTGAAATTGAAGATGGTTCTTTTCGTCCACCGACACTGCACAAGCTTCCAATACAAACCAAATAGTACCTCATGTCATCGTAGTCATCTAGTTCATCATTATCTTAACACCAAAGCTACTCCTCGCTACCTATCACCAAGGAGACCATGGGACCAGATATTTTAATCAGTTTCTGGTCTGGTACAGACCAAAATGAACAATGGTACAGATTAAAATATCTGTATATATGATATTATAGATGATATTATATATATATATATTATAAATATTATATATGATGGTATATATTATAGATGATATATGATCTATGATATATTATATATGATCTGTATCTCATCAATATCTCATATCTCATATTCATCAATATCTGCAACCTGACTTCACCCACTAGTGGACGAAGGCTAGCTTACTCATGTGCCATTCTTTACTCCTGATTAAAATCAACCTGTTTTCATATGTATTTTCTAATAAATTTTTTTGCGTAATTGTAGGTTAACAAAAGTAAAGCAGGGTACGATTCAAAGTAATAAAGTTATTTAAAGTTAAGACTCTGGTGTGAAATGGCTGAGAATTCCACTACTTTAAGTAGTGCAACTTTTGCTATTTAAACTACAGTTGAGCAAGCATTTTAAACTTATGTTTAAGTCCTTTTAGTTAAGTTGTTTCAGGTGGTCCTAACTAATTTATAGAGAAAAGCTGAGGAAGAGAGAAAAATGGAGGATTTGCAAGATACAGCTTTTTGGTAGTAATACTTATCAACTTTTACTCGAGGTCAGAAAAATACATTTTTCGAATACCTACTAGATAAGATCTTATCGACCAGGTGGGATGACGACTTGCGAAAGACTGCAGGTCGATGCTGGATGCGGCAAGCTGAGGACAGGGCGCTATGGCGCTCATTGGGGGAGGCCTATGTCCAGCAGTGGACTGATATAGGCTGATGATGATGATGATGATGAAGATCGTATATAAAGCCATAATGCTTTATATAAATTCTAAATATAAATCAACGTACTGTTTGTTTGATCCATCCAAGATTTGAGCTCATAGAAGTTTTATATGTTGCTGCTAAGATATCTTAAATAAAATATTCCCGAACAAAACTCATACGAGACCAATGAAACACTGAATCATTTTACTGAAAACCATATGAGCTAGTTCGTCTCTATTAAGTTTGATGTCAAACTCAATAGAAACGAACTAGCTCGTCGCAATTATACAAATAGACCCCTGTTATTCCAGTTAGGAAAACTAGGTCATCTAGAAATTTGTATGGTTAGCTCAGAACTTTTCTTTTTGATAATATGATAAAGTTTCACTTGAAGAGTGAATTGAGAGCGTAGGTTTATTTTATACCTACCGTCGTTTACTCCTGTATTATTAATGGTCACTACCTACCTATGGGTCTTCATATATGTAGATAGAGGGTACTAAAATAATGGATGAATTAAAACATCATATTTGAGGATGAACTCAATTTTATTTGAATTAACAATGACGTCTCCAATGCCACAATACTCAATGAAGTAAGAAAAGAAAAGTAATGAACATCTATAAAAGTTGTAATAATGATATAATTAAGCTAAATTTATCACTATTTTTACAATGTCATTATGTTTTTTCTTAAACCACAATAACACTTTACCTCTGCTCTAAAAGCATTAAATAATCCAAGTCACACAAATCTAACAATTAATTACCTACTAACTATATAAGTAGTTTTGTATGTTTTATATTTTGCTCCATATACAAATAAGTTTGCATCGACGCACTAAACATTGTCACGAAATTAAACATTGTCATTTAATACTGAAACCGAAGCGAAACGTTAAAATAAATTTGGTAATCAAGCCATACATTAAAATGATAATAAGTCTAGGTACAGATAACAATAAAATTAAGATATAACCACTATAGCGATAAGTAAACAAATGGAAACTTGCGCGACACTACTCGGGCACTATGCGATGCGTGATGCGACCACCTGATGATAGCTGATCGCGAAACACAACCAGTACTCTACTCATCGACAATACAAAACAACACTTAGCAGGTATTTTATACTCCAAACGATTATTTTGTCTTCATTATTTATATTCATATTGTATCTCTTAGAATATTTATTTTAATTAAATTTATTAGGGGCACAGAATTGATATGTTTCCGATGCACGGCGTTTGTGTGATACCGCTTCACTTAACCTACGTTGCAAGGCGTCGCTACACCCCTAGCCCTACTCTACCCTATCACATGCGAGCCGATGTCACGCGTCTCTACCTACTGGCGACGACGATCCAACCATCTACACGATTTCACAGTAAACGTTATCAAAATATCGCTTTTCAGGTTTTCGATATCTCTTTATTATTAAGTAGGTATATTAGTTCGTTATTTTATAAATTAATCGACATTTCAAGCGAAAAAACATTAAGAACAAGGGAACGCAGCAAATAGCGAAGCAAAAAATGTCGTAAACAAAAATTGGGATGCATTTAGCGTGACTTTAGCCAATTATAGGTAAATATTACATAAGTATAGTAATAGACGAGAATACAGAAATAACGTCTCTATGAAACCGCTCTTTACTTCTAATTACACATTAAATATTACACGATGATATGTATCGAGTAGTCCCGCAAAAGGTGACGTAGCCGTGTCCGCAGCCACTGGACGTCTCTTACTCGCTATCTACGGTTGTTGGACGGAATCATGGCGGCATCGGCGTCCTTCGCACGCGACCGCACGCCAACCCATGCACGCGCCATCTTGACATACAGCAGCGCACGAAATGGCGGACGTAAACTATTCGCGCTAAACAATATGTTACAGTTATCCAGTGCCTTCAAAGTTAACGAATTACTTGCATTTGAGAAGAGAGCTTAACATTGTTCGTCGTTTGCCTTTCAAGCCACCAGATACTGTGTATAGCAACAACTGAAAAGAAAAAGTAAACTTTTCGTTGTATATTTTGATAAGCGATCGAGGACGCCGCACGCCGGGGGTATGGGAGATCACTACTACACGTTATACTATTACTTACATACAAAATAGCATTATTATCGAATTAAATAAGTAAACATTGACTTAGCTTAACTATTAGATAAAACTGACAATTCATTACGAATAAACAATTGTATATTTAACAGACTATAATATTTGGAATTTAGAAGTGTCGTTTAACTTGTGTGCAATTAAATAAATGTTTCTGATAAATCTATAAGACATATGTTATCGAATTTAAGAGCTCGAACGAAGTAGTGTAATTGATTACTGAAGACACTGAATAAAGTTTATTCAAATAAATAATATAAGGAAATAAGTGTTTTGTGGATAACGGTGTATTTACTTATCATTACGATTGTGATCTGTTACCTTTCAGATGCAGGATTCCAATAACGAATCCTCACATCTCTTGTAAAAGATAACAAACTTTCATAAAATATTGAATTGAATACCACAAAAGAAACAATGTCCTACAAAATATAAAGTTTGGTACGGTTCGAGGTTAGTATTAAAATTATGTATAATTCATTTATCTTTGGTCTATGCGCCGTGAAAGCGCTCGGTTCACTCTGATAGTTACGATTTCTATAAACAACGTATAAAATTTTGCTAAGTCAAAAATTGACGAAATTTCTATTAATATTGACTAAGAGATTTCATAAGAATTCACATGCAATACCAACGGCCACCGATAAATAATGGTCACGCGGGTACCTCAACAGATTCTGTCGCGTCAAGATTATAAGTTAACCCAAATATCCAAAACCTTATCTTTATAGCCTAAGCGGGGATTTTTTTTTACTTTTTTTCTATAATTTTTACATGTTTACATCAGCAGAATACGTCACTAAATACTTATCAATAACATTAAGTTTTCATTTTTGGTTTATTGCTATGTCGCACTTTCTCTACTGTACTTCTCATCGCCCCGCGCAGAACACGAAGGTAACTAAGTAGGTAGTCTGTATGCGATAGTCAACTAGCTAAAAATAAAAAATATATTAATCTTTCTTCCGATTATCCTAGTTTCAGTAAATTTAAATTTAATTACATTGTTTCATTATTATGTATGAATAACTTTCATGTTATAGTAATGCAACTATGCTCATTCTCTACAATAAATACCCTTATCTAATATTATTATTCGCCTAAGGATTACACAAAAGTAACTACTAAGTTTAAATTAGATTATTACCAAAAAGCTCGTCAAAGCATGCAGATAGGTAGTAGAATAATTGTTTCTATTCAGCGTCTCAGCGCTGGGATCGCCGAGTTATTAATTACTATTCATAATAATTAATATATTGATTACATTTAAATTATTTAGTGTCATAAGGCCAAGGCTAAATTCTCGCAACAAGACTGAACGGGTCTCGTTGTCGCATCGCAATCAGAGAACTGCAAACCAATACAGAAACCATTCAAACAATCAAGGATAAAATGTAATCACAAATTTTGGAATAGTTATAGAAAATTTTAGGAAAACTTTTCACAAGGCACAAGAAATTTTGGTGTAACACCTAATAGATTAGAGATAGCAATAATTAAATACGATGCGATTTGTGACGTTCAGTGATGTACGCACTCCACAGCGGACTTCCGAGGGCCGCCTCTATCGGCAACTCCGAGCGCGGCTTGCCACGGCTGTTTGTTGTGCAGCAGTGCCGCGCTCTACCAACATCGAAACAATATCGCAAGACCAACACAGGTGTGCCAGCTTTAACGAGTGAGAGTACATTATAAAATTACTAAGAAAGTAGATAAATATAATTTGAAATACAAGTGAAATTCATTTAATACGCTAATATTACCGTGGCTAAAACAAAATGGTCTTTATAATTACAATACAACTTCATTAAATAATCAACTTGAAACATTATTTAACAAAACGTAATCTTTCTATGAAGGGCACCTTTGGTTTTTAGCTTACTCGAATGAGACATTATCCTAAATGTTTATTCTTCTGATATTATACTAGATTCATAACAAATCGTCTCTGTATACATCGGCCTTGTAAAAATAATTACACATTTTTTCTCGTTCAATAAGTTAGTTGTAAATAAATCTTATAATACACAATAAATGAATAATATTAAATAATTAATGTTCACATTAAAAAGGAAAATTAATATTAATTAAGAAATTATCAACGTAAACAATAAACCTGGAATGTTAATAATACGTAACTCTTGCTAAATTTGGTATAAGGCTAACACCACTCTCCTTTCACAGTCGGTGAACTAAACAAAAGGAGGAGACAGAGTATTTCCGTGTTTTATACCAATGTCATTTCGCGTTACAATGCTAATGAATCTTGATCCTTGAGAAGTGTCATTGGTATGCGTCACAGTGACAGCATACTCCGTCTCCTGTCGGTTGCGCTCCGATGCGGTACAGAGGATCAAGATTGCGCGTCCCTCAGTTAGCTGCTTGTCAAGTGCCGAGAGCCACGAACGAACTAATGTTGTTCGCCCTCTTCTCCGTTTTTGGCTCCCTGTTAATAAAAAAAAAATAGTTATGTAGGTATTTATGTAGGACTTATAAAACATTTTAAAGGACTTTTATATAGGTTTATTTTCATTTTTATCCTATTGATCTTATTTGATTACTCAGGCGTGACATGTTGTGCAAGGTGCATTGTGAGCTGCGTTGTTGTGAGACATGACGATTTATAAAATGCCAATCTTAGTGACACTAATTAATTAATTAAAAAAATATCGTGTTCTGTTCGGTACACCTAATGCCATAATAATGAATCAATCAATGAAATTTTCATCAATTCTTATAAATGAATTCATGAAATTTATATATTTCTTGATCATTATCAAGACGACATTAGATGTAGAGCTTTCAAATTGGGCGTTTTTATCTATTTTTGACTGTATAATAAAATGCGAAACATAATGCTCGATGTTAGATAATTTAATCCTCATTTCTATTGAGATAAAGAACGTTTTTACAGCATCAGCAACATGGGCCTATTAACACTGCATATTTCGATTAACGAAGCACTAAAGAAAGAGGACTTACATTATTAGGTATATTTACTCGTATAATCAACACCATGATATGGGATATGAAGGTCTATTGAGAAAAAGAGAGGGAGACATTTACACAAAAACGCCCAAATTGCAGCCAAAAAAAAAAAACGTGCTCGTGCATACTTCATGTGCGAGAATCCATCCGTTGTGGGCCACCTTGCCGTGCCTCGCGTATTCGAGGTGTAGCGCGCCCTCCGAGCTGAGCAGCAGCGCCCCTTGCAGGCGAGCCAGGGCAGCAGCGGCGTCGGCGGCGCTGGCGAACTCCACGAAGGCAACGGGCCCGCTGCTGCCGCCGTTGCTGCCGCTCAGCAATCGCAGCCGTGTGTACCCCGGGCAGCTGCGCGGAATACATTTGCTACTTCTCTATCCGTACCCCCAGTGTGACATGTTTTTTACGTTTGATAAATACTCCACGCGTATCTGTTTGGTTTATTATTACTGACTTTTGTTACGTTAAAGCATCCAAACGGTTGTGATTTGAACTTTATAGGCCGTTTGCCCCTGATTTAGCTAAATGCTCGAGACATGTTTTTAACTTAAATTGTAATTATTTTTTACGTGATTTCGGCAAGAGTTTTTTAATTTTAATTTACATAAGTTTCTTGAACTATATAGATATATGAATATATACATATAGTTATATTAATGTTGATATTATGATTTGACAATATACTTTTAAAATGCCCAACGTTGGCTAAACAGAATTTCAGTCCCAAAGACACTTTCATTTCATGCGCTACTGTTTTGAACAATCTTTATTAAGCCTCAAGATTTTTTTGTATATTTGTTGTATCGACTTTTTATGAAATCTATAAAATTATCGAGCACAAAATTTTCATGTAAAATGTTTTTCAAATAACTCAGGGTCAAATACTCTCAGTTATTGTTTGACGTTCACTATATAAAAGATACTACAAACAGACTACAATGGCTGACATAGATTTATTTTATGCTTTCAATTAATTTAATGTAGCTTTTGCGTGCTAACGCTGCCCCATTTAATCAATAAGGTCTATTAATATTTATTACGTTTCGGAAACCAATTTATTTGACAATTATTACTTTATGGCTATTGTTTCACCGTGGCTCTGGTATCGAGTTCTCGCGTTATCCGTAGTTTGTGCAAAAATACTTGAACGAAATAAAAAAGTGCAACATTTATCGGTCACTTACAGGTGTGGACATACATAGAGTGATTACGTCGACGTGTGGTGTTAAAGTGCTCAGTACGGCTAACGTGTGTAATATGTCATGCTTGGTGGTACGGATGCAGGCAGCCTCTCTCACAAACACCAATCATAAATCCAATTAAACTTGTCGTTTGTGTGAGGGACCGAATAAATAAAAGTAAAACATAAAATTAAAAATTCCATCCAACATTTTTAACAGTCTGCACTGATTTTTTTGTGCGATATGCACTGGGAAATAGAGCAATTTTGCTTATTCCCTTTTGTGAACTAGGCAGTAGAGTTCATTTTTTTGTTGTGCGTGATCATGCTCATAACATTGTGAAGGTTTTTGATTGAAAGTGTTTGGTTTGAAACTAGTGTTGGCAATAAAAAGTATAAGCTGACTGCAAGAATGATCCAACTTACTACTTTAAGTTTGCGTACTTCTCGTAGAGGCAAGCTATCTTTGTTGCTACGAAGCGTAGCATTATGGCTACGGCTCACCCAAGAATTTGATATAATGTCAACTCTTACTCAAAATAACGAATTGTGGGAATTGTATTTATTTCAGAAATATCTAAAAAATCTTATTTTTTAAGATGTCTCAACCAAACCATTCCATAAATAACCAAAACATTTATGAATTTATTCTCACATTAAGAACTCACTTATTGATTGAAGGTCGTTGTTAGATATTTTGAGAACACAAAACATTTATCGGATCATGATTCATGAACAAGGCTCTAAAGATCAAACGATAGAAAAAAGTTTGTTATAGTTTTTCATTATGTAGCTGACAGCTGTCGTAGCCGTCGCGGCGTATGAATCGATCCCTACACCTCGCCCCTGGATGTCGTAAGAGCCGACCAAGGGTACTTGCCTATATAATACACTGCATGCGAGATTACAGTGCAGTTCCAGTTCCCTTATTTAGAATTAGAATCCTCACCTGCTGAATATCTCCTTGAGTTCATGCTCGGAGACGAACTGGCCGAGGTTGGCCACGAAGAGCGTGGAGCAGGGTGGCGCGGGGTGGCCGTGGCCGGCGGGGGGCGGGGGGTGCGCGCCCGGCGAGCCCAGCGCCGGCGCAGGCAGCACGCACGCGCCCAGCGTCAGTGGAGACTGGTAGGAGAACTAGGGAGGAAGCAAACTCTTATTTACTGACCACCACTCTGTTGTGGCAATAAAAAGTTTCTCTATCTCTAAGAGATAGAGAAACATAACATAAAAACAGTTAAAATTAATCGACCAGCAGGTATAGAGACCTGCTGGTCGATTAATTTTAATTTTAAATTTTTTTTTGGTCGGTTATTTTGAGAGGCTGCATTTTTACAACAAATAAAAATCAATGAACAGCAAAAACAATATGAGTGAGACACTGTCACACAGCTGTCGTACTGCCGCGAGGAGGAAAAGGGATGTTTCTATCGAGTTTGGATACCCAGTTAATTTTACATGTACATTGATAAATAAAAATACCCAGTTAATGTTACATGTACATTGATAGATAAATTGAAAAAAAATAATATTCATATGATAAATCTGGACTCTAAGTGCGGATATATGTAGGAGTACCCATACCATACCATGATATATCTGATAACTAGGATCTACATATATTTAAAGCTTCTTTAACGAGAAAATAATTAATAGCTAGTCGCTCGTCGGCGGTGGACTGACGCCGTGGCGGTGGCATAGGATAAATAGTGTCACCATCAAAGTGAACTTAACTAGGAACATGTACTTACGTGGTGTGGCCTATCGGCGGCAGCTAGTCAGAGATAGGAGCGCACTGGTGCCATCTGTGGGTGGATGGCGGGGTGCACCAGCCCGTGCGAGAGAGTCGGCAGCTCGCCGCCGTACGCCAGCGGGTGGTGCCACAGCTCGCCCCCGCCCGGGAAGAACGGGCTCGCTAGGTCTGAACACGAACACACGTTATACAATCCGAACACTCCCTAGCCGCATCGTGTGTCATCTGTAGCTAGTATTATTTACAATGTGCTTCTGGACATGTTTTCACGGTCACTATCGTCGTTTCAATTTACTCGTCGTTAGTCTGAAAGCTTGGCGTAGCCGGGTGCAAGATTTGACTATTTTAATATTAAATCCCCAACTGGATAAACCCAAGATGTACTGTGTTATCATGAAAACATGTAATAGACAAGAGTGGTAGAGAACCCGAGAGATCAATCGATAGCTTCGCGGAGCTAGGCCTTGCGTGGTACGTGTAAGCGATCACAGATACTTTGCCCTACGCGTTCGCTCGACGAGCCCCTCCACTAAAGTTTCACCCCCCCCCACCTATTATCACCAGGTGTTTGGGCAGCAAAGTTGTGAAAAGCGTCCTGTAAACTATGAAATTGTTGAACATGTAATCTTTTGACGCAGAGTTGCAAGCTTGCTGAAAACGTAACGGAATTCCAATAACGCTGGTCTCGCAAGAGAAACTATATGACACAAAAGGGATAGCTTATACACTTATATGGTATCTATATCAATACACACTAGCGTTACGGGGTTTGGGCAAGTTTAATTTGCTGGTAAACAATGAAACTAACGAGGGATCGGACGGAGTCGACTAGGTTTCCATTGTGTACAGGACGCTTTAAGGTCACCGTTGAGGGTCGTGAGGCGGTTTTTGTGTGTGGGTAGGTGTCGGGTACGTCGAGCGCGCGCCGGGCGTGTGTGCGTTGGCGGTACTTACGTCCAGTGAGTGGGTGCATCAATGCGGGGTGTGCAGCTGGCGCGGCTGTGGCAACTGCCGGCTTCGGCTTGCTGACCTTCGTGTTGCTTTTAGCGAACTCCAGCCGAATCGTTTGTGGCATGTCGGGGTCGAACCGGACGCCCTGCTGTGAACAGCCGCGAGCGGTGCGGCGCTCCGATATAATGACGATGGAAAGATCGGACGGCAATGCTCACGCGGCGGCGAGCCGCCTTCCGCGGAGATTGCGGGCCATGGGCGCAATAAAGGTTAAATAAATAATATGAACTGAACTGAACCCCGAGAGCATAGAGTAGATACTTGACAAAATTTAGTAGCTTTTTAATTCTGATAGAACAGTATTGAATGTATTTGAATGTCTTAGGTCCGCGCCTGCGCCTGCTAGGGTGACGGAACACAGTGCTCGGGTTGTGACATCAAAAACCTGTCAAACAGTGACATGCATTGCTTATTTACACCGAATCGTAGCTGCACGCACGGCCACGGCGCCGGCTTCGCGGCCCAACTCCGGCCGTTCGATATGTGCATGGGTTTAGCATAACTTACGATGCGGTTACTCGACTTAGGAAATGTTATTCCAAGTTCTACAATGAGAGTATTACTATAGTGCTCGTTGGCTGTGTTGAGGCATGTGATGAGAAGAGGTTTAGTAACACCGTGCGTTTACATGTTTAGTATTTACAATAGCTTGTCAACCGATAGAAGTATCTCAGTTGATTGAGATATTGGATTGCGCTGTAGTTTAAGTACCCTAACGTACTGTGTATCGAAGCCAGTCAAGTTAATTAGGCGATATAATGTGTACGTGATCTGTATATCGTTACTTATATGCTGTGTTTTTAGCTCTGTGGATATATTCCCAATCGAACACATTATTTTAATATTCGATAAAATTCTAGACGAATCATTTATTGGGTTGAATTTGTTCCAATTCACTGAACCGTAATATAGGAAAGCGTTTATTGAAAATATTGGATCAAATTCCAAACTATACATCTAAATCTTAGTATATTTATTGATATTAATACTTGGAATTGGTTAATGTGGATATAAATGACTGAGTAGGGATACCAACCTGAAGATCTTGCTTGGCCGCCTCTGCGCCGGCGCGAGTGTGGAACGTAACAAAGCCGACCGGCTGCGAACATTTCAATGTTTATATTACATCATTTCAGTATCTTTAGGAGCAATGAGAATAAATTAAATTATTATTTCCGCATGAACTCACCGAAGCCGTTTTGCCGTTCTTGCTGGTAACCTTCAACAGGGAGCCTTCATAGCCCTGCAAACAAAACATAATGGTTATTTAACATTATCTAACTAAACAATCCGTTCCAGCTAACTTACACACATTAGAGGGAAGTTATAAAGACTTTGTACGCAGTAAGGGAGAATTACCCAAATTACCCGTCGTGTCATCCGTGTCATAGTGAAATTCAGATTATACGGCGAACTGAAAAATGGTTCTACACGGAGCCTGGCACGGGCGTAGCACGCGATCGGCGTTCCCTCGGTATAACTTCGAGCACCTTTATGTTTGTGGTGCCGTCCGTACCAGCCGGATCAAGTTTAATCCCCCTTATCGACAGACAAAATCGATTCAATCCGAATATTACGAATCGGAGCATGACATTTGATATTTATGTCGCTGTAAACCGAATCGAGAACTTCTAGTCTCGTCGCGTGCCGGAACCGATGCTGTTTTATACCTTTTATATTTTCCTTGTCAATGTTTAGTGTATTGTACGAATTTTATATGACTGAAGGGACGTTTTATGTTGTTTATAAGAAGATGGAGCAATATATGGCATGTGTCTTAGTTTTGGTATATTACCTCATATGCTCGAAATAGAAGATATAACTCCCGTGGCTTCGCATCCATCGGCAGCCCGCTCACGAATAGTGTTCGCACCTGAAACAAAACAGACCGTAGGTTAGTTATTGATATTATGGGTAAGTATTTCCCAGAGCCCTTAATAACAACGTTTAATTTTACAAGAACTTACGAACGAGTTCAACTCCGATTTTAAAGTTTTCTTTTCTTTATACTAAGAAAATCTGTTACGTTTTTGCTAAGGAGATCTTTCGTTCTTTAGTATTTTATGGGGCAAATTAATTTGTCCAGTGTATTTAATGAAATAAAACTGAGTCGAGTCAGTAAATGCGACGCGATTTGCCGAGTGCTGGAAATGGAGATTGATAGCTGGTAACTCTGGCATTAGGCGACGCCATCTTGTTGTGTGCTTAATTTATGCGTCTGAGTTATTTTTATTGTAATTTTAATTAGCATCATTGTAATGACGTAATGGGCATTTTATCGAATTAGATGAGACTTTTCGGAAGTTATTCGTATGCTCGTAATAAATACAGATGGTTTAGAATAAGGGATCGGATATATCAAGTTTTAATAATGACAAAGTGCAAGTTTGATTGTTTGGAATGCATAATTATGCTTAATTCGCACCGTAGCTGTAGCTACGTTATGCTTAGTCGGGTGGTGTGTGTTCCGCCCTTATAAATATTATATTTTATCGGAGCTCCAAGCCCGGTCAGTGCTAGAATGTCGGACCTTTATGTCGACTATTTTCCGGTCCAATGCACGGGAATTTCAAGTTTCATAGATAACGCTATATTTTTACAGCGTCAATTTTTAATAAAAGTTTCTTGCTGGATTCCATCACAGATTAAGTGTTGATTTCAGTTTGGTATTGGAAGTAACATTGTTAGGCTACGTTGTATTTGTTTGGCCATGCCTTTTTGCCCTTTTAGCCTGGATCAATCTGTCTGGTCTACATTTACAAAATTTGCCACAAATACAAATTATACATCTGTTTACATACATTACTTGTATGTAAACAGAGTACTCCTTAACTTTGACGAACGACAATAAAATATATATACATTGAAATAAATATATTAAAATTTATATATGATTATATATACATATTGTTTATATATTTATAAATTATTACCATCTTAGTTGATTAGCTTAGGTCAGTTACTTGCTTCCTCAACATTGTGTATATTATGACGAAATCAGTATTCCGTAAAAGACGGCTGTAAAACATAGAGCGAGATATAAGTGTCAGTGTCGGGCCCACCTCGTATATTTCACACGGCGAGGCCACGTCCGGTCAGTTTGAAAATGCCCCACCATGTCCACCATTTTCCGGTCGGTTGCCCCCGAATCCCTACGCCTCGCTATTGAGTTATGTTCCATACTCAGACGGGAGAGAGCGAATAGCTGGCAACACTCCGCGGAATGTTCGTTTTTCCCGATACCTAACAATGTTACGCGTGGGTTATTTTCGTTTTTGTTTTATGATGTTTTGTCAACATTTTACAAAAATATGTGCCTTGTATACACCAGTATCATGGAAAAATATGCAACATAAAATGGAACAGACTCCACAGTTGTTGACCAAAGTAGTACAAATGGGAGGGTTTATGAGTGTGACCTTGTTGTGTTTGTACATAATATCAGCACCTGAGTTTTAGAGGAATCATCGGTGTTTTTGTTTATCTTATACAGCTTTTTATGTTTCGACATTCAAACAACCCATTCAACTGTTTTCAAAATCCCGAAGAATATCAAAAGTTTTTTTTTTTTTTATCAAAGTTCGCCATAATAAGTTAACATAACCTTAGACAATAGTGAAATATTAATTTATCGTCAATTTGCCTCGAGTAACCGACTTGTTCTAAAGTGGGGCATCTACGCTTTCTCAACTATGAAAGCGAGATGAACATCTGATCTGTCCAGGGAGGAAGATAGTATCTGCGCTGACATTAATGTGGCTCTGGAAAATAAAATATTTTACTTGGCTCTGGGGGACGGGTGAGAATGTTTTAGTGGTGTATCCAATTTTCTTGAGGCATTAAGTTTGACGTTAGAAGCGTTTGAATTTTTGCGATATTTTTTTTAAGTTTCTACTTTACTAACTTTTAAAAAAGTAAGTAGGTAGTTTAGGAAACCAAAAGGGGCTGATTCTGGATCCCGATGGGATCAAGTTTTTTCAACGATTTTTGAAATTTAATGTTTTCTGATTTTATTTCTCTAATGGCTAGTACACATGTTATACGTATACACACTTTTACCTATATTATATTGCTCAATATTATTGAAATTTTAAGTTTTTATAGATAAACTTTTTATGGAACTTTTTAGTTCTGTTTGTATTCTCCAATATTTCGGCACAGTTTCATGCGCCATGATCACGGAATAACTGAAGGCACTGCGAGTTCGTTTTCATGAGCAGATATACCGATCTACCCTCATTTTCTGTCTTTTGCTACGAACGTTACCACTTACAAATCAAATCATGGTAAATATCCCGTTTTAAATCACTTTAGTGTGTAACCATGATAGTTTCAGAAGTTTTACTGTTTGTTTTCATTTCAATACGGAGATATTTTTTTACAGTTAGTTTCATCATCATTGATTTTTTATTGACTAGTTTAAGTAAATAATATATTTGACTATAATTATCATTTTGTAATAGGCTTAAAGTCGTTCAAACTAAAAAAATTAATTAAAATGACTTGACAAAGATATCATATTTGTTTTTATACAAGTGGAAATGAAACTATCGAATTCTATACTGCGTCCACACCCTCATAAATCAACCTGGTGCCGTTTCACTCGCGCCGACTTAATTTAATATAGTCGATTGATTGGGCACTTGTTAATCGCAATACCGACGCACGGGGTAGTTCGTAAATAAGAACGCACAAGCTTGTCAGTCTGTGTTTAATGACAATCATCATTATCATCTTCATCAGCCTATACAAGTCCACTGCTGGAAATAGGCCTCCCCCAATGAAGTTTTCTCTGCTCCTAATCTTCTCACTTTGTTCATCACTACTCCGAATCGTCTCGCTCTTTTTTGAAATTTTTTGGTACCTACATTATATAGCGAGATGTGGCCATGTTTTAAAATTGACTCCGCAAGCGATAAACTCGGTCAGAATTTTCACCTTTGTGATCCAATTTTGTACGTGTTTGCTTAACAAGCTGCACGTAAAATGTTATAGGTATACTGACTATAAATAAAATGCAAAAATAAAGGTGTATTCACACGATCGATCGCCAGCGTGAATGTGCATCGAGCCGATTGAAGCGGATGCGCCTGGGGCACTGGGAATTTATCACATCGTGTGTACCTTCTCTTCATACCTAAGTTATAACGTACAACCTCATATCTAAGGAACATAGTTAATGTTTGCTACGCGAGTATGTTTTTTTTCATCTTCCTCTGTATTTAGAGGAAGAAAGCGATTCACGACAAATGATCATCTTATTCAAATCAAAGTCAAAAATACAGAGAAAATTAACGAGACCTGTTGACTATGGTGTGCATTCAGCTAGTTTTTAAAAAAAGTAAAAAACAAATAAAAAACCTTTAAAAGCACTCAAAAAATAATAAACTTCACCCAGTAAAAAATAATGCAAATGGAAAAAGCGTGCATCAAACGAGAACATAGGTCAAACACAAACGTAATCCCATCAAATTGTTACAGGCTGTGCCAAATGAATTTAGTATAATGTTCATAATTTTAAGAACGGAGCAAAGTAGTAAAGAAAGTTAATTTTATACAAGCTCCGAAAAAAAATAAAAAAAATTACGAAAATATCCGAAGATATTACTTTAAAATCAGACCAACGTAGCAAAGTTGAAACATTTTCATTTGATAGTCACCAAGCATAGCAAAAATTACGCAGACACCTTTTAAGTAAAAAAAAAAAAACTTAGTTCATCCGGAAGCTACGATGTCACTGACGAGATAGACACGTCAAACTATCACACACACGTGTAACATATCATATCAATTCAACATTAAAATTCCTTTAATTCTGTAGGCTATCAAAATAAGCACTTAGACAAGTCAAATTTAAACTTTAAATTATAATCAAATAAGAAATAAGGTGTTTTTGATAATTCATTTATTTTTTATATCCACTAGTGGAAGAATGTACCACAAGTTGCATAATCTTATTGTACTTGTCAGCTTATTTTTTTTTTTTTGCCAATGTTTATAAAAACTTTACCTACCTATGTACTGTGTGTTTCAGAAGCCAATAGTTGTGTATATCTCTATAATTTATTGAATAATAAAACTCTTTTATGTCGGGGTGCACAAAAATCAAGTGACAATGTAGATACTGGGGAATGTTGATGTTGTTTTTTTATTAAATCCATTAAAATGGGTTTCCTTTTCCACCTGCCCGCTTGATTGAAATTGGTAAAGGAAAAACCCGCTTTGTTGCTATGTTTTGCTTGTATTTCGCGTTTGGTTCTGCAGCCCACTATTATCAAGAATGCGGTATCCGACAAAGCAAAGGTATAAAAACTCTATTACGTCGAAAGGACATTTGTTGATGACATAGACGAGCAGAAAGAGGGGCAGTTGCCTCGTCCGATTCCTAAAAAAAGGGCTACTTTAAATACTAAACAAACCTTATGCTGTCCACGAATTAAAGGTTTTTGAGGTAAGGAATTTCCCTAAAAATTTTAATATAGAAGAAATGTAGGGTACTGAATAAACTGTTAAAAAAAAGGGTTTGATGTTATTAAAATCATTGCTACAAAAACTTCTAGTCTTCTAAACCTTAACATTGGCATTTGTATCTATTAGAAAAAGCTCAGTGGTAAAAATCCGATACTCAATAATATATTTAAAGGGAAAAGTGTATGTTTTGTTCTATTCCTGTTTCCTTTCTTGATTGAAACAACTCGGTTCGGGGCCTGCTGAATAGAAAATCGGTGGTTAACTTTTCGACTGACCACTTTAACCTGAACTTTGGCAATTCATTTTGTTTTCTACATTTTCTGCGTCGGATGTCCGTAAAAAGAAAACCAGGGTCCGGTCTTTGTTATTTTGGTTGCCTATGCGAGTTTTGTGTTTTAGCTGAGGGGATGTTGGTTTAATTTTTGGATGTTTTTTTACAAAAGCCACTCTATGAGTACATTTTACTTCAAAGGAGCATATAACATGCTCTTCTTAAGTAAAATATGGCATGCTTAATTCAATTCTATTTATGTTTAATTAAAAAGTTTTGCGTTCAAAGTTGTTTCGTAAAAACTAACGAAACTTACCCTGTCAAATAAAAAAGTTTGAAATTGAGCCCGAAACTTGGGGAGAGCTATTTTTCTTCGGACATCAATGTCAGTGGTAATAATTCACATCTTTCCCGTCGACCTCGGCGATCGACGGCCGGCGGATTTCCCGGTATTTGGTCTTAAAGTAAAAGGGTGGAAGTCTACATACAGCGGTATTTTGATGTAGCAAAAAGTTACAGCTTGGTTAGAATTATTCAAAGACTTGCGAAACACGAACTGAATCAAGTTAGACTACATTTATCCTAATAAGTATATTGAATAAAAATGTACAATGATAAATGGATAGTGTCAATAAAAACTATAAAGTGAAGCTGAATTCCAAACTGATTTTCTCGAAAGTATCAACAATCGCTCGGCAACGGAAACCGATCAGCTCAGATAGAGATATTTCTAATTTTTCGGTTGACCTGCGTTCGCTGGAACACTGTAGACTGTGGCTCTAGAAAGAAAAATAGATAAAACGAACGCAAACAGACTGGAAACCAAAGAGAACAAAAAGACGCAAGCGTACGGGGCTAATTGAAATCACTGACTTAACTTCCAATATTTAAGTTCATATTCTTGAGCTCATAAAATCTGAGAATTCAGATCGAAATAGTGAACTGCCTTTAACAGAAGAAGTGGACTTTTATAATTATCTTCATCGACTTTTATTTAATTTGAATATCTACAAACCAATATTTGCGGATATTATATTAATAATAATTCATCAATTCGTCAAGAGCAAGGAATTTTTAGCCATTCATAAGTCAGTATTATTTAACTGAGTAACGAGGCAACAAGAAATCTTTAGATTCTTATAAAATAAAAATAACGTACCAACTATTTTGATTTTATTGCTGAAAAAGAAATAAAAAACAGAAAAGATTTACTACTATTGCCTTGCTTCTTAACATCTAGAGTGGCCTTTAAAATGTTGACAAACTAAGGAAACTGACGCGACAAAGCAACGCCCAACTAAATTGCGCGAAAGTAATAAAGAATTCAAAGAGAACAATTAAAATCTCAAAAGAATGGCAAAGAAACGAGTTCCAACGGGGCAATAATGTCGACCACCTGCTCCGCTGAGATAGGGATCATAATGTTAATTTAATTAAAGGACTAATCTAAATTGCAGACGACCCAACACTCCGACGGCCATTAAAAGGATATTTCGTCGCCGACACTAAGTCGGGGAAAGTTGCTGATTATAAATATCTCAGAAAACAACTCGAGCGGGAGACTACGCGGGTAAAACATTGTAGTAAATACAAAAGTTTACAGTCGCTAACTGTATGTCTCCCTATAGCTAATAATAATATAGCTAAAGCAGCTATATAAGGTCTCTGTTTATTTAGAAAAAAATACTGTCTGACTGGAAATATCTCGCTATAAAATATATTAATCTGAAGAAAAGCATAGTTTTTTTGGTTTATTTTATTAAAGCTTTTAATATTGATCCTAAGTCTATTGATGAGTCTAAAAAATCAGTTAAAATCTAGCAGTAAAAACTGTATTTAATTAAATAGCAAGTAGGATACTTATCTAAATTGCAGAAAACGGACCCGTTGAAGTTTCATTAAAAGGGGTTCTGCGAGACTCTACACAGGGAAAAAGTTTTTCAGCGATAAAGATGCCTTTCGTCTTGAAAGCAGACAAAACTTGCCGGGTGGCGGGTGGAAAACAATTTATTATTTCCTTTGATAGCCTCTACAATCCTTATAAAGGAATTTGCTAATTTAAAAACGCTGACGAACTTTTGTTCTAATTAAACAGCTGAAGATTTACGCTAGTTTTTGTTCCGGGTATCCTTTTTTGCTGAGCTTTACACACTGAGTATGAAAATTAGGGGAACAAGCTGTTCAAAGTTTGTTCAGAAGTAAGGTAGAGGCACTAACGGTAAAAGCGTTTTTTGCGGATTATACCATTTAATGAGTTCCTGGAAAAATTTCTTTATTCATTTGTATTCGAGAAGATTCAAATTACTGAGTAATGAGTAACAAGCGGACATCAATTTCAAATCAACGGCAGTCGGGCACAGGAGGACTCGGCCCGCCCAAATTATGTTCAATGGATAATTAATTATCCTTGTTCAGTTCGATAACAAAGCCGGTAATATTGAGATCGCTATAAAACCACACCGCAGAAATATATTTAATGAACACACTAATGAGCGGTTATAATAGACTCATCAATGACGACCGATGTGGCGCGGTGGGCGAAGGTCCGCCTGCGACGCAGAAGGTTGCGGGTTCGATTCCCGCCTCGGAACAATTGTGTGTACGATCTGCAGATATTTGTTCCGGGTGTTCTGGTCGTTTTCTATGTATAATAAAAAATATCTATCTATGTAATGTATTGTATTATGTATATCAGTTATCTACTACCCATAACACAAGCTCTGCTTACCATGGGGCTAGATAATGCTGTGTGAATTGTCCAGCATTATTTATTTATTATTTAATTTATCAATAAGTATAAAATTGTGTGCTTTGAACATCGAATTTTGTAAATTATAGTGTTGTCCAAATAAATATTGATGTTATATTTAATGAATAACAAGTAATCAAATTATTAGTAGGTGTTTTATATCACATAAAATACTAAGTAAGGTTCTCAATCTTCACGTATTTCCATGCCATGTTACATTATTATGGTTTTACCAACTTTTTATATGTAATTAGCGTGGCAAATGACGGTTATACTTTGATTTCCTTACGAAGTAACTCTGCTGAAAAGAAACATAGATCCTTGAGCTTTGTAGTGTTATTTTAATGGGACCCCAAAGGGAGGGTTGGTGCAATTAAAATTTTCCATTTTATTAAATTAACGAGCAGAGGAAAATGCGTAGAGTGGGCTTTCCGCTGGGCTTTTCACCAATCAAATAATTCTGTATAACGACACCTTATGTATCAGACCGACCAACACTTCTTTAAACAACACGAAGAGCTTCTATGATTTTTCTAAGGTTGTGTTTTTTAAACCAAATGTTGTTCCACTTTATTTTGAAACAAAGGAACTGTGAAGCTGCATACCTGAGTATGCAGCTGCAACACACTTTTGTATCTTGAGTTAGATCCATACGATAAAGACGACTACATTAACGCCTTAGCTCTGTAGGATTCACTATTGGCACAGGGTTACAAGGGAAACGGGTTTGTCTCGCCTTATCTGAAATTCAAATTCAGCTGCAGGTGACGACGCGATTGAGCGAAACTTCCTGTACGGTTTAGATTTACTGGCCACAATTGAATCCAACGGGGCTTCGTACCCATACAGTTTGCAAAGTGGCTTATGAAATAGATCCGTGTGCTTTGAAGAAAGCGGGCGAGATCCCATCTGTTCGAAGTTTTCACTCGCCGCTTAGTTACCGCGCACCGATCGGAGACGTGAGATTGTAATTCTAGCTCCGATGTGCTGTGTCACAGAATTATAGCTTGCTGACTTGCGATTTATAACGTCCACTTTGATGAGTAGATAAACGATGTTGGTTATCATGTTTGGAAATTGACTGTTGTTTGTTAGTTGTGAGTAAAATGTTCCTAAATAAGTATACGGAAGAAGATTATACGTTATTATGTCTGCCTATGTCTGCACATGTATTTTAAACACATAATTTGTATTCTCTTCAAATAACAAACGACTTGTAAACGGTTTCTAATAGTAAAACCCTAACTGACAATCTTCATAGCGATTCTTCTTGTTACAACTGTCACAACAACGATGACCGTATCAGCTCTTGTCAATAAGCCCGATGATAAAATGCCCACATTCTGTCCAAAAGTAAGAAAAGTGGCCGAATAATTCGACGGCAGTGAATAAAGTATTACACATACAGTCATAAATAACGCCCCCATAAGGACGATTAAATTCTTTACTCCGGCAAAGGGAGAATTCTTCCTCTCGACGTCTACATCCAAGCAATTTTTCACAACTCTGTATCCAGACAGTAAGTTTCGTACGTTTTGGCGCAATATTTGAGTCGATGTTGCAGGTTTTCAGTGACGTGATTCGTTGCAGATAGCATTAGGTCACGAATCTTTCTTGCTTTTATAACTTTAGCTATATGTAGTTATTTATTAGAAAATGACGTATCATATTATACGCCTCACGGGATATCACGCTATTAGGGAGACTAAGAAGGAAGTGTACCTAAGAGCCTGGTTAATTATTTTCTATTTTTTCTTTAAATAACTACTCTTTATGGTTATGTTACAACTATACTGTTCGTAGCAAGCCCTAGACTCTCTGAAGCGAAATAACGGAACAGCCTAAAATCAACCATTGAACATTCGACAAGCAGTATATCCTGATGTGCCATTAAGCACACGCCTTCCCAAATCGCTCGTAACTTGAGCCTTGATAGAGGTATCTCCGCAACTGCTTCAGACCATCTGATTGATGGCTGTAATCTCCACAACTATAGAACTCGCACAAGACAGATAGCCCGTGGATACCGGGGCTTACGTCTTATATTCGCACGAGAAATATAGACAGGACTTCTTTTGTTAAAACTTGCTAAAGCATTATAAAATAATTTATGATGACAAAGTACTTTAAGTTAGTAATTTGGAGAAGCGAGGGGGATTTTTACCGAGGCATCCATGATCAATTGTCACTCCAAGAGTCA
Source organism: Eupithecia dodoneata (assembly GCA_947044415.1). NCBI lineage: Eukaryota > Metazoa > Arthropoda > Insecta > Lepidoptera > Geometridae > Eupithecia > Eupithecia dodoneata. Next base: position 7,228,619 of record OX345665.1, read on the forward strand.
AGCCCATGAAACAAGCAGAACATAAATGATAAAACTGTTTGCAAAAGTCGATTTAAACAGGGAATTCAATCAGTCCAAACAAGCAGAAAATCGAACCCCAAGCCCCAAATCATCCAATCGTAGTAAATCTCAAATTCCGAGTACGCAAGCTAAAGGAGCCGTCCCGTCCCGGCCAAGTCCCTGATTTAAATTGCAGATGGCCCTCCGGGAACGAACGCAGACACCCGCGATATGCTAATCATAGTCAAGCCAAGGATTATCCCTGTTTACACTCAACAAACTCACTTAATTTTGCACCGACTGATGTCTTGACATATTTGTCGGCGAGTAGCGCGGCGGATTTGACAGTTATATTATCTAGATCCCCGAAGTAACTCAGAACTTACAATAACGGTTTGTAGCGGCTCCGACGAAGTTGTTTAGTGTCATGTCTTATCCTCTGCGCTGTGCCACAAACATTGGGTAGGAGAAGTCCTTTCATAAACTTCAAGATTGGCTGTATTCCCCTTCGCTAGACCTACAAGTACGGTAGAAATTGCCAAAATTCATTTTATGAAGGAAAACTAAAACATTCATTGTGCGTAGAGAACTAAAGAAAAACTGATGATTTAAATTGAGTGCATCCATTACATATAACATGTATATATATATATATATAAATCAATGCATATTATCAATTATATACTTGAAGTCTTTTTAAGTCGTGTGCTGTATTTCTTTACTATAGTTAGATAATTAAGTTTTTTGCTCTATCAGAATAAATATATTTTCATTTCATTTTCATTTCACATCATTCTTTTTATTAAGTAGATTGGAACTTCCAACTACTTGGAAGTAGCCGTATGTTATAACAATATGGATGCATGCGAGATTGCAGAGGAAAGTGCATTAATATCCAATGTATTCGCAAACGGTGTAGGTAATGCGATACGATATGCTAATTGGATTCCTCTACGTAGGTATTTCGGGAGTGGCGTACCGAGATGGTATCAGAACTGAAGTCCATTGCGTTGTGCAGTGCACATTCATGGTTTTTATGTAACCAACCTATTAAAAATTATCGTGAATGATTTGCTTGAGTATTATTAAAAACTATTTCAATTTTCCTAAATCGCTTCATGATAAGGGAGGTTATTATTTTCATAGCTATTTCTGTCTCCACTTCAACTTCTAACTTTACCAAAGTAATAAGTTACCGCAGTTTAAGAGCGTTTATTCCTAAAATGCGCAGAAACAGTACTTTTCAAACCCGTTTATATCATGAACCACTTATCTTATAGTATATGCTATTTACTAATAATTTTAGGAAATTTTAGTGTTCAAATAGTTTGACTATAAAATATTTCGATTAATATAGTATGTACGCGTTCTATCAAGATAACTTGTGAGAGGTTTTCATAATTTCCCTTTCAGCATCAGTTTCGAAGCTCAAAATAATAGAAAATACTGACATATCTAATTAAGAAAAAAATATAACCTACTGATGAGATCCTTGGCTAAAAACTTACTTAGAAAGATGTTTGGTTTTGGTATCCTACTATGAGAAATTAAAATTCAAAAAATGTGAAATATTACGAATATTTCACATTTTTAAATGATGTTTTTACCGATATACCTTATTTAATTTAATATAATAATAGCCTAACAATAAAGTGAAGCATCTTTTTTAAAATCATACATTTAAATTTTTTATGATTTTGTTGCTATTATTTTTCTATAAATATTTTAAAACTACTATAAAACGCTGCGCGAAAATCAGTCCGCCGCGAGGCTTTCTAGAGTGTGGTCACGTCCCTCATTAAATATTTATAGAAAAATAATAGCAACAAAATCATAAAAATTTTAAATGTATGATTTTAAAAAAGATGTTCCACTTTATTGGTAGGCTATTATTATATTAAATTAAATAAGGTATATCGGTAAAAACATCATTTAAAAATGTGAAATATTCGTAATATTTCACATTTTTTGAATTTTAATTTCTCATAGTAGGATACCAAAACCAAACATCTTTCTAAGTAAGTTTTTAGCCAAGGATCTCATCAGTAGGTTATATTTTTTTCTTAATTAGATATGTCAGTATTTTCTATTATTTTGAGCTTCGAAACTGATGCTGAAAGGGAAATTATGAAAACCTCTCACAAGTTATCTTGATAGAACGCGTACATACTATATTAATCGAAATATTTTATAGTCAAACTCGTTGGACACTAAAATTTCCTAAAATTATTAGTAAATAACATATACTATAAGATAAGTGGTTCATGATATAAACGGGTTTGAAAAGTACTGTTTCTGCGCATTTTAGGAATAAAGGCTCTTAAGCTTAGATCATTTCAGTTGCAAAGCATGTTTCCAACTTATATCAACACTTCTAACGATGTCTTCTTTTGAGACTAACGCAAAAAGGTAAACTTAAAGTTATCATCAAAGTTAAGCATTTATTTAATGAAATTACGTGTTTTTCCATTTTGACTATCGTATTTCATTTTTTTCATTGATGATTCATTCCTTTGGGTTTTGAATGGTTTTGGTTAGGGCATTTGCAAACAGCTCAATTTTAATCACCACACAACATAATTTTATTTCCAAGACCAATAAACATTAAACGTGTTCTAGTAAATATCTAAGAGCGGGCAATAAGTACGCTTGAGGCATCGTAAAGTCGACCTGAGTTGGCACTAATACGAATTTATGTCGATGGACCTGCGGAGCCGCTATCGATCCGCTACAGCCTATAAATGTTTCAATTTACAAACCACCCATTTTATGTTAACCATGATATATTTTATATCACTTCATGAGCTCGAAGAAAGAACCTGCCGAAAATTTATTTACGCCATAAAGGTAGCGGGGGCCGAGACGGTGCCAAAGTTATTGGCCCTTTATTTTGTGCCCTTTTACTTTGTTGATGTTCGATATCACTTCATTTCAGCATTGGAAATTTACGTCGCTTTCCTCTTTCTAAACCAAAAGTAAAAATGTGAAAGTACCATCCTGATACAATGGTTTTATGAATTGCATTACAAGCAAATATATTGGTTGCTCTCCAGACTTCCTCCGCAAACAACCGCGTAACTCACAGACACCGTTTAAGTTTTATATCGAGTTTGTTGAGAAAATCCCGATTTGCATGAAAAAGCCTGTCGTTGAAAGCGCGTTCCCTTGCTCGATGTCTCCGGCATCGCCTCCTTACCAGAGACAGGAATGTGCTAAGCATTTGACTCAAGCACGCGGAATACACCCGGAATATTTGATTGAGCATGGACGTGTTCGATATTACATTTTTCCGCAATTATACTTGTACCGGGGAAAGGTCAAAGGGAATTTAATAAGCATAGAGATGTCGAAAATATAAATATCCAAGAGTACATAAAACATAAAGTTTTATAAGCTTTACATATGCGCCCTGGAGTTTTTATGAGACTCGGAGTTCTCCCCATGGCAATAAAGACTCATATGCAAACTCAAGGTAATTAAAATGAGAAGTTAAGCAGTCACTTTGTTAGAAGTTGGGCGTTAATGTTGCCATGTGTGGTACACAAGTCTTCACAGCACCCAGAAGTATAAAGCAATGAAAAATTAAAATATATGGTACACGCAAGCGTCCTATCGCTATAGTATAGTAAGTATGAAAGCTTCCATGGCGACGTCAGTCTGACCATGTTTTGTGGTAAAAGAGTTTTTCATGTTCTTTAGTTTTGCTGCGCTGTTTTATTTTGAGGTTTGTGGTACACCTGTCTATTGGTGTTTCGTCGCCGCCATGTTGTAAGGCAAGTTTTTTTAGGGTATACAAGCTAATTTTATACTTAGGGCCTATCTATAGACTGTAAAGATCAATATTTAAGGTGTTTCAAACTGATACTGATTTTGAAGACCCCTTACAAATTTTGCTACTCTCACATTCAAGCGAATTAAAAACCTTGAAAATGGATTACTAATCTACTCCTTAGACATAGAAACACAACATCTTACACTACCCATACCGCAGCAGACATTAAAAGACAAACAGTGTCGCGTTTGTACCACGTTGGGCGCCAAAGTTCGCGATATGTGGTATGCCGCATGAGTAGTAATTAACACTGCCTCGCGGGTCTTGCCCCTCTTGGTGCACCCTACATGTTTCCCCCTCTCTGCCCCCCCACACCCACTGACTGGGGCACGCCGATTGAATTAAACTTCGGCACGGTTGTTGTGGTTCGAATCCGAGGTTGGTTTTGTCGCCCGCGTTTTGTGCAGCTGCGATTATACTGGCAATACTTGTCCGGCGTTTATTAGTTTTACTGCAAAAGGTTCGTTGGCACCTATTGAGTGCGTGGAATGTAGGTAATATCGGTTTATTGTAGTCACGTTGATTACTTCATCATCATCACCATTAACATCATCAGCATATGTTAGTCCACTGTTGGACATAGGCTTCCCCTAATGAGTGTCATAGCGCCCTGTCTTCAGCTTGAAGCATTCAGCACCTGCCTGCAGTCTTTCACAGATCGTCATCCCACCTAGTCGAAAGGGGTCCTTCACTGCGGTTACTGAGTCGTTATCTCCATTCAAGAGCGAGATATGCCCGGCCCACTACCACTTCAGTTTGCTAATTTTTAGAGCTCTGTCGATAACGTTGAATACGCAAAAAGTAATTGGGAGAAGGAGAACTGAAATGTACATTTAATTTGCATAGGGGATAAATTAGTGTCTATAATTTTTCCATTGTGTCAGTAGTACCATTGACAGTGACACAATTTTGTATCCTTAGTACCAATAAAGAAAAATGAGGATATTCCCCCGTGATATCTATGGAACTAGTGATACAACCTTGTATCTCAAGTACCATTAAAGAAAAGTAAAGATATTCCACGTAATTTAATTTTTTTGTGTGAAATAGAGTTTTAAATTTTTGAGTTGATATTCTATCGTTTGCATGGAAAGTAGTTCATTACAAGTTAACTCTTCGCTCGCCTAGTCTTTAAGCTTTACATTTCCTTTACGTCTCACTAAATTGTAGGTCGTTTACTCGAGCTGTTTCTGATGTTACTGTTAATTACCAAGTAAGATTTAGAGCTTTCAAGGAGGTTATGTATTTTCAGTTATCTACCAAATTGCTTTAGCTATTACCTACTGCACTATCTCGACTTTGCGTAGATATTATTTCTTTTAATCTACTGGTTGTATCAACGTTGGTTGGTAAGTATTTCGACTGAAATCGTTTAATGTTCCATCGCCGCTCCTATAACCCTAAGGTTTTCTGGAAGAAATCTCTGTTTCTTTTTATTTGATACTGTATATATAATTTGATTTGTGTCCGTTCGTATTTTGTCATTTTTTTTAATCTTGTAAGTTGTAATCTAAGCAGAGCTTATTTTATCGGTACTGATGTAACTGACGTGTCGGGTTAATTGTAACACCAATACCTATGTGTTACAATTCGGGTTAATTGTAACACACTCAATACTTACCATATAACTATTTTCCTTCGCAAGAATAATTCGGTACGTTATTATAAAAATTAAATAAAAAAACACAAAGGTATTACTGTTTAAGTATAATATTAGTATCATTATGAGTAGTATATTTTAGAAATTAGTATATTAAACTGTTGTCCACACTACCCAAATGTTAGCAGGTAGAGAATGCTATCTAGCATTATGCTCGCCTATGTACAACTTTTGTGCAATAAAGTATATTCTATATAGATAGAATTGTAACAAATAGGTATTAGATAGATAGCTATCTAATACCTATTTGTTACAATTCTTAGCTCATTCATGATTAGTTTCTTACTTCGCAAGGCACAGGTCACATAATTAACCTTACAAAACAGTGTCACGATTTAGTCACGTGAGAGGCAGCCCATACAGCCCATCGTGTGAATGAGGCAGTAGGGGCTGCGTTGTTAAAACTCAAGCCGTGTTGAGGTGCGCTCGCTAATTGTGCTCTACGTAGAGAGGGGTAACCCACCCTACTCGGATAGTCTAAGATATCGCGGCGGTATGTTACCTCGATAGGAATGGTTGTCGGTGTTCGGAGACAATAAATAGATATGGATAATAGTGAGCTATTTTGAAGCTATTTAGTTATCACACATTTAAATAATAAACCGGCTATGAAACTTTTGAAATTTAGGCGAATTTGATTAAATTAGCGTAGGAATTATTGTAGCTACGAGTCTTTACGCCTATGTCCAGCGATGGACGTCTCTTGCCTCGATGATGATGATGGAATCTTTTTCTAGAATTAACTCTTACTCTACTTAGTCATAAAATAAATTCCGTAACGTCAAGATACCTTTTTACGGTGGGAGCTCGCACTAGCCTAGTGCACTACAGCTTCTTGTTTCAGAAGCTCATTGTACTCAGAAAAAAATCTGTATAACTGTTGACATTGGGCTCATGAGATGTCACGTAGGCGTTTTCTTACTTCCGAAACCCTCTCGTCGTCTTGGGAAACAAAAATTAATTAACAAAGAAAGTTACAAACAAATAATAGAAACAAATTAGACCTAGGATTTACAATTGAAACAATTGACGTAACTGCAGACTATTGCAAACAATCTATAGATAGCTTCACTGATCCATATCGAGTCGATAGCATCCCCAACATTTTAGCTACATTGCCCCGCTGTATAGCAATTAGTATTATTAGTATTTCGTAATTAGGACCTAAAGTTTTAGACGCAAATGCCGAATTTTTAGAGTCATTTATATTGTTTTGAAAACTAGTGAAGATAAATAGGTATTATTAAATATTATAGGTCCAACTATGACGCTGAAATCACTAAAAATTTAGCAAATGAAAATGTATGTGGTAATTAGCTAGTTTAGGCTATCACCTGCACTTAAAACCATTCCGTATTATTCCCTCTAATGTTACAAACTCAAGCAATTCGACCTGAAATCGAGTAGAGTACAACACTTCTGAAACGATAAGTGCTTGTAGCATTTTGCTTTGCACTTGTACATTTAAACAAGCAGCGGCGTGGCCGAGACTTTTTAGAAGCTCGTTGTGAGAAAGGTAATTCAAACAAAATTGAACATTTCCAAAGAGCTATAATTAAAACTAGCTTTTGCCTGCGGTTTAAACCGTTTTGTTTCTTTATCTCGAAAAAGTAGCCTATCTGATTTATTTTTTTATTTATCCAAACTTTCACTTTAACTCGCTTTGTTTCGGGGTTTTATCTCGAAAAAGGAGCCTATCTGATTTTTTATTTTATTTAAACCAACTTCTACATTTATAATATTAGTGTAGCAATTTGTACATTGGGCATTCCTGGCTGAGGAGCAAATTACCTCCTTTAATATTAACATAGAATCATACCCCGCTATTGAACGCAACTGAAATCATACCTTGCATAAAAGTTAAGCACTTACAAGTTAACGTGCATAGAGAACAGCCGGTTCAATCTACCTCACTAGAATTGATATCTCATAGGTTTATAGTTTATATTCATCTTTAGCTGTCTACTCATATAATTATACGTAACTGTCATAGTTATAATATCCGAGCATGTATGTAGATGCATTGCTTGGCAATCAATATTATGAACATTTAGAGTACCACAGCTCCATACATTTTGCATTCGTTGGAATGACCCATTTAGCTTCTGAGCTTCAAATATTTCGCATTCGCGGGAATGACCTCTATTTCGATGTTATGTCATGTCAATAGTAACGAAATGAACAACGAATATCTTCACGCAAATCAAAAACCTTTCGGCTAGTCGGCCACACAAATTTGATGTTCAATATTTAAAAAATAGGTCACAGGCTCGAAGCCAAGACATCAAATACGCGCGAGCGTATTTGCAGCAAACTTTGACCCAGAATTTTCCCCGCAAAAGCTTTTCAGTGACACGACCTTTTAAAAAGGATATACAGAATTCAACCGCATGAGTCAGCTGTATGCCGATACCTGCGGGGAGGTACCTACCGGGTAAAGGTTCTCCCAAGACGTCGATCCTACCCGCATCTGCACTCCTGGTACTCGAGGCATTCAAATAGCTGCTTTAGCATATAATATTTGCGGAGAAATCTTCATATGGTGCCGGGTTTGTGTGCCTTCGCAAATAGATTCTATACTGAATAACCCAAAGTTCGTACTAACTGGAGGCTAATCTATGTGAAGGGTATGTTTGCGATTACAGTTCACGCATTTTGATCTGAAAGGCTATTTACGTTTGCAATCACTTTGATATCGATGGTCGTATGTAGATAATTGTATTTCGAGTGCGTGGGGTCCATTGTGTTTGTTTGAATATACTATATTATTATAAAAACGTATGCTCTGTCCCACTTGTACCTATGACCGAAAAATACTATGCATATCCTTTTCACAAAATGGCTGTATATCTGGTATCTGTTTCCATGTTGCCATGCGATTTTATTTTCGTCGATACACAAACCACGTATAACATCAAACGATACATCTATACGTGTGGACTACTAGAACCCTTAGAAACTAATTAGTATAAAAGTAACCCGCAGAGGGGTCACGAATGTTTTTGTTTTGAAGCGAGGGTAGACAAACTCTACCCTTCTAGCGCTCCTATTTAACAATTTAACTGGTCCGCCCTTCTAACGTATTCATGGCTTGGAGAATTCCCCTTATTTTACGAGTGCTGGTCGCACTGAATCGAAAAGGTTACCTCTTCGGACTGCGACCCGGTTAAAATATCACGCTATCGTATGTTACGCAATTTGAGGCAGAAGCCTTTTAAAGGCTTTTCGATTGTAATGTGTTTTTTAACTAGATCGCATTAGGAGTTGTCTTAGTCTATTTCTATATGAATTTCAGCCGACTTCTAAAATGGAGTAGATGTTCGGTTGTATTTATGATATTTACTTTTTAATGTACATATGTTCGTCGATTTCTCCGTCAATTATGGATACTACTACTACCTACCTACTATGAAAATACTTTGTCTTTTATATGGATAGAGATTGATGCCAAGGTGTTTCTATAAAATTGTGATTCGGTGGGATTAGTGTTTGTCCCACGAAACTTAAAAACAGTGTAAAATTAAGGGATTCTATTTTTATTTTAAAATTAAGATATCACATAATAAACCTAAAAAAACATTAAAGAAAGATCCAATGTTAAATGAGTGTGCTATTTCGGTCAAACGAACACGTACTTGACCACATCGTTATGAAATTCGCGCTTTCAACGCCACGTCAAAATATTGGGAACGAAGTGTCAACCAATTAACTGAAATCTGAATATTCCAAATTCGAATTGGCAGTTCCCGTTGATAGACACCATGTGGCGTTACGTTCCACTATTGACAAACATACGAGGTTACAGCTGTTGGATTTGGCGCATCACCGGTAAAGCTAATTACTATTTTAAGTAGTTATTTGTAAATAAGTACATTTATTAAAAAAAACCTCCTTAATAATTTATAAAAAAATATTATATTACACAGACAACAAGGTAACAACTATAAAACGAAATCAAAACTTTATAAACACCTATACATTTTTGAAGGTCTCGTGCGTGTGCTCCTATTTGCTCGTGCAACACAAAAGGTGAAAATACGAGTATGAAAACGGACAAGACATCAATTTAATTTAAAAAAAGCTGTCAAAACCGCAATTTGTTTCCGATTTGATCTTTACCTACCAGTGTCATAAAATATTTCTTTAATTTTGTAACCCATTTGTTTACAAACTATATCTAGGATTCTAGAATCTAGTACTTACAGCTATTCTAAACATTAATAGAAGTGTTATAAGGGGAGAACATTCGGACAGTATCATGCTACGTAGTTATCTAGAATCCAAACACCCATTAATCACTGTCCCATAGTCAACTCATTCAACAGAGTATTTATGTAAAAACCGCGACAGCATCCAAGCACTGTATGGTAATGGGAATATATGAATGCTCCTTGACATTTCGCTACCCTTTGATGCGAAAGATCGTAAAGCTATTCCTGAGGCCGACTGTAGCCGATGTTTCAATAACATACCGCAAAACGATGTCAGGGGGAAACGTAGAAGAAACAATTACCTGAAATTACGAAAACATTCCGTTATTTAATGAACCACGTATATGTAAAGTAACAGACAGACATAATGCTATTGATATGATGTGCCTGAGTTCCTTTTAATCCTACTAATATTATAAACGCAAAAGTTTGTATGTATGTTAAGATGTTTGTTACTCATGTACGCAAAAACTGCTGAATGGATTGGGCTGAAATGTTGCATACAGGTAGTTCCAGGCCCGGAATAATAAATAAATCATAGGCTTTGTATCCCATAAATCAGTTCCTATGGGATTGAAATAACCTGAAAGCGTTTCCATAGAAACAAAGTGTGCGAAGCCGCGGGCAGAAACTAGTATGTCAATATGTCCCGGTATCCGGGTAGCCGGTGACGGGTACCCGGCGGCGAAGTGTACGTTAGCTTTAACACGTACCGACATAAGAGGTTTAAAGTATTCACTGATAAAAATATCTTTTGTGACAAATGCTCTAATTATTAATCAAATCTGAATATCACAGAAACCCGACCCTTTAGGACGTTTATAGGACATTGTTTATTTGAATAAGTGTCCTTGGTCCAAAAATATGAAATTAATTGTACACACACACAATAAGACAAGCAAGGCAAGTAATATAATTAATTAGAGGATAATTTCGTCCGGAAATTGTTCATTCAATAGCCAAGCAAACAAATACCTTATGATAATAAAAAGCGAAAGGTTTACTAACACCGTTGTGTGGCCGAGGCGACATCTGTCGGCGGCCGGATTTATCTCGAGACAAATTGCATCGCCCGCGCCAGAGACTTGCTAGAGCAGAGACACTGGCTGGATATGCATCGACTATTTTCAACAGTGAAAATGAAAGATCAAACAAATTTTTACAACACTCGCTCAACACAACTTCAAAATTTAAGTAAAAGGTAGGTACTTGCCGACACAAAACGTGGAACTTCGATGTAGCCTAAAAAATAAGGCCATGAATCGATTTTGAAGATCTTAATCGAAAAGCAATATAGGCCGAGGTCATGCAGTAAGTTAAGCTGCATTATCGGAACACAGCGGGAAATAATTTTTGACAGCTGTCAAAGGAAAAATAGCAAGTGGCGGGAAAACGTTCTAAAGAAAAGTAGAGGTTATAGTGAAGATGAATCTTTTTCGGTCTATATTTGTAGTTTGTGTAAGAATACCTACCTATCTAAAAAAATAAGGACGAAGGAACTGCTGTTTTTTGGAAAGGTTTTTCTGGTCTCAGCCTAATTGAGATAAACACCCAAATAAAACCTAAAAACCAGTTAGATTAGACGTGATTTAGCACAAGCAACCCTAGCTCTCAACATCCTTTGTGCAAATGAGACACGTAACAATGCCGAAAGTTGTTTCGCCAAATTAATACTGCTTGCCACCTTCTGGGATTGGAATTAGTGATCCTCGGCGGGTTGGTGTTAGATGCACACTGTATCTCTTCAGACCACGAGGTTAATTATAACTTGATACAGTTTCAAACCGGACGAACCTTTCATTCCTTGATGGTTTAAAGCGTTCTATATTAAGTAATTATTGACCTATAGATTTAAAATTCTGAACTTTAGGTTAGTTCCAACCTTCAACAGTTTAATATCAAAATAAATATAGGATCTTGTTCTTCCATAACTAAAAATCACAGGGCGATTAAATGTTTTAAGAGTTCTTTCATCTTCTTAATCGGCTTTATTTCCTAATAGCCGTTTCCTTAATCAGATTATATTTTGAAGCAACAGTCCAAGCTTATTTCAACAGAGTAATTAACAATTTAGCAAATCTATAGATGGAGTTGACCCCTAAAATGACAAGTTGACAATATTCATCCCTTCAACTCGGCTTGTTTAGGCATTAATTGCCGGTTATTTATGTTGGAATATTCTAATTTACCCAAGTTAATACCGTGTTCCTTCAAAGCATAGTCTATTTGGATACAGCTGGTTCAAAAGCAGAGTTTCAAAATGCTGAAATCAACGGGAGTCTTCAAATCCAGAGTGACAAGTTCCTTCTGGGAAAGCGTGCTTCATCTTAAACCATTTTCACTTAATGAGATGTTGGACAAACGCCAATATCATTTACACAAAAAAAAAACATCTAATGACTTACTAAAACACAATTCAACTTCTTCTTAGATGGCTCTGCGTCTGGATTGATGCAATTCTGCCAAAAACACAATTCAAACAAGGTTTCTCTGGCTGAACTCAAATGTCACAATAATAATCACAACCGTCAAACGCCTCTCTACGTCTTGTTAATGTCAACTAGCTGTCACGTTTTCGACAACGACTCGGGTGGTAATTTCTTTCGTCCAAGGACTTTAAAAACTTACAGTGGGACAATATAATAATACATCATTTGATTTTTTTGTTTAGCCCTAACTTTATCTATTGTTTCTTTGATAGTGAGTGTAGGTGACGTCATCCAGAGGTTCAGAATGAAAACTAGCATCGTTACAGCCCTCGGGCGGTGGCGACATTAAGCTGAGTAAAGTAAAAAGTCTTTATTTTGAAACATACTTAGGTGCTAGAACAAAAATATGAAGCGATGCGACCTGCAGAAGTAAAATACTGTGTCGCAGGTCGCAACGCCCACATCCGGGAATTATAGTTGTAATGTGTTTCAATTCAACAAAGTGAAGGTACATACATAACAGATTGATTGATATAGTTAAAATTAAGTTTAAGTGTTATATTAAAGTTACATAAGCTATATAATAAAAAAAAGAGAAGTTTTAAAGGTGCAAAAAAAAGGGAATTACGGAATGAATTAGGGAACATTATAAAAAATCAAAGAAAACAAAGACTGTAACTCTGTGTGCGTGTGTGTTTGGTGTCTGTGCATTTGGAGTTCCTGAGGACACCGGTCTCTTAAGAGTCCGGCCAACAGGAGCTACCAGGAGGGATGTGTTTGTATGTGTGTGTGTAGTGGTTTGGAGTGTGTGTTTGTGGGGTTGGTGCTCCTGAGAACACCGGTCTCTTGAGAGTCCGGGCAACAGGAGCTACCAGGAGCTGAGGAGCTGAGTCTGAACCTGTTTAGCCACGCACTAGGGAAAGGCATATTTTTGTTGAGACTGTGTTTATTTTAGTTTTATTATGTGTTTTTATGTAATTTTTTTGTTTAAGTTGTACTTTCCTTGTGTGTTCTAAATAAATCTTTATTCTATTCTATAATCAGATGACTTATGGGATATGATAATTCAAATTTTAAATATTTTCATTTAAAGTGAACGAGCCGTATTCCTGAAGCTGTATCACAGACGAGACAAGTCGGCGCCCGTCTCCGTCTCGTCTGACAGGTGCCTTACGCGTGGTCTCATTTATCCCGGATAATTTGCGAGTTCCGTTGTGATTGCAAACGTGGCATACACACGTATGCCACACATTTATATTGTCAAATTAAATTAAATCCGCTGTTTAATTAAACTTGCTAAGCGGCTATGAGTAACACGAATATATTTTCCTATTATCATTTATAAATGTGAAATGTTGTACCTACCTTCTTGATTTGAATCTCTAGTTGATGTATATTTTTTTAATTGGGAACCCAAGAAAGGTCTATGACGGGATAGTTTTTTTTTCTATCAGGCATGACACATTGATGGAATAGGCCATCATCATCAGCCTATGTTAGTCCACAGCTGGACAAAGACCTCCCCTAATGAGCGCCGAGCGTAATACACCATCACTACTTATAAAATATGACTCGGCCACAAATGAGGCTTCAAGTTTAAAGTTGAATGAATAGAAATCTACATCGCATCGTATTTTTATCGTAAATTAAAGCCAAGAGCTTCCTACAAGCACAATGTCAAAAGTCAATGATCAATCTTTCCATCTCTTATTCAATTACGACCACTCTGGAACTGTCTCTCAGAACAAAGTTTTTCGGTCTTGCGTGATATGTCGGAAAAAGTCAAATAGTCGGATAAAATAACGGAATAATTTATTGACTGCCAATTGGATACAAAAACACCCCAGGCTATAATTACTGTTGACGTCGCGTCGCACCAATTTCACAATTTTCTGTGATAATGTTTGTGATGAGAAAATATTTACACGAAAAATGACTCCGAGAAAAGCCATCTCCCTTTGTTGTTGAGTTTAAATTATGAAAAGCACATTAAGAATACTAAAAACGAGATAAAAACAGCTATCTTAACATTAACATCTTGAAAGCTACAGAGAACTTGGATCCAAAAACATCAGCAACAAAGAGAATGCGCCAGGCACATCAGACAAGCACTAGAAAACTACACCAAGTAATTATTATAAAATATTAAAAGCTCTCTCGCTGTAACCAAGCATTAAATAAAGTAAGGCTAATGGTGTGATGCAGCGGGCACGCGGCGCGGCCCGAGTCAAGCTGCATCGGAGTAGCGAAGGATGCAATCTGCATACATTAGCCTAACGTCTCTTAGTTTTGACACCTGCTCTCGCCTCCCCACTATGAAATACCAAGCCGGTAGATGGATGGCACAAACATGTCAAGACTAAAGGCAGTTGTTGCTAACTTGGGAACTTGTCAAGAATATCCCGCTGCGAGATGTATTGTTTCATTCGGGACTTTGACTTGGAAAGCTTTTTAAGTAACTAAAGTGTTAAATGACTGTTTCTAAGTATCATTTTGTGTAAGTAACAGAAACGGAAATACGGCTCTGACGGGGGTTATGATGAAAGTTTACAGCCGAATAACAGAAGTCCAATAAGGAAGCGGCTTACGGGACTGTGGAACAACAATAGCAACCTCAACAATATTCGCGTTTCCTTTTGATACGCATTAAGTATAATTAGCCGAGGGTTTCTTTAATGAAAAGCAAACACGTTTTACTCGTGCTCCATTTATGTTACCGCAAAAATAATGCTTATACAAAGTTAAGCTCATAAAATGCGAAAATTCTCGCATGCCTTTTATCTTAAAGCAGGCACTTCTCGAGCCACATTTATGCTGAAATAATTAGCAACCTACGTGAGAGGTAGATTTTCTTGCTAGTGCATAAATACAATGTTCATAGTGTTAGCAACAGACTGGACAAAGTTTGTCTGAAACTTAGCAAGACAGCCAAATCTGTGGCATCTATTTTGCAGCTGCTACTGCTAATCCTCAACGAACCCCAATCACAAACTTTATATTGCATTACAGCAATTTATTATTAGCAGTTTTGTCTGAGCACTGGCTACCTAGGCACTACAGTTATAAATGGCTCCGAACAAACCTCGTAAACCAGTAACCCAGTGTTGCAAACACCTTAAATACTTAACAGCTCAGTTACCGAGTCAAGTTTAAATGTTCGGCACCCGAGGCTACACTAGAGGGTTGTCACGTCAGAGCACATTTTAATAATGCACTAGCTCGTTTAGTATGAAAATTAGCTGGCGAGTAGTGGCCCCCTGCACTATGTAACTTGTTTTATTGATGGGGTGAGCGCGGGCTTTAGAATGTCACGGAGTGTGGACGGTTATGTAATGGCATGGAAATATAGAATATATACTGTAAACATTGAATAGAAAGAATAGGAAAATTATGCGAAATTTTGTACATACGAGGCACACTAGGGATGTCGAAAAATTGTTTTTACTTATCACATATTCTACCAATTAAACAAACGGACGTATGCATATGATACATATACGTGAATGCCCCTCCCTCAACCTTAACAGTCTATATTGAACCCTCTGATAAGCGCCTTGTTGGCTTTTATCTTATATAGAAGGTAATGCCTATTCGTGAACCATCGCATTCCCCGATATTTAATTCCAGTGATAGGAGTTTGTCTGTTAAGAAATGCATGATGATGATACACAGAGATAAACAAGCATGCAGGAGGTAAAGATTCCGAACAATCGCCTACGTCACAGTGTCGAATAGAGGTTCTATCTAACGCTTGTTGTTTGGGTAATTAATGGCTACCGTAGTCAACCTAAATTGGCAGTTGACGTGACAAACTTGACCAGGGCAGGTGCCGAAAACCAACGAGTGGCAAGCTATGTCACACATTCCATTTTAAATAGTGAACATTTTTGAATATTGCTCTCGGTCGTGATGGAGGCAAGTTCTGAGCCGGTTTTTACAAAATTCATATTTGGTAAAAAAGAAAGCGGCTATCTGACGGTATATTTTCGTTTTCCTATTTGGATAATACTAGAAAAAAAATTAATGTTCATATATTGCTCAGTGGTTTTTCAAAGTTATACATTTTATGACTTTTCTGTGTGCTAATTTTGTAAGCCTAAAATTGTGAAAGTTTTGAATCTTAACCTGAATTTAAAATAATGTAAACCAAGATTAGATACGGTGTCAGAAAGATGACGCTTTTTGAATAGAACAAATCTATAGAATACATAGGACTAAGCTCTGGCCATATAACCTATTTGTATAAAAGTAACTATGCTAGCCAAGCTAGCATACCTAATCTCATTTTAATTTACTAATAACACTATCAATTTGAAATTCAGTGCGTAGTTCACGAAGGCTTTATTGTTGTTAATCCTAAACAATCCTCTAAAGTATTGAAGTTGGAACAATAACAAGTAAATACATAGTGAACCCTAACCCCGTTACTATACATAGTAGGTAACTAATGTAACTTTAGAGAAATGCCTAGTTACGTCACTAGGCCTTTCTCAATCGAAAACAAAGTTGCTCGTATAGGAAGTATAGAACATGGTACCTATGCAGTTCATTAATTCGAATAGTTTAACTCTGTGGTAAACCAAACTCATTTCAGCTGAATTTCAAATGTGATTACTCTCCCCATAGTTCACCGTTCACCTCTCAAAACCAATCGAACTTTCACCACTGGGTACACCAACATCTGCCGTATAAAAGTTCCGAAGTAAAACCACATGTTTACATTACAAAATGTTATGCGTGGCCCGTGAAAGCCGCGCTTAAAGTCAACAGAATAGGGGTCTTTAAAATATACGCTACACTGGAAATTCAATTCTAAGTTTTCCGCAGTATTAAGGTAGTTCAGTACTTCATTGACCTCGCTTACAATAACCAAAAGCGACGCCGCACACATTTTCAGCCAACTTCTGCTATCAATTTGGCACTAACTGCTTCCAGGTTGCTCGTTTATTTCATCTTAAAATAACAATAAAATCCGGTAAATTTAGTTTTTATATTTTTCAGCGGGACCATTAGGAGGAATGGAGTGGAGTAGGCACGAACGGTAACCGATAACTTCGCATAAATCAAACAGATTTGAATGCCGGTTCTTGCCCATAGAGTCAGTTCCCACTGAGTACTCACACTGAAATGGGTTGTTGTGTATGGAATTCTTGTCGCTATTTCAATAAAATAAAAAATAAATGAAGGTACTTGCCTGGTCATGTAATCTGGGTGCATTAAATCATTTAAATGATTAAATAACTAAAAAGTGTACCTATAGATTCTAGCGTATACGACAATATCGGCTTATCTAGTAACCTACATAAAAATCAAAGATTAAAACTTAACTCGCACACGGCCCGCGCGGGCTCGCTATTGAATGAAATTGGTAAGTACACGCGGCGGAGAGAATAAATCGATCAACACAAACTCGATAACGTGGTCAACTTCTTTCAGAGGTTTCAGCACTTTCATATTATGCACAGCCTTTTAATATAGCTTTTTTTCAACTAGACGCTTTGTTTCCTTGGATGCTCGAGCTTTTGTATACAAAGAATTGATAGAGTACCTATTTGCTTCATTTTATTGAGAAAATTTACAATGAATGGTTACAATGGCGTTTCTCGTGCCAATACAAAATTGATGTCGCATTTCAATCGGTTGAAAGTATAATATTCTGTTGCATTAAAACTTTGTGCCCTTTTTTTCAGTATTTTAAAACCGATTGATCGATCGTCTAAATGAAGTCAAAACCACAAAGGCAGGAGAGCGCAGCCGGCCGACTCGTTTGAAGCATCGTGTCGGGCCGTTAGAAATTTTCCGGGTTCTTTACCAGGATTCATTCATAACTCACGGCCGAGTGGAGCCTCCGAATATTTCAGCCTGCAGGACCCTAGCGTACCCCAGCCCCATAAATTCCGCGCTTCGGGTTGCCAAATTAGGCGCAAGGAACGCAGACTTATCCCCCCCATTAAGCGGGGACCCAGCGACCCCTAGCGAGACTTTTAAGGAAACTTTCCACGTGGTGTCGCAGGTGTAATATCAATAAATAATAATTCCCTGCGGGTTCCGTACATTGGAAACTTCCGATGAAAACTCGCAAGTCTGAATATTAGAATTGAAACGACGGGCGGATTAGGGTGACTTCTTAATGCGGTGCCAAATTGATTTTATTAGGTCGAGTCATGGTATTCCTACACGAGTCACTGCTGCTAAGTAGGATTATTGTTATTAAGATTCCCGTCTTATAGGCTTAGATGAAATTCAGAGAAAATAAGATAAAGGACAGGTCGAAGCTAACAAAATTACCTCCTAAATACCTAAAGAGTAACAGAATAATCTTATTAGTTATAAGCCCTCTCAAAGCTTTCCAGTTTATTCGAAAAATATGCATAGCTGTTTGAAAAAAGTGCAGAGTAATTCCGAAAGCAATTATGTGGGTCATGGACAACAGCACAGCGCTGAGCATTCGTACTAACAATCGAATGAACTTCCACCCAATTTACTTTATGTGTTACCCATTATTATAATTGCTGCACAGTTTCAAAGTTAAACCGGAATGAAACCGATGCTAACTAGAATATAACCGACATACCTTGCAACGAATTATGACTCGACTTACTCAAATTACTTATGAACTGAAAATAATTCGGCTACGAATTATTTTCAGTTATCGGATTAGACGGATTTATGTTTTTTGCTACAGTAGAATAGCATGATTCGTTTAAAATCCCAAGCTTTCATAAAAAAGATATTTGAGGGATAATCCTCACTGTTGAACTAAAATAAAGGTAATAGAAAAATATTTTTTACTACTTACGCTCTAAAATAGCAGCTAACTCTGTGCGCATTTATGAAATATACTGTCATGTCAATGCAATAGACAATTAGCTTGAAGAGCAAATCAATATGAATAGGTACTACTCGACGGTGGTATCATCGAGATAACAACAATGGCACGAGATCCACGATGACCGGTAATTTAGCGCGAGTAATTCCGACCGGGCGTTTGGTGAATTTAATTTTATCTGGGATGAGCCTGTGCGGTAATAATTCATGAAAACCACTGGCGAACGCCCGCGAGAATCGGGAAATTTGCCCGGAAACATACTAGCACAAATAAAATCTGAACCAATGAAACTATTTTACGACTGCTTTACACAAATAAGACAGTCACTGCACAGCTCAGCGCTTACAGAATAAAACAGTCAGTTGACTGCAAACTGGAGAAGAGTAGACCAATAATAAATGCTTGTGCAAAGCCAATTATACAACAAGTTTTATATGAGCTTATATAAGTCTCCTTAGTCGATTGCCGTCAGCACTCAGCCATTCACGAGAAGCGAACAAGTCAGAGGGAAACCTATAGACTGCTTAAGAACTTATTTTACGACTACTAAGGTAACAAAATCCGGGAGGAGGCGACCCGCAACCAGAATGTTAAACTTAACATTTGTAGCGGAGCTAAAACAGAGCAATAGAATTAATTCAATCGGCACAACTTTGTATTCAAACTGAAAGACAATTGTTTCGATTCATGTTGCCAAAGGGAAGCCTCAAAGGGCTAAGCCAACGAGCCCTAAGATTGATGAATACAATAGCTCGAGTCACGAGATCCGATCGCCATTTCAAGCCGTTTAGTTCGAAAGCAAGAGTCGATCGAAACAATTATGCCCGAACCAGTGTACAATACCTAGTGTTAAAAGAAGGCAGTTACACAACGTAAGGTCTTATTCTGAGATTAGAAAACTTCTATTTATCTCCTACGTTACTACTTTATACGCCACGGCGACCATGCCATGACCGTATGCATATGAAAAGAGGATAAAGAAAGTGGCTACAATTTATCATTACGTGTGTTATCTTTGGCTTAATTATTATCTACGGTTATAATTAATATTCCCCATGAAACGAAAGCATTGTCATCACGACCAGAAAATATCGTGCAAAAATGGTCATAACTCTCTTTGGCCAGCGACCGCCATGTCACCGCGGGTAGAGTTGTATATCTTGTCCAATTACCGCCTGTTGTTTTGCATTTCCCCTGCATCTCGGAAGCAGTAAGGGCGTAATAAAACGTCGCAACAATGCGGATCACGTCACAGCGGAATTATCTCGCAACGGCAGCGACGATCAATTACACTGACAACGAGCACGTGGAAAAGGGCCGGCGGCTGAGGCCTTTATTCCTACCCCATTTTTGCAATAGCGACCTTAACTTTCTATATTTTAAACTGGTATTTGTTTAGGGTTTGTTTGGTCGTAATCGTAAGATCAATTAGGCGTGGTGGAGGTTGTGGTTACGAGAGTCATTTCGGTTGCGTTTGAGGACTTCCCACGTATATTTATGTTTTACAATCTATTTTGGTCTTTTTTTATTCTAGATTGATGACCACAATCTCACCTGATAAAAAGTGACGATGTGGCTGACGGTGTATCATGAAGGTCTAGAAGACACCTATTCACTCTTGTCTTAAAGAGACTCAGGTTTCAACTGGAAGAAAAAAAGAAACAGGCAGCGAATTCCATTCCTTAGCGGTGTAGGAAAACGATTTAGTGCGAGTTAACAGTATATCCACCAGATAAGGATTGTATTGCGCCTTCTGTCTGCTTGTCCTGGAATGGAAGGGAGATGATGGCATCAGGTCATGGAGTTCATGGCCTGATTTACAGGTTCATTCACCGAAATGTATCCTATAAAAGATCGAAATACAAGCAACCTTGCGGCGGTATTCGAGACTTACGGACCTCAGGTCTTGTTCTATTGCAGCACTTAAATTATAAAAGGTACATATATTTTTTAGAAAACATACATATATTCTGGATCCCTTTTTATAATTAATTTGTCATGGATCGACTCGTGTTCCTTTCAGACAGTTACGCGAAACGTTAATTTTGTTGTAGCGTAGGCAAGTAGAAAATCGTTATACACACGTGGCGATATAAATCTTGTACCTAACACAGAAGCAATATATTACGCAAAGTACTAACTCCCACCCGTCTTGTAATCTCCGCGTATTTCCAAATGAAATACTAATTGTGTTTCCAGTACATGCTGAACCGTGGAAAACATAAAAAAGTGGATGCGGTAATTGGATTAGTCAGGTGTAGCGCTCAGCACAACCGAATTTTCCGTTACTGAATTACTCTTAACTTGTTTTTAAAATAGTCTCTATGAAATTGGATTATTCTCTTGACTATATTCCAGTTTGAGCACGAGTAGGCAGTAAGATCGCTTTAGTTAGTAATTTATAATAATGCTGGACGATTCATGCAGCATCATCTAGCCCCAAGCGACTAGATAACAGGTAAAATTCGTACTTTATACTACATAGATAAATATTTTTTATTATATATATAGAAAACTCGCAGATCACCCGGTACAAACATCTGCAGATCGTACAAACATTTGTCCCCAGGTGGAAATGGACGTTTGCCCGCTGCGCAATACACACCTCTATTGCGCAGTCTATTGCGCAGTCTGTAAAACTTTGTTATTAGGTTCTACCACATCCATTCGGTTCACGATTTTGTACATAAAACACATACATATGTTGATGTTGTGTAGGCTGTATTCACGCTGTGAAGGGAGTCAATTGAAATAACGCTTAATGACTGACTTGAGCCTTACTCATTGTTTTGTATTGAAACTGTTTTAGTCCTCCAGAGTACCTACAAATTTGTGTTTGGTGATTTAGCCCAATTGTTCCTAATGGCCGCCTTTGTTCGTTTTACGTTTTACATTGAACCTCACCTAAAATTCTCATTTAAAAATCACTCACTAAATTCACGATAACTCGATATATACGAAAAACTATAACTCGATTTAAACTTGATATAAGTAAGCAAAGCTCAAAGTAACATCATCCAATTTAAGCAAGATAAACATTTGTTGCATAATAATTTATTTTCAACTAATTTCAATATAATATTATGTAAATTACTTTGTTTTCGGAAATCGAGTCCGATGAAAGATAAACTCTAACAGGCAAATTTACATTTCAATAACAATTTGTGAAATATGTATTTTATGGCTCAAAATCCATCCATTCCAAAATAAAAATAAGACACTATAGTAATTGGGATTTATTTTCTAAAACTTAGTTACTGAATTAACGGAACGATAGGTACGTTATCGGATATTTTTTTGAAAAAAAAACACCGAAATTTATTTGCGCTCCAACTTAAAGAAATCATATAACTAACAACTCTCTGCTCAATTTCTTGGGAAGTAGGTATCTTTCACAGCCGATCGTTTTATTTTAATTAAATTAACCCAAAAAACTTATCTGCTGGTTACCAATTAAATTCTTGTTGGCAATTGCATACTCAGGGGTGTAAGAACGCAGATTAAATACAAAGTGTTCGGATTACGACACCCGACCGACCCTTAGGCGCTATTAAGAATTCAGAAAACGAATTGGGGACATCGAATCGGCAAAATTGAGCTTGCCCTTCTTTTTCAACATCATGTTTTTGTCCCTAAAGAGATATATATTATTATTATCTGTCTCTCCGAGGATTTCTGATCAGCAACTCGTAGAATACCTACAAATTTTTGCATGAAATATTCCTCTACAATTTGTCCTCGCATAACTTTGTATACCCACGCGGTCGCTAAGCTATCTTTTATGAATGAGTTTTTCACAAGCACAGGTCCGAAATGAAGGGACCTCGATAAGTTAAAAGGTATGTTTTTGTAACTCACCCTTACTTATGCATGAAATACCAGTATTTTTAATGAGACGGGGACGGGGATTTGTGAATTTACCTGTAAAAAAAAAGAAGCACGTTAGTTTTACAATTTATGTTTGGTTAAAATCGAATCCACATATAGCTACATTTAATCTTGATCTATTCTTACATAAACGGTCTGTAGTCTGATTTCCCTATCATCTTGCTGAAAAAGACATCCAAATTTCCTAAATTTGCACACATCACCTATTTATTCTAGTGATAGGTGCTCACACAAGGCGTGAACGATGATAGCGTTATAGTTATCACTACACATGAGCCCAATTAGACGCCGGCACCGCATCAAACAAGCGTCTAATAGTCTTTAAACGTCTCGACCCTCGCTTCATTGACCCGCACGTGGAGCACCTTACCCTCGGGTCAAGTGCTATAATTGTCTGTGGTCATGAGCGCCTGCCATACACTATAGCGCTGTATTGAGTGCTTTATCGCTGACAGTGCCTGCAC
Source organism: Eupithecia dodoneata (assembly GCA_947044415.1). Taxonomy (NCBI): domain Eukaryota; kingdom Metazoa; phylum Arthropoda; class Insecta; order Lepidoptera; family Geometridae; genus Eupithecia; species Eupithecia dodoneata. Next base: position 7,251,932 of record OX345665.1, read on the forward strand.
AAGCTAGGTATAGCACAAACTATAGTGGTGGTCGTAGCTTTATGGAGCACGATGAAAATGATAACCGTGCTAAAATAGTGGCTTTCTGCGAAAGCAGCGTACGCAGGATGCAAAGTTTGTAATAGGCATCCAGGTTTGTAATAACAATACCAATCAAGATCCGAAGAACCACAATTGAGAAGATCCGAAGAACTTTTTAGAAAATGGGCGAATACATTTTTTTTTATTAAATATAAAAAAAAAATCGCCCATTTTCTTCATTTTTACAGCAAAACAACTTTTGAGCCAGAGAGGCACAAATCGACTCAAGAATCAACAATGTCAGATATCGGAAGTCACGATATCTGCTCGTATAGCAAACGATAGGGGCCAAAAAGGCTTTGTACATTTTCACCTCGTGCACAATAGATGTTTGCAAATCTCTCACAACAAACACTAACTGATCGGATCAGTGTAACCGTGTTCTTAGAGCGGAGGTTGTGTCAACGAGCGTTCGATATAAGTCAACGTTGAAAAAGGAACGTGAAAGAACTTTTATATATGTATGATAAAACAGCCTTAGATTGGATATGCACGCTAGCAATTTGATAAAAAATGATTGTTCAGCATTATTATTTATTATCATTATAAAGATCAATTTGATCAGCTAAGTACTGTTGTTTCTGTTCTTCTGTTAATTTTCCTGTGCTGTTTGTGTATAGAACCTAAAGTCTATCTATTTATTTATTCGTTTGTTGAAGCAAAAATGGTACCTATGATTCATTCGAGTACATTGTTATAAAACTGCATTTCGGTTTATTTTGAAAAACAAATGGTTTAAAAGGTTCAAATGTATGTAATCGGTACGCAGCATCAATCCCGGTTTACATTCACAACAATGTGAAAATTGACGACAAAAACGGGCCGCACGATGCGGTGTCAAACAAAGATAATAATATATAGCCCTATCAGGGAGGTTCCATCGTTATTGTTGTCCTAAACGTGGCCATGATCCCGGAGCCCCGATCTCGTTTGTCCCGGGATATCCCTCTGCAAACACCGACGAGAACCCGAGATTCACTGGACCTTTGCACGAGTAAGTACTTTGAGCCGTTGATGGATACAAAAATATAAATAATACTTTGAGGGCTTTATAAAAACAGGGCAAGTGTATTGTTTTATGTTTGTTTTTCGTTCGATAAGTTGGACCTGTTAAGCGGTTCCTCGATATGTGATCACATTCTACCCGGATCAGTATACAGTTTTTTCGACGTCGAATGGAATGTATGTGAAAATGTACCTTGTTGCGTTGAGTTTCCCAGGTTAACATTATCATACAAAGAGCTTGTATCTGCTATCTGCTTTACATTTGTCGCAATGTCGGAAACGAAATTCAACGCAAAATTGTAAGATACATTGAAGAAACATTGTTCAAAGATCACAACGATTTCACAAAGTAAAAAGACGACAAAGTAAAGTTTTCAAGGAAACATCCAATAAAACGGAGTGCGCTCGTAGGATGTGCACGTAAAAAGTTCGCCGCTTTGGCGCGCACAACAAGTTTGGCGATCGTTCGTTCGACTTGTTGGTCCGACGTGACCAACTATGATATTACTTCGCATATGATCGATTTAGCAGGCCAGTTTGACAGTTTCGAAGGTGACAGATGACGCCAGCCGTCAGATCGGGCCGATATCTCTTAAAATTGTGCGCTGCGCTTTCATATGACGCTTTCAATGACAGTACCATGTCAATATATTTATGTAAAACTTGTTGTACACTCATAAAAACATCGATCGATTCATTAAAAAAAGCGATATACATAATGTAAATACTAGAAATAAGAATAAACTCGCTGTTCCCACAACTAGACTACATAAGATAAGTGCATCTTTTAAAGGGCAATGTATACGCTTCTACAACAAAACTCCAAGTGAGTTGCAAAAATTATCAATAAATAAATTTAAAAAAAATTGTGAAGCATATTCTTTGTAAAAAGGCTTATTACAAAATATCAGATTATCTAGAAGATAAAAAAGCTTGGAACGAGTTTTGCTCCAACTCAAAATCTAACAACTTACAGATAAGCAAATCTATGTACTAGACACATAAGTTATGAACATACTGGTGGTTTCTTCTCACTTCTTCCACTGGTGGACAAAAAATTTAAGTGAACATCAATATAATAATGAATAGTAAAAATATGACTTGTCTAAGTGCTTATTTGTAAGCCTAAGGAAATAAACTTTCATTTCATTTCATTTCATAGATGGAGTCACTGACAAGTTCACTGCTAAAGTTGGAGGTGCGTAAGGCATTTCATCATAAAGGTTTTGTACAATAACGTAACGTCTATATTGAAGATAAACATCTGTCCCTAATAAATAAATAATAAAGCAGCCAGCCAAAGTTGGTGATGGTGCAAATATTTAGAGAAAATAATTTCCATTGCTGGACGGAATGCAATAAGTATTACAGCACCCGGCACCGAGGAAGCTTTTCTCGGCATTTACTGTAGGAAAGTGTTTAACACTTTCAGTGTCATTCCTGTGATTAATTTTTGTCGGGCTGTCGTTCTAATGGGCTAAAATAATTTAGTGGGCGGTGGCGTTTATTTATTGTCAGCCGACGCGGTTTATATCGCAATTTATCTCTGACCCCCGGCTAAATGCCGATTACAGACCGAATCAGTCGACAATAAATATTCAATAGATATACGATGACAACTGTAGCATCAAACACCGTTAATTCGCACCAATAAGCGTTAAAATTGATCCTATTTATTTACTATAACTAAGTAATAGTAACAAATAAAAAATGATGAATTTTATGTAATTCGATTTTTTTACCACGGGACTCTCATGAGTATTGAGATCTAGGCCTAGTTTGGCAACCAAACCCGTTAGGTTTACCCCTTAAGTTAGTTTAATCCGTTGATTTTCCAATATAGGGCGTGCTTGAAACTCTAGTAACTAGGTACTTGGTTACACCAACAGACGGACCTTGTTAGTGATGTCCGTGTGATTCGAGTTACATGGTCAATATGTATTTACGCAACTGAGATCTCCCTGATCAGTGTTTGTTTGGTCCCATATTAGATTTAGCTGCGTAGAATACAGAAACATTGTTTACATAAATCATTCTCTACTTTCTTCACACTAACATTATAAATGCAAAAGTTTGGATCATTAGACGTTTGGATGTCTGGATGTTTGTTACATCTTCACGCCAAAACTACTGATCGGGTTGGGTTGAAATTTTGCATCTAGGTAGTTCTGGGGGAAAAACATATGGTAATTTTTTCCCATAAATTAGTTCCCATGGGATACAAATAACCTTAAAACGTTTCCATATAAACAACCCGTGCGAAGCTACGTGCAGAAACTAGTACTTCATAACTCTAATTTGTTTTTGGATTACAGCAAAGGTTGACTTTTACCTTTAGAAATATTTGTGTCGTTATTTGTTTGAAAATTATTTTCCGTAAGATAACCATTTCAACTGCTGTAATGAGATGTTTTTACAGAATCCTTAGAGCCAGTGCACTATCGTTAACGCTCCTGAAGTCGACTTTACAGCAAGTATTCGTGTTTCAAAATAATAGGGAATGCGAGACAAATGTAGCTAAATACGAGAAACGCAGGCGTGTTCCTTTGATGTTTTTAAAAGTAATTGTAAATTTAAACGTCAGCTAAAAATGAGCTCAAAAAATCTCAATAACGAATATATACATATAGATCGGAAGGCAGATAAAAGCTTTAGTGTAGACCTATATAGACTTAAAAGTAAATAAAAAGGGCGGATTATTGGTATACCATATACGTAAAATAATTAGGTGCCAGTAGAGTAAAAACAACATCAAAAACAAAACAGCCCCCAAACTTGTAAGTTTACAGTCTACCATTTCTATAGAGGTTCGTGCACTGATTCTCCCGTCTATAATTAAACTCTCAGCGAATAAATCAAAACAAACTTGGCGTGGGGTCGGGGCGACGTCACGCAAAAGCCAACTCCAAGTGAAAAGCCGGCAGGAATACGATGTAACTTGTCTGATTTCTGTAGAACTTGCCGCAATCGACCGACTCGGCTCAAACTTCGCACACAACAGATCGTAGGGCAAGCAACAATACCCCGCCAAACAAAAGAGCTCAAGGAATACTTTATACCTACAAGAGCTAACAATTAAGAAGTATCAGATAAGTATTTTATTACGCGGTTCTTCGAACTCTGAGCTCTGGAAAACATGACCTTTTAAGTTCATACACTTAGAGAAACATTACTAAAAAGCAATGTACTGTTGAAAATAATGTAAGGTAAGTATTTCCTACATCTTACAGGTTTTGTGCTATTGGTTTTTAATGAAAATGGATTGACCAGTTACCTTATTCACGTTACAGTTTTATTGTGTACATTTATTTGCTTTTAAGTGTATTTTTCACTCGACTGCTGAAGATTGGTTCCGTATAAAAGCATTTGGTATTAAAAGCGCATCAAGTTTAATTTAATAGCGTTTACTTATTTATTGCAATCAGTTTTACTATTTTCCTATAAAACGCCGTCAAGACGACGGCGTTTTATAGGAAAATAGTAAAACTGTTTTACTCTCTCCGTGTTTTCGCCATTTTGACGCATTACGTGTGTAATTTGTTTTAAAGTGGAATTAACCGGGGCTCTTTGTTTTACGTAGCTTGCTTATAACAGGGGAAATATTTGTTCCTTCAAGCGACCACATCTTAACAAATGGCGTCTGTCAATTTTGAAGCATAATTAGTCCGAAAGTGCCGCTGAAATATTTTAAAGTGATTTGCTCACTTCAAAGTTTACGTTGTTTACTAAAACTACCTTAAAGTGACAAGTTTAATTCAGGTTTGAGGCCACAGGTGCTTTCATGTTCGCGGCATCCAGACGGGCACACTCCGCTTCATTTGTTACCTTCATCCGGGTAATTCTCTACGAAGGACCACTGTGTCGTAAAATTCCCGAAAGGTAAAAGCAAAGCTGGTTTGTGATTAAGAATTTTCCAGTGTAGGAAATCCTTTTGTTAGTCGAGTGGTGCGTTCCTGTTATTCGCCCCCTCGTACTTGCTACCCTAAAGACCCACAAGAGCGGCTGAGCCGGATTTACACGATCGAACATTCTGGCATTTGTGGGTACGGTGCCGACTTATGATAGTATGGTGTTGCGGGAACCCTTAAATCTGCATCTGATTGTATTGTGACAGTGAAACTAATAAATAAGCTTTTATATCATATTGAAAAAGTTAGGAAATTATTTATTTTGAAAACGTAAATAAAACACAAGATATTACCTATTTCTTGAACTCAACTACGACAAACTATTGAGTCGTGTATTTTATGTTTCACGCAAAAACGGACGTATAAGAGTAAAGCAAGCCATTACAAAATATCCGAAGGTCGTCCCTCCGTAGGCCGGCTTAGTGAAACTTCGACCCTACGCAGGCTTATTTCACTTCGGTACAAACACGTGACAGGAAAACTTTAGGCAAAATTCACGTGGCGTATTGAATAACATTTAATTTTATGCAAAATTTGTTGTTTTCCCTTCAGCCCACAGGTAAATTATCCATTGTGAATTGTGTTTAAAAAAAACGGTCGGCTGGTAAAAAATTATGTTTTTGATAAACACAAAATACATCTGCGCGTAGTATCATACGTGTTTTTCCGAGTAGCCTCCTAGTCATTGTTTAGAACTACCAAAATCTATACCAAATGTAAATTACATGGTAACATCGTTTTCGTTTCCATGGTTACGTTGTAGTAGTAGTATTCCACAATACAATATATATAGGTAAACAAAACCCTCAAAATACAAAAAAACCTGAAGAACTATAATATCGTATATCTCCCACCCTAGTTTCCTTGTCCTAAAGTGTAGTGTAGTGTAGTAAGGCTGTGAACTATATGTTCTTGTCATGCCGAATGAACTATGTAACCATTGTTCCATCTTGGAGCCTGTTTGTCGAAGGGCTATACTGTGAATAGTCCTTCAAAAAATAGAACAAAGATTCTATTCTATATTTGTTTTGTGAAGATAAATAATTGAAAGAAATAGTTCATTTGTAGCTAATCCTGTTTTTTGTATATAACGAGACCAAAATATTGTATTCAGATTTTTTTGTGTTTTAAAATAAGCTTAGATACCTTTTAGAGTGGTCGGTATGATTTTATTTTATTTACTCTAAATGTCTCAATTTTACAATTCTCTTAATGTAAGAAATTGTGATGATATTTAGAAACCTAATCAGAAACTGTAAAATGTAAAGTGATCATTTATAAACTAAGTTTCATTTATATTGGGTATCTCTCAGTTCTTTGATGAGAGTTTTTTTTCTAAACGATCTTATTTAATAATAATTACTTAAACAAAACAATATTCTAACAGGTAGATTTGTTACAGGTTTCTCAGGGTTTGTTAAAATTGTTCCTGTTTTCCCTGACTTTCCCACCAGCTCAGACTACATAATACCCATTGTGACCTATTTCTTTTTTGCAGTTTTATCTTTGGAAATGTTAGTATAAAATAATCAGCTCTATCGCGACATAGCATGTCACATGACCGTCGAAGGATCGATAAAGCACGTGAGCTAGCGCAGCTGTCGTGCGGTTGCGTAGCAACTGAGCGCAAACATTGACCAAATTACCGCTTCGAAAGTTACCTGCGTGCTACGTAGTAGGTACATACATACTGTATGTATATAGGTGCCTATTTTAATCCTACAACACTAATTTTTGTATAAGCTTTGCTACTTTTACCAATTTGTACACAAAAATGAAACAAAACGACTGAATATTAAAGTATGCCTCCAGGGTCTTTAGACTTAAGTATTATCAATTTAGCTGCGTAGAACAAATTATATATTCTCAACTAAATAGTACTTTAAGAAATTGAAAAAATCGTTTCCAAGCTAATCACCAGCTTAGCTTCGTTGTAGTTCAAAGCTTGTTAAACATACAAAGTAAAAGGTTAATTTGTAAACTAGTACTACAGTTTACAAAGGAAAAAATATATTCCTATAAAATATTAAGTAAATTACGTAGTCATAAAGTTTTATATGGTCAATAACGGAAATTGCCCGTATCTACCTGTATTATGTATGCTACATAAAGCTAAATCCTTTTCGTCATAAGTGCGTGCTATATGGGTAGAAAATCCATTTCATGCCACATTCACATTTCAGACGAAGCCACATAACATTCTAAATCTGCTAAGAAGCTAAGCAACGCGAAACCCACTAAGCTCATTATTGCGCCTCTTTAAAATTTCACGTCAAGAAACTCGTCACTTAAAAGCCTAATTAAAGTCGTCAACGGTTTTATAACCAAAAGGGGGTTCACGTGAACTTGAGCGTTTTTGTTACAAGCTCAAAGTAACGGTTATGTTGGTGCCACGCGATAAAATTACCTACGACGATTGTTGTGTCATGTCATTTACCGTGCTTAGCAACAGCAAGGCAAGTAATGCTTATAGTCTATCCATCCAGAATGTAGAATTTTTGTAAACATAAGAAATCAGCTGATTTTTAGGGTTAACACCACGAAATGATGCAGGCCTAATAGAATTCTAATGATTTCACATATACAATCTATTAGATTTATTACTTTTTATAATCCTGACGTCCAATCTATGCAGAATCTAATTATTTCAATTCACAAATCGACATTATGTGGTTAAAAACAAAGATTAAAATCACTAGAGATTTTTTGTCTTTGTAACAGTGCCATCCCTAACGAATCTCAGTTTTGACGTCCCGTGTTGCAAACAGTTGGTTACTTTTTAACTACGATTTCGAATCAAGGATATATGACCATACATATTTCTTACAGAGGGTATTATTTTAATTTAGCCGGATTATTTAACGTTTAATTTCACGCTGCATATTTGCTTAGCGACAATCAGTCCAAAAGTTATGAATTCTTCCAATTTCATCAATAATGTTTAGTGCTTCAAGGAAAATACTTTAAACAGGCACATTTACATTTAATTGAGTTGGCACAGGTGAATAATCGTTTGAGAGCACAAAAAGTCTAATGATTTTTAGTCTTATTTCATAATCCTTTAGCTTTTATTCCATTCTATAAGGATAGGTAATGATAAAAGTAGGCTGATTTCACAGGGATGCTTTGTTTATGCCATTTAATTATTTACATCAAATATCACCAGCCCAGTAAGGCACCCCCATCAAAGCTGAAGATGTGACCTAAATAAAAAAATGTTTTTCACCCCTACATCAGCTGATTGAACTGTCAGTGGCTCTGTTTACAAACATTCTACATTCTGGATGGATAGACTATAGTTAGAAATTACCGTCTATCAGTAGGTACCTACGTGCCGTTACGTGGACTTTCTTTCTTGACTGGGCAAGTGATGAAAAGGGCGGAGACAATATTAGACCACTTATTACTATCACCCGGCCGAATGAAGAGCCAGAAGCTTCATACATATTTCGCGGGGTTTTTACCTATTTACAAGTTTTACGGTTTGACCAAGTGTGTCGCCTGCCTTACAGTTATTACCTCTGACTCAGTTGTTTCGTTGTCGTACCTAATGTAATTAGGGAGGAGTAACCTTACACACGCGATGTCTCGTGCCTAGACGTGGGAAGTTAATCATTTAAAAGTACCTACATTATTTCGGGTATGAAAAGTTTTTAACTCGGGATAGTAGGTAATGTTAGCATGGCATGAGTTAATGGAGTAGTTTAGTTTATATTACCAGAAAGTTAAAAAGTTTATCTATTTGCCCGCTAAGGCTTTTTTAATGCATGCTGCTTGCATGCCTAGTAAAAACCGCAAAAACAGGCAGTGAAACGTGTCATTCAATGTAAAGTATGTAGCGGGTAGGTTCACCAAATAACGCGATATCAGTTAGTAACCCAAAGCAAACATCGTTGATAAGAATACCTAGCCCATTTATCACTAGGAAAGTAACTATTTAACTCTGCGGGGTAAAGTCAATGCACTCTTATCTACACGGGTCTAATAACACCCCACAAAGGGAGTGGAAACCAAAATGTTTACGGCATTAATGAACTTTCCCCAGCTTGCTTTTATAGCCTAATTTATAATGGAATTTTTATTGTCGCTAAAGTGGGGTCATTAATGTCCGAGGGAATGATTGACGGCCTAAGCGAGCCAAGGATATTAAACAATACATCGATCAGACCGAAAACCAGCAATTTGCGGTAGGGGGAATTCATAACAAACTTACGATTAATGCTTCGGAAATTTGAAAATCAATATTGCTTTAGACTATTAATCTTCCTAGAAGTTTTCGACAGGACAGAACCGTAAGTCCCGTATAGATATATATATATATGAAAAGAGGTACGAGGCCAATGTTGGCCTTAAAGAGCCCGATATAGACAGGGGCGACAAAAGGAGCAAAAAGCCCGACCCATTACTGAGCACACGTTGCCGGAAACCACAAAAGACCCAATTATTCTGGCGTGCGAAGCCAAAAAAGGGTTGGACCAAAACCAAGTTGTTGAGTGTCCCATTTTACTTTATGAATGCACAGCGCGGAATGTAGGGCTTTTCATATTTCATAAACCATCCTGTATGACTGTCAAAGTCACTCAGATTTTTCATAACTATTATTTACAAACTAGTGCTCGCCACTTCACACACGTTTTTAAATGGGACAAAAGTAGCTTATATGTCACTAGAGGCCCGGGCCAGATTCGCACGGGCAAATACATGTATTTTATGCATATAAACCTTCCTATTTAATTACTTTATCTATTAAAACCGCATTAAAATCCGTTGCGTAATTTTAAAGATCTATGTATAGGGATAGACAGACAACGGGAAGCGACTTTGTTTTATACTATGTAGTGATTTAAGATCCACGGGTGCATATTTTCATCCAAATTTATTCAAACAGAGCGAGAAGATTTATTACGTGAAGATAATGATGATTGACATTATTATTCAGGTAAGAAGACATGAATTGACGGGCACTTGTCAAATTTATCACTGTGAGGTGGCGGGGAAGGAAACGCATATCGAAGAGATAGAAAAACGAGTCACATACGATTTTTAACGTTTTATGAATAAATCACATTGAATCAAAATTACATTTCATTTAACGATAATGATGCCTTTAGAATTGCAAATAACGTGTACGTAAATATGATAGTTATATTATATCGGAAGATTGTTTTGTAGTTATTATATTAATTAATATTTATGGTGTAAAATAAGGGATCGCAATACAGTCGATATAAAAAATATTTTTAAAGGCGGCAAACTTTCGCAGAGCTCGTCCAATTTGTCGCCCGATTTAATAAAAGCCACATGTGCGGGGATTGTTTGAAAACTCCAACTTGCTCATCAAAGCTCCCTCCTACGAAAGCGGAAAACTTAAGTCGTATTTTCTAGAATCGTAAACATCAGATGCTAGCACCAGAGCGCATTTAGCCAGCGCGGAAGATTACTGTCCTTTCAGGATTTCCACCATAAATTATAAGTTCCATTCCAGCGCCGAAGTTCTATGAAAAACATGCAAGAGAAGCAATAAGTCAAGTTTCGGTGCGCTACGCAGCGTTGTGCTGCTAAACAAATGTACGTAGAACTGCTACCCAAATCCTCGTAGCGCCGCTACGAAAATCACGTAGCCATGCTACGAAAAGGTCTTTTTCAGGCACACAAATCAAAGCACATCACCAAGCAATATCTCCGTAGCTGATCCGAGTACTTTTTATTCTAAGCTGGGAATCGAACCCGCATAATGACTTAAACTGGTCTATTTGTAAATAAGGCTGTCATTTATCGTTTTTAATGCGTTTTAATATAATCTACGGAGCACCAAGAATTCATATTATTGCTGTAAAATTATTGTAATGGTAATTTCATCGGGTCCTATTGAGAAAAGTGATTTTACGATTTCTTTTTGTTGTAACCGTAAAATGGAGATAGCTAGTCTTACATTGGTTTAACATGGGTACGCTTTACGGTCAAAATATGAAAAGGTTACTGCTCTAAACTATAAACCCGTTTTATCGGCATTACGATATGAAGTTGAGTTTTAAAGGCACATTTGGTTTGAATTGTTTTCACTTAATCTTGCATCAGTAGACGTCATGGTATGCATTATTAAATATAATGAATACTGGTTTAATGAATAAATATATACATATAATAATGAAAGAAGACCTTGCATTCAATGACAAAACTTGTAAACTAAACATCATTTTATTAAATAAATAATGCTGGACAAATCAAACAGCATTATTTTTATTAGCCCCAAGATAATTCAATTCATTTATTTCTCAAACAATTTACATTGTGTCGGATTTTTTTACATAGGAGCACATGATAAGAAGAGCTTGCGTTATAGGTACTAGGTAATTGATATAAAAACATACATAGACAATTTTTTTTATTATACATAGATAACGACCAGACCCGAAACAAATATCTACACACCGTACAATCATTTTTACCTAGGCAGGAAACGAACCCGCAACCTCCTGCGTCATAGGCGAACCTTCGCCCACCGCGCCACAGAGGTCGTCGACGATTTACCTTCTACATTATGATTCATACATTGAATATCTCGCTTTGTTGCCTGTTCCAGAACGCCCGAGGCTACGAATGAAATTCTTCCTTTGTGCCATCATATTTCACCCAGCTACATCCATTTCTGGACAACATGAACGTAACATCTCTAGGAAACTCATAGTAAACTGTAACATAACAGCTTAGGGTTCAGTATTACTCAACGGTAGAGTAGCGCACGCATATCCCAACCGGTTAATACAATGTTCTGTCACTGAACACGCTAAAATTTGCTTTCAGGATATTCGGTTCAGCTCAGAGTGGCGGAGAGGGTAGTATTGCTGATAATTCAGCATAAATAGATTTGCTGCAGAACCCGGCTACATATTCTGGTACAACAGATAATGCTCCTTCCTACATAAGTACAGCGTACATACGTAAAGCTTTGCTTCTGCAGCGCTAAAGCTAAATCGTCTATGAACTCTCGCGATATAGAAAGAAAAGCTGTATTTACATTGAAATTAAAAACATTCTAGCCACTAGCGTAAACATCGTTAAAATATTTTAATGTAATTTATTTGGTGCGAAAATTAAGATAAAGAAACAGCGAGAGGGCACCATCTCAAAGAAAACAGCGCTAAGAGTCGTCTCTCTCGTTATAAAGTGACAAATCGACGACATTTTTTTTCCCGAAAGCTGGAGAATTAGCGTGATCAATTGCGTTCTTCGGCACTTCTTAACTTCATCTCTGCCAATAACGAATGGGGCTATTTCCTACGGTGAAAAATATTACTGTATTTTCATGAAAATCATATGTTAAACGTATCTAACAATGTCATGATTAAAAGGTATTTGAAAATGTATATGCTTCGCATCGTAGAAGTTAATTAAGTTGGAGATAAATTAGTTTGATATTGCACAGAGTCTAATGTAGGTAGATGAATTTTTAATCAATTTGGCGAATGTGTTTGATTATGTAAATATGTATGTATGTCCAGGGGAACATAATGTACTGTAATATCTTATGGTCATTAACAAGTCACCTTGAACAGTTGTAAAGGTCTCAGATCATAATCAGCTCATCAGTCATAGTGTCATTATGCGGTGAGTGCTAGTGACAATTATGCGAGGCGGGTTATGAATCGCGGCCCGCCCAGCACGGGCCCAGATAACATAATTACCCGGTTATTAAGCGACACCTATTATTCATAACAGGGACCTTGCATTAATCAGGCTATATCGGAATATACACATTACATAAAATACGGGCTTTTGCCCGTTGATTCAGACGCGTTTTTCGGGGATAAAAAGTAGCAAATAAAGTTTTTCTCGATCTGGATCTGCATTGTTATTTGTGTAATTTTAGACAGATTTATAAATCTTTGAATAACGTTTCTTGAAAGAACAACCTACCAGACCAAACCGCCAAATCGAGATATTATTAAATAGCTTTGGCTAGTTCGAATCAACAGGTTTATATATCCTTCAATAGAATAATAGTTATTTTATTTAGTACACACTAAAGACTGAAGGAAAGTGCAACCAATAAGAAAAACATACATTAAAACACATCAAACTAAATAAAATAAACTTACACCATAAAACTAACAGATAAAGAAAACAAAAGGTCCGCTAGTCTTTTATATAGCACATTTTCCAAATTATGATTATGAATGAAGTATGTCCTAAGGCAGGGTTTTCTTACCTATACTAACATTTTTTTCCGAACTTATTCGTTAAATCATGACTTTTTCATAACGGTCCCATTTCGTTGCTATAAAATATAAGTAGGTGTGCCTTCAGAAAGCGGCGCTCGCGTCGAAATCTGTGAATTATTCACGTAGATCGTGTATCCTCGGAGCTATTTGTTTATTACTTCCATTCGGCTCGCCTCGCCGCCTTATTTCACATATTTTTATTGTTCTCTTGCAGAGTTTACAGAAACACAAAGGGCGAACAATGTTACCGTAAAAGCCGGTTAAGTCTTAATACTTCGCTATAGTAATTCACCTTTTGAATTAAATTGTAATCGAATTAGGGTGTTATTGTTTATTATGTTGTTTCATTTCCCTAATGAGAGTCTTTGTTTTAAAATTTCTTGCCAAAGAATTAATGTATAGCGACTTTGAATAAAGGAGGAGGTTCTACGTTCGGTTGTATGTATGTTCGTCGATTTTTCCGGCAAATACGGACTGACTTTGAAAATTATTTCGCGATTGTATAGCGTGTAATCCGGAGGTGGTCCCATTATTTATTCCCGAAGGATAAGTATTCATCCCGCAAAACTTAATAACAAAATTCATAGTCGCTTCAAGTGTTTTTAAAACTGAATTAAGCACATCACTAAATTATTATAAAACAAAGACCTCGGCACGCCTATCGGTCTGGTTATTTCACAGCGATAAATTAAAAACTAACGATTTTTATACGGTTGTTATTGTTGTACAAATATGTAGATGAAGTATTAAGGGGGAAGGTTTATGTGTAGAATTAATTATATTTTGGTATAACAAAGTTGAAATTTACCGATGATAATAATTATTGAAGATAAAAAAAAATACGCGCCGGCTAACAGCTTAGTTGGCCTGCACTGCGTAAACCAATGGACTTACATGAGAACAACGTATCGTGAAATGGTTCCTCTAAAATGAATTTGGGATACCTGGATTTCTTGATATATATTAGATATATCAGATAGAATTGCAAGTTAAAAGGTCTATTAAACTGCTACACACTGCATGCCCAGGGCAGGTTACTAGGTAGAAGTATTATTTTGTTAAAACTTAATAATGAAACACCTAAAGTTTATGTTTATTAATTGTACTTTATCTGTGTCAGTACTATATGTATAATTATTCTGTGTCCGTGTACCTAACTGGCATTGTGAAAACAATTAAATTCTTTATTTTTCTTATCTGAGCAGCGCCGCCAGGCAACAGGGTGGAATTTATCACCGTCGCCTGCTTGTGTCACTCAGTAAATAAAACGAACATTTTCTCTTGGAGTTTAGACTCAATTTGGCACCATTTGACCAACACCTCCTCACGTCTCACGTCATAATAGCTATCATTTCAAAGATTTATATAGCAAAGTTTGATCACAAAGCAAATTATGTATTACTGGTTCGCAGTTTCGTACTTTCACGCGTTTTCCAAATAAAATGTATCTTATTTTTCGTGGGATTATATAAAATATATGTGGTATATATTTTATTTGAGCTTGTTCCTGAAGACTATTGAATTTCATATAGTCTTCAGGAGTTTTGGAGATCTAAGTTCGCAAAAAAAAATCACATACCTACACACATATTCCGTAACAGACTTTCGCCGTTAGTATCGTACAAGCCCGCGAATTAAAAAAAAAACATCAAAAATTTGAGCCTGATCCGTTCAGTATTTCTGGCGTAATAAGGAAACAAACATGCAAACTATCCCATTCATAATATAGACATATCATTGTTTTTTTATGTCAGTGTAATCATACGAGCATACCAATATCATAAATGAGAAAGTTGAAACCTACGATTTAATCGGTTTCAGAGACAAGTGAAAGTTTCAAGCATAGAGTTATTTGTATTGCAGTATATGAGTTCTGTGTATTGCACCTTGTTAGTCCAATACATTACCAAGGGTGTTATCGACCCGGTGTGAAAAATAATTGCGAAATAAAACTAATTTTGCGTTTAAACGAACGAGAATTCGTTTAATCTATAGAGGAGAGGTGGAACGAACACGTGAATATTTGGTAAGTAGCAATTATATAAATGCAACTAATTAATTTAATTATAGGTAAGTTAGTTAGGTTAGATATTTTATAAAAAGAGAGTTCTTAAAAAAGGCTTTTTTTAAAAAGGTCCGTACTCAGACTAAATATAACGTTAAGTTGCAAACATAACAAATACACAACAAATATAAATAACATAACAAATACAAAATGCGTAACGTCAAAACACACGTTCTAAAAAGCTTAGACGCGTTTCTTAAAACTTCAGCATAAATAGAGTTTTTTTCTTAAATGAATTTTCCCTTATTAGAGTGGAGACAAATCGCCGTCAGTCCGCAAACAGGCACCTCAATCTGTCTTGTACAGTGTAATAGAATCGATAGAGGGCGGTTGACCGCGTACCCCCCGGATATGACCTGTCATGCGGACATCTGACAGAATTGTGTAACGGCCAACATAGCCTGTTTACTCCCCTTATTGTGTACAAACAACACTTGACTCGGTATTATTGATGCGATATTGAATATCCGAGACGTGGGTTTTGGAATATTTTTCGCGTAGTTTTTATGAGTTTTCTGAAATCCGCTTAGTAGGGTCAAACACAGATCCTTTTAGTTCCTCTAGTCTATTTTTGGTCGAGCAAAAGTTTTAACAAGGCGTATGGTTTCGAGCATTAGAACAAAAACTAGGGTGAGCTTTGTGCCAGTTGGGTTGGTTAATTGTTTGCGGGCTGTCGGGACAGGACATTGACTACACGGGAGTGTGTCACTGTGCCGTCACTAGTGATTTAGGAGTCACTAAGTTGCCATTTTTGGAGAAGAAAGTAGTTTGGATCTTACCAGAAACTTATGGTCATCGATTATATCGATCGGTTTATTGTTTTCTTATCTTGCCGTCTTCATTACCTTGGATTATAGATAAGGATGGAAATGCTTTTGAACTTACCTGAAAGGAAGAGAATGGATTTATTAGTTACATTAATTAATTTGTGGCCTGGAGACAAGCACGGCTATACACACTTTATAAAATTCGCTTAGAAATTATTATTATTATTTTAAGCCATTATTGTCCCACTGCTGGGCAAAGGCCTCCCTTTTCTCCTTCCACTCCTTGGGATCCAACGCTGCAACAGGCCATGATTCCATCATTAGATGTACCTCGCTTAGAAATGTGTCTTTTTATTTGTTTTGTAAGTAGAGGTCTTCAAAACAGATGAAAGGTAGGAAGAAAAACCATGCCCTTATGACAGCTCCAAGATCAAAGAAAAAAAAAACATGCCCTTTATAAAAGTTCCAAGATCTAACTTCCATTCCGTCCTCCCTTATTCTTCAGGCGTCAACGCGTAATTAGATATCGGCACTTGTCAACGTCTTACTTCAGCGGAAACGGAAAAATAAAAATGTTTTTTCGCACATCGTAGGTGCTAACTACCTACGTATAGTGCCGTTGATCCCTAGTGAACAGAGCCAGTTGATTGGACAACGGATCTGACGAGAGTGGATTGATTCCACTCCCCCTCTCTCGAATTCCACAACAAAATGTTATTACTGAAACTATCTCCACGTTTATTGACCCACTTCGGTAATTATTTTTTAGGAGTATATGGCATGTCGGTATCTGATGCCATAGTAGATGATGATCAGTACTACAGATATTTTTGTCAAAAAGACTGATCATAGAACCCCCTCCGGTTTTATGTTCGCTGTGTATGTTTTTCTTGACTTGTAGAAAGATTTTGATGATTCTTTTGCTATAGTATAGATAAAATAGTCCCATTACTGTTAATTCCTGGGAAAATTATATTTGTGGTGCAAAACTTAAAAAAACCTTGTAAAACAAAGTAAGTAATTCATGTTTTAGTTATTTTAAATACTCAGATTATTGTTTTTTTTTTTGTATCCTAGGCTCTACCTTGCACAAGGACCACTATAGTAGCCTGTGATGCGAGCCTGTAAAGCACAAGCATACTCAACGTACTCTACTATCAAATTAGTTCACGAAGCTCTGGTAGCATGTTATTAGATAACTCGTTTGCTTAAATAAGCTAGCAAAGTTTCTTGGAGCACTTGGCACCACACTACCACTCTGTATACACTGTAATTTTTTTTTACATGTACTTTGTACCTTATCATACGTACTTAAGTTGTGCTACTGTTAATTTATGTGCACTTTGTCGATAAGTTGGCGGTAGCACCGTAATTACATTAGATTTTCGATCATGATTCCCTCGGCGCGAGACTATCCAATCGCAATATTATTTTTGAATATTTCATAGCTTCCCCGCGAATTACTCCCAAGGCGGCCAGGAGAGATTATGTAACATAGCAGATTTCTCACATTAGCTACTTATTGTTATTGTTCTGGAAGTAGTGGAATATTTTACAAATAGACCAATACCAAATATTCGTTCAGATCAAAAAAATTACTTATTTATTTGAGGGTTATTCTAATGAATTATAACGAAAAACGTAGTCATTGATTTCTGAGTACCTTATTTTAAACTTTAAAACTATACAAAGGAAGTAGGATACGAAATCTCTAAACAAACAAAAGAGCTGAATAGTCTTTAAATAAAACTCAAGCACCTAAACATCTGCAATTCTGTATAAATACAGAATGCAAAGAAAATGGAATACACATTCAGGTTGAATTCCATTTCAAAAAGAAAGTAAATCGCAATAAAAATGATAAATAATGCACCACCGGAAAACAAACCATCAAAGGCCTTGGAAGGCGACAGAAATAAACTCAATTACGCGCAGACTGAATTGATCAATTTATTAAAACTCTTCCCAACCCTTCATTAATTTAAAAGACAGTGAACAACTTTGGCGATATTATTGAAAACTTTTATAGAGACGCAATATTACGCCTTGCGAAAAACTTACTTTACGTTCAAGTTTATAATTGAACAGAGAACTGAAACTATCTTGTTTGTTCTAAGAAACGACAAAATATTTTGCGTGTTTCGTAGGGTAAAGAATTTGAGCCGTAGGTTCATATGTCACTCTTAGAATACAACATTATCTAAAACTATATAAGCTGTATAGACATTTTGTTTAGTTACAAAATAGGCACAGATATATGCATAATGGCATATAACACTTACGTTCTGTACATAACAGATGGAAAATACTATACGCTTATTAGAGTAGAAGACATGTCTATCTTCCCATACTCTTCCTCTTAATACCAACCAAAATATCTTGAAATTAATTCCGAGGATGTTACAAAGGAGTATGTATAAAAATTCCATCAGAGGAGTCACCTGCGGCTCAAATCGCGGCCGTGTATCAAGTCACAAATCATTTTACGGAATGGCAATACTAGTGATGCCATAATTCACCTTTTTTGTCCGTGATGAATGTTGCCAGATATGTTAGTGCTTAGCAATGACATCTTTATAGGTTATAGGTAAGGTTTTGGTTTTTTTAGCCAACAAAACGATATATTGTCGATATGAATGGATAAAGAAACACGGTTCTGGTAGTGATCATTCTTGAGCGTTAATAGTTTCTTTTGTAAATGTATATATTGTGTATTTATAATTGTTTCTGTGAGTTATGTGTGCAAAAAGATAGTTTCATCTTTGAATGTCATTGATTAATTATATATCAACAATATCAACATTATTCGAAGGATCTTTGATTTCATTCTTGATAGTAGACCATCTGATTGATGGTTTACTATCAAGATTGAAACGCCCTTTTTGTATAAGGTATTCTGACACCGAAATACGAAAGTTACTAAGACAAATAAATTGAAACGGAAACTCATAAATTTTAAATTGCTGCCTGTCAAACATTTTGAAGCATTTCCTTCACGAAATATTATTATGAGTTTGTTGCGTGCTACGAGACGTCGCGTCGTCGGCGTCGGGTAGCTATGAAAAATGTTCGTAGTTGACTGGTTCCGCTGGCGCCTGAATGTCGGCCAGGGTGGCCGGGTAGCCGGGTACCCATTAATAGTCGCCTGACATTTCCTTGAAAAGGAAAAGGTCAAACAAATGCACTCAACTCTGTATCGAAGAAAAGTACAACATTTATATTTGGAAAGGAAATTCACGTTTTTCTATTAATAATAATATAAATAATA
The DNA here is from genome assembly GCA_947044415.1 of Eupithecia dodoneata. NCBI lineage: Eukaryota > Metazoa > Arthropoda > Insecta > Lepidoptera > Geometridae > Eupithecia > Eupithecia dodoneata. Next base: position 7,271,248 of record OX345665.1, read on the forward strand.
ATAAATTGGAAAAGATAAATGCTACATCCACCCTCGTTGTAATGACATGCATGAACTAAATAACTGGATAGGTAAGCGCACGTTTCAGCAGTCAGCTATTTTGTAGTAATGTGACCCCCCGGCTGCAATCTCCAACAGCTTATTATCTGCACTATATCAAGGAGTTGAATCAGCACACAAAGCTCGCATTTTCACGAACATCCCATCCTAATTAAAAACCATAGTCACCTAGCAACACTTATCGGGGTGACCACGCGCGCTCTGTTTATTTAGGATCGTTGTTTTAATGGACAGAGAGAATGTTATGGGTCGGTATTCCAGGGTCCTAATTGTCAAATCCGAGAGAACGAGCCGCGTCAATTTTAATTTAGCTTGATGTAGGAGTATTTTCTGGCTTGCGCCACTCTCAAATTGGCTGCGGATGTAATGTGAGTTTTATCACGTTGGCTCAAGATTCAAAAGGCGAGCAACCCTTTCGGGCTAACATACGAGCCTTGGAGATAGATTATGAGCTTTACGGACATTGTATTACGTTTCAATATCGCTTGTATGCTTTAGCTATTGATGTACAGTTCGTTTTGTGGTGTTGTCTCCCCCACAGCGAAACAAGGTGGAAATAATCGCGGCACGAAATTGTAGCACATGATGAAAGTAATGCGAGAGTATTTGAGGGCGGAAATTAATTTTCAGGTAAGTATAGTATTTCATTAGATAAATGTAATAGCGGGAATTGTGGTAGGATTTTGTAACCTGCTTAGGAAGATGACTGACGTGACTCATTTAGGTTAATAATTTTGTTGATGGCAACACTGAGGTAGCGCGTTTTATTCAGTTTTACATCGGCAAAATAAACCTGGTTTCAAATGTCGAGTACCTATCAGTTAATTCGACAAACATTCGCCCTAACAGACCCGCTATCCCACAAACTGCGTGACAAAGGCTCATTTTATTAGACACCCAAACGGCTCCCTGTAGATTTACAAAAAGGGACAAAACTTGTAAATAAAGCTCAAACGGAGCCCAATCTATCGGGAACACATATTGTGGAAGTGCGGGGACACGGAACTGCTCGTCGGGACACTTGCGATACATCTAGGTTCCCCGGGGACCACCCTATTGCGTATTACCCGCCCGAGCCGTCTTGATATTTAGGCACACATGCTCAGCATTTTAAATAGGGTAGGCTGCGCTCTTTTAAAGCTAGTATTAGTTAAAAAAGTTGCCGTACATTCTCTGAGACATCTACAAAATTCCCTTGGTAATTTTGATTACTTACCTGATTTGTGTATGCAAGCATTTATTTGCATGAATTAGCTAATAAAATATTACCTAATAATGATGTTGGACCATTCACAGCGTCATCTAGCCCCAAGCTAAGAAAAACTTAGTCAATATAAGTACCTACCAAGTATCAAAACATAACAATCCATGATAAAACGATAGATTTAAGAATACCACAAGTCCTAGAAACCGCAGACTATAACTTTACTCCCACACATATAAACAAGGAATACGTTTTCACACTACACTGCCACGGTTAGCGCGGTTGCCATGGCGACAGAGACGTGATCCCTTAGTAAATAACCGCTCGCTTAGCGGGGTGTCGCGGAAATTAGGGGGAGCAGCCAACCTCGACACACTACCTGATTAAATCCAAGCAAAATGCGGAAAATTACTTTAATCGGTAACTTACGTTTTAATTATCGGATCAGACTTGGTACAGACATTTTAACTCTACCCACACTGTATGTTTTTTTTTTTTAATATTGCTGGAAAATTCACAGAGCGTCATCTAGCTTCAATAAAGACAAAGATCATTTATTTGCATAATGTAAATAGGATTTTACAAACAGGTAGGTATTTAACAACATGTTTTACCAAATACGGTGTACAAATTGTGAGAAATGGCTATCTAAGCAGAGCTTTGACTTGTCTAAGTGCTTATGTTGTAAGCCTAAAGAAATAAAAAAAAAAATCTATTTGAATTTGAGAGCTTGCAAATAACTTATATATTTAATACGTTACACATAAATATATTTTATTTATATAAAACATCCAGAAAAACATAAACACACGTGTCAATTTGAATCTTGTGTCCAAGAAATATTCGCTTTGCCTCGTGCTAAGTACTTACCTACAGAAAGTTAGTTGCCTCTAACTTACCAACTTTCAAACAAACACTCCTTGCAAAGTTGAAACAAACGACTTGGAACTAAAGGCCACGTGGCATTTAAAGTAGTTGCCTATTCTACATACGCTATTCGAAAACTGTTATTTTAATTTTTTTTCAGTGAAATTACGTGCAGTTTTGCAAATTTTACCTCGAGTTACTAATTGGACTCATATACACAACTTAGTATGTTTGCACAATTTTTCTTATGACTCTGCGATCCGAAATATGTCTTGACCTCCGATACGATATGTCACCATATTTGCTGCTCTTATCATTTTCATCTATTCCTCCTTAGAAATCATAGATATCTCTAAATTCTTGAGTTACTTAACACTTTGACTGCGATTTTATTTCGACGACTGCGATATTTTTTTTAACCTAAAATATTAGTGCTGCCGCTCTACACAGCGGTTGTGTTGCGCCGCAAATGCGTTTCGTTCGAAAATATTACGGCTGTGCTGAGTCACAAAGATCTGTATTTTCTCAGCCGCTGCGCTAGTGTGGATTTACGCATATTAGTCACTTGTAGAAAACACGTACCGTGTGATTTCATCAGTCAAAGTGTTAAGGTTTCTGTTGTTATTGTGCGTAAGCCCTCGCACTCTGGGTAATCTATAAAATATTAAATAATATCCCACAAAAAAAAAAACGATTTCGGCGGGACTTCAATAAGTGACCTTCCTCTCAGAACGGGGACACTCTAACCAATTAAGTCACAAAAACAAGTAACTGAAGTCGAAAATCTTTGAGACTTGCTACATCTAGCGCTGTTATTTTTTGAAGTGACTTAGTTAGACCTCTAATATATAAATAAATAATGCTGGACAATCCACACAGCATCATCTAGATATGTGTTACCAACACTAAAAACGAAGACCAATCATCCATAACCTAATACAAGGTTATTTTAGCTACCTTAAAAAGTTGATAGAGCAATACTCGCTACAATTTGCCCTCTACAAACAGGTCAGGCATTTTAGACAATAATGCATTTCTGTAATTTGTAGATACCAAGTATATTTCTAGCTTTTTATTATTTATTTGAACCACAGGATGTTTAGATAAATATCACAGTCAAAAATAGTCTAAGTAAGGTACCTAGATATTATCAACTATCATGTTATTTTAATTCCTTTATTTCCGAATTAGCTCCTCCCCGCGGATTCACACGTGTTCGGTGTATAAGAAGCTTATTAGCTTAGTTAGGTCTACATGTAGACCTAACTAAGCTAATAAGCTTCTTATCGCCAACGCCAAATTCAATATTGATCTGTTCAGTAGTTTTGGAGATCCTAGGTAACAAATAAAATTATCATACCACAAAGTCTAATAAAGCTTTATTTTAACTTTAGGCTTGGCTTTATTCCTTTATTTACGAATAGGCTAGAGCTGATTCTGAACGCACTGTACTACAAACAACTATAAAGAAGATGGTGGCATTCTTCAAACTGCAGTCGTCAGAAACTTTTCGAGAGTTTCTTTAATAGCTTCGAGAGGATTTCGGAGAGAAATACCCAACTTCCTAGGTGGACTTACCGAAGTCACTTTCCAAATTATATTGCGGCTTCGTTTATTTGGAACGAAGAGGAACTGATAAACTTGAAGGAGCTAGGGTTGGACATATGTAAAGGAATGCTTGAATTCAAAAACAATAAGGTATGTTCTCAGAAATATACAATAGCAAATAAATAGGTAGGGTAAGGAGTAAAGATAAGAAGTTCTTACCTTTACTCGTTGTCGCTTGGGACACCTATACAGGGTGCCTCGAAACCTGTGTACAAAGCCGAAAAAGGAGGTGATTCTAGACCCCGAGGGAATTACCTTTTATTCGACATTTTTAGAATTTAGATATTTTTAAATTAAGGACTGAAGATGGATCAATGTCTTAAATTTTGATTGTTTCATGTACAACACGTACATGAAACAATCAAAATTTAATTTTAACGTGTATTCTTACATTCGCTACCTACTGACTGGGAGTATTGAAATGTAATTATTAAGTGTGTTAATACTGAGCCAAGAAGTGACTTTGTATACAATGTTACGTGGGGCCCTATGTCCAGGTCTTAAACCCTCCTGAGGGGCTACCACGCTATTTAAGCACATAGCGCAACGCGCGTTATCAGCGTTATTGCGGCGTATTAAGGCGCTGTTTAAAGCAAATAACGCCTTTTCACGAGTTATTCGCGTTTAAATGCAATAACGCTGATAACGCGTGTTACGTGATGTGTTAAATAGCGTGGTAGCCCGTTGGCTCAGTATAAACGCATTCAATAATTACACCTCCATTAATCCCAGTCGATATGACGTAGCGAGGTTCTCCTGCACGGCATTAATACATTTCCGTCTCCATTGAGAGCGAAGATGGATTAATTTCACCCGAGTCAAGATCCGTCTGCCGCAGTCGCTTTCAGCATTCGCAAGAATACTACTTTAGTTCAGGCTAAGTTCCAATTGAAACTGTAGATGGGATATAGTTTGACAAGAGATTTGTGGCAGAGTTGCTTCGAGCATTGCAACTGGGAAAGTTAATGAGACATTTAGAGGTGTACGTGAATGTTGCATGTATAGCTATTTGATAATCAGTCTTGAAATTATATTATAGAAATAGTTCTTTTGGAAGTGTTCTTTATCTAAAGTACCTAACTTTTATATAATTTTTTGGTGGACATTTTCGTGGTGATAAAGTTCAGGTTTTACTTTCATTTTACAATTAAATTATAATGTAATAGTTTCATCAGTTATATTATGTAGGCACAGGTTTTTGTTGGGCAATAAGAGTAAAGTAAAACCTTTTTCTAGATCACTACCTTTTACCCTCAGGGACCTAAGTAAGAACCAATTTTCTATAAATTCAGACAAGAAGGAACCCGTTAATTATTATATTTAAGGAAAATATTTGCCAAACTTTAAAAATATTCCTAAAATCTTCCTTTAGCAGAGAACGAAAGATACACGCAAAAATGTTTCATAGTCCTTCCCTTTCGATCTTTTCAATGGGGGCAGGAAGGAAAGGAGTCTTCCTTTGATAAAATGAAAAATAGCACCTTCAACGTAGCCAGCCTCTTTAGGGCGATAGCTGAAGGCATGTTGGTCTTTACAAAAAGGGCTTGGAAGTCATCAGTTTTAGTGATATATTGAAAGTGTATATTGAAAGACTGGAAGTAACCCTTTCAGGGCTATGATCCCTGTAATAAATTAGGTGAGTTTGTATATACTCGGATCAAAACATATGAATTCGGAATTATTCGAGTGCCTATATGCTACCTGCCTTTTTATTTGGCTTCTGTCTAGATTTGTTGAAGATACAAAATAAGATTCTGAATCCAGTTTTCCTTTTCCAATTATTTAAATGCAAAGCCATATACTATACATACTATATTTAATGTCACGTTAAACTATCTTCAAAAAGCTCGACATCAACCGTATTTCATTATAAAACCTGTTGAAATACTATTTTTGTTCCGTACCCTCTGTAGCCGGGTACTGGAGCAAGTGTCGTCATCAAAAGCCCTTGAGCGTGACTCGTGAGTTAACAATGCGGCCGCTCTCAGGCCCTTTGACCTGCGCCACGCTTTGTCGCCCGAGGACGGAGATGACATCTTGCTATATATCTTCAGTCTACTGTACATAATGATGGACAGGTGCCTTGTGCTTCGGGAATTTCAAACAAATTTCAGGTCGAGGCATGACGTGTGTAGATAATCGTACATGCGTCAGTTTTCCTTTATATTTCCGTAGTTGGAATAACTATGATATCGTCTGTGAGCATAGACGGACTTCCAGAATCGATGTTGTCTGAAACTAACTAAGTAGGTTGACGTTGTTTTGATGCTATAGTAGCCCTAGGCTGCTAATTCGGGGCATAAATCGAAGATCTAGTCCAAGTCAACGCCATAAATCCTATTAGGAAAACAAGATTGTGGGAATGTTGCTTATTAGAACAAGCCTACTAGCTCGACACATACTCGACAGAGATCTTAACATAGGTCATGGAAAAATAATTATATCCAGTAAAGAATGTCCAGTACAGTACTTAAATAAATTGAACGTAGAGTTTTCCTCTTGTGAAATTCGAGAGTCTTCAAGATTATTTTAGGTTTATATTATCCACACTCAAAGATGTCGAAAGTTTCATATTTTCCTCGTTAACTCGAGACTTTCGGTTGAATTATTTCGCTTCAGGCATTTTTCAAGTAACCTTCCCTATGTCAAAGCAATAAAGACTAAAGCAACTTGAGATGTTCCATGTGAAGTGAATCTTTACCTTTGCGACTCCGCAGTCCTTCTGAATGCGTTCAAGCAAAAATATCCGACGTCTTCAAAAATTTTTATCTGAACTTTTCACTCCAGATATTATGAAGTTAAACATTTTCTACGGAACTCGCATTATTTATTTCAACAGAACCTTGTAATAATTGAATTTAAAAACTAATTATTTCTCTGATTATCATAATGTTATGCTATAAAGTGCCTAAACCCCTGAACGATTCAATTTTTCAATGAAAGTTATAAGGTTTCACGTATTTTTAGTTCCTCTCTTATACAAATTTACTGCGAGAATAAAGCAGAGTTCCACGACAAGCAAAGGTCGATTTAAGCATTCGGCTCACGTATGAGGACTTGATATCTAATATTATGGTGGTGACAAAAAATGAGCATTACAAAACTGACTGAATGTACGCGGTGAGAATACAGCCTAATTTACACTCTAGCCCAGAATCTTATAAAAATTGGCGCATTTTAAAAAACGTTCAGTTTGTTTCTTATCTTATGCTCTTGCATTCTCTTTTACTAGTACCTTAATGCCCATTATGTTTTGGTTTATATTCTAATAGCTCCGAACCCGGCTTCACACGTGTAACAAAGTAGGTTGAAATAGGTATTTTTATGAGAAATAATTCCGTACTACAATGTTCTCATTTTACTCTAGTGGCTTACGCGGTGCACGCCAAATATAGTAAGTATTAGCGATGATAGTTTACAATAAACATATCAGACATCGCATAAAATTACACCTGCGTCATGAACTGCGAGCATTCAGTTAAATGACTCTCATTTTATGGCAGTTTATGATTTACGTACAAATTTAACGTTCGCATTAGCACCGTTACAACTGCGCTTTCAGTAAAAGCTTGTTGAAAGTGAAGTGATTGCGCGTAGAATGCTTGTGGGGTATACTGCTATATTAAGAAAGGTAATGTTTAACTATTGCATAAACAAGAGTACAATGTTGGATGTTACAGTGACATAGGAATTATGTGCTAGTTAGTCGGCAAATGTACTTGTCGGTGCTTAAATCCCGTGCATGCAGCTGGTGTAGAGGCATACTGCGATCTACAAGATTGCGCCCCGATGCAAATGACGACGCGATGAAGGCCGGCGACAGGGAACAAGTTAAGCTTTAGAAAATATTGTTGCATAAAACGTATGAGAAATAGCAAAACCAAAAGCGTTCAAATCTACGAAGTAAAAGCTTATAACAGCTTAAATTTCCTGAATTTACCAAAGCCTTTTCCCTCATAGAGGTTTATTGGAAAATACCCGATAATTCATTACAGCCATGATAAATGTTCGTTTCCGTGGATCCATTCAAACGGGCCCTTTTTACTTTAACAGTGATACGCAAAAAGGGGTGGAAGGGCGACCGGCAGGAAGGGGATGATATAATCAATCTAGGGCTGTCCCAATGATAGAACCACGGTCAGATTGGTGCTGGTAAATGACATAGCCTTTTAATGAAAACAATGCTTCGGCTCCAAAGCTGCCTTTCGAAATGTTTCATCTAATTGACAAAATGGATTGAATCTATCTGATTATAACGGAAAATCTCATTGTTCTATTCTATGGGATGAAGTGTAACTTTACAGCAATAGTATTGCCAAAACTCGTGTTATTTTATATATACATATGTTCCTTAGCTCACAAAATAAAGTCCGATGTGGATTTATTTAAAAAGGAATTTCCAAAACATTGACGAAACCATGCAATGTTTTACTGCTAGCGTACGGAATGCGGGTAGAAATAAATCAGTGAGCGCAAAACTGCCACGCGAGTGAATCCCATCGAAAGCATGTCAACGATGCGTCAAGCGCGGATTGTAGGCACCACTAGCACTTTTGTGGATCTGCGTACTAAATATCTTCATGTAGGTAAACATAAAACGAACGTAATAAATATGTAGGTACATACCATAGAAAATAATTGTATTGTTAAGTTTAGTACTGCTTTCATGAACTGACACTATACCAACTTTCAGTGGCTACACATTTTTGGCATCTTGCATTACCTAGCAAATTTATCTTATTTTCTGTTAAGAAAAGTTGAACAGACAAACTTGCATTGCTGAAACGTTTAGAGCCGAATAAGCCACACGTTTCCTCACGTACTAAGAGCACACGACAAGCCAGCTTTGCAATACAAAGTTGCAAATAGCATTGGACCAAAAACAACCGAAGTTCATTGCAAATTTAAACTATGTCGTCCTCTCCCTACATTATTTATATCAGTAGACGTTAATACAGCAGAAAATAATAATTTCCCTTTACCGATCGGTAAGAGATATGCACAATTTTCCGCGTCGTTTGCGCGTGACGCCGGAACATGTGGGTTACTTTTTCGGGCTCATTGAATTGAGATATCTACATTGGATACCTTTTTTGTTTCATCCTGTTTCGTTTATCAATTGTACCGTTCGTTCCATTTCCGTTTATTGAATATTTGTCACTTACTTTTGTAAGCATTACATTTTAAAGCGAGGCCTTTTTGACTTTATTCGTTTCTGCCTAGCGCAAAAAACTATATCCCATATGTATTAGAAATCAAGAAATTAATAGAGCCATATTTAAACGAATAGTTGACAAGGACCAGGCACTATAAGTAGTGATCGGCATGAGACTAATTCAACGCTAGAGCCGTAAATAACACCAAGATTAGTGCTTGCAATGAATAGAAACATGGCTTGTCCAGCCTAGAGCTAGCTACGGTCTAATTTATAAATTGCTTAGGAAACGTTTGAAAGTATGTCACATTCACAACCGGTAACAAAATCCGTTTCGATTACGTATCGTATCGTATACAGGGTATGTGTTTGCCAAACGGGCCACCGAACTGTGACCACCAGCCGTGCATGCTCTTCGTACATAGAATTATATTTTCTCATAGAATCGGCATTATGTCCATGCAGTATTGTGTAGGTACTACTTTGACTGTAGTGTATTTGTCACGGTGATGCAAATGCTTTTCAGAAAAATGTTTTATTTATAGGAATAAAAAAGCGTATGAAAAACCGACAAAAACTACCAACAAACATTCTTTCCTAAAATTTTAATGAGCAATAGTTGTAGTAGTATTTTAATATAAAAGTTTGAAACAAGCGGGTAAACATATTAAGGCAGTGTGTTTCATTCAGTAAATTACCCCACTAATCAAACTATTCTGTAATTGGTAAATTACGTCAGATAAATACACATACACGACCACATCGTGCTATCTCTTCTCATTTCCCAGAATTGACATTTGCAGATATTATAATAGCTTTGCTTTTTAGGTGTTTGCAATTTAAATACATAAATGTAAATGTTAAAAAGTTTAATATGAGATATAATTTTTTTAAATATAATTGTAATAAAAAATAAACTTTTACTAGAGATTATGTAAATTGTAACAATATATTTTGTAGAACTCGCTTTTGTATTATTTGACAATCTGGTTCTTTCGGAAGAGCTTGTTTAGGACCTTTAATTGTTTCATTTGAATTTAAAAACTTTCTAGCCCAGTTGTCATAACTTTATCGAGACAGTTCTATTCATTCCTATATCCACGGCATGCTCACAGCACCGGTAACTTTAATCTCGAATACTGTTACTTTTTCACCCTTTTCCAATTTCCCAGCCGTTATTACATATGCACCGTTCTGTTCCCGCGAATTGGCCTCTGACGGCCGTTGTCACCGCATTCCAACATTTCCAGCTCTACAGAATATTGTATCGATTAAAGTAAGCTACTTTAAAGGCTCGATACTTTATGGCTCGTTTATTTATAGCTCTACTTTTACTGCGATTTTTTGTTCATGCTCTGTACTTTAACTTCAATATTTGTCGATCCTCTTTCTCTGCTACGTTCTTGTCGATAGGTACTCTGGTTTACTGCTCTTTGCTTCCTTTTATGAAAACCTTGTTGTTGGTTATAGTTGGAGTTAATATTAAATGTTCTTTTATGTTTACTTGGGTATCTTTTATCTCTTACGTATATCGATGTATGTATGTATGAAGGTATTTATTATCTTTGATGTATAAGTGTTGGTACAGTGAATTGCATCGATAAGTAATATACGAGTTAATAATTGTTTTAAATCATTCAAATAGGTTTTGTTAATATAGAACTAGGTACTCTTAGAAATTGGTTTGATATTCATGTATCGATGAAGCTCTCTGTACTGAAGAATGTAAATTATAATGAAGAGCATGCACACTTAGATACTACCAAATGTAAAACACGAATGTAATATTACAGCGTGCATTGTTCTAAGGTCTACTAGTTCAGCTTGTTTGTTGTTGAATAGAAATGCAGAGTTGTACAATTGTGCTGTCAGTCAGATAAATAAATCTTTATCAGTCCTCGGTGGATCAGTCAGACCCCCCAGCGCATCGCTCAAAGATCTTCGACTCGTTGATACTTTAACAATTTACATACCTTTGTACCTTATCTACGCAGATTATCACTTCAGAAGTTACTAATAGAATGTATAAGTAATAAATTCAAATATCCCCATTCAAAGACCCAATTTCAGCTTTAAAAATAAACAGTAGGTCACGATGGATATAAAGCAGAGGTAACGTGACATCATTACGTATGGAACGAAATGGGAAATTGACGGAAGTTGATACGGACTGATTGGTGCCGTGGCTGCAAACATTCACAGCCATTTTAAAATATCGACAGCGACTTGAAAGACAAACTGATTTGAAATATTTATTTATTTCTACTTTACTAAATATTAATAAAATCACATCTGTCTTGTCGAAACTTTGTTTTAAAATTTCGTTTATGCTGAGATATTATTTAGGTACTAAAAAAATGCATGGTCATCTGCGAATCATTTTATGATAATTAAATGTATAAGCACTCCAGCTCTTTATTAATTAAATAGTATTATAATCATTAAATTAAAACTTATTCTAAGATTTTTTATTCTTACTAACACTATGGATCTATGTTATCTGAAAAATAAATGAATTATTATTATTTATTATTATAATTTTCTAAAAAACAAACAGTAACCTAACTATTACCTTTTTGTTATTATAATGCGCAAGCGAGGGATCTAGCAACAATATTCTACAATATGTCAATAATTTCCAGATTCGAATTAGGGCAAGTAATGGCAATGAAGCAATAAATGTGTTCCCAAACCAACGTGAATGTGACTCAGTTATAAATAAATAACTTCAGTCTCTCTATCATAAAGTTTGGAAGCGAGATCAAAAGACTAGTTTACCACCTATCGAGTAAATCATCGAAACGAGTACCTACCTTGCCGGCTTTATTCGCGATAATACTTATAACTGGTATTGCCAGGTACAATAATATATCTGTCAGGATACTGGTTAATGAGGATCTACACGAAATTAATTACATTATATTTTTAGTTAACTAGGCCGCTTGAATTATTTATAGGAAAGTGGGTAAACAGTTATCTAGAAATATGTACGTGAGTGTGTCTACTAATCAAACAGACATAATATACGGGACACTAGCTCATTTTGAATTGCTCTTGCAACATTGTCAAGTATGCATGAGGTAATATTAGATTGCAAATCGTCACATCGAATATGTCTGTAGGAAGCGGCCTCACTTCCAGTGAATTATACTATAAATCTAGCGCCTGATTGAGTAATAAATCTACATAAATGATATAACACAAAAGGTGCACATAGAATAACTCAATGCAAGAGAAGGAACAAAATGACAGCTCTGCTTATAGAACACCCGTGACCTTTTCTCATAACAAAATCGCTGTGCCAGGTGTATGCAATAATTTACGTCAAATCCCTAAAAATATAGAAAAGATCTAAAGTTCATTTGTCATCACCGCACCAAGTGTTTCTGTCAACGGCGCATGCGGTTATCGCACGACAAATTGCTCCAGCCTGCTATTTAGTTTTCATCGTCGTTTTCATTCAACTTTAACTGTAGTAGATATTTTAATTAAAAATTATGAAACCTGGACAGAATAATACAACAGGCAAACGTCGATGTGATTAATGTGACCTTGGAACTAATACTATAAATCCGAAAGTATGGATGTTTTGATATTTGGATGTATGTCAACTCTTTCAAAAACCAAAACCAAAACTGTTTAGCGAATATATGAACCTGTATGAAAAAAATAATTTTGCATTTTTGCCAGCCAATTTCCGGACTTGTCTGGCAACTAGCTGTATGTGTTCAGTTGAAGCCTGGAATAAAATATAGACTACTTTTTATCCCGATATAGAAATAATCTTATAACGTTTGCATTAAAACAACCCGTGCGAAGCCGCGGGCAGAAACTAGTTGCCTATTAATCTAGTCATCCCATTACTCCTACAGATTTCAACTACTGAAGGGTCATAATGAACGTATTGTTCAATATTGCAGAATGTTCAAATAATTGCGCGATATATTTTCTAGTCTCGTCGGCCGCAAGTGCGTTCGAAGCGGAGCATTTTACGACTTCCCGTGTCGCTATTAGTACGACCAAAATCCGAATAACTATAAAAATAATGTTCGATATAAAAGTCTAAAAATAACAACAACATTAAACCAGTGGGAACTGCTGAAAAGTCACGTTGGCATAGTAATAAAAAATTAAGTTAATATTTGACCCACAAACACGAATAGGTAGTTTCTTTACACTTTACGAGTATAGGACTCCGTATTATTTATAAATCTTTGAGTTTCGATTGATTGGGATTCAACATTCAAATATTATGTCGCACGCGCACGAAGACGTGCGCCAGTGAATCACGCGCACACTTCGCCACTTCATGTCATAACGACCTCGAATAAAAGATGTAGGGATGCACCAAAACATAACAAACCTCGATATTCTTGCACAAAGTTCATAAACGTGTACTTCATCTTACAAATGTGTGTAATAGGTACCTTCTCACTAATCGGCGAGTCGATTAATGATGGAGGTCGTAAATAACATTGTTTAGGTAATAAACTTTAAGTAATCGTCAGCAGTCAAAGTTATTAAGTGGTGTTTGTTTCAATGTATTTTGTCTAGTACTAATAAACAATTTTCAATTGCAGTAGTTTCGGTAAGTGCCGCACAAGTTAATAAATTTAATTCACAGCACATAGTTAAAACGGTTTCATTGTGCCATTAAATACATCGCTGCAATTGTACGACTTCCGTTAGACAATTATTAAATGGCAACGGCGCGCGGCGGTCCCGTCGCGGATACAACAGTTTTTATTATTATTTACGCTTTATGAGGTCTGAATTTAAATTGCCTTGTTGTTAAATAATTCCAGAGTGATTTAATACCTACAAATACATTTAGTGTTCACAAAGAGTAGCAAGCTAAGCTATGTATAGGTGAATTTAACTAATAACTCTTCTGTTATTATTGTTAACCTATTAGCTTTACTATGATGTAGCATACTAATTAAAACAAAATTAAATATTTCCGAAAACTTCCAAAAAATATCGATGTCGATTAAATTCCGCAGCGCAGCGTCCCAACACTATAGTTATGCTAATCTGCGGCTCGGATGTCATCTTGCGCAACAGGCGAGCGCGTGTGTATGTACCCGGCTTAACTCGCCGGTTAATATGGAGCGAGACTTGGCCTTAGCCAATTATTATTAATCTCGATCTTAATCGCTGTCATCAATGACATTAAGTGCCCTGGATCATGATCTCGTTGAGTTACAACGGAAGTAAACGAGGCTTAGCGAAATGCGAAAGCTTCGCTAAATGGCTGAATTAGAGCGACATTCAATTGATTGACGAGATCATTGTCGGGTGGCAATGAAAACCATGACTAAGTCAGAAGGAACCGAAGTAGATAATAATTTCCCCATACCCACTCACACGTCCTAAAGTCCTAATCCTGAAATGGCATAGACAAACTATCGTTAGGCGCTTTAAGCCAGTACAGACACTTAAAGCCATGTTTGTGAAGTTATAAAGATAAAAAGGTTCCAAGTTAAACAATCTTTCGTCACCATACCTGGCGGATACCCGTAGTTTGCATGCAACGCAGAGTGTGACCGCCGGAAGCGGGGTGCGCCTCGAACTGCTGGCTTCCGGTGCCTACGTCACCGTGACTGGCTCCTGTCGACCATAGACAAGAGCAAGGTGTGTCGATGGATACGTGACAGAGCTAGGAACAATAGGGTTAATGGGATTATTGCCCTGTGTGGTCGTCGAATTTGGAGGGCTTCTATTTGTTTGTATCCTGTGTCGTGTCATCGCGGTTTCTACCGTGTCCTTTCTTATCTGATTGTATATTGTTGATGTTACACATTTGAGACAGCTCCCGCACTGGTTAGTGCTTAAAGTTATTTCATACTAGTATATGTCCGCGGAGTCAACCGCGTTGCGTCTACGTGTTATTTCTATCCCATGGGATCTGATTTATGGACTAAAAAGTAGCCTCCGTTTGATTCCAAGCTTAGGGCTACATTTATGCAATATTTCAGCCCAATCCATTTAGTAGTTTTAGCGTGAAGAATAGGCATGTATAATATTAGTCTGTAGTAACCTGTAAGGCTCGTGTATAATCAAAAAACTTGTGAATTTCGATCTCAGTTTAATTATTTATAAAACTTGTCTAAAAAATATTCTGTTTAAATTGTTTTTCTTGTCCACATATGGGTCGGGCTTATCGCATCAAATATTCGGAACGGGTCGGGCGGGTTGACGCCGGCAGGCTGTCACGCTACTTCCGCTGATGCGTCACTTTTTACCACCGTCATGATGAATTTTTTATGTACAATTAAACCCCTTCACGGCCATAGCCCATGTCACTCTAGCGGGAATTTGATTTGAATTTATATTGGATGCGACGCAAGGTGATAATTTTACTACCTTATTTAATTTTACGGAGTTGTTCTTTTGTGAGAAATAAAATAATAGAAAGAGTTATTCCTGAGATGAATAGTCGAATTGCAAAAACGATGCCATATTATGCTCGTATTTACGATGGTCAGAAGAATATTTTTATTGAAAACTGTGTTATTTAACATAAATACAAGAAAAAGTTTAAAAAAATCTAAAATTAACACGGGTCAAAAATAGATACCTTCTAAACTACAAAATTTTACTACATTGAACATAAAAAGGAAATTTAAAGTATTTGTCAAAAAACATTAGCTTTCTGAAAATATTTATATATACCTAGATATTTTTTTCATAAATGCCTTTAATTAATATAATTTTGAAAATTAGGACCCTCGGCCTCGATAAGTTTAAAGTTTTATTCTTGGTTGATGTACAAATCTTAAGGACCTGGTCCAGCAGTTAAAGTAAAAACCATCGTTCATGTAATTACAAATAGTTAGGCCCCTACTTCCTTTGAAAATAGCCTAAGCTTATTTTACGATATTTTCTTGTGTCCGAGGATATTCGTTCGCTCTATTAAGTCGTATGGTAGAGCAGCTACGAACTCGGGGCCATCGTACCGTGACGTAGCGTTAATCGCCTGTGAAAATACTTATTCCTTTTTTGTAAGAAACCATCCTCTTAATAAATTAGAGCTCGTTTCACTGGAGTTGGGAAGATGTTTTAGCCTAAAATTTCACCCCAAGGTGATTGTTTTGAGTTGAAATTTGAATTGTTTTTAATTTAAGTGCCCCATTTCCTTTTGTAAGTAGACAATTTCTGCTAATATATATTAAGTAAAATGGCTGTGGAACGCCCTGTATATATATTTTCTTATAATAGCATAACTGGCCAGGAGAGACTATCTCCGACGATGGACCACCGAAGTCACCGAATGGTAAGTATCCTAGAAATATGCGGTGGCCTCGAGACAGACCACTTGCTCGATGATCAGACAGCATTGTGGGAGCTGTAGAGAAGAAGTGGATCCGACTGGCATAAGTCCGTCAGGAATGGCAAAGATCAAATACAATTGCTCTTAAAATAAAGCAACAAAAGGTTGCTGTATTTTAAGAGCAATTGTATACATGTAAGCAATAAAATATTAAGTATTGATCTTCTACCTAGGTACCTTTTTCGAAATCAAGACAGTATCCAAAATCCAGTACAAACATATGTAGTTTTGAACGAATCAAACATTCAACAACGTTCGAACTTTATCAACAGACTATACGTCGAAACAAGAACAAAGCAAAAATTAAAACGATATCATGATCTAAAAAAAATGAACAGCACTATAATAACTGGCGGATTGCGTGCAAGAATCCAATGTAGAACAATACGCGGCCTTCAGGCTAGGCGCAGTAATCAGCGAGCACAATGCGCAAAACTGGATAACTGAGACCTACAGGATTGCAGGATTGGTGGGACACGAGAGACAGAATAATAGTGAGATACACACTAACGTGTTAACCAAGACTTGTGTTCTGTACCGAACATTAGGTTGGCTATATACAAGGATAAGCTAGTTAATAATGAAAATATTGAAGACCACGTTCGCTACTAATATCTAATCGATCTATCGTATTATTTTCAACTGACGAAGAATAAGGTACAGGTTCTCCTTTCGGATGAATATTTTTACTAACCTACGGATACTTGAATAAATAAATTGACCTTTTTGGTAAAATAATGAGTCAAAATGTTAAACTATAAAAATACGAAATTATTCGCTTCCCCACAGCAATGGTTTTTATTTTACCTTTGGTGAAATAAACTATAAGAAGAGGTACGCGAGTTAAAGTTTTCAAGGTCGAAACCATTCTATCAATCTCTCCGTAGAAATAGCACAGCACGCACTAATTTGAGTTTTTTTCATTGTGAACGTTTCTGCGACGTTACCGTTGTAAAGTAATTGGTTAGCAGAATTCGGCCCCAGGAGAGGTAGTAAATGACAGCGATAGAGGCAATTCAACAGAGTACAACACGTACCGCATGTACTAGCTATTACGCGGTGCCACACCACAGAGTGCGGTAAATAACAGTAATTTTAACCAATGTCGTGAGAACCGAGTTGGGCAAGGCAAGGCGACTGAACTAGTTCACAGATTAATCACGCACTAATCTCACTGGCGATCGCAGATCCGACGGGACGCGACCGGAGAGATAACGATACGGTTTGCGGGCACTTTTGCTAATAGCATGGTAATGAATTTGTTTTTCTGTGGCTAGTGAGACGTCCCGTGAAGTGTATTTAGCAGGAGATATTTATCAATGAAACTACTGAGAGGTTTTTTGTATTTTCAATTAATTAGTATCGTAAATGTGTATTTTCTCTACAGCGAAGTTAACTTATCGTATAATGTGCTTTTAAAAAAAATAAAAATAAAATGATTTTATTTCAGATGACTAATGATCCATAATTTGTTAGTAAAATTAAACACTAAGCACTTATTACTAGGGTTTTTAGCAACCACAAAGATTTTATATTTAATGCTTTTGTGAGAAGCCTGAAGGGCTCTTTCACAGATCTCTGAGTCTCTACATAAGTAGAATACTTCAATATGGATTTATATCTCCTACGAGTAAGTGAATAGAATTAGTTTAAAATTTTAACATTAATTGACTAAGAGGAAGTGAATAGAATTAGTTTAAAATTTTAACATTAATTTAAAAGGTAAATTAAACATTAACTGTATACTATAGTAACCTAACTTTAACTTAAAATTTATATTGCAATGCCCTTGCAGGGTGCATGTTGGACTTACATTATGTTATTATTATTTTAAGAGCTAGTTGTACATAATGTAAGTAATAAAACATTGAGTATTATGGATATCACCAAGTTCACAGGGCATACGTGTATGCGAAAAGCACAGGTGAGACCAGGTTGGCCAAAGCGAAAGGAGGTTTTCTACCTTGCTAGTTAGAGGTGTGTGAGTGTGTGTGATACTAGACAAAAACTATGATGATAGTAAGTAGATTATAAGACCTTCATCTATAGTTCTAATAGTTCCTAGTACTAAATCATTGAGAATAAAATAAATGAAAAGAAGTAAATGAACGAGTTCACGTGCCGAGCTAGCAGGAGATTGGCGCAATTACAACATCCGTTATTAGCGTCATAATGCAAGAATTCTGCCGTAATTAGTACGAATGGCCCGCCGGAGCGAATGAGACAACTAACTAATAAAGTGACCGAAATACGGAAAGTGTCAAAACAAACCAGCTACGTACTAGAAGGCGAAGTCCGGTCAAAATAATAGTTAAATACTTAAAAGATCCGGACCTACTTACTCATTAAAAGGTAGTAGGTACTTGTTTATTTTATGTATACTAGTTGCGACCCACGGCTTCGCCCACGTGGAAATATACATATGTGTCAATCAAATAGCTTATAAACCTTCCCATTGAATCAGTCTATATAAAAAACTGCCACCAATACCATATCCGTTGCGTAGTTTTAAAGATCTAAGCATACATAGGGACAGATAGACAGCGGGAAGCTACTTTGTTTATGTAGTGATGATATAATGATGCTTATTTATATACTTTCCGACTGATAAGAACAACTCTGACAAGCAAAAGCTTAATTCTAGGGTGCTTCATTTATATTAATAAGGTATCAAAAGCTTGTAGTAAATTAGTGAGCAATAAACCAAGTTTGATCGTAAAGGACCTTCTCTCGGCTCTTCTCATAACCTGATACTAAATTTTTGATGGAAATGGCAACATGGACTATTATATGTCCGCAACTCGAATACAAATTGCTTTCTAAATGAGCTCCTGGCAACCCACAGAAATGGATTTCGTGTAATAACCCTGCCCATAGAAGAAAGGACTATATTTATGCAGAATGACTCAATCTCATTAGTGCTGCATGATATGTTAAAGAAGTCGGAACCACAAAGGCCTGATTGAAACTAAGAACATACACGTAACAATCAAAAGAATGATACAACACAAGAGCTTAATCTAAAACTCAATCAACGGACTCACAAAATGGAAACGGTCCAACGCATACGGGATGCCAATGTACATGCCAATCAGTGTTTCATTTTCAATAAACTAATAGACAATTGATTTTAACGACTGTCCGAGTGCTTATTGACTTGACTTGACTTCTTTAGTAATGGCAAAATTGTGTCTGGTTCGCCACTTTTTAACCGACTTCAAAAAAGGAGGAGGTTCTCAATTCGACTGTATTTTTTTCCAGTGTTCGGTTCATGGAAATTTCATAGTCATAGAATGGAGGTGTAGTTACAATAATAATATGAAATATAAACTTTGAAACATTAATGGGGAGTGCTTATTTGTATTTTAGTGGTAATATAAATTGGTGTTTTCGATCTCATCATCATCACCAGTCCTTGTAGACCCACCGCTGGGCATAGGCCGCTCTTTTCATGTCAATCATATCTCGGTCCCACGCTAGTTTGTTCTAGAAGTAAAAAAACACAGCACAACTTCTTGGTATTACGGGATCACAATAAGATCTTTTTTTGTATAAAATTATATTTATTTCTCGAAGCTTTCACCTCACTGAGGAAACAGTAGAATAAACAGTTCATCATCATCGTCATCTTATCTTTCAATCATTCAAAAAAGTAAAACGACTTGCGTTTCTACAAATCAGCTACAATATGCGCTGCTGTTGAAATCGAGACCGCATAGCCTACAATCGTCGCATGTAAGTGAAACCGTACACTGTTCAACTTCCGTCCACATAATGCTGTTAGATATCCTATGACGGACACAGACACGGACCGCGGCCGGGATTGCACAGACGGGCTGCGGTCGCGCGTCCGTCCGGTACTACCAATGGTTTATCGTTACGTGCTTTCAATGGACATAAATAAGCAATTTTCACCTAAAGCACTTCGCACACAGCAACTAAAATGTATATTATAACACGATACATCTCATTACATCTTTCCGTAGAAACGTCAGGAGACCACACACATCAGCTATAATATATATTTGTATATCTTCATACATCTCAATAAATTAAACCAAAACCTATCTCTATTGATCTAAGTATCTCTCTTGGAAAAGGAAGTTCAAAAAGTTTTGAAAATTAAGGGAATGTACATTACATTACTTGTTGTGTGTGTGTGATACATTCAGATAATTTAAAGCTATACATCCCGGAATGTAATGTACATTAATATACCTCTATATTATAGCTGTTGTGTGTGAAGCCGCGTTCACTGTCCAGACTCTTCGGCAATGGGCCGCAGCTTGGATGACTCACTTGGATGCTCTACAATATACGTGCGTCGTATAAATTGTATTAAGAAGGTCTAGAATACACATACATATTAATTCAGTGTCTTGTAAAAATCGATAGACCATGTTTAAAACTAACCTAATTAACAATCGGTTAATTAGGTTAGTTTTAAACATGGTAGAAAAGAATGTTCAGAGAAAAAAATACTTGTTGAAAATAGGGCTCTAGAATAGAAACCGCGAACACAACAACACTCTCGCGAAGCTGTGTGGTCTGATTCAATGATTCCTTCGATCAATGAATTTTCTACGCCACGCTTTATCTGTTATTTCAGAAAAACAAGTACCGAATTCCAAACAACTAGCCAACAAAATAATAGAAACCTATTTCCGATTTCTTCCCTACGTATAAATAACAACCCATAAAACCGAAATATCTTGCGATTGAAGTTAATGTGCGTCCCTTAAAATAAGTACGCAACATATTTTCTTTTGTAACAGCAAGAAGGACTCGGAGAGATTAGTCTGGCCGCAGAGTTACGAAACCGTAATAAAAAATACATAAGCAAGTGGGGCCTTACCAGCGTAGTTTCTACAAAGTTGTTCGGAGCATTTTCCAACACTAAAAATCAAACAAAGCGGTGTACATTTAGACACCGCCTAAAAAACTAATAATTCATACATTATAAAGTAAATTTGTTTTATGCAATATCTCCAAACAAATATGGAAGGAGTTAAGTGTTCGGAGATGACTGATAGGTGACAACACTTGTCGATCACTCGTTCCGGGAGTTATATTTAGACACACAACACAACACCATGACACCTTCTTACCAGCATGCGGCTTTTCAATAATAGATAAAGCCATATATCCAACGGGGATAGGAAATATTAACGTATATCGAAACTGAGTAGTTGCTAACAGATTTTTGTGAAAATCTTCGATCATTGCATTCTGGAGCCAGCAAATTCAAAAAATAATGGAAGTTCGTAGTAGGGCCCGTACCGGACACGGCGACTGAAGACACGCTCTGAGTTCTCCGGGGAGCGATAAAAATGATATAGGGGACTTGCAGACCTTGCAGCACGAAAATCAATAGGTGGAAATGTCAAAACAAGGTCGAAACTTTCCTCGAACGCGAATCCCTGGCTACGTGGAGATCACTTTAGGGAGTGCTCGCGATGCTTTTGTTATGTTATTAATGTTATTGGTATTGTTTTCAGGAGGGCTTTAGTAGATATTGGCAATTAGCGGGAAGAATAACTTTATAAGTATGTTTTTAGATAATTGCCGATATATCTACTGACACGCATGGCTGCTAGGCTTTCTGGCTTGTCCAACATTCTATATAACTGTCAAAAAGCATCGTCTTTGTAAATAATAAATGTTTCAAGCGGTTGGTTTGGACCATTTGGATCACAAATGTATCTCAATTAATGTCAAGACTTACCGCAGCGTGACCACAATCCATGAAACAAATGTTTGTTGTGCTTACCTGAAACAGAATAAATAAATTTAATTGAGCCGTCAAACTATTTTAAACACTTTATTCATCGTGAATCATATTTGCTAATAATTTTGACCTAGAACGTGTTTTCGCTTGGACAGTGCCAAATTACGTTGACAGAGTGTGTGACAAATAATTTCTAATAATTAGATCCTTGAATGCTTGCAAATGTTTATTATACTATAATTTGATTTGATTGTTGTTCATATAACACGATTTGATGAGAAGCTATTGGCGAGCCCGCGTATACTATCCTATAAAATCAACAAAGTAACGAGGGTTATTATATCGATATTACGTCGATGATAGATTTATCTGAGTGGGCTTCACATCAAACTCATAAAGTAATGTAATGAGCAATTATGGTAGGATTCAAACATTCACTTTTTATGCACGTCTACGTTATGAAAGTAAAAACTTAGGTAATTTTTTTTAGTACCAATCAGTAGTGTAAGTACATACTATACTAACACATAATACTTCACCAACACACGACATAAGTACTTCTTTTCAAAATTCGTTTCTACATAAAACTAATAAATTTTTAAATTGGTAAAATGACTTTTAGATTATTTATTTAAAACTTGTTTTGTTTCTTAAAGTGTTATGTATTCATCATCAATTCACCATCTGCCCACGGCAACAAAATCTATCCATCCAAAGTCAAAAAAGTCATAAAAGTTATTTATTTCATCTTTAAACTTATTTAAAGCACTTAGACATGTCGAAACATTACATAAAATTTGTACAATGTACCTAGATCTCACTTATTATTAAATATCAGAATTTTCTTCACAAAATAAAGATGTGTCAGCCATAGCTTCGTCAATTGTATAGTAACATTTTTTAATTAAATGGTTTTTGACATATTTTAATAATACAGTATTAGGTTTTTGTCTTATAATAATTGGTATTTTGTTGTAAATTTTTTTAGATATACATTTGAAACTTTTCAAAATTTTACTTAGTCTGGTCCGAGGAACCACTACATTTGCCTTATTTCTAGTGTTATGATGATGAACCTCTGCATTTTTTACAACATCTTCAATATTTTCTAGCATATAGACTATATTTTGATAAATCAACTCACTAGCCATGGTCATAATATTAAGTTCTTTGAATTTACCTCTACAGGAGTCTCTATATTTTAAGCCTAGTATGTATCGAATGCATCGCTTTTGCAGAACAAATATTCGATTGCAATCAGCTGCAGTGCCCCAAAACATTAGTCCATAACTCATAAGAGAATGAAAATAAGCAAAGTAAACATCCGTTGCTGCTTTCTCTCCGCCTATTTCTTTAATTTTTTTAATCGCATAGGTAGCAGAGCTCAGTTTTTTTGATAGCTCGTCTATATGAGTTTCCCACGTTAACTTTGTATCAAGCCATACTCCTAAAAATTTAATTTTGTCACTTCTTGGTACATCCATTTCATCTAGTGATGTGTCAACCATAGCGCTATTAGTACTCCCCTTTGCTCCTAAGCCAAATTTTACAACATGAGTTTTGTCAACGTTAAGCAGTAGGTTATTTACGGAAAACCATTCTTTCAAACGTTTGCTTATATACTTTGGTGTGACTTTGATAATGTTTTCATGACGACGAAAGAGTCAATCGTAAATACATAGTCGAATCAACCAATTAAACATGACTTGTACCAGATCATTGATACAGACAGAGTACAATTAAAGAAGTGTCACTGATGTTAACAAGATGTCGGCGATCGCTGTGTGCGTAGGAGTGTAACAAATTCCTTCTCTCATGGTTTGTTTTTCTAGTCTTACACTGGGAAATATATTGTTTATATATTATACTATGCTTGCTTTCATTATTAGATAACTGGCGTTTGCCAAGGGCTTTGCTTTCGCGGTATCTGAATAAAATATAGCAGTCTGAGATTATATGACTAATTATTTTCGGAATAAAACCAGTAATTACAGAGATTATCCGATACAAATACTATAGTCTGTAGATAAATTCCAATGCCTGGACGGGCCCGACATATTAATTATAGCAATGAATAATATGTCAGAGAAAAAGAATGAAAGAGAAGATATATATTTTTCGTTTTCTACTAACGTTTTCTGTATTGTTATTAATGACTCATCAATATAGATTGTGTAAAATAGTAACTGAATTACTAATTATAACAAATAGTCACGAATAAAAGTCTGCCCAGTAAATCCAGTCAATCTATCCATCCAATTATCATTATATAATATAATCCATCCAATTATCAATTATTTATTAAAGTGCCACCGTCTATGTTGTTCGTTCATGTCCAGTCCATCCCAAGGTTGCCTGGAAGAGATCACTCTCAGCGATAAGGCCGCCCTTTATACCTTTATTCTTAGTTTTTATCTCTGTATTATTTTCTGTTTTGTGTGGTGTAATAAAGTGTTATCTATCTATCTATCCAGTCAAGCATACAACAATAATTTCTAAAATATTATTCTCAGGCGACCGATGCTGAATTCATTTTCAAGAAAAACGGAATAAGTGAAACAAAACAGAGTGTTCTGAACGGTAACTGCTAACAATGGACCTTTTTACGATGCTGTTAAGTGTTGATTCTTTTAAACATCCACAACGTGCCCGCCGCGCCGGTGACGAACGATGTTGTAAATCGTTTACTGCTTTATTATCGAATAGCTCTGAGTTCTCAAGCGTACCAGAGTACAGTCCATTTGTCTTCCTTTATAATTATATTGTCATTGCTATTATCATAATGGGTTTACTGTTTAAATTACTGTCCTTGTTGTGTTATACTCTTTTATAAAAATATTGTTTTTTTTAATACTTTTGGCCTTTCCTTTTTTACTGAATTTAACAATTGTACTAATTACACGTCCTTCAACAAATAGACTTAATAACTTAACCCAAGCGCCTAGCCATTCTGAGGCGTTGAGCCTTTCCTTGCCATTATTACTAGCACGGAGGAACAATTCATACAACTCACAGAAGCCTTGAGGTATAGGCCCGTATTATGTATGAAACTAAGCTTAGTCATCAATATACATATTATGCTTGAGTAACACTTTTGCCATAGAAAACTGTTTCTGAAGCATAGATCGACGACTGAGTCATCATCATCATCAGCCTATAGCAGTCCACTGCTGGACATAAGCCTCCCCCAATGAGCGCCATTAGCGCCCTGTCTTCAGCTTGCCGCATCCAGCATCTACCTGCAGTCTTTCGCAGGCCGTCATCCCACCTGGTCGGAGGGCGTCCTACACTACGTTTACCGAGCGTGGTCTCCACTCAAGAACACGTTTGCCCCAGCGGCCGTCGGTTCTTCGAGAGATATATGGAATATGGATAATACGGGCCTTAGTCTTAAAAGCCTATTTACATATATACCTTTATAAATGTGTTAGTACTAAGATATGTTGTATTGGGTTTGGTAAACTCTGTGAGTTTTTTTTGTAGGTGACTCTATCTATATGGTAGGTTTGGTACGTTTTGTTTACAAAGTAAAGCAATGAATAAAATGTCTATGTTACAAAAACTAGGCAGGAAGCGGTTGCGGTGTCTACGAAAGGATATTATGTCTACACTTACACAACACGGGTAAAAAACAACTAAAGTGATATGTTGACGGGGGGTGTTTGAAAAGGAAACCATGTTTTAATGGGGTGAGAGTTTATACTCTAAATGATTTGGTTCATTTGCCGAGTGTATGTGAAATAACTATGAATCTATAGATAGAATTAGATAGATAAGGAAAGTTATTAGATTAAATGATTCCAGATAGTGGGCTCATAATAAATACTTTGACTGCCACCAATGTAGGACAGCGGTTTGTGCAGCGATGCGCCCTGAAGCGTGCAAGTAAACGCGTTAAAAGATAATTTCATAAATTTTCGCAAACAAAATATTGAACGGCCGGGTGATTATGTAACTCGCGATCGGTTTGCGACAGGCGTAAATTAAGCATCAGTGCTGTCAAACGTCAATTTTGACCAAATTTGCGTAAACTAATACAAAATTGACGTTTGACAGCACTGATTGCTTAATTTACGCCTGTCGCAAACCGGTCGCGAGTTACACAATCACCATACGGAAAACGGTATTTTAAATAAACAAAAGCATTTGCAATTCATAATTAAAACAGGTAAGTACTTACATTTCAGGTTTTCAGTTAAATAGTGATCCGTCTGTTATAATATAAAACTCAAAGTGCTTTTAAGTTTAAGTTTCAAATAGTTTATTGCAAGTAAAAAGAGTGGAAGGAGAAAAGGGAGGCCTTTGCCCAGCAGTGGGACAATAACGGCTTAAAATTAAAATAAATAATAAGTTATTTACTAACTTCTACATATCTTTAAGACCTTACAGGAAGGACTCTTAAACAAGTCTGACGTGTTTTGGATTTTAATTGTTAAATTATCGATCTTTAATAAGCCCCCATTAAAATCCTACTAATATTATAAACGCGAAAGTTTGTAAGTATGGATGGATGGATAGATGTTTGTTACTCTTTCACGTAAAAACGACTGAATGGATTTTAATGAAACTTTACAATAATATAGCTTATACATCAGAATAACACATAGGCTAGAATTTATAAAGATATATTGTATATTATCCAAATACCTATCACCACGCGGGTGAAACCGCGCAGCTAGTAATTATATATTTCCAAAAGCTGTATTCATTGCCATCTTTGCAGAACGTCGTCAACGTCAACGTCACATTCCGACAACCCCGACGGCGCCAAAACTTTGCTCGCGATTTCAGTGTGACTTGAATTCACTGAACTGTGTACTTCATAGCTCAAAACAATTCCCGTGAAATGAGGGTCGTAAAATATACGAATAAAGTTCTTCTTAAGCTTTCTGTAAGCTTGGTATGAGTGCGCAAAACACGGACACCAATAATTACAATATTCTGCGAAAATAGCCTCTGTGAAATATCTCAAAAACATTCGAATACTATAATCGAGATCGTACAAAAACTATTCATCCGCTGCTGTCAAACTACGAAAAATAATAGTTACTTTCTATCCGGTAGAGGCGCTGTATGGCTCAAAATATATGCAATCAGACTAAATATTTTTCGCCACCGTAAACAAATACACAATTGTACTAAGGATTTTAATGTTTTACTAATAGCAAAGGTAGGATTGCATGCAATGTTCATTTTACTATTGTCAACATAAAAGCAGTAAAAGGTGTAAATACAGGCCAAGAGTTTCTCAATCGATTATAAATTCTTATTCCCTCAACTTATTTCCCGCATCTGCAGCAAGCACGGAATCCTTAATCGCACGCTGGCATCGATACAATTTTAATCGTTATAAAACGAGCGGGGCGAATCAATCTGTACCTAGCTCATCGAGAGCAAATCGACGTTCTCTTAAACGAATAGCCGAGGTCCAACTTAAAAGAAAAAGTAAGTAATTGATACTGTTTTTGTCATTACTCTGCTTCTTTCCCCTCGACTAATCTCTCTCGCCGCGATTGAAACATTCTTACCTACTTTGCTCTGTTTTGCGAAATTTCGAAAGTCTAAAAAGTGGCACAAAACTTTCCGATCACTTCAGGCAATGAAATCAATGTTCCGCTTCTTTTGTGTTTGTTTAAAGCATTTTATCAAAATGTTACTGAAACTTTACGGTTTATGATCTGCCTTTCTCTAACGGTCGGTAACTAGCTGAAAACTCTTTTTTGTGTAACTTTCGTAACTGTTCAGAATTTTGGATTATCTCAGAAATGACATTGTAGCAGTGAAGCTGAATTATAAATCATAGTGTCTTCAGAAATATCAAAGACAGGAAAGAAGGTGAACAGACGTGCGTAATGTCATAAATATTTTAGAACCGCCATGTATTTTTTTATACATAATTACTACTACCATGGCAAAATGAAAAAGTAAGCAAAGTAAAAATACCGTCTTTTGCTGATTTTATAGTTTTACCAAATTTATCATCTTTATGATTACTCATTTGAGCATACCAAAACACTTTGTTTTTAGGTTAACCTACCCTTCAAATAAATATAGGATCTTTGCTCTTTAAACAACAAATTCTCTATTGCATTGATGAATGAATACAGTCTCATGGATATGAATGATATCAGCCTTACGAAGAGTTATGCGATTAATTGCGACTCAAAAGTTTTGTTTATTCAATAAATTTCCATTGTTCAAGCTAAGGGCACTGATTACGTTTTCGCGTCACTGACAACCCCGAACAAAGACAGCGAGAGAAAGCCATCAGTCATTATCAGGAGAAAGAACAATAAAATGGCCTGTCATGGTCGTTAACCGAATTCACCTACAATAAGGAAAGTCAGACCGCCCAAATACTTGCTCCCGGAATTTCAGACAAATCCGACGAGTCACCGCTTTTCGCTAAGTTTGTAATTAGTTATTAGAACAATTAGTGCGCGAACGGCTTATTTGGATACTTAGGTACACCTACCTACATAATGCTTTCCCGGTAATCTAAAAGGGTGAAGGTGCAAATGGGACAGGGTGAAATGGCAGGGCGAGGGTACGTCGACTTACGATTTTCTCAAAACATGTCACACAAAAGGTAAATGTAGCATATGGAGCTACCAGCAGCTAAGTTTCACCCTAACTATTCAGATTTCAAAGCTTTTCATTTGCTTTATGTGTGTTTCTCGTCAAGTTAATACGATCGGAAATGTAGAAGTTATTTAAATAAACATAATTATTTTGGTTGAGTATTTCAAAACTGGCATTGCGATTTCATAATGATGATTTGAATATGGAGGTTCCACGGCCTTTATAGGAATAAAGGCCAGGATGGTAGATAGAACGGTTGCAACGAATGCACACCTATGTCAGAGAATATAATAACACTAACGTATAGAATGGACACTCTTCACCTCCCACCTGACAGAGCTACCTCACCCCGCCGCCGCCGGGCCCTGGTCGAGTTTAATTACGATCCAAATGCAAGGGACGTACGGCGCACGCACGGGGCCCAGATGTACAGGCGCAGGCATGGGTAATTATTTTGACAGACGACGACGCCGATGGTGTTCCATATTTTGATTGTTTGATCATTGACATGCGAAGTTTCTTTAATTTTTCACCTTATGTGAGGAAAATTACACACTAAGGTTTGAAACACGCTCCCTGCTGCTGTTTTCCCGGTCAATTACAAGCTGGGTCTTCTCAAGAGAAAAGTGAATCTTCTACACTAGACCTTCGTGATACATCATAGGGTGAGATTGTGGTCAAACGAAGGTCTATAGACTATTAAAAAAAATCTTTGAGCTATTTCGCAACGAGCTCACTTGCACACAAAGATGGTCGAGTATTCGGGGTGTGCCTAGATTTCTACTAAGATAAATAATGATTTGGCAGTTCATAAATTATTCAACCGAACTGTTTCCCTATATTTAGAATATGAAGTTTGTTTAGACATCTTATCAGAGTAATCGCTTTTAAACGACGAGGTAACTCTTATACCAGCCACTAAGTATCGCTTAGCCTTGACTGCAAACTGGTATTTTTTTCCACAACGTATAATAGCAGTCAATTCTCAAGGCGTTTTTTCAGCTCAGTTCAAAATGAGCAGTCTAACTCACGTATCAAAAGCTCTACATCAAGGTCTGCGGTCTCAAACAGCCGCAATTGAACGATGTGAATAGTTACAGAATTTGAATACGCGTGTGCGGAGCAGACTTCTTACCTTAACTAGCGTACCTTCACCTACCTCACACCGAGAAGGTCGTAGCGCCATAAATTATCGCGAGGGAATTCACGTTTTATTACGTGTTGGTAAGACTCGTATTTCTTGAACCTTGCTGGAGTTTTATGACGTTTTTAGCGCGCACGCACGGTACGAGACCATTAGAGCAAATGACTGTAGTAGAACCGTGTGGATGCTGACATCGGCATAGAATCCGCGTGCACCGTTACGGCACAAGAGATTTTCGTGACTAGATCGTCGGTCGCAGTAATTGCTGGCTCCGAACTAGCTACCGTTAAACTTTATGTAACTGCTGCACTTGGGTGTTAGTTAGGCCTGACAAATACGCTTTAAGATAGGATGATTATCGTGTATTAACATTTTAGCTAGCTTCTTTGTGCTACTCGATACTTAAAGAGCCTGTCTTTATCTAACCTGCTATCATCTTGTATTCCACATTACATCAGAGTGGAGGTGTAATGCAATCCTAATCGTCACAGTCCAAGGCACAATGCTCTCTACAAAGAGAGCCAGTAGATCTGGTTTCGACATCGCGTCGTGCGATCATAAAAAAACGAACGCATCAATCATTAAGCACTTTCTAACTCATTGTTGGTATTGTTGCTGGAAGATTCTTTGAAGCTGCTGATTGTAAGTACCTACATACTATTTTATGAAGATAATGAACCTGTCAACTAGTTTTGTAAAAATTCTTCGTGGGACCTAAATTTTGTAGCTATATGCTATGTGGTGCTGATTTCAATTAACAATTAACCTCTTTATATTGCTTAGAGAAAATAAATAGGTTCCACTTCTGATTTTTTTAAGATCACACGTAGGGTATCACAATCATTTTAACTACATCGCAGACTTCATTATGTAAGTACATTTTTCTTTTATGAGTGGGTCGTCGACCTGTATGAACGCCTTAAGCCGATTCCCACGATGCGTAGAAATCTAATTCAGTAGATCTAGCTATAAAAGATCAGGGACCCACCACGTTTTATTATAGCGGCTACAAGTCCTATTAGTTTATTAGTGCCACAAAAGGAACAAAATACCTTGCTTGTAGATAAAACAAAGGAAATAAAACTAAACGCGTGTAATCGCTTCAGCTACAAGCCGCGGGAAGAAATAACAATGGCCGAGAAAGTTTTGGCGCTACCATCGGTGTTTCTCACGATTCTATTTAATGCTCCTAACTGCTTTGTTTTAACTGGGTCTGTGTACAATATTGTGTGAATTAACGTTTTCTTTTGGTATGAATGACGGCTTGTTTCAAAATAAACATTGCTGAAATTTCGCTTTCTTTATCTAATCAAGTTAGCTTCTTAACAGTTGGATTTAAATAGGTGTATAATTGATGAGAGAAAAAAGAAAATTAAGACCACTGCTTTATCGACTGTCGACCAAAGTAGTGATAACTTCGAAAGCTGACCAGAAATCAGCATTTAAACAATAGATATTTATCGTTTGATAATAATGTTTTTAAGTAAGAAATGCCAACACGGTTAGCAATAATCTAAATCTCTACGTATCCGTTTTTTTCCCAAAGGCTAAGGTAATGGCGCAGAAGAGCCTTGTTGAGCTCAAGTACGGCACAAAGCTTATCTTCGCGATGAATCTTGAGACATTCGAGTTTACATCGTACCGACGACGGTCGTTGCACTGCACGGCAAAGTTCTAGTTCAGGCGATAGTGGATAAGGAACAGTCAACACGCGCACACAGAATGAAGCTAACCCAGCACAGAATATTCACTCGAAATTTTTACACGACTACCTATAAAAGGAATTTAATATTTTCAGGGTTCATGACCAGTAGGTTTCTTTATTCCACCATAACTTTTAAATTAGATAGATTAGGATGTTTGGGATATCGTTAGAATGGTAAGGAGTCTAACGATATCCCAAACATCCAAAGTGCAGGATACATCATCCCAAATGACACTACTTTGTTTTATTTTTAATAAAAACAGTCTTAATTTTTTATTTTTAAAATTGCCTCCCTAAACTCGGTAATGCAGCAGCATAGCAGTAGGTTAAAACCTATGCGCATAAAATCTCGTCAGCAAAACCTACTAAGCGTAGATCTATTTCGAGCAGTGCCTACGTTAATGTTTCCAGCTATATTAAACGTTACTAGAGCGCTGAGCGTGATAAACTATTTTTAAGATTAAACTTATTTCAGTCAAAGAGGAACTTCAAACAGCCGAACAAAGGTCGTAGCTACTTGTTTTGCTTTATTTCGCGATGTGCCACTTTTATGGACGCTTTTCCGGTTCGTAATATTAAACTATGAATCGTATTGCAATGTTTGAAGCGCTGAGCTCTCTGCGTGGCGAAAATGCTTAGGAAGCGACTGTAATAGGCAAGACAATAAACATGACAAGAATTTATTTATGGGTAAATTCAGATTCCCTGAAGACTATGGACATTTGCTTGTAGTTAATGTTTATAGAATGTTTATATTATTCAATATAATGTTTCTATGTTGTTAGCAAAATAGCTTAATGCAGTAATTTCAAAAGAATACTCTGTTCTGATACTTTAAAGTCCATTTGGTCCTCACGGATCCCCAAATGATGATGTTCAGGGGTCCGCCGCCGCCGCCTGCTCTGTAAAGTAACGTCTAATTACCTATTCCTCGGAGGAAAATAGTTACTTATTCAAAAAGTACGCCCCCACTTCCCCTCTCGTGTTACTCAACACGCCTCATTAGAAGCGGGCCGTGGGAAGCTGTTATACTAGGGAAGTCTATAGTATGCGACATTTTTATCGATAAACATTTTCGTCTGAACTGTCACTGTCAAATGTCACTAGCAATGGTGATTGACAGAAATAGAGATTTGTTAAGTAGTCTACTTACGTAATGGAGTACGAAGCATCTTAAACAAGAAGGTACAGTCAACTGAAATATTCAGTTCAGTCAAAATAGCTGAGAAACAACAAATTTTAAAAGCAAGGTACCTAATCGTAATCACTCAGGTAAATAAATGTTTCCACAGATAAATACAAAGTAATTTACGGCTTGTGGTTAGTAAAACAGAAAAGTAAATAGGTCGCCACCACATTTTTATTCCACCTAAATCACTGTAATGAACTTTATTTAGAGATTTTGTTTTGAAACTTTAGAATTTATGGAAAACTGGAAGCATTCAAGCTGTACTTTTGGAACTAGTGTTTATGTAAATTAAAAAAAACTTCCATGGCGTAAGTAAATAGACGCTTGTGATGCAATCGTTTGCGGGTTTGTAGGGCAAATAGACGGATGAATGAAAGTAGGTATGTATGCTATTTTTGGAAATGCTGAGACGACACATGTAGTTTTTTAATCTATCGATATAATATAGTCGATAGCGATCAAGCCCTGTCTTGATTGCAGCAGGGTTTACAAACAGTGGTTGCAAACGACTGACTGCATACGAGCTTCTGTGAAACGAGGGTTTCTAGTTTATTGAAATTTATGGGAATTTACAAAAGAATACACATGATATGATGGAACTTTGTTCCCAAAACAATGGTACTATTTATATAATTTAACTCCGAGAATATGGTGTGTGTTGTATAATAGAAAAAAATCTTTCTTGGCTTAAGATAATACATGCTTTTGAAAAACCTGATTTTCCTACAAGTTCCTGAGTAATCCATTTCATGTCTACAAAAAGCAAAGCTAACGTAATTTGTAAGTTAGAAAATTCGTTTTAAACAAGGCCGCATCGGTTAAAGCATTATCCTAATTGCGGCGAAATTCGGGCCTGTTTAAAAGTTGTCCACATTATCTACATCAGAGGTTCCGTCTCGCAGTGAGTTCTCGGGAAAGCTTGCCGGTATATTAGTCCCAAAGTGACATTACGACGAAATTTAATCTTGTTTTAAATTTGAACTTACTTTTATGGTCAATTCTCTTGCTCTATGCTAAGGAGAGCTTCACTTGTATCTTAGTCTAAGCTTAGAAGGTACGAAAGCTTTTTTTATCTATAAAAAGCATTGCTACCCTCATTTTTAAAACTAATCTAAACAAAAACCAATTCGATATTCAACCAATAAGAGCAAGTTCAACAGCGCCCAAAATTGAAATTGAGTTTAAACAAAGGATTAACTTGAACTCAGCTTTAATCAAAGTTTACAAACAGAGCTTATGTTTAAATTGAAATTCATAAGTAAAGAAAACCGGCGAATTTGGATATTTTTGTGTTAAAAAAGGATTTATTATTATAAACCTAATCGACGATGTCCTTCAGCTCGATTATAAATCACCCACAGACGTAAATTTTACAACATTTTCTTAAAGGCGGCAAGCTTCTGATAAAAGAGCAGTAAATTCATAATATTTTCAGTTCAGAATATAAAAATGTAACAAATATTCAAAATATAGTATTAATGTCGCACCTGAAGCAGTTTGGATGTTTTCCAAAACACGTGGACGTAAATCCGTAAAGTTATCCATTCTGTTCATCGCATTCAAACTTAATAAACAGCGAAACAGAGTTGTTAATGCAAACAAAATGAGAAAATATTTTTCCTAGGTCCACCGAGCGAATGTCGTTTATTAAAACTGCTGCCATACGATCTCCTAACGAAGTTTTATCATGAAACCATGGAAACGGTATGAAAAATACGTATACAAGGGATAGAGTTTCTGATATACTTTTTATTATTTTTAAAAATACTATAACATCTTCTCTCCGGTTTGACCTCCTCAGAACTGTAGGTATTTTATCATTCAAAAGTTAGATATATGTATTTCTATAATTAAATAAGAATATCGAAAGTTTTTAGTGCTCTTATTGCTTACTAAATGAGTAGGTACCCCAGTTGGGCATATTGCGCTAAACTAAACATATTAATCCGTAAAAACTCGTACGTTTGTAAAAGCTGTTGCTTTCCCAGCGACGAACTCACGGACACCGCGTCGCACGTCGTCGTCGCTTTAGCCACGCATCGTTTGAGCCGAAGCGAATTCGTCAAACTCTCCCATAAAACGGTAGCTTTCGCACATTGTTATAAGATTATTTTGCATTACTTCGAAAGTAAATACAGTTGATTGGTCGATTAGAGTTGATAATTTTAATGGATTTGGGTATTTCACTGACGAGAAATCAAATGAAAAGAATCGCGCAGAAAGAAACTGTACGTAATCTTTACTGTAATAGCATACAACATTTGCCTGCAAGTAAAGTAACAATAATCATCTAAAATACATCTCAGATCGTTTACGAATATTCGAAACCAAAATAAAATGTTAAAAATATCGATATCAAAGCGATTGCTAAAAAACTTACAAAACCATCTGCCCGATCGGAACGGGCGACAGATGTCGGACATCAAGACGTTATGGAGGGCAATCCCGCTCACATGGCGTCTGCACGAAAAACGAGTTGCGATGACGTATCGACGGGGGATGTCTCGAATACTAAATAACCGAGATTGAAAAAATCCCACCCATGAAAAACCAAAACCTTCCGCACAAATGGAGATAGATAACCTATCTCTATTATGGGTTGATCGGTGCTCGATATTCTATCCCTTAAGGTGCTTAGGTTATGGAACGTTCAACATTCTAAACATCTTGTGTTTGCAAGAATATTGTGTATTTTAGTTTTGATAGCCGTAATTACGCAAACATGGCGTGAGTAATCACAACGGCACGTACCTGTGCAGATCCGAGTGTTAATCCTAAATACGGGCCAGCCTTGCGTTCAGTTTACACAAACTTCTCAGAAACTCATTCGTCTGACGCAATTCCGGCCGTGGATCTCGCTTCGCTCTAAATTCACAGTACTTCGAGCTAATTTCCGAACGTCACTTTGTTCTTTATTCAATTTCCTGATATCGAATATTCCACGATTCCTATTCCAAACGGTGTTTTTACTTTTTATTATTTTCTTTACGACTGAGAAAGAGTATTTTTAATTAGTGGCACTTATTATGAAGCGGATAAAAAAGGTTTGGTTGCCGGTTGGTACACTTAATTAAATTCTATGTAGAGATTAACGTGAATTACGCTATTAGGAAAACAAATTACGATTTCAATCCCGGTGAAAAAACTGGAGTTTCGTCTTCATATTGCTTATCTGTTGGTATATAAACTGCTGCCAACGAATTATTTAATATTAAAATAATATTAAATAATAATATCTAAAGAAGTCATCATAAAAATATTAAAAATCTAAATATGTAATTAATTTCTCGGGTCGAGTTCGTGTTTATGGATTTTGTCGTTACATAGCAGTATTATTCAGCGAAAATATTTTCGATCAGACTTCGAGTATTGTTAAAAGGAAGCAGGTGCGTAAATCACATCATTCAAACCTTCAAATGGATAAAATGAAAAAGACAATGATTGATCCACGTACCGGGTGAATTTCGAGTTTTCTCCTTCACCCCATTTCACCTGGCAGTCATCTTGGGCGAATATTAAATTTGCTCCATCAGTGAAAGACGGCGTTTCGCAATATTGTGACTTTTTGTGAGAACTCGGCTGACCTTTTAGAAATTAAATTTTGTTAGAAATTTCAACGCTATTTTCATGGTGTTTTCCAAATGCCCTCTCCATTTGAAGTGGAGTGGTATTTCCTAATGCTATTAGGCACTTTTCAATGGGACTCAGAGGTACTCGTAGTTACGTGATTATTTTTTTATATATTTATTCTTTTTTTGCATCATGCATCATTGCATCATGGCTGATGCTAGGATAAAAAAATAAATACTGGTGATAAAATAATACTGGTACTTACATGATTGTATGTTCAACCAGTTAATAATATTTTTGATTTTTACTCACCAAAGTACCGTCAGTAGGTAATGTATTTATGTGACTCTTACCTGAAGAAGAAAAAATATATAATTAGTCTTGACACTAAAAGCATTACCACAGTTCATACATAATCAAATCATATTAAATAAGTGAAGGAAAGGAAGACAACATTAAAAGTGCGTCCATATGTTTGCATTTTACTTCCCTTTCGTATTATAGTAAAAGTATAGACTATCCATCATGAAACATGTCAGGGACGCCAACAGGAACTGGATTCCGTTGCGTAATTTGCCTATTTCAAACAAGAATTCCTATTTAAATCCCGCTACCGTCTTATCCCGTTAACATGTATACTCTCGTTAAAACCCACTTTATCCTGAAGATATCCAGTGACAAATAGTAAACTGGAGCGAATCCGCGGAATTTAACGACACGACAGATGGAAACTCTCCAACTAGCTGGACCATGGATTTATTAGCACGTAGACATACCGATTGAAACTAAAGGCATTCCACGTCAATATCGGATTAAAGATATCGAGGGTAAAGAGTTCGTAGAGTATTCCAAGTATTTTTGTATCGGATTATCAGGAATTTGTTAAGATAGTTGGCAACCCTACTAAAGGCTTATCTGTGTCTTATAGTCTGGGAAGTATCTAAAGACGACGCGTTTTATGTGTGTTAACATTTGCGAAGGCGTTTGGGATTCTCATACATAAGTACAAAAAAAGATATGTGATTTGAAGTAGCTTGATAGGTAAATTCCCGCCGCCTTCCTCGAATATACGTAGGTCGATAGCAGCACACAACTCACACAAACGACAAAATGGCCAGACTTCTAAAACTATTCGTAACATGCGCCAAGTCCATAAAGTATTAAAATGCCATAATTCATGAAATCTTCGACAGTTGCCAGGCAGTTAAAGAATGATCAAAAAATAAAGAAAAAAGTGCAAGCGACAGATGTTGGCGCAACGGCGCTGAAGGATCAGAACAGGTGCATCTTGCTTAGGGTTGTCACAAACAGCGGAATTAATGGGTACTATTAGAACTTTCAAAAATAATTATAAAAATGGGGATTTTAATAAAATACATATAAAATGGTTATAATAAAGTAATATGAATTGATTTTGTGAGTGCCAGTTTACTGTGTTTAGTTTTAATATATATTATCTCATGAAAAAGTTGAGAGGTTAGTTATTTTGTCTATCTGATATTTTTGAAATTAATATTCCGCAAAGTCCGATAATGTTTACACAACATAAACAAGATTTAATATTGAATAAACGACTCGAACATCCATTCATGCGTGGAACGAGTGCTTTATACTCCGATAGGTATTCGAGGGAAAGCCGCGACCTACAATAATAAATGTAAATATTCAGAGTAAATTCAACCTGAAAATATTTCGCCAGTTATGCTAACTGACCAGTTCCCTGAAATAATCAACAAGGAATGTATTTATTTAATGAATTTTAGATGATAGATATTTCTATTTCATTACATGGGCAGGTTTTATCTGATATATAATTTTAAATTGCCTAGATAAAATTTATTCATGCGCTCTTTCAATATAATGAAACTCGTTTATAATTATAATATTTATTCCTACTACATTATTTACATTAAACATGGTGGTGAAAAGCGCAGTTTTTTAAATATTAGCTGACAATGATTAACTACGTAAATATTACATCAGGTATCTATAGAATAGCTACGTAAAAATTACATTTGATGAAGGTACCTATACATTTTCATAATATATTCATAATAATCTGTTAGCTTAAAAGCATTGCTAAGCAGTTTATTTATCACAATAGAAGAAAACAGACCACATTTAGCTATTGTTATTGTATATATTTCTAGGTAGAAAAAGGTTTATGAATGAGAAGAACATCTTGAACGTTAAATATTAGGTTCCATTTAGCTAAACAAGTCATTAGCACTAAACGCTCCATACGTAGTTTTGGCGATTAGCGCAAATGAGGACACTACAGAACCAGCGTAAATACTATTCGGCTAATGAGCTATGGGCAATACAATTACGCTATTGATTGTGATACGCTAGAGTGCACAGCCCTAATTGGTACAGCTCACCATAACCGTAAACGAAAATGATACGACCACTTACACAGGCGAATATGTACATGAGAATTAAGAAATGGGGCATAAATGACCGCATAATTTCTAGGCTGGGAAAGGGAGGGCTCAATTGTTTCACCATGTAAAAAAAGAACCATTATGAACCAGAGCAGCTTGTTTAGACCAATAAACAAGAACTAATCAACAGTTCTTGGAAACAAGAGTCTGTGTTGCCTTGCCACAAGAAAAATGCGTTTTCAGCTAGTTAAACTAATGTCAAACATTGACATTATGACCGCAATAAATACCAGCTTAACTCGCAAAGAACTTCCTCATAAAACAATTAACAATACCCTCTATAAATATAAATATATATAAATAATAAATAAATAATGCTGGACAATTCACACAGCATTAACTAGCCCTATGGTAAGCAGAGCTTGTGTTATGGGTACTAGATAACTGATATACATAATACAATACATTACATAGATAGATATTGTTTATTATACATAGAAAACAACCAGAACACCCGGAGCAAATATCTGCAGATCGTACACACAATTAAATAAAACCAAGACAGATATAATTTGAAATAAACGGTAGGGAGCGCGTCAACCTTACCACAATCGGAAGTGCGGGTATATCTTGGC
The DNA here is from genome assembly GCA_947044415.1 of Eupithecia dodoneata. Lineage (NCBI taxonomy): Eukaryota > Metazoa > Arthropoda > Insecta > Lepidoptera > Geometridae > Eupithecia > Eupithecia dodoneata. Next base: position 7,310,412 of record OX345665.1, read on the forward strand.
CCGTTCTAGCCAATAAATAAGTAGGTTACTAGCTAAGAATGCAACTAAGTCCAGTTTCAATTTAAAAAACAACATAAAATAAGACAATATGATGTAGCAATAAGTAATAAAATGATATAATAATAAGTAGGTAACCCTGCTAAGAATGCAACTAAGTCTAGTCCAATTTCGAAAATAACATAAAATAAATCAATATGACGTAGCAAGTGCGCGACAGCCCTGCCGGAATCTGAATATCGACAGTGCGGCCGCATCTTGGCCCGTGCTAATCGACCTACTAATCGCCGCGCGCCGACTCGTTAGTCGGCTCCGCCGCCGCCGTCCCACCATCCTTTCCGAATTAATTTCACACCGTTTTATGCAGGTGGATTTTTGTAAAATATCTCTTTTTCAACGGAAACTTGTTAGTAAGGTGCTAGTTTTTAATAAGGTCTAATTAATGCACTTGATATAACGTAGGTAATTTCGGTGCGACAACACTATCATGTTTTTTATAGTTATAAGTTCAAACTTGAACACTTGCACCAAATGTTAGTACCTACCTTGTAGGTTAGGTTCTCACATTTTGTGCATGTGTTGGCAAAATACATTTTTCTGTAGCGTTAAAATCTTTTAGGCACACATAAACCATTTTTATTCCAAAATCGGTACAGTAATCACGAAAGCTTCATAATCACCGCGAGAAAAACAAAAAGAAAAATAATCGCCATCCAAATATATTACAATAAAGCAATCCCAACAAAGACATTCCACAAGTCCGGCTTACACTACCCCCTGCGGTGAGGGGGGGAGGGCTCACTCTAGCCGTTGTTTAATTCCATTAAACCACCCCTTTTATCTTTTTCGCTTTTATCTTTCCCCACTATTGGATTACGAACAAAATGGCGTGCAAGAGACACACGCAATCTTTTGCCATTACCATTAGTTCAACCTCTGTTTGTAGGGGCCTTCCGGTCTTCTGCTGAAGAGTGCTTCATTGCATACGGACAAAGTAACGAGGTTAAATCACAACCAACTTTTTTGAAGGATACGTCTAGTAGAGCACATAATAGGATACTGAAACCTACCCTCAAACGTCGCTTTGAAATGAAAATCCTATGCCATCCTTGGTGCACAATTATATGGGACAGGTAGGATATAATTCAGGATGTCCTCCTACACCATTTTCTACCTACCTCTTCATATTCATTTTCTTTTGAGTCATTTACACGGGCTTTATCTATACGTAATGCTAGCGTAGATAAATGTCACTGAGCTCAGTAAACAAGAAACAACTAAACACAGTTTAAGTTTCTGAAACAAACTTCATTCCTGAGTACCAGCTCTGAACACTCGTGTGTTTGTATCCCCCTTTGATGTAAAAGTGAGATTGTATCAAAGCGTTCACACAATCACAAACACTTCGTATGTATACACTAACACTATTTCAATCGTATAGGGTTACGAATAAACGGTTCCAATTCAATTTAAACTCCAACAGCGGCTGACGCCTGAGCAAACCTGTCAAAGCAACAATGGTGTAGGTAGTCTAAATGACGTTCCCAAATTGAAATACTTACCGCGAGACGGTGAATCGAGCAAGCAACTCATTTGGGTTAAGCCCCTAAACACGAACTCAAACTTAATTGGCAGAGCGTGTGAGATATTCGTAATTACGAAACATAAAGGACCGGTGGTGTAGACGAAATTGGTGTAGGATATGCATCAAGCGCGCTGTAGGCATTTCCAAGGTTTTTGCAACAAAGGTTCACAAGATCAAAAAAATAATTATCCATATCACAGAGCCACCCATTGTTAAGCTAAATCCCACTGTAGTGTCATTCAATTAGGGAACAGTTAATGAACTGTCAAACAAACTGTAAAACAAAAGCGGAAGCGTAAACTCAGAAAGCTCAAAACTCGGTAATAAAATCACCTTTTCCATGACAGGCCATTTCCATACTTATAAAACTTTGTAATTTCCAAGGGTAATCAATCATACATTCACTCCGTGTCACATGCTAATGTACTGGGAAACCCAATAAATTATTACGTGTTTGTCCCGGAAAATAAAGGAACATTCTTTTGAGGGTTATTCATGTGCAATAATGCCACATTATAATGCTCTCGCATGGATGAAACAATATTGATATCCGTAAATTTAATTCGGAAATTATCAGCGACTGTCAGTTGGTTTCGGAAAGTTTTACAAAGGGGAGTGTGGGCAGAATGAGAGCCATCAAAGTGATAGTCAAACTTGAACTTCCCTCTCCGGTCGATTAGGGTTAGTGGCGTAACTAATTTCTAATATGTTTCGTTAACGGCACTTGTATGAGTTCCACTTGGTAACAAATTTTCAACGGGTAGGTACGCAACTAGGCATAGTTTGCAAACTAACTTAGCACTTTGATGTAATCAATAAACGAGTGAGCGGATCGGTGACATGATGTGGGTATTAATGATTTAATCGCTGTAATTTACGGATGTGCGAGAAAGCTTCTATCCCACGCAGTTTCTAAACTGAAAAAGGTTGATTATGGCATTAGATTTATTGGATAGGAACACAATTGGGGAGAACATTTTTGTTTTAATAGCATATGGGATGTGTGTAATTTATGAATGTTCCTGATGCCAACAATTCCGGTGAAAGATTTGTTAAGTTCGCTTAGAAATCTAAACAAAACTAAATTCATGTTATTCATAAGGTAAGTAGGCATTTAGCTGGACCGACAACAGTGTAGCGGTTTTAGGGAGTCGATGGATGGAGGCGGCTCAGGACCGCTATTCGTGGTGTCGTTTTGTGGAGGCCTATGTTCACTTCAGCAGTGGACGTTTTCGGTCTGATGATGATGATGTACGCACTTAATAATGCCATTATGATACAAAATAATATCAGTGAAGCTTGTCCTCGTCCCTAATGAATAAATTAATAAGTTTCCAGGTCAAGATAACGTGTTGCAGGCACCCTGTAGACAAGAGTGTTGACTAATGAGAAAAATATATATAAATCTATAGAGCTATTGATAGCCATTTATTTATTTCTTAAGGGGACAGAAGCGATTGAGTTGCTTTACGGATACGGGTGGTATTTATTTTGGCTTTTTAATTTATTGTAAGTAGCTGCGATAATCTAAACATTTAAAATACCAAGATATCATATTTTTTTATGTACATATATATAAAATGATATCTACTATGTAACTAACACTGTACCATCCACATCTGTATCTTTGCGTCGCTTCTTTACTACATGCCCTAGAGAGAAAAAGGCTAATGCTACAAACTTAGGTACCCATTTACTTTATTACGCTTGGACGACTAATATGGGTTTCTGATCCACCATATGGCTTCATTCAATCTACAATTAAAACGACATTTACTTCTATAAAGTGTGTGAAGTGTAAGAGTGGGTCAACCCTAATAATCCTATCCTACTTATATTATAAACGCGAAAGTTTGTAAGTATGGATGGATGTTTGTTACTCTTTCAATTAAAAACTACTGAATGGATTTTAATGAAACTGTACAAAAATATAGCTTGTACATCAGAATAACACATAGGCTACAATTTATAAAGATATAATTGAATATTATCTAAAATATCTATCACCATGCGGGTGAAACCACGGGGCGCAGCTAGTAAATAAATAAAAGTGATAACTGTTGACATACAATGCGAATGTGAATGCGTCGAATGTGCATCATTGGCAATAGACGGACAAAAAGTGAAGGCGCGTGCTACGTGCAAAGCGTACGTAGCTTTACTTAGGGTTGTCGATATGGGTCATTGAAAAACTCATCTTTTTTATACAAGGTGCCACGCAACATGTGTACTCAACCGAAATGGGTTAATTCTGGATCCCAATATTGGGTCAGCTGGGGATCAGCTTGTGAATATATTTTTTTGTTTCGAATATTTATTTTTATATCAATTTGTTTTTATTTTCTGTTCGTGTTCTTGTTCTCTTGCAATATTAAACGTTATAAAACTTTTCACAAATGTTTGTGCTTGATTTTCCGAAAAACCAGTGTTTTCTCGTGAAATTATCACAAAACAAATACATATATAAACACTTAAATTTCAAAACAATAACAGTAACTAATATATACACGAAAAAGAAATCGAAAAGTATGTATTTTTTTAAATTTTTGTAAATCAAGAACTATACAAACGTTGATTCTCCCAGGGTTCAGAATCAGCCCCTTTTGGTGTAGTAAACATGTTTCGTGGCACCCTGTATAATGGACAACAATCATTCATGATTAGCATTACACATTAATGATCTTATCATTACCAGTAAGTCGATTTTCAAAGAAGGTCATTTGAAAAACCCCTAAATAGCTCTTATGTCCAGCTATGGACTAAACTAAAGCATAGATATATCCTATGGGTGATACAGAAGGTAACTAATTTTATTAAAAACTTTTAATAACACGTAGAACATGTAAATGATGTTTAATATGCATAACTTTGTATTTGTATACTGTTAACTATCTACCTAGATAACCTAATTTTGACTGGCTACTCACCAATTTATACGAAGATTAAAAGCTGACGCATAGAAGTTATATTAGAGTCAAATATGGTCATTACGTGCATATCTCAACCCTAATACTAATATGTACCGGTTGCGTTCCATGTGCCATAAATGGACCGTCCAATCAACTTTCCAGCGCTTGCGCATAGAATCGCGTTGACTTAATTAACGCAAGGTGCACATGTCTATTTGTGGTTTGTGCCAAATTTAGAACAAAATAGACGTGCTTTTATACGATACGAACAATAGAGAGATATATATAGTCGAGGTAGGTAGAAGTGCAAAGGGTGGCATCATGGTGAATTCGTAACATACCTAAATTAAGCATCAAGCAACATGCAAATTTCATAGCTATGGCGAATTCATTCGTCTAACAATATTCAAGAATAGGTTTATAGTATTCGCTACTAGCTGGCAAACAAACATGATTTACTGAACATACATTATCTACACATCCAACAATTTAGCAAATCATTGAAACTGCAACGAATATATCAAACCACAAAGCAGCGTGGTCGATATCCCGCTACTATACATTCTATCGATCAACAAATACATTATTCACGAACAATATCCAAATACCGTTTCTATCGATATGCCAGTGTATTAGAGATGTTCGCTCATTAAGCAAATAATCGACTCGATGGTTACTGTTATTGCAAATTTATCGATAATTACTCGCGTTTGCATTAGACGTGTTGTGGTTTCTGTAATAAGCTTCTTTGGTGTAGCTGGTAGCTAAAAATTTATTAGAAATGATCTCAAACTTTGTAAATCACTGATTTTGTGTCGGATTTTCACAAAAATAATATACAGGAATAGTTATTTTTTTGTTAAGGTCCTGGAGAGCTCTACCAATACAAATGAATTACCAGGGAGCATACAAGAAGGTAACTTAATCATTATACCTGCATAACAAAGTCCAACTACTTCATCATAAAATAAAATTTAATGTTAGAGATGTGCTTGTAAAAGCTAGGAAGTATCTATTAAATTAAACCACCATTTGTATTTAAATTAATGTCAACATAGCCAAAGAAAAGATGTTTTCTATGATTATTTTTTAGCAACCAATCAAAAAAAAACAATCCAATCTCAACCCCTAAGGCTCTAGACAGACGGAATTTGCAGTTGGATTGCAGTTAAAATGCAGTCCGTCTGTCTAGAGCCTAACCTGGAAAACAATTCAATATTCCAAACAATAAATTGCACAAACTCACAATTGCAAATAAAACTATGAAATAAACAAACCAATCGAGTCCGTCACTCGCTCACCTCAATACAATGAATCTGCAGGTTGAAACCAACCCCCGCATTGACGCGGCGGTTTTCTAACCCTTTGTACTCCAAATCACTTTGATCAGGACAATCGCTAACTGAGGAAGGTCGCAATCAACGGTCGATTGTCACATCGACATTCAACGTGCTTACTGGAATATTACGCTGACGTTAATCGATAATTTCCCACCCGTTCCAGGTTCATCGATACGGCCACAACCCTAACGAGGAAACAATTTAATTATGCAGTCGTTCTATTGGAAATGTGAGTTTAATAAGCTAAAAATGCTGTGTATAAAGACTGAATGCTAATTTACATGCTGATAAAGTATTTTAAGGCAAGTGAAATAGAATAAACTCAAACTGATTCCACCAGACACATTACTTCAAACTTTACAAACCAGACCAATAAAATCGAACTTTTCATTATCCATTAGATATGCGATTCGCGGCTAAATTCGTCCTAAGCCGCGAGACAGTCAAGGATGTCGAGCACTCTAATATAGCCCACCAATTACTTACAAAAACGTCCCGGTCGGTCGCTATTAAAGCCACATCCAATTTCCATCTGTATAAAATGACTGCCACGTCTAATGTTGCCGAGTCATGCGTTCTGTAATCCCGTCCCCCCTGCCAGTGGAGTAACCTCAATCTACGCTGATTGAAACGCGGTGCTTGCTATGCGTTTTGGTTATTATTTGTGGATCTATCGGAACTAATAAAGATATTCTTATAACCCTACCTATACAATATTGAAGATACAGAGGGTAAAGTAGGCTTGTACCAAAATACAAAGTTTTATGCCGCTGAGACAATAAAACCACCACCAAAAAAGAGACCATTATGACATAAAATATCACTAGACTATGCGTCCGCGTGATTGATAGTAGCATTTCAGTAAGTATCATGAAGCCTCATTCAAGAGGCGATAGAGCGAAACCGAGGGTCCAAAGTATTCACTCAGCAGCTTGGCAGGAGCCACCTGACAAAGCTTAAAACGCACGACGGGAGGACCGTATTGTCAAAGCCGGAGATATCCGCCGAGATAGAGGATTTCTATGGCCGATTATACGCTGCACATGCCCCTCGTTACCGACGAGATGACCAAGATTCCAGAGCCACCCTGACACGCCACTATACCGACGAACTGCCTGAAATCAGTCAAGACGAGATCGTGTTAGCTCTAAGGCAGCTTAAAAATGGAAAAGCCCCCGGCGAGGACGGTATTACTTCAGAGCTTCTTAAAGCCGGAGGAGCCCCTGTAATACAGGAGCTACGGAACCTCTTTAATACCGTCCTTGACAGTGGGAGAACTCCAAAGGCGTGGAGCGGGAGTTTGGTGGTGCTCTTTTTTAAGAAGGGAGATAAAACCCTTCTTAAGAATTACAGACCCATCTCACTCTTGAGCCACGTCTATAAGCTGTTCTCACGAGTGGTCACGAACCGTCTCGCCAGGAGACTCGACGAGTTCCAGCCACCGGAACAGGCTGGGTTCCGCGGAGGATATGGCACCATAGACCACATACACACAGTGAGGCAGATTATACAGAAGTCCGAAGAGTATAATCAGCCCCTGTGTCTGGCTTTTGTGGACTATGAGAAGGCATTTGACTCCGTCGAAACCTGGGCTGTTCTGGATTCCTTACAGCGATGCCAAGTAGACTATCGTTATATCCAGGTGCTGAGTTGTCTCTACGAGGCCGCCACCATGAGTGTCCAAGTACAGGGTCAGCAGTCTAAACCCATCCAACTGCGCAGAGGAGTGAGGCAGGGGGATGTCATATCCCCGAAACTGTTCACGTGCGCATTGGAAGATATGTTTAGGTTGCTGGACTGGAAAGGAAAGGGCATTAATATAAACGGCGAGTACATCTCACACCTGCGATTCGCTGATGACATAGTCTTAATGGCGGAGTCGCTTGAGGAACTGAACCAGATGCTGGACGGCCTAGCTTCAGCCTCCCGATGTATCGGTCTTGGCATGAATTTGGATAAAACCAAAGTCATGATCAATGGTCACATTGATCCAAGGCCGGTGGTCGTACATGGTCACCTTCTCGAAACTGTTTCCGAGTACACTTACCTTGGGCAGATTCTGCAGTTGGGTAAAAACAGTTTCGAGAAGGAGGCCAAAAGGAGGATCCAGCTGGGCTGGGCAGCATTTGGGAAACTACGTCAAGTCTTCACGTCATCCATACCGCAATGCTTGAAAACGAAAGTTTTCAATCAGTGCGTCCTACCCGTTATGACCTACGGAGCTGAGACGTGGACACTCACGATAGGGCTGGTCCACCAGTTCAAAGTCGCTCAGCGAGCTATGGAAAGAGCTATGCTCGGAGTTTCTCTGAAGGATAGGATTCGTAACGAATACATCCGACAGAGAACCAAGGTTATCGACATAGCTCAAAGAATTAGCAAGCTGAAGTGGCAGTGGGCCGGCCATATCTCGCGAAGAACCGACGGCCGATGGGGCAAACGTGTTCTTGAGTGGAGACCACGACTCGGTAAACGTAGTGTAGGACGCCCTCCGACCAGGTGGGATGACGACCTGCGAAAGACTGCAGGTAGATGCTGGATGCGGCAAGCTGAAGACAGGGCGCTATGGCGCTCTTTGGGGGAGGCCTATGTCCAGCAGTGGACTGCTATAGGCTGATGATGATGATGATGATGATGAAGTATCATGAAACGGCTCAATTTACTCGAAGATCATGTAATGTCTTCCGCGTAGACGCAACAGAAGTGAATTGATACGTTAACTCGTAACTGGATCGCTTAAAATTAGTCGAGTGAAAGCAAAACCTAAGCGACGCTTCAGCAACACTGGTAGGTAACGAAAACTTTTCACATTAATTTTGATGCCTACAAAATACCCATTAACGCTCTTACTGGAATTACGCATTTCAAATAAGTTCCGTTATAAAGTGAAATTCAATAAAACTTAAGCATATAAAATCTCCGGTTAAGTGTCGGATAATTTATTCCACGCGGTGGGAAATAAAGATGGACCGATCGCGGCTCCCCTAATCCTTTGATGGATTCTATCTCCTCGACGAGGAGAAAACCGGAAAAGTGCACTCGAGAAAAGGGAAAACAAAAAGTACACAAAATCTTTAAAAGATTGCGGAAGAAACTCCGATTTATGGTTTTAAATGCGAATCTCTCGGGGTACCTAACCTTTAAGTTTATTCAATTCAACGGACCTTTACTAAAATATTTATAAACGCTTCAGGTTTCAAAATATTCCAATTAAAAAAACAAGTTCTTCTAAGAAGGATCTTCTTAGTTGATTGAAAGGGTACATAACTGTAAAATTATTGGGAACAGCTAATGAAATTGTGAGGGTTTAGTTCAAGTGGGAAATTTTACCATTGTACGTTTTTCTTACTTATAAAAACAGAATTTTCAGAATTCTTACTTTATCAATAAATGATCCACAGTTGGAGCTCGGGAAATTAATTAAGTGCTTACTAAATTGCTTATGTCGGGTCTATCGACTTTGGCTGCGGTCCACAGAATGCATACTGCTAGACTGCTTCGAATTGTTAATCTCATCTTATTTATAACTTGTTTGTTTGATAATTGAGGAGACAATCATATATTAATATTTCATAGGCCAGAAAGCAATGGTAGCAGAGCGTTGCTATCAAAATGTCAATCTACTTGAACGGAGCGAGATATCATTCCGTTACAAAATTATGGAAATCATGGATGCCTACTCGATATTCTTATTGTTGAGATATTTGTTGATATTTAATGGTTTCAGGTTCTATTCTCTGATTATGTTTCTAAAATATGATTAAATTTAAGAGAAAAAAAATTAACGTAGCATCATGCACGCACGCAATTTTTTCAGTAAAACATTCCAGAACGTTGTAACATACATAATTATATTCGTGATAACCATCTTTTACCTCCAGTGTACACTCACCTCTGTAATGCTTGTTGCACACGAGTAGTGTTCAGTGAACTCGAAGCCAGCATCTGCGGCAGTCACTGGATGTATTACAGTTAGTACGGTTATTATGAGCGTATGATTACTGCATGTTTACGTAAACAAGGTGTTTAGATGTCATGTCGTGTTGGACCGCATGTTTAATCACAAAATCACATCTCTAGAGTTATGAGCGAAGGGAGGTTGAATGACGGGTTGACTCTATTGCCGGTGTATAACGTAAATTTCTGAGATGTTGATACAAAACCGTATTTTGTTTTAGATTATGCTGTTTTTGCTTTGGCATGCCTTGGGTAAGGGTCACAAGCACAAGGGTAACAGCAATGTATATTTAATATAAAATCTGGATTCGAATAACAAAGAGTCAAAGAGAATAACTGAATAGGACAAACTAGAGCACCCGCCTATTTGACAATACATTGACACCAGCCACCACTTTCAGCGCGGCAAGCTGTGCAGCTCCACAAAATTGCCACATTCATATAAGTTTTTATGGCTGGTACGTGTTCGCTTTAATTATTTTTTGTACCGAAACATTCTGAGCGATAGCAAAACTCGTGACGAGAAAAAAGTAGGAGAATAACATCCATTTGTCTCGGATGACGAGCACTGGTGCGGTGTCGCCGAGCCGTCGCGTTCCGCTGCTTCGGACGATGACCTCCGTGAAATGGATTACTTCAATTATTTCCTTTAATATCACCAGAACCACCATGATCTAATTCCACAGCCTGCAAAATGTCGCTTGTTTTGCTAATCTGAAATTCATTTTCTTTTCATCGCGGAGAATTCATAAACTCCGGTCACAAAAAATGACTAGATACAGGTGTTCATTTTGCCTACGAAACAATTTTCCCGTCACGCGCCTTAGATTAAATATAAATAAACGGGGAAAATAAGAAACAAAAAGCCGAGTATCCTTCGTCAATGTGGAAAATACAGAGTAGGTTAAGTTCTCGAAGCAATCCGACCCCAAACTAAACACGCACCGCCATCAAAGACAGACATCGTGTTATTAAAACAAGCAACCGAGAACAAACACAAACAAACACGAGAAACAATTGACGAGAAGAGGGGGCGTCTCTGTGCTTCGCTCGTACTCGTATTCATGGCACTTTTTTACAAAATTTACAAGTCACGTCTTTTACTTACAATATTTTAGTCTCATAAAATAATCATGCACTGAAACAAACTAAGCATTTATAACCGAACGTATACTGTAAGTGTGTACTGTAATAAGCTTTGGCTACCTTTTTTTGTTATTTTTTATAGTTAATAGACGTTCGTTTGACCGCCATCTTACTTGAAGTAAAGGCCGAAGATGTATCACGAAGGCCTAGAAGATGCCTACCTGCTGGCGTTTAAGTACGTAGGAAAGTCGGTTTATAAAGTACCTACTGGAATATTATGGAAATTCTACCCACACTTGCAAGGTTCCACAAAAACAAATGGAATAAAACGTTCACAAAAGCGACACAAGACCATTTGTTTTATTCAACTAAGCCTATATGTGTGACAAAATATAACCTCCTAGCACCATGAATGAATAAACTTTACTAAGTTTTGCCAGTGAAAAACTATTTTTATGTGAGTTCGAATAAAATCCATAACGATTGGCAAACCGAATGTAGAGCAACTCGAAGCGTCCCGACAACGTAACCAGGTTTATCGACGGGATATGTCGCGTCAAGAAATTGCAAATCGTATTTTCCCCTAGCCGCCAACGATAAAACAAGAAAAAACATCCCGTTGCGGTCCTGTTTTTAATCTAACGTTACCAAAACCGTTAACTGACCCCAATTTAATGGTCACGGGGAGTTAACGGGCTTAGCAAGTAAACTAATTTGAGGCAGCCATATTGCAACATGGCGAACATCATAACCTCACTTTATCGTGTCCATTTGGCGTTGGCTGCTCTTTTTTAATATCGTGCTTTAAAATAATGTCTCTTTATCTCGGGTATTATAGCACTTAATTGTGGTTTTAGCTTAAGTTTATGTAAATATCTTAGTTACCAAGCTTGACTATTATGATTTAAAGATAGTAAATAGTAATGGTTTTGAATGGATGTCAAACAGTTTAGTAAGGCGAGCTTCATTGACTCTAGTAACCCGTATTCATACTTACACAAGATTATCAGAGTTCAAGCGAAGCTACGAGAAGTGATAAGAAATTACCTTTAAGGCTTATCGAAAGCGAAAGTAGGTTTGAAACTCGGTAATACTCAGATAGGTATACCATTTAAAACACATTTAGGGTATACCTGCGGGCATTATCTACATCTGAGGTAATTTTATACTGAAACAAATTACCCCAGAAAATGGTGGCTTAGATAACACTGTTTAAATTAGGATTGAACTGATTTTTACGGGCTGCGGGTGGGCGACTTCGTTAAAACGACTTCTGTTTATTTTCCTTATCGATAAGGAAGGGTTTCAGTATTTAGCTATTTTGTTAAAATAGGAATAATATGGATTATAGAGCAATAATGGTAAACTTAGGAGATTTTTATGATTTAGGAAATAGTATTGCTTTGCGAAAAATACACAGAAAGATTGGGATGTTTTTCCAAAATAAACCTTCGCCTCTTTCCGTGCGATAAATAAACGTCAAAGCAAAAACCGTATGCGATGCTGTGCAAACTAAGCAAACACGCAGTGCTCGCGTCAAAAGGCGAGATGGTGTGCCACCGTGTTGAGTAAAGCGGAAAAGTTGGTAGCAATTTTTCCGAATCAGAATCCAATAAACATCTCAAATACTGCTGCGCGTAGCGATGGATTGGTTACAGTATCAGAACAGGGAAAATCAAAGTGCAGACTGTCAATTACTATGATAAAATTCAAAGCATCTTCCAGATAGACAATTCAGCGTTCTAAAAGGTGACACTTTCGACTGCGCGATAACATGTCTAATCATTGAATGGTCGAATTTGCTATTTATTTTGATAATCTTAGGGGAAGCACGATTTCTAAGTATAATTTTATGTAATTTTTTGCAATCTAGCAATTTTTATACAAAGTGTTTTTTACTAACAATTTTTTTTGTGAACCTTTCCCGATTTGTTCACTAAACACCAAAACTTTTTACTAAAATAAAAAACCATCTACGACGCACGCGCTGTGGCCAACGAAGGCTTGTACGAAGTTTTGTCACTTTTAACCGACTTTGAATAAAGGACGAGGACCTATGTTTGGCTGTATTATGCTTTCGTTATGAAGTTAGGTACTTACTGAATAATTTACTGCCTTATTCTTTAAATCTTAGTCCTTGAAGAACAGCCTTTTAACACAAGGAAAAAATCTAGTAAGATATTGAGGTTATAAATGTATCTTAGTAGATTATTTTTCCTCATAGGATCAATACTCACAGCCGAGCTGCGTCGAGCTTTGAAAAAGAACCTGTCACAGCAGTCATTGTCCAAAGACTCAATTAATATTTCCACCGAAAACGCCTGAGATGTGACCAAAATTTATTAATAAACAATTTTCATTGAAAGGAAAACATCCCACGCCTTATAAGTTAAAGTCGATCTATCACTTGTATGAGACAGCTCCGGGGCGAAAACTTCTGAAACCGTATTAGAAAAAGCATTGTTTGATTTTGTTCAACAGGGTACGATTTCGTGATCATTCGTTTATTTAATTGACAGACAACTAAACAAAGATAAAAGTTACAAACAAATGAAGTTTGTTCTATTTTTGATTAATATTTCTAGGAAAAGTCAGCCATTCTCAGAAATTCGTTTCGGCGATTTAGGATAACGGTTAATGCTGAAATCCTCGATGAGTTTCATTGATAATATTCTGTAAATGTGTACTTTTATGTTTCATATTCTTGTCTTTATTTTTATTTAATTTTGTGGAGTACAATAAATAGTTATATATTGTATTGTGTATACATAAGAATAATGTAAATAATTAGACCGAAATTGTGAAAGCTGAAGTGCGGAAAACTAAAGACAGGGTGCTAAGGCACTAATTAGGGGAGACCTATGTCCAGCTGTGGAGAAATGATAGGCTGATGACGATGACGCAATCTGTGAAATATGGATTCAGATTTTCAACTCCATTCCCATCATATATTTTCCGAACTGAAAACGGGTTATCTTTTCAAATCTAAAGTGACCTCGTTTGTGATAAAACTAAAAATAGACACGTGTGGGCTTCGAAAACAAGCTTAATTAAGGACTCTGATGAATCCTCAGCGAAATAAGGTCATGGGATGACTCAAATTCTATTTCTGTTCTCGAAAACGCTGTGTGAAGAAAAATAGAAACCTAGTCATCGTATTTGTTTAAAGGTAATAGGTACACGAAGATTTTTTTTTATTCAAATTCGTATTCTAGGTAGGTAATACTTTTGAAAGTAATTTTTATCGGGATATTTAACATGATTTGATTTTTTAGTTTTCCAATATTTTGACACAGTTTCATGCGCCATAATCACGGAATAAGGTGGGAACACAGTCCGCTTAATACTGCAGGCAGATGCTAGATGCAGCAAGCTGAAGACAGAGTGCTAGTGCTATTGTGCTCATTGGGGGATGCCCATGTCCAACACAGGACTAATGGCTGATGATGATGACGCTCTAAAAATTTGAATCGAAATGTTGTTTGTGTTACTTCACTTGACTTATTTGACTGAATGAAATGAATTGAGTTCAATCTTTTGTCCTATTTTATTATTTATGCACATGTACCCAATTCTAAAACTTTGTCTCTCTCTCCCAACATGGTTTACTGGAACAGAACTCTTTATAAGGTTAAGTTCGCCTTTGGTATTAATTTCCGTATAATGTTTTGTATAAATTTTATGGTGCAAGAAGAATAACTACATAAATAAGACCTGCTTCGCTATTCACTATTTCCTTACGTAGGTTGGTAGCAACAGCAGATCAACCCACGCCTTCCGAATAAAACCTATCATCAGCAGTATTTAATGGAGTGTTTGTTGAAACCAATGGTTCTTCTATAATAGTACCAGATACCTGCGCCCGCCTGCATTCTGAGATATAACTACACCGGTCGACCTTGGTCGTAGCTAGTTACTCTACGTACGGACATTACGCCTTACCTTACGGGCACAGTCAGCAACAAAAGTTAAAGAATTAATTTTTATAAATACTGCCTGAACAGTAGTTCTTTGCAAAATTAACTGAACATTCACGGTACTCGACTTTATTCTCATTTTGTGGTGCTTTTGCACCACAAAACAAACATCCATGGATGGATGGATGTTTGTTACTTATTCACGCAAAAACTACTGAGTGTGGGTTGAAATTGCATAGATATAGCCCCAAGCCTGAAATCAAACATAGGCTACTTACTTTTATCCCATAAATGACTTTCCATGGAAAATAATTAACCTTCAAACGTTTCCATAAAAAAAACACGCGCGAAGCCGCGGGCAGAAACTAGTATTCGATATATTCTTGAACACTTAGTGAATCAATTCGTGTGCAGCGACTTTCGTTGCTGGGTGTACCTACGTTTCTAGTAGATACGTGTTCTTTAAACATTGAGCAGATGTTAAGCATTAATGACGACTGGGGTGAAGCGCTGATAGGTTTAGCATTATTAGAATGTGATTGACAGTGTAAAGTGTTGGAAGCGGAAACCGAACATTTTTGGTGTTAATTCTTTGATTTTTAATACACAAGTCAATGTAAGCGATTAAGTTGAATATTTAGATATTTGTGTCCTTTATAAACATGTCAAAACGACTTTTTGAATTTAATATATTGTTACATTTTTAGAGCTAGAAAAGGTAGAGCCTAATCCGCAATGTTTGCACACAATTCGTGAATTCCTCCTTCGAAAACATGTCGTATGTTTTTGGAGTAATACTGTTCCGGAAATCTAGTCCTGGTTTGATATCCAATCAACTTACACAAACATGGAGTAACGCCAACAATGCCTCGGCTTCCTCCGAAGATATCGATATTCAAAATCACGGTACAGTCGTCTAAACCAACGTATAACTAGTCCTTCAGTCCATAATTCTTACCTCATTTATCTGAAGAGCGCTAGCTGACAGATGGAACGCGGTAGCCGAGCTAGTCATTTTAACACTTTGACTGCGGTTTTTTTTCGACGACTGCGATCTTTTTTTTAACCTAAAAAATTCGTGCTGCCGCTCTACACAGCGGTTGTGTTGCGCCGCACATGCGTTTCGTTCGAAAAATATTACGGCTGTGCTGAGTCACACAGATCTGTATTTTCTCAGCCGCTGCGCTAGTGTGGATTTACGCATATTAGTCACTTGTAGAAAACACATACCGTGTGATTTCAGCAGTCAAAGTGTGCGAGAAGATATTAAATGATATTAAAGTATGGCTACTTGGGTAAGTATAAGTAAATGGATATAAAACACTTATACCACACAAAACAGGAAACAAAACAGAAATAACTACTTAGAATAGAGGAATATATATATAGTCAGCAGTGTATAGGAGGATGTATAGTCAGCAATAAAAGTGGCTGAGCAATAGTGATTTTCTTATTGCCTACACGGTTTCTCATAACTGTAACTGACCATACTTAGTCTGATTCAAGATTTTCTTATAAAAGATTTTATTTTGTAATAAAAGCCGTCAAACACACACAGTCAGTACAAGAAATAGCTGAAAATACAAATAATAAGCATTTGTGTCGTATAGTGATTTTTGTCGCTGACTGTACGTCTATCTCAATGTACCCGACAGTACCTACCCAGTTAAGTTGGTTACGTATTCTCAGCTTGCAATTTATCAACGAATCAGTAAGGAGGGGAGATGGAGCCTAATTTCCTGAGCATAAAGTCGAATTTTATTGAGACTTACTTTTACTGCGCATTTGCTTGATGAACCGAAAATCTGGAGTTTAAATGGCAATCATATGCTGTTTGTTTTACAATTTGAAACAAAATAAGGAGAAGGAAGAGATATAAGAGGAAGTAATATAATTTATAACTAAAATAATGTCAAGACCGAAATACCTTTTCGGTCTTTATCATTAAACTAGCGGACCTTCCTGGCTTCACACGGTTTTAGTACGGATTCCTAACTTTTTGAAAATATAATATAGCCTATGTTCACCGGGGATAGTGTAGCTTCCCAACGGTGAAAGAATTTTTCAAATCGGTCCAGTAGTTTCGGAGCCTATTCATTACAAACAAACAAACAAAAAATCAAACATTTCCTCTTTATAATATTAGTATAGATAATTAGGTAATCTAAGAGACAAATCTAAGTAAGTCGAACGTTGCATAAAAGACGTTCAAGAATTAAAAGAAAAAGAAGTTGAAAAAAAAATATTTATTTGGGTATATAAAGGTACATCATCATCATCAGCCTATAGCAGTCCACTGCTGGACATAGGCCTCCCCCAATACATAGGCCTCCCCAAATCTAATATTGTAGTTATGGTATTTATCAGTTTCAGCTTCGGAAATATGGCAGTGAAACTGCTGTTGGAACTAATGTCCCTTCTGTGGCAGGGATTAGCGATGATTCATTCTCGCCCGAGGGCAATTGCGTCGCAGATACGAAGCTACCTACGCCTATCTACGTCCAAATATTATCTTCTTCCTATGCCGGAAGCTCCAATAATTCATAAATAGATAGTTCTGCTTATTCGTGATTGTTTTAGAAAAGCTGAAAACCGAGTTGGTAACCATTAATTGCAAACTATAAAAAACGGTTTATTTATTTCGTCTGCACAAAAGTTATTTATTCAACAATGATTTTTAATATGATTTCATCTCAAACTAGCGAAGCGGTCTATTGCCGTGGCGAATGGCTGTGAAGTATAATATAAGAAACAACAAAAACACTTGTCTCTCGAGTTAAACATACACCTTTCCACCTTGACTAGCCAGAAAATACGAGTATTTTGTTATTTTCAAACGTGGTCGAATATCAGAAAATTCATTTGATTTGATCAACTACGATGCAGGGTTAGAAGTAGAAAAAAAACCTCTTTCAAACTACGAACGAAAGAATTTATTTTTTCTATAAAGGATGAATGCTGTCCAACCTCCTTCGATTTTTTTTTAAATGAGTGCAGCTCAAAGAAGTGGATTTAAGGGCGTTTAAAAAGTTGAAACCTTTTGTTTTGGAGATTATTAAATATGGCGCTAGCCGCCTAGAAAAATGGTCTCTTCAAGCAAAGTTGTCAAGGTTCATATAAAAATGCCACGAACATAGAACCTCCTACTTTTGTAAAAGTCGGAGGTTGTTAAAACAGTAAATACTCCTTAGATAGAAAAATATGTTAATATATAATTGGCCTGCTTCCTTGCCCAATAGTACCTAGAATATTTTTGATGAAAGGAACAACACGTTAGAATTGTGTATGAAAACCAGCAGAAAATTGAAGACGTTTTTATAAAATGTTCCCAGAACATTATGAAACATTCATCTAAATATCTCAAGCATAAAAATAATGGCGTCCCTCACATTCTTGCAAAGGTGAACCCACATAACTCAGCAAACAAGTAACATTTAATATTTCCACCTTGAGGGGCGGAGGACCAGGGGCTGGGGTCGGCAGGTGCCCCGCATATGCCTCCTAGGATGCCAACGACCCCGAGATATAACACACATTTATTGGTATATCAACAGCTGATCTTTTAATACCTCTTGGTAGGGACGCGAACGTGCTCTTTAAAACGGTTTTATTGCTACCCCTTCGAAGCTTTAAACTTTTATGTTACTCGCATAAATATTGATGTACAGAAACATATTCTAGAGGTATAAGTATCAATAAAACGAAATACCTATCTAAGAAATTTAAACTCAAAGGACAGCTGTAAAGATCATTTTATTCATAATCACCTTATAAATCGAGAGGGAATCGAGAAGGAAATCGATATAGAGCTTTGATATCATTTACATGTCGACAAGATGGATTATATATTATTTGTCTTGATTGCATAGCTCCTGATTATATTGCTTCCTACTTACAAAGCTAATCAAGCATTCAAAATTTATGATTCATGACGAACACTTATGACGAACGTGGGACATAACGACTACCCATGTTGGTGCCTATTGTACGAGTACCTACATAACGTTGGATTGAACTGATTCACAGCATGCGCACAGAGTTTTTATAATTCATACGAAGACGGTATAATTTATTTCAAGTTTTGTAATATATGTATATATTAAATAAATTTAAAAAAATTGTGAAACATATTCTTTGTAAAAAAGCTTATTACAAAATATCAGATTACTTAGAAGATAAAAAAGCTTGGAACGAGTTTTGCTCCAACTCAAAATCTACCAACTTACAAATAAGCAAATCAAATGTACTAGACACATAAGTTATGAACATACTAGTGGTTTCTTCTCACTTCTTCCACTGGTGGACAAAAAATTGAAGTGTACTATAAAATAATTTAATAGTATAAAATATGACCTGTCTAAGTGCTTATTTGTAAGCTTAAAGAAATAAAAACTTTTCATTTTCATTTTCATTTTCATTCACCATGTATTCCTTAAATCTTTTATGGTTAGTGCCAAAAAGAGGGTTTCAACTATGACTTTATTCAGTTTATAACAAGATGGGTTAAGCCTTTCTTCATTCACTGTTTATTCTATTTAAGTAGTTAGTAATTCGATATCGTTATGCAATCGATTTATTATTATGAAGTACCTTTATGAGAATTTTCATGTTATTTTGTTTTTAATCATAAGTGACGAGGATAAATTGTATTACTTGCCCAATAAATGAAATCAATAAAATCAGTTTGGCTTTTAGTTAAAACTGTATTTAAAAGTAATAATATAATACAATTTTAAAAATAATCAAGCGTGCAAGGGCAACAGCAATTATTTTGTTTACAGAGAGGGATGTAGCAAACGAGTGTGTAGTGGTTTATTTACATGCTGCTAAATTACAAGTAACTGATGAAAAGCAAACAGCAGACGGAGGATGCTGCCAAACAAACTGTACTTTACAAACATTAGCGTGCAGCCAATCAGGGCTTGATGAACTTCAGTGTATTTTTGGAAGAATTTTAATAAACGATTTTAACTTTTTGCATATTTTTGTAAAGTCACAAACGATACTTGTTCTTATGACAATCATGGTCTTTGTTTATAATACAAAAAAGGTTTCATTTGGGATGGCAACTCAAACCGTATGTGTTTTCCACATGGTTTGACGGTTGCCTGTAAATTTATAACCCTAACGGAAACCAGTCCAGGCATAACGGCAAAAAGCCTGAAAAGTTGTCTGATAGGCCCCGGGCTCGGCCAGTCATTAATTAATAACTCACTTTAAGCCTTAATACCTACTAAAGCTTAACACATCAACCCTGGGGCTGCAAAACTTCCGGTCAAATCCCGCGCTTCCCCCACCAGTACTTCCGGTCAGTGAAATTCCGAGTTTTCAAATAATGTTGGAGCTTGGATTATACCTACCCGTTTAGGAAAATAAAGGGACTCTGAATTCTAATTGGTATCAATTTTCTGTTATTATCGTAGGACTTATGTACTGGTATTTACTGGCGTAATTGCTGCCTGTATACAATTTTCTAGCAGATACATTACATTATTATCCTAATTGTCAAAAAAATTTACATCCTATGAAACCGAACCACACAGCAGCGTGTACTTGTATTCTACACAGGTTTACCTATGCTGGGTTCCAGAGTCCAATATTTTTATATCAACATCCATGAATGAAAACTTAAACAAAACAGATAAAAATAAAAGAAAAAAGATTCAATTCGAGTTCCAAAACGGCCGAGAAATAAATAAAATAATGAATGAAAACATTAAATAAATCTGCGATTTGCTCCGTTGACACCGGTATCAGTAAAATATTTTCCACGAATATTATTTTTATTTTGTAGCCCTTTGTTTATAAAAATATCTAGGATTCTTTAGCCGAAATAGTAGGTAAATACTACCTTCCTAATAATATGTACTAGTGGGTGCCTGTGTACAACTCATCGGCAAAAGTCCGCGAACAATGTTATAATTAATTAAAAATAATATACCTAACAATACTTACAGAGACCTTGTGTCATTCATATGTTATGTATATGAATTTATTCCAAACATTGGCTAAAATTTACAATAGAGACTTTTGGTCTTGAGTACCTAGTTCAGGCTGCACTCTAAGGGCTACACGGATAAAAACTATTGATTAACGTTTTTTTTATTGCCAAAAAAATTATAAAAGTCCATATTATTTGTAACCGATTTTGTAAAAGGAAGAGGGTTCAGTGTTTGACTGTATGTATATATTATTATGTACCTATGTTCGCCTATTTCACCGTTCAATAATGGCCTTTAATTGGCCGATGACTATTTCTCCCGCAAAACTTAAAAAAAACGTTTTTGCTAAAACATCAAAATATAGAAAATACGTTTATATTTTGATGAAAACCAAAAAAATTTAATCTGATCCGCCCTTTACTCTGACTTATCTATGTATGAAACTCTTATCAACTTAAACCAAACGCAAGTTGCGCTCTACCGCTTATATTAAATTTAAAGAGGCGTATCTCTATGAAAAACTGTTAGCGAACGCGAATAAATGCGTCTCCAGAGCCCTTATATTAACCCTCGTGCAATCACGAGATGAAAATTTGCCCTGGGCATACTATATAACACGACGCTTTCGTGCATTCATAACTCGTATTCGAAGATTGGATGAGAGGAGACGTAGGATGTGTCTGGAGCTTAATAAATTACTGTGACGTGTTTATGACTTGCAGAATTACTATGCGATGCCGATGGAGGGTGTAAAATAGCCGTAGATGTAATAACAACACTGATTTCGCGTAATAAGTCAATTGAGTGATATAAAATCAATTGAGCTTTAACTTTATCGGCCCCAATAAATTAATCAATACCGCAGAAGTGCTCAGCTGTGAGCATAACTTAACTAAGCAAGTTATCATGCGCCGTTTAACAGCTTTTAGTAAATAAATTCGACGTTGACGAGACAGATGCCCATTAAGCAGAGAAAGAGAGAAAAAACAAAGAGACTGGCGACAGAAACTTGTAAAAACTGCGCGGTGAAATTTCGTTAAAACTTGGGGAAAGCTCGGTAGCTCGACTTATTGAGTTGTCTTTTAACCGACTTCAAAAAGAGTTGGAAGTTAATTTAGCTCCTGGTTGACATCAAAGATGCTTGAGTTTATAGCGTTACAATGCAATTTAGGTTTTTAAAGGTTACCATTTTGGTTTTATTGGTCGTAACATTTCCAGGAAGCTTGTTGGAGATGAACACATTTTAGATAGAAAAGATAGCATTCCAAGCCAATGGTCGTTGTTCTTATGACCATGAGTACTTACTCAAAAAGCTGAGACAACCACGAGCAATTTAATCAATTGCGGTGACACGATGATACAGAACGACACAATAAATCGTACCATTTTTTTTTCAAAGGTAATAGAAATTCGTTTGATTACAATCTCACCTGATGAAAAGTGAACATGTGACCGATGATGTTTCACGAAAGTCTAGAAGATACCTATTCACTCTTGTCTTGACGAGACCCAGGATGTACTCTGTCCGATATTTATATATTATGTGGTTCTTCTTTTAAAAGTATAATAATAAGAGATTGGTTGGTTGAGATTGGTCGTTTAGGGATTTTTTCCTTAATTGTGCTATAAGACCCTGCTTCTTGCCAATTTTCATGATTTTTACTAATAATTTTGTTGAAGTTGTCTATTTTTTATTTTTCTTTGTCTATGAGCTTCTTTAGCAATAAAAGTATCTAATTACGATCTTATTCAAAAAACATCCAAATACAACATAAATGACATGAAAAATATCAAGCCTAAAGCATCAACCGCAAAGCTTAAAGTCCAAGTGGACAGTGGGCAAAGTTCAAAATTTCGGTAAGCGCTCGCGGTCCGCCGCCCGCCCACAGTTGGTAGGATTACGGAAATTTCAGCCAACAGAAGACAGAGCCCAGACGTAAGCTCTTTTAAGCTGTCGTTTATACGTCAGAGGATGGAACATTCTGGCACTCATAGAGCACGTTCCTTTACTGTATGTAGCTCACTTATGTTATGAAACACGTTCCTTGAGTTTAGTCAGCTAGTTCGTTACTTTGAAGCCTTGACCTTTTCTTGTGAAACAATAAACGCTGAGTGCCTACAACTCACGTATCTACACTACTTTAGTATCAGCGTTATTTTATATTTGACTAAAATCAACATCAACATCAACACTGTCGTTTCTATCCGATTCAAGATTTTGATAAGATAAGCTTTATAAACTCGTTACTTCTTTAAGTACATGGATACTGAAAGAGGTCGAAGTCCAATAGATCAATACCACTACCTAAGATCTAACCAAGTCGCTTCATTAACAAAAAGTGACAGTAGGTAGCGCTCCCATGCATTTATGAGTACCAGAGCAACACATTACACACGTAACTAGAGCAACACACGCACTTTCAAAATAACTTCAAAGAAACAAAGAGAAAGTAAATCTTTGTAGCGCCGGCCTAACAAAGCATTAGTCACTGTCATAACACGCTACCGATAACCCAGATAAAATGACATAATAATTGAAACAATAGATAAATGGGTGGGACAATTAAATGTGAGACCTTTAAAGGTTAACTGCTGATAAGAAGAGAAGCGCTAAATTGCAGGCACTTTGTGCGAAACATTAAGCTTCTAGGAACATCAACACGAAGCATGCTTGTTCTTGGTTGTACTTTAGCCAACATTCAAGTTTTATAGAACATTCTGATAAAAATTGCTTTCACAATACCAATATTATAAAGTTAGATTGTACAAACTTTAATTAGGACAAAATTGATTGATAGGTAGGGTAAGTCCGGGGGAGATGGCCCTACTAACTTTGACGATATATTTTCAAGAAACTATGACGATTAAAACAATAATTTTAATTGTAAACAAAACTTTAATTATTATTCTACTCGTATTATACTCTCAATCAGCCTCAAAATCAACAAAAAATAGACTTAATGGTCTCTAAAAAAAATTCACGATTGGCCATCTCTCCCAGAGTGTCCGGGGGAGATTGCCATGAGGCTCGGGGAGAGATAGCCTCTAGTTTGTTTGCCCTTTTCCTTGCCTTTTAAATCTTTTATCTCCTTTAATTTCTTTTATCCGCAGCTGGAACACATGTCTTCGTATTTAGTGCAATTTTCATCCACCCACAGCATATACAATTTACATTGGAGCAAGTCTTCAGTAAGTTGTGTCTTAAAGTAGTTTTCACCGCAGCCCCTGCAGTTATGTTCTTCATTTTCATGATTTTCACTTTCGTACGAATCGCAGAGAACCATTAGAATTTCTTCACAGCTGCAGTTCGAGACCCTGCGAATGGCTTTACGTTTCCTGTCAGTCATTTTCCTTCTGTTTTATCAATCATCATATAGTCTTTGGTTTGCCAGATTCTTTTCCATCCTTCTCTTTTTCTTTGATTTTTAGTTTTTCAGTAAGATCTTCAGATGTCAAAAGAATGCTCACGTTTGCGAACATCATAAAGTTTGTTAGGCAATGGCGAAATTTCTTTCAGTATTCTTGTTGGTGTAGGTTTGTCCAAAGGTCAATAATAGACGCTCTGTAGCCAGACATCGTTTTTTTTTGAACCGCAGCCGTGGCTTGTTGACCGTCTTCTCTTCAAACGCCTCGAGAAGAAGCTGCCTTCCGGACGTAGATGTTAGGCATCTGTGAAAAACATCGTCATGTCAGTATACTTAGTAAAATAACAAGTATAAAATACGGCCATCTCCCCCGCAAAAAACATGGCCATCTATCCCGATTGTACGGGAGAGATGGCCACTTCAATTTAAAAAAGTAATAACATCATCCTCATTGCATATTTTTAGCTTAGAATTCGGTAAAAGGTAATCATATCGCAATAAAAGTACGAAAACGGAGATATTTTTAAAAACTTTTTTGAGAACACATAATATGTCAACCCCTTATACTAAATCGGACATATATTAAAAAAACAAAGTGGATTTTACTTACTTTTCCATTTTTTTTCTCACAAAAATCCCGTTTACACTTGTTGCTAGTAGTGAGGCGAAGCGAACTACCTTAAAACTAACATCATCTGCCGGTAATAAGTTGCAGTTTTTTCAATTGGCTATCTCTCCCGTACGGCTGTCTCCCCCGGACTTACCCTACACAAATATATTTCGATTCGATTTCAGTAGTTACGTTACATATCTTACACTAAATAAACATTCAATATTTTTTCGACTAATGAATCAAAATTTAATTCCGCTCGTGCTATTTTATTTTATTTTTGGTTATCGCTATATCCGAAGGCCCCCTAAAAACCTAATCAAATATAGACGCCCGCGCCATATGCCGCGTCAGGGCAGGTGTACAACAATACTAGTTGTTTCTCTCACACGCAAAACATTCCGCTAAGTTCCTTCTCACTCTGCATTGTTATTTTTTGAGTTAGTTTATTAGTCAGATAGCGTTTTAGTAACGGGGAGGGACAGGTGGGTGAGAGAGGCTACTGTCAGTTCCCTACAAAAATTACGTGATTATACGGTTTACTAACTACAATATGCACATTGATAAACGAGACATAAACATCAATAACATCACAAAACCACGTTAAATATGGCTTTGTGATATTATTGATATTTATGTAAGAATTCAGCAATAATGATAAAAGTTGTTTTTATTTTGCAGTGGTAATAACCATGATAGTCCCCAATAGTGTCTAATTTTGAGCCCATATAATGATAGTATGCATTATAGCTATAAATAAATAAATAAAAAATAATAGTATGTTTTAAGGGTGGGTACGAGATAACTGATGTTCTATGATAAATTATATAAATAGTTTTTTTTTACTAAACATAGTAAACGACCAGAACACCCGGAACCGGATCTGCAGATCGCAAAAACATCTGTCCCGAGGTGGAAATCGAACCCGCAACCTCCTGCGTCCCAGGCAGACCGTCGCCCAACGCGCCACAGAGCTTAGGTCGTGAAAAGCCATAGCATGACAAGTCAAATAAAAGCTACATCACCTGAGTTATACCTTAGCTTGTTTAAAACACGAACATTTGTGAAAAAAAACAGTGAGACCTAACTTCAAATCAGGTGATGTCAGCAGGCACATGAAAAAATGTCTTTTGAGTTAGTCTGCTCCATTGTCGTTTTTCCTCGTCCCAGTTCCGCGTTACAGTTCCTACACTGCGAAGTTTGTAGGGTAACGCGAAGTTTTCATGTTAATTAAATTGTGCTTGCGTTCCAGGTGGAAGAAATATTTTTTTCTTATTTTATTATAATGGTTGATGCAACAACACGAAGGTAAAGCTGTAGGGCTTTGTATGAACTGTTGAAATAATTAGAACATTCCTTAGGGTTTAGTTAGTTTTTTCCAAGCTTTATGTGTAAAGTCCTAGTCTAGAGGTATATAAGTCCTAGTCATCATCATCATCATCAGCATATGTTAGTTTACTGGTGGACATAGGCCTCCCTCATCTTCAGCTTGACGCGAAGTCCTATACCTAGTTGAAGTTTACCTAGTTATACCTAGTTGATGTATTACGAAGGACAGTAAAGTTTTAATGTAAAGCCCTAAGTGTGTAGCAATACCTACCAGAGCATTCAGTATTCCTATTCCGACGCAATAAGCGATGCTTGGAATACAAAGCACAGATAAGAGATAACGTATCAGATGGATCAATAAATGTTACAAAACATCGCCTAAGGCTGCTTTTCTCTATTACAATAGGTTGTTCGAGCGGAACTTCCAGCGTAGATACTAGATCAGAATTGATTTAGCGGGCATATAAACTTGTGTAATTAATGGTTTATTGGTAAAGAAACGAGTGGAAATAATTTTAGTAACTATTACGTTATTAGGTACGAGTACGCTAGCAATAAAGTGACAGAGATATGTATATTTTAAAAAAAATGTTTTTAGAGTATACAAAATATAATGCCTCGGACACATTGTAACACAACATAATAAATAAATAAATAATAATAATAAAATAAAATCTCTTTATTTCGGATATCCATGGATTTGGTTAGTAAACACATAAAAATATAATTATAGAGGGTTAGTAGAATTTTAAATTTAATTATAATAATATTAATTAAATTATAATACTCCTATTATTCTAAAAGTTCAAGGAAAGCGAAAATATATTTGGATTAAGGGTGATCATGGAGTGAAATAATATTGTTTTTTTTTTCAAGAAACTAAATTAGCGGTAAAATATTTGCCGCAAATCGTAATCTTCCATGAGTAAAATGCGATTTACGGCAAATTCTGAATCAATGATGAATCAAATCAGGTGGTACTTATTTCGAGGGCATTTGGGAAAATTTTGATTTCTAGCCCAAAATCTCTTCAAATGCACGGAAAATACCAGTGAATTGAAGTTTTTTTTATGAGTTATGTAATAGAAATCGGTTTACGATTTGCACAAAAATATTTTTTCGCTAGTTTTATTCATTGTAGAATGCAGAAAATACGGTTACAAAATTTAAATCTCGCGGCAACTCGAAACCTTAGTAATATTTTGTTTTATTTGGATTCATAGCTAGTACCGTTGAATACAGGCCTTACGTTTCCAAAGTCATACGTGGGCTTTCGAAATGGCGTTTTTTGGCGGATGTACTCGTAGGTACCAATAACTATGATGATGCAATGTGGGATTACCTACTAAGGTGTACCGGCCCACCATAGTAAGACATGCAAGTGTTTCTTAGGCAAGGTTGTTTATTCCTTACTAGTTTCTACCCGCGGCTTCGCACGCGTTGCCTATGGAAACTTTATAGAAATAATTACATGATATTTTTATAAGTTAAAAAGTAGTCTATGTTCGATATATTTATTTATTTCGGAACATCATCAGCTAGAATAATGTTTATAAAGTGTAAAATTACAATAGCGAGCTAATAACAGGTAATCACTGATAGAAACTAAATAAGATAGTTATATGTGAAACCGAGCATCGTTGTGACAAGAAAGATCCCGTTATTTATGAGAAAAGTACTTTATGACGGTGATTCCAAGCTTAAAGCTACATATTACAAAATTCAGAGTTTTTGCGTCAATCTAAGGTATTATTATGCATACTTTGGTAAACAATAAATACAAGTAATAATGCTGTATATATTAAGCATTGTAAACTAAGGTGAATAACTACGCTGCAATTATTACTTTGATTAGATATTAATACTACCACGCAGGTAAGTCATGGTCGTATGGGTTGAGCTCACCATCTGTGCCTCTTTATGTTTTATTTATTTGTTAAATCACAGCTTTAAATAATAAATATGAGGTGAGACATAGGTCACACTTTAATGAAGCTATAGGAAATAAATATTAACTATATAATATTGTTGACGTGGAAGGCCCAGGATGAGATGGCGCGACGAGCTCGAGGTACATCTTCCATCGTGGCCTGTTGCAGCGTTGGATCGCGAGGAGTGGAAGGAGAAAAGGGAGGCCTTTGCCCAGCAGTGGGACAATAATGGCTTAAAATAAAATAAATATAATATTGTTGTGGGTTCGATTCCTGCCTCGGGGCATATTTTTGTACGATTGTTCAGGGTGTTCTATATATTTTCTATTTATAGTAAAAATATCGACCTCTTTAGCAAAAATATAAGTAAATATCTGTGTAGTGAAAGTATCAATAATTTGTGTTGTATCAAGTATATCAGTTATCTATTACCCATAACGTCATTGTCCAGCATTGGTACTCGTTTAATGTTGGCTGTCGATGATGTTGACTTATTATATGTATGTATATTAGACTATACTTTTTATCCCCGAAACAACACGTGCAAAGCCGCGGGCAGAAACAAGTTAAATCATAATTTACGATGACATTTAAAATACATGGAACGAAATTTAATTCCACCGTCTCATCTAACCCATAAATCCATAGTAAAGGTGTACCATAAGAAAAATGATCGCATATTAGTTAAATGATATGGAACCCACAGAGACAGGGGTCGCAGATAATCGCGGTGGCGCGCTCGTTACCCCATTACCCCTTGGGGACGTCTAATTAATTGGCCAGTACTATAAAATGGCTTAATTGAATGGTCGCAGTGGTAAACGAAATTAATGCTTAGTATTCTATTTAATTTTGCAAGTTTTTTTTAACCAACGAAGGCTAACTAATTATAGATAGAAAATTATTTATTGCACTTTAAATAGAAAACTATGTACAGAAATAACTAATTATAGAAGAACATCTTTCAAGCAAAGTTTGAATTTCTGCAAATATCAATTTGAGTCGTGTAAGAAAGTAAAAGAAAAATCACTTTTTAATTTTTACGTTGATGTAGGATGTCAGATATCATAAAATTGCAAAATCTCACCCTTTTCAATTCGAGTCTACTTTGATGTTTACAGTTTTATTCGCATCGAATGTATAAATACGAAAACTATGTCATAAAATTCAATGACAACACTACTCATCAAAATGTTTATGTGCTCCAACACGTTTTATGTTAAATAATTCCGTCACGCATTACATTTTTTTCTATGTCAGCCGTCATAGTATGTCATAAGCAGTTACCATACGGTTGCCGTCAGGTGCACAGCCATTTGAGTGTTTAAAATATTAACTATGAATAAATATTAAGAACATCTGTCACCAGGTTCCACTAACACAAGCCCTGCTTATGTAGTGGCTGGATGATGTTGTGTGGAAAAGACGGAAGCATCTATTTGGAAGTAGTAATTCAGTTCTTTTCACACTTTAAGAGTGGATGTACTCAAATATTATCTATCAGTTAATTATTGCACAAGTAATCTAGTAACAAAGAAAATTACTATACAATACTAAAAACAATGTAGAACTAGTATTTACAATTGAAATAATTGAGCTAACTCCAAACAATCTATTTTTACAATTATTGACTATTACTGTCAAATAATTTGACAATTGTTAGACATCATCCGTCTAACAAATAGAGTATTTCAAGATAATCTGGAATATAATTTAGCAAAGTACCCTTGTCTTGTTAGACAGTTTATATAATTTATCTTGAGTGTTCATGATAACACGCCCTGTGGCTATAAAATAGATTCCGTCATTATTTTGTGGAAATCCATTGCAATGTGTTGCCTCTCCTCGCATAGCTACGCCACATATGCTAAGTTTAAGAAGAAGCGTATATGTAAGTAAACAGCTAGTTGCGAGCTGTCAGTTGCCGCAATAGTTGCTTTTTCTGCTTAATGCGCAAAAGTTTTATTTGATACCTGATTAGCGTTGTTTAAAACGACACAGATAAGTAAACATTACCTAATATGAGCTTATACGTCAAGTAGCAATGGTAATGAATGAAACTCAGATGACAAATCTACAAGAACCGCAGCTCCTAGCCATATATTTGCTCCACTGTAAACACGTCGGTTGCCTACATATTATATGAGTGCATGATACAACGCGGATGGTATAGCCGACGGTATGGTATACTATAATAGCTGATGGTATAGCTAATGGTGTGTTCGCGTGTGGCGCTCCCCTAGTTCCCTACCGGCTGAATGCTTGCTCATCGCGGCCTCGCCTTTACCCGTAATGACATGATTTGAACTTTATTAAAACCGATTACGTCACAGATTACCACTGCGGTCTCGATGCTTAGGTACCGACCTACACTTTTTGGCTATTACTTTCACATCTCATCAATATTATAAGTCTGAAAGTTAGAATTGATGTAAAGAATATGAATATATGTTTGTTATTTGATAAGAGCCCCGACAAGACTAAGGAATAGTTCGGGCATATTTGATGAAATTGCATTAATGTAGTTCTAACTTGGAATAACATATAGACTACTTTTTATTCCATTAATCAGTTATTTTGGGATGACAATAACCTCAAACGTTTCAATTGAACAATAAAAAAAATAATGCTGGACCATTCACACAAAATCATCTAGTCCTCAAATTTACAATAACAACAAAGATCTTTTGTTGATTTGGAATTTGTGTAGGCCTTTTATCCCAGAAAAATACGTTCTGAGCTGGGGGTAGAAGCTAGCACCTACAAAAATGTTTGAAACGTGGAAGTACCTGAAAGGCAACGGGAAAAAAGAGCGCGTTTAAATCTTTTCTTAGAACAACCATTCTAGATCTTTTCATAAATTAAATCAGATTTTATGAGATAACCGGCGGCCACATGTTCATCATCAAAACACTAAGCTTGTGTGAAAAACAGTAATCATAAATCACGTGAAAAAATCTTTTGAGCCAAAACGCCTGTAAATTACATCTTTTGTTGTTACGTTTTCCGTTGTTTTCAAACAACGCTAATCAGGTTACAAATAACACTTTTAAGGTCGTAAAAGATTGAAATCTAGATTGAGTTGCAGTTTTTTTCTCACTATTGTGTCAATTTGCAACAGCGACGACCGATGTGGCGCGGTGGACGAAGGTCCGCCTGCGACGCAGGAGGTTGCGGGTTCGATTCCCGCCTCGGAACAATTGTGTGCACGATCTGCAGATATTTGTTCCGGGTGTTCTGGTCGTTTTCTATGTATAATAAAAAATATCTATCTATGTAATGTATTGTATTATGTATATCAGTTATCTAGTACCCATAACACAAGCTCTGCTTACCATGGGGCTAGATAATGCTGTGTGAATTGTCCAGCATTATTTATTTATTATTATTATTTAATTTAATTCATCGGCGGCGATTTATAGGCAAGCCACACACGAGCTACGGTTGCCCGCGGTTACCCAACACGTTGAGACTCCGCCAATATTGTCTCAATGTTAATGATAATAAATTATCTTATTTTTTTTACTTTGTTTCCTAATATTTTTTTGTTGCTGAACTAATTTTGTAAAAAAGAATATTTTAACTAAGTACTCTTACTACTGTAATATCTATATATATAAAAGAAAGTCGTGTTTGTTACAACACTTATAACTCGAGAACGGCTGAACCGATTTAGCTAAAAATTGGTGGAGAGGTAGCTTAGAACCAGGAGTCTAACATAGGATACTTTTTTTTATCATTTAATTTTAACCATTTGGACATATGGATTTCCACGGGGGCGAAGCCGCGGGGCTCAGCTAGTTTCAAATAAAAGATGTTTTCCAGTTTTATTATGTGTCGTCTAGATTCTGTCAGTTTTATAGTCCTTAAGGCATAGACAATAGACTGCGCTCTCCAATAATCTTTAGATATTTTATAGTATAGGTTTATGTTGCTCTGTCGTTTCATCCATAGAGTTAAGTTAGTAATGGTACAAAGTTTTTATCTGTCTACGATAGACTATCACAACTACTACTAGCTGAACACATAATATACTAGATGTGTCTAGGTTTACATTGAAATTATTAACTTCACTTCGTTTCAAAACTAGAACACGATGCAAAAAATTTAAACTTACCACCTACATCTTTGCATCGAACCAAACAGATGTGTTTTTCATGTTAAGTCATGGTCACACTGTGACTGTACCCTTGAACGCCACGAATTTTATAACTATTTCGATCTTTTAAACATAATGTATGAAATCCAATGAAATAGACCACCATTTTACGCAACGTTGACATTGCTAGGAACTAACAAAGTGGTGGGCACATGTGTTTGATCCTTTTAGCTTACGTGCGTCCAGTGTGCTCCCGACTTTACTCGAGATTCCCAAGCATTGTTTCCACAATGTTGTTTCTTGCAACACTGCTGAATTCGCAGGGATTTCGAAACGTTTTGTACTAACACGTCCGGTCGTGTGTTTTTGCATATTTTTGCATTGACAATATGTCGCATATCCAGAGGTATTTGTAAGCTATGATGCTTCGTAAGCGCTCTTTGTGAGTCACTCTTCGCGAAAATATTCGAAAACTGATGGCGTGTGAGTCGAAACAAAACATAACGAGACTCAGCTTTGGCAACGTAATAATATAAATAAATAAGGCTGATATATTACTATATGTCAGCATTATTTATTTATATTATTAAGATATATATGTATATCAGTTATTTAGTAGGTACTCATAATATAGCATACATATCTAGTACTACAATAAATATTGCATTAAGATATATTTTTATAGAAAACACCATTAATAACCGGAACAAATATGATTAGATATTTTTCCCTTCCCAGTTCCCAATTCTTGAAAATACTTGAACATGGTTTTTTGATTTGCTTTTTAAAACACGAAGCTAATTATTTTTCGATACCTATACTTTAAAATTTATCACTATGACAGTCAAACTATAATCAAACTAGCCAGACCTAAGCAATCACTGTTTGTAGAATTCCCCATAAACTAACACAAACGATTCAGCTCAACAAGCAAACAGACGTCAAATTGTAATTGTTCTAAGCGTTCCAGTTATTTTACTTTGTGGGCTATTTCACGTGAATAATGATACTCAGGCATACCTACATCAGTCACTGTTTGGTCCGCTTAGTGCGATGCTTTGTTTATCTTACATCAATAATTTGGCTTTAGTTTAGGTTGTGTAGCATTGCGTAGGTAAACATGTTGATAATTCACTCGTAGTAGGTATGGTTTGTAGTTTAGTACGGAATGGTGGCTCAGAGACGCTCAATGACAAAGAGGTACCACCAGCATGATGTTGCTTCGACGACATCATTAGAAATGCCGGGAAGGAGTAGATTAGGCTGGCACGGACTGGACTTAAAATTTTGTTTAAATAAAAAAATATTGTTAAAATTCTCTAAGTTCATATGCTGGCGTATAATGGCGTAATAGAGAGGAAGCCTAAACCCATCAGTAGCCGCTCCAGCACTCAGGGGCTGAGTAGATATAATTATTTTAGATTTTGTAAATAGTGCTCATATATCTACAATGGTATAATAAAAACTTTCCTGCTTTAAGGCAAACAAAGCTTAAAAACAACATAATAGCAAGGTTTTCCACGCCAGTGGTAAATAACTTAGTTATAGCTCTGGATATAACCCGCAGATAATCACACACTCCAAATCAGGTAAGTGTACAAAAACACTCCGTGAGTTGAGTAACACTGCTTGAGTTTCAGTAGAGATTTGTATATTATTCAGAAGAATCGTGTAAGTACTGCATTATTCATATCATTACAAAACAAAGCTGATCTCACAAAAACAAAATTTACGCTGTATTTCTCATCGAATTCAAGCCACCGTGCGATATAATAACTGACCCTACTGTGTCAGAATATAACGAGACTTCGTTATTATTGGCAAAACAGGGTTCCAAAATAGCCCATGTCAAAGTCATAAATATCTTACACATTGGAATCAAACTGCTGTAAAATTTGGTGTATCAAGATCCTATCCTACCAAAACGATTACTACGTTTTGGTAGGATAGGAAATATCAAACTTACCAAGTGTTAGATGTGGATTGTCTGTAGGATAAATTGATTGAAGCTTACCTGAAAAGAATAAATCATATATTAGTAAATAAGGTACAACGATCAAAAAAGAATCCCGCTGAACATTTTATCTAGATTTGATACAACCCCACTGGGAAATATTTATCGCAGAAACATTCTTACAAATGGCACGAGCAAAGAATTCATATTGCGTACGCAACGACCCCTGAAATAGGTTAAATCTTTTTAGGCGAAGAATCTGTGTACAGAAATGAGATTACGTTTTCAGTGGGTAGTTACAGGATTGGACAACCTCTGGAGCCGTTACGATGTAAGTGTTAACCCGATCTGTGCGACCGTCACTTGTGGGTACTCGGAGAACACGGAAGGGTTATCCGTTGCCTTATGCTAAGGTATTTTATGTCCGTCCGTCAGCTTAAGCAATACCTTTTTGTTGATAATCTTTTAGACAGGGTGTAAGCCCGATTTCATTAGAAAGCTTATTTACCTACCTTTTTAAATTAAAAATCAAGTATAGGTAGGTAAACATAAAGTATAGGTAACTTTGTTTAATGTAACCCGGAACAGATATTCATATAAACAGAGTTTTTTGTAATTTCAACGAGTTAAAATAATTTTTCTGTTGTTACAGGAGCTACGAAGGAGATGGGCACAGCCCTGTCCAGTTTCTCTAAATCTAACAGGTTTTTGACAGATGTAAACGATAGGCTATAGTAATGAAGTATGCACCTTTTTTCCAAATTAAGCTTGCTATGGGGGTTACATAGTATAATGTTTGGTGTTACGCCTAGCGCTAATTTGTATGCACACAAAATATGTTAAGTTTATTTAATTCATAATATTACAAAATCACACTGCTACGATCCAACAGAATCTCAACTTAAATAATTTAGACACATTTTTCTACTTCTTGGTATCTTGAGTTCTGATCACCTTACACTTTACTGAAAATCAGTGTTAAACTATGAGCTGAGTTAGTGCTTTTTTACTGGGCTGCAGCCTGCGCAGAACACACTGTATGTATTTGTGCTGTTTTCATAAGCTGTATCATCATATCAATATTCTGTATGTTGCATAATCCATATGCAACATATTATGGATGTCAATCGATTTTTTTTCTGACAGTTATTAGCCAAATTATTATATTTTCGTACCGAATTTTAAACGTTAAACTGCCTATTTGGTATATTGCGAAAGCAAATAAATATGTATCTATCTTAATTATATGAACTTACATACATCATATATGTATGAGTGTCCAAAACACAAGTCAAAAATTATCGCACCCATCAACCGTATCACAATAACCTAAGCTTCAAATATCGAATGAATTCGAAATAATGCAAACAAGCAATTAGTAAGCTCATAAAGTTCATTTGGGTTAGATTACGTGGGAAATTTAGACGCTTCGATGAAGCATTCCGCCAGTTGGGCAGTATGGATGACGGAAAACTGTTTGGTGTAATTCGATTTATGCTGTTTGAAATCAACCAGGAATATGGTATGCTTTTGATAGCACTATCAAAAAGTTCGAACTACAAAATAAGTTATGAAAAAGAAAATAATTTAATGGCAGAAATAGAAAAAAACTATAAAACAGAATAAAATTATAACTGTTGTTACTATTATGTTTCTTCAACTGTTTAGTGTTGGAAAAAAATTAGGGCGGTCTTTACCTTGCCATGGGGTAATGCAGGATTATGAAAAAGTGTTGTGTTGTTGCCTGCGCAAGATCATAACGTGGCATTTCACGTATGCCGGTAACAGCTAGGACTTATAAATAAAAGAGACCAAACCCCCAAAACATTCCAATTCGCCGACACCAAACTCAGCAATAACGAAGCGTCAGTAATTTAGCTTGTAAAGATCCTGATGAAATGATAAAATAAAAGCAAATGGTCAGCGCAGCGACACAGTGTTGGTACGAAGCCAAGTGTCACGGGGCAGGGCGTCCTCTCAATATTGCACGCGGGCAAAACGTACCGGTGAATAAAACCGGTAAAGGGAAAGCGATTCGCAC
Source organism: Eupithecia dodoneata (assembly GCA_947044415.1). Taxonomy (NCBI): domain Eukaryota; kingdom Metazoa; phylum Arthropoda; class Insecta; order Lepidoptera; family Geometridae; genus Eupithecia; species Eupithecia dodoneata. The sequence goes on from OX345665.1 coordinate 7,346,474, forward strand.
GTCCGCCATTTTGGGCTAACTAACCTATATTCTAGAATTAAATTTACACACACATTTCTGATCCTCAGTAGGTTCCTGAATCTGAATTTGCTAAATCGATCACCTGTTAGCTTAGTTATAAAACATATTGCTTCCTTAGAAATTGGTTTCACATACTATAAATGTTTATATGATCTGCAGATATTTGTTCCGGGTGTTCTCGTCGTTTTCTATGTATAATAAAATAATTATGTATATTAATATTGTATTATGTATATCAGTCATCTATCACACAAGCTCACCCATAACACAAGCTCTACTTAGCTTGGGGCTAGGTGATGCTGTGTAGATTCTCCATCAGTATTCATTTTATTTTATTTCGCAATAAAAACTGGGGAGAATCCATCCACCAAATATGTAAAGCTTCATTCTAGCTATGTAAAGCTCAGAAATAGAGATTGAGAGAGCTATAAGTAAAGCTAGCTGATAATAAAGATGTCTCCCTTCTACAAATGCGCAAGCTCAGTTAATAAGCTCCATCCACTAATCGATGTGGAGAACCCATTAATAATCCAAGCTCCGTTTAAACCGATTGACATTTGCCACGAGGAGTAAGTAGCTGTGACGTACCTACCAAAGTCGTATATCGGTATATCGTACCTATATATCGGTACCTACTTGTGTTATGAAGGTAAGGTACAGTGGCGTACAATAGAACTCCACGGATTGGTTTTATGTATCGTAATTACATTATTGATATTGATTTTATTATAACATACTTGTAATTTTTTGTACAGCTGCTTGCTCTCTTGATCTTCATTCTACCGAAAAATACTTGTGCTACTAGTTTTAACATATTTGTGGTTCGATAGAAATTTACTTCAAACTTAAGGGGACAACCTATCGATGGCGGCACTCTATGTTTTACTATAAACTATCGTAGTTTGACGAATTCATTAAGGATGTACGTGGGTTAACTACGAACCTCATTTATGTGAACTTAACCCTAAAAAGAGTTCTCTTCCAGCAAACCTTATTGGTAGAGAGAGACAAAGTAAAGAGATAAGTGGGTATATGTCATCGAGTTAGAATGTATATGTGCATAAATAAAATTAGAAATATGTGCATTTGTGTTGGAAGAACCTTGGAGGGATGCGGAACGCGCGCGCGTGTTAGAAACGCACCCTGAAGAAGTCCTTCGTTAAGGAATGAAACGTTGGTGTTCGTCCAACACAAATAAGGCTCATAGTTAACCCGTGTACATCCGTAATGGGCACTGTTGCTCATTACGGAGGCATATGTCCAGCAGTGGACTGATATTGGTTGATGATAATGATAAATAGGGACTGCCCTTTTGATAGGCGTTGTTTGTAGGCTATTATGATAGACAATATCCACGGGCTACGTTAGCAGGGTCGATTCTTACCAGGACCTACCTATAGAGGTTTATTCCAGAATGTAGGTAAGAGCAATAAACATCAATCAGGATTTACTCTCTACTTAGGGTGGCCATTAAAACACTTTTAACTAATGCGGTGATTTTACGGATCTCGTAATGGCGAGTGATAATATTGGCTTGCCGTTTATACTCCTTATTTCTACAGATTTACGATAGTAATTAAATTATTTGCGATACTCTAATGATAATCCTGGTGTAAAAGACTTTGATTTCTTGGTAATAGATATCTGTGGATTTATTGGATGTATATAATCGCTCGAGATAATTAATAAGGATGATAATAATGACGAACCTTTGAACTAAGTACCCATATCTAAATAAATAATGGCAGACAACTCCCACGACATCATATAACCCCAAGCTAGCTTATGTTATGGATGGGTATTACATAACACACATACTTAATACAATACATTTCACAGCTAGATATCCTTTATAAATACTTGCAGATCGTAGAAACATTGTTACCGAGGCGGGAATCGAACCCGCAACATCCCGCGTCGCATGCGAACTTTGGTCTGCTGCGATCGGAGGGGGGGTGAGGCGAAAGAATACCTTGGCACTTGCGAACCGATGTATCCCTAATTTTGTATATTATCGATCGTCGGAACCAGAAGGTTAGTCCAACCAACGTGAACCAATCATAAATAAATCCTTCCAGAATTTAAAAAGTATTAAAGGAATCGAAATCCGGAAAGTAGTGAGACAGGAACAAATCGTTACATTAACGGATCACGGCATCTGAGATTCTGACTCACAGACATTGAACGCACTGAAGTCACGTTTCACGAATTTAAATGCTATGGCTGTCGCAAATTTTCGGCTTCGGCTAATTTATATTCAATAATAGGTTTTGGCCGAAAGTAGTAGCTCAAAAATATAGGTGTAGACAAATGAGGTACCTACAACAAAAACATACACAGAAATTGATTGTTCTAGCTGCACGATGAAGGTCGCCATCATTGGAATGTAGAAGTCGTCTTTAAGTTTTGCTAATTCACTATGAAGAGGCAACCTTCAAGTATTAAAAATACTACATTATTATGTATCTAATTGGCTCATGCGCGAAAGCCTGCGAAAGACTGCAGGTAGATGCTGGATGCGGCAAGCTGAAGACAGGGCGCTATGGCGCTCATTGGGGGAGGCCTATGTCCAGCAGTGGACTGCTATAGGCTGATGATGATGATGATGATGAATTGGCTCATAGACCAATCAGGGCTTACAAAAACGCAAAGTTGAGATACCAAAGACAAGAGAAGAGAGAGACTCAATGTGCGGCGAAGGTGACGTTGGTGGTGGTTTCTACGTGTCTAAAAGATAATATTCAGACATTTTGTTTCGGTTTCGGCCTTAATATTCGGCATAACGTTACCTCCACACCAAGATTACGGCGCTATGACTGGGCAATAAATCATGGTATCTTTTGTGGTACCTACGTCATTCCTGTCCGCACACGTCCACCAAACATTATAGGTACCTACTATTCGTGTATCTAATGGCTTTGAGCTGTTAACATGCTTTTACCAAGCTTCAGTCTAATGTGTTACTTATTATAAAAGTTTTTATAAAAGTGACCTTTTTGACACTAGCAAAATTTTACCGTAGTTAAGTTGTAGAAAAACAATCTAATAAACAAAACCGTTTTTATATAAAGCTATAAGCTGTTATATAAAACATGTATATGTGTGTTTTTTCGTGCAAGAAGAATAAATAAATAAAATAAATAAACTTCTAGCTGATTAGCTTCCAGACCATTGTAAATATTGCCATTATTCGATAAATCAATTGTTAAAACCTCGATGCGTTTCATTCATAAAGTTAGAAGGTTTATCTAATACCATAAAAGCTTTCATAAAACAAAGTGAACGAAAAACCGGGAGCATTCAACGTTTCCATTGAACGTTTGCACGGCAGGATGGAAAGCTTTACTCTGTTCCACACGTGCATGCAAATAGAGTTACATTGATTTGGCCTTTAGAGGACGAGTAACAAATTTCCTCTTCAAGATTAGATATTTCTCCGCGGAATAATATTTTCACTGCAGTCTGGTGGGATATTGGAGAATCTTAGATTTGATCGTGGATAAATAAAAGCATATTGTGTTGTTATGACTTGACTCTGTATTGTATTGCAACTTTCGATATTAAATCTGCTAGAAATGCTGCTAAAATCATAAAACACCATCTGGAATGAATAAATGTAGTCTTAGGTCCGGTGTCCAAAGCTGTGCATAATAGTGTCATCGAATGATCAAAATCTTGTAATTTCGATATACAGCTATTAGATGGACTAGCTACAAACAGTTGTGAGACTAAATAGGTTCGCCCAAATGAAAGGCACAGCCACGCGCACGACTATATAAAATGATTGTCACGTATCGGCTCATATCCAGTGTAATATTGGTATTCAAGTTACCAGGTATCGAATACGTGAGCGGGCCCCCGTTCAAGGGATCGCTCCCTGCCTCAGCCTTCCCCGAACATAATAGATCAGAAATTGTTAACTGCATTAGGAACCTATCAATTCTGATTAGGGACAATTCTGTACGGTTCGTGAGAGGAATTAATGCGATTGCTGATGTTTTCACGCTTTAATGGGAAAGCATATTGTTTTCATCCAACAAATAAAACTGGCCAAGTGCGAGTCGATTAGCACATTCATTGTCATTTTACAAGATGTATTTGTCATCGATCAAAAAATGCCAAAATACACATCTCTGAAATGAAGGCCCCCTTTATGTTTTTAACGCTATATATAAATACTAGCTGCGCCCCGTGGCTTCGCCCGCATGGAAATATATGTATGTGTCAAATAGTTTATAATATAAACCTTTCTCTTGAATCACTCTATCTATTAAAAAACCGCATCTAAATCCGTTGCGTAGTTTTAAAGATCTAAGCATACATAGGGACAGTCAGACATCGAGAAGCGACTTTGTTTTATACAGAAGTGATTTGACTTAATTTATCAAAGACTTTGAATATAATTTGAATTATGGTACAAGGGATTGTTGAAATCGAGTAAAACTAGCCAGAACAATCACATATTTTGTATGTATACACTATACAGGGTGTTTGGTATTTGCACCGACATAATTTTTTAAGGAGTTGGTAGGATTGTGGGCTACATTTCTGCGTTGATTCAATATCCTAAGTAAGACGGTTGCTGAGATATTTTTTTTTTTAAGTTTTTTCGAAAATCACCAAAATTACCCTTTTAAATTGGAATATCTTTTTTGCTTGAAGTTTCAATACACAAAATAACTTGTCCTATATTCTTCAATGTATGTTTAATTATTTATTCTTAATAATTTATTACTTGATACGATTCACTGACCTAAAATAAAAGTTTCTCGCATAAATCTATGTTAAAGTTATAATCGTGACAACTTCTAAATTTATTAAAAAAACTAAAAGGCATTACGAATTTACTTTTATTTTAAAAATCTCTACAGATATTATACCCTTTCCAACCATATGCTACATGACAAAACACATTATCTAAGATAAGTACTTGTCTGCTAGGGTCTTGATTGAAAAAAGTGCTTGACTTTTTACGTTATCAAACGCTAAACCTATTTTGATCTATCATGACAAATAATAATTAATATAAACATTGCTTTGTTCAAAGGATCAACAAATTAATTAAGTTACTTTACAACCTCATCACGCATTACGCATCCTTATACAACTGTGAACAGAACTAAAGCCGTAATATCGTAATCCAAACAATAAAATCACAATAGGAGATATGACCTCATTGCAATCGCTTGTTGATCGAACCGATGCATCGGGCATGTATAATTGTTAGACCATTATCTTACGTCATTCAACCCAACGGCAATGCTACAGAGAATTTCGTAAGGACAAGCCCGCAGGCACTTAAGGGCCAAGTGTTTTTGTACGGAGGCAGGATAAAACAATCAGGAAACTGTACAAATAAAAAAATAATGCTGGACAATCCACACAGCATCATCTAGCCCCAATCTTAGCAGAGCTTGTGTTATGGGTAACCTGTAGATTGTTTGCAACAGTCTGCTGTTAGCATCAATTGTTTCAATAGTAAATACAATTTCTAATTTGGTTTTATTATTTGATTGTAATTTTCTTTGGCTAATAAAGACTGTTAATCTAATGTAAATTCAAGAAGAAGAGAGAAGATTTTTTTAGAGGATATCACACAACACCACACTTTTGGCACGATTGTAGAGTAGGTATACGTTTGTGATACTGCGACCTTAGTTTACAACTAAGGTCGCAGTATCATAAAAGCCCACTGAAAAACAGCAATCGCATTTTTCAAAGCACACAATGAGCAATGGAATGAAACATGGACCACGGTCCAATGGGTCGGAGTAGGTACAGTCGATGGGTGCGGATAGAGCCGTCACCGGGCGAACAACACTGACCGGTCGAGCAGAAAATTCAGAGGGAACACTCTGATTGTAATACAGTCATGGTTCAATTAGCACCCGGTGCTTCGATAAAATTAGAGGCGTGGCGGACTCTATAATTTGAATATATTGTATATAGATCTGCTTAGCTAATAAAAACACGACAGTATGCATTTTGTTTCAACTCCTCAAAAACAATATCTGTCTCCAAAAATCCGAATTATACTGGCACGGGTTCCTTATTTCTGAAATGGAACGTTCATTGCTGGATCCAACGGCTGAAGCACATCAGTTAGTGGATCACTTAAGTGGACCCAAATGTAATCATGCGTCGATTTCCGCACCTTGGGCATCCCTTTATTGGCGGCACAAATGCATGACCCAGAGTCGAAGGTTTTAATATTCAAGAGTCGCGCGGCCGTGGCGCACGCCTCGTTGTAATAAAAGCACGCTCCGACGCTTAACGAGCCAGACCGATGAGCTCCTTCGTATTTCAAACAAGGAGACCTGGTACGTGACCGCGAGGGTAGGACTTAATTTGTGCAGTAACTAGGATATTTATGATGATTGGGGCTTGTTCTGATACGAAACAGAGCACAACATTCAGAGACAACAGTGAACGCCACGTCATGAAATCTTGGTTCACGTAACTTAACTTGGTTAGGTTTGATTAGATGTTACTGTATATAAAGCTGGCGTGGAGCATACAGAATAACAATTCCGCTTCGTTTGCAACTCCGCAAGAGCATTCCGGACATGAACCTCATTACAAACTGATTTAAAAATAAAACTCGGATATTTGAAAGTTTCAACATCGAAACTGTCGGTAGAGAAGAGGAAACATGAAAAGCTTCGTCAGGAGTTTCGACTTAATTTGATAGTCGAAAAGTTTCAATGACTGAAACAAAAGCTCTTCGAAAGTTAATAATACAAACCGCGAAAAATGTTGCGAATTGCTGTTAAAGCAAATGATACCAAGAAATAACATAAAGCAAGGTAATCTTTTACGAAAAATTTACTCTCCATTTCAATTGAATATTGTTCCACCAAACTTCAGATTCGGAACGTGATCCTAATTTTAAACGTTAGCAAATTGTGTTTCTTCGTTGAAGTAATTTTGATCTTGTCAATGAAATTCGGCAAGAATATTAATTTTGTCTTAATTTTGCGAAACAGTAACTTTGTAAAATAAGATTTTTAATTGCTCGCAAAATACGTATCACTTTGGTTGAAATATTGCAAGCAAAACATTGTCTGGAAGCATTCCAAAGTGGGCCCAATCAAGCAACGTCCTTTCGCACGGGTAGGTTACGATTGTAATAGACTCTTCGCCAGCAGTTCTGAACTCAAACTTCCTAGTGCAAAGAAAGTTATCAGCAATCGAGGGGCCATTGATTGCACACAAAGAGCTTTTCGTCTTGCGACATTCGAGTTCGATTTTCCGCTCACAATGCGAACGACGAGTTTCGCCTTGCATCCTGGATTATAGCCACGGTTCATTCGGTTTATGTCTTTGACATCCGTCTACCTCGCGTAAGTAAAACTTTTCTACACAAAAGTGACGTCATGATACGCCATATCATACGCAGTACGCAGCATACCGATAGCCACAGGATTAATACATCTCTAGGATTCATAATGCTTTTCGGTTGGTCCGTTTTGGCGCGCCGCCAGTCTGCTTGCACAATGCACAATAAATACCTAGTTCTACGACTACACTTAATTACTTCACTTCCATTAAGTGCACTTACCTACAGGCGCTATTTTATGCTTCTAATCTCTGATACATTTAACAAAAAACTCGCATTTTTCAGAACTTCCATCCTCCGCTATCCACGTTTATCTACTTATCACCCAACCATATCAAATCCATATTGATCGTTAATGCACTAGACAGAAATGGTCATTATGGCGAAACACGCAAAGTAGAGAGAGCAAACGCTAAATCGACAAAAATACTCCGACGTTATTGAGCTGCATGGATAATTAACCCCTTTCGTTCCCAACTTCTTTTTGCCGTTTTAAAACATCAAACGGGAGTTTTTTGCGTCATTTGTGAGGAAGGTAGACGCGACGGCGGCGGCGGCGGGAAAGGGTAATCCGAGGTGCAAAGCGGCGGGAAGCGATGCTCAGCACATCGGAAAACAGTTATTGGATATGGATGCACAGCGTCTCTGTTTGCGTGACCACCTCACTGCTCTCCAAAAGCTAGCCCGTGTGTTGTTTTACTCGATTTATCAACTCGAGCCTTTTGTGCACATTAGGATTAAATTAACGTCCTTGCTCTGCGCTTTGCGCCGTAAAAGTAAAACAAGGGTTTTAATGAAACGTCAGGTCGAGTTTACGAATGCTGTTTTCAATTTAGAGATAATATAATGTTGTTTTATGTTCACGATATTGAAAGTGTTCGTTCGTGTAATGAGCAGCCGAGGTTAGAGCTACACGTGTTTCGCGGTTAAAAGTTTAATTAAATTATAAGCTTTGAGGAGAAGGGGATGCGAGGAAATTCTACCCAAAACCTTTAGCTAAATTTGAAAGTTGGACGCGAACGTACGCAGGCAGGTAAATTGATTTGAAACTCCTATATCGCGTTAGATTAAAAATGGTTCCCGTCAAAAAGCCAAAACCAACAAACAAATTCAATTAAAAGTTCTCCACAGGAAACACAAACCAAGTTACATTAGATAAAGCTCAATTAATTATTACTGTTTTAATGGACAAAGGAACCTCTTCACAGCGGCCGACAAACAAAATTTGAACTGAACTAGACAAAAGCTCGAGCGTAAACACCGATCGCTTATTCAGCGACCCGCTCTGGCGAAGCTCTGGAAAACTATCTCTCCTTTTTCCTCGTTTATCTGGAATATATCTGTCTTTATCGTTCCGTGAGAGGAAATGCGGGAACGCTATTTGTTTTTACAGTCGAGCGCCTCGAACCGTCGAACAAATTAGGTGGACAAACTGTTGAAACGGTCGAGGTGTCTATATTCCACTCGCAGGCGGACCTTCGCCTACCGCGGCACATCGGTCGTCTATCGGTCGGTATATATATATATATATATTGCAGCGCAAGCAGAGCTTGTGTTATGGGTGCTCCAAACACAAGCTCTGCTTAGCTTGGGGGTAGAAGATCCTATGTGGATTGTATGTATGTATATCCAGCATTGTATAATTATAATATTATTTTTAAAGAAGAGACTTTAACAGAAACGAATTTTAAAGCTTTCATAGCTTTTATCTTTGTTGCTTGATCAAAGGTCGTTAGTTCAAAAACACATTAACATTTTTTTCAGCTATTCTTCACTAGTATTCCTTCTTATTGTTCGAGGTAACTTAGACCTAATTTGAAATACTATTACGGGTTTCGTAAACGGCTGTATTTCAATTATCTTAATGTTTTTACATTAGGTACCTTTAGAACGGTACACAAAAGAATAAACAATGAGTTCATGCCTTATTTGACAAAGTAACCGACCTGCAACCAACACAAATGATGCTGACTAAACATTTCAACATACGATGGATCTTACTTAATGTATTAATAGAGATAGAGTAACATTTATTAACCAAACCCAGTCACAGCACATATGTATGTATATATAAGTATATACAATATATATATGTATATATTGATTGTTGGTTATAAATAAACAAGTCCTATGTGTAGGTGAGGTGGCAAAGGTGGCGATGCAAAAGGTAGCGGGTTCGATTCCCGCCTCGCGACAAATGTTTGTACGACTTGTAGATATTTGTTCCCTGTGGTCTGGGTGTTTTCTGTACAGATTACATATATTATATATTTTATTTTATTCATATCTAGCTAGATGATGCTGTGTGGATTGTCCAGCATTATTTATTGACAGTTCCTATATGTTTTTTTGTTTATCAGACGTGGTTTCCATAAAACATTCATACAAACAAGCCAACTATAATATTGAATCAAACTGGGTCACGATACCGTGGAACAAAGGTTGCGATCGAAAGAACAGGATTTACATATTTTCTTGCACATATTGAGTTGTAGCTCTCAGCTCCCGTATATTAACATTCTACGGACATCCGCGCCTAACTCTATGTAAATTTGAACAATACCCTCATTCGTAATTGAAACAACGTTTGGTATCAAATTTAATGTTCAATTGCTTAATTTGACTTCTATTGTTCTAATTCATTGATCGATTGCGACAGAATCCATTGTCACAAATCAGTTATGGATGAATTTGCGTTAAAGCTGTTCTCGAGTCATTGGCTGGCAACAATCAATCAGATTGGGTCCTTACTTAATAAGAAGTAGGTTTGCCTTACGAAAGAAAATCATAAGTTTGACGACCGATGTGGCGCGGTGGGCGAAGGTCCGCCTGCGACGCAGGAGGTTGCGGGTTTGATTCCCGCCTCGGAACAATTGTGTGTACGATCTGCAGATATTTGTTCCGGGTGTTCTGGTCGTTTTCTATGTATTATAAAAAAAATATCTATGTTATGTATTGTATTATGTATATCAGTTATCTGGTACCCATAACACAAGCTCTGCTTACCATGGGGCTATACCTATAATGCTGTGTGAATTGTCCAGCATGATTTATTTTATTTATTTAATCATTCAAAAAACCGATTATGCAAAAGAACCAAAACACAAAAAAATTCAATTCCCAAAACAAATAACAACGGCATAATCAATGACGAATCCGCAGCTTGGGCCTGCTCATTGCCAAAACAAAATACCTATCATTCACCGGTTTTAAATTGGGCTGCCCAATTTTCCTACGACGAATTTATCCAATTTCATAAAAACGTATACGTTTCTTTTGACCAATTCTAAAAAAAGAAACTTTGTGAACAAAATACTCAGTCATTGTTTGAAATGTCCCTCGGAGAGTATAAAGAATCTTGAACGGGCATTCATTACATACATTTGTGTGTTATTTGCTTTTGCATTGTTAGGGTCAGAAGAAAAGGAAAAATTTGACACGATACACAATTTAAGTAGGTAGGTACGTAGTTAACACTTTTAGTGCTGAAATCACACGGTATGTGTTTTCTACAAGTGACTAATATGCGTAAATCCACACTAGCGCAGCGGCTGAGAAAATACAGATCTTTGTGACTCAGCACAGCCGTAATATTTTTCGAACGAAACGCATGTGCGGCGCAACACAACCGCTAGAGCGGCAGCACGAATTTTTAAGGTTAAAAAAAAGATCTCAGTCGTCGAAAAAAAATCGCGGTCAAAGTGTTAAGATACTGTCGTATGCCTTGTAAACTTTTGTAGGTAAATGTTTGTGTTTCATTTAAATACTAAGACTAATCCTTGTTGAAAACACTCTGATATTAATAATAATAATGTGATACGATACAAACAAAACAGGAAATTCACGTTTTTTCAGCATGTTTTTAGAAGGTTATAGAAAATAAATTATTTAAGCTACCCGTCTAGCTACCCGTCTATGGAATGCTCTCCCTCTGGACATCAGACGTGCAAAATCACTCCCTATCTTCAAAAAACTGCTGCATCAGCATTATTTATCCATATGAAATATTGATAGCCTTATCTTATGTCTATGTAAGTATATTATAATGTTTTTAATGTAGGTATTTAGTGTATTTGTTACCAATTATTTATTAAAGTGCCACCGTCTATATTGTTCGTTCATGTCCAGTCCATCCCAAGGTTGCCTGGAAGAGATCGCTCTCAGCGATAAGGCCGCCCTTTATACCTTTGTTATAAGTTTTATTCTCTGTATTATTTTCTGTTTTGTGTGATGTTATAAAGTGTTATCTATCTATCTATTATTCTCATTTATGAAAAAGCTGATAGAAGCTTTCCAAAGAGATAAATTTCAAATTGAATAAATATATTCTAGGGTTTCTACCCTAGAATATATTAATTCAATAAGGTAAGGTAAGGTAACGTTAATACAATTCAAAGTGAACCTCCAGTTGCATAAAGCACAATCTGTTGAAGCAAAACCAGAAGCATTAAAAGTTATCTCTGCTAACTTTTTCATGTGCGGAATGTAAACGAACTCAGGAACAAAAGTAGTTACGGGTTTCAGGAAGCCGTATCGGTGTTGTCTGTGTCTACCATTCGCTACCCGACGCCTGGGACTACCCTGAAATTGAACTAACTATCCATAGGTACATTGTACAGATGTAATTTTTCGGCATGTCTAAGTGCTTTGTAGTTTACGTTTAAAGATCAAATAAATGACTTTGACTTTAGTCCCGAGATTCCGAGTGATTGAAATACATATATATATATATATTTATATTGGAACACCATCCGATTGAATAATGTCTACAGAGCTTTCAACAACGACAGGGAACTAATAAAATAGGTATTCTACAATATTAACTAATTATAGTAGCTGTAGAAATGAAATATAGTAGCAGTTGAAATTACTGATTTTCTCATCTTGTATATTAGCAAAAACCTTTAAAATATATATGATACTTATCCTCCGTCGTCATTAACCTGACAAAAAAATTACCAAATAGATCGCTGCAATAATCGGTTAGCACATAGAATACCCATGACGCACAAGTTTGAGTCAAACCTCCCACACTGCAGCGGAGCGTCCTTTTCGCATAGCTAGGACTGGGCAGACCGTTAAACAATACGCCACTTAAATCACAGTTTCAGAGTAAGCCCCACTCGTAGAGCCCAAACTTGTCAGACGATCCGGATGTGAGGGACGATCGATTGATACATCCATCAAGCTCATGAGCTCTACCTGGACGACACTCCGTCATTCACTTAGCTAGTGTGCGCGTATTAGAGCAAATATCTATTTGATTCGAACACCAATTTGGGGGATCAAACGTTGATAGAAATAAGGGACAAGGAATCCACCTGACTACCAGTATACTCTGCTACTCTCACTCACTGCTCCGTCCACGCATTTATTTTCTTTCACTCTATGAAAGAATACTATTTTTCTATAGGCTCGATAAATGTCTTAACTTTCGTTAGTCTCATAAGGAACTGGTAACATACATATGTAGTTTGGCATCATTGTGCATTCTTAAACGATGCAGAGTCTATGAAATATTGAATTCTTTAATTCAGTCAAAGAAAATAAAAGCGTGGACGGAGCATAAGAAACTTATACTTGACTACCTCTTGCTTTTTTTATAATAAATGAGGTCCAGCTTTATTTATTACAAAAAAAGCAAGAGACCGTCAAATATAGTTTCTTTTTTATAATAAATAATGCTGGATGGTTCAACATTATTTATTATAAAAAAGCATATATAACGCATACTTGCATGAATAAGTTGTTAATAGTGAAGTAAAGAAATGTACAGTAAAACATTATTAAGATTAACTCTCAATAACATTGAAAAAATATCTCTCTAGTTTTAAGTTTTAAAAAGGAATTTAAAATAGTGCAGCAAATATCAAAATGTATAATGGTATAAACAGAGCAAAATATTTGGAGGCATTATCCATAAGAGACCGAGAAACAAGAAGCGGCATAACAAAGATGGAATAGCCTCGAGAGGCCGCGATATGCTTAGTTATTCAGCCGACAGCAGGCTTTCCAGCGACTTGGAATGTTTCACGAAACTTATTCTGCAAGAGGGAGGCTGCAGTGTCCACAACAATGTTTATTTATTAGCCTAGGGCCTTACGTGTTCTGAATAATAGTAATGATGTTAGGAAAATTAGATACACAATAATTCGATTTTTTAAACTTTGTATCAACACATAATTACCTTTATCTATAAGAAGTCATTCGTTAGCCGAGGCTAATCCGAACGAAATTCACTTTAAAAACATTAAAACTAATTTATAGGTTATGAAGCAATCACGGCAAAGTGAACCAAACCAATCCTCACACACAAAAAGAGCAACAGATCAATAAAACACTTAAAAACATGAACAAACCGCCAGACAGATCTGTACAGACAATTTCCCTACAAAAATAGAAGAGCGTCGATTATATTCCAGTAAAATAGAAAAGGCGAGTAGGGGGTAGACTCGACGGCGCCACAGCACCGACCGGCCGTCTCGACTCGGAAACCAGACCTATTGAATACTTCAACTCAACGTCATAGAAGCGCAACTAAGGATAATGCGTACAAGATAAACCCCGTATCAAACGAGCTATTTCACCGCTTTTAACGACGTTCGAGAAGTAACGAGTAATGCGTGGCTGTAATTTGGCTCGATATTGAGTCGTACTGTAGTTTCAGTTCTAAGTTTCAGCGTATTCAGCAGTATAACGGCGCTGTCTCGACTATCGGGAAACCGAAGCCCGGGAGATTACTATAAACGACACATCGGAATTGGATTGCCATTGAACGCGATCGAAACGAATTAGCGATGGAAACATGGGATCAAATGTACTTATTGGGATCTCTGTAGGTAAACATGTCACTGTTTTCAAATGGTTGTCGTTTATCCAACACAATTTGTATAGATGTATTGCTTTGAAAACGGGTGCTTGTTTCATACTATACTTACTCTAGATTGAAGCGTTTTCAGTCAGAAACTATGAAAGCAGACTACCCCTTAATCCTTTCATTTCATTTACATTACCATGCATCCAACTCCCCTATTGACTATTGCTACTCCAATATTCAATGAACAGCGTTCGTTTGATATTCCAGTTTGGTTGTAAGCACGAAGCACGTGTTGCTTTACCAGCGACTGCACATCAGATAGTGCAATACCTCAATAGGTGGCTACCCCTTGTTGCGGTGAACGTAAGCAATATAGTACCGCTTGAATGAGTGCACCCATGCTATGTGAGCAAAGGACCGTGTCTATAAGCCTGCCGCCCGCCCTGGCACATCAAAGGAAGGCGGGAATTCAACATTAACTCGCCAAATAATAGTAGGTACACTACATGGATGGGAGGTAGTTAGAAACGTGATGCTTTTCTTTGTCTAAGATGATGATATTGACTATGGATTTTCGATGCATAGAATCATCAGTTGGTGTCGTAATTTTTGTTTGAAACATTCACACATTCAGCTAGCAAACTACCTAAGTACATAAGGCAAACCAGCGTGTTTGTAATCTCTAGCTTGTGTGATTAGTAGAAGGTTGATTTGTTTTCTAACTTATTAAAGAAAATAAATCAGATTACCTCCTGAGCAGTACCAGCGCAAATTGAACCACCGAACTGATGGTAACCTCGCAACGGCCCGAAAGTTTTAATTAATGCATCGCTCCGTCCCCCGCAGAAGGCGATGAGTAAAAGTTTCAAATAAAATAGACGATCAAAAACTTTGTTACACGAAACCGACATAAGAAAATAGAAATGACATTAGGTAGAGTCATAGCCTAAGAATGTTATTAGAAACATGTCGATGCTATTTCTGATTTCATCTCAAAATAATATCATGGAATTGAGATGCAGCACGTAGCGACATCGCAGTCACTGTGAATTGCTTTTTCATTGCAATTCGCGTAGGATTGTTAACTCTATGTCTTTGGTGATTATTTTAATGTTCTAGACTAGACGCTCGGTCTAGAAAAAGCTCAAACAAGTATTATTACTTAACACAATCACTGTCCAGCCTCCCTGGCTGCCGCGGCCTGGTGAACAACCAGGTTTTCATGTGCGTGTATATGTCTTAGGCCATGAAAGTGTTAAACTATCACTGAAAAAATATCCGCAATATAGTACCAATTATTTAGATACCTATAAATAGACGAAAAAACCATATTTTAAGGAACAAGTGGAATTTTTTAATGAATACTTCGGTAGCTATTTCAATACAGTTGTTTTTCCCAGTAAACCTGTTATTTCTTATTATTTATTGAACCTACCAGTGGTTTCGTTCTCATGTGATTATATTGTTCTCGTGACGCAAACATTATGTTCTGTACCTCATGTGAAGAACTCAGTTACAATAATAATGTTAACTGAGTAATATACGAGAGCGAACGAAAATAACTTATATTTTTTCCATGTCTTTTCTGAAATAACTATAAGATTTCCTATATTCCTAAATTCAGAATTTGCACTGGACTATTTACTTTTAGCAAAGCTCCATAAAAGTATATTAATATATAAACACTTCCGGTTAATATAGGGACGCAAAATGTGTAAAGACAACAAGCTATTTATAAAGCTGTCCGTGAAAGAAAGCGCTGGAGCATCGTCCACTCTATTTGTCTCGGCGACGCGACCGCTGCCCACTTCTCGGCGCCTCCCCGCCTAGTTTGCGTTAAGGATTTTATCGCTTTTTCTACTGATGTACCCTCTCGGTTTACTCTGTTTTTTGCAGGTGAAACACGCTTTTGTTCAAGCTTTTTCCACTACACTGTACATTGTAAATGTCAAAGCAAACAATTAACGCATTTTGCGACAAAAGAACAGCCTTGTTTCTCGTGAAATATAAATGAGGGATCCAGCAACTGTCTTCTGCCGACGCTTTTACAGCGGAACATAAATAATGTAAGAAGCAATGAAGTCACAAAATGTACCTGCTAAATCATTTATTCAGGCTGTAAATTCAAATATTGGAACATTTTCAGAAAACAATTCGTGATCTGCCCGGAAGTGACGGCGCCGCGTGGCCTCTATCTTCTGCTACTGACACGTTGATATCGATATTCCCAAATTTCAGCTTCATATTAAAGGCATAAGGCTTAAAATATAACAATAAGTGGGAGCAATATAATCTTTCGATTCGCAGCTGCCTGAGTCGCGAGGAAAATTTCCTTTTATTGTGTTAGAGAATGCTTATTGTATATCCGAGCGTTTTCCCTATTGTAACGGTTACGGCACCGCGCCTCCCCGTATTACTTTACAATTGTACGGTGACAAATAGCTAGAGCGATATATTAAGACATCTTCGAGTCTCTGTGTTCTGGTTCTATTGTTAATTTGTATCCGATCCTAGTTACGAAAGGTACCGGTATCGACCGGATTAAGGTGGGACAAATTGTAGTCAGGAAGTGATTTATCGTTGTACTTAGTTGTGAGGCATTTGTGGGGAAATAAAGCCGAACTTAACATCGATAATCCTTTAGTAGATCAATGATATGAAAAGAGTGAATTAATTAGATATTGATTAAAAAGACCCACCTCTTCCTCTGTAGTAGCGGTGTTCACGGAATCCATGCTTTGGCAGAGTGCAAGCTCCATGCTCTTGTGGTGTGGGGACGCGGCCCGCGGCGAAGGCTGCTGCGGTGGCACCAGCGTGCCTTGCGTGGCCGGCGGCTGGCCTGTGCTGGCCGGGCTGTGCGCCTGCAGGCTCTGGAGACTCTGTTGCGCTTGCAGGCTCTGCTGCGCTTGCAAGTTCTGCTGCGCTTGCAGGTTCTGCGCCGCTTGCAGGTTCTGCAGAGACTGGTGAGCCAGGTTCAACTGGTGTTGCTGCACGATGCTCTGCTGCACTATGCTCTGCTGCACTTTGATGTGCTGGTGCACTGCGAGCTGGTGGATCTGGTGGGGAGGGGGGTAAGGAGGGGAGAGCCGCTGGCGCTTCACCTGCGCACTCTGCAGCGCTTCGTGCAGCCTCTTCACCGGGAGGGGGCTCTGGCCGAGGTTATCCACGGCTGTGGCGGGGCGTGCCGGCCGAGTCGCGTGACTCCGGCAGCACTGACACTCAGCGGTGACGACAGCCGACCACGCGCGAGCACGCGAGTACAACCTCGAGACGAGACCCGCAGACGTTGACGCTACCACTCGACGCGGTACGCGACTAACATACGAATATCATTGATCGATATCTATTCAGATTCACGAAGGTTTATTGATGTTCAGCGAGTGAGCACTTTTGTTTTCTCTGGCCTCTTAGTTGCAAACCACTCCTGAAACAAAAAGAAAAATATGTTATTAGGCTACCGTGCCGGTCTCATATTCAAAACACTTCAAATCACATGAAAAGTTCAAATTATAAAGGCAGCCGAATACGTCAAATACTTCGAAATCTTTTATTCAAAGGTTTTTCCGGTAGGTAAAAAAGTGATTCAAAACATTTCAAGTTCCGTTCGTTCCAATTAGGGACGGAATCCTTTTATAACGCCCTTTACTAATAAATCGATACGTAACCCTTGGGGATGTTTCCATCACACTTATTTATTTTGATAGAAAAACAAATCTACGGAGATCTTTCGGTTTGAGGAAATTGGTGGACTATTCGAGTACCAATTTGGAAAAAAACTGTACCTTAAACGGTTTTCTAAATGGATTCCGATTTATGGTTATTACCTAAGTGGGATTTACAAGTTTAAATAGAAATAGTGTTCGTCTAAAAATTTAACTCTACTTTTGGTATACAAATATCAGGTAAGAAAACTATCGATTTATAGATATTTCTAGCTGTGTCTATGAAATCCCTAATCCTGTCATTCATTCTTCATTCACTTACCTGTCAACAATCAAGGAACTTCATAGTCGTTCATAAACCATATAAATAAAGGCGTGGATGGGGTATAATGACTACAAACATAGGGACGATGGTCACTTGTTGACTCTGACTAGAAAACGAACTTGGGGACATGCTTGATTGTCTGCTTGAACAGTTGCTGAAAACTCTACCTTATCTCCTAGACTGAAGAGATAATGTCAACTGTTATGTGGATGTTATTTTTAAATGTCAAAATGTGCCGATATCGCACCGTGTGGGCAGTCGACCACGGTTTATATGATTAGTCACGGTAATAAAAGTCTACTAATGTAGAGTGGAAATACACCAGACAGAACAAATTACATCTTTAGTAACCTCTCCCAGGACCTTTAACAAACGATTTCCTACGAAACATAGGGCTGGACACGCAAACTCCTAAGAACCTACGAAATATTTCTTAAATCCAGGTATAAAGTACGATTAAAATTACAAGAAAACAACCCAGGTATAAATATACTTTATTTATTTAAATAAGTATTTATTAAATGAACAAAGAAAAATCTATTGTACTTGTATTATTAGTCATTCAAATTATTTGCTCTGAAAAAGTACCTTGATAAACTCATTATAACCTAAATATATGAAATCAACGCATAGAAATAAATAAGAAGTAGTACCACGTTTGAGTCAATAGAGCTAACTGCAGACTGTTGCCCACAATCGACGGGCAGTTCAACTATAGAAGTTAATACGTTCATACCATTCTTTTTTTTCGTTACCCACACTGTATTATTCCTACTCCGTCCATGATCTTCTAAATTAAAGACCCGACAGATGATATCAGTGGGTAAATAGGGCTTCTGTGTTTATATGTGTTTTATGATATGAGTCATAGGGGACATATTATTATAGGATGGTGTTTATATTTTATCTGATACCTACCTCCACTGCTACGTTTTTTGTATTATATTGCGAGCGAACACTTCTTAAACTAAAAACTTACAGATAGTTGAGCTAACACTGTATTTTTTTTACTTTTTGCTCAAGTATCTGCTAGTTTCCACATGATTCTGACAAAACCTGATTGATCTTCTACAGAAGACATCTCGCCACGCCTAAGCCAAGCCTAAACTCCTCTCAATAAGCGATTTGTCTTTAAACAGTTAACAAAAGTGATTTATAAAATAGTACAAACCATTTTGAACAATAACAAAGATATTCGAGCCATAGTTATGTGACAGCCGGAGAGGTATGGATGAAGAGTTTTGTCACGTCGCCAAGAAGCCTATCGATAGCTGTTGGGACGTCCTCAGGCGTATCAGTCTTATGAGATGATGTTTACTCTCGCGTGTTGGTAGGTGAATTTAAAGAGGGATTTGGAGAGGTTAAACCAATTTAAAATGTAAATATCCGTTTCAAAAATAAACGCTGATATAACCAGTGCAAGAAACGTTATTTTCGATCTGCAGATATTTGTTCTGGGTGTTCTGCAATGGGTGTTTTCTATGTATAATAATAAATATATGATCCACGTAGTACACATTTTTAAATATATCAGTCATCTAGTACCCATACCATAAGCTCTGGCTTAGTCTACATGATGCTGTGTTATTTTAGCTTTTTCGAGACGTTCATTCCAAAATATTTTTTAACGCGTATCTTAGTGAATTTTTTTTCCGTACAAAAAACATAACTGAGAATATTATTCTTAACAATACAAACGACATTATAAACTACAAGAACCGGACGCTAAAGCATAATATGTAACAATCACGTGGAGGCTATTAGGCGAGCCAAGGTTGGCTTTTTGCCTCCATACTCCGTGACTAAGTACAAGATCTAAGCAAAAAAAAACCTTACCACACATTATCATTTGAATCTTATACACTGGGTATAAAGTCTAAATTTATGGGGTTTACTCTCATTCCTCTAGATTCATCTATGCAAAAAAAGTAGAGGTGTACAAATTACTTGCAACCTGATGCTTTTGAAGGACGATGGCTGGTTGTAGGTTGTTAGAAATAAATAATAAATGATGAGAAATGAAATGATACCAAATACCTACGACTTAACAAATGATAATATCATCTTTCGTTGTGTTAATGCAAAAATAATCATTTATAACAGACACAAGAATACCTCTTGTTAATGTGTAAAAAACCTCATTTGGGTAGTACTACTTTATTAAATTATAAATAATAAATAAATAAATAATGCTGGACAATTCACACAACATCATCTAGCCCCAAGCTAAGCAGAGCTTGTGTTATGGTTTATTATTGTTTACTTATTCTTAATCTTATTTTAACCTTTAGTTTGGTGTTGTTTACTTTCAACCAGATTTGTTTCAAAATGTATATTTTACAACGGCAATTAAGTGCGAATTCGATTGTATGAGAAAGTAAAAAACTCATTTCATTATGTAGGTTGGGTTTGTACACTCTTTTATTTCACGGTTAACGTGTTTAATGTCCACAGATCATCAGAATTTGGCCTTAATATTCTACTAGAAGCCGCTGCTCACAACACCGCGCAGTTTATAATAAATCAAAGCAATTTACACGTTCGTTTTTAGTTTTTTATGGCGCACGTGCTCTCATTCCACACTTACCTAGCTAGCTACCTATCAGCCAATTACGCGTCAGCCAAATGACCTTATCCAATCTAATGGAGCTCGTCAAAAAACCCTTTCATCAATTTGTTCCTAACTCAACTCTCTCTTCGGTAAAATAAATACGTAGAATGGAAATCAGAATTGCAGAGGCTATTTTCAATCAAAATAATTCAATCAAAGAACATAAAAAACCTTGATTAACTATAATTACCAACGCTAAATAAAAGTAAAAGTGCTGAGTGACGAAACGCAATTTCGCTTACAACAGCTACCAAGTCGGCAGTTTTATAATTGTTAAAACAGAAAAACCGCGTTCTATTGTATTAAAATTACAATCGGTATTTCATCACCACAATGGTAGACAACAGTGCCATTTTCTAGCTACACGGTCTTATAGTTTTCCGATCAAGTCCATTCAGGGTCTAAATTCTGCTAATTGAATAATAAAACTAATTGCTTGACTATGTATGACACTGGTCTCGTTGCAGAATCGTCCATAGATTAAAGAAAAAAAAAACTTTCGATAGTGCGTGCGGTGCTATTTGCACGCAGAGATTTAAATAATGGTTTTAACCTTGACACTTTTGATGCGTCCTTCCATCTATAGTTTCTTTCATCAAAGTTAAAATGCCAAAATGTGGCATTTGGGACGATGCCATTGTTATGGTGAAGCGATTAATTTAATGGCATTAGGGCCCAAAACAAATGTAAATAAAGACGGCCAGACAAACAATTTCAGTGATTTTTCGCAGTTGGTGATCGAAAAAAAGGCTACCCTGTTTTTCTTAAATGTCATTAAATTAAATTGTATTTAATTGTTTGGGACGACCAAACACACCATGCATTGCATAAAGTACTGCGTTAAATTCAAAGCAAAAACGAAGTAGCGAAATCGGCAACAGTTTTGTAACATCAACTCTTGAACAACTCGCAACTAAAGAAAAACTGAAAACCGAAGAGCAGGTAATCCCGGTGCAGAACTATAAAACTTCTAATTACAAACCAACCGAGATAGTTGGGAAGTTAACGTTTAAAAACATCTTCACTTGACCTTTTTATCTTATTTTAACTACACTAGATTTTCTTAAATTTTGATCTCAATTCTAAAACAGTGGGTAAACTTTGAACCACGGATCTTCGGGTCACCACTTGCGTGTCAAGTTGGATTTAAAAAGGTTACAGTGAATGAACTCGTATGTGACTTCGACGTAATTTATTTCGTTAAAACAAAATTCGTAAACAACACTCCACAAACACCTGGAAAGGTAAGCGTCTCAAAAATAGATTCAACCCGAAACTAGGAAAATTATGCCGTACAATTCTTCGAATTCCACTTCGGTACACTAACTTTCAAAGGAAATCGCTGTCTAAATAATTGGATCATAAAACAAGCAGAGCTCGACTATTCGATTGAAAATTCTGATGAATGTTTGCCTCGTGCTATACTCGCTATATCTGCTATAGCCATAAAACATAGCCACTAAAAAGTTTTGCGCTTAGAAAGCGGACAAAAGTACCCGGCCTGCTATATTTCCCAGTTCGCTGAATACTTTAATCCGGCCGTATATTTATGCGGCGGTGGTGCGGGTAAATAAGTCTCGGGCAACTCTACCAGGTTCCATTTGTTATAACTACTTAGTCCCGGGAGATCCCGGACTTCGACAGGACTTGTGCGATGTTCTTTTTATAAGATCAGTGCATATTTGTACACCAAGCCTTCAATAAACGTCAAACCAAGCAATAATTTTGCCTTCACTTAGTCGAGCTAAGTGAGAATTAGAACCTTAACTCTCGACCGACAACCGCTGAGGAATTTAGTCATCGCACTAATATTATAAAAGCGAATTTTTGTATGAGTGGATGTTTGTTACTCTTTCACGCAAAAACTACTGAATGGATTGGGCTGAAATTTTGCATACAGTTTTTTGTGTGTTTTTCCTATATTTATTTATTTTTAGTTCCCAGGGGATAGCAATAACCTTAAAACATTTTCATAGAGAAATGCGTGCGAAGCCGCAGCGAGAAATTGGTTTAGAATAAGCCTTCTTATTTTTTTTCAGGGAAATTCTTCATGGATATTTGCTAGCTCAGGGGGACTCGCAAATTATTTCAGACTCCTAATAGGTACTGACTAAAACCCTTATGGTGTTCCTTCACTTCTCTACGACTGAGACCATACTGCTTGCGCTTACTTTAACAGTTTCAGCACTAACAACAGCAGTTTAATTAAAGCATCCTTAGCTAGGTTATGTCAAGCAATGAACTTCTTTCTGCCGTTGATGATGACTCTAGAGCGCAGACCAGTTTATTGATCTAACACTTGAAACATGAATATGCCATAAATACAGCAAACAATGGGGCTTTGTATTAAAACTTGTCACCCTTTGATTGAAACCAGATAAAACTGTGAGCGATAAAATAAATTCTTATCAGTCCGACGGCCGTACCTACTGTCGGTATATACGAAATATTTAATTATTCATCAAAATTATATATTTTTGTTTCTATTAAATAAACGATAATGAGCCTAAGCATTTGCTCCCCTTAGAGTCGAAAACTTAGGTCCGTGGGGAACTGAGGCTTTTAGGATTTATAAACAAATATCTGAGCGTCTAATCAAAGCGACGCGTGAGCTGAGAGCTGGTGAGTATCTGGCGCAGCGCATCAGCCAGCATTGACATACAGCGGGGCATAGAGTCAGTGCCTTGGGGACGCTTCCAGTATTGATATAAAGAATATCTTATCTTATTCTGATATGGACCAGTTGAGCTACCTGTAGATTATTTGCAACAGTCTGCAGTTAGCTGAATTTTTTCAAAATTATTGTTTTGTTTTTTTGTACATACTTGTATTTAATTTGTTTCTAATATTAGACTGTAATTTTCTTAGTTATTAAAGATTTTTAACGATTAGCATTATTTAGTCTATGTTTTCAACTGCATACTAATTAGTAGCTATTTCATTATAAATCTCGAGGAAATAAAACATCAATTATAATGTGTTTGTAGTTAAAAAAATAATAATAATAATGCTGGACAATCCACACAGCATTATCCATGGTAAGCAGAGCTTGTGTTATGGGTACAAGATAACTGATATACATAATACAACACATTACATAGATAGATTTTTTTTATTATACATAGAAAACGACCAGAACACCCGGAACAATTATCTGCAGATCGTACACACAATTGTTCCGAGGCGGGAATCGAACCCGCAACCTCCTGCGTTGCAGGCGGACCTTCGCCCACCGCGCCACATCGGTCGTCACATAGTTCATACAAAGGGTGAAATCACAGTCAATCAAATTGACAAAAAAATATAATCAAAACTGTAGAAGAGAAGGCAGAGAAATAAAAAATGAAGAGTAATATTTCCTTGGGTTTTATAAGGGCTCTTATCTTTTTACGCTTCCCTGGCACCTCTACGCAATGTGACGTCAATAGAATCCTCTTGTTCCCTGAGCAAATAAAAAATTATAGCACCTGAGTATAAATCATCAAAGACATTTCTTTCGACAACTGAGTGTTTACAGTTGTAATATAGACGCTTCCAACAACTTCTTTGATACACCCACGTGGTTTCGGAAAATTGAATTGAATGAAGGGCTAGGAAATTGACTATTATTTCAATGATATCGTGTTTTGAAACTGTTGTATCTGAGTTTAACAAAACTTCGTTGTGTTTTTAAACCTAATCCAAACAATAATAGATAGAGTCAGTGCATACTAAAACAATTCTGAATTAAGTATTTATGTGAAGTGTACTTAGTGCTAATTTGAACATATTATTAATCCTACTAATATTATAAACGCGAAAGTTTATATGTATGGATGTTTGTTACTCTTTCACGCAAAAACTACTGAACGAATCGGGCTGAAATTTAGCTTTTTATGCCTGGGATAGAAATAACATTTAAACGTTTCCGTAGAAACAACGCATGCGAAGTTTATTATATCACTACCACTACCCCGCTTGACGCTGTTGCAGTTGAAAATGTGTATCTTGGGCCATGAAAATACACGTGGTAGTTACGTGGCTTTTCATAAGTCCCGGTTGCCAGGTAGCCGGTGTCGGGTATCCGGTAAGTGTATGCAAATTACGCCGGTAAGTGTGAAAGATAACGTGATTGCTCATACACTTCGCCGCCGGGTACCGAACACTGGCCGACCGGCATCCGAGACGTGTAAAAAGGCAGTGCTGTAATAGATGTGACATAAGATGGGGTTTTTTTTCTGCTCTGTATTCCAAAGTTATTTTAAGGGTCATGATGTTTATCGCCGCTTGTACAATATTTACTTATAGAATCAAAGCCAATCAATCAGAATATAATGCGCCCGAAGTGAAAACTAAATTATTTTAGGTTTGTCAGTCTAAGAACAAGATTTCGCTTATACTATTTAATTTGAAAAGTATGAGGTGTGCTCAAAGAAATATTTGAAGAGTCGGGTAGAGTACTTATTCAAAGAAACCTGTAAAAACTTGTAAAACTGACAAAAACACGCCTTTTACGAGTATATTCCAAGTTGAGTCATGCCTGGCTGAAACTTCCCCCACCTCTTTTGAAGTTGGTATTCTTGTATGGATGCATTTCGAAGTTTATTACGAAGTTATACCGGTATAGCTGTAGATATAATATGGATTTCGTTTTAATGAACATTTTTAGCAATCGTAGTTTAGGACAGAAATTTAGGATGAATAGGAACTGAAAGTATGAAGTTTGTTCAAAACAATATTCGGTCGAGGGAGCTGAAACGATTTGCCTAGTCCGCCTATTCATTGTATTGAAAGGGAACACGACCAATTCAATTAACTCAGTCTGCTCTATCGGACCATCGATGTTGGCTTTTAGAAACAAAATCGAAAATCTAGACACAGTGTCCATGCGTGTCTGCAATAATTAGCAGAGTTTCGCTCACATTGTGAATTAAGAACGAAAAACTTTCCCTGAACGTCTAATTAACAGAATAACAAAGAAAATTAGTATCTCAGTGGAGAGTATTCAGAGTAACGAAGCTTTGTTACAAGCAGCCATATTCATAGCCCGAGAGTCCCGCAAATTGAATCTAATTGCCGCAACGAAGTGTTGAATTAGACCAGCCAGCGCCGCCGCGCTGTGGCCCAAATTGCGCCTATTTACCCACTTAGGATCAGAAATTCTGAACACCCACAGACCACCTGTTTACGAACACTTACGAAGAGTTTTCAAGAGTGACATCAGCTGTTATATTCAGCCATCTTGTGAGATAACCACTGAAATGTTCAACCAGAATTGGATGAGCAAACTTATTACCAGTTTGCTTCACGATGATAGTCTCAGACTCTCTGTAATCCAACTTATGATAACTAGCTTGTTATAGCCTGTTTTAGCTTGATAACATTTGTTCAAGTAGAGTTGGAATAATAGCTTATTATTTCAAAACAAAATTATTCACTGAAACAAATCGAAATCTAGCTCCACAGTGACACGGCGCTGTCAGCATTTTATTCCATATAAATTATGCATAAGTCCGTCACCTGGAATGATATTCAAAATTTTCCAGATTATCAGCTCAAGCTATGCCGGAAAAAGTAGTAAAAGTTTGAACGGATTTTTATTTAGTACGTTCTGCAGGCTACTCTGCGCGGTCCACTGGTGCCTGTTGTGAAAGAGGCCACTGAAAGCGTGACAAAGCAGTATTTTTTATTGCGAATCAATGCCATCGGATCGTTTTTCGAACATACAAAACAAATTGCTAGTCGGTGAAAATCCTATCGCAGCTATTTTATACCTATGCGACATTTCATTGGCTGTTGCCAATTCTCCTGACTAAAATTGCTACACTATTGACCTTTTGCTTTTAACCAACTGTATTTTTTTAGTAAATCTATAAAATTTGAAACCTTAAGCAGTCAAAACTGAAATAAATAATTTAATGGCAAACAAAATACGTGTAAATCTAAAACAAATTTTAAAAGCGACACGATTCACTACAAAACTTAAAGTATTATTGAAATAACTCAGTCTCAGGCATTTTGCGAAAATTGAAACAATTCTTGAGCTAAGTAACTTTAAAGATGTTTGCAATAAAATATTAATCAACTAAGCGTAACTTGTGAATAATGAAACTCAGTTTGAACAGTTTTAGAGGACTTTATTAATTTTCAAAATATATGTTTATATTTTTTTAATCCAGCCTTATTAACTGAACCGTGTTCTGATCAAATTGTCGAATAGTACAAATGTTGGTAAGTGTATCTACGAGTACGGGCGACTTCAGGATTCTTAGACATTTTAGAGTTCGGAGGAATTTAAGAATTAGGTAAATTAATTATTATTGAGCGTAAAATTACACACATTACTAACACAACGTTAAGTACTAACATTGAAATGTCTGTCAACTATTGAATTTGTTGTTTTTAGATTAAATTTATTATTTTCTAAGTACTTAACATCAATATATCATTTGATAGTTTACACATAACTTTAATATGACTATAATTCGAGTTGAACTTATTTCATTAATTGAATTAACCTCCTGATTTCTTTCTTTGAGAGACTAATGGCCACGTCATGCTAGAGGCCATTCTCATTTATTGAGATCAATTAGGCAGGGCATTCGAGGGTCCCTCCTGTCCATAAATCATTTATGTTTGGTGTCGATCGCTGTTTCGTGCCCTGTATAGGGGACTTATGGCTAAATCTTCTTATGAGATCGTTTACTGTATCACATATACTTTCTTTTAGACCGCGAACAATATTTACTATACAACCAATAGAGGAAAACTTCCCTTGCAAAGTTTAATATGGCAAGTTTAGTTTTCCATTAATTTATATAATTATAATTAACCAAATATTTTTTGCGTTTGTACTGTTACTGGACTTGTTACTTGCATAAACAGACTGGACTTGTTACACAGACCTTCAATGTCGTTGTTTAAAAAGGTTATTATTCAAGTCTTCGTTCATAATGGTGGTGATTCGAGCATAACGAACGAGTGGCGCGGCCATCTGCCTGTCTGCATTTGCGCAAGCACCAACCGTGAAAAAAGTCATCCATATACATCGTGCTTCAAACACTGTGGAGTCATTTGTTTCAAGTTTTAACAAGATAGGTATTCGTTATGATAAACTTGCTCTCTTCGCTCGAGTATACCGAATTACACGCTCGAGTATACCGAATTATACCGAATTACACGTGAAAGTTTCATAAAAACAAAACAGTGAGTAACAATAGTTATTGGAAGTCTGCTGGAATATTTATTGGAGAACTGAAAATTACTCTGATTTTTGATAAAACTCGTTAACTGACTCTACCTCTGCCAGTTTATGAAAATTCTCAGGTTGCTTAATACATATGTAGTCATCGTTAATTCTTCCTAGCTTAGGTCTCGTGACATTAGTTAAATCAAATAGGATTTTGTAAAATACATACATACTATGCTTGCAATTACTATTAACGCTATTAACATACTTATATTTTCTTTTATATTTGTCTTTAGCTGTAAGTAACTGTATCTATCAGAATAAATATATTTTCATTTTATTTCAATTTCTTAATTTACTAGAATACATTTGGTATTGAAATTGAAATAAAATGAAAATATATTTATTCTGATAGATTTTAGTTCTTCTTTAATGACTCTTTTACAATATTTGGGCAGCAACTGAAGACCAGCAGTAAATTTCAGACGATTTATCGATATTTTTCCAGCTCGCTGGTCACGAAAACGGGTGACATCGAGTAAGACAGTGGCGAAGTTACTTGTTCAACGTTCGTTGCACAATTCATCAGCTTTCTCTTGTCGTGGAACTGGTGTCGGTAGCCATTTGATACGGTTTTTGTTACCGATTTCAACTTGATCAAGATATTTTTTTTCTGGTGGCGACGCTACCTCCTCTTCGTTTTTACTTACGTTGTTCTGTCGAGCGCTGTCCATCTACGCAAGGTGTCATCATTTAACTTACTGCTTGGGTTAGTGCTTATTCAGAGGATCCAAAACTTACGTTGTATCAAAAATATCCGGTTGTTTAAAAAGCAGTTACTTTTGTGGAATATGCGGTTTTGTAACAAGTAGAGTCTTTTCAATTACTGGTAGAGCAAATTCCACGTCATTGTTTTTATTAAAATTTTCCTGTTTTACTTTCAATTATGTTAGTATTTAGTTTAAACTGTTCAATTAAGTGTTTAATTAAGATTTTCTGTACAAATTGGTACCTGCTAATTAACAAAACGCATTACAAAAAATAATAAACTATTCTGGGATTCGTTAACAATGAAAAACATTAATACATTGTTAGGCTTATCTAAAGTGGTGCAAACAATTAACGGGTCATAAACTCATAGCCCACTGCTAACAGGAGCCGTTTGCTTTTAAACTTTGTATTTGTTAGTAAATAACGTCGTACAAATGCCTTGGAACTCTTACATCTAGAGCAAGTAAGCGACAAGCTTTTCCGGTAATGCCTCCGTGGGAAACGTAATAAAGTGAAATTAAAACGCGCGAACAAGTGCATCGACTAATATGTCGCATCCGGCTGCCTTTTTTTTTCAAACAATGTTCTCTGTTACCTAGAAAACAATAGCACATCTCACAGACACACACACTGCTCTCGTCGGAAAACGCACATGCACAATTTTCCGAACACCGGTTACGGACACTGCGTCGGTCGCGTCAAAGCAAAGGGCGGCACATACAAGCGCTGCCTCTGCGCGCGATAGACTGACGGCTCTCGGGTAGAGTCGCTCGCGAGCGGGACGCGCGGCGGGCGTTCCGTAGACACTCTGCGCGCGCATGCCGCCTCTCTATCCTACGCGCCGCAACATACGTATAGTCGTCTCTTTCCCGCATGCTCTAACACACCTTTCGTTCCCAAGACAGGTGTTCCTGTCCCTGTGTGCGTCTGGACACAGCGGCTGAGCGTGTGTGCGCGCTTCCTGCGGCGGCGGATCGTTTTTTATGCACGGCAGAAATTATAAAAAAGTAAATGGAGGGAAAATTAAATAAAACGTTTACAATGAAGCGTTTTCCTGTACGCTTTCAATGATTCAGTGTGCGCTATTTATCTGGGAGGCTATCATCGTCGGTCGCGATTAGGGTGTTTTTTACGGATGTTTGAGTGATGTAGGCGGGCGTAATTAGGCACGGGGCGGAAAGGTATATTGATTGCGGTGACGCGGCTTTGTGGAAAGATCGATATTTTTGTATGGCAGGTGGCACGCGACGTGTCCGGCCCGTGCGTCCGTGGATGAGTAAGCGCGTATCGATCCACACGCCAACTTTTGACCCTACTTTATAGTGCGCCCTATTTCTTGAACCACACGACAGCATTAGGTATAATAGATATCGAAGGATCTAACTGAACGACTCCATTCGACTCATTTCAACTCTAGGCGACAACGTAAGCCTCATAAAAGCTAAATATGTTGACTGGCAGACATGACAAGTTGGAGTTAAATGATAAAATTTATCAATTTACCTACCATGAATATGAAACAAACATACTTTTAAAACAGCTTTTATTCATGGGCCATGAGCTTACGCCATGAGCCTTCTACAAAAACCGAACAACAGCAGAGGCACTTTGATAACTTTTTTTTTATTAATTCTGGTTCGTCCCACTGCTGGGCAAAGATAAGATTAAGATTGGATAAGATTTTTTTGATAACTTTTAATATTAAAAGAATCTTTTTTAAAACAAGCTTTTATAATCATCTACTAAAGTGCTTGGAAAGAAAAATCAAACGAACTCAACTCGTAGGGATTATGTCTTTTCGTTTAAAAGTTCCTTTTACCACCTTCTGTATCCATCATGACATGGCATTGTAACCGAACTTATGTATACCAAATTTCACCTCAATCGGTTAAGGACAACTGGTCTAAAATTCAGTTGCAAGATTTGTCCCACAAACACTAACAGGGCACGTAGTATAAAAGCTTGAAAAATCCAGAATATTTTCCAAAGCTCCATAAGTCAATGGCGAGACAAAAGCCCTCAATTTAATCAAGTTTATACTGAGAACACTATAGAATAGAGGCAAACCTTGCTGTCATAACTAACCGAACAAAGCAGAATAGGACGCGCTAAATTAATCTGTTCCGCAACAAAAGGCGCGTGTTGTAACGAATGTCTCTATTAAAATACCCAGCTTCTTTGCTATTAATCTTCGATTTATTTACTTACTACAAAATTCTACGCTAAAATATCTCCCTAAAATAGGGTAAAGATTGATAGGAGATAGAAAACACTTAATTATACCACACACAACGGAAAACAATACAGAAATTAATACTTAGATTAAAAAAGTATAAAGGGCGGCCGTAACGCTGAGGGCGATCTCTTCCAGGCAAACTTAGGATGGACTGGACATGAAGGAACAATAAAAACAACTATTATTATTATTATATATATTGTTCTATATTATAGATGGTGGCACATTGATAAAAAATAAAAAAACAAATACACTACATACCATAATACCTACATTACAAACATTATAATAATCTTACATAGACATAAGATAAGGGCATCAAACTGTTTTATATGGATAAATAATATTGACGGAGGGTATGTACTTACCTATAGCCTCACGATAGAAATGAAAATCTTAAAATGAGAATAATACTTGATTCAAATACATTTCTAAGGTTTAGTTTCGTTCATTTACATTTATAAAAATGCGCCTAGTTTAGCGTTTTAGTTCAATAACTCGACAATAACCGCCATCCAAAAGCTTTTAACATTCTCCTAAAAAGAAGTATAGTATAGATATGTAGGTATCACCATCCATTTCATGGAATTTTCAGAAGCTACAACCAATTCCCAACAAGCTTTATACCCAATTCATAAAAGCTTCGTTATTGGTTTTCGGAACTGAAGATGAACCCAATGTCCGCTATCTATACATTATAATATATATAATATAATTTCATCATATAACTACTACTTTAACGAAATATACTTTATTATATAACGTTGTGAGTATGCAAGTGATTTTACCATCAGAACTTCTCAACGAATTAATTGTTAAGTCATCTTGTTTTTTTTTTTACTTTCTGATTTCTTTTCAATGTTAATTGAGTAAAAAAGACTCTTATGAAAATAAAATACTTATCTCGTTGCGCTATCATCATCAACCTACAATGGTCCACAGCTAGACATAGGCCTCCCCTAATGAGCGCCATAGCGCCCTGTCTTCAGCTTGTCGCATCCAGCATCATATGCTGCAGACAGATTCTAGATCTGGCAAGCTGAAGACAGGGCGTTATATCGCTCATTAAGGGAGGCCTATGTCCAGTAGTAGACTAATATAAGCTGATGATGATGAACTGAACCCATAATAGATCGAATCCTTCTTTTTATAACAGCATAAGCTGGTAAACAACTAGTGATCGGCCGGGTGATGCGACCGTTTTGCGACAGGCGTAAATTAAGCAATCAGTGCTGTCAAACGTCAATTTTGACCAATTTGGACGTTGTAGCTCACCAGCTACAACGTCCAAATTGGTCAAAATTTTGTATTAGTTTGACACCTCAAACTTATACAAAATTGACGTTTGACAGCACTAATTGCTTAATTTACGCCTGTCGCAAAACGGTCGCGAGTTACATAATCACCATATGGATCTGCTTGAACTACAACAGTCACTGTCATTCAAGGAATTACACAATTCCTGAATTAAACTCACAACAAAGGCTACCCACCAAAGAGTAAAGTAATATAGTCCACTCTCTATAGTCAAACCGTACAAACTGAGTTAGCATGAAGCATTGCGTCTGCCAAAGCAAGTTACGGCATAAAGCTGAGTTTCTACCAGAGAGTTACTACGTACGACTGTCTACGCAGTGCATGAAACGTAACAAATAATCATAGTGAGAAAATTGAATGACCTACAACTCGGTCACAATATCTGTGCACCTTGAGCCATACAAAATGTTTGGTTCAAGGTGCACAGATATTGTGACCGAGTTGTAATGGCTATCTTCTCGTACTTTTGATAGTTATTACTATAGAAGAAGATATTACTAGAAAATGTTACATATATCTGTGGGCTCACATTATATTAATTTATTTATTTTTAGCCATTATTGTCCCACTGTTCTGGCAAAGGCCTCCCTTTTTTCCTCCCACTCCTCGTGATCCAACGCTGCAACAGGCCATGATGGAAGATGTGCCTCGAGCTTGTCACGTAATATGTCAAAAAACAGTATTTTCTCTCTATCTCTTTTATCGGCGTATGTCAGAGTGAGAACTCTGACATACGCCGATAAAAGAAATCAAACAACTTTCAGCTATTTTGTAAAGATTGATAAAAATAAAAGGTTTTTACTTCATGAAGATATCGATCAGGATTTCTATACCTATTTATGTATTAGATTCGTGGTGCGCATAGCACTATTTGTATTAGCTTAGCTTATTGAAATCCAAGCAATAACAGACAATAACAATAGCTTACAAGCAGTATAACCATAATAACAAGGCTGGCTCGGGTAAGTCGATAATGGTGACCAAGCTGGGGATTACGCGAGGAAACGTCTAAACTACATCGCTTTCCTACTACGGGTACGTCCGCCGTCTTATTTAATGTTATTGTGGTCCTTGGCTTTGATATAACATACATCTTGTATGGCTATGGCCAGTCGTGCGATTATGCAAAAACCACCCACCACATTTAAAAGTGGCTTTAGAATGTCAATTATAGGATGGGTGGTTGTCAATTGGGATACAGATTGCAACTGTTTATGGGGTACCGCGGTTTCGTTCGCGTGGAAATCTATGCGTCAAATGGTTTATAAACCTTCCTCTTGAATGACTATCTATTGAAAAAAACCGCATCAAAATCCTATGCGTAGTTTTAAAGAACTAAGCATACATAGGGACAGACAGACAGCGGGAAGCGACTTTGTTTTAAACTATGTAGTGATGAAGCACCCGTTGAATGCTATGCTAGCGCACGTCTTGGAGATTGTATATGATTCGGATGGATTTCTATGAAACGAAATGATATATTTTTAGCTTTTTGCTTAATTGAGGTAGGTAGTTGAAATTCGGATCCACCAACCATCAATAATTTCGTGAGAATAATATTGCAATTGGAATCCAGAATCCTATTGGAGCTATTAATAGAGTACTAAAGCAGTAAGCCGTTTTGAAAAATAATTAGAGAAATTAACCCGCTAAATTGGGCCTCACTTTTGCCCGCAGCTTCACTCAAACTGTCAATAAAAATAAGAAACAGACAAGTAACCACCTAGCTTCAAAGATTTCCCCCAACAAACTTACCACTTAAGTTATTTGTTTTTCTTCGCCCAATGTACGAGTAGAATACTACAATACAAGAAAAGGGTTCCTTTTTTCTTCGTTTATTTATTCATTAGATTTGTCGTAGGCGAGGCTCCAGCCACTTCCTTTTGTAAAACGAAGTAGCCTAAATAATAAGGTGTTTCACTTCCTCTAAGTCCGGTGGCGAAATCGTAGTGCCTACATAATAGTATTTCGTTACGGGCAGATGTTGAAGCACTTAGCGGCTTGCGTTTTATTATGAATAGCAACGGAACTAGTATTTTGCGGTTTCCCTGCGGAGGCAGACGCAAATTAATGCCCGGGCTTTCAGCTAGAAATTAATGTAATGCACCTAGGTTACGTAGCCAAATTGTTGGCATTCAGTAAATTTCACAGCGCAACGGGTCATGCTGGCAAATTTTATAATTGAATTTTAGATAAGTTTCTGACAGAGATGGTCCAAAAATGTTCTAATAGGTTTTATACTAATACCGTAGTAGAAGATATAATATATATATTTTTTATCTTTTCTAGATAAAAAATATATATTTTATATCTTCGCACACTTGCACATATTGGACGTAACATGGTTTCTTTCTGTGAAAGACCCCTGGTGAAAAATCCCGCGTTAGGCAATAGAAATAGACTTATGGTATTACAAACTATCATATTTTACTTTTAGAGGCCTGAGACAAACAAGTTTCTTTACTTAGCAAGTACCTGCAAGCCAGCCGAAACTCGCAGAAACACTTAAACAGATTAAAACGCTTATCGTGTGAGCTTCTTGCTCGTTTTTCATTCTCTCTCTCTTTTCTAGTAGTACTTCCTGTTTGCAGAAACTTAACAGATTAATCTAAGGGTGTAACTTTCATGTTTCGCGCATATTCGTCTTCAAGGGCATTTTTTAAATATCTTACATTCTATTTGTGAACTTAGGTACCTCAATATCCAAAACATACATTTTCTATACTGGAACTCTATATCTCTATATTTCTAAATTTCTAGAAAAGCGGTTTTTACGCTACTTGCAGTTTAGAGCAAAGATTTTTTTACCAGATTATAATGAACGCTGGCTGTCGTAAATTTCACTTCTTACCCCTTATCGAACGTAGGAATATTGCTGACTTATGCTATCTTATGAATATAGCGAACGGAACGGTGGACTGTCCAGAGCTGTTAGAGCTGATTGGTCTGCGCACGAACATAGGCTCACTTCGTAAGCCAAAGCTCTTGTATGAACCACTGGTGAGGACGAACTACAGGCAGAACTCGTTCATCTTAAGGGCACGCAAATCATTCAATAACATCCAAGCAAATACTATGTTTATTGATGGCAACGATGAAGTAGATTTAGATTTATTTAATACCTCAACGCGTCTTAACGCTGGTTGAGTAGTTTTTTCTTTGCTTAATTTAATTTGCTGTATTTAATGTAACTTAGTTTGTATTTTCAACCAAATGTGCTGTCTTTTTCCTTTATCGACTGTTAGTATTTAACTTTAGTATCTTTTTCTTATATCTGTGGAAACTTATAATTAGCCGTTAGTTACACACTGTGTTTAGTATTTAGTTACCTAGCTGTTAGTTTTCCCAAAATTATAAAATAAAATAAACTACATAAATAAATAATGCTGCACAATGCACACAACATAATCTAGTCAGACAAGCTCTGCTTAACTTGGGAGACTAGATAATTGATATGCATACAATATTATATAGATTAATATTTTTTATTAAACATAGAAAATGACCTGAACATCCGGAATAAATATAATGTAGATCGTACAAGCATTTGTCCCGAGTCGAGTTTGTCGTGTCATTATGACCTGTGCAGTTTTTTTTTGTATGTTAGACATAAAAATTTGAAAATCCTTCTGTCTGTCTACTTAATACTAGGCTGAAACGACCTTGTGAGATAACGGAATTTAATTTCTAGGTATTTTTTTCTCAATGTTCTTTTCATAAAAACAAAATTCGAACAAAATTTTCCATCATTTAAAAAAATCAAACCAGCCCAGTCGTTCTCAAGTAGGTACCTACTGCGCTTACAAACGAACATCATTTAATTTTTATTTGATTACTAGACTCTGTAGGTTTCGCAAGAGTTTTTCCGGAATAAAATTAGTCTATGTTATTCTAGGTCTAACTAACTACATTTGTAAAAAGCTATCTCAATCCGTTTAGTAGTTTCGGCGTGAAAAGGAAATAAACTTTCACAATTATAATAATAATTTTAATGTGGATGATTATGTCAAAAGATCAATGATATTTAGTTAAAAGGTTCATGATTCATATTATTATGAGCACAAGGATGGATGGTCACCACTTTTGACCTCGGCGCTTCATCAGACCTAGAAATGAATTAGATCATAGAACGTACAGAATGTCCTAAACATGTCATCAGTTGCATCTCGGTACGCATGCGGTGCAAACGATCATTTGAACCAGAGCGAGCGTTAATAAACTTGTGAAAATATTGCGACGAAAACAACGTGTCAACGAGTGTCCGATGTGGTCACTTCGGTGTGGTGCCAGATTGAACTTTTTGCCGCGAGCGAATATTGAATAGAATAGAATAGAATATAATAAGTTTATTTGTAATTCAATACACAAAAATATAAAACAAACATGATTATAAAAAATAAAGGACAAAACAGATTTATGTAATTGAGTCACAAAAAGGACTCTATCTCAGCATGAGTTAATTGTAAGCATGTTACAATCAACGCTGGTCTTCCGATAGAGCCATTTGGTGACGTCACGGAAGATAACACAAGACAGATAAATAACAAAGAATAAAAGACAAGACTATAACAATAAAATAAAAAACTATGACAACGGAAAGCAGTTTTTCTACGTTGATACATAAAATTTAGGCAGAAAAGTAAGTTTGCGTTTTAGTTTGTATACAAAAATTAAAATACAAATGTTAAAAATTGTAAAAGGCGAAATCAAGGAGAAACACATAAATTATTATTGGTCAGTTTATTTTCTTGAACGTTTTGTACTACGGCAGAATATCTATGTATTTATATGTATACTAGCGGACCTTCCTGGCTTCGCACGGTTTTCGTACGGATCCCTAACTTTTTTGAAAATATAATAAAGCCTATGTTTACCGGGGATAGCGTAGCTTCCCAACGGTGAAAGAATTTTTCAAATCGGTCCAGTAGTTTCGGAGCCTATTCATTACAAACAAACAAACAAAAAATCAAACCTTTCCTCTTTATAATATTAGTATAGATTTATAACACCTATAATAATAATTAAGTTTTTTTTGTTATTATAGTGCGTAAGCCCTTGCACTCGGGGTAATAAACCCTAAGAAATTAAATAATATCCCAAAAAAAAAAAAAATTTACCCGCAACCGTACTCTAACGGAAGGTCGCGGGTATAAGTGCCGTCGAAATCGAATTTTTTTGTAATATTATTTAATATCCAATAAAAATTCACAGTTTTAAAGTAAAACTGCTCGGGAAGTATTTAATTTGACTTCTTCGTCATTATACCGACAGAGTCCATTAAAAGCTTTTGAATTCGAGGTAAAGAAAAGATTTCCTGAAAGGTGTTTTCAACAGAAAGATCCCGAGATAAGAACTTTATTTCATTAGCTACACTACTTAGTGCAGGAAAGTTAGATTCATGTTAAAGTTTCCCTGTAGAAATCTACCGACAATGCTGCTTCAGATAGAACTGTGAGGTATCGCAACTTACGGTTCCACTTACGTAATTATTTCTATTTTGTGAACGAGCGAGATACGTGATTGATGAACTTCGGAGAAATTGGGAAGTTGAGTGCCCATTATGTTCAGTGTACAATATGTATTGAACCCTATCCATTTTGTAGATACCTCGGTGAAGGGGCTTAAGTTAAGCTTAGGTATGTGGTTCATGAGCTCTGTGTTTGAGTGGAGATGTTTTCAAAAGTTTCCAAACAATGATCAAGACCCCGCATTTCTTATCGTTCTTGAAATATTATATAATATAGAATTGTAAAGAGCGCCTATCAAATATCTTTTTTTTAAGATATTTGAAATATATCTAATAATAACAGGTGGGATGACGACCTGCGAAAGACTGCAGGTAGATGCTGGATGCGGCAAGCTGAAGACAGGGCGCTATGGCGCTCATTGGGGGAGGCCTATGTCCAGCAGAGGACTGATATAGGCTGATGATGATGATGATGAATTAATTAATTGTGTAGTAAAATTTGTCATGACTCAAATAATCTGATCAAATCATCATAAGCAGTAATAGTCTTAGGTAATAATTTGAATTCCCACAAAAATATACACAACTTCTCATATTTGTGACTGATCTAAGTTAAATAACTAATATTTATTATTTTGAGTGCATTGTCTCTATAATTGATGAGCTAAAGCTGAGTGATCCATTAGTCAGATTACGTTACGCACTATAGGTACCTAATTACCTATACAATGATATCAGACTCTAATTGGTAGGTAATATTAGATAATCTTCTAATCTCTAATTGGTACGTATACATATACCAATATATAGAGGGTTATATTTATCGAATGTTTCTGATACTATTTCATCAGCCATTCATCTTTTTCTACGGGGAGTCACTTTTTAATGTTCCGTACCAAATAAAATAAGTAAATAATGGACAATCCAAGCTAAGCAGAGCTTGTGTTATGGGTACTATGACTCATATACATACTCGCAATAAATACATTACATGAATATATATTTTTTATTACACATAGACACCCGGAACAATTATTTGCAGATCGTACAAACATTTGTCCCAAAGCGGGATCAAACCCACAACCTCTTGTGTCGCAGGTGGGCCATCGCCCACTGCGCCGGTCGTCATCATGTTGCCAACGTGAACCCATTACTAGCCTCCGCGGTCTGTTTGTGTTTCCGTCTGCCAACGGACTGTGGCTATGCTCTTCTCGTTCTCTCATTCGTCTGAACCTTAATAATATGATTGAGAGTGGAAATTATAACAAAGTATGTACGTGTGGTGGCTTAGGATCCGCCACCCCAACTCTCCCCGCGGGGTCCTAAGAAGCGACTAAGGTATATCCACAGGGCGGGCAGCAGCGTCTCCTGCAGAACAATTCTACCACTGAACTGTGAGTCCCCAACCCGCATTGCCCAGCGTGGGGATTATGGGCATTACCAACCCATATGATAAAAGCCAATAAAGCGCTTATCAGGGGAAGGACTGCGTCCAGCAGTGGACCAATATATGCTGTTGAGGTGCGGTGAATTGACGTGTACCTATTTCAAATGCTAGCGGCATTTGAAATAACCAAAATTTTTATGAATAAATATACAAATGCCACCATATCAGACGGTGAATGACTGATGAAAATGGATTTTAAGAAAGGGCGCAGAGCTTTCTTGCCATTTCTCGATGTTCTTTCAAGATTCTAAGACTGGAATAGGTTCCTAAATAAATTGTCCTATTTACTCAAGTAACATTCACAAAGATCACTGCTATGGATAACGTTATAAACCGCTTCTAATCCTCACATACTTCACAATATCTCGAACGTCAGTTAGCGCCAACATCGGACAGGATATAAAGTGGGTTGGTACCAAAATCTCTAGTGCATAATCCATTGCCATTCCGCGAGAATAGAGGAGCCGAAGCCAGGATGGCAGTGGGGATGCCAACGATTTTAATAAATAATTATCCTCCTCGGTGCTTCCCCGGTATAAGCAGATACCGAGCTAATTTGCTACCAGCACACCCGTTTAAGCTGATACAGCTTTGCATTTTCAATGATTTAATTATTCCATGCTGTTTTACGAACTTTGCTCTTTAGAATTCAGCCCAAATTCCTTTAATAAAATGTGACATCATTTCGTGCAAATTTTTGTCGGAATCTTATAGGTTATTGTTTAAACAAAAAAAAAACCTAGATTCTGGTGATTAAGTAGTTATAATAGGCTAGCTTCTGTCCGCGGCTTCGCACGCATTTTTGGAATAAAAATATTAAAATAGCGTAACTGCCAGTTCCAGATATTTCAGATTGCATACAAAAAAATGTGTGCAAAATTTCTTCGGACAAACATTTTCACAACGGCACAAATGAGGCACCTTTATAATATTAGTAGGATAATTATGCTTGAAATTGACAAACACTCAATTACTAAAGATTAATCTATCGGGTATTTATCGCGTATTTATCCTTTTTTATAGAGAGAGTGAGATCAAATAACACTCGAATTTTAATGAAAATAGTTTTCGCCTCTCTTCCTTATCCTGTGCTTAATTCGGCAGCACTGAAGTCGGACACGGTCAGTGTAGTGTGTCGTACTGTGAACTTGGACAATATTGGACATTCCTGTTTATGAAGACGAATAGAGGGTAGTCGTGGATTCTGCCGTCAATTCTCCGTCGAGTGCAGCCCCGTGACCATGATCGTTGTTACGCGATAGAAACGTAGGGGAATATAAAACAAAGGGTGTTAACAAGTCGCGACATTTTATAAAGTCGTAACGCTCAATTATTCAATTATGATAATACTAGCCAACATTTTCACTTTTGTTTGCCACAAATCCTTGACCACCCTATCCGAAATGCCAAGGCACCCTAAACACCCCGTGCAAAGTTTCCAAGCGGGTTTAAACAAAGTATCACAGCCCGCAAACTGGGCTGGGCACTCCCAAAATGTAGAGGCTAATTGCACTAAGATTCCGTCCTTTGCTAATACGATATGTGTAACACGGGCGCGGCTGAAAAACGGTGTGTCCCCGTCACAAATGAGCTCCTACCCTTCACCTTTCTCGACTCTATGTTCACTACAGTAGAGTAGCAATTTCGATGAGACGATTTAAATTTGGGCCGTTCCTATTACAAAGCGCCTTAATGGAAATTGTGAGCCGTGCCCGTGTCGTTACGCGCTGCAAATGTACATAATGTGTCGTCAAAAGGGTGAAATATACTTTAGCTGGCTGTGATTCCGTTCCGAGTGAGCTGGGCTTACCGGCTTTCAAAAGTTTTTCTGGTTTGATTCGCTTCAGACCGGCGAAAGCGACATTTATCCCTCGCAATTGGAGCATGCGAACAATTTGTCATAGGCATTGTCCGAAATTGCCTTTACCGTATTTGAATGTGACTGTCTATGAAAGTGTAATCTATGATTCTCATCAAGGTACGGTACCTTTGACGATTTTGGTTCATAAAGTCATTATCATCAGCCTATTTCAGTCCACTGCTGGACATAGGCCTCCACTAATAAGCGCCATAGCGCCCTTTGTCTTCAGCTTGACGTATCCAGCAAGCGAGATATGGCCAGCCCACTGCCAATTCAGCTTATTAATTTATAAAGCTATGTTGATAACTTTGGTTCTCTGTCCGATGTATATGTTACAAATCCTATCCTTCAGAGTTCATATAATAACAAAAACTTCAAGCGTAATTTAACCTATTAACCAGCATGCAGATCGGATCGAATGAAGGCGACGTTTTCTGAGTTTCAGTTTATTTATTCAAAAACAATTAAAGATAAAAAATTATTAGAGAAAAATAAAATCCAAATCACTCAAAATTACTAGCTGCTGCCCGCGACTTTGCACGCGTTTATGTAGACATTTTCCAGGTCTAGAATTACATCCATGAAAATTTTCAGCTCGATCCGTTCGATTTTTTTACAGACCTTTTTACGGACCTACTCGTATAATTTAAATAAGAAAGACCATCCTTATTGGAGAAAAGAAAATTCCTTCTCTGTCATTAAAAGAAACAAATACTGTGATACCTACCAAATATGACGCTTTTATTAAATTCTAACG
Organism: Eupithecia dodoneata; assembly: GCA_947044415.1. Lineage (NCBI taxonomy): Eukaryota > Metazoa > Arthropoda > Insecta > Lepidoptera > Geometridae > Eupithecia > Eupithecia dodoneata. The sequence continues at coordinate 7,388,273 of OX345665.1, forward strand.
TTTATCAGCTCCAAGTGAAATTCCTTGCAAGGAAATAAAGAAAAAAAGTTTCATGTTTCTGTGTTAAGGAATTTTATTAATGTTGGCAACATCGTTCTCGCTGTTGGTTATTGTTACAACAAAGTTTAATTTCACCTTTCTTGATAAAAGGTGGGCAGCTAAATGAGTAATTTTATCTTGGAACACAGAAAATAAATCAAGGAACATGAACGCACCTTAATAGTTAGATTTAATAAAAGATAAGCCTTGCCTTCTCTAATAAGTATAATGTTCATGAACTTCTAATGAGATCATAAATTAAATAGGCACCTTTGTAATTGGAATAGTTTGACTTTGCAACGGTTCCAAAGTCGTGGTAGCCTAATCTTATTGCCAGCCATCTTCATAATAAATAAATAATGCTGGACAATTCACACAGCATTATCTAGCCCCATGGTAAGCAGAGCTTGTGTTATGGGTACTAGATAATTGATATACATAATACAATACATTGCATAGATAGATAGATATTATATAATGTTGCTATCATAGCTTTAACTCTTCTAAAATAAGTATTTAAAGTTAACTCTATGTAAACTGGTAATGCTCCAAAAGCCTATAGGGGCTACAAGCGGACTTCAGTATGATAAATGTCAAAAAAGCGCCGCATTGCAGGCCGACACACGATGTGCCAACAAGGCTATTAGCAAGAGTATCCTTTATATCCGAGCAATAGAAATATAAGAGATCCTATTCTTAACCGCGATAGGATCTCTTATATTTCTATTGCTCTGAACAGAATATTATCTCTGTAAGCGTACAGAGATAGATCTCTTATATTTCTATTGCTCGGATATATAGGATACTCTTGCTAATAACCTTGTTGGCACATCGAGATAATATTCTGTTCAGAGCAATAGAAATATAAGAGCTTTCTTTTTACGTTATCATTAAAAAAACAAATAAATTCAATGTAACAAATACCTAGGTTAGAAATTAACTTGAATTGGAACTTGGCGCTATGGCGCTCATCAGGGTAGGCCTATGTCCAGCGGACAGCTGGACTAACATAGGCTGATGATGATATTGATTGGAATTTCGATCAATGAATTCATCCCAAAGGTTAGGCTTAATTTTTTTACAGAATTCCGAAATATTCACTGCGTAAAAAAGAAAATGGGATTTCTAATGAGAACGTTGTAGCCAAAAACAGCCAATCTTTGCACCCAAAGAAGTCATTATCTACCATAACATTATGCCATATCAAAATGGACTATCCTACACTATTATTAAGAATCTAGATTTTCTCACAAATGGTAACTGTGAATATATCTTTTAATTTACATAAAAGTCAATCAGACAATGTTATAAAAGGTCATTTTGATATAGCAGTGCTTAAACTATGGCATCGCACAACAAAAGCCCCGGCCATAATAGCGAACTACAGGAAAATTATCCTTTTGTATATGAAAATCCTTTGAAAAGGCAGCCATTTTATGTTTTTTATGCAGACGGTCGACACAAGGATTGCGTAGGAACGGATAGCATCTATTGAGGAAACAATGTCTTTGTTGGCGGACATTTTAATGTTTTTTATCTGGTTTTTGTACTCTAAAAGCCAACCTGAGCCGCAGGTTTTTTTTATTCGATTCAAATCCTTTCTACCGTGTAGGAATTACATACCGGGAGATTTTCCCTAAGATTAGGTAGGTGTACCTATTGCTTTTGTAAAATTAAATCTCTACATATAAATAAGGATAGAATGCATAACAAATATATGTAATGTACATGTACATTGTACTTATTATAAAGGAGAGAGCATCACAGCTAGTGCAATGAAACTGAGTAACTTAATCCCTTTGATCTTTATAGCGTGGCATATTCGTTATTTTAATATGAAATAGTTGCAGCTGCTGAAGTTATTAACAATTTTCGTCAAAAATTTTAGACAAGTTTTAAGAATTTTCGAGTGAGTAAAGTTTCTCGATAAATATTTTTGCGGAGACTTGTTATACCTAGTTATAAACAAATAAATCATACCTAACGGGTTACTATGGCGCTCATTAGGGGAGGCCTATGGACTATTATACATTGATGATGATGATAAAATTTTACCTTGTCTCAGTTTGAATATTATTATTATACCTACGAGTAAGCTAGTAGTATCAAGCTACCATTTCTACCTTCCACTTTTCTCTATTTTAGCAATTTTCTAGAAACAATTTCTTTATAAGTAGGTTTAAATTAAATTACCGATACGATAAAATGTTTTAATACCGTATTTAATAATAATGTCGTTGAATAAGCAAAATTACGACCTCCGTTTATACACCTCGGGGAAAACTACTAAACAGTTCCAGCCTAATTGATTAAACATGGGCAAATATTTGCTCTACCTGACGTGACACGTTTCGCATGTTGTGTGTTTTTACATTTGGGCCTTACTAAGCACATTTGTATGTCTTTTTAAACAACTTCAAAAAAGGTGGAGGCTATTACGTTCGGCTTAATGTATGTTTGTATGAATTTTCGCCTTCTATCCGTCAATTTTAGACCGATTTTAATTATTTATGTTTTTGTACAGTGAATAATTCCCGAGATAATCCGATAAAAATGTTTTTCTCGGGGTTTAGCATTCGTTCCGCAAAACTTAAAAGACAGGTAATTTAAATCCGTCAAATTAATAATATTGAAAATAAATAATAGTTTAATCATCATCCGCTGCCTGATTTTACCCAATGCTGTGTTATTATTATTACACAGAGCAGCCAATAGGCCAAAAGAGCGGCCTATTGGTGGCTCTTTTGGCTTCCCTAATTTGTGTCATCCTCCACGGTCCTTTGCTAATAATATTTTATTTATAAAATATACAGAAGTTTAACATAACAAATCCGTATAGTTAATGCCAACAGAACATAGAAAAACACTTTAAGGTTGAGCAACATTTATATTGCAAGTACCTACGCAACTTGTTCTATAGTCAATTTTAAAATTCAATTCCCAATAGTAAAACAGTGGAACAGTATCAGTGGCTTGCAGTGTACGTACGGGCACCTGAGACCTAAAGTATTCATAAGCCTGAGGACGTCAAGAAGTAGACTATACTTGGTGGTGATAGAGCTGTGACACATGAGTAACGATAAACGTTTAACTAGCTTTAATATTTTTATTATACTTATTTAATTTTCGTGCTTTGTTTTTTATGCGAGAAGATCTTCCCAGTGGGACAGTAACGGTGAAATTATAAATAGAATAATAAAAAAAAAAATCAAATGCTTTTCAAGAATCAAGGATAATTTCATTCGTCGAATCATTACGTTGTGTATTTATTTTATTTTCACGGTGGTTATACTAAGTTATGGTTAGTTAGGCATCTGTTTTTAGAAATTATCATATAAGACGATTGCACGTTAACCGACGTTTTTATATAAAAAATAAATGTTTATACGTTATACGTCAATTTTTATCGACAAAGGTGCTAATGTCCCGATTATCCTTCGAAGAACACCACCCATAGAATACAAAATCATAGTTAAATAGAAATGCTTATCCGTATGGCATCCCTTACTATAAAACAATAATAAACTATGTTTCCTGATAGCATATTAGTACCTACCATAGACAACTACTTAATACTTACGTACTTGCGTAGGTACTTTGTAAAGTTTATTTTATTTATTGGGGTCACCAGAGATTTATGTATTTATAGAATAATAGTTAGCTCTATAAAATATAATGAGGTATTTGAGATGTGGTATTATCATTTATTTACTATATAAATTACAGGTAGCTAAAACGAGCACATGCCAATTTACCCCTGAGTCAGTGAAGAAAATTACAAATTCTGTTATTTATTCAATAGGTATAAAACGTGACGGAAACGTTAATACTGTAACGTTTAACCGCAACAGCTATTTCAAGTTTCCGTTATTCACCTTCCCCTCTCTACCACACTGACAGTGTAAGGAGTCGTCACTAGAGGTCGACGGGTCAGCTGAAAGCTGGGGTTGGGGGTGAGGGTACACCCCCGTTGTCATAGCAACCGCGCCCCACAACACGCCGTGGCGGCGCCGACCGTACTATACTAACAAACTTGATGTATATTTTATATTGTTGGTTGTAACTTGAATTGCATGGGATAGTGTGTAGGGGGAGAGCTAGGCTAATAAAATAGAGTTCGGGGCCATCCCTTTCAATCGGAAATATTTCTACGGTTTTATTGAATTGGAATTGTTTCTATCGGCAAAAAAGGGTTGGAAAATAATAATAAGCAAATCAGGTGTTTTTATAAGGTAAACTATTACTTTACGTGAAAACTGTAAGAACAAACTTTTCGTTAAGTTTGTTTTTACAGTTTTCAGTAAGTAGGTTAATAAACCTCTTTTACACCACTATTCCTCGAAAACGGTATCTTTGCTACTAGAAACAATGAGAAAAAGATTTTTATTCGGTTAGTTCTTAGTATATGGGCATTTAGTTTGTAATTAAGTTAGTTATAACTAGTCGTAAGATATTCACAATTCTAGAAGAGCTCAGTGATTTATTGTACAGTCAAAATATTAAACGTAAGAGTATCGCAAACCAAAAAATAACATTCCAGGACAACGTATATGCACTGACAGATTTACCCCTAAAGAGTTCGGAAATAAGATCCCTAACATCTTCATACAAGTATATCTTAGTAAGAGTTAGGTATCATTATCCTCTGATCCCAAAGTTTAATCCGAAGTACGTACACACTGATACATTTATACCTTAAGATCAATTTGTTTGTTAAATAAATTTAATTAATTTAACGAAATTATGATAATCACGTACCCACTTTGTAGCCTTTTCTGAAATAAAACTTATTTTATTTATTATTTAATAACGGAACGTTTAACAAAAGTCAATTTATCCTAGCTTTCTTGTTGAATAAAGAATTATTTTATGTACCTAATTTTTTATAATAATTTAACAAATGCATTTTCATGATACTTTGTCTAAATATTCTTAGATATTACCCCAGCAAAAACACGTAGGAAAGTAGGTACTTCCCTGTTTACGCCATTGAAATGTTTAATATGCGCATGGGAAATGTAGCTCGCTTTAATATTTAAAAAGCGCATACACGTGTAGCGACTGGGGTTGCCAGATGCGGGGTTTTAGCACAGATTAAATAATGATGCTGTAATTCTAAAAAGTTTTCGGTCAAAGCGGAGTGACTTCACACACACAGGTTTTATTTGGCAATATAAAGTGGTAGTTTCTGCCCGTGGCTTTGCACGCGTTGTTTCTATGGAAACTTTTGAAGGCTATTTCTATCCCATGGGACTTACTGGTGCGATAAAAAGCCTGAAAATAAATAAATAATGCTGGACAAATAACACAGCATTATCTGGCCCCTATGTTATATTCCAGGCCCATAAATACTTGTATGCAAAATTCCTACCCGCTCTGTTCAGTAGTTTTGTCGGGATTACTACCATCCATCCATCCATCCATCTAATCATCCAAACTTTCGCACATATGCTTCGAGCCTAGCTAGACTTTAGGTTTACCTTTTTTGAATATCAGAACAAAGACATGAAAACGAACAAAACGTTATTTTAAAATGAAGGAGGCAACACTTTAAGTATACCTACTACAAGCTATTTTCAAATATGACCAAGAGAATCAATACTTTGTATTATTAGTTGATGAGTCGATTTAACTTTGTTATATGTAGAAACAGACGTTGGTGTTTTCATTTGTACCTAAATATCCATTAGAATGTTGTATAAATCGAATAAGACTGGAATTCGTTCCTTTTCACTCACTGCTTTTATTGCTTTCTTCATGGGATTTTTACCATAAAAAAAGAAATAATTTCTTATTATCCGGACTTATTTTACTTAAAACCTTACGAGGACTATACCAAATATTTAGTTTAAAAAATGTTCTAGGGTATCTGTCTCATCATTCTCAAGTATTCAATGCGTTAACCATAGATTTGGTTTAAAAATAATACAAAGCCAAAAATAAAAATAAGTGCATGGTATCACAGAACAGCAAAACATTTAAATTATTTTGTGTGAAGATTTTATTAGAGGTTTAATCTTTATTTCTCGTAGTTCTACCATCTGATGAGGAGAGTCGTCAAACTATTCCGGGGCAACCCACACCTATCGCGTTCTACCCTATAATTTATCCGCCAATTATAAGTGAGGCGTGATATTAACTCATCAAGGTGATTAGTGCACACCTGAGTTCGAACCCACGCTTAGGGAGGTTCACTTAGTTCCATATCAGATGGCGGGGAGGTAATGCGCTTAGCGTATGGCAACACTTAATCTAGTGCCAACGAGGTGGACGCTGGACATGTTTTTTATTTCAGATTTATTTTGATATTTTACATTTAAAAATATAAAAGCAGGATGAAGCCTGAACAAGCTAATTTCAGAAAAAAAAACCCGTCTTCGTTTTTATTTTATACCTACTATCTGACCACAATGTAATGACAATGTTTATCATCTATGTAATGTATTTTTCAAAAGTATACAGTTTATATACAGACTTGTGGGCAAAGACCACCACAGAGTGGAGCCCACCCAACGCTAAGAGGCGACGTGGAAGGCCCAGGATGAGATGGCGCGACGAGCTCGAGGTACATCTTCCATCGTGGCCTGTTGCAGCGTTGGATCGCGAGGAGTGGAAGGAGAAAAGGGAGGCCTTTGCCCAGCAGTGGGACAATAATGGCTTAAAATAAAAAAAAATTAATAATACAGTTTTTACAATACAAACATAATAGATAATGACGAGATAAAATATGAACATAATATTATAATGGATAATGACGATATAAATTTATATGATGCTTAGTTTTGGATGGTCAACATCAAACAGTATAAAGTAGTTATCCTTCCACGTTTTATGGGAACATGAGCGTTTTGTTTAACCTTAAATCCCCTTGCACATTTTGCACAATGGTGCCTACGCACAATATGGTACAACATTTTGATGCGACAACTTCGGGATGATTTTCTATAAAACTGCAAAAGAATCGACCAAATCGGTTCATAAATGACTGAGAAATCGACAAGCATACATAAAAAAGATCCCTCCCCCTTTTTTCGAAGTCGATTAAAAACTGGGTTATTTCTTAATGAGCTTTAAAATAATATAGCTATGTCAAAAGTGGAATAACTGGGAGTAAGTAGAGGAATTAGTACTTATTCCAAATTAGGGTCAATTTAATTATAGAAAATATGATTATATTAAAAAGTACGATGTTTATTTGTTCTTCCGTGAAAAACCAATAAAACAGAAATATCTAAGAGAGCTTTATCAATAAGAAGCAATTGTGTTATTGAACAGCAAATATTTTCTGCAGATTTCCCGAGATAGCAAGAACCTTTCAATTCTGCTTTGAAACCTGAACGCGTTTAAATCTTATTGGGAAAAATAAAATAGAAATATTTACGAACGCGCACGGCTTCATTTGTATATTTATCTCCATCGAGAATAATCATAAAAATATAAAAACCGCTGCTCGTTAGTCGGGGAAAAATTGGGAAAAAATTTTTAGAAGATAAGTTCATGGGGTCATTGAGAAAAATAAATCAATAAGAAGGGACTTAAGAGACAGCAAGTTTGATGTACAAACCCTAGTTTGGCAGAACGCAACATGATGGCATTGTGTCGGTACCAGGTCGAGGAGTTTGTGAATTTTCTCTTGGAAATGTTACGTCAAGAGAAAATTCAAAATTTTCCAAACACATAGGGCGCGATTAAATCTCCTAAAAAGTTGTAAGTAAGTAGGTACAATCTTCATAGAGATCGAGATAGATCTCTAGTGTTAGCGGATCTAAGGATTAAGTATTTGACTATTGTGAAAGTTTAGTTTCGTCAAGCGCGTAATCCGAAACAAGTAGGTACTACTCAAACACGAACAAGACAAGAAACCTGTTCTAATTTAGATAATTCGCCCGTAGACTTGTACCTACTATAAGATAGTGAGGATACCTGTAGGAAGGTAGCGTACAAGCCTCGAATATCAATGAAGGAGGGCCTGACGTTAGCAACACGAGTTGCGAGCTGGTTGCCCAAAGTGCTAGGTATATCAAAGGCAATTGATCGTAGTGCGATAGTTTTTACAAAATTACGTAACCGTCTAAAATGTAAGAGAAGTACTTACTCCACAGCAGCCGCACTCGATTTTACGGATAGGTGCGCAATGTTGCATACTATTTCCTATAAATATTGCGAGACTGCGGCAAGTGCGGCTACTGATATGCGGACAGGGGCTGAAAGGCAATTAACTGTCTTTGATAGTCCCACATCATTTTTTAGTGATGTTGTTGTGTTTTGATTTTTCCAGTTACCACGAGAGTGAGTCAGCGGGCATCAGCTAGTTTTAAATGTCATTAAAAAAAATAAAAAAATAAGTTGTCTATTTGGTTTTCGGTTGTAGTGCCATAAAATAACTTGTGATGTTTTATGATTTTATATTCAATAAATTATAATTTGATACAATTCACTTCAAAAAAGTGTTACGAGCATTCAAAGTCAAAAATCTATGTAAAGTTATAAATCGTGAAAACTTCTAAATTCATTAAAAAATTACAGTAATATTGAATTTCATTTTCTTTGAAAAATATTCAGTAATTACGTATTCGAACAAAATGCTACACGACATAAATTATTGAGGTCGACAAACTAAGAGATAATTGTCTGCTAGGGTCATGATTGAGGAGACGCTTTTATATATTTTGTTCTTCTGAATGAATTTAAATAACTAAATAAGTTCAAAATTATTTTATGTCCGTATTCGAATTCAATTTACTTTTGTTATTTATTCCAAAAACAATGTTTCTTGCTTAAAGAGAGAAGTCGGCCAATTTTAGATTTAATTTAATAAGGTAGGTATGAGAGAGATTTTACTAATGACCACCCAGCAGCTAGGTACCTTTCCTAGAAATATATTCTACCTCAATAAATAGACATTTTAAGCCCTTTCCCTTCTCTCTGGTAAGAGCCATTAATTGTGTATTCAATTATCCAAGAAAGCCTTATTTTGTTGGAGCCTATATTTTGATCGCAAGAGGTACATTGGGGCTGTATAACGATACGTTGAGACCCTAATTGAGGCCATTAAAAGCCGGAGTAACAAATTCTATAGAGTTAAGTAAACGCCGACCACACGCACAGTAAATTAGACCGTAGTTTTCCATATTGCTTATTCATAGCTAAATACCTACTGAATTACCAAGAAATTTGGGTAGGTGAAACTAATTTGGTTCTGCAGGATTATTTTATCAAATAAACAATATTATTGCTGATGCTGATGCCATCCTCCATTCTAATTCTGAACCTATATATAGACACTATATACACTAGAGAAACGTCACCAGCGAATATTGTTGGTCTCAAGTTGCAAGTATACCAGAATATAGTGGGTGAGGGTAGGTTGCTTGCTTTGCTAGTGATGATAAGGAAATTTAAATACCAGTACTTTGGTTTGGTGAGTGAAAGTTCGATAAATGATTCATGGAATGGAATGCCATTTTATTGTTTTGTGGTAGTGTTGTTCAATGTTTCCCGTAAAACCCTACACATTTCTACTGCATTCATGGATAGTATTCTTTTTACTAGCTTTTACAGTTTTAATTAGGTGGCTCATTAAAATTGTTTTTGTTTTATCCTTCCAGAGCCAGTAGAGTATTAAATCTTTGTACCTCATGCTTGCCTTTGTTAGAAAACATCGGGTTCTAATAATGGACGCTAGTAATTTCCAGAATTTCCATGTCATTTCGCTAAAGTCAACAGAACGAAGATACCTACCTACCATTATAACTAGTTTGTTGAACGAGCGATAGGCTTAATGTATTGACATAGTTACGACCCGTTTAGTAATTATGGTAAAATGATGGTTAAAATGTACCTAGCTATATAGCATAGTACGGTGTTGTATATTCTGTGGCTTGGTGCTTTTTTCTTTTCGCGGAATCGACATGATCAACAATTTCTACTGAGTGATGCGGCAATAAAAATATTTCGGTTGGTTTAAGATATAATTAGCATCAAATAAATCATCCCAAAAATCACCCCGCCGAAATCTAACATATTTGGGATTTTATTTCATTTCTTAGAGATTACCCAAGTGCAAGGACTTACCCACTATAATAATTTATTTACAAAATTCGTCCTGCAACCAATATAGGCTTTTGAGGTGAGGAGGTGGGAAATATTTATTTTGGTTTTAATTATTAGTTTGTAATACATGACTGACATTGACAAAGACTCAATGTTCTGAATGATTTTTTATTTTAATAAAAGAGAAAATGTTTTTATAACGGGGAAAAAAGAGTTTTGTGAGCCATATTTGAGACGATTGAGAAGATGTCTGGCAGATGGTATACCAGGGACGGAAATACATAGGTTACTTTTTATTCCAGAAAAGAGCGTGCGTAGCCGCGTGTAGGGGCTAATATTTATATGTTTTTATTTCCAAAATAAGTGAATTGTGACAATACTGCAGCCAATTACACAAACCTATTTCACGAATCCATGTTGTTTTGCACGTAGATTTACGACTGTTGTGTTTTTAGATAAAAACATACAAACAACACATCCCCGCTACAAAAGTAACAAATGGCCGTATAAAAATAAATCGCGAAATGTATTCTATATCTGCCAACACTTTTTACCTCAAATACGGTCATCCATTAGTTCACATTAACTGAGATGGATGTAGCAATACGCTGTATTGGTGCATGGAATGTGATTGGTGCAGAGGGGATTTTTCATAACGACAACACACGTTCTGAGGACTCTCATAATAATAGCCAGTTTCTTTAAAATCATGATTATTATCTTTCATGATCTTTATAGCTTGTTTACGTGAAAATATAAGAATTAGGCTTACTAGCTTCTGCTGTTTATCTGAGCAGAAACTTAAGCTATAGATATGATATGAAACAGACAGACCTTCCTACCAAATTTCTTTAAAATCCGTTGAGCCGTTTAGGCGTGAAACATAACAGACAGACATACAGAATCATTTTCGCTTTTATTATATTGATATGGATGTATAATGTAAATGTATACGTTATTTGCTTGATCCTAATATTATAAATGCGAAAGTTTGGTATTTTTTTTATTTGCTTTGGGTGGCTTTGGTATCACGGCGGCCATGATACTGTGATCGCCACAAAAAATTTGGATGATCAGATATTTGGATGTTTGATACCCACCTCTTTACGCGAAAACTACTGAACGGATTGGGCTAGAATTCGAAATCGAAAACAGCTCGGACTACTAGTTTATAATATCGTTTTAGATACTACGAGAATTTCTTCACTGCTGCGCTGGGGCTTAATATGAAAAGAGCGTGTTCCGGCACGGATCCCTAAAATAACAAAGTTACTTAACATTAACTTCCTAACGTTTTCCAGTAAAAGCTTTAGTAGTTTTCCCTAGCTCGTATAACTTTGTATTGTTTTACCCATAAAGTTTCCACATGAAACATAAAATATCGCATGTGTTTTCCATTTTTTCCACTTTTATCGTAGGTACGTCAAAGCACTGGAGACATTTGATGCGTGCCGCACGCAAAATCTTAAAAATCTTTTGTTATTTCTATTCACGCAACAAAAATAATAACCGATTTTGTTTATGGTCGTAAAATATTAGCTTTGTTCGCGATAAGAGTTTTAATAGGGCCTAATAGGTGGTAGAACCTTCGTACGATATTGGCTGAAGGTTGAAAATTTTACCATTTTCAGAGTTATAGACCGAAAGGAAAATCCAAACCGGGTAAAAGTAACCAAAAACCGTGTGTTACGTTTTTAGAAACATGTTTTCTACGTAGCTTAATGTATAAAAAGTGGAAGGGGGTTAGAGAGGCCTTTGACCTCTAGTGAAACGGACACGGAACGACCACAGGAATTAATAATTACGTTTTTTTAACCGATTTCGAAATAAGGAGATTCTCTATTGGGCTGTACGTTTTTTTATGTACCTATGTTTGTCGGTATCTTCTTCAATTATGAACAGATTTTAATAACTATTTAGTTTTTATTTATAAATAATTTCGGGGTGTTCCCAGTAAAAATTTAATCCTAATAGATTAGTAGGTATTTATCACGAAAAACTTAAAAACAGTGTAAAATAAAGAGATGCGATGTCATTTTTCATTTAATTCAAAACAATCAAATTATTCAAGAATGCAATTGGTGAGATTACCGAAATACTTAATAGCAGTGTTATAGCTGCCTAATACTAAATACATAAATCATTTGCAATAGCTAAGTACCGTAGTGTCACCGGAAATTGAGCAAGAGCGCACGGGTCGGCGCGCGCGCAGGAAATGAAATCGCGTCCGTCGAATGCGCCCGACATGCCTATTGCTCTATTGTAGCGATGCGCAGTTGCTTTATTGTTGCGCTGATTTGTGCCCTCATTCTGCATACAATCGACGAATCAAAATGTACTGTACAATGTCCTGTACATTTAGGTAAGTGGACGGTGGGTACCATTATTCAATTTAAGTTCTATAGGTATATGAGTTCTGTGTGGGCTACCTTTGGCCTACTACGTAAGACATTAAAGGCTAAAAAAACTGGGGAAATCAAAAAACTTACGACAGATCTTGCTCGTTTCCTAGATTTGAAAGATGTTACTCAGATTTCCTCCCCTCTACAACTACACTTTACAGTAACACAGTACATATAAGCTCCAAAAAAACATGTGAGCAATAATTAAAAAAGTTACACGAGTATTTAAATTCCCTTACAATTAAAATCATCGGTGTATCGTGACCGCGAGACTATAAAGAAATCACCCGCCTTCCTAATCAGCATAACAGTAACAAATAGCGAGAAAACGAAATGAGTGCTCCGCAAATGATTAAAATCACTAATTAATTCAGAAGTATTTTTCCACTGGGCATTGCCACAAGAATATGATACTCAGGGGCCGCAGCGTGGCCTACCCGAGCTACGGTCTGAAGTCAGAGCAAAGATAGATTCTCCCTTAAATATTCCCAAGAGCTTGCAGATTCCTTGTTTGGGATATGTCATTATAGTTCTCATCATCCTCATCAACCTATGTTAGTCCATTATCAGTTATGTGAGACTTGAAATATTTGTTCTACATTTGCTATACCTATTGAATTATATTTTGTAAATATTTACCAATTTATCCCTCAACTGTGGACCATTTTGATAATTCTTTTGCTGGTCTAAAGTGAATCATACCAAGGTGGTCACATAATAATTTATTCCCGAGTGATCTGTCGTATTATACCTGCACTTGCTCTTATTATATAAGTCAAAGAGGATATATATATCCCAACGACCAGTTTTATCATACAACCGGTAAAATTGCAAGCTTTCTGTGGAGCACAAGCATAATACTCAACGCTATTTCGATGAATCCGACGCATGCGCTTCGAAATCGCTAACTTCTAATTACGGAATGCTTCGATGCGTAAAACATTTTTACCTGTTAGTAAATAATTTTATACAGTTATGATAGGTATACAATTTTTTTATATATTTTAATGTAAACCAGAGTTATCGACCTGTGAAATTACGTGTACCCGATTCGAATTTATAGTTTCTGATGAAATTTTCACGCGGATTACAAAAGCTATATAAATGAAAGTAAGATTTGTTTATGCTTTCTAATTAGTTGGAATAGAAAGATAGCTGTAACAAAATAAAGCCATTTTGCAGCTTTGTTGCGATGGAATGTACAGGGTCAAAAAAGTACAGGGTCTAAGTGAAGTTTTTCAGTTGAAGCTAAATAGCAAATTGGATTCTCTAGAACAGCGTTGTATTTTACGCAGGAAATCTCCAAGATCGTAAATTCATAACTCTTCAACCATTCCTCAATTCAACCATGCACTTTGCACTTCCCCGGTCCAGTTATCACGCTATTCCGGGATAATACATACAATGCTGGATATAGGTTCTATTTGCTCCTAGTTGCCCATATATGATTTCCCTACCTTACGTAATCTGTATGATGGTATGTGTAACTTGTTCTTGGTTCTTGTATTTCTATTGTGAACATCACATTTTAAGTTGGAACAATGCTATTTATTGCTGGCCTATAGGTAAATAAATAAATAATGCTGGACAATTCACACAGCATTATCTAGCCCCATGGTAAGCAGAGCTTGTGTTATGGGTACTAGATAACTGATATACATAATACAATATAGGTAGGTATTATGTTCAGATAGCTCGCAATTTATCATAGCAATTACGTTGCTAAATAAACGTAACGTGAGCAATGAAAACAAGTAGGTTTTACAAGCCGGGTTTATCGCAAATGTTTCAAAATACCTTGCAACAATGTTCTTTTTGCCATTACGAATTCTTGTGCTATTTTGTAAATCGACTCGTTTCTTCGCAAACAATTTGACACACTTTACTGGAACTCTCAAGGAACACAAAAGCATTTACATTTTTCAGTTACGTTACGTCCGCTTGTAATTAAAATGCCTGGTGACGTTCGAATAATTGGGTTGGTTGCCTTAATATGAACGCTATTACCCCAGATTGTTAGACGTTCTAATGGTGGGTGCATACTTGGAGGAAGGTAGGTACAGTGACGTTCATCGTTAGCTTACCTACGTGTATGTTACACGTAGTTAGCATCGTCGGCTGACCCCTCTACTACGTTTGAAGTCAATTTCAATATAGTCGTTAGATCATAAGTATTTTAGAGCTAGAATAATTTGGGCAAATAAATATAGCAAGGGTCCTTTTATAAACAAACAGCGAATTTAATTATGTAAAACCAGAACTGATGTCATTACGAGACTTGGAACCTGCCAGGAGGATCAGCTAACGATGGACGCCACTGTGTACGAGTGTTTTCTGTACATAGTTTTCTATTTAGTGCAATAAAGAATTTTCTATCTATCTTTCTATCTATGTAAGAAGGTAGGTACGTTGTTATTAATTGTAAAATGATACTTGTAACGTATTTAGGTAATCGTACAGTGATTAATGTGTCTATAGGTCTATATAATCGTACAGTGATTAATGTGTCTATATGCATCAATCTAGGTACATTAAACTAAGATGTAATGATTGGAGTTTACAATAGCTATGATTGAAAACCATTCAATAATATTCGTATTTTCCGATCATGAATGGAATCTAAAATGTCCAGCCGTGGACTAACATAGGCTGATGATGAATGGAATCTAAAATAGATGCACGCTAAAAAAGAGACTTGTTTGTCATCATTGTCAACAATGGTAGTGAAAAACGTTGGCTGTTATCTCATTGACTTTCTGCGCGCAAAGCTTTAGAAGTCGAGAACCGTTTTAGCCCGGAGCACGAGGTACGCAAAGCACTACGTCGATAGCCATAATTGTCCCGATTGCCCGACCGTGTAGTAAAATGTGAAAAAATGTTGGCTACCGCTAACTTACAGCCAGCATGCGAGAAGGACACGCAAGCCGCGCCCGTTCCATTCCACTTCACGTTTTATAACAGAAATAACTTGGGATTCTTACCGATCTCTTATAAAAAGGGTTCATTTTTTAACTGTTTCGATCAATACGTTGGAGCTTGTTAATAAATTTGGTATTTCAATTATTGACTAATTTTTTATATTCTGTTCAAATAGCATAACGTGTTTACAATCAGTACCACTTAGTTATTATTTTGATTATTTTATTGAGTATTGCGTATGATTACACAGTGGGATTTATGTATTGGCGTCCCTACATGTACCTACTGTGTATTATATCTACATTATGATACAACACAATCTAGCGATCTCTAGGGATTTATGTAGTCACGAATCATGACTCATTATTGTAAAAATATAAACGCTTTTTATGTACATAGGTAACTAATTATGATTTCATTGCTAAAATTTGGAATTCTATACATGCGAACGCTGAACGTGCCTACATTTATATTAAAAAGGTAATCCTTTGTACAGCTTAGCTAAATATAATAATAATAAACAAAAACAGCAATAGACCGCACCGAGTGGAAAAATTTGGGGGAGGCCTTTGCCCAGCAGTGGGACGAATCAGGCTAATATAAAAATAATAAATAATAACAGCTTAAATCACGAAAGTTAATAATTAGCTTCCGTGCAATACCTGCTCCCGCTAATCAGAAACTCCAAATTTCAATAAAAGCGATCATCGCGTAATTGTACAGTGTATATTCACCCTAAATATTCTGGAATATGAAAAAGGTTATTATTTTTTGCAAAAAGTATCACATTTCGTTGACATACCTAAATCAGCGTAAATATAGAATTAATGTAAAAAGCAAGAGTGAAACCCAGTTCCGCGCACCTTTGTTTGGCTGCCCACCCCGGCAAGTTTTCACTCCGTGAAGGAAATGCGTCGCTCTACATTAGGCAAATAAAGTAGGCTACATCCGCACCACCGCACCCCTCGGTGACAAAGAATCACTTGCTCTGGAAGAGCCATTTTAAAGCTTTTATTTTTCGTCTGCACCTTGGTCGAATATAATAAATGAGAATATAATATATGTATGTATTAAGATCGAGGACACTCGTAAGTAGCATAATTTTATTGTTTTGAAAAACCTTAAACCAACTTCAATATTTAAACTGTTTTTAAAGTTTTGCGGGGTAAAAATCAGTCCCTATGCAAAAGAATCATCATAATCAGTGCATTATGGACAGAGTAGGTAATCGACGAACACAGGTACAAAAACATTCACAGCCAAGCATAAAACCTCCTTTTTTAAGTCTGTTAAAAATTGGCTATTCCTCTGCATGGGTTGGTTTAGCTTAGGGTGCCAGCAAACAACCTACGCTGGTCTTCCGTTACATAAACCGTGTTGGAGTAGGTACCTACTGTACCACTAGACGGTTTTGTCTTAGTGTATTATCATTTACTTATATGATAAATGATAATACACTAAGGCAAAACCGCCCTCACCATTCACTGTTATAATTATTTATGTGGTGGGTTAAATAAAATCAATAAAATGTACATATTCCTAAGTGGAATGGAGTGGACGAGAGTGGCACAAAACCATAAAAAATGGCGCCACAGAGTGGAAGATAGATAGATAGCTATATGATACTTAGCAGGTGTTCACGGGCTAGATTAGAATTACAAATTGGAGAGGAATCCGCTAAATGAAATCAAAATTATACATCTAGTGGATTCCCTCGTTAGCCGTTTTGAAAAACACTTTGTAATTAAATAAACGATACTGGACGGATAGATAATGAACTAAACTTAAAGTAGAGTGTTTTTCACGAAAAAAGTCCCGCGCAAATTCGATTTTTTTTTAATTTACTAATTTCATTCATTAGAACATCCTCCAGCGCTGCGTCTAGGTGACTTGTTTCATGAAAAGCACTATAATGATTACAAAATACTCACCAATGACTTCGTTCAGTAGGTTTGTCTTCAGCAAGCTCGCTTGTTGCACGTTCCAGTTATATTACATCAATGTATACTTAAAACGTTCAAATATGAATAACGCTCGTATAAATGTAAATATAAGGAATATATTAAATATACAGGCACTGCAATGATATGTATTTGTTTGATAATTTTTTTCCTAAGCTAAAACATCGGGATTTCTTGTAAATCGCGTGGAATTCACTGCATATTTATTGTGATGCAAAGTGGTTCAAACACACGCTTGCACATTGTTTTCATACCGCAGTTTCTACCACAATCCATTGAAAGTAAGTCACAACAGCACTCTTGAGTCCATAGTTTTGTTATCACTGTCCACATTCACTATTTTTACTTTATTTTCACAGTATTTGATCAAGTTATGGCCGCTAGATGTTAGGTTGGTTAGATTGCAAAACTGCCTACAAAACAATAATTGTATCAAGTCTATTCGATGGAAATAACTAGCCAGTGAAATGAGAAGAGTTTAAAGTTTGTCTAAATAGGGGTTTACGGGTGTTTTTAGTGAGAAAAGTGCTAAATTAGGGTGGAATGTTTCGCAGTGGTTTTCTAAGCGTGGTTGAATGTCAGCGATGTCATTTTCCGCACATGCGCTCTATAGGGAATGTTTGACATTTAGGAAAGGGAGGGCCGAGTCGATAAAACAGAGTACACGGAACTTGGTACAGTCACAAAATAACTATACCACGTTTTCTGGTAGGTAGTAGAGTACGATGAAAGTTTACTTGACGAAATTAAAGCCTTTTTAACCGGCGAAAGGAAAAATAAAAGAGGAGGAGGTTCATGTACACAATGGTTATATGTTCAACGTATGAGCACAATGCTGAATCTACTGCCTGTTATTATTAATTTATTATGTTGTATTATATCTAGTTTAGGTTAAGAAATTTATAGGCAATAAATGATTTTATTATTATTAATAAACTAACATATTATGACAATTAAAATCTAACATATTATGTTTACTTTAACGACAGGTACTTAATTAAAATAAAAAACTTTAAAACTTGCAACTGGTATCTAAAATCCGAAGTTGGGAGCCCTCGCAACATATAAGATTTATCTTAGTAAGAGCGAGGATGTATCTAGTTTTAATATAATTTGCGGCTAATAAATCTATGCTATGATTATGTATTTTTCTGCTATTAGTATATTTGCTCGTAAGATGGCTAAAAGCATAGACAACTGCTACAATAGCTTCGTAGAATAGGCGGGATTCTTAAGCAGTCGTCGTAGCACTTTGCTACGAACCTCTACGAGTTGTAGAACTATACCAAAACGACTAATTTCAAGGTTCTTGCCGTAAGTTAATACTTACACACTACACCCATATTTCAAATCTTAGAAAAAACTCAGTTTAAAATAATTAAGTGTGTTTTAAAAACCATAAACCTAATTAAAATTTCTATACAGTGAAAATGGATTTGGGAGAAACGCTTCGATAGCGCGATTCCATAGTTTGAAGTGGCGACTTAATATACCTAGTTCGTCTAATTTAGTTAGATGTGATGGGTGATGGATAAAACATGGATAACAACGACAAATGAAAATACTCTTTGTTTACGCCCGTTTCCATGGAAACCATTTGCTAGGTGTGATATGAAAATTATCATGACACGTTTTACGGCGCTCATATAAATTCCTCGAGCATCAAAATTTTATGGGAACAAAATAAACAAGGAAATAATCAACAAAATCTAATGAGAATTGGCGACGATATCACCAAAATTGTGTTTATTCTAAAGAAATATTTTATTTTTTCAGCTTGACATGACGGGATGAATACAATCCCTCGGGAATATTTATATGAGACCAATAGGAATTGATTTTTTAAAATCGGTCCATAATGGACGGAGAATTCGATGAAAATTGTATTAAAAAAAAACATACCGGCGAACAAAGAACCTGAAGCCAGTAAAAAAGTTTGACATTGTGCATGTGACATTCTACGATTACAATCAAACATGAACTCTACTATTATCCTTCATATAGCTATTTTAGTATGCATGGCGTGCCTTTTCACTACATTTCTTTTATTTTTTCGAACCATTTCATTTCTAAACATTACTATAGTCAAGTTAACACTGAAACCTGGTAGGTATCGAAAACAGGAAAATTAAACACGCACGCACGTGGACATTTTCAGGGAGGCCAGATACATGCCGGGGATCGATAGTTACATTTTGTAGCGTCGTCATGTATTTGAGGTTTCCTGCCTATGTCCAGCAGTGGACGATTATGAACTGATATGATGATAAGTAGGAAATTGATTTATAGAAAAGACTACGAAATGAAGACACATTTCGTAGTCATTTCTAGAAATCAATTTCCTACTCCTATCTCTTTAGATACTTCTTCTATTATTATCTGCATTCGTTTTATAAAAACACTACTTTCTGCACGCGGCTTCGCACGCGTTGTTCCTATAGAAACGTTTTAAGGTTATTTTTATCCCATGGAACTACACATTTACAGGATAAAATATATATTTATTCCAGGCCTAGAGTTACCTATATGGAAAATAGTATGGAAAATTTGAGTCCGATCCGTTCAGTGTATTAGGCGTGAAGAAGTAACAAATATCTACCCATCCATCCATCTAAACATCCAAACTTTCGCATTTATATATTAGTGTGACGTCGAATACGATACCTGGATTCTATTCTCAAGCTATCAGGTAACAAGCTTCCTATATAACTGAAGTAAAACCATGGTAAAATAAAAGCAAAATGTAATAAAACTACGGTGAGGTCATTTTCCACGGGCAATTGTGTAGGTTGCGTGGCTGACTCTACAATTCCATTCCTGCGTTTGGTTTTTCTATGAATAGGTATAACTTACATTGAGTAGCTGTTTCGAATAAATTTAGCTGTAACTTCTAATAACCGTTTTCTGTTGTTGTATTGTATTTCATATTTCTTTTACGGCTCTATCGGAAGACAGCCTACAGCGTTGGTTGTAACGTGCTTACAAACTAACTCATGCTGAGATAAAGTCCGTTTTGTGACTCAATTACAAAAATCTGTTTTGTCCTTTATTTTTTATAATCATGTTTGTTTTATATTTTTGTGTATTGAGTTACAAATAAACTTATTCTATTCTATTCTTTTATTGCATCATTTTGTACATTTGTAGGTCTCAATATCTAAGTAATGTATAACAGAACCAAAGATATCGACATAGCTCAAAGAATTAGCAAACTGATGTGGCAGTGGGCCGGCCATATATCACGAAGGACCGACAACCGCTGGGGTAACATGTTCTTGGGTGGATACCGCGGCTCAGCTAAAATAGTGTATAAAGCCCGCCGGTTGGATGCTGGATGCGTCAAGCTGAAGACAGGACGCTATGGTGCTCATTAGGGGAGGCCTATGTTAAAATTATCTTTATTTTTATGTCCAGCAGTGGACTATTATAGGTTAATGATGACGATGATGTACCTATTAGGCTATTGCGTTATCGATTCTTACCCTCTTGTTGTAAATACCTACATCATAGTTCCGATCCATTAGCCGCTAAAGAACAATAAACTATTACATTGATGACAGCAGTTTATGTTAGCGATATGCTTTGAAACAATGCGTGGCTACTTACTTATACTATATACTTAGGTACCTCCATTGTCTTGCGTGGCTTACGGATTGTTATGCAAGACTCCCAACAATTTGGATTTAATTAGTTATCGGTTTTGTTTCACTCTGACTTTACGCACAATGGTCTCAAATTGCAAGAACTGGAGCAGTGGGTTTACCGCGCTAAGTTCTCGAGGAAACGCATGGGAAATATAAAATTATAACGTAATTTTAACATGTAAGAAATAAGAAATAAGAAATAATTTATTATGCCATCTTATAACGACCATGTATACTTAAGGCTATGTGAAATACAGTAAGAAACAAAACTTTACAGTTTTACAGAAACAGAAACATTTCAACACATTTGTTGTTTATGCAAATGTAAGAGCTAGAGCGTGATTAAACATTTAGTGTAATGAGACGGCCGTTCCTAGATCGCAAACTAGTAAAGAAAAGGTTTAATTTTTCGTCATAATAACAAACACAGGAAAAAAAACACAAATTAGTGACAAAACAGGAGCATCGCTCAGCCTACCTAAGCTAGTCCATAAGACTTCCTTCTTGGGTCTTTGGGTAGTAGCAGTACTACCTAATTAAGCAAGTACCTACCTAATTAAGACCGACCACCAAACCTACCCTGAAAAATTGAGTTTGTCTCATTTTTTTTGACATAGCCGTTCCTAGGTTTGTATCTACGCTAGTGTTTGAAAATTCCCTGGGTCTTTGGGTAAATTACCTATTTATGAATCCACCAGCAAGTAAGTAATTAACCTGGAAAAACCTAAAAAATTTGACACTTTTTTTTAACTTTAAAGTTAGTTTCGTAACGATGGATTACGATTATTCAACAAAATTTGCCGAAACATTAGATGTCATCCCAAAGTCCCAGAACAATTTACATTTTATATAATATTGAACTACCTACCTCTCTTATCAAACTGGGTAGGTTAATAAAGAAATGTAAAGACTCAGACCTTCTCTATTTTGGTTTGGTAGGTACCCATACAATACATAATTAAATAGGCAAATAACCATGTATTAGACATATAAGAGATGAACATACTAGTGGTTTCTTTTTCACTTCTTCCACTAGGGACAAAAATTGGAGTGAACAGTAAAATAATTTGCTTTGATAATAATTTATAGTATAAAATATGACTTGTCTAAGTACTTATTTTGTGAGCCTAAAGAAATAAATGCTATTGACTTTTGGCATACACTTTGGCCATCGTTGATAGCATTTTTTCACGGTTTAAGCGTCTGTTTTTTTTTTTAAGTAACAATTTACTTTTGTTCTCTTACGAAACATTCAAGTAACTATCTCAAATAATCTCAAACCAATCAAGGCCATCTTCGTACATTAATATTGATACAAATCGTGTTATTATCTATTGTTTGCGCTAAATTGGTTTAGCCTTGAGGGACGCTAAGAGAAGCAATTAGAAATCCGACTCAAACGCCTTTGCGTGCTGCCGAAAACAATTAGATCTCTGGTTATCTAGGCTGCTAGGCCAAGACTGTTAACAGTACCTATTATCGTTTCTGTGTGATATCAATGTTATGCAAATTCATGGCTTGATTCTCACAACAACTGGAAGCGAGCTTTAAGAAGTCTCCCCTTGTATCTAGGTCCCTACTAGTTGCTGCTTGCTGCATGCTTCCACTAGATACAAAGGCTAGGCTATATTAATTTTAATAAAATTAAACGTTTTGGAAACCCGGACTCTACATTCTATTCTATTCTACATTACACACAATAGATTTCTACTGTTATCTGTTTTGAGCTGACCCCCATATCATTAGTAGCACCTCGACCACGATTCAACTTCTACCAACTCAAACTCCCAACGCGTTTCGGTATGCTTGATCGGAAAAAATCCCTTCACTGGAATTAAACGAAAGAATAAAATCGAACAAGTGAAGAAATGAAGTCATCTCAAGGTACATAGCGACCTACCTTGAATGCTCAAAAGAACTTGTTATTTATAATGGATTTTGAAAACTATCTCAATGAAATTTATGACAATGAAGCCTACTAACGATTTAGCATACCGAACTCGAGTATGTTTTGAAGGAATACTCGAGGCACTTAAGACGTGTTCGAGTGAACGATTCGTTGAAGAATTATCTAAAGATATGGGGTGAGCATCTCATACTTCATCAGTACTTTTGAGCGCAGAGGTAAATAGTGGTCATAAGTAATCTAACCAGTCAATGAACAGCAGAACGAGTCCCGGTTAGGCGCGCGCGCAACCCAATCCGTACATCCAAGATGGCGCATAGAGCACGGTCCACATGCCATGTCCGCCACGCTTGGTCAGCCAAGCGTGAGCACACTTTTTTATACATAAACATTGTTCACTGTAGAGAAATCGACGAGCGTGACTACCATTGTAGTCGGACTAAATGCAGAGAATATTAGAGCGTGATGATGTAAAATAATATCGTACAAAAGTTTAATCGGAAAAGGTTAATAAAACCTGAAACTGTAAAGCCTATCTGTCAATAAACTGATGCTAAATACCTAATTAGATGTGGCTCCAAGCAATAACGTTATCAACTTCAAGATTCGTTCGTATTCCTTTATAATATGAGGGTAGATTGTAACTACATATTGTATTTTTTTGTCTACTGCCTCATAAATCATCATATCTAGCAATAAAGCACCTTTAGGTTCCTGTAAGTACTTACTAAGTCGTATCTAACTGTATCCATATCCATAATTCCTTCGAAACCAGTTTGTTTATCGCATCGCTTCCGGTCGATTATGCTTTGTTCGCGGCTGTTCGAGCGCATCTATTCAAATTGCGAGATATCGATGCGCATACGCAATGAGCCCGCATTTACCGTCTCATTACATTAGCCGAGTACAAACAAACAAGGTTACATTGGTCGAAGTTAATTTGGTAACTATAATAATATGGTCTGGTACCTGAGGAAGTGGTGTTTTGGTGTGGTGGTAAAATACTGCTGGGAGACTATAGGTACACTCTCTCGATAGACCCACGACACGACATAGTAACGGTTATGTTTCTCGAACTTAAAATGTAACACGTAAAATATTACCATTGGTGATTTTGTTTGCACTAAGTAGCTAATTGGTTTCGCACTTACCTGTCTTACTGATAAACTTATATCTAGCGTAGTTTCTTCCTAAATGTTTATACCACTTATTGTAATGAGTCCTGTCCTGTCTAATAAATCATTTTATTTCATTTCATGTATGTCCAAAACGGTCGGTTCACATATTATATGTACAAACGAAAAATAAAATAATAAAGAGAAATGTGGCCAAGAATCGCCTTGTCACCGTCATGTGTTTCAGTT
This sequence comes from Eupithecia dodoneata, assembly GCA_947044415.1. Taxonomy (NCBI): domain Eukaryota; kingdom Metazoa; phylum Arthropoda; class Insecta; order Lepidoptera; family Geometridae; genus Eupithecia; species Eupithecia dodoneata. Next base: position 7,412,561 of record OX345665.1, read on the forward strand.
CCCATCGAAGGTTCTATTCTAGCTAATAGCATATCGGATATCGATCGATACTAGCCTTATTTTATAAACCACGTGTGTCCTATTTCCCATGGAATGTCGCATGATGCTAAGAAATAATTCAAGAACACTGCGGTAAAAGGTACCTCGTTCGAATTACCTATCCTAGGCCTCGACTCTGGTAGACGATAAACATCTTTACAGTATTCGTGTCGAATCTCTCTCTACTCTATTTTAAAGTATGTATCTAGCTTTGAAATGAAAATTAAACTAGCTAACATAGCATTGACGAACAAACATTTGTTCTAGTTAATATTGCTTCATAAAATGCTTTTCACTTGGGTGCTGGAGGTTTTTATACTGCTTGGAGCACGCAACGCTATTTACAGTACTAACACGAATGTACTTAACTCCCAGAAGGTTATGATAATTTTTACAGAAACTAAGGTAGGTAGGTACCAAACTATGCCTACGCTTTTTAACCCAGAGGCGAAGAAACGAAAAATAAAGAAAAGGAGGTTACTTTTTCGGCTGTATGCAGGGACGAGAGGCATTATTCTCGTCCCAGGCTGTATGTATATTTTTTTGTATGATCTTCAATTTCTTCGTCAATTATGGACCGCATTAAAAAATTATTTCGTTATTGTATAAAAAATTATTTTTTCATTTATTCACGAGAGACTTACGACAAATTCGTGAAGTGAAAAAAATTTGCAATGTTTCATTATGTTGTGATTGTTTTATTTTCGCGCAATCGAAGTGAAAAGTAGAGTTTGTCACTCGTGCAAATTATAACACGGTCTTGTCATCCTCCAGCGCTATGCTTAGGAGTAAAACAAGCTCGTATATTTAGGTATAACAGGGTAACCACCCTGTTATATATATTATATTCGTGTGTTAAAAATACCTACTACTTTTAGGTTCTTACTACAGAATGAGTTTTGTTTTTTCTAATTTCTATAATGTTTCATGGTGTCCATGATGGTAGCGTAGGCCGTAGGTACCTATAATCGTTGTATTGTTCTTTTCTGTTAACGTATTCTCATCGTAGTATTTACATTATCGTAAATACTACGATCGTGTGTTTTCAGCTCCTTAAACAGATTTTTTTTTTACTAGCTACTTATTATTTCATGTCACAACACATAATGAAAATTACGATAAAATTTTATTTTTTACGGAGTCACCTACCTACCTATTAGTTATTAGGTAGCTTTCAAATTAATAAAGTCTACGCCACAGCCTACGCGTAGTAGGTAGGTACATAAGATGGACAATAATAGCTGCAAACAACAAAGATAATGTCAAGCTTTCGAAGAAAGGAAACCGTTGACATTACCAGCTTTTGAGGGAGAGATATTGTAAAAGGGAAAATGTAGAAATAGCTATAACAACGATCCATCTTTACTGCCTAACCTTATAATTAACAAAGTGTTTGTTAGAAGCCGAGACATTAGAGTCGGTTTCCTTCATGATGCAGATATTGTTTTCTTATAAATCGAGGGTCTTTCACGACTTTTCTCAACTCTCGTGGTTTCGGACTTAGGTTAAGGGAATTAGATTAGGACCGCACCGCCCTTCTTAAAAAAACATCCTGTATAATATGTATCTATTTAATCTATTTTATATGATATACATTGTATGTACGGTACCTATGTATTAAAGATTAATTTAGTTACAGCGTTGACCACTATCGCTGTAACGCCCCGTGACCACAATCGCTGTAACGCGATGCAAACGTAGGGGAAAATAAAACTAAAGATACCCGATAAATTATCTTTAATATATATACTTATTAGTATATAATATAATAATTATATACAATGACTTGCGAAAGACTGCAGGCAGATGCTGGATGCGGCAAGCTGAAGACAGGGCGCTCATTAGAGGAAGCCTATGTCCATCAGTGGACTAAAATAAAGATGATGATGATGAGGTACCTCCTAATCTATGCATATCTCGACCTAGTGGGTTTTTGAAACATAAAAAGCTAGGTACAAACCAGCCAAAGCTGATCTGTAAAAGTCAACAAAAGACAGCCATCCACTAGGGATTTCATTTAATTACATCAGAATACATGGTCCCCTTTATACTGGCTACGCCGAAACATTAAATATTAAGGCTCATGCCTCAACCTACTTTCCATGTCCCTGAAGAATAGGTACACGAATAATTCCTTGTAATTTTAGGGTTGAAGACCCGGTTATATTTCCACGAAAGGATATGCAAAGCTATTATTTACTATCGAAATAATAGGCTTGTTCAAACGGAATAGTAATTTCAAAGAACGTACCTATGTTAAATTAAGTATCATATGTTAAGTTAAATGTTAAATTACTTACCTATTCTAACATTCTAATAACCCTAGTAGGTAGTTACTAGCTAGCAACCCATTCTTTGATGAATTTTAAGCCTTTGACGAGGAGAATATCTAAAAACTGAGTGTCGTCAGTAGAGTGGAGAATTAGTTGCAGACTTGTATAAATACATAACTAGATAATAAAATAATTGACAAAGACCAAACGGTATATTTTTATTTCGCAACCTTATCAAATATTCCAAATGCAAATTAATGCTTTAGTGCCTTACCTTGCTTACCTTGTTGTTTTCTTGTTATCAGTTTTCGTTAAGTTTTCATTCAATACAGGTGGGAGTAAACGTCTTTGTCGACATAAAATATCTTGAATTCTAAATCGGAATATAGACCAATAAAATAGGCATGTTAATTTTAGTACGCAATTTATTTTTGGAAACAGCTGTCGATTTAATATCTAGAATTGGGTTCTATTAAAAACTTATCAACATTGCTTCGTCACTAGGGACTAGATAAATATTCTTACAAATTGTCAAAGTAAAGTTCTAGGTACCTAGGGCGAATTCACACAGCGGATCCGTTTTTACCGTTTTTTTAGGGATTTTCGCTACTGGAAACATCGACTACGTAAACAATCGTTTACTGGATCCGGAATACTGTCATCACGGGGGATAACGGATGCTGTGCGAATGCGCCCTTACAGTAAAATAATTATTCGTTCGTAACATAGATTTGATGGTAGTTAAGTTTTAGGAACAATGAAAGCAAACAAACAGGTATTTTATTATGGATGGATTTAGTTGTCGGTTAAAGGCGCGTTGTTAAGGTTGCTGAGATGTGATTGTTTTGAAGTCTCGCCTTAAATTCATCATACCTTTTTTGTTTGTGGTTGTAATGCCACAAAATAACTTGTGTTGTATTCTTCTCTGTCTTATTATAAAGTAACAGCGCCCCGCGGCTTCGCCCGCGTGGAAATCTGCATATGTGTCAAATGGCTTATAAGCCTTCCTCTTGAATCACCCTATCTATTTAAAAAACAGCATCAAAATCAATTGCGTATTTTTAAAGATCTAAGCGAACATAGACAGACAGACAGCGGGAAGCGACTTTGTTTTATACTATGTAGTGATAAATAATTATTTGATACAATTCCTAAAGTTCTTGCAGTAGCCCTTATGCTAAACAAATTTACTATATAAATTAAATTGTAAGTGTTAATGTGAAAAATATAATTTGACCATGATGTAATTTTTAATTACCTGTACTAAACATAAATGGATGTAATTGTCTGAATCAATAAACAAATTTAATTTAATAAAGCCGCCTTGCTTCAAAGTCGCCATTTTGAATGTTTGAATTCTTTCTTTTATGTGAATTGTATCAAATATTTTTTTATTTAGAATAAGGTTACATACAAGAATACAGCAAAAGTTATGTGTGTAGCACATGACCCCCCAATTCGCCAAAATTATGTCGATCCTAATACCAAACACCCTATATAATATCGTCATTATTTGCTAAACGTATAGTAAAAAAGCAAGCTTTTTATGGTAATTACATACGGTCTATGAAATATATTTAAAAAGTAACGACAAATAACAATACTATTTGTACGATCTGGTCAATTTTAAGTGAGGTAGGTTCCAAAGATGATAACAGCACCTAAAAAGGTAGCATGATTTATACGATTACGAACGATGAACACTTTTCTTTTAAGAAAAACCGTTTCAAATAAATTCAATATACATAATATACGAGTCCTTTGGAACTTTTTTATACAGGGTGCCACGTTATTTTTTTTATTTAATTACTGCGTCATATTAAGGTAAATAAAAAAATTCAGAACTTATTGTCTATAATGATTAAAGCATTCACAAAATATGTACCCTTTATGGGTATCGCAATGGTAGACGCGACGGCCAGATAATTTATATAATACTTATAAGGAATAAACAAGGAATCTATATTAATAAAGAAAGTTTCAGTCATATAATAAAAAGAAATAGAACTAGTATTTAAAATTGAGCTAACTGCAAACTGATGCAAATAAGGTATGGCAAATAAAATGTATACAAGTTACCAAAAGTATCCCCTTAGAAATTCATTTAGTTCGTAGTAGCATTTTTTCAAGTGCATTTCTTTTAATCTTATGTCAACATTTTAATTATTTTCTTAGCCTTATCTTGTTTGCATTTTTTTTAATTTAATTTAATTACATTTGTACTAAGCCGAAAGGGGGTGAAAACCTGTGTCTTATCATGTAAATACACGTAAAAGAACACGAATATTAAGAAAATATTCTTATTTATTCAAATAATTGGATGACAAAAGTTGTCTCACTGGGGGGGTCCGGAATCCCCCCTTTCGGCTTAGTACACATATTTCGTGGCACCCTATATAAGATATTCGAATCTGCTCTGTAGTAATAAATTATTAACATAGTCCTAAAAATCAAATTTAGCTATGAATGAGTTTAACGTGCTAAATTTACAGAAACTAATAAACATGACTGACTTACTTGTTTTTTAAATTAATTTCAATTATTGCCAGTATCACTTGGGTTGATGGAGCAAGGATTCGAACGATACCCCACACATACAACATACAACTCTGTTCAGGCATTTAAAAGTAATAGTGGAACAAAAAAAACTCATATACCTAAATTACAATTATTTTTTGGGCAGTTATGTAAAAGCATAGCTTTAACACCATCATGTCCAGCATATCTAGTGAGAAAGTAATTTAATTATAATAAGACAATGATAATATTCAAATAAATAGCCCATGAGGAAATGAGACTCGATTATCTACCATGTAGATCCTAGTAGCCTACACTACCATGATATCCATGGAGGTTGTTTCATGTCCTTAATCTTATAATGCGTCATATTAACAGGTAGGTTGATGACAGCATAGCGTTTCATCAGCAGCCTCAATGTCTTAAGTATTTTAAAACCGCTTCGTCCTAGCAAGAACCCTGCAGGTATGTTGACATCTAATTCCATCCTGAAAATAGTAATAATACACTTATTATTACAATCGATTTAATGTTCGGGGGCAGCGAATACATTGGTCAATGCTTTCTACATAAACAAACTCAGGGGCTCAATTCTGCTAGCAAATCGTTTTACTATGACAATGATCATCATCATCATCATCAGCCTATATCAGTCCACTGCTGGACATAGGCCTCCCCCGATGAGCGCCATTGCGCCCTGTCTTCAGCTTGCCGCATCCAGCATCTACCTGCAGTCTTTCGCAAGTCGTCATCCCACCTGGTCGGAGGACGTCCTACACTACGTTTACCGAGTCGTGGTCTCCACTCAAGAACACGTTTGCCCCAGCGGCCGTCGGTTCTTCGCGAAATATGGCCGGCCCACTGCCACTTCAGCTTGCTAATTCTTTGAGCTATGTCGATAACCTTGGTTCTCTGTCGGATGTATTCGTTGCGAATCCTATCCTTCAGAGAAACTCCGAGCATAGCTCTTTCCATAGCTCGCTGAGCGACTTTGAACTGGTGGACCAGCCCTATCGTGAGTGTCCACGTCTCAGCTCCGTAGGTCATAACGGGTAGGACGCACTGGTTGAAAACTTTCGTTTTCAAGCATTGCGGTATGGATGACGAGAAGACTCGACGTAGTTTCCCAAATGCTGCCCAGCCCAGCTGGATCCTCCTTTTGGCCTCCTTCTCGAAACTGTTTTTACCCAACTGCAGAATCTGCCCAAGGTAAGTGTACTCGGAAACAGTTTCGAGAAGGTGACCATGTACGACCACCGGCCTTGGATCAATGTGGCCATTGATCATGACTTTGGTTTTATCCAAATTCATGCCAAGACCGATACATCGGGAGGCTGAAGCTAGGCCGTCCAGCATCCGGTTCAGTTCCTCAAGCGACTCCGCCATTAAGACTATGTCATCAGCGAATCGCAGGTGTGAGATGTACTCGCCGTTTATGTTGATGCCCTTTCCTTTCCAGTCCAGCAACCTAAACATATCCTCCAATGCGCAAGTGAACAGTTTCGGGGATATGACATCCCCCTGCCTCACTCCTCTGCGCAATTGGATGGGATTAGATTGCTGGCCCTGTACTTGGACACTCATGGTGGCGGCCTCGTAGAGACATCTCAGCACCTCGATATAACGATAGTCTACTTGGCATCGCTGTAAGGAATCCAGAACAGCCCAGGTTTCGACGGAGTCAAATGCCTTCTCATAGTCCATAAAAGCCAGACACAGGGGCTGATTATACTCTTCGGACTTCTGTATAATCTGCCTCACTGTGTGTATGTGGTCTATGGTGCCATATCCTCCGCGAAACCCAGCCTGTTCCGGTGGCTGGAACTCGTCGAGTCTCCTGGCGAGACGGTTCGTGACCACTCGTGAGAACAGCTTATAGACGTGGCTCAAGAGTGAAATGGGTCTGTAATTCTTAAGAAGGGTTTTATCTCCCTTCTTAAAAAAGAGCACCACCAAACTCCCGCTCCACGCCTTTGGAGTTCTCCCACTGTGAAGGACGGTGTTATAGAGGTTCTGCAGCTCCTGTATAACAGGAGCTCCTCCGGCTTTAAGAAGCTCTGAAGTAATTCCGTCCTCACCGGGGGCTTTTCCATTTTTAAGCTGCCTTAGAGCTAACACGATCTCGTCTTGACTGATGTCAGGCAGTTCGTCGGTATAGTGGCGTGTCAGGGTGGCTCTGGAATCTCGGTCATCTCGTCGGTAACGAAGGGCATGTGCAGCGTATAATCGGCCATAGAAATCCTCTATCTCGGCGGATATCTCCGGCTTTGACAATACGGTCCTCCCGTCGTGCGTTTTAAGCTTTGTCAGGTGGCTCCTGCCAAGCTGCTGAGTGAATACTTTGGACCCTCGGTTACGCTCTATCGCCAATGACAATGATATCGTCGCAAAATCGTCCATAGATGAAAGAAACTCTAGTGCGTGCGGTACTATTTGCACGGAGAGATTGATTTAAACTTGACACTTCTGACACCTAGTCTTCATCCGTAGTTTCTTTCAAGTTATGATGTGTAGAGACTCCAACATCTCGTCTCCCAGGCCGACATAACCTGCACGTGGTACCACGAGAGAAACTAGCGCCACCTTCTTAAACCCTTTTTAAAATCTTTCTCAAATATTTGTCCGAAAACTTTCGCCGGCGGCAGCCCCATGAATGAGCATCTAAAATAGTCATTTTATATGACTCTCTGCATTGGTTTAGCTTGTTTTGTATAAGCAGAAAATATGAACAAGATCTCGGTGGCCACCAAAAGGATCTATGAAACGGCATTAAATAATAAAGTGCCCGTAAGCTAGGTAAACAAGCGTGACTTCGTGAGTCAAGCTATCAATCTTGCTTTTATTCAAACTTTCATTCAGAAAAGACGCTAACTCTGAACATGTTTCAGACAAGACGTATTTTGACATAATGATCACGAATGGCAGGCGAATAAGTGATTCAAAATACACAGAAGGAAGTTGCTGCTATGCCTATAAGGTTATCTCTCTCTTACAACATTCTCATTCAGAGTTGGAAGGGTCGATTCTCACGCCACGACCGCCACAGCCGATTTGTATATTAATACTTGTCTTTAACTTGATAGTAATATACTTACTTATCGTCAACCATTTCTATTAGGTTATCCAAAGAGTCATCCCATTTTGCAATGGACTCTGTGATGATAATAGCTCTTGCACCCGCTTGCTGCGCCTTATGACTCTTGTACACAAAGGAGCATTCCCTGAAATAAAAGAAAAAAATAAAATTATAATTTTTTACTTACTCATCATAACTTAATTATTATACGTTTTCGCATTAAAAAGCCCTATAAAGAACCAACTTTTTTTTTATTTTGAGAACTAAGGTACCCATATCTATTCTATACTAATCATAAATGAGGAAAGGTTTAATTTTTTGTTTGTTTGTATTGAATAGGCTCTGAAACTACTGGACCGATTTAAAAAAATCTTTCACCGTGGGGAAGCTACACTATCCCCGGGTGTCATAGGCTATAGTATATTTTAGAAATGAGAAATTCGGATTTTACGCAGGCGATACCGCGGGAAACAACTAAAAAAATAAAATATCTGTGGCGACGCGGCGTGCGTGGCCTGTTTGCTGGACAATGTGGCGTTGGCGGGTGCTACACTAGAACTGCACAACCAGAGCTAGCCTGGCTGCACCAGGTGATGGAGAAGCTTCATACTTTAAGTGCCCATGACGCTAATACCATAGTACAGCAGCGTGTCACGTCGAACGGCACCGGCGTGAACCTCGCATGGCCAGATAAACACAACAAATATTACTATTTATTCTATTGAATATTCTGATTCCATAAATAAAGTTTTTGGATGTCTGAGTAAAATCTGTAAAATAATACAAAATGTTGAGCAGCAATAACAAAATCAATACATAACAACTTCGTCACAAATAAAATAAAAAACGAGTTGGTAAAGCATTAAGATTGTCTATTTGATTGTCAGTCATAATATCAAACAGCAAGTAAGAGGGTAGAATGTATTTTATTAAAAGCTGTTATTAATAGCCAGGTAATGAACTAAATTTGGTGTTTGTTTTAGGAAACAACTCAACTTATGTCTTGTTAAATAAGATTGTTTTTTTTAAAATGGAGCTTTAAATTTTTTATTGATTAATGACCATGGCCGCATTGGTCACAAGGAGTTGTTGGATGGATGTGGCTCAGAACTTTGTCATTGTGGTGTCAAATGAGGGAGGCTTATGATAATGTCCAGTGGTGAATGTGGTGTATGGGTTGTTACCTATGTGTTTTCACTTTTGTTTGATTTAAGTTTTCACGCAATAAGAAAATTAGTTACATGTCCTTATGTTTTCGTGCATCTAGGTAGCACAAAAATATCCTGGATCCAGCTGAATTACTTATATACTGGTACCAGGTTTGAAATACCTAAGTGGAATACATTCGGCTAATAGGTGATTCATAACATATCCTATGTATGGAAACACTGTAGGATAACTCACCCTCGTTCAGCCAAAGCAATATTTCCAACAATTGCTTCATAGTTTTTTATATCAGAACAACTGTGCAGAGGGACAGTTGGAACCAGACGTGCCTTTTCAAAAACCACACTTTGATTCTGTAAAAGCAAAGGAGATATTAAATCAAAGTAACACCTTACACCTGTTGTAGGTATAAACACATAAATATACAATTAATGTTGGATGAGTGAATTTACACAGCATTATCAAACCAGTATCAGTATAATGCAGGATAGACTCTGAGAAACAAATAAGTAGGAGGAACATATTAGGTAGGTACCTACCAAATCTAAGATAAACATTGTGTCAAGTACCTAAACATTTTCATACTTACGAAAGGGGCTCCAAAATCTTTGGCAGGTCTTATTCGGTATGAATACTGTAGTTCAGGTGGATCCACTATTTCAAAGAATATATCACCAGCTATAACATCAGCCATAGTGGACCCATCGTAGAAGTGTAAATCGTTGGCTAAAATGAGGAAACACGTTTTTTTTATTTTACCTACGTTTAATCGTAAGTTTGTGGCACGTTGTAAATTAATTTGACTAATAAAAGGCAAATAACATTTCACCAAAATGGTTTCATCAGCCAATTATCAGCATAATGTAAACATAGATAACCTCTTCTAGAAAAAATTATCCTTACCACCAGGCGCAACAGTACTGATGCATATAATGAACAACAGAAAAGAGTACACTAAATAATTATTGACGACTGCTAGCATGGTTAAAAAAAATAAAAACCACCAAATTCGCCTAAGTTCGCAATCGCTTCATTGAATCAAACATTTATCTATTTAATTTAATATTTAAGTTTTGTTTTCAATACACACACCAATCAATCACAATCACCATAACTTCAACTTCTTATTTCACGGCTAGCTGCAGTCGCTGCTGTGTCTGTGCTACCACAACTCTGCCGCGCCGCGCCGCCGCGCCGCCGCCGCCGGTTTCTGTCCGTGTTCGTGTCAAAAGAGTCAAACTAGAAATGGGTATTAAAGGTTATTTCGCTAGGAGAAAGATTATATTATTGAGATAGCAAGCATACAGTCGGAAAATGATAGTTAATAGTTCGTAAACAAACAAAATGAATTTTAAAATCCTATTCGAAGTTTAAAAAAAAAAAATTAACACTATGAGATGTGTAGTCCAAGTCCCTCCCAAGCAAAACTTCGGAATACTTATGCGAATTATAATTTCTGATATCATCTTATTCCATGGGAATATTAATTGTCGTCATCGCTGGCACTGCCCAACCCACTCACGGAATCGCAGCTGACGGTCACGAGTATTCATAATATTAATCCCTTATGTATGCATTTTACGAATTTGCGCTGGGGAGGAAATAATTGCTCAAATTTGTACCTGGCTCCCGGACCAAGTGTTTTACGTCCTACGGCTGTGTACGGTCGTCACCTGCAACGGCAGTGTAGAGTAGAGACGCTGATGTGGAGGCCGACGCGACGACGACGACGACGACGACGACGTGCCGCCGCGCCGCCGCCCGCCGCCAAACAGAGGTTGAGAGCTGAGCTTCTCGAGACTTTTAAGAGTCTCGAGAAGCTCAGCTCTCAACCTCGATAGTAAGATTCGGCTATGACCCCGCTCATATCCGAATCTTGTCCCGCTCTGCCTCTGAGCGAGAGACTTGAGATTCAAAATTTTAGATGGTAGAGCCTGTTGTCTCCGCTCTATTTAAGAGCGGGGAAATAGAGCCGCGAGTTTCCGCGAGCACTTCACTCGCTTTCTTTGATAGCCGGTATCTGCGACCATTGGCGCAGATACCATGATGGAGAGAACCATTGCTTTCCAACGATGTGCGCAGAGAGTGATGGCTGTCGGGGTCATTCGTGGGTACCGTACCGTCTCCTATAAGAGGGCGTGCTTGCAAGTAGGGTCCCCCATGGGTGACCGGAGAGGCAGCGGGGTGCCACGCTGCAACTTATCTCCGAGGCCATTATCTCGCCTGCCGACGTGCCGGGCGAAGAGCAACCGCCACCGCCCGCGCCGCCGCCGCCCGTTTGGATGGAATTTCCACATTCGACGGATCCAGCCCTCGAGGGAAAAGTGCGAAAGGAATCCAAGGACCAGCTGCTGGACCATTGAGGCTTCGCCAGGCGTCTGCCCAGAAGCGCCAGAATTTATTAGATGGTGTGTCAGAGAACTCCAATTCTTTCGGGCTGTGTGTGTGTAATGTGAGCCGATGAGCTTGTATGTAAGTGGTTGTATTGTAGGTACTTTAAACTCCATAGACAAGAAATTTTATCTGCTTAGCTGTGCTCGTTGCACTGCACCGTGTACGTTTTATTATAGAGGTCACTGATCTGATTCAATAGGCTAATAAATAACCTCCACGTGTAATTGTATTGTCTGTGAAAGGGGAATTCTTCCATCAAAAGAAAAAAACGTTCCATTCCAGTCGTTACTAGTTTAAGTTTATACCTACGTACAAATAATATGATCGTTATTAATCGCTTGAATAATATAAATACTTTCAAATATTTTGAAATAAAATTAAACATTTGATTTCTTAGCAGGAAAACTGGCAAAACCACCTAAACTGAACTATTGTCTAATAAAATACGTTCAGGACAGTTAAGTCATCTTCATGAACGTTTAATGGAACGTAAAACACGACATTTAAAATGTTTCCACCTGTAAGAAATATCCTTTAAATCAGAAAAAATATACACTTGCGAAACGTTTTCTGGGAAAGAAATTGACCAGAGCGAAATGTTGTGGGCTGATAAGTTCGAACGGTTGGGTATTTTTTCATCCAGTAGACACTAGTCGCAAATCGCAAAAACTACCTTCCGCAATCCTCACAGCAAACTAAAACAACTGAGAATCCGATCCGAATCAGCACGTCTCGTCGTGTAGCTAGCTAGGCGTCGCATCGTCGTCGTCGTAGATCGTTGTATCTGGTTCTTGTTCCGTCCGGCATAGACCATTTAGTATTAGGTTTTTCCACAGTAGGATACATTATATCAAAGTATCAAACAAAATAAAATAATTTATCGTCCTGGGTCGTCGTCGTCGTCGTTGCGTCTCGTTGATAATAATCATTCAATTATGGAGAAATTATTGATGAAGATGGCAGCACTTGTTTTATTTTCTTTTAATTTTCATTGACTTGTTTTGTTTGTTTATGAACTGCGCGATGCGATTCTGTCTGAATTATTTCATTAGTGTTCGTTTCGTCCGTCCGTTCCGCCGTTCATTTCATCAGTCTGCCTGCTCGCTTTCCGTGCGGTGCGAGCGAACTTGCGAAGTGAAGTAATATCTATAACTTTTATATGAGAAGTGAGTTGAGCAGGTTGTGACTTGTGATGTGATTGCTTCTGGGCTCTAATAACCGTGAGTATGAATAAAAATCAGAAAGAAAATGTTTTCTATCTACCATAAGCGAAACCTACCTACAGGTATAGTTTCTCTGAACGACATTACCGGCACGGGTGGAAGCATCGGGTAGTTACTTTCTAACGCAACAAAAGTAACTAGTAGGATAAGCAGGAGAATTGAAGTATACCTAACTAATGGTAGGTATTTTATTCCTGCAGTATCATAGTAAATGGCACAAAGCAGTGAGTGAATCAGTGTCTAGAAAATAGGTCCTACCACTACTTACACATAAAATAATAGGAATATATATATAATTATTTGCAGGTAAATCAATATCTTATCATAAAGTTTAATATTCTGGATGATGCAACAGTTCAGTTTAATGTTTCAGATCTTTCAACATGGCCGAGGATCTTGTATCCCGGCCTTATCAAGAGCAGCTGGAGGAAATCGCAAGCAGAAAGAACACAATAATACATCTACCTACAGGTAATATGAAAATACATATTTGAAATTGGAGGAATATACCTTGTAGGTTTTACATCTTCCAATTGTCAACAACAAATAGAAGTGTCTAATAAAATATTAATTGTATAGGTACATTGCTTAGTTTGTAAGTAAGCATTAAGTACCGAAACATTTTTCTGATTCTTTTGAATCAATGACAATTTTATTTTATTTTAATTTTTTTATTTTTCTTTCTTAGTTATTGAAGATATTGAATTATGAATAATAATCATTTAAAAGTAATAATATTACATATTATGTAGTATTATTAATTTTTCAATAATAAGCTTCTCAAAACAATATCTACATATCCAATCTCTCTACTCTGGATATATGTACAGAAAATATGTAAAGAAAGTATATGAAGTATATAAAGATTATTAGAAGAAGATTATTAAGTATATAAGTATATAAAGATTATTAAAGTAAATTCATAACAAAAAAATCACAAACATTTATTTCTATTGACCTAACCCGGCTTGGATAATGAAGATCAACCATTCTAGGTTCTGGTAAGACCTTCATTGCTGTCTGCCTGATTCGAAGATTCAGGGAAGCTTTAGAGAAACCTTGGGGTCAGGGGGGAAAACGCACCTTCTTCCTGGTCAACACAGTTCCCTTGGTGAACCAACAGGTAATACTTTATTCATAAATCACATAATATGTTGCATTATCTAATAAGAGGTACAACTTCATTTATACTTGAATAATAGCCACACTCATACTCATTAGTGGATACTTCAATTTTAACTTTGTCAAAATCCATAGGTGCCTACCAAAAAATTTGTAATAATTATTATTAAAAGAAAATTATTTATTGGACATTTAACTAGAGCTAATACAGGTTTGTGGCCTTTATTTATCTGCATTTAATACTTTTTCTAATTAGATACTAACTTATGCCCAAAGATTGATAGCTGAAGCTCATGAAGAAACACATGACTAAACAGAATAACATATCTTAATAGTCAGAATTCTTAGCAATCAGAATAAATATTATCTTTATTTTTTATTTTTTTTAAATACGAAAACACCTAATAAATGGGCTTATACCATACATGACATGGCTGGCAGTGCCAAAATGGGCTGAGCAATAAAATAAGTAAAAAAAAAGTACATAGTGCACCGGCTAGACGCGCCGCTGGGCAGCGCGCTGTTAATGTTTACCTACTTACCTACTGATAAGCGTTTACTGAACGGCTCTGCACAAGCGCGCGACTTTGAAACGTAGGTAACTACTACCCCCATACATCTCCGAACGCGAGCACTGCTACAGCGCTGCCGAAACGCGTAACAACAATAAATAAATAAATAAATAATGCTGGACAATCCACACAGCATTATCTAGCCCCATGATAAGCAGAGCTTGTGTTATGGGTACTAGATAACTGATATACATAATACAATACATTACATATATAGATATTTTTTATTATACATAGAAAACGACCAGAACACCCGGAACAAATATCTGCAGATCGTACACACAATTGTTCCGAGGCGGGAATCGAACCCGCAACCTCCTGCGTCGCAGGCGGACCTTCACCCACCGCGCCACATCAGTCGTCGAAATAATAAAACCAGCAATTAAACTCATTCATAATAGTTCTTGACCTCTTTGATACTATATGTGTAGCTTACAAACAATTATTCTCTTCACATAAAACCTACTGAAGGGATTCGGATTTTGAAACACTAAAGTGTATGCCTAGTTAGCCGGAAGCTAGTAGATATAAAATAAAAATACAATTCCTGCTACTCTTTTGATATATGAGATTGTGTATAAACAATAATAACTTTGTTTCATGTTTACGATTTTGTTAGTTTGCTACATTTGTAGGTAACTACTGTTAAGTAGGATTTACATTGTTGTGGGTAGTGTAGGTATGGCTGGGCTGGGCTATTTGTACTGTACCTAATGACTATTGAATGAGTCACTCATTGTAGTAGTAAGGCGTGCAGAAAAATGAGTCATGACATCACTCTCTCCTTATACTTAAATAATGCTGGACAATTCACAAAGCATTATTTAGCCCCAAGATAAGCAGAGCTTGTGTTATTTATTGGTACTATATACAGGGTGTGGCGTAATGAGTGGATAATCCTTTACCCACGGTTGGGGGGCATCACGACTGTTCGGAAAATGACAATTTGTATTCAGTAAAAATGTCACGGTTTTCGAGTTATCAGGCATTTTTAAAAATTTTAAAAATGTTAGACCTTACCCTCTCTTTTAAGTACCAAATTTACAATATAAAGAATTATCTCGGTCTGTTTTCTGCATAGCATTCCTAGATAGTGGTGCTATCAAATGTAAACTACCAATTTTGTACGATAGCCAGTTTTTATTTTTTATTTTTGAACGCAAAATTTGTTTTTTTATTTAATTTTTAACAATCTTTGATATCTCGTGGTGTAAAACAAATGTACGGTGACTTGAGTGCCCAATTAATTAATTAATAGCCTATTTCATGAGGAT
The DNA here is from genome assembly GCA_947044415.1 of Eupithecia dodoneata. Taxonomy (NCBI): domain Eukaryota; kingdom Metazoa; phylum Arthropoda; class Insecta; order Lepidoptera; family Geometridae; genus Eupithecia; species Eupithecia dodoneata. Next base: position 7,428,218 of record OX345665.1, read on the forward strand.
TCCAAAATGGTATAACATACGATATCTCTAGCTCTGAATTTAAAAATATTGAATTTAAGATGGGTCAAGTCCAACTTTCTTAGAAAGTTGTCTTTCGCAAAAATTACTTTTTGTAATAATTTTACTTCATCTGCCTTTATCCTCATAAAACTGACCCCACCGTCATGTCGAATATTAATTCTTGGAATCATAGCGCACCTACTTCTGCGACGAGCCAATGTTTTAGTTTCATGTACTTAACGAGTAAAAAAGATAGGAGTGATTGTTTGTCATGATTTGGAGTCCAAATCATGACAAACAATAGAGTCGAGCAGAAAATTGATGAAATTATTGTCCACTGACAATAATTTCATAAATTTTCTGCTGTGACCTTGGACTTGATTTGCCTAGTGATTTAGTGATACGTATCGACTTCAATGCCTCGCAATATACCGTACACTGCGATGGAGTATTCTCAAATGCATTTTATTTACGGCGAATGTGGCGGTAATGCCATTCAAGCTGCAGCACTGTATCGGGAGAGGTTTCCCCACACACGCCATCTCGATTACAGAGTTTTTATTCGAGTGCATAATGCATACATGGAAGGTCGAATTCCAGGAAGCGCCATCGGCGGTACTAGCTCCGGGAGGCCAAGTGTAAACGACGATGAAAGTGTACTCGAAGAGAGAAGCCGACCCGACCACGTCAGTGCGAGCGATTTCCAGACGTAATACGCGGAGACCATAAGTCAAACGGGGCATGCCCGAAATGTTAAGCGATCGTTTATTAGCAGGTGCAGGGCATGCATTCGAGCTCACGGTGGTCAATTCGAACATTATTGTAAATAAATTTAATAAATGTAATTTTCAAAAAATGCTTCTAACTCATCTTAAAAGCATTAGTTTTTTTAATTCAGAGCTAGAGATATCGTATGTTATACCATTTTGGAATCCTAATGAAATAGGCTATTAATTAATTAATTGGGCACTCATGTCACCGTACATTTTTTTTACACCACGAGATATCAAAGTTTGTTAAAAATTAAATAAAAACACAAATTTTGCGTTCAAAAATAAAAATAAAATAAAACTATGGCTATCGTACAAAATTGGTAGTTTACATTTGATAGCACCACTATCTAGTAATGCTATTCAGAAAACAGACTGAGAAAATTCTTTGTATTGTAAATTTGGTACTTAAAAGAGTGGGTAAGATCTAACTTTTTAAAAAATTTTAAAAATGCCTGATTACTCGAAAACCGTGACACTTTTACTGAATACAAATTGTCATTTTCCGAACAGTCGTGATGCCCCCCAACCGTGGGTAAAGGATTATCCACTCATTACGCCACACCCTGTAGATAACTGATATGTATACTCATTTGTTTATTCCTCTATTAATACTCAATACTCCAATGTTTTATTGCTTACATGTATATAAATAGGTGTTAAATATTTTTATTTAAGTATATTTTGTGTTGATCGATACTTACTTATCCTATGTAATGATGCAATATAAATAAATATGAAATATGCATTCAGATAAAAATTTATTATGAAAAAAAATTGTCTAGTTTTACGTTACACACCAAAATATAGCTCAACGAGACTTGAACCCTACTTTCCCGTACTAAAGGAAGACCGAAATAATTTTTTTTGGGATATTATTTAATTTCTTAGAGATTACCCCGAGTGCAAACGCTTACCCACTATAATAACAAAAAACTATTTACGTTAGTTTCTACTTTAGTCTATTGTTCTACTTTAGTCTATTGTGGACATTAAGGTAAAGAAATACATTTTCTGTGACTTTTGTACCTGGTAGAGATCGCTTTTGACCGATAAGACCGCCAAATTGTCACATATTTTTTATTTTATTCTATCTTGTTTGTTTTATTGTTATGTATGCAATAAAATAATTATCTAACTATGATTTACCTAAAACGCGTAGGCAAAAAAAAAAAAAAATCGCAAAATATATTTTCGGTGATCACCACACCAGCTAGGCAGTTGTCTCACCGGGAACGATGAACGAGTAGCGAGCAGAGCTAGAATGTAGAAACGAGTCTGCGTGAAGCGGGGAGCGAGTACGTAGTTCCGATAGGTGTGTAGCTCGCAGTAGCTCGGCAATCACTCGCTCGCGGCGGCCGCTGCCGCCGCCGCCGAGTCAAACGACAGTCCGCATTGTAGAGAAATGACCGCTCGGCGTGAGTTTTCTGGTCGCTGAGCGAGTGTTATTTTCCAGGCTCTTGTCGCCCAGCGACAAACTAATGAAGCGAGTACTCGCCGGCGGCAGTGTGAACAGTCAGTGATCAACTATTTGTATAAGCATCTCTTTTGTTTACACGCAATGTATATCTAACTGTACGTTTCTTGAGCGAGAAAATAGCCGATAGTTAGTAGTTCTCTCGCCGGCGGTGAGACAACTGCGTAATCGATTGTTTACCGAATAATGATGATGATTATGGTTCAATGTCAGTATCAATTAATGGAAAATAATTGTAAATTATCTGAGTTATTAAATTATCAAGATTGTTTGATATTTTCACCAGAGCCTAGTTCGTTATCTAGCAGGTTATACCACGTGCATGTTAGGCTGGGAGACGAGATGTGGGAGTATCCCTTGCACCCTAAGTAAATAAATACAAAGCTCAAAATGTTTAATGTATAAAACATTCTGTCAAAAACGACGATTAAAGTGTGATTGTTTGATTGTATTTTCGAAGAACACATGCCTGAATATACATATAAATTGAATCGTTTGTTTGTTACACATTTAACAAAAAAATCGTTCGATTTTTTCATAAATAGTACGAGATAAAGAAAAGTTAGAATGGCTAGTTTTAGATCTGATCTCTGGGCGCAGAAGGTTTCGGGTTCGATTCCCGCCGCTGGTAAAGGCAAATGTTTGTTTGTTCCGGATGTAGGTATGGTCTATGTATGTATGTAATTTATGTATCTAGGTTTAAGATAAGTAAGTTTTTAACAGTACCTACGTTGTTGTTATTCTGGTACCTTGTACCTGGGTAGGTACGTCAGCGTTATCGTAACTTCGTTTACGGCTAGATAAATAAGTGTGAAGTTAGTAGCATTATTGACTTTAATTTAATTATTTCTTTCTTAAATTCACATAATTACTTCCATCCAAAGATTGCCTAGAACAGATCGCTTCTAAGCAATAAGACCGCCTATTGTGCCTGTCGCATGTATTATCTTATTTTTTTTTAATGATCTATACCTGGTGTACAATAAAGTACTTTAGTATTGTATTAGTATACGTACATCTTTTAATTCCAGAAAAAAGTTATCGAAGACTTATGCCCGGTGAAAGGCGTGGGCGCATACAGCGGGGACAGTGGCGTTGATCATTGGGATATACATAAATGGAACTTGGAGCTAGAGAAGCATCAGGTAGGTACCTCATTGCTTCCTATTGGGGAGGCAAGGTAGTATTTTTTAATAGTCAATAGACAGTCTTGTTTCACCACAATCTCACCTGATCGAAAGTGACGATGTGGCCGACGGTCTATCACGAAGTTGTAGAATACATCTATTCGCTCATGGGCCATGCCATAATCACAGCGCGCGAAAAAAAAGACAAAAGTCGGCTTTTGCGATATTATTATATCGACGACTCCGGTCAGATCACCAGGTGCTTGAATACATATAATAACTATTAAGTAACCCATTGTGGTATAATGAATAAATGTGACAGAACTTGATACAACTTCGTGCCTTACTCTTGTCCTGAATTCAAAATTCAAATTAAAAAAAATATATGATTTGTTGCTTACAAACTAAGCAATAACACAAGATAAATTATATAATTTAAAATTTTATCAAATAAGGTGTATTTGATTTTCTCTCCACTTATTTTTCCGTCCATGAGTGGAAGAATCAAAAATTTCGCGTAACGCCCTCTTTTGAACTCTTTTGAACAACAAATATTGTCTAGATATCTGCTGCTTTTCCCCAAAACAAAATACCATAAGGCATAATACTATGGAAGTAAATGAAATAAACAAACCGAATATCCCTCGTAACGTTAATCAATCGTCCTATGAAGTCCATAGTTATTGATCATTTTGTACTATTTTCTTCAGGTGATCGTCATGACGTGTCAAATACTGAGTGACATGCTCAATCACTCCTACGTAAAGATTGAAGATATAAATCTTTTGATTTTCGATGAATGCCATCACGCTGTCGACGACCACCCGATGCGGTTGATTATGAAGCATTTCGAGATTTGCCCACCAAAGCTTCAGCCTAGGGTTCTTGGTATGTTATAGAATATTAAGCTTGCATGAAGTCTTCATAACATAAGGTGTTTTAAATGGTTCAATTACCAAAGTAGGATACTTATTTGAAAAAGCGCATCTCGCCTACAAACGTGTTTAACCCTTAATTACTCGCGTGGGGTGTTTAACACCCCAGCGACTGTTTGATCGTCTCTAGTTATTGGAATTTCGAATTAACAACGCAAATTTTTAAATCTTAATCATAAATAAAAGTCTGATTTTGTATGTATTTGGTAGTTTTTTTCTAATTCTAAAATTGGGGTGGAAAGCACGCCACGCGAGTACTTATGTATGTTTTTATGCGCGAGTAACTAAGGGTTAAACTCATGTTTAATATAGTCTAGGATTAATTACACTGGATTTGTATCCTCAGGTGGACAAAGATCAACAGAGAGACTTTATCTATGATGTTACAAACCAATGTACCCGCCGCGTCTGTTAGTCTGCCAGATCAGATAGTAGTTATAATATAGGTTCCATAGAAAATGGCTCGCGGAACCACTTATCTGTTAGCTAATTTACTTAAACTTTTAACCCAAACATTCTAAAATGTTTATGAATCTCGCGGCGTGCGCGCGTCTCGTACCACTCACGTCACCTAATACTGTACTATGTACTATAGTGAGCTATTTTAAGTTGAATTTGGGTTCTAGAACTGTACGAACGATTTTATTACAGGATTAACAGCGACCCTTTTAAACGCGAACATCACTTTGGGGCAAGTTCAAACCACGCTCAAAGAATTGGAGACAACTTTCCACGCCACTATTGCAACGGTCAATGAACTAGGGGAGGTTTTGACGTGAGTTCTTATAGTTATTATTTACCTACAGCAATGGCATAAACGGTGAAAGTGGACCTTATCCAATTTCACCGTTTGCTGCCATTGCTTAATTCAGATTTATTGAAATTAAATTCTTTATAGCGATTGTGTAATACATGACCGCTTTCGAACTCTGTTTAGCGCTAACTTTATATCTGTAAAATGCGCTGAATTCGTTTAAAGTTCTAAACTGAGTTTATCTTTTGTTTGACGACGTCTGTGGCGCGGTGGGCGAAGGAACGCCTGCAATGCAGAAGGTCGCGCGTTCGAATCCCGCCTTGATACAAATGCGAGTACGATCTGCAGATATTTGTTTCGGGTATTCTGGTCGTTTTCTATGTATAATAAAAAAATATATATATGTATTGTATCATGTATATCAGTTATCTAGTAACCATAACACAAGCTAATGCTGTGTAAATTGTCCAGAATTATTTATTTATTTATTACTAACGACCCACCCCGGCTTCGCACGGGTGCAAATGCATGTATTACATATAAAACTTTTTCTTTAATGACTCTATCTATTAAAAAACCGCATCAAAATCCGTTGCGTAGTTTTAAAGATCTAAGCATACATAGGAACAGATAGACAGCAGGTAGCTTAGACTTTGTTTTATACTATGTAGTGATTATGTTTTATTTTTGCAGGTACTCTACAAATCCCAATGAGTCTGTTCAGTACCACGACAGCTTCCGGCCGACCGCTGCAATGGTTGAAGTAAATGCGGTGCTGGACGATGCCATAGACATTATTATGGCGGTAAAAATTCCCCAAACAAAAAGAAATCAAGACTTAAAACTTAAACCGTGGCAAATGGACATAAGTTCCGACCCCAAAAAGGTAAACTGATAAAATTTTTGTCGGTACTAGCTTCTGCCCACGGCTTCGCACGCGGTTTTCAAGTAGCCTATGTCCGTCTCCGGCCCCCTGATTATGTAACTGCGACCGGTTTGCGACAGGCGAAAATTAAGCAATCAGTGCTGTCAAAAGCCAATTTTGTACTAACATGACACCAGGTACTACGTCACCCAGCAATCGAGCACTAGGTTTCCCTCTGCCGGACAATCGGTGAACTAAAAATTGCTTGCTAAAATTGCGGTCGCGGTCGCGTCGCTGTTGCTGTTGCTTTTACATAATCAGCCTGCGGGATATTGTTTACTTCCCTGCCAAGTTTCATTAAGATTCGTATATCCGTTTAGTGCGTGATAAGTTTACAGACAGACAGTTATTTTCACTTTAATATAGTATCATCATCATCAGCTTATAGCAGTCCACTGCTGGACATAGGCCTCCCCCAATGAGCGCCATAGCGCCATAGCGCCCTGTCTTCAGCTTGCCGCATCCAGCATCTACCTGCAGTCCTTCGCAGGTACCAAATCATCCCACCTGGTCGGACGAAAATACATATATATTTCATTTATTTACAGATAGTAAAAGCTGTTAAAAACATGGTATTGTCAATGAAAATGCTATTGGAAGAGTTTGGTCCTTTCGGAGGGAACCTGGCTATCTTGGCGTATATCCTCCTTCTGGAAAGGCTGAGACGGAAGTCTACTACGCAGGAAGAACACAATTTGTATAAGGCCACAATAGCCTACTGTACAGAGTAAGTTGTTTTTTAAACCGACTTCAAAAAAGGATTCAATTCTCAGTGCGACTGTTTTTTATTGTTTTTATGTTTGTTACCTTATTACTTTGGACTGGGTGAACCGACTTTTATGATTCTTTTTTATTTGAAAGCTGGTGCATCCCGTGTGGTCCCATTCGGTCCAGTTCGGACAATGACATCCATGAGAAAACTAACCTAACCGTGTTAAATTTGTATTAAGTATGTACGCAACAAATGGACGAATCAATATCATAAAGTAATATCACGCCTAACGATTTCATGATTATTTTTATAAAAGTAAGTTTGAAATCCATTTTAGTAAGGAATTTGAAGTCGGTTTTAAGTTTTTTGAAACATGCCAAATTATTATTGTAGTCAAAAGTAAAAATAAACGGATTATTATTTTTCCAGAACAGAAACGAATAGTATACTATAGTATACTCTATTTTGTCAATAAATAAAAATTTTACTTTTTACTTTTATACATAAAAATTTACCTTAAATTAACAGAGAAACTGACAAAATCGGTCTCCACACAGCATGTGCTATGTTAGAGCAGATCATATCATAATAGCGCTGGTCTTCCGTGGAGACCGTGGTGCTTTAGCCTAATACACGCATACAAGAAACAAAACTAAAATGCAAATTTATTCAACAAAAACTAAAACTATGAAAATAATATTATGAGTATTGTTATAATTGCTTAACATTTGTAATATGTAAATGTTCTGAAATTATCTTTGTACATTTCAAAATAAAATAAACCAAGTCTTACTTCTCTCATCAGTTAATCAATAACCACACAAGTTTCAACATTATTCTCTAGCTCATTTAAAGGAACTTTGTATTACAATTTTATCTTTTTTCAGGGCTAGGACTATTATATCTAGATCGATGGAAAAGGATAGTGGTTACAATAAAATCGTTAAACATTCCTCTCAAAAAGTCTTGCAGCTGCTGAATATTTTGAAAGAATACAGCCCAAACGTCATGAATAAGCCTGGAGGTAAAAGTTCCTTCCTTTGTCTTGATTTGCTTGAATTTACCTAGGAGAGTTAAGTAGTGGCATTCGTTGTTTAGTATTCAGGAATACTATACAACGAATGCCATGAATGATGTATCCGGATACATCAGAGCCCTAAGTTTTAATGGGACGATTATAGTCTCGACGGCGAGGTGTTCTGTTTTGGTATGGGATAAATCCCGAGTGAATAAACAAATGGCAATTTCACTTTACTTGTGCTATAAGACCTTGCTTCTTGCCAAGTTTTATATTTCTAGGTCAATTGTACCCTACAGGTTTAACACTTAGTAGTTTCATAACCTGTATGCAGGTAGCTATTGAACCTAACTTATGAATCCAAGTGCAGATAATGCTAGTAGGTGCTTAGACTCTGTATATTTTATGTATGTGAGTTAATGTGTGGCATGGCAACACGCTGTAACTGTCGACACTAGACAAACCTTCGCTAGTGTGGATTTACGCATATTAGTCACTTGTAGAAAACTCATACCGTGCGCTTTCAGCACTCAAAGTATTAAAGTGTCGTAGAAATAAGATTAGAATAAGTTTTTATTAATAAAGAAATACAAATACAATACAAATATCCGTGGATATGGCGGCGCTTTATCCAAGTCCCGTAAAGAATGGAACACTCGTGTGATGATACAAACTCTCGTAGAATTCGCAGGCCCAGTTAATGGAAACGAAACTTGATTAACATACCTGAATTTAAGTGTAATTCTTGCATTTTCTTTACAGTTTTACTGAGAGTGAACACCTCTAAAAAAGCATTAAGTGGGATTATTTTCACACAGCAAAGATTCACTGCGAAAGTGCTATACAATCTTTTAAAAGGTGTAATTGATGTCAATCCCGAGGAATTCGGCTTTTTAAAACACGACTTTATCGTGGGTTTGAACGCGAACCCAATGAAGTGTACCAGAGAGGCACATTTCCATGCGAAAGCTAGTCAAAAAGCGCTGCTGATGTTTGGTCGGAAGTAAGTAGTAACGCTGAATAACTCGTCACGCAGAAATAGAGTTCAGCCTCGCTTAACCTAATTATTATAATTATTTATTTAGTTGTAAACTAATTGGTGTAAGTCAAGTAATCTAATTTATATATTTTTTTAGTAATTTAATTTAATTTTATTACATTATTTTTCTTATTTTTATTTTAATGAGATTCTATGCTATGAATTTTATTATCTGAAAGTGAATACAATACATTAACAACACACTGGGGCCGATTTTCACTATATTATACGCTTCACGATAACAATGGTATCGTTTCAGAATGATACATTTTGGCATTTTACCTTTTTCATCAAAGAAACTACAGATGGAGGAACGCATAGCAGAAGGGTTAAAATCAATCTCCGTGCAAGTAAATAGCCCTGCACGCACTTTCTTTCATCTAAATACGATTCAGCGACGATACCATTGTCATAGTAAAGAGAATAGTTAGCAGAATTCGGCCCCCGATTGCAAGGAATTGCGAGAAATAAATTAAAGTTTTAGTCACCGATCCAAGTATTCGCCGCGGCTGCACAGGGAGTAACTTGTTCGATGATGAAGTATAAAAAACTATCTCAGTTTGACGAATTCATAATGAATTAACGGGTTAACTACGAACCATAACAATCGAGGTTTACAGTTAATCCGCTAGCATTTATAATAAACTAAGCTATGTAAAAAATGTGGTAGGTACTACTCGTTTGAGTTATTTTAACCGCCGCCATATTTTATTGAATTTTAATTTTGTTACTCTTTGTAAAACCGCATTATTTAATTTTAGTAATTCACTTACAAGGGAAGAATTCATCATGAAATAGAGCTACTATACTTTAGCCAAACTAGACGTGGAATATTTGTAAACAAACCGCCCATACTTAACTAAAATACAACAGAGGGACTGTTGCCGCGTCTTCATATCTACATGTGGATTTGAGATCCTTCCGTCAATAAATATTGCCAACAATTATAACTGTAACTCACGTCAAGCAAGATCTTTTTTTATTTTTATACAAATAAACAATTAGAAAATTGTTGACAAAAAGAAAATCAATTCAATTTTCAAAGCAAGTGATTTTTAGTTTTTTGTATCATGGTTTGTTTATAAATATTCCACAACGAGTTTGGCTAGTGTATACCTACATACTATACTTTCTACTAACAACCAAATTCATGTTACAGCGAGCTTAACTGCATGATTTCGACAAGCGTGATCGAAGAAGGAGTGGATATTCCTCAATGCTTGCTCGTACTGCGTTTTGACCCTCCTTTGGAGTATAGGTCATACATTCAAAGCAAAGGTGAGAAAATCCTCGTAAACTCAATTGCTTTCTAGTTGGCTCTTAGCAACGGCGTTATGCCATAACCCTTTATCTCATTAAGGGGACTCCGGAGTGCCATGTATGGCGCACCGTCTATAAGATTTCTCTAAAGTGCATCTAATATAAGTGATTAAAAATATCACATTACCTAAACAAATAACTGATCTTCAAAAGTTTATATTTCATTTTACAATAGTTTATGTAGTTTTGTAATAAAACACTGGAGAATAACACTTTAAAACAGCACAGGGTTTTAGACTTTACAGAAAATATAGTAACTTCAATTGGATTTAAAATACTACAATAACTGCTTCATCATAATATCTTTCTTATAAATATTCGTAATTTTTGTAGAATTATATACAAACAGAATAAAACCCAAAAAACACATTTTTGTAAGGCGTTTTGCGTAATTATTCGATCCTAGTAAATATTTTGCCACAACAAATTCAACCTTATTGATACAATATCCCTTCCTATATAACTCAAAATCGCTTCAAATAACGTCAGTCGGAGGCTGGATGCCTTCGCGGACGGACGTAAGGTCATGTCACTTTTTTGCATTTGACAGCTGGTGTCGTCGTTCGAATTACGATGTTTGACAATTTTTGTTTTTCAGTTCCTATAGTCTTTATACCATTGAAATAGAGTTCGTTTTGACATGCACGAGCGCCAACTGTATTTGTTTTGCAAATGTCAGTGAACGTAGAGTTACTCATAAAAGTTTATTAATTAGAAGTTACCTACCTATAGTAAAGCTGTAAATGATGTCAACAAATTCAAACAAAAATAAATTGACATGTGGAGTTAACAATATTTACTTAAGAAATTCTCTCCCTATCTAAAAGTTTTTAAAATGTCTATTTTTCGTTAAGGTAGGTACTTAGTTAATCTTTATATAATATTTTCTTCCATTGTCGCAATGTCTTGATTGTTACTTATTATTAATTTTGTTTATTGATGTGACTACTTACCTATTGCAAAATTTTATTTTAAATATGTATTTTTCATTTTATTTGCATTGGGTATTGTTTTAGGTTAGTTTTATAGAAATTTTAAAGAACGACCTTAGGTTTAGTACGTATACGAATTTCCGCCTGCTTCCTTTGTAATGATGTTTTTTTTTCAGTTTCTTTGAAATAAGTTCATAGTTGATATGCATTGTTGGAGAGCTAAGAAAACGGTTATGTTTTTAAAATAATCTGCAAGCCAAGTTTCTTAACGTTTTTTTTAGTTTTTAAGGCATTTTAGAGGAAAAAATTCTCAATGAATAATAAAATAATATCGTATTTTATCTCGCATTTTTAAATTTGGAGCGATAATTGTTGTTTATATATCGTAGTATGTCATACGATGAAACAGAAAATTATCTGACTATTCTAAAGAAGGCTACTAATTGTATGCAATTTTATTATAAAAACTACTTACGTACTTAGCGTACTTATGTAGACTTACTTATGCTAAGTACGCTAAAGCAGTGTTTATAATAAAGGTGCTACAATTAGTAGCCTACTTTAGATAGATTTGATAATTTGTTTATTGTCAGCTAGCATGCACTTTCTTTACATGAAAAACAGGTTTTTAGCCAGTTCAGGTAAAAACATTATCAAGCATTGTCTTATTCCTATAGAATGCAATATTTTTTCCAATAATAATGTAGAAACAAAATCTAACTCTTTATAATCATATAGAATCGAATGCAGTTTAAAACAAACCCGGAGATGACATTATTACCTATTTTATGTGCTTCTCATTTCGAAGAATATTTAAAAGATCATTTATAAGCTACCTACCTAATATTAAGCTACATACGGTTTAATTTAGGTACCTAGGATATCGGGCAAATATTATTATTACATTAGAAATTAATAATGATTGTAACTTAAATTTGCTTGGAATTTTGTAACATAGAATAAATACCTTTTTCATGACTTTAGTAGGTACATTACATCAACCAAAAGAACTAAAGTTTGCCTATTCTATAACAGACAAAATTTGCATAAGTCTATGTAAAAAATAAGCGCCGTCTGTCGACCACTTTTGGTAAAATTGACATGCAATCTGACAGTCTTAGTTATTCACGGGATCCCCTTAAGCAAGCGACCAAAATTTGTAATACCCATTGGATGGCCATTTCGAACCAATAAGGCTTTTAGAAGGGAAGGCTTCAGTCCTGATTAGACTGTTAAAAGCTGGGGCTGTTAGTTTTGATGTGCTTATTTCTAAATTTTTAACGAATTGACGACTTATGTTACGCAACGGGTGAAGGTCCTGCGACACAAAAGATGGCCGATACCCGCCATGGGATAAATTAAGATGAATTATAATATTAATGTCGGTATGATCAGAGGTTCCATGTCTGGGTATCTATAATATAAAAATGAATCGCTGAATGTGTTGCTAAGCGCAAATCTCGAGAGCAGCTGAACCGATTTCGCTAATTCTTTTTTAGAATATTCCTTGTACGAGGATGGTTCTTAGGGAGAGAAAAAAGAGAAAAAATTAAAAAAATGCCTGAATCAAATAACCACCCGGGCAAAGCCGGGACGGGCCGCTAGTATAGTATAAAACAAAGTCGCTGTCTGTCTGTCCCTATGTATGCTTATATATGTAAAACTACTCAACGAATTTTGATGCGGTTTTTTTTAATAGATGGAGTGATTCAAGAGGAATGTTTATAAACATCATTTGACACATATATTTCCACGCGGGCGAAGCTGCGGGGCGCATCTAGTTTAATGTATAGTAAAAATATAAATTTAGGGCAATATTATCCTGTATTTTAGATTAATATTATCCAGTCTGAGTTCAGTTACAATTTTAATTGATCATTTCCGTTGTTTATCAGGACGTGCTCGCAGCAAGGAATCCAATTTTATACTTTTGGTGAACAATGAAAACCGTGAAAAATTCGTCAAAAACTACACGTCATTCCAGACAATTGAGCAGAAAATTCATCAGGTATGTTCAGAAGATGATTATGATGACAAATATAATGTTAGATTGATAAAAATGTCTCTAGCTTTTTCTTCACAATATACTTTTAGTTATGAGTCATGTTTTTTTTAGATTTTGGTCGGCAATACAGATTCAAGGGATGCACCATCAAATAATGACATTCAGGATCTTTATGACGAGGACATTTTGCCGCCCTATGTGACGCCACAAGGAGGTGACTAATGCTTTTGTGTACATAGCTTTAAGGGATCCTGACCTTATTAAAACTTGCCAAAATTATCCGATTTAAATGACTGGTCAATTTGTGTTTTTTACAAGGGTATCTGTTTGTCCAATAATATTTATTTATTTTTCTTTGTTATTTCGCAGGACGTCTGCCTGCGGTAGCAGCTGTCAGCTTACTGAACCGTTACTTCAGTACGATGCCCCACGACCAGTTCACGCAAATCAGTCCAGCTTGGATACACGAGAAGGTTACCGATAAGAAAACGGGTATCGAGAAGCGATTGATCACCATTATATTTCCAGTGGGATGTCCGATCAAGGAACCTATCAAGGTAATGATCACACTAGCCTTTGCCTGCGGCTTCGTGCGCATTTTTTTGTGGACATCGAACCGAACAAACCAAAGTTTGCATATTTATGACCCCTTCACTTCACACCAAAACTACTGAGCTAATCAAATTTATCATTCGGGTAAAATTATTGCAAAGATGTTATTCTAGACCGGAATTAACATAATATGCTAAATTAATTCCTTAAAAATGCGTAATTCCTAATAGATGTTTGCTATATTATTATTTAAAATTGTTCATTTATTTTGTGTGTATATGTAGTGGCAAATAAATAATATGTCTGTCTATGTGTTCTGGTCGCGTAAGTTATATAACAACATTTCCAAACCTAAAAAGCCTCTACAAATAGTTTACAGCATCGTTAATCGTTTTTTGGTATATTTAAGTACTCTGTAAACCGAGTAGGTACCTACCTAAATGGACCAAAAAATTAAGTTTCGCTGTTCTATTCCCATGAATATTGAAATATTTAATGGCAAAACCGCTTCTTTACTTTCTGGCTTTATTCGTAGGTACAAAAAGTAGATACTGTTTCCCGCGTTTTCACCCGCGTTAAATTCAAATTTCACGTTTCTAAATTTTAATATAATTCCAGTAGTTTTGGAGCCTATTCGATACAAACAAACAAAAAATCAAACCTTTCCTCTTTATAATATTAGTATAGATTATTATTGAATGCCGCATAGCATAAAATTGTGGATTCATGTAATATATGCCCATATAATATATTAGGCCGCGAGGGCGCTATGGCGCTCATTGGGGGGAGCTATGTCCAGCAGTGGACTGCTATAGGCTGATGATGATGATTAGACCTTAACTTGTAACATTTAGATGCATGTTATAATCTTCCATCGCACCTGTTGCAGCGTTGTATCGCGAGTAGTGGAAGGAGAAAAGGAAGGCCTTTGCCCAGCAATGGGAGAACACTGGCTTAAAATAAATAATTATTAAAGTGTTCCTTACTGTTCTTTGGAAAATAATTATCTTTAAACACAATATTACAGGGAAACCCACAAGTAAGCCTGAAGTCAGCAAAAAGATCAGCCGCCCTGAACGCTTGCATCAAATTACACGAGGAAGGAGAATTAGACCCGGTTTCGCTTCTGCCTAAAGACTATGGGTATGTTTATTTATTTGATTAAAGGAAAACCAGAAGCTTATAAATAACACAATAACAAGTTCATTAATAATAGAAAGCTTATTGAAGGTTTTCACGGATAGATAACAGAATAATATAATAAAAAAAACTGAACATGAAGTGAATGGTTTAGCATCTATAAAGTTAAATTACATAATTATCTTTAGGTTATATAATTAATTTACAAGAATGTTTCCTCTTAACACCTATCTCACACCTATTATCAACATTATCATTATTGGTGCCAAAAAAATCTCTGCTGAGCCGCCGCCTGGCCGAGCTAACAGAATATGTCAAACAAAAAATGTTATTAGAAAGCAGGGCATAGTAATCGCTAAAATTAACCTTATTAACAGCTCCTGCGGGTCGCACTGCGGTTGCTGGGCAGTTAATGCTTTTAACACTTATCATGGCCCACGATGCATTTATACGTGTTGTTCATATAGGCGGCGATGCGCCGCTCTGAGTCGTATCTGGCTGGGAAGTGTTAATATAACATTGGCCCATAAGCTACATACTTATGGAAATGCATCACAAAGTATTATTATATATTTATTATTTTTATTACTAATACGATTTTTCTTTGAAGTAAGTTATTAATTCTGTAATTTAAATATAACTAAATTATGTTTAAATCAGGCACGTATTTTATATTATTTTTTATTTACCTTAACTTATTATTTGCGTACTGTAAGCGAAAACAGTTCTAGCTCTATTTGTTCATATTTTGAAATGTATTGTTATTTAAGTAGTATAAGCCCAAATAAATTAAAATTATAGGGTTTCCTTTGTTTTTTAGTGTCGTCGATTTTGAGGAAGAAGATGTAAAAGCCTGCTTCCAGAACTGGCCTTGGGATGAGAGGGTCGATGAAAAAGGCGAAGATGTGCCTAAACCTGGCTCTAAAAAATGCGTACGCAGACATAAGATACAAGTAAGATATAATGCTGCCAATTTATATGTCCCAAAAACTAAACGCATCTAACAGCATTAAAATGTTGCTGCCCCTTATCAATCAGGATGTTATAATGTTTATGCTTCTTTAATTTAGTCTAAGGTCCCTCGTCTTGGTCGATTACCGAAAGGCTAAGAAAGAAAAATAAAAAAAATATCACTTTCCAGTCAGTTCATAAGAAACGATTTTTTCCTAAGTGTACATGTTTTGTATTTATAAACTAGCGTATACCCGCGGCTTCGTAGGTATTCTTCTGAGATAAAGCAAATGTCCTTCCCTATAATACCATCTATCCCCTTACCAAATTTCATTAAGATCAGCTGAGTCGTTTGGGTGTCAAAAGGTACATCAACAGACAGTAGGAGTCTTAGGAGATAGATTGTACAGACAGACATTTAGTATGAATTAACTTCTGCCTACCACCATTCCGTCATTTAAAGACTGGACGCAACGTGCCTGTGTATTTCTAAAAATCATTCAAAAACATGCTTTTGTTTTCAGTTCCCAAAATGCCTCGAAGCAATTCCCGATTCTCCACTCTTCTACCTTCACATTATAAAACTGACCCCCGCCTTTCCGATGCCCGCTGAGTCGCGAGATAAAGTCCTCTACGATTTCATTAATACGGACCATGGCTATGGAATACTAACACAGAACCCGCTGCCGAAACTATGCAAGTTCCCCACTTTTATGACTGTTGGTGAAGTCACGACTGAGATCCAAATGAACTATGCTGTGATTAATATGAATGATCAGATGTTTTCTCTAACGAAAAGGTATGTTTTTACTATAGTTAGTTAGATACAAAAAGTCAGTAGAAGATTAACCAGCTAAGCTTAAAAGTCATTTATAAAGGGATATTTACCATGATCCAATATTTCGGCACATTTTCATGCGCTTTGATCATGGAATAAACTAAAAGCACTGCGAGAATAGGTGTTGGATAATCCAAAAATCAATCATGGTTAATATCCCCTTATAAATTACTTTTGTATTACTTAATAACCATGATCGTTAAAAAAAAATTAGCTAAGCCTAAGTTAGGAAAAGATTGGTCTCATGTATGCAGCGTTTGCGACGCAGTATATGGATTTATTTATTCATTGTTAAATATGTTTTCTCGTGTAAGTGAGTTTTATCCTATTCTTTATATATAAAAATCTATTGCTGTTCGTTAGTCTCGCTAAAACTCGAGAACGGCTGGGCCGATTTATCTGATTTTGGTTTTGAAATGTTTGTCGTAGTCCAGGGACGGTTTAAACGGTGAGAAAACATGGTAAAATTGCGCAGAAATTTCAACGCGGATGAAACCGCGGGGCGCAGCTAGTGAGAAATAAAACCTGATATTTTACCTTAGGACCTACCTAAGGGTAGGTTCTAATGTTTAAACTCGCCAGGGGGCGCTGCTTAAAACAATTTTCGCACAATATAATAAATTTTTGACCTTATTTTTTCAGATTTCACTTTTTCTTGTTTGACGAAATACTGGCAATCGCTAAGAAGTTCGTAGTATTCGAGGGAAAAGTGAACTGCATGTACGTTGTTCCTGTGAAAGGTAGCGGAGTTTATGATATTGACTGGGATGTCATGCAAAAGTACGACAGTTTGCCGCCTACGGATGTTCCCGATGTTACGGTAAATAATAATACGGTAAATTATACGGTGAATAATAAATAGCCTGTAGTATGGGATACTACTGCATGTGCGTAGCAGGCCATGAAAGTCTTAGTTTAGTATATTGTAGGTTATACTTTCGCGGCTTGTAAACTTATTTATTGGTTTTATTTATCGTCTTCATCGCATATCGCAGCCAAGTTTTGTTGGCATTTCTGGATTATTTATGCATTCGAATTTAATATTTCGCGACGAGTGCTCTCCAACATAGGCTATACACTTCTCTTCTAAAAAATATATATCAATATTTTAAATATATTACAATCTCATTATACTCAGTCACGCACGACGTAAGAAGCTTATATATTTACCTCCTCCTATTTGACCACGCAAATGGCTAAGAGCCATTTGCGTGGTCAAATAGGAGGAGGCCTTAACTCAGCGCAGTGGAATAATTTATTTTCAGGAAAGGCGAGCAATGAAAGTCACTGAAGAGACTTATAAGTACAAAGTTGTTACACCTTGGTACAGGGGACTGCTTTTGCCTGACCGGTGAGTGTTTCTTATCTATCTTTAACTTTAGAACTTTTTTCACTTTAGAAAAAATTTGGCCTATTATGCTTTTTTTTAACCAACTTCGAAAAAAGGAGGTTCTATGTTCGACTGTTTGGTTGTATCTTTTTATATAAAGTCGTTTTTAGGCAATCAAATTACTGTGTTCGGTTAAACGACAAAAGTAGATATTGTGATGTTTTTATTCTTCAAAAACTTCAACCAAGTTCAAATTCTTAGATATCATTCCGGTTAGCGTAGCAGCTCGGTATGCAAACATTGCGTTTATTTTTAATAATTGTTTGACTAAAGCACTATGCAAGCCTTGTCCCCAAATACTGCACCTGGCGACGCTATGATGACCTCAAACTAACAAGCCTTCAAGCGCTATAGAGGCAGCTTATTTCAGCTTTCCTATAAAGCGCTGCAGCGCTGACCCTTCAGTTCTGCCATCATCATCGCTGCCAGCAACGCAGTCGATACAAACCGCGTTGCAAATGTACTTAAAAAACTTCTCTCTTCTGAAATCAACTCCTCTATTACAGGTATGTTGTAACAAACGTTCTGGAGCATATGACGCCGAATTCATTCTTCAAGCCGGATTCAGATGAAACATTCGCGTATTACTATTCTTCCAAATACAATCTCGAAATATTGGGAGACAAGAAACAACCGTTGCTTGAGGTTAGTATTTTTATTAATTTCTAGTCGCGGCGTAAGAATCGATCCACTCCAACTCAGCTCTTGGATGTCTTAACACTTCGATTTCTGAAATCACACCGTATGTGTTTTCTACAAGTGACTAATATGCGTAAATCCACACTAGCGCAGCGGCTGAGAAAATACAGATCTGTGTGACTCAGCACAGCCGTAATATTTTTCGTACGAAACGCATGTGCGGCGCAACACAACCGCTGTGTAGAGCGGCAGCACGAATCGCTTAGGTTAAAAAAAATATCGCAATCGTTGAAAAAAGATCGAAGTCGAAGTGTTAAGAGTCTAACTTAGCACCTATTTACTGAGGCAGGGCAAACGCCACTTAATTATTTGTATTTTTTACACCTTTGCTGCGATCGCCAAACCGTTTGTGAGTGGTGATCATGGCAACACTCCTCCCCCCCCCCTCTCTCTGCGTTTGGACCTTATGTAAGAGTAGGTGCAATGTGCTGTTAATAATAATTATGGCATTCGTTTTTACAGGTCCGCAGTATAAATTCCCGAATGAACTGCTTACTGCCCCGAGCGGTGACCATAAAGTCATTCACGGACAAACAAGCGAAGCTCGTCGCAATTTCCTTTGGAGACGATAGACCGAAGGGCGGTTATAACGAGATCTTCGTACCAGAGTTCTGCATCGCATACGATTACCCCGGGGTTCTCTGGTACAAGGCGATTATGCTGCCTAGTATTCTTCACAGGTATGTTCAAAGTCAAAGTATATTAATTGAATGATACATGTGGCCCTCCGACCAGGTGGGATGACGACCTGCGAAAGACTGCAGGTAGATGCTGGATACGTCAAGCTGACGACTGGGCGCTGTGGCGCTCATTGGGGGAGGCCTATGTCCAGCAGTGGACTAACATAGGCTGATTATGATGCATAGCAATGGACTAGCACTACCGATGGTTATGACGAAAACATAAAACTTATTCAAGTGTCTGCTAACGCTTTCATTTTCCGAAGATTTATTCATACAAATGAATTTCTCTTTTATATTTAGGGAATAGGAAGCATTAATATAAACATTTTTATTGTATCAGATTACACATGCTGTTGATTGCGCAAGAATTCATCATAGAAGCGTCAGTCGGAATCCAATACGGAACTCCAATTCTGTCCAAAAGCAAGTATCTCAATATTTTAAAGGCCAAATTATATTTAAAGCGCTTTAGTTTTTCTTACTATAGAGCTTAATCACACTGCGATTATGTTTACTCGTATATCGCTCTAACTTAACAGTTTCGCTAGTGTGAAGGCCATATCTCTCAAAAACTGATAACCGCTGGGGTAAACGTATTCTTGATAGGATACAACGTCTCGGTAAACGTAGTGTAGGACGACCTCCGTGGGATGATGATCTGCGAAAGACTATGTAGATGTTGGATGCGTCAAGCTGAAGACAGGGCGCTGTGACGCTCATTAGGGAAGGTCTTTCCCCAGCAGTGAACTTAAATATCTTATAATTAAATATCCTTGGGTTACACATTACGCATAGCTTAAAATTGTACTTTTTTTTCAGAGGAAGAGTGGAAACCTATTGAGGTGGTTATGCCTATCGCTATAGAGTCTCTATTGTCAAATATTGAAGAGCCTACCAAAGGATCGAATGCCGTAGACAGGTATGACTATTCTACACTCCATGTTCGTACAACGAACTTTGTTCGCCATATATATCTAATCGTGAGCAATTGATTGTCTATAATCACTATTAGCTGAACAAGGTGAAGGTTTTACCAAATTTTACCAAAAAGATCCGTACAATGAGATTTACTCCAAAATTCGAACTCTGTTGAAAATGCGGAATAAAAAACGAATGTCGCGAAACACGTAACCAAAACTCGCAGAACGTTTAACAAATTAGAGAATTCTCTTCGTGCATAAAGCTGTCTTCATCTCGCACTCCGAAAATAAATGCTTTGTCATAAACGTTAAACACAAATTATAATAAGAACATTACTTTTTTACTGACTTATTATACCGTTAGTCTTTTACCAACGGTTAAACTCAAAAGCTTCGGCTATCAAACCAGCTATGATATTAAATACATATAAATATTTTATGTTTGACAGGATCAACCAACCGATTTGCTCCAATGGTAATGAACTGCCTAAAATCTTGTCAATGACAGAGAGCCTGTACCAACTACAAAAAAAGAAAATCAGTGCAGATTTTCCTTGGGAAGTAAGTACTGTACAATATTTTTAAATGTGTATCAATCAAGTATACTTAGTCTCATTGCGTATGTATAAATATATAAGCTGGTTAAATATGAACCTTGTTCGTTAAGAGATGCCACGTTGGTGTTCTTCTGACAAGGTTCGTAGTTAACCTACATTCATAATGAATTCGTCAAACTATGATAGTTTTTATAGTAAATAATTACATTATTATAAATTATAACAAATTTCATTTTTACTGTTCAGATACTATTTTACAGGTTTATGATGTAGGTATACCTCCATTTTAAGAATTAGGTTTAGTGACTAACATTTGTTTACACAATTTAAATAAAAAGTAAATTATAGTATAGGGGGCTAAAACCTCCCATATTCCTCTATGATATCTTCCTTCAAACACGAAGCATTCCTAATATCCATTAGGAATGCTTCGTGTTTGAAGATAAAATAACATACCTGCATTATTAGTCTAACAAGTATGTTTGAATGATTTAGGTGAGTTCCGAATGAAAATTAGTTTTGAAATGAAGCACTTAAGGTAAAACGGGACGAGGTGCCCTTAAAAAAAGTTTAATTTAATTTCAGGGTAAATTAACCAGTAGTTATTTTGTTTAACAACCTTGTTCATTTATTTGCAATTCATAACCCGTGCTAAAACAAACTTTGAATCAACTATCGTTTTGTATTCAATTGACAAGAAATATAAGAGATATCGTAATACAATGTTATAATGCCTGCCATTCATTACGTTTGGACTCCAAAAGACCACGAGGTTTTTTTTGTCGTGGGTTCATAGCAAAGTTAAATTACTTTTGAACACGGAAACTAAAAAAAAAACAAAAAGCACTTAAAACTTATGTAATTTATCTCATCTTGATCATCAGCCTATATTAGTCCACTACTGGGCACAGGCCACCACTAATGAATCCCTTACGTACCAGGAACACATGGAGCCGATGGACATTGAAAGAAACATCGTGAACGCGACTATATTGGATGTTGAATCTTACGACGACTTTGTCAGCTTTGTGATGAATCCGGAAATTTCTACACCGTCGCCTCAAGAGCGCATTGTTCCTATTACGGCAGCTATCAAACCACCACCGCTCAAGTAAGACTATTTACTTATTTTGACAGATAGATGACATTAACATGACATGACATTTTACAATTTGATGATCTTAATTCTTTCTGAGGCGATTGTGTCTGGTTGGACACTTTTTTGCCAGTGTCAAGTAATGGAAAATAATTGTAATTTATCTGAGTTATCAAATTATGAAGATTGTTTGATATTTTCACCAGAGCCTAGTTCGATATCTAGCAGGGTGTTCCATGTGCAATTGTGCAGGGTAAGTTGGCTTGAGAGACGAGATGTTGGGAGTCCCCTGACAACCTAAACTAACGGGCAATATTTAGCCTAAAATTCACTTTGTTGATATTTTTAAACGGAACTTATATTCCTTGTCGATTTAAGATCTTAACTTTAATAAATAATCATCATGTCTGAAGCTCTACGCCAAACATAAAGAAAAAATGCATCGCGTTGTGAATTTCATTTTTTTTTCTTGCTGTGTTTAGTATACAATCATTTCACATGGAATTTAGTTAGAGTATAGCTGGTATAGTGAATACCTACTTGAGATTCCTTACCTATTATTTTAGAAATGGTTATTCTAAGCTGGATACGTGAAAAATAATATGTTAGGCCAAAAAAATTTGCAAAATGGCATACGATTTAAGCACGATTTGTGGTGTTTTCAGTTGTTCTAGAAGCATCCTTCAGCACAAATTGCATGCGCCGTTTTAAAAAATGTGATAAATAAAAATGTTAATCCTAGCCCTGCTATGTTACGGATAAAGTACTTATGCGTTCACTTACCTAAGAACGGTTATTTCGTTTATTTATTTTCCGTTTATTAGAGACAAACACTTAAAATATTCTTATTATGCCATTATATTGGTAGGGTTTCGCCTTAGAATCCTTTTAAAATAATCGACTCCTTTTAATCGGCTTTTATTAGTCTAACGCTGAAAATCATGTCCTTGCTGGAGCCAATCGTCATTGAAAACCAGTCGTTGGGTACCGTCATGTAGTAGCCGTCAAACATCTTGTCCGGTGACGGGCAGCAAGAGTGGGACGTTTGCACAAGTACACTCACGCATATAAATCATATTATAGCTCTTTCTGGCGTTCATTGTTCGAAAGAAAAACTTACAGTGAATAATCGGTGCTACTATCCAGAAGGTAACCGTTGACCAATGTGGTCTAATAATTGCGTTCTACTCATCTTTGTCACGTGTTTTGCCAGGGGAAAAGAAGATTGACGAATATTATACTAGAAACCTGCCGCGCCCCGCGTCGCCACTAGTCACTAGTATATGTGCTCTAAATTAGCAAAGTTGTACGTTTTACCAACTTTAATAAGGCTACGAAGTTTCACTATTCCATACGCTAAAAAACGACTACACGTACGTAAGTAAATTTTGGTGAAAACCAGCACGAATTATTACCTAGTTTAACTGTTATATGGGCATGATAGGATTGGACATTTTGCTCGATAGGGTTCCGACTCGCGGACGTTTTGCTTTATGTACTTAGCTCTTTAAATACATATATTTAATGTTTCTATTTCCATTACCTTTCCTTCGATAAACTTTAATTAGTAAAGCTTAGTTTTATGTACTTACTAAACTGTTGTATAAAATCGTGAACGCAATAGAGTTAAATCATTAAAAAAATTGTGTGTGTTGTGTTTCTGTAGATTTTCTTTAATTCGATTTGCACCTTTCATGTATAATTTTTTCTTATAGTACTGATGAAAATCTTTTTGCTGATGAAAATGGAGGTTCGCACCCTGGACCATCAAGAAAGCGGTCGCGCAGTGTTAGTTGCAATTCTATAGACAGCAGTTCTTCACACTCCGAAGATAAAAGTCCAAAAAGGAAAACAACTAAGGCTCACTCGAAAACCGAGAGTGAAGCAGATGATTCTAATTCTTCAGAGAGGTTCGCAAAATTTTGACCTACAAAGAGTAACACAAAGTTTGGTCATTTATTTTAAGAGCGGATTTCCACAAAACTTCAATAACTGATGGAGAGCATTTATGCTGGATTCCAGTATTGAGCAGATTTATTCATGCCAGCGCCATCTACCGTGCCTACTTTAAGAACTCGTAATATTTATAACATGAATGAGAATGCTTATGTTGAGGCGATAAAGAAAAATGGAATTCCAACGAAAACCCAACGAAAGATCTAATTACCTACTCAGTTCATTACCCACGAAATTAGCAAGACGTGATCATACTCATCATGCGCCGTGCCCAAACGTCGAAATAAAACTGACTAGGTAGAGGAAATGCAGTAGAAGTCCTGGCGCTACACAAGAAATAAGATCCTTTGATAATACATTGCAGAGCTGAACAAAATTTGCCTACCACCAAAAGCTGCGAACGGTTTCTAGTTGAAGTAATATCGAAAAATACTTTATTATTTTTTCCTCACTTGAACGACAATTGACGAAATTGCGCTCGCACAACCAAGCAAACTGAGCGAACACCCTCTAAAATAGCTGTTGTTTGAGCGGCTGACAGTGCTTTAGAATATGGCGTTCATAGTATATATTCCTTGAGCCTAAAGTGGAGATAGGCAGACACGTTGCTAGGCGGGACAACGGCTGATGGGCCAAAGCGGTCACAGTCACAGCACAGAGTCGTACCCGATATCCATGCACCTAAAGTGGAGATAGGCGGGACGATAGCCGATGGGCCAAAGAGCCGAGTACTTATAGGTTACCTATTAAAGTAATCCATAGTATTAAGAGTGGACCCATAATTTAAAACCCGATTTAAGAAGTACATCTTTCTAATTACTTTGAGAACACTGACCACTATTCGTCTTACAGATACGTTGAAAAAATTGCAATCCTCCAAAAGACGCCAACAGGACGAGGCCCGGAACTGCGCGACGTCTTGTCAGCATTTACAGCGATAAAGTCGTCGGACTCATTCTGCTTAGAACGCGCTGAGACTTTAGGAGACTCGTTTTTAAAGTTTGCAGCGACAATCTATCTGTTCCACAAGTTTGCTGGGAGAGATGAGGGACAGCTGTCAAATATCAAGGGCCGGCTTATAAGTAACAGGTATGAATTTAGTTAAACTGGTTTTACGTGCGCCCTCTAGTTGCGAAGTAAGTAACTAAACCAAACTCTTAGTAATAGAAACTTTAAATTCTCGATTCTCATTTTTAGATTTGTTTGACCACAAAACGTCGATTCTTACTGGTATTTTTTCGCGTAAAATGTCATATTTATGTCATCACAGATGGCACAAAATTAATTTTAAATGTATTTAGAATGTGCCACGATAAAAATTACTGGGAGTATGTTCATGTTCCTGAAAATATAGGTCCACCCTCGAAACTGAATGTGTGGCGATGTTTTATTTTCAGGAACATGAACATACTCCCAGTAATTTTTATCGTGGCACACACGTGGTTTTATTTTCAGGAACATGCGTTTACAGCCTTCAGTTAAACAAAATGTTTAGGGAAATATAAGCAATGGAAACAGCTTTTTCTTAATATTATTGTCCAATTAGTGAAACAATAAATGTTATAAGTCAGGTCTAAAAAGTATCTAGATTATAGGTAAAAATCAGATGGCATACGGGATTTGCGTAAAAAGTTAAAATTAATTAAGTTTATAAAACAAGGAAAGGAAATAGGAAAGCCTACTTAGTAAGTATCGGTAAGGAATAGGAATATTTAGGCTTGATATATTTCGTGGTACTTTGTATTCACTCCTGAATACTCGAAAAACATCTCAGATTTGAGCTAGTTTCAAGTCATGATTGTCACGGCGCAAATTGCTCTGTTGGAAGATCAGTTTTGGTTGTATCGAGTTTGTATCCACTTGCTATAATATGCTCACTAAGTATTTTTTGATAGAAACCTGTACTACGCTGGAGAAAGGCTCAACATCGGAGGAAGAATGAAAATTGAACCATTCGCCCCCAAAAAGGACTTCATGGTACCCGGTTTCTTCGCGCCAATGGAACTGGAAGAGTTTATTCAGGACAAAAAGGTACGTTTTGCATTAAGTACCTACCTAATAACTTTCCATAGTACATAGGATCCTTCACCAAAAGCTGAAGGAAACAAGGATAGATTGGGCAGGCAGTATTCATACATTTATGTTACTTTAGTAAAACTATTTTAATTGATAACAAAGTAACAATGTATGCTTATGTTATTAGTATGAAATTAACTTTAACAAATCTAAACAACCATTAATCACTTGCCTTCACTCACCATCACTCATCACTTTGTACCTTGACTGCCGCAACAACAAAATATTATATCATGCATTATTGCTTTCAATATCTTATAGAACAATAGGTACTAATTTTAGTCTCCTATAAAATATTGGAAAGATATATCATACACATCTAAAGACTCTTCTTATGAAACTCAATAAACTGAAACACAGCAGCGAAAACATCTTTGGCTAACTCTTCAGGTGTGTGCAACGCAGCAAAATGACCGCCGAAATCTAACGTGGTCGAATGTACCAGGTTAGGGTATTTGTCTTTTAATATCCAGTCGGGTTGGTACATTATCTCGTGCTCGAATTTGATTGCGGCGAACGGCACTGGTGTTGGTATTCTGAAAGCAAGAGTAAACTGCTGATCATGCAAAAAAGGCGGCCGGAAACGGGGCCGAAATCAACCTCGCTAATGTTTGAAAACTGTCGTCTGGAGGCCTATATTAATTCTGCAAATACGCAATTGCATCATTAAAAACTTAACGATGAAATTGGGCATATCGGGGTTTACGATAATACATAGCCAAAGGTAAAAAAAAAATACAAATCATTTGAATCAACCACTGTAACTCTAAGATTACTTTATGCATGTATGTATGACATGTTTTTCTTACCGAAAAATACATCTAGTGTCTTTTGGTTAGTGTTTCTTTTACGTTCTTGTAAAATACTTTAATAACAGCTGCGCGTAATGCGCAATGTGAAGCTTTAACGCGAAAGCGAAACCGCGCATAACGGGGTAGCGTAAAGCGGGGTATTACTGTACTAATTCGGTGTATTAGATCTTCAATAGGCCGAAACGAAATTCGTAATTACGTGTTGGAGAATTAAAATAGGCCCCCAGGTATCGTTATGGATTTAGAAAATGGTCTTAGTATCTGATTTTATTAGAATCCAAATGTTACAGAGCTCGGTTTCGGCAAAGAAATAAAATTAAATAGCGTTAGCGAGCAGTGTGCACATTTGTAAATTCTGACATAAATCACAGCGATATTCTGAATTCTCTGACATGTTTAGAGGAATACTTACTCTTGTACACTCCTAGCTTCTTTTGAAAACCCCTCGGAGTACAATCGCATTGAAGTTACAGCACAGCTGTTCATCCACATAATTGTGATTGTGTCTAACACGTCATCTATTTTGAGGTTTTCTAGGCCTCCATGTGGTGTATCCAGTTGGTCTCTGTGACTGCAAATGGCTATCTTCTCCATCAAATATGCTGCTAATCCAGCTGGAGAATCCGTTAGGGCAACACCTGAAAAAATATGCATAGTTCATATTAAAACCTGTGTGGTTCTTATAGCATCGGATTGAGACGCCATCTTTCATGCTGTCCCACTTATGTATATCAGATTCAGATGTGAGATCAGATGTGAAAAACTTGAAAACTAACATACATGAAATAAACCTATTTACGTAGTGTCGGCGTGCGACACGCAATATGTGCTGCAACCGGTAAACGTTCGTGAAAACGCCGGAACAGAATTCTTCCATAATGAAGGTCACATTATGATACCCAAAAAAATGATAAAAAAATAAATAAAAAAAATATTTAAAATAATTATGTCAAAAAAGTCCAATCTTCCAACACCAATGACGATTTGGCAGGTTGCTGCCTCTCTAAATCATCACAATAAAGTTAAACTAAATGTTTAACTTACCAATTGTGTCAGGTTTTGTAGCTTGCAAATGAAAGTACCCACTTTCTCTCATAACATACTTGAGCCACTTCGTTAGCGGGTATGTTTTGTTCGCGTGATTAGGCTCCACGTAGGTCGGCCATAATGAGCCGAGTAGAAGCTTTAGGTTGCTAATTTTTCTCGAAGATAACGGCATGTTTGAGTGGAAGCTAGAAATAAAAGACATTTTTATATTATAATAGGGGGTTCTAAGTTCGGCTGTAAGTTTTATTTTTTATTTATTTCCGTCCATCAATTATAGACTGAATTGACTGACTGACTGAAGAGTCCCGTAA
This sequence comes from Eupithecia dodoneata, assembly GCA_947044415.1. Lineage (NCBI taxonomy): Eukaryota > Metazoa > Arthropoda > Insecta > Lepidoptera > Geometridae > Eupithecia > Eupithecia dodoneata. The sequence goes on from OX345665.1 coordinate 7,456,260, forward strand.
ATTTTAATTAAAAAAAAAATATAAACTTATATCTAGTTTGTAAAAACTTGAGTAAGTACAAAACGTATCTTTCATGGCCAACTTTGTTTGTAACTACTACAGTTATCTGTATTTACTTTTTGTTGTCTTTGAGTGTTGTTCATAAATGTTATTTACTTGTTCAAAGATGTAGTGAAATGCTTTTCAGTTAGTTTATTATCCATCTCCTATTACTGATGGTTACAAACACGTCCACGATTGAACATGCTTCACCAAAACAAGGAGGCCTTAGCCATATTCACAGGCGGATTAGAGTTCGCGCTGGAGGATGACAAAAACACCAAAAGAAGCTGTTGCCCTTCCTCTGGTAGAACTTTTGTAACTATCGTGGTTATTAACACAAATGTCAATAGTCTCAAAAATCTAATCGTGTTAAATATAACGGGATAAAGTATTTGAAGAAAAGTTATGTATATATCCAATTTCGTCACAATTTCGAGTTTTCCAATATTTCGGCACAGTTTCTTACGCCGTGATTACGGAATAACTGAAAGCACTTAGATCATGGCGCATGAACCCGTGCCGGAATATTGGAAAACTAGAAAATGAAGTCGTGGTAAATATCCCGTTATAAATGACTTTCTCTCTGGTAGGTTTCCTTAGGAGACTCTTATAATATCCACGGGCTAAGGTTCGATTCTTACACGTTTGCCACAGACCAAATACATCCCAAACATTTCTTCTATTTTGGAAATGATAATAAGACTTACCCTAGTACCTGATCAGGGAATAACGTGGCCATGCTCGAAGCACACTGGGAACCCCAGTCGCCTGCCTGAATGTAGAATTTGTCGAAGTCAAGTCTCATCATAAGGTTTCGCAGTATGATGCCGATCTGAACTTGGTTCATTCCTGGTCTTGTTGCACCCTGTAATATACAAATTTTATAATTAGTAAAGTAGGGAAAACACTAAGACGCTATATAATCGACGTCCTCTGCGGCGTAGCGGGCGAAGCCTGCGAAGTAGGAGTTTGCGGTTTCAATTCCCGCCCCGTGACAAAAGTGTTTGTAAGATCTGCAGAAGTATCATCATAGATGTAAAGGTGTAAGATGATGATTATGATGCTTTAAACTGATGAGAGTCCTCTGTTACTATAGAGATTTGATTTCCATTGTTTACGATTGCTATTTTACACGTGTCACTTATCACTTAAAAATTACAAGCTGGATTTATTAGCCTTTGTATCATACTTATGAGTTATGATTCATTAAAGATTAGATTGTATCTATAGGAAAATAATAATACCTTGTGGTGTAATTATGATACCACAATTATGTATTTCAACAATTTTAATATTTGAAGAAAAAATGATGGAAAATCCACACAGCATCTTCTAGCCACAAGCCAAGCAGAACTTATATTATGGCTACTAGATGACTGTTAAATTAAACCCAATACATTACATAATCTTTTTTTACAATACATAGAAAATAGCTAGGACACCTGGAATAAATATTCAGATCGTAAAAACATTTGAATCAAGGCGGGCATTGAACCCGCAACCTCCTGTGCCGCAGGCTGACCTTTGCCGGCGCCACAGAGACCATCGTATTTCATATAAAAGTTCTGGTGATTTACCTCAGAAAATCCAAAACCCGGTAGATCAGCAGCCACAACTTCGAAAACAAAATCATATCCAGCCTTCTGTGACGTCAATAACGGTATAATCTTATCGAACTCCTTCGACGAACTCGGCCAGCCGTGCAATAAAAGCAGAGGAAGAACTTTTATTCCTTCGCTAACTTGCGGCTTGACCCGTATGAAATGTATTTCCAACCCTTGTATATTCGTCTTGTAATGAGGGAATCGGTTCAGTAGATCTAATCGTCGTTTCCATTCGTATTTGTCGGTCCAATATTGTAATACGGTCTCTAAGTAATCTGTATTCATTCCGTATTGAGACTGGATACCTTGTAGAGGTTTTGTTAGTGGTCTTCTTTTCTTCAACCTCTGTTGTAGGTCTAGGATTGCCTGTAAATGAAAATGATAATATAAATACTTTGGGGATCAAACTAAGTGGGGTGCTCAGAGGTTTCAAATGTTCCAATCTGATAGGGTGGTTCGGGTTGTTTTTTTTTCATGTTTAGTCTAGGCTGATTATTTTCGAATTATTTAGATTATTTATTTTTAAATTAAACCTACTCTCAGTCATTTTCAGTCGAATTATGTAGAAGATAAAAAAAATATAGTAACCTATAAAAGGGAAAAGGGAAAGAGCCCATGGACGGACTTAATCTCAGTAAGAATATAAATGAACTCTAATAGTTGTCTATGAAAGGGAGGGCCCCTTTCAGGGCTCAGGGTCAGTATTATTATTTGTAAATGTGGGCAATCTTTGCAAACTTACCACATTATATAGTTTGCTTGGTCTTTAGTAGTTTTGATTTTACTACAACTTACTTCGTCTTTAAACTCAATCTTGAACGGCCGTATAGATTTATCAGCTTCTGTCGGCTTAGCTCCAACGCCCCACCACTTCTGTAGGTCCAGTTTTGGTGACGAGGGTGGTTTGATGACGTATGTGTACAGAAGGCCGGCTGCCAAGGCCACCAAGGTCAATAACACGACAGCTAGCATATTGTATTACCTGTAACGAGGAAATTCTTAGGTACACAAAAACTCTACATCCTCAAACAGATGACATCTATAAATCGGTCCAAGCCCAAAACCTGCATTTTGGTTGTTACAGCTGAGCTTGGACCAATTTATAGATAGATACATGACTGCTAAAACATAACACATAGCCCTTCTTTTGTGTCATATTTTTGGGCACGTGATAATCAACAACGTCTGAATGATTTTTATTAAACGCCCAGCTGATTGCCATTTCACAATACGATTATAAAAAGATATAAATACCGCCAGTCCTCGTCCACGTACCATCCGTCAGGTTTTTTGTTGATTATACTCAGGTAGGTAAACGTGACCTTGTATGTCGGGTAAATAAGATACCTATCTACTACCTACCTGACTTATTTACTTTACAAACTGACTTAAAACTTAAAAGTACGAGGTTCGGTAGGAAACGAAATTCCTTTTAACGCGGCATCAAGGGTGTGACATGTTCTTAGCCGGTTTTTGCATAATGTATTACGCACATGGACTCTTTTCTGATCGTGGATGTGCGCGCCCTTGCGGGTCGCACCGCACCGCAGAGACTGGGCAGTAAATGCGTTAATTTATTTATTTCGTATTTTTTGAACCTTCTATTTATCTCTTTATACATAAATTGTACTGTAATATGAAACAGATCTAGTTCAATTTCCGTAGTAAACGTAACCCGCTTACATACCCGGTATTTTTTTTAAATGTATTATTTATAGTTCAAAATAATTTACTTGAATTTGGTAACGGAACCTAGGTACTAATAAATACCTTTCTATGTATAACTTTCTATGTATCTCTATAAATTTAAATTGTACTCTAATATGAAGCAGATCTGGTTCATTTTAAGTAGGTATAGGTAGTAAGCGTAACCAGCTTACATCCGTTGTTCTAGCACAAATAAGTTCCTATACTGTATCCATCCAGAATGTAGAATGTTTGTATACAAAGCCACTGACATTTCAATCAGCTGATGTAGGGGTGAAAAACATTTTTTTATTTAAGTTATCTCGTGCGTGTGATGGTGTATTCGTTAGTAATGTTTATTTTCCCCAAGGAAGTAATGAGTTTGAATTTTGAACTTCAAAATTATGTATGGAAATTTTGACATAAGAGTCTCGCACTAACAGAAATGGAAAACTCCATGTTTATTGACATTAATAACACTCATTCTCAATTATCAAGCAAAAACAAGACCTCTTCAAACATTTTTTCACCTGTGCCAACTCAATTAAATGTAAATAAGTGCCTGTTTAAACTATTTTCCTTGAAGCACTAAACATTATTGATCAAATTGGAAGAATTCATAACTTTTGGACAGATTGTCGCTAAGCAAATATACAGCGTGAAATGAAACGTCAAATAATCCGGCTAAATTAAAATAATACTCTCTATGAAATATGTATGGTCATAGTGCTATCCTTGATTCGAAATAGTAGTTAAAAAGTAACCAACTGTTTGCAACACGGGACGTCAAAACTGAAATTCGTTAGGGATGGCACTGTTACAAAGACAAAAAATCTCTAGTGATTTTAATCTTTGTTTTTGACCACATAATGTCGATTTGTAAATTGAAATAATTAGATTTTGCATATAATTGACGTCAGGATTATAAAAAGTAATAAATCTAATAGAATGTATATGTGAAATCATTGGAATTCTATTAGGCCTGCATCATTTCGTGATGATGACCCTAAAAATCAGCTGTTTTCTAATGTTTACAAACATTCTACATTCTAGATGGATACAGTATAGTTACCCTGCTAACATTCGTAAAAAATAAAAACTACAATAAAATAATTTATTTATAGCCACACAGGCACACACACAATTTTCTCAAATATAAAGAAAAAACAAAAATATCAAAATCTGGTTCAGTCGTAAGGTACTATTCGTAAGTACTATTTTATAAGTATGACATTGTACTAAGATTATTACAGTTACACATAAGAGATTACTGTAGGTACTAAATGAAATAGAGACGTAACCTCCAATATATTAAATATCATACACAAAGCCATACCTCATTACAATGTATTACCTACTACTAATCAAGGTTAAAATGCTTAGAGACGATTCTTTGATATGTTTATAGGTAACCATAATGTTTGTAGTTCTGACAAACCTATCATTGTAGGATTTAGAGTCATAGTGGTGTTATGGGGAACCTTCAATGTAGCTTTTTTTATTGATCAAGCAAGTAGATAGAGGATCCGTCGTGAAAGTGCAAGTGTGAATTGCGTGTCGAGGGTTTTGAACGTTTAACAATTTTACAAATATGAACTATAGGTATCATTTAGAGACTTCGCTATTAACACTTCGAGTGCTGAAATCACACCGTATGTGTTTTCTACAAGTGACTAATATGCGTAAATCCACACTAGCGCAGCAGCTGAGAAAATACAGATCTGTGTAACTCAGCACAGCCGTAATGTTTTTCGAACGAAGCGCATGTGCGGCGCAACACAACCGCTGTGTAAAGCGGCAGCACGAATGACTTAGGTTAAAAAAAAGATCGCAATCGTCGAATAAAGATCGCAGTCAAAGTGCCTAATAATAAACAGTAGGTACCTACATTTCAAATGAATCCCTCTTCAAAATTCACAATTGTTCGCCTATTACCAAATATTTCAAAAAGTTTGAAACCTACAGAAATTTTTATACATATATATATATATATTTTATTGTTTTGAAATGTATTACTGATACCTTTCATTTGATATATACTCGTATATTTGATAACTCACTTGACGTGTTAAGGTCTCATAAAATTTCAACATGATTTTCATTTTCATTTACGTAAACATATTACACTCAATCTGTACAGAACAAAAAACATTGATCAAACAAAGAAAGTTACAATCAAATAATAGAAACGACCGATGTGGCGCGGTGGGCGAAGGTCCGCCTGCGACGCAGGAGGTTGCGGGTTCGATTCCCGCCTCGGAACAATTGTGTGTACGATCTGCAGATATTTGTTCCGGGTGTTCTGGTCGTTTTCTATGTACTTATAATAAAAAATATCTATCTATGTAATATATTGTATTATGTATATCAGTTATCTAGTACCCATAACACAAGCTCTGCTTACCATGGGGCTAGATAATGCTGTGTGAATTGTCCAGCATTATTTATTTATTTAGGAAACTAATTAGAACGAATGTTTACAATTGAAACAATTGAGCTAACTGCGGACTATTACATGTGTACAGACGCACGAAATGTATTATTATTTTAAATTTCAATATAATAATAGCTGCGGCTCTTGATAAGCTATTCTAGAGGGGAAAATGGACGGGCAGAGCGCGATTACAAGAGTTTCGCAACTTAACTCGGAACCATACAAAAGGCTGTTACCAGTTTCCACAATACCTACAAGCTAACATATACAAACTTTCTTAAACACCCGACAGAACAGAAACATAGATGAAAACCCCCATCATAACATTATAAAAATGAAACATTTTATAACAACAGTTAAAGTAGGTCTCCGTATCGACAGATTTGTGACGTCATGTCGTCGTCAGCGTGGTTAATTCTATGAAAAAAAACAAAAGACAATCGCGCCAGCTTTTAAAATTTTACCTATACACAAATCATATCGCATATTTTAGTACACAAGCACCGGCTTCACAACGAAAACTTGTTCCTCTTAGCAACGTTAGTTAATGAGCTAACATGACTAAAATCCATCCACTAATACTATTAACTAGTTTCTGCCCGCTGCTTCGTACGCGTTGTGTCTATGGAACCATTTAAAGGTTATTGCTATCCCATGGGAACAAGAACAATACTTATGTATGGTAGCAAGCAACACTGTGCTAAGTAAGGCATTTCTCACAGCGTTGATAATAGTGATATGTGCAAAATTTCAGCCGTTCTGTAGTTTCAGAAGAAGTAACAAACATCCATGCATCCATCTATCTAAAAATGCAAACTTTCGCTATTTGAATATTAATGTGATGCGAGGTTTGAATGTATGGATGGGTGGGGAGATGTTCACGCCAAAACTACTGAACGGATCGGGCTGAAATTTTGCACATTCAAAAAAAATTTTTCGTCTCATGGCTCTTTTAGATTTCTTTTCCACTCCCGTCAATTCGCGCCACGAAAATAAAAACGTAAAAAATGTTTTAAAGGTCCTTTATATACAGTTTTAGTACGAAGAATCATTCAATTATTAAGAAAATAACAATAACAGAATAAAACAATTACAATTCTATACTAATATTATAAAGAGGAAAGGTTTGATATTTTGTTTGTTTGTAATGAATAGGTTCCGAAACTACTGGGCCGATTTGAAAAATTCTTTCATCGTTGGGAAGCTACACTATCCTCGGTGAAAATGGGCTATATTATATTTAATTTTTATTTCAAAATAGTTAGGGCTCCGGACTTAAACCGTGCGAAGCCGGGAAGGTCCGCTAGTATGTATATATATTTCCTAAAAATCTAAGCCGTTACCAGACAGAATGCCCCTAATGCTGGCAGCATTGCATTGCATGCATGTTGCATGGCAATGCTAATTCGCTGACCGAAATAAAAGCCATCATTCCGATCATCTGTGGACTCTATTAGAAGTTTTGTAAGATCTTTGACCTAATTTCCACCACAAACTGCTAAAAAAGGTAACCTCGGCCAAGAGTAGCGATAAGCCTTTTTTTAATTAATAATTTTTTTTTTCCCTTAAAACCTATGTAATTAAAGGAACAGTAAAAATCCCGTTAACACTTACTGTTTGGTTTCCAACGCAACAATAGCCACGTAAAAAAGGTAGGTAGCTCTCTTTTTAAAACTTCATCGGGGAACTTTATCCAAAAATTTACTTTGTAACACTTTCACTGTTTAAAAACATTTATATTTCTAACAAAAACACTGATTATGAAACAAGTGCGCGATGGAAACGTCTGATGTCGACTGCGGGTTTTGCCGAAATTTAGTTTTGTTTGGCTTTGGCTATAGGCGAAGCGCGGTGGTGTCGTCGTTATGTACGATACGTACATAGCAGTCAAGGGCGTAGCTAGCTTACTATTACGAAGGGAAGACTGTCTCAAAGGCATTTGACGATCGATGTGACGCGGCGGCGGGCAAAGATCCGCCTGCGACACAGGAGGTCGCGGCTTCAATTTCCGCCTTGGGACAAATATTTGTACGATTTGAAAATATTGGTTTTGTATTCCGGGTGTTCTGGGTATTTGCTATCGTGTAATAAAAAATAGATATCTATGTAATGTATTCTATTAGGTTCAACAGTTATCTAGTACCCATAACATAAGCTCTGTTAAGCTTGGGGCTGATGATAACGTGTGGATTATCCAATATTATTTATTTAAGGTCAAAATAATTCATTATGGTGACGACGACGTTGATTATAGATTGGTCCAGTAAACAACGGCACAAGGCTGAGATGTTCCACGTTTCGGACACTTATGTGTCTTGCGGGGTTGTAGAAACTTCCCAGCTATTCTTAATGTATAATGTTTATAAACAACTCCGAATTTCTTTTCGGCATAGTGTCCGGTTTATTTTTGTCAGTGTTATGTATTAGGAAAGACATCAAATTGTCAAGTAGTGCTAATTCTGTATCAAAATCGACAGCAAATAGCTTACAGAAGGAACTAGGATCTGCGGGCAGATTTTCACACTGTACTCGTACCTAAACTTTTTAGTACCCAACAACACTAAGGACCACAGGAAAGGATCCACACATATTTCTTGGCCTTACTTTTTTAAATCGTGTCATCTTATAATCGTATTTACTATAAGATTTTTCTAGGAACAGTGCTTACATATTTAACTAATTATCTACAGGTAAATTTCTTGATGCGAGTTAATCCTAATGACCTTGATTTGCATTATCAGTAAATTCTTAGCGCTACCTTATCTTAATATTATATCTGACTTTTGTTGTAAGCCTGCAAACAAGCGAAAATTTTGTAGATTAGAATATTTGATGACAACATCAAATATTCAACAGATTACTCGAACTGCCTTTATTAAGATTGTCGCTAAACAATGCAGAGCAATGACCGACACCTATGCTGATTATAGTTATAACGGGCTTATCATGTTCCTTTGTTTTATTACCCGACCTTATGTACCCCTTTTATACAATGGGAATCAACTAGGCTATTTTGAACGCGGTTTGTTAATAAAATTAGTAGAAGTTCGGTTTACTTGACTGGCCGTCCGGACCGCGTCTAGGCCAGCATAGAAATAAAAATCCAGTAAGACAGACATCGCCTCGCTTCAACGCGGCTACTAGCTAAGCTAATGCTTCCAGTTTGGCCGTACATTTTTATACGTTGGATAGCCTAAAGTTATATTTCATTCAAAGATAGCAGAGGGTAATCGGAGACACGGCGGTCAGCATCTGCGGTACAAGATGTGTTCAAACGACACCTCAACGCTTGCGATATTGACCCGGGGTTTGGAGGAGCTTGCTTCTCATAGGTGATCTTGGCGATCTACTATCTACACCAGCATTCAAGCATTTGAGTAACGCCTTGAAACAATAGACTCAAAACGCCAGATACGAAGGCCTCCTACGAGTACACCTATAACTCATCTTGCCAACTCTACTGCCATACGTGCCTTAGGCTATTTAAGACCAAGTTCGGTCTAGCGAGCCATATTAGCGCTCATGATAGTAAAAATAATCCGTTATGTAGACATAACGGACTCGACGAATCTAGAGTCGTCGTCATCGAAATCGACCATCTTGAAGCACGGCGACCGTTGCGTTAGGGTAAAACTTTCCTTTGTCATTCCTTCTCTAATTTTAAGGTTATATCTATTTTGTGCAATTAATAATGAAATCAAACAATAATTTCAGATCCGCCCAACATTCCTGATCGGCAGTGTATTCTCCCATGAAGAAGCACTAAGCGGGGAACCGGAATCAGACAGCGTGGAGAATGTCAAACGCCGGTACACCGATGGAGATGCTATAGCTGAGGCGGAACCGCAAGGCAGGGCCCAGAATTCTATGCAGTGCTATTTGCATTCACAAGCTGTGTCTGATAAGGTAATATTAAAGTATAGATGGATTGTAATTAGAAGTTCCAAGGGAAGAAACATAATCGGAAAATTTAGAGAATGTCAAACGCTGGTACTCCTATAGAGATGCTATAGCCGAGGTGGAACCGCAAGGGAGAGCCCAGAATGCTACGCAGAAGCTGTGTCGGTTAAAGTACGATTAATATATTGAAGCCTACTGAGGAGGATTGAGACAGTTTGGCGAAGGTCAGACGCCGATACACCGATAGAGATATAGCTTAGGCGGAGGCGCAAGGGAAAGCCCAGAATTCTATGTATTACTATCTGCACTCGCAAGCTGTGTCAGATAATATGAGTTGGAAAAATTATAACGACAGTCGCCGAAGGTCCTCCTGAAGGTCAATGGTCCCTAGTAGTTATAAGGAGCTTATCGTATTCCTTTGTTTATTACCCAACCTTATGTTAATGCTCACGTGCCCCTTTTATACAATGGGAATCAACTAGGCTTCTTTGAATATGATTTGCTAATAAAATTTAAAATATTTTAAAACTTTAAAATCTGTAAATAAATATCTTTCTTCTTATTAATGATTATTTATTGGATATTTATCACGTACCTTTTAGATTACGTAGGACGTAGGGGAAAATAAAAAAAGGTACCTCATTAAAAAAATAATGTGTGCGACAAAGCCCTTTATAATATTGAGAATTATTATTTAAATAATAATAATATATTAACAAATCGTAAAAATTTACAAAATCTTTTTTCTTCAGTGGCTTACGGTGGTGTTATATTGTTGATGTTTTTTTTTCTTCCAGTCTGTGGCTGATTGCGTGGAGGCTCTCATTGGTACCTACCTGCTGAGCGGCGGAGTCCAGGCGGCAGTCAAATTAGTGGAATGGATGCGGATATTCCCCGCCAAGGTAACTGAAATATTTGTTTACTAGCTGTGCCCGCGGCTTCGCCCGCGTAGAGTTCACAATGAGTCGTTTTCCAAAAAGATAACCCTTAATTTCAGATACGAAAACAAGTAAGTAATTACCTAATAGTTAAAGACTTTGATACAAGTTTTTTTTAATATTATTAGTTCCTAATTAATATTATGTGATGTGATTATAACTAGCTTCTGCCCGCGGCCTCGCACATACTTTTCCGAGATAAAAAGTAACCTATGTTCTTCCCTGGGATACCGTTTACCTCCCTACCAAATTTAATTATCATCCTTTCAGGCATTTACGTGTAGAAAGGTAACATACATACAGACAGAATTACTATAGTTTGACCGAAACCGCTGTACCGCGCCTGAGGTATGCGAGCGGCGAGACGGGGGGGAAATATCGGCCGCTCCGATCCATCAGTCTGCCGTCAACGCGTACTCTTGCTCTTTTTTCCTCGGCCCCCACCTCGCCGCACTTTCCTAATGAGCGGTACAGCGGTTTCGGTCAAACTATAATTAATACCTACAAACAAACATAATTAATAATTTATTTATTGTTTATCGTATCGTATACTTGACGTTTGTTTGGTGTTCTCTGAGGCCTTCGTGCCATGCCAGTGTGTTAAAGTGCTAAATAAATATTTTCATTACAGGACAAGCTAGGACAGCTGCTGAATAAGTCTGTTCCCACGGTTCTCACGGAAAAGAAAGCAACCCAGAAAGATATCGACTTCCTTTTGGATCACTGCCAGAGCGACATTGAAGAGATTCTAGGATACAAGTTCAAAGACTCATCGTTTTTGTTGGAGGTAAAAATAAAAGCCACTCGGAAATTAATAACTTAGATATGTAAGTACCTCGGTTATTAATTTCCATGGTTGACTGGTAGAGATCGCTCTTGAGCGATAAGACCGCCAATTGTATCTAGTTTTTATTTTAATTTGTCATTTTATACTTAGTGTGCAATAAAGAATTATCTATCTATTAATTTCTGAGTGTTTATATGATTAAATAATGCTGGACAATTCACACAGCATTATCTAGCCCCAAGCTAAGTGCCTACAAAGCTTGTGTTATGGGTACCAGATAACTGATATAGATAGTACAATACATTACATAGATAGATATTTTTTATTATACATCGATGATAACGTCCAGAACACCCGGAACAAATATCTGCAGATCGTACATACAATTGTCCCGAGGCGGGAATCGAACCCGCAACCTTTTGCGTCGCAGGCAGACCTGCGCCCACCACGCCGCAGAGGTCGTTCGTCGTTACCATACTGAATCTAGCTAGGCTCTGCAGATTATTTGTATCTACAGAGTCTATACTGTTCCACTGGTCCACTGCTGGACGCAGGCCTCCCGAGCCTAGAGATTCGAGTATGAGAGGTGATGTCCATAATCCCCTCGCTGGGTATGCACGTCGGGGATCACAGTTCCGTGGTAGAATTGTACTGATGGCGCTGCTGCCCGCCCCTTGAAGGATATCCCTTAGTCGCCTCTTACGAAACCTGCGGGAAGAGTTGGAATGGTGCAAATTCTAAGTCGGCACATTCCTATTAATTGTATACCTTTAAGTATTTTGTAAAGTGCTTATTTGTAAGCCTAAAGAAATAAACTTTCATTTCATAGATAGATAGATAACACTTTATTACACCACACAAAACAGAAAATAATACAGAGATAAAAACTTAGAATAAAGGTATAAAGGGCTGCCTTATCGCTGAGAGCGATCTCTTCCAGGCAACCTTGGGATGGACATGAACGAACAATATAGACGGTGGCACTTTAATAAATAACAAATACACTAAATACCTACATTACAAACATTATAATAAACTTACATAGACATAAGATAAGGCTATCAATATTTCATATGTATAAATAATGCTGATGCAGCAGTTTTTTGAAGAAAGGGAGTGATTTTGCACGTCTGATGTCCAGAGGGAGAGCATTCCATAGACGGGTAGCTTCTACAGTGAATGATTTCATTTCATTTCATTATACCTAAATACTGTATTATTTTAGGTACATTAAATAAAATGGACAGTTTCATACATTAGATTAGAAATAATAATGAAAACATACATAAATTTACGTAGGTTAACAGTTTTTCCTGTTGGATAAAAAGCAGCAGACTTTAAAAAATGTTATTTATGATCTACATAACAATAATAATTGTTTTATTCTGTTATTGTAATTTTATCTTTGTTAATATATTAATATGACCTACCGGCAGTTGTCTCACCGGCAACGATGAACGAGTAGCGAGCAGAGCTAGAATGTAGAAACGAGTCGGCGTGCCGCGGGGAGCGAGTGCGTAGTTCCGATAGTTGTGTAGCTCGGCTATAAGCGTGCGAGTGAGACGAGCGATTACTCGCATCACTCGCTCGCGGCGGCCAAACGACAGTCCGCATTGTAGAGAAATGACCGCTGGTTGCTCTCTCGACTTGAGTTCTGATCGCTGAGCGAGTGTTATGTTTCCTGGCTCTAGTCGCCCAGTGAAGCGAGTCCTCGCCGGCAGTGTGAACAGTCAGCGATCAACTATTTGTATATGCATCTATATTGTACGTTTCTTCAGCGAGAAAATAGCCGATAGTTAGGCGTTTTCTCACCGGCGGTGGGACAACTGCCTAACCTACATAAAGAAAAACGCTGGTGGGTTAGAATCACGTAAGGTTTATAAAAAATACATTGTTTGGTCTTGAATTGGTGGTGAATCCGGTCTTCATGTGTAGGTACTCCTCCACAGCCTTGGCTCCACGCTGAAGTGGACGCGTGAGACGCTGGGTAGTCGGTACCTCCGCTCGAAAACCAGTATTCAGGTCTTTTGGCCCAGTAGTAGTGCCCTGGTTGCGGTTGGTGGGCTTACGACTCTTTCGAACCACCACGGTGAATCTGTCCGCGTCACAGGGCCCGAGTACTACGTGATGGTTCACAGGACTGCTTTTGTCCCTTCCTTTTAGAGCGCGCCGCAGGCAGCGGGCACGCAGCGTATTAATGTGTACTACTATTATAATGCTTTATTGTACGAAACCTGTTTATGGCCAAATAAATGTATCTTTATCTTTATTTTCCCAGGCCGTATCCCACGCTTCATTTATACGCAACCGCCTCACGCGCTCATACGAGCGTCTCGAATTAATCGGCGACGCCATCTTGGATTGCCTGATAACATCACACATCTTCGAAAACAGCAATGATTTGAAACCAGGCGAGCTTACCGACCTGAGATCCGCATTAGTCAATAATGTTACATTCGCGGCGTATGTCGTCAAACTCGGATTGCACAAGTACGTACCAAATTATGTAGCTTCGTGAAATAATGACATCGCTTCAATTAAACATGAAATCGTCGTTGGCTACATCTTTACATACCATCAGGTGAGATTGTTGTCAAAGGTCTATTAAACTTAAAAAAATATAAAAATCAAATACCGAAGTGCTTTATTTCCTTTAGACAGGACACTTGGATAAGTCACAAAATTGAAATAGCAGAAGTTCATTTCGATTTTTTGTTTACTTCAATATTTTAAGGTATTATTATTTAAAAAAATGTAATATTTATTTTAATATTTTAAGGGAAAAGTTTGGAAACGAACAATCAAATCTTGTTAGGTTTTTAGCTTTCGAGTTGGATCAAAACTCATCAAAAGCTTTTTACCAACATTTATTCCCAAAGCGGGCATCGAACCCGCAACCTCTTGCGTTGCGTCGATGGCGGACTTTCGTGACTTAACCAAATGCATGTTTTTTTACACACTGTCCTCGTCTCGGTATAGCCGTTAAATAGTACTTCTATTTATTACTTACTAGCTGCGCCCCGCGGTTACACCCGCATGGTGATAGATATTATACGATATACCTTTATAAATTGTAGCCTATGTGTTATTCTGAAGTATAAGCTTATAATATTGTATAGTTTGATTAAAATCCATTCAGTAGTTTTTACGTGAACGAGTAACAAACATCCATCCATACTTACAAACTTTCGCGTTTATAATATTAGTAGGATATTATATATAATTAAATTCACAGATATATCTGCAAAGAACTGAACCCACAACTCGACAAGGCTATAATGGCTTTCGTGGACCATCAAGTGGCGAGGAACCACGAGATCGTGGAGGACGTGCTGTATCTCATTGACGAAGAAGAATGTCCGATGGCTGAATATGTCGAGGTTCCTAAGGTAAACATAAATATATCAATGTTTATTTATTTACAAACATTTACATCTACTTGCACACCCAATGCAACAGAGTATCTAGTTAGTCCACTGCTGGACATAGACCTCCCCTAATGAGTGCCATAGCGGCCTGTCTTCATCTTGACGCATCCAGCATCTCCCTGCAGTCTTTCGCAGGTCGTTATCCAACCTGGTCGGAGGGCGTCCTACACTACGTTGACGAGGTTGTGTCCTGCACTCAAAAGCACGTTTACCCCAACGGATGTCGGTTCTTCGCGAGATATGGCCTGCTCACTGCCACTTCAGTTAGCCACATTACTTGACACTGGCAGAAAATTGTCCAACTAGCCAGTCACAAAGAATCATTTTTTTTCTGTTAAATGAATAAACTATAAATTTTTTGAAACTATCATGGTTTTCAACACTAAAGTCATAGTCTAAAGTTATTCCGTGATCATGGCGCATGAAACTGTGCCGAAATATTGGATAACTCGAAAATCAAATCATGGTATTATAAATATCCCGTTTTAAATTACTTTAATATGAATAAACTAAAATAATCATCATCACCAACAGAAACTAGTCCGCTTATATTCATAATAATATACATATGTATATAA
The DNA here is from genome assembly GCA_947044415.1 of Eupithecia dodoneata. NCBI lineage: Eukaryota > Metazoa > Arthropoda > Insecta > Lepidoptera > Geometridae > Eupithecia > Eupithecia dodoneata. The sequence goes on from OX345665.1 coordinate 7,471,657, forward strand.
GCGAATTGTATATAATACTTGAATGTTGTTTCAGACGCTAAGCGACGTGTTCGAATCGCTCGCAGGAGCCATATTCTTAGACAGCGGCGGGGACCTGCAAAAGGTCTGGTCCGTATACTACCGGATAATGTGCAACGAAATTTACGAGTTCTCTATGAGAATCCCAAGGCAGCCCGTCACAATACTCTATGAGATGGTTCACGCTTGCCCTAAATTCGGGTGAGTAGTAGAATTTAGTTTATTTGTCAAGCTATTGCCCACCATCTTACTATATCATAGCGTGTTGGTGTATTTTTATGAATGTTAGTTTTTAGTTACTATATTTTATATTTAACTTTTTTTTATGTCTTTGTCGCTTTGGTGCTGCACTGTAATGGCAATATAAATAATATTATTATTTAAATAAAATTCATCAGTGGTATGCATGCATAACTTCATTTTGTCCACTGCCGAACGTGCTTCCCCAAATAAGGGAGGCCATATTACGCTTGGCGGGCTGATGGCAGTAAAGACGTTAAAAATACACTTTAGTCGACTCTTACGAGGACCTACGTAAGATACCTAATACTTAGTTTTATACCAATTGTACTTGTCTCTACTTTACTGACAAAGCTTTAACATCACCTACCTAGACATATACAAAAGGTACATAATCTGACTATTTCTGATCATAAATTTGCGATCGTTTTATTAGATTGAAAACTTAATCTTATCTAATTCAATTATTATTTATTCTTGGCTTATTTAAACAATCATAATAACAACATAATAATAACATTCCTATAATTATTAATTCTAGACATGTATATAATTAATTATTATAGGAATGGCAACCCACAAATTGTTGCGCCCTAACAGGGTTTTTATTCATTGCGTACCCACTAAGATACTACACCTAAGAACAATTACCTGTATGCATAAAATCACAATAAATGATATGATTATAGTTTCCGCAACTAGGCTTTTTGTGTATCGATATTTTTATGTCACTTTTATGTAGTTGTGTTCCGTCAATTAAATAAATAATGCTGGACAATTCACACAGCATTATCTAGCCCCCTAGGGTACTGATATACATAATACAATATATAAATAAAATAAATAAATAAATAATGCTGGATATTTTTTATTATACATAGAATTAATAATAAAAAATATCTATCTATGTAATGTATTGTATTATGTATATCAGTTATCTAGTACCCATACATAACACAAGCTCTGCTTACCATGGGGCTAGATAATTCTGTGTGAATTGTCCAGCATTATTTATTTATTTATTTTATATATAATTGTGGGGCGATTTTGATGATTCTTTTGACTTTGTATAAATAATAATTCCGAGCTGTTCTTATATATCGTATTCCGGAGAGTTTACTGTTTGTCCCGGATAAATAAAAAAGCAGTTATAATTTATGGAAATCCGAAGACGACTTTTGTGTTTTATAAAAACATCAAATTAAATAAAAACTTTTTGTTTCAGTGACCCCATCCTGGTAAACCCTGATTTGCCGGGTATATCCAAAGTAAGCGTACCCATCACATTCACGAAAAAAGACAAAATGTGCACCGTACACGGGCTCGGCTGGAACAAGTCTCAAGCGAAGCGTGCTGCGGCGAAACTCGCCTTGAAAATACTTAATGTATAATTTCTATCCGCCTATACGATCTCGGGGGTGCGTAACATAGGTTGCGGGTTCGATTCCCACCTCGGGACAAATATTTGTACGATCTGCAGATATTTGTTCCGAGTGTTGTGTAGTTTTCCGAGTGTTTTCTATGAAATATATTATAATTTAAGCTATCATGACAGCTCTGCTTAGCTTGGAGCTAGATGGTGCTGTGTGGGGTTTCCAGCATTATTAAATTGTATATGAAACCTGTGAGGTTTAAGATCTGTACGGAGTCTATCAGTCCTAAACTTAAATTCGCATACGAGGTTCTTTTAATAAAGAAGATTATGCATCGAGGGCACAAAGTAGTGTCTTACGTCCCGGGCGTCATTCAATTCAGCAAGAGAGTTACTAGAAATTCAATCTATTCATTATTCCCTCGGTAGTTAATTATATCCAAGGTAGTACTGATTTTGAAATCCAAAATATTAGTAGGGACAGACAGACAGCGACTTTAAACCGCATGAAAACCGTTGCATACTTTTAAAGATCTAAGCATACATAGGGAGTGCCTATGTATGCTTAGATCTTTAAAACTATGCAACGGATTTTGATGCGGTTTTTTAAATAGATACGAGTAATTCAAGAGGAAGGTTTAAAAAACTATTTGACATAGATTTCCACGCGGGCGAAGTCGCGGGGCGCAGCGAGTGACATAATGTGCAATTTCCGAGCATATAATGTGAAAATGGTTACTCAATAACATTGGCACAAAATTCAATTAATATGGTCGGTTATTATGAGCTTATCTCATTTTCTTTTTGACATATAATAATCTCTACCTTTTTAAGATATTTTAACAGTTGATAATATAAGAACATCCAGAAGTAGTTTAGTTTACATATAGTAGATTATGCACCGAGGGCATAAATCAGTTTCTTCCGTCACGGACGTCATTGAATCTTGACCGCGACTCGGGAGGACCTAGTTACAAGAATCCCGAGGGCGAGAAATGAAATGAAAAAAAATTAAATGAAATGAATTTATTTGTTACAAGATGTAATCATGCCCATGACAAAGACAGCTTTATGCACAAGGAGATTACTTTCACATTCTCTGCGAGTAAATATAAAACCCTTGGGAATAAGGTTTATTATTCCCCCAGAGGGTGATGAATGAATTTTGAATTTGAATTGGAACTTCAAATTATGTATGAAAATTCCACTTACTGGCTAATTTTGATATCATGTTGTATTAACCAAATATCTTCGAAAAAGTATAAGTGTAAGTCGTTAGTATGTAAAAATGATTTTGTAATTGTACCTACCTAAGTAGGTATACGTAAACTTAGTTAAATTTGTACTCATATCCTTTAAGGAATGAAAAGTAAATTGTTATAAGTAGGTAAGTTGCTACGTCATAATAAGCAATGATGATTTTTATAAAATAAGGTACCGAATCGTCGCGATAAAAAGTGATTGCTCCCTTTGCATGTTTGTGCTAATTTTAGTTGTACGAAATGAGAGTCGAGCTTAAGGGACCTCCGGAGGGACGAATTCTTCATACAAACGTAATACCAAAATTATTTCTAATTCAAGCATATTTCCACTATAATATTGCATTATTTGTATTAAAATAGTATTTATCTAGGTTCCCAAATAGTTTTTTTTTCAAAATACCTAAAATGAAATGAAAGCTAATCTCATTTTGCACATTTTTATGCGAAAATAAACAAGTTTTCTTGCTATTTGTTTCGTATTAAAAACATCAATATCTTACGTTTTATTTATTAAGGAACATAGCTTATAATTGTCTAGTTACAGAATAATAATACTTTGTGAAGAATACAAAAAGTTTTCAGTCATAATTTTTGGTATTACGGACCAAACCAAATTTTGAACGGCTAATATTGCTATCGCGCATGCATGTGGCGCGGCGCAAGGGTTAAACAGGGACAGCGATATTCGGAGCGATTTTTGCAAGCGAGGGTCGCCGGACCCCCATTTAGCAGTAGCTGCCGCAGTTCGCTTTTCATAGTTTGTATTTTATATCCCCGTATACGTATTATATATTTTCGCACAATATTTGAGATAAAATCAGTGATTAAATTAATTTTAAAACTTTACGGTTTTGGGATAATTACAAGAAAATATACGTTTTACATATATTTAAAAAATTAAACTGTATTTGTTGTGTTTTAGTTTATTGGTCCATAATATTTTCGCGTTATAATAATAAAAGGTAGATGATGACCGCGTCTTATACAGATAGTGAGCACCACCTCTTAAGTTTGAAGCCTGCGGGAATCGTCTGGTTAATTCAAGTCTATTGTATGTCGATTCAAGTTATTATTATCTTGAATATGTTCATACCAAGTGCATTTATTACCTATCGATTATAGTTCTGTATCGTACTTATTTTAGTACTAACACTCGTCCGAGGTAGTTTGCGGCGCGGGTCGAGCGTTGCACCACTCAAGCGTACTTCCGAGAGTACATTTAGATAACTACTATACCTTTAATTTTTTGTTAATTGTATTCGGATTTTATCAGGGTAATTTGGTTTTTAAAGTACTAATGTGTGCGTGGCGAGGTACCTACCTATAGATAAAAAAAAACTAAAAATTCTAAATTATCAATATTTATTTTTCTTCCTTCGACTTTTTTACTAGTAGTGCACATAGTGTGTTTATTGGAATCAGAATATATTTTATTATACTAGCAAACGATGTTTTATTTACCTATGTATACCCAATTAATATACCCTGTTTTCCCTTTCCTTCAATAAATAATGCTGACAAATTATATCTGAAACTCGATTATTAACATTTCACATCGAATTTGTCAGAAGATAGTTGATCTATGCAGAGCTTCAGGTAGTTTACAAAAAGCCTTTTTCCCACGTTAAATGGATTTTATTATTACCACATTACAATAAAATTACAAGAAGTAAGTGCTGGGCCTCTTGAAAGCAAAGGTGTTCATTTTCTTGTAATGGTGGACGCGTTTGGGCAGAGGGAAACGGATCTTGCTGTTGTGGAATTGCTTGACTTGCGGCCGGCGGCACGCAGCAGCTTTGATGACCTCCACTTTGATGATCTGCAAATAAATTATTATGATTAACAAACTATTTTTTTTTAGAGCCCCATACATACCACGGCTCTTCATCCTAACACTCTAATGTGATCATCTGCGAACTCGCGCCAATTTATTATTTAATTTTAAACGTCCAAACATCCGCAAGCGTTCGTGAATTTGCCCTGATCTAATTAAATTTATATATTTCTAACTTTCTACATCCTGTTCCTTTCCAGTGATGGCCATGCCTACCCAAATCATTTTACTATCCACTGATTTATTTAATTATTATGTATATTTTTATCCAATAATCCTGACAATTTATTTATAAGAAGAATATGGAAATTTTTCATAGATGGTATCTACATCACAAGCAAAAGGTAGATTTGAACAAAAATCTTAGCTGTCCAGGACATTCCATCTTGAAATAAAGCTTAAGACCACTTATTATTTATTCATAGGCTTAGACCATAGCAAATTTCAAATCAATAATTCAACTGAAAGGGAAAAAGATGGTGGCAGGGTAATTATAGTTGGCCAACATTGGAATTATGAAACTAGGAGACGAATGTTAGGGGAGGCATATCTACTGGAGTAATTGATGCTGATAATGATGGCTGGGCGAAGACCTTCCTGCCTGCAATTAGGGAAGCTTGGACCAAAACAATTATGGAGGTCAGCCAATTTACACCCACAATTCTTTTTTGTGCTGATTCCAGGTGCTGAGATACTGAATAATAGGGTAATAATAATTATCTTAGTCTTGTATTATGTTCAGTTCAGTTCTTTATTATTAAGAAGTATTCTTATATTTCATTTATCACATTATCATTCATCACATTAGCTGCTGCGACCCGGCTGCTAGTGTGCACCTGGCCTTAATCCTTTATTATTTTCGTACAGTATAGCAAGGAGTAGTTGCTCAATTAATTACATAACAAAGCGAGCTGCTGGCCTTCCTGGAGGACATCGGGTGTTTAGACTAGCAGCCCCCCCACCCGACACGCAAAAAAGGCCCACTGGCGGCAAAGTTGCGGAAACCAGTCCAGAAACAACAACATACATAACAAAAGTTTACCTGAATGGAATGAGCACGCGCTCTGTGCCTGGCCCCCATATCACGGTAGCACTGAGTGACAGCACCACCTACGCTGAGGTCACGGTACTCGCGGTACATGTTGTGAACTCCAGAACGGGACTCATAACGCAGCCAGATACCGAAGTTCTTGATCTTGATAGGGCTCCTCTCTGCGATTTCCTGGAATTGAGATTGAACTTGGTGATGATTGGGACATTACTCACTTTTCAAACCTGTTCTATATGTTCAAGACTTTGAAAAAGGCACTTTCTATTCAGTGTTGAATTATTTATTTAGGTCATACAACACCATAGGGGTAGGCAAATGTCAGGTTTTTGTTATATACCACACTCAGGATAGTTCAAGTCCCACCAAAATCGAAATAATTAAAACATCATCTTAGAAGTTTTGAAAATTGTTTTCTTACTTTGAGGATGAACCCCATTAAAGTATAGACTAGCCGCAAGCACACCAATTGTTTAAAAATATTATTTAAAATGTTCACTATGATTCTTAGTAGGGGAGGATTCAAACAAAAATTTTAAAAAGTAGCTATTACCTTTTGTTTAGTCATGCATAGCACGACTCCTCTCACACGCACAAAGGACCAATCCGAGTCTAAGTGCCGAAACAAGAGTACATCTACCATGACTCCTCTTATGAATTGTTTCGAGACTCTCATAGGTTCAAACTTGGCCATCCTCCATCTCAAAAATCCACCTAATATTATAAAAGCACACAATATGGCCATAATAATAGAATAACTTGGTTACCTTGATGGAAACGATTTCACCAGTGGTCTTCTTGAACTTCTTCAATTGTCTCAAGAAATACCAGAAACGGGATTTGGCAACAATGTTGTCTGGAGAGAAGATTCTCATTTTATATAGAGGAGGCTTGGGATCGCTCTCCGAGGGGAGCTTGCGTCCAATGACTTCATATTCTTTCAACTGAAAAATTACATGACAATTATATGAAATGTTCAGTCTTATTTATTTATTCTTTTTTCTAATTGGCTAAGTTTCAGCCCAACTTTGGGAGGACGAGGATTTCGTTAGAAATGAATGTATCCTTCCACAAATTGAATGATAGGATGGAACCTAAGTACTTCCAATCACAACATGACATAACCTCAAAACATTATTTACTTCCACTATGCAAAAATTACGAAGGGCATTTAATCAGGCAGGGGTTAAAAAAATTCAGGTTACTTATATGATATTAGAAATTATAGGCTAAATGGGTAAAGGAATAAGAACACAGCTCGCACGACTTCATGATATGCGACGACAACGTGTACGGTTTACCCAAGAACTGAGCTTTAACACATTTTAATAAGCTCGTTTCTCACTTTTGGTAGAAGAATGAAATGTTTAATGCTACCACACGTGGTTTTTACACTTATTTCACGAAAATTCACAAACTTACCTCTCCTTTAGCCTTCATTTTTGCAGGTTTTTCTCAAAGAACCTGTCAACGGAAACGGATCACTGACGCGAAAGAAAGATGGCCGGATTGGCCGGCCCAGCCGCACGCAGCGCAGTAATATTGCCAGTTCCACGACGTTGACATAACAAACATCAATGACAGCATTTTAACGCGTATAACGCTTTTTCACGAGTTATTTGTATTAAAATGCGCCTTAAAAAGCTGTATCCGCGCTAAAATTAGCGTAATATCATCGTAATATAATAACACTTACGCTATCTGTAAATAGCATGGTAGTAGCCCCACTGAACGGATTCGATCAACCATTTCAATCGACCTAATTTTAGAGAACAAAAAACCAGTGATTTATGGTGATACTGGAGTCACTGTCAGTAATCAATATACTAAATCTGACTCAGGGTTGCCAGACGTACGAGAAATCTCGTACATGTACGAGATTTACAGTCCCTGTACGAGAAACGAGAGAAATAAAAATCTCGTACACATTTGTACGAGATTTTGACAATGTTGTCTGCCTGTGCCATTTTCCCAGCCAAAAATATTATAAAAAGGATAATAAGGTCCACGCCGCCATAGAACAATTGACTAGGCACATCACTAGATTCATTACCTCATCACTAGTTGTCACTAAATGTCTTAGACCGGGAATTCCCGCTAAATGTTTTTGTTTGTAGTTGTCCTTCTTGCACTCATGTAACCATCGCATTCTAACATCTTTTACTGAACGTAGAGGGGAAGGTTTTATACTCATTCATTACTCTCATTAGTTGAAGTTTGTCAAGTTCCCGTGCATTTCGATATTTCATCCTAATTAATAGAAAGTAAATTTAAAATAATGAGTAGTGACAGTGAGGATTCATCCACGCCGCCGCCGCCTAGGAAAATAAATAAAAAGGGAGGATGGACTGCAAAAAAAGCAGGTGACACGGTTTTTGAACATCGTACGCATAATATGGACTCGTTTCATTTGATAACCTCAACCTCAAGAAATGAATAAACCGAATCCAAACCAGAGATACTAGTAACATTGTTTAGAACACAGATTTAAAGAGTAAGTTTGTACGAGATTATGTTCTAAAAGTACGAGATTTTTGGCATCCCCGGTACGATAAAAAAGTTTAGACATCTGGCAACCCTGATCTGACTGGAGGGGAGGGAATCACTCACTCCACCAGGGTTGCCAGACGTACGAGAAATCTCGTACATGTACGAGATTTACAGTCCCTGTACGAGAAACGAGAGAAATAAAAATCTCGTACACATTTGTACGAGATTTTGACAATGTTGTCTGCCTGTGCCATTTTCCCAGCCAAAAATATTATAAAAAGGATAATAAGGTCCACGCCGCCATAGAACAATTGACTAGGCACATCACTAGATTCATTACCTCATCACTAGTTGTCACTAAATGTCTTAGACCGGGAATTCCCGCTAAATGTTTTTGTTTGTAGTTGTCCTTCTTGCACTCATGTAACCATCGCATTCTAACATCTTTTACTGAACGTAGAGGGGAAGGTTTTATACTCATTCATTACTCTCATTAGTTGAAGTTTGTCAAGTTCCCGTGCATTTCGATATTTCATCCTAATTAATAGAAAGTAAATTTAAAATAATGAGTAGTGACAGTGAGGATTCATCCACGCCGCCGCCGCCTAGGAAAATAAATAAAAAGGGAGGATGGACTGCAAAAAAAGCAGGTGACACGGTTTTTGAACATCGTACGCATAATATGGACTCGTTTCATTTGATAACCTCAACCTCAAGAAATGAATAAACCGAATCCAAACCAGAGATACTAGTAACATTGTTTAGAACACAGATTTAAAGAGTAAGTTTGTACGAGATTATGTTCTAAAAGTACGAGATTTTTGGCATCCCCGGTACGATAAAAAAGTTTAGACATCTGGCAACCCTGCACTCCACCCACTCACTTCACTTGCTTTGCTTGCTCGTTCGTGTTGTGTGAGATTGGCTGATAGAAAATAAATAAAATATGTACTGAATATGAGTGGGGTTGATAGAAAATAGTGAAAGCGATAAATTGAAACACATTAAACATGTTCTTCACAAATATAAAACGTGCCTTCAAGTATGGGGTCTATGGCAGTGTTGCTCTCGGTGGTAGTATAGCAGGAATGCATACGCTTCTGGGTGGCGAATTCGACTATGAATCAATTGGTATCGTCAGGATTTCGAGAACAGCAAAAACGGCTATAGATATTGGAAGATCCTATCAAGATTTATTGTACAGCAAGAATTGGGACAAAGACTCGGACGAATATATAAAGATCAGAAGCAAAGCGCACAAAATAGGAGCAGAGAAACTTCTTGAACTGTGCCAGACAAATAAAGGTGTGTACATCAAAGTTGGCCAGCATATTGGTGCGTTAGACTACCTAGTTCCCGAGGAATATGTGTCCACAATGCGTATTTTGCATAGGAATGCACCCAAGAATACTGTTGAAGAGTGTTACAAAGTTATAGAAAAAGACTTGAAAAAACATGTAAGGACTTTATAAGTTTAATAGGTAAACTTAGCCAGAATATCAGTAATTTTTTAGTTTAAAGTTTATTAGAATGTGATAATTTAGCTTATCAAACTGTTGATTTTGTACTATTGATGATGTAATCAACATAATTTCATCACTTTTGATAGAGGATGACAAAAGACTAAAAAAGATTATCTGGTTCCAATGGTACAAGTTCTGCCTAATTTAGAGCTAATGTGAAATGTCATACCTACGAAGTAGGTACATTTTTTAATAATGTTGAATGTTTTCAGCCTGATAAAATTTTTGATGAATTTGAACCTGAGCCACTTGGGGTGGCTTCCCTTGCACAAGTTCATAAAGCCAAGCTTAAAGATGGCACTGTAGTTGCGGTTAAAATACAGCATGCATTTGTTAAAAAAAACATTGACATTGATTTATTATGGATGTCATTTATTCTCAAAACTATGCAAGTAGTTTTTCCTGAGTTTCAAATGAAATGGCTCATCGAAGAAACAAAAACAAATATTAATAAGGAACTTGATTTCATACAAGAAGGGCAGAACGCCGAAAAAGTAGCAGATATGTTCAAATCCTATGAATGGCTAAAAGTACCAAAAATTTATTGGGAATATAGTACACCGAGAGTACTTGTTATGGAATATATGGAAGGTGCACCTATAAATGATGTTCAATACATTGAGGTGAGTATAATACACTGCAAAATAACCTAATGCACCTCTTAAAAACCTCATCTCTACCATTTTAAACCAAATTTCAACTCTTATATAACATTTCATACCAATACAACATTTTTACATCATGCTATTGTGATTTCTCATTATTATGCAAGACATGAAGTTTGTATATGTGATCAATTGAAGGCCTCAGCAAGTTCAGTTGATATTCCAAGCAAATACTAATTCTTTACCTACATACCACATACCAGGCCTACCTACTTATGCAAATAAGATTTCACTTATACTAAGCAGGAGCCTAGACGTACATGGGAAATCTTGTTTTATGAGTGATTAAATAAAAGAGTTGGTTTACCCTGCAGCCTCACATGGACTATTCCTGGATGAAGTAGCCTATTATTTAAGTTGGATTATGCATACTGCTTCTTTTATCTTAGCTTTAGCATCACTGAGTGATAGGTTAGGTTTCATCCAGGTTAGACCTAAGTTTAGGTACTTTTCTATAGAACTGGAATAGAATTTTTTAAATTATTTATTTACAGAAAAATAACATAGACAAGATTGATGTTTGCACAAAACTTGGAGATCTGTACTCCCACATGATCTTTATCACTGGGTTTGTGCATAGTGATCCACACCCTGGTAACATATTGGTCAAGAAAAACGCTCATGATAAGAATTTCACCATAGCTTTGATTGATCATGGTTTGTATGCTGTAAGTTGATATTTTTTTTAATGTTTTTTCATAATATGTGTGGGCTCTGTACTATTTAATCCAATGTCAATTTTTTGATTTACAAACTGTTTTGCCTATTCATTGACGACATCTGTGGCGCGGTGAGAGAAGGTCCGCCTGCGATGCAGGAGGTTGCGGGTTCGATTCCCGCCTTGGGAAAATTGTGTGTACAATCTGCAGATAGTTGTTCTGGGTGTTCTGGTCATTATCTATGTATAATAAAAAATATCTATGTATTGTATTGCATAATGTATGTATATAATTCAGTCATCTAGTATCCATAACACAAGCTCTGCTTAGTTTGGGGCTAGATGATGCTGTGTCAAATAAATAAATAATGTTGGACAATTCATCCAGCATTATTTATTTATTTTACAAATGTTTTTCGCAAATAATCTGATTGGATATAATACTTTCAGACGCTACCAGAGGAATTTCGATACCACTACTCCAAACTTTGGCTTGCGATAATCAGCCATAACCGTGAAGAAATGAGGATTCATTCAAAAGAACTAGGTATTAAGAAAGATTTGTATCCTCTGTTCGCGTGTATTGTGAGCGCGCGACCTTGGGAATCCATCATGTCTGGCATTGCTCGATCTACGCCTGACCAAGCAGAGGTTAGTAAAACCTCCTTTTCTAGCTTAGAATCTGAAGTCTAGACCTGGAATAAGACATAGGCTTTTTATCACATTAATCAGTTCCCATACGATGGAAATAACCTTAACGTTGATTGTTTCGTATTGGCGCGAGATTCGAATTTTCTTGGTTGAATTTTTTCTGCGTTTGCGAATTACTTTTCATTAATTAGTATTTCAAAGACATTTTATCAGTAATTCAAAGACATTTTCTATTAATTTATGAAAAACGAACAATTTAAATCTCGCTCCAAAACAAAATGATCTGCCTTAAAACCTATTCATAGAAACAACGCATATGAACCCGCTGGCATTAACTACATAGTTTGTATATAATTATATATTAGGTTACGTTAAAATAGTCTACAATTTATTTACATATCAATGTCGGCAAAATTTTGAAAATATTGGATTTATTATTTATGTATGTCCGTGTCGTTCATGTCCAGTCCATCCCAAGGTTGCCTGGAAGAGATCGCTCTCAGCGATAAGGCCGCCCTTTATACCTTTATTCTTAGTTTTTATCTCTGTATTATTTTCTGTTTTTGTGTGGTGTAATAAAGTGTTATCTATCTATCTATGTCTCGATTTCTCGAAACATTTTTGGAATAATACCAGTGATTTGGGTACATAATGAGGATAAACCATTTACTTTTTAATTTTAATATGCCTAAATTTTATTACAGAAAGAACTATTCCAGCAAGCGCTACCGAGTGTTGGTGCTGAAATAACGCACATTTTAGAACAAATGGACAGAAAGGGACTGTTAGTGCTAAAAACTAACGATTTGATTCGAAGCATAGAATATACGTTGGGTACTACAAACAAAATGTGCGGATTCTTAGTGATGAGCAAATGCTGCACGCAATGCGTCTATGAAATGGAATATCCGGTAATTATTTGACATACGTACTTCCTATCGTAGTTTGACGAATTTGTTGAGAGCGCACTGTGATTCCAAATATAACTTTATTTACTACGAAAAAAAGATATTAGCGAAAGCGCCGCGCCCCGCGGGGAGTTTTCTTAAAGCTATCAACAAAAATAAGCAAGCTGAAGTGGCAATGGGCGGTCCATATATGTATCACGAAGAACCGACAACCACTGGCTGGGGGTGAACGTGTTTTTGAGTCGACCGAACAAAGGGTAGGACGCCCTCCGGCAAGGTGGGATGACGACCTGCGAAAGACTGCAGGCAGATCTTGGATGCGGCTAGCTAAAGGGCGCTATGGCGCTCACTAGGGGAGGTCTATGTGCAGCAGTGGACTATTATAGGTTAATGATGATGATGGTATAAAAACAAATTTTATAACCATTTTATATTGTTTCAGAAATCATCAATGCTTAAAAAGAAATTCCTGACATTGAAATACCAATACACCCTGTTTCTGATTTATTGCTACGGGTTGTATAATCGAATATTATACCATATAGAAAATATTTATTTTAAGCGTAAATTACACATTTCACAGCACAAGGTTAAAAGATCACTTCATATGCTATGATTTAAACAATGCTTGATTAGTCTACAATGCATTATGTGACTGTTATTGTTAAGATTTCCCTGGCTATTGAAAATGCTATTAAATTAGCAGTAAGTCCTCAACTCAAATACCTCTTTTATCTGCTAATTGATATGGTTTCAGATAATGTACATAATTTGTAGTCTGTATATAAGATCAAATGTTATTTTGTAGGTACCAGATTTTTTTATTAGATGGATACAATATTGTTAATTTTTTTTATAAATAAAGAAATCTATTTATTTTACTATTTGTGTTTCATTTCTTATGGAGGATCCTACTAATATTATAAACGCGAAAGTTTGCAAGTATGGATGGATGGATATTTGTTACTCTTTCAGGTAAAAACTACTGAATGGATTTTAATGAAACTTTACAATAATATAGCTTATACATCAGAATAACACATAGGCTACAATTTATAAAGATATATTGTATATTATCCAAAATACCTATCACCACGCGGTGATAAATATTGAAACCGCGGGGCGCAGCTAGCAGGAAATATTTTATTAATCGTAGTTGTTTGGGGTGACTACATAACTAAACAATAATATTCTCAAAGAAGTAGAGTATTTTAAGTTGTTTATTGATACATGAAATACGTAAAAAAAATGTCGAACTAATTAGAAATTTTAGTCTCCAAAACATCTAACTTGCTAGTTAAACGACATAAGTCGTCTTGAATTTGCATCAGGATTTCCGTAAAGTTGTTCCTTTGTTTCCCATTCAGTCGAAAAATAGAGCATGTGGAGAGGCGGCAAGATATTTCAGAGTTCTTGGTATCATTCGCGTAAAGTAAGTTGGTGACTGCGCAGCGCGACTTGTTCATCTTATCGTTGGATAGTGTGGCCAGAGCTGAAATATAGACAAACATGAAAATTTTAACAGTACCTATTTAAGGTCGGTCAGTTTTTTACACTTGGCTGGTTTTCGACGTGTCGTGTACCTACTTATACGTATCGGTACGGTTTCTAATCACTAATTATCGTACGTTGAACGAGTCGATTCGCAGTCATCTTTACATACAAACGTGGAAGGGAAACTACTACACTGTTATAATGTTTACCATCAACAAGACGGTAATGGAAATTGCTGCGCCTTTTTGAGCAACGCGGATAGGTCTACTTTGCTGTTTGTAAAAAAAGCACCAGATTACAAGTATGTAATCTGCTGCTAAATACAGTAATGTTGATGATCTTATGAGTACCTAAATAAATAAACATCTTTGTAAGTTAGCTTGTTTTGTTTTATATATTTACTAGCGGACCTTCCCGGCTTCGCATGGTTTTAGTAAGGATCCCTAACTTTTTTGAAAATATAATGTAGACTATGTTCACCGGGGATAGCGTAGCTTCCCAACGGTGAAATAATTTTTCAATCGGTCCAGTAGTTTTGGAGCCTATTCAAACAAACAAAAAATCAAACATTTCCTCTTTATAATATTAGTATAGATAACTTACAAGCACAGTTAGTGGTTTTATCAGGGCCATTCTGGTCTGCCAATAAATTGGTCGATAAACTGTTAGTTTTTCTTGTAATTTCTTTCTCCATCAGCATGTTGTTTGGCAGAATTGAAGTAACTGGAGAACGATTTAAAAACAATTAGGGTCAAGGCACACTGAAAGAGAATCGAAGTGATTTTATAGAACTAGATATCAGATTGAATAATATCTTTGAACCCAATTGACTTAGAAAATGTATTCACTATAGGTTCACTTTAGTAAACTCCGTCCATGCATTTATTTGTGCTGACTTAATGAGATAATACAATTTTTCATACCTACACACGTAATCTGTCAGCTATCGAATTGATATCGAATATTTTTTAGTCGCCATATTTTTCGGGCAGATAGATTCGCATCACTTTAGATTAGACTAAGAAATTTATGATTGCAACGCAACCTATAAGAGGTAGGCCAGCATCTTCCTTATACGTATTTTTAACACCTCTCCTGCGCTCATCAAACCGCCTGCCGAACTTGCTGATTATGACCAAACCCATGTTGTATAATAAGTTAATAACACAGGGGAGACACTTTCGGCAGTGGAAAAAGGTGTGCTGAGGTAAAAGGTAGGTACAAAGTAAATGTCACTTACCAGAGTTTCTTTGTTCGGGCATCCAAACCTCCAAGATATAAGGACTGTACGGAAGATTTCCTTTTCTCAGCACTGTGAGCGGCACCTCGACATTATCAGGAGATTTGAGGATGATCACCTCTTCGCAATAGTCTGGTAGATTGAGTAGGTGCCAAATTTTCTGACGCAAGACGAAGACGGAAGCTGAAGGCCGCGTCGCTATATAGCCCAAGTTTTCGTACAAGACTGTAATGTAGGTAAATCTGTGTGTAGTAAATGACTCTATTATTCTGGAATTTGTTACGCCCACCCAACGCTAAGAGGCGACGTGGAAGGCCCAGGATGAGATGGCGTGATGAGCTCGAGGCACATCTTCTATCATGGCCTGTTGCAGCGTTGGATAGCGAGGAGTGGGAGTAGAAAAGGGAGGCCTATGCCCAGTAGTGGGACAAAAATTACTAAACATAAAATAATATAATTACTCTGAAGTCAGCATGTGCATGCTCACAGGCTTAGGTGAATCCAAACAGTTTGATATAAATTTTAAGTAAATAAATACTTAATGTTGGACAGATAACCACCACCATTATCTAGCCTCAAGTTAAGCAGAGCTTTAATGTTATGCGTACATTTAACTCATATAGGTATTTAATACATTACATAGGTAGATATTTTTATTATACATAGAAAACAACCGGACAAATATCTGCATAGCGAACAAACATTTGTCCCTTGGCGGGACTCAAACCCGGACCTTCACTCGCTGCGCCACAGATTTCGACAGTACCTCCTATTAGAGATGCAGGTATAACTTACTTCCCAAATCATACCGCCGAATTGACACAAATGTGATGACTTCTTTCCTGAAGAGTTTAATGGGCGCTTTTAGAAGCTTCGTGAGAGACATGATTGCGTTGACGCCCTTAGCCCCAATAGCACAAGTGTTTGGCAAACCGTTCTAGATCATTTCTTATTTTGTAATTCATATTCAAAACATGATTCAAAAACTGAAAAGCGTGTCAGAAAAGAAAACTGAAAACCTAACTACATTGCGTTGTTACCACCTTACAACAATGACAAACATCACAGTTGACATTTTATTTGAAGTAATTACTTATTTTATTCTTTTTTTTCGGAATCTATGCTCAAAGGTTACAATCAAAGAGATTTTATTGGCTTTGCTACCATTCGTTTTATAACAATAGAATGACCTTAAAGCCGCCACACACAGAAACCGTGGCCGGGCCGGAGGCGAAGGCGTGCTGGTTGTACCATACGAATTATATGAAAGACAACCCATAGGTACACCGCCGCCGCCCCGGGCGGTGACAGCGCGACGCGGTGCACGTAAATTTGTATGACTACGAATAGCCCGCACGCTGTTACGCACGGCTATAATGGTATAAAAAATCTTCACTGAACCTCAGCTCAAAGTAAACTTTAAAATTCAAAATTCAAAGGTACCTATTTATTTTCTTTAGGCTTACAAATAAGCACAAGTCGTATTTTATACATTATTATCAGATAATATTATTTTAATTCACTTAAATTTTTTGTCCACCAGTGGAAGAAGTGAAACATAAACCACTGTTATGTTCATATAACTTATGTATAAATGTATTAGACACATTTGATTTGCTTATCTAGAGAATAAAGTAATCACTTTGATCCTTTACCTTGTTAGATTTTGAGTTGGAGCAAAACTCGTCCCAAGCTTTTTTATCGTCTAGATAATCTGAGGTTTTTCATATTTGTACCTACCGATAACCAGCAAAAAACTATAACATATTCAAAGAGTTTTAATGACTAACCAACAAAAATATATTTTTCTTAAACAAAATGTATTTAGTTACCACCACAGGTGGCTATATGTCTGACTTTAACTTCACAGCTTGCATAGCATACATAAGTTGTTGGAAGCTGGTGAATTCCCATGTGTTTGTCAGAAAGTGATACATGGTTCCATAAATTACTTCCACATGGCAGTTATCTGTAATAAAAAAACACTTTTGTTAGTTAACAATTTAGCTAGTTATTACGATTGGAACTTATAACATTCTCCATTTAACCGAAGTAAAACAAAAGAGGAGTCTATGCAATATCAAAATACATACAGCCATGTATTTTGATATTGTTCGTCGATTTTTCCGTCAATTATGGACAGATTTGAAAAAAAAACTTTACTGTATGTAGAATGATCACAAGGTTGTCCCATATACAAAATATATTACCGAGGGTATTTCGTGTGTCCGGAAAACTTAAAAACAGGGTAAATAAGGTATTTGAAGTTAGTTTTTTTCATTCTTGGGATTAAAACATTTTTTTTTATATTTGTTATAAATGCAATAACGCCAAATAGCACGAAGAAAAGCCATTTCCACTTACTTCTTTCCAATATAAAGCTTAGCTCAGTTGGAGTGATAAATTTGTCATACTGATGTGTACCCTTCGGTAATATGCTAAGTACATACTCCGCAACACAAATAGACGCAAACTGCGAGATTCTGGTTCGGTTTGGAGTGGTAAAGAATATTCTACCACCTGGCTTAAGGGCTTTTACACACGCCTTAACGAAAACATCTTGATTGTTGACATGTTCAATGACTTCTGATGCTACGACGCCGTCATAATATCCTTTGTGCTCTTCTGCATGCTCCTTAAACAATACAATTATTTATTATTCAGTGCCTATTTATTGTTTTTTTTTATCTAAAGAACCATCATCAAACTATAGTAGTCCACTGCTGGACATAGGCCGAGCGCCACAGCAGCAGTGCCCTGTCTTCAGCTTGCCGCATCCAGCATCTGCCTGCAGTATTTCGCAGGTCGTCCACCTGGCCGGAGGACGTTTTACACTACGTATGCCGAGTTGCGGTCTCCACTCAAGAACATGTTTACCCCAGCAGCGGTTGTCCGGCCCACTGTCACTTCAACTTGCTAATTCTTTGAGCTATGTCGGTAGCTTTGGTTCTCCGTCGAAAAGTTAAAAGTTGGTCTGTTATAGAAAAATACTAATATTCAATCCAGTTACTGCTCGCCTCTTCACTCACGCGGTACTTCCTCCTTGCCTCGTATTTCTTCTCATGTCTAACGGTCGTGGTTCCCTCATCAAATGATCTTGTCACCGACATATAATAAGTGAAGGAATATTCAAAATTGTCAAGTAATATAATATATTATTACCACCCACAAACAGCGTTTGACTCTAAATAATAATAATAGTAATTATGATTGACTTGTTTATAGCAGAAGTCCGCAATCCCCCTATAGCCCGATTACCCAGTCCATCCATCCATCACAATAGCCTGGTTTTATTTCTTTCATTTTTCTTTGCAATAGTCTCTACACCTGACGGATACCATCTTTGGGTGTATCATATTGTGCACCCAAGGATGATACCCGCTATGTGTAGCTATAGCCCTTAGATTAACTTCTCAAAGGGCCTCTGTGCTGTTGGCTTCGACCCCACGCAAGCCTTCCAAAGGACCGGGTTACTTTATGGCCCGAGATCATGGTAAATGAGAGACATAATAGTAATAAAGGTATCAATTGTCCCAATAGTTTTGTCATCAACCGGCGTAATTCCAAAACAGTTATTCCAATCCATAGAATATTTAGATTTGCCTAAGGCCACTTTTATCCTTTTACAAAAGGCTGTTATTTTAAACACATGTAGAAATAGTAAGAAATTTTCTTCAAAATCAACTTCCTACTGAAGTTCGCTTCCCTGAAGCGCACTTGGCCTAGGCGTGTGTGCTTCAGTTATTACCGGTTTCTCTCTTAACCGAGAAGATAAAAATCTTAAGTCAAAATAATAATAATAATGCAGTTGGCTTCGGCCCCACGCAAGCCTTCCAAAGGACCGGGTCACTTTATGGCCCGAAATCATGTTAAATGAGAGACATAATAATAGTAATAATGTTTTATCTTTAATAGGTAGCATGGAAAGGTAAAAGACAGATTATCTTTCACTTTTATGATATTATTAGTACTTATGGATAATTTACCTCAATGGGTTCGATGTAATAATTTGGTTTGGTATCAGCAATTCTTGGATCAACATCTCTATGTTCTATAGCTATTGCTATCAGTTCTTTGCTTGCATCAATACCAGTCACCGTTGCACCAATCCGAGCCAGGCCCTGTTATTTTAAGCAATCTGTTTTATTCAGTCTTTACATATAAAACCTGTTTAAACCTTAATAATCGATCACTCTAATATCTCTAATAATACAAATGCGAAGTGTGTTCGCGCGTGAGTTTGGATGTTTAGTTGGATGGATGAATGTTTGTTATCTCCTCATGCCAAAACTACTGAATGGATCAGGCTGAAATTTTGCAAACAGATAGATCTAGTAGGCCTGGAATAAAATAGTCTACTTTTTATCCCATAAATCAGTTCCCATGGGATAGAACCTTAAAACATTTCTGCTGTAATTTACTGTATTAATGAAGTATAGTATCAATCTAGTACTTATTTTTTTACTCTACAAAAGCTCTGCTTAACTTGGGGCTATATGATGAAGAGTTGATTGCCCAGCATTACTTATTAAAAATTCTATCTCCTATAAACAAATACTTGTAGAACCTAGATAATTGTTAGAATCTGAATGTCTTTTTCATGCGGCTTTCGGTCCTGTCCTAGTTCCATAAGCTACTCACCTCTGCCAATATGCCTCCTCCACAGCCCACATCTAAAATCTTTTTCCCTTTGAGTGGTGTAAGAGATCTCTCCTCTTCTGATTCCAGCCCATCTCTTATGAAAGGTATCCTGAAATCAACCAGCAGATTCTTTTATTGTCATCATAAAATACACCATATCATACATAGTCCTGCATCTTTAGGGTAAGATGCAGTCAATGTTATACCTACTTATCTATAAGAACCAAGATTGTATACCTGACATCTTCATGAATAAATTTTGTATTTATCATTCAAGCTTTTCATTTTACAAATGAGGTGTTTATGTATCATCCATCACAGGCCAATACGGACTACAGTTTACCATCTCATGTAGGTGGTAGGCTGTAGGCCTTATTTCATTAACTTTATATTTTATTAAATAAGTTATTTTATTCAAAATCTCTTTAAAGTTTAAACGAGACCACAAAACCTGAGACCTAACGATAGACTTTAGATATACTCTGTTTCAAACTGCAAATGTTTAACTACGCCATGTCTGATAAAGATAATTATAATAAAACAAGAAATTAAAAATGAAATTAAATAAAAAGGTTAAGTCTCTCTTGAAAACATTCCTGAACAGTCAATAGTTTTTACTCCCTGCAAGAGTTTTTAGATTTCTAATTCTTCGTTATAATCTCCTTTATTTCTTCTTTCTTTTCAATAAGCAACTTAATTTACATTATAGCCAGGTACATTATTGACTAGACAACCTCAATGATATTATGATAGATAAAGCCTGTTATTAAAATTATATTTTGTACCTAGAATAATTAGAAAAAGATTATAAGTATTAGCCAAATATTACCTAAATATTGCTGTGCCCTAGCAGGGTGCATGTTTGATACATTTTATCTTTAAGATCCCTATCATACAACATGTTTCCAGTTAAAATATTGAGTCAAAAAATTAACAGCAAGATTAATGATAGAACGCCACATTCCAAGTATATCTTAACAATTAATTCTTAATAAATAAGAATAAATTGTAAAGATTAGGTGAATTTTACCTAATCATATTCATGGAGTGAAGAGCTTTCATAGGACCATTCGGATTCCACCAGTCTTTCGTTTGGGAAAACATATGAATTTCTTGCGAATCCACAGTCGAAATCGTCGCTCGCTCATGTTTAGAATGTTTTATATCCTTGCCGATAGGATTAGGAGTACTAGTTGAAGCAAAGTGGCGGCTCTCCGGCGATCCAAATGATGAACACCTGCAAATATATAAACCAGTTACCGTACCAGTTACATTGTTTACTTCGTTACAAAAAAAATCTGATAAATTTGGGCACTTACAAATAGCTTTTAGGCACTGTGTTCTGAGTTTTGCGCCATAATAATCGTAAGGATCTTGCAGCCCCAGTCATGATTTCAGAAGTTTCTCCGACTGTAATGGGTAGTAGTCTGGCTGGAAAGTTGAGCAGAAAATCTGAATTTGTTTTTACTTTCTTTCTATCCTAAGATTTGACAAATTTTGAGACTCAACTTCAACTTCTTTCATAATGGCGCTCACTTTACTATTGTTCTGATAGGGTTCAGCCGCTTGCTTATCGCTACGAGCGACGACGACGACGACGAGGACGACGTGACGACACGACAAGACGACTGACGACGCGACGAGCGACAACGACGACGACGCGAGCTTTAAGGGCTAACTTTCCGAACTACGTTTTTACGCGTGGAAATCTATGTGTCAAATGGTTTATAAACCTTCCTCTTTAATCACTCTAACTATTAAAACCGCTCCGTTTTATTATCAATTATAATGAAATATTTACCTTAAAAACTATAAATTTTTTATAAAAGACTTTTGATCCTGTCTGTTTCTAAAATAGCAAATAACGCTGATTAAGCGCGTTACTTTATGTGTTAAATACTCATTAAATAGCATGGTAGGCCCACTGGTGCCTGTTTATATAGTTAGTTACGCAAAATTCGGTTTGTAGCGTATCCATACCAAACCCTCCTCCAAAGAAAATACAAATTATATTTTTAGCATCAAAGAGAATATGTACATGAATGTAGTTATTGTATTGTATTCTCTTTGGTACTCCGATTGGAAATTGGAATAAATCACGTAAGGTGTTTTGCAATTTTGATAACTTTCTATTTGTTTCAAAGATTAAAATGAAACTGAAATGAACAAAACTCCATCAGACTTGCAATGTTGTAAAAGTGTATTTACCCTCACATTTGCTGTGGAAATTCTAGGCATTGATGAGTGGGAAAATTGCGAACAAGGATGGAGCGATCATGGACCTTACGTTCAAGGGATGAAGATTCAGTATACTTTGGTTTCTGGACAGACTTATGATCTTGATATTCTTATTTGGCCACACATAGCTAAGGTTGGTATTCAGTTAGTCCCGCAGCGCACCTATAGGTATAGCTTTAATTAGTAGCTCCACTTTTACCTACTGAGTAAAAAGGATGTAGTTTTATTAAGTTACAATTAAAATACAAGTACAACCAAGTGGAGTCTAGGGTTATGGTGTCCCATACGGTTTTTACGAACCCTAAGCATAGGCGGATCGTTCGTGTTGGCGCGGATTCATTTTGTTCAACAAGACAAAAAAATTGCTTGGAAATAATTTACGATACCTATGTGAACTGGAGGTCATTTTCTTCTGGCTTGCATCATTGGGGGTACCTAATGCCTAAAATCCTTGGGGATTATGGACATATAGGTAATGCCCATAATCCCCACAGATATGGTAGGTCCCCAGGATACGCCCTGGGCATGTGGGGGTTGGGGATCGCAATTCGGTGTTGGAGTTGTTCTGCAGGGGCCGCGGTCGCTACGTGGCGGGGCGGCGGCCCTTCTCCGGTCACAGATTAGGCAATGTTATTTATTTCCCGGTGGATATCCATAAGTGGCCCCTTACTACACCCTATTTTGCTTGCAGGTATTAAGTATTATTCACGTTACACAGTGTCGGGCTCCGGCCAAGGCACTGTCAGATAGGTATCCAAGTATGGTACCTACCTACTTATGCTTGAGGTACCTGAGTCATGGTTGATCGTGGTTGGCGTCAAAATGTCGGTAGATAATTATATGTCGGTTAATAATTATTCACGTTACACCGTGCCGTAGGTACTCGTATTTTGTGTGTACAATACACACAAAATACGAGTACCTACGGCACGGTGTAACGTGAATAATTATTACTTAAAACTGGAATAAAACACAGTCTCCTCTTATACACTTAATCATGGGATAGAAATAATGTTTAAACGAATAATATACCTAGTACCTAATAGGAACAGCGCATGCCAAGCGGGCAGAACCAAGTATAATGAGAATTAAGTATATCAAAGTCAATTTGCAATTTTAGATTTTTTGCGGCGCTAACTACGCTTGGGTCAGAACATGGAAGTTCTTAGAGCGGCGCTGGATAACCTGGTCCATTCGCCATGCCTTCCCAGTCAAGGTGATGGATTTCCAGCAGAATATAGCAACGGTATCGCCTTCTATGGGTACCTCGGCGCTAGGGGTTGTGTGAGTATCAATATCTTTGAAGTTAGAAAGGTAAACCTACTCAGAATGACAACCTCTGTGGCGCAGCGGGCGATGGTCCGCCTGCGACACAAGATGTTGGGGTTCGATTCCGGGCTTAATGGACTCTTGTGGGCTGAAAATAATAGTAAAAACTAGAACTATAAATACTTTCTAACCACGATAAACAAGACGTAAGTAGGTAAGGTACTCTCAAAGCAATGTTCATGTAGGTACTGAATTATTTCTTTGTTGGAATTTATATAATTTTGATGATCCTGCAGAAGAAAAAGCTCGAGAAGTATTTATCAGGGTGGTAGGTCAATGTCGTATCTATTTATATCGAAGTCAAAGTCAAAGTATATTTATTGCAATTACATGTGAAAAAGATCGTACCTACATAAAAAAGCGTTACAATGTATTTTGCCCATTATGGGCATGCAATTATTTCTCTAGTTACATGCAATATATTAATGAGAAAAAAATACTTAAAATCAGTTTATGTTAATAAATAGCAACACAACATTAAATAACACATTAATTAAATAATAAAAAATACATAAGTGGGTAATTATTTGTCAAAATTCTTATCGTTCATAAATTCTTTAACTGTATAATAGTTTTTATCAGCTAGTATAGTCTTCAGCTTTCTCTGAAACATCGCAGTAGGTAATTCTCTTATGGAGAGCGGGATTTTATTATAAATTAATGGCGCAATTATAAGTATTGATACAACGGGTATTTATCGCGTTTATTTACCTTTTTCCCACGCGATAAATACCCGTTGTATCAATACTTATAATTATGTGTTCAGATCGCGTAAGTTTAAAAATATTTAGTTAATGGCGCCATTGCAAAGTAACTTATGCGCAGCAACCTTTTTTTATAGTCAAGAGTACATATTTTTAATGGATCTCGTCTATTACGTTTTACTGCGTCAGATTGCAGACAAAACAAATCTGGATTGTGTCTGACAAACATAACTGTTTCTAAAACATACAGCGAAGGGAGAGTCAATATGTTGTACTTTTTGAAAAGGGGTTTACAAGAATCCGTCACTTTCATATGAAACAGCCCTGATACATCTTTTTTGGAATTTGAATACTTTGTCGACGTCAGTGGAGTTTCCCCAAAATATTAAACCGTACCTGATATTTGAGGCAATCAGCCCATGATACGCAATAAGCAGGGTTTCTTTGTTAACTACTGGGGAAAATGTATGTAGCACGTAAACAAGACTATTAAGTTTTTTGCAGACATTTTCTACATGCGGTTTCCAATTCAACTTTCGGTCTATGTGGATTCCTAAGAATTTCGTGATCGTAACTTCCTCAATCGTGTAGTTATTGTATTGTATGTCAAAATTTGGAAAAGCAGCATTATCGCGTTGTCTGAAATGAATTATTTTAGTTTTATGAATGTTAATTTTTAAATTATTATTATCTAACCATTCTATTATTGATGTCATAGCATAATTAATGTCATTTTGATAGGTATTAATATTTTTACATGTTATGGTTACAGTACTATCATCAGCAAAGAGGGGTATAGGTTGCGTAGTGACTTTAGGTAGATCATTAATGTAAGCGAGGAAGAGCAGTGGACCCAGTACGCTACCTTGAGGAACGCCATAATTCATATCGTAGGCATATTTGTAAGTAGGTTACTAAGATGCAGGAATCAGTACCTAACATAGATGTAACACAAAGTCTAGATGTAACTAAAGTCACTTACCGCTGTCTGTCTGTCCCTATGTATGCTTAGATCTTTAAAACTACGCAACAGATTTTGATGTGGTTTTTTAGATAGAGTGATTTAAGAGTAGGTAAGTTTTATGAACTATTTGACATAAATTTAGACGCGGGCGAAACCGCGGGGCGCAGCTAGTACTAAATAAAGTTGGAAAACATTTCAGCGCTAAAAACGATAAGATGTTCTATGTCTGCATTCCACCTCTGAAATTCGGTGAACGGCGGTACTTCGCCCCGGTTATAGACAGCGAGCCGACTCAGAGAGATTTCATACAAGATCTCTTATGGAGTTATGTTGAGGAATACATCCCGGCGTCGCATTTGGACGGAATATTTGATGTGCCTCACGCTGTTTCTGGTATTTATATTTTTTTATTAAGGTCTATCACTCCATCTGAACCAATACTTTTAATTTTAGTCGGCAGATAACTGCCGCCTATTATAAGATTTAGCTTGTTTGTGCCTTCTTCAAGTTTACGTCTTCTCTTCCCTATATCCATCCCATATATCTATCACTAGGTACCTACTTAGTTTTTACCGTGTCTTCGCAACCGAGTAAAGAGCAGATAGATATATGAGTAGGTAGAATAAAATATATAATTGTGTGCCGCCTTGAGGTAGACCAGGTAGGTAATAATTTGGCGTTAACGCCAAAGTTCATGTTGATATCTTTCTGTAGTGTTGGAAATACAATACTTTTAGCAATTTATAGGTTTACGTCATTTATAAACAACTCAATTTATCACCACCAGCGATATGCTCTTCAACTTCGCTTGGAATTGAAGGCGTACCTCGTCGGTAGTTACCCTAACCAGCTCACGATCGACCGCCTTCGTCGAAGGTTCAACCTTTACCATGAGCAGTCGTCTAATCAGCCATAGGTTACGTGTGAACTCAGTCCGTACCTTACCTTACCATATCGGATACCTTACCAGTTTCCTTTACCAAAATCAAAGGGTTGTTTGGGGATCAACCAACCCCATCTACCACAACCCTCATCAACCAGTCAACATAGGTATACATAGGAAATACAAAACACAAGACAGGGAACGTCCGCACAGCACGACTAGCGATAGAAAGAGACACTGTCCCTCGTTTGTTTTGCTTTTATAACAGAGGCTGTCTAACCTTAAAGCAACTAGAGAGTATGCTGGGCGCGCGTGGTTTTTATTTCTTTATTAAAAAAGATAAGTACAAAATTAGGTACAACAGCCTACGTAACTAGGTTGTTGGTAGGCCACTGCGAACTCCAGCTTATAATACAATACAAACATTTAGATACAATAGATAAAAACAACATTACATCAGGTTACAATGTATGAATGAATTTATTTGTTATTAGACTTATATAGAACATAATAAACTTAAACTAAGAGGAAACGTGTTGGTAAGTGCATGTACATACTCGCACTCGATGCACGCACAGTCTTCGTAGAGCGTGTTCACAAAGGTACATATATTTTTTAATATATTATCCAGACGTGCGTCACCAAGATGCAGCTTTATATCATGTACAAGAAACGATTCTGCAAGTAGTGTCGCCGAATGTTGAAGAGGAACCAGAACCACCACAACTGGAAATAGTACCATCTTCCAAAGGGAAAATGAAAAAGATTGCTGCACCGGCGGCGGCAGCGTCCAATAAAAGCCCTGCTAAACCCAAATTAGAAATATTCCTAAGTGGAGATAGTATACTGGCTGGTAAGAAATTTCCCTAACCTTGATTGATTATTTCTTCATGTGATTGTTACGTGTAGTACCTACTTTTACAAGCTTTTTACTACTTTGGTTATGCTATTATGGCTTATCTGAGCTCCTGTCTGCTTTGCTTCTACAGTTCTGCTAATTTCACTTAGTACATCCTTAGGTACCTACTTGTATCTTTATTTAATGGCGAGAAAACGATTATAAAATGCGATGTTAATGTTCGCTGTCATTTTCGCATGTCTTTCGGGTGTCCGTAATAAGGTTCTTGATTTCATGAATTTCATTCACATAGTTTCCATTACCTTCCGTAATTTGAGCTAGCACATTGCACAACTGTGTAGTGTCAGACTTTGTTGCATTCTCTTCTCTTACAATAGGGTTGTTTTGGCTTTCCACCAGCCATCAAACACGATTAGCCTCAGATCGACTTCTATCAGACCACTAACTTCATCTTTTAAAGTCAATCGAACTACCAGAACATGAGGGCATGATGAGGGCATGGACGGAGTATAAAAAAGTTTGTTAGCATTACTGACGAAATTGCTATATACGGCGGAGGGTGATTTCTTCCGTCCAAGGTGGATATTTTAGATATAGCCAGATCTAGCAATTTAGCCAAAAATAAATAAAATTAGTATGGTTAACATCATTGTAAACTAAATCATCAATGAACATCTATCGATCGAATAGTCGAATTTTCTCAGTAAAGTAATTTAAAACCGGATATTTACCATGATTGGATTTTTGAGTTTTCTCAGTATTGAACATAAAATACAGAGTATTTTTTATACATATATAATTTATTTATTGCTTTTAATAAATATAGATTTACTACCTATATAAAGTAGCCTTAGGCGTTAATAATAAAGGTACCCTGTAAGAAAGAGTAGCTATGGCTACAGAATTAAAATAAAGCTAACACAAAATAAGTAAGTTGTGTTCAGAACTAATAATTTGTATTGATTGTCTATATTTAGTAGTACTCTATATTTGTGTATGCATGTGCCCCTCCTACCGTTTTTCATTCCCCTCTTTCTTCGCAACACACAGCTCTACCAGTTTACTTAAGGGTAAACGAGTCAACGGCGCGAACTCGTTGGAGGGCGAGACCTAAATGTATGCAATCTAACCAGACATAGAGTGCAAAAGGGAGCGCTATGATGAAATGTTAAATAATATATTCCTAAAACGACTTGTTTAACTTTTAGAAAACTACGTAGTCTCTACGACTCGAACTAAGGGTTGGAATTCAAGATTGTACTGTTGTACAGTTGAACAGTTACTACTCAGTGTACAATACAATACAAAAATACTTTGTTTTACACCAGATACAGATCGTTACAAATAAACATTACATTCGACAAGTACAATGGACGGCCTTATCGCTTAGAAGCGATTTCTTCCAGGCAACCTTTGGAAGGAAAGAATTACCTATGTGAATTTGAGGCAGGGGGTGTACCAAAGATAAAGCTAGAATAAAAATGAACATAATATTATGAATATTTAAAGAAAAATAATAAATAAATATATAAAATATTTATAATAAACTACTTATACTATAAATAAATAGTAACTACCAATATTCACTATACTGACAGGAAAAACTCCTTAACGTGAGCTTTAAAAAACTGATAAGGATAGGTACTGCTTTTCTAATGGACTCTGGTAGTGCATTCTATAAACTTTAGGCCAGTGTACAATCCTAGATGACTATTCAATTCTGGTTCAGTAGGTTGCATAAAGGAAAAATCCATATTTGGTGTCAGCCTATCAATAATACAGTTTAAGGGAGGGTAGGTAGACTTGTTTGGGAAAGCGTGGAAAGTATTTTTAAAAAACAATTTAAATTAAATTGAAGTTGAATTTAATATTTTAAATAGTTTTACAATGGTGGCTTAATTAAGGCTGAGGCTTTGAGTGTGGAGTTCTCGCATCACAGGACGTAGATAAGAATGTCCAGACGCTAACTCAGCGAATAAACGTGAGAAAGACGTGTGGGCGTTAGATATTAAACAAGGCTTATGTTACGCTGAATACAGACCTTGATGCCATAACTAGGTAGGTACTAAAAACTATAGAACAACAAGTGGCTGATTCTAAAGACTTAAACAGACATTAACAATAACATTAATTTAAACAATACATACCTAATCAAGGAAAAGGTACTTGTAAGGAAAAGGTGTCGTTGATTAGTACAAATAAACTTATCAGATGACTAACTTGTTTGTTTGTTAGGTGAGCCGTTCGGGGCCTTTTTCCCTATTAAAATGTGCCAGCCTTCCTGTTTGTCAGTTCGTGTCAAAGTTATTATTATTAATTAATGTTATTATTATCTTGATGATCTATTGGTTTGGATTTCCCTAAGCCTTTTCCTTTACACTACATTTTATAACCGTCATCATTACCACTTTACTCAAGAAACATGTATGAAGATACTGCCATTGTGCATAAGAGCAGGAATTCAAGGTTAAAAATTGTAGAATTGAGAGTTCAGTGTATAAGGACGGGTAGGTACGTATCTATCAGTGTATCGATCCAATCAGTGTTGCATGAATAGGAAATCCTTACCGCCTATCAACAGTAAGTATAACAAGAACGGGGGAACTTTAGTAAAAATAATATGTAAACAATACAATCAAAGAATATGTAAATAAGTCAAATTTATCACCTGTTAGTTTGTAAGGTGAGCTGTTCCTGGTAAAGAACGATATAAGCCTACGAATTATGCTGGGAAATAGCCACGACAGGTCTAGTTTCTTATTAGTAGTGTGGACTTGTTGGTCTCTGTTTTCGTAAGGTACGGATCGGTAACTTCTTTTAGATTTATGCTTATTATTATGTAGCTGTAGGTACGATCCATGGCTACTTTCGGTACCCGGCTCATTGTGATAGAAGCGACCCCTATTATAAGCTAAGGCACCCAGGATGGTTCCCTTGTAGAATGTCGGGTTTTGATTACGTTGTTCGTAGGAGATACCTTCATGTCCAGGACTACCCGGTGCAATAATACTGAGAGTTTGGGTACTAGATGGTTGAGAACTATCGGGATTATCATACACTTTTTTGACTACCTCTACGACGGATCCATAATGGTTCTTGTTATTCGGATCAGTGCCATATTGGTTACTGTTCTGTACCATTAGGGCTTTGATACCGCCTCCATTCACGGGTGCCATAACTCCCAGTACTCCGTTCAGTTCTGTTCTTTCTTCTCGATTGTCCTCTGCTTGAATTCCTTGAAAAATAAACATTTACACATTACAATTATAAATTAGAAAGTTTGGATGTGTGAATGGAGGTATGTTAGGTACTTCTTTACGCCAAAACTGATGAATAGATCAGGCTGAAATTGTGCAAACATCCACCTATAATTATATTAGATAATTCCTCTTATTTTTGTATAATTGACAAACGTTCAAAACCCTCGATGTGCGAGTTACACTCGTACTCGATGGATCTTGATTTTATCATAATACACCCAGAAACACCCGGAAAATATATTTGCAGATCATACATAATAGTTGTCCAGGCAGGAAACGAACCTACAACCTCCTTAAAAGTAAAAAAAAAACCGACAAGGCGTACTGCCTTGTCGGTTTGTGCCTTGTTGGGTTTTTATTTGATACCGAATTTGACTCTGTCGGTGCTCTTGAATGTTCGACGCCACATAAATTATTGTACCTACTCAATATTCTCAAGATTTTTATTATTATTTTAAATTTAAACGGTTCGGTAGTTGCTGAGATGTACAAATGGGGAAAACGGACGGACAGAGCGTGACTAAAAGGGTTTTGTTTTGTACCGAAACCAATTTTTTTTTCATTTTGCTTTTAGTCATTTTAATGACTTTTGTCAGTCCCATATTTTAACAACAAACTGGAACTTAAAACTAAATTATATCTGAAAATAACCTAAATAATTTGTTTGCCGCATCACTCAATGGCGCGGCTTATTAATTTGTATAACAAACGAAACCCTTAAAACAAACTTTAACAACCGAACATAGAACTTCCATCTTTTATGAAGTTAAAAATAGTAAATACTTACCTAAAGTGCAAAAGCTGGCGATGAGAAGCGTTACTATGATGCAGCGCAACATGGTGCTGAACCACCTCATCTTCGTCGCTGTGATTCGTATTGTTGTATGTACTCGTATTTGTTTCTAAAATTATCCGGCCGGTCTATTCCACTCGACTCCTCAACTGTAAATACGATATAAACAGAAACCGCTCTCTTTTACTTTCCGTAAAACATTACGTCACACGGACATCATGACCGGCCGCTGCAGCTGCCTGCGTTTATGTTTCTGTTATCAGTATCACTTATCAGATGGTATTTTTGAGGGGATTTCACGGGGGTTTTCGACGGTTCGCCTGTATTTCGTTTCGGCTTCTGTACTCTCAACATTAACTATTTGAGGGTTTTTCTGGGAGGAGGGGTACCGACGGTTCACCGTCTACAAGGGGAAACCGTGATCCTACCTTATACACGTTCATGACGACCGATGTGGCGCGGTGGGCGAAGGTCCGCCTGCGACGCAGGAGGTTGCGGGTTCGATTCCCGCCTCGGGACAATTGTGTGTACGATCTGCAGATATTTGTTCCGGGTGTTCTGGTCGTTTTCTATGTATAATAAAAAATATCTATCTATGTAATATATTGTATTATGTATATCCGTTATCTAGTACCCATAACACAAGCTCTGCTTACCATGGGGCTAGATAATGCTGTGTGGATTGTCCAGCATTATTTAATATTAATATTAATCATCATCATCACATAGGCCTCCTCTTATTATGAGCGCCATATCGCCCTGTCTTCAGCTTATACACGGTGCTACGAGTATACCTACCTAATTTAGTTTGAAATTCTACGTAGCAATCACAGAACTGTATCTTTCTGTGGAGGAGCTTCGCGGTCGGTGATCTGCCGTTTTGATATATTTTTTACTGTGGAATAGTTTCATAATATTTTATTATATTTTCTATGGTAAAAAATGTATTTTATAGCGAGAATTTAAATATATGAAGAGGGATGATAATAAATAATTAATTTCATGCTTTTAATCTTATTTAACTTATTCGACGGTCCATAATCACTAACATAAAATATACCTTATACAGCCGAACAAGTGGCTTCTAAAAAAAAGCATAATCGATGTTATAAAGTAAAAAAAACAGGTATTTTCCTGATCCAAGGCTAGTCATAGCCCTGTTTCTACCGAATTGAACTGCAAGTCTAATGTGTTAGGGCTGCAGCATACGTACGACCTTAGTTCTTACTAAGGACACAAGATTTTTATGTATTGAGTTGGTTACAACTTTCTTGAGAATGCCTCGAGTATCCCTCTATAAGTAGATGAGTACTAGTTTTCTGGTCTGTATTACCAACTTCTAATAAGAAGTTCCCAACAGGAATCGGGAGGATAATTCCATTCCAGAAGATCGGAGACAGGCCGAACGATTTGGGCGAGATAATCGTATTGATTAGCAGCTGTAACCTACCGGCGGCGGACGATTACCCGGTGGTTTTCGTGAACGTGGACAGGCTCTGCGACGTCCCTATGACTAAGTTCAAGGATTTGGGGTAATCAGGTTTTATCTCTCCGTATTTTCTCGCATGGGATGCTCAGTTGATGCTATCTGCGTGACCCATTTGTCTTGTTTTCAGGAGAAGTTATTTGTAGGGTTCCGTACACAAAGGGTAAAACGGGACCTTATTATTAAGACTCCGCTGTCCGTCCGTCTGTCTGTCTGTCACCAGGCTGTATCTCATGAACCGTGTTAGTAAGTTAGTTAGAAAGTTGAAATTTTCACAGATGATGTATTTCTGTTGACGCTATAACAACAAGTACTACACATATAAAAACAGAATAAAATAAACATTTAAGGGGCGCTCCCATACAACAGACATGACTTTTTGTCGTTTTTAGAGATAACGGTACGGAACCCTTCGTGCGAGAGTCCAACTCGCTCTTGGCCGGTTTTTTATTGTTATTGTGAAGCAATAGGCACCTATTGTTCTATGTCTTATTCCAGTGTTCCCTTTTAAGAAGTGTGATAGGAAGGAACTTACGTGTGAAAATATGAGAAAAATACCAGTAGATATTATAACCTGTTTTCTTCGATACATTATTTGGATGTTCAATCTTGTAACCTACCTATGTACCTACTTTAGGTATATCTTAGTAGCTTCTGTCACCAGATGATGATCGTACCTACAGAGTATCATGTCTGTACTGTTGTGTATTATATATGATTCATTAATACAACATTTTATAGAATCACAGAACTTTATACAAGATGGCAAATCGGTGAAGAAGTGCATGACTCAAATCCAGTACCTATAAGTTCAGAAAATGACATTTCTTTCGAAGACCATCACGCGATACCTCTGCCATACAGTTTGGTATCGCAAGTCATGTGTGGGTTCAACGAGGAATTTGAAGTGCAGGTTCAATTCTTTTAATGTTATCAAATCAAGTCCAGATAAAAACGTATTAGATAGTTATTTTAAAGATAATTATATTGATTTATTGAATTTATAGTGGTAATCAAATTTTAATAGGTGCCCAACTTCAAAACCAAGTAAATTGAATTGGTAATTTATTAAGTACCATTGCAGCTTTGCGGACGCAGAACAATTCAAGAAGTTATGGAAGCATATTTATTTGGTTTTAAAAAAAATGACCGTAATTTCGACATGGTCGTTCCGAAACCTAGGAATACAGAAACTGACTTTCTCATAGCTATGACGAAGATACACACGATGAAACTAGCCAAATCACTGAACAGTTTTGTAGGAGGAGAGTTTCCGTTGTTCCCACCGCGGACGTCTGTGATACCTTTAGATCGAGAAGGGGTTTGCACCAACGATATCAACGGTATCAGAATACCCGTACAACCATACTTATTGGTGCAACCCCAAGTGGTTCTCATGGCACAGATGACTCTGGAAGTTTCTATTGGATTGGTTGGTTGTACGCCACACTCTCACCATTACACACGATTCTCTAGAATGTTCTGCTTGATCAACGACTCTAATGCTTTGATGTCAACGCTGAGGTACATCTCGACTGTAAATGTGGGGATAAAAGAGTCTGATGATATGCTCACAGGATTTGCTTTGGACACGGGTGACGTTGCGTTTTTGTTCGTGGAGGGTCCACAGAACGGACATATTTTGCGCGTTTGGGACATGACTGAGGATTTCTATCCCATTATGAAGCCGGTGTTCTCTTGCTCTGTGAAATATTCCATGAGAATTTATCCTGGTTACTATTATTGTTTGTGTTTAAGTACTATTGTTAGATTACTTTTAACGTTAGGTATGTGAAGCGAGGGATACCTAGGTGTCTTTTATTTAGGTAACCTAAAAATTTATTAGAACCAGATTAGAACCTCCGACTATGTCCTTACTACTTACCGTACTTAGTACTTATTATAAGTAGGAATATATTTTTAGACTAATTTTGAACTATCCTTAGAGAACTGTTTGATCTTTTTGAGTATCTATACATACATATAGATCTTTTAAGTACTCGTTTAAGTTGAAGGCTCGAGTAAAAAAAAGTAAATAATACCATTACGTATTTATCTCGACACCATTTCAATTCAAAATTAGTAGTACCTAGTCATGAAAGTAGTAATTTATTATTACTTAAAATTGTTCACTTTTGTTTAGATTTTTGACTCGAGTATTTCGTTGCAGAATTACTAGCAGCCGAAATGCCATTCAGTGTCCTGAAAATGTTTGTTCCTTTAGGAGTTTTATTGGCTTGTCCACCGGTGTATGCCCGACCAGCTTTACCTTTACCTACGAGAGCAGTAAGAAACTACATTGTTTTTATTTCGGTTGCGTTTAAAAGAGCAATTAGTAGCGACAGCAACATGGACACAGCCTCCCCCGACTGTAAATATCGCTTCATTCCAGCTTAACGACTCCACTATCAGCCAGTTTTCTTTGTCATCGGACCATTCCATGCCGTTACTTACCAGTCCTTACAATAATGAATCCTAATAACTGTATTCCAGGCAGTACTCAAGATCGGCCGCCTGATAGCCGGCAAGTTGAAATATACGCCAGGTCTTTCGGCAATGCCAACGGGCGCTGAACTGAAAAGTCTGCGTCTAGAACTATGCGTCGCGCCGCGGCCGTTACCATTAGTTATTACCGAGAAAGAGCGTGACCCACGAGGTAGGTACTTGCAAACTCAATTCTGCCCGTGATTTTCAGTGGAATAATAATTAATATCTATAAGCAGAAACTGTTCTAGCTCTATTTGTTCATATTTTAAATGTATTGTTATTTAAGTAGTAAAAGCTTTTTGTTTTCCAAATACATAACAATAAAAGTTAAATTAAAATAAGTAGGTACATACAAGATAGGTTGACGATATCGTCAAAGTTGCGAAACCCACTGATCTGCATTTATTTATTTAAGAAGATAGGAGTTTACGATATTGAAAGTTGGCAGAAGCAAGAGGCAAAGCAGCGGGTGTCACGGGCTCATAATGATGATTGATGATGATTCATGTGTTATTTATTTATTTTGGAACACCATCATCTAGAATAGTGTATGTTATGTACACATTATAATTCAAGTAAGCCCAGCTTACGCTAAGCACCATATTTCACTGTTCTGAGGTCGAGCCAT
The DNA here is from genome assembly GCA_947044415.1 of Eupithecia dodoneata. Classification (NCBI taxonomy): domain Eukaryota; kingdom Metazoa; phylum Arthropoda; class Insecta; order Lepidoptera; family Geometridae; genus Eupithecia; species Eupithecia dodoneata. The sequence continues at coordinate 7,507,332 of OX345665.1, forward strand.
TATTTAAATGTCTATCTAACGACTTTTGTATTTCGTAATATTTCGCTCTAAAAGGTGACCAAATATAAAATCTTTCGTTCACATTATTACAATAAGCTTGTATCCTATTGTTGGCAAACATTTATGCTATTTAGGTGAGTGCGGGGTAAGTATGCCATATTTTCGACTCACAGCGCTCTGTGAAAATTTCACCGCACGCGCCATCTAGATAATTCTGTCATCTGTGGACTATAGACGGCTTAGCCCTTCAATCACCCTTTAAAACTAACCAGAGGTTTTGTCTTTACTTTAACAAGGTTATAAGGTGTTTTTTTATTAATTAAGCTAATTAATAAAAAAACACCTTATAACCTTGTTTATCATGTAATCAGTAAAACCACATAATTGTATTCCAGAATTTAATTTTGCAGTTTTTTATGAGCCCGTCTCACAAGGGAACATAAGTACTTAGTGAATAACCTGGAGTATTTGGTAGAAAACTATTTAAGGTGTTAAAAGTATTACTCAAGTTTATTTTTATGTTTCAGACCCAATCACCTCAAAGGACGAAGATGGTACAGCTCCTCCAAAAATGAAAGTATCAATTGCCAAAATGCACTGAACATTATTCTACGCTCGAACTGAATAACTTGGTACCCACAATTACGTAATAAACATGCATTAACTCGTATGTACAAACAACTTTAGTTATTTGAAAAAGGTAGGTACCTTTTTTACGAAATGCTCCACAGTGTAGCTTCTACAGATTGCTACGCAGCGTAGACTGCTATGAAATCTTACGTGGCGTAGGCTGCTACGACCTCTTATGTGGCGTAGGCTGCTACAGACTGCTACGCAATGTAGACTGCTATGAAATCTTACGTGGCGTAGGCTGCTACGACCTCTTATGTGGCGTAGGCTGCTACAGACTGCTACGCAATGTAGACTGCTATGAAATCTTGCGTGGCGTAGGCTGCTACAGACTGCTACGCAGTCTAGGCTGCTACGAAATCTTACGTGGCGTAGGCTGCTACGAACTCTTATATGGCGTAGGCTGCTACGAACTCTTATGTGGCGTAGGCTGCTACGAACTTTTATGTGGCGTAGGGTGCTACAGATTGCTATCCAGTGTAGGCTGCTACGAAATCTTGCGTGGCGTAGGCTGCTACGAACTCTTATGTGGCGTGGGCTGCTACAGACTGCTACGCAGTGTAGGCTGCTACGAAATCTTACGTGGCGTAGGCTGCTACGAACTTTTATGTGGCGTAGGGTGCTACAGATTGCTATCCAGTGTCGGCTGCTACGAAATCTTGCGTGGCGTAGGCTGCTACGAACTCTTATGTGGCGTAGGGTGCTACAGACTGCTACGCAGTGTAGGCTGCTACGAACTGCTTCACAGTGTAAACCGCTAGGACACAGCGGATTTGTGTAAACATACAAACGTTATAAAACGTTTACTTACGCAACCGCATACCAATGCGATATTCTGTTGACCTAGCAATTGTATGTATACTAGTTTTCAACATGCGGAAAGGCATAATTTAGCTAGTTTAAATTTGAATTGAAATTTCCCCTGTGAGTGGGCCAGAACTTGTTGCAAACAAACATTTATATACCCCTTACTTATAATAACGAAAAACTAATCATAACTTTAGGGTTCCCAATTTTTTAATTACACGGATGATTTTTTATTTTGATTGCTTCTACAATGGAGTTAACTGCTTACTAGGTAAGTTATGTTACAATTTTGAGACTTTTTACTAAAATGGAAGGCTGATGAGATTTATAAAAAACCAAATATGAAAATTATAGCAAAATTTCTTTTCAAAATCTAATATTTACGTTAACTTGAAATGGTTCTAAAAAAATATTTCGTCTATTATTTTTTTCTGCAACCTATCTTAAAAACATCTGGCTTTCATGAAGAATAAACCCTGAAAGTTTCATTTGGCTAGTACGAAGGAATCATGTTGAAAAATGTAATTAAAATAGTGTAAGTGCCAAAAATTAGTGATTTGTTATTTGAATTCAGGGTATATTCTTCATGAAAGCCAGATGTTTTTAAGATAGGTTGCAGAAAAAAATAATATACGAAATATTTTTTTAGAACCATTTCAAGTTAACGTAAGTATTAGATTTTGAAAATAAATTTTGCTATAATTTTCATATTTGGTTTTTTATAAATCTAAGAGTCAAATTGGTATAGGAGCACTAAAGGCCTTTATTCATCTTGTTTAAAAAAGAAAGGACAGGGTTGCAGACCCAATATTTTGGCTGCAATTGCGAAATTAAGGATGAATTCTGATTTTAACAAAAATTTTACAGAAGTCCAAATAATTTTTGAACCAGTGAATATAGCTGAACATACAGGGGGGTTAAATCGATAGGTACTGAGGTCCCCCACCCCCCATTTACCGATGATCCACCCCTCATGTTACACCGTGTATTATATTTTTAGTAGTATAATAATAAATAAATGTTAATTTCATTCAATGTGAAAGCTAATATTTTTATTTGTTAGGGTTCAAATCAAAACGTCTAAACTGACATTAATATTTGAAAATGAAATCAATTGTACCTTAAGGCAGTTGTCTCACCGGGAACGATGAACAAGTAGCGAGCAGAGCTAGAATGTAGAAACGAGTCGGCGTGAAGCGGGGAGCGAGTACGTAGTTCCGATAGTTGTGTAGCTCGGCTATAACTCGCTCGCGGCGGCCGGGTCAAACGACAGTCCACATTGTAGAGAAATTACCGCTCGGCGTGAGTTTTCTGATCGCTGAGCGAGTGTTATTTTCCTGGCTCTTGTCGCCCAGCGACAAACTAGTGAAGCAAGTTCTCGCCGGCAGTGTGAACAGTCATCGATCAACTATTTGTATATGCATCTCTTTTGTTTACACGCAATGTATATCTAACTGTACGTTTCTTGAGCGAGAAAATAGCCGATAGTTAGTAGTTCTCTCGCCGGTGAGACAACTGCCTAAGAGTAGAATGGAAGTAGTTTCATTTTGTACAAAGCCTAATACGTGAGCTTTGTTATTTATTTATTTCGTTGGAAAAAAGAGAGTCACATTTTTTTAGCCTTAAATGTCAATTTTCAGCGCTTAAATTCTTACTTTGACGCTTCATATCATACCTAATACTTAGCAAGAATTGTATTGACTCAGACATTCCTAGAAACCTAATAAAACAAATCTATTTATGTCATAAAACTCGGCCGTGAGATGTTTAAGTAAACAACAAAAGACCTTCAAGTAAAGAATCATGTTTACTTTATAACAAGTTTGATCGTGATAATTTAGGTTTGAGGGGTCTCGAAAACATCCCTTCAGATTCTGACATACCTACTCAAAAGTTTGGCTTTCGGTTCACAAAATTTCTCCTAAGCGCTTATTGAAACACGTCGTTTAAATTTCTATTACCACCTCAAATTTCCCAACTGTAAATAAACTTCCAAACAAAGCTGGAACTTATAACAGAAGTTAAATTGTTAGTATCGCGTGTAACTAGCTATTTAAACTGGTAACGCCGTGTTACGTTTAGTATAAGTTGTTCTAACTAGCAACCACTTTGTGGGTATTCCACCTGATCTTTAGCTGCTTTTCTGCAGTCAATTTAAGCTTTTGGATTGCATCGCGTGGAATATTTTGTTATACTAACAACGCAAACAAAATCAGAGCTTAAAAGGTTAAAAAGCGTTAATAACATAGCCAAAGCAAGATTGGCACATCAAATTGGTTTAAGTGGGCGTTTGCAAAAGGGAATAAATTATTTGTGCCATAAAAAGGAAAACGGGATGGCAATAAAATCTGTCGTCTTAAGTAATGCCCTCGTGTTTTAGGCTTATCTGCTAACGATGACAGGAATCTTCGCATCTTGAAATTGGTGAGAAGGCAAGGCAAAATTTATCGTTCCGTGCTTGAAAATGTATTTTTTATTTTTTATTGTGGCACCAAAATTCTGAAGTTATTTCAATACAAAAATTTAGCTGGTTTAGCAAGACGCATTCAGTAAGGTGGAATTTTAACCAAATAAGAGAGACCCCGTACCTCTGTATAGGGAGATTGCCTCTGGATCGTGCCGATCCAGCTAGTCTATTTTTCCCAGTGGCCTTTCGACCAATAGTGGATGTGGAATCGTTGTATGTGGGGACAGGGACCTTATTCTGCTCAACAAATCACTGCACTATGATAATGGTATCGTCAGTACACCACATTGTGGCATGCTAGCTTAGATGAAAAAAACTACAGATGAAGGTCGCGTGAAAAGTGTCAAGTTCAATACCATTATATCAATATCTCCATGAAAATAACAGCGTACGCAATATCTAGTATTTCTGGCATATAAGGATTCTACGTGACTATTGCGACGAGACGATACCATTGTTACAGTAAAAATGATTGGTTTGCAGAATAGGGCCCCAGTTAATTGAAACAACCGTTAGCGCGATCTAGGAATTGTAATATTTGTATGCTCTGAGTTTGTTATTAATTGTCGGCATCAAGCGGAGTTACTTGAAGCCCTTAGGTTATGTAGTTAGTTGACTGTGTCTCATCTAGTTGGAGAGCTACCTCGAGACGTTCATTCCATCCCTGCCCTCCATTCTGACATAGATTACGAAATAATCCATCGAGTCTTCATTCCGTTCCACGTGCGTGCCCAAAGAATGGCCAGAAGGGTTTCCCGTCTGGTATAATAACTGTGATGTACGAGATTTTATCAGTCAGATATGAAGCGATCGTCGAAGCGTTAAGACCGTTCAATTCAAAAGATCATTTGTCAGTGTCCTTGCCTTATCTCATCCAAAAACTGAATGAATAGGCAACTGCCTGAAAAGCAACGTTTCATTTGTTTAGAAATCTTTATCTTTACGGATGGAGAAAGAACATAAAACATTAAAATATAACTTTATTTATATCCACCGCTACCGACAAGGAAGTTACTGAAATAATTAATTACCTACGTTATTAGGGAGGGACCCACCATGCCTGAGGTAGAATGTCAGAGCCAACTATATACATACTTAACGTGGCTAAGAGGAAATTGTCTAATTTATTTTTGCCCAATTTTTGAGATTATAAAACCCTGAAAAAATCTGCTTCATTTACAAGTATTGCCTTAGCCTAGCCTAGTCATACAATTGAGGGTCTTAGGAAATTGATCCTGCATTTGTCGAACCAATCAGTGGACAATTATCTCATACCGTTTGATAAGTTGTCGGCGTCGATCCTGTGTTTAACTCAGTCACTGTACACCCAGTGCGGTACGACACGAAATGTCGCGCGCACCCTGGAAGAAGTGACGGCACGTGCGTTATGGGCAATAACAGGATTAAAACCTCTCGAAGGCTGCCTAAACACCAACTAAAAAAGGTCAAAATACCTTTAGTTATTATGAGACATTTTATTGCAGATAAAATATATAAGCTAAAGAATCACTGGCATCGTGTTTACGATCCCTAAATAATGTTTTTATGTAACGCACCCAAGGGTCGGACATGTTGACTGGATGCCATCATTCGATAAATTAGCTTCTTACGTCTTCTACCATGTAATAAAAGTATAGACATTATGCTGGCATGTTTCTGATTCTCGTAAAATAGGAAGATTGCATGGCGTAAGAATCCGAGAGAAGGATTGTTAAGGAAAAATCCGTTTTCTTTTGTTATCGGAAATATCTGACTTACTGACTAATGAAACGTGGAATTGTTTTCCTCTGTAATTGCATGCAATACACGAATCCTCCTTCCTACCTCTATTATCTATCCATCCATACTTATATTATAAACTAGCTTCTGCTCGCCGCTTCGCGCTTCTCAAGTATTCTATTTTACCATAGGAGGTTTCATTTACCTCCCTAACAAATTTTATTAAGATCCTTTTAGACATTTAGGCGTGTAAAGATAAAACAGAATTACTATGAAATTTATAATATTAGTTGAGTATGGATGCGAAAGAGATATTTGTTAACCTTTTCGTGAACTCACAATTTTTTCACTTCCACTCCTACATTGAATCTCAGAATACCGCATGCAAAGGCGTGGGCGGAACCTAGTCAGCTAATAAAATCCGTTGTTCAAATAATAAGTAGGCTAGTGCCATAAAAAGCCTAACAAAACCCGGCTTTTAATATCTCTACAAAGCATCAGGTCAGGTAGCATACGAGGCTCTTAAAAATTAAGTAGCAAGGAAAAAGCCTTTTAAACAGTTACTGGTGAATAAAGCCCTTCTATAAAAGTAATAGGATAAAATGGTAGCTAATTCACGTGCTGCTTAGCGACTGGAATAATAAAGTTTATGAATACTTCAGTTACCTTAATATGTGGTTTTTATGCCGTCTTTATTTGGTTCAATGGTTCTATTATCTCTCAACTTTTCGGTTTTCCTTATACGTCAGGATTTCTGTTTATAAGAAACAGCCATTTAAAAGGTTTAAAAAATAATAACCTAACATCTGCTAAAAGGTGTCAGTATTTTTACCATGGCGCTCATTAGAGGCCGATGATGATGGTGATTAGGCATTTGTAACATTTTTACCCGTCGTCGAGGGGAAAAAAGGGGGGGGGGGGGTGTTATGTTTTCATGTTCGAGTTTTTCTATGTGATTATCCGATTGTCTTTCTTACTTAGTAGAAAGACAATCGTAGTAACCTATCAACTACAATACAGATACAAGGCTACGGACCGGTGGCGTACCACGAAGCCTACCCCTGGTGGTAGGCCGTATCGAATCCTTACCACCATAGTGCTGTCCTAGTAATATATTATACAACATAGAAAAACACCCAGATAGAAAAAAAAAAATCGAATAACAAGATCCATATTTTGTTACTAAAAAATATTATAAAAAATACTTAAAAATTAAGGTTAGTAAGAGAACATACACTAATTATGAAAAACATCAAATTACACCTATAGTTTGACCGAAACCGCTGTACCGCGTCTAAGGTTTGCGAGCGGCGAGACGGGGGGGGGGGGGGTAATATCGGCCGCTCCGATCCATCAGTCTGCCGTCAACGCGTACTCTTGTTCTTTTTTCCTCGCCCCCCACCTCGCCGCACTTTCCTAAGGAGTGGTACAGCGTTTCGGTCAAACTATAGGGTACTATAGTTTGACCGAAACGCACAAAACATACCCACATAGGAAAGGAAAACCTATCAGCAATAGCTTTCTGGATGCTATGTAATAAGTATCTACCTACTATTAAACAAGTCATCTGAAAACGAACCCGCAGCACAGTACAGATGGTGATGTTCATAGGTTTTAAAATCTTACACCCCACTATGTATGAAACGGAATGGGGTCAAGTTCCAGTGAACAGAACAGCCCAGCTTTTATTTCCGAACCCTTTGTTCCACCAGGCACGGTGCCAACTGCATTGACTTCTGCCCTATCCCGTTTGTTTCAGGTGATTACGAATGAAATTGAGCTATCAATTGCAAGAAACTGCGATAATTATCTACCGACTGTTTTTAATAGCCGTGGTCTAGAAATGATGTTTTTTTTGTCGCGTTCGCGCGCTTGAATTTCCGTTTTTTAAAGTAAAATGCATTTGGATTCTTTAACTTTCTTGAGTGGAAAACATTGTATTTAACATAAATACTTTTCACAACGCCAAACATTCACCCCGACCGAGAAAGGTGTCAATGTGTGCCCGCGTTCAGCTCAAAACGTTATGCATGCAATTCTTCATATTCACAACATTCACGATGAAATGTCGGGAAGCAATTTGCGCAAGTTGTTGTGTGCACCCGCGATGCTCGACAACGGTCAGAGGCCGAGATTTATGAAACGGCACGTTAAAAATTACTTCATTTTAAACCCTAAAAGCTAGACATTATTGTAGATCCACACAGAGTCTGAATTTGCATAGCCCACGACATAAGTTGTATTTCGCTGGCAATTGGTATACCAAGTGGGAAGCTGAGTAACGGCCCTGTCTAGAATGTATGCCTCTCAAAATCTGTTATTGGACTCGTTATACTGCGTTATTATAAGTAGACAGTTCAATTCAATGTTTTCTTAGGACCGAAGGACCAATGCGGAGTCGTTTATTTTTACGATAAATGCATTGGGCTTTGTGAATGCTAGTCCGGATTATCATAATAACATAAGACTCAGCACTATGTTATGGTATGAGACACTTTTAAAACAAAGGAAATATTTAGAAAATGTACACCTGTATTGTATTGTATTTATTTATTTATTCCACAGTTAAAACTACCTAAACATAACAAACAGTACACTCATTTAAGATGAAGTATGTACTTACATAATAATACTTAGTGGTCTGGTCCAAACGCGCCGGTTCGCATAATCATCATCATCAGCCTATAGCAGTCCACTGCTGGACATAGGCCTCCCCCAATGAGCGCCATAGCGTGTCTTCAGCTTGCCGCATCTGCAGTCTTTCGCAGGTGTTCATCCCACCTGGTCGGAGGGCGTCCCACACTACGTTTACCGAGGTCTGCACTCAAGAACACGTTTGCCCCAGCGGCCGTCTGTTCTTCGCGATATATGGCCGGCCCACTGCCACTTCAGCTTGCTAATTCTTAGAGCTATATAACTAGGTTCTCATAATAAAACCAACTAAATTACAGCTTTATTCCGTAAATAAAGATCCAATTTTCAGCGCATTATCCGTAACTTTTATCCCGAACCTTTCAGACTGATGTTTAATGAAGATGAAAGAGATTTGGATTTTGTTTAGTTAATGTATCCCAGTTATGTTGTGTTTGCGCATTTGTTTGAGGCATGGTTAAACTACGATGGTAATTTTTTTTTGGCCTTTAAGTTACTTCAAATTGCCATATCCATACATTTTTTTATACTTAGTTATCTACATTGGTAACATTGTTGAGAATGCGGGTTTGTCATAGTTCTATTACTGTTACATTTCTGGTGAACATTCTATACAAAAACCCATGTCAAAAACAAACGCTAACAATTTTTTTTATTGATTTTATCTACGGCGAGTAAAGCAAGGTTTAGTAGTTGTATCAATTTGAATGGTGCAAAAATAACTAACCAGTTACGCCTGCACCATTAATGGGGCAAATGAAAGGTGCAAACGTAACCGCGGGTTAAAATCTTAAACTGTTTTCAGTAACAGACTTTTAATATGAATTTTATTGATTAGTCAAGTCGGTACTTACCTTGGTACCTACTCGTACATATTTTTTACCAAAATTTTTACCATAAAACAGGTATAAAAATAACCTGAAAACATTTTAACGAAACGAATGTGAAGCCGCGGGAAATTAGTATCTAGTAATCACATGCACTTACACACTAAAAACCAACATATTTATCACGCTTGAAGGCCATTGAACATTATGCTGAGACAGACTATTGGTTCGTCTTGTGGAGTCGCTTGTTGCTTTTATATAGATACATACGTAGTTAATTTTTTTATTTCTTTATGTTCTTGTTTAGTTATAGATAATTATTATTTAGTAACAAGCTGTACCTACTTGTGAATCAATAAATGTATTTTCTTTCTTCTTTCTTTCTTTCTTCTTTCTTTCTTCTTTCTTTCTTCTTTCTTTCTTCTTTCTTTCTTCTTTCTTTCTTCTTTCTTTCTTCTTTCTTTCTTCTTTCTTTCTTCTTTCTTTCTTCTTTCTTTCTTCTTTCTTTCTTCTTTCTTTCTTCTTTCTTTCTTCTTTCTTTCTTCTTTCTTTCTTCTTTCTTTCTTCTTTCTTTCTTCTTTCTTTCTTCTTTCTTTTTTCTTTCTTTCTTCTTTCTTTCTTCTTTCTTTCTTCTTTCTTTCTTTCTTCTTTCTTTCTTCTTTCTTTCTTCTTTCTTTCTTTCTAGTCAGACGCTTAAATAATTAATTAAACAATACGTTGTAATAAGCCCTTTAGCATGGGGGTTTACTAAGTATCACCTGCTAATAAAATAGGTAGTTACCTAAGTATATACCTACAGATTTCCCAATATTTCATACTATTGGCAAATATCGGGCTCTTCATCAAACAGGGCAGTTCTATTTATGTGTTTCATTCGAGGAAAATCTCTCGAACCGTCGTTATCTCCGAGTGCCACTGGGGTTAGAATAATTTATGATTGCCTTGTCACCAGGACGAAGAAATTTTAAGTTCAAATTTCTACGGAAGTCAATTTGTGAATGATCTGTATTATTATAATGACAGGCCGGAATTGAATTAGTCCCTTACCAATCGTACATTAAAATGTTATTTGAATTTATAATTATTTTATACAGAACCGCCTGTAGGTATTTTATGTATGTCCCTATTAAATATTTTTCTGTATTACACGCCACATACTTGTCCTAGCACTTCATGTCCATCCAAAGGTTGCCTGGCAGAGATCGCTCTTAGCGATAAGGCCGCCCATTGTACAGCATATTTTGTATTTGTTTTTCTTTTCCTGTCTTGTGTATCTTTTATGTATTTGGTGTGCAATAAAGAGTTATTGTATTGTATTGTAACCGCCTGCCAAGCGATGATTATTTTAAATAAATTAATAAATTATGCTGGACAATTCACACAGCATCATCTAGCCCTAAACTAAGCAGAGCTTGTGTTATGGGTACTAGATGACTGATATACTTATTACAATACATTACATAGATAGATATTTTTATTATACATAGATATCGACCAGAACCCCGGAACAATTATCTGCAGATCGTGCACAAAATTGTTCCGAGGTGGGAATCGAACCCGCAACCTTCTGCGTCGCAGGCAGACCTTCGCCTACCACGCCACAGAGGTCATCGAAGCTTAGAAAATTATAGCTTACCCCTTTGTTAGGCATGTTCAGCAGTAGACTTATATATGATGATGAGGATCCAAAAAGAAATTTTTTTTTTTAGGTCTGACTAATTTGTGCCATGCTTAAAAATGATTTTGCCTTGAATCAAGTTAATAATACCTTTATTATGTATACGTCTTTATTTGTAAACTGCATTCTTCAGTGTCTGAAATTAGTCTTTTTCTATTATTATTTTTTCGTCTCATAGCGTAGGCCTGTTCGTGACGTGACCTGTGCGAGTCCTGACGGAAGACCAGCCCTGGCTAGGTTTCTTACGGACCTTAGCCAGCATTATGCCGAGTTAGAGCCTTTTTACAACAATTCTATAGATGTAACTATTCTATAAGTGTGTCTTTTGTATCCTACTAATATTATAAACGCGAAAGCTTTTAAGTATGGATGGATGGATGTTTGTTACTTTTTCACGTAAAAACTACTGCATGAATTTTAATGAAACTTTACAATAATATAGCTTATACATCAGAATAACACATAGGCTACAATTTATAAAGATATATTGTATATTATCTAAAATACCTATCACCACGCGGGTGAAGCCGCGGGGCGCAGCTAGTGTTGTAATAAATAAATGTCTTTCTATTATATTATATCCAAAATTTTATCACTCGTGTTATGAAAAAGTTCACTCTAAAACGACCCTCCGACAACGGGAAAAAAGCTATAAAATTCAGTAAGTAGGCAGGTAACTCAAGACGCATTTTCCACGAAAGCATCTTTATACCTCGTGTCACTAAACGTGCTCATTTAATAAAGGACCAGAGCCGGTCTAGATTGTGCGAGATATGTCACACTAGCAAAGCAACTCATCTTGCGGGTAGCAGAGCAGTGTGATAGATGTTGTTGATTTTAAGATGTCTAATTACGTAATACATACATCGTTTTATTTAACTCTATTGGTTTTCGTGGCACAAGTAGTCCGCATATTTCTTCCGAAATCTTCGACAAATATCGTAATTTTCAACTAAAACTCTCCCCATTAATCTTACTGTCCATTAGTGGAAATTGTATGAAAATCCGTTGGGTTATTTTTGTGTTTACCGCGTTCAGATAGCCAGACGCGGCAGGGACATTGTTTTCTAAATGCGAACTGGAAACCTGATGTTCGTGAATGTTCGTGTTCGTACGTGCTCGCGGTGCGTAGCGACCGCAGCTAATTTATGGACGCCCCTACAATAGGGCCGAGGTTCGGGTCCAATTTATGTGTGTACCAGGCTTAATTTCATTTGATTTCAGGGCTATTAAAACTAAGGGATTAGATAGCTTTAATTACTTTTAGTTCCGACGGTCGTATTATTTCTTCCGAGGCTTTAACCTTTTACTCAGCCAGGTTCAATAAAACATTTTTATTAGCTAATATTTTCGGTCACGTAAATTCCCTTAGCTATATATAGTTTTGGTTGATTACAGTAAATATTATCTAGGAATAGGTAATTTAAAGGTGGTTTGGCTATCTGCAATAAAGTCCATTAGTGCAAGCTGCTTCCATTGCGTGTATGACAATATCTTTATGCTGGTATTCTAACCATATCTGTTACGAGCTGGTGTTATTATGTTAGTTTGTGCCTGGCAATATTCACCTAGCTACAAGATTACGACAAGTCATAAAATTTTGTTGCTCGTAATCATAAATACTATGAATACTTCGGCCTAAATAGGATAACTTTTCGGTAGAGAAGGGTAGAAGTAAAAGTTCAATGTTTTGATGCTGATATTGGCAATATCGACATTATTTGACAACAAACAAACTTTTGAGACTAACTTTTACGATTATTTTTGGTTATTCTGAACTAAATAACATTGTTGACGTTAGGCATCTTTGCCCAAACTTATAATGGGTATCACAAACCGACCAATAAAATTTTTGAAATTTTCTTTTTTCAACGTAGATAATAAGATGAAATAGATTGTGTGCCTCGGAGAACCGAATATTTTATAGTCAAACTCGTTGGACACTAAAATTTCCTAAAATTATTAGTGAATAACATATACTATAAGATAAGTGGTTCATGATATGAACGGGTTTGAAAAGTACTGTTTCTGCGCATTTTAGGAATAAACGCTCTTAAGTTGCGTTTCGCAAAAACTTATTTATACAAACTGCTTACCGAAGCATGCCTAAATAATACACCTACTCAATATGCAGGCTAAGTCCTCGACAAAACAGGTTAAGGTCTGATAAGTAAATCTAATTTATTCCGTCGCGTAAGTAGATGTACTTGAGGAGTCCCCATTTCAAACTTTTAACAAGATATAAAATTCTATCTAACCCTGAAAGTAGGAACGTTCCATGACAAGCTTGCAGCGAACGTTGAGATAAGAAAGTTGTGAACAAATTGTGAGAGAACAGACAAACATTACCGATAGCATCTGAATGAGCATAAACAATATTGTTCCTGGAACTTTCAGCATAAAGAGAACGATTATTATTAGTTCCAGCTCGGTGACTCCTTCGTGGGGATTATTTGCTTCTGTTCTCCTACTATCCAAATCCTGTCATTACTAACTTAAACGATTGTTCTTGAACTTCATTATTATATTTTTTGTCTGTGGCGTTTTTCGTGTTTCCATCCGTAAAAATAAATTAGTCAGTTCAATAATGCAGAGCTGGTACAATTCCGGCTGCGGTGGCTCGTAAATAAATACAAACGAAGTTCTTAAACAACTTTAATGCTGCATAATTTATTAAAACACTTCCAGTCCACTCAACTCTTTTCTCTTGTGGATTCTTTCCATAACTCAGGTTCATAAAATGTAAAAAATGTTGCAGGTTACCAAAGTTAATTCCGCGTCACTGGCGGGTAAAATACATGAAAATACTTTATTGCCAGAAACCTTAATAAACTCGTTAGCTATTCCGCTATGGCGCGTCACATTAATTCAAGTCACGGTGTAATTTCAGTGTGGCGTTCTCATAGAGGGCTTACCACGGAAACTCGGAATGATCCTTATACTTGTAACACGTTCACAAATTGGAGTGAATTGTTTTTTGGGGTTCATGTAACATGTTAATTTTCTCTTTATTTCCGTATGCGGGGTTTTCTTTTGTTTTATTGGCGCATATTTTTACTGAATAAATTCATTGCGCCATAAAATTGAATTTGCGTTTAATTCAAATAAAGAACATACAAACATCGAAAAACAAAGCATTGCAGACCTTCTTGTTTCCGCTTGATTGATGAAGTTCTGAATGTTATTTGAATAAGGAACAACACAAACCGTTTCGTTATTTTTGTGTGAGAATAGCAGGGTGGCAAAAACTATGATAGAGGCTGCGGAAATGTCAACGACAGAGTGTTCCAAACGATTACCTACACGCACACGTCCGTGTTGTCCACCCACGGACATGTTTGTAATGCCCACTTGAACAGACGCGGACTTTATTAGTCATTTCAGTTATTAATTGTTTTAGTTGTTGAGTTGTTGCTTTGTTTTGTTATGTTCTTTGTTATAGTAGCAGCATATGTGGCTCATACTGGTTTATTTCAAGTCACAATATGGAGAGGCAGTCTATGTATTTGTATATTTTGTATATATTTATTCCACCGTAGTAGGTAGGTTACATGTTATTTTTGATGTCGTTAAGTTTTAAGTAAGTATTTTTTCAGTTTCCTTCCAAGGTTTCCTTAGACTTACATTTCAAATAGACCTAATAGTCAAGATTTTCGGGCCGAGCGTGGGTAAGGTGTAAAAAGACCTTCGTCTTGATTTATTAATAGAAATTGGAATATGTATCCTTAGAAAAAATATACCGTTTATAAGGTTTCTCATACACGTTATAAATACTCAAAACTACTGAAAACTGAAATGATTATTTTTCTATTCCAGTTTCCCCCTTATGGGGTCTATCTTTAAAGGGAGAACTGGAATTCATTTTTGATAATTCCAATTTTCCCTATTAGGGGGGATTTCAGGGGGAAAACTCGCGATCATGGTGTTAGCCGAGGAAGGTGCACGGCGGTGTCTTCTGCAGGCGGCCAGTGAACCGTCGGAACTTGACACCCTTCGACCAAACCTCTTCACTTATATAGGTCGAGAGATGTTGAGTCGGAATTCTCACCATAAATAAACTGAAGCTTGCATTATGGCGAGGGTCCAGCTTCTAGACGCGCAGCGGGAGCCCGGTCTTCATCTTCAGGTAGTCGTCCACAGCCTTTGTCTACACAGCAAAGTGCACATATTATAAGCATGGTGGTCCGCCTCGATGTCTTTGAACCTGGGGCTTAATTTTAGCAGAATTGGAAGCGTGTATAGATTTTTAAGCTTTACTATCACAATGGTATCGTCGCAGAATCTTTCATAGATGAAAGATACTCTAAATAGTGCGTGCGGTGCTATTTACATAAATAGATTTATAGCATTAGTTTATTTTGTTTTTGTTTTTTTGTTTACTAGCTGCGCCCCGCGGCTTCGCCCCCGTGGAAATCTATGTGTCAAATGGTTTAAATGATACAAAAAATCCTGTGTCCGTTCGTCTCCAGGTTCTAAGCTACCCCCACCAATTTTCAGCCAAATTGGTTCAGCCGTTCTTGAGTTATAAATAGTGTAACTAACACGACTTTCTTTTATATATATGTATGTAAGATTTATTTCTTAGAGATTACCCCGAGTGCGAGGGCTTTTGCACTATAATTACAAAAACCTCAGAGATTTATAGATTGGTTTAACCTTTGACACTTTTGACACGCGACCTTTCCATCTATAGTTTCTTTCAGCAAAGGTAAAATGCCAATATGTGTCATTTTGAGTCGATACCATTGTTATGGTGGAACGTGTAATTTAGTGGAATTGCGCTCCTGTTATTTGCACTGTTGTTAGAGGACATTGTCACTTTAGTCGAACCTACTGTGATGAAAGGGCCAATATCAAAGAAGTCAAGTTGTGAAAGGCCCGTGTATACAATCTACCGAAATATGTATATAGGTACAATCTACCTAAATATAAATAGGAATAGAAAATAAATAAATTCATTGAACCCGTGGCACCATTTCTACCTGATTGGTGTTTGATTCTAGGAACTTCCTTGTCACCTGCCACTTTATTAGCAATAAAGTGTCTCACAATTGATACTAATTATTACCGGTAGTTGTTTGGGATATCAGCCACGTGTTCAAAGCTTTTGAAAATTTACTAGGAAAAGGAAAATTAAGTAGTTTAATCGCTTAGCCCCTTCTCCCATTACAATACTTGTAGGATACGATACCTACTCGAGTAGAATACTAGTAGGATACTTGTTCGCTACCCGACGCTCGCATATTATGCTACTGAAAAATGACTAAATTCATCATTTGTAGACGGACGTTATGTCGAGCGATTCCAGTGACGAAAAAGCACTTGTAGTTTTTCTGTTTTATAGAAACAGAAGACGTCAACGCAAGAGTAGAAAATACTGGATTCATCCATATATTGAAAGAAACATATATTGTAGAGTTTTTGTAGCCGCACAAGAACTACAACATGATTATAAGAAATTTTTGTCTTTCTACCGAATGTCTAAAGACACCTCCATCTTGTTATATTGTTAAAGCCTGCTATAACACATCAACGAAATACTATATTTAGAGAATGTGTTGGTGCGAAAGAAAGGATTCTGATAACCCTAAGGTAAATAATACTCCATTGTTACAGATGTATGTAATCAAATGTTTATTAAATTTTAGTATGTACTTTATAATTATTACTTATTCTTCATTTTCCTGTGATAAAGCAAGAGACGCGCAAGCGACCAACACGGCGAGTCGCGCGATATTAGTTGCGGACGCGTAGGATACCAGTAGCGTAGTGTGCGAGCCTGCATTTCAATGTATGTGAGATACTCCGCGGCGATCAGTCTCCGAGACTCGCAAGATACTAGAGTCGATATGATACGCCCAGGCGTATCGTAATGGGAGAAGGGCTTTACTCTCAAAGCACAATTAAATAAATGCAATAGAAACCTTATTAAGATCTGACTACAGTGTACTGTAATTATAATTATTAAGACTCCAACTGTGCTATTTTAATGCGGAGGTGAAGGCAGAAATCTTGATTAGATTTTTATTCATAAAAATGTTAGCTCCTCGGTTGACGATTCGAGGAACTAAATAAGCTTGGATTTTTCATGACGTTCTCATTCCAGTTTGAGTTTTTGCATACATTAGTTTCTGCAATGAAAATACTACCAGCTCATAGAGCTTACCTGTACTATCTAGAATTTAAAATACAACAAAACAAAATGTATTTTTTCGTAGATGATATCTAATCAAAACCTTCGAAAACCGCCTCAGTACTCGTAGTAAATTGAATGCCTTATGAACGACTATAGACAGAACCAGCTTCTGCCTGCGGTTTCACACGTTTTCTCCTTAATATTATTATTTTAAACGCGAATGTTTGTATTTATGGATGTATGGATGTTTGTAACCCTTTCGCGCAAAAACTAATAAATGGAATTTGTAGCTAATATAAGGATCTGGTAACAAATATCCTACTAACCTTTGTAATATATTTCTGAACTTGGCTGTCGGGCTTCTCTCATATAAGCGTGGTAGCGACTTTAGTCCATACTAATACATTCGTCAGAAGCTCAAATTGAATAAACTCTTGGCAAAAGATGAATCCACTTTGAGCAATGTTGCTTCTTGCCAGAATCAGACGTAACAAGATGTAAAAGAAAAAACAACTAACCACCCACTGTTCCAGAAAATAAACCCTAAACTCTACAAATTGGCGCGGCGAAGTCAAAAGTTACGATGAAACTTTTCAATTAAACTGTTAGTATGATGAAAATTCTCGCCCGAAAAAACAAAGTGGCAAAACATCAACATTTCAATTCTGTTACATTGCTCCATCCAGTTCAATTTGCATGTGAATTAGGCCTCCGTCAGGCCCGATGTCGACTGGACTGCTCACGGATTCATTCCACTCCACACGCAGTGTACTCTTGGGATCAAGCTTCGGCGAAACAGTGATCGAGAGGTTGTTTATTCCTATGCTCATAATTATGGTACATGATCACTTTCGGAGGATCGTCGAACTAATCACACTATCATAATAAATGCGATAGGTTTGGATATTTAGTTGTTTGAGTTTTTTTACATCTACGCCAAAACAACTGAACGGATTGGGTTGAATATCATGGATGTAGTTCTAGATCATGATTAGCATGTAGGTAGGCTAATTTTTATCCCGGGAAACGCGTGTGAATTTGCGGCGATACTGATAGAAAACATAAGTTATTCGGCAAAGGTATTGCCAGCAATATCGTCCGCCCATCTTACCGCTGATGGGCGGATGTCAAGTTTGGATACCTATGCCTATACAGAAGCATTGGGTGAAGTAGTAACCCTACTTCACCCAATGCTTCTGTGTCAGAATTATTAACGCTTACTTCCTCAACTATTCACCTTCCGTTTTGGGATATATAGCCAAAAAGATAGGTATCCACGCTAAGCTTAATAAATTTTAACAGTACAGACATTCCTAACACCTTTAGCATAAATTGTTGTCATTTTATAACAGACCTTCTATTTTACATAAAGAAATCTACCTTACTAACTTTAAGTTCTTGAAACTGACTTTATCATTGAGTAACTGCGCAAAAAGCATAGTTAGCGACGCTGATGAGGACACGAGTTTGAGAGCTAGGTCATTGGAAAATGGATAAACTTTTGCAGTGATCAATTAGGTTGGTTTATAGACGGACTTTGTTTATTACTTCCTTAGGTAGTTTGAAAAGAGAGAGAGAGAGTATACCTTAACCTTGCCTTTCTATAGATAGGTAACCTAAATTTTTTGCTGAACTGTTTGTCCATATTATTTACCTAATGTTCTCATAGCATATTATGTATAGCAACCATGTTGATAATGTCAAAGTCCTCTTACCAAGGTAAATCTTTAAATGTCACTAGGATAGAGAATCGCTAATTTTGTTGAATTTTTTAAATTCCTAGAAAGTACAAGTAGTTTTTTTTATTTAGCCTGTTTCGTACCACTGCTGGGCAAAGCCCTCCCCCAAATCTTTCCACTCTGTGCAGTCCAAATAGTAAGAAGTGTTATATTTTTACTTTCTACTACATAAATTCCGGAAGTTATTAGAGTATATAGGTACCTATTTATCTACTTAATGTGAATTTATCTTTCCTTATTGCGATAATTATGAGATTAACTTGTCTTAGTATAAGTAATTTAGAAACCAAGCTTAATATTATTATAATTTCATACAGGTAAGTTTGCGGCGTTTTCGTAGATATGAAACACATTAAGAGAATGACTTCGAGATTAACAATGAATCAGCTTATCATAATGTATTTTAGCACTAACTACCATACCGCTAGCGAATATTAAAGGAATAAACGCTCTTGCTTTTGTGGGTCCTACCCGTTATGACCTACGGAGCTAAGACGTGGACACTCACGATAGGGCTGGTCCACCAGTTCAAAGTCGCTCAGCGAGCTATGGAAAGAGCTATGCTCGGAGTTTCTCTGGAGGATAGGATTCGTAACAAATACATTCGACAGAGAACCAAGGTTATCGACATTGCTCAAAGAATTAGCAAGCTGAAGTGGCAATGGGCCGGCCATATCTCGCGAAGAACCGACGGCCGCTGGGGCGAACGTGTTCTTGAGTGGAGACTGCGACTCGGTAAACGTAATGGACGCCCTCCGACCAGGTGGGATGACGACCTGCGAAAGACTGCAGGTAGGTAGATGCTGGATACAGCAAGCTGAAGACAGGGCGCTATGGCGCTCATTGGGGGAGGTCCAGCAGTGGATGTCCAGCAGTGGACTGATATAGGCTGATGATAAAACGCTCTTGATTGAATTAACTACTTAGTTAAATAAATAATAAAGCTCTGCCTAGCTTGGGGTAGATGATGCTGTGAATTGTTGAACATTATTATTTATTTATTCATGTAACTCATGTAACAATAACAAGGCAGCTCTAAAGTAGGTAATATTTATAAAGTACTAGCGGACCGTCCCGGCTGCGCACGGGTATTGGAATTTTTAAGGTTATTTTTTTTCACCTTGGGTTACATTATTGGAGTTTTAGTAAGGACCTGCAGTCTTTTGTAGGTTGTCATCCCACCTAGTCGGAGGGCGACGTGTGCCGAGTCGCGGTCTCCACTCAAGAACACGTTTACCCCAGCGGTTGTCGGTCTTCCCGATAATCAGTTATATCCTCCGAATAGGTACAGGGTTACATTTCCTTAATTGAAGTAGATACTTATTCGAGATAGACCTTAAGACTAGGTATTAAACACCATATTTGAGGCGGAGGTGCGGGAACTGAGCACTGAGACTGAGCTCTGTAGCGGCGCTTTACAGATCTGGTTTTTTCCTCTACACGGGTAGAATCTCCCTCCTCCCTCTTACACATGAGCTGTAGGTACTCGTAAAGAAATCTCATAATAACGCCAAATATTGACTCCGGGAGATCTCGTTTCACGATATCATTGTGCCTTCAGGCAATGTTTATTTTTTCCGCGAAAACACGTCTGCCGTACCTAACACTACTAGTTCCCCTATTAACTTGACATACAATGTGTTTGGCGTAGTTTTTAATTATTTACCAAAAGAGATTAAAATCATTAAAAACGGGATATTGACCATGATTAGATTTTTAAGTTTTCCAATATTTCGGCACAGTTTCATGCGCCATGATCACGGAATAACTGAAGACACGCAGCGAGTAAGTTTTTATGGGAAGACATACCGATCTACCCTTATTTTTTGTCTTTTGCTACGAACGTTGCCACTACCACCGGTTTCACTATTATCGAACGCAGCTCGATCACGACACACAGCACGACACACAGCACGACGGTATCAGAACGCGACGCGGTTGGTACATCACTTCTTCGGTTTTTGCACACAACAGGATTACCTAGGTTTCCGATAATTGGAAGCCATCTTCTCGGTTGAAGTTCCTGTGTTTCGTAAACTCAAAAATCAAATCATGGTAAATAATGTAAATATCCCGTTTTAAATGACTTTAGAGTTAATAACCATGATAGTTTCAAAAGTTTCACCCTGTAGATGTAGGACTCTGAACAAACACAATTCTGTATTAAACAACGTATAGAGTAGGTACTGTTTTCAAAATTCATGGTCAACCTTTTATTTCTGACACTATGTTATTTAGCAAAAAATAATCCTTATGATGAAGCCTTTCGATCGGTATGATAAAGCTACAGGATAATTATTTTTCTCATGTAATTGGTTCGATTCCCGGTTCAACCATGTAATTATTTAAATATCTATTAATGCAGTTTAAATTGTTTTTAAATTCAAATAATGTCTTCTTTCAGTAAAATGTTCTCTCATCTACAATATTCAAGGTACTTTCCCTCCATGTGGCATATCCGTGGGACGCCCTGTATATACCTATAGTTATATGATTTTGAACACACACAATTTTAACTTTAAGAGGGGGATGCACTTAGTAATTTATCGACTAGGTACTGTTTGCATATCAGCCCATAATCGTTTTCTGCTTGACGAAGGCCACAGCACACGACTTGACTTCTTTGATATTGGCAACATGTGTCTGGTTTGCCACCCTATCTTACACGATGCCACAAAAAGCGTTCGGCAGGCTGATTATGTAAAAGCAACAGCAACAGCGACGCGACCGCGACCGAACCAAGATATATGAAAAGTAAGCAATTTTTAGTTCACCGATTGTCCGGCAGAGGGAAACCTAGTGCTCGATTGTTGGTTGACGTAGTACCTGGTGTCATCTAATACAAAATTGGCTTTTGACAGCACTGATTGCTTAATTTACGCCTGTCGCAAACCGGTCGCAGTTACATAATCAGGGGGCCGGAGCCGCCCCCATCAATGCCACTGTCATCAGCAAAGGTCTTGTCATAAATCCAGCAGCTCTTCTTGGGGCCGAGGTGAAAGGGGGACTCCAACATCCCGTCTACCAAGCCAACCTAAACTACACGTGGTACACCCTGTTAGATAACGAGCTAGGCTCTGGTGAAAATATCAAACAATCTTCATAATTTGATATATTATTTATTTTATAATTATTTTCCATTACTTGACACTGGCAGAAAAGTTTCTAACCAGACACAGTTGCCATTTAACAAGGAATCCGACCTATTTTGTTCGCTATTTACTTTAGGTGTATTATATTATCTGTGCTTTAGGTAAGTTATTTCTAAGGAAGTATGAATAAGTATTGGCTTTTTGCGTACCAATAAAATTATTTTCTTTATTTTTCTCTTTTCCATTGAGTGGATATTCCACAAAAATCCGTAAGCCGAAAGTTCCATTAGGTAAAAAGCCAAACTGCGATTGAAACTCCAGTTTTAAAAGCCTCTAACCTCTATGCCACACACTCACAAACAGAGTCACACGTAAAGCTCGCCGCATTGCGAGTTCAATTAAATGAACTAATAGGTAGCCCGCTGGCCTCGGCTGATTGTTTCATAGATTTTGATGGGCTGCCGTGTCGAGTTTGCACCTTGTCAACGTGTGAATTTACAACATTAGGAAGATGTACAATTTGAGATTCAGTATGTTATACCAGCTGGTCTATTCTGATGTAATTTTTACGAGCCTTGACGATATCACTTGCTGTATTTCACACTATTTCTACTATGCAGTCAGATGTATTCGTGAGTCTATCACTATACTATAATCGCCGCTCATTGGTTCATTTTATTTTATTTCTTTTTCGTATTCAATATGCAGCTAACGATCACCGAAAATGGTACTATGTGTGATATGGTTAATTTTGAAATGGCGCGATTGTCTACTGTTTTTTTATACAATGAGCCACACAAAGCTGGCGCGATTGTCTATTGTTTTTTCGTATAATTAGCCACGCTTACTAAAAAGAACTAGAGAAGCCTCCCAGTATCATTATACTGGAGGCCTACTCTAGTTCTTTTTATATGCAGTCTCAAAATACGGCCGCAAAACTGTAGTCTCGCTTACGAAAGGGCCGTTTTCGGACGAATTTTAAGGCTCTTGACTTTCTTTTTACATAGGTATAAATCATAATAAGAACCAACATTTCAGTGTCAAGTAGTATAAGAACACTATCATTCCAAAGTGAAAAATCTGTTTACGAAATTTCCGTTTTCTTTCGTAGTTCGTAGTACGGATCGGAGGTAACAAAACCGAAATTTCGTAAGGAAAGTAGATCTCGAGTACACGAAAAACAAAAGAAAATCGCTTCAGGTATGAGTAGTTTACCTATATCAGATGGTATGCGTGAGTACCTACATATCAGATCAGATATAGTCATGCAGACTATATCTGATCTGATATGTAGGTACTTTATCTGAATATATACATATAAGCAGGTGCCACGAAGCTCGTAAATAATGATCATTATGAAGTTTCGTCAGTAAATCACCGCCGGTGATAATGGACATCCGGTACTGGATTACGTACTCTGCCGGGATTATTAAATTGATAATATTTTGTGAGAAATAATGAAAGGCTAACATCAAAATCGGGGTAGATTCTGTTGTTTTGTTAAAAATAAAAAAAGAATAAGAAAATCTTTATTTTTAGCATAATAATTTTACTAAACTATTTCCTTAATTACCCAACACCATAAAGACCTGTCTGTCTGTCTGTTAAATAAGTAATTACTGTCATGAACACTCACTATCTGTACATAAAAGTAGGATTTTAATTCATAAGTGAATTTTAAACGTTTACAGTAATGAATAGTAACTTCAAATCAAAGCCTGAATAGTCTTTCGCAGGTCGTCATCCCACCTGGTCGGAGGGCGTCCTACACTAGGTTTACCGAGTCGTGGTCTCCACTCAAGAACACGTTTGCAACCTATTTGTTATTAAATAAATGATTGGTAGTTATGTAACCTATTTGTTAAATAAATGATATGTATCTATATATTAACTGCCAATTCATAATAAGACTACTACTAACTTAGAATTTAAAGTTACCTCACTTTGTTAACACTATCTAAGTACTTTGTTAACACTACCCTAAGTACTTAATTGTTGCAGCTTGTTCTGCTCAGCAAACAGACAGTTTGGTAATCTGTCAGTGCACAGCGCCAAGTTTGGGTTTAAAAACAAATATTTTGATATTACTTACGTGGATACCTATTGGACCTATTATCTGTTTAATTATTTTTTTTTCTACTTGCCCTGTTAGTTTATGTGCAATCTTACAACGAAATTTTAGACCAGTTATCCTCAACCAATTGAACTGAAATTTGGAATATTTATGTAAGTTCGGTCATAGTAACATGGCCATAGTAACTACTAAACGAAACGACTTAGCCCCGTAGAGTTGGATAGTTGGTTCGTTGGATTTATCTTCCCAAGCCTTAGATGATTATATAGCGACGGCCGCTGGGGCAAACGTGTTCTTGAGTGGAGACCGCGACCCGGTAAACGTAATGTAGGTCGCCCTCCGACCAGGTGGGATGGCGACCTGCGAAAGACTGCAGGTAGATGCTGGATGCGGCAAGCTGAAGACAGGGCTGTATGGCGCTCATTGGGGAGGCCTATGTCCAGCAGTGGACTGATATAGGCTGATGGTGATGATGATGATTATAAAGCTTGCTTTAAAAAATAAAACATTCGCACACTGTATCTATTTCATATAAATTCCTCCATTGTTTTTCGAAAACAACTTCATAAAACATCATACATGAATTCTTCCCATAGAATTCTATTTCTATTTCTATAGCAGCATTCATTGCTGGTAACAATTCGTCAAATAAAATGGGATGCCTTCCATTTTAGCTGAGTTTGATGAAAATCCGCGGAGGGAAACATAGTGACATGCGATGATTGATAAATCCATAACTTCGACGCTCGTGCCTTAAATATTCACTAGGGAACTTTGCGCCAAAAATACAGAAATGTTTTTTCGGTTTTGTTAAAAGTACGGCAAAGCTATTAAATCTTGTGAAAGTCTCACACAAAAAAGGCTTAATGTGTTTTGGTTGAAACTAGTTTTTGGTTGGTAATTTAAGTCGCGGGAAACCACTGGATGCGAGCAAGGACCGGTCGTTGCAGCTAGGGCAGGTCTATGTCCAGCAGTGGATGTCGTCGTTCTGCTATATATATATCTTCTGTAGGTCTTTTATAAAACGTAGGTGTGAAAGTATTTTAAAAAGCTTTTTTACAGAACTATGATGTTATACGATGACGGATACATTTCTTTTTTATTGGCAGTATGAAATAGTAAAATGTAGGAATGTGGCTTCAAATATCTGTACAACTAGTTAAACATATTGGATAACTTTCAACGTCAAAAAACAATTGTTAAACGTGTTAAGTACCTATATTTGTTTAATAAATATTTTAACTTAACATTTTATTAAAAAAACAAAAAGTTAGTTGCATCCTCCATTGAGGTGCAAGGTATCAACGTTTATAATCTCATCATCATTATCATCATCATCATCATCATCAGCCTATATTAGTCCACTGCTGGACATAGGCCTCCCCCAATGAGCGCCATAGCGCCCTGTCTTCGGCTTGACGCATCCAGCATCTACCTGCAGTCTTTCGCAGGTCGTCATCCCACCTGGTCGGAGGGCGTCCTACACTACGTTTACCGAGTCGTGGTCTCCACTCAAGAACACGTTTGCCCCAACGGCCGTCGGTTCTTCGCGAGATATGGCCGGCCCACTGCCACTTTAGCTTGCTAATTCTCAGAGCTATGTCGATAACTTTGGTTCTCTGTCGGATGTGTTCGTTTCGAATCCTATCCTTCAGAGACACTCCGAGCATAGCTCTTTCCATAGCTCGCTGAGCGACATCATTATCATCAGCCTATATTAGTCTAGCGTATAGTCGTTTTTATAATCTACTATGATTGAATTCTGTATAAAAGATAAATGTTGTGTAATTACATAAAAAAATCCGTAAGAAGTGTTATCCAAGGATTTATACCAGAGAATGACATGAATAAAATTATGCGGAGTTGCGGATTCATAAATGGACTTGTTCAAAAGTAGGTAAACTTTTTGTTCGAAATCGTTTCTGAAAGATTAGAAATAACGTTTTGCGTAATCTTTGTGATGTTTTGTCTTTTCGACGTAGAACAATGAGGTCATGCACGTGATGTACTCACAATTTAGGAGTACTTTATTCTCTTACAAACACATGGTTCACTTATAATGAGATACATAAGAAAAATATTATCTATGTTTTACAATATATTTTAAACTAGCCTCTGGTACTTAAAAGTAAATTATAGCATTTATAACTAAACATGTAAAATGAGCGACAACAATCATCATTTATTTATTCTTTGGCTCAAATGATCTTAGTAAATGTAGGTATATTTACTCGTTTTTTAACTCTAAGATATTTTATGTAAACAAAGACTTTGTATATGAAAACTTAACAAAACTGGTAACATAACCAGAAAACAACAAGGTGACTACCAAAAACTAAAACAAAGACAACAGCACATTGCAAATGTGCGGCAAAAAAGGTGCAGATTCAAGTGAGAAAACGGACGAGAGATGAATGATATGAAAAAAGCTGTGAAAAAAAATCATCATCATCATCATCATCAGCCTATATCAGTCCACTGCTGGACATAGGCCTCCCCCAATGAGCGCCCTAGCGCCCTTGTCTTCAGCTTGCCGCATCCAGCATCTACCTGCAGTCTTTCGCAGGTCGTCATCCCACCTGGTCGGGGGGCGTTCTACACCACGTTTACCAAGTCGTGGTCTCCACACAAGAACACAAAAAAATAATAAATTATATAATTTTAACGAACTAATAGCATTCGGCTACAATCTATATACTCGTATCTAAACGTCGTTTTGAAATTCCTTGTTTACTAAATACATTGTAACTTTGCATGTAAATTACTGATATCATTTTTACACGAGCTTTTGTAAAAATAAGGAAAGATGACTCAGAAAAATAATTAACTAGGCCGTTCCGCAAATTAATAAACACGAAAAACTTTTCATTCCCTCTCAAATTCGGGACAAAACTCGTGAAACTTTAAAATTGGACGCATTTGTCATTAATCTACCAAACCTACCAGTTCCGGATAATTTCGTTTCATTAATTGTGACGGATCAAACTCCTGGGTAAGTTGAAACATTCCGTCGTGACGGTGAGGATTGATTGCGATGCCCGCAACTTGGGTCAAGTTTGATATAACCTTCGAGTAAGGAAAGTTGTTCGTAAAAGACGTAAAACTCTATGGAGAGGAAATATTCGAGTCTAGGTAGACTCTAAACGTAGGAACTAGAATTTTTGGATAGACTTATCGAAAGATTCTAGTAGCCTACGTTTAGAGTCTACCTATGACTCGAATATTTCCTCTCCATAGAGTTAAGGTTATATCAAACTTGACCCAAGTTCCGGGCATCGCAATCAGGGGCTCTTTTACGGCCTGTTTAGTACCGCCATGTTTTGATCTGTTTTTTTTGGATTTAGATTGAGTAGCCTAGGTACGTTCTCTTAGTGTTTGATCTATAATATCAAAGCAAAGCATCCAGAACTTCCAGAAAAATATCTGAGGATCGTACAAACATTTTGTCCGAGGCGGGAATCGAACTCGCAACTTTCACCCACCGTGCCACAGAGGCCGTCAATTTGCTATGCCGATTATTTCCAGTAGGTAGGTACTTACTACCTCGCATATGAGGAAAACTCTGGAATATTAAACGAGAGATACCTACATGACGTTACGATATCAACTCAAAATAGCCTGCGCAGGATAATAATGTAAGGTAGCCACTTATTTAATATTATACGAAACCGGTTCCTACAAAATCATTTTGAAGAGTATTCCCTCAGCTCCTTAGGGTATTTTCGTACCTAATATATTTGCAAATACGCTTTTCAATAATCCTGAAAACGGGTTTGGATTAGATAGGTATGTTTATTATACAACGTCATTTTTATTATAAAACTCCAATTCCTTTATTTCTTAAAAAATAAACACCTAACAAGTCAAATTTTACACCATAAATTATTATCAAATAAAACATT
Source organism: Eupithecia dodoneata (assembly GCA_947044415.1). NCBI lineage: Eukaryota > Metazoa > Arthropoda > Insecta > Lepidoptera > Geometridae > Eupithecia > Eupithecia dodoneata. The sequence goes on from OX345665.1 coordinate 7,535,055, forward strand.
AAGGTTTTTGATTTTCTGTTCACTTGTTTGCCCACTAGTAGAAGAAGTGAAAAAGAAACCACTAGGCTAGGACATAAATATTTTACTGAGGTCTCTAATAACTCAAGCTAATTTACAAAAAATATATATGCGGCGGGAATTTGTATCAAGCATATAGGTATAGATAAACTATGTGCCATTGAAAGTAAAAAACTTGAACCTACATACGTACAAGTCCTTACATTTGCTAATGAAGCAATCGCAAGAAACGGTCAAAGGCTTTAGAAGATGGTACTCGAAACAGAGCGCTACGTTATAGTTACTGATTTTGGGAATTTGGACAGCTCTTTGAAACAAAATCCTTCCTCGAATCAGGCAATCAAAAGGAAAACTTTCTATAGTAAGCAAGAACCTGAACATTGTGTGTACCGTACTAACTAGGTGGCATAATAAAGTTAACAATCCACCAAGCGCTATATTAAAGATATCCTGTACTTTTTAGAAAACCTCTTCAACACCAAGTTTTCTCTCAACGGCAACTCTCAGCAGCAAAGAAGTTGTCTAAAAAGAGCGATGACTAATACAAACTAAGACGGCTTCGGGCTCAAAACTTCGTCTAAGCCGGAGTTAAAATCGGTTTAGGTCTCACAACAAAGTTGCCGATACCGCACTTTTTGCTGGAAACTTAAACTAAGCTTGCGACGCCTTATAAACCGGCTAGACGGTCGGATAATTCTGACCAACTAACTCTACGAATACGCTCATGATTGAGAAGGTGATACCCTGCAACGAGATACCATGGGCTGTAAAAGATAATGTTAAAGTTATTTACCACATGCAAAATTAATCCGCTTACCACAATAAACACAACAAATGTTGTCAGATTATTGTAATGGCTTAAATTTCGATGATCCCGTTGTGTATTAAAACATGTTAAAATGTGACATAAATTGCGAGAGCTACGAGGAAGTAGCTAGCAAAGTTTTTATGATGCAATATGATATTGCCTAATCTGGACTTGACTGAAAAATTGTCGCTTACAAATTGGTTGGCGAGGTATTTAATGATTAACGGGATATCGGTGAGGAAAACCACAAAAACATACGCATGGCTATCGTTTATTCCGGTCTGCGCAATAGAGTTAAATGCAGGTAGAATCTATCCTCAACTAGTGACGTAGTTTGATGACCGATGTGGCGCGGTGGGCGAAGGTCCGCCTGCGACGCAGGAGGTTGCGGGTTCGATTCCCGCCTCGGAACAATTGTGTGTACGATCTGCAGATATTTGTTCCGGGTGTTCTGGTCGTTTTCTATGTATAATAAAAAATATCTATCTATGTAATATATTGTATTATGTATATCAGTTATCTAGTACCCATAACACAAGCTCTGCTTACCATGGGGCTAGATAATGCTGTGTGAATTATCCAGCAATATTATTATTATATTATATTATTATTATTAGAGAGCAACAAATAATTGGTAGGAACTATCTGTAATTTAATTATATTGCAGTTGGATAGAAAAATGCACCGTGTATTTCTGTTTTAGTTAATAGCTTTTATGTAGCAGGAAAAACGATGAGTGCCATCTTAGTACGGCACATTAGTTGCAAGATACGTAATTAAATGCTCCATTAGAACCTCCGAGGATAGAAAAAGCTCTGATATGTTTCATGACCTTGTTTACGATACACTTCTAAATAGAGAGAGGGTAGTTATTTTTAAATCATTCTTAGAAATTAGGTAGCTACACGTTTATCCATAGATGTTAAGATAATACAAGGCTTATCAACTAGAGAGTGTGTACGATCTGCAGATATTTGTTCCGGGTGTTCTGGTCGTTTTCTATGTATAATACAAAAAAATATCTATCTATGTAATGTATTGTATTGTGTATATCAGTCATCTAGTACCCATAACACAAGCTCTGCTTAGCTTGGGGCTAGATGATGCTGTGTGAATTTTCCAGCATTATTTATTTATTTATTTTATTTATCTTAGTTTGGACTAGGTTATTTGTGGTTTGGGGACCAATGCTAATAATAATGATGTAATAGCTATCGATTTTATACTTGTTATTATTGTATGTATTTATAATAATGGTTTTATTGCCTTGGTGAATGCTGCAATTGCCCCTTTGTTTGGAGGAGCCATCTACCAGTGGACGTAAGTCTTTGTGCTGATAAAGAGACGTCGTTTCAATGACTAACGGATACGAAAAATCTATATATTAATATAAATAATACTGGACAATTCGCACACCATTATCTAGCCCCATGGTAAGCAGAGTTTGTGTTATGGGTACAAGATAACTGATATACATAATAAATTACATAGATAGATGTTTTTTTTATTATACATAGAAAACGACTAGAACACCCGGAACAAATATCTGCAGATCGTACACACAATCGAACCCGCAACCTTCTGCGTCGCAGGTGGAACTTCGCCCACCGCGCCACATCGGTCGTCTGTAATAAATTGATAGTATTAGTATATTATAATATATAATATTTTGCCGTAAGTCTTCAGTGGTGGCGAGCACTCTAGTTGAATAATTTTAGATCATCTGAAATCACCGACCACCCTATTCTAAGTAAATTAAGGGTTCGCGGAAGTTTGGGTTCTTTGACCACGAAATAGTTTAAGTTACATGGATCTGATAGTTAATCTAAGTTTTCCTTTGAAAGTTGGACTTTGATCACGACATCGGCTGAGCTTAATTAGGTACTCGAGGGGAGTTTAAAAAAGTGTTAATGTATTTTCCTTAAAATATTACAGAGAGCTTATAAATATGAACGCCGCAAGAAAAAGTGTATTTTTAATTTTTTATCGAATAGGTATCGAGTCAAACCCATACATAAAGTAAAAATAAAATAAAATAAAAAGAGCTTTATTGTTCCAAAACACTAATGTTAACAGTATTAATAAAAGAAATAGAATAGAATAGAATAGAAAACTTTTATTAGCACACACAATAAAGACAAACGTACATTAAAAAACACATTAAGCTAAATAAGATATACCTAACACTAAAACTAAAAACTAAAATATAACAATAGAAAATAAGTATAATACTAAAACTAAAAGATAAACAATAGAAAATAAGTAAAAATAACGTAGCCTGTCCTCAGTGCGCGCTAATTAGGTCCAGCCTCAGCTTAATGTCGAAGACTGTAACGACGCTGGTTTTCAGGCTGAACCTATGGATGACGTCACATTACAAGTCTGTGGTTAACAATAGATATTAATTATAAATAAGTATAACTACTATTTCTTTTTACAAAAAACTTTCTAAATTACTTATATACTAACTTATCTACTTAGGTAGTGTTAGGACCGCCTAGAGCGGTGAAAGCCTCCTCCAAGGTAGGTTTTTAGCTTTCTCTGTTGTTGCATATGTTTGAACTATTTAATTTGTTTTTTCTTGTATTTTTATTTCTAATAAGACGACTATAAAGTTAACCATTTGTAAATTTTTCTGTTTTTTAAAGCCGTTTTCTCCTTTTTTTTTCACCGTAATAGCATAACGTATAGTGACCTCTAAGCCTAAGAAGAAAAGGATATCTTCGATATGGTATTTCGAAGATATCCTTTTCTTCTTAGGTATCTCTGAAATCCATTAAATGTTGCCTTAAAGTATGGTTAAATCTAAATAGTAGTTAGAACTTATATAAAACCTTATATATATATAAATATTTCTAAAATACTTCATGCATCATGCAGTATTCAGACAATGTTATCTGAAGAAAGGTCCATTGGAAGTTAATCTTTCATACAAGATAGCTTCTCATCATAAATCTACGTCGCAGAAACTGTCACACATATAAAGATATATTCCTTTTTAGCAAAGGGACGATGAGGCGGCACTAAAAGGGAGCTACATTTTTCCTGCGTGTTGCGCCGACCACTGACCGTCTTTGAAAAGCTTTTATTTATCTGGGCGAGCTTTATTTTTAGATAAAATATTCTACATATAAGTTTCTACAACCGAATGAAATTTTTGACAAAAATATATTTTGTCACATGGTGTAAAACTAAAACCGACTTTTTATATCTTAGTGTTAACACAGTTTTTTTTAAGAATTTTACCTCAGCAGGTAATGGGTATACAGTCTAGAAGACCAAAAAGTATTAAAAAGTAATATTAGCGATTTGTGTTGCGTGCTACACTCAGCACCCTGGCGCCGCTGAAAACCAGCGCTGCACTGCCTTATGTCAATGTAGCATTAATTGCTGAGCCGGTAGCCTTTCTGTGTTCTCGTATTTTAATTATTTTATTCTTTCCTAATTTGTTATCTTTATTATTATTAGTTCTTAAGTTGTATTATTTTATATGAAACACAAATAAACATTTTCTATTTCTATTTTCTATAAAAATGTTTTTACGTTTTTGTTTAGGACAGCCGAATAATTTTACCAAAAATTGCCATCAATATGCCTTTAAATGACATCGGTCATCTCTATCAGTCAATCCACGTTAAATCTCGTGGAATTTTCGCTCACTATTCATCAATGGCTGTCTTTTAGTGCGCGTTCCAGCGTAGCAGAGGCATAATGAAGCAAATTAGATCGTGTCACAGCCAGAGCGACTAATTGGTCGGAGGTTACAACCACGCAACTACGATGAATCCAGATTTAATTACCACTACCAATATATTTAGTTAGGGTATACTAAAATGTAGTTATTCTGTGGTTAGGGTGAGCTGGCTGTTTATTTATGCGAGTTAATTATTTTAATTGCTGTTGATATTTCCGTATCTCGTGACGTGACGAAGAAACAGACAAAGAATTATAAATATTCAGTTTATTTATTTCCGCACATGTTACACTTGATGTCGTTAAATACTATAAATTTTAAAAGATAAATTAAATTTTTATTATTATATAACACACAACTAACTTTTGACAACGGAAACACCATAGGGCATTGTGCAAAGAAAAGCAGACAGACATGCCAAATAGATTCATTTATAATAATTTGTCACAATAAAATAGATAATCAATTAGTTAAAAGGAATAATAAATAAGTTAAAATGTTAAAGTATTCTGCTGTATAAGGACATTGTCAAACTATACTACAAATATTGTACAAAATTAAATAATATACAAAGAAAATATAATAAAATAATGTCAGAAAGAAGATTAATTTTAAATTTACATTTAAATCATGATTTAAATTAATGATGTGGTATAGGGGTATTGTCCATACCAATACCAAGCACCGATACAAAAATTTAAGGGTTTATGGATTTATTGATACAATTTGTTCAGTAAACAAAATTGGACAGTTATCTAAAAATAACTTAAAAGCTTTTTTCTTATTAAATATTGATTCAATCAACTTCTTTTCATGTTTGCTCAAGAATTTTGCCGTTTCCATAAAATTCATGAGCTTGTTACAACTTTTTTGAAAAGTGTCTCGATTAGATTCTGTAGTACCAATAAAAACACAATAATTATATTCAATCGATAAGTGCCATAAAAATACATTTAATTTAACATTTTAATATTTCGTGCGTAATTTGACGGATACGCAGGACGCTGACGTCAGTAGGCTGTGTATCAAATGGTTACGAAAATAATAAAAGAACAAAGCCTATTACCACATCTCACTGATCAGTCGACAAGTTAACAGAGCCGTTATATGGCCGTAATAGCATGAAAGCTACTTATGTAACATGGTGTTAAAAACAGATAAAAAAATAGACAAATTTTAATAGAATTTTAATTATTAATTTATTTTGTTATTTTATCAACTAAAACTAATATTTTATTGACTTTTAGGACATTCAGTCTAACCTACTGTCGTAACGATAATAACCCTCCCGACGTCTCCCCGAGTATAGTTTAGTTTTAATTATTGTATAATATTTGATATTCTTCTGTTTTGTGTGCCAAATAAATAAATACCAAACACGCTGTGTTACAAAATGGTAGGTACTTCTAATAAGCGTACCTACCCGTAACCTAGCTGTTAGTTTTAAGCGAAAGTTTAGATGTTTGTTAGCTTTTCACGTCAAAACTACTGAGCGGAAACGTGAAACGGGACGGTGAATTTTGCATAAATGTAATTTAGACCTGAAATAAAACAAAAGCTACTTTTTATCGGAAAAACGCGTGTAAAGCCATGGGCTGTAGTTAGTAACCAATATAATAATTTTTGCACGTTCTAAGCCAATGAAGCCCTCGACATTTTTTTATCATAAAACAGAGTAATAAAGCTGTAACTTTTTACGGGTGAAAGTAACGTTGAAGAAAATTGAACCATTTGAAATTTTTCCTCATTATTCTAAAGGAGTTCACATTATTTCTGCCAGTTCACGAATATTAAAAACGCGATATGGTACCTTAATCGAAGTGCTACGTGCACGATATTAAGATCAATACTACCATTACTCACTTTAACAGGTAAGTTAAACCGATAAAAGTTTGTTTATAATCAGGTTTTATACGCCTAAAATTCCCGATCTAAAATGTCCCAATTCATTCCCAATGGTGACACCATAACTTGGTTTAGAAAGTTGAATAGTTTTCATGTGTTAAAATAACTGATTACTATGTTGTTTCGATTGAGACCGAAAATAACATTTTAGTCGATTCCTTGTGTCCTGGAAAAGTCTACGAAGCCGCAAACTTATATTAGAGTTGGCTGTTAGAAAATAATAACAGTTTCTCTCTCTGCAGCCCTAGTCACGTTAGAGCCTAGCTTCGCCGTCGGTGATCTACCGTTTTGATATATATTTTTACCGTGGAATAGTTTTATAATATTTTATATCTTAAAAAATATTTTATAACGAGAATGTAAATAAACGGAAGTAAAATAATAAAAATAAGGCTGGTACAATCCACACAGTATCTAGCTCCAAGCTAAGCAGAGCTTGTGTTATGGGTAGTAGATGAATGATATACCTACTTATCTACTTATACAATACTTTACATATTATAAATGATAGTACTATACAGTTATTCTGTGGTCATGGTAACGATATATTCAACTGAAAATTATCGTTAAAAGCCATTTCAGAATCCCTTTATCATTCAGTTCGTCTAAAGCAACGATTTTGTGAGGGTACTCTAGAATCGTAGAGACTTTCCACTCGCACATGGCACAGCCAACGTTCGAAATCATTAATTTTTTAGCATCAATTTTCCTACAAATCAGTGATTGATTACCTGCCGATGGACGTGGCCATTTGTCAACGTCCCTTTTGAATTATCTGATATGGTCATTGATAACATGTTTTTATCTAATGTTGGATCAACATTTCATTTCAGTTTTGGAGAAACAAATAGCTCTCTGTTGTTAATAATAATTTCTAACACGTAGGTTTATGTTTTGTTAATGTTGCGACTGTAGTTGATTAATTGTTATTCAAATTGTTTTTATTATCATATCATGAAATATAATATGTCCTTAATATTACAAAAAAATCTATATCGGCGGGACTTGAAGCTGTGAGCTTCCCTCATTCTTTCTTTTTATTTATTTTTTCTGCGAGAGAAGTCGCGGATTCAATTCCCACCGAAATCGATTTTTTGGACCTATGAGTGCAGAGGGCTTACTAAAATAACAAAAATCTTTTAATATAATTTATTTTGATTATATGCATATACAGATGTTTTTTTTTAGGTGTAGTAGCACAATGCTTAAAAACCCTGTCAGGGCGCAACAATTACATATTTTGGGTTCGCTCTTGTTTGATTGGTAACTTTACTTTTATAAGCACTTCGTATTTAAAGAAATAATTAATTTATGAATGTGATTAAGAAAAAAATTCCCGTGAAGGATAAAAACAAATCTACAATAACTTTGATTAGGTAGAGGGTATCTTCATATTTCATTTAGGATCCTTAGTTGAGTTGCCGTTGTGTACCTAAAGATTCGTCAGGACCTTACCTGTATTGGGTTGGGACGCAACTGATTTCCATAGGTCACCGTTCGGGACTTAATATTGGCTGAGCTCATGAATAAAGACCCAGGAGTCTTGGAAACCCTTCGAGTTACGACAGGTGTTGAATTATGTCTGTGACGTCAATCCTTTCTGTTTGATCCCTTCATTGGGTTCCTTTCCCCTCAATATTTTACCACTTTTTCGCGGAATAGAGTGGGTAAGATTCGATCTAATGAAATTATGGGTACCAACTGGGACGGCAGGATAAAATATTGAGTTGGTTAAATGTTAATTTTTTATTGGGTCCTTCAATTTGCGCAGACCTTGGAAGTGCTTATACAAATTATATTTTTTCAAGTTAACATTATTTTTTAAATTGAGTTTATTGAATCTCGTACAATCTTTGGATTCCATAAAGTTAGTTTTCATATTTTTACTTGTTCAGTAAAGTTATCTTAAGAAAATACCATCAACGAACTGAATTATTGCAACAGCGAAATACGTCTCTAATTATAAATCTTCGTTCAATCCGAAAATCATACCCTATTTTTATGGCTTCTATGCTCTCTAAAGTTCTCTACTACTCTACCGGACTTCTGTTGAAGGTTCCTAAAATCTATATTTCTTTGTAGATCGTTAATATATATAAAAAAATCTAATTGAGGTATTTGCCTTGAGGTATAGATTTGGTGACATCGATTATTTTAGAGCGAACTTTATTAATGGTTCCTGTGTTTTGGTCATGATGTTCTATCTCTACATTGTTTCCTACCTTCGAGATATGAAGTGAACCATGTATATATAAGCTGGTCCTCTCACGCCGATGCCGTATAGTTTTTTCAGAAGTATATTATAGGTTACTCTGACGTACGCTTTGCTCATGTCTAATAAAATCCCTATTGCATATTGCTTATCATTTATTAAATTAGAAAGAACAGACATGTTAACTAGTAACAATTTCGATCTCTCGTAAGTAAACTAAAATTTTTACTTTGTTCGCTACAAACGATATCAAATCAAACCCTACCCGCATCAATTAAATATTGGTGAGACTTGGCATTGAAACAAGGGAATAACTAGGACCATACATAAAATTCGAGGCAGCAATGAACAGCTAAATGGCTCAGTTGGTTTATCGTCGAGAATTCGAGACTTCCGAAATATGAGTGGGGAGGATCGATCCTGAGCGGCGTGGTTATGTCCCCGGACGGGTTAAAATTGGCCACAAGTTACAAGTGATTAGAAGTTATTGAAAATATTTTGTAGACAAGGGGGATACTTAAATCTGACGCGAACTGTACAATTCAGAACCACAATCAGCTGAAAATCGGTCATAAATGCATATGCAGGGCCAATTATGGCCACAACAATCTATACTGCTTTATTACAGTGGAAAGCAAATAAAGAATGGCAGAGATATATGATAATATTTTCACACGTTGTTAATTCTAGTTTTCAGCTCTAAGTGTGATTGGATTTAGAAGTAATCGCCAAATGAGCTGTTTGTGCAATTTAGCTCAACACGACATGCAATACGCTATAAATGGCTGTTATAATTATTAGTATTAAATTTACCCCTAAGGTAAATGACGTTTAGGGAATCATCGTTTGGATTTGATAATAAGGATAAATCATCTGTGAAGTTTCACAAGTACCTACATACAATTATGCACATTTGGCGCCGGTTTGGCCGCGACGGATAAAAAAGTTCGCGGTCAAAAGTAAGTAATTTTGTTTGTGAACTATTTTATCCTTCAAAATAGGTCGGACGGAATATAGCTCCCACGCGGCAAGTGGGCGGACAAAAACACCCTACTGCGCAGGCTATTAATGGATATCCTTACATTATATTATGGTCATATTATGGTCAATATCCACCAGGGAGCGGCGGGCAGGAGCGCCTCTTGAGATCCCCAACCCTTATCTAAAATAATAATGATGAATGTGGGGATTATGGGCATTACCCCCCAATTCCTAGCAAATTCGATAGAGGGAAAGGAAAAAAGAAGAAGATTGAATATCAGGCAACTCATTGATAAAAATTTCGAGTCCAAGATGTATACTCTAATAAAGAGAATGAGCAGTGCAGCAATGATACTTCATTGCTGCACTGCTCATTCTCTTTATTGATATTGGACTTGAGAAATATAGCCAACGCGTAAACGCCTTCGATATGAGGTGCTAGAAGTAAATGCCCTGTATTCCCTGGACCACGCGTAGAACCAACTAATCTATACTCAAGGAGCTAAGGCTTGAACAAAAACCGCGCCTAGCAACCGTGTGCCTCCACATAATACTTGAGTTTTTTAATCACATAGTCCGCAAACCCGGCGATAACCAACAATAACACATCGTGACGGAAAAAGTGTAGGAAACAGACCGAGAGGTAGGAGATCAATGCATTGGTCAGACCAGTCAATGCATTGGTCAGCACCACACTCGACATCAACATGTCTGAAGCAGTGCATGTCACTGAGAGCCGGAGCAGATAGCACAACATCGTACGGGAGAAGATGCTTCCGTGATGGAGTCACAACTCATTGAGGAACCGAGAAAGCAAGGAGGGAAACTGTGGAATTGAAATCTTGGTTTGAATTTAATTTTCCATCAAGTCAGCATAATATTTTGAAGCCACGCGTCGGCACCTAGATAGAGGCCTTTGAAACTTAGTTATCGAACTTCGTCTTCTTAGATCTGCCCCTATTGTATGCTGCAAATCTACCGTCTAAAAGGTAGTCATAGACATGTAGGTATCAGAATCATTCTAAGAACCATGCTATTTCTATTGTATGCTATGTCTGAAGTTACCAAAACACAGTTTTGTAAATTGTTCCTGAATAATCATTATACAATTATGAAGATAAATTTCTGATGGTTTAAACAATTTCGATTTTTGCTATAAATTATGGTGATTAGGGTGTTTTGAGCCCAATCACTTAAAGGTTTTATTAATGATTTATTTTATAATGTTTTGGTAGGTACCTATATTAGCTAATCCTTGCCAGCTGATGCTTGAATCCAATCGAATCCGATTGAATTCAATCATTATTATTAATCAATAAGTAAAGGCTGAATTTCTATTTATTGAAATACAAATTCAAGCGTAGTCCCCTTAGTCAAATTTCATTAGCATTGAAAGTATTTTTGACCACTAATATACATACACTATATACACGACAAAATAATTTTCTGCAGATACTAGTTACAAACTAGTCTCTTCCTCTGATTATCCATGAACATGTCAACATCAAATTGTTAAGTAATTTGGTATCAATACTTTATTTATGTTATGTTATATTATAATATATTAACTTATGTGGTGATATTTATAGCTATAACTATTTATTTCTTCGAATACCTAAATATTTTTTTATTTTTACACGCAACTCCATCATAGTTGCCTGGAAGAGATCGCCCTTAGCGGCCACCCATTTGTACATTATTTTATTATTTGGTGTGCAATGAAAAAGTATCATGCACAGTTGTAATTATCGATATGATCGTGGTATCAAAAACCGTGTAAAACCATAGAAAGAAAGGAAATTAGAGTTCCATGGCAACAACAACAATAATAATAGTCCTTGAACGTTCTTCAAAACAATATGGCCGTTTAAAAACTTACCGTTATTATTATACCCGTCGAGATTCACGGCAACAACTCAACATTTTCAAGCTACTTGATAACTATTTGCGAAATTAGATCAGCTTGCCCACGGGAGAATTAATGTTGGACCCTAATCAAACTTGGCCCGTGTTTGAAGTCTGAAGACATTAGACGTGTAGGTGAGCGAGGTGAAATGAAATATCTTGAGACTTGGGAGTTCACAAAAGAGTGTACCTGTTTTCTGGAGGAATTTTAAACGTTGGAACCTTAGAAAATGGAAGCAAAAATGGCTGAAAGATTTTTATGTTACCTACGCGATCGGATCAGTCAGAGTAGGTCAGCTTCCATTAATAAATCGATGTAAAAATATGTATGTATATCGGTAACCACACTCCTATCATCTAGCCCCAAATAAATCAGAGCTTGTGTTATGTAGCTTGTCTTAAGTAATGAGAAGTTCATTCATTTCATCTAAAAAAAATGCGAGCCCTATCGTTGACTCACAAACTAGAATGACCTGTTTCTATGGCAAACCTATCCATCCTAGCGGGCATGAGTATCCAATACATTTGCATAGAAATCGGAGTCATACGGAATATCATTATAATATCCGAATAACAGATCTTGATAAAGGTTTCTCTGAACTTGCAAAGATATAAACATAAACAAATTGTCATATAAAGTCTGCCGCAAGCATCATCAAAAAAAAAATCGGCTCGTAAGATGTTATTCTTGTTTTAGTACCAAACTACTCTACACGGCTACATATTTGGCGTTGTATAATTGTATAGTCAGTCATATGTTATCGGCTAAGCACGTATATGAAGATACCGAAGGAGAAGATAGATAGATAGAAAACACTGTATTATATATACCACACTAGCTGCACCCCGCGTCTCGTAATTCTATAGTTCCTTACGAATCCAACTATATTCGTACTATTATTGTGATGCTGAGGTAAATCTAGCTATTGGTCCTACTGTTACACACATCTAACGCAAGAAAAATTATTTTTTCCAAGAAGGCTTTCTACGGAACAGCAAGTACCTACCTACATATGTTTGAAATCATATTAATTAGGCACTAATTATTAGAGGCTAATTAGGTACTTATTTGCCGCTACATAAGTAGGTAACCTCCTACGTAGCAATTCCTGTAGCCCCATAAGAATTTTCCTCATAATGTATGATAGAAATTTCCTAGAATGATGCCCACGCAAAAGTTCTATATCAGGAGATAAGAATGAAGTTTCATATTACGTTGCGATGAACGCGCGAATGTTAAAGAAATAAGTGGAGCGCAGCGCGTGCCAAGCGAAACAGTACTAATGCGAAGCGACTATGTGATATCGGCTTTACAATCCGTCTTCCCTGGAGGCTTATTGAATTTTTTACTACTTGACTTAAATATATCCCATTTTAACTCATTTTAGTGTTAATAATATGATAATATAAATACAATACCTTTAACAAAAAGTGATTATCATGAATTTAAGCGGGTTAACTACGAACTTAGTTTCTTTTTTGTGTCAAAAAATCTCACGTTGCCACTAACACGAACGAGATAAGGTTGCATTAAGAGCGTTTATTCCTAAAATGCGCAGAAACAGTACTTTTCAAACCCGTTTATATCATGAACCACTTATCTTATAGTATATGTTATTTACTAATAATTTTAGGAAATTTTAGTGTCCAATTGTTTGACTATAAAATATTTCGATTAATATAGTATGTACGCGTTCTATCAAGATAACTTGTGAGAGGTTTTCATAATTTCCCTTTCAGCATCAGTTTCGAAGCTCAAAATAATAGAAAATACTGACATATCTAATTAAGAAAAAAATATAACCTACTGATGAGATCCTTGGCTAAAAACTTACTTAGATAGATGTTTGGTTTTGGTATCCTACTATGAGAAATTAAAATTAAAAAAATGTGAAATATTACGAATATTTCACATTTTTAAATGATGTTTTTACCGATATACCTTATTTAATTTAATATAATAATAGCCTACCAATAAAGTGGAGCATCTTTTTTAAAATCATACATTTAAAATTTTTATGATTTTGTTGCTATTATTTTTCTATAAATATTTAATGAGCGACGTGACCACACTCTAGAAAGCCTCGCGGCGGACTGATTTTCGCGCAGCGTTTTATAGTAGTTTTAAAATATTGACAGGGATACCGAGATAATGCCGCGTGGTGTGCTAGCAGATCTGACGGCCTATGACAGCCTATGAGGCTGTCATAGGCCGTCAGATAGAAATACAGTTCCATAATAATATGTCATACGTACATTAGGTATAGAAAAAATATCGCAACGTTTTTATTCTTTATTAGCTGTTCCCCGCGGATTCAACCGCGTTAAACTCGAATTTCACTTTATAGGTGATTTTTTTACACCTTGAGTTACATTATTAGAGTTTTAGTAAGGATCCCTAACTATTTTGATAATATAATATAGCCTATGTTCACCGGGGATAGTGTAGCTTCCCAACGCTGAAATAAATTTTCAAATCGGTCCAGTAGTTTCGGAACCTATTCAATACAAACAAAAAATCAAACATTTCCTCTTTATAATATTAGTATAGATATATGTAGATGAATGAGTATGACGTCTATTGGTAAAATTGCATTGACTCACCCTGATTATATCCCTCCCCTCATCAAGGGATGGTGCTTTTCCAAAACAGGCTAAGTTCATAGTTAACGCGCAAATAAATTCATAATAAATTCGTCAAACTATGATAGTTTTTATAATAAACCGACCCCATTGAATGTACTGTAGCCGACCATAGGCTTCTATCATATTTTTGCACAAGTACATTTTGGCACCATCAATTTGTACAGTTTGACAAAGATAATCGTGAAATATTTGGTGACATGGCAAATGGACTTCACAAGATGTAAAGTCATTTGCCATGTCACCAAATATTTTACGATTATCTTTGACGGCGGCGGACGAATAATAGGATTTTTAAGCGTTATGTGATAATTTAGTTAAAATCTTGTTAGGTATAGTATTTTGAAGTGTCTAATTAGATAATAGGTTCACTTTGTATGAAAATTATTTAGGATTATTTACGTACTTTGAAATTAAACCTTTTTGTTTATGAGATTTTGATGAAACTAGTACCAAAAGAAGTGCCTAGTTGGAGCCTAGTCATCAACATAAGATAACCGTGAAAATTGTAAATCGGTAGGATAGTTTGTAAGTTAACGATTTATTTGAAAGGGAAAAAGTTCGTAACTGTATTGTTTGTATTTGTACTGAACTTTTTATTTTGGTACAAATATTTAAATAGGGTATTAAAAAAAGTTTTATCTTATTTTAAACATTAACTTGTAAAAGAAAATTGTAAGAAAACTAAATAAAAAACGGTTCTAAAGATTTTGGGTCAAAAGAAAACAAGGCAAAATAGTAGTAAGTACCACTGGAACAAGAGGACTTTCACTTCACACCTCTTCGAAGTAGCCGAGGAACCCCCCTCCCCTTTCCCCGCAAGGAGCCAAGGAGGATCGTTTGTGTTGTTGTACCCGAAACGACGCAATCTTTCAGGGGTGCGTGGCGGCGTGCCCTTACTAGCCACGGTAACAAGGAGTGCGTCGATATCTACGTGTGCCGGAGAACTTCGGCTTCAACAATGTTGTTGTCGACACACGCTACCTTACTCATAGCCAACTCACTGCAGTGGCACAGTGGTCTTTCTCAATGCAGTGGCATAGTGGCTATGCATGAAATACATAGATTTGTCTAAATTTAGTATAAAATATCGCGTTTAAATTAAATTTAAATTTCAAAGGTCACACAGAACACAGAGTCACACAGACAGAAAGTACCTATTTTAAATGGTGAATAACATGACAACAAAAAGAGATAGACCCATATTTTTTGGAGGATTTGTAGATTCAATTATGAAATTTAATACAACATGTAAAAAAGTACACCTCCATAACCCAGTTTTAAAGTTACAGATCAAAAATTAAATAAAATTTGTTTTTTTTTTGCAAATTTCTAAAATAATATTGATTTTACTAGGCTTATGTACCAAAATTGTATTTTTTTTCTTATTTTCTTAGCTAGGTAGACTATCTAGCTTTCAAATGAGGCTACTTTGAATAAAATACACCGTTTACTCAAAAAGAAACGAAGAAAAAACCAGATGAAGTAGTTTTCGTTAAAAGAATTATTAAATCGGCTTTATTTTTGAGATAGGTAACATATAATTTTTTATTTTTTGTTTTTTATCGATAAATATATGTCGTGTATTCGCACATCTCGTTTGATCAAGGTTCGACAATACACATTGTATATCTAATCCTAACCGAGTAACTACTTTAACTACAAATGCTTTATGATTTTAAACGCATTTAGTAATTAAATGAAAAATAGCTGTTTAGTAAGCTATAAGTATAAAATTAGCTCTATACCTAAGTCTTAAAGTACAATGCATAACTCATCATCATCATCAGTCTTTATTTTCCACTGCTGGACATAGGCCCCCAATGAACGCCATAGCACCCTGTCTTCAGCTTGCAATGCATAACTGCAAGTCGCTAAATGCGTTAAAATTATTAAAGCATTTCTAGTTCCTCAGTAAGCTTTTAACCCTAAAAATACACAACAAGCGCATTCAACAAAACACGCTTTTCTTCATAAACAACTTGAAACGTCTCCAGTGGTTGAAGCGGCCATTTTATGGAAGCAAAACTTTATTTATCTCTTGTTCTAGAGCATGTCTCAACCTAGTTTTTTCTTTCTCGAGTGATGAATCAGGCTCACAACACAATGGAGGTCAGCCATCCCTGAGGAAATTCAATTTATTTGTAAAGCTTTTTACAAGTTTTATACAACGCTAGTGTCCGCGTCGAATTTTTTATATTACATAATAAGGTGGTCGTCAGTGGTTCGTACCCGTTAGATCCGTGCTTGAATTGCTTCAAGTTAAGCAGATGTTTGCTTGTTTTATGGGTAGCAGTCACCTAATATACACAATACAATACAATACAATACATATTACAATAAATAATACATAGATACAATACAATAGAATAGAATAGAATACAGTACAGTACAGTACAGTACAGTACAGTACAGTACAGTACATTGCATTACAATACAATACAATACAATACAATACAATACAATACAATACAATACAATACAATACAATACAATACAATACAATACAATACAATACAATACAATACAATACAATACAATACAATGCAATACATCTTACAATAAATAATACATAAGTAGATAAATATTTTTTATTGATCCAAATATCTGCATATCGTACGAACAAGTCATTTGTCCTGAGGCGGGAATCGAACCCGCGACCTCCTGCGTCGCAGGCGGACCCATCGCGCAACAGAGGTCGTCATTAATTATAAGCAGTCAGTTATTTTTCAAAATAGTTAGGACTTTGAATCATTGGTTTCACTATGTCAGGCCGATATGAAAATAAAATTTACTATTTATAACTAAATTATATCTAAAACTAACCTAACTAATTTTATTGCCGCATCAATCAGTGGTGAGGCTAAAATAATTAGGAAAACAGCAGTATCCATTATGTAAATCCCGGACAAAAAAGCGGTCAGCTTTGTAGAATTTATCTAACTAACTCTTGGAAAATGAAAATATTTAACACTTTGACTGCTGAAATCACACGGTATGTGTTTTCTACAAGTGACTAATATGCGTAAATCCACACTAGCGCAGCGGCTGAGAAAATACAGATCTGTGTGACTCAGCACAGCCGTAATATTTTTCGAACGAAACGCATGTGCGGCGCAACACAACCGCTGTGTAGAGCGGCAGCACGAATTTTTTAGGTTAAAAAAAAGATCGCCGTCGTCGAAAAAAAATCGCAGTCAAAGTGTCGGCTTGTCCATTTAGCAACCATTTTCAAAGTAGTAATTCGATGCAGCGGTTATAATAGAATATTTCTTAATTAAGCTTGATTATTTGACTATATAACTATTTATAACATGTGTTCTTACCTAATCTTACTATATTTTATACTAGCTGCGCCCCGCGTTGTGATAGGTATTTTGGATAATATATAATATATCTTTATGAATAGCCTATGTGTTATTTCGATGTATAAGCTATATTATTGTAAAGTTTCATTAAAATCCATTCAGTAGTTTTTACGTGAAAGAGTAACAAACATCCATCCATCCATACTTACAAACTTTCGTGTTTATAATATTAGTAGGATTAACCTTATGTACCTAATTAGTATAATAATTGGCCTAAGGCCATTCTGATTATATAAATAAATAAATAATGCGGGTTCGAATCCGAAAATTGGTAGTTTTCCCTGATGCCTGAAAATGTAACCCAACTCACAAAGCTCTACAATTCTCAAATCAAACAGAAAGGCTGATTCGTCGACCGATAGGCACGAGTTATAGCGGTCATAATTCTAATAATTCAATATTACCTGATATTACTGAGTTTTGGTCCCGATAGCGAATGTGAACACGACAAAAAGCAATTTGGAACCAATTCGTACGAAAAGGCCCTAACGATCGACAGGAAATTAAAAGTACTTATAAAATCC
The DNA here is from genome assembly GCA_947044415.1 of Eupithecia dodoneata. NCBI lineage: Eukaryota > Metazoa > Arthropoda > Insecta > Lepidoptera > Geometridae > Eupithecia > Eupithecia dodoneata. Next base: position 7,553,113 of record OX345665.1, read on the forward strand.
TGGATATTTATTCACAAGAATAATTTATAAGGCTGTGTGCATAATGTACGGGAGGAGCGGTTATCAATAAGCGTTAAAAATAAAATAAAAAGTATGTTTATTCAGACATCCTACTATTATTAATATATACTTTCATATTTGTTGTTATATAATTTGTTACGTAGGCACTGTTTTTATCGTTGTGCGCTACCTGCTACTGATTGTAGGAATCGGCGGAAGATCAGCGCTGCGTGTATTGGATCTACCAGTACACGTAGCATTCATGCTGAGCCATTTCCTAAATTTTTAGCTACAATCCGCATAGTATAGCTACCAAATGTACTTTTATAACTTGTTTTAAGATCTTGTATGTGTGATTGGTTGTAGTTAAAAATAAAATATCTTTCTTTCTTTCTTATATTATAAACGCGAAAGTTTGTGAGGATGTATGTAAGTAGGTATTTTTGAGGCACTTTCACGCAAAAACGACTAAATGGATTTTAATGAAACTTCACAATAATATAGCTTACATATCAAAATAACACATAGGCTACAATTCATAAACATATATTTTATATTATCCAAAATATTATCACCACGCGGGTGAAACCGCGGGGCGCAGCTAGTTTGTCTATAACTAGCGATAGGGCCGCCACACATTGTTCTTGTCGCATGTCTTTTTTTGTAATGATCTGCATCTTGTGTAGGTACAAAGCATTATTTCATTGTATTGTATTAATAATACACTTCACAGGTACATTAGTTATTGCAGATGTGTTACAGAAAAAAAACCAGAAAAGTACGAAAGCTTACACTGAGCTATGGTACCTAAGTCTAGAACAACTTTGTGACGGATTTTGAAAACTAAGTGGGCAGTATTGTTCTACGTTCCTTTGGAAATACGTAGGTAGAGTGGTGAATGTCAATCACAAACACTCTAATAGCAGCAAAGACAAAGCAAGCCTCGTGATAAGAAGTTGAAGTTGCAAGAGTCTATTGTGCTAACCTCATTCTTCTATAGCGATGCCCCATCCACAGTACTCTGTACATAGCTTACGTGAGTGAAGTTTGACGTCATCTTGATAAACCCTGTGTAGACAACGCTTGTACGTACATAAATAAATGAGAGACAGAGATAGCAATAGAGAATAAGAGATGGAATAAGCCATGTACGTTAGATAAGACAATTTTTGAGAATAAACGCCTACCACATTGTAGAATTAAGACTTAGGCTTAAGGAGATTATATTTAGATAGATAGCTTAAGTTCTGTAGAATAAAATGGTATGAAAATTGTAAAGATAGGCTTACAAATAAGGGAATTATAGGCAGAAAACCGAGCCCGGCATAGCAAAAGCGAAGAGGCTACGTAGAGGAAAATAAGCCGTCCTCTACGCGGTATAGCCTCGTGCCGGGTAAGGTACTGCGCAACCGTGCTGCGACACGGTCCAGATTCAACGTTCAAGAGATAAGTAAAGAAGTGCAATAAATCGTTGGAAATAACAAGTAAGAGTGTTTCCCTTCATCCTCGGATATCCATCGGCGGCGGAACTCCTTGCCACGGCATCTCCAGAATCGGCGGGCTACCTGAGAAGCCCAGAAAAGAGAAGAAAACTACTGCGAGAAAAAGGCGGTCTTGACCCCAGGGCCGTCACACCCTGTGTAGATGAGTGTAGATTTTAGATGGCTTAGTTTCAATTTATTTAGGAACAATTAGTAAAAAAAATACTTAGGTATTATTATATTATTTATATTGATTGATTACATTACAAAATCTCATAAATTTCAATCATAGAAAATAATAAACAACAAAATATAATTTAAGGCAAGTAACTGCAAGGGCCAGACTAAATCGGTCGCAATGGGTACCATGGTTTCGAACCCATCTGATGCAGGACTGAGAAGTCACCCAGTAAGTTATGCCAATAAGCCTTATATACACAAACTCCACGTATTTCTATGCCCTGTTACGATAAGACGCCTTAGAGGAATTACCTACGATACACTGCAGATAATATCCAAAAACTCCGCTCCGACATCACCGCTACCTTACTTTTGGGATGAGTTTGAAGATAAAAGAAAATTTGCATTGTTAATGCGCAAAAATCGTGTTCGGTATTGGTGACGGTTTCATTTCAAGTTTAAAATTCAATTTAATCGAAGCTATTGTTCGTGAAATGATGATCTTCGAATAATAATGGTAGGTTCTACTTTAGTACGCTTTATCATTTGCATTTATAGTAGATTGCTTTTTCATATCTCTGTGAGTTTGAAGGCCGCAAGGGACATCTTGTATATAAATACGAAATTTATATAAGGTTCGACAGGAAGGTGAAGGTGAGGGTTTTCTCGTGGAAATTGATCTTCGGTCACTAGGGAAATAATTACTCTGTTATTTATTTGTTTATTTTAAAGGAAGGCCTACGGCTTATATAAAATGTTATTAATGGCTAATATACCTATGTACATATATAAGATGGATTGGATATGATAGTGCGGATATTAAATACGCTATGCATCATACAGTTTAGAAATTTTGGATATTCAAATGAAGATAAATAAATAGAAAATTCTTACAAAATTAAGAGTATCTTATCTAAATGACATACATATTTGTATGGAAGGAAATACCGATATAACATTGCGAATTTCTGAAGGGAGCCACCCTATAGTTGTGAGAAGCTGTTTGGCACAGTAGGTACTTCTTATTCTAAGAATTCAAACAATATCCCAAAAATAATTGCCCTGTGTGAGGGCTGACGCACTATTATAACGAAAACCTTACTAAGTGGTCTGAAAGTTTTCATAACCAATTTTATTTCAGATCGAAGAATCGAATCGAACAAAAGTCCACCCAAGGTTATCCGGACCCTTAAAAAAGTCTATAAAATTATCGCACACTTGACGAACCATGACGAAATTTGATTAACTATTCCATAGTCATAAACTTCAGTAATCTCTGCTCCTACCACGCATGCGCGGTACGGACACTTGCGAGCTCAACTGTACCAGTGCTCTGAAAGTCTCGCTTCGCAATAGACTCACCTGACGGATCCCAGTCTGAAACTTACGAGTGTTATGACTTTACGCGGCACCTTAATAAATTGTTTTCTGTGAATCTCGATGAAAGTACTGAAAGGTAAAGTGAAAGTGGCGGTGATTGTGTTAACGAAACTTTAGAGAACTTTTATGGGATCAAAAAGTACTTTATTTAAGTGTTTTGACTGTGTTTAAGCTTGATTTACTGAGTGGTTTGATGTGAGTTCAAGTGATTGGTGAAAGTAGGATTCGTCGGAAATTGGTAAGATATGATCTAATATTCATTATTGGTACAGCCAATTTACGGCCAACATTTAGGTACGTGCGTGAATAAATACGCTTTTGTAACCTATCTGTAGCGTTAATTTGATTGGTGGAAAATATAGAAGGTTGACTTTTTAGAGCCAACTTTTCGTAGCTCTTTGGTAAGTGCCAACTTCTTATTTAACATAGACCTTCATGTTACCTAGATTGATACTGATTGAAAGTTTATCTATTTTGGCCTTTTTTTCACTTAAATAAATAGAAAATAATTTATGACGCATAAAACCCTGTGTGCGAGTAAATATTTCATCCCAATTCCATTCCTTTTTTATATTTATCGTACGGTCACATAGGTATTTGGAATTTCAGCATCATCATTGCTGCCACTTCTTTAAGAGTCTCTGCACAATTGGGGTCTATTTTACGATGCGGAACAGTACGATAGAGGCAGACATTTTCAATCCTAATGCTTATCTAAGGGACTTATAGGTTATTTATGACACCTACCTACTGTATAATCCTCACCACTAAAACAGATTTCAAATTAGGTGTAGGTAAAGAGGTGAAATATCGAAATTTACCATGGCTTCATGGAAATAATTGGGCAGTTCTATTACATAACTCTTACTCTTACTGTAGTAAGAATAGATAGGTGTCATCCAACCCCCAAGTTTCATGAAGCCCTGGTAAATTTCATTTTCACCCCTTGACGCACACCTAATTTGAACCAGAACCCATGACTAGGCCCAATGAAATAGTTTTAGTTGGCCCGGTTTTTGGTCTCAAATTTTTCACACTGGGGCACTTAAAAAGTACCACAAGTATTTTAGGCCCTGACTTAGTGTAGCATGTAACGGATCGAGATGGTAGCCTCAAGTTGTGTTTCAGTTTGATGAAATGTCGGATGCTCAGAACTTGAAACGGGGTAGATCCTCCATAAGGAACTTCAACGTAGACAGATAGATAGATACATAGAAAATACTATTTACTACAAGGTTTTTAAAGGTTGGTTTCACTAAAACTGGCAATGCGTTAAATAGTTAGGCAGTAAAGAAATGGGCGAAGAAGGAAGTAGAGTGGGCAGGTACTTGAAATGAAACATAAGGGTTGCAGAAGAGCGCAGAGAAAGTGTTAGAAGGATGAAGAAATGTGAAACGTTCTTTGAGATAACGGGGTGCAGAGGCGAGAAATAGGATATTATAGAGATGAGATAGAATATGAGAATGTCGGCGAAGTCGTATAGATAAACATGTGAGCTGCAAAATTCCGAGATGTCCTAACTATATACAGCCAATAACTTCCATATGTCTTAACCACCGTAGGCATTCGTTGGGGGTCTGAAAGGTCTAGCCAATCTGCCATCCCTTTGCTTAAAGTTGGGCGGCGCCCAACAATACGTTTTGTAATCGCTGCTTGTCGCCCCTGTAACGTATGAGACAACACTTTACAATATAAATCACCAGTAATGGCCCCCGATACGATCTACTGCATTGTAATGGGATGGCAGTGCGCAGGCATTGTCGATACCCTTTATTTTGACTACAACGATAAGTGGTAGACTAGTTCAATTGGGATTAAATAAAAAAATGCTGGACAATCCACATAGCATCATCTAGACTTCAAGATAAACAGAGCTTGTGTTATGGGTACTAGATGACTGATATACATAATACAATGCATTACATAGAAAATAAACAGAACACCCCAAATATCTGCAGATCGTACAAACATTTTTCCCGAGGCGGGAATTGTACCCGCAACCTCCTGCATCGCAGGTGGACCATCGCCCACCGCGTCACAGAGGTCGTCAAATAGAGTAAGTTGTGTTCGACGCGAAAAATTTCCTTGACTATTTACCTATTTATGCACGCGTAGTCGCATAGTGGGCACTCGACAGAGTAAGGAATATATCTCGAGTAGTGAGATAAGGTTAAACGATAAGCTAGTGGTGAGAAAACATCCCTTATAGCAATTTATACCTATGTAAGTATGTATATCTACGATTGTCATAGAAAAATAAACGTATGAAATCTTTATTCAAAAAGCTCTTTGTATCACATACCTAAATGTGAGTATTCGCAAACAATTTCCGGTGGTCCGACATAGCCATTGGTCTGACAAGCATTTTCAGTGGCCGAAATAAATGGCCCAACTCCGTACTCGGCCCACTGCCGAGTGGGCGAAAACTTTCACCCTCCTATTTTTTGGTCTGCTCAAATGAGAATTGCCTAGGCTGCGTGTACACAAAATTTATTTGAAAAATTCTAAAGCTGTCGGTGATTAGCTTAGGTTAAAGTGCAACTAAATGAACGATTTATTTTTTGGTTTTAATGGCTTAGGTTTAATTTAGATGAAATTAAATGTAGGACTTCCCAAAAATTTTATATAAGCGAGAAACGATGTACTAAGATCTTTCCGTTCAGAAAAATTACGATCTGTAAGCTGAAAATCCTACCGACTCTTGTATAGCCAATTTATAAATTTATGAAACGTTTTTGGAAAAGATGTTTTAAAGATTCTCAACAGATTTGCTTTATCCCTAATCCAATTTGGCAAAGCTTTCAACGTATAAAGATAATGTTTTATTGATTACTTTCGCCTTTGTAATAATAATAATAGATACATTAAGCGAATATTTTTTTCTCATTACTCAAAAATTAAATTTGTATTATATAAAGTGTTTTCTACCGATACCTGAACAAAATTAATTAAAAAATGAATATTGCCTTTTTCTAACGTTAAAGTCTTGAAATAGAGTCAGTAGCTACATAATATAGTATTATGTAGTATTATTGGTAGTTAAAATACATGTATCTTGTTTATTTAATAATCAAATTAATTGTGTAATCTACTTAATCGAAACGCCTCGTCTAATAATTCTAGGAATATAACTAATACCACACTATTAAAGCCACACACTATTAGGGCTTAACTTGAGGTGAAGGAAGGTTGTGATATTGGTAAGTGATCCCAACTAGGCTTCCTTTTGAAAGGGATGACAGGACAGGAATATAGAGTTACCTTTGTAATCAAAGTTGGAAATACTCGCCATTATTGGATATACAACGCCTTTTAAAACATTACAAGAAGAATAAACTAAGACTACAATGGCGGACCGACCGCGGAGCTATAGCTGACGTCCGAGCAGATCGGCCGAAAGATATAAGCTGAAGTGGCAGTGGGCCGGTCTCGCGTAGAACCGACGGCCGCTGGGACAAACGTGTTCTTGAGTGGAGACCACGACTTGGTAAACGTAGTGTAGAACGCCCTCCGACCAGGTGGGATGACGACCTGCGAAAGACTGCAGGTAGATGCTGGATGCGTCAAGCTGAAGACAGGGCGCTATGGCGCTCAAATAACAGTTTGTAGTTGGAGCTTGGTAGTTTTACGCCAAAAATTAGACGTGCAATCAAAACCAGATATACAAATATAACGGAAAAGTAAATTAAAAATATCAGTAGCAAAAAACAGATTTAAAAAATCCGTGCCACTCGTCGTAGGCAGCTCTAAATTTTCCGGAAGTGCCAACATCGCTTAAAATCTGATTCTTTAACTGGGCAGACATAAAACTTGGCTCAGTCAGCGGTTTCCTTAAAAAACCTACCCGGAGAGTCGTAAATGTAAACTGCTAAGACTAACCACAGTCTTGGGACAAATAGACGAAATTGGCTTTACAGTGGGTAGCTCTGAGTGTGTCATAGGTACCCACGTATATCGATGGTCCCCGTTTGCAGTAATTGCGTGCTTGGAATCACCGTGCCGCGATTTTCACTTCTTTTCCGAAGGCTATAATAACTTTTAAGTGTGGGACGTGAGGGGAATTTTCCTACCGAATTTGAATATTTTCAAAGTAATGTATTGTTTCTTACTGTCTATATCGTTTTTCGGGTAACCTCATGCCATTGGAGGTTCGTGTAATGTTTTATTGGTTTTTCATGAGTGAGAGTTCTACTTACTTTTTTATCTATTGGTACTAACAGCAGTTTCAAAAGAATTCGTTCTTAAATTTTGCTGCATCGACAATTTTCCAAATATACTAAGCTGTACTCTCAAAGCACTCGCCCATTTTAGATGATTAGGCTATTTAAGTTCGCCAGCCATGCGGTACTTCGTTTAGCAACCCAGAATTTACTTAACAAAATTACATTGCTTCAATTCTTCAGATGTTGACATGCTTTTAAAGGAATTACGTCTTTGTAATTGCATTGAACCGCACCCGTTCGTGAGTTATTATTAGTGAGCTTTTTGCGATTGAAAATGCACAAAGGCTACTTGAATACCAATCCCTTAAAGTCTTCTGCAGTGAATACGAAATCACACTTTGGCAGACTTTTAAATTCTGAGGCGGGATTCGCGCAATCAGTATGAATAAAGTAGATTACGGGACCTGCATGAATGGACTAAAACAGGTCGCTGAGGTTCATCCTTATTCAAAAACCAACTTTCATTTCAGTATTTAAGATTGAATTTTATCTTTTATTCAGAATGAATATTTATGCCTCGATCACTTTCATACTATCGTCTCTGATGAATTAAAATTAAAAAGTTAATAATTGCTACAGCTACAGGTACAGGTAAGGTAACAACATACATCAAAGCATAGAGGATAAACACGCTGCTATCACAGCAGAGGGAAAATGTTGTCAATTTTTTTTTATTTTGTAATCTATATGTAATATGACTTTAGTACTTTGACATATATAAGTGTTCCTATATGAATAGGAAATTGAGACTAATCTGTCGTTTTTTTTAGCAACACCTCAATTGTGTCTACAATCTACTTCTATGCAATAAACCTATTACTGCAGGGTAGGGTATAATTTAATGATAACATCACTTTGATAGTTTTTTCTTAGCTAATTATCCACTCCGTAGATTCTTCAGAGTAATTGAAATTGTAAATGAAGATATTCTCAGTTCCGCTGTAACAAGATTATTCATAACTCAGATCGACTTAGCGTGTCGTGTACCTACTAGGTTAATTCCCGGCTTGTTAGCAGAAGTTATGTGACTTGTAGGAATTACGACTAAGTATCTTGCAAAGTTCATGCAGTTCTCAGTTCTTGACTCCTTCATTTCCGTAGTCTAGGTTAATTATTTTGCTGGTAGCAGTCCGGAAGCTAAGCTAATTTAGTTTAGCTTAAGCTCGCAAAATCTAATGCAGTTTTTTTTATATCAGACAGTATAAAAAAAACTGCGTCAGCTTACATATGCGACCTAAGTTAAAACTCTGTTAGATTAGCTTTCGTTCTAGCTACACTCCCACACACGCTCAAAACACACACTTTCAAATACTGGTACTGTTGCCCGGACTCATAAGAGACCGGGCAACATAAAACATTTCCAAAATAAAAATATTAACAATTGTAACAAACTATATAAAAGTTAAAATCAATAAACCAATGTAACTAAGTTAGTTCGTAAAATTATAGTACTTGTTGGGATAGTGTTCTGAAAGCGTTCGACCTCCTATTGTAGTAGATGGCAGTTATTTAATACACTGTACATCCGTACCGCCGTTTTTTTACTTCGACACCTCCCCGCGCTCCTCCGTTACACAATATAATAAACATTTACAAAGAATAAAATTATTAGTATTTTTTTCAGTTTGTTTAGTTATAGTTTTACGTAATACCATTTCGGAACCCGATTTCGCCAAACATAATTGCTATAAGTTTACTAATAGGCATGTTGACTGATTTTGAGAAACTACTCCGTGATTTTAGACATCTACTGAATACGAAATAAAGAAATGCGGCGCATTCGGCGTAGATAGGTGCGCGATGTTGCATACTATTGCATATAAAGATTAAGAAAATGCGATGACTGCGGTGAATGCGGCTCCTGCGGCGCGGACAGATGAAATCCTGCGCAGGAGCTTTACGACTGAGTAGATCTTTATATCGCGACTGTACATAATTTTATATTTATTCAGTATAATTTCTAGTGATAAATAATGTTGTGCAACTATTTGTACTGGCCCTTTAACCGCCTAAGTCAATTAGAAGTCAAATAAATATCTACAAGCCCGCGCATATTAAAAGGTCATAACCTCATAGAAGTCATACAAACACGCGTGGGTAATTAAATTATGTAGACCTGCGAAGCCATACGTGTAAACTGGTTCTAATTAACTTTGAGTCGGTCCAGTAGTACATAATTTTGTCACTTAAGAGACTTCAGATTGTTTTTAAAGTCGCTAGAATGCAGTGGAGAACAAATCCAATTAGCTTGGGGCTAGGTGACACTTTCTGGATTGTCCAGCATTATTTATTATGTGCTATTTCCATGACCTCAGTAATATATGGCATATTGACCCGGTCCTTTGAGTTGCATGCATACATTGGGCTGAAGCTAAGCGAATAGAGGCTCTTTATGAGAGTTAATCTAAAGACGAAGCCACCCTCATTATAATTTCAAAAAAAAAAATTAAAGGGTAGCCAGTGGGATTTTCTCATTTGTAATTCTTTAATGGTAGGTAAGTTTGTTGTATAATGCTTTATAATAATAATAAAACTTTTAATTTAAACACAGGTTCTGTCAAATTGTATGAAATATGCAACGTCAAAATGGAGATGATGTTTAAGGTCACATTTTCTGACCTGTAACTTGGAGTCATCAATAAATGATTTGTGTTTGTCGCAGAGCTTCATTGTAGCAGCCCAAATTGTATCGTTTTTGTTACTTACACGTATAAACACACAATACAATGTTGAACAAATTATTTTTTTCTGGTACAAAGGAGGCAATCAAGCGTGTAGAAGCGGCTAATGCTCATGCTTAACATTTTAGAATGAAGCTGATGACAGTGACCCATCACGAAATTTATTTATTTACCTTATTGTACCTGCGCCATAGATATAAATTTATTATTATTTTGATGAATAAAAATCCGAAATACAGTAAACTACAGTGACACGTTTAACACCAATCAGATAATACAGATCCGCGACGTCATGCTGTACCAATATGTAATGTAGATGCACAGAATAACTACAGGATAGATATAAAGATCTGTCTTTCATCAATCTCAGCTTTCTTTCTTTCTCGACAGTATTGTAAATACTAGTTCTATGTGTTACTATTATTTGAATATAAATTTCTTTGACACTTTGACTGCGATTTTTTTTCGACGACTGCGATCTTTTTTTTAACCTAAGCCATTCGTGCTGCCGCTCTACACAGCGGTTGTGTTGCGCCGCACATGCGTTTCGTTCGAAAAATATTACGGCTGTGCTGAGTCACACAGATCTGTATTTTCTCAGTCGCTGCGCTAGTGTGGATTTACGCATATTAGTCACTTGTAGAAAACACATACCGTGTGATTTCAGCAATCAAAGTGTTAAAAAGATTATATGTATTTACTCAATGAAAAATATCAGATGTTCGTGCATCGTTGCGTTTCTAGTATTGCAGCGTTTTTTACTATTAACGAAATTGCATTTTTATAATATAAATTTTTCCTGCATTTTATCTTTTTTATTTTATTTTATCTAATTTATAATTCCATTTAACTTATGCCATTATTTATTATCTATTTATTGTGACAAATTATTATAAATGAATTTATTTTAATTTTTTAAGAAGGCATGTCTGTCTGCTTTTCTTTGCACAATGTCCTGTGGTGTTTCCTTTGTCAAAAGTTAGTGTGTGTTATAATAAAAATGTAATTTATCTTTTAAAATAGTATTTAACGACATCAAGTGTAACATTGTGTTCCTACGGTGGAAATAAATAAACTGAAACTGAAATACCCATTTCTTTGCTAAAAACTGTTTTTTTTTGTATTCAGTGCCTGAAAACATTAGAGTAGTGTATCAAAATTAGTCATCATCCCTGTTCCTAATAACACATTTCTGTAAAAAAACTGTACAATTAAGCCTTGTCCTTGATAACCTAAGACTGTCAGATTGTACATGTCAATTATACCAAATGTAGTCGACAGAAGGCGCTTACTTTCTACATAGATTTATAACATATAAAGTTTATCTATTGTAGAAAAGGCAAACTTCCGTTCTTATTGACGACCGATGTGGCGCGGTGGGCGAAGGTCCGCCTGCGACGCAGGAGGTTGCGGGTTCGATTCCCGCCTCGGAACAATTGTGTGTACGATCTGCATATATTTGTTCCGGGTGTTCTGGTCGTTTTCTATGTATAATAAAAAATATCTATCTATGTAATATAGAGGTATAGTATTATGTATATCAGTTATCTAGTACCCATAACACAAGCTCTGCTTACCATGGGGCTAGATAATGCTGTGTGAATTGTCCAGCATTATTTATTTATTTATTTATTTATGGTTGATGGCACAGTCACAAGGTAGGTAATAATGTAAAACTAACTAATATTTCCCCGCATCTTTGATATCGTTGTAGGAAAGATATCTAAATAAAGTAAATAGCACCTTATACCTACTCACTAAAGCTTTCTTCATGCTGAAGCACTCAAACTAATAACGGAACTCCAAAAACTTACGATGACACCGTATAAATTGTCTCAGTACGGTACTTACTAGTAGGTACTTAACATAATTTATATCCTAAAACCCGAGAGAACCGACGTTCAACTTTCAAGGGTTTGCCAAGATTTGTATTATTTATTACGCGGAGTGCCACTTGAAACTAATTTATTATGGTGGATCAAATATTTTGGCATGCCTTGATATTGAACGATTCATATATTTTATGGAGTCTCATTCTGTTTATCATGTCAGTTCATCATCAGCAGTCAAATGATAGGCTCCCCTAATAAATCTTAAAGCCATTATTTTGGCATGCCTTGATATTGAACGATTCATATATTTTATGGAGTCTCATTCTGTTCATCATGTCAGTTCATCATCAGCAGTCAAATGATAGGCTCCCCTAATAAATCTTAAAGCCATTATTTTGGCATGCCTTGATATTGAACGATTCATATATTTTATGGAGTCTCATTCTGTTCATCATGTCAGTTCATTGGATGATAGGCCTCCCCTAATAATCTTAAAACCATCTACCTGCATTCTTTCGCAGATCGTCATCCCTTCTGGCCAGGCATAATCTCCACGCTGGCGCTGTGGCATGCGGGTTGTCTTTTTGTAAAGCGCCGTCTAACTACTACATTTTTTTAAATTTCTTTTTTTGCAAGTAGGTGTCGCTAAGGCTATGGACCCATTAAAATAACTAGACTAGGTGATACATAGTAGAATAGCAAACATGATGAATAGGTATGTACATGACACGGATTTTTATTGCCTTGGAATTAATTGATTTATTTTATTTTAGTTCTGAAAATTTTTAGCTGATAAATAATGTACGCTTACTGACTATGTTTATTTTTCAAACTGTAGAAATTCTGACTTGCCATAATAACGACTAACGATCTATGTTAATAGTAAATAATTCGTTATATCATCTTATGATAATCATTATTGTTGGTAGCGGTACCTAATAATTCGAAAGCGCAAACCTTTCCAACAAACATTTATTTTAGTGAAATAACGCAAATACCCAGATGGTTCTTCGAGAAACGTGTTCAATTAAAACTTTGAACATTTACAACTGAAATAACATTAGATCGTACTTTCTAAACCTGCCTGTTGGGATATTGATATTATTAGATAGCCTTATACATTTGACTTAATACATCAATAACAAAAAAAAAAAAATTGAATTAATAAGTAATTGTTCTATCACCAGTTCAAAGTCCAAAAGTGGACCAATCATGAGTGTCCACGTCTCAGCTCCGCGGGTAGGATGCACTGGTTGACAACTTTCGTTTTCAAGCATTGCGGTATGGATGACGTGAAGACTCGACGTAGTTTCCCAAATGCTGCCCAGCCTAGCTGTATCCTCCTTTTGGCCTAGTTCTCGAAGATGTTAAAACTCAATATATTAACGTATTATTAAATACTTTTGACATTTAAGTGTGTAAATAAAGTCGAACCTAGTTTTGCAGTGCCCTTTCAGGTGCTGCTAGTGACAACTTAACTAACCATTCATTACACCGAAGAATTAATGTACCTACAAACAAGCAGAAATAAATGAGATGAAACCTATTAAAAATGCTTATTAAAATTCGTCTGGATATAATTATATGTATTACTATTAACCTCGCCTAAGGCAAATTATTATCAGTCATGTTTAACAATTAGCTGTTTTTTGGCGCATGTTGTAGCTACCTGTAATTTAAAGTGCAGTAGTTTTTAAGTACATATAAATTTAGTGATATCATTTATTAACTCTGGTTGGTTGCTAAATAAATAAATAAAATAATTATTTACTTTGTATTTGCAAATGCTTGCTTTTACTAACAAATTCAATTCGCTCTATCGAATTCGGAATCCCAAGTGTAAGTTTTTATTCTGTCTCGAAAATCATCCCTGGCTCAAGTAAACAAAGCGTACCCGTATTATCTCAGCAGAATGAAACAGAAATCCTTTATAGAAGTTCGCTTGTTTGCCCAGAATCGCGTAGAGGCTTAAACGGGCACATCCTCCTAAGCATTCCGAATCGTACGTAGAAAACACAGCTTAAATTAAGTAAACTGATGAGCTTCGTGATAGGCTTTCGTTTCTTTTGATACTCGATTTTATTTGAATTCCTGAAGTGGGGATTGGTTGCTTTGATCATTCGAACGAATTGAGTATTTTCGCGTGATAAGATAAAACGGAATACGCTTGAGAGTTCATTATAGGGTTCTTGTGTTTTGTGTATTTTAGGAATTAGATGTTTTATGGTTCAAAGTTTGTTGCCATTTGATGTTAATTCAGAATGGGTTGGGTCTAATAGATTTAAATTCACTCTATAAGATGCTATTTATTTTATTTTATTTTTCTTTCTTAGGGATAACAAACAGTATCACTTATAAATTAACTATAAACTATTAAACTTAAATAAACGTAATTCTAGAAGTGAACCAGCCCCGTTATCCACTTATTACTTGTACAAGGGGTGGTGTTAGTGAGCATTTGCAACAATGTAATTCACATGAAGAGTTAAGTACAATCGAAGATAGTATCAGTTGACAATATCAGGTTGATGGCTGTCTTATACAAAGCTGGTGAAGCAGCAAATGGATCTGTTTCAGAGAAGTACTTATTGTATGCCGTTGTCATTCTATGCAGTGGAGCACGCACACCTGCGTTCGTTTTGCAAGGAGTGGTAGCAAATAACGCACGCTTACGAGTCTCTCTAATTGGGCGAGAACAGTATGGTACATGTATATAAATTTGGTTAACTAAACTATTACAGTCAAACTTGTTATGAAAGATGTTATATAACATTAGTTGATCAAGGAGCAGTCTTCTCTGTTTTAGTGTAGAAAGAGAGTATTTATCAAGTAGGTGATCGTAGGAGGACTTCGAGCGGGAGCATCGGTAGTTTGTTGAGCGTAAGAATTTACGCTGAACTCTTTCAATTTGATTGTTATATTTATCATAAAGAGGGTTCCAGACCGACGTGGCGTATTCTAACTGTGATCTTACTAAGGATGTATAAAGAAGAAGATATGATTCAGGTCTTTTGAAAGGGACGCATGTTCGCATAACAAAGCCATAAAGTTTAAGAGCCTTATTAACTATGCACTCGATGTGAGCATCAAAGTGTAGTTTAGAATCAATAAGTATGCCTAGATCCTTAATAAAAGGTACCTTTTCGAGCAGAGTCCCACATAGAGAGTAGTTAAAGTCTATAATGTTTATTTTTTTTGTAAAAGTGATGCTATTGATAAACTCCTGATAAAATGACCTGATATATATGATTTTATTATGTGTATGAAGTATGACAATAAATGATTTGAATATATAATTAGATACGTAGACCGTACACCCACTTATTTGGCTTTATTTGAAATCACGTTTCTAAAACTAGCACAAACGCTCAAACTTATAGTCGAATTAATTCTCCTGTAAAGCCGGTTTGTGATATCCAGATGTAGTAAATTCTGAAAAACTCGAAGATAAATCTGCAGGATTAAAACTATCCTTTTGTCATCGCAACTGAGCGTGGCTCAATTAAAAAGAGATTTGGGGTTGCCACGGTCTATGGTTCCTACAGCTAGTGCATTATCAGATTTTGTACTTTCAGCAGTCTTTTTATGATAGGTCATGTTTAAATCATAAGAACTAATACTTATCTACGGGACTTAGAGATATGACAAAAGGCAAATTCAGTAAGGAGTGGATTTTAGACACTATTACTAATTCTTCGATATTTTTTTATCTACATATCTTTACCCATCTATTGCAGAACCTGTATCGCGAGAGTCCGAATTACAAACAGAATTACAAACATTCAAGATTGTAGTAACACAGTAACAG
The DNA here is from genome assembly GCA_947044415.1 of Eupithecia dodoneata. Classification (NCBI taxonomy): domain Eukaryota; kingdom Metazoa; phylum Arthropoda; class Insecta; order Lepidoptera; family Geometridae; genus Eupithecia; species Eupithecia dodoneata. The sequence goes on from OX345665.1 coordinate 7,568,698, forward strand.
GGCAGCAGTTGATACTAGAAAAAACACTTAACACTTTGACTGTGATTTTTTTTCGACGACTGCGATCTTTTTTTAACCTAAAAAAATCGTGCTGCCGCTCTACACAGCAGCGGTTGTGTTGCGCCGCACATGCGTTTCGTTCGAAAAATATTACGGCTGTGCTGAGTCACAAAGATCTGTATTTCCTCAGCTGCTGCGCTAGTGTGGATTTACGCATATTAGTCACTTGTAGAAAACACATACCGTGTGATTTCAGCACTCAAAGTGTTAAAAAATCAAAACAGCCCATATGAGCTCTATGAGTCCATATGAGTACTCTCAATCACACTCTCTCTCTGCAATCACATTCTACAATCAACCACCCATTTAATTCACGCACTTTCGTTATATCACTAAATAGTAAACAAAGTCGCTTCCCGCTGTCTGTCTGTATGTATGCTTAGATCTTTAAAACTACGCAACAGATTTTGATGCAGTTTTTTTAATAAATAGAGTGTTATAAACTATTTGATACATTGATTTCCACGCGGGGGAAGCCGCGGGGCGCAGCTAGCATCAAATATATCAGAATATATCTGGCCTTTTGCTGACCGCGTCAGGCTTCCTACGCGGTTTCTTACGCATTCAATACCATCGAAAGGGTTTGGCAGTGATTGAAGACCCTCTCAAACATGCATACCAAACTTTTTTATCAAGCTATAAGTACCTAATATTTACCCGCCCGTTGCTTGCCAAAAATATCAGAGATCTCGATTTTTCTTCGGTTGAAATGTTTACGCAAAGAATGAAATGTTTTTGTAAAAGTAGCCTACGGACACGTATTGAATTTCGATTGATTTTCGTATTGATACGTATTAGTATCACCAAAGTTATACATATTTACTGATTAACTAGCGGCCGCTAGGGATGAACGTAGTGTAAATGTATCTTTATGCACGAAAAAGTATTTTCTTTTTCGGGATAATATATAGCCTATGACACTTTTAAAATCGGTTCAGTAATTTATTTATGTATTTTTTTATTTATTATTATTATGTCTCTCATTTACCATGATCTCGGGCCGTAAAGTGACCCGGTCCTTTGAAAGGCTTGCGTGGGGCCGAAGCCAACAGCACAGAGGCCCTTTGAGAAGTTAATCTAAAGGCGATGGCTACACATAGCGGGTATCATCCTCGGGTGCACAATATGATACACCCAAAGATGGTACGCCAGGTGTAGAGACTATTGCAAAGAAAAATGAAAGAAATAAAACAAGGCTATTGTGATGGATGGATGGACTGGGTAATCGGGCTATAGGGGAGATTGCGGATTATTATTATTATTTATTCCAGAGTATAGATGAAAACTTTTTAAGGTTATTTCTAACCCATTGGAAGAAGATGATGGCATCAAACGTAGTATATCGGTTATTGGGTTACAAGGGCAGAAGCTATATTTTTTTTTTAAATTTCAGCTCGACCCGTTGTGTAATTTAGTCGTGAAGATATAACAAACATCCTACCATTTATCTAAACTGCCTTAATTATAATATTAGCGTGATTCATGTGACTTTTAATGATGTTTAATGATGTGGCATTTAACTTAAACTTTAAATTTATGTTGCAATACCCTTGCAGGGTGCATGTTAGACTTGGACGACCAATGTGGCGCGGTGGGCGAAGGTCCGCCTGCGACGCAGGAGGTTGCGGGTTCGATTCCCGCCTCGGAATAATTGTGTGTACGATCTGCAGATATTTGTTCCGGGTGTTCTGGTCGTTTTCTATGTATAATAAAAAATATCTATCTATGTAATGTATTGTATTATGTCTATCAGTTATCTAGTACCCATAACACAAGCTCTCACACAGCATTATCTAGCCCCATGGTAAGCATGGGGCTAGATAATGCTGTGTGAATTGTCCAGCAATATTTATTTATATATATTTTGAACTTTTGTACACATGTAAGCAATAAATCATTGAGTATTGAGTATTGACTTCCCGCACTGTTATTCCGCTGCAATATTTTTCTTTAAATTTAAAAGCGACAAGACCGTCAATTATAATTAATTTTTAAGTTTTTTCTGTACATAGTTTTCTATTTAAAGTGCAATAAAGAATTTTCTATCTTTCTATCTATCTAAAATATTGTGGAAAATTAACAAAAGTAATACCTACAATTATCGTGAAAATGTAAGCTCTACGAACAAAAGGTTTATGGGGATGAAACGCCATTTCATTCAAGGCCTATGGCAACTCTGTCGTTCGCAACGTACATATGTACGTATATAGCTGGCAAATTAAAATTCAGTGGATATAAGGTACCCCGAACTGATAGGCTGGAAACGAACAATAGAAATTATGCCAACTATCCCCAACAACTGACCCGGTCCCCATAAAAGGGTAACAATGGTGCCTACGTACTCTTCCTCATATTCCCTTTTTTATAACAAATAACATCGCTAATTTTGACGACCGATGTGGCGCGGTGGGCAAAGGTCCGCCTGCGACGCAGGAGGTTGCAGGTTCGATTCCCGCCTCGGAACAATTGTGTGTACGATCTGCAGATATTTGTTCGGGGTGTTCTGGTTGTTTTCTATGTATAATAAAAAATATCTATCTATGTAATGTATTGTATTATGTATATCAGTTATCTAGTACCCATAACACAAGCTCTGCTTACCATGGGGCTAGATAATGCTGTGTGAATTGTCCAGCATTATTTATTTTATTTATTTATTTTTATTCAAACAAAAAAGGACTTAACTTATTACTTCCCATTGTAAAGAGCTTGCTGTAGTAACCTACTATGATCCGATATGAGATCAGTATCTATAAAATATTAAAAAGGCATCAAAATCGGACCACAATTGGCGAAGACATCAAGTAACATTCTACTTACATAAAAAAACATACTGCCAAATCGAGAACCCTTTTTTTACGTCGGTTATCTACTGAAATTTCGTTGAATTACTGGACAGGTGTCGATCACCAGTGTCTTGTTTAAGGGCAGTCCACCCTAGCGGGCTTCTATGCCAGGAGGGTGGGTATGGCTATCCATTGAGTGAATACCTCAAATTAGTCTTGAATGGACATTGGGAAACAATGGATTAATTACCCGCTTTGGTTCTGCACAGACAAAAGATTCACAAGATAATGAAATCGTTCTAGCTCTAAAGGGCATTGAAACTATAATTCAGAGTAAATAGTGATGTTCATCTTTTATCTTATTTGGATGATATTATGAAGAAACTAAAAATTGAAGCTCAAAACAATTTTTGTTTTTAAAAGCTTTCATTCATTGTTTTATTCATATAATCTTTAGTTTTCGAATTCATTTATACATTTTTTTCTCCACATGTGAGATTATACGTTGTTGTAGTTTGTGTTTTAGTTTTAAAAGATAACATTAAAGATAAGAAAACAACGAGGTAACAGCAATTACCTTGTTGTTCTCTGTTATTGCTATCAGTTATTGTTAACTTTTCATTCAAAAATGTCTATGTTGACATAAAATATCTTGGATTCTAAATCGGAGTATAAGTAAATGGGGGTATAGGAGATTGGGAAAAGAGTCTTAAAGAATTTCTAAAATAAATAAATAAATAAATAATGCTGGACAATTCACACAGCATTATCTAGCCCCATAGTAAGCAGAGCTTGTGTTATGGGTACTAGATAACTGATATACATAATACAATATACATTACATAGATATTTTTTATTATACATAGAAAACAACCAGAACACCCGGAACAAATATCTGCAGATCGTACACACAATTGTTCCGAGGCGGGAATCGAACCCGCAACCTCCTGCGTCGCAGGCGGACCTTCGCCCACCGCACCACATCGGTCGTCAATCAAAATGTACAAGTAGTTGCTTAAACATACGACATTTTTACATTAGAGTTATAACGTTAGTATTATATATGCGAGGACACATAAATGGTCACAAGTTATTATTTAAGTTATCTGTTAAGTGTTTAAAACTGTTTGTCTTTCGTATAAAGCAAAATAAAATAAAATACTCTTTATATTAGTTTTCTCTATAATATTTGAGCAACGCCGCACCATAATATTTTTCAATAAAAGCTTTCAATAGCTAACTACTCATTAAAAGCTTTTTCATAAAAGCCAATTAATTACAAACAGAATAAAATATCAAGCGCCGTTGTTTTCCCCGAATCAACAGAACATTTTAATTGTGTAAAATATACAATTTGTTATTAAAAGTAACCGACACGTAAACTTTTTAATGAATACGCGATTAATAAAAAGCGAGGAAAAGTTATCGATACATTGTTTTATCCCAAAGGACTGCTTCGGGGTTACGTTAGATTTATACGGGTTAGTCGACTTTTGTTTTTATCACGTTTGGCAAGCAGCTGGGCATTTTTTACCTTTAACAGATTAAAGATTAACAAGATTAGCTCCGCGAGTGGTTTGGTTTAACTTGGTTTGCGCAGTTTTACATGGCGTTTTTCACGGAGGTTAGATTGCGTCCAACTTGTACTGTAAATGGTTTTGACTTCAGTCAAAAAACGAATAAATACCAAAAAATTCACAAAAGGAGGTTCTATGTTCGAATTTTATAATTTTTTTATGTAGTACCTACGAGAAATATTTATTTTTATTATTCAGGAATCTGAAGTTGGATTAAAGTTTTATAAAATACCGTACATAATAAATTATTAGGTAAGTACCTACCAATTTCCGAAGATTTCAAAAAATCTTACCTTCTGTACCGGAACCTTTTTTATTACAAAAATAATTCTTTGCAATAAATGTAGGTCTTATCGTAATCTTAAACTTATCAATCTTTTTAGTAGCAAAATTTACTGAATTTAACATTTTATAAATTCACACAATTTTTCATTTCAAAGCATTTTTATTTTTATTTTGAGTCTCAACAAACAGGATTCATGGAATTCATAAGGTTCATTATACCAATTTGAAAAGTAACTAACTCTACGAGAGAACACCAATTTGTCTTCCTCGTTATAAATTTAAGTCAGTTTTTCTTGAACATTGCCAATCGAACCATGCTCGTTTCACCTCTGCTGTTTCAGAGAAATACATTCGTTTCAATAGCTCTAGAAACGTGCTAAAAGTATATCCGGAAGGAAAAAGAAACGAAGCAAAATCAAATGATTGAAACTCAGATGGAAATCTGTTTACTCACCTTTGAATTCGATTCAAAGCTCAGCTGAAAATCGTATGGCCTTCCAGATTTCACTTCGTGGGAAAGGCAGGGCTTTTGTTGTTTCAATACATGTAGCAAGAGGGTCATGTATTGTAGGTGTTTTTTGTAAAACATACGCTGATTGGCGTTGAAAATGGATACAAAAAGTCATCAAATATTACGAAAAAATGTTTACTAATTACTACATGAACCCGGAACCTACAATTGGGAACTAACTTTTTTTTCTCTTATAAACCAGGGTTGTTTTAGAGATGTTTTTTCTAACATAAAAATTAAATCAGTCAAGCCGTTTTATGCAGCAACAGCAATAGAATTTTATATAATGAAAACAAGAAGATTCATTATTATCAGCCCATACACGTTCGCTGCTGAACATAGGCCTTCACCAAACGACGCCCCAAAGCAGAGAACTGATAAATTATTAGATAGTAGGTAGTTTGTAAAATTGACAGTGAGTTTAGATACAACCTACGATACAACTATCTTATCCACTCAAACGTCCACGCCCCGTTTGTTGCGAGAAATTTTTACCGGTTGAACGTCCACGCCACATTTGTTGCAAATTTCTCAGGCCGGAGTAAAACATCGTTTTGTGGCTAACTTATCTCTAATAGCTTGGCTCTGTGGTCATGAATTGTCACGGGCGTTCCAGTGGATAATTAATTATTAGTATCATGGTAAATATTTTTGGTTCCTGAGGGCTCACCATAATCTTTTAGAAATTTATTATCTGACAAATTACATTACTTTTTTATCGTAACATTTAGCGGGTAAATGTATTTCTATATTATACATATATATATATAATTCAATAAAGATGATTTGTGGCCAACAGACCAAACGTAAGCGATCTAATTATTTTAGTTAATAGGAAAACTTATGTACCGCGATTTCCTTTGTTTAAATTCGTATAAAATGGCTCGTATTTTGTTAAGCGTTGGAAAAGCGCATTTATTCTTTGACCAGTGAAGCAGGATGGCTTTTACCTTGATCAAAGCTAAAATTTATGAAAAGAAATACGAATAGTTTTACCAATAAATACAAAAAAATACCTATAAATATTTTTACTATTTTTATTTTGAAACGCAAATAAATATTTTCTTTTTCTATTGCTAAACAAAATAAATATTGCTGGACAGTCTACACAGCGTCATCAAATCTCAAAATAAGAAGAGCTTGTGTTATAGGTACTAGATCCATAATAATATAATTACATTATCTTTTTTTTTATTATACGTAGAAGACATCCAGAACACCCGTAACAAAATATCTCCAGATCTTACAAATAATTGTCCTGAGGAAGAAACGAACCAGCAATCTCCTGTGTTGCAGGCGGACCTTCGCCCACTGCGCCACTGAGGTCGTTTTATATGTGTCGAGTATCTGTTCAATCTCAGTTACCGATAGTTGTTTTTTTTTAATTTCACAATCGTGTTCGTTTCGTTTCGGTAAATAGAATGCGTTTATTGAGTCTAGCAAATGAATAAAATCGTGCTATTTCGACTACGATTTTATTGTGTGTATTCCCTGTGATGGTAAACATTCAATACGAATTGATTTGGATTTGTAGGAACCTTTGTCTGGGGAGCAATTCCGTCCTTTCTGTTAGTGTCTAGTGTCTACCGCGAATTGTTGTTCAATGGTTGATAAGGAGATTGTTTCTTTTATTTTGTGAACAAAATTCAATAATAGAAGAGCATATTGAAGTGCTGATATCTTACGACTTTATAGACGTATCAGTTATAAGTATTATGTAAAAGTAAAAAAAGTCAAAAGTCAAAATCATTTATTCTTTAGGCTTACAAAATAAGCACTTAGACAAGTCATATTTTATACATTAAATTATTTTCAAATAAAATTGTTGTAAACAATTCACTTAGATTTTTTGTCCACTAGTGGAATTGAAAAATAAACCACTAGTATGTTCTAAACTATGTATATCAGTCATCGAGTACAAAAACAAGTTCTCCTTGGCTTGGTGCTAGATGATGCTGTGTGAATTGTCCAGCGTTATTTAGATAATTATTATTAAAAGTTTTTTTAACTTCACTTTGTATGCATGTAGGTATGCAGGTAGACGACCGATGTGACGCGGTGGGCGAAGATCCGCCTGCAACGCAGGAGGTTGCGGGTTCGATTCCCGCCTCGGAACAATTGTGTGTAGATCTGCAGATATTTGTTCCGGGTAGCTGTATATCAGTTATCTAGTACCCATAATATGTTATGGGTACTAGATAACTGATATACAGCTTTGCTTACCATGGGGCTAGATAATGATGTGTGGATTGTCCAGCATTATTTATTTATTTATGTAAGTACATATGTATGTTTGGGTCAAATCTTGGAAACGAAATTTCAACCACTTCCTCTAAACTTACAACTTTAAAATTTTGAAAACTTATTCAGCTCCGATGACAATGTATTAAAATTACTGACGCTGCAGTCGGGATTAGACACAGCATCAGGGTATTTCTGTAACGTATCTGTATGTACGTGTTCTGTACGCCTAGTACCCCATATGACTAGACCATTTACGTTTGCCAAGGCTTCTTGAACATCTTAAAATATAGACAGCTGAATTTTTTACAGAGTGAGTCATTGCCACTACAACAAATACTAATGAACTAAATAAGCAAGACTATTATTAATGACAGTCATTTTATTTTTTATATTAATTGTATAAAAATCAAATCGAATTTTTATTGTACATAATCTTTTAGTTTTCGTTCATGTATTATGAATATTAATGTGTATTCTGTCCTTATGAAATGTATTATTAGTTTTAAATTTTTTATTTTTTTATTTTCTTAATGTGCTGCTTATGAGTATTATGGTACCTACGTATGATGCTGAAATAAAGGATTTTTATTTTATTTTTATTTTCCCGGGATCATCTACTCCTGGGTGATATACACCTTCTTTCGCTCCTGACAGCTTCCTACGTCCTGTGCTTCCCGTAAAAAATAACATAAATTATTCAACAAAGAGAACAACGATATTTTGTGAAATCTGTTATATTTTGGGCTTTTCTAGTACTCGTACCTAACTAGAATGAATATCGCAAAATGTGGCTGGATTATCTGGGTATTTTGTGTTGAGTTCTGAAAACTAACCGTTGCTTATTCCGGGTGCGGGATGAAGTTTTAATTCTAGGAATTTGCACTCATAAAGCTTTTAGTTTTGAGGAGAAAACTACGGAGAAACTACGTGAATATCTTTGAAATCTGAAAACATATCTTTATCCGTATTCTGATCTTTTGTATCGTACAGAAACTCGTAGATTTTTAACGTATGTACAGGGTGGGGAAAAAGTAATCATCCGATGTTCTTTTGCTGTAATTTTTTTTTATGAAAAAACTTTGTTTCTGCTTGTATTTTTATTTTTACTTAATCCATTAGAATTTATTCCATTAAGTTGAGAAAATGATATCGTTCAAGTGGCCACCGCCAGAGTTGATGACCATAAGGGCCCGTTTTATGGCATTTTCCATCACTCTTGCCAGAAATTCGGGCGACAGGTTCTCGCATTCCTGGCGAATATTCTCCTTAAGAGCTTCAAGAGTCTCAGGCTTGCTGACGAAAGCCCAAAAATTACAGCAAATGAACATCGGATGATTACTTTTGCCCCACCCTGTATTTGTGTCGTCGTTTTTATAAAGACCATTTTTTAAAAAATAATCCAAGGGTCCAATAATGATATAAACAATTCAAACCTAGTTCATAAAAGGCAAATATCGTGACACAAAGAATCTCATCATCATCATCATCATCAGCCTATAGCAGTCCACTGCTGGACATAAGCCTCCCCCAATGAGCGCCATAGCGCCCTGTCTTCAGCTTGCCGCATCCAGCATCTACCTGCAGTCTTTCGCAGGTCGTCATCCCACCTGGTCGGACAAAGAATCTAACAGGTAAATTTATAACCCAGCCCTGAATTATTACTGAGATAGAGCAAACAATTTTCAGTCTTCCGCCAAAAGCAATTCAGGTCATAATGGGTTTAGCTTTATAACAGCAAGGTTAAAATACTAAACAATAACAGGATATCCTGGATTATAGGTATCTCTAACTAAGCGGTTAATGCGAGGAAATAATATTAGTCAAATCTGCTGAGTTTGCCGTGTTTATGTTTTATCACCCTACTGCAGCGAACCACTTCGAAGTTTTATGAGTCTAAAGGCCTTGTATCGATGTCAAAAATACGCCCTATTCTCTTAGGTACATACATAGAAAAATACCATAACAATGTAGATTGATTTATTAAATAGATCGAGTAATTAGTACTTTTGAGCCACCACACTACCTGACACACAGCAACCTTTATGTCCCATATAACATTATTATGTCTGATCGTTACTGTTTTTTCTAATTATTTTGTTTGTATTGTTCGCATAGCAGTTTTTTTAACCTATATACTATGTACCGTAATCTGTGTCCAAATAAATGTTTTTTTTTTTTTTTAACATTACAACCAATTCCAAAAAGTGACTGAGGTGCCTATTGCATTCGATGCTACATCTAATTTACTAGCAACACCGTTAAATGTTCAGAGATTTGCATGTGTTGTTTCTATAAAAACGTTTAGGATCCTTATCACACTAGCGATTTGCAAGCGATTTCAAAGCGAGTGCGCAGTTGGCATTATGGCTGACGCAGCGAGTTCGCCACTTTTAGCAATCGCAGCAGACTCGTCTTTGCACTCGCCTTGAAATCGCTCGTAAATCGCCAGTGTGTCTTTGAATCTTAAGGTTATTTATTCCATTTGCATGGAAACTGGAATCTTGTTGATTAAAAAGTAGCCAGTTTATTCCAAGTCAAGATACACCCTCAGGATACATCTATGCAAAATTTCAGCCCGTACTGTTGAGAAGTTTTAGCGTGAAGAAGTAACAATCATCCATCTATCCATCCAAACATTTGCATTTATAATATTAGTGTGAGTTCACGTTATCATTTGAAATCAACTTAGCAAATAACAAAGGGATTTTGGACTGGACTATGGGAGGAATGTGCAATTGTGCATCCGTCAAAGAAATTTGATCAAATGTTGGACATTGGACAAATATATTTCGAATATCACTAATATACGAGTACAGTAGTAACCATACGATTCAAGCACTGCATGTAAAAACAAGTCACATGCCGATTTTCTGTAAAGATAGTAGGCGTCGACTTAAATCATAATCTTTACAAAGACAAAAGACTTGGTCATTTAATTATATAGGTACATTCCGGCAAAAGCATTGGAAGGGGGCAATAATCCTGAAAATCTTAAATCTTTTCCTTAACTTTGCAATTCAAAAATTTCTCATGACCAAATTGGAAGAAAATGAGGAAAAGCAGCAAATTATGAAGAGAAAATTTATACGCTTATTTGCTACGAAATTGTTTGACTTAAATTTCATAACTTTATTGGATAAAGGCTTGGCACGATATTGGCTAAAAATTTAATGAACGTCGTGCTGTAGAAATGGTGATGATTAATGCTGTCAATAACGAATATCTATTGAGATGGGTCTCTATTTATAGAAAGTTTGATAACTTCCTGGAGAAATTATGTGGAATAGGTAAATTGTTCTGAGCCGTTTACACAGTCGTATTATAAATGCGAAAGATTTGTTGTTTAGATATACAATACAATATAGCTTTATTGCACCATCAAATACAAAGAAAATAATAAAAATAAAGGATCTTAATACTAACTAAATCTAGTGGCACAATCGGCGGCCTTATCGCTAAAAGAGATTTCTTCCAGGCAACCTTTGGATGGATAGGATCGGTGCGTATTAACACTTTGACAGCGATTTTTTTTCGACGACTGCGATCTTTTTTTTAACCGAAAAAATTCGTGCTGCCGCTCTACACAGCGGTTGTGTTGCGCCGCACATGCGTTTCGTTCGAAAAATATTACGGCTGTGCTGAGTCACAAAGATCTGTATTTTCTCAGCCGCTGCGCTAGTGTGGATTTACATATATTAGTCACTTGTAGAAAACACATACCGTGTGATTTCAGCACTCAAAGTGTTAAAGCTGACGGATATTATATGGATGACGAGAAAAAGATTTTTTGAATATATTTTAGAACTAGCTGACCCGGCGAACTCTCTTCCGCCTTAGAGGCAATTAAAAATAAGCAGATTTTGGATGTTATTAAGTTATAATATCGATACTCGTCATTTTTTATCCCACCTCTTTTCATCCCCCTGTTAATAAAAAGTATCCTATCCTTTATCTCAGTATTTCACCTTCTATTTGAAACTTTTCATCCAAATCCAGTCAACAGTTTTTAATTTCCCATACAAACTTTCACCCCCTTTTCATCCCTTTAGAGGGTGGTTTCCGGGATAAAAAGTATCCGTATATATGTTAGACTCCTGGTTCTAAGCTACCTCTCTACCAATTTTCAGCTAAATCGGTTCAGCCGTTCTTGAGTTATAAATAGTGTAACTAACACGACTTTCTTTTATATTTATAGATATTCAACTCTTCAGCTCGACTATCGAGAAAATATATATATTTTAATTTAGTTTTTTACACGCACTCTTGCAATATTTAACGACCTCTGTGGCGCGGTGGCCGAAGGTCCGCCTGCGACGCAGGAGGTTGCGGGTTCGATTCCCGCCTCGGAACAATTGTGTGTACGATCTGCAGATTATTGTTCCGGGTGTTCTGGTCGTTTTCTATGTACAATAAAAATATCTATCTATGTAATATATTATATAATGTATATCAATTATCTAGTACCCATAACACAAGCTATGCTTACCATGGAGCTAGATAATGCTGTGAATTGTCCAGCATTATTATTATTATTATTTAACGGTATAAAATATTTAACAACGTTTTTGCTTATTATTTTATTAGGTACATTAAAACCAGTTAACGTAGCATTGCATGATGTTATTACTAAAAAACAATGTAATTCCTTTGAAATGTCAAATCAATACCTTATGTAAGAATACACATTAGTTTACTTTAAAATAACTATAATGAATTATCTTATGTGCATATTACAAGTTTTTTTTTTTTGAAACAAAGATTTCGAAATTAAAAATATTGTAGAATCGTAGCATACTAAAAGTCCCAGATAAGATACTGTAAGTCCTATGGGGGCACAAAAAAGGTCCTAACATCTTGCTAACACAACACGCTTCAGTGCTAACATCTCGTAAACGATGTCTTAGGAAATTTTATAATTAAAGTTTATAAATTTCACTACAGTGTACACATTTTTTTTTTGGTAATCCCGATCGTTGTCTAGACAACGAAAACCTCCCAAAAACGGTCAACTTTCAAAAGTGTACCTATGTATGTGTTAAGTCAACCTTCATACAGTAAGTTCCATAAACAATGGGTCACCTTGTAAGCGTGCGTATACAGGTTGTCCCTCTGTCCTACATATTCATGGCTCCCCCACGTCACACGCTATAAATAAGGCATTGTTTATTTGAAGGCTCCTAGGAATGTCTCATAAAATGATGTGGAAAGGGGTCTGTTTTGATATGTGAGGAAGGTAAAAGCCGCCGGGATGGCGTTCGAAGGAAAATGTCTTTATGAGAAATAGCAAAGACGAATGGGAAAAAATCTCGTACGTTTCTGAAAGAAAATATTTAATTTGTATTACAAAAAAATATATAGGTCGCCTTAGTTTTGGCGTTGTTATTATAAATTTAATGTTATTGTTTATTTTTATAATAAAAGTTGAATAAATGGTATCAAAAAACAAGAGTTGGTAATTAAGCTTAATTGAATAATAATTATTAAATAATGTTGGACAATCAAAAGATGATGTACACACAAGGGTCCCGAGGCGGGGATCGAACCCGCAACCTCCTGCGAAACAGGCGGACCATCGCCTACCACGCCTCAGAGGTAGTGTATAGTAACAAGGTTTAGTTCGATAAAATACGCCAATACGTGTAAAATCAAATATTTCGTCTCTATTATTTTAAGAATTCAATAACTTTTTCTTAAAATTAGTTTTTATGGAGCCAGTTTTTGGTATTTAGTTCACCGATCTTTGTAACAAAATAAATGTATCGTTTATTCTAGATATATAACTGCGTTAGTATAATAACTGCGATCTGCGACACAAGAGTAATCATTTCCACGCCCTGCGAATACACGCAAAACCAATTAAAACTGCGTGTATCAGCATAAAACGTTTATCAGCAGATCTCGTAAAGTTTCAATAATTTTTCATGAGCTGTACCGCAATCTAGCGTAGCTTCCCGGGGGGCACGGACCGCGAAGGATAACCGACCTGCCCTTAGATGATTCAATTACACCAATTCACTTGGTTTGCCCAGCTATGATTTGCTGTAAGAAGCCCCTCAGCTGGGAAACGGATTGGTTTCCTCGGAATCGAAAGAAAATGTGCTTTTAAGCAAAGTGAAGTAGGCTCACGTTTCCGCTTAAGGGACGATTCACACGTACCACAACACTACAACCACGACAACGACAATACGTGGTCGGTTGCTATTTTGTATGATAAATAATTAATAGTTTAATGCACATGGACGACATTTTGCCATCTAATTCATCCATGTGGTCGCCTCGTCGCAACCATAACGCAACCAAAAGATCATCATCATCATCATCATCAGTCTATAGCAGTCCACTGCTGGACATAGGCCTCCCCAATGAGCGCCATAGCGCCCTGTCTTCAGCTTGCCGCATCCAGCATCTTTCGCAGGTCGTCATCCCACCTGGTCGGAGGGCGTCCTACACAACGCTTACCGAGTCATGGTCTCCACTCAAGAAAACGTTTGCCCCAGCGGCCGTCGGTTCTTCGCGAGATATGGCCGGCCCACTGCCACTTCAGCTTGTTAATTCTTAGAGCTATGTCGATAACTTTGGTTCTCTGTCGGATGTATTCGGTACGAATCTTATCCATTTAAATTCTAGCAAAACATTATTATGGGTCGGTAGTAACGAAGTCTTGCCAACAAATTTAATCTTTCACACTCAGTCATGCATTTCGCACCCTCGCATTCTTGATGGAACCATTCTCTAATTAAATATTTATCTAATAAGGCCAACATAAAAGCCCACTTGGCCGAAAGCCGCTAGATTAACTTTGTTAGTCCCATTAGAATTTTGTTTACCAACTAAAGAGAGTAATAAATGGATCGGCTTTTTAGTGTTGCCAACCTTTTACATTATTCACACTCGCTGTGCGTGCAGGGCTTAGTATAATACAGGTGGGTTTGAGCCAAGCGAGCGAAAGGATTATACAATAATATACACCGTAGAAAATTCGATCCAACCAGGCCTTTTTCAAGGCAATACAAACCAGTTGTAAGCTAAAATCAAATTTATTTGTCATCCACATACGAGAGAATGCCTGTTCCAGTATCGGTGTTTATGAAATAAATATTCTGATTCGGCAATCATTTAAAAATAAATCGCAATAACCCGAACTGATTGAATATTGTTACAAATGTACACCACAACCCCTATTTCGGCGCAGGGCCAATTAAAAAATAATATATATTTGGAAATGGGAGTAATAATAATGTCTTTATGCATAAATTGCATGTCAAATTATAAAGAATTTATCAAATGATGTATAATAAAATAACAAAAAACATATTGGCAATTACATCAGCTGTTTATCCTCCAAAGCTTCACAAAGACTGTAATAGCTCTTTTTCATTAGTATATCTTTCATTTTTGTACTATGCTGTGTGAATTGTCCAGCATTATATATATTATATATACTTACCCCCTTGATAAACAACTTTATTTGCCGTTCGTTATTCTATGCCTGTATTTTGTACCTGTGTCTAAATAAATGTTTTTTCTATTCTATTCTCATGTAGAAAATAAACAAATAGATTGTGAAGCTTTGATATAAATACCGCGTTACGAGCGTGGCAAATTAAGGCCCTGAGCAATACTTATCCCAGGGAAAGAGCTGGGGGCGTTGAGTCCGATAAAATTACGGTGCTATTGTCCACGTAAATCTAGCGGGGCACAAAATACCGACCCGACTAACTTTATTACTTCTGGTTGGCCGAACAAGAACACCGTTTATTCGAACGTTCTTTATTAGAGCGGACATTAACGGTCTTTGCAGGTACGTAGAAAGGTATGTAATCCGCACCTTAACCGGAAAACTGGTTGCTGCTTAGTGAGTTTACTAAAAGTCTTGTAATTTGTCGAGAACGCTCATTTGTGGTTATTGAACGTATAACTTGGACGTAAGTTCTTGTACAAGTTATCATAATAGTTTCTGACTTTAAAGCTTTGTTGCTGTGAAGGCGTAACCTAGTACCTAAGTAGGTTAAAGTCGAAGTATTATACCAACCATAGATCGATATATGATAGTATAGTACTTATTCCCTCGCACTAAGAGTAATCTCTTAGAAATTAAATAATATCTCAAAAAGCAGACAATAAACTTCAATGTTTCCCCTGAAAGTATAGCTACACGGTTGTTTGATTTCGTAATTCAGTTGGTTAGAGCATACCAATACCTGGGCCAATACTGAGGTAAGGTCGTGAGTTCATCAAGCGGGACTTATAATCGAATTTTTGGGGTATTATTTCATTTCATATAATATATGGTACTATCGGTACCTAAATAACCTACCGGTACTATCTCATATAGTACCGGTAGGTTATTTAGTTATTCAATACGGATGAATACTCACCTCCAAAACTTAAGATTCGAATAAAAAAATGCTCTAATGCTCGTTGTCTACTCAAATGCAGTTAATTCTGCTGCATAGGGTCAACATACAAAAAATTGGTAGATAAAAATGTGAGGTTCTACAAATATCTTAAGTTTACAAATTCTGAGAATGCGCAATGCAACGATACACAAAAAACATTTTCCAAGAAAATGCGATTCAACTTCGATGTAATCTACCTACAATTATTAATTTGTATCTGACTTCCCTGTCAGTTTATGAATGGAAAGGGAATTTCCACGTAACGTTTCATGGAAACTGTTATCCACTCCAGTGCACTAGGCACATAGTATTTTTTATGTTGTCGCTTTTATTTCGCCTGTTATACGTTTGCTGTTGTGATTGGTTGATTTCGAGCTCGTATTTTGATGGAAATTGCATAACTCTATCGAATTGGAATACGAACGTTTACATATTTTTTAATAATATTGCAATTCTTAAATAATATCCCAAAAAAAATTGATTTCGACGGGACTTGAACCCGCTATCTTTCCCTAAGGGCTTACGCACTATAGTAACAAAACCCTTAGAATTGCGATTCTTGCCCATAGACCAATTGAATGGACCACATACTTACCATTTTTCGGTGCTTCAGCTAACTGCACCACGGATTTTTTTTGGTAAACCCGTAAAGAAACATTTCCTGTGGTCCAGTCATCCAGGCCAACGGGACATCGAGGAAGAAGCGAAAAATTGGTAGTTCTACATCTAATTCTACTCGCGTTTAAATAGAACGACTACTAAATTTTCACTCAACCTTTCTATTCCGGCTGACCCCGGTATTTACTTACCACGAAAAGCGCGTAGGAACCTTACCACGACCCCAGAAATTACTGAAACCCCAGAGTTTGCTTTTACAAAGAGGATCGGAAACGTGACCGATCTATTGAAATTGCCCACGTGCCAGAATCACCCTAAGCAAAGCTTGGGAGACTTGTAAGTATTGGAAACTGTTTTAGAAACTTCTAAGTGATATTGATGATGCGCATGAAAGGTTCTGAAGCAAAATCTTTATTATAATATAGTTACAAGCAAATAATAAAAACAAATCGAAACTTGTATTTAAAATTCAAACCATCGAGATGACTGCAGACAGTTGAAAAAAAAAATAACTACTCGTAAATAATAAATAGTGCTGGATTACACAGCATCATCTAGCCCCAAGCTATACAGAACTTTTGTTGTGGCTACTATATGACTTCAAATAAATAATATTAAATGATTTTCATAAGTAGTTACTTATTACTGTTCAACTATATAAAGTCAGTCATACAGACAATTACTTATAATTACTAATGAAGACTCATAATAAAAGGCCGAAAACGCGGCCTGAGTTTTGTGTTCGTGCTTTTCATGTCATGAATATTGACGTTTCAATGAAAATCATCTCGCGTACAAAAGCGATATAATAATAGGCCCGTCGTCGGTTAGATTTTCACGAAAAATGAATTATCAGTTTACTAACAGTTCAAATTTTAAAAATAGATACGTAGAAAGGCTCTTTCCTGTCTTTTTATCAGTCTTCGATGAAATTTGCTGAACAGAGAGGATTTTTTTCTTTTAAAAGCTTTTCAAGTTAGGTACGTAAATTTTCTTGGAAAAATTAATAATAATAATAATAATGTGTAGCCATCGCCTTTAGATTAACTTCTCAAAGGGCCTCTGTGCTGTTGGCTTCGGCCCCACGCAAGCCTTCCAAAGGACCGGGTCACTTTATGGCCTGAGATCATGGTAAATGAGAGACATAATAATAATAATAATAAATGATAAATGATTGACTTGTTTATGGCAGACGTCCGTTATCTCCCCTATAGCCCGATTACCCAGTCCATCCATCCATCACAATAGCCTGGTTTTATTTCATTCATTTTTCTTTGCAATAGTCTCTACACCAAGCGGATATCATCTTTGGGTGTATCATATTGTGCACCCGAGGATGATACCCGCTATGTGTAACCATCGCCTTTAGATTAACTTCTCAAAGGGCCTCTGTGCTGTTGGCTTCAGCCCCACGCAAGCCTTCCAAAGGACCGGCTCACTTTATGGCCCGTGATCATGGTAAATGAGAGACATAATAATAATAGATCTTTATTTCAGATATAAATTATCCATAAACCGACTTAAAAAAATACTTATCAAATATTGTATATAGGCTAAATTAGCTAAGTATTATAGCTTTATCTAGGTTTAGGTGGCGATATCCACCCATCGTCTGAATATTGCTGTTTGACTAAGTCTCTCTGCCAGACTCTTGATAATCGAATTATCACACGAGTCAACTCTGGACATGAAATACGCAATCCTCTTCCGCTGTATAGCGTTAAAAGAGTCTACGCGGGCCTGCGTTAACATCTCAGAAGCGCTACAGAAGCGCTTCAAACCCATCAGTTGCCTAAAGATGTTGTTATAGGCAACGCGTATCCTATCATGCGTCTTTTTGGTGTACTCAGTCCAGAGCTGACACGTGTAGAATGTCTGGCAGAAAGACCTAAACAGAGTCACTTTCACGTCAGGCGAGGACCTATAAAACTTACGCGCAATCATATTCCCTACCATACATAAAGACCTACGTTGTCGTTCTACATCATCATCATCTTTTAGATTGGATGTTACGATATGGCCAAGGTACCTGAATTTGTCAACAACTTTTATAGGTTGTCGGTTCAGATATACTTCCGGCACGTTTACTGGTCCCTTTCCGGACCTGAATATCACCATTTCAGTCTTCTTTACGTTGTATATTAGGTCGTGTTCTTTAGCGTACTTCTCACAGACTTCAACTAATTTTCTCAATCCTTTAATCGAAGGACTAAGCAGCACCATATCATCAGCATAGCTCAGGTTGTTGACGTATCTGTCATCCAGCCTGAGCCCCACCGGGGTGCTGCTCAGTTCCACGATTAAATCATTCACATAGGTGTTGAACAGGTCCGGAGAGGTCAGCCCCCCCTGTCTTATCCCACATGGAAGCTGGTATCCTTCAGATAGCTCAGAGCCCCACCTGACGCTGTTGGTCTGCTTGCGATACCAAAATGCAAGGAGATCAACAACCTCAGGCGGAACTTCCACGCTACTGTCACGCAGCTTCTTCCACAAAAGGCCATGGTTAAGCGTGTCGAAGGCGCGGCTGAGGTCCAGAAAACACGCGTACACAGTGGTTAGTCGCTGCTTGTAATAACCGACAACCTGTTTCAATGAAAAAATTGCACTATCTGTAGATACTTCTGTACGGAAACCGAATTGTCCGTCGTCAATATGACTATGGCTGAGATACGACTGCATAACTCGTTCAAGCACCTTGGCAATAATCGTAGCCAGTTCACCTTTTTATATCGTTTGTTAATAGACGATAAAGAAATCTATTTAAGACGATATCACGTTAGTAAAAAAAACTATTCTATGTTAGTAACGCCGGAATACTCAAACGCAACTAAGTTTTATGCACCACTCAAGTCGGGAATTTTCCCAGTTTTCAGTCGTGCTTAAAACTGAGTTGCGTTTGAGTATTCAAGAGTTTCTAAAAAATCTGTTAAATATAAATAATGAATAACACGCTATTTTTTTATTACGGCGACAGCGTAGAGATGACGTTATCATATCGGATAATTAATTCCGGATGGTGTGCCTACCGTGCAATAGATAGTTAAACGTGTTCTATATTTTACATGCATACTATCTGCATATTCCAGACACTACATAGTACCGTACCTACAATCTACAATATTACAAATACTTTGAATTTTAATAATGTAATGTTGTTGTTATAAAGCATTGTTATGTGTTTCAGTATTTTATGGGCTACGAGGGTTATTTTTTTAGTCACTTAATCATGTTTTTTCCGGTGAATAGCGTGACTTTAATAATGAAAGAAAACATTGTACAGTCGGAAATAAAATTGCTTTAGTTTTCAATTTCCGCTTTGATGATTTTAACCATTCCAAAAATGGCTTTCAATGTACGATCTCAGTAATCAAAATCTTTTGTTTATTATAATCGATCGATTTACCCCCTTATAATGTAGGTAAGGTGCCCTTTTAATCAATATAGGGATTTGTAAAAATCTGTCAGAATGGAAGGACAACTTAAACTTTGTTTATTTTTGAGACTTACATGAGTCTAAGAAAAGTTTTTGACATCAAAAGCAGAAAACAAACGACTTTTAGCCAGATAAGTTTATAAGAACCTAAGATGGTTAATATGAAAATACTAGTTTCTGCACGCGGCTTCGCACGCGTTGTTCGTGAATTGTTTTATGGGATAAAAAGTATGTTTGATTTCAGGCGTTAAGTAGTTTTGGCGTAATTATTCACGGCCAAAACTACTGAATGCCTGGAACAAACATTCATCCATCCTTCTAAACTTTCGGTTTAAATATTCTTTATTTTCTCAAAAAACATACATGGTATGTGCCGAAGTATCTACCTATATTTATATTTTAGTAACTTGAAGTATACTTTTGCATTTATAATATTAGTGTAAAGAATTTAAACCGGTTTTGTTATAGACCGTACACTTCAGCCATTACTTCACAACGTCGAGCTTGACCCGATAACTGCAAATTAGTTCAAATTAGACTGAAGTCGAGGTAATTGTGATTAATAAGGTAACTGGACTTATATTATATTTCACCAGTTTTTTCCCCCGACTTTGCTCGCGTTGTTTCTGTGGAAACGTTTTCGGGTAGTAAGTATTTATTTCTATACCATAGGAACTGATAAAAATATAAATTACGGATAAATTATTCTTACCATATTTTGTGCAGTTGAATTTATTTTATTTTATGTACGTACTTATACAAAGGTACTGAAAATAATAAACACTTTTTTATGGTAACAATCTGAATAATAATATATAATTTTACTTATGCTAGTGGACTGTCCTGTCCGCTCAACGGTGAAGCCAACATAGGCAAGGCCGCGCAGTGGAAGACTGATTTCGTTGGAGACACATCTTGCAGACCACGAACCTACAATAAGGTCCCAACGAAGAGGAAAACTCGACTATATTATTATTTAATATAAGTTAGTCGACTATATTTATCTAAGTTAGTCGACAAGAAAACTTGTCTCCAAGGAAATCCGCAAGTACAAAGATAAGAAAAGGCCAAGGAAGTTCGAAGTGACGCCAAAGCAAAGAATACAGAGGACCGTCCCCAAAAGTTTGGAACTTGTAAGTTCTTGATTGCGGTTAAGGAAGTGCGAATTTTAAGGATTATGGTAGCCGTTTTAAGTTTAACGGATATTAAGTTGAATCTTTTATTTGTTGGATTAGACGGCAAACTTTTCAAGATACTATTCAGGTACCAGAACTGAGTAAGTACCTATAATTGGGTGCTGGCTAAGTTCACAAAACTCGATTACGTCCGAAAGCCCGTTGGGTCGACATTGCAAAAGACGTCGGACACACCTGTTTTTAGAAAGTCGAGAGCAGAGGAGACTGGCAAAAATTAAAGGAAGCCCTTCAGTGAGTGACTGCAATGATGAAGTTCTTCTTCATCATTGCAGTCACTCACTGAAGGGCTTTTTGGCGTTTGTTATACATAAAAGATACCAACTTACAGCTGATGCCGTCACTGTTAAGTGACACATTACCAAAACCATCATCATCATCATCAGCCTATAGCAGTCCACTGCTGGACATAGGCCTCCCCCAATGAGCGCCATAGCGTCCTGTCTTCAGCTTGCCGCATCCAGCATCTACCTGCAGTCTTTCGCAGGTCGTCATCCCACATTACACACGTCTTTACGAAAACCAGATATTGTTATCTTGAATCGATAAAAACTATTTTTAACAGGTGTGCTTAAATTGTGATGCAAAAGATTGTTACAAACAAATCCGGCTCGATAAAAATTTAACAGAACACACGTAACACGCTGGTAGCATTGTTATCTCTATTGAACTGGCCAGCTGTGAAATTGTCTTTCTTTTTCAATTTATTTAACAGCAGTGATTTATTTATAAGCCTGCCACGATAAATGGCCATCACGTTTGATAAAAGGGAACATTGGCGGAAAGTTTTAGCAAACATGTTTGCCGATTTAACATTGTGGTGCCGTAAAAGAGCCACGGAAAAATGTATGACGATGTTCGTGGGACATTGAAAAATGACTTGCGTCGTGGGTGACTCGGTTTCTAGCTTTATAGATAAGGCCAATATAGGTAAGGTATCCACCTATATTATTTGCCAGAAAAGAACTTGTAATTGGATTGGTTGTGTACTTCCACTATTCTAAGTATTTATTTCCGTATTGTTTTCTGGTTTGTGTAGGATAATAAGATGTTTTCTATCTATCTATGTTTGGACTATCACATTGATGCTTTTACTGCGTTAACGGTACTTGCCATAAACATCAAGAAGTAATTTTATAATATTCTAGGAGTATCAATATCATTATACAGGAGGATTATTTACGAAGGACCTTTAACCACATTCAACTTTTATAACAAAGCATAAAAAAATGTACAACAGAGACATCACAATTTAGTCGTGTAACGCAGACACACACATTTGTCATACCATAAACTAAGACAAGTTACGAAGCATGACTCCCGAAAAGGTAAACTTAATAATTTACGACAGTACGTGTTTTTGTTCCTGACACAGCCTATTTCCTGTTTTACTCTCACGATTTAAGATTGTCAAAATATCTTGGAAACTCCTGCGATTCATACTAAAACATTTACGGAGATAAAACTTTTCGGGGCTTTGTCTTGTCGGGCACAGTCGTTTATTTTAGGCTCTTTTTACTTAGTCTTTGTTGAGCTAGTTTGGGTATTTTTCGGTAAATTCTTTTGTGGTTCTATCTTTGTTTAGGTTAGAAAATTTAGCAATATTTAGGTCGTGGGTAGTGAAATCAATTTGCCACCTATGACACAAATGGCGAACAGAATAGCTGCAAAGTTTGCTAGGTACATTAAACAGGATATATTTTGGTCTGTCTCTCAAAATGTTGGAATCATCTCAGCCTAAATGTTGGGTGAATCATCGCAAGCGTCACGGATTACGCTTGAATTCGACGGGGTAGATGGAGTCCTAATTAGGATTTTAATTATATAAAAATATGCATTTTCTTTTCAATCCATTGGCCCTCACGAAAGTTTTCTATTGTTCTAGATCCTTCGATCAGCTGCCCAACATCTGTGCTGTCTATGATTGGTATTCAAAGCCCGGGCGTAGATTGTTGCACCGATGCGGCTTGTGAACCATGACTGCTTGGTGTTGCATCGCAATCATGATGTCCACTATAAGTACTGGGGTGTTGTCGCCGGCACCCCAGAAAGCTGAAGCAAAGGAAGCTTACGGTGAGTGTTAAAATCGGGTGCAGCCTGAGCAAAAATAAAAAATAAGCATTCAAATATGGGCTTATACTCGTTATCTATAGATCTATAGACATTTAACAGTGACAAAATGGCTTTCCTAAAACAACAAACGAGTGGTCCGTGAGCTAAAGCTAAAACCTAGTCACTTTATAATTTGACGTTAAATAATCAACATGGCCGTAAATAGCTCTTACAATTTAACGCATTTACGTGTTTAATTTTATAATTATAAATTTCCGAATCTTATCCGTAAGATAATAAACAAACAAACCTGTAAACCGATGACGTCCTTGTTTTACTAATTTACGAATTCACTTATAGTATTTAACCGTAGGTTATAATTGTTACCTAATCTATACATTTAGTTTTAGGTATTTTTTTAAATTTCGGCAGATTATGGTTTGGTTGTATTGGCGAATTCATAGAAATTTTCCCCGCATTATCGCCATGTTCATGTCTTTCGCCGGAAATACCTGTAGTAGCAAATATTCGCCAGAAAAACAAAAAAATATTGCTTTTTACCCAGGCACCCATTCTTTCGCTCTTTGATGTAAATTCAAATGTGCCATAATACGAACGAACAATAAAATCAAATGAACTCTTATATGAAATATATACCGATAATAATTGAACGGCGTTCTCTCTTTGATGTTCTTACGGGTGAATACGCTTGGCATCTATGTAAACCGTACAATAATTCGGTTTGTAGGCCACACGCGTAAAATCAAACCGATATTTCTTAAACTACATATCTTTGGCCAAAAATTCTGAATATTATTTTCGCAAAGAATGCTTTTGGAATGTGAAACCCTGTTTAATTTTCTCTCGTTGACTGTACGTACAAATTAACACTTGGGGGCCGTTCAAATATTACGTAAGCAGATTTATTACAAGTATTTACCCCCCCAGCTCTTACCCCCTCCAATATAATAATTACAATGTTATAATTATAATTTTAAAAATAAGAATTCGGTAATTCCCCTAATCGGTTCTAAAGCGAGTGCCTAAACGTATGCATTATTTGCGGGAATCCCCGAAAATGCGTTCCGTTTTCAAGCATAGACAATGTGAGGGTTGCCATTCGTGTAAAAAAGTAAATAAATACCGATGACGTAATCATCATCTTGACTCCCCTACCCCCCATGTCATCCAAAATAAGCAAAACAAAGACCCACCCCCCATAGTGCTTACGTAATACTTGAACGGCCCCTTGGTTGTTATTAAAAAAGTTGCACTACATCTAGTACCTTCCAAGTTAACTAGAGATACCTACTCTCTAGGTATTGCCTCATCGTGCACGTGATGCATTACTGACCCCACTGTCACTGACTCCATTATTCTGTTGTCAGATCGCAACTACTGGTATACTCAAGCTCAAGAGACGCTGCAGAAACGACTTCAGTACGCGCCTGAAAAGAAACCCGTTGCTAAGTGAGTAATTTCATAGACTAGTAATCGATAGACCTTCGTCTGACCACAATCTCAGTTGATCGAAAGTGTCTATGTGGTGGACTCCTATTATATCTATCACAAAGGTATAGAAGACAGCTCTTCACTTTTGTTTTGAAGAGATTAAGCCCAGCTTTTAAGTGGGCAAACAACAGTAGCTGATACCCATAAGACAAGCTCCATTTACTTTGGGTGGTGACCGAAGCTTATTTTCCACAGAAACGTAATTCTGGTGGTGGGAGACGGCATGAGCCTCACCACCGCTACCGCAGCCAGGATCCTCAGGGGACAGAGGAGGGGGCAGTCAGGAGAAGATACAGATCTCGTCTGGGACACCTTTCCTGCTGTGTCACTTGCTAAGGTAAGCTGAATTATTTATTTATTTAAAACTTCCCTTTGTAGTGCAATACTATATATAGGCCTCCTCATCGATTTCGATGACGGCGACCCTAGACATCACGGATTTTTTATATCATGAGCTATAATATGGCTCGTTAGACCGAACTAGGTCTTGAGTACCCTACGGCACCTTGTAGGAGGGCTTAGGTCTCTGTTTTCGTTCTGGCGTCTTGCATCCAGTGTCTCGAGAGACACAGTGCAATACTACAAAGGGTACAAAGGGTCAGTTTAATGCCGAGGTATTTTTTACCTGCCGACTAGCAAAACATATGTTATTATAAGTATTGATACAAAGGGTATTTATCGCGTTTATTTACCTATTTTTATACAGAGGACAAGCGCATGTTTATACAAAGTACTAATTACACTGCATTTACTTAGTTACTTATTTTTATGCATTTACATTTACATAAATATGTTTAAAGCCAATAAAAAAAGGCATTATAAAACCTACCTAAGTAAAGTACCTACTCTTAACTTTGGCTTCCTAATTTCTTTCCGAACTTTTGGACAGGTAAGAAAGGGTAAGAAGGAACTTTGAAAAAGATGTACGGAATCCTACAATTTTGAATAAATAATTGAGTTGGATCGCGAGGAGTGGGAGGAGATTTTTTTTTCTTTGCCCAGCAGTGGCACAATATTGCTTAAAATAATAATAATAATTGAGTAGGACATAATACAAAACTAACACACACGTTTTTTAATTGGTATCTTTAATTTTTTTTCTAATTTAATTCATGTTCGACATAAAAATCAGATTGTCCTATTATGCTATAAAAATCGAAATTCTTTGCGTTAAAATATTTTATTTCTAAAATATATTTCATAAAGTATTCGTAGTTTTTTTACCATTTTAAAATAAATAAAACTTCATGTGAATGCCGTTGAATAAAAATTGCAACACATATTGGTTTGTATCGGATCGTATTCAGTCTATAAAACGAATTCTGTTGGAATTTTAGTGAAAAACTGATTTGCCAGGTTTTTAATTCAAGTTGTGAAACTAAAACATTGGCTTTTCCTAGTCACTGAACTGTTATAATAAAAATATTATCGATGACTTTATGACCATTGATGTTTTCATTTCTGATTTCTTAAAAGTTACTTTGTCCTGCGAGCCGTTGTTCATTTAAATATTTGAAACAGACAGAACCATTTCTTGGCAAATGTAAAAATACTTATGGTTTTCTATTTAATTTTATCGACTTATTGACATTAATTAACAAGGTGGGTTTTGTTAACAGCCGAATGTATTAAATAAATAAATTCGGCTGTTATTGTAGTCTACATATCAACTTGATTAGAGCACTTGGTTAAGCCAAGTTGTTTATTCTGAGATTATCAGGCTGGACAATTATTATATCATAGTCAAGCCAAAGTAGTAGTGGATATCCGAACTAGCATTGACGACGTAGCAAAAGTCCATGGGCGCACCTGAATGCAAATGTCAAGAGTTCGTCTTAAATACCGAGTATTCACTTTAGGGCTTTTTATGTCACTTTGTGGGACTCGAAAATCTCGTCTCCCAAGTCAACCTAACGTGCACTGGTAGATAACGAACTAGACTGGTATATCAAACCATCTTCATAATTTGATAACTCATTAATTTTCCAATTATTTTCCATTACTTGACACTGGCAGAAAAGTGTCCAACCAGACACAATTGTTATTAACAAAGAATCATAATCCTGCTGGCACCATCTATCGGGGCTCTTAGAAGTCTTATAGCTTATTGTGAAGCCTATGCTGCAAGTCATGGCTTGCAGTATAATGTAAAAAAAATGAATTTATGTTGTTCTGGCCAAGCGGCAAAAGCCCAAATTCTGTGCCTCCAATTAGGTATATTAAATGGAAATGTGTTAAATAGAGTAAATAAGTTCCGATACTTGGGACATCTAGTGACTAAAAATCTTAGAGATGAGGAAGACATAGAAAGGGAGCGAAGAGCGTTGACGGTGAGAGCGAATATGCTGGTCCGCAGGTTTGCTCGTTGTTCAGAAGAGGTAAAAATAACTCTGTTCAAATCATTTTGTCAGTCATTTAACACGAGTAGCCTGTGGTTTACTGGTTTACATACACAAAAAAAATCCGTCAATGCTCTTCGCGTATAATACAATAATGCGTTCAGGATGTTGCTGGGGCTGACGCGGTTCTGCAGCGCGTCTGGCATGTTCGTCGAGGCGGGTTCGCCGCCTGCATGAGGAAAAAGGCAGCCTCACTGCTGAGCAGAGTCCGTGGGATCACCAACAACATTCTGCAAATGATAGCGGACAAGATTGATGACCCGCTATACAAACACTGCATTTCTGTACTAACTAAATAACTACACCTACCTCTAGAATACCTAACTAACACAGACCTAAGACTTAGTTATAAATTAACCCGATTATGGATCTGTGTTATCTGATAAATAACGATTATTATTATTATTTATAATCATCATCATCATATCACTTTGTTCATCCAGGCAATCAAAGTGGGATAATACTGAAACATTAACCTAACTTCCTCTCGCTAGACGTACAACATCGACGCGCAAACGGGAGAATCATCAGCGTGTGCCACGGCGCTTCTCTGCGGCGTGAAGGCTAGGTTCGAAACCCTTGGCCTTGATGCTGGCGGTCGGTTCAACAGCTGTTCTTCCACCATCAACTCTAAAGTAACCTCCTTGGTGGACTGGGCCCATGATGCAGGTAATTTATTAGAGTTTTGACAACGCACTTACCAGGCTGACGACACAGCCGCTTCGTGGTCGTCGTCTTCCACGTTGACAAAACATTTGTAGGTGGCCTGTAATATTCTTACACCGAAATGTTGCCACACAATTCGCTAGGTAGGAATATCACTGAGATAAATCTGTTAAATAGTGCAAATGTCATACCGAAATTAACTCGGCGGCTGTGTCGAAGGGGGTTGGTAGATTCTATGAGTAAAATGTTTAAAGCCGGATGCTGACCGATGTTTCGGGGAGTTATGTACCAGTCGCAGCGAGCAGCTAACGCTAAAAATCCATTTCGTTGCTCGTTGTGGGCCGTCGTTCCCCTTACTGATTGCACGAAAGCTCGCTGAGTGACACTTTACATTAAGCTCAGTAACGGCGAGATGGCAAGATAGACCAATATTCTTCAATTTAAATTTTGTTGATCTAATTGTAAAATTGCAGTACCACGTTTATTTGATTTAGTCAGGGTTACAGAATGCAGTTATTTTGATGAATTTAACATGGATTCACATTATTGTGTACATTTCACACGCGATTTAAACTATACTGCAACGCAAAATTGTTAATCTAACCGTTGGCGTTAATTGTACTGTCATAGTCGGTATGGCTTCATAATTGGGATTCTAGCACAACAAATCAAAACGACAGTTCGAGATTCGACTATTTTACAGTAGATTTTATCTACAAACAAAAATAACAATAACCAAATAAGTACTTATGACACAAAAGTGAAATGGATTGATTATAATTTTGTAATTTTCGAAATGTAGAGCGTTTGGTCAATTATCCACATGATGATCTCCTGACAGTTGAAAAAGCTATCATAAATACAGTTCGTTAAATTGTTTTTAAAGGACAGACTGATGTCTGCATTTTACCAAATAGTTCAAAATCTAAATTACTAATATTTCTGGGTACACGCAGGAATAGAAATTAAAGCTCTTTGTGTTTCTGTAAAGCTTTGACTACGTTCGCAAAAGCTATCTGTTTCTCGAAGATTGTAGGTATAGAACACCGATTAAATCCAAGCAACTAGATAGCTAGCAGTCTAGTCTATTATCCATCTAAGGTACAAGGTGATCGATCTTGCTTTATGCTTTGATGAATTATTCAATAACGTGACGTCATGAGATGCGTGTATAGGTTATGTGCAAAGTAAATATACTGCATTCTAATTCACATACATACTTGAATTATGGCAGTACAATCTTCTCTTATAATAATAAATACTTTGTCTAGTGAAAAAGTAAGAACTCTTTAAAAAAATGTAAAGGTATCAAGTAGATACTTACCGCATTTAATGGGTTTGCTTATGCAATGCTCCGTCCACAAAGCTTTCTCGTTTAACATGGACTTGTCGCAACAGCTATAAAATCATGAAGTGTGCAATTAAGTATAGATCATAGAGAATTAACTCAGAAAAAGAGCGTCATAGTCTAATTAAAAGGTTATGATTAACCCTTTCATGAAAACGCACAATGTGTCATAAGAACAATTCCTTGTCTACAGAAATGTCCACTTAACGGTGCGTCTAATGCTCACTAACGAGACCATACGTGATTGCGTAGTAAAAATTTATTAGATATGAACAAAACGAAAAGCCAAAAACTATTTGGCCCATCCTGTATAATAAATAATACAGTTATTTTCTTGTAGGTAAATCCACGGGCATAGTAACAACAGCTCGGATAACGCACGCGACGCCCGCCGCTTTGTACGCGCACGCTCCGTCTCGGTACTGGGAGGACGACAGTCGAGTGCCACCGACTGTACGCAAAGACTGCAAGGACATTGCTATGCAGCTAGTGGAGAATGAGCCGGGGAGAAATATTAATGTAAGTACTTATAACTGAACGACTTCTTCTACCTTCATTATAATTCTAGCGCATTATGACTCCGATGTTAGACGACCGATGTGGCGCGGTGGGCGAAGGTTCGCCTGCGACGCAGGAGGTTGCGGGTTCGATTCCCGCCTCGGAACAATTGTGTGTACGATCTGCAGATATTTGTTCCGGGTGTTCTGGTCGTTTTCTATGTATAATAAAAAATATCTATCTATGTAATATATTGTATTATGTATATCAGTTATCTAGTACCCATAACACAAGCTCTGCTTACCATGGGGCCAGATAATGCTGTGTGAATTGTCCAGCATTATTTATTTATTTATTTATTATACTAACCCGATGTTTCATGGTAAAATGAAAAGCAAAGACATGACGTTTTATTCATTTGCTCCACGGCCTGTGGAAATGAGTCAGTAAATATCGAGTTAGAAATCGTTACGCTACTTTAAAACTCCTTCGTATTCAAAATGGGTTGCTTCTTTGAA
Organism: Eupithecia dodoneata; assembly: GCA_947044415.1. Taxonomy (NCBI): domain Eukaryota; kingdom Metazoa; phylum Arthropoda; class Insecta; order Lepidoptera; family Geometridae; genus Eupithecia; species Eupithecia dodoneata. The sequence goes on from OX345665.1 coordinate 7,598,800, forward strand.
AAAGCTCTCGTGCTTACAGTTCTTGTAAAAAATAATATGAATTTTCAGCTGTTAGCTAAGTTTCGTCCCTGGACTGCTACAGAAACAAATCCTAAAGCTCGCAGTAAACTTTTTCAGTAGTAGAATATTGTATTCTGAATTACATTTTATACCTCTACTACCTACTACGCTCCATAAACTCCAAGGGGAATAACAAACTATTTTATTGAGTTATGATGAAAACCTCCAGTTCGACCTTTTAAAAGGCGACGGCCTCGTAAATTATGTTTCAGAAATAAAACATCTTTATGGTTTTTATTAATTTGTGGCCATAAATCAAGAGAAATAGAAATGCTCGGTGATAAATATTTTCCGATAAATTTATTTCATCGAAAAGCGCCTTTGATGGCTTCTAACGTGCAATGCAAACACACAACATGTAAAATATACTACGTAGGTATTTGATACCATCGCAACAGATTGTGTATCACGTAGTTATGCAATCATCATCAGCCTATATCAGTCCACTGCTGGACATAGGCCTCCCCCAATGAACGCCATAGCGCCCTGTCTTCAGCTTGCCGCATCCATCATCTACTTGCAGTCTTTCGCAGGTCGTCATCCCACCTGGTCGGAGGGCGTCCTACATTACGTTTACCGAGTCGCGGTCTCCATTCAAGAACACGTTTGCCCCAGCGGCCGTCGGTTCTTTGCGAGATATGGCCGGCCCACTGCCACTTCAGCTTGCTAATCCTTTGAGCTATATAAATATAAATAAAGTACCGAAATATCTACAACTAGTTATGCAATAGTCGTAGATATTTCGGTACTATATTTATCTATTGAATCTACCAACCAAAGATGCGAAAGATGCACCTTTCATCATCATCAGCATATTAGTCCACTGCTAGACATAGGCCTCCCACAATGAGCGCTATAGCACCCTATCTTCAACTGGCCTGGCTGAAACACTGTGATATACATAATACAATACATTTTTATTATAAATAGAAAACGACCAGAACAGCCGGAACAAATATCTGCAGATCGTACAAACAGTTGGCCCGACGCAGGAATCGAACCCTCAACCTCCTGCATCGCATGGCCCTTCTATATTATAAACAAATTACAAATAAAAACACATAATTACCTTGCATTGTCCAGTGTCCGTTTCTTAATACAAATACCCTATTTTAGGTAATAATGGGAGGAGGAAGAAGACATTTCCTGCCAAACGTGACGCCAGATCCAGAGCATCCGAACAGGGAAGGCAGGAGACTAGACGGGAGGAACTTGGCTGAAGACTGGGCGAGAGAAAAGAAGAGAAGACGATTGAGAGCGCAGTACATCCACACTAAGGAGCAACTGGCGAAGCTAGATCCTAGATCAGTGGACTATTTGTTAGGTGAGTAACCTTCGGACTATAAAATAAAAATTGATAATATATATATAAATAAATATTGTATATATACAATATAGAATAAAAATATTTAAAAATATATATATGTATAATGTATAACTAGCTGCGCCCCGCGGCTTCGCCTGCGTGGAAATTTCTGCGCAATTTTACCATATTTTCTCACCGTTTAAACCTTCCCTAGACTATGACAAACATTTCAAAACCAAAATCAGCAAAATCGGCCCAGCCGTTCTCGAGTTTTAGCGAGACTAACGAACAGCAATTGATTTTTATATATGTACATACATATAAGATTAAGCGTAGAAACATTATGATGCAGTCTTATGACGGATTCTTGAGAAATACGAGGGATGTAACTGAATTGTGTACAACTTTCGCCTTGCTTATTTCACTACATAGTATAAAACAAAGCCGCTTCCCGCTGTCTGTGTGTCCCTATGTATATGTACCCTATGCTTAGATCTTTAAAACTACGGAAAGAATTTTGATGCGGTTTTTTTAATAAATTAATTTTAATTTATTAATTAGAGTGATTCAAGAGGTAGGTTTACTCGTATAAACCATTTGACACATAGATTTACACGCGGACGAAGCCGCGGGGCGCAGCTAGTAAATTATAAATATGTGTTTTATCAGGGTTTTTTGTTATTTTGACTATCAACAAAAGAAAACAAAACTTAATTGTTGAAAGAACTTTGTATGTTATACAGAAAAAACATACCCACATATACCATTTAACTAGCTTAAAAATGTCTTGTTATTCACCACGTAAAAGTCTTTCGGATTAAAAGGCTGCTTTTTTCTAGTTAAATAAAGAATAAAAGAATAAAGAATTTATTTATAGCCACACACCAAAATAAACAATTACAAAAAAAAGGAAAACACATTAAAAATACAAAACAACTTAAGTAGTAGTAGGGATTTAAACTTTATATAATGTAGCGTGGTAGTAGAGTCCCAAGTATAAGAATAACTGGTATTTCCCTATGTGCGCGGCTAACAAGGTCCAATCTCAGCTTGTTGTCATTATCGACAGAGGACGATAGTGACACTGGTTTTCAGGCTGGACCTTAAATTGGGGTGACGTCGTGTCTCGAGTAACGGTCCACAGATTAAACATAACAAAGTTTTACATTCATATGTAGGTATAAGTAAGAATAAAAACCAAGAGTTGGAGAAAAATCATTAAATGGTATGTACCTATGGGTATATGTACAATGTACATACCATTTATCTAGCTTAAAAATGTCTTGTTATTCACCACGTAAAAGTCTTCCGGATTAAAAGGCTGCTTCTAAAATGGAAAGGCTTTTAAAATTGAAATGCTTGGTATTACCAGCTTAGCGTCTGGCCACTGGTTAGTAGCAGGATTATAAAGGGTTTTTAGGTCACTTCTATGTTCGAGTAATTAAAATCCTCAAGTTTTATGAACCTACAGTACAAATAACTATATAAAGTACGATTCAATGGATCCGAATCACATTTTTTCCTAAATGATGACGATGATGATGTCGTGTCAAAAAAATCCTACTAATATTATAAACGCGAAAGTTTGTAAGTATGGATGGATGGATGGATGTTTGTTACTCTTTCACGTAAAAACTACTGAATGGATTTTAATGAAACTTTACAATAATATAGCTACATCAGAATAACACATAGGCTACAATTTATAAAGATATATTGTATGTTATCCAAAATATCTATCACCACGCGGGTGAAACCGCGGGGCGCAGCTAGTATTTTAATAATTCATTCATGTCCTCTTTGCCTTTTGAATTTCGCAGCTGCGACTCGACAAACTTAGTGTAGGCTCTCCGAACAAATGCAAGCTGAAGGCATAACACTATGGTGGTCATTAGGGGAGGCCTATGTCCAGCTGTGATCGAATAGGTTGAAGATGATAATGAGAAGAACCTCACGACTATATTGTTAGGTGCTAACTACTAGTTTATCAACTAACATGTCAATTTGCGACCATAACTATAAGGAAATAGGAAACGCTACACAATAAGACTATAATCAGAAGCTGTTTGCGGCACTCCCCTGAGGTTATTGTAGACAATAGTGGACAGAGACTTTTTTTCTGTTATTATGACTATAGTTTTTTTTATAATGGATATTATTAGCATATGTATATTACGATAGTCGTAAAACAAAAAAAACTTCACGACTGTCACTGCAAATCTAAGGCCGAATTTTGCTAACCTATTGCTTTTTTTTGCGGTCACAAAATCGTCCATAGATGAAATAAATTCTAGATAGCGCGTGTGGTGATGTCACGGAGAGATTGATTTAAACCATTATTGGTTTCTATTTTGACATTTGTGACATCTTCCATCTGTTGTTTCTTCCATCAAAGTATAAATGCTAAAATGTGTCATTCAGAGACGATACTATTACTATGGTGAAGCAAATAATATAGCGTAATTGCGTAACCTCGTGTCATCTAAAATTTTGTTTACCTAATGGGAATAACTAGATACAATAGTTAATAATAGCTAGCTAATATACGACAAACAATCGATGTCGACTATCAATTTACTGTTACGACACAGTGGGAACACATCCTAACGCAGAGATAATCTATCTGAGGGTGCTTTCACACATCTTTGAATTAATCAAGTGATATAGCTTACCGACTTTGTCTTTATAATAATTATTGTTTGGTAAATGCATCTACACTACAGCATTGTTCCATGGAGGGAGGTCGCGCCACCTAACCATGCGACATAACTCTTTACTAGAAATCACAATACCTTTCGTCATACAGTATACATATTTTATCGCAAGCCTTAGAAGTAAAATGTATTCAAAGGCTTGTGGAAAAATCGGAGAAATGATGGATTTTTGAGGTTTCGTAGCAAAAATGAGAACACTCGAAAAACATTAGTAGCTAGAAAATATTTTAGCCAGAAGTCTGAGTGGTCGTAACTCCTAACATTTTGAATTTAGTTTTATACGGCTGATGAAATCTAACCACTCAAGCCTAAATTGCTTTATAACGTAGATGTACTTTAAATATTAATCTTACCTAAACTAAGTTAATGATAAACTTTGAAATTGAAAATTAAGTTAGTACTGGTGCTTCATAATTTAATTTCCGGTTTACTAGGTCGTGCTCTAAAGGGTCGAAGAAGATTATAGATCCTATCAACCATATAACGAATACAAAGAGAGTAAAACGCAGATAGGTTAAATATTAAATTGCCGGGAAAACGACGGTAGACTAGAAAATTCTAGTGGGAGATTGATTGATTATGAGAAAATTATAAAGAGTACTCTACCTTATGCGGGGGCGAGGTTGCGGGTTCAAATCCCGCTTTGGGGCAATTGTGTGCGATCTGCAGAATTTTTTTTCCGGGTGGTTGTTATAAATGTAAATAAAACTAAAACCTATTTAAGTAATGTACTGTTTTTGTATTATGTATCACCATTTTTCTAGAAGAAAGATTAATAATCACAAAAGGACCATAGGGACCATAATCCTTCAGTTTATACCTTGAAATATAAACTGAAGATTATTTCCCCTATAAGACTCAAAAAATACTTATTTGTCTATTTTACGGCAAATTTAGAAGAAATATCTAGAAATTTATTATGAATAATGTTGGTATGTTAGAATGCGGACTGGTTAGTGCATAGAGTTACAAACGATTTAAAATTTTTGGCTTTATAACTCAAAAAACACTAATGTGTCTACTTCACGGTAAATGTAGAAGAAATATCTACAAATTTAGACACTATTTTCAATATTTCCTTGCAAAAATACTCAGCCAGGATATACATTATTTATGGTCCTTAATATGCTGTGCCCAGTCAGAGCGAAAATCGTTTTGCGCAACAAGAGCCTTTATTCCTAAAATGCGCAGAAACAGTACTTTTCAAACCCGTTTATATCATGAACCACTTATCTTATAGTATATGTTATTTAGTAATAATTTTAGGAAATTTTAGTGTCCAAATAGTTTGACTATAAAATATTTCGATTAATATAGTATGTACGCGTTCTATCAAGATAACTTGTGAGAGGTTTTCATAATTTCCCTTTCAGCATCAGTTTCGAAGCTCAAAATAATAGAAAATACTGACATATCTAATTAAGAAAAAAATATAACCTACTGATGAGATCCTTGGCTAAAATCTTACTTAGAAAGATGTTTGGTTTTGGTATCCTACTATGAGAAATTAAAATTAAAAAAATGTGAAATATTACGAATATTTCACATTTTTAAATGATGTTTTTACCGATATACCTTATTTAATTTAATATAATAATAGCCTACCAATAAAGTGGAACATCTTTTTTAAAATCATACATTTAAAATTTTTATGATTTTGTTGCTATTATTTTTCTATAAATATTTAATGAGCGACGTGACCACACTCTAGAAAGCCTCGCGGCGGACTGATTTTCGCGCAGCGTTTTATAGTAGTTTTAAAATATTTATAGAAAAATAATAGCAACAAAATCATAAAAATTTTAAATGTATGATTTTAAAAAAGATGCTTCACTTTATTGGTAGGCTATTATTATATTAAATTAAATAAGGTATATCGGTAAAAACATCATTTAAAAATGTGAAATATTCGTAATATTTCACATTTTTTTAATTTTAATTTCTCATAGTAGGATACCAAAACCAAACATCTTTCTAATTAGATTTTTAGCCAAGGATCTCATCAGTAGGTAATATTTTTTTCTTAATTAGATATGTCAGTATTTTCTATTATTTTGAGCTTCGAAACTGATGCTGAAAGGGAAATTATGAAAACCTCTCACAAGTTATCTTGATAGAACGCGTACATACTATATTAATCGAAATATTTTATAGTCAAACTATTTGGACACTAAAATTTCCTAAAATTATTACTAAATAACATATACTATAAGATAAGTGGTTCATGATATAAACGGGTTTGAAAAGTACTGTTTCTGCGCATTTTAGGAATAAAGGCTCTTAAAATTAAGCGTAGCGTGGTGAGTGCCGACAGGGAAACGGCCTAAAATCCCTATGATGTGAAACCACACGTACTATGAATAATAAAAATATTTCAAACAGTCAGATTTCACAAGTTTATGAATACTGTTGGTATGTTAGAATGCGGACTGCGGTTAGTGCATAGAGTAACAAACGATTTAAAATTTTTGGCTTTATAACTCAAAAAACACTAATGTGTCTACTTCACGGCAAATGTAGAAGAAATATCTACAAATTTAGAGACTATTTTCAACATTTTCGTGTAAAAATACTTAGCCAGGATATACATTATTTATGGTCCTTAATATGCTGTGCCCAGTCAGAGCGAAAATCGTTTTGCGCAACGCTTAAAATTAATCGTAGCGTGGTGAGTGCCGACAGGGAAACGGCCTAAAATCCTTATGATGTGAAAACCACACGTACTACTAATAATAAAAATATTTCAAATAGTCAGATTTCACAAGTTTATGAATACTGTTGGTTTGTTAGAATGCGGACTGGTTAGTACATAGACTAACAAACGAAATCCTGTTAATTTGTTGTAGTGTTATTATTTATTGAGTACTACCAACAGAGGATGTGTTAAGACACATACAAGATCACATAAGGCATTATATCTATGGTCAGGTTATGTTTTAGCTCTTTTTTATAGCTAACTTAAAAGTTCTCTTATGAATAAGATACCTAGCTTGTAGCGTGTGTCTTTGAAAGATTTCCTTGCATGGGATAAGACTGCCAACTGTTACTGTGGTTAGTTTTCAAGGACTTTTTAAAGTGGGTACTGACTGGCGTTACGCAGCGTTATGTAATCTGTTAAAAAGCGACCGTTCGTGTAGTTAGTACGTGAAAAGAAAGCGTGCGATCGCTTCCTGTCCCATGTAGGCTTAGTTATAGTTGCCATAATTGCAACTTTATTGTTCTGCCTATAATAACGTCTAGGTGTGAGCGAGGTTAATTAATAAACATAATTACATTCTTTATAAGTTGTTACAATGATGAATTACAGAGGACTCACAGGACGGCGTAACGTGGCATGCTCCCTGCAAATGGAACATTACGTTAGAACCCGTAGCACTGGTCCCATTACTCGGCTTTACTGTTAGGTACCATTTTTTTATATTAAAATCCTTTATAATCGAACAAAAACTATTAAATCATGGTTAAAAAATGGAAACGATGCCATCTGCAGAAGTTTTAAAATGGTCTACTACACTGAAAACTGTACAACTTTTCTGCAAAAAGTTTTTTATATATTTTTTTATTAAGCTGGAGAGTGGAGGTTTAGGGAAATAGACCTATCGAGCCGATTGGACGTTCCGATAAAAGGACTGACTGACTAAACTAAAGGCTACGAACCTACTATCCGTTTTTACCAGTATCTAAAATGTTTGTTTTAAAAGATGTTTGTTTTCGTATTCAAAGCTCGCCTCGCTTTTTACTTTAAGGCAACGAAAAAACCAAAGAGTTTCAATGTGACATGACTAAACTCATTATTATTATTTTTTTTTATTTTAAGCTGTTATTGTCCCACTGCTGGGCAAAGGCCTCCCTTTTCTCCTTCCACTCCTCGCGATCCAACGCTGTAACAGGCCGTGATGGAAGATGTACCTCGAGCTCGTCGCGCCATCTCATCCTGGGCCTTCCACGTCGCCTCTTAGAGTTGTTACTAAACTCATATTCATTCAAAATTTGGAATATTAAATTCAAACTTCAAAACGATTTGTTGGTTTATGGATAAAACTAATCGTATCTATGGCAGATTACAAATGAGTCTATCCATTTAGTAGTGTTACAGAAAAAGAAAGAAAGAAAATATTTTTATTTAACTTAAAAACTAGCATACACAACAAAGTTAAAACTACGCAAATTAATACAATATATCTTACAAATTATTGTGCGTAGCAGAGTTCATGGCAAATATGGCCTTCATTCAGCATTGTGCTGGATGCACACTAATGTGTCCACCCAGCGCTGATTTTCAGTGAAGACCAGAGGGATCGTGTCACGTCACGGTCCTCAGGTGCGTGATTTATAAATAAAAATAGTAAACAAAATTGCATTACATTATTAGTTATACATTATACAATACTTATTTATAAATTCTATCCTTATTCATTCTAACAAACATATAAGACCGGTGGCTGTGGCTTGCTTAGTCAGGCCGAACAAATTACACTGTATACGAATGTTGTTGTTTGTTTATAATACAGAAAGTCCTTTCATCAAACTTTTCTGATTAATAGAGCAGTAGTACTTATATCCATTATCCATACAACCATATAATACTCATAAATAAAGATGTGTTGACCTATTTTGATGAGTAGACGAACACCACTATTACTATTCTACTGAAATGTGTAGGATATTTAGCTACATTATTTTATTTAAAAGTATATACATAATAACATTTTACAAAAATTCATAATCCTAGGTATTTATACTAATTTATGCTATTTAATTCATTATTAGAACCATCATATATCGGAATGTTAACGGGTGCAAAGACTTTCTTCGAAATCAGTTAAGAAAACTCATAATAGGTGTCGCGGGGCGTCAATGAATTGAGCTAAGTACGGGACCGTTGTGACTGGCAAATACCTCGGAAGGTCCATACGAGCAGTGGGTAAAATCCAGTAAGATGATCATGATGTAGAAAACACTTGATTAACGAATGAAAAACAAACACAATCTAAATCGGTTCATCCGTTTTGGAGCTTCGATGGCTTACCTATAGGTACAGACAGACAAATCAAATCATTAATTTGCAGACAACGGGTTACAATTTGGTATGCTTATCATACATCAAATTTAAAACACCGTCTATTGGTGTGAGGTTTAAAGCGTCAGGTTTGATTTAAAAGTAAATTATTCGTGTATTTCCCATTGGCATTCATGACATACATTTATTTTACGACGGAGCCTTATCGTGGAATCCGTAGGTACCCTGGGAGAGCCCCTGTAATTACGTTTTGGCGCAAAAACAACCACCAATTGCGAATTTGAATAGTAAATAAAATGCATTCATACTCGTAAATAGGTTTCATCCTGGGTAAAGGAAGAGGTTAAAAAAAAAATGCTCGATAATTCACACTGCATTATCTAGCCCCATGGTAAGGAGAGCTTGTGTTATGGGTACTAGATAACTGATATACATAATACAATACATTACATAGATAGATATTTTTTTTATTATACATAGAAAACGACCAGAGCACCCGGAACAAATATCTGCAGATCGTACACACAACTGTTCCGAGGCGGGAATCGAACCCGCAACCTTTTGCGTCGCAGGCGGACCTTCCCCACCGCAGGTATGGCTTTTATGTTTCGAGTTGCTTATGGAGTAGGTACTTCTTTAAAAGCTACTTCTCTTTCAGGTCAACGAGAAAATGCTTTGAACACGCAATGTTTCATTTCAAATTTATAATAAGTAAAAGTAACCAATGTTTAACAAAAAACCAATATGTAGGTATTCAGTTCAGTTCAGTTCTTTATTAATAAGAATAGTACATAGGAAACAAAGAAAATACAATACAAAAACAAGAAAAATACAAAATAGTTCGTACAGAATTTTTTGGTAAATTTACCAATAGTGAGTTATTCAAATTAAAGTTATAATAAATATTATAAGTGTGGATCAGTGACATTGGCGTCATCTAATTTTATATGTATAACGGTATAAAATGTATGGAGTGGACTAGGATACGTTATCCCTAGCAGTTTTATGTACTTACTAGAAGTATTATCATTTATCAGTTATCATTATCCTAAAATAATTACTATTTGTAGTATAAATCCTACACGTCATGCAAAATCCCTCTGATTTATGAATAGACTGTAATATTTCAAACCGCAATATTATTCTCATGTGAACATACCGCGAACAAAGATTTATCAAACAATCTGCAGAACAATGACAACCAACTCATGAAATATACAAACTTATTTGAGTAAACCCTCACGTTTGAATCGGAATACAGAGGTGCCGTGAAATAAAGTGTGAAACGAGGAAAATTGCTTTACTCGTACACTTTATTTTAAAAGTTGTAAAGTTTTTAAATCTTTAACAGAAGATATTATTGTATTTTCACCATTAAAGTCGACAGAGGAAAAGAGACGTACGTGCGTATTAATTAACCTAAACTGAGTGACGTCCTAACACCGATCAAAGTGTAATAAGTGGATAACGGGGCTGGTTCACTTCTAGAATTACGTTTATTTAAGTTTAATAGTTTATAGTTAATTTATAAGTGATACTGTTTGTTATCCCTAAGAAAGAAAAAAAAAGTATTTATAGGATCTTAATGTAAACACCTCATCGTTGGGATCTTAACAAAAACTTAGCATCATATCGTCGCGTCTGAAAAGTGAGTGGGTGTCGAGGTGTTAACTCTTTGACTGCGGTTTTTTTTCGACGACTGCGATCTTTTTTTTTACCTAAAAAATTCGTGCTGCCGCTCTACACAGCGGTTGTGTTGCGCCGCACATGCGTTTCGTTCGAAAAATATTACAGCTCTGCGGAGTCACAAAGATCTGTATTTTCTCAGCCGCTGTGCTAGTGTGGATTTCGAGGTGGGTGTCGAGGTGTTAAGGTTTGTGGAGCCTTATGACGTAAACTAATCTCGCATTTAAGGCTGTTTTCTTTTGTTGGTCAGTCAGAATGATAAAAACATCAAAAATTTTGCTGAAGTGGAAAGATATTATAAGCGACGTTTTTATTAACTGGTATAACAGGTTCATAAATCCTAATATAAAATAATTGACGTTAAAAAAAATATAAATAGCAAATTATTAGTTGATTGGAGTGGGCTCCTAATTAAATATCTAAAAGCATAGTCGCTAGTCCACAAAAGTCAGAGTTTTTATGATTTTGCACTGTTTTCTACCACATTTGCGTTTGAATGATCTCCAAATATTTATCTTCTAACAGGGTTAAATAAACAATACTACAAGATGTTGTTCTAGCAAACAATTTACTTAAAGTACACATCAACAGGCCTATTTGAATACTCTCATATGGAGTTCAACGTGGAACGGGGGGCGGCGGTGGATGCCGAGGAGGGGGCAGCGGCCGGAGCCGCTGTGAAAGCGGACGACCCCTCGCTAGCGGACATGACGAGAGCGGCTCTTTCCATTCTTATGAAGAATGACAAGGGGTTCTTTCTTCTTATTGAAGGTTTGTATCGCTAGTTAGTAGAAACAAGGTTGAGCTACGCTCACAGTCATGTAGCTCGCGTAATGTCTAACTGTTATGTATGTGTGTTGGCAGGCTATGGAAAATTGTTTGTTTGTGTTTGTTCGACTGTGGACTTAGTAGATTCGTAATTAAAGGACGTATGTAAACCGTGCGTCGGTTTTATAAAATGTTTACGATTATAACTTTATATCTCAGTATGTTTCAAAATATGCAATAAAACTTTTTATTGCATATTTTGAAACATAAATGGATTAAGTTTTTTGCCGCGGAAGTGAGCAAACAGCAAATAAACCTGCATTTTCATGATTATTTTTATAGACTTCAAGATTAACAATACACTTTTTTAGGTTTTGCTGTGTATGTGCTTATTGTGTATGCTAAGCCTACACAGGTATTTGTTTTTATAATGGATTGACATGTAGAGAAAATTATAAGAATCCATAATAACAGAAAAATACGGGTGTTTTTGGATGTTAGTTCTTACTAACGAACCATGTTTGTGTTGGATTAGAAGAACAACGTTTCATTCACATTGCGGGTTCAAATCCTGTCTAGGTTTGTGATATATACAATTCTTAGATTAAGTAGTTTTTAGGGTTAAGTTCGCCTTTCTAGAATAAGTTTGTATTATGGTTTTCGTGCAAGAAGTATAAATAAAATAAGGTTTTAACTAGTTTTTATTCTAGGGGGGCGGATAGACCACGCGCATCACTACAATAACCCCTACAGAGCCCTGGACGAAACTCTGGAGCTGGAAACAGCACTCCTTGCTGCGCTGGAGAGGGTTAACCCTCACGAGACCCTGATCGTGGTCACCGCTGACCACGGGCATGTAATGACCTTTGGAGGCCAAGCCACTCCGAGGGGACATCCTGTATTAGGTAAGTTCTATCCATCCTCTTACATCATCAGCTTTTACTGTTGATACTCTCCTTTTAGCGGAAAATCATGAACACCTTATTTCCTTGATAATAATTTATGTTATAAAATTTGAATTGACTAAATGTTGATGTTTGCTAGTTTTTGAAATCGAAAACCTATCAATTAAAAACCAAAAACGATACTATTGTAGTCTATTGAATATTTAGGTTTAGAAAAAAAATGTTTAGGCACCTTAGTTGTCTGTATAAAAAGCAAAATGTTGAGCAACAGTTATAAAATCTATTACAACTTCTTCATAAACAAAATCGACTGTCGTATAAAAAATATCGGTAAAGCATTACAACAGGACTATTTGACTGTCGGTCATCATCATCATCAGCCTTTAGCAGTCCACTGCTGGACATAGACCTCCCCCAATGAGCGCCATAGCGCCCTGTCTTCAGCTTGCCGCATCCAGCATCTACGTGCAGTCTTTCGCAGGTCGTCATCCCACCTGGTCGGAGGGCGTCCTACACTACGTTTACCGAGTCGTGGTCTCCACTCAAGAACACCTTTGCCCCAGCGGCCGTCGGTTCTTCGCGAGATATGGCCGGCCCACTGCCACTTGCAGGAAATAAATTTTGTGTTATAAAATACGTATCTATTCCAGAACTCCTCATCCAAGAATCATCTAAACTAGTGTTTCAGTTGTTTTTGTTCTCTGCCTTGTTATTTGATTTGAAGTATCAAACTACTCTAGCCTGTGATTTTGAAACACTCCTTTGAAGTTCTATAATGATCTGCAAGAAGTTGTGTCTACCATTCTCATTCATCTCATCATCTGTTATCAAAGAATTAAGCTACCTATTTTATACTCTTATTAATATTCACGCTACTGAAATTTTATAAGAAAGTCGTAATTTTTAGACGTAGATTTCGTACCTCAGAAGGAATAAAGAAACGCTGTAGAATCACTTTGTTGTCCGGCTGTCAACCCTCTTTTTTCAAGAATGCGTAGAGGTATTAATTTTAAATTAATTAAGAAATTGCTCAAAACAAAGTTGGTCTCACCCATAGAAATATCTCTTTGTACATATCCAATAGTAGGTATCTGATGATTGGCATATTTCATAAGAAAAATGTTAAATATTGATTATCCAATCATATTAAAATAACCATTATTATAAAGCTTATTATAAAATAATTGAAATAAGGCTATCAAAAAGCTTTTCATTTATTCAAACACTTCCCTCAGTCCATTCAGAAAACACTCCCAAAGCATTTCAATATTGAATAATAAATCCCAGGAAATTTAATTACGGAGACAATACTGAAGGAAATTTGATTTTATCGTTCATTCTAGGCATCCACGAAGAAATGTCAGATGCAGATTATCTTGGGTCTTGATTTGTTGGCATCTGCTTTTGTAGGTCTACAAGCACACTTGACTGCGGAGTCCAGGACTCCGCAGTCAAGTGTGCTTGTAGACCTAAGATGTCGCCTCCTTCAGGCCTAAGATGTCGTAAAAATTGTCTCAGTGAACTTACCAGAAGAAGGACAGCAACTGTTACTAACTTCTCAGTATTTGCTCAGAATAGCTTACAAAACACGCATTTTATGAAATGTTGCACCAACCCGCGGTTGCTAGAGTGCTGTCAAACGCGAATTTTGACGTTGTAGCTGGTGTCAAACTAATACAAAATTGACGTTTGACAGCACTGATTGCTTAATTTACGCCTGTCGCAAACCGGTCGCGAGTTACATAATCACCCGTCCGATCTTTTAATAGTAGGTATTCTTCAGATTTAAATCCATATTTTTTCCTAAAGGTGCGGATACAGTGGTGTCAGATATAGACGGACTGAGGTACACGACGCTGCTATATGGCTCAGGGCCCGGACATTCCGAGCCACGAGCCCTTCCGTTGAACGGAACAATATCCGCTGCCGCTGCCGCGGATGCTGTGCACGCGTCAGCGGTGCCGCGGCAGTGGGCGACGCATGGTGCTGAGGATGTCCCAATTTGGGCTTTAGGTAAGAATTCATACAAAACTATAAGAACTAATAGAGCAAGTATTCAAAAAAATACAAAACTTACAAAAAAACAAAATACCACGTTCGTGCAATCGCCAGGAAAGTGTCTCAGAAAACCTGTTGCCCTGCCAAACAATTATGATACAACCATAGCAAAATCTATTCTATCAAAACATAATAAATAATCCGCAAAATACTGAAATAATTTAAAATACAAACATTGAAACTGACATAACATGTTACGGATTTGTAACACAATGTACGCGTGTTTTTTTTTACAATTTTATTTTACTGATGACCGGCGAATAAAAATGTACCAAATACCACCTACATTCTATTAGGCTGTTAATATTCTAAATTTAATTTTATCGTAATGAACGAATAATTCACTTAGATTCGGAATGCTGTCTATTTCGGTCAAAGAATATGTATTGCAGTCAGTGGCAATGCTACCAGCATTCTGGCTACTAGCATTCTAGACTGCTCTGGTGACGGCCTTGATTGTTTAAATACGAGTTGTATTTAGATACTTTTACTAGCTTATTAAAGAAATTATCTACGAGTAATATCTCTCTTCATAATTTCTTAGAGAATATATTCTCAAAATTGCTCGCGTAAAACCACCAGCATTCGCAAGACCCAAATGTAAATGCGACCTCAAATTACTGGTGAAATCATTTCCGAGGCACGCCGTGAAATAAGATGAAACTCCGCAATGTACAGATTCTAGATAGTGAAAAGTAGCGTTGTGTAGGATGACAATGTCTTGAGGGAAAATAAGACCTTTTTCTTGTTTGGTACCTGAGGTATACACGGTAGAAATATTCCTTGGAAATGACGGGTAGGTACATGTACTAAAAAGTTAGAGTTAACAAAGTTTTGGACGAAACCCAACATACGGCTTTATTCATCACGAAATTAACGCCGACTTATGCTACGCTACAAAACGGCAGCAAAGTGAGACTCGGTACTAACCAGTTTACCGCAAAAACCTTAATCTTGCGTGTTTACGAACCTCAAAACGCAAAACCATGTACCATCGTAACAAGTTAAACCTATTGGCCCATTTCTCCTAAAAAGCCTAGCTTTATGTAGCGAGGTTTAACAGACCTCAAAGTAGTGAAACAACGATGTACAAACTCATAAAATTGCAGGTCCAATGGCCACAACACTCTTCGCCGGAGTTGTGGAACAGAGCTACATACCACACGCAATCGCTTACGCGGCGTGCCTAGCACACCAATCACGTCGATGTCAGGAGAAGATTAATTTCACACAGCCTGTGGTAAGTTAAATAGGTTAATCGTAACTTAATATATAGGTTACAGAATACAGGTAAGATTTTAAATAGGTTAATATTAATGGTTGTTGCCTTCAACACTGGTATTAAATTGTATAGCCGTGCCTTGATTTTCTTTTCGTGTTACGAATGAGTGGCTTGAGAGAAATGAAAAGGCATTTACGTTTATGTATTTTTGTAAGGTTTTTACTCCGCTTTTTGAATAACATTCATTGAATTGACTTTAACGTTACCAACATTTACAAGGAGGTTTTTATTAAATTACTTTAATAAAAACACACGTTTCCTTCTTCTATAATAATATTATGAAGAGGGAAGATTTGATTTTTTGTTTGTTTGTTTGTAATGAATAGGCTCCGAAACTACTGGACCAATTTGAAACATTTTTTCATCGTTGGGAAGCTACACTATCCCCGGTGAACATAGGCTATATTTTTTTTTTTTTAAAGTTAGGGATCCGTACTAAAACCCTGCGAAGCCGGGAAGGGCCGCTAGTACTTTATAAATAAAGTATTTTATAAAATAGGACAATAACACAACCTTTTTTGTTTTTTGACAGGAAAAACTACCGACGTGCGTGTCTCCTGAAGTGAGCAGCGTATCAGCAGCTGACGAAACTCGAAACGACGGCTCAAGCGTAAGACGTGTCGTCGTAGCATCGAGCGTTATTTCCGACGAGCGAGTCCCACGCTCAGCCGCTCCGCTGATCGCTCTGCTTATGACCAGAACGGACCTAATAACAAATATTCTGAGCTGTATCGTCACGCTGGGCTTACACAGATACATTGTGTAATTATAAATATTTACTATTAAATGAAACTAGCATAAGTCTAAAAGTTTTATTTAAGAATCAATTTGAATTAATGAATGTAAATACACAGCTAATAGCGTTAGTGTAAATATTTTACGGTAAATGTTAATTAAATGAATGAATTTTATTTGCTTATTTTATTCCAAATCCTTTTTCATCACAAAATCAGAACAAATAAAATATTTTCTCTATACACGAATAATATTATTGAGTGCTAAGTCAAAAGATAAAAACAGTCGATACATGAAGCCCTACAATAGTCGAAGGTTAGGAAAATATATGTACTAGGTAATAGGCCCACATTGTAGTGCTTGACACTAATATTATACCTACTCGTAAATGCGAAAGTTTGGATGTATGGATGTTTGTTACCTCTTCACGTAAAAACTACGAAACATATTGGGCTGAAATTTGCATTCAGGTAATTCTGGACATGGATTAAAACTTAAACTACTTTTTATCCTACAAATCAGTTCCCATGGGATAGAAATAAACTAAAAACCAAAGAAACTTTCATAGAAACAACGCGTGCGAAGCCGCTGGCAGAAACTAGTATTATTTAATTTGATACGTACGTGCAGTCATTAGGCTCACCTCAATTGGATTACTAAACAGGTAAAATAAGAATAAAGTATAAAAAAATATCACACACACACACAAAAGGAAAACACATAAATATGCATCATACAGAATAACAAGGCTAGAGATTCAAATCTTGTACATAATGTAAGCAGCGTGTATAGAGTAAGAAAAATTGGTCTTTCCCTATGTGTCAATTCATATATTTCAGCTTCACAATAAGGCAGTTGTCTCACCGCCGCCGCGCCGCGCCGGCGAGAAAACGATTAACTACCGGCTATTTTCTCTCTCAAAAAACCTACAGTTAGATATACATTCCGTGTAAACAAAAGAGATGCATATACAAATAGTTGATCGCTGACTGTTCACACTGCCGGCGAGGACTTCCTTCGCTAGTTTGTCGCTGATCGACAAGAGCCAGGAAAATAACACTCGCTCAGCGATACTCGCACTCGCTCAGCGACCAGAAAACTCACGCCGGCGCCGAGAGTGCAACCAGCGGTCATTTCTCTACAATGCGGACTGTCGTTTGGCCGCCGCGAGCGAGTAATGCGAGTAATCGCTCGTCTAACTCACACACTCGCTTATAGCCGAGCTACACAACTATCGGAACTACGTACTCGCTCCCCGCTTCACGCCGACTCATACATTCTAGCTCTGCTCGCTACTCGTTCTGCTGCCTAATGATAGTAGCCCTCGACTTAATGGGCCTCTGTGCTGTTGGCTTCGGCCCCACGCGAGCCTTCCAAAGGACCGGGTCACTTTATGGCCCGAGATCATGGATATGAGAAACATATAATAATAATAATAATTCATTTATTTCAGGCAATATTAGTCTAGTACAGGATGGAAATTACTTAAAAACTAAAATATATACCTTAATCTAACATACATAAAATAAACCTATTTACTAAACACGTAGTGTCGGCGACGTGTGTGATGCAATTATGTGCTGCGACCTGTAATCTTCCGCGAAAATGCCGGAACTGCACATTCTTCGGCCAAAATTCTTCGTTCGTGAAGGTCGAAATATTCTCAGTTGGAACTTGAAACACGCACCACAAATGATTTGAAATCATTATGCCGCGATTCCAACCGCTCGACCCTCACCAAGATGTTGGTCTTCGTCTTTAAATAGATCATTTATGATCCTCCACCTTCGTGGTAAAGTGAAGCCTGGACACGTAGAGCAACGTCTCAGGCACGGCTGGGCGCAAAAAGTAGTTAGGTCCAGTCGGAGCGACGCCACGCTGGTTTCGGCTGCTGGGCTTCCTTTTTCTCCGCTCTACCTCAGTGAACCCTTCAGCATAATGTAGGTACATGTTAAAGCCTAAAGAAGAAACTTACGAGTACATCATTTAAAAATAAAAACATTGTAAGCGGAAGTGTGGCGTGTGGCGGAAGGGACACAACCTGCGTTTACGCACGCATGGCATTATGTGTGTACGTCCAGTGTTTTATAAAAGCGCAGTCCGTGTCCAGCCTTCCAGCAATAAGGTCATGTCTCAGCTGGATTTCATTATTGACCGAGGAGTATAGTACACTTAAACGTTATTGTAAAGCTCCGTACTATGTAAAATCTCTGCACTACGATTTATCTGTACGGTTACTCAATTGTCGATGTGGTTTTATTGCAAAACCGCAACTGTATTCCTGAAAACCTTCAAAATTGCAACGCATACAAAAGAATTTCGAAAGCCCGAGCTACTCGTGGTCGATCTATGATAAACGGAATGAACAGTCAGATTGTTTAGGCCGCACCGCCAAATTGGCTTGGGTGAAAATTCACATCAACGTCACCAGGTTACGAATAATAGGCGAACAAGAACGATATACATCAGACAGAGAACCAAAGTTATCGACATAGTTCTAAGAATAAGCAAGCTGAAGTGGCAGTGGGCCGGCCATATCTCGAACCGACGGCTGCTGGGGCAAACGTGTTCTTGAGTGGAGACCACGACTCGGTAAACGTAGTGTAGGACGCCCTCTGACCAGGCGGGATGACGACCTGCGAAAGACTGCAATTCGATTCTGTATGCGTTAAGCTGAAGACAAGACGCTGTGGCGTTCATTGAGGAAGGCCTATGTCCAGCAGTGGACTAATATAGGTTGATTATTAAGAACAATTGCAATTGGTCAGTTATTTATAGTTACGAATAAGTGATGATGACTTATTGTTAATGAATACCTGTGTCTGGTTGAACACTTTATTGCCAGTGTCAAGTAATGGAAAATAATTGTAAAATCAATGAGTTAGGAAATTATCACGATTGTTTGAAATTTCACCAGAGCCTAGTTCGTTATCTAGTAGGGTGTACCACGTGCAGGTTAGGTTGGCCTGGGAGACGAGATGTTGAAGTCCCCCTTACACCCCAAACATAGGTTTACAGCCTACGTTTGGGGTGGGGCTTTATAATAAAGTATAGATCACAATCTACCTCTATACTTCATAATAAAGCCAGCAGTCACGCAAAATCTTTTATCCGATCATCTGGCAAAGTTTCGGGAACATCAATCTTTATAACAAAAACAAAGCTTAACTCATTTGTAAGACAAGAAAACCTTGTTATTACACCATTTCGTGTTATGACCCGAGACATTCCTACCGCTTTTAGAGGAAACATTTCTTTACTTTTTCGTAGGAACTCTGTTATTTTATGTGACTTATTTTATATGCCATTTTACCTCTAGGCTGATGTGAGGTTCGCTTATGACAAACGTGACAATGTATTTTCTTCTGAATACCAAAATCTCACCTCTAGATCATGCATAAGAAAAACATTTCCTGCATCCTCCAATGTTTCTAGAATAGCGCATTCAATTTTTTTCACATAGCTCCGGTCGGAAGATGGGAAAATGGTACCTCCTATTTTTGATGTTATCTGAAGCGTCACGCACTTTTATCTGGGTGTGGTGAAGATTTATTTAGGACGGTCTCCTTCAAATTTTAGGCACGTGTTATGCTAAAGCCTCCAAGTTATTTATAAACGCAAAGCGCTATTTGCTTTTCAATTTAATCTTTTGATAAATGTATTTATAGTTGTTTGTAGGTTATTTCTATCCCATGGGAACTGATATAAAGGATAGCGTATGTTTTATTCCAGGCCTAGAACTACCTGTATGCAAAATCAGTTCAATCCGGTCAGTTTTAGTCGCAGGTTCAAAATCCGCCGAAATAGTTTTTGTGGGATTTTATTTAATTTCTTAAACATCCATCCATCCAAACTTTCTTATTTATAATATTAGTGTGATTAAGTAAAGGTTTAATTTAAATTGGGAGATAACTCTTTTACATGGAAATAGAAAAAATAGATTTTATATAGAACTGTCGTTGGCAAAAGCTAGAAAAAGTTAGGACATAAAACGAATTATTGAAGGTAATTTACTATGCCTCAAATACCCAAGTGGAAAAGTTAGATGTCCACAAATGATGTGTAAAAAGTTAATACATGTCATGCCTAGTGACGCAAATATAGCTTACCAATGTTTCGGTTACGAACATGTTACGAAACAAACTAGCATGGCGGAAAAAACAAATAAGCAATAATTCTTCTCTGTTGATCAAGAAAGTATCAATTTCGTCTTGTTTTCTACGTCAAAGCGTGGAATATGGATCGTGTTTATTATGTGTATCGTAAAGGCACGTCTAATAAATAATGTTTTATTAGGCTGGGAGTCAATAACATCGATTTTTTATTACCTGCCAATAAGGCTACATTTAACTGAACAAGTAATAATTACCAAATACAAGACTGCCTATCAAAGGCTTTGTTTTTCACGATAGCAAAATACCCTCAATAATTGCCAATAATAAAAATTAGAAGGATTACATTTTCCTTGAACTGAGGCACGCAAAAACACGATTTCTCTACATTTTATTGATCTTAAGCCCTTTTATGTTGGCCTAGTGTTTTTATCCGACTACTAATGGAGAAAACATCATCATCATCATCATCATCAGCCTATAGCAGTCCACTGCTGGACATAGGCCTCCCACCCACCTGGTCGGAGGGCGTCCTACACTACGTTTACCGAGTCGTGGTCTCCACTCAAGGACACGTTTGCCCCAGCGGCCGTCGGTTCATCGCGAGATATGGCCGGCCCACTGCCACTTCAGCTTACTAATTCTTGTTAATGGAGAATACAAGAAATAATTATTTCATTAATTAAAATAAAATATTACACGTCCATTGCAATTTTTCATTGTTATCCTTCATTATCATTAATGAATTAATAATATTTCTGATTATTTTGCGAAACATTCAGTCATTTAAATATTATTATATACCAGTAAAGAATCCAGTAGAATAGTTATTGGGGGGTCTTTTACAGTTCAGCTAATTTAAGGGATTCACCCATGCTATATAAAACCTTCTCCAACAACCATCTCTTTAGTCTTAGTACCACACTGATGGCTTCCATGCTATCATACGCAAAAAAACAGCATGTCACTGTCCTGCACTCTGCGCATCAGGGGCGCAGAGTGCAGGACAGTCGCAACAGCATCCTGGCGACTGTGGTTTGTTTCTTTTTTTCTTCTTTCTTCAGTCTGGAAGTGATTTGTGCGGAGGGTGATCAATGAAGGAAGCTATTTCCTTTACTAATTATCCTCTGTTTCATCTCATCTTATCACAAGTATAAAGTAGGATATTTTTATTATATTTTGTGTTTTATCTTTATTTTTATAGTGTGTTGTTTAGACATAAAAACTCGTAGCATAGGGACTCGATATGTTGTCTGAAATAAAATGTTATTATTTTATTTATTTAACGCATTAGAGGAAGCTGTTTTACGGATACTACCTAGTAGCCTATTGTAGACTGCCAAGCCCGAGCTGAACACCGATCTCTTCGACTTGTGCAGCCTATATGGAGGAGGGCCTAAATTTGCTTTGGCTATTAAATGTGTCATCACTAACCGCAATTGTCGATGATGACAAATCATGTGAAATGTGAACCAAAACACTTTCATGGCCATCAACAACGCACAATAGCCAAATTCGATGTGAAATGTTTACGATGAAACCACGACACAAAAAACTAAAACTCACTTGCATGGCGTCTAGTTTCAGTTATAATTGTAAGCAACATTCAAGGAAAGATTTTAAATCGAAGAGTAATGTAAATTGCTTATGAACAGACGCAACAACAGAGTGAATTCAAAGTTAAGTACGGTTGGGTTGTTCACTAACATTCCATATCGAGTTTGGCTAGTGTGCGTCGTTGGAGGCCATGATAGTGTTAGTATTGGTGCACGTTTGAAATGCTTCGTCATCATCAACAAGGGATATGTAGCAGCCGACTGAATTTAAGGTTAAGTATGGTTGGTTTGTTAACTTACATTCCACATCATCGTTTGGCTATTGTACAGGTATCCTGTACCTTGCAGAGGTGCGACCCGCAAAGGGACTGAACGGGTTAAAGTAACACTAATGCTACATTTCACCTAGCATCATTTAATTTTTCATTCGCTATTATTTGCTTGATATATACATTAAAACGGTACATTTGAATGAATGAATGAATGAACACTTTATTCTACCCAAAATAACACCTTTTATTTATATCTTACATAATTATACATTTTAACAGTGTTTGCAAACACAGATTTTCATTACGAAAAGCGGGACACCTTGTTAAGGGCTTACAAAGTACGAAATACCCGAGGTTACAGCGCTTGGTCTATTAAACCGTAAAAAACAAAATATACACCGAAACCGCCCACGTGACTTTTACTCGTTTTATTGCATTCCAAGCGCTTGGAGTTGAGAACCTAGGATTGCTGTTGTAGCGATCTGCATACATGCATACTACAAACGTATTGCTGTGCTTTTACAGAGTTAAAAAACTGTTTGCATATTTTCTGGTATTTAGAGTGCCTAAAGCTTGCTCGTGTTCAAATTTCACATTCAAATGAGAATACATTTATTTTTAATAAAACTGTTGAAACTATGGTTATTAATACTAAAGTCATTTAAAACGGGATATTTACCATGATTGATGAATGAGGGTAGATCGGTATGTCTGCCCATAGAAATCGCAGTGCCTTCAGTTACTCCGTGATCATGGCGCATGCAACTGTGCCGAAATATTGGATAACTCAAAAATCAAATCATGGTAAATATCCCATTTATTTTTAAATGAGAATACATTTATTTTTAATATTAATTAAAAATAAATGTCACGTATTTTACGTTTCTTGCTGTAAAAACAGAGCGCAATCACGTGCAAATTTTGATGCTATAAGTTAGGGCCCAGTTTGTAATAAAACAAGCTGGCTGAATGAACACTGGTTTATTTATTCATCACACTGTGGGTAGGTAGCCGGTGCTACCCACAACTAGTTAATTATACTACATCTTTCTCCTTATAAAGATAAGCATCTTATAAACTATAAATGATCCTAGTGACTAATAGAAGAAACTATACTATAAATATAAACATGAAATACGCACAGACATAGTAAATGTGAGGTAAGTATCCCAGGCTATAGTAGGCGCTAAAATTAAACATTATAAAAGATAGTCTACATATTTTTATATTATATCCTATCTCTTTCTTTTCCCAACAACCGTAGAAACAGCAAAAAATTTAAAACAAGCTTAAAATTAAACATTATAAGAGATAATCTATGTATGTTACATTTTTATTTTATTTTTTGTCAGATATGGCTTTAAGGTTTTTTCTGGTTATCATACGACTAGACACATTACCTAGACCGTCTGTTTTGGTGCTAGCCTTAGCGTGTCCGTTATCTGACCCCCCCTCGTTAGATACCGGTAGGTTTTTGTCGACTGCTGCACTGCCGCCGATGCCGCCGCCGTCGTCGGCCTTATCCGAGGAACCCAACTTACGCGCAATATGCCTGCGGTTGCGACGATATTTACGACCTACCTCGTCCTGCAGTATGTATGACCTAGGCTCGGGAGCCTTTTGTACTACTTTCATACATTTCTGCTGATTTCCGTCCCGTACAATCACCATATCATCCTCTTGTAAACGAGGGAGATTTTTGGATGAGCGATCATACCAATTCTTTTGTTTATTTTGTTGCAATAAAATAGCTTGATAATTCTTTTTCCTATCCACTTGCCCTTCCAGCAAAATCTTATGCACCGGCAGCCGAGTATTAAGTTTTCTGCCCATTAGAATCTCTGCCGGTGAGTCTACCTGATCCCTAGGCGTGGAACGGAAGTTTAACAAGCTCACATAATAATCATGTCCGGAATCTATACATTTTTTAAGTAAACTCTTGACCGTTCGAACAGCTCGTTCACTCTTGCCGTTTGATTGAGAGTACAATGGCGATGACGTAATGTGTCGTATCTCCCAGTTTTTAGTAAACATAGCAAATTCTTTCGATATGTATGCCGGCCCGTTATCGCTTATTAGCTCGCTAGGTATGCCGTACCTCGCGAATTGTTCTTTCATGGCTTTTATTACTGCCTTACTTGTTATTGAACCTAGTTCATTAACCTCAACAAAATTCGAAAAATAGTCTACCAATATTAAATAATATTTTTTCCGATATTCGAAAATGTCCGACGCTACTTTAGCCCACGGTATGCCAGGTATGTAATGAGGTATCATAGGCTCCTTGGGCGGCGCAGGAGCATGCAGGGCGCACGTGATGCAACTCTGTACCATGTTCTCTACGTCACGTGACATGCCCGGCCAGAACAATACCCCCCGCGCGCGCCTCTTACACCTGTCAATACCTAAATGACCCTCGTGAATGCGAATGAGCATTTCCTGTCGCAACGATTTAGGTATAAAAACACATTTTTCCTTGAGGATTATCCCATCGACATACTGTAATTCCTCCTGAAATGACCAATAGTCGCGAATTTTATCCTCTACTTCATACTTGGACCTGGGCCACCCGTCCTTAATCCGCCTCACTAACGATTGAGCTTCCTGATCTCTAGCCGTGTGTTCTTTTACTAAGGATAACTTTTCATCACTGAACTGTACCTGCTGTAGCATGAAACAAACCTGCGCTTCAACCTCCTCGTTCATTCGGTCATGCATTAACTCCGGTAACGCTGCACGTGATAACGTATCTGCTATATACATATACTTTCCCGGCGTATATACAACTTTTATATTATACCTTTGAATTCTGAGCATCATCCTCTGTAGGCGGGCAGGAACTGAATCCAAAGCTTTCTTGAATATTGATTCTAAAGGTTTATGGTCTGACTGTACTGTAATATCATTTCTACCAAATATGTATTGATGGAATCGTTCACATGCAAATACAATGGCTAGTAATTCCTTTTCTATTTGCGCGTATCTACCCTGTGTGTCCGTCAGAGTTAACGAAGCAAATTCTACCGGCCTCCCATTCTGTAACATTACCGCACCTAGCGCATGTGCGCTCGCATCTACCGACAGCGTTATAGGTATCTTGTGTGAATACAGTGATAACACGGGCGCAGAAGAGAGTTTTTCTTTGAGTAACCTGACCGCCTCTGCATGCTCCGTATCCCATAACCATTCTGAATTTCGCTTTAAAAGACCTCTCAAAACCGAGACCGACTGAGAATAATTGGGTATAAATTTTGAAAGGTAATTTACCATTCCTAAAAATCTTTCTAATGATTTTTTATCTTCAGGAGGCGGCATCTCGATGATTGCTTTTACTTTTTTATCATCCGGTCGCATGCCTCGTTCATCAAAAACATGTCCGAGGTATGTTATCTCCTTGACGCCAAACCTACATTTCTCTCGATTAACCCGAATGCCTACTTCTGTCGCGCGCATCATAAGAGCCCGTAAACGTCTGTCATGTTCCTCTTTAGAAGAACCCCAACATATAATATCATCAATAAAAGAGTCGGTTCCCTCTAAATCCTCTAAAAGTTGTCTTATCTTAGCGTGAAACATCTCCGGAGCGCAATTAATGCCATAAGGTAATCTTAAAAACTGATACCTAGAAAATGGCGTAGAAAATGTACAGAGGTCGGCACTTTCTTCGTCTAATTTCATCATCCAAAACCCACAGCGCGCGTCCAGTATACTAAACCATTTTGCGCCCTGTAACTTAGCTGCTATTTCACTCACGGTAGGTAACGAAAAATGTGCCCTTTTTACCGCCGCATTCAATACCCGCGCGTCTAAACATACCCGTATATCGCCGTTCTTTTTCGCCGCTATGACAATGGGGTTGACCCATTCCGTCGGTTGGTGAACCTTGCGCACTATGCCTATTTTTTCCATTCTGTCCAATTCCTCCTGTAGTTTATCTCGCAAACCCAACGGTACCTTACGTGCAGGGCAAATAACGGGCTGCACCGACTTATCAATTACAATTCTATGCACCCCCGGTAACTCACCAACCCCCTTGAACAGTTCCGAATATTCCTCCAATCCGTAACTAAGTGACTCAACCCTTTTAATGAATCCTAATTTCACACAGTCATCCCTACCTAATATATTCGGAACCTTAAGATTAACTACAGCGAATTTTAGTTCATAAATACAATTTTCTCTCAGAACCGACAGTGTTCCTTCACCTATAATTGGCAACTCATTTTTAGTATAGGAAAACACTTTAGAGCTGTATGGTTTTAAATCTTTATCCTGAAAACCCAGTCTGTAAAATTCACATTTTGACAAAATATTCAAATCGGCCCCACAATCTAATTTAAAATTGATACGCTTACCCCCAACATTAAGAGTCTCTATCCATTGAGTGTCCATCCGTCCAGAGCCCGTCTTCAACACGTTCACGTAAAGCACATCCTCATCGTCCGAGAAGAGGGACGTTGCTGAACTCGAGCTTACATTAATATCGTGCACTTTTTTACCTGACTTTTTGTCACACATTCTCGCAAAATGACCACGATTTTTACACAAAAAACACATCGCTACACTCGCGGGGCACCAGCCGCGCCCTTCGCACCGGCCACCTCCGCAACGCAAACACTGCTGGCCCGCCGCCGCCGTCGCCGCCGCTCGCCCTGCGCCGCCGCCGCCGCCGCCGCGGGCGGCGTCGCCCTGAGCGTCGCGGCGCGGCGCTCCTCGACTCGCGCTCCCGGCGCCTCCGCGACCACGTGCCTGCTGCCAAATTCCTCGCCCCGTCGTCCCAGCTAGCATGTCCACTTGCCCGTTTGTCTGTTGTCGATTAGCCTCTTCGATTTTATGTCCCTCTGATCGAGAAAGCTCGTCCGCCTCGCAAATTTGCACCGCTTTTGCCAAAGTCAGCTCATCTGTACGTAATAATCGATCTCGAACAACTTGATTAGAAATCCCGCAAATCATTCGGTCTCGTATGAGACCGTCGACGAGATGTTCGAACTCACAGTTTTTACTCAACACCTTTAACGCCGTGACAAACTGGCTTATGGACTCCCCTTCGATCTGGTTGCGTGAAAAAAATTTGAACCGGAACATAGCCACATTGCATTTTGTTCCAAAGTGCTCGTCAAACTTTAACTTCACGCTATTGAGATCTTCCGTCAACTCGGACTTAGCAAAGGTAAACGTCGAATATATTTCGTAACCTTCCGCCCCTATGAGGTTCACCAGCAAGCTCGCCTGAACATCCTTTGGTTCCTTGTTTACTCCTGAAGCTTTGAGAAATACTTGAAACTGTTTCCACCATCTTTGCCATGCGTCCGCGCGCGCCGCTGGACTGCCATCTATTTGCAATTCCGGCGGTGGCCGCGCGTGTTCCATATTTCTTCACGCTGAATCGACTTATTCAGCTCGATTACACACGATAAGTTCACCAAATCGTCACCACAACTATTATTTTCGCTATTTTTACTAGGACACCGCTGTCACCATGTAATAAAACAAGCTGGCTGAATGAACACTGGTTTATTTATTCATCACACTGTGGGTAGGTAGCCGGTGCTACCCACAACTAGTTAATTATACTACACAGTTGAGCACACATAATTTTAGATGCTTAGGTGTGTGAATTCAATGTTAATTAAAACATCAGAATTTTGCACATCATACCTATGTATGTACGTCTGTTATTAAATACTAGCGGACCTTCCCGGCTTCGCACGGTTTTAGTACGGATCCCTTACTTTTTTGAAAATATAATATAGCCTATGTTCACCGGGGAAAGTGTAGCTTTCCAACGGTGTAAAAATTTTCAAATCGGTCCAGTAGTTTCGAAGCCTATTCAATACAAACAAAAAATCAAACCTTTCCTCTTTATAATATTAGTTAAATATGAATAACATTATTGTAGTTCAAAATTGTTTGCTAGTTTCTTCTAAACTGGAAAAGTTAACTCAAAATCGTTTATTTGAGAAACTCCACATGTTCATGACAGGAAGAACAAAAAACATTAAACTTTAAAAAAGGTGTGTTGCACTGAAATGTTACTAGGACCAATATGTAACAAAATACCAGCTTAAAAATACTACATCTTCGAAAACTGACATTTGACTTGTTGGGGTTGCTCAATTAAAAACATAATTATCTAATTATATTAATAAATAAATAAAACTGACATTATGATAAGGCTAATAAAATATAATCATTACTAAAATTGCCTAGTAGAGTAACTTGTCTAGTAGACAAGTTGGTACTACTTACCTTAGTACCTACCTACATATTTATATTTTACCAAAAACAACCTCGGTCTGCCTTCCACTTGTGGTTCACGCCCAATAGGGTTCACATTGTGATACTAATATATACATAAGAACCTACTAATTAAGCCAATGTGATGACAACAATAAATAAATTGAGTATTGAGTATTTTCCAAATAATTTTTCGTCACAACTTTCGGTTATAATTTTATATAATCTTTGATAACAATCCTCAACTTGACAGCAAGCAGCTGGTACGACATAACATTTAAGGTATTGATTTAAGGGGGTAAAAAGGGGACTCCAACATCTCGTCTCCCAAGCCAACCTAACCTGAACTTGCACCACACCCTGCTAAAGTCAAAATATCAAACAATCTTCAATGATACCTTATTTAATTTAAAATTATTTTCCATTGGCAGAATGGGCGGAGGGCATCCTACACTACGTTTGCGAAATCGCAGTCTCAACTCTAAAACATCGCCTTAATTATTGGTAGTATCGATAACTAATATTATAAATTTGAAAGTAACTATGTCTGTCTGTGACCTTCTCACGCCATCGCCCTCTCATCTAGTAATATAGTATAACAAATATTCGTTTTCTGATTTAGGTAGGTATGTTAAAGCTAACTTTGGATCAACGATTCAATTAAACTACCGTAGTTTGCCAGCGGTCGATTCCCTCAAGGCCAAGATGGCAAGTCTTCTACATAATTGAGTTATCTCCCAAACTAGCGAGCTTATTGCCCGGGTCCACCATAAAAACCCGGTCACTGGATATCATTATGATTTTTGGCGTGTTTCTTGCGGAGCTCTATTCTATGACATTCTTCAAACACCAAGCGGACAAGAATGATTTATTTATAAATAATATTATGTCGGCGCAAAGACCTCAACTTAATATGGAAATCTAGTTTTGAAAGTTTATTTGAATATTTAACTAGTCACAGAATAGAGTTTGGTTGAAAAACATTGTAAACAGTCAAAGTCTTAGCTGCGCATAGACATCGCTAGCACTCGGAATCGTTTGACGCGTGACTAAGATTTGCTAAAAATACAGCCGTCGCGTCGGCTGGGCCAGAATTTATTATCCTCTCCTCCGTAGACCGAGACACGTTCTTGGTAGCTCCGTTGACTCGCTCACTGACACCAACCTGGAGGTGACGGCAACAACTCAGCTACCGCACCTGACCAAAAACCGACCCCGCCGGATGCGGGGACGAAGGATTCCCCGTTTCCGCACTTAGGTGCACTTGTGCACCTAGGCGTTACCTTCCTATCCTCTTCTAGATACATAGCTTACTATAATTTATCTATGTTCGATACAAAATAATGGCAATTGTTAAGCGAGCAGGTGCTTTTCATGTTTTACAATTGCTACTAAAGGGATTCGCGTTCAAGAAAAAGGTTTAAAATCGGAAAAAACAGCTGTATTTGGTTTCTAGATTGTTATGCAGATTAATCTAGCAATTTCACTGAACATAGTGTATATAAGTAAGTTTAACACTTGTTCCGAAAAATAAGTTTTTAAACATAATTATGTTAGTTGTGTATGTTATGTTTTAAAAAAAAACAAATAAGCCGATGAAATCGTCCGCTAATTGTACATAGCGGATGTAACTTTATCGAATGACAGTTTTCTTGACGAAGATATATGGTGGGTCCGATGGCACGACCGAAGGGTATTCTATAAGTGATTAACTTGCAGTGGAGCCTTCCTCTGATAATATTACAAAGCCGATATTTCTAGTCCAGTGGAGACATTGTGTAAACTGGGTCGGATGTCGGCAGTAGATAAATTTTAACGGATGTTTATCACCTACTATCGCGGTTCACTTGCCTTTGGTTAATAAAGAATGGTTCTGTCAGTAGCGTAGATTGAGTAGAGCTTGCATTAACATCCTAACAGCCCGTTGTTCGAACGCTGATAATCTCTCAATTCGACGGCGCGAACACGTCGGTAGGCATGCTATATCACCTGACATATGCTTATCAGGAGGAGCCCTGCGTTCAGCGGTCGACCATTAAAGGCATTTCACCAATTGTCGCTCTAGTCTTAAAATTTACTTATGAATAACATGTGCTCCTATGTATAAATTTCCGAAACAATGTAAATTGTTTGAGAAATAAATGAATTGAATTATTGAGGATGAGGAATGTGCGCACTAGGATGAAATTCACAATGATTCATTCCTAAAACGAACGCGTAAAAAAATGTGAAGAGACCTTTAGAAAAAGAGTTATTATAGAAAAACTATTGAGTATATACATATTTTCAAAATAAATTCATTTATTCATTTCAACCTTTGAATGAACTATGCCGGGCTTTATTTTATTAAATTATGCCGGATTTTCTTTCTGCGTATACCTAGTAGTAGTAGTTACCCTTCCTCATTTGTATAGGAAGTTGAGCGATTTGTTTGATCATATCTAACTAATCAATGACCAAACCATGTCCATGTCAACTACAAAAAATGAACAGCTTAGAAAAATTATAATCCTTAGGCTGATTTTTTGGTGGAGCAGCGGGAGCGGACTCCGCTGCAGTTTCCAATTTTGCTGCGCTACCATTACGTTATACGTTTTCTTTTATAACCTATTAAAAAATATGCCGATGCTCGCCGCTACAGCTGTTCATCATAAAAGCAGCTTTAAGCAAGAGGCGCTGTGTATCGTACTAGGTTTCATTATAATAATGATCTTGCAATATCTGTGAATTTTACCTTTGTCATTTAAAATAATATTTTCCGACTATCCAGTGTTTATTTATTATACGAGTACCTTATAATATAGTATTAATATCATGAGATTGACAAGGATGTAAATAGTAGAAGAATGCGAATGCTACGTTGCTATGATGCTACGGTGCTACGGTGCTAAGGTGCTACGGTGCTACGGTGTTACGGTGCTACGGAGCTACGGCGTCACTTTGCTACAGTGCCACGATGCTACGGTGCTACGGTGCTACGGTGCTACGGTGTTACGGTGCTACGGCGTCACTTTGCTACGGTGCCACGGTGCTACGATCCATGCTACGGCGTAGGTCATCAACCAGTGGTATAGGTTAGTAATAGTAAAACAATTACTAAAACCAATTCACGCGGACGAAGTCACGGGTAAAGCTAGTATTGATAATATTATAGACTTTTATTTCCGTTGACAACATTTAAAAAAAAAAACAAAGCTTAATTATGCCATCCTATTGACAGCATTTTAAATATTTTTTCTACAAAAAGTCTCTAAGTTTAATTTGCCTTGTAGCATCGGCCTTCTGGAGCCGTCTCCATTGGAGCGACCCTTGCGACCCTTGTCCAGTATGGCCGCAGGGTGATCCGTATGTCGTCGTCCTCTCATCCCGTCTTTGGACGCTGAATATGGCTGGTCTTGGTATATTCGAGAAGTGTAACTATTTGTTTTTTTTCTTTATCTATGTATATATTTATCAACGTGCCACCATCTATATTGTTCCTTCATATCCAGTTCATCCTAAGGTTGCCTGGAAGACATCGCTCTCAGCGATAAGATAAGATAAGGCCGCCCTTTATACTTCCTTTATTCTAATGTTTATTTCTGTATTGTTTTCTGTTTTTTTGTGGTATAATAAAGTGTTTTCTATCTATCTATCTATTATTATTGTGACTTTCTTACTACTTTTTTTTTAACTTTTCATTTGTATTTTGTTTCGTGGCATGAGCCCAGTCCAGACACATTTCCGGCGGTTAACGTGAATAAGTACCTTTGTCTTCGACTATGGTTTTCAATCTTGTATTTCTGTAATACTTTTAACGAAGGGATTGAAATATAATATTACCTAGTCCCAGTAGCACTTGCGAACGTCTGCCCATAACGATGCGGTTTCCACCCTAACATTTTCTTGTAATTCAAGATTTGTGTCTCATCATGCCATCAAATTAAAAGATTACAAGGAAAGAGGTCGAGCCCAGCGTGAAAGTTTTTATCCTTGGTTCCCTATTTTTATTTCTTCCTCTGGCTGAAGGAGTCACCTTCTGAAACGTTTATTCCGAATAAGAATTATTCACAAAAGGTCCTGCGAAGTGGGTTAGGCCTGGTTTACATCGTGTTAGATTTTTGTTCATTTGGTGCTTTCTTTGTAATAAAAGGTTAATTCTCCCATTGAAGAACTCGCGGTTAAATGAATAAAGGGTAAATAAAGGGGCTAACAGTCTTCGTGAATCCGTGGCTGAATGAAACCCACTTTTCAAAGGAAACTTTGATTAAGCAGCAAATCCTTACAAGTTTAACCGTTTTGTGGTCGACCCTGCTAAGATTAAAGAGGTTCTGAGATACTAAATAACTTGAACAGCCTTTGGTTTATTTAACTTGATAGTAGGTACAGTGAGCTGCATCAATAGGAACTCTTTCTAAGAAATATAATAATAACCGATAATAACTGTGTGTGGCTTACGCACTATATTAACTTTATTTATAATTAAAAAAACCCTAGGTAACGCTTCCATCGGATTACAGAAAATTTATTTTCTTAATATTTTTTTAAATCTTTAAACATTTCACTTATCTCAGAAAATCTTAAAGTTAAGTATGTTAAATAAAACTTCTAGCCACCAAACAATTTTTGGTACAAACTTTAAGAATACAGAAATAAAGCTAATTAAAAATCATGTAATGTAGAAGTTAGATTAATTAAAGCTAATTAAAGAATTAAAGCTAATTACAAATCATGTTATGTAGAAGTTAGATAATTAATAGTATAATTTTTAAATAACATTTATCGTAATAATAAATAAATAACAAAAGGTATTATTAGTAGTCCATAAGTATCTGTAATAATTTAATTATTAATAGGCAAATTTAATAACCGTTTTGATTAGATTTTTCCTTTATCGCAATAAGATTTGGATAAAAACAATCGAGACCAATGTCTCGAATACTCGAATTCGGTTGGCTCAACTCGAATGAAATCGGTCTCGATTATTCAAACCAAATTCGTATAAATAATACGTTTTATACTGAAATTAAATTCGCATATTACTGTAGAGTTTCTAAACTTTATATATTAGTAAATCCTTTTCTCAGAATAACTACTATAATTACCGCCAAAAACCATGGATTAAAGAACTTATCAGAGCGTATTTTAAAAACAGCCGCTAGAACAACAGCTGTCTTTATTTGACATTAACTCCTATAACCCTGCGAAATTAAGTAGACATAATATATTGCTTCGCGCTATTAGAACAATAGTATTTAGATTTTAGTCGGCTCACATTAATTAATTAACAATTTCTTAGTATTGGCTACTCAACGCTTGCGATGGAAAATTGCAAATGATGCTATCTGCGAGTAAGTCCAAAGAGTAAAATTATACTAGGGTTAGTTACTCTCGTATTTGATGGAATACAAGTATCCACAGACAAAAAAGGATTTGAATGATAGGAGACACACATGGAGTGTAGCCAAAATATGCGATAACTACGTCTCAATTTCTTATTCGTATTAGCACGCATGATTATAACCTTATAAAGAGTGATCCCTATAAGAAAGAGATATTTGCCGGGATCACTCTGCCCGCGAGCAAGACATGCCTACAGTGGGGATGAGTATCTATCCGCTAGGGTTTTCAGGATGCTGTTGTGGCTGTTCCGCACTCTGCGGATCAGGGATGCAGTTTTCCTCATGCAGTCAGACTAGGACGTGTTTTCTTGAGATAAAAAGTAGGTTATTATTCCAGGAGAACTACCTATACCAATGCAAAGTGTCTATCAATATGTCTAGTAGTTTATGCGTAGCCTTGACCCACACTTTTCGCGAACTTTTACTTATCTTTTATTATTAGGTTGTGGGTGGTTTCCCCCGATTGATAAAAGATTGATCGTTTTAACTTTCCTAAAAATATCTTATACGCAACCTCCACGACGACCTTGAAATCGAGGCAACGCAAATGGCCCTTAGAAAACTCGTTCTACACTATTAATCCATTTTACGAACTGTCTATTTGTGAATAGTGTTGAAAATTTACAACATTTTTTATACTTAATGATGAAATTTTATAAACAAAATTACGAACAGTCTTTATTATGAATGTTGAAATGTGTGTTGAAAATTTATAATAACATCAATATTTTTTTACTATTATGAAACTTTATAAATAAGTAATTTAGCTTATTGTCAGTGCGAGCTTGTATATGACACGGCATTACCACAGGACTAGTCAACGGACTTTTGTCTTTTTTGGAAAATGCCTAATTGCTGCATGGAAAACGTTCAGCGCTGCCACAGGTCCGGCGAAGACCGAAGTGCAGACATGACGTATCGCCGCTGCGTATGTGAAAAAGCGTCCATAGTGACGACCGATGTGGCACGACGGGCGAAACTCCGACAGCGACCCATGGTGAACAAAACCTTATATTTTCACAGCGAAAAAAATGTAAGTCTCTTGTACGTTTTTTTCGCTGTGATAATATACGGTTTACGCCAATTACATTTAATTTAGGTGTCTTTCTGCCGTCGTTGTTGTATTTATCGTAGAACTCGATACTGACTTCTGTAGGTCGTTTGATTGCGTTTGACGTGAAATATGACGTTGTACGAGATTCCACATATTAGCTCTACTGGAGCGACCGGCCCCTCTAAGCTTAACACCAAGCTTGACCGCCTAGTGAAGTACAGATTAGATTTCATAGGTATACGTTTTAGCAACAACGCCCTGAGGAGTTCTAAAAGGAGCTGGACACGCTTTGAAGCGAAGTGTAGTCGAGTTTTTGAAACAAATTCGATACACCTAATTCAAACAATTATGACCGACGGCCGCTGGGGCAAACGTGTTCTTGAGTGGAGTCCACGACTCGGTAAACGTAGTGTAGGACGCCCTCCGACCCGGTGGGATGACGACCTGCGAAAGATTGCAGGTAGATACTGGAAGCGGCAAGCTGAAGACAGGGCGCTATGGCGCTCATTGGGGCCTATGTCCAGCAGTGGACTGATATATGTAGGCTGATGATGAATTCAAACAATTTACCCCTTGTAACTCGTACATTACCGAGTTACATTACCAACATTGTACAAGGAAAAAATAAACCCTACTAATATTACCTACCATATTCTCACTTTAAGATTTAATCACTTATATTTCGTTCGTGTAGAAATAATTTAGTGTCGAAATCATTTTTCTTTTCATTCACAAGAGAGAGTAGTAAAATTACGATCAATACCTACGCAGTTCACTATCCTATCATTTATAAAGCAAAGCAATCGAACATTTTTGTATGATTCATGTTTTTTAAAGTAACAAAATAGATAGTTATTCCATGGGGATCGAGTATGACATTTAAACTTTTACGTTGCGAGGATAGGTCCACTTTATAAATAACAATATCAAAATTTCCGCTTGACCGGAAATCGATCAGAATTGAACCTTGAAAAGGGTTCTAAAACAAATTGATTCCTTTTACGCCTACAGACACGAAGGATTAGATTCGGTTTGGGTACAGTCAGCTTCTTAAACAAAACACATGAAGTGTATTAAGGTTGTCACATACATATACATACAATAAAATTAAGAAATATGTTAAATTAAATAATTTCATTAGAAAGTCAGAAAAAAAAATTAGGAAACAAAAACATCTCCTCAATATTGCTAAATTGAGCAAAGAAAAATCGAAATGTAACTTACAAGTGGAATTGGACTCCTGCTATAGTTTATTAGGGCGTAATTCTAAAGATATAAACTATATGTCTGAAGAAATAGTTAATTTAGAAAGGGCACTTCATGATGTAACATGTAAATATAAAGAAGCCCAAAAAGCTGCTAATGACCACAGTGTAAATAACGATAGTTTATATATTGAACTGCGGCATAGCTGCACTCAAACAGATCTAGAAACAGCAAATGCACAGGTTAACACTTTGACTAGAGTGAATGTAGTGCCCCCGTTACCACTCGTGTTACCAGCCGTGTCGCTGGCGGCGCCACCATCACCTTCGCATGAGGACTGCTGTGATAGCCCTAGTAAAAGAGTAAAGGAATTAAATCTAGACCCATACACCCGGAAAACTGTTATGTACTCAGATAAGTTGGGTGCTGGAATGGGTACTATACTGAGTGACTTACTTCTACAAAATGTAGTCAATAATTGCTATCCTAATTCTAATATAAATACAATCACTGATTATATTCAGCAAGATGACTCCCTGAATAAAAACACAACTCTAATTGTTCAGATAGGTGAAAGTTGTGTAAAGCGGTCACAGTTGATACGGCTAGTTCAAGTACTTCTAGGAAAGATAGAAAATGGACTAGGGAAACTTATTTTTTGCTCCTTCCCTTACTCAAAATCATTAACATCACAGCAAAATGAGAATATATGTAAAAATAACATGCTGATATACAATATGACATGTCGTCATAGTGACGTTTTAATTTTTGACACTAATAAATTTATTAGTAAAACTTTTTTAACTAGGGATACTATTTATCTGACTAAAAAAAGTAAATTGATTATTGCTAAATTGTTAGCATATAATATTTTTGATCCTGTTATAAGTATAACAACAGCCAAAAACTTGGCTATAACAAATGCTTCTATTGAGCATTGTAATTATTTTACAAACCAGACCTTGGAACTTATTCCAAGTCATTTAAATTAGAAATAGCGACAATAGAGGAAATCTCTAGCCCTATAAACATTATTACTATGAATTGTAATAAAAAATTAAGAAAACAAAATTGTAAAATAACTGGAAAGTTTACTAACTTGGTGCACCAAAATATTCAAGGAATTAGAAGTAAATTATTAGAATTAGAATTGTACATGAACTCATTTGATATTGATATCATCTGCCTCACAGAACATTGGCTGAAAAGCTATGAGCTCATGTTTAACTTCAGTAACCACCAGGTTGGTAGTTCTTTTTGCAGATCACATGCTATTCGTGGAGGCTCTTTAATATTACTAAATAAACTAATTAAATTCAAAGAACGTAAAGACATAGTATGCTTATCCATTGAAAGCCACATTGAAGTAGCATGTGTTGAGTTGGAGCATACTATTGTAGCAAGCGTATACAGCCCACCATCAGCTTCTTTTGAAATATTTGAAAAAAATATGGATGATATCTTATTTAAAATATCAAAATCAAATAAAAACCTTATAGTATGTGGAGACTTTAATATTGATCTTTTAGAAGTTTACTCCCTCAGTAGCAGATTAACAAATTTATTTAATTCTTATAATCTTAGGCCAACATTTATGGAACCTACTAGAATAACTGAAACATCAGCAAAATGTATAGATAATATATTTGTTCTCCAAAATGAAAAAATTGTCAGTCACAAAATTATAAGCCATTTAAAATCAGACCACTTAGGTCAATTAATTCAATTAAAACATCAAGTAAAAAATAATAATTGTAAAAAAATAATTAAGTACATTCCTGTGACCACAGATCGATTTGAACGGTTGAAATTGGATTGGGATTTTAAACC
Organism: Eupithecia dodoneata; assembly: GCA_947044415.1. Classification (NCBI taxonomy): domain Eukaryota; kingdom Metazoa; phylum Arthropoda; class Insecta; order Lepidoptera; family Geometridae; genus Eupithecia; species Eupithecia dodoneata. The sequence goes on from OX345665.1 coordinate 7,636,982, forward strand.
ATCACCTAACTACTCACTTAACAACCCAAATGAGTCGTATTGTAGTTTTTTTAATAAATTCACCAATGCGTTCAATTCAATATTCATACCCAAATCGATCTTGGTCTCAGAAAAACGTAGCTTTAGTGAGTGGGCAACAGTAGGTATACATAAGAGTAGACAAAAGTTGTATGAACTGTATAGTGAAAAGCAGTACAATTTTAGCCAGGAATTTAAAGAAAAAGTAAAAAATTACTCAAAAATATTTAGAAAAGTTTGTAATACAGCAAAATCAAATTATATTAGCTCGAAAATTAAAAATAGTGAAAATGTAATAAAATCAACTTGGAAAATAATTAATAGTGAGACTGGAAAGGTCAATACCTACATTAATGATTACAGTTTAAAGATTAATGATTGCTCCATCAAAAATGATGTTGAAGTAGCGCAAGCTTTTGAAAATTTTTTTACTGACATTCCAATCTCTACTACAAAGTGTCTGAACTCTTCTCAAATAATAGCTGAATCATTACTTAAAGAAAATGTACCTAAATGCGATATTAAATTTATTTTTACACATGTTGATGAAAATGATGTAAAAAAAGCCTTTAAACTTTTAAATATTAAAAAAACTGCAGATCTCTGGGGCATTTCCGTTAAAATTATTAAACCTTTAATTGATACGATTGCACCAGATCTAGCTTTTATATTTAATGAATCCATTGATTGTGGCATATTTCCTGATCTAATGAAACATAGTAAAATAATCCCATTGTTTAAATCGGGTATTAGGTCTGACCCCACTAACTTTAGACCAATATCAGTACTGCCTACATTCAGTAAAGTTTTTGAAAAACTGATTTTACACCAATTGCTTAGACATTTTAATGGCAATGACCTGCTACACTGTAAGCAATTTGGGTTTACTCGTGGCAGGTCAACTACTGATGCCGGTGTAGAGTTGGTATCGCATATTTTTGATGCTTGGGAGAAGTCGCAAGATGCTTTAGGCGTTTTTTGTGACTTGTCAAAAGCATTCGATTGCGTTCATCACGAAACATTAATCAGGAAACTACATCATTATGGAATAAGGGACAGCTCTTTGGATCTTCTTACATCTTACTTGAGTGATAGGATACAAAGAGTTGAAATTAATGGGAAACGATCTAAAGGGTCTGTGGTTTCAATGGGTGTACCGCAAGGCTCTATCTTGGGTCCTTTCCTATTTTTAGTTTATATTAACGACCTGCCTCATCTTGTAAAGAATGATCATGAGATTGTATTGTTTGCTGATGATACTTCATTAATTTTTAAAATGAATCGACAAAAAACAAATTTCGACGATGTAAATACTGCAATCTCAAAGGTAGTCCATTGGTTTAGTATCAATAATCTTTTGCTTAATGAAACAAAAACAAAATGTATAAGATTTATTCTACCTAATGTAAAACAAGTTAAGGCTGATGTAAACGTAAAAGGAGAAACGGTAGAAATTGTAGACAATACCGTATTCTTAGGAATAACCTTAGATAGTAAACTTCAATGGGGCCCACACATAGATAAGCTATCGAAGAGACTTAGTTCTGCAGCATATGCAGTTAAAAAAATCCGTCACCTTACAGACGTTGATACTTCTAGACTAGTCTATTTCAGCTACTTCCATAGTATTATGTCTTATGGCATACTATTGTGGGGGAACGCTGCAGATATAAACACCGTTTTTGTGTTGCAGAAGAGGGCTGTTCGTGCGATCTATAATATGGGTCCCAGAGAATCCCTACGTAATAAATTCAAAGAAATAAACATAATGACAGTACCATGTCAATATATTTATGAAAACTTGTTGTACACTCATAAAAACATCGATCGATTCAATAAAAAAAGCGATATACATAATGTAAATACTAGAAATAAGAATAAACTCGCTGTTCCCACAACTAGACTACATAAGATAAGTGCATCTTTTAAAGGGCAATGTATACGCTTCTACAACAAAACTCCAAGTGAGTTGCAAAAATTATCAATAAATAAATTTAAAAAAATTGTGAAGCATATTCTTTTTAAAAAGGCTTATTACAAAATATCAGATTATCTAGAAGATAAAAAAGCTTGGAACGAGTTTTGCTCCAACTCAAAATCTAACAACTTACAGATAAGCAAATCTATGTACTAGACACATAAGTTGTGAACATACTGGTGGTTTCTTCTCACTTCTTCCACTGGTGGACAAAAAATTGAAGTGAACATCAATATAATAATGAATAGTATAAAATATGACTTGTCTAAGTGCTTATTTGTAAGCCTAAGGAAATAAACTTTCATTTCATTTCATTTCATTTCATAGCCTGCACCGTTACAACCGCCTTCGTGTCAAATCGTATTGACTACATGCCATCCACGCAATGACAGCTAGCAGCTGTCATTGCGTGGATGGCATGTAGTCAACACGGAAGCTCGCTGTTCAAGCACGCTCATCAAAAAGTAATACATAAAACTTGCTTGAAGCGAACGGTTTTTGCTACATATATTATTATACGATATATTAACTTTTGAAAACACTAAAAAAATCATTGTAAATATCCCGTTTTAAATTACTTTTAAAACGGGTATTTACAATGATTTTTTTAGTGTTTTCAAAAGTTTTATATGCGACTATAGCCCGCGGGCCACTAAATTGAAGCAAGGCGTCAACCAACGAGTGGTTAGCCTGCAGCAAGCTCGCTTATTTCATGTTGGTTGCTGTTTTATGCTGTCAGTATAAAATGTATCTAAAGATTTCCAGGTTGCCCATAAGTATTTAATTACCCTTAAGTATTTAATTACCCTTACGGACAGTGTGCGGTCACCACTACTTGAAGAGGACGCGTGCTTGTGGGTGTTGTGCCGAAGCGGTGTTGAAGCGGTGTGGTCTATGTATGCGACTACCAGTTAAAATATTGGTCAATTGATCATTTATTAAAAAGGTTTCTGTATTCTGTATGTTGAATAAATTTTGTAAAATGTTCATTTAATTTGTTTGGTTTTCCCCTTTCCTGTGTTAATATTTATTTAATGGATTACTAAAATATGTAAAAAATTACATTTACGGTGGTAGTATTTATGGATAAAATAATATTTATGAAAAGTACGAAATATGTACAAACGTTTGTAAGAACTACTAACAGGGGTCATCATCATCATCAGCCTATGTTAGTCCACCGCTGGATATAGGCCTCCCCCAATGAACGCCAATCATTTATATATTATATTATATCTTAATTATAATACGTTTATTTAACTTAAATTACAGATTTCTTTATCCAACAGTACAGTTAGAGAAAATCCTTTACAAAATTACTTTTCGATTGAGATAAACGCACATTTACAAAGATTTGGGATGTCGCTCCGCTTTTTAATACGGTTTGTTTGTTTTGTACGTTTTGCGTATGTAAAAGAAATGTATGAATGCTGAAGGGAAAGAGAATGTGGTATGTTAAAAAATCGCATTAGCTCGCTGTACATTTGAAGGCAACGAAGAAATAAATTAACTTTGATAACGTCATCGTTACAAATTAGCTGTTCACAATTTGCTTCGGCTATAAGTAAATTTGTATTACACAAACAAAAACAGAGACATCGGGCTAGCTAGTACGTAAACCGCTTTAGGTTAGGGTGTTAGATAAAGTTGAGTAGGGATGGCCTAGAGTTGACGCTCAGGATTATCTGACGCTTTGTTGTGGGCGTTACATTAAAGTCCAGTCATTTTTATGGGAATAGTGTCTGAATAGTTTAGTTTTCCTTCTAAGCCAGCAGTCAAGTTGTTTTGCCGGAAGACCAGCGTTGGTTGCTAGCATGCTAGTCATCCAACTCATGCTGAGGCAAAGACATTTTGTTACTGACCTTGGACTTACACACTTACCAACACGTTTCCTCTTAGATTAAGTTTATTATGTTCTGTGTAAGTCTTATAACAAATAAATTCATTTTATTTTTTCATTTCATTTTAATTTTGTCAATTGACTAATACTCAGTAAGTATTTCAACACTGCATTTATGTGAATTACCATGTTATTTTGATAATGTTATTCAAAATAACATGATTATCAATAAATCAAATCTTTATTATATCAACCTGTTCTGGTGTCTTTTTCGAGATCATCTGAGAACCAAGTTAATTTTGGATTCGAATAAAATTGACATCGAAAGAAAAGGTTTTATACCTGAAATAGCTAAAAAACATAATAGATAATCACATTATTGTAAACCAGAAGACAAATAAACCAACTAAACAAGAAATAAATGAACAGTGAGGTACAATCGTCTTATCATTCAAAGCGATTTCTTCCATACCAAGTAGTTATATCTACGAGATAGAGATGCAAAAAGGTCTAGGTTTGTGAAACAGAAACCGAAAGAAATTGCTTGATTCAAATTAATATACGGACCATCTCTAGTAAAGTTACGGAAGCCACTTGCCACTCGTTACTCGCTTCTGCACATCTGCGCCCTATCTTACGACCCTGGGTAGCGCCACATCATATTGAAATATTAGCACTCACTAACAAACACATTATCAGGCCCGAAAAGGGTTAGGTAACGCCAAGTTTAAATTAGTTTGGACAGGTGACTGCTTTGTCTAAAAGTTTTTGTATTGGGGAGATAATAGAAACTTTGGCAGGTAGAGAACATACTTTTTCGGTAATTTTCTCCCTGAACGTATTATTATTGTTTTAACACAATACGATGCCAAAATAATGAATGCACTTTCACGTAACTTACATTTGATTGGTACTGTAGAGATCCAGCATTGCCAAGTCTATAATTATCTATGGATACCATTATAATTCTACAGAAAACAGAGTTGTGTTTGTTATTTAATTCTTGTCTTGTGAATAGCCGTCCTAATACGATATGAACGACATTCAATAAATACGAAACATGTCGATTGTAGTAGAGTTTTCTTACCATCCTAACCTCCTAAAATATTGGTGAATCAGTAAAGGCATAACCATAGGATGTCTATGTCTTTACTGATTCACCAATATTTAACCAAAAAGCATCGCCTAATAATTGTATTTCCCTCTTTGTTTGTAGCACGTAGGTAATAAAGTATTTTTTTTATTGCTTGAAATATGATAAAAAGATCCAAGGGTTTCCGGCTATCGCTTTCCGGTCGCCCAGAGGAAGCCATGTGCGAGCCCTTTACATGTTTTATGAAATAATCTTACCCGTTTGACCATCCCAAATTGCGGAGATAATATAATTCTTTTGTTTTTATTACAACAAAATTATTAAAGGAAGAGGCTTTTAGAGGCTTGTTATTATTGTTTATTTTATCGTAAAAGTTAACTGCACTGCGGCAAGCAGCTTCTATATATTTCTACTGTAAAAACAAAAAGAGAAAGAATTCAAAATTACTGGTAGTCGAGTGAATATAGAAATTTTTGCTATGGAGAAAGTTGCATAAAATTCATGTGGAAAAATATGTTAGAGAACTGTTACATATGTATCATTATGAATCCGCGGTTTTGGATGGGATATTAGTCATTACATTTTCCAGAGAGTTTTTAATTTTTTTTTCTCATTATTATTTATTATATAATCTTATAAAATCATATTTTACTGGACTATTGTTTGCATGTCGATTTCAGGGAACAACAACGGCACCGATAACTGGAAAATTAATTTTCCCTCAAAATGTTCTGTCCTAGACACAATACTGACGAGACAATACTCACATAATTAAAGAAAAAGCCAACATCAATAAGCCCGAATTATTTCAAGGGCTCTTTAAGTAAACCTCTTGATTTTAGCATCATCAGGGAGTTCAAATTAAATAATTTTCCGAGCCAACATTCAGCCCGGCTGTGTTCATTCGCAATCTGTTCAAACATCGCCCGAGAGGGGAATAGAATGGTGATTATCCTTAGTATTTACTTTCACTGGCCTTAATATAATTCAGATTGTACCCAAAGTTCAAGCTCCTATTGTCGATCGCATTGTTAGTGAGCTTGTTGGAGGCACACGAGCAAATTGGATGTGCCAGGATTATGAATTCTAGGAATGTCACGAACATCTTGTACCTTGAAATTGGACGACTTATTGGATTTCTCCTAGACTTATTTAGATAGATTTTTGTATTTCACGAATGAAACGACACGAAAAAAAGAATATTTCTTTTCGCTCAAGTTTTGTGTATAAACATACAAATATCAATGTACGCAATTAGAGTTGAGTTTCTAAATTATATTTACTCCTAAAGTAATATAATTGAAACTCAAAGCAAGCAAACCATTATTATGTTTTTAGGTACCTAAATATTGTAATTAAATTAACTTTATACGTGTAACTTTATAACAATAAAATATACATTATGTTTTCACAAAGTAGAAACAGAGTCGGCATTCGGAAAAATAAACAAACAATATTGGTTGTTTTGTGAGCATCGGCTAACAAACTTTTTATCAGACCACAGTTCTCTTTCATATCCTCCGAATAATACCCGGAAGTATGTTTCCTAATATATATTTTTTTAAATCATATTGTATTTCGTTAAATATGCCAGTCCTATCATAACCTAAGTTTATTGTTTATGATTCTGTATAATATTTGCATTGTATGTATAAGTGTTATTTAAAGTATTGTACCGTGTTTTTTCCCCTTTTCTTATTTACTTTTATAAACATGATCTTTGTCCAGCAGTGGGATAGTAACAGCTGTTAAAGATAGACTTTTTGTTTTTTTTACTCTAGACAAGGGAATAATATACACCGTTTACTCAAAAAGAAACGAATAAAAAACCAGATGAAGTAGTTTTCATTTAAATAATAATTAAATCGGCTTTGTTTTTGCAATAAGTAACATATAATTTTTTGTTTTTTATCGATAAATATATGTCGTGTATCCGCACATCTCGTTTGATCAAGGTTCGACAATACACATTGTATATTCTAGAGGTATATGTGTGTCTTTTGTTGTTATAAATTAATCTTTCTATTCTTATAAAAAAATACTCATACTGGTTTACTCTTGTGTGCCAAAAATAACGTAAAAAAAATCAATTCCGTGCCCAACGTGTATGCTAATATGAAAGCTGCAGCGATCACGAACTACCATTATTCATTCAGAAACACATTGCCAACGGATGGCCGGAATGGTTGCACGCTTCCGAAAGAGATGCTTGCGAATTCCGATCTGCGGTTTAAAGTTTATCACCACATTCAACGTTCGAGCTTAACCTACGTATGGACGATAAGCGGGTATTAACACATTCAATGTCTAGCCTCTGCTGGAAGGACCTGCGCGTCGTGATGGGCAGTGCATCGTGGGCCGTAAAAAAGTAAAGGCAATCTTTAACAATCCTGATACTTAATGCTATTTAGTTGCCAAAAAGTTGAATTCTTGAACGGAATTAATATATAAATAAAAATATCTCATCTCATATAATAAATAATAATACCCGACGCGACGGGCGCTATTAGATAAGCTTGCTCATTAGTTAGACTTGAGTTTGACCGCCCTTTGCAAGAAGATTTCAATTTACTTATTTGAACTTTGTAAAGATCCTACGCTAACGTATTATCTAGTTTATTGAAAATGTGACCTTTGAATTGTACGAAAAGGTAGACTTTGCACCCTCGTCACGGAATCTTAAGAAACATTCGCTTGCAGATTGAGTTAAATTATCTGAAGATCGATCTGTGACTATGCGGGCTAAGTTATCTTCAGAACGACGTTAGCGTGTACTGGCTGGACTGGGAGTATAATAGTAACGCGGAGAGAATTGATAGAGCAATTTGAAATACTTGCAACAAATCCTGTATTTTAACTTGTACCAGTTGGTTTTGCATATTTGACAAAGGTCCGCCTGCGACGACGGAGGTCGCGGGTTCGATTCCCGCCTCGGGACAATAGTGTGTCTACGATCTACAGATATTTGTTCCGGGTGTTCTGGTCGTTTTCTATGTACAATTAGAAAATATCTATCTTTGTAATGTATTGTATTATGTATATCAGTTATCTAATACCCATAACACAAGCTGTACGAAGTACAATGTAATGTGATTCTTATGTTAAACAGTTCTTACACCTTTCATTGTTTTCCCTTTTTCTAGTGGTCAAGATGTACAAAGTACAATGTAACTAGGGCGAAGGTACGTGCGAGAGCTAGTTCACTTCCTACAGTTCTAGCTCAGCAATGCCGTACGTGTAATACGTGCTCCTTATTATTATACGTGATTACTATGTTCCGTATTACATCTTCATGTTTACCTAAATCAATATAATAAACCAGTTGCGAACTATCATCGTTAGAGTCATCATTTCAGGCACCTTGGTAGCTCTGACACAAGCTCTGCTTAGCTTGGGGCTAGATAGTGCGGTGTGAATTGTCCAGCATTATTTATTTATATATATTCACCCTACGTACATGGAAAATAATATTCAATTTTTATAAGCAGACCAGCAGTGGGCGAAGATCGCCACTGACTGGGTCCCGGACGGACGACGGCCACGTGGAAGGCCTAGGCGGAGATGGCGGGATGAGCTCGACCTATACAATAAAGAGTGGGTTCTCCTTGCTGAGAACCGAGATGTGTGGAAGAAGAGGAGGGAGGCCTTTGCTCTGCAGTGGTACACCCCGGGCTAATATAATAAATAATAATATAATAAATAAGCAGTTACTTAACTACAACGGCTCGTACGGCATTTTCAGCAGAATAAATTAACGTGACTTCTCTCAAAGTAATAAGCGTCGCCTCGAGAATAGTCTAGTCTAGAATAAACGCCAAAACGTGAGCTTTTCTTTTCATGGTTTTCATTATTTTAGCGCGAATAAATGGGTTAATCCAGGCATCCCCTTTGCGACCTCACTCAGAATGAATCATTGTTATTCCAGCCGGCAAAGGTCTGCAAAGTGCTGCAAAATACCTGTTAGGTTTACCTACCTATGATTGTTTTAAAATATGGCTAATTTTTTTAAAATAAAGATGCTTTCCCACTGCAGCGCACGTTGTGCACGGCCACGCGGCGTATTTAAGCTGCGTGGGTTCGTTTGTTTGACAACGTGAGTCTACGTTTCCACTGCAGCACCCACAATACATGTTAATTATGACAAATTTATGACTATGTAAAACTGTAGCGCAGCTAAGCGCAGCACATTTTCGAGAAAACCACGCATGTCGAAATGTCGACATTAATCTTGTATTCGTGCGTAGCGTGTTCGTGGGTTGCATTATTACATACACTTTCTAGCAAAGCGAAGCTAGACACACGAGCGTAGCCTCTACGTGCGTAGCGATGGGACAGCGGCATAATGCGGTAGGAATGTACACAATCCGGCCCGACTGCGCAGAGAAAGTTGACGGAATTAAAAATTTTAGCTTACAATTGTAATTGGTTGATTACTATATAATTTTAATTTTGTTTGTATTTTTTTTTCAAATCACGACAATAGATTTATAAAAAAAAACTATATCTTCTTCTTTTGCTAAAGGTATGCCTTTTGATTGTCAGTCGAACTACCAACAACGAAAATAATTTAAAGGTTTTGCTTACTGCTGAGATAGTGAGAGATAAAATATGTATATCTTGGTCACTGTTTTTGAGCAGTCACCGTTTTCGAGCAAGAGTATTCGGAAACTCTTGTATAAAGTCCAAACCTGTTGTATATTTTTTTAAAGAGGGCATTGCCCGCCTGGATAGCCTTCATAAAATAAAAATGACTCTGCCTTCAGTGGGAAAGTGTACATCCCCTGGTGTAGATCGCGCTCATTGGGGGAGGCCTATGTCCAGCAGTGGACTAATATAGGCTTTAACTCAATCTGCAAGCGGGATGATGATGATGATGATGATCATTCCACGTGTGAGCTAAACCCGGTTTTGCTCACTGTTTTCGAGCAGCAAAGTCCCTGTTTTCGAGAGGGAGTCATGAAAAAATTATAATTTATCTCTGATGTTGTCAACCACTAATTGTTTCACGGAGAGCAAAAGGCACAGGCAATCACAGTGTTCTATTTACACAGCCAACTGCTCCTAGTGTTGCATTGTGTACGACAAAAGCAGCTAATGCCATTGTTTTAGGCAAGTGGCTCGTGGCGTGCAATTAAAATGAACCGCACGATTAATAATTTCATTGTATTATTGTATTAATTTATTTTATCCATCTTGTAACACGTAAATGCAGTTATTTGTAAGTGCATCTAGATAGATAGACAGATAGACAATACTTTTATTGCACACTTAAAAATAAAATAAAAACAAAATACAAAAATAAAACATATAAAAAGAAAACAAAAAATAAAATAAAAATAAAACAAATATGATAAAAATAAAAACAAAATACATATGTGTCAATTTAGCGGTCTTATTGCTCAAAAGTGATCTCTATTACACAACCGTGTATGTATAGGATCGTTGAATTGAAGATGGTGATCTGTGTCCATTATAGATCTATAGTGTGGGTCATCATAATGTGCACTTGCTTGAAAGAGTGCCTTTGAAGCAATGCCTTTATTTGGCTTGGAATATACTTGTAATATGAAGCAATTCGCGTGCCGCTAAAAAAGTGAACCGGTTTGAAACCAGGGCTTTCATAAAGTGCAAGTTAGTGAGAGTCATAAAAAGTGGATCGTTATCGACATTCGCGCGGTGGTGTTGACTGCACCATATGTTCCCTGGATATAGTTTGATACGCGAGATGAGCGGATAGCGGGCTTAATAAAATTTAAGATGGATCGTTTCACATTGCGTCATATTATATATTTTTTGTTTTGAAGCTTTTTTTACCATCTTCAAGGAATAAAACTAGCGAAAAGTTCTGTAGTATTATATTACACTAGTTTCTGCCCGTGGCTTCGCACGCATTGTTTCTATGGAAGCGTTTTAAGAGTCCGGTGACCCTCGCTTGCAAAAATCGCTCCGAATATAATATAATAAATATAAATATAATATATCGCTGTCCCTGTTTAACCCTTGCGCCGTGCCCCATGCGTGCGCGATAGCAATATTAGCCGTTCAAAATTTGGTTTGTTCCGTAATACCAAAAACTATGACTTAAAAGTTTTTGTATTCTTCACAAAGTATTGTTATTCTGTAGCTGACAATATAAGCTATGTTCCTTAATAAATAACACATACGATATTGATGTTTTTAATACGAAACAAATAGCAAGAAAACTGGTCCATTTTCGCATAAAAATGTGCAAAATGCGATTGGCTTATATTTAATTTTAGGTAGTATTTTGTAAAAAAACTATTTAGGAACCTAGATAAATACTATTGAAATACAAATAATACAATATTATAGTGGAAATGTGCTTGAATTGGAAATCATTTTGGTATTACGTTTGTATGAAGAATTCGTCCCTCCCGAGGCCTCTTAAGGTTATTTCTATCCCATGGGTACTGATTTATGCGAAAAAATTTAGCCTATATTTAATTCCGGGCCTGGAACTACCTGTATGCAAAATTTTATACGACGTACGAGTACTTAAATCCTTCAAATTGTGCTTCGGAAGTTAGTAATAATACCATCAACATGAGAAAACTCAACCCGATCGCTTATCGCACCTTTCATAACTTTGGCAGAACCTTTTATTTTGGGTCCGGGAGGCGTAATATCTTTGGAATGGATTTTTAACACGATTTTAACTGGGAGGTAGTCAAATTAGTATACGTAGTAAAATTGAATTTAACAGGAAAATCTACACGATAGGTTATTGTCAATTAATGACTTTTTTGGTACATTCTATTTGTCATATGGTATTGAAATTCATGGATACGTGAATAAATTTTGAACACAAAACGCGAATTTGCTGCATTATAGCTTTTCTTTTAATCTTCTCTTAGAACTAGTATTTACAATTGAAACAGTTGAGCAAACTGCATACTCTAGCAAACCGTCTAGAGGATAAACTAATCCATATAAATACCTACCAGTCACCAGATCTCAGTCACGCGTCCTTTCGACCAGACGCTCGGATAAGTACATGAAATCTCGAAGCCTACGAGCGACTACGCATTTGCCCCCCTTGTCGAGGCCTCGACAAGGGGGGCAAATGCGTAGTATCGGTCGAGACCTGTATATTTGCGGCTCTTGAGAACCTTGCTCAAATGTGACGTCGTACCAACTCGGATGTTCTCGGAAGATGAAGGCGCAAGTATGTCGACGTAGCCTCCCACACTATTTTCTGGATTACCCAAAATCACTACATAGTATAAAACAAAGGTGCTTCCCGCTGCCTGTCCCTATGTATGCTTAGATCTTTAAAACTACGCAACGGATTTCGATGCGGCTTTTTAATAGATAGAGTTATTCAAGAGGAAGGTTTATAAACTATTTGACATATAGATTTCCATGCGGGTGAAGACGCGGGACGCATCTAGTAATATAAATTAATACTGTTGAATTATGACAATTCTTTCACAAAACTTCAAAGTAGAAGATAAAAATAAATGATTTAACGAATTATCACCGAAGTAAAAATTGGATGATAATGATTCGGAAACGGCGTGGAATTTATTCAACCGCGTCCCAGATAGCAGGACCGAGGTCATTACGATAGGATGATATCTTTTTAAATATCCAGCAATTGTATTTGACTTTGTCTTGGAAAATGTTTGAAAAATCGTCTAAACTTGTAAATAACTTTTAAGTATCTACATTTCTAAATATTCTTGAAATCTTATCTGATTACCTATTCATTGATTGTTATTTGACAGATCAAAGAAAACATTATTTTAAAAGTTTTGCTTTAAAACAAATAATTGGGACTTTAATTTAACGAATAGTGCAAAATATAGTATAGTATAGAATAGAATAGAAAGACTTATTAAAAAATACTTATTTGAAGTAAGATTTATTCATAACAATTTAAATTAACAAAAAAAGACACACATATAGAATAGGTACATGTAGAGAGTTGTTACAAAAAGGCTCTAACTCAGCATAATGCTAGCTAAGCTCCGTAATTGACTTAGCCAGCGCTGGTCTTCCGTTACAGCCCGTACAGGTGACGTCGTAGTAGAACTATAAAGTAATTTAAACAACAAAAAGTATCTTGCAACCTCTACCACTTTCTCTACTTATTCTATATCTTATATATCTTTGATATTCTGATTATGGACGTTCGCTTCTAATTACTTTTCTTTAACATGCAGAAACAGTTCAGTTTCTTTCGAAGTCGTTTCTGACCGCGGCTTTTCATGTGCTATTCTGCTTTTCTATGTAATCGTTTTAAGGTTAGTTCTTCCTTCTACTCGACCTGATAAAGGTTAAGAAGGTATGGGATAAAAAGTAACTTATGGATTATTCCAGTTACATAAACCTATGATTTTTTTTAACCCATTCCGTTTAATAGTTTAAGCTTGAAGAAGTAACTAATATAATTAATAATATAATATATATGTATAATAAATAGCTAATATAAAATTGACAACCTCTGTGGCGCGGTGTGTACGATCTGCAGATATATGTGTTCCGGGTGTTCTGGTCGTTTTCTATGTATAATAAAAAATATTTATCTATGTATTATGTATATCAGTTATCTAGTACCCATAACACAAGCTTTGCTTATCATGGGGCTAGATAATGCTGTGTGGATTGTCCAGCATTATTTATTTATTTATTATAAATCCATCCAAACTTTCGCATTTATTATAATATTAGTGTGACAGCGTCAAGTGTGATGTCTTAGCATCCTACGCTCTTTTGTAACACTGAAAAATATATAGCGTACGACTCTGTATAGATAATTAGATTCTGTTTCGTCCGTTTTTCAGATATTGTGGTGGATGAAAAAGAAAGAGATGCACATGACATCGCCATTGTGGTCGCAGTCCACCCAAATAGCAGAGAACCCTCTCCGTTCTCGGATATACGGAATTTTTCATAAAGAAATGCCTTCAGGTTGCCAATTTCAGCCAAATCCGCTGCCAGCACCGTGCGGCATTTAATTATGCAAAGCCGCGCCATATTCACCCGAGCATTTGTATATGACATTAAAGTTTCCGTCATGAGTAAACATACACGGACGATGGTGACATCAAACCCCAGATTTCCCGCCGCTAAATATGTATGAGATCATAATATATACCAACAATATAAGAGAAAGCAAAGCTTCTTAGTCCAAACGCTACGATTAGACAAACGGATTTTGATATGGAAGGGTTATGCAATATGCCCTTCGGTCTTCGGTTTTTGCAGATAACCGAAGACAGAGCAATAAGCGTTATATAACTGGTAATAAGGCTAAGATTTTGGTAGCAGGGCTCTGACTTGCAATGGAAAATGTTTCAATTAAATATGGACAGGTTTCTTTGCAGTTGCTATCAAGTATACAGTTGTTGTTTTCTATTAATAAAACTCTTGCTGATAAATAAAGTACTCGTACAATTTAAATGCATTAGATTATACGATTACGGAACAAGATGAAAAAGATAATAACATCGGTCACAGACATTTAAAAAAGGTTACTTTCTACGTCAGTTCGGGCCAGCAAAGACATATGTAATCAATCTGAATACTTAGTTTCTACTTAAACCCAATGTCATCAAGTAATGCAGCAGGTGATCGTTTTATAAAACCGTAAGTTACAATAATAGCCACGCAACGTCGCCGCGAGCACTTATTCGTCTTCGCGTTTCTCTAGCACTTGCAAACAGCTTTCGGTCCTCATATCCATTTGTCTTCACTTCTGCTCAGTGGTCGCAACTCTTTCCTAATAGGGTACTAGCTAAACTTAAGGGCTCGACACTCCAATAAAATATACCGTGCAATGGGTCGTGACGTGTGAATTATACCTTTGAAAGGGATTTTTTCTATTGGAAAAGATGCTTCGTCGATCGGTTGGATTAATAGGAAATGCGATTTCGAAGGTGCTGAGCTGATGTAGAAAGTTAGTAAACTTTTTGTTAATGTCTGTGACCGACATAACTTTTTAATCTCTTTCCGTACTCGTATAATTTAATGAATTTAAGTTTTTTTACTAGCAAGAACAGCAATTTTGTTGTAAGAAAACAACTGATAGCAAGTGAAAAGAAACCTGTCTACTTTTAACTGAACAATTTTTAATCGGAAGTAATTTAGAACAAAGAAATCGTAAATAAATTTAAAAAATTCAAATGCACTCTGTTTTTTGTAAATGAACTCGTATTTGTTAATTAATGAATTTATTCTCTATGGCGCTCAGATAAAGAAAAAAATATGTTTGGGTGAATGAAAAACTACGATCCATTATTGTGTAATAGAAGAACAAAGACAAACATCCGTAAACTCTTTGTTCTGGTCCTTTGTGTTACCCGCTAATGGCCGAATGATATCTATCTACCTATAAAATGGATACTTTATCTGAGCAAAATATTTTTGTTTTACGGACTGAAAAACGGTTTATTTAGATAATAGCAGGGTAGGTTAATCAAGCTTGGATTATACTTAATCTAAGCTTGATTAACCTACCCTAGAAAAAACTATAGTAGAAAACACTGTTACCTACTGGTAAAAGTGTTTTCTACTATAGTTTTTTCTTTTGTTTTTTTAATTGTAAGTTCACTATGTTAATAAAAAAATATTCCGAACAGCAATAATTTCTATCTATGCTTT
Organism: Eupithecia dodoneata; assembly: GCA_947044415.1. Classification (NCBI taxonomy): domain Eukaryota; kingdom Metazoa; phylum Arthropoda; class Insecta; order Lepidoptera; family Geometridae; genus Eupithecia; species Eupithecia dodoneata. Next base: position 7,652,537 of record OX345665.1, read on the forward strand.
ATAGGCTGTAGAAACAGAGTTGTTTATTTTACCACTTTCAAAGCTACGTAAAGGTTGTAGAATTTTCCCCATCATTAAGTACCTACTCGTAATTATTGCCACCAATAGTAACAACCGACTGTAAACACAAAATTTGCAAATTTTGCATTGCAAATCCGCAATGAATATAGACCAAGTATTTTAAGGGAAGCCTTATTTACATTTTTGTAATAGTCATTTAATATATGTAGGTGCGCTCTAGTTCGGGAAGTTCGAAATATTTTTGTACAATCGCGATCGAAAGTAGCTTAGCAACTCGAGTGTGTAACAAAATTTATACTTAAGAGCGTTTATTGGTAAAATGCGCAGAAACAGTACTTTTCAAAGCCGTTTATATCATGAACCACTTATCTTATAGTATATGTTATTTACTAATAATTTTAGGAAGTTTTAGTGTCCAAATAGTTTGACTATAAAATATTTCGATTAATATAGTATGTACGCGTTCTATCAAGATAACTTGTGAGAGGTTTTCATAATTTCCCTTTCAGCATCAGTTTCGAAGCTCAAAATAATAGAAAATACTGACATATCTAATTAAGAAAAAAATATAACCTACTGATGAGATCCTTGGCTAAAAAATTAATTAGATAGATGTTTGGTTTTGGTATCCTATGAGAAATTAAAATTCAAAAAATGTGAAATATTACGAATGTTTCACAGTTTTAAATGATGTTTTTACCGATATACCTTATTTAATTTAATATAATAATAGCCTACCAATAAAGCGGAGCATCTTTTTTAAAATCATACATTTAAAATTTTTATGATTTTGTTGCTATTATTTTTCTATAAATATTTTAAAACTACTATAAAACGCTGCGCGAAAATCAGTCCGCCGCGAGCCACTCTAGAGTGTGGTCACGTCGCTTATTAAATATTTATAGAAAAATAATAGCAACAAAATCATAACTTTTCAATTTCAATTTTGGTGTACCTAATGCAAAATCACTCTAGTATTTTTAAATTAAAAATAAATAAGTTTACGACCACACCAGCTGTGAAGCAATTTTCAGCTATAGTACAATTTAGAAACTTCCAAGTTATTGTCATAAATAATTCAAGAGATTCAATTGCCGATTTTCAAGCGCTCGCTACGTAAATATGTTGATAACTTTGTTGGAAGAGGAATAACATTTTTGGGTAATAAAACTTGAGGTGTCTTTTAAAAGAGGTTGTTACGAAACAGAATGAAGTTTCAGAACAGAAGATAATATAATTATGTATGAAAAAGTTTATTCATCAATATCATCATCGTCATCAGCCTATAGCAGTCCACTGCTGGACATAGGCCTCCCCCAATGAGCACCATAGCGCCCTGTTTTCAGCTTGCCGCATCTAGCTATCTACCTGCAGTCTTTCGCAGGTCGTCATCTCACCTGGTCGGAGGGCGTCGTACACAACGTTTACCGAGTCGTGGTCACCCGTCGGTTCTTCGCGAGATATGGCCGGCCCACTGCCACTTCAGCTTGCTAATTCTTTGTGCTATGTTGATTACCTTGGTTCTCTGTCGGATGTATTCATTACGAATCCTATCCTTCAGAGAAACTCCGACCATAGCTCTTTCCATAGCTCGCTGAGCGACTTTGAACTGGTGGACCAGCCCTATCGTGAGTGTCCACGTCTCAGCCCCGTAGGTAATTTTATTTATTTATTTATTTAAACTTTATTGCACTATTAAAGGTACAAAGGGTGGGCTTAATGCTTAATGGTAATAAGGGGCAGGACGCACTAAAAAAAAAAGAAAAGAAAAAACCTCATTATAATTTTTTTAATACGAGACCTGTATGAGTTTTGAATCATAATTTGTCAATGTGCAGCTTCCTTCTGGTCAATTCATAGTTTATATTGTCAGTTTATTATCTATACTAATATTATAAAGTTTGATTTTTTGTTTGTTTGTTTGTAATGAATAGGCTCCGAAACTACGATTTGAAAAATTGTTTCACCGTTGGGAAGATGCACTATCCCCGGTGAACATAGGCTATATTATATTTTCAAAAACGTTAGGGATCCGTACTAAAACCGTGCGAAGCCGGGAAGCTCCGCTTGTTAATTATAATTTTATTCACGAAATGAGCAGTGGCTCTTTTTAGCGTGTGTCAGATTTTCTGAGGTAGTTATAAAAACCTTCCGGAAGAGCCGCTTATCAAATTGTAAGCCTGTGTCGAGAAGAAATATTATTCGCCCTCGGCAAGGGTGCTGATAAAATCAACCCGCTAGTCGCAGAAAAAATGATAAATTATGGTCGTGTATTAGATCTCATGATAAAATATTGTATTAACATTTATTCGGTTATGGAGAAAAATAATAAAACTGCACGTGAACCGTGGAATTTTATTGTCCGACGGAACTTTTGATAGCTCTTTTTGCTTTCGACAAGTTATGCTATCTATTGTCATAATAATGCAATGGTTTGAGTTTGGCCCCTGGTTTTTCTGTCCATAGCAGTAGATCTTTAAGAGCCTTATCACGGCGGTTTGCGAGCGATTACAAATCGAGATGAGTGCAATAGCGAATAACGTCGCTTTGAAATCGCTTGCAAATCGCTCTCGAGCACTCGTATCGTTATGAAATCGCTCGCTAATTTCCATTGTGATAAGGTTCAAAGGCAACCCCTCCTTTGAAACGTATCCTATTAATTATTGTTCAATAGCTAAAATTACGCAACGCCAGGTTTTTTTATGCTAATGAAATTTACCGTCAGATATTCGGATTCATTCCGAAAATTACCAGGATAAACATCGAAAAGGCTTTTGTACCGACACAGGTAAAAATCAAACAGATTGATCATAATATCTTGATGAGATATCAGGCTTTGATGGCTGCTATATCCCTTCCGCAACTTAAGAACACAGCAACCATTTTGGATAATTAAAGAGTGCCGTTGAGGGCACTAAACAGCACTATGCACGTGTTATATAAACAATAATTTACGTTGAAACTACATCAGTAAGTAGATAATACGTTTTTATAATTTAATTTATACCTTACCTTCCTGGAAACTACTTCGGCTACACTAAAATTAGGGTCAGCCTGACCCTCAAAGCATAATCCAGCTTACAATTTGCTTTTAGACAAGAAAACTGAATTCAAATGATTTTTTGCTGGGTAAATCAACACTATTTAGTCACGGCCAAAATATACCTTGTTGTTTCTCACGAAGCTATGTACTCGTATACGCAGCGTATGAAGCGCCGTGACGTAGTGAATTCGTTGCCAACGACGTACAATAAATAAATAAATGTATGTAACTTTTACGGCTCGCTTGTCCTCTGAAAATTATTTAGGTACCTACGAGTACGCCTATTGTTCGTCGTTTTTTAAGAGGGCGCAGTGCACGCCGTTTTGGGAAAGGATAGAAACTGATTCAAGGAACTACTAATCAAAAGTCATTTTAATAGACCGCACGGTTCTTGAGGTCTCACAAAATTATACGCGAAATAGTGCATTTTCATGTTTATTATCGACCGACGACCGATGTGGCGGCGACCCATGTGGCGCGGTGGGCGAAGGTCCGCCTGCGACGCAGGATGTTGCGGGTTCGATTCCCGCCTCGGAACAATTGTGTGTACGATCTGCAGATATTTGTTCCGGGTGTTCTGGTTGTTTTTCTATGTATAATTAAAAATATCTATCTATGTATGTAATATATTGTATTATGTATATCAGTTATCTAGTACCCATAACACAAGCTCTGCTTACCATGGGGCTATATAATGCTGTGTGAATTGTCCAGCATTATTTATTTTATTATCGTAATATTTTTTCTCAATCGTGTTTACACGTTGGAGGTAAATTTTGTATTATATGCAATTCGTTGACCACTGGGATCTACGTGTTACTATGTACTATGTTAGTTAAGTATTATTTTTTATAGCAAATTTGTTTAGTAAATACAGCAATGCAGTATCTATATAGCGGAAATCACATCTATGTATGTATGTATAGGCAGTATACATACATACATACGGATGGAGTCTCACTGCGACTCAGCCAGTCGCAAGCTGCGCCCCGGAGATCGTCAGTTAGTCAGCTTTCTGAGCAAGGCTGTATTGTGCGAGTATTACGTACACCTCATGGATTCTAATGTTGTTTTGAATCGTTATTACTTTGATCGTTCCACCCTGTTTGCATCCTTACGCTTTACTAGTACCCCCGTAATTAAGCACCCGGTCCCAAAGGGTTAAACGTTGTGAATACCTCACTGCATTATTAATAAACGCAGGCAGCACATACGAGTAAGCTCATACATAATTAATAAATATACTTACGTTTACTTGAAACATTGTGCAATTTTCATGTGGAAAACAGAGCTTGGGCAATTCAGCGAGGTATGTATGGCATAGCATGGTATAGTAAGCGTTTATTAAAGACTTAGGTTCAGCCTATAGGGTTATTGATAAGTCACTGAAACTGTGTGAATTGCAGGTACCCCTATATATATATGCTGAATAAATGTTTGGTGTTTGAAGGGCCCTCAATTAGGTATACTGAGCTATAACAGTCCACTGATGGACATTGGCCTCCCCCAATGAGCGCCATAGCGCCCTGTCTTCAGCAACAAATAGGTACTGAAGATGTAATATTTACTATATTAAACTACTATAAAACTTTAGGACCAAAGTCCGGTGAGAATTAATTAATGAATTAATGAATTAACTCTTTATTGTACTTAAAACTATAAAATAACACCTTCTATCTAAACATTACATATTAAAAGTACAATAGGCGGCCTTATCGCTGACAGCGATTTCTCCCAGGCAACCTAGGGATGGAGAAGAATGGTGGGTGTTGGAGACATTCCGATCGCAACTCTTCTAATCTTTGTGCGGTGTGGGTCGAACGTTAGCGTGAAGCAGCAGTGGGATGGAGCAATTGAACAGTCTCGGTAGTTTCATGGCTTAGATCTGACGGAATTGTCTGGCCAGAAGGAAACTATATATTGCATTCATTTATTATTTTAAAAAAAAGTGGATGACGCCAGCACTGGTCCACCAGACACACTTACCAGCAACGTTTTCTGGGACAACTTTCGCTTTTCCTGGATTCAACCACAGTAATGAGCATTTCCGATTATATGTAGTACAAGATTAATGGTTATTGTAAAGGTTGTGTAATGAAACACAGTAATCAAAGCGTGTTTGTTGGTGTGCGTCACTCAATTCATGTGGAAACCATTTTACGAGATTTTTCACTTTCCATTATGTTGTTATTAAAAAGTAGTTCATCAAAAATTAATGTTTAATTACTCAAACCAAGCCTGCCGCTTACTTTGGCGTGGTTTGCGATGGCTCCACTTCCACGGTCACTTTTCTTCGTTGTCTGCTAGGGTCTCCGGCCAGTCACGGGATTTGTTCTGTAGGACAACACTTTTGTTATTAATATTTCCATAACGAATGAATGTTTGAACCAAAAACGTACCGTGTTTTCTTTCACAGTAGCTTCCCCATACACGGATTAATAATGTGAGTAATTATTCGAGCTGATTCTGCAGCGATGGTGCCACGGTGGAACTCCTATTCGTAAATAATAATATATTTAAAGTTTTCCACTTTGTGAATAGAACGATGTAAAAAAAAACAAATTGCGTGAAAATAAATGAATCACTAAATTCGAAACACAAATATTGTACATAAGCCTTATTAAGTTCGAGTTTAGAATTCCTTGCGAAACGCCAGATGTTTGAGATCAAAGTAGCAAGTCTGACAAAACGCGTTTGTTTGAAATAATTTGACAGGATGTGACCCTGATATTTCTTTTTGTACTAAGCATAGTTATTCTAAAGCCGTAGTTACGCTAAAGCCCTGTAATCGAATCGACAGTTGAGTGTCGACGAAAATGGACAAATTAATGTCAGAAATCGAGTGTACTAAATGTTTATCGCTCTCAGATTTTCTCCAAGGCCGCAATAAATCACATTTCAAGAGGTCTAGGTTCCGAATAATATTTTATCGGAAATTTTATGACAGCTGTTTGAAAAATTTACTACTGAAAATATTGCGATAAAGTTGTTTTATCGAGGATTCAGAAATGCTATCATTAATACGTTGTTTTGGTGATATGTTCTCTACTTAAAGACGTACGACAGGTAACATTAAGGATCAAGACCCAATGCAACCATAGCCGCGGGCAAAAACGGGTTACAGGAAAACTCACAAAATTGAACCAGAAAAGTCGTAGTACATTCGCTCGTCTCATCATAAAAGCGCATGTTTATAAGGACATGTGTACTCGTCCCACATGTCCTCGGAACGAGCCGAGGAGAGTCCATTGTTGACGACAAAGAGGCTAGGCTTTAGAAATCTACCACAGAGCTTGATGTAGACGCGGTTTGCAGTTATTTCTAAAAAACTTTGCAGGCATTCGTTATACATTTTTAAATCCATATGTGAAAGCTGGTTATTCTCCAAAATATATACAAAAATATAGATAAAAATTAAACGAGAGAATTTAAAACAAAGGCGAGCTTAACCCTAAGAATTCTCTTCCAGCAAACCTTATTGCTAGAGAGACATGATCATGATCAAGAAACATCACATGTTTGATTTCTATTAGCCCCATTGATGAGATACCACAGCTACTGCCACGTTCCTTTTCAATTTTTAAGATAAAAATATTTACCTATAGGGTAGGTTCATTAATTAAACATTTTAATAACATGAATATGCTTTTATAATGAGAACTTCTAAGTTTATTACGACTTTCAAAGAGCAATGAGGTTCTCTACGTGTTCCGTTTGAACACTCCGATACTTACCAAGAAGTCTAACAAAAACTGAACTCTTTACAGCGAAGTTACACCGTACAAGCCGTACATTCTAATTACTATCGTCAAAGTTAATTACATTCATTAAATTAAACGGTATCATTTGGTACCGTTATAATGAAATGCTCATTTTGGGAAGCGAGCTCTCTTCCCTTAAGAGTTCAAATTCTAATTATGAGACAGTTTCTGGTAAAACGTAACGTTTCTTTTATTTTAAACGGGGAAAAGCGTTTTGTTTCAAAAACCTGTTCATAATTAAATTAATTTAACTTTGAATATTAATAACCGACGGGGAAAATTCATACAGCACAATGCTGAGTGAAGGCCATATTTGCCATGAACACTGCTACGCACAATCATTTGTAATATAGGTAGTAATAATTTGCGTAGTTTAAGTTTGTTGTGTATAGTAGTTTTAAGGTGAATAAAAATATTTTCTTTCTTTCTTTCTTTCATACATATCTTAGTATGAATTTTCGCTGTCGGTCGTCTCAAGCAAGCAAATTTAGTGATAATAATCCATAAAAGTAGTCTCTATTATATTTATTAACCGCCACATTTGTGTACATATTTTGTGTTTTTATCTTGTTTGTTGTATTTTTAATTGTGCATATGTATCTATCTATCTTACTATATTTATTGCAAACATATAGGTACGAAGTGAGAGGTAGTCACTTCTACCGACCAAATTAATAAAGAAATAGAAACATGGTACTTTTCACTTTTCTGAGAGGAGCAACCTATTTCCTAGCTCTATACGCTCAGTTTACACTTAGACTTAATTAAGCCTCTGTGGAGTTCCCACCTGAGAAAACCTAATTCAAGGTGCTAATACTTGCAGCCACAATGTAGAAACAGTGGTGCAACTGACCTGTATAGGACTTATTGCGACTAGAATAAGTGAGAAATTTATAAATTTTATTGTAAATCAATTAATTTCATAGAATCCTAAACTTCAATTGATATAGAGATGTTTAAGCATAGGTTTATAATTATAAGCACATGTATAAACAAACTTTCGGCAAATAAAATGACATACAATGTGCTCTGATACTTGCACTTGTACTAGACTAGAAAATAGTAACATATTGACGACCGATGTGGCGCGGTGGACGAAGGTCCGCCTGTGACGCAGGAGGTTGCGGGTTCGATTCCCGCCTCGGAACAATTGTGTGCACGATCTGCAGATATTTGTTCCGGGTGTTCTGGTCGTTTTCTATGTAAGTACTATAATAAAAAATATCTATCTATGTAATGTATTGTATTATGTATATCAGTTATCTAGTACCCATAACACAAGCTCTGCTTACCATGGGGCTAGATAATGCTGTGTGAATTGTCCAGCATTATTTATTTATTTATTTATAATATTAAGTAGATATTTTTGATTTCACACGTGACGGGGTCAGATCATCGAGACGTGACGGTGCACGCACATTTATTCTAGAATTTATTTAATGCAAATATATATATATTAATAGGTGCAAGCACGGCGGCACAGCGACGCGCCATGACGGGGAGTTTTCGTATTATGTTAATAAAATTTGTACCTTTTTGCGTAGTAAATAAAGTTCTATTTTGGACCAAAGTATGCGCAGCGTCGCGTTACTTCGTGTCTCGGAGTGACCCTAAGAACTGAGACAGTTTAATCGAGAGAACTGTCATCGTCTTCTGTTTAGAATAATTTCCTTTGTTTATATTTTGTGACACCTTCCTAGTTCGCTGTTATTCAAAGTTTTGAATAACAGCGAACTAGGATGCGGATATGCATTCTGCCGCTTATCTAAATCCGTACTTTTTTCGTGAGAGTTAGTAACTCTCATGTTAGGTAAATTATATAATTTTTCAAAAAGTTAAATTTTCCAGTCAACCTCAATCAAAAGTTTAACTTATGGCGAAAATGCAAAAATTGTGATGCCGGTACAAAGAAAATCAGAGTGACAAATGATACGGATTACAAGCACTTAGGTAATTATTATTTATATCTACCATAAAACTGAAACTTTTTGCAGACCTCCATAAATTATTCAGCGGCTAAAGATATTTCTCCCCTGCTTGTCTTGTAAAGAGTACCGTAAAATTGCAAGACTTTGCGTACCTGCTTACTTTGCTACACAAGCAATAGCTTCGTTCACTTTTCAAGAAACAAAAGACGGCGCACCAAGCCATCTTCTGTTTTCTGAGCTAAGATGCAAATAGGAAAACATGTAGACGCGCTATAATAGCTAAATAGATAATTAGTTAAGGCACGCGTTTGTTAGAATGTAGAATTAATATCGTCTCCGTAAGCTAATGGGACTAATGACTGCACCTTTAAGTCTTGTTAGAGGAAAAGCGGATTAGCATCGTAAACATAGAGAAACCACTGAAGATGTTCCTCTGATTAAACACGAGAACCGACTACGCAAGAGCTTGTCTATGTGGAATTAGGTTCTGCATTCTCTTGGGAGTTATATTCTGACGAAGAAGTTTGCCTTCGGCGCCGAGGGTGCAAGATATGGCTTCAAAATGTAATATAGACGATTCACAGCGCTAGCAATTTTTTAATAAGAACTGGTGCATCTCTATGAATATCTTGGCTAACAAACATTTTTCTTAATATTCTAGTAGTTTATTATGTATCTACCTACTACCTAAGTTTTAGACATTTCTATCTTTCGTAATTTTAAAGTCATGAAAAGAAAAACGAAATACCAGCCCCATATTTATTCGTTTTGACTGCAAAATGGAGCAAGGTTTTTTTGTATCGAATTTCAATCGACAAACGAAAAAACTAACCGATTTATAAGTCATCTCAAAAAGCGGTTCGTTTTTGTTCGTTGTTTGTGTCCTAGATACTCAAAATCCACTTTAATATCCATTTAGAACGATACTACGAAATATTGACCGCAAACTGCTGCTTTTTGTTGAGACTATTAATAAAATACATGGTTTTTTATAACAATACTATTAACTAAACTAGCTGATCGCTTAGAAAATAACAATTTAAAGCACTCGCTCAGTAAAATAAATCTTTGAACTTATAACGTGTTAAGCTAGTAGTTATATACGTAGCTATTGAAGCACGTATCAGCGATTTAATTACGATGTTCTACGTCATCACTTTATGAGGATGCCAGTGCAAGTTCAACCAGTGAGCAGAATAATAATTTTGTGGTGGGATATAGAGATTTTCAGTGAACTCTTGGTAATGGCTGGTAATATGATTTTAAACGTGAGGAAATGAGGCGATATTTTGTTTAAATAAGTACAGGTTTGACCTTAGTTCAAAACAACAGGGTAAAGTCAAAAGTCAAGTAAAAGTAGACCTCATTCGTTGTTGGGACTCCGTATCCTTTGGTCAAAAACGTTACTTCTCACTATATAGTATAAAATAAAGTCGCTTCCCACTATCTGTCTGTCCCTATGTATGGTATGTAAGATCTTTAAAACTACGCAAGGGATTTTGATCCATTTTTTTTAAAATAGATAGATAGATAGATTCAAGAGAAAGGTTTATTTGAAACATAGATTCTCTTCGCGTTCGAAGCCGCAGGGTGCAGCTAGTTTTTGATAATCGCAATCAAGTAGGTAAGTATTTATTTATGTTGTCTGGTATTTTGATACTTCAACTTGAGCTTTAAAATACCTTCCTCAGTACCTAAATATTCCATAATTTTACACCTACAAGAAGATTATAGCTTTCTTTTTAAAGTCGCAAAAAGTTTGAAATCCTCTAAATGTTGCTTACATAATTCAAAACTTTTTTAATATAAGTTTTGGGTTAGCTTTACTTAACTCAATAAACTTAAGACAATAAACTTTTTTAATGCGTTTCTGCTGTTTATGCTACAGTCAGCGACAACAATCTTTTCTCATTTCCAAGATCTGTTTTAATACTTTTCGGAAAACGTCTCGTCTAGGTATAAACCTCTTTTGACAGGTTGAGGGTTTTCAGCGAATTATGTAATACGTTTCTTATTTTTTACTAGCTGCGCCTCGCGTCTTCGCACGCGTGGAAATCTATGTGACAAATGGTTTATAAACCTTCTTTTTGAATTACTCTATCCATAAAAAAACGCATCACCATCCGTTGCGTAGTTTTATTGATCTTAGGATACATAGGGATAGACAGACAGCAGGAAGCGACTTTGTTTTATAATGTAGTTCCTGCTCACACGCTACTTCTTCGCTGAGGAGTCAATATCTGAGCTGAAAACTCATATCTAATATATCAAGGGGTACGGGGTAAATTCAATTCCATATAATTTCACGCGTCGCGTTTCCTTTTCTATTTCGCTTCGAATTAAATCAAACCTTGTGTCTGCATCAACAAAATAAGGTTCAAGACATGAGACGAAGATAAGTACCTAATCTACAAATGTTACGAAAACCAGTCACCGGCTTATAACGGGCAGTAATTAATATTTAAAAGTTTGATTGTGAATAAAAAGGACTCCATAATGTACGTACGTACCTACGTACATTATTTAATAATAAATAACGCTTTACAATTCACACAGCATCATCTAGCCCCAAGATAAGCAGAGCTTGTGTTATGGGTACTAGATGACTGATAGACATAATACAATACATTACATAGACTTTTTTTATTATACATAGAAAACGACCAGAACACCCGTAACAAATTACTACATATCGTACACACTATTGTTCCGAGGCGGGAATCGAACCCACCCTCGCAACCTCCTGCCTCGCAGGCGGACCTTCGTCCACCGCGCCACATCGGTCGTCAAAAAAATTATTATGTCGATTATAGTTTTTTGAGTATCCTGAGGACACCAATCTCATTATATTCTGTACGATAGGAGACACTGTGTGTTTATATTACAATGCGCGTTTGTTTATGTGTGTGTTGTATATATTTGTGTGTGTGTGTGTGTGCGTGTGTGAGTGAGTGAGTGAAGTTCCGGAGGACGCCGCCGCCGCCTGTGTCATGTCGTGGTCCGGACAGCAGTAGCATTGAGCACATGTATTCTGTTGTCTACTGTGCCACAGAATAACTATATTATATAATACTATGTAACAAAGTATAAAATTAGGATGGCGTTGCTTGAGAGTGCTGAAAGTCTTTAAACAACAGTTTCCTAACTGTTGTTCCACATAATTTAAGTCTAGTTAGTCTCCTGACTAACTAGATTTACAGGACATCTAATCGTTGGAAGAACGTTTAATAATTACAATTCTCCAACAAGCTTTTCCCGGATAAAATAATATCTAAGTTTCAATAAGTCCATACTTGCTAAATCACATCTTGATGAAGTTTTGGTGATTTTGAGGGGTTTTTGGTAAAAAGCATGTTCACTCTTTTAAATAATAAACTTTCGCCTTTACTTTAGATCTATATTATACTATTGTAGGAAATTCTCTCATTACCTTATTTTTCCACCGCTAAAAATACTTCCGTCATTTGTAAGTCACCGCTATTGGGATATCCCATGTATTAACATGTCTCAAGACGTGGATGAGGTATCTTCAAATAACAGACGCGATCTGCAGAGCTTACTCTAAAGTACAGGGCTCACACACTGGGGCTGGAGTGGGTTTTGAATTACACCCGGATTTAGGGTAAGATTCTACAAGCGTACATAAGCGCTGTGTATATGTATATATATTTAAAATAAAAATAGAGAAAAATTAGAACAATTTTCCAATAATATTGGAAAATTGTTCTAATTTTTCTCTATTTTAACTAGAAAAACTTTTTTTTTTTCAAACTTTTAACTAGAAAACATCTAGTAAAATAACATATTATGTTATTTTACTAGATGTTTTCTAGTTATACGTAAAGCTAGATTTTGGGCAGCCAAGAAGGACGTGTGGATGTGACGCATTTATAACTGCCACTTTATATACTCTGGAAGTTATGAATGCGTCACACTAATATGAGAAAATTTGGAATGTTTGGGTGTAAGGATGTTTGTTACAAGAGCACGCCAAAACTGCTGAATGGGTCAGGATGAAGTTTTGCGTGCAGGGAGTTCTTGGCCTGGAATTGAACATAGGCTATTTTTAACTCATTTATTTTCCATGAAAATAGAAAAACCTTGAACCGTTTCCACAGAAACAACTCGTGCGAAGGCAGAAACTAGTTACAAATAAATAATTCTGGACAATTCCCATAGTGTCATCTAGCTCCTAAACTAAGTACCTACACATCAGAATTTGGGGGTTGCTATCAAATAATAAAAAACAAATTAGAACTTGAGCTAACAGCGCTGTTGAAAGGGGACATTACTTATCTGGATAAATCTCAAACGTCATTCAGTTCATCGACCGACTGATCTTTTGTTCCTCAAAAAAATCGTAGAACTAAAGAACCGCTTCACATCAATCAAGACGGGGAATATCCGGCAATATGTTCCGGAATATCCGGTATAATCCGGAGCGGGGCAGCAATTTGTCGACTAACCCTCAATGCGCGTGTCCGCACTGAAGTGGCTTGTCAAGACGTGACCACCAGACCTCCCTTATTTACTACGAGAAGGTAGGTCTTTTGTGTTTATTTATGCTTGCTTAACATACAAATAAGGTTTCATTTTCAGGACATTGGGAGCAGAAATAATGAGGTGTATTTGAAAACAGTTAAAATATCGCAACCGGCTCCCATTGCCTCATCGTAATCCGCCATTGGATTTTACCCATTGCCTGAGTATAGGCCTAGAGTTTATGCCCACCACAATGGTCCTGTGCAAGCCGTTGTTGCCCCGTGGACCGTGTAGGTATTAAATAAATTAAAATCAATTAAGCAATGAAGTATTAAAGTTATTATTAATGTCATTTTGACTAGGTATCGCGGACACATCCCGCTAAAATATAACTATGTATATAAATAATAATAATAAATAATGCTGGACAATCCACACAGCATTATCTAGGCCCATGGTAAGCAGAGCTTGTGTTATGGGTAGGTAACTGATATACATAATACAATACATTACATAGATAGATATTTTTTATTATACATAGAAAACGACCAGAACACCCGGAACAAATATCTGCAGATCGTACACACAATTGTTCCGAGGCGGGAATCGAACCCGCTACCTCCTGCGTCGCAGGCGGACCTTCGCCCACCGCGCCACATCGGTCGTCAAATAGTTATCTTGTTTGAATAAAGTAAACTTTATTCAGAAACGCGTCTTGTCTCTTGTTTTCGCTTGTGTCTTTTTGGATTGTTCTTCATAGTAATTGCTAAATGGTACCTATGTAGATACTAACGAAGCGGTATTACATTGGTACCTATTCTTGACATAGTTTTTATGAGAAAAAATATGAAAAAAACGAAGAATTAGTGTAGGTACATGACCCAAAATAGTAAAGTATTATTCTTGACTTGATTTCTTTGTTGAACTTTATTTATTTCGTTTGTGCTAAGCTATACCAATCTTAGTTACTAAGTTAGAGTCTAAATCATTATTATCTATGTACTTGACCAATAAGCGAACTTGGAGCGTGTTCAAACACTAGCATCTCGTGGGAACGCAGCTTCAGTACTGTAACTACTAACCTAAATCTAAGTAAAGTAATCGGCAGTAGATTCATTTCTATGATATTTGCTGATAATGCCTGTTCTCTAAATCAAAATCAAAAGTTTTTATTTCTATACGCTTACAAAAAAGCACTTAGAAAAGTCATATATTTATACTATTCATTATTACTTCTCAAATAAGATTATTTTAATGTTTACTTAAATTTTTTGTCCACCAGTGGAAGAAGTGAAAAAGAAACCACTAGTATGTTCATATAACTTATGTGTCTAAATACACAGACACTATATGTTACAAAATACTTTATTATAGCACACACAAAGTTACAAAAGTTTTCCTAAGATTGTAAAAATAAAAAAATAAAAAAAAATTAAAACAATTACTACAGTTGCGTTGAGATTTCTACCATAACAAGGAAGCTAGTTACCCTGTTCGAAACCACTCCAAGGGGTTTTGGAAAAAACCTTGAAATATAACCTTTCTAATGCTATTTCCATCGATAACTCTAACAGACGGGCTAAGAATCGACCAATCAGGGAGCGGGATTGTGACCCTTGGTTGGAAGAATTCATCAGTCTTGAAACGGCTAACCTTCGACCTCATAGAAAGGAAAATGGGTTAGGTAAAACTAACCATGGTACCGTACTTGTATGAACATAATTTGTTCAACCAAAAATCCTAACAATAAATTGATACAAAATCAAAAACCCCGGAATTTTGCTTACGACATTTTAACTATGGCAACATTTGAGTGTTTTTTTTTTCATAAAACATCTAAGCACAATATATACGTATGTATAAGCACCTCGAATAAGGTGTCACTTTTTTGACAAAAAATTCTTGACAGATATGGTTAATTCCTCTTGGTTCTTTGGTATTGGTTCTGCCTTTTCTTAAATTCATATAATTCTTTCCATCCAAAGGTTGCCTGGAAGAGATCGCTTCTAAGCTATAAGGCCGCCCATTGTACCTGTCGCATTTAATGTATTTTTGTAATGATTAATTTGATTATAGTGTACAATAAAGAATTTTTGTATTGTATTGTTATTTCATCCGTCGCTGGTATATCACTACATAGTATAAAACAAAGTCGCTTCCCGCTGTCTGCCCGTCCCTATGTAGTATAATCCGTATGCTTAACGGATTTTGATGCGATTCTTTTTGATAGATAGAGTGATTCAAGAGGCAGTTTTATATGTATGTATATGTACCTATATATCGAAAATCGTGCGAAGCCGGGGCGGGTCGCTAGTTAATATAATGTAGTTGTATTGTTTTAAGCATACCAGTTATCTAAAACATTGATTGGATTAAATTTATGTTAAACCAGAGTAAGTTATGTTTAAAGGCAGTTCAATCGACTCTTTTGTGGAAATCTCGTTTGTCGTCAGTTACCCGTTTTCGGAAAAGTGTAGCTCTGCAGGTTTCTTGAAATCTGAACATTTTAAAGACAGGTTTATCAGTAGAAATTCCGTAAATTGTGTACCATAGATAATGACCAAAATATAAAAACAATTTGACTGTGCATCAAATTTCTTTTATTTGCCTTGTCAACATCATCAGCATGAGTCTACAGCTGGACATAGCGCCTTGTCTCCGGCATCTAGAAGAACAAATAATCTTGAAATTAGAAAGCGAAAATATGGGCTCAGCCTAAATTGTGTGAAAAAGATTCGACACGAATGCCCTAGTAAATATTTCCCCTCTTGCCTTCTTTCGACCTAAAAGTCCAGGTAAATCAGATCCCCTGACATTTCGTTTTAGGTGGTAATCAATCAGCCTTTGTAGCGATTCGATCTTCGGAATCTTAAGGTCTTACCACGTTATAAATAAAAAAGGTTCGGCTTACATTACTGAGAATCTAAGGAGCTAAAGAATTTCTTTTGCGTCTGCCATTTTCTTTTGCGTTTCTGCTGTGTGCTTCTCGCATATTGTATACGCCATGCAACTTTGATGAAATAAAAACCTACCTTTTAAAACTTTGACTGCGATTTATTTTCGACGACTGCAATCTTTTTTTTAACCTAAAAAATTCGTGCTGCCGCTCTACACAGCGGTTGTGTTGCGCCGCACATGCGTTTCGTTCGAAAAATATTACGGCTGTGCTGAGTCACAAACATCTGTATTTTCTCAGCCGCTGCGCTAGTGTGGATTTACGCATATTAGACACTTGTACAAAACACATACCGTGTGATTTCAGCAGTCAAAGTGTTAATCAGACTCAATTTTCTACGACTCGATCTTGACCGCTACAGTTCTCAGTCAACAAATCCGGGAATTACTTACTCCGGCCAAATTGACATACAATCTCTGGATGTTCAGTGGCAGTTAACACATGGGGTTAATTAATTGAATTATGGCAAGAGGGGTAAGATATAAAAAAAAACTAATTTGTTACTACACCATTACATTAATAGTATGTAGGTGTACTAACAATTATGATGCACAACCAACATAAATAATTTTGAATTAAATTAACCCTTAAGGTAGCAGAGCATTTTTTCTAAAGTTTTGAAAGTTCTAAAGTTTTGAAGCTTTTCACTAAACTGTCAACGTCACCGTCACCTTGATTTTCATCATATGGCTTCAGCTTATAATTAATTATTACTTAAATATAAATATTGATAATGTATGGAATTCTTATTGCAATAATTATAAATAATATTTAAATACCAATTGTGCATGGAATGCAGCAATGTATGAAAAATCTTCATCGGTTACGGTATGCCTGACTAAAATAATAATATTATATAATACTAAAATACTTGACTATATTAACTACTGGTAGTACCTAGTAGTAGTAAATACCTACGATAGAGCTTCATGGAATAGGTAATTAGAGCGTGTCGCATGAACTTCACTTCGCCATTAGTCTGATCATGCTACCTTAGTTAAACTGATATGATGGATTACACTCAAAGAGGTGTAATTCAATTCTGAATTCCTTTCAGATTAAGGTAGGAATAAAAGTATTTCCTTTTCTTTGCATATTCCGATTTATAAGATTTTTTAAATCGATATTTATTGTGTCATTGACCAAATGAGAAACAAACCAAAAAAATATTTTTTGCACTATTTAATGTTTTGTTGCAAAGAATTCTTACGCTACGGAATATCTGGTAGCAATCAAATTAGAAGAAATGTAGAATTTAGTAGAGAAAGAAATGTGAAATTAGCCAGTTTTTCATATACAATTTATAACATTAAAGTTTACCTGGCATTGTTAAGGTTTCGATGAAAAGAAGTCGTAAAAAATCAGCGAAGTAAAAACATCCGCAAGCAACACAACAAAAGAGTAAATAAAGTGAACGAGTAAAGTGGTTTTATTTGTGCTCCTCTACAATTGTGCAGTTGTTTTGGACAACCGATCTAGCACAAATGAAGCTATTTAACTTTAGAATTTTGCTTCGTTCGTATGCCAAGCGTATGTCTTTGTTTCGTGCATTTTTCGTAATTCAATTCGTTCTTAGGTCATAAGTGGAACAGTGGAATGAGTCGTGTTCCAAACATGTGATAGGTAACTCGACTTTAAAAAATCGGCTCGGTCCTTTTTTTACCTTTTCCGCCAAAACTAAACTGATTATAGGGACGAAAATTACCTGTAACGCACTTTAAGCAAAATAACCTATACATTACGCGACATACAAACTAAAAACTGAATTTATTATGAGTTAATATCTCATACTGCCATTTAATCAGCATTTTCAAACAAATAATTTTGAAACGAGAATGATTATATAGAGTAAAGCCGCATTTTAAAGATAAATGATTCTGAGGCTCGTACTTAATAACCTACCTACTGTAAACTTAAACTTTGCGTCTCGGCATACAAATGTGCAATATCTGGCAAACAGAATGAGGATGTGGTAGCGACTCCAGATGCTACTCACTTGTTCTTGTGCTCCAAGAGCAACGAATAAACATGCGGGGTAGTCTTGGGGGCTGCCGATAGAAGTGAAAACTAACTAATTTTATATTTTATTTATACTGGGAAGCGCGCGGTGAACATGACGCGAGTTTCACGCATTTTGTTCACCCGAAAAGTACATACATAGTTAGGTAAGCTTTCAGTGACGAAGACGCGAGTTCCATGATTATTGTTCACACAAAATGAGCTCAATGCGCTTAAAGAAGTTTTCACTGAAAAAAAAACGGTGTGGCAACAACGGTTGCTGAGGTACAGACAGGGTTGGCATGATTAAAACAAGTTGTTTTAAAACACGTGTTTAAAACAGTTTGAAATAAAACTATGTTTTTTATTAAGTGTTTCAAAACACAGTTTAAAACAAGTTTTAAACGTTTAAAACATGAAGAAAAAAACAGGGTTTAAAACTACTTTTAATTGCAAATGAAAGTCTATAAATACCACAGACAGGCTGTGGTATTTATACACTGCATAGGTAACTCCCCGACAGTAAAGTCCCGTAGGGAAAGTCCCTATGTCGGCCGTCGAAAGAAAGTAATTCACTGGATTAGTGGGTAAGGTACCTATTCCCCGCTCTCTCTCTAGTTCTCTATCTACCTACAACACTACATACAAGGTTTATGTAAAGTGTTTTGTATTGATTAATAATATTTTTTAATAATTAGATTAGAGGTACTAAGATATGCAACAAAAGTAAATATTTATCGTTTTGTAAATTTTTACTAATGTGAATTAGGAAATCGTTTTGAAATGGATTATTTTATTATTCGCTATAATTGATTAGAAATATGATACCTTTGAGGTAAAGTAAAAAGTAAAAAAAAACAAAAAAACACTTGTTTTAAACATTTTGAACTGTTTGTTTTATAAAATATAAAAAAAACTGTTTTTTTTCCAACCCTGGGTACAGATACAGAGTATTTTCTTTTAAACTCCAAACACAGCTCTTGTAGTTCCAAAGATTTCTTGATATGTCAGTCAGTTTTGTAGCTTCTATAATTGTGTAAAGGTAAATTAAAAATTCATTGTTTGTTGAAAACACCAACTAGCCTTACAAGTACGACTATTAGGGCGTGTTCATCGTTCGCTGTTATACCAAATTTGGAAGAAAAATAAATGAAATGCAATTATTCTTTATTTCAGAAAAACAATACTTATTAAAATAAAAGCTTCAAAGAGATAAACGGAATCAAAAACTTACATTACAGAACTCTCTTTCGTCGATTAAATTCCGTTTAAAAATTCATCAAAGCAGACCCTGACTTCGTAGCTCGATGTAAACTAAACACAGCGTGAGAGCCTGACCACATGGTTTTATCCCGACTTTGGAGTTACGGACCGCTCGGTAGTGGCTTAGTAGAATAACTCACTTTTGCACTTATTACTTATTCACCACCTAATCGCAATCTTCAATTAGTAGGTGTCTTCTATATGTAATGGTTTAAATTTCTACATGTAGGTCGAGGCTGGCCGATTCTTAGCGACTCATCACACTCAGTCATGACTCGTTAAGAACTCATCAGAAGCGTCATTATGTGAGAACCAATCTGCCAGTAAATAACTGAGTTTTTTAACGTAAACGTGACGGCTGTATGTATTTTTTAAGTATTTTCGTCAACTTCTCCGTCAATTCACTATGGACAGACTTGGAAAATTCTTCGCTATTGTGTGAACGATTTCGAGGTTGTCCCATAAACAATTTAAACCGGCGGAGAAGTTTAGAATTTGTCCTGAAAAACGAAAAAAAATATTGTAAAATTTGAAGTCGCTTTTAGTTTTTTAAAAACAGTGAAATTATGAATACATTAAGAATTTCGGTTTACTTACTCTAGAAAAATATTAGCTATTTCCCCTTACAAAGCTGTAGGGTACGGTTAATTGGTGCCGAGTGTAATATAAATAAATAGTATTAATACTTTCAATGCAATAATAATTTCAGCAAACTCTCTAAATATTGGATGGTAGCTATCCATCTTTTCTGTTTTGGTGCCGTAGTAGATTATAATCGGTAATGAAATCAATTGATCCCTAAAAACCTTAAAAAGAAACCAAAAAAAGATTCCTTTTAAAATTGAATCAATGTTCGTTGCAAGTGACTTCGTTAAATAAAACGACTTTCCAGAGCAAATTACTGTTATATTTTAAAACGTCCATGAACGCGTAACTAGCTACATCAGAAGAAACTAAGATTGCTTTAAAATTTAAAAGAAAGTTAAACTTTGCACATTTTCATAGAAGTTCTCTTTTGACTTAATTAGGTCCAGCCAGTGAACTCGGTACAACGCGACCAGACCACGTTTTTACTACTCTAAGAAAAGAAAGCGTCATTTTCAGTCTGTGACTATATTTTTAGGGTTCCTTAATTCTCCAAAAAACTGTCTGCAGTAAAGACAGTTATTTCAGAATTCATGCATTTTAGAAGTTCATGCATTAAATCAAAAAACCAATAATGCTGGCAACGATTGTACTTCGACTGACGAGAACGTAGGCGCGAATTTCATAAAAAATATGGCAATTTAATCAAAGTTGTAACATAAGGTTGTGGAATGCACTACCAGAGTCCATTAGAAAAACTATATCCTTGCCTGTTTTTAAAGCTCACGTCAAGGAGTTTTTCCTGCCAAAAGAATGAATATTGGTACTTACTTTTTATTTATTTATGTATTTAAGTAGTGTATTATTTATTTTGGAATTTGTAATATTTATGATTTGTTTTTTAGTATTCTTATTTAGATAACCTGTGGTACACCCCCTGCCTTTTCTTAAATTCATATAATTCTTTCCATCCAAAGGTTGCCTGGAAGAGATCGCTTCTAAGCGATAAGGCCGCCCATTGTACCTGTCGCATTTAATGTATTTTTGTAATGATTAATCTGATTATGGTGTACAATAAAGAATTTTTGTATTGTATTGTATAAGGTTACAAAATTGTTTAAAAAAAATTTAAAATGCTTCAGAAATAAATATTTGTGGAACCTTTTACTCAATCTAAAACAGCGCCCTGTCGCTTTATTAAAAGTTAGAAATTCCCTGGCCATGGAAGTTTCTTCTAATAGCCAGACTTGCATTATTTCCTCAGAGTCTGGCGTCGTTTGAAATTAATTATGTATGAGATTGTCTTCCATTTTCTTCCTTCCTTCCCTGTTTCATAGAATGTAAGTATTTTATACAGTACGTAAGTATATTTTAAAGTTTATAGCAACCGTAAGACCTTCAAATTAAGACTATTCCCAATATCCACGTTCGAAGGCAAAAGTTGTAACTTTATTTCCTTAGGCTTACAAAATAAGCACTTAAACCAGTCAAATGTTATACTATCATCATCATCAGCCCATGTAAGTCCACTGCTGGACATAGGCCTCCCCAAATGAGCGCCATAGCGCCCTGTCTTCAACTTGACGCATCCAACATCTGCACGCAGTCCTTCGCAGGTCGTCATCCCACCTGGCCGGGGAGCGTCCTACACTACGTTTGCCTCGCGATCGGTTATACTACAAACAGCTTTAAATTGGTGTCAGAATAAATAAAGGATGTGTGGTATTTGATTTTCTCTTCATACATATATAGATACATATGTATGTATTAGCTTAGCATAACATTTAATTTCTTCCGTCGGTGCGGAACTGAGCGACATCTGGCCAAGCATTCCATATATATCATATATCAATCATTGATCATATAAGGAGTAAAAGGCTTTCTTGATATTATTTGATGTTGGCACTGATATGTCAATGTCCATTTATATGGAACAAATCAAATTTCCATCACACCACCACCAACATTTGGAGATGCTGGTGGAGTACGGGAAAGATTGTTTCATCCCATTGTCCACCGAGAGTGTGTGAGGTGAACATAAAACGAGCCCTGCGATGTATATCACATTTTTGCTAGAGAGCAAAAATGTGTTTACCTCGCAGGGCACATATGCTATGAATGCACTTTGCCATAGCTCTTCTACAGGGCGTGGGGCAATGCAAATCCTCTCGAGGTAATTTTGCGACATCACCAAGTTATGTACACTTTGTGAAACTTAGTGTAGCAATTTCAAAAAGCACAACTTGTTTTAAGATTCAGATGAAAGACGCAGAATAAATTTATCTGTTGCCGGGTCTATGTAGAACGATGCTTCTTGCAAACGTAACTAAGTTATTCAAATTAAAAGTATTTAGAGTTATAAGGTATGATGAAACGGCTATGGACACCGTTAGAGAAAATAATTATGCGAATGCTCCTAATAATTCGAAAAAAACCTGTATTTATATAGGCTTACAAAAAAATCGCTTAGAAATATTATCAAAACTACATCTTTCTGAAAGTTTTTGATGATGTACAAATTTTATACTTAGCTCTGCCTATATTAAGTTCACCAATTCACTATATAAACTCAAGTAGTAATGATAAATTGCGCTCATACAAGCTGCATTCAAAGTTTACAAGGAAAACACAAACGAGAAATTACTGCCATACAAGCTGTATTCAAAGTTTACATGGAAAGCACGGACCAGTAGTAACATAGCTTCGCTGAACAGCAGCCCGCCGTGATTTATACCAGCGATAATTAAATACAGGCCCAGCTAAGTGAACGCCACAATTTTCACGTACCCGACCGCTATTTAATTAGTTATGCTTTTGATTAACTATTTGACGATTTTATGGCAGATTAACATCAAAAGAACGTTTGAGAGGTGAACATTAATGAGAATGCGTTCCTTGAATGGAGACCTTTGCAGCAATCCTCCAAAATTATCCTTCATCCAATCATTTGTTGATGATTCTTTGTTAATTGCAATTGTATCTGCTTGGACACTTTTCTGCCAGTGACAAGTAATAGAAAATAATTGTAAAATATCTGAGTTATCAAATTTTGAACTTTGATACTTTCATTAGAGCCTAGTTTATTATCTAGCAGGGTGCACCACGTTTAGGTTAGGTTGGCTTAGGAAACGAGATGTTGGAGTCCCCCTTACACCCCCACTATGTTCTAGAATAATAGTTGGTATGACTGTCAGTAATCACGACAGACACCAATCATTCCCGAATAAAGGCAACGCAATAGATATCCGACCCCGACATTATCCATAATGTCAGCCAATTTATTTTCCCTTATTAGAAGCGAGTAATGCTTACTATTATGAGGGCACATCGTTGGCTTCCGATCAGAGTGGAACTTTGATTAGGGTTCAAAATTAATTTCCACAGAGACGAACTGATCCAATTTTGGGAATACTATCAAGTGGCCTGGGAACGTTTTAGGTGATCCCTGTCTATAATCGTCAGGGTAATGTATTGGATCTCCCCAGTAGGGAGACTGGTGAGGGCTTCCGATAATGACCGGCTGGGCACTTGAGTTACGAGACAGACCTCAATTCATGGACACAATTAAACGACCTATTAATAAATGGGTTTTGTCGGAAGTTTCACACCTCCTCGTTAGAGTTTCTATCAAGTTAAACAGTTGAATGACGTTGGTAGTTAAGTTCAAGCGGGTAACACGTATAATGAACGCTCACTATTGGTTATTTTTTACCACGCTTTTATTAGCTCCACCTGTATGTGTTTGTTTCTTTGTAACCGATTCCTTTGGACTCGATTTTGACTCACTTTGAACGGTCAGATTACATTTAAACTGAGTAAACTTATTAATAACCGATGACAATACAATAATATGAACTAAAAAATAGAAAATAAATAATAGTTAAAAAAAACTAAAAGACCACGCTTTTATAAATAAACCGAACTAAAAATTTGAAAATATTTTTTTAAATAATTCAAATTATGGATAAGAGTGATAAATAAAAGAAATTATTTTAATGTAAAAAAGCGTGAGGTGCATGGATTCCATCAAACCAAGAAGCATAGGTAATTTTGTCTGAAAACATGTGAACTTAAGATAGAGATGCCTCTTTATGCATTGTGAACCTTAACACTTTGACAGCGATTTTTTTTCGACGACTGCGATCTTTTTTTTAACATAAAAAATTCTTGCTGCCGCTCTACACAGCAGTTGTGTTGCGCCGCACATGCGTTTCGTTCGAAAATATTACGGCTGTGCTGAGTCACAAAGATCTGTATTTTCTGAGCCGCTGCGCTAGTGTGGATTTACGCATATTAGTCACTTGTAGAAAACACATACCGTGTGATTTCAGCACTCAAAGTGTTAAAAAGAATTCATAAGTGAATGAGGTGAATTTTATCTTATTTTATAGTCGACAAAGATGAAAGGACTGTATGTTTATGTTTACTGTACTGTTTACTACCTACTCGTAGAAAAAATCATGGTACTTTGTATGCCTATTTTTGAGAAAAATCTTTTATTATTATTATTTTGTATGACAACCGATGTTACTTGGCGGGAGAAGGTCCACATGCAACGCAGGAGGTTGCGGTTTCGATTCCCACCTTGGGACAAATGTATGTACGATCTGCAAATATTCGTTCCGGGTGTTCTGAGTATTTTCAACGTAGACCCCTCCCTCTCCTACATGTTTTTCTTTTTCCACGTTGTGTACCTCCGTTTCCAAGTAAATCCCGCAATAAATTCCCGAGACCATTTTCCTTCAATCTCTCCAGTTTTCCCAGCCAGCCTTCGAAAGACAATTAAAGAAAATAAAGTCAATTGTACAAAGTTTCGAGAGGTTTACAAACAACACTTATTGGTATGCATGAACGTATTATACAAAATTATGCGTTATACTGCCGTACATTAAGACTGGTCTTATGGTTGAATTACAAATAAGACCTTTGAGTATAACTGGCATTTCTTGTCGTATTTCAAACCGGTCACTTCGTTCCATTTAAGCCTTAGGATTAATATATATTGTCAGGTATTACATGGATATCGCATAGCGTGTAGAGATAAGCAAATCCTGGGTCGGACCTAACATTATTGTTCAGTTTTTTCGAGCCATTATAGTAAAAACCACAATAGCAGCCCTGTGTCGTCATCCACCTGGTCGGAGGGCGTCCTACACTACGTTTACCGAGTCGTGGTCTCCACCCAAGAACACGTTTGCCCCAGCGGCTGTCGTCGGTTCTTCGCGAGATATGGCCGGCCCACTGCCACTTCAGTTTGCTAATTCTTAGACCTATGTCGATAACTTTGGTTCTCTGTCGGATGTATTCGTTTCGAATCCTATCCTTCAGAGAAACTCCGAGCATGGCTCTTTCCATAGCTCGCTGAGCGACTTTGAACTGGTGGACCAACCCTATCGTGAGTGTTCACGTCTCAGCACGGCAAACGTGTGTAGGACGCCCTCCGACCAGGTGGGATGACGACCTGCGAAAGACTGCAGGTAGATGCTGGATGCGTCAAGCTGAAGACAGGGCGCTATGGCGCTCATTGGGGAAGCCTATGTCCAGCAGTGGAATAATATAGGCTGATGATGATGATGAAGTAAAATGTAAGGTTCTGTAATTAATAAAGGCTCTAATTTGCTTGTCTATAAAACAATATCAGTGCTACTTTAATAAGATTTTACCTACATCGTTAAGTAATTTAAATTATGATAATAAGGTTTACCTACACTTGGAGTTGATTAATTTGTAAAATTAACTCAACCGTGTTGAGTTGTTTCAATTTAATCAGATATGCGGAGGAATTTAAGGCTTAGGTTTTCATAAATCAACAGAAGCCCCTTTTATTGTTTTACCAAATAAAATATATTTTACGTGAAGGGTTGTTCAGTCTAAAGGAATTTATTTGTTCATTTGACCTTTCAAAGATACCAAATTTTGAAAATGGAAAATTAAAGGCCGTAAACCTAATTCGTTGAATGTAAGTGACATTCATAATGAATTCGTCAAACTATGGAAGTATTTATTGTAAAAAATATGAATCCATCAAATTCTGGCTGTATTTGATGCTGGTCCGGCCTTGCAATACACGCGCATGAGTTACAAACGCTTGTGCACCATTTTTATTGATATTCAAGGAGATATAGCTTAACACTTTGAGTGCTGAAATCACACGGTATGTGTTTTCTACAAGTGACTAATATGCGTAAATCCGCACTAGCGCAGCGGCTGAGAAAATACAGATCTTTGTGACTCAGCACAGCCGTAATATTTTTGGAACGAAACGCATGTGCGGCGCAACACAACCGCTGTGTAGAGCGGCAGCACGATTTTTTTAGGTTAAAAAAAAGATCGCAGTCGTCGAAAAAAAATCGCAGTCAAAGTGTTAAAAGCAGAATCAAGATTTTAAATTACTATAGGTTGTATAAATACTATACTATGGTATAGGTTCGGCACGGCCGAAGGTTTGGCCGATGTCTAGCCGAAACAGAAACTGCAGCCGAATCTAGATTTTTTGCCTGAACATGGCCGAAACCTAAACTTAGGTCGGACACTAAATCATAACTTTTCTAGGCAATGTATCTAGGCAGGTTCCCAAGTAAAACGATTTTATTGTGTGGATGATACATTGGTAGTTCATTCTCATCAAATAAACATAGAACAAGACAACAAATCTTGATAAACGTAGCGCTCAGCTTCGATTTTTCCCTAGAAACATTGTTTTACGGCCGTCTCTCCTAATTTATTCACAAACTGATACCACACACATCTTTGTAGACAGTAAACCAGAGAATAGTAAATATTTATCGTGCGAGAATGAGAACAGTGACGTTTTATATCCTGTAAAGCGAAACAAAAAAACTTTGGATTTTACGATAAGTGTCCTAGGAAGTTTTTACTGTCGGTTTATGTTTTTATTACGCTACAAATTGCTTGTTTGGTGTTGGTAACATAAGTGAGACATTTTTACCGCTTCTTTTGTATTTTTCATACGCTTTTGTCGGATTCAAAGGTATTGTTTTGTATGTGTTGTTTAAAAAACCAAAGCCTGCGGGAAAATGTAAAATCAAGATGTTTTTGACAGGCTTTTCACTACTGCAAAAAACTCCGTACGTAATATCCATTACGTAACTATAAGATTTTTTTAAATAGCTTACTATATTTATATTCCATTTGTATGACATTGTTGATTCATACTATGTACATATGTCAAATATGATTCAATGTTATCAAACCGTACCGTTACCTAAACATGATAATTATCTTGACAACGTATATCATAATAATGAGTAAGTATTTGTTTATCATGACATGAGACTATAAATCAACTTACCTTGTTAAAATTATTATATAGGGTGATGATTATGATGTGCTCCTAGCCGAATCATTGGCTAAGGCGACGGCCACTCAACAGAGACAAGCTAGCTGCGTGGTATATACCTACCTGCATAATATATACCTACGTGTTAAGTTCTAAATCCAGGTCGTTTTTTGTTAATTTTGGTACAAAAACCTAATAAATGAAAAGCAGTTGAAAGAAAAATAGCAGAATATATTAATTCAGTTAAGGTTTTAAATATTGGGTACGGTAAAACATAACATACAAAATATAGCTTTAGATTTACAGGGTGTTCGGCAGACGGTGTGCCAATATGGTAACTAGGGGTAGATGGAACCAGGCGCAATAGCTTGGCGGCTGTAAAAAGCCAGTAGGCTATTTTACATGAAATACATTCCAGAATTTTCGTTTATTCTAAAAATGTGCCATTTGAAAATCTAGACAATTACTAACTTTTTGTAATGAAAAGTTATGAAGTTAAAGGTTAAAAATGCCACCAACTCAAAAAAAGGACGCTGTTGAGGTTTAAAATGGCCTGGCCATAGCAAGGCACTTGGATTTACCTACCCCCACTACCCTTTGTCATAATTGTACAAAACTAAACATGCTTATATGCATGGACGATAAGGTGACAAATGTTAGTAGTTTTTAGGATATTCAAAAGAACGGAATTTTTCAACGCTTATTTTGTTATGTATATTTTTGACGACCGATGTGGCGCGGTGGGCGAAGGTCCGCCTGCGACGCAGGAGGTTGCGGGTTAGATTCCCGCCTCGGAACAATTGTTTGTACTATCTGCAGATATTTGTTCCGGGTGTTCTGGTCGTTGTCTATGTATAATAAAAAAATATCTAAATATGTAATGTATTGTATTATGTATATCAGTTATCTAGTACCCATAACACAAGCTCTGCTTACCATGGGGCTAGATAATGCTAATGCATTATTTATTTATTTATATTTTAATGATACGGACTATCATGCTACACGTAATAAACATAAAAGCCATGTTTTTTTTTACAAAGTTACAGTCGTTTTTTTGTTCGGCTATTTAATTTCGGAAGAAAATAAATAGCCGAAAGGCTTTTCAGGGTAAAAAAGTTTATCAATTGAACTTGAGTTCATCTACGTTAGCACAAGATCTGCCGAACACCCTGTATAACGTGTTCAGGTACATACACTCTAAAACGAGTAAATTAAAAATTATTTTATTTCAGGTACTCAGATAATACAAGGTTCGTAATAAATCTAAATCCATGAATTTGGATTTGTTTTGAAGTGTTAGCTATAGAACAATGAGTGCTATCAATCAATATGTTTCTTTGCCTTCTTCCGGTGTTTCGTGAAGAATGACGATGCGTTTATTGGCGCGTCTTCGAGCATGAGGTCCAAGCCTGACCCTTGATTCTGCGACGCCCTCAGATCCATCTTGGGTGACCTATAAATAAATTTGGTATTTAATATATGTGTACTATAATTAAATCGTAAAAAGTGAGTACGCCGTAAATCTCAAAAGGTTCAGTGAAAACTTTTCATGAACTTAAAATAATATTTAAAATACGGGTGGTTTCCATATTTTGATAAAAAGATGGACACTGAGAGCGTAATAATGATTCATTAAAAAATAATCTGCCTTTCAGAAGGGTCTTGTCTTTTTGAAAGGACACAAGAAAGCGTGGAGGGTGCCTTTTTGGATTTTTTGCTTTAAAAGACATCTATTTTTTATGCAGGCTTTCCCAAAACAAGGAAAACATAAAAGCTAAAGACAGAATTAACGAATGTCGAATATCTGACAAAAAGGGCTGAGAATTAAAACCGTTTGTTTCGCCAAGCAAAGGAATTTTTCTTCGAATATTCGCCGACCTTAATTTATTGTTATTTATCTGAGATTGCTCACCTGAATCCGTTTCCTTCCTGAGACATTGTTCTCCAGAAATTTGTTTACTGCTCCGAGAGTATTAATTGGTATCTGGGGATATATTCGGATTGTATTATCGTTTGTAACTGAGAAAATCTGATTTCAGTTCCAGACAGTACTTACCAATTAACTTCAGTTAGTTATCACCCAAAACGAATATTTTACAAACCGCTTCACACTTCAATGTTAGTACATAAATCCATCCCAGTGACTATTATTAATAATTATTTAACCCAGTTATAAAACACAACACTGATAAATTTATTTATGGTAATTTATTCAAGTTTGATTTGAATTAAATTGAAGTTCCTTACGATATTTGAAAGTATCCAATGTACTTGTTTAAATATTCCATGTTGAAACCTATAATATAAAAAGTGTGACTACTCTGTCTATAAAATGAGTGAACTCTTAGGTAGATTATACAATTAGATAGCTTTTGCCGAGGTGGAGATCCCTCGTGTCTACATTAAAAGTCTAGAACTTTTACAGTGAGGAGTTGAAACTAGCTAATTAACGTCTTCTAAAAAGTGGACATTTGTTACTGTAATTTTTTTTAACAATGATACAATTAATATTTTGTCGTTGTAAGTTATATTATACCATTGAGGTACAATTTTGTTTATAGATGTAGGTTATACGAGTATAACCTACAACAATAAAATAATTGTATCATTGTTAAAAACAAAATACAGTAGCATTAATAAAAATACGTAAATTTGTTTCGTCTTCAATTCAGTTTTTACCAGTTTTTTCCTTTCACCAAACCCTTCTCAACCAGCCTTGTGACATTTCGTTCATTACCTACTTATTTATTCTAATAAAAACAAAGAATTGTGATTGGAGTGATGAAAGAGTTATGAGTGAAATGAAATGAATAGAGAAGTGCGTTTACTTTGGCTTCTTGATTTAATTATCAAATAGGAAAATCCAAACAGGACATAAATTTCTAAAAAAAATAATAATTGAGGCGTAAAATATTTCTTTTGTTCTTTTTTGACCCACGTAATTATAGTATAGAGTGGGTACTGTTTTCAAGAAAAATAGAGCAAACGCTAGTCATGAAAAAAGTCTCTAATGAATTGGCTAAAGCTTTTTGTGTTGTTAAGAAAAAACATATTTTACTTTATTTATATAATTAGCCTAGTTTCGAATTTTTCTTCTTATTAAAGTAACCAAAGATAACTTAGAAACCAAAGTGACGTGAAACATAATTTGAGATTAGATGATATTTAATTGGATCTAATAAAATTGTTAGCTGAAACAACAAAAAGCAAAAAGCATTGTGAAAAGCTTTTAAAAACTCAACAACTCCAACAACCATTGCGGAAACAACGTATTGTTGAAAATATAAAACTTGTGATACTTTGTTGAAGTCAAGGTGACGAAATTTTAAAATTGTGTATAGTTTTTAAATTAGATCTGATACAAGTACGACGGTCGTAGGTACTTCATCAGAAACATGTTTATAACCAAAATCTAAACAATATTGAACCGCCCCAAAAAAAAGCCAGTACTAGTGCTATAGATACATATGTACATATTATTTTTTAGTAGGTATATCAGTCATCTTTACCCATAGCATAAGCTCTGCTTAGCTTGGGGCTAGATTGCTGGGGCAGCTTGGGGCATTATTATTATTTACAAAGCTTAAGTTATTTCTAGCATACAATCAATTCACCTTGCTGCACTTTGAA
This sequence comes from Eupithecia dodoneata, assembly GCA_947044415.1. Classification (NCBI taxonomy): domain Eukaryota; kingdom Metazoa; phylum Arthropoda; class Insecta; order Lepidoptera; family Geometridae; genus Eupithecia; species Eupithecia dodoneata. The sequence goes on from OX345665.1 coordinate 7,683,507, forward strand.
AGATGTGAGAATGGGTATTAAATATAGTAAATGGCATGACTGAAGATGAACTTACGGCAAATATATCGCCAAAGAATTTAGATGCATTCGGTGTCTGAACCGTTATTTGTGCATCCGATGATGATGAGGATTGTGACTGAGATGCATGCTTCGGTGATATGTCAGATTCTGGGAAAAAAATTATTTAAGATTAATATATTATATAATAAATGTAAAGGCCATAACTTAGTACAAAGACACAGAACAATAAACGATATCTGAATAAAACAAGATGTTAAAATAAACCCTAATTGAACACACATATTATGTATATGTATATAAAGCCTTGAAATAAATACTTCATGAGTGATTTAAGAAAATCTTTTAAGAAAAATATCAAAATTCTGTTCAAAAATTGAAACAGAAAGGTCAGGTTTCAGTGAGATGCGACTAAAAAACAAATATTGTTTTTCTTATTGTTTACGAGTGAATGCAGCTGAATAATTCAGGACAAACATTTTACAAGTCCGCCAAAAGTCTCCAAATAAACGCGTAAAACATGGCGTAAGGGGGTGATCATAAAAAATAAAAACGTAATAAAAGAGTCAGATAAAAATATCATCAAGATTACGATGGCGTGAGGCACCCAGATTATACCTACCCCATTCCCTGCGGGTCGGTTAATGCCCTTCTTATCGGTGCTCTAAAATTGAGATATAATTTTAACTTGTACTAAAATAAGATATTGTGACGCTCGTTTATGAGCTACTAAATGCCCAAGGGATAGTTAATGGACCAAAACAAAAGTTTTTACAAATTTTTACTAGAAAATACTCAAAGTCAAAGTTTAAAAACTATATTTTTTAGGCTTACAAAGTAAGCACTAAGGCAAATTAAATTTTATACTGTAAATTATTATCAAATCAGTGTTTTTGATTTTTTGTTCACTTAATTTTTTTTGTCCATTAGTGGAAAAAGTGAAAAACAACTAAACTTTGTAACTTATTACATTTTATTAAATGTACACCTTACCTTAAATACAAAACCTTACAATCTAGCAACCTAACCACGACTTATAAAATAATGACTAATAGCCATGATTGAATTGGCTAAATCCCCCGAATTGGAATGACTTTGCGAAATTTCCAAAGCCACTGCCTTGGCCGTATCCACCCCCTTGGCCGTATCCACCCCCTTGGCCGTATCCACCAACATGGCCACTTGTTTGAACGTCCTTTTCGAGCTGAATCCTACCACCCTCTTGACCAAATCCACCAGCCTGATGGTAACCACCAGCCTGACCATAACCACCTGCTTGAACAGTCGCTGACTTCTCAACCTTGACGTTTGTGCTCGCAGCTGTGTTGCTTAGAAGGTTTCCAACTGCTTGTAGTGTTGAGATGGGGATCTGTTGATTTGAATAAAAGTTACCATTAAAATTAGTTGATAAGTCAACATTATTTTACTATCTTATAACAAGTTAACTTAAATTTATCTAAAAAGTTACTCTATAAAGTAAGTACCAACCCTAATAAGGCAATTTTATTTTTCAAATTTTATTTTTATTTTTGAAAAATAAAATTGCCAATTAGTACATGTCAACACATGTAGTTTAAATAGTAGGTACAAAATAATTTATCAACCATGTTCTCATGATCGATAAATGATTAGATATATTCTAAAAACATTTCGAACAAATAATCATATTCAAACTCGATAAAACTCACATTGAAAATATCCCTAAAGAAGTTCTGATTCTTATCAATGACAACTTCCTTCTTGTATGTGACCTGACCACCGTTGCCGTGCTCTATAGAATCTGATCCTCCAAATCCACCTTCAACATGAGCTGAGCTGTCTACTCCGATGTCAATTCTCTTCTGCACTGGTGGCGGTGGTGGTGGAGGAGGAATATTTGCTTCTCCGCCGATATACCTGAAACAGGAAAAAAATTTCAACTCATAGAAGGTTAGTCATCATCATTATCATCATAAGGCTATAGTAGTCCACTGCTAGTCATAGGCCTCCCCTAATGAGCGCCATAGCTCCCTGTCTTCAGCTTTCCGCATCCAGCATCAGTTCATCCGAAGATTAGAGTGTCTCGTGAAATTACCTTGATGAACTTCGACTCAACTGGCTCATAAAACACATTTGACAAAGTTTGTATATCAGAGCGAGTCTCTATCTTGAACAGCCGCAATCTGTCAAATACTCGTTAATTTGTGAAGTCACCAAACTGACATTAGTAACAAATAAAGTTCGCCCCAATTTCACTCAGGAAATGCGGTCTAATCAAGATTTCGTCAGGTTTTCTGTACAAAATTATGTAAAATTTTCTTACCCTCCGATGTAAGCCGTCTTGTGGTGATGATGGCTTGGCTTATAATGCGTGTGTACAATGGTTTTCTCAATTATTTTCGGTTGGGGCTGAACATAAACCTGCAAATTTATCATAAATAAAATTTTAAGGGAATACTAGATAAGGAATCAGCCAATTTAGAAAGTGGTTCAGCAACACTACAACTACTACTGCTTATATATCTCGCTTGAAAATTCCTGGCTATTTTGTACTCAAAAAATATTTTTTACCAAGCTCAACACAAATACAACAAATATACATATTTTAGCACAGTGTGATTAAGATCCACGTTTCAGGGGACCGTTTTTTTTACATCGTCGTACTGTTGTCGTACGTATATTGTTATATGAACAATTATTGTAGGGTTAGCATATAGGTACGGACTTAGTGCTTATTTTGGCCATGTTTTATGACTTTGGTGCATACAAATGCCAAGCACCTGATTCAAATCAAACCTTGCGAGTGAAACTTTGCTGTTGTGGTGGGACGTACCAAACAGGCTTCGAATATCCGACTCGACGTTTTGGCGCAAAAAGTGAGAGAAGAGAATTCAGAAATGTCTGCAAAGAAAGATAAGTACATACAATTATGTTTCTAGTCTAACAAGTTCACTTACTTCTTTGACTACAATTGCTGGTGCGCTTGCTTTTACTTCTACGTGTGCGTCAACATTTGAATCCGTGTGCTGAATCTCATTTTCAGTGTTTAGTTTTAGCTCTGTATGAACTTTGTTTCCGTACGTATTTTCAACAGGAACAACTGATACTTCTGTCTCTTTAACCACTGCAGTCGGTATACCGTATGATTTTGTGCCAGAGAATTTAAAACTAGACGAACCGCTGCCAGAAGATTGTCCTCCCTGTAAAGTATATATGCTTTAGCTTTTACATTGTATCAACAAACTTTAGCTTCTTCTTGTTCCAAAATAAGTAGACTCAGAATCTTTAAAGTTTTTATGAACCCCAACGAACCGTATTTACCAACAATGTAAGAAATAAGAAGCAAAGTTTTCCCTTCTGTGGTGAATATTCCGAATGAAAGTGAAATAGCAACGTGTCATGCTTTCAAAAAAGTGAAGACCATGCTTAAATGAGGGTGTTACTCTAATGGAAACATTGATAATGGAGTCCCCAAAGAATTGGGACATGTAGGTGAATTTTCGTGCACGATCATGCAAAAACATGGTACTTTTACCTTATTCCGTGAGAAATCAGGCTAGCCCATTAGTCCTACATAGTGTCGTAGTTTCTGGTTGCAAACAGGGGTGTTAAAAGAACAGGTAATTTTATTTATAGAATTTTAATACTTTGTGATATTATGTTAGTTACCTCAGATACAGAAAAACATTGGTCAGTCTTGGAATGAGTTGATTACCTACTAACTACACTGGGCTAGGTTATCTTCTAACTACGTTTTTAAAATTATAAAACCGTTCAACGTGACCCAGATTTGATTTCTGAAAAATGTTAGTAAAGTTAAACATAAAATCTTAAACCCTAAATTATTGAAAAGATGGGTCCATCTTCTACTCCATCACCCGTAATACACGTAATGATATTCAGCTCTTGCCAAGGCGGCAGCAGCAGCGGCTTTCTGCGCTTTCTTCTCCTCTTTCCTCCTGCGTTTTTCTTCCCTTCTTTGCAGCTTCCATTGCTCTATTTGCTGTCGATCACCTACCAAGCCGGAAGCTGCTTCGTGGCCACCAGCTGATGCAGCTGCGAAGCCAGCACCGCCAGACTGCTCTGCCCCAGCAGCTCCGCCTAGACCCGCAGAGGCTCTTACGTTGCCGCCAGCGGTGGCACCAGCGAAGAGACCACCTGTGAAATATTTAATCTGTTAGAGCAGATACTTGTTGTAACTACTCGTAAAAACATTGCAATGCGACGCGAAGCGTGCTAATAGATAAAAAGAAGGTAGTGTTAATGTAACTCAGGTTATTTTGCAACGGTATCGTGTTAACGGGGAAACCGTTGTTTCTAGATTAAAGTAAATTCTAGATTAAAGTAAATGTATATGCGTACTACATCCCATTATGGTAATCATATTGGAATATTACAAAGTACAAAGGACGTTGCGAGAAGGTACTCGTTCTATTCCAAAATGCTTGTATTATACGCAGAAATCAAAATTCTCTCTGCATTTTTCCAGACATTTGAAAATTACTAAAATATGGATTCTCAACACGTTCAAACCGTATTTTACGCACAACCGGTGTTCTCAATGAGGAGCTCACACTCACACGTGGACTATCACGATTGAAATTCGGTTCTTTGTAGTCTGCTCTTTTTAAAACGAACAAAAATTGCAGAAAACATTTTTAATTTACAAAGGAACATCAAAAAGATTACAGTGAAAATTTTCCTCAAGTTGCGTCAATCGCGGATAATTTTACGACGCCCTTGCCCTTCTAACTCGCTGACTTTAGGGCGAGACAAAGGTAAACGCTCAATTAACTGTAACGCCTACGACTTTATCATTTTATCATGACTCTCTGGATCTCGTTGGCTCTGTCTAGATTCCAAAACTTGATGCAAGAGCGATATATAGATTCGTAGAAGTTTTCAATACAATAACTTTGTTGCGACTAACTGACTGTTCGTCAGTTTGCAAACGGCCGTTTCCACTTATTCCACGATCTAAACAAAGCTAAATTCGTAAAAATAATATCCAGTGCAAAATGCACGTTCAAGCAGAACAACACACAAGTTGGAATGTTGGCAAATACTTTTACCTACCGATTTTCTTAGCACTATTATCGTACTTTGCCACGGTACTTAATTCACCCTATGTTTTATGTAATTTTACGGACAAAACTTTACATTCAGTAAGTATTATTTAAAATATCGTACTCAAATATCTTTCCCCGGATTATATGATTTACTAAGAAGATTCACCGAACGAAGTCGCAAGCGACCGAATTATAACCTTAATATCAGAAAATCTTATCGCTATCTTTCATATTAACTTATTGAAATATTTCTCCTAAGGGAGGACTCTAGGAAAATTCTCAATAACGATGGTAATTATAATACAACGAGCTAAGAGCTCGGTCTTGTAAAGTTAAACTAATGATGTCTTAAAAATAAACTATGTACTTAGATACTGAAAAGTAGTTACATTATTTTTCGATATTTCGAACTATAAAACATAATGAGTTTTCCCATTAAGATAAAATTGGCCTGGCAAATTGAGAATATGTTATTTTTTGAATGAATTATAATTAGCTAGGTATACAATTGTTTGTTTTAATATTTCAAGCCCAATTTTAAATAAATTGTATATAAAAAAATCTTTGACTTTCTGGTAGAGATCGCTCTTGAGCGATAAGACCACCTGTCACTTATTCCATATTAGTATTATTTAAAAGGTATTTCTAAGTTAAGTGAGCAATAAAATATTATCTACGTATATGTGTATATAATTTTGTTTATTTAATTTCACTTAATTCCTACAATTCCTACCACAATCAAAACTAAATATAGTTTGTATAGTGACGTTTGTTTGTTAGTGTTATGTTATTCTATGATAATTTCTTCAAGTTTTTGAGAAAGGTGCTTCCTTTCTCAGAAACTTGTGTGTAACCAATACTGTAAATAATGACACAGAACTCTAGCGACATCAAGTGTAACATGTGAAGTGTAACTTTCTACCTTCTTAGGACTACATACGAATACTGAATAACAAATGAATCCTGCCTACAGTAGGCACCCGCACCAACCCACACGGCATAGGTGGGCCAAATAACAATCTGTGTCGGCGATTCTTTAATAAAATCTCACGAGAATAATGTCCCTCGTATGAATGATTGGACACATTACCTACCTGAGGCATTATCATCAATCAAAATTAACCCCTGCCGACACAGACATATGGGACTCTGAAACTTTTTTCTGTGCTATAAACAAAGGGAAACAGCGTAGGAAGCAACACAGGAAGCTTTATATTGGACAAAATGTTACACCTGTCCCAGGCTCTTCCGAGTCCGAATTCTAATTTTGAAACGGAGTGTTCTTTCCAAGGAGCTAACCTCCTTACGGAAGTTCTCAAACAAAAGGGGTCTATGTCTTTTTACGTTTTTGCCTATGGATCGGAAGTTGTAGGTAGGTGCTTATTGGTTTGGTTTTTGCGTAAAAAAACTGCAAAAAAATACGTTTGTTACGTAAATGTTACGTGTTTCACCGTAGCGCCTAAACTACTCATAACAAATGACACGTCAATCGATTCGTTATTTATTCAGGTCATTTTATTCGAGAAAATAGAAAATTAAGTAGGTCACAGTTGGTTGTTCGTACGTTGATTAACTAATCAATGTTCAAAACCTCTTGTCACATAGTTCTTTGTCTTTAGAACGTAGACAAAATTAAAAAGATATATTGATCATTGATACGTTAAATGGATTGGTATAAAAACTGGCCGCAATTGTTTTTTAAGTAGAGTTATAGTTTCAAGTACATAAACTCCTAGTTGTACGTATTGCGAGCGGCTAAAACGAGTGTCCTAAAAAATACAGGCGCTTACAAGAAAAAAAAACGTAGGTAGTTGTATAGTAATTACGTATTCGTATTCAGTATGCCGTCAGTGTTTGTTTCAAATCCTTTTCCTCTAGCAACCTTGCGAGATTTTTTATTAATAAAATATGTATATTGTACAATGGAACTCGCAGAGCTTGATACCCAAAAACACGACCTCGAGCTTTAACTGGGTTCTAAAAAATAGGTATTTGTATTTTAAGTATTACTAATTGAATGTAGGTACGAACAGGGCAGACGTGCGTCGTCTATAATGTTTGACGTCAGTCGTAAGTCTTATTAGTGTGCCACTACTTTTTTGTTTCATTTCCTAACTCTCTCGCTGCTTGCGTAAGATTCGTTTTCGTGAACTCGCAGTACTAAGTAATCACTTATGATGATGCTGTGTGAATTGTCCAACATTATTAATATTTATTTTACTTACCACCCGATATTCCGGAGCCATCGACAGCACCTCCCAAGCCTGCTCTGGCTGCTTGACCATGAGGAGTACCCGCTTCAGCGAACAAGCCCCCTGCGGCACCGGAGCCTAGAACAACAGACTTTTATAGCTATCTATAAATCCCTTATGTCTATGCTTCCCCTTTGCGCGCATGCAGGGGAATTCTGGACATAAAGTTCAGGAGTCCGCAGGGCACTTTACATGACACTTTAATTGCATAGTGTCTTATAGTAATTACTAATTTAAGGCTTTAATCCAAAAAACAATCATTATAATAATCTTACTGGTTTGAATAAATTATATTATTTACAAAAAAAAGTATTTAAGTAATCATTATTTTGAATTTCCAAGTACATTGGTTGACTACTGATATTTTGGATTCTTTAACAGGTATTTGTTCAATTAGCAGCATCCTTGGTTTATCTTTCACGTTCGATACATGTAGTATGTTTTATGGAAAAACATGTAAATTATAATTAATTATCCGATTACGTCTTGAAGAACACAATAATTCTGCTCGGCAGGTAGAAATAAGAAAATACCTCGGCATTAAGTCCACCCTTTGTAGGTACTCTTTGTAGTGCAATATAGTTTTCAATAAATAAATAATCCTTATTTATTTATTGAAAATTATTCCTAAAATCGATATTTAAGGATGATAAGGAATTAATTATTTAAACCAGTATTGGTAAAAACACGCGTTGCTAATGGAAAAAATCTGCAGCCATTAATATAGGTATCATTTATTTCTGAATCGTTTGAGTGCAAAAATCTGTTATTGCTAAATAAAATGGTAGGTAATAAAATTAAACGTGAAAATCCACAAATGCTCGGGTCTTCATGACTAGTGTCGCATCGACGGAAATTTCAACTAACAAACTGAGGAGAATCCTAGTGGACAGGGCTTACCAGTCTAGATGAAAAGTTCTTTGTTGACTAATTTGATGACGCCGATGTCGCCACTTATAATATTAAAATACTTTTAGTCTTTAAGAAAAATATTCACGTAGTTTCTACACTATTAACACAAGCTCTATTCAGCTTGTGGCTAGATGATGTTGCAGCATTATTTTTAAAATACCTAGCTAAGCTATTTTTTATACATATATTTAGGCAATTTTTTTATATAAAAAGTATTTTTTTTATATAAAAAAATTGTACATAAATAACTGAACTGAAATATTGGTGATATTTTACTTGTACTCTAGTTGTCTATATTTTTCTGATTGAGCTGGCTCTTGGTGTTTTCTGTTTGTACCTATAATAATTTAGTTGTCAGTTTGTACTATATTGTGTTAGGTTATACTTTCAGGTTTCTGGTAGGACCATTATTAAAGTCTGTGATTAAAGATAGGGTAAGGAATATATGTATTTAAATTAATTACTAATTTATATCTACACATTTGCTCCCCACAGAGCCCAGATACACTACTGTTTTAGGTGTACTAGGTCCGTGGGATACCAAGGCGTATACGGGTTTTAAAAACAAAATTATCTGAGTTTATAACCTTTGATTTTTCTGATTTACCAGATTATAGGTAGGTAATAAAATAGTAAAATGAGATATTTCTTACCAGCTCCACCACCAAGGCCAACGCCAGCATGATATCCTCCGAAGTTTACTCCTAATTTCCCCTCTTTGAATGTGATGAATTGAGGTGCCTGAAAAATTTTGAAGCAATAATGTTTAAATAATCACCAACCGTACAGATATGGTCCACAATAGCAATCGCTTCGTTCTAATTTTTACATTTTCGTTCCTTGGTTAGCTTAGCTTTGCTATATTATGCATATTTGATACTCGGTTCTTGAATCCAACATATTATTGTAAACAAAGCCTATAAAAACTTAACAAAAAAAAAGAATAATAACACAAAACTACAGGGTAACCAAGGTAACCGCGAAAACGCAAATACAGCGCCTGCTGCGCTACTGAGGTCGTGAAATTATCACCATTTTTCAATGTGCCCCTATAATTGGATCGAGTGTCGGGAGTAATAAACTAAACCGGTTTGAAACAAACATATCTCTATAGGTTTGTTTACGGAGGAGGGTAAATACGATATGCTGTGGTGAACATCAGTCGTTTTTTTCTGTAGTCTTTGCATTTTTATTAAACAGGCTTAAAATGCCACAGGCATTAAACCCGCCATAAGCATACTTGTTTTTAATTGTGGGCTATATTAAATGTTGTGAATCATTAATACATAGGGATAGACAGACAGCGGGAGGTGAATTTGTTTTATACTATGTAATGATATAGTATAAAACAAAGTCACCTCCCGCTGTCCGTCTATCCCTATGTATGCTTAGATCTTTAAAACTAGGCAACGGATTTTGATGCGGTTTTTTTAAATAGATAAAGTGATTCTAGAGGAAAGTTTATAAACCATTTGACACATAGATTACTACGCGGGCGAAGCCGCGGGGCGCAGCTAGTAATACAATAAAATGTACTCCACATTTCCTTAGCATAAGATGCCACTCATGACTCCACAGAGAATATTTCTGTGAATGTCACCTACACATAAGAGGTCAACGAGATAAATCTCATTCCGAGTTTTCCTTATTGTTATGAATATAATTATGGATATATTATATTTTGGTAGGTATGTACGTAGATTTAAGGTATATAATCTTAAAAACTATATATGTACCAAACTTACAAAAACAAAAGATCGTATATTCCCCTGGTATTCAACTTTTTGTGTATATTATCCGTTGTTATTGTAATTATAATGAATAAACATAGTTACATACAATGGCTAATGCTATTTTTGCTTAGCACTTTTGGTTTTTTCCAAGCAATGTTGATAAACCAGATAGTCTTGCATGACATTACATGTTATTCAACTAAGTGGTAGTTACCTACTCATAGGTAATAACCATAATAATAACTTGTATAATGGTGTTTTAACTTTGAGAGATCCATGGAGCTTGAATGAGCTTGAATGATCAAAACGAGTCATGAAACTGCAACCCTCCATTTTATACCCATTCTTTGATTTTTAATGATTTTTTTTAATCTTGGCCGCGATTTGTATGATTTTGTCAATTTTTTCAATTGTATGGTTTATGATTTATTTGATTGATATGGTTATGATCAGTCCACCACACATTGGAAGAACAATGACCAACACTATGCGTGTCAAATCACTACGTAGTATAAAACAAAGTCGCGTCCCGCTGTCTGTCTGTCCCTATGTATGCTTAGATCTTTACAACTACGCAACGGATTTTTGATGCGTTTTGTTTTAAATAGATATAATGACTCAAAAGGAAGGTTTATAAACCATTTGAGACAAAGATTTCCACGCGGGTGAAGCCGCGGGGCGCACCTCGTCTGTTATAACGTACAAAGTACGTTTGTAATGTGTCAACTTACACGCCTGGAAAAAGAATTTACACCGATGGTCTGTTCAGACTCTGGAAAGACCATCAGGTGTATTTTCTTTCTCTTTTTCTCCTCTTTAATAGCCAACCTCGTAATTTTCCCACACGAACATTCGTATTCGTAAACAGGGACAAGGCCCTTTGTCATTGTTACGAAACAAGCACTAGCCGAACCGCTGTTGCTGTAATCACTCGTTGGATGTCCGGTGCACATCATTATCATTAACAAATCATTGCCAATCGGTACAATTGTTCAGTTATTCCAATGGAACAGCTAAAGTTAAATAGGTATACCTAGTCCGCATAATTTAACCTGATTTCCCCGATGGCAAATCATAATGACGCATACATTTCCGCATATTCGGACGGTATAAATGTGCAAGGGTTCTTATTTCATGCTTTATTGATTCCTCGCACAGAGAAGAACTGCATTTGGATGAAACGTGTGTGTTCAATCGCAAGATTTATTTTGCCATTAGCGGTTTTTTATCTTAATATTTTGTTCCTTGCGAGCAAAAGCTGTCGGATAGTTCACAGGGTTAGAATATAACTTCTCGATTTACATCGCAACAATGCGTAAGCACCTACCTTCCCATCCCGAGACATTCAGTATGTAGCTTGCATGAAACACTGCTGACCACGCGAGCATTCCGCTCTATGATTCATAGGATACCAGATAGCTACTAGTCCTTACTGTACTGCCTATTTATTTGTGGTACGAAGTTGTTGCGTGACAATGCTACGTCGTAAGTAGGTAGGTAGGGTATAGATAGATAATAATTTTATTAAAGTTAAAATGAGTAGGTAAATTTTTAAAGAAGAGACCTCATCCCTAAGCCTCATCTGTTATGACGGATGAGATTGTGATACCTACTCCCGCGTAGCGAGGGAGGAGTAAAAACCCGAGTTACGTATAATGGGTGATTTTGGCCCGTATAAAAAGCGCTACATTTCACTTCGATTGCAAGAAAATAAAACAATCAAAAGTAACCTTCATATTTTAACCTCACACTTTATCACTTTTCTAGTTCATGAATTTGTCGAAAATCCTTAAATATTTTTCACGTAATTTCGTCCGCAACAGATATAAATAATCTATATCATTTCGTAGCGGTCTACTCTAGACTCGAACGAAATGCACATTAAATTGAAGAGCGTAAAAAATTTGTCCATCCGAGTCGACAACTTACAGGCGGAAAATTCGGTTTTTCTAATATTTTCAATCTAAATATTAATCAATTGCTATCTATATAATGGCGTTACGACGTACATGTTTACTTTAAATGTCAATTGTCATCGAATGTGACGTTGGGGTCATGTCATAATGTGTCACAGGTTCAACTTCAACTTCTTATTTTATGGCTCGCTGTGTATGTTTTGCCACAACTCTGCCAGTGTCCGAGGTTGGTATTCCCTTCAATATTTTTTTTTGACTCGATGACATTTTCAATTTTACAAGGCACATTCACCGTAAAGTCGTTTGTAGTTAAAAAAATTACAATGATTTTGCGGTACTACAAACTTGTGTACCTATCCGTTACGCTCAACGCTAAGTACCTACTATGTATTTATAATATACATAGGTTCCATAAAAATTCCATAGTGGAAACCAATCTGATAGCTCAGGATTTCCCAATAATGATGGAATTATTAATTCTAATTGGCGCTTACTTAAGTAACAGAATACGTCGATTGATCACAACCTTCGCAACTGGCCACTGCGGAAGTAGGAAATGTGGTTAAAACGTTATATGGTCTTAGATACTTTGGATATCTAGATCCTACATAGACTACATATAGATATAAATACTTATAAAAATATAATGAGCTTGATGATGTTGCCTGTATTCTCCAGCATTATTTATTTAATTATTTAAGGTGTGCTAAGTGCTCACTTGAAAATAATGCTTCCTCAACAAAAGTAAGTCCGTTGACCCGCAATTTGAATAGTAACGGTAATGTAAGCAGTATAACAATAGAAATAACCGTTCCTTGTGAGAAATCACTTATTTAATTATTGCTATGAGAAAGCGGTAGGTTAAGTGTTTACGCTAGTTATGCTTGCTGTCATTCAAAGAATAAGTTTGACTAGTTTCTGCCCGCGGCTTCGGACACTCTGTTTCTGGCCAAAAGATACGTACGTTATTCCAAGTAATCAAATGCCTAACGGTTATTTTATTTGTATCCAAAAGGAGTTGATTTATGGGACTAAAAGTAACTTATTTTTCTAGTAGTAAGACCTACTCGTATTTACATAAATACAAATTTCAGCCCAATCCGGACAGTAGTTTTGGCGTTAAGAAGTTGAGTTGTGACGATTCATCTGATCAGATTATGTATTACCATTTACCTACCTGTATGAGTTTCCATCTCTTGGTGTAGCTGCACCAAGAGATGGAAACTCAACCAAGCCACAGGCATTAACTAAATCCTCTACAGTTGGAACACGGCCGATGATGATTGTAATTGCCTGCCCTTGAGTTTGTAGCTGCCTCGTAGGATGGTTTCAATGATAGATCTTGTCAAATTCAGGAATATAATCGTTTTTACAAATTCAATTGTAGATAGACGCACGAGATGGTGGCGTCCAGAGCGTGAAGAAGGAATTACAATTGTCAAACAAAAGGGTCAAGTGTGAGCACTAATCATTTTGACATTGACATACATATATACATTTTGAGTATACTTCTTTTAAGGCTGGAACAATGATAATAGCTACCATGCTGTGTAATAATTACTAACCCACCTACCACTGTTGTTACTTGTATATAAAATAATCACCATATTTCCTACCAGACATTTTTAAATACCATATCAATTCAGAGACAATCCAATACCTCATAACGATTCCGTTGATTTAAAATAGACGTACAATAATTAGTGAACCCTTAGTTTTAATTGGTAGGCATGGATACGATTGTAGACCCAGTAATTTTATGGCAGGCTGAGTAAATTAATTAATTACATTGCTCAAACCATACATTTCTAACTTAAAATCAAACAAACAGGGAGTTTTGTGTAGAAATTAAGGATCCATTTCGGTTAAGAATTTTATGTAATTTTTTTTTCGCGTCTAATTATCTTGTAACACTTGCAACATTGAAGCATTGTTGACGACCTCTGTGGCGCGGTGGGCGAAGGCTCGTGTGACGCTGAAGGATGCGGGTTCGATTCACGCCTCGGGACATAATGTTTGTCTGCAGATATTGGTTCCGGGTATTCTGGTCTTTTCTATGTATAATAAAAAATATCCATCTATGTAATGTATTGTATAATGTATATCAGTCATCTAGTACCAATAACACAAGCTCTGATTAACTTGGGGCTAGATAATGCTGTGTCGATTCTGCAGCTTATTTATTTACCTATTGTTGGTTGCGATCTTCTTAGAATGTATCAGAGGTCAACCCATACTTTATAATTATTCTCTTTGGTCAAACCATACTACAGATTTAAAAGGACCACATACCGATCAGCACGTCCACTGCTGATGGCGGGGTCTATTCTAACGCCGCTACCGCCGCGCCATAACTAATGCGCCCACATTGTAAAGGTAAATTAATAATTTTATGTAGGTTAGAGGAAAATTACTTAAGAAACATCATAGAGATTCATCTTTGTGTGCCAGTAGGTAGGTACATTAAATTTAAATACAAGCTACCATTGAACAATGGAAATTTTGTGAGAAAAATTAAACAAGTTTGACAAGTTCATAATATAAAAAAGACGTTGAATCACAAGTGCCAGTCATGTCAGTTTCATGGATGGATTCTTGGATCCTACTAATATTATAAACGTGAAAGTTTGTGAGGATGTTTGTTGCTCTACACGCAATAACTACTGAATGGATTTTGATGAAACTTCACAATAATATAGCTTACATATCAGAATAACACATAGGCTACAAATTCATAAAGATGTATTATATATTATCTACCACCACGCGGGTGAAACTCGGGGCGCAGCTGGTTTAAAATACGATTAATATAATAATATTAATTACCTCACTGACTAATCTTACCATCATAAAAAACATAATAATGATTTATTAATTAACATTTTCAGCACCAGTTTTTGCCCTATATTTAATTGCAGTTGGTTTCTGAAAACCATATAAAAATAATAATCCTCTTAATTTTACTTCAACGAAAATCCAGCCACCTATTGAATAATTCAAAATTAATAATCACGTATTTATTTTCTTTGCTAAAATTTGCTTAATTATTTTAATGTAATATTTTTTTATACAAATTCTAACATGACTAACATAAATTTTAATTGCTTTCTTATAAAATATATATCTACTTAAAATATTCTGTGGGCTGGTGAGCCGCATAATATTTTACGCGTAGCAAACCGCTTCCAGACTGCTTTGACAGAGACAAATGGCTCAATGCCCAATTTTAGGTGTATTCTAGTGGATAAACAACATAAATTAAAGCGAGGTTTTATGTAATTAGTCTAAGAATGTCCATTGATTTATTTCAAAAACAAATGCTGGAGCTTCATTGTTTCTGTAATTCTGTGATTCTTTATTGTACTCAAAAAACTTAAAAATAACTTAACTAAAAAAGATATGTACATAGACGAGCTTAACCCTAAGAAAGAGTTTTCTTACAGCAAACCTTAGGTTTATAGGAGAGGCGATGGAACAGATAGAGGAAGTGTACAAAGAAGTTGTTTTCTTGTAAATAGAGTGAAACTTATTGTATGCTTATTCTTCAACTAGTCTTACTAGGTATAGATATTTGTACCGTGTTTGTAGACTTTATAAAAAAAATACTTTGTTTAATGTTTATTATTAATGTCATCATCATCAGCCTATAATAGTCCACTGCTGGACATAGGCCTCCCCTAACGCCCTGTCTTCAGTTTGCCGCTTCCAGCATTTGCCTGCAGTCTTTCGCAAGTCGTCATCTCATTTGGCCGGTGGGCGTTCTACACTTCATTTGCCAATTATTAATGTACTTATAAGATTTCACTCTCTTTTATAATATTAACAAAAAGTATATTTTGATAGACAAATTCCTTATTTTTTTCATTTAACTCGCCATTTTGTGCTAAAGCTAAGCATCATTATTATCACGCCCCCAACGAAGATTTCGTTGTTGTCTCACTCAGTTTTTATGATAAAAAATACTTTTTCAAGTATATGTTACATATTATATACGTACAAATACTTTTATTTGTACATCTTGAGTACTGTTAATTTGATATTTTAGATGAAAAATAATTTAGTTTTTTTATAATAACTTACCGCATAACTGTGAACCACTAATGCCAGTAAGACCAACGCTCTGGTATGCCCCATTTTCTCTGAAAATAAGAAAAATAAAATAAGTAGGGCAGGAAAAGTAATCTAAGACATTAAGCAAAATGAAGACGATAAAGGAAATAAAGAATTGCTCCAAAACGATTTTTAAGAGACTTAAGAACGAGCAAATTTAAAACAGAAACTGGAATGATTTACCAAAATGTTTTTGATTTGGTGAATTTGAAGTCTGGAATCCAGATAGGAAAGAAATCAAATAAAACCAGTGTTAAGAACCTTTGGAAAGATAATATCCTGTTAGAGTAAAAGGCAGACCTTGAACGCCTTTTATTACTTTCCTTCAAATAGTGGACATCGCAGGCTTTTGCGGAGTCAAGATTTATTAACCCGTTCACAATATAGATAGTTTCTAAAATGTATTCAGGGCCCTTTATTCATGAGCATCGCACACATCGCGGCCAGGTAGATCCTATGGAAATTAGTCTCCGAGAATTTCAATAGGGACTTGTCACATTTTAGGATTCTAATTCAAAGGTAGAGCGATTTGACCACCAAGCTCAGTCAGCTGTCTCTGTCTTATTTGACCCGAAAACATGAGCGCACAGATAAGGGTAACACACTCAAAGAGCCTGTAAGTTAATAAGTAGGTACAATTAAATTGGAAAGAAGTTTAGTCATTTCGCCTGCCCAGCGTAGTGATGACGACAAACCCCACTGCTGGACGTGCTTTCCCGAAACATATGAGGGATGTCTCGAAGAAAGCAGAAAGCAGTCGTATAGGTAATAACAAATAAAGAATGCTGGACAATTCACACAGTATCAACTAGCCCCAAGCAAAGCAGAGCTTGTGTTATGGGTAGGTACTACATGACTGATATATCTACATCCTACTAATATTATAAACGCGAAAGTTTGTAACTATAGATGGATGGATGGATGGATGGATGTTTGTTACTCTTTCCCGTAAAAACTACTGAATGGATTTTAATGAAACTATACAATAATATTAGCTTATAAGTACATCACAATAACACATACATAGGCTACAATTTATAAAGATATGTATATTGTATATTATCCAAAATATCTATCACCACGCGGGAGAAACCGCGGGGCGCAGCTAGTAATAAAATATATTACATAGATAGACAACTATGGAGATCATACAAACATTTATCCCAAGGTGGGAATCGAACCGGCAGACTTCTGCGTCGAAGTCGAACCGCGCCACAGAGGTCGTCAATGTATGTACATATATGCTGATGAGGAAGGAAACGGTACGCACTAACTAATCCACTATAAATTTCAAGAATAATTGAGAAACTCATTGCAGATCTCAGGTTGACATAACCTAGTAGGTAACTGTGTAACATAAACGTTATAAAATATTGTTGCAATAGACATGTCGTCACTTTAACTTTCACTTGTACCTCGAACCTACTACGTTTACTATGACTCAAGAATACAGGGAAATAAAATAACGAGTTTTGGGTACTTTACTAAGTATTATTGTGAAACCAACATCAAAATATGGAATGGGGTAATTATATGGCTGTCCAAGGTTATTTTTTTGTCCGTGTTGATTGAGTTTAATGTTCAAAACCTTATTATTATGGTTACTAACACAAAAGTCATAATAGGATATTTACCATGATTTGATTTTTGAGTTTTCCATTATTTCGGCTCAGAAAAAGAAACAAATCAAATCATGGTAGGTAAATATCCCGTTATAAATAAGTATATAAGTTACTTCTCTTCTATATAATTTATATATGTAACAAAAAGTAACATTTTAATCCATATATCTCAAGAAAAATTGATACGATAATAAAGTGACATGATTTGCAAGACAAATTTCGACTAATCTTGTGCAAATTTCAATACAATTTCCCACTACTATGAGCTGAAGCACCCAAATTTCAAACGAGAAGATAAGGGGCCTCGATTTCGCCTAGTTTAACGAATAACCCAATTTTCTACGAGAGTGAACCCATTAGTCATTTCTGTGTCGACGACAAAAGGCTGACGGCCGTTTTACTGGTTTTAGAACTTTCCACTTTACATTTTTGGGTCTTGCCTACCCATATCCACTATTAGGTATCGTCAATTCAGCTTAAAATTGCTCGCTTGAAATGAATACATTACAAATATCGTTTTATTGAAGTTACTTTATTAAACGCATTCCAACGATTGTAGCGGGTTTACTGTCGGTTTGGTGTCAGTTTTTAGATTTGTTCGGTACATGTGGCACGGTATATGTGGAGAGGTATATATGGTACCGTTGTGCGACTTCGCTTATCTGTTACCTACATATATATATATATATATATATAAAAACGAAGGGTTTCTATATGAAGAGTTTGTTTGGTAAGACTCCGTTCTGTGCCTAAGTAAACAACATTGCTTTACAGGCAATCAAAAGTAATGTCTCGTAATATTTTATGATTAACTCAGAAGCCTGAGCTCATTATCAACGGGAAGTACGATGAATAAGGCCTTGTTTCGACAGCGACCGAGAAATAAGCGAGCTTAGTTTGCTGCTGACTAGGTTCATAATTGCTTTGTGTGGTACCTACCAACCACGGCCTCATTTCAAAGCTAAAGCTTTTAGCCAATAGTGGAGCTTTTCTTATTAAACTTTTGTTTAAAATACATACACTGATTTCGGCTTTCCACAAAACAAACGTGATTGGAACATCGTATTTTGATTTAGTCTCTGTACGACAAAGCTACTAAACCGGATTATTCTACCGGTAATCCAGATAAAGCCGCAGGAATCAGCTAGCTGCTTATAAATAACAAACCGAGGACGCAAAGTTATACATAAATATAACCGACGACGCGTTTGATAAAAAAGACTTAATATAAGAAAAATATTACATACATATATGTTGTCTTCTACTCAAAACAAAATAAGGGCCACCACGAATTTTCCGATTTTTTAATTTTTGGTTCGGATTTTTTGCTTTGATTGTTTTAAATTAAATAAAACAATGTTTTTTAAATTAAATTAAATGAATTTTAATGCAATTAGACATAACATAATTAATATTTCAATGTTTTTGGGTTTTATCACTTTTTATGGCTGTTTACACCTGACAATAGCATTAAATTGTAGACTAAAGCACAGCTAAGTTGTTTAATTTTTATTTTGTTTAATATCGGGTATGTCCTCCTCTCTTCAAAACACATTCTTGAAGCCTCGATGGCATGCTCTCAATAAGATGGCGGATGTTTTCTAGTGATATCTCCTCCCAGCACCTTTTCAGCAATTGAATTAACTCTTGCTGGCTGTGGACATCCTCTTCAGCTGCACGGACTCGGCGTTTTAATTGGTCCCAAAGGTGTTCAATTGGATTCAGGTCAGGGCTGTTCGCAGGCCATGCCATAACTTGAATATTGGCTTCCTCCAGGACAGAGATAGTCGCCCGGGCTGTGTGCGGTCGTGCATTATCCTGCATCAGGATGAAACCGTCCACCGCTCGTTGTGAAAATGGGATCACATATGGCCTGACAACCCGTTCGATGTAACTCTGAGATGTCACAGTGCCCTCATTCAGAAAAACAAGGTCAGTTTTACCTTGTAAGCTGATCCCGCCCCAGACCATGAAATTGGGACCACCATATCTGTCACGTTCGTGAATGCAAGGATCGGTAAATCTTTCTCCGCTTCTTCTCCACACTCGCATACGTCGATCGTCACTAAAAAACTTCACCTTACACTCATCCGTAAAAAGCACCTTACGCCATTCCTCCATACCCCATTCAAGATGTTGACGTGCAAACCGTAATCGATTTGCACGATGAGCCCTGGTCAGTTTTGTGCGGGTTACAGGCCTTCGTGAATGTTGCTGGTCTTCGTGCAAACGATTCCTAATGGTCTGGTCGCTGACAAGAGTACCAGTAGTCCGGCGTAATCGGTTTTGTAATGCCCGCGCTGTCACGTTACGATCACGTCGTGCAGTAAGTCTCACGTACCGGTCTTCCTGAGCGGTGGTAGCTCGAATTCTTCCAGAGCCACGACGCCGGGATACACTCCCGGTCTCCTGATACCGGTTCCAAAGGTTTTGGATAGCCCTTCACGAACATCCCAGCTGTAAAGCCACGGAACGTTGCGATTGCCCAGCCTCTACCATCGTTACGGCTCTGGTAGCAGAAGCATTGTTGAAATGGCGGCGAATTCTTGGCATTTTACGTTAAAATGATCAAATTACACGTTTAACTTCCGAGAACAACCGTAGTTGTCAGTAGACTTGGGTAAACTAATCTGGGATCAAATTACAAAATAAACCAAAACTCTACCCACTTCACATTAAGTGGAACATCAAAATTGTTTACCATACCGTCAACACTAATATCCCTAGTGCTTCACTATTATCGTTAACGCAACACTTGAGAACAATATGGCATTCATAAAAAATAATTTTCGTAGCGAGGGTCAGCAAAAAATAGTCTCGAAACAAAAATACTCGGGTGGCCCTTATTTTGTTTTGAGTAGTATATATAAGCTAGGGTAGGTAATCACTTTTTACAGACCACCAACAAGCTATTCTGACCTGAGTATAGACTGACATAGAACTGAGTATGGACTCGTGTTCATACGAGTAATATAGCTGGACACAGTTATAGGACAACAGTTATACACTATATTGGACACCTATGTAATATTCCACTTCAAGTGTTCACTTCACATAGCTGTCTCGGTCAGCTCGCAGATGAATTGACAATGAGTTAGTGGAATGGACACGGAGGAAACCGAGGTGCTTTCTCTTGGAAACAGTTGTAATAAGGATCCCAAGTCCTATTTCAACCAAAGGCAGGAGGTACCAAGCTACACATAGAAATAGGTACTTAAATAAAATCAAAAGATAATTTTTAGAAGTTACTTAAACGTTAACGTTCACTAGTTTACTATATACTGAGAATTGCAAACAGATAGCGCGCAATGTATTAAATAAATAAATAAATAATGTTGGACAATCCATAATTATTAAGTACTAGTTTCTGCCTGCGGCTTTGCATGCGTTGTTTCTATGGAAACGTTTTAAGATTATTTCTATCCTATGGGAACTGATTTATGGGATATGAAGTAAAGGTTTTATTCCGGGCCTGGAACTACCTGTACTGTATCACATGTATGCAATTTCAGTCCGTTCAGTCGTTTCTGCGTGAAAGAGTAACAAACATCCGTACATACAAACTTTCGCATTAATAATATATATTAGTAGGATTGAAATTGTCCAGCATACAAAACCTTCAAAATCAAGTTAAGGGTTTAAAAATACATTTTACATAATATCTCATTTCTACTTCACCCAAGACTGAAAACATATTTTCGGGAATATTCCAAAGTTGAAACTCAACTAGCGTTAGTAATATATTATGTTCAGCCAAACTTCTACCTTCTACCCGCTTTCTAAGTATTCTTGCAAGTAGAGATAACTCATATTAAAGATTATTTATCAAGTATTTATCGCGTCCCTTTTGTTTTATTTATAGAGATAGCTTGGTTCTATGAGTTTATGAGAAACACTGGTTAATAACCTTTAAACGCTTTATTAATTCATAACCGTGCCTAGAAACACGTTGTTCATCAATTACACACTTCACATAATTATCCACTAAATAGATATTCAGAGATGAAAGATATAAACCAGCAGATATGCTGTGAAGATTGCGATCTCTGTCGTCTTGTGTGTACTTAAAGACGAGGCCTTAAATTACCCTCATAATACATCTATTAGCATAGTGGTATGTTTAATGCCACTCAATTAGCGGCATACAGATTTCCGCAGATACAAGGATAAAAGGACGTATTCAGGACTGAATAGAACAACATCTTGACTACCAATACAATACAGCTTCGATGCAGTGGCACAGTCGGCGGCCTTATCGCTAAAAGCGATCTCTTCCAGGCAGACCTTTGGATGGATAGGATCGGTACGTATTAAAGCTGACGGTGGCGTAATTATTAAAGATAATTATATATAAAATAATTATTTTTATCTTATGTAGATTTATAAAAATAGAGCAAAAAAAAACAGGAACAATTAACATAGAAAATAAAACTAAAAATAAAAATCAAGAAAACTTAATACTTTTGACATTTGTAAAAACTATTGGAGAAAACTGTAACTTACTGCTTTTGTTTGTAAAACTGATCCTTTTTTTTTACAATGGGAAAATGCTGTTGCGCATTGCCTCTAGCCTGGGCTACAGGGGTATGTTGGGCTCTCCACTGAGCTACTAACAGAGTGTTAGCAGATGTGACATACCAACTAAAAACCCATCGATACTTCCTCTCTCACCTTAGTGCCAGAGCATCATCAAACCACTCGTCAACTGATCCTACTCGACTGAGATGGAGTAATTTTTTTACATGATTATATCCAACTAATATTATAAACGCGAAAGTTTATATCAATGTTTATTACTCTTTCACGCAGAACGGATCGGGCTAAACTGATTTACATAAAGATAGTTCAGGCCCGGAATAATACATAGGCTACTTTTTATCTCATAAATCAGTTCCCATGGGATAGAAATAACCTTAAAACGTTTCCATAGAAACAACGCGTGCGAAGCCGCGGGCAGAAACTAGTTATTAATATAATATTATTATATTAAATTATATAATACATATATATATAAACATTAATCATAAATCAGTTCCCATGGGATAGAAATAGCCTTAAAACGTTTCCATAGAAACAACGCAAGCGAAGCCGCGGGCAGAAACTAGTTATTAATATAATATTATTATATTAAATTATATAATACATATATATATAAACATTATAATTAAATAATATCCAAAAAAAAAAAAAACGATTTCGGCGGGACTTCAACTTCCCTCATTAAGGAAATGCGGTAACCAACTGCGGAGTTCAACTGAGCAACCAAACTGAGTGAAGGTCGCGGGTTCAAATCCCGCCAAAATATTGGGATATTATTTAATTTCTTAGAGATTACACGTAAGGGCTTACGCACTATTATAACGAAACCTTATCATTATCGATCATATCTAAGATGCATCTCAGATGATGATGTCCTCCTAGCTAGTCTAGCTTAGGAGCTAGGGCAATGCCAGGCAATGACCAAAAGCTAGGGCTTTGGCTTTTGGTCATCGTTTAGACTGACTGCCGTTTTAATGGATACTAACTACATATATTAGTGCATTGTGTGCAAGCACAGGCGCACTTCATTCACTCTCACTAGCCAATTGGTACGGCAGACTGACTCTATTCCTGCTCTCGCTTTGTACTGAAAACATAGAGGCCTGTAAGGTACTCACCTACACTATTATAACATACTAGGTTCTGCCCGCGGCTTCGCACGCGTTGTTTCTATGGAAACGTTTTAAGGTTATTTCTATCCCACGGGAACTTACTCATGAGATAAAAATTTGCCTATGTTTTATTCCGGGCCTGGAACAAACTGTATGCAAAATATCAGCCCGATCCGTTCAGTAGTTTTTGCGTGAAAGAGTAACAAACATCCATCTATACATACAAACTTTCGCATTTACAATATTAGTAGGATAGGTATTGGATGTTCTCTCAGCTACCACATCATTCATTCACTCACACCACAGCGTATCCGCCCTATAATCTGTCACTTAATCCAGCCTACGGTCTGTGGTAACATTGCGACAGCAGTAGCGGTTGCGAGGTTAATAATGTCATTAATGTCTTCTCTTTGATAGTATTATTCCTATAGAATAGGACCTTTATCAAGATAGTATAAAACAAAGTCGCTTCCTTCGGCCTGTCTGTCCCTATGTACTCGTATGCTTAGATTTTTAAAACTACGCAACGGATTTTTATGAAGTTTTTTTTAATAGATAGAGCGATTCATTCGTCAAGTCTTGTGCTGTAATGTAAAAATATAAGAATTAAAAATTAATGAGGAAGGTTTATAAACTGTTTGAAACATAGACTTCCACGAGGGCGAAGCTGCGAGGCGCAGCTAGTAATAATTATTTTAGTTGTGGTCACGTAACAATATACCGAGCAATCGAATAACGAGAAAACGTTTATCTAGAACCGTCTGGCAACAAAGTCATGCAAGGTGTTTTTTCGATTTATAAACAAAAATTCTACGTATTTTTTCTTTATACGTCATCTTATAATTTAAATAAAATACCACACGCACGTGACAGATAATAATACGATACTATATAGCACCAAGGTCATATCATCATCATCATCATCAGCCTAGATTAGTCCACTGTTGGACATATGCCTCCCCTAAAAGCGCCATAGCGCCCTGTCTTCAGCTTGACGCATCCAGCATCTACCTGCAGTCTTTCACAGGTCGTCATCCCACCTGGTCGGAGAGCGTCCTACACTACGCTTACCGAGAAAGATCATATCATTTCAACTCAAAAAACCAGAAGCATCAAGTATGATTTAGATGAACTAACATTTTTATTTTTCTGTTATTTACAACAGTAAAATGTTTTTGAATAAATTATTCCATTCATTCACCAAAACCAGCTTGGGTAAGCACGAGTAATTGCCTAACGCTTGAAAATCTAATTCAACTTTCGCGAGGTGCCTCCCTCCTTTCATATTCAACCTACAAAACCAATGTTTCCATAACACGTATCGTTATTACGAAGCTTTCCCCATTTGCCGGCAAACGCGGTTAACGCATCACGGTTGGTTAAGTTCAAGGTAATCTGCCCTCACTTGGATAATGTGACCTCTTTATCGAGAGGAAACTCCAATGTACCCATTTTCATGCACATTACTTTTCACACATAAATGGTGCAATTACCTGGATACGAGCAGTTCAGTAAAAATAAGATAGCTTGGCTTTGGGAAATAAAGTCTATTTTTATGCGAATGCGCAAGATTTGGAACCCCGCATGGTGATCGACACTTATTAGGTTAATACTAGCTTCTACCAGCGTTGCAGGCATTTTTAGGGTTTCAATTATAACCACTGTTAATCCAGCTAGAGTTTAATATTTTGCAACATTTATTATGTACGAGTATTTTGTAAATTTTGCGTAAAGAACAAAGTTACGCATTTGCAATGTTAGTGCGATGTAAGGTCAAGTAAGTTTCCCGTAACCGAGATTTTTAGATAAAAACATCGCCATATCTGTTTAAAATCTACTATATCTGTTTTTTTTTTAATTTCAATAACTATGTAAACATCGCATACAATGCGGTTTTGGTTTGAATAAATAAACCGGTTTGTCCAGCTTAAAAACTGTACAATATCTGATGTAATGAAAACTGGCCAAGTCAAATCTAACCTACATAGATTTGACTTGGCACTCATTTATATCTCCATTCTTTTTGCCGCGAAGCCTACAGTCAATCAAAATTTTTGTATTGAACTTGGCTCTCCTTTTTTACATTTATGTTTTTGGTGGGATATTAATATACACCAAAAATAAATAAGTTAATAACAACACCACTACAACTATAACCGACAGATAGAGCGTCAGCAAAACGATTCCGAACGTTTGGCCCGAACATATAAAAAATATTTATTCTTTCTTCCCTGCCTAATTTAAAATTTGAGTTATCTGTGAGCTTTTTTGTAAGCGTGCAGTTATAACCGTTATTAATTTTGATTCCTATAGATTATATCCTACGAGTATATCTTATATTTGAAGGTAGTAGCTTACTCGGTCGAATTTCTAGAACAATGGTTGTTAAAATCTACTTCAGTTTGATGTTATAATGTAAAGAGCTAGAGAGGAGTAACACTATACTATTCAACTATTTCCCAAGATTGTTATAGTATTGAATCTGAATGTAAGTTGTATATAGGAATTAAATACAAAATCACAAGGACAACCCGATACGCCTGTAACTGACAGAATTTTTTTTTAATCATAACTAAGTTTAATTTTGTAGAAGGTAGTTAGTGGAATTGGCGGCCTTATCGCTTAAAGCCATTTTATAGACTATCAAAGATTAGAAATAATAGCGATATGGCGATAGCGGTGCAGGTACAAAGGCAGGAAACTAATAGGTATAAATATAACAAAATTAATAAATAAATCTAAAAATAATCGTGCTCTCCTGTGGAAGAATAGGTTGTTCTCAGCTATTAGTACTGCCTGCGACGATGGATGTTGCGGGTTCGATTCCCGCCTTGGGTAAATATTTGTTCCGGGTGTTCTAGGTATTTTCTATGTACATTAAAATATATCTGTCTGCGTATAATTGTATTGATTTAGATGACGCTGTGTGAATCGTCTAAAATCATTTATAAATTGCGAACATTTTAATGTTTTCCATTAATTAGATATTTATTAATTTCACAAAACAGATAACAATCGAATACAGCGTTAAATACAAGTAAAACAACAGTTTTGGCATAGATTGTTATCCAAACATCGTGAACATTGTTACAGTATTGCATGCTCAAATAAATTTAGTAGTAATTTCTTTTGGAAGCATATATCCGCACGCTGTGAACCAAAATGACCAACATAATTAAGTATATGTTTTCTATGTATAATAAAAAATATCTATCTATATAATGTATTGTATTATGTATGGCCGTAAGTTAGATTATTAAGGTTTAAATTATTTAAATTAAGGGCTGTTGATTTTGTTGAAACAATAAAAAAAAATAGCTATCTAGCAGCCCTGAGACAGGCGGAAGACAGAGTGGTGTGGAAGTGGTTCATCAGCATCACCGTGAAAGCTTTCCAGAACGGGCACGACCTTCAGCAATGAAGACTACGACTAAGAAGAAGAGCCATGACTCGAAGCCTATGGACTCGTATTGCCACTTTTTTTTTCACTGTCTATTTTGTCAATAAATAACATTTTTACTTTTACTTTACTTTTTATCAGTTATCAAGTACCCGTAACACAAGCTCTGCTTAGATTAGGGCTAGATAATGCTGTGTAAATAAAGATATCCAGCATTATTTATTGTATTTATTTAACTAAATACAACCTGTTTAATAGGCGATGATACAAAAGGTTTTATTTATGTATCTATCTAATGGAGGCTACGATGTACCCGATTGAACTGCATTGCTACGTGCCTCTAGAGTCTACAGAGTTAAACAAAGAGCCGTTCATACTACTAAATCATTTGCATTTCTCATACGGCATGCGTCGTGGGTAATCCCGGGGTGAATCCAATGACCAATTTGTATTCAATCTCTGTTTATCTACGATATGTTACGTATCAATAAGGTAATAAATGTTTGTATAAATACCTACCTTTTAAATAGTAAAAAACAGTAGAAATGAATTGTTGGCGGGTATTCAGTATAGAACAGAACAAGGGCAAAAGTGGAAGGTGGAAGTAATTTGTTTTTAATACTTTTTATTTAAATTCTTTGAACAACCCAACGTCCCATGGACCCCACCCAAACTTCAGTTTTTAGGTACCAATTATAAGTTTTAAAGTTTTTTCATTTAATTACCTTATTAATATGTTCTATCTTACATTCTTCATTTTTATATGTTAACATGTTCAATTATTTCCGCTCAGCATACGATACTCTGAAAGTGAACGACCGGTGATGATGCTAAGGAAACATCAAAACAAGTTTACCCGAAAAGATTATTGATCCAAAAAAAAAAATTAAGTGTAAACCAGGTCGATAAAAACTTTTTGCCCTACCCGGCCAGTCAGACCAGTTTTGGTCTAATTAAAGAGCCTCTGCTGCAAACTTAGTACAGTCAGCTTCGCCTAATATAAGCATACACTTAGGTACTTATGTGTTAAAGTTTGACAAAGTCCTTTTTTATAATTCGACTATATCTCCTCAATCGACAGAGCATTCGAGAAATAAGCTTATCAGCAGAGCAGCCAACTGTACATACGCCACTGGCAATTTCCATGAATCAATTAGGTATGCATTGACGCAAGTTGCCAATGATTCATATCAAAGCTATGACAGAGAGTGGACTTCATCGGTTGAAAGCTCATCATCATCATATTTAGTCCTCAACAGTCCAATGCTGGATATAGGCCTGCTATTACGACACGAATAAAATACTTAGTATTTTTCTCCTGCACGCAGCTATTTTTGAAGACAATTGTAAGATTGAAATCAAGTAGATCCTTTCTGAGCTCGCAAAGATAGTTTCAGACAGTCAAGGCGCATTTTTTTTGTGCTTGAAGGTTTTGTGAGAATAGCTACGTAAGCTATGAAACGTTCACAAAAAGTGTTTACACAATATTTCATTCAAGAGTTGGTTAGTGATATTCATGGTAAAGTTCTTATACAGTTGATGTCAAAATACCTCTGCATTGTCACAGTAGCGGCACAGCCTTTGTGAAGCCTGACAGGTATAGATAAGGGGAGAACGTGTGTATTAGAACGTGTGTATAGAGTTTATTTCCTTTGTTTGTAATCGCTATGCTTGAATACGAATTTAGGTTCTATTGTCTTCGCGGGTTACGTTACTCTGTTTGTATGTTATTATACGTAAATGACAAGAATTTATATAGAACTAGCTTCTTCCCGCGGCTTTGCTTAACTATTGGTACCACATCAAACTATTTACTTTTGCTATTTTAATTTGCACATTGAAAAACTAAATACCGACTTTAAATTCATTCTCATTATTTACAATATTTTTACGAATTACGGAAAAAAACCAAATCCGTTAGGAGTTATTTTTTAATTGAATCATCTCGGTATTATTCTCATTATAATAATAAAATAGTCATCAAAATCAATTTGAAAATGACGGAGTTATCAGCGAACATACATAAAAAAGAGCCGAATGTGAAATTTTCTCCTGTTTTAAATATGGCGTTGTGTGCATCCTATGTTAGGAACAATGTTTTTGACAAATCTCATGAAATAACGACCAGGCGTAAAAAGGTTACAGACAGATAGATAAAGTTATTTCATTTGTATAATGATTATGGATTAAACAGCTTATATCAGCTAGAATTAAATCACAATCGTCTATAGGTAATTTTGTGGTTCTAGAAATATATTCAAATAAATAATGCAGGACAATCCACACAGCATTATCTAGCCCCATGGTAAGCAAAGCTTGTGTTATGGGTACTAGATAACTGATATACATAATACAATACATTACATAGATAGATATTTTTTATTATACATAGTAAACGACCAGAACACCCGGAACAAATATCTGCAGATCGTACACACAATTGTTCCGAGGCGGGAATCGAACCCGCAACCTCTTGCGTCGCAGGTGGACCTTCGCCCACTGCGCCACATCGGTCGTCAAAATTAAATCACAATCGTCTATAGGTAATTTTGTGGTTCTAGAAATATATTAAAATAAGCTTTATTGTAGTGTGTAATTAACAAAATGGTATTTCATTACACGTGTAAGTAATTACGGGAAGCAATTACCTACACGTATGCAGTAATAAATAACAAAAACCCAAGATTTATTAATAGAAACAATAATATGTATTAAATAAATAAGTATTCATTTAAGCAATATGGATTATTTAAATTATGTTAAAAAAAACATCGCTTTAAATAACAGTTTTGGTTTTAGTTTTTGTTTAATTTTATATTAAACAAAAACTAAAAGATATTTGTTCCGGGTGTTTTGGTCGTTTTCTAAGTATAATAAAAAATATCTATCTACGCAATGTATTGTATTATGTATATCAGTTATCTAGTACCCATAACACAAGCTCTGCTTACCATGGGGCTAGATAATGCTGTGTGAATTTGTCCAGCATTATTTATTTATTTATTTTTCAAATTCAAATTGCGGTAATATTGTCTCCTGTTGTTAGTTTCCGTTGAGACTGGCACTCACATTAAAATGAATAGTGCACAGGTTTGTGCAAAAACACAGGTGCACTCTCTATTCCCTCACTCTGATAATCCGAGGGATTGACATGAGCGGGCAACATGAGTATCAGATAACCTATGTGCTAGTCTAGTCTAATACCTTTACTAGGTATGTCTGTGTCTTTTACCTTTTCATGAAAATTGACATTGGGATAGATTATAACCCGGGTGCAAAAGCTAGTTTACATAATTATATTTCAGAAAAACGTAGTAAAACTACGAGGCGAAGTAAGTATAACTTAACTAAAGTAATACTTATTATACTAGAAACAATTAATACAAAACCGAAACAAACACCTGATCATACAAATATTTTGTAACTCGGTAGGTTTATAAATTTGTCTTTTATAAAAAAAAAAATAAGTATAATATATATTACAAGTTACCCAGTAACTTCAAACAACAAATAATAACAACTAGTTGTTGGTACCTACGACATGATCGAAACGTCTATTGTTGAACACAATTATGCAAAGAGTTAGAGGTTAATTGAACACGAAACTGTGCAAAAAGTCATAAAGAATAAATACAGGAAAACTTACAATGGGTACATCTTATTATCATATCAGAACCAGCCAGGTGGGATGACGATCTGCGAAGGACTGGAGGCAGATGCTAGATCAGCGGCAAGCTGAAGACAGGGCGCTATGCCAGCCTATGACCAGCTGTGGACTAGTAGAGGCTGATGATGATGACATCACCCCTCAAACGTCCGCAGTTGGACAAAGGCCTCTCCTATACGACGCCATAAAGAGCGATCCTGTGCCGCACCCATCAATTGACTCCCTGGGACCTCTACAATTTCGATATTTGGACCATCGAGTCGATGGTCTTCTAACACTCCGATTATAATTAACATTACAATAGCGGTCGCTACTCCAGAGCAAGTATAATTCGTTTCGTCAGAAAATATTATTTTGTCTTCTTTGACAAGTATTTACCACAATTTTTTTTTGTTACCAAGTTCTCCTAGCTCTGCTTTTTTTGGAAATAGACTGTTGGATTATTCTATATATCAAAACTTATTAAAATTTTCAGGACGCCCATGGATGACATCCACCATCCATGCAATAGCAGTGAATGGGTAAATTAAAGTAGTTGATTACCGGCTTCTACATTAACTTAAAAAAAACTTCACAATATACTACACAGATATGAATTTTAATACAACAGGGACTGATAACCAGCAGCATACACTGAAATGAATACAATTTAGGCACAAAGGAATATTAGGCTTTGTGGCAGCAATCAAATAATTTCTGCGAATTTTTTCACATTTGTATGTTTTTTTTCCTATTACAGAAAATATTCATAATAATTCTTAATTTATGAACCCAGTTTTTTGTTTGATCTTTTCCACGAAAACAAAACACTGATAAAAATGTGTATGCCTTTAATTCGTTATTTTGGATACGTTCAGTGTTAAAGTAAATAAATAATGCTGGACAACTCGCACAGCATTATCTAGGCCCATGGTAAGCAGAAATTGTGTTATGGGTACTAGATAACTGATATACATACATAATACAATACATTAAATAAATAGATATTTTTTATTATACATAAACGACCAGAACACCCGAAACAAATATCAATTAAAATAATAATCAAATTAAATAAAACTATTCTTACCTTTCTTCAAACAAACACTTCACCACTTGCAATTGTATTTATTTGTGCTGTTAGCCGCGTGCGCTGATGAAGGTTCCGTGCTAAACTACCAGCATCACGCTCATTCATAGGCCAGGCCTTGCCATTCTCTCGAGTCACCGGCCGGCGTCGTCACACCGGTTTGATTGGTACATTTGCACCATTTTACATGCTTGGAAGGATTTGCAACATCATGTGGCTGCAATATGTTTTGGATTAACCTAATGCTTCTAACTAAATCAAAATCTAACAACTACCAACGACTTTAAACCGGCTTACTTACTTCTATGGTTTGGCATCCCTAGTGTGTTTAGCTACCTTTAATAGAAGTCATCATATTCGTATAAATAACAAATAAATTATGATGGACAATACACACAGCATCCTAGCCCCGAGCTAACGAGATCTTCTGTTATGGGTACTAGATGACTGATAATACATTACAATATACGTATAGATAGATATTTTTTATTTTACATATAAAATACCCAGAAAGCCCGAAACAAATACTTGCAGATCGTACAAATATTTGTCCCAAGGTGGGAATCGAACCCGCAACCTCCTGCGTCGCAGGCAGACCTTCGTCTGCCGCGCCACATCGGTCGTCAAATCGTATCTTTATTGCAATTTTTAGAAGTTGCGTTGCGTCTAAGTTGCTTTGCGAAGTTGCGTTTTTTGGAAATGGCGCGCGTATCCGTCCTTTGAGCACAGGACTTTACCTTAATGCTCGTACAAGTACTTTATATATACTTTATTAACACTTTGGGTGCCCACAACGTATATTATGTCAAAGTAGGTACTTTAATCGCGTAGCGACGGATTTCTCGCCCGTCCGGGTCGCATCATCGAAGCTGGGCAGTGAATGCCTTAACGGTTTATGTTTTCTATAAACGTAGGTATATCAGTTACACATTGTATTATTATACAATCCACGCGTTATCAACGAGGAATTGAACCTTGTCAAAGAAAACATCCGTCCGTTTTTTCTTAGTTCGTAATGGCTACCCATTCCCATTCTTATTTCGTGCATGTTAGAATAGAATAGAAAAAACATTTATTTAGACACAGGTACAAAATACAGGCATAGAATAAACAAACAAAGAAGTTTATCCAATACATCTAAAAATTATATAGGTATCTACTTAGCTAAAGCTTCGTATAGAATAAAATTAACTCATAACTGTTCCTTAATATATATGTTATATATAATATTATACTGATAAAAAATAACCTTTATATAATTAGCGAAAACATTTTGTTAAATTATGAACAGGTCCAATATATTTGTAAACCATCAACCACGTAATTTAATTTAGTTACCTAATCAATGCATCAATTGATTTCGATCAAGTTCATCCAATAATTAACATACATAGTTTGAAAACCCCTGAGAGTATGAATTGAATTCAACTGCACGAGGTGGCAATTCAATTCAGCCGTGTCTGGTTAATGTGGCCCTGTCATAAACAAATGGATAAATTATGAGAGTTATACAAAATGATAAACCCTTTTAATCTGAATTAATTCATATTAAACTGCAATATTAAATTAAACCTTTTTAGTATCACTGATTGACAGATATTGTGATAATACGTGTCTGCTATAAAACCGGATTCATTTAATTTATTTCATTGGGGGAGGCCTAAGTCCAGCAGTGGCATGCTATAAGCAATTTTTATAGATTTGCTTGAAATGCAGAAGGTTTGATTCCCGCCACATGGCAAATTATTATAAGATCTGCAAAGTATTTGATAATAAGGTATTACAGTGTGCCTAAACTTATCCCAAAACTTATTGTAGGAAGACCACGGGGAAGTCCCGCTGATATATTTTTTTGGGATATTACATAATTTCCTATCTGATATTGGTCGGGGTATATGCTTGCGAAAGTATACAGGCAGATGCTGGTTGCGGCAGGCTGAAGACAAGGCGCTATGGCGCTCATTAGGGGAGGTATGTTCAACAGTAGACTGTGTAGGAAAAAAAAAACAAAAAAAAAATACATACATATAAACCAAATGCAGCTAAAAAAAAACATTGAGAAGGGGGAAAAAAAGATATTCCCACAAAACCCAAGGACCGAGTGGTCGTCACCCCTCGAGTTGACGCCGGGGTAATGAGGCAAAATCGAGGCCCCTCTCTGTGCCCTCACCAGGGCTGGAAAGAAATTTATTTTTTCAGTAGACTGTACATATATATGTTGAGAGAGACAGTATTATAGGTTGATGATGATGATTGGTTCTGGGTATTTTGGTGGATTGTTACAGATCGGTGTAAATGATTCCAATGGAATATTTTAATATATATTTTTATAAAAATAAAACAAGTAGGTTGGGTATTTCCTTGTTTTGTAGTTGAAAGCCAGGTGAATGGTCGGATATGTAAAAATAAATTATACTAACTTGGCTACGCACTTAAGCAGGTACCTACGTAAATGCATTGAATTTCCAGGTATAACAGGTTTAACTTGGAAAAACCGAAACAGAGCTTTGTCATGCAAATTATCATTAGTGATAAATTAATGTTTCACTCAAATTGTGTTAATTAATTCTAAATCTCATACAAAGTCCACTGAATTAGCAAGTTTAAATATCTAAAATTCACACATTTCATAATTATTATTGTGATAACGTAAACTGATGAACAAAAAGCTACTGTATATTGATTGCAACGATCTGCAGTTAGATCAGTTGTTAAAATTGGAAACACCTACTTATTTGTTTCTATTAATCAAATAATCAAATCATTTATTTGCTGTAATGTAGGTACTTAATTAAAAATGGTATTTCCAATACATTACTACCTCATCGAGGCGTGCAAAATAAAGATAGCATGCAAAAGTCACAGTAGAGTTTAGTAATGTTCCAACCTAGGTATATTGTAGATAATTTTATATAATGTCAAAAAACTTAAAGTAATAATAGTAATAGTAAGAGGCGCAATAGTAAAAAAGAAAATGTCAAAATTTATCTGTCATAAAATCGTTAATATTATAATAGCATTTGGTGATTAATTGATAGTTATTTTCTTTGTTGACAGCTCAACAGATCCATATCAATACTAGTCGGAAGCGTCCAAGACGCGCGCTGGCTGGCGCTGGCTGCATTAGGTACAAAAAAAAATGTTTATTGCGTGAAATACATGTTATAAAGTTCTTATAATGTAATGGGTCACAATTTATTCTGCCCTATTGGGCGTGCAATGTTATAAAATTTACAATAATTAGCTACTATAAATTCTTAAAAAATAATACATAAAATTCACAGACAAGTAATAATAAAAAAAAGAAAAAAAAACCCGCTGTATCGCAGTATTGAATGATGAGCCGCGCCCTAGCTCCGGATACTTACCAGTTCTCGAGTCATGCGTCACTTCGACCGGACAATAATTAGCGATAGAGTTAAAAAGTTAAGTCATAAACCCGTTTCTGCCCGCGGCTTCGTACGCATTGTTTCTATGGAGACGTTTGAATGTTATTTCTATCCCATGGGAACTGAATTATGTAATAAAAAGCCTATGCTTTATTGCCTACCTGTCTGTATGCATAATTTCAGCCCGATTTGTTTAGTAGTTTTTGCCTGAAAGACTAACTGAGTATTTTCGGAATCGTCCATAATACATACATACAAACTTTGGCTTTTATATTATTAGTATGATACTTATGAGTCGTACATACATGATGAAACAAAATAAATTCCGTAGTCTTCCATTCCAGAAACTTCCGCATACCACCTGAACTTTTATTCGTAGCCCTTTTTGTTTTGCTAACGCAATGTGAAACTTTCAGTAAGTTAGTAACTTTTTACAACCGACAACATGTTGGAACTTTTTAAGCGAGAAAAATCGAACAGGACCTTTGTAAGCCTTTTACAATATAGGTTTTGATAAAACAGCTGTGGCCCGTGAGAAGTAAGTGCCTCACATTTTCAAATTTCAGGTGAGCTTTTATAAAATGGTAAGCCTATGATGGTAGCTCGTATGGTTAATGTGAAAACAAACGTATGAATATACAAGACACGAGCAAAACTGCAAGAAAATTAATATTATTAATTGGGGTATGAATATTATGAATATCCGAGACACATATCACGCATATCACGCACCAAGGTTATCGACATAGCTCAAAGAATTAGCAAGCTGAAGTGGCAGTGGGCCGGCCATATTTCGCGAAGAACCGACGGCCGCTGGGGCAAACGTGTTCTTGAGTGGAGACCGCGACTCGGCAAACGGGGACGCCAGACGTAGGACGCCCTCCGACCAGGTGGGATGACGACTTGCGAAAGACTGCAGGTAGATGCTGGATGCGGCAAGCTGAAGACAGGGCGCTATGGCGCTCATTGGGGGAGGCCTATGTCCAGCAGTGGACTGATATAGGCTGATGATGATATCACGCTGTATATAATTATATATCTATTATATTATTTCTACTAAAAATAGTAAAAAGATCGCGCAGGCCGATGTAATAGTAATATTATATCTTCGGCCTTGTATTGTTTTTTCTGTTTTGTGTGGTATAATAAAATGCTATCTATGTAAATAGATTGTGACTTTCACTCCGGTGAATGAAGTGAACACTAGAATTAGATAGTTACTTGGAAGTCGTGAGGCGACGCACATAGGGGTATTTTGGTAGACATATATGTAAATGTATAGACAACCAAAAATCTGCTTACAGATTTTGAACTCAAAGCCGAGCCTTGCTCCATCGAAGAAACTCGATAATCTGTCTATTGAAGCAACCAGCCAACCAAGCCGCTTGCCATTCTCTACAGTCAAGTGTCTTGCGACGAGTCTATAGAAGTTATCGCCTTACTCAAAGTACTCTGTAAGTACTCACTCATAATCATAACACTGAATTATATAGGGTGTCCTCAAATTACTCCAATACAATTACAATATGTACAATGCAAAATAACGCTTTATTGCACATCAAGATAGAGAAAAGAAAAAACAAACAAATAAAGATTTGGACGCAAAATGGGCGGCCTTATCGCTAATAGCGATTATTATTATTTATTGCATTCCCCAAAATAGGTGAAACTAGATCAAAATGATCAACGAATATGTTTGAAAAGGTGGCTAGAACCTCGAGGACACGCTGTATAGCAACTCGTTATATAAAATCTATTGTCATGACAACACTATCTTGAACGTCACAGCTATAATTAAAAAAATATAATAAATACTTTAAAATTAACAAAATTATCCACACGAATTGGCGACTCTCGGTAAAGCATCAAACGATTCAGCATCGAGTCTCTACGTCTAAGGATACAAGGTTCAATTTAACTTTAGATATAAAATTGTATACATTCGGCGTCCTCGGCGGTAGTTTGCTCAATAGCGCTATACCGCAAAAGTACCTTCTTTGTTTCTTCTACTAAGATTATTTTTTTATTATTATCTTAGTAAATACATAAATGATATCATCATAATTAATCAGCCCACAAACGTCTTCTACTGGACAAAGCTCACTACCAAACCCGAAGTTTTTTTCAGAATATATATACAATACTTACAATACTTATAATGATAATGAGAATTCTAAATAACTGTGACGTACTTTTTTTTATGCGAATAGAATTTTTTATAGGTCTCCCCTATACGACGACGGTATAGAAACCGGTCCAGAGCCGCCTCCATCCATCGACTCCCTGCGACCGCTACAACGTTGTGCCACTAGATTTAGTTAGTATTAAGATCCATTATTATTGTATTTTTTTTTTGTATTGATGGTGCAATAACGAAATATTGTATTGTATTGTTGACACGCGCATTGTTCAAGTTCAAATTCAAGTATTTCATATTATTTTTTTATTCAATTACTCGTCGTAAATATCTGCATATAGTCAGGTGGCTCGCCGCCGCCAGCCGTCCGGTTAGTTGGAAAACGTAAATTGTGCAAATCAACAAATTAAAAGTACCTAAACAATTTTTTTAACAATTTGAATCACGTCATTTGCCAAGTTTCTATGACAATGTCGAGTCTACCGACACATGTTTACTCGCAATGGGAAAATCTTTTATATTATTAAGATTTTACAAATCTTTTTGCTTGTTTTTTCAGCGAAACTAATGTTTTATCACGAAATTATTTCAAAAAAGTCTTCGTGATGCGCTACGCTAACTACCTACCTACGCATTCTACCTTCGAGGAATAACCACCCGTCTTATAAACATTCAACCAAGAACGCCATTTCAGTTCAATTTTCAAAAATAAATTCAAATGAAATGTATGTACCTATCTTCTTCGTTCTAATGGACCACCAGAACAAAAAGTTACATAGAATTTTAAGCCCGCTAACGCTTAAATGACACATTTTTTTTAGCAAGACAAGTGAAAAAACCCTACTACGCCCGCTAATCTACGCTTTAATGACACACTTTTTGACCAAGACAAGTGAAAAACCCCTAGCTTATAGGTAATTATCTATATATAGATATAAAAATGTACGAGTAACGAACGAACAAATCATTCAACAACAAAAATAATAAGTGCCAAAATCAAGAAAAATATGGAAACCCAATGTTTACAATGCTGTTCAATTTGGATGAATCTATGTACTCCAATCCGTTGACGTAACATGCCTAAACATTGATCGAGCGTGAGCTGAATATTCATATCAATAAATTACCAAAATAAAATCGACGTGTTCCCAACTAACAATCACAAAATCTGAGCCCATTACTAGTAAAAACGAAAACCGAAGTTTCTGGTTCGTTTTTATGAGGATGCAATCTTATATAGGTGGCATAATAGTAGGCTTTGCATAAATACTAATCAGGAACTTTGGTTTTCGCTTTCTGAGTAGGCTCCCAGATCAGTCTAAGGACGTGAAATTGCCCGAACGCGAGAGCAAATAATATATTTAGGTATAACTGTTTATCCTAAAAAATTTTAAAATTTTAAAATCAGTTTTGAAAACAAAGCAGGCGATGCGAT
This sequence comes from Eupithecia dodoneata, assembly GCA_947044415.1. Taxonomy (NCBI): domain Eukaryota; kingdom Metazoa; phylum Arthropoda; class Insecta; order Lepidoptera; family Geometridae; genus Eupithecia; species Eupithecia dodoneata. Next base: position 7,721,866 of record OX345665.1, read on the forward strand.
TACCTATTGAGGCTGCAGAATAATGCGTTAACTAGATATTAATATAATGATTGGGTATTTGTTCGGGCTGAATTATTATTAAGCGGATTTATCCACATTATGTTATAAATTTCTTTTTAGAAATTTGCTAAGAATATGTTAATCTATTTTGAAAACAAAGCAGGCGATGCAATTATTGAGGCTGCAGAATAATGCGTTAACAAGATAATTAATATAATGATTGGGTATTTGTTCCGGCTGATTAATTATATTATTATGCGGGCCATACAATAGCTACTGCTAGACTAACGAACGGATTGTATCCAATCTGTCTCAAATTGCAGCTCTATTGTAGTATTTACTAATGACATAGGTAGCTAGTATAGGTAGCTAGTCCATCCAAAGGTTGCCTGGCAGAGATCGCTTTAAGCGATAAGGCCGCCCATTGTACAACACATTCTTTATTTGTCTTTTTCCTGTCCAGTGTATCTGTTTTTTATTTGGTGTGCAATAAAGAATAATTGTATGTTATTGTATTGTAGCTAAAATACATTTCTAATAATACTAGTAACCTAATAAACCTAGTACAAAAAAAAGTCGCAAAAAAAAGTCGGATGCGACTTTTTTTTAAGACAGACAGGTCTATTTGTACCTATGTATGCTTATATCTTTAAAACTATGCAACGGATATTGGTTGCGGTTTTTTGGTAGATAGAGTGATTCAAGAGGAAGATTTATATGTATATATGTATATCGAAAATCGTGCGAAGCTGGGGCGATTCGCTAGTTACTTATAATGGGTATTTCATTAAGCGCTTCCATAATTTAAATAAAAAAAGTGTGTTATTCACTATTTTTTTTTTATTTGTTTGAAAGGTCTATCGATGCCATTATGTTTTGAATATAACATCGTTCAAATGTCCGCTGCGGCTTTTCTGGATGGCGCGTATCCGAAAGCCCCAATTTTCCATGACTCTGGTGCATAAATCAGGCTGAATTTGACCGATGGCATGGGTTATGTTGACTTTGAGGGCGGCTGTGGTTTGTGACTTATTCGCATAAACCTTCACTTAAAAAACCGTAAAAAGGGCAAAGCGCGCGGAACGTTGCCCGAAGAGAACAACCGGTAAAACTATTTTATTATTTGCACGTGTTGTCAGACGCTGTATTCATCCATTAGGCAAAATAGGCTGAATAAATTATGACAGGTAATTTGACAGATAAAGCTTCAAAAATATAGCTATCAAAGTCCCGAAGTCCCTATTGAAACAGTCTATATTTAAATGTAGGTACATAGTAGGAAATAACCTTAAAACGATACCTTAGAATTCCTTTAATTTATTCATGTAGGCAGAAATGCAATATTTAGTAAATATACGACCGTCTTGTCAGAAAGCACCTCAGACAGCGCTGCAGAATTAAATGATTATAGTAGCCATATAGTAGGCTTATTATTGAGCAGCTTAAATAAAGCCGCTTTTCACGTGAAACATAAGATGAGGTTCTATGTTCGACTGTTATGTATTTTTTATCTTCTTTTAGGTCTTTGTTTTTTCGTCAATCATGGTCCGATTTGGAAAATTCTGTTGCTATTATATGGAAAATGATCCCGAGGTAGTCCCATAAAATATTTATTCCTGAAGGATTAGTATTTGTCCCGAAAACTTGAAAAACAGTGTAAACATTAAGGAATTTGAAATCGGTTCTTAGTTTTTTCGTAACATAAAAAATATTTTATTTAAGGTCATGAGGATCTTGGTGTAGGCCATATTTTTGAAGCTACATCTGTCAAATTACCTGTCACCACTTATTCAGCTTATTTTTCCAAATCGCCAAGGATGGATACAGCATATCACCAATAAATAAATAAATAATGCTGGACAATTCACACAGCATTATCTAGCCCCATGGTAAGCAGAGCTTGTGTTATGGGTACTAGATAACTGATATACATAATAAAATACATTACATAGATAGATATTTTTTATTATACATAGAAAACGACCAGAACACCCGAAACAAATATCTGCAGATCGTACACACATTTGTTCCGAGGCGGGAGTCGAACCTGCAACCTCCTGCGTCGCAGGCGGACCTTCGCCCACCGCGCCACATCGGTCGTCGATATATCTATTTTTCCCTTAGAGCACTAAGATTTTTCCCTAAGATTTTTCCATATAGTCGGATTACCCCCTGCTGGATACCGTGAGTAATTTGGTTGTAAAATATGACGGCTTAGTTAAAGAGAATGTAAATGGATGGATTTTAGCACGATTTTTTTTGTCGCTTAACTAGGACAAGGGGTCAGCTAAGACAAGAGCTTGTACATGTACAAGAGGTTAGCTGTTTGTTATAGGCTGTGTGAAATACTAAAACTAGATACCAAATGTATTTTCTAGACAAAGCTTTCAGGGTTGCCATTTGAAATTCAACTCAACATCCCAAATCAATTTGGTGCTTGGATTGTATAGTTTTCGGCACCTATGATGTTTCATCAGCTCTTCAATGTTCTACAATGATACTCATAATATTTAATTTAGGATTTTTGATTTTAATCACTTTATTTCTTTAGACTTATAAAGTAAGCACTTAGACAAAAAATTGTATACCATAAATTTTAAGTTTACTTCGTTTTTCACTGGCGATTTGATTGTCTCTTGTTAAAATAAGACTTTTATTTGTTTCTGAAATATCAGACCGGAGCCCGATCAACAACTTTATATAGAAAGAAAACATTTTCTCGCAACAAAATCACATTTCTGTACCCACCCTAGAGATCCACTTGAGAGTTTTTCTTCGAGTGTTCTATTTGAGAGTACGTGAAAACTCTTTATTTTAAATAGTTTCCTATTTTGAAACTAGGCAAAACCAAAATAATAAAAAAGTTTCTTTAAAAAATAAAAAGATTACGCTTTTGATGTTTCCGGTTGATTGGATCCAAAGCGCAATATTGCTTCGTGATGAAAACTACTTTATGTTGGTACTTTTTATCTCTGCTATATTTTTTTCCGAAATGATCTAGTATTATAAAACATATGTATTTATTTTTGCATTGGAGAGAATCTGACTAAAAGCCTTGGTTGGTCGGTTTATTTTTCAATCAAAAACTGTTCTGTTTATTTGAAACTAGCTGCGCCCCGCGGCTTCGCCCCCGTGGAAATCGATTTGTCAAATGGTTTTTTTTTAATATCCTATGTTAGACTCCTGGTTCTAACCTACCTTCTCACCAATTTTCAGTCAAATCGGTCCAGCCGTTCTCGAGTTATAAGTGTTGTAACAAACACGACTTTCTTTTATATATATAGATTATAAGTAGGTATAAAATGTTCTGAAATGTTGATGAGTCTGTTTTAATATTATTACTTACTTAAAAACATGTTTTGTCTGCCTGTGAATTTATGAAAAGTTAGTAGTATTGTAGAGTATTTTATTACCAAAATCATATTTTTTAAATAGAATACTCTACAATACTATTTTTTGACGACCAATGTGGCGCGGTGGGCGATGGTCCGCCTGCGACGCAGGAGGTTGCGGAGAGGGAGGGAGGTTGGAGGGTTCGATTCCCGCCTCGGAACAATTGTGTGTACGATCTGCAGATATTTATTCCGGTTGTTCTGGTCGTTTTCTATTTATAATAAAAAAAAACTATCTATGCAATGTATTGTATTATATATATCAGTTATCTAGTACCCATATAACAAGCTTTGCTTACCATGGGGCTAGAAAATGCTGCGTGGATTGTCCAGCATTATATTTGATTTGAAGGAAAAAAATTATCCCCACTTAAGGGTAAATTGTGAAACCTTCAAATGTAATTACGTCTATAATGTCCCATAGACTTATGGGAATATGATATCATAACATTTTATCGTCATTGCCCCATTCCTTACGTGGTTTCAAGGGAATGCCAGTCGTAATAAGTTAAGATACGGGGTATCCAGACATAGTACGTACTGCCCTGTTATATTAGAAATATGATGACAGTAACTAAATATTATCGAAATTAAGTATTTACTTAATTATACCTGAGCCATATATTACTAAACACAATACAGTACAAATAGTATTGCACTTAAAGACAGAGAAAAAACAGAAAAGAACAACCACAGAAACAGATGCACAATGGGCGTTAACACGTACATAATGTATTATACTTTTTTATTTTGATGGAGATTAATTATTATTTTGATAAATAAAACCACAGAATACATACAGCAATTTGCCATGACATGAACACCAATCAGAGTAATACACAACTGTGACGTCATGCCATCACAATATACGTATAGGCACAATTAATTAAGGTAAAGGTCTGACTTTATTCTCTTCACAATATTATGGTCATTCTGTATCATCAGATGTACGTCAATAAACTTCTTTCCGGCCCTGGTGGGGGCACAGACAGGGGCCTCGAGGCTTGGCCTCATAACCCCGGCGTCAACTCGAGGTGTGACGACCCCTCGGTCCTTGGGTTTTGTGGGAATATCTTTTTTTTCCCCCTTCTCAAGGTTTTCTTTTTTTTTGGCTGCATTTGGTTTGTTTATATTTTTTTTTTGTTTTTTTTGTTTTTTTTTGTGTTTTTTCTTTAGTTAATTAATTTTTTTTCAGATGTACGTGCATCGGTGACGTCATAGTTATATTCTTAACGTTTTAGGGCGAAATTAAAATTGCAATTTTAAAAGCTCATTTTTCTCCTTCAAAATCTTATTTTAATTTTTATGATTTATTCTGTATTAAGTACATGTGTGTATTTAGTACGTTTCGAAGTAGTTTCTCATAATCAGTCATTATTTCTATTCAAAATTAAATAGTTGGGCACCTAATTGCTTCATAATGTTTTGTTCAGGTCACACTGAGAAGAAGCACTTGATACAAAAATATCACCTTGCCGAGATTAGCGAAAATCCATTAAGCCCTCCGGTCGTACAAAGGAAGCCGATGGATCAAGCCATGGTTTGTTATGTTCTGATGAACGAAGATTCAACTCCGCTTCAGAGTGCAACCCTATAACTTGCCAACATTTTCTAAACTATTCGAAAAATATACCGATATTCAAACAAGAATTTCTAAGAAAAATTCTTTTTGCTCCTCTGGGACAATATGTAAGCGGGGCGGAATATTCGATTCAGAAAACTTATTTAAGCTGCAACAAAAGTTGGGTCTAAGAAATAAACAAGGGGTGAAGGTAGGCTACAATAGAGAGGTGGTTCTTGTTAAATAAAACTAACGTATCTTTTGCATAATCTTGGTATTTCTTTGTTGCTATCGTCATTATCTTTGTCTTATAAATCCACGGAGGGTGGTTTATTTTATGCAGTGTTCGGTTGGCGGCACGTAGATGAAAGCCTAAAAAAAATATTTTTCATGATAATAATCCTTAAACTACATTGAATATGAATATACCTAGGTTTAATAATAGTAAATATTATAATATCATTGATAATTAAAAATTAATTTTAAATCGTCTAATCTAATATTACTTCAATATAATACCGTAAGTTCAAGTTTATTTAGAAACTACCTAGATACCATCTAAATTCTACTCTCCTTTGAATAAACATGAGTAATTCTTGTTTTCACGAATAAACAGATTATGTATAGACTCAGACCCTTGAACTCAGTTCGTGGGTACTTTTAATAAGATTTTTTTAAGAGTGGATGAATATGAATAAGAGCCTTCTTGCTCCAGTGGTTGGGGCTGCATGGTCCGCCGAACACAGGATGATCCTTTTGAATCCTACGTAAGTTATCATTATCATAAAGATAAATATAGGTTTGAAGACTTTGAAGTGACGCCATACATAATTATATTTTTAAGGTGACTTACAATAACAAGGCTCGGACAAACTACTGCTAGGAGTAGTTTGTCCTTGTTATTGGAAAGACAATCGGATGAGAATCCTATAACTGTAAAGTTTGTTTTATTAGGACCAAGCACACAGAAATCATTTAAATTCTTTTTTTTTTTAAATGCCCAACTTTGTTAAATTGTTCCAAGTTATTTCAAACCCAGTAGTTGGATTGAGAGCATCAAAAATAATATTGTTTTAAAACCGAATCACAGATTTAAAATATATTTTGGTAGGTTATTCTGCTTCTGTTTCAAATATCGGCCGTGTCTGTAGGAACCAATTTTCAAGGTTCATTACATATCTTCTTGCCAAAGGGACCTTATTTAACTCTACTTAGTTGTTTTATAGGCAGTTAAACCGAGCAATGACCACTTAATTAAATTTTGTTTGGTTTACCGTAATGTTTTATTTATATTCAACAATTTTAACATTAACAACCTAATTACAACACTAGTTTCACCACACTATTTATAATGACTGTAGTGAAAATAGTATGGTTAAATATTTGATTTTTATCAATATTCAAATAAATCTTTATTTGAAAACAGCTTCCAACTAAAATTGTGATTGAAACAAATTATCACTAAGCAACATCCACTGACAATAATTTATAGCTTAGTTAAAAGTGCCTGCTAATCTTGGACCAAAGTTCGATGATGGAAGTGTGACAAAAACGTCAGGCACGTCGAGAAAAATATTTTTGATAAGAACCAAATTAGAAGGTTCTCTTGAAGTACGTACCTATCGGCATGAAGGTAAGACACGGTACGATGTGAGTTGTTTTTTTTTCTGATCTACTGCATTCGCAGCATTTACTATGATTCTATGCAAAACAAAATTCCAGTCTTTTAAACCGACGAAAAACAAAAGAAGGATGTTCATTGTTCGGCTGGGTTTATTTTTTTATGTATGTTCGTCGATTTCTTCGTCATTAACGTACCGATTAAGAAAATTATTTCGATTTTGTATAGACTACAAAACGACAATCGAACTTTATTTTAGCATAGGTTCATATGGCATAAAATGTGCGCAAAACTTCTTATCGTCTAGATTTATTGTTGATCTTTGAAAATACAAAAAATTTGATTTTTTATTTCACGCGTATCGTTTCATCTAATATATTGTCTCATATATAATCGTTTCATATAATCATAATGAGCACTTGCTCGCAGTAAACCCAGCAATATGTAGTGCAAAAGTATGCTCATAGAGATGACACAACAAAAGAGTTCAAGTGTAAAAGCGTTCGTCTCGACAATACTCACAATTTCCTTGGCTCAATACCGATCTCGGATTTAATAAAGCTTTTAATATAACTAAAGCTTGCCAGCTCGGGATGAGAAGATAAAATCTCTCAACCCCATGCATGAACTTACTAAATGGACCAATTTCTTTGTAACTTTGCAGAAAGCTAATTAGGATCCTGATTTAGTTAAGCATCTATTCGTTTTTGATTGCTCATTTAATTTCAATAGCGCATGTTGTACAATTTCATATCATATTTGAACTGAAACCCAGTGGGAATACTATTACCTCGGAATACCTAAGTTATAACTTGGCACTTTTCTCATACAAATGTCCGTTTGGAATTCGATTTCATTTCTGAAATCCACAAGTTAGTAGAGAATTTACTCGATCCTTTTCAAAATGTTATCCAAAACTAAATTTTTTGCGAGTTTCAGTAAAAATTCTGCATAATTTATGAAACTGTAAAGCTTGGCTACATTTTAATGAGGACGTTTGAATGATACTTGAATCTGAGAAGTAGTTTAAAATGGTTGTTTGAGCGCTCATTTGCGAAACCGCTAGTCGAGTCGGAAACTAAGCGGTAAGTGGTAAATAAAATATAGGGAACACCTAGTGGTTAAAAATCATTAAACGATGTTGATTTACAGCATAAACAATAATGTTACAGCAAATTAGGAACTTATTACGACGACCGATGTGGCGCGGTGGGCGAAGGTCCGCCTGCGACGCAAGAGGTTGCGGGTTCGATTCCCGCCTCAGAACAATTGTGTGTACGATCTGCAGATATTTGTGCCGGGTGTTCTGGTCGTTTTCTATGTATAACAAAAAATATCTATCTATGTAATGTATTGTATTATGTATATCAGTTATCTAGTACCCATAACACAAGCTCTGCTTACCATGGGGCATTATTATTATTATTATCTTTTTATTAGAAAGGTAGAGTTAACATTATATGGCTGTGTGGTGCCGGCCTAGAATAGCACCACTCCAACTCTTCCCGTGGGTGTTGTAGGGACTGTTTATTTACAGCAAAAACAGTAATGATACAGCAAATTAGCAATTTATTAGATAGGTAGAGTTAACATTATATGGCTGTGTGGTGCCGGCCTAAAATAGCACCACTCCAACTCTTCCCGTGGGTGTTGTAGGGACTGTTTATTTACAGCTAAAACAATAATGTTACAGCAAATTAGGAACTTATTAGGTAGGTAGAGTTAACATTATATGGCTGTGTGGTGCCGGCCTAGAATAGCACCACTCCAACTCTTCCCGTGGGTGTTGTAGGGACTGTTTATTTACAGCAAAAACAGTAATGATGCAGCAAATTAGGAATTTATTAGATAGGTAGAGTTAACATTATATGGCTGTGTGGTGCCGGCCTAGAATAGCACCACTCCAACTCTTCCGTGGGTGTCGTAGGATCAAGTTGGCCATCTTGCTATTCCTGGACATAGTAGCGGCCATGGTAACGGCGGGGCAGGGGTGCTTCTATGTATAGGTAATATAATGTATTAAGTATATCAGTAATCTAGTACCCATACCACAAGCTCTGCTTAGCTTGGGGCTAGATGATGCTGTGTGAATTGTCCAGCATTACTTATTTATTTATTAATATACATATATGCCGATGAGGACAAAGCAGAAGTACCTATGTATATGTTCGTAAATTGCCTGACCATATTCACACAACAAATAAAAAAGCTCAGAAGACTAAAGAATAATAGCTTGTTAAGTAAATCCTCTTTTAGTTGACCGCAATAAAATGGTTTTCATTTCGAAACAACAGAACCGGCTCACCTGCGGCCCGTAAATTGGACAAATGCCTATGGAGCAATTTGTAAACATAATAATCCCCCTTAGCATATTACGGATCAATTGGAGCCTAATTGCTCTGAAAAAGTGCCATTCTGGGAAAACTTATTATTATTGGCCTTTAAAGACCGTATTTTATCCGTATTACCGCAATTTCGATGTAATTACTTTGGGCTGCTGATCCCACTTTTTATAATGTGCCTTCTTAAATGCTGTGCCTAAATAACTTCCCCAATTATTGTGGTCAAATTAAAATTGTTAATTTATTTTCATCAGGAAGCCGACAGGTAGGCCTTATATACATTGAATGAATACAAAGTTAGTTTAAACGAACTGAGTTTTCCTCAAACTCATGATTTAAGACGTGACAAACCCCCGGCAAGTTAATAAGCAATGCTGTCTTCATCAAATATCACAAAGTTGGCAGCTTAGGAACACCCGAGGGAAATTCTTCGTTTGCTATGCAAAGTGCCACTTTGTAAACTATTTATCTAAATACATGAGGCATGTCTACACGAGCCGAAAGAAGACATTGACCTTAGCTGTCATTATCTAATGAAATCACTACTTAGTATAAAACAAAGTCGCTTCCCGCTGTCTGTCTTGCCCCTATGGTATACTTAGATCTTTAAAACTATACAACGGAATTTGATGCGTTTTTTTAATAGATAGAGTGATTCAAGAGAAAGGTTTATAAGCCATTTGACACATCGATTTCCACGCGGGCGAAGCCGCGGGGCGCAGCTAGTAGGCTATTACTATTATCTGATCAACTATTGAAACAATATACATATATGCCAACACAGATTACTGATAATGATTACTTCAATAAAAAGCAATAATGTTAATTATTTATTTTCATTTTTACGGCTGAAATTCAATTGTTATTGTTAAGTAAATTGTTAAGAGATTAATAAGTCATCAAAGTAATAATAATACTTAGATGACTTATATGACTTCTTATGAATTCATGACCTCGCACGGGTCGTTCCTGAATCAGGCTATTTAACTTATTTCATGGAAAAACCAGCTACACTTATAAAAATTACAAATATTACCTAAACTTAAGAGTGGTTATGAGGGCCAGTCCCTAGCTTTAAGTCCAGGGACGTGACAATAATCCGACTACTTAACAATATTGCCGACATCAAATATCACAAAGTTGCCAAGTTACACCACTGGGGGATATTCTTCGTTGTTATTCAAAGTACCGCTTCGACCTGAACTAATCTTACATTCCCCTCTCGTAGTTTTCTCGTTAATTAAAGATTTTGAGCGACGAGTAATTATGCAATTTTGTCACATAAGCGGGAATAAATTGTCTGGCGTGACTGGCGTCGCCATCTATCTCATTTAACACACGTGCAGTCAACGGCAACAGTGTATATACATACATCTTCTTTACTACATCAACACACATGCATTAACTACTGCACATGACTCCCCAAGGGCGGTTTTGCCATCATCACCACGTTTGGCAGGCCGATTGATGATAGCAGCATAAAAATATACAAGAAGAAGCTTTGCCCTTGCTCTGATAGGTTCCCTTAGTCGGCTCATGTAACAAACCGCCAATTGCAACTTAATTATTAAGTTTTTAGTTTTTTTTACTCTTAACGATATGTACATATTTATATATCGATAATCATGCGAAGCTGGGGCGAGTCGCTAGTGAAATATATTCAGTAGATCAGTCTGTATCTTTGAGGTTTGTATCAAAGCACCTATCGATAACATCAATTAAAATTTAACTGTCCAATTGGCAGGATCAGTTTTTCATGCGTTGTTTCCCAATTAAACTTGGTGTTTTGTATGTAGTTTTGAAGCTTTTTCAGGCTTATTACGAAAAGTCCGGTAGTGGCAATGTTTAACTTTCATATCTTATTCGGACAAACCTTTGCCTTCTAACAAAAAAATTATGAAGATATTGCCATCTGTTCGTTACGCAAAAATACAATCCAGGGATTTATTATCTATTTTCTGATGATCTAAATACCCATAAGTGCAAGAAAGTTTGCAAATCATGTGTGCGAAGAAACATAGCACGAACATCCTTACTTAAATGCCGACCTGCTTGGTCTACACACTGTGAAACTTATCCAAAACTTAGTTAACATTGCATACGAAGTGCGAACTAGAAGCGGTAGACTGAATTAAATATTAACTTCACAAAGAGCTTACTTTGAAATCGTTACTGCATTAAGTGACTTAAATTGGTATTCTTTAAAGCACATTAAATTATAATTAGATATTTTCTTAGCAGATGTCTGCTCGATTTTTAGGCAGGCTCAATATATTTTCACTAGCCGAGATCATGTATTCGAAGATATCAATTAAAGTTATTTAGTAGTGTAATTTTAATTAAGTTTTTGCATGTTATCTTTGTATTTCTTAAACACATTTTGTTCAATATATATCGCGAAATAGAAATTATGTTTATTTTAATTTAGATTTTCGTGAGAAAACCCAAGTAACTCCTTGTACGTGAAATGAAACGATTTTTAGTTCGACCACATGCAGTGTTTCCTGCAGCTTATTGATAATCAAATGGCTACTTTATTATTTTTATATTTGCAAACATTTTGAATTAATTATTTCACCCATTTTCCATGTGAATAAAAGTCAGAAGTAATTATGGCGGTTACAACCAGAAAATAAATATGCACCTTGGAACCTAACCATTCACGTCCATACCATACTAATGTTAAAATTACGACAGTCATTCTCTCTGTCTGTTATCTTACCGTTTCAAGACGAAACGGCAAAGCGGATCAAATAAATTTGGCAGGGTGATAAATAATATTCCGCAGAAGGACATGCGGTTCTTTTTATCCCGTAAAAGCGGCTTGGCACGCAAAGCCGAGGGTAGAAACCAGTAATAAATAACTTCCCAAACTGATCAGCAGACTAATGAGCGAGCTATCATGTCTTGATCGACATCCCAAACAAAGTTAAGTAACTCCATCGGCCTCGAGTCAATTTGTTAAGCTTCCCTAAAAGCATCACAAGTTTTCTTACTCAGTTATCTAAGTTACCCTTTACAAAGTCTCAATACAAATCCTGAAAAAGGTTTCCGCTTAGTAAGATGTCATTAGAATAACAAAAACTGTTTTCCATGAAAACTTTTCTCTCATAAATAAAAAGGGATTGTTGAAAGCTTTTACTGAGAAACTATTATGTAACAATTAATGGGCTTTGCTACTTATATTTTTTGCTTTTAGTTTTACTGTTTTAGGGACCCACCCACCTTTTGATGTGTATTTTATAGCTAATTCTACAAAGTACTTTTAATATACGGTAAGGTAAGGGTAGGTAAGTTCCATGTTAGATCAGATTTGTGTCAATATAGACCGTGATACCAAATCACTGTGTGTAAAATAACCTTCACAAGGAATGTTATAACCTTTTTAAATTGCATGACAATAGTGCATATATATTTTAAGGGCCTATATATGTATGTGGTCTTTATCAGGAATTACCGGACTATATATGTATATAGTGCGGTAACTGCATAAAAGGTTTCTAATATTAAAACTATATTGGAAACTTTTTAATTGGCCTACAGCACACATGCGCTGGTATTTACCGGCATGTACTAAGAAAGTAACTATTTTTAAGACCTAGCTGTAGGTTTTCCAAAAAAATTGAAAATAAAATAAATATGCAATTTTAAATCCACGGTATAACTGTTTGCTTATGAGTATATACATGTATGATACCACTATAGACCTACCACTATAGGTCTAACTGAGATGTACCACTGATTCAAAGTAAGTAGAGCCTTAAACTAAGTAGAGCTTGTGGTATAGATAGGTACCTACTAGTTTATTGATATTCTAAATTATGCTACTAAATATCGTTTAACCTGCACAGCAGCTTCGCTTTGACCCTTGGTAGGTATAACATTACCACTGAGATGAAGTGTAGGTACTATTAGTTAACAGATCTCTGGTTAGTAATTTACTCTTGGTACTCGTATAACAGATGAAGAAGAAAAAGGAAGATATTAATTATAACTACAATACAAACTAAAAACAAGACACTGCATAAACTAATACGCATAGATATTAAAAGGCGCTTATTCAGAATAATGCTGGCTGAGGTTGCTTAAGAGACCTAGCCAGTGCTGGGCTTCCGAACCGAAGTAAATAAATAAATAAATAATGATGGACAATTCACACAGCATTATCTAGCCCCATGGTAAGCAGAGCTTGTGTTATGGGTACTAGATAACTGATATACATAATAAAATACATTACATAGATAAATATTTTTTATTATACATAGGAAACGACCAGAACACCCGGAACAAATATCTGCAGATAGTTACACACAATTGTTCCGAGTCGGGAATCGAACCCGCAACCTCCTGCGTCGTAGGCGGACCTTCGCCCACCGCGCCACATCGGTCGTCATAAAAGTGTGACGACGAAGAAGTGACGACATGCAGCTACGCTATCATTAAAACATAATAGTTTTCCACTTTATTTGACATTCCTACATTAGGATCACGCCAAAAAAACTCCAACAATCGCAGGATATTTAGCCGGCATGTTACGTCATGCGCAGCTTTTCCATTTTTTGCTTATCTCCCTAATGATGCTAATTTATGATCCGTATCCGAAACTCCGGAATCGTTTGACCCGACGACGTCTAGAAGGAATGGAAAGACTAGCGTAGCGCAACCATTTAGGATATTCTATGGATTGAGTCAGCGATATTTAGCTTAGATAACAGGAGGATAAACTGGGTTCTAGAATCAAATTTTTTTTGTAAACAAAGGGGTTTTAAATCAAAAGTAATCAAATAATATAGCAAATAGCTATAATAATAATTATAAAAATAGCATTTGGTAAAAAATATTTAAATTCTTCCGAACCCCTTTTCATTACTTGTGGATTTGAAGTCGGTTTATTCATTTTTAAAATATCTAATTTATTTTACTTAAAACAGAAATACAAACTTTTTTATTACCGTATCGATTTCTGTTACTGTTGTCGTTTTTGTTATCAGTTTTTTATAAATTTCCATTCTTCATCATTCAGTCTTTGTTCACTTAATATATTTTGGATTCTAGAAGCGAGTAGGAGACTACTGATCGATTTAAGAGCCTTAGAGCTTTGAGCTTTTGAGACTTATCGTTAGGTTAGTTGAGACTGTAAGGTATGTACTAGTATTGATTTTATTTCAACAAAGACATAAAAACCACAAATAACATACTAAAGGATATTAAACCTTCGTGTATAGACGGCACGAACAACCAAGGCAGACCTCTTTTCTGCTGCGAACCATCGCCAAGGAAACATCTCTATGCCCGTTTGGCCGGACATATTCATCGGTGTTGTTGGATAGAAAGGGTGTCGATGGATAGATGTGCTTTTGTTAAGGAGATGTAATTTTTTCACGAGAGAGAATATTTTTGGCTGTTTTTACTTTTTAGTTTGATAAATTTGTCCATTTAATTCATGTTTTATTAATTAAACAATTATACACTAAAATTATAAAAATCACTAGTTTTTACACTTAAATCAATAGCACTTTTAAAAAATCTAATCCATCACTAGAAGGCATTGTGTCCAAAATGGCATGTTTAATGTCAATGCTACTTCGTTGACCGAAATAGAAGCTAGCATTACGATCACTGATAAATAACTCAATGAAAAGTGTGGTAAGATATTTTAGACTAATAGTTTACCTTCCCATTTAGCTTTCTAAAATAATTTAACTTAATAGAGCCATTGATACCACAAAATGCATTATTATGATAATTCCCCGCAGAGTTCTGCCCCATTAGATAATATTTTAATTGCGTAGTTAGCGTGCATTTCATGGATTTTAAGTAATTAGATTAGAAGTTCTCATTCGTATATTTTTAGCTCTTCGTTTTAATATCATCATTAGTAGTTTTACCAAAATACCTTAGATACCAAAAGCTTTCTAACAAGGTCATAAATAGACGGATGAAATCCTAAAGTATACCGAATGGATCGCCGGTTTCGTTGATCGTAAGTGGTTATAAGAATGTCTTTGTCGAAATTCCCTTTTATCCAGGGTCAGCAGCGTAAATAGATTTCACCACTTTCGGTTACGAGATAAAAAGTGTAACAAAATCACCAACTATGTGATTTTTGTTATGGCTCACACATAACTAAATTACCAAGATACCGAAATGTGTTATTATCTTGAGTTGAGTTTCTTACATAAATAAATAAATAAATAATGCTGGACAATTCACACAGCATTATCTAGCCCCATGGTAAGCAGAGCTTGTGTTATGGGTACTAGATAACTGATATACATAATACAATATATTACATAGATAGATATTTTTTATTATACATAGAAAACGACCAGAACACCCGGAACAAATATCTGCAGATCGTACACACAATTGTTCCGAAGCGGGAATCGAACCCGCAACCTCCTGCGTCGCAGGCGGACCTTCGCCCACCGCGCCACATCGGTCGTCATAGTATACAATTTTAATTATTTGCTAATAGAGTAAAATGAGCTAATATGAGGCATATCAAGTATTAAAATTGTATATTAAACCATGTACAGTAAAAATGTACTCACGCGAAACAATCTTGTTTCATGTGCTTTTATATAAACCTAATTGAATAAAATTGCTCTCTGCGCAAAGTGTCTCTCTTGCAATTTTTAAAACAAAACACTGAAATCCTGAAGATTGCTTAGAAAGACATGGAGACGCTGAATAATAGTTACCATCTTAAAGAGATTGAGAAAACAAAAGCTCTTATTTAAAGGAAACAGTGCTTATTTTCTTTTGTAGTTGTGGAAATGAAACTAACATTATTTAAAACTGTGACTGCGGTTTTTTTTCGACGACTGCGATCTTTTTTTTTACCTAAAAAATTCGTGCTGCCGCTCTACACAGCGGTTGTGTTGCGCCGCACATGCGTTTCGTTCGAAAAATATTACAGCTCTGCTGAGTCACAAAGATCTGTATTTTCTCAGCCGCTGCGCTAGTGTGGATTTACGCATATTAGTCACTTGTAGAAAACTCATACCGTGCGTTTTCAGCACTCAAAGAAAAAAAAAACAAGCCAGTCAGTTCAAAGTTTTGTTATTATATTTAAAGTGGAACGCGGTCAAAGAAATAAAATAAATAGAATAAAATAAAAATTGACTTAGCACACAGTCACAAAAACAAGGAAAGTACAACTTGAACAAAAGAAAAACATAAATTAAAACACATAATAAAACTGAAGTTAAAAAAACAGTCTAGAATAAAGACTTTCCCTACTGCGCGTATAAAAACAAAATATTGTTCAGGATGGTCTGTACAAAACTGATGGAGATCAAAATGTCTCATAGCTAATTTATACCACTAAACTTAAGGCTGCATCAATATTATCTATCCATATAAAATATTGATAGCCTTATCTTATGTCTAATCTATTAAATCTTAAATCTAACCTTATCTTAAGTTGATTATAATGTTTGTAATGTAGGTATTTAGTGTATTTGTTACCAATTATTTATCAAAGTGCCACCGTTTTTATTGTTCGTTCATGTCCAGTCCATCCCAAGGTTGCCTGGAAGAGATCGCTCTCAGCGATAAGGCCGCCCTTTATACCTTTGTTCTAAGTTTTTATCTCTGTATTATTTTCTGTTTTGTGTGGTGTAATAAAGTGTTATCTATCTATCTATCTTAAGGGTCCCGGTAATACCCTAGTGCACACGAGGTTCAGGTCGATTAAAATGGTTTTTATCATTAATTAACCCAAACAGATCAAAGATAAATAAATTAAAAAGTAACGCTTGACCATTCACACAGTATCATCAATCTGCGAGATATAAATTGGGTTTTACCTAGTTTTCAGTTTAATATTAATTACTTATAATATCTCGCGAAGAACCGACGGCCACTGGGGCAAACGTGTTCTTGAGTGGAGACCACGACTCGGTAAACGTAGTGTAGGGCGCCCTCCGACCAGGTGGGATGACGACCTGCGAAAGACTGCAGGTAGATGCTGGATGCGTCAAGCCGAAGACAGGGCGCTATGGCGCTCATTGGGGGAGGCCTATGTCCAGCAGTGGACTAATATAGGCTGATGATGATGATGGTGATTAATTATAATAATAATAAGTCATCATTATAAGTAATTCATTATTATTGTTATTATAAACATGAATTGTCTGATCTTGGGTCAGCATTATTTTATTTATTACTAGCTGCGCCCCGTGGCTTCGCCCCCGTGGAAATCTATGTGTCAAATTGTTTTAATGATAAAAAGTATCCTATGTTAGACTCCTGGTTCTAAGCTACCTCTCCACCAATTTTCAGCTAAATCGGTCCAGCCGTTCTCGAGTTATAAGTGTTGTAACAAACACGACTTTCTTTTATATATATAGATAAGTATAACTCAATAAAGTTTTCTATATGATATCGACATAATATCATATCGAATGAACTGGGACGAAAATAGAAATATTTATGTAAAAAAACATTCGACAAAACATTTAAACAGCATAATTATCTGTACCCGCTCGCTGTCTGTACCACACCTGAACCTACCTTATTCGAATTCAAGTCTCAATGTAAGCGCGTAGACGTTCTACCTTATTTGTATAAAGTTTCAAGTACACAGTGTTGCCAACAGAACCAAATAGTATTTTTCAGCTTTGTGCAAATGGTTGTCTCAACCGCAAACATTTCCGTTCTGCTTTGAACAGCGGGGAGTTGGCAACAACGCAAGACCTTGGTGAAAGCTTATTCCCGAGTCAATTGCAGTGGAGCATACAATCCGACTGCAATTCACCAAACTGTTTTTAGCATTCCGCAAGCAAACAACAAACACTACCCGTATTCGGTTAAAGTGTTGGGGCCGTAGGCGTAATAGTAGGGTAAATAATTTACATATTTTGAATTTTCGCCCACAACCAGCTTTGGGCTTAAATACAACTGACGAATGAAGAATGATTTAGCCTCAGACGAAAAAATAGAACTGCCAACGTTGATGGGTATTATTAGTAAGTTAAGAGAGTACAAAATGAATCTGGAATGTTTCCATACAAAGTTTCCACAATACATTTTAAGTATTATTGTTTAAAAGGGTCTATAAAATAAAATATTACAGCCTCCTGCCGGGTTATTTAATTTGGCGTGTTTTAAAAAACTAAAAACTTACTTTAAATTCCTTAATTATGAAAACTGATTTGGGAGTTGTTTTAACGCGGAACACTTTGATATAGCGATCTAATTTTTCAAGTGGTGACTAGTTAAAATTCGAGAATTATTTATATTAATGTGATTGAGTCATAGATGACACATGGATGAAAAGACGAATGAAATATGGCCTACTTTGGAACCAGAAAAAAGCAGTTTCGGTTGACGGATCGCAGTAAACGAACAACTTTACTGAACGCCCAAAGGTTGCATTGCTTCGGACTTGTCTTGACAAAGAAATGTTTTAATCATTTATCATAGAAAGGTCATCGAAAGAACAGATCGGACGTCCTGCGTTTTATGCACTCCGCAATCCATCAACATTGCAATATGTTTTTCAAAGGAGACCTCTTGTTTACGCCCGTTGCCATGGAAACAATTTGTAACTAGTGATTTTGAGAATAATCATGTTTCGATGTTTTAGATATTATGTTTTAACCTACTAAATTTTGTGGGACCAACTCATCAAAAAAAAAAACCCATAAACAGCAACGAAAGAATTATCTCTATTAAGAATTGGCGAAGATATTACCAAGACTTCTGTAGCTGGTCGGAATTTTTCAAGAGTATTATTTAGTTTTTTAAGCTTGACGGGATAATTACTAATCCATCGGGAATAATATTTTTATGGGACCTCGGAATCTTTATCTATGCATTATCGATATTTTTAAAATGGGTCCAAAATTGTCGAAAATATTGGCGAACATACATAAAAAAATACTTTCATAGAACCTCCTTATTCGAATTTTTGAAGTCGGTTTGAGAAAGTAGCGAATTAGTAGGTATGATACAATTTATTTTGTGACGCTCGTTTATGTAAACAAAAGAAGACATTATTACGTGTCAAAGTTCTGCTTTGTTGTGAAGATAAATTGGAGAGGAGGGCCTTCGACAAAGTTGCATACAGCCTGTCGAAGCTCCTTATTGCTTGGCGACTGCCCAACTGTACTTGAATTGGGGCAAATCGAATGAAATAATAACTAATGGGTTTAATATAGATACAGTCACATGGTAAAGTCTTTGTTTAAGGTTAAGCAAGTCGCTCAACTTCCCATACAAACGTGGAAGGGTAACCACTACACTATTTGATGTTGACCATCCAAAACTAAGGATTTTATACATTTTCTTAGACGATTTTGACATTGAACGACGAGTTCGCGCCGTCGACTTGGGTACCCTTAAGAGTAGCTTATAGAAGTTTTAAATTATATCAAAGCAAGCATAACCTTTAATATTCAAGACTTCTTATTTTAGTGTGAATAGCTCTATTTGGGCTGGCGGCATCTTGTGTAGTTCCTCGAAAATCATGCTTCTAGCTTAAATACCAACCGGCTACAGAAAATCGTAAGAGTACCTACAGAGCTTTATCTAAAAACCCATGTCATCCGCTTAAATCTAATTTCAGAATTCTTTTCCTTCTCACCAGCACAATTTCTGCGCAAGATTTACTTTTAAAGAATTTTTAGTGCACGATCTAGTTTTCACATGAGACCGGAATTTTTCTGAGGAATTCCAATCCAGCGAGTTATAAAGTAGATTCAATGGCGTCTTGATTTAGAGCCAATTTAAGTTAGTTGCGGAGTCGCCGATTCAGATGTAAAGGCGTTACATATCCAGCTTGAGACAGGATAAGAACGCTTCGAACTTGTAAAACTTGGTGCTTCAATTTGATCAAGAGATTCGAACCTAGACATCTGTATGAAAATAGATTATTCATCCCGCCTTGTCGGCTAAAACTTGTTAAGCGCAACTACAACTATCATGCCATTGCCTTCGAAACCCATATCAAACTAAATTGAAACATTAGATCGTAATAATAAATATAAAAAGATAATAAAAAATGAGAACCTATACAATGTGTATTGTCGAACCTTGATCAAACGAGATGTGCAAATACACGACATATATTTATCGATAAAAAATAAAAAATAAAAAATTATAGAAATATATTATAGAAACGAAGAAAAAACCAGATGAAATAGTTTTCATTTAAAAAAAAATTTTATCGCCTTTATTTTTAAGATAGGTAACATATAAATTTTGATTTTTTGATTTTTATCGATAAATATACATATGTCGTGTATCCGCAAATCTCGTTTGATCAAGGTTCGACAAAACACATTGTATAGAAAGATAGGTCTCCGATTTAGATATAAAATATTTTGAATTCGGCTAAAACATCTATTCGGATAATAACATTTTTGATTAGGTATATGTAACAGTATGGACCATTGTGATCCAAAGTAGGCCCTTAAAATTTTAAATAGTCGAGAAAACGCGAAACAATCGTTTAATATCCTCAATCTTGTTACCAAATAGTTGCTTGTCAGTGAAGCAAATCCAATAAACTAAATGCCATCATCTCAACTGAGGGCAGCCTACTCCGCAAGATGATATCGATGTCGAATTGTCGATACATCTTGAACAAAGAATCGAATTGTATTGACATTCGACGAAAAAGCCTCGTTCAGCAAAAGTAAACTTCGCGAACGAAACGATACTACTGGAATTTGATAATTCAACATCCGTGTTTGTTCCGAGTACATAGCAATAGTTCTGCATAGTTAAAACCCAGAGTGCTTAGAATGAGTTGTGCATTCGTTTACAATTACGAAAAAAGTATCTTTGCATACATTTTGCACCTTGTAGTGCTTCTACCAAATAGACAGTGACTATTTTTCGTATTGTGACGTACACCATACGAACTCGACTAATAGTTATAGGAGGAATGGTTTTGACTGAATATTGTATTTTATGTTTTTTTTGTACGTGTCAGCGAGAGAGAATTTAAAATCTATCGTCTCTCTATTTTTTTGTAGGTATTCAAACGTATTTTGCACACTAGTACCACAGAATCTCATACTTAACAAATAGAATCGCTTACGACGTCGTAGTCATCTGCAACGGTTGACATCACAACTTAATGCGCTTTTGCATCGGATATGTGGAGCTCTGGGGAATGTGGCCGACAGGTGAGAGGAGACGGAGCAAATTGCCAAGCCAATGAAATATTACATAGTTAGCTTTGAATTTCTAAGGGAAATTCTACTTCAAATGGCAATTAAACGTATTTAGACTGAGACTTTTGAATCGGATTCAATAATCAAGCTTAGTTAGTTTTAGGTTATAACTAACTTGAGGTTTATTAACATAGAAAATAACAATTAAAGGATAACAAGAAATTAGAACTAGATCTAGTATTTACTATTGAAATAGTTGAGCGAACTGCAAACAATCTAGAACTCGCTCAACTAATTTATGCTTATAAACTTGAATAATAGGGTAATATCAATATCGACTCAAAATTGACATTATGGTACCTAAAAAAATATTGGGTGTCGGAAACCGAGATGACAAGGTAAGTATTCGATAAAATTTTACTAGGAAATCCTGATTGTAACGCCCTCCAAAGACCTCGAAGATAAAGATGGCATCGCAGTGAATCTACCCGCAAATGACAAAATAAACATTTGGCCAAGTACTCCGGATTTGTTGTGTTTGGCATGGTTCCTAATAAAACAAACATTGTATTTTTTCCACAATCTCTACGGGCTATAAAATTTTTTCATCTACGCTTGGAATTACTGATTACACAGGATGTTTTAATGTATCTTAGTATCTTATAACATAAATAATTGTTTAGCTATAATATTATAATTTAAAAAGGGTTTTGACTCTTTATAATGACTTTTATATGAATTTGACGATATCTGCCGCGGTGGGCGAACTTCCGCCTGCAATGCAGGAGGTTACAGGTTCTTGTTTGTACGTAAGGTGGTCTGGGTCTTTTCTATGTATAAAAAATGACTATGTAGTTTAATATATTAAGTGTATCAGTTATTTAGCACCTGCTCTGCTTAGCTTGTTGCTAGATGATGCTGTGTAAATCATCCAGCATTATTTATTGTTATTTAATCTCTAGTCTTCTTGTCATAATCCACGACGAGTAGACTCTGTCGGTTTCTGACGCACGAGTAGACGGGTTCGCGGCGATAATGCGCAAAAGATCGGCGTCCCTGATGCGCCGGGTGCGCGACAGCTCCAACAGCTACCTGAAGCTCATTGCTGGGAGGCTGGACACTGACTGTCTCTTTATGGAGCACTGGACAAGAGCGTATATTGTGCACTCTTGTGTTTGTTAGATAATTAAAGGAATAATTTAACTTTAATTATGAATTTCAATTATTGCATTGTAATTTTAATTTTTATATTTAATCATTTTGTAGGGCTATTATATTTTAATTATGATTTGTTTTATGTAAATTTAATTTTAATTTGTTTTAATTTTATATAAGTATGCAAAAATATGGACACTTTTATTGTTTCTGTACTATAAACTGACTGTCTGAAATAAACGTTATGAATGAATGAATGAATAATCCATGGCAAGTGGCTGAGAATTTACGATACAAGTTGAAATACTAACTCCAGTTTTGTTGTGACGTGGAATGGCGATAACACCATTTTTACAGTGGTCTACAATAAATAACTTTTCTTGCTTTCAAACAGTGACCTAGATTTTTTTGTTCATTTTGTGTTTTCTTTATTGTTACAAAAGGGAATTGTATACAGCGCATTGTCGTCGGGAAGCCAGAATAAGTTATTTGAAGTTTTTAAAACAGATTTTTCTCAAAACAATACCCACTAGGTACTTACCCACTTCGAAATAAGTGGAAAGTACTGGTAATTCAAAAATGAAAGCAACAAACGAGAAAGCCAGCTCGGAAAATTGCAGAATGACATTTTATTACCTATATCGTTTGCTAGCAAGCACGGTGCAGCAGTAAAATATTCAGTTCACGGGCGACACAGGTAATGCAATCAGCTGGAGTACTTTTTTGTAAGGCAGCGTATTTTCTCTATTATTAGTAGGGGACCGAAACGTGGCAGTAGATGCGGGCACTGTATACCCGCTTCCTACCCATAGATATAAGTAAAAAGGATCGCACAGTGTTTCATAAGACCAAAAAAAATCCCATATGCTGTGAACAGCATTAATCGATTAACGAATGCATTTTAAATGCAAGAGTAGAACACCCACGTGTCTATTTCCAATACTTTTTTATAAAAAATAATGAACTTTAGGTGACCTTGACTTTGAAAAATATTTAAAACATTCTGTAAATGTCCAAGATATTTTTATGAGATAAATAATCGTAAAATTATTAATTTTATATGAAAGTAAAAAGAAATAAAAATACAACTCGGTATTATTTACCACCGGTAGATACCTAGTTTATAGAAAACGTAGGCTACCATATCTTTGCTGTTTATCTCAATGTTGATACAAGCCAAGTAGGTCGAGTATGCTAAGAAACCTACATATCTCTTGCTTTACCTCATAAATCTAACGAACAGTAAAACAAATACGTTCCTGCGAGAGAGAACTAGTTACAACTTCTTTGAGCTACCGCGAACTTCCTAGCTCATGTCTTTAACTATTTCCTATCAGCTGCACTCTATCACAACCAGTGTTCAACGTAACATCTTCGAACTGTACAAGTGAAGACTGAGATTTCAAGCTCTTTTAATTTTTTATTTGTCTTTCCAAGCGATCGCTTCGGGAATAGAAAATGAAACCTAGACAACTGTTTATGTAGAGTGCTCGAAGCAAACAAAAATGGCCAGTTATTTAAAAGAATACTGAAGCGGTGTGTTAATTTATATTTTGCAGTGGCAAATAAATGATATGTCTTTGTCTATTTGATTAATGTTGTACAGAGACGGTGTATGCGTTTAGGAAGAGAGGTTGTTTGTTTGTTTTGTTGGATGTTTGTGGTTGTGTGCAATTTGCATATCAATGTTCCCAATTACCTCCAAAACGGCTCGACTGATTAAGATACAAGAAATCCGTCGCGGGCTACCAACAATAGGTAAATCTATACACGTAGGTAGTCATGAGGTACTAGATAATTGATAAACTTAATCCAATACATAACATAGATTATAACATAGTAGAATAGAAAACACCCAGAACCGCTGGAATAAATATTTACAGATCTTACAAGCCTTTGTCCTGTTGCGGAAATCAAACCAACCTCCTGCGATTCAAACGGACTTTGGCTCGCTGCACCACAGAGGTCGTCAAAGTTTAATTAAGGAGTCCAACTCCAAGACGTATGAAGTTTGTTGGCGAATTTAAGTGTTAGTTTGTCTATGATTAGAGAGTAGGTAAGGTAACTCAAACGTGGGCACTGCAACAAAATGTTCGGAGCGAGTTTCTCGTATTTCCAAGCACTACACTAGAAGTCCTTGAGTAGATTTTGAATGTTTGCAATGGACAAACTGTGACCCGAAAAAGCATAAATTAATGTAAAATGCGGATATCCAAACTTTGTTTACATATCGCAATGCTCGAGCTACAGTTACTTTCCAACTTTTGCTAAATAATTAAACACGTTTGGCTAGTATATTATGCTAGTATGAGTATTGTAGGTGGGCTGACAAATCAATGACTTCCTGATGTATTCTACTTTATATAGTGAATTCATTTTCTTTTCGCGACTGTTTATTTTTTATAGGGTAGTTATGTGTAGCTCTGTTTGTAATTGGTTATCTCCGGTACTACTGGCCTAGATAAGGGAACTAATAAAAAACCCTCACTATTAAGAGAAGAAAAACTATCACATACCACATACATTTTAACTTATCTTGACTAAATTTTTGCAAAAATCGTAATATTATGCAAAGACTGGGCATTCGGCAATCTAAATCTTTAATTTTTTCATGATTTTATATCGGAATCGGAGCGTAAGGTTTTGTTGTTTTGTATTTATTTCTTTCGTATAGTTTGCACTGGATCGGCTTAGTTGCTGATAACGTTGTCAGGCATTTTGTGAATACCGACGCTGCGTACGCTCTGATTCTGATCCGGTGTACACACTGCCTAAGGCTAACTTCCTGCTGCCATATTATAAAGTTATTCTGTCCTTCTTCTGCCCATAATGTTAGTTTACGCCAACCACTTGTGTCAGGCCGCTGTCACATGTCGCGACCGAACCACTTATTCCATCGATTCTCATCATCACTTGCACCATATTCTCAACTTTATATCGTAACCGTAAATACGTATTTACCTTGTGTACATGTTTGGTAGAAATTTTCTCGCTGGAAAGGCTCGCTTTGTACGCAAAACGTCTCATATCTTCTGAGAGTAATATATATTTTCCAAGTTTAAAATGTGGGTCAGATGTGGTTATTTATAAGTCACCGGGAGCGTCACTACGAGATACAAAATAAAATACATTTTTAGCTTTTTACCAAAATATTAGATTACCCTCATTAATTTGAAGATTAAATATTGTCTAAGTCTATCTCTCCTAGCAATTCTTTCATGAACAAGTTTTATTGGCTTGCAGTTGGTAGTAGCGAACGAAAATTCCATCACAATCCTTAATTTGTTCTACGTTATTCAAGAAAATTTAATTAAAACTAAAATAAAGAAATAACGCGAGATGAATTTACGTTTTTCCGATTTTGTTGTTTTCTAAGGCTAAACGAGCAAATAAACCTTTGTAAGTTTCCCTACATGTTTGTACTAAGATTCCACTCAATACTAATCCCAAACATTTATAAACAATCAAGTGAACCTCTATCAAGAGTGAGTTTCGGTTTGCACGCCAACTTGAACTAAATCAGAACTCGATATCGCGGAACTTCACACGTTAGGGTAAAACTATCAAGCTAAGGGACTTCACTTGATTGTTTTACCCAATTTGATTGCGGTGCCGCTCAACCACATATCAAGAAGTTGACTAGCTTTGACCCGAGTATGTACACAATATGATTACGAACTGGGACAACGTTTACGTACTGGGTCAACATCAAAGCCTTGTAAAACCTTCATAAAATTGGTATTTCTCAATCGCCGTAGAAGGCAAGGCCTTCTGGAAGTGAAAGAAATAACATTATAATAACATATAGGTATTATGCACACAGGTTACCACTTACACCGAACCTAAATATACATAAAACTGATATCTAATGGGCTAGTAAAAGACTAATAGCTGAATGAAAATTTTAACGTCAATAAAAATCACGATCTAATTGACAACAGCAAATTGATAGGTACATCTCAAAGGAAGTATCTTTGTCAGCATGACAGAGGCCCTCAATTGTCAATTGCAATTGTACTTTTTATTAGACGACCCACGCCAACACAGCTTCCAACCAATCAGAAAACGATAGCAAGCCTCTCGACAATGCCGGTGTTTTCCCGGCTCCAAATGTAAACGATTTCAAACGTAAAATTCCACTGCTCTTTACGAAAACGTTTGTTATTCAAATTGTGCCTCTTGCCGCCATGAATAAAAATAATGTCAATTTTATAAAACAGACAGAATGTAAGCCGAGATTTTGTGTTTTTCAGTGTAGATTTACGTATGCCTCGCGGAGCGATAACGGGAATTTCGGGGCGAGAATTTGTGAACTACTTTTAGGGATGGATATTTTTAACGATATACTAGGTACTGTTGCTGCCCCTGTTGCGTTGACTACTACCCGTAATAAATCTTATTCAAATGTTTAAGTAGTAATAGTGCTTCAGTAATAAATACGATATGACAGATATACATAATACAATACCTTACATAGATAGATAATATTTTATTATACCTACATAGAAAACGAACAGAGCACCCCACATCAAATATCTGCAAATCGTACAAACAACGTCCCGAAGCGGGAATCGAACCTACAAGCTGCGTCATTGCCTTCGCCCGCCGCGCCACAGAGTTCGTCATCCATTTCTATGTAAGGCCATCTAACGAGAGGTCCTTTTTTGTAACATTATTCGTCGACCATTTAATTTTACATGTTCTGAATATTGCAGTTATTCGGGTGACCTCCTTTATAATTGCTTATTATTTATTATAGATTATTTAAAGCGTAAGTATCTCGAGTTAATAGTAAGTACATATTTGTCGTACCAAATGCTCTAGGTAGGTACTTACCTATTTTATAAAACTATCATAAACGAAATATTATCTATACTAACATTATAAAGAGGAAAGGTTTGATTGTTTATTTTTTGTAACGAGGCAAGGCTCCGAAACTACTGGACCGATTTTCAAAAACGTTAGGGATCCCTTCTAAAACCGTGCGAAGTCGGGAAGGTGCGCTAGTTATAGGATAAATTTAGTTTGGTAAAGAAAAGGTTGGCGAGACGACCTTAACCTCCTCGGAGATTGGTGGGAGATCGCACGTGACCGCACTGAGTGGTAAGATTTGGGGGAGGCCTTTGCCCAGCAAAGGGACGAAACAGGCTAAATAAAAAAAAAAAAAAAAAAAGTTTGTGGATATTTCTCGTAATAAATCAAAAGGTAATTCTTCGTATCATCATAGAACATTTGATAGAAGCTTTCAGGTTACATAGAGTTAAGGGATTTGTATTTTGTTTACCCATACCCTTATCCATCTGATCCCAATAATCCATCACGCATACAATTTCCGAAATTGAAACGTAAGCTTTTCCGGAAAGTTAAGTCCAGGTTATTCGTTTTCCTGACTATTGAGAGGTGAAGTCGATTTAATCATTTTATTTAAAAACGCGGGTAGGAAAAATTAAATATGTTAATGGTAATGCTCAGAGCATTAAAGTTATGAACATACTAGTGGTTTCTTCTCACTTCTTCCACTGGTGGACAAAAAATTGAAGTGAACTATAAAATATGATGTGTCTAAGTGCTTATTTGTAAGCTTAAACAAATAAAAACTTCATTTTCATTACCATTAACATATTTAATTTGGTATTAAAGCAAAAAACACATTAAACATGATTTTTACCCAGTTTTATATGTAATTTGGCATGTCTATTCATATGGGGGGAATGCCCATAATCCCCACGCTGGGCATGCGGGTTGGGAATCGCAGTGTAGTGAGTGTGCTGCAAGGGACGCTGCTGCCCACCCCCCGGTGTATGTCCCTTAGTCGCTTCCTACGACACCCACGGGAAGAGTTGGGGTGGTGCTATTCTATCTAGGCCGTCACCACACGGCCAGGGCGCTATGGGTGAGGCCTATGTCCAGCAGTGGACTGCTATAGGATTATAATGATGATGATATGTAATTTTAGCACTGAAAAATATAAAAAATAGGTAATTTATTCAAACCTTATGAGGGGTTAAACCTTAGTAAACCTTTCTTTTATCTTTCTAAAGAAATAATCTAACGTGTTTTGTTGAGTAAAATGGCCAACCGTAATTAATTAAAAATTATTTAAGCCACAGCTTAACACGGTCACCATTTATTCGTTTTGTAAAGGGGAGGAAAGCTTTAAAATATAGTCAAACGGAAGCTAACCGTCTGTATGTCTGTGCGTTAATACAAAAGGAATTAGCTGATTTGAGTAAGTTTTCCCAGTGAACCCATGGTATCCCGCGATCCAGGATCAAACTTAGAATATTGTCTACTTTGGGTCTGTAAAATTAACATGACCTAGACCCTGCATGCATAGTTTAACACGAAATTCCAATGACAACCACGAAAGATCCCCGCCATATTTAGAGCTTAAAAATAAATAGGCTTTTTTCTTTTTTTTAAATGCCTCATTGGATTATGAAGAGGTATTTTTTGTACCGCAAACAAAATCCTTTATAAAAATCTGTTATTTTTAAACAATGGGAAAGCAGTGGTGATTTTCATTCTAGATTTACTACTGTGGATATACGATTTCTATTGTGAATGCGATATCATAAAATTTCTATGTTGAATCTAACACCCTGAGCAGATTTCAACAAATAGAAAACCAAGAAATACAGAGGAAAATCAACTTTATTCCTTTGATTTTACGACTAGATGCTTACCTACAGTGCGGTGCCTTGAGACCCTTGAAACCCCGGTTCTAGTGCCACTAGTTTAATGCTTCAGCGCTTCCAAGATTCTCATAATGAAGTGTACTTATCCAAAGAATCACACAATAAAATCAGCGGATTCCACGGAAAGGAAATTAAAACGATTGAATAAACATGTATTATTGCGATACAATATCAAGTATCGTATCAAATACAGAAAATAATAATTGAAATTCTTATTTGAAGCTGACCAGTTTTACCAAGTTCACATTAAATAATGTGATTTGACAATTGATCCCAGATTAAGACCTCATACATTATGGTCTGTCAGCAGATTGTGTTTTCCGTCCCAATACCACATACGGTCTGTGATCGGAGAACCTGTTGATACGTTTCTAAAGGTGCTAAAATCATTAAATACTAATAAGAACGCCTTTCAGCAACATCACCGTATTGTCAAATAAATAAACCCATCTAGATAACTTTTCCCGACATTTTACAACTTCCCTTGAATCCCTGTACACCCACAAAACCATTGCAGGATATCACGCGTTTTACACACGACATAAATGTCATAGAATAGGGTATAACCTGAAAAGTCGTGTACGGAGGAGGCTGTACCAGCCTGTTTAATTAAGAACACGAAATGAGATTCCCGGCATAATGAAAAATAAACTCAGGACCCGAGCCGAACCGTCGTCAGCGACAAAAATGGAAGCAAACAGAGGACAAATTTTAGGGTTCTCGACTCCTTATTCCAACAATTATCTCATTACGGCAGACAAACTAGGTGGATTGCTTACAATTTAGAAGCAGCTGTTTTTGATTATGTTAGTGTGTAATTGTACCGTTGACATTGTTTTGCAGAGAAGTCTGCTGTTGTAGTTTTTAGGTCAATTGGTCCATTAAAACTAATAAATGTTCATCAAATTTCAGGAAAATATTTTACATCTAAGAATTTATTTCTGTGCGTGAACCTACCTACTTTAGTGGGGGATTTTAGTTTTTATTTCAAATAATAAGATTCATTGTCGATTTTGCTCATGTAACTTTATATATTCAATGTTTCCCCTGTAGGTAGTAATCTGCGCTTGAGTCCAAAGGAAGTCCCAGAGTTTTTCGACACCTATGTCAGTTAATTCGTGGCGCAATAGGTAGCGCATCCCGCACTGTTACCCGTCGAAAACGAAAACTTTGACGTTATTGAACATCATTAATCTAACAAGGAGAGCTTTTTTCAAAACCACTTTTTATTTATTTTTAGCCATTATTGTCCCACTGCTGGGCAATGGCCTCCGTTTTCTCTTTCCACTCCTCACGATCCAACGCTGCAACAGGCCATGATGGAAGATGTGCTTCGAGCTCGTCACGCCATCTCAACCTGGGCCTTCCACGTCGCCTCTTAGCTTTGCTAAAAAATATTTTTTGACATACCTTTGAAAAAAGCAACCCGTATGTACATATATCTATTTAGAAGTTAATCCTAACAAAACACAGTAATATACAAAACACGAAATCTAACTTATCCAGTACGAACAAAATTAGCGTAACGACCGATGATGGCTCGCTTCATGCCATGACGGAATATCTAATTTAATCCGACATGATTTATCGAGGGGGCAATTTTCATGAATACAATATTCCCCAAACGAAAATTAGGTTCACTTAATTCGCTCAAATGAAAAATTGAGCTACAAGTTGCATGGTATGGGGCTGTAAAAATTGGCAGGTTGAGTCAATTTTGATATCAATGAACAAGGAAAACTTCCATTCCGTATATTTGAGGTGACTTACCGTTATTCAGCAATTTTTACAGCTTAGGTTTTTTAACTAGAGACATTTACAGTAGAATATATTTTGTTGTCTATGAAACAAAGTCCGTTGTCCTAGATCATGGTTACTCAAGTAGATGTCAACCACCATAGTAGATGATAAATTATCAATTCATATTTATATTTGCAATAATTATTAATTCATTAATTCTTGTGTTCGTTCTATTTCTTTACCAGTAATTTTCTTTCAATCATCTCGTCAGCCACTGATCACTCAAATATTACTTTTATTTAACAAAAATAGAAAATTAAGAAGACTGCAAATACCTTAGCCCCCTAAACGCCCCCTAACCCATACTCGTACTTTCCGATTCATTTGGAACTTACAACACCGATTTAAAAAAAAAAATCTTTTAATTTAAGTACATAATCATACAGACAGGTTTCTATCAAGAAAAAAATAAAGTCTATAGCATAGCGACGGAATTCTATAATAAAACATTTATTTTGAAAAGGTACCATGGCATTCCTATATCGATAAGATTATACAAAATTTTACATAAAAATATTATTCAATTTATATGACGAAACATGAGTTACAGGGATATTTAATTAAAAGAGAATGAGCACAACCATGATCAGCTTTGTAGCATGCAAAGTCACGATAAATACACCTATAAGTGTAATACAATGTCAATATTGAATGAATGAATCAATTAAGTGTCCTATTCTAGAATTTATCTATCAGAAATTCATCAAAATTGTGATAGGCCTTCTCAATTTACAAAAGTTTTAATTTATGTTTAAAAATGTTAATAATATTTAATTGTTATCTTTAATGCTTGTAGGTAGGTGATTGATTAGACATATAAGGTGCCATATAAATTATGCTTTAAAAAGTACCGATTTGTATTGAGCACATTAAATTGCAGATTTATTTGTCAAGAAAATTTACAAATTTTCACAATTTCAGACAAATTTTCTTGTCAAGGCGCTTACATTTTAATTTAATTTTTCGAAAAATGTCTTCAGATCTAGAGTCTATAACTATTTTCTTTCGCAAGAAAAATCGGTACGTAATTATAATTATATATTAATTATTTATATATTACTGTTTAAGTATAATATAAGTAGCTTAGTATCATTATGAGTAGTATATTTGATTATCTCTATTATATAGCATTATCTACCAAACTGTTGTCCACACTACCCAAAGGTAGAGAATGCTATCTAGCATTATGCTCGCCTATGTACAATTTTTTGTGCAATAAAGTATATTCTATATATCTATCTATTTTAATTTGTCTAAGAAATTCAGATTACTTTTACGAACACATCTGTCTCAAATATGTACCTACATATTATATGCATGGCAACGTTAGGATTCTCAACTGAATAAAGAACGGTTTACAACTACCAGTATCATTCATTATCATAAATGTGATTTTTGTTTCTAAAAAATCTAGCGAGAAAGAACCTAGAGCCATATCTCCGTATAACCCCGTTTTTGCCGTGTCATTCCGCTCAATGGCTTTCATTTGTGCCGCACAAGGAGATTGCTGTTATGTATCTATTTGATAAGCTCATATCTTATCTGGAGGCTGCCGGGATCTGGCGTAGACTGATGACGTCATTACCGTTTGCTCAAGTATTTTCTTCATATCGCATTGAGGTTGAGTGCGGCTGCTGCTAGTTAGCCAAAAAGTAGGGTATGTAATTTAGGAAGGGTTTATTTTATTTCAGCTTTGGGACTCTGCTTGTTGTTTTATTTTATTATTAAGATAGTTACATAGAGTAGTGTACAAAATATTATTAGTAAAATATAAATATGTAATAGAAGGTCCATTTTCAATTGATTTATTACTATAAATGTCTTTCAGTAATATGATTTTAACACGTCGATTGCTGAAATCACACCGTATATGTTTTCTACAAGTGACTAATACGTAAATCCACACTAGCGCAGCGGCTGAGATCTGTGTGACTTAGCACAGCCGTAATATGTTTTTCGAATGAAACGCATGTGCGGCGCAACACAACCGCTGTGTAGAGCGGCAGCACTAATGGCTTAGGTTAAAAAAAAAAGATCGCCGCAATCGAAGTGTTTTTATCTAGTTTTTAATAAATAATAGCTACATGCGAGCTTGTTTGAGATATTATTTCATATGTACGTCACGGGTCTTTACGACTGGGCTATAAGCCAACATTAAAACGTGGAACTCTGTTGGATATTTAATTAGGTAGGTAGGTAGAAAATATGCTGGCTAGGCAGTAGGTACTGTTTTAAACGAGTTTGTGCCTATAAGCGACATTTCTTTTTAAAACCAAATCGTTTCCTAAGATAAAACTGTCGGAGTTTTCCACCCCTACTTTACGGGACCTAGACGGCTCAACTATTGGATCTTCAGCGAAAACCGTTGATCTAAGTTGACACTCATGTGCGGAGTCTGAATTTTCTCTTGCGTGTAGCGTATTATTTAAAGATTGGCAAGGATATTGGTGTACTTTGCCTCGCATTCAAGTGAATTTGTTACATATATAGAGAGATTACGTGACGCTTCTCTTTTGGAAAGTCATGGTATATGTTTAAGACTAGACGGTAAATACAAACTTGGGGTAGGATTGTATTTGCGATAGGCACAAGCTGAGTACCTTCCTATGAAGTTACTGGATAAAATAAAACCGATCAAATCTAACGGACATCTTAGATAAAGACGTGTATGTATGAACTTAACTGATTCGCAAAATCAGTAAAGCAGTACAATACAGTCAACGGCCGCGGGGTCTGTATTATTTTATGTCACTTGGTACCCTATTGTAATCCAATGCCATAACTACAAAAATATTCGCAAAGTCTACCCCACTGACAGCCGCAAAGTCGTCATCCAGAGGAAAGTCGAGGAACGTGATCTTGCATTATGCATGAAAAACCTTTTCCTTATAGAGTGGGCGTAAAATTTGCCGTGACAATCTCATGTGAAATAGAGCCATTTATTACTCAAATATACATTTTATTGGGGCTTTTGTTAATATTTATGGAAAAGTTCACCTAGAAAACTGACAATGTGCTTGGGTAGGCCAGGCATAGGTTTTGTTTCCCGTTTTTTTTACTTATAAAATTCTCTGGATACAAATAAAATAAGTTTGAATGTATCTTGATCTGAAAAACTTGTTATGTGAACATAATTGTTCAAAAAACCTTTATCAAGTCGGTCTACTAGATCTCATGGTCAGGCAAATATTTATATTGCCAACGTAAAATACCTATCAAAAACCCACCGTGATATACTGTGTCGTTTAGTTAGGACCCTCTATTTTGCTATTGCTACGTGACCCGTCCTAAAAAAATATTTTACCACGTAAGCTTATCCACCCAGAAATTCTTCGCAGCTCTAGTGCGCAGTTATAGTGTCAAGACCCGACTTTCGACTCGCACTACGTATTTAAATCACTTGGGGAGCATTAGTCTAAGCAGTAATGTCCTGGCTTTGTCCAGGAATGGAGGCAGTTAGCCATCGCTTAGCGCGAACATTCAGTAGGTGCCTAAGGAAGTTGACGTGAATTTATAGACGACGTAGATGTATGCGTTTTAGGGAAATAGCTTGTATGTGCTTCGAAACGTTTTGCGAATGTTTAGAAATATCTCAGACTCGATATTGGCGAACTTTTTTGATGCAAGGTGTAGTTGTCATAAAGATTTTGAAGGTATAGTCGAGGTATAATCGTTTGAAGGTGAAGTATAGTATAGACAGACAAACTTCCTTAGATTTCTGGCCTTTATAATAGACTGCGCAAGAAGATGAGTTATGTTTTTTTTTGTACATTCATTATAAATTGAACCATGAACTTTTGAAATTTTGCTAACAAATTTACAAGGAAATTCTTAGCAGCAAAGTCAAAAAGTGTTAGCTCTCTAAGAGCTTACTTTAAAAAAGATTCTTTCGATCGTTTGTTTAAAAAAAAATCTTTATCACCTAAAAAAATTACATGAAAAGAAATCAATTAATTCTTATATTTGTGTCTTATTTGATAATATACTGAGGCATACATAATTTTTTTCTTGTCAGAGCTTATTCTGATCTGAAGTAAAGAAGTAAAGAAATAAAAGTAGGCAAATTAATTTTTGATTTCTAAGTCTCAAATTGATTATGGAGCATTTTCAATCATAAAAAAAACTACATAACTAAAACTTTAGGATTTTTCAAAACGTTTTAATTGCACAGTGTAAATGGCACTTGTAATTAGTAACATTAATTTGAAATGAGTTTTCTAATTGGTAAAATCAAATTATCTTAGACTAAACGCTCTATTAAATTAATGGAATTTATAATTAGATACTTATGATGTATAATATTACCATGAATCTTCAATATACCCCGTACACGGTTTTTTTGTTATATACACGACTATGAAGTTCTCAAATTGTTGAAAGGTAAGTGAATGAGGACTGGATATTTGAACGAAGTTCGAACTACATTGAATAATCAGAATAATCGGTTTTTATGGTAACAAAATATGACACGTCAGAAAATAATCCTTACAAAGAAGTAATAAATAAATAACTTTTATTAAATTTTTTAACATAGTCGTCTACACTGTAGAACGCCTTTGTCAGAAAGAGGTGCCAAAAAATGGGGAAATACTTTATTGTACACTAGATATGATGATAAGGTGATATTTTCATTTCTCCTCCGCAAGCAAGCAATCCTTTAGCTTCTACATGCGAGGACACATCAATGGTTTTAAGTTATTATTTAAGTTATTTGTTAAGTGCGTAAAACTGTGTGTCTTCCGAATTAAGCAAAATAAAATAAATAAATAAAATAAAGAACATTACATTAAAGACATTACATGCGACAAGTACAATGGGCGACCTTATCGCCCAGAAGCTTGGCAACCTTTGGATGAAAAAAGTTATGTGAATTTATGAAAGGCAGGTCTACAAAGAACTAAACTAATTCAATTGAATTCATTTATCTTTTGACACAATAAACATGTTCTTAGATAAGTCACAATACATTTTAAGCTTATAGCTAATTAACAGCAACCTTAGCTTCAGTTATCCAGTTAATCCTGTGATACTGTTTCCTAAATCAAACGAACCAACCAACACGGATCTGAAACATATAAATAAAACCTATTCCGCAACAACAATAGAAAATTAATAATAAAGTTTCATAATCCCATCGGATATTTAAACAAAATAGAAACATACGACAATATTTTACTTGAATCAGTTACCTTGCCGCAAAACAGTTCTAAATTGTTACTAAAAGTTATTCATTTCCGCACAATAGGTTCCCGAGTCCAGAATTTTAGGATGTAAATGCACCCGGAATTGCATATATTTCCTGGATTTATGACAGTCATGCACCAACTCTTTTAGTTTTGGGCTTCAAAACAAAAGAAACTTTATGCATAAATATTGTAGTAGGTATTTTATGCCTTGAAGCTGAACTCGTGAGCGTATGTGGCTCTGAGGTAGGTAAATTTGTATGTCCGTAGCCAATGCAAAAAACATTGCTATTGGCACCAGGTATTCGATTGCCTGAAGCGAGAGAACTTTTATCGAAAACAAATAGAAACAACACGGTACCATGGCATTTTAAAGTTGATTTACCTACTCGACGATTCCATTAAAGTACGACAAGGTATCATCATCATCATCATCAGCCTATAGCAGTCCACCGCTGGACATAGGCCTCCCCAATGAGAGCCATAGCGCCCTGTCTTCAGCTTGCCGCACCCAGCATCTACCTGCAGTCTTTCGCAGGTCGTCATACCACCTGGTCGTGGTCTCCACTCAAGAACACGTTTGCTCCAGCGGCCGTCGGTTCTTCGCGAGATATGGCCGGCTAACTGCCACTTCAGCTTGCTAATTCTTAGAGCTATGTCGATAACTTTGGTTCTCTGTCGGATGTATTCCTTACGAATCCTATCCTTCAGAGAAACTCCGAGCATAGCTCTTTCCATAGCTCGCTGAGCGACTATACGATACGGTGACGATAAGGTTGTAACTTCATACATCGTCGTGCAGCCAACTCGCCCAAATATTCAATTAAACATCAAATAATGTAAGAAAACAATTTAGTTGCTCAAACGTAAATTATTAATTAGTAATTACTCACCAACCCAATATCTTCCTGTAATCGAGAAACGTGGTATTACTTCCCCCGGTAAGTGTTTACTTATCGAGTTATTCGCACAACCTGATACGCATGTAGTCAAGTGGATTTGAATCACAGTTATTGGGATTCAGAGGTGTTTTATGGTGCTAACAAAAATGAAACTCTCGCTCGTCTATGCACTGGCTGACGTGTTTGACGAATGTGGATTTCGAGTTCTATAACCATAAAAATAAACGACATCTGTGACTTTGAGTAATGCGAGCTGTCCATAAAGCTTTGTCGTCACGCTTCACGTGAAATATAATCTCCCAATAAATGCCAACTGCATCCCTTCGTAAATTCTGATGTTTTCAATATTATTTTGAGTTCAATCGGATTTATAAGAACGTCGTTATTTCAGATGTAATCAAACCTCAGAATAAATAAAATAATATTGAGGCGAGCTTAACCTTATCAGGACTTCTCTTCCAGCAAATCTTTTTAGGTGAGAGAGACAAAGTTATAAAAGTGCTCTGCTCATATTCGAGCATAGCGTGTTCATGGGTTGCAGTGATGTAGACACAGACACACGGACACATGTGGTGTGTTTTATTTTTCGTGTTATTTCGTTATGTATTTTTCTTTGCTACCCTGTGTTTTATTATGTTTCACATATAAGAACTGAACTGAACTGAAGCCTCTTCGTGCGTTGCGTTGGACAGCAGCTTAAAGGTAAAACTTATCTGAAAAAGATTTTAGTAAGATTTTAAAAGGTTTTCAAGAAATAGTGTATAATGATGATTATAAATGTACCTCCTGGTGCGGTAGTAAATAAGCTGTAGAATAACAGCATAAGGCACGCTTTTTTTAACCTAAAACATTTGAACCGCTGCAATATTATAGAATAATTTATATAAATTTTGGTATTACGTTTGTATGAAGAATTCGTTCCTCCGAAGGCCCCTTAAACTACAACGTTTACTTAGTTGGTCAAGATTACAAGTTGGGAAGGTAGGAAGTTTCTACTCTCAGAGTGGATAAATTGATTTTGATAAACAATCCTACCTAAATATTGGAATATTCTAGTACGTCCATTAGATAAGCTAGCTAGGCAACTACCTTTTCGCATGAAAACCTCAACATATTACAAATACTCTGTAATTCAAGTGAATACAGTAATATTGTGTATGTGCCGGTAATCTGTGACGTCTTGGGTCGTGTGATCTCG
The DNA here is from genome assembly GCA_947044415.1 of Eupithecia dodoneata. Lineage (NCBI taxonomy): Eukaryota > Metazoa > Arthropoda > Insecta > Lepidoptera > Geometridae > Eupithecia > Eupithecia dodoneata. The sequence continues at coordinate 7,759,849 of OX345665.1, forward strand.
GTACTTGGCGATACGAGAACGTGCTCCGAATTCCGACTAGGTACCAATACAGCTCGGGTTGCAGTGCTAAGCTATAGACACACTAAGAACGTAGCAACTCATAGATACAACTGCGACAGATAGGTATGAGTAATCTTTGGCTTTACGCTTAAAGTAATCTGTATATCTGTCTGTCTATTATCTTATCACGCCTAAGCGGCTGAACGGATCTAATAAAATGTAGCTAGGAGATAGATGGTTTCCCGGGTAAGGACATGGGCTACTGTGTATCCCGGCAAAACGCGTGGTGAGGGCGGAAGCTAGTTTAATACAAATAATTGTTACCTACGTAAAATACATAAGTGCCCAATGTATAAACCGAACTACTGAACAAGCATTTTCAGTCATTATCAAGTCATTTTCCGGAATCACAATAAATTCTCACACGATTTTATCACCCGAAAAGGAAGGAACGTCCCCATAAATTAAAGAATTCGATTCATCGATTGTTCCGGAAAAACAGAGTCAATGGGAAATGGATAAAACTTTCAACTGGTTAAAAGCGTTGTTTGTAAATTACTGACTTACTCGTATACAAACAGGGGACTACAGACTCAAGTTCGAGTTTTGCTACCTACTTATCAATCGGTCTAGGAATTATATTAAAATTTTCACGTTCAATCGTTATTTTATTTCGTACTAGCTGCGCCCCGCGGCTTCGCCCCCGTGGAAATCGATTTGTCAAATGGTTTTTTTTTAATATCCTATGTTAGACTCCTGGTTCTAACCTACCTTCTCACCAATTTTCAGTCAGATCGGTCCAGCCGTTCTCGAGTTATAAGTGTTGTAACAAACACGACTTTCTTTTATATATACATATATAAAGATAATATTGTGGTGTCAAACAGCGTTCATAGAAATACAACATTTTCCTTTCAAGGCTCACTATGCCCAAAACTTAAAGGATAGGACTAAGGATAGCTATCATAGATAAAGTGAAGCACTTTGTATTGAGTTAGCTATCTTCGTTGACATTTTACTAAAAATTCCAACTGCGTTGTGATCTTTACTTACCTACATTACATTTTTGTGGGCGTTTTGAACAATCTAGTCTCGATTATAAAAATAAATTAATTTTGGGTTGTTTTTTATGTAAATTCCATCTTTATAAATGCAAGTTTAGTTGTGGCTTCGAACTCGTTATTTCTATGAAAACTTTTCAAGGTTATTTTTCTTTTAAAACATGAACTGTTTAGATTTTTTTTATTGTTACTCCATTAGACCTAACACGTTAGTTACGTTTAGTCATCGTTAAGTTGACATTACCGTACATACCATAGAAACATTACCTATTAATTTAAGTGCACAACAAATAAACGATTTTACTTGACTTTTGACGCAAAAGTCAAGTTAATAACTAAGTTATAATAAAAAAGCCTTTGAATGAAAGCCTAAAATTATCTTCCAGTCTCTAACCTCAGGATAAAGCATAAATTGCCTTTTCACCAGTTGAGTAATAATCAGAGCAACATTAATATCGTTGAAGATTTAACCGCAAGACTTGGCAATTAACAGGACAAAAGGAACGGTCGGGCTTATTATCTTATTGTGTCTCTATGGAATTAAAGAATATTTGATTTGTGCCAACTGGGAGACCAATTATCTCCAATACTTAGTTCATGGAACAATGCCTGGAGCGCGCGGAAAACAAATAACTATGTAATCAAGTCTTTTTTGTTTATTATGGGCAATAATGTCAGTTCAGGACCCTTCGAGTCCGCTTAAGTGAAGCTAAGTTATAAGAGCGCTTCAAGGCTTAGCTAGTCCAGGAAGTTATTCTGGATAGTTAGAAGAACCAAACACATATATCTCAGAATTATTAAGCACTGGGCAGGTCATGTAATTATATTCATGTAGGTCATAGAACCGATAATCGCTGGGGAGTAAAAGTTCTAGAGTGGCGAGTGAGATGAAATGCAAAACGGAGTGTTGAGAGGCCATCCACTCGGTCAGGACCGACTACGTCATGTGTCATGTGGACGCAGAGAGTTTATTTAACGATGCCCATTCAATTTATTAATTTACCTATATTTATACAGAATGTTTGGTATTGTGACCAACACAATTATTAAGCAGACAGGTTTTTGATGTTTTGATCATCGGTATTTAAATCACAAAATAAGCTCAAATTGACCGCCTTCTCAATTTATGCAAGGCGATATTTTGGGTGACTATAAAAAAACCCAAAGATCCCAATACCAACACCCTCAAATTCCTCAATTTCTTGATTGTTTATCTATCCTGTCTAAAGTAAAGTAAAGTAAAGTAAAAGTAAAAAATCATTTATTTCTTTAGGCTTACAAAATAAGCACTTAGACAAGTCTTATTTTATATATATGTCTGTTTTATGACTTCAAATTATAGTTGACCTTTTATTGTGACCTATATTGTAAAATGACGTGGGATGTGAGACGTGGTCGCTAACTATAGATTAACCTCGGTCATAAACTCTGAGTCGCTTAGCGGGCTATAGAGAGAGCTATGATTGGAGTTTCTCTAACCTTTTCCATTCCTCGGGAGTGGCGGCTTAAGACCGCTTTTTACAGACTTAGTACAGAAGTGGACGTTTGTGGGCTAATACGACGATGATTTTGGATACGTGGTCCCTAAAGCTGGGTTTTACAAATACCGTTGTTGCTTACCTTCGTAGCACGTGTCTCGTGGAAATGAGCTCTGAAGTACGAACGACTGAACCATATGTCGCCATGCCTAGGGACCTACAACGCGGCATGCCAAGCTTTGCCATAGGTATATTGACCCTTGGACTCTGACCCTTTTCAGTTATACTTGTAGATGACATAAATAGAAACAGGAAAACCTAAGTGGAAGCATTTCGTTTCTGACGCTCGTACGTTCGTCTTCAAGGAAGTTTTGATTATTTAAAACTAACTGCACTCCGCAGCTTCGCCCGAATGGAAATCTATGTGTAAATAGTTTATAAACCTTCCTCTTGAATCACACTATCTATCAAAAAAAATGCATCAAAATCCGTTGCGTACTTTTAAAGATCTAAGTATACATAGGGACAGACAGACAGCGGGAAGCTACTTTGTTTTATACTATGTACTATGTAGTGATATAAATATAAATTAAAATGAAATTGCAACTAAATTTATTATTATAACGAACCTTGTTTGTGTTAAATGTCTGAAACGTTGTATAAACAAAAAAAGGTTTGTTCATACGTTTGTATATAAACCTCATTAGTTACTATTAATCGAGCCTGTGCTAAAATAGAACACGTTGTTTCGAATAATTTTGATAAGATGTCAAAAGTAGTCTACAATTACTTATACAAGAGGTTGATGGGAACTTTGTTTCGAATAATTTTGATAAGATGTCAAAAGTAGTCTACAATTACTTTTACAAGAGGTTGATGGGAACTTTGTTTCGAATAATTTTGATAAGATGTCAAAAGTAGTCTACAATTACTTTTACAAGAGGTTGATGGGAACTTTGTTTCGAATAATTTTGATAAGATGTCAAAAGTAGTCTACAATTACTTATACAAGAGGTTGATGGGAACTTCATACAATGAGTAGATAATAGGTACCTATATAGTTAGGTAGATGCTGAATGCGTCAAACTGATGACAGGGCGCTATGGCGCTCATTGGGGGAGACCTATGTCCAGTCGTGGACTAATTTAAGCTGATGATGATGATGATGATGATGATGATGATGATAGTTACTCTATTCCATTGAGCCGGTCTACATCACATCTATGAAAGTACATAATCTTTACGACCGTATAGTCGCCGTCTACAATATTTCGAGGGTCGAATCAAAGACTTTTCAAGAACTGAACAACGAACATTGTTCTACCAACTATACATAATATAATCTCATTGGATCTAAGTTTGAACTCCCCTATGATCCTAGAAATTCAAATCCCAATACCTACATAACTCCAAGTCTATGTTTTACAGTTTGATCCAACTTAAACCGTAAATTGCAAGTTTGAGTGTCAGGCACCAATATTTATACAAGCAATAATTTAACTCGAGAGCTCTGTGATGGCGGTGTCAAGTCTATAGCGACGCGTGATTAACGAGAGAAGTTGGGAAACGTAGGCACTGCGAAGTGGCATGTAAGGCTGTACTCTTCGTGTGGCAAAAACTGGACTCGTTTGGCTAGATATTCATGGATTGTTTTTATACAAGCATAGTTTGTCCAGGCTCTTGTTACTTTTCTATCAGTACGAAATACAACCAAATAATGACTATTTGGTTGTATTTCGTATCATAATTCTTTACTGAGCAGTTTCTTTTATTAAATATTTTATTTAAGAAGATTTCGTACTAAATAGATTTAGGTTTATTTGATCAAATTGTAATACAGACATACTCAGACTCATTATTACATTATTTTTCATGTCTGAATATTCAAAAGAATAAAAAAGTATATTTAGAATAGTAATAATAAAAGTTTTATTTGGCCAAAGAAAACAGGCTACACAATTAAAGCACTAAACACACACAAAAAAAAACCAGAAGGTACACAGTATAAAAAAATAAAATAAGCCTACAGAAAAACAAAAATAATAATAATACATGGCTACCGTGCTAGCCTGCTGGCCAAAAAGGGTCAAACTCAGCTATGTGCCACGCGTGGCGCGGAACAACGCTGGTTATATTTCTTGTTCTTTTATTTGCTTCTAGCTTCTACCTGGGGTGTAACACGAGTTTTTTCGTTATAAAAAACAAGACAGATTGACTGAGTAACTGAGGTAAACTATAACCTATTATAATATTTGCAACGAGTTTTCATGAAAAACTATAAATCAATAAACAAGTACCTACTACTTATAACTCATTTTTCTGTGGAGTATGGGAACAACAGACATTTTCTAGTACTCCTTTACCAGTCATTATCAACACCTAGGTCCTGTAGGATCTATTACCTGTCTATTACCCGTTCTCATGTGTTTTTTTTATAATGTTTGCACAAGCGACTTATTTTAGCTATTCAAGCATACTCTGGTCTACAAAATAATGTTGCCCTATTTATCAGTGATGCTTTTTCACAGTGCAGGTATATTTGCAGCAAAGCTGGCTCATTCTCATGTGAACTCCACTCACACCTACGCCTTACACCACGTTATACGTTTGTTTTGTTTCCTGCTTTGTTCATATGTCTTGGGGGAGAGATTTTTGTCAAGTTCTATGAAACAGGAGCACAGTCACGAAATCACACACAAGAGACAGTATAGATGTCAGGATGTCAATTACTTCTAGTACTGAAATTGTGAATAAGCTTTTGATTACAATTATTTTCCATTACTTGAGATTTGCAGAAAAGTGTATAACCAGACGCATATTGCCATAAGAACAAAGAATCATCATATTTTCATATTTATTTTATTGCATCATTGTGTACATTTGTAGGTCTTAGTATCTAGGTAATGTATAAGAAACACAATGGTACCCAAATAGGGTGTGGCAATATGTACTGTGAAAAGAAGTGAGCCGGGTTTCTATCAAATTCATAAGCTTTTGACATTAGCTGTCATTTGCATATACTTTTGACGAGTTGGTCGAAATGCATGGGAAACGATATGCGTGTTGAACCAAACGCGTGTTGGATGAAACCCGCATTAGTGGAGTATAAAACATCAAACTGCAGCTAATCACGAAAGCGTTTATTTGCTATATTTGTCTCGTCTAGTACTTCTTTAGAACCAAACGTTTTCTTCTCTTTATAAAACACTATATGGTTAGTTTCTGCCCGTGGCTTTTTTGCCCGTGGTTTCTATAAAAACGTATTTATATAGATCGATCGAATAAACTATTATTATAAAAATTGTACATAGGTGAGCATAATGATAGATAGCATTTTCTACCTGCTAACCTTTGGGTAGTGTGGACAACACGTTATAATGACATGACCACTAATTTATATGATAAAAATTAGCTAAAAAAAATTTGCGCGTGCAAATTTCAGCCCGATCAGTTCAATATAGTATTTTCCTTTATAAAATCAGTATGATAATTATTGAAACGCTATTTCACAGGTGGCTGACATAAATTTGAGTAGTAACAACCGCGAAGCAGTTAAATCATTCCGCCCATAAATTTTGTTTCAGCATTTTGCACCTTATTCCGATTTTATGACACGCTATATTCGTAACCATTCCCATTACTCAAAACCCGACCCATATGTACCGTCATAGCCTACAACAACCGACGAAATGAAATACAAATGATGAGGTTCTATGTTTGGCATTTTTTTGTATGTTCATCCCCTCTGGCCACGTGGTCCTACTGCCTTTGTCCTACCGATCGGACCACATGAACTTTTTTTCCTATTAGTTCGATTAATCGGATTATAAGGATTTGTAATTCCGCTTCGTCCTACCGATCGGACCACATGAACTTTTTCCTATTAGTTCGATTAATTATGATCTCGAGTTTCATAATAATGTGTTCTTAAAATTATTTACACAATTATACTCATTCAAATAAAAAAAAACATTATTTTCGACAAGTTGTACTGTACCTATTTGTCTCAAAAAACTGTGTAAAACCTAGCAATTTGAAATTTTAGTTGATTATGTGGTAAAAACGAGTTTGTTCAAAACAAATTAATTATTTATCATACTCGTTTTTGTATTTGTATTTATTTATGTCAGATAATAAAATCCATAGTAGTTATATTAAAATAAACTAAATATTAAAACATTATTACAATAAAATAAATTAAAATGGCATTAGATTAAAAAATAAGAATAAAAATATAAATGAGATTAAGATTAAGATTAAAATTAAATTAAATTAAATCAGTTTCTTACAATAAAATAAATAATAATTAAAACTAAATCATGTGTCGTACCACTTCATCATTATTTATCAGTTCTTAGTGTAGCTATTATCTTTCTTCACACTAAGCTCAGAATAAATCTTCCATAGAGCTTAAAGCTCGCTTATTCAAAACGTCCGTCGAATAAATTCCACTTTCGTATGGACAGCCCGTAGTGGGAACTGCTTTGGATGGTTTAGATAAGAATAAATGGTTTTTTGGGAAATGAAATGCAAAGTTTAGCTGTAGATAGATAGATAATTCTTTGTTGCACAATTAGTTTATAATAACAATAAAAAATAAAACTTAAAAAAAACTATTGGCGACTAATTAAATACAATTGGCGGTCTTATCGCTCAAGAGCGATCTCTACCAGACAACCATGGATGGACAGGATCGTGGACAGTACCAGGGGATCTTTGTGCTTTTAGGTTATATATTATAAAATAAAATACTTACAATACTTACATAGAAATATACTACATAACTACATATCATAAAAAATATATACATATACTACTTATATATCTACATAGGGACTCAGGTATGCGTTAGTGACAGCAGGACAAATAGTGCTCCTTTAACAAAGTAGCTGTAGGTGTTATTTTAATTTTCAATGGTATAAACGTTTTCTATCCCAGATAGATTTTTGATTGAGGTCGACTAAACACATAACTAAGATATTTTTTACCCGGATCTACAATACAAAAATACTTTATTGTACACCAGATACAGAACATTATGAAAGATATTGCATGTGACAAGTACAATGGGCGACCTTATCGCTTAGAAGCGATCTCTTCCAGGCAACCGGATCTGTTCTTTTTTTAAACATTAATGAATTTACCCGCTAGTAGATTCCTCTTCACTTCAAGTGGAGAAAGTGAACATAAAATATAAGTGAAGATAAAATCTAATTATTGATAATAATAATATATGATATATTTGTCTCAGTGCTTTTGAAGCCTAGAGCCGAGAAAAAGAGTTATTGAATCTTAATCAGTTGAAACCATGTTAAAGCAAACGAACAGTAAAAAAAAATAAGAGAAGAATTTAACACCGTAAAATGTATTCAACGTAATCAAATAATTTACCTTCGTCGTATTAAGCTACCGTAGTTAACATTTGCAGTAATCAAATGCTACGCTAAGTGTTCTGTTACGGACCATCCTTTACCGAATCCACTTAGTAGGTAAAGCCCTTCCGGTGTCGTAAAAGTGTGCTTATGCTACAGTGGTTTCAATAATTGGGTGATTATTGAAACCACTGTAGCAAAATAACTCTAAACGGTAAAATATTAGCTATAGCGTTATTTTATTATTAAAATAACTTATTGAAATAAAAATTTATTAAATTAAAATAACAAATATACTTAATTAATTAAGTATATTTTGCTACAGTGGTTAAAAAAAAACTCTTAACGGTAAAATATTAGTTCTAGCGTTATTTTTTGTATATGCTTTTGAATAATTATTGTTAATTAATTAAGTATATTTGTTATTTTAATTTAAATAAATAATATTTAATTTGTTAAATCCATGTATGTATTTAGATGGAAGAACCGGACTTCAAGTACGTTTACACATTTAAAAAGATGTCCTAACATATTTTATAAAAATATAAAATTTTCAATAGTAAATTTGTCAAATCAATAGACAATTCTATTGTCTATTGATTTCAAACTCGATCGTATTAAAAATCTGTGTAATTTATGAAAAAATCTTTGTAATTAATTTGTAATTTATGTTTTGGTGAAGCTTCGCTTAGAAAAATTATTCTGATAAATTATTATATTTCTTTCAGAGTTGCGAACGTATTGTCCTGGTTACGAACTAAAAATAAATAGATTGCCGAAGAAACACCTTTATTCCGTAATTTTCTACACTTAGTATATATATATTTATACATATACTGTGGAAGGGATATAGAACGGAAGGTACTATATTCGCTCTAGTTGTTGGAATATCCAATAACCATCGGCATCGCTTCATCGAACTAATCAACCTGATCTAAATAGAGACTGGAGTATGTACAGAGATATTGAATGTAAAGAGAGAGTTACAGAACCAATCAGTACTAACTATAAATACTTTTTTGTACAGAACACGGTCTTGGAGAACTGTCTTCCTTTGCCTCTATGAATGTGTATCTCGATGCATTCACGTGTTAAGCCTCAAGCAAGTTACACTCAAATAACTATCTCAACGTCTCTATCTCGTCTTCTCAGTACTATATCAAGAGAGAGAGAGAAAGAATCGATACAGTATAATCGTACGGATTCCTATTGAATAAAATAAATGAACCATAGATATCGTAGAAGTTCCCAAACTAGGGTTTACTGAAAATATTGTCACGAATAACTGTGGAGAAGTAGGCAACTACTTAGATTTATCAATATTTAAAAGGAAAACCAATACTGTTTTTGTCGAAGACCTACAGGAACTGATTGGCTCTGGTAAAATACCCTTTAGTAAATAAAAGATGAGCAGAGCGACCCTTACGTTATTCACAAATTAGTTCAGCTGGATTAAGCAACTGTAATAAAAGATTATGACAGACTTTTATTTATTTATTTCGGAACGCCATCAGCTATTATAATACCTATAGACTTAAAATTGACAACAGAGAGTTAATAATAGGTATTCACTGATAGAATCTAAATAAGATAAATTATGTGTGATCATGATCACTAACTCTTTCAAACTTCTTAACAAAAGATCTTCGAATATTGATTCAGGATCGCGAAAGGACCGATTGGGGCTTATATGTATGTTATACAAAATATTACAGCGATTCCGCGGAATAAAAACAGTTGGTTTAAAAACTAAAATTGAAACAATTTTGTTTTCGTCCTGACTTATCCTATATTAACCTAACTATGTGTTGTAATGGATTTTAGATCTGATTTATCTGTTTTTATCAGTACACATCAAACAGTGGACATCAAATAAAGCCAAGAAAGCCCACAATTTATCAATGTTAGATTTTACAAATCGGGCCATTTCCTGTATAAACACCGAATAAGCTTTCGAGAATGCCCGAAGGACCTGGTCGTGACTGGGACAAAGAGCGGGGAATCTAGAACACAACAATTTTTAAAAGTCCTCGACGAATATCTTCTTTTTGCTGGAAAATAGCCACTGACCGACAGAGGTTTTATTGAGAATGTTGGTGTAATATCGTGTTCGTTTATTTTATGCGAAATGAGATCGATGTTGGTTTTATTACTACCGATTTAAGTGTGTTGTAGGTACGTAAGTTGACAGGGGAGAGCGTTATTAGAACTTTAGCAGCATGCACCCCGAAGATATTTTTTGTAGAGCGCCATTTGCAAGTGGAAAGTGGCCATAAGCAACAATTAATGCGAAACAAAAAGTTAACTTAGATTACTAACGATAAATAAAAAGCTTTAGTAAATAGAAAAAATACCGGCCGGGTAATTATGTAACTCGCGACTGGTTTGCGACAGGCGTAAATTAAGCAATCAGTGCTGTCAAACGTCAATTTTGACCAATTTTGATTTTGTAGCTGGTGTCAAACTAATACAAAATTGACGTTTGACAGCACTAATTGCTTAATTTACGCCTGTCGCAAACCGGTCGCGAGTTACATAATCACCATAAGGATTACCTGATGTTGACCTGAATGTTTTGTATGTCCCCAACACAACCTAAATACCTGTTGATGATCAAATTCTAAGGCTCGTAGTACGAAAGCTTGCTCAGTCATAGATATGTATATACTTGAGTGAAGTTCATGACATAGAAAAGCGTTACTCAACCAGATATCAAAGGGGCCTATGACATATCAAATTATTCTTAGCTTCTCGCAATCCTTCGAAAAGGCTGTAATTGATATTGAATGCATACTATGCTATTTGGATAGCCTGGTTTGTTGAAAGTTTGAATCCAATCAGATTAATAGCTGAGTAAACTTAGCTCAGCAACTTGTAGAACATCAGTAGATTGCGACGTCCTCAGCGGTTGCGGGTTCGATTTCTTTGTATATTTATTATGTACTGGCTTCTGCCCACGGCTTCACATGACATTTCCCGGGATAAGAATAACCTATGTTTTATTTCAGGATTTATTTTGGTTTAACTATAATAGAGGTGTATATCTATGTAAAATTTCAGCTCGATCCGTTGAGTAGTTTTGGCTTTCTGTTTTGAGGGTTTAGGTCAGGGACGAAACCCCAAACAAACTATTTAATATCTTAGCAGCTGCCGAAGCTACTTTTTGAACATTTTCAAAACACGAGGAAATTTTCAACGGTTGCGAAGCTGCAATCAGAATCTAGTAAACTAATAATAATGATCTGCTGTTTTTTCTTTTGCTTAAAGGATAACTTAAGAACGTTTATTTTGAATATGTTTGAATTATTTTGGTTGAATTGTCAATTGTTAATATAAAAGTAGATCACTATTCGTTTACTAGCCTATGTTAATGCAGGCCAAGAAATAAATAAATAATGCAGGAAAACCCACACAGTATCATCTAGTCCAAGCTAAGCAAAGTTTTTATTATGGATACTAGATGACTGATATACATAGTACAATATATATATATATAAATGTAATAGTATTATTACAATACAATATATATATGTATTATTAGTATTAGAAATTATTTATTTGAATTAAATTATTTTAATTATTTTGAAAATTAAATTATTGATTCGTTCTAGAGTTATGGTGTAAAGTAAAAGGAACATTAAAATATCCAAAATTTTACCATAATTTAGTCTATACCTCTATTTATGATATTCGTTGGGAGCTACAATGGTACAGACCATTGTAGCTCCCAACGAATATCATTTTTCAATATCATTAAAAGTGTTTGTTGGTCTGTACAAACAAACACTTTTAATACAGAACTAATTAAGTATTGACAGATTGCGAGAACATTTCGAGCTGCTGGTCAATTAATAAATATTTGTGATCTTATACATTTTTGTGTAGCCAATACTTAAAAAAAATGTCGAACACACACAACTAGAGCAGGCGAAGCTTTTCGACGCAGCTAGTGAATAATAAATCTGAAGTATTGTCGAACTGGTTAGTACGAACGTATGATTGCTGTTATTTCCTTTGACGTCATCAATTCAATTGTCCTTATTTTGTCCTAATAATTAGATATAATAATAGAATATTGTAGGAGAAGCTTGTGTGCGACACAATACCAAAGTGAATATTAAATTACATACAATCGCAATGTATTAATTACAGATTTTAAGTATGGATATGCATAATTCGTTTTTATTAATGATTTTTCTGCAGTTAAGTGAATCTCTCCCGGATAACGATAATGGAACCAAACATCGTAAGTATTGTTGTATCTACCCTTGTATTTTAGTGATTGAATGTAGGAACATAACATTTTTAAAAGTGGGTACTAAAGACTTATTTGTTACTCGCTAAAGCACTATCGAACCTGTTGATTTAAAAATGTATATACCTATATCTTAAGAACATTAAAGGTTCTCTTGCGGCGCAGGAGTTTGTTCGTTTCCCGCCTTGTGACAAATGTTTGTTCGAGCTGTAAATATTTCTTCCAGCTGTTCTGGTTATTTTTTATGCATAATAAAAAATATAGGTTGCCTGGCAGAGATCGCTTTAAGCGATAAGGCCGCCCATTGTACAACACATTCTTTTTTTGTCTTTTTCCTGTCCAGTGTATCTGTTTTTATGGTGTGCAATAAAGAATTATTGTATTGTATTGTATTGTATTGTAGGTATCATTGTAATTGTATTAATGTACATATATCAACCATCTATTATACCATATATTATTTATTTTGACGACCGATGTGGCGCGGTGGACGAAGGTCCGCTTGCGACGCAGGAGGTTGCGGGTTCGATTCCCGCCTCGGAACAATTGTGTGTACGATCTGCAGATATTTGTTGTGATGTATGTTGATTCTTGACCCACTTACAGAACTTCAGATTTCAGAGCTGTAAGAGCTTGTTTAGTAGGTACTATCTTGTTGTTTGATTCCATAGCATTTTTGAAATTTTAAAGTGTCTATCCAAAACTCATGATGCAAACTCTACTTACTTAGGCTGCTTTGGAGCTAGATGACGCTGTGTGAACGGTAAACGTAGTGTAGGACGCCCTCCGACCAGGTGGGATGACGACTTGCGAAAGACTGCAGGTAGATGCTGGATGCGGCAAGCTGAAGACAGGGCGCTATGGCGTTCATTGGGGGAGGCCTATGTCCAGCAGTGGACTGATATAGGCTGATGATGATGATGATGACGCTGTGTAAATTGTTCTGCAGTAATTTTAAACCACATTATTCGTTTAGATTCTTCTTATAAGATACATTGTATAGAAAATACAATAAATGATAATAAAACTATTCTACCGTAAAAAATATATATCAAAACGGTAGTTCTCGGGCTGCGAAGCTAGGCTCAAACGTCTGGTGACTAGCGCTGCAGAGAGAGGAACTTCCTGGGATACTCCAGTCCAAGAGTACCGACTTTTGGATCTGGCCGGTTGATCCAACTTCCTAGCGAGAGTCTCTTGTTGATCAAGGATCTTCGCTATTACGCCGACTGTCGGTTCAAGGTCCTGAAACAATGGCAACGTCCTAGAACGGTATGCGATCTAGTTAGTTCCTTCCTCTGTAGTATGTGCGCATGCCATTCTTGTTGAGATCATGAGTCTAAGTAGACTCATGACCTCGCATGAAGTCTCACTCTTTCGTCGGTCCGCCGGTTCCGCCGCGGTCGTATTTTTTCAATTATATACATATCTCTCTTACGTAAACTTAGTTTAGGGTATGTCCGGGTAGGTAGGTCTAAATCCCCGCTAATAATAATAAAAACATTTATAGTGTAACATTTTTTTCGTAATTTCAGATGACATAATTAGCGTTCGACTCCAAAATATCGACGAAGGCACAAGTAAGTCTATTTCTACTAAGTACCAGCATAGGTACGTCCACAGCTGAACATGAACCCAACCCTGTGCTTGACTTCGCTTGGTTTTGCTGTAATCACTACGTTTGGTACATTGATTGATGGTTGCAATGACGTAGGTTAAATAAATAGTACAGACGTCACTTTACGGAAATCCATTGCAAAATAAAATAAATAAATAATAAATAAATAATAAATAAATAATGCTGGACAATTCACACAGCATTATCTAGCCCCATGGTAAGCAGAGCTTGTGTTATGGGTACTAGATAACTGATATACATAATACAATACATTACATAGATAGATATTTTTTATTATACATAGAAAAAGACCAGAACACCCGATACAAATATCTGCAGAAAGTACACACATTTGTTCCGAGGCGGGCATCGAACCCGCAACCTCCTGCGTGGCAGGCGGACCTTCGCCCACCGCGTCACATCGGTCGTCAAGTTGCTTATAATCGTTAAATTTATCAAAAACATAAAGTTAAGAAATCTATAAAGCTTTTGAGACTATCATAGTTATTAATAAAATTCACTTATAACGGGATATTTACCATGATTAAGAAAGATTATTCATTATTAATTATTTTTAGTATAAGTAGTTATAACATCGCCTTAGGGCTTAATAAACCTGTTATGATGTTATTATCTCAATAAATAAATAATAAATAAAATTAATAAATCTAATTCTGTGTGGACAAGTAGCGGATAATAACTAAGTACAAAGTTTATTTCTATTCTCTAATTGTCATTTTCTGTGTTAAAAAGAAATTAAATTGTTTAAGAAATTAAAATTAAATTGTCAATATCATTTTTTTTTTTTTTTTTTCAGACGGCGCATTTATTTCATTTCCATCATATAAGGTAAAAATGATCACGATAAATATAACTTTGGATCGATTTGACCACGAATCTTTATTTGTATGTACAGCATTCGCAGAAGCATCATTAAATACATCTATTTTCAACATTTCAATAAAATTTGTTGATTCTCAAAGAGGTAAGAACATCTTTTTACACGCCCAAAAAAGGAAGTGTAGGTAATGATTTTTAAAGTCCATGTAGATGGATAGAGAATCCTTAATTCGTAAAACTTATAAAATGAAACAGTTTTGTACAAAAATTACACGAATTGGCGGCATTATCGCTTAAAGCGATTTCATTCAGGCACCAAAGCAGGCAGATAAAGATAAAATCTAATTATGACAGATGCTAAAGCTAAAATAAAGTAATACAAACTAAATTAATCCTAATACATATATACAAATAGAAATATACACTAATACATTAAAATAAATATGATGGTGACTTTGAGGGTCATGCTAAATACCAGGTAAGTCGGGTTGAAATTTTGCGTAGTCAGACTAGGTCCTAGTCTGACTATGCAAAATTTCAACCCGATATATTCAGTATGTTTGGCATAAAGAATAAAAATTCGGTATACGGCTTTCCTTCCGAACTTTCGTATTTATAAACCCGAAAGGACGTGCCTAAGTTAACTTAAACAATGTGTTTAAATCATTTTACTTTACTAAAATATCGTTCAGAATTTAGTTTTCTGGTTCTCACGCAATTTGTACCTTATTTTTAATCTAATTTCAGATAGCTACATTATGCCTTACCCTGAAAATTTGAAAATAAACCCTCACTGCTCTGGTCAAGGTAAACACTCCCACCTTTACTACATAATTAAGTATATTTTATACTCCTAACAAGACTTGTAACATAGAAAAATATAATTAGTAGAATCGTCGGATCTGTGTAGTCTAGTATACGAGCAGGGAAATAAAATGGCGTCTAATTATAAACAATAACCAAGCGTCTCGTTCAAAATATAACCATAAAGCTAAGTAGCAGGATCCTCAGTCCTCAACAGCCTATATTGGTCCACTGCGGTGTGGTTACTCCCATAAACCCCACGCTGCGGGCATCCAGATTGCGGATCGTAGTTCGATGGTTAATTGTTCTGCAAGAGGCGCTGCAGCATGCCCCCCGGTGGATATCCCTTCGTTGCCTCTTACGACACCCGCGGGAAGAGTAAGGTCACTTTCTAAGCCAGCACCACACGGCTCTTACTGCTCAATTTCTCGAAAATTATTAGACGCCCCGTGTTCTCAGCGACGTAGAATCCAAGAGCGAGCCAAATTCTTCGGTTTTTTCCAGATGCCTTATCTCTACAATTAATAAAATGAATTATGTGTAATTTTCAGATCGGCGGTATGTCATCATAGATGAAAAGATTCATAATTACAATAGTTTAGTAAACTACCCGAAGGACACTACAGAAGTCTGTATACATATGGGTGGTAATACACATAATAACTCTGATATTTACTTCAGACGGAATGTAACTTACATGAATAAACCGAAATCAAATATAACTGAAAAAGGTTAGTAATGGTGGTAAACTAACTGCGTCAAAATCAACTATATGTCTACAAAAATATAATGTAACTACCTACCTGATATAAGGTACAAAGACGAAAGTTTGTGGCGGTAGTGAAGATGTTTGTGCGAAGATAACGCCAAAACTACTGAATGGTTCGCTGAAAATTTGCACACATAAAGTTTTGGTACCCGGCGTGGGAGAAGCGTCGTCGAGGTAGACCACCTGACAGATGGTTGGTCGACATCGTTGGTGTGGCCGGAAGACCGTGGATGAGGCTTGCATCGGACCGAGTGATCTGGCGTGTAGAAGAGGAAGCCTATAACCAGCAGTGGGTGTTAGTGGGCCGATGATAAAAGTTCTGGGCTTGAAATAACATACTCGTAAGTATGCTTTTTCCGAATCAGCTTGTTCATTATAATCCATACTAATCTAAATATTATATATATATTTATAGAAACTACAGGCAGAAGCTTGTATAATATAACATTACCTAACTCTGTACGACATTTATAACAAGACAATTTTGACTAAGAACTCATCATCATCAGCCTATAACAGTCCACTGCTGGATATAGGCCTCCCCCAATGAGCGCCATAGCGCCCTGTCTTCAGCTTGCCGCATCCAGCATCTACCTGCAGTCTTTCGCAATTCATCATCCCACCTGGTTGGAGGGCGTCCTACACTACGTTTACCGAATCTTGGTCTCCACTTAAGAATACGTTTACTCCATCGCCCGTCGTTTCTTCGCGAGATATGGCGGGCCCACTGCCACTTCTGACATAGCTCAAAGAATTAGCAAGCTGAAGAGAATTTTGGTTCTCTGTCGGATGAAGAAGGACCGAGGGGTCGTCACACCTCGAGATGACGCCGGGGTAATGAGGTCAAACCTCGAGGCCCCTCTCTGTGCCCCCACCAGGGCCGGAAAGAAATCTATTGATTATTTGGATGAAGAACTCATAGGTATCCATTAATTATTAATTATAAAAAAAAAATACGTACTACTTAAGTTACCTTAATAAAAATCTTTGCAGAATACTTCAACCAAGATAAAGGAAAAAATTATAATAAAGAAATTTGGATCGCTGTTGGTGGCGCCATAGTAGCATTAGCAATATTTCTAATAATATTAGTAATTATAAAGAGGAAGAGAAAGTCATCCCCCGAAATCGTTTCCGATCCTGTCTATGTGAGTTTGCGATATTGTTAAAATAAAGTACCTACATTATAATATACATATATGTACACGATTTATTATTGTAAAATTGTGTCAATTTTAACAATTGGCGACATCTGTAGCGCGGTGGGCGAAAGTCTGCCTGCGACGCAGGAGGTTGCAAGATACGATCAGCAGATATTTATTCCGGGTCTTCTGGTCATTATCTATGTATAATAAAAAATATCTATCTATGTTATGTATTCTATTAAGTATATCAGTCATCTAGTACCCATAACACAAGTTCTAGCTTGGCGCTAGACGATGATGTGTGGATTGTCCAGCATTATTAAAAAAAAAAATGCCTATTTAGTGGCACGTTTTTTTTTTTTTTTTATATCTTTATTTATTGATGGAGTTTTGTCACAAAGTGACTATGTCACTCCCATATGAGATCAATTCTTTATATTACAAACATGACAAAATATGTACATACACTTAACAAAAAACAAAACAACAATAACGATTGCCACATGACATTGCATGGCCACCTCCATAAGGAATGTGGATAACAATGTGCAGCTTAAATGTTTTAATGTCCGCCTAACCGTATTTTCGGCTACAGTGGGCGGCCTCTCAACGGAGACAACTCATATTTTAGCGCACGAGTCTGTGTGAAAACACTGTTGCACTCTATAAGATACTCCACACTCTCATAATACGACGGGACATTTTTTTTTTTACATGCGCACCTAAGCACGCGGCTGTCAGACCGCACCGTAATAAGTTCCTACTTGTTCGATACATCGATCACGTAGGTATATAAGCAGTATCAGCAGTTTGGCCTAAGTAGGTTACTCGTAACAACTTACAGATAAGCAAATCATATGTACTAGACACATAAGTTATGAACATATGAACATGAACATGGTTTCTTCTCACTTCTTCCACTAGTGGACAAAAAATTGAAGTGAACATCAAAATAATGTTATTATAATAATGAATAGTATAAAATATGACCTGTCTAAGTGCTTATTTGTAAGCCTAAAGAAATAAACTTTCATTTCATTTCGTGCCGCGAGCGCGGACCGGGTGCCTACAGAGGTCAGAGCATCACCAGCAGCCATTCAAACCGCACTCATTAGTCGAAGTTGTATACAATATAGATATTTTTTCCATACTCGACATTTATTTCAGCATTCCGGGAAGAGCTAGCGATCCCTACATACCTGTTTTCATAAAAAAAATAACAAGTTTTTTTTTGTATTTATCTATCTTTCAGGCTACAGCACAAGATATAATGAACAGAATCGAGTATGCAGAGCTAGATATGGTGGTAGGAACGACGTTTTCGCCAAATCGAGAGGAAGTAGTACCGTACGCTCAAGTAGTTGGGGTTATAAAGAAAAAGAAGAATACTCGAAGAACCTAGGAAATTTATTTAATCTATAGGTACTAATATTATAAAGAGGAAAGGTTTGATTTTTTGTGTGTTTGTTTGTATTGAAAAGGCTCCGAAACTACTGGACCAATTTGAAAAATTCTTTCACCATTGGGAAGCTACTCTATCCGATGTGAACATAGGCTATATTAAAATTTAGAAATGTGAAATTTGAATTTAACGCGGTTGAAATCGCGGGAAACAGCTAGTATCCAATATATTAAAAATATGTTTCATTTCTTATGGCTCGGTTCATATTTGACAGAAAATGAGTCGCGTTACGCCAAAACAACCAAATATATAATAAAAAATTCAACCTTTCATAATAAACCGATGGTGATGCGTTACTGCGTCAAGCGTACAGCGTCTGTTACGTTTCCGTCAACGCATAGTCAGTCGACGTAACCGTGTACTTTGTATGATGCATTCAGACTAGGCGTAACATCAGCGGAGAACGTTTGCGTACAGGCCGTTCGAACTGACTAGACGCGTAAATTGGCAGGTTTAATTTTACCGAATATAACGTGACCGATGATACGCTCGACGCAATTTCCGTCAGATATGTAACGACCTTCTTAGACTTATGACCTTAATTATAATCTACAATCGCTACGTAGTGAATTTGACGTGTAATTCGTGTAATTGACGAAATAAATGATTATCATTATGGTACCTACCTACCTACTTCATATTATCTCAATGATGTTAATGCTTAGTCAGATGTCGCTCAGTTTCGCACCGACAATAGTATGCAAGTAATTTGTTGTTTTGCATAGCTTCACTTAAATATTGACATGTATCGAATCATATTATATTTAGACTTACATAGGCAAATAACCTACCGACACATAAGAGATATAAACATACTAGTGGTTTCTTTTTCACTTCTTCCACTAATGGACAAAATATTGAAGTGTAAAATAATAAAATAATCTTTTTTGATAATAATTTATAGTATAAAGTATGCCTTGTCTAAGTGGTTATTTGTAAGCCTAAAGAAAATAAAATAATTTGAATTTGAATAAATCTGTTTGCTTATTATTGTGATCGTACAAAAATGATAGATCGTTTCCTTCCTGGTTTGATTATTTCGGGAATATGATCGGCCATAATTGTGTCATGTTTTCCTGTTAACATGCTTATCCATATAATTAATGCTTTGAATGTCTGATAATTACGTAGGTATGTGTTTCGTCATCATCAAGTATAGCACACAGAGGCAGACAGAGGCGGGATTAAGATCAAATTCCAAAATTAATGAATAGTCCTACGTCACAGCTCATAACACTGCACAGGGGCAAAATTTTGCTAAACAATCGCTTTAGAGCGGTTTCGCTCTACGTCCGATTCGACTCCGTGAAAATATGGTCCGGAGTAGTTGTTGAACTATTTCTATGGTAATTTACGCAGTAGATCCGATTTCCGTCATCCTTTTTCTTTCCGTCATCCTAGAATCTCCATTTCGGAGAAGATTTTTGACGGACCGAAGTAGCCATAGTAGATGAAAGAAACTCTCGTGAGTGCGGGCGGTGTTTTTTGCATGTAATGGTTTCAACCTTGACACTTTTGACATCCTGTTGTTTCATTCATTAAAGGTTAATTCCAAGATGCGTCATTTTCAGACGGTACTATTGATATGGTGTAGCGATGAATTAAGTGGAATTAGAGACCAGAATATTTGCAGTAAACTAGCCAGATGTCTAGTCTCCGTTGGAACTGGCCATCTAGCTGCATTATATGTGCAGATTATGCATGCTGATGTGCAGAAGTGAGGGTGCAAACACCCGTGCCCTCTATTTCAGAGACTTAACTCTTATGATCCGATAGACAGCATTATCTTTCAAGCTACTGCATAAGATATGAACTGAATCGCATATGAAAAGGTACACGGATGACATTTTCGTCAACACGCAGTGCGATCTCTAACCAACAACATCACAAAAACATTTGAGCCCATGAAAAATGTTACTAAGCAAATATGTAGCAAATAATGTGTTCTACAATGTTATGATACAGGTAAACATAATTTGAACATTAAAAACCTAGAAAATTGCGAAAAACAGAATTTTGTGACATTCCATGGTACTCGTAGCTTGACGAAAGTTGTAACGGAAACCCACGACTATTTTAAGCGATTCATAGAAAATGCCAAATAATTATGATATACGATCCCTATAAAAGCTATTGTATTTCTCTTTGTATAAAAACAACAAAAGTAATACCTAGCTTTAGCAAATGAAGCTCCCACAGAATAATTTAGATATCAATTAAAATGATTTATTACACCTGTTTTGTTTTTATGTATATTAAAAATAGCAAATAATAGGTATCTACCGTTTTTCCCGCCGGTTCATAGATTCGCTAGTTTTATCCCAAGCGGGTTGCATTGTAGAACAGGTTTAGTCCATTTTTACTGCTTGGCAAATCGCCAGGTGCAAATAAGGAAATATTTTTTTTTTAAATTTCAGAATACGCAGGACGAATACGAAAACAATTACCATATAAAAATATTCTCGCGTGCAATGTAAGTCAAACGCCCGACTAATTCCTTTCACGTTAAAAATTCAAAGACCAAAAATAAAATTATGCAATAGAAAATACTCAGAAGAATGAGCGCGTACCAGCGTAACGTACGTTGGCTCTTAACAAATATCAATGCGTCAAAACATAACTATTGATTAATTACGATAGTTTGTTGCGTTTTTAGGAGATTTTGGCAGTGGGGCTCGTATAGCACCGCGGCGACCTGGGTTTTATCTTAATTAAATCATAACGTTACTTTTAAGCAGAAAAAAGCGTGAAGAAGCTAGTAGGTAGTAACTTTATTTATTCAGTTCCAACCCCGTCAATAAGTCTCGGCAAATAAAAGTATTTGTAAACAGCAAACATCTAAAGAGCTTCGTGGTTAATGAGCTAACATACACCATGTATAAAAGTTGTTTACCACGCTTAACGACCAATTAGAGCGCCAAAGAGTTGTGGAAATGCTAAGATAGAAGAATTTCCTACTCTATTACGTTTTACCACCGGCTTGCAATTTTATTTTGGTTGTTTTTTACGTTTTACATTAAATTATGTTATTCGTTTCGAATAAAGGAAAGGGATTATCTATAGCATTGAAGAATGAAGTATTTTTAGATATTACATAATTTTAAATAGCCTGACTTTATGCACTGCTTGGTGTAGGGCTAAAAGTTCTTATGCCACTTTCTTTGGTCCTGCGATAGTAAGGGTTTTTATTAACACACGTTTTTCTCGTGAAATTCGGCGTTTTTGATAGTAACAGTAATAATAAATAAATAATAATAATGCTGAACAATTCACACAGCATTATCTAGCCCCATGGTAAGCAGAGCTTGTGTTATGGGTACTAGATAACTGATATACATTATACAATATGTTACATAGATAGATATTTTTTATTATACATAGAAAACGACCAGAACACCCGGAACAAATATCTGCAGATCGTACACACAATTGTTCCGAGGCGGGAATCGAACCCGCAACCTTCTGCGTCGCAGGCGGACCTTCGCACACCGCGCCACATCGGTCATCGAATAATTATGTCATCTGTGAGTGGTATGGTATGTATTACTCACGATGACAGATTTACGCGAGAAAAAAGTATGTTAACAAGGGCACTTACTTGGGTAAACAAGTCAACGGACCAACACGTCGGTAGGCTAAACCTAAATGTAAGCTGAATAACTGAAAAAGTGTGCTAAAGGGCGCGCTAGAATGAAATGCACAATGAATAATTCAATTTGTAAAAAAGTTTGTACTTTTATTACAAGTTTCCAGTTGTGTTTGACGGCTCGATAGAAGCAAATTTGTTTGACCGTGGCCGTGGCAGCTACGGATCGGGCTGAAACATGGCTTTCTGCTAGGCGTCGCCATGGCGACAGCACCAACACTATTTTATTTCATCATCATCATCAGCCGATAGCAGTCCACTGCTGGACATAGGCCTCCCCCAATGAGCGCCATAGCGCCCTGTCTTCAGCTTGCCGCATCCAGCATCTACCTGCAGTCTTTCGCAGGTCGTCATCCCACCTGGTCGGAGGGCGTCCTACACTACGTTTACCGAGTAGTGGTCTATTTTATTTAGAATGGTACAGTTGCTGGTTTGGAGAGATGTGGCCTGTGCTTCATCCTTTATTCTTATTATATTTCCCTTTTATGAAGAATTCTTCTACCTACTCGTTCTTTGCAAACACATCTAGAGTTGATTAGTGAAGACAACTGCAACACGCGTATAAATCTTACGCAATCAAACTTTGTTCTCGCACCGCGCAACAATTGGAAAACTAGAGTGTGCAACATTGAAGTCTCGCGAAACTAAAGTTGGAAATACGGCAGGGAATCGAAGTTGCTTGATTAAAGCCTTTGTTGCACTAAAAGCTGCTATTTTTACGTACTTTAGTAACACAGGTTCTGTGTTTGTATTTATATGAGTTCTATCCTTTTGTTGTGTATTTTACTTAAAGTAATTAGTAAAAGTTATATCTTCTTTTCTGTTGTATTCCTCATTGCCGAATAAATAATACTACAGAGTGAGGTCGTGCCCGTCCTGGAATCCTTTAATGAGGACTTTGATGAACCGCTTCCACACTACTCTATCTTTGGCCTGTCTTAGGTCTGCATGCAAAATGAGTAGGTAATATAGTTTTTTTTTGTCTTTTTTGTTAGTTTGAAAACTGTTACTAACCACTCAGGGTATGATGATTTTCATCAAGATTTGAGGGTCAAATTAACTACCCAGTGAAACACGAACAGGCACCGGTGCAGACCAATATTGACGTCCTGGAGAACGTTTGATACAGCTAGCTGAGAATTGAGGTTTGCCCTGGACAAGTTAAATTGTAATTGCATAATGTTAACCAAAATCAATAAAGGAATATACGTACATAATTAGCATAATCTATGGTGTTATGAGTTTTTTATATATTAGTACACTTGAATACATTTGACAACCGATGTGGCGTGGTGGGCGAAGGTCCGCCTGCGACGCAGGAGGTTGCGGGTTCGATTCCCGCCTCGAAACAATTGTGTGTACGATCTGCAGATATTTGTTCCGGGTGTTCTGGTTGTTTTCTATGTATAATAAAAAATATCTATCTATGTAATGTATTGTATTATGTATATCAGTTATCTAGTACCCATAACACAAGCTCTGCTTACCATGGGGCTAGATGATGCTGTGTGAATTGTCCTGCAATATTAAAAAAAAAAAAATATATATATTATTTAAATACGCTTTAATCACGTTTTTTGTTATTTCGTGTTATAATTTCGTGAATATCTATCCTCTAACGGAGTAACTCGCTTTGTATGAAAGATCTTAAGTTTGATAAGACCTGTCTTTAACGTTCAAAAGGACCTAGGGGAATATTATCATACTCTTATTCAGAGCTTTTAGTGCGCGGCCTTCAGGAAATTTCATATCACATAAAGAAGAACATTTTATGATGTGATATTATGAAGTGAAATTTCGAAGAGATAGGATAGAACTTTCCTCTTTTTAAATATTAATTTATTTTACACTTTATTATTATAAAGGTTATTTAAAATCTTATTCTTTTTATGGGTGTAATTTTGTGATATTTCGTGCATTTATTGTAGTATTTTTTTGTAATTATGTTTTTTAGTCAAACTTTTATTCTGCCACTAATTGAAATATTAATCCACGCCAATGAAACCCTAATTAACAATGACCTGCCCAACTTTCACCTACCTCTTTTGCACACACAGCAATAAAAATATTCAACAGCAAAAAGCAGAACTTAGTACAAAACTTATTCAAAAGCCTTTTGTTCGCACAAAACTTCGCCGTTCCTGAATCCACTGTGACAATAACAGTTCAAACTTACATTTGCAGCATTCGTATGAGCTTTTATTGCTACAGCTGCCCAAATACGTGTTTGGGTCGTGTGAACTTGGATTATATTGTAACTAGAGAAGGGTGATATAGACGCAAATTATTCCGAAATTCTTCGCAATAAATGTGAAAATAAATCCCGAATTTTGATGGTAGCACTTTTAAGTGCTACAACGGGCGCGTAGCTCCTGCTACGTCTCCATATTGTAGGTGCTAAAAAATATATTGCTACGTAAAATTATTTTTGTTGCAAATTTAAAGTTTATCTGTTTTATGCTCACTGCTATTTATTTAGTAGTTTAGCTAGCAGAAATAGTTTACAACATTCTGCAGTTAACTCACTTGTTTCAATTGTAAATACTAGTTCTAATTTAGAAATGGTGCTAAAATGAATTGAATATGAGCAAGCGAGACAAGACAAGAGAGGGGCAGCAGCTAGTACGCGCGCGCGAGTGTTTCGGAGGAGGACATCCGATGCAAATTGCAATGTGTGGTGCCCTGGTCACCCCCCGCCGCGTGGATGCAGACTCATCTTGTACAAGCGTCGCTGGTCTTGTGTACCCGACTCTTGGTACACGCCCCCCGCGTGATGTGGTTGAGCCGCATCTCGCTGTAATTGCTTGCGATGGAGATTCTGAAAATAAGATTGATGGGAGTACACTTTGTGGATTTACCAATTAGGCCCCACACCACTATATTCCACATGTGAGCCATACTTTGAGCAGCAAAGTCACCGTTTTTAAGCAGGAGTGGTAAAAAATGTGTATAATTACTACCCTACTACTATATATTCGGTACAAATACCGAAACAGCATTTTTATCTATTCAGTTGGTACTTTTAGGTAAAGCTGTAGTCACATCTCAGTAAATAAAATAAAATAAGCTTTATTTACCACCACAATTAATAACAATTTTATCTATACACTGAATTTAAACTAGATCTGTGGCAGTACCACTTAGAGTGGTGAAAGCCTCCTCCAGGTTCCGGTCCTTCCATGCTTCTCTATCCAAAGCCAGTCTGCTCCAAGTAACTCCAGCTACTTAGACTATAGTCACATCTACCTACTCAAAATTTTACCTTTTTATTAAGAAGGTATTTGATATGATAAGTTTTCTAGGCATGCATTAGTATTACACTCCCTTCTAAAAAATAAAATATAAAATTCGTGTCCTCCAAAAACAAAAGGCAGATAAGATCTGAATAAAGAAAAGCTAGCAAAGAATACAACAAAAGACATAATCGGGATTATTTTTAATATTTCAAGCAATGACTCAACAAAGTAATGTATTTTGTAAAATTGCTATTTATCTGGCTCTTTCTTGATTTTTAGGTTAGGAAAATATTAAAACAAGCTACTAATATGCTGTCATCCGTTAGCTGTGTTGTTACCATAACCCACCTCTCCTCTTCATAGACTTAAAGTAAATATAAATGCAATACCCTAACTTTCACATGTTAGTAAGTATTGAGTCTATATGTATCTCTCTACTGCCCGTTAGATTGGCTCATTAAAATCACAATTAAACATATATAACTAAAATACACCGGAAAGCGTATAAGTTTAAAACTGTGTCGCACCTCCCAGAGCCCAAACGCAGGATATTCACCAAACAGAAAGCATGGTTTATATTATTATTATAATTTTCGATTTATCAAAATAACTTGATATTAGAAAAAAAAACCGGCGAAGTGCGAGTCCGTCTCGGCCATTATCTATAAAAACGAGAAAATAAAATAATTGTTGTATTGTATGGGAGCCCCCTTAACTATTTATTTTATTGTTTTTTAGTATTTGATGTTCTAGCAGCAACAGAAATACATAAACTGTTAAAATTTCAACTGTCTAACTATCACGGTTCATGATATACAGCCTGGTGACAGACAGCGGAGTCTTAGTAATAGGGTCCCGTTTTACCCTTTGGGTACGGAACCCTAAAACACCGATTAATTTCTCTATGCTCAACATCATTTTTGGATATGTCATTGTACTCGATACTAGTTTTCAGGGAAAATACGGTTCGTTCATTGCTTCTCTAGTCGAAATTACGGGTACCTGCGTTATTCTATTACCAAATTGACCTCAGTTGCCCTCGTTATATAAAACAGAGCAGTTCCCAGTACCTTAAACACCAGATGTCGGTAACAGCTGAACTAAATCTGCAGCACAAAGCAACTATTAATAGAACAGAAGCAAGATAGATAGAACGTAGAACAAAATGAGATAATGGAGAGACACCGAAACCGAATGCCTCAATTTGTCAGCATTGCACAGACTTGTGAGAACTTTAAGCTTGTGGTGAAAAGTAAGACTAGCTTTTAACCGTAGCTTTTCACGTTTTGACCCTGATTATTATGTACAACATTAATTAAAAATTTTGGACTGAAACAAATTGTGACTAAAGAATATACAAACAGGTTTACTTTTTTATTATTATTAATAGTTTTTCCTGATGTTTTAATAGGTTAAACCGTGAATCAATGAGTTTCCAAAAACGAAAAATTGACTTCGAATCTCTTTATATTTTCGCTGTTTATTTTTTTGTTTTGCCGTTGTTTTTAGTAATACCTCGGGAATATAATTTGTATGAACCCCTGGATCGTTATCATACAACACTGAATTTTTTATCAAAATCGGCCTACAAATCTACAGCAAACTGACGGAGATATCAACCAACATACACAAAAAACATACATACGAGTACATACAGCCTTACATAAAACCTCCTACTTTTTCGAAGTCGTTTAAAAAAAAGGTTACTTTTCAATTTTCGAACACATTTCTCGTTTCTTCGTTCCTCTAGCTAACAATTTGAATTTGAAGAAATATTCAATTTGAACTTACAGCAGCTTCGTATTTAGATTTTGGCTTTTCTTTGAAACCGCAGCATTAATATTTTTGTATTTTTTGCGGCCATTAGCTTTTTGTAGTCTGAAATACTGTTTCTATTGTGCTGTTACCACAGATAGATTAATTATTCAAGGAGAACATTTAAATAAGCATTTCAAAATGTTAGGTGTCGTTTGGGTGGCTAGAAAACACTGAATGCACTTTCAAGGAATAAGATGTAAAGGTAAGTTATACATATTTATAAAGAAAATAACAGCTACTAGTTTCTAAAGTTTACTTTTAACAATTTGACTGCGATTTTTTTTCGACGACTGCGATCTTTTTTTTAAACTAAAAAATTCGTGCTGCCGCTCTACACAGCGGTTGTGTTGCGCCGCACATGCGTTTCGTTCGAAAAATATTACGGTTGTGCTGAGTCACAAAGATCTGTATTTTCTCAGCCGCTGCGCTAGTGTGGATTTACGCATATTAGTCACTTGTAGAAAACACATACCGTGTGATTTCAGCACTCAAAGTGTTAAGTAATATTATAATTATTGTTGTACTTTTTACTACTACAAAACGTTTGTGTACAAAAACTAAGGTCAGGTATTCAAATACATACATACATACAGCGTTCGCCTATACATACAAACGGTTCTTCGCGAGATATGGCCGGCCCACTGCCACTTCAGCTTGCTAATTCTCAGAGCTATGTCGATAACTTGATTATATTAGATAACTCGATTATACTATGATTACCGCCATTATCAGTCAGTTTCTTACCTCTGTTGGGTGTAGGCTTACAATCCACACAGGCATCAATCTAGCCCCGCTTAGCTTTGGGCTAAAATATGCTATCTGGGTTGTCTAGCATTATTTACTTATTAATAATTTGTGCCTGCGGCTTTGCACCCGTTGTTTAGCAACAACGGGTGCAAGTGGAAACGTTTTAAGGTTATTTCTATCCCATGGGAACTGATTAAAAGTACTAGAACTACCTGTATGCAAAATTTCAGCTCGATTCTTTAGTTAGTTTGGGCGTGAAAAAGTAACAAACATCCATCTATACATCCATCTAACCATCCAAACTATCGCATTTATAATTAGTGTGATTTATTTTTATCTGACAATATCAAAACTCAACTCCTTCTTACCCAGGATCAATTTTACGGACCAGCGTCCCCGGTTGACCCCACAATTCTTGCTTCCTTGACTTTCCGAATTGAAAGCGCAAATTCTGCTCTGACAGGTTTATGATACCTGAACCAATACCTATTCGGGCAAGCGATATAAACATTATTCACTTGTATTTAAAGTTAACTGGGCTTCCTAGGTCCCACAAAAGAGGCAAGTATTAACTTACCTATACCTATAAGCTGTTGAGATTAATCTCATCAGCCTATATTGGTAAACTGCTGCTCGCAGGCCTTTCTCCGCTTCTTTTTCACTTCTTCCACTAGTGGACAAAAAATTGAAGTGAACAGTAATATAATTTCATTTGATAATAATTTAATGTTTAAAATATGACTTGTCTAAGTGCTTATTTTGTAAGCCTAAAGAATAAATGATTTTTTACTTTTGACTTTTTTTGACCTCCCCCCGATAAACCGTCTATGAACATATGCGATACGCCTCATGGTGTTATAATAAATCGTATTTATAAGAATAAACATGAAACGAAACGTGTCTTAACATATGTATGTACATCTACAAAACGATATTATATTATTCCTTACTTTTCTTACGATTCTGAACACGTTATCTTATTTGTCGAGTAAGCCGATGTATGTATTGTAGCAGTCCGTAGACTCGAACACGTTCGCGTATATAACGCCACGTTTACATAATATATCTCGTTACTTAAGAATTTTCTTTATCTATGAGCTACCACTAGATTGTTTGCAACAGTTATCACAATTGATTCAATTATAAATACTGGTCCTAACGTGTTTCTATTATTGATTGTAATTTTCTTTGTTTATAAGTGATTCTATTCACTTAAACATATTATTATGATAATTCTGTATCATCAGATGTTCGTTAATCGATCACGTTACAGATAAACGCTTTAAAGCGAAATTGAAATTGCATTTTAAATTAATGTAAGTGAATGTTTATTCTATATTATAATATTAATATATATTCTCTGGTAATGTTTACAAGATTTATTAACACATGCACACTCAGAGACCTCTCATATGAAATTGCCTAGTGGAATTAGGTTTAAACGTGACATGAGCTAGAACTGTCACCTGTCAAAGGAGCACACTAATCTGGTATAGACAATAACGTTAATGTTACTGAACTGGATACGTCTGTGTTTCCGGCCGGTTTATGGATGGATGGATGTTTGTTACGCTTTCTGAATGGATTTTAATGAAACTTTACAATAATATAGTTTATACATCAGAATAACACATAGGCTATAATTTATAAAGATATATTGTATATTATCCAAAATATGTATCTATCACCACGCGGGTGAAACCGCGGGGCGCTGCTAGTATTTACATAATTTACTGTCATTACAATGACTCAAAATCTCAGAATAAAAAAGGAACGTCGATTCTTGTAAAGTCGATCGAGCCTGAGTTCCCTTAACGCCGATTGATCGTGGTGGCGGCAGCGGCGCAGGGAAAGTAAATAAAAACTTTATAAGGCTCATAAAATTCCATGACCTATGTTTTATATAAAAATATTCTATTAATTACGCGTTCACTGCCCAGCCTTGGCAATGGGCAGGGCACATTCAAAGATTAAAACCAAACAGATGGCCATATTATAGTCACAAACTGTATACCACTTGACCAAATAAGGAAAAAAGGGAAACCATTCATGTACCTACTCGACTATTAATTCTTTCTTTTACTATTATTATTGTTTTAAAATTGTACATGCTAAAAAGTATTGGGATATGGAATAAAGCTGTTTTTTTTATCACTGCCCAGCCTTGGCAAGGGCCTACAAAGGTCAGCAGGGATGACTATGATGTACGTCTTGGGCCATTCAAGTGTTATTAACTAATTTTATTGTTTATTTAAATCGTGCGAGTGTCTAAATAAATAAAAAACTACCAATTGTAACAAAATACTCTCAAAAATATTAAAAATTGTATAAATAAATATATAAATCGACGACCGATGTGGCGTGGTGGGCGAAGGTCCGCCTGCGACGCAGGAGGTTGCGGGTTCGATTCCCGCCTCGGAACAATTGTGTGTACGATCTGCAGATATTTGTTCCGGGTGTTCTGGTCGTTTTCTATTTATAATAAAAAATATATATCTATGTAATGTATTGTATTATGTATATCAGTTATCTAGTACCCATAACACAAGCTCTGCTTACCATGGGGCTAGATAATGTTGTGTGGATTGTCCAGCATTATTTATTTATTTATTTATTTATAAATTGAGTAGACCTAAAAATTAGGTAGTGATTAAAAATAATTTTAATGTAGTTTGTTTAAAATGAATAACAAACTCTTATATACTCGAAATTTAGGATGTAATTTTTTAAGTCTAACATCAGAGCTTATTCTAATAATTAATCATTATTTGGAACATGATAAAGCAGCACGCAGACACAGGCTACTCATTAAGCTAGCCATTCTTTTTGGTACATTTATGTATAGACATACTTCTATTGTTACCTCTAATACCGACATCACCGCAATCTATCATAACAAGGCTTCCAATAGGCAGATAATGGTAAGCTATAGGTCTTCGTCTCATTCATTTCCTCAGAGAATTTGATTAAAGGTTGATTTTCCTTGTCAATGTTGTTTTATTGTTTCGATAAATTGTAATATCCTCTAGGGACAGTATATCCACGGGAACTAAAACGTTTGCTGACATATTAGTTTATTTCATCGAGATACCTTGGTTTCGTATAATAAAAATGGAAGTGCATTCGCAGTTGAGCTTTTGACAATCCCGTATTGTCAAAAACGACTGTCCCGTATTACGACGTTGTTGAAGTTTTCATCATCATCATCAGCCTATAGCAGTCCACTGCTGGACATTGGCCTCCCGCAATGAGCGCCATAGCGCCCTGTCTTCAGCTTGCCGCATCCAGCATCTACCTGCAGTCTATCGCAGGTCGTCATCCCACCTGGTCGGAGGGCGTCCTACAGCGTCGTGGTTTCCACTCAAGAACACGTTTGCCCCAGCGGCCGTCGGTTCTTCGCTAGATATGCTTGTTGCTGAAGTTTTATCATTGATTATTCCAGCATGTTACATAAGGTACCTACTTATCTATTCTTGTTATTTAAAAAGATACAAACTAAGACACACATCTACCTTTTTACTCGGATAAAGAATCCAAGACATTTTTGTAATGGGACAAGTGTAACCTTTTTCGACAATCGTGACACAGACGAAGACGTGACAGTTTTACTTGTCCAACAATGTCTTAAATTCGACTGAGCACATTATCCGAGACATTCACCGTAGCATTCACCACGTTTCGCAAAATGGTGAATAATTAACCACGGTTAAGTGAGTCGTACCAAAGTGTTTATGAATTTAACGACCAAATACTCAAACGCATCTCAGATTTAAGCACGTCTCATGTAGCCATTTATTGACAGTTTTTAATGAAAATCGGTCAGAAAATTGTTACTTAAACGTGCTTAAATCTGAGATACGTTTGAGGATTTGGGCCTTAGGCAGTTGTCTTACCGCCAGCGAGAAAACGACTAACTATCGGCTATTTTCTCGTCAAGAAACGTACAGTTAGATATACATTGCGTGTAAACAAAAAGATGCATATACAAATAGTTGATCGCTGACTGTTCACACTGCCGGCGAGGACTCGCTTCACTAGTTTGTCGCTGGGCGACAAGCGCCAGGAAAATAACACTCGCTCAGCGATCAGAAAACTCACGCCGAGAGAGCAACCAGCGGTCATTTCTCTACAATGCGGACTGTCATTTGGCCGCCGCGAGCGAGTGATGATAGTAATCGCTCGTCTAACTCGTACACTCGCTTCACGCCGACTCGTTTCTACATTCTAGCTCTGCTCGCTACACGTTCATCGTTCCCGGTGAGACAACTGCCTTAAATTCATAAATATGATAAATATTCGGAGGTAAGTGCTGTCAATTTAAGTACAGATTGACAGATAGGTAGTTCGTGGAAATGCTGTGCTTGTATGTTTAACCTGGCATAAAACTGGTACGTTATAGAGAAAAAAAAAAAAAAAGAGTTAGTGTTTTTACGCCGTTAAACCATTTCGATGGGTTCCCAAATCCCTACGTGAAATGTTTTTTCCGAGTTACTATAGTTTAAAGGTTTCGAAAATTGGCATGACTAGTCCGTACGCACTAGCGTTTAAAACGTTTTGTTAACTTGGTCAAGCGGCGGTAAAAAAATACACAGTTTGCTAAAAAAATAATACTACAGTGGGTTAACTCGTTATGGATATCAATCAATTGCAAAGAGATCCCTTCGGAATAGCTACAGTTCTCTCAAACCGAAAATTGGGATTATAAAATTCTAGGATTTATTGGTAGTAATCGGATATAAAAGAAGAATTTCTATGTTTTTACTTTTAATTACGGTCAGGGACGAGGAGTTTTTGTACGGATTTTATAAAACTAGGTACTTCATAATACGTGTGGTGGTTGGTTTCAGGTAGGTACTTCGTCATACTGATTTATGACGTACAGAATTATAAATCGGTTAGAACGTTGGCTTACCTTAAATTCAAGTCAATAATATTAATAAAGCCCGTCTTCAAAACTCAGTAGGCACAATGCCTAAAACTTAAAGGGTCGCTAGTTTAATTTAACTTTATGAAGTTCCCACCAATTATGTTGTTAAGGCCCGCGCTATGTTACGAATTTGCTGAGAATGTTTTGTTTTAACAGACTTGTTTTCCGGTCACCTAGTCGAACCACTTGAGTTAATAAATGAAATTAACTTAGTTTAACTATAAGTTTTGATAAACGGATATTTATCGCGTTTATTTACCTTTTTTCCCGACGTTTCAACAGGTTTACACTCTGTCGTGGTCACGGGATGACTGGAGTTACCGCCTCAGCGAAACGGGGGCTAGTTTATTTGAAACTACCCTCATTTTATTTTCGGTCGTAGTAGGAATGTCCATCTGCACACTCGGACGACACACAACACTAACAGTGTCCGCGACACAATGAGAGACCGGATTACGATGACTACACTTTGCTATCACTGGATTCCACGAGGCAGAGAGTTTGAACCCGTCTTCACGATTGAAATTAGGATATTTCTTAATTTCAATCGCTTCCCGAAACATGCACTTGTAGTAATGCCTTTCATTACAGATGACCTATGGTTTGTGTAGTTCAATCCAGTGATTAGGTCCTGAGTCTACTACATATATGCTCAGCTATTGCCGACTTATTAACTTGTCGATTTTTGACCGCTGCTATTGTTCCTTAACGCGTTCCGCGACCGTGCGTTTAGTCTGGCCTATGTAGGAACGCCCGCAGCTGCAATCGATCTTAAATACCCGTTGTATCAATACTTATAACTATGTGTTCAGATCGCGTAAGTTTAAAAACTTGGTTTAAATTCTGTAAATCGGTTTTTGATATTAGCAAGAATCTAAACATTTTCTCTAGGTATGTTCTTACATGACAATTTTGTATCTAACTGTAGCCCATTTTCCCTCAAATAATAAATAACAGAAGAAGAACCACAATGAATGTAAAATATGGAATCAGACATTTATGAAAGACAGCGAGAAAGCGAAAATCTTTTGAGAAAGTTTCTCTCATAAATCATCTATTATATTATCTATCCATAAGCACTTAAGGGTTTATTTATCCCTTTACTATGCCACGTGATACTGTATGCCAATATCGGGTGATGTCGAACTTGAAACCGTGTTTAGATAGAGTTCTTTTGTTGTTATAAGTATTTGTTGTATGCGCAACACAAATGCATTGCTCACTTTGAAACTCCACAGGGGGATAGTGTCGAAGTGTATTTCGCGCGACACCTAATCCTCAGTGAGACTCAAATAAAACAATCCAACTGGTCACATCCCTAATTTCATTCCACGTTATGGATGCTACTACAGTAAACATAATCAAATCAACTTCTTTTCCTACAATCAAGTCAATTGAATCTACGCCAAACCACAGTCTCCAATACATTACAAAGTTTCGTTAATAAATGAACACTCAATTGCCTGATCACCGGCAAAGACCTTAACTAGCTAACGTGTCCCATGAGATTCCACAACAGTCTCTACCAAAATGACCCTTAGCACAAAGCTATTAAGCTTAAATTAGGTAAGTTGGTACCCGTCTATAATTAATAGCTAAGTAACATATGCCATCTATCAGGTAACTTAGACTTATTTTAACATTTCAGCAGGCAATTAGTTGATAGAGGAAATGTCTTTAATATTTTGGACTGGTCAGGAGATCGAATTGGTAGAGTTA
Organism: Eupithecia dodoneata; assembly: GCA_947044415.1. Lineage (NCBI taxonomy): Eukaryota > Metazoa > Arthropoda > Insecta > Lepidoptera > Geometridae > Eupithecia > Eupithecia dodoneata. The sequence continues at coordinate 7,794,746 of OX345665.1, forward strand.
TTGGAAACGCATTCTTGTGGAGAGTGGAATGTTACAGGTTCAAATCCTACCTTTTAAATTGTAGAACAAATAATTCTAAGAACAAAAAAAATAACTTTAATAACAGAATAAATGCATGTCCCAACATAAGCACTAATATTTTGTCCAATACTCTGACCGGCTGGTGTCTGAATGCTCCCTTATATTTAAAGGAATAAGGTTTCACAGCAATAAAAATAACGTGAGCTGCATTTTACTTTAAAATCAGAGCTCGGACCATTTTATTCCTTAAACGCACACGGTAATCGCAGTCAAACCGATCACTTTCTTACAATTTCAGTGTGCAATCGTCAAACAAAAAGGGCGTCTCGGCATACAAATGCGTTACTGTGTTGCGCTTCAAGTGGAACTGTGTATGTGACGTCTCATTCGTGAGGGTCATTTCATGAATATATCGTGCAAGCGAGATGGTGGCGAAATTATTCAAAATATATATAAATAAATAAATAAATAATGCTGGACAATTCACACAGCATTAACTAGCCCCATGGTAAGCAGAGCTTGTTTTATGGGTACTAGATAACTGATATACATAATACAATACATTACATAGATAGATATTTTTTATTATACATAGAAAACGACCAGAACACCCGGAACAAATATCTGCAGATCGTACACACAATTGTTCCGAGGCGGGAATCGAACCCGCAACCTCCTGCGTCGCAGGCGGACCTTCGCCCGCCGCGCCACATCGGTCGTCAAATATTTATAATTTTATTTTCCTTTTCAAAAGACGCACAACTAAACCTCAAAAAATATAAAATTCGTCGTAAAATTCAAAGTACTGAACATGACAAATTGTTATACATATGTAGATCAGTTGGTAAGGAATGCCAACCGTCTAGCAAGTCCTTTAGCTAAATGGACTGAAACCTAACTGCAAAGGAGATTCCTAGAAACTATCTTAGATTTTTATGAAGGTTTTAAGATTTTATGATTTTGAAACGATTTGTACAAAAAAATGCAAATAGAAAACGAAAATTTTTAGGGTTCCGTGCACAAGAGGTGCCAACGAGACTTGGCGCAGCCTGAAGGATTATTTGAAACACGAAATACCCTTATAAGTTCCAAGGTAACCATGGATATTCAAACTCAAGCAAAATATGGATCCAAATACCAACCTTGGTGGCAAATTATAGGTTTGTATTATAGTTTTTCAAAGCATGTCCTATTTCATATCAATATAATGTGTACTTTAAGCTTTGTTAGCTTTATATATTTTTTTAGTTACGCGCAACCTCTTTTGTTTGTGGTTGCGCTGTTTATCTACAGCTTACATAGTAAAAGTTGCCGCAGATTTGGACTTACCTCTGCCGCACAGTACCTACGAAAACATGCATAACACATCAGATGACAGAAAGCTCGCCAGGCACTCTCTTGATGGTTGCGGTTTGCCATTTTGACACTATTTAGTACCTTGACATACCGAGTTTAAGGACATAGCACATACAACCACCACCGCGATCGCACAGTACAAATATGCATTTAAATATGGGCTTATCCGCTTAGTTAGACGGTCTAAGCGTCAGCATTGTCACTCCAATGGTAAAGCTTTTTCATTAAAATAATTCATATGAATCCTATTCAAACCTCTCCGATAGGTACTGAAACAAAATTCATTTACAAACGATGAATGAGAGGAAATTCAATTAAAACCAGGTGAGCTTTATGGTGGTTGCCGCGCTACCGCGTATTTACACAACCTGTTCTTAATATGGTTTCGCTCAAAGTTGCGAGCTGGGAGTGAAGTTTGTAATAAACGAATGGCGGCGAAAAACAACCTACTAACAACCTTACTTTTACTGTCGTGAAAAGTAGGTGGAGTGGAATAAATAAATAAATACAAATAATGCTGGACTATCCATACAGCATTATCTAGCCTACTGATATTCATTACAATAAAAGTATTGTATTATGCATATCGTCGCGGCGCGGCGGGCGAAAGTCCGCCTGCGACGCAGAAGGTTGCGGGTTTGATTCCCTACCTTGGGATAAATGTTTGCACGATCTGCCAATATTTATTCAGGGTGTTCTAAACAATATCTATCTAAAAGGTAATGTATTCTATTAAGGATATCAATCATAATACATAGTACTCACAACACCAGCTCTCAGCAGAGCTTGTGTTGTGGGTACATTTGGGACTAGATGATGCTATGTGGATTGTGCGGCATTATTGTATTGTATTATATCAAGCTGAAGACAAGGCGCTATGGCGCTCATTGGGGGAGGCCTATGTCCAGCAGTGGACTAAAATAGGTTGATGATGATGATGATGATGACTATTATTATTATGGTAAAACATTTGTAAAAATCTGTAATAACACACCTTAAAAACGAAGTTTAAAAATTATCACGATCAATCATCATAATTTTCAACTACAAGATGTCCACTGCTGGACAAAGGCCTCCTCAAAAGGTCGGTCGTCACAATGACCGGTACTGCAATACCCGTCCCTAGCCAGAAGCTTAAATATTTCTACCTACAAAAATTGTTTGCTCAGTTATCTAAACAGCTCCCCACAAAACCTCTTATTGATGTTTAGCTACGCATTTTCACTGGAGATAATCCGCCTAACTCGTATTTCACAAGATTAAGTCATCTTCGCCCTCCTTTTGTTTTAATCCAGAACGGATCCTGTGATTAATTGAGCATAAGGAGCGCAACGACTGTTAAATGTGGCACTTTTTGCGGTGATTAGAATCTAGGGTCATTATTCCGGTCTGTAGGAAAGATTTTTAAAACAACTGAAGGCCGTTTGAATTGTTTTCTTGGTATTTATTGATAACGAGCCTCTAATTATTTCTGGGTATCTTTTACGACACGACTCGGTAAACGTAGCGTAGGACGCCCCCGACCAGGTGAGATGACGGCCTGCAAAAGGCTGCAGGTAGATGCTCGATGCGCTATGGCACCTTTTATGGCACTCATTGGGGGAGACCATTGTCCAGTGGTGCAGACTAACATAGGTTGATGGTGATGATGATCTTTTACCGGTAGGTCATTATCTCTTTTCAATAAGTAATATACATTTTTTATTTAATTAGTCGTTGTGTGATGACGACCTCTGTGAGGGTGACTCTACCGGCGACATGTAGGAAGTGGCAGTTTCGATTCCCCATTCGTGTGTATCGTATATGAGTGTAGTATCTCTAGATATTTGTTTTGGATGTTTTCTTTGTAAAATAAAAAAATACACGTACCATATATACTCGTCGAAAGTGGATGATTCTGGACAGTGAGGGATCATCGTGAGAATATTTTTTTTTTTAATTTTTGTAATTTAAGTTGTGTGTAGGTATAGGAAGACATTTTCTTCCTTTTTGTATTCTTTTACATGCCACATAATAAAATATTTCTCAAATGTAGTTAGCTTTTCAGAAAACCAGTGTTTTTTAATGAAATTAATACAAAAAACTAGGTTTATTCTTTGTAGTTAAAAACGTAATAATAATGTATGTATACACATAAAAACACAATAGCGAAGAATGAGTCTAAATATATACAAAAAAATAATAAAAATTCTAAATTAAAAAATCGTAAAACAAAAGTTAATCTCCTTGGGGTCCAGGCTCACCCCCTTTCGGCTAAGTACACATGTTTCGTAGCTCCCTATATAATTGATATAAGTATATACAATTATATAGTACCCTAACAAACGTTCTGCTTAGCTTGCCGCTTGACGATCCTGCGTGAATTGTCCAGCATTATATTATAATCGTTGTTACTTTTTCAATAAGTAAATAAACAAGGCTAGATACACCTACAAACTATTATCAGTATTTATGTAGAACGGAACACATAGTCCGCGGGTCTGACGCGCTCTGGGTATTTTTTTCCTAATCCCAATGCCAAGTCCACTGCTCTTGAGAGTACTTCCAACTTCGAGGACTAAACTTCTAATCAGACATTCAAATCATTGGTTTGTCTAAGTTCCGGAGATTTTCTATGAAGTTGGCCCGAAAGCGTTTGGAATCAGAACTTTCTTGATTCAAAAACTTTGGAATGCTTTAACTAAGACAGAAACTAAATACGTAACTCGTTTAAGTTAATTGAGTAAACTATAAGTATCGGCACGAGTTTTGGTCCTCGATCTCGCGCGCAAGTGAAAGTGCGCGGCAAATTGGGCAAGTTTTGGGCAGATCAGAAATGTGCCAAAATTACGTTGTTTTAAATAATAACAGGCATTTTATTGTCCTTTTCAATACATTTTGCACCATTTTTGCTTTGTTTTATTACGAGAACTGATAGATGTGATTATTACTTTTTCGTTTTAAACAATTTCGACCTGAGAAACATGTTTACTTAACCAAGTTCACGCGAATGTATTAGACCTTAAAAACAAAGGATAATCGGCTCTTGTAGTCCGTTTAGTCCTAAATTGTTTTAATTTAAAAAAAATTAACTACATTTTTATTTTTGCAGCAAAAATCCAACGTTATTAATACTCGTAGCAAGCAATTTCGTGCTACAAACAGTTTAATCTGCACAATTTGATCAAAGTGCAGCCTAAGAGGTGCAACGTTGCCGATGGGCGGGACTTGAACGCGATTTACTCAGATTTATAGCGTTCACGGAGAGATAAGCAAAAAAGATGGATGCGTCAGAATATATGAACAGGGTAACTGAGCGGCAATAAAAGGCATACATGTAACGTGTTCAAAACGAAACTAAACGAGATGCTTTTAAAAAATGTTTTACGAACTTGACGACTTTTTCAATGATACTTGCAATGACTCATTTCAGTATAGTAAAGTTAAGTAAAGTAAAAATGTTATTTTTGTTATTTTTAGTAGCATGCTGATGGTATCTCTAAAATATATAAATAAATAAAATCGTCATAAATTAGTGGAGAAATAAGAAGGTATGCATATTAATTTCATATGTAGAAAGGCCGCTCTAGTCAGAGAATACCACGTAGGTCCAAACAGGCCTTTAAGTTAGATCCGTAGTAATATTTATTTTGTTCGTAAGACCACAGACCAATTAATCCATCCACTGCCCAGCCTTAGCGACCCGTAGAGGAGTGCGCCAAGCCGGGCTGCTTTGAAGACAAGCTTAACCTTGGCCTACGTGTCATGGAAAATTACTGTTTGTCTTACCTTACCACATTTACCACAGACCGTATAAGTAATGCTGGTCTGTGGTAAATGTGGTAAGACAAACAGTTATAATAACCTTAGGAATAACATATGTAACTGATTTATCTAAGTGTAGTTACGAGAATCAAGAAAAGCATGCATGGTGAACATAAATTCACAAAACAAAGAGTGCTTACCTATAAAGATGTACTTTATCTTTACATATAAAAATCTATTGCTGTTCGTTAGTCTTGCTAAAACTCGAGAACGGCTGGGCCGATTTTGCTGATTTTGGTTTCGAAATGTTTGTCTTAGTCCATGGAAGGTTTAAACGGTGAAAAAATATTTATATATCAATGCGGGCGAAGCCGCGGGGTGCAGCTAGTCAAAACTATAATGCATTTAATTAATAAAAAATGCATAGGGAGAGGCGAAAACATAGCACGAAAGAGGTAAATGTAGTAAACAACGTGGGACGAAAAGTCCGATACTATCAATTTGTTTGGACAAACTGGGTGTAAAATAACGACTATTGATGCAGTAAATAAATTGAATACACACCTCCGAATTAAATAATACAATAGTAAAAATGTACTGTGAAAAATGAAACAGAATTCGTAGAATGTTCGAATGAGGGTCTATACAAAACAAATGCAATACCGTGTCGTGTAAAACACAACAAAATTTCGCAGAGTTAAATTTTACTGCAACAATTATTATTATTATTTATTTTATTTTAAGCCATTATTGTCCCACTGCTGAGAATGACCTCGCTTTTCTCCTTCCACTCCAACAGCAACAATGGCCTGAAAAAAAAAGAATTACTTTATAATTTTATTCTATAAATAATGAGGTATAATCATTCTGATGACTGGTGAAAGCTACAGAGGAAATGTAAACAAATCGCTCATAAATCTACTTAAGCTGTTCGTTATCTCATCACACCAAAACTCTTGCAGGGTAGATAATTTGCATCGATGTAATTTTTTGTTAAATTGCGAGCATTTTCCTAGAATGCGATAAATACCCTATTTATGTACAAGCAACTCTCCCGACTAATTCTCAGAGCTATGTCGATAACTTTGGTTCTCAGTCGGATGTATTCGTTGGCTCTGAAAATTAGCTAGCTGAAGTGGCAGTGGGCCGGCCATATCTCGCGATGAACCGACGACGGCCGCGCTGGGGCAAACATGTCTTGTGTGGAGACCACGACTTGGTAAACGTAGTAGGACGCCCTCCGACCAGGTGTGATGATGACCTGCGAAAGACTGCAGGTAGATGCTGGATGCGTCAAGCTGAAGACAGGGCGCTATGGCGCTCATTGGGGGAGGCCTATAACCAGCAGTGGACTAATATAGGCTGATGATGATGTATGTGATGTAACTCGCCCGACTAGACTGCGCAAGGATAGCAGAGAATATCCGCAGAAAAACTCCCAGTCGCCAGGAGTGTTCCAACATCTGCAATAATTATTATCAATTACAATACAATACAATCATACTTCAGCCATTAAATACTTATATTAAAATTAAACTCCTATATAATTCTATAAATATGAAGTGCAAAAGTAATGTTACCAATCCAACCAGAGCGACCCCAAACATTATTGTGCCCTGACAGGGTTTTTATTTGGTTTTTATGCATTGTGTACCCATTATTTACTTTATTGTATTAAGAACAATAACCTGTATGCAATTAATCATAATAAATGATATGATTATTTGCACAAAACCTAACTCAATTATAAACTAAACTCATGAACCACACTTTTTCACCATTCAACCGCCTGCGATGCAGGAGGTTGCGGGTTCGATTCCCGCCTCGGAACAATTTTGTGTACGATCTGCAGATATTTGTTCCGGGTATTCTGGTCGTAATCTATGAACTCGTACAATAAAAAATATCTAGGTATATATGCAATTTATTGCATTAAGTATATCAGTCGTCTAGTATCCATAACACAAGCTCTGCTTACCCTGGGGCTAGACGATGCTGTGTGGATTGTCAAGCATTATTTATTTATTGATTCATTGGTGAAAACTGTATAGCTTATAGGTCGGGAGTCTGTGACGACCTGACGACATGCGAAAGACTGCAGGTAGATGCTGGATGCCGCGAGCTGAAGACAGGACGCTATGGCGCTCATTGGGGGAGGCCTATGTCCAGCTGTGGACTGCTATAGGCTGATGATGATGATGGTAGTGTACCGAGTTAAAACAGACAGACGTGGCGGGATAGTGACTAAGTATTCTTGGAACATACTTAGATGCCTCAAAAGCACTACATGAGTACCTATCATAACAACACCTTCTCAACGCATGGAAACATCGTTTATTAATACACAAAAGGTGCGACCCTATCCCCTTTACAAGACTTTTGCACGAAAATAGAAAATGATTTATTGCCACTTAGTAAATCACATGTAGTCTTTAAACATGCTTTAAACAAATTCAATATATATTATTTATTGGTAGGTTCATCATGCTTAGGTACCCTTCTTATAAATAAATATGTAATGTTGGACAATCCACACAGCATCATCAAGCCCCAAGCTAACTAGAGCTTGTGTTATGGGTACTAGATGACTGATATACGTTTTTTTTATTATACATAGATAACGACCAGAATATCCGGACCAAGTATTTGCAGATCGTGCACACAAATGTCTCGAAGCGGGAATCGAACCCGCAACCTCCTGCGTCGTAGGTGAACCATCGCCCACCGCGCCACAGAGGTCGTCAATTAACAGTTTCATTGCCACCGACGCAAATGGATGCCTTTCATTGTTCATCAGTTGCGATATACTAAGTGACTCTCAGAATAATAAAAACATGGATGATATCCATTATCCATCATCATCATCATCAACTGCCTATATTAGTCCACTGCTGGACATAGGCCTCCCCCAACGAGCGCCATAGCGCCCTGTCTTCAGCTTGCCGCATCCAGCATCTACCTGCAGTCTTTCGCAGGTCGTCATCCCACCTGGTTGAAGAACGTTCTACACTACGTTTACCGAGACGTGGTCTCCACTCAAGAACACGTTTGCCCCAGCGGCCGTCGGTTCTTCGCGAGATATTATCCATATTCTTTTGAATTTGTGTAACATTTGAGCCTGTAATTTTGACTTTACAACGTGACAATTTTCACAAATTCTCGCATAAATATAATAATGTGTATAGTAGAACCTGCAGAATGTTTGTGAACATATCAAATTGACACTACTATACTATCTACAACCGCCTACCGGCCCCCTGATTATGTAACTGCGACCGGTTTGCGACAGGCGAAAATTAAGCAATCAGTGCTGTCAAAAGCCAATTTTGTATTAGATGACACCAGGTACTACGTCACCCAGCAATCGAGCACTAGGTTTCCCTCTGCCGGACAATCGGTGAACTAAAAATTGCTTGCTAAAATTGCGGTCGCTGTCGCGTCGCTGTTGCTGTTGCTTTTACATAATCAGCCTGCGGAGCATGTTGTCACCAAAACACGCTAGAAGCTAGCGCGTTTCTTTGACGGTTCAAACCGTGGCCAAATCGCGTCGTGTCGCGGCGGGGAATGACTTAATGACATAGGGAATACGGTATTAACAGATTCCACGCCCGCGGGCTTGTCGTAGGTGTGACACGCTTCGAAAGACAATAGAATATAAAGCCCCAGCTTAGCTTCTTTCAAAAATAAACTAAAGATATGGCTCATCGAGAGGGCGTACTATGAGGTCGAGGATTTTCTCGAAAGAAAATTATCATTTTTTATTTTAATGATTGTGAATAATGTTATTATTTTATTACTTGTTGTATTGTGTTATATAATTTTTTCTGCAAATTTAATTAAATCTATGTACCATACTCTGACAAATTGTTATTTATATATTTTAATATTTAAAATTGTATTTAATTGTTAGTGTGTACTTACATAGATTTTTACTATGCGACTTGTAAATATTTTCTTTTACCAATAAAATGACTATCTGACTAACTTATTAAATACACAACCTATACTCAGATTTAGAAACCAAGATATTTTATGGAAATAAAGACATTACGAAAGAAAACTTAACAACATTTTATAACAATAACAGAAAAAGGCAGCAAAAATGTTTAAATTTGAATTCTAAAACGAACGACAGAAATTCAAATAAATTATGAATAAAAGCTTTCAAAACCATAATTGTTTCGAGCTTCTGTGCTTTTTTTTTATTTATTTATTTTACTTATTCCTCTAACATTATCAGAGACTTTATGTATCTAGTTTTAAATTAACATTATTATATTTATACTCGGTAACCGTAGTGTAGGACGCCCTCCGACCAGGTCGGATGACGACCTGCGAAAGACTGCAGGTAGATGCTGGATGCGTCAAGCTGAAGACAGGGCGCTATGGCGCTCATTGGGGAGGCCTATGTCCAGCAGTGGACTAATATAGGCTGATGATGAGGATATTTTACGAAGGTATATTGTTAATATCTACTTATTCTTATCTAACTGCTTCGATGATACCAATGTCGTTAAATATTTTCGCGAATATTTCTTAGTTTTTATAACCCTTTTGTGTACAAAATATCTAGGTTTTTGCATCAGAGTGTATGAAAACGAACAATAACAAGCAATTTGAGCAACAAATCAAAGTAACTTCGGTAGCTATTCCGTTATGTTATTGCTATCGTCTAGGGAAACATAAAGCAAGGCTCGTTTGTGTTGTTTACCTGCAGACATTGGAGTGGGGATAATGTAGGAAGGAAATATTCATGTTGAACTGGTGCTATAATAATCACATTGTCACGAAGAAATCCAGAATTTTATTCATTCATTTTCTATTCATTCATTTCATATTTCTTTATTGTGTCATTTGTACTACCTACTCTTATTATAAGGTGCCAACCCTGGTGGGGCAGAATCCACCTACATTTTAGGCTAGTGTAACCAGCCCCACTAAAGCGAGTTAGTGGGGCAGATTACACGGTAAAATTAAGGCCATTCAACTTTGCCCCACCAGTATAGCCTTGGTGGGTCAAAGTGGAATAATTTCTTATTTTCATAGAAAAATTAAGAAATTGTTGCATTGCTCTGCAAATTTCGGATTAGGTAAATCCCTCTACAACTGCGTAGGTAGGTTCAAAATGTTTTTTTTTTTAGTTATTTCAATATTCTTAATAATGAGAATATTTTATTAACATACAATCAACATAAACCAAACCAAACATAATTTTAAAAAGTAGTATCTTTGTACATAATAATATCTAAAGAGTACCAAACATAGAACGTTTTCTTTTGAACTCTAAACTTTGAGAGTTTAATCTCTCTATACATACCTAGACCTACCATACTCGTTCTAATCTTACCTAGTTTCACAGCGTTCATACTATTTATCTATTCGATGGCAACACTACGAAACACTACAAGATAACGCCAAAACAATAACGGCTACTCAGGAGGTTCACTTAGATCAAATAATCAAATACATGTTACTCTCAGTAAGAAGATTTAAATTAAACTTTTAAATATCGCTTAATACACTCACTCAATTGTTTACCTGATTTAAAGTCAAAATATTTTATATCTTTTGGCTTACAAAATAAACACTTAGACAAGTCAAAAGTTATACTATAAATTATTATCAAATAAGATTATTTTACTGTTCTACTGTTCATGAAGGAATCGCGGCTAGCTCTTCCCGGAATGCTGATGTAATAATAATCGAGTAAAGGGACAATAGCTATGTTGTATAAGACTACGACTAATATGATGTTAATGAGTGCGGTTTGAATGGCTGCTGGTGATGCACTGACCTCTGTAGGCGCCCGGTCCGCGCTCGCAACACGAGTAACCTACTTAGGTCAAACTGCTGATGCTGCTAATACTAAGTGATTGATGTATCGAACAGTTCATTTAAATTTTTTGTCCACTAGTGGTAGAAGTGAAAAAGAAAGATGTAAAAATAAGCATAATTAATGATTTTTCTGCACTTTCATATTGAGTTACTTTTCTGAGTGTACTTGCATATTGTTCATCTTATGAAAAGTCTCGGAAGTTGTTCCGGCGAGGATGCATTCTCGGGATTGCGGCAGTGTTGCCCTCTTTGAGCACACTATTGGTATTACTTGACAACTTCGTGATCAATATCTGAGAACTCCTTTGAAACTATGCAACTTGAGTTTACACTCAGTGAATCCATTCTAATATTGGTCGGTGTTGTTGCCTCAAGCGAGGATTTGGTTGTATTTTAATATATCCTAACTAAAACATCTATTCGTTATTAATTTTCTAAACATAAAAAAACTGGTAAGGTATCTGGCTCAAAGAGAATCACTGGTATGGTGTGGTACGGACTGTGTTCACAGGATACCCATTACCTGTGGTTAATTATACGACTGCTTATGGTAAAGGTGGTAAACTGGTTGTTCCTGCGACGAAGGCGCTCGATCGCGAATTGGTTACTTAGGGTAACTACAAGCAGGTATACGCATTCAATTGTGTCCCCACGTTCCCACCACAAACGGCAGAGGTGGAAACACCCTGAGGGTTTTAGTGGGTTGGAGTCCCGCATAATAGTACTGGTACCCCCGTGGCAGTACAATATGCGTGTGCATTTCCCACAGGTTAATAAAAAAAATGTAAGCATTAAATTCCAGGCGCAGTTGAAGTGCAATCCTGCTGCATGGTGGAAAATTGTGTTTTTTTTTTAAAAGGTTACGTTCATATTGCTATAAATACCTATGAAATTTTTGTTTTCTTAAAAATTGAGCCATTCTCAAAACATGACTCCTATCATGACTTTTTGTTTTGTAATAATGAATAAATGATTTCGACTTTGACTTTGACTTTTCTCTAACTATCCCCGTATAATTTATTCTGTGTTGTGATATGAGATAATAATTGAAATAGCTAGAAAGAAAAGAAGAAAAATAACATTGAAAGTACTATATAGAAAGACTAAAAAGCACAAGAGAACATTAACTTGACAGAGCCTTACAAATTACGCGTTCAATTACCTCCTTTTAAAACGTAGCTTCAACGAAATCCCGGGGTTTAGAATAAAGTCAGGAGACCCAAATAATTAGTTAATTTTTCCTTGGTTCTTTACTTCAACTAAAGATGTAGTTGTTCCAGCAAAAATAACATTTTCCTTCTTGGCGCAGCTTATGTCAGCAGCTTAATGTTAAGCTTTCAAAGGCAAACTAATTAATAGGTCTAAGTCGCATAGACAAAGATTGTGATGGAAAATATCAGCCTCTCTCATGCTGTCTCACTAAAATAATCTTTAATTCTTTAATCATCAACCTATAATAGTCCACTGTTGGACATAGGCCTCCTCTACTGAGTGCCATAGCGCCCTATCTTCAGCTTGCCGCATCCAGCATCTGTCAGCAACCTTTCGTAAGACGTCATCTCACCTGCCCGGAGGGCGTCCTACACTAAGTTTATCGAGTCGCGGTCTCCGCTCAAGAACACGTTTACCCCAGTGATTGTAGTTTCACGATTATTTAATATATACGTATATATAATATTATCAAGCATGATGCGAACATCAGTCTCAATCTTTGAGCTGAGAACAATGAGCAAAAGAATGCGTCCTGAATTTCTGATAAAATATACATACGCAATTAGCAACATGGTTGTCTGGTAGAGATCGCTCTTGAGCGATAAGACCGCCAAATTGTCACATATCTTGTATTATTATTTTTTACCTTGTTTGTTTTATTTTTAAGTGTGCAATAAAAGTATTGTCTATCTATCTAACATGCTGTTTCTCGTGACTTCGTCCACAAGGACTGGTTCAAGATGGGGTCCACGCTTTATAAGAAACCTGCTCTGTTCAAGATCCTAGACCTAACCAATGTATGAATATACATTGGTTATGTAACTAAAAAAGCTCTTCTTAAAATTACTCCTTATCAAAAAATATATTCAAAGCACCTGTTTCATACCTTACCTTTTATTATTATATATATACCAAAATAAAACAAGAACAGGTTAACAATATTAAAATAATTTCAAACTAAAGCTTTCATTTTGTTGAATGTCTCGTAGACTAAGTGTCCGAGCCAGTTTTGATTAAAATAACAAAACGAAGATCAGTTAGATGGCAGCAAATCGATAATCCATCACCCAGCCTTGTAGGTACGGACGACTTTTACTCAGGGATCATCAATCTTAGAAGACATTTTCATCAAGTCCTACAGTATCTCGAAACTTTCTCACGCTTACTTTTATTATAATCTCGCATGTGGTTAATGAAACTAGAAGTTTGCCCTCCCTCAATGAGCGCCATAGCGCCCAGTCTTCAGTTTGCCGCATCCAGCACTGACACCGACCTGCAGTCTTTCGCAGGTCGTTATCCCACCTGGTCGGAGGGCGTCCTACACTACGTTTACCGAGTCGTGGTCTCCACTCAAGAACACGTTTGCCCCAGGTCGGTTCTCCTCGGCCTCCTGAAGATGTAAAGTGGTATAATCATCGCCTTAACAGAGCAAAATACTCAGAAATGTATCGAGTTTATCTAGGACAGATCGCTCTTGAGCGATATGACCGCCAAATGTCACCGAGGTAGGTAAATATTTTGTTGTAATTGTTTTTCAGTCAAGTAAAGTAATAAAGTATTTTCTATTTATCAAAGAGCCTTTTTACTTTTTATGTGATTTTTTTTTTAATTCTATTATGAATAAAAATGTAGAATATAATGTTTTTTTCCCCTTCAATCGCGAAAGAATCCTCTTTTCAAATCGGCTAGTTGGTACTACTATATGCACCTGACAACGTTTGCACAATTGGAGTCGTTCGTCAACTCACACCATGAATCTTGTCCCAACTGGTGTGAGTGTAATCTCCAACAATGTGACCAAAATCTTATGTTTTCTAGCACGAGAGGTGCTGTGACAAATGTTCCCAATAAATCCTTCAGTGGATTGTTAACACGCTGTGCTCCTAATGAATTTTCCCGAGCGGCCATCGTTCGAGCTCGTATTGCAGTCAGAATGTTTGCTATCGAAGCAGAACCACAGTTGATATATTTATAGTTTTCTCAAAGCTTCACTATATTAATTTTTCGTATTTTATGGTATTGACTATCCATCATACATACCTACTAATTCTGACGCTAAGTAAAATATTATTTGAAATTCGACGGTAACATCATTTTAAATAATATTCACAGTAAATATGTGAATAATTAATTAATTTGTAGTCATATCATGGTCGTTGCATAAATGAAATTGCCGAGCCCAATATTTTAATATCATTTTGTGAGGTTGTAATCTGGCTTAGTCTTTGAATTTTTTTAGGAACATTCATCCGTTTTGAACAAATAATTTTCAATTCAAATTGGGCGGCATAGTATTCATTTTAAAACTCTCCAAGAATTCCAAGTGACTTGTTTCGCTAAGGCTCATTACACTATAAAATACCTGGCAGGTTCACAAAACTTATTCCAAGGTTCAAGACGCCTTGATTTGATCCTGAAACATTTTGTTCAGTCTAATTTATTTCGCGCCACCTTTGCCGACGCACGAAATCAGTAATTTATGTGTAGGTACTAGGTAGACTGAAATAAGGAATACAAGGACAAAATGGGGTACATGAATACAAAAACTTGAGTTTGGTGTCGTTGTAAAGGTAATTCAAATCCTGACTGACTGGTCGTTGCGAACTTAAATTTGAAGGGCGTGTTTCTTTTATGATTAAAGGGAGTATTAAAAAAAAAATTCGCCTGAAATACACAACGCATATATCATTGTATATTTCAGGAGTGCGCAATTGCCTTTTCACAGGAAGATTTTAGAAAACGCTGAAACACGTATTTTTTTATGTGGTGTGATTAAGTATCTTAGTCCATTACGAATAGAGAATACCAGTGATAAGTTCAAGGTTAATTGATTTTTAACATTTCTCGATAAATGGTGGCATTTATTATAAAATGACGAGCTACTGAGGTCTGATGATAAAGTTGAATCGCTTGAAGACGGGATAACGATAAAACAATGGAGGGAGGGAATAGAAGTCATTCAGTGACGTACCTAATGGTTGGTAGGTTGGATCATGGAGAGGATATAAACTTATTCTGCGGGCCCATTATTACATCATTTAGGTTAAGTTTCGAAATATCGAAGACGAATGACACAATCTTTTGACAAAAATAAATAAATAAAATAAAAAATATTTATTTCAAGCAGTACAGCTTATATTAAAAATTACACAAAACCTTAAAAACTAATAGGATTGCTGGAAAGGTGGCGTTCACAGCAGTGCTATGCTCCTTTAGTTTGACGCGAGCAAAACCGCAGCATAAAGTCAGGTATTTTCATCCAAAGGTTTCATAACGGGGTAGAAAGTTTCTGCAAAAGTAGATATGGCTCCTCGAAACACTGTAATATTAGAACATTTTTAGATCCCTTAAATAAACACTGAGAAGTATTATTATTTATTTATTTTATGTTTAGCCATTAAAGCCCAAATGCCTCCCCTTTCTCCTTCCATTCCTCGCGATACAACGCTGCAATAGGCCATGATGGAAGATGTGCCTCGAGCTCGTCACCCCATCTCATCCTGGACCTGCATCGCCTCTTAGCGTTGGGTGGGCTCCACTCTGTGGTGAGCTGTAAGTTAGTAAAAAACTGATCCAGCTGATCGATTCCAATGTTTTCGTGAGTGTAATTACTCATACCAACTATTTTGGCCGAATTAATCATTTTCTTTGTTTTTTATTCGTAATGAAAATATGCTGGTAAATGATGGCACTCGATGACCACTAAGATATGAATGGAGAAAGTTTGCAAAATCATAATCCGGGAATTTAAAAATGTATAAATGTTCACTTTATTAAATCAAAATGTGGTCAATTGAATACTACCTACTAAATATTATATTTATCGATATTTTCAACTTCACAACACAAACAAAGGTGTTAACATTTATGAAATCTAGATTTTTGATAAAAGCTCACTGCTATCGAGATCAGATGATGTAGGTACTATGTAGAATCGATTTACGGCGGGATAACACAGAGAGGGTAGATGTAATTTAGCCAGGTGACGTAATGGCTGGTATGTTTGTGTACCTCTTCACGCCAAAACTACTGAATGGATCGGGCTGAAATTCGCATAAATGTAGTTCTAGGCCTGGAATGAAACATAGAAACTTAAATCATACTTAAACCACTTATAAATTATAGGCTACTTTAACCCATAAATCAGTTCCCATGGGATAGAAATAACCTTTGACAACGCGTTCAAAGCTAGTTGGCAATATAAGATATATAAAAACATAGCAGGTTGAATCACCTCTCTTATGACCCTGTCGAAATGAAAATTTCAGTTATTATAACGGAGGCTTGTTGACAATATAATTATAGGCATGAAATTTGAAACAGATTAACTTTAAAGGTCTTGTATCGATATCATTTTGCGGAGTAGACACAGGGATTAATATGATGTCATCCGTTCAAAATAACAACCATTCTGAAATAAGCAAACCGTGTAATGAAGTGACTTTAAACGATTTAACGTATGGGTTAAATTGTAGTTTGTTCATTTGTGAAAGCAACATCGTTAATTAAGTGGTATTAATATGGTTTCATGACAGAATTTTCGCGTAAATATTCATATCGGTTTAAATGTTATGGTTGTTAAATCAGGATGTAAAATAGTAATTTTAAATGAATTACAATAACTTGTCTCTGTCCACGGCTACGCACGCTTTGTTTCTATGGTAACATTTAAAGGTTATTTCTATCTCACGAGAACTAATCTAAACTAAAGTTTTCAACCAGTGCGTCCTTTATGACCTACAGAGCTGAGACGTCGACACTCACGATAGGGCTGGTCCACCAGTTCGAAGTCGCTCAGCGAGCTACTATATGGAAAGAGCTATGCTCGGAGTTTCTCTGAAGGATAGGATTCGCAACGAATACATCCGACAGAGAACCAAAGTTATCGACATAGCTCTGAAAATTAGCAAGCTGAAGGGGCCGGCCATATCTCGCGAAGAACCGAGGGCAAACGTGTTCTTGAGCGGAGACCACGACTCGGTAAATTAAGTGTAGGACGCCCTCCGACCAGGTGGGATGACGATTTGCGAAAGACTGCAGGTAGATGCTGGATGCGTCAAGCTGAAGACAGGGCGCTATGGCGCTCATTGGGGGAGGCCTATGTCCAGCAATGGACTATCATATGCTGATGATGATGATGATGGTGATGACTTGATTTCGACAGAACTGGAACTCGCGACCATCCCCTTCCCTTCGCGAATTGAAGTCCCGTTTAAATTGATTTTTTGGGATATTATTTAACTTCTCAGAGATTATCCCCAGAGCGACAGCTTACGCACTATAATAACGAAAACCTTATAATAGGAGCTTACATTATCCCTCAGTTACTTATCTACTCCTACGAGTACATCTAGGTACCTACTGCTAGAGCGAAGCCGTAGGCAGAAGCTAGTAATATGTAGAAAAAGGACTATTTTAAAAATATTGCCGCAGGTTCATTTTATACTATAACCTTGTTGCTTTTAATTTACTGATGGCTTTGCCTCTTTACTGTAGTACTTTTCACCCGTCTTATAAAAGTCAATTTAAAAACACCTTGGGTAAAGGAATAAAAAAGCGTCACGAGTGTCTACGCCAGAGTGGTCTACGAATATCCTGCTTCGAACAAAGTTGGCTAACAAAGATTCTAGGCTGAATAGATAAACTTATTTAATCTCGCATAAGTTCATAGAATGTTCTGTCTAAGAGCCTTATCATACTGGTAATTTGAGAGCGATTTCAAAGCGGGTCGATTGCGCGGCGAGCGATTTCAAAGCGAGTCGATTGCGCGGCGAGCGATTTCAAAGCGAGTCGATTGCGCGGCGAGCGATTTCAAAGCGAGTCGATTGCGCGGCGAGCGATTTCAAAGCGAGTCGATTGCGCGGCGAGCGATTTCAAAGCGAGTCGATTGCGCGGCGAGCGATTTCAAAGCGAGTCGATTGCGCGGCGAGCGATTTCAAAGCGAGTCGATTGCGCGGCGAGCGATTTCAAAGCGGGTCGATTGCGCGGCGAGCGATTTCAAAGCGAGTCGATTGCGCGGCGAGCGATTTCAAAGCGAGTCGATTGCGCGGCGAGCGATTTCAAAGCGAGTCGATTGCGCGGCGAGCGATTTCAAAGCGGGTCGAGTGCACGGCGAGCTTGCTGCTATTGCGCAGCGCGTTCGCTTTGCTTTGAAATATCTCCCAAAGTGTGTTATAAATAACTATTATTACAAACATATGAAGGAACTAACTCTACAGTTACAATTCAGTTACAAAGGCTGATGATGATGATGATGTGCTTAAACACAGGTGCACTCTTCATTCCCTTATTCTCATAATTCGTTGGGACGTCAAACCGAAATAACTTGTGAGAGTTTAGGCTTTAAAAGAATTTTGAATTAACGCTAATGATAAAAAAAAGTCAGACATTGCGTGCCAATCAAAGCCTCGTTGTTTTAATAACACATAAAAACTGATTTATCGAAACGACACAAAATGATTGATCGTTAAATTGAACAAGGAAATTATTCAGTACCTACGTATTTTTACAAAACAGAATCAGGTTATTCTTTCAGTCGCGTGACTCACGGCAATTCTCTATTTGCTATTTTCCAATTTAGCTCCAGATACATTTCCTAGTGGGAAACCCAATAGTGCAAATTGGAGTAAATTACGAAACTAAATAAACAGGTTCTTTGTATGAATGTTCTGCTCGCTTGTTGATAGTATCTACATGGCTCGGGGCCACCGCTCGGTTGTTTGCCTTTTGAACTCACATAATGAAATCATACATAATTTGATTGAATATACCTAAGAATCGGTAGGTATAGTATGTGTATTATATATTCGTAAGTATCTAAACCAATAATCATTTTATTTCGTAAATTACAATAATAACACGTCACATTTGTCCATAATTAGTTATCATATCATATTAAAGATTATTTATAAGGAAATTAGTTGTCAGAGATATATTTATGTACCACCATATTACTTAGTATAAATAGAGGCACAACGAATCTCAACATAATTTAGTTTAACCTAAAATTTTATGGAATGGCTAAGAACCACAGACACATTTGTTAAGGATTTTATTAATCGCAATTCTTTTTTGTACCACTTTTTAACCTACACGCGGACCGTAAGTACAGATGTGGTTTAGCAATGAGAATATGAACATTAATATGCCAGACTTGGAAATAAATTGACTAACATCGCGTTTATTACTAGGTTTAGGTTTTATACAGGCGGTTATTTGTTTTATTAGGGTTGAACTGGCTAAGGTTTAGTAGCTTTTTATAGACATTTTGTTACTTTGTTGTCTGCTTACGAGCTGAGTTGTTCGGGACAAATTATTGACGTTATTCTAATTTAGTTTAGCTATTGTGTTCTACTTAGATACTGCCAAATATGTAAGAGAATATCCAAAGAGGGGCGGGCAGCAGCGCTTCCTGCAGAACAGTTTACCATCGAACTGCTATCCCCAACCCCCATGCCCAGCGTAGGGCTTTAGTAGGCATTACTACCCCATGAATTAAAAACCAATAAGACGCATATGAGGAGATTTGCGTCTAGCAGTCGGGCAATATAGGCTGTTGAGGTAGTAAAAGGTATTAAGTTTATTATGTACTAATATGTAAAAATATTAGGTCGGTGCCATAGCTTCCAAGTACCAAATCATAACAAAAAAAAAACATGCGCGAGCTTTAGTGAGTACTCTATACGTAAAAAACGATGCATGCATGTGGCGTAAAGGAATTGGATGATACGTAGGTCGATTGTTGACAACGATAGAATATTCCAGTGCACTTTCAATTTATATGCAATCTAGGGATGTAAGCGTTTCATTCCTAATTGTCTTATTTCTAAAATAGATTTTATGAATTTCCCATTATTAAATATACGAGTACATTCCGATTTTTCCACATTGTTATAACTCTACTGATCTACTTTTCTCAGAACTGTAAAAAAAACATATATTTAAAAACGGTCTATTATAAACGAATATCAGAAAAGGTGTTCGAAAAATAGTAGGTAAAAATTAAAAGTATTAAAAAATTGCAAGGTGTATTTTGAAAATGCCTTCCAAATGAAGTCAGTAATTTTAGCATCTGAAGATTTATTTTTCTGTACGTATTTCGAAAATAATGAATGACTTCATCTTTTAGTTGGATAATATTGACGATATTGGAAAACTTGAACTTATAAAATTTTATAATATGTCAAAAATAGAATTTGGGAGATGTTTTATTAAAATTTGGAAAAGTCAGAATTCGAAATCTTGCGACGTTCTAGGCGTTTTAATCAGTAGAATTGCCTTACCAGGGCCTGTTGATTTAAATGGCCATTCAGAGTATCTAAACAACATAATTTTATGGAAACTGAAATATGGTAATGGGCGGTCAGCGTTTAAACAACATTTGGTCTCATTAATGCATTGTTGTTTATGCAAGTTGGATTTTAGTAACATTCCAGACAGATATTTTACTATTTCAATTGTTTTACTGTTTTAGTTTCTATTTTAAACATTCTGTTATGTAACAATGGCAATGGCGAAAATCAATTTCTTTCGAAAAGTTCATAAAATAAAAAGCTTGTTACCATGGGTCTTCTCAATATAAATTACATTTAGGAAGAAAGGAGTATATTACCTAATAACCTTACTACAAGCTAATTGCAGTTTTCCTCTTTAACAAATCCCCTTAAGGTAAAAATTGGTGGTAAAAATTTAACATAAATTAAAAAAAAAAACGAATTCCCCCTCAACGTTATTTGTTATTCCATTTTTCACATTTTTTGTTCAAGTGGAAAAACTGTAAACTTAAGACTAAAGTACCCACAATTTAAGAGGAAGCCTCAAAACATGCAATTCCTTTGGTCAAGTAGGTATCAAAGTTTGGCCACTCTTAGTTGGTCCTTTGTTTATAACGCTATACTCACAGCCTTTCTACCGAGGAGTAAGTTAAACTCGCCTTGGAATCGTACAAGCTAAGTTCGGGACAATAGGCAAGTAAACTAGTAAACCGCTGGCCAACGTGCCGATTTATAGTCCATAAAACGTTTCAACAAGCTGCAGGGGGCCACATCGTGACATTATCGTTAGACGCCCCAGAGAGAGCTACCATTTGCTTTCAATAAATCTGAACTTCCACATCCGAGAATAGCTTTGAGTTTAAGAAGCTAGAAGCGTTGTAGGAGGTAAATTCGTGCTACTCATACCAGTGTGACAATCTGGTCCGCAGTGACGTCAAAGCGTTGTTTTCTATGATAATTTGATCCGCCTTCAAATTCCTTAGTATTAACACTGTTTTATAAGTTTTTCGGGACTAATACTAATACTTGGAATCATAAATTTTATATGGGACCACCTCGGGATCGTTTTCCGTATAATAGCGAATTTTAGAAATAGGTCTGAATTGACGGACAAATCGACAAACCTACTACATAAAAACATACAGCCGAATCATACTCTTCTTTGTTTTTTATCGGGTAACAAAAGAATTCACAAACGACCATGAACCACTCTTAAGTAAAAAAATGTTAGCTGAGGAATTATTAACGATAGGAACATTTTTCATCCTCACCTTACCTCAACAGCCCATTTTGGCCCACAGCTGGACGCAGGCCTCCCTCTGATAAACGCATTATTGGCTTTTATCCTTGGGTAGTGCCCATAATCCCCACGCTGGGCATGCGGGTTGGGGATCGCAAAAGATTTTTTTACAGGAGGTGTTGCTGCCAACCCTCAATGAATATCCCTTAATCGCCTCTTGGGGTGGTGCAAAATGCCAAACAGCATTTTTCATGTTTCTTTTTATTTCGTGAGACAATGGGAAGCTAGCAAATGACAATATTCGGGGAAAACCGCAACGTATTTATTTTTTAACGATATTTTATTTTCCCTACTGAAAAGGCATATAAATATCACAGTTCTTATGAAAAACCCACTTGCAAAATGTTTACAAAAAGGCTTCAGGATTCTGAATAGGTTTCACTTTGACATTCCTTTGTGGCGTGAACTAAATTGCTCTGGAGACAAGAGTGTAACAATATTGAATCCTCGCATCTCACAACACTCGGGAGAATGAAAAGGCTCTTATGTGGAGGCTTATATATTAGTGCTGGAACAGAAGCCACTAGTAGACTTTTACGTCTTTCTTTTATCAAGCACTGCCCTAGAGATACCTATTTTATTGATTGATTGTAGTGTTAAGTTCAATAGACTAATAACCAATATGTAAGAAAGAAGTTTTAATAATTTTTTGAACTACTTACGCTTGTTCCTAAATATATCACCTTCAGAGTTATGAGTATTTTAGTATTATTTTGATATTTTTACCTATTATCTAGCTAATTGGTTAATCAGAAATTACAGCAATATTAAACCATGCTTTCTGTTTGGTTAAATCGACCTTAACCTTATACTGAATTTGATCGCTGGGAGGTGCGACACAGTATAAAACTTATGCGCTTTCCAGTGTTCCATTGTATTTTAGTCATAATTCTTTCTTTGTTCATTCTAAATAAATAAATTGAAATTGAAATCTATAGTATCACAATAATGTACTTGCCTAAAAGCGCATTCATGTTATAGTTTTAAGCTGTTATTATCTCATTGTCTTTTTCAATATCTCTTGCTTTTTGGTTTTTGTACCTAGTTTAAGGTTCTGCATCTACTAAAGAACTTACAATTCAGGAAGTCTGTAACCCTGTATTCGTAGGAGGGCGTTAATGCACGCGACACAGTATAACTACTGCGTGTATTATCGTTTTCACACAAGTTATTTATTTCCCCTAGTACATACATATTTATGTTCCCAATAAAGAATTTTTGATTTGATTTGATTTGAAAAGATTGTTTGCTCACAAATATCCGTGCCATTTTTTAGTTGTAGGTTCTAACCTAGGCTTATCTATTAGTGCTGGAAAGTGTTCGCTTACATTACAGACTTTTACGTCTTTCTTTTAGCACTGCCCTAATTAAAATACCTATGATAATGAAAGATTGTACTGTTAAGGTCAATAAGTAATTGTGAGTCTCATGTGAGGTAATATTGAAGGAAATGATAATAATTAATTGGGCTATGTACCAAAGATTTACCCCCAGGGAAAACATTTTTCTTAACATCTTCTGTAGCTGGAAATGATAAAAGTCAAAAGTCAAAAGTAAAAAATCATTTATTCCTTAGGCTTACAAAAAAAGCACTTAGACAAGTCATATTTTATACATTAAATTATTATCAAATAAAATTATTTTACTGTTCACTTAAATTTTTTGTCCACTAGTGGAAGAAGTGAAAAAGAAACCACTAGCATGTTCATCTCTTATATGTCTAATACATGGTTATTTGCCAATTTAAGTCTAAATATAATATGATTCGATACATGTCATATTGACATATTTAAGTAAAGCTATGTACAACAAAAAATTACTTACATACTATCGTCGGTGCGAAACTAAGCGACATCTGGCCAAGCATTAATATCATTGAGATAAACATTTATGAAGTAGAAAGCCTTCTTGATGAGATTTAGTTTTATGTAATTTTTAATATGTATAATTTATCTATTAGTGTATACCATTTCCAGCTATTCATTAAAGAACTCGATTTCTACCGTCATCATCATCTTTTATTTACTTTTTAGAGTGGTCGTGGTTATGGTCGTGAAAAAGCTCGTGCAAACCCCCGTCATCCCCTCTTGGTTGTGTTATGGATGTCACACACACAGTGACACAGTCCAACATGCATGACCGCATGATGGACTGTGTCAAATAGGTGATGAGGTCCGACCATTAGTTGGAGCAAAGAGCAACCACGAGACCTCTTGCCCTCCATTCTGCTCTGAACCAGGAGGACCATCCAGTCGTTATTATAATCACAGCTGCAACACCTTTCATTTATAATATGTGTATTTTGGTTAAGGCATCGGATAACTAATTCCAAAGCAAGTTATCTTAGTTGGGGTAACAGAGTCTGGTCTCACTGTTATGATTTCATTAGCGTTCTGACTTTGTTTTCTATCAATACAATGACTAAACGGAGTAATCGGTTTTACGATCAGTCTACCGGAAATTACCTCTATCTTAGGCTATTGATTTTGGCTCTACTAACTACCTAAGTCAATAACAAGTCAAGACGACCTCTGTCGCGCTGCGGGAAGGTCCACATAGGAGGTTGTGGGTTCGATTCCTGCCTCAGGACAATTTTTTGTAGGATCTGCAGATTAGTTTTGGGTGTTCTGGCTGGTTTCTTTGTATAAAAAAATATCCTTCTATGTACATACATATATAATAATAATACAGATAATCGATATACCTAATAGTGTACATACATACACTATGAGGTAGGTATATCGATTATCTGGTACAAGATACATATCAAAAGCTCTGCTTACTATGGCATTGGTTGATGATGAGTAGATTATCCAGCATTTTCTAAAAGTAAAACCAGGCGCCTTTTAAAATGAAGCTGTAAATAATGCGATGCGAACTCAACAAATTTAACGCCGAGTAACTTGAAACGCCACAATAGAAATTGCTTCCAATACCTACCTACGTGGTTCAGAGTTTTGATTGATCGCTTCCTTTTGTTATTAAACTTTCGTTAAGTACCTGAATTCCCTCGAAATACCTTTGCTCATTTATCAGCGGAGGCAATAAAGCCCTAGTCGTATATTTTCGTCTCCGCCCAACATATTGTGGCTAATGATAGCGTTCCCAAATAAAAGAGCAGGCTTTTAGAAATGTGGACACGTTTTGTTATTGTAGTAAGGGCCATAATGGCATATGTTTATTGCTTTTTGGCAAATCGTTTAGACTGTTGTATGATAGTAATATGAGGCTAATTTTATGACTTCTTGGAATACTGTAGGCCAAGCACGGGGATTGTTCTTCCAAGCCAACCTAACCTGCACGCTGCACGGATCGTGGTCGTATTATCTATTCTGTATAATAGAATAGACAATAATGCATTGTCATACATTGCGTACAATGTTTTTGTAAAATATGTAAAACATACATAAGTTATGGGGTGTAAGGGAGACTCCAACATCTCGTCTCCCAAGCCAACCTAAACTGCACGTGGTACATCCTACTAGATAACGAACTAGGCTCTGGTAAAAATATGAAATCATCTTAATAATTTTATAATTTTACAATTCTTTTCCATTACTGGACACTGGCAGAAAAGTGTCCAACCAGATACAGTTGCCATTAACAAAGAATCATCATCATTTTGTAAAACATACGTGTTGTCATGCTAAAGAGGTTATGTAACAAAATTATTAAAAAAATATCTTAGCGTAAAGAAATATTGTATTGTATTGTATTGTATTGTATTGTATTGTATTGTATTGTATTGTATTGTATTGTATTGTATTGTATTGTAACGTCTGAACTAGGGCTGGTTTGAGGCAACGCATGACCCGTGAGCTGATGAGTACCTGGCGCAGCGCATCAGTATTGCCATACAGCGGGGCAATGCAGCCAGCGTGTCGGGGACGCTTCGGACTGGTATTGATATGGATCAGTTGAGCTACCTGTAGATTGTTTGCAATAGTCTGCAGTTAGCTCAATTGTAAATACTAGTTCAAGGTATTCCCGATAAAAAATCATGGTGACATTAAAGCATTCCCCGGCAAAATATTAACTCGGAATAATATTCTTGCTAAAAGAAAATTCCTTGACACTTTCTGCTGAATAATATGAAACTCACTCAGAGGTGACGACGGTGAAAAATAAAATGTCTGGGAACATCAAAAAACTTCAAAGCAACCAAATTCAGATTGCGTTTGATTAATTACTCACTTTACCCTTTTAACGATGGAAAAACAAAAAGGCGAGGACATTTTAGCAAGTAAGGAACGGAGCCTGGAATAATTTTATGATGAGAGGGGTTTATCTAACATCATAGTGCTTTATTTCTTTTAGACCTACAGGATTCTTGAACACACTCTTGGTTGGTGTTCTTCCGATACAAATAAGGTTCATAGCAAACCCGCTTCCATCCGAAATTCATTCATCGAATTACAATAGTTTTAATATTAAAATATTCCTTGGGTTTTGCAACCCCGTTGTATACAAAAAATAATCATGTTTTTTAATCGGTGTATAGCTAATTATGTTATAAATTAGTACTCTTTTCTCAATAATTAATATTGAGAAAGACGTTAACGATAGACTAGATAGACTAGATTAGACTCCATTAGATTTCAAGTATAATCGTCGCTTCCTACACAGGATAATTCGATGGCCTCGAACTAAAACTACCACCTACATTCTAAATGGGTTGACCTCGTTTTAGTAAGCATTGTGTAGATAGGTACTTAAACACTTTGAGTTCTCTACCAAGATTCTGTTAGTATTCGAAGAACACAGATACAAAAAAATATTATTTCAACTTGCCGGCTTGACGGCCACTGAATTCTTTTACCGTATTTTATTTAAACGACTTGAAATAAATAAATAAAAAATAATGCTGGACAATTCATACAGCATTATATAGCCCCATGGTAAGCAGAGCTTGTGTTATGGGTACTAGATAACTGATATACATAATACAATACATTACATAGATATATATTTTTAGTGTACATAGAAAACGACCAGAACGCCCGGAACAATTATCTGCAGATCGTACACACAATTGTTCTGAGGCGGGAATCGAACCCGCGACCTCCTGCGTCGCAGGCGGACCTTCGCCCACCGCGCAACATCGGTCGTCATCAAATAAAAGAGGAGGTTCTGAATTCCGCAGCATTTTTACTTATTGTTGTCGTGTTGGCTTAAAAAAACTTCCATAAAGGAAAATATGTAGAATTTTATAATTATTTAGGAATTCGAAATATCATGAATAGCTGACTGAAAAAGATCTTTTATCGTGAACGGAGTTTACCTTGTGCAAATATATGTGTGAATCAAAAATGCCATTGTCATGCCTACGGTCAGCGTAAAAGGTTGGAACGTGACCCGAAAACAGAAACGTAAGGCTCTTGAAATTTACTTTCAGATATTACGTAGTCTTTGTTTTAAGATTCCATGCAAGTTTTTGGTTGCTTGACGGTGACTCGTAATTGTAACTTATCTAGAGGAAAACGTTTTTATAGAATATAATAGAACAGATTTTCCTGGCCCAATTTAGTTTTATCGTTCTTCTCAGTTATCATTCCTTTTCCCACTTATGTGGGTTTGGCATAACACGTGTTCATCCTCCATAAACATATATCGCTCAAGCTATGGAAAGGGCTATGCTCGGAGTTTCTCTGAAGGATAGGATTCGTAACAAATACACCCGACAGAGAACCAAAGTTATTGACATAGCTCTAAGAATTAGCAAGCACAATTGGCAGTGGGCTGACCATATCTCGCGAAGAACCGACAACCGCTGGGGTAAAGGTGTTCTTGAGTGGAGACCACAACTCGATAAACGTAAAATAGGACGCGCTCCGACTACGACCGGTGGGATGACGACTTGCGAAAGACTGTAGAGAGATGCTGGATGCGTCAAGCTGAAAACAAGGCGCTATGGCACTCATTAGGGAAGGCCTAGGTCCAGCAGTGGTCTAACGGCCGTCGTGATCATCGCGTAAGAATCTAACCTTGTAACTCAGCCCATGGATGTCGTGAGAGCCGACTAAGCGAACTAGAGGAAGGGCAGAAACTTCCTTCTGGGTATTTTTAGCACCCCCACTGCGATAACCAAATCGCCTGCCAAGCGTGGATTTTATAGCAAAAGACTCCTTGTTTGGAGGCATGTTCAGCATTATTCAAATTCTAAAAGGCTTACAAAATAAGCAATTAGACACGTCAAATTTTATACAATTTCAAGGATATCGGAATATCGGACAAACATTTTTTTTAGATTTAAGTTAATGACATCTCTAGTTTTCCGTTATTTACCAATTTTATTTTCATATTCAGTTTTCTGGTCAAATATTTATTTTCTATTTGATTTATTTTTAAGTAGGTATACATATAAATTAAGTGACAATCGCACCCAGATTTTGCACGCCATAACTGTAGAAATACATTGTGTAATATTTATACACACACCCACTATTGTACCTTATTTAAATTATTTGATGCAATAATATAATACATACTTTACTTTACAAGTAATAAGATGTTTTTGATTTTCTAGTCTTATGCGAGGGAAAATCTATAAGCCATCATCTCAGACAAAAGTAAAGAAGTGGGTTATTTCTTTTTCATGTCATCTTCAGATAGACAATTCATCCAAATTTTCTTTTGTCTTACTTTTGTAACTCCATTATCCATCCATTTTCATATTATCAAACGCTCTACTTCATTTATCTCTCATCTACAGCCTATACTGGTCCACTGCTGGACGCAAGCCTTCCAGCGCTTTATAGGCGTTTATGTTCTATGGTTTAATTATTCTGCAGGAGGTGTTGCCGCCCGCCCTCTGGTGAATATCCCTTAGTCGTCTCTTATGACACCCGCGGGAAGAGTTGGAGTGGGGCAAATTCTATGATACTTAGCTCGCCGATAGTAAAACAACGAGTATCTAACAGTTTACGTGTTTCGAAATTATAATACTTACACGAGTAGGTAACTACAGAACATAGACTACTAGGATCTTTGGTAACTAAGGCCAGGAGACAAGATCCGAAGACAACAAGCATTTCACGCAAGGACATAACACAATTTACTAGCTTAATTCGATGTTCCAGTACAATCAAACTGTAAGCAAAACACGACCCACTTTGTTGTGAATTGGCGACGACAAAACACTTTATTGTTTATGCTCCAATGAAATAAGGGATTGCTATTTACCTAGTCGGCTTTAATTAAGACAGCTCAATAATTTAATTATAATGCTGGGAACTTTATTGAAATAAATAAAATTAACATGAATTATGGTTTAAATAAGGAACGATTTCTATTGTTAAATTTTGTGCTTATTATTTAGTAAGTGAATTTGACATACATATAGGTATTTCTGTAGACGTGACGTGCTTCATGTCAGATATATTTATTTATTTATTTATACTTTTTGCACAAAAAATATAACACAAAACTTATTCTAGAAAATTTAAACAAAGGCGAACTTAACCCTAAAAAGAGTTCTCTTCCAGCAAACCTTATTGGGAGAGAGAGACCAAGTGAAGAGAGAAGTAGGTACATGTGCATAAATAAAATAAGAAATAGACAAAAGATTAAATTTTAACTTACTTATTAATTATACTAATATATACTATATAACAATAACAAATATAAAATACGATATAACCTTAATTCCAAAAAAATAAATTCAATACTTACATACATATATGTATACATATAATATATACATAGAATACAACAGAATTATGAAGATAGATAATGCTCTTTGATTTTACGCTTAATATATTTTTATATAATCACTACAATTATAAAACAAAGTCGCTTCCCGCTGTCTGTCTGTCCCTATGTATGCTTAGATCTTTAAAACTACGCAGCTGATTTTGATGCGGTTTTTTTATAGATAGAGTGATTCAAGAGGAAGGTTTATAAAATATTTGAAACACAGATTTCCTCGCAGATAGTTTTAGTATAAGAAAACAATTTTAATAGAATAAAGCTATTCATGTGCTCATGTGCAAAATAAATTGGTCCCTTCGGTGAGTCACGTGGTTCTTTCTTTGATATTTTACCAAAAGCCTTAAAAGGATTCTAAACATAAAACTCAAAGTACATAAAGGAATGGAAATATATATAGCAATGGATCAAAAACCTTAGTCGATGCTCATTCAATCAAAGAGGTACAGATTTCTCGAATACTTGCGACATGTAATGACCCCGCTTATTCCTTGCAAATCTTTGTAACTTTAATTTCATCAAAACCGTCGAAATCCCTTTAGACATTCAATGGTGAACCCTTGGCCTTTGACAGCTGATTTGGCAATATAAATTCCCTCGCAAAAGTCCAAAGGGATAAAAAGTAACGACAGTTTTACGAGTTTCAATGGATGTTACTGTTACACAAATAACTGGTGACTTTCTGGGGTCGATTCCCAGCTTTGTGCCGCCACAATGAAATCGTCAGGACATTTTTTTACCTTCTTGCTCAACAAAGAAATAGGTTTATCCTTTGATACAAGTTGGTTTTCATTTTGAAATACTTGTAACCAAATATTACAGAATACCAAGAAGGCTGATTGGGAGCTAATGGAACGAACTTTTCGTATTTAATACTAGTTTCAGCCCGCAGCTTCGCGCGCGTTGTTTCTATGGTAATGTTTTATGGTTATTTCTTTATAGTTATTTCCCATGGGAACTGATTTATGGGATAAAAAGTCACCTATGTTATATTCTGGGCCTGTAACTACCTGTTATCAAAATTCAACCCGATCCGTTCAGTAGTTTTTGCGTAAAAGAGTAACAAACATCCATACATACAAATTCTCGCGTTTATAATATTAATAGGAAGTAGGATCGTTAGAAATGTGAAGTGCATTGACAATGTTATAAATTTCGCATAACTTTATGAGAACGGGGCGTATAGAATTCTTATTAATCTACGTAAACGTTAAATGAATAGAAATAATAGTACCTCTATTTATAAACTGATCACGTAGACTATGTAGCTAAAGAGTTATCACAGCATCCTGAAATACCAGGAAGTGTAAGATTCTTGGCACGCAATTACGTTCTGCAAGAACTTGCTGCAGTTAATTACTATCTTGGATAAAATAGAGACAACGATACCTTTCCAACCGACTTTGAAAAAAGAGGAAGGTTCAAAATTCGACACCTTCGTAAGTATTTTTGTTATTTGAAACTTATATTCACCAACTATTATCGAACTGTGATGATTCGTTCGTATTAAGTATACCGGAAAAATCGTTAAAGCTTTACCTTTATCTATATATACTATCCTATAAAAACATGCCCACATGCTTTTAATTTCGGTCCGTCAGCCTCAAGGACCTGGGAATCGATAATTGCAACTATTATTATTGATTGTAACATGAAACTATTTTCAATTTCCATCATGACCAGCGCAAAATGTTTTGCACGATTTAATTAAGAACCTATCTAATATTCCTAAATATTTCACTGTTCAACGCCGCTCAAATTCATATTTCTCATGCAAATAATTTAAATTGGCTTAATTTGTTCTCCTATATTTAATTAAGTGCTTACATTAAAAAGACGTGACTCATTTTCGGATAAAATTTTGCGAGTTCCGTAATTAAGGCATGACTTCACATAAATTTCCTCATTGTTTTTAGGCTTCCATCTTTTGGATTTTATTGAAGACCCTTCCGTTTTTCTGACCTACACTTAACCAGTTTTAAAAAAATCACTGTTATATTCTGAGAGCGAAAATAATTCTGTCTGTTACCTTTTCACGCCTAAACCGTTGATCCGATCTTGATGAAATTTGTCTGGTACGAAAACGCTCCAGGGACGGACATATGCAAATTTTTATCCCGGAAAAATTCGTGCAAGGCCACGGGTCGAAGCTATTACACATATTTATGAAAAAGTATGTTTAATTCCATTCCTATCACCAATTATTTAAAAGTTATGAATAAAAGTGAAATCAAATCACCTTCATTGAAACAATGCTGATGTTTAAGTCCACCTGCATTTCAAGTTACAAGAAAGTAGTAGATTCAGATTAAGTCGAAATTTCGTAAGATAAAGAAAACGCTACTCTTTATCGTGACAAGTTCGTTTCCAAGTCATAAAGTCGACATAAAATCTTGATGCTCGATTGCTCACTCACAAGGTTCAAACATGACCTTTGTAAGCTCAGGGCTTGACTTTGGTAAAAGTTTTCGGTGAAGGTTGAAACGAAGGATGGGAAGTATTCTCAGCCGCGTTAAGGTACCTATATTACAGGCTCTGCTGGCTAAATGATGCTGCGTGAGTTGTCCAGCATTATCAGAAACTAGTTAATAAACTAGTTTCTACCCGCGGCTTCGCATGCGTTGTTTTTCCGGAAATGTTCTAAGGTTTTTTCTCCTCCATGGGAGTTGATTTATGGGATAAAATATAAATTATGTTTTATTCCGGGCCTACAGCTACCTGTATGCTAAATTTCAGTGCGATTCGTTGAGTAATTTTAGCGTGTAGAAGTAACAAACATATCCATCCATACATCCATCTTAACATCCAAACTTTCGTATTTATAATATTAGTACCTATGAACATACACTGAAATAGTTGGCTTTGCATGCTAGGCTTTAGGTATAATAACTACCATCAGAATCTTGAATGCCGCGGTGTTTATTAATAATAATAAAAATATAATGATAATATGGATGTTGCTTGAATAAAATAATTAAAATACTTAATGCTGGACCATCCACGCAGCATCATCTAGCCATAAATCCCAACATCATATCAGCAATGCAGTCAAAAGAAAGCATTGCACAAGAGTAATGCCGGCTTTTGACTGCATTTCTTAAAGCAACTGCAAAATTTGTAACCATACAAGTATGGCCACAAAAGTTTGCAGTTAGCGTAGACTAGCATTATAAGTAGTGTTATACCTATCGTTCTGAATATAAGCCATTGAGGCTTTCGCTCAGAGTCGGGGCCCAGATAAGCACTTTCGCATTTCCACAGGTAAAATTTTATGAACATGAATCTCCTGAATGTCGTAGAGCGTGTGACAATCTCATCAGTGGTAAAATACAAACCTGATTGAACATGCTATAAAACGGTGGGAATCTGATGTTTTTTATTCGACGGTTCGATCAGACATTTTTCAAAGGGTTACGACGAAGAACCCACAGTGATACATTTTTGTTTATAACTAGAAAAAGCCTCCGAATGCTATAGGGCTGCATGATCAATTTAGGGTGTTTTTGATTGCCATCGGGAGAGAAACATTGACATATTAAAATTATTTGTTTAACTTCATTTGTTGCTCGAAATGAACAATTTTAATATAACATCCATATTGAAATTGTTCATTCCTTTGAATAAAATATGATCATTGTATTTTACTTTTAGGCATGCAATTGTATCATTTGCAAAACAATTATAATAATTGAATTAAACATTTAAAATAACCAGTCTTATAGACTGGTGAATTTGACTGAAATAATAATCATGACAATAAATAAATTAGCTGGTTCCTCAAATAATGATTGCAAGGTACCTGATACTTAAAAACCAGTTCTAATTTGTTTCTATTCAAATTAAATTGAATATACACCTACATACCTAATTAGTTTGCTGCGAGCAAACTTATTATTATAAAATAGTGAAACGTATCTTGTACTTCTCATCTGTACGCAGAGAGAAATGAGTCGTTCCTCTTCTGCGTTTGGACTGTTATTAATAGGAATAAAGAAAATAAAAAAATATAAGACACCTCCTCTTAAAAAGTTCAGTTCTAATTCTTAATATTGAAACTACAGACGTAACGAATCGAATTCTAAATCAAAACGTTTGATCCCGTAAACATTTCGTTACATTTCGTATTCTCTTTGGAGCCAGAAACTTTTCAGAAAATTCTCCTCAAAGGTTGAGTTTCATTAGTTTGCAACATTCAATTAGGTTTGCTAAAGGTTTGAATACCCAGTTAGATCAACATAGAGGTAGAATACCATCATACGGCGTAAGTTTTCTTCGTAACTTTGTTTTACAGTAAAAAAAGACAAAAAGGCGCGCGGACCCATTTACGGACCTATTTAGGACCTAAGTTTGCGGCATCGCAAAACTCTTGTTACTAGGTACCTATATTACTTGTAAAACGCAGAAAATACAAAAATCAAGTAATATTTAATTTGCCGCGTCACCGTCACGCGAGAAATTATTTTTATTCTGGTCAGGCTTTTAAATTATTGTAACTTTTTCGGTTGCGAAATAAACACGCCATTAAGTACCTGCCCTATAAAATAGGCTGCAGCATTTAGAGGTAAAATACCTTCAAATCACTGGCAGTTTCAGTACCCTCAATAATATTGCGAAGCCTGGCCAGAAGCGTTTTAATCCACGGCTAGCAATCTTTCCCATTAGATACGAAATTGTACGAAACAGGATTGCTCTCGTGTTGCCAGTAATCGAATTCCTACCACCAGCTGGCGATTATTTAGGCTCGGTACAGATGAACATTTTTAATCGGTTTAATAAGAAATGAAAAATGTTTAAAAAAGAAACAGCGTTTGCTTTTCGTTTTCTACAACACCAGACTGTGCTAGTCGTTGTACATGTTCGGCCAATGCTTTGGGTCAATGCGTTAGGCCAATGCGCCAACATGTGAACACTGTCTGCGAAGCGCGCCAAGATCCTTTGATGTGTGCACGAAAAACCGACACTAGTCGGTTTGTGAGCCAACGTTTGCCGCCAACTTCCAACATGCGCCAAGTAGGTGTATTGGCCCAACGTATACAGGACGCAAAATGCGTCCTGTACACGTTGGGCCAATGCGTTTGGGTTCGCTACCCCAAAGGGTGTCAACTGGACTGTATTATTTTTGTACGCCCCGTTCATTCCTTCGTCAAAGTCTTAGAATTTGCACCAACCCAATTCTATCCGCGGGTGTCGTAAGAGGCGACTTTCTCTATTCTAGCCTAGACAACAATCCCCGCACTAGGCTCTTGTATCGACATTGACGAGTGCAACTAGGTCGTTTATCGGTAACTATAGCTGATTTTGGTAGTCTACGAGCGGCCTAAAGCTTACGATTATTTGCCTGTTCAAATTTTGAGCACCTATAACGCGTTTGACCTTGTTAAAAGGTAAAAGGGTAGTGGCGCTTAGGTTAATCAGATCTTGGTTAATGAACATGCTGAACGGTTTTCGATACATTCATAGCTTTGGTTTTCTAAGATAATGTAACCAAAAAGGAGCTAAGATCTGAGCAAATTTTTGGTTATAAAGTACGCTGTTTACCAAGAAAAAAAAATGTTTGTTAGTTTTATGAAATATTTGTATTTAAAGAAAAAATAAAAAAAATAATAATTTTAAAAGGTGTTTAGTAAAAAAATTTTTATTAAATTGTAAATTGTTTTATTATCTGAAACTGTGTGACATTTACTACCCTGATCTATGGATCTTTGTTTTGTCTGAAAATCATCAATAAACTAATTTAAGGTTAAACACGGTTTATCAATAAAGGATAACATCATATTAAAAACCATTTGCTAAAATCTCATCCCTAACACAGGTTGTTCCTAAAATGTTACGCTACAGAGTTAACGCAAAAGCTTTTCGACTTAGTAGTTTTTGAAATAGGGTATAAAATTCAATGTCCTTATCAGTTGTTGTAAAATTCAATGTGCCTCTACACTAGCTTTTGTTGGGTTTATTTTTAAGGTTTGTTCATTTTTCAATAATTTCAATGACAATGATTAGACTACAAATAGCCATTGCTTTTCGTAACATTTTTTTCCCATGGAATTACGTTGCATTTAGAGGTAGTATTTTATTCAACATCGACAGACTATTACGATGTTCGATGGCTTGTACACTTATATTAAAAATCATACTTTATATAACTTTTATGGCAACTTTTCAATTTTAATAAAAAGGCAGTATAAACTATAAAACAAGCTTTAAAGAGCATTCATGGTCCACTCTAAAATGTTATTACCTTAAAAATTCACTGAGATGTATAAAACGAGTTTTTAATAAAATGAATTTATGGAAAGTTCAAGAACAACTATCAAAGATGAAGCCACTTTCGGAGATAATGCATAGCTGTTAGAACTTTTGAATAACTCGATTGCTTGGGGCTTGCTAGACTGAACGAAGAGGTATTAAATTTTGTAATATGCGCTGAAATTGTGTATTGCGCAAGTAGAACATTCGACGGTTAATTTACCAAATTAGGTGAACTGTTCATGAGGTGAATTTACCACGTGAGAGATGGTTCCTATTTGTTTCTTCATTAAAGTATACCTCATTCAATATTATGCAATTACTACTTACCATTTACTACATTTACTACCTGCCATCGCGGTGCGACCAACAGAGGCACAAGCGCGCCGCCCTGCGCTAGGCCCAATAAATGGGCATGTGCATCGTGGGACTGGAAAGTGTTAAGTCAGAAGATAAATTCCTATGCAGATTTAATGTCTTCTTAAAGGCTTTGAAAGTAGTGCGTGGCTGCTGGAATTATTTGAAGGTAATGTGTGGATGCTACACGGACTACCATTATCTTCGTCTGGCTGCCACAGCCTGGCTGTCGTGTGTGCGGGGGCCAAAAGGTTGTCGTCTGAAACCGGTGCGGTTTCAATCGACAACATTTTAGCGTGACGTGTTGTGACGTGGCGTTGGCGTAAATTGCGAAATTTAGACAGTTTTTAAAAGAAAAGTTGTTCGATGAAGATGCATTATCCGTCTTAAAAATACAGCCTAAGACAAATATTTATAATTTAGGTATCTAAGAATATGTATCGGTACACTTTGTATTCAAGCATATAAAGTATGCTTCGTATGCTTAGTGCTCCAGCATACTTTTTGAACTCTAGCTGAACTGAAGTTTCATATCCAATTGCGTGGAAAATCAATGCAAATGGTGACTCGTTCCATTACTGGAAAGGGATCTCGTTTACTTATCGGCGATTCAACTATTCAAACTTTCGGGTGACTGACTATTTGACTTGTACCTGCAGAATATTTAGATTTTCTATACCTAGCTAGTAGAAGAAACAACCCCGAAGTCTAGGCACGCAGAGGGTAAGAACCTCGGGTTCTTTTGAATGCGAAACGAACAAAAAATTTAAGAAATATATTTTTGTAAGATAGTACCTATATACTTTTTTTGGTAAATTCCTGATAGCATAAAAGAAGAATACTTGAATGATAGTAGATACAAACGAGGTGTTTACAAAAAAAACAACAAATTAGTCTAAATTTCTTATTCTCATACATGCACCTTTGTGTGTCAAAGCCTGTCAAAGCACTGAATTTTTTAAAAAGTTACAAAATCATGAAAATTAATGATTGACACTATCTCTCTGCACATCAGTGTATTTTCTTACTTTTCCTGATAGCTTCAGAAAAAAATAAAGACATTAACTTGTACATAAACTGATATAATAATTTATTTCACAAAATAAATATTAATACCTATTTATAATTATTCTGTTACATTTGGTAATTGCCGTTAAACTAACACAAACATTAGGTACTAAATCATTTATGAATGCAAATTGAAATATAATGATGATAATAATATGCCAATATACATTATTCATCAGCATCGTGTGATGTAAATTACCTACATTAATGATTTACCAAAATATTCATCGACATAGGCCTGTTGACTGCGGAACATGATTTAGGCGGCAAGGGTTTGAATGAGAATCGGCCTAAAATTAAACTCTTGTTTAAAATGTGTCATAATAATGTTTCTGTTATTACCTAATAGTGCCTAGGCTTAGTATAATGTGTCATTTTGACATTTGCTGTCATTTCTCAAAATAGCTACCATTTATTCATACGTAACAAGCGTTTGTGACTATTACTGTCACTTATGGCACTATGATAATAATTTTGACAGCCGTCATTGAAATTTATAATTATATTATTTTATAATTGAATTAATCCGCTATACTTATAAAAAATATCTTACTAATATCTTAGCTGTGAAAAACCGCAACCTTCTTTGTTTTACATGGATCGCCTACTACGCCAAAAAGGTCGACCGTTACCTCAGGCACGAATTAGTAATTAGCAGTGAAATGTTGCCAAAACAAAGGCAATGCCTAGCTTATCCGTGCATCATGAGTTGCTGACTGCGAATGCTCGTATTTGAAGCTGACTGAGCTGCCGTAGTTAATGTGCCAGTTTTGTGCAAAGGTCGGGTTACTGGATATGACTGTGTAGTGTACATATACATAACGCGGCGGCCGTACGTAATTGGCAGCGTACAGCAAATTTTGTCGTACAACTTTCAGGTATCCATTACCGCGCTCTGTCTGCTATTGAATGCTACTGTAAAAAGTACCTGTCTAATGAGTGAGTAAGTAATAAGTTAAGGCCCATTTTAAATGTTCATTTCTGTGACGTTAGCGATGCTTGGACTGGACATACCTTTTTTTTTTAATTTTTTTTATTTGCTTTGGTGTGGCTTTCGTATCACGGCGGCCATGATAGGCCTATTGTGATCGCCACTTTTACGTTTCAGTCCCGAAGCCGTGGCGTTCATAGTTCGCCACTAACCCTTGCAGCTGCTAGGAACTGTAGGATTTTCTTCGGGGTGATGTCTTTCAGCTCGTCTGGGCTATGCAAATGCTTGCCCAGATGGATGCTGCGTTTGTGCATCAGTGCTCCACACTCACTTAGCAGATGGAGGGGCGTTTCATCCGCCTCCTCACTAAATCTACAGGATTGTGTGTCGCTTAGCCCTAGTTTGAACATGTGCTTGTTAAGGCGACAGTGTCCAGTTAGGGCTCTTGTCATGATGTGAAGGTTACCTCTGCTTAGCGCTAGGATTCGGTTGGTATACCGACTATCGAAGGCTTTTATCAGAGATTTTGAATGATCCATGCCCGAGGAGTTTCTCCAGAGCTTGTGCGATTCCTCGAGGCAGGATCCCAGGAGTGTTCTGTGCGCCAAGCTTTTAGGTATGCCACAGAACGGCTCGGGTCCGGGTGGACATACCTTTAGACTACCGGAAGTACCGGACAAAGAAAAGTGAGCAATGGGGTAGGGCCTTCCCCGAAAATGGAAGGATCCTAACACTTATTTATAGTGTATTTTAGAATATATTTTATTGCTTCACAAGGCACAAGAAAATACTATAATAAAAAAATATTAAAGAGAAAAACAATGTGAGACTAAAAAGCTGCCATACGAGTGCTGAAGGAGGTCGGCGAGCAATTACAGCGCTGGTTTTCCGTGACACATTAGCATACATCAAGACACTGGCTATGAACACATATCGGCATTTCATATAGGTGGAACTGAATAAATGAAATGGTTCGTTCTGCTTACCATACGGACCACTACAGATAAACATGTAGGAAGTACACACACTTATTTCACTCATTAAAAGTTATTCTGTGCTATAAGATAACTTGACAACTTTTGGCTCAACAATCCCTATTATTCTTTATATCTATCTATGTATATCAATACACATGACACGGTCATGGTTTTTCAATGGGAACGGAAAAGAATAATATTATTCTTATATAATAATATACCGGAATTTCAGGAAATAAACCTGTAATATGGTAACTTAATTTCGTAATTTAAACTGCCTAAAATGTTTTAAAGATTGCCTACAAATTACATGAGCCCAAAACTTTGCACCTTCCTGAGAATTAAATTTTGTTCGTAACTTCAAAAAGGCTTTTTGTCACACCAGGTGTGTAGTTTGTGAGTGTATATCGCGTATATTTTGTTGAATATTTATTGCTATTTCGTTATTTTACACACGTTTTCACAATTTTTCTCTAACGCAATAAATGAGGCAGCTAGAGAAGAGTTGGGTAACCTTTTAAAAATCCGTTTTGAATTTTATTTTCGTCTCGCAGAGCGGTTGAACATTCCTTTCAAATGAAATGTTTTAGTTATATACCTGGGTGCTTGAATGGTTGAGGACTGCTTTTTAAAAGAAAAAACATATCTTTGGTGATTTTTATAAAAATAATTCTAGCTAGACCCTAAAAAATGTGCAGCTTAGTTCAGTTTTGTTTTCTATGGTTTAGCATTTGCTGCTAAAATCCTATTAAATCTTGCCTTGAAGAGACCCTGGTTTTAATAGACCGGAAAAATAGCATCAGAGAGGTGCTCCAAACACGGTAAGAATGATGAAGGTACGTGTCAAGCATCAGGTAGAAACTACTTCTTTATAAAACAAGTAAAAGGTGGATTCTTGTTATAGTTGGTGAGTTCTTGACTAAGTCTGAAGGGTGCTTGCCGCCCAAGCCGCCCCACTATCATTACTCTTTGCCCACTGTATTGACCGGAGCTCGGACATAAGCTCTTTGAAAATATCGATAGATCAAGTGCTACTTACTTCGCTATCGAATCCTATGAACTAAAAAGAATATCTAACCATTCTTATTTTTTGCCACGCTTGCAAATGTAATTATATGTATCAAGACAAATAATGGAAAGAAAGTTTTAAAACCAAACAAATCCTAAGAAATTTGTATGATGTCCTCCGAGCCGAATTATCGCCACAGCGCAGCGGCTAGTCTCAACGGAGACTAACCATGTGCGCAGGACATAATCTAGTGCACAAGTGTGTGCGCCAACACAGGAGCACTCACTTTGCAGAGCGTACAAAGTGTATCGAAATTAGCTTAGATTGCTCCGCGTATCCAGTGGATCGGAATGCGTTCTATTTCACGTTTTCACGGCAAGCACAGGTTTGGTAAAGCTGACAAAAAGCCAAATTGTTTTTTAGGGATTTCGGCGACTTTTGTCTATTTCAAAGGAGACAAGTAGATATCTCCATACAAGTGTGCGTTTTTTATTGCTGTGCTGATTTCGCTGTTTCGACACGCACGACACGAATTCTCATGGAGTTTTAATGGAACTAGACTAGACCCACATTCAGTGCGTATGTAAAATTACCTTTACTAAAAACTTGTCTTTATCGCCGTCTTTATCTGGCAATGGGAAGGTTTATCCCGCGAAGTTTTTCGCTAAAAAACTACAATTAAAACATCTTAACCTACTACCCTTATGATAATTATTATGCAAGTCCCATTATAAGCAACAACAGTTCCTGTAAACATTAACCTTTCAAAGTCTTACAGGAACTAATAGCTTCTCGGAAAGGGTTCGTTCATTATCCGGTTTGCGGCTAATGTGGTTTGTTTGAAGGTCTATAATATCCGGGAATAGATAAAATTTGTTATTTACTCATATTGGGTGTACAATGTACATATAATGCGCAACAAGGTTTTGATTGTTTAGGGTAATAGTGAAATTGTCGTACATATCCTGTTTTATTGAGAAATTAAAAAGGAGTATGCTAAGTATCTAGTATTTATTAATTCGTTCGTAATTATTTATACTTACTTAACTAGCATTAATGGCCAGTCTATTTTATTTCTCTGTTTCTGAAATATTTTATGATGAAAACCTTATTATATATTAAAGAGAATTTTACTTTAGTACTTTTAAAAATTAAATATGATCCCATGACTCTTTTGAAATTTATAAAAGAGTCATGGGGATTCATATAAAGATCGCAGAAGCCTACGTGCCGTAGATTTATCAAAATAAAGTGACGCAAGTGCCAAAATACAATTTTTATGTGATACTAGCAGACCCGACAGACAGTTATCCTGTCTTGAGTGAGCATTCTTTCAATGTTATGTCAAACGCCATAAGGTTACATCAGAATTATATTATGTCTGGCAAAATTGCGTCAATCCAGATGCAGAGCCATCTAGAAAGAAGTTGAAGTTGAAGTTGAATTATAAAAGCGCTATGGTTAGATTAGAAATAATTTAATATGGTGGTTAAGTATAAATTTTCTAATTTTCCGCGCAATTTTCTTAATTTTTTGATAAGAACCTTCTCCTGAAAATAACAAACACAACAAAAAAAATTTAGCGAAATCGGTGCAGCCGTTCACGCGTGATGCCGTGACCAAGGGAAATAGGGATTCATTTTTATATATATAGATAAATAACTGGAGAATTCATTTACCTACAGAATAATACCAATTTAGAATAATGTTAATCGCCGCCGTAATGCTTTTATTGAAATGAACTCAACAACACGGGGCAAACCGGATTAACGATTTAATGTAATTAACAGTTATTTTGAGCTCTTTGGATTAATTTATTATACTTAGCCCGTATTGACCCACTACAAATTTATCCTTTGATTTACACACAGTAATAAAAATAACTTAGCTAAATAGGATATGCACATAGGCGAGCGTTAACCCTGACAAAGAGTTTTCTGGAAGAAAACCTTTGGGTTATAGGAGAGGCACAGATAGAGGAAGTGTACAAAGATTGACGACTTTATGACTCCTTTCTGACATTTTAGTTATCTACCTTTTTATTATATAATTTTTTGACATT
This sequence comes from Eupithecia dodoneata, assembly GCA_947044415.1. Taxonomy (NCBI): domain Eukaryota; kingdom Metazoa; phylum Arthropoda; class Insecta; order Lepidoptera; family Geometridae; genus Eupithecia; species Eupithecia dodoneata. The sequence continues at coordinate 7,836,844 of OX345665.1, forward strand.
ATTTATAAAGCCTAAGAATATTGTAGCTAATTAATTTGTAACAATTATGCACGCCCTGACGAGGCAGAATGTATAGGAACCTTATTATTAAGATGATCTATTGTACCGACATTCCTGCAAAAATAAATGATTTGATTTAAGCTTTATATATTTTATCGTTATTAAAATTAAAAAAAAATTATTGGTTCAAATACTCAGAAATATCGGAATACATCTATGTAATCTAATATATGTAACTTGGTGTTATTAATAAAGAATAGTATTGTATTGTATATTCAAAGTCGCTCAGCGAGCTATGGAAAAAGCTATGCTCGGAGTTTCTCTGAAGGATAGGATTCGTAACGAATACATCCGACAGAGAACCAAGGTTATCGACATAGCTCAAAGAATTAGCAAGCTGAAGTGGCAGTGGGCCGGCCATATCTCGCGAAGAATCGACGGCCGATGGGGCAAACGTGTTCTTGAGTGGAGACCACGACTCGGCAAACGTAGTGTAGGACGCCCTCCGACCAGGTGGGATGACGACCTGCGAAAGACTGCAGGTAGATGCTGGATGCGGCAAGCTGAAGACAGGGCGCTATGGCGCTCATTGGGGGAGGGCTATGTCCAGCAGTGGACTGCTATAGGCTGATGATGATGATGATGATGATGATTGTATTGTATATGCACTAAAACTAAAGTGTTTTTTTTAATGTGGTTCACAATCATAACACATGAAACAAGAACAAGTTACACAGCCTATCATCTTTGATTATATATATCTATAGAAACTATCAACGCCGTAAAAGTAAAATAAAATAGAGACCAACTGTTGATCACTAAATCTCCATCTCCATGCTTACTTTTTCCTTTGAGCCAAGTTGAATATAATATATTAAAAAACTAGCCGTGGCACCCGCCGTAACCAATAGTTGGCTTGTTTTTTTATGGCTCCTTTGCATCGCTATAACATAGGTACATATTTATAGGTAGGGAAATCATTTATGGGCAATTGCTTAGTTCCCTATTCATACAACAAATTATCAAGATGGTCTGTTACCCCATAGATGATAACCTCAATTATTTATGTGAATGCTTAGTCAGATGTCGCTCAGTTCCGCACCGACGATGGTAAAAAGTAGGAAATACAATGTTATACCATAAGAATAGACAATAATGTTATTATCTTTTCTTATGGTAATCATCTCAGCTTGAAATTGGCATGTATCTAAATCGCACTATATACAGGGCGTCCCACAGCCATGCCACATGGAGGGAAAGTACCTTAAATATTTTAGATAGAAAATTGTACTGAAAGAAGACTTCATTTGGATTTTAAAAACCATTTAAATAGAATTCAAAGATTTTTCAATAAATACTTGGTAAAAAATAATACTTACAATTGAGCCTTTTGATCGGTACGGTATCGTTTAATTAGGTGTGATTTTTTTATACAATTTGGGGGGTTCGATTCCCCGTTCAGACAGGCGATTATTCAAAAATCTTTGAATGCAGTTTAAATTGTTTTTAAAATCAAAATGATGTCTTCTTTCAGTAAAATGTTCTATCTACAATATTTAATGTACTTTCCCTCCATGTGGCATAGCTGTGGGACGCCCTGTATACGAGTAGATTAAGAAAGGCAAAATTAACATGTATTAGACACATAGTCATAACTTCATATGTATAAATGTACAGGCGGAATTTTTTCACTTCTTCCACTAGTTTAAAAAATTTAAGAGGAGAGGAATGTTATAACTATGTTAATTATATATTCTTTTAAAAACTTTTTGAAAACCCGGCACTGTAATATGTAATAATTTTTTCGATAACTGTACTACCTTCTAGAAAATAAAAATTGTATTACCTAACCACGTAAAAGAAGCAAGAGTAAAGCCCGCCGTTCGCATTTCTAACGTTACAAGTTTCCAGTCCCAGAAAGTCGACAGCAAGGAATAAATTATAGAAATTCGAGTGGTCGTAAGAGATGTGGGTCTGGTCACAACCTCACATTGGCTATCAGCCAATACGAACATGCTGAAAATAGAATGCGACACGTCTAACAGAATTATGTTGAACTCTGGGCTGCCCATCTTTACGAGGATCAGACACAATATTTTACATTAACCATTGGCACTGCTTCAGATTACTTAAACATAACCAAGATCCTACTAATATTATAAACGCGAAAGTTTGTAAGTATGGATGGATGCATGGATGTTTGTTACTCTTTCACGTAAAAACTACTAAATGGATTTTAATGAAACTTTACAATAATATAGCTTATACATCAGAATAACACATAGGCTACAATTTATAAAGATATATTGTATATTATCCAAAATATCTATCACCACGCGGGTGAAACCGCGGGGCGGATAGTAAAATAGAAAATCAATTGATTTCATCAATCATCGATATTATCCTGACGCTACAGTTTTTAGTTTATCGAATTAACTATTATCTGTAATCGTTCGAAACAGGCGCGTTCCCTGTGTTGTGGTGTAAGTGTAACCGTGAATTATCCTTAGATGTCCTTCTACTCTAGCTATATAATTTCATTAATATAGCGTTAAATCATAACATAGGTTCTGCTGTTCATGGTTCTAGTTGTTCCCATGTTGTCGTCGCGTTTTTTCTTTAAATGACTATCGTATCTTGTTGTTCTTATTGGATTCTATTGGTTCACGGCAGTCGCCTTGTTGTTTGCACATAACAAAAACAACACAATATTTTGGCGAGACGTTTTTTTATCGTTTAACGACTGTCGTGCTAGATGTTCCCATTATAACCACAATCTATCGTCGCAGCAAAAAGGAGTCGTGGAACACAAAATACACGACAAATAATCGTGTCGTCCTTTAAGTTTTATTTTGTATAGTTTAGACATGGAATTATTTCGTCCATGAATTTAGATAAGAAGTTGCCCTTTAAACTTTATTTTAGTATTTCTACCTAAACTTTACAAAATAAAACTATTAGGTACCTACAAAGGCATTAAAAAAAGTTTATTAAAAATTTCGTTGGGGATTTTTTGATACGTAGGTAACGTATCAATATCACGAAATTTTTGATATTTTCTTTGTTCAACGTAACAATAAGATAAAATAGTGTCGGCGATAGTGTGCCACTGGGTATCGCCTTAAGTGAACACTCACGTCACAACACAGTGGGAATGCAGCCTTATGGTGTGAACCATGCCCACATGTTCCAATATTGTAAGGTTGTACTGTTGTTCAACAGCCTGAAAAACGCGGAGCGACACGTGGACCAGCAGGCAAGGCTAATTGGGATACGCTGTCATGAGGAATTAGAGTACCTAGGCGTTTTGCGCACTCGACTTATGACCTTTATGGAACAGGGAAATTTGTAATGATGATAATCGATAAATGGCGTTAAACTCAAAATAATAGAAAAGTATTCAGAATGTTACTTTATGTCTGTTACGTACGGTACGTAACGGACATAAAAAATAGCGGATGGCTTTGTACTTAATTTAGTAGAGATAGCTATTAATTATTAATCTGAGCCTACAGTTAAGCCCCGATACTGTCGTCCGACTACTAGGTTGTGCTAATAAGTATAGGTAGTTATTCTGTGTCTCCCTCACAGCAGTCAACACTGGGGCGTTCAAACAATTTTTTTAAGAATCAGAATTTTATGCTTCATGGTACTTCTTGCTATCTGGCAACACGCTTATATACGTACATCTTGGCGGTAAAATACAAGAGCCGGCTTTTGTAGGGACTTACACGTGCCTTTGATAATCTATATATTATATCCAATACAATAATGCATGAAAATCGCGGCTTGCTTCACTCGCCATAATTTATATTTGTGCTTATTGCTACTATTTTTTAAACCATTTCCGACCCTTGGCGCCCAAAATGGTTACGGACGGATCGGACCTTGTACGTATCAATATTGACCACACGTCTTCAAAGGGGGCTGGGTATTAGTTGCATACGGGCGCTACATGTACTAGACCCGCCTCTGTTTGCGCAACTGATGGAGGTCTTATTTTTCAGGAAAGCGTCTAGTTCGTCCTCCTATAGCCGCTTGGTCTATTGCGAGTTCGCTTCTTGTCTTTGGCGATGCATTCTGTGGTAGAATCCGCCCATGACTTATGAATGTTATACTTAATCAGATTTATAAAGTCGATAATCTGTAGGCATCAGGGTATCATCAAATCTGCTGCATTCTTATCAATAAACAATGACAAGGCAAGCTCAAGACAATAGCCAGTCAGAGTAACATCCGTTTGTCCCAGGGGATTAGCATGGAATTTGATTAGACGTCCAGGCAGGCTGCCGACCATAATGCGTAACTACCTACGCACTAGACACTGCCTAGATTTGATAATCACATAAGTACCGTCTTCCTATGATATTCTCTGTACATCTTGGTTACCTGGAAGAAATCGTTTAAAGTGATATAGCCTCATTCAAAACGCCAATTCCATTGTTTCTATAGAAGTTTTTTATTTGGTAGTTACTGAATCTTCTATAAGGCCATGTAAAGGAATCTATAAGTCTTTAAATAGTAGTATGTAAGATTCCTGAAATTTCCTGTTATATAAATACCAAGCACTGAATATTTATACGTATAACAGGAAAATTTCAGGAGTAAGTTGTGAATTGTTTTGTTTTGCAGAATCAAAAAATTATGTAAGCACCGAGGTGCCAGATACAAATTATAGTATAATGTGGCTCGTACACATTGGTGTTCTTCAGTGGAGACCGCGACTCGGCAAACGTAGTGTAGGACGCCCTCTGGCCAGGTGGAATGACGACTTGCGAAACACTGCAGGCAGATGCTGGATGCGGCAAGCTGAAGACAGGGCGCTATGGCGCTCATTAGGGGAGGCCTATGTCCAGCAGTTGACTTTTATAGGTTGATGATGATGACACATTGGGCGTACACATGGTGCCTGGGCAACGTATAGAAACGTGCTTGGCGCATGTTGCTTGTTGGCGGCCGACTACCGTCGGTACATCAAAGGATCTTTGTGCGCTACGCAAACAGTGTTCTCACGTTGCCGTCTTATTTTATCATCATACTAATTTCTGCCTGCGGTCTCGCACGCATTGGTTAAACGGAAACTATGAAGGGCTCCGCAAATATTTATAAATCATGTTTTGATAGGCTAACTAAGAAGCCTAGAAAATAAACTAAGTTTTGAATGAATATTCATGTATATGTACATAGTAAGATTTTTAGAAGTTAGGATTTGGCAGTGGGGTTCGTTTCTTATCACCACGGAGGCGACCAAACTAGATATACCTCATGACAAAAATAATATCACATCATAAATACCAACAAGGTCCGTTTCAAACGGATATCAGAGTTCGATGTCCCGTAAAGATAAACCATTTTATTGAAACATATTATTTATCTTACTTACGATCCAATAAATATATGAAAGAAGAAATCAATTCAGAGTAGTATTTGGCTAAAGGCAATCATAAAAATAGCTACCTACTTTTTCTATCATTTTACCTAGATACTGGTATATAGAGCTACCTACTTGCCTTTAAAATTACAAAAGGAAAAACAAATACATTAGAACTAGTAGTATTTACAATTGAAATAGTTACTGCATACGGTTGCAAACAATCTAGAAGTAACTCAACTGTTCCATATAAATACTAATCGGAAGGGACCTCAAAACCATAATTATACGCTTGTTGCAATGCTGATGCGCTACGCCAGATAACCAGCTCTCGCGCATTGAAGAGATAGAGATAGAGAGAAAGAGAGACACATAGTCGAGGAGATACCTAACCAGAATTTTATGAGTTCATTTTCTTTTACAACAGTCTTTGTTTACTTTTCATTGGCTTTAAAATCAAATTTTCGCTCGCCTTACTAAAACAGTCTTTATTACCCAAAAATATCACAATGTTGTTTTAATGTCACTTGAAACAACAGCCCTATGCCATTAGGTGACCCCTTGTTACGAAGTTTGCTTATTATTTCAATTAAAATTCATTAAACAGCATATTCTGGCGCTGGCACACTCTATGAGTGCTTTTGGGTTGGCTACTATGACCTGAAAATTTCCCGCAACTTTACACCGCTAAATATTGACATTTATTGGTTTAATTATTGCAAGGCAGAGTTGCTGCTACGATTTTTATACACTGAACTTGATTTTTAATTAAGGATTAGGTAGATAGGTATGTCGTTAATTCAACTGAAGAATATTTATATAGCCTCTGGTTCACAATTCAGGAGTAAAAATGTTTCTGAAGGTCTATTCTGAAAACACAACGTCACTACAAAATTCGTAGTAGGTTTCGTACTACCTATTTTGTAATTCATCGAATTTGGGGCATCTATGGTTTAGTTTAGAGGCTATCGATACAGGGTGCCACGTAATGGGTGGACTAATCCGAAAGGTAGACGCTGTTTTCCCAGACATATCGGAGGGGTGGCATCTATTATGGTATCGTGCATGTAAAATACTACAATGATGAAGAAATACGACAATGATCTGTTTGTTCTATCGCTGCCGCTTTTATGAAAATGATTTGAATTTTGGCCACTGACATTACAAAATATTTTTCATGCGAAACTTCGCATTTCGTTTTTCAAAGTAGGCCTCCAGTAACGTGGTCTCTTCGTACGCGTACGTGATTTGATTACATTCACAACGTGCCAGTATTACCTAATAATATTATGTTAGGTATCTCTCTGCTATAGTATGGCATAAGTGGCATTATTGACCACATTACGAGTTCTCACAAAGGTAAGCCCTATGCTCAACAGGAAAGCTGGCTATTATAGAAGCTGCGAATCACATGGTCGGTTTCCCAGTAGGATAATTCTGATTCCATTGTTGTTTGATTGGTTATCGCCGAGTGTTGTTACTAAGCTAGTGGTTGGTAATAAGCTGACAAATAATCAAGATGGCCCAGAAGTATTTGTGAGGTAGGGAAGATCGAAGAGATTTGACACAAGATTTTATATGTATGTATATCTAAGTTTGAAACGACCTTCATAGCTTTTAGGGTCGTTTTAAAATGCCTTTTGATACTTCATATACAACCTTATTTACCATAGGACAAACATTTTGCGGCTAGAAAGCAATGCCAGCGCTGCTAAGTTTTTTTACCAAATTTTTAGTATGGTCTCCCACTTTATATTAATTATTTATTAATATTCATTTATTAAGGCACAAACATATTACTATATTCTTAAAGTTAACAGTATATACTTGATGTAAACATAGCTGTTTACATCAAGATGAAACTAATAGAATCATTAGTTTTTAAAAAAACACTATAACATTACAGACGCTAATTTGGAAAAAAGTAATAAAACAAACAAATAAAAATAGACAAATCTATATAGTAACTCAGACATATTACGGTTTAACTTTGTGTGTGCTTAGCTAGATATTTATTACAGCAAAAATAATATTTGTACTAAGCCTAAGTCAACGATCTAAGTATGATTACTAGTCAACTTTCACCTATGCGGTCTCGTAATGGGTCTACGAAAGTTCTACTTGACGTAGACCCTCTACGACGCTCTACGCCCTTGATCAAATAAAACAATTTTGTTTTCTTGATTTCATCGTACGATACATTGTATACAAAGTTATTATATTACACACAATACCCAGAAATAAAACCGTGTTATTATGGGTGATTTTGACCCGACTTTTCTTGCGAGAAAACAAAACTATCAAAACTTACCTTCCATTAAATCTTGCACATTTTACCACAAAGTCGAATCATTGAACAGCTATATGATTATAGACCAAAATCAATAAGAAAAAATAGTTTTTAGCCCTAGGGCATAGGGTCGCTTTATGGACAAGAGAAGTGAAATAGATTTAATTTGAACATACGAAGAGTATTACACGGAGTAATTAAATAATCGAATGGCGTAAAGGTCATGCCCATAATAAAATGCCTTTCTACCTGTATCGCCCCTAACGTTGGGAAAATATTTCGTATACGTACATGTTTTCAAGAGTTTTGGGTCTTTGGCATACCATACATTACTCGTGCCTTTGAAGGGTGAAATTCCACGGTTGGCATATTTTTAAAGAGGTTTTCAGTTCTACAAAGATGTGGACATAAGATCGAATTTTGATCGATGTTTTTCACCCAAATATGTACATATTATTCAAATGTCTGATGTTTAAATATTTTACTCTATCGTCATCGGAAATCACAGATGTTTTCATAACAAAAATCTACATCTATATGTCTTACGTTGGATTCGATTTTATAGAGTAATTAACCCTATAGGGAGTAAACACCGAAATCCTCTCTTGGGCTCCCCTACTACTAGTATAATTCTATAATTTTTCACGTTTAAACGTAGAGTAGCCAATACTTAGCATTGATAATGAGTGAATGATATGAAGAGAATATTATGTCAGCTAACTGAAATCGAAATACAATTGTTTCAACGCGAAGCAAGATTTTGTGTCTACTTAATTTCGCAGGGTTATAGTAGGCAATTTCGAATAATTTCACCTGTTGTTGTAGTGGCCGATTCGGCGGCGGTATAATAAGTTACTCTACAACTAAGTTCAGCTTTATCGAGTTCAAATGCTTTTAAACTCGGTTATATTTTATATGGATAAAAGTGTAAAATTTACCTATTGTGGGACATTACAGCTCATGGGCTTAGTAAACTGTTAAATCCGTCATAAATAAACGAAGATCAGCTTGAACTGGATTAACTTTATCGCACACATACGGCGTGATTTCAGCACTCGAAGTGTTAACTGTGTTTATCTTACATTAATCGCGTTTAATTTCAACGATGAAATTGGGCCTTTAAACATCAAAAACTTCGTTGAAAAAATATGTTTCCACCTAATATTTAATAGCTTATAATCATACAGTATGTAACTTATGTATGTAGGTACGTGTACAGGTTGCAAACTTCTTATCCGCTCATTAAAATTATTCCGAGGAAATAACTTCCAACTTGACACACCAGAAATTTAACAAAGTAGGACACACTGGATAATAAATTTAATTATAATCATTAAGGGATGTCTCGTGGATGTCTCTAAGTGCTTATAATTACATAATGATAATAATGTAATAATAATACGTATTTCAGTAGGTTATATGTGTCTTACCTACCTAATGTAAGGGTTGAGGGGGATTATGCCCAGAATAAAAAATGACCACTGGTAATTGGCCACTACGATAAATGATCACATGTGGCGTTTTACAGGGTAAGCAAAAATAGGTAAGCAAACAGTAGTTAAGATACATAATTATATGCTATTTTCAACCGACTTCAAAACAGGAGGAGGTTCTTAATTCAGCTGTATTTTTAATGTATGAATTACTCGATATCTCCACCATTTTTTGTTTTTTAATTTTCTTAAGCTTTTTATTAGAATTATAACATAAACTGCGATTATTTAATTTTTCTGAATTTCCGTGTAGAAAGGCTTTTTGCGTCTCATAAATTAAATACTAATTTATGAGACGCAAAAAGCCTTTCTCGAAATCTTTCATTTGAAGAAATATGGTTCTTGTCTATGGCAACGTCTTTAATCTTACTGTTTCACGTAAGTTTATTAAACACCCTTTTAAGTAGTAGGGTAGATATTATTACACTTTGATTGCTGAAATCACACGGTATGTGTTTTCTACAAGTGACTAATATGCGTAAATCCACAAAAGCGCAGCGGCTGAGAAAATACAGATCTGTGTGACTCAGCACAGCCGTAATATGTTTTTCTAACGAAACGCATGTGCGGCGCAACACAACCGCTGTGTAGAGCGGCAGCACGAATGGCTTAAGTTAAAAAAAAGATCGCCGCAGTCGAAGTGTAAGTACCTAGGCGTAGCTGTTGTTATAAACATTTGCCTCTTATTTGTTTAAATCAATTTCAACCTTATCTCCCTTAATTTACAGAATAGATACGATATCTTCGCTTTTCTACCCAAGGTCTTTATGCTAGGTAGTTATAAGTAATATCCAATTATCGATATTTGGCAAGGGGTTCTCGATATTTGCGAAAGCTTGCGAAGACAACGGTGACATTTGGTAAGAAACTAACTGAACTTCTACAAAACAATAGCCCTCCTCTGTTGGTAGTCTGATAAAATCTTATATCTTTTGAACCAACTTACAAAATGGACGAGGTTTGCAATCGGCAGTATGTTTTTAATGTTTAAGTTTACTTATTTACGTATACATAGATGGACTTAGGAATCTTAAAATATTGCTGACCTTATGAACTGAGTAAACCACGGTTTATCAAGTCCAACACTACCAGAATACATTTTTATTTGATGCGGCGACCAAATGAATTTGGCAAATAACCCAAAGGGTAGGGTAGTGGCCTTCCTTCAATCAAGTTTGAATCTCTGCGACGAAAATAGAGCCAATGATAAAAATAGAGCAAAGAAAAATATACCACTATAGGTTAGCATATTCGATCGGTATGTTTAGCAAAAATACTAACAGACAAAGAAAAAACAGACAAAAAATACTAAAGATAGGACTTTGAATATGTTCATATTCAAAGTCCTCTAAGTCCCTGTAATTAAAATATTGAAATATTGATCGTGGGACCCTTTATCTTTAGTATTTTTTGTCTGTTTTTTCTTAGTCTGTTAGTATTTTTTTGACATTAATTATTTAAGACTAGTCTGCAATGTTTTATTATTTTAATCCATTAATTAATATTTGTAATTTAAAAACAGAAATTTTAATATTATTTTTATTTTAAAATTAACATTAGCATGCCTATGTTAGGTAGAATATAACTGCACGTATGATAAATTTAAGACTTACATTGTTACATATATGTATTCTGAAAAATATACATCTATAATATTTAAAATCTTTAACCACGTAACTGTGTAGTAAGTCGAAAGGGGGTGATCCTGGTTCAGGATCAACTTAAAAATATTTTTTTTTTGTATTTTGTTTTTTTTATTTTAGCACGCTGTTAGTGTTACTTACACAACATAACTATAACAACGATTCGCAATCGATTATGATGACGTCCTTCGGTGCTCTTTCAAAATATCTTGCATGCAATACCATGACAGGTTCTATTAAATTAAATGGCATGTTTTTAAATAAAATATGGATGTATAAAATATGTCCAGTGAACACCCACTGGACGTTTCTATATACTTTCATGTAAACATACTTTCTTCCTTATCAGAAGAGAAATGTACCTCATTATTCATTACATTACTTATCTGATTGATACCTACTAACTATATATACTTACTAACATGGTTAGTACAGCGACATGGGTTTAACTCTACTGATTTACGTTTTCAATAATTGGTATAATAGGATTTACGTTATAATTAGTTTGATTGGTAGGATATTTGTCAAGTTTATTACTTCTCTACCTGCTCATGAATAATGTAATATTCTGATTAGATGAGAAATGAGACGGTATACGCAGAATATCTGTTATAACCTGCTGCGTATATACATATAGAAGGGATTTGTAAAAGACGTCATTGGTTATGCTGTCCTGTTCTTTTCGAATCCGATCTGAGTAGGACAGCATGACAAATTCGTTCCTTGTTAGGTTCACATCTATTATGACAAAAACCTTTCTGGATATTTTACGATGTTGATGTTTTGAGTGCTTGAGTGAAATGCCCCTTGGGGAGAGGCTTAATAACATTCTTATAACAAGAATAATTATTTGACGCCACATTAACGCATTAACTGTTTTGTGTTTTTAGAGGTGCTATCTGCATGGACAAACGCTTTGTTGCACTTATACCACATCAACCATGTACACCTTATGCACTATGTGTATTTTGAATATCTGTACAGTTCAAACTGGATGCAGAACTAAGTAACTTGCATACGGTCTACGCGGGCACGGGCGCTTATTGTATGAAATAAGTGATTCACCACGCGGCGGCAGAGCGATAAGTATTTAACTTGTGTACTGATAGATTTGATATTACTTTTGTGTTTCATGTTAATGTCTATGTTGTAGTTAATTTAATTTTGAGGTGTACAAAAAAGACATATTATAAAGTCAGTTAACTTAAAAACTGCGTCGTCCAAAGCCTAAATTATCATGTAAAAATAAGGTAGTCACGAGGACGTGCTATCACTTTCCGGATCATCGTTTGATTCGAAACAAAGGGATCAAAATTAAATAAATACGTAGAAACGTACCCACTTATCTCATTACCACCCTTCGCTTGAGTCCAAAGCAGCAGCAACGTCCTGAAAACCTTCCCCTCAATAAATCAAATGACGTAGCTAATCTCATAGATAAGAGCAATAAGGAGACATAAAGGTTAAAATAATAAGAAAATACCCTCTTCCCTGAGAGATATGGGATAATGCTCGCGAAAACACCCTTTTCAGGCCCTTACGTGACGTGTTTTCACAGCCAGCGGTTTCTTATCTCAATTAATATATTTGCGGAATGCGTGACGACACTAATTTTATTTGTTGGTTACGTCTATGTTTTTTCCTATTATTCAAAACAGATTTTAGTGAGTTTATTGATAATTTAATTGTTTTTTTTGATAATTTCATGTTAAATGATAATAATTAATAATTGACAGCATTGCAAAAAAGTTAGAGAAAACCATCCTACAGACAGTTTTGCTACTTTAGCAATTTTAAACGTAGGATATACATATTTTGACAAAATACAAAAATCTGACACTTTCTATACTTATAAAAATCTGTTTTACGAAATGCGATTTCGCGTATTTCGCATTTTTTAGTAGATGATTATGGTAATTGATTACAATTTGCCAGAATTGCAAACAAAGTTATAAAAAATCTACGTATCTACAGTTTCGGTACCTTAGCAATCATAAACATGGGTAGGTATCAGCGAAGCATCTTAAATAGTATATTTATATATATTATTGAATAGTATAGTGGTGGAATAAAAAACGGTATAAAAATCGTATATATTCCGTAAAACAAACTCTACCCAGCAGCGTCCCAGTTTACCCCGAAAATAAAATGTCAAATGAGGATAAACTGAACTGGACCCTGATAAGAATCAATGAAGCTACGAATATGAAATCGGTATGTGGGGTTTCATTCAAAAACTCTGGTTTAGTGTATGGCATTGAGCCAAATCTGAACTGGGTTATTGGATACAAGCAAGGTGTAAGGTCTGGACGCAAAATTGATGCTACAGGCGTTGAACAGGCAATTCAGGTTCAGTTCAGGTTCGAGGTAATTTCAGAATGAGAATTCTGGAAAGTTTGATAGTAAGAGTGAAGTAAGGTATCTTTTGATGGAGATTTATGAAGAGTATTGTGATTGGCCGTAGAATGACTACCTCAAATAATTGGCAATGCAGGGGCCAGGTCACTTGTGGAAAGTTACACGAAGTACAGAATTTTCCTGATATTGACATTATTAGTTTGGTTTGGTATATGTGGCATTCTTTCATTAAATAATTTCTAATTATGCGGTCCGAATTAGAACTAACTCTTAAAATTTTTACAAACAAACATTTACATGTTAAAAATGAAATGATAGATATATAGAAAACACTGTATTATACCACACAAAACAGAAAAAAATACAGAAATAAAAGTATAAAGGGCGGCCTTATCGCTGAGAGCGATCTCTTTCAGGCAACCTTCAAATGTTGTTCTTTTAAACATAACTCTTTTTTGCACACCATAAATTTAAACAAAAAATCATTATACATATGATATGAATGATATGAAACATAAAAGTACAATGGGCGGTATATCGTCCAGAGAAACAATTTTGACCCCTCCTAGGATTCAATGCACGCTAGAATTGGCGATGCGTAATAACTCAAACTCACACAGCTTTTTATGCTAAATTGACTTTGAACCAATATGCAATTTCCATATCAAATATTTTAGTATTGTGCATGAAAGCATAGAAAACTGTATTGATTCTATGTGTGAAATTTAATAGTTTTCAAAGTAAGATGATAAATAAAAAGTAAAATGAGAAAATAAACATATAAAGTAAGATGATAGATTTTTAATGTAAGATAGACATGTCATGTCTATCTTACATATTATGAAAACATATAATTAAGTTTACGTTACCGCCTAATGATAAGAGCGAATAAGGTGTTTAATGTAGAGAGGGGAGGCCTACGTCCAGCAGTGGACTGGTAAATACTGTTGATGATGATATTTGAGTCTGATGATTGACCCATAATGATGAATTACCCAACGCTTTCCCGTTCTATCAGAACAAATAGGTATTCTAAAACCGCTGATCTACGGTTTTAGAATACCTATTCGTTCTGATACTGACTGGATCTGATATTGTGCTCATGTGAAAAGAGAAAGCGGAGTAGTCACGAAATTGCGAAGCCTCTGCTTACACAAAACTGGATCCATCTGGTTGATTACGGTTCGCCGTTTGAGGAACCAAAACAATAGAATGCGAAACAAGCCGCATAGCGTGTCTAAACGTAACCTTGGTTAGTGAAGTTTAAACCTAACCTAGAATAGTGACACGATGGTTCACATGTAATTATAAGAATAGATAATATCACAAATATTATAATCTAGTATCTGCCCGCGACTTCGATTCGTCCAAACATCTACACATCCAAACTAGTGTCATGCGAAATTTTGGCTGGATGGATTTGTTACTTTTTCAGACCAATACTTGTGAAAGGATCCGGCTGAAATTTTACATAGATTTCGACCTGGAATAATAACAAACTTTTCATGCCATGGATCAGTTTCATAGGAATAAACTTTGAACGTTTCCATAGAAACAACGTGTTCTTAAGGGTTAAAACAAGGAGGAAAAGTTCTCCCGAGATCAAGATAATTATGAAGCTTACAATAACAAATTATCAATTTCTTGATTTGTTTTCTTTGTATATTTTACTATGGCTGTACCTATATCTTTCCGAATAAATATATTTTCATTTAATTTTAAATACTTTTTTAAGAGGGTTACCTATGTGTGAAGGCATAAATCACAACTAGTATTATATTTACACATCACAGATTATATAGACTTACACCAATTTCCTAATAATCTAAGGTATCAGAAGGGTTGGTGAGTCCTACCCGTTATGACCTACGGAGCTGAGACGTGGACACTCACGATAGGGCTGGTCCACCAGTTCAAAGTCGCTCAGCGAGCTATGGAAAGAGCTATGCTCGGAGTTTCTCTGAAGGATAGGATTCGCAACGAATACATCCGACAGAGAACCAAAGTTATCGACATAGCTCTGAGAATTAGCAAGCTGAAGTGGCAGTGGGCCGGCCATATCTCGCGAAGAACCGACGGCCGCTGGGGCAAACGTGTTCTTGAGTGGAGACCACGACTCGGTAAACGTAGTGTAGGACGCCCTCCGACCAGGTGGGATGACGACCTGCGAAAGACTGCAGGTAGATGCTGGATACGTCAAGCTGAAGACTGGGCGCTATGGCGCTCATTGGGGGAGGCCTATATCCAGCAGTGGACTAATATAGGCTGATGATGATGATGATGATGAGAAGGGTTATTGACTAAAATAGTGAAAACGTTGTTATAATACATACTTTAAAAAAAAATTGTCTTGTCACCGTATCTTCTAAGTTAGCGTATGCATAAATGTGAAAATTTGGAGTAAAGTAAAGTAAAGTAAGTAAAGTAAAAAATCATTTATTTCTTTAGGCTTACAAAATAAACACTTAGGAGGTGTATTAGGGTGTATATATATTTGAGCACTGTACTTTGCTTGACACATAATAATTACTTTTTACTTTATTACTCTGATCCAGGCAAAAGTATTACTCGTTCTCAATTATATCTTACTCCAATAAGTTTAATGCTAAGTACGTGCTCATTAGCCCAATTATACGGAATGTCGGCCATCACGTGCTCACCCCATTGTAATAATCAGTAAGCAGATGCCATTAGGACAATGTGTGGTTTATCAATCCCGTGCACGACTTGATTGCTGTTGTAACCGACCGAATGTTCAGTTGGATAATGTGCAATATGTTAATGTGGTTTTCGGTTTTGATAAACGTTGATTGTTTGTCTGTTATTTGGGTTTGACATTCATAATGTTAACCCTGGGCCTGGGACGATGTTAAATCATCCCTGGTCAAATCCAAAAAGCACACACAATGAGCCGTGATACTTAGACACAGTTAGACAGTTGAAATTTCCACAGTTGATGTCTGTTGCTGTGCGCTATAAGCAACAAATACTAAAAAACAACATTAAATAAATATTAAAGAGACCCATGTAATTTTTTTGCCATCATCAGATCAGCTCTATGTAGTATAATTTATGGAGAAGTAGAGATAACAGAAACAAAAACAGACAAAATTATAATTATGTTATAAATTATAATTTTATCTGTTTTTGTTATCTCTACTTCTCCATAAAACCCCTTATGGTGTTCATAAATAATAATAATTAAGTGTGTAAATAGTAAATTACGACATCAAGTGTATCAACATGTACCTACGGTGAAATAAATCGAATTAAGTAATAGGCAAAAAGAAAGTGAATGTAGGTTAAGTGTGGGGGAAATGTTTAAAAACACTAGACTATGGCTGTAGGTACAGGGTACACAGATGAGATGACCGAACAGTTTCATTAAGTACGTGCTTACCTACCTAGGTAATAAATTCCTTCGTTCATCAGCCCTGCCTCCTACAAACTGTAATACCATCTGCGGCATCCATTGTCCACATCTAGAACGCACTCGACGCTGTCCTGAATTTAAGCTGACGGCATGAACGTGGTAAAGTATGGCGTCGTGAGGGGCGGCAATGCTTGAACTAAGCGATACGTACATTGTTCACTGGATTTCGTGTACGTGGTGAATTCACGGTACATTTGTTACTGATATCGGATAGAGGTTGGCTAGGGGTCTTTGTTTGTTACAGTTGTCAGTGGAACCTCGCCACCGCGCCGTAAACTCTAGAGATACCTAATGCTATATCGTGCCTCGTTCAGGAGGGGAGATCTTCAAAATACACCGCTTGGTCACGGGGGCTGGAACATTCATAATTCTCCATATTTTTCGGGTTTTTAAATATAAAATAAATCCGTGGACGTAGTATGACATGGTATGACGCAAGTCGGTATGACTTATACACACAGACACAGAAAGTTGCAAATGTGATAACCGCGTTTGTCTTGATTAAATTAATTTTATTAACAGTTTCCATTGCACTTCCCTAGCTCGCGCGCTCGCATCCGAGTTAGTTATAAGCTGGCATTGATTGCGTTACTTAATACCTAGTTGAGTATGCAAAAGCGTCATCAGCCTATAGCAGTCCACAGCTGGACACAGGCCTCCCCCAATGAGCGCCATAGCACCCTGTCTTCAGTTTGCCGCAACCAGCATCTGCAGTCTTTCGCAGGTCGTCATCCCACCTGGTCGGAGGGCGTCCTTCTCTACGTTTACCGAGTCGTGGTCTCCACTCAAGAACACGTTTTCCCCAGCGGCCGTCGGTTCTTCGCGAGATATGGCTGGCTCACTGCCACTTCAGCTTGCTAATTCTTGGTTCTCTGTCGGATGTACATAGGTATTCGTTAAGAATCCTATCCTTCAGAGAAACTCCGAGCAAAGCTCTTTCCATAGCTCGCTGAGCGACTTTGAACTGTTGGACCAGCCCTATCGTAAGTGTCCACGTCTCAGCTTCCTAGGTCATAACGAGTTGAAAACGTTCGTTTATAAGCATTGCGGTATGGATGACGTGAAGACTTGACGTATTTTCCCAAATGCTGATATTATTCTTTCGGATATACAGGAACATAGAAGCTGTATAAAGGCCAAAGAACCAAAGAGTAATATATAATGTATACTGTATCCATCCAGAATGTAGAATGTTTGTAAACAGAGCCACTGACATTTCAATCAGCTGATGTAGGGGTGAAAAAAATTTTTTTATTTAGGTTATCTCGTGCGTGTGATGGTGTATTCGTTAGTAATGTTTATTTTCCCCAAGGGAGTAATGAGTTTGAATTTTAAACTTCAAAATTATGTATGGAAATGTTGACATAAGAGTCTCGCAATTACAGAAATGGAAAACTCCATGTTTATTGACATTAATAACACTCATTCTCAATTATCAAGCAAAAACAATACCTCTTCAAATATTTTTTCACCTGTGCCAACTCAATTAAATGTAAATAAGTGCTTGTTTAAACAATTTTCCTTGAAGCACTAAACATTATTGATCAAATTGGAAGAATTCATAACTTTTGGACAGATTGTCGCTAAGCAAATATGCAGCGTGAAATGAAACGTCAAATAATCCGGCTAAATTAAAATAATACTCTCTCTATGAAATATGTATGGTCATAGTGCTATCCTTGATTCGAAATAGTAGTTAAAAAGTAACCAACTGTTTGCAACACGGGACGTCAAAACTGAGATTCGTTAGGGATGGCACTGTTACAAATACAAAAAATCTCTAGCGATTTTAATCTTTGTTTTTGACCACATAATGTCGATTTGTAAATTGAAATAATTAGATTTTGCATATAATTGACGTCAGGATTATAAAAAGTAATAAATCTAATAGAATGTATATGTGAAATCATTGGAATTCTATTAGGCCTGCATCATTTCGTGGTGATAACCCTAAAAATCAGCTGTTTTCTAATGTTTACAAACATTCTACATTCTAGATGGACACAGTATAGGTTCTTGCGTAAAAAGACATTCCAACGAATCTTAATTGGATTTAAAGTTACTCTCGCAATCAATCATTCCAGTAATTAGGTAATCCATCTAGGTACTTACCTACCCATCTCATACATGACGTACTAATGGATAAACGAAGTTTCTGTGACGCAACGTGTTTTATTTTGAGCAAAAATTCAAGCATATAAACTCAATTTATTCTGATTTGGAGCAGAAAACGTGCTTATTGTGGGTTTTCGAATTTCTACCAGGCTTTTGTATTTTAAGGGTCGGTTTTAATAACGTAATTACCTAAACAGCAATTTGCAGATGTGCTAGCTAATGATACAACGTTCCTTCGGGTTATTTCATGATTGGTAACTAACCAAAACCAATATGAAATAATTTGGTATTGGTACACACGAATACGAAAATTGCTGCGTATTGGCAATATCAATCGCAATAAATATTACGTGCTTAACTAGGTACTTACTTAATTAGTCTTGATGGACACTGCCCAGTCAACCCGCCAGTCAGGGGCGCGCTTCAGATAGACATGTGTATCTTGGGCCATGTACCTAAGTGTTCAGCTTGTCTTTTTAAAAAAAACAGTGTAAAGATGTTAATTAATTAAAAAGGTTTAAAACTCTACATAGGTAACTGAACGGGGAATGGCTCTTAAATAAACAATGGCTGGCCTGGGTTTTTAACAAAACCACGAGATGTTAATTGAACCCTAAAAGTTAGTCATGCATTGAGGGGAATTCTTTTTCTTTTGTGTTTTAAATCCTGTTAGTAACTGTTCAGACAGTGTTACACGATATATTACGATCCCTCAGTTATAGGTATAAGGTTGGATTAGTGTGAAACCAAATCCATTGGTCGATAGGTGTGGAACAATATTTATAAAAAAAAACTTAATGGATTTAAACAGTTGATTATAGTGGAAAAGGACCTATATTATAGGCCCCTAAGACGTAGAGCTTTGCTATGTGAACTTAAAGACTCGCGCATCTTTGCTATCTCGCCCATAAATGGGCGTATTGCGCGTATTGGCGCATGGACTAGGTTCTCTAACTTGTGACCAACGAAGATGAATATGCAATATACCTACAGGAAATCACATCGCAGAATGCTGCACATATATCATCAGGCGTATCAAAAAATTGTTTGTATCTCACTATGAATTGCAGTGTATTCCAGGTCAGGCGTCGGCCGCATTCGTCTTTTTATATTTCATAGGTACCTTTCCTATGTACCTACTGTGCAATGTAGCAAAAATAATTACAAACAAAATTACAATTAAGAATATAAAAGAAACAAATTAGTATTCTAAGTATATTTTAAACTGTTAAGCTACCTGCAGATTGTTACAAACAATCTAGGAAGCTAACCGGATGCATCAGCTCCATCACCCGTTCATTTAATTCACACATTTTACGACACAGTAAGAATCATTACAAAGTTAATCCCTAAGAGCTTTAAATTACAACCACTGAACACCCTTAGCTAAATGAAGAGTGAGGTAAAGTACTTAACTAAGTAAAAAGTAAAGCTCATAAAATAAAATTAACGGTAGGTAACCAGCTAACTTACTTTAAGCACCTACCTACTTCCATTATAGCTAAGTAGAAATGCAACATTTCTGTCCAAATTAGCTTAGCACACAAAGACAGTAGGGAAACAGGAGAAATGAATAGTAAACGCGTCTTATGTGCGAGTAGGACGCCCTTCGGCCAGGTGAGATGACGACTTGCGAAAGACAGATGCTGGATGCGGCAAGCTGATGGTGCTAATTAGGGGAGGCCTATATTATGTCTAACAGTGGACTAATTATAGGTTGGTGATGATGATGATGATGATGAGTGTTGTGCACTTATTACAGAAAAGAACGCAATTTTGACTTGATACTAATGAAAAGTAAAAGTAAATATTTATTGCAGAAAATAAAACAAAATAATAAACAATAAGCTTAAACCTAAAACACACGAAAGGTCATTTTGCACATAATTTGCTGAGATATATATTCAACAGTGACTATATCGGTTTCCTCATTAGGCTGGGCCTGTATCGAGAAAGCCAGACAAAACATTTATAAATGTGTCATAAATGACTTTGTAATCAAAAACATAAAACCTACAATAACAAGTTTTATCTATAATAGGAATCCATATAGGTCACTTATTTAACTTAGTAGGCAGGCACTTAATTTGTTGCAAAATGTAAGAATTTTCCTGTTCATGCTTATGGTATTTATTATGATCGATAGATTAAGTCCTGAACTTTACCATATATCAATTTCAAAGTTAAATATTCAGTAGTTTAGACGATATGGACATCCGGCGGAGTTGAAAATTAGCAGTTTGAGGTATTATACACTCTTAATGGCTGCTACGATAAATAATAAAGCAGGGCATGCAGTCTCGACATACTTAGATAGCGACCGATATCAGCAAAGTCTTACCTACTGGTCACATGATTTTGATTATCTCCACAAGAATCCAGATTCAATAGAAGCACACAACATCATGTACTTACGATAAAATAAAGTCAACCGAATTCTAACAGACACCTTCTACTAAACTTGATATACTTACCATAGGAACTATCGAGTTTGAGTTAGTGGCGATTCGCCATCGTAGTGATTCGTCATTTTATCGCAAATGTACCGAGTGATTTTTACAATTTCTGCGAATATCATTGCGAGCTAATTTGACAGCCTGCTAAGTATGTGGCGATTGGTTGGTATTATTTATCTATTTTAATAAAATTTCGGTTATATATAATTATAGTTATATATAATGGGTTCAAAGCTTCATTTACGAATCCGCACGTTATAATTACCTACGCTTTTTTGATAAACTTATGACGTCTGAAGTTACTAATTAGCACGGTTTTTTGGTAGTTCCCAGACTTTTGTTTAGTAAAAATATCGATAGGTACAAGCAAATACTTTTTTATATATACATGATCATCATCATGATATCAGGTCTTGACCTGATATCATTAAAGATATGTAGGAGCCGGTTGACTTTTTTTTACTTTTTAAATTATTACTTTCTTTCACTATTCAATTTGTATTTGTTTGTATTGTATACAGTTTCAGCTGTACATAATTATATTGACATTATGTTTATTTATTTTTACAATCTTAGGAAAACTTACAGCTAGATAAAGATTAGATACAAGAATATTTAACTTAAGGCCAATTAGAAGTTTCCACAAATAATTTGAAAAAAAAAGCATTATATTATTAAGTTAAAAGAAAGAAAAAATGTCTTTAAATGAATCACTTAAGAATTCTTTATGGCCCATATCTATATATATAAAAGAAAGTCGTGTTTGTTACAACACATATAACTCGAGAACGGCTGGACCGATTTAGCTGAAAATTGGTGGAGAGGTAGCTTAGAACCAGGAGTCTAACATAGGATACTTTTTATCATTTAAACTATTTGACACATAGATTTCCACGGGGGCGAAGCCGCGGGGCACAGCTAGTTAATAATAGATTGCACGAACAGCCCTATTCTGCAGCACAAATATTTTGTCAATTATCTGCAACGTTTGCCCAAAGCAGTATGCCACAAGACATATCTAATAGGTACTACCTATAGAAGTAGCTGAAATAGATTAGACTAGAAGTACCTATCAATAATAAAATATACAAGTATAAACAAAGTCGTATCTATCATCTGCACGGTGTCATGTAAGTGACCTATGCACAATGATAACATTGGAGATTCACTGACACTTGTTATTAGTTATTACCTATTTATAATTTACTGGGGGCAAATTATGTTAACCAGTCGGTATACTATGTATGATACTGGTATCGTCGCAGAATCGTCCATAGATTAATGAAACTCTAGAATACTCTAGCTAGATAGTGTATTCCGTGCTATTTGCATGGTGTGATTGGAAGAATGGTTGCATTCAACATTGACACTTTTCACACACGTCCTCCATCTGTAGTTTTTTTTTGTCAAGGGTATGCCAAAATGTGTCATTTTGAAACGATACCATCTAGCAAGAAGTTGAAGTTGAGACTATTGTGAAGTTGAAGTGATTTATTTAGTGGAATTAGGTATGTAGTCTAAGTCCCTGGTCCATGTTTACATTTTATATACGTAATCGACTAATCTGTAGTAATTATAAGTAGTTGTCGTTTAACATTGCTTTAGTAGTCTTGACAGTTCTTATTGACTTGGTGGACACGACACAGCGTAGTGCAGAGATGATTTTGTGGGGCTTTTTGTTCGTGGTGGTTTTTGCCGGCTCGGTTTATTCGGAAGGGGGTAAGCCTTTATGAGATAATTAATTTTGATTAAGATTTACCAATTTTTTTAACCGAGTTCAAAACTGGAGAAGTTTCTATGTTTGACTGGAGGTATGTTATTTTTTTTTATGTAGTATGTCCGTTGAACAACTTGCGCGATTTTGTTACATAATTTTTCGCGTAGGTACCTTTCGTTTTATTTGCAATATCCACGACTACCCTCAATTCTTCTTCAGATACAGGAATGTCCAAGTTCACAATACTAAAACGTTGAATTTTCCATTAATTATGGGCCGAATTATTTTGAATATGAGTGGACCATAAAAATCCCTGGGTAATTAGTATTTGTCCCACAAAACTTACATTACATAAGGAATTTAAAGTCAGTTTTGAGTTTTTTCAAAACAATCTCATTATTAGGTATGTCTTGAGAGTAGATATCTCAATTTTGTGAGTATAATATCTAGTTATAGAAGAATAGATGCTTAGGTTAGTTGTAGAAGAGTTGTTACTTGCTCCAAGTTCACGGACCTACTGTTAAAACTCAAATTACCTACATTTAAATTAACAATGTGAGATGCATCTTAATGCTCGGACAAGATCGGTTTTATGTAGCTTACAAAATCAAATCGACTTAGTGCTCTTTGACACGACGAGATAATAATGCTCTTCTGTTTACCTATTATACAATTCTGCCTGACACTTCGCACGCGTGTTTCTATGGAAACGTTTATGTAAGTATAAGTTATTTCTAACTCATGGGAACTGATTTATGTGATAAAAAGTAGCCTATGTTTTATTCCAGGTCTAGAACTACCTGTACGCAAAAATCAGATCGGTCTGTTCAGTAGTTTTGGGGGGAAGAAATAACAAATTTTCGCATTTATAATATTAGTGTCATTATATAAAATAGGAAATAAACATAATGACAGTACCATGTCAATATATTTATGAAAACTTGTTGTACACTCATAAAAACATAAATCGATTCATTAAAAAAAGCGATATACATAATTTAAATACTAGAAATAAGAATAAACTCGCTGTTCCCACAACTAGACTACATAAGATAAGTGCATCTTTTAAAGGGCAATGTATACGCTTCTACAACAAAACTCCAAGTGAGTTGCAAAAATTATCAATAAATAAATTTAAAAAAATGGTGAAGCATATTCTTTGTAAAAAGGCTTATTACAAAATATCAGATTATCTAGAAGATAAAAAAGCTTGGAACGAGTTTTGCTCCAACTCAAAATCTAACAACTTACACATAAGCAAATCATATGTACTAGACACATAAGTTATGAACATACTAGTGGTTTCTTCTCACTTCTTCCACTGGTAGACAAAAAATTGAAGTGAACATCAATATAATAATGAATAGTATAAAATATGACTTGTCTAAGTGCTTATTTGTAAGCCTAAAGAAATAAACTTTCATTTCATTTCATTTCATTAAGATTACTTAATGCAAAGAAACTTTGGTACAGCCAAAAATACTTTGCACTAAGTAACATATTATTATCTGCATCCTGAATCTCTTTCTACGATCTTTTCTAGTGCATATGCTATTCAGCCTAAATGCCAAAGCGAGCCAAGGCTTAGCTCGGATATATAACCAAAATGCAAAAATACCACCAAACAAAATTTCTTAGATTTTATGTAATACAAACGATTCATTAACAAGAAAATCAGAACCAAGAGTGCTCGGTTCTTTGTCTCCGCAATAAACTTCGATAACCCCCGGCACCTCGAGACTTGATTTATTTAGCGCACCTACGTTTAAATTACTTATCACAAGTTCTAGAGTCCACAGTATTGAATATTTATGACCACCCTTTCTCTGATCAATTTATTAACTCCTGCCTTGCTTTCTGTTGATAAGATGGAGTTTCTGTCATTATTATTCAATGTGTAGGTACTAAGATTATGTTTTATCAAAGGTTTTACGGATGACGGTTGTGCCTAATATACATACAATACGTACTTATCTAAAAAATAAATTCAAAATTAATTTTATTTCATAAAATTATAAAGAAAAAAGACTGCAGGTAGATGCTGGATGCGTCAAGCTGAGGACAGCACGCTATGGTGCTCATTGGGAGAGGCCTATGTCCAGCAATGATAAAATAATGAATAAACTTATATCTGCTCACGGCATCCGCGTTGTTTCTATGGAAACGTTTAAAGGTTATTTCTAACTCATGGGATTATTAATTATGGGATAGAAAGTATGTTTTATTCTAGGTCTAGAACCACCTTACAGGTGAAATGGAATAAAACATTATAAAGCTTGGAATAAAACATATCGTTAACATAACGCAAGCGAAATTTTAAACGGGGCCTTACCCTGTGGTTTATATGTCTCAGGTACCTCGTTCAGCCCGATCCATTCTGAGTTTTTGCGTGAATAAGTAACAAACATCCACTCATACATTCATCCATCCATCTTTATATCCAAAATTGTTATATTGTACCTTAGAACTATACATAAGAGTTCTGTACGTCCGCGAGTCTCGAAAAATATCTCTCTTTTGTTTTTGTCTTTGCGTGGTACGTGTTTTTTAGTTTATTGTTAAAATACGGGACTGACATAGTCATTAAAATGACTCAAAGTCCCTAAAATATAATAAAAAACAAAAGAAAAAAGTAAGTAATATAAAGTACCTGGTACCTAAACTATCTTTTTATAAATTTCAGAGCCTTTACTAACGCCATGTTCGGTAAAAGACATCGACTGCCTCAGCAAAGGTACGGAAAAATTCCTAGAGAAGACAGCTGCTGGGATACCTGACTACGACATAAGAGCCATAGATCCTTTCATTGTACCTTCATTAGAATTCGACGTGGACTCAAATATGGGACTGAAGTTTAAATTCACGAACCTGAATGTCACTGGGTTGAAGAATCAAAAGATTTCAGGGTTTGAGTAAGTATTAACTATCTGAGGACAGTAATAACGTGACCCAGACTTAAGGTAGGTGCGAACACCTAAACACCCGTACAAAAGTACTTGCCGATTCATTTCGAAACTATACCCTTGATTTTATGTTTGCTTCATTTTAGTTTATCAAAAAACATAAGCGATACTAATAAAATCGCTTGAAAATGAATTGAAATGAAATTAACGATAGCTTAGGTGTTGACGTCATAAAAATCTAGGTAGAAAACGGTAGAGATATGTAAGGTAGGTTAAAGTCCTACAACCTTATGCAATGAATCATGAACGATATATTTATTTTGCCTTTAACATTGAATATTAATGAACTTGAACGCAATAAAACCTACTGCACTTATTAAATACAAGTTCTCGTCAGCCTACGCCCTTGAGGTTTAGGTTATTGAACAAAGCAGGAGCAAAACCTACCGGAAATTGAACTGAGCATCTTTTGCTTATTTTATTTAGAATGTAGCTTTCTGGAAAATATTACCGATTTCCGCGTATCTTTGAATCAACATTGAATATTTTAGTAGTATTCTTTCAAGATAGAAAACATGCAGTGGAGGAAGCTAAATAATTAGAAAAGTTTGCAACTAAAAGTAGGCATGCTTTGGAAAGTTGCTGGATAAATTTTTCAACTCTGCCATACTAGGAAACTTCATATAACCAATTAGTACCTCATACAGAGGAAAGTTTTCCAGGCTTGAGCCTACAAACCGCAGCAAAAATACTGTTTAGCAAGATTCTATGAATTTAAAAGCAGTGAGATTAAATAAACAGCAGTTTCACAGACAAAAGCTCCGCTCAGTGGATCCGTTCGTGAATATTTGATGCTACAATTCATCAGGATTTCTTCATGCGCTCTACATAAGCTTTGTTAGTTTTATTTTGAAAGCCGACGTGTTCTTTGTTTTTTCAGATGGCCTGCTTCAGTCTATCTAGAACAGTTTTATTGATCTTTCTGTTATACGACTTGTTTGATTCTCGTGACGAATGAAATATAAAACTTCTTAATCCGTGTGCTTCCAGAATGAACACAGACGCCAAGAGTGTGCTTTTACAGACCAAAGCTAACATACATGTTGTCGGCGACATCATAATTAAACTGACTAAGGATTCTAAGGAGTTTTCTGGTGTTTATACTGCTGATGCAAGTGAGTACCTATTGTTTTGGTCCATGTTTCGCTGTTTAAACTTTTTATCATATCCAAACATTTCATTCACATAATATGTACCTAAATAATATAGTTATTATATTAATTAAATATAATCAATATACCTAATCGGTTTAAAATAATTCAGTTATTTAACGTGAAAGTTTTAAAGTTACGTCAAATATTTTATGATTGAAATAGAAGGGCTTCAATTTCAATAATAAAATATTTTACGTGCCGTATCACTCCGTTTTAAGTATTTTGCTCACTCAAAATTGTGTGACGAGTAAATTAGAACATATTTTCAGGTGTCCTGAACTCGGCTCGATATACCTACGCTATCAAGAAGGACGACAAAGGCGTAGACCACTACGAAGTAGGCCCCGAAACAATTGCATGCGAAGTTGTTACCGAACCAATTGTGATTCTGGACGTTCCTCTGCATGATGCTTTAAGCACCGGTAATAGAATATTTCTTATTAGTAACTGACTAAACTCGAGCCGTTTGTTGAACGATCTAAAGCTAGGTAGGTACTAGGGTACCAAAAGCTACCCTAGTAATTTTTTATCTTCATTTTCGTCAATTGCTTACCTTCCTACAACAGCTTGGTACCTGATTATTTTTCTGTGCCGTGGACTGAGAATACTTTATTCTCAGTTTACGCTCTGTGCACAGAAATACATAGTAGGGTAGATAGTAGGTAGTAACACAAGCTCAAAGTGACATTTATAAAGTAGGTAGGTCCTGTCACCTGTCAATAGATTTCCAAA
Source organism: Eupithecia dodoneata (assembly GCA_947044415.1). Lineage (NCBI taxonomy): Eukaryota > Metazoa > Arthropoda > Insecta > Lepidoptera > Geometridae > Eupithecia > Eupithecia dodoneata. Next base: position 7,864,569 of record OX345665.1, read on the forward strand.
GACTACGAAAATAGGTTACGTAAAAAGTTAGCTAAGAAGGATAAACCTACCCCGTAGCTATGTTGATCTGTTCCGAAACTTGACTGGTACAGCCGGAAATGTGATATTACGAGAATCAGTTTTAGAATTCAATCATGCACCGGAACTTCTATTTCCTTTGTCTATCCATTCGTCCGTGACGAAATTATTTCCGTATTTTTCGGAGGAATGTGTATTAAATTCGGGAATGTAAGATTCCCAGCCTACTAAATCAAATCTTAGGGAATTCTATTGTTACGGAACATGGGGCAGATATTTCATTTATGTAGACGATGCCAAACTCTGTAGACGATATTTGATCAAGATTTTTAATATCGGAACAATATAAGATGTTCTCATAAGTGTAATTTATATGTCCTTGTTCACAGATGAAGTTGCAAAAACTAGATTGCCTGAATATACTGCCAATGCTGTTAAGCTCCGGAAGAAAGCCATCTGCAATATCGTAAAGCTAGGTTACGCAAATGTTGTCCACAACCTTAGAGCTTCAGCTAAAATATTACCAAAAACTACCTTTTTCACAGATGTTTGAACGTAAATAAAATCTTAATTTTAATATTTTTTGCTTTTTAGATATTTCTTCAGCCTACTCCACCCGTTTTAGTTAATCAATATCAAGTATTTTTAATAATTGGTTATCTATAATTACAGACTACAGACCAGTCTATAATAAATTAAGAAAGCTTATGGTATATGCGAAAACCAATCAGGGTTTTAGGTATTAGAGAGTTTTCACTAAGTACGAGAAACACAGAAGACCCAATTTTTTATCGAGATTAGATTTGAATGCTGTCGCGGGACACAAATGCCAATCCCTCTTATTTTTTATAATAAGTTGAAAAAGCCACATTAGGCCTGAAGAATTTTTTATCGCAAGACCCTCGTAAAAAGTCTAATTTATTCCATACGAGGATAACCTGGCGTCAGGAGAGATTAATGAGTTGATTTTATTGCCCGTTAAATAATCATCGGTGTTGAAATGCTTATTTCGTTTTGTAACTTTGAATCTAGAAACATGCGCAACGTTTCCTACTTTTACTAAAGAATTAAGATAGCTAAATAAAAGTAAACAATGGATAACCTACAAGATGTTTTAGTTAATGTTGTTAGGTGTCAGTTTAATAATTTGCCAGTCTTTGTCTTATAATCATTTCATCATTAGCTTGTACAGTTCATTGCTGAACAAAGGCCTCCCCCAAACGAAGTCACGAATAGCGGTCCCTGAACCGCCTCCATCCATCGACTCCATGCGACCGCTACAATGTCGTTGGTCCAACTAAAAACCGACCTCGAATCCCTTAGGTTCAAACTGTTTTTTTTTTATATTTTGCGGCAATGACATTTTAAGGGTTCTCGATCATTCTTTATACATCCATTATGTAAAATAATCATCCGAATCGATCAATAATTGACGGACATACATAAAAAACATAAATATACAGTCGACATAGGACCTCCTCCTTTTTTCGAATTAAGGTAAGAGACAAAAAATCACAATACTTTTTTGTATGAGGACTTACATCTTGATTGCCAAATTAAATTTATATGCAGGTAATGATATCTATAGGTACTACGTTACCATAATATACCTACTGATGTAGTTGCTTCTTTTATACCTATAGTAAGTTAGGTACTTACCTACAGTTCAAACCTTGAAAGTTGAGTTCCAGAATGCAGTTAAACTTTATAAAAAAAAACGTCTTGATCCAGTCATGCAAGAGTTTTCTCAAATATCAAGAATTGCGAGTAAGTTCATTGACATGGCTAAAATAAGATTGCTGCTCGGAGACCTAAACAAATACACGAGGTTAAAATTGCTAAGCTAACTCATCAGGAAGGTGCTATAGATAGTACTTATAGATACTAAATATCAGTCATGCCTGTATGAATATCCTTGACGATACAGACACTTGTATAATAACAAGACTTCCAGGTAATGTGACGTTCTAAGTGAGATAATATCACCATCATCAGCCCGTATTCGTCCACTACTGAACATAGACCTCCCTTAAACGACGACGCGGTGAATAGCGGTCTTGAGCTGCCTCCATCGATTAACTACCGGCGACCGCTATTATATCGTTGGTCCAGCGGGAGCTCCGTGCATGATATAACTAAAAAACAACACATCTTGTTTGTGAGCTCATCCTACCACATGCTATTTTTTAACCGGTTTGACCATCCAAACAAAACAACAAATTAGGTAGTACCAACTACCAAAAGTCAAGGTCGCTAAAACCAGAATGGATGACCTAGCACTAGTTCCTCCATTTCTTAGATTGATAGGATCGATAATAAATAGGTAGTTTTGGGTTTATGTGGCTGCTTGGGCTGCGGATGGTTAAGTATCCAGACCGACCTTTATTAACACTTTCATGGCCCAAGACGCATTTGTCCATCTGGAGGTGCATGAGGCAGCGCGTCATTGCGCTTGTCGCACCGCATCGCACCGCTGAGGCGATAATTATGCAGCAATGCTATAGAGCTGATGAGATGGTCAAGCTAAAAGAACATAGCTCGATTACATAGGTACATAATATAGGTCCAGGGCTGAAAAAAATTAACACGAATATAATAAAGAAAATAGACGTGAAAGACGGTGTCAATTTTATTGTAGGAAAGAAGAAATATAAATCAAAAGAGGAAGATCAAGAAAAAAATATAATATAATTTTATTGTTTTGAAAAAACTAAGAACCGACTTGAAATTCCTTGAATCTCTTTACCGTGTCTTCTAAGTTATTCGGGAAAAATACTTATCACTGGATTTTATTATGGAATCACCTCGGGATTATTCTCCCGACCGATTTAGGATTTTTTTTTCCTATTGTATGGAGATACAATAGGAAAATAATTTTCTAAATCGGTCCATACCTAATCGACGAAGAAATTAATAACGCAGGTACATTTAAAAATATACAGCTGAACATACTCGTATATACATAGAATCTCCTCTTTGGTTTAGCGTCAGTAAAAAAAGAGATAGGAATTTTGACCTAAATAATGCATCGACACCGCTTCAATTTGCACTACAAGAGAAAAGAAGGTAGTCGAACATTAGATTTTATCCTTTATTCGGTTCACTAATTCTAGATATTTTTTGTAAACAAAGGGGTTACAGAACCAAAAAAATTGTGATAGAAAGGTATCATCAAACCAAATCGCAGAAGTTTTAAACAATATTTGGATAAAACAGAATTCATGAATTAATTTAAATACCAATCTTTGTTTACAAAAAACATCTTGATTCTAAAACTGAGTTCTAAGACGTTCTTCTAGTGATTTTCGTCCTAGGGATGTTGAAGTTAGCGTGAAGTTTTGTGATCAATAAAGTTCCCTAACAACGTCGCTTCCTAACAAGTTGGTCATTTCCACTTATCCAAACAGCTTTTAAGTTATACCAGACAATAGGACAATGGTCGTCTTTAAAGAAGCTATAAACTTGAAAGAAAATAGGCGCTTAAATGGGGTTAGTTCATCTAACTAAACAACCCAGTAAATTATGATCGAAGAACCCTAAGTGCTACATGGGAACTCCTACGTACTGAAACGGATAAGTGTTATTATCAATTGCGTCAATAGTACCTACGTACTATATTATTCCTTTTCTTTACCTCGTCACCCAGGTACTTTCCTATAAGTGACGAGGTAAAGAAAAGGAACTATCTCTGTGCTTCCCCAAGTATTTATATCCAAGCTGATAATTTCCCAAGGTCGTTGAGGCTTTAAATTATGGTATTGACATTCACGGAGGACCTTAATTTCCTAGCGTTGATACGTAAAATCCCGTAAATTAAGTCGATTTGCTCTTTCGAACTTTGCATTTTGGTTTCCTTTAGTAGAGATAGCAATTTGACAAATTGATACCCAAATTAACTGTCTTCTAATAATTTAGGAACTTCCAGCAATAAATATAATTATTAATTATGCATAATAGGTGGGAAATGACTGGGGGAGTGTGTATAGATAGATAGAAAAATAGAATATTAAATATGTAGATATTATAAATCTTAATTAATACCTACAGATTTTATATTTTTATAGAGGAACATCGATAGCTTTTAACTTATTACAAACTATCGATGCGCCTATGTCAATAATATCATTGTTATAGGAGCTTATACCTCTACAATTATATAATAATTGTAGTAGAGGTAGGTACCTAACAACACGGCAGAGAGTGAGCGTCGCAAAATGCCTTAATGGATTATCAACATAAATCTGCAATTAATTTATTGAAATATGAATTGAATCAATTTATCTAAATCTTCCTCTTACCTAATAAACAAGGCCGTCGTCGTCGATGCATCGCATCAGTCGTCACAGATCGAATAGCGGTTTTAATGGCACATTTGGGAGAACGCGTTTTTGATTTTTGAAAAAAAACCGCGATATATATGGCAGTCGCGCTGGTGGCACACCTTTCTCGTGGTTATTCATGCATGCAAGATGTACATGTGCAGTCGGTTGTTTGTTTTCGCTTTTGCGGTGTTAAATGTTATGTTTTGTGAAGGCCAGTACATAGAGCCTGACTTTAGGAGATATGAGTTGAGTGAGTATTAACAAACATTATAGTTTGCTTAGGATTCTCTTGTTGATTGATTGGGTACGTTTTAGAGAAAGGATCCTACAGTTAACCACTAGGTACCTAGATGCCTCCCTTTATCCGGGTTAGTTAATATTTTTTTTGGCATTTAACGATAATTTATAAGATACCTCAAAAATACAGGATAATAAAACTAAGGAAATAAATGATCAAGTTAAAAAATGTAACTTGTTAACTCTACTAAATATCAAACCAGATACCTGCAAGAATAACTCTGCACGTTTTTAGTTATTTTGGGTCGAGGAATCGTGCGGCTTTTTTGTTATAGAAGACCCGAAAAAATGTGGTAACATAGAATATAACTCTTACTGAGAAATCTAATATTCGCGGGAGTTAAAAAGGGTTGCCGTCAAATATTCACATTGTTTTCATAAGCAAGCACCTTCGGTAGAACAAATTCTCGAAAAGTTTTGTTGAGTAACACATAGGTATGTACTCAAGCGAAAAAGTGCTAGGTGGTATGGTAATGTACGTTCCATGAAGAAAGGTCAAACATCAAAGTGCTTTATTTCCCTTAGGTTAAAACTAATATCACGCCAACCGATTTCGACGATTCTTGTTTTAATAATAAGTTTTCATTATTTAAGAATTAGAATTCGGTTTATAGTTTTTTTAAACACGCCAAATTATTATATTCCAGTGATGACAAAAGCAATTCCGTTCCCGACTTGCAGAGCTGATGACTTAGAATGCCTAAGACGTGGACTCAGAACATTCTTTTTCCTCATGGACTCTGGCCATTTAGGAATGAAACCAGTGGACCCTGCGACAATTAACAGTGTGACAGTAGCCATACCGGACCTGCAAATGTCATTTTTGCTCAGAAATCTTAATGTGACTGGAGCTAGATGGACTAGGCTGGTTGCAAGGAGGTAAGATCCTTTAAAAAGAGAATAGGTTCTGTTCTGATGGTTTTCTCTGTACCAGAAGTGACTACTTTCACATCTAGAAAAAATGTTAACTTAGCTGTAGGTAAACTTAGCTGGATAGAAAACTTGCAGAAAAGCAAACCTTCCGCCAAATTACAAAGACAGCGGATATTTCTTTCGCAAAATCTCAGAGGCAATCTAACGCGAGCAAGATAAACTTTTAACTGAAAGAAACTCTCAAAAGGTCCCGGAAAACAACTGTAGAAAAGGTTCACGTAACAAATTGCAAAGGAAATACAGAGGCAGAAAACATGCACTTGAAAACGATCCTACTTTTTCGACTTGAACCCTCTTATTCGTACGTGTGGGTAAATAAATGGAATCCCTTATAAAAGCTCAAAAAGGAAGGCGTCTTGAACAAGGATTTATAAAGTAGATTCCTACTTAACCTAAAAACAGAATCAATTGTCTACGCCACAATGACATAATATTGGTCATCTACCTATAAGTATAGGTAGGTACAAAAAAGCTAAGTATGGGTTTACTATTAAGATACGAATAAGGATCTTATCTTGCCCATTACTAAAACCTACTAAATTTAAGTAACAAGCAAGATCATACCCTAATTCGTAGAAACAATGTCAAGGCAAGGATTTAAGTGTTGGCACCGTGTTGGCTTGAACCAAAATAATTTATTCAGTTCGCAAACTCCAGATTCTTGTTTGAAATTTCATATTCAGAAGTAAATGAATGAAGAAGATTGTTGCCCTACTTATATACTTTAAAGTTAGAATCTGTGTTGTTAAAGTTAGAAATAGTTTGTAGATAAAAGATCGACTATCTGAGTCTTGTTTAGGGCAGCTTCGATAAGAACCTATGTATAGTCCTATTGTCTATACCATACTATATTTTCGACGTTCTTAGAGCTCTAGGAAAAACGTGCATTGCGATCCTCGCCAATTACATAAGTACCAAATCGACAATACTATTAATGTTTTTATATTAGATATTTTATATTTTCCAACATTAAATAAACATAAATTTTACCTATGAGTGCAAGGGTTTTCCCAAAACCTTCTCTGAATAGGAAATAAATGACCTTTTTCAGGTTCGATTTGGCGAACGACAGAAGTGGAGTCATATTTAACAGCGATCTGCACGTAACCGGGGATGTAATCATGACAGCTGCCGAGAGGCTGGACCCGATCGTTGCGAAAATCACCATGGATATTCGTAAGTAAAAGTTATAGGATCTATTCTATACGTTTAAAATCAGTCCGAACTATCGAATAAATTTTAATCTTATTAGGTAATTAGCATGAATTGCACGGATTCAATTTGCATGTTTTTAATGTACTACTAACATACTATTGAATTTATTTGGGCAGTTTAAATTTGTTTATATATTAACAACCAATTAATTTTTTGTAAGCCTTTCTTGTTAGCGTATCCACTTATTTTGGTATCAAGTTACAAAATAGAAAGTAAGACAGAAAATCTGATTGAAGCCAAAATATTTTAATCTTTTTACTTCAATCGGATCAGATAAGATAATTGCAAGGTAGGTAAGTAACATTTTCGTGAAGGATTATTTAGTTATGGTTGACAAAAGATAATTTCAGATAGACATGAAAAAATCTAGAAATCAACAAAGTCATTTTTTGAATTTCTGACGGCCGAGGTCTGAGGTTAAATTTAACCTGTTACAAAGAGGTTTGGCTCTGCTTTAAAGGATTTTTTCCAGGAAAAGAGGGAAAAGTCCCCTTTCACAAAAACGCACATAATACTTGCCTGGCTGTGATGATAACAAAAGCTTTATTTTTGTTTTTTCGAAGCTATGGCATTCAAAGAATGCGAAGCGACGTAAAAGATAAAATAAAATTGTTTAAGTACCTTCAATATGTAGGTACCTGTTTCGAAGTGGAAGTGTTAAATTAAATGATCATGATCTAACATTCAAAATAGAACAATTTTTTTTTCTTACTTTTCTTTTCAAATCTTGTTAAAACCTTCAACTAACAGTACCCCTCAGAACCTTTTTTAAACCAATTAAACAAATTTTTGCACTAAGAAAAAATACCGAGCAAAAATATATAGACTTTTCCAGTGGTTGAGAGCAAAAAATGCGACAGAATTCTTCAGCCGACGGGAAAAAGACTAATTAAGCAGTTGCCAGCCGAGACAGTCACTAAGTAGTGACGCTTAGCGCTAAATGTGGGCACTTTACCAGCCTACCTCTCCACCACACTGGAGTAGCGAGTCTCTTAGTATTAGATTATGAAACAAGGGGTTGGGTCTGTGTACTTTTCGATAAATTATTCAATGAAAATGAGGGTTGTTTGTTTTACCCATGTAACAAAGCCTTTTTGTGTGCCCAGGTAACTTTAGAGGTTGATCTTTGCCAATTCTTCAGCATTGTAAATGAGTTCATTATAACTAGGATGGTGCCTACTCTTAGGTCACCAAAAAAAAAAGTTTTGAATATATTTCGGACGTGTGGGCTCGAATAATTGAATGAGATTGTATAAATTAAAAATTAAAAACCGACTTCAAATTCCTAAGTAAGTGTAAGAATGTATTTTTAAGTTCCTTAGTAGGTCTAGGTATGTATTTTAAGTTTTTCCGGACAAATTCTTATATCTCGTAAATATTTTTCAAACCGGACAGAGAAATCGACGAAAATACATTAAAGAAATACATATACCTACAGCCGAAAGTAGCACTGCTCTTTTGATTTTCGATGGTTAAAAATGTAGTTTCCTTACCTACGTGCTTGTTTATTTTGTAGATAAGTACCGTATACGGTGTACCTACTCTATTGTTCCCTCCCTACCCAACTAATAGGTGTCACCCACGACGTAGGTACGTGGACGTTTTCCATCACAGCTGCAGCTGCGGCGCGACCTTGCATGATGCCGCTGAGGCTGTGAATGTGCTGACATTCTATTTTTTTTTTCAGACGGAGTAGAGACAAACATCACCTACTCGTGGCGGGGACAACGAGGCATTGACAACTACAATTACATTCTTCTAGGCCAGGAGAGAATAGCAGTGAGAAATACCAAAACGCCATCATTCTTTTTAGAACCCAGTGAGTTTCGGTTATTTATGACAGGTTTTATGATCAGGTTTTAGTTTTATGGTCTGAAACGGGTTATGGTCTCACAGAACAAAGTGGGAATTTAGCCATCAGGGAAAACGATCGAGAAACCTGAAAAACTGCCTAGCTAAGGCAGTTTTTCTTGTTTCGCTGAGGGATCTACTTAGGTAGAATCTTCAGATGAATAGCATCATTTAAATGGATAGTTTTTTTAAGCTTAGGCTATTATTTTAGTTCGAGGATTCTGAAATGAACGCAGGACGTTTGTGAACGTAAATAATCTTATTCAAATAAATAAAAAAATAATGCTGGACACTAGATAATGCAGTGTGGTTCAGCATTATCTAGCCCCTAGATAAGCAGAGCTTGTGTTTATGGGTACTAGATGCAATATATTTCATAGATATGTATGTTTATTATACATAGAAAACGACCGAAACACCCGAAACAAATAGCTGCAGATCGTACAATCATTTGTCTCGAGACGGGAATCGAACCCGCAACCTCGAGCGTCGCAGGTGGGCCTTCGCCCACCGCGCCACAGAGGTCGTCTATCAAACTGTCTAAATATGTAAATTTCAATCGCTAATAAGTTCGTTTAATTAAGACATTTTGACCTTATTGAAACAGCTTAATCACACTGCGATTATGTCGCTCTAACGAGTAGTGCAGTCTCAACCACAAATAAACGAATCAAATGCACTTAGCACAGCAATAACCATTTGAATATCTCGTATCAATGTCTAACTAATAACTATAGCAGTAACCGGTAACATTACCTTTACTATAGCGTCCAATGCTACCTTTTCTCTTAACACGTCTATTGCCCACAACGTACATCTAGTTCTGCGGGTCCTACTCCTACTACGGCAAAAGCTGGACAGTGAATACCTGTACCTGAATTTTGCCAAGTCGATGTAAAAGACTATGGAATATTAAGCTTACTATTGAAACCAACAAACCAACAGGCTGATAAAACTTTTGTTATACAATGAATGAATTGAGTGAAAATAAAGTAGGTAAGCTGCTACTGAGACTAATGGTTGAGACCGAAAAAAGTTTTCCTTTCAAGGCGTCGCTCGTCGCCCCTAGCAGAAGCTAACATTTATCATTTCTGTCTGTCACTTAAGTACCTAACAAATGACACAACCTCATTCACTTTGCCGTAATTACCCTTAAAACCGCTTTTCATCACATTATTACAGAATAGATAGCACCTTTGTGCTTCTCTTTCAAAGTCACCGTACTGAGACGAGTAGACAAAATAATGTCGCACCAACAAGCCTGACTGTACTTGCGGGTTCGGTGTAGTCAATTCCATAATGTTTGCGTAATGATAATGGTAACATTGAATGATAATATGGACAGTCTGTAGGAGAGTCCTAAATGTATTCTACCTTACCTGACACCACCCGCTACACGCGCCAGGATGAAATGCACAATGATTCATTCCTCCAAACGACCGCGTAAAAAATGTGAACAGAATTTTAGCTGATGGGTAATATATTATAGAAAAACTATTCAGTAAACTAGGTATATCTGAATAGTCTTTATTTTAAATGTTTCTCTTTCTCGCCTTAAGTTGGGCTAAAATCAGTGTTGAAGTACGAATTATGTTTAGAAGCTTGTATAATTCAAATACATACTTTTTTAAAGGTTTCGGGTGTATATGGACACAGATAATGACGAGACATATTGATAGGTATTCTCCTTAGTTTTGCATGGTCAACCTCAAACAGTGTACTTAATAACTAGTTACCCTGCCACGTTTGTATGGGAAGATGAGCCACACATTTAACCATTATTCACTAACGACCTACCTAAAAGTCTGTCGTCGTCGCCGAGAGCTTGTAGTATAACGTTGCTTTGACGAAAACAGTCATAGACGATCTCTTTGGACCCGGGCGAAAGAGGTTATGTTACGGGTTCGACAATGCATTAAGTACCTACTACGTAAATTTGTCTATTGCTGGACACAGGCCTCTCCTTGATAAGCGCCTTTTTGGCTTTTGATATTTGATAACATTGATATAATTAATTCAATCTAAGATGAAAAATAAATGCACTTACAAGTGTTTTTCTTTTCAGTCACTGAGGATGCTGCAATCATAGATATGATGTTCCAGATTAAGCAATCCATTATAGACCATCTTGCCAACGAAATCACAGCTTCACTGATGCATTCCATTGTAGACAACTTCAGACTATTTGCAAGAATGATACCTGTTCATCAATATTACAAACTGTATAATTAAAAATAGCTACCTCACTAGAAATTTTGATAAAATTAATACATAATAAAGAATTGTTATTAAACAAATAAATGGGTTTATTTCAAAAATGCTTCATCAAGCTTGGAAAATGGAAAGAAATAGTACTACAAAAAGATAGGCACATTGATTATTTCTTACAAACAAAACATAACTTGCAGTTGGACTGGAGATAAGAAACAATTTAAAAGGCATCACCCATAGATTCTTCCATAAATTTCTTGTAAATTGCCATGAACTTAGCTACAAAAGCTTCTAAGTGGAAAATGGGCTTGTTTCCTAGTCTCATTCTGTGTTCAAATCTAGCTGCATAGCTGGCCACTTGGCATTTCATTGCCATATCACAATTTCTAACCAACTCTTTCAACAAACCAGAGAATATCATGTCCGGGGGTACTCCATGTATGATCAACTCATATAACTTCTGTCTTACTTCTCCAAGCTTTTTGGGTGATTGCTCTGACAAGATCATAGATGCAGTTTCTCTTATAAACTGCTGCCAATCTGGTTCTGGAACTTTTTGATCAGCTGTGAATGGATATTGCTGCACTTTGCATGCTTCACACATCAATAATGCTCTCCGTAGATTCCTGTCAGCACACTTTGCTATGCGCATTGCCAATTCGGTGGGTAGGTTTAAGCACTCTTTTTTTGCAACTAGTTGTAAGACTATGGCTATCTCTTGCTCAGTAGGTGCTGGTACTCTAATAGTGAGACATCTTGATCGAATGGCAGGGATAACACGAGAGATAGAGTTTGCTATAAGAATCAGACGACAAGTTGAGACATATTTCTCCATAGTTCGACGCAAGGCATGCTGAGCATCTTTAGTCAGGTCGTCAACCTCATTCAGAATGACAACTTTGAATTCTCTCTGTCCGGATGAGTCAATCTGGTGAGTTTGGGCTACATTCTTCACTAGATCCATGATAACTACGCGGTCGTGTATTCCAACATCAGTGGGGTTAACCTCAATGTGATAATTGCTGCTCACTGTCATGATTTCAATTTTCTTGTTTGAAGGTGTTGTAAAGTTCATTGTTTCTTGCCTCAATCTTTCTACACCTGAACCGTAGAGTTCACGCAGCAGGCACATTATGCGAGTTTTCTTACCGGCACCCGAAGGACCGTAAACAAGCAGATGTGGAAAGTCACTTTGCTGCACAAGGCTCTTTAGCCGAACAGCTTGATCTTTGTGGAAGTCTAACTTCATGAGATCTCTAGGCCGGTGTTTGTCTACCCAGAGGCTCATTTTTGCAGCTTATTTCTCTATTTAACAAGAAAATATAGTAGTATACACAATTTCGTATAGAAGGAAACCCGCGAATTTTTTTGTTTTGTTTCTTTGTTTTGACTTTTGTAATTTTGACAATTTGAAATTGACTGATCGTTTTAAGCGTGGACGAAAAAATCATGCAAACAGCCATCTCAAGAAGTTATAAAATAACTCTTTACATTATTTTAGACCATGTTGCTTGACCGCAGGCCGCAAACTGCAGGCAGCTGCAGGCTGCAAGCGACACTACTTATTCCTTTGCATCTCTATGAAATTGATTCCAAGCGCGGCACGGCAACACTGCGGCCTGCGGCCGCGTCGTCGTCGTCGTCGCGCAGCGACTGCAGACTGCAGCGCCAGTGAGTGGTGTCACGAACTGTACTTGGAAATAGAAGCAACCGCAACCGCAGGCAGCACTGCGGTCAACCGCAGCCGCTAACCGCAAGGAGCACCATAGCATAACCTGTCTTAAGCTGGCCGCATCCAGTATCTGCTTGCACTCTTTCGCAGGTCGTCATCCTGTCAACATTCCCCATCCTACACTACGTTTGCTGAGTCATAGTATCCAAAGAGCCCGTATAACCTAGCGGTTGTCTTTTCGGTTCTTCGCGAGATAATGGAAGGAAGCAGAGTACCTACCTAATAAGATTGTAATTATGTAGAATCCACACCATTCAGCAGGAACAGGCTTTACCTTTATTTATCTATATTGTAGGCATGTAAAGTGAAAGTGCCCTTACAGGATTCACGTTGATCAGTAATTTGTGATTATATTTGCGATTTTTATTCGACATTATTAATTGCTGTATCTTGTGAATTTCTTGCTTGATTCTTGAACCGTAATGATCAACGGGTTTATGTAGTACCTACTACATAAACCCGTTGATCATTCAGTCATACTCATGAAGGTAGCGAAGGGAAATATTATAATTGTAAAAATCAGCCAAGTGCGAGTCTACTTGCACACGAAGGGATCCGTACAATTATCTTTATCTATAAAAACGGTTAAAAAATCAAGTCTGTTGTATGGGAGCACATAGTTATTTTATTCTGCATTTTAGTATTTTTTGTTTTAGTGGAAAAATAAATACATCTGTGAAAGTTTCCATCAAGGATCATGAGATAAGGCCTGGTGAAAGACGGACGGAGACGGACTGACAGCGGAGCCTTAATAATAGTCCCGTTTTACCCGTGGTACGGAATCTTAAAATTGTTTTTCCCACATAATTATTATAACAAATAACTAATATTCCACATGAGAACATAACTCGATTTTGCTCACTGTTTTTGAGCAGCAAAGTCAACGTTTTCGAGCGGGAGTAGTGAAAAAATAATAAAACCACTCCACAGCCACATAATTGCCGCAGCTATACATTGCGCCACCGATACTCCGCGACACTCCGCGTGCATAGAACAAGAAGTTGAAAACTGAATTTCAATTTCAATTCAATCAAGGTATTATAGTTTCTCTGAAAATTGCTTGCTTTGTTGTTGGCCTAAATAAATTTAGGTACAGTACAGGAGCATGCATAACCAACCCACAATCTAAGAAACTTACCGGTATATTTTAAGAACATTCGGACGGACAGAAATGCGAAGACAACAATGTTGTTTACATGTCTCATGATTTATTTTTCTTGGGTTATCAGTAGCTCTGCTGAATTGTACAACTTGCATGGTAAAGCTGGACAAGCTTACTCCTTACAAGTTAATTTGGGACATCCTCATCAAAGTGTAAGTACAATTCTTTTTCAGAAACCCATACATACCTGCAGTCAAAATTTTTCGGTACCTTAGGACGTAAGAACCGTAAGCACCAAACTCGTCGACCAAACAAACTCAATCATCATTTGTTTCTATGCTTGATTTCAGCTATATTTCCTTGTAGACACGGGGAGTACAACATTAGCAGTAGCCTCACAACCTGATCAAGAGAGTGATGTCTACTTCAGAGTGAATAGTTCAAACAGTATTTTCAAGAGTGGAAAAGATGTAAGTCTAAGTAACTTGGATGTTTGTATGTAGGTATAACAGCTTTGAAAATAGCCATGAAAGCCAACCTGTGCATGATACAGATATACTCACTATATAGGCGAAGTGAATTGATAACAACAAATTTAAAACAACTAACAATAACACAACTACAAATTAATAATTTGAAAGGAATTAACTCTGGTGTAATGCCATAGGACTCAACTGTACTTCCGAATGGCAATGCCCATGTGTTTCACAAAGTTTGGCTAGTGATTAGTTTAAAATGTTTAAATTTTTTGTAGGTGCAAGCCAGATACTCTTCAGGCCGATGGTGGGGTAAGCTTGCATCGGATTACATGAAGTTTCCTTCGCTAGCAGATGTGCCTGAAGTAAGGACTGATATTGCCCTTATCACAAAGAGCGAAAACTTTTTTATGAATGGACAAGGTTGGCAAGTAAGTAAAAAGGATGAGCATTTATGGCTGGAAGATGCTGTGTGGGATGTCCAGTATTATTTATTTGTTTGATATTTGAGAGCCCACTCTCTGTTGTGTAACTGAAATTTTTATTGTCATTATATTGTGGAGATATCACATCTCACAGCCACTCCCTAATGTCCTAATATCAGCTCAGACAACCTACTACTTGTATTCAAATCAAAAGACTTGAAATCCATGACCATAATATCATCTGACTATCTGGCTGTCAGGTTTCCTTTGGGCTTTTATTTTGTCTCCTTACTGCAAAATAAGTACATACTTATAAACTTAAATAGCAACTTAGGACACATCGTCATAATCATTATCATCCACAGCATTGTGGACAAGGCTTCTCTTGATAAGCTGGTCAAAGGACATGCAGGTTAGGAATACAATATAAACATACTTTATTGTACACCAGTTACAGATCATTATAAAACACATCACATGATACAAGTACAATGGGCGGCCTTATCGCTTAGAAGCGACCTCTTCCAGGCAACCTTTGGATGGAAAGAATTATGTGAATTTAAGAAAGGCAGGAATCATCGGTGCTTTGGTATAACTGTTCAGCAGAGGGCATCTCCACCTCTTACCACATCCACACCCACAGGAAATATTGGGGTGGCACTACACGACAACTTACAACAAGTGGTTTTAAAGACCTAAGTAAATTTCTTGTTTTGATTTTAGGGTATACTTGGCCTGGCGTATTTGCCAGTCGGAGCATGGGGTGAATATGTAATAGTGGAGTCTTGGCTAGATTCCCTTGACAGAACTGTTGGTAAGCCCATGTCCTTTCAAATGAAGCTGTGTGGACCACAGAGTGTTTCAAATGCGACACACTATGGAAAGTTTAGCATGCTCGGTGAGTAAATAGTGGATCATTTTATTAGTATATATCAATCAGTATATAAACAATATCTGACAAAAATATTCTTATACTAAGTAG
The DNA here is from genome assembly GCA_947044415.1 of Eupithecia dodoneata. Lineage (NCBI taxonomy): Eukaryota > Metazoa > Arthropoda > Insecta > Lepidoptera > Geometridae > Eupithecia > Eupithecia dodoneata. The sequence continues at coordinate 7,880,133 of OX345665.1, forward strand.
GTTGTTTATCAGTCGGTGGATTTTTTTGTCCCTCTTTTGTGTGACCATAAAGCGAGACAAATTCTCCTTTCTCTTTCTTCGAAATTTTAATATACATTAAAGTAAAAATAATCCAACTTGGCCGGAGGGCATTCTACACTAGGTATGTTTGCCGGTCTCCACTCAAGAATAATTTTGCCCTACGGTTGTCGTGATATTTAGTTTTTCTGGGTCGCTCTGATCTCACTTAGCACCTAAACCCCTGCTTTCGGCTTGACATTGAATTTCCGGACATCCTGTTTATAAATAGTCTGCCCGCGTCATCGCACGCCTTGTTTCTATGGAAACGTTTAAAGGTTATTTTTAACCCATGGGAACTTATTTGGAGAAACTCTAATCTTTAGTATTAATTCTAATGTTAGTGTGATATAAATAAGTAAAGAAAGTAAATTCTATTCTAAGACAGATGTACCTATATGCCAGTCTTTTTTGTGATTTTAGATGACCAGACACCCAACCAAAACAACAATAGAACTTTCAAAACTCCAATAATCCGAAAAAGCTGGTATGAAGTTGGTGTTATATCAATTCGAGTAATCGAAAATACAAACAGGTCTTTGGTCAGTGAAATCAAAGATGGCGGCGTGGAGTTGAACGTGGAAATGTGTCAGAAGTTAAATAAGCAGAAGAGCATTGTTGATAGCGGCACTACTAATATAAAGATTCCTGAGGCTTTCTTTAGACAGGTGAGATTGGAAACCAACAATAGCATAATGGTCATAGCTCATTGGAGTGCAAGCTGAAGTGGCAGTTGGCCGGCCTATATCTCGCGAAGAACCGCTGGGGTAAAGGTGTTCTTGAGTGGAGACCGCGACTCGGCAAACGTAGTGTAGGACGCCCTCCGACCAGGTGGGATGACGACCTGCGAAGGACTGTAGGCAGATGCTGGATGCCGCAAACTGAAGACAGGGCGCTATGGCGCTCATTAGGGGCCTGTGTCCAGCAGTGGACTACTATAGGCTGTGTTCGGCAGACCGTGTGCTATGATAACTTGCGTTAGGTGACCCCAAGTGCAATAGTTTGCCGGGTATTTGAAACCCGAAAAGCCTCCCGGCTGTTTTTAAAAAAATTTCGTATTTTTTTTCAAAATTTGAACTGTTCATTGTATTTTTTTGGATACCTTACCTATCCGGCACCGGTACAAATTCTCATTGGTTATAAAATTTTAAAATCCAAGTTAAAGTTATAATAGTACTCGATAACGATACTTTCAGGTGGTTGATCGACTGCGGGACGCGGCTCATGCATCCAATGTTCTTATTTTGGATGATTTTTGGTATCACAGTGAGGTAATTATAATTTTATTTATTTATTTATGGCAGTGGGCCGGCCTTATCTCGCGAAGAACCGACAACCGGTGGGGTAAACGTGTTCTAGAGTGGAGACCGCGACTCCGCAAACGTAGTGTAGGACGTCCTCTGGCCAGGTGGGATGACGACCTGCAAAGGACTGCAGGCAGATGCTGGATGCGGTAAGCTGAAGACATGGCGCTCATTAGGGGAGGCCTATGTCCAGCAGTGGACTGCTATAGGCTGCTGATTATGATGATGATGATTTAAGGCATAACAAACCACTATATTAGACTATTGTCACATCTGTATAAATATACGAAATATTATAAAAGATAATAAAATTTAAAGAATATTCTTAAAAGGAACGAACGTTATTAGGATTATTAACATCCTTGAATTCTTATTTCTGCTTCTCTGTTGGACCTTCACCCACTGCGCCTTTTAGGTCTTCAAAGCAATAATTTTTTTTGTCTGAATTCCAGGCCGCATGCTGGCCGGAACCCCAGCAATGGTCGTTGCCGTATCTCGCCATAGACTTGCTGAGCGCTGATGCTGAAGACCAGTTCTTCACTCTGGAGATTCCTTCTCAGGTATTCCGTTCTAACTAATCTTAAGCTTTCATTTCTCGATCTCGAATACTTTAAGCCTATTTTTGCACGCAAATATTATTTCATATTTTCGGCGCTTTAAAATGTATGTCCTATATCTATAAAAATACACTTTTTACGGCACAACTTTTTCAACTTTTATGTAATTGACGACCGATGTGGCGCGGTGGGCGAAGGTCCGCCTGCGACGCAGGAGGTTGCGGGTTCGATTCCCGCCTCGGAACAAATGTGTGTACGATCTGCAGATATTTGTTTCGGGTGTTCTGGTCGTTTTCTATGTACAATAAAAAAAAAAAACTGTCTATGTAATGTGTTGTATTATGTATATCAGTTATCTAGTACCCATAACACAAGCTTTGCTTACCATGGGGCTAGATAATGCTGTGTGGATTGTCCAGCATTATTTATTTATTTTAATTATATGTTTATTTTGGTTGGCATGTACTTATTCAAACCTTGATGCTTTCGATTTACTCCCTCTGAATCCAAATCGCATGTTTAATTCACAAAACATCGTATAATTTTACTAAAATGCTTATTGCAACAACTAATTGTGTGTGCTTCATCTACTGATTGCGATGTGACTCCATAAAGTAAGTTTAACTATTCAAATCTCATCCTATTTTCATTCTTTTTGTCCTTCATTTGTTTTAATTTGCTGTTCAATGCTTATGGAGTCTACACTCTAAAGTCGGCGGCAGACAAGTTTACAAAGCACTGTTAGCTGCCTACAATATTGACGGCCGGATTCTACTAAAGCGGAGATGAGACGAGCTGAGACTAATAGAACGTCGTTTTGCACACATTTCGTCTCCGCTCAGCTTCAGTGGATACAATCGAGCGGAGATGTATAATAAATGTATGTGAAGAAGACAAAGAATGTCAGCTATGCTTCGCAAGCTGGCGAAGTCACGCAGCGGGACGAGAAAAGATATCAACAAAAATCTGACGCTCGCCGAACGCACCTCAGTTCTGCTCTCGCCAGCATACATCTCCGCTCCAGTCTAGCCAGTACACATCTCTGCACAGCTTCGGTGGAGACAACCTGAAAAATGTCTCTTCTCGTCTCCGCTTTGGTGGATTATGGGGGTTAGAAGTGGGCCTCGTATCTTAAAATTTTCCAACGCACTTCTGCTAGCTTTTGCACCAACCCTTGCTGTTTGCATGTCGGTGTCGCAGACTTTGGTGTGTACATTCCATCTTTTTTACTTGTGTCTATACAAATGTTTATCCTATTCTTTACATAAAGTTAAGTACAACTTTCCCTTTGAATATCTTACAATCATTATGTATTTTCAGAACTACATGCGCGTTGTAAAAGCGCGCAACAATACCGGCCTAGATGGCCTGGTTTCGGAATACTGCTATGAGCTTGGACTAACCAGTGCCGCGGAAACAGTCCTAGGTTACACTGCTATGGAAGGTTTTGAGGTGAGAATTATAATAATAGCGTCTAGCGTCTGTAGTAAGTACTCTAAGTATATATGTTATTGCAATCCTACATCAGTAAGGGGGACTCAAGAATAATAAATAAAATAAGTCCCATGTTATTTATCATTGACATTCATTATTATACATTATTGAAATTCTGATTTATAAATTATAATAATGCTGTGGATTGAATCTACCTACTGGGACATTATTATTTATTGGATGTTCCAGGTTCTCTTCAACCGTTCAGCCGGCTGGATCGGCTTCCAAACCTCAAACTGTGGTTTAAACACTCGAATCACCGGCCCATACAACGCTACCTCGAAGCTAACCGACACATGCGCCCTCTACAAACCGATGTATGATGTGGCGACATCGGTGAAAGTGGTCCAATGGGCTCTGTTAGGAGTTTCCATAATTGCCAGCGGTGTGTTGGTGTACGTTCTAGCGCCTTGTGTGAGGACGTTGCTTGTGAAACGTTTGAGAGGCGCTCAACAGATGTCGTTTTCGCAAGCTGCGCTAGTGGAGAGAGAATCGAGTTCGTGATAATGTTTACTGAAAGTGAAAAACAGCTATGTGTGCGAAGCTGTCGGTAGATGTCGCTTTTGCAAACTTCGTTTGTGGAGATGGAAGCGAGTTTGGATTTTAAAAATAAATAAACGCTTCATATGAGAATGAAATGTTCGCCGAGTTTTCAACAGATGCCGTTTTTGAAAACTACTGTGGTGTAAAGAGAACCAAGTGAGTTTGTGATTATGATCTCAGAACTTCGGTTAATAATCGACATCTTTTTCAGTTTGAAAATAGAAACAGTTTGGGAGTGAATTGAATATTACATTTTAAGTGTTGTATGTAATATTAAAATGACATAATTATGTAGATAATCTAGTTTAAGAAAAGCATTGAATTTGAATATACTTGGTGCAACTTAGGAATAATATCGGAAGTAATTTCATCGATTAGTGTGCCTCAACTTTAAATTAAGTGAGCTATCAAACAGTTGAGTTTTCTAGCATTCACTTCAATTAGGAGTCAAGTTGCACAAAACTGAGACGATAGCCTCTTAAATCAGTAGGTCTTTATTTACCAGAATAATATACCTAGAACTTTTGAGAATTTCTGCACCACCTTGACACAAACTTATCAAATTATGATATTAGTTTATACCATACTTTAGATTTTACAATAAAAACTATTGTATTTTGACGAATTCGTTGCGGATGTAATCGCAGCGATCCAAACCGTACTCAACCTGAAGAAGTCCCCCGTAAAGGGATGAAATTTTGGTGTTCTTTCAACATAAATAAGGTTCGTAGTTGACCCGCTTACATCCGTAATGAATAATTTGTAGATTGTGTGACAGCTTTTCAAATATGGGCATTATATTGAGTGATCGGAAAATTATGTTCTTGGCATTATGATATATACACTAGCCAAACACGACGGGGAATGTTTGTAAACAAACCACGACACAAATAACTAAAAGTTACTTGCTTGGCGTCGAGTTTCTGATGTAATTTGAAGGAAAATCTCTCATCTTAAATTTATAAGTTATATAAATTGCTTATAAAAAACATGTCAATAGAGTAAAATTTATGTTAAGTATTGGCGGTTTGTTAACAAACATTCTACATCGGGTTTGGCTGGTGTTAAGGTAAATACCTAAAAAAATCGTGCTTGTCAAAATCTAGGCTCAATGGCTGATCCGATCCATATAGTCTTTCCGAATATTAAGTATTTGTAATCACTTTAAGGGTTAAATAAGTCTGAGTAGATGAATAAAGTCAAAAACTAGAAATTAAGTTAAATGTCTTTGATATTTTCATCTGATGATCTGACGAATATTACCACAGAGTATTTGAATAAAAAAATGTCACAGCACAAAATGTTTAGTGGTGTATAATTATTATCCTGAGATTTGACACTTTATCGTAACTTCTCACAAATATTGTTAATTTTAAGAACCTACGCACGACTCCGTAAATTAACTGAACGATTGGAAAGAAATGGATTGATGATGGAATGGATTCGAAATGGTATACATAGGTACACATTTTTTCTATAGAGTTTTCATAGCACGTGTGTGCACGGAAATGAATTAATTTTTACCTATTTTAGTTTATAAGTTCTAACTATTGACCTTTGTTCTTGTTAATTGCGTAAGAAAGTGTAAGTTGGTATTAGTAATATTTTCGAGTGCTTTAAATCATAGTCGCGTAGCTAAGAGACGTAGGATGTAGGTATATTAACGACACAAAAATATATTAATTTTATTTACTATCTTGCCAAAAATGGCCCCCTACTTTTAACAATAACTAGTGCTCATTAAGTTTATTTATCTTATTAATTTATTCCTAATTTATTTATCATTAATATGGTAATTTAAATATTGTTTTATCTCTAGCAATTATGAGTATCACTATCATTAATTCATTACAGATAATTAAATAAGTATTAATTATAGAAGAATGTACTTAATCAATGTATTGTAAAGCAACGAAAAGTATTTTCTTTTGATACGAAACTTACTATTTATAACAAATATCAACAAATAGCATAGTTTGGGCCAATAACGCTTAAGTTGTACGGTAAACTAGAATAGGAGTCACTAAAATAGGGTAAATGAGTAGATATTCTATAAGTTAATGACTTGTGATTTGATTTATTATATAATATAATAAAGAATTATCTTAATATATCACCTCTTTTTGTCCATTTAATTTGATTTGACATTGAACTTTAAATCCTGTACCTACTACAAGTCGACTTTCTTTTTGTTTTGTTAGTTGTCTAAGATGTCAAACGACGCTAATAATTATGACGCTAACTTAATTATATAATAAATATTCGAAGATTAATTGGAATAAAGTAAAAAATCAGACAAGCAGCAGAAATAGGTAGGTACTATGCATTTTATCTTAATTTTGAAGACGTAGGTACAACATGAGAAGATATAATAAACGATAGATACCACTTCTATCAAGCGTATATCTAGCAAAAAAATTATCTAGGTTCCAAAAAACACGAATATAACGAATACATTACATACAATTACATTCACACAAAAAAGCACGTACAATCTCGAAACACACAAACTTAATTTTGTAATAAACAAGCCGGTAAGTAAGTACCTATTTACCTAAAACAAAAACCTCATAAAAAGTTACCGCTCTTCTCTGACGCTCCGAGTAATTCGATAATGGTATGGGGTCTCTGGAACTTTTAACTTGATTACGGCATTACAGACAGCTTGCTCCTGGACTGGACTGACCGAGACCGAGAGAAGGTTCGGTTTTTCGAACAACTTAGGTACCTATTTTGATTCGATTTACTATGATTCAATTTTTCAACAAATTTCCAAATTCGCCTCTTCTTCAGTTTGCTGCTACCAGCTTCTGCCTGAATATAATAACGTTAGGTTACAAACAGTAGGAATTTAAAAGCTCAAAGGAAGATAATAGCAAGATGTTTAAAATTTAAAACGTTTTAAGACCAGTCGGGTTCAGTCAGACGTAAAAGCTTAAGTTTATTTATAGAGGAATCACTGCAGCGTTCTACACAAACACCTTGACATTCAGCTAAAGACTCTTGAGATAAAAACAGCTTTTACGATTGTTAAGCCGTTGCAAGGCTGTGTTCAATGTAAAATCTTAATAAATTATACACCGACTGTACCAGTACCATGCATTTGCTGCATTAAATATAGGAATAGAATTACCTACCAGACGTTAAGTTGCAATCTTGTAAGGTAACGTTCGGTCTACTAAGCTTTTAAAAACGTAATTCTATTAATGTTTCTTCTTCTCCTCAATTGTTTGGAATATACATATGTACATATACGACGAATCAAGATACTGTGTTACTTAATTTTTAAGTTAGGCCTACCAGAGTTACATGCGTTTGGAACAGAACATCCCCCTTGTGTCTCCTTGGTAATATTTTCCAGACGCTAAAGTTTCAATGTCTGTAAATAGGTAAGTATCCGCAGGGTAGGTTTCAAAGTAATACAGTTTTCCAAATGCTTGCTCCTTATAAAGTTTTAGTTAAAGATAAAAGCGATTATGTCTAGAAGTCCAATCTAATCTGAATTGCCTGTACCAATTGTGCACGACATAGTATTAAGATAGTACTATAACCTATAGCTTTGTATAAGATAGACAAATTAAGAAACAATAGCTATGTATGTATACCACTTTATGAATAAAATTTGCTCAATGTGCATAACGGCGCGGGACAAAGAAGTATTTGTAAACCGACACATTTGTCGAACACGTGTTCAAGTAACGGACCGAAGCTTGTACCTTCGGTCGGCCACGTGTTCTCAAGTAACGGACCGAAGCTTTGTACAGTCAGTCGGCCACGCGTTCTCACAAGTAACGGATCGAAGCTTTGTACCTCTGCCGCGCCCTTTCAAGTTGTAAAGAAGTTCTTTCATTTCTCGCCCGCACCCTACCCAAGCAAGATACAGTCCACTATAATTAGGCAGGAGGAACATTGGTCGCATCGAACCGGATAGAAGATCAGCGAACCTAAGAGAAAATGCCAGTCACAAGGGGCAGACAAGGAAAGGAAGAGGCTTCGCGAGTCGGCGCCGAGGAGAGCGGAGAGGGTGACCAACGACAAGCGGCGGAAGAAAAGGATCACTCCACCTCCACGTCCGCGACGGATTCTACGTGGACGCAGGAGTGTGGAGGCACCGCCACTACGTCGGCAGTCACAAGGACCGAAGCCACGAGCGACAGTGAGGACACCGGCAAGACCACCGCGAGGCCAGCGGCGGTGGCAGCGCGGTCAACTAAGGCGACCGCGCGGAAGAGGGCCGTGCTTCAAGCACAGCTCAAACTGGCGGAGTTGCGCTCCGCAGAGCTACAGATCAAGGCGAAGGCAGCCGAGGCTGCCCGTGAGCTCGCGGAGGCGCAACTGCAACAAATTCAGGATGACTCCTCGGACGAGAACGAAGTCCAGGACGAGATGGCGTCAGTGAGGGTGACATCGTGGCTACAGCAGCGGCGGGAGCCGCTGCCACCCAAGGCCACCAAGGAGGCTCCAGAGGCGCCGGGAGAGGACCAAGGAGTGCGGGAGGACCAGACAGGACATAAGTCTGGGCGGGCTACGAACCAGCCCACCGTGCAGGGGTCAACCGTCGGCGTGGAGGCGCTGGCGGCGGCGTTGTCGCAGATCGCGGCGAGAAGGGAGTCTCCAAGGTACACGCAGGAGCTACCTACTTTCGGAGGACAGGTTAGTGGTTGGCTAGTGTATCGGGCCGCATACAGAGACAGCGAACAGTCATTCTCAAACATTGAGAACGTCATGAGAATTAGGCGTAGTCTCAAGGGTGTAGCGTACGAGTCCGTGAGCAGTCTCCTCATCAGCCAACCTGAACCCAGGGCCATCATGGAGGCTCTCGAGAGGAGGTTCGGGCGCCCGGAGGCACTAGTGATCGCGGAGATGGAGAAGCTACGGACATTGACCAAGGTGAGCGATAATCCTAGAGATTTGTGTATTTTCGCCGGGAAGGTAGCCAACATAGTGGCTACCGTGGAGGCCCTTGGTCGTAAAGAGTACCTACAGAACCCCGAGATGGTGCGCAGTGTCCTAGACAAGCTGACCTCGATCCTGCGCAGTAAATGGTACGATTATTTCGCCATTAAAAAGGAGGAAACACCAGAGATGGTAAGATTAGCTACCTTTTTAAACTCAGAGGCCGACAAGTGCGGAGCCTACGCACTACCGGAGGTCGCCGAAGAGGAACGAAGAGCTAAGAAAAAGATAGAGAGGACCTACGCGGCAATAGGAACGAGCAATAATAACTGTCAACACTGCCACAGGTCACATAAGCTATTAGATTGTGCGGACTTCCTAGAGGCGGACGTGGCGACCAGATGGGCAATGACTAAGAAATATGGCGTCTGTTTCCTTTGTCTCAAGGAAAAACATCGTCGCTTCAAGTGCCAAGCGAAAGCGTGCGCTAAGGAAGGCTGCGGTAAGAAACACCACATATTACTACATAGTGAACCAGTTGGGACCCAGCCAGCACCAGAGGAGCGCCGCGCAGAGATATCCGCTTGCGTCACAGGAAAAGATGCCCAACCAGGCCGCCCACGCCGAGCGTACCTAAAGATCGCACCGATAGAACTAATCGGACCTAGAGCAAAGATAAGTACCTATGCCCTACTCGATGATGGCAGTACGTGCACGTTCGTGGAGGAATCTATCACCGAGCTGCTAGGCATCGACGGCCCCACGGATACGCTGTGGATCAGAGATGCTAACGAAGGTGAAGTCAAGCACGAGCATAGTAAGACGGTGAGCATACGCATCAGAGGGAGAAACCAACGTCAGGAACACGTACTTCGCAACGCTCAGACAGTGAAGAAGCTAGACTTTACCACACAAGCCATCACGAGACACGAGATAGAAGATTGCCCACACTTACTAGATATAGCGGAGGATCTGATCTACACGAAAGCTCACCCCAAGATAGTAATAGGTCAAAACAATTGGGACCTGATAATTTCAAGAGAGGTGCGAGAGGGACGGAGAGATCTACCGGTCGCCTCACTCACACAGTTAGGTTGGGTGTTACACGGCTGCCGCCTAGACGGACGGCCACAAAAGAGCTTTTGTGGTTACGTCGGAGCGGCATTACACCCAGACAACTTTGAAGAAACGATGAAGGACTTCTTCAAACTAGAAGCGCTAGGAATAGCGCCACGAAAACATGCGAGCGACCCGGAACAAAGAGCTCTACGAATATTGGAAGAGAAAAGTCGACGCCTGCCCGACGGTAGATTCCAGACCGGACTGCTGTGGAAGGATAACGAGGTACATCTGCTTAATAATTACAGCGATACACTGAAGCGGCTACACAGCTTAGAACGGAAGCTGGATCGAAACGTGGAACTCAAGGCCAAGTACAAAGAACGGATGGAGAACCTGCTGACTTCCGGCTATGCAGAAAGAGCAGAAGGGCCAGGCAAAGAAAACAAGACATGGTACCTACCACACTTCGCAGTCGTGACACCAACAAAACCGAAGATAAGGATGGTTCATGACGCAGCGGCTAAGTCAGCGGGTAAGAGTTTGAATGATAGGTTACTAACCGGTCCAGATCTACTGCAGTCGCTGCCGGGAGTGGTTATGCGTTTTCGTCAACACGCATACGCCGTTTCGGCCGACATAAAGGAGATGTTCATGCAAGTGAAAATAGATCCTGCCGACAGAGACGCACTCAGGTTCCTGTGGAGAGATGATCGACGAGGCGAAGCAAAGCCGGACGAGTACCGCATGACTTCGGTGGTTTTTGGAGCTTCATCATCGCCATGCACAGCGCTATTCATCAAGAATAAGAACGCACAGGATTACGAGAACGAGTTCCCAGCCGCCACCAAAGCTATAACTCGAAATATGTACATGGATGACTATCTTTCCAGTTACCCGACGATTCTAGAGGCGGAGAGCGTCAATCAACAGGTAGACCACGTGAACCGGCAGGCACACTTTGAGCTGCGGGGATGGACATCCAATGAGCCGCGGACCATTCAGAGCCTCGCAGCACGCACCGGAGACGCCAAGGTCGCCATCGGTAGCAGCGAGGTGGAGAAGGCGCTGGGACTCTACTGGGATGTACGCAGCGATCGGATATGCTTCCGGGTAAATGAGCGGAAAGCCCCGCCTTCCCTGATGAACGGAGGTAAGCCACCAACCAAGCGAGAGGCACTCAGCGTGATTATGTCACTATTCGATCCACTGGGACTCATTTCGCCCATCACCACGCCGGCGAAGAGACTGATGCAGGACGCATGGAAGTTCGGGACGAGCTGGGACGAGCCCCTGCCCGAAGCGCTACAAGAGAAATGGCGTGAATGGACCGAAACACTTCAAAACTTCGACAAGGTACGAATCCCTAGGTGTTACGAGATCGAACCGGCTGCCACGAGACAACTACACACATTCGTCGACGCGAGCGAGGAGGCCTACGCTGCGGCCGTGTATTGGCGGACTGCAAAGGCCAACGGCGAAGTGAGCGTGGCACTAGCGGCAGCTAAAAGTCGGGTAAATCCCTTAAAACCCGTTTCGATCCCGCGACTGGAGCTACAAGCGGCATTGCTGGGAGCGCGCCTCGCAGATACGGTAGCACGCGAGCACGACTTCGAAGCCGAGAAAAAGGTATACTGGAGCGACTCAAGGACAGCCCTAGCATGGATACGGGCCGAGCCGCGAACCTTTAAAACCTTCGTAGCTCATAGACTAGCCGAGATCGAGGACACCACGAAGAAAACCGAGTGGCGATGGGTGCCGTCAGCAGAGAACGTCGCAGACGACGCTACGAGATCCACACCGGTAAATTTTGATACTAACCACAGATGGTACACAGGACCGGCTTTCCTACGCAGAGATGAAGAAAGCTGGCCAAGAGAGACACCCACGCCGGCCGTAATCACCGGCGAGGAAAGAGAGATGTGCTACACGACTACAGTCACTCAGGTCAGTACAACGGGCCACCTTCCAGAGATACATAGATTCTCACGGTGGCTCCGATTGGTAAGAGTGACAGCAAGGGTACTGCAGTTCGTGGCACTCTGCAGAGCGAAAAAGCACGAGACGGTGGCCGCACTGCGAAAGAGAACTAAGAAAAACGCAGATAGTGATCCAGACTGGAGAAAAGCGAAACACCAAAAGAAGGTTAGCGCGGAAACCAGTAGGTGCCAGAGAGAGACGGCAATAAAGTACATCGGCCTCGAAGCCCACTATCTCATCAAAGCTGAGCAGCTGTGGGTGCTGAGCAGCCAACGTGAAAGCTTCAGCGAAGAAATCGATCGCATTCACTCACATAAAGGTATATCTAAAGGAGGCAAACTATCAGCACTGAGCGTCGTCGTGGGGACGGACCAAACGCTGCGACTACGCGGGCGCATCGACAAGACGCCCGACCTAGCACCAGAGGTCGCTAGCCCGATCATCCTAGACGGTAGGCACGCCTACACTAAATTATACATACAGTACGTACACGAGAAGCTACACCACGGCGGCGCAGAGACAGTCGTGAACGAGCTGCGTCAACGATTGTGGATAATTCGAATAAGACCCATAGTAAAGGACGTTATCAAGAAGTGTATGTACTGCCGCATCAAGAAAGCGAAGCCGGGAGCTCCAGCGACTGGGGACCTGCCAGAATCCCGCCTAGCCCATCATGAGAGGGCCTTCACCCACACAGGATTAGATTACTTCGGTCCACTCGAAGTTACAGTCGGACGACATAGAGAAAAGAGATATGTAGCGCTTTTTACTTGTATGACTTCCAGGGCCATCCATCTCGAAATCGTGCCGAACCTGAGCGCTGATGCTGCCATCAACGCCCTAAGGAGATTCATCTCAAGGCGCGGGTGCCCACGCGAGCTACACAGCGACAACGCCACGTGCTTCAAGGCCGCTGACCGCGAGCTGAGAGCGGCCGCCATGGATAGCGTCGCAGACGCCGCTACAAACAAGCGGATCCAGTGGCGCTACATACCGCCAGCCGCTCCCTTCATGGGAGGCGCATGGGAGCGCATGGTGCGCTCAGTCAAGGAAGCGCTCCGTACTACCCTGCACGAGCGATACCCAAGCGACGACACGCTCACAACTCTGCTGGCGGAAGTGGAATACTCGGTCAACTCACGACCGCTGACGCACGTCGCGGTCACCCCGGATGCACCAGAAGCACTCACACCCAACCACTTACTTTTGGGCCCGAACAGCAGTGTCCCCACCCCGGGGGCATTCACCGAGAAGGATGAGCACGCGCACGCTCTCTGGCGACGCGTGCAGTACCTAGCGGACGAGTTCTGGCGTCGGTGGATGCTGGAGTATCTACCCTTACTCCAACACCGGCGGGAGCCCCACACCGTCGGCGAGGCCCCCCAGCCCGGGGACCTAGTACTCCTCTGCGACGAAACACAACCACGCAACACTTGGCCTAGGGCTAGAGTCATATCTCTACACCCAGGGCGGGATGGAGCGACACGCGTCGTGGACGTGATCACCAGCAGTGGACGAGTCCTGCGGCGGCCCACCAAGAAGATCGTCGTGCTACCAGTGGATCGCGCGACGGCGGAGGCGCCGACGACGGCGACGGCGGGAGAAATGTGCACGACATAGTATTAAGATAGTACTATAACCTATAGCTTTGTATAAGATAGACAAATTAAGAAACAATAGCTATGTATGTATACCACTTTATGAATAAAATTTGCTCAATGTGCATAACGGCGCGGGACAAAGAAGTATTTGTAAACCGACACATTTGTCGAACACGTGTTCAAGTAACGGACCGAAGCTTGTACCTTCGGTCGGCCACGTGTTCTCAAGTAACGGACCGAAGCTTTGTACAGTCAGTCGGCCACGCGTTCTCACAAGTAACGGATCGAAGCTTTGTACCTCTGCCGCGCCCTTTCAAGTTGTAAAGAAGTTCTTTCATTTCTCGCCCGCACCCTACCCAAGCAAGATACAGTCCACTATAATTAGGCAGGAGGAACACCAATAAAAGCCTCAGCTCTTTCAGTTATATTTTAGTATGCTTTCGTATATTTTATAGGCTTTCCTTCAAACATTAGCAGTCCCGTGACCACAGCTTTAGTTGTCAACTCTTAATTAAATGCCCAACTAAACCACAAGAGATAACCACTAGTGTCGTGTCGTGCTATTCTATTTTCATGCTACGGAAGCAGTCTTAAGAACTCGCAACTCGTCCTCTGTTACCTCTACCTTGGGTTTTCACTAATGCAGGGTCGGAAGATATCGTTAAAGTTAAATAATAGCTCGTTCTATTCATAGGCTTTTATTAAGTCTCACCGTGTCTGTGTCTGAAAAAGTCTTGTCAAAATTTGAGCACTTTACGGTTTCCGATTGAACTGAAATTTGGCATGATGACATGATCTGATAATGCTGAGCTTATTGTAGTAGACGATATTAAAAGCTTGTTCATCAAAATATTTTTTAAACTTTATGCTATAGCTCGTTTTATGAAAGTTTGCGTTGCGTAGTCATGCTTGGGTAAAGATTTTCTACAGCATAAACGTCCCTCAAGCATAGATCGATGATTGAGCAAGATATCTCGTCTTGTATTGAATGGGCTTCGGTGATACAGTGAACGTAGTTTCATATTACAGTACTTTAATCTTGCGTGAGTGGAACTACCTCCTTATGCATTTTTTCTAAAATATAAGCATTCAACAAAAAAAAAAAAAAATCATACACCCAACTCAACCGTCCTACACAAGTTTTTGCAAGTGATTAAAATGTAATCTTAAATTTTGTAGTCGCTTGGTTTTTAAATTCCCATTTTTATATCCGTTGCATTATTTTAACAAAAACAAAAAAAAAATACTGCGAATTTAAATGATACTTATAAACGTCAAGACTGGGCATAGGTCGATAATCATAAAGTTTGTGTAAAGACAGTTATGGGTATTCTATTAGAAAAAAAAACATCAACACAATATTTTATGTACAATGGATGATAAAGAGTTTGTTGACTCGGCTGTGTGATGTGAGACGCTTGTCTTTTCGTGAGAACTGATAACTTTTACAGTGAAAGTATTATAAACTTTTGCGCCCTGGAAACTTACCTAAAGAATGCTACTAGAAGACGAAAGGTAGACCATAAAGTCATATTATTTAGGGATCGTCCATTAATCTCGTAAATAAAAGAAGGACGGGGTGAAAATAATATGACTTTTTTATAAAACTTCTATAAATAAAATCCGTGATTCGAGAGGGAAACGTGTTAGAAAGTTACTAATATACAACACGTGATTTGATTAGAGTGGACAAACCCTACTTATTTAAATATTTTTAATTTTTTTTCATAACTTTCGTATTCGTATCTTCAACTCTCGTCTTCCAAGACGCTTCGACGAGTTTTTCGGGACCATCATCATCCGAAAGGTGTCCACTGTTAATAAACATCTATTTAAAGCCTGTGCTACACTGCTGGACCTTATAGGCCTTCCCTGATAAGCGCCATAATGGCTCTTAAGTAATACTAAGAGCCATTATGGCAGGGGCCGGAGTTTAAAACACGCGTTTTGCTCCTGTTTTCCGGTCAGTTACAATGGGACTTTTCAAGACAAGAGTAAATAGGTTTCTAGACCTTTGTGGTACATCTTCAATTTCATTCAGGTGAGATTGTGGTCAAAGACTATGAAAAAAAAGGGGATGATGACTTCGAAATAATAGGCAGCTGTTCCGTCATCATCATCATCAACCTATAATAGTCCACTGCTGGACATAGTCCTCCCCTAATTATCGCCATAGCGACCTGTCTGGCAGTTCCGTAACGAGGATTTATTCTCACTGTCCCCTCAACCATATTATTAATTAGTGTGTAGGTGCTTGAACGAACACCGCATGGGTAATGCCATAATCGAATGCCGTTCCACTGGCGGACATAGGCCTCTTATAATGTTCTAGAATAGAGTCTAGTAATAGCAAACCATGGTAGAGGTACAGTTTACAACTTGTTTGTGGCAAGTTGACTTGTTCACTTGTTCCGCACTGTATCGCTTTGCTGTCCGTGATCAAACAACAGCATTTCGCAGTTGTTCATAATTGTAGGCGACTCAAGGAAAATGGGTAGGTAAGTAGGTAAGGATTATCGGAATTATGCTGTACCTGCCTAGGCATGCAAATAATTGTCTTAATTGTGTTTACGTACCTAGAGTCATTAAATCTGCTCTATTCGCGTTATAATATAAGCTTATGGTGGTTCGTGAAATTAGCCTCGCGGTAGTGAATTTTTTTGAGTTTTGTACTCTCATGTAGTTTCCTTGCTGCTTTCTGCAGGTGATTTGGCTAGCGAATAATGTAGTTTTGCGGCCATTTGCTATGAACCAATATAAAAATCAACTTTAAATCAATTGTCGTTTTGGAATCCAAAGGCATAATAAAGATTGATTATTAAAATCAACATAATGTACATGTACATCAACCAAAATAGCTTTTAAAATTACGAATGATTGGAAAATAGTTTCTGCCTGCGGCTTCGCACGCGTCGTGTTTATGGAATCATTTATCGTTTATTGGAACTATTTTATGGGTTAAAAGTTGTGTTTGATTCCTTGCATTGGCCTAGGGCTCCAACATGGTAAATTTCAGCCTGATCCGTTCAGTAGTTTTCGCGTGAAGAAGTAATAAATCTCGATCCATCCATCTCAACATCCAGCATCCACTTTTACATTTAAAATATAAGTGTGATTTGTGTGTGCATGGATTCAAAGCAAATACAATCATTATCATCATCATCATCAGCCTATATTAGTCCACTGCTGGACATAGGCCTCCCCCAATGAGCGCCATAGCGCCCTGTCTTCGGCTTGACGCATCCAGCATCTACGTGCAGTCTTTCGCAGGTCGTCATCCCACCTGGTCGGAGGGCAAATACAATACAATGGTCGCAAAACTACCAAACCGCTGGCTATATTTCTTGGCAAACATATTCAAAAACAGATTTTTAAATACGCGCGGGACATCACGTATTATATTTGCCAGTCTACCACTAGTTTTTATTGTGCTCTATTTGTTGATAACCCGAAGACAGTACATATTGCCTAGACCTAGATAATTTTCAATATTTATGGTAATATAATTCAGATAGTGCGTATGCCTCATACGGGGGATTATTTCTAAGTGTATTTCTTCGGGGCGGCGCCGCATCACGTATCTGAGAGAGGGTTGCGGGTTCAAGTCCCGTCGAAGTAAAGAGTATGTTTTGGGACTTCTTTGAATGGGTATTACAATTTCTCCAAAAATGATTTGTCTTATGATCATTTTTCGAGAGGCAGTAAGGGCAGGCCTTTACTGCGCTGTCCAACAATCTTTCTTGTATATTTGTACGTATAAATAATGAATCTTAATAATTAATATTCAAGTTTCACTCAAAATTATTCAAACTTCCGCCAGTGAATCAAAAGATACCTACACGCTTAAAAATATGAGCAACAGAAAATTAATAAACTTTCCGTATAAAATTTGCTCTTACGCCACCGCTTAAAACTTCTCCACTTGGATACAGGGACGGTTGTTCATAAAAACATTATTAAATTGATAATCTCCGAGATAAAATTTGCATAACCTGCGAGTATATTTAGAATAGAGTGTTTTTTACGCCTGTAGGTAGAAATAATTATATCCACATAGACACGTTAATTTCAACATTGTTGCAAAAACATTGATAATACCATCATGCACATAACCGATTTATCTAATTGCTTCTAAAAGATTTTGTCTTCCTACATTTGTTACTAAGGTGTTAATTCAAATTTTTGCAGCGCGCGCGAATACCAGACACAAATTATAATCCACGACAACCTTGAAATAGCTAAAATTATAACAAAATTAAAAGTTTGAATTTATAATCTGATTGTAATATAGTCTATATTAAAGTTTCGTCATGTCCTCCGTTCGTTTGTTATTTGTAACTTGGTAATTAATAAATCGCCTGCTACAATTGCATTTACTTAATCTTCGATTGAATTTTGCCACTTTGTTTGTATACAATGTGTTTTGTCGAAACTTTATCAAACGAAATGTGCGAATAATAGAAAAAAATATCGATAAAATAGGAAAAACAGTTATTTCGAACCCTTAAGAAACTATAATTAGGTAGGTATTAAATCATGAAATTTAATAAAACATGCCAAAAAGTCTACCTCAAAGACCTATGTAGTTTTCAACTGACTAGCTTACAAACGACATTACTTTGAAGTAAATTCACCTATTACTTATAAAGAAATGAAGATTTTCCTTATATTTTTCAAACGCTTTGTCTATTGAGATTATTACTATTTCAAAAAAACACTAATCCAACTTTTTCAGATTTTTATCGTTAATTTTTTTCTCCATATTATTCTCATCGTTTCATTTGATCACGTTTCAAAAAAATACATTGTATATAATAGATAGGTACGTAGTTTCCTGTAACCTGTTATGGGTATTTGCTAAAACATGTTATTTGCCAACAATCATCTGAATCGCATGATCAGCTACCATGACAATTACCTTGAGCTTATAAAGTAATACCTAGTAGGTACTAAAACCGGATACACGCCTAAATCTAAAAAAAAAAATGTGGGCTTTTGTTCATAGATGAATGGCAATTCACACAGCATTGTTTGCTTAACTTTTGTCAATTGCATTGTAACCTTCTTTTACTTTTGAAAGAACCGCATGTTTCACCCACAAAATAATCTTCTATAGTTGTTTCATGAAATTATTTTGTAGTTCAACTGTCAATCAAATAGTGATGTCCTAATGGTTTACTTATGAAGAAGTTGTACGCGATTTTTTTATTGTTGCCCAACATTTTGTGTCTTTTACAGACTTATTTAGGCGACTTTATTTTTTAAATCCGAATATTCAATAGAATAAAATTGTATTATTTTTGTTATTTATTTGTTACTTGCTCTAGCATAACACGTGTTTTTCCTTGATAAAAAGTAGACAGTTTGACTTACTGTGGTAAAACATATTTTATATTCTACTTAGGTAATATTCATTATAACATATTTATAGAAATCATCTAGAATAATCTTCGTTACATACTATGCCGGCTCTATAAAAATTTTAAAAATAAATTTTCGTAATTCCCCATATTTTTGACCGATTCGCATCTCTTTTGTTAAGAGTGTCACTCAGTCAACTGTGTCTATAAAATTATTTCATTCAGTCTTTATTCACTCACCTGCCAATAGACTAAAATAATTTGGGGATATTTTGTTTTCTCTTTGTTTTGTATTTTTAAGTTTTTAACTGTTTAACCTCTATTATTTTAGTAATTAAGTTTGTGTCTAGTTCTTAGTTATCCTTAATGTTTTTAAAATTGTAATGTGTCGTGTCAAATAAACCTTTTCATTTCATTTCAGTTATGGAAAATTCGCGAAGTTTAACGGAATTTGATGCAATTTGCCGTTTACTTTTAAAACGATAACAAACAGAATCAGAGGTCTCCGTTACTTTTGCATTGATATTATTAGTGTAAATGGATGGATACTTCGTTTTTACATAATAGTTGTTCTTTTCTGGCAGTGTCTGGAACTGTCAGGAACGAACTCTGTAATCCGTCTTTTTTATCGATTTCTCATCATGAATGACAGAATTGTAAAAAGAAATAGTAATTTTTGCGATAAGGCCGCCCATTGTACTTGTATAATAAATAATAATAAATAAATAATGCAGGACACAATTCACACAGCATTAGCTAGCCCCATAGTAAGCAGAGCTTGTGTTATGGGTACTAGATAACTGATATACATAATACAATACATTACATAGATAGATATTTTTTATTATACATAGAAAACAACACGTACTCACAATTGTTCCGAGGCGGGAATCGAACCCGCAACCTCCTGCGTCGCAGGCGGACCCTCGCCCACCGCGCCACATCGGTCGTCAATCATTATTCTCATTATGTCTTTCGGATCATCATCATAGAGAGAGATTTTCTGCCAATTTGTCATCCGTCCTTTTATAGATATTACCTTTAATAAATTACCGAATTGTAAGAAGAAATCGGAGTACAACCTCACCTAGTCAAGATCTTGTGATGAGGAACATAAGAAGGGCGTTCCTATTTCCACTCAACCCCTGTCTTACAAAGACTGATGGCGCAATCTTTGGGTGTCGTAGTTTTTTTTTCTGTGAAACCTTTACCGACATTTTATGGAAGCCAGTGATACATTTGTGGCGGAATACATTTATAAGGCTCAGAAGAGACACTCAACCATGATATAGGCCACTTATAGTCACAGGTTTTAAACGAATGTATTCTATGTATTCTATTACTAATATTATAAAGAGGAAAGGATTGATTTTTTGTTTATTTGTTCGTACTGAATAGGCTCCGAAACTACTGGACCGATTTGAAAAATTCTTTCACCGCTGGGAAGCTACACTATCCCCGGTGAACATACCTAGGCTATATTATATTTTCAAAAAAGTAAGGGATCCGTACTAAAACCGTGCGAAGCCGGGAAGATCTGCTAGTCGTATTATAAAGACGTACTAAAGTTTGTAAGTTTCGATATATGTTGGAGGTCTATCTATTTAATAGGCAGGTATGAGGTACTTTGTACCTTATTGCTTTAGGCTACATGATATCCAAGTATCACGTGAGTGAACCTATGAGCATAATCCTACTAATATTATAAAGCCGAGAGTTTTTACCGTTGCGAAGGACCGTACTGAACGGATCGGACTAAAATTTCGGCGGGACTTGAACCCACGACCTTCGGTTCTAACCAACTAAACCATAAAATCAAGTAATCGACGAGCTGAAAATCTTTCTACAGACTCTAGGCCGTTAGAGATTGTCCCGAATGCTTCCGCGCTATAATAACAAAACCCTATGAAATTAAGCACAAGCATCTTACTAGACCTGAAATAAAATAAGAGCTGTTTTTATTCCATGCAAAAGTGTGCAAAGCCGCAAGCAGAAGCTAGAGGAAAATAAAACAAAGCTATCAGGTCACTCATTTATTATCACACTTAAAACACAAGTTTTTGGTAGGCACACTATAAAATATCTCACTGTAAATCTGTACTTTGAAGTATTAATTTTATATCACGATTACAAAGGTGCTGGTAGAGGAACGTTGATTAGTTCCTCATAAGGAACGGCGTCGAAGAACTTCTTGATGGTCTTGATGGCTAGTTCCACTGCGTAATCGACGATCGGTTGGCCGAATTCTTTAGCCACCAGCCTCCAGTTTTCGTTTAAGAACGCTAAGACGGTTGCACCTAGAAAATAAAACAACTTGTTATAACACATCATCATCAGCCTATGTTAGTACACTGCTGGACATAGGTCTCCCCCAATGAGTGCCATAGCGCCCTGTCTTCAGCTTGACGCATCGAGCATCTGCCCATAGTCCTTCGCAGGCCGTCATCTCACCTGGCCGCCGAGGGCGTTCTACAATACGTTTGCCGTAGGCTAGGATTTAGATCAGGCCGAAATAGCACCTCGAGTTCAGATAAATACATGGTTCAGAGTTCAAGAGAGATGTAAAGTATCATCCATCTACATAGTACAATAAAATATCAACTATTATTTTAATAATGTGATGAGTAGGAACTAAATTATTCATAAAGAATAAACTATGCTTTTGCTATAGCGAATCATTGTCGGGACCTAACTTAGCCCTCACAATTACAAATTATGTGCGTATAGCATTAAAACACCATAGTTGTATCAATTAAGGCTTGATTTCCGTTTTCGACGGAAGGCTCCATTAGAATGCGACAAATAGGACGCATAATTAACTGACAAGGCTATCGATCAGTGACCGTTGGAGTGTGGCGGTAGGCATCATAACTGGTATCCTTTGCCTAATACAGGTCTAAAACCGGCGGCGGTTGAATCAATGTTGTTTTGGACAATATCTGTAGAGATATTATTGTATTATTTATTTTAAATTATTGAAAAAATAACTTTGCTTAAAAAGTACATGACTTATTTGGGGCTCTCATTTACCAATTCATATACCTACCTATATGTATTTCAATACCAATATAAGTTATGTGGTTTGGATTAGTGGAGTAGTACTACTAATACTACTACTAATCATTTAAATAGGAACTATTATCTCGGTCTATATTTTTATCATAATTTCATATATATATGTATATATATATATATAACTTTTGGCTGGACCGGATATAGATTTTTATATCTCGAGGAGGACAAACATTAGTTTTTAACTTCGTTTATAGTACGAGTAGGTAGGTAATAAATACAAATGTCAATTTACATAGTTATAATCGATCGAACAACGCTTTTACCCGGAGCCGCCAGAGCCAAAAAAAGGGCATTGCGAAGTGAATTTCTGTTAAATAAAAGATCTCCCAAGACGTCAATTCTAACAAAATACTCGCTGATAAAAATAAAGTTCTGTTTGGGGATGTTAATATACTGAAAGCCATTACTGGTCGGATTATTTTCTTAAATAGTTGTTGCTATTGGCGGTCTAATAGATATTTTAGGTATTTTAACTATACTTACTCAGCTCTGGGCTTCCCTTGAAAAGGTTCTTGAGATCATAAGTCACACGGTCGCCATAGTCGAAATCGTATTTATAGTTTTTGAGCCCGAAGTAGTTTAATCCATCTTTGTCTTTCACGTACTCGGTGTTAATGTCGACAGTCATTCTGAGGTTTGCTGAAATATACATAGAAGTTTAATTATGTGCACTATTCGCATTTTAATTTCCGAAGATGGTGTACATTATAATACGTAGATACAAAGTTGCTAATAGAAACATTTTCTCATTCTATCTAGGTTTTATTCAAATAATCATAACCATCACTGATATTTTAATGTATTGTTTTAGGCAATAGACCTTTTTATAGTCTGCGTATAATTCAACTTCTGCTGCCTAAAGATCCATCCATTTTTACACCCATTCAAATTGGGCTTGGGTGGTGATGAGTCAAATTCTGCCATTCAATTATCTCCGAGTCTCTACTCGGAATTCTATTCTAGATTAGTTTCAACCTCTACACTTTTAAACGCGCGTCTCTCCATCTGTTGTATTTCTAATCTAAGGTTTCGCGATTCTGCGACTGATACCAATAGCAAAGCGATTATTTAGTCTGTCCTCAACCAATAAACTCTTAAATGTATGTACATAAACTAAGTTAAGGTGTTATTATAATTGTAAACTTTTGGTAAATAAATTTTTTGTTTGTTGGTTTGTTTGTTTGTAGATCAGAGATAGAACCGCCGGGAACTCTATGCGCTGATCACTTAAACAGAAGCAACAGTAAATTCAACTCACTCAATTTGATCTTTGCGTCTCCTTCACCATCAATGTTGAAGAGGAGAATCTTGCCAATAGCATCATACTGTCCCTTAATTGTTAGATTGCAGTGGAACTGTAGCACGAAGTGACGCTTTTCTAGTTCTGATCTGTAAGGAAAATATTTTGGTACTTAATTATTACAAAACAAAATACTTTAAATTCCTAAATATTAAAAGTCATTTTGGGTTATATCTACGAAGTACGAACTCCTCATGTTCATTCTCTATACAGAGGCGATAGAATCAAAATCTGAGAACAATAAGCCAAATTGTAAAATAAGAAACATACAAAACAAATAGGTTCATTGCACCTTCTACATTTTTTTAAGTTGGTTAAATATAGGGTTTCACGAGAGTAGACGCTAGCTACGAGTATGCATAAAACTAAGTTCTGTTTGTACTTAACCATAGGTAACCTTTGTCATTATCTGACAATGTTAACCAAATAAACTTTGTATTGAGGTCAATTACTTACTAAGTGCATATTAGGGGACCTACTCGTACATATGTTGTTTACGTAGTGCTTATGGATTGGCACCTTTTTAGGTACCATTATAATTTGGACTCGATTCCCGACGAAGACAAATTTATGTTGCCACATCAAAAATTTGTTCTATTTTTCTGAGTTCTTAGTTCAGGTAATAGTACAATTTTTGTAAGGTTATTAAGAAAGAGTCTATAAAAGTCATACGAACAGTCTTCAATGGCCTCTACTAAATATATAAACATCTACCTATTTATAACTTACAAATATAATTTCAAGAATAAATAGCTTTTAATTTTAAATGAGGTTATTAAGATTTTTCAATTCATTCAAAGCCTCGTAGAACGAATTGCTTACCCAATCAAGAACGAGTGATTATGTTTACCCTACTCTCCTCAATCAAAAATGAGTAATTTTCTTTTAAACTAGGGAGGTCGTTCGCGTAGACGGTAATACCCAGATATGCCTAGTACAAACCTATGCCCATAAAATTGATCGCACTTGAATTCGCGCGCGCAGAAGTTTGCGGGTTTGATTCCCGCCTTAGGTCAATTATTTGTACGATCTGTAAATATTTGGGTGGTATGGGTGAAAATGAGATGATGCTGTATGTATGTACAACATTATTTATTTATTATTTAAATTGGATAATAAAATGGGCTAACGACGAACGCCACTGTAACTACGTAATTTTTTATTTACTGTGTATTTATATGTTTTTGTAACTAATGAACCTTCGTATTTGTTTTTGTTAATCACGGAAATACGAGTCTTTTGTTGCTCCTAAGCTAATGTTTAAATAAGCCGTTAACCTTAAGTAAAAACAAGTTTTAATTGCTATTAATTTATTAATAAGGACACCTATTTGACGTGTAATAATTATTTTACCAATAAATGAACTTGAACTTGAACTTGAACTTATTAATTTTAACAAACTGCGAATATATTTTTGGGCAAACAGTGTGAATAATTTAATTATAATGCCTTCCGGAAATATGTATCTACAATTCTACAGTGATAATGTTTGTTAGCTAGATCGTTTATAATGGTTAATCTGCGGCATACATATCCCGCCAAATTGGATGTACAATGTTTGTAAACAAACCGCGTAAACTTAACCTAAAATTCGCTTTGATGCCGACTATTTTTACGTAACTGGTCGATTTACGATCCTTCCTTCAATAAATAAGAATCATCATCATCATCAGCCTATATTAGTCCACTGCTGGACATAGGACTTCCCCATGAGCGCCTAAGCGCCCTGTCTTCAGCTTGACGCATCCAGCATCTACCTGCAGTCTTTCGCAGGTCGTCATCCCACCTGGTCGAATAAATAAGAATGCTTACAATTATATCTGAAGACCTAAAAGTATTAATAGAAGAATTCGACTGTATTTTGTTACCTTAGAACTTTGAAAATGAAAATGAAACGTTTTTATTTCTTTAAGCTTACAAATAAGCACTTAGACTGGTCATATTTATACTATTCATTATTATCAATTAAATTATTTTATAGTTCACTTCAATTTTTTGTCCACCAGTGGAAGAAGTGAGAAGAAACCACTAGTATGTTCATAACTTAACTTTCGACTGAGTGAACCGATTTTAATGATTACTTTTTATTTGAACGTTGGTGCTTCCCGTGTGGTCCCATTTCAATTTGGTAACCTTCAATAAATGGATCCTTCCTTCAATAAATAAGAATGCTTGCTACGATATCTGAAGCCCTACAAATGAGTTTAAGTAGTATTAATAGAGGAATTCGAGTGTATTTTGTTTTTATGTTGTTTCCTCAACTTGCCGAGGTCGCTCCGCGAAGCCTGTGAAGACCCCAGGAAGATTCTGCGCTTCTGGACGGAGCTAGGCTGGCTATGCTAGCAAACTACTACGCATAAAGGACCAACTGGAGTTCAAATGCGGAAAATGGAGTACCCCACCTGTTGTTACCTCAGGGCTTCCGACTGAGTGAACCGATTTTAATGATTATTTTTTATTTGAAAGCTGGTGCTTCCCGTTTGGTCCCATTTCAATTTGGTCCAGTTCTGACAATGGCATCCATGAGAAAACCATATACATACAGTAAGTCTTAAATTTGCATTAATTATGTGCGATGTGCGCGACAAATGGACGAATAACTCAATATCACGTCGACCGATTACTATGATTCTTTTTTTTTAAGCTAACTAGTATCAAGTGAGAGGAGTCACGGATACAAACAAGTTGTTATTTAACGTACAAAGTAACGTCCTTGTATGTTAGTGTAGATGTTTACTTCAGGAACTATGCGTCATTTCAATTGAATGGAAGACTCAAGATAATTCTCAAGGGATTATTTTTTGATTGTTTTGTGGGAATCAGTGTTTTTATGATATTCTCTGAAGTAGGAAGGCACCTATATAAATATAGCTAGAGCTTTATAGCAGATATGTTTAAACATGTTTCGTTATTTCATCTGGACGAGTCTTTATTTATAATTGTAGTTTCTACACCAAAATGTTATATTTTGCAAGATGAAAAGACATGTACGATGATGACGATGATGGTCCAATCAAATTAGTTAAAATAGGTACCTAGGGTGCTCATGTAGAATCGTAAATTATATGCCATCATAATGACGCATTTTCTTGGTAAAATTATTAGGTAAGTACTTAATTAGACAGATTTTATTACTTACAGGTAATAAGTCATTAAAATTTTATAGTCGATTTTTACGGTTTATTTTAATAGATCACCTAATTGTTTCTAAACGAGATTTATAGTAAATATTTTTAAGTTCCATAATAAAATTGCACATTATTACTGATAACTGACACAAGTCACGTGCTAAGTGCTATCTTAAAGAACACATGAACAAAGTGTCTTCACCTTAAGTATAGAGACAATAAGAAAAGTGCCAATGGACACGTTCTTAGTAATATGTTGTTATAAAAATAAGTTAGAACTAAATTACCCATTAGCCAATTCTATGGCTAGATTGTAATTATACTCTAGTGTATTTAACATTTACATAAGTATACTGGATAATAAAAAAAAATAATAATAAAAAAAAAATAAAAAAAAAATTGCACATTATTACTGATGATAACTGACACAAGTCACAAAAACCATAATCCCTATCATTGACATTGAAATTATCTATCAACATGATTTATGTTATGACTGGTTGTTTTCATTTTATTTTTTTGTCATTAAAGTCTAGCTTTGGACTGCATTTACGGTTTTTGCCATAGTTCACGAGAAAACGTACCTTATGAACTCTGGTAGAAGCCGTAATTACTCTTGTTATACCTTTTGAAAACGTATAATAATTTATCAATACTTCATTTATGATTCGAACGTGTAGTTCTGAAGATTTCAATATACAAACTTGACTCTATTCTATTACGGATGTAAGCTGTATAACTGCGAACCTTTTTTATTTTGAAAGAACACCAACGTTGTTTGCTGTCTCTAAATTTATAAGTTGAACAAAATTACATTTAAGGACCTAACGGCAAAAAAAATAATGGTCAGAGCTGTAAAAA
The DNA here is from genome assembly GCA_947044415.1 of Eupithecia dodoneata. Taxonomy (NCBI): domain Eukaryota; kingdom Metazoa; phylum Arthropoda; class Insecta; order Lepidoptera; family Geometridae; genus Eupithecia; species Eupithecia dodoneata. The sequence goes on from OX345665.1 coordinate 7,907,348, forward strand.
CTAATATAAATTATAAAATAAATAATGCTGGACATTGTCCAGCATTATTAGTATAATATGGTGGGCATGACATTTAGTATAACAAAAGGTCCTGAGAAAATATAAACCTAAATTTTTAGTAAAAGTAGTAGTTTAAAATATACCTATTTGCTAAGGTAGGTACCTTAGCAAATAGGTATATTTTAAATGAAACGAACAAGTTGGGTAATCTCTACGTGTCTAACAAAATGCATTATTGGATTCGAAGCACGAGTAACTCCTGATTCCCTTGACCCGCAGTTTAAGTGCAAACAAGGTGACACACGGTCATATAAAAGGAGGAAAATAATAAGTGGCGACTGTGACGATTACTTTCTGAAAGTTATAGGATATTCAAGTTATATTTTATTGATTTTCAAGCCTGCTACTTTTCTTCTGTAGAATTAATAAAAATAAAATATTAGATGGAACAATAGCTCTAGAAGATGGCACGGGTCCGAAAGTAATAACGTGAAATATGGGAGGCTTTAGCCTCACAGTATGGGCAGTATAAGTAAATATAATGACAGTACCGTGTCAATATATTTATGAAAACTTGTTGTACACTCATAAAAATATCAATCGGTTCACTAAAAAAAGTGATATACATAATATAAATACTAGAAATAAGAATAAACTCGCTGTGCCCACAACTAGGCTATACAAGATAAATGTATCTTTTAAGAGCCTTTATTCCTAAAATGCGCAGAAACAGTACTTTTCAAACCCGTTTATATCATGAACCACTTATCTTATAGTATATGTTATTTACTAATAATTTTAGGAAATTTTAGTGTCCAAATAGTTTGACTATAAAATATTTCGATTAATATAGTATGTACGCGTTCTATCAAGATAACTTGTGAGAGGTTTTCATAATTTCCCTTTCAGCATCAGTTTCGAAGCTCAAAATAATAGAAAATACTGACATATCTAATTAAGAAAAAAATATAACCTACTGATGAGATCCTTGGCTAAAAATCTAATTAGATAGATGTTTGGTTTTGGTATCCTACTATGAGAAATTAAAATTAAAAAAATGTGAAATATTACGAATATTTCACATTTTTAAATGATGTTTTTACCGATATACCTTATTTAATTTAATATAATAATAGCCTACCAATAAAGTGAAGCATCTTTTTTAAAATCATACATTTAAAATTTTTATGATTTTGTTGCTATTATTTTTCTATAAATATTTTAAAACTACTATAAAACGCTGCGCGAAAATCGGTCCGCCGCGAGGCTTTCTAGAGTGTGGTCACGTCACTCATTAAATATTTATAGAAAAATAATAGCAACAAAATCATAAAAAATTTAAATGTATGATTTTAAAAAAGATGCTCCACTTTATTGGTAGGCTATTATTATATTAAATTAAATAAGGTATATCGGTAAAAACATCATTTAAAAATGTGAAATATTCGTAATATTTCACATTTTTTTAATTTTAATTTCTCATAGTATGATACCAAAACCAAACATCTATCTAATTAGATTTTTAGCCAAGGATCTCATCAGTAGGTTATATTTTTTTCTTAATTAGATATGTCAGTATTTTCTATTATTTTGAGCTTCGAAACTGATGCTGAAAGGGAAATTATGAAAACCTCTCACAAGTTATCTTGATAGAACGCGTACATACTATATTAATCGAAATATTTTATAGTCAAACTATTTGGACACTAAAATTTCCTAAAATTATTAGTAAATAACATATACTATAAGATAAGTGGTTCATGATATAAACGGGTTTGAAAAGTACTGTTTCTGCGCATTTTAGGAATAAAGGCTCTTAAAGGGCAATGTATACGCTTCTACAACAAAACTCCAAATGAGTTGCAAAAATTATCAATAAACAAATTTAAAAAAATTGTGAAACATATTCTTTGTAAAAAAGCTTATTACAAAATATCAGATTACCTAGAAGATAAAAAAGCTTAGAACGAGTTTTGCTCCAACTCAAAATCTACCAACTTACAGATAAGCAAATCAAATGTTCTAGACACATAAGTTATTTATGAACATACTAGTGGTTTCTTCTCACTTCTTCCACTGGTGGACAAAAAGTTTAAGTGAACTATAAAATAATTTAATTGATAATAATGAATAGTATAAATATGACCTGTCTAAGTGCTTATTTGTAAGCTTAAAGAAATAAAAACTTTTCATTTTCATTTTCAGTATTGGTAAAAAATGTATATACAAATGTTGGAATATTTACATGGCGTGTGTAGGAAATGGACCAGAAGAATTTCAAAGAAAAGATAGCACGTGTGAAATATGATATGATTAAAATTGCGACCTTTTTGGTGCATTGGTCAGATTTCACGCGCAGTGCTGCGCCGCGCAGTTCTACGCGTGCGTTGCGTTTATAAAAGAAAATTATGATTTTAAGAAATGATTACAAAAATAAAACTCTAATAAAACAGTCTTTTAAACTTCAAGTGCGAGTGTGAAAGTTTGCTTTTAGTTCCACAACATTTTACAAATATACTATAATTGTAATATAATGTTCGTTAATTCGCCCGCTCAACTTAATAAAACAAAGCCTATATACCACTAAACAGTAGCAGTAGAGTAATAAAAGCTATGAAAAGTCAACAATAATATGTTTATCAGTGAAATAATTTAAATCAGACCAGTAGTTCCGTGGATTATTTCCTACACAAACAAACAAACGAAGATACACTTAACGCAGCAATTAATTTAGTGGAATTCAGCCCTGAACCTTACATATAAATAAGAATGTTGGTCCTCACTCTGTTTTAGATAACGCACAACCTAAACCGCTGATGTTAGAGGCTTAGACTTATATGCTTGTGTTAATGTTAGCAGTTATACCAGTAAAATTTATCACTTACATTACATTATCGACGATGCACTTCTTAAACCCAGTCACCTTGCCTTGATAGAAAGTGACCTTCAGTCCGTTCAACGGGATAGCCAGCTTCTCTATGACGAAGGGATCCAAACTTGGCACGTTCAGTTCAGGAATTCCCTTGACGAAGTGTGGGATGGCACTCTGGGTGGATGCTACTAGGCATTCTTTGGTGGTGGCGTTGCATGGGTGGATATAGTCAGCTGTGAAAAAACAACAGGCTGATATCATCACAATTTAAAATCTCCTGATGACGATTTCTCTTTAAACCATAACATTGGAAAGGCTGCACTGATTTTCATCAAAACAATTAAGAGCCCAATCAATAAATACCATATTTCAAAAATCTGTACCTACATCCATTTAAATTTAAAAAAAAATTACCCATTTAATTGATAATTAAACTTAATCATCTTTATACAGACCGAGACCCTCCTGCACATGTATTATATTACTAAAAAGAGGGTAGAAAACCACTGAAATGTATTAAGATTAAGTAAAAGAAATGAACAATTTTATAAAAAAAAAATATCCATCAAGAAGCTACACTGTCCTACGATGTTTTTCTATCAGACATCAATTCTGAACTACGCAGAAAAGAAAATGTCCAGCATCAACTGTGCTTATAGCATGCATATCAGTCGAAGTTGTGAAATATAATGAAAAAAATCCACAAAATACACAATATCCAACAGTAAATATAATCTACCCTTGCTACTGGTAACTATATAGTTAAAACTTTCTATCTACAAAAATTATAATCACATTTTGAAAAACATCACTAATATTGTATATATGGTGTTATTTTGCTGGCGATGTGCAAAACTGTCTAAGTAAGCGTTATGAATTTCCTGCTTCGTAAATTACGTCGGCGACATGTTGGTCCTATTAAAGTAATTATTATTGTTGTAAGTACAATATCTTTCATATCTAAACTCATTAAATATAATATGTTTTCTTCCTGCTTAGTATGATCAAAATCATCCTGCTAGATTTATAACAATAATGTATCTTGTTATTTATAACATAAATTAAAGAGCTTAAGTTCTCTTCAGTGCAGTGATAAAATTTCTTTCCTCTTTTTTCTTTATATTGTGGTCTATTTTACTTTTTTATACGACAGACAGCAACTTTCTCCTTAATCTGATCATCGCATATAGTTAATTCTTGATCTTCCCCTTCATCGTCTTCTTTCTACTTTTCCTTCTTTGATTTTACTTATGAAGTTGTCATGTCGTATAGGATTAGAAAACAACTTTTGCCTCTTCTGTTTTGAATAGTGTTCATAAAAAATATTTTCTATTATCTTCTATTTACATTATGAAGCACGATATATTCTAAGGTTATTTGTGTGAGCCCACTAAATGCCAAAATGAATATTATTAATTTTGGAATTTGGTGGGCTAATAACCTTGCAATAAATCTTATTATATAATATATATACATATATTGAGATAAATCTAACAAAATAATTTAGATCATTCTAAATGGGCCGGACACGTCTGCCGTATGTCCAGCGACTTGTGGGCAAAGACCACCACAGAGTGGAGCCCACCCAACGCTAAGAGGCGACGTGGAAGGCCCAGGATGAGATGGCGCGACGAGCTCGAGGTACATCTTCCATCGTGGCCTGTTGCAGCGTTGGATCGCGAGGAGTGGAAGGAGAAAAAGGGAGGCCTTTGCCCAGCAGTGGGACAATAATGGCTTAAAATAATAATAATAATAATAAATAGGAAGACAATATTATATTAAGATGTTAAAGGAATTTGTGTCTCACTAATACATTGTATAGGTAATAAATAACTACACAATGTCTTCTAAGTCAGTCAGTAAACACATAATTTGCAAAAAACAGCAAAATAAAATGAAGTATCAGCTAGGTGCAAATTGCTTTAGTAATATCATTGAAACAAGCTTTAAACATGACATAATAGTTGAAAATACTTTTGACATTCAATTAAGCTAAAGTCACCTTTTGAGATTAGTTAAGTACTAAGTAGGTACTTAGTAAGGTATCAATATTCTTTCATTGTTTCGGTACCTACCTTAATCAAATTTATGTCAAATGTACCTACATAACATACCATTGTACAAATGGGATTAAAGGTTTAAAAAGGTAAGCAAGGTACTTCAGTTATCCAAGAAAAGGTGTTCAAGACCATGAATAAAAGAAGCAAAAACGAGGACATTTAAATACACAAAAGTAACTTCGTTAAAAAAGTAATAGATGCTAATGATGAGATAATGTGAATGCCTATGAAAACAAAGCTTAAGTTTAATTATCTAGTACGTTTGAGAATAGTGTTGCGTGACATTGAACAAACTTAAAATCATTATAATGCTTTGAACAAAGAAGCCAAATGTTATATGTAACTAGCTGTAACCGCGGCATCGCTTGCGACAAACTAACACTAAATTCTATTCTATAGCATTTAGTGTTAATTTAGCTAACTATATAATATAAAAGTAATAACTTTTAAACCTCTCTCAATGTGAAGTATAAAGCAGTGTTTTTTATTGTAACTTATTTCAACAAAAGAAAACAAAATAGGGTCTTCCAGATATAAGGCCTAAGGTGGCGGCTAGTGCAAAATAAATAAGATATAAAAATGTACTGAGGTATCACAGGCCGCGTCTGGTCTGTCAAGACCATCAAAGTTTCAGATTCGTTTAAGAGGCTATATTAGTAGTTTATCCTACTGACTCATCTTGTCAAACGAAAAATCGCATTCAAATAAACAGTAAAGTTCGTGACATAACGAATTCACTGCGTGGCCTTAGTTTAAAGACGTGTTTAGCATTGTTCATTGGAGTTACCAATATTACGAGTTCGTTCTACAAATTGTAGTCCATTTCTGTTAGGTACATACATAATATACATATTGATTTCGAAGCAATATAAATCTTATTTTTAGCTTCAGCCCGCGGCTTCGCACGGGATAAAAAGAAGCCTACGTACGTTCCTATAAAATCGGATTCCTCCTTGCCAAATATTTTTTAAGATACGTTCACCCTTTTAAGCTTGAAAAGGTAACAGACAGACATATAGTTTTTCTTTCGAATCTATAACTATACTTAGTTTGAGTTGGGTTAGGCTTTGTCATAATTTTGATCACAAAAAGCAGCAGAATAAGTTAAAAAAGAACTCAAGAATTAAACATTATTTGTAATTCAAAACACGATATCATTTCAGTTTTCCTAAAATATTTAGTGTGCAGACTTAGTAATTGATGACAGCTACATATTTATTTGGAAGGTTATATTGAATGCCAAAAAAGTTGTATCTTCCTTTGTTGTGACAATAGGCGAGCTCCGCCCTAACCTGACATAATCACGTAGTAGCTGTAGCTCTAGATCAACTATGTTTGTATTGAGTCATCGTCATCATTATCTTTCAGAGTCAAGGCTTTTATTAAGTACTTCTGGTGTGATTTTTTGCGTTTTTTTTGTTGCGAATGATTGTTATTTACTTTTTTTTATTGTGTGTTGCTTGTGTTGTTTTAAGTAGGACAATAAATAAATACATAATTAAATGGTAAGCGTTAATTAGTTAACTTACTAAAAAGTCAAGGTTTTAAATTTCGTGTTTGATTTTAACTGTATAATTTAATTATTCCAATCCCGACTCTATACATTTAAATTCATTAATTTCAATGTTATTATGATAAAATGGACTAATATAGCTTATTGTGTAATATTCATTACTAAAACATCCTTATTTCGTATAGAAATAATTTAATAAAACTTTGTTACGTTTTTCGAGTTGTTCAATGAATTTAGAACTATGTAGAAGTAAAACTGGCTAGGCCAATATTCAGCGAATTTACTTGAGGTGTTCCTACCTATTGCTATGAATGAAAAAGAATAAGCAAATCATTTGGGGTATGGTCAGAACACTTCTTGCTCGTGGTCCCGTTCAACTGGTGCAGTTGACTAAACCATCGAATTTTTTCGGTATCTGTATTATCGATGACGGTAAAAAACTGAAATAAAAAGACTTCGGTGGTACAGTCAACTGGACCACGGGCAAGAAACCGCTTCTTATCTGTATATATTCTTATCAGCTCATCGTTTTTCTCGTGTTTCGTGTCAGTTTCATAAACTTGAAAGCTAAGTGTCACATTCCAAATCATCAGTTAGTAGGCATTGGAAAAAAAACAAACGAACGGATACGTATTAAGTATTTGAATTCATAGCATAAATATCGTTTTATTTTGGTTTTTCTATCAGAATTTTGATCCTATCTATTTACGAAAAACGCATAAAAACAAAGCTACGAGTAGGTACGTGAAATCAGATCTCATTAGCAAGCTGCTTTTCATCGCAACGCAATATCAAACAAATCGGATCAATCGGAGCTCTTGAGACAGTTTCAGATGGGTAATGATTGAATAACACCAGTAAGAGGCATCAGGCAAAGACTAAGTTTTTTAGTTCAACTTTTTGATTGTATAAATTACCTAAATTATAAGACAGTAATCTGAAGACAGAGAGCTATGGCACTCATTAGAGGAGGCCTATGTCTAGTAGGGAACTTATATAGGCTGATGATGATGAAGATGAGGACATTTTCTGGCAGAAAAAACCATTCCACCTGAGAAATACGTTATTGACGTTGTTGTGTCTGATGATATTATGTCAGAAACGTCCTATTGTGATGGGTATTAAGAGTTAGAGAATAAAAAAACAAGTAGGTAATAGATACGGCGCGGATTCTTTTTACGTCCTGAATTTATAAGCTTGTCTTTTTAAGAGAAAACTAGTCACTCTAGAGCAGGTATGGCCAACTGGTCGATCGCGGCTATTAGTCCAGTCGATCGTGGCAAGGCAAAACCGAAAGTCCGAAATATTAAATAAATTTTAATTTTATACTCGAATAGAATATGAAAATACCTAACATGTAACTTAACAATATGGTTAACCAGTATCCACTGCGGTAAAAAAAATCGAGGCTCGCTCCGCTCGCCGATATTACTCTTGTTTTGGGCGTTTTGTTATACTTCGTATCAGTTTTGTAAATGCAACGGCACCTTTGCTACAGTCATTTTCTATCAATTCAATCACCGCAACAAGTAGCGCAAAATGTAACAAATACTCTGCAAGGTCACTTTTTCAAAGGGCACAAAAAATCTAAGGAGACAACACATTTTTCGCGGTTAGTTCCACAAGCCGATAACAATAGTTCCTTCTGGCTATAGAAAAAAGCAAACCACCACTTAAAAAAATACGCAAAAATCTAACGAGAACCACAAAGTTTTCGGGGCTCGGTCCGCTCGCCGACAATGTCTTCTCTTTCTTGTGTAATCAAGTGCTCACATTAAGATAACTATGCCAAACACGAAAACTTGCAAAAATACTGTTTCATTTTCAGGGCTCGCTCCGCTCCTTTTAATTTTTTTATACTTTTCTTAACTAGTGTGAGAATAGTAACAAAAATTTCATTTATTTCGCCTCAAAAAATCTCAATAATGCTACGGATATCTCCATCGTTGTAGCTTCTTAGTCTTTCTTGCTAAACCAACCTCACCAAAGTCCAAAATTAACGCGGGACGCCCGCTTCCCATTATATTTTACGCCTTTCCTCTTATTACATTAAAAATACAACATACTTGTATACTGAACTAAACTGTTTCATATACAATTTTAAGAAGTATGTAATCGGTAGATCTCACAGGGTTTCGTCAGTAAACAGTCGATCTTGGGTCTAATCAAGTTGGCCACCCCTGCTCTAGAGATTAGGACATAACTTGAACATCGTATTACGGATCCGACAAATCAGCCTACCCTCAAATGTTTGCTTTGCAATCTCTACCATTCAGTGGAAATAATTATCATTCATAATTTGAATTGAATGCACAACGAGCAAACTATGAAAACAGTCAACATTGTTTTAGTCAGAATCGATAAACAATAGCAGGATGTCTAGGTTACTTTTATGGTTTTCTGCGCAAGAATATACGTTTATTGCCAAAGATCGTAGAAAGAAGAATATTTAGAGGTACTACTAACTAGGTACGTCTTAAATCTTACTCTAATTAATCTGAGAATAATATCAATTAATAGTATTTTTTGTTGTCCGGCGTCAAACATAAAATAAAAAAAGAGAAAACATCTTAAGATTACCTAGCCCTCGCTAAAATACACACCAACTAAACTAAACACTAAACTAAACATAAACTCTTTTTTCAATAATAACAGATTCTTTATTTTTTTATTTATATATTTATTCATCCCCTTATTTAGGGATCTATTAAACTTTTTAAAGTGCAGATGTATAAATATAAATATGCACGATAAAACATTTCATATACCTTTACCATTGCGGAATATTTTAAACATCGCTCGTAAATAAAAACCCATACTTATATTTTATGTAATATGACCTATTTTATATATAAATTTACCACGGGATCAAATAATGTATTTTCCCGATAAACAGTTCTACTTTCGAATTTTTGTATAAGATAAGAATAAAACTGACTTACTATATTTCAAGGTCATTTTCTGACTTTATAAACTTGGCCTTGCTTGAAGACTGACCGGTATTATTATGTCAGTTGACCTCAGTTCAACTTTGATAAAACAACTGATGATTATGCATCAAGATTAATCTATGATTAATTATTCATGCACGGTTATTAAACACATATTAGTTTGAAAAATCAAGCATACGTTTGTTTTTCTGAGTTCCATAGGCATTATTATATTTTTTAAACAAATAATGTGTTTTATTTTATAAATCTTGTTTATAGATCTCATTAGTTCTTTATAGTTTATAATGTTATGTTTATGTTAAGTTTAAAATAGTAAAAATAAACATATTGCTGCGGATTCCTAAAAACCTGAAATGGATTCAACCATAGAGGTCAGCCTATATGCTAATTTAGGTCATTTGTAAATATTAAAATTTTCCAGTCCATAGAAATATGTTTTCTTCGTAAATATGATATGGTGAGAGGATTTTTTTCGCATGTAATAAACTTGTTATTACCAAATTAGGAAAAATGCGAGAAGAATCTTTTCTCTTTATGTAAATAAACTTTTTACTTAGTAGAGAAAAACAAGTTCTTGGTTCTTCACTAATATGTTATTTTATACATTTACAGGTATGTCTACGAAAAAAATGCCAGTTATGCGAACCCTAGCAGATAAGGATCCGAATCAAATCTTTTCAATGGACTCTTTACCAAATTATTAACTTTTCTGAACTCACGACCGGGGCTTGGGTTGTGTTTTTATATGTTAGTCATCGTAACTAAACTACTAAATTATTCGCTATGTAGAGTCTTGAACTTGAAGTTCATTGACATAGTCATAACCAAGCTATGATTTATGGGATTGCATCGGTACTGATGCCGCGGGATTTTAAACTTTTTTTACAAATATCTCGCTGTTATTTAAGGACAGTTTTTTCGAAAACGGTTAAACATTCTACTGTACTCAGAAAAACTTTATATTTCAACATTGTGGGCAATTTTCTAAATCTAAAAAATCTAAACTAGGTACTTAGCTAGACAATAATTCATGCACTTGATGTAGACTGGAATCTCCAAACATCACGATACATAATAATTTTAATGATAAACATTCAAAACGAATCAACAATTTGCCACAGTCTTCTTCATCTTACATTTACAGTTCACACCCTAAATTGAATGTAAATTGCCACAAACTCTATCTAACCTTTACAGTTCACACCCTAAATTGAATGTAAATTTTGCCATAAAATCTCAATCGAAAAGTAAACAAAAATTTAAAAAGCTTCATGAATTCAAATTGTCCACTTACGTGCTTTTTTAGCGTCCCCATTCTGGCACAGAAACACGACAAAGAAGATCGCCACACCGAATGCACTTGGCAAATTCATTGTCAATTATTTCGTGTCTTGACTATGTGCTGAATTAAAGTCGGCTTCGGCACTGCAGAGCCTGTGTTGTGAATAGCAGCTATATATCGACTAAACGGAAATATATTAGCGGACCTTCTACGAACGTCGAGTCGACATTGTCTGCGGACAACCGGTCGCGGGAGGAACCTTACGAATGATCCTACAATCAGTATGATAGTTGAATTCTATAGACGTTTTTTCGGTTAATTATTGCTACTAACTAAAACAATTATTATAATGTACCTTTTAATTACGAGCATACTCTGATCTTCCGCATTACGGAACAGGCCGTCTTCCTTTATTATATTTGTTCCAACATCTTGCATCGAAAACACTACCGACAAATTGATTGAGTACAAACAAAATAACATTTGTATAAAAAAACAGAAAATTACCGTCGGCCACATTGTCACTTACTCGCGAGATTATGGTCAAACGAAGGTCTATCAAAAAACAACAAAACCTCCTAAATTTATCAAGTAGTATTGGGTAGGTACTTAGTAATTGTTATAATGGCGAAAGTTTGTAAAATTGTGAGCTCATTGGGCGTAGACAATACCAAATTAATTCTACTGGCTGGAGCCAGCTAATATTTTACATACATGGATATAGTTCTAGAATGGAATTACCTATAGATACATACCCCACACCCCTATGGTACCTTTTATCTCGGAAAAAACGCGTGAGCAGCCGCGGGCACAAGCTAGTTAGTTAATAATACATACTTATCGCAACTATTATAATAAGTACGACGTGACGACCGATGTGGCGCGGTGGGCGAAGGTTCGCATGCCACGCAGGAGGTTGCGGGTTCGATTCCCGCCTCGGAACAATTGTGTGTACGATCTGCAGATATTTGTTCCGGGTGTTCTGGTCGTTTTCTATGTATAATAAAAAATATCTATCTATGTAATGTATTGTATTATGTATATCAGTCATCTAGTACCCATAACACAAGCTCTGCTTAGCTTGGGGCTAGATAATGCTGTGTGAATTGTCCAGCATTATAATTAATAATAATAATTAAGTAGCAACAGGAATTGCCTTTTTAGGGTTCCGCACCCAAAGGGTGAAAACGGGACCCTATTACGCTTTCGCTGTCTGTCTGCTCGTCAGTGGGCATGCTCATGAACCGTTAAAGGTACACAGTTGACATTTTCACAAAATATGTATTTCTTTTGCCGCTATAACGAATAAAAAAATTTAAAAAAAGTTAAAGAGGATCTTATACAAAACATCATATTTTTTTACTATTTTTACTCTACTTTTGTCGAGGCTAATCGAAACGTATTTAATAGATAGACAGTTGACATTTTAGCAGAATGTAGATTACTATTGTTGCTATAGGTAATAATAAATAATAAAAATCATCATCATTATCATCATCGGCCTATATCAGTCCACTGCTGGACATAGGCCTCCCCCAATGAGCGCCAATAGCGCCCTGTCTTCAGCTTGCCGCATTCAGCATCTACCTGCAGTCTTTCGCAGGTCGAATAATAAAAATAAAATGAATTTAATAATTATCTAATTTAACATCCAATGTCCATAGTATACCCAGTTGAGTACCGATAGCTGAAGATAAGCAATGTCGGGCGCGGTCAGTACTTGGATAGGTTATCACGTCATGATGGCATTTTAGTTTTGTACGATGGTTCGGAACCGTCCGCGTGCGAGTCGACTCGTACTTGGCGAGTTTATTTTTAATGCTGGACAATCCACACAACAAAGTAAGCAGATGCCGAATTCCACTAAATAAATCACTTCACCATATTGAATGGTATTGTCTCATAATGACATATTGTTGCATTTTACCTTTGATGATAGAAACTACTGATGGAGGGAAGCGCGCGGGTCAAAAGTGTCAAGGTTGAAATCAACCTATCAATCACTTCGTGTAAATAGCATCGCACGCACTATCTAACTAGTTTTTTTTATCTATGGACGATTCTGTGACGATATCATTGCCATAGTACCTAAAGCGCTCGGTTACCAGAATTTGACCCCCAGAGCTTGATTACTTATGTTCTTAATAAATACCTATATTATATATATATATATATGCCTTGCCATGGTAGTAAGTATATTATATTAATCTGAAATTATTCAGAATCAGTAGTCTAAGTCGATCCAAATTGGAGGCAGGAATACAATTATCTTGCGCGCAGACCACGCACAAAGGACCAATCGGAGTCTAAGTGCGGAAACAGGGGTACACTTACTATACCTTGCGCGCAGCTTCACGGCTAAAATATCAACAGCGGCAAGCACTAAAATCTGTTAGAAACGAAATTAAATAAGAAGTGGGGTGTGCAAAGCGCATTTAAAATAGAATATACGAAAGTTTTCTACGGTGCATATCCTGCATTTTATTTCGCAAATCTTCAGAAACAGTAGCGAATGAGATCACAAAATCATAGCACACTTACCGTTACCATTACATTACCTACATTAAGTTAGACCATTAGACGGAAATAAAAAAATTACGTTTTCTGCTGCATTAAACAGATTTACGATTACCTACGCTATTAATTCTAAAATGATGTTTTGGATAATCCTTCCATTGATTTGTGAAGACCTGAATCTCGTTAACCTTGAAGTCTAAATCTACAGGTAAATTACAAGACTTATTGCAAAGTTAATGATCAAATCGTAAAACTAACTTACCTATTAAAAACGATCGAGAATTGTCTTCCGCGCGGCTTGTATTCTTAAAATAATTCTAATGTTATGTTATATAGTTTCTAAACTCGCGTTAGTAGAATTGAGCACGCTTGAATACTATGATTAATTGATTACGCTTGCGCTGGTGGACTTTATATAACTAAAAAATCCAGTTTTTCTTCAACTCTGCTATACAGGGTGGGTTTTTGGACGGAGGAGACTACAGAAAAACTGTCTTAGGAGAGATCCATAATTATGTGATAAATGTTCATCCCCAAAAGGTTTTATAAAATAAATTAAGCAGCAAAAAAAATTGAATTTTACACAAAAACTTATAATGCCATTGGATGTGATAAATGTTCATCCTCAAAAGGTTTTGTAACATAAATTAAGTTGCAAAATATTTGGCAGTTTTCATAGACTAATCAAAATTGTCACTTATGAACGCAAAAGATTTGGGGTTTTGTTCGTTTATTCGATTATTTTCGTTTAATACCCTAGGGGATAAAGCAAATATTACGTCACAGGTGAAGCCCGAGCGCAACCTTAGACTCTAAAGGGAAATCACGGGTGGAGCGAGGGATTTTCTAGAATCCTGAGTGCGAGAGTGATTTAAGTATGCCACAGACGAAAACACTTTTATCCAGGAAGAGAAAATTTCACATAAGGCACGTACTAAAGGGTATTTAGTAGGTAAGTTATGTGAAATTTTCTGAAGTCTTAGCTTGTTAACCTTGTAGGAGTCGATTGTGAATAAGGTTAGCGAAAAAATCAGGAAATGAAACAATATTAACAATCAAATAATAATGTTTTTGTTACCTTAAAATATGTACAAAAATTCAAGATTATACAAAAATAAAGGTAAATCAAAATGTGCTTAGTTATTTACGTTACTAGGTACATTTTTATTTCCAAAAATAATTCTAGCCTTAATATTATAATATCGTAAAGTATGTTTTAAGAGAATAACTTAACTTATGCTTATGGTAAAGTATTAATAAAAAAATATATATTTATGTTAGAGGTAATAATTATAATAAATTTTAAATTATGTATCAATCTGGTTTCCTACCTAGCACAATAGGGTTTATTCATATAAAATTGATTTTACTAGTATATACTTAGTGGTATTATAATCTGCCAGAGTTCTTCTTACTCTGGTGCTAAATGATACCGTGTAAAAATTACAAACATCATAATATTTAAATCAAAATTATAACCAATCTTATAGAAGAAAGAATCTTTATCTTTTATGTAAAAAAAATCAGTTCCTACGCTTCGAAGGTACAAATATATTATTCTGTACTTACCTATGTACTATAGAAGTATACTTTGAGGTACCCACCTTAGTTAAAACACCAGACCTGTCATTCAGTCGCCGTAGCCGAAAGTGGCAGCATCAGATCAGAGGCAAATTCTACTAACCAAACGCTTTACTATGATACTGGTATCGTCACAAAATCATCATGTAAAATCATCATACTTAGATGTAGCAAACCATATATGAAGGGTGCGATGCTATTTGGACGGAAATATTGATAGAATAGTTTCAATCTTGACACTTATGATATTCCCTCTATATGTATTTTGAGGTTCCCTCCATCTGTAGGGTGCTGACTTCTCGGTGGAATGCCGTAATTGGCATTCTGTACGATACCATTGTCATAGTGAAACCATTAGTTCAACAGAATATAGCCCCAGGCCTACCTTAGTATACAATAAGCTAAAAACTTAAGATTACTTGTATTTGCTGCTATGCGATCACTAATGCAACTTACTGATATTCCCTATATCAATAGGTAATGTTTGCTAATAAAAACCTCAGGCGCAAAATAGTACTAAGTATTTTGGTTTTATTTAAAACGGCTAATTGAAATATATCAATTTTAAGGTATCATAATTATAAAAAACAAATTAAACGTAGCAGTCTCCCTTACTTGATGTCTGAAACTATCATGCACACACAAACCGAGATCATAAACATGACTGATGGTTTTGGAGCTGCATCGCAACGCAAGATAGGCAACGAAGAAGACGTTCAGCACAGTCGCTAGTCGCAACTTTGCTGAACTATTGCAAAACTCCACATTTCTGTGAAAGCTCCAAAACTCATCAAGTCCTGTGAAATTTCCGGCTCTTATTAAAGTATTTATAAGATTATCAGTACTTTGGTATCGGCACATACAACAGTTCATCATACGGGACAGCATCAAAGAATTTCTTAGTTGTATGGACGGTGACATTGATTGCGTAGTCGACCACGGGTTGTCCGAACTCTTCAGTTACCACGCGCCAGTTCTCATTCAAGAAGTCCAGGACTGTTTTACCTGGAAATAGATTTCAAATTAAATATAAGGTGGTTAATACATATTTGATGTTGTACTATGCCTGCGGCTTTGCAGATGCTTTTCAAATAGTCTGTCATATATAGTTTGGCAGGGAAGTAAACAATATCGCGGGAACGGTCTCGCGATATTGTTTACTTGCCTGCCAAACTTGATTAAGATCCGTTCAACCGTTTAAAGCCGTGAAAAGGTAACAGACAGAGAGACCAACAGAATTACTTTAATATACATATAATATTAGTGTGAATGACTCAGGTTACAGAGAAAACCAACACTGTGGCCAACACGATAGCTGCAAAGTTTGCAGCTATGTTGAGAAGTTTAATGTACCAGTTTTTAAAACATTAATTTAATGTTTTATCTATTATACCAATCATTCATGTGTTCGTTCCATTAATTCATCATTCTTTCTCTTTCAATATACTACATCGTGAATCACTGCGCACGTAATTATTTATTTTACGAGTATTTATAAAATAATAGTTGCACCCCAAATCCAAGCTAGGAATTTTTCAACAGTAATCACAGTTAATGTACATATTAAAATTATTATAGTCAGACATCGATTTATCAGTATTATAAATGGAAAAGCGATCAAAATAGCAATCAAAAGTAAATCTCAAACCATTTTAATTCAGGTTGTTGAACGCGAAAAAACAATTGATAATACAGTCCTATTTTCGTATTCTGCCCGTTGCAACCATTGTGAAAAAAGAAAATAGATTAACCGAGTGAAATTATCATTTTCGGTTGTTTGTTGCTGGAATGAGATGGGCTGAATATTTACATGCAAGAGTCGCATTACAGTACGACGATGTTGACGGCCAATATTATTCCATGCGGAGTTAAACAATTTTGAGTGCTTTCCGGAAATGTTATGGAATTTTCGTATCGTAGGTGAGTCGGAGATAGGTGCCATGAAGTTCAAGCTTACTTATGATCTTTTGCAGCATTTTGCGCTTTGAGACTGTAGGCTAAGCTTATTTGAACCATAATAACATTATGGTTAAAATACGCTTAGTGTTAAATATTCTTAATCAAATTGAATGAGAAGCTAGAAGAAAAATTCGACCTAGCTTTTGTTAGCTAGCTATTTTTCTGCGATTGTGTACTATTATTGGAGCTCTAAATGATTTTAGAGCTCCAAAATAGTACACAATCGTTAAAAATATTTCAGTGACTATCGTTAGCACAAATAAGGTTCTATAAAAACGAATGCTTGGCCGTTAGTGCCGTTGATGTTCTTTGCTGTAAGCTTTTTATCAGGCCTTTGTATCTTCAATTAGTAAAACACAAGGCTAAGCTGTAATTGAAGTCTTAACATTGTTAATAAAGTATATAAAAACATTAGGAAACATTTTGCAAAGTAGGCATTGCTTTTTAATCTTGAAGAGGATCTTGTTCCCATCTTTTTTTATTGAAAAAAATCTGAAAATCAGAGATGGCCTTGATGTTTCATTTTGATTCTTAAGAATCTAAGTTGATTTTATAATTACTATTTGAATTTGCAATTAGCCTTGTATGTAAATCTGTTGGGAAAATCTGTATTATTTACCGTATGAAAAATTGGGGAAGGCTCAAAATTAACACCGCATGAAACCAGATAACCTGTCTCTCGCACTGTAAATAATTGGAAAATTAAGGCAACTAATTAAACATTGAAGTTAATTAATTGTTTCCCCATGTGTGAACATCAATAAACAAAGTGATAAATGGACTTCCCCTGTGCTTACATTAATTGGAGAATCTGCTGTAATGAACTCTTTGTCAATTATATTATATATCAGGTCAACAGTTGAGTCAATTGTACAGTCAAATTGAAATTGAACTTTAATGCAACGCAACCGATTCACTGAAAATAAATAGGTTTTCTCCGCTTCATGTCTTTTTATGAACAATCAAACTTATATCAAAAGATAGGTAAGGCTCATCTTGGGTTGTCTTATTTTTGGGAATCGGGAATCAGATGAAATGATCACTGTAGTCAGCCTAAAACGACTGGCTAAGATAGGACATCTTCGAAAGAAAAGAAAGATTGTATACCTTTGATGCACCTATACCTAAGGCTTAATGCACACCGGTAGCAGTGGCCGGCAGCAACGCGACGCGCACACGCAATCTTTTCGTATCTATTGATATATAATTCTTTATGTTTCATTATTCTGTCATTATGCGCTACCTGCTACTGATTGTAGGAATCGGCGAAAGATCAGCACTGCGTGTATTTGTTCCACCAGTACCCGTGAAATCATGCTGAGCCAATTCCTAATTTATAGCTACAATTCACGATATACCTAACTAATGTAGGTACTTTTATTTAGTTTTAAGTTCTTGTCTAACTTGTATTGGTTGAAGTTAAAAATATAAATAAAAAATATTATTTCGAGTTTATATTTGTATTATTAGTAAATATATTTGTATTATTAGTAAATTGTAAAATTAACACCAATTTGACTCTTGTTGCCCGATGAGAATTAAGATTAAATGTTTACATTACGGTTGCAAATCAATATTTCCTAGACTAGACCATCTCAGTTCAAAGCAGAGGCGCCTTCAATGCAAGGCCTATTGCTTTCAGATTCTCTTGTGTAATTAGTTTGCCTAAGTAAACGATAGATACGATTCTCGGTGGATTTGAACCACAAAGCTTAGTGAATCGGCAATACGGGTAATTTCACATTGCCTGTTTGAATCTACGAATATATCAATAGATATTCGCAAACCTAGTTGATGTTTGGCTTATCGCAATCTAAGCAATACCTAGTATGGGTAAACCTAAGTATATCCAATTATTTTCAGCCTAACATCACCTTATTAGGTATACATACCTTACGTATACCTAGTAAATAGTATTAACGCATTCACTGCCCAGTTTCGGCGGCGCAAACAGCAGAGGGCGCGCCATCTGCACTACACGAAACTCCAGATGACCGAATGCGTCGTGGGAAATTAAAAAGGAAGCAAGTTGATATTTGCTCTTACTATATAGAAAATCTGTTCTGATTTCAGTCTCTAAAGCAATGAAATGAAATAAGAGATGAAAGATCTTGATCCATTCTAAGCCTTCCATTCTTATATGATATAGGTGAATTTCGCAGACCAATTACAATTAAACAGGGGGAACTGTTTGCGGTTTCTCTTGATATGCTTGTGTAAATTATTAAGGATATTAATACATACTTAGCTCTGGATTCCCTTTGAACAGATTGTTGATGGTGTAATGTATCCGTTCGCCGTAGTCGAATTCGTACTTGTAGCTTTTGATGCCAAAGTGGTCGCGGCCTTCCTTGTCCTTGTAGTACTTTGTGTTGATGTTCAGCTTGATGATGGAGTTTACTGAAATGTTACAATTGATTTTTGTTAAATCCTTATTCATATTACATGTATGGATGTTTGTCACTCTTTCACTCCAAAACTACTGAACGGATCAGGCTGAAATTTGCATACAGGTAGGCCCGGAACCTGGAATAAAAAATAAGGCTACTTTTTATCTCATAAATCAAGTCTTAAACATTATATAGAAAAATATTTGAGTACCCATTGTCCTGCGGACGAATTCTAATAAATTAATCGCTTCACCATAATAATGGTAGTCTCTGAGTGACACCTTTTGGCATTTTACTTTTGATGACACAAACTACAGACAGACAGATGGACGGACGCGCGCAAGCCAAAAGTGTCGAGGTTGAAACCAGTTTATCAGTCCATCCGTGCAAATAGAACCATCATGCACAATCTTAAGACTCTTTCATGTATGTTTCATTAAACCGCGAAGTTGTCATTGTCATAGTAAAATGATTGGTTAGCAGAATTTGGCCCCTTGTAACTTGCTAACATTCTGTTTACTGAAAATATTCGAATACCTGCGTCATGCCTACATTTATTTCTTTTTAACTGTGTATCGTTTAATAAAACTGATTGTCTTTATCAACGGTAACTGACTTAGTTTAAAATAAAACACGATATAATTATGTGTTTTTAAAATTAAATTTTTAAAATTATGACATGTGTTTATTCTTTTTAGCCTCTATAATGGCACTTTTGGTGATGTCGTCCTTATTTGTCTTAATAATAATAATGTAAATCCGTTTATTGGCTGTTAGTGATCATCATCATCATCATCATCATCAGCCTATAGCAGTCCACTGCTGGACATAGGCCTCCCCCAAAGAGCGCCATAGCGCCCTGTCTTCAGCTTGCCGCATCCAGCATCTACCTGCAGTCTTTCGCAGGTCGTCATCCCACCTGGTAGGAGTGCGTCCTACACTACGTTTACCGAGTCGTGGTCTCCACTCAAGAACACGTTTGCCCCATCGGCCGTCGGTTCTTCGCGAGATATGGCCGGCCCACTGCCACTTCAGCTTGCTAATTCTTTGAGCTATGTCGATAACTGTTAGTGATAGTTATAAGATAAGTTAATTTATAATTAAGAGCTGTGGATTTTGTTCATAAATAAAATAAAATAAAATAAATAAAATGTGTGAATAATTGTGATGGTATATTTTCAAGATGTAGGTCCTACTTGTTCGATGCGAATGGTTATTGAAAAGTTTTAAAACCATTGAGGTCTTGATATTAGACGCTCTATTCTGATATCTTGTCTACTAATCTTGCTATAATTTAGACGGAGTTGGTTATAGAGCTCCTGTAAAATACGTCCGTACAAATTTCTACTATATTGAACATTTCAAACAATGTTTCGCTATAATCACCATGCTTGGCGGTGGATTGGTCACTTTTGTGGTTGTGGATGCTTTAAAAATTTCCATATAATGAAGCAGCTACTGTACTCGGATAGGTTCCCTTATTCTTTTTTTATGTATTTATGTTTCACAGTAAGTATATATTTCATCTAGAAGCTAACTTAAACGGTAAATCTGTTTTTCCGTACGCCTCATAGTCTAATATGGTATACTACGAAATCACTAATATGTATCTACCTAGTTAGGTAGGCAGATACCGTTGACTCGTACCTACATTTACTAGCGTACCCAAACAATGGTAGCATCTGGGAGTCAAGCAGGCCCTGCATGTACAAGCGAGGTATAATGCTCGACTGCCGGCTTTCGAGCAAAATTACAACACTACGCTCGTTCGTCAGCGAATGGAGAGAACTGATAACAGGGTTTTTATGAAGTTATACTCTTTATTCTTTTGTTGTGAGTCTGAGAAGGATTTTTAAAATTTTTAATTTAAAGTTTTCGTCTCTCGTCTTCCTCTCTACGGGCTGAGCTCTAGAGGTTCATTCTTACACCGCGACAGCCTGCCCATAAAACATATGATTTCTCATACTCTCTACATACTTACCTATTTTGATTTTGGAGTCTCCTTCCCCGTTAATAGGAAAGAGCAGTAACCGTCCAACTGCAGTGTATTTCCCTCGAATGGTGATGTTGCATCGCACATCTATCTTAAACACGTTTTTCTCTAGATAGGCCCTGAAAATAAGAAAAGGAGGCATTTGAATCGTTTAAAAATAACTCCACTACACTATAATTAATTTAACATCTTTATTTATTTTGGAACTATTGGGTCTTCAGTGGGGAATTTATATTATAAATATACATTAATTTATCTTAATTTAATGCAGTAGGTAGCTAGGTCGTTTGTTTCATACTTTAGAGTAGTAGTTAAGTCAAAATGAGAAGAAACACTGCTTACTAACAGTTGACAGATTTTTAATAAGAGCGCAGCTCAACGTGTTTTTATCTAGATTTAGTGAATGGTAGTAGCTTTATTACTATATTCTATAATTACTTAAGCAATTTCCTATTTAGCAGAAAAATCAGATATGAATAGAATAATCGATTGTTGAAGATTGTGAATAATTAGATTGTTTTGAAAAACTCAAAACCGACTTCGAATTCCTTCGTTTTAAACTGTGTTTTAAGTTTTGCGGGTTAAATACGAATCCCTCGGGAATACAGTTTTAATGGGACCACCGCGGGCTCATCCTTTATACAACTGCAAAAGCGTTATCTAAATCAGTTCATAAATGACGGAAGAATCTATGATATACATAAAAACAATCATACATTATATACATACAGCCGAATATAGGACCTCATTTTTTCGAAGTCGGTTAAAAATGAAAAGAAAACATCAAGGCTTAGTTGCGAAAATAGGTTATACGGGGATTGCTTGATGTTCACCATGCATAAACTTATGAGTGGGTACAATTTCGTCCTTCGTGACATCAAATATTTTATGAGCAAGCTATTAATCTTGCGTTTTCGATTATTCTTTATTTTGAAGGCTTATAATAAAAGTATTTTTTTCGAGTTATGTTGACTTCCTTTATAAGATGTATTCTTGTTCACAATTTCCATATAAAAATTGTAGAATACATAAAGTATTAGTACCTAGTATATTGTGGAATATATGATGAGTAAATCGGTATAATTGAAATAATTAAGTTTTACATCTTCTATTTACTTTTATTCTACTGTGGTCTTATCAAATTGTAACAGGATCAACAATGACTCTGATTCCCAGGCTCTCCCCATTGAATCACAATAATAGCATCCCTAATCCGCCATAACTTTTAAGACTATGGTGGATTTACAGTATATTTTCGCTTGGAAAGCTGAATTATCCAAGCTAAAAACACAAAGGGTTTCGTCAACTCAATGCGCACAATAACCGTGAGAATAAAACCGCAATATTGTTGCACGTTAAGTGATACTGTGAAACCAGTAGAGATGCTTAGCAATTACTGATACTCATTTATTCGCCTAACTCCTCATTTATTCGGTAATAACAATTTAAAGGGAAGGAGGCCAAGAAGAGCTAGGCTAGCCAGCGTTTGGGAAACAACGTATCGACATTGTTTCGAGAATAATCGTATTCTCGTTGTGTGAGACGAGGACACTCACGGTTGGGCTAGTCCAACAGTTTATAGAGATATGCTCAGAGTTTCTCTGAAGTATAGGATTCGTAACGAATATCGAGAAACAAAGTTATCGACATAACTCAAAGAATTTAAATAAAATATAATACGGTAATAATTTATGTTCTCACGCAAACGACATTTGATTTGTCGTTTGTGATTTCACTAAAGTTTACCCTCGAAGTTTTTAAGTTTTGAGACTGTATTCATTAGGGAGACCTATGTGTCGCAGAGGACATATTCGGGATACGTTCACTGCTAAGCATATGACTCCCCAGAACGACCGACGACGACGTAACGAATAGCATTCCTGCGTTACCTCCATCTAGCGCCTGCTCATTCTATTCTTATCGCTATTCAGTACTTATTACATGTTACTGTATCTTGGTACATATTTTGTACTGTTAGCACCACGCAGTCGCCTTGCGAAACCCACGCACAGTACCTACCAGCTTAGTCATTCTACTGCATGTTTAGACATCTTTCTGTGATTGCGTCGAAGCAAGGCGAACCTTTTCAACGTTGAAGGATCAGGATAGAGTAGCCTTGGGTATTTTGCGTGCCAGTTAGCGTTGAAAGTTGTGTTATATCAGTTTTTCCAACAATTAATTTGTTTATAACTTGTTGTAGCAATATACGTATTTTAAGTGATCATTTCCATACAGAATTAATAATGATTCATGATAAAGGTATGCTAAATAACTGTATGAATAATTAGGTTGGTGCGAGTACGTAGGTTATATCCAACGAGTTATATAAAAAAACACTACTGTCTTTGGCATGATAATCTTCTGATAAATACGTTTCAGAAAAATGATAGCTGATACGCAAGATCAGGTTAAGATTCTCGGATACATTACCGAGAATCTTAATTTGATCTTGCGTGCCTTTGTGTTCAACGTAAAGATTTACCATAGACAAGAGCCGATGTCATGTCAACACATCCATGTGTCTGCTTATCATTCTAGTTTGTGGAACAAACAACACATTTGTTCCTCTTATAGTCGAAGTATGGTGACACAGAATGTGCCAATGAATAATATTGTGGGTTCTGCTTGCAAATAACTATCAATGTGATTTGAACTCTACCATTGTGTTTGCAGTGAATTACCTATCTCAATTTAGATGTCATTTCGCGAAAACTAAACTATTCTGACAGCACTAATGTTGCCAGCAGCACTACAGCACACTGACAGTACTGCTTTCATGACGATTGTATTATTTTTTGTTTTGGAAAGATATTTACACTATAATTTATCATTAACAAAAGATACACTTACTCAACATTCAGAACCTGGCATTTCCTCAAACCAGTCGCCTTCCCTCCGTAAAACGTGACCTTGATCCCCGGCAGTTGTATCGGTAGGTTGTCAATCACAAAGGGATCCAGTGGTGGGACGCCTAAGTGTGGCATGCCTTTGGAGAAGTTCAGTATCGCATCTTGAGTGGACTTGATCAGGCACGCCGGGTCTGTGGTGTTGCATGGGTGGATGAAGTCAGCTGTGGAGCGAATACAATTTAATTGAGTAGCTGATTGGAAATAGAATATCTTTAGAAACTATCATAATTTATACGGGTTATATTACATTGACGGGATATTTACCATGATTAGATTTTTGAGTTTTCCAATATTTCGGCACAGTTTAATGCGCCATGGTTACGGAATAACTGAAGACAACGCGAGTAAGATTTATTGGCAGACATACCGAAAAAAAAACATGTTAAATATCCCATTATAAATGACTTTTGAATAGAATATCTGTACTATTGTGGGGTTAAATCATCATCATCATTTGCATTTCCTGTCCCCATTTATGCAAAGTCTAAACAACTTGTTCTCTTCTTTCATTCGCTTCGTGTTTGGATGAAGTTGGACTCACTCTCTTCTTACTTATGTCATCTTTCATACAGTCCATTCATTTTTTCTTTGTCCTAAGTTACTCTTGTTAAACATTTATAAGCCGGTCGCCCCACAGAAATATTTGATAAGCTGTGCTTATCAAATAGTTGATAATTTGTAATAGCATTGCGCATGACATTTTCGCAATGTAAATGAAAATATCCCCAAATATCCTGGCTGGATACGATCGTACCAATAGTACCTATACTGATGCCATTGGGGTTATTAGGTAGTAGTTTCTATTCTACCCCGAATAGGCTATTCAATCGACCTTACCCAAACTTGATTCAAGTTCTCCACGCTAGAAATTGGCTTTTGGCAGCAATGCCGGCTAATTTGTTGTATTTAACGTAGGCTACTAGGATTTTTGGTTGCAATTCATCGAACATATACTGGACACACAACACCAAAAGTTAGGGCTTTTACACACGTTCCGGTTGCCGGGTACCCGACGGCGAAGCGTATGCAAGTTGCACCAGTACGTGCAAACTATCGTGAAAGCTATCGTACATATGGGTATTAATAATATATAGAAAATAAACATACAGATAATCGTCGAAAAGTACTTTTGCAAAAATTGGCTAGAGAATAAATTATTATGGTGCGTCGGGATATAATTTTATGAGACATAAATAGAATAAAAAACATTCATGTAAGAAAAATGTATGAAAAAATTATTTAATAAAAAACTGGGATTTTGCTTTCTGTTAAATGTTGGACAGTTATGTTCGAATCACTGTAGATGGTTTATTATTAGAATGATACAGTCAACATTATGTAGATAGATCGAAGCGTTCGCTTAACTAAATATCTAAAGACAAAATTTTATACAGGTATACACTTTCAGAAGTCATAATATCTAAGCAATCAATAGTGTGCACTGTATGCTACGAATATACCTACATTGCACAATATTGACCACATTAGCTACTTAAATTATGCTCAGATTATTATGTAATCGCGTTACTCTCATGAAGTAGTAAGATCTATCTACCTACTCCCTCAGAGTAATTTCATTGTTTACTCAATTATTAAATGGTTTACTTTTAAGATGTTGTGTAATTTTAGATGTGTTCATGACTTTGTTGCTGACTGTACCTATATAAAACTAACAAGGTAAGTAAGTTTTATTTTAATTGGGAATTTTTCATTTTTGGCTACGATATAAGCGTCCAGCTTTAATCTTCCCGACGACGCCGACTGTACTACTAGTCTTTTGAACATTGTAACCAATTTTTTCAAAGCCAATTTAAAAGTTTTTCAACAAATTTGAATCAGAAATAGGCCTTTGTTATTTCAGCTGAAATATTTCCAATATTCATTTATTTCATCGCTTTGTTAAGTGAAAATTTAATCTAGAGAATTGATTAAATTAATACTTTGTACATTTGAACCATTCCGAATCGTTAGGCAAGATGCTACACATGAGTTGTTGCGCGATTGGTACACGCGATGTGTTTAGTAGGTAGGTGCCTTATAGGAACAAATTACAATTGGTATTTACAATTTAAACCTCAACAGCATATATTGGTCTACTGCTAGACGCAGGCCTACCCTTGATAAGCGTCTTATTGGCTTTTATCTCATGAAAAAGTAAAACCCGTATTTTTTTTTATTTGGGTGTCTTGGATATCATCGGTATGATCGCCACTTATACGTTCAGCCTCGAAGCCGTAGCATTAATAGTTCGCCACTAACCCTTGCAGCTGCTAGGAACTGTAGGATTTTCTTCGGGGTGATGTCTCGCAGCTCGAGCTGTTTAAACAATTCACCTAAATGCAGACATAATATGATCGGAATGTATATTCTATATGTTGACATATACAATGTGTGTATTGTTGAAGAAATTGTTTAAAGACTTTCTTGGATATGCTTGCTCTTGTACAACATGACTTGTCTTGTATAACTTCTAATGTTATAATGATAAATAAATACAAATAAACATAAAACCAGAATTTTAAGACGGTTTTAAAATTTTGTAAAAAAATCAAAACCAAACATATTTAAATTTAGCACAAATTCTATGTAAAGTAGTTTACCACCTTTGTGTTTTATGTACATTATTTAGAAGCTTTTTAATTGTAAACAAAAGATGAGAAACAAAGGAACATTTCGTGAAGGTGAAGACTTAACAAGGAAAAGGAGCTTTGAGGTTGCCCTTCCATACATTTGATGGAATTATTAATAGAGTAAAGTAATCCTATTTGCGGTAAATTTAAGATGGTAGACAAAACATTGTTATCATTAGCTACTGAACCTGCTATAGATGGATCATTTTGAATAAGATAGATGATTTATTGGGTAGTTCTACCGCGCTCCAAGAATGCGTTCCTCCGGGCTCCGAGTTTTTATTACCCATTTTATTTTATAAATTATAAGTACCAAAATGATTCCACAGCGCTCCACAAGTAAAAAGATAAAGTCAGCATATAAGGTACACCATAATTTGTTTATGTTTTGTACAAGTAGAAATATCTGTGTCATTGTTATGCGTAATGGCTAGCCAGTCGTCCTTCAAATGTTGAGTTGCAAAGGGTTGTTTTAATGCTGTGTGAGGTGCTATTTTGCTGTGACCGTGCTTATTAAAAAGTTCAAGTATGCAAGAACAGACGCTGTGATTTTTTTCTTTGCTTTACTTTTAAGAATAAAGAAGTGATTATGACCAAATAAACATATTTGATATACCTAGGTACATCTTTTATTTTTTATTTTATTAAATTTAATGCTAAATTTATTTTTTTAACACTACTCAAAGTTTCTTGGAGTGCGGTGAAACAAAATTATTAAATTATTTTATAACTTAAAAATTCTTGGAGAGCAGTGAAATCAATGTATGATCTTTAAAATTTTGAGAACAATGGGTTTTGGAGCGCGGTGGAACTACCCGATTTATTCATGAACAATATTTACAAGTGTATTTGAATATTAATAGTAGTTATCTTAAAATAGACTAAATTAAATTATTTAAACATTAATGAAATATAGACAATTAAATACAATTAATACTATCAAAATTAGAGGTCGCTTACATAGTCAGAGATTTAAAGTCATCACACACTAGAGCTACTAGAACCTACCTACCCTAACTAGAGTTTCGTAGCATTAGCCCAAATCTCACCGATGAAATGCTAAATCATCATGGTCGTATATCGTCATGTGTATCTAGTGCTTCGCGAAGGGGGGTACTCCACACTCCCTAGTGAGAGGCCCAATATCGCGCAGCTGCGGTGGGTTGATGGAGGAAGAATGCGAAAGCGTCCCCACGTTCCCACCACAAGCAGCAGAGGCGGAATTACCCTGATGGTTTTAGTGGTGTTAGAGTCCCACATAATCGTACTGTCTCCCGTGGCAGTACGATATGCGTGCGCATTTCCCTCAGTATAACAAAACATATAATATAAAAAAGGTGCATGACAATCAAAGTAAACATTGCATTACTTGTAATCACGCCTTGAACGAGGCAATGTATGTTAAAAACCTGAGGCCTTGACACGCGTTGTGTGGTTATGGCGATTTCTCCGAGATAATAACAGAGTAGTATGTACCATGACTTTTCATGGTAATGTTTTACGTACTCAGAGGAATTGCGAACCGCTTTTTGGTGCGTGTGAAACAAAGCGGTTAAGGTTTATTTTATTACTGTGCGTGGAATTACCTAGTAACTATATAAAAAATGAGATGTGTGATCTCTTAGAT
This sequence comes from Eupithecia dodoneata, assembly GCA_947044415.1. Classification (NCBI taxonomy): domain Eukaryota; kingdom Metazoa; phylum Arthropoda; class Insecta; order Lepidoptera; family Geometridae; genus Eupithecia; species Eupithecia dodoneata. Next base: position 7,935,632 of record OX345665.1, read on the forward strand.
CGAACTTTGTCGCTATGCGTGTGTAACTAAGATTTGAATTTCACCACATCCTTACTAATTTATAAATACTTTGATAAAAAAAAAAACTATGTCGGTCTGTTATTTTTTCTGTGCTAACAGAATAAGTAAGTAACAGGCGGCTGATCGAACTGTACATTTTTTTTATTGATATCCTGTTTACTTAGAAATGTTTTGTTCCTGTAATTTTTCTATAATTATCCCGAAAAAAGGCGTCTAAAGCCGTAGGCAGAAGCAGTTCTACAATAAAAGTGCGGGTGCAAGTTTTTTTTAAGGGTTCCGTACCCAAAGGGTAAAACGGGACCCTATGACTAAGACTCCGCTGTCCATCCGTCCGGTCTCTGTCCGTCTGTCACCAAGCTTTATCTCATCAACGGTGATAGTTATACAGTTAAAATTTTCACAGATGATGTATTGCTGTTGCCGCTATAAAAAAAATACTAAAAAACTTGATAAAATAAATATTTAAGGGGGCTCCCATACAGCAAACGTAATTTTTTTCGATCACTCGATATTAATAACGGCAACAAGTAGACGCTTGAAATATTCAAATAATATTTTATTACATATTCACTTTAAAAATAAATAAATAAAATAAAACAAATATTTCCACACAACATAAATGATTAATTGATATTTTTATAAATTATGGTACGGAACCCTTCGTGCATGAATCCGACACGCACTCGGCCGGTTTTATTTACATTTTAAAGGGAAATGTTATGAAATTACAAGCTACCTTAGTATCGAGAACTGGTAGTGTCAGTGGATTTGTAGGACAGTGAGTTGCGGTTGCACTTCAAGATCTGGCCATTTCTAGAATGCGCGCACTAAACTTGTAATGAGAAGGCGATTGCGATTCTATGAATACACATTGCGTAAAAAGCGTCTACATTCTGTTTGTCCAACTCAAACATGCTTTATTTCCTACAGATGATGCATGCGCATGCAGGACATAAATTTAACATTCGTAGAAGTTTGAATTGAATAGCTCAAACTACAATTATAGTTATTGAGTAAGTAATTTAAATTTGTTTGTATTTAGATGATAAATATTTGGATTAGAGGTTATATTGCATTGACGTACTTGCAATATAATAATAAATATGTGGCATAGATTGAATAGAGTCGGATTGCAATTCTAATGTCCTTGTAAAAATAAATAAAGTTGAGAAAATTTGTATAAAATTTTCAAATGGAAAATGGTATCATTAACCACAAATAAAAAGTCCTCATCTTACTTTATCCTGTTGTTTATCTGGAGCAAATACATAAATTTTAAATATGCTCGACCTTCCGAGTCACTAATGGGAAATTCGTGTTAATATTGTAAGAAGGTAAAATTATTTGTTTGTTCAAGATTATCTTCAGATACCAGAGTGGACTTCACAATATTTCAAATTATATTTTTCCAGGAGTTTTCCTGGTATGATTTAACTTGATGAAAAGTAAGATCCGAATGATTTGAAATCATCTCTTTCATATTAAACATCGCCCAACCACTTCCCAACAGTCAGGGTGGTGAAAAGAATGGCTTCCTAGATGGTACTCCTAGGTTGTTGTGATGGGATGAATGACTTTCGGACAAACACTTTCAGCCCTCAAAGCCCGAATGAAAATAAATTATAAATTACTCACGTGCAAGCTTAGCCGTCGAGCCGCCAACAAACGCCAGTAGCACCAAAACCACATATCTGTCACACATCCTGGTCACATAAAACCATGTAAACTACAACGATACTGCACAAAGCCGCACTTGCGGTTTGACCCTCGCTTCGCTTATGTAAATTGGAACGTGTTCTTTCAACTTCGCTTTGGTTCTCGGGATTGCATAAATCGGCTGATGTGCCGATTTTCACGCAACACTGGCTGTTTATCCGTTCGGCAAATGCGAGTGGCTAGCATGCAAGCGTGCCTATTCTGGATAGAACGCACGTGGATTGCATTGTCAACGGATGGGGATACGAGCTTTCGAAATATCAAGGCAACAGATTGAAATTACTTATCTGAGCAAGGTAACTTTGATGGCGATGGATCGAGCCGGTTGCAATCAGTTGCACCTCGCAGTTGTGTGGAGCGATCTGTTTCGGTGTCGGGATTTGCATCTTTGAATTATATCAACATCATCAGCCTATATTAGTTCACTGCTGGATATTATAGGCCTCCCCTATAGCGCCCCATCTTCAGCTTGCCGCATGCAGCATCTGCCTGCAATCTTTCGCTGAGAGATTCAAGTATATGTGACGTGACGTGGCGGTCGTAGGTCCGTGTGCGACGCAGGAGGTTGCGAGTTCAGTTCCTCCATCCAAACAAATTATTGTACGATTTGCAAAGTTTTGTTCCGGGTGTTCTAGGTATTTTCTATTTCTAGAAAAAAATATCTATCCATGTAATTGTATCGTATTAGGTATATCAGTCATTTAGTACACATAACACAAGCTCTGCGATTACTTACTGCTTGAGGTTAGATGATGTTCTGTGGATTGTTCAGCATTTTTTTCTATCTTGTGTTTGCAGGTCGATCATGAAATATTTGTTGTCGGTAGGTACTGGTTCCCGACGTTATCAATTACAAACAAATCTACAATTTTTGCTTCAACGTAATATTCGTTTATACTCCGCATTATTTGCAATGTAAAATACTTCAAATTTTAATTGGAATGCCGAAATGAAGCGATATACAATTTGATATCGACTCGATAGAGCACACCGAAATCAAAGATACCAGCTACTTTTGCTTTGATTATCCAGACTCGTGTTATAATTATGTAGATCTAATGACGTTGATTAGTGAGCTGGTTAATGAATAGGCATGGTTCATCTGGAGCTCTGAATAGTGGTGTTTTAGACCTGTTTCTATGAGATAAAGTTGTTTGTTAATTGGATGGGTATTCCGCTGCTTTTAGACCTAAATACGCTGGGATTTCCATTTGTTAGACACAAATGGAAATCCCAGCGTATTTCGGTCTTTCTGCCTTTTATCTGAACTTTTGGGTCCTTAGACTCTTGCCTCTATTTACGTTTAGGGGTTCAATTCGTGTGTAAGCTTTACACAAATAATGAAATCTATCTAAAAACGCATTAGGTATTTAGATTAAGATAGGCAAAGAAACATGAGTTTTAGTGGTTTCTTTTTCACTTCTTCCACTAGTGTAGGTACAAAAAATGTAAGTGAAATGAAAATAAAAAACACCGTATTTCTTATTTGATAATAATTTATAGTAAAAAAGATTGACTTATCGGAGTGCTTAGGTAAAGAAATAACATTTTTGAAACTCTTCAATCTGTCACCTACATTTTGGGTTTTTGCTAAATTATGCCTAACTGATAAAATAATACCTACGTTTGGGAACGTAGGCATCTAGGTAAAGATGATGTCACAATCAGCAGATTTTGTCTGCTTTGTATTAATTAGTACGTATGACTGTCTTGAGGGTGTTCTTCATAATGATTGTAAGTTACCAAACGTAAAGAACATCTTAGACCCATTAAAATATTACGGTTACTAAGGTAGCATTACATGGAATTGGTACGTACGTATGTATAGTAGTTAGTATTTTGAGTACACTATCCTGACCTTATCGCTAAATAGCAAAGCACTGCAAGCGTTGCCTAGACTGCAATGATTTTCATATAATCACCCTGAAGTTTCTTATCTAATTGTAGGCGAACCCGCTAATTATCACGTTTAATTCAGGAACATGCCGATTATATTTATAATTGGCGCGAACGGGAAGGAAATGCATCAATCCGGTCGAATCTCCTTACCTATCTGGTTTTTAAATCATCCTTCGTATGTATGTAGATGCAAAATATGCAAAAAAATACTGTTAGGACACATACTCGAATACTCTTAGAACATGATATCATCTTCATAGAAAATTACCAAACTAAGTAAATAAGTGATTAAAAACGATTGAATATAATAGAAAGAATACCTAATGGTTACGCAGACATTGCTTTGGGAAAAAAATCAGATCCAACGATCAGACTGCGGTAGGTCAGTAATGCCAAGGACATTGAGAATAAATAAATAATGTTGAACAATTCACATAGCATCATCTAGCCCCAAGCTAAGTAGAGCTTGTGTTATGGCCACTAGATGACACTACGTAGATATAGGTATATTTTTTACTATAAATAGAAAGTACCCAGAGCACCCTGAACAATTATCTGCGGATAATTAATTGTTGGATGCGTAAGTACTAAATATATAAATAAAAAATAAAAAAAACTTTCCCTCAATGGAACAATTATGTCTGAAACTAGGTGTTACTTATGTCAGTAATTAGGTAAGCTGATGATAAAGTGTAACACAGGGAAATATGGTGCCATGCTGCTTAGAATTTACAACTCGGTCACAATATCTGTGCACCTTGAGCCATACAAAATGTTTGGCTCAAGGTGCACAGATATTGTGACCGAGTTGTACATTACAAATTCTTCTCGCGGATATCGTAAAAGGCTTCTAACTTAAGTGACATCTACCCTGGGGACCCCTTACTTACAGAATAGATCCACCACCAAACTGCAATCCCTAGCTTGCATGCCTACCATATGGAATATTGCATAACCTCCTAATAAGAAGCGCCAATAGCGCCTATGAGATAGTGTAAAATGTATGCCATTTGTCCAACTGATTAAACATTTAAGTAATTGCGCCTGCAAAAATCAAGTCCGCAAATATTACGTACCAACAAATGCTTTGCTAGACATGCCTATCAGGTGCTAGGTAATTTGTACCGTGATCACGAAGCATAACATGTGAACCATCCTTGCTACGTCTGTTTATCGTTTTGCCTTTGAGTTTTTCAAGCGACCTTTTTTGTTCCGGATTCATTTTATTTTAGTGCTCGGATATAAATTCAGAGTACACTAGTCAAACGGTCAGTTCAGTCTTCCTAGTCCAAGCAAAATGTTGAAGTATTCAAGCTTTTTAATTTGTGTTTTTGCTGGTTACAGCGCGGCGAATTATGGTAATAAATTGAAATATTATCTCATCCGCAGTGTAATAAATAATAGTTCTTTGTTAAAGCTGCAACAAAGTTTTTGCTAATTATCTTCCCTGTAATAAGTACCTATACGCTAGGAAAACTTGATGTAGAATACTAAGGGTTTTGTTATTACAGTCAGTACTTAGTCGTCAATCCTTGCGCTCCTGATATATAATGTTTGTAAACTAACAACGACACAAATAACTAAAACTCACTTGTTTTGCGTTGAGTTTCAGATATATGTAATTAATCAATATTTATTGAAAGAAGGATCTCAAATTGACAAGTTATATAAATTGTGTATAAAAAACGCCGGCCAACACAAGGTTGCCCGCGTTTTTTTGTACTGTTCGGTGCTTTGTGCGTTTGTTTTTTAGTTTAGGTTAAGGTTTTTTTACAAACATTGTACATCAAGTGTGGCTAGTGTAAATATAATAGTTACTGAAAAGGGGATTTTGTAGAATACTTGGCGGGCCCTTGTCTCTACTGAGAGAATTAGGAATAATTTCTAATATGTTTTAACGGATAAATAACATAATAATATTGTTAAACTACAATAAAAGCTCGATTTTGTATTTTAAAATATAATATTCATATACCAATCTACAATAAATCTAATATCTTTTACAGTCGAATCTCTCGATAAATGTCCAAGCAAAGACAACGAGTGCATGAAAAAGTTGTACGAGAAAGTGGTTAAACGCATTGGAAGTGAAGGATTACTTGAGTTTGGTATTCCCCCTGTGGATCCTATTGCGCTGAAAAATGTCACTGTTTCGTTATTTGGAGCAATCAACCTAGTCCTTGTTGATGGTAATGCGACTGGAGTCGCCGATTGCGAATTTGATGTGTTCACGTGAGTAGTGGGCAAAATATATTTAGAGAAAATGTCTAATCCCAGAATTGTCACTTAACAAGAAATGATTTACCAATGGCACACTGCGTTCGACCAGAACAACTTGAAAGTGATGTCACGTTACTTATTTGCATTTGTGAAGATGATATCTACAACTACCTAATTATTTTTAGACTTGACCTCAAGAAAGGTTCCGGTTATCAGGAGAATACTTGCAGCATTATACTTGAGGGTCTATATGAAGTTACTCCAAGTGTGCTCGTCAACACTTTATTAGGAGAAAATGCTCTTTATGCAAATGGTCACACAAGGATTGAACTGAGTGAGTAATATAAGTTTTTAAAACTATCATGATTATTAACACTAAAGTGATTAGTGGTAAAATGGTAACGTTCGTAGCAAAAGACAAAAAATGAGGGTAGATCTGTGGGTGCCTAAAAACTTACCTACTCGTAGTCCTACAGTTATTACATGATCATGGCGCATGAAACTGTGCCTAAATATTGGAAAACTCAAATCTCAAATACCTAATGGTAAATATCCCGTTTTAAATAACTTTAGTGACTGAGTAATGTTTCATCTGATCGGTTTCTTTAGAAGGGACGACGCCTAGGAACTTTTGTTTATATATAAACTATCGTAGTTTGATGAATTAGTCACAGATTTAAGCGGGTTACGCACCTTATTTATCGCAAAACCAGCGTTGTTCTGCGCCACGCGTGGTTTATCAGAGCTGAGTTTAACCCTTTTTGACCAACAAGCTAGCACGATAGCTATTATTTTTTTTAGTTTCTCTGTTTATTTTATTTATCTTTAAATCTGCTGATGTACTGTGTAGTATATAATGTATTAGTGTATAATAAAACCTAACATTTATATTACCCAATACGGATAAATCGCAAATGTTGTTCACACCCAATGGGGTTCACATTGTTATATTCACCTATTCTTAATCTCCCTACCTCCCTACCTATAAAACCAATATGACAACAAAATACATATATATTGGGTATCTTTGTATCTTTGGTAGGTACCCTCGAGAAGCATAAATCTGGCTGATGAAATACGTGTATACAATTTCAGACGACTTACGCATAAAGTTCGACTTCCCTGTCCACGTCGAAAAGCGTGATGATGGTGATACTTACTTGAAGGCAGACTATAAGGACATCCAGTATGAATATGATATTAAAGGGAAAACCGTGTTTGCAGCTGATAATATCGTCTTAGGAGGAGTGGAAACAAGTAAGTCTTAGCTGTTGTTGTATTTTTGCTAATTAAAGTGGTTGTTTGTCTTATTGAAGTATAAGCAGCTAAAATAGCATATAATAACCAAACTGAAGATACAATGTTTGTAAACATTGGCACAGGTAACCTACAAATAAATAAATAAATAATGCTGGAAAATTCACACAGCATTATCCAGCCCCAAGCTAAACAGAACTTGTGTCATGGGTAGGTAGTAGATGACTGATAAACTTAATACTACGTTACACAGATAGATATTTTTTATTTTACGCGCGAACTTCTCAGCTATTTAGATCTTAATTTTTAACTACAGCTGTTACTTACAAATAAACAAATTTAACTGCTTTTTTATTATAACGAGAGTCGTTAGAGTATTCATCGGTGTTTCTTAGGATTATAAGAATTTTATTCAGGAAGTCTGTCGTACTTGCAACAAAACTTCCTTAATTTAAAAACAAATGTATTTGGTTCCGTGTATATTGTGAAGGCCCCCACCAATATCCCACGGCGGCGTCGCGCGTCGTCGTCGGCAACGTATCTAAAATATTCGACGACGATGACGACGACATTGTGCTCGTTGCAATCTATCATCTAAATTCTAAATATAATGACGACCTCTGCGGCGCGGTGGCCGCAGGTCCACCTGTGACGCAGGAGGTTGTGGGTTCGATTGCCTCGGGACAATGTTTGTACGACCAGATATTTGTTCCGAGTGCTCTGGTCGTTATTTATGTATATGTAATAAAAATATCTATCTATGTGTGTATTGTATTATGTAATCAGTCATCTAGTACCAATAACACAAGCTCTGTTTCAAGTTGCAGTAGTTAGTAGTATACGTTGCCAGCGACGACGTCGCTTAGGCTTCGTGAAGTAGGGCCTTAACTCGTTCACTGCCCAACCTATGCGGTGCAATCTGCAGGGGCCGTGGACCTGTAGCTAACAGGTCAACTAAACAAATTTTTCGGTGTCTATCAAAAACAGATGTCCCAGAGTTTGTTCGTTTTGTTTATTTATTTAAACGTCCCTTACCTTGAACTTTTTGCTAAATATTCCGCGCAAAACACCTGTTTTGTTAATTGCTTTATTGCTATCTCAAAATTTTTAGTCTTTTTGTGAGTATTTTCATGTACATGCTTCATTATAATTATTTTTTTGTGTTTTACGATTTAGAGTTATAGTTAACTGCCTCTAACTATGCTATCAAATAATAGACCGTAGTAAATTAAAAATTGCCTGTAAAATACTTCCTAATCAAAAACATCTTTAACTATATAATATCTTTTTATGTGTGGTATGTTCGTCATAAGACTTTTTGCAAATTATGTATCGACATTTTCAACAAGCGATTACGACAGTTATAACATTTAAACGGTTCCATAGAAACAACGCGTGCTACGTCGCGGGCAGCAACTAGTATAGAATAAAGTATAAAAACTCCTACTCTTGACTCTAAAACAGTTGTTTTGTTTTCCAGGTGCAACCTTCATTCCGTTCATTAATCATAATGAAAAGTTCATCATGAAAACTCTCGGAAAACCCTTCGTTGACAAGGCAACAGAATTCTACTTCGAATATGCAGGAAAATTCTTCGATGCTGTACCCATTAAGCATTACATCTCTGATGATTTGAGCTCTATTGCCAAAGAATAGAGGTTATATATGTAGATTGTTGCTAGTAATATTATAATGATTACTGATGTAGCTAGAATCTATATTTTGTGCTGTGATTAAAATTGGTAATTTTTAAATATTGTTTTGTTTGTTTTAACCGTAGCAGCTTTGAACAAGCTACATTAAAGAACTCGAAAATATAGCTATTAAGAGTCTAAGTGCTTTAAAACCCTGTGTAAGTTACGACAGAGTAGAGTCAGAGGTACTCTAGGATGATGATAGTAAAATAATTCACCTTTAAGTCAGGCACCTTCTGAAGATCTTTTTGAATATATTATTAACGGTGTAGCAAACCGAAAATATGGTAATCTTGACGTAGGTTACTTATTTGAGCCGTTTGGGGTGGAAACTGGAAACCCTAGGTCTTTGGGATCCTGGGGCAAACGCAATATACAAAGTTCCTCCAAAACTTCTAATATAGTCCACAGGTGATCGGAATGCTGGCTTTTTATTCGGTCAGCGAATTAGCATTGCCATTCAACCTGGTAATGCTGCCAGCATTCTTGGTACTCCACGGAGGTAGTACAGAGGGGTACTCTGCCTTTTGGTAAAGGCTTAGATTTTCTAATATTATAAAGAGGAAAGGTTTGATTTTTTGTCTGTTTGTTTGTAATGAATAGGCTCCGAAACTATTGGACCGATTTAAAAAATTATTTCACCGTTGGGAAGCTACACTATCCCCGGTGCACATAGGCTATATTATATTTTCAAAAAAGTTAGGGATCCGTACTAAAACCGTGCGAAGCCGGAAAGGTCCGCTAGTTAAGTATAAATACATACATATATGTACTATTTGTGATTGTTTTATTCTGTTAGTTATTTTCTTAATAAATTTTCTGTAGCCAACCTAGATAATTGAATATAACCTTGATATTCAATTGACAACAAGCGCTAATATTAGATCTGAATTAGTTTGGAAAGTTTTACTATGATATAAAAATTAACGGTTTTGTTTGAAAGTATTATAGAAGTTTAATAGACTAAGAACTGTGACACAGAAATTTGCATCTAAATTTCTTATTATTTATTTCGTATATAAAGCAGAGATTTTAAAATGAGTGACAGTTGAGTAGTCTTTCTCAGGCATCATGTCTAAATTGGTTCTCTTAGTTCTATGTGCTGGTTTTACTTTATCATACAGTGAACTGTCATATCGTAAGTAATTTACAATTTGTGTTTTATTTACTAGTATCGTTAAAAACCTTTAATTTTTATTAGTAGTGTAACAACTGTCAGGACTCAGTCTGCCTGTTGTTCGCAAATATAGGATTTAATATGTATTCGTAATAATTACAAGATCGGGGTTCGAGTTAGCGGGAATTTTCCCATAGCAAATTGAAAATATCTGTCAACGATTAAATCAAGATTCACAGGTTTTACCGACCGTAATAAAATAGCCAGATTTATTGTTCTATTTCCACTTAACCATAACTCAGCTTTGTTTATTATTTAAAATGTTAAACGATGACATTTGGACTCTTACGGGCGGGACAATCAGACCCTGTTCTTAATATAAATAAACGGATCACTTTCAAACGATAAGCGAAATACCTGAAACTTTTGGTGGGAATTTGGACCTTATGTGCGCGGGAGTCGCCCTGAAGGAATAGTTTTTCGGGAAGCTGGAGAGGACAGTCGGGTTTTACGAGTCTAGGGCAACGGACCCCTAACTAACGCAATCGTGCGCGGTCTAATTAATATTTGAAAGTTAGTAATTGATTAAATTCAGTGTAGATTTGAACTTAATATAATTTCAGTGATTTAATTAACAAAAAGCTTGTGATTCATTTCATATAAAATTTGCCTAACAAATCATATAAAATAAAGGCAGATTTTGCTTATAATAATAAATAAATATAGAGTCTGTGTTTGGATCCATAACATTTGTTATGTGAATCGTGATTAATTCAGTGTAACGTAGAGCCAGTTTTTAACAGTCGCTCGAAGTCCGGTTCCAGCCAGAGCTAAGTTGCATGTTTTATTATTTATTCGTCAGATATTTGTCAAATTATAACTTTTATAAAATAACAATTTTCATAACCAAAATCTAAATAATTCGTAAAAGATTATTACATTAATGTTTTGACGTATATCACACGTATCATCGCTTCACGTTTATTACATTATGTATTTCAATGTGTACCTATTTTCAGCAAAGGAGTTTTGTTTAGACAAATACTGCAATTACATATTTTATTTGTATTTATCGTTTATTGAAATTTTACTGTGTTTACAGTTATCTCCAAGAGAGAGATTATTAATATATTGACTGTAATTTCAGTCGTCTCCAAGAGAGAGACTATTTATATTTTAATAACGAAATTATCTTATTAGCTCGTTGCAGTAGCACCATGGAAACATCCGAAAGTGATAAGTCCATTGCGAGCTATAAGACATAATTATGTAAATTGAATAATTACTAAAAATTAAATAAATACCATAATGGTATGATCTAGTTCCAAGTATGGATATGAATGACCTAATACAATTTTAACTGTATATTCAGTTGTCTCCAGGTGAGAGACTATCAATATTTTGATATCAATCTGACAATAGTTTGGTGCGTAAGTCACCATGGATACAATCCGAAAGTGATACCTTCCATATGAACTATGAGACGTATGCTCTCTGTTGGGTGAATCATTATATTACCTCTATATCTGGAATTATCTGGATTACAACATCAAGTAGAAAAACTTGAAACTAGAACCATACTACGGTATAACGCTGTAGAGTTTTGGCTGTGTAAAGAAGCCTTTGTATATGTGTACTCCTGAGGGAGAAAATAGGAGCTTTTCGGTACTGGTCAGATATTATACATATATCTAGATTAGTAGAGTTAAGCCCCGCAGATAAACTTAGAGGACTGACTTTTTGATATGAATGATTAGTTTCAATAAAATATCACAAATTAATATTCCCCTTTACTAAGTTAGATTAAATTCCGACAGACACTGACTAGACATAGGAGCTTTGATAAAAAATAAAGTCCTCTTGTCCCGATAATTATTTGTGATATGTTGTCCAATTTTGTCACAAACTGGAAAGAGAACTAGCAGTTTGTAGACTATATCGGAGGGGGCCTGTCCAGTCTGGAGCCGAGGGTCACTGGTAGGGGCGGCAGGTGGAGCCTCTATCCTTAGCCGTAATAAAATCAATTATACAAAATAAGATTGTTAAATTCAATATTTACTAATACGTTACTAGCAGTCCAAGTTCTAGGCATGGTAATTAAAGAAATCTATCTGATGTTCATACTACAATTGTTCTAAGTTTATAATACTTTTAATCTTAATATATGACAATAAATGATTACGAGGAATGTAAGAAGTTAAATTAACCTTAGCATTAGTCCGTTTGTCTTTAGCATCAAAAGAACCGAGTTACTATCAACACACAACGTAGAGTCCTACCACTTATCGACGATCATTGGCCACATTAATCATTAATTCTACATTTAATAGTCTACGATTTAGTAGGTATGAGATATCGTGTAGATCATTGGGGTTTAGGTAAAGTAATTAGGAATTAAATTAAGCGAAAAATTAGATTAAGGAGCCGGCGGTTAAGATTTAGTAAGTCAAAAAAATTAAGGGGTCGTTACAAATTTTTGGATCGTTACAATTTGGTGCCGTGACCAGGATGTACATATATTACCAGGATTAGAAGTCTGCCATTACTATTAGTGCACGCGTGACCAGGATATATATATTTAGATTTAAATTAGGATCAAACTAAGTTAATATAAAAAAAATTTACTTAAGAATAGGTATTCCTTTTCAGATAAGTGATTTGTCAGTAGAATGGTACGGAATTAGATTTATGTTATAAGAACGGGGGTCGTATAGAACTAAAATATGAATTTTGAATTAAAATTAAGTAGGGAAAATTATTTTATATTAAATTATAATAGGTAGAAACCCAAAGTGCGAATCTTTCGCACAATTTGCTGCTTGTGAAATGGAAGGTGCTTAAAGACAAACGGAATATATTAGGGATATCTAGAGACGTAACTAACTTTGAATTATTATAATGTTATCAGATGTTGCGGGTTCGATTCCTGCCTTGATGCAGATGTTTGTGCGATCTGCAGGTATTTGTTTTGGGATTTATGGATGTTTTATCCAGCATTGTTAGTATCATTATACCTTATTCAGTTATAATATGTGGTTGTGGGTTCGATTCCTGCCTTGATTCTGGGGTTTATGGGTGTTTTACTCAGCATTGTTATTATCATTATACCTTATTCAGTTATAATATGTGGTTGTGGGTTCGATTCCTGCCTTGATTCTGGGGTTTATGGGTGTTTTACTCGGCATTGTTATTATCATTATAACTCATTCAGTTATAATTATGTAGTTGTGGGTTCGATTCCCGCCTTTTCAGATGTTGGTGCGATCTGCAAGTGGTTGTTCCGGGAGTTTTATCCAGCATTGTTATAATTATTATTATTACCTCATTTAGTAATACGTTTTATAAAAAAAATAAGCCTTGTTTTGATTAACTGACTATAAGCTACTGTTAAAGGATATGACTCAGTACAGATTCAAGTTCCAGCTTGTGGATATTAGGTACAATAAGTATATGGTAAGGCAACTAATACATAACTAAGCTTACTTTGGGGTCGGTTATTAGAGGGTAGAAATACTTCGGCGTATTTGAAAAAAATCTACAATGGAAACGTCAGAAATGTTTGTGACTTTATTAGATAAACAACTACATACATTGAGGATTTAAGGACATAGACTCTGGGGTCGGGAATAATTAATTTAGGTAATCTTATATTTTACTTCTATTTGATTTTAGATTCTTTATATTTTAATGAGAAATTAAATAGCTCAGTTTACGATAAACATAGGGTGGTAATAAAGTAAACAGATTTATGGCATTTTTTACAGCTATTGAAATTTAACGTTAAGAGATATGGTTATCTGGACACTTGAGAATTAACTGATATTTTGAGAACACTCATAACTAACAGGGTTCTATTGAGCTGAAGTATGACGTTAATGGGTCGACGAATAAGTTAAGTAACAGGTACTCGTGATAATATTTTGGGTCACAGCGATAAGTGTTTCCCATAGGTCTTGCTAGGAAAAAACAAGGTAAGAGCACTTGACACAACTTTAAATAAATAAATAATACCGGAATATTTTGATGCTGATCTGAACCTTAAGACGCGATTATAATTCTGATGAAATAGTCATTGTTCCCAATACACTTAACAATACCTATCGAGAGTGAGTAGTCACGGTTCGATTTCATTTCAGTACGTATTTAGACATCTTGCTACTAGTCTAAGAACATTGTTTAAACGTACAAAGTATCTTACAAGAAATAGTAGTTTCAGAATAGACAGGCGCTCTAGTAAATACTTAGGTGACGTGTTTATGATGAAATTCATCGCTGATCTTTATTCCCATTTGGAAAATGTCCGCTGTTGCCGCAGTTTTCAAAAGTATAAATAGATGTAAACTAATAAATGATATTTCATTTTATTCAGTCCGGGAGATTAGTTTATCCGCAAATACTAAGAGAATAAAATTAATAAGGATCAGTCTGACATTGAATCTAAAGATAAAATAATAGAATGTTAAGCAGCTTGAGGTAGAATGAATTGCACAGTTCAGTTTGTCTGATTGGAAACATATTGAACTTACATTTCATATAAGAATCAGGTACGTGTAAAAGACACTCTATTAAGATTACAAGGGATGAAATAAAAAAATATATATATTGGAATACTTTCTTGGATTGTAAATCACATAAGCTCTGTGTCACAGGTTAGAATGGTGTGCTAATTCAATTGGGAGGATGAGTGAAGCGATTGAGGGATTTGATTGTTCATTTGTACTGAGTGAATATTAGACATAGCTTTAGGTTGCGTGAGAGAAGTGAGTGAATAACTTGTGTGCATTATAGTCTTTTAGAGAGCCCACTTGGATTATCACATTTCAGAACCTTTGACGATTTGATGGAGTTGGAATCATACATGCACCACAAATAAATTTTATGAAGGAATAATTTTGGTGTTAGGTTAAAGATCATATCAGATAATTTAATGAATCTGAGATCTAAATTGCAGCTGCGGCTGACTTCATAAAATTTCACACTATACACGTTAGGTTCGAACTAAGCACACTATACACACATTCCAGAGTTGAAAAAGGTTGTTTTCGGATAAATCAAAATTGAGTTATCAGTCGATTTGGAATACAGATAACGGACAGTTGTGCAGGAGTTAGCGAGCATTTCGTGCGTAATCATAATGTAAGATCACAAAGAAATCGTTTGCTTACTATTCACTAGGAATTATCTCGACTCACAACCGAGGTACCGAAGTCAACTGTACTTATTCTGTCAATGAGCTTGGTAAAACAATATTGATTTAATTTACATTTTGCTCATGTTACTTTCATGTATTAAATTATTCTCTAAACGTAGGTACTTACAAAAATAAAAACAACCATTTCCAATCTGGATTTACACACACACACACACACACACACATACACACCACACACACACACACACACACACACACACACCACACACACACACACACACACACACACACACAAAATATGTATGATTGCAAGGTCCAACAGATTAAGAGCTAATAAAGTTCATATTATATTTGAGAATGAGGAGACAATCCAAAAGTTATATTTGCGATGTTAAATTTATTAGGAAATCTTTACTTCGGTTATCTAATTACCACCTGCATAAAGATTTGGGGTCGATTGTAACAACTGTCAGGACTCAGTCTGCCTGTTGTTCGCAAATATAGGATTTAATATGTATTCGTAATAATTACAAGATCGGGGTTCGAGTTAGCGGGAATTTTCCCATAGCAAATTGAAAATATCTGTCAACGATTAAATCAAGATTCACAGGTTTTACCGACCGTAATAAAATAGCCAGATTTATTGTTCTATTTCCACTTAACCATAACTCAGCTTTGTTTATTATTTAAAATATTAAACGATGACATTTGGACTCTTACGGGCGGGACAATCAGACCCTGTTCTTAATATAAATAAACGGATCACTTTCAAACGATAAGCGAAATACCTGAAACTTTTGGTGGGAATTTGGACCTTATGTGCGCGGGAGTCGCCCTGAAGGAATAGTTTTTCGGGAAGCTGGAGAGGACAGTCGGGTTTTACGAGTCTAGGGCAACGGACCCCTAACTAACGCAATCGTGCGCGGTCTAATTAATATTTGAAAGTTAGTAATTGATTAAATTCAGTGTAGATTTGAACTTAATATAATTTCAGTGATTTAATTAACAAAAAGCTTGTGATTCATTTCATATAAAATTTGCCTAACAAATCATATAAAATAAAGGCAGATTTTGCTTATAATAATAAATAAATATAGAGTCTGTGTTTGGATCCATAACATTTGTTATGTGAATCGTGATTAATTCAGTGTAACGTAGAGCCAGTTTTTAACAGTCGCTCGAAGTCCGGTTCCAGCCAGAGCTAAGTTGCATGTTTTATTATTTATTCGTCAGATATTTGTCAAATTATAACTTTTATAAAATAACAATTTTCATAACCAAAATCTAAATAATTCGTAAAAGATTATTACATTAATGTTTTGACGTATATCACACGTATCATCGCTTCACGTTTATTACATTATGTATTTCAATGTGTACCTATTTTCAGCAAAGGAGTTTTGTTTAGACAAATACTGCAATTACATATTTTATTTGTATTTATCGTTTATTGAAATTTTACTGTGTTTACAGTTATCTCCAAGAGAGAGATTATTAATATATTGACTGTATTTTCAGTCGTCTCCAAGAGAGAGACTATTTATATTTTAATAACGAAATTATCTTATTAGCTCGTTGCAGTAGCACCATGGAAACATCCGAAAGTGATAAGTCCATTGCGAGCTATAAGACATAATTATGTAAATTGAATAATTACTAAAAATTAAATAAATACCATAATGGTATGATCTAGTTCCAAGTATGGATATGAATGACCTAATACAATTTTAACTGTATATTCAGTTGTCTCCAGGTGAGAGACTATCAATATTTTGATATCAATCTGACAATAGTTTGGTGCGTAAGTCACCATGGATACAATCCGAAAGTGATACCTTCCATATGAACTATGAGACGTATGCTCTCTGTTGGGTGAATCATTATATTACCTCTATATCTGGAATTATCTGGATTACAACATCAAGTAGAAAAACTTGAAACTAGAACCATACTACGGTATAACGCTGTAGAGTTTTGGCTGTGTAAAGAAGCCTTTGTATATGTGTACTCCTGAGGGAGAAAATAGGAGCTTTTCGGTACTGGTCAGATATTATACATATATCTAGATTAGTAGAGTTAAGCCCCGCAGATAAACTTAGAGGACTGACTTTTTGATATGAATGATTAGTTTCAATAAAATATCACAAATTAATATTCCCCTTTACTAAGTTAGATTAAATTCCGACAGACACTGACTAGACATAGGAGCTTTGATAAAAAATAAAGTCCTCTTGTCCCGATAATTATTTGTGATATGTTGTCCAATTTTGTCACAAACTGGAAAGAGAACTAGCAGTTTGTAGACTATATCGGAGGGGGCCTGTCCAGTCTGGAGCCGAGGGTCACTGGTAGGGGCGGCAGGTGGAGCCTCTATCCTTAGCCGTAATAAAATCAATTATACAAAATAAGATTGTTAAATTCAATATTTACTAATACGTTACTAGCAGTCCAAGTTCTAGGCATGGTAATTAAAGAAATCTATCTGATGTTCATACTACAATTGTTCTAAGTTTATAATAC
Source organism: Eupithecia dodoneata (assembly GCA_947044415.1). Classification (NCBI taxonomy): domain Eukaryota; kingdom Metazoa; phylum Arthropoda; class Insecta; order Lepidoptera; family Geometridae; genus Eupithecia; species Eupithecia dodoneata. Next base: position 7,953,228 of record OX345665.1, read on the forward strand.
TTTTAATCTTAATATATGACAATAAATGATTACGAGGAATGTAAGAAGTTAAATTAACCTTAGCATTAGTCCGTTTGTCTTTAGCATCAAAAGAACCGAGTTACTATCAACACACAACGTAGAGTCCTACCACTTATCGACGATCATTGGCCACATTAATCATTAATTCTACATTTAATAGTCTACGATTTAGTAGGTATGAGATATCGTGTAGATCATTGGGGTTTAGGTAAAGTAATTAGGAATTAAATTAAGCGAAAAATTAGATTAAGGAGCCGGCGGTTAAGATTTAGTAAGTCAAAAAAATTAAGGGGTCGTTACAAATTTTTGGATCGTTACAGTAGCTTATCATTTTACAGTTATGTATATCCTTTATCTGTGTTTGTATAGTGTTTTGATCTGTAGAATCATTTTTCTTGTATTGGTGTGTAATTTTGATGATATAAAAGTCAAGAAAGAATTTATTCAGTACCTACTTAGATGTATTTAAACGTTTCCTTCTGTCAATGTTTAGGTTCTTCCTTAATTTTAACTTTAATTTTAGGCAAAGCTCTTCAAAAATGCAGCATCAAAGACAACGAATGTCTTAAAGATATGACAGAAAGAGTAATGCAGTACGTTGGTGAATTTGGCATCCCTGAAATGAATATTCCCCCGTACGACCCCTACCAGATCAAGGATCAGACAGTGTCTGTTGTTGGTCTTATGGACGTTACTATGGTGGACGGTGTCGTTGAAGGCATGAAGGATTGCACGTTGGAATCTTTTTAGTGAGTCAATGAAATACAATATTTAGTCATGCCTGTGTTGAACTACGCGGTATTTGCTACGGAGACTTATAAACAGACTTAAAAAAAGATTTAAATTCCGCTCGGATATACATATTTACATTAAACTCTGTTTCGTGCGGTATCCAGTCTAGCATTTTATTCAACAGTAGTATTTCCACTCTTGGCTTTTGCTAGCTTATACCACATAGTTCATTACAGGCGTACCTATAGATTGTTTTTTTTAGGGTTGGGCATGTTAGAAATCTTCCATTTTCTGTTGCTGTCATGATCGAAGAGACGAAGAGATAATATTCTTAGCATAGACTAGGAATGTAATCTAGCAGTTGATTTGTTTCCTAACCAAGTATTACTAGTCTATACTAGTAATACTTAGTTATAAAATTAATCAACTAGGTAACACGCTTATGGCATTTATAGGAAGAAACATATTTTCTATTTTTTATTTGACTCTGCCCTGTGGCACGGCGGGCGAAGGTCCACTACGACGCAGGAGATTGCGAGTTCGATTCCCGCTTCGGGAAAAAATGTTTGTAAGATATGCAGATATTTTTTTCTGGGTGTTCTGGTCGTTTTCTATGTATAATAAAAAAAAAATATCTATGTAATGTATTGTATTATGTACATCAGTTATCTGGTACCCATATATAAGCTCTGCTTAGCTTGGGGCTAGATAATGCTGTGCGAATGTTCCAGCATTACTTATTTTTTCCCACAGTACAAACATAGATGAAGGTATCACGTATTTCGACACCCTTTGCGAAGTTTTCAAAATCAAAGGCGTTTATAGAGTCAGATCTTCGCCTCTGATAGACCAAATCTTTGGAAATGTAGTAACCGGAGAAGGAAATGGAAGTATTGTTATGGGTAAGTCTCAACATTTCGTTAAGGTAGTTAAAACATCTGTAGTTTTTTGTAATATAATGGCTGCGCCCCGCGGCTTCACCCGCGTGGAAATCTATGTGTCTTATACAAAGTTTACAAACCTTTATCTTGAATCATTCCATCTATTAAAGAAAACCGCATCAAAATCCGTTGAGTAGCTTTAAAGATCTATATAAGGGACAGACAGACAGCGGGAAGCGACTTTATTTTATACTATGTAGTGATACCACATAGGTATCTTTTCATACTTGCACGTTCTTATTTTATGAACACTTTTAAGTATCTTTCTTTAATTTCGTCTTGTTTACTTCAATTCAATTAGGGCCATGAATAGTTATCTAGTGCTTTGCATAATGTTATTACTCGCATAACATTACAGAGGTCTTTGATAATATTATCAAGCACCTAAAATTGGTACGAGGCTTGGTATGTGGCAATTTGACAGCAAAACTACCTATGAAATTTTCATACAAACAACCTAATTCACCATGAACGATAATGCTATCGGAAGCGTTAGAAAAAAAATGCATAGAAATCTCATGTGCGAATCTGTATAAGAAGCATATTTCAGTAAATCCAGTGGATGGGCCGACGTCGTGGTCTAGTACAAACGTAATACCAAAGATTTAATTTCAGATAAATTGAAAATGAGTTTCATAACTCCTTACGAAGTTAAAATGAAAGATGGAGAATATGTTATTATTCCGGACACGCGGAACGGGAACTACACCTACGAAATGGAGAAAGTTACATTTGCCGCAGACCAGATTTCTTTCGGCAGCTTAGAAATCGGTAAGACCGTCCAGTTATACTGCTATTTCTCTCTCTTGATCAATATAATACTACTATAAATACTTTTTTATACATGGCAAGGAAGTAGGCACTTACGAGAAACAAACAGAAGACTCACAGCGTCCAAGAATAAACATTATTTTACAGAGATCATTAAACGTAAGAGCAGTTAAGAAAATAGAAGGTTAGGTACCTACTTTACCTCGTCACAGTCGAGTGAAATTTGTGCGGTATTTGACATTGAAACTCATTGTGTGCCTAACTCTTAAGATATTCAATATATTCCAACGATTTTCAAACGGAATCAGTTAATCATTAAATTATTATTATACGCGTATGTATGTACTTCCGTAGTGTACATGAGTATCCCTATACAAAAGCGTACATATGAAGGCACGTTTGTATATTGAATAATTGGATACGACTGTAAAAATAGGACCTCCTGAGGACCAATCCTTCTCGAATGAATCTAGGTAGACTCGCCAGGGTCTACCGCGATGTCATTTCCTTCATGAGCAAGGAGAATATAGTAGATGTCATTGCCTTTTGACTATTATTTTGTGCCTGTGTCCAAATTTAATATAATTTAATTTTACAGCTCCAGCAGTTACGTCATTCCTAAACCGCCACTGGGAGAATATCATGAGGTCATTTGGAAGGTTCTTCAGTGACAAAGGCTACTCTCTAGGCCATGATGACATCAAGACATTCTTCAGCTCAATACCAGCTAAAGAATATATAACCGACGATATGAGCCCATATGTTAAGGCCGAAGATACAAAACGCTTTTACCCTAAACTGATGAATAGCATCTTCAAATATTGATAAAAACATGAATTTATTTAATTTTATGAGTGATAAGTTATTTTTTTTTTTTTAGTTTATTTAATAAATTAATATGTTACTTAGAAAACTTTTATTATTTTATCCATACCTTACTCAAATCCCTGTAAAAATAGAGCTACATATGTTTAAATAAATAAAAAATAATATATCGTAGGTAGCCGCTTGGTTTACTACGTCAAAATTAAAATCCAAAGACGATCGATGTGGCGCGGTGGGCGATGTCCACCTGGTTGCGGGTTCGATTCCCGCCTCGGAACAATTGTGTGTACGATCTGCAGATATTTGTTCCGGGTGTTCTGGTCATTTTCTATGTATAATAAAAAATATCTATCTATGTAATGTATTGTATTATGTATATCAGTCATCTAGTACCCATAACACAAGCTCTGCTTAGCTTGGGGCTAGAAGACGCTGTGTGAATTGTCCAGCATTAAAAAAAAAGGAATTATGTTTGTAACGTATTAGGATCATCCACGTATATCCCTCTGGTAAAAAATATAGTATATAATAGGATAGAGAAAACTATTTAGACCTTATTCATGCAACAAGAATCCTTTTTAAAGGCCTTTTACAACTATGACATCAAAAATAAGAGCATGCCACCTCCACGATCTGGTGACACTTCAAAACTGGCGTCAAATGCGTTACCTAAATGCTTAAAATTCATTTGATACGCAATTTCATCTTGTTCAATGATTTACGCATTTAATTATCTCTATTAGGTACCCTACTTTTAGATTCTGTATTTCTAATTCAAAATCTAAGGGTTGCAAATGTAAAATCTTATCGCAGCTGATCGATTTGAATGCACGGGGTATAAAAATTAAACTTCAATGGGTTCCATCACACATTGGTTTGAAAGGCAATGAAGAGGCAGACACATTGGCAAGAAAGGCGGTTACAGAAGGAACAGAATACAATATTTTACCAAATTATTCGGAAACCCTACCTAAATTTAGATTAAAGTGCTACATAAATTGGAAAGAGTATTTCGATCAGAGGTCAATTGAAAGGGGTATATGGTATAAGTGCATTCAGTGTGAGCCTCCGCATGTACCTTGGTTTGGTTGCACAAAGATATCGCGTAAAATTATAGTTATAGCACATAGGTTAAAAACCAGGCCACATGCCTTTAAAAAAGTTTGCATTTTTAATGAAAAAGGTTGACTCGCCTAACTGTGACACCTGTGGAGTTGTGGAGGATGTCTACCATTTATTAACATCATGTATTCGTTTCCAACAAGAAAGAAAAATTTTAGTCAGTTACTTGAGCCTACATCACTATGATGTAGGACTATTCAATAAAATTCTAGCAGAGCCGACATCCTAAGCAGCGAAACAGCTGTTCACAGCGGTGAGTCATTTTAAGTGATACCTACACAACTACATATATTCTAAATTATCTGCTACTTTATTTTTGTTTACTGTTTATTGTTTACTGTGTATCAGATAAGTTAGTTTGTTTTTTTAAAATTAGTATCTTGTTAATTCAACAGGACCGCCATGTAATTAATTATAAAGGTCCTTACAATAAATATAATTAAAAAAAAAAGTAGAAAAAAGAAAATATTTTATACAGTTAAATCTTTAACGAACTACAACTAGATTTCTAATCAATAGCGCATTTAAACAAAATGCTGCTCAAGACGCCTTAATACTTAAATAGTATCTACTTATCTACTGGTAACCAAACTCGTTAATTGCTTATTCAAATAAGTACGTGTAACTTCTAAACTAATTCGCAAACGCTATAATTGTAAAGGGTTCTTGTAATATATATATATATAATATACATATATAACGCATTTAGCGTTATAGATATATATTTTTTCATGAAGATAGTTTTTCATCTATCAATAAATATTCTAGGATTATGAATGTCCAGAAGTAGCATATAAGTTACACCACAGGAAATACGCCGCCATAGCGCCATATCAAACTGTCTTCAGCTTGCCGCTGCCAGAATCACTAGGTACCTCAGCGATTATGTATCTGTTCTTTGGGAGATATGGCCGGCACGTGGCATTAAACGGCTAGTTCTTTGACTGGAAGATTGTTTCGTTCCTAACTATCTAACGAACGATTCAAAACAGCACATGTAAGATAATCCGGGACTTTGTGAACGACATAAAAATATTTGTATTGAATTGTGAAGAAAAGCGTAAGCATGCCATTGAATCGAGGTGGTTGGCACGAATAAACCTTTGGTTATATCTAGTTACCAGCAAAATATACCCATCTTTATCCGCGACCCGATGGGTAATATCCAACCGCGGATGATGATAATGATATCAGAAGAGGTAAGTGGGCCACTGATCCCGTTTTAGTGTGGAACCCTAAATTTTTTCCAACCTAGCTATAAGTAGACGATTCAGTTTTATTTTCTCTCAGTATAGCTCACTTTTTTTGAAATGTTTTATTTGAAGCATCCAGTTTTAGCTGCTTTGTTAATTAATTTTATAAGCCATGGGTACTGTACATATACTGGTAAATTCATAAATAATATATAAGAACTGACAAAAGCGGCTAAGTTCTCTATATACTTAAAAGTTTGTATATCAATGTGATCATTATTTTTATTTGCAGCTCCTAACTGCACTGGATTATGCAGTGTATCAGATAGTGAATGCCAGAAACAGTTTTGGCTAAGTTTTGCATTAAAGTATTCTAAAACAGGGCTTCCAGAAAAAGGTGTACCTCCGCTGGACCCCTTACCATTGGAGAAAATTACCGTGCCATTCTTTGACCTGATGAATATAACTCTGATAAAGGGTGCAGCTTATGGCATTAATAATTGTACTGTTCCTGTTTACGAGTAAGAAAATAATGTAAAATATGTATTGTGATTGTGACCAATGTTCTAGCCTCCAATGCTATAATAGCATCGTAGCTCATGGACCGATTTTCATTTAGTTGATTTTACAAAAAACTTTGACATTGTTCATAGCTATGTCTAATGGAAATTGGTACAGCTGTTCAAATTTAAACTATACTCAATTTTTTTTTACATGAAAGTAAAACCAACTAATGTGTTTTTTACGTGATGAATTTGTACGAAGATTTATATTTATATGAAGAATCATCATTTATACTTAAAGAAATCATAATTTATTTCAGTATCGACTTGGATAACATGATCTTGAACGCGGTGATAATATGTCAGTCAATCATCATAGAAGGCACTTACGAGATCAAGTCACACCCTATTTTCTGTTTTATTTTAGATCCCAGTGGATGTGGAAAAGGCAGGATAGAGTTAGGTACGTACCTAGGTAAAGCCTTTGTAACACAAGTAAGAGGATACTAAGTAACCTTTTTTATCTAATTAGCACTCATTACTTCCATTGCTGAACGTTTTGCCTTAATCAACTCGCTAGAGAAGCGTGTTGGTGATCGCAGGAGAAGTGTTGTAAATGTATGGAAAAAAGGCTGGTGCTCATTCTCTGGCAGGTTTCCTTAGTCGGCTCTTACGACATCCACGGGTTCAGTTAAATCTTAAGCTGCAACCACCGCAGCTAACCCTTGTTCATTGTAGTTTTATGTGTCGGCTTGTCGGTTTAAATATTTATTTATTTTTCAGAAGTTGTACGTTACGCGTATACGTGCCCATTTAAGTACACGGAGGCCGATGATGGTGAAATATACTTTGAGCCGAATTACAATGAAGCTGAATGGTCTTCAGAAGTTCAAAAGAACGCAACTGTCTATGCTGACAATATTAATATTCGTGGAAAGGATGTCAGTAAGTAGAGTGTGATATTCAAATTAAAGATGATTGTAAGTATGCAAAGAGCCCTTCAACCGTAAAAATGACCTCACATCTGGTCATATGCGATGTGGGTGCGTCCCTGCACAAAACCTTGTGATCCCCATTTTTGAAGGGTTACACAATATGTGGAGCGTCACTGTTGGGGTTCTAGGATACACTTCCGAGTTGTTTTTAGATGTGTTTGAGGGGTGTAAGGGGATCCAACATCTCGTCTTCCAAGTCAACCTTACCTGCATGTGGTACACCTTGCTAGAAAAGGAGCTAGGCTCTAGTGAAAACATCAAACAACAATCATTTGACAACTCAGATATTTTTTTTTCCATTACTTGATATACTGGCAGAAAAGTGTCCAACCAGACACAATTGCCATTAACAAAACATCATGAGTTTGGAGCAAATCCCCGTTTTCACTTTATGATGGTATTTAATAAGCTCTGTACCCAAAGGGTTCAAGAAACCTCAGGTTAAGAAAAATAAAATTTGAATATTTGAAAGAGAGACCTAACTAGTTCTTTTGTTTATATTTTCAGCGGAATGTGTGGTGAGGTTCATCAACGATTATTGGGAGATCATTTTCAGGGATTTTGCCTACTGGTTCCATAGAATATCCTTTGAAAAATTCTTCACTATATGGCAGATACTCTACTCATTGGTGCCAACAAGTGCCTTCCTCTGCGACCTGACATAATTTGACATGTTTCTGTAATGGAAATTTTTAATGCATGTTCTGGAGAAAATAAATTGTATTGTGAATAAAATTTGTTAGTTTAGTTTTAAAGAAACCCACAAACAAAAATGAAAACGAAATAGGTAGGTACCCAAGTATTGATAGGTAAAATAAAAATAACTAGCTTCTGCCCGCGGCTACGCACGCGCTTTTATGTCTGCAAACACAAAGATCTAGGCGTGGGATTTTTTTCATAATTTTAGCCCAATTCATTCGTTTTGAAGGTGTCTTCGGCAAAACATTTTACAAAAATAACCCCTTAAGTTACTCTGTACTCGTGATGCCATTTAATAAATGATTATTATGTCTCTCATTTACCATGATCTCGGGCCATAAAGTGACGCGGTCCTTTGGAAGGCTTGCGTGAGGCCGAAGCCAATAGCACAGAGGCCCTTTGAGAAAGTTAATCTAAAGGCGATGGCTACACATAGCGGGTATCATCCTCGTGCACAATATGATACACCTAAAGATGGTACCCGCCAGGTGTAGAGAATATTGCAAAGAAAAATGAACGAAATAAAACCAGGCTATTGTGATGGATGGATGGACTGGGTAATCAGGCTATAGGGGAGATCGCGGACGTCTGCCATAAACAAGTCAATCATAATGTTAAGAGTGGCAGACGGTGGCTTGTCGAATGCTGGATGGGTTCCTTAAAAAGCCGGCGTAAATTACCGGACAGGAACGACACCGGCGCAAACGACTGAGGGGTGTTGAGAGGTGGGGCCCCGATTTCACCATTACGAAGACTGCCCGTGAGCGGGTTTCCTCGCTTTTACGCCATTAGATACCACCCCCGAGTCTACATCCAAAGATGCATCTCTCGCGACTCCACTCAGACCGGCCAATGAAGGCAAGCAAGAGGTGGGGATCTGGTGCTCTTGGGATGCCACTCCGCAAGCGGAGACGAGAACCAGGAACTTCCTCGGGAGCACTCGGTACGCGTGGTGTCGCTACTCACCAACAGCTGCCTCGCCACAAGCTGCCTTGCGGGCTAAGTATCTTTCTTTAAGTGGCAATTTCACAGCAAAACTACATATGATTTTTGATTTTTTTTTACAAACAACCTAATCCACCTTGAACGATAATACTATCAGAAGCGTTAGAAAAATGCATAGAAATCTCATGTGCGAATCTGCTTCCCTGGGTATAAGAAGCATATTTCAGTAAATCCAGTGGATGGGCTGATGTCGTGGTCTAGTACAAACGTAATACCAAAGATTTATTTTCAGATAAATTGAAAATGAGTTTCATAACTCCTTACGAAGTTAAAATGAAAGATGGAGAATATGTTATTCTTCCGGACACGCGGAACGGGAACTACACCTACGAAATGGAGAAAGTTGCATTTGCCGCAGACCAGATTTCTTTCGGCAGCTTAGAAATCGGTAAGACCGTCCAGTTATACTGCTATTTCTCTCTCTTGATCAATATAATACTACTATAAATACTTTTTTATACATGGCAAGGAAGTAGGCACTTACGAGAGACAAACAGAAGACTCACAGCGTCCAACAATAAACATTATTTTAAAGAGATCATTAAACGTAAGAGCAGTTAAGAAAATAGTAGGTTAGGTACCTACTTTACCTCGTCACAGTCGAGTGAAATTTGTGCGGTATTTGACATTGAAACTCATTGTGTGCCTAACTCTTAAGGGCCCATACAACCTCAACTTTGTGTGAAAAGGCTAGACATATGATTTTGCGTTCATAAGAGCGGGACAGGGCATTGCAACGCAAGTCCAAAAATCAAGTTTTAGCTTATTACCTATTAATTAGGACATTATTTAAAAAAACCGAAACACATAACATTTTTATTTATACTTAATTCTATTACCACGCTTATTGTCAAGATCTGAACTTCTGTATTTATTGAGAAATTTAGGTTTAAGTAAAGATTTAGAGGTAACTTTGCGATTTTTTTCTATCGAGAAAATTTTATGGAATCGTGTTTTCGAAACACATGATCGATAGATTAAGTCCTGAACTTTACCATATATCAATTTCAAAGTTAAATATTCAGTAGTTTAGACGATATGGACATCCGGCCGAGTTGAAAATTAGCAGTTTGAGGTAGTATACACTCTTAAGATATTCAATATATTCCAACGATTTTCAAACGGAATCAGTTAATCATTAAATTATTATTATACGCGTATGTATGTACTTCCGTAGTGTACATGAGCATCCCTATACAAAAGCGTACATATGAAGGCACGTTTGTATATTGAATAATTGGATACGACTGTAAAAATAGGACCTCCTGAGGCCCAATCCTTCTCGAATGAATCTAGGTAGACTTGCCAGGGTCTACCACGATGTCATTTCCTTCATGAGCAAGGAGAATATAGTAAATGTCATTGCCTTTTGACTATTATTTTATGCCTGTGTCCAAATTTAATATAATTTAATTTTACAGCTCCAGCAGTTACGTTATTCCGAAACCGCCACTGGGAGAATATCATGAGGTCATTTGGAAGGTTCTTCAGTGACAAAGGCTACTCTCTAGGCCATGATGACATTAAGACATTCTTCAACTCAATACCAGCTAAAGAATATATAACCGACAATATGAGCCCATATGTTAAGGCCGAAGATACAAAACGCTTTTCCCTAAACTGATGAATAGTATCTTTAAATATTGATTAAAACATGAATTTATTTAATTTTATGAGAGGTTGTAGTGATTAGTTATTTATTTGTTTAGTATATTTAATAAATTAATATGTTACTTAGACAACTTTTATTATTTTATCCATACCTTACTCAAATCCCTGTAAAAATAGAGCTACATATGTTTAAATAAATAAAAAATAATTTATATCGTAGGTAACCGCTTGGTTTACTACGTCAAAATTAAAATCCAAAGACGACCGATGTGGCGCGGTGGGTGAAGGTCCGCCTGCGACGCAGGAGTTTGCGGGTTCGATTCCCGCCTCGGAACAATTGTGTGTACGATCTGCAGATATTTGTTCCGGGTGTTCTAAAATATCTATCTATGTAATGTATTGTATTATGTATATCAGTCATCTAGTACCCATAACACAAGCTCTGCTTAGCTTGGGGCTAGATGACGCTGTGTGTATTGTCCAGCATAAAAAAAAGGAATTATGATTGTAACGTATTAGGATCATCCACGTTTATCCCTCTGGTAAAAAATATAGTATATAATAGGATAAGAAAATTATTTAGTCCTCATTCATGCAACAAGCTCCTTTTTAAAGGCCTTTTACAACTATGACATTAAAAATAAGACCATGCCACCTCCACGATCTGGTGACACTTCAAAACTGGCGTCAAATGCGTTACCTCATCATCATCATCATCAGACTATATTAGTCCACTGCTGGACATAGGCCTCCCCCAATGAGCGCCATAGCGCCCTGTCTTCAGCTTGACGCATCCAGCATCTACCTGCAGTCTTTCGCAGGTCGTCATCCCAATGCGTTACCTAAATGCTTAAAATTCATTTGATACGCAATTTCATCTTGTTCAATGATTTACGCATTTAATTATCTCTATTAGGTACCCTACTTTTAGATTCTGTATTTCCAATGCAAAATCTAAAAGTTGCAAATGAAGTAGAAAAAAGAAAATATTTTAAACAGTTAAATCTTTAACGAACTATAACTAGATTTCTAATCAATAGCGCATTTAAACAAAATGCTGCTCAAGACGCCTTAATACTTAAATTCTACTTATCTACTGGTAACCAAACTCGTTAATTGCTTATTCAAATAAGTACATGTAACTTCTAAACTAATTCGCAAACGCTATAATTGTTAAGGGTTCTTGTAAAATATATATATATAATATACATATATAACGCATTTAGCGTTATAGATATATATTTTTTCATGAAGATAGATTTTCATCAATCAATAAATATTCTAGGATTATGAATGTCCAGAAGTAGCATATAAGTACACCACAGGAAATACGCCGCCATAGCGCCATATCAAACTGTCTTCAGCTTGCCGCTGCCAGCATCACTAGGTACCTCAGCGATTATGTATCTGTTCTTTGGGAGATATGGCCGGCCCGTGGCATTAAACGGCTAGTTCTTTGACTGGAAGATTGTTTCGTTCCTAACTATCTAACGGACGATTCAAAACAGCACATGTAAGATAATCCGGGACTTTGTGAACGACATGAAAATATTTGTATTGAATTGTGAAGAAAAACGTAAGCATGCCATTGAATCGAGGTGGTTGGCACAAATAAACCTTTGGTTATTTAGGTACCAGCAAAATAAACCCATCTTTATCCGCGACCCGATGGGTAATATCCAACCGCGGATGATGATAATGATATCAGAAGAGGTAAGCGGGCCACTGATCCCGTTTTGGTGTGGAACCCTAAATTTTTTCCAACCTAGCTATAAGTAGACGATTCAGTTTTATTTTCTCTCAGTATAGCTCACTTTTTTTGAAATGTTTTATTTGAAGCATCCAGTTTTAGCTGCTTTGTTAATTAGTTTTATAAGCCATGGGTACTGTACATATACTGGTAAGTTCATAAATAATATATAAGAACTGACAAAAGCGGCTAAGTTCTCTATATACTTAAAAGTTTGTATATCAATGTGATCATTATTTTTATTTGCAGCTCCTAACTGCACTGGATTATGCAGTGTATCAGATAGTGAATGCCAGAAACAGTTTTGGCTAAGTTTTGCATTAAAGAATGCTAAAACAGGGCTTCCAGAAAAAGGTGTACCTCCGCTGGACCCCTTACAATTGGAGAAAATTAGCGTGCCATTCTTTGACCTGATGAATATAACTCTGATAAAGGGTGCAGCTTATGGCATTAATGCAACAAATTGCGCTGTTCCTGTTTACAAGTAAGAAAATAATGTAAAATATGCATTGTTATTGTGACCAATGTTCTAGCCTCCAATGCTATAATAGCATCGTAGCTCATGGACCGATTTTAATTTAGTTGATTTTACAAAAAACTTTGAAATTGTTCATAGCTATGTCAAATGGAAGTTGGTACAGCTGTTAAAATTTAAGCTATACTCAATTTTTTTTTACTTGAAAGTAAAACCGACTAATGTGTTTTTTACCTGATGAATTTGTACGAAGATTTATATTTATATGAAGAATGATCATTTATACTTAAAGAAATCATAATGTATTTCAGTATCGACGTGGATAACATGATCATGAACGTGGAGATAATATGTCAGTCAATCATCATAGAAGGCACTTACGAGATCAAGTCACACCCTATTTTCTGTTTTATGCTGTGCAATCCCAGTGGATATGGAAAAGGCAGGATAGAGTTAGGTACGTACCTAGGTAAAGCCTTTGTAACACAAGTAAGAGGATAAGTAACCTTTTTTATTTCATTAGCACTCATTACGTCCATTGCTGAACGTTTTGCCTTAATCAACTCGCTAGAAAAGCGAGTTGGTGATCGCAGAAGTAGTGTTATAAATGTATGGAAAAAAGGCTGGTGCTCTTTCTCTGGCAGGTTTCCTTAGTCAGCTCTTACGACATCCACGGGTTCAGTTAGATGTATCGTTTCTTAAGCTGCAACCACCACAGCTAACCCTTGTTCATTGTAGTTTTATGTGTCTGCTTGCCGGTTTAAATATTTATTTATTTTTCAGAGGTTGTACGTTACGCGTATACGTGCCCATTTAAGTACACGGAGGCCGATGATGGTGAAATATACTTTGAGCCGAATTACAATGAAGTTGAATGGTCTTCAGAAGTTCAAAAGAACGCAACTGTCTATGCTGACAATATTAATATTTGTGGAAAGGATGTCAGTAAGTAGAGTATGATATTCAAATTAAAGATGATTGTAAGTATGCAAAGAGCCCTTCTTGAACCGTAAAAATGACCTCACATCTGGTCATAGGCGATTGTGGGTGCGTCCCTGCACAAAACCTTTTGATCCCCATTTTTGAAGGGTTCCACAATATGTGGAGCGTCACTGTTGGGGTTCTAGGATGCACTTCCGAGTTGTTTTTAGATGTGTTTGAGGGGTGTAAGGGGATCCAACATCTCGTCTTCCAAGCCAACCGAACCTGCATGTGGTACACCTTGCTAGATAACGAGCTAGGCTCGGTGAAACATCAAACAACAATCATTTGATAACTCAGATATTTTTTTTCCATTACTTGATATACTGGCAGAAAAGTGTCCAACCAGACACAATTGCCATTAACAAAACATCATGAGTTTGGAGCAAATCCCCGTTTTCACTTTATGATGGTATTTAATAAGCTCTGTACCCAAAGGGTTCAAGAAACCTCAGGTTAAGAAAAATAAAATTTGAATATTTGAAAGAGAGACCTAACCAGTTCTTTTGTTTATATTTTCAGCGGAATGTGTGGTGAGGTTCATCAACGATTATTGGGAGATCATTTTCAGGGATTTTGCCTACTGGTTTCATAGAATATCCTTTGAAAAATTCTTCACTGTATGGCAGATACTCTACTCATCGGTGCAAACAAGTGCCTACCTCTGCGACCTGACATAATTTGACATGTTTCTGTAATAGAAATTTTTAATACAATGTTGGAAATAAATTGTATTGTGAATAAAATTTGTTAGTTTAGTTTTAAAGAAACCCACAAACAAAAATGAAAACGAAATAGGTACCCAAGTATTGATAGGTAAAATAAAAATAACTAGCTTCTGCCCGCGGCTACGCACGCGCTTTTATGTCTGTGCAAACACAAAGATCTAGGCGTGGGATTTTTTTTATAATTTTAGCCCGATTCATTCGTTTTGACGGTGTCTTCGGCAAAACATTTTACAAAAATATTGTGAAAAGGTTAGGCTACGCGTTCATAACACCGGAACCGCGGGGATCCCGTAGTGAGATCTAGGTGTAGTTTAACAACCAAACCCGTTGGGTTCGCCCCTTAAGTTACTCTGTACTCGTGATGCCATTGAATAAATGATTATTATGTCTCTCATTTACCATGATCTCGGGCCATATCGTGACCCGGTCCTTTGGAAGGCTTGCGTGGGGCCGCAGCCAACAGCACAGAGGCCCTTTGAGAAGTTAATCTATTAATAATTTAAAAATTAAGTTGTTTATAATTAGTATTAAAATAAACACCTTCCGATATGTACGATACCCACCCATACCTAATGATCTTGGTGAATAAATTAAAGAACTGCTTTTATCAAAAGTTCGCCTTGACATGGAATTTATAAATAAAGTACAAAATACCTACTTACTTTCACAGGAATAAAAGGTATTTGCTTACCTAACAAGAAAATGAGAGATAAGTTAAATAAAATGTTAAACAGCTGGCAAACAAAGACAATAACATTTTATAGGTAAAAACAAAAATAAACAATGTTCATTTATGTTTAAGCGATACGTTTTTTATACGATGATTTGGGTTCTTTAAAAACCTCGCCAATTTTTTTTTTTTTAACTGTTCTGTAAAATTTTTGTTGCTTAATGGACTATCACAGGAATAATCTGTCCTAATTATTTTTCATTATGGGTATTAGATTTACGTACTTTGTGCACGAGTTTTTTTTTTTTTTGCGGTTTAAATTTTTTTCGCGGACGAATATTTTGCCAAATGCGCAAATCGTTAACCATTTTCTATGAACCATGTTGTTACAAACTTCGATTCAGTTGTACTTTTAAACCATTTGGTATACCTGTGTTGGTAATATTTTAAATAAAAATCTTTAAATTCCCAAATACCATTCAATAGTTGAAAGTTACATGGGCTTTTACATAATACATAGTTCCTTTAGGATTTACGAAACTACTTTCCTGTTAGATACGAGAAAGAAAGAACTTCTTGTAGCACGCAGAAAAAAACCTTAAAAAAATATTTCTCGGGCAATGTAAAACAAGTAACCTTCGAACCGTGGTTGATCATCGTAATCGACTGAACTCATTATTCAATAATTCATTGACGCAGTGGAACCCTATTTTTAAGGTATAAAGTAATGCAAAACCAGTCTGTATTCCGTTCAGTGTTATTTTCACACCACGTTAGTGTTCAAAAATGTATTATATTAAATTAATAATTTTAACTGCATTACTGCTTATTTGTCATGGATATTGTCAAAGTAAGTAAATATAAGTTGAATTTACTTAAATATATGAAAATTGTGTGGAGTATCTGTAGGTATTTATTGTGTATAAAATGTTTTATGTATAATCAATCAGTCATCTAGTACCCTAAGCCCAAGCACAGCTTAGCTTTAGGACCAGATGTTGCTGTTTAAAAATTATCAGTAGGTATAATTTATCCATTGATGAACATAAAATAATGGATTTTGGCTCTTATTCTTTGTTATAGGTGCAAATTCTACGAAATGCAGTTTTACAGACTCAGAATGCGTTAAAAATTTCTTCCAAACCCTCGCAAGGCAAAGGGCTGAAACTGGTTTGAAAGAAATAGGAATACCCCCGCTCGATCCATACAAACTGTTCAATATTGTTGTCTCTGCGTTGGACCTCTTGAAAATGACGCTAGTAGAGGGTGAATGCATCGGCATTGGGCAGACATGTACTGTTTTGAAATACGAGTAAGCTATTTGATGTTTTATGAAAAAGCTAGATAAGAATGAATGCTTATGCTTTCCTGTTTATCTCATAAGTTGAACGTTCCTCCCCAAACAAAAGGGATTTTTCCATAATCACCACAAAAGATGAATTAGTAGCAGGTCATAAAATATACAGAAGTAAGCTGCTGCACGTTTTCTGGTAGGTTCCCATACTCGCCTGTTACGACATCCAATGGTCTGAATTGGAGGGATCACTTCTTATGCCGCGAGCTCCCATTTATAGATAGTCGAATATAATATTTCTTATTACTAAATAGTTCCTACAGCAGCTCCATACGTTTCATATAAATAAGAATTTATAAGTTTTTTTGATTAAACAACACCAATGCATCAAAATGAACACCTAAATCGTTTCAGAACCGATCTAAAGCACATGAACAGGACCATTGAAATAATATGTGACCGCATTATTATACAAGGCCTATATACAATTCGGTCACATCCAGTTCTCTGTTACTTACTTGGAGATGCCCATGGTAATGGATACGGGGACATACTTTTAGGTAAGGAGAGTTGAAAATTATCTTCAAAGAAGATGATTAAAAAGGAAAATAGCTGTTGTCTGCATGTTATCTTAATTACCATTTACGACTGAATGAATCTTAATAACATTTTAATAGTTTGCATAATGGAACTACGAGGCTACCTTTTATCCTAGAAATAAAATATTAACGAAGTCGACCGCAACGTAAGGAATCACCTGAAAACAGCAGATAGGTGCGGTTATTAGATAATAACATACTACGGAAGGTAGAGTGCTCAGAGCATTCTGTGATCTAAGGTGAGTATACTCACCTTAGATCACAGTAGACAAAACATCTCCACTTTGTTTGACAATATTAAATTAAACAAATAATCATTTATTTCAGAAACAATGGTACAATACCAACTATTATATAAAAATTCACATAGTTCGCCTGTAAAACAATAACAATGTCTGAATGGAGTCTGGTTCTAAGACGTGAAAAGGTGGTGAAGCTGTGAAACTGCAGTAAACAGAGTGACTTTCGCATTTTTAATATACCTAAGTATGGATTCGGTTTGTGGGTACCAACTACATACAATGTTATACGTATCGCATGGTCGACTGCATATCTAATTATTGTATGGTACTTACTAAGCAAGCAGGTAGTTAGCCTCATAATAAGGAGCCTTCTATTGACGTCAAAGTGCCCTTTACATACGTTGAGAGAGGTTATATAATAATAATAATAATATATAAATTGGTTTATTTCAGGCACATAATACAAAATTAAGGACCCATTTCATAGAAAATAACCTAAAACCAAAATACACAAAAAAGTTTAATAATATCAGAAAATTTTAAATACAAACGGAGCATAATGCTATATGGGTCGTCACTTCTTGTTAAATGGACGGATATCCAATGCTGGGAAACTTTGTATAGAGTCTAACTACTCTGAATTCAATACTACGCACCATAACTACCTAAGAAAAAAAAACAGTAGCAGTAAAATAACTATGACTAGTTACGACAATAATGGTAGCCCGAAAAATAATCTTAAATTTACGATTTCTTTTCTTTTCTTATTTTTCACTTCTTTAGTGAGATGGCCAAGAGCTCAACTATTTTTAATAAAAAATATACTAAGTTGAGTTGGTAAATCCTTTGATTTACTGCTGGTCTAAAGTAAAAGTAACTCACAAAATACGGGATTTAAAGACTAGCTTCTGCCCGCAACTTTGCACCCATTTTTTAGGAATAAAAAGTAGCATGTATGCTAAGCTAGTTCAGTTCAAGAACTTTATGTGTCCTAAATTTGATTTCGAATACCTACCTACTGAATTTTTTCGGCGTTTACAGACATCTTCACAGCGCCACTTACTTTCGCCTATATAATATTATTAGTGGGATATTCATAACTAAGCTGTTGACTGTACCTCTGCTTTGCGTTTGTTTAAACAGCTGTCAATAGTTATTTTTAACAGACTTCGCAAAAAGAAGGAGGTTCTATGTTAGGCTGTATGTATGTATGTCCGTAATATGCATGTTTATGTAGGTATGTTCGTCGATTTCTTCGTCATTTATCGACCGATTTGGATGTTTTTTTGCCGTTGTACCTATTGTAGATGATATCCAGGTGATCTCATAAAAAATTATTTCAATATTAGTCTTTAGCCCGCAAAACTTACAAAACAGTTTTTCGAAGCGGGTTTTTACTTATTCAAAACATACAAATGATATTATTAAACCTTCCAAACGGATATATTCATTTGCATCTATAATTGTTTTTGTTCTTTAGATGGTCGAGCGTGTTCTTAGCACGTTTGATGAGAAAGAGCCCATTTTAATGTTATATATTTTGTTCAAAGTAGAATCAATGTCGTCGGAGTTACACAATTTTTGTAAATAAGCTTGATTTTTATTACTTAATTTAAGTCCGATTTATTTGATGGCCTGTTGCATTGTAAGATCGCGAATAGTGAAAGGGAAAAACAGGGCCTTTGACCCCCTGTGGCTAAAAATAACTAATTATTTTGTTCATTTCAGAGGATTGGTTCTTTGTTTTCAAGTATAATTTCGAGTTGGTAAAACGCGAAAATGGTCAAATTTATGTTCAGCCCGATTTCGAAACAGCTGAATGGGTATCTGAAATTCGTAAGAGAGCCACTATCACTGCTGAAAATATTATGCTTGGTCACCGGGATGTTAGTAAGTATAATAAATACACAGATGACAGAATTATCCAGATAGCTCGTGCGGTGGTATTTGTACGGAGCGCTATGTGCCGAAAGCACAGCATCCTAACCTTGCACTCACCCGCTTAATGTTGTCTTTCGAAAGCATTTCCTAAATTTTGTGGTAATTTCTTTTTAACGGTCTAATAATTATTAAGTATTGATGGGATGATACAGGCAGATTTAATATTTGGTCACCTATTTCGAGCGAAACGCCTGACCATAGATGAACTGATGCAAATTACTCTAATGTCGATGAATTTCATATTTTATAATAACTAAAACCTTTGTTATATTGTTCCAGCGAAATGCGTGGTGGATTTTATTAACAACAACTGGAAGCTAATTTTCAGAACTTTGGCCTACTGGTTCCATAAAATATCGGTTGATTACTACTTTGAGATATACAAGATAATCTTCAAGAACATACCGACAAGCACCTACACTGATGATGACCTAACACCGTACCTTTTGTGCAATCGAGAATGTTAATACTATGTTCTTGAAAAATATTCAAATATGCCCATATATTACATCTGTGTGAAAAGTATTTGGTCTATTATTTCATACCACATTTATTTATTTACTTTACGAGTATGTTGTTTATCATAAATATCTGACTATATGGATTTATATGTTATCAAGTACATTTAAGTTTAATGATAAATTTCAGTACCAAGCCGTCGGACGCCGCAAGTTCCATATTTATCATTAAAAATAAGCTTCTGGAATTAAACTACATCCTTGTTGCGTTTTATTGTGCTCTTCTCAGAACCGTGTAAAGATTCAAATACATTTTATTAAATTGTCTCTATAAAATACCAAAAATTTCAATACACCCACTACATTACTTATGCTTTACTTGGAATATCAAGATTTAATTAAATGCGTCCGTGCATTGAATGCTATGCTCAGAGTTTCTCTGAAGGATAGGATTCGTAACGAATACATCCGACAGAGAACCAAGGTTATCGACATAGCTCCAAGAATTAGCAAGCTGAAGTGGCAGTGGGCCGGCCATATCTCGCGAAGAACCGACGGCCGATGGGGCAAACGTGTTCTTGAGTGGAGACCACGACTCGGCAAACGTAGTGTAGGACGCCCTCCGACCAGGTGGGATGACGACCTGCGAAAGACTGCAGGTAGATGCTGGATGCGGCAAGCTGAAGACAGGGCGCTATGGCGCTCATTGGGGGAGGCCTATGTCCAGCAGTGGACTGCTATAGGCTGATGATGATGTGCATTGAATGTGCATAATAAGCAAAAAAAGTGCTCGCAATGTGGAGGATAATATTTATATTATAAGTAGGCGCGTACCAATAGAAGCCTCACCTTTATCTTTTGCCTAATTTAGTTTTGTATTTTGTTGATAGATTATACAAGATTTATTTGTGACACGTTTGAATGAAAATCTTTCAAATATTTGTGTAAATGAAACCTAACCTTACCTATACTTAAATTTTATCTAGAATGTTTGTCCCTCTTTTGTCGATATGAAAGAGGCACAAACATTGAAAAATACAAAATAGGTAATCGTATTTGTGATTGATTGTGATTTTTCTAGATGCTATCCGAGGTACTGATTTATGAAACTGATTTATTGTGATACCTACTTAATGTATATTATGTCAAAACATATCTTTGAGCCGTTGTTAATATGTTGTAAATAATTTTAACTGCATAATATTTCATCTAGCCCGTCAAGCTTAAAATTAAACTATAGTTTTATTTTATCTTATTCGGTTCTTCAATAGTTTTTTTTATCTTTTTCCACTTGTTAAGACAGTATTTTATAAGAATTTGGCAAGTATAAGTTGTTTGCACATTGTGTTTAGATTGATGGACACGGTACACCATTTCATTTTAAAATTACCGTGGGACCACAGTTGGGACCGTTAGTTTAGAGGGCCGTATAAATGGATGGACTTGATGACTAATTTTATTATATCAGGCTTTTTCACATGGTCACCATGTCCCGTTTAATATTTTGTTTAGTTTTTATTGTTATTAATACTTGTGATTCTTCATTACGTGAGTGTTTTTTTTTATTTTTTCTTATTTATATCTTTAAGTTCTTGTTTCTTTATTACTTTGTCATTCCATGAAACGTCAATGACAAAAAAATTTATTTAACTTCATAGCAATCAAGTCATAAAATATATATATTAGGAAATTTTGATATTTTGGGAACCTTAGTATATAAATTTATTAATTTATTCGAGATCCGAAACCAATTCAATAAATTGAGCAACTTGTTACGAAAGCACGGTTGATTTTATGTCCCCATTGTTAAAATCCAACCAATTATTTTCAGTTAATCCATCGAACAGATGCGGCATCAACGATTTCGAATGTCAAAGGAAATTCTTTCAATACTTTGGAAGCTATTACTCTCCGAGAGGCATACCTGCTATAGGTGTGCCTATACTCGACCCATACAAGCTTTACAATGTGACAGTCTCTTTTAGGGACGTCATTAAAGTCATTTTGGTTGATGGAGAAGCTATAGGCATCGGGCATTGCAATTCTACTAAATATGTGTAAGTATTTACGTTATAAGTAGGTAAACTTTAGCGAAATCAGTAAATACAAATATAAGGTTTTATCCATATAACCAAGCGGTAAGGCACTTGGTACCTATAGTTATCATTCTCACACCACTCTTACTTTAGCCATCTTGGGCCAGCCTTCACAATGGTTTCTTAAAAATGCGATTGTTCACAAATAATTTATCACAATAAGAAATTGGTGTGATATACTGACTAACCAACGCTTCTTGATCAATTTCTTCCTCCATCTTTCACAGAACTGATATCAAAACCAAAATGATAACTTCACAATTCACATGCGACACTATTGTTATACAAGGGCATTATAAGTTGGCTTCTGGAAATCTCTTGAATCTTATTTTAGGAGATGTTATAAACATCGAAGGATACGTAGTCGCTACCTTTGGTAAGTTTTGTTTTAATGTAAACTCGACTTTAGTACATATGTGCATAGAGTAAATAAATACATTTCCTGCTCTCTCAATGTGTATAAAAACTTGATAGTTATCGTGTCTTTTTTATCAACTATTATAAAACGTCCGTTTTGACGAAGCTTCTTTGATTGCTCATGGAAAAAAACCTATTGGGTAACTAACAAAAAAGTCACATATGTTTGCAAAAACACAGAGTGAATGTCCTGTGGATTAGCAGGTTTTGCGTGGACCCAGTAGGTCACAAACGCCTATAGTAACACTTATTACTCTTGTTAGTAGGTACTTACCACCTAGATTATATCTATTCATGATTGTAAAGGGCATCAAGCGGTGACTTTAGCGTAAAAATTGTTTTCGACATCCTAATCTGCATAGACTTTGTAATTTATGTATTTCTTCTACCTATGTATGTATACGGTTTCTGATGTTTGATTTTGAATTTTTACTAATAAATACTTGAAAAGGAAGGCTTTTGCAATGCAGTGGGACTGTTAGTTAGTGTAAGTGTAAGTTAATAATAGATTTCAGATTTATTAAATAACTTTAGTTCTTAAAGATTACAGAATAAGCACTTAGTTAAGTCAAATTTTATACAATAACTCATTTCTGCCCGCGGATTCGCTCGCGTTGTTTATATGGAAACGTTTTAAAATCATTTATATGCCATGGTAACTGATTTAAGGGACAAAAAACCTTATCTTTATACAGTATATAATTATGAAAATTTTCAGCCCGATCCGTTCAGTAGTTTTGACGTGAAGAGGTAAAAAACATCTATACTTTCGGATTAATAATATTATTGTGATATAATAACGAAATACATGAAGTAAATTATAATAATTATGTTTTCAGAACAATGGAGTATGAACGCCACGTACCCTATTGCAGTGGAAAAACATGAGGATGGTGAAATTTACATCCGATGCTTGTTTGAAGAAGCGAAATACAATCAAACTTTTGGAAACATCAAAGTTCACTCTGAAAATATCACCTCTGGCGCTGAATTAACCAGTGAGTTCAAATTTTAAACTCATTTCCCACTTGAGACGGAATCAGTCTTAAGTTAAATTATGTCCTGATAGATAACAATAAGTAAGTCAAAGGATTCCTCCTGATAAAGTCCAGTCAGCTTGGATTGTACCAAAGGAAATCAGTAAATTAGTCATATTTATTCACAAAAGGCATGGTACGTAATACATTGGTGGAATAACACAGAGCTGCATAACTCGCCCGAATCTGTATTCGGTATAAATTCTATATAAATCAGTAAAATTAAATTAGATGTCACCAATTAATTTGATTTAGTTAGTGACATCTAGTTTAATTTTAAAACGCAAATAAATTGTCAGTTATAATAATAGAACTCGCTAGGTCAAAATCTAAAATTAAGGTAATCTTCAACCGAATAAAAACAATGCTCAATAAATAAATTAAATAACTTTTTGTTGAATAATGGACCCTTCAGTTTTTTTATCGTTTGGCAATTTGGTGAAAATTTTGATAGCTTTGTTATATTATAACAGTTGCGACTATACAATTACGATTTTAGGTATTGCTAAATGTCTACAGTTAAATGAATAGACTTCTTCAAAAGTTTGGAAGGGCAGGTTCATTCTGTGTATTTTAAACCATTTATTGCGACTACCAATCCGTTTGCCAAGCGTTATTATAATGGAAAAACCGTACTTGTATTGGAGGCATTGTTCAGCAAAGGAAGTATCGGAGCTAATGAGCATAGCAGAATCCAGATTATTTCAGTCTAACCATTTAACTCACTGTCTCAATATAATTACCGATGCTAGCATCAATATTAATTTTAACCTTAGTATTGTTAAGAGAACTCTAGTGTCTAGATAAACCAATGTTAGGATTTAAGATGCTATTAACAAACTGTAACAAATTTGTAACAATAATAAATATATCTATCTATCTATCAACTTGAAGCAATAAGTGGGGATTGTTATTGCAGTTGACAGATTTTTCAAATAATTGATTTAATTTATCGGGTATTTCGTAGCTTTTGTTTTATTTTCCCCTGCCACGGGGCGACACCCGACTACCATCGCTGTAACGCGATAGAAACAAAACAAAACTTTACATAAGTGACGACCTCTGTGGCGCGGTGGGCGAAAGCTCGCCTGCGACGAAGAAGCTTGCGGGTTCGATTCCCACCTCTGAAGAAATATTTTTACGATCTGTAGTATTTGTTCCGAGTGTTCTGGTCGTTTTCTGTGTATAATAAAAAATATATATTTATTTATTGTGTAACTATATAAAATAATTTTGTTTTGCAGGTAAAATGGTCACAGATTTCACAAACGCTAATTGGAAATCTCTCATAACTACATTTGGACGATACTTTGGCGACAAAGCCATCGAGTTTTATTACGGAGTGCATGCAAAATTCTACGACAATATTCCTGCAAAATTATTTATCACTGATGATCTCAGTTCTTATGTCGATAATGATGACGAAGATGGTGATGATGAGGATGACGATAATGACGAAGATGATGAAGAAGATGATGAATAAAAATCTAAAGAGGTGCAGTTCCTTTAACTCCTAGTATAAGATTTAGTTGTATGACTTTAGTCGTGTATAATAAAACATATTGTGATTTGTGTTAATAAAAAAAATAAACGAAGAAAGATCGATTGGTACTGAGAATTATCACTTTTATTCTATAGCCAAAGTCTCCCTATTAGATACACTTGTGACAAAAATACATTAATCGTTTTTCTCTTATAAGACAAAGTTTAATTTTAGTCTACATAATTTCAACTTGATAATTTCGAGTTTCAAGAGATACCTACAATACGATTGTTATCGTCGAGCAAAATAAGCCAATAAATCTGTGTTTGGGTTTTTTAGGTTTTTTGTTTGGATTATTTTTTGTTATAGCGGCAATAGATAATTGTAATTTCGACACACTGTCAAAATAACATCTACCTACTCAACCTATGACGCACGCATATAGTACCTAATACCTTCGTTTTGCAAGAAAATGTATGTGACGTCCACTGCAACTCGTTACGAACGCGTTACGCGCAAATACGAGATTAATGAGGACCATTCACCACGACTTTTGTGGCGCGGTGGGAGAAGGTCCGCCTGCGACGCAGGAGTTGGCGGATTCGACACCTGCCTCAAGAAAAATGTTTGCACGATCTGCAGATATTTGTTCAGGGTGTTCTGGTCGTTTTCTATGTAAGATAAAAAATATCTAAGTATCTTATTTAATGTATTGTAATAGGTATGTATATCAGTTATCTAGTACCTACCCATTACACAAGCTCTGCTTTCCTTAGGGCTAGATAATGCTGTGTGAGTTGTCCGGCATTATTTATTTATTTATTAATGATGTAACTGCTACACGCGTGGTTTGCTAAAATCGAACAAACGAAACCACGCAGCTAAAATACGCCGCGTAGCAGTGCACAGCATGTGCCGTAGTTTTAATTTTCATGCATAGTGTATGATGAAGTGGAAACATAGACCCGACGGAAACATAGACGACGCGAAGCCGTGCACAACGTGCGCAGCAGTGGGACAGGGGCTTTACTTTTCAAAAACAGCCTTTTGACAAACAAACAAACAGGTAGCAGAGGCTTGAGTACCTACCGAGCAAGTAGGTAGGTATCATTAGTTTTTCTTCTGGAAAAATTCATATTTTTTGTGAAAACCGCAACGTTTGAATTGTCTTTCAAACGTTGCGGTTTTCACAAAAAATATGTAGGTATATTATATTCATCATAAGGATATATAATTCGTTAAGATTAATTAATAAACTTAAGCGACCTGAAGTAAAAAATCTTAATTTTAAAATTGATACAATTAGGTACTAAATTTATGTTTCATCGTCATCAACATAACCTTCGTCCACTGCTGGACATAGGCCTCCCGTTATGAACGCCATACCGTCCTGTCTTCAGCTTGCCGCATGTAGCATCGGCCTGTAACCTTTCGCGGGTCGTCATCCCACCTGGCCGGAAAGCGTCCTACACTACGTTTGCCGAGCCGCGGCCTCCAGTCAAGAACATGTTTACCCCAGTGGTTGTCGGTTCTTCGTGAAATTTTGCCGGCCCACTGCCACTTCAGTTTGCTAATTCTTTGAGCTATGTCGATAGCTTTGGTTCTCTGTCGGATGATTTCATTACGAATCCTATCCTTCAAAGAGACCCCAAGAATAGCTCTTTCCATAGCTCGCTGAACGACTTTGAACTAGAACTTGAACTGAACTTGAATTTATGTGTACTTACCTACTAGTTTCCGTCGATACTTTCGCCCAAGTTATTCAGTCATGAAACGAAGACTAGGTATTTCACCAAGGAACAATGTGGCTACCGGTGGATCAGTGACACAATTTTTGAAATCAGTAGTTCCTACCGCGGTACCCATTTCAAGCATACAAAATCTAGATAAACGCATAACAATTGCTGGTTGAGTCACGTCAATGACCACAAAACGACCTACACAAATTCTCAGAAGCAGTACCTAGACTTAGGTAAATTATCATATTTATTTAGTACCTAACAATAAAAGACTTAAAGCTTACAATTTAAAAACAGGGTTGATACGCAGAGAATCACATAATAGGTATAAACACTTTATTACCTACGTTTATTAAATTGTTAAAACCAGTAAGTGGACATTTTGTTTCTGTATTTTTACATCTCGCAGGATAAATATAAAATCTGACGTATATAAAAATTATGACTTTGATTCCGACCGCAGTCTAGAGCGGAAAGATGTTGTTTTTCGCGATATTATTGAGTTCAGTGGTGTTTGGTGAATCTGCCTTTGGTTAGTTACAATCTACATCAAAAAGTATATTTTTCTTTTATCCATTTTATGGCTAAATATTTTCAAACAAATTTATTAATTAAGTATCAATATTTTCATGTCGAACGTTTCTGTATATGTTTAAATTTTCTTAAGGTTTTCGTTGTTAAATTAATGCTAAAATATTAGGAAGGATCTAATATAATTAACTCTAAAAGCTATTTAGTGAATATGAATAGCGCAGTTAATCCTGAAGAGATGAGAGGAGAGAAGCATATAACAAGGATGAATGTCACTAATAAGAGATCAGCTGTGTTAATTGCCTCATTTCGCAAATGATAAGTGCTCGTTAAATTGTGATAATGAAAAATGATGGGGTTTTATAGTAACTTAAAGATTCAATTCCATCCCAAAGATTAAATAAGACATTCGACTGATTCATTCTGCCGGGAATTTGTAAATTTTACTAAGTACTTTGTTTTTTTTAGTGGACACACTGACTAAATGTTCTAAAAATGACGAAGCTTGCCATGCAAAACTTATCAAGAAGGTTATACATGATATTGCCAAGACTGGGATTCCAGAGTACGGGATACCTCCCGTTGATCCCTTGGTTATAAATAACCAAAGTTTGGCGATTCTTGACGTGGACATTACTTTAAGTGGCGTTATTAAAGGTATCAGGAATTGTGCTGTGAACAAGTTCACGTGAGTATTGTTTTACTTATATTAATTTATCTATTGCTAATTCAAAAATAAAACTTTTGAAACTATCATGGTTATTAACACTAAAGTCATTTAAAACGAGATAATTACCATGAAGGTAGATCGCTATGTCTGCCCATAAAAACTTACTCGCAGTGCCTTCATTTATTCCGTGATCATGGCGCATGAAACTGTGCCGAAATATTGGAAAATTAAAAAATCGAATCATGGTACATATCCCGTTTTAAATGACTTTGGAACTGCCAACACATCCAACTGGTTTTTAGATCTAGATACAGTTTTTTTTATTTATTCTGTGGTCTTAGATAATAATAATCTCGTCTAAAAATGTCCTAGAAAACAAAATAACAAATATAAGTCTTTAGAAGAATAGAATAGTAAAGAGGTCATTTAAATGATAATTCAAATGTTCGGTTTTGCATAACAAGTTTACCTTGAATTCACATGTATTTTATGTATAAATTTTTGTATTAATTATTAGTTATCGCTTAGAAGCGATCTCTTCCAGGCAACCTGTAAATATTTTATGATAAAAATAAATCATAATTTATAATAAATTTAATTAAATTTTCTGAAAAACTAATTATTTATGTACCTACTCGGGTCTAACCAGCTAGTCAAATTCAAAATATTTTTTTTCTTTAGGCTTACAAAATAAGCACTTAGACAAGGCATACTTTATACTACAAATTATTATCAAATAAGATTATTTTACTGTTCACTTAATTTTTTTGTCCACTAGTGCAAGAAGTGAAAAAGAAACCACTAGTACGTTCATATCAGCCGATCAGATGTTATTTATTTAAGTCCTACTGTCAGACATCCCTGCTCACCTTGCACTCCTCGCGAACAAACACAACACAGCAAGTGGCAATGACGACGATGACGATGTCGTCATTGCCTCTTGCCTCGCCTTATGTCATCCAGGTCTATCCACAGGGAGAAACCAGTTTTATGAATTCATTCAATTTATTAAATTATGATTTTTTTAATAAAGTCATTTAAAACGGGATATGTACCATGATTCGATTTGAGTTATTTTAAGAAATAAGAGAGAAGTTATATGTCACCCGCCCCGGCTTCGCACGGGTGCAATGCTGATAAACATTCTTCTTGAATCACTCTATCTATTAAAAAAACCGCATCAAAATCCGTTACGTAGCTTTAAAGATCTAAGCATAGCGACTTTGATTTATACTAGGTATTAGTGAATCTACCCAGCATAGGATAGATACAGTTATTCTTTCCAAAATCAAATACCTATAATAAACAAGATAGAGGGAACGAAGTGCCTGCCTACTTTGTTGAGCATAAAATGAATCTCTCTTACATCCCATTGAAGAACGGTCTAAGTGGTGTGTAATACTAAATATTAACTAGTATGTAATTATATCAATGCATAGGTATACTATAACGGTAAATGTATATGTACAAACACCTAATGTATACCTTTTGTTTCAGGCATAATTTGGAACATAGAATTGCACACATGGATCTAACCTGTGATCTTCTATTCAAAGGGAAGTACAAGGTATTTTCCGCTAGCCAACTTATAAAGAATTTACTTGGGGGAGAAAACGTTCACGGCGAAGGCGATGGGAAAGCAAAAATTGGTAAATACTTTTTTTACTTACATAAATAACAAAAACTTTTAAAACTGTAAATAATTCAATTAAATTCATAAAGATTGAGAGCATGTAGAACGGGATATAAAACAAACAATTTTAATTCATAATTCTAACAATGTCTGGACGTTCCTACAATGCGTCAGTGCTAAAGTCCAACAGTAGGCGATGGTGAAATTAAATAAATCTATTAAGCGGACACGTCTGCCGTATGTCCAGCGACTTGTGGGCAAAGACCACCACAGAGTGGAGCCCACCCAACGCTAAGAGGCAACGTGGAAGGCCCAGGATGAGATGGCGCGACGAGCTCGAGGTACATCTTCCATCATGGCCTGTTGCAGCGTTGGATCGCGAGGAGTGGAAGGAGAAAAGGGCAGCAGTGGGACAATAATGGCTTAAAATAAAATAATAAATAAAATAAATTAAGCTGTCTACATTATTTTATAAACTAACAATATCGGCTTAAACATCGAAGGACTATTGAGTTATTTATTGGATCGTGCTTACTTATATAAAGTCTCCAGGACTAACGTGATAAATCAGGTTTAAGATATTTTATTTTCAGTGAGAAAAATATTCACATACATTACACAGAATTTTTATATAAATTATTTTCGAAAGAAAGAGTCAAAAATCTTTTGTATTCAAAGATTTTCGACGGTCACTTGATTTCATGGCTTAGTTGGTTAGAGCGTTCCTGCGGTTGAGATATTTTTTTAATTTCGATAATAAATAAAACAATTAATAACCACTAAATCAATTAAATAACCAGCTTTTTTTGTTCTGTGTTCGTGAGCTACGCATTACAATGTTCTAAACGAAACATGAAATAAAGAAGATAACAATACACAAAATAGACAGGGTTGTTAATTATAGAGAACCGACGGCCGCTGGGGCAAACGTGTTCTTGAGTGGAGACCACGTCTCGGTAAACGTAGTATAGGACGCCCTCCGAAATGACGACCTGCGAAAGACTGCAAGTAGATGCTGGATGCGGCAAGCTGAAGACAGGGCGCTATGGCGCTCATTGGGGGAGGCCTATGTCCAGCAGTGGACTGCTATAAGCTGATGATGATGATAATGTTTAAAGGTATGGAAAGATACCAGGATCAATAAATACAGAAAAAATACCAAATACGAGTATGTTTAAGTCCTACACAAATAATTGTTTTACAGAAAAGCTGAACATAAAGCTCACTATGCCATTTGAAGTTAAGAAAAGGGGCGACGACATCTTTTTGCTGGGTAAGAGGAAGAAGCTGACCTACTCGTTTGACGTCCTCGGAAAAGTATTATTTGCAGCGAACAAACTTTATCTTGGAGACAAGGAATCAAGTGAGTTCTTTTGGGATAACATATTTAGGTTTAAATAACTTTATTGTCATACAAACACATGGTTAACTTATAATGACGACCGATGTGGCGCAGTGGGCGAAGGTCCGGCGAAGAAAACGACCATACCACTCTGAAAAAATATCTGCAGATCGTACAAACTTTTGTCCCGAGGCAGGAATCGAACCCGCAACCTCTTGCGTCGAAGGCGGACCTTTGCCCACCGCGTAATAGAGGTCTTGCTTTTATGTCTGTCGATTTTATGTGATAATATGTCTATTGTTGAGTCCAATGTTGACAGAAATTTCACGAAAAATAATCCGTATTTTTAGTAAGTTCACCGGTGAAACTTTGTTTAACTTTGACTTATTTTTTAAGTTATGCCTTTTGCGTCGTTAAAAGTTTAGTACTTATTTGTTTAGAAAAATACATTGTTATTTAAGCTTAAAAACGTTGACAATTATAATATATTTATAATTATAATACATAGATAATAATATTTTTGTATAGTTTGTAACATATTATGTCTTACTACTTTGCACGCGTTGTCTATGGAAACGTATAAAGGTTATTTCTATCCTATTGGACAAAATATACACATTTTATGGGATAAAATCACGCAATCAATGCAATATGATAAGAGCTACATTTATGCAAAATTTCAGCCCGATTTACTTAGTAATTTTGACGCGAAAAAGTAACAAACATCTATCCATCCATCCATCTAAACATACAAATTTTGTATTTATTATGGTGATTTGTCCTAGCAGTAGGAAAAATCTTGTTACTAAATAATTATATTATATTTTTTATGACTTAACTTACTTCGACTGCGGCGATCTTTTTTCGACTGCGATCTTTTTTTAACCTAAGCCATTCGTGCTGCCGCTCTACACAGCGGTTGTGTTGCGCCGCACATGCGTTTCGTTCGAAAAACATATTACGGCTGTGCTGAATCACACAGATCTGTATTTTCTCAGCCGCTGCGCTAGCGTGGATTTACGCATATTAGTCACTTGTAGAAAACACATACGGTGTGATTTCAGCAATCGACGTGTTAAGAAAAAAAACTATATTATGTACATTTCTAACCTTATAATTAAATATTTTGTCTTACAGGTGCTGACATTATAAGGTTCATGAATGACCAGTCCAAATTCCTCGTGCAGAATTTCGGAAAACTATTATTTGACGAAGCTATCAAATATGTGTACGATTTTACTTATAAGTTCTTTAGCAATACACCCTGCAAATATTTCATTACTGAAGATTTAACTTCATACGCATCTTAAAACTATATGATCTTAGAGTAAGAATTGTGATTGTTACCAAAAAGGCAAAGGGAATGTTTTTAATAAATTGGTTGATTGAATCGGTCGTTTTATAATGTTGAATTCCCTTTAAAAATATGAATGTATTCATAAATTATTCAAAGCTATTTTAATTTAGAGTTAAGTACGGATTGACGCCCGAAAATATGCCCCGGCTTATTTTAATTCTCTAACACAATTGCGTGTTTTGTTTGGGCCAATTGGTGTCCTCTGATTCCACACAATCCAATTAGCACACAAAAAAAACCAAACACAGAATTGCGTGTTTTATTTCGGCCTTTAAAATAGACCTCCAGGAGTTTTACTTGACCTGCAGCCTGAAAACCCAACTTCTGGAAAATGCAATGAATTTTGAGATGCTAATTATTTGGCCTAAATATTAGTCGATTACGATAGATAATTCTTTATTGCACACTAAGTTACTACGATTTCCAGGACTAAAGTTATTAAGCAGTACATATTGGTAATATATGATGATGTGGGGTTGGATAAGTATCTAGGCATAACAACTTCAGTAGGTTGCTATGCCTAGATTGTACTTATCCCTATTTGTTGTTGTCTGACGCAAATGAAAATGCATCTACGTATCACTTGAATAATTGCCTCATAGTATTCACTTGTCAGCACAATTGATAACTAGAGATTATGCGGTATGTTTACATGCCCTAATGATGACCTGAAAACGTGTAATTTGTCCTACTTTATGTATAAAACAAGCAACTACAGCTTTTCTGTGCAGTGTTACCAGCTTCGGTGAGTGTCATCTAGTTGTTTTTTACTGAAAAATGTGGCGAGCACTGTTTTTGTTAGGCCTGGATTACGTCACATCTGTTAGTCTGCGTAAGTTTTAAACTTTTAATTAATCTGAAGGATTGTTGAGAGCTTGGGGAAATGCCATTTTTAGTTTTAAGGAAAGGTTGCAAGTGGTCTGAATTGACATACATACATAGGATGGTGCTATACCTAAGTCATAGGGTTCCTATAAGTGCTATAAGTTATATACATAGGTAGGTATTGGATTAGATTTTTTGGCTAGTGCCAATTTGTATTCTGGTATTTGCATTGTGTTCTGTTCTGGTGCAGTAACATCCATCGCTTAGATCATTACTTCCCCTTAATATTCCTCAGAAAAGGTAAAGAATCCATAAAATAAAAAATCTAGTTGTCTTCAAAGACAATGGAGTAGTACTTAGGCTTACATTAATTATCTCTTTAGAAGTAATTTTGATGTCAAAAGAATCTATATTCTAAAGCCCATCTGACGCTTGGTCAAAGGCTATAGAATATAATTATTGTTTAAGTACATAGATATACTCGTACGAGTAAGTACCAGAGTTACAAAAAAAATCGTTTTAATATTTTCACAGCGGAGTACATAAACGCTTGCTCCAGAAATGACCCGAACCTGAACGATTGTGCTCTTAAATCTGCAAAAGAATCACTCTACAAATTCTCCCTTGGGGACAAAAGCAGAGGTTTGCTACCACTTGATCCGGTCCATGTGGCAGAAATGACTGTGTTTGTTCCCAACGAGAATGGACTGAAGGTTGTGTTCAAGAAGAATGATTTTACTGGACTTTCTGCTATGCATTTGGAGAATTTAAAGTAAGTTATACATATTAAATTCTGATATTAATTTACTAATAATATCAGCTAAACTATTTATCTTTGTCTTGCTGTCTTTACCTTTTTCAAGACTAAGTAATTTTATTATGAATGAAAGCGAATGAACTACGAACGTATTTTATGTTCTTCCCTTATCGAGGGAGTTCTTCAAGGGTGAATGCGGTCCTAGAGTCATGTTTGTGGACGTGTGAGTATACATAATAAATGATCCTAGAAAATTCACACGAGTGATTTGTGTAAATTTTCTAGGATCATTTATTTCTATCTCCAATCTAGCTCCAAACTAAGCAGAGATTGTGAAGTTTTGATATGGGTTGTGTAGTAGTAGTACCTACCTACGGTCGAACAATTTATAAAATGACCTCTCGTAATTAATAGATGCCCTGATACCGGTCATATAAACACTAAGAGTCGTGTACCTCCTGCCAATAGCAGTGTAGGGAGTTAGAATTAAAATTGTCGTTCCACTTCTCCATCAACGCCTCGCGCCGTTCTGATCAAGTAGGACAAGGCAAGGCTAATGCTGTAATGAACTATGCGCCTAACGACGGCCTCACGGACAATTAGCTTTGAACCTTTTAATTACGAATAATATAATAAAAGCACCGCTAGTGATGCCTGGGAAAAAGCCGGTAGAGATGTTTAACATGGGAATGAGATAGTGTCAATGGCTGGTTTGTAACAGTGGATTCTGATTGTAGCGGTGGACTGTTCCAGATTTTATGTAATACTAGCGGATCTTCCCGGCTTCGCACGGTTTTAGTACGTATCCCTAACTTTTTGAAAATATAATATAGCCTATGTTCACCGGGGATAGTGTAGCTTCCCAACGATGAAATATTTTTTCAAATTGGTCCAGTAGTTTCGGAGCCTATTCATTACAAACAAACAAAAATCAAACTTTTCCTCTTTATAATTTAAGTTTAGAAGAAAAGGTAACACTCGACGCAAAAATGACAGGGTGTTATAAGTTTGATGTGTTTGTTTTGTCTGTCTGTGGCATCGTAACTCCCGAACGGACGAACAGATTGTGTTTTTTTTTAAAGTGAATTAGTCAGGTGTGATCTTAGTTTTGTTTGATGAAAATCGGTCCAAGTTTTTTAAATTAAAATAAAATCTTATCTATCTATTATATATATAAAAGAAAGTCGTGTTTGTTACAACACTTATAACTCGAGAACGGCTAGACCGATTTAGCTGAAAATTGGTGGAGAGGTAGCTTAGAACCAGGAGTCTAACATAGGATTATTATCATTAAAACCATTTGACACATAGATTTCCACGGGGGTGAAGCCGCGGGGCGCAGCTAGTTTATAATAAAACTATCTTATGTATCTATGTGTATATAATTATCTTTGATGGCAATTTAGTAGTGAGCTCTTTCACAAGAGATAGTGATAGGAAATTTAGCGCTTGTGCCCTACGAAGTTTTGTATTTTGTAAATAATAAATTGATTTTGTATCTGGCTCGCTTGCAACGAATAATTCTGGACATTTCACCATATTCTACAACATCATTCGTTTACTATCATCTAGTCCCATAGTAAGCAGTTATCATGCCATGATACGTTCTTGAATCCGAATGAAAATAATATTTATTTATTATTTCTATCATAATAGGTTTAAATCGTAGGAGTTGGAGTAGATACTTATGAGTACATTGGGTATAGGAGCCAGTAGTGGAGATGAAAAAATATAATAAGTAGGTATCATAACAAAAAAGACGCAACCCTAGTCATGAGTCCGTTAAATAATTAGGCACAGAGATGATTCGTTAGAACAAAAGGCGTAATGGAGTGAAAGAAGGCTGCAAACCGGCGATGACTAGTTCAAGCTGGAAGGTCTGTCATAAACATTTTAACGGAACGGTTGATTCTTTGAATTTCCTTTTCGGGTTTTTATTGTGCGGAAGTTTATTAAAATTCCTGTGACCTCTATTCAACGAAAAAGGAGGTAGCGCCCCGGTCATTGAAAAGAAAAAAAATTGGTCGAGTTAGTAGCTGATCATAAGCATAAATAATTGCTATGGTCTTGCTTGAAGGCGTTTTATTTGACAGACACCACACTGTTAGTGTAAGAATTAGCAAGCTCAAATATTAGTGGACCGGCCATATCTCGCGAAGAACCGGAAACTGCTGGGGCAACGACCAATTTGTTTTGAGTGGAGACCATGACTTTGTAGTGTAGGACGCCCTCCGACGAAAGACTGCAGGTAAATGCTGGATGCGTCAAGCTGAAGACAAGGCGCTATGGCGCTCATTGGAGAAGGCTTATGTCCAGCAGCGGACTAACATAGGCTGATGATGATGACTGTGTACATGTTGCTCGCATAGTACCGATCACCACTCATACCTTCACTGCTGAACTTGTCCCACCATGCTTGGCAGGCGGATTGGTAGCCGCAGGTGTGATAAAAATATACTGAAGAAGCTACTAACCTTCTTCTGGTAGGTTTCATTAGTCAGCTCATAGGACATCTAAGTACAAGATGGAGGGAGCGATTCTAAAGCTGCTACTGCCACGGCTAATAATAATTGGTAGTTGTCAGGCAATCCTATAATTTACCTGCTACGTGACCCTAATACTGAGCAGGTGCGTAGTCTGTAAAGAGAATCTTTGAGAGTAGGTAGTAGGTAAGATTAACCTACCAATAGGTAATCATTTGAGAAATTTGCTGTTTCCGAAATATACATACGATGGGTAAGTTAGGCGAAGTACCTAACCTAAGCCTTTTGATTAGTTTGTTTATTTATTTCCACCGTAGATGGACACATGTTACACTTGATGTCGTCAACACCATAGGGCATTGTGCAAAGTAAAGCAGACAAACATGCCTTATTAAAAATGTATAATAAAAAGATTTATAATAATTTGTCTCAATAAAAAATTTGACGACCGATATGGCGCGGTGGGCGAAGGTCCGCCTGCGACGCAGGAGGTTGCGGGTTCGATTCCCGCCTCGGAACAATTGTGTGTACGATCTGCAGATATTTGTTCCGGGTGTTCTGGTCGTTTTCTATGTATAATAAAAAATATCTATCTATGTAATGTATTGTATTATGTATATCAGTTATCTAGTACCCATAACACAAGCTCTGCTTACCATGGTGCTAGATAATGCTGTGTGGATTGTCCAGCATTATTTATTTTATTTTATTATTATTTAATTTAAAAGTAGAGCCCCAAGCCCCAATCAATTTTAGTATAAAAACAGTAATATTGTATAAGCAAAGATTGAAATTGATTTAAAAATTTGCAGGTTCAATTTGGAAAAGAAGTTGATCACAGTGGATGCATTGGTGAATTTGGATGTGAAAAATATATACGAACTAAGCGGAAAAATCATTATGGTGCCAATCAAATCAAATGGTGATGCATCGATAAGATTGAGTGAGCAAATCTATAACAAAATAGAGTTTATTTTCTTGTATATTTGCGCAAACTAAGTATCACAAACAGAACCTAAATCTGAGATTCCGAACGGTTGAACCGTTTCTGATTAAGATTTTTTGTTTAAACGGATGATAATAGATGCTGCCCTAAGTATATTTATGGTGAAGCACCAGTTGGGATGTTCTGGTTTTTTAAAGTAAAATGAGATAACTTTTCTAGTTATTTCTTTATACTTGTCTATCTAGCCATCTCCACTATTT
Source organism: Eupithecia dodoneata (assembly GCA_947044415.1). Taxonomy (NCBI): domain Eukaryota; kingdom Metazoa; phylum Arthropoda; class Insecta; order Lepidoptera; family Geometridae; genus Eupithecia; species Eupithecia dodoneata. The sequence continues at coordinate 7,990,360 of OX345665.1, forward strand.
AAAATTTATTACGTATTCCCAATAAATTAGCGTTCGTTTGGCAAGTGGCATATCGATTCTACAAACGGGCTGACTGATTCTATGATACAGTGACGTGGCGATATAATAATATCTACTACCAGAAAAAATATTAAAGTTTAAATCACAGAATTCTTGATGTATACAGCTAAATTTTCAGAAAATACAACACTACATGTAAAGTTCTGGTACGACCACGTAAATGGCGATGACGGCAAAGTCCACTGGAAAATAAGGAAACACGACATCAAATATGAAGTGGAGAGGGCTTACTTTAGATTAGAAAACTTACTGGGCGATAAAAATATTGGTAAGTTTGATCAGGTTTCATATTAATGTGGTGCAGTTCATATTGACCGAGTCGCTTTATTTGTAACAATAACAAAATCGATTGTCATGAAAAATCGAATCGCCACTCTCGATTGTCAGTCGAACTACGAAAAATAATAATAACAGTCTTATGGAATCAGTTTAGTTTTTATTTGTTTAAACTCTTTATTTGTAATTTGTAATAAAGATGTTTATTAATTATACTAGAACCTGCTGCGCCGCACATTGATTTCCATGCGGGCGATGCCGCGGTCCAAATGGTTTATAACCTGAAACACTACATATTTCTAGTTAAAAAACCCCGAAATCTTTTGTTTTATACTATTGTAGTGATTATACAGGATTGTTATCTGATAAAACTTTTCATGTCCAGGTGAACAGATCAATAATCTCCTGAACGAGCTCTGGCGCGAGATCATCAACGACGTGGGTCCTTACATCTGCGAGTCCCTTGCCAACGCGGTGGTGGAAAACCTAACTGTCTTTCTAGATCAAGTGTCCTTCGATGAGATGATGCCCGAAAAATTGTAGTAAAGTGTTGTCTTTTGTCTATGAGTTTTTATTTATAATGCCGAGGAGGCGTTTTCTTTGAAACGAAATTGTTGTTCGGACATTGCGGTACACGCTTTGGCGTAAAGAAATGGTACTACACTACGAGTTTAGGAATTAGGTACTACATACATTGGTTTTCTTAGATAGGTAACTTTTAAGGGTTCCAAGTCTCGTAATTTCACTACACTGACACTCACTGATCTTGGTATTTTGATACACTCTTTGTATGCACAAGTGGTAACGTATATACTTACATTAACCTGGTACCTACTTCCCCATATCTCACCGTGCGGGTGTTATATGGCCGTATACAATCTTCCTTTAATTAAAATTGGGGATGAGTCTCATGGATACCGCAGCCACCGTCGATGCTGTCTTGTTATTACTACGATGCTCGGGAAACGGCGACGGGATTACATTCTGTGCTCAGTTGGAAATAGTTGGGTATTTAGGTACTGAGAGTTTTTTCTTGTTTATTTAGACGCAAAAAACACAAAATATACAGAACTTAAAATAATATGTGTTTAGAACTGAATAAAGAAATGAAGAATGGAAAATTCTGATAAATTTTCTTATAAAACCTAGAGATGGGTTCCGCCATTGAGTAACAATTGCTGTCGCTATTGCTTCTCACAGAATTATTACCTTCACAAGCCTTCTTGAATAAATAAAAAATCACTTCACTTCATAGTATAAAACAAAGTAGCTTCCCGCTGTCTGTCTGTCCCTATGTATGCTTAGATCTTTAAAACCACGCAACGGATTTTGATGCAGTTTTTTTTATAATAGATAGAGTGATTCAATAGGTTTACATAGATTTCCACGCGGGCGAAGCCGCGGGGCGCAGCTAGCTTTCTTATAAAACCTAGAGCTGTGTTCCACCATGTAGTGAAAATTGCTGTCGCTATTGCTTCTCACATAATAATTACCTTCTCAAGCGTTCTTGAATAAATAATATGTCTAGCTTATTTATATATATCGTTAATAAGTAGAAACAGTACTCAATGTTCTCAAGATATATGCACAAAGATTTACCCTTTATCTGATTCAGTTAAATAATTACTAGAAATCTATCTATCTATCTACGTATGTATGTTGATATTTTCTTACCGACCAGCACCGTGCTCTAATAGGAATGGTTTTAAAGAAGGTAGAGCATTGAGTTAAGACAAATCCAATGAATGGATAGGGTACTTTAATCAAACATTTATTATATGTATAAACAGATAAAACTGATGACCACTGGGGCACGGTGGGCGGAGGTCCATCTGACGCAGGAGGTAGCGGGTTTAATTCCAGCCTCGGGGTAAATATATGTACGATTTGACAATATTTGTTTTGGGTGTTCTGCTCGTTTTCTATGTATACTAAAAAATATCTATCTATGTAATGTATTGTATTACTAGCTGTTTCCCGCGGTTTTACCCGCGTTAAATTTGAATTTCAAATTTCTTAAATATATAGCCTATGTTCACCGCGGATAGTGTAGCTTCCCAACGGTGAAATAATTTTTCAAATCGGTCCAGTAGTTTCGGAGCCTATTCAATACAAACAAACAAAAAATCAAACCTTTCCTCTTTATAATATTAGTATAGATGTATCTGTTATCAGATACCAATAACACAAGCTCTTAGCTTGGGGCTAGATAATGCTGTGTGAATCGTCCAGTATCATTTATTTATTTAATATTAGGTACCAAGCAAAAGGCCACAATGATAATAAAATACTTCTTATTCTACGGCCTTTCTTCCACCTCCGTCGCCTTCTAACGTTTGATGAGCTAACTGTGGTATTTGCCCAGAAGTCACTTCAGGCTGTTTACCTTTTTGGACATAAGCCTCCCCTTTCGCAGGTTGCAGATTTACCTATAAATTGTTCAAAAAAAAACCCATGTATCTCCATATTTATGGCTTGTTAACAATAACAGAAAGACTGCAGACACATGCTGGATGCGGGAAGCTGAAGACAGGGCGCTATGGCGCTCATTAGGGTAGGTCCAGCAGTGGACTATTATAGGTTGATCTCTTGAAAGTCCATTCCATGGGATGACTTCATCATGTGCCCACGGAAAATGCTGTGCTAAAACGTCGGTAAAATAAAGAAGGTACTAAACACTTGTGAAGATATTAAATTTGCACAGAACACATTGACAATATTCACGGTTCTTCAAAGAGTTTATTATTTCAAGACATTGTCCATATTTCGTACATCCACGTTTCGGATATCCGCTCTGAGCGTAATTTACCTGAGATAGGACAATGCTGGGGCACAGATGCGATTACACGGAATGGACCCGTTATATTGACAATGGAAACTCTACACTTTTCGATTTAAATCATTTTTATTTGAATTTAGCTTTAGCGAACGTGCCTTTTCTAGTTACATTCCAGTATGTAACTGCGCACTTTCGCGTTCCGGCTTGCTCTGTTGTTTCTATAGGCGAAAAAGATTGTAACTTCAAATCACAATCAATCACACTTCATACCTAATTATAATCATAACATAAATAATGTATGATTATAATGTATAAAACAAAGTAGCTTCCCGCTATTGGTCTTCCCGTTATGTATGCTTAGATTATTAAAACTTCGCAAATGATTTTGACGCTGTTCTGATTCAAGAGGAAGGTTTAAAAAACTATTTGACACATAGATTTCCACGGCGAAGCCGCGGGGCGCAGCTAATCCTACTAATATTATAAACGCGAAAGTTTGTGAGGATGTTTGTTGCTCTTTCACGCAAAAACTAGTGAATGGATTTTGATGAAACTTCACAATAATATACCTAGCTTACATATCAGAATAACATTAACATATATATATATATATATATATAGGCTACAAGTCATAAAGATATATTATCCGAAATATCTATCACCACGCGGGTGGAACCGCGGGGCACAGCTAGTATACTATAAATGCGATGATTTTGATGTGTAGTAGATGGATGGATGTTTGATACCTCTTCAAGCCAAAGCCAAGGCCAAAGCGTAGGTTATATTTTGGAACTAATTAGTTAGTTTAAAATACATTGTTGCTATCAGCACTACGTGCAAGAAGCCCATCCCACTTCCTCCACGGTTAAAAGCTTCTAGTCTTGAGTGAAGTCGGGAGCATGAATGCTGTCCATGGAATAAACTATAGTGGGTACAGCCGAGCACAATACCGTGGAAAGGCAACATTATGGCCAGGTTTTAGTCTTAAGTAACGCAATGACTTGAGACAGAAACGAGATTGTTCGTGGATAAACGTTGGAGAAGCGAAACTTACATTATTCATATTAATTTATATATTATATTGTATTTTATAATACATTATCAAAAATATAATACATTATCAAAAATTTTAGCATCGGTATTCTGTGTACTATTTTCTTGGGTTCAAATTTTATTAGAGAGAAAACAATTTGTTATACTACACATAACAATACAGAATTAAATACTTTGAATATAGGAAGTATAAAGGGTGGCTTTATTACTTGTCTTACAAAAAAGGTCTATCAGATATATAGCTGGTTTAAAATATAGAGATACATGTAGAGACGTGTTTAAGAAGCTAAAAATAATGACAATGATCTGTGAGCAAATCTATCAAACCATTATATACATAAGAGACAATCTCAATAATACTTCAAAAAATTAAGAAATCCATAGTCACAACACTAGAAATAAGGAAAAGGAAGGAAATAAGGAAAATATTGCAGTCCCCCACACAAGACTATCAAAAATAGAAAAGAGCTTTATGTGCCTATCTATAAAAAATTTATAATAAAATACCATTAGAATATAGAAACAAACCTGACTTTGAACTATTTGTATTTATTAAAAGAATTCTATTGAATAAGAGTTATTATACAATTGACGAAGCTTTGGCTGATAAAAATATATTTTGTGATGTGATAGGTACTGAATAATTAGCTATAAGTTTAAATGTATTGTGACTTATCTAAGAACATGTATATTGTGTCAAAAAGATAAATAAATGAATTGAACTGAATACTGAGAGCGATCTCTTCCAGGTAACTTTAGGATGGACTGGACACGAAGGACCAATATAGGCGGTGGCGCTCGATATCTAGAGAAAAAAGAAAATAAATACTTACACTACATAACATAATAGCCACATAACAAACATAATCACACATACATAAAATGATAAACTTACACAGACAAAATAAAGCTGCTTTTTGTTCTAGTTTTGTATGCTTTTTGGGCCGAGAATGGTCAAACATGGTGAAACATGGTCCTCATTTACACATTTTTCTTTAGACGTATTTGGGCAAAATCTCTACAAATTTTTATCAGCAATTTGCCTACCGCAAATAATGAGAAGAGTCTAGTACCTTTATCAATAATCTGTACCCTCTCAATTTTCGAGATTTCAACCATCAAAACACTGGTTTTAACTCAAGTAATTATTGAAATAAATAGATCACTGACTCCTTTGAATGTTTTGAAGCACGATATGAATTCGGAGTAAAATCTTCGCAATCGCGCGAAGAAAATTATATTTACGCCTTTATTACCCAAGAAAGGGCCTCCATTGTATGCCTGTGTCATTTTCAAATAAAAATACTTACTGCAGATGGTGCCAGCTGGAGTAATGTTCTTTGTTCATAGGCTTTGACTGAAAATTATTATGTTCATTCAAAGGACTCTTTGAAATTTTTTAGAATAATTTTATTTTTACATTTAGTTTTTGTGCTAGAAAGCGGTGACCTAATATTTTTATGTAGGATTTTATTAAAATATTTGATGAACAGATGAGAGTGACGTCTGCTGTTTAAAATATTCTATAATAAAATATAGAATCTTATTAGCTACCGAAGACTTTACATTATATTTGCAAGCATTGCTTTGTGGCCAAACTTAAGCTGAGCCAAGTTATGCTGAGCCATACCTAAAATAATTTGGGGGTCAAATCTATTAGCCAATTCAAATACTGCATCATTTAATAAATATAAAAGTGAAACTAATTATTTACCTACTCCGACTATTTTCCATTAACATTTAAATTAAATGTCTACTGGTTAAGATGAGTCCATAACTACATAGAAGGTAGGCACATCTGAGGCCAAAAATGGATAAGCACCTAGTATGTTTGAACCTAGGCTAAGCATTTGCTTGCATTACATGCTTTGGAATTTCCTTAAGTCGGCATTACGCTATTTATTTGCAGTAATCAATACAGTTAATAACCTGTATTGATTACTGCAAAGTGTGAAAGTCAGCACTAAGCTCCGAAATCAGTTACATAAGATAATAAGTTTTGAAGCGGAAATAAGTCGTGAAGAGACTAAAGCGAGATTAAAACTGGTTTCTTTCACATAGAAGCTAGTTACATCTAGCTAATATTCAGGTTCTGAAAGGACAGATAGCAGGTGCCTAGCCAGGTACCCAGCCTTATTTTCCCAACGTCTACCAGACCGTGCATCGCCCAAAGGCACAAAAACAATTTGCCAGTATAAAGGCAGTTCATAAAAACAGGAGCCCCTTGCAGTTTAAGAAGTCTATTTCCATCACAAAGTCTTGCCCAAGGGCAGTGTGACTATTCATTCATTGTCAGCAGTGCCGTGCACGACGGTTTTAGATGTATAGGAAAGTTTACCTACAGTCAGAGGGTAATCTTTGAAATTGTCTCAATACGAGTTTGGTTTATTTTTTTGGAAGAAAAAACTTTTTCGCGCAGCTCGGAACAACCAGTGTGAAGTTTTGAATGAAACATTTTCTACATTGCCGCTCACGATAAATTTTACTTGTTTTTCATGGATATTAAAATTGATGAGCCATGCTTGCGATATGATTTATTCTGCAAGTCAGAAAATCGATATAAAGTGATTCTGAAGATATACCTTTATTCAATGTGTGAGTAACTCTGTCTGCCCTAATTTTTCGAGCTGAAATCCAAAGATACTCGTAGTTTTAAGGTGAAAATGGGCATTGCAAAAAATGGTCGCTTTAAATAAAGTCCTCCAAACATTTTCCGTTCATCTACAGAGTATCATAAGGCCGCAGTTTACCTACTAATTAAAACATTTGGCGCAGAAATTTCAAGAAGGCCGTCTCAATGTCGAGAGTTATTCATATAAATATTTAATTTATTAGACCGCCTCGATCTTAGTCGATTTGGCACTCGTCGGCCATTGTTGTACTTATATAAATCTTAGGCCATAACTTGACAAAAACATGAGATGGTGGCCAAAAGACTACTGTCGAAAATGGCCTGTTGTATCTTTTAAATCCCAGTTTGCAGCATCCCCAATATTAGGTATAATACATTTTTTTTTATTTAAATGTAATATTTTATAATAATAATATAAACTTTATCAACCGCTTCTCAATGAACGTGGCGGATGTTCCCTAGATGTCCCCTACGTCAGGTACCATCAAGAACCGCATAGGTTGAATTCTACGACTTTGGAAGCTGATTAAGCACAGCGGCTTGCATTCTGCCAGCGTAGGGCTGAAAATTAATATTTTTCTAGGCTTTAACAGTATGACTGAGGCTAGCAGACATGAAGGTCTGCACTGCCCGAAGTCAATTATAGAATTCTGTATCGATGTTAAAGTGCCTATAACTTCACTCATGTCAGAAGGTGACCGTAAGCTTTACGTCAATATTATAGATAATGACCTGTTCGATATCTTGAACCCAAGCCAACTATGCTATAAATGAAAAAAATACAGCCCTATATCAACCGCTTCCCAATTAACGTGGCGGAAGCTCCCAAGATGTCCCTCACGTAAGGTCAAACCGTCAGGACCCGCATGAGGTGGATTGCGGTGGATTGCGCCGACGACGTTGATTGATATGGTTTACCTTGCGTGCTTGCTAATTAGCTTCTGATAACGCTATCTGATTTCGTTTATCAGTGACTAGCAGATGTTGACTTGTCTATGGCTATTTTGTTGTGATTTCTGCTGCTAAATCAGCATGGGCAGATTAGTCTTTACAGGCTTAGTGATAGTTAATACTAATATGTCTCTACCATCTAACAAATCTAACTCGAACTATGATCTGCCACCCTATCTCGGATAAATATAGATAGTGAGATACAAAATCTTATAATAAACATAAAGTTTATTATAAGACTATCGTAGTTAGATGAATTATTTGCGGATGTAAGCGAGTTAACTACGAACCTTATTTGTGTTGAAAGAACACCAAGGTTTCATACTTTATCGAGGGACTTACAATACAATACAACACAAAAATACTTTTTTGTACACCAGATACTGATCATTACATGCGACGAGTAAAATGGGCGGCCCTATCGCTTAGAAGTGATCTCTTCCAGGCAACCTTTGGATGGAAAGCTTATGTGAATTGTGTGGGATTTCTTTAGGGTGAGTGCGGTTCTATGGGTTTTATGTTATTCCAGGTCTAGGAATTATGCAAATTTTATCAATTCTCCTTCCATCCATCCTAAAGTGTTATAGTTTTGATACAGTGTCATACATTTTCGCAATATTTTTGCCTGTAAATATCATCCCGAAACACGTTAGAGTAAGTAAAGTATATTCATTGCATGAAATACGTGTATAAAGGTGTTTTAGTAAAACTGTGATTCAATGTATTTCTACTATTAAGTGTGCAATGTCGAATTTACAATGTGTGTGTGATGAAATTAAATTGCAGAGATATAATTAAAATTAAAAATGTGTAAAATAGATGATGACGTTCTTTCAATAAGTATACATATATACATACAAGTATATATGTATATACATAAGTATGTATATCCCAAAGGCGCAAGATAAAATAACCTGTCGTATTGAATCTAAACATTTCGAACAATCAGTTGTCGGACGAAACCAATAAACAGAGTTCTGCACTAACTTTAACAAACCATAGCCGCGTTCGTAATTTAGTTTAACGAACAGACTCATCTGCAATTTTAATGTTTTCATTTACTTTTCTGAACTCTGAAAATCATTCGTTATGAAGATAAACCAACTGGAACTTCAATAATCCTGATTGAACAAATTTCGATTTGTTCCTCGAGTCAATGAATTATTTTATTCGAAAAGTTTTATTAGGCCCGAAATCGCGGAGCGGTTTTCAAGCGAAATCTGTAGGAACTTGGCAAGCAAATTCATACGTGCGTTTCTCGACCGAGATTTGTGTATGAACTGTAAGACGTAGTAATAAAGGAAAACGGTTGACAGAGAAAGTATTGATCAACAACTTCAAGATTCAGGTTAGGGATCTAATTCTGCCTGAGTACAATATACTTTGTATTTATATAGAGTTATCGAATTAATTCAAGAATACCTATTTAATATTGGTAAATAACTCTGATTTACTAGTTTCTGCCCGCGGCTTTGCACGCGTTGTTTCTATGTAAACGGTTTACGGTGATTTCTAGTCCATGGGAGCTGATTTAAGGGATAAACAGTAGCCTTTAATTTATTCCAGGCCTTGAACCTGTTTGCTATTTCGTAATTTTTGCATGGCAGGAAGAAGTAACAACCATGCATCGATCTCAACATCCAAACTTTCGCACTTATATTTTAACGAAGCAATTTCAAAATTAATGCATTTGTAAGATCATTTTTAATAAAGGAAGTTAGAATCAAATAATTGAAACAAATTAGAACTAGTATTTACAATTGACTGTTGAAAACAATGTACAGATAAATCATTTGTCAAGCTTAATTGCTTGACAAATGATTTATCTGTAGATTGTTTGTCCTTGTGATTCTTTATCAATATAATAGTAAAAAAATTAAAAGTAAAAATGTTATTTATTGACAAAATAGACAGTGAAACAGGCAATACGAGTCCATAGGCTCCTGAACTAGTAAAAACTGGGTTTCAGGAACCGATATGGATGGATTATGATGAAGATGATGGAAATTTTACACCAAAATACTTTTATTTGGAAAATAACTATCGACGAAAAAAAACGCACACGCTTGGTGTAAATCTGGCCTAATTCGTCTGAAACTCAAGTAATTAAACATAGCGGTGATTGGGCTCAAAGGGTGAACTTTGTTTTGTAATTCAGTACTCAAACTCGACTAATTAATTAGAGATTTACCTTTTTCATTTACAAGTACAAGGTGGGCGAAATTTTAGACGATCAATAACTGAGGATTATTATTTTCTTTGGGTGGCTCGTGATAACTCAGTAAGATGTAAAATGATTTAGAAATTCTAACATTTACAACGTTTTACGAAATAGCTGTTAAAATTTGTTACTCGTCATAACGACAAAAAAATTATTCATCATCATCAGCCTATGATAGTCCACTGCTGGTCATGCGCTCAGGGCGCTATGGCCCTCATTGGGGGAGGTCCCAATGAGAGCCATAGCGCCCTGTCTATTACCAGTAACAAATTATTACTGGTAATTTTAATTTAAAAGGGTTTTTAGTTCTATGAAACGCTTGTTTTTATATCTACCTATCTAATGTATTGTATTATGTATATCAGTTACCATGGGGCTAGATAATGCTGTGTGAATTAAAATAAATAAAAAATGCTGAACAATTCACACAGCATTATCTAGCCCCATGGTTAGCAGAGCTTGTGTGATGGGTACTAGATAACTGATATACATAATACTATATATTACATAGATAGATATTTATTATTATATGTACATAGAAAACGACCAGAACACCCGGAACAAATATCTGCGGATCGTACACACAATTGTTCCGAGGCGGGAATCGAACCCGCAACCTCCTGCGTCGCAGGCGGACCTTCGCCCACCGCGCCACATCGGTCGTCAAATTTTGTCCAGCATTATTTATTTTTTTTGGTTATGCTAGATAAGACTTTTTATATAATATAATGTTTGGATTGGAATAGATGCGATATAAAAGCGAAAGCAACTACGTCTGTTGAGGCCGCGGGAAGAAGCTACTTGTTTATATTTTAGACTAGCTTCTGTCCACGGCTTCGCACGCGCTTTTCAAGTTGCATTTCAAGCCTATGTCCATCCCTGGGATGCCATCTACCTCCCTGCAAAATTTAATTAAAAATTTTTTAGCTGCTTAGGCGTGAATATTAAAAATAAACGTGTTTTAGAGTGGAGACCGCGACTCGGCAAACGTAGTGCCCCCTCCGGCCAGGTGGGATGACGACCTACGAAAGACTGCAGGAAGATGCGTCAAGCTAAAGACAACGAGACCTGCATCATTAACATAAAACAATTATGTATGAATCACTCATGGGAGAGAAGATTGCGCTTGAATAACAATCTGTATATCTGTTATCCCTCTTGTACAGTATCTTATTCTATTCTCCAAGCCCTTCTTATCTCAAGGAGCGCTTCGAATTCCTCTCAAACTCTCACTTACTCTTTTTACGTTCCTCTGAAACCCTCATCTTGAAAGTCCCTGCTCACTCTACCTCTTTCTATGATAAGTCATTCACTGTACAAGCTACCCGTCTATGGAATGCTCTCCCTCTGGACATCAGACGTGCAAAATCACTCCCTATATTCAAAAAACTGCTGCATCAGCATTATTTATCCATATGAAATATTGATAGCCTTATCTTATGTCTATGTAAGTTTATTATAATGTTTGTAATGTAGGTATTTAGTGTATTTGTTACCAATTATTTATTAAAGTGCCACCGTCTATATTGTTCGTTCATGTCCAGTCCATCCCAAGGTTGCCTGGAAGAGATCGCTCTCAGCGATAAGGCCGCCCTTTATACCTTTATTCTTAGTTTTTATCTCTGTATTATTTTCTGTTTTTGTGTGGTGTAATAAAGTGTTATCTATCTATCTATCTATCTGTAGATTATGAGGAATAAATGCAAAGATGAAAACGTCTTGCGGGTAAAGTCCTAAAGCTGAAGCTTATTCAAATTTTTGAAGTAATAGTTCTAGAATAACATTCGGGAAGGTAGTACCTACCCGACCTAGGTACCTTATTAATTTCTATTAATAAGGTACCTAGGTCGGTTAGGTTAGGTTAGTCTACAATTTTCTATGTTAATGTCATTATTTTTTTGTCCCACTGCTGGGCAAAGGCCACCCTTTTCTCCTTACACTCTTCGCGATCCAACGCTGCAACAGGCCATGATGGAGGATGTGCTCTCGAGCTCGTCATGCCATCTCATCCTGGGCCTTCCACGTCGCCTCTTAGCGTTGTGTGGGCTCCACTAATGCCACTCATGTTAATGCCCGTACTCTACTCGAAATCAATTTAATATTAATGCATTTCTCACGTTTAGGAATACCTAGTCAGATACCTTTTTGGTCGTCAAATTAATTTGAACCTTCTATTTGTAGACATAAAGGTTCTCCTCAAATAGGTACTCTGAGATTATTAAATAGGCCATAAATCGCTAAACGATGCCACATTTCACCATTGCAATAAAATTCCAATATTAAGTGTCAACAAAAATAAATGGCGGACTTTGTGTTCCTAAGTACGCAATTAGAATTTACCAGCATCGTGTTAAATTAATTTTCATTAAAATGGCAAGTGAAATCCTCAAAATTAATATCCAACCGAAATACGGACAGTTCCATTTTAAACTGGTTCAACTTTCGCCATTATTCACGAACGCACCATGTTTCAAACTCGCAGTGGTGAATAAAAAGTTTGGAAATATTGCTATGAAATGGAAATTATGAGATATGAGATGACTAGCACTTATATGTAGTTGTTGGTGATACTCACTAATAGATACTATATATACGATACATGTTAGTGGGAGGTGTACTTACCGAAAGCACTTTGGTTGGGTCCATGATTTGCGGAGTTTTGTAAAGTTACAGTATTGAAAAGCTAGCTTTTTAAGATCTCGAAACAGTTGCATATAGGTACTTACGATGTCAATGTTATAAATTAAAAAACCTCATGTCGGTACAATGATGCAATTTCATCCACATGTATTTTTCCAAAGCCAAAAAAGAGAATGCTCAAGTAAGACCCTTTTAACTGTTTATTCAACATGACAGCGATTTTTTCTTTGATCTGACTCAAATAGCTAATTCTCGATCTTCCCCTTCCTCGTTTTTCTTCTATGATATTACTTATGAAGTTGTCACGTGGTATAAGATTTCCCATAATTCTTCCTCTTCTGTTTTAAATTGTGTTCATCAATAAGCTTTTAAGCTAGCCCCTCAACTCTATTCAGCAGGCCTCCCCATAAGTAAACTTCTCCATTGACCATTATAATAGAATAAATGTAGTTCATACTATATTCATAGTGGTGGTACGAGTGTTTTACTCCTATTAAAAATTAAGCTTGGTTTTTAACTAACTTGAACGAGAGCCTAAGATAAACAAAGGCAGACATAAAGCTGTCTATCAATCGCGCATTACAAAGAGCAACTTCAATAGGGTATTGTTTCACAAGTGTCTATACAGCTTTACGACCTTGAAGGGAAAATTCACAAGGTTCGCCTCAAAAAACTTTACAAAAGCCGGATGTGTTGAATTAGCAACTTCCGGGCTTTAAGCTTTGACACACGAGAAATGGGTCATCTGCTTACCTAACAAGCTTTTTTCATGGAAAACTTCTTGATCTACCAATTCACTAGACCGAGTTGGATATAGCTATACGAGCGACATGTGAAAAGTTCCAAAGACTTTATGTCATACTATATTTGTTCCACAGGATAACATGCATCCCCTATTGAAATTGCATTGTATTGTACTGAAGTCACGTTATCTTTTTGTGGCATTTTGTTTGTACCGGTGAAACCCTGAATGAACCGACTGACACAAGTAAATGCTTTAAAAATTTTGCTAGTCAAAACCTTTGGAAATGATGGATATATCGGACTTTTAATCCCTTGAGTAGGTAGGAAAAGCACTTTTCCAATTTCAAATTTATTTCAATACAAACAAATATAATAATTTGGATACAGGGAGTTCTAGGCCTGGAATAAAACATAGACTTCTTTATTCCATAAATCAGTTTCCATGAGATAGAAAAAACTTTAACGCATGTGAAGCAGTGGGCAGAAACTAGTGTTGAATAAATGCTAACGAAACAACGTACCTATAAGGTTATTTTAATAATGTACATAGGTACCTATCGTTTGCACGTGCCGTCAAGTAAATCACGTAAGTTTTAATCTGAGTCATAGTATTATCCATCTTTCATTTTAAATCACGATTCGCGAAAGTAATAACTTTAGCTAAATTCGTGAGCTATAATTTTTATTAAAGTTAGATAATCTTACTGCCTCATCATCATCATCAGCCTATATTAGTCCACTGCTGGACATAGGCATCCCCCAATGAACGCCATAGCTCGATAACAGTTATTTAATTCTAAGATCTCTATAGAAACGTACAATATTTACCTTTTTAAGTATATATAATCTATATAAATTTAAAGGTATTTTGACAATCCATAAGATCAATAAGGCTGAGAATGCCTTGTTTCAACTTTGAAACCAAATGCTCCAGTGAAGTTGTAGAAAAATTTGAGTGTATAAAATCCTGTCACGCCGTAAGAAATCCAGCCGTAATCAGCTTAGCGCACTTGACTTATCTCGACTTTCGTAGCCACAGTCTGATATCCCATCCCGGACTCTTCAGAGCTCAGTCTGAATTCAGACGTCATGGAAGCAGGACGTGTTTCCACCCCTTAAAGATACGAGAGACGATTCGAACTAGATAAATTAAAAGAGTGATTTTCTGTTTTGTGTTGTGCTTTGAGTGTTGAGTTTCTGGAACGAGGTAAGTTTTTGGTCTTTAAAAACCTATTCGTTAAGGTTTGCTTTGAAAACTTGACCCAGTAAATTTGTTATGTGTAAAGTGAAGAAATCTAGAGCTGCTAAAGTGTTTGAATATCTGCGGTTGATGTTTAAGAGTTCTGGTTCTGAAAAGGAAATATTTTCCACGGAGCAATAAGCTGTTTGGGCGTTAGGAATATTGTACCCTATTTTTTATTTACCTTTTTAAACTAACTTGCAAGTAGGTTTACTTATCTGCATTTTTATTTTGAAGGAGGACCACAAATATTAGTCATAGAACAATGTTATTTATTATTGTGTGGGTAAAAATTTTCGAAAGCAAGTACAAGTGAAAATGAACGGACTAATTTATTTACAATATTTTGACATTCAAGTCAAGATTTTCATTGAAATTATTGAGTCGGAATTTCAAATTAATCAACAGAAATATCGGTTCAAATAAATAGGGAGACGTGAAAAGCAAGCAAAGCTGAAAATGGACGGTCCTCATTTTCGTTCGGGATGAGATAACGAAATAAAACTTCGTTTCGTGCAATATCTCCAACTGAAATAATACTGGACTGTCTTTTGTGACAAATATGTATTTTATTATTTATACTATTCTAGGGTTGGTTGTTGGTTTCATAAAATTTTAATCTCGGTCGATGCTAATATTGTTAGGTAAATATAATTTCTTCTGACCTTGCCTTGTATTCATAAATTCGTTTGTAATGTCATACATACATAAATACGGGGTAGTAGAAATAAGTACGTTCTCAGTGTTTTATTGTGTTTGGCTATGTTAACATTTTCAAATTAGGTTATCATATTCGATTACTTGACACATCGATGTACAGTGTGGTTTTTCTAGTCCATTCTTCTGTTTGCAAGGTTTTTTGGACAAGTTAACTAAAAATATGTCTTCCTAGACTTCAGTGTGGTCTAGGCCACAATGTGACAGAGAAACAAATATTGTAATATGTGAAATATTCTACCATTGATTTTTCTTCAACTCTTGGTTTTTATTCTTACTTATACCTATATATATAAAACTTTGTTATGTTTATTCTGTGGACTCGAGATACGACGTCACCTCTATTTAAGGTCCAGCCTGAAAACCAGTGTCACTATCGTCCTCGGTCGATAGTGACAACAAGCTGAGATTGGACCTTATTAGCCGCGCACATAGGGAAAGACCAGTTATTCTTATACTTGGGACTCTACTACCACGCTACATTATGTAAAGTTTAAATCCCTACTACGTAAGTTGTTTTGTATTTTTTATGTTTTCCTTTTTTTTGTAACTGTTTATTATTGTGTGTGGCTATAAATAAATTCTTTTATTCTTTTTTTTTATTCTTATTAAAAGCCTGTCCTATTGTGTCTACATTATGATAACAACCGAAAAGGTACTGCTTTACTGATTTTACTATTATTTTGACCGTCAATGTATAAATAACTATACTAAACTCTTATTGATATAATCGTAATTGTCTGAATGAATAAACGAATTTTATTTAATTTAATTTTTAGGGTACGCACATACTTAAGACGTTATCAAAACAGTCATTGATTTAACTTTTACATTAGGTACTCTCCCTAAAAGGCCCTTAAGAGGATTGCGAAGTACGGGAATTGATGGAAGAGTATTTTTGTATCTGATTTAACCTTCTGATAGAAGCTTTTAAAAGTATGTAAGTAAAAAAAACATCTTAGATTTAGGTTTGTTGGTTGGTACTTCAACCTTCAAACTTCCTACCTATTTTGTACACTTACTTAAGATGTTTTAATGTTCATCTCGTTTCACTACTAAAGATGCGTCTCAAATTCAAATCACACTAATATTATACATATGTATATACAAAATTTTGGATATTTATTTGTTTGGATGTTTGTAACTTCTTCACGCCAAAAATACTAAACGGATAGGGCTGGAAATTTGTATACAGTTAGTTTCAGGTCTGAAATAAAACATAGATAGTTTTATCCCATAAATCAGTTCCCATAGGATAAAAATACTATTAAAGCATATCCATAGAAACAACGCGTGCAAGGCCACAGGCGGTAACTAGTAATATATAAAGGCTATTTTGAAAGCAACCAAGGAAAAAGTCTTCAGTCTTCTTATTTCAAACAAAACTACTAAAAAATGTCACGGTCATTATCTTTAAAATCTGAAGGGCTTGTATGAGGAGTCCTTATGTCGTTTTTAATACTGGGGGTTCATGGAAGCATCTTCTCCCGTACGATGTAAAGCCATCTAAATAAATAAAGCTGCACAAACCACACAGCATCGCCTAGCCCCAAAGTAAGCAGAGCTTGTGTTATGGGTACTAGATGACTCATATATTTAGTACAACAGATCGTACACAACCGGCAACCTCCTGCGTCGCAGGCGGACCTTCCTATAGACACCCTGCTTTGTCGAGAGTGGTGCAGATCTGACCATTATAAACCCTAAAAACCACCTTTTAAAAAATAATTCTGCACCGTAACGAAGAAATTAACCCTTATCAAGCATACTTAAAATTAATAGAAACCTACAGCCCCGTAAAATACAGAAACAATAAATACATATCTCGATTAAAGCAACCGCGGCGTAAATTTTCGTGGAACCAAGTGGAACAATGTAATTTCAGATCGTTGTCACAGCAAGGAAAGAACAGCTTGTTCATAATTATCAGCAGCATAGATGGTCCACAGCTGGATATAGGCCCCCCCTATTGAGCGCTATCTTGTATTGTATATCTTTAATTTGCTGCATCCAGCATCTGCCTGCACTATTTCGTAGGTCTTGCACCACCTGACCGAATGGTGTCTTGCACTCAACACAATAGCCGGTAATATTTAACTAGAATTATATTGAACTATCTCTATAACTAATTTCAAGACTCTATGTCGAATATTCCCAAAAAGAGGTGTCTACGTTTCTATATATCTAATCAGCTAACACCCACTACTGAGTATAGGCCTCTTCCTTATCTCGCCACCCCTGGTGCCAGTCGGATCCACTACCCTACAGCCCCCACAATGTCGTCTGACCATCGGGCAGGTGGTCTGCCTCGACGCCGCCGCATATCCATATGTCTACGTTTACTTAAAAAAAATTAAAAGTGTCCTTTAAAACCATAAACGATTTTATGTAGGTTTGTACCACCCTCTCACTTTGTTTAATCCTCATAAATTAGAACACTCTGTCTAAAAAATATTGTCCGACAAATATTTAAAAGGCTGTTTACATTTCCCTACATCATTGCAAAACCAACGAGTTGAACGAAAATAAAAAGAGAAGACAATAAAAAAGGCTGGCAACGAATCAGAGTGGAATGCGTAAACATCCTCCAGATCGGAAGTTTCAGGGTTGCCCGAACAACTGCAGTTTTGTTGGGACTGTTGGGAAACAGCAGTTTTTTGTTTGAATCGATGCTTTCAAGTTTGTATTACCTTAGGTACCTATTTTCCAGGAGACGAAGACGAGTTAAATACATTGTAAACAAGTCCTGCTAACCTACCCTCGACAATCGATCCAATAGTCTTTTGTTTCTTAGGATAGTAGGTGATGTTTGAGTTTTATGGAACAAAACAAAAATCTACAAATGAGATTAAAAGAATATATTTCAAAACTGTTTTCGAACGCACTGTAGCGCCATAATTAGATGCAGCATTGTGCTTGCAAACTTTTTTGACCTCATTCCAGTGGATGAAGTCCAAAGAACCTTTGATAAGTGTTTTAGTTCCTCTTTGAATTCAGATCAAAGGAAATTTGAATTTGGATTTCTTACTAAAGTTTAAATTCGAATAAATTTATTGTGAGCCAGTATCAAAATATCCATTTTGTTTGTTTCCTCATCCTATTTCTTTTAAGCAATTCAAAACAATAGTACCATGGAAGGTTGGTACTCTACTCTATCTGCCTACGTATAAATAAGATAAGAACGCGGGATTTACACCAACGCGCAACGCTTACGTTTTAGTGGCGTTCATTGTTTTACGAGTGCTGTGGCTTGCGAATAAGTTTCCCCACAAAAGGGATGGATTGACGCATCCATTCTTTGTAGATGGGTTGATACCCAATGCCAATTTACTCATATGTACCAGATTAGCTGACCTGCTCAAAAATCGTGGTTGATACTGAATCTAAAACATATTCATTTTGGCAAAAGATACGGCAGTGGCGGTATTGATGGTGTGAATTGACGAAAGGCTCTCGGTCGCGTAAGAATCGACCCCTACACTCCAATGCGTGGAGGCCGTAGGATCCGAATGTCTAAGATACGTGTCAGAGGAAGGGCAGCAGAGTAAAACACACAGAAGGATGATTCTATTATGTATTTTTAACACAAAAAATATGGCAAAATGAAGGGCAGTACGTACGCAGTTTTATTTTCTTATAAATTGCTCTCTCTTCCTCTAGCTCTCATAGTTTTTGCTTTGGCCATCCACTAAAATCTCAAAAAGCCACCCTATACCTTAAAACTTAACTTATATAACCTTAAACTTATATAGATTCTTACCAATAATAAGGACTCTTAAATATTAGCAATCTTTCGTAAAAAAAATGTGGGTACAGAAAACAGTTTGCAGGTTATCATTGTAGAAGTATTAAATTAAAAATAGCCCCTATGCGATGTGTGCATATGCATAGCGACGTTCAGTTAAACTCCTCGGAACTTTTATGAGAGGCCTGTAAAAATAAAATAAATAAATAAAATAAAATGATTTTATTTCAGATAACTTAAATGATCCATAATTTGTTAGTAAAATTAAACATTAAGAACTTATTACTAGGGTTAGTTATACCTAATACTAGAAATTAAAACTAAATTAAATTAAATCACTCTCCCCATGAAACGGGGAGGTGATTCTACCTGCTATAGTGTTTAGGATGGTGTTGGGGTTGTCGCGTACCCTGCGCATCAGGGATGCGGTCTTTTTACGGAGGATGGCAGCAAAGCCATCCGTCTGATATTCCGGAAACATTCCCGATGCACTGCAAAATCGAGGCAGTAAAAGTCAGTAAAATTCTGATGCTTTTGTTTTATAAACTGCCCCGGATAATGGTTTTCAACAAAGAAAATGTTTTCAAGTTGCTGATATATTGTATTAGTACGTTTGTTTTTTGTTTTTACTTCTTTAATCCTTTTATTTTCCTCTTGAGATTTCTATTCAAAATAGATTGAACTAGTCGAACTTGGGAAAAAGATATAAATAAATAAATAATGCTGGACAATTCACACAGCATTATCTAGCCCCATGGTAAGCAGAGCTTGTGTTATGGGCCCTAGATAACTGATATACATAATACAATACATTACATAGATAGATATTTTTTATTATACATAGAAAACGACCAGAACACCCGAAACAAATATCTGCAGATCGTACACACATTTGTTCAGAGGCGGGAATCGAACCCGCAACCTCCTGCGTCGCAGGCGAACCTTCGCCCACCGCGCCACATCGGTCGTCATATGGTTATGATTTTCGTTTGTATTTTTTTGTTAAATTTCTTAAGTATAGCTTAACTAGTACCTACCTATGTTTAGTATATGTCGGTATATTTTATTAAATTAATAGTAAGTACCTTATCTCAAAGCTTGATGAGCTTTGTTTAGCTTGACAAAGTCTACTTATTCCAATGAGGCATACTTAATAGCAAAGTTAAAAGCTTGAACAAAGGGTGTTTGTTAATCCTTTTGCATTATATAGCAGGTAGATTAAAAAGTGTCGCTAGTGAGCTAAACATGTATTATAAACGTAAGAGGATTGTAATGTATGAGAGAAGAAGGTTCAGAATTATTATAAACACTCAATTATAATTATCAAAAGATTTACTGTGAACGTATTGTACACACATATCTTTACGGTACAATGTAGAATAAAATTACTTTTTTTATGATTATTTTAGATAACATTGTAATGTGGTTTGTGTGTTTAGTAAATAAAATAAAATAAAATTGAATCTCTCTAGGTCCTTTAAATAAAATAAATAAAATAAAATTCATTTATTTCGGACAACGACAAATCATAATTAAAATTAAATTTAGGTCCATATCATGTTAGTAGCAAATATTACTTAATTCTATGTTAGTTATTAACAATTAATATAAATTATTACAAACAGTGCAATCAAATAATGATGAAAGTGATTATTTCATCATTACTTGGTTGCAGTGCTTGAGGAACGGGCTATCCCATTTATTGGATAATGCATTCAGAATGACGTTGGTACTACCGTGCAGCCTGAACAGCAACGAGGTGATTTTCTTCCGCATGCATGCATGAAAGCCGCCGTGCCTTTAGGTATGTTTACATTGTATTCATCCGATGGTTGATAAATAGTAAAAGGTTCGATCAACCCTTTATTAAAGAACCAATCACCCTATCTATCACTCTTACAAATCAAGTTCCCGTTGGTGTTAAATTGAAAGCTAGCTTGTCAGACTGGCTACAAAATTACCATTGTTACTAGCTTTAGATCTCGACAACCGAATGCATACGAATTGTGTCAGAAATGAAATATTCTGTTCTATCATGATTTGAATGCCTTTGTTTCCTTTTCATGGACGGATACGTTGTCTCTGTGCAAGTTATTGTCGTGAAATAATTGCGGACATAGGTTTTGATTAATATCAGTTGGTAATATAAAAGTATTAAATAAAAAGTATTTATTTCAAGCAGTACAGCTCATATTATAAATAGCACTAAACCTTAAAAACTAATATAGGATCGCCGGAAAGGTGTCGTTCACAGCATTGCCTGGTGTACGGGCAGTTCACCCTCCCAGCTATCATTACCAGAACAGTATTGGAGCTGACCCGCAAGATATAGCAAGCCGATACTTAATACTAAGTAATACGAAACTTAAATCATAGTGAATTTTTTGGCGGTTAAGTGCGTACAAACCTCTGGAAAAGCGGCTAGCCGCGCGGTTAACCGCTACGAGGGAAACTGCTAGTGCGTAGGAGCACCTAAAGAAATTTGCATCCATTTTTGAAAAAGCCAGCCCAGCTTACTGATACAAACAAATATTTTATCCAGCCTTCATTTGGTTATTCAGCATGAGAAAGCTGAAATTAGATTTCACATTCGGCAAAAAATGCTGAAATAAGATCACGCTCTCGCAATAAATAACTGGGACTAACACCGCATCAATCGTGTACAAAGCCTATAAAACCGGAAACACACGGTGTGATTGGCCAGGCCCACCAACAAACGTTAAAGGTTTAACAACAACACATGTTTAAACTCCACATTTTATTAGAAGCATTTGGTGTTTTTGTGGAGCCTGCAGAAAGTGTCGATTGAAGATTCTATTTGAACCAGCAAGACTTGTCAGGAAAAGTTTTATTTTTGTAAATAACCTTCATGATACACAGTCATAAATCTTAATTTTCCATCAAGTGAGATTGGGATCAAACGAAGGACTTATAAAAAAATTGGTGGGATCGAATTATGTATCGTGTTTGTTCATAATTTTCCCAAGTCTCTTATATGTATAGTGGAAACATTAGGAGCTTTATCTAGTTACGAGATTTTCAGCCCCCATTAGTATCGACAGAGTACCGTAATTTTACGTACCTACTGATTTTAAAAGCTTGGTCATTTCAATTTTTTAAAATATTATGCCATTATTAACGCTCTCAACAAATACCAAGTGCTTTTTTCTTAGGACCGTACGTGACAGGGCATTTGAATACTTATGACACTGCTGCGTCATCATCAAAGTCTAGTCCATAGAACCTCTTCCTTTACCACGAAAAAAGGAAGAGGTTCTATGTTCGGCTGTGTGTATGTTTGCAGATTTCTTCGTGCGCCACAAGTCTCCTTACAAAAAAGGTTAATAAAAGAATATTTTGAGTAAAACTATACGGAAAATTGCAAAAGATATAGAATATTAAAATATTGATGATGATGATTCTTTGTTAATGGCAACTGTTTCTGGTTGGACACTTTTCTGCCAGTGTCAAGTAATGGAAAATAATTGTAAAATTAATGAGTTATCAAATTATGAAGATGGTTTGATATTTTCACCAGAGCCTAGTTCGTTATCTAGCAGGGTGTACCACGTGCAGGCTTGGGAGACGAGATGTTGGAGTCAGATGTTACACACCCAAAATATTGAAATAAGTAATTAAAATTAAATTGCCACGAAACCCTTTGTAAAGCCCTTATCTATTTTATCTAAGAGCATCTCTCCAATCAAAGTCAAAATTCATCTGATCAAACAGAAAATTGATCCTGAAACGACAGCTCGAGCTAATAAAACGTCGTGTCTTGCAAAAGCTCCTTCGCTTTCCCACGAACTAACTGAAGGCAAGGCTTTTTAATTAAGTTTCCGCGTAGGTAGGTACTTACATTTGATATATCATGTAAGAGGGCATCTACACGAGTAAGACAGTTTCATGAGAAAGCTTCGAGGAAAGAGGTTTTAACCTATCTCCAAGCAAGGCTGTTTTCGATAGATACTGGACATGCATAATAGGAAAAAATTCGTAGTCCATCAAAAATAAAGCTCTAAAGTTTTTGTGTTTCATTTCTCATAGACTGTATAGTTGTAGTTTTGTCTCTTTCAATCTGTATTAATTCTTACTTCAAATTATTTTAAAACAAATATAGATAAGTAAAACGTATAATTTTTCTAGCTAGATGGAAACGACCTTAACTGTCGTAATAAAGAATCCATAGAAGTGTCCATAACTCAAAGACATGGTCTATCCTCATTCATATAAGCCGGTGTGAAAAACTATCCCATTTCTTTCCAAGGTATTAAATAGGGAAAAAAAACCATTTCAGCTAGTATCTAACTGTGTCTCGCCACAGTAAGTGCTTGAGTCATCATCATCAGCGAAATTTGACGCTTGTCCACTGAAATAAGCCTTGCCAATCATGGCAAGGCTTATTTCAGTGGGCAAACTCTATGACAAGGCACCATGACTATCAAGTCATGGTGCCTTGTCATAGAGCTTGCCAAATCTAGGTCATCACCATGTAAGTAGGTCCCTATACTCCAGCCAACCTGAAGAGCTAATATTTGTAAACATGTTCCCCGTACTAACCTATAATCACTGTCTAGTTTCTTTATTTTATGGAAAGCACTTCTTCTCGGTTTCAGCACTTTCCTACAGTGTATAATCATGACGATATTTTTCAGACTCGAGACCAAAAAGAGAACTTGTATTTTTGTTTTGCGAGTTATTTACAAACATTTTATTTGAGAATGGCTTAAGTATAGGTTATAACTTATAATATTGAGTCCACGGTAGATGCGGTAAACCAGTCGGGTCGGATCGTGATTTCCGACGATTAGGGCGGATTGTTAACTATTAGTTTACCCTTTGCTAATGGACCCACCCTAATGTCCGGTCCCTGCCTGAAGGGAATGGTCGCGAACCTTCTTACAAGATGATATTCAGGAGAAGTAGCAAGGAAACTATGAAGCAAGGTAATAAGACTATTATTTTAGGTTTAAAACTTTAACCAAAAACTGTGAAGTTCTACTGCGACGGTTATAGTCGGGAAGCTTTTTTTGAACAGGTCCCAAGCGAAGACTAAATTTTCATTAAATAGATAGATAGATAACACTTTATTACACCACACAAAACAGAAAATAATACAGAGATAAAAACTTAGAATAAAGGAATAAAGGGCGGCCTTATCGCTGAGAGCGATCTCTTCCAGGCAACCTTGGGATGGACTGGACATGAACGAACAATATAGACGGTGGCACTAAAAAAATAAATAATAAATGTTAGGTTTTAAAATATATTCAAAACTTGTTTCTGCCCACGACTTCGCACGTGTTTCTATGGAAACGTTTTTAGGTTATTTATGTAGTGCCATGGGAGCATTTATGTTGTGCCATGGGAACTTTATTTCGATTGATGGAACAAAAGAAGAGAAGCCCATGTTTGATTCCAAGATTATAGCGACATCTATGATTTTTTTAGACTGATCCGTTCAGTAGTTTTGGCATGAAGATCTAACAAACATCTATCCATCCATCTAAACATCCAAAACTTTTGCATTCATAATATTAGTGCACCTTTCAAGACGAATATTCAATTTATTTCGAGAGTACCCATACGCAGGCCCTTCAAATCTTGATACAATGAAGCAAATATTTTGTACTCCTTATCGTTTCCTCGGGTAGATATTTTGCCCAGAGGCAAGGTTAAGAGTTCTGAGAGGCGGGCGAATAATATAAATATAACCACAAGAGTTCGAAGTTGATTTTCTGGCAAATAATTTTTTCTGAATTCCTATGGAATTCTATAAAACGCTTATAAGCGGAATACTAAATAAAAATATAGTGTTTTAGATGATTCGAAGGTAAACTGATTTCAAATTCGGGAAAAAAAACTAACAGCGTCGTTTAATAGAATAAAACACTCGTGAGCGGGTAAACAATGACTAACATGGATGTCTAATGCTTTTTATTTTCTCAAGTCATAAAAGTAATTCATATAGGTACTCGTAGGTACAAGACAATGACCTGTTTTGTCAATGCACAAAGCGATGTCTTACCTATGTATGTTTTGAATTAAGCCTGTGCTTCATCAAATGAGATGTCAGATTTAGAGATTTATTATAGAGATACAGATGTAGCATTTAAACAAACGCTACATAGGGTTATATGGGAAGAGAAAACCGTAGACACATCACTAGTATAAGAACATTTGGAATAAGGTTTCGCAGGAACGGAAACCCTATTATGGGTTCTTTTGTCCATCCGTCCGCTCCTTCTAAGCACTCATATTAAATGCTGGGATAAGAAATTATTATTCAGAAAAGGTTGTGTAATTGTGTAGATATTATTTTCATACATCATCGATGGATACAGTATATATGTATTATATACATCCATATTAGTTAAGGAAAATATTGTATTCTGTATTGCTTGCCTTATTGTGTTTGACTTGTATCTTGGTATTAAAATAAAGTAATAAACTATTGTATTGTGAACATAAAAATTGACATTATTTGCCACAATCTAGGTTTTTGGCGAATCAATTTAATGATTCTTAAATGGATTTCTAATTGTTAAACAAAGCTCGAAATTAACCTACACTTTGACAAATAAACAATCTGTTACAAGCTTGAATATCAACATGACACAAAAAAGTTTCTAAAGATTTACTGAGAGGCATTTTTAATGGAAGTTTGCCAAAAATCTGAGTTAAATTCCTTTCAAGCTTGAGAAAAGTTCTAGAACGCCTAGTTGGAATTACTTTGGGCTTTCCTTATCCTAAACTCCCGGCTTTTTAGATCAGAAGGAATGTCACGCAGCAATTTTCTTTTATTTCACTAATTATTTTATAATTGTGTCTAAACGCACACTGTTTGAAAGTAATGAAGTTTAAAGGCGAAGACTGCTGACAAAGAATGGATTCATTCCGAGCCATTTCAATTCAGGAATTAATTTTATTCTCAGTGTCGCTATAAATACGCGTAACCGGTATATATATAAAGTATATTATATAAATAGCTGCTGAATAGCTACATTCTATGAATTTAATTATTTTTTTACATAAATCGTTTGTTACTTGCCTGTTAGTAGATACTAAAAGGGAGGGTAAAATAAAATAATGTCCTAAAGCAATATGCCAGGACTAAAATTGAAGACCTAATAAAAGTGACTAATGTGAAAATTTTGGCAAGGTAATTTTTGGTACTAAAACTTTACTCATTCATAATAAATTAAGTAATGTTTAATGTTACCAACATTAAATGTGTAAAAGAAGTTTGAAAAACTCCAATTATTAAAAAATAAACTCAGGAATTATGCGGTGTTTTATTATGGAATTTAAACACATCATTCTGAGACAAGGTTTGCAAATAATTTCAGTGAAAACTAGCTTCTGTCCGCGGCTTTGTACGTTTAGCTTAAAGATACATTCATTTTGGTTATTATAGAACTACACCAATGCATAATTTCAGCCCGATCTATTCAGGATTGATGCAATAGATAACAAACGTCTTAACTTTCACAATAATCAGTTGAGTGGGACGAAACTATCTAGTTAATGGTAGAAACTGAGAGAAAAAATCCCTGAACAACATTAATGACTCAAAACCTTTATTAAGTATTTAAATACTAAAAATGTAATAGGTTACAATATAAGACGCTATCAACAGTAAACTGTACCAAATTTGTAACAATTAATAAATATATCTATCGATCTAGTGCTTTAAAACAGTAGTTGGTAACAAAAATTGATTTATTTCTAGAAAAAGTTATGCAAGTTTACTCATTCACTACCCTCCATTAGCTACGAACCCTAAGTTCAGTTTGACGTTAGCATTGTGTCTTATTTTTCGATTGAATTCTAAATTCAAATTCCTTTATTTCTATAGGCTTACGAAAAAGGCATTTAGACGACGACATCTACGCAAACCCCATACAACAATGAGACGTCACTCTGACGTTTTAATACTATCGCCAAACTGAATTCAGCTGCGATCTAAACATAAAGATACCTAAACAAGATACTTAGTTCCTTACAAAGGACTCGTAATTAAGGCAAAAGCCACCCCTATCTGAACGGTACCTTACATTATCATAAGGCAGCGTATAAAATCATATCACACTCTCTGTATTCATGACTTGATTTACAAGGAATACGTACTGTGTTGGGTCTAAATTGGATTTATCAGGCCTACGCAACATTGTTGGGATGAAACTTGAAGCAGAAAGCAAATCTACATAGTTATCTAACCTACGAGTTATGGTGTATTAGCTTTTACCGACGATTTTGCATGCGTGAGATTGTGGTCAAACGATGTCTAAGTCTATTGATTATAAAAAAACTTAATGGTGAAAACATAAATTGTAAGTAATAAAAAATTTGGGCCAGTGGAATTTGAAAAGAGTTTGGAAAACGTAACTGAAGAAAAATTTCAGCAGTTTACAAACTAAAGTATAATCTGACTAGATTATCAAACAGCCACGCCTGTAGCTCAATTTGCTAGCTCAACAAATTGTACCTTAAAAATATTCTACCGCTGAATACGGGTTCATTACCCAAGTGCACACTGCTATTCATCTCACAGATTTTTATTAAGGTTTACCTAGTTTGTGCTTATTAGGGCAGTTTTGTGGACATTTTATGGGTTAGGTCAGTTTTTGCTGAGTAGTTCCAGATAAGTTTTCTAGGTTTTAAGTTCTTCTAACATTTCTTTTGGACTATAAGAAAACGGATATACAGGCATATAAATTTAAAAGTATTAGAAAATATTTTCGGTTTTGCTGCCCTAGAGAAAAATAATTACCCCACGACATCAGTGACTTTTGCTCTTAAAAGATACGACTCTTCACAAACCACACACATTTTATGTCAGTTTTTTTTTCAGAAACATCACAGTTTTTAGTACTAAATTATCGCCGTCTTATTTGTTCCTTCATGTCCAGTCCATCCGAAGGTTGACTGGAAGAGATCGCTCTCAGCGATAAGGCCGCCCTTTATACTTCCTTTATTCCTGTATTGTTTTCTGTTTTTTAATAGTAAGTTTTTTATTATAGAAGTCTACAGAAGTCTCAATCATATTAATATTATTTGATTGAAAAAAAAAAACTAAAAACTGCCTGCAAATTCCTTAATTTTACACTGTTTTTAAGTTTTGCGGGATAAATGCTAACTACTCAGGAACAACATTACATATCATTTTTATGGTACCACTTCGGGATAATTTTCTATACAATAGCGAAATAATTTTCATAGTCATCTATGGAGAAATCGACGGACAAACATAAAAAACCATACATAAAACCATACAGCCAAACTTAGAACTACCCTTTTTTTCGATGTCGGTTAAAAGTAGGTATTCTCTCACCATCCCTTTAAAAGGGGTCTACTATAGCTTTGCAAATAAACATAGGCACAATGAGTTGGTATTGGTTATTGCCAGCAGAGTCCCATTGACCATGTTTGTATGACACTTCATGTGTCAAAACAGCGTTTCCGTTTCCGATATTGATAGTTACCGTTATTTACAGTATTGTAATTGTATTCAGTGTTGTGTGTTAATATTATTGTTTATTTTATGAATTATTTTTACATATGTGTTGTCATTTGACGTGGATTCGACTTTCATTGAGAGTACGTAAAGCGTAAATGAGAGATAGAAAATATAAAAACCATTTTTTGAAAATAAATACTTTATTATTATTATTATTATTATTTATTATTATTATAAGTTATTCCTAATTTTTCTTGATAAAGTCTTAATAATGTCAGAAACAAAGATTTTCAGCATAGGTAAACAAAAATTTTTTTTGACTGGTTTCTAAAAAATAACCCTTTGTTCGCCTCTAATCATGTTTTGGCTGGGTTAAAACAAAAAAATACATATGTATGTATATGTCATCTTTGGAGGAGGCCTTCACCCAATAAGGGGTTCCTACAGATATTATTGTATGAAACTAAATTACACGTTAGATTAATTAAGTTATATAAACAACTAGTTTTAAAGAACTCTAAAAAACAATGTACTTAAACTTAATAATTTGTTGGAAAGAAAAGGCTTTTTTATTTTATTTATTTATGTATATGTCAATAAAAACGAATTCGCACGGACTTCAGTTATTCCGAGATCATCGTGCATGCAACTGTGCCCAATTATTAGAAAAACAAAAAAACAGTTATCGTGGTAAATATCCCGTTATTATGTTGAAAATCATGATATGTAGTTTTAAGTTTTCTAATAAAATTATGATAAACCCGCACACAATTAATTAGTCAAGTCATAATAAATAAATAATATATACCTACCTATACTATAGCTACGTGTCCATCCAAAGGTTGCCTGGAAGAAATCGCTCTTAGCGATAAGGCCGCCCATTGTGCATCTGTTTCTTTGGTTGTTTGTTCTTTACTGTATTTTTTTTCTGTGTTTGATCTGCAATAAAGCGTTCATATTTGTATTGTATTGTTTGATAATAATCAATACAAATCATTGTATGTACATTACTAGTTACCAACATACTAAATATTCTTAACGCAACCAAGGATTCAAACTATTCTTTGACAGGCTAAGAGAGGCGCCATAATGATGAGGTTCAAGAGAGGACCTTTTGAATATCTGAAATGTCTGTGGGGACGACCGACGACCGACGGCGTCGAAGCGGCTGTACGTGACGAATTCCACCCGCCCACCTATTGGGCGGATAAGGAAATGATTTTACCCTAGATTGACCCATTTATAGTTTGATTTAATTTATGAATCGATGGATATCGCTTTGAAATGGGATATCTCCTGTGAGATAATCGATACTAGATAACAGTATATTATCTTAGGTCTCTCTATCGTATTATGTCATTTACTGTAAATAAATAAAAATAGATGTAAGTGTTTTCAATAAATACAAAATTAATTCGTTAGGGGGCTAGAGTTTCAGTGACAAAAAAATATATATAACTACAAAAAAAACCTTGATTTTAACAAATGGCAGCCGAGTTTTTTGTAAAGTTATATTTTTAAAGCCTTTATTATTATTTATTTTAAACCGTTATTGTCCCACTGCTGGGCAAAGGCCTCGCTTTTCTCTCCTCGCGATCCAACGCTGCCAACGCAACGCTGCTTGCTTTTTTTAAAGCCTTTAGTGAAAAAAAAACCCCATTAAAAACAAGGAATGTCCCTTGCTGAACCTTCTTTAGTACATAATTAATCTTGTTTATAGTTAGTTAAAAATAAATAAAATAAAATAAAATAAAAATAAAAAAATAAAATAAAAAGAGCTTTATTGTTCCAAAAAACACTAATGTTAACAATATTAACTAATAAAGGTTTAAGTAAGTATACTATTTGTTTATATAAAAAGAACTTTCCTAAATTACTTATATACTAACTTATGTACTTAGATAGTGTTAGGACCGCCTAGAGCGGTGAAAGCCTCCTCCAAGTTACTCCATTTCTCTCTGTCTATCGCTGTGCGGGGCCAGAGTTTGCCCGCTACTTTTATTATATCATCGTCCCACCTCTTCAGCGGTCGTCCTCTTTTTCTTGTCCATTGTCTAGGTACCCAGTTTGTGATTATTTGAGCCCATTTATTAGGTGTCATCCGCTGTAGGTGCCGAGCCCATCTCCATTTTTGGCGCAGTGCATGTTGACCTACGTCTTTAACTTTTGTTATTTTTCTTATTTTTTTATTTTGAACTTTATCCTTAAGCTTTATACCCAGGATACTTCTCTCTATAGATCTTTGACAAATTCTGACTCTATCTTGTTGCTTTTTGGTGAGCGACCAAGTCTGACAACCATAGGTGAGGCACGGGGTAAGGCAGATGTTCATCGCTTTAGCTTTCAATGAGACTGGTAGTGTGCTCTTAAACACTTCTTTCATAGCCCAAAACTTGTTCCATGTGTTCTGTATTCTTCTATTTATTTCTTTGTCCATACATGTTTGGAATGAAATGAGGTGACCTAGATAGATGTACTCTTGCACGTATTCTAGACTTTTTGTATTTATTGTGATAGGTACTCTGATTTTGTTAGTCATGACTTTGGTTTTTTCTGAGTTTACTTCGAGACCTATAGCCAGGCTTTGTGTACTAAGGGATTCAATCATGTATTGTAGCTGTATTGGACATTCTGTGAGTATTACAATGTCATCTGCAAACCTTAGGTGAGTGAGGTACCTACCATCGATTTTTAGTCCCATGCTTGTCCAGTTTAGGCGTTTGAATATGTGCTCGAGTACGGCTATAAATAGGTTTGCAGAGAGCGGGTCTCCCTGTTTCACTCCTCGCTCTATATTGAACGGGACTCCTGCTGATTCCAGTCGTACTCGTGCCGTGCTTTTTCTGTATATTTCTTTTATGATATCAATATAGTTGTTATTTACTCCTTGTTCAGCTAAAGCGTTCCATATTGAGGAATGTGAGATAGTTTATAGTTAGTTACTGTTCTTAATATAATTTTGGTTACTGTAACTGGTTTCGCTATATTTTAGTTTAATAAGGTTATTACTCTATCACTCAGCGAGTCAATACATTCGATTATTATTGACTGCCAGTTCCAAAGCACTTGGCATGATTGTATTATAATATATCCGAGGAGAAGCATCTATTTCCATTAAATACACTAAAGCTATTTAGTCCAATTAGGAGAGCTCCCTTCAGCAATTGTGATGTTGTCATTGGCGTGTTCGTGTTAGGGAATTGCCTAATTACCGTTAAGTGTTGCTGATTTCTATTTGCTTATTTTAGGAAACAAATTGGCCTAATATGAAGGAAGACAGAATTGTATATAAACGAGAATATTGTATTTTGAATTTAATTCAAACTACAATATTCTTTGAATTTCTCATCATTCTTTTTTTTTCTTATTTTTAATTAAAATAAAATAAATAATGCTGGACATTTCACACAGCGTTATCTAGCCCCATGGTAAGCAGAGCTTGTGTTATGGGTACTAGATAACTGATATACATAATACAATACATTACACAGATAGATATTTTTATTATACATAAAAAACGACCAGAACACCCGGAACAAATATCTGCAGATCGTACACACAATTGTTCCGAGGCGGGAATCGAACCCGCAACCTTCTGCGTCGCAGGCGGACCTTCGCCCACCGCGCCACATCGGTCACAATTGGTTTCAAAGATAAAATAACGACCAAGATTTTTAAGGAATCGAAAAGCTAGATTCACAACAAAGCTACAATATACATTTAAATTAATAAAAATTGTATACATATGAATGCAAAAGTATATCAAATCAATAAAACATAGATCAGTCGTTGTCAGTGAATTTATAATATATGTTTCGATAGTTAAGGATTCAGATAAGGTGTAAAATTATTTGTCATAAAATAGTACTGTGGCATTTTCTTATACCTACTTCTTCGAAGGTTAAAGAAAATGCCACAGTTCTATTTTACAAGGCAAAAAACGTTGTTTAGACTCACAAGGAACGATTTCCAAGAATCTCTACAGCACCCAATAACTCAACCAATGCTTTACACCCTAGCCAAGTGCAGCAAACATAAATTACTATATGTAAACTTATTCGATTCTGGCTGGCAAAGTTTTCGGGTGTGAGCGGTCGCTTGGAAGTGATAACAGTATGTGCATGAGCTATTGAGGCTGTTCCGGTAGAGACATGCTTTTGTGGAGTGTTGTTGGGGAAGCTTGGGATCAAACTTTGACTTTGAAAGCGAGGCTGACAATGTTAGGAATATTGTTGGCTTTCTTGTTCGGGCTGATCAAGAAGTTTGAAAATAGTGCTAGAGACGGAGAAGTAGGTATCTAGATATTCGGCTAGTATATAATTATAATAATAAAAATAATATATTGTTTAGTCATGATATTTTTAAGTTTTTTGTGTAGAACAATGAAATAAATAATAATAATGCTGGACAATCCACAAAGCATTATCTAGCCCCAAGCTAAGCAAATCTTGTGTTATGGGTACTAGATGACTGATATTGTATAATACAATACATTAAATATTATATAGAGATATCCTTTTTAATTACAAAGAAAACTTACAGGAATTAGACCAGAAAACCTGTAACAAATATCTGCAGTTAGTACAAAAATTTGTACCGAGGCGGGAATCGGACCCGCAACCTCGTGCGTCGCAGGTGGACCTTCGCCTACCGCGCCACAGAGGTCGTCTTACATTGTATACATTAATGATCCTGTCAATCATGTAACCCTATTTCGATTTATAATGGAAAGAATGTGGATAAAAGGTTCCCAGTTTTTCTTCATAACGTTGCCTTCCCGATTTCAAGATATTTAATTAGTGGACTTAAGATTAGAAAAATATTACAAAAAATACAATTAAAGCTGACCATGCTAACATCAAAATGATTTCTGAGATAAAATATCTACTAACATTATTTGTATGTTGCAACCATCAATATCTTCACCAAGTTTGTCGTTATGTTTGTCGATTTGGGTTGCTTGCACCTCAGCTATCGGTAGGTAGTATTTGTATTGCCAACGTTGCACATTTGCTAAAGTGACACATTTGCGGAGTCAATAACGAATGCATCTTTTAATATTGAATCCTTTACGATAATAAGAATCATTGAGATAGTAATGTGTCATCAAAATCGGTCTATCGGTACAAAAAAGACTAAACTTCAGTTCAGCGTTAAAATAGTTAAAGGCGTTTTAACACTCGATCCGGTCGGCTGAATTAATAATCGAACTTCTGATACTACACCAAAAGTTTTGTTGCTTTTCGAAGATCAAAAAGTTATCTTTTTTAACTTTGTAGGCATGTAGTAGGTGTAGAATTACCCTTAGCTTCATAAACATTGCTTAGCCATTAGCCACTAACCTTGAACAACATTACGCTTTGATATGAAGTTGCATTATGCTATGATTCCTTTAGATCAATGTTCGCAGTATCTTTTTTGGCTAGGTCATCAATTTCCTTTCTTACCTTGATTTCCAGACCGTCACGTCATCTGACGGGTAAACGTGATGCATTACCGTGAAAGCGACGACAAAGTGGTTCCATACTTCCATTAGACCATTAGTCGGCTGTCTCCTACCCATTGCTTTGTGCTGTGGAGTGAGAGACAAACGGTGCCATAGTTTCCTGGCAATACAACTCAGTTTTACAATATCGTTGGGAAATTGAAGT
This sequence comes from Eupithecia dodoneata, assembly GCA_947044415.1. Lineage (NCBI taxonomy): Eukaryota > Metazoa > Arthropoda > Insecta > Lepidoptera > Geometridae > Eupithecia > Eupithecia dodoneata. The sequence continues at coordinate 8,024,529 of OX345665.1, forward strand.
GTTTATTTGTGTTGCTTATTTTTAACCGACGATGAAACGAAAAACAATAGTGTTGGAGGTTCTATGTTCGCCTGTATGAATTTTTTTGTATGTTCGTCGATTTTTACATCAATTATGGACCGTTTTACATTGAACATTCAATTCCCGAGGGAAAAGTATTTGTCCCGACAAACTTAAAAACTGTGTACCTAAATACCAAGGAATTTAAAGTTTGTTATTTATTTAATGTTCATCAATTTATAAAGGATGCAGATTTTAGCTACAGAAATTAAAAACATTTTTGCTTTGACTGAAAATAATCTCTTAAATAACAAACGTCCTTCAAGTCTAAGCAATATAAATAAAAATAAATAAAATAATGCTGGACAATTTACACAGCATTATCTAGCCCCATGGTAAGCAGAGCTTGTGTACTAGATAACTGATATACATAGAAAACGACCAGAACACCCGAAACAAATATCTGCAGATCGTACACACATTTGTTCCGAGGCGGGAATCGAACCCGCAACCTCCTGCGTCGCAGGCGGACCTTCGCCCACAGCGCCACATCGGTCGTCGATATTACTTTGTTTTCCATGTGAAAAAACGCTGTCAAGATTTCATAAATCAGGTTTTGTAATTATTTATACGTGAACTTATCAAGGGATCGAAGAGAAACACACAACCCTTCTAGACATCAATCTTTTTGAATCTAAATTACACAATAAGCAAATCCTTCAAGAATACACCACTACCTTTTATCAAAATCAAAGCTGCCCACTTGATTACTTGATCATATACCTTGATGAAACTGCCCTATAATATTATGGATAATAATAGGACGATTTGTCTCAAATAAGAGGACGTCATCTGCAGATATGCAAATGCAATTGATTTCTCATCCGTTTGAGGATGTGCTGTGACGGTTACAAGCGAGACAATCGTAGCTACTTCCTATCATTTAGGATATTGGCCGTGAGAAAATGTATTTGGTTTCCATTTAATAATTATTGTCAATTGTCCCCAAGAACCACCGTTAAGCGTTACCGATAAGAAAGGAAAACAAAATTTCCTTATAAAGATTTCAGCACTGGTTTTACAGTGCTGAAAACAAGATACGGCTATTGGTACTGTACTGTACTGTACCCTAATATTTTTCACAGACTTTTTCTTCTGAGCCAGCAGGGTCCAAAAATACGATTACAATAAAGTGAATTATGACAAAACAATTACGACTCAAAGTCTCTCAAATTCATCGTAAAGCACCTACGTAGTAAGCCTTTCAATAGTTCCTACATATATTTCCCTGGATGAGGGAAAAATCAAGGCAAAATTAAGATAGCCAAACAGAATGCATAATCCATTATCCAAGGAATCTCTATCTAGCACCAAAAAGATCCCAAGTGCAAAAGAAATGGATAAATGAATCGTGACTTGTGTTCATAAGTATCCCAGTGGGAGGCCCAACAGTCCCGGAAACGGCGCCTGATTGGCGCTACGAATATTTTAGGAGTCTTCCAAAATCTCCAAGGATTCCTTTATTCATTTTGTGTTAATTCAATTTGTCTTGAAATGTTATTTGAAACATAAAGCAGTGGCCGGTGGATTTGCTATTAGTTTATTAGTAGACTCGTTAATACTCAACAAAAAACGTGTATAATAGAAAAAATACAATTAAGTTATACAATTCTAATATAATGTACAAAATATGGCGAACCCTTTTTCACTTTTTTATCGCAAAAATCTCGCAAAGCAAAAGCAAAAAATCGATAAAATGATGGCCTTAAATGATTTGAATTCCGTCCACATTTTACACTCTCAAAAAATATTCACTATCAATTTATCCGTCGGACAATTTTATCATAGTTTTTCGAGTTGACACAGTTTTTTTGTAGTAACGCGCAACCGAAAAAAGATCGTCAGCTTTATTTCAACATCATCATCAGCCTATATTAGTCCACTGCTGGACATAGGCCCAATGAGCGCCCTGTCTTCAGCTTGACGCATCCAACATCAACCTGCAGTCTTTCGCAGGTCGTCATTCCACCTGGTCGGAGCGCGTCCTACACTACGTTTACCGAGTATTTATTATATTTATTCTTATTTTATTTCAACTATTTTATTCATATTTCAACAATCGCACAGAAAGTATACGCTGCAAAATAAGAAAAAAACTCGTTCAAACGCTGGCATTTCCTTTGAAACAAAGAGCCCAAGTAGATGAAATAAAATTTAAAAAATATCCGTGTCAAGGCGCTTCCATGGATTTGCCAAAAAGCCAAATCTGTAGTCCGTAACTAACGGTACTATTTTGTTTTAAAGAACTGTTATTGTTGCTCAAAATAGGCCAGGGTTTGGCCTACTTGGCTGCAAAATAAAATTGGCATCAAAGCAAAAAACTCCCAAGTCCAACACATCCTGTAAAATTAGGCATCTATGGTATCCAATTCATTGATGTACGTAAGCTTGGGTAAAGTAAGGCATTTTTGTCAATTTTCTTTTCTGATTTGATTTACCATTCCGCTATTATGAGAAATACTCATGAGGTTGAACCACCTCATGAGTATGTCTCATAATAGCTTTCACCAAATTCACCCTTTTTGTTCAAAGTTTTTGTATAATATCAAAATAATAATGTAGGAAAGGTATCCAATTAACAGTTTTCAGAGGAAACTCTGGACAGGACTGCTAGCATTGCCGGCCACTTGGTTTACATATAACACCACGCGATGATTAAAAATGTCTTTGTCATTTTGTAAAGTTTTAATGAGGTTCTGCTGTGGTTCTTAGCAGTACAAGGTTTGCTTAAAATGGGTCGCAATGGTGGTTGTAAAGTAAACTAACGACGTCTAATGAGTAATTTTCACATTCGGGAACTTGGTAAAGATAATAGCGAATTTCATGGCATAATTATGAAGGGTAGTTAGTATAATTATACTCGTTGCAAAGTTATAGATGCTCATAAAAAATATTAGAAGAGGATACACAATGACCTATATTATAACCTGTTGCAAACGAACAGATTTTTTTTGTTTGATGTACGTAAACTGGAGTCCCGTTAAAAATTAATTAGTAAACAAGTAAATTATTGAGGCATACCTTATGATGAAAAAATCAAAAACTTACAAAACGTGCAATTGCCTAAATTGAATCTTTACCGAGCTAGCCTATGTCTAAAACCATAGAGTCGCATTGATTGTATTTGTACGGTTCAACTTGTCACTTAGTACATATTCAAAAGCAAGAAGAACTTAGCAGTTTAAAGTTTTCGTTTTAGTCGCTAACGTGGTCATGATCTAGGAAGAGATTACCATAGAGTTGTGCTGGATGGCCGATAGGGAGCAAAGTTAGTCGTTTGGAACCTAAGTCTTTATTTACGGCCAACTGATGTTGTTTGTGAATTGCATTGTGGCATTTTGTAGATTGGTATTTATCTGCTTGACTAGCATAAGCACACGAACCTTTTTTGTGTTTATTCTAAACTAGCTACGCCCCGCTGCTTCACCCACGTGGAGAATCACTCTATCTGTTTAAAAAACCACGTCACAATCCGTTACGTAGTTTTAAAGATCTAAGCATATATAGGGACAGACAGACAGCGGGAAGCGACTTTGTTTTATACTATGTAGTGATAGTGGTTACAAAGTCAGACTCATAATTAAAATGATGGATTTGTTACTTGTCCATGTTGAAAATTCTAAAAGTATCGGTCTGTAATTTGACTTACCTTCTTATAACTAGGTCTGACTTAAGCTACATAAATAGTAGGATACTTACTATTATCAGGTAAAATTACTGCGAAGCCGCGGACAGAAGCTAGTGATATATAAAGACCGAAGTCGACTCTCAATTACTCTGACTTTTCTTTATGAAAATTGAGGAGCGTACTTCCTATCCGGGACTTTTTATTATGCCATTTGTACGATTACTTCTCATTTTGTTGTTTTCGCCCTACTCGTGTCTGGGTATTGTTTAACAAAGAATACTTTATGAACTCGTAGATAAGTAGGTAGGCAATTCCCTAATTTTATGGATTATTAAGTTGATCTTAAAATGAACGCATAAAACGACCTCCATGGCGCAGCGGGCGACGGACCGACGCAGGAGGTTTCAGGTTCCATTCCTCGGGACAAATGTTTGTACGATCTGCAGATATTTGTTCAGGGTATTCTGGGTGTTTTCGAGGTATAATAAAAAAACTAAGTATATAATTTTAAACGTATTCAGTATATCAGTTGACTAGTAAGTACCCATAACACAAGTTCTGCTCAGTTGGGGCTAGATGATGCTGTGTGAATTGTCCAGCTTTATTTATTATTTTATTTATAAAAAAGTAAATAAGGATATTATTTTTATCAAGTTTCAAAAGAATCTTGAAACTAGAGAATAATTTGCTTTACTTCTATAATTATACTATAGCTGCGCCCCGCGACTACGCCCACATAGAAATCTATGTGTCAAATGTTATAAACCATTTGACATATAGATTTCTACGTACCTTCCTCTTGAATCACTCTATTTATAAAAAACCCGCATTATAATCCGCTGCCTAGTTTTAAAGATCTGAGCATACAAAGAGACAGACAGACAACGGGAAGCGACTTTGTTTTATACTAAGTAGTGATGATTTTTTTAGAAGAAAGTAGGTCATGGGGCGCATTTTGTCTGTTATTCGTATATTATGGTGGTCTCTCTTGCAGATCGTTGACCACCCTTGGTGAGCAAAAGCAGGAAAACGGCAAATTTATTTATTTCGGCGGTGTATTGGTCAGTTAGACATTATATCTGAATGGAATAAGAACAGTTAGATTTACTATAGATAAAGCTGTGACAGGATTTGACGAGAAAAAGTAGTTCGTTTTATATTTGGAGATTGTGGATATCTGTGACCACCAGTCCTCACCACACTCAAGAAACCAATGGCTACCTATGCAATACTTCATCATCAACCTATAATAGTCCACTGCTGGACATAAGCCACCACTATTGAGCGCCATAGCGCCCTGTCTTCAGCTTGCCACATCAAGCCTGCAGTATTTTGCAAGTCATCATCCCACCTAGCTGGAGGGCGTCATACACTACGTTTGCTGAGTCGCGGTTTCTACTCAACCAGCGGTTAATGCAACATTTGGGTTTCTATTATTTCAAATGCGATAGCAGATATAATATCGATGGTAATTCAATTGTTTGTTATACAAAAGAATGGAAGTTCCATCGCTAAAAAAGTAACAATAGTAAAACCGAAAAAACATCAAACAGAAGCAAACACTAATGAAAAAGGAAGGGCTCAGCATCCTTTTAAATCATTCGCAACATCACCATCGAGAAGTTTTATCGCTCCCCGCAAAGCAATAACAGCAGAGTATAAAAATAAACAAAATAGCTAGATAAAATAAACAAAACACAAAAGCTGGAGTATTATCTCTCGAAATAAAAATAATACTAAGCTGAATCGGGAAGACGGTAATAATTGGGACAATAGTAGCTAAATGTCCTTTTATAGGCCAATGTTTACGGCTCACATAAAAATGAAACGACCGAATTATTTCGCGATTATTCGAAAATCGTTCATCGTATTTGAACATTTTGAACGTATTTTACGATGCGCGATTGAAAAACCGTTTTATTTAAAACTTTTGCAGGCCTAGAATGTTATTTTGTTTAATTTATTCTTATTGCCATTTTGTAGATCCATATTAACTTATTTATTTATTTCAAGGAAAGATACAGCTACAGATTAAAGACATGTTAAAGAAGTAACATTAACTTATCAACAGAAAAGCTTATATTTATGTCCTTTACGGCTAAACAACAGAGTGAATATTAAAAACGCTATGCAATATGCTCACGCAAGAGAAAACCTATGACTTCTACCAGTGTTTAGTTCACATGACTTCTTGTTGAAGTGTTGTAGATTTGTAGATAGTCACTTTATTTTCACACTTGTATCGATGTTCTTTATCCCCCAAGACCTCTCAAGTGGGGACAATCTATTGAAAGCCGAAGAAAATTCAATAAGAAATAGTGAGGTCGCAGGGTGCTATCCTTGTAAAGGTATTTTTCACTTCTCTTGTTAAAAAAGTGTGTCAATATAACGAAGCTGGTTGAGTACACGCCTGGTTTATTTTCCTACAAATTGACCAGAAGGTTTGGCGCTCACAGGGGGAGGCCTATGTCCAGCAGTGGACTGCTATAGGCTGATGATGATGATGATGAATTGAAGATGCTGTTATTTAATTGAAAATGTCATCAAGCTAAAATTAAGTTAATAATATATAAATGAATCATAATCATCATCATCAGCCTATAGCAGTCCACTGCTGGACATAGGCCTCCCCAATGAGCGCCAGTGCGTCCGTTGAACGTAGCCAGGGAATTAATAAATAAAATTTACTTATTATTAAATAAATGTATTACTATATAATAGGTCTTCTCATCCTCCCTCGCTACGTTCAGGAGTATAACAACCTCGTATACAATGGGGTGGTTTAGTCCCTTTCAAAAAATATACTATGATTGTGGTAAGAAACTGATATTATTTGATTTCACACTGACTTACCACTATACACGTAAACCTATTTAGTAGGTACTAAAATGGCACGAAGCCAAGTCATAGCTTTACCTTTGGAGCAAAAAATCTAAAATACTAGACTGGGACTTTGCAGTTTACGGAATTATCTTTTAGCGTAGTTAGGAAAAATACGATAAATGCTTGCGCTTGTTAGCTAAACCGAAAACCGTGAAAATTAAACGATTCTGTGATAAATAAAGAAGGTACTTTACGGGCAATAAAGTTTTAAAATTGCTTAATAATTCTAGATACACCAACATTTTCCAACCGAATTCATAATTTATATTTTTACAATAGAGAGTTGCCCTATGGCATATAGTTATTCTATGCTTAGGGTAAGACTCAGTAGCTTATTATTTGACTAATAATAAATACCGGGATTGTTTGTCTCGCGACTATGAATAAAACAGTACCTAAAAGTTAGGCCTCTATTGAAAAATAAATGTTTTTTTTATTTACAAAACTAGGACAATGATATATAGGAATTACATTTCAGGTAAGGATCGGTTTCTGGAATTTCATCTTAGTGCTGCAGAAGTTTTAGTGCACACCAAATATATTTGTAATAAAATAGCTTAGCTATCAAGAATCTTTGCCTACTCAAGCAAATTAATATCCTATTTCAGAAAGGCATAAGCCGAAAATCCTGTACCAGCTTGGCCGTCTGCCCATTAAGATTATGACGTCTTCGGTGACTAACGACCTCGCTCGATAACTTTAAGCAGTTTAAGCCAACCCACAATGGTGAATGGAGGTAGATTTATTCCTTAGGGACCAAATTTAATGCTGTTAGCAAGCATCAGCTGCAAAATCTATGTTTTGGAGCGAAAACATATTGAATGTGCCATGACAAAAGCAGCGTGTAAGCCTACTGAAATATCAGGAAAATAGGTAGGTTACAAAAAAAAAAACGTTTCAAATACCCGTTTATTAATACTTAGGTTAATAATGATTTGTGTTTGTATTTATTCATAACAATAACATCCATTCTTAATTTTGACGACTGTATTCATTGTTCAAAGCACTGTAAGATTTGAAAGCTCTTCCCAGAATTAGATTAGATACTGTATCCGAAGTCCAGGCTCGTAAAAAACCTAAGATATATCTGTCCCAAGTGGAAGCCCCCAATAGGATCTGCGAGATTTAAGAGATGCTCATCCATTTCGTACATAAAATATTATGACAAATTGTTCTTCGTTGTACTCGTAGCACTCCGTTTGGCGAGTTATTAACTGACAGAAGTTGGAAGTACACTCGACGATAATAAATTGAGTCAACTTTATTGTTAGTTTACAATGTGCTCTCTTCTTTGTCGTTGTCTTCATTGCTGAAGGTCGTGCCCGTCCTGGAAGGCTTTCACGGTGACGCTGATGAACCGCTTCCACACCACTCTTCGGCCTGTCTCAGGGCTGCAGGCAAAGTGAGTCCCGTTGTAGCCTTAATTTGATCAGACCAGCGGGTTGGTGACCGTCCTCTTGGTCTACAGGGTGTTCGGCAAACCTTATGCCACATGGTAAATGTGGGTAGGTGGAGACAAGTCCAATAGCTTGGCGGATTTGTAAATCCTGAAGCCGTTCATTACTAAGATTTTTAGGTTTAAAAAAAACTATTTAGTGCTGTAATTTTTTCAGGATATTCAAAATGGCAGACTTTTAGAATAAACGCTTATTTTGTTATGTCTTTTATGTAGTTTTGACACATGTGGCATTGGAATGGCCATGAACTAGAAAAGTTTTCTGTGAATTGAAAGATCAGATACATACGAGTATGTACATATTAAGCTAATTTTATTTTCTATCTCACACGAACATTTGCAATAGGAAACATCATAGCGGATTGTGGAAAGAGAACGCAGACAGGCATTTATGTAATGTATTGTCGCGTATTATTTTATTCAGTCTATTGGAAAAGAAATTACTAAGGTACCTATGTTTACTTTTCAGACAGCTTATGTAAATGAGCAAAAAGCTTTTTGTTGCTTAAATATTCTTTTCAAAGTCGCTAAAGGTTGAAGTTCCTAAACTCAGTATTCTTCTTGCAACCCAATAAATGTTCTAAAGCGATACTGAGGCATAGTTTAAATAGCAGTTGGTATAGCTGGCAACCCAGACACGTCGTCGCCTAATGTAACATTAACTTTAGGGAAGAATTTTCCCAAAGGGCGTAACGACTGCGTTGCAAGGATTTTTATTAGGTTGTTATCGAGATAATTTAGGATCCATGTTGACATTTTCTTTAAAAAATGTTGGAGTGTTTTCTATCGGTGCTTAATATTATTTTGTATAAAAAAGCAAGTAGTAGAATCAGATTCTTACTTGATATATCAATTCATTGCGAAATAATATCACGTTTATTTATTTATGTATGCGAGATGGTATTAAAAAATGTATCTAATTATTGAATTTCTTCCTCTAAGCACCAATCTTTATTATTATTGAATCACTATCATATAATATTTGTTATCAATTATTTATTGAAGTGCCACCGTCTTTATTGTTCGTTCATGTCCAGTCCATCCCAAGGTTGCCTGGAAGAGATCGCTCTCAGCGATAAGGCCGCCCTTTATACCTTTATTCTAAGTTTTTATCTCTGTATTATTTTCTGTTTTGTGTGGTGTAATAAAGTGTTATCTATCTATCTATCTATAATTTTTTCAATCCAACGATCCTATCCATCCACGGTTGTCTGGTAGAAATCGCTCTTGAGCGATAAAACCGCCAAATTGTCACATATCTTGTATTATTCTTTTTTATCTTGTTTGTTTTATTTTTAAGTGTGCATTAAAAGTATTTTCTGTCTATCTATCTATCTAGATAACTATCTTCTGCCCGCATTTTTGTACGTGTTTTTTTTTAGCAAACATAAACTTATTATTTCAGCATGATCCTTTCAGTAGTTTTGGCGTTTGGGTTCAAACATCCCACAACGGTACAAACTTTCGCTTTAATAATATTAGTAGGATTATAATTATAACGACTTATATTTACGATATTAGAATACCGTTAAATGTTTATTAAACTGTGAAATCCAAGCTTAAATAACCCTTTCAGTCTCATGCTTTCATTTAGGTAATGTAAACCTGAATTTAAAGTCAATGAAACCACTGTGCTTTAGAGGAGAGGACTTTGTTAAATATTCAGTACACAGAATAAATTAAATTGTAGGTTAGAACATAGCTGATTTCACTCAGTAGATAACTTTTAGAGTGATCATAATCTAGAAGAACCACACTGAGCCTTCCAAGTTTGTAATTTTGGTCACAATTTAATTTTGAACAGCGACAAAAAGTTTTCCCCAACGTCTAACGTATGTTACGCATGGCTATTCCCATAGTCTCACTCGAGACGAAGCCCACGTATTAAGTAAATTACGATTCTCTCACAGCAAGTTGATTGCCTATGGCACAGATATGATAACATTACTAGGGTTATCAGTATCTGAAATGCCAAAAAGTGATTCATACTAGCTAACCGGGTACATACCTAAGTGGAAAAATGGATAAGAAATAACGGTGAGGGGGAAAAATGGCATTGTTTTTTTATTATCATCCTAGTTACCCCTTCAAGAGGGATTTATCAAGGTGGAAAACTGAAATAAGCCCAAGGAAGCATATAATTATGAATATAGTAAGAGTAATCTTGGTGTAGTGGTCGGCGGAGAGGTTTGATAAAGTTACATTATTATTATATAAATTATGGGGTACTGAAGAGGTCCCAGAGGCAAGGATGTTTCCGTGCCAGTGAATGCCCAAGATCTGGCGTGACTGAAGGTTGTTTTGGGTCAAGTGTTAGACTCACTCACATAAACTTACAAAGAGGCCCGAACCTTTCGGAGTTTCGCACTGATTTTCTGCGATTTTGTTGGCGGAAAGAATATTTAACGACCATTTCAATATTTAAGTAGTTGCAGTATTTGAACCTTTACACATAATTTTAATTACTTTACGCAATTCGTGCTTTTACAGTAACACATAGACGTGCTTACACTTATCAAGTACGTTTCAGATGATATAATTATTATGATATAAACACCTTATATCCAAAGTGTTTTTTGTTTCAGATTGCAACAGCAAAATGCAGAACCATACTCGCAAAAAAATTATAGACCTCGTACAGTTTGAACGCTGAATTCAAAAACCACTCAAACAGTTCTTATGATACGATCCTGGGTTACTTTGCTACATAAATGAACTCTAGCAAGAGTCAGATAACTCTTAACAGTTCGGCATACGCCCATGCCATATGACTTTTTATATCCCTCTAGCAAATATTAGTTAAATGTCTTATTCAAGAGACGCCTGTGCTGCGATCAGCAGTCGACTATGTTTGACTCGACCAAGGGTGCATTGCTAGTTGCGCCCTTTTTGTCCAACAGCTCATGTTGGTCGAACGGAAAGGGCTGGCCAACGACCTTTCCCGCTCCAGCTGATATTCTGAAAGCGTTTTTTATATTTGTGCTGTCTACGGCAATTGTGTTCGGGAATTTGGTGCTGATCTGTGTACTGAATAATCGGAGATACATCAAGTATATTGATAACCAGGTAACGATATTATTATAATTTTTATGGATAAGAAATAAGCTAAAAAATCAAACATATAAAAAAAAAGTTATATTTGCAAAGAATTATTTAAGAAATATCTCACAGAAAGACCTCGTAAACCTTAGCTTACAAAACAACTTGATGACGGATGGACATTACGAACCCAAAACATATCCGCAAATTCATCCAAGCTATTTCATGATTACATGTCATATTTTTAACTGGCTATCCTTAAGAAGAAGGCTCATAATATTTCAATCACACAAGTTTTCAAACTTTATATAAACTTCGTCGCCCTCCAAGATGTTTAAAGTAAACTAATTTCAACTTAAAACACTATTCATTTGGTAAACTTATGTAAGTAAGTAGGTAATACGTTTCTTGTCACACGACCATGCAGCAAGTTCGGTGTGTGACGAAACCAATACTGTGTCAAAGAGAGTAAACCAGTTTCAAGTACCCATCGTTTGAGTAAGTCTCAAGCGATAGGTAATTAAAACTGGTTCTAACACCTAATTGATTGGCCACTAACTAAAGCCATCGGAAACTAAAGCATGTACGTCATGCAGGCTAAATTCTAAGCTGTTTTTAGTATGATCATCTACCCTATTCATACTACCCAATTCGTTCATCTAACTAACGGGTAGGGTAGGAAGTACGCCGGCGGGTAATGCTAACATAATTAATCATAATGCAGAGTTGAGAGCAGCTAAGCTATATTAATGTCAAAATTTTAAAGTCACGAAGAGAAGATTTAAATTCTCTTTCATGTGAAGATTTAATGTGATGATTACAGCCAAGGTACCTCCTGACGTCACTGGCCCTGAACGATCTATTCTCTGGACTTCTCATTGCACCGGTTGCTTTGCTGCCTGCGCTTTACAAGTGCTGGCCCTACGGAGAGATATTTTGTCAGATTCAGGTAAGGACTTCAGAGAACTTTCGTTAATTGTTAACATATTAAAGATACGTTACAGCAACCGTGATCACGATCGCTGTAGCGCGATGGAAACGTAGGATAAAATAAAATAAAAGGTACGCGATTAGTATCCGATAAATTAATCTTTAATATGATATTTTATAAGATCTCAATTCACTTAATCAAAATTTAACATAAGTATTCAAAAGATTTTATAGCGTGTTTATCTGTACCTACTGCTTCGCTAATTACAACTTAGTATTCGACAGGTCTCGAAAGAGACTATGCATTTGCTCCCTTGGAGATGAGTCACTAGGTCCGTGGGGTAACGAGAAAAATATATGAGCGTCTGTTCGAAACGACGCGTGACCGAGAGTACAAATACAAATACAAAATGTTATTATCATTCTCTTAAGGTTAATTTACATTGTTCAGTGTTCGAAACCTCCTTTTTCATCATCATCATCATCAGCCTATAGTAGTCCACTGCTGGACATAGGCCTCCCCCAATGAGCGCCATAGCGCCCTGTCTTCAGCTTGCCGCATCCAGCATCTACCTGCAGTCTTTCGCAGGTCGTCATCCCACCTGGTCGGAGGGCGTCCTACACTACGTTTGCCGAGTCGTGGTCTCCACTCAAGAACACGTATAAGTCCCTCCTTTTTAGTATAGGTGTATTTTAGGAGGTAACGCTCTTCCTTAACATACATTATGAGTTTATATTATTATTACTAAAACATTTCATCGCTAAGGTAGTGTAGGTAAGGAGAGTTGTATTGGTATTGATATGGATCAGTGTTTGCAACAGTCTGCAGTTAGCTCAATTGATTCAATTTGTAAATACTAGTTTTTATTTGTTAAAATGTTAACTAAGTATTCTGTTATATTCACATAATTAGGAAGGTAATTAAACAAAAGAAAGCTGCTACAGTCTAGAATCTTTTGATGAATTCGTAAAAACATTTGAAAACATGAGGTTTGAACTTTTTGAATGACATCAAGTAAGTTGTTAGATCATGTTTCAAGTAAAGCGCCAACTTCTAACTTTGTTTAACGAGACACTGCGGAAAATGAGGAAAGTTTCTTGGAAAAAAAGTTCTCGAATCGAGAGGTTAAATTAAAAATATAATTGAACTGAGCTATAAATATTCAAAGGAATACTTTTCAAAAATCGTAATTAGAAATTGCTGAGAGACGGCAAAATAAGAGTAAAACTTTATTTAATCTAGCTTATTTCCGTGAAGGTTTGAAAGCCGGAGTAAAGTTTCCTAAGTTTTAACCGGAAATAAAAACCTGGACTTATCTTATCGAAACTTATCTAAAATGTCATATGGTTAAAATATCTGAAGTATTCGTATAGTAAATTCAAATTAGTGCAGAGTTTAGTCATTAAAACAGCATAAAACTGAAATAATGGCAAACACACAGCCCCTTGTTATCAAACAATTTTGCATCATCGCGCATCGTGGCGTAAAGAAAACCAAAGCATTACAGAACAATTTCGCGTTGAAAGGAGCAATTATTTTTGACGTCCCCCGAAGCGAACAATGAAATAACCAAACGCTCGCTTCTACAGCTATACAGGGTGTTTGTAAACTGGCTAATGGCTTGCGATGACCTAGCACTAACTAGAGTTTAGGTTACGCAAGACATCGTTATTTTGTCAGCTTTTGTCCTGTTCAAGGTTGATAAAGTTTGTAGACAAAGTTTTTAAATTAATTATGGCAGCTCAATGTACTTAGCTCTTGCTTTAGTGACGGGTAACTTCAACTAAAAGATCTATCGTATAGCTAAATTGTAGTGTCGTCAAGCTCCTGAGCTATATGCAATGCAATTGTATGTATTCGTAATTGAATGCGTTTATTGATCCAGTCCTTGTGATAGACACTTTTCAAAACGGTTTGTAGTTGATATTTCAACTGGCGTTCAAGTGAGTGCTGCCAATATTCGATTCCACTATCGCACTTCTAAATCTACTTTACAGGATACAAAACTTGCGAAATTCAACTCTATAGCCCGCAGTGGGTTGGTGGTGTTAAGTCCATAGCCCCGCTAACTAATTCTATCAGGATAATTTGGAATTGAATTAACGCCAAGTTTGTTCCAGGCATTATTGAGGGGTGCCGTGAGTCAGCAGAGTGCCGTGATACTAGTCTGTATGGCGATTGATAGATATTTATATCTGCTACATCCAAGCACTTATCATAAGCACTCTAGTAAGAAGGTAAGAAAATTCTGTCAAATGTATTGTAAAATAACTTAACTTGGTAAATGTGCAATACAGTATAAAAGGCTTACCAAGGATTTTCGGTTCGGATTAGGAGTTATTATTGTGGGTAAGCAAAGTCATAGGAACTTAGATCACGATGCTCTGAATCTCATAGAGAATTTTGTTAATACCAAATAAAAACTTAGTTCTTATTTTTGTCACAATTCCTCCATTTTCCAGATGAAACACAATGTTGATCTCATGAAAAGCATTTCTGAGCATTTCTTTCACAGGCCCATAATCCTAATGTATAGTAATAAAGTCCAAAGGATAACTCTACTTCTTTGTGCCTTAGTACGTATGATTAAGTCAATAACTGATTTCAAGAATGCGAATCACAAAATCGTATAATAAACTTTTGTGGTTCATTTTAACATCAGGGGGCTGTTTTGGCCAAGAACTTATTGTTTGTAATGGAGTCTATAGATATGTAGATGTGTATAAGTCGGTGAGACAGCCCAGTGGGTTGGTGCAACTGCTCAGTTTATGAATATTATAGGCTAGAGATTTTACAAATGACAAGAATGTAGACAAATAACCAGAGATAAATATATACATTTTAGAATTTTTAATATTTTATTGAGCCGATTTACTGATACTTTGTTTCTATTATTATAATTTTTTTAATATAATTGACATGTGTACTGTGTTTATTTTTGATTTTATAGTGTTCTTTTTTAGTTTATTATAATTAAGTTGTTAAAAATGCATGTAAATCAATAATTGCACGCCCATAAAGGGCAAATTACATTGACACTGTATTATTTCATGAACCATCTTCTCACATGTAATTATGCAATAAATATACTTTTACTTTTTACTTTACTTTAGGCAGACGACAGTGTTTTGTTTAGTCTAGAGTTTTGTTTCCATTAGAGTAAAGTAAAATAAAGTATTTATTATTGCGTGAAATACGATACAAAGATGTCTTAGACTGGTGTTTTAAACTCCCTGTAGACTCCATAAAATAATATAATAGAAACAATAAAAAAAATATTAAACCACCTCGGAATCATTCTCCATACAATAGCGAAATAATTTTCCGAATCGGTTCATGATTGACGGAGAAACCGACGAACATACAAAAAACATACACTCCTCATCTTTTTTTTTTGTTTCGTCGGTTGAAAATAAAAAAGCAGATAGAATATTTTTTTTGTTGGATCCAATTTTGTTGGTAGAACACTACAATGGCTGGCCCGATTTTGTTGATAAACGAACATATCCCTAATGCTGTGATTATAACTCTTATTGATGTTTTCTAGGGCTGTGTGTTAGTTATCAGCATTACTTGGATACTATCAGTCTCACTCTTCGCGATCATGGTTCTCCCGAGGTCTGGCTACTACTTCAACTCCGCCGGATTGATGGCTTGCGATGTCTTTCACAGCAGGGTTGCTTTCAGGTTTGTATCAGAGAGCAAAATATAGCCATACAATATACAAATATAGCCATGATTGATTAGTCCAAGTAAAAATTAAATGTTATCATCATCATCATCAGCCTATAGTAGTCCACTGCTGGACATAGGCCTCCCCCAATGAGCGCCATAGCGTTCATTTACGTTTCATCAGAATATGAATTAGAATAACCTCACAGTTTGTAGCATGAAATATTCCCTTTTCAGTCTTGTTCCAGAAATCGTTTCAGGCTTTTCGGATCTATAACCGCTTTGTCCCACAGAATACTTGCCTGCTGCTCGTACTACTTCCCGACTACAATGGCGTTGATGTACTGCTACGGGTCAGGGTTCCACATCAGCAAGACGAGGGGCAAGTGTGAGACGGAACCGGTCAGGCCGAATGGGGTGCCACTACCGTGCTCCAAGTCACCGCATGGAGACGAAATTGTGGTAATCACCCAAATATTATAAATGCGAAAGTTTGTGATGGTGAGATGGATGGATGTTTGTTACTTCTTCTCGCTGAAACTACTGAACAGATCAGGCTGAAATATTGCATAGATCGTTTATGTATAGTGTTTACAATATCTTTATTCATTGCTAGTTTAGAGGACTAGACTAGACGCTCTTAAAATAGCAAAAATAAAAACTAATTTAGTATTAGAGGCACTATCTACCAAAAAAATGTAATATTTTGGCAATCTTTCTATCTTCGTAATAGGCATACATGTTCAAGAGTACCTAAATACCTAATAATTTCTTCACAAGTGTTCGAGTTCATCATGGACGTATTTATTATTTATTCTTGAAAAGATGTGATGTAAATAAAATCAGATATTTAATATTGCTGAGATGTAACAGCAATATGTTGGTAATTTGATTTTTTCGAGCAAATCAAGATTTATGAGAATATGATTTCGGTGGCCCAAGTTTTATATCTCCAATCTTCGATACCTAAGTGTTTTTTCTTAGAATATTAATAGAATCCCTTCCAAAAAACTTATAATTTAAAATTACAAAAGTGACTGTCTGTTTGATTGTTTACTACCTAGCTAAACGGATACTAATAAAATTTATCGAACTTATATTTATTTATATTTTATAATTTTATTTATTTTATTATCAAGATAGAAATACCGCATACAAAGGGATTTAGTCTAAAAAATAACAATTGAAATGAAATGAAATAAAATGAAATATTTGTTCCGGGTGTTCTGGTCGTTTTCTATGTATAATAAAAAATATCTATCTACGCAATGTATTGTATTATGTATGTCTATCAGTTATCTAGTACCCAAAACTCTGCTTACGATGGGGCTAGATAATGCTGTGTGAGTTGCCCAGCAATGGTATTTAGGTATTTATTTATTTAATAATGTCGGAAGTACCAAGCCGAACTCAATGTTTGTGAACATTACTTTATCTAAAATCCTGCCAATTATTTTTGAAATACGACATTTGTATTTTTGTTAGTTGTTTACAAACAATGTAATCTGAGAATGGCTTGAGCATACTAAGTTAATGCCACGGCCTGACGATGGTTACTTAACATTGTTCTTATTAACCTTCCTTGCAAAATAGAAAATCATTAATTATTCTCCTACACTAAGCAGTGTTGATTTTGGCACACTGATGGAATTTTTTTTGCAGATCCAAGCCCCTGTACGACCACACAGCGTGAGCACCTCGAGGACAATGGCAGCGATGTCACTTGGATTCATAGTGATGGTTACCCCGGCAACCATCCAAGAGGTGGTAGCCGCCTGTACTGGTTGCAAGGTAGATATACGGAACTGTTTGGTATAGACTATGATATAGACTGTATGGTAGTGACTGTATGGTAGAGACTGTATGGTAGAGACTGTATGGTAGAGACAGTATGGTAGAGACTGTATGGTAGAGACTGTATGGTAGAGACTGTGATAGCGCATGCACATGTTAGCAGACTCATATGTCTACCCTGGACCCTCATGGGCCTACCCTTGACGCTTATATAGGCCACGGCCGCACTGCTAGGGTTGACGGGTTGCTTCGATGGTAGCATAGCGGTTTGCTTCAATAGCTAGAGTACAAAATCCGAATCTGTCAAGTCTTCGCTATAGCCAGGCGTATTAAACCAATTTAGCTAAACTAAATGCTGGCAGTGCGATAAGATCTGTCAGACGTCTCGAACCCGCAACCTCCTGCATTGCAGGCGGACCTTCGGCCAGTCGCGACACAGAGGTCGTCACATAAAGAGTTACTTTAGTAGTTACCCAAGTATTATTGCTATAATACTTCATTGTTTTTAAGGATCATTTATCTACATAATCTGCTTTCAAGCTAAGCTAAAAAAATCTAACCTTGGCATCGTTCTGCTGATTTTTTTATGTATCTAACGTAAATTTGTTGTTTACTTGGGAGCCCCTGATTGGCGACGACGGTAAATTTAACAAAATGCAATAAAGTAAGCTGGTTTATACAATCTGTCCACAGAATTTTATTAGAAGTAATGAAATCACAACGGACTGTATTTTATTTTACGGTTTGTTTTTATTTTCCTTAGATAAACAAGTCTCTGGTTTACAAGTAGTGGGATACAAAGTATTTTACAAAGGTAGCAATAATTAATATATATCCTAATAAGCATTTTATTGCTGAATAACAAACTTTGTGGATTCTTGTATGTTTGTTTCTTATACGAAAACTACTCTACAGATCGGGCAGTAATTTCATAAACATAGTTCTAGACCTGGATTAAAATGTAGGCCAATTTTTATCTCGAATAAAACGACGCAGGAGAAGACGAGGGGAGTTACAAGTTTTCCTGATGTTTATAAAAAATAATACTAAGCAGAAATTGTAGTTATGAAGTCTTATTACAATACGAACAACAAAGAATATTTACTACATGAGACTGCAAGATCTAAACCAATTATTTTCTAGGTCCCTCCAGCTCTGGATTTTATAGTGACGTGGCTGGCACTGAGTAATAGTTTCTGGAACCCGTTCCTGTATTGGCTGCTCAATAGCCACTTCCGAAGAATAAGCAACGAGCTTCTGCAATACTTTGTGAGTTGGAATGAAGTAAAATAAAATAATACCGTCAAAATCGTCTGTAGATAATTGTTTATTTTATGATTTGGAGGATCGATCTTCGCTTTCAGGTCCAGACTTAGTTATCAAGTTTGAAGACGTTCTCGACGACTCTTCGACGTTCTATTCAGATATTTCTTCCAATTAAGTTTTCGATTATGTTTATTAATGTACCATTTTCTGTTTAGATTTGCTGCCGACGAAAAAAATCATACTCGAGCTACGAAAAGCCAACCGGCTGCTGTAGTTCTCCTGGTACATCTGATGGTCTTCATTCTAAAGGTGAATTTGAAGGCCTCGGAGAAAAATACTGGGGGGAAATACTTGAGAGAACGGTTTCCTCCACGTCTCTACATGCTATCCAAAAAGCATGCCACAGGGATCCTCTCAGATGCAGCGGGTCATTCAAAGGGCACACCAACTGTCATAGTAACTGCAAACGAGATCCAAGATTCTTTGACGGCTATGGACCCACAGAGTATAGACATCTCGATCGATCCGCCTTCCAGATTGAATCAGGATGCTCGAGACAATGTAGACTGAAGAATTCAGATATGTGCCTATTCAGACCAAGCCCCGCCTTAGAATGCGGACGGTCCCGCTCAAACCTCAGCCTGGATGAGGGGAATTTCAACAAAATATGTAACGGGCGGCATCCGGATTTGTGAGAGTACCGAAACTGTCCGGTCTTCGGGCATAGAAGTAATAGCATAGGGATGTACCCCGGGGTTGAACATTTTAACTCGAACATTAAGTGGAAGTTCGATGATTCACCGTGCTTGAACGATGAAATACATACGTTAGAACAAAACCTGGATAGGATACGAAGCCTTAGCCACGAAAAGACGTGTGCTGTTTTCGGTTTGAAAGACAATGATAACTTATTAGAAGTTGAAGTGAATGTGGATGATGACGGTAATGATGAAGATGATCACATGTGTCGTGATATTTGTGAAGATAAAGGTGAATACAATGCGCATAAGTTTTCTCGTACTTCGTCTCTATCTAACCGCGAGCTTGACGTTATCAAAGAAAGTTCTAGAAGCTCAAGTGATACAGAGGTGACTTTGACTCGATGACTCCCGAGGGTGACTTTTGATCGTGCCGTTAACGTTGTTCATTTGGAGGAGTCTCCAGAACATTGTTGTGATCAAAAGTGTCAGGTGAAAAAGACTATGTACTAGCAAATTATAATACCAATTAGGTTAAGTAATTGTGGACCAGTAGCTTTGGGTCTGATTCTTAAAGCATTAATGTTGGAATGCCTGAAATTGATAATGTTTTCCCTTCTCTCTGATATAATAATGGTTTACCCATATAAAATTCATAAGTTAACATTATAAAGATGTCGATGAAATGTGGTCGAACCAAAGAGTTACAATTAAATTCGTAATATAAGTTCCAATAATCCCTAGTCTAATGGTATTTGTACACAAGTCTCAAGCAGATGATGAGTTGTCAATATTAAAGTTCCATTTTGTATTTCGAAACATAAATAAATGTACATAAACCTGTGTTTCCACAAGAAATGGGTACGTATGGAATGCATAACTCAGTTAATATTATGAAAAACTTTGTGTGTACTATTGTAAGGAGAGGTAATATGGTTTAATATGTATGCAAACATTATGATGTCTCTGATTGTAGATAATTATACTATGATGACTCTAAGTAGTAGTATGAATGTAATTTGTATTTAATTTCCATGACTAATATATAAAATAATAAATTACAATTCAATTGAAATTGTTTGTATCGGTAAAGATTTTTTGAAATTGTGTAAGGATCAGTAGATGTATGATATTCATACGCTTTAGCAATTCTATCTACAAATTTAGTTAAATTAGAGGACTCACTAGAATTTAGTTAAATTTCAAAATAAACGGGATAGGTACAGTCTCAGCTAAAATTAAAACTATTTGGCACGGTTGACGTTTTGGTAACATATGTATTTTGTGTTGTAAAGTTGTAAACTAATATTGGCACTAGTTTATTTATGTTATGTGACTTTTAATTTTTTTAAAGATATTAATGTAATGTAATGGCATGTAAAAACTGTGACTGTGCCTAGATGTAGGTGTACAATTAAACGTAGCAATAAATAAAAGTTCACCGAAAATTATTTAAGTAATATCTATAGCGCTTACTAATATTTGAATCTCTATAAACAATATTCATAATTTACTTAATTAACTTTATATATATACTTAACTACTGTAAATATAAGACTGTTTGAAGGAAAAATGAAAATAATCTGAACCGCACAATATTTTTCTTCTATACATATTACGAAGTTTAAATTTATTTTTAAAAGTTGATATGTAATATGTAACTCAGTGTTACTGCAAATAACGAGAGTTGATAAATAATAACTGTTTTTATAAAACTGAGTTTCATTTTATTCCCTCAAAATATTCGAATCGAAAGCTCTTGAAATAACCAATCAAATATTTTTTTTATGATCTGACATTTTATGATCTTCAACTAACCTACACAGTAGGTAGTATACATTTGTAATATACAGTACATGGAATATATCTCCGCTCTGACACATCAGCACGTTTAATGTCGTTGGTGCTTCGTAAAATGTGGTAGTACCAAACCGGCCTTTTTAAGCCGGATCTTTTGTCAATTGACCGGCCATGATTTCACATATATTTAGTTGGTAGAAAGCCTTGTAAAAATATTCAAAAGTTTTCTGTTCAATATCCTATTCATTGGCTTTAATTCAATATTATTATTTAGGGTTTTGGCTCATAATCATGGTATGGCTTTAATTAAAAACACGAAGAGATAGAAAAAAAAATTATGATAATTTTGATTCTATTATTTCATCCTTGTAAAACCAATCTTTCTAAAAAAAATTGCCAGACAGTAGGTATCCAAGTACGTATTGTGTTAGCTCAACTTTAAAATGATTGTAATTTTTTTGCTACAATGACGTATTTCAAAATAACCGGTTGAATACTTCTACCAGCCGTATTCAAGGCACGTTCATCGCAATAAAAACCACGGACTGTCCATAAAAAATGCCATAAACATGATATCTCGCAGATGAGCTAGTTCTGTGTAAAACTGCAATTTTACGATGCAATTTTACACTTTTCCTTTATCTAAATGGGAGTTGGGAGATCGTTTGATATTTTTTTATTAAATGCTACTTTGATACTTTTCTTGAGGTCCATTGAGACAAAAAAAACGCGAATGAAATGATCGATGCCATAACTACTGGCATGGGAATATCTGAAAATAAGAGGTTGTTAAAAAATTGCAAAATGTTAAAAAGAAATAAGGTTGTTCTGTCAATTTGTTTGTAAAAAAAAATTCGACAGGCCAAAAAACGCGGAACATCGGAAGCCAAAAAAATTACAAAAAGTCAGAAAGAACTCTTTCAGGAAGACCTCTTTCTGGCTTGTAGTTAAACGTAGCCTTCTGTTTCATTTCAATAGATTTTTTTTTTAAAGTTGTGTTTTTCGACACCGTGCTACAGGCAAATACCTTTGACACGGTGTTGACATAACACAACTTACTGTTTGCTGCGTTAAGAAAGACCCAGCTATCAGCGTTTGAAGTCAGGCTATGTTTTTCGTTTAATTTTATTTTAAATGGTGATACTGAGGTGAATAGTTGAATGGTGAGCTGGTTCTACAACATTAACATTTTTCTTCGTGCCAGTACCTAGGCGTATTCCTTCCTCGAGTTCCAGAATCCCTTATAATTTCCATTCTGTCCAGCCATTAGTAAGTTCTTCCCATTCATTAGAAGATTCATCTCGATCATAAAACCAGGAACGACTTAGATTGCACAAAGGATGCTATTATCTGGCAGTTAGCGTCTCAAGGGGAATGGAAACGGGATATTACGACCTTTTAGGCAGCATTGGTACAGAAAACCGGTGGAGTAAGTATACTTCTGAATTAGATACTTGAAAATCTGCTTTATAGAAGTACCTTTTCCAGATCTGTAGCAAAGTACTCCGGTGTAAGACCTTTGGCGGCATTTGTATAGAAAACTGGTAGAATCCGGTAGAAGTATTAGTATTAGTAAAGTTTCAAGTAAAATTTTGTACATATTGAAGTAGGTATTATTGCTGATATTTGACATTTCGGTGTTAGATCTCTTGCAGCATTTGTAAAGGAATCCACTATGACCCGTGCAGAACTGAAAAATATACGATACTTAGAATAGAACAGAATAGAAAAAACATTTATTTGGACACAGGTACAAAATACAGGCATAGAACAAACGGCAAATAAAGTAGTTTATCATAGGGGTAAGTGATTATTATTATCGAGCTCTTACGAAAGAGATCTGATATCTGTTTAGAAACCTGTTTTTGTAAATGTGGCCCTGGGAACCGCAGGAATCGATCTATCTCCATCTGCCTGCAACTATATCGAGAAGTTCTTTTAACTCTACAATTGGCTTAAATATGGTTGAAATTTATTTAAGTAATAACTTTATTACTTCATTAATACCTATATTGTAAGTTTTTCTTCAAAATTAGATTACTGTTAAGGTTAATTTTCAAAAGTTATTAATAGTTTAGAAAAATAAAATCGGTGTGATTGAATTTCATTCTGAAACAAAATCTATAAAGCTAAATCATTTTGAGTACCTAATACTTATTTCAAATTAATTGTTTTGGTATTTACCTATATGAAATTACTTCGAAAGAAGACGCATATTTCGTAAGCAACAACTTTTCTTATGAAATAAATTCGGTCTTGCAAGAAAGTATGAACAATAAGAATCTAGTTTTCTAGCACGCCGGACTATAGCTGACCTACTGGAGCTAAATAAATAAGACGTTTATAAATATGAAACGTGCCTTGCATGCTTAAAGTGAGATCCAATTTCACCGTTTGTTAAACTACGTTCAGCTTGAACCGGATCCGATGATCCGGTTCAAGCTGAACGTAGTTCAAATCGCTGAACTGAGTTTATCTTCCGTTGATAGCGTTCAATTACAATGGTGAAAATATAGGTATAATGAGATCAACGTGTCTACGATGTCTACACAATTATTTTAAACAAAAACTAACACTGGACAAGTCATTAATATGGATATTTTCATTGATCCTCCCACTAAACTAAAAAGAATAGTGAGTGGTAGATTTTTTGGTACATCCTCTTTTTGATTATTTTCTTAAGTCGTATAAATATAAATTTCTACCAAAATTGGTAGAAATTTATATTTATATGTGTACAAACTTTTAGATTAAGTATAAGTAGTAGTCGTCCTGTAACTTTGTTTAGCATCAATTTAAGTAGCTTTTTGTGGAAATTTTTAATTAGCCTTCAGTATTAAGTCAGATACCTACTCATTAAGTTAGCTGTTAATTTCCTGAATATTGTTAAAATAAATAAAATAAAAAATAAAATAATATTCTGAAAGATCAGACATAAAGTCATCGAATTAACTATAGCCAGATATTTTTACCGTAGGTTCTATTTTCCGTAACTTTCGCAAGATCAAATCTTTTACAAAACTACTTTAGTACTGTTATATGTTCAGTTCATTACTAAGCCATCTTCCTTACGGAGATGTCATAAAAATGCCACAAAAGAATAGTAAAATAGCGTAGTTTTCAGATAGAGCACCGGGTATTTACTGAAACCTGAAATGATTCTCTTTTGTTTTTCGTTAGCTGGAGGCATACCTTCATTCATTACAAAATTCCATTTTATTTCGTTCAATCGGTATTAGAACGAAATTTCGTACGAAGATAAGCTTCGTACGATATAATTGTTCGATCTGCAAATATTCGTTCCGGATGTTCTGGGTACTAGTTTAATAAATAAATATATCTATGTAATAAATGTAATTAACTAAATCAGTCATCTAGTAGGTACCCATCATAACACAAGCTTTGTTTAGCTTGAAGCTAGATGATGCTGTGTGAATTGTCTAGCATTATTTATTTATTAATACTTGGTTCAATTTATTTTGTAGTAGTTAGCAAGGTAAATAAAAATATATCATTCATTGATTCTTTCATTCACTCATGTGACTGTCAAGCATCGTACATCAGGGTCTGAAACTAGTGCGTTTCTTCCTTCACGAAACTACTTATAAGCAATGCTTATAAGTAGTTATTAAGCATACCTCATACTTAAAGACGCGTTTATGAAACGGTTATACAGCTCAATGAAGCTGGTAATAACCGTGAGGTGTTTATGATCTACTGTTTGTTACGGTCTCGTCCTGAGACATAGCGTGGATGTGCACATGACTGTACGTCGTATCGTCACAGAAATTTTAATAGCGAATGAAAATAACGACGTGAAGACATTCCTCTTATTGTAAGTAACCTAGTTCATTTCTCAGGGATATACAGAATCATAGCAATAATGAAGTAGGTATTTGAACGCTCGTTTTATCGTATTTATAGACAAACCAGAAGCGTTTGTAACCATCACTTATGGTGATTCGTTGTTAATGGCAATTATGTCTGGTTGGACACTTTTCTAACCATCTTCAAGTAATGGAAAATAATTGTAAATTATCCGAGTTATTAAATTATCACGATTGTGAGATATTTTCACCAGAGCTTAGTTTGTTATCTAGCAGGCCACGTGCAGGTTAGGTTGGCTTGGGAGACGAAATGTTGGAGTCCCCCTGACACCTCTCTGGTGACACAACCCGGCGGGTTACTGAAAATTTGGCAGTATTTTGACAACTTGATGACGCGCGACGACGCGATGGCGCGGCGGCGGCGGCCCGCCATCTTTGGTGTTTAAACTCATGTTAGACTCCGTGCAAATTAAGCTAATTTTGACGACTAAATGAATGTGAAAATCGACCTCCGACGACGTTAGATCACATATCTCTTAGATGCTTTACCAAGTAATAATGCATTCCATTCTAAGCTACAGGTAACAGATGCCCCGGACATGTTGTCAAAAAAGTGTCCAACGACGACGATATTGCATGTCCCTTAGCTCGTAAATAACAGAATGCCTTAGCCAAGTAATAAGGCATTCCATTCCAAACTTCAGGGTACTACAGGTAACAGATGCCCCGGATATGTTGTCTTGTAAACAGCACAGCAGCTTTATCTAGCATGACCTATAACAAACACAAACTTGCTCCCAAGACACCATTAACCGACTGGAGACCAATATGGCTGGCCGCCAAGCCAATAACATTTGGGGTGTACAACACTTGCCAACTATGTTGGTACAGGCTGTATGCGTGGGGAGTAAAGTTGTTTAGTTTTGTTCCTGGTCAAGCTTTTGATGGGATTTAGTTGTTGTTAAACACATGGGACTTGCTTCAAATTCAATTTGTGAAATAGTCGACAATCAATTAGCTTATTCTGAAACATAGGTACCTATTGCAAGATGACTGAGTTTCAAAAAAAACTCCGAATAGTTTTGACATCTACTGAATACAAATAATCATATTTGAGCAAAAAAACAGGATGTTGAAGAAAAATTAAGCTATTAAAAATGTAATTCAGTGCCTATGAACTTATCTATGCACGCTCATCTGAACATCGGTGTTCGTAGTACAGAATGACCATAATATTGACAAGAGAATTAAGTCAGCCATAGTTATTCTGTACCATATTTATTCTGTTATTAGATATTGTGACGACATGACGTCACAGCTTGCACAACCAATTTAGCGCTGAACCTACATTTACCTATCTATTGAAAGGTACATAAAGTTCCTAATAATACTGTGATTAGGAAAGCTTCAATCCAATATCATCATATGGTTATCTATTGATCTACTAGGTGTGGCTTCAGCTATATCACTGCTCTGAGTAAAACAACATTGTTTTTCATCCCCACAAGACAAGCTAGCTTCATTTTAAAAGTTTCTGACGTGGATTTCCGACTTGCTTTTGTTCTAGTTGTAAACTCTCGTGTCCGACTGTACGCTATCGAGTTTGACGTGTGAGGCGACTAACGACGTATTGTATGGGCTCGATGTGCTAACGATTATTATAATATTCATCAATATTATCTGAGGATGGAGAGACTATTGAACGAATGGAGTGTGCATTTTTTAAACGCCGCACTGGAAAAACCTTTGCCTGTTCCTCTAGGGATCGCATTTGAATTCTAATGGACTAAGGTTTTTGTTATTATAGTACGTAAGCCCTCGCACTACTCGGCTACTCGGCTAGAGTCGAAGGAAAACCCAAAGATTTTCAACTCGTTGTTTACTTGATGTCGTGGCTCAATGGGCTAGTTATAAAAACTAGATACATAAAGTATCTGATAATGTTAGAGGAATAAGTACAATATAAAAAAAAAATGGGCTAGTTAGAGCGTGTACTGAGGGGAAGGTCGTTGGTTCAAGTCCCATCAAAATATTTTTTTTTGTTTAATTTAATTTCTATTGCACTCTCTCTAGGGACACAGCGATCTACTTTTCTACTCTACAGCTCGGTGCCACGCGGGTTGTCCGATAGACATTAATATTGATGGAAGCTGACAGTTATTTGTCAATTTGTCGGCGAGCTGTGGGCGTCTTTGCTGTGCGACTATTTGAAACGAACTTCCACAGTGCTGACTAGGAGCATACAGTAAGCAGAGCTTAACAGAAAAGTTTAAAATTCCTGGCCATACAGAATCACTCCACAAACTACGTCACAAAAGCACTAAGTCCTCAGGTGGAAGGGGTCCTAGAGGCCTTGGTATTCTTGCTACAAAGTCAAGATCACAATTACATACAGTCTTTGGTACAAGTCTTACACAGCTTAAATGAAATTTAAAAGCAAAGAAACCGACTCGCATTACTGCAGAATGTGTACGAATAGGTATACACTTTCTGCAGTAATTCGAGTCGGTACATTAGGATGCACTCTTACCAATTCTACAGACTTGTTCATAAATAATGAATACTCACCTAGGAATATTTCAAAAATGCTCCCGTCGGTACTCTTTACACATACGTATATTATTTATAAACTACAATCTGCCCGCGGCTTCGCACGCTTTTTTTCTATAGAATCTATTTTGTTTACCTGGGAATTGATTTAAGATAAAAAAACAGCCTTAGTTTTATTCCAGGCCCGGAAATACCTATATACAGCATTTCTAGATGGATGTTTGCTACTTAATCACGCCAAAACTACTGCACGGATTGGGCTGAAATTGCATAAAAAGCCTGGAATCAAACATTGGCTACTTTTTATCCCATAAAATAGTTCCCATGAGATAGAAATAACCTTTAAAAATTTCCATATTACAGGGTACATGTACCTACCTCTAAGCTCATAAAAAAACTTACGCCAAAGTCATTTAAAACGGGATATTTACCTACCATGATTAGATTTTTCCAATATTTCGGTTGTTTCATGCCCTATGATCACGGAATAACTGAAGGCACTACAAGTTCGTTTTCATGAGCAGATATACCGATCTACCCTCATTTTCTGTCATTTGCTACGAACGTTACCACTACCACAGGTTTCATTATTATCGAACGCAGCTCGATCACGACACACAACACTGATCAAATCATGGTAAATATCCCGTTTTAAATGACTTTAGTATTAATAACCATGGTAGTTTCAAAAGTTTTATAACTTAAGCCAAAATTATGTAAAAATGTATCTATGAGTAAAAATGTGTAAAAGAGTGTGTTTGTGTGTGCAATAAATAAAGATAAACAACGCGTGCAAAGCCGCGGGCAGAAACTAGTTACGTTAACAGAATAAAGTCTGCATTACCTTCGAAACCTGCGTGAGACTAGGTGTCTGTGGATACTGTCAAACCTGTGAAATGGAATGTTCTGCTCAAAATTCCAATAAAACAGAACAAAGGCTCGACCTGAAAGCGCAGATTCCCGCGAATTTACACAAGACTTAACCCGTAAACCGTTGTCTAACATTGTTTGTGGATGTGAGCGAACTGACGCCTAATGAGTGTCAAGTGGAAGCGATGCTGCGCGTACCATTAGTGCGGTCGAGCGATAAAACCAGCTAAAAGCACAGACTATTGCGAAAAGCCAGACCACTTCAATTCCATTCAATTTAATACGTTTGTTTCAGACATCATTTATGGTACAGAAACAATGAAAGTGTCCATAGTCAAGCATAATTATATAAAATAAAAACAAATTATATTCAAAATTAAAATTATGTAGGTACCCAATTGAATTAAAGTCACAAATCATACAAATAAAAATTCTAATCATAATTAAAAACAAAATACCCTACAAAATAATCCTACTTATAATATTAAATCGCGAAAGCTTGTGAGGATGTATGTAAGTATGTTTGTTGCTCTTTCACGCAAAAAATACTGAATGGATTTTGATGAAACTTCACAATAATATAGCTTACATATCAGAAAAACACATAGGCTACAATTCACTACGCGGGCGAAACCGGGGCGCAGCTAGTTTTATAAAAATTAAAAATACAATGCAAATCTCACATTTATAAAATCATAATTAAAATTTATTTTATTGCATACATATATTGTCATATAATTTTAGCTTAGAGGTAGGTAGGTACATATACCATGGTATATGGCCAAATTTCAGCGCCCATACATGTATGGGCGCAGAAATTTATTTATAAATATAACATTTATAATTAATAATATTTATAATAATAACAATAGCAAGTAACTAATATTATTATTTTTGCGTAGATTTACCTACAGAAAATTGCAAATGATTGTAAAGAGGAATTTGAATAATATCTGGTTAATTATGATGAATTAGATCAGTTTTGGAAAATTCAAAGGTACGAGTAGGTACCATAAAAACCGACAGACAACAAAGTACAGCGGTATTTTCTGTGCTTTTGGCGACCTCTTTCAATTTCTTCTGAAGACCAGAATAAGACCGCACTTTGTATCGCTGACCAAGCCGAATAAGTAGAATTCCTGTAAATAATATTGATCAAGCTAATTCAATTTCGACTGTAACACAATGAAAATAACGTGTTCCGTTGAAAATGAAAATATATTTCTATGTGATAGCTCTGTCGGCGAGGAAAATAATAGTGTCAGCTTTATTAAAATGCTACGTGTAACGTGTGAGATTGTGGGGTTGAGGTTGTGAAGGAAATGAAATAGTTTAGTTTTTCAGAGTTTCACACTAGTGTACACTAGCAGCGGTCCTTTCCAGCTTCGCACGGGTGGACCTTTCTTTTTATAAGCAATATCTATTATTTTTTATAGCCATGTCACTCAGGGATAATGTAGCATTCTAGTAATAGTGAAAGAAATTTTTAAATCGGTTCAGTATATTTTTATTTTTAGAGTAGTCTTTGCACAAACTATGTAGTGGTAACTATAATGAAAGTCAATGACTGAATGGAAAAAAATGATCTTCGTAATAATTTTAACAGATAATAATTATTGTTTTTTAATAGTAGGTAGGTATAAGTATCTCAAATCGTGGAGAGGAGAGAATATTACTTACTATCAAGTTTAGTCGCGAAGCTTGTTCAAAAAATATTTTGTAGCCTGTAGGTATAAAAATTTTACGCGGCACGCGTTGCTCGCCATTTTTCTTATTACAAACTAAATATTATGCTAATAAATAATCAAGTACTTTAAAATTTCTCAATTTGCGTTGTCGATATCGACCGATAGAGAACGATCATAAACGAAAGTCCGAAATTTGGCCGATTTTGGGACCGCCCA
Organism: Eupithecia dodoneata; assembly: GCA_947044415.1. NCBI lineage: Eukaryota > Metazoa > Arthropoda > Insecta > Lepidoptera > Geometridae > Eupithecia > Eupithecia dodoneata. The sequence goes on from OX345665.1 coordinate 8,054,907, forward strand.
CAACCGAATTTGAGGGCTGGATCTACGCCTGGGATCTACCTATCTAGTCTGGCTAGTTAAATACCTCAACAATTACCTACTTACACAAAGCAAACTTCAGGGTAAGTTAGCGTGAGGCGTGAGAAGCTTCGCTGGAGACTTGTTCACTAATTGAAATGAACAAAGTTACTCATTGTTGGTTTGTTTGTTTCCAGTTAGGATTGACGTTGCGGCAGATATACTGTGGTTTTTTATACGATTTCCTACTAGGGTTTACACATGCGCTAATAAATGTTCCTTTTACTATTTTTTTTGGGGAAAAGGCTATGTTTTGCATAGCCTTTTCTCTAGGCCTGAGTACGCCGTTTTTATACAGCTAGCAAGTCAATCGTCAACCGCAGTAATTGGCTTTTCTTTCTTTTCCCATAATACTAATTCCGTGCTTTATTTAATTTTAATTAATTAAGTCATTTATTCGTGGTACACATATAAAATGACAAAGTTTATTAATTAATAGCGAATATTATTATGATTCATAATTATAATATTATTATACAATAGTATCCCCTCAAGACATGCCCGCCGCTCGTTTAGATTCACTATTCACCCCAAATGACCTACCTTAGCTGTAAAATACCAAATACCATCTATGTATAATATGTTATAAAGTTGCTGTAATGTTAAATCACTGAAAATATTACAATTTGAGGTTTACTGTCGAATGTAGATAAATCCTACAAAAGTATGGTACCAGCTTTTATTCCAAGAGACCAAAAGAAAGAGAGAAAATATTGTTACTCCAATATTCCGGGCTAAATACTTAACAAATACATCGACAGGTCAGCAGTAGTATCTGCGATCTTCTTACCTTTTCGAGTTATATTCTACTGACCTAACTTAACGCTACTGTAAGGGAAAAAAACAGCCAATTTAGTGCCAGCACCAAATACTCCATATACCTAGGTAATTGCTTAAAAAGAACGCAAATCTTCTCAGTCGATGTAAGTATAGATCTCAACTTCTTGAAAAAGAACCTTCTAAACATTCTCGTAAGCGTTCCTATCTACTTTCCGAGAAGTGTTCCGTACAAAGTAGGAGCGCAACTGATGGCAACGCGTCCCTAGAGACGGAACTGCGGATAACTTTGTCAAGTAAATAGAAAGAAACATTCTGTACTTAGCTCAATTATTTTACTGAGATTTTTATTGGATTAGGACCCTAAACAGAGTTATTATTTCGCCGCCTTACAAAAAATGCTCACTGGATTTTGAAAATCCAGTGAGCTTTGCTTGAACTTTTTGAATCAGAATGTTGTTAAATCAAGAGATTATATCACAAAAAACCTTCATTTTTTATTTATTGATGGAGTTTTGTCACAAAGTGACTATGTCACTCTTACCTTCATTTTTACAGTTCGTAATTTTTGTCTGAACTTCAGAAATTTAGCCAGTTTGATCGTTAATTTATAACTAACAACTACAAACCCATTATGGCCAATTTTTAATATCATTGATCCGTTGGTTAGTAACCAGTTTATATTTTAAACTGTAATTACTAACCAATATCGAAAAGTAAAGTTATTATAGTACTTACCCCACACTTAAGAAATATTCTCAAAATTCAGTTAAAAAGTTTAAACATTTAAAGTTAATAAATTATAAGCTATCTACCTAGCCACTGAAGCCACACTCACTTCAAAGCTTAACGTAGTTCAAATTTAAAAGGGTCAGAATTAAATTTGGTACAAGCTCGTCGCCTAAAAGTCCCGAGGGATAGCATTGAAACGATGAAAGCCTACTGAAGTACCTATTTAAATAAGAAAGTCTGATAAAAAGAGGGATGTCTGTAAAACGTGCATTCTTTATTTTACGTCCATCTCAGCATCTGGACTTGGCAAGACTGAGAGAATATCTTCGTACTCTACGTACAACATTAAACCGTTTTGGTATTGTTTATGAATTGTGTCGGTTCTTTCGTCCCATACATAGATCTAATCCCATAAAAATGTGAGTATAGAGAGTGCATTTGTGTTTGCACTTATGTGCACTATTATAATGTCCTGCGCAAATGGCTAGTCACCGTTGAGACTGGCCGCTGTCACCAAAAATTCGTTGAGGATGACTGTACCTAAAAAAGTAGATAATTATAATAAGGTAGTAATAGACATAGTAGTAGCATAGACAGAAATAAAGTAGTGGTAGCATAGACAGAAATAAAGTAAAAACATTTATTTGAAACCATACATAACATATAACGCGGCTTCCAATCTAAAGCCTTTAGGAAGTATACCTACATAAAGTACCTTAACACTTTGACTGCGACTTTTTTTTCGACGACTGCGATCTTTTTTTCAACCTAAAAAATTCGTGCTGCCGCTCTACACAGCGGTTGTGTTGCGCCGCACATGCGTTTCGTTCGAAAAATATTACGGCTGTGCTGAGTCACAAAGATCTGTATTTTCTCAGCCGCTGCGCTAGAGTGGATTTACGCATATTAGTCACTTGTAGAAAACACATACCGTGTGATTTCATTACTCAAAGTGTTAATAAAAACATAGTATACATAAAGATAATCCAAGTAATTTTATGAAGGCAAAAGTGTGTGCTTATTGGACCTGTAATTGTAAAGATGTTTTTCCGAAGACAACACCAAAACTACTGGATCGTCCTGAAATTTCGCATTCATAAAGATGTGAAGCTGGAATAAGATTTATACTTTTTATTGCAAAAAAACGCTTGCAAAGCCGTGGTCAGAAGCTAGTATAGATATAGATTCGTCCCTCACCAATTTTAAGCGGCTCAGATATCCATCTAACATTTTCAAAAGGCAGGGACTTATTTTCAGAACACTTATCTAGAAGAAGGTAGCAAATCGAATTGAGAAACGTTTCAGCCTTTTATTTCATTTCAGATTTTTTCATGAAACGACCGAACGGATTTCTAAATGGGATGTAGGAGTATGAAATCGTACAAAGATCTTTAATAATAAAATCATCGTATCATTTTATACGGTCATCATTGCTTTGAGCTGTATTTTTAGAAGATTGTATTTTTAATAATATAATTTATCGTTAGCCTATGTTTTATTCCAGGCCCAAAACTACCTGAGTGCAAAATTTCAGCTCGATCCGTTCAGTAGTTTTGGCATAGGGAGGAACAAATAGCAAACATCTAAACAACTTTCACATGTATAATATTAATAAAAATTATTGATATTATTTTTATTAATAATAATAAATAATTTATTATGTGAATGTGATGCATTGGATAAGTACATTCGTATTATTCTTACAAAAACAACCTACCTACTTAATTAATACCTACTTGTACCTACACGGTGGGCGAAGATCCGAATGCGACACAGAAGGTTGCTGGTTCAATTCCCGCCTTGGTAATAATGTTTGTACGATCTGTAAATATTTGTTCCGGTTGTTATAGGTATTTTCTATGTAAGTAAAAAATATCTATCTATTTACTATCTACATATTATCATCATCAGCCTATAGCAGCCCATTGCTGAACATAGGCCTATCTAAATTATGTATCTGTTCATCAACACAAGCTTTAATTAGCTTAGGGTTCGACGATGCCGTGTGAATTGTCCAGCATTATTTATTTATTTACGTTTCTTTTACTAGTCACCCATTGCACCCCCGCGAATAGGAAAATTCCAATCAGCTGTAGGCACGTTTTGGTACCCAAGGTGGATTTATGATCCATAAATACCAGTCCGTTCACGCCCTACGTACCTAATGCTGACGATGTAATCTTTTCGGAGGTCATCGTGTAAATAAGCCCTTAGGCCCTGTTTACACTATACGAGTGAATTGTGGCAGACGTTGACTGATGGTGTTTGTTGGCGTGCTCTGTGTAACCACCGTTATTTATTTCAAAAGTTTTCTGTTGCTTGTAGAGAGGAAATCAAAGTTCGGGAGGCTGTAAGTAGTTTTGGTTTGTACTTGATTGTGAAGGTATATTTTCAAAGAAAACTTTTTCGACTTTTTTCGTATTTTATGAAAGTGCTTTTGGCTCCTTCAAAGCCATCAAAACAAGTTCACTGAATTATAGTATAGTGATAAATGATAATTTAGAGTAAGCTAAAATAATTAGGTATTTATTTTAGATAGGCACCTAACTTTCAAGAAGTAGGTACGTTATAAGTTTAATCGGTTAATGGTTTATAGAAAAATCACCTCAACCTCTACATACCTACTCTAAGAATCAAAAAATAATGTTTTAATTTTATTATATAATATTGATGCACATTTTATTACAACCAAGATCAACGTTCGGCTCATGGCGATGACTCTTCGTGTGAAGCAGCGCGTTTTCAGTGACAAGCGGGAGCTTTTGAGAGCCTGAAGCTTTAAGCGCTTTATCACGCTTGCGATTTGCGAGCGATTTCAAAGCGAGGCGAGTGCACTGTGCAATTGAATAGCTAGCAAATCGCCAGTGCATAAAGCTCTTAGGTGCACCTTGCGCGTTTTCTCTTCTAGAATACTTCCTGTACCGTAGTGAAGGATTTTGGACGAAGACAACGCCAACGAGAAACATGGTGCCAATATCAAAGGAGTTTTTCAAGACAACCCCAAAACTACTGATGAGTCAAGTTGAAAATATTCACATAAAGATGGAATAACATAAAGACTACTTTTTATTAAAGAAACGCGTGCAAAGCCGCGGGCAGAAGATAGTTAGTATATAGAATACTTTATTGTTAAATCCAATACTAACGATGTAACAATCAAATAACGATATATACAAATTAGAACTAGTATTTACACTTGAAACAATTCAGACTGTTGCAAAAAATCTACAGGTAGCTCAACTGCTACATATACATACAAGTCGGAAGCGTTTCCAAGACGCTGCTGGCTGTAATTCCCCGCTGTATGGCAATGTAGTTAGTATATTTTTAAATTTATATTAATTACGTATGGTAACAATGTATAATCACTTTAAAAAAAAAAAATTTTAAATAATAATATAATGCTGGACAATCCACACAGCATTATCTAGCCCCATGGTAAGCAAAGCTTGTGTTATGGGTACTAGATAACTGATATACATAATACAATACATTATATAGTTAGATATTTTTTATTATACATAGAAAACGACCAGAACACCCGGAACAAATATCTGCAGATCGTACACACATTTGTTCCGAGGCGGGAATCGAACCCGCAACCGCTTGCGTCGCAGGCAGACCTTCGCCCACCGCGCCACATCGGTCGTCATGAAACAGGTCAAATGATTATTATCATCAGTAACTATAATATATCACCTATTTAAAGAACTATTTAGCAAGACTGAACACCGTGAAAAACCATTCGCTCCCGCTCTCCAACAAAAACGCACCCACAAACCGCATAATTGAACCAGTGCCATCAGATGACCATGAATTGCTAGTTTAAAATTTCACAATGCCACAGTTGACAGTTTCTGTACACAAAATTAATTGTATACAATCCGCGGCGCGCAAATTGAAAGTGAATTAATGAGGAGAAACTGGGAATAAACCATTAATATTGCTGTGGCCACTGGGTAGTAGGAAAGCAAACCATCGCCTTAATGGCGTCGGGGATGTCCACACGATCAGTCAATGTCACATCTTGGAGCTTTTTGTAGCACTTATGAAAGGCGCTGTATTCCGTACAGCGTGTATTAGTGGTCATTTGGTGTATGGAAAGATTTGATGGTGTATTCGTTTTTGTTGGGGTTTTGGGGTATGATGGGGATTGGCAGTTGATTAGGGTAGTCCTCGTTTTATTAGCTAGCGTTTTTGGTGAAGGAAGGATAACGATAATCTGTACATATTCAATGGAAATGTTAATGTTTGTCCGTCTAAGGAAACTACACATTCTTTTAAAAAAAATATCATCCCCATTGCATTCAAAGATTCTCGAAAATGACACAACCCTGTTTAAAGGCAATATTTTGTAATACTTAATAGTTATGTTGTAAAACACATAAAATGAAGGCAGGCACTTACATTTTATTTCATTCGGCGAGCGAGAGTGAAACGATAACAAATACCGTTTTTTTCTAGATAGTTGAAAGCTGGCAAATAAATGATATTAATTGATACAAAAATATATATTATACGTATAACATAAAATATATGTATTAGTAAGACATGTAATAAATATGTATTAATGTCAAAAACAGTCATGTCAGTGTCTTTTTGTTATCCGACGAAGTGATATATATCTTATATCACTTCGTCGGATAACAAAAAGACACTATAATTACATATTAATATATAATTTTATTTTTGTCAAAATAACTAACTTCTTTTACTTTCTTTTACTTTTATCCATTAGCATAACAAGTCATAAATAAACCTTCATTTGAGTTCACTTTCATGATTCACAGACCTCGAAACTTTCATCAAACATTGAACGAATAATGACGATAGTTTTACAACAATAAATTTTGATGAGATATTCGCAAGCCAGTAGATATCCGATGAAAATTGGTGGTTCAACTTTTAATAGAGCCTTTCGATTATGCAGACTACAGTTTTAAGCCAATTTTAATTACAAACCGACCGTTTAAGCCTTTGGCTAACGAAAGCGGTGGTCGTAATAATCCGGCAGTCATAGGACACGTTAAATGAGTATGTTGATGGTATACGTAGCCAACTGACAAAAAATAGTTCGTCAATATAAGCTATTGTAAAATGTTAAAATACGAATACATGTATATTATAAATTATGAATATTAGTAATAATTAAAATATTAGTAATATTAGTAATAATTCCGCGCAAGACCTACTCCGACAAGATCTAAGAAAACATAGTCCGCGTGTAAAAACAAATTGACGCGAACACAGTCATAAAATCTACATAATGTATTTGTAGAAGAAAAAAGTACAAAATGAAAAAATCTATCAAAGCTTTTTGGTGGGACAATGGATTCTGTCTGAACACCTAAAACTATTATTTATTTTTATTAACTGTTGTTAAGCCTACCAACGACTATCCCTCTCTAGGTATACTTTTATGATTGCAATCCATATAAAGTCCGTGAAAATTAAGTGCATTTTTACGTAAATTCGGCCTTTTTGGTACAATTTCAGTAGAGTTACCTGCAAAAGTCGATTCGACAACTCGTTTACAACAATATCCCAGGGAACATGTTTATTACTTATATTATATTTTTTCTAAAAATAATTTTTTAAGCACCTAACATTCATATAAATATAAATAATGCTGGACACTTCACACAGCATTATCTAGCCCCATGTTAAGCAGAGCTTGTGTTATGGGTACTAGATAACTGATATACATAATACAATACATTACATAGATATATATTTTTTATTATACATAGAAAACGACCAGAACACCCGGAACAAATATCGATCGTACACACAATTGTTCCGAAGTGGGAATCGAACCCGCAACCTCCTGCGTCGCAGGCGGACCTTCGCCCATCGCGCCACATCGGTCGTCTATGTATGTACATTCGAATGTCGAAATAAATTGAAAATTACACCAAAACAAAAACTGAATATTTTTTAGGAAGGTACAGGTTGGTGAGATAAATATAGTAAGAAAAAATTCAATTGTATATTTAAATGTTATATAAAGATATATTTTTACCACTAAATAACTATTAACGTACTTTGTAAGTCAACATTTTATAGAAACTAACAACCTATTGTAGTAACAACAAAAGAAAATAAAATTGCTATGAAAAGCTCCGAAGCAATAGCCTTGGACTGAGCCTGTCTCATTTTGCGATGTTGTGTGACCTGAATAAAAGTTTTTAGTGGGCACATTTCACGTACAGGAGAGCCCAGAGCGAACAACGCGGATTTAGTGCGATAGGTGTACGTATAATTTGCTTGATACGAGCAGAATTTATGATGATATAGTCTGAATCTTCAGCCACGGCGGCGGCCAATCTCAAATAATACTAATTAGGACAAAATAAATAAATAATGCTGGACAATTCACACAACATTATCAAACACCAAGCTAGCCAGCATTATTATTGAATCTAATATAATTGAATGAATGAATGAATTCATTCATTCAATTATTAGAGAGCGAAGACCACCTGTGACGCAGGTATTTGCGGGTTCGATGCTCGCCTCGGGAGAAATATTTGTTCGATTTGTAGATATTTATTCAGGGTGTTCTGGTCGTTTTCTATGTCTAGTAAAAATATCTACGTATGTTATGTATTGTATTATAGCGTATATAAATATATACACAAGCTGTGCTTAGCTTGGCTAAGCTAAATAATGTTGTGTGAAATATCCAGCATCATTTATTTATTTATTTGTACCTAGATAAATATCAATACACATTACACATCTGGAGGTATTAATACTAAAGCATGATTCTGCCAAACTAGTGAGCAATTTTCTCACAATTGAGTGTAAGCAAGACTAAAATTCATAACGGAACTTGTCGTTTAAAGGCCAACAATTAATGTCAACAAGATTGATGAGTCCTTTCCATTTTAATTAATTAAAAAGCCGCTAGCAGAGACATTTTCAGAGAAATTTGTTGACGCTATTTAATTACATGGCGCCAAAAATAATTAGGCAATTTTCTCGAATTAATACGTGGATCTAAATAGAATTTTCTTGAATAAACTTTCGAAAAAATAATTGCGTTCTCAGTTGGCTGTAATTTTTCGATATCGTATCATGTCGGAATTTTATCCCATAGGTTTTCTACCAACATTTAGACTTATATATTTTCCCCATCTCTAGGTTGCCTGGGAGAAATCGCTGTCAGCGATAAGACCGCCTATTGTACTGATTATTAAAATAAAATCTTACATATATTTAATATTTAGATGTAAGATTTTATTTTATTATGTTTTTAAGTGTAATAAAGTGTTTAATTAATTTTTTTCTATGGTATTAAATTCCGACAGGCTTTGAGACAGTTTCTAGAAGTTTTAGAAAATCTTGCTGCTTTTTTTTGCTTTGACTCCCAACAAGGTTTACTGGAAGATAATTCTGCTTAGAGTTATGCTCGCCTTTGATTATAATTCTCTTGTTTAATGTTTTAATATAGTGTATTTTACCGTGCAAAAAAGATAATACATTTTTCTTGGATATAAAAGTACATAATATGCATTTATGTCTACTGTTCACAAAATAAATCAAACTGGCACCTACAACGAACAGCCTAACACAGGCTAGGTAAATAAAAATTGGTTCCAGTAGAAAATGCACCGGAGCGGAAAATAAATGGACTCAGCATCCGCGAGGTCGATTCTTTCGAATCCAATAGTTGAATACTCAGTTAATGGGTTCGCCTGCACGATTTCGCGTCCCTATCGAAAGGCATAATTAGAAAGACTAATGGTAATGATACCAATTTTTAAGTTTTTTATTGATTAATCGCAATTTTTTTACGGATTTCAATTCGGATGTCACCAAAGCTAATCTAAAATAATTTGATAACACTAAAAATGATACCATCTTTTTTTATTTCGATCATTATTATAAAAGGCGGTTTAGATTGGTGACAAATTAATTTAAACAATTAGAATATTCTTATGCCACATATTATTTTCGTCTTGTGAAATTTTTCGACCGAAACTGATTGCAGGTACTTATAAAAAAAATATTTTGGTAACCATTTGTCTATTAATTTCTGGTTTTACACATTATAAGTGAATTGACGACCGATGTGGCGCGGTGGGCGAAGGTCCGCCTGCGACGCAGGTTGCGGGTTCGATTCCCGCCTCGGAACAATTGTGTGTACGATCTGCAGATATTTGTTCCGGGTGTTCTGGTCTTTTTCTATGTATAATAAAAAATATCTATCTATATATCTATTATCTAGTACCCATAACACAAGCTTTGCTTACCATGGGACTAGATAATGCTGTGTGGATTGTCCAGCATTATTTATTTATTTATTATTTAATTACACGGTGCAGCGCATCAGCATTGCCATACAGCGGGGCAATGCTGCTAGCGTCTTGGAGACGTTTCCGACTGGTATTGACATGGATCGTAGATTGTTTGCATTTCTGCAGTTTTGATTGCAACTTTCTTTGTTATAAAGATTTTTATCGACTCGTGGTCTACTCTTCAATCAATTGCAAAATTACAATGTTTTATTTTAGTTTTCCGAGTTTTATATCGAAATCGCTAACGTAACAAATTCTCGCTGAGGTGCTGACTATTCACCCATTGATCGCGACTCATTATGCAATGGAAATAATAACTTTACAAGAATGAGGTTTTACCTAGATATTGAGTTTCAACTTGTGGTTGCATTTATCGGTAAAGAATTTAGTAATGATCTTACATATTTTATTACATATTTAAGTTCTGCCCGCGGTTTTGCATGCACGTTATCGAGATAAAAAGTAGCCTATGTTCGTTGTTTAAGGTTATTTCTATTCCATAGAAACTGATTTATTGGATAAAAATTATAATAGCCTATGTTTTCTTCCAGGCCTTGAACTACTTGTATGAAAAATTTCAGCCTGATCCGATCAGTAGTTTTGGCGTGAAGATGTAACAAACATCTAAACTTTCGTATTTATATTAAAATATTAGTGTTATTATAAGTTTTGGGTGGACCAGATCCGCACGTGGGCGGAAATCCGCATGATAGGAAAAAAGTCTAGTTTTAGACAGCTATAGTACTAACTGACATCAAACATTACGAAGGCCTATGATAATGGTGTCTTAATTAAGACGAAACGATAAAAAGAGGAAAATTTCGCACGTCGGCAGTTACTTAACACCACAATTAAATAAAATCAGCCAAGCTAATTTCTTACTCAACAAGATTTCTTAGTCGTTTCAACATAAATTCTTTGATAAGCAAAATGCCGGAAAAAATGAAGAGATAATTGGCTTTTATCAAAAGTTTCCGTAAAATTATTCCTTGAATTTTGAAGTTCAAAATGCGTATTTAATATTTCGTTTCTGTTGTAACTGAATTGATGCGGCGATAATGAACAAAGGGGGTCCAAATTGGGCCTTAGAGTTATTAGTACAAGTTGCTACGTCATCAAATGCTTTGCTTCGCCAAATGCTGATGGTGTTTCAGCTACAGCATCTACGTGGAAACTACTTTTTGTTAAGCAACATTTGACAAATAACAAGCGCGCACGCTATTAATTAAATATGCATTATTATACTGTGCCAAAAGGATGGAGAAGACTAGCTCATAACAGAGATGATTGGATGATTGGAAGGCCTATGTCGAAGTACAACCTGACCAACAAACTGGTTGCTGAAGAATTCAGTTAGGTCATAGATGATAGGATCAATAAGATACTTACTTTAAAATAATACTTTATTTATCATTATCATACTTTGGTCAGTGAATAAAGGCTTTTTTTTGTTTTATTTATTATTTATTTATACTGTGCCGAAATATTGGATAACTCAAAAATCAAATCATGGTAAATATCCCTTTTTAAATGACTTTAGTATGTATAACCATGATCGTTTCAAAAATTTTATTATTATACACTTTAGTTATCGTAGCCATTGCTACATTATTTTCATTTATCAATGACTAAAGTATTCGTCATAGGTGTATGAATACCTACGAATATCAACTTTTGAGAAAGATGATCCAAAACAAACCTTATCAGAGTATGTTGTTATTAAATGACATTACATTTTTGCGCACTTTTCGATATTAAAAGAATGCTAGCACAGCTCCTTTTTACCCAACCAACGTACGCAAAAAAGAGCCTTATGTTTTTCTACTGTTATATTTTTTACATGACAGAAGGGAAAAAATTTGATTGTCTACATGACGGTGTTCCCAAAGGCACTCATTAAACCTCTATGGTACTAAAGCAGTAAGGTAAAATAATCGTTAAAATTGCACCCTCATGCTACAGCCACCGGGGCATCTTTCGAAACTCCAGGTACCTATAATTGGATTACCCGAGGTGAGGTCGCCAACTCAACAGCTGCAGCTTCCATCTAAGAAAACTCAATTTATTAGCTGACAAGCTTATGCCCGCAGCTTCGTTCACGAGATACTTAATGAAACGTGCCTATTCAGCTTATTATAACCAGCTGTCACCCAAGCTGGTCCCTCTTCAAATCATATGATAGTAAAGATAAGATAGGTCAAGACATATAAATAAAAAATGTCCTAGCAGTTGCCCTCCAAGCGATAGGAAGACCGATTTTCGCCCCACTACCAAAGAGGATAAAACTTAGGAAACTTGGGAATAATCCACAACTAGCTTTAACCTGTCAGTAAAACAATGTCCTGTGAGTAAAAACGTACAAAGATAGGACCAGATAGTTCCGTAGAATTCCCGAATAAAACAAGCCACGCTGTTTTGCCTAATTAGAATTAGCCTATTGATAAAGACAGTGATTAAAAATATTTTATTGTACACCTACAGAAACTATTACAAAAAGACATTACATGCGAAGTACAATGGGCGGCCTTATCGCTTAGAAGCGATCTCTGTCAGTGTTATTAGCCAGAGGCTTGCATTTTAGTGAAATAATCTTATGAAACTTACTGGAATCTGAATCCTTGTCCCGAAAACTTCTCGTAACAAGCAAACGTATGTCGTATCTTTTTTTTACAACATTATTATAGACAAGAATAGAATTTGACGAGGACACGGAACACATGTGAATAACATGAAGTGCAGACCCCAATTACGATTCGTTACTATTGCGAAGAGCCTTTTCCATTAATCGGAAGGGCTTAGGGACAGGGAATAAAGGGCAATACACCTTCCGAAGCAATTCACTAAGGGTGTAACATCCGATGACCTCATTACTGAGTGCGAGAGTTCTTCCACTTTAGGGGTGTGTATTAGGTGTACAGAAAGAGCTGAAACGGAAGCGGATTTTTTAAATTTGTCAATGACTATTTCTTTAAAAAGTACCAAAAACCGCCCACTGTTGTAGCTGCTGCTGTTCAATGAAAGAGGTGCCAGAAGTTCAACGTTTATTTGCCGTTTTGGCGCACAGAAAATTATTTAAAACATCGGCTACTACAACTTATAAGACGTTGCTAGGTATACCTTATTTATAGGACAGAGGCTGCCAAGAATTAAAAAGACCAAAAGAGGTCTGGCTGGGATCTAGAACTGATAAAGACTGCGGGCAAATGCTAGAAGCGGCAAGCTGAAGACAGGGCACTATGGCTCTTATTAGGTGAGGTCTATATCCAGCAGTGGGCTACTGCGAGCTGATGATGATGTTAAAAGAAAGGCTATAAAATTCAGTGTAAAACGTCCAGTAATAATGTACAGGTTTATGTGATCAGATTCAAACCATATTTTCTACCGATAAAGTTTACTCGACCACCGTACACGCAAGGGATAAGAATAGCGCGTGTTCTTTGATTTTTCCGCTACTTTTTTCATAAAAAGTTGGCGAAAGAAAAAGTTTGTAGACACAAAGACCGACGGGTAGACCGAAAACGGTTTCAGAGCCAACTGAAATGCACCGAAAGTGATATTTTTATTCATTTTACGTGCTTATGTTTTACTTTGCCATTTTGCAATTTACTTAAAATATTTATAGGGATATAGTAACTTTACATACACAGGTAGGTAACTTAGCACAAATACCTAAAGGATTTTTTTTTTTTTTACAAAGTAAGGAGTGTACTTTGTAGTTAACATAGACTAAAAAAATATCGTCTTCGAGGCTTTGGTACTTGTAATGTAAGTAAGAAAATTCTCGAGGTCCCAGTTTTCTTTATAAAAGCTCCTCAAAGCTATATAAACAGTTTAGCGAGACAAGAAAGCTAACTAGCTCAACAAAAGAGAACTTTATAAGCGCAAGGAAAAAGAGCCGCTGAGGTAAAATTGCTTATTGTGTTTGGTTTGAGAGAAAATAAATCGACTATTTCTATAAATACCGTAATAATTTGTAGTTTCTGGTTTAACACTTTGACTGCGATTTTTTTTCGACGACAGCGATCTTTTTTTTAAGCTAAAAAATTCGTGCTGCCGCTCTACATAGCGGTTGTGTTGCGCCGCACATGCGTTTCGTTCGAAAAATATTACGGCTGTGCTGAGTCACACAGATCTGTATTTTCTCAGCCGCTGCGCTAGTGTGGATTTACGCATATTAGTCACTTGTAGAAAATACATACCGTGTGATTTCAGCAATCAAAGTGTTAACAAGCTAAAAAGGGAGTTCTAAAATTTCTGATGCATTTCAGAGTCATGTAAAGTCAAAGCACTCGGAGCTTATTATTTGAGTTATTGGCCAATACTGTGTGTATATTTTATTTAAATAATTTTATGTAACTTATGCACCCACTAAGTAAAACCAGGCGATACGCGGAGGCAGGTCCGTTCGCCATTATACTACTTATGATTCATCATCTGATGATGATTAATCATCATCATCATCAGCGTATGATAGTCCACTGCTGGACATAGGCCTCCCCCAATGAGCGCCATAGCGCCCCATCTTCACCTTAACGCATCCAGCATCTACCTGCAGTCTTTAGCAGATCGTCATCCCACGGATGACGGAGGGTGACTTATGATTTATTTATTTTTATTTTATTTTTTATTTTTCTTTCTTTGGGATAACAAACAGTATCACTTAAATATTAACTATAAACTATTAAACTTAAATAAACGTAATTCTAGAAGTCGTTATCCACTTATTACTTGTACAAGGGGTGGTGTTAGTGAGCATTTGCAACAATGTAATTCACACGAAGAGTTAAGTACAATCGAAAATAGTATGATAATATGATTGACAGGTATGAAAAATTACATCTTTATTACAAAATTTACATCTAGTTAGATTATACCAATCGGAAGTGGCGACCTCACCCTCGACTCAACTGCCTATCAATCCACTACTGGACGCAGGCCTCCCCTGATAAGCGCCTTATCGGCTTTCATCCCATAACAGGGGGGAATGCCCACGCGCTAGGTGGTCCGCCTACGACGCAGGAGGTTACGGGTTCGATTTCCGCCTCGGCACAAGTGTGTGTTCTGCAGATATTTCTTCCGGTTTTTCTGGTGGTTATCTATTATAATAAAAATTATCTATATAATCTATTTTACTAAGTATACTAGTCATCTAGTACCCATAACACGAGCTCTACATAGCTTGGGGCTAGATGATGCTGTGTGGATTGTCGTACATTATTTATTTTATTATGAAACCTGAATTCATGAAAGTAAAAAGTTGCGTAAATACATATTTATGTACGTAACATTATTGTTTGTTACAAGAAAACTTAATTAATTATGTTCATAAAATAATCTGCCTATTTAAACTTCTACCAATCATTGATAATCAGTTTACATTATCGCTAATTGATGACATAATCGATTTTTTTCCACTTGTTTATTCGTTCCATTATTTTAGATAAATCACGTCCGAGTCAATTCACCAAACCGATCAAGAAGAAGTCACGTAGCAAAATTCAAGTGAATGAAATGATAAGCAAAGTAAGATTTGTTTCGAAACAAGGTTCAAATAGCATAAGCAATTCTGTTTTCAGATAATTTCTTTTAATATAAAAGGCCGGAAGGGTATTGTCTTCTCAGTTGAAAATCGAGCGGCAAATGATGGGGCTATTTAGCCAAATTGTTATTTTGTGCGTAATTTTTAATGCTGTTGTCGGTGATAAAACCAGTAAAACAAAAGTGGTTGATACTAAACAGGGAAAAGTTGAGGGCTGCTTGGCCCATAGCGGACTTTACTATGAGTTTTTGGGAATCAGATATGCAGTGCCAGTTAAATTTCGGGTAAGATATATGAATTTGCTCCATGGGATACTTTAAGTGCTTTCTGTTCTTGTAAAATAAAATCGGACTGGCAGCTCTTAGTGTACTAAGTGCTGCCTGTCCGATTTTATTTATTAAAAACTACTTCTACAACTAAAAATAATAAAAAAATCTCGTAAAAGCATTTTTTTTAGTTTTTGCACCATTCATTGAATGCGCTTCATGTAATAATACGGACTCATAAATATTTTTATTATAAAACTTATTTAACAAAAAGTTGATAAGGTACCCACGAGTTCAGGTTCAGGTTCAGGTGGGGGTACTCCTTTTTCCGCATTTGGACTCCAGTTGGTCCTTTATGCGTAGTAGTTTGCTAGCATAGCCAGCCTAGCTCCGTCCAGAAGCGCAGAATCTTCCTGGGGTCTTCACAGGCTTCGCGGAGCGACCTCGGCAAGTTGAGGATATCTATACGTTGTGCTAAAACTCCCTCGCATTCCAGGATTACGTGGGAAGCTGTTTCGTCGTTGCTGAGGCATCCTCTACAGAGAGGGCTATCCGTCGCTCCGATGGTGAATAAGTGTTTGTTTAGTGGACAGTGTCCTGTTAGTGTTCCCACAAGGACACGTAGGTCCAATCTATTCAGATTTAGTAAGCGTTTTGTTAGCTTCGGTGATGTTGATGGGAGTGCCGTCCTTGCTTGTCTGCAATTGATTTGGCTAGTCCATCGTTCGTTATGTGTATCTCTAGTTCTGAGCTTGGTCCATGTCTGAAGCAGAGAGAATGGCAGGGGTAGGAATGGCGGTGGTCCTTCTATGGTTGTCGCCGATCCTCTCCGTGCCAGTTCGTCCGCAGCATCATTTCCTAGCGAACCACTATGTCCTTTGATCCATTGTAGGATGATCCGGTTTTCAGTGGATATCCTTTCCAGAGCAGAGTGACATTCGTAAACGAGCTTGGAGCTACAGTTGTTTCCTTCCAAGGCTCTGAGTATGGCTGCGCTGTCAGAGAGGATGCGTACACGTTGGTCTTTGATTCCTCTCTTTTGTACGGCTGTAGCTGCCTGTGTTATTGCTACACATTCGCATTGGAATATGGAGCTATGCGTTCCTAGCGTTATTGATATGTTAATGTTGAGGTCCAGTGAGTGAACTCCGGCACCCGTACCGGTTTCGGTTTTGGAGCCATCTGTGTAAATTCTGACTTCGTGGGTACCTGATTCATCTTTTTGGTCCTCGTATAGTTGTATTTGGTAGTGCTTGTTTAGTATTGGTTTGTTGGCCATTCTGTCACAAGGGGCCGCTGTGAGTGGTTCATATGTTATGGCCTTGTCCATGATCTGCGCATGTGGACTTCTTGTGACTCCCCAGAGGCCTGTGTTGTGTAGTCTTAGAGCCGACATCGTGGCTTCTTGTTGTATGTAGAGGTCTAAAGGTGCTACATCTAGAATTATATCTAGAGCAGCGCCTGGTGTGGATCGCATGCATCCTGTTATCGCAGAGCATGCCATTCTTTGAAAGCGTTGTAGTTTAGTTACCACGGTGCTCAGTTCCGTTCTAGTCCACCAAACTATCGCTCCGTAGGTTAATGTTGGTCTGATGATAGCAGTGTAGAGCCACTTGGATATTTTCGGTGAAAGTCCCCAAGTTTTCCCTAGCATTCTGCTGCATTGGTAGAGAGTAGCGGTCGCACGCTGGAGTTTGTAGTCAAGATGTTTGTTCCATAGCAGTTTGCTATCTAGTATGACCCCTAGGTACTTGACTTCTGTTTTTAGCGTTATCTCTGTGTTGAGAAGTTTTGGGATTTTTATATTACCCAGTTGTCGTTTGTTTGTGAACATGATCAGTTCCGTTTTTGTTGGGTTTACTGTCAGTTCGTGATCGTTGCACCATGTTTCAATGGTTTTGAAGGCGAGTTTCATCAGGTCACATAGTGTGTGCTCAAAACAGCCGGTCGCCAGGATCGCGAGGTCATCCGCGTATCCTACCGTGACCAGACCATGACCGTTGAGTTTGCGAATTAGCTCGTCAACAACTATGTTCCATAACAAGGGCGAAAGGACGCCCCCCTGGGGGCAGCCCCTGGCGACTACACCTCTTGTGGTTTCGTTGATTTTGACTTGTATGGCTCTGTGTTGGAGCATGTTGTTTATCCACTCGGCCAGCGTCGGCGCTACACCATATCTGGTAAGGGCTCTGTGTATGCTGGTGAAGTTGGTCTTGTCAAAAGCTCCTTCAATATCTATAAAAGCAGCTAGTGTAGGTTGTTTTGATGATAATCCACCTCCTATTCGTGAGACTACGCTATGTAAGGCGGATTCTGTTGATTTGCCTTTACTGTAGGCATGTTGTTGAGAGTGTAAAGGGTTGTGGTAGAGTGTGGTGTCTCTTATTTCTCTGTCACAAAGCCTTTCTAGTGTTTTTAGAAGGAATGATGTCAGGCTTATAGGTCTGAAAGATTTCGGTTGGGTGTAGTCACTCCTTCCTGGTTTAGGTATGAATACTACCTTCACTTCCCTCCATATGTGAGGTATATATCTATGGGCAATGCATGCCCTGAATATCTTCACTAGCTGGTCTGCTAGTAAGCCACTGCACCAGCTGAGCATACCTGGAAAGATCCCGTCCAGTCCTGGTGCTTTGAAGGGAAGGAAGCTGTTGATTGCCCAGATTACCTTTTCACGGTTTATCATATTCTGGGCTGTTATCCAATCTTGGTCGGTGGGCGTGCGCTCTGATATCTCCTCCCATGTATTGGTGTCTGTGACAAGACAGCCTGGGAAGTGTGTATTCATAAGCACTTCGCTGGTTTCAGCGTCTGATTTGGTGTAGGTATTGTCAGGTTTGATGAGGCACCCAAGCGTGCTTTCTGGCACGTTTGCCAGTATAGTTCTTATACGGGAGGCCTGATTGTTATTTTCAATGTTGGTGCAGAACCTTTCCCAACATTCGGTTTTTCTGAGGCGAATTTGCTTTTTGTAGGTTCTCTTCGCATTGTAGTAGTTCACCCATGCTTCGTCTTGTCTAGTGTTTATGGCTCTGTTGAACAGTTTCCTTACTTTGCGACGCAGTCTTTGCAGTTCAGGACCCCACCATCGTCTGTTTGTCCCCTGTTTAGGTATGACTAGAGGGCAGGATTGTTCATAGCTGTTGGTACCCACGAGTATCAAAACGTAAAAATATTTTGACATTTTCCTTTAACTTAATAAAGCGGGACAAGTCAATCCACACAGCATTATCTAGCCCCAAGATAAGCAGCGCTTGTGTTATGAGTCCTGGATAACTGATATACATAAAACAATACATAACATAGATAAATATTTTTATTATAAATAGAAAATATCCGGAACAACCTTAACGGTTAAATTCTTATTACCATATTTTCAGGCCCCTTCAGACCCGCTTTCATATCCTGGCGTCTACAAGGCCGACAACAGAGCAGTCCTTTGTCCGCAATTTCCAACCAACGACCCTCTAGCTGCCCCAAGCGATAACGAAGATTGTCTCGTCTTGAACGTCTTCACCCCACACAAAGCAAACACCACTCTCCCTGTTATGGTATACCTCCACGGAGGAGATTTTGGTATCGGGTCCAGCTCGCCTGTCTTCTATAATCCTCAATATCTCGTCAGCCATAACGTTGTTGTTGTTACCGTCAACTACAGGTTAAATGTTTATGGTTTCCTAAACCTAGGCATCAAAGAAGCTCCAGGAAACGCTGGGCTAAAAGACATCAGAGCCGCGTTGAGGTGGATCAAAAATAATATTAAAAATTTCAACGGAGACCCAGATAATGTGACTGTGTTCGGACAAGGCAGTGGAGGAGTAGCTGCTATTTATTTGACTCTTTCTGAGTCTACGAAAGGGTTATTCCACAAAATAATTTCACAAAGTGGTTCGTTGTTTACTCCTGAAGCTTTTGATGCTGATGGCTTGGCCACTGCTAGCCAAGTTGCTAAGTCTTTAGAGCTAATCAGCTCGGATCCTGAAGAGCTATTAGAACTTTACACGGATTCTGAAATTGACTTGGTAGAAGAAGCTATCAGCAAGCAAATGAATGCCAAATCGGTATTTGTTCCAACCGTTGAAGAAGAATTCGATGATGAAGAACCGTTTTTAACTGATACTCCTTACAACATCTTGGCTTTGGGTAAAAAACATAGCAGTTTCAACCCTGTTCCTGCCATATTTGGCATTAACACTGTAGAAGGTCTGACCAGAAATCTGGATTACTTCACAACTACGAGTCTTATGAACCGAATTCAGACTGATGATCTAACTGCACTAGATCAAAGAAGCTTTTCGGTTCCCATTGATGAAGTAGAAGAATATGAGACTATTATTAGAGACACCTACTTTGCTAACACGTCGTCAGATGAAGCAGTGATTGGTGGGCTTATCAACATGGCTTCGGATTTCTCATATGTCGGGCCAATGAACTTGTTTTCTGAGATGTATTCCAACAGCTCAAACCTTCCAGTTTACGAATACATTTTTAATTACATCGGAAATAGGAACTTCGGAAGGTTGCTGACAAACACAAGCTTACCAGCCACAGCGAACCGGGACGAGTTATATTATATCTTCGAGCTGGAGAGACTACCTCTACCGATGGATGAAAATGATGCCAGGATTATAACCTTCATGACCATGATGTGGACGAATTTTGCCAAGGAAGGGTAAGTTGGTTAGAAAACAGTGACTTGTTTTCAGGAGTTAATTATGCTTTATGAGCAACTGTGAACATTTTCAGAATGAATGGAATGATGAACACTGTTGTGTCTGGAGATGTAATAGGTTTTCCCATACAGTTGAATACTCTTCTTATCTTACATCTAGTTGTTCGTACGCTGAATAACTTATCAATGATCAAATTACTAATCATAAATAATTTAAAAAAAAATCCTTGCCATGTTAACTTTAGTTAACATGGCAAGGATTATGCATATATAGGCATGGCGTTAGATTTGGTCACCTCATTATCGAGATGATTTCCGATTGAAAATCAGTTCTTTGCCGCTTATGTGTTTTTAAATTTCAGGTCTCCTACACCAGAACACGACAACGGCGAGTGGTTACCATTCCCTCATCACTTGGCCATAACATTGGAACCGCAATATGTGGCCCCTTTGACTCCAGATAGAGCATACTTTTGGCGCGCTTTGTACTACAAATATGGTGCTGATATTATGAAACCATAGAGACTATTAATAATATCGATGAATAGCTGTCTAGTGTAAAAATTGCCGAATAATGAAAATAGGCATTCTGTATAGTGTAGATTTTTATTTATTAAAGGTGTTCTTAACATAATGTGTTGAAATTAAAATAATTTTGAAGCGAAACCTGAAAGAACTTTTTCTACCTCATCTTTTCACTGAATAAAAGTTCTGAAGAGTAGTGTCTTTTGTAAGCGGATTCAGTAAAGTATCTATCTCTCGGGTAAAAGACACTGAATAAGTAATTGTTATTCATCACAAACTCAGTAAAATGATGTTGGAGTAAGCAAATAAAAACAAGGCACCTCAAACGGAGCCAGGGGCACTTGAATCTAATTAAAACTTTTGTTTTTAAGTGCAAAATAGCACTTGACGAGTTCGCCAAAGTTAAGTATGCGCTTGTTATAACTTCTATAAGCGGATAACGAAACCCTGGGCGACTAGGCTCTACAAGTTTGCAGTAAATTTTAACAACTCTTTTCTTAAAACTAGTTTAGAGATTTAGTTTTGTAAAGCAAGGAAAAATTGCATATCTTTAAAAACTGAGAACAATATTCTGGTAGATATGCCACAAACATTATTAAACCAACAAAAAAATTATGTTTAGCTCAGACTAAAATAATATACCATTATCGACTGATCGAGAAGTGAGAAGTGCCCCAGGGCGGACGTATCTATCCGGAGTTTTTTTATTAAGCCTAAGTGCATGAGACGATGATCCCAGGTCCTTACTAATTGGTAATTCATTAGGTGCCTATTACAACCCTTTACACGCAGATGTTTGAATTACATTCATCACTTATCACATTAAGAAAGAAAGAAAGAAAGATATTTTATTTTTAACTACAACCAATCACACATTCAAGATATTAAAACGAATTATAAAAGTATTATTATTATTATATTATCCATAACAAATTATTATTATTGTCGTGTAGACAATAGACATGTCATGGCATCCGAAAAAAAATTATTTGACTGACGGTTGTCAACCCCTTCAACCGCTACATCCGTTGCCGAACAATACCGTTGGCCATCCGGGAGTTTTTCCGGTTATCCATCACACACGAAAAATCCTTAACGAGAGAATATTTTCATTTCGAAACGAAACGAGCGTGTTTTTGTTCATCGAAATACGTTTCTGTCATCTCTATATAGCCATTTATCACATGTCGTCCATTGAAATCCAATGTAAATATTCAACTGGAGAACTGAATGTTCCGAATTGTTGGTCAAAATAATATAGTAGGGTGTTGTTAAAGTCCGGCTTAAACACATAAAACATTTCCAGATAATAGATTTAAGGTCGATTACTTTTTTCGTATGCTTCGTTTAATGCTCTTCCGATAGGTTAAGTTCTGATGAAACACTTAAGCTGAAAATTTTGGAGATATCTCATTCATGATGCTTTTCATTAGAATAAATAGATACCAAATAAGCAAATACATCCAAAGAACCTTTAAAACATTTTCTTTGTTATAAATTGAATTCAAATACCTTGATGTACACTGTTCTTACACATTTTTTTTTTAAATTTTATACTACGAATACTAATCCATCAGAGATAAAAATCATATGGAGCCACCTCGGAATGATTTCCTATCCAGTTTTCATTCAGTAATCGACGAACATACATAAAAATTTACATAAATACACGGATATAGGAACTTCTTCTTTTTTCGAAGTCGGTTAAAAATAACAATTTTTTTTTCAAAACATTGTTAACAAAAATATAGTATGGAAAGAAAGCAGATTTTTCATGTCATGCTCGTACTATTTTATCAATTTGGCAAATAAGACTTTATCGTCACACAAACGACTATAATTTTCAATTTTGACTGACCAACATTTTCCTTATTTTACGGGGGAATCTAAATCTACGTCTTTTTCAAATAAGGTTGAACCAAACAGCGAGACTATCATAAAGGTTTATATGAGCTACGGACGTAGACAAAATAATGTACCTACTTACATATCTTTTTAGTTTACAAGATTATAATGTTATCCCTCGAAAGTTCAAGTTAAATCTCAGTAAACTTAACTTTTGAATTAAACTTTTTGTAATCGTTACTCATCGGCATATAATAAAGTAACTACGGATGAGAAGTACTGATGCTATATGGCGATCTTAAACATCAATCTCATCCTAGATCGACACTTCATGAGTGTTTAAAAATGACAGGTCGCCTTCCAAATCTGATCAACTCTTTTAATGTCAACAATTTTGTCACGTACGAAAAACACCAAATAACATTTTGGCGCAATTTGAATTTCGACGGAATCGAAATAGAAATTACTTTTTTAATCTCATTTTTTTTTTATAATTGTAAAGGCGCCTTCTCTAAAACACAACTGTATTAAGGGCGATATTTATTATTAAATGGTACGGGCAAGTATTGCGTAATCCAAAATCTATGGTGGGTGAATAATTTATGGGTATCTCGTATCCCCATTAGGACTGACTCCACCAACCAAATTACATTACACAAATGATGCAATCAATGTCTAGGTATCGCTTAAAGAGCAACATTAGCAACCTACTGTGAATCGGAAAGATAATTTCAGTTCTTATGCCCAAAAATAACCAAAATGTTTGTAGAGAGTTAATATAAAATACGTATTTTATATTTTCTCTCTACGTTATAGATTGAGAATAACGCACATACATACGTTGTTCTCAATGATACGTTTTTTAATATATGTACGGTAAAACGTCAATAATCTAATAAGTCACCGTTAAAAACACTGACCACTATGTGTTGAGAAACAAAGAGGTAGCTAACTTAGACGTAGTAATGTTATAGCAACGTGAAACTAAGTTTGAGGATTTCACCCAAAAGCTTCAGACTAATTTACGCAAATTGCCAACTAAACAAAAAGTTTCTGCAAACAAAGGGGCCCAGATCACTTAAAAGCGGCCTACCTGATTGAAATGCAAGCCGCCTGCTGAACACACATAAACCGACACTGTCTTGTCCGTGTTTCACATTCCAAATTTATTTCCCTCAAGGTTTTACAATCGCTAGAAAATCGAGAGCAAATAGAACTCTCAAAGCGGGGTTGGAAGCCCAAAGCCTCGAGTTTTACGAAAACCCAAATCTATTCCGAGACATCTATTTAGGCAGCCTCTTTCATTCGGTAAAAGAAATACCGAGATCCGTCAGTCTTTCAGACAGTCAGCGTCAATGAGATGCAAATTAGGTCTTCAATTCTTCATAGGAAATATTTTCTGAAGCTTTATTGGCGTGGTGCCAAGTTGGCCTTCAAATTGAGCTATGAATAAAACTCGTGTGGAAAGTTGCTATGGTTCGATGCAAAAACCCGCAAATTTGGCTAAAATGCGAAAATACTGGAAGCTAGCTATTTTTGGTGTCATATAAATATTGGATAGTGTAAGTACTTATGCGTAAATGAGTGTAAAAGTTTTGTCAGCATTGAAATCGATTCGCTTTACAAAAAAAATTATTTTCAATACATAATTTCATAACTACCGTAATCTATTACGATGTATCAATCTATTGAACATACAAAACTGTAACCACACCTCACACAGACACACACACACATCTTCTAAGAAGGAATCTGATGGTCTCCTATGTATATTGCAAATTCTACCCTAGATTTTATGTGAGGCATTTTCTCTTCAATAGTTTCTTGACATTAAAGGTATTATGAGACAGGAAGGACAATTTATAGTGTAGGTCTCATATTAGGGAGTCCAGGTGCCTAGGATTGCTATCATCAATCGATGAAATATTTTCGCCATTATATAAATTATTGTTAAATGAGCAATACACATAATATGGATACAAGAATTAAATTCCAAAGTCCACAATGTTTCGTTCTTGGAAAACACACATTCTCAAACGTCACTCTTTCCTGACAGTGCATGCAACCTTATGAACACCTTAAAAACTTGCTTTTTTACACTCTATTGGTAAAGAAATAAGGGTTTTTGTTAGTGTGTAAACAACGTTGTCCGTTTGTATTCGTCATAGCACCACGGGTCGGGCCTTTGTTCTTGAGTTGTCGCTTTGTTTGTCCGTTTCCTATAGCCGTTGGAGGTTTTATTTCGATGTTTTATATACATGTTTGTAGAATGCTATACTCTTGAAAATTTTGGCACATTTCATTTATTATTATTTGATGATATAACATACTCATAAATAGAACTTAATAAACTTGAAACTGAACTAATTTTTTCTTCTTTACTTACCTATAATGGTAAAAAGATACACGCTTACGAACACAATTAATTGTATATTGTTTCTAAATAAAATATATTATTAGAATTTATGTTAAACAGATATTCCTCATAATCTCTGCGAAAAACTGGGACTAGAAAAATTATAGCTTTCCTATCGATATACTCTAGTAAGGTCCAAGAATATAATGAATGTTGTTCAATGACACATAAAATATTGGCTATTTGCTCACGATTTATCTAACGGGCAGAAAAAGGCTCAAAAAATCTGCGATAATTCTGATATTCTCGCGAAATGAACGTTACAAGGCTGTCTCTGGACACACTCGTAGATTAGATGGTATCGTTTTGAATGTCAGCTTATTTTCTCTGATACTGCGTCAAGAAACATTTGTACACCATAGCAATGTTTCTGTTATATTGCCATGCGTTTTTGAATAATAGAAAGATAAATAAATAAATAATGCTGGACAATTCACACAGCATTATGGCCCTATCGTAAGCAGAGCTTCTGTTATGGGTACTAGATAACTGATATACATAATACAATACATTACGATCGATATTTTTTATTATACATAGAAAACGACCAGAACACCAGGAACAAATATCTGTAGATCGTACACACAATTGTTCCGAGGCGGGAATCGAACCCGCAACCTCCTGCGTCGCAGGCGGACCTTCGCCCACCGCGCCACATCGGTCGTCAAGAGATATCGCATAGAAATAAATTTAATTTTCAGGCTATTATTAAACTTGATAAATTAATTATAATTTAAATTGTTATCTAAGTGGATTGAGAGAACCACTTCAAGATTGTAAATTTTAGGATTAAAATCTAAGTAGGTTTCAATCCTAAACATATTATGTATCCACAACAACAACATCACCATCATCAACTCATGAATGAATGAATGAACACTTTATTGCACTTAAAACAACAAAATAACACCTTATATCTAAATATTACACATTAAATGTACAATGGGCAGCCTTATCGCTGACAGCGATTTCTCCCAGGCAACCTAGTATAAATAATAGTAAGTACCATGAATACCACATATGCGTCAGGTGGAAAAATAACTGACGTTTGGATGTGAGATAATTTTATTATGTTTAACCAATTATTATGATAACCAATAATAACAGAAAAAAATGGTCATTAAATGGTGTTTGCCAAACATCAAAACGTTTGATATAATGAGGTATCAAAATACTCGTTTCGTTCTCTACTTTTATTCCTAGCGAATTTTTTGAGGTTTTCTCCGTCTCGTTTGGCGAAAAAAAAACGGAAAAACCGAGTCGGTTTTTTTATCTAGTCAAAATATTTCCACTCAACGAGAGCCTTAACAGACTAACACAGAACAATGAATAATTTGGCGTGTTTTAAAAAACTATAAGCCTACTTCAAATTCTTAAATAATTTAAATGGTAAATATTGAAAACCTATTTATGAAAAAGAATCATTGAAATCGGTTGGTCTGATATTGAATTATTCGTCCATTTGTCGTACACATACTTAATGCGAATTTAAGACTTACATGGTTTTCTTATGGATGCCAATTGTCCAGCATCTTTCAAATACAAAAAGTCGGTTCACCCAGTCGAAAGTTCTGAGGTAACAAACAAAAAACATTCAGTAAAATTGAGAACCTCCGTTTTGAAGTCGGTTAAAAGAAGGAGTCACCAAATGAAAATAGTTCATCATCAGCCTATAGCAGTCCACTGTTGGACCTAGGTCTCCCCCAATGAGCGCCATAGCGCCTGTGCTCTCTGCATCCAGCATCTATGTACCTGCAGTCTTTCGCAGATCGTCATCCCACCTGGTTGGAGGGCCTCCTACACTACGTTTACCGAATTGAAAATAGTTACAGAATCTAAAGTTCGCAATAATACAGTGTATTAGTCAGACTTGTCTATCTTTACTACCCCTATCTATCGGAAAGGCAATAGTAGGTAAGCAATAAAGGCAAGGGTATCTTTCCACCCGCCTCTCACTCAGCTGTTAATTGCAAGTCGCGCTGAACATCTGCTCTGTTAATTAATAATGTCCCTTGCGAGTACCATATCTACCTGAACACGTAGGTGGTCACTTAAATCATTATGGTTGAGATTGTTGTCAATTACTAGGTGTTTTTTTTAGAACATACTAAGTTATTAGATAAAAATAACAATGCAAAAAGGGTGAAAACATTTTTTATCATTAATCCTACTAATATTATAAACGCGAAAGTTTGTAAGTATGGATGGATGGATGTTTGTTACTCTTTCACGTAAAAACCATTGAATGGATTCTTTACAATAATATAGCTTCTACATCATAACTACACATAGGCTACAATTTATAAAGATATATTGTATATTATCCAAAATTATCTATCACCAGGGGCGCAGCTAGTACATTATATATGTAGTTACTCGTATTTCAATAGTTTAAGACTTCTTATCTTATCTTCGGCTTTAGTAAAAAGTTTTTTTGCAATACATACAAAAAATCGCGCTGAATGCGCCGCATTTCAGTAAATTTGAGTGCGGATCTTGCGGCTCGGACTAGTGCGAGTTCAGCTTAGTTTGGGGTTGGAATTTTATTCAATTCTTTGTGTGACAAACTCAAATCAGATCATGAAGTAGAACATGAAGTATCCAGATTTTTGTAATATGTATTCAATGTAAATGCGTTCTGTTCAAATCCAACACGTGCATTTTGACTGAAATCCAGGGATAAGGGCGTCAGGTGCCGCAAAATAAAATTAAAAAGGAAATTCGAACGAAGATCGTTTTATGCGATTGAAATGTACGAAAGCTGAAATGAATAGAATTTATTTTAAAAATATCAATCGGTATCTGTTTTTCCAGCAATTGATATTAAATTTTCCACGTGTAAAAACGTAAATATTATTAGTTGCATGATTTTTATAAAACTTTTACAAAATAATACTAGGTACTAACTAGTTTTTGCCCGCGGTTTTGGATTGTTTTTAGGGTAATCTTTTAAGATTATTTCTATCTCTTGGGTACTATTTATGGATTATAAGCTTTAGCCCGATCCATTCAGTAGTTTTTGGCGTGAAGAAGAAACAAACATCCATCCAGCCATCCATCCATCCATCTAAACATCCAAATAATAAGTAATAATTAGTGTGATGTCCCAATTCTATAAATCATTAATTGGCACGAAATACGATGATCTAACAAAATTACACCTGCAATCAAGTTATTATTATTATTTATTTATTATTATAAGCCATTATTGTCCCACTGCTGGGCAAAGGCTTTTCTCCTTCCACTCCTCGCGATCTAACGCTGCAACAGGCCGTGATGCAATCAAGTACCTGATTAAAATACGTACGCAATCAGTATTTAATTTTGTTTATTTATTTTAAAATAGAGCGAAATCTTGTCATAGTAAACATATTACCTGCTTTTCATTTAAGTACAATTCTTTCTCAAAATGGGAAGAAATTGCCCGACCAATTTTGTTGCTGGGCCTCGCTTTTACAGCTGAAATAAAATAAATAAAATAAAAATAAATAATTCTGGACAATTCACACAGCATCATCTAGCCCCAAGCTAAGCAGAGCTTGTGTTATGGGTACTAGATGACTGATATACATAATACAATAAATAGATAGATATTTTTTATTATACATAGAAAACGACCAGAACACCCGGAACAAATACATATCTGTAGATCGTACACACAATTGTTCCGAGGCGGGAATCGAACCCGCAACCTTCTGCGTCGCAGGCGGACCTTCGCCCACCGCGCCACATCGGTCGTCGTGAAAATGGAAATGGTTTAATCCCATTCTGAGCGCGCGTATTACAAACGCAAGTAAATATACCTTAGTAATGCTATTTAGATGAGGTTAAAGTTAAATTATGCTCAGCGATAATAGAGTTCTTGGTTAGAGTAATAATAAAGTTACCGATAGAGGGAAGGCACCACTGCTAAATACCAGCACTTAGCCATCGTATTGGCAATTTGCTTCTAGCGTCTTTATTAATGAGCAGAGCAGTGGCTCTTTCAGTAATTACTGCGGACTAAGATGTAGGAAATTGAACGTTCTAAAATATAAATAAATATTCGGGATGGTGTGGCTGAGTAGATAGATAAACAAGGTTATTATTGACACTGCGTGAACTGCAGGCTTTTCCCGTCATCTCTATTTGATGTATGTTTTAAACTCTGCGAGTGCTGCACGCACAGTCGTGCGAAAGTGTGGTACAGCATGACACAACAGATAGCGCTCACTGTAGCTGCACACTGCAGTCTTTTGCACTGGCCGTCATCCCACCTGGCCGGATGGCGTCCTACACTACGTTTGCCGAGTCGTGGTCTCCACTTAAGAATACGTTTACCCCAGCGGTTCCCGGTTCGATATATGGCCGGCCTACTGGCACTTCAGTGTGCTAATTATTTGAGCTATGTCGATAACTCTGGTCTCTGTCGGAATCACGGTTCCGAATTACGGAACGAACGAGCTATGCTCGGGCTCTCTTTGAAGGATAAGTCCTTCAAAGAGAGCCCGAGCATAGCTCGTTGAGCGACTTGGAACTGGTATCCATGTTTCAGCTCCGTAGGTCATGAAAAATAAACATTAATAATATCAAACTGCATCATCAAAACGGAGCCTTGTATCCTGCTCATTATAAAGGGTTTCTCAAAATGGTTTCGTTTTCGATTTAAGTATTACATGTCTCAAACATGACACACGGGGATGTGGTCTCACTCGCTAGGCGGGCTTGTTTAGTTTAGTAGGCACTTGGAAAGATTGTCGCGAGTGCACATCACTTCGCGTAGAAGCGTTTAATTAGCACTACGACGTCTGCTGTTTGTGGTTATCGCGTAATACCTCAAATAAATAATAATGAGATTTAAAAAAAATGTATTTACACAGCTTTTAACTGTTGCGGGATAAATACATATGCCTCGAGCAGTGGCGTAACTATACCATTCAAGGCCCATGGCAAATTCATCAGATGCAACTTACTGCAACTGTTAGCTATCTTACAGCTGGAAAATAAACCTGTTTTAGGAAGATTAAGCTGCTCAAATAATTTTCCTGGTAGCCTTTTCGTAGTGCTAATACGGGGAAAACCCCTAGGTCTCTTCGACGCGGCGCGGCTCATAGCCAAATTACAATTCTTCGTTATCTTGGTTCGTGTTCATGAATCCATACATCAACAGTAATAGTAATGGAAATAATCAAGGGAATTGATATTTATTATTATTATGATTCGTTTTTTCTTTTAAAAAACACGGACAGTTAACATAAGTTTTAACAACTTGCCTGCTTTTACAAATAAATCTCAATAAATGTATCCACAAAAATAAAACCAAGCAATAAGGGTAAGAATAAGTACCTACCTACCTGACTTTTAAATTACCTACAACATAATTATGAAGGTCATACTTAATCGTAAGATTAAGTACGCAGGTGCTTACATGTGAGTAAAATAGCCTAGAATTCAATAACAACAGAGTTGATTTTTGAATAATCATTGCTTTCAGAGTCGGGTACGAGACTCTAACAATGTAGATACAATACAATAACTCTTTATTACAGAGAAATACAAATGTATAGATATATTTCACTGAAATTCATAAAGCAACAAATAACACAACAAAATATAATTAACCCTATATTCAGCGACCCTACAAATGAGCATCAATACCCACACGGCTAAACGTCATACCCATTTGTTGACAGGGGCAAATTTAATTGTACAAGAGGTCTTGGGTCACAAAAGCCCAACGGGTTAACACTAAGGGACCACAGAAACTTTGAAGTACGACAAGTCATTTCAAGTTCAAGGAGAATTCAAGGTAATTCAGGTACGAAATAACGTGCTGTCGGAAACAAAAACAAGATTTGTGTAGGTCATAAGTATGACACTTAAAAGCTGAGTAAACAGTTGTTGTTTTAATGGATGTAGTTTCTTGCTAAGAACATTGAATTCCACGTAATATACGTGGAGTTAAACAAACTTTGGCTTATTAAGAATGGCAAACCATAATAACTTGTAGGAATTCACCAAAATTATTATTATATTTACGAATTTCTGCACGGATCGTTTCTCATGGGAACTGATTTATGTGATAAAAAGTAGCCTAGATTTTATTTTAGGCCCTTAACTACCTGAATGCATTTCAGCCCCATCCGTTCAGTAGTTGTGGCGTGAAGAGGTAAAAAAATCTAAGCATCCAAACTTTCGCATTTTTTATATTATTGCAAGTTCTCAGGGCTCCTATCTGCTTTGGTGATAGGCGTGTACGCACTGACATCAAGTTATGACTAATCTGACATTCAAAGAACAGTAAGTTTTTGTTTTGTTGTGGCATATAGTTAAACTGCGTGTACATACAGACTGGGCCGGTTATCTTAAGAGTATACTACTTGCATCTGTCCACGGGTCTGACGTGTTTTATTTTTATAAACTTACCTAGAATAATGTTTTTTGTGAGGATTGAGCCATTTTATATTTTTGATTACGAGGTCTTGCCTTTCATTAACATATGATCAGATGTTTCGTAGTGAAATAGTAACAAACAAGCAGATGGAGTCGAGTATTGTTAGTAGGTTAATACTTCTCAAGTTGACGTTATATTTATGTATTTACAAGGTTATTTCTAGTATTGGAAGTTATCTAAACTACTTACACATGTAATTTGCCAACTTCATAACCTAAGGTAATAAAATGGTTAACTTGGCTCTTCTCGGCATCTCAACACTTTTACGGCGGAAGCAATACGAGATTGGATTTGGCAAAGCATTAAAGCCTGTCCGCACTCGCGCACAAATCACAGTGTGATATCACAATGCGGACAGCGAACCACGGCAAAACTGCGAAGGCTCAAACATTCACGCGCAAATCACGCAAGCCTTACAAACCCTTTGTTGAAGGAAAAAAAAAATCGAAAGCACGCCGCGAAGCCTTGAAGAATAAAATAGAATAAAAGAAAATATGCGAATGGGATACTATGCTTCGCGCACTCATGTTTCGCACGCCAGTGTGGAGAGGCATAAATAAATACATTATTATTTTCGTTTAGATCTAGATTACTGTAAGATTCTTCTACTGCTTACATTCCCCTGTGTCAAAACCTCACATCCGGTGTGCAAGTGACAGTCCCGTGTCCTAATTGGCAGGATTCAATCATTGGAACTCCGCCATGTCAAATTGATGTTTGGAAGTTTATTTGCTTGGGGTCACACATGCCAGGATATGTTTTGACTATCAGGATAATCCTATAAGGGTGAATGGACCATTGTTACACTATTTTTACAGTTTAGGTTTTTTTTTATCGAACTATTTATTTTACGTAAATATTTTCATACAATTTTTGAAACCGTTTTTATTTCAGTACGGAATAGTTGCATCCAGAGCGCGTGGACTAAAGTAAATTATGATGTCGATAATAGTCGATATATTTAATGTACATCATCATCATCATCAGCCTATCCACTGTCCACTGCTGGACATAGGTCTCCCCCAATGAGCGCCATAGCGCCCTGTCTTCAGCTTGCCGCGAATAATCTTCTATTATTAAGTATTTGCAGTCTCTTCACTAGCATCTTAACCCATTTCCTATCAATATTTATCCCTTAACCCTAGGTACACTTGTTTTTATAATTGGATATTGAGTTGCATTCATATAATAAGAAGTATGCTACCTTGCTCAGTGCTACCTACGAAGACATTTATGTACCTAACCTCCTGAATAAATATTATACCTTTACAAACTTTTGGATATGTTACTGACAGATGACATTTGTGAATAACTGGAAAATAATAGATCTTCCAATTCACATCAAATTTCTAAAAATGTCATAAAAATGCAAACATTTAAATTGGAATCGAACCAAAAATAATCGGATTCCATTTTGATGGAATCCGGCTTGATGTTATAAAATATTCATAACAAAACATTGGGTATAAATAAAAAATAGAATTATATCCATTCTAAAACCAAACAATGGCATAGGAAAGCCTAAAACAGCCATTAATAAATAAAATGTATGTATATAATTATTATTCTCTTTATTCAAACCACATCCTTTTATAATCACAATAAAATAGTTTCATAGGCAAATACATCCGTTTAAAAACATTACTTTTGTTATTACCAACAGACCTTCAAAACATAACCAACCATCAAAAACTTTTGAAGACGCTTGCAGATATATTGGTCCCGCTTAAATATTAATTTCGTACTGGTGATGACCTGCATGAGACAAAATTATTTGTACAGCTATCCAAGCAGTTTTAAATGTTTGCTATGTCAGCGAGAGGATTCTTCTTGAAGAAGGTCCTGACGTTCTTATATAACATTTTCGCAGCGACCTCTAAAAGAGGCGTGCCGAACTCCGTGGAAATCTGTTTCCAGTTCTCGTTCAGGAATTTCAGCATCGCTTCACCTGGAAATTAAAATCATAGTCATCAGTTAGCTCAATTGTTTCAATTATTGTAAATACTAGTTATAATTTGTTTCTTTTATTATATTGGAACTTTATTTATCAATAGAGATTCGTTCTTAAAAAATGCGAGACCATTATAACAAGTTCTTTAAAAGAAAATCAAAATTAAATAATAAAAACAGACATCTAGTATTAAAACCTCTTTCAATGTTTTAAGTGAGTCGAGGATCCATTATGTAAGTTACCTATTTTCAAACATAACTTTGTTTATCATTCAAAAACATCATCATCAGTTCACTAGTCCACTGTGAACATAGGCTGCCCTGCTGCGCCTCACTTATCATATAATTTAGAGGTAATTCCACAAGCCTCACGCTCGCATGCATGGTGGTGCATGTATTCTGCAGGGTACTCTGCTGCCCGCCCACCGATGGATATCCCTTAATCGCCTGTTCGCTCTTCTCGCGGGTGTCACCCGCGAGAAGAGTTAGAGTGGCGAAAATTCGTAGCCGGTATTAGACGGTGTTATATCATAGTCTTATCGCCACAACATTACCAACCAAAATATAATAAGTGTTTCGTAACCAGATAAAAGATAGCCAAAGTGGCCTCTATGATCTCTTTGGAGTCTGTTATTAGATCTCCGTACAATCAGAGTAGGTAGGTGTTCGTTCATATATTAAATGTGAAGACAAGATTGTCATGATCTTCCAGATAATTTTAGTATCATAGCCAAGAAATCCGGTGACAACCTCGAACGATAGTCATCCTCGATGGTCACCAGTTTAATGGCGAACGCCTTAGAATACACAGTCCGCATGAACTACGAACTACCACGACGCTCTTCAGGCCGCCAAGGATAGATACAGATGGCGCGATAT
Organism: Eupithecia dodoneata; assembly: GCA_947044415.1. NCBI lineage: Eukaryota > Metazoa > Arthropoda > Insecta > Lepidoptera > Geometridae > Eupithecia > Eupithecia dodoneata. The sequence goes on from OX345665.1 coordinate 8,089,301, forward strand.
TATTTGAGACAAAAATACATTGGGGAATCATGACCCTCAGATATGAGGATATACGACGTGAGGGGAAGATGTAAACAAACTTACTGAGTTCCTTATTTCCGTTGAATAGGTTAGTCAACTGAAAGTTGGCGTTGTCTTTCACTTCGAAATCAAAGTGCAACTTCTTTGGCACCACGTAATCTTTTCCATCGCTGCCTTTTTCTATCTCGTAATCGATGTTGAATATTATTTGGGTGTTTTCTGGAAGTCAACATAAACATAGAAATATGTATGCATTTTAAAATTATTGTTATTTTCTATTTATAGGACTTCTGCTTACTACTTATAAATCGAACCTTGATTTATTAGTAGAAATAAGGTGAAAACCATAAAAGCCTCAAAATATAATGTAAAAAAATAAATAAATAAGATAATCCTATATTTCTCTAAAAGTAAATATAAATATTCTTTTGAGAAAATTAAATTTCTAAAACCGTAAATGTTAAGCCAATTATTTTGCGAAAAATAGTCTGTGTGTCTGACTTCGTTTGCTACAAATGGATGAATGGATTTTTAAGCAATTCAGAGCTTTCTTTCGTATATAATAAAAAGTTCGTAACGTATGCAAAGCCGCGGGCAGAAGCTCTAGTTTTATGTCTTACTTAGTTTCAACTTCATGTCGCCGTCGCCTGTAATAGGCAAGATAAGGATGCGTCCACCAGCGGTATAGTGTCCTTTCACGACGCAGTCAGGCATGTGGTACACTACTTGGAAAGTCTTCTTATCTTCTTGCCAGCTAAAATAGGAAAATATCGATAAGTTATACTATCACTTCGTAGGCGATCAAATAAAACTAGGCTTTTCAACGACAGAATGAGTTAGGTACTACCTACATGTTGTGAAAAAATAGCATTTTTTGTAAGTTCTACGTGCACCCATACTTTTATCTAATTTATTAAAAATTACCAAAAACAAACCAACAGATGGCGTAACTTGTTGCGAATATATGGTATATTTGGTGTTATCTTATTTCAAACTGAATTCTATCCATGATTTATTTATTAAAATTAATAAATTTTTCTTCAACCAACGAGCCTTTTCCATAACGAATAAGATTCTAGGAGCAAGGAACCCTATTGAATGCATTTCTGCAAGCAAACGTAATTATAATGAGAAGAGTGAAGCTTACTCCACAGTCGGTCTAATTAGAATCTTGTCTCTGAGGCGTGAAGTAAAATCTTTTTCAAACATTCCAAATGTTAAGTGTTTTTTTCTCTCAAAGAACGTTACACTTAAGCTATTTGATTTGGTATAAAGACCGGAAATAATTGCCTGTGTTTGTAACGTTTATTTTGACTGTTTTAATAAGCTAATTAATATTGCGGTATTAAAGATAAGTTCCGTTTTCGCTAGTTTTCGCTTGCGTTCGTAGCTTACACCCCTTGCCAAAAACTCGATCCACTGAGCTGTTTCCATATAATAAAGTTTCTTATCAAACACATCCCTTGCTACACTACCTCATACATATCTGGTTAAAATGAAACCTAATTCTCGCGTCACCATGGACAGCTAGTCACTACCTATGTATGTGTGAAAGGTGCAACACATCCCTCGCATACGTATTTGACTTGTTTTAAAAAAATATAAAAAAAATGTAAATGAAGTTCTTCTATATAGATATGTAGTTTCTTATCAAACACGTCCCTCGTTACACATGCAGTACATATCTGGATAAATAGCAAGCTAAAACTCGCGTAACTACGTCAATAAATGAGCGAACTAATCACTATTCGTCATAGTTATCTAGAGCTGCGAAGGCAGGAGAAATGAAATAAAATACTTGACGTTTTCGTAGTCTGACAAAGCCTGACGAAAAATGCATAGGTACCTACATATTTTTTTGTTTTTTGTTAGCTACCAGTATTTTTTGACGCTAGTAAATAACTAGCTTTCGCGCAAGCATATTTTTGAAAGCAAATCTATTTCGAGGTTTTAAATGACTTACTTGACACTATCAATTATAGAGCTCTTCAATCCTTTTAACTTTCCGTCCTTCAATGAGAACTGAAGACCTGAGAGATCAAACTTCAAGTCGTCCATGTCCATTACATCCAGCACCTGGATTCCAATTTCTGGGATCCCGCTCATGAAGGTTGGCACTGCCTTTTGGAACTGCTCTTTCATACAGTCTTTGTCGCTTAAACTGCATTTTTCAGTTTGGAGGACTGAAACAAAAAACATAATTATTATTATACGAATATTTTTTGTTATTTCAGTGATAATATATATCTACATATTAAGTAATAAAATCTTTAAAAAAATTACTTCTGCGAAATGAACAGCATCATCAAGAAAATATTGATACAAATACACAAAACCAGTTTAGTGTCAAACCAAATTATCATGAGAAGTTGCCCATAAAATGTAATACAAGGATAGCCGGGTTGCCAGTAAGTAAACGTTGTGATAATGCGCCAAATGGACGTCATCCATGTAATCTATACTAATATTATAAAGAGGAAAGGTTTGATTTTTTGTTTGTAGGCTCCGAAACTACTGGACCGATTTGAAAAATTCTATCACCGTTAGGAAGCCTAAATATCCGTGGTGAACATAGGTTATATTATATTTTCAAAAAAGTAAGGGATCCTTACTAAAACTCCAATAATGTAACCCAAGGTGTGAAAAATGTACCTATAAAATTCCTTGCATATCAATACGCCATTTTTTCTAAATAAACGTGGTTGCCTAGCAACGCTCTTTTGACAACAAAGGTTTGATAACAATTTACTGTATGGAAACTCTTTTGTAATATTATAAAGAGGAAATGTTTGATTTTTTGTTCGTTTGTTTGTATTGAATAGGCTCCGAAACTACTGGACCGATTTGAAAAATTCTTTCATTGTTGGGAAGCTACACTATCTCCGGTGAACATAGACTATATTATGTTTTCAAAAAGTTAGGGGTCCTTTCTAAAACTACAATAACTCAAGGTGTAAAAAAATCACCTAATAAAGTGAAATTCGAGTTTAACGCGGGTGAAACCGCGGGGAACAGCTAGTAATCAATATAACTGTGATCTATGTAGCTTAGAATTTTTCAAATCTTTATAAATACATAAACCGTACACAATATAAAAAAGACAAATAGGTATTTGAAAATGAAAAGAAAAACAGATAATTATAATATTATGGTGCGCGCTTCATATTGTCACGTTATTGGCGCGAGATTCAAATTGTTTCTTTATTTTAAATTTATTCTGCACTTTACTAGTATTTAAATAAGTGGAAAAGTAATTGCCGCAAATCGGTAAGCCGTTTTTTATGAACCCTAAGACTTAAAGTAACATTACACATGAATTTTCCTTTTGTACGATTATGTTTATTTAAACTTAAAAAAAACTCTCTTGAAAGTAAATTGAGCCACTTCTGATAATTATTTACGTTCTGTTTATTTTAGTATATTGACATTCGCGTAGGGATTAGTTGAGGTACCTAAAACCGAACATGTTCCCAAATCAAAAACCTGCAGAAATGTATTTAGTTTTTTTTACTAACAGGCGAGGCATACGTCATTGTACCACTACCCTTAACTTGTGGATGGCTGCCAAGCCATGCAGCGGACAGCGAAGTCATTGTGCTTGTTGCGTGACTGCCTACCGCGCTATTACTTTAATTTTAATTTTTAACCTTATTATTGTTAAGAGAACTCTAGTGCCTAGATAAACCTATGTTAGGATTTAAGATGCTATAAACAAAATGTAACAAATTTGTATCAATAAATAAATATATCTATAATGAATTCCTTCCAATTGTATACAGTGATTTTCCTCTTCCTTACTACTCATACTCGCTGCCTGCATACGTGTCTGCCAATAAAATCTATTTTATCGGTGAACTACAACTTCGGTTTCTTCAAAACATGACTGAAGAGAGAAGAAGACCCCTCGTCTTCTAGACCTTTGTAATCCAACGTTGGCCAAACCGTCATACAAACAGACAGATCAGGGCACGTTTTTAATCATGAATATACCATTCATGATTAAAAACGTGCCCTGATCTGTCTTTATATGACCGGAGAAATCAACGAATTTTGCATATTGAAGTCAAATTTAAAAATTAGGCATATTGAAGTCAAATTTATATTGACTCAAAAATTCAACTATTAAAGAACCCTTTTTCTATGATTTTAATCTTACTTAAGTAGTATTTAAATTGTTTGTATTATAGTAATAAGTTCTGCGAATATTAAACATTGCAGCAAACCCATTAAATAGATTTCAAGCAATTTATATCTGTCAGTTGCAATTTTCCTATAAACATAATAATAGTGTAAAGTGGTCTTTTTAATGGAAGGTAATAATAGGTGCTTTTTGTACGATTATAAATAATAAAGTTCTTTTCAACAATCTCAAAAAAGATAACCTCGTAGACAATTGAGGAATGCCTCCTCAATTGTCTACGAGGTTATTTTGTAAGCCTAAAATAAATAGGTCTGTCAGCGAAGTATTGTGAATGGAAATGTCGAAAAATTTTGTCGGCTCTCATTAAATAGAAAATAAAACCTATGACGCATCCTATACGAGACGTAAAGAAATAGTTCAGCGATGGATTAGGGATGGAAATGTCGAAAGTAGATATTTGACTTCATAACTTTGTTTGGATTAGTTAGGTGTCAAATTACTAAACGGTTGGAAATAGGTAAACGGTATAGTACCAAAGATGTAGAGAATTTTGTCAGCTTTCATTTTGCAGATATAACTTCGCCTTAATGCCCAATAAAAACCTGTAATGAAGTTAATAATACCTCAATAAATAAATAAGTAAAATATTTTTTCTATGACGCATCCTTTTCGAGACTTATGCAACTAAAAAACGTTTCCTTTTTTGTGCCCGCTCTCCTAGGGCTCACCTCGTAGGGGAAGACATTTTAGTAAGTTTGTCTCGAAACCAGTCCAAACAAACTTCGGAAGTCAAACTTTCTGTTTACGACTTTTCTACCCAATCCTCTCTCTTGAGCACTCATTGACTAAAATAAACGTTGATCCGTCTTCATTTTATTCATTTTGTTTATCGATTTTAATGATTCCCTCACTTTTGTTTAGAAATGATCCTATGCTAGTCTAGTAGATAACTACTATTTGTCTCATAATAGGTACTTTAAAAAATATTATTTGTATAATATGCAGAAGTTCGAAAGTTTTTGATTTTCTTAAAACATTATTACTCATTCCCTTTTTAGTCTAATATATCTATAAAAGATTTGATTCCCGTACAAGAAGGTACCGTCAAACTATTTTATCCTAAGATATCGAATTATTTAGTACCTAGGCACTCCTACCTTATAATAGCCATTTTAATGGGTACCTTTAAAGAAAAAAATTTCGTTACAGAATACAAAAACAAACATTATCTGCCACAAAAAATATGCAATAATCAATACAAAAACAATCAAAAATTCGTTAAAGATTATTTAATTTTATTTAAGCCATATTAATAATTGAAACTAAGGATCCATGTATTTAAAAACCCAATGGGGTTCCATTTCAATACTATACACTTACCATATGAATCCACGTAGCAAGCCAAAGACACAGCCAAACACAACAAGAGCTTCATCCTTACGTTTTCTGACCTGGACTTAACGCTGCAACAATGTCAACTGGTCAGCTTGGAGGAAGACAGTATCTTATACCTAGGATCAACGCAATCAGGTACAATCTTACTGGTCATTCACATTATGATTGTGCCCTGACTTTGTTCGCTTAAACTTTTCCTTGTTTGCTATGCGGTGGCTATTTGCCAAGATTTCCTTACAACTTTTAAAACTTTCGCGATTTGTTAACATATTATTATAGATACAAAAAACAAATGAAGGGTAAAATAATAAGGTGCGCGATAAATACACGATAAATAATCTTTTAAATCTCAGTCGTTTTTCGAAACGAACTCCTTTGTAGTAGGCAGTTTTGACGACCGATGTGGCGCGGTGGGCGAAGGTCCACCTGCGACGCAGGAGGTTGCGGGTTCGATTCCCGCCTCGGAACAATTGTTTGTACGCTCTGCAGATATTTGTTCCGGGTGTTCTGGTCGTTTTCTATGTATAATAAAAAAATATCTATCTATGTAATGTATTGCATTATGTATATCAGTTATCTAGTACCCATAACACAAGCTCTGCTTACCATGGGGCTAGATAATGCTGTGTGAATTGTCCAGCATTATTTATTTATTTATTTTATTTATAGGTAGTTTTTCGCTAAGTTATGTCTAGATTTCATCTAAGAGCCTGGCTAACATGAACACGCTCAAAAGTAACGAGTGAGAAGTGCTCAAATACATTGGGTAAAACGGAAAAACGCAATCCACTCTACATCTTAGGACAAGTGACTAATTGATAATTTGAAAAAAAAAATGAATTCAAATCGCTTAGTTATAAACTTTTTAAAGTTTTGCGGGATAAATACTATCTTTCAGGATTTAATTTCTTTATTTTATTCTTTGAATCATTTTTATACGACTGCAAAATAATCATCTAAATCGGCCTATAAAAGTAGAAACAGACGTACATAAAAAAAACACACAAGCAGAACACACATAGAATCTCCTCCTTTGTTCGAAGTCAGTTAAAAATGTGAATAAACAAATAAACAATGCTGGACAATCCACAATCAATAGATTTCTTTCCGGCCCTGGTGGGGGCACAGAGAGGGGCCTCGAGGCTTCGCCTCATTACCCCGGCGTCAACTCGAGGGGTGACGACCCCTCGGTCCTTGGGTTTTGTGGGAATCTTTTCTTTCCCTTATTCTCAATGTTTTTTTGGCATCATTCCGTTCAACAATCCACAGAGCATCATCTAGCCTCAAGTTAAGCAGAGTTTGTGTTATGGGTACTATAATACAATACATAACATAGATATTTTTATTATACATAAGAAAATACCCAGAACAACCGGAACAAACATTTAAATAACCAAGACAACGGTTTAGTTGATTTTTGATAAAAATCTATTTTATAACCAAAACCTGCAGGAGTACTACTGAACCCCAGTTTGTTCTAACATGTTTTGATATAATAGAAAAAGATATTTTATTTGCGGCCAGTTCAGAAAATGCAATATCGCGCGCAATGTAATTCAAACGTCCTTAGGGTATCATCACTTCTATTTTTCAGCCAGTGTGCTAGTACCTGCTCATTCTCACAAATTTATAGTACAAACAAACACACGTTTTCATTCTATTGTTATATTGGACTTGAATTTTAATTATTCCATATAAAAGATTTAAACGCGCAAAAAGTACACGCGATGTCACGTAATGTTCCTAATCAAAAAAATAATACTTCGGATAAATGGGCTGTCGAATTGTTTTACACAAGGTAAACGCATTTTGGTTAGAAATAGGAAATAATTTTGCTAGATTATTTCAATTACTGAAATGTTGCTGCATTTAAATAATTGCCGCGGTACAAGTTTTTATATGGTCTGCAAGTATCACATCTTACACATCTCGCTCGAAAACATAATGCTCACAAACAGTGAGCAAAATCGATTATTGCTCTCATATGGAACAAAGGATATTATTCCACTTGAATAATAATGTCCTCTTGTTGATCATCATCATCATCAGCCTATAACAGTCCACTGCTGGACGTAGGCAAATGTGTTCTTGAGTTAAGACCACAACTCGGAAACGTAGTGTAGGACGCCCTCCGACCAGGTGGGATGACGACCTGCGAAAGACTGCTGGATGCGGCAAGCTGAAGACAGAGCGCTATGGCACTCATTGGGGGACGCATGTGTCCAGCAGTGGACTGCTATAGGCTGCTGATGTGGAGCATGTATCTCCACCTCTTTAATCCGCATTTCAACCACCTTAGAAAGAATATTTCTAAAAATCCCTTCGTATAGGTTACCTTCATCCTAAAAGGAGCTCTAAATCGAAATTTCAGCTGTGTAATGCTGCTGACAAAATTTATGGGAGCTCCAGAAATTTTGTCAATGAACCTTTGACCCCGATTATGATCATCTTAGAATTCGAATTTCCAAAAAATTTGGTCCTAATCGAGTTTACGTCCGAAGTTCTTGTAGTTCCAGAGATTTTTGGATAATTCAGTCAGTATTTTTTCTTTTAAAACATTTAAAATGATGAAGTTATTTTAACGCAGTTTAAGAGCTGACACAAATGTTTGACATAAAATTTTCCTGATAAACGGTAAAAAATCTAATTTTGTCAATTTCATAATATAAAAAGGAATTTATAATATTGACAAAGTTAGATCATGAAGTTTTTTTTAATAAATATTGATAACTATTTCATGTTCCGACCAGGTGGGATGACGACCTGCGAAAGACTGCAGGTAGATGCTGGATGCGGCAAGCTGAAGACAGGGCGCTATGGCGCTCATTGGGGGACGCCTATGTCCAGCAGTGGACTAATATAGGCTGATGATGATGATGATTTCATGTAACAATTGGTACCTACCTTTCTATTTAAGTAAACAATGTGTCCTGTATAATTACTATTTAAGTAGCAACTATGTAAGTACCTCTTCATCTAGGGAGTTTTTGTTTGACTTATAGAAATACAGTGCGAGTCTGTATAACGTACCTGTGTAGTAAAAACGAATGTGATGTGTTATTCATGAAATTTACGAAATAATTGACGACCGATGTGGCGCGGTGGGCGAAGTTCCGCCTGCGACGCAGGATGTTGCGGGTTTGATTCCCGCCTCGGAACAATTGTGTGTACGATCTGCAGATATTTGTTCCGGGTGTTCTGGTCGTTTTCTATGTATAATAAAAAATATCTATCTATGTAATGTATTGTATTATATATATCAGTCATCATCTCCTCGCTCCCATAACACAAGCTCTGCTTAGCTTGGGGCTAGACGATGCTGTGTGAATTGTCCAGCATTATTTATTTAATTTAATAATTTTTAATAATTGATTATTATGTTCACAAACAAAAACGAAAATTAAACTATTCCATATTTTATCGGCTTATGATCATAATATAAGTTAAGGTTGTTTAGTCCTTCGGCTAGTCCCTTATTTTTAATATTTTGGTTTAATAACAGGAGCTGTTATTTCTTTTTATTACGGAGTCTATGTATTTTATACTAATTGATCGTTTATTGTACCTACCTAGGTAGATACAAATTAACTACATATGCTGTTGACATCAGTTACTAAGATAAGTGGATATTAGTAGGTATATGTGGTGGAAATCACTTAAATAGGTACCTAGATAAGTAGTGGACGAGCAATTATTAATAATGATTATAATTTATTTTAAGTATTAGAGTTAAGGTTGCGGTCTATTATTCTCGAACTGTAGTCAGGTTACACCGTTTTGATAGGATGGAGGTAGTTGTAGCGGTAAAAAGTAAAAAACGCTATGAAAAACAAATAGATTTTTGTTAAATAATTTTCGTTGGTAAAATAGGGAATAGTTTCCCCCATTTTCGTTTGTGCTCATTATACAGACTCACCCTGTATAGGTAGGTACTTATGCATACTTATTATTGGTCCCGTAAAATGTACCTACTAATGCATGTCTGTGTGATTGTTAGGTAGGTACGTACTTAGTCTATCGTTTACCATAATTGTTGAACCTCACGCCAACATAATTAGGTATTATACAGCAAAGATGTTGACATTTTTTTTAACTACGCAAATCTAGATTATGAAACATTTTCTTAATCTTATTTTACTAAGGAGCACGACAACCTACATACGTATTTTTAGGGTGCCTACTCGTAAAACGAAAATCGAACTTTCGGAGTCTTTTTCGTCAAAACATATTTTTATGACACTACAAGAGTTGCTTGTTGTCCATGCCTTAGCAATAATTGTTGCAAGGGACTGCCCTTGACCTGAAAAAGCAATTCGATTTTAAGTAGATACACTGGTATCTACTTAAAATCAAATTGTTTTTTCAGGTAACCTATGAAGTTATTAGGAAGACATTAATAAATAATAAGTTATGCTGGACAAATTACAATGCATCATCTAGCCTCAAACAATGCAGAGCTTGTGTTATGTGGGTACTACCTACATAACTAAAAAAAGGTACACAGTGTATCATACTAATTTTAAAAATGCGAAAGTTTGGATGAATAGAAGGATAGACATTGGCATTATGCTGAGCCTGGACCCATTTGCTACTGCAGCACACATTGTTCACCTACTTACTTATTATTGTTATTTAGTTTTCTTTTTCAATGTATTTTTTATTGTGTAACTAATAATAATTATTTTTATTGTGTAACTAACTTACTTAAGTATTATGTTTGTAATTTATAATTGTTCATTTATATTGTGTGTATATGTAGTGGCAAATAAATGATATGTCTATGTCTATGGATAGATAAATCCCAGAAATCTGTTCCCATGGGATAGAAATAACCTTTAAACGTTTCCATTGAAACAACGCTTGCGAAACCGCCGGCAGAAACTAGTTACAAATAATAATAAAAAGGGTTTATCACGTGTCTTTATGTATCATTCGGTGCTTCCAAACTTCGGGGGGCAAAGCCAGAAAAACCACTGCGAACGGTTCGAGTAGTTTACTCGTACCTGACTACTGTTCGAGAATTATAGACCGCGACCTTAACTCTAATACTTAAAATAAATTATAATCATTATTCATAATTGCTCGTCCACTACTTATCTAGGTACCTATTTAAGTGATTTCCACCACATATACCTACTAATATCCACTTACCTTAGTAACTGATGTCAACAGCATATGTAGTTAATTTGTATCTACCTAGGTAAGTACAATAAGTAGGTACCCATAGGATTATTTATGACATATACCTACTACTTTATGTGTTGTTATTATTCTGTTAAATTAAATGGTCTATGAGACCATTAGCGTATATAATATTTATATAAATACATACAAAACATACACTACGTCAGTTTAGTAACTGACGGCGGCGTGACGATATATCCTCGATCGATACCTCATAAATATAACTTAAATAACCAAAGAAAAATAAATTTACGTTCTATATAAAATATATATGTATGTAAAAATATATCTATGATCTTTTCAACATAATAATATATTAATTCTATTAAGTATATCATCACAGCACACAAGCTTGGGGCTAGCTGATACTGTGTGGATTGTCCAGCATTAATTATTTATGGGCTTCCAAAATTTTATCAGAGCGTCGAAGTGACGCGTGACCCGAGAGCTGGTGAGTATGTAGTAAAGCACATGCGCCTTGCTATACAGGCAAGCAATGCAGCCTGCGTCATTGGGACGCTTCCGATTGGTATTGGTTTGGATCAGTTGAGCTAACTACAGAAAATTCAAATATGTAATTGAGAGAAATTGTTGAATTTTCTGTAGTTAGCTCGACTGTTTGAATTGTAAACACTAGTTTTTCATTTGTTTCAAATTAATTGAAGTCATCATCTTAGCCCTTTTCAACAGATTCAACAACTTTTTCGGGTAAGCCGTGAAGGAAGATTTTCAAAAAGAGTGTATATTTGGGAAAACAGGTTTATATGTCGGTAGTAACTTAATTTTGAAATGATGTCTTTTCGTGAATGAAAGTGAAGATGGCATATTATTCTTCCATTACTCTGATGTTCGAGCTCCTAGAAGAACTTGGTTATAAATTTCACAAGAACTTCTGCGACAGGGTTTCCCGCTTTGAGTAATTCGACTGAAACACCGTAAGCACAAGGAGATATATGCGTCTTCATTTTGTACAGAACTTTCTAACCACGCTTTGTGCTCGTTCAGGAATTAAATGATTATTTTTGTAACTTTGGAAATATATTTTGTATCGTGATTAGTTTTTCTAAGAAATACTTTAGGGCCTTGGAACTGTTTGATTGTATTTAAATAATAATCTGCTGGAAAAATGGGACGAAATCAGAAATAATTTGATATTCCATGTAACCATTTTTTTTTATTTTAAAAAACCTATCTTCAGGACACCACACACAATAGTCTACAATATAAATTTTGATAATTAAAATACACAGACACGTTTCTTGAAGGTGAACAATAAACCCTAAAGATGGTAAATCAAATAAATTAAATTAGTAGTAGTTTATGAAAGTAATTTTTTTAATTAAATTTATTTCAAGTCATTTTCTTAATTACCTTCCTAAGCTCCCATTAAAATTAATTAAAAATAAATAGTTAACTAAAAAATCACTTATATTAAGGCTATTTCTTCTACTGGCATGGAACCCAATAAGGTCTTTATAGAGTTGAAAACCTTCTGGATGGGCTGGTTGAATACTGGCACGCCGAATTCAAGAGTCATGGTCTTCCAGTTTCCATTCATGAAGGCGTGTAGGGTATCGCCTGGAACAAACAAAAGAATATCATTGCTGAGATAAAAACTAAAAAGTAGATATGTAATGCTGTGTTCATAATCATAGCGATGTCAGAACAATATTGTAGTACTAAGCAATACATTCTTATTGACGATCTCAGTGGCGCAGCGGTCGAAGGTCCGCCTGCAACTAAGGAGTTTGCGGGTTCGATTCCCGCCTCACGGGCCAAATGTTATGATCTGTAGATCCGTAGATCTAGAGTTCCGTGTTTTCAAAGTAAAAAATATCTATCAATGTATGTACTCGTAATATACCAGTTATCTAGTAAACTTAACACAAGCTCTGGGCTAGATGATGCTGCGTGGATTGTCCAACAATATTTATTTATATATTATTTTATGAGTTTAGAATACATTATTAATAACGTAATATAAATACATTATTTAAAATTGTAAGGGATGTTTTGGGGTGCATTTTCAGTAGAAGAGAGAGCAAGAATAGACTTTTGCCAGTTGCAATCGTCAAGCGCTTTGCATGCTCTATTTTATTTAAAAAGCTGTCAAAAATCCGACCAATGACGCACCCGCTCTGTCTGTATGAATACTTCTGTCAAAAACTCGAATTATAAAGTAACTAGCTGCGTCCCGCGGTTTCACCCGCGTGGTGATAGATTTTCGAAAATTTACAATATATCTTTATGAAGCTTACATATCAGAATAACACATAGGCTACAAGCCTGTGTTATTCTGATATGTAAGCTTTATTATTGTGAAGTTTCATCAAAATCCATTCAGTCCAATATTTTATGCGTGAAAGAGCAACAAACATACTTACATCCTCACTAACTTTTGCGTTTATAATATTAGTAGGAATCTCTTATTATTCAAAGTTTATTATATTGATAACTTTTGGTTACAGGTCACATATTATTATGCAATATTATATAATACTATATACAATTAAATATAATTATAATACACAAAAATACATCATACATTACATTTTAAAGTCATACATTCATAATAATATATCGATTGGGCTATCAGCCACTTCTTTAATTTGGGTTAGAAGCTTTAGGAGTACATATTGATTTGACTATATAGCAGTTAGGACACAATAGCTTTCTGACTAAATCTCGATTTTACCTTAAAAGATTAGGGTATGGGTATTGCGCTGGTGATAGAAATTGGAATACGATTGTAAATAGCCGTCCCCATCACGTATTATTACTATTGAAGAAGAACACACGCCTTAAAGTAAAATATTAAAACTTTTGCGGAGCGATATGGCATTTAGTGTTCTACCAATTTCCGTCAGGGTATTTAGAGGTATTTGAGAACCCTCTTCACCTGACGTGCGTGACGTCATTGCTGACAAGCAGGAATTTGATACGGATAATGGATTCAGATATGAGATAACGCGGTCAATATAGGCTTTAGTCCTTTTTACCTTAAGGTAGCGGACCTATTTTTAAAAAGGTAAGCCTTAAAGGTTTCCACTTTTGGAATGCAAATTGTGTGAAATAGTTATTTAATTTTTTACCATCATTCTTTAATGGAGTAAAAGACTATCATATACATCCAAAGCCGAATTTGACGACCGATGTGGCGCGGTGGGCGTAGGTCCGCCTGCGACGCTGAAGGTTGCGGGTTCGATTCCCGCCTCGGAACAATTGTGTGTACGATCTGCAGATATTTGTTCCGGGTGCTCTGGTCGTTTTCTATGTATAATAAAAAATATCTATCTATGTAATGTATTGTATTATGTATATCAGTTATCTAGTACCCATAACACAAGCTCTGCTTACCATGGGGCTAGATGATGCTGTGTGAATTGTCCAGCATTATTTATTTATTTATAGCGGGTATCATACTTGGGTTCACAATATGATACACTATGATACTATGGACTGGGTGGGTAAATAGGGCTATAGGGGAGACTTCGGACTCCAGCCGTTAACATTATTATTATTATTAACTTACTTAAAGGTTTATTCCCATTGAAAAGATTTGTTAACTTATAGGAGGCACCATCTCTCACGTCGAAGCGATACTTGTGACTCTTCAGACTGATGACGTCTTTGCCCTCAGGGTTCTTAGTGATCTTGTACGGCATGTCCATTATTATTTGACAATTTTCTGAAATAGATGGAAATACAAATAATTAATTTCTTTGTGGCTTCAACATCTGCAGTGGGCGATCCTTTATATGGATTCAGTAGAAGCACCGAAAATAGATAAATAAAACCGGCAAAGTGCGAGTCAAACTCGCGCACGAAGGGTTCCGTTAAATTATCTATAAAAAGGAGCAATAATCACGTTTGTTTTATGGGAGCCCCCTGAAATAGGTATTTATTTTATTCTGCTTTTTAGTATTTCTTATAGCGGCAACAGAAATACATCATCTTGAAAATTTTAACTGTCTTTATATCACGATTCATGAGATACAGCCTGGTGACAGGCGAACGGACAGACGTTTTACCCTTTGCGTACGGAACCCTAACAAACTCCGTTAAATTACATATAGATGACGACGATTGAACTTTAAACCATCACAACAATAATTATGATCACACAAAGCTAGGGACGCTCCTATGAAGTCGTCCCCTCATTCCATTAAGGAGTAAAACAGAGAGACATCATGATGTCAAATAAACTAGACACGAGACATGATCATTACTTGAGTTAGTGGCGATTCGCCATGGGACCCTTTTTTCTGCTACTTTTTAGTTCCATACTTTGAGTTCTGATTCGCCATCGTCAAATAAAATACTGTTTTTCGCGTGGTGATTTGCCATCGGTAGTTCCATGTACAGTCAGCATGTAAATATTGTGACTTACAACCAATATTTTTTAAATAAACAATAATATACAGGTTGTCCCATAATGTGTAGATAACCTAGAAGGTGCATGTGCGGAGGGGCATTTAATTTATCTTTATATCATTGATATTTTTTTAATAACCTAAAAGCAATAAAAAGCATTAAAAACCACACTGTAGGTTTGTTGCCTACCTAAAGTGAAAACAGTAAGCAGAATACCTGGTATCGCTGGTGGTAGGTTGGCTTAGCAACTATAAGTTGCTTGTGTCAACCAACGCTGGTCTTCCGTCCGAGACAGCTCTTACATACCTCATTGCGTAAATAATTATTCCGAAAGTAGATTTTTACGCCACGGAAGACCTTTATAATTGTATGGATTTTTTTTCCTTGCCTATAGGTATACAGATGACGAAATGTAATGTTGACCATGACAACGTGCGAAATGCAGTGCAAGGTACTAACTAGTGTTGGTAATGCTTTTATCCTTTCGGCCAAGGTACATTATTAGCCAATATCATACAAACATGCGTTTAGCAATCTTCACTTACACTACATGGTCGACTAAACCCTCTCTTTTTGACAATATCCACGAGCGAAATGATTTTAAGACTGAGCTCTTACCTACTTTGTTATAATATACCCTAAAACTAACAAAATTATTATAATAGCTAGCTGCGTGCGCCCCGCGGTTTCACCCGCGTGGTGATAGATTTGTTAGATAATATACAATATATCTTTATAAATTGTAGCCTATGTGATATTCTGATGTATAAGCTATATTATTGTAAAATTTCATTAAAATCCATTCACTAGATTTTACGTGAAACAGTAACAAACATCCATCCATCCATCCATACTTACAAACTTTCGCGTTTATAATATTAGTAGGATTACTTACAAATATAGACTAATGAGGAGAAAAGGAAGCCACTAGAAAGAGGGTAAGACGAGATGTTTGAAATAGGGGGAAAACATGGATAAAGAATATAACATGAGAGAAAAAAGCAAGAGGAAGCCTATATAGCCATTAGCCTCCTTAGCAGTTAAGTGTTTAGGTGAGTTTTTAAGTAAATATTTCTAAATATAAATAACTTATTCAATGATTATGCTTTTTTGATTTTTATTTATTTATTTATGTCTATAATTCGTATTATTATATTATACTAGGTACCAATTAGAAACTGTTCAATTATTTCATCATCAGTAAGCTGCACGGTTAATTGAGTAATTACTGTAAAATAACTGAAACTGCGTATTATTCGCCGACATATTTTCCCAGCGTTGATTAAAATCTATTCTATGTCTGCATTTATCTTTTAGCTACCTAGATCATTTTATATTTCTTTTGTCTCATTAACCTATATTATAAAAAAAACAAGTATTATTTTTTTCTGTCTGGGCGTTGGATGATGGCGGCTTAGTTGGCGACATGTTGGTGACATTACATCTACTTCAAGTTCGAATCTAAGTTATAGAAATCAATAGAAATGCCAAGTTGAAATTAACTTTCGATATGTTGCAGTAACATTTGAATCGGCAGGCAATGTCGCCGACATCATTCTATAAAATCATTTTTCCAACATCAGCCCATTGCTTCAATCGCCAACAGCTTCAGTCCTGCTCGATTTTTTAATAAATTATTAAAAGTTATTCAGGTTATACTCACTGATTTTCATAACTGTGTCCCCATCTCCACTGATGGGCAGGATGAGCAGTTTTCCCGACGCCTTGTATTTACCCTTTAACATGATGTCGACATCGAAAACCAGCTTTAATATCTGTTTGCTCGTGTCTACACTGGAATTAGAAAAATAGTTTATTGTAAACAGGACTTTATGGATAATTATTAGGTGTGAAAATACTCTAGGTAGGTATGCAGTTTCAATTCACTCTAATGTATTTTAATTAAAAAATCTATACAGTGTGGAGTAATCGGCAGCGCCACTGTATTGCACTGATCTTTGCTAACTCAACGCTTCGCTACTTGGTACTACGGTATCTTCTCAAGTTCTATAACCTCTTACTTTTTATTCAGTTCATATTAGAGCACGCTTTTCTATGTACATACTTTCTTATTTACTTGTATTATTTTTGTGTTATCACTGTCTTAGCCCTGTGCGCTACCTGCTACTGATTGTAGAAATTGGCGGAAAATCAGCGCTGCGTGTATTGGTTCTACCAGAACCCGTAGCATTCATGCTGAGCCGATTCCTAATTTTTTAACTACAATCCATAATATACCTAATGAACTCCTATAATTATCGTTTTAAGTTTTTGTCTGTGTTATTGGTTGTAGTAGAAAATAAAATTATTTTCTTCTTTCTTCTTTTACTACTACTACAGCTTAGCTGGCGAGAGACAATATTCAGAACCAAAAAGTCCTGTGTAAGAGGAATTAGACGCCAACCATAGTATAGTTGTTTGTGACACCTTTTTCAACAATTGCAATTCGAAGGTATGTTTGTGATGCAATGTATGTATATAGCAGCTATAGGATCTTTAAAAAGAAAGCACTTAACTCATTGTAAGAATCATCAAAAATGATAATTGGACCTACCTTCAAATTAAAATATCTAAACTAATAGTATAATGGGTCCTGAGTTTCTTTTGCTTTTAACGAAACGCCCTATAAATCGACACACCCTATCCAAGGTCATTCATGGCCACAGTCGTAGATACCTCTACAGACTACCTTTTAGTCTCACCTTATCGTTTCAATAACAACATTCCTGATGCCCTTTACAACAGCCTCTGTGATGTTTAGTTTCAGGCCAGACAGGTCCACATTGATGACATCAATAGTCATAGGATCCAGGACCTCTGTGCCCAGTTCTGGGATACCAGCTATTAGGAATGGTATCACTGGTTGCGCGGAAGCCTTTATGCAGCTGGAGTCTGATAGTTTGCATTTGTTTATTGGTGGTACTGAAACAAAAGAAACTAACATTATATCACACAACCACACTGGTTCACAATCATAACACACTTTGATAATGTTTGGTAGTATCATCATCAAACTATAAATTAGTCC
Organism: Eupithecia dodoneata; assembly: GCA_947044415.1. Taxonomy (NCBI): domain Eukaryota; kingdom Metazoa; phylum Arthropoda; class Insecta; order Lepidoptera; family Geometridae; genus Eupithecia; species Eupithecia dodoneata. The sequence goes on from OX345665.1 coordinate 8,107,444, forward strand.
ACTGCTGGACATAAGCCTCCCCTAATGAGCGCCATAGCGCCCTGCCTTCAGCTTGCCGCATCCAGCATCTGCCTGCAGTCTTTCGCAAGTCGTCATCTGGCCGGAGGGCATCCTACATTACGTTTGCCGAGTCACGTTCTCCACTCAAGAACAGGGTTACCTAAGCGGTTGTCGGTTCTTTTCGATATAATGGCCGGCCCACTGCCACTTCAGTTTGCTAACTCTTTGAGCTATGTCGGTAACTTTGGTTCTGTGTCGGATGACTTCGTTACGAATCCTATCCTGGTTTGGTAGTTTGTGACCTCCTTATGCTGAAACTACTTACCTAATGACATTAATTTTTCATAAATGTGGTGTGCGGCAGGGGCGGGGGGGAGTGATTCTATTAGAATTGGCAGTAACCTGCATTTACGGTAAAGGTACTATCAAACAATAATAATATTCCAGCATTCCTTGGACAATTGCCCATAACATAGGTAGATGACCTCTGCAATTTGTGACCAATGGCTTAAATTGTAAAGCATTATACTAAATACAGATATGTAAGGTTTTAAGTCAAATCAATGAAGTTGTCAGATTTGTTTTTCAGATTGGAATTACTGATTAAAATAATTTGATTAAAAAGTAGGTACATTCAGGAAATTTAAGTAGATAATATTATAAACCAGTTTCTGCGCGGCTTCGTATGCGTTGTTTATAGGAAACGCTTAAAGGTTATTTCTGTCGCATGGGACTAAAATAGCCTTGATTACTGTCAGATTTCTTTATGGGGTAAAAAGCCTATGTTTAATTCTAGGCATAGTCTTTAAATGTCTTTGGATCCCCATGGTGCCATCGAAACTTCGGGTATGAAACCACGTTTATGGCTACATAAGTGGTTTCTTTACATTTTGACGGACCGAGGTTCGTATCTATTTTAACAGGGGATTTCATTTTATGGGAATAGACAAAGATATCGACAAAATTATTGACATAGCTCTAAGAATTAGCAAGCTAAAGTGGCAGTGGGCCGGCCATATCTCGCGAAGAACCCCGGCCGCTGGGGCGGACGTGTTCTTGAGTGGAAACCACGACTCGGTAAACGTAGTGTAGGACGCCCTCAGACCAGGTGGGATGAAGTCCTGCGAAAAACTACAGGTAAATGCTGGATCTCATTGGGGGAGGCCTAAGTCCAGCAGTGGACTGCTATAGGCTGATGATGATGATCATCATCAGTAGTTTCTATCTATATAAACTTTCATATTTATATTAAAAACTGTGAAGTGATATTATGACCACCAACAACATAATTTCACTGGTCTATCTAATTCGTTCACAGAATAGAAATTCGTCTCGACAAGTCAACGTTTCAATTTAATTTTGAAACATCGTAGACTTCCATCAGATGTAACAGTGGTGGTGGTTTATTGTTGACTGCCATACCTCCCCATTACATCGGTTCACATTGAAGTCTTGCTTTAGTTAGAAATACATACACAAAGTACATATACGAAGTTACCTACCTAATAATCATTAGCATGGCATGCCTCGTAACAACCTTATCTGGCAAACACGTAATAGGTACCTATATACGTCTTATTGTCTTTCATAGTGTTGGTAATTGAATAATCTTAACCTATTCAATCATCTGTAAAATGGTCGTTTTTAACAATGGATGGCTTTTCAATGCCTTCCTTGACTCGTATCGTAAAAAGCCTATTTACCTAATATACTTGTTTGTTTGTATGCTAATCATCTCCATGATTAACTCATCAAAAATCCAATACTGACGACCGATGTGGCGCGGTGGGCGAAGGTCCGCCTGCGAAGCAGGAGGTTGCGGGTTCGATTCCCGCCTCGGAACAATTGTGTGTACGAGCTGCAGATATTTGTTCCGGGTGTTCTGGTTGTTTTCTATGTATAATAAAAAATATCTATCTATGTAATGTATTGTATTATGTATATCAGTTATCTAGTACCCATAACACAAGCTCTGCTTACCATGGGGCTAGATAACGCTGTGTGAATTGTCCAGCATTATTTAATTAAAAAAAAAAAAAAAATGTCAAATTCAAGAGATTTGATTATTCGCCTAGAGAAAGAACTATTTCGATCCCTTATTGATTGGTATACAGTAGGTACGAGCAATCGGTTGTTACTCGGATTTTTACACAATCTAAAAAAACTACCGACTTTTTAAACAATCAGAGGATTGAATAATAATTAGGTAGGTACTTCACTACAATAGTCTAAAACAAAGTCGCTTCCCGCTGTCTGTTTGTCCCTATGTAAGTATGTATTTTTATAGTTAGAGTGATTTGAGAGGAAGATTTATATGTAGGTATAAATAATAGATGCATTTGCAGCCGTGCAAAGCCGGGGCGGGTCGCTAGTTTATTGTAAAACGCTTATGGAAAATGACATAAAATAATAATTTCGGCGTGTTGTATGTAGGTGGTTGAACTTCAAACTTTTAATTGAAAACTTATATGGTTCACCTTACTTTAGACTGCTACTTTTCGCAAATAGTCTAATAAGCAATAGTTTTGCATAATACCCAAATATTTGTGTTTCACATCCTGCTGTATACATATGTACCTAAGCACTCTGGTGCGTCTATATTGTTTTTAAAAATGCAAATAAACTTTTGCCTTCCACTTGTGGTATTCTTGAATGATCTAATCAAAATTTCAGTCCGATCTATCCATTGATCCGTCTAGGCTTACGCCATTTTAGTACCTACCGTGTTTGTACAAGAATTGAGATTGACTAATTTTATCACAACATTTGACCACATTAACACAATTATACATGAACTGTGATATGATTAATGACCGGGATAATCACCCAGATCCCATTCCATAATCACTTCAAGAGGAACACATGGATAAAAAATACACAACATCAAAAAACCACACATGCATGAGTGACGCCGGTCTGTTATTTTTATAGTTTTTACGAGTAGACTTGAAAATATGTGTAAACAAAAGAAAAATAGATGTATGTACATAAGGATTTAAAAACTGGATATATTTGTGCTTGTTTATTAACACTTTGACTGCGATTTTTTTTCGACGACTGCGATCTTTTTTTTAACCTAAAAAACTCGTGCTGCCGCTCTACACAGCGGTTGTGTTGCGCCGCCAATGCGTTTCGTTCGAAAAATATTACGGCTGTGCTGAGTCACAAAGATCTGTATTTTCTCAGCCGCTGCGCTAGTGTGGATTTACGCATATTCGTCACTTGTAGAAAACACATACCGTGTGATTTCAGCAGTCAAAGTGTTAACTGATAGATTATCAGATACTAAACGAGCAAAAGTAAAAACATCCCAAAGATTTTCGGTGCGACTGCCGCATCACAGATTATTTAATTATTTTCTACCGTTGCTAATTTTAATATCTACAACCTAAGAAGTACGTGCAAAGCTGGAAGGAAAATTTAAAATAGACCATTAAGCATATATTGGGCCATGGTTGTGTCAGACGAAGTCTCACTATTATTATTATTATTTTTTCTGAGAAGAATAGTTTAACAGTTAATTGCTAGTAATATCCAGTTGAAACAATAAGTGAACTGGTCTGTACTACTATTTATATATAAAATAAAAACTCACTTGCTGCAAAAATAGCTGCAAATTGCACCAACAACAAAAACCCACTGGTAAACATTGCGTTTGCACGGTAAGCGGCCGAAACGAAAGCTCAATCACTGTTACAATCAGAAGGTAACAACAGCATTTATACACCAGGCGCTACGGCCAAGTAAATACACTCAATGATACAAGAATTGTCATTTCTCCAAGTACAATAGAGATATCAGGAAACTAGTTTTTGCAACACATTTGATGTGTCTTGTCTGGTCTTGAAAAAACTCGATTTTAGCTTTTTGAGGGTACTTTTTCCTTAACTAGCGACGAAACAGATGATTTTTTTTTTAAGTATTTTCAAGTTATTTTTATATACCTACTAAATTTATTGAGTTGCTTGTTTTGTAAAATCTAGATGAATTATTATTATCCTTTATATATTCGCTATTTTAGCCAAATCTCAACCTTGTCAACTTAACTTCATAGAGCAATGCCCTCAACTATTGTCAACGTCACATGCACTTTGTTAATGGTTAAGGTCAATTTCCAGTGTCAACAACTAAAATACGCTTTGTAATTGCAGGTAATTAATCTGGTTTCAAGCGGAAAATCCTAGAAACAGAATAATACCTTATAATAATAGCTTCTCACTTTATGTAGACCAGTTTATTTCATGCGGATGGAGGATGGATGACGTTGAATGTTTTTTCTAAACAATATGGTATATTTTATAAACAAAGATAATTGGGTAGGTACAATGATTAATTATAACAATATATATTTCGTTTTGTGTTTTCTACTATCATTCTAAGCCTTTTTCGTATAAAATGCCAATATTCTCGATAATATAAAATAAATCGTAACCTTATAGTAGGTAGGTATCTAATGGTACTAAGACTAAAATGATAAAACTTCGCCATGTTGTTTAATATTTAAATAAAATCAGTAAGTAAGTAAATATACCGTCGCTGAAGCACAATTAATTTGTACTAGGTAATAAGTTTCCGGCTTTGCTTGTATGTAGGCAGAAAACCTCCAAAACGTGTGTGTAACCTATTAAGGTATGAATCCTAGGATATGATTTTTCTAAAGTCTTTCCTCAAAAGAACCTGTTTGCTTTGTTCTGTTTGCTATACATGTTGTCAAGGGAATCACGCTCCTTCTACGAATTATGAAGATTTAGGTACCGGGTAGTGTTAATATTAATATTTATCTTGTTAATTAGGAAATGTTAATATTTAACCGTCAGGTAGGTACTTTGCTTTTGTAAAGGGACGGGCCGATATAAGAATAAGACCCAATACAATTTACACATAGCCTTACATAGCCATACAGCGGGGCAATGCAGCCATCTTGGGGACACTTTCGACTGGTATTGATATGGATCAGATTAGCTAGGTACCTGTAGATTGTTTTCAAGTAGGTAAGTATACAGTTAGCTCAATTCATTTAATTGTAAATACTAGTTCTAATTAGTTTTTTGTTTTTTTATTATTATCGATAGACCTTCGTTTAGCTAAATTCAAACTTTTAGGTTTGAATTTAGCTGGTATTATTCATCTTCAACTTCTTGCTAGATGGTTCTGAATGGTATTATAATTTACACAATACGAAAATGACAGTTGAAGTCCAGGCTAGGTTTGAAATGTCAAAAATAAAGAATTGTTTTGTATTGTAGGTATTGTATTGAAAAAATACTTGTTGGAGAGGGCTTTCTACAGCATGGGTGAATTACTAGAATTTCCCCAACTGTAGAAGACCCCACCCTCATAGCAACTAATTAGCAATTTGTAAGATAGTCAATATTTAAATATTATTAAAATGTGTATCTAAATTATCAGAAATATTATTAATTATAATGAATGATAATTACGATTTACAATGGACGTGTTAAATGCTTTTTTTAATAATAAATTCTTGTATTCCTGAAGTGGATGTCGATTACCAGATGACGTAGACAATAAAGCTGCAGTTTGTTATGGCGGAAAAAGAGTAGCAAGCAGCAAGTTCCATTTCAGCGTGAATGAAGAAGGAAGGATTTTTTATTAATTTTCTTTGATATTAAAGAAATTGGCATAACATAAGTTGGGTAGACAGATATGTAGATCCATTTATTAATTACAAATGGGTTACATAACTTAGGCCTATGCTAGGTTTGTCTGAGCACTTGGTTCTCAATTAATTAAAAAAAAAAGATTGTATCTACTGTAGTTAACGTACAATCCTACAACAATACAAGTTATCCTGCGTTACCAACTATCTATATAAATCGTTTACTAACTAGCCTAAGTAATAATACCTACATCGAAATAATCCTAAATGTTTAAATCTAAAATAATAACCCATGCTTATGCATGATAGTTGAATAACTACATAATTATAACCACCATCGAGACGATTTATGCCAGATTCGTCCCTAGGAATTTCGGCCCATATGTACTTAGGTACGTAGTTATAATAAATCATAGTAACTTAGATATAATGTTAGTTAGGTTCAGGTTTAATTGGATTAGGTATGTATTAATTGCTCATACGTATGTATGAATATAACATGTAATAAATTATTATTATAGGTACTAGCTTTTGTCCGTGGCTGCAATCGCCTTATTCGTTTTGACGTTGCTTTTCTATAATGTATAAAAATAATTTAAATCGCAGAGAATGTAAATCGCGTATAAAAAGACTCGGCAAATTAGTGAATATTTGGTTAAGTATGGAAGGTTTGTTTACAAAAATTCTACATCGAGTTTGACTATGTATAGGTTACAAATTATGTTTAGGTTAGAATTAGTAAGCTGAAGTGGCAGTGGGCCGGCCATATCTTGCGAACGAACCGACAAGCGGTGGGATAAACGTGTTCTAGAGTGGAGACCGCGACTCGGCAAACGTAGTATAGGACGACCTCCGGCCAGGTGGGATGACGACCTGCGAAGGACTGCAGGCAGATGCTGTATGCGGCAATCTGAAGACAAGGCGCTATAGCGCTCATTAGGGGAGGCCTATGTCCAGCAGTGGACTGCTATAGGCTGATGATGATGATAGGTTACAAGGCATGTCAAGATTAACATGATACCTTCTTGAATAAAACCTTGCACGTTGCACATTTGGTTATGGCACTAAATGTGTTTATTCAAACGGGTTTCCAAGAAGACTATAAATTTAATAAGGTGAGTATATTCTAAGTACTTAGAGTGCGTTTATGGTGCATAGCGAGAGCAGGAGCGTAAGCGGATTTATGTCAGTGGAAAGTTAAAAATGACTTTAATCAAAGTCAAAGTCAATATCATTTATTTCTCTAGCCTTACAAAATAAGCACTTAGACAAGTCAAATTTCATACTGTTAATTATTATTTTAATTTTAATAATCACTTCAATTTTTTATCCACCAGTGGATGAAATGAAAAAGTAATTCAATCCATATAAAAGATTTTTATAACATAAATAAATAAGTCAGGTACCATTAAACATAATAACAATGACGTTAATGCCTGGCCAGATGTCGCTCAGTTCCGCACCGACAATAGTATATAAGAAATTCAATATTACTGGTCTAAGTGCTTATTTAGTGAGCATAACGAAATATTCCTTTTTTAACCTGAAATACGACGTACTGCAAGAAAAACAGGATTATTCCGGTTATCCACTACGAGAAACTGGCGATCCGCCCCGCTCCCGCCACTGAAAACGCAGCCTAATAGGTACCTACTACCTACCAACGGTTTCCACGTGAATGAGTCAATTAAGTATACCTACTCTTAAACCTAGACCGATTGCTATCGACGTAAATATAATGCTCATTAGGTAACATCTCAATATTACAATACAGTTTTATTCCTCAACACAGTTTAATAACTCAAAACATATACAGTGTCCGTCCAGTAATTAATGGATAACCCCTCAGGTACTTGTGAGGTTTGGTATGGCATGGTAAGTGTACTTCTATTTCCGCACTTAGACTCCGATTAGTCCTTTGTGCGTAGTGTGTTTCAAATCAAATCAAATCAAATCATTTATTTGCAGAACACATTATTACAGGTACATGTCAGGTCTTATAACTAGAGTGGAGTCAAATGTGCTCAACATGTGCTTTTTTCATAGATTTGTTTGTGGCATTGCGGTTTATATAACAGATTATCAAATTTTGCTCTTTTCTGTCGAGTGATAATATCCTTACGTTTGGTAAAGTGTTGTGGGTAGGATTTTACAAACATGCATATGTCTCTAATGTACATGCAAGGTAGAGGCATGATATTACAGATCTTAAACAGAGGCTTGCAAGAGTCACGAACCCAAACCTTGTTAATAACTCTAAGGCATCTCTTCTGTACTCTAAAGACTCTTTGAGCATCGACAGAGTTACCCCAGAGGAGCAGACCATAGCTCAAGGTGGAAGACACGTGTCCGTGGTAAGCTGCTAGAGCTGCGTCAAAAGAAATAGTTTGGCGGATTTTTTTTAAAACAAAGACAAAATGACTTAATTTTCGACAAACATCACTAATATGATCCTTCCAGTTTAAGTGTCTATCTACTGTGATACCTAATTTGCTAGTTTAACCAGCCTAACTCCGTCCAGAAGCGCAGAATACTCCTGGGATCTTCACAGGCTTCGCGGAGTCACCTCGGGTGGTCGAGGATTTCTAGTCGTTGCGCTGTTACTCCCTCGCATTCCAGCTCTACGGGGGCAGCTGATTCTTCGTCGCTCAGGCATCCTCTGCAGAGAGGGTTGTCTGTTGCTCCGATGGTGAAAACGTGTTTGTTTAGTGGGCAGTGTCCTGTGAGTGTCCCCACTAGGACGCGTAGGTCCGATCTCGTCAGGCACATTAGGTGTTTAGTTAGTCTTGGTGATGCAGCTGAGAGTGCTACTTTGTATTGGCGGCACTCCTGTAGGCTTGACCATCTCTTGGTATGCGTTTATTTGGTTCGGAGCTGTATCCATGTTCGGATTTGGGAGAATGGTAGGGGAAGGTAAGGGTCATTGCCTCGTGATCCGCTGTGTCCCTTGATCCATTGGAGGGTTATCCTGTTTCTACTGGACTTTTGAGGGTTACCACGGCCATTTATATACAAACTATACTATTAAAAAACGTGATTATTTTTTGTATACAAAGTTACGAAACCCAAGGAATATTGGAGGAAAATATTAACGACTAGCTGTTCCCCGCGGTTTCACCTGCTTTAAACTCGAATTTCACTTTATTGGTTGTTTTTTTTACACCTTGGGTTATATTATTGGAGTTTTAGTAAGGATCCCTAACTTTTTGAAAATATAATATAAATAAAATAAATAAATAATGCTGGACAATTCACACAGCATTATCTAGCCCCATGGTAAGCAGAGCTTGTGTTATGGGTACTAGATAACTGATATAAATAATACAATACATTACATAGATAGATATTTTTTATTATATATAGAAAACGACCAGAACACCCGGAACAAATATATGCAGATCGTACACACAATTGTTCCGAGGCGGTAATCGAACCCGCAACCTCCTGCGTCGCAAGCGGACCTTCGCCCACCGCGCCACATCGGTCGTCAAAACTACAAACTAATCAAAAAGAGTTTCCATACAGTAAATTGTTATCAAACCATTGTTGTCAAAAGAGCGTTGCTAGGCAACCACGTTTATTTAGAAAAAATGGCGTATTGATATGCAAGGAATTTTATAGGTACATTTTTCACACCTTGGGTTACATTATTGGAGTTTTAGTAAGGATCCCTTACTTTTTTGAAAATATAATATAGCCTATGTTCATCACGGATATTTAGGCTTCCAAACGGTGATAGAATTTTTCAAATCGGTCCAGTAGTATTCGTTACAAACAAACAAACATACAAACAAACAAAAAATCAAACCTTTCCTCTTTATAATATTTGTATAGACATAAATAAATAATAAAATAAAATTCATTTATTTGAATAATATAATTGCTTGCATATTTATTTATTTGAATAATAGGTAAAATGAGCAAATGTATAATTATAGATAATAAAATAACTAATATAGTATAAAATATATTATCGTAATTGGTACTTACTCGTAAGTTGGTTTACAGTCTACACGTTACCCATTGAACAAAAGGGCATCAATAACGAATGACGCATTCTACAATAAATAAATAACCTAAATAAATAAAAAATGTCGGACAATTCACACAGCATAGATATACTATGACGACCGATGTGGCGCGGTGGGCGAAGGTCCGCCTGCGACGCAGGAGGTTGCGGGTTCAATTCCCGCCTCGGAACAATTGTGTGTACGATCTGCAGATATTTGTTCCGGGTGCTCTGGTCGTTTTCTATATATAATAAAAAATATCTATCTATGTAATGTATTGCATTATGTATATCAGTTATCTAGTACCCATAACACAAGCTCTGCTTACCATGGGGCTAGATAATGCTGTGTGAATTGTCCAGCATTATTTATTATATTTATTTATTATTTATACCAGATGTAGGTACATATTTATCAAAATTAAATCAGTTATCTACATCGTCATGCGTAGATTGAAACCAAAAAATCAGATCAATAGATCATTAAATAAAAAATTAACCCTTAATTTAAAGTTTACGATCTGTCTTCCGCTTATGTAATTATTAATAGACTAGCGGACCTTCCCGGCATCGCACGGTTTTAGTACGGATCCCTAACTTTTTTGAATATATAACCAATGTTCACCGGAGATAGTGTAGCTTCCCAACGGTGAAAGAATTTTTCAAATCGGTCCAGTAGTTTCGGGTCCTTTTTATAATATCTTTATAATATTAGTATAGAAGTATAGATATGTATATAGAAAGATAACAAGCGGTCACCATGACCGCCATTAGGTGGTAGTGTAACTCAAAAACACGTTAGGTGGCTAAGGGCTAATCTTTTAAGAGGATGGCTACTTGAAAAATGTTTTTATACTGTGAACGAATATCTAGAGTTTTAAATTGTTACTTATAATGACTAATATAATTAATTTAATATATAATTATAATAATATGACTCGCATAACATTTGCACGCCTGCATGCAGGCTGAATACATTTACTAAATTAGTTATAAGATCTGACATTGTATAATTTTGTATTCTTGCAAATAAACGATTTGATTTGATTTGATTTGATAAGGAAAATCACTGGCCTTTATTTCACGTAGCCTACAATTCATGAACGTGCTTTGCCGTGCTCGTGCCCACTGTGCCCAGGTGTTTTTCCGTCGTAGTTTAATTTAATACTCCATACGTAGATTGCGATTTGATTGGCTATCTCAAAGTGTTAATTTGTATCTCGTGAAGTTATTTAACGCTCATATCGACAGGAAATTAAAGTTATATCAAATATGGCTCCGCTGATTGGATGATCAGTTTACTTATTGCAATCTAAATTACTCGGACTCGCCTGGACTAAACTTAACTAAGTCGACAGGACTTAACATTCTATTCATAACGATTGAAATAAAAATAAAGAAAGGATGACCTAATCGTACATTAAATTCAGTGCTCTCAAATTACTACTACTTTTTTGTTTTTACTCTGACATTTTATTTAGGTAATTTAGTATAAAATGAAGCACATACATAATATTGGCTATAATAATGTTGTCCTAATGTTATCTACTCGACTAATAGTAACATCCGCAACTTTCTACATCGATCTGATTTTCCGAATCTTATCCCGAATCTTAACAAAACTCTAAAGGAATCCGCCCTCTGACTTCGATGTTAAACTTGCTAATTAAGTTTCTCCTAACTCGTGACCTTGTCAACCCTTCTCAATACCTGCATGTCTACAATGTTTACCTATTTATGCCGCTTTTCATACAGGGTGCCCCACATTCAGTGGATAATTCTAAAGTTGCGGGTATCAATCCTTCGATCATGTAATTGGCCAGGCGGCGGATAGCTTGATCGATGGGCCAATCAAACAATTATATCACTTATTTTTTTTTAATAAACCGATTTCGAGATTTTATTTTCATTTCTTATTTATTTAAAAAAAATATTATTAATTAATAATAATTTAAACTAATAAATATGTTACAAAACATTGCTTTCAAAATTTACAGACGTACTAGTTTTAAATAGGTTACTGTTAAGGGCCCATACAACTTTGTGTGAAAAGGCTAGACATATGATTTTGCGTTCATAAGAGCGGGACAGGGCATTGCAACGCAAGTCCAAAAATCAAGTTTTAGCTTTAGGTAATAAGCTAAAACTTGATTTTTGGACTTGCGTTGCAATGCCCTGTCCCGCTCTTAATTAAGACATTATTTGAACCGAAACATATAACATTTTTATTTATACTTAATTCTATTACCACGCTTATTGTCAAGATCTAAACTTCTGTATTTATTGAGAAATTTAGGTTTTAGTAAAAATTTAGAGGTAACTTTGTGATTTTTTTCTATCGAGAAAATTTTATGGAATCGTGTTTTCGAAACATATGATCGATAGATTAAGTCCTGAACTTTACCATATATCAATTTCAAAGTTAAATATTCAGTAGCTTAGACGATATGGACATCCGGCTGAGTTGAAAATTAGCAGTTTGAGGTAGTATACACTCTTAAGCAGAATTATTTAGCACAAATTTAAGTCAGTAGTGATTTTATTTACATTTGTGTAACATGCCGGAACAATTTAGTTCCGCTTTTAACTAAATTAAATAAATTTCGTCAGAGTTTGCTGCGACAGAGTTATAAAACATTACCGAAATTGCAGTTTCGTGAAGTTTTTGTTTTAATATAACAACTAATCTTTAATCAAACATGTTAATGATGCCGGGGATTATTTCTAATATTGTTTTTGTGTTTTGTGATGGAGTTTGAACTACCCACAGGGGTCCTTACTTTTTGTTACACTCTGTAGGCATATAATTGCGTATTTGCTAATATGAATAAATATTACCTAGCTAACGCTAGGGACGATAAAAATTTTCCTCGTCCCTGCCAAGGTACTAAATTTTAAGTTATGACTTTATTAATATGTTTATTACATACCTATGTAACAAAATGTTATATAGCTAGTGAATATTTTTCAAGACACACGGCAGCGCCCTTATTCTACGGCTCCCAGATGGTAGGTACTCTCACTCACTAGAACAATTGGTGCAATCTCCAAAATTAGACAGAATCTAATCCCCTCCCGGGAATTGGCTATAAATTTTCGGTCATTTCGCAGAGTGTCCTGAGTCTTTAAATGTCTCTGGATCCCCATGGTGCCATCGAAACTTCGGGTACGAAACCACGTTTATGGCTAAGTGGTTTCTTTACATTTTGACGGACCGAGGTTCGTAGCTATTTTAACGAGGGATTTCATTTTACAGGAATAGACAAAGATATCGACAAAATTATCGACATAGCTCTAAGAATTAGCAAGCTAAAGTGGCAGTGGGCCGGCCATATCTCGCGAAGAACCCCGGCCGCTGGGGCGTTCTTGAGTGGAAACCAAGACTCGGTAAACGTAGTGGAGGACACCCTCCGAACAGGTGGGATGACGATCTGCGAAAAACTGCAGGTAGATGCTGGATGCGTCAAGCTGAAGACAGGGCGCTATGGCGCTCATTGGGGGAGGCCTATGTTCAACAGTGGACTATCATAGGCTGATGATGATGATGATGATGAGACAAAGATAATGTTGTTAAAGTCTAGGAGTAGGGCTGCTCGCGGGTGTAACGATTTCAAAATAATAATTTTTTTATATGCTACACCGCCTGGCACCTAAAAGAAAACGGACAAACTATTTCAATATAAACCTCTTTGTGCAAAACATTCAAATATCACTAAATATTCAGAGTATACTATGGATACCTACTATAGATAAAACCTACTATCACATCCGATTATTTTCTTTATTGAAGTTTTTAGAATCGGATTGGTTCTCATTGCTACGGCTTCGTACCGTCGCAGATTAAATAGCTTTTCCTATGGATTTCACTAAGCTACTGAGAAAAATATCCTAAAGTGTTTTGAGGAGATTAGAAAATGCCTGGTGCAATTTAATTTTCTTTTTCACCTGAATTTGACTGAGTAGGATTCGATTGGATTTTGACATTTATGTTCATCTCATTTAGGATTATTTTGAAGTCTTGTTCCTATGATGTCTACAGTAGCACAGGCAAAAGCAAATAGGAATGATTACCTTCCTTTGTAGTTTTTCCTGTATTATTTAATTACGATATAACTGTATTATTATAACATACAGGCATAAAGATTACGGTATGCCTGTGTGTTATGGAATAATATAAATCACTGCTAGAAGTTTGCTTTGGCACATAGTTAAGGCGTTACGCCTTCAAGAAGTCCATTCCTCTAAATAAACTTTAAAGATAACAAGATAAAGATTTTTTATTTGCCAAAGAGATGTGTTTGTAAGGTGATAGGTATACATTTCGTGGTTCAACATGCTTGACCGTTAGTCGGTATGCAAAAATCCAAAATATTAGGCCATATCTTAACACAGACTCCACCATCCCGTGATATGCCGTTAATAAAGCATAATAATAAGCTCCTGACTCGCTTATATAATTCATCTATTTGTGATTTCCATTTGAGTAATTAAATGAGTAGTAATAATTACGAACATTCTCCTAATATTTATCTATTCATAAATCTGCAATATTATCAGAGAAACTCGCTAGCAATTTCTTACCCGGGCCAAAATGATGAATAAAAAACCGCGAAGAAACTAGTGTCGTGCATTAGTTCACTTATCACCCTCAAGAAAATCAGGAGCAAGTCGAAAAAGTTGCAATTAGCTGAGACTCTGGCCAAGATAACCCCCGCTCTACTTGACGCGATAATTAATTGGAATATGACGAGACAGGGCTGTAATCAGGACCACATGATTTACGTTGCATAAACTCTGACTATTGAGGGAATTGAATGATTTCAATTTTCAGATCGACAGGAACATTAATTGTTATCAAATGTTATTCTGAATCGAAACATAAGCTCGACGTTTAATCTGTGCCTTTTTTATTTTCTATCTTGTGAATAAGCAAGTGAATTGACGTTATTCTATCGGACAAGATGACTTATCAATTCCACATATCTATGAGCCTACCAAGACTTTAGGGGGTCACAGCCTTGGTCAAATCCAGCATTTGCAGGCTCGGCACTTATAGTAATACTTTAGGGGGTCACATTTAGTCAGAGCGAGGATTTAATTTCGGTTTGCATTTTTGGTTTGATTCTTAATCTCCCACGACTTCAAATGAGCTGCCAAACTTTCATTGGTAGGTCCACTCCACAAATCCTCCTATGGAATCCCCACCAGCATTTGACCTAAGCATGTTATAGAAGCGATAGTCCTTTTATAGAAGTGGGATTTTGACCTATTTTATAGAAGAGGTCAAGTCCAGCCCTGGTGACACATGAACATGACACGCCGAGACCTGCTGACCCGTTTCCCTGCAACCACCTGCGACTAGTCAATTTACCTTTAAAAAATCTTGGAAAACCTCTCCCCGAAAGAAAGCTGTATGTTGACTCAACATACATAACCATCGCAACGGCCTCGTTTCACCGCCAAAGGAAAACTCTCATTGCACTATTCAAACCTTTGCGTTTATAGTTCATATTGGTGTGCTGATTTTTTGGTGGTTAGGATATTTTGCGATTTGAGCTTGGTGGAAGGCTTGGGTTGAGACCTGAAACGTGATGTTTACGGTATTCAAATTGCTGTCACATGGCGACAGAGGGTGCTGTGGGGCTTAATAAAAGATATTTCATTCATGATCTGGGGGTTGTACTGGTTGTTTTTACTCTACTTTCTCGGCTAGTGGGTAAAGAGGTTATACAAAATGTTATGGCTGAGTTGGCGGAGGTAAGGTAGAACCTTTAAATCTATCAATATGTGATAAATTTGGAGCAAAGATACGCGTTAGAGCTAAAATATCATCATATTGGTGGATAACATTACCTATGTATTTATATTTTAACTTTCAACGAGGTTTTTAGTTTATAAAAAGCTTACGAATACCTATTTAGTGCACAGGTATACAAGGGAAACAAATTAGAACCAGTATTTACATTTGACACGTTTGGCTAACTGTAGACTGTTGCAAGCAATCTACAGGTAGTACAACTGATACATAGCAGTCTGAAGCGTCCCCAAGACGCCTGGCTGCATTGCCCCGCTGTATGGCAGTGCTGATGCACTGCGACAGGTACTCACCAGTATTTGTACCATGTAACCTTCGCATTATCAGAGTGGGGGAATAGAGAGTGTACGTGTGTTTCCGCGCACACTTGTACACTATAATATTATGTCCTCTGCACCTGGCTAGTCTCCGTTTAGATAGGCCTCCGTTGCCAAATATTCGGCAAGGAGGATATCATAATCAGATAATTGTTCTGTATTGGATCCCCATTATTACCTAGCTACTCAAACATCAAAGTGCTTTATTTCCTTTAGACCTCACAAGACTCTCGTGTCCAAGACTGGACACGTCACAAATTTCAAAATTCATGAGTAAAACTAGGAAATAACGTGATCGATCATCAATAATAAACAACTATCCAATATTTCAATTGGAACCTCCCCTCCCATATTTGTTCAGAACAGACTCCATTGCTCGTCATTATTCATTTTCACTGACATTCATTCACTCTTTCATATTACGGACCCGTCCATTCAAGTAAAGCGCTTGCAAAGTCGTACATAATGCACGATTGCATTTCAAATACTATCCGGATCTTCGCGAGTGAAAGACCAATTTAACATAGGAAGAGGGTTACCGGGTAACCGGTTACTATTCTTCCAGTATAAAAATCTGCAACTAAAAATTCAATTATCAGTATTAAACAATTTTACAATTATTATTATAATAAACAAAATATATTAAAACTTTGCTATATATTAAATTTTGATTTCTGATATAATTGCAATGTTATAATCTGTAGAGAAGATGATCCGGAAGATGACTGAGGAACTAAGAATACTATTCTAACTTATACAGGGTGTCCCATAATGAGTGGATAACCTTGAAGGTGCTTGTGGGGGAGTTCAACGCCAACCAGAAACAATAAAAAAATGCGTAAGCAACCAAAATATTTTAAAAGGTGTTCGTAAATATTACTTTTTCTTTATACATTCCAAATAAAAAACCTGTGAAATTATTGAAATTGTGGTTAGAATTTCTCGATGTCCTAAAAAAGTGGAACAGTGAAAAAGTGGCCAAGTTAATAAAAAAAAAATTGTTTCTGTTTGGCCTTGAACTCTCCCACAAGCACCTTTAAGTTTATCCAATCATTATGGGCCACGCTGTATACCTAATATATGGAAATTTTTAATCAAGAACTGATTCTCCGATTCCCTAATTATTCGTGGACGAAATACTAAGCTGACCTAAATTCGTCTCGTTAAAAACGTTATTTCGGGTTTAATTAAGTTCTAGATTTATTCAGGTTGGATTATCGAGTTAGAGTTCCTACACTCGATGGGTCGGATATTATAATGATCACAGGGTGAAACCTAACAAAACTTGTAACAGATTAACCTATTAATTGACTATACCTACAACTTGATAACAAAGCGACGAGGGGATTAACGTGAACAGATTAGGCTTGGTTATATATGTAGGTTTTCTGTCAAAATGGACTCCACTGAATAATTCACCCAAGTCAAGGCTTAGTAAGTATGTATGGATGTAAAGCAAAATCCGATCGGTGACTGTTAGAAAATCTGTATTATTTTGCATATTACGACGTGCACTGCTTCGAAACTTTTGCATGCACTGTGCCAAAAATATTAAAAAAATTGTTGACTATACTTGAAAATAGAGACCGAATATATAAATGAATACAGTCATTTATTTATATATTGAGACTACATTAAGACTATTATACATTTTGTGTTAGTACTTTACTATGTAAAGATGAGCTATATTCACAATGTAGCTCACAGCGCTATCCACAATATACCTACATCTCTAAATACAAAAATGAACCCCGTTTTTCTTGTGGACAACAGCTTTACACCTTTTTCAAAATGTTTTCTATAACAATACTTCGTAGAAGGTTCATAGATAAAAAAGGAAAATGAATATTTTTCTAATTTCCACGCGGATTTAGCCGAGGGGTGTAGCTTCTAGATAATAAAAAACATGCAAATAGAAGGCCTATCTAAAACAGGAAATAGGTAGGTAGGCGAGAACTAGGCTCCTTAAACAACTTGTGATTTAGCAACCTAAGGTGTTACTAGGTTGAACCAGGCTTATAAATAGTGTGGGTATAGACTGGGTAGGTTGTGTAGGAAGTGATTCCGCATTCCTTTATGCAACCATGCAGAAAATGACATTGTGAGTAACGGAAGCCCTATTGGTATTAGTTACACTCAACGGCTCTCAATATCTAGACCGTTCTATTATTAGACTAGACCGTTCTATATGGACGACTGATGTGGCGCGGTGGGCGAAGGTCCGCCAGCGAAGCAGGAGGTTGCGGGTTCGATTCCCGCCTCGGAACAATTGTGTGTACGATCTGCAGATATTTGTTCCGGGTGTTCTGGTCGTTTTCTATGTATAATAAAAAAATTCTATCTATGTAATGTATTGTATTATGTATATCAGTTATCTAGTACCCATAACACAAGCTCTGCTTACCATGGGGCTAGATAATGTTGTGTGAAATGTCCAGCATTATTTATTTATTATTACCTAAGTTTTCTAAACATTTTGTAATCTTTAGTTTCGTTGATTTAGTAGGAGGTACTTAGACTTTTTGTTTAGGCCTAAAGTCATTGAAAACGGGATATTTACCATGATTTGATTTTTGAGTTTTTAAATGACTTTAGTGTTGATAATCATGATAGTATCAAAAGTTTTATTTTTGTTTAGGCTCCTAACATAAGATGGTTGGTCTCGCGTGACAAAAAATCTCGATTTGTTATGTTATTATCGATGTTCTATAAGATAAATAGTGATTTTTATCATCTGAACTTCGAAACTATAAAACTCTTAACTTCTAAGTTATCACTTTGTTTACTTCGGCCTCTTACGATGTTCGAGATAAAAAAAACCTATCAACTTCTATAAACAAATTAGAAATAATAAACTTGCGCTAAACACCCGACATCCGACCTTATTTATATGTATGCGAAGCCGCGGGCAGAAACTGATACACAAACAAAATATTAAAATGCTGTTGCCCTATCTACAAAAAAAGAAGGGAGCCTCCATCTGTGTATTTTACCACTACCTCGTGGTTACCATTCTGCCTGCCAATCACAGTGCTTCCTTAATGAGGCATAACCTCTCTAGTTTTGGAGAGGCACGTTCTGCTCCGGTATCGGTCCGAGTCGTCCGTGCTCCGGTACCGAGTCGTAGTCTACACTCAAGAACACGTTTGCCCCAGCGGCCAAACACATTTCTTTGGCAAATAAAAAAATATTTATCTTTAGACCTTCTGGGTTTTGGCAAATACTTTAAAATAAATTAACTTTAAATACTAGCTAGTTTCTAGGAAGGGGAACAGGTAATATTTGTTCTGCTTATTGTACATAAAATTACTTTACTTATTACTCGCTCGCTGAATTTCGTGCAATTCTATTACATCTCTATTTAAATGCTGTGTGAATTGTCCAGCATTATTTATTTATTTATTATTATATATAGATTGATAGATATAGAACAGCGTGTTAAATAAAGTTATGGAATCGAGTGAGACCTATATTGGTCTATTAGCAAACTTTGAGATTTGCTTTCAATAAAATGTAGTCTATACATCACAGTCTCAAAGATTATCTTTTAAGATATTCGTATTATTAAGTTCGATTACAGAATAAGGCAAGTAGGTAAAAAAAAGTGACTACAGTTATACTTTTTAATAAAATTAATAAAGGAGTTTTTCCTTTCAAAAAAACTTCAATTTTCAATATTGCCTACTAGTACTTGCCCTCCGTTTCCCATGAGCATGGGACACACTGCATAGCAAGCACAAAGGTGTCTTTTGCTTCACGCATCAATGAGCATGTCTATTGTGTCCAATTATGTAATAAAAATTAATTTTCTTTTCTAACTTATTATTTTCGATTCTGCTTATAATTTGAGGGTAGTTTACACTGCACGGCTTCGGCAAAACTATTTACTCGACATAATCGCTTTGCGGGTCGATTCGAAGAAACGTTCTTGTTTCTCGGTATTAACCAATGTTAATTTGTCCAGAAAGACGCTTTATCAACAAACTATTATATTGTCCAGCATTTTTTTTTTATATTTATGTCAGCAGAATGTTTCTACCTCTCTTCTATTTACATTTTAGATTTCCTTTAAAAGAAGAACCTTAATCTCTGCACACATTAATCCAATACCACGCATCACAATAATGTGCATTTGTTTACAGTGATAAACTCAGACGTGATAAAAAAGCCCACACGATTCAAACGAGTGACCCGCGAGTTGTCTGTCATCTGATGCCGTCAATACGAAATGCATCTAAATGTCATGAGTTAAATACCATATTAGAATGCACATTTTTGTGCTGAATTGTTGTTGTTCGCCTCTGATTTGCGAAACCTTTATCCACCAACATATTTTATGAAGATGGTTAAATTCGTTCATTTTGTTTCATCAATATAATACGTTTATGCCAGCTGTTCCTATCATAATATGCACGAAAAAATTCTGAAAGTAGTAACATGTGCTCATAGTGAGAGAGACATCTATCATGCAAATCTATTCGCTTTGTCAGATATTCCATCATCTGACTGAAGATTTTTCTGACGGTCATTAGTAGATTATGTATATATTATGCTTCTGAGAGCTAATAAAATGTTGCGATGTATCAAAATATGTTACTAAAATAATTGCCCGATTTATTACTAGGCATTACACTTAATGTTATTACAAAAAAAGTTTGAATGTTTTGATGTTTGTCTCCTCGTCATGCCAAAACCACGAAACAGATCGCATTGATAGTATACATGAAGTTCTTATTTGAATTAATATTTAGATTTTATAGGGTACTTTTTATCCCGGGAAACGCGTATGAACCCGCAGAAGATAGTTCTACACTATTTAGAAAGTTAAATAGAAGCATCTTGATGTAATTTTTTTCATCGTTATAATGTAACCTACATTATAATGATTAAAAAAATTACATGCAAAATGTCTTGACGTCATATACGTATTTTGAGTTAAATGTAAAACTATACTAATCAAATTTCCGTAAAAATTTTCTTACAGAGGGAAATATCAGGAAATTTCCTTTACCTTTTCTTCAAACTAGGAATACTCATTTTCATAATCCCGGCCAACCGAGAAAAATGAAAAACCGATATTGCACACGATTTACACGTAAACAAGGCAGCTTTTGTGCATTTTCTATGAAAATTTCTTACCGGAAGCATCTCGCAATGGCATCTCATTTCAGCAATTCTGTTTGAGGATAATCATATATGCCAAAAGATATTTAAAGAATGGCATAACATCTAAGGTTGAATGGTACTCATAGGGACAGTTAGATGTTTGACTACGAGTTAATCTTTCTCTGCGCTCTTCGGCAACCCTTGTGCTTCAAGTACCTGCTCACTCTACTTCTTTCTTCTCCCATTCCTTTACTGCCCGGACTGTTCAACTATGGAACGCATTACCAGTTTCGGTGAGGCGTGCTGAGTCGCTACCAACCTTTAAAAATATGTTAAAGAAGCATTATTTGTCCTGCTGTTACTGACGCATAACTGAGTACCTATGTATATAAGAAGTACAAATATATATATTATGATAATATGTACATATGTAGTATATTTCCATGGAAGTATTTTATTTTATTTTATAATATATAACCTGCAAGAACACAGATTCCCTGGTACTGTCCACGATCCTATCCATCCATGGTTGTCTAGTAGAGATCGCTCTTGAGCGATAAGACGCCAATTGTATCTAGTTTTTTAAGTTTTTGTTTTACATTGTTATTTTATACTAAGTGTGCAATAAAGAATTATCTGTGTATCTATCTAAATACCTACCTAGTAATTTTTATTCGTCTCCAAGTCTAGATTTCTTTCGGTGGTTTTTTCTGTCTTCCTCAGATTCAAAGATATCAATTACCTAGTAACTTGTATTTGTTAAACATGCTTTTAGGGGCTGATCCCTTGTTTAATTGGTTTTATCCTAATCCTTAATTGTGCTTCCTTAGACCCTTCTCGGGTTCCTTTTGTTTAGACTTTTCTAATTGGGATTTTAGGGATAATTGTGTTTAATATAAGTACGTACGTACATACTATTAATACTTTTTGTTTATATATGATTCTATGATCTGTCTTAATGTAGACCAAAGCTTATTGAGTCATGGTCATCTCTTTTTTCAAAGTTCTTAAACAAACAATATGGGATATTTCTGCCGGCATGGGGACGAGCCATTATGAGGCATGTATGTCTGCTTTTTCTTTGCACAATCCCTTATGGGGTTTCCTATGTCAAATGTTTATGTGTGATAGTTGTAATATAATAATTAAGAATTTATAGAACTTTCTGGCGACATCAAGTGTAACATTGAGTACCTATCTAAAATGGAATAAAGAAATACAAATGATACCTTTAGAAGAAATAAATGTATAGATTAGAATTGACCTTTAAATTCCATAAAAAACAAAAGGAATTCCAGTCCATTTTCAGGTTCCAAACTATCCATAATTTTGTCATTGAGCAAGTACATAATATGAAAACATTAGGCGTTTCGAAGCCAATTGATAAAGCGAGTTTTAAAAACCAAACCCCTAGAGATCTGTACAGGTACACATTCAAACGCGCTTGAATACCTATAAACACGCTTTTGGGTGAAGGCGAACAGATGTAGGGGACTTGGTGGTTTTTCATACACGCGTTAGCGGAGCGTGCTCAAACGCCCAATGTGTTTTTATTATTAAGCTATGCATTGAATTAGCTTTAGCCATACCGCCTACAGATTTATCCGACAACTTGAAACCTTCAATATTTCATTTCTGTGTCTAGTTTCATTATTTTATAGGACGTTCTTGATTAATTTTCTTCCCACAACGCTCAATAGAACCCACAAATGTGGAATGTTTGAGATTCCGAAATATAGGTACCAAACGCAATTTGTAAGGGCGAGCCGGAGAGCCGCGTTTACTGTTTATTACATTCCGAAAATTTGAAATACCTTCGTTTGAGTTTATTAAATTTTCATTGACTGAAAATTTACCTCGAAAAATTTAACGTTCATCGTATAGGCATTTTGTACCACGCAATTTTTTAAAAATAATTTTACGTCTGGCCATGATATAAATTATTTTAAGTATATTAACCTTTCCAAAACAAATTTTACCGTAAAACGAATCTAACCGTTCTTTATACAAATGTACAAGTGAGCACTACTCAACACATAATCCAGTAAAGTTTCTATTGAACGGGCCGTCGTAGCGATTCGACTGTGCAACGTCGTCAGCAGACTGCTAAGTGCCACAAATCCGTCACCCACCACCCCTCAATAAGTCAGTATCCATTGAACGACCGCGGAAAAACAACGTTATGGCCCCAATCCCTCTAGTTCTTGTTTTACTCGCGATCATTAAAACGGAAATCACCGTGGCCTCGGCAGAAGCCGGGTTAAGCCAGTTACTAACTTTTCCCGTGCAAATCAGGACATCGGAAGCGCCTACGGTCTCCTCCGGAAACAATCTAAATGATGGCAGAGAAGCGGTTCCAATCGGTAGAAAAGATTTCCAGGCAATCTCGCAAGCTTCCCTTCACGATGAAAAAAATGCAGAACGCGAATCAAATACTTTAGCTCCTAATCAGAAAGACGGCGAGAAAATAAATTCGATCAAGCCACTGCCGATGGTCTGGGAAAATTGTATGGAAACAACATTCAAAGAAAACCAAGCTTCAGATACAGTAAAAGCGACAGATATGGAAACCGTTCAAAATTATCCTATAGAAAACTTCAAAGCTAGACGTAATATAACAACAACTTGGAATAAACGAGATGCTCAAAACTATAATATATCTGCAGCAAGAAACGCTTGGATTGAGAAGTACAACAGCTTATTGAATAGTAAAGCAGACGGAAGACGTCAGCAAAAGCCTGATTACGTTCCAATAAGAAAAACTTCGCTTTCTTTAGACACAACGGAATTCAGCACCACAACAATTTCAACATCATCTACCACTACTCCTCAAACAACAGCTTTTGTTTCTACAACAACGACAGTTTCATCGATGTTAATTCCCGATTTGTCAATGACCACTGATCCTGCTGATTACGATGACATACCGGTTATACCGATTACAAGAGAAGTGCTAAGAGAGGAGATTGAAGTACGAAATGTTACTGAAAAAAATATATTTAAAACTTATACCGAAGACTGGTTTGATTTAAAAAAAGTTAAGGAGAGATCCAATATAAGATTTAACAGCATGCCTCAGAGGACAACATACTTGATCCCAACTTTGAGGCTAGACGAAGGTTTTCAGCCGTTTGGTTTTATGTCAAATTTTTTCTATCTGATCTATCCGTTCGAGTTTCCAGTGGGTGAGTTTTAAAATCTTACACATATTCTGGTGTTTGCGACTCTCGCAACTTGAGCCAACCTCAGGAGTCGATATCACAAAAGTTGTTGATTTTAATTGATTGTGACCTATGTACTTTTAAGCCGTGTAAACTGAATGGGAACTATGTATTTTCAACTGACACAAAATGGGACTTTTACGTTACTTTTTAATCACACGCGGATTGTTTAGTGCCAGTTTGAGTAACATGCTATAAGAACTTAGGTATGTTATATAGCGTCCAGATTTAAACACATAAAAAACACATAGTTTTTTAACTTTTTTAATGTAAATATTTTGCGGTACATTTCTTAAGATGCGTTCAGATTATGTACCGCAAAATATTTGCATTAAAAACGTTCTGTCCTATTGTGATCGCGCAAGTTATACTTACAAACGAAGACTCTTTCTAAAGCTTGCATCTATAAAATGCTGTATTTCTTATATCTGTCTTATGTAGTACTTAAGTACAACTGATATACCATGTCAAAAAGTGTAGTTGAGCAAGTATAGCTATCTGGGCCAATGTCGTATAGTAACATCTAATCTTGTTACTGGCATCCAGTAAATAATCGCATTATGTTTCAATTTGAAACTATTGAAAATTGATCGATTTTATAACCACGAATCTACTAGGTATAAAGCATTTGTGAACTTAATGTTTGTTAAGCTGGTTTTGCTACACCAATATCTATCGTTTTTATAACGAATACTGTAGATAAACCTTTAACAACAACATCATCCTATAGTAGTCCACTGCTGGATCTAGGCATTTCCTCATTATGGCGCTTAAAATCTCCATATTGGCTCCATATAGGACTATAATCCCCACGCTAGGCATAAGGGTTTGAAATCAGAGGACTGATATTTTCGCAATAATTTTCGCTGCTGCACGTCGACGTCCAAATAATTTTGCTGTGCTTTTTCTGTTTGTTCTATACTGCTATCTGCCGGTCAGGAGATTGGTAGAAGATATGCTTAGGATTAATTTAAAGGAAGACACTACCAAACAGGAACCCTATTCTGATAAACTAATCACTTCATAGGTATCGTGCGTAATTTATTTCTCAGATAAAGTACTTCTTTCAGGGCTGATCAAGGATATAGTATGGGGCGAATTTACGTTCCCGTATTCCTTTTTGCAGGTAAATGAAAACATTCTTAAATATTAACATTTTATTCATAAATAACATCATAACACTCTTTAACATTTTTTAACACAAACTCAAACATAATTGAACACTCTAATTTTAAGCAAAAAATATTTAAGTATCCTTCCACAAACAGATCAAAATATAATATTGAATAAGGTATTTTTTGTTCACGTTTGCCAAATATTTACACGGCAAATATTTCGAATAATTTATTCTAAAATTAGGATTGATCTTCAACTAGAGGTGCGCTTTTTCACTTTTATAGTCACCTACAAAATTATATTTTGTTTATCTACTACGATATTAGCAAAAAATGTACCAATACATAATAATACCACAGTTGAAAATGTGTTTCTTTCACGCAACATTTTAAACCTACTTAGATAATATTCGCCTCACCGATATTTATTTTAAAAATAATTTGAAGATTTTTGAATGGTGTATATATTATTAGTATTATTATATAGGTCTATTCTGTATGTCCGAAATGTATTTTTTTTGGGTGGTGAAACTTATAATGTTTATTTAGATAGAAGACAAATAATATACGAATAAAAATGCTCCATAATGTCCTAAAGCCTGGTGAATAATAATAACTATTGTTCTATTTTTTTAAAATAATTATTTGAATAACTCAGAAACCGGACGCTGTTTTATATGTATAAGTGTCCTCTATCTACATATATGTATAACTTTTATTGTTCACCGCGTTTTTTTTTTTTCTTGCATGTTCAATCGATGTTTGGCCCATAATCTTCAAACCCCATACGCTTCCCAAACTATTGCTATGTAATGAGTCCATCCATAACTATACTATGATTTCATCCTTGGGTACGTTGTGGAAGAATGTCTTAACATTCTTGAAGACGTTCTTGACAAGTCTGTCGAGGATCGGACCGCCGAACTCATCCACGATTTGTTTCCAATTGCTGTTCAAAAACTGAAGGACTACTTCACCTGAAAACATAAAAATTATTGCTTTGAGACTATTTTTTT
Organism: Eupithecia dodoneata; assembly: GCA_947044415.1. NCBI lineage: Eukaryota > Metazoa > Arthropoda > Insecta > Lepidoptera > Geometridae > Eupithecia > Eupithecia dodoneata. Next base: position 8,133,663 of record OX345665.1, read on the forward strand.
CTTTGTATATTTTTTATTTGTATTTAAAACTACAACTCTTCACGTGCTACCCTCAAAAATGGGCATTGCCCTTGCTTGGAAATGGCTTTATTTATAACCTTTACCTGATTTTTTTTAATAACAGCTATCAAACAAATGCCTAGCGTTAGCGAAATGTTAAACACAACGGGTATGAAAATTGCCAATTGCTGCGGATGTTGAAATAACGCTCTGTACTTTTACCACTAATCCCTTGTGTATTTCATATACCAAAAGTTTCAACATTTCACTGTATTTACTTTAAAATTCATTGGTATCATGTTAATTTTAAATTTTGCAATATAACTTTAACCATGATACATTTAAAAGACTATTGTTTTGCTGTCTCGGGAAAAATATTAAATGATATCCTCTCACCTTAACATTGTATTTTTTGCATCATCATTTGTGTATGGGAAAATAACAATAACAGAATAAAATAATTACAAGTAGCATTTACACTTTATATTAATTTTATTTTCTAAAACTGTAAACCGTCATGACGAATCATCAGAAGGTAGTGTCCAGAATGCTGGCAGCATTGCCACGTTGAATGGCAATACTAATTCGTTGACCGAAACAGAAGCCATTATTATATTCACCAGTGGAATGAGAAGTTAGATCTTTGTATATTGCGTGTTCCACATGGGAAACACTCAATATACACCACCAGGTGGACACCCAAGGACCTAGGGTGTCCACCCCAAACGCCTCAAATAGGTAAACTTACTCAGTTCTGGGCTGCCTTTGAACAGATTCGTCAGGACGAAGCTGACTTTATCTCCAAACTCCTGTTTAACTTTGTAATCCTTGATTTCGTAGTAGGTAACTCCATCGCGAACAACATCGTGGAATTTAATTTTCGCTCCAATTATCACATTTTCTGTAAAATAATTAAGTACACACCATAAAGTTAGAAGTTGAACAGCTAAAAATAAATTTTTGTAATGAAATGTGATGAATACATCAGATAATTTTTATATTTTATGGGTGATCATAGCTATAATGTGGACCTAAACCTTATGTTGCCGGGACAGACTGGGATATCCCCATTTAAAAAAAGATTATATTCAGTTGTTAGAATGTATTAATTTATTAGTGTGGATATCCACACTAATAATAATATAAATTCTAAATAACTAATAACACTTAGCTTGTGGCTAGATATGGTATATCTATATCTATATCATATGCTATGTGAATTGACCAGTTATATTTATTTATTTAGTAGCTGCTGCCCGTGGTTTAATTCCATTACTGTCTTTATTTTTGTCTGATTAGAACAAAAAATTAGTTTTCGTGATTACTTAGTTCGTACTAGGACATAAAGAAAATTTATTCTACAAATCACAAAGTGAAGTTAAACATACTTAATTTTTGTATTAATGTTATTATTTCTCACAATGCTTACCACCTTCTCTGTTCTAATCGGTAATTGATTGCTTAATTTATTATGTTTGGAAAACTCACGTGCTTTGATTTTAGCGTCACCATCTCCATTGATTGAAACAATAAGTATTCTCCCATTGGCCTTGTACTTGCCCCTGATAGTTGAGTTGCATCTTAATGTCAAATCAACTTCGTCGTTCTGGTACCTACAAATAATAAAAAAACATAAAAACTGTTACAGTGGTAAGAAGTACAACTTTTTATTCTGTTGACTTCGGTTATTAGATTAGGTTTGCCAGGGTTAAATTTTACCCATGGCCCTAATTCAAGTCAAATCTGTGTCACGTTGCTTCGTAAAATTTGAATAGGTAATTTTGATTTTACAAAATTTTATGTGGAAGTAAAAATAAAGTAAATATCAAAAGATTCCAAAATCCATATTATTTTTCACGTTTCATTGCCCTGATTAAATTTCTGGTACCTAGATGAGAGAACAGAAAATGTTAAATGCAACAAATTGTAAATACATGAAATGAAATGCAAAATGGATAATTAGAAATGTAAAGCGATAGGGTAGCATACTGGTTGTGCATTTTGCTTAGAGTAAAAAAAAAAAAGTAAAATAAAAAGTTAGTACATAAAAATCATTTAGGGTTAAAGAAACGTCCTCTTAGCCGTCGAAGATTTAAAATAAAATATAGAAAGAAAGAAAGAAAATTATTAAACACTACATAACACAACACAAACAAGGTTAATTACACATTATATATATTATAATATAAGACTACATCGTACCTACTTACTAGAAAACACAGACAAAATATATAATATAAAGTGAAAAGGTACAAAATTTAAATAGTACTAACACAAGTAGCATTTGGTACTAAGTAGCCCCGCACAGAACGTAGATAAGCGCGCGTGTGCAGGTCTAATAGGTCTATGTTGACATTAATGGGAAACGATCTAAAGGGTCTGTTGTTACAATGGGTGTACCGCAGGGCTCTATCTTGGGTCCTTTCCTATTTTTAGTTTATATTAATGACCTGCCTCATCTTGTAAAGAATGATCATGAGATTGTATTGTTTGCTGATGATACTTCATTAATTTTTAAAATGAAACGACAAAACACAAATTTCGACGATGTAAATACTGCAATCTCAAAGGTAGTCCATTGGTTTAGTATTAATAATCTTTTGCTTAATGAAACCAAAACAAAATGTATAAGATTTATTCTACCTAATGTAAAACAAGTTAAGGCTGATATAAACGTAAAAGGAGAAACGTTAGAAATTGTAGACAATACCGTATTTTTAGGAATAACCTTAGATAGTAAACTTCAATGGGGCCCACACATAGATAAGCTATCGAAGAGACTTAGTTCTGCAGCATATGCAGTTAAAAAAATCCGTCATCTTACAGACGTTGATACTTCTAGACTAGTCTATTTCAGCTACTTCCACAGTATTATGTCTTATGGCATACTACTGTGGGGGAACGCTGCAGATATAAACACAGTATTTGTGTTGCAGAAGAGGGCTGTTCGTGCGATCTATAATATGGGTCCCAGAGAATCCCTACGTGAAATATTCAAAGAAATAAACATAATGACAGTACCGTGTCAATATATTTATGAAAACTTGTTGTACACTCATAAAAATATCAATCGGTTCACTAAAAAAAGTGATATACATAATGTAAATACTAGAAATAAGAATAAACTCGCTGTGCCCACAACTAGGCTACACAAGATAAATGTATCTTTTAAAGGGCAATGTATACGCTTCTACAACAAAACTCCAAGTGAGTTGCAAAAATTATCAATAAATAAATTTAAAAAAATTGTGAAACATATTCTTTGTAAAAAAGCTTATTACAAAATATCAGATTACTTAGAAGATAAAAAAGCTTGGAACGAGTTTTGCTCCAACTCAAAATCTACCAACTTACAAATAAGCAAATCAAATGTACTAGACACATAAGTTATGAACATACTAGTGGTTTCTTCTCACTTCTTCCACTGGTGGACAAAAAATTGAAGTGAACTATAAAATAATTTAATAGTATAAAATATGACCTGTCTAAGTGCTTATTTGTAAGCTTAAAGAAATAAAAAAAATTCATTTTCATTTTCATTTTTTCATTTTCATTTTCATTTATGTAATAATAAAATATAATGTTTTTGAATAAATAAAATTTATTGACGATAACAGCCAAGAGGATGTTAAAATTACCAATCTGTAAACCAGTTTATTTGCTATCGTGATGGTGTCTATGGGGGAATGGTTCATTTATTTAAATAGATCTGATTAATACATTTTATGGTTTGGTTTGGAAATATAAAAAGTTAGATTAGTCTAGAATAAATTTCATTCTTGACTATAATTTTATTTCAATTTCCTTGTGCGAATAAAAATCAAATTAACTTCGTGTTTATATTACGTTATGTCATAAAACGAGTTCAGGGTCTTGTCTAAAGTCAAGGTTGACGAACGATGTGGCGCGGTGGGCGAAGGTCCGCCTGCTACGCAGGAGGTTGCGGGTTCGATTCCCGCCTCGGAACAATTGTGTGTACGATCTGCAGATATTTGTTCCGGGTGTTCTAGTTGTTTTCTATGTATAATAAAAAATATCTATCTATGTAATGTATTATGTATATCAGTTATCTAGTACCCATAACACAAGCTCTGCTTACCATGGGGCTAGATAACGCTGTGTTAATTGTTCAGCATTATTTATTTATTTATTAAGGTTGTTTACCAATGATGCCAAGATTCTCAAAAAATGATCTAAAAACTAATCCGTCAACTTCTCCCCAATTTTAAACGGATTTGAAAAATAATTTCGCTATTGTATGGAAAATAATCCCGTGAAGGTATTCCCATAAAAAACATATTCCAGAGGGATTAGTGATTATCCCACGAAACTTAAAAAACAGTGTGCATACAAAAAAAAATTAAGTCGGTGCTTTAGTTTCATCAAAAGAATTAAATTATTACAATTTCCATCCACAATACTTACGAGACATCATCAACAACACACTTCCTAAGTCCAGTCATAGTGCCATTGTTCAACTCAACTTGGAAGCCCCCTGGTAACTCTAGTTTCACATTTTCATCCTCCTTCAAGGGATCTGTAGTTTTGACTCCAAGCTCTGGAATGCCTTTAGCGAAGAGTGGAATAGATTCTTGGATAGACTTCTTTAAACAGTCGTTTTTGAGGCCCGGACAGACCGTGATGAAGGAAGCTGTGGGGTAGTAACAATATTTTTATCTTTTATTTATGTTATTAATGAACAAAATCGACAGCTCTTAAAAATAAATTAACTTATCTTATTAATATCACTAACAGCCAATAAAAGAATTTACGTTATTATTATTATTTAGAAAAACAAGGACGACATCACCAAAAATGCCATAATAGAGTAGAGTACAAGATATTGGCAAAATACATTAATAGAATAGAAAAAATGAACAGCCTAAAGACAAAATATAAGCAAAAATATAATTTTAGCTAAAAATTTGGCATTCATGTAAAACAAGATAGGCATCAGAAAATTATCTATCAATATGTATTATAGCATTTACTCCTACCATTTTACACCTCCTAATTAGAGTAAGTCTAGAGTATTAGGCAAACAAAACACACTGATCCAAACAGTGAATAATTAACCGACTTCGAAAAAAGTAGGAGTTTCTATGTTCGTCTGTATGCGTATGGTTTTTTGTGTACGTTCGTCGGTTTCTGTGTCATTTATGGACCGAATTAGGTGATCTCGAGATCCCATAAAAAAACTGTTAATTTATCCCGCATTAAAAACTAAGGGATTCGAAGTCTGTTTTTAGTTTTTTTAAACAATCAAATTTTTGAAGTTTATTGATCAATTTTAAATAAATTTTTCAATAACCAAATACCTACAGAACCAAACACTGTGAAAATTGCCTCAACTGTATTTGAAGCTATGATAAATTGTAATCTGCAAAGAAATAGCATCAATGCTTCTGTGCGATCTATACAGATCTTGCCAACTCCTTTTCATTTTAAAACTATTTTTGTTATAGTAAAAAATACACTTACGGGCTATTCTAGCTAGGCTCCCATTGCCCAGAACCGCGATCACAGCTACCACTAAAACTTTATACATTTTGAATATTTTAACTTAATTGCTCAAGAGACAATCTTGTGCAATACTGGCGGAATCTTAAACGACACTGGCGAATTTAGGCAGCGGACAATGATAAAAGTATGATCTGAATTATTATTTCCAAGTTTTTTCGCGAAGCCGTAAAGCTTAATTATAACTGGTTTAAAACCAGTGCTGTTTATATTTTCTCAACATATTATTTGAACCTCAAATTTACATTTATTAGTTTGTTCTAGGAATAATTCACAAAATAAACAAGACTTAATTATGGCAGCATGGCTTTTGACTTATAATTTTATGTTTTAATAGGAAAAGTGTTTTATGTTTTAGTAAGAAAAGGGACAGTATCACTTCTTAGCATTTTTTATTAAACATTAAAAAAACCCGTTTATCTACGTAGCCTGTTTACTCTGTACTTTTTTTGCAAAACATTAGCCAGAAAAGGTGATGTGTTCCCTTTATGTCGAATCTGTTTTTGCAAAATATTGATATCTTCGCGTTCATAGGTACAGTCAAACATATAAATTAAAAGCCAATATTTTGTACACGCACTGAGCTTAAAATAACACAATAAAGTAGAAGTGTGGCATTGACATTTTAAAAGGATCACTTCCGGTAACTCGATAGAGCTTTTAAATGTATTTTGGCGGGATTTGTGCAGGATTTGTTGGCATTTTCACGCTAATGTTTAAACATTGTGATATTGAATAAACAATGGCTCAAATGCACTGACTCATTATTTTAAGATAAACGTTCGGAGCATCACCAAGCAAGACTGATTTAAAAACACTCATAATTGTTTTCTAGAAAAATAAATGTAAGTATGCTTTTAAGTAACGTAAAATACAAAAATTCACAAATTAAGTTTTTGTATTTTATGTTACTTGAAATCCTCAATTTATGCCATTTTATATAATTTATTTTAATTGGTGCACGTACGGCCTAAGCTTACATTAACATCTAACCTGTATGTAGGCTAATTATACAATACATTTACATGTGAGCGAAATAAATAAGTCTCATTAGATCATGTGCAAAGTCCCAGATGTTAGTGTCAATTCTCGGGATAAGTCTGATTTGGCAAACATTTTTAACATACTTCCTTTAAGTATTTATTTCTGTATTATAATAATAATATTAGTTTATTTCAGGCAAAAAACCCATATCACGAAAATACATTTTTAAAAATATGCACAAATAAGAATAATATAATATAACAAAAGATATCACGACGCTTATACTAGCTGTCGCACGTCACATTCTGTTTCCCTCCATATATAGGGAAATCCAGTGCAAATATATGGGAAAATATATGCAAATATAATAAAGTGTTTTCTATCTATATATATTTTCGTCGTCGATCGCGCCGACAACGGGCACCACGAGCACCTCCACAACATCGCCCCGCCCCAGCCCCGGCCCCAGGAAGACGACCGCCCATGGCGACCCCTTCCGCGGGACCTGATCCCTGCGGAACCACCATAGAGTCCTTGGGTTTATTTAATAAAAAAAGATTATAAACGGAATGATGCCAAAAAAACATTGAGAGTAAGGGAAAGAAAATATTCCCACAAAACCCAAGGACCGAGGGGTCGTCACCCCTCGAGATGACGCCGGGGTAATGAGGCGAAGCCTCGAGGCCCCTCTCTGCGCCCCCACCAGGGCCGGAAAGAAATCTATTGATTGACGTCGTCGATTTTTTTTATGAATTCTTATTTACTCCCCGATTTACATATACAGGGCGTTACGGTTTTGATGATTACTGAGATTATGAACGCTAAATAATGTTTTCTATTTACGTAAGCGAAATCTTGAGATTTATCGGCCGATCCGGATGCTAAAGTGTGATTGCAGGAGGGGCTCCTCTTGTTACCTTAAAAGCCTATTTTTCTAACAAAAGAGATTCATTGGTATTTAACGTTATCATTAGGCTTTTTTGGTAGTAACGTTAATATTATATTGCCGGAGGGGCAGCGAATACGTTGATTGAATAGTTATCCGATTTTTAAACTTGGTAGAAGAAAATGGTGTGCATTTTCGGTTCACAGCAGGAGCGCAATTTTGACAGGTTTCATTAACTGGCAAAGCTGTCAAATCCTCGGGTCAAAATCGCGCGTCGTAGAAAAAAAAAGCTCACGACGAAAATACTTCGTCGACGTTTGCCACTGGCAATGTTGTGTCAAACATGCACAGACATTTTCTAGAAGTTGACTGTTTGCCATGTTATTATTAAAGCAAGAAATGGAAGCTAGGCAAGCATTCCATTAACAAACTATCTAAAATCGGCGATTCATTTTTTTTTGTAATGCAAATGACGGTGGGTTTAATGGTAAATTACACAACACAGTAGATAGATGGATAGAAGTATTTTCCGCTCTCTAAACAAAATTAACTAATTAAAAAATATGTGACAATTGGCGGTCTTATCGCTCAAGAGTGATCCCAGACGACCGTGGAACCAACAGTAGGTAATTGAACTAAGCATGACATGTAGATGGAAAATTGTTGTTTTTTTTTTGTTTGCGTGACCTCTGAGTAGTATAGGTTGTCCCATGTCAAAGGAAAATTTGAAAAACATTGCAGTGCCAATTTAAAAATAAATAATAAATAAATATAATAAATTCGCAAAGGCTATGCTGCAGCATTTCATCATCATCACACAAACAACCACTCCTGAACGTGCCTTGTTTGTCCCATTTCATCGTTAAATTTTACTAAATTAAGTCCGAATGTTCCTAAAAAGGCACTAATTTATAGAAAATTTTAATTGAGCTGTATGTATTCCTTATGAAAGCAGAAATTAACTTTGTTCTGAAACTCTGTGATATATTTATTAAAGTCCTAATAAATAAGCAATAAGGTCTTAACGGTCTCAATAATTTTATTCCATAAATGGACACTCGGTCTCGATGCTAAATGAGACTTTAAAAATGTCAGGACTCATGAGGATATAGAAGTATTTCCAATACAAATTTATTTCTACACTAGCTGCGCCCCGCGGCTTCGCCTGCGTGGAAATCTATGTGTCAAATGATTTATAAACATTACTCTTGAATCACTCTATCTATTAAAAAAACCGCATCAAAGTCCGTTGCGTAGTTTTAAATATCTAAGCATACATAGGGACAGACAGACAGCGGGAAGCGACTTGGTTTTATTCTATGTAGTGATTATTAGGACTTAGGAAAGAAAAAACATTGTAGTTTTGATTTAAAAATATCTCATATCGTCATTTTGTGAACTATTTGTCGAACTATTTAAATAAGTTTATTGACGATTGTATTATATTATTTAATTTTACTCATTGACTGTATATTGGATTATTTGGTTTACTAAATTTATTGCTTATGATTTTATAATGAGTATTTTTTTTGTATTTATTTATTTTTAAAGAATATACATGATTTCTTATATTTAACACTCTTTAAACCCGTAGGGGTTTGACCCGAATGTACTCTATTGTATTAGATAATACTAGTAAGAATAGATGTAGGTAATGCTTTGAATAAAAAAAATTAATAAATATATTATCCGTAAAGGCTGTGCCTTTCATCATTAACACAGAAACGTCCACTGCTGGACGTGCCTCGATTTACCATAATCACCTCGATTGGCGAGCGGATTGGTAATCGCACTTGGTGTGTTAAAAAATTAATACACAGAAGAAAGCTGGCCCTTCCAGGCACCCTTAGTCGACTTTTACGATATCAGTGGTGGGGTCGATTCTTACGCTGCAACCACCACGACCAATGTACCGATACACCATCTATCGTAATGTTAAAAACTCAAATAATCCTATCCTACTATATGTATATATATATATCCTAACTAATATTACGGACTGCTGGGGCAAACGTGTTCTTGAGTGGAGACCACGACTCGGTAAACGTAGTGTAGGACGCCCTCAGACCAGGTGGGATGACGACCTGCGAAAGACTGCAGGTAGATGCTGGATGCGGCAAGCTGAAGACAGGGCGCTATGGCGCTCGTTGGGGGAGGCCTATGTCCAGCCGTGGACTGCTATAGGCTGATGATGATGATGAACTAATATTATAAACACAAAAGTATGTATGTAAGGATATCCTTTCACACCAAAACAACAGAACGGATCGGGCTGAAACTTTGCACACATGTAGTTCCAGGCCCGGAATAAAACATATGCTACATATCCCTTTCTTTTCTTAGGCACTACCGCTTGGCACTACTAGTAGAGTCAAGATAAATTTTACTTTCCCGCGACACCATTCTTATTGGCTGATAAAACGCATATTATAAAATCTCCCATGGATTATCTCATTACCAATGGCACTACTAGATAAACAAAATATTTATTTGTTCAAAACATTTACTAAAAACAAAAGTAATCTCTTATAACTAAAACATATCCCAATAATCTTAAAACTTTTCCATAAAAACAGCGTGTGAAGTGGATACTAGTAGTAATATTTTTACTTTTCTTTTTCAGTCAATAAAGGTGGAATCAACATTTCTAGCTTTCGTCATTCTCTTCGCATGTATTGCTTTAGTCATCCCAAGCTACCTATTCATACTAGCAGTCTTAGCTTTGTTCTCCAAGTCCCGGTGTGACGATGAACTGGAAACTGGAGCTTTATTCCCTGATGCTGAGGAATCAGATTGCAATGACAAGCTGCTGGTTACTTTGACGCTGATGGTTCTATTGATCAGCTGGTGAGTATGGATCGTTTAACTTCAAAGCCTTATTTAAGTAACAATGAAAACATTTTTTTAAACTATCGTGGTTATTAACATGAAAGTCACATTTATAACGGGATACTTACTGAAATGATTTTAAGTATAAAATCATATGTCCGGATTTGTTTCGCGCATTTTCACAGGAAATTTATTCTATGACATAACTGGCTATGGAAAGAGCTACGCTCGGAGTTTCTCTGAAGGATAAGATTCGTAACGAATACATCCGACAGAGAACCAAGTTTATCGACATAGCTCAAAGAATTAGAAAGCTGAAGTGGCAGTGGGCCGGCCATATTTCGCGAAGAAACGACGGCCGCTGGGGCAAACGTATTCTTGAGTGGAGACCGCGACTCGGTAAACGTAGTGTAGGACGCCCTCCTGTCAGGTGGGATGACGACTTGCGAAAGACTGCAGGTAGATGCTGGATGCGGCAAGCTGAAGACAGGGCGCTATGGCGCTCATTGGGGGAGGCCTATGTCCAGCAGTGGACTGATTTAGGCTGATGATGATGATGAACTGGCTTAGAGTATCATGGGAAAGCCAAATTTTTCCCATAAGATAAGATAAGATAAGAATTGTCAAAAAAAATGCAATATTTGTGTGACACGGGAGAAAAAGACATATCTCTAAGATACTATTGGTCACTTTTGATCTAGCTGTTGTGTGATGGGATATACCTAAATAGTTTTTGCTACATTTGATTTTTGCTGAAAACCACTAGTTATGGGCAGATGTATGTGAATGCAGGATATGGAGGTATCAGCCATTTCAGCAATCTTTGAGGATCACCTATGACTAGCTGTCTTTTGGCTGAGGGTGATGGTGACAAGTGTTTTTATATTATTAAATTTCCTTATTAAATAATTTAGGAATATTTCCTAACCAATCTGTAAACAGGAAAACTAATCAACCAATCTAACCTACCATAAGTTAAAACTGTGTCTTCAAATTTGCATCTGCTTAGCAAAAACACCTTGAAAGTCAGCGAATGGTAAATAATTATCATTTAACCAACATCTTCGCATATTATGTATACTGATTTGATATATTGAACCCTGACGCGGAATCGGAAGGTTGATTTAATACGTATATTTTTAACTTCACCTTCCGATTACGACTGTTATTTTTCGTACGTTTTTATAGAACAAATTTTAGGTAAGTACTAACTTGTCAGAATAATCTGTACTGCAAAGTTTTACACTAAAAAAACATTACAATGTAACTGTCTGTGGTCATCATTTGAGCAGAGAAAGCAGAGCAGCAAAGAAGTAAACGTGCTGAGTTAAAATTATAATTTATATTAACTATATAACTATTACAAACGTTGAAATACCATCTGATACCTTCAACAAATATTCCTTCCAGAGGTCTGTTTTAAAAGTAAGCTATAGTGCAATTTATTTGCTCTTTCTAAAGCTAGGTTCTATTTTTATTTTCGCTCGTTAGGATCGAACAAGTTGGTACGGAGAAAAGAAGGGAATCGTACAGATTGCTCAGATCATTGTCAGACACTGTTGTTAGTTTGTGAATTTTGGTAATACCGAACAATGAGCATGAATCTAACCTTTTGTAGGTAGTAGAAATCCCATGATTATGCTTGTTTATAAATGTTGGAGGTGACAACATAATTATTGTCATCAAGTTATTAAGATGACCCTGAACTTTGTGTTTACGATCTTACCCAAAGTGCAAAAATACAATAAGTTTATTTCTAAAAAAATGCTTATTCTTCAATAAAGGTCAAATAATGATCTTTAATGAAGGTAGACTTGTGTGGATACTCACTTAAGGTGGATATAATGATTAACACATGACTCCGCACCAGGCCTGGCCTGTTTTGCGGGGTACACTATACGAGTAAGTCATAGTCTGTTTGAAAAAGGCAACTAACAAGTAAGGGAAAAAATAAAACGAAAACTAAAGAAACAAAGTAATAACAACCAAATGGCCATACGTACTAAAAGCCTACTAAAAAGATAATAATAGTTGACGCTATCAAGTTAAATTATATATAAATTATGTTTATGTCTTAAATTATGTTAGTCCAAGGACTATTGTGGTTTCTTCTTCACTTCTTCCACTAGTGGACAAAAAATTGAAGTGAACAGTAAAATAATTTTATTTGATAATAATTTAATGTATAAAATATGACTTGTCTAAGTGCTTATTTTGTAAGCCTAAAGAAATAAATGATTTTTTACTTTACTTTACTTTATTGAGTAGGAGAGACCAAGAAGTTCTCAAATTAAACTGATTTATATATTCATTCATTTTTTTTTATTTTCATGCTACTAAAACATTGTTTGTGAGAGTATATTGAAATGTGACGTGAGAGAGAGTAAACGATACAGTTAAACGAGCAAATGCAAGCAATTCAAGACTGAATTGCCCAGAGATGACTTTAAATTAGCTACAATAATATGTATCTAAATGTCTATAAATTAAAATAATAATATTAATAATAAATGTGGAAAGGAAATGTTCAACCGATGAAATACTGTGTGAATTGGCCGGTATTATTTATTTACCAAATAACTAGAAGGCCTTCCATCGCATATTAATCTTGTCAGTGACAAGACACGATATAGAAGTATTTTAATTTATTTATACATTATTAGTAGTAGAGACCTATTGACAAACAAAAACAAAAATTGACGACCTATGTGGCGCGGTGGGCGATGGTCCGCCTGCGACGCAGGAGGTTGCGGGTTCGATTCCCGCCTCGGAACAATTGTGTGTACGATCTGCAGATATTTGTTCCGGGTGTTCTGGTCGTTTTCTATGTATAATAAAAAATATCTATCTATGTAATGTATTGTATTACGTATATCAGTTATCTAGTACCCATAACACAAGCTCTGCTTACCATGGGGCTAGATAATGCTGTGTGGATTGTCCAGCATTATAATATTAATATAATAATATAATTGACGTAGTTAGTGCTACAATTCTGTTGGATAATTTACATATCCCTTCAATCCGTATCTTCTATTTTCTTGTTTTTTAATGTGCTGCTGGTTTTCCATGAATAAATAAATAAATCCTAACCTACAGGTACAAAAAAATTAAATACATTTTATAATTTTTCAGTCGACGATCTGCGAAAGAATGCTGGATGCGTCAAGCTAAAGACAGGGCGCTATGGCACTCATTGGGGGAGGCCTATGTCCAGCAGTGGACTATCATAGGCTGATGATGATGATGAATTTTTCAGTGCTCTCCTAACCGGCATGGCGATAAGCAACGAGCAAGCTCACAACGCAGGCACCATGTCACGCAACGTGGTGAACTGTGCCTTCACTGACCTAGCTGCTTGGCTCTCGGCTGCGGCAAGGGAGCTGCATCACAGTTTGGTACCACCAGTGGATCTGGTACTGCATGCTTTCAAGGAGGACTTGAATAGTAAGTTTGGGAAACCAATATCCGCTATACATGTAAATTAACGGGTTTTGAGAGTTGACGGCTCTAATTAGGACGTTTAGGGATGTTGCTGTTCAATGGATAAAGGTGACTTTTAGTAAAAATATTCTCATGTATTTATCATACATGAGAATATTTTTACTAAAAGTCTCAGCTTTTTTCTCGGTGTTTCATTAGGTTTACACTCTGTCGTTACAGGACTGGAGTACTGCAGTAAGCGATAAATACCCGTGTATTTTTGTAACAATTTATCTTAGGTACATTGCCTTCGTTTTTGCAAAAATATCAAAGAATCAGACGGCGTAATCGTAACTAAATCAGTTTCTACCCTATTAAAAACGTTTTGTTTATTATTTTACTAGCTATGCCCCATGGCTAATATATTGTAAAAGTAGCATATGTATAAGTGTTTATCAAATAGTTTATAAACCTTCCTCTTGAATCACTCTATCTATTAAAAAACAGCATCAAATTTTTTTGCGTAGTTTTAAAGATCTAAGCATACATAGGGACAGACAGCGGGAAGCGACTTTGTTTTATACTATGTAGTGATGGATGTCAGACACTGTTGCATAGACTTATCTATCGGCCAACTCAAATCTGCTGTTAAAAGTGGGTACTTTATCGTATTATGAGATAGAAAGTTCAGCCTAGTGCGGAAATCGTTGTCACTTGAGTCCGTAAATCCACTCTACTCAGTAATTTGTAGTTCTTATAAGAACCCTTTGTGTTAATTTAAAATTATTGTATTACTAGCATTAAACAGTTTTTACATTTCATCAATAAGCAAATCATAAATAGAAGCCTTTTACCCAGAAGGCTTTTTTTTTGTATTTCTTGTTTTTATATAATATATGTTTTCATATATAATATTTTGTATGTGAAGCTGGTGTTCCTTTCCTTTTTTCTTTTGTTGTTGCTGCCTTTCAATTAATGATGTTACTATCCAGCAAACTTCTTGATTTCAGATGTGGAAACCCTGCTAGGAGAGCCAATTCAGCAAGCAATAGCATCCGAGAGCGGCATAGATCTAGTGTTTGATTCACTGGCTGACATCATCGAAGGTAATCAATCAAGTGGTCTATTATAATGTGCTAAGTGCTCTCAATGAATGATGTAAGTGTTCTATTCTAACACATGTAATTGACGTGAATAAATATATTATATAAGGAATATTTCTTGAAAACAAAACTTAAAGTCAATACTTGAGCAAAAAATATTTTATTTATAGATCAACTAGCGGCCCGTCCCGGCTTCACCCGTGTGGGCATTTGTCTTATAAACATTTGTCGATAAACGTAGAGTAAATACAATATACATAATAACATGAATTTGTACAAATATTTCATAAATAATATATTATTTGACGACCGATGTGGCGCGGTGGGCGAAGGTCTGCCTGCGACGCAGGAGGTTGCGATTCCCGCCTCGGAACAATTGTGTGTACGATCTGCAGATATTTGTTCCGGGTGTTCTGGTCGTTTTCTATGTATAATAAAAAATATCTATCTATGTAATATATTGTATTATGTATATCAGTTATCTAGTACCCATAACACAAGCTCTGCTTACCATAGGGCTAGATAATGCTGTGTGAATTGTCCAGCATTATTTTTATTTTTTTATTTATTTAATATTTGTAAAAAATAAAGTTATAATTCTTTCTCCCGTGGTAGTTCCAATATAGCTGTATGAACAGAGAATAGCTTCTTCCCATATCATAAACTAAAAATCAGAACTTGAATATGTAGCTTATATCTTGTTAAGCTACTACGTAAAGCTTGTTGCAAGTTTTGAAACTAGCGGCATGTAGTAGAATAGAGATAAAGTACCTAGAGTTATTAGTTTGCTAATATGAATTGTTCTGCACCTGAAGGCTTAGTTCATACAAACTTAGTCTGCAATTGGAGCAACAGGTGCCGCCTTAAGCTTTATGAGACCTGTACGCTTAGTACCTGTTTGTATAGTTTGACTACGATAGCTATGCTCGGAGTTTCTCTGAAGCATAGGATTCGTAAGAAATACATCCTACAGAGAACCAAAGTTATCGACATAGCTCTGAGAATTACCAAGCTGGAGTGGCAATGGGCCGGCCATATCTCGCGAAGAACCGACATTCGCTGGGGCAAACGTGTTCTTGAGTGGAGACCACGACTCGTTAAACGTAGTGTAGGATGCCCTTCGACCAGGTGTCATGACGACCTGCTAAAGACTGTAGGTCTACCTGCAGTCTTTCGCTCCAGCTTTTCCCCGCGGTTTCACCCGCGTTTAACTCGAATGTGATTTTTTTACACCATGGGTTACATTATTGGAGTTTTAGTAAGGATCCCTAACTTTTTTGGAAATATAATATAGCCTATGTTTACCGGGGATAGTGTAGCTTCCCAACGGTGAAAGAATTTTTACCATCATATTAATTTTATATTTTGTTAGTCCACGAATATAGGGCTCTTCAGGACCCAAATTCGTAGACTGTAGGCAGATGCTGGATGGCTAAAGAAAGCGGACTAACATGGGCTAACATGATGATGGAACCAAATCATTACACTCGTAGCTCTAAAAAACCTTGTTCTGCATATTTATTCAAGAAAGAACGGAGCTGAAGTTAAAATTCAAAGTCGACGTCGCTTACGCTGAGACGGAACCCATGTTGCATTTTCAGTTCCTAATGAGCTTTTTGATAATTAACTTTGTTGTGGTTTTCTGCTCTTACTTTGAAAGAAACTTTGTTTTTCAGAAAGTGAAGAGCTAGCATCAAAGATAGCTTCTCTCCGAGACATCAGCATCAAAAGTGGAGGCATGGCGGCCGCAGCATCAGACAGGATCAGAGAATTGGCGCGACAGGTGGACAACCTAAAGAAGCATTGCACGATGAAGGATATGCCGCTCTGTGACACGCTGAATACCAACTCACTTGAGCTAAAAATGAAGTTTGATCTGGTAATAAGATTAACAAATAAATAATGTCAAGCATTATGCTTGACAATCCACACAGCATCATCTAGCCCCAAGGTACGCAGAGCTTGTGTTATGTGTACTAGATGACTGATATACATATAACGACCAGAACACCCGGAACAAATATCTGCAGATCGTACATACAATTGTTCTGAGGTGGGAATCGAAGTCGCAGGCGGACCTTCGCCCGCCGCGCTACAGAGGTCGTCACTCACACAACAATCAAAGAGTAGGTACTTATTAAGACTAGTATTTACAGCTGAAATAGTTGAGCTAACTGCATCACTGCTCCGCTGTATGTTCCCCTATGTAGAAAAGTACTTTGTGGCTGTATGGCAGTGCTGAGTTTTTGTTAAGTTTTCATTCATAAATGTATGTACATATATAAAGTATCTTGGATTTTAAATCGGAGTGTACAAAATGTATCTGATCGTCAAAATGAGTTTACGCCGAAATATCCGTAAGTAGGTAATTAAATACACGAACTTCGCCCTACTTAATCGACGAAGTTCAAGAAACGCATAGCATTTTAACTCAACCTTTATCTAAATATAAAAGAAATAATTAAGCCAATATCGACCGGTTGGTCATTGAAATCTGGAAATGTTTTCAAGGTAAACTAGAATTCTTGAGAACTATATTAGCCATGCGAAAATGCAGAACTTGCAGTAGAAGGCCGCACTTCCGGAAGTTTTACAGGTGTTTGAGTATGTAATGATTTCGAAATTAATTTTGAACTTCAACTTTAAAGTTTGAAAAGTTATTACAAAGTTTCTAAGAGAAAAGAAACAGAATGATGTCTGTTTTTTACGAATATCTATATCAATACAGACGGACATTTGGATGTGTATGGACTGATATGATGATTCATAAGAGCCCGTACACGTCCACAGCTGGACATAAGCCTCTCCCATACGACGCCACAAATTTCAGTCCTAAGCCACTTTCGCTTCCACACCATCGATTCCAGTTCTGCTTAACTTGGGACTAGATGATGCTCTGTGCATTGTCCAGTATTATTTATTTTATCGACTCCCTGCGATATCTTTTTTGGATAAAATGTAGCTTGCAGCTTTCTCGCGGAGAAATATTTACTGTGAAGCGTATTTTCCAGTACCAGAAAGTTGTTCTGTTTTTTATGGTTGCTGTGCAGCGTCGCTCAGTCTAGACATATTAATAGTCAAAGCCTAAAAGGGTGAAATTGCTCTGCTCGTCAATATTCATGGTTCTATTAAGAGTTTACAGATCTAAGAGTCTTTTTTTTTTCTAGATTTTTGTAATTTCTACGGATCGTTGTTATTGTAATACGCATAGTTCGACATTGTTTTAATCAATTTTCCGATGTGCATGTACATACATATATATGTATTTGCTATTATTATATAATTTTGCTCACCAGAGCCGATTGAACTGGTTATTCATCGCATGAGATATTTTAAAATAAGGATATTAACTTGTTTCCTTCTTCCTATCTTTTACAAACGGTGCAAATTGACCGTTTAACATGGAAGTTAGACAAAAGGTTCGGACTGAAATTTTGGTATATCATTAGGTTTCTTCGGAAAAGGCGTGCAACGTTAAAAAACCTTAAACATATACTATTTTCTTATTTCAGATACTGCACGAGCAGCAATTACTTCAATTGCGGAGTCTTGGCGTGGAAAACCTAACGAGAGCCATTTCAGAAGCTAGGAAAGAGTTCAAGTCTCTGCCATCAGCTATTACATCGCAGACTGAAGAAGCCAGGGAAGGTTTGTAAATGAAATTATTTTTAAAAAGCTGCAACTTTGTTGATTCTAATGGAAAATTGGCTAAAAGACTGTACATACATACCAAGACCGTCGGCCTCGGTGACATAGACCGGTGATTGCGCCGGAGGCATTTCTTTTATGAATTACTAGCTTCGCCCCGCGGCTCCGCCCGCGTTGAAATCTATTAGTCAAATGTTTTATAAACACAAACTCTTTAATCACTATATCTATTAAAAAAAACTGCATAAAAATCCGTTGCGTAGTTTTAAAGATCTAAGCATACATAAGGACAGACAGACAGCGGGAAGCAACTTTGTTTTATACTAAGTAGTGATGTTGGCGACAGTGTTACCCACCAATAGAATGACAATGGAAGCTGCCGAAGTAATCCAAGCCGGCATCTTAAGATAAAGTTGCCAGCTTTATGGTATTACTCGGCAGCTTTATGGAGTCAAGAGATACTACTACTTACCTTAGTACCTACATTTTTTTTTTTACCAAAGACAACCTCGGTCTGCCTTCCACTTGTTGTTCACGCCCAATAGGGTTCACATTGTGATATTTACCTATACTTAATCACCTACCTATTAAGGCAATGTGATGAGAACAATAAATATATTGAGTATTGAGACTCCATAAACTCATTTACTAGAATCCTCCAGTAAATCAAATTGCAGGCCGTCTTTGCATGCCATCTACTTGCTTGCCAGATACAGGCATGCCAGTTAATGTATACAAATGACAATAGGTGGCACGTGCAAGGATCTGTCATGCAAGTGTGCCTGCTAAATGCTTGTACATTACCAGCTTAATAGCAACGATCTTTCTTAAATACTCGATCAAATCTACAGTCATATTTACAATAACAAACATGCATTAACTGCAAAATAAACTCGAGTCAGTTACATAAGCCTAGAGCTCACAAACACTACGTTAATACCACCACAGGTACCACCACTAAGGTAGCACTATCAAAGAAACATTGTTTCTAGATCTATTTAGGACTTATCTGACAAAAGTTTAGTGATTTAGCCACACTACCCTTCCAAGACGACGCTGAGTCTCCGCAAACTGCAATCTAATAAGTGCTGTTTATCACGAAGTGGTACGAAAATGTTTTGAAGCTAAGTAGTATTAATAGCTAATGAAGAAAGCATTGCAGTAATGGTGTTTGTTCACTTTTAAACTTAGCTGAGAGTTGAACAAAGGCCAATTTCGAAAGTTAGATGAAAAGTAGTAGGACCAAATAAATGTTTTTACTTTTAGATAATAATATGTCAGTATCCACAAACTTATCAAAATATTAGTAATTAAAACATTTGTCTTTCATTAAACCATCAAATCTTTTAATCATCATCATCGTTTAGTCCACAGCTGGACATAAACGTACAGAGTATAGAGTATAGAGCGCCATAGTGCCCTGAACTTGCCACATCCAGCATTTGCTTGCAGTCTTTCGTAGATAGTGATCCGATTAAATTATTTAATTAATAATAAATATTAAAATTAGATTATAAGTAAAACCTTTATGGAGAAAATAATAAGACAGAAATGCTTAGAATTGCGAAAATAAGGGCGGCCACATCGCTTTGAGCGATCACTCCTGGGCAACCTTTGTGTAAATAGTTTGTAGCTGTGGATATTTTGGGAAAGTAATTAATACCACTTTATCTACCTCCTCCTATTTCCATCTTCCATATTGCTTTGCCAGATGTTGGTCATTGTCACATGAAGATAAAAAAATCACTGCTTTTTAATAAGTATTGCTTATTGAAAAAGCAGTGAATGTATGTAAGCTCTAACCAATATTTTCTCTGTAAGGGAATGTATGTTATTTTTATGATAAATTAAACGCTAAAACATTTCTTTTCAGCAATAATCCGCGATATAATAAACAGGAGGCAGTCAGTTCACGGCTCTGTTCGGGTGCTGAATGACATAGTGCGCCATCTAACGGCAAGCTTGCACACTGCGTCGAGGCAGCTAGACTCTGGCTTTGAGAGGGTTCAGAAATACGAGTTCGGAAGGTGGACGTTGATGCTTGGTAAGGTGGTTTTATTTACCGAAAATAGGTAACTTAGGGTAGTGTTCTTTTAAGACAACCAAACGAACTTCAAAAAAAGCAGGTACAATGTTCACATGTATATACATATGTATTTTATTATTCAACCAACCGTCAACTATGTGGACTGATTTTAATGTTTTCTATTTACTATTGTATAGTTGTATAGAAAATTATTCCGAGATTGTTTAATTGACGTTTTTCGAAGAAGAATTCTGAATTAATCGATAAACCTGCCTTTCAGAAAAAAACATTATGATCGAACCATATTTGGTTCGATCATAATGTTAGGAATCTTGGGAATTATTTTTTTATTTGCGCTTTACATATAAATTTAGCTTCTATGCCTAACTTCAATACACAAGCAAAACACTTTGTTATTTGCTACTAAAAAGGTGTAATCTAAAGTTAAAAGCCATCATAATACAAAATTTATAAAAAGTGAGGTTTCGTTGAAGTTTTTTGTATGAAAAATCGTGTGCTACGAAGCTACGGCGTAGCAAAATTCATAAAGCAATTATCATTTTCAGCGTGCATTGTCATTTTGGGCTTCGTCATCGCGCTTATATCAATGGCTCTACTTTGCGGCTGTGGCCATGCAAAAAACCACGCTCAAAGAACCCTAAAAGTGTGAGTATATCCCAAAATAGACTTTGTGTACCTGTAACAAAGTTTATAAAAGAATTTTTCAGATCTGCTGTCTGGATATGCCTCGCTTCTCTTATATTGTGGGGGTTGATATCAACGATATTCCTTATCACAGGGCACGCGGAGGTAAATTTGAACGTATAATCCGCAGAAATTACAGCAATTTCGTGAATTTTGTATGTTGTATGCGAATTTGCTTGAACATCTTTGTTCGCTGAAATTTGAGATCGCTAGAGGGTGTGCTATTAGTTTTCTGTAGGCGTTTGATTCAAATTTATTATAGGCATGTTCTACCTAGGCAATGTTACATATTATACAAAATTATGATGTATTGATTATATGCTACTATTTATATTTCGGCCTCTGCTAGTGTCAACAGAGACTAACCAGCCATATTTTAAGTGTGTGCGCAAACACAGTTGCACTCTGTATTCCTTCACACAGAAACAATAGTATGCTCTAGGCACAATAATGACCTCAACGCTAATGAAGCTGTATAAATATCCAGCTTTTTCTTCCTTTGCTTCTGTTCGAAGTGAACTATTGTTTGCTTCACATGAATCGATCTTATTCGAGGAACTATCATCATCATCATCATCTCTTGGATGTAGGCCTCCTCGAATCTGTGTCAGATAAGAGTTTAATTTTCAGTTGTTTGTTTGGCTATCGTATGTTCGCTCAGTGGCTCAATTCAGCTAACCAATTACTTCACTATGACTGGTATGATCGGAGTTTTGTCACGCAGAATCCTTAGATGAACGAAACTCGAAATACTGCGCGCGGTGCTATTGCACGGAAGATTGATATGGTTTTAACCTTGACGTGCTCCACCATCTGTAGTTTCGTTTATCTGTAGAATACTAAAACGTGATACCATTTTCATTGTGAAGCGATTAGTTTAGTAGACTAGGGCTCAGGTACTTTCATAAGGTCTCTAATAAAGGTAATTATTTCAGATTTATATCTGCCATGCTCTTTGGGACAGCCCTCAATACCCAACACTGGTCGCCTTACTGGACAGGCCATCACCTCTCCTGTCCAATAATGAAGGGTTGTTTGATGCGATTTTTAGAGATATGGAAAATATTACTATAGATGTTTCTGTACGGGATGTTTTGAGGTATGAATACTATGTATACAAACTACTAATATTATATATTTGGTTCTAAAAATCATATTTATCAAACAAGAAGTTTATTCGATTCCAAGATCTGAGCTTGAATATGACTTGTTTTAGTCATGATGGTATGTTTCCTTGTGTCCTTACTTAACAGTGATGAAAATCTTGTGGGCTGTAATTTGTTTAGCAAAAATGTATGTCTTCTCTGCGTGTGCGCATGGTGAATTTTAATGAGAATAATGTCAATATTGATGTAAAAAAATAAACCACTATAATTAATTGTAACTAATTTGATAGCACCATACTCCGATAAGCAATCTAAGATATTTTATTTATGTTACAAAGACATTTGCGAAAGAAAACTTTACAAAAACAAAAAACAACAAGGTAACAGTAAGTTTAACACTAAAAATGGAAACACAAACTTCAACAAAGCATAATCTCACATCTGGAGAGATATTATTTTAATTTGTATTCAAAAACGAAAGAGAGATCAATTATATGACAACAACAAAACAATAACACCTAAATTGGATGTAAAATGTTTGAAAGCTTTCAAAACCAAAAGATTTCAAGTCTTAATATAAACGGAGGGGTTACAGTCAGTTGAATGAGGTTAATATTTGTCTTATTATTCCTTTCAGAGATTGTGAACAAGACAAACCAGCATACGTGGTCTTCCAACTTGACAAAGTACTGGATGTGAACAAGGAGACTTCTTACTTCGAGTGGACCGAACTCCAGGAAGACTTGGGGAAACTCAGATCAGCCGTCGACGTTGGACTTTTGAAGACTATATCAGCGTCTTTCAGCCTGCTTTTGAGTCAGATGCTAATCGTTTCCGATGTGAATTTGGCTAAGTACAGGTATGTAGTATTGAAATCTAAAGAAGTCGCATGTATCTGCGGCATATGGTTATGGCTTAGAATTTGCACCACCGCAACTCTTGTAAAGTTTTAACAGGCGATTAAATGATAACCACCAACCCCAGGCAGTAGCGCCTCCTGCAGAACAATTCTACCGCCAAACTACGATCCTCAACCCGCATGCCCAGCGAAAAGATTTTGACTTGCATCCAGCTGGGCCAGTGTAGGCTGTAGATTATAGATACATAGTATATCTGCACGATTTTCAGTCATGTGCATTGATTAAGGGGCCTCTGGAGGGACGAATTCTTCATACAAACGTAATACCAAAATTATTTCTAATTCAAGCATATTTCCACTATAATATTGCATTATTTGTATTAAAATAGTATTTATCTAGATTCCCAAATAGTTTTTTTTTTCAAAATACTTACCTAAAATGAAATGAAAGCCAATCTCATTTTGCACATTTTTATGCGAAAGTGGACAAGTTTTCTTGCTATTTGTTTCGTATTAAAAACATAAATATCTTATGTTTTATTTATTAAGGAACATAGCTTATATTGTCTAGTTACAGAATAACAATACTTTGTGAAGAATACAAAAAGTTTTCAGTCATAATTTTTGGTATTACGGAACAAACCAAATTTTGAACGGCTAATATTGGTATCGCGCACGCATGGGGCGCGGCGCAAGGGTTAAACAGGGACAGCGATATTCGGAGCAATTTTTGCAAGCGAGGGTCGCCGGACCCTTAATATTGTAACATGGCGGGCAAACAT
This sequence comes from Eupithecia dodoneata, assembly GCA_947044415.1. Lineage (NCBI taxonomy): Eukaryota > Metazoa > Arthropoda > Insecta > Lepidoptera > Geometridae > Eupithecia > Eupithecia dodoneata. Next base: position 8,157,534 of record OX345665.1, read on the forward strand.
TCCATTGAAAACCGTTCCCTCCTCCCGCTCGCTCGTATCCACTATTTTTATCACGTAAGAAGCAGTTGTGATGACTTCGTGAAAGTTGCCCTGACTTTTATGAAAGCTGTATAGAAATAGATTATTCTCAGCTGCCACCCTCTCATCTCATCTTAGTTATTCCGAGAAGTGCCTTTATTATTGCATTTATTATCTCTTGATATATTTTCTAGAATGGAATATAACGGTCCAGTGGTAGGAAAGGATCTGCCGTCTTTAGTGGACCAACTTGAAAACATTGCAGCTCAAGTAACAGATTTAAGTACTGCTGGAAGACTGGAAACTTTGGGTAGGTACCATGTACTTTGTTACTTGCATACATATGACCTACAAATGCAATAGTTCCTCCTTCAGTATCAAGGCATAAGTTCATAACTATTCGTAATTATTTATATAGTGAGCCGCCCATACATAACCTACAATAGGGTGTATTGCCGCGTTTTTATAAGCAATTTACGTTACCTGTCAATTTGAGATCCTTCCTTTATTAAATAATGCTTACAAAAATAATTGCCAAGCAAGTGAATTTCAGTTTTATGTGGTTTATATACAAACATTAAAAATTTTACCTTCTAATTTCCAGCATCAAGAACGCAAAGACTCTACAGCACGAACATAAAGCCGCTGGAGCAGCTAAGAGCAGAAGTGGTGTTCAAACTGACAGAACTAGAACTGCACCTGTTACCGTTTAGAAGAAAGCTGAATATCTCGCTGAGCCATATTCATACAGCGCAGTACTATATTGATAATCAGGGGGATGTTATTTCTCAGAAGGTATTTATTATTTACATACGACAGCATAGATAAAATAACGTTTCTGTCACAGCAGAGTGTTATTAAACAATTTTATAGAATTTGTAGCCAAAAACGAATTAATATATGAGTCATATAATTTCTAGTGCTTTCACACACCCAAGCGCACGTATACAAATAGGTAATGGAGACGAATTTGACGCAATTTTTGGGCTACATCTCTTTTGTCTCTACTATCATTCTAAGTCTTCTTGTTCTATGTACGGTGTAAATATAGTGCGAACGTTGCTTTGATAAAACTATTAAAAAAACTCTATTGGACCTCAGCTTTTCACTTTTATTGCCAAATAATAGGACATAGACATAATAATAATGTAAAAACCATACCACAAAACATTAGTGTCTTGACAAGTATCTTGATATGTACCTTATTTACTAAAATCGCTTATGTTTTCATGCTTGGAGGTAAATAGTAAATAGTATTGCCAACGACATAGAAAAACTTTTAAAACGTCCCACGTCTCACAGGTAAAAAACGTTGGTAGAAAGAACCAAAGGTTCTAATAGCCTAGGCTACCTAGTAGAATATTTAGTTTTAATAAACGCTTTTTACGCGTAATCTTTTTTAAAAACTTTAAAGATAAGAGAGTTTCATTTTATTTTAATGCGATGAGTATATGAAATTAAAACTTCCTATCAAAGAGAATACAATAACTACGTAGGTAAGACTTCCTACCTTTACAAAGATACAATAGGTGGGATATATTATAGAAGCCTACGTTCTGTACATTTACTCTTTGGATCTTTTCTAAAGAATAAGTGGGTTCAAAGCATAGATTACACACTCTTTAGTGAAAAGCCGAGTATTCCATGTCACTCTACGATGTCACTGTACCTACTCTTTGGCGTATAGGTATACGCCAAAGTAAAACAAAGGTTTGTTTACTTCTCTGTTAACGTACTCGTACGTAAATCATACACGTAGTAAGTCTATGTCTTTGAGTCTATGTTTGACGCAGAGCCATCTAGCAAGAAGTTGAAGTTGAAGTTTAGAGAATCTATGTCTGATTGTTTACAAAGATAAAACAATAAACTTTATTTTAAAGCTTGCGATGCTATCATGAAACGGAGTGTCCGTTTCATGATAGCAGCGCAAACAAGGCAGAATTGCGTCAATCCAGACGCAGAGCCATCTAGAAAGAAGTTGAAGTTTATTTTACGTTTATTTCCTACAAAGAGAATACAACCATGACAATAACTATGTTTTAGATCAATATCTTACGTAGTTTTTGTATTCTTTTTCGGTCAATAGATCAACAACAAAGTCATCAATATTTCATCACATATAAAAATATTGTAAAATGACGTCGCTTTGAGCTATACGCCCTGAAAAATATCAAAGGTATGTTTGCTAATGTCAGATTTCCCTTCTTAAACTTGCTTATACTGCTATATGAGGGTGGATGTCAACATATTTCATGTAATATTGTACTATAGTGTGGATTAGTTAGATCCAATTAGTAGGTCAGTCTTTCAGTAGTAATAATTTTTAGTCTTCACACAGCTTCACACTAATATAAATGCGAAAAAATGTATGTATGGACGGATAATGTTTGTTACTTCTTCATGCCAAAACTACTAAACGGATTGGGCTGAAATTTGCATACAGGTAGTTCTAGGCCTGGAATGATATGTATGCTGTTTATGTCCTAAATCAGTTTCCATAGGATAAAAAGAATCTTAAAACGTTTCGATAGAAATGCATGCGAAGCCGCGGGCAGTATCTAGTGTGTTATTCCAGTATGTTCGTCGAAGTTAAAAGTAAAAAAACTTATAGTAACTGACACATAAGACTTTTGAATCTGTAAATTATTTTGTGTATTATAAATTGAATTGAAATTCAAAATTCAGTGTTATTTCATTAGATTTTCTCATATATCGACGACCTCTGTGCGGAGGGTGACGGTCCGCCTGCGACGCAGAAGATTGCGGATTCGATTCCCGCCTCGGAACAAATTTTTCTACGATCTGCAGATATTTATTTCGGGTGTTCTGGTCGTTTTTCTATGTATAATCAAAAATATCTATCTATGTAATGTATTATGTATATAAGTCATCTAGTACCCATACAACAAGCTCTGCTTAGCTTGGGGCTAGATTATTAGTATTATTTATTTATTGTATTAGTATGTATTATTTATTTCCAGAAAATCTCTCTCTTTCTCTCCCGCCTGGTCTCTCACGCGGCGGGTTGGCGCACCCATGTCCTGACGTCGACCAGTCGTCATGCTGCTAGGTGCGGGCATCTGTTTACCGTGTTTGCTGCTGCTAGGAGCTTGCTGTGCACCATTTATGTCGGTTCTTTGGTAAGACTATTACTTTTCTATAATCACCCGTTATGACCTACGGAGCTGACACTCACGATAAGGCTGGTCCACTAGTTCAAAGTCGCTCAGCGAGCTATGGAAAGGGCTATGCTCGGAGTTTCTCTGAAGGATGGGATTCGTAACGAATACATCCGACAGAGAACCAAAGTTATCGACATAGCTCTAAGAATTAGCAACCTGAAATGGCAGTGGGCCTGCCCATCTCGCGAAGAACCGATAACCGCTGGGGCAAATGAGTTCTTGAGTGGAGACCACGAATCGGTAAACGTAGTGTAGGACGCTCTCCGACCAGGCGGGATGACGATCTGCGTAAGACTGTAGGTAGATGCTGGATGCGTCAAGCTGATCTAGTAATCTCCCAACTAGTAATACCAACGTAGGAACTTAATCTCAAAGGCCCCCCGCCTTTGAGATGAAACGCCTGAAACCTTGGTCTCTTTATCATTACGCTGCGTTTTGCGATGCCAGACACATAATCGTATAATAATATCATTATTCCAATTTAAAAACAAGGATATTTTTGGTTTACAAAGGAATAAAAATCCAAGGAATATTAGGAGAAAATAACTTTGTAATTCCCGTAAACGCACTCTACAACGCCCTATGTTTGAATTTAGTACGGGCCGCACCCCCGATGCAAACGATGGCCTTAGTCTGCGTCAGCAGTGAAATACGCAGAACGCAGCGTACTGCGTTATCATGAAGACACCAAGACATTACCGCGCCAGTCTCCGTGACAGGTAGCCCAACTCAACTTTATATCATTAATTCGGTTATATAAATCTAAGAATAAGGAGAGAAACATTACTTTCATAGAAAATTATAGTCGCTGCGCCTGGAAATCTATAATGTCAAATGGTTTATAAATCTTCCTCTTGAATCACTCTACATATTAAAAAACCGAATCAAAATCCGTTATGTAGATTCAAGCATACATAGGGACAGACAGACAGCGGGAAGCGACTTTATATTATAATATGTAGTACTACAAAAATAGTTAAATTGGACCAGTGCTGCGTGAATCTGGATCATTGATCATGATCCAGATTCACGTTCACTGTGAAAATATATTCTGTAAAGTAAGACGTTTGTGAATTTTTTGACGATTTTACATCATCCGTTGGCTAACGGACGGATATTCATGCTTAACTTGTATATCTACTACGCCTAATTCATCCCACTGCTGGATTTCTACTCAGCACTGGTCCAATTTAACTATTTTTGTAGTACTACATATTATAATATAAAGTCGCTTCCCGCTGTCTGTCTGTCCCTATGTATGCTTGAATCTACATAACCTTTACTCTTGTGTTATTATATTTTTATTTTATTTATTATGTCTCTCATTTACCATGATCTCGGGCCATAAAGTGACCTGGTCCTTTGGAAGGCTTACGTGGGGCCGAAGCCAACAGCACAAAGGCCCTTTAAGAAAGTTAATCGAAAGGCGATGGCTACACATAGCGGGTATCATCCTCGGGTGCACAATATGATACACCCAAGGTATCCGCCAGGTGTAGAGACTATTACAAAGAAAAATTTAAGAAATGAAACCAGGCTATTGTGATGGATGGACTGGGTAATCGGGCTATAGGGGAGATTGCGGACGTCTGTCATAAACTTCTTTATTATATGTTATTTTCAGGATACGTGGTGGTTTGTGGCTTTCTTCCTCGGGGCGCTGTGGAGCACGGCGTTAACTCCGTTATGTGTCAAGTTGTGGAGGAGCTACGCATGGAAAATCAAAGCCCATGATGCCATCAGTCTCGCCAATTTAGGAACAGGGTAATGGAATCTCATTATTAATAACATTAAAATTTAATTTAAAAAAACCATACATGCCATTTTGTGGCAGCGGTCATCTTGGACCGGTTTTTATCAAACATAAGCTAAGAACACTTCCGACTAATTCACCTTTCAAACAAATAAAAAAAACAAACCGGATGACTATCCGTTCGGGAGCTACGATGCCACAGCAGACACACTCACACCCACACCCTCACACCCACAGACCCACACACCCACACACACACATACCCACACACACAATTAAACACACACACACACACCCTCACACACACACACACACACACACACAAACCACCCATAACAGAAGCTCTGCTTAACTTGGGGCTAGGTTTTTCCTAACCCGAACTGATTCATGGGATAAAAAAGTGACTTATGTTTTATTCCGGTCCTGGAACTAGAGTACTACAATTTCAGCTCGATCCGTTCAGTAGTTTTTGCTTGAAAGAGTAACAAACATCCATACTGTAAATTGCAGGGAATTAAAGCCAGCCAGCTAAAACAGAAAGAAGTTTTATTCAGACAATGTGACGTTTGTGTATACAAGATTCGTTGAGGGAAAGAGGCAGCGCTTTTTTTTCGAATGAACATAGATGCTGTTGACCTCAGATGGCCATGACAGCGTTACCCGACTTTTGGCGGGCGCAGAGGGCGCCTCGCCGGTAAAAATTAGGTTGGGGCAACACGCACAAGGGCCACCACTTAGGTGCGAGCCTCGGCTTGGGCTGTTGCCAGATGCTATAAGAGGGTAGGGAGGTAACGCCTTAGGTGCACGAGTGCACCTGAGGGCGGAAACGGGGAGTTCTTTGACCCCGCATCCGGCGGGGTCGGTTACGGAGGAGAGAAAGAGGCAGCGCTTTTTTTTTTTTTTTCGAATGGACTATTATGCTGTTGACCTCAGATGGCCATGACAGCGTTACCGGACTTTTGGCGGGCGCAGAGGGCGCCTCGCCGGTAAAAATTAGGTTGGGGCAACACGCACAAGGGCCACCACTTAGGTGCGAGCCTCGGCTTGGGCTGTTGCCAGATGCTACAAGAGGGTAGGGAGGTAACGCCTTAGGTGCACGAGTGCACCTGAGGGCGGAAACGGGGAATTTAAAGAGGCAGCGCCGCCGTCCATGCGTCCTTATATAGTGCAACAGCGCCACTTCGGCGGTTGTCCGAACTACATAAGGAGTGATCGATCTAAGCAAGATGAACAAGTAGTGCCACATGAGCGTCCTAGATGGCGCTGTGTTTAACACATACATACAAACTTTCGCGTTTTTAATACTAGTAGGATTACTTCCTGCAACAATGCAAGTAGATAATTATGATCATGAGAAAGAAATATTTTGACTTGAGTTAATATTCGAATATATTTTCAGGCAACAAGAAACTCCAACGACGGCACCATGTGACAGCAGTAACTGGAACACTCCTGGGTACGTATACGTAATTAAAAAAAAATTGGAAATCAAACTAATAAATCTCCCACAACGAATATACCAATTTTGTCAGTCAGTTGTACTATTGCACACAAGCTCTGCTGAATTGAACTGAATTGTCCAGCATTATTATAAGGTGCCCCTGTAAAAATAGTGTAATTTCTTTTTATAAATAAATAAAAATATTTCGCAGACCGCCAGCACCGCCTCCGAGAAATGACAGTTGGTGATGCCTGCCCCAGAATGACCTGCCGCGTCCAGAAACGGAGCTTTTGATATTGTATCTCAGAGTGTAAATGTATTTCAAAGGAAAATCCTTTTATTCCATTTTAACCATTAAACAAAATGTAATGTAAGTTTTATGTATGAAATTTGTGATTTGATTCATCCCTTGCCATGTCCTTCATCCCCGAATACTTCAAATGCAACTCAGATTGAAGCATGTTTCAAATAAACTATTTCTTTTACTGTATTTCACAAAGAAGTATAAAGCTGGGATGCGCACCGCAGTCATCGCATTTTTTAAATCCAATTAATATTATAAACGCGAAAGTTTGTATGTATGGATATTTGTTACTTTTTCACGCAAGAAATACTGAACGATTTGGACTGAAATTTTGCATACAGGAACAGGCCCGGAATAAAACATATATAGGCTACTTTTTATCCCATTAGTCAGTTTCCATGGGATAGAAATAACCAAAAAAGTTTCCATTAGAAACAACGCTTCCGAAGCCGTGGGCACAAACTAGTCTTTATATAAAATAGTAGGCAACATCGAGCACCTATCCGACGACAACCGGGAGGCGCCGCATATCAGTAAAATTTAGTGTCTGCGGCGCGGACAGTGCGAGTTCAGCTTTATAGTAGTTAGGTTCGGAAGTTTTCATTCAAGTGTCCAAAATCGCGTCTTGAGGCGCATAATGTGAGTTAAGATTTAGTGTTCATACGATAGTATCCTTACTAACTAGGTCCTAATAAAATTAATCTGGTTCTAAAGACTAAAGAGAATTACAAAAACGTTTCGTAATGCGACCAACGAATCCTGAATATGTCTTGTCTTGTCAGACACATGTCAGGAACTCGTTCTAATAGAGATATCAACAGAGTATCAAATACCTATTCAGGTATTTAGAGTAAACAAGTCAACGGCAGCGCAAACTCGTCAGTAGGCGAAGCCTAAATGTATGTAGTGCCTGATAGTGTGCGAAAGGGCACACTAGGATGAACAATGATTCATCCCTAACCGCGTAAAAAATGTGACCACACTTAACGCAAGGGTTAGTATAGAAAGACTATTGAGTGTTTCTTTTCAAAAGAAATTTATTTTAACTTTTGAATATATTTATTCAAAAGTTAAAATACCTACTATAACGAATCCTTATTTTAGAGTTTTCGTTCTCCGTATAGATACGTGTTATTTATTTTCGCCTATGAGTAAAAATCAATGTTGATAAACGAATATTTAGAAGCTTGTATTTTTAACATATTCTTTGTAAAAAAGCTTATTACAAAATATCAGATTACTTAGAAGATAAAAAAGCTTGGAACGAGTTTTGCTCCAACTCTACCAACTTACAAATAAGCAAATCGAATGTACTAGACACATGAACATACGGTAGTGGTTTCTTCTCACTTCTTCCACTGGTGGACAAAAAATTGAAGTGAACTATAAAATAATTTAATAGTATAAAATATGACCTGTCTAAGTGCTTATTTGTAAGCTTAAAGAAATAAAAACTTTTCATTTTAATTTTTCATTTTCATTTGTGTCGATCAGTTGCTACCATCATTTATAAGTTGAATTGACTTATAAATGATGGTAGCAACTGATCATGTCTAAGAAATTAAATTCAATATTTCGTATTATTAACCATTGATAAATATGGCAGTAAAAAATTCAATGCTTGATATTATTCTGTGTGTGCCTTAGATCTAGTGCCAATTGTCCTGTCAATCTTATCAAATTATAAATTGAAAAACAACATAAACATAGTGTAGGACGGAGCAGAGTGGCCTTAGATAGAGAAGCATGGAAGGACCGGAACCTGGAAGAGGCTTTCACACTCTAAGAGGTACTTCCTATGTGGAAGTACCACTTAGAGTGTGAAAGCTATAGTATAAATTTGTGAATAGAGAAAAATGTAAATATTTTGTGTGGTAGTAACCACACAAATTTTATTCACATTTTCTCAATAAAGCTTATTCAATTTTTTAGCGTAGACGACCTCCAGCCATCTGGGATGACGACCTGCGAAAGACTGCAGGCAGATGCTGGATGCTTCTAGCTAAAGACAGGGCGCTATGGCACTCATTAGGGGAGGTTTAAGTCCAGCTGGTGGACAATGACGCTGATAAATAGAAAAGTACCTAATCTTGATGAAATTGTAATGAAGACCGGTTTTTTTCTAAAGCGGAGCGGAATGTGTTAAACTGAAAACAATGATCATGATAATGATGTATTCCTGGCCGAATCACTAAGATACTACACCGAAGAACAATTACCTGTAGGTATGCAAAAAATCACAATAAATAAATAAATAATAATATTCTTTGCTTGTTCACATTTGTAATGTATCTAATATTCTTCTTAGTCGTGAAAACCTCTTAATAGCCTTCTGTTTCTATTTTCTTGTTTTTTAATTTACTGTATGTGCTGCTGGTTTTCCTTGTAATAAATAAATAAATAAATAATTATGAATATGAATCTTCGGCCACGGCGACCAGTCTCAGCGAAATCAAGCTTGGTGCGTAGGACATATTATAGTGCATAAGTGTGTGCACAGAAACAGATGCACTCTTTATTCAATCGATGGGACTAATTAACAGACTGCCTCGTTAGTCTAGCGGTCGCGTGTTCAGCCCCTGGTAATGAGGTATGGGGTCAAAGCCTGGGTTAAAATAACCATAGCATTAAAATAATAGAGTAACACGATAATTACGACTTGTAGGTCGGTAGGTATTCGAGATTAATTTGGAAGCTTTAGCATTATCTCTTGTTTATAAAAAGTCGCACAGATAAATAATAGGATTGGAGATTAAAGATAGAGCTTAGATCATATCTCATCAAAAGCTTCAGAAAAACTTTGAACATAGCTCAGAGTTTCTCTGAAGGAGAGGATTCGTAATAAATACATCCGACAGAAGACCAAAGTTATCGACATGACTCAAATAATTGCTAATTCTTTAAGCCATGTCTATAACTTTGGTTATGTTTGGTGTTTGGGCTAAAGTGGCAGTGGGCCGGTCATATCTCACCAAAGAGAATATTAAGTATTTCTACATAGTATCTCACGCACGAAGAACGGACAATGGCTGGGGTAAAGGTGGTCATTAGTAAAGACATAGGGCTCTGTCTCCAACATGCCGCAGCCAGCATCTGCCTGCAGTCTATCGCAGATCGTCATCACACCTGGCAGGATGGCGTCCTACACTACGTTTGCCGAGTCGTGATCTCTACTGAAGAACGCGTTAACCCCAACGGTTGCCGTGTCTTCACGAGATATGGCCAGCCACTGCCATATTATTAAACTGAGATATGTTTGTGCTGAAGAGAGGCTTTTTATAAAACCTTAGAAACACAAAGTTCCTTTTACCTGATACCTCGTTTTTTGTATAACAAAGCAAATAAAAATGCCAAAGGCTGACGGCAATTCATTTCAGAGAGAGAAAAATACTAAATCATTACAGAAATCTAAATAAGAAAACAATAAACCATTTTCCTGAACACAAGAATAGGAAAAAATTCCTACCGGATGCAAGGATATGAACACATACAAATAAATCATTTATCTATTCGTTCGTAATTCACGTAAATAGTTAGTTTCCTCTATATTTATTTTCTAAATAATGAGCCCTAGTTCCCCGGACCGGCAATAAATTCTTCCTCAAAACGCTGATACAAAAGGGTAGATAAAAGGTAAAAATATGTCTGATGATGCCATTAAAATTCCTTTCCGCGCATAAATATACGAAGGCTAACCTTTGTTGGGAACATGGGAAACTTTATTTACCTTCGTATAAACTGCCTACACCTTTTTCATTCAGAAGGGTACATAGATAGATAGATTATTTATTCATACAAATAGGTTACATCATTAAGTTAGTAGTGCCTTAAAGCCTATGTTAGGTTTGTCTTAGCACTATAGTTCTCACTTAATTTAAAAATAAATTGATAATCTAGGTACTGTAGTTAACGAACGATTTGACAACAATACAAGTTAACCTATATTAATTATTATCCTAGATCTTACATTTAAAAAAAAACTCATTTGTACCTAAGCATGATAAACACACGTACACTTACCTAATGCATAAAATGTTTAAAAGAATGCTGCATAATTTAGTCTCAGAAAAGACTATTATTATGATAGTTTTTTTTGGACCCTGTTATAAACAAACAGCCATTAGAACCTTACAGATATACATAAATAATGTTATTGTTGGAAAAAAACTACTACAATGTACATAAAATAAATATTTGAATTCTTTAACAACCTGTTTCGTTTTAGCCGATATCGTATACTATTAGATACACGGAATTAGCGTACTAAAAAAAATAAACAAATAGTATCAGGAAAATAATAATATGAACTTAAATTTTTTTTGTGTTAATATTCTGAAACATTTGTGAAGAGTAATTTAAATGAGCAGTGAAAGGTCCTAAGGGCAAAAGAAAAATTGGTAGTTGAAATAAAAAAATATGTGAAAACACAAAATTGGTCAAGCGTCTCAGAAGACCGCAAACACTGGACAGAACTGGAGAAGGCCTTTACCCGAGAGGGATCCTAACTACTTATTAAATATTAGCATTAAATTCAATCGAAACAAACAACTTTTCAAATACAATATCAAATAAAGAAATAAACTAATAAACATTAATCATGAAATCTACATACTGACATTTTTTATAATATTTGACCTACTTACATTATCTAGATTTAACAAATTTATTATAAGCATGATTGATCAATGTTATATAAGGTTAAGGAATAAATTTATTTTATTTTATTTATTTTAATGTAAATGAGCAACCACTAAGATTCAACTACAAATTTCAATATACAAATGTCAGTCTTCTATGGAATTAAATAATTAGCAACCTTATAGGTTAATAGCAAAATAATTAGATAGAAGTAAGTACCTGCAAACTACTGTGCAAAAACCGGTTCGAATGAGCATTAAAATTCATGTGCAAAATGACTACAATTACTTTGTGAGTAGGTTTAGAGGAGATAGAAGCACAGAATGGCAACTCCAAAACTGTACTCTAATTGGAACAAAAATGCTTACAATCTGTTGAGGAAGAATATTAGCAGTTGACACGGATTGGTGTGAAGAAGTAATATCCATCCATCCATATTATGCACACCGACATAGCTCAAAGAATTAGCAAGCTGAAGTGGCAGTGGGCCGGCCATATATCGCGAAGAACCGGACTACTTTTGGGGTAAACGTGTTCTTGAGTGGATACCGCGACTCGGCAAATGTAGTTTAGGACGCCTTCCGGCCAGGTGGGATGACGACATAGCGCTCATTAGAGGAGGCCTATGTCCAGCAGTGGACTATTGAGATGATCCATATAATCCATATAGATTTTCACATTTATAATATAAGTGTGATGTTTGAGCTCAAGTATTTGCTACAACCTAGTATAATATTAACATCTGTGGCAAAAACTATTTTCATTTCGACTGTACCTTCTGCGCTCACTGCTCTAGGGTGTCGACGCTTGCGCAAGCGCAGCCGTCTTGTAATGATCCATCTGTGTCGGCGACCGCTTAACATTTCGCGTGGCCTTAACATCGCGAACACATTGATTGCGACACCATGGATCTAAGATCATTATTGGTTCACAATTAACAACTGATAAAGAGTCCGGTTATTGCCTAAGCAGCGGACATTTATAGATCAGTTTGCAAACCATCTAAAGGTGACTACTGACCGGCGATGCAGGCGTAATGTAACGTGTGCGATACACAACGAGCGTCCGTACAGTACGTACGGGGAACGAAGGCGCTCGCAGGCGGATGGCACAATACATTCTAAAGGTGACTACTGACCGGCTATGCAGTGCGTAATGAAACGTGGACGATACGCAGCGAGCGTTCGTACTGTCCATTACGGGGAAAGAAAGGCGCTGGCAACAAGAAGACGGACGGCGCAATACCATCCTTGTCTGGTGGCCATAATTATTTGGTATATACCTTCCACTCGCACTAAGCGGTTTTCCTCTACCTTCATCATTCGCACCGCTAAGAAATGGAACTCGCTGCCTGCTCCAGTTTTTGCGGCCAGTTACAACTTGGATCATCTATAAGACAAAAGTGAATATATTTTTTCTAGACCTTCGTGATACAATGTGAGCCACATCGTCACTTTCCATCTGAGTTTTTGGTCAAACGAAAGTCTATCGAGAATAAGAAAATAAATAAGATGGATTAGCACAGGGATTTTTATACTCGCTGCGAATGGTACATTACGCCTCGTAACACCGGTCAGTACCCGGCTTAATGGTTACCAGCCTTCGTTATTGGCAAGGTTTATCCTACTAATGAAATGAAAGAGATAGATTTTTTTTATAGTAGACCTTCGTTTGACCACAATCTCACCTGATAGAAAATTAAGAAGAAAGAAGTGAAGTTTGTGAGTTGTGCTGTTGTAAAGATGTTTGGCCCAAGTAAACGCCAAAAACACTGAAACGATCAGGCCGAATTTTTGAACACAATGAATTGGAACGGGAATAATATAATTTTTATTCCAAAAATCGCATGCGAAACCGCGGGCATAAGGTACTTAATAATACATAAAACACTGATTTAACGCACTAGATTTTTCTACTAAATCCTTCGTTTGTCTACTTACGATCTCATCTGTTGGTACTGACGATGTGGCTGGCAATGTTTAACGAAAGTCTAGAAGGCACATATTCACCTATTCAGTCTTGAAGCAAATTCTCCCAAATGAGCGATCTATCGTCTCACCAAAACCTAGACATGTTCTATTATTTTATGTATTTTTTCCTTATAAAACGGGTTTGTGAAGAGACTTATGTTCTGACATACAACTCTTGCTTAACTTTATAATAAACCTGCAAAAATTCCATCCTAATGGATTATAACACTTTTAAACGTAACATGTGCAATAAATGGATCCTAATTGCACAAGAAACATTAAAATATGAAGGCATGAAGTAAAATTTTATAATGAGTAGAATTAAATTAAGTATTAACGTAGATATTACGTATTAGATGATGAAATGTAGGTAAACGCTTCCAAATGTTGGTCGGGTCATAGTGAGTCTTGACTCGCATAAATCATTGACAAAATGTCAAAATCAAAAATTCAATAATAATTCTACCTACCTTACATTTATGACTAGGCGTGTCTTCCAAATCTCACTAGCTGGAATATGTACCTACAATCAAATCATATGTTCAGAACAAGGAATTATTCATATAATGTACCTATATAATTATTGTTAAATTCAATATTTATACCCAAATCATTAATGGTCTCAATAAAAAATTAAATTTACGCAACGGTAGGTATACATAACATACAAAAGACAGAAGGGATAGTAGACAAAAGTTGTGTGAACTGTATAGTGAAAAGCAATACAACTTTAGCCAGGAATTCGAAGAAAAAGTAAAATTAGTCAAAAATTTTTTTAAGTTTTTTATACAGTAAAGAAAGAATACTAACAAGAAGTCCCTGGTTAAGGGATGGCAGGTTGGTGTTCTTCCAACACAAATAAGATTTGTAGTTAACCCACTTACATCTGTCATTTATTTATCAAACTTCGATCGTTTTATTGTATTTGTGCTTATAATAGGGCGTGTCCCGTCTATGAATAAAAAAATGACCTCTGATGTTTTGCGAATGAATTCCATTAAAGACAAACGACCTTAGTCCGCTCGGTTATGATGTATGAATGAACATGATTGCATAAATCAGAGTACTTTTTCAGATCAAGGCTTCTTGTTTTTGGAGTCAAAATTCTACACCCAATTTAATGATTTACAGAGAAGCGACGTTCTACGGAAGACATTTGAAGAGCAACATTTACACTTTGTCATACAAAAGACTGCTTGTTAAAAAAACAATCAAGACAAAAAAATTTAAAACAAAAAATGGAAGCGTTTCCGAGTTATGTTTTTTTTTTTTTATTTGGCAAATTTTTAAAATTAAAAATAAATAAATAATGCTGGACAGTTCACACAGCATTATCTAGCCCAATGGTAAGCAGAGCTTGTGTTATGGGTACTAGATAACTGATATACATAATACAATATATTACATAGATAGGTATTTTTTATTATACATAGAAAACGACCAGAACACCCGGAACAAATATCTGCAGATCGTACACACAATTGTTCCGAGGCGGGAATCGAACCCGCAACCTCCTGCGTCGCAGGCAGACCTTCGCCCACCGCGCCACATCAGTCGTCATAAAATTTTAACCCTAGTTCACATTTTTGGGCACCATGCCAGCCAAATAGCGTCAGTTTTTTTTAAGAAAATGTATAAGAGAGTAGTATTGCTCATAAAAACGCTTGCCATTATTTGAATAACCATGTCCAGTAATTTTCGAGACATCTTCCAAGATGAACATTAAATTTGTTAACATTGTTTTCTACAAATCTCTTGTATAATATTTATATATGAAAACCATGGATACCAAGTACGTTCAAGAAATCCGTATTTCAAGAGAAGTCTATAATGCTATTGGACGTTGATATTTTATACAAGAAATTACTAAGATAATTATAGCCATATTGTATCAAAGATTCTAATTATAATAAAAAACGAAATTACGCTAACACATAACAAACCTTTGAGTCATCTGGGTATATAGAATTAAAGTAGATAGTATAAAGAAAATTCAATGCGCTTAGTTTGAAAAGATTTAGGTAGTTGCGTCGTATTCGTTTTCAATTTACAGTAAATCTCTAGGAATTAAGCTTTGGTAGTTTATTTCAGAATTTGGAAGCTTTATTGAAATTTGTATCTTTTCCCACACTCAGCCAACGAGTAAGTTATTTATTATGTTTTTTGAATATAGCATATCCTAAGTAGATACTAGCCACCTTATTAGTTACTAGCCCGGAACGGCTTCGCACGCTCTTTTTCCGGGATAAAAAGTAGCCTTCTACTATAAAACAGGATTAAAGCAGGGGTGCAGGACCCCTGCTTTAATCCTGTTTTATATTTATTATTATTTCGGTGACATCATAATTTATGATTTATGAATCAATTAATTAACTATTTTAATTTAATAGTACCTTCTATATATAAACTTAAATTTATTTAGGTGTACTATGTACCTACTATTAGACGTGTAATGTTATATGTTACCAAGAAATAAACCATTGAACCAACCATCATTTATGGTTCAACCATAATATGATACCGTCTAATACCCTACAGAATTTCATAAAGATCAATTTAGCTATTTTGGCATGAAAAGGTACCTAACAGACGGACAGAATAGCTTCTGTTTTATTATATTGGTTCTACTCAAAATAATCAATTCTTTATTCTATACAACAAAAACAAAAATATTTTTATTCAAATAATTCGTGGCCTACGTAAAACTTTGTTAGGTAAGTCGTCAACTATTGTTATTTATAACGAACCATTAATTTTGTTTTTGGAAACATGTTTAAAGGTCATCCGGAATTTACTGACCTTTTATATGATAACGAGAGTTTAAGGTGTGGTCTTGAGAGCACAGACTATGCACAGACAACATTTGTCAACAAATTGTTAAATTATTGAAATCTCCTGCGTAGCAAGCGGACCTTCGCCCGCCGCGCCACATTGTCATAATTATTACTAGCTGCGGAAATCTATGTGTCAAATGGTTTATAAACCTTCCTCTTGAATCATTCTCTCTATTAAAAAGAACCGCATCATTATCCGTTCCGTAGTTTTAAACATCTAAGCGCATAATATAGGGACAGACAGACAGCGGGAAGCGACTTTGAATTATTATACCATGTAGTGATGTTGTCACATTTGTTAGAAACAGCCTGATTTCAGTCGATAAATTACGTCATTCTGTGTTATTTAAGTAAGCAAAAGTTATAAGCCTCTACTCCTCGATACAAATGCAAACGAAAGCGCATGCCTGAAATATGAACTAACTAGCTACCCATATAACAATCGTAATATTCGTGTCGCACTTATCAGAATCGCACCTTTAAGATGTTGATTTGCATATAATTTTGTAGTATTATTTACGCCTACTAGACTGCAATATTATGGACGAGCAAATGTTTTTTTCGTTTCTTATGTCTAGACTAGAACTTCATCCCAGTCAGTATTTTATGAAAATTATAGAACTCCTAGAGTTTTATTTAATTAGGGTATTTTCGGCAGGTCACCTGTGTTCTAAAAACTAATTGAATCGAAAATAAATTAGTTAAATTATCAATCGTCTTTGCAGTAATGAATGACCCAGGAGTGTCAAATATTTTCGTAGAAATCGAAAATATTTTACTCTGCTGGGTCATTCATTACTTATACCCTACAGTTAGGCAATGATTTTTATGAATCAGATTCAAGTAATTATGTACAATTCAGGCGACACCTTGGCAGATTTCTAATGCACTTTTTCCAAATGTAGAATTTCACACTGATTTTTCTGAACAACTTCTAACTCTTCAACACATTGCTGGATGCTTAGCAGATGTGCAAAATACAAAAGAGGTATTGTGATCTTAATAGATTATAACTTATATCTCTCTTACAATTACCAAAAAGAACGAGACATAAAATATATTCAGTAAAAATAGCCTCTGTCAAATCTCTCAAAACAAAAAAAGACTATACCTTTCGAAATCTTATGAAACTAAGACCAAGCAGCCTACATATGAAACTATTCAATCGCTGTCAAACTACGTAAAGTATCTATCCGAAAAAAATACTATCCTATCTATCCGGCAAGGAGCAAAATATATGCAAGGAAACGACGTTTTTTTCGTAATCGTAAACTTACGAATTTGCGTAGTGGTTATCCACTACGCAAACTCAGGATTCTGATTGTTCATCTTGATGATCTACCTTAACAAAATACAAGCAAAGCATCCATGCACGTGGACTGACGCGAACTGAATGAAGATGAGGCGTGTACTTGAACTCCATCGAGGTCGGATCAACTCATCGTTGCATAACAGATTCATCTGCGGTCGACGAACTTCTTGGAGTCTTGATGGCTACGATCCACGTGGTTATATTATAAGACTTTTATTTATTTATTTTACGGAAATCATACGGCTAAACATAAAACAGGAAAGATCAAGTATATATATAAGGACGGCCAATTACAAGTTTTCACAAGTAGTTAATACACAAGTAATATACAATTACACATGCTGATTTGATGGTGCATCCGAACCGAATACAAATTAAAAGTTGATCTACTGTATTCTCTGTATTCCAAAAAAATCAAAAGGATCTTTTTTTTTGGAATACAGACAGTACATTCTATGTAATATAAAGTGGTACAATAAGGATTTACATAGACCAGTGAACTACTATAAACAAATTTACACTTAAAACTAGTGAACAGACTTATCAAACACCATTATTTAATTTATTAATTGAGATTTCTTATCACAGCTTGCGGTAAGTAAGATATCAGGACAATACCTCTGAGTCTGTGGTTTTCTATGGGTTATTGAGCCAATGAAAAGGAGTACAGTTTCAACCTAGACCTTATATTTTATAAGCTGTAGGGAGTGCCGTCTTACAACATCTATCCCTACGAAAGTTCCAGCGGATTTTGTTGCAAAACCAAACATGTTTCTATGACCTTTCACCACAAAAGTCTAGAGTGTAGAACGATCTAGATTCGAGAGATAAATGTACCTATGTGTCCGCCTCTCTTACGAAACCCGAATCTTAGGGCCGTTATCCACCCACGGAGGAGTCTAGAGTCTGTTATTTAATCTGTATTACAATGTTATATGGACTTTACTTTTTATACGTGGCTTTTGGCGAGACAAGACCATCTAGAGTAAGACGCGCGGTGATGTGACTCATGCGAAATGAAGGTAGGTCAAATTGTCTTCTAGATCTTTGTGATCGCTCATTTGCCATATCGTCACTCACAAACAGGTGAGATTGTGGTTAGATCAAGGTCTTACCACTCAAAAAAGGTCTTCTCCCTCGGACTCCTTGCATTGAAGTAAAGGGCTGTGTTTACTCTTTGTTTGCCCTTCAATTACTAAGGTTGCAACTAGATCCTTCAGCGGTTTATTAATTGACTAAACAAACAAAATTTCACCCCGTTCTACATCCGAAATGCTCGCTAAATTCATCCTATTCGTTCCCACATTTATAATCATTTCCGGGAAACTCCTAGCGTTTCATTAAGCTGAATCGTTAAACACGCCTTATAACAATTTGTAGGAAAATACGAAGATAATAGTACAGAAACTCGGTTAGTTTAAGAAACACTGACCTATCTGAGACATAATTAATACAATTTGAAATGCCCATACGCACAGCTGCTGGTTACAAAATGGACCCATATGACTAAACCACTGGTATTATCAGTGCTTAAATTAAACCTTTAGAGCTCGTAGGATTTAACACACGCTTTGACCGCCGACACAAGACAAACCTACTCTGGTTTATAGTGTCTTATAAATAAGAATAATATAACTTTTTGATTATTACAGAAATACAATACAATACAAAAAACAAATAGGAACCACTTTGTAATGTGAAATCGATAAAAAATCCAAAGCCGCGGTCTACCTGAATATTACCTACTTAACCGTAACCTTTGGTTGCTTAAAAGTAATAAAGAGTCCCATATAATTATAAATGTTAAATATATAACATCATCATCATCATCAGCCTACAGCAATCCACTGCTGGACATAGGCCTCCCTCAATGAGGGCCATAGCGCCCTGTCTTCAGCTTGCCGCATCCAGCATCTACCTGCAGTCTTTCGGTCGTCATCCCACCTGGTCGGAGGGCGTCCTATACTACGTTTACCGAGTCGTGGTCTCCACTCAAGAACACGTTTGCCCCAGCGGCCGTCGTAAATATATATCATATCATATAATATATCATGTGATATATATGATCTCTACAATAGCAAAAGTAGTTTCAAAATCGTTGATGGAAAAATTTAAGAACTTATATAAAAAATACATACAGTCAAACACAGAACCTCTTCCTTTTTTCGAAGTCTGTTAAAAATAAAATACGCGTGAAAAACAGAATTCTAGCTGGTAAAAATATAACCTACCGTACAAGCATTAAAATGTTTGCTTAGGAAATAGAATAATTTTATTACTCAGAATCCTTTTTGCATCATTGCGTTTGCAAAATCTTTTTAATTAGAGAGAAAAATTAACGCAATTCGCAATCCTCTGCCTTCAATTTAGATTTGAAATTATTTCCGCGGGAACAGCTGACTCAGATCTAGAAGTTATTTAGATTTATGAGCATAATTATTTTATAATAACTACAGAAGTTTTTGCAAAAGTATTGTACAGTTAAATGGTGAAACTATGACAAACCCTTTGGCTTATTTTTGAAACCCCAGGCAGTTTGGAAATAATGACGACATATTTGGCGCAGTGGCCGGAGGTCCGCCTGCGTCGCAGGAGGTTACGGGTTCACTTTCTGCCTCGGGACTTGTGTATACGATCTGCAGATATTTGATCCAGGTGTTCTGGTCGCTATGTACAGTAAAAACAAATATCAATTTTTGTAATCTATTGTATTAAGTATATAAGTGACAATCACCCATAACACAAGCTCTGCTTAGCTTGGGGCTAGATGATGCTGTGTGGATTGTTCAGCATTATTTATTGATTTAATTTAAGATGAAAATAGCATGAATTTATTATAAGAAATCACACATAGCGCAACTACAGTTTTCATTATCGTGGTTTGATCAAATAACTTCCCTCTACAAAACATATAGCGCAACTACAGTTTTCACAACCGTCATTTGTTTTTCTTATTATAATATGCCGACAGATTTGTGACTAACTATAGTCACTTCTATGAAAAAACAAAAGAAGATCGCGCCGTCTTTACCTGAGCTATACAAAGGTACCTATGTATAGTCTGCCTATACCAGAGAGCACATACCTAAACGGAGGTAACTAAAGCATATAAACCATGGACGAACGAATTCACCCCTTAGTTATAACCCATAATGTACACTTATAACACAACTAACCATAACCCAACCCGGTCTTTTGTCAAAATACCCAAATCCTTACACTAACTACTGGCCATAAATGTCCCGCAAGTTGCCGTAACGCCTTTTACGTCTGTAATATATCTTCTTGAATGGCAAACGCACCGACGACGGCGTTTATTTCAGCTACATTTTGTTCTTCTCCAACAACGTGTAAATGAGCCAAAAATGGTTTCTATAAAAATCGCTTAGCGCTTTGTGAAACTTTTGTGATGCTGATGACTCACCACGCTTGCAAGTAAACAAATAACAAATGATTTTCAACAAATTTTATGCACTATGTTTTCTATGGTAAATAAATAAACACATATAAATCGAATTATTAAAGCCAACATCCAAAATTTACATTATACAACAGAACCATCATATCTATATTAGTCCACTATTGGACAAAGGCGTCCCCTAATGAGCGGCATAGCGCCATTATTATACTGGAGTGGTATAATGTAAATTTTGGATGTGGGCTATCGTCATTCGATTTATATGAGGTGTTTATTTACTTACCATAAAAACATTGTTATCTTTTTTGTGATATCTAATTCTAAGTTTAAGAATTCACACACAGCTTAAAACTTTAAAAAGTCTCTTACTGCATTAATTCTGAACCATTCAGATTTTTCTTCAGATACGGTTCAAGGTCATCTTTCAAGTAAAGTGATGTTGGAATCCTGCTGAAGAACTTGCCATACATCTCAAAGTAGTAATCAATAGATATTTTGTGGAAATTGTAGCCAAACGTATCAAGCAAAGACTCCCAGTTCTGATTATGTTCGAGAGGGCATCTTAATCGACCATACGATTAAGAAAGAAAGATGAAAAACTCAAAATGGAAGACAAAGATACAGGAAAAAATACGGTAATATAAATGAATGAATGCACCCTTTATTGTAAAACATAATACATCTCATATCTGAATAAAAAACTAAAGAAGGCCTTATCATACTTATGTTATTTAAGGATGATTATGACTTATTGATAATAAATTCTAACAAATTACGGTAATCTCAAGGAAGGACAATGACACGACAATAACAGGTGCTAATGATATACCCTCTCTCTATTAAAAACACGTAATTGGTACTTAAATTAAAGTTTTCGATTCACATTGACCCAGATACCCGAAGGTCAGTCAAATGTCGACAGGACCTTTGGATGATAATAAGAGCACTGCTCCGCAACTGCTACCGAGAAATGATAGCCTTAATTGCTCATTTATGCAATCTATATGCGAATTGAACTATATTTTTGCATACTTTAGTCGTAAAAGTCCATGATCAAATACTATTTTGTTATTAGAAAATTTATAACTTTTGTCAATTAGGTTGAGACAACAGATAACCACTAAAGTTCATTGTTTTAGCGGCGCTGCACCTGCACATTCTTATTTGAGCAGTTTAATCATCTAGTTTCAATTTGGAAACATTTTTAGAGAACCAATTGGGTACGTTTACAAATATTGCTAAATTAGGTACCCCGGAAATTCAGCTTGCTAGCAATTGAAAATTTCCGAGCCCATTTTCTGTGAACTTTGGACTTTTCCGTCATTAAAAGTTGGCTTTTTGTCGTTGACATTACTTAGTAAATAGCCAGAAGCGGAACCACTGGGTCAATCCCATACACAAAAGGAATCGTCCAAATTTTACAAATGTAGTGCAAGAAAAGTATAAATAAAAATAGATACTTACATAGAAATTAAATATTAAGTTTATAAATTTCCCAGTTTTTCCCTAGTGTTTAATAAACATACAAAATTTTTTGCTATAGCTAGGAAGTAGTAGGCTATGAAAAAGATATAAAATTAGAAGTGTACCTACATATATTTAAGCTTCTTTCATTTATTATAATAAATGAGCAGCTGTTTCGCTCTGAGCTTGGTAGATTTGTTCGTCTTTGTGATAGAATTGCTTTCATTCTTTCCTTATCGTGTACAAAGATCGATAGTTACGTCCTAAATTGCTTACTTTTTGTACCAATCCCCTTCAAACTAAACACTACATCATACATCTGTAGCACAGCGATTGTTGTCTAGAGTAGAATAGACACAAAAGATATCACGTTTCACATATTTTATTCTCTCTCTATCTCTTTTCTACCCTAGATATCAATCTCTGAGACTCTCTCTGGCCTACTGACTTTAAGGTACCTCCGTAGAGTCTATCATAAAAAAAATCATTATACAGAACTCACTCCACTTTTATTACATTAAGTTTAAACCCAAACAAGTTAAAAGATATACGTAAAAAGCTAAGTTTATATAAAGGCAAGTAAAACTGGATGTCTACTAAAATTTTTCGACACAACTTGCAAAAACTCTAGCACAATACCATTGACATAATTGGATTGGTGTAATTTTTTAGCTGAAAGACAATTTCGCGAAATATGAAATGTAAATTTCCACGAAAGAATGGTTCACAGCGATCGCATTATTTTTAAGGTTGAAAATATTGCACACAAAAATGACAATATACATACTTTGGGCACCTATCAGTTTTTTACTCGCTACGTATGTTGCTCAATAATAAAGAAAATGATTATGGTAGGATATTTATTGTAACAAAGACTTACATTTGTCAGAAATTAAGTTTTACCTTAGTATACCGTCAACCATAGTTTATTTTAACTTAACTTATATTATTACATCAGAGCAAAATTTTAAAAATAGATAGATAACACTTTATTACACCACACAAAACAGAAAATAATACAGAGATAAAAACTTAGAATAAAGGTATAAAGGGCTGCCTTATCGCTGAGAGCGATCTCTTCCAGGCAACCTTGGGATGTACTGGACATGAACGAACAATATAGACAGTGGCACTTTAATAAATAATTGGTAACAAATACACTAAATACCTCCATTACAAACATTATGAAATTTTATTCTTCGAATTACTATCATTATCATCATTAGTATCTCCCCACAGCTGGATTTAAAAATCACTACCTACACTATACTATCAGAAAAATAAAGGCGCACGTAACCTTACATTTAAAATACAAATGTGCGTCTACAGCCCTATTTAGCACACTCAAGTATCAATTGAAAAACATTTTAAAACCTTAAACGCATCTGGAAGTCATCCAGATACAGAGGCCAAGTGACAATGTAGAGAGGCAAATGAGTAAAAAATAAGAGGTCAAAAAAAGTATCATTATACTCGTATGTAGTATAAAACAAAGACGCTTCCCGCTGTCTGTCTGTGCCTATGTATGCTTATATCTTTAAAACTACGCAGCGGATTTTGATGCGGTTTTTATAGATCGAGTGATTCAAGAGAAAGGTTTATAAACCATTTGACACATAGATTTCCACGCGGGCGAAGCCACAAGGTACAACTAGTTTATAAATAAAATACATTCCTCACTTAACAATAAAATTCAATCATTAGCTTTATTCGATTATTTCAAGTTTCATATCTCAACAGACAACAGATAAATTTTCTTTTAATTTGTGTTTATTATAATATATCTGTTTTATAAAGGTGTTGAATAAAATGCCGTGTGGCTTAGAATTTGCACTACCCCAACACTTCCTGCGGGTTTCGTAAGAGGCGGTGTGACTAAGGGATATCCACCGGGGACAAACAACCTCCTGCAGCACAATTTACCACCGAACTGCAATCCCCAACCCACATGTCCAGTCGACATTGTCCATTTTTTTTTTTTATATATTTATATTATTTATTTATATATACATTGTATCTGCATCATCTTTGTCATCTACACGCTGTCGGCGTAATCACAAAAAGCGTGTTATTAATTATACTTTTTTTTATATTTTATGAAAGCTATTTTTAAGGTATATATTACTATGGACCGTAGAATAAGTTAAATAAGATCTATTACTTTTCTATGGTCTGAAAAGAATGATTTATTATTATTATTAGCCTATTTTAGTCCACTGCATAGGCCTCCTCTAATGAGCGCCATGGCGCCCTGTCTTCAGCTTGATACATCCAGTATCTACCCGCAGTCTTTCGCAGGTCGTCATCCCACGTACGGAGGGCGTCCATCATCGTCTCGTAAATCTTGCGCGCAAGTCCGCGGACCAAGAACACGTTTAAAGCGGGTGCAGTTTGTAGATTAATCATTGACAAAAACATTTTTGCAACGACGATTTCTACGGTCGTAGCGACCGAACAAATCTATACGCTCTTTGTATGCACCTGTGGCGCGGTATATGGTGATGTAAATGTAGCGTCAAGGTAAATGTGGTACCGGGGTGTGGGGATCACGGGTTTTGTTTTTTCTGTACGTAGCTAATAATAAATTCAGATTTTTTATAACATTCGCGGGACTTTCCATGTTGGGGTTCAAGAAGTATAAATGTTGACAATGTCGCGTTTCAAATGTGGCGCTACAATTGCCGTAATACGTAATAATAAGTGTGTGTTTGGTGTGCGGCCTCACTAAGAGGTTGGTAAGAGCACATCCGGTCGGCACACGCTAAGAGCTATCTAAATGCTTTTAAATAAATTGCAATTGCCTAAAGCTTGTTAACGGATGCTGTTGTAGACATTTTACGCAAGAATAGAAATACCAGCTTTAGCACATGTTATTTGTCTCAGTTGTTTAAGGTTTTATAGCAGGAAACAACAGGGGGGCTATATGCTTGTCCTGTTTTGCAGTTACCACAATGAGTGAGAAATTGAAAACTATAAAAAAGACCTTGCTTTATATTTTTTTTCGCTTAATATAGGAGGCAGCCTTTCTAGATGTAGATATAAACCATAATAGAAAACCAGCCTAGTATTTTGATATCCACAGCTGGACATAGGTCTCCCCCAATGAGCGCCACAGTGCCCTGTCTTTAGCTTGACGCATCCAACATCTACCTGCAATCTTTCCCAGGTATGCCCGATCAGATTAGTATAGTTTTGGCTTGAAGAGGCAACAAACACCCATACTTTCGCATTTATAATATTCATGTGATACTATTAAATAGCAGGTATAAATAGAAGTAGGTAAAGATCTAGACAAGTTAAATAAATAATTAATAAATAATGCTGGACAATTCATACACCATTATCTAGCCCCATGGTAAGCAGAGCTTGTGTTATGGGTACTAGATAACTGATATACATAATACAATACATTACTGATATTTTTTATTATATATAGAAAACGACCAGAACACCCGGAACAAATATCTGCAGATCGTACACACAATTGTTCCGAGGCGGAAATCAAACCCGCAAGCGGACCTTCGCCCACCGCGCCACATCGGAAATCACCCACCACGCCACATCGGTCGTCATAGTTATCTGAGATATCTGATTTAAGATATTTTTATGCGAATTAAATTAAATAAATGGACATACCCAGCGTTTTCTCACATACAATTTACCAATCACTATTTATCTCGTATCAGATAACTAAATGACTGTGTTATTTCACACAACCACAAGACAGTTAATGTTCAGATTGAATTGGACTAGTTGTTGTCATTGATTGATATTCTGCAGGTACTTCTAATTATTTATTATAGCTTGATTATCTATAAGTAGACAACCAAGGGAAATTCAATCCTATGACAAAAATGGAGAAGGGTACTTACTTCACACTAATATTATAAATGAGAATGTTTGGATGTATGTTTGTTACTTCTTCACGCCAAACTACTGAACGAAATCGTTGGAAATAATGCATACAGCTAGTTCTAGGCGTGTAATAAAACATAGGCTACTTTGATCCCAAAAATCAGTTCCCACGGGAATAACCTTACCTTTTCCATAGAAACGACGAAGCCGCGGCCAAGAAACTTGCAGTATATAAATAATTGAATTTATTTTTTAGATTTAGATTCTTTTTTACCTAAGTACCTATTAAGACAAAGAAGAAGTAGCTACCAAAACTAGAGTAAGTTTTTACGTGTAAAGATTCTACAAAGTTACAGAGTGACTTGACGACTAAAACAGAATCTAGGTCACATTTGGAGGTCTCAGTTGCACCGATTTTACGTTTAAATGGCAAATTACTTAATAAAATTGCTACTAAGTCCTGCTAGCCACAGACATGTGCGAATAAATAGAAAACGGAACTTGCATGTGAGGTATGGATGGCAAAAAAGTTCGTAGACACATTATTTATAAACTTCCACATATGGAATTAAAGCCCTTGGCATCGTTTTCCGTAATGGAAGTAAGATGGTGCGAATTGAATCAAAGGATATGCCTGTCTGATACAAAAAATTTAAGATTCTAATACTATGAGTGCCACGTAGAGTTTGGTTATAATATATACGCGTTAAAATCAAACATTAAACCATTGAATTTTATTTAATAATAAAAAAAAATTGTGACGTGTCCAAGAGGTCCAAAAGAAGTAAAGCGCTTTGATATTTGAAACGAATGTGGCGTCAATTCAAAAAACCTAGCTTAACTAATTTGACAGCATTAAAATAATAATGCCATCCTTTTTATTTCGATCGTTACGTAAGGGGCAACGTTTTAAAAACAAATGATGGGTAAAGCTTAGTAACAAAAATTATGACACAACTACGTCCTATGTTATACGCCGGTAATGTTGATTCTATTATTTTACTTGACACTATTATATTACATGCATATACAAATCATGATGAAATGATGATGTTGCCCTCCTGACCACGGTGGCCAGTCTTAACGGAGACTGGCCAGGTGTGCAGGACATATTATAGTGTACAAGTTTGCGCGCAAGCAACCTGTGCTTAACTTCTACACTCTACATAATTATTCCCCCACAAAAAACTATGAAATAACTTCGTAGTCAAGAATATGCTACGGGTAGGTAGATAAAAAATGTCCCAGATAATTTAATTAATTGATGCTTGATGTTGCTGACGCTACTAAATTTTAATGTCCAAGCAAGGCCGCTGTTTAGTTATTACGAATAATAGCTTACAAGGAGCTGGGCGGGCTCTGTTGATTTTGCGTATGTAAAAGTGACCCAGATTAATACACCTGGCTTAGGGATCACATCAACGAGCGAGTGTCTCGCAGCGTGACTTAATAAAAATATAGTAAGATTATAAATCGCCGTAAGACACTCTCATAGAGTTTTATAGAGCTAAATTACGCGATAGAACTTTCGCTAGCGATAAAATCTCAGATGTTAAAGCTATGTACCGCGTCACCATTAGGCGGGCCGCGTGCTTGTTTGTAACTTAGGTGGTATTAAAAAAAGAATACTCGGACATATCGGCAGTGTAGTGAGCTATATATCCTAGTCAGATTGAAATACCATACTACTAAATAATTAATAACTCTTAATTGTACGAAATAAAAACATTAAGAAACTTAAAAATAGAGAGGCAATCACACCCTTAACACTTTGAGTGCTGAAATCACACCGTATGTGTTTTCTACAAGTGACTAATATGCGTAAATCCACACTAGCGCAGCGGCTGAGAAAAAACAGATCTTTGTGACTCAGCACAGCCGTAATATTTTTCGAACGAAACGCATGTGTGGCGCAACACAACCGCTGTGTAGAACGGCAGCACGAATTTTTTAGGTTAAAAAAAAGAACGCAGTCTTCGAAAAAAATCGCAGTCAAAGTGTCTAAATCAGTAGGAATTATTTGACACTAGATTCTTCGCGCGGCTTCGCTTCGCACGCGTTGTTTCTATGGAAACTTTTAAAGGTTATTCCTATCCTATGGGAACAGATTAGTGGGATAAACAGTAGCCTATATTTTATTTCAGGCATAGAACTACCTGTATGCCATATTTCAGTTCTATCGGTTCAGTAGTATTGGTATGAAGAAGTAACCAACCGCCATCCATCTCTACATCTATCCATCAATTTGAACATTTGCATTTGTATTAGTAAGATTTAGAACTAAATAGAGAAAATTTATTTATTTATTTAGAAAAAAATGAGTTTCTCTGAAGGATAGGATTCGCAACGAATACATCCGACAGAGAAACAAAGTTATCGACATAGCTCTGAGAATTAGCAAGCTAAAGTGGCAGTGAGCCGGCCATATCTCGCGAAGAACCGACGGCCGCTGGGGCAAACGTGTTCTTGAGTGGAGACCACGACTCGTTAAACGTAGTGTAGGACGCCCTCCGACCAGGTGGGATGACGACCTGCGAAAGACTGCAGGTAGATGCTGGATGCGTCAAGCTGAAGACAGGGCGCTATGGCGCTAATTGGGGGAGGCCTATGTCCAGCAGTGGACTAATATAGGCTGATGATGATGATGATGAGAACTAAATATCCTACTACCTTATTCTGCTAATATAAATTACACAATCAATGATTTCAGTCTAGATAGAGAGCTAAAATCTTACAACAGAGGATTATTTCGTTGAACTGAACAATTAGAATGCTGCAAGGTCTAATATCGAAGATAATAATTGATACTTACTCGATTGTTCGATGATCGGGAGTTCTTTTTATGAAGGTCTTTATATAGACATATAGGTACATGTGTGAATGTTTACGTAGTCTACATTTATAGGCACCAGTGCAGCTAACACGAAGATGTCTATTGAAAATGTCTATTGTTAAATAAAATAAAATAAATAATAATAATAAAAAGTATTTATTTTCAAAAAATGGTTTCTAAAGGTTAACAGAGTACTTATCTAAAACTAATTACGATTATCTCTATAACATTTAAGTTTACCTTTAGGTAAAGTACTCTACCCTAAAACCTTAGTGCTGAAAATGCATCGACTCCTCGCTCTAAGTAAAACTTGTGTTTAGACGCGAGGGCTACTCTGCCTCACAGACACCGTAAGTGCGACTAAAGTACAATGGTAGGTATAGTTTAAACATAGATTACGTTGAACAAATAGAAAAATATTACGACGACACACTGCCATATCAACTTGTTAATTCTTAGTTATAGAGAATTCGTACGTAAAATCAAATTCTGTTTCTTCTGAAGGTAACATAATTATGTAAGGTTAACTTCAAAGTTTACATCTTAAAAAAAACAATTATTCGTACATAAAGTTTTTATTTCACATACAATAATATATTATACACATTCACAAATAATAAAAAAAACAATTTCCCATACATTTTTTTCACGAAACGAGGCTTACAAAAACATGTGTGCGCGCTTGCGAGACTGAAAGGTGACTTTTGAAATCCACCAATTGTTGAAGGTGCGTTTCAGTGAATGGACTTTGGTCGGATTGCCATCTTTGTCTTGGTCCCTACACTTTGTGCAAGTTAGAGCAGTACAGGAATATGAAAACGACGACAAACGTTCACTAAATACGTCACAACCTACATTGGACTCCAGGAGTCCACTCAACAGATGGGGTACTTGTGAAAGAGACCTCATGGAGTCCAATCAACATTGCAGGGGTTAATCCCAACAATGTATGTAGTTTCGAAAGTCCTTCAATTGATCAATATAGGAAGTTGAACTCTAAAAGATTAGCTCTACAAGGTGCCCCGGTATTAAAGTAATTTTAAACGATACCGTTGAAGTTTCAGATACCTTGAATGTAAAAAGTATCTACAGAATGATAGTGATGATAATAAAATTGGATTATCTATGAACCTTTTTTTACTTATTAATCAAAAATATTTAAAATAGTTATGAAAGTCTTGTAAATGAGCCCTACGAAGTGCCTGCGAATTCCATTTAAAAGCTAATTTTAAGCATAAAGTGGTACATAAAGTGGTGGTTAAAATTAGCTTTAAAATAATTATTATTTTACACTTTTTGATTGGAATATTAGGTTAGAAAGTCTTAAGGGAGTTTTAGAGTTTTAGAATAGTAGAGTTTAGTTATCCATTTAACACTTTGACTGCTGAAAACACAGGGTATGTGTTTTCTACAAGTGACTAACATGCGTAAATCCACACTAGCGCAGCGGCTGAGAAAAAACAGATCTTTGTGACTCAGCACAGCCGTAATATTTTTCGAAAAAAAGCAATTGCGGCGCAACACAACCGCTGTGTAGAGCGGCAGCACGAATTTTTTAGGTTAAAAAAAAGATCGCAGTCAAAGTATTAAATAACTAAATTGATGAGGCAGTGATATCAGCTAAATAAATTGAAATAATAAAAAATTCTAAATACATTATATTACAAAGTTGCTTGACTGACTTGACATATGATTACTATGATTAGGAACGTATAGCCTAATAATATTATCGTGAATAATATATATTTAGATAAAGGAAATCATTTTCTGGTTCTTTACTTTGTAGCAAATAATTCAAGGTAAATTAGTTTAATACTAGGTAGGCCAAACGTATAAATTTTATCTGACTTATAACTCTGTTAGCACATCATTAATTCATTATTTTGTGTACTTAGGTATCTACCGGTCTTAAGATTTCATAAAGCTTTGTTTTGGCATCCGGAAAAAACGAAGTGCACTTTTTTTTCTTATAAATGTATTATTTATATTATTTTTTTATTCTGTTAAACTAATCGCTTCACTATACGACTTCGCAAACGTAGCCAGGTGGGATGACGACCTGTGAAGGTTTGCAGGCAGATGCTGGATGCGGCAAGCTGAAGACTAATGGCGCTCATAAGGGGAAGGCCTATGTCCGGCAGTGGACTGCTATAGGCTGCTATATATATATGATGATGTTGATGAGTTAGAAGTAAAGAAATACATGTATCATATTTGACTTGCCAATGTTATTTAGTGTAACGATTAAGAATGGTGAACGAATAAAATACTGAAAAAACTATTATCTTAGCCCTTAAGATTTCATAACGAATTATTAAATTGTTCAAAGGAAAATCAGATCTGACTCTTCTCGTAAGTACATATATTTATCTGTTCTGTGCTATTGCATAAAGATACAAGAGGTTTATAATATAAGTGTGAAGGTAAATATGTAAAAAAACTAGAAAAAAGCTTTACATGCTTAACCAATACTTTTCACATATATTTTTTCTAAGCTCCACGAACAACATTGCTGAAATCACACCGTATGTGTTTTCTACAAGTGACTAATATGCGTAAATCCACACTAGCGCAGCGGCTGAGAAAATACAGATCTGTGTGACTCAGCACAGCCGTAATATGTTTTTCGAACGAAACGCATGTGCGGCGCAACACAACCGCTGTGTAGAGCGGCAGCACGAATGGCTTAGGTTAAAAAAAAGATCGCAGTCGAAAAAAGATCGCCGCAGTCGAAGTGTTAAGTAGCTACCGCTGCGATTGAAAGCGCCCTCTACTTACCATCCCATGCAATATTTATGCGATAAAGGTCCACATTAAACTTTCATAGCTTTATCAGCCAAGTAAAAACTTTTAAATAATCCGCATGTTGTGAAAACTCTAGTTTTTAGTATGAGGTTCGAGTTAAATGTGAGTTGCATACTTATTAATTACTTATATAAATAATACTAACTTATTATTTCTTGAACCAGTTTCTTCATAAGTTATGTAGTTTCCTTCTCACCTAGCCGGAGGACGTCCTACACTATGTTTGCCGAGTCGCGGTCTCCACTCTAGAACACGTTTATCCCAGCAGTTGTCGGTTCTTCGCGAGATATGGCCGGCCCACTGCTCCCTAATTCTAAGAGCTATGTCAATAACTTTGGCACACATTGTGCTCTCTTAATAAAATAATTAAAACAATGTATTGAGTATGATGTATCCCATAAATAATAGCTTGAACACGCTGCCGCGATGTTCTAATGAAGGCAAAATATTGTTAAGATGTGAAATGTTTAGAAATAGGTAATAAATTCATAATAATATACCTCATTTAATTAGTTTAACAGTCAATTTATAACCATAATTTAAATTACCTATTATCGCAAGAGATATCTTACTAAATTTCTGCACCCTACGCTGTTTGCAATGATACCGAATTGCAATTTCGTAAGACCATAACTCAAAAGGATATCAACAATATCAACATTTAGGTCACACCCACTCGAAACGCTCATACGTTTAAATGCTAGACCGATCATAAAGTCTACTGTCACCCTAGCAGTTGCTATGAACAGATTACACGTACCTTACCTTACCTCAATACCATGCACCTATTGGTACACTGTTGAACACAGGCGTCCCTGATAAGCACCCTATCGGCTTATATCTCATGAGGTGGTAATGCCCATAATTCAAATTGGACAGGAGGCATTGCTGCCCGACCCCAGGTTGATATCCCTTAGTCGCCTCTTACGACACCCACAGAAAGAGTTGGTGTGGTGCAAATTCTAAGTCGTACGCAGCAGGTACCTTACCCTATAATGAAGCAAAAGTTTTCACAGTAGAGTGTTTAATCAATTGTCTAGGACGGCAAGAGTCAATAATAAAATCAATCAATCAATAATAATTATAACAGTTGGTTTTTCCTATGCGTTTATACGAATTGAATGATCAAATCTCTTGTCAAATAGTTCATTCTCATGCCAAATTTACAAACAACTAACATACCTACGATAGGTAAGGATTTACATAGCAAATTTTATTTCTTAGTAAAATTTCAAAGAACATAAATATAAAGTTATAGATATTCTCTATTCTCAGCATTTAAGGTACACCTAGTCTAGCCAAGTTGCAAATCTATGATCGCTAACGTTATAGAAAACTAATATAATATAATATGGATATCAGAACTTTTTCGGAGAAGTATAAATAGCATGATTGTGTCATATATGAGATAGCTCTGAAATTCTATGAATATCAAATAGCGTTTGACTTAAGCCAACAATCTTTTTGGTTCGAGGAACCCATTAGTTCGAAGCACTTCCAAGAACTCGAGAGTTAAATTGCATGGTAGAGTCTTGGGCGACGGCATTGTACGGCCTATTACAGCTCAACTCTGAAATCTAATGATTCAGAACTTATTTGCTATCGGAAATCCTGAAACTTTGTAATGACCATAATTAAGTACGTAGCTTACAACTAAAACTGTAAGTTTAGGGGTTCTGATGATCGATAATCAAAGAAAAAATAATCGAGAACAAAACTAGTACATCGGCTCGCCCGTGCCAAGGAATTCTTCCTTCACCTCTCCCACAATTCCGCATCCGTTCTAACGTCAGCACAAATGATGATGATTCTTTGTTAATGTCAACTGTGCCTGGTTGGACACTTTTCTGCCAGTGTCAAGTAATGGAACATTATTGTAAAATCTATGAGCTATTAAATTATGAAGATGTTTTGATATTTCCACCAGAGCCTAGTTCGTTATCTAGAAGGGTGTACCACGTGCAGGTTAGATTGGCTTGGGAGACGAGATGTCCACCAGACAAGCATGTTGATTATAGCAGAACAAGCGAGTTCTGTAATCTTTCAGTTTGCATTTGGGAAGGTATGTTTTACAGTGGACTTATGTATGCTGATGGGAAAGGACGAAATAAATAAATAAAATCATTATTGCAGAAAATATTTCATAACAAATTTATCTTGTCAGAATTCTTGATAACTTTTTGTCACGGCTTTTCTGGTTCAGAAATACATACATACATATGTATGTACTTGTATAAATTGAATTAAGAATATTTCGGGAAACGGAAAAAAATATTGCATAATAACATAAAACCTGATGACACCAGCCAAAGATGATTTTACCCTTCAACACGAACATTTGTGATTTTATCACACAATATACAGGGAAATTGCATGGTCTGAGAGCAAATAACAATGAATCTTTCTGAGTGTTGCCTCCTAGTGAGCAGCCGATTGGTGATTGCTTATGAATATCGATAAAATATATTTATGAGATGATACATGAATAAAACATTGCTTTCGTGTTCAGCTTAACACTTTTTTGTCCTCGGTTAATGATACAGAAGCCTTGTCTTCTGTATCAAAATTGATGTATTATGGTAGATAATATAGTTTTGTGGACCAACTTTATACAATAATGTTAACTCATTAATATTTTGAATACAAACGTTTGGATGGATGAATGAATACTGTAGGTCCATCCATTCAAACGTTCGTATGTTAAAAAGTAAAATTCGTGGTTGTTTGATACTTCTTCACACCGAAACTGCTGAACAGATTTAGCTGATATCTTGGGCTTGCTGTGAATTTGGAATCAAACATAGGCTACTTTTTATCCTATTAATCCGCTCCCATGGGATATAACCAACTTGTAAACGTTTACACAGAAAAAATGCGTGCGAAGGCGCGGGCAGTCGAAATAAGAAGATATAGTATTACAGTCTGGCGTTGAGTAGTTGAGAGTGAGTTTACATACAATAATTGATCCTACTAGAAAGATTATCGATGTTCTTAACAGTGAATTAAAATGTTGAGAGCAATATATTGCCTTGGCTCTAGCAGAGGCCAATATTTGTGCACATCTCAGACCAATATTCACCCTATCAGATTCTCCTTTAAGAGATAATTTCTCTTACGCACAATATACTTTTGTACTGAATGAAAATATGGTAAGACTTAACTGGAATCGACGAAAGGTTGCCTCAATGTTTTTGTTATTTTAATACCCTGAAGTCAGAGTTTAAGGTCACACTCTGGCTTTGCAGCTATTGTCCACCTGGCCCTAAAAGGTAATACTGGTGTTAAAGTATAGTAACAACAACTTGTATAACGTGATTTATCCAAGGCGGATTCAGTGAAATGAATGTTATAGGCTTATAAAAAGGAAGTCGTGTCAATAATTCACATTCGATAATCAAAAAGGGAGCAAAATGTCTCGAAAGGTAAAAAAACGTAAAATAATTTGGTTGTAGTATTTGCATCAGTCTGCTGTTAGCTGAATTGTAAATACTAGTTCTGATTTGTTTCCACTATTTGATTGTAACTTTATTTGTTAATTTAATTGTAATAACCGTTAATTTTTGCGTCGAAATTATAGGGTTTATTGTTCAAATAGTTGGAGGTGTTAGCCTTCTGCGATGAAAGTTTTAAAGAACTTGGAGAATGGAGATACAGGAAATTTTAAATTACGTCTTGTTTATTGAATTGTGAATGGTTTGCAAAATACATATGTAGGTCCCTACTTAAATTCTTAATAATAATTACCCAATTTCACTATGTTTTCTTTTGTTTCAGGTGATATTATTTTGCTGTTTTGCCTTAGCCCATGCAGGCATACTTGGAACTGACTTCTCTCCAGCAACCGCAGTCTCCTACTCTTCAATTAGACTTGGAACGCTTTCAACAAAAGAAAGCCCTGAACTCAATAACTATGTCATTAATTCTCCGACTTACAATATCCAGAACAGAGCACACGAAAGACAGATTGATGGTATACATCAAAATTATAGAACCACAAATTTAAACGCGAGGCTAGAAACTAGCAGTTCGAATATCTACTCTGTTCCAACGCACAGAGTTTCTATATTTCCTCAGTATATCCCAACTAGCTCTCGACAATTGAATTTAGCTAGACCTTTACCTGCAAGCAGGAACATTCCAGAGTCCCCATTGCCTGAATTTGCTACAGCTCCAACATTATTAAAGACTGAAGGGTTATCAGCGTATGCTTCAATCCCGTTAGAAACTGTATCAAATGTTGTTCCTACTTCGTATATGCCAACAGATTTACCTAATCCGCAAACGGAAATGCAATCTTATTTGGATGCTCCTGTAGTATCTTTTTTATCTAAATCTGAAACCAGTTCATCCAGAACTCCTTATGAACATGATAGTAATACTGGGCTTGGCTATTCCTATTAGATACAGATGGAATATGAGGAGGAGTTTAATATTTTAATACTTTAGTGTATGGCGCGACTGACCTATATTTTTTGAACTTAAGTTTTTGGAAATAAATTGTTAATAATAACTTGTTGTTTTCTATTGTAATATTAATTCTTACCGTACGTTTTGGCACAAAAATATGGAGCCATTATGTCCATCAGTGGATTTAGTGAGGCTATCGATGATGATGAAAAAAATAGTACCTACCTGCCTTGATGAGTTTAATATTTTTTTTTTTACCTTACTGAGTAAAATTGCTTATTATTTTCGCCTTTTAGAGCCTAGCTAATTGGACAACATGAAAAGCAGCATTACAAACTATTTCATAACACTAATAGCAGACAATTATGTGATAGACCTAAGCTTAGATCGCGTGTAGGTCCTGGGAGGAGATTAGGCTTGCCTTCATCTCGTCTAGACTTTACTGAATCAACATTCTGGGAACCAATTACCTACGCACTTTAGTTGTGGCGACGACCGGTTAAAATATGAACAGAAGGAAAGCTCCGACTAATAAGATTGCACAATTAATCAGTTTTGTTTTAAAAAATCTCCATGAGACATGGTAAATTGCCACATAAATTTTATAAAAAAATGCTTGTCATTGCATTTCGGTTCACAACATTTTGTTGAAGCTAGTTTTGGAATAAAATTTAAATAATTAATAAAAAAGACGAGACTATTGTTTCTTTTAAGAGTGAGCAAGAGTCTGTGGTATCTGTCTGATCCTAATTATATCGTGCCTAGTTACACAACCGCAGCGTTTTATGAGCCAGTAAGTTCTTAGGATAAATTAGTGTCAATCTCAAGGACGTCTAGATAAATTAATATGGGAATGAGTCTCATGTATTATGCTGAACTTGGCTGCTCGTTTGTAAACTGAGATTTAGTCGAGCGTTATTTTCTAAAATTTCTATACATCAGAAATGTAATCGTAAAATCTAAATCTAAAAAGTAAAATCTTGTATAGATCACCTGCGCTATGTGGTGTTTATTGTTCTTAAGAGAGCCACGAGTGGATTTTGAGATCACTTACGATTTCACCACTTGTACACAGTTCGATCAGCCTGACCATTATATCGTTCAAGCCATGGTCAAACCATTATCACACCATCAAGCTTAATGTCTTCTTCCATGAATGTTTGCAAAAGCAGGTCAACTGTGACTCCTATGTTTACAAATAAGACGAGGTTAGTATAAAGGAGAGTAAACTACGAAATAGACAATTCGAAGAACCTGCTCTGCCTACTCCAGTTTGAAAATATCTTACTTAACTACTGATCAAATCGAGGTGGCGTATAGAATCGAAACTCCCGTACATACATTTAAAATAACAGACCAACAGAACATCAATGATCTCAAGGATCTATTTACGAGGATTGTGAATGCTTATCGAGATTGCCGTAAAAAACATTTTTGACAAGATATGTTCAAATTAACCGTAATTAAAAGGGAGTGTTTTTTCTGTGATCTAGAAGTAGACGTTAAAATTAATCATGAGCACACAGCAGAAGCGACATAAATTCCCTACCGCCGGTTTATACGGGAAACCTTTATAAATTATATGTAGAGATTGATAAATAACTGTTATATTGATAATATAGTAAATTGATTGATATTTGAGCACGCGCCTACCATGATGAGGTAGAAACGTGAACTGATGCAATAAACTAAGGGAAAGGCGCATGTAGCATTTTATCTGAATAATATCGATGATTTTATAATAATTAGTTAGTTTATACCTAAATTTGTTTTCTTGCGGTGCACCATACACGGTGGTTCGTACGCTGATTAACTGATAAAATTACAACACAGATGAATTTCAATCATTAATCAGTTAATTTTTGACGTACCGAATGTACTACCAGATCTCAGGGAATACAGTTTCGTATCTAGCCGCTTGTATTACCATCTACGCAAAACTTGTAAGCTAACAATAGTAACGTGACCATTGCAGGATTTGTAGGTACCACAATGGCGTGAATACCATACGTTACTCAAATGGTCACCTTAGGGGCAACACACGATTGACCTGTCCAAAGATTATGAAAACACACCTTACAATAAGTACCAAACATTATCAAAATTACTTGGATTGCAATGGAGTTTGAAGTTACTATACTGGCATATCGTGGCTATTGTTTGTGGTATGGTTTAGAGGGTTCGATTCCTTTAAAGTTTGCCTGGAAAAAGTAGCTATTTAGCCAAGGCGGTCCATTATGGCTCTGTAATGTTAACTTGTGTTTTAATAAATAAATAAAATAATTTTATTTCAGATAACAACAGTAATCCATAATTTGTTAGTAAATAAGAACTTATTACTAGAGTTAGTTATACCTAATACTAAAAAATAATACTAAATTAAATCACTCTCCCCATGAAACATTTCCACAGGGGAGAGGTTTTTCTACCTGCTATTGTTTTTAGGATGGTGTTGGGGCTGTCGCGTACCCTGCGCATCAGGGATGCGGTCTTTTTACGGAGGAGGCAGCAAAGCCATCCGTCTCGTATTCCGCAACATTCCCGATGCACTGCAAAATCGAGGCAGTCCCAACATCATCCTAAATAGTAAAAAGTTTTGTTACGCAAGTTATTATTAACAAAGAGAATCACAATTAAATAATTTAGACAAATAAGATTTACTTTACAAACAGTTAAGCTAACTGCAGACAGTTGCAAACAATCTAGAGGTAGCACAACGTTGTTACTTATGTTTTAATAGTAATAATCAATCATTTATTTTATTTATCCCGTGAAACTTAAAAAACAATTCAAACTAAAGATTAAAACTAGGTTTTTAGTTTTTTAAAATCAAACAAATTATCCATATTATACAACTTTTTCGTGCATAAAGATACATTTACTCTACGTTCATCGCAAAACGTTTATGAAACAAGTGTCCACCGGGCAAAGCCGGGACTGGCCGCTAGTATTGTGTATAGAATAGATCAGATAAAAGCTGTATTCAGATATAATCTCTGTAACACCGTTTTACCCCAAAATAAAGCCACAATGTTGAGCTAAAACCTGGCATGTGGTAACACACGCTCTTTGCACAACCGAATACCAGCCCACTAATGTATTTAAAGATAAATATTCTGTAACATGTTCAGAGCTTAAAGTTTAAACTTAAGCTTTTACAGCTTTATGATCTTGAAGATAGTTGATGAAAAGGCCTGTTATTTTCTGGGTCTACCTACCACAAGTTCATCATGGCAAATAAAGTGTATTTGCCATGATGAACTTGTGGTGGTAGGATCATATCTTAGACGAATTCCTTCATCCGATTCTGTTCGTAGTTTTTGTTTCTGACCGGAAACTTTTTAATACATAAATCATATAATTTATAGATATATAAAGCAATTTTAAGGAAGAAAGGCATTCAGGGACCTTATTGTATCTGCGACCATCTATCTCATCTTTCATAATGAAATGAAATGAAAGTTTATTTCTTTAGGCTTACAAATAAGCACTTCGACAGGTCATATTTTTTACTATTAATTATTATATAATAACATTATTTTGATGTTCACTTAAATTTTTTGTCCACCAGTGGAAGAAGCGAGAAGAAACCACTAGTATGTTCATAACTTATGTGTCTAGTACATTATGATTTGCTTATCTGTAAGTTGTGAGATTTTGAGTTGGAGCAAAACAAAGATACCAACTTAGCAAAAAAAATATATCGGGTGTCAGGTCTACTAGAAGAATCTAAATCTAATAATAAGTAGGTATACTAAATAATAATAATATAATAATAACAAGCTGTCCCTGTGGCTCACGATTTCATTCGCGTGGACTTTAGAAACATCTCAACTAATATGGTCTAGACGGGTTCGAGACGGATAAATAAATATTAATAATATTGGATAATCTACATATCATCTAGCCCCAAGCTAAGCAAAGCTTGTTTTATGGGTACTAGATGAATTATATACCTAATATTTTTTTATTATAAGTACATACAATGCGGCCCTTCGCCCACCAAACCACAGAGGTCGTTAATATAAACAGGATATCTGACAAAAAAAATAGAATATCCTAATGAAATACCCAATTTATAGTTTAGACACCAAAATAAGTTTATTTTAAATTAAATCACATTCAAAATCCTACCAAGTTTCCGTAAAAAGGAAAACTATTCAGAAATGTTAATTGATGTACACCTTAACACCATCGAGATATCAGAAATCTAGTCTTAAAAAGGTCTTAAAAATGTTAGTAACATAATTAAATATTAAATTTATCTGTATTAGAAGGCAACGGTAAATTTATTACTCGTATGCTGTATTCGTTTCGAACATTTTGTGTCCTAACAAGCTTGTATGTAGCCTGAACTAGATTTAGTACTGCGTGCGCAAACGCATGGGGGTAGACCGCTTAGTATAAAAGTGCCACACTACACTTTATTCGTATCACTTGCCGTAAGGATATTCTATAACAAAATGGCTGCTAAGGTACTTGTGCATTTAATAAAATAAAAATAATGAAATAAATATAATAAAATTAAAGAGAACTGCCAGGTTAATTATAATTATGAACGGAAATAAATATTTTAGTTAGCTGTGAAACTTTTATAAATCACGATGATTGATAACATTTTTGGAAAGGATTAAGGATAATATTAATAAGTTTAATTCAAAAAATTTATAAAAGTCGGTACATAAAACGACCCATTTCTAGGAGTTAGAATTATTTATAGAATAAGTGTAGTAGCTATACTTATGTACTAGCTGTATCTAGTTGACGGATATCTAGACGTAACAGAAACTCTATAGTCAAGGATATTTTATGGTAATTGATGGTAGATTTCATTTGTTTTAATTTTAATTGTTTATTATTTTGTTTCAGTTCATCGTACTTCTGTGCGCTTTGGCGACCGCTCGCGCCGGTGGTCTATATGGAGGCGCATACGCTGCCCCTTACACCGCATACGCCGCCACTGCCCCAGCAGTGTCATACGCTGCCCCCGCAGTATCATACGCTGCCCCCGCGGTGTCATACGCTGCCCCTGCAGTATCATACGCCGCTCCAGCAGTGTCATACGGATCGTACGCTGCCCCAGTTGCAAGCTACGCGTCCGCTCCCATTGTGAAAAGTTACGCCGCACCAGCAGTGTCATACGGCTCATACGCTTCCGCTCCCATCGTGAAAAGCTATGCTGCCCCAGTGGCGACCTACGCGTCTGCTCCTATTGTGAAAAGTTATGCCGCTCCAGCGTACAGCGCTCCTTTGACATACGCTGCCCCGTCTTTGGCATACAGCGCGCCTGTGGTTAAGGCTGTAGCTCCAGCAGTGTCGTCGGTCTCGTCATACACTACCCAGACCGCTCACGCTACCCCAGTGGCTTACGCTCACGCTCCCGTCGCGTACTCTGCCCCTATTTCAACCTACGCACACGCTGCCCCCGTGGCCTACGCTCACTCTGCCCCATTGACGAGCTACGCTGCTGCCCCCGTCGTCAAATCCCTGGCATACTCTGCCCCTGCCGTGTCTCACGTATCCTACAGCGGTCTTGCCTCCAACTACGGCTGGTGATCATTTAATCGATTAGTTGTTACATTTTGTGTATTTATTTTTATACAATGCGATTAAAATGTTAAGAGTGAATACTTTCTTTGATTGTGCTTTCTTTCAAAGAGATTGTCGTTTTTGAGGGATTGTCTTACCCAAACCATAATGTAGGGTATCAAAACTCATCTTTATCACAACTCAATTAAGTGAGGTAGGTAAGAGTTAAAAGATGTAGCTAAAATGTTCTAAGTAAAGATGTATCAATTAAAGTCAACTCTTGATAGGCAAGTGTCGATAAAACTTTATAGGACTAGTTTTGATTACCGATGCAAATGCCAACTGCCCTTTAACTTGGCTATATAGGCTTGGCTACTTGGCTTGATAGGTAGTACATAGGCTCTTGGTATTTCATCTTGGTTCAAGAAATCCAGTAACCTTTTAAACGACCTATACCTACCTACAATAAATAGCATTGACTTATACTGAAAAGTTACGGTGCTTGGTTTGCTGAAAACTCTTTTGAGTTTAATGTCTCTACCATCTTTATTAGCTAGTCTCCGAAGAAACGAGATATTATTAACCGCAGCAGGTAGCTCTATGTTTTTCTTTAGAATGTTTTATATAAATAAGTATGAGATAAAATAAATAAATAAATAAAATAAATGATGCTGGACAACACACACAGCATTATCTAGCCCCATGGTAAGCAGAGCTTGTGTTATGGGTACTAGATAACTGATATACATAAAAAAATACATTACATAGATAGATTTTTTTATTATACATAGAAAACGAACAGAACACCCGGAACAAATATCTGCAAATCGTACACACAATTGTTCCGAGGCGGGAATCGAACCCGCAACCATCTGCGTCGCAGGCAGACCTTCGCCCACCGCGGCACATCGGTCGTCAAGATAAAGTTATGTATGTGTATGTGTTAGTATGTTATCAGCATGCATCTTAAAACGCGTAAAAATCATTTATTTGATTCGCTTAGAAAAATCTGTGTCGGTCACAAATCAGTCAAAGTCACATAACAGCGACATCCCTGCTTTTATGGATACTTCATTAAATCTAAGGTTAATCTCGAGATATATTTGAAATGAATTAGTATTATATTATTGAATAACAAGGAGGGTGTCGCTGGTGGGAAATCACTTGAACTCTGAATTAATATTTAGGACCATGCTGGTAAACTTTTCTACTTAATTCCTTATGTATTTGGAAAACAACCGAAGGGAAACAATCTAATAAACTTTAATGAATATAAAATTCAAATGATATCCTTGTATATTTATTATCCAGGAAGATAACAACAAGTTAACTGTTTTCCTAATTATTTAAAAAGTTCTTTACACCAGGCAATTATAATTAACAAAAAAACATCAAAACTGTCAGTGTCAAATAAAATAATTATTCCGGACCCTAGACTTGTCAAGAAGCATACTTAATCCTGCTCTATTTCTCCGTCTCGTCTATGTAGGTAAGTATACAACGAGCTCAATAGATACTATAGTTTAACACATTCACTGCCCAGCGTTGACCGAGTAATCCGCAGGGGCGCGCGCCGCTGCCTAGAGGACCACGTCAAGCTAATTCCTATTTAGTAACAACTGGAATCATTTGGTAAAATCACGCAAGCGAAGTCACGAGTAGAAACTAGTGAAAAATGACATCGTGTTCACAATGACCATGATCTTATGTTTTATGGTGAACATTCATCACTAGACTGTGAGATCTCTTTGGACACAGATCTCTACCGAAGATTTATCGCGCCATTTGATAAATAATGTCAAAGATGCGGTAACTTTTGCATGTCACCATCCGAAACTAAACTTGTTAATTTGTCACAAAATCTAAGAGCTTGATCGCAGCGGCGCATAAGTGACACTTGCAGCAATATTTATATAACATATGTATATTGAAATAAAACCATTTCGAATTTGTAATATTAGACGCATCACAGCATCCTGAGGACTTTATCAGATAGATGTTACTCATCGCTCTGGATAAGCCTTATCCGAAGGTGATTTAGAGAGGATACCTAGGTATTTAATAAATTGTACTAACAGCGAGGTTGTTTTTTTTTATTTGTTTTTATTTTTTGTGTGTGCACTATGGATTTGAAAATGTCCGAACTAAAGGAATGTGTCACATTATAATTCAAATTCTAGATGACAACGTTTGTTTGTCTTACCCAAACAATATTTAACTGAAGATGCTGCAATTATTTTCAAATTATCTTTTGGTGAACACCACCCTTGACATTTTAACCCATTGTCATTCTTAACCCTACATAGCTAACGTTCCTAAACTACCTTGATAAGCTAACCATTCGTAATTTTTACGATCATTCTATAATGGAGGATATAATAAAAGGTATAGTATTTTTTATAAAAAAAAATTATGGGTTCATAAATATAGGATATAAATGAAAGATATTTATCATAAAAATCAATATATTATACCATTAAAGTACAATTAACACAAATGTAATATGACACTATTTTTTCGAGATCAAAATCACACACTTTATGTTCCAAAGACGGTGTAATTTTAGCGTGCAAACTATAGGTAATGTAGACTACTTAGAGCACTCCGATAGATGTAAAGTCAACGTCAAATAAATATGCAAATATAATGGCGAAAATAGTTTAGGCAGAGTTGCGTGGGTGATTAAAAATTCCCACGCCACTTAAGATGCATCGTCATTCAAAATGTCACAACGTTTTGAATTAATTACTTCAACTCATAAAACACAAACAATTCATAATCATGCGACGATGGTAATCAGTTCAATCCGACATTGTTCCAAGAAGGCCAAGGTGTTGAAAGCTTGTGCCACAGAATGATTTGTTATAACCAGAAGGCAAGCTGACGACGATGAGTGATACTTTTCTAGCCGTAATTCGGTTTAGGCGCGGCGGCGGCGGCAGCGGCCAGTCTCAACAAAAACGAGACAGGTACGCAAATAAACAAATAATGCTGGACAGCTCACACAGCATTATCTAGCCCCAAGCTAAGAAGACTGTTTTATGGGTACCAGATAACTGATATATCTATATATATAAAAGAAAGTCGTGTTTGTTACAACACTTATAACTCGAGAACGGCTGGACCGATTTGACTGAAAATTGGTGAGAAGGTAGGTTAGAACCAGGAGTTTAACA
This sequence comes from Eupithecia dodoneata, assembly GCA_947044415.1. Lineage (NCBI taxonomy): Eukaryota > Metazoa > Arthropoda > Insecta > Lepidoptera > Geometridae > Eupithecia > Eupithecia dodoneata. The sequence continues at coordinate 8,202,473 of OX345665.1, forward strand.
TAGGATATAAAAAAACCATTTGAAAAATCGATTTCCACGGGGGCGAAGCCGCGGGGCGCAGCTAGTAAATAATACAATAGAGTACACAGACAGATATTTTTTATTATAAATAGAAAACGACCAGAACACCCGAAACAATATCTGCAGATCGTACAAACATTTGTCCCGAGGCGGGAATCGAATCCGCAACCTCATACGTCGCAGTTGGACCTTCGCCTAACCTGCTACAGAGGTCGTCATATTATAGGTAGTAAAGAAAATACATGACAAGACTGCGTTACAGCAGGTTACAGCAGTATTATCGAAGACAACATTTTTTTTGTGATTATCGGATTAATTTTAATCCTGAGGTGCTACTTGTTTTCCATTAATAAATCATACATTTAGACCGTATTTTGTGTAATGATCATCAAATATTTCAGAGTAATTTCGAGTTTCAAACGACAAGGTATGGTCTTAGAATTGTGTTAAAACTATTGTTAAGATAGCAAAATGTTTTATTTTGTGTCTTGAATTGCAGTTAATCTTCTGAAAAGCGCCTGCATTATCTATACTGTGCTTGCATCCTTGACTTACAACATGTATATGATAAATTATGGTGGCCATTTGTCTACGACTACGCTAAGCACTTGCATAGTTGGGATGGGATTATTATTAGTGGTACGTGAGTTACCTACCTGAAAGCTTTGGTAGAAACATTGGTGTAAACTGTAAACGTGGTGGATATGACATGTGTGTAAAGGCCGCCAATTCGTTTTTCACAAATCTGTTTTAGGTACCAGTGTTACGAATAAAAAATTACCTACCTATCTATCTACGTGTCACTAATATATATTTCCCCTTCCCCTAGTATATATTGTATACACTTAGAGTAAGAAGGATTCCAAATACTGGTGTGGAGTGGTTTGATATTGATACCCACATGTCAGCCTGCCAAGTTCAGTACAAACTAAGCACAAAGCATTCGTGTCATGAAACTGTATCTACCCAACAAGGTAGTATAAACTTACACGATAAGCATGCTTTGAACTTCTGAGTTCACTTAATAATATCGCGTTTCATTTTAAATATCATGTTGTTATTGAAACGATTTCCTTAGTTCTTATTCATTCATGCTTAACATTTTTGAAAGGCCCTCGGTTTTGTCTAGTTTGGTCATCCAATTAAAAGGGTCAAATAATTGAAAGAGGTTTTTCCGTCCGTTTGATTTTGAAAATTGATAACTATTTTTTGCCCGCGGCTTTGCACGTTATATTTCTACGGAAACTTTTATAGGTCATCTATTTCTGTTGCATGCAAACTGAATATACTGGATAAAAAGTAGCTTCTATTTTATTCCTGGTCTAACCCTACATCTATGCAAATTTTAGCTCGATCCATTCAATCGTTTTGGCGTGAAGAAGTATTTATTTATTTCTTTTAGGGAAACCATCAGCACACTATTACAAAATAGGGTAAAACAATAGAAAATGTTTAGGCTATTTATAGAACATCAATCCATACAAAACTTTTGCATTTATAATATTAATGTGAAGACATTTTATTTTATTTATGCAGCCAGAGTTTTGGGGATAAAATACATTTGGTATATATTTGAATCATTTGAGCTACCTTTAGATTGTTTGCAACACTATTGCAAAGATACATGACCACTGCAGGGTGTAGGCCTCCTCCTTTCTGTGCGACTTACATCCGTCATGAGCTGATCAATTTTATTCATATGCTCAAATAAATCTTCTACTAAGGTCAGACTTAAATTATAGGGACTAAATAAAAATTATGACTTTGTCACCTTGAAATAATTTGTTGCTTGATAATTTCCTGGGTGACTAACGGTTACTAAGGTGTTTGTCAACTAAATGATGACAACAAGGTTACCGTCAATCCATGTCGATTGTACGTTGAATTGTCATTGTCAGTTTGTCATTAAGTTTGTCCCATTCTGGCCACATCAAGCCTCATCAAGCCCCAACAGTTAACATCAAACTGTCATGTGTATGCAAATTACCTTAATGACGTACGAAATCAATCAAACATCACGTCAATAGTTGCCCAACCAATATCAAACAACGCCGGGGGCTGACCATATTCGCGGATTTCGAAACACATGGGTTAGTAGTTAGTTATTTATAGGATAAGGTGCCCTAAAATGGACTGTACCAGAACATTTGCGCGAAAGGATGAGCATAACCAATTTCTTTTCGCGCAATGCTTGTACCAAAATCGAACACCTATCAACAACATGACAAAATTTTTATGGAATTATATTATTCTAGGTTGCCTGGGAGAAATCGCTGTCAGCGATAAGGCCGCATATTGTACTTTTAATATGTAATGTTTAGATATAAGGTGTTATTTTATAGTTTTAAGTGCAATAAAGAGTTCATTCATTCATTCAATAACTTTTGTAAAACTTTTTTTGTAATAAGTGCGCACCCACGCCATGCACTGTTAGCAAGTATACAATGAAAACTATTTTCACGACGCAAACATAATTTACATTCATACCATACATACTATCATAGCGTTGTTCCGCTCCACGCGTTGTTCAGCACATAGCTGAGTTTGATCCTTTTTAGCCAGCAGGCTGGCACGGTAGCCATGTATTATTATAATTTTTGTTTTTCTGTAGGCTTTTTTTTTTTTTTTTTATACTGTGTACTGTGTTTTTTTATGTGTGTTTATTGCTTTGGTGTGTAGCCTGTTATTTTTTTTGGCCAAATAAAACATTTCTTATTCTTATAACCGTTTACGATTAGATCAAAAAATCAGAACCTGATTCTGGTAAAATGTATCTTAACAAAACTATTAACTAAAGTTTTAGGTGTTCCAGTATCAAAAAGTATGACACTAACCACAACAAGTAGATTCTAACACACTATCTTGTGAATTCGTGACCTATGAATAAGTAGGTGTGTCGTGATCCGCTAACCACCGATCAAATAAACTTTCGGGTCGTTGAACTCTAAATACATGACTTTTGACCTCACGTTTGAAAGGTCGTGATAAGATGAATGAATAAGATGCACTGCACAGAAACAAAAATGGCAAATTAAATGATTAGAAAAAAATGTGATGATAATATGAACTGACTTTCTTAGAAAGAAGAATTCAGGAAAACGTCTTTGTGCGAAAAATCGCTATATTTTTATTTATGCCGGATTTTCAGCCGCTGCGCTGTGAAGTTGTCACCAGATTTCAAACATATTGTACTGTACCCAAATGCCTACTCATCCTTGTAGCTTCCTGTTTTCGATAGGCCTTCTGCAAGGTTAACGCACAATTTATTCTTACTTATTAATAAACATTTTCATCCAAATATAAGGTTATTTTACTAATATCGTCTACAACGTGACAATTAGCGAGGTCGCTTTGTTTCCGATATTCGATCATATAAAAAGCTGATATCTGGGACATTGGACATTCAACACATCTGTTTCAAATAACAAACATCTAATACAAAACCATCAAAATGATCGCTAAGGTAAGAATTAGCAGCTCATTTACTGGTAAAACAGCTAGTGAACATTCCGTTTTTGTTATAAAAGCTTTAATTTATTAGTAAACTGTTTCATTGCATTCTTCAATGTTTTTATGGTCTATTTAAATCACAAAATGAGGGAGAGTGCTTGGACACAAGGGCGGATCCAGCTTTGGTGCCAGGGGGGGGTCACATAGTCGTGTTGATCAGCCAGCTACTGGCTCAATTCAGATATTTTTAGCAGAGATTCAAATAAAAACTGTTTTGATGACTATTATATAGTCTCCACGAAATTTATAAATTATTACAATTATGTATTAACTATATGTATGGTCTATTGTTACTGAAATATTTGATCCGCCGATTTAGGTGTGATTTGATATTTCATTACCGTTCACAATGTTTTAATCGGCATAACCAACACAACCCAAACCATAAAGTACGTTGTTTTTTTTAGATTGCAGTATTCTTGTGCCTTGCCTACACCGCTCAGGCCGGTTACCTCGGAGGTGGCAGCCTTGGATACTCAAGCCTTGGATATTCCGGTGTTCGTGTAGCCCCGGCCTACTCCGCTTACTCCGCCCCTGTGGTTGCTAGAACTGTGATACCTGCTGTGTACTCCGCACCTGCAATCTCTGCCTACGCTGCACCGGCCATTTCTTCCTCTTATATCCACTCCGCTCCTGTTGTTAGGTCGTATGCCGCCCCTGCTGTCTCTTACGGTGGTGTGTACGGAGGCTATGGTATTGGCAGCAGAGTGTGGTAAATCACTTGCTGAAAGAGATTTGAATGATTGAGTCAGCATGTATATATTTTGTTGTCTGATTTGATATTTGTGAAAATTTGTGTTGATTAGATTAATTGACGCAATGTTATAGTAAATTTCTTGCCGATATAAGAACAATGAAAATGTCTCATGTTCTAAATGTGATAACATTGTGTAATAGATAACTATTTATTCCTAAAAATAAAAATTTTAGAACAGACATGAATTTTATTTGACATCTCCTAGTTTCAATTTAAGTAATACTACTTAAAATCTACAAAAAATATCAGTCAGGTAACCTTAAATACAATTTGCGAACACACACTTCTAAATAACTGTTGACAAACACACACCATAACACATAACTAACATGAATAATAGGTTTATTTAGCTAGAGAAAATATGGTTTTTGAACAAAACCCAATCGTATTAAGAAGCTCACGCACAATCCACACAGCATCATCTACCCCAAAGCTATGAGTTATGAGTACCTACTAAATGACCGCACAGAGTACTACACAGATAGATATTTTTTATAATACATAAAACATACAGAACATCCTGAACAATGAAAAAATAAGCGCGAACGGTTGCGCAATGCAATTTTCTTTTTGTCTTTCGTGCAAATGACAGTTTTAACGTCATGTATGGCTGTCGTACGTTTTTGTAACGAAGTTTTCTTGTCATTGAACTTTAGGCAAAAAATAGACAGGATGATCGGCAGAACGTTTGTTTTATGGAAACTGCGGGGGTACAATAGTCATGAACTACAACATAAGTATTAAGTGAAATGGAAACTCAGAGACACTTTAGTTTTTGTTAATTCAATGCAAAGTTAAACTCTTAGTTTAAAATTGTCACTTTTCAACACTTAGCATGCAAATAGCTGCTTTATTTTACTAGATTTCCAATATCAATTTAATTACCTACTAACATGCCAGAAGTATTTTTTTTTTATAAGATCTTTTAAATAGCCGTGACCCTTTTCATAGTTAAAAAACCCGCCACGCTATTTTAATTGGCGCCACCTATCTCCAGATTTCATACAACAAACGTTGTGCCGAACACCCTGCATAATAATACTTTTATCGGTACTACATGAAAATATGGTTTGGACTGAAGTAAGAAAGTACATTTATTTATTTTTGAAAAATACTTCTATAATGCTGTTGTCACAGTATTTTCGATAGGCATTAAGTATATATACAGTAGTAGTATTTTACTTAGACTAAATTTAATTCATTCTGTATTTATAGTATAAGTGATACGAACTCAATAAAATATCAGAATCAATTTTCCAAACTGACTGAAGGTATCAAGTTTCAGTAAGGTACCTTGTAGTATAGTAATACATGACAGCAACCTATTCCACCACTTAGACAATTATTGTAGGTTCCTATGTACATAAAAATGAATACCCCAGGGTCCAAAATCTGCTAACCAATCTCTTTACTATGACAATAGTTTCTTCGCTAAATCGTCCATACATGAAAGAAATTCTAGATACTGCGTGCGATGCTATCTGCACGGCCGAAGCTCTGCATAAGACGCAGGAGGTTGTGGGCTCGGTTCCCAACGCGGTACAAATGTTTCTGGTGCTATTTGTTCCGGATCCGAGTGAACTCTTAGAAATACTGAAATGCCTATGTTATATCAGTGGGTTATCTACAAGTACAAAATATTTATTTCTTTAACGTAATTTACAATAAATATAACAGTGTTTGAGATTCCCTTTTATGTAAAAGAAATAGAGATCGAGATTCCCTAACACAGGGTTAGGGAATCTCGCTCTTCCAAAATAAATCAGATCGTTATCTGGTACCCATAACAGAACCAAACCTTTTTTAATTCCTATAACAGAATTGATATAATTTGGAAAAATTACTTGCGTTATCCAGTAGGTAATCAAACCTACTAAAATCGAATAAAATAACTCTCTGTATGTATATATTTTTATGACACCAACGATAAGGTCAATCACAAGAATCAATTACTATTTTTGTATCACTACATAGTATTTAAAACAATGTCGCTTCCCGCTGAGTGTCTGCGGGGCAATCTGGCTGGCTCAAACAATCCATTACAGTACTTTGTCTAATGTACTAACCACACGGCATTATTTAGCCCTCAAGTAAGCCGAGTTCAAGCTCAAGTCGTTAAGTTTACATTAGGTAAATACACGACTTTTGACTTAAAGGTAGCTCCGTAGTTCCTATATTGTCTACAGTAAACTGGACATAATAGATTGGTTATAATTATAAGAGTCATAGTCGTGTTCCTCGGTAAGTACTTCGAAAAAAACGGTACATAGGAACCTGAAACATTTAGAATCATACTCGTAGCCTGCCTATTAAAAAAATACAGAAAGTCATAGAAAGAAGCTGTCAGTAAAATGTTAATTATTTTATAAATCAAATCAATACTCATCCTTATAGCTTCCTGTTTTAGAGAGGCCTTCGCATTAAAGCACGAAAATGTATTCTAAGATTTGCTTATCAATAAACATTTTGATCTAATTTTAAGGTTACTTTACTAATATCGTCTAGAATGTGACAATAGCGAGGCCGCTATGTTTCCAAGAATTGATCATATATAAGGCTGACATTTGAGACATTTTTCATTCAACTCATCTGTTTCAAACAACAAACATCCAAAACAAACCCAGCAAAATGATCGCTAAGGTAAGAAATAATTTATTTACACGTAAAGGACTAATTTATTTCGTTATCAAAGGCAAATTCGTATTAAAAAGTGTCAAGCTCAGCTCATCTTCGCATCTTCAATTGTTTTGATAGAGTTCAAATAAAATAATGCTCAGTGCAGAAAATGAAGTTGTCAATGTCTTTAAACCTAACAAGAGATCTATTAATTATTAATTTATAGTGGAATACAAAATGCAAATATATTATTTGAAATTGGATAAGCCACTCTTAAAACTTCTTATCGATAACATTCCGTATTTATTCTTTTACAGATTGCCCTGTTCTTGTGCCTCGCTTACACCGCTCAGGCCGGTTACCTCGGAGGTAGTAGCCTGGGATACTCCAGCCTCGGCTATTCTGGTGTTGGATATTCCGGTCTGGGATATTCCGGTGTTCGTGTAGCTCCAGCCTACTCCGCTTACTCCGCTCCTGCAATTTCTGCCTACGCTACACCAGCCATTTCTTCCTCTTACATCCACTCTGCCCCTATTGTTAGGTCGTATGCCGCCCCTGCTGTCTCATACGGTGGTGTGTACGGAGGCTATGGTCTTGGCAACAGAGTGTGGTAAATTACTCGTTAAAAGAGATTTGAGTGATTGATTCTGTCTGTACATAATATTTTTGTTATCTGATTTGATATTTGTAAATAATGTATTGATTAGATTAATTGACGCATTGTTATAGTCAATTTCTTGCCGATTCCTCATGTTCTAAATGTGATAAAATGATGTTAAAGATAATTATTTATTCCTAAAAATAAAAAAATAAAAACAGATATAAATTTCATTTGACATCTCCAAGTTTTAATATAAGTAATACTACTTACAAAAAGTATCAGTCATGTCACCTAAGTACAATTTGCGAACACACACTAAATAATTTATTACAAAACACACTATAACACATTGAACAAAATCCAATCCATTAATACAAGCACAATACCTATCGTTTTTAAATCCAAGATTTATAAAATGATTTCAATGTTTAAGCACCTACATTAAGATGACGGCTTTTATTCACGAACTGGAACGGCAGTAGGTAAATGCAGAATTTTGCTGTCAATTTTAGTTACATAAAAAACAAAAAATTAATAAGGTATTCCAAAAGTCATGAAAACTTTTTGTAAATTCAAGATCAGATTTTATTTACGGCAATAGGACTAATAACTTTTGAGTATATTTTTATGGGATTGGTAAACTTGCTCATACATATAATTCACGTACAAAATATTTCAAGCACATTGTATTGTGTAGTTTACAGTAAGTGACCTGACCCGTGATAAACCTGTTCTGAAATATTTGATGAATAAATAAATAATTAATGCTGAACAATCCAAACAGCATCTTCTAACCCCTAGCTAAGCAGATATTGTGTTATGGGTAGATGACAATATACTTAATACAATTCATTACATAGATATATATGTTTATTATCATAAAACATACAGAATAATTCCAAATCAAAGAAATCAGAATTCATCCCGAAATTAAAGAAATAAGCACGAATGGTAGCCCAGACCAAGCCAGCCATCCTTTCGCGCAAGTGATGCTTTTAGCGTCGTACATTCTTTTAACAAAGATTTTTCATTTATAGGCAAAGAATATACAGAACTTCAGAAGAATTTCATATGACTTATGTTCTGCTGAACATTGGTCATGAAATTCTAAAAAACTGGGGGTAGAATGGAATAAAATTCGTGTACAAGAGAAGTTTTTAGTGAATTTGAATATAAAAGACACGTACTCGTACAGACGATTTAAATTGTCAGTTTTTAATACAGCTAACAAAGAAGTTTTCCGTAAATATGTAAACAAATTTTTGTACTATAATGATTTCTTCGATGCAGGCTAAGCCTAGTGAAGAAATCAACAGATAAATGTAACTAGCTAACAATAGCTGTCTGCAAAAGACATAATTGCTGCTCCCTTTATTTTATTTACCTTAATTTGTAATGTATAAAACTAACATAATGATATGTAGATAAGAATGCGTAATTTTCTCTGTTGTAATTTTCTATGTCTTTTGCTGTCATAAATACTTTATCCTTTACTTACTTTTACTTAAAGCCACTGTAAATAAAAAATTTATTGTAAAGTATTTCTGTTTTCAAAATATTTTCTTTACAGGCACTGAAAATAATATTATACTTCACCTAATTCTGACTCATCATATATCCTGGTATACGAACTCAATAAAATAGCAAAATGAACTAACCAACTGACTGAAAGCATGACGTTTCATTATCTTACCAGGTACTTTGCAAATACATAATGTACATGACAGGAAACTATACCACCACCTACACTATGATTGTGACCTATGTACGTACTTACATACGAATTAATACCACAGTACCCCAGTGGTAGGTATAAATCGTGTAGATAAAGATTGGCAGTAAAAATATGATGCTAATTATCGTGAGACAGCATAATATTTTCATTCTCAATATTTATCTACACGACTTATACGAGTTACCCACCATATGCGAGTACTTGTTGCTGTAGGTAGGTATGCATAGCTTTGAATAAAGGAATTAACTAACGTTTGGTACCTAGAGGGCATGTATCTGAAATACATATAATGATAGCAGATTTTACTTACAAAGGAAACATTAAATAAAAAATTTGCATGCACTGGAATCTCATAATTTTGAAAAATTACTGGGAAGAGACAAAGGAATCTGTATGGCTCGTCTGTACCATTAAGACCGGTCTAAAGATTGATCTTGTCTGTCACTCACTACCTATCAAGTCTATCGCAGTCATTTTCTGTTAATTTTGCTAAATTTTGACAATTTGAGGACAGCTATAGCCTTGGTGTAGTGTAGGTAGACAATGCTTTTCCAACTGTGTGGACTTCTGCGCGGTGTGGTTTCAAACAAGCCATTTCCTACTTTGTCTATAAATGGACTATCCACAAAAAGTTTTCTAGCCATAAAGTACATAGAGGTAAAGCTCGGTTTAAAAATACTATTTTAATTGCCAAAAAAATGTGTTATTTATGGTAATAAGTAAGGGTTAGTTCCGCTATGCACGAGTCCCGCTTTGCTCGGATTAAATAGATTTTATTAATCAACATGCTTAACAGCTATAAGCATTAAGTTAGGGTGGGTTTTTGTTGGGGGTTGCGAATGCACTCTCGAAATTCCCCACGTTCCCTAGCATGTCCCCGAATGGTGTACACCATGAGGTTTTAGTCAGTAGGAGTCTGACATAATCTTCCACTGGGGACGTAAGTATATCCATGATGGGTTTCCTCACACCTATTCAGAACACCGAAAAAATACATAAAAGAAGTTGTCTGTTGCAAATTTGTTTTGCGGTAGTCAGCCCACAAAAATGTTACCCTATACAATAAGTTTTTTTGTTTCAAATAAATATTATTGTATTTTTTTAACCAATAAAATCATCTCAACTCATCCTTATACTTATAGCTTCCTGATCTAAGTAGGCCTTCGTATTAACGCACGAAAATGTATTCTAAGTTCGCTTTATTAATAAACATTTTGATCCAATTTTAAGGTTATTTTAGTAATATCGTCGTGACAATAGCGAAGGCCGCTATGTTTCCGAGATTAGATCATATATAAGGCTGACATTTGAGACATTTTGCATTCAACACATCTGTTTCAAATAACAAACATCTAAAACAAACCCAGCAAAATGATCGCTAAGGTAAGAAATAATAATTCACGCATAAAAAGCTACTATACGTCTATTTTGTTATCAAAGGGTTAAGTTAAGGATTATCTTATTAAATAGTGTCAAGTTCAACTCATTGAATAGGTATGCTATCATCAATTTGTTTTACTGCATATTTCAATGAATAGTTTTTTTTGTTGATATCTTCATCAATTATGTTTGATTATGATGAATATTTGGTTGTCGTATAATGATTGATTTTGGGGTGGCCCTAAAATTTGATCTCCGAGGAATTTAAATCTGTGCCGTATATCTAAAACATGATAATTTTCACAATCACAGGTAACTTCCGAACCCATTTACAATTTTTTGGGGATATAGAAATAGAAATAGAAAATGTTTATTTGTGTTTCATATAAAATAATACAACTTAAGAACTAATAATAAAAAACTGATATAAAGCTATAGTTATTTAAAACACGTCAAATTACAATTATTACTTTCATAATCTACAAAATGTTTTCTTTGAAATCAGATAAGCCATTACAGCCTCATAACCTACCTTATACTTACCATTCCGTATTTTTTATTTTTCAGATTGCAGTAGTCTTGTGCCTCGCCTACACCGCTCAGGCCGGTTACCTCGGCGGTGGCAGCCTGGGATACTCCAGCCTTGGCTATTCCGGCCTTGGATATTCCGGTCTGGGATATTCCGGTGTTCGTGTAGCCCCGGCCTACTCCGCCCCTGTGGTTGCTAGAACTGTGATACCTGCTGTGTACTCCGCTCCTGCAATCTCTGCCTACGCTGCCCCGGCTATTTCTTCCTCTTACATCCATTCCGCCCCTGTTGTTAGATCGTATGCCGCCCCTGCTGTGTCTTACGGTGGTGTGTACGGAGGCTATGGTCTTGGCAGCAGAGTGTGGTAAATAACTTGTTGAAAGAGATTTGAGTGATTGAGTCTGTCTGTATATATATTGTTATCTGTTTTGATATTTGTAAAAAATTGTGTTGATTAGATTAATTGTAGCAATGTTATAGTAAATTTCTTGCCGTTATTAGAACAATGGGATTGTGTCATGTTCTAAATGTGATAAAATTTTGTAATAAATAACTATTTATTCTTGAAAATAAATTTTGTAAAGCAGATGTGAATATGGTTTGAATTATTCAACACAAAGTCCTTTTTTATTAAAAAAAATATCATAACTTAATTACGCATACCTAATAGACCTAGAGACTTCATATTTAGACCATAAACTAAAATACGGAGCAAACATGGTATGTAAAAGTTCTAAACGAAATCTGTACAGAATTTAGAGTTCCTACTTTCAAGAAATCTTTGGACGCCGCCCGCGGTTGTTATGGTGTGATATTTGATGCTTAATAATTTACAATGAGAAGTAAAGTAAGTCAAAAACTGAGGTAAAGTTGTGTGTGCTTATTCTACAAAAAAACTATTAAAGCAATTCAGTACAAGTACAAGACAGTACAATCCAATTAGGTTGTCCTACAAATACATGGAAGTCAAAAGTTTTTTCAGTTAACAAAAGTACCAATTAACTTGGTATGACGATGATTAAGCCTACACGAGCCAAAGTATACCTAGAACAAAAAAATCTTATAAAAATCCCTAAATACACCAGGTAGGATTGGGACTAGGACTCTACCACATAAAACCCATATAGTGTACTATATGGGTGACCCTCATCATCATAATCATCATCAGCCTATATTAGTCCACTGCTGGACATGGTCCTCCCCCAATGGACGCCATAGCGCCTATAGGGTGTACCCTACTCTACTCTAACCCGCAGCCGCAGTATGGGGACGCTTCCGACTGGATCACGATATGGATCAGTCGAGCAACCTGTAGATTGTTGACAACGGTCTGCAGTTAGCTCAATTGTGTCAAATGTAGAAAGATAATTATGAAGATAGAAATCACTTTATTATACGAGTACCTACCACAGAAAACAGAGAACACAAAACAGTAATAGGTATAAGGTAACGTAAAAATTGGTTCTAGTTTATTACTATTATTTTATGGTAATTTTCAATATAATCATGTTGAAAGTGTTTTTTGGTAAAAATTTAATTATGAATAGCAAAGTAACGAACATTTTCATAAGGTTTTTATTTAAGATTAAACGAGTCAACAACGGCGCGAACTTAATGTATGTATGTCTCACCTGACATATTGAGCGAAAGGGAAGGCACGATGATTAATTCTGCAGAACTTTTTAATAACTAAACCTATGTATGTCGGAACCGACTTTATTTTAGAGTTTTCTTTTACCGCATATATTTTTTTAAACCAAAGTTGGGCTAAAAACAGTGTACTGAAGTTGAAGCTTGTAGTTACACAAAAATAGATAGAAATTAGATAAATTGATATTATAATTTTGGATTTTTTTTTGTACTTATTAGGTATGCGAAGTATTTTGAAAGCATTTTTATACAATTTTGTAGAGAATCTACAAATCTCATTTGTAATGTTCCTACTAATTGGTAAGTGATTCAACACTTCAAATGAATTCTCACATCATTGCGAATCCTTGTAATGCATAAATACAATACTTAAAACCGAGTTCGGTTCATGATACGGATCTTCTTACTCTAACACGAATGGAAGTCTTAATTTTTGCATTATAAAGTTCAAAATTGAACTTCTTTTCGTTCAGATGTTAGTACATTATAGTAGTTGCTGTTTAAGATAGTGCTAATTAAAGTTACGCTCCGTTTCTCATCCAAAAATCAAATGAAACCTTGAAAATGTACATTTCCTACGTTTTAGGTATAAAAGCATGTAACAATAGCTTCAAATCATTCGTCTCATCATTGAAGATTCCAGCAACATGTTCTCCAAGGTAAGTTTAATCAAATCATTATTTCGGGTATCAAAAAATAAGCGCAGCGCATAAAAGAAACTGCTAAATTAAAATTGTATAAAAGAAAGTTTAAAAATAGCAAAGGACCTAAGACGGATTAACAGATCACACGAAAATATTGAAGCAACATGTGACCTGTAACTTCAATATTAGGTTCTGAATTGTAACCATAATTTAATTTCAGATCTTTGCCGTCGCCGTTTGCTTGTTTGGGTTCGCCCAGGCTGGAGCGATTAGCTCCTTGGCTGGCGCAGGTGGCTACGGCGGATGGTCCAATGCAGGCCAAGGCTATGGTGGCATTTCTGGCTATGGCAGTGGCTATGGTAGTGGCTACGGAAGTGGATATGGCAGCGGCTATGGCAGCGGATACGGCAGCGGATACGGCAGCGGATACGGCAGCGGTTATGGCGCACCCGCTACCTCCTACACCTCCGTGACCAAAGTGATCCCCGCTTCCTCTGGCCTTGGACACGGTGGATGGTCCAACGCTGGGCAGGCTGGCTGGTCTAACAATGGCCTCGGTGGATACTCTGGTCTAAACAATGGCTATTCTGGTCTTAGCAGTGGATATTCTGGCCTTCACGGTGGATACTCTGGTCTTAACGGTGGATACTCTGGTCTTAGCGGCGGATACTCTGGTCAGAATGGAGGTTGGTCTGGTTCCTCCGGGTACGGTGGAAGCCTAGGACCTGCGACCTCCAGCGTGCACCGAGTTGACACTTTTGGAGCTGGATCTGGTCTATATGGTGGCGCCCATGGTGGTTACGGTTCTCTTGGTGGTTACGGTGGTTCCCAAGGGGGCTGGTCCCAGGGCGGTTATGGAGGATACGGCAATGGTTACGCAAGCAAGTGGTAAATTTTTGTTGCAAAGAAAAAACTGTGATATATACTCATATTTTACCAGATATTTGCCAATTTTCCTTGTTATTTTATAAACTGTGATAAGTAAATAAATAAATATTATTGAATCAACACCTTTTTTTTATCTAATGACTCGGCCTGATTTGTGCAGGCATGCTTGTAAGTAAGGCGGAGCATGTCGCCTTACTTACAAGCATACCTGCACAAATCAGTTTACGTGGAAGCGCGGATTGAGTAATCTTCAACATCCAGAAGATTAGACTATTGGCGACATCGTGACACCGGAAATAGAGAAATAAAAACATTATTAAAACTTACGGTATGTTTAAAAAAGTACTTACTGTATGTATAAGTACTGATAGTTCAGTCCTTGCGCAGTCCAGTTTGCACGTGCTTACTTGCATATACAGCCTATGCTCAGTCTTTTTGCACATTCAACTGCACAAACTAAAATGCGCAAGCAAGACAGCGTGTGGCCGGTCTATACCTAACTTACCTACCTGAAATTATGCAATGCAAATAATTGTTAGAATAGAATAGAATAGTTTATTTGTAACTCATACACAAAAACATAAAACAAACATGATTCAAATAAATAAAAAATAAAGGATAAACAGATTTTTGTAATTGAGTCACAAAACGGACTCTATCTCAGCATGGGTTTGTTGTAAGCATGTTACAACCAACGCTGGTCTTCCGGTAGAGCCGTTTGGTGACGTCACGGAAGATAACAAAAGACAATATAAAACAAAAAAATAAAATAAAATACAAGACTAAAACAATAAAATATAAACTTTGACAACGGATAGCGGTTCTATATAGAATAAAAATTAGGCAGATAAGTAAGTTTGCGTTTTAGTTCATATACAAAAATTAAAATACAAAAGATAAAAATTGTAAAATTGTAACAGGTGAAGTCAAAAAGAAACACATAAAATTACACACGGATAACTACTTCAACAATTACATAGCATCATTATATGATACTTGTATCGTTTCTATGACTTTCTTGTTTTTTCTGACCTTCAAAAATAAAATTGCGTAGTTTAAATTTAAAACCATGAAAACTTTGCAGGTTCCTTATTGTTAATTAAATAGATGACAGATCATATAAATAATAACGCAAGACAATTCCTACAACAAAACAAAATAATTAATAGAGAGAGTTCCGAATCCGAAAGTTTCGATCAATCCAATTCTATAATTTCCGATAACTATTTTAGGAACAGGGTACTGAAAAGTTTTCTGAATCGTATTTTTAACCACCACCCTTCAAAAAATAACCCTTCTAAATACCTACGTCTCTTCTTTTAGAGCTTCAACTTAAAAAAAAGCTTGTATTATATATTAGGGCAGGTTATGAAGGTAGGTATTTAATATAATGTACTGAGTACATTCCTACCAGAAATACGAGTAACTAACTTACTTCCGATAGGATTTCCTTATTACCAAAATATCCACAGGCATTTACCGTACAAAGGTAAACGCCATCAAGATTACGCAACTGGGCGAGCTTGCCTTGACATTGAAACCGAAAGCGCCCCAGGCCGGCCCACGGGCATCTTCAACCGCTGTACCAGTTCACTACACCGATATAAAAGCGAAAGCAATGCTCCAGTAATATTACAGAGCAATACCGTGCCATACCAACATGTACTCCAAGGTACAAAGGGATTTTATTTATTTTTTCGATTATTTTGGGTCAAGTGATTAAGTTAAAGTTCAAGTTTACTAAAAAAATTTTTTGTTTCGTAATTTAAAAATTATAACACTTTTTTATCAATAAGTTTACTTTCAACGAAAATGAAAAATCCAGATTAGTGAAAGTTATATTTGTGATTTTCCAGAAGTGCTAAAGAAAGTGTATTTCCAGGTGGTCATTTTCCTGTGCGCGGCTGGCCTCGCCTCCGCCGGTAACCTGTTGGCCGCCGCCCCGGTCCACTACAGCTCGGCACCAGCAGTGTCCTCTGTGTCCTTCTCATCGCACACCTCTCATGGTCCCGTCACATATGCCGCTGGTCCGGTTGTGGCTAAGACCTACGCTGCTGCCCCTGTCGCCTACGCCGCCGCACCCGTCGCCCACTACGCTGCACCCACTGTAGTCAAGAGCATCGCTCCCGCTGTCTCATACTCTTCAATCTCTCACGGATCTGGCTACGGAATCGCTGCTCCCGTCGTTGCCAAGACCATCGCCGCTCCTGCCTTGTCTTACGCTGCCCCCGCGTACCAAACATACTCTTCCATCGGTCACGCCGCCCCCGCGTACCAATCTTACTCTTCCATCGGTCACGCCGCTCCCGCGTACTCTTATTCCGCTCCCGTAGTCACTAAGTCCATTGCCCCTGCTGTCTCTTACTCCTCCATCTCTCACGCTGCTCCCGTGGCCTATGCAGCTACCGCTCCCGTCCTGAAGAGTTATGCTGCCCCCGCCTACTCTTACTCCTCTCCTATTGTTGCCAAGAGCATCGCCCCCGCTGTCTCTTACTCCTCAATCTCTCACGGTTCCCCAGTAGCTTACGCTGCTGCCGCCCCAGTCCTGAAGAGCTACGCTGCTCCGGCCTACTCCTACTCTGCCCCCCTTGTCACCAAGAGCCTTGCTCCCGCCGTCTCTTACTCTTCAATCTCTCATGCTGCTCCCGTAGCTTATGCTGCGGCTGCTCCCGTACTCAAGAGCTACGCTGCACCTGCCTACTCTTACTCCGCTCCCGTGGTCACTAAGGCCCTCGCACCCGCTGTGTCCTACTCCTCCATTTCTCACGCCGCCCCCGTGGCTTACGCCGCTGCCGCCCCCGTGTTGAAATCCTACGCTGCCCCCGCGTATTCGACCTACTCCGCTCCTCTGGTCACCAAGACCATCGCTGCACCTGCCCTCACTTACTCCTCTGCTCCCGCCGTCTCCCACGTCTCTTACTCCGGAATCGGAGGCAACTACGGCTGGTAAACAATATATAAATATTTGTAGAATATTTATTAAAATTGTAATCTTGTAAATAATGTACATAAAAAATCGAATAAACATTCGGATCATATAAAAACTTGTATTTTTTTCCTGCATCACCAATTCACATGTATAACTACAAGATATGTAACTTCATTTTCTTCCGGAGTAACTGTTACGCGTGTTCCTATAATACGACGTAACGGTAATTACATGGCAATTAACGGTGTTTGTATACAAGCGTGCAGATATGCTAGCTGGGGATTTCGACTAAGATCTGTTAAATCTCAACCTAAAGAGCGTAACAGAGTTTAGCGATACGTGACAAAAATATTGTTAAATAGAATCACTGATATGAGACCATTCCGCTGCAACTTCCGTCTAGTAAATTTACTTTTAGTGGAATATATGAGTTACCTACGCAAATTGTACGGAATGTAGGCAACTAGGATATATGCAAATGTCCAAGTCAAAAACTGCTTTTAAAATTTGGGTAATGGAGGTTTTATGTTTCACAATAAGCGCTCTGTAATATTTTACTACTGCTAAAGTGTTTAACAGTAATGACTTGAAATATTTTATGTCAAAATTTTGATAATAATATTCATAGAAACTGGAAAAAGATGTAAAATAGTTAGGACTTATCGAAGATCTTTATTAATAAAGACAGTTACAATCAAATAATAGAAACAAATGAGAACTAGTATTTGCAACTAAAACGTCAATCATTTCAGTTGCAAATAACGCAGAGCAGTTAACGGCAGAGTGTTGCAAACAATCTGCAGGATATTGACGACTATGTCTAAAAAATGGAGTAGTAACAATTTTATAAAAGGATATTCGTGCAAGGTCGGACTGGACATGTGTCAAATTGAAACATAATCTTTGTGGACTTAATTGTAGAATGAGAAGTGTCTAATGAGAATTAGATTTTGAAGAAAAAAACACTGTTAAAAAGAGAAAACAAAAAAATCAAAAGATAATTTGATATTTACAATTTTACATACTAATTATTAATTGTGCAGTGACTTAAAAATAAACAAAAAAAAATTGAAGGTAATATTTATCGGTAAAGTAAACTAATTTAAATATTTATGTAGTTGAATTTGATTTACAAGCTTTTATTTAATTTCACCTATCCGATGTGACTGTATTAAAATCTTGCAAGTGAAATTAAATTTAAAATAAAATTATTCGAATCAAGCTGAAATTCTAGACGTTCTGAAGTTCCAGGCCTGGAAACGTAAGCTACTTTTTATCCCATGAATCAGTTCCCATGGGATATAAATAACATTAAAATGATTCCATAGAAACAACGCGTCCGAAGCCGCAGGCAGAAACTAGTAAAACATAACTTTTATCTATTGATCTATTCTACATCAGACTATTCCTAGGTTCTTTATTTTGTTTTTAACAGCAGCAAGAGTATGAGAAAAGTTAAAAGTCATTATATTTACCTAAAGTCTTAGAGACCTAAAGTATATTATTATGTAGGTACCTAAAGTCTGTTTTGATCAAAAAGATTATTCAAGACATGACACATTGAAAAAAAGCTGGTTTTGCAACGGCCTTCAAACTGGTTCTTAGTAGATCACTTCGATAACATTTGGCATAGCTTCAGAGCTTTAAATACCAGTGTCGTAAGACTGGTCGTAAGAGCCATCTATAAATTTGTTACATCGTTTTTGGTGCTCTACATTATGTGAATATTTTAATAAAGTTCTCATTCCGGAACTCTAGAATCTTCATCATCTCACTAAAAATATACATAAAAAAAAAAAAAAATATAGAAGAAAAGGTTGGGAGGAATAATGAAAAAACAATAAAAAAATAATCGACATATATTGAACACTATCATAATCACGTACATCTACCAGTCTTACAGTTGAAATAATACAATGAGTCTGACTTATACTAAGTAGGAGTAGCTTCCCCCATTTCCCGAAAACCTAACTTGGGATGTGGGAGATGACGAGTAGCTTGGGTTTGCTGTAGGTGATGGTGTAGAAGAAAAACCAAAGTTTTGTGGTGCCGATGTTGTTTGGTATAAGTTAGATTGAGCATCGGGAGATACGCTATATTGTGGTGCCGATGTTGACTGGTAATAGCTTGGTTGTGCAGTTGGTGCTGGAGTAGATGAAAAGCCAGTAAACTGTGGCGATGATGTTGGTTGATAATAATTAGGCTGTGCAGTGGCCGTAGAAGGAAAGCCTGTCAATTGCGACGGTGAGGCTGATTGGTAATAGTTGGGTGCTGGTGTAGATGAAGCTCCAAAGTATTGTGGTGATGATGTTGGCTGGTAATAGTTAGGTTGTTCTGATGGCGCTGGAGTAGACGAAACGCCAAAATATTGCGGTGATGAA
Organism: Eupithecia dodoneata; assembly: GCA_947044415.1. Taxonomy (NCBI): domain Eukaryota; kingdom Metazoa; phylum Arthropoda; class Insecta; order Lepidoptera; family Geometridae; genus Eupithecia; species Eupithecia dodoneata. Next base: position 8,222,114 of record OX345665.1, read on the forward strand.
GTTGGTTGATAATAGTTAGGTTGTGCTGATGGAGTTGGAGTAGACGAAACACCAAAATATTGTGGCGAAGAAGATTGTTGATAATAATTAGGCTGTGCGTTGGGTGCTGGAGTAGAAAAACTTGCATATTGAGAAGAAGGTGACTGTGCAGCAAACGGATATTGTGTTGGGGAAAAACCAACGTTCGGGGATGGTGTAGATGAGGGAAAACCTGAACCAGTGTTTGAAGAAACTGGTAGAGCGATTAGCATTGGTTGGCTATTGGGCAGGATTGGCGCTTGTGCACTTGAATAGGCAAAGTTCTGAGGCGACTGACTTGCAACTTGAGCTTGATTTCCTTGAGAATTAGGAGCTCCAAAGACAGTATACATTGGTGCCTGTCCTTGTGGATTTGATGAAGCGAGTATAGCAAAGTTTCCCGGATTTGGTAAATTACCTGTACTTCCAGGCACATTTTGTGGTGCATAAGATGAGAAGCTAGGAGCTGGAGCCTGTCCGCCTAAATTTACTTGATTCCCAGCAGATCCAAATAGGGCGTATTTCAAAGCAGCTTGTTGGTCGGCAGGCTGAGACTGAGATCCAGCTGCGTTTGAAGGACCTAATAATAAAAAGGTCAGAGGAGCTTGTTGACCCGATGATGCTTGCTGACCAGATTGTGGTTGCTGACCGCCCAGGGTATTTGGGGATGCGAACATGGCGTAATTTGAAGACGTTAGTTGTTGGTTTTGTTGATTAACGGAATATCCCTGATTTGAGGAGTAACCGTTGTTTTGAGAAACTGATGATTGCGAGTTTGGTCCAAAGGGTGATTGGAGAATTATGTAATTTTGATTCCCTGACTGTGGTTGTGATGGTAGTGGTGTTTGGTTAGGAGCTTGATAACCTCCAGGACTAGGTTGAGCGTTATTACTTCCTGGAATTATTAGATATATTGGTCCTTGATTAGGTGGTTGACCTGGCTGCACTGGAGGTTGGCTGTTTACCGGGTACTGAACGGGCACAGGATTTTGTGGATATGCATTTGGTGCAACCGGGTACTGAACTGGCACAGGGTTTGGTTGATATGCATTTGGTACAGGAGTTGTTGCAGGGATGAATGGTTTGGGGTGATATTGCGGCCCCACATAGGCACTCGATTTCTCATGGAATTTCTTTGCAAAAGATGATGGAGCTAAAACTGGTACTGGAACTGGTTCTGGTAGTTTCGGCCAAAGGCGGAAAGAAGATGTCACAACCGAAAACGGATTTTCCAAATTATTTTGGCTCGGCGTTGGTTCTTTTTCTACTGGACTTGGAACAAATGGCCTTGGAGTGGAAGCTACTGGGCTAAAAGCGTTTGGAGGTGCTTTCACTAATACGGGAACTGGAATCGCTTTATTTGGTTGAACAATTTGCACCGAACTTGTTGATCGAGACTGCGGAGTCGATTCAGTGTCGTTACTTAAAAACGTTACTGGTACTGGGATAGGCACATCATCTTTATCTTCTACTGGTGTCGATTCACTCACTACAATTGGTTCCGTAATCAGGTTTTCTCGAGCACTTGTCACAGTTGAACTTTTCGTAAAGGATTTAGCATCTGGAAACACTCTGGATATTTTCCTCGGTAGAACTGAAACTTCCGGTTGGAAGAACGTAGTCCCATTTTGTGATATTCTGAAGCGGACTTGCCTTGTCGACCGATCGTCTTCGGCCAAGACGATGCCGAAGACACAAAAACACAACAGCAACTGAAACAATAACACGTAACACTTAGCACCGCTTTTTCTCATTAAATTATTGAAAAATAAAATTATTTTTGTAGCACTCACCCGCGTTTGCATAGTATAGACCAGTTTTGATGATAAAATATTTCAAAAACTCTTTAGCATTCACTTTTATAGCTTTAGATCAAACTGGTATCGATCCCCGAAGATGTCCAACGATGAAACAAGATTAGAGATTCGTCAGACATGCGGAAATAGTCTGTAATGCGATTTCAATAGGGTGCTTTGCATAAGCATGATCAAGTTGTAACAGAGTTATCCATAACTTGCATAATGTGGTCACACATCAGACAGTCGGTCGATAAAAAAGATTCATGGCGTCTACTTCTTGCTATTAATATCAAAGAGCGATGTTCAAATTTGGAGTTGCAAATACATAGACATTCTAAACATTGTACTTACCTCTTAAAAATGAAAAAATATGCTCATGTAAAATACGTCATAGTACCTACTTACAATCACGTACTTACTAAAATATATTTGTATAAATGTAAGTAATTGCACGCTTAAATGAGGCAATTAAATTTGCCTCGATAAGGGTTAATTGTTAACTAAAGTTAATAAACTAAAAAAATATTTGTTGTAACAAATAATAATAATACAAAATAAGAACACTTTAACACGTTTGTACGAATTTTGCAGAACTTATTTTAACAGTATTTTTTTTTAAGTTATCTCACTAGGCTGGGTCTTTATCGCCTTGCCTAGCGGCGGTCACCCGCGGTGAAGTCAGTCCCGTGCCCGCGCCGCTGAGGGCCACACGGCCGGCCCCGGGACAGGGGGAGGCCTATGTCCAGCAGTGGAATAATATAGGCTGAAGATGATAAAATAAACAAAAGAAAGAAGTCCAAATAAAGTCCTGTTATGGGCCTGTCCTGTACGAACGTGGAATGGTAAATAAATACTACTCTGTTGGCCATCCAAAATTAAGGATAAAATCAATTTATCTCGTCTTTAATTAGGTTTGTATACAACCAAAACTGTAAAAAAGTTTATACCTATTTATAAATACAAGATTCTAAACTTAAGTATATCAACATTGATTTTAGCCTAGATTTGGGCGTAAATAAATTAGAAGTATACATACGGAGACAGAAAACTCTACAATAAAGCTCGTTCCGACAAAGTTTGGTTAGGTATTCAAAAGTTGAAATAAATGTATATTGGAAAGATTACAATATTTTTTCTATAATAACCCTTGTGCTAAGGTATATTTAAATTTTTTTGGCGCAGTCGTTTTAGGAATGAATGTTTGTGCATTTCATCCTAGCGCGCATTTTCTAATATAAATAAAGAAATAAATAATGCTGGACAATTCACACAGCATTATCTAGCCTCAAGCTAAGCAGAGCTTGTGTTATGGGTACCAGATAACTGTTATACATAATACAATATATTACATAGATAGATATTTTGTATTATACATAGAAAACAACCAGAACACCCGGAACAAATATCTGCAGATCGTACACACAATTGTTCCGAGGCGGGAATCGAACCCGCAACCTCCTGCGTCGCAGGCGGAACTTCGCCCACCGCGCCACATCGGTCGTCATTATTGGTGACAGACACGGTACATCACTACATATAGTATAAAACAAAGTCGCTTCCCGCTATCTGTCTGTCCCTATGTATGCTTAAATATAAAAAAAGAATAAATAATAATACGCAAATTGACTTTAACATCCTATATCGGTTCACAGCTGGACGCAGATCTTGCTAAGCATTATGGCAAGCCTACTGACAAGTTGGCGTCGTCTCCGTCCTTTTAGTGAGTAATAAGTAGAAATAAAAAATATTGAATCAGTTATGGCAAGTCATTTATTTACATTTTTCTATTTACAATTTCGTCTAGGATTCAGTTCACCAACCGTAGTTAGCACCGTGAGCGCTGTAAGAGATGTGAGAGACAGCGGGGGCGGCGGAGTACGCCACAGCGGACTTCAGCACGGGGGTGGCGGCGGCGTAGGTGGCGTACGCGGGGGCGGCGTAGGACTTGACCAGAGCAGGCGCGGCGTAGCTCTTAGCCACGATGGCGGGAGCAGCGTAAGAGATAGCGGGAGCCGCGGCGTAGGCTGCAACAGCGGGGGCGGCGTAGGACTTAGTCACAACAGCGGGAGCGGCGTAGGAGATTGCGGGGGCGGCGGCGTACACGGCGGGAGATCCGTGAGAAGTGGAAGAAGAGTAAGAGGAGATTGAAGATACGGCAGGAGTGATGGTTTTGGTCACAACGGGGGCGGAGTAAGCCAAGGGGGCGGCGTACGATTTGACGACGGGGGCTGCGGCGTAAGTCGAGTAAGAGGCGACGGGGGCAGCGGCGTACGTCGAGTAAGCGGCAACGGGGGCAGCGGCGTAAGAGGCGACGGGGGCGACGGCCTTAGCGTACACGGGGGCGGAGTAGGCAGCGTATTGCTGGCCGTGAGCGGTCTGGGTGGAGTATGAAGAGATGGAAGACACGGCGGGGGTGATGGTCTTGGTCACCACGGGAGCGGAGTAGGCCACGGGGGCAGAGTAGGCGACGGGGGCAGCGGCGTAGGTTGCCACGGGAGCAGCGGCGTAGGTAGCCACGGGACCGCCGTGCGCGGTGTGGGTGGAGTACGAAGACACGGAGCTCACAGCGGGAGAAATGGTCTTGGTGACCACAGCTGGGGCGGCGTAGGCGACATGACCGCCATGTAGGCCTCCAGCATGGGCCACTCCCACGATGCAAAGGGCGACGATGAGCTGGAATTAGGTACAATCATATTATTTTATAAGCATTTTGAGATTAGATAAACGTGCCTACGAGTTAGTGATCTCATCGTTATTTATCCAGCAGATGAATAACGTTATTTTTATGTCTGCCCGATATGGCATTTTTTCCTTTAAGGAAAGATCTAAGTAAAGCCAAATAATTAAGTGATAAATTTAATTTAAAAAATATAAGACTCTCAAGACAAATTATAGAGTCACCAAAGGGAAAAACAACCTTAGAAGTAATTTGAGCTTAGATTAAAACCCGAGTCACCGAGCAAAAACAATGAACAGTACACACCTTGGCGTACATGTTTGTTCTGGTAATGTTGGCAACTGAATAATTTCGGTAAAGAGTGCCCCGGTTTTTATACTTGAAGCGGGCTAGTGTCCAATTCACTTTCATTGCCAAGGTAAGGCAGTTTGCGACTAGCTCCTACACTGAGTCAGAGATAGCCTTTCGATTTCATTTGTTCCGGTAGTTACTGAGAGTTGTTCTGTGGTTAGGGCTAGGACCTTGGGCAGAAATGCCAGCCTTACATCCGTCATGAATCTGATCTGAAGAAGCGAGATATGAACCGAGGATGTTAATTATTAGATTCCTTGCCTGCCTACGTAGGTAGATAGTAAAGTAACTTAATTTATTCATCGAATTGGCACATAGATTCAGCGAAATAAAAGCATGTTTTGCAATTTAAAATCAACGGCAATTTCTGTTATGTATTTTATTAGTTGGATTTTGGTAGATGATTAGGTATCTACCGCTTGCATACCGGTATACCCACTACCGTTAGGTAGGTAAATATGTAAGCTCAGCCGATTTTTTTAGGTGTAGGTAATTTTTATGTTTTCAACCGACTCCAGAAGGTTCTATGTTCGGCTGTAAGTATTTTTTATGTTCGTCGATTTTTCCGTCAATTATGGACCGATTTTAAAATGAATTATCTATAGTAGATATTTATTTATTATTTATTATTTTATTTTTACAATCTTAGGAAAACTTACAGCTAGATAAAGATTAGATACAAGAATATTTAACTTAAGGCCAATTAGAAGTTTCCACAAATAATTTGAAAAAAAGCAGCAATTAAGAAAAAAAATTACAGAAAGTAGGTAGACGATTTATATTATTAAGTTAAAAGAAAGAAAAAGTTACACACACAAAAAATAATATAAGAAAATGTAGGAGGGCTCTAGTGAAGATCTTAGGGTTTCCGTTAGATTGACATTCCAACCCTCAGGCTATGGTAAGAATCTCACGAATTGGATCACCACCAAGTGCTAGGTATACTTACTTACATAGCGCTATCAAATAAAATACAGGATAGATAGAAATGCCTCACTTAGGTACTTACCTAGGTAGGTACCTACCTACTCTAGATTTTTTATTTGAAGGTCGTGTCGTGTCTAATCTCTCCTGACGTTAGCCAACGTAGCAAACTCTCCATCTATTAAATAAATAAATAATGCTGGACAATCCACACAGCATCATCAAGCCCCAAGCTAAGCAGAGCTTTGTGTTACGGGTACGAGATGACTGATACACAAACAATACATTACATATATATTTATAATACATAGAAAACGACTAGAACACCGGGAACAAATTTCTGCAGATCGTACAAACATTTGTCCCGGGAATCGAACCCACAACCGCAACCTCCTACGTTGTCGCACGAGCGGTAGAATTTCGCCCACCGCGCCACAGAGACCACAACCCAGTTAGGTGAGTCGGTACCGACCGGATACCTATTAGGTATGTATCTCTTGTGTATTTCTATTAGACAGGTAGGTAGGTACCAATAACATGTACGTAGGCATGACCTCCCATTCGCTCCAAAGGTTGTTGACCAATTGTAGTCAAACTTAATGTCATGACAAGCCGGTAGGTAAATCTGTAATGTCAACCGGTGTATAAATATCATCAACTACTCGCTAGTTATAAACAGATGTTGTTTACCATTCATAGCTTACGGACTTGTAATCAAAGTGATTTGATATACTTATCGGTTGAAGGTAGCAGCACGGAGCCTTAATCATTCGAATATGGGCCTAAACTTTTCTTCTGTTATGTATGAGACTTAAGAACTAAGCACATACCTACATACAGCACCGCTTCCGCACGGCACAAGAATAAGCATTCGTATATGGGGTTAAAACTCGTCTTTTGTTATTTATGATACATTTTAGTGACATAATTGCTTACCGCATGTATAATTGGAGTGACCCACGCGCTGTCTTTTATTTTACTAACTGCGACCCGCAGCAACGTCCGCGTGGAAATCCGTGTCAAATGGTTTATAAACCTTCCTCTTGAATCATTCTTTCTAGTGCTGAAAACGGCATTACAATCAGTTGAGTAGTTTAAAAGATCTAAGCGAACAGACAGCGGAAGGGACTTTCATTGTAGGTATACTATGTAAAGATACTGTAATTGTAAATTGTATTCAAATCTTATGTACGAATTTAAAGCCATATTTGCACATTTTAGTGCTGTGCGGCAGTGGTGTGGTCCAGATCTGCGATAACCTTTAAGCTTTTTTTTCAGTTTGCGAAGCTTGTCGTAGCGTATTTTTTTGAATTTGCTAGGGCAAGCAATACTAGGGTTTAGAGTGCTGATGGGGTTGCCACGTTTCTGCAGTGCATCGGGTATGTTCAGTGAGGCGCACACTGATGGCTTTCACGCCATCATAAGAAAGCGTCGTGCGTCGCACTTGAAGCGCCTGCGTGCCAGCCCCAACACCATTCTAAGCACATTGGCGGACAGGTGGGACTCTCCTTTTACGGGGCACTGGATAAATTCACACGCAACCTTTTTTAAGGTCCGGCGTCCGCATATTTTTATTTTATTTTATATCATTGATTTGTGATTGAGTATGTAAATTTTAATGTTATCTTTTGTATGAGTCCTGTGCTCGAAATAAACAATTTTTATTTATTTTAATACAGTACAACTACCTACGCTCTACAACTCGTACCTAGTTTCAGTATCATCAATTAGGTAGGTACCTAGGTGCTTAGGTAGGTACTGTATTTTTTTTTAATTCTGAGGCTGGCTTCTACAGTTCTACTCATCTCTCGGACTAAGTTAATTGATTGTTCTCCTGCGTGATTGATGTACCTACTTATTGGTTAATGTACCACACCTCAATACGATCTGCAAATATTTGTTCCGGGAATTCTGGTCGTTATCTATGTATAATAAAAAAAGATCTATCTATGTATGTTTAAGTAATATATTATATTAAGTACCTATATCAGTCATCTAGTACCCATCATAACACAAGCTCTGCTTAGCTTGGGGCTATATGATGCTGTGTGGATCGTCCAGCATTATTTATTAATTAATTCCAACATGACATAGGAACACGTCTCGGCGACGGACTGCCTTTTCATTTAGTACAGCGCCTCTACCGTGCTGATATGGAACTATGAACAGAGTCCACAGAAGTTTTAGGTGAACCAAGGAGTACCTACTATTCCAGTTTTTTCAAAGCAAGTTCCTTCTGGGAAAGCGTGTGCATCTTAGGGAGCATCTTCACTACCTTAACCATTTCCAATTAACAATAATTGCCACTGACTTGACTAACATGGACGTGTTCTATCAGCAGAGCCGAGGCGTGACCCTGCGGATTAGACTGCAAAAGGCATGGCAGTGAATCTACGCAGTGAATGCATTAAAACGCGTTTCTCTGTACCTATGCACCTACAAAGGATGACAGTTAAAAAAACACAAAGCATTTTACTAAACATCGACTTTACTAAACAATTCCAACTACTAAAACACCAATTTTTAAATGATTACTGAAACACTGAATTTTACATTTATTATTTTTAACATCGATTTAATTCGCAAAAATAACATAATCAACTTAAAAACAAAAATAATACAAATTCAGTTATGAAATTAATCAACAATAAATTAAATATAACTCAAGTAAAAAAAACAGCAAATTTTTAAATTTTAATTGACCCTCGTCCTTTCTAATTTCTTTCTTCATTTTTAAATTTTCTTACACCCGAAAATCACAACTTCCTTCAAAAGGCAGTCTTTAGATTAGACTATAATACGAAAGGGGTGTAAGTTGTATGTCCCGAATAGACTTAAAGTTACTACTCACATGAATTGAGTAGTTTGTATACCAATCTAATTGAGCTTTTTTATACGATTTAATTTTATTTTAGTCCTACAATATGTCTATAAAAAGTCTTGTTGTAATCAAGTCCATGGTTATGGACTTGTTACAACCATTGCTTTTTTGTTATTTAGAATTTTGATAAGGTGTTATAAATTATTATAACCCCTGTATTTTACAATAGCCAATTAGTCACATAGTTTAACTATTCTGTACCACTCCTATCACATTTCATCACTCGTATTTAGGTCGATCCTCAAAAAAATATAAAAAGCAATATTTATACAACAGCTTTTCTACCAACTACCATTGTTTTCAATAACTGCACCTTAATTTTAACACCGATAAATATTTGGCCAACAAGCCTACAAATAGAGAGAGAGATATCAACACAGATTTCGTTTGACAACAATTTGACTAGTGAACAAGTGAATTTTAACTTTGTTTTCCCTTGCTCCTTCGTCGAATAATAAGAAAAATGTGCCGCTATGTACCTTTTTACAAATATCAATATCAACTTACACTTAAATTACAAATACCAAGAGGATTGAAAGTTATGCTATTATAATATGTACACAAAATAATATATCTTTTTATATTGTCCATCGTTACATTGACAATTTGATACCCGAACGTAGCCTAGAAATATTTGCTATACAAACAAACGACAGGGCGGCTTTTTAAACGTTTTTCAATCAAAGATTAATGAGAGATCATCCCAATCTGAACGAGAATTTAGATTGAGATATTTCTCTCATCTTAAAAGATTTTTATAAACTGAAATAAACTTCTAAAAATTCGTTTTTTAATACAAATATCACAGTAATGTCATTTAATTCAAATAAACGTGGTCATAACTTAGGAAAACTGTCTTATTTAATCAATATTAAGATATCGATTGTCTTTATAGAAAACAACCAAAATAATTCTTACGAAGCATCAAATATAATTACCGCAAGTTAAAGAAGAGTATTTGGCAATTGTTGTTCGTATTTTAAAAATTCTACAAAAAAAACTTTTTCAGACAGCTTACACTTTTACGATACATCTTCATTTTTAATTACTTTCTACATCTTAATTACACAATTGTGACAATTGTGACAAGACGAATTACACGTCTTGTCACATTTGTTGTCCTTAAAGACACAAATCCTTGTCTTAGTAGGCAGGATAAACTTATGACTACAAATACACTGTCGTAACGTATCGGATTAAAAATGTATGAAAGTTTTGTACATTCATTACAAAAATCATGATTTTAAAAGTAGTATAAACAGGATTCCAAATTTAGTACGTAAAGAGGGTTTATAAACCGGTACAGTAGTCAAAAATATTACAAATGCATGATAATTGCATATGCTTTGAACTTCGTACAGAATAAAGATGATATTCTCAAGAAGTAACCGGAAAATACATTAGAAGAGATATAAAAATACAAATCTTAGAGACTAAATCTTTTTCCAAAAACAACCTAACTGGCACTTTTTGCATTAAATTTTAATAATATAATTTTAGTAATAATGAAAATAAAATAGGCAACACTTAACTAAAATGTATATAATATTTGTTCGTATTTTTTCACCGTTTGTTAAACTTGGGCATTAAAACGATGAAATTGGATTAAAATTTTCATAATTGCAAATTCTTGCCTAAGAAGTTAGCAAGAGATCGCTATGAACAGTTAACGTTGAGTTTGTCAATGCATTGACAATAGCTTTGCTTAGATTCGGCAGGAAATTAAATTTTAAAATCGAGTCCAAATCGCACTTTGTCTGGTAAGTACCTGTATAAACTATACCTTACTTTGTGATTCATTGAGCATCACAAAGGTAGAAAAGTCATACTTTGTTAAAAAATATATCTTATTTTGAACTTTGAAGCCTAACATTGAAAGCTTTAAGTTTTTCGAAGATAAAGCGGTAGTTGTCCCTTCTTACGCTTTATCTGATCCTGATCACTTAAGTCACCTTCGTGTTCTTCAGACACTTCCGGAATTGGCTCCAACTCCACATTATCAAAACCCGGTGGAGGTCGTCTTTGAAAACGGGACGGTGCGGACATTGGTCTATGAAATTCAATAAAATCACATGGAAACCACTGTCTAGGATAAAATGATGGTGGTGGCATTGGATGAGCTGGTGGACGAGCACGATTAAATGACGGGGGATAAATTGGAGCATTCGGAACATTGTTTCGCCAATACCGGGGCACATTCATCCCGTTCGGATTCGGTGGTTGAAAATGTGGTCTAACGGGAGACGTAGGACTTCGCGAGAAACCCATCCTCGGCAAACGGGTGTATGAATTTGGAAAATGTTGCTGTGGTGGAAAATTACCTTGCATAGGCTGCAAGTTTTTTGGGGAAGGGGCATTTCTTTGCAAGTGCTCCATGTAGGGCATCCGGGTTCTGTAAGGTTGAGACACACGCTGTTCTGATTCTCCGGTTTGTCTTGGTACGAACATTACTTGCTCACCTTGTTGCATTCTAGGCAACGGAACACGACTAAATTGTGGATATGACGATGGAGCACTATTGAATTGTGGATATGACGACGGAGCACAATTGAATTGTGGATATGACGACGGAGCACAATCGAATTGTGGATATGATGACGGAGCACAATTAAATTGTGGATATGATGATGTAGGACAATTGATATGTGGATATGACGATAGAGCACTATTGAATTGTGGATATGACGACGGAGCACAATTAAATTGTGGATATGATGACGTAGGACAATTGAATTGTGGATATGGCAACGGAGCACGACTTAATTGTGGATATGACGACGGAGCACAATTGAATTGTGGATATGGCAACGGGGCACAATTTATTTCTGGATATGGAAACGGAGCTCGATTGAATTGTGGATATGGCAACGGAGCACTATTATTGAATTGTGGATAATGAGGGGGAGAGAACTGTGCGTTGTGCCACGGTATATTTGGAGGCACAGAGAAAGGCTCTTGTGGACAACAATAACAACCGTCCATGTTGATAAAAATCTGTGGTTGGATTATCAGCTGAGATGGACACGTACAGCACGATTGTGTTGTATCATCAGGCAAAGATGGGGTTGAACTATTCGTTTGCAAAGACGGTCTAGAATCTTGCGTATCAGGCAGAGGCGATATGGAACCTTGATTATTAGATAAGGGCGGTGTAGAACTTTGCTTTACAGGTAACGACGGGGTTGACTCATGCTTTTCAAGCAGTTTACAACTTTTCTTATCAGACAAAGTCGGACTAGAAACTTGCTTACTAGGCAAAGGTGATTTTACAGCCTGACTGAAAGGCTTATTTGTGTTATTGGTCCGTGGTCTATTTACTATTCTAATGATATTTGGCATATCAGGCGATTCCTTACAATTCAATGTAGGTACAATCGCAAGTTGCGCATTAGTTTTGACACTGTCTGTTGTGCTTTCATCATTTGGAATAGGTGAATCAATGAGACTAACCTTGTTAGTATTAGTGTTAGCAATGTCATCAACTGCGCTGTTGGCATCGTCAATAGACTCATCGATATCAAAAGTGGTAAGCACAGTATAAGAAATATCATTATTATCCAAGCTCACATTTAGGATATCATTAATGCGAGTAACCTCGTTGTTGTTATTAGTGTCAGCAGCATCGTCAATGTTCTTGTTGTCATCGTCAATAGCTTCATCGATATCGCTGGTGATGTTTGCAGTATTAGAAATATCATGATTATCCTTTGTAACCTTTTCCATATCATTTATATCTGCATTAGTATCCGCAGCGTCGGTTCTAGGAAGGGCACAAACAGCAATCTCACCCACATCGCCAATAGCGCTAATATTGGAGTTACGACTAATATCCATGTTTTCAAAATGTGTACCCACACCAGAAATACCATTATTGTCGGTGTTAACATCGGATTCCAAGTGGCTAGGATCCGGAACCACATCAATAGAACCATGAGTTTCATCGTCATGATTAAGAACCAACCGGTGAGCCACATTATTGCTAAATGCCATAGTATTATACAAAACAGGGTACTAATTATCCGCTGTAAGGATAGAAAGAAGCTTATGATACAAGCATAATAGTTGTATAAGAATAATTTCATACTCTAGAAATAGTTATAATATAGTATATAGCATCTTCGGTAATAGTCCATCAGCATATTTTAGCCGGGGATGAAACTTCCCAGTAGAATGAGTTCGCTTAATTCTTCAGTATCTCGTCTAAGAGTAGATGTGTTGGCCTCAGACGAGTTCCTAACAAACCCGGGTTTTGATGACGGATTCTGAAACGAGAAAATTTAAGCTGAGTATTGAGGTTTATGCGAAAAATAAATATTGGTATTACTTAATTCATGTCGATTGAATTAGCCGGGAAGGTGGCGGCGGCGTAACATTGACTCCTGGAACTCAGCCCGTGGGTGTTGTAAAAGCCGACTAAGGACTGCCCCCTTATTCGGCTCAGATAAGAGGATAGGCGGCAGTTTTCCTTGTAATTTAACACCTTTGCAGCGACTAGAAACTAGTATTATAAATGCGAAAGTTTGGATTTCTAGTTAGATGGATGTTTGATACTTCTTCACGTCAAACTACTGAATGGATTGAGCTTTAACTTTGCATATATGTAGCTTTAAGCCTGGAATCAAACATAGATTGTCCGCAGCTTCACACGCTTTGTTTCTATGGAAACACTTTATGGTTATTTTATCCCATTTGATTGATTAATTTATGAGAAAGCTGAGCTGGTATGGTTTATTCCAGACCTAGAACTACCTGTATGCAAAATTTCAGTCCGATTTGTTCAGTAGATTTGGCATAGTTTTGACTTGATTCTGGCCATGGTGTAAAAATACCTATAGGGTAGGTAGAATCTTCTTATCTACATACCAAATAAAAAAAACATATTTAAGGATCTGTTACGTTTTGCCGTAGTTTGTCGTCCATGGACCACTTACCAAGTATTTTGCCTCTGGCTATATTACATGAGTTTCGCGAGACCTAACTCTGGTTAATAGAACTCCAAATAAAATAAAAAATGCTGGACAATCCAAACAGCATCATCTAGCCCCAAGCTAAGCAGAGCTTGTGTTATGGGTATTAGATGATTGATATACATACTTAATACAATACATTACATAGATATATATTTTTTATTATATACATAGAAAACGACCAGAACACCCGAAACAAATATCTGTAAATCGTACAAACATTTGTCTGGAGGCGGGAATCGAACCCGCAATCGCGTCGCAGGTGGACCTTCGCCCACCGTGCCACAGATCCGACGTCAAAAAAATATGCAAGTCCATAGACCAATCAGGTGTATGTGTAAGTAAGTGTGAATTATCATGGAATAGATAAAATACTTACTTCAATCCACGGAACAGCAGCCGTTTTATTACTGCCGGCTTTACTCTTGCTAAGCCGGGACTGTGGTTCCCTCGACCGGTGATTATATGCAACACTAGTGACGGCCTTCTGCCACTTCTTAGTTTCTGGATACGTTCATCGATGAATAAATCCAAAGTGTTCTCAGCCTCAGCTACCCGTAGAAAATGGAGGTCAATTAAGTTTCCATTGGAATACAACTGAAATTGATAACAAAAAAGGTTATTAGGTACTAAGAATTTGGTAGGAGGTACCGACTACGGAAATTTAGATTCCCTTACTTTTTGGAGTGTGTCATCGGTCTCCTCGTTCGAATAAAGAGGCGGGTTGACTTTACGGAATGCAAGTACCTAGAAGTACAGACAAATAATATAGAATTACAACACATTGAAATACATCGGATGAGTATTTAAGGTACTATTATACTATAGAATGTAAATAAATAAATATTTCTTAAGGGGTTTCAAGGATGTCATGTACGAAATAACATCTCTTACTGTCCATCATCATCAACCTATAATAGTCCACAGCTGGACATAGGCCTCCCCTAATGAGCGCCATAGTGCCCTGTCTTCAGCTTGCCGCACCGAAGGGCATCCTACAGGTTACACTTGAAGGTTCTCGAGTGGTGAAAACGAAAACGTGAATTTTGCACTTACTTGCATCAGCGCGGCAGCAGCAAAGTTCTGGGCCAAATCATAATTGGAGGTTTGTATGGCGCCAAGTCTATGGTAATGGGCGGCATAGGAAAAGTTCTTGCGAGACAAGTACCAATCAGCTCGTTTGTAGTGGCTGTGGACAAGGAAATAAGCAATTGGTTAATTCACTTTAAGCTTTATTATAAAGATAATGTATAGTACAAAATACATGAAACAGTTGAACTAGCTGCATGCTGTTGCTTGCAATCTAGAGTTAATCCAACTTATTCGAATGAATCAAATTATAAATCAATCCTAATTCAACTTGATTATAGAGCATACGAATGAGTGGTCATTCATTATAATCTGTTATCTTAAAATAATTGCTGGACAAAGTGATTTCTCAATCTGACTAATGTGTATAAAAACAGTCACATTGCCCACACAGAGAGAAGTTACATTGCGTAGCAACATATTTTTACCTTTAATAATAAATAAGATAGTCTATAAGAATAACATTTAATATATAGTATTATGTATTAGTGTGTTTTGTATGTGTTTTGTATGTATATGATGACACTATGCCTATCTTGCTGCACTATGCAAAGCCTTATGAGATGATACTAAATTCTAAAGCATATTTCTAATACCTCCTTACAATAAACTCAAATAGGTATGTAATTTAGAGGAAGTAAATCACGGACGTTGAAAAAGTTCATAGGACAAAAACTCTAAAAATAGCTTTTAATGAATACAGAAATAGAGATCATTTATTTACACACAAAAGTTTATAGAATAGGTAATTGCCTTAGTCTACTCTAGAGCATGCAAAATATTTTTCCTAGGGCCATTGAACATTTTCACAATACGCATTAATACATTAAAAATTATAAAAAAAACCCATATATAATACAAACATTTAAAAGTAGTCACGAGAGAAAAAAAATATTTTTACGGATTAGTAGAATTTTAATGTCCATAACCACCCATTAATGAGTCGTTTAAATGATACTATTCAATTTTCTTTTAAAATGGAAGTAATTTTACATTGTTAGGCATTTTATTGTTTTGGGGCACTACAAAAACGTTTTTCCCTTTAAGGATTCAATATAAAAATTATATTTTTATTTATGACATAGAACATAGAATGAAACACTTCCTATAATCCCATACGTATTTATTTATTTGCCTAGCTGCACTTATTATTTCGCAGTAGAATCAGTGCTTGATGGCTGAATGCGAGTGATTGGTTTGTGTAAAAGCAAACTAAGCTATACATTAAAATAAATATAAGATGGTGAAATCGCTGTAAGTATGGGCGTAGCTATCTACATTAGGGCGTAGTGGCGCGTATAGCGATACTAGCGCCAATACAATACGTTATACATATAACGGAATTTTATATATTTTTCAACGCAGTCACCCCTGATACCGATTATAAGCTTTTTTAATGCCTCTGTAATAGTGTTTAGTCTATACTAATAATATTATAGAGGAAATGTTTGATTTTTTGTTTGTTTGTAATGAATAGGCTTCGAAACTACTGGACCGATTTGAAAAATTCTTTCACCGTTGGGAAGCTAGACTATCCCCGGTGAACATAGGCTATATTATATTTTCAAAAAAAGGTAGGGATCCGTACTAAAACCATGCGAAGCTGGGAAGGTCCGCTAGTTCCACATTTACAATGACAACAATGTGTTATATATATTTGTAGGCTATGATGTGCTCGCCTTATTATTTCAATCGCCTCTATCAGTCGTCATCTACTCACACGATTCTGCGCTTTATCTTTCACACAATTGTATCATTATAAATTACTAGCTGCGCCCCGCGGTTTCGCCCGCGTGGTGATAGATATTTTGGATAATATACAATTTATGTATCTTTATAAATTGTAGCCTATGTGTTATTCTGATGTACATATAAGCTATATTATTGTAAAGTTTCATTAAAATCCATTCGGTAGTTTTTACGTGAAAGAGTAACAAACATCCATCCATCCATACTTACAAACTTTCGGATTTATAATATTAGTAGAATAAAAACTTACTCATCCCTAGTGGCTAAATAATTTTGGGCCCTTGTCCTCCATTCGTCGACCGAATCAAGGGTAAGTTCAGTTTGTTCTTCTCCTGGTTTTATCAGATACGGATATTCTTGTTCACTGAGCGCCTGAAAAATAAAAACAAAATGTGATACATTCAAAATGTTTTCATGTATATTCAACAAAAATAAAAAAATAAAAAATTTACAATTCTTCCAAAACCCTACGACGAGTTTACTTTGAATCATCATAATATAAGAATGGCTGCACCAATTTCTATCAAAAATATTACTGTCGATGAAGCCAACTTTCAAACAAAAAAATTGCAAAATGCATATAACAGCACTCTTATTTCTTCTGGCTGTGGTAAAGAAGGCTTTTCAAACAATAATAAATTCTTAAAAAATCTTACTGCTTCTTGTTCGGCTTTCAATATCTTTGTATTGTTCTCCTTTTCTTTATGTATGACAAACTTATTGATTCCATTTGGCTGGTCCAAAAAGGCATCCTGTCCCGTCGATATCATGAGCACCTGGAAAGATAAACCGCTAAGTAATATGAAACAAAAAGCCACTTTATGTGATTCTATTGTAACGTATTTGACGACCTCTGTGGCGCGGTGGGCGAAGGTCCGCCTTCGATGCAGTAGGTTGCGGGTTCGATTCACACCTCGGGACAATTATGTGTACGATCTGCAGATATTTGTTCCGGGTGTTCTGGTCGTTATCTATGCATAATTTAAAAAAATTCTATATATGTAATGTATTGTATTAAGTATATCAGTCATCTAGTATCCATAACACAGGCTCTGCTTAGCTTAGGGCTAGATGATGCTGTGTGCATTGTCCAGAATTATTTATTTATTACGAGGTCGGAATTCTCTATTTGTGATATAGTTTATTGAAGCAGATCTTACCTCAACAGTGTTATCAAAGCTGTTTTCATGAGCGATAAGTATTTCGGACAGCGTATCTTGTCCGACATCAGGGAAGAGCTCATACAGCTTCTTCCTCGTCATCTGAGCGGCCAAATCCTGAGGCTCTTTGCTCTTCCACTCCTCTTTTACTTGCTTCTCGTAGTATGAGAGCGCGCATTCTTCAGCCATCAGCTCTTTCAAGGTAAGTATTTTGGGGTCCAATGCAACAGCTCCCTCATTTTCTTCATCGGTACTCCCTGATTCCTCTGCCTCTAACTGAAGTTCTAGTTTCCTGGAAGAGACATATAGATAATTTATTAATACAAATAGGTTAAATAACTCAGTTAATAGTGCCTTAAAGCCTATGTTAGGTTGGTCTAAGCACTTAGTTCTCACTCACTTAATTTAAAATAGATAATATCTACTGTAGTTAACGTACGATGTGACAACAATACAAGTTGTTATCCTGCGTCACCTACTAACCATATTGTATAGATCTATGCTATGATAATGTCCTGCTAGCGAATTTCGGCTAAGGCGGCGGCGCGGGCGGTAAGTCTCAACGGAGACCGTGTGAGCAGGACAGAATATAGTGCGCAAGTGTGTAGGATGTTGTTCCATTTTTATTTGAGATAAAATTAAATTACATTTAAGAGATGCCACGTGTTAGCGGTATGGTTATTTGGATGAAATTATGAGAAGGCACATTTACGATACCTAGTCCTTTTCGATCGTCGGGTTAAACAAGTTGAGGCGGACCTCAAGTCCGTCTTGTAAGGCTGGCTGATAAAGCGAGCTGATTGTTTGATTACTAAACATTTACGCTGTGTTATCAGAAACCAAACATTATGTTTGAATTTGAACCTACATATTTGAAACTAACAATACACCACACAATACCCTACTGCTATTAGAGATTTTTAGATATTTTGTATACTATCCTATTCATAATCATTACTCTTCTACGACGCATATTCTGATTGTGTCGATTAGGTGCATAAAAGTTTTAATCTTGGATAAACTGATCAATAATAATATGATAGTGTGACATTGATAACAATGCGAAGCTCATTATTGTGGAATTATAATGTTGTTTCGCAGAGCCATTTGCCGAAATGTATTGTAACAGTCGCTTTGCCTGGACTCAAAACAAAGTCTAAAAAGTCCTGCCTATTTTATTACCAAGTGAAGGCTTACAGCATATTCAATGTCATAGGCATAAATGCAATCACTGCCCAGCGACGACCCTAAGGAGCGCGCCCCGCGCTTCCGCCACTGATAGAAATGTGCGTGGCCATTTGAATGAATCTCAATTGAATTAGCAGGGAGGATTTCAGGAAAGGAGACTACATTTATCGCGCAAAAGTGCGTGCGAAGCTGCGGGGAGAAACTAGTAAAATAAATAATGCTTACCTTGCAAACTCTTCGTCCTGTTTAATCATCTGCTCGCTTTGCGAATTTACTTTGTCCATTTGATTAGAAATAGCTTCTATCCAAAGAGCATTGAGCTCATCCAATATTCTTGTAGGAATACTTAATTCTGGTTTAATACCTGCGGGGTATTCAAAGTCTTGTCTGTTGTACAGTCCGTCAAGTTGATGAACAAAGTCCATTCCGATATTAACGGTCACGTTTTCGACCATTTCGTCATCACTTCCGCTCATATCATCATATATCATTTCATCATATTCCTCATCATTTATGTTATATTCTTCCTTCACTGTACCGGAAGTGCTCGGCACTGCGTCTAAAGCACTTGTAGATGGCGCACTAGTTCCCGGATTGTTTGACGTGCTCGCCATATCATTTGGACTTGTAACAACTAACCGCCGTCGCATATTCAAATAATATTGGCTATAATGATGCTCTGATATCTTCACGGTATTTTCAATCTGTTTCTTAATCTGAATAGTGTCATCTGTCAAGATTTTGTCTTTCTTGATTTTTTTCTTTATCAAAGGTGTTTCATTCTGCAAAATATTATATGAAGCTGGCACCGATTGGATGAAAGCATCCGGCATTTCAATGTCACTAGGTTTATCGCATTCACACGGACAATCTACTTCTTCGTCATCTTCAGAAACAGGCTGCTCATCACCCACTACTTCCAAATTATTATCTTTTATGCCTTCTGCTACAATGCTACAGGTCCAGTCATAGTTCCACCTACATTTATCAAATATTTCACGTAATACTGCTCGTGGAACAAATTTAAACTTTTTTCTCAATTGTTTAAAGTGTGGTTGTTTGTGGACACATCTGCCTTCTACAGTCGATGTGTTTATATCTTTGTTGCTGCTTGATTCCTTAAGATCAACATTCAGATTAGGCAATTTCACAATATATCCAGACAATACAGTATTGTTGCTTTTATCTTCGTTCGCATTGCTATTACTTATAATTTCAATTTGCCCTTGATTTTGGGCTCCTTGCTTAGACGAAGCTATGTTGCATTTTGAAGGCAGATTATCAATCCAATCATCTCTTAGCATTGACGGTTCGATAAATTGATTAGAGACCTCTTTTATTTTAGAACGTTGCGGTTTAGGATCAACTGATGGTTTTTGAACAACATTTGATTTCTTGCTATTTGGCGAAACTGAGATCTGAGAGTTAGGCATTTCCCAACCGTCTCCGTTGTCCCATTCAGTTTCCACTTTCAGCTGTTCATCCAGATTTACATCGACTATTGAGAGTTTTTGCTGTAACTGATTACTAAGATTGCTATATTCACTTTTTGCAACTTTGTTTGTTGTTTTGTTATTGGGTGACTTTACATTTCCGATATTTTCAGCAGCTAGAGTACTTGGTGAATTATTGACGTTTTGAAGATTTGCTTCACCTGGCTTAGTTTTGGGAATGGTTTTCTTGGTCTCCTTGTGAAGCATTTGAGGAAGTAATGGCTGATATGGAGGTTTGTTTCTTTTAACAGGTGGCTTCATTCCTTCAGGGTATTCTAATTTAAAACTTTTTATAAGTGATTCACCGCTGAAATTACCTTCGTATTTGTTTAACATTTTTTGTATTTTCTCTTGTGGCACTCCGTGAACGGTGCGTTTAGCAAGCTGCGAAGGTATTCGCGACCAAGGATTACATGGCTCTACGACTTCTATTATGTACCCATTCTTGACTCCATCGCGTACATAGGGATACATCTCCCAGGCCGTCATGTTAGTGTTGTCTACTACGACTGGACTTCGACCTGCACAAAGCGCCTTATACACAATCCCCTGACTTTTTTTGTGAACTTCTGAAAGACGGTTTATATCATAATGATATTGCCCGTCTACAACCATAAAATCATCAGCAGAGAAGATATGGTTTTGAAAGATTTTCGGATCGGACGTTCCAAGCGTAGATTCTACTATAACTTTGGCAAGGTAGGATTTACCGCATCCCGGAGCACCTCGCATGATGACAAGAACCCTGTTGCCATCTGTATAGCTTAAGAAGATATCTCTTAGTTGTTCTGTCCAGTAATCTACCTTAGGCATGGTGTTCTTACAGCGTGGTGGGTGTCTGGTTGTTCTTGTATTTCTCGTTGCTGCTGAGGTGGTGGCTTGAGCCACCGTAGCAAAAGATTGTGCAATCAAGCTTGGAGCCATATTGTCGCTGTTATATTCTGAAACTACAATTAACTAATCATCATGTCTAAAGCAAAAATCTCAAAAAAAATGGTTTACTTATAACTTACCTTCTGTGCTGTTGTTTTCTACGTTAGGAGCGTCGTCGGGTGATGTGTTTTCTGCTAGGAGAAATAAAAAAAATCAAAATAATAAAAGAGAAGAGCATGTAAAACTTTGCATGGTCTGGCTCAAAATAACTTTTCTAAAAAAAAATCTTAAAGAAATATTAAATGTACCTAAGTATACCTAAAGCGTCTACCTGAACTACTCTTAAATTTCCTCGTTACCATTTATTACTTAAACAAAACTCATGTGGATTGTGGGTGTGTGCCAAGGTGCGTGTGAGTATTGTGTTTGGTGTTATAAAGTAGAGTGTGATCTAATTAAAAGCCTTATTGCCTTCCGGTTATTTTTCAGTTCTTCGTTATATTATATATTAAAATAACACGAATAAGCTGAAGCATGACCGATATTTAGTACAAAAAGAGTTTAATCTCTTTACGATTTGGTTGGACAACCGATATTCTAGAATTTCTAAAACTTACCAACAGTGGAGGAAGTAGCGTCTTCGATTTTCGTCAAAGTGTCAACAGCAAGGTTTACTGTAAAAATACAAACACAAGAGTTAATACATCGATCGACGCAGGCTCAAGATTATTATTTATTTGTTAAATAAATAAATGCTTAACAATTTACACAGCATCATTTAGCCTTATATCTGACGAGCACTGTCGCGCGGTGGGCGAAGGTCCGCCTGGGACGCGATTCCCGCCTTGGAATAAATGTTTGTATGATCTGCACTTATGTATTTGTTTTGGGTGTTCTAGTTGTTTTCTATATATAATAAAAAATATCAATGTATTTAATGTATTGTATTATATATACCAGTCTGGTAACCATAACTAAAAGAAAATGCTGTGTAAGTTGTCCAGCATTATCTATGTAGGTACCTATTATTTATTACACATCTTCCCATACAAACGTGGAAGGGTAACACTGTATAACACTGTTTGATGTTGACCATCCAAAACTAAGGATAACATCAATTTTTCTCGTCATTATCTGTGTTCGTATACCTTCAGAAATTTTATTGATTCTCGCTTCCATATTTTTTTGGTGCAATGTGATGCCTGCTCGGTAATAGACGTTTCACAATGCTCAGTCTCGAATTATTATAATTCGCGTATCGTGTGGCTAAAGGCCACTGTCCGCTGTGGCTATGAGGGTAAACGGCAGTAATTCGTTGGATATGAGCTGTTAATCCATATATCGATGGCGTACTTGTGTACGTATATATATGAGGTGACCATGATCCAAATTTGCAAGTTCAACATTACGGAGAAGGATGTCAGCTGTGGAAAGGTTATCTTGTTCCAACGCTTGGAAAGATTGACCAGATGCCGTCACGCCGAAGAGACGGAGGTGAGAACAGTCTCTAGGATATCATCATCACCATCCTAAAGGTAACGGATCTTGATGATGTGACCGACTTCGTCGCGAAGGAGCTGTGTAAGCTGGCCCTCGTGACGTTGGACCATGTCGATGTGACGAGGCTGCTGAAAGACATTACATTGAAGGCAAGCTTGACCGATGTATTATTGAAGTTAGAGGTCTCGCAGAACACTAGCGAGCTGCAGTCTGAGATAGCGTTATTACGTAGCACTGCTTCAGTGGATAGGTCGCCCAAGATTTCCAAAGTCAACTCGCCAAGGAGGTCAATTGAACGTGTCAGCTGCATCCTTCGTGTCAGCGTTATTGGATACTTCGCCTTGCGCGGCTGATACCGATGGCAGTACCTACGCCGCGCCGTTCCCTCCTACCACAGGCAAAAACAGCTACGTCGAAAAGCGAGGAAAAGTTCCGGCTTCCCAACAAACAATAGTCGAGTGGACCTGATTCTAATTTTTTTTTCAGCTCCCTAAAATCGTAACTGTCTTACACATAAAAGAAAAATCAACAGATACATTCACGATAAATCGCGAAGTGACCGCGAAGTTTCTCAAGCGCGTTCGGTTTACATTGAGGTTTTTTTTGTGGATCTTCCAAGAAAAAACTAGCGGCGAAAAAGAAGTTTGCAACAGTTCGTTCACTATCCACCATTATCTATGTATGCTACGTTGCTTGGTTCGATTTGCGATGTCGCATTAGAATGACGCGCAATAACAAAACGAACCAGCATAAAGTAGCATTTCAATCTGATTCATAGTTCAACTGAAAAACAATATCTCAAGGTTAGGTTTAAGCCTCTCGTCCTAAACGTATTCTTCTTCATTGGGACAAGCTTTTTTTTTAAGCTAGAGCGTAAGGACACAAACCTCTTTTTTTCCTATAATAATAACATAATCGTCATTTTGTCAAAACCAACCTGATCTCTGCTATTACTAACTTACCTAAACAAAAACAAACAGTCAAAAACAGTCTTAAAACAAGTTCAACACCTTTAAAAACACCAAACAAACTTTAAAACACTTGAAAAGTCCGCTGCCGCGACACGTGTGAGAAGAGGTAATAAATCTAGATTACATAGCAGTCTGTCGCGCCTCGTTCCCATAAATCAATATTCCGCCTGATACCTGTGTCGTAAAGGAAATGTAGACGCGCGCATCAAACTGCATTGCAGCATTTCCCAGGGCCGGGACCCAATTAAGTGACCTAGCAATATTGAGAGAGAGGGATACAATATACCTGACTTATGTAATCCTTATTTTATGTACCTACTCAATCAAACAATGAAATGGTACCTACAGCCTTCTTTCCTGATAAACAATAAATACCTATTGCTGGACAATCCATACAGCATCATCTAGCCCCAAGCTAAGCTAAAGCTTGTAGTTTGGGTGACTGATATATATACCACCTGATACAATACATAGATATTTTTAACTAAACATAGAAAACGACCAGAAACCCCGGTACTAATTTCTGCAGATCGTACAAATATTTATATGGAAGCGGGAACCGAACCCGGAACCTCCTGCGTCGCAGGCGGAACTTCGCCCACCGCGCCAGTGGTCGTGAAAATTATCGTAATTAGAAGGTACAATCAACAAAATTATGCATTACCCTGCTAAGAGTAGATGAGTGCACTAAAACTTACTCCCTAAAATGTATACCTTCACTCACCTTGCTAACTTTTGAGCACCAATAGCGTATCCTAACTAATATTATAAATGCGAAAGTGTGTTTGTTTGTCCTTCCTTCATGCCTTAACTAAGCAACAAATCGAATTGATTTTTGGCTTAGAGTTAGTTGAAAGGATGGAGAGTAATATAGGCTACATGTTGCCCTGGTAAAACGACATTATCACATCAATACGAGAATATCTATTCGTCTTTTAACACGAACATTCGTTCTTCCTTCACGGCCTAACAAAGCTAACAATCGACTTGATTTTTGGCATTGAAAGGACGTAAAGCATCGACAACGTATAATAGACGCCTAATACCTATTAATTCACTGTGCAAACAAGTCTGTCAACCAACTGAGGTGAGCGGGCGCGGGGAAGTGAGTGCTCATTGGTCCGTTCAAGGTTACGACAAATCATGACCATTATTAGTGATGGGGTAAGTACTATGAAAGCAATCGATACTTGCAACAAGGTATATTTACTTTGACGGGTTGACGACCGATGTGGCGCGGCGGGCGAGGGCTGCCTGCGACGCAGGAGGTTGTGGGTTCGATTCCCGCCTGGGGTCAAATATTTCTACGATCTGAAAGTACCTATTTGTTTCGGGTGTACGACCCCCCGACGACCCCCGACGACCCCCCGACGACCCCCAACGACGACACCCCGACGACCCCCCGACGACCCCGACGACCACCGACGAACCCCCGGCGACCCCCGGCGACCCCCCGACGACCCCCGGCGACCCCCCGACTTCCCCGCGGTCGCATCTTGAAGTTAGTCAAAAACGATACACGCGACGGTATCTGGTAGCACACTCAAAAGGGGGGTCCTGGGGGGGCAGGGGGGGCAACATTTTCTATGCATTCAAAATCACTTGTCCCCCTCTATACAACCCCCATAAAAAAATTAAGCAATATGGCTCCATGTAGGAGCCCCCCCACTGGGGGCGGTCTTGGGGGGGCAAATGTCAAAAAGTCGGAATTTTCCCTAGGAGACTTTTACCTCTTCTATACGATTCTGTAAAAAAAAACATACCTTCCCATCCACCATCAAGGCGAAAATCAGTCAGTCAGTGGTAATCTAGCTTTATATAGTATGTATAATGTATAATATAATGTATAATAATAAAAAAAAATAAGTTTCAATGGTAATCTAGCTTTATACTATAGTAGAATAGAATAATATTATATGAAAAATAAATAAATATTAGAGTTAACATTTAGGTACCTTACATTTTAGATAATACCATGTAGCAATGTAACGTTAAATATTATTTTAATCGACTTTTACATAATTCATCATAATCTTTCCTACTTTCCTACGGCCATCGACATCTTAATGTCGCCTACGGCACAGCACTATTTACCCCGCCTTCTCAGAGAAAAAAGGAAAGCAAATACAGAATTGGTTATGAAAGAAAGAGATGCACAGTTGACCTCAACCGGTCAACCAAATTAAGTTGAGCTCCGTCAGGAGCCATTGAGTAAGCGAGCGCAGAGATTGTCACGGGTCACTGGTCTGGTCGTTACTGATCGAACGTTAGTGGGCGTGGATTTTTATAAGATATCTTTATCTTATGTGGTGTCTTAAATCGTTCGCCCTGTATTAGGTGTCTAGGGTACGTAGTCGATGACGTAAAGTAACATACTCGTATGCTCCTTTAGTTCCTGGAAACGTGAAATTCGAATTTAAAGCGGGTGAATTCGCGGGAACAGCTAGTTATCTGTATCTTTTCAATTTGTTATACAAATAAGTAGGTTTTTTGTTATAAAAAAAATAAATCAAATGAACTCAATGCTACTACGAGTACCATATGGTCATTAAATGTTATCATGGGCATTGTTTCATCTGTCCTATTAGTTTATATGAATAACATTTGTACATTTGTATTGTGCCTGAATTGTTTAAATATTACATTATAGTAGTTCTAAATCTGCATATATTTTTTCTACTAAATGAATATACATATATTTAGGAAACATCACGGCAAGGCTACGCTTATATAAAGCGCGCCCTTGACGAGCGCCGCTCATTTGCTTGCGGAACTTCGGACGGATAAGACTGGTTGTTATCGACGCGATTTGTGAGTTGGTTAAAGTGTTGGTTATCAGTTCAGGGTAGTGTTAAACTGTGAGTACTGTGATTTATTTTGCTAAATGGTGTTTTACTTTATTTCTGTTCATTTTGAGGTTATAATTTTGTTGTTTTTGTAAAATTAAGAATAAATTGTGATTAGGTTACTTTGATATTGTTTTTTTTTATTAAATTTCCCAACTGAATGCTAAATTCAGAAGTGGGATAAGTTTTCCAAAAGCCCATCAGGCCAGGAAGCTGTTCTGACTTCTATTTTTGTGTAAAATCAACCCTTTGTTGAGTAAAGTGGAAGGTAGAGTAAAACACCGTTTTTATTGGTTAAAATCTTCCTTTGCGGGTAGATTATGTCTGATAATCAGCACGGCTCACGCGACAGGTCGCGTCGGTACAAGCTAAAAGCTAGGGATAGCTCGCGGTACCGTTCGCGTTCACGGGATAGGTCTACTTCTCGTCGCAGGCCGCGTCCTCGCAGTAGGTCTCGTTCGCGTAGCATTAGGCTTCGCTCGCGCGCGAGATCCCGTTCACGTGTTCATTCGCACTCTAGGACTCGTAGTCCGCGTGGTCCAAACGTATTTCTTCAAAATACGTTAGGGACAATTCTCACGCGATTAGAGGCCCTTGAGACTAAGAAGCGTGTCGATGGTTCACGTGATGATGAGGCAGGGAATAACAGTCTCCCCACGAACACGCACGAACGTGCACCCCCTATTATTTCCAAAAATACGAGAAACGAGTCTGATACCACCAGTCCAATTAACCCTTCAGGTGCCGCGACTGCATCGAATGTGCATGAGTCGGCCAGCACCTTGTCCGATGACCCTCCATCAGTAAGTGTGTCGGTGCAACCTGAACCGGCGTCCGGGTCGATACTAGTACTTGCCGAAGCTATCAGGTCGTTACAGTCCACGGGTAGGCAGCAGTATTTCGTCTCGAATTTTGATCCTACTATTCAAGATATAGACGCGTGGTGCAAGGAAGTCGATAGGGCTAGGTTGGCTAATAACTGGGGCGATTCTGAGTGTTTGTCCCGCGTGTCAGGCTGTCTCAAGGGAGACGCGCGTACCTGGTTAAATGAATGGGTAACTACTGACCGTACTTGGTCAAACTTTTGCCATGAGTTTAGGCCTTTGTGTCCACGGAGTCTCGACTATGCGAGCATCCTCTATGATGCCATGCAATCGACATCCGACAAGTATAGCACCTATGCGGAATATGCTAGGCGGACCCTGCTGCGCTTAAAAATAGTTAAGGGGCTGAGTGATGAACTTAGGGCTCTGATTGTAATTCGCGGTATCATGGACCCACAAGTTAGGGCGGCGGCGGCTAATGCTAACCTTACTTGTGAGGACTTAGTGTCGTTTTTGTCCATTTACATCAAGCCAGAGGGTTTAGGTCAAAATAAGGGTAAACGTAAAGAGGCGCCAAAACGTCAGGGAAAAACTAGCCACAACACTAGTATGGCTAAGTGTTTCACTTGCGGTCAGGTTGGGCACAAAGCGATAAACTGTCCTAAAAAGACAAAACAAGAAACCTCCGCTAGCGATGTGAAACCTTCTAAATCTGATACTAGTGGTCCAAGCGGTAGTAAGCCGACCTGCACTTTTTGTAAAAAGGTAGGGCACACTGAGGCTTCTTGTTTTGCTAAAGAACGCTCTGAGCCACGAAATGCGCGTAAAGTAAACTTGTGTGGCGAGATATCCCTACCCCATGGATCGCGTCATAGAGACTTGACTCCTGCGGTTGTTCAGGGTATTCCTCTCGACATACTTATTGACAGTGGTGCATTGAACGTTTCTTTGGTATCGGCAGATGTACTGAAGTATTTTTCATGTGAAAGAAAACCTTTACGCTGCTCGTTGAAGGGAATTAGTGACACAATAGTTGAAGCAGACTCTTTTGTGACATTAACGATCGAACTTGATGGCTTCTCGTTTGAAGCTGACCTTGTAATAGTATCCGCATCAAGTATGACCGCCCCTATTATAATAGGCACTGATATCCTCAATCGTAAAGGCGTAACCTATGTACGGACAAAAGATAGGCAATACCTAACCCGATCGATGGAAAAGTCTGTTCACACCGTCACGTCTCCATCGACCATTGAAATTAACACACCCCTTCAGGGAACGGAACGTGAGTTACTTATGACTGTGATCGGAGAGTTTACGGACTTTTTCATATCGGGCACTGCGTCGACTACCGTTACTACTGGTAGCATGCACATAGATTTGACAAGTGACACTCCTGTCGCATACAGACCGTATAGGCTTTCACACTCGGAAAAACTCAAGGTTCGTGACATTATAAACGATTTAAAGAGTAATGGGATAATTCGTGACTCCAATTCCGAGTATGCTAGCCCAATCCTCTTGGTCAAGAAAAAAGACGGTAGTGATAGGATGTGTGTGGACTACCGCGCACTGAATCGATTGACCCGCAGAGACCGTTACCCACTACCTCTCATAGATGATCACATTGACAGGCTAGGCAACTTTAAATATTTTTCTAGCCTTGACATGGCTACTGGCTTCCATCAGATTCCGATTGATGAAGAGTCCGTTCCTAAAAGCGCCTTTGTAACTCCCGAGGGTCACTTTGAATTTTTAAAAGTCCCATATGGCCTTTCGAACTCGCCCATTGTGTATCAGCGCATCATAAACGAGACACTACGACGCCATATTGAGGGAGGGAACGTTTTAGTGTACGTTGATGATGTGCTGATCATGAGTAACACAAAAGATGAAGGTTTGAAACTATTAAAGGATGTTTTAACAACGTTGACTCAGGCTGGTTTTTCGATAAACCTTAGAAAATGTTCTTTTTTAACCACAGAGGTCGAATATCTGGGACGGGTTATTAGTCAGGGACAAGTTAGGCCGAGTCCACATAAGATCGAGGCCCTAGTTAATGCCCCCTCACCTACTAATGTCAGGCAGGTCAGACAATTGCTGGGTCTGGCAGGATACTTCAGGCGGTACATTCTCGATTATGCTGCTAAAACTACCTGCATATCGCGTCTTACCAAGAAAAACGTAGCTTTTCATTGGGGTTCTGAACAGGAAAAAGTTAAGCAGGACATAATTACGACTCTTACCAGTTCGCCTGTCTTAACAATCTTTGACCCCTTACTTCCTATAGAGGTGCATACTGATGCCAGTAGTGTTGGCTATGGAGCCATTCTTATGCAGACAATAGCTGATGGTACGAAGCATGTGGTTGCTTATTTTAGTAAAACCACGCAGGGCGCTGAAAGCAGGTACCACTCTTATGAGTTGGAAACTCTGGCAGTTGTGAGAGCTTTGCAGCACTTTCGACATTATTTAGTTGGAATTAAATTCAAAATTGTTACCGACTGCAATGCTCTCAAGGCCACAGAAAAGAAGAAGGACCTGCTTCCACGCGTCGCTCGCTGGTGGATCTATCTACAAGACTTTGATTTTGTCATTGAGTACCGAAAAGGTACACTCATGTCCCATGCAGACTACCTAAGCCGCAACCCGGTTGCTGAAGTGCACCAAATCTCTAGGCCCCGTAATTGGGCACAGATTGCCCAAGCTGCAGACAATGAGACTCAAACACTTCTACAAAACCTCCAAGAAGGTAAGCTTGACCCGCAGCGTTATGTGCTTCAAAAAGAGCTTTTGTATTATCGCTATAGACCCGTAGGCGAGGAACCTAGGCTCCTTTGTTTTATTCCCAAGGGGCACCGACTGAGTCTACTCAGAATATTTCATGACGAGCACGAGCACATCGGTGCAGATAAGACTCAAGACCTTATACTAAAACATTTCTGGTTCCCGGGGCTTCGCCAGTTTGTGGCTAAATATATCAAGCACTGTCTGGTGTGTGTTTCTATGAAACGTGTTCCAAGAGCACCTCATCAACCCATTGTATCATGGGAGAAACCTAGTCTGCCCTTTCAAACACTGCACATGGATGCATTAGGTCCATTACCTGAGTCTAATGGTTATAAGTTTGTGCTATTAATGGTAGATGCTTTTACAAAGTACTGTTTATTGTATCCCATTTATAGACAGGATGTTAGTGAACTGAAACGCACATTTACCAACGCAATCTCGCTATTCGGTACCCCAAAACTACTTGTAACAGATCGGGGACGGATGTTTGAGGCTAATGAGTTTAAAACCTTACTATCTGAGCTCGGCTGTGATATCCACTACATCACACCCGAAATGCACAACGCGAATGGACAGGTAGAACGATACGTCCGCACTGTCTTAAACATGATAAGGATTGAGGTAAACAATAAAAATGCCGTTTGGTCTGATCAGTTGTGGAAGCTACAACTTGTCTTGAACATGACCAAGCAGAAGACGACGCAAGCATCTGCCCTAAAGCTTCTCGTCGGTACTGATGCCACTACGCCTGTTATTAGAGCGCTAGTCCGTGATGTCGCTGTGGATATGACTCAGAATCATGAAGGCTGGAGAGAATTATGCAGATCTCGAGCTAGTGAACTCTTGACAAAAAATCAAACTGGTCAAGACTCGCGAGTTAACCAGCGGAGACACCCTCCACGCGCTTTTCAGGTCGATGACATGGTTTTCGTAATAAAGTACGCGCAGTCAAGTGGTAAGCTGGACCCCGGCATGAGAGGACCCTATCGAGTGATCAAGGTCCTGCCGAGTGGGCGATACCAACTGAAGTTAATGGGTGGATCCTATGGAAAAACTACCCAGGCGGCCGCTGAGTACATGGTACCCTGGAGTGGAGAGTGGTGTCCCGAATCCTGTGCGGAGTTCTTTGAAAGTGAGTGTCTATTTGGTCTTAGACCAACGTGGTGACTTAAGCAGCCATGCAGCACTATCTCTAGTTTTTGTTCTCATTATTATACTCCTTATTAACGTAACTATCAACATCACGACATGGCTGCTCAAGTTCTCCACCAGGTCCGCCTTTAGCACTTATGAGGGGACATCCAACTGTGGAGGCCTGGTCATTATGATGTTGAATCATGTTTGACGTAGTTCCTCATGTGTGTGTTGAGGCGTGGTCATCATGATGTTGAATCATGTTTGACGTAGTTCCTCATGTGTGTTTTGAGGCCAGGTCATCATGATGTTGAATCATGTTTGGCGTAGTTCCTCATGTGTGGAGGCGTGGTCCTCACGGCTCTGCCGTGTTGGGCGTAGTCCTTATGCGACGGAGGGGACGCCTTCTGTCGCTTGGTGAGTTCACAGGTTCGAGTGTGAGCGGAGAGTGCGGAGCGTGTCATCTCGTCTCTTATCGTCAGAGGTTGCCACCACGAAGCCACTGAAACACTTCAAGGTGGTAATGGGGAACGTAGAAATGAGAGCTCTCAGTAGATTATTTTGTTATGTTGTTCTATGCACTATATTTTGTGTGTGTGTCATGATTGTGGCTGTACTATGTCCTCAAATGCCTTAATGTTTCAGATGATGACGAACATGATGATGAGTCTGATCCTATGGCAGGGCCTTCGACGGCACCTCCAGACCCTGTTATTGAAGTGCTTCGGATAACGGACAAGGATATGCCGCTGCTCTAGCCACAAACACATCGAGGGCGATGTGGAGTCAGGCGGGCCGATTTAGGAAACATCACGGCAAGGCTACGCTTATATAAAGCGCGCCCTTGACGAGCGCCGCTCATTTGCTTGCGGAACTTCGGACGGATAAGACTGGTTGTTATCGACGCGATTTGTGAGTTGGTTAAAGTGTTGGTTATCAGTTCAGGGTAGTGTTAAACTGTGAGTACTGTGATTTATTTTGCTAAATGGTGTTTTACTTTATTTCTGTTCATTTTGAGGTTATAATTTTGTTGTTTTTGTAAAATTAAGAATAAATTGTGATTAGGTTACTTTGATATTGTTTTTTTTTATTAAATTTCCCAACTGAATGCTAAATATATGTATATTCCTATATATATAGGAATACATCCTACCAGAGAACGAAAGTTATCGACATAGCTCTAAGAATAAGCAAGCTGAAGTGGCAGTGGGCCGGCCATATCTCACGAGGAACCGACAACCACTGGGGTAAACGTGTTCTTGAGTGGAGACCGCAACTCGGCAAACGTAGTACCGGAGGGCGTCCGGCCAGGTGGGATAACGACCTGCGAAGGACTGCGGGCAAATGCTGGATGCGTCAAGCTGAAGACAGGGCGCTATGGCGCTCATTGGGGGAGGCCTATATCCAGCAGTGGACTATCATAGGCTGATGATGAATTTAAAAACTAAAGACTACTATATATTCTAATTAATTTTAAGGCTGTATCTATAAAATTTTATCATTAAGGCGTAAGTACACTTGTATCCCGGTAGTTACAACCACGGTTACAACTTCGTTGTCCGTCCTTCCATTTGTCCGAAACTTGAATTGAAAGGGCTGTATTCAGTGTTAGCGAATTGTACAATAACCAGTCGTAATTATTGCAAGGGGAAGCATTCACTACCAAACCACAAGTTATTTTCAGAATAACTTATATTGGTAATGAGAGCCCTAAAAATAATTGTCATACTTTTGATGCAATAAAGATTTTTTTCTTGGGCTTTGTCATAAGCAGTCGCAGTTAACTCGAGTTCGGCATTGACGTTGCGTCGTAGTCGTGAGCACTCAAAATGTTTATGATTGTGCCATGTTAATTACTCAGTTGTATCATAATACATAATATAGGTTTGTGGATTTCAACAAAGCATTCGACACACTCGAACATAGATTTATCGGGGACGCACTGGAAAAACAAGGCATACATGCAAAATACATACGAATACTGAAAAACGTATACACAAAAAGCACCGCACAAGTAAAGCTAGAATCTACAGGCGAAGAATTTTCGATTGAGAGAGGGGTACGCCAGGGAGACCCAATCTCACCAAAAATATTTTCGGCTGTCCTGGAAATGATATTCAGAAATCTGGATTGGACGAATAAAGGACTAAATATAAATGGCGAAAAGCTGAGTCACCTACGCTTTGCAGACGACCTGATCTTATTTTCGGAAAACCCGAAAAACCTAGAGACAATGTTGCAACAGTTAGCGGAAGAGAGCGAGAAGGCAGGCCTGTCAATGAACTTAACGAAAACTAAAGTAATGTCAAATTCCTCACAAACAGAGACCATAACAGTAAATAATGAAGAAATAGAGTATGTAGGGGAGTAAGTGTATTTGGGACAGTTAATATCTACTGAGGAATGTATGCAAAAGGAAATCGAAAGAAGAATAACTAATACTTGGAAGAGATATTGGTCACTCAGTGAAGTCATGAAAAACAAAGATATGTCTATGAGGAACAAGAGGAGAGTATACAATATGTGTATCCTACCATGTTTACTATATGGGTGCCAAACATGGGCACTAACAGAAGAACTAGCAAGAAAAATAAAAATTTGTCAGAATCGAATGGAGAGAAGCACAATAGGAGTTAAAAGAAAAGACCGAGTTAAACTGAAATGTATCAAAAGTAAAACAAAATTTATGAATACATACAGGTGCTTAAAGTGGAGATGGGCTGGGCATATGATAAGAGAGAAGAAGGAGAAATGGACGAGACTAAAAACTGAATGGCAACCACGAGATAGCAAAAGAAAAAGAGGCAGACAGACTAGAAGATGGGAGGACGACATTAGAAAAGTGGCGGGTCCAATATGGACCCGCATAGCGAAAGATAGAAAAGAGTGGAAATCTTTAGAAGAGGCCTATGTCGAAAGAAATACAGAAACGACCGTTTACCGATACTTAATTTATGTAAAAAGATAAGTAACTGTTATAAAGTAAGCATATTTGTAAGAAAACTGTAAAACATTGTAAAAATTAGTTCAGCAATAAAGGCTATTTTATTTTTTATTTGTTTATTTATTTTATAATAATACAAAAGAACGCATTTTATAAGTGTATTTAAAAGCACGACGCAGCAGTGTACCTTTCAGCTTTGCCGTTAACAACTGTACCTACTACATAGTTTTATTAAAATATACTTATTTAATAATGTTCAATAATTAAAGTTTTCTTTTGTGTTCTGTTATGTTTAATATTTTAATTTAATTATAATTCAATTATGGAATTTATTCTATGATAATAAATGGCTATATTATTATTATACAATATTAACATCAACAGATGCGAAAAAGCAAAACGGCAGACATACCTCTCACAACAGAAAACACCAGATTATTTACGTCTTCTAGCAACGGAGGGCGTTGCTAAGATAAGCATTTCCGATTACGGACCCTTTTAGGGATATTTTTAGATGATAGGTACAATTATCACGTTGTTTTTGTATTATATTTTTTTTTACACCCCCGTTATCCGGCAAGGCTAGCAGGGGTGGTAAACCCCGCTAGCCTTGCCGGATAACGGGGGTGGTATATACGTGGAATATATTACCAGTAGGTAGGTTAGGTACCTAAGTTGAATCTGCACGGCTCTCAGTCACGGTGCGACTAATACATACGGCCGAAAACAAAACCTCAAATTTTTGTCGAAGTTGATTTTAAAATATATACCTAATAGCGAGCTGAGGGAGCTCTGATAACTTTGGAGGAATTGCGGCGGGATTATAAAACGAAATATAACGTGCCCTATATCAATAGATTTTTTTAAAATCTGTTATCGGCCGCGGCGGCGGGCGGATCGAATCACGAAAATTTTGTTGTCTTCATATATTTTCTGCACTCTTTGACAAAGTAAC
This sequence comes from Eupithecia dodoneata, assembly GCA_947044415.1. Classification (NCBI taxonomy): domain Eukaryota; kingdom Metazoa; phylum Arthropoda; class Insecta; order Lepidoptera; family Geometridae; genus Eupithecia; species Eupithecia dodoneata. Next base: position 8,257,247 of record OX345665.1, read on the forward strand.
CTCGCTTTGACGACCGTGGGGCGCGGTAGCAAAGGTCCGCCTGCGACGCAGGAGGTTGCGGGTTCGATTCCCGCCTCGGAACAATTGTGTGTACTATCTGCAGATATTTGTTCCAGGTGTTCTGGTTGTTTTCTATGTATTTACTTGTATAATAAAAAAAAATCTATCAATATAATGTATTGTATTATGTAGTATGTCAGTTATCTAGTACCCATCTTATCACAAGCTCTGCTTACCATGGGGCTAGATAATGCTGTGTGAATTGTCCATCATTATTTATTTATTTAAGGTAGCGCATAGCACTTAATTGTTACATTTTCGAGCTATTATGGGACAGTCAGGATATGAGCTGGAGAATGTTTCTTTACAATTTCCGTGTCAACTCACACAGAGGCCCGCATCATTGCCTTTGGGACAAAAGAGATTTTGGGGAAAAAGTGAAAAAATTATCAAACCTTTTCTAAAAAATTCATCTGCAATGATTTTTAGATCAAAAACTGTATTCACCTCTCCTTCCACAGTTCTGCCATCCTAATACCAACATTTCTTGGTCTTATTTTTAAATGTGAGTTTGAGGAATAAAATTTCATTTCATGATTAAAGAATACTTTGCATGTGTATTTAATAATGATTGACAGGCATAGATTAAATGTTTGTTACATTGAACACCAAAACAAAAAGAAGAGACCCCTCTGCTAAAATGCAATATGGGGTGGCATTGATTTAATATTATGTCAGGCTTTTTGCCTAGAGATACTTCAGCGATTCCAAAATATCGCTCTACGGACAGTATCCAGCGCACACTGGTTTGTGAGAAACTCAGAAATCCATGAATACCTGGAAATGCCAACTGTAAGAGAGGAAGTCAACAACTACAGCAAAAAGTACAAAGAAAGACTGAACAACCACAGCAACACTCTAGCAAGAAGCCTACTACAGGACAAAGACCACATAAAACGCCTTAAAAGATGGCAAATACTCAACCTTGACCAGAGGAACTAAAGTGTTCAAAGCGAAAGAAAGGTGCTTTTCGCTGGAATGGCACCTGAAAATCCAACCCAAGACCATATCTAATTATGGCTAAACAGCCGATAGTAGATAAAAAGAGAAAAAAAAAAAAAAAAAAGGCTTTTTGCTAAAGAAACAATTAGTTAAACCATCTTACACATACACAATAAATATTATGATCTACCTACACATAGCACACATCGATCATTATGCATCATTCAAGTTATTAGTCTTTACCTATTTGGAAAAAAAAATCTAGTTGAGCTAAAATTTAAAGGAGATAAAACAAGGGAAAAAAATTCTGGGAAGCCCCTGTGTGCCATTTGTAGTAGTTAGTTAATAAGTATCATTATTGATACCTAATCTATGTGTAATGATAATGAATGACTAACTCCATTAATAAATATACCTAATCTACTTTTATAAAAGAAACAGAACATGAAATACTGATAAAGATTCTTAAATTGTGTTTGACGAATAAATAAATTCTCGTCTTAATTGTATGCATTCTGTTTACAAACAAACCCGTTTAAACATAAGATAAGAAGGTATTGAGCATCTTACATGGTTATCTATGAAGGAATCATCCAGAATCAGGCTGTAACACAAACAATGAAGCGTTGACTGGAACAGAACGGAGCGCGGCGCGGCCCGGCCATCTGAGACTTTAAGAGAAGCTTCTGGTGGGCCGTATACACAGACATGAGGAGACCGATGAATCAATACGCAATACTTGCATATGCTTTGTTTGTTTTAGCTTTAACTGCGCAATGAGGATCGCCGCGCCGGCGCGCAGACATCCTACATTATACAACTAAACTAGATGTAGGTCTATACAATACACAACAACAACATTGCGTTAGGTTAGTTGTTAAGTAGGTACATAGTAGGTATGCTATGCTAGACTTACCATCACCATAGCAGTCTTCTAACACGCCAGCAATAACTTCTGAGCTAAAATGATCCTCGAACATGCCTTTGAGCAACTCGAATTCTTGTCGATAAACACTATCAACTGAGAACTCTGAATCTTGATCTTCGGACTCCATTTTTGTATTATTTTCACCAATGATTTAGACAGGATTACAATAACTGACAAAGGTTTGGGATAAGACAATCTTTCTCCAAAACAACTTTCGACGCAAGCAATGTTTTATTTTGAACTTGCTCTCATTTCTTATTCTTTCTTTCTTCCGTGCAGAAGAACGAATGAGAATATGAATACTGCTAAATACTAGGCTGTGTTGCCTTTGCCTATTTAACGGATTTCCCGTCATATCTAACGGATTTGGATGTGTTGAAAACTGCAAAAATCTATACTAACGGCTGACGAAATAATTTTCTGGAAAAAATTATCCACATTCAGCCATAATATTCATACATTTTTCAAATTTTTAGTAGGCATTAAAAATGTTTACAGTCAAATTATTTTGTGTAAGTATAAGCAATTAGGTCGGTCAAAGGCAATAGGTGCATGTTTTGTATTTTATATACTCAGCAATGTGATTGTGGAATTTACCTGGCAAATAACCGGAATACAATTTAAGTTTATTATTCTCACTATATAGTAAACATCGGATATTAATAACTGAGCTGTACCTAAGTAATGTAAGAAAAGATGATGAATGCTAAATGAAATGCGTCCTGTACACGTACGTTCAGCCAATGCGTTGGGTCAATGCGCCAACGTGTGAACACTGTTTGCGGAGCGCGCCAAGATCCTTTTGCGTCCTGAACACATTAGCGAATGCGCTGGGCCAGTCAGTATGTTGGGACAACTGATCGGATTGCGTTCACACGTTGGCGTACGATCATTCCGCATTGACGCTTCAACCAAGATGGACGTGGAGTATCTTGCTTTGGTTCCATATAAATAAATAAATAAATAATGCTGGACAACTCACACAGCATTATCTAGCCCAATTGTAAGCAGAGCTTGTGTTACGGGTACTAGATAACTGATAAACATAATACAATACATTACATAGATATATATTTTTTATTATACATAGAAAACGACCAGAACACCCGGAACAAATATCTGAAGATCGTACACACAATTGTTCCGAGGCGGAAATCAAACCCGCAACCTCCTGCGTCGCAGGCGGACCTTCGTCCACCGCGCCACATCTATCGTTAAATCCTTAGAATAACTAGGCTTACAACCGCAGTAGGCGCACGCGAAGTGACGCAATTTCAAGTTAGCCTTTAAAGGCTACGTACATCGCTCGACACGTCAGTGCTCAAGGTCAAGACCTACTGGGAAGAGCTCCGTATTTTTTTTATAATAATGACTTATTGTGCAGTGAAAGGGTGTAACAACTCTTTTCATAATAATCAGAAACAATAGAAGATTCCATTTCACGGGTAAATACAACCTGGCATCTTATATTCTTGAGTAAAACATTGGTATAAGCACAAAAATAAATCGTAAACATAGCAGACGCCATTACATAAAAATGTTGCTAGCTATTAGAAAAATGATTTTCCCCCATAGGTACTTATTTGTTTAATCTATTTCTACATTACACTTGTAGGACTTTTATTTCAAAGATATAATTAGGGTTACCTCCTAACTTACCCGGATTTTTAAGTGAAATATGTACCTATGTTCTATTAAGCTTGGTATAAATAATCAAAAACTTTTGTTTTATTTTCACGGGCAAGGCAATACATTGTTACAGACTGTCCGGATGTTGATGTAGTCGGAGCGCTAAATATGAAAATTTCATTGGTTTCATTAGACGATGAACCCTAGTTTTATTAATGTCTTTATATTCGTTCTTAGATTTCCTTCTGATCTGACTTCAGTTCAGTTTTTTATTAATAAGAATATTCATATTGTTTTGATATTATGTCAAACAAAATAATACATACATAATGTAGGGTAACAAAAAAACAACATAACGAAATAACACGAAAAATAAAATAGACTGTTGCTTCCCGATTGGTTGAAAAACTTAGACGGAATTGCAAAGAAAAGTTTTACAAGCCAACTAAATCACTAAGATATGATTATGTTCTATACATTTTGAAGAAAATGACAAGCATATCACGAAAGATGGTTTATGCAAATTACGAGAGGGTGCTATCCCAACAAAGGTATGAAAATGTTTCGGCCATAATATTTATTTCTATCTATTTAACTAATTCGCTAACTCAACACTCCCCTGTATGTAAACACCCATAGAGTATATAATATTTACAGGAAGTTTTCTGTTAATGAAATATCATCTAACAGAAAAGTGATAAATATGATAATCATTTACTCCTTACAAAATGTTACAATTTCCCTACCTTATGGGGAAAATGTTAATAGCTTGCAACATTATTTGTGCACTTGTGTGCGTATCGGCTCTTGTAATGACGTGCCGCTTACGCACACATCGCTTGTTTTTTGGCTTCAACTTAGAGCGGAATGTTTTGTGAAATTATCACTCTATGTCTTATTACTCTGAGGTTAAATCCATATAATCGGATCATTTCGATTAATTTCTATGAAATTTAAAGTTTCGGCAGTTGTCCATTCCGTCATTGTAAATCTCATAAGCACGCAACACGACTGTCTCCGCTGACGACTAGAGACGAACTGAATAAGACGCCAACGTGTGAGCACTGTTTGCGGAACGCGCCATGATCCTATGATGTGTGCACGAAAAACCGACACTAGTCGGTTTGCGAGCCAACTTCCATTATGCGCCAAGTACGTTGGCCCAACGCATTGGCCCAACGTGTACAGGACGCATGTGTGCACGAAAAGCCGACACTCGTCGGTTTGCGAGCCAACGTTCGCCGCCAACTTCCAACATGTCTCTACACGTTGGCCCAACGCATTGGCCCAACGTGAACAGGTCGCAAAAGTTTGGTGATTGGAACACTGCAAAACGATGATCAGCCTTCGACTTCTGCATCTGCAACTTTTGCAATGGCAACAGAGCATTATATTATGACACTGAGAGATTGATAGATAAATAGAAAATACTTCATTGTACTTTAAATAGGAAACTATGTAAGTTTCCTATTTAACTTACAGTAAAACTTAAAAATGTATTACAATTTGCAATTGAAAGATATTTAAGTAGATTTTTTTGACGAAAATTGAAGGGTAATAATATACTTAAACAAATAAATAATTTATTCAAAAATATTTTAGGACTAAAGAATAACAAAGAAGTACAGTTCCACCGTAGGTACACAAGATTACTGTACTTCTTTGTTATTCTTTAGTCCTGCGTACATTACTTAAATTCTGATGAAAATAACAATGCGAGTGCCTGAACCTGAATAAATAGAAAATACTTCATTGCACTTTAAATAGGAAACTATGTAGCTACTTATAGTAAATCTTAAATATTTATTACATTTTGCAAATGAAAGGTATGTAGATTTTTTTGACGAAGATTGAAGGGTAAAATAAAAATAAATGATTAATTTATGTAAGTATTCAAAAATATCTTGGGACTAAAGAGTAGGTAACAAAAAAGTACATTACCTAAATTCTGATTGAAATAACAATGGGATTGTCTGAACTAGGTGAAAACCTTTTTTTCAGGCTGAAAGAGTGCTAACAACTAATAAAATATCCAATTGGAACTTGCTTATTATTACAAAGCGACGAAAATGCATACTTTGATTGCGATGATAATTTATCATCTGGATTGACGCAATTCTGCGAAATTTTATTTCTTTTATTTGGTCACACTGGCGCATGGCGATATGGTTTTACAACTGACGGTGACGGACGTCTCACGTCTGTCTGACAGTCTGACATTTCCATCCATTCCATCAAATCTCAAATTGGGGCTACCTACCATGCTACTATGCTACCTATTTATTTATTTAATACAGCTGTCGTACAGTATAATATAATTAATTTCATTTCATAGACGAACCAATTAATAAACTTGTATTGTATAATTTGATCGTATTTTGATAAGGTATATCTTTATCAAAATTTAATATATCTAATCTACAAATCGCTGTCTTACACCGCATCATCAGGAAAGCTTGCTACAATGGGTGACAATTTTCAAAACAAAACCATGGCATCGGTGATGATGGACTATGAGTTCAAAGTAAAAACGCAAAACGAGCGATCTAAGGTAGAAGATTTGTTTGATTTTGAAGGCTGTAAAGTGGGCAGAGGAACTTACGGACATGTTTACAAAGCTAGGAGAAAAGACGGCTCTGATACGAAAGACTATGCCTTGAAACAGATTGAAGGTACTGGCCTGTCCATGTCGGCTTGTAGAGAAATTGCTGTGAGTATAATTTATACAGTCTCCTAATACTTATCCTGTAGCTAGCTACTCTGGTACTTGCAGTTCTCATGAAGCACAGTTATTCTCTGTTATTTTCGCTACAGTGCCCTCCGTCTTGAAACACTTGAAACTCTGGGCAGTAAATGCTAGGCTCATAAATGAATTTTACCACCATCATTACATTAACTATCAAATCAATGTTTTATTCCAGTTACTCCGTGAGTTGAAGCATCCAAATGTCATCAACTTAATCCGAGTATTCCTATCCCATAATGATCGTAAAGTATGGCTACTGTTCGACTACGCTGAACATGATCTATGGCACATCATTAAGTTCCATCGAGCTGCAAAAGCAAATAAAAAGTCTGTTATGGTGCCAAAGGGTATGGTGAAGAGCTTGCTTTATCAGATACTGGATGGGATACACTATTTACATTCTAATTGGGTTCTACATAGAGATTTGGTAAGTAAAATTTTTTTTATAATAAGCCATGAAGGTGCTTATCAGGGGAGGCCTATTTCCAGCATTGTAACAGCTTTGACTGCATTTTAGTAAGATGTTCCACTCCACACAAAATATTCCCCTCCACACAAATACATTGAAGAAATATACATCAACTAAAAATTTTCCTGTTGATTAAAAATATTTACTAAAGTGCTTACCTATACTAGAATCCAATTTAAGAAGAATAACTATCCAGCCATACCATTGAAAAAAAGTTTGTTTTTTCCTAAAACTTATTACCTAATTGCTGACAAAACATAATAATGAATAAATCTAAACTTGAGATGTAAAAAAATCATCAAAATCGGTTCACCCAGTCGATAGCTCTGAGGTAACAAACAGTCGAATTGAGAACCTCCTCCTTTTTTGAAATCAGATGCAAAAATGTTATAAAGAACAAGTTTTTCAGAAACCAGCCAACATCCTAGTAATGGGAGAGGGTCCGGAAAGAGGCCGGGTGAAGATAGCTGACATGGGCTTTGCAAGACTGTTCAATGCACCCTTGAAACCTCTTGCTGATCTGGATCCTGTTGTAGTCACTTTCTGGTACAGAGCTCCAGAACTGCTGCTTGGTGCTAGGCATTATACAAAAGCTATTGGTGAGTTTATAGTTTGAAGGGGGCTCAAAAGAAAGATTTTCATTGTAAGAGTTCAATTCAATTCATTTATACCACTGTAGGTGAATGTTCATACACTTGATGTTGTTTAATCTACTTTACAATATTATACATATTACTTATATCTATTAATTTATGTATATTATCTGTTACAAAAGTTTTTTGTGTAGGAAGGAAACACCATGAGGCATTGTATGGAGATGAAGAGATAAACAAAAAAAAACAGACAAAACAGTGACTCCTATATTAGCACATAAAATTAACAAAAGAATGGCTGTAAAGAGGCCTAGAATTAATAATAATGTCAAAAATTACAATAATAATAGTATATACATGTCTGAGATTCTATCTGTATCAAGGCTTAAGTTTCTTACTTGCTAACTTGGTACTTTCAGTTCAGGCCTAAGATTAGTTTTTTATCTCTTTTAAAATATCTATCCATGTAGTTTAATGTATGAAGTATATCAGTTATCTGGTACCCTTACACAAGCTTTGCTTAGCTTGGGCCGTGTGGATTATCCAAGCATTATTTATTTTCAGATATCTGGGCAATAGGGTGCATATTCGCCGAGCTTCTCACCTCAGAGCCAATATTCCACTGCAGGCAGGAGGACATTAAGACCAGCAATCCATACCACCATGATCAGTTAGACAGGATCTTCAATGTCATGGGCTTCCCGTTGGAGAAAGACTGGGAAGATATAAGGAAAATGCCGGAACATGCTACTTTGGTGAAGGATTTCAAAAGATCAAAGTAAGTTACTGTGACCTTAGGAGCACTGATGCAAATTGTAGTTTTCATCTAGGCAAGCACCTGCTTAACTTGGATGAGCTTATAAACAATGTTGGATCGCAAATTGGAATATAAATAATGGGGCTAGATGATGCTGTGTGGATTGCCACACAGCATCATCTAGCCCCAAGCTAAGCAGAGCTTATGTTATGGGTACTAGATGACTGATATACCTAATACAATATATTTTATAGATAGATATTGTATTATACATAGATAACTTCCAGAGCACCCGAAACGAATATCTGCGTATCGTACACACAATTGTCCCGAGGCGGGAATCGAACCCGCAACTTCCTGCTTCACAGGCGGACCTTCGCCCACCGCGCCACAGAAGTCGTCAATAAAATAAAAGGTGCCGAGTGCAGCAAGGATCTAAAATAAATGAGGCAAGGAGAGCATACAATGGTGGAAGTCCTTCCACATCCAAAAAACGAATAGAAAAACGCGTGAGTGCATCACAAATATTTCACCAGTAACGCCATTGTGGCCTGTTGCAGCTTTGGATCGCGATGAGTGAAAGGATAAAAAAGGGAAGCCTTTTTCCTGCATTGGGACAATAATCATCATCAGCCTATGTTAGTTGACTGCTGGACATAGGCCTCCCCCAAAGAGCGCCATAACGCCCTTTCTTCAGCTTGATGCATCCAGCATCTGCCCACAGTCCTTCGCAGGTTGTCATCCCACCTGGCCGGAGGGCGTGTTTGCCGAGTCGCGGTCTCCACTCAAGAACACGTTTGCCCCAGCGGTTCTACGTGAGATATGGCTGGCCCACTGCCACTTCAGCTTGCTAAATTCTTAGAGCTATGTCGATAACTTTGGTTCTGTAGGACAATAATGGCTAAAAATATAATAATAATAAATATCGCATCCTTTACAGCTACCAGAACTGCTCCCTAAACAAGTACATGGACCGGCATAAGATCAAACCGGACAGCAAAGCGTTCAGCTTACTCCAGAGGCTACTTCTCATGGACCCCAATAAGAGAATAACATCAGAGCAGGCTATGCAGGATCCTTACTTCTCTGAAGATCCCTTACCCACTCAGGTATTATATGTACTTTATTAGTGTACGGAATTATCATCATCAGCCTATATTAGTCCACTGGACATGGTCGCTGGACATAGGCCTCCCCCAATGAGCGATTAATAAATAGAAATAAATAAATCATGTTGGACAATCCACAAAGCATCATCTTTAGTTTCTGTCGCATGCGTTGTTCAAGGTTATTTCTATCCCATGGGCACTGATTTATGAGATAAAAATTAGGTTATGTTTTATTCAAGAACTACCTGTGTACAAAATTTCAGCCCGATCCGTTCAGTGGTTTTGGCGTGAAGTAGTAACAAATATGCATTCATCTAAACATCAAAAAATCTAAACTTTTGTGTGATAGGTAAAATAGGTACTTTACTTAAATTACCTTACGGTACCTTGAATTGGAGTCGTCTGCTTTGTTCTCTACACCAAAATACAATGGTATTTTGGGGGGTCCCTCCCCCCACATTTACAAACGAATCAATCTACGTCCATGATAAACGCTTATAGGGTTGTGATTTGGCGAGTAGTTTTGGCGTGAAGAGTTAACACGTCGATTGCTGAAATCACACCGTATGTGTTTTCTACAAGTGACTAATATGCGTAAATCCACACTAGCGCAGTGGCTGAGAAAATGCAGATCTGTGTGACTCAGCACAGCCGTAATATGTTTTTCGAACGAAACGCATGTGCGGCGCAACACGTGTGTGCGGAGTGGCAGCGCGAATGGCTTAGATTAAAAAAAGGATCGCAGTCGAAGTGTCCAACATCCCAAATTTTCGCATTTATAATATTAGTGTTATTGTGTATTTACAGGATGTTTTCGCCGGTTGTCCCATCCCCTATCCGAAGAGAGAGTTCTTGACCGATGACGATCAGGAAGATAAGAGCGAGTCCAAAGCGAGGCAGAACCAACAGCAACAGCAGCAAAATAATGTAAGATAACTTACATAATCATAATGCTGGACAATTATTCACAAAGAATCATTATAGCTCCGAACTCGAACACAGCCGCGAGGTCGCTTGTCTCTCGATATTTAATAGGATACATTTCGGAGAATGCTCACAGGAATTCCAGACCTGATTCTAGTCACACCAGATTAAGCAGACGCACAGCGCATTACCACCCCTAAATGGTGGATTTACAGTCTACTCGCACTAAGCGGTTTTCTTCCACCTTCATCATTCGTACCGCTGGGGATTTTTCTATATATATTTATATATAATATATATATATATATATAAGGCTCCGAAACTACTGGACCGATTTGAAAAATTCTTTCACCGTTGGGAAGGTACACTATCCCCGGTGAACATAGGCTATATTATATTTTCAAAAAAGTTAGGGATCCGTACTAAAACCGTACGAAGCCGGGAAGGTCCGCTAGTAATAAATATTTTGACTTTAACGACAAAAGTAGTGAAATAAAAAAGTCCAATGCTCAGTCCTGAAATGTATTTATAACATTATAAAATATTTTATGACAACTTAAAATATTATTTCTTCTTATCACTTACTATAATATATTGAAGCCTAGGGTCTGACTTGGCTAGTTTTCATATAAAATAAATACTTTTTTTTATTATTTGTTTTTACTTATAACTGTGCAGAAGTTCAGCCCGATCCGTTCAGTAGTTTTTGCGTAAAGAAACAACCAACATACATGCATCCTTCCACACAAACTTTCGCATTTTATAATAATAGTGATTAGTGAAAATAACTAACAATTTTACTAAAATTTTCAGACGCAGCAAAACCAAGTTCAGAATCAAAACCACGACCACGCAGCGAATAATGCCAAGCGAATGAGAATGCAAGGTACAGTATCTTTTATTATTCATAGCTGTGTCCCGCGGCTTTGAACGCGTGGAAATCTATGTGTCGAATGGTTTATAAACCTTCCTCTTGAATCACTCTCTCTATTAAAAAAAACCGCATCAAAATCCGTTGCGTAGTTTGAAAGATCCGTCCCTATGTATATAGGGACGGACAGACTGCGGGAAGCGACTTTGTTTTATACTATGTTGTGGTGATGCATCGACATAATGCTGGAAGTACATAGTCGTGTGATACCCCGGCACAGGCCGAGCACGAGTGTGCACATGGTGCGTTGTCTTGCCTCGGGACCCTTGTAGGTAGTCTCGTCTCGGCCACGGATCTGGAGGAGTATTTTTAATTCATTCGATTCAAATTCAAAACTCAAAAAATGCAATCAAATCATGGTAAATATCCCGTTATTAATGACTTTGTGTTAATAACCATGGTAGCGACACCCTGGGTCCCGGAAGGAAGCCGCATGCGAGATCGGCCAAGAAAGCGCTGGCGAGATGACCTTAACGCCTTCCTCAGTGATTGGTGGGAGATCGTGCGTGACCGCACTGAGTGGAAAGATTTGGGGGAGGCCTTTGCCCAGCAGTGGGACGAATCAGGCTAAATAAAAAATAAAAAAAACCATGATAGATTAAAAAAAAATTGTCAATCTAATCATGATAAATATCCCGTTATAAAAGACTTTTGTGTTAATAATCGTTATAGTTTCAAAAGTTTTATACATTCGATTCGTTCCCGAATCGGGTGCCCCGTTGAGAGGACAAGCGCGCGAGACATTCGACGAGACGTCTTGGTGAGAATGTACTGCTGGCATATAAGTAGGAACAGTCAGCCCACGAAACGTCTGCGACGCGACGTGGGAAGCGTGCGTGCACACTTGTCTTGTCTGTACGCAACGTCAGTTAGTGTCAAATGTTTCTGGGATTTGGGGTAAGGGTAGGGTTTAAGGTGAAATGAGTCTCAAAACCCACGTTTTGACTTAACGGAAAATCAATTTTAAGGGAACTAAACACCTATTTTTCGAATATATTTTGATGAGGATCAAAAGTTTAGGATATTAGTTAGTAAGTTTTGGGAGTCGAAACACGATTGACTAAACTTGACTAGATAGAAAAAAATGGCAAAGTTTCCTCTAAATCTTCATTTTTACAGAGATATCTCTACGGAAAAACCAGTTTATTTGCTAGTTATTTAATATTATTGTAATTAAATTTCTTCTACGTGTTCCCTAATAAATACTTTAGAAAATTATGGTCTTAGTTTTTTGAGAAACAGTATTATTTTAGAGCAATAACAAATTTAAAAATAAAAACCAGTGAAATTGCGCGCGGGCCGGTCATTCTTACGCTCTTGCCTCCCTTTCTCGCCTTCCCCGCGCGGCGTTCGTTCGTCCTTGTCTCGAAAAAGCGAACTCATTTCGCCTTAAGGGCGATTCCAATATCGTCTCCTAAGCCGAGAGATGAATAAGAGATGAACATGCTAGTGGTTTCTTTTTCACTTCTTCCACTAGTGGACAAAAAATTTTAGTGAACATTAAAATATATTTTTTTGATAATAATTTCATGTATAAAATATGACTTGTTTAAGTGCTTATTTTGTAAGCCTAAAGAAAAAAATGATTTTTTACTTTACTTTTACTTTACCGACCTAAAGAGTGGTGGTGCAAAGTCTAAGCCGGCACCATAAGGCGTTCAAGTTTTGGTCAGCAATGAGCGTTCAGCTAGAGAGTATCAAATAACATTGATTCATTAATATTATTTACATTTATTTCTTGGTATCTGGGTCTTGTACACATTACTGGCTTGCCTCGTGCGGGGGCCGCCAGTAATGTGTACTTATCTAATGGCTAATAAATCATTTTGTATTTTTTCCAGGACCGAATCAAGGCAACAACCAGCAAGGCGGGCAAGAGTTCCATCAACAGCAACAGATGATGTTTGGCGGCCAACAGCAAGGTCAGTCGCAGCAACAAGGCAATTTCCAGCAAAGGTTTTGATTTACTATAACTTTTACAGTATTGTAAACCGTAATGAGATAGATGTCCAAATCCAACTGTATTTTAGACCTTATGGTTTTTAAATAAGGGCATGCATACTTAAATTATCAGCAAGGCAGGTCAAGACATTTATAAAACTGTATTTAAGGCCTTTTGATTCTTAAAAATATGGCACAGCAATTACTAGAAAATATTTACTTATTTTTTACTGCACAAGATATTGGCATAATATTCGATCTCTTACCCCATATTCGAATGAGAATCACTATTGGAACACTGATTCCTGTATTCAGGTTTAAAACTAAGTAGATCTGTAATTCGATCTTTAATCAAAGCCCTGAATGCAGTTCTTTTTTAATCCAACGCTCATTTAATACTCCACAGAATATGCAATTTAATTCAAATATTACTCTTTGAAAATGCAGTAATTGCTACCTATTACCCATAAAAAAGTACAATTCTAAGCTTGCGGAAAAATAATTATTACGAACAGCTATTTTATGAAACTCGATAATATAAATGGAAAACGCTCGAACAAACTGTTCGGGTGTAAATTTACTAAATACCAGCGCATAATTTTGATGCAATAAGTGAAAGAAAAAACTAGAATTCTCTGCATTTACTTACGTTTCGCATTCATGTTTCAAATACCTTTGCAATTAATCAATAAGTACATAACTATAGCAAATCTTTATTCTGATATTTTAATATTTATGTATGTTCCTATCAGACTGACTGAAATATTTTTTTAAATGTAAAACTATGTATGTAATTAATTTACTGTATTTATAGAAAATAGTATTTAAGTATAAATCTTTGTAAGTGCATATAAATAAGAATGTAAAATAAATCAATGACGTATATCAGTATATTTCAATCGTTTTATTCTTATTATTTAATGTATTTACAAAAAATAGAAACAGCTTTTTATCAGCGAATTATTATCATCACCGAAGACAAAATTCTCTGAATTTAAATTCATAATGTAAAATCGTATACATATATAATAATAATCGTTCATTTCAGGCACATACTTAATGCAAAATTAAGGACCCATATCATAGAAAATAAATTTAAACAAAAATACACAATAAATTAAATAGAAACACATAACATTTTTAATACAGAGACTGTAAATACTTAGTCAGTACCCTGAGCAAAATGCTACAGGGCCGTCATTTCTTGTTACCGCCCAGGTGGACGGATATCCAGTGCTGGAATATTGGATTATTGTATACCGTGTCAGAGATAGCCCTTAGTATACTATTACCTGAGCGACTTAGCCTAACCAGAATGACGCCACCCGAGATCGGACATATATAACATAAACATATAAATAAAATAAAATAAATAATGCTGGACAATCCACGCAGCATTATCTAGCCCTATGGTAAGCAAAGCTTGTGTTATGGGTACTAGATAACTGATATACATAATACAATACGTTACATAGATAGATATTTTTTATTATACATAGAAAACGACCAGAACACCCGGAACAAATATCTGCAGATCGTACACACATTTGTTCCGAGGCGGGAATCTAACCCGCAACCTCCTGCGTCGCAGGCGGACCTTCGCCCACCGCGCCACATCGGTCTTCAAACAATATATAATATATAATATTTAACATGCTAAATATTCAAGACTTTAGTGTATAACCATGATACGTTTATAATAATGCTTATGGTAAGAAAAGTTATTTTAAAAAGGTTCTGAATTTTCCAAAATACACGGTTTTTGCTTGAATGAAGGTACATATACCTCATCAGACAGTAATATTTTAAACACGGTTGTTATAGAATATAGTTCTTCCAACATAAGTAAGGTTCGTATTTAACCCGCTAAGGTACATCCGTAATCAATTCGTCAAACTACAATAGTTTTATGGTAAATCTTACAACGACTACCTAATACGGTTACCAACACAATACGAGCAGGCGACACAGATGCTTACTATAGGCATAAAAATATAACTAATATAAACGATTATCGTAAAATATAAAAAAATGGGTAATAGCTCTCAATTACAAAGTCTCAAAAATACTATAGGTGGGTTAGACGATGATTGACAATGGAACTCATGGTACGAGCGGAACTACGCGACACGACGCGACCAGTTATTCTTTGTATGAAATCGCACGATTTAGAACCCACTACGCGTTAGTGGATGTGGAACTGCTTGGCTTTTTTGGTGAGTTGGTCTAATTTTACGAGCAGACGCCGCGCCGCGCATTTCCACTGCAGTGACGCGTAGTGTTTGTACCTTTACACTACTTATTGTGTTCTCTAAGATCAAATCTGACGTGGAAAATAAATCTAACTGAAAATATCTACCTTTCTAAACTAAAGAAAGCCTGTTGATAATGATGTAGTACCTACCTACTTTTTTTTACACTGAATGCAAATGATTTAACGTTATACAGGATAAAGGTAATTAGTTATATAGATACAGTAAATATTAGGGCACTGTAACAACTATTACCTACATAGTAATAGGGTCGTGGTTTACCCGTTTTCATTCATAATGAATTCAACAAATTCGATATTTTTTTATAGTAAAACACCCTTTCAATGTAACTCAATAACTTGATTAGGAAAATCCAAGTCATTTCATTGTTATAGTCCGTCCCAAATACAGAGCGAATATAGGTCATTTTAGCTGAGCCAGTTTATGGCATTACCTCCTATGATGAATACCAATAAAGCGCTTATCGAATTATTCCCATCTGTTTCCCTAGACACGACTTTTGTGAATAAAAAGTTCAATCTGTCCCCCTTTTTGCTACGGTAGGACAGATGAAACTTTTATTAATTGAAAATGTTCTATCTGTCTCATGTTAGTGGCGAGGGGAAAGATAGAGCCTTGGACATAGTCTCAAGATATGATATAAGAAGTTCGATAATTAACCAATTTTTGCTCGCATTTTCAATGGACTATATAAAAGTAAGTTTGAATACATCCTAATTAACATTTGAAAGCACTTCAATCACAGTGTCAGGGTCAGTGTCCACCGAATACTCGTTCTTCTGAAGCTCGTCCCGTCTCAGCTTACTCTTGGAGTCTATGAGACGGATCCGTGTGCGAAGTTTACTGCAACTTCCGTCGATTACTTTCTCGAAAGCTGGAAAAGAATGAAGGGTTTTAATCCTTGTCAAATTTCATTCAGATGCCTTCAGACGCTAAGGCGTGAAAAGGTAACAGACGACGGACATGGAGGTTTAAAACTAGAATCTTGCGGTAATATGAAGATAGTAATCAGTTTTATACTAAAATTGTGTTCTTTTTATATTAAACAGCTTTTTTTTTAATATAAAACCAAAACTGATGTAATTATGAGACTTGAAACCTGCCAAGGGGGTCAGCTAACGATGAACGCCAATGTACGTACTTACGAGTATGTAGCCGATTTTTAGTAAAAAGTATAAATACAAAACTAAACGCAAAAAACCGGACCATAAAGATTAATGACTGTCGGTTTTGTGTGCGTTATTAGATTTATTCGTTTTGTAAGAGCGCGGTAACGATGCAACCGGTACGCACTTGCTAAACCAGATTAAAATTCAATAGCGTGCTCAATTATTGGTTTATATGATAGGTAGTAAATTATGTGATCCATATATCAATTATAGACACGAAATAGTCGTGACCTGACCGTGTCTTAATCCGTTCACTGCCTATCCTCTGCGGTGCAACCCGACGGAGTACCGCGTAGGGACCCGCTGCTGGACAGCTGGACTCGTGCGTCATGGGCAATTGAAGTGTTAGTAAGTATAGCAAATATAAAGCCCGGCCTGCCCAGCCTTCTTTCGTGTCGCACCGCAGTGGCATGCTGGTTTACAGACATGTGCATCCTTGCCAATGAAAGTATTAATTGTTGTATGTAAGTAATTGCAATAAGCCTGTTACGTCCGATAGGTGGCAATAATGCTGCCCTAGATCCTTCAATAATTCAATATTAAATTCGGTAACACAGTTGAAGGTAGGACATTTTCAATTGGCTTTTTATGTACAAGAAACAAAGCTTACAACGAATACTACAAGATAAAAAATCGTAAGCTACGGCTAGATTATAAATACTTAAATATTCCTCTGTAGTATTATACTATTAAACCCACCTAGCAAGTTGCTCTCATGGAAATGACATCTCTTGGAATGCGATCTAAATATTAGAAATCTACTACAAAGGTGTGGTTAAACCCTTCCTTTTAAGCTTTACGCAATATTCCTTCAACCTCGTATAAACGTTAGAGAGCGTGCTATTGCATAATTTGTGTACAGCTCCTTATTCGTTTAGTTATTATTTCAGCTGTTTTATATAAACTGTTGCTTGCCTGCATAGGATTACGAATAACGATTTTTTTGTTTTAATTAACTTTCTTCTAAATCTAAAGCTGATTATTCGATGATGACTCATTATAACAAGGCTTATTGAAATTCTCGACTTTATATGGAACTAGCTGCGCCCCGCGGCTTCGCCCCCGTGGAAATCGATTTGTCAAATGGTTTTTTTTAATATCCTATGTTAGACTCCTGGTTCTAACCTACCTTCTCACCAATTTTCAGTCAAATCGGTCAAGCCGTTATCGAGTTATTATATTATTAAGTGTTGTAACAAACACGACTTTCTTTTATATATATAGATTTGTTGTATTTTGAGGACGGCTTTTTCGCACTTTCATAGTGAAATCTTTTGTTAGCCGTGTGATCGATATGTTATAACTTTTAAATACCCCACATGACAAGGAAGCTCTTGCCATCTTGTTGTTAGAAAAAGAAAATGCAAAAAAAGGGCCTTCAAGTACTTCATACTCGTAGTTATTTTATTCAAGAATCAAGGTCAAAAATACTATCTATTCTGTCTGAAGATTTCACGGGGACACTTTGTTGTCAGAAGACTAAAATTATTTTTTGCATAAGTAAAGGCTCTGAAATCTACTCACGTTCGTCCCTGTAAGAGTTATGGCACGCCATATGGCAGACCGACGGGAATCCTCTCAATGTCTTCGGATCTATCGTGACATGCGACAGTGGAGCTGCACAGATGGGATCCCTCACTTTCCTGCATCCGTCCAGGCACCGATCGTAGTTATTTTTCTTTGGCTTGCTAGTCCTACGAGTCGTCGGACGTTTTGTTTTCTTGGTCACCGGTCTCTTGGTTGTTGTCGCAGGGTTTATATTCACGTTGGTTATGCTACCCAACGGTGCTACCACGCGTATTTTAAGCGGGAATCCAATTCCGGTCCCCTTTTTATTCAATCCACTTGACAGCGGAACAGTTGTAGATACCCGACACAATGAGTATTTGACACAATCGCGTTGATTCGATATACCGTAATTGGAAGATGACGTGACTTTTACACTGGAGGTTGACATCGTGGATGTTTTGTTCGTGGGTTTTGTTGATGAGAATGGAGGCATAGGAGAAGTTGTGGATATAGTTGTTGAAAACTCTGTGCGCGGGAAATTTACCGTGGAAGGTGTAGATTGTCGGATGGTAACTTCAGGAGAAGGTGGGAAAGTTTGGTAGGATTGAGGTGCTTGTTGGTAGATCAAGATGTAGTTAGAGTTAGGAGTCCGGAACGTTGGTGAAGAGGGATTTGTAGGATAAGATGATGCTGTGCTAAAAGTGGTCGGTGGTGTCGAACTAAAAGTTTGTGGTGGAGTGCTGTAAGTTGTAAATGGCGTGGTGCTCAACGGGGTTGATGGAGTAGTGCTTAATAGAGTAGGTGGTGTTGTGCTAAAAGGTGTGTAGGGTGTAGTAGTAAAAGTTGTTGGTGGTGTGGTACTATAAGTTGTAGGTGGTGAACTATAAATAGGTGATTGTGTCTGTGGCGGTTGATAGACTGTGGTTTGCATTTGAGGTTGGGTGTAAGTTGTCTTTTGCGGTTCGAAAAGACTTGTCAAAGGCAACCCTGATGTGTAGGTTTGCTTCGGTTCCAGTGGTTGGACGTCTTCGGGTCTGAACGACGCCACTTGAGCTACTTGTTTCAATTCAAACCCTGGTTGAGTATTTGGGATTGTTTGAATAAACGGCACAATTGAGCCATACTTCTGCTGTCCGTCATCTATTGTTTTTAAAGGATCGATCTGTGTTAGATGTACCTTGTACAGAGCTCCAGCGGGCATAGCAACCGTTGGAAAAGTTTGACTCAACGTTGTTTCTGATCGCGTTATCGGTAGCGGAGATGACGAGTATACGGGGTCATCAGGAACGCTGCTGAATTGGTTTACGACTATGGGCTTTTCAGATGAGAAAGAAGGTTCTGTGGTAAATAGTTCTGATATCGGCTTGGGTTGGAATCCGTCGCTGGCGGAGTACCATTGTGGTGCGAATTGCTCAGCTGGACATAGTTGTAACACTGGAAAGAACGAAAAAATGCAAAGTTAATACACGGAAAGTAAAGTTAATTTTCCATATTATAAGAGAAGGTATGATACACGACCCATTGGGTAAATAGATAACAATCAAGGTTTGATTCCTAAAAAGGAATGAGCACACAACGCAAGCATCGTTTTTTTCACCAATTATTTATAACGTAAATTGCTTCGCAAAACTTGTAAACCTTATTTCAAGAGCCACTTTTTGTGATGGTGCAACGCGCAGGTTCAACAACGGGGTATGTATATTTATAGTGTAGAGCTGTTTTAGCCTTAAAAATATACCTTTGGACGAGACTTACTTTGCCAAACCATTAATAAGTAGGTATATTTAATATAAATATGGCTCCTCTAATGAGCAGCATAGACCCAACGTGCCGCTTCCACCTCTGCCTGCAATCTTTCGCAGGTCGTCATCCCACCTGGCCGGAGGGCGTCCTACACTTCGTTAAATCCAAACAATCAGTATGTATCAAAAAGTGACACAATATATCGTTAATAAATGAAAGTACATCTCTCCATCTCGCTTACGTAGAGCTCATGGCTACAATCAATGACTACCATGCTCTAATAAGCAACCACATAATGATTGAGTCAGGCTTTCACATTGATATGGATTAGTAATAGTCAGAATTGTAACTGCTGCCTTTTATTTTGGACGTTTTATAATCTTGAAATTGTTTAATGCAAAATTGTCTTGTCATGGTCAATATGGTCATTCATCAGCACATATTAGTTCACTGCTATAGGCCTGGAGTCCCTTGTGAAGCTGCATAATCCTATAATTAATTTCGGACGTCGAACCCACTATTTGTATCGGTGTTTCTACTTCTCGAATAAACCTTCAATAACTATTATACTCCCTGCCACAAAAACTCTTTCTTTGTACGCACATACATATGTACATATATTCCTACAATATGGATTTTTTCAGGCTAAATGGCATACAGAATCTGGTAAATACGAGTAAGTTTTTCTTTGCAGATTAAATCTATAATAAATAGAATCTAATTCGTTTACTATATTTTGTGTGTTCTAGGTTTGATAGGCTTAAATGATTAATGTTGTATATCTATTGAGCAATGTTATCTACGTTTTGTTTTAAATGTAAGTTTGACGTTTGCTTGTCTGTTTTTTTAATTTATTTTTTTACTGCTACTTATTATTTACTTTTTAGTCGTTAAGGACACATAACATTATTGCTACCCATAAGCGGCGCAAACTGTTAGACTTAAGTTACCCAGAAGGTCTAACAATTGACCTACTGTTGAATAAGCTGTTTTGTCCAAAAACATATTTTTTTTAATAATCTGATACGACGGTACGGTGATTGTTTAAAATCAATCATATAAGAGTGTTCGCATGTCAGACATTAATTATCAAGAAGAACTCGTACCTATGATTTAATATTTGTTATGTGTGATGTACTTGTCGGAAATAGTATTGTTTCCTGTAAAAAAAAAACAATTATTTTATGTAGTTTTCGTTCATTACTATGAAATACCGAATACCGATAACCGTTGGGGAGTAAAGGTTCTCGAGTAGCGACCGCGATGCAATGCGAAACGGAGTGTGGGAAGACCTTCCACTCGATGGACCGACGACAATGTAACGGTCGCAGGTCGCAGGGAGTCGATGGATGGAGACGGCTCAAGACCGATATTCGAGGCGATTCGTTTGGGGAGGCCTATGTTCGTTCAGCAGTGGACGTGAACGGGCTGATGATGATAAATGTGAAATATAAACTTTGTAGGTGTAGTAATCTGTGCGTTGTGTGTGCCGAAATGCAAATAATGAAATTATAGCTCATATAAGGATGACAAATATTTAGTTACAATAAAAAAATATCTGTATTTATGTATTGTATTAAAAACCATAACACAAACTCTGCTTATCTTGGAGCTAGATGATGATGTGTTGAATGTCCTGTGTTATTTATTTATTTAATTCCGCAAATTGCATTTTGTTCTCATCTTTTCAGAGAAGTTTTTACGCGAAAGTGTTACGAAATATTTTTTCATCCTGATATTGTGCAATGGATTTCCGCAAAGTAACGCCTGAATCATTATTAAAACGATAGTTACCTCTTAAATACTATTATAATAGAAAATAATATGATGGCTTACGAACAAATATCGTAAATGTCTTCGCTAAATGAGAAATTCTTGTTGTGTTATTGTGTGTATTCCATGTGCACAAGACATTCCAGGAAATTCACTTTCACTTTAATGTTACCATAAACTCAGAAATGTAGAGAATGCAATTTGATTTCCATCACTAAACCTCGACAGTTTATTGAGAGCCTTTGCCCAAAAGTGGGACGAAATAGGCTAAGTAAAATATATTTTTTATAAAGATTTGTAAAACTATTGGCCGCCAATTCCATTGCCTCTCCATTAGTTTAATAATTTACTTAATGTTCTTGTAAGGGGATGAAATAAAGAATTAATTATCTAAAAATTAAAGACACATTTAACGACACCGCACACGATGGGATATCATGACAAAAATATAAAGTGTTCTTAGGGTTCAATCTCACAAGGGTGAGATTGAACCATAAGAACGGACAAGGGCTCGAGAATTGGGACGTCGTAAAACATACTATTATGAAAAGTAGAGCAATAGGTGGATCATCCAAATAGACTGATTTTAGATAATCCACCTATTGCTCTACTTGTCGTAAACCTAAACCTACTTTGTAAAATGCAGGACGATGCAGCTATTTTCACTTCACGTCGCGTCAGTTGCTTAACGATGCGTTTTATCGGTGGAAGTTACAGAAATCCTCAGTTTTTAACCCAGGCCAATCAGGTTATAGGTAGGTTTTTTGTAGGTATTGCTTAGATTGGCATTGCGTTTTAAGTAGGATGTTAGTAATTGTTCTTGGGCGCCTTATTTTGTATTCTATGACAACTATATTTTCGGTTGCAAATGTATTTTGCAAAGAACCTTGTAGCCTGCGTTCGTATATTGTAATTGAATATCAGGCATAATGTAATTGAATATTAATTCCGCTCGCTCCTGAGAATCTTAACAAGATAGACTGGTGGAAAAAGGAGCCGAAATGATTTTCTTTTAAGGTACGGTACCCTAAAAACATTACTTACTTATCCAAAAGCACGTCTCAACAATCTCAATCTCAATTTAAGGTATTCCTTGAAACCTACATACACATAAGCGTAACAATTCCTCTTGACCTATGCTAATCAGGCAGTAGTCATGGCGGTGTCTCCAAGATATGAGTAAATATGTGTCTTCTCGATCTTCGTCGGTCACATCGTCACGTACCATCGGGTAAGACTGGTCAAAAGAAAGTATTTTCTAGAAAAACGTCACATATACCTTTACATAACCTTATCATCCATTGTCCGTGGGATGTCTGTGTTTGATACCTATCAAAAGGCTTTACAGGAATGGATATTATAAAACTTAATCACCAAGACACATTACAATAAGCCTGATGTTTCCCACTGCTGGGCAAAGGCCTCTTGGTCCCAAAATAAGCAGAGCTTGTGTTATGCGTACCAGATGACTCTAATACGTAGTAGGTCAGTCCTTTAAACTCAGACCTGCAGATCAAACAAAGGTGACTTTTCAGTCATCCGGACCTGACACAAACATGACTAAAACTTTTGAAAAAGTCACTTATAACGGGATTTATTTACTATGATTTTATATTTGATTTTTGAGTTTTCCAATATTTCGGCACAGTTTCATGTGCCAAGATCACGGAATTACTATTATTCCGTGATCATGGCGAATGATATATTATATAGGGATATTTACATGTTTCATGCGCCATGGCATGAAACTTGCAAATATCCCGTTATAAGTGACTTTTGTAAAAACATGACTGTTTTTGTCACATAGAAGAAATATATAGTTTAAAATAAACTCACGTGTTAAAACGACGAGCGATAAGCGTGGATACTCCATGTCTACACTTCACTCACTGAACCGGCTTCGGTCCACTCCACACATCCCACTACTATAGTAACTGGAACCCGTTCCGATGTTTTTGTAACGATTGTGCTACCTTACCTACCTATATGTATGTATGTACCTATATTGTATAGTTTTCGCATGGCACCTTGCTTGGCAAACGAGTTTTTGATTGAAGTTGAGTTGTCTAAGTTATCTTGAGAGAGTATTATGACAATAGGATCCACCATCGGATAGTTTTGCATAGCGACATTGGATACCGTAAGAGTGAAGGAAAAAGGGAAGTATAGATAAAACGTTTTGTGCGTCCATAAATTAAAATTTTGTTAATCTTCTTCAGAAAAGGTACCTAGTTAATAGTGGGTAGGTTCTATGTTTGCTAGTGTTGTATCTACGTCAAAGTACCTTGTTCGAGAAATCGAAATGTTTTGGGATAATTAGGTATTCAATTTAGAAACTATCTACGTCCATGTACAAACGCATAAAGGGATGTGGTATAACCATGCTAAGATTATGTCATGAATCTGTATGCTACTTATATATAGTTACCAGTGCGCTCACAAATTTTCGCCGCAAGAATTAGATGGTATAGGATAGCGCCAGAGCCATTCTACCAGCACAATACATCCCAGGAACAATAGTCACTTTCCAAGAAGGTTTCCACACTTATAACAACGTTTTCTCGTGGGATCATCGAATCGAGAACTCAGCGTTAACATTAGGTACTTTACTCTATGGTTGTTATCTAAACATTACGGTATTGTTCATAGACATTTACCTACACATCATGGTCTATGTTAGTCCACTGCTGGACAGGCCTCCCCCTCGTCTTCAGCTTGACGCATCCAGCATCTGACCGTAGTCCTTCGCAGGTCGTCATCCACCTACATTATATGCCATTAATATTTATTTTTTGGAATGTGCCTGAAAAAAACGACTTTATTTATTAACAGATTTGTAATTGGAACCCTGAGTTATAAAAACTTGAATTATAAATTCTTTCAATTCAACATTGTTACTTTGGTTCCAAGTGAAAACACGATAGAATAAAAATAAATATGACTAAAAAAATCATGGATCGCACATAAAAAAAAAAAAATAATAATAATAATAATTTGGTTGAGATCTCAGAAAGCCTGCGGTCTATGGAAATGACTTATGATGTTTTTGGTTATAGGTAATATTAGTGTGATTTGCATTATGGTGGACTGTGAATCAATCAAGTAGAAAGAAGTCAATGCGATGTTTGCGTCAACTGTCAAAAAAGAAACGATAAAAAAAATGGAATTCCTCTTCAAAAAATAACATAATTTTCATATTTATTTATGAATAAGTAACGATCGCAAATGATTATTTCTTTCACCTATAAAATATCTTAAAAGAGTCCAAAAGTGTATATCCCTAAACATTACATTATTTACATAACATTATGCATTTTATATAATGTTACCATCGCGGATGAAAATGGGCCTCTGAGTTTATCTGCATTTAAGGCTCTGTACAGCGGCGGGTCTAAACAAAACAACAGGAGCAGCGTCACCATAATATCTGAAATAAAGGAAGAACATTTACGGTTTCATACACGAAGAGTTAAAGTGTCTGCCGGATCTGTGTCAAACCAGAACCACAGCTTTGCACGAAGTTTAAATGAGGTATTGTTTGAATAAGATTAGAATAAAATACGTAGATAAATAAATAAAAAAATCCAAAACTATAGGCCAATACTCAGCAGTGGTTACCGGCTTGTTGGATTCTATTCTCTATATACTATTATGTCTACCTCCAGGTATAGACATAAAATATATCTATCTCTGGAGTTCGGGAAATATCGCAATAATTTCTCGTCACTGATACCGTAGAGCCTCAAGACAAAAGTTTTAAATAATAGAAGTTGTGTTACTAGCGATGATGACTTACGGATCCGTGACTTGGTCGCTGATTACCTATGGGCCTCGTGAGTACCTAAGTCCTAAGTCGCTCAGCGAGCTATGGAGAGAGCTATACGGAAATCCGTAAAAGTAACCGAAATAGCTCTTAGATTTAATATAGACTGAAGTGGCGATGGGTAGGCCCATATAGCTCGCAGAATAGCTTAAACCTAACCGTTGGGGAGTAAAGGTTCTCGAGTGGCGACCACGATGCAATGCGAAACGCAGTGTGGAAAGACCTTCAGTCTTTCTTTCGGTTGCCGCCTCGGGACAAATGATCTGCAGATATTTGTTCCGGATGTTCTGATCGTTTTTCTATTTATAATAAAAAATATCTATCTATGTAATGTTTTGTATTATGTATGTCAGGTATCTAGTACCCATAACACAATATTTGCTTAGCTTGGAGCTAGATGATGCTGTGTGGATTGTTCGTACAGCATTATTTATTTCTCTTCATATATTAAAATTTTCGCTACAAAATAAAAAAAAATATATAGAAAATATAAAAAAATATTATGAAAATATTCATCACCATCGCGACACTAGGCTCAAGCGGCCGGTGACTAGGGCTACAGTACAGAGAGAGGATCTCCCTGACGATGCGTACCGTACAGTCCAGGAGTACCGCCTTTTGGATCTATCATATTATTTATTATTATTAATACCAGGGCCCTACGAATGCATGGGATCATCGTCGTAAATATGATTCCGAGTCACGCAGGTTTGGAGTTAGCGAGGAATTGACATTGGGTGAGCTTCCATATCATGTAAGTGATTGTTTACATATTAATAGTAATAGCAGAAAATAAGTAAAAACAAATAACAAAAACGTTTTTGAATGTACCAATAATAAAAAATATCTATCCATGTTACGTATAGTATTATGTATGTCAGATCCCACCAAAAACATAAATGTAAAAAAGGAGAGCCAAGTTCAATACAAAAATTATGATTGGCTGTGGGCTTCGCGGCAAAAAGAATGGAGATCTAAATGAGTGCCAAGTCAAATCTATGTAGGTTAGATTTGACTTGGGCCAGTTTTCATTACATCAGTCATTTTATAAAGTTATTCAACGTTTTAATTCTGATAAAAACTGGCCAAGTCAACTCTAATCTAAACTACATAGATTTGACTTGGCACTCATTTAGATCTCCATTCTTTTTGCCGCGAAGCCCACAGCCAATCATAATTTTTGGATTGAACTTGGCTCTCCTTTTTTACATTTATGTTTTTGGTGGGATATCATTACTTTTTGTAAAGAAAACTAGGCAGGTATTGAAATTTAATGTTTTTTCTTGCGTTTCCGCTGCGTGGTTTTGAAAATACTAAAAAAATGGAGAGAAAAAACGGTTTTTTTTTGTAAGGGGAAACTATATGTAGTGGCTCGTCGAAGGTGTAAGACTTCAACTAGGGCTGGTCGGGAGTGATAATCAAGTAAAACAGCTCAGAACACTTAGTGTCGGTTTATTGTACCGAATACACACAACTACGCACTTATTATAAAGTCACTGCACTGTACTGTTCACTATTTACTTTCCTTAACACTTGCTCACTTGGTCACTGTAAAATAAAAACTAACTAAACTTGCAAACAAATTCTACGATTTTCCGGGCTATACCTATCTCTTTCTATATTCCAAAACATTTCCTCAGACATTTCTGATTTCCCTTTCTATCCTTTCTATTCGTTCGAAAACAGGTACATACATACATAGCTAGGTTCCGGGCCGTATACGGGCCGGTCCCTAACAACTACACTGTATTCTATGGCGCAATCGGAGACGTTAGCACCTACTATTGCTTATTCTATGCAATGCTTCGACATAGGTACATAACTAGGTAGGTATTATACGCGCCGGTCCCTAAAAACTCCACTGTATTCTATGGCGCAATCGGAGACGTTAGTACCTACTATTGCTTATTCTATACAATGCTTCGACATAGGTACATAACTAGGTAGGTATTATACGGGCCGGTCCCTAAAAACTCCACTGTATTCTATGGCACAATCGGAGACTTAGTACTATTGCTTATTCTATGCAATACGAATCTATTTTTAATTTAAACCTTATTCCATTGACATAAGGTCGTCGTCGCTAACATCACTTATTTTTTGTCATTTTTTATTTTTCGATTTTTTCCTTCACTTACACACAATTACCGAGCTGGATTCCAAATTTCATCCTTCTAGGTCATCTGGAAGTAGGTTAGATTTAGGTACTATTTGTATGTCAGTCAGTCAGTGTGAATTTTTACGACTTTTTGACCTTCATATCTTTATAACCGTTGTTTGAGCTAGCTTCATGAAATTTGGGCTTCTACATGTCCTTATGGACATAATTAAACACACGTAGTTTTATGTGTTACGTTAAAGAGGTTTTGAGTTAAAGATGGGTCAAAAGTGGCACCAAGTGGTTCGTGTAATGATACACTCGGCGCGTTCCTTTGCTTGAACTTGGCTTGGACACGCTGCCGCGTGCCCTAATATCTAGAACCCATAACACAGTATGTAAGCTATTTCATTCGTACCTACATCCCTTTGTACGTAGGTACAAAGTTATGTATTTACACTTTATTTTCAGATTGGAACCCGAAGAATGTAACATTCGGGTCAAAACCCTTCGGGTACAAATACAAGCTCTGCTTAGCTTAGGGCTAGATGATGTTGTGTGGATTGTCCAACATTATTTATTTATTTATAAATTGTTTCCAGGTACAATTTTTTAAATTGCATAACAAGTGGACACTGTCGTACCGGTCATTTTGTGCAGGAAGTATCATAACAGAAAATCGCGTCCTTTCGTCGTCTAAGTGCTTTCTCACTAATAGGAAGAAGTAAGATTTTGCTGCAGGTTCTTTTAAGTATATATTGTTTTGAAATTTCCGAAATATTTAGTCAGTTTAACATTCATAAGATTCTCTAGCTCTGCTAAGCTTGGGGCTAGATGATGCTGTTTGGATTGTCCAACTTTATTTATTTATTTTCTAAAAATAAGACCAAAATGTATGTTTAGAAATGCCACAAGATTTTGATACTATGCCGAAAAAGGCCAAGTTTCAATGGGAAATCTATTGTTCTCTGAATTAAACTTCATACATTGAGCCAAGCAATGCGACGCCATTTTATTAGATTACATTACATTTAATAGAACGGCATTGAGATTCTGTGATGAGTATACTGGCACCTTGCATGAAAAGCGCATAACCCAACGAATATTTGTTTTCAGTCTAAGAATTACTGTAAGCAAAGTGAAAGTGGTTGCTGGCTCACTGACTACAGTAGCTAACCAACCTACTGCGGACGATTCTGATACGGAACAATGGAGAACTATTAAAACTATTTACTCCCAAATGTTCTATAGATATCCCGCATACAATCTTTGTGTTTTGGTAAGTATAGTAATTTATAAGGTCCTATCGCCGCAAGATCTGCATATATGAGTACACTTCAAGGGTGATTTTTCTGTGAAGTGACCGGTTGCCACCCCCGGCTTGCTCAATTTCTTTTGTTTTAAAAAATTGTAGAACTAGTATTTACAATTGAAACAATTGAGCTAGCTGCAGACTGTTGCAAACAAACTACAGGTATCTCAAGATGCTGGATACCCCAGTACAAATTGCTTATGTAACACAAACAATATACTTTTTACGTTTTAGACAACTAAATTCTAGACAACAAAGAAAAGTAGCTGTGACCTGTAACCCAAAACCAACGCAAGGCAAAATAGTTTCAAACTGAAAAGGCAGATCTTGCGAAACAGCATTAAAATCCGTTGCGTAGTTTTAAAGATCTAAGCATACATAGGGAGACAGACAGCGGGAAGCGACTTTGTTTTGTACAGGGTGTCCGCCGGCAGATTTTATACTTCAAAAAATAAAATAAAATAAAAATATGAGTACAATCAAAGTTATTTATTTGTTATCTTACATAATAATAATGCGGATTTTAGTTTTTAAAAATCACTCCACTCAAATGGCGTCCTTCAAGCCGCAAACATTCTTGCAATCTTTCCCTCATGTTGGCGAAAACTCGCTTGCAAAGTTCTGGACTGATAGCTGCGATCTCTCGTCGGATATTTTCTTGTAGGGCCTCTATTGTTGATGGTGAATTAGTGTATACACGAGATTTGAGATATCCCCATAAGAAAAAATCACAAGGGGTCAGATCGGGTGATCTAGGCGGCCAGGCTATGTCGCCGAAGCGACTTATCAATTTTCCAGGAAAAAGCTCTCGCACTTTAGCCATTGAGTCCCTAGCAGTGTGTGCCGTGGCTCCATCCTGCTGAAAATGTGTTCTGTTATTGTAACCAACATGACGATGCAGCTCCGGAATAAAAAAAATGTCCAGCATCGCGCGGTACCGTTGTGCGTTGACTGTTTCACCTCTGCCAAAAAAATAAGGTCCAATTATGCCATTTCCAGAAACGGCGCACCAAACTGTAGTCTTCGGGCTGTGGAGAGGCTTTTCATGGACTTCTTTTGGGTTGCTCGCACTCCAATAACGCATATTCTGTTTGTTAACGTACCCCCCAATGTGAAAATGCGCCTCGTCGCTAAAAAAAATGTTACATAAACGCGTAGGGGTAGAAAATCGTTCCAGAACGACTCTAGCATAATTCAGCCTTTTTATGTAGTCATCTTCTTTCAATTGCTGGATGATTTGGAGCTTGTATGGATGGAACTTCAATTTTTTTCGGATAATTTTGTGAACTGAAGTCTTTTTCACACCTGTTGATGCTGCAATCTTTCGTACAGACTTACGCGGATTTTGTAAGATTTCCCTTCTCACAAGTTCTACGTTTTCAGGAGTAGTTACAGTCGTTGAAGGTCCAGGCCGAGGTTCATTTCCGACTGATCCGGTTTCTCTAAACTTCTGTACCCACGCCCATATCAATTGGTTTGACGGGCCATCCTTCAATCGTCGGATATCAAAGTTAGAACAAAACCGACGCCTTGCTGCATTGATCGAATTATTGTTCGCAAAATACGCCTCAACTGCAAAAGCGCGGTGCGCGCCCGTCCACTGACTCATGGCTACTAAATAACCCGCAGCACTCCCGCGTCGAGAGATGCCCCGCTCTCCCCGCTGCCGCCTTCCCACACGCCGTGAGCTCAGTTCAAAGTGTAAAATCTGCCAGCGGACACCCTGTACTATGTAGTGATAAGTTCTTACGGTAGGTCTTCAAATTGCCTGCAAAACGTATAGATAGACCACGATATGTCAGACACAGCGAATAGTATTGCTTATTTATTTCTTAAAAACTTCATTGCACTACAAAGGGTACAAAGGGTGGGCCTAATGCCAAGGCATTTTCTACCTGCCGACCAGAAATCACATGTTTTATATAGAGGGTTGGCGTGCTAACATTACATATGTATGTAGTTTCAGAAATATAAGTAATATGTTTATGCTTGGCTATGAAAATATAGCAAAGCTGATATTTATTTTTCTTTTTAGGAAATAAACACTCCTTGGAGTTTCAATGCCTTTGTCTATAATATTCCCTTAGCAACAAGGAACCTGAACTTTGATGGTGTCTGCGAGTCTGTATCTATGAGAGCCACCAAGGTAAAAAAAGATCGAATCAAGTAATCCAAATCCAAGCCTGAATTAGCAAGCTGAAGTGGCAGTGGGCCGGCCATATTTCGCGAAGAACCGACGGCTGCTGGGGCAAACGTGTTCTTGAGTGGAGACCACGACTCGGTAAACGTAGTGTAGGACGCCCTCCGACCAGGTGGGATGACGACTTGCGAAAGACTGCAGGTAGATGCTGGATGCGGCAGGCTGAGGACAGGGCGCAATGGCGCTCATTGGGGGAGGACTATGTCCAGCAGTGGACTGATATAGGCTGATGATGATGATGAAATCCAAGCCTGACAATAAAATTGCCGACATTAAAATTAGGTTATTTATATCCCATGGATAATGATTTAAGGTTAAATTGCATATATTAAATTAGTCTGTATATAAAATTTCAGCCCAATCCGTTCATTAGTTTTGGCGTGAAGAAGTAACAAACATCCACCCATCTATCTAAACATCCA
Source organism: Eupithecia dodoneata (assembly GCA_947044415.1). NCBI lineage: Eukaryota > Metazoa > Arthropoda > Insecta > Lepidoptera > Geometridae > Eupithecia > Eupithecia dodoneata. The sequence goes on from OX345665.1 coordinate 8,288,598, forward strand.
AATTATTGCATTGATAATATAAGTGTGAAATGTGATATTGTAAACCTTTACAGAGTTGGTCAATCGAGAAAAATATGTTTAGGGAGAAACTGCGAATGATACGAAAAAAAAACTGCGAACACATGTTGCTTCGAAGTTGTAGATTGTTTTACTGCACAGTCAGCATTGGAAAGAACCTAGATAGGGCTTTTGTTGTGAGTAACATGTTTTTTAATGATCTTATTCTGTGGGTATCTAAATCACTGTGCCCACAACTAGGCTACACAAGAATGTATCTTTTAAAGGGCAATATACCTTTATAAGCTTCTACAACAATACCAATACAATCCAAGTGAATTGCAAAAATTATCAATAAATAAGTTTAGATAAATTGTCAAACATATCCTTTGTTAAAAGGCTTACTACAAAATATCCGTTTATCTAGACGATAAACCAAAAAACCTAGGCTTTAAGGCACTATTAACTCAATGATGTAACCTATTTGTATGAATAAATAATCTATTTATTCATACTATTATATAAAAACATTCGTTTCTGGAATTGAATATTCAATAATATATTTATTTTCTCCTTTAAAAGATAATAATGTATATTTTTTGGCTTAATCCTAATTATTAGCTAGTTATCTTGGTTTGAGATTCGACTTTGTTGTTATTTGATTTCGTGGCCCAGATAATTATGTACCATTTTTGGCTTAATCCTAATTATTAGCTATATATATCCACAAATAGAATAATAAAGTTATTATAAATATTTATTTCTGTTGTAAGTTAAGTTTTCCGCAACCGCGCTGGGTTAAGTATTCTTGAGTGGAGACCGCGTTTCGGCAAACATAGCGTAGGGCGCCCTCTAGCCAGGTGGTGCTATGACGCTCATTAGGGGAGGCTTATGTCTAGCAGTGGACTATGTCTACTATAGATGATGATGATGAAGTGAACTTTTGTAAATAAATACTTTATTTCCTAAAATAGGAGACAGAGGGAGCAGGTCTCGTATGCCATAAAACAGGTGATCCAGCAGAAGTAGACGAAGACGTAGGAGTCTTGGTCGGAGTGACCGCTCTTGTGAATGTAGACCTACCATCTCTTCACAACCGTGTCGGGATGTTCAAGAAGTGGATAATGGATGGGGCTTGCTCGCCGAGAAACGATTGGTTGTTGCTGATTGTTATGGTTTTATTAAACGTCTTGTAAATGTGCTTTGCGTTTTCTTTCCATAGTCGTCACTGGTCTGGAACATCCACGAAGAATGGTTCATGTAGTGTTCCAGGTATCCAACTAAGTGTAGATAAACCATCAGGTTTATGTACATTTAGTTATGTATTTTGATGTCTATACTAATATTATAAAGAGGAAAGATTTGATTGTTTGTTTGTATTGAATAGGCTCCGAAACTACTGGACCCATTTGAAAAATTCTTTCACTGCAAGGTGTAAAAAAATTACCTTAAAAATTCCTTACATTGCGTGCGCTGCGAAAACTATTGATGATAGAACAACGTAATGTACTACAATTTTGTAGAACACTTTCGGACAATTCCATTGGAAAGTTATCACGAATTCAAAAATGTAAGTATTAGAAAAAAGTCGCGTGGCTCACACTTGGCTAACTATAACTATGCTATATAGGCGTCACTAGGGTACGGGGGTACGGATAACTAGCTGCGTCCCGCGGTTTCAACCGCGTGGTGATAGATATTTCGGATATTATACAATATATCATTATAAATTGTAGCCAATATGTTATTCTGTAAGCTATATTATTGTGAAGTTTCATCAAAATCCATTTAATAGTTTTTGCGTGAAAGTAACAAACATCCATCCATACTTACAAACTTTCGCGTTTATAATATTAGTATAAGTATGATAAAAATAATATATACCCGTGCGAAGCCGGGACGGTCCGCTAGTATTCTATAAGTGTGCTTAGGTCAAAGTCGAAATCAAAATCATTTATTCTTAAAGCTTACAAAATAAGCACATAGACAGAGAGGTCCATCCATCACACGTCGTGAGAGAGCATTACGATTAGGCCTCGTCTTCCGTGCGAAGAGTTCGCGCCGATAATCGTTTAACCAATGAATAAAACAAAATAAAAGTACTAAAATCCCACCGTTTAATAAACACATTAGCACCACAATATTATTGCAACGTGTCCGAATCGCACTTCCTCTTTTTATAAAATTCTTGTAAGTAGTAACCCTCGTAAAGAAGGTACCACAGCCATATCTATAGCCGCTAACGACCCCTACCAATACACCTTCACCTTGGTCCGCAGGGTCATTGGTTTTGGCACAGACTAGTGGTCCACCAGAATCACCCTGAAAAGTCATTGTACCATGTTAAAGCGCTCAGCGATGCAGTCGCTATGCTAACATGCGTTCGCACCGATACCGTCGCGGTTCTATACGATTCAGAGCGATACCGTCACAGTATCTGTACAAAAAGTCGCCGTGGGCGAGCGCTCTTAACTGGGTAATCGCGTTACTTATGTGTTTTTTATTATTTTTTATTAAAAATAAATATTAAATACACTAGAGCATAATTACAATCTAGCCATAGAATTGGCTAATGGGTAATTTCGTTCGAACTGATTTTTATAACAACATTTATTACTAAGAACGTTTCCATTATCACTTTCCTTATTGTTTCTATACTTAAGGTGAAGACACTTGGTACTTCTCCAGATACACTATAATAATCACTACCCTAACTCAAAAGGTTTTGTTCTTTTGAGCCTTCTCACTAAGTCCGTGTTGTCAGGATTCGAGATTGAGTCGAGGATTTATTTATTAAACTTTAAAATACTTTGAAACTGAAATAACTCGGCGCTGCCTTGCCGTTCCAGCGTTTTTACACTTTTTTCATTATGTGTTAGGAAGGCGTTAAAATTAGATACTTACTTTTTGCACATCGGAAACCTTCTGCGATGTGCATACGAATTTTCGCATGTTCAAGTTATGCATTCTATTGCATCGTTTTGTTGGAATCAATTCCAAATCAGCCAAAAGTAATATAGCTGAGCTTTCCTGTAGAAAAAGGTTTATTAATGTTCTAAACAATACAATTCCTTAGCTTCCTACTCTTTCAAAAAATAAATAAGCGTGGAAAATCCACACAGCATCAACTAGATAGCCCCAAGCTAAGCAGAGCTTGTGTTATGGGTAGGTACATACTAGGTGACTGATAAACCTACTAGTGGACAAAAATTGAAGTGAACAGTAAAATAATCTTATTTCATAATAATTTATAGGATGTATAAAATTTTACTTGTCTAAGTCCTTATTTTGTAAGCCTAAAGAAATGAAACATTTTGAATTTGAATTTGAGATATTTTTTCATCAGTTCAGTAGTTTAGGCATAAAGAGGTAACAAACATCCAAACTTTCGCATTTATAAAATAATATTAGTGTAATTAACTTAAAAGTTAAGGACGAATTCTTACCCTTTCATTAATTTTGCCGTAGCCAGAAACCCGGCAAACCCCTACATAGTCCTTGTGTACAGTCGCGTACGGTATGGTTTTCACATTGCTGTTTAACTCAAAAGGATGCGTCGTAAACTGAAATATTAAAAACAAATTCACGCGATATTGTAGAAGCTTATACCTTATGGTCCGGGAGCCAGGTACAAATTTAGTAAATTATTTCCCCTCGAGCGAAAATTTATCCGTCAGCCGTCAGCTGCGACTCCGTGGGTGGGTTGGGCAGGTACATTATTCTATGGATATGCAAATCTATCACTGTCTCCTGGACCATTAGGGTTAGCTCACACCGATATAGGACGGTGCGCGCACATTGATTTAAAATTATAATTATAATAACTTTATTCTTGGAATATTTACAGAATATTTAGTTACCTTTATAGTCACTTTAAAAATAAATTAAAATTAAACAAATATATAAGGGGGGCTCCCATACAACAGACATGATTTTTTCAGTTTTTATAAATAATAGTACGGAACCCTTCGTGCGCGAGTCCGACTCGCACTTAGCCGGTTTTATTATAATTGAGCTTTCTTTGCTTCGATGATACCAAAGTCGACATATTTTCCACCAATATTTCTTCTGTTTTGTAACCCCTTTGTACAAAAAAATATTTAGGTCTTTGAATCGCAGATAGCTACTTACCTATTAGATCCTACTTTATACACTTACCCCTACACAAATGTCGAGTGCCGGGAACTTGTACCTTCCAGGTACATGCATAGACTTCAGCTTTCGCCATTGGCCTTCATTTCGTAATATTGCTGCATTTCGTAAGTTTCCTGCCACTACTTGAGTTATCCGTAAACGATCTCTAGAAGCTCTGAAAACGTGACGGTAATCGCTTTATTACATAACTGCTTTAGGGAAAACTTGACCCGAATGACAACCACGTCAGCGGAGCCTGCCGGTGGCTCCGCTGACGCTCAGTTTTCCCTTTGAAACCTCACTACGCTCGTATTTGGAACAGTGAAAATGTTATTATTGGTAGGTATAACAATTATTATTATCTTTTAAGTAATGAAAATAATATTTGTGTTGTTATTATCATGTAGGTATTTGAAAAGTCGCAATGCGTATAGATACTTTCCCCGTCTTGCGTGAAAGTGTTCGCTCCCTTATGGGGAAAATAAAGAATAACAACAACTTCATCATCATCATCGTCAGCCTATGATAGTCCACAGTAGTGGACATAGGCCTCCCGCAATGAGCGCCATAGCCCTGTTTTCAGCTTGACATATGGCGGCATACGGCTTTGTAGAGACATCTCAACATCTCGATATAACGATAGTCCACTTGGCATCGCTGTAAGAATTCTAGAACAGCCCAAGTCTTGATAGAGTCAAAGGCCTTCTCAAAGTCCACAAAGGCCCGAGACACAGGGGCCGATTATACTCTTCGGACTTTTGTATAATCTGCCTCACTGTGTGTATGTGGTCTATGGTGCCATATCCTCCGCTACAACAACTACATGCGTTCATTTTTTACTTAGAATGTCTATTGTTTAGCTTAGAGGGTTAGGTAATTTTGCATTTTGCATGAAATCAGATTAACTATACCAGTAGGTTAGTATTAATTAAAATAATTCGAGCGCACCACGACAGAATGTGCACTGAGCGAAAGCCGAAGCAAGAATGAATGAATGCTGCCGAGCAATATTTAAAATTACAATTCAACTATTTAACAATTCGACGAGCATCTTTTCATCAGGCAGGACCCTACATCGAAACCACACCTTGTCATTAGTTAACGCCTGATTGAAGACTTAAAGTATCTATCTCTACTTACTTCACTCTACCAGAACATCTTGCAAAGAAACCAGATTTCTCAACGAAGCAGTGAGCTGCTGAAATTACTTTGGAAGGTGCAAGAAGCGTGCCCCCACAGAAGCTTCGGTAGTACAGACCAGATCTGTATTTAAAGGAAAGCTGAAAATGAGAAATGTATGTATTTAATTAACAGTTTTGAGTGCCCGATATGCACCGGTACAAATTGTGCCTCTAGGACAGATATGCGTTCAATGTTACGTTGATGGCCAGTAGGTATAGTAAGTATTCCAGCCAGCGTCTTCATAGCCCTAAGCGTCGTGAGTTCTAAGTCAGCAACACACGTCTTTGTACCTATCTACCTATATCCTATCTTCTATCCTGAGCTATTTGGATGCAGGTGCACCCAACGACATCTGTAAAGTTACCGACCCAACGCGATTTTTGAAGTTCACTTCCGACCTCCGTGGCTTGGTCTCGGTCAGAACATTTTCCACCTGCCATCATGTCTTACTTACTAGGTAAGTCTTATATATAACGGCTAGGAACCTACTTACCTGGTAGGGAACATCTCCGAGCTCAGCTTTTTTTCCGTTTACTACGCGTGGCACGAATTCTGACCTATCATCTTTCTCCGTGACCGATTCAGTAGAGATATTTCCGGTGCTTGATAGTTCTTGTAGAAAGCAATTTTTATGTTGCAGAAGAAAAATTAGAACTATAAGTATTCTGATCATTTTTGTAACCAAACATGATCTCAAAATGTAATAAATATCTTCAAGTAGACTATGCGGACCTATCTTTACGTGAATTTTCGGTTATATCTATTTATATGATAATTTCTCATGACACTTGATAAAATCCCTCCTTAGGGAACATAAACTGAAACATAAACACCAATGAGAATACTATAAACACATGCATAAGCATAAACATTTCTGTCGTCAAGCATTCCTTCAGACGTCTGCTGTGACAGCGTAGACGCCAGTGTACGCTTTGGTGACAGCAGCAAGTATTTTCCTCCATAGACATAGAAATGAAATGGGTGGTGAAAATATTAAACCATCTTCATAATTTGATAATGATAACTTATTAATTTTACAAAATAATTTTTCCATTACTTGACACTGGCAGAAAAGTGTCCAACACAGACACAGTTGCCATTAACAAAGAATCATCATCATCATAGTAAATGAATTTCTATGACTGTAGATTGGTGTCTGTTTCTGTTCCTATGGCAATATCCTTAGAACATAGTCGCTCTGTCTTCATTCATAGAGCCACATACATTATTGCAGCTAGCTTAACATCAGAAGGTAGGTATAATTTTATACTCCTTGCTAACTATGATTACTAGATCAATCACCCATCAGTGCCTTGTCTAAGGCCTAAGGACTCTATCTCCCATGATATTAGAACCAGTCTATCGCTTAACATATTCAAAACCAAATAAAAGTTGTTTTCTTTGTACACTTCCTCTATCTGTTCCATCGCCTCTCCTATAACCCTAAGCTTTGCTGGAAGAAAACTCTTTTACATGAAACGATCCAGATCCTCGTCTGTTGTCACTGACCACTCCTTTCAGAACACCTTGGTCTTATTCAGCAAGGTCGTCAGTTCCCGCATAGACCAAGGGCCTCCAGAGTCTCCCTGAAATAAATGAATGGGGATGCAAGTCATGGTTTATTTATCATCATTACTTATACCTCTACATTTAGTTATTTTGGTTTTATTTTCTTCGCTGTAATTATATTTTCTTTTTTTTTGTAATTTTGTGTTTTCTATGGACTTTTATTGCCCTGAAATAAAGAATTTGAATAGAATTATATAACCCTACTGTTGGTAATAGGCCTCCTTCAGTTCTTGTCAGTTTCTTCTCTGTTTTTTTGCTTTTCGCATCCCGGTACCTATTCCCAGCAACTTTGTTCTATAAATGTTTGTAAATGGATATCCATGCAAATATTATAAATTGGTGACCTCTGTGGCGTGGTGGTGTAAGTATTAGAAAAAAGTCACGTGGCTCACACTCGGCTAACTATAACTATGCGATATAGGCGTCACTAGGGTACGGGGGTAAGGGCAGTCAAAACGGCCGCAAATAAATTATGAATAACTAGCTGCATCCCGCGGTTACAACCGCGTGGTGATAGATATTTCGGATATTATACAATAGGTATATCATTATGAATTGTAGCCTATGTGTTATTCTGATATGTAAGCTATATTATTGTGAAGTTTCATCAAAATCCATTCAGTAGTTTTTGCGTGAAAGTAACAAACATCCATCCACACTTACAAACTTTCGCGTTTATAATATTAGTATAAGTATGATAAAATAATAGATACCCGTGCGAAGCCGGGACGGTCCGCTAGTATTCTATAAGTGTGCTTAGGTCAAAGTCGAAATCAAAATCATTTATTCTTAAGGCTTACAAACTAAGCACATAGACAGAGAGGTCCATCCATCACACACACTAACTTAGGCATGTCAATTTTCGACGTCGTGAGAGAGCATTACGATTAGGCCTCGTCTTCCGTGCGAAGAGTTCGCGCCGATAATCGTTTAACCAATGAATAAAACAAAATAAAAGTACTAAAATCCCACCGTTTAATAAACACATTAGCACCACAATATTATTGCAACGTGTCCGAATCGCACTTCCTCTTTTTATAAAATTCTTGTAAGTAGTAACCCTCGTAAAGAAGGTACCACAGCCATATCTATAGCCGCTAACGACCCCTACCAATACACCTTCACCTTGGTCCGCAGGGTCATTGGTTTTGGCACAGACTAGTGGTCCACCAGAATCACCCTGAAAAGTCATTGTACCATGTTAAAGCGCTCAGCGATGCAGTCGCTATGCTAACATGCGTTCGCACCGATACCGTCGCGGTTCTATACGATTCAGAGCGATACCGTCACAGTATCTGTACAAAAAGTCGCCGTGGGCGAGCGCTCTTAACTGGGTAATCGCGTTACTTATGTGTTTTTTATTATTTTTTATTAAAAATAAATATTAAATACACTAGAGCATAATTACAATCTAGCCATAGAATTGGCTAATGGGTAATTTCGTTCGAACTGATTTTTATAACAACATTTATTACTAAGAACGTTTCCATTATCACTTTCCTTATTGTTTCTATACTTAAGGTGAAGACACTTGGTACTTCTCCAGATACACTATAATAATCACTACCCTAACTCAAAAGGTTTTGTTCTTTTGAGCCTTCTCACTAAGTCCGTGTTGTCAGGATTCGAGATTGAGTCGAGGATTTATTTATTAAACTTTAAAATACTTTGAAACTGAAATAACTCGGCGCTGCCTTGCCGTTCCAGCGTTTTTACACTTTTTTCATTATGTGTTAGGAAGGCGTTAAAATTAGATACTTACTTTTTGCACATCGGAAACCTTCTGCGATGTGCATACGAATTTTCGCATGTTCAAGTTATGCATTCTATTGCATCGTTTTGTTGGAATCAATTCCAAATCAGCCAAAAGTAATATAGCTGAGCTTTCCTGTAGAAAAAGGTTTATTAATGTTCTAAACAATACAATTCCTTAGCTTCCTACTCTTTCAAAAAATAAATAAGCGTGGAAAATCCACACAGCATCAACTAGATAGCCCCAAGCTAAGCAGAGCTTGTGTTATGGGTAGGTACATACTAGGTGACTGATAAACCTACTAGTGGACAAAAATTGAAGTGAACAGTAAAATAATCTTATTTCATAATAATTTATAGGATGTATAAAATTTTACTTGTCTAAGTCCTTATTTTGTAAGCCTAAAGAAATGAAACATTTTGAATTTGAATTTGAGATATTTTTTCATCAGTTCAGTAGTTTAGGCATAAAGAGGTAACAAACATCCAAACTTTCGCATTTATAAAATAATATTAGTGTAATTAACTTAAAAGTTAAGGACGAATTCTTACCCTTTCATTAATTTTGCCGTAGCCAGAAACCCGGCAAACCCCTACATAGTCCTTGTGTACAGTCGCGTACGGTATGGTTTTCACATTGCTGTTTAACTCAAAAGGATGCGTCGTAAACTGAAATATTAAAAACAAATTCACGCGATATTGTAGAAGCTTATACCTTATGGTCCGGGAGCCAGGTACAAATTTAGTAAATTATTTCCCCTCGAGCGAAAATTTATCCGTCAGCCGTCAGCTGCGACTCCGTGGGTGGGTTGGGCAGGTACATTATTCTATGGATATGCAAATCTATCACTGTCTCCTGGACCATTAGGGTTAGCTCACACCGATATAGGACGGTGCGCGCACATTGATTTAAAATTATAATTATAATAACTTTATTCTTGGAATATTCACAGAATATTTAGTTAGGTACCTTTATAGTCACTTTAAAAATAAATTAAAATTAAACAAATATATAAGGGGGGCTCCCATACAACAGACATGATTTTTTCCGTTTTTATAAATAATAGTACGGAACCCTTCGTGCGCGAGTCCGACTCGCACTTAGCCGGTTTTATTATAATTTTTTTCTAATTTGGTTAAGAGGAAACTGACACTTGTGAATTTGAATTCGAAAACTAACAAGAATTTCGAGTTTCTGAGCTTTCTTTGCTTCGATGATACCAAAGTCGACATATTTTCCACCAATATTTCTTGTGTTTTGTAACCCCTTTGTACAAAAAAATATTTAGGTCTTTGAATCGCAGATAGCTACTTACCTATTAGATCCTACTTTATACACTTACCCCTACACAAATGTCGAGTGCCGGGAACTTGTACCTTCCAGGTACATGCATAGACTTCAGCTTTCGCCATTGGCCTCCATTTTGAAACAATGCTTTATTTAGTAAGTTTCCTGCCACTACTTGAGTTATCCGTAAACGATCTCTAGTAGCTCTGAAAACGTGACGGTAATCGCTTTATTACATAACTGCTTTAGGGAAAACTTGACCCGAATGACAACCACGTCAGCGGAGCCTGCCGGTGGCTCCGCTGACGCTCAGTTTTCCCTTTGAAACCTCACTACGCTCGTATTTGGAACAGTGAAAATGTTATTATTGGTAGGTATAACAATTATTATTATTATCTTTTAGGTAATGAAAATAATATTTGTGTTGTTATTATCATGTAGGTATTTGAAAAGTCGCAATGCGTATAGATACTTTCCCCGTCTTGCGTGAAAGTGTTCGCTCCCTTATGGGGAAAATAAAGAATAACAACAACTTCATCATCATCATCATCGTCAGCCTATGATAGTCCACAGTAGTGGACATAGGCCTCCCGCAATGAGCGCCATAGCCCTGTTTTCAGCTTGACATATGGCGGCATACGGCTTTGTAGAGACATCTCAACATCTCGATATAACGATAGTCCACTTGGCATCGCTGTAAGAATTCTAGAACAGCCCAAGTCTTGATAGAGTCAAAGGCCTTCTCAAAGTCCACAAAGGCCCGAGACACAGGGGCCGATTATACTCTTCGGACTTTTGTATAATCTGCCTCACTGTGTGTATGTGGTCTATGGTGCCATATCCTCCGCTACAACAACTACATGCGTTCATTTTTTACTTAGAATGTCTATTGTTTAGCTTAGAGGGTTAGGTAATTTTGCATTTTGCATGAAATCAGATTAACTATACCAGTAGGTTAGTATTAATTAAAATAATTCGAGCGCACCACGACAGAATGTGCACTGAGCGAAAGCCGAAGCAAGAATGAATGAATGCTGCCGAGCAATATTTAAAATTACAATTCAACTATTTAACAATTCGACGAGCATCTTTTCATCAGGCAGGACCCTACATCGAAACCACACCTTGTCATTAGTTAACGCCTGATTGAAGACTTAAAGTATCTATCTCTACTTACTTCACTCTACCAGAACATCTTGCAAAGAAACCAGATTTCTCAACGAAGCAGTGAGCTGCTGAAATTACTTTGGAAGGTGCAAGAAGCGTGCCCCCACAGAAGCTTCGGTAGTACAGACCAGATCTGTATTTAAAGGAAAGCTGAAAATGAGAAATGTATGTATTTAATTAACAGTTTTGAGTGCCCGATATGCACCGGTACAAATTGTGCCTCTAGGACAGATATGCGTTCAATGTTACGTTGATGGCCAGTAGGTATAGTAAGTATTCCAGCCAGCGTCTTCATAGCCCTAAGCGTCGTGAGTTCTAAGTCAGCAACACACGTCTTTGTACCTATCTACCTATATCCTATCTTCTATCCTGAGCTATTTGGATGCAGGTGCACCCAACGACATCTGTAAAGTTACCGACCCAACGCGATTTTTGAAGTTCACTTCCGACCTCCGTGGCTTGGTCTCGGTCAGAACATTTTCCACCTGCCATCATGTCTTACTTACTAGGTAAGTCTTATATATAACGGCTAGGAACCTACTTACCTGGTAGGGAACATCTCCGAGCTCAGCTTTTTTTCCGTTTACTACGCGTGGCACGAATTCTGACCTATCATCTTTCTCCGTGACCGATTCAGTAGAGATATTTCCCGTGCTTGATAGTTCTTGTAGAAAGCAATTTTTATGTTGCAGAAGAAAAATTAGAACTATAAGTATTCTGATCATTTTTGTAACCAAACATGATCTCAAAATGTAATAAATATCTTCAAGTAGACTATGCGGACCTATCTTTACGTGAATTTTCGGTTATATCTATTTATATGATAATTTCTCATGACACTTGATAAAATCCCTCCTTAGGGAACATAAACTGAAACATAAACACCAATGAGAATACTATAAACACATGCATAAGCATAAACATTTCTGTCGTCAAGCATTCCTTCAGACGTCTGCTGTGACAGCGTAGACGCCAGTGTACGCTTTGGTGACAGCAGCAAGTATTTTCCTCCATAGACATAGAAATGAAATGGGTGGTGAAAATATTAAACCATCTTCATAATTTGATAATGATAACTTATTAATTTTACAAAATAATTTTTCCATTACTTGACACTGGCAGAAAAGTGTCCAACACAGACACAGTTGCCATTAACAAAGAATCATCATCATCATAGTAAATGAATTTCTATGACTGTAGATTGGTGTCTGTTTCTGTTCCTATGGCAATATCCTTAGAACATAGTCGCTCTGTCTTCATTCATAGAGCCACATACATTATTGCAGCTAGCTTAACATCAGAAGGTAGGTATAATTTTATACTCCTTGCTAACTATGATTACTAGATCAATCACCCATCAGTGCCTTGTCTAAGGCCTAAGGACTCTATCTCCCATGATATTAGAACCAGTCTATCGCTTAACATATTCAAAACCAAATAAAAGTTGTTTTCTTTGTACACTTCCTCTATCTGTTCCATCGCCTCTCCTATAACCCTAAGCTTTGCTGGAAGAAAACTTTTTTACAGGGTTAAGCTCGCCTATGTACATATCATGTTTAGTTAAAGTTATTTTTATGTATTATAAAGAATTAAAGAATAAGGTAGAGGACCCAGAAACAATAAAACAAAATAAAAATAAAAGAACCCCACCATGTAATAAACACATTGCAATCCAAACAACACCTTTGTACAATTTTCTTGCACCTCCTCTATCTATGAAGCCTCTGTAACTAGAAACTCTTGTGAAGAACGATCCAGATCCTCGTCTGTTGCCACTGACCACTCCTATCAGAACACCTTGGTCTTTTTCAGCAGGGTCGTCAGTTCCCGCACAGACCAAGGGTCCTCCAGAGTCTCCCTGAAGTAAATGAATGGATGCTAGTCATGGTTTATTTATCATCATTACTTATATATCTACATTTAGTTATTTTGGTTTTATTTTCTTCGCTGTAATTGTATTTTCTTTTTTTTGTAATATTGTCTTGAAATAAAGAATTTGAATAATATAGCCCTACTGTTGGTAATAGGCCTCCTTCAATCCTTGTCAGCCTTCTCTGTTTTTTTGCCTTTCGCATCCCGGTACCTATTCCCAGCTACTTTGTTCCATAAATGTTTGTAAATGGATATCCATGCAAATATTATAAATTGGTGACCTCTGTGGCGCGGTGGGCGAAGGTCCGCCTACGACGCTGGAGGTTGCGGGTTCGATTCCCGTGTGTATGATCTGCAGATATTTGTTTCGGGTGTTCTGGTCTATATCTATGTATAATAAAAAATATCTATATGTATATCTAATGTATTGTATTAAGTATGTATAGGTACAGTCATCTAGTAACCATAACACAAGCTCTGCTTAGCTTGGAGCTAGATGATGCTGTGTGGATTGTCCAGCATTATTTATTTCACGCACCTTTCCGACATCGGATAATGTTCCCGCTGTGCAGACGAAATCATGCATATTTACATGATGCAACCAGGTGCAATGCCATACTGGCAGTACTTCCATGGGTGCTTGTTGTAAGAAATCCGATCCTTTCTGTAGTCGATAAGAAAACCCAGATTATATACCTATGTACTTGTGTTAGACTTTATTGATAATTTGAGGGTAGTTGACTGTCAAGCCACTAGGTAAATACGAACGGCTTGATTAGTGCATTTTACTATCGGCATTCATCATGGAGCGAGCCGCGAAAATTGTGTTGTTGCGTAGGATTCGAGTGCAGTGGCCAGGTATTGACCTACTTGAAGCTGGTACCACAGCCACAAGGCAAAATGTTGACTGCGAGCGCAGCGAGACGCGTTTTTTTATTTTCGTTAGATTTCGTTATATTGACAATTTCTCGCAGGAGACGCAGGAGGTTTCGGGTTCGATTCTCGCCTCGAGACAAATGTTTGTATGATCTGCTGATTTAGGGTGTTCTGGTCGTTATCTATGTATAAAAAAATTGTTTTTTACCGACGAAACAATAAAAGAGGAGGAGGTTCTTTATATAATAAATTACTCACTGTACCTACTTATGTTTAAAGTAGATATAAATATGAAAGTAGTCTAACTGAAGGTGAAATGCGTCCATAGCCGGAGACCAGGCAAGTTCCCATATAGTCGCCGAACGCAGTCGCGTATGGTATTGAACTCACATAGCTGTTGAAGTCGAAAGATTTTCTGGTGAACTTAAAAGAAAGGTCGCTTTAAAATAATTTTAAAGTAAAATATGTTATTATAGTACCTAAGCCCTCGCACCCGGGGTAATCTCTAAGGAATTAAATAATACGGGAATGCTCTAGCCAACTGAGCCACGAAAGTAAGCGCTGAGTCAAAAAGTTACGGGATGTGGTTTAATTTCTTATAATTACTATTATTGCTAGAGACCCGCCCCGGCATCGCACGGGTGCAAATGCATTCATTATAAACATATAAACCTTCCTCTTGAATCACTCTATTTATTTAAAAAAAACGCATCAAAATCCGTTGCTTAGTTTTAACGATCTAAGCGTACATAGGGACAGACAGACAGCGGGAAGCGATTTTGTTTTATACTATGTAGTGATGGAGGTACATTAAGTATAATGTGAATAATGCAGATACATCGCGGGATACATAAGACACTCTTTGCCCAGACATAATTATACGAGTTTAGTTAGCTTCTTATGATTGTTAGGTAAGTTTTAAACTCATGTGAGAACTTACCCCTACAGAAATGTCATTCTTAGGAAAACAGTAGGCTGCCGGGACATACATTGATTTCAATCTACGCCATTGCCCGAAGTCTTGCTTTCTAACCGTATTGTTCATGTTGCCTGCTACTGCCAAGACCCTGTCCAAAAATTCTTTCGTAACCCTGGAAAAATATTCATCTAAAATTCAATACAAATACCAGTCCAGCAGTGGACTAACAATAGGCTGATGATGATGATGCTACAGGTCTTTTAATTTAAGTATGTGAAGGCCATTTATTAGCTTTTCTGTTGCTAGGTTAATGTTACCTATTTTGTATTATTTAAACTGTAGGCCTTCCTTAAAATAAATAAAAAAATAAAAAAAGAGTTAAAGAATAATTTAACACTAAAAGTGCTCGTCGCGCCTCTACCAACAGCTGTGATTTGAGCCCTATACATTTAAATAAATGCCTTGTTGATTCATATGAAGGTCCTTACTCCGGTGTATTGCTCCCCCATAATTTATCACAGAAATCCTTCTTGCCCTCCTTCACAAAGCAGTGTGCTGCTGACAGCAACTTATTTGGTCCTATAATCGTGCCGCCGCAAAAACTACTATAAGCTCCTTTAGAAAATACTTTGAATGATACCTGGAAAACAAATAGACACTAATGTTAGATGTAGATGAATGTTCCTAAGTGAAAAGAAACCTGGGTATAAATACTACAAATACCAAAAACCCATACAAATAATTTTCCCTTTTTTTGTCTCTTCACCTAAAAAACTTATATCCATTATGTCATTAATTGATCAGCTTCTGCCCGGTCTGATCGCACCGCGTGACCATGTGTTCAATTGGGGTTTCGTAAGGCAAAAATTGGCTGTGTGGTGTCGGCCGTGATAGAATAGCACCACCCCAACTCTTCCCGTGGGTGTCGTAGAAGGCGACTAAGGGACATACACCGGGGAGCGGGCAGCAGCGTCTCTTGCAGCACACTCCCTATACTGCGTTCCCCAACCCGCATGCCCAGCGTGGGGATTATGGGCATCAACCTCCCCCCCCCCCCCCCCCCCTGGATAGACACGCCAAAAGAATGTCTAGGAATCCCCGGGCTACATCAGGCTACCAAACTCTACCTAAACTGACCCTGGCTACGTTTAACGGACGCTCTCTGAGGCTTGACCATCATCTAGCGCAGTTGGAAGTGGAGTTAGAGAACATCAAATGGCATGTTCTGGGGTTATGTGAAGTCCGTAGAGAGGGGGAGGACACCGTAACCCTAGACTCGGGCCATCTTCTCTACTTTCGCGAGGGTGATAAAACATCCCAGGGTGGCGTAGGCTTCCTCGTCAATAAGGCCCTCTCTAGCAACGTCCAAGAAATCTCCAGTGTGTCGACCAGGGTAGCGTACCTGATCCTTCGGCTGTCTAAGCGGTACAGCATGAAGGTCATCCAGGTCTATGCACCGACCTCGGCACACTTGGATGATGAAGTGGAGGATATGTATGA
The DNA here is from genome assembly GCA_947044415.1 of Eupithecia dodoneata. NCBI lineage: Eukaryota > Metazoa > Arthropoda > Insecta > Lepidoptera > Geometridae > Eupithecia > Eupithecia dodoneata. The sequence goes on from OX345665.1 coordinate 8,304,854, forward strand.
AGACATATCCAAAGCCTTACATAACACCACTAAGGCCCACTTCAACGTTGTTATGGGGGACTTTCAACGGCAAGGTGGGAACCCAGACTGGCAACGAATCCCGAATAGGCCCGCATGGTTATGGAGTCAGGAATCACAGGGGGCAAATGCTTGTCAACTTCCTTGAGAAGGAGGGGCTGTTCTTGATGAACTCTTTCTTTAAGAAACAGCCTCAAAGGAAGTGAACATGGCAAAGCCCCGACACTGTGACTAAAAATGAGATCGACTTCATCATGACGGATAGCAAGCACATATTTAGAGATGTCTCAGTGATCAACAGGTTCAATACCGGATCTGATCACCGACTCCTCCGAGGCTCTCTGAATATCAATTTGAAGCTTGAAACAAACCGTTTGATGAAGTCCACGCTCCGACCTGACCCAATCCAAATCATGGCGGGCACCGAGAAGTTTCGGCAGCTTCTCGGGAATAGATTTGCTGCCTTGGAACCCACCCCTACACAATCTGGTTGAAACGTTGAGGGAAGAGGGCATCAAATTCTGTCGAAAGCAGCGTACTGGCAAGAAGTCCAAACTCTCGGATGAGACTCTTGGGCTGATGACAAAAAGACGGGAGACCACCCAAGCGACTTTGTCAGAGAGGTCAGACCTGAACAAGCGGATTGCGAAGATGGTACGGCACGACCTTCGGAGCTTCAACACGCGCCTCATTCAAGAGGCGATAGAGCGAAACCGAGGGTCCAAAGTATTCACTCAGCAGCTTGGCAGGAGCCACCTGACAAAGCTTAAAACGCACGACGGGAGGACCGTATTGTCAAAGCCGGAGATATCCGCCGAGATAGAGGATTTCTATGGCCGATTATACGCTGCACATGCCCCTCGTTACCGACGAGATGACCAAGATTCCAGAGCCACCCTGACACGCCACTATACCGACGAACTGCCTGAAATCAGTCAAGACGAGATCGTGTTAGCTCTAAGGCAGCTTAAAAATGGAAAAGCCCCCGGCGAGGACGGTATTACTTCAGAGCTTCTTAAAGCCGGAGGAGCCCCTGTAATACAGGAGCTACGGAACCTCTTTAATACCGTCCTTGACAGTGGGAGAACTCCAAAGGCGTGGAGCGGGAGTTTGGTGGTGCTCTTTTTTAAGAAGGGAGATAAAACCCTTCTTAAGAATTACAGACCCATCTCACTCTTGAGCCACGTCTATAAGCTGTTCTCACGAGTGGTCACGAACCGTCTCGCGAGGAGACTCGACGAGTTCCAGCCACCGGAACAGGCTGGGTTCCGCGGAGGATATGGCACCATAGACCACATACACACAGTGAGGCAGATTATACAGAAGTCCGAAGAGTATAATCAGCCCCTGTGTCTGGCTTTTGTGGACTATGAGAAGGCATTTGACTCCGTCGAAATCTGGGCTGTTCTGGATTCCTTACAGCGATGCCAAGTAGACTATCGTTATATCCAGGTGCTGAGATGTCTCTACGAGGCCGCCACCATGAGTGTCCAAGTACAGGGTCAGCAGTCTAAACCCATCCAATTGCGCAGAGGAGTGAGGCAGGGGGATGTCATATCCCCGAAACTGTTCACGTGCGCATTGGAAGATATGTTTAGGTTGCTGGACTGGAAAGGAAAGGGCATTAATATAAACGGCGAGTACATCTCACACCTACGATTCGCTGATAACATAGTCTTAATGGCGGAGTCGCTTGATGAACTGAACCAGATGCTGGACGGCCTAGCTTCAGCCTCCCGATGTATCGGTCTTGGCATGAATTTGGATAAAACCAAAGTCATGATCAATGGTCACATTGATCCAAGGCCGGTGGTCGTACATGGTCACCTTCTCGAAACTGTTTCCGAGTACACTTACCTTGGGCAGATTCTGCAGTTGGGTAAAAACAGTTTCGAGAAGGAGGCCAAACGGAGGATCCAGCTGGGCTGGGCAGCATTTGGGAAACTACGTCAAGTCTTCACGTCATCCATACCGCAATGCTTGAAAACGAAAGTTTTCAATCAGTGCGTCCTACCCATTATGACCTACGGAGCTGAGACGTGGACACTCACGATAGGGCTGGTCCACCAGTTCAAAGTCGCTCAGCGAGCTATGGAAAGAGCTATGCTCGGAGTTTCTCTGAAGGATAGGATTCGTAACGAATACATCCGACAGAGAACCAAGGTTATCGACATAGCTCAAAGAATTAGCAAGCTGAAGTGGCAGTGGGCCGGCCATATCTCGCGAAGAACCGATGGCCGATGGGGCAAACGTGTTCTTGAGTGGAGACCATGACTCGGCAAACGTGTAGGACGCCCTCCGACCAGGTGGGATGACGACCTGCGAAAGACTGCAGGTAGATGCTGGATGCGGCAAGCTGAAGACAGGGCGCTATGGCACTCATTGGGGGAGGCCTATGTCCAGCAGTGGACTGCTATAGGCTGATGATGAAGGCAAAAATTAATTAAATAATTTGAATAAATTCTAACAATAGAGATTATATTAATTTTTTATGACTTGTATTTCAATATAGATAGGTAGGTATTCTTTTTTTTATTTGCTTTAGGGTGGCTTTCATATCACGGCGGCCATGATAGGCCTATTGTGATCGCCACTTTTACATTTCACTCCCGAAGCCGTGGCGTTCATAGTTCACCACTAACCCTTGCAGCTGCTAGGAACTGCAGGATTTTCTTCGGGGTGATGTCTTTCAGCTCGTCTGGGCTATGCAAATGCTTGCCCAGATGGATGCTGCGTTTGTACATCAGTGCTCCACACTCACTTAGCAGATGGAGGGGCGTTTCATCCGCCTCCTCACAAAATCTGCAGGATTGTGTGTCGCTTAGCCCTAGTTTGAACATGTGCTTGTTAAGGCGACAGTGTCCAGTTAGGGCTCTTGTCATGATGCGAAGGTTACCTCTGCTTAGCGCTAGGATTCGGTTGGTATACCGACTATCGAAGGCTTTTATCAGAGACTTTGAATGATCCATGCCCGAGGAGTTTCTCCAGAGCTTGCGCGAGTCCTCGAGACAGGATCCCAGGAGTGTTCTGTGTGCCAAGCTTTTAGGTATGCCACAGAACGGCTCGGGTCCCAGCTGAATCCCCTTGGCTCCGGAGCGCGCAAGTTCGTCGGCACACTCAAAAAGGTAGGTAGGTAGGTAGGTAGGTATAGTTTTTTATGTAAGTATCAATTCAGTTATAATTATTAATCATACCACTGAAACCTGTGTGGGCGCTATCGCTCTAGTTCTGCTGCTCTCTAATTCTTCATACAAACGTAATACCAAAATTATTTCTAATTCAAGCATATTTCCACTATAATATTGCATTATTTGTATTAAAATAGTATTTACCTAAGTTCCCAAAATAGTTTTTTTTTCAAAATACCTAAAATGAAATGAAAGTCAATCTCAATTTGCACAATTTTATGCGAAAATGGACAAGTTTTCTTGCTATTTGTTTCGTATTAAAAACATCAATATCTTACGTTTTATTTATTAAGGAACATAGCTTATATTGTCTAGTTACAGAATAACAATACTTTGTGAAGAATACAAAAAGTTTTCAGTAATAATTTTTGGTATTACGGAACAAACCAAATTTTGGCTAATATTGCTATCGCGCACGAATGTGGCGCGGCGCAAGGGTTAAACAGGGACAGCGATATTCGGAGCGATTTTTGCAAGCGAGGGTCGCCGGACCCTTAAGGGAGGCCTTTGTCCAACTGTGGACTAACATAATTATGCTGACGATGATGATGGTGAACTAACCATACAATATGTATTAGCAGAAAGTATCCTACCTGGTATGGAACATCTCCAAGTTGAGCAGGCCAGCCATTCATTACGCGAGCCACATTCGTTCTTGGCTGCTGTTTTTGTTGACAAGAATTAGCAATTAGTATTAGAAGAATAGCTTTATGGTACATTGGGCTTATTCATGGTTTTTATTCTGAAACCCACTGAGCACCTTTTTGGGACTATTTAAATTGTCCTGCAGTATCTGGTAAAGATAAATACAATAACTACGTAAGAGTATCAGGATATTGCAAGCTAAGGCAAACTTTATGATGATATGATGATGCAGTTGTAATTTGTAAACAAAGAAAATAAACCAAAGAGAATACTAGTAGGTACAATATATTGTCATTGGATAATACAATAACTAGATAAAAAAAACTCTTATTATCTTCATAGAGGAAGATGATTCTCTTTGATAAAACCACCATAGATGAATAATAAACCAAAACAATTCCATTGTTGTAAACCAAAGAAAATAAAATAATTATCTAAGTAAGATCGTAAAGAACACCAGCATACAAAGAGTCTTATGTAGTTATTGTACCTATTCTCTATGACAATGTAGGTATTATGGATTATACTAGAGTATAGGTTATAGAACAAGCCATTAGAGGAAGCCTATTATTGTTTATTATTGACGACCGATATGGCACAAGGTCCGCCTGCGACGCAAGAGGTTGCGGGTTCGAATCCCGCCGAATCGAACCCTCAACCTCCGGCGTCGCAGGCGGACCTTCACCCACCGCGCCTCAATGGTCGTCTATTAATTATGGAAACTTAAAGGATTTACAAATATGAGTTGGTAGATGTACAAATTTATAAAAATTAAACGATTTTAAAGCCATTAAATTTCTCTATCAGAGCGCACCCTATTAGCTTCAAACGGAACTCAATGTGAATCATGGAAACAGCGCCACCTATCGGCCACCCCCAAAACTAAAATAAACTCCCGATGGTATCAGGTTCTCTACCGTTCGAAACAGATGGGGTTAGTAGTGATTTTTTCGTGCATTTTCTTTTGAGACTGGGTCACTGGTGTATTCTTTCTGTAGATATTGTGGGCGGGACTTTATTAAATACCTACGCTGAGCTTTACACAAAGTAACATTGAACCTACTTTCTTATTATTTGACTATAACATTGTAGGCATAAACGTTGTAGGAATTTTAGCATGGCTTAACGATTTCAACTCCAATGTCTGTTAATTTTTCACGCAAAAACGCCATAGCCCGGATTCCGGGGACCGACATAGGACATATTTTTTATCAAAGAAAAGCGCTTTTAATTTTTACATTTTATTTTTTTTAACAGCTTGACTTTGTGTCCGACCAAACATCTCACAACTTCACGCACTTTCAAAGGTTTAATATTAGTATGACGTAGCTTCACGGCCATTCATTATAACTACGTCCGTGTCATTTTTACCTGCCCAAAGTACGAAGTACATTTAGACATAAACTTGGGTATGCCAGCTTCAGCCTCTAAAGAGCGCACCAAAGGGTTCTTCCCTTTGGTGCGCTCTTTAGAGGCTTGCATCAACACTCAGTAAACAGTAAACGCTTGCCCAATAACACAGTCACCGTAGTTTAATTTTACCGAAAAAAAAATTGTTCTAAAATTTTTCTGTAGGTATCACTTATGAACACTTCAAACTAATAAGGGGGCAACTCTTTGTACCTTCTTGGACTACGGTTTGCATAACATACAGTATTGCATGTTTACGCAGGCCAGTCGCAAACAAATGTCCTTTAGGCAAAACGTCACGGGCGTACACAATGTACACATTTTAAACTTAAAAATTTAACCGTGAATCCTAACTCTTTTAACTTAAAATCTCTCTCTCCAACTCATAGTACTGTGAGGGTCACGCACCCTTCACTTCATATCCATCTCTTCTAATTAGCGATAGTCTGCATAACTTTCTAAGTATCGCGAAGCTTATCAAGATAGTAGGTACCTGCTAGTTGGCAGATCTCAGACGTTGTGAATTAAACATCAGATGTTTCATTACCGGCAAGACGAGGCCGGAACTATTTTCATAAATTATAACTTCCGGTAGTTTAGACTGTCTTGAAGGTTCATACAGGGTAATTTTGTGTTCTGTTTTACGCGAAATTATTTTAGCTTTCTTATTCAAATTCGAAAATTCAATAAGTATTTTTAAGAACCTTAAATATATTCTATTCAGGCCCCCGCGGCTTCGCCCTCGTAGAAATCTATGTTCCATAAAGTTCATAAACCTTCCTCTTGAATCACTCAATCTATTTAAAAAAAAAGCATCAAAATCCATTGCGTAATTTTAAAGATCTAAGCATATCTACTTGGGACAGACCGACGACAGCGGGAACTCGGTAAGCGATTTTGTCTTATACTATGTATGTAGTTATTAAGTTACCTATAAGCTTTCTTATACGGATAACAAAATTATTTTGTTTGAGCTGCTGATATTTGAGCAATATACCCACATTATCATCATCATCATCATGATCATCATCATCAGCCTATTGCAGTCCACTGCTGGACATAGGCCTCCCCCAATGAGCGCCATAGCGCCCTGTCTTCAGCTTGCCGCATCCAGCATCTACCTGCAGTCTTTCGCAGGTCGTCATCCCACCTGGTCTGAGGGCGTCCTACACTACATTTATCGAGTCGTGGTTTCCACTCAAGAACACGTTTTCTTCTTCAGCTTGCTAATTCTTTGAGCTATGTCGATAACCTTGGTTCTCTGTCAGATGTATTCGTTACGAATCCTATCCTTCAGAGAAACTCCGAGCATAGCTCTTTCCATAGCTCGCTGAGCGACTTTGAACTGGTGGACCAGCCCTATCGTGAAACACTGATTGAAAACTTTTGTTTTCAAGTATTGCGGTATAGATGACGTGAAGACTTGACGTAGTTTCCCAAATGCTGCCCAGCCTAGCTGGATCCTCCTTTTGGCCTCCTTCTCGAAACTGTTTTTACCCAACTGCAGAATCTGCCCAAGGTAAGTGCACTCGGAAACAGTTTCGAGAAGGAGGCCAAAAGGAGGATCCAGCATAGGTAGTTAGAAGTCAAATTGTCGGCTACATTTTCATTACTGATTTTTTACCACAAACTGACTGTTCGGGGAAAGAAGGCGCTGGCAATGAACGTATGATATATATTATGTGGTGATGTTTCATGCTCGCTGAAATTAGTACATTACACCCTGTAACACTAGTCAGTAATACAATACATGTACCTAAGCTAAGAAAGAAAAGTGGTATTTTGTATGCAACAGCTCTATGAATTCGAGCAATACCTACTTATAGTAGCAATTTATAATGTCTCAGTAGCAACTAGGTATAGAAAAATACAACTTATTGAGTATTTTAAAGTTTACTATTAGCTTGCTGTTCTTACCACACAAATATACCGTGAATACCCTTCAAAAATACTACAATACATATGACATCATATTCCATTATTTAGTTTCGAGATTAAAAATAAAAAGTTCTCATAAGATTGAAAATTCACCCCGTATGTTTGCACACACTTGTGAAATCCGTGCGTTGTATTGTCTTGAGACCGTATTTTAATTAGTAGACCGCTGCTTAGGACCGGATATTAACCCGTGCATACAGAATGCTCGGTAAGAATGTGGATAAGGCTTTACTATCGTCACTATCCTTGGATATAGGTTATAATAATAAAGTAATAAGTTATATATCTTATTACTTATTACATTAATATGTTTCTTCTAGACAACTTCACAGGCGTAAGAGTCGGTTTAAAAATAGGACTCCTTATTATCATGTGCAACATTCTGATCCCACTGAGAAACCATTTTAGACTATGTTCTAGCTATCAAAAATCTAATAATAGTCCTAGCTTTATCCAATAACTATCTGCGCCCCGCGGCTTCGCCCGTGTGGAAATCTATTTGTCAATAGTATATAAACCTTTCTCTTGAATATTTTTATTTATCGCTGAAAACTGCATTAACATCAGTTGAGTAGGTAGTTTAAAAGATCTAAGCGAACAGGCAGCGGAAGCGACTTCATTTTATACTATGTAGTAAAGATTTTTAATGAAAATTTAGGTAAGGTTAGGTTTAGGAGTTAGTTTTAATGAGTTGGGGCTTTTGTTTCTTAGAGTTGAATTATATGGAAAGTAGATAATAGGTAATAACACTTGCATTTTACCCGACTTCAAGAAAAGGATCGGTTTCGGTGTTCGGCTGTAGATATGTTTTAGGTCATGGAGAACCCTACCATCCTGCCAATGGTGGGCAGATTTTAAGCATTTATTTTGCATTTGTTTATAGAATAATCCCGGGTAATCCCCTAACAAATAATTCCGAAGGATTAATATTTAAAATATCTATTTGTCCCGAAAAACTTAAAAAAAGTTTGAAACTAAGGGTTTCAAAGTCTTTTTTTAAACGATCAAATTATGACTAAAGTCATTTAAAACGGGATATTTACCATGATTTGATTTTTGAGTTATCCAATATTTCGACACAGTTTCATGCGCCATGATCAAATCATGGTAAATATCCCGTTTTAAATGACTTTAGTGTTAATAACCAAGATAGTTTCAAAATGTTTATTGATCAAATTATGTTCTATAACTTTGGTTTTTGATAAGATTACTCCAACTTGGCTAGCATACCTAGCTGTGTCCGCTCAACAAGAAACAAGCAAGTAGGTACAAGATCACTAATAGAACAACTACTAATTAGGTCTGCTAAGTTTAACGAGACATCGCTGCACTAATTAAGTGATCCTAGGCAATTGTAAGTTTAGTTCGCTAAGTTTGTGTTGCGGTGTCTAAGTTTAGGGAAGACTTGGATTGTGTTTACTAATTTATTTATGTCTATTTTTGTTACTATTGTGTTTCAAGTTTTAAAATTTTTTCTCTATATCTCAAATACAACTTGAAATGTAAAGGATTGGGAGAATAATCATAATGAATCAATTCTGTAACATAGAAATTAACCTTAAAAACTTTCGAGGCATTTTGAGGATAGGTAAAGGTATTCTTATGAAATAGGTAGATATTTCTTAAGTTTTATCAAGAGAATGCACACAAATATTTTTTTTATTAATTATTAAAAAGCCGAAAGATAGAATATCTACCTGTACTAGATTGTTTTTAACAGTGTGTAGTAAGCTCAACTGTCTCAATAGTAAATTGTTCTATTTTAGTTTCTATTCTGTTACATATTGTAAACAATCAAACTAAATATTCTATCATAGTTCCGCGAAGCCATCAATGTCAAAGAACACAAAAAACCACTACACTGAACAGATGCGCCACAATACTTCGTTACAGCTCTCTCAATAAAACATAATGATGGGTATGAATATAACGCATATGTGCTACATTTTCTAGTGTAATAATTACTAAAATCTTGTTGAAAATAAGAAAGTTTCGTGCAAAAATTATAATTGAATTAAATGTTAACCGCCCCAAATACATAAACATCTAAGGGAATTTCTGAAAATGAGCTGATACTTCCCCCGCCGAACTAAATAATAATTATAAGAAGTAAGTATTAATTCGTACATATTTTCTGAATTTAAGCGTCCAAAAGTAGGTCTCACCTAAACTAGTTGACTAAATAATTACCGACCCATTTTTCGGAAATTACGTCATAAATCAAAACTGACCATGCAAGACACTGGCCACTAGAGATAAATTGGACAACAAAAAGCCATTTAACAGTGGGCCCACCGGCCATCGACCATTAGGGTTGGCGCGAGTGGGCCTTATTAAAAATGTGGCCTGAATATCAAATTGCTATCTTCCTATTGTGTAGCACCCCTTACGTGCACCAGCTACCCTATGGATTATGAACCATATTTTGTAGAGTAGGCTTGGTTCAGAGATTGCCATGTGTAAATATTTTCTGTATGTTGTTTCTTTGCTTGCTAATTTTTTTTTTATTATATGTCAAAAGATCGAAAATTATCAAAGGCTTTGTATCCTGAATTTTAAACCGTTTGGATTTGGTTTGATATTTCATTTACCACATATCAAATCAAAATAATGTTATATATTCTCATCTGTTAAACGCACATAATTTTCTCTTTTTATTCTTAAATGTTGTTAACGTAGGTTTGTATAAAATAAGTAACTCCTCTGCAAGTAGAATATTTTATACTAACCAAACTCGTTGATGAGGTATAGGTAAACAACCCGCCCACACTTAATAAAAATGATCTCTGTTGCCGTGTCTTTTTGCACGCAATTTACATAACTTGTCCATTTGATATCGTCCCTTGATTAAATATTGATATCTGAAACTTGACAACATGCAAGTGGGTTTTGTTTTCGGGTGATGTACTCGTACAGGTAAAATATAATTTCTCGCACAGTACTTCCACAATATAGCCCTGTTGGTGAATTCAGATGTATTTATGAGTAGGTATATCTCAAAAAAGAAATTTGCACGTTATGAATTCTATTTTGATAACAAATAAAAAATCAAAATAAAATTAACCATTGACCGCCAAAAACAGTATAAATAAATTTAAAAAAAAATTGTTTTTTCGAAAACAGGACTCATATAAAAAATTACATACTCAATCACAAATCAATGACATAAAAATAAAATATAACATATTATAACATAGTATAATAGTATAAGTGATACTCTAAAATACATCTAAGTCGAATGACTATAAAATAAACTTAAATTACTCGTACATGTACATACTCTGTAAAATGTTTTGTGTTAAACAAGGTTGAGGTTAGTTTAATTATTGTAAAACCTAGATTAATTTGTACTTATGTGTTTCATTATAAATAAACACTTTGTATGAGAATAAAATTCTTCACACCTAAATCGAGCAGCTGCCTGAATGAAATCTCTGACTTTACCATTACTCTACCAAAACATCTACAGGGCGAACAAAAATGTTATCAAGGGGCACTCACTATAGCGACTATTGTTTGTTTTTTTATAAATAAATTCAGTTGTCACAGCTCACATGATAAATGGTAGCACTGACACGATGGTCATATGGCGAATTCTGGATCCACTTGTTCGTAGTTGTTTTGATATTTTTGGGGCGGTTTGAATAATGGCCATAGCTCTGTTTTGGATGTCCTCTTTTTTAATGGAATAGTGCATTATTTGGAATTTTTGGATGTTAGGTGTGGTATTTTTTGTGGGACGCTTTTTAATTGAGTGTCAAAAAGACTGTTTGAACAGTTTTCCTGCATATAGCTACAGGTAAATAAAATGGGTATAAACATAACACTCATATCAGTTCAGCTACTGTTGTTTCAGCTACTGTTGTTTCAGCTATTGTTTGCAACAGGCTGTAAGCTCAATTATTTCATTCTAACCACTAGTTCTAATTTGTTTCTTTTATTTGATTATTACTTTCTTGTTTAATAAAGATATGTTTACACTAATTTTATAAATGCGAAAGTTTGGATGTTATGATAGATGTTTGTTTCTTCGCCAAAGCTACTGAACCGATCGGGCCAAAATTCGGCTTATCTACACGTCAACGTGGGGCCTTATTCTTTTACACTTATCGTTTTAGTATGACTATATGATATCCTCGCAGAATCACCACCAAAGAAACGATATGGTATTTTACCTTATCAATACATAGTACAAAACAAAGTCGATTCCCGCTGTCTGTTCGTATGTAGGCTTAGATATTTAATACTACGCAACGGGTTTTGATGCGGTTTTTTTTAATTGATAGGGTGATTCAAGAGAGATGTTTGTAAACCGTTTGACTAATATATTTCCAAGCGGGCGAAGCCGCTGGGCGCAGCTAGTAGGAAATAAACTACAGAGTTTGGAGCGTACGTCAAGTGTATCGACACTTGACGTACGCTCCAAACTCTGTAGTAACTCATAGAATTATTATAAGATGGTTCTTACATCGGTAAGAACCATCTTATAATAATTCTATGAATATCTCCATGCAAAAAGCAACGCTCGCACGGCGGCGGCGGCGGCGATTCTGCGATGATATTGTAATAGTGAATTGATTGGTTAGCAGAATTGGGTCCCCCGAATAACACTAATAATAATAGTGCTGCAATCCACACGGCATTCTCTAGCCCCCAAGCTTGTGTTGTGGGCAGATCACCAGATCACTGATGTACATAATACAATACACATACGTAATTATAAACATAGATATTTTTTATATTAATTATAGTCATTGATAAAAGTACTTGTTTTCATCAAAAAACGCGATCAAAGCTGCAGGATTTGCTTCGTATAAATAAAATATAGAACTTAAAAACTTCCAAGTCAGTTATGAAAATAAATTTTGACTTGCTAAATAAATAATGTGGCTCCAAATCCATTTGGTTTTGTTTCCGCGTTTTTTCTGGTCCATTAGAAATACTGCGCGCAACCAATTTGAAAATATTGAATAAGTAACGCTCCCTCGAAATATACAAACACAGATAATACATCTACAAAAACAGATGAGGTAAGTGAGAGAGGATTACCCTTAACGATGAATCTCTTGACTATAATAATAAGCCTTTATTGCTGGTAGCAGAGCTTAGAAAATTTCATAAAAACTTAACGAAAAAACTTAAACAACTATTGATGCTCTCTGCGCTCCGTTTCCCTTCTTCTTTCCAGCTTGCCTTTCGACAAAGGCTAAGGCTAAGGCTCTCCACTCGTGCTTCTAATTTTGCTTAGGTACTCCTATAATGTCCCATTAGATTTCGTTGATTGCTGTTTCTAATTCGATAAGTTTCTCTCGGGTTCTTAATGTTTTTGTATTAAGAGATGCTATGTGTATGTCGCAATTGTTATTTATTTTCGTTTTTCTATCCTTAGAGGGTGTTGGTCGTCTTGGTCTCTTAACTGTAAGTACTATTAAATGGGTAAGTATTTATCGCGTTTAATTTACATATTTTTCCCGACGTTTCAACAGGTTCCTCTATCTTATCTAGACTTGTGGCGTAATTTTTACACTTAGCACTTTTTTAAAGATTTCAAAACACGATTACTTTCACATTTTATCAGGTTAGATTGTGTTCATACGAATACGAATGTCTATTGACTATAAAAAAGGTATATCTACACCATTTTTATTCTTTGGCGAAATGCTCGCAATGCTAAGCACATTATGACGAGTTACCTGCCTTCTACACCGACGGGTGAACCTTAAATATACCGCGAGAATACCTCGGAATATCCGTGAACCCTAATGGGGATTATTATATCGGGAGGTACATAATAAGGTAACTTAGAATCGGTTGAATGAAGATTGAAGTTGGCACGCGTATTCTCCTTTATTCCATATCGGATTCGTTATTATACTTATTAATTGCTGGATTGATTTAGAAGACAAGAAGCTACTGTTTAAGTAGGCTATACACACGGGCCGAATTTTGCAAACCAATCGCTTTACTATTACAAATATTAACTCTACGGAGACATTGTTAGAATGGTTTCAACCTTGACACTTTTGAAATTCGTTCTTCCATCTATCGTTTTCTTCATCATAGGATAATTGCCAAAATGACGATACCATTGTAGCGATTGCGCGAGTCGACTGTTTTCATACCACCATGCGCAAGCGCGCCGCCTCCCTGGTGCGCAGGTTGCGGGCCAGCTCCAATACCGTTCTCGCAATGATAGCTGGGAGAGTGGACTGCCCGTACACCAGGCACTGTTGTGAGCGCTACCTTCCCAGCCTCCTTTTAGTTTTTAAAATTATCTTGTTTATTTTCTAATATGAGTGTAAATGCTTGAAATAAATCCTTTTTATTTATTATTTTATCGTTATTGTGAAGCGATTTATTAAGTGGAATTGGGTCCCTGTACAATCAATGATTTAATAATTAGTTTACCTAAAATTTGGTAGGAAGGTATACGATATCCCCGGTATGGGGGTAGTCCTATATTCGCACTTAGACTCGGATTGGTCCTTTGTATCGGTATCCCGGGGATGGATATAGTTTTCAACAATTCAGATCGAAAATTCTATTCCTCATTTCCTTTTTTATTTTCTCATCTAAACTTCACTTTATTTCTGCAACAAGACTGTCGCTGTGTTTCTGAAGCTCAGCAACCTAAAGTGTATCATAACCTACATCATACAACTTCAGCAGGCTGCAGGCTGTTCCGAGCCTGCGGGCATTAGAGTCGAGTTAGCGGATATCGGTTTAAAAAAAGCAAATAAAAATCTTGCGTATTTCAACTGAACTAAACCTTTTAAAATCGTTCGCAGATCAGGCAATACGCCTCCATGAAAAATAAAAACCCAGCGGTTTTTTAAGTCATTTTTCGTTGTCTGTTGCTCTGACGTTTTCATAGTTCCCGTTAGTGGTTCAAAGTCGTCTTTTTTCGTACGTGTAGACTGGTTTTTAAAAAACAGACTTGTCTGTTAGTCTGACTATTAAAACCAGCTTTATTTCGTTTTTCACGAGACTACGGAGTACGGACTACAGTTAACGCAGTTAGTGCTTAGAAAACGGTTTTCGGTGTTTGGGCAATTGGATTTCATAGTTCGTTTTGTTTGTTTAAGAATGGACGTGAAAATTCATTGTGCGTTGTATTTAGAAGGTATCCTAGATGGTTTCCTGTTTCTGTTGTCCATAACTAGAGCATTTTGTGTAGAACTAAACCTAAGAACACACTGAGGCCATGCCAAGCAACGTCGGTACATGACGCATTATAAGATCTGGACGTTTGCATGAAAACTGATGGCGTAGCTAGATACACACAAACTTATCGTACGCCACGCCATGCGACGTTTTATTCGTGCGTTTCGTGCCTTAGTTTCAGTCGGTATCTTTATTTATCGGTATATTATAGCTTTAGAAATTGTATAATACTAGTAAATTATTATTATTATCTGTGGTAATAGCAATCTTTGTGCCTCACAGTTACAGCCGATTGATTCTTCGATCAACAATGAAATCTCTTGTCAAATAGTTTTTTAACCGACTTCAGAAGGAGGTTCTTTGTTTGTCTATTTCTCCGTCAATTAAGCAACGATTAAAAAAATATAGTACTAAATAATTATTTCGCCTTTGATGATGCTCGAAATTATCACATAATGGTGCCATAAAATTATTTCAGATTTTGATGATATCACTATCACTAAAATTGTTAAAGCTAGTCGTGATTTTTCAAAAGTATTACTTATGTTGTTTTGTAAGCTTGACGGGATAAGCCTTCGGGAATAATTTTTGGTCCCATTCTTTTTACACATTGGTTATTATTTCGTTGTTTTTAAGGGGGGACCCCATAAAAACAACGAAATAATTAGAGAAGTAGTAGTTAGTAGAAGTTTGATCTTCGAGAAATTAATATGGAGATTGATAGGTGTGTAAAGCTTAGGCATTAACATCAACATATCATCACATGATAATTTTCACAATCACTAGACTTAACATATGGTTTCCATGGCAACGGACGTAAACAAAAACGTGATTCCATCCATGTGGCCCATCACTCATCAACATCAAACTAATTTAGACTGACGCAGTCTTGAGTCACGATAGTTTTGAGACAGACTTTCCTCAAATAGACAAGTCTGCCTCAAAACGAAAAAAAAAACTGTTTTGTCTACGACACGTCGCACGCCTAAAACGAAACTGTTTTGTCTATTACGATATCGCGCACCGTTTGCGTCAATTCTTTTTGGCTGAGCGCATATTGGAGTCACGACAGTTTTGAGACAGACTTTCCTCACATAGACAAGTCTGCCTTAAAACGAAAACTAAACTGTTTTGTCTACGACACTACGTATATGCGCTGAGCCTTAGAGTAGAATTTTAATCATCACAATCACGTTATTGAAGTGTTCTTTATTTTCAATATTTAGGAATTTAAATTCATTTCATAGTTTTTTTAAACACGCTAAATTATCTCTTGCAGAATTGGCGTTGACAAGAGATTTAAAGTACATCTTATTGTATTCAGTTATTCTTATTTGTATTTTTTTCTTTTAGGTTAGTTTTAATTTTAGTATTGCATGCAATGTATTAAGTTTGTATTCTTTGTTTTTTTTTACTTATCTATTACTGTTTGTTTGTGCTCTACCTACTCTTTGTATAATATATCTTTTTCTCCATCCCTGGTTGCCTGGAAGAAATTTAGCGCTTTAAGCGATAAGGCCGCCTATTGTACTGTTATTATGTAAGATTTAGATATAAGGTGTTATTTTGTTATTTTGGGTACAATAAAGTGTTCATTCATTCATTCATTTAAAGAAATGATCAGCGTATGAAGATGTAGTATGTACTGTAGATCGTTTTCCTTTCTAGGTATGGTTAACCTCTCAAAACGCCTCCGCATATTTTTTCCCCCGGTGACAAGCTACATTCACCTACCGTATTTCACACAAACACAGCATGTGCTTATTCAAATCTCCTGTTACAAGAAAAAAGTCGGCATCCACCATTTTTCAAAACACAAAACAGTAAGCGACAACCCTTTCCACTAAATTATCGCATTATTTCTATTTGTTTAGAAGAATTTGCCGCTTAGCGACTATTGTCAAAATGTTTGCGGAATTCTATCAAGATAAATGCGGAATCATGTTCACAGCATGTCGCGGTGAAGGCTAGCCTATTGGGACGCAGGTAGTGACTAATTGAATGAGAGCCGAATAGATCAGTAGTCAGATAATGGATGTGACATGACAGCCGAAACAAATATAAATATTTTAAAAGACATTTCTACGTAGATTTTCTGATGTTTTTAGTAATTTTTTTGGTGGTTAAACATAGTGCTATGTTTCCTTTAGACCGAGGAGGACTCTTGGCCACGTCACGAATTTCAAATTGCATAAGTAAAACTGACGACCGATGTGGCGCGGTGGGCGAAGGTCCGCCTGCGACGCAGGAGGTTGCGGGTTCGATTCCCGCCTCGGAACAATTGTGTGTACGATCTGCAGATAATTGTTTCGGGTGTTCTGGTTGTTTTCTATGTATAATAAAAAAATATCTATATATGTAATGTATTGTATAATGTATATCAGTTATCTAGTACCCATAACATAAGCTCTGCTTACCATGGGGCTAGATAACGCTGTGTGAATTGTTCAGCATTATTATTACTACTATTACTATTTCTACGTAGATTTTCTGATGTTTTTAGTAAATTTTGTGGTGGTTAAACATAGTGCTATGCATAGTGCTATGTTTCCTTTAGACCGAGGAGGACTCTTGGTCACGTCACAAATTTCAAATTGCATAAGTAAAACTAGGTAATAAAGTGGACGCTTTAATTTTTTTGTTCACTTTAATATTAACTTTTAAGGTAATAAGATAAATACGAAATCGTTAGATTGTTAGTTTTCTACTTGGAGCAAAACTCGTCCCAAGGTTATTATCGTCTAGATTATAATCTGATATGATGCATTATGAATGACCTAAGCCTTACAAAGAATATGTTTAAATTCGATAGATAAACCGGAGTTTAGGTATCTAGGTATATTCGTGTAGCTAGCATGGTACTCATAAGTAGTAGTTATTTGTATCTTTTCGCGACCAATTCAAATATTTTTGTAAAAAAATCCATCGAAATCACTCTAATATCTATCTACGCTTATCTACGAGTATTTGTCACTATAACCGCAGATGCAAAAATTCATGCTAAATTGCCGACATGCGTTTACACTTCAGCCCACAATAAGTCGCACCTTCACACTTTTTTCAACTGAACCTAATTAAATTGACATTGGCTTCTCAAGTGGTCCAACCATCTGACACTTTTTTGCACACACTCAAGCCAACATAACCACTTCCTTAAACATTAAAACAAACATCCCTATCACACGCTACACCAAATTTCGCACCAAAACAGATTGCAGCTTCCGGTAGCATCTGTGTCACCGGCCTTCATAGAAAAGCAATCGGCCAGTCGTAAACGTTAAGGGTCCAAAAGCACCCCCCAGGGGGCTTCTAAGGGCAGGACGATGTTTCTTGACACGGCGAGAAAAAGTACCCGATGCTAGCCCCTAATCCTGTACAGTCGTCCGGGGGGTTATAAGGGTACAAAAAGTGTAATTTAAAGCTGACTTAGGGTTTCGAATTAAAATGAAGTAGGTACCCTTATTGGGTCTCGGGTTCCGGATACGAGGAAGTAAGTGAGCAGTTAAGTGAGAAGGAAGAACGTGCGAATTAGGAGTCGCCTAGATCATATACCTAGTCAGTCATCGATCAGTATTGTGGCAATGTAATACGTTGAAGTTAGGTTAGTTTGTAGTAGTTATTCCCGTTTTTTCACGTAGTCATAGCTTTCATAGCATGCCCAGCAGTGCAATCATTGTAAACCAAGGCTTGTATAGTGCTTTATAAAAAATGCGCGTAATAAATAAAGCATCTTAATTAAATAAATTAAGGTAAGAATTTGCACCTGAAACTAAACCCAATATTTTGCGGCCGACAATTTCCATTATTGGCCGCAAAACAAGACAGTTATGAAAATTGCTGGCGCCTTTTCGGGTTAGCCCGAAAGGTCAAAGATGAGATTGTCAAAATAATCGCCAGATTACGTAGGTTATTTTCTATCTTTCTAAAAAAACGCATGCAAAGTCCCAGGCAAAAGCAAGTAGATTATAAATTAATTATTCACATGACCCTTCAATG
Source organism: Eupithecia dodoneata (assembly GCA_947044415.1). Classification (NCBI taxonomy): domain Eukaryota; kingdom Metazoa; phylum Arthropoda; class Insecta; order Lepidoptera; family Geometridae; genus Eupithecia; species Eupithecia dodoneata. The sequence goes on from OX345665.1 coordinate 8,323,213, forward strand.
CTAATCCATTTCCCTGCGGCATAGGCACCGCTTTCAAAGACAATGCTAACCTATTTGCGATGCACTCTAGATCCTATTGTGCCGTTTATAGTGCAAGGAAGTGTATGCAAAGTTATGATTTAGAAACTGGATCAGGTTTTATTATCTACATGTATATGTACATTTATTATGTATTCTATATGTACATTTATTATGTACTTTGATTTTTTACCCGGCTAGTTTCTGTTTGTATGTCTTCGTTTTCGTTCTTAAATACCAGATGACTGAAATGTTCTGAAAATCGCATGCAAAGCCGCGGGCAGAAGCTATTAGGCAATATAGCCTAGTTAAGTAAGTACATTAAGTAAGTTCAAAGTCGCTCAGCGAGCTATGGAAAGAGCTATGCTCGGAGTCTCTCTGAAGGATAGGATTCGCAACAAATACTTCCGACAGAGAACCAAAGTTCGATAACTTTGGTTCTCTGTCGGAAGTATTCGTACATAGCTCTGAGAATTAGCAAGTGGCAGTGGGCCAGCCATATCTCGCGAAGAACCGACGGCCGTTGGGGCAAACGTGTTCTTGAGTTGAGACCACGACTCGGTAATAGTAGTGTAGGATGCCCTCCGACCAGGTGGGATGACGACCTGCGAAAGACTGCAGGTAGATGCTGGATGCGTCAAGCTGAAGACTGGGCGCTATGGCGCTCATTGGAGGAGGCCTATGTCCAGCAGTGGACTATTATAGGCTGATGATGATGATGATGATGAAGTAAGTACATTACCTCCAACTAGGTACTCAAACGCTCGCTTCTCAAGTTGCGAGTTTTTGCTTGAGACGTGTTAAAATGAATACGGAACGGTTGGTCCTGAATGTATAAAGTCCTTGGTGATATTAGTCCTCTAATTATAACGCCCGGCAAACGAAACCAACCGCAAAGAATATAGTTAAGGACGCAAATAGTCCGCCATTGATAAGGTCCCTCGAGTAAGTCGTTATGATAGAAAAATGTCATGAACGCAAAACGTCTGATTTTTTTTTATTTTTTTGGGCTGATTTTTTAAATAACATTGTATGCTAATTATAACTTACTGAATTCCCTATTACTCATAAAAAGCTGAGATTCGTTAAAATATTAACGCTTCCACTGCCTAGCTTCTTAAACAGCGACTCTGTTTGTAGAATAGACAGACGCGCCTACTCTACAAACTGACTGCGACCCGAGAACATCACTTCTCAGGTCACATCACTGCTCCACAAGCTTCGGTACAAACGACATGTGCAGCGTTGGCACTCGAAGTCTTAAGGGTAAGCAAATATAGGGGAAGGCATCCTCTAGTTTCTAGCGTTTATGACGACACGAGTAGTCGTAAGCCTTACATACAATCCACCAGGGATAAGGTTTGCTATCTATAGTAATGCTGGATAATCAACACATCATCATCTAGCTCCAAGCTAAGCAGAGCTAGATAGGTACTAGATGACTGATATACCTAATAAGTTAGTAGGTATATATAGTATTGTTGAAAGCTTTTGGATATCATCCATCATACCTAGTCTTGTATTCTATGTTATTCTGTATTCTCCAGGCGAAGGCGTGGCTTCGGGTGGGCGTGGTCGAGCCCGGCCCTAAGGGACCTCCCGAATGGTCCCAGGCCTCAACAACTTGTTAGAAACTTGCTATTAGTATTAGTTTATGTTTGCAGTAAAAGGGAATTAAGTTATGATGTTGTATGCGAGTGTAGGTAAGCGTGCTCTTAGCGTAGGTTGTAGGATTGTAGGTAAGAGGCTCTTAATCAATAAAGCCAGCTTACTTTGTTGATTAATCTGATGAAAATTGTCAGAGTAAAATCGGAGATACGTAACTATTTGTACATTAACCTGACAACTAGAAAGCGAATTTTGAGAGAGACCTGACATAAGTAATGTCAAGTCGAATTATAAGATATTTATATACCGATTCAGAAAACTAGATATTTTTTGTAAACAAAAGGGTTACAAAAAACATAAGGAATGTTAGTGGAAAATATTTAACAACATTGGTATCATCGAAGCAAAGCACATAAGCGCGAAACAATTTTTGGTTTGAAAGCATTCATCATTTGTTTGATCTCTCGTTCGTTTTCCAATCTTTGTTTATAGATTTTTCGCTGCACATTTGAGATTATGCGTTGTTGAAGTTCGTTTTTTGGTTTTTAGTGATATCCCGCCTGTTGCCGTTTTGTTTGATATTGATATTCTGATATTGTTATGAGTTTTTGTTTGTTTTCATTAATAAATGTTTTTGTTGACATAAAATATCTTGGATTCTAAATCGGACAATTAGTTATACAGAATATAGGTACTTTTCTGTCAGATATTGGAGTTCAATTCCCCCGCAGAAAATTCGATTGTAAATCTAGTTCGTTATATCTAGGATTACGACCAGTACCAACAGTACCTAAACAACATGCCAAAAGGTTTATTTATAACCATAAATTAAACTTGGAACTTATAATCAGCACTGCCATACAGCGAGGCAAAACAGCCAGCGTCTTGGGGACGCTTACGACTGGTATTACTAGGTACATACTTATTCTTTTCGTCCATAAATTAAAATCCTACCATATAATCTTAATATCAGAATTGTATGTAGTTTTTTTACATAATAATTATGTGACCATAGGGTATCAATAAATTACCTATGTACGACGTACATAGAACCTTCATGGTGAAATGAATTCTGATTTCGTTTAACCTCAAAATTAAGTTGACTTCTCCTTGTCACACACAACAAACATCATAATTTACGACATAAAACCTCATCTCGCGGGTAGTTAAAGTCAATTCCCACTGAAATTTCATCATCGTCAGTCCTTGGCTAAATAAGTAATACTCTGTGGGCAGTCCCAAAGCTGTGCCAAAAGGTTCCAGAGAGATATTGTGCCTTTCATACGATGCGCTGTCTCTATCTTCCCGCGAGCCCTGGCGGTCTCAGCGGGCAACACCGCAACCAACCTCCCATTATCATGAAACTCGTCGATAAATTCACACGTGTTTTGTCTATCCTACCTTAAAAATTTACCCAAATTTTTGGATATTATCTGCAGTGATTCATAAAAAGACGTTTTCGCAGAAGATTTTTTAAAATGTTGTGTAAGTGGCGCCATCTGGGCCAGTGTTGCTGTCCCGCTCGGGAGCCGAGGGCGTGTCCCCTGGGCGCCTCCCACAGTCCGCGGGGACGGACGGGGGTTCGAACGGGCACTGCGCGGGATCCCGCGACGCTTGTTAGTGCTCGTCGAATCCGCAGCGGGATCGCCCGCTCTGCCGGGACAAGATCCCACAAGCACACGATAACGCAGAGCCGCCTATCGGGAACTACGATAACTTAGATACTTAGCAGTTTGTTTGGAGCGAAGTTTTGAATTTCAATTTTATCGGAATTATCGAGGTTTATCCAGTGTTCTTTTTGCAAATATTCTAAAAACTCTTGAAAAAAATATTACGTCTACGAAAAGAAAGGAGTTTCTATCCAAGCAATTTTGAAATTCGAACTGTTTAATAATAAATCGTCACATAAAACATTTTGAATAAAAAAATTTGAATCACCGCAACTCGCGTTTTCAATTCTAAATTCAAATTCACGCGCGGTTTTTTCTTTTTTTGTGATTTTGCGCTCGCGAGCGTTCAGTAGTGGCATCGTCGTGTGTCGCGATTCGGTCGGACGAGCTCAACGCGGCGGCGGGCGGGTATACCGGCTCGCCGTGGCCGCCGCTGGAGTTGGACCCCGTGGGATGGGGCCGCAAGCTGTACCCTTCGGGAGCTCCGCGGACTTCAGGTATGGAAACGTGGATTTACTTGCTAAAATTAGAAATCATAAAAAAGAAGACGTTCAGAGATATAGATATGTATATTCGTTTTATTTCTGGGAGCTGTTGTTTGAGGTTACAGTAAAGCTTCTGTGAAAAATTGGTTTTTTCTTATTTATATTTTAGTGAAGGTACAAAAATGTACTTATAACAAAAAATAACCTTAACCAAAAGTAATGTCAAATTTTAACGTGACAAAAAGTAAATATATAATAGGTATTGTAATTACCGTTGGAACATAAAAAAAATAATTTTCACCCATAAATTTAAATTAAAAATGTTATAGAAATGGTTTTGTCGTGAAATTAAAGAAAATTGCGTTTCCTTAAACAATTTTAATCAGGTAATATTTCCACGATGTTTGTTGTAGACTCTACAACGCGTAGCGCGTAGAGCTTCTACGCCGTAGCACTTAGTAGTAGATACTAAAATCTTTGTATTTAGAAGAGAAATGAATGAAAAAATGAATGAAATGAATGAAAAGTTTTTATTTCTTTAAGCTTACAAATAAGCACTTAGACACGTCATATTTTATAGTTCACTTCAATTTTTTGTCCACCAGTGGAAGAAGTGACAAGAAACCACTAGTATGTTCATAACTTATGTGTCTAGGACATTTGATTTGCTTATCTGTAAGTTGGTAGATTTTGAGTTGGAGCAAAACTCGTTCCAAGCTTTTTTATCTTCTAAGTAATCTAATATTTTGTTTTAACCGTTAAAAATGATATTTCCATTTTTTATTTGGGTTTTGGTGCTTTATAGTAGATTCTTATGTATTTAATGCCTAATGAAGATAATTTGACTGACTTTATTAATATGGGGCAATATTTAAAAACAGCTAAGCATATTTTCCAAAAGATAAAATACTTTTTTACGAAGCACCTCTTTTATGAAATACCGATATAGCCTCTTTCGCTACAACCTATTTCCTGACAATCAAGTTCCACTTTCGGTCGCGAGATGGCTTCTGGTTTCTAGCATAGCATTATCGTTTTAGGTAGTTATGAAACTTAACCTTCGTTGTTCATTTTAAAATGTTTGGTGGGATAAAATTATTGGTTGGAGAAAGAGAAAATTGAGAATGTTTTTGGAAAACGTTTTAATAAATTACACCCTACATTATGCGCTCCTCCTAAATAGATTAAATTACCTATAGGTATTTATAGTATTAGGTAAGTATAGTATATGTATTTCGTTTGGCAATAAGTTTTGTTTTAATTTCCTGTATAGTTTTACGAAAATAATATAAAATTATAAAATTCAAGAGTTGCTATTGCCGCAGTAAAATGTTATTTTATTATTTCATTCTGATTTTGACAGCATTTAAAAATAAAAGTAAAAGAACAATTTTTTCATCAAATATGCAGTTCACGGACTCGTAGGAAAACCATCGCTATGATATGATATACTCTTCCGTAGCACATGTTACGTAGTGGTAGTTTATTTTAAGGTTTATTTTCTGTCTTTTTCTCTTTATATTCTGATAAAAAAGTATTTTTTTTAAATTTTAATTATCTTTACTTTAAATTGATAAAACCAACGTATGCTATTTTCCTCCACAGGCGGACTAATGTTCGGCCTCCACCACCAGGAGGCGGCGGGAGGCCTGCACGCTCAACCAAGAGGCCCCGTGACGTCACTCAAAGAGGAACCCCTCACTCGGGCGTGGATGACGCCGAGCTCGCTAGTTGACAATACCAAGTGAGTGAGATTTATTTTACTTATACAGAGCGATTTTTTTTGAACGGGCAGTAAGGATAGGACTTGTCCTATTTTAACCGTTGATGATCGGGATAATTATGGAGGTGGAAAATGGTATTATCTCGAAAATTCTTGATTTCTCGAAAAATATGGGTAGTCAAAGATATGGAGGCATTTCACATTTTATAATATAAAGTGATCCTGTATCTTATGTTGATTAAAAAAATCAAGGAGATTGGAGCACCTACTATATTAAAATTACAATAATCTATGAACGGCAATGAAAATTTGAGGTCAAATAGAATCAAATTAAAAAAAAATACTGTTCTGGTAGATACTGATATTGTTAATGCAAAATTAGCTGTGTTCTTTTAAGTCAAAACAAAAGTAGGTAAAAAAATAAAGAAGGCACATAAAAAGTATCTCTAATTCAATGACGTCTGAACAGTTCTATAATGATCATTGATTGATTACTCCTCTTAGAAACTCTCTGTCTTACAATTTCATACCAACAGGGACCAATTTATTCATAGAAATTCTGTAAACATAACAAGATATCCACATCTCCAAACAGCACCTTGCTGTACCCTTATTTACACAGTTTCCATAAACCATTTAGCGAAAAGAGCAACCGTAGTTTATTAACCGAATGGGACCGAATATTGCATTAGCTTCGACCGAAACAAATGCGCGCTTTGACATTAAATAACCGAATAGGATTAAGTTCGATGAGGGGAGGAATGAGTCAATTATTCTGGTTGGGTTTTTGTACGACGAGCTGGTCTTTAGGTTTGCTTAAATTTATTGAATATTCCAATTTTAGTATATCAAATATGGTTTAGTGTGTTTTGTCGTTGGAACGCCTGAACGATTTAAAGCATCTAACATCCTGATGTCGTCAAACCTTTTTGGTAGGTTCTATTTTGTGTCTTCGTTTTGAATTTATCTATTTAAAAAATATTAATAATTAAATATGTAATTATAAAAAGAAAAAACTACAAATACTGAAAAATAAAAATACGGAACTAGCAATAAAAAAAACTCTCTACATTCAGCCAAAATATAGAACACTGGCAACCCAGCCCCAACGCATTGCGCTATGATTTATCGCGCCCTTCCCGTTTATGAATACACTTGTTACCGTTGGTTCATTATCGGCGGGAATTTGCTCAGCCATTATTGGACACTGCCCCGGGATAATGTAGGCATTGTGATGCAGGTACAGATGGCAAGTCTTTATGATCATTATTTTGTTTGTTGGCGTTCGAAAATCAAATCTATGAAGACCATTGATGATGACTCAGTAATGTTTTGCAATGGGATGAACTTGTTATGGTTTATAACTCGGAACAAGGGTTGTTACAGTTGTTATTAAAGATAAATTGTTAGGTATTGTAAGGTTATGCTTACCGGGTAAAAAATTCGATTAATGTATTAAGCATATTACCTATATTGTTGGCTACAAAGATCAGCGATTCATAAAAATAATTCCCCACACTGAACAATCTCATAGCATGATTAGCAACCCGGAACTTAGCAATTTACCTTTTGCTCTAGGATTTTAGTAGTTAGATACTTACATGGAACGTAGGTGGTAGAAAGTGTATACTATACGTATATTATAAGATAATTTATAAACTTCCTAGATAAGTATTACTCATTTAACTTATTTTAGAATATAATTGAAACCTATCAAAACATATTTCGAAGCATTTGGTGTATGACGTATTGCTTGCTTCGAATTAGTGCATATTGTTTGCTCTCTGCCCTACCGACATCTGTCGACGTTGGTTTCGGGCAATAGTATGTTTGTTCGGCTCAAGTGGCAGGGACTTTTATTTATTTTTTTAGCGGGTAATTAATAGGGTGCTTGTAATTTTTGGAAGATGGTTAAGGTTTGCCACGCAATCGATATATAGTTCATTCAGCTCAGTAAAATCTGGCAGATTGCTTAATACAAGTATTTACCAAGTTTGTCTTGTGTTGTGCTATTGTTCTAAAATTTATCTTTCATTGATAAAGATCATAGAACCCCTGTGGTTTCGTCCTATTTCCCCACTTTGTCTGACAGAAAGTCATTTGTTCCTTTAAGAATTACAGTGTAATTTTCACCGTTGATGCCATCTAGATTTGACGACCTCTGTGGCGCGGTGGGCGAAGGTCCGCCTCGGGACAAATTATTGTACGATTTGCAGATATTTGTTTCGGGTTGATCTGGTCGTTTTTTATGTATAATATATATCTATGTAATGTATAATTTGACTATGTATATCAGTTATCAAATACCCATAACACAAGCTCTGCTAAGCTTGGAGCTAGATAATGATGTGTAAATTGTCCAGCACGATGATCCATCGCGTGATCTTGAAATTGACAGTCCGTTTGACGATAGCATCTAGACGTGATCATGACGTCTCATATTTGTATATGATTTGCGTAGTTCCTTGTTCGCACGATAGAGGTGCTGTACCAAAACTTATTGAAAAACATGTTACGATTACGTCTCGATACTATCATCGAGACGTAATCGTGTCAGAGCCCGAGTCTATTGTCAAATAGACTCGAGCTCTGTTCGATTCCATGTCTTGTTCATTATAGTTCAGTAATTCAATCAGCTTGATTAACACTTAATAGTACCTCATCATCAGAGGGGCAAGATGACAAATAGCAGTCCGCCCGTGATGACACTGTCATTTATTAACCCAGTGGTAAAATCATCATCATCAATTAACACCGCGCCTCGCCGATTAGCCGCTGTTTTAACGAATTATGTTTCGAGCTTTAATAAATTGAGTTTCGGGTAAACTTTCGGTTCTGAGAAGTAGCTGGGTTTCTTTTTAATTACTGTATCGTTTTGAAGTGAATTTATGAATATTTATCAAGTAGCGTGTAATGCTCGTTAGGTTTCTTTGTGGTGCATTTAATACCTACCTATGTACACTAGTATTGTTGCCTTTCTAGGATACTGTAAGTGTACAAAGATTGGAATATATTTAGAGTATCATCAACCTACATTAGTCCACTGCTGGACATAGGCTTCCCCTAATGAGCGCCATAGCACCCAGTCTTCAGCTTGCATCCAGCATCTGCCTGCAGTCCTTCGCAGGTCATCATCTCACCTGTCCTGACCTTGCAATATAGAGTACTCTTAGTTTATTCCAAACTTTTTAAACTTCAGTGTATTTTAACTGGACCAGCATTCAAACGATTGATGCCCGTATCAGTGCAAAGAAAAATCATGTACATCTGACAAAACGGCACCGATCTGTGAGCGGAAAAAGCGCGACCTAATCGTACTCTCCCGCCGAAACTGGTAGCGATAAATAAAACAATGGAGTGTCGCGTAGCAGAGTATAAAATGGCAATCGCGAAACCAATTTGTTTACGCAAATTCTGCAGCGGGAGAGATGAATGGGCGACCATAGCGTAATACGGTAGCGGGTAATGTAGTAGTGTTGTGTCGAGTATCGAATGTATCGAGGGAAAGATATTTTTCGATAAACTGATCACTGTTCAACTGTTATAAAATTACAAGTGATCTGAAGAATTCTGATAAAAGTGTAATAAAAATTAAAGGCTGTAAGAGAAAATTATTTGACAAAAAAAAACTAAAGATTAATTTAGAGATTCAGTAGGTATACCTACATTGTTTTCAAAGGGGTATCATTTAATTAGACGGCCAGCAAATTAAAGAGGTTTTGGTCAGCCGAAAAAGTATATACTTATGTATATAAGTGCATTTAGGGGTTGGCAAATACGATTAAAGTAGTCAGCAAGTAATGTGACAATGAGCAGCCTTCAAAGTTGCTTAAGTTACCTACTTAAAGCAATCTAATGACCACAGATAATATGAAAAAAAACATAGCCTAGTCTTCTAAATAGTGTTGGTCGTTTCCTGTGATTTTGAAAACTCAGAAAAAGACCGCGCTTTTTATTTGCTAACAAATCGTTCGCCTTCATAATATTTGAGCACCTACATCACTAAACGCAACATTGATGGAACAACAGTGAGGAATGAGACCGAAGATTTGACGAATCACCCGCATTTGAAATGTGGGCTATCGATATATTCATTGCCGTATCTGCTGATCCAAAATCACCTTTATCCCTTCGTAATAAGGAATAGCGATAGAACCAGACCACATGTGTCCATATCGTGTGTGGCGTTATCAATGTATCGTCACTTCATTTCGGTACGCCAATAATCGTTTTCACATTTTGAATTTGGAATCAAATGAAATCTCTTTCTAAATTTTGTTAGGATTGCTTGAATAGGCTATGCATTTGGAGTATGGAATCATAGTGCCTATAGCTCTATTGGTAGGTAGGTACCATAAATAACCTGCGTTCTTAAAGAAAGGCTAAATAAATAAACAAATGAAGCTCAGATCATGCGCGAAAAGCGAGTCATAGAAATTAAATAATGGGATTGAGAATAATGTCATGTGCCATGCTGTCCCACTCAGATCAACTACGCAGCAAGCGCGATTGCATGAAAAATTCCGTAATTCTGAATCCCATTGGTTGAGTACAGTTTTTACCTATTTATACTCAAAGATTTGAATCATCATTAATAAAGAAACCTTCAAATAAATAAATAAATAATGCTGGACAATTCACACAGCATTATCTAGCCCCATGGTAAGCAGAGCTTGTGTTATGGGTACTAGATAACTGATATACAGATAGATAGATATATTTTATCATACATAGAAAACGACCAGATCAAATGAACATAACTTTACAAATACCGTTACAAACAGATTGGTGTCCTTTTAAAAGGACAATAACTCAATTTTAAAAGGGTTATAATCTGTGTTTTTGTTTTCTATTTTGCGGTTACTAACAAAAGATGAATAGTAAGGGATGTTCCGGGACAAATCTGGGCTAAAGTAACTGTTAAAGAAATTCATTTATGGTGCCTACTGATTGGCCGGTATGTTTTTTGCTATAAACAATTGTTTCGTTTTTTCCAGCTGTTATTTGTTTACTGGTTTCTATAAAAGCTACGCAAAAACTAAATATGAGTAAGTCAAAGGACCCCCATAAGTAGAGCCATTTAATAAGATGACCTTAGCAGCATTAAAAACATACTTACGAAGGCACCGATCGATGTATACATGAATACACTAGCCAAACGCGATGTGGAATGTTTGTAAACAAATACCAAGTATGGGGTTTGTTTATATTTGTTTACAATAGTTTAAACGCAATTGTTACTGGTCAATTTGAGCTCTAACTTCAATAAATATTGGTTACAATTATATCTGAAGCTCGACGCCAAGCAAGTGAGTTTTTTTGTTGTCGCAATTTGTTAACAAATATTAACCAAACTCGATGTGAACATCGAGTTTGTAGTGTTTAGTTAGGTAATGCAAGGGAGGATCGAGCATAAAGTCCACATCAAAAGTCGCTGAAAAACTTCAATAAAAGATAAAAATTGAAATTTCATGTACATATTTGAATTCGAAATGCAATATTCCCAATGTTCAGTAATTTTGTCATTAACCTACATAATTCTATAAGTTTATAGATTAAATTGGAAGTCACTGATGACTTTTGTTGTTAAATATACCTACACAACTTTAACAATTTATAGAGTAAATTGGAAGTCGATGAAGACTTTCAACTTACTCCATAATAATCAAAGTTTCCCCTACAGCGTCGGCGTCGGCGTCGGCCGCGCTCACTTCGAGAAGCAACCTCCCAGCAACCTGCGCAAGAGCAACTTCTTTCACTTCGTAGTGGCTCTTTACGACCGAGCGGGGCAGCCGGTGGAGATCGAGCGAACTGCCTTCATCGGGTTTATTGAAAAGGATCAGGTAAACTCAATCTTACATAGTCGTTTATAAGACACATAATTCTACGATGACTAGCATCCTGCGTAAGAGTAACATATTCCACTTCGTAGTGGCTCTGTACGACCGAGCGGGGCAGCCGGTGGAGATCTAGCGAACTGCCTTCATCGGGTTTATTGAAAAGGATCAGGTAAACTCAATCTTACATAGTCGTTTATAAGACACATAATTCTACGATGACTAGCATCCTGCGTAAGAGCAACATATTCCACTTCGTAGTGGCTCTGTACGACCGAGCGGGGCAGCCGGTGGAGATCTAGCGAACTGCCTTCATCGGGTTTATTGAAAAGGATCAGGTAAACTCAATCTTACATAGTCGTTTATAAGACACATAATTCTACGATGACTAGCATCCTGCGTAAGAGCAACATATTCCACTTCGTAGTGGCTCTGTACGACCGAGCGGGGCAGCCGGTGGACATCGAGCGAACTGCCTTCATCGGGTTTATTGAAAAGGATCAGGTAAACTCAACCTTACATAGTCGTTTATAAGACACATAATTCTACGATGACTAGCAACCTGCGCAAGAGCAACTTATTCCACTTTGTAGTGGCTCTGTACGACCGAGCGGGGCAGCCGGTGGACATCGAGCGAACTGCTTTCAGCGGGTTTATCGAAAAGGTTCAGGTAAAATCAACCTTACATAGTCGTTTATAAGACACATAATTCTAAAAGTTTAATGATGAACTGATCGGCAAATAAATCGTCATTATCAACAAACCTACGATGTATTAATTTTAAGGCGAAGTGGGTTCGAATTTGTTTTTATTTATAAATTAGTTTTTTGCTCTAAAAAACAAAACACAATACTCTTTCGCAATAAAATAAAACCATAAGCCTCTAAAGTACCTATTTATTAGGCAACACTTAAGACGAATTACGTTAAATAACTGGTAAACAAAACAGCTTTTCCCGTAGAAGTATCCCTGTCAAAATGAAGGCTTAGAGGATATTTTACGATAGTTTTGACAGTAAAAGCAGTGTTTCTAAGTTGTAAGAAAACTTTTTTGAACAAACTTTGAAATCAATAATACTTATGCAAATGAATACTCTAACGTACAAAATACCATTGACAATAATCTGAATTATGCAAATGAATATTTTGGACACAATAGAAATCATGTCTCCTACATCCTGATTGATGGTCGCACGTTCGATTCCCGATTCGTATCTCGACGGGGTTTGATACGACGGTAATGATGGCTTATTGAAAAGTTGACTTAGTCAGTTCCCTTTACTAAATACTTTAAGATTTTAAAATGTTTTGGTTGAAATTTTGTGGCTTGTCTAGTATTAAGATTTTGTTATTACAGTGTGTAAGCACTCGCACTACTCGGCAACACCTCTAGTTATACAAACGTCGTAAAGTCTTGGAGCAGGATTAGATAAACTTAAATATTTCCCCTGTGGGTGGAGCTAACGGCGCTAGAATCTTTCAGTGCACCTGCATTTGCTCGCACACTTGTGCACAATAATATCTTCTAATATCTTACGCACCTGATATCTTCGTCGAGACTGGCCGCTTCAATTTCCTCTAGTAAGGCATTATAATGCCCAAAAATATCCAAACAAAAACAAGGTCGTGGCGCACAAAAACACCGCGTTGTTTACTATCTGCATAATTAACTTACAGGCAAACAAGACGTGTGAACGCCGGCCGGTTTGTAACCTACATAAGTAATTTAAGGTGGGGGTTTTGTTTCAGTACATGAATAAAGGCTTTATATACACTCGTATTTTCTAAAAAAGGTTTCACCAATCTACTTTATAAGGTCCCATAATAGAACAGTAGTTGCATGAAGTGTTTTGAGGTCTTAGGAGTCATCTACCGTACCGTACCATCAGTACCGAAAAACGAACACATTAATAAAAACCATACTTCATGGATATAACAATACCTCAACATTTTGAGGTATTCGTCGTATCTTTACTATCAGCTTACAACGAGACTTGACGCGACGCGATACTACGAGCACTTTTATTCGTAATATAACTCTATTTACTACCCAAAAAGAAACAAATCGCGGCGCAAGCGCATGCATTTCGTATTATGTCAATAAAAAATTTCAATCAAAGTGTGCGCAGCGTCGCCTCTAGGTGTAAGCTGCTGACCCAAATAATATCTTCGTTAGGCTTTCAATATGTCAATAGATGTCGAAAGTTTAAACAATTCTAAAGTGTGTTTCTTTTGTTTAGGAAGCAGAAGGACAAAAGACGAACAACGGAATACAATACAGGCTGCAGCTTTTATATGCAAACGGTAAGTTATTGGCTTTTACTAGGTAAATATTAATAAATAATACTGGACAATAATAATTAACACCGGAGTCTTGAGATAATTGATCCATGATTTACCGTGGTCCATGGTTTTTCGATAACTAGTTAGTGATAGATCCCGACTAGGTTTAAAGTTAGAGGTTTTCACTGATTACGTAGAAACCTACCTGTACAATTTATACTAGTTATTGAATTTTCAAAATATTTTACAGAAATTGATAAATAAATAATATAAAATTATTTATTTATCAATTGTTACCAAATATAATTTTATGACCGTTCTTATGGATGTTTTTATGTAAAAAAATATTAATATATTCTTATTCTTATGTAAATGCACTACTTTTTGTGGAGAAACATCACTTTTAATTGATAGGCAGGGTAGGTATGCTCTAGCTAAGTAGAGTAGGATAACACATCCCTGTAGATTTAAGGTTACAAGATACCCAAGACCAGTTTGTGGCCAAGTTCACACAATACCATTGAAACAAAGAGCATAAATCGCTGAGCACTGCTCAAGACGCAGCGGCCGATGGCTCAGGAGCTCAGCAAATATTGCCATTAGCCCCATTGTCTATTGCCATCAATGGATATTGCCACAAATGAGACACAACACGACACAAGTAAGGCAATAGGTATATGCGTATTGGGACACAAGTTACAAGCAATAGTATTGTATGTGTGTAGGGTACGGACTTGGTTCATGGTCTGTGTAAATTCAGGTTTAGGTATCTGTTGGGACCAAACCCGCCGAATCGTAGAATCAGCCCGTGTGTTGAATAGCTAGTATGATTAGTTGGGTATATCTAATTAATTTCATTCGACGAGAAAATGACGTTTAGCTATATTGTTAAACATTAATTACTAGGAACTTTCACCTACCAAAAAAAAGGATATGCGAAAGATAAGCAAAACTTTTTAATCATAAGTAATTTGTCAAAATACGTAAATATTCATACATACGTATTTTGACACAGAAGGAAGTAAGATCTTACGCTTATCTTTAACAAACTCAGGTCTTGGTCTGTAGATCTTCAAGAATATCTTTCGCTTCTATATGAAAATAGTTACTGCCTATTTCCATTACCGAACCTGGAAGGCTTCAAATATTTACAATGCACTGTAGTCACTACATCTTTAGACTAGAATATGATATGAGACCTTGGTAACTTTACCCATACAATCTCAAAGCTCTGAAAGCTCGTTTACACTTATAATTTAATTAAATAAAATATTACAATGATTTTCTTAAATTTGTATCTTTATCTGCCTGACGTTTAAGTGACTGAGTCATCATCATCATCATCAGCCTATGTTAGTTCACTGCTGGAGATTGACCTCCCCCAATGAGCGCCATAGTGCCCTGTCTTCAGCTTGACGCATTCAGCATCTACACGCAGTCTTTCGCAGGTCGTCATCCTACCTAGCCGGAGGGATTTTAGTAACTGACTACCCTGACTAAAATCATTGCACTATACTTTAAAAAAAAACCAAACAATGATGTTCCTAAATTCTATCTTCAACTGACTTTATGTAAAAAGCATGCCACTATACTTTAATTCGGTAAAAAGAGAAAGAAGCGAGTGGCCATTCCGAGAGGCTAACAAATTGTGGAGAACATGCCGCTGCTACGCTCCGAGTTTATTACTACAATGTGTAAATGTTAACGTTTTAGCTGGATAGAATTAGAACTATTATTTTCATTGTTTGGGTGAATAAGATATTTTTTTTGAAAATGTGAGTTTTGGATGAACCTAGGGATTTTTGGTTAGGCTAATGTTCAGCTACGTCGTAGAAGCCTACGTCGCGTCGTAGCTAAAGCGAGATGGATATATGTTTTTGTTATTATAGTGAGTAAGCCATCGCACTCGATAATTTAAAAAAAAAACGTAAAAGTAATAAAGTTTTAGCTTGGTCTGGCCATGGTTGTTTAGACATTTAATGTTAAACACTTCAAAATATTTACGTGTTAGGTTATCAACTTTAACTGAAGGAACTATGTATGTAAGTCTACAGTGTTATTTTATTTGATTGTTTGTTACAGGTATCAGGCAAGAACAGGACATTTTTGTACGGCTCATAGATTCAGTCACAAAGCAGGTAAGTTTTAGCCCTTTAATAAATCTAAACTCCGGTCTAATAGAACGTAACACTTTATAAAAGTTTAATAATTGGTGTTAAAGTATATATAATAACTGGTTTTGAATTAAATGTCTTTTTAACGAAAAAAATTTACATTGAAACAAATTAGAATTAGTATTTATAATTGAAACAGTTGAGCCAAGTGCAGACTGTAGCAAACAATAAAGTGGTAGCTCTACTGACCCATATCAATACCAATCGAATGCGTCCCAAGATATTGGCTGTATTGCCTCGCTTCGTTCAGTTTACTGAATTAAATTCATAGTGAAAAAATATACCGTAGCCGATAACCAAAGCTCATTCCCTAAAATATCCCACAGGATAATCAACTCAACTATCGATCAAAATGATTGCAAAAAAGCAACCCAACTACAAAAACCTAAAGCCAACTAGTAATTCATTCAATTAACAAGAAGGCGTGTAGATTCCGACCACTGGTTTTATGAACCATGCACACTGGTAGCTTCCACCGTCTCACGCGTAAGGCCCGCGCCACACGTGGCGGCCACGCGGCAGATTGTCATCGCCGGCGCCCGATTAGGCCCTAATCCACACGCCCTTACAGAGTGCCCGTATCTGGGTAGAAAGCAGGTAGTCGCTTATTTATGTCTCTGATCCTAGTTATACTACAAATAATGGCTAGAAAAAAATAATACCTCTTTTAATTTTTTTTTACTAAACACTTTTCTAAGTATGTACAATACACAATTAAAGTATAATTACTTAAGTCAAGTCTTTTATTTCGGTCTGCGATCCTAGTTGCTAATGCGTGTTGTTCAATCAATTGATTAACCTTGTAACTCTTAATAAAGGGAAAACGTAAACTAACTGCGAAATAAGAAATGTAGACTGTGGAATGAAGATTCGACATCTAAGTAAGCATCTCTAGTAAGCGTTAGAAAGACTGTATGAGGCCAATAATTTGTTTTAATAATTTACTGTCAATTACAGTTTTTTATTCACTTGATTTAAATAAAAAGTAATCTTTAGGATGTTGCAAATCGTCTTTAGGGTGATGTGTATCGTGAATGATTGAAAAAAGCTTAAGTTGAACACTATCACGAAAAGGCGGTTACCAGCTAACAGTCTAAATGCGTCCTCAAATTGCATTGCGCTTCGCAATCATTACCGTTATCTCATGTTACAATTTCATTCCACGTTAGTTTTAAATCTCTTTTGTGGTGTCAAGTAATTCAAGATTTGATCGACAGCAAAGGGGTGAAGAGAAATTGTTGGACCGTCTTTATAAGCGTGTGTGAAAGTACTTTAGTTGCATTGTCATTTAATATTGTTGAAATTGGATGTTTATTTTTGTTTGTCTGATATGCTTTAAAATGGGTGTTTACTTACTGAATTGACAAAAGCCTTCAATGAGCTAACTCGGTATCACAAATACTTAATATTATAAATGCGAAAGGTTAAATGGATGTATCGATGTTTGTTACATTTTAATGCCAAAACTACTGAACGGATCGGGCTGAAATTTAACATAGATGTAGAATAGATATCCCGCCGCCTTTTTCGTGGGCGACCCCGTCGTCATCTTACATGTTATGGATGCTTAGGAGTAATCATCATTAGCCTATGTTAAGGTGTTTTTTGGAGGTTAAGGGGTTAAGTTGTTTTAATAGCGACAATTTTTTATTCACATGCGTACTAATACTCATTATTTATGTTCATAAAATTTACTTCGCGATGGTTCAGTAACCGTGCCGATAAAATACATATTGGTTTTCCAAAGCAGAAGATAAAATTAACGAAGGCATGATGAAACTTTGCGCACCTCACATATATAATTTCAACACGTCGCTGGGTCTTAGTGTTGTGTAACAAGAGGCCAATTACGAAAGATTTATGCCATGAACATAATTAACTTAGGCCGAACGTAGTTAACTAAGAATTACGGAATTGTATGTACGTTGTTGGAAATATAACTGGGAGCGGGTACTCGGAAAATGGCTATAGGGTTTTGTGAATTTCTACTTGGTGAAAAAAATCGGATTAATCTATCGACTTTGCCGCCATTTTTTTTTGTTTATTCGATCATTTGGCATCGACAACTAGAAGTATAACTTTTTTTCTTTAATTATATCTAGATATAAAATGATGACAATTGTCTGTTTTCTTGTGTGTTTTCATGCTTTTCTAAGCTCGAATTCAGACTTCATCGATATAAATATTATTAAAACCGATGTGAGACTGCAAGTGTAGCAATACCTTAGAAATGACCTTCACCAATCAAAGATTTCGCTTCGCTTGCAGTATTACACTAAAAGTCAAAAAAATCTACTTCAAACATACTGTAAGAGATTAGAGAACCGATTTGTCCTTATTAAACAAGATAACGACACAAATACCTGGCTCCTTTGACACGCAAAACGCTCGTATAAAAATGGCGATGAAAAGATGGCGTTCGGATAATAGAGAGTTGTGGTCGATTTAATTGTATTAAAACGTTAGGCTGAGCACACGGGCCAATCAGCTAATGTTGGACGGTGCATGCGAACCTGACACGCAACTAGAGATGCTAGGTAAAACTAGTAGACCGACTTGGTTTTCGAAAAAAAAGCCGGTATACTTTTTTTGGCGATGAGAGTAATGGCTAAATACGACATATGTTATTATTTTGCATAAAATAGTCTAGTCATCTGATGATTTTGAGCGGAAAGATACGAGGTGGCAAAGTTGGAATTCAGAAAGAGCACATCGCATTTTTGTGCATTATCTACAAAAATACCTATTTTTCAAAACTCCCGCGAAACTTTTGAAGTAACTTCCTATTTTCGAACCAAATGACTGGACTTAAATCAGTTTTCAAAGCCATGCAAACATGTACAAAACACTATACAGGTTCATTGTCTAAGAATTTTACCATTCAATTTAAAAAATTGAATCATCGAAATCACCGGCCACACAAACGTCAGAACACAGTTTTTAAATATGTAAAATACGTTAACAGCCGGACGAAATATAAAAAGCCGGAATCCTGACATCTCTAAACGCAGTGCTTGTTTCGGCGAGATTAAAAAAATTACCTCGGTATCTGACGTTGTGACATGCTTTTTGACGGTTTCATCTATTCAAAACGAATGGGGAGCACTTCACTTATTGCAGTATGAGGATTTTACGAATAAAGTTTATTTGGCTTATACATGTACAGACCCAGTAGTGGTAGTACAGTGGCGTCCATAATAAGGTAACCCCTCTTGCGGTTTTCAAGTCTCGTAATCACAGTACTTTTGATGTTAGGATATAATTTTTTTTATGTAGTAAATACAGCTTCTTCATTTTACCGTAGGATTGTAGTCATGAAATATTTATGTATCAATTGAAATCTTAATAGGGGGGGGGTCACTTATCGATTTATGAATTCGTACAGTGATCGATAAAATTCTGACCCCTCAAAATTATATTTTATTGCATAAAATCAAATTGGAAATGTTCACGCTAACCTATTTCATAAAAGCTGAACCTGTTGAATTGTAAAACTGACTTTTTGATAATAGCAGCCTTATTTAGAACCATTATAAAATCTGCAAGCATTAATCACCGGATTATTTGTGTTCCCATACTAAATCACTATCATATCAATATCTAAAACAGCATCACCCTCTGTTTAGTTTTATTCTTAAGATACCAACTCCGAATGAGATTCGTCTAAATCCTGTAGAGCAACTAAAAGTTGAATAGAACGGCCGTGTGTGGGCCACGTGCCTTGATGATTATGTTTACTTAGCAATGTTCAAACAACATATTAATTTGGTGGGTTTTTGTTGGGAAAATGACTTTCGGAAGCTGATTAGAATTGGTTTGGTTTAAGGTTACACGGGAATTTTTATTTAGGCTTTTTTAGAATGGTTGGCCGAATGGTAATATTTGATTCAAAAGCTCAAAGAGTCAAAACCCTCCTGACAAAGCGCTGGTTTGATGCGTTATCATCTTAACCTTAAGTTATTAGGATTATGTATCATTTTTCTTTGTAAATTCTGCTTTTTTGTTTTTTACTATATATTAGTTTCTGTATATATTGTAGGTACTTGCATATACATATATCATAATATTTTTATTGTCTATTGTTAGTTCTATTTATTTTTTATTCAATGTACCTAGTATGTCGAAGTTATAAGACTAAGTTATTTCATTTTCATTTATCCTCTGCAAGCAAGCAATTCTGTAGCTACTATATGCGAGGACACATAAATGGTTATAGGTTTTTTATTTAAGTTATCTGTTAAGTTTGTAAAACTGTATGTCTTCCAAATAAAACAAAATAAAATAAAATGGTGGAATCTGAAACTTCGAAAGCGGTTTGAGAAATCTATACTAGGGATTTGAAGTCTCCGATATTATACTGTACCGGGAAAATATATGTACAAAGTTTGTTCCACTCTTCTATTTTGGGATAAACAGGATAGCTTGTTTCAGGATTAATATTTGGAGGGAATTAGACAACCATCAAAATCTTCTGTTTCAAACGTTCATACAACCGATCTGCAGATATTTGTTCTGGGTGTTCTGGTCGTTTTCTATGTATAATAAAAAATATCTATCTATGTAATGTATTGTATTATGTATACATCAGTTATCTAGTACCCATAACACAAGCTCTGCTTACCATGGGGCTATTTAATGCTGTGTAATTGTCCATCATTATTTATTTATTATTATTATTATTTACTCTGTTGTATTAAAAAAAGAAATATGTATATTCATTCTCGAATGAACGTTAAAACTAGATACCATAACATTTAGTTTCCTTTGTAGAAGCATTCGAAAGAAACCTCACTCAGTAAAATGTAGAGTCAATACACAGTAAGGTCTCGCGACGCGCACTGGTGTGAATGTACAAACATAAATCATTGAATTTCTTGCCACTGAATGCCGGAACTCCAATACATTTTAAAAGTTTTACAGCGCCGTATTGAATTCAAGAATATAACAAGGAAGGTGTATTTTAGAATAACGGAGAATATGATTTCTTAGTTTAGATAATTTATTATATCTGACGACCGACGTGGCGCGGTGGGCGAAGATCCGCCTGCGACGCAGAAGGTTGCGGGTTCGATTCCCACCTCGGAACAATTGTGTGTATGATCTGCAGATATTTGTTCCGGGTGTTCTGGTCGTTTTCTATGTATAATAAAAAATATATATCTATGTAATGTATTGTATGTATTATGTATATCAGTTATCTAGTACCCATAACACAAGTTTTGCTTACCATGGGGCTAGATAATGCTGTGTGAATTGTCCAGCATTATTTATTATTATTATTATCTATGGTTTAAATGTCAGGCAATACGTAAGTATTCGTGGGCAAGTGACTCATTTGCCAAAAACTGGGATCCGGCGTGTTGATAAGATAAATAGATTTAATTTGCAGCAAACGAACATTACGTAAAATTCATTTCAAATTGGAAACAAGAAAATAAATTAAAAACTATAGATAAAACCCGGACGTTCCCGTTTTTTCATTTATTTGCAAAACGCGTGAGCCTACAAAATATCGGCTAAGAACCATTAAATAGTAGCATTTATTTCAACACACACATAAGAACATAAAAACATTTTATTTATTATTTGATACCATTACACAAATGAGCAAACAATAAAATATATAAAATAAAGCTCGGAGTCGGGTGTTTTGATTCCTCATTTATCAAAATCGCTTCAGCAGTTTGGATGTTACGTATAAGGTAATAAGGAGTAGGTATCAGATAACCATATAGAAACACTCGAAAAACACTACCCTTCTCGCGGATAAAAAATACGAGTAGCATTGAAAGACAATTTTGTTAGATAGAATATTATTAATGAAGTTCGGAAAACACATAGAAACACTACGACAAATGTGTGTACGATCTGTAGATTATTTTATCGGGTGTTCTGGTCATTTTTTATGTATAATAAAAAAAATCTATCGATGTAATGTATTGTATTATGTATATCAGTCATCTAGTACCCATAATACATGCTCTACTTAGCTTTGGGTTGGACGGTGCTGTGTGGATTGTCCTGTATTATTTATTTATTTATAAAAAAAAACCTGCCATTTTAACAGCTGGGTATTCAAGCAGGGCTCTACGTATTAACTTAATAGTTTGGGTTCCCTTTCATTTCCCGTAAAGGCTTAAGGTTCGTAAACCTAAAAATGTAAATAGAACCGATCCTTTTTATGTCACCACTTTAATCTTTACTCTACTCAATGGACATAAGAATGAAAGTTATATGACACATTTAGCTATCTGAGTATATTGTGCAATTTCTGCGATGCTGGTCATGTAAATCACGCGCGAACGTTGTTTGTTCCAACTCGGTGTTGTTTTGTTTATTTTTTGTGTGTAAATTCAAGACGATAACTTCTTTGTCTGGAAAATCTTGGAATTCTGCTATGAAAAGTTTGCTTTAGAACTTTGGAAGACGTTGTATGTAGAACTGTGCCAAGTTTACTAAATGACAATAGTCAGGGAAAAGAAATGCCATTCATGGCATTAAATGCAAAATTTTACTTGTTCCGTGATGCAAGTAAAATTTGCATTTGATGCCCTACCCTCCCCAAATACACCCTAACTAATTACAGTTACAAAAACACTATCTGCCCATAGCGAAACAAATTAATGAATCACCGCACTGGCGGCGCCTTGACCGGTTTTTTTTAAATCCCCCAATTCCCATGAGATTGAATCCCTTGACGGAGATTGGCGGCCAGGGAACTGAAGGATTGGGGATTGCTCTAGGCTATCCTAAGGGACCGGGGAATGAACTTGAAAAATGATAGCTTGCTCCAGTTGATAGTGCTAGTTAGTTTGCGGAATGGATTCCTTATTATTTTGCGACGATGGGGAAATAGGTCCCATTTCCTTGTCATGCATACTAAAGTTTTTCGTAACATTACATGGTTAGATAGATAGAAATCTGTTTCTAAACATCGGTCAATTTTATATTGACACTAGAGGACCTTTCCGGCTTCGCACGGTTTTAGTACAGATCCCTAACTTTTTTGAAAATATAATACATGCCTATGTTCACCGGGGATAGTGTAGCTTCCCAACGGTGAAATAATTTTTCAAATCGGTCCAGTAGTTTCAGAGCCTATTCATTACAAACAAACAAACAAAAAATCAAACCTTTCCTCTTTATAATATTAGTATAGATAATTACAAAATACATTTTTTTAAAACATTATCTGACTTTTTATTTGACTTTTCATTATGTCACATATTAGCCTATAATATAATATTTAAAGATAGCCAATTTATTTCTTATTACAAAACAGTTAACACAAGTTTATCTGCTTCGTGACTTCTTTTATTTATAACTTATACTTTTGCATTCAGTGATCATACAGAATGCAATGACAAATATTAACTTTTATACGTATGGGGTTAAAAGATTTATAATAACACCTGACACCCATTTAGACACCCTCAAGCTATTTTTACGCAACAGAGGGGTCATTCTTTGCTTAAGTACTTTCCTATGACCCTTGAATACCTACTGCGGGCCCTACGAAAGCAAAATCCTCACAAATCCCGCGTACAAAAGACGCTAATACCCAGCTATTTCATATTCAATTAAATATTTTGTTAGGGATGAAAAAATCTATTTTGGTTCTTAAGGATTTGAGTAATACCGGTTTGATGTAACTAATGTTTGGGTAGTTTATTTTGGTTTACCAGTTTTAGGGCTTAAATTTATTCTGATGTGTCTTTAATATATATAGTTTTTGCAAAAATTATGGTCTTTATAAATAATTTAAATAATATATTAATTAAATAACAAGTAAGACAACAAAATATTAGTTAGTTTAAATATATATATTTTAAATAGCTATGAAACATTGATGTAGATCCAGATAGAATAGAAAAAATAAGTAAATCAATGTATTGGTTTCTAGTCAGAGAATTTCTTATGAGTACATAGGTACATAGGTACCCTAATTACCCTTTAATATGTTTAAACTTACGCGATCAGAACACATAATTACAAGTACTATTTTAACGGGTATTTATCGCGTTTATTTCCTTATTTTTTCCGACGTTTCAACAGGTTTACACACTGTTGTGGTCACGAGATGACTAAATGATGATGAATGATGATGATGATACCGTGACCACGACAGTGTGTAAACCTGTTGAAACGTCGGGAAAAATAGGTAAATGAACGAGATAAATACCCGTTAAAATAGTACTTTTATGTACCCTAATTTGTACTTATATTGTCAGATGTCTGATAACGTTTTTAGCTTTTCGGTGTCCTGTTATTTTATCTCAATATTATCTCTTAATTTTATGATAGGTCAGTGCATATTTAATGTAAATGAGTCTTCGGCCTCAATAATAAAATGCAGGGAAGGGTGAATAAATTAGCAAAATTACGTAATGGCTTGACGAAGACGGAACATTATCTTATCTTACCGATTTTTAATTAGAATTTGCTATCTACGGCTTTTGAATTGAGTTTTGTATCTATTGTGTCTGTTCTATTGGCCCAATTATGCTGTAGTGCTATCGCTCAAAGAGGTAGAAGTAGAATACTTGTACAACTCAACCAGTGGATACTTAGATAGATGTCGTAAAAGGTGACATATGTAGATAGAATTATTATAGAAGATTAAAGTTATTATGCTAGTAACAGAGTGGGTTTAATAAACCTCCCAAGTTATGTGAGTTACTACTAATAATTATGTTAGACTCACATCTCTGACCATCTCAGAAATTCAGAAAATTTTCTTCAAAACCAGAGTTGAAACAAAAATGTACCTAACGCTGGAAAATTAACACAGACAAATATGTAGTTTTATATTACCTATGCTTTGATAAATTGTTTTGTTTCAGCCCATTGTATACGAAGGACAGGACAAAAACCCAGAGATGTGCAGAGTTTTGTTGACCCATGAGGTTATGTGCAGGTAATATACGAGTACTTTCCGACCAGGTCGGATGACGACCTGCGAAAGACTGCAGATAGATGCTGGATGCGTCAAGCTGAAGACGAGGCCCTATGGCGCTCATTGGGTAGGCCTATGTCCAGCAGAGGACTATCATAGGCTGATGATGATGATGATGATGAATATACTTTAGGGGGATCGATTCGTTTTGGCGTGAGATAAAAAATGAGATTTATTGTGTTCTACAAGGAATAATAAACTCATGGAAATTAATTTGCTTCAAATAGTAAAGAATTTTTATGAACCCTTTTTTCATAAGTGCCAAATTACTTACCCCTATTTTTTTTTTGTAAAACGCAGAATTTTTTAAGAATAACTAAATAATTTGAATCGTTCGCCAACACGAAACGATCTTCCTTAAATCTAATTTTATTCTTGTCATATACATCCAAATACAAAGACAGACATTTTATTACGTTTTCCAAACCTTTTTACGTATACTTATATAATTTGATTTAATATTTTTAAATACCTGCTTTAGGTTATATATAATGTTTGACAGTTTGGAATGTATGTGATTCTTTAAGTCAAAACTGAATGAATAAATAAACGCAAAGTTATATGTAATTAACACAGGAATAAGGATTATGGTTCGACTTTTCTATGATTTCCTACGTAGTTTATATTAGTAAAGTGTTAGTATGGAAGTTACCAAACCCAAAATAGAAGATTTAAACTTAATGCAGCATATCAAATTCCTATTTGGTTTCTCAGAAATGCAGAACCATAAATCATAAAATATGAGACACAAAAGGTGATGTGCAAGTCATTTTTCTAGTGAAGAAGTGCAGTTGTTGCAGTAACATGGCATTTCTATAACCAATATTATGAATTAGTTTTATTAATAGTAGGCACTATCGCTCTTCTACGAGTATATATGTATAGCATTGATTGATAGGATTCGGCAAACATAGTAATACAAATAGCTGAGCATTGGTAATCTTTGAAAACTTCTTTATAAACGCTACGTTTTTGATAGGTGGATCGATGTATTATGGCTTATCGTATGTATTTCTCTATTAACTTCGTGGTCAAAAGTTTAAATAACTTATTTATATCAATCAAAACCATCTCTTAAAAATTTCAATAAATTCTGAGGTGACATTCTACATAAACTTTTGTTGGTACCAGTGTATGTTCTCAAGTACGATTCATAAAGTGAAACGCGCCCTTGTAACTTTAAAACAACAAAACGCCGGCAGAAGTGAATGTCCTTATTAATTTAACCATTTGTTTGGGGTGGTTTTTCCGCTCGTAAACGCGGAGTCGTCTCGTCTCGAATGTGTGTTTAGTCGGGAGAGCTTGCTTGTGTGCGTAGTGTTACCAACAAGAGATGGTAATGTGGATAGTTTTTAGTAAAATTGGCCTAAGAAATTATCTTTTGCTACAAAATAGAGATGACCTATTTTCGTGGATAATTTGGTAACTTATAAGAGGCTCAAGATAATTAAGGAGTCTTCACAAGGATAAATTGTTCTTCTAAATAAAAAGAACAATTTATCCTTTTTTCGGACCCTAAATACCGGGAGTAGATTATTGTTTAGTTGTGTTTGTTTTGAACTGACACAAAAACGAGTACATAGATAATGGATTTTTCTAAGGCGATCAATTATTAGCTATACTTAAAAATAACAAGTTATATAATAGTTTTCAGAGCATCAAAAACGGAACTAGATGTATCAAATAATCCCGCATCAGCAACCCAGAATGAGCAATTAAAATTTTATTCCACCTTAGTCGATATCACCATCTCGTTTCCTTGTATACACGCGTCCTACTCCTTCGTCTTCAGGGGAGGGGTCTCTTGGGAGCGTGTCCTTTCAATGTCTTTGCCCTTTGCGCCAAGAAGAGGGTGCGCTACCGTAACGGTTGATTAGTGTGGATACGACTTTATTTTTCTGTTTGAGGTTTTTAACTGAAAAGTTTTTTAACTTCTTGGTAGGCTATTGAAATGGAATGGAAATGATGGCTATTGAATAGTAGTTTATAAATGTTACCAAAAAAGTAAAACAAGGGGTTTTGTACTTACTTAAGGCAGACATGTATTATAATTACATGATGCAGAATAACGGTCGACATAATGAAGTTAGATTATTCGTTCCAAAATTTTTTATAAAA
Source organism: Eupithecia dodoneata (assembly GCA_947044415.1). Classification (NCBI taxonomy): domain Eukaryota; kingdom Metazoa; phylum Arthropoda; class Insecta; order Lepidoptera; family Geometridae; genus Eupithecia; species Eupithecia dodoneata. The sequence continues at coordinate 8,350,084 of OX345665.1, forward strand.
CTATACGAGGTTTTACGAAAATCTTTTATTTATTTTGTAACCTAAAATAAGCTTCGTGTATGACAGTGGACGCATACTGATTGAATAGTAGCTACCTTGGCCATGGCATTCATGTCTCCTAAAATATTCTCGTCTACCTTCAAATTACATAGACATAAACATCTCTTAGACATTCCCATAACTCTATGATATACACGGGAGTAACGCTGTAAATCGTTCCAGCTATGATAGACACGCATCTCGAGCCCCTGCGAGGTACATTTACTAGCAATATATTGATTTTTCTCCCCCGATAGGTATCCCTTTAAGTAGTTTTATCTCTTACAGGTAGGGGCGAGGTATGTTATGAATTTATTGCAACTTTGCAAAATACTGAATCGTTGCAAGAAACTTTACTAAGAAATTTGACATGCTAGTTAAAATAAATATGTTTGTAAGTATTTTGTTTTGTCAGCGTTATTGATACAATTAATGTTTTTCAGTCGGTGTTGTGATAAGAAAAGCTGTGGCAACCGGAATGAAACCCCATCTGATCCTGTTATTATTGATCGGTGAGTGCTAAGTTATAATTTTGACGAGGTTAATTAATGATTTGTCAACGGCTAAATTATGTAATTGGTCTCTTTATGTACTTGCTAAATGTAAAAAGCAATTACGTAAAGATCAAGACAAATGAGGAGGAGTATGTATCATATGATTTATTTACAAACTAGGTATACATTCAAATTAAGTGACAATTGTACATAGATTTTGCACGCCGCAACGGTATAAATACATTGTGTCATATTTGGACATACAACACCTATGAACTTTATTTATACCTTACGTTACTTAGATTTAAAACTGTAATGAAATCAGCAAGGTGAAGATATGGTGAAGATTATTCTCTTCTTCACGGTAGTACAAAAAGGTGTAGGTTTAAAATTAGTTAATAAATTCAGCCCGTTCGTAACCGGACAAATAAAACTCGAAATACAAATCAACAAACTGAAAAGTTCATCGAACACAGAGTTATAAAACAATAGACGCGGCAACTCCGTTAATATCGCATTGTTTCATTTGCCACGATTCATCAGACGGCAATGACGGCAATCTGAAAACTTTCGCCAAATGCATTCGCTCAAAACTTTCCAGTTTCCGTTTTGTATTGTGTTTTTGTTGCGATACCAGACCGATAATTTTATAATATTGTCGGGCAAAATTATAGCTGCTTTTATACATATTGTTTGATGTAATAGTTGATTATTAATATAAGGTTAAGCCATATTCTAACAGCTGTTGAGGTACATCACAAGTATTGATCAATTATTTAGCAATCCCTCACCACACACCACATATTTTGACAGCAATCAATCAGATCACAGAAAAAAAACAAAAGATCTAAATTACCCTGACGTCACGCTGTGCTATTCAGCCAGATTCGATATTCAAACAATTTAGGCGGGAGAGCCGGCTAATCAGGCTGACAAATATCAGTATTTGAATAGCAAACACTATCACAAAATAGTTATGACATTCAGTAGGCTCACTAAAAACTAAATCGACGTCACTCATTGTAGGACTCTACTACAAATTTAAAACAGGCTGAAATAATTAAAGCGGGACAATGAGTGAGTAGGTAGTACAAATATATCCTGAAATTTCCTAAGCTTTTACTGTTCTTATAGTGATATAAAACGCAACGATATAGACGCGGCCCACGGTGACAGCCGGTACAATTTGAATAAGAATAAGAATAAGAATAAGAATAAATTTATTGTAAAATTGTGTGAATCATAGTTACATGAAGGTCTTATAATTAAAACATAGTATCAACAATTTAATCCTATTCGGACATACACTATTATTTTAAAATAATATTAACATAGGTTCAAAGTTATACCAAACTATTATTTTACTCATATAAGCATCATAGTTATCTTAACCTATATTAATCTAGGCATAATCTAATTATCAAAAAACTCCTTTAAATTGTAGTGAGTTTTATTAACTAGCCATTTCCTTAACTTACATTTAAACATCATTCCATCAAGTTGCTTTATTTCTACTGGTAAATTATTAAATACTTTAATAGCTGTTATGTATGTGCTTTTATGGAACATTGAGTTGTTAACTTGTGGTATACATAGGTTAAATTTATATTTATTTCGCAAGGTATCTGATCTATTAGATTTTATATTGAAGAATGTTGAATATTTTTTTACAAATAAGGAAATCTCTAAAATGAATATCCCAGTTAGAGTTAGAATATCATTATCTATGAAAACGTCCCGCAAAGACTGAGTACTGTCTAAGTTATATATAGCTCTAATGCATTTTTTTTGCAAAAGAAAAACGGACTGAACTTCAACTGAGTTTCCCCAAAAAATCATTGAATGAATGAATGTACACTTGCACTTAAACCATAACAAAATAAAACCTTATATCAAAGCCTTACGTGACAGACACATAAAGCGATAATTTGGTAACACAAATTCGCCACGTCTGTCTATCTGGTAGTAGACCTGTGTAAGTTAGAAGTGAGGTTTCTGGTGGCGTTATATTTTGTGATCTGAGCACTATTGATAGGAACTCGCGGGCGGTACCAACCTACTGCTTTTTATTTTTCGTCCTTTTTCGGGAATTCAATAGAGATAGGCGTCTCCCGTTCTGTACGTCGTCGTTCGATATTTGAAATGTAGGGTTGAGGGAGAATTTCAGAGATTTCTATGTGACAGTTTAAATAACGTGGATATTTTCAAAAGAAAATTGCTTGACATGGACATTATCTAATCTAAGATCATCATTAAGAGCATAATTATAAAATCATTAAAAAATAATAATTTTCAATGTTTAGTTTAGTAGGTAGGTAATAATTACGAAATTGGTGGAAAAAATTAATTCAATTAATTCAAGACCGAAATAATAATTTTTTTACTCGTATTTTACTAAACTAAACCTTGATTCATTGAAAAACCATGCTTATTATTTTAGCCAATATTAGTGACAACCCTAACAACACAAAAGTCGCGCGTCGGTTTTGTAATTCGCTCGATTCAAATATTTCCTACCTTTAGAAACAAAAAAATCTACGTTAGCCTTTGTGAGCTCTCCTTTGCATTTCCACGGGGCATAAAGTTGATCGTTGGAAATTTCCCTGACCGCAAAACTTGTGATTTTTTCCATCGTTTGTTATAAACGAGCGTGGAGCCCTTTATTAGCAACTGGTGTGTGAAATTTCAAATTTAGAATTTTGATTTGATTTTTATTGGCGGTTTTTGATGGCCAGTAAATTGCTTTTCGAAAGGTTGGTTCAGAACTTCTGGTAGAGTGATAAGTGTACCCTTTCAGCGAATTGCGTCTTCCTATGAACAAAAAATATAGTAGGAAAAAGCTAAGTGCGCAATCATTGTTGCAAATATAGCCAGCTATTAATCCATCAAGGATATACCACCTCGCCCATCAACGCGCTTTTATCCATTGCAATATAAACTCTACTGTAACGAATACACCGTTCATTTTATACCTCTCGATTGTCCAACTAATACGATAATTGAAATTGTGCAATTGCGTGCGAAAACGCCCCGCACCGAATTCATTACTGTCGTGTTTTTCGCAATTTGTTTTTTTTTTTTACTTTTTATGCACTGTTGCTGCCTACGAAATGATACCGTTTTAACAGTTTAATCATTTTATGCATGCGTCGTATTATTTTTATTTGGGCTTGGTACTTTTTACTTGTTATTGAGTCAAGCTTTTGTCGTAATTAAATTAGCGTTTTGCTGATGCATTTTTTACGATAGAAAATTATTATGGTAGGTAAGTGTACTTTCCTAATTGTTTAGGGCTTGTTGAAATCTTTTAGGTATTACTTAACTTCTCATTATTTCTATCTTAGCGTAGAATTAATATTTACTTTTTTCCAATACAAAAATGTGATTGAAAAGTTCAAGTTAATATAAAAGTTAAACGCACTACCATTACCACTTTCATGTGCCTCGAAGCACATGTCTATCTGCAGATCCTGCAAGTGGTAGCACCCCTGTGAGTTGCACTGCCGAATGGATGTGAGCAGCTTTAAAACATCAACAGGGTAGAAAACAATAATCGATTGTAAAAGCCATAACATCCGTGTATCAATAACACGTGGAATAATTGACGGCACGGTAAAAGCAGGCAACAATCCGGAACCGTACGAATCAGCAGCAATTTGTTAAGTGGATTTTTGCCCGAGACACGCTCCCGCTCGTTGCGCTCCTGTACACAATTTCATTATCTGTTCCCGTCGCCGTGGCCGCTACTATTAACTTATGCGATGTCGCATTCTGCTATGGAAATTTTACACTGTATACGTTGTTTATTTTTGTATTTTTTTTACAATAGGTCTATATGTATCTAGTGTATACGTCGTACACTACAAAATTAAATATAGTAATCAATTCTCTTTTATTTAATAAATAATAATGCTGAAAAATCCACACAACATCGTTTTCATCTAATGGAAGTTAAAAAAAAGGCTATATTCGTTTACAAAATGTAAACGAATATAGCCTTTTTTTTAAACTTCCATTTTGGTACCTTTTCAATGACGTAAAATACTTGACGTATATAAACGTCAAAAAACCTATCTAATTTTTCTATGCAATCTTAGTATCCTAACGATTTTTTTTCTATGCTATGAACTACATAACTATTAACGTTGTGTGATGGATGGATGGCTGTTTGTTGCCTCATCGCGTCACAACGACTGATCCAATCGGGTACAAACACGTAGATCTAAATCTGGAATCTAAGGCTACTTTTTATCTCATAAAACGTTGTGATAAGTTCCATGAGATAAAAATAACCTTTAAGCGGTAACATGGACACAACATCTGCAAAACCGCGGGCAGAAACTAGTTATCCATAAAACGAACATATCAAAACATTTGACCCCCCCCCCCCCCTATTGTTTCAAACGGTCATTTCAAATTAATAAACATAATTGCTCAGTGATAAAATAGAGTACAATCAAAATCTAATGTCATTTATCGATGCACCCTCGTATACTAAATTAAGGTACTTAGAAGATGGACTTTTTAAATCAATTCTTGTCCACGCAATCACCCCTTGTAATCACTTAAGAATTTTATGATCCGAAATGATTAAGATGTTTGGTCGTTTAAAAGGGGAGTTTTTGAAACATATTGTGACTGGTGTTACTATTAAAGGATTATATGTTTCAATGGGTTAGGGTTTAAATTTAAATGGTTAAACTGTGTGGGAACGTTAATGTTAAGCCAGGTTTACACCGCAAGCGGAGTGGATCCATTGAGGACTCTGTTTAACTCGCAAGAGTAAACTGTAATTGTATTTTTTTTTATTTACACCAATAAATAGTCGAGCGGAAAGGACTGGGCAAGCAGAAAGCGTTGAAATGACGCTCGGCGCCCTGAAAAAGTCCCTCGACATGGAACTATGGCTGGCGTCCTACACTACGTTTACCGAGTGTAAAAATAGTGTAAGTACTTTATTTCAATAAATAAATAATGAATACCACTATTACCAGAAGTAGCTGAACCAATACTTTCGTGCCTCCAAATCTTAAACAGTACCATTCTTCCCGAAATGTAAAAAGTTGGTAGAATTTAAAGTAGAATTTATTTGGCGAGAAGAGTGCAGCGCCGCGCGTCTAATGAGGTAATGTAATAGCCGAGATATTCTGCCCGTGGAGCCGGAAATCGGAGGAAAACTGCAGTGTGTTTGCGCCTTTATAATTATTTTATTTAAAGCACATATGCAACCGACTGATATTAGATCAATGGAGCTACCTATAGGTTGTAAGGTTATTTGCAACAGTCTGCAGTTCGTTCGACTGTTAAAATTGTTTATACTCGTTCTATTCGTTAATTATAATTTTCTTTGTTAGTAAAAAATGTTTTATAAGTAAATAATCTATTAATTTGGTTGTTACCAAGTATGGTAAAGTGAATTACGAGTACTTTTACACTTAAGTAAGTCTTATTCTTATAAAAACGACACACTGTCGTGGTCACGGGATGACAAATTGGTATCTAGATATTTATAAATAGCGGCCAGTCCCGGCTTCGCTCGGGTGGTCATTTGTTTCAGGCAATTTTTTTTTAAATTTTCTCTTTTTTCACTCCGTATGAAACATCCTCGTACTTCAAGGAATATTGTAAAAAAACAATTAGTGAAATCGGTTCAGCTGCTCTCGAGATTTGCGCTTAGCAACACATTCAGCGATTCATTTTAAGATTACGTGCTCAGATCGCGTCAGTTTAAAAATATTTAATATCGTCAATAAGTTAGTTATAAATTGCTAACAAGCAGTCCATTATTTCCGCGCTATTTCCAAAATGCGTCTCAATCAAATAACTGGTATAAGAGGGTCATATCGAATTGGGAATCGATTTTGTCGCACCCAATATGGGGTGAAAAGAGCCGTTGTAATAAAGATGTCACACATATGTCGAGAACTCTTGCCCCTTTGATACTGTTCATCAGAATATAGTGCGTCATATTTTTATTGATATAAAAAGATAAGTTTAATGTTTTTAACCCTTACTTTCTCTTCATATGTACTTAGTCCTGTACTTAGCTATTATGTGTTGGGTACCGATGGTCAAAAAAAAAATAATAATTTGCAAGCCACTAACTTTTAACTCCCTTTGCTTGGCTACCATACTATTCAAAACACCGGATGATGTTGTAAAAAACTATTCTGTTTTTAAAATTTACGATAATAACCGAAGGAAGCTAATAAGTGACATATCCACAAAACGATTGAAAAATATAAATAAAAATCGATACATGAAATTATGATATCGATATTCGGAACAACTATAAAAGCACACGTAAATTACATACAAGTTATTTGCAGTAAACTTAGTGTTAACATTATAATAAATTCATATTACAAATAGTTGCCAACTACAAGTTTGTTCAACCGCGACCCGGAACGCCGTTTGCTGAACAAGTTTCTATAACTTTGTAAAGTCTCCTTATTAATAGCTTTGCGCTTTCTTCACTTTTTGTGAAATATCGCTTATTCGAACTTAAATAATTGGTTTTCTGAAATTTAGTTATTCGATCTGTTTTTATCATAATTTTCGTGAATAATATTCCAGTCAAAGAAGTATTGTACGAACAACTGTTGTCCGCTTACATTAAAATACAAAAAGTTTTCTTCTTTGATTTACAAATATAAAATAGGTACACCGACACCTTAAAGGAGTCTACAAGTAAACACAATACAAATCACACAAATCTGTGCAAAAAGTGAGCGCTCAACAAAAGAATTCGGCACACTTACGCTGTAATGTAAACCAAAAAAGAAAACTGGTCCCAAAAGCATACCCTGGGGAATACTCGCGCTTCTCCGGACCCGATACAGACACGACGACTGGTGATTAGGCCCCTTATCCAAGAGATAGCGACGGAAACTGTGCAAGACTTAACAACTAGGACCGTTTTCTTATTCCCTCCGACCAAGCATTTTCTTGTCCGACTTTATCTAACGCTTTAGCTTAAAATTCCTATGTAATGTCGGCGGCCAACTTCTGAAGCTTAAATTTTATTTTAATATTTTATTTTGTTGAACGAATCTGTGTTTTTATCTTCTTGTATTCATATTTTTCATATCTGCGTGTTAGACATCGTTTTTTTTTTTTATTAGAAAAACAAAATGAACGTTCACTTACAACACGCTTGATCGTCATCGTCGACCTCTACCTACAATCACTAAGACTGATGATTCTAGTAGTGTTTCTACTATATATTTTTTAATAAATATCATTTTTATAAAATGATATTTATTAAAAAATATTTTTTAATAAATATCATTTTTATAAAATGATATTTATTAAAAAATATATAGTCATTATTTCTTTCCTCACATTAAAACCGATCCCAGCAAATATATTTTCAGTTCACTAATGAGCCTTCTCATTTCTGATTTATACTTGCCCTCCGATTTTTCTACTCGATAACTCCGGGTGATGATCGTAAATTGAAATATGATAAAGTCGCTGTAATAAGCTTGGTAATCGTATCGACCCTCTGCAAGCCCTCGTAACGAAATGTCATGCTAAGTTTAACGTAGCTTGTAATATCATATTCTGTCAGGCAATGCGATTTCTTGCGGGTTGGATAGTTTTTATGGTTTACTAGTTATTGACGAAATGAAAAGAAACCTAGGTATACCTATTCAGAAGAACGTGAGATTTCTCTAATGATAGAAAGTCTGAAAATCTTGCATTGCAATTATTTGATTCAAATTTCCGTGTAATTACATCAATAATATTTGTGTTGCCTGTAAAGTGTAGGATAAGATGTGTGTGATCCTAAATCGGCCGGTCAGTGATGGAGGAGTCAGGAGACTAGAGGAACTTGCCCTATTTTTTCACCGGAAAATTTCAACAAACTTCTTTTAAGCTCCTTTTATCTGCCCATGCTCGGGCTTTCTATCTCAATTCAGAGCTCATTTCCGATTCCAATACGTGATTCGTCGGTTCGCAAATTATTCGGTGAAAATTCACCATCTCGTTAGAATGTGCGATCCGGTCGGGAGCCGAGCCAACCGCTTGATAAATTGTCCGGAATAATAATGATGAATTGCAACTACTTCGCTCCTGATGTCGGATCTAATCTATGGACCGATTCTACCTCCACATAACTCCAGCAAGTAGCCAAATTTAATACGCCGACAATTCTTCCACGGAATTCAGAAATTCAGTTGAAATACTCCAAATTAATTCGACGTTTGATATTAAAGAAGAGCTTGGCAAAATTACTTCAAATTAGCGACAAATCTATTAAGAATAGGACGTCTCGGGCCCATTTAATTAGTGACGGGGTTTTATCATCCGCCCGCTTTACTTCCATTCGTTGGAAATTTCAACTGTATTACGGCTATATTGGCGAGGCTTAAATAATATTGGGAAAAGCTAATAATACGAGGTCTTACGTAAATTGAAGTTCGTTTTTTGCCATAGATACCTTTTATTTGTTTGTAAAGTGGGCTGTAAAAACGGCACCTAATGTAGAGGGTCATTAAAACATTCGTGACATCTCCTTTGAAGACAAACACGCCTGGTAGGCATTAAACAAACTGAAGTTAATTGTTAGTTTTATGATGACATCGCGTGTGTTGGGGCTAGTATTGCTACTAAAACAAAATGTTAAATTTTCTCCAAGCTCATCATTATGTTGGAAATTTGTAGTGAGCTAATGAGTTTAAGAATTTGAATCTTATTCGTTCTGATAAAAATCCTGACGTGGCAATATTGAATCCGTTTTGTGAGAAACATAACAGAGATAGATAGAAAATAACAAATTTCAATTTATTATAACAATGAAACATAATGTTTTGCCCTTTTCTTACAAGATTGATAACAAAACGATTTACCTATTTAAAAAAATTAAAATATGTTTCGTAAATTCGTTCGGTATATTGATACCGAATGAATTTACGAAACATATTTTAATACTTTTGGTTGTAATATGAATCAAATTAAGTCCTAACCCTACAGATCCCTATCTTATCACTAACTTTCAATTAAATCGAGCAGCGTATTCATTTAGCTATCACAGATGTAATCATGCCTTTTACGTGATTGATGGGACTCAATCTTCAATTTTGGATTTTAATAATTGGACATAACGACATTTTGTTCCATTAACTTGATGATATTTTGAACAAAAAGGTTTTGGTATTAGTTCATCTGCTTGAAATTATAGTAGAGAATAAATTTCACTTGTCTTCTATCTACATACGTAAAATTTTTCGCTCCTTTGTGAATAATGGTTATTTAAAAGTAGCTATTTTGACCTTAGTGCTCTTTGTATTCTACTATTAAAATATAAAGGTAGTATTATTTTTAATAGTCTACTAGTATTTTTCAATGTAACAGTTGTATTACCAGTATAGATAAACGATTTCGACGCGTCTGTTCATTATAAACCCACGTACAGATTTAGATTCTAGTTTGGATAATGCGCTATTCGCTATTCAAAAGCTGAAAGCCATCTCCATATGAACTTAGCCTGTTTCACTAGAATGTAGCTTTGGACACTATTAAGGTGTTTTATTGGTTTGTAATAAGACTCAATTTCGTTCATAAGATTTTATAGTCTTTATATCTAGCTAATAAATATAGACACAGTGCCTGAGTAGAAGGGTTTAAGCATTCATGCATTACGGATTTGAATGTTAAATTCAATATGAACATGAGTGACACTTTCGTCTCTTTGAATTTTTACCAGTAGGTATAATATTATAATATATGTTCTTATATCACTCAGTCACATAAATTTTTCTTTGGTCTGTGAATTCATATCAGTTTTGACCGTAGTGAAACTGTGTTTCACCACTATCATTTCTTCTGTGCGTGTACTAAGAGCTGTTAGTACCCCCCTCAGGGGTTCAAGACGTCAGCGCGTTTAAGCACCAATTAATTATTAAGGCCCCGTTTCCTTTGCTCTTTGACGGCGCGTGCACAACAATGTGGCTGTGCCTCGTGATAGGTTGCTTTGTAAATTGCATTACTGTATGCTTGTTTTGATGCTATTGAACTTCAATCTTTGCTAATCCAAACAAAAGCATCGGTAGAACGAACGCCTTCTGTTCGGATTAGAAGAACTTTTTATAATGTTACTTGTCTATAATATTAATAATTTATTTAAAAAAATAATTAAAACTGCATTCACAATCTTTGAAAAACTATTGGCCTTATCCGCTGACGAATTTTTTTTTTAATAACATACTAAAATCCTAAAGCACCTTACATTTTTTGGAACCGATCGGTAGAGAGAGACATTGCATTTGCCCACGGGAATAATTTCACCTTGGAATAGCGAATTAGTTTTCTAAATAAGTCCATAATAGACGGAAAAAATCTAACAACATACATACAGGCGACCATAGAACCTACTCCTTTTTATACAGTGGCTTAAAATAGAAAGTGCTCGAAAGTGTATTTCGGTAAACATGTCGCAGGGTCGCTTTTGATGGAAGCGCTTCTCCAATTGTAAGTTGTAAATCCAATTTTCACTTTATATTGGTAGTTTCGTGTTGCGAAGGGTGCATTTCTTAATGGACGTCTTGTGAAATCGATACTAGAGCATTTGTAATTCTTTAATGCTAGTATTTAGATGAACATTCTATTTTATAATGTACTTCTATATATATCAGATCTAGTACCCACAAACTCTGTTTACTTTGGGGCTAGATAATGCGGTGTGAATTGTCCGGCATGATTTATTTATTTTAGGACTCTGCTGAGTACCTACTGCAGCCCCATTTTTATTATTATATACTAGTTTTATCCGCGTTATTTCTATGGAAACGTTTAAGGGTTATTTCTATCCTAATGGGAACTGATTTATAAGATAAAGTAGGCTATTTTATATTCCATGCTCAGAACTAGCTGTATGCAAAATTTTTGCCCGATCTGTTCAGTAGTTTTGGCGTGAAGAAGTAACAAAAATCTATTTAAGTTTACCTAGAAAATATTATATATAATCTATATAAATATTTTCTAGGTTTTTTCATAAAATTCAACAATGTTAGAGGATACCTCCCTTTAAGAGGTTTAAGGATCTTTTTGGTTGCAGTGAACACAAGCGAAAGTAACTCAGTTATATTCCACAGGGGTAGATAAAATTGCATTGAGCTACCCATTAACGCCTTGTCAGATCTGATTTCGATTTATTTATTAGATAAATTCGATGTCGCGATATCATTCACAGGATGGGGAGTTTTTACGTTTACAATACAATACAATACAATACAAATTCTTTATTATCAGACAAAAAAGGTCCATAAAAACACATACACAAAATTACAAAAAGTAAAATACAATTACAACGAAGAAAATAAAACCAAAATAACTAGACTAACTCTAGAGTATAAGTAATTTCACCCAGTGGTGTCGTATTGGACAGTCATATTTACTTGGTTTACGTTTAATGATAGTTACGTGGTAATGATTTTTCAACAGTAAACCAAAATCTATCAAATTAAATATCCAAATATCCAATCCCTATAAAAAATATCGCTTGAAGAGGATCAAATTAACTAAATCGCTAAGGAAAGACATACTCTACGCAATTACTTAAAATGTAGGTACAATTCAATCCAGGATTTGGTGACTGTTAGTAATAATCCAAATCGAAGAAACTTGCAAATATATTTTAAAGAAATTTTATACAATAACAGTATGTTGTCAATTCTCAAAACCCGTACATTTAAAACTTAACTCATATAAAAATACTTAGAAAAAATACTAGACAAAATGTGACATTAAATGACGTGGCTTCGGCACTATTTAAGGGTGGCTAAAAACGTATCCCGGAGAAATCCTGGCCATCGGAAAGGTTACAGGGGCACTTGATCTTCATTCGGGAATCCCTTTAAGGAATCGTATCAGTGGTAATGAAAGCTAATTCTTTCATTAACTGTCCGTGACAATGGGTTCGTGCTGTTGAGATAAAAATCTATTTTTATCGCAACACATAATCTAAAAGATACCTATAGTTAGAGCTCTTGGAATGTTTTAGAAATAAGTTAATCTGATTAGACTACCTGAATGTATATTTAAGCCATTTTAATAATAATAATGTTTATACGATATTCATAGGGCATTTAAGACCAAACCACGCACTACAAAATGTGCTTTCAAATTAAGAAATTTTCGATTTGCCTATACATAACTTACGCTCCTCTATATTTAACAAAACGGAGCACTAAAACTCTGATAAATCTGAGCTCTTTAAATATCTTAAAAAGTCCCAAATCGAGGATCGTCTCTAAGCACTAATTAGCGCGTAAGTAACGGATCAAGTCCACTTACAAATTCTGATTGATCGACTTACGTACAGGTAGACCAAAATAGGTAAAAGAATAAACGTCGACTTTCAACCCCAATGCATTTAATTAAGCCGCGTCGAACCCCGAAAATCGTCTCGAAGCTCTGTCTGTTTAAATTACTGCAGAATTAATTTTCTTTTTTTAATTCGTCTTCAAAATTCAAATAAGATTTCTTTTTACAACGTCCCGCATAAAAGGGTGGATCTCGTCTGTGTTTCCCGCTACTAATTCCTCGTTTCGCTATACTGATTGGACGATATATTCAACAATGTCGACACGCTCAGAGAAAAAAATAAATACATCTTCAGTTACTACTTTTTTCTCGCTCGGATTGTTATTTTCCGTTCGGGTAGCAACTAAAGGTTACATGAGTCAGTTTGTACCGGCGTTAATGATACTAATAGCAATTAGTGCAAGGTCGTGTTTAGCTTGTCCGTTGCTTGGTGTTTAGTTGGTGGTGTTTCGGTATAAGCATATTAGGGGGTGGGCAGAGCAGGGTCTTAACAGGGGGTCGTTTGCTTGGCTGCCGGTGTTCTTAGATTAATTGCATTATTCTTAGACTGCTGAAGATGTTTGACAAAACTGGAACATGGAGATATTTTGGTTATTGAAATAGGCACTTATGCTGATAACTTTATCTATTTAGTTTAAAGTAAGTTAAAAAGTCGTGTTTTTTTTGGGCTTTGTAATTTGTAGAGATCATTTGAAGTTAAAGGGGAAAGGGAAAACCAAACAGCAAACCCTGCAACGGCACTGGACGTCATAAAATATTTAAGACTCATATCGCGCAAAGCGGTCCAAATATTATCGACTCCTATAAAACCGAAAATTCTTACTAGAATAAGACGGAGGTATACACTTTACATTTATGTTAGAAAAGGACGAGAGGGGTTATTGTAAGATGTTGGAAATTTTCGGTAAAGTTTGGTTTCTCCATCGTTTTTATCGTGGCCGTTATGTTTTGATAGAGCTGTTTCTGTGGATCGCCAATATAACATTTATCTTTTGGTTTTTGGATACCTTAAGGAGCAGAAATTAGCTATATGTCCTCTTGGTATTTTTTCTTCAAATTTCGGTTATAGTTTGATAAAATAAAATTGGAATGGTTTGGTTGGTTGTCGTATAGTGTTTATCACTTCTGCCAGGTACCAAATTAATTAAAGGAGATCTAAGCTATTATGGTTTTTGGCGAAAGGAAACTAAAATTTCAACTTAAGTGGGTACATCTAAAACTTATTTCACTATACTCCGATTCAAAAACCTAGATATTTTTTGTATACAAAGGGGTTACAAACCCCAAGGAATATTGGTGGAAAATATTTAAGGACATTAGTATCTTTCGAAACAAAGCACATAAGCTTGAAACAAATTTTGGTTCTGAAAACATTATTAATTGATCACTCGTCCGTTTTCTAATTAAAATTTAACTATTTTTCGCTCCACATGTGAGTTATGCGTTGTTGAAGTTTGTTTTTTAGTTTTTAGTGATAACCTTGCTGTTGTTTTGTCTAATTGTGAAGTGTTCATTTATTAATGTATTTGTTGACATAAATATCTTGGATTCTAAATCGGAGTATAATCTTTGTTAACCTTAAGTTGTCATGCAGGTATCATTTACTACATTTATTAAAAGTTTTTTAGAACAAAGTATTGGTAAAGATTTTTATTGAAGTCGGCCCCTTAAGCCGAATGGTTATTGTTTGTTATGGTATATGGATACTTAGGCCTGATATAAAAACCCTCGTGTCCTATTTTACTACATACTCGATGACATGAGGTCAAGTATTTTCTTTCTTCTGAATTCGATAGATATTCTGAAATATCTTTACAGAAAAACGTTTTGCGATTAGCAGGTACCATTATGAATTAATTGATGAGCATAATTTTCACTTTTTAATAAACAGGGAATAACCAGTATTATTACAAATTATTCATCAAACATCCGATTTTATTATGTAAATTTAATTAATGCTGACTTTACGATTATTATTTTCAATTTGATATTGTAGTTTATTCAATGACATAATTAGCTGCATAATTAATGAAAAAATATTGTATTTAGATCTATATCTTTGACATTTTGTGTAAAGTCAAAGATATAAGTTTTTCTAAAATGTATAGTGATTGTCTAATTACCACCTATATGTACATAGTATAAAACAAAGTCGCTTCCTGTTTTCTGTCTGTCCCTAATGCCCCTACGTATGTATAGTATAGATCTTTAAAACTTCCCAACAAATTTTGATGCGGTATTTTTAATAGATAGACTGATTCAAGAGAAATGTTTATTACCAACCAGGTCTCCATGCGGGTGAGCCGCGGGTTGCTGCTAGTTTTAATATTATGACAAGACTTGACTAAAATATAAGGTACCTACTTTAATGCATTGGGTGTGCCCGTTAGGGTAGATGAACATGCAGCCTATGTTAGACCACCGCTAAACACAGGATGAACGTCGTAGCCCTTATTAAATTATTCATGTAGATGAATTGATGTTGTGTTCCAAGAAGACTGAAAGTGAACGCATCTGCCTATAACCACGCGTATCATGAAAATGCCCGCGAGTTCCGAATAATAAATAATACTTGTCCACTTACCTCGGGTTAACCGGCTTTTATAAACTACCCGGGTAATTTATAACTATTACCCGTACCCGATCACGTGATATCACTTTATAGCGTATTCATCCGGTAAATATGAGGGAGGCCGCTCATATGTTGTAGGTAAGCCATAATGTTTACGAAATTAACGACCATATGCAAAGCCTTGAATTTGTTGGTACCTGTAGTTTGTTGATGGTGTATTTTGTAGATAGTTTCGGTTTGTTTCCGAGAAGGATGGTCGGGTTTTGTAGGCTGAAAACGAAAACGACTTATCAATACTACAAATTCAGGGATAAAATCAAAAATACCTTTATATAAGAACCAAATGTTTTGTTTTATTATTTTGACCATAGTTTGACGACCGATGTGGCGCGGTGGGCGAAGGTCCGCCTGCGACGCAGGAGGTTGCGGGTTTGATTCCCGCCTCGGAACAATTGTGTGTACGATCTGCAAATATTTGTTCCGGGTGTTCTGGTCGTTTTCTATGTAAAATAAAAAATATCTATCTATGTAATGTGTATTACTGATATATATAAATGTGTATTATGTATATCAGTTATCTAGTACCCATAACACAAGCTCTGCTTACCATGGGGCTAGATAATGCTGTGTGAATTGTCCAGCATTATTAATTATTTATAGTCAGCAGAAAAAACAAAACACTGCTCGTCAATGAAGATGTCAATCTCTAACTTCTAACGCTCGCAACTGTATTTTCCCTCAAATATTAATTTAGCCCCCAAACATAGTGCGAACCGACTATCTTACTACAAACTACGTGCTTAATGTAATCGCGGACAATATCCTTTGTTCACTTTCAGACTCATTAAAAAGGCGATGCAATTTAATGAGTTGATAGTGTGCGTTAAACCCTCGCTTCGTTTGCAAATAACCTTTTCTACCACTGGATATTGAGCTCTAGTTTCCTTCTATAGGTTTGGTTTTCGTTTGGGTTTGTGTGGAGGATATTGGTATGTAGGGGTCGAAGATTAGTGGCACACGCCTACCCGACGTAGCGCTGAGCGGCTGATGTTGCCCAAGAGTGTACTTACAATTAGAGCGGTGCCCACAACGAAGTGAAGCTGTGTAATGTGGCCCCTTGTCTTTGTATGTTGATTGCGCTGGAAAGAGCGTGGTATTGCGAGATGCCGTTATGGATATGGCTTTATTTGGTGGTTTATACAGTATTGGGCAGACTTTTGGTTTATCTAGAGATATTTATAGAATTGTTTACTGTTAAGAGTCGTGAGCCATCTTCACTGTCATATTTGGGTGGGATATAATGTATTGTATTATGTATACCAGTTATCTAGTACCCATAAAACCCAGGTCTGCTTGAGGCTAGATAATGCTGTGTGGATTGCCCAGCATTATTTATTATTATTTATTTTGGGTCTAACTGCCTTTCTTTTATGATTTTATTTGAGGCATTCTGTAGTCATTTATTATGCAAAGTTTCTTATAGACGCAGAAAGCGTACCGACATTTATTCTAAAACAAAATCTTCAAAATCCGAAGTATCAACCAATGATTTTGGATTCCTTTTGACGAGTATATTAATCCACAAGTTATTCCAAGAAATGGCGTCGTGTATTATTTAAAATACCTAACTGGCCCATATTTTAGGCTAATAAAATCACAATAACATTTAAAACGAGCAAGTTTGGATAATTAGATGAATGGGTACGGATGTGGCTAAAATTTTGCATAGATGTAGCTCTAAGCTTGGAATCATACATTATGCTACTTTTTATCTTATAAAACTGTTCCCATGGCATAAAAAAAACCTTTAAACCTATTTATAGACTAATGAAACTAATTAAATACAAAATAATGCGGTCCCGATAGATGTTGTACTGTTCAATCAGTTGAGTTCAATTGTATGTTCAAACCATCCAAATCTCCACACAACATTTCATCCAAATCGGTCCAGCCCTTTTGAAATTCGTTGAAAACACACTACAGATGACGTTCAGAACACAAATATGAAGATGTGCAGAATCTTTTTTCATATTTGAACTCAAATATCAACCAAGATTCGATTGAAACAAAGAACTTTCTAGAAGCAACTAGAAATATAAATATGTCTCCATGATGTCTAGTTGGGTAAAGGAGCTTACAAGCCGCGCGATTGCCCCGCTCTAGGTACTCGTATATTGTCAATTGGAAACTGCTCGGCTTCAGCAAGCGCTTTTAGATTTGAAAGAGTCACTTTGTAGAGTGTATTGTGATTTCAGATAAAACTGATAGTACGATATAAAATCTACAATAGCAATAAAAAAACCTAATTTTTGGCTTGAGCATATCACAGACCTGACAATCTTGAAGAGGAAAGTCTGAAAGATAATGTTTTCCCCATCAAAACATGTTATGTGATTCTAATTTTTACCTATTTGATTAGCCTCTTTTATTGGTCGTCGTATGGGACAAAGATTTGTGTATTTACTTTTTTTTATGGTGACAAATATTTACTGTTAAAAATTTCAATTAACTTGCTTCTTTTATTAGTATTTATGTATGTCGTACTGGGCAAATGTTACTCTATCAACGACCTATTATTGTGATAAAAAAATTCAATTGTAAATGTAGCAATTTTTTACTTTAATTTAATTATGTTTGACATAAAATCTCTTCTAGTCAAATGACCCAACAATTAGATCCTTAGTCAGAAATGGCTAAAGGCCATTTCTGCATTAAATAAAATATATAACAACTATAAAACAAATAACCAGAATAATAAACATTTGTCTGAATTCCACACATTTACTACGCAGAGGGCTATGAAAAGGCGAGGTTTTATCGCGTTGCCATGGCAACGGCGGGATGCCGCGACGCGATACCCCCTCAGAAAAACTACTACACTGCTTTATATTTACGGCTATTCGATATGTATAGAACCTCTGTGGGAGCTCGGGAAGTGAGAGTGAAGAAAGTTTAACGATATTGGAGATATATATATATAATATGTTTGTGGTTAGTGTTTGGACTATATTACTGGCAATTATTTTAAGGAAGCTTTTAGGTAGCTCTAAAATAGGCTCGTATGGGAAATAGTATTGTGTGATCAACCAATGTGGCGCAGCGTCAATGTGGCAGGTCTACCTGTGACAAAGGAGTTTGCGGGTTCCCGCCTTGGGTTATTAATTAATGTTCTATGTGATATTAATAATGAATTTAGATGGATATATAAAAAAAGTTTATTATACCACACAAAATAGGAAACAATACCGAAATAAATACTTAGACTAGAGGAAGTAGGAAGGGCATGAAGAAACAGTATCATATTTTATGCAACACATAAATGTACCAAAGATGATAATCTTAATTATTCCAATCTATATAGACTAATAACGCGTATTTTTTGGCGTTATCCAAACAAAATTCCTCGTTTTTAAGGCTCGTACCAACAAAAAAAGTAACTTGAAAACAACAATAGGTAATCGTTCAATTGTTAGTCTGGCCCGTTAGAAGTCAGTGGCAGTTAACCCTTAAATTCGGTACATACTGAAATATTAACGCTTGCTATGGAAGTACGCGGAAAAACAAGTCGAAAGCCGGCCCGTTATGGGCCCGTCGCATGTTCGCCAAAGAGTAAGTTGAGAGTAATTTAGCACTTCATAGATCAGACAGATGAAACGATAAAACTTTTGAAACTATACTATCATGGTTATTAATACTAAAGTCAATTAAAACGGGATATTTACCATGATTTTATTTTTGAGTTATCCGTGATCATGACGCATGCAATTGTGCCGAAATATTGGATAACTCAAAAATCAGATCATGGTAAATATCCCGTTTTAAATGACTTTAGATGAAACGATATTTTATATGGTAAAACATTTTAACGTTGCATAATTACGAGTATAGCTCCTCCATAGCTCGGTGAGTGATTTTGAACGTCTCAGCTCCGTAGGTCATAAGTTCATAAGGGAGGACGCATTGATTTAAAATTTTCCTTTTTAAGCAATGCGGTATGGATGACGAGAATACCTACTCAAACGTTATAAAATGTAATGTAACCTGCCGCCCCGTCAGTGATCACGGTGGTGACTTATCAATTGCATACAGCAGCTAGCCCACGCGAGCCATTTGCCAGTAACTAAATTAACCCTACATAGCTAACGTTCCTAAACTACCTTGATAAGCTAACCATTCGTAATTTTTACGATCATTCTATAATGGAGGATATAATAAAATGTATTGTATTTTTTATAAAAAAAATTATGGGTTCATAAATATAGGATATAAATGAAAGATATTTATCATAAAAATCAATATATTATACCATTAAAGTACAATTAACACAAATGTAATATGACACTATTTTTTCGAGATCAAAATCACACACTTACTTGTGTGCAAATATTACGAACGTTAGCTTTATAGGGTTAAACAACCAAAACCTAGCACAATGAACAGCAAAAACAACAAAGAATTTTTTTATTCAATCCTCCAATTTTATCATTCACCTGCTCAATCAACCGATCAAAGAAACACTCTGAAGAATCCAAGTCGGTCTCCATTCTGTCCATTTACTCTTTGACCGCATGGCGTGTCGGTATTGAGTGGTGGCAGGGGCGTTCGCTAGGGAGTCACTGCCGGCCCTGGGGACCGCCTCCCGAGGGAGCCGAGTGGGGACGAAAGCTCGAAAGGTTAAAAGGGAAAAGTTATAAGAGAACGCTTGTTGTCGGATCGCGAATTCTAGTTCGATTTTCCAATTGTGCGAATTGCGATGTGTAATGTAAGTACTTGGTTTAGGTGTGGGTGGTGATTCTTTACTTAAATATTCTTTGGTAGATTAGATAAATCATGGTTTAAAAGAAAACAAAAATATTAGACTCTAATAAAGCGAAACAAATGACTAAAGAATTTCAAAAAATGTTTTATTTTTTTCTATTCTAATTTCAGCTTTCAGTTTTAAGCAACAGGTTATTCATATTGTCTGGACCTTAAAATATTAACTTTAGATTCAGACAGTCAGTAAAACTTTCTACACATACTCTCGTAAAAATTTAGTCTCAGTCTCGTAAAAATTTAAGAAAATGCACTCCCCTCCCAAACTTCCAAACTCTCAAGACTTGGCAGTAAAGGCCTAAAAAGACAAGTTCTCCACTATATTCGATGCAAATAAACATAGTCTGTGGTAGGTGGGGGCGGGTGGTTCAAGTGTTCCTTGAAAGAGGGTAGCCTCGATATGGCTACACCGCGACGTTATGCCGCACTAGATTTTTTTACTGAAATTTTCCTGTAGAGATAGCTGTTTTAGGGGCTTATGGAAACTGGCGGATGCTTACTTATTTTTGCTGGTATTTTTCATGATTTATTTTACAAACATGATTCGTTAAGCCAATGTTTAACTTAAATCTGTAAACTGCCTGATTTTCTATCAACCGTTTTAACATTAAACTTTCACAGCGTTAGAATAGAGAAAATTACAAAGTACCTTTACTAGACTGAAGAAAATTTGAAAAAATCTGTTTCAATATTATTTAAATATCAAAACCTACTCATAATATCTGGCCATGATTTTTTCTTCATAGATCTTTATCAATCTGTAGGTACATAACACAAAACATGATGAGAAAGGAACTGCGTACCATTTGACTGTTGTCTACCATCCAAATCCAGTGATAAGCTAAGCAACATAGATATAGCTGTTACACCCTGCAGAGGGCAGAAAATACGAGGGCAGTTTTTACGAGGTAAACACACTTCTGTCTAGCTATAAGTACCTAAATGTATAGTACATTTTTATGCAGCCTTACGTTAATATGCCCGGATATAAAACCATTCCTTGAACGGAGGGGTATTTTGAAATCGATGTTGGTAGGCACATTTACACGAAGGAACAATATACGTTTTAGTCAAAAGCAGAAATATATAGGTAGTTTAATAAGAGTAGAGCGTTCTGTAAAAAAATATCTTTTGTGACTAACTATTTCGCGTATTCCGCCGTATTTTTTATAAAAAGAATGCAGACTTCTGACTTTGAAATGACAATACAAGTATTTTAGAAAGCGGGATAGAAAAACCAAAATACGATCGCGCTAGCTTTTATAACCTGAGATAACCAACAACTGGTTTAACACAAAATGTATAATATATGAAATATTTTGAGGGAATGTCATCCCTATAAACTGTACCAAACCCACAAATATCCTAGTAGCCTGTTTTCCATAGCAAATCCAAGACAAAACGATGCTGAAATCAGCTGAGTCACACAATAATAGGTGGAAACTCCGGCAGGTGCTAATTTATCTGACTCCTCGTAAGATTTACGACTCCATACCCTTTTATACCTACTTCTACTTATTGTACCAGTGTGGAGATGATTAAACGTTCCGATAATAATATCTCTTCAGGTGTTACGACTCCTTTGTATAATACAGATTTTCAACTGTAACAATTTGTCTTTGACGTCGTTTGAGAGTAGAAACGGTAAGTTTTTTCAAGGACACTGAATCGCACTATGTTTGATTCACCTGACAAGATTTATTGCGACGTGTGTCCTTTGTAAGGTCAACTTTAATGTAGAACGTCTTTTTAAGAAACTGTCAAAGCCCAGCTTTTGTCTGAGTCTAAACTAAATAGTAGCATTTTAAAAAGGCAAAGAAGAATGTTTATAGATCTTAACGATCAAGTGTAGCATGTTTCATCATCATCATCATCATCAGCCTATAGCAGTCCACTGCTGGACATAGGCCTCCCCCAAAGAGCGCCATAGCGCCCTGTCTTCAGCTTGCCGCATCCAGCATCTACCTGCAGTCTTTCGCAGGTCGTCATCCCACCTGGTCGGAGGGCGTCCTACACTACGTTTACCGAGTCGTGGTCTCCACTCAAGAACACGTTTGCCCCATCGGCCGTCGGTTCTTCGCGAGATATGGCCGGCCCACTGCCACTTCAGCTTGCTAATTCTTTGAGCTATGTCGATAACCTTGGTTCTCTGTCGGATGTATTCGTTACGAATCCTATCCTTCAGAGAAACTCCGAGCATAGCTCTTTCCATAGCTCGCTGAGCGACTTTGAACTGGTGGACCAGCCCTATCGTGAGTGTCCACGTCTCAGCTCCGTAGGTCATAACGGGTAGGACGCACTGATTGAAAACTTTCGTTTTCAAGCATTGCGGTATGGATGACGTGAAGACTTGACGTAGTTTCCCAAATGCTGCCCAGCCCAGCTGGATCCTCCTTTTGGCCTCCTTCTCGAAACTGTTTTTACCCAACTGCAGAATCTGCCCAAGGTAAGTGTACTCGGAAACAGTTTCGAGAAGGTGACCATGTACGACCACCGGCCTTGGATCAATGTGACCATTGATCATGACTTTGGTTTTATCCAAATTCATGCCAAGACCGATACATCGGGAGGCTGAAGCTAGGCCGTCCAGCATCTGGTTCAGTTCCTCAAGCGACTCCGCCATTAAGACTATGTCATCAGCGAATCGCAGGTGTGACATGTACTCGCCGTTTATATTAATGCCCTTTCCTTTCCAGTCCAGCAACCTAAACATATCTTCCAATGCGCACGTGAACAGTTTCGGGGATATGACATCCCCCTGCCTCACTCCTCTGCGCAGTTGGATGGGTTTAGACTGCTGACCCTGTACTTGGACACTCATGGTGGCGGCCTCGTAGAGACAACTCAGCACCTGGATATAACGATAGTCTACTTGGCATCGCTGTAAGGAATCCAGAACAGCCCAGGTTTCGACGGAGTCAAATGCCTTCTCATAGTCCACAAAAGCCAGACACAGGGGCTGATTATACTCTTCGGACTTCTGTATAATCTGCCTCACTGTGTGTATGTGGTCTATGGTGCCATATCCTCCGCGGAACCCAGCCTGTTCCGGTGGCTGGAACTCGTCGAGTCTCCTGGCGAGACGGTTCGTGACCACTCGTGAGAACAGCTTATAGACGTGGCTCAAGAGTGAGATGGGTCTGTAATTCTTAAGAAGGGTTTTATCTCCCTTCTTAAAAAAGAGCACCACCAAACTCCCGCTCCACGCCTTTGGAGTTCTCCCACTGTCAAGGACGGTATTAAAGAGGTTCCGTAGCTCCTGTATTACAGGGGCTCCTCCGGCTTTAAGAAGCTCTGAAGTAATACCGTCCTCGCCGGGGGCTTTTCCATTTTTAAGCTGCCTTAGAGCTAACACGATCTCGTCTTGACTGATTTCAGGCAGTTCGTCGGTATAGTGGCGTGTCAGGGTGGCTCTGGAATCTTGGTCATCTCGTCGGTAACGAGGGGCATGTGCAGCGTATAATCGGCCATAGAAATCCTCTATCTCGGCGGATATCTCCGGCTTTGACAATACGGTCCTCCCGTCGTGCGTTTTAAGCTTTGTCAGGTGGCTCCTGCCAAGCTGCTGAGTGAATACTTTGGACCCTCGGTTTCGCTCTATCGCCTCTTGAATGAGGCGCGTGTTGAAGCTCCGAAGGTCGTGCCGTACCATCTTCGCAATCCGCTTGTTCAGGTCTGACCTCTCTGACAAAGTCGCTTGGGTGGTCTCCCGTCTTTTTGTCATCAGCCCAAGAGTCTCATCCGAGAGTTTGGACTTCTTGCCAGTACGCTGCTTTCGACAGAATTTGATGCCCTCATCCCTCAACGTTTCAACCAGATTGTGTAGGGTCTCGTCAGCGTCATCAGTGGGTTCCAAGGCAACTAATCTATTCCCGAGAAGCTGCTGAAACTTCTCGGTGCCCGCCATGATTTGGATTGGGTCAGGTCGGAGCGTGGACTTCATCAGACGGTTTCTTTCAAGCTTCAAGTTGATATTCAGAGAGCCTCGGAGGAGTCGGTGATCAGATCCGGTATTGAACCTGTTGATCACTGAGACATCTCTGAATATGTGCTTGCTATCCGTCATGATGAAGTCGATCTCATTTTTAGTCACAGTGTCGGGGCTTTGCCATGTCCACTTCCTTTGAGGCTGTTTCTTAAAGAAAGAGTTCATCAAGAACAGCCCCTCCTTCTCAAGGAAGTTGACAAGCATTTGCCCCCTGTGATTTCTGACCCCATAACCATGCGGGCCTATTCGGGATTCGTTGCCAATCTGGGTTCCCACCTTGCCGTTAAAGTCCCCCATAACAACGTTGAAGTGGGCCTTAGTGGTGTTATGTAAGGCTTTGGATATGTCTTCATACATATCCTCCACTTCATCATCCAAGTGTGCCGAGGTCGGTGCATAGACCTGGATGACCTTCATGCTGTACCGCTTGGACAGCCGAAGGATCAGGTACGCTACCCTGGTCGACACACTGGAGATTTCTTGGACGTTGCTAGAGAGGGCCTTATTGACGAGGAAGCCTACGCCACCCTGGGATGTTTTATCACCCTCGCGAAAGTAGAGAAGATGGCCCGAGTCTAGGGTTACGGTGTCCTCCCCCTCTCTACGGACTTCACATAACCCCAGAACATGCCATCTGATGTTCTCTAACTCCACTTCCAACTGCGCTAGATGATGGTCAAGCCTCAGAGTGCGTCCGTTAAACGTAGCCAGGGTCAGTTTAGGTAGAGTTTGGTAGCCTGATGTAGCCCGGGGATTCCTAGCACCCCCTGCCCCGCCGTTACCGTGGCCGCTACCATGGCCAGGAATAGCGAGGCGGCCGGGAACTGGGGGCCACATTCTTTTGGCGTGTCTATCCATGGGGGGGGTTGATGCCCATAATCCCCACGCTGGGCATGCGGGTTGGGGATCGCAGTATAGGGAGTGTGCTGCAAGGGACGCTGCTGCCCGCCCCCCGGTGTATGTCCCTTAGTCGCCTTCTACGACACCCACGGGAAGAGTTGGGGTGGTGCTATTCTATCACGGCCGACACCACACAGCCAAGTCAGTAGCATGTTTACCTACAGTGAATTATCAAATACAAAATACTCTGAGAAATACTGTATTTGCGGTTTTAAATCGAGGGACCACAATTAATGTAGAATTAGCATTGCCATTAAACGTGACTGCCAGCATTCTGGGCACTCTGCCTTTTGGTAACGGCATAGATTTTAAGGAAACTAATCTGAGCAGATACTAGTTGTTAAACAAAAAAATTTAGACTGCCGAATGAACTCAGGTACACAAATCCTGTGGTAGTTCAAACACAAAATGTATTGTCTTTTTCTTTTAAACTTCGTAATCTTTTTTTTCATTCTGTCAAAAGGTGATTTACTCCAAAATACCCTATGGTTCTTAGCACTGACCATCCCATACATTCTGTTTACGGAGAGGGCTATATTTTTTCGGCTTACCATCCACAAGACCGATACTGGCGGATAAAGCGTGTCACCTGACCCTTGCCCCGATATTAATGGTGAAGACTTGCAAGGGCCAAGACGTAAGGGCTGCTTTTATACATAATCGATTATATACACTGACTATTACAACATGTGTCACATGGGTGGGAAAAAATATGGTAGGTATTTATTTTAATAGGTAAAATAACATAAAAGGTAATAGTAATAATGTTGTGGGTACTAGATGATTAATATACTTAATACAATACATTACATAGCTACTTTTATCATACATAGAAGATATCCCATCAAATATTGGCAGATCGTACAAACATTTGTCCCAAGGCGGGAAACGAACCAACAACCTCCTGCATTGCAGGCGGTTCTGTCGGCGGTTTTGTCACTCGTCTACGAAAGAACTCAAAATAGAGACTGTAATATGCGTCATCAGTCGCCCTCTACCAGGGAAGTGATAAACGACTCAACGATGCTCTCAAAATAAAATCTCGTCTTGAAAGTGGCGTTAACTCCTAACTCGCGATATTGTGACATAAGGTGTTTAACATAAATAATGCGAACAGATGTGTTGTGCCTCCGGCGGCGCAAATACTCGCGTAGCCTGTCGAGCAACGCTCGTGCGGTCTTTTGGCTGCTTGTCGAGATGATAATACCACCAAATGTGATATTATTTCGTAGCGTTTATAGAACGTTTTGATATGAACTTGAGTTACCCTGAATTTTTTTATACAACATTCGGGTGTGGTATTTCGGCGAACAGCAGGAGCGAAGGCGAAAAACATCGCAGCTTTTTTCTGCTTCCGTCCTCCGCTCCAACTCTAAGGCCACTGAAACCTGAAATCAGACGCATTTTTTGTAGAATATTTACGTTTGAGTTATCAGAATAAATACTCAACAGATTTTTCTTTTACAAATGATTAAGATGTTGGATCATGAAAAATTCACAATTATTGTTCCTAGATGATCAGAATTCTGGCTTTTATTATGATCTCTAATAAGAATGCTGCCAGCATTCTGGGCATTCTGGTCTTTTGGTGAAGACTTTGATTTATATGGAACTAGCTATGGTACACGCTATGTCGTTATGGTAGCGGTATAGGCATAAGTTAGAAGACTACATAAACTATGTATTTACAATATCAATAAAATACCACCTTTGCATTACTATATCCAACCCGAAATGACTTAATTTTGTATATTAAAGAAAGGTGGTATATTAAAAAAGGTAACCTACCCTGGTTAGTAGGAAAAATATACTCTAAATATGTATCTCTATGTTAGAAGTAATCATAGTGAATTATAAATTGTGACGTATAATTTTTCAGTTATAAGAACACTTAGAAATGTTGAGAAATATTGAGGGGTATCCAGCAGCTCTACAAAATCCATATCTGTTGGCACAGCAATTCGGCGTGGTGGCATCGCCGACGCCTCGGGCCATGTAAAATATTTCTGCTAAAAGCATTCATCGTGATCGTCCGCCTGATCCTACGCACTCATAAACCATGGGTCAACGCAATAAGGGTGGGAATGCTATGACCAAGGACATTTATCGTAAAGTCGAATAGGCCAACTAACATCATTCGCTAGTGGAATAAGCTGGTGATAGCTGGATAGACATTCGATTGTTTGATTTGCTTCTTCTATCGGTAGAACTTTTGTGTTGTTCGTTTCATGAAATCAAGTGCGCGTTTTTTATAAAAATACATATCTCGTGGAAAAGGCCCAGATTTTAGTCAAGTAATCGTTTCAATGCGCTTTTTGCAGTATAACTTCACCATAACAATGAAATAAATAAATTTATTGCAAAAAGAATCATTACAAACACATAACATTTTTGTTTGATATTTGGACATATTTAAGTCAAATACATGACGAATGACACACATTTAACCTTTGTTAAAAGAAACCACAGATAGAGGGTCCGTGCAAGTAGCAACTGCACACACTATCTAGACTCTAGATAGTGTGTGCGAAACTCTAGATTCTAGAGTTTCTTTCATCTATGGACGATTCTGCGACTTGCTTTATTTCTTTTTTTTGATAATGAACTAATTAATACTTCAAAATGCTCCAGACTCATGTTGTTTCACCCAATAGCTTGTTTTTTAACTTTAATATTTTCGAGGATTATTTAGTTATAATCAACTAAATAATCCTCGAAAATATTAAAGTATGTAGTATGTACAAAACAATTATCTCACTAAACATCAGTATGAAGTATCTAAACCGCTTGATTTTTTGTCCTCGACAAAAAAAAATCTCAACATATTGCTACCGCAGGAGCAAAAACAAACTTTTTGAACCGTTTAAACGGAAGAGCGGAAAGTACAAATTCGTGAACACAAGAAACAAATTAATATCAGTGAGCGCTGAAGTGGAAACATCTGCTGAGATGTTACAACTTTGTTGGGTCAAGTTCGGCGAAGCTGTGGTGTTCCGTGCGTTAAAAAATATTGAAGGAATCATGGAGAAAAGTTGTTCTTCGTTATCCGTGTAACCGAAAAATGATTGAGTTTGTGGTTAAAGTATGATGAAATTGTTTGATAGGACATCGTCTAAGCAACTAGTACTTAAGTAGAAAATAACTAGCAGTTGCCCACGCCTTGACAGTAATTATTTTTTAAGAACAGCTGAATAGTGTAAAGCATATACGCTGTGCAAAGATGAATTCAAAGATATACAAGCTCTGTTTACTTTTAGGATAGATAATGCTGTGTGGATTTTCTATTTTATTATTTATTAGTATTATTTATTTATGCAAAAACTTTAGTCCGATGTTTTGGCGTAGAGATAGTTTTCAAACAACCATCCAAACTTACATAGAAATAAAAAATATAAACATAAAAAATAGTCGTTTAATAAATCGTTATTGGGGTTATTAAAATTTTCAGGGAACCCTACACGTATCACCTGTTTTTTTTCCAACAAGCAAATAGCTATAAAATAGTGAACGATTTTAATACGAGGCGCCTTGTCGATAATGCGCGTCGTGTTGTTCTGATTTATGTGTCCGCATCATTTGCAACGCATTATCTGTTCACACGCCATGTTTTATGGCTTAATTTTGTAACGACTTTAATAAACACCCTTATTACAGGGGCTTAAAGTTTAAAATTCACGGTGTTTGTCTGAAAATGATAAGAGGTTAATTTTAAATTTCTGTTTCAGATTTTTCCTCAAATTCTTCCTGAAGTGCAATCAGAACTGTTTGAAAAATGCCGGGAATCCTCGGGATATGCGAAGGTTTCAAGTAAGTATATTTTACTGAATAATCTAAATTAGTTAGTACACAGCTGGATATAGGCCGCCCCTAATGAGCGCCATAGCACCCTGTCTTCATTCCGACATATCCAACATCTCCTTGCAGCCTTTCGCAGGTCGTCATCCCACCTGGCCGGTGATATATATATGATAATACATTTACCGATTCTTTAATATTTTGTTGTCTGGGTGGGCGAAGCCGCGAGGTGCAGCTAGTATTGAATATTTCTGGTACTTGCCCGCCATGTTTGTTTAAGTATCCTAATATCTAAAATCCTGATTCAACATCCAACAATTCAACTTCGTAATAATCTTAAAGTTTCATAATAAACTTTCTACTTAAGTTCCTTTACAAGGCTTTTAAACTCCGAAAACACAGAGAACGCTGCATTTTTATTTGCAAGTAAAGCGAAAAGAAATAACCGTCTACAAAAAGGTGTTTGTAATTATTCTGGCCGTCGACACGTAATGGCCAACAGTTTACTAGAGTATACGAGATATTGCTGCCATCCTCACACTGGTCTTACTGTATTGGTCTATCTGTGTGGTGCAAGTCACAAGCGGAGCGATTTCAAGATTTATTTATTTATTTTAAGGAAACCATTAGCATACTACTACTAAATAGGGTAATACAATATAAAATTTTAAGGCTATTAATAGGTATCCACGATGAAGAAGAAGACTGCTTTGATTCTTGTATTTCCGAGACGACCTCTGTGGCGCAGCGAGCGTAGATCCGCCTGAGACGTAAGAGGCTGCGGGTAATAAATATACCTTGGGAAAAGGTTTAAAAAAATCGATCAATGTAATGTATTCTATTAAGTATATCTGTCATCTAGTACCCATAACACAAGCTCTCTTGAAACTAAATGACGCTGCGTAATTGTCCAGCATTATTATTATTCCACTCATTTAATTAAATTCTCGTATAAAATACATTTTTTACTATAGAAAATACAATAAAATATTATAAAACTATTCTACAGTAAAAAATATATCAAAACGGTAGATCACCGACCGCGAAGCTAGGCTCAAGCGGCCGGTGACTAGGGCTGCAGAGAAAGGAACTTCCTGACGATACTTATTATTATTATTATTATGTCACGTCTAACTGATAGGCTAAACGGTTAGCTTTATGTTGCTGAAAAAAAGCTACAAGCTAGTTAAGACTTTATTTAGACGTCTATTCTTCGGTGTTCATTTATAGCACGTTTCTTATTTCATGAACGTCCTATTGTCCTTTTAAGTAGGTAGTCCACTAACGATGTGACATATGTCTGTCTTTAGCGCCATTAGGAGGTGACTGGACATTGAATGTTTTGGGCTGTGAAAGTATAAAAATTCTGGGCCCTCTGCGACGCATGCTGTGCCCGCTATAAAGTAAAGCGCTGTTACTTAAATTTAGAGACGCAATATTCTTTGACTTGTACCAATGTTGTGTCTATATCGCCCTTAACTGAAGGAAGGGTTGCGTTCACGACTCTTGAATATTTGAAACGGCTCCAATTTAGGGGAGGAATGAAATTAAATTTATTTATACGAGTTTATTTATTTACTCTCAAGCGATTTTGTTTGTTCTTCACTTGTTTTTAATTGGTGATATTCTTTTGTTTGCGGTTGTTGGGTGTTTGTTTGGATTTCTGAGTAGATCTTTTAATTAATTGTTTTTGGTATAATTTATTTAGACCCAGAGAAATAAGAGTAAAATGACTCAGATTCCTTAAATACACTAATTATTGGTTTACTGACATTTTCTTGACAATTTTTATCAAAGCAGACGTATTTAATAATCAAAATTCCTTGTTACGGTATTTTGATTATTAAATACGTCTGCTTAGTTACTTTATTTCCATTAATTCAATAATTAGCCTCATGCGTCATAATATAAAACTAAAACTCGCATGCCTCTTAATACAAACTAATTAGCGACAACCCTAACACAACTGCGGTAAAGGTGCATTCACACCGTCTACTTATGAGTACAAATTTGCTTCTACGTTGGCTAAGACATATTTGTCTTACGTGCCCTCGTAATAGCTCCAAGCTAATATAGAACTTAGCCCCACGCATATTCAGTGCATATTTCTTGAGTAAAGTTTATGAGCTTGTGTGAGTAGTTATGTCTATATTTGGGCTTTCTGTGTGTCATTGAATAATTCATTGGTCGTACCCCAATGTTTCAAGGGTAAGGATATATGACTGTTAGTATGGTGCACGTTTCGTCTGACGTACCGAAATAGTGCATTTAGAGGTAGATATGTTATTGACAACGTATCTTCCAGCATTGACTGATTTGAACTGACTAATGCTGAAAAAAGCGAACAAGTCAAAATGCTGTAAAAATACTCATAGGATATGAAATCATACTTAGCACATTGTGACAAAATACGGTCGAGTAAATATGCGTCTAGATATAAATCAGCCGATGAATAATGAGTTTGAAACCATATTAACAAACCAATAAATTTTATGTAGGCCGAGCGTAAAACCTCCTTTATCGGCTTCCATTTTCAATTATTTTTCTGAGATCGTTATGTGTTTAAAAAGGTTGTACGCTAATATCTTACTACATCAATGTCACCAAATAAACAACCCGTATAAAAAACAAAATCAAAATGGCGTCTCCAACTGCAACGTTCCATTTATCACTTCAATATTTAGTTGTAAAAAGCCGCTATCGATCGAAGGCCGTCAATCGCCCACCCACACACGCGGTGCATTTCCTTGCATACCTATTGGGTTCCATCTACCGTCCATTTGGAATCCTGAGACGTGGCTCCTCCCTAGGGACTCTCCCTTTCGGCTTCCCGTCGCTGTGTGGGATATGTCGGAATGTGTGTGTGTGCTATTTCTGTTGTAATTTAAGTTGTGTCGATCTTGAACTTGACGCGTGGTAACTTTTTAATGGATTTTTCAGGAACTTTTTGAAGCAATACTTTTTTAATACATATGTATGTATATCCAATTAGGCACAAAGTACTATAAATTTCGGTAGGTAATTTAAATTTCAGCCATCTCTGTTTCATGAGTCTAGAGTATCAGAATGAAAACTTTTGTTACTTTCTATTATTTCGTTTTAAATTTTTAGCGTCGTAGTTTACCTAGCAGATTTATTGTGAAGTAAATTTCATTTATTTGTATACATTCATTCGAAGGTCTAATGAATGGTTAGTTATTTTGCCAGTAAGCACATGAACCATGGAAAGGCACTGCAAAACTGAGTTCGACTTTATTTACTAATTTCAAAGTAGAATTTAATAACAACGTCAACGTCAACATAACATAAAGTCTACTTTGGCAATAAAAGCTTTCCTTTGTCCAATAGAAAATCGTATCAGCCCAATTTCTGTTACCTAAATGTATTTTGACTGGGCAAAAGGCTAATTGGCTTTTGCTTCTGTCTATAACATCCAGTAACCCAACTTTTTGCCAACAGGTGGTGATATCAACGCAAGTGATGGTCGATGGCCCTCTGTTGGCGATATCGGACAACATGTTTGTTCACAACAACAGCAAGCACGGCCGCAGGGCGAAACGGCTCGACCCTACAGAAGGTATTGACGCGGCGGCAGACAACACTTGTACGTTTTTGTTTTTTGTTTCATTTGTTTTTTTATATCATAAGCTTTCGAGGACTCAATCGTTTGGATACTCCTTCAGGCTCTTTGAATAGGTTTCAGTCGTCGTAGACTAGAGGTGTACTGCTACCACGCAGCACAAAAATGTGCGTCCAAATATGGACTTTAACTCCTAACATTTAGATGAATATCATATTGACGGCATCAGATGACAGCCAACTCGCGGGCCACTCGTTTGAAACTTGTGGGAAGCCATTTTGTCACTGTAAAATTTATCTAAAGATAAAGCGTTTAAGTCTATATATGTATGCACATTTTTGTGCTGGGTAGTAGCGGTATTGGATTAATATGCGTTGAGTTTTAGGGGATAGGTTTTGATAATGACTGAACAGCATTAAAAAAAACATATTACTCAGCAGCCCAAAACTTATGTAGTATTTTGAAACTTGAGCTTGAGACATCTAAATGATATTTTTCTTACTTACTTCTCGGAAATATTTGTTTGACGTAATTTTCCATAGACGAGTTATAATGTACCAAGAGGTTCTTTTGCCGCACAATATAATTTACGATACAATTTTTAACCTACACCCCTAACAATAGAACCGTCTAAAGCTAAGAAATTCTCTTCTCCCAGAATTCCGTATTCATCCCTCACTTTAGAATCAGATACTCCCAAACCTCAAAAATGTTGACAAACAAAAGCCTGAGATAAGAGCAAAACCGGCATGCTCCAAGATTTTACAAGGTATAATTTCTCAGTAAATTATCCGCTCAGTTCACGCCAGCGTTACCCCTCAGCTGAAGTTCTTTGCGAAATGTCTACAGTGATTCTTTGAATACAAACGACTTCTTACAACGGTATTATGACTTCGCACATTTTATTTGCGATTGACTGTTGGATTCAAAAGTAATTTTGAATCTAGCGTGTGGGTGAGAATTTATTTTCTAAAG
Organism: Eupithecia dodoneata; assembly: GCA_947044415.1. NCBI lineage: Eukaryota > Metazoa > Arthropoda > Insecta > Lepidoptera > Geometridae > Eupithecia > Eupithecia dodoneata. The sequence continues at coordinate 8,383,572 of OX345665.1, forward strand.
TAATTTGAAACATTGCAATGTCCAGCTTGGTTGGGAGAATATTAATAAGAAAATATATAACATTATAAGAAATAGTGAGAGAGAATATTACCCGCCTACTATTTTAACCGACACGTATGATTTCAGATATCAAAACCTTTATTTATTTAGACTTACAAAATAAGCAATTAGACAATACAAATTATATACCATAAAACATATGGTTAAAAAAAAAGAAATAAGGTGTTTTTAATGTTATCGTATGATAGTGAAAACTAATTTACAATGAGATTTTTATACGGCACACTCAGTAAATCAATGTTTCTTGAGATAATCTGTAGTAAAAAAAAGAAAATCAGCGTTGTTCCGCGCCATGCGTGGTTCAGCACATAGCTGAGTTTGACCCTTTTTGGTCAGCAGGTGTATTATTATTATTGTTTCGCTGCAGTTTTATTTAATTTAATTTTTATGTTTGTTGTGTTTTACTGTTTTAATGTGTTGTTTTGTCAAACCTGTTTTTTTTGACCAAATAAAATTATTTTCTTTCTTTCTTTCTTTAGTAAGTGATAAGTTAGAATAAAAGTTCGAGTCTCCTCAAAATCACCGGTACTTCTTAGGCAGTTCGCACATCGCGCACTTTAAAAAAAGGTTAACTATAGTAACTATAGATGATGTAGATTGTAAATAACGATGCTCTCTGAAGAACAGAGAGAGAGGAGACTTTCATCATGTATTATTATTTTTCATTTTTTTATATGAGACAGATCGTGGTCAAAGCCGAGACATTGGGAATCCCTGTAGTCAGACGTAAGAAGTAGGCTCGAGTCACGTCATGCGTTGAATTACTCCACCTACTCACTTCATCCATCAACAAGCAAAAATTTAAAATAATTTCAGAGGGGAACAAGATTTTAATATAAGTTAAATTAAAAAAGAACCGCCATCTTAATCTCCTTTCATTCCCTTAAATTCACTTTCTTCTTGTCTTTATTGCTACGTCGTTTGTTCGAAAGACCCCCGTCTACGGTGCGTGTCCCCCAAAACTGCCTTCTTGCAACTACCGTCATAACTGCCGTTAACTCTCGATGCAATCTTCAACTTTATTGCGGATCATTAAAATTCATTTTCAATTATTCCGACCCACGTCTTCGATTTTATCGTTTTTACTGTGCACTTGTCCTTTTTCCAAGGCAGTCAAAGATAAACGTATAAGTAGGACGGCAAGAGTTTGATAGCTACGCGTTTATTCAACTTTTAAGTTGGAAGTCGACCCTTACTTTTGCGGTAGTTTCCAGCAGTATCTTACTACGAATGCTAGTTTTATTCCCGGAACTTCGATTATGGAATCTTTAGCTTCCTTTTTTGATAGGATTACATTTTATCTCGATCATTAACCGACTTTAAATAGAGAAGGTTCTATTTTTGGCTGCATCTATATTTTTTTATGTACAATACAATACAATATATCTTTATAGTTATCTATGTTCTCGTATGTACGCCGATTTCTCCGTCATTCAAATGATTAAAATATTCCCGAGAGATTACTATTAAACATGCAAAACATACAATAACAGTTTAAAACTAAGGGATTCGGAGCTTTTTAGTTTTTTCAAAACAACACACACTATTTTCACCGCACCTTTATTTTTCTGAACCATTTTTTTATGTTTTTAATAGTTTATTTTTCAACAGCGGGTCTATACCCGCCCCTACCAGTGGCCACGCCGTGCATAAAAGCGATATCGCCGAGTGAAGGCTGGACGTCCGGAGGCTCGACGGTTATCATAGTAGGGGACAACTTCTTCGATGGACTACAAGTTGTGTTCGGGACCATGCTTGTTTGGAGCGAGGTGAGTGATTAGTGACTTTATGTTTTATTTTATAATATAATTGGAGAGTAGATAATAGATATTTAGTTTATTATTTTATTTGGACAGGTCCGCGATTATTTATAATAAAAAAATCTATTGTATTATGTACATATGTATATTAGTCATCTAGTACCCAAAAGCTCTGCTTAGGGCTGGATGGTGCTGTGTGGATTGTCCAGCGTTATTTTTTTATTATTATTTCACACTACCCAAAAATAAAACAGTATATCCATCTTCAGCGCCTATATCTCAATCTCTTTCCTCTTCATCATCTGCAACTTTACAAGCCATCTTTGTCAACAGCTGATAACATCTCACGCGATACGAGTACAAACGCCTCCGCGGCACATACCCGGCGTGGTTGAAGTCACATTGTCGTACAAAAGCAAGCAGTTCTGCAAGGGAGCACCGGGACGATTTGTCTATGTTTGTGAGTATGATGTTCCCGTTGTAATGATGATAATAAATAAATAAGTTTTTGAACACAGCACCTAATAATCGATGATGTTAATTATAAACCACGACTCTCTGACTTTCGTGAGACGTTGGAGCATGTCTCACGTGAGGCATTGGGAATGACCCTAAAGTTTATGTCCTCAACTAGATTCTTAAAATTTGTCACACGTAAAGGCTTGACGCACCAATTGGCATTGATTTTGTGCTTTTTTGTCAGAATATTATAAAACGATATAATTTATTGCAATCGACTTATTTTTGTTCTAATTTAGAACCACTGGGCAATTTGAATTTAATTAATTATTAAATGTTTATATATTTATAAGGGTATAAAAAACAATTGCATTATTTAAAATAATAATTACATAGAATAGTTATGATAAAAATTGAATCATTAACAGTCGGCACTCTGTCTGAACCTAAAACTTAACCCATTCACTGCCATACCTCGAACCTGCAGGTGCGCATTGCGAAACGTCCATGTATGTACATACGTCAATGGCAATAAAATTGTTAACTGGCCTTAGTCAAAGACTATGCCGCCACTTCAATTTATTCAGAGGGAAAGGTGGCTAAAGGTCATCTACAAACAAAATCTAAAATAGGGTATGACATTGTGCATCTTAGAAACATAATATATATATATCAATCTATTCTTACTGCCCAAATTAGGCGCCGAAAATCTCCAAAACAAAATCATGGCACATCTCCGTGCCCTCATCAATATCAAAGACCTTTCCTAATTATAGCCGCGGAATGAATCCGATCGATCAATTAGTTGTTTTAGTGGAGCTAATGATTGATTTTGTTTTTCCGTTTCGCATAGCAGCGCTGAACGAGCCTACGATAGATTACGGATTTCAACGGCTCCAGAAACTTATACCGAGGCATCCTGGCGACCCGGAGAAATTACCTAAGGTAAGAAAATTGTTACAAATATGTTTACGGATAAGTGGTGAAAGAGTTGATTAATTTAAGACTATCAACGACTCTAACATTATAAAATACGTAGGCTATTTTAGTTACCGAAGACTGGCCGCGTTCGTCTTTTGTTTTTCTTATACTGGAAACGAAACGAAAATTCGTTATGAAAGTAGGCTACTTTCATAACGAATTTTCGTTTCGTTATGAAAGTAGATAGTAGAAAGAAAGAAAGTAAAGGAAGAAAAAAGAAAGAAAGTAAAAAAAGAAAGTAATATAAAATTCGTTATGAAAGTGGGCTACTTTCATAACGAATTTTCGTTTCGTTTCGTTCGATCGTTAGTCTAATCGAACGCTAATTTCGTATGAAGTCGATGTGCTTTTTTATTTTACTTTGATTCCATTTATTTTGTTATTTGGCCTTAAATTATTATTATGCGTAAAATGTAACAAAAAGTCAGAGTAGGGCTGATTTTGTGTTTTTTAGATCAATACAATACATTTATTCGTAACACCAAGTTATACACATTGTTGATCTGAGTTGCGTTTCATTATAAAGGATAATAATGTTCTCTAGGTAATAGTTCTATCATCAAATTTCTATCGTTACATATTAACAGTCATTTTTTCCCACACAGGAAATAATCTTAAAACGAGCAGCGGACCTAGCCGAAGCACTATACTCTATGCCTCGCAACAACCAACTAGGCCTGGGCGGGCCTCGATCACCAACCTCTAGTATGTCTTTCAACTCTTACACGGGACAACTGGCTGTCAGTGTACAGGATACTGCGGCCTCGCAGTGGACTGAAGGTTTGTTACATTTTTTTTAATACTCCACTAGGTACATAGTATAAAACAAAGTCGCTTCCCGCTGTTTATCTGTCCCTATGTATGCTTAGATCTTGAAAGCTAAAATACTAAATCTCACTATTGACAAAAAGCGGATTTGATCTTCGCATCGCTCCACTTTTAGTGCCTTTAACTAATATTATTCATAGATCCCAAACTTCCATTCAAAAACTACCTTTATGCAAACTGCCTAACGGTGATTTTGTGTTGACCCCAGGCTTTTTCTTTTAGAGGAGTATGCCCGTAGCGGTGGGTCTGTGTCGCCGAGGTATTGTTCCGCTGCGTCGACTCCCCACGCCGCGCCCGCGTCCTACCCGCATCCGCAACACTACCCCGCGCCTCCTACTTCTCTTTTTAACACTACCTCACGTGAGTATTTATTCATTAGCAGATAGTTCGTCTTTTAGAGGAGTATGCCCGTAGCGGTGAGTCTGTCTCGCCAAGGTACTGTTCCGTTGCGTTGACTCCTAACGCCGTGCCCGCGTCCTACCCGAATCCGCAACACTACCCCGCACCTCCTACTTCTCTGTTTAACATTACCTCACGTGAGTATTCATACATTAGCAGGTAGTTTGTCTTTTAGAGGAGTATGCCCGTAGCGGTGGGTCTGTGTCGCCGTGGTGTTGTTCCGCTGCGTCGACTCCCCACGCCGCGCCCGCGTCCTACCCGCATCCGCAACACTACCTCGCGCCTCCTACTTCAGTATTATGAATTACATTAGCAGGTAGTCTGTCCTTAAGAGGTGTATGTACGTAGCGGGTCTGTGTCGATGAGTTATTGTTCCGCTGTGTCCACTCCCCACGCCAAGTCTCTCACTCCTACCCCCATCCGCAACACTACCCCGGTCTCCTGCCTCGCTCTTCAATAGTACGTCACGTCAGAAGGTAATGGCCGTAGCGGTGGCTCTGTGTCGCTGAGGTATTGTATATGCACACCAGCAATTCTACCCTGCGCTTCGTACTTCGCACTATCTGTCATAAAAACAGGTGAATTTTTCCTATTCTTAGATATTTTTGTAGTGCTTGGTAAAGTAAACAGAATAATGACTTATCTTCCACTCTTGCTTTTGTTAATGCGCGCGCGTAAGGAATGGGACGGAACCTTGTCAAAGTAAATGTCCAATCGCTTTTGTTTCAATTATAAATGGTTCTTATACTATTCTGTAGGCCAAGCAGAGAAATTGTTGTCTAGGGTAGAGTAGAAAAAAACGAGAAATGCATCGTCGAACATTGCCTGAATTTATTGAAATTGAAGGAATGAGTTTCAAATATTCTACCCTAGACCACGATCCCTATACTTGGCTGAATCGCGCGCGTGTTGAATACACATAACACTTCATAGAATCATAACAATTATTTTAAACCTTATGAATGCAACCTAAAGCTGTATCAAGTTTATTGACAGTCCAGTTTTAACTCAAACCTTTTACAACTCAAACGAAAAATAAAACAAGATCTGTCCATTTCAACACATTTAACCCAAGTTTTTGTTCAGTGTCTCTAGGACCGTACCATCCAGCCAACATGAATGGGCTATCTGACCACTATAACGCGTATAATACGCGAGATAGCGCCTATTATGAAAGGGATGAGGGAATCTCTAAGAGATGTCCAGCAAACACTCATTCGAAATGCAATGTGAAAGAGGATAAAGGAGCGAGGAGCGCTTTTGCAGTAGTAAGGCACCCCAATGCGTCTCAGAATTGGCAGCTCGCGGTACAATGTTAGTAGCTTTTTTATTTTTCGTTTTTGTTGGTAGTGATAATTGCTTTTTTTATTATTTTACAGTAGAAACAAAATGTTTGGTTTTCCTTTATTTTTTGTTTGGGTGAATGTTCAAAAGTATTAAAATCTAATTTCTTCAAAAAACCTTTTACATTAACTTATAGCTCCTTAATTATTATATAAAATGATTTAAAATATCAATAAAATGATTGGGTTTTTGCAACTTATAATTTTTTTTCTTACTTTTCTACTGTCATCAATGCGAGAAGAAAATGAACAGTAAGCGAGATTGAGCTAAACTAAAAAAACATTTATTTTCGCTTGCGCAAGCTTTTTTAATATATCATCTCATTTGACCACTCACTAATCATGTTTATCAGTTAAATACATTTGTGCAAACAGAGCTTAGTGTCTAACCTAGCCATAGAGCCGAAATTCATATAAAATCGTGTGCCCTTCAGTAAATACATATATACCTACATAAACTAAAACTTATTTCATTTGTCCACAGGAATGGGCGGCCTAGTATCATCGCCGTTCAGTGTGAATCCCTTCTCTCTACCAACTTGCAGTGCCCAGCAGTACGCCCAAACAGCGCCTCTAGCCTCCAAGTAGCACATGTTCAACTACCATAATGGTTAGTGCCCTAATCCATAACGGTTAGTGCCCTTTTCCATAGTGGTACCTATCTATAATTGAAGAAGCTTGCAAATGTCAGTGTAATTATGGTACGAGTATACAGGCAAATACTAAGACATTATTCATTAAAGGTATAGTGCAGCGAGTGGCATAATGTTCTAACTACATACCATAATGGTTAGTTCCCATTGCCATAATGGTGCCTATCTACCTCTATTATTGAAGAAGCTTGCAAATGTCAGTGTAATTGTGGTATACAGACAAATACTCAGACATAATCATTGAAGGTATAGTCCAGCAAGTAACACTATGTTCTACTACCATAATGGTTCGTGCCCTTTCCATAACGGTTAGTGTCTGATGTTGTTTCCATAATGATACTTACTCGTATTATAATAAGTCTTCAAATAAAAACATATGCTAGGTACATGATTGTACCACCAAGTTACATAATTGTTTGTGGACTAGATGTCCTATTGAGGCTAGGTGGCTGTCAATATTTGCATGGATAACAGTTGTTATACTTTTCCATAACGATATTAAATCTACCATAACGTGGTGTGTTCAGTACGGTTATTTAAAATACCAATTTTTGTCAGTTTAAGGCGGTGGTTACTTGTATAATTGTATTCGAAAATTCTGTTATATATTTGTAAATATTTAGAATTATCCAAAAATACCAAATGAATAGATACCGTGCTAGATTTAAAGTAGCTTAGATTTTGTATAATCGATTTTAATGTTGAATGCTCACCTTTTAAATTCTCGTGTAAATTCTTACATATATTTTTGTCTTTGTATGTGTGACAGTTTTGTTATTGTAAAATCTGTGATATATTTATTGTAAGTAATGTTGTAAATTGTAATTTCAAAGTAATATGTGTAAAAATTTTGACTCACCTTGAAATAAGGATTGTATTGGACTAAAATACTTGTACTCTAACATCGAAATTGTAAAATTAACCATATCACGAAACATAACATATCCCGTTATACGAATCGGTTTTATCTGTAAAAATATAACGAAATATCTCTCATAGAAAATCACATGTATACGAAAACAAATATCTCCGAAACCATTTGCTTAACTCACAGAAAACGAAATGTATTTTTAGAGATATAAAACCAGAATATAAATAATGTAGTTACGTATTATTTAAAGCAATCTTGTACCACGTAAGATGTAAATTGTAATCATTTATGATAAAAAATATCACGAAATAAGAGAATAAACTGTAAAAATAACCTATAGTATTTTATTTATTACTACTACACTTTCAACGGTCAAATTATTTGGATCAGTTAACAAGTTCCTATTGAGTATTTTACTATAATTAAATTTATGCTTTATGAAAAGACCGGTCTTTTAAATGCTAATCAGTAACACAATCCCCTTTGCGATGTACAATTAGAAGGAAGATAAACCCATGCATTATCTAGTCAATACAATGCGAATAACCCCTAATATTATAAGTGAGGGACAAAAATAGTTAGTATAATATTTCAAGAGGGTGCAGAACGTAGCATGTGTGAGCAGACAATGGTTTAAACTGACTGGTAGTAGACGCATCTGATGCATTTTTGATTGATGGTGCTATTTAGCCCAGAGGAAATATTTTAAAACATATTTTATTATTTCTATCACTCGAAAAACAAACAAGCCTATGAGTAAGCAAGTATATTTATTGATAAACAGTAAAATTAAAACAAAACCACTTAGTTTGTAACTAGTAACCAGCGTAGTTTTGTGTTCGTTTACAGCAGTGCGTTGAGTAGACACTATATATAAATGTGGTGCATTATTGTTTAATTAGGTAGGTGCCTTCGTTTTATAAATTAAACATCAGGAATAGCAGCAATGGCAGAGCTTTCTATGCCCAAATGATTTTCGCCACGAAGAATCTTGAAAAAGCCATTGTCTCCCCAACCCTTGTTCCAGGAGTTAGCAACCAACCAATACTTGATTCCATCCTCCACTCCCCAGCCGAGAATCTTGACAGCATGCCCATAGACCAATTCACCGGCAACATGTCTGTAGACACCACTTTTATAGCTGAAGAAGTCTTCGTAAACTTGAAATGCAGATTCGACTGGTCCGTATTGATACAATTCGGCTTTTATGTCATCTTCACCTTCAATTTCGTAAGGATACTCACCTAGCGTTAAATCTGTTTCGTAGGACAGTTTATCACTATCGCAGCTCTTAGAACATTGCGGTGTTTTCACGCCTTCATAATTAAGGCACGGTGACAATTCACCGGAATCAATCAAACCTAGATTTGGCTTCGGATGAGGAAGTGTTTGACAGGAAGGAAAGGGGTATGGCTTGCAACCCTCGCTGGAGTTGTAGTTACCTCCTGAAACTATACCGATGTGGCTCCAGTACAGCCATGCGCTGTTAGGGTCACCACCGTGGCAATCCCCGCAGTAACCACAGCAGCTGATAAGGTCCTCAGCGGAAAAATGAAATTGTTTTTTCCCCTCGGTGTAGATGCAGACTCTATCGGTCATTGCTTCAACGGCTGCGAAAGCCCAGCAGCTGCCACAGGACGCCTGATCTCTGATCTCGTTGAGGGAGGATCGGCAGTACTGCCATTCGTCGCGAGGATCGAAGTTTTCGGGAAGACCAGCTTTCAGCTCAGCATCGTGTGATACCCTCGGTAGTGAGACGGTTGACTTCTGGTGTGTACCTACCAGTTTGCGCAGAGGAGTGTTGAGTGGGAAGTTCCTGCCGGCTGTCCACGATGATTGCTTGGAATTGATGTGGTCGATGAAAGCATCTGAGAGTGGATGATGCTTCACTGAAGCAGCGGACGTACCCGCCACTACTACTGCTAATATTACAGCCGTTGAAAACATTTTGGACGTTGAACAACTGAGTGCTAATGTAACCATAAACTCTACTTTATATATATATTCTCAATAGTTAACAAATACAGAGACGGATTTAGGCGAGATAAATATGTATATTTTTTTTTAAATTCTCCATTAGAGTTTTAATACCTGAATACGTCCAGTGTCCACATCGCACTAATATTTTAAATGCGAAAGTTTAGATGGATTCATGGATATTTGTATCTTCTTCACGCCAAGACTACTGATTGAATCGTGCTGAAATTTAGCATATATATAGCTCTAATCCTCGAATCACAGATAGGTATAGCACAGTTCCCTCCAATGGGATAAAACTAACCTTTAAACGTTTTCATATAAACAAAGCAGGCCGCGGGCAGGAACTAGTTATTATATAAAATACGAACCAATGGCTTATCTTTTGTTTTTAGTAACAATGTTAGCAAATAAAAAAATAAATAATGGCTAATTATTTGATAAGCCAAAACCGACATTGTTAATGAGTGTGACAATATATTAATAGTTATAGGGTTACGAGCTACTTACTGTACATCATCATCATCAGCCTATAGCAGTCCACTGCTGGACATAGGCCTCTCCCAATGAGCGCCATAGCACCCTGTCTTCAGCTTGCTGCATCCAGCAACTACCTACAGTCTTTCGCAGGTCGTCATCCCATCTTGTCGGAGGGCGTCCTACACTACGTTAATCGAGTCGTGGTCTCCACTCGGTTCTTCGCGAGATATGGCCGGCCAGCTGCCACTTCAGCTTGCTAATTCTTTGAGCTATGTCGATAACCTTGGTTCTCTGTCGGGTGCATTCTTTTCGTATCCTATCCTTCAGAGAAACTCCTAGCATAGCTCTTTCCATAGCTCGCTGAGCGACTTTGAACTGGTGGACCAGCCCTATCGTGAGTGCCCACGTCTCAGCTCCGTAGGTCATAACGGGTAGGACGCATTGGTGCGAAAACTTTCGTTTTCAAGCATTGCGGTATGGATGACGTGAAGACTTGACGTAGTTTCCCAAATGCAGCTCAGCCAAGCTGAATCCTCTTTTTGGCCTCCTTCTCGAAATTGTTTTTACCCAACTGCAGAATCTGCCCAAGTAAGTGTACTCGGAAACAGTTTCGAGAAGGTGACCATGTACGACCACCGGCCTTGGATCAATGTAACCATTGATCATGACTTTGGTTCTATCCAAATTCATGCCAAGACCGATACATCGGGAGGCTGAAGCTAGGCCGTCAGCATCTGGTTCAGTTCCTCAAGCGACTCCGACTTACTGTACGACAATATATAATTAGTTATGTGCTACTCTACTGTCTATAGATATTAAAAAGTAAAGTAATAAGATATTTATTTTGCCAGAACGCAAAACATACAGACAAAGATTACAAACCCTAAATTAACAGGACAACTGACAAAATCGGTCTCCACTCAGCTTTTGCCATTACCATAGCAGGTATAGCGGTAGACCAAGCATAGGGATTGTTCTCTAAACATTGCGTACATTATTGAAGTTGAAAGAATAAATTTCAAATAATTTACACATTCGATGAAAAAGTGACGTAATTTTTCTCTATTCTACCCTAAATGCTAATCCCCGGGCTGGCCCTACAGATGCACAACAAAGAGCAGATTTTCCGTGAAGACCATGGTGCCTAAAGTGGCATCATATTACTGGTTACATGGTTTTAATTCCGATTCAATCCTATAAAACTTGATCAACGTCTACTGCAAAAGAAAACTCAAATAACATTTGTAACAGACAATCAACGCTACAAAGTGGCTGTACTATATTAAGTTGTCTAAGTGCTTATTTTGTAAGCCTAAAGAAATAAATGATTTTTTACTTTACTTACTTTACTTTTACGAACACACTAAGTAGATTACGACAATAATCTAAAAGTGCGTCGCGCGCGTTTGTCGCCGTAGGTCAAACACGTGCGTTTGCACGCGTCATGTTTGCACCCATACTAGGTTCTGGCTGCGGCTTTGCATGATTTTTTCCAGGAATGAAAGTGTTATTACTATTAGTTTATTTTCCTTCCTTAAAAAACAATCAATATCTTAGAAAATTCTAAATGGTAGGTATGTCTTTACTATAGTCAATGGACCCATGGTAGTACATCACAATCAATTTTGCACTAATAGGTTATTTGTGACTTGTATCCAATCTAATTAATTTTTATTATATAAGCTTATCGGATGTCGTAATAGTAAGTACATAGATTTGCATATTGTTACATGAGGACGTACTCAGGCAGTAAATTCTCAGTGAGAACTTTTGGCTGTTTTTAAATTTTGCCTTATTTTCACCAGGTCCGTCCCTGAATTTGTTAATTATTTTAATAGTTTAACTAATGATCGTCAGTATAAAAAGTGTGATTTATATTCCAAATTTGAAAAGCTAGCGAAATGCTCTCGGTAACAGTAATACTAGCCATTGTAGTGGCGGGTACGTCCGCTGCTTCAGTGAAGCATCATCCACTCTCAGACGCTTTCATCGACCACATCAATTCCAAGCAATCATCATGGACAGCCGGCAGGAACTTCCCACACAACACTCCTCTTCGAAAACTGGTAGGTACGCACCCAAAATCTGAAGTCATCTCTCTGCGGAAAATGGAACACGACGCTGATCTGATAGCCAGTCTACCGGAGAACTTCGATCCCCGCGACAAATGGCCGGAATGCCCCACTCTAAATGAGATCAGGGATCAGGCATCCTGCGGCAGCTGCTGGGCTTTCGGAGCCGTGGAAGCAATGACCGACAGGGCTTGCATTTTGGGAAAAAAACAATTTCACTTCTCCGCTGAAGACCTTATATCTTGCTGTGGCTCTTGCGGAGATTGCCAAGGAGGTATGCCTGAGCTGGCTTGGCTGTACTGGTTCGAAACTGGCTTAGTTTCAGGAGGTAACTACGGCACTAACGAGGGTTGTAGGCCTTACCCTTTTCCTTCATGCAAGACTCTACCTCATCCACCACCTCATCCAACTGGTTTTAATGTTTCTGGGGGAATGGCTCCCTGTATCAACTATGATGACGTAGAAACACCAAAATGTTCAGAAGAATGTGTCAATAAAAAACTATCCTATAAAAGGGATTTATGGAACGGTGAGGAACCCTATTCACTTGAAGGAGAAGACAACATGAAAGCTGAATTATTTAAAAACGGACCTTTGGAAGCCTCTTTTCTAGTATTTGAAGACTTCTTCAGCTATAAGAGCGGCGTCTACAGCCATGTTGCCGGTGATTTCATCTATGGGCATGCTGTCAAGGTTCTCGGCTGGGGAGTGGAGAATGGAATCAAATATTGGCTGGTTGCTAACTCCTGGAACAAGAGCTTTGGTGATAATGGCTACTTTAAGATTCTTCGAGGCGAAGATCACTTGGGTATTGAAGGTAGAGCCATTGCTGCGATACCTGATGTCTTCTAAATTCTTTTTTCAAATCAAGTTAAAAAAAAAACATTGATAAGTGGCTGTTATCTGACCAGTGATAGTCCGTCTGCATTAGCCTTAGATGTATTTGTTTGATTACTTTTCAGTTTTGCTACATAGTTATTTTAAATATTCTATCAAAAAATAAAGCAATAATTTTAATGCCATGTTATCTTATTACAAAATACGCAGTGACATTCTCTTCCTATTCCTATTTGTCCTTTATGATAAACAAGTTAAGTGAACAAATCGACCGGTGCGTCAATCTGTCGCGTGTCGCCGCGTGGCGACGCGACGCGACGCGTGCCGATGTCGCGCATTACCAAATTAGCGTCCGGTGTGCACCCGCCCTTATTCGTACGGGTCACATTACTAATCGAAATGTTGGTCGAATTATCATTGTGTTCTAATCAAGAAAACATAATCTCCGTTCTATTTGTAACAAAAAAAAACAAATAGTACATTGGTATCATTAAATAGTATAATGTATTTTTTACCTTTCTTTTCTTAGGCACTACCGCTTGGCACTACTAGTAGAGTCAAGAGAAATTTTACTTTCCCGTGACACCACCATTCTTATTGGCTGATTAAACGCATATTATAAAATCTCCCATGGATTATCTCATTACCAATGGCACTACTAATACTAAATATATCAAGATAAACAAAATATTTATTTGTTCAAAACATTTACTAAAAACAAAAGTCATCTCTATACATAAAATATAATCCTACAATTATTATAAACGCGAAAGTTTGTAAGTATGGATGGATGGATGGATGTTTGTTACTCTTTCACGTAAAAACTACTGCATGGATTTTAATGAAACTTTACAATAATACTAATAGCTTATACGTCAGAATAACACATAGGCTACAATTTATAAAGATATATTGTATACTATCCAAAAAATCTCCACACACACATATCACCACGCGGGTGAAACCGCGGGGCGCAGTTTGTCTTACATAAAATAAAACTTCTGTATGTAGCGTCATTAGCATTATCTTTCTTTTTCACAAAATACAAATTGACAACAAACCTTCGAACAAAGAATTAAAGCCTACAATACTGATAAAAATAAAACGAAAAACGCATAAGAAACTTCTCGACTCGCCGGGGGGATGAAAAACGGGAGATGGGGCAAGGGGTGGCCGACAATAGGTGTACAGATAACTTTCCTTCCATAGTAGAGTCAATACCGACCCAAGGGAGTTTTACCCTCGAGGTTCGGTCGCTTGGGAAAACTAGACCCAACAATATAGAAAGAGACAGCGTTATACGCTTAGCTGACGCGCGAAGAGTGCATCACACTGTACTTATGTATTAATAATATATAGAGGAAAAATGTCGAGAACGTTCGTCTAGTGATATGTTGCGACTGTTAGCAGAGAGGGATGGATGACATCAATTTGTCGTGTCGTGATGGGGTTTTATTTTGTTTGGCCTTTGGCAATTTTTTAGGTTTCTATTTTTGATTCAGTCAACCGTCGATTTTATGGCCTTGTGAAAATACACTAATCGTAAACTGTGTTTGCTACGAAAAGTGCGTAGACTAGCCTGCTACGAAATGCTACGGCGTAGCATGTTCTACGTCAAAACTATAAAGTATTCTGTGGTTTTACGAAGCCTACGAAGATTATAATCTTTTGACTTAGCAGTTATTTCACAGAAAACTCTGCTTTATCCACTAAAGCGAGAGTTCAAAGTTCCTTTCAAAGTTCAAGTTCAGTGGCTGCAGTAAAACAGTTATAAGGCGATATAGAGCCGGCAGCGAGCCGTGTCAACGAGAGGCGTTAAGCGAAATTGAGTGAAAGTCGAGTTAAAGTATTAAAAGTTTTCAGCGAGCGATCTTTGCGAGCGAGGCGAGCGACGAGCCGCAGACTGCGTAGGGATGGGATTGAAAAGGGGATTGGGGATATCGTTATCGATAAAATTGTTCCACTGTGGTTCTGTTACTCTCATTTGTCGTCATTTAAGGCTCTGTTTTAATAACATCAGAGCAGCTGCAACATTTTTTTTACACTACACATTAAATAAGATTGTACACACAATTGTCCCGAGGTGGGAATCGAACCTGCAACCTCTTGCGTCGTAGGTGAACCATCGCCCACCGCGCCTTAGTGGTCGTCTGTGACTTACACCGCTATTTTCGCAAGAGATAAAAAGTTTAAATGTTCAATAGACTCCAATAAATACAGACAATTCGGAAATCTATCCTAAGACGGTAGGCAGATCCTAGAACTGTCAGAGATGTACAATACAATACAAAAATACGCTTTATTTCACATCAAACACAGAAAAAACACAGTAAAGAACGAACAAACGAAGATACAGATGCACAATGGGCGGCCTTATAGCTAAGAGCGATTTCTTCCAGGCAACTTTTGAGTTATTTCTTCTTAAAGTTATCGATATTTACCTAGACAACCCCAGACCATCCCTGCTTCCTTAACACGGTGTAAGTTAATAATGTAATAGAATTACGAGGGAAAAACTGTTGAACTCTGCAGCGGGTCGCTCTTAATTGTAGCACTTTGTTTTCTACGTCTACCTGTCCGACGCTGAGATAGCTGGGAGTCTGCATTTGTCTGTGTTTGCTTACAAGTGTACCTACAGACTGGTAAAGCGTAAGTTCTAGGTCTAACGACCTAGTACCACTAACCCCCATATCTTAAGTCGTACCTCGATCACGATTCAACATCTGCGCCAACTCCAAACGCGTTTTGGTATGCTTAATCGTAAAAAATCCCTTCACTCTAATTAAACTTCGAAAATTTTCTCATACAAGTTAAGAAATGAACCGTCATCTCAAGGCGACCTACCTTGATACTTGAGACGAGTTGGAGTGTAGGATTAGTTCAAAAATTATAGAATTAATTATATGGGGGTAAGTCTTTTGTGTATCGATTCTAAAGCTAAACCAGCGCGTTGGTTAGGACTTTAGAACCTATAGGCTGCAGCGTTACGGGGCGTAATGTAACACGCTTCATAGCGAGCGTACGTGAAGCCAGGTACGGGGAAAGAATATAAAATAAATATAAATAATGCTGGACAATCCACACAGCATTATCTAGCCCCATGGTAAGCAGAGCTTGTGTTATGGGTACTAGATTAACTGATATACATAATACAATACATTACATAGATAGATATTTTTTATTATACATAGAAAACGACCAGAATACCCGGAACAAATATCTGCAGATCATACACACAATTGTTCCGAGGCGGGAATCGAACCCGCAACCTCCTGCGTCGCAGGCGGACCTTCGCCCACCGCGCCACATCGGTCGTCAAATAATGGCACTCGCAACGAGCAACAAGACGGATTTTAGCACATGTACCATCCTCGCTGCGAATGGTACATTACGACACGTATTACACACTGGTACTTACAGTCAGGACCCGGCTAAAGGAAAGGGACTCATGCACGAGTCACCTAATCACTTCCTGCGGTATGCGAGCGGCGAGAGAAAATACATGTAACAAATACATATGTGGCAGTTGCCTTTTTCTATGAATGGTGAACGAATGCTAACTAAAACCGAAATTCAATTGTATCAACGGCGCGAAGCAAGATTTTGTGTTTATCAATTTTCTCAGTGTAAGTTATAAGAGTCAATGTCGAAAAAATATTTTATTATTTTTATTTTTATTATTTTAGAGATCTCGACAGATTTTTGTGCGTCAAGTTGTTAGACGTATGTATGACTATCTGGATAACGAAGCTAGGTTCTCTAGATTTTTTCTCGTGTTTCTGCTAAGAGTGAACCAATGGTCCTATTTAACTGATTACAGTAGTTTTACTACGACATCATTAAGTTAGAAATTTAGCTCAAAATAACACAGACAAAACCCGTCACTCGTTACAAAGTTCCTCACAGCAGCTTAATTTAGGTCCGTGAGTAGTTACTATGAGTTTCAAATTTTTACTCTAACGACTACATGCATGATTTTTCGAAGTAACTTTCAGTTGGCGTCCCGCCGAGGCACTAGGAATTCCGTTTTAGAAACAGTTCATGAAATGTATTATTTATGGCAATGCATATTCAGGAAGTTGGATTTTGTTATGCTGTTCAGTTGGGCTATTTCTGAGCATTCATAATGGCTGGGCTCAACTTCATCGTCATATTTTAAATATAAAAACTATAAGATAGAAATGGCTCTCCGGATAAAAAAAACATATATCATATATAAAGCATCTGGTCGAGCTACGGGTGACCCGAGGGCTGGTGAGTATCTGGCGCAGCGCATCAGCATTGCCATACAGCGGGGCAATACAGCCAGCGCGTCGTGGAAACGCTTATTGACTTATATTGAAATTGATGTGTTAAACGACCGATGTGGCGCGGTGGGCGAAGGTCCGCCTGCGACGCTGAAGGTTGCGGGTTCGATTCCCGCCTCGGAACAATTGTGTGTACAATCTGCAGATATTTGTTCCGGGTGCTCTGGTCGTTTTCTATGTATAATAAAAAATATCTATCTATGTAATGTATTGTATTATGTATATCAGTTATCTAGTACCCACAACACAAGCTCTGCTTACCATGGGGCTGGATAATGCTGTGTGAATTGTCCAGCAATATTTATATTTATTTATTTATAAACTACCTGTATCTACATTGTTTGCAGTTAGCTCAATTGTTTCAGTTGTATATTTTAGTTTATTTTTTTATTATATTTTTTGTTAATAATATAGATAACATTATCATCAAATCATCAACCATTCTTGATTCATTGAACAGTACGACTTTGACGACTGATGTGGAGTGGCATGTGAAAGTCCGCCTGCAAAGCATGAGGTTGCAAGTTCGATTCCCGCCATGGAACAAATGTATGTAAATAAAAAGAAATGTATGCAAATGTATGTTCCGGGTATTTTCAATGTACCTATATAAAAAAAAATATGTTTATGTAATGTATTGTATTAAGTATATCAGTCATCTAGTACTCATAACACAAGCTCTTCTTATTAGCTTGGAGCTTGGAGCTAGATGATGCTGTGTGGATTGTCCAATGTAATTTATTTTATTTCGTCTGCGTGAAAATATGAAAGATTGCAATTTGCTTAACTTTTTAATGTAATAAATAACCTTCTAAGAAGTGTTAGAAAACCTTTAAAAAAGACGAATGAAATCAATAAAGCCGTTCTCAATTTATAGCGTGACTAGGAGAAATAGAGGTTAATTTGTATATAAATAATAATAATAAATAATATTTTACGTATACAATATAGATATTATATCTATTTGTATAGATTATTCGGCCCATTGGTAGAACGAAGCCTCGGTATACAAACCACTACTGTTTCACCAAGCTACTACGCAACCAACACTAGATAAACAAATGTTGTCGATTTTCTTATCAGGATCACGCCGATTCGCGCCGAATTTTATGGGCCTAATCGTGGCAGCCACAAATTGGGCCCGTGCGGCCCATTCCCTAACCTGGCCGATTATTAGGATTACAGCTAATTACCTATTACCGATATATTACACCAAATGCTGGATTGTGGTTGCGGGACCACTAATGTTCCAGGGTGACCCAGAGAGAACGTTAGGAGCCTGATCTTAGAATGTACTTATGAAAATAAGTAGGTAGGTACATACTTAAATTACCTATTCACTTCATTATCATCATGGTCAGCCTATATAATTATGTCCACTGCTGGACAATTATTTATTTTGTTATCAAGGAATATATTCTTAAGGTTTTTGTTATTGCATATATGTGGGTATTGTAGTGTTGGAGCCCACGAACTCTAATTTCTATGAAATTAAATAATATCCCAACATTTTCGACTTCGGCGAGACTTGAACCCGCGACATTGACCTTGAATTCCCCCCAGTACGGGTTTTTTTATTATCATCATCATCAGCCTATCAGTCCACTGCTGGACATAGGCCTCCCCCAATAAGCGCCATAGCGCCCTGTCTTCAGCTTGCCGCATCCAGCATCTACCTGCAGTCTTTCGTCATCCCACCTGGTCGGAGGACGTCCTACGTTTACCGAGTCGTGGTCTCCACTCAAGAACACGTTTGCCCCACCGGCCGTCGGTTCTTCGCGAGATATGGCCGGCCCACCCCCACTTCAGCTTGCTAATTCTTTGAGCTATGTCGATAACCTTGGTTCTCTGTCGGATGTATTCGTTACGTTTTTTTATTATATTAGAATATTATTTTAATTCTTGAAGAAAAATATTTATAATAATATATTAGAATTTCGCCTGAAAATATAAATTTTCTTAGTAACGTAACCAACAACGTTACAATAAAAAGTCATATTGTGAAATAAACATTCTTGGAGACGTTTCTGACTGATTTGGGTTGATATAGATCAGTTGAGCTACCTGTAGATTGTTTGCAATAGTCTGCAGTTAGTTCGATTGTAAATACTAGTTCTAATTTTTAAATTTAATTTCATTGTAACTTCCTTTGTTAATAAAGAATAATACGGGTAAATTATTTAGTCCAGCAAGATTCTAAAATATTTTTCCGCAGCGAGTTCCTTATTAGAATCGTAAGCAGCTTAAAAAACGATATCTTGCGGCAAAATGACGACCTCTGTGGCGCAGTGGGTGAAGGTACGCCTACGACGCAGGTGGTTGTGGGTTCGATTCTTACCTCCGGACAAATGTCTATACGATCTGCAAATATTAATTTGTTCCAGATGTTCTGGGTATTATCTATGTAATTATAATAAAAACAAAACATTGATGTAATGTTTTATTTACCTACTTTACTTACTCATAACATAAGCTTGGGGCTAGATCATGCGTGTGATTAGTTCAACATCATTTTTTTTGTAATCCTTATGCAATCCAGGTCTGATTATACCTACTTATAAAGCTTCATAAAACAAATAATTTCAGCAAATAAAAATTACCTATTCAACAGTTTCAAAAATACCAACTAGGAAACGCTATCTACAAGTTCGCATTCACAACTTCGCCATAATTTTAGTTCAACAGAACTTTTCCTACAAATCCCAAAGGCTTTCGAGGAGACTACCGGCGCCATCTTGCGCTAGCTCCCGCAACGTAGTTCTAGCTACATCCGCTAGATAGCAGCACAGCGCCCTCCAGGGACTTTGAACTGAACCCCGTTTCAGCCAGCTCCGTCTTGAAACAGCACGACTCCTGAGAAAGGGAGAGAGAAATTCTCAAGGCTCTGCCTTCAGGGACAATTCAGCTCAGAAATGAAATGTTCCTTTTTGTACCGCGGGTGGGCGGGCCGTGAAATCTCCAATGGGAGTGGCTTTCGCAAATTCGGTCACTCCTACACAGTTTCTGATGCCTACAGGGAGTTGGATGGAAAAAATGTTGGAAATAGGTAATGTTGAATGTCGTTTACTGGTGACGTAATTGCGAATTTATGCAAGGCAGGACGGTTCTCGCATTGAGGAGTTAATTAAAAACTGAATTGGTAAATAGCTTGGATAAAATACCTTGGTAAAGCCAACACAAAAACGAGTAAAATTGCATCAAAGACGCAAGGCGAAAATTTCAATTATTTTCGTACTATGTTTATGTACTTTTGGTTAATGCACCTACTATGTAAGTAAATCTTCTTTCAACAGTCATTATATTTGCGTAAGTATGTAGCTACCGCCCGTCCAAACACGCGAAAGTTTTAAAAAGAAACAGCTTGAAACCCACTTCCATTCCAAGGGTGATATGCAAAGATATTGATGGATAAGTCTGTGTCCCTGGGAATATCACGGTCTCAACACGGCTTAGCACTTTTGAGGGAGCCCAGTTTAAACTTAGAGTGGCTTTTTAGCGACAGTTATATGAGCAATAGTTGTCTTATGGTTATAGTGTGGAGCAGTTCTATTTGAGTAAGGTTGTTTGTAAGGCAGATGGACAGGCCTTGTCTAAAAGTTTTAAAGTGATTTCGTACATTAGGTCTCGTTTGTGAGTTTGAAGGCATGTTTTGCTTTTATGGTGATTCATGCTTTTTAACTGGCGAAACGAAAAATAAAAGTGGATGTTCTGTGTTCGGCTGTGTTATATGTAGGTACATAATGTTCGTCTATTTCTCAGTCGTCACATATGAACCGATTTGAAAATTATTTCGCTATTGTAAGGATAATGTTTTTCTTCCTGTAGGATAACCTTGTTTTTCTTTTAAACTTAAAATACTGAGGAATTTGAAGACGGGGACTATTTCGGGGTTATCATAACAATTAAATTATGTAGCTCGTCACTAATAAAGTGCCCTGAGCTAGCAATATTGGTGTTTATGTGAAAAACGTAAAATGTTATACTTAAGTTATTACAAAAATCGAGTTTTATGTATAGGTATTTTTCGGCCTGCAATTTTATTTAAAGCTACAAAACACAACATCTGCTTTAAAAACTGACTCTTCGCATTCCTAATAAAAATTTACCATCTGAATGCTCGTTAACGAGCGACACCAAGCATTATTTTTGCGGAACATAATATTACATTACCTACCCCCTTCTACCCTTTGCCAAAGAATACTATAAACCCTTTGCTGTCGTCATAATACCATGTGTTGTTGCAATTACCAGCCTCTGGCCACTACAATAGCTATAATAAACCGGTGCGGGAGTTGACAAGCAATAAATTCAATTTGAAACGTTCGTATTGTGCGCTCACTTGTTTGATTTGATAAAGATGATGATGTTAAAGGGAATCTCTAAAGCGACATGGCTTGATCGTAAATTACACAGAAAATTACTAGGAGCCATAGAAAAATAAGACTTAGGATTATAGTAGACACAAACGAGGAGTTGCGAAAAAAATTCGACAAATTACTCTCAATTTCATTTTCGCATACGTGCACTTGTGTAGCACTGAAGTTATATGCTTGTCACTGTATATGTAACTCGCACATCGATTAGTTTTTGGACTCAAAAAGAAGAGAAATAGTTAAATTTATTTATGTTGACGACCGATGTGGCTCGGTGGGCGAAGGCCCGATTCCCGCCTCAGAACAAATGTATTTATGATCTGCAGATATTTGTTTCGGGTGTTCTGGTCGTTTTCTATGTATAATAAAAAATATCTATCTATGTAACGTATTGTATTATGTATATCAGTTATCTAGTACCCATAACACAAGCTTTGCTTACCATGGGGCTAGATAATGCTGTGTGCAATTGTTGTCCACCACCAGCATTATTATGTAGGTACATGTTTTGTCTAACCTGGTTTGATATCCGTTTTACCCGCAGAATAGCCATCTGTTGCAGAGAGCAACTTTAAGAAAGTTAAATAATCATACATTATTTATTAACGTTGACTATATACATATGATACATGTATACTGATATGATACACACATAGTATCTACATAATGCTTTACTACGGACATTAAACTTTTTACAAACATAATACACTTTGAATCCCCTTAAGAACGCCTTAGAAACCCATCAGACTAACGATATGCGACAGTTACCTGCAAATGTGGATAAATTGAAATTCTTTCAAATAAACACACGCTTATCGGATTTACTTAGCTTCCCCTAGTTTCATTCTGTCAATATTAATGGTTTTTGTGATAAAATCGACTTTAATTCTTTTGGATTTGCGTAGCATATGTACATTATGTATGTATGGAGCTGGTAGAGCGATATTTAAGTGGAGAAAAAGGCGAATCATGAATGAGATAGTAGTATTGTTCCTATCGCGCATTCTTACATATGATTTTAACTTCAAGCTTTGGTTGCCTGGAAGAAATCGATAAACCCACCAATTCGTATATGTTTTTACACTACAACTCTTTCTGTATCATAGAAAATTGTCTAAGATATGCGGGAAACTACTCCGCAGCTAGTTTGATTACGTGTAGAACTATAATCGCAAATAATCGCTCATATATGTATTTATCTAGTTTCTGCCTACGGTTTCGCACGCGTTGCTTAAGGTTATTTTTTTTATTTATATCCCATGGGAACAGTAAGCCTATGTTTTATAACAGGCCTAGAACTATAACTGTATGCAAACTCGACTCGATCCGTTCAGTCGTTTTGTCTTGAAGGGTTACCTCTTCAAGATAAAACAACACCCCATCCATGTACTCATTTCTAAATGAGTGTGATTTTGCGTGAATCCGTGTCATATTCAGAATAAGTATTCAACCCGGAAACCTGGTTTCTGAATACTCTTCTATAACTGATAGAGTGTCTAATTTCAGTAATACGTAGGTAGGTAACCTAGACAAAGCTCTTAAAATTCTATAATTTTAATATAAAACACGGTTTACTTTTCTAAAATGGTGAAAGCATTCAAAATTGGCAATTAAGTAACAGCTCCATAGGATAAACCTCGACAAAAACCAAATCTGCCTCAAAACCGACTCGAGTTACTTAAGCAAGCGGGGCTTCATTCAATTCCACACCTGTTTGAGAATTTAATTTATTATGCACTGTAAACAAGATGAGACAAGAAGGGAAGAAACGAGGGATAAAAATCTAAGTGAACTCGCTTGGAGCATATGCAAACAAGGTATTCAAGTTTTTTCTCTGAGGAAAAAATGTGAGCAATGGTTTTGAATCGATTTAGAGTTAAGATTATTTAAACTCAGCAACATTGTTGTTTTATGTAAATTGCTGACACTTATTTCAAAGGCTAGACGTTATGCTTATGGTTGGCTTGGGTAGGTATAGTACTACATACTACGTTGCTAAATATCCTACTACTATTATAAACGCGAAAGTTTGTAAGTATGGATGTTTGATACTCTTTCACGCAAAAACTACTGAACGGATTGGGCTGACATTTTGCATTTAGTTCCAGGCCTGGAATAAAATATAAATAAAATACAAATAAACATAGGCTATTTTTAATCACATAGAAACCACGCGTGCAAAGCCGGAGGCAGAAACTAGTACTACATAATAATTAAAGTTATTTAAGGTACCTATTAATCACGTCCATTTTCTATGCCATTTTGTTTTAATAACGAAGCCAAATAAAAACCTTACCTCTTTCAATTCTCCAACCAACATTGCCGTCCTGAACAAACAACCAGTTCTTTAAGTTTCCTTATTAGAGGTTATTTGCCCTGGACGGGATACAGGGTGATTATATGGCCGGGAGCGTCACGTGATGCGTGAAATTATTTCGTACTTTACACAATTCTCGGGCAATGCGTACGCGCCCTTATGCCCGGGGTGTAATGGTAGAGTAGAGTGGATAAGACTACAAAAATTACATTTGAACACAAATTACATTGAGCGTTATTAGATAGGTAATTATTGTATAATATTGTTTTTATTTAAACCAATTCTTTTACTCCGATTTAGAATCCATGATATTTTATGCCAACAATGAATAAAAAATTAATAAAAACCGACAAAAATATCAGTAAACAAGCAATTTTTACGTATATACTCGTATCTATATAGTCATAAAATCTCCAATAATGATGATATATACCTACATATTGTCATTATTGGAGATTTTATCATTTTCTTCGATTCTTTCGTTTCTTTAAAACACACAAAAAAATTAAGTGAAGAAATAATCAATATCATATTATTTCTATTTGATAACAATTACTTTAATGAAGCTGTTTTTTTTTTCAGTATAAAACTTGACTTTTCTTGTTTGAATTTGTTTGTTCAAACGTTATACATAATGTTTTAGAGTAGACCACGGCCAATAGACCAAAATGAGGGTACAAGCTAAAAATAATAAAACATTTAAGTAACCTGTATTTACGAATATTCTTCAATAATTCACATCATTGTCAATCGTATC
Source organism: Eupithecia dodoneata (assembly GCA_947044415.1). Classification (NCBI taxonomy): domain Eukaryota; kingdom Metazoa; phylum Arthropoda; class Insecta; order Lepidoptera; family Geometridae; genus Eupithecia; species Eupithecia dodoneata. Next base: position 8,408,046 of record OX345665.1, read on the forward strand.
CACACTATTATTTCATTACGTAGGGTTGCCACAACCCCGCTCGATTACGATTCTTACAAAATGAAGTTGTAATGTAATACATCTGGCAACAACACTCTGTTTGACACACTGATGTATTGTCCTCCAATACGAATGCAATTTACAATGGCAACAAAGCATTGTGTTTATTTTGCCACTTTTAAAAGTCAATGAGCCGATTAGAAAGTTTCAATACTGGTGTAGTGTTTTAAACTGTTGACTTCTGTTGTAATGTCCCTTTATGATAACTATTTAGACTTATTTATTTATTTTGCTCATCATTAGCCTATAGCAGTCCACAACTGGACATAGGCCTCCCCCAAAGAGCACCATAGCGCCCTGTCTTCAGCTTGCCGCATCCAGCATCTACCTGCAGTCTTTCGCGGAATGTTCGTTTTTTTAGGCTGATGATGATTTATTTTGCTCACATGTACTACTGATAGCATAGATCTTAATGTTGTAAGCTAAGGTCAATAGTACATGCACCCTCTAGGGCACTTCTCACTACCATCACACCGATGACTAGTACGTACGTTCCGAAAGCGGTCACAGACCAATAACCTCGTCCAATAAATGAAATCAAACAATTCCACATCCCTCAGCAATCACAGTGTTGACAAAACCAATGAACAATCGTAATTATTTGCTCGCTTTTCTGTAAACAATCACCCTTTATCGTGACCGATTTTTCTAGAACTCTTCACTTTATAGAAGGTAAAGAATATGATGTACCCATCGATGATAAATTGATAAGGGAAAGGGTGGGTATTTTCGTATTTACTACTTGCTATATTGTATGAAGACACAAAATTAATTTATAACGATATCTATCGTTATAAATTAATTTTGTGTCAGTGAAGTGAAGTGAGTGTTTGTGAAGACACAAAATTAATTTATAACGATATCTATCGTTATAAATTAATTTTGTGTCTTCACCATTATTTTTTATATAAAATATCAAATTATCTACTAGAGGATAACATGCTTGGGATGAGTTTTGCTCCAACTCGAAAACTAATAACCTAACATGGTAAAGGCTTCTTGTTTGCTTCTTTAATTTACCTTAAAAATATTAAAGTGAACAGAAAACCTATGTAATAGTGACATGTCCAGTCATGTAAGTTCTAAAGGAAATAAAGTATGTTTGATTTGAGTCTTGAGCTTTACAATATTTTGACAAATCCATGCACCATGATCACGGAATAATCGTTATAACTTCTCAATACTTACTAGTGCGATGCAGCGGGTTGAACCCGCTGCACTAGTTTACGTAGTTCTCATTCAGGAAAATACATATCATCATCATCATCAGCCTATAGCAGTCCACTGCTGGACATAGGCCTCCCCCAATGAGCGCCATAGCGCCATAGCGCCATAACCCTGTCTTCAGCTCATACACACACTCACATATTTATCGCGTTAATTTACATAACTACATATGTTAACAGTGTATAAACCGTTTGAAACGTTGGAATAAAAGGGTAATACACATGATAAATACCCATTAAAGTTACTCATGTGTTCAGATCGCGTAAGTTTAAAATATATACCTACTATCTTCGTGCTTAATTTCACTAATAACTGTTTTGCAAGTTTTGTAAGTAGTCAAATATGACAGACAGGACCACTTACACACATAGGTATTTCAATACGGAATAAGATAGGTTTGAATTTATTAATTTTAAAAGGTTGGTCTGAGCGATAAGTTTCGAGATACAATTAATTTTAAACTCAAAACATTGTTGAAAGAACTTCTAAGGGTTCTAAAATCGCTGGTTCAATAACTATTGTTTGCTAACATACGCAGGACTCTGTCTCAATTAAAAGTGCCGCTAACAAGGCAAGCATTTGTCACCGCAGGTCAACCCTGACTTTTAATTGGCTGTTTGGAGAGATATCAATCTTAATTGATTTATTTTCGGTAGCATTTGGCGCTAGGTTGACTGATAAGAATGCCATATAATTTTTTTGATTGAATACAAATACGATACTAAATGTTATAAAACACTATGCAAATAGCTAGATACCTTTACTTTTGCAGTGATCATTTCCGCTTTATTTTAGTACTAGTTTTTACCCGCGGCTTCGCAAGCGTTGTGTATATGGAAACGTTTTCAGGTATTTATATCCCATGGAAACCTGTTTTAGAGGATAGAAAGAAGCCTATGTTTTATTCCTGGCCTGGAAATACTTGTATGCAAAATTTCAGCCCAATCCGTTCCTACAGAACAGACTACGTTAATTGATTTTTGCGTAAAAGAGTAACAAAGATCCATATTTATAGGTAACGTTTAAAATATTATTTTTTAAATAATATTTTAAAAAACCTTTAGAGTAGAACATAGAATAAGGACCTCCATACTCATACTGTTCGAAATAGATCAGATTCGATTTTTAAAATTCGGCTTAATAGACGATCTTCATTTTAAAATCATAGACAATTCAAAATCGGTACCCAGCGGGTCCATGTGGCTTTACTGTTTTATCAGAAGGTCGCAGGGCACTATCTGTGGTAGCCATCTTGTGGGGTCGGCTAGGGGTCAGTCTTGGCCCCTGTCAAGATGAAAAGCATGTTTGTAGGGTGTGTTAATGAGTTTAGTGGATTTTGTATTTGGTAATTATGACGGAGTATTATGGGTTGGGTTGTTTTATGTTTAATTGGCATAATTTAGACCGAAGAGCCGCTAACTCTAGAGTGTTTTAACTTTCGTTGGCTTCTAATGTATCTTTACAAGGAGGTTTAAAAATAAATAGACCTGGAATAAAAATCCCCTCTCCATTGTGATATTGTTTCCTATACCGCGCGCGACAGCATGACGAGAATGCATAATCAATCAGTAATTCACAGCTTCGTAGCGAGCCAATCGCAGGGGATTCCACATTCAAAGGATTCCAATGCTTTATTTTTTATTTTTAGAAAGGTGTGACGCATTTGTTTTTTATGAAGCGTCGCTACCGAAGAGGTGTCTTGACATTCACCTATAAAAAGTATTTACTTTTCTATGAGAATTGGATAAAGCGCTTTTCGCGAAAGAAGTCCCGCAGCACAAATATTTATTCAATGGTATTCGGTCGCACATACAGCGTTGCGTCTGAGAAACTCCTTTCGTCAAAAGCACTTAATTGCTTTTTTTGATACGAAAGAAGAAGAAGAAGAATTAGAATTACCTACCTATCTTATTCAGCCCGTGCATTTCATAAAAGTCGACTAAGTGAACCTAGCAGAGGAAAATCAGTAGCTTCGTTTTGTGTATCTGTAAAATATGACAAACTCTGTGCCGCGGTGAGCGTTGGTTCGCCTGTGATGCAGGAGGTTGCGGGTTCGATTCCCGCCTCGAGATAATATTGTACGATCTGCAGGTATTTCTTCAGGATGTTCTAATCTTTTTATAATAAAAAATATCTGTTTTGTATTGTATTATGTATATCAGTCATCTAGTACCCATAACACAAGCTCTGCTTAGCTCGGGTCTAGATGATGTTGTGTGTATTGTCCAGCATTATTTATTTGATTTATAAAATCTACACTTCGATTACCATTGCCCTCCACCCATTGTTCCTATATCTATCTACTAAAATAAAGTATCTCATATAATTACCTAAAACATTTGAAGAATTCTTAGTTACCAAGGTTCTTTAATCTTCAAATAATAAACCCGCGACCACAAACACCAGTCAAATCGAAGAGGGCTTTAAATCAAACGCAAAGGGAGACGACAAAGGCACACAGAATGAATGCGCTGGAATGTACAACATTATTCATCATCATCATCATCCTATGTTAGTCCACTGCTGGACATACATAGGCCTCCCCCAATGAGCGCCACAGAGCAGCGCCCTGTCTTCAGCTAGACGCATCCAGCATCTACCTGCAGTCTTTCGCAGGTCGTCATCCCACCTCCGTCCGTCCTACACTACATATACCGAGTCGTGGTCTCCACTCAAGAACGCGTTTGCCCTATCGGCCGTCGGTTCTTCGCGAGATATGGTCGGCCTACTGCCACTTCAGCTGCTAACTCTTAGAGCTATGTCGATAACTTCCAACATTATTAATTGTATTTATTTATTTATAAAATCTACACATCGAAAACCAATGCCCACTGCCAAACAAATATGTCAAAATCGCCCTCCACCCATTGTTCCTCTACCTCCTAAAATAAAGTGTCTCACATAATTACCAAAAATATTTGAAGAATTCTTAGTTACACCAATGTTCTTTAATCTTCAAATAATAAACCCACGACCACAAACACCAGTCAAATCGAAGAGGGCTTTAAATCAAACGCAAAGGGAGACGACAAAGGAACGGAATGAATGCGCTGTAATTTTAAAAGCTTTCACAGATGGATTCCGGAATTTGCGTCTCGCGGGACATTATTGATGTTTTGACAGCTTGTGGCGAATAATCGCGATAATGGATTGCAAACAGTAGGCGTCTTCGATGAGTCGCGGCTTCTTGGAAAAACGCAGAGCGAGCAAGCGCATAAAAATATTATCTATATCACTTATATAGGTATTTTTTTTGGAAATACCTATAAATGTTGTTTTTTTTGAAATGGACACTGAAAGTATTGTTTCATAATAGACATATTTCATAATCAAGTTGAAATTGATAAATTATTAAAATTAAAGTGAAATTTTGTATCGTAGGTAAAATCAATAAGAACCTATGTATGTATATAGGAACATAATTACTTACAAAAATCGGCCTTAAATCGCACTTATACATACCTATATACAATCTAAAGTTTAGATTTCTTTCACTCCAGCCTTGCCTCATTTTAACATCACAGGATAAAAACATATTCCACATATCATGCGGGCATTACCCGTATAGTGAGGAATTGTTCGCTATGAAAATTAACAAAAAAAAGAATGTCTAATGACACGTAATACAATCAAAATTAGAAACAAATATTACCTCATTATAAAAACAGGATACTGCTTTGATGCTTTGACATAGTACCTACCTATGCGTTCTTATTTCAAAAATATATTTCCCGTGATAACGCTATGTGTGGGCATCAGCCGTACAATGAGCAATTTCTCGCTGTGATTGGTCGGATTTCCCAACGGAGTGTTCGCGACTATACTTTTAATTTCTCGTCTTGGCTACGTGCCTTTTAGCGCCTGTAACTTATCAGGGCCTTGTCAGATATTGTTATATCGTGCGAAACTGATAGTTTACTTCTGAGTAGAAATATTGTGAATTTATTCGTAGTCCTGCGATTGATTCTGGAAGAGTTAAATAACTGGTGATTCGAAATGAATTAGGTGAAGTGAAAAATCGCGCTATAGGCCAAATCGTGTTTGTAGGGCATTGGTATAATTAATTATTATGGTTTCTACCTTACTACGTAGGTTGGGAAACTACGGGTTGCTGTGAATGCTTGAAAACATAAGTTTTCATCAGTCCAGCCTACCTGTCATGACCTACGGAGCTGACATAGGTAGGTCTGGGCGGTAGGTCTGGTTTACCAGATAAAAATCACTCAGTGAGCTATGGAGAGAGCTTTGCTCGGAGTTTCTATGAAGGATAGGATTCGTAACGAATACATCCGACAAAGAACCAAAGTTATCTACAAAGCTTTAAGAATTAACGAACGGAAGCGGCAGTGGGCCGGCCATATCTCGCAAAGAACCAACAACTGGGGTAAACATGTTCTTTAGTGGAGACCACGAATCGGCAAACAGTGTAGACGCTCTCCGGCCCGGTGGGATGACGATCTGCGAACGACTGCAGGCTGATGGTGGATGCTTAAAGCTGAAGACAGGGCGCTATGGCGCTCATTATGGGTAGCCTATTATCCAGCAATGAACTAGCATAGGCTGACGATGATGATGATGACGAAGGTAGGTTGTTATGTGTCTACCCTCTAGGTAGGTACTTACACTAAGGGCAAAATATTACTATGCTCGGCAATGAACCAATATACTTTGCATGAGCAAAGTGCGGTTTTGTTCTACCGAGCTGACGAATCCAACCAACCGGAACAGTGAGTCGAGTTCCAAATTCGAATTAATGAATATTAAGTGCATACACTGCCATCTTGCGGAGGGTGCGAGATTTAAATCCAAGTTTATATTTGATTGTGATTAATTGTAAGTGACACGTCTGAGAATTGGTTTAACCCTTGCGTGCTGCTAAATTAAAGAGATTCCTGATTAGTTTTCATCATGGCGGCAAATTAGACATTTGAGATGTATTGTACGCTTATAATTTAAGATATCGTATAAGTAGCTACCTACATAGCTGAGCCGTATGGTGATTATGTAACTCGCGACCGATTTGCGACAGGCATAAATGAAGCAATCAGTACTGTCAAACGCCAATTTTGACGTTTTAGCTGGTGTCAAACTAATACAAAATTGACGTTTGACAGCACTGACACACATAACACAGGCGACTTGTTATCTCATAAATCAGTTGCCATAAATAAAAAACCTTAAAACGTTTCTATACAAACAATGCGTGCGAAGCCGAGGACACAAACGAGTGTTTACATAAAATAAAATAAATCTGTAAAAGTAATTCGTCCCACCACCCGAAAGCACATTATACAATATACATTAACAAGCTGTATCAAATACTGTAAAAACTGTTTGTATAACATTTTTTTTTTGTTTTATATTTGTATCAAAGTTATGCGTCAGTGATCTTTTCCTGTACCGCATTATGAAAGAAGGCGATGATGGATCGTCGACAAATCACTAGAGATTTCGCTACCTAGCATTCGACCACTTGGTATTTTACAGTAGACGATACGATGTTTTTATTATTATACCTTATCGGAGACAGACGTGATATATATGTACATGGAAGACATGGACATGGTTTCGATTCCCGCCACGGGACAATTGTGTGTACGATCTACAGATATTTTTTTTTCGGGTGTTCCGTTTTCTATCTATAATAAATATCAGTCATCTAGATCTAGCACCCATGACACTAGCTCTGCTTAGCTTGGCGCTGTGTGGATTGTCCAGCATTATTGTATTATAATAATATTAAATGCTTTAGGAAACCTAGCATTCGCCTTTATTGTACCATTCGTAACGTTACATACATAACATAGTAATGCTCTAGTCTATACTCATCTTAAAAAGTATTCCCAATCTTTGTACACCGTCATAAAGTGGTCGTACATTATTATTCGCAACCTCCGTGGATTATAAGACCCCTAGACCCCACCGCTAGACCCCATAGACCCCGGCAGGTAAATATTTGACGACCTTCTGACGACTGCGGCCGAATGTCTTATGCCTAATTTATTTTGATAAATCATCTTTCGTGTATAAATATGTGTTTGTTGAGGGTAGGAAGTTTTTTCGTGAATTGTTCTCTTATTTTGTTACGTTCCGCTAAAATTGAGGGTTTATAAAAAGCAATCTTACTATTTCTATGAATATTTTAGCACTCAACTCGATAGGTACTTTGTACATTGGAAAACTCAGAAATCAATCATGGTATAAATATCCCGTTTTAAATGACTAGTGTTAGTAACCATGATAGTTTCAAAAGTTTAACTCGTTACTAATGTGTTTTAGATGTTATATGATAAGTGAGTAAAAATGTTAATGTTTGTTGGGTACATTAAGGATTAAAGCGGGTTAACTACGAACATTACTTGTGTTGTAATAACACCAGCGACGGCTTCAGGGTGAGTGCAGTTCTAGCGCGCGTATACCTCTGAGCAAGTTTCTTAATAAATTATTCTGTAGGTTTCTCACGCTTTAACAACCACACGAATCTATCCATCTAAAACTTTATATTATATACTCGTACATAGATCAAGATCTAAGCTTTCTAAGCAAAAATAAAAGCGTGTTAAGCCGCAAACCAAAGGTTACAACTTCACACCAAAACTACTGAACGGATCAGGCTGAAATTTTTGCGTAGGAATGAAATGAAACATAATGCTTATTTATTTTATTTATTTAACAAAATCCACAGTCCTTATTCTAGACAAACTTAAAATACTATGTTTTTCCTACGACCAATGACGAATTACATTTTATACATGGATATTTTATGCTACCTACGTTTTTATCCCATAAATCAGAGATACAAATAATAATCGTTTTCATGAGATACAAATAATAATCGTTTCCATAGAAACAGCGGTGTAAAGCCGCTAACAGTATCTAGTAATACGCTAACAATGAGAAAAATAACCAATATATTTCTTTTACAACAAAACTCCTTTCTTTGTTTCCCTCGCATGCATTATCTAAGGCTAAGTACACACAATAAAGACAGTTAACTGGATCTCGCATGCAAATATTAGCAGATAGTTCCGACGGTCCCAGAAGGTCGCGACATCCGACATGGCGAGCCTTTATTTTACTTGCGAACCGCCCCTTGTATACAGGGTGCTCTTGACTACCTATGATGTTTGTTTGAAACGTATTTTTATTTTTTAATCAATAAAGAACCTTTCATGAATGGGATAATATTAACTATTTTTAGCTTTAAAAATTATATACTAAAACGTTTCTCAGGCATGCCCCAATTCTCAATCTTATGGCTCATTCATCTACGTACATACATAGTTTTGAAATGGCTTAATACTTTCATTTCGACGAACGACAAACATGGATAACTTCCATTAGTTGCAGCTGTGACGCACCATGGGTTCTCCCACGAGTGGGTTATTAGTGAATGTATCAAAAAATTGCGGTGCAGCGCTTATAGAGCTGCGTTGCAGCGCTTAAAGAAGCGCAGCATTGATTTTAAATCTTCGAGAAAGCAATCTGGGTCCCAATCCCAATATTTTTAAACAAAAACTACTGTACACATACAATTGTGATGGCTATTGAGTCTCTCGTTTATTTGGTGTGCTGCAAATGTCTACCACATAGGTGAGAAACTACAGCTAAGTAAAGGCAAAAAAAGATTTTCTTCCGTAATTTAAAAATTCTACGATACTTTATACGTAAAGTATCACCCCTTAGAATCTACATTTGACACAAGTTCATAATACATGAGACGAGTTAACAAGCGTGTAGTTTGGCTACCTCAGATGACATCAACTCTCGAGAGACCCCTGGACTAATATGGAGATGTTTTGAACTTACTGTAATTAAGTTTAATGTGGCTACAGACTGAAACTTTGTAAATGGCTTTGCATTAATGGAAAGCATTTATCGTAATTCAAAAGATTTAGAATGGTATAAATCAAATGTCTTTTTGGTGGAGTGAAAGACTGAAGGCCCAATAGAGTCGTTTGTCAAAGCGTCTCTGAAACAAAGTAGTAATTAAAAAGTTCCCTACTAAGTCATCATCATCATTAGACTATATTAATCCATAGCTAGACATAGGCCTCACCTAAGATTCATATTGAGATGTATCTATCATAATCATAATATAATATTATAATTAGATTTAGATAGGTAATATAAACATGTACTCGTATTAGACACATAAGTGATACATATATGAATGTACTAGTCAACTAGTGGTTTCTTTTTCACTTCTTCCAATAGTGGACGAAATATTCGAAATAGTCGACGATACATAAAGTCTCTGATAATGTTAGAGGAATAAGTACAATAAATAAATAAAAAAAAAAAATAATGGACGAAAAAATTAAGTGAAGAAAAAATCAAAAACACCTTATTTCATAATACAATGTCATTATATTTGTCATATTACGAATACAAAAGAATCTATTATTAAATTTATTTATTTATTTTTGAGGTTTTTTCTAATATAAAAAATAAATCAATTATTATGTAAAATAAAATTTGTCTTACAGGATTATGCTGACGATTCTTCATATTTTTTATTGCCAATAAAATTTTCCATCTTAACAAAAACCGGTTCCAATTCTAACCAAAACACAAGGGAGTCCAACCTAACCAGCCCAAACCACCTTACTTTGCAGTCCTGCAATAGCCAATTTGAAAATAGCCAATTTCCGACCAGCCAATACAAATATCACCGAATGAATATCCAATTCCTGTATCATTCCGAGACCGTCTTTAATGTTTAAAAAGACATTATCTATCGGGTGTATAATTTCACAGGCTGTCTGTATTTTCTGCATTTCCGCCGGCGATGGAGGGTTAATATTATACGAATGTTTGGGTTTGGAGATTATCTGGTAAGGTATTTTAAGGCTTTATCAACCTTCTTTTAATATCAAAATGTTGTTATATTTTAGTGGTATTTTCAAAATGGCGACAAGTCAAATTAGGTTTACATAGTGGGAATCAAAATTTCAATTGAAAATTGCCTATAGATAGTAACGTTGTGCTAATAGACTATTTCGTCTTGTTTTCCTGCTGTACATGCACTAAATGAGTATCTGCCTAATAATCAATATTTAAGTTTTTGGGACGGTTGTATGATTCTAACACTGTACGCTAGTTCAATAGAACATAAAAATAATAATATGACTCTGGTTATTAATCCGATTTGTCTACATCCATCCTTCATCAAGTTTAAAGTCAATTAATAGCAATCACAAAGTGGCCAGGTAGACCGTAGACCCACTTCTGACCGAAACTAATCTGTCTTTCTAATTGCGTTACTGACAACTTCCATCCCACTTCCATCCCCTAGGATTATGATCCAGCAAGGAATTATATTATACTGAGCTAATAGAGGGCAAAGAGTTTCGAAGTTTCTTGATAGGGATATAAATTCGTTATAGTTTTTTATTTCATTTGTGAGGTCAAACGCTGCTCCTGCTGGCTGATTGTCAATCGAATTTGTCAATAGTTAAGTATCCCTATGATAGTTTTTCTGTGCAATGGTTTAGTTTCCTGAAAAAAATCTCCTGAAATTCATATTTAGTCGTACGTATTAATCCTTACTACCCAACAATTTTGATATGCATATTTACAAATCACGAGCTGTTTCCCGCGGTTTAACCCGCATTTAAATTCAAATTTCACATTTCTAAATTCTATCATAGCCTATGTACATCGCGGATAGTGTAGATTCCCAACGGTGAAATAATTTTTAAAATTGGTCCAGTAGTTTCGAACCTATTGTTTCGAAAAAAAAAACCTATTTATAAATTATTCTTGCAAGTATGTCTAGCTTCCTGCAAAATATCTATTTATTTTAATAAAACAACAAATTGCAACCAAAACAACATTGCGATCATGTTCAGGTAACAAACAAAGTCGTTACATAGCGCGTCAATTTTTTACTCCAGAAAATTATGCATGAAGCAATGTTATTCAATGAGGTGAACAAAATGCCCGTACTCCCTACATCTTGTTGAATATTTAAGGAGTCTGATGTCTCGGCGTCCTGAAAATTCATTACAGGCGGTATAAAAAGCCCACCCTCTTTGTTTAAACGCAAAATCACAATAAACTTGCTCTTGTAATGGGCTATGCATTTTTGTGTAGGTTTTTTTGGTTGAATTTGAATCACAGAGCGTATAATTTGGTTATAGGTTGTGTGGTCCCTTGAGTTTTCATAATCTGGAGCGGAAAATTTGGCATCAAGAGTTCGTTACTGTTTTCTGCTTGAGCAAATTCTTCAGGGGTTGAAGATTTTAGTCACTTTAAACCACTTTGCAAATAAATATGCATGTGAAATTTAAAAACTAGAAGAAGAAAATGATGGAAATATGTAGAAATAGAAATATCATAGTTTAAATTAATCGAAAAGTTTCGCTATGAATCAACAAATACCTTTTTCAGATTTTTTCTTTTGCATACTTTAACTAGTTTTCTTAATTCTGCTACACAACCTAATCTATAACATAGAGATTTAGAGAGCCTTTAGGTTTAGGAAGCGAATCAATGCAAAACGGATTAATCAAGCCACAGATAGTGAGGGACCAAGGCTCCGTCTGGACGGTCCCCGAAGGCTTGACCGCTCAAATACCGGAATGTCCCTACTAGGCTCTGTACCTACATTACTGACATTTATAGATAGATAGAGAGAGATAGATATATAACCTTGCAGTCATAAATTCAGTATATTTTCATGAGCAGGAAGATTCAATTAGGTTCTCTACTCGTACTCGATCAATACGTACCTACGTCGAATCAATAATTATGTGAAATCGTCATGTTTAAGTATAGAAAGATACATTTATTCATTTTTTCAGCCCAAGTACGATGTGTGTGCCACAAATAGGAGACCGGTAAATTACAAAACAGCCAGAAAAACAGCCTACTATCGATTCTTAATATTTTTTTACTTGTTCACAAGTAAATAAAAATTATTTGTTTGAGACTATAAAAAGAAATGGTTATTTTCAATTTACATAAAGGTAATGGTCTACCTGAAAACCACATTAAAATAGTTAGGGACCTTTGTAATGTAGCGTGAAATATTTCAATTTACCCCGTTTTCTGCCAAATCAAGCGGCACTTTCCAATTTGTTGGCATTATTGGCCAAATTTCGGGCATTACGGGCATAGTTTTACTGTTACTCTCAGGGGAATATTATCCGTAATATTCGATATTAATGATACAAAAGCAATGGATAATGGCTCATTAAACATTTACAATTGAATGTTATACAATTTGTATTTTAAATGACGTGACAATGTCTGTGCTAATAATATGTTTAATTTTGAAACTACCTGAGATAAATGGCAGACATAAATTCCCAAAATTGACTTGAGTGTGAAAATAAAACTGCAATCAGCCGCTCGGTTACTTCCGTCACTTAAAATTTGGGATTTTGGTTAATGCAAAAAGTGACAGCAACAACAGCACTTAGCAATTATTCGTGAAACACAATTTTATCCTCATAATGAGCCTATAAATAAGCTTGATAAAGTTCCCTGGTTATTATTTACGCTCGCAATTTGCGACAAATGGAACGCATTGTCGCGATTGGCGGGAATTTGCTGCCAATATTTATGAGCGTTTTTGACATTCATCTACGAATTACTACGAGTTTTTCAATATTCTGACTTTCTAAAGTTGAAAAAAACATTGTGTGAAACTTTACAAACAAAGTTACCAACAGAGATACCTATTGGTATTTGTTTTTATGTGATTCGATAGAGTACATACTCAAATATCATATTTACTTCACTGCATCCTAGAACGATCTTCTATTTTATAAATTTTTTTAATTTTTTTTTACTAATTGTCCAGCATTATATATTTTATTTTAATTGTGCATTGCCTCACACTCGGTGCTAATTATGTAATGAGGTATTCATTTACTCAAGATAGTTTATTTAAATGATATTTCGAGATACCTTCTCCATAATATCCCTATTCTATGGAAGTGAAAATTTTCTCTCGTAAACAGTCAATATTGCATACAATTTATGCACGGGTAATTAAACGTATCATGTTAATTGCAGCCCTCTGGTTATTTCTTTTATTTTTGTAACAAAAAATCTTCTTTTTATATAAGAAATGTTTTATGTTTGGTTTGTTTGTGGTAAAGTGCAATAGATGGCAAACATCAAATATTGTTAGGCAAACTTTTAACGTTTCAAAGAAGTATTTTTTTAAAGACGTCTGCATTCTTTCCGACACACCGTCTTTTAATTTTTGTTAATAGGTTAAAATTCCCTTGGAAAATATTTCAGGATAAATTAGGTCACTATCGAAGTAAAAAGCAAAACAAGAAACACAATTTGTCCGTAAAAGTTTAGACGGGCCGTAAATCGGTTTAACGTTTTTTGGGTTAAACAAAATGGGCATAAATTAGCCGAGGATTGACGAGGGTTCCCGACAGGACACAGGTAAGTACTAAATGCCCACAAGTGACCACTGAAGTGTGGGGAAAGTTTGTACAAGTGGCGTAAACTACGACGATACAAGTAAATATTTTTGAAATAATTTTTTTTTTTTAAATAATGCTGGACCATTCACTCAGCATCATCTAGCCCCATGGTAAGCAGAGCTTGTGTTATGGGTACTAGATAACTGATATACATAATACAATACATTACATAGATATATATTTTTATTATACATAGAAAACAACCAGAACACCCGGAACAAATATCTGCAGATCGTACACACAATTGTTTCGAGGCGGGAATCGAACCCGCAACCTCCTGCGTCGCAGGCGGACCTTCGCCCACCGTGCCACATCGGTCGTCAATATTGTAAAGAGGTTGAAGTGAAAATGATTATATGGATGAATAATCTTATAATTATAATTTGTTTGTGTTCTTTAATTATATTTTTATAATAATAAATTTTAAAATTGTTATAAGATGGATGGACAAAATAGAACCTAATTAGCTATTCAAGCACCTACTCTGTACTACTATTTTGTTTAAATTTAGTTACTCTCACTAAAATCTTATATTAACACTTTGACTGCTGAAATCACACGGTATGTGTTTTCTACAAGTGACTAATATGCCTAAATCCACACTAGCGCAGCGGCTGAGAAAATACTTGATCTGTGACTCAGCACAGCCGTAATATTTTTCGAACGAAACGCATGTGCGGCGCAACACAACCGCTGTGTAGAGCGGCAGCACGAATTTTTTAGGTTAAAAAAAAGATCGCAGTCAAAGTGTTAAAACGCGATATTAGATTGAAAAACTAAAGATGCAGTAAACTTACAGTAATTTCTAACATTTTGAATTAATTGTTCTGAGTAAATTTTTATGATAAGTGGTACAATGAATTTCTAATTTTATTATTGTAAATAGAGTTATTAGTTTGATGAATAAATACATATACAAAATTTGATATGTAGGTATCAAACGAAATAATATAAATTCCTGAGATATACATTTTACAATTCTATTTCTTAATTTATTGTGGTTACTAATGTGACCGTTCGATTTGCTAATGTTGTTGTATTGAGATTGTCTTGTATCTAAGTTTATCTGGCCCTTGGGACTTGTACCTAATACCGACATTAGATCATGTACTATCACGTATGTATCATGTATGTATCTTGTGTTAATTAAGTGCTTATTTTCATTTTCTTTGAGTTTATAATCTACCTTGATATAATAGTACTTTTGTTTTGATTTTTAACATTTAAACATGCTATTTGACTGTCTGTTTAAAAATATCCATGTATAAAATGTAAATCCGTCATTGGTCGTAGGAAAAACATAGCATTTTAAGTTTGTCTGGAATAAGGACTGTGGATTTTGTTAAATAAATAAATCACGAAACTAAATACGAGTACATATGTATAATCATTGCTGTATTAAAGTGTAATTAGGTACACTGATATAACTATAGTTCGATTTCTGCAAGATATTTTATGTGAACAAAGACATTAACAATGAAAACTTAACAAAAGCTGATAACAATAACAGAAAACAACAAGGTAACAGCATGATTATCACTAAAAAGTGAAACACAGACTTCAACAACGCATAATCTTACATGTGCAGCGAAAAATGTTAATAGAAAATTTGAATTCGAAAACGAACGTGAGATTTCAATGATGAATGAAAGCTTTCAAAACTAAAAATTGTTTCAGCCTTCCGGGCCTTGCTTCGATGATACCAATGTCGTTTAATATATTCCACCAATATTCCATTTTTTAACCTCATTGCATAGGAACAAAAAATATCCGGCATTTGAACCGGAGTAGGTACTGAATCAGTGAACGTGTGTCTATAAATTTCATATAAAAAATCCATTCAATAAAACCACAGAATAACCATAGAGTACTAACTTATTATAACACCGTTGACTGTTTATTACCATAAGATGGGAAATTATATAATTATAAAATCCCATTTATTATTATGTTTGTTTTAGTATTTTAATTTCCCATTATTTTACTAACTTTCCCTGTTTATTATCATGTTTCGATTTAACCTTAATAGGTATTACTAAATGTGATAAAAACACAGTGTTATTAGATTAGGTAGCTTGGACTAATCCAATTTAAGTTAGTAGTAGGTGATAAAAAAAGTGAAGCAGTAAATTGACAATTCAATACGAAAATAAAAGTAATAACTACACACACCACATAAAATAAGTATGTTGTTTAAATTATCAATTATTATTTTTAATATTATTATAGTCATTTTAGCGTCATTGTAAAGCACACCACCCAGAGGTTCAAACCTCGTTGCATTTGGGCTCATCATGAAATTAGAGGCAGGTCCGTTACATACAACATTCACCGCAAAGTCAATAAATACATAACTAGTGAGTACAACAGGCGACATTGACGTTCTGCCACGGCCAAACGCAGCCCCAAACATTTATTAACGAACAGGGGAATCTGTGGAGTCATAATAGTCTGCAAAAAGTTGAGACTGGAAATTGCAAGGAAAAATTATTAGCGTTCGCGAATTCCAGAATGATCCATTTAGAACATAATCCGACATAAAAACCAGCGATGCTACGTAGCACTCGCGTAGCAATCAAAAGATTTCAACGCGCACCCATGACATTATTTTAGTTTTTTTACCGAACCAACGAAGGAAAAAGGTGTTTCTCTTTTCTTTATATTTCTATTATAATGAGGTTTCTCTTGCTTTTATTTAAGTATTTGAGAAAAACTGATTAATTCAACCTACTTGACAATGCTTTGTATAAATAATCATTTCGTAGTTTGATTAATTCATCACGAATGATACGCCGTTCATCCCACAAAAACTTCGTTAGCAGTCAACCCGCTTACATTCATTATGAAGTACTTCAACTTCTTTTTTGCTTTGGCGCCGCTTGCTTTTCGCTACGACTCTGCCAGTGTCTGTTTCAGAGTGTCATAAACTTCTTACATAGAATATGATCAGTTACGAAAAATTAAGAACTTATAAATTTTGCATCAAGATGATTTTGCTAAAATAAAAGTACAACACATTATGAAGTAGGTAATCAAGTATTTTCTTTCCATCAACGTCAAATAATTTCACCCATCTAGCGGCTCCACAGATATTTTGTCCTAGAACCATCGTGCATACATCACGGCATGCGGACCATTATTCTAATTGGTCACAAATTATGCCTGATCGGGTTAGCGTTTAGCTTAGTTTAGCATAGGGTCCAGTAATTCGGTTTGCTCATTGTCATTGTACTGTGATTATTGTAGATGACGATTATTGTTTACAAACTATAGGCGGATTACTAGATAGACCGAAAATTCTATGAATTTATGAAATTAATTTATTTGTTATAAGACTTACACAGAACATAATAAACTTAAACTAAGAGGAAACGTGTTGGCAAGCGTGTAAGTCCAGTAACAAAATGGCTTTGCCTCAACATGAGTTGGATGGCTAGCATACTAGCAACCAACGCTGGTCTTTCGGCAAAGCAATTTGTTGGTGTTACGGACTGACTACTCACTACCTCACTACCGCTATTATACAAACAAACAAAAAACGCACTAATATAAAGAAAATCATCAAGAATACAAATTAAAATAGAATCAATAACTAATAAGAAAGCTGGATGCGGCAAGCTGATGACAGGGCGCTATTGTGCTCATTAGAGGAAGCCTATGTCCAGCAGTGGACTATTATAGGTTGATGATGAAGAAAGCTTAATAGAAAAACATTTAATGTAAAGTACTATATTACTTTATATTTTAAAAAAATACGGAGCCTTGTCATGTTTATACTAGTTCTTTTTGATCTTAGGGCGCGGACATATGCCCCCCCTACATGACAGCGCAGATAGAGGTCCTTAGCCTAAAATTTTTCGAATCACATAATAGCTTACGTGTTTTTATTTTGTAAAATCCTTTCTAATGCATAATTAAATAATATTTATTTGCAAAGCAAAGGTGAACTCGCATTAACATAACACGGAAAGCCCATAAACATATGACATTTGTTTTCACTCCCTTCTGTGTAGACAACGAATTGCCAAACTTCCCCTTTTGAGGATGAAATCTCACTAATATTAATGCGAAAGTTTGGATATTTAGATATTTGGATGCATGGATGTTTGTGATGTTTGTGATGAAATTGACGTTCAGGTAGCTCTAGGCCTGGAATAAAACATATACTACTTTTTATCCCATAAATCAGTTCCCATGGGAATAAAGAAATGAAGATAGAAATAACCTTAATTCGTTTCCATTGAAACAAAGCGTACAAAGCCGCTGATATAAATTATACAAACAAATATAATATATATATGTATAATAAGAAACAGATTATAACTATATTATGTAGTATTGCATGCAATGTATTAAGTTTGTATTCTTTGTTTTTTTTTTACTTATCTATTACTGTTTGTTTGTGCTCTACCTACTCTTTGTATAATATATCTTTTTCTCCATCCCTGGTTGCCTGGAAGATATCGCTTTAAGCGATAAGGCCGCCTATTGTACTGTTATTATGTAAGATTTAGATATAAGGTATTATTTTGGGTACAATAAAGTGTTCATTCATTTATGATACTATATTACTATATTATATTTTGCCTATGACCAGCAGTGGACTGCTATAGGCTGATGATGAACAGTTTGTCTACATTTTTCTTATCTTAGAAAATTTAAATGATTTAGTATGCAACTTTATAAAAACGTTTCTTACTATAAAATTTACACATACGTGATATACGTAAAGTATGATAGTTAACGTAATTATAGTTTTATTATTTTTTTTTTTATGCTGGACAATTCACACTGCATTATCTAGCCCCATGCTAAGCAGAGCTTGTGTTATGGGTGCTAGATAACTGATATATATAATACAATACATTACATAGATAGATATTTTTTTTATTATACATAGAAAACGACCAGAACACCCGGAACAAATATCTGCAGATCGTACACACAATTGTTCCGAGGCGGGAATCGAACCCGCAACCTCCTGCGTCGCAGGCGGACCTTCGCCCACCGCGCCACATCGGTCGTCAATAATATAATCGTCATTAATAAAGTAGGTATGTGTCGGATTAGCTCAAAAATATTCATTGTGAAGTCCAAATTTAACCCTTACACACCACGTAATGAAATTGCGAGTGGAATAATGGTTCCGTATTAATTAAATTAAAGTTAAGTAGATCGTTGTCTTGTGGTCGTATTAACCCTTTTGTTGTTATCTACCCGCTGTCTTTATTTATTAGGCTTATGTTTTAATTTATGGATTAATTACTAAATTGTTTTATCCTCATTCATATTCCTGGATATATTTTTTCCTATAATATAGTTTCATCATTATCCAAGGTAGGTTAGGGTATATTATAAGTATAATAATAATAATAATAATAATAATAATAATTCATTCATTTTTCTTTGCAATAGTCTCTACACCAAGCGGATATCATCTTTGGGTGTATCATATTGTGCACCCGAGGATGATACCCGCTATGTGTAGCCATCGCCTTTAGATTAACTTCTCAAAGGGCCTCTGTGCTGTTGGCTTCGGTCCCACGCAAGCCTTCCAAAGGACCGGGTCATTTTATGGCACGTGATCATGGTAAATGAGAGACATAATAATAATGCTGGACAATTTACACAGCATTATCTAGCCCCATGGTAAGCAGAGCTTGTGTTTTGGGTACTAGATAACTGATATACATAATATAATATATTACATATTATTATTATTATTATTTTAAGCCATTATTGTCCCACTGCTGGGCAAAGGCCTCCCTTTTCTCCTTCCACTCCTCGCGATCCAACGCTGCAACAGGCCACGATGGAAGATGTACCTCGAGCTCGTCGCGCCATCTCATCCTGGGCCTTCCACAGATATTACATAGATAGATATTTTTTATTAAACATAGAAAACGACCAGAACACCCGGAACAAATATCTGCAGATCGTACACACAATTGTTCCGAGGCGGGAATCGAACCCGCAACCTCCTGCGTCGCAGGCGGACCTTCGCCCACCGCGCCACATCGGTCGTCAAAATATAGTTTCACACTTGGGGTTATAATCTAAGAAATTTTATATTAATAATTATCTCTTTAATGCATTTTTGGGATATTATTAATTTCTTAAGATGTTCAAAAGTCTTTTTAGGATGTTCGATGTATTTTGTAACAGAAGAATTATGTGTATTATTTTCTAAAATTTCGTCTGTTTTTTTCTAAACTTTTTTTTAATAAAGTACGTTAAGAGCCTTTATTCCTAAAATGCGCAGAAACAGTACTTTTCAAACCCGTTTATATCATGAACCACTTATCTTATAGTATATGTTATTTACTAATAATTTTAGGAAATTTTAGTGTCCAAATAGTTTGACTATAAAATATTTCGATTAATATAGTATGTACGCGTTCTATCAAGATAACTTGTGAGAGGTTTTCATAATTTCCCTTTCAGCATCAGTTTCGAAGCTCAAAATAATAGAAAATACTGACATATCTAATTAAGAAAAAAATATAACCTACTGATGAGATCCTTGGCTAAAAATCTAATTAGATAGATGTTTGGTTTTGGTATCCTACTATGAGAAATTAAAATTAAAAAAATGTGAAATATTACGAATATTTCACATTTTTAAATGATGTTTTTACCGATATACCTTATTTAATTTAATATAATAATAGCCTACCGATAAAGTGGAGCATCTTTTTTAAAATCATACATTTAAAATTTTTATGATTTTGTTGCTATTATTTTTCTATAAATATTTTAAAACTACTATAAAACGCTGCGCGAAAATCAGTCCGCCGCGAGGCTTTCTAGAGTGTGGTCACGTCGCTCATTAAATATTTATAGAAAAATAATAGCAACAAAATCATAAAAATTTTAAATGTATGATTTTAAAAAAGATGCTCCAATTTATCGGTAGGCTATTATTATATTAAATTAAATAAGGTATATCGGTAAAAACATCATTTAAAAATGTGAAATATTCGTAATATTTCACATTTTTTTAATTTTAATTTCTCATAGTAGGATACCAAAACCAAACATCTATCTAATTAGATTTTTAGCCAAGGATCTCATCAGTAGGTTATATTTTTTTCTTAATTAGATATGTCAGTATTTTCTATTATTTTGAGCTTCGAAACTGATGCTGAAAGGGAAATTATGAAAACCTCTCACAAGTTATCTTGATAGAACGCGTACATACTATATTAATCGAAATATTTTATAGTCAAACTATTTGGACACTAAAATTTCCTAAAATTATTAGTAAATAACATATACTATAAGATAAGTGGTTCATGATATAAACGGGTTTGAAAAGTACTGTTTCTGCGCATTTTAGGAATAAAGGCTCTTAAAATAAAACGTTTTTGATCTTCCAATTTCCCAGAAAGTTTTTTCAGTCTGGCAACATTACTAATTCAAGCTAACAAAGCTTTCCTCTGACCATCACAAGTTCGCAAAAACAGCGAAACCCGCGGGCTGTGTTGCCATGTTTTATTCAAATTTACTTACATTTATACTAAAGGAAACGACCTTTGCTATCCTGAATTGTATTCCCACAGCACTCCATATATCTTCCTCACGCGGTTTCGTATGTAGCTATTTATTTATTTTACGTACGGTTGGTTGAGAGTGATGTATTGTACAGCAGTGTTATTTTAAAAGGTTTATTTAAAAACATCGTTAACAAAAAACTTTTCACCTTATTTGAAAAAGGGTTTTTGACTTCCCTTACGGGGCTATAAAAAACCCCTAATTTAGTGATTATTATATATATCCTCACATTATAATAACAATAAGCCTAGTGTTTGTGTCCCTCTGCTAGGAAAAGGCCTGATAGTAACAAAACAATAATTGAATCTAAGTTTTTTAAATGCTTAAGCAATGGCTGTTTCAATCCTCTTAAATGCTGCTTTTCTGAGGACTGAAGGGCTCTTATTTTTGAAGATTATTGAACCTCTAAATCAAATTCTACAGTATGGCGTGGATAAGTTTTACTATAAATACTTTCGTAGAGAAAGTAGGTACATGTTTGAATTTCTACGAACATTACCATCACATCCAAGCGAGATGATTTCCTCCGCCATAATAAATAATACTGGCTGTCTTATAAATTATGATCGTGTTGGCTCACTGCTCATTTGCTGACGAAGTTCAAACCCCACGGGGTTTCAGCCAATCACGGCGCGAGCCAACTTATTATGAGAAAAAGTACCGGCAGTAATCAAATCTCTGGCGTGATCGTGCGAGGAAATTTGGAAAATAATGCTAGTGAGCTAACATGATTTTGTGAGCTATTGTGGATATTTTAAACAGTATGAAACTTGTTGAAAAGTCACTATTGGCTGGTCCTAAAATCAAATTGATAACAATAGTAATGAGAATCAAGAGTAAACTAAAAGTATGCTTAAATCATTTTTAGTAAATGTAAAAAACTGTAAATGTTTAAAAAGTCTGACGGCTATACTTTGGTCAACGAATAACCATTGCCTCCAAAATTGGCATTGCAGTTAGGAATGCCTCTGTTTGGGGGTATTGATTTTTTTATTATTATTATATAATTGTCTATTAATAATAATACATGTTTAAAAAAAATATAATAACGCAAGCCCTCAATGAATATGTCTTACAATATTAAGGATACATATTAATACATGTTAAGGAATTTTCGTACTGATATAGAATTATGTACTTAATATTTTTCAGCTGCAAAACAAAGAACAATTCTGTAAGTTCAGCGACGCGATTCATCATCGAGCTGTATCCACGATGCTCCGAGTGTTGATGGTGACAATTTTTCAACGGAACAATCTCTGATTAATCCAACGGTGAGATCCGTCTATTGAAGCGGATATTACTTGTCGGATTGAGGTGTTTTGATACTTTCCATTGTTTGAGACGTCATCAGCCACGGAGCGAAAATTGGCACAGATTACAGGAGGCCACTCAGAGGTGGGTAGAATTGCAATAATAATAATTATGAAAATAAAACTTTTTGCCGTTTTTGAGTAACAATAATCAATAAAGATTCTTGATTCCGAAACTTTTATTGCTCTGAAAGTATGTATCGTATGTATGGACCTACAGTACTGAAAACTACTTTAGAGCAGCAATATTGTTGGTGGAATCAAATGATTTTCTAGAGATAGTAATATTTATGATCCTCATGATGACACTTCGTCTTGATACAATTTAAGAAGTCATTCTGCGACACAGTGTTAAACTACTGCAGATGACATCGTTTTTCAAAACTGTTTTTTGTTCATGACATGGAACAAAAAACTGTTTTGAAAAACGATGTCAATAAACGATTTATTTATTTATTATTTATTAAGAACAACTTAGAATATACATATCTCATTCATTTTAAAATTAAGGTTCGTAATTTATGACGATTTACGTGAAAAGCAACTTTTCATCTTCTATAAAGTATCAAGACGCGTCAGACACTACAATCCTTCGCGCCAATACTTGCCTTAGCACGCTGCATTAATATTTTGGTTGTGTTTTTCGCCGCCATCAATTCCCAGGGCCTTAAGGGGGGAGTTATTAAGGGGGGTACTCCGTCTCAATAAATTATCAGGTATGATCGGTACATTAACTAATTACGGATACCGATACCTGGGCGATACCTGTGGCCTTTGGGACTTGCAAATTGGTGTGATATTTTACCTTATTTTATAGAGAGGTATTGAATTTGTTTGTTAAAAAATGTGTTTTAGCTTATAAAAAGTTTTTGAACTTTTGAAAGTGAGAATAGTTCTTTATTTAAAACAAACATGTTACATGTCAGATCGATAAATCTATCTATAATCTAAACCTACTTAAACTTACTTACTGATTATACGTAGGTATGCTAAATAATTCAATGATTTGTAGCTACAATACATAGTTACATAAACATGAATAGACGTATTGCTAGGATGATTGCATTTCTTTAGGTAAATGAAACATAGAGGAATCTGAAAGGAATACACTCATACAGAAAATTCACGTACAGAAAAATTCTGTTCACAAACAAATTACATCCCAATCACAATCCAGCCGCGCCAACAACCATTTCCACAACTAAAACAGAACAGAACAATCCCGTTCCATTGTTGCAAGCAATGCAAATCCAGACGGTTCACCCTTTGCGATATTTAATTCACAACTGCAGGTAAACGGAACACCGGTAACAGTAAGTGTAAACGAAGGAACGAAAAATTTCCGGAAAAAAGAAAAAACAAAGTGAAACTCCGGCCTTATTTCCCTTGGCGATCCCCGCTCCGGAGGAAATGGAAAATATTGCGATAAGACACATTATAGATTAAAACACGTTCCTTAGGGTTAATGTTCTTTGTCGTATGTGCTTTTGAACTTGTAAATAATGGACTGATAAGAGTAATGCTCGCTTTGCATAACTGTTGTTGTGATGGGTTTAATCTTTATCTTGTTCGTTTAATGGTTTTACGTTCCGCCTAAAGGTTTTGTATAGAAAAATCTTGAGACAACTTTTTTGATCGTATTGTAAGAGAGTTATTTTATGTTAATATCTCATAACTTATATATAGATACGCGATAGATAATTTAGTTTTTTTGTAAAAATATAAACAATAAACCGTGAATTTTTTCTTGACTTTTGCGCGTCTTGCTTCATCAATGTATACTACAATAATTAGCATAATGATTTCACCATTAATCTTTGGTAATTAGATACCAATCCAAACAGCCCCTGACCGGTTGTAAATCCGGTGTAAATAGCCCCATTCTCCTCTTGTTAAATAAAGCATGCCATGCGTGCTGGTAATCGCTTAGAGATCATACTTTAAAGCCACACACACATGTTGTAGGGACTCGGCTTACGTGCACCCTTAATTTTGTGGTTCTTTTATGAGGGCTCTTCTTGGATTTCTGGGCACCTGGTTGTTATGAAGAAAAAATATCTATCTTATGTTAGGTTAAGTATCTACATAGATATTTTAGTATAGTTGCTACTTTTTAGTTTAATGGGAGATTAATAATGTAATTTTTATTTGAAAAAAAAACTTTTTCAACATAAAAATAATATTAGACCGGTAAATATTTTCATTTACTTAGATTTTTTTTTCGCCGATAGAAATTTATTTTCCGAGTTTCAAAGGTAAATTTTAAACGCACTATTGTTTTGTATTTCTCAATGGGTGGCATCCATTTGTTTGGTTTTTTTTTTCAGATATAGAAATGTACTTAAGAGCGTTTATTCCTAAAATGCGCAGAAACAGTACTTTTCAAACCCGTTTATATCATGAACCACTTATCTTATAGTATATGTTATTTACTAATAATTTTAGGAAATTTTAGTGTCCAAATAGTTTGACTATAAAATATTTCGATTAATATAGTATGTACGCGTTCTATCAAGATAACTTGTGAGAGGTTTTCATAATTTCCCTTTCAGCATCAGTTTCGAAGCTCAAAATAATAGAAAATACTGACATATCTAATTAAGAAAAAAATATAACCTACTGATGAGATCCTTGGCTAAAAATCTAATTAGATAGATGTTTGGTTTTGGTATCCTACTATGAGAAATTAAAATTAAAAAAATGTGAAATATTACGAATATTTCACATTTTTAAATGATGTTTTTACCGATATACCTTATTTAATTTAATATAATAATAGCCTACCGATAAAGTGGAGCATCTTTTTTAAAATCATACATTTAAAATTTTTATGATTTTGTTGCTATTATTTTTCTATAAATATTTTAAAACTACTATAAAACGCTGCGCGAAAATCAGTCCGCCGCGAGGCTTTCTAGAGTGTGGTCACGTCGCTCATTAAATATTTATAGAAAAATAATAGCAACAAAATCATAAAAATTTTAAATGTATGATTTTAAAAAAGATGCTCCAATTTATCGGTAGGCTATTATTATATTAAATTAAATAAGGTATATCGGTAAAAACATCATTTAAAAATGTGAAATATTCGTAATATTTCACATTTTTTTAATTTTAATTTCTCATAGTAGGATACCAAAACCAAACATCTATCTAATTAGATTTTTAGCCAAGGATCTCATCAGTAGGTTATATTTTTTTC
Source organism: Eupithecia dodoneata (assembly GCA_947044415.1). Classification (NCBI taxonomy): domain Eukaryota; kingdom Metazoa; phylum Arthropoda; class Insecta; order Lepidoptera; family Geometridae; genus Eupithecia; species Eupithecia dodoneata. The sequence goes on from OX345665.1 coordinate 8,433,857, forward strand.
TTAATTAGATATGTCAGTATTTTCTATTATTTTGAGCTTCGAAACTGATGCTGAAAGGGAAATTATGAAAACCTCTCACAAGTTATCTTGATAGAACGCGTACATACTATATTAATCGAAATATTTTATAGTCAAACTATTTGGACACTAAAATTTCCTAAAATTATTAGTAAATAACATATACTATAAGATAAGTGGTTCATGATATAAACGGGTTTGAAAAGTACTGTTTCTGCGCATTTTAGGAATAAAGGCTCTTAAAATAAAACGTTTTTGATCTTCCAATTTCCCAGAAAGTTTTTTCAGTCTGGCAACATTACTAATTCAAGCTAACAAAGCTTTCCTCTGACCATCACAAGTTCGCAAAAACAGCGAAACCCGCGGGCTGTGTTGCCATGTTTTATTCAAATTTACTTACATTTATACTAAAGGAAACGACCTTTGCTATCCTGAATTGTATTCCCACAGCACTCCATATATCTTCCTCACGCGGTTTCGTATGTAGCTATTTATTTATTTTACGTACGGTTGGTTGAGAGTGATGTATTGTACAGCAGTGTTATTTTAAAAGGTTTATTTAAAAACATCGTTAACAAAAAACTTTTCACCTTATTTGAAAAAGGGTTTTTGACTTCCCTTACGGGGCTATAAAAAACCCCTAATTTAGTGATTATTATATATATCCTCACATTATAATAACAATAAGCCTAGTGTTTGTGTCCCTCTGCTAGGAAAAGGCCTGATAGTAACAAAACAATAATTGAATCTAAGTTTTTTAAATGCTTAAGCAATGGCTGTTTCAATCCTCTTAAATGCTGCTTTTCTGAGGACTGAAGGGCTCTTATTTTTGAAGATTATTGAACCTCTAAATCAAATTCTACAGTATGGCGTGGATAAGTTTTACTATAAATACTTTCGTAGAGAAAGTAGGTACATGTTTGAATTTCTACGAACATTACCATCACATCCAAGCGAGATGATTTCCTCCGCCATAATAAATAATACTGGCTGTCTTATAAATTATGATCGTGTTGGCTCACTGCTCATTTGCTGACGAAGTTCAAACCCCACGGGGTTTCAGCCAATCACGGCGCGAGCCAACTTATTATGAGAAAAAGTACCGGCAGTAATCAAATCTCTGGCGTGATCGTGCGAGGAAATTTGGAAAATAATGCTAGTGAGCTAACATGATTTTGTGAGCTATTGTGGATATTTTAAACAGTATGAAACTTGTTGAAAAGTCACTATTGGCTGGTCCTAAAATCAAATTGATAACAATAGTAATGAGAATCAAGAGTAAACTAAAAGTATGCTTAAATCATTTTTAGTAAATGTAAAAAACTGTAAATGTTTAAAAAGTCTGACGGCTATACTTTGGTCAACGAATAACCATTGCCTCCAAAATTGGCATTGCAGTTAGGAATGCCTCTGTTTGGGGGTATTGATTTTTTTATTATTATTATATAATTGTCTATTAATAATAATACATGTTTAAAAAAAATATAATAACGCAAGCCCTCAATGAATATGTCTTACAATATTAAGGATACATATTAATACATGTTAAGGAATTTTCGTACTGATATAGAATTATGTACTTAATATTTTTCAGCTGCAAAACAAAGAACAATTCTGTAAGTTCAGCGACGCGATTCATCATCGAGCTGTATCCACGATGCTCCGAGTGTTGATGGTGACAATTTTTCAACGGAACAATCTCTGATTAATCCAACGGTGAGATCCGTCTATTGAAGCGGATATTACTTGTCGGATTGAGGTGTTTTGATACTTTCCATTGTTTGAGACGTCATCAGCCACGGAGCGAAAATTGGCACAGATTACAGGAGGCCACTCAGAGGTGGGTAGAATTGCAATAATAATAATTATGAAAATAAAACTTTTTGCCGTTTTTGAGTAACAATAATCAATAAAGATTCTTGATTCCGAAACTTTTATTGCTCTGAAAGTATGTATCGTATGTATGGACCTACAGTACTGAAAACTACTTTAGAGCAGCAATATTGTTGGTGGAATCAAATGATTTTCTAGAGATAGTAATATTTATGATCCTCATGATGACACTTCGTCTTGATACAATTTAAGAAGTCATTCTGCGACACAGTGTTAAACTACTGCAGATGACATCGTTTTTCAAAACTGTTTTTTGTTCATGACATGGAACAAAAAACTGTTTTGAAAAACGATGTCAATAAACGATTTATTTATTTATTATTTATTAAGAACAACTTAGAATATACATATCTCATTCATTTTAAAATTAAGGTTCGTAATTTATGACGATTTACGTGAAAAGCAACTTTTCATCTTCTATAAAGTATCAAGACGCGTCAGACACTACAATCCTTCGCGCCAATACTTGCCTTAGCACGCTGCATTAATATTTTGGTTGTGTTTTTCGCCGCCATCAATTCCCAGGGCCTTAAGGGGGGAGTTATTAAGGGGGGTACTCCGTCTCAATAAATTATCAGGTATGATCGGTACATTAACTAATTACGGATACCGATACCTGGGCGATACCTGTGGCCTTTGGGACTTGCAAATTGGTGTGATATTTTACCTTATTTTATAGAGAGGTATTGAATTTGTTTGTTAAAAAATGTGTTTTAGCTTATAAAAAGTTTTTGAACTTTTGAAAGTGAGAATAGTTCTTTATTTAAAACAAACATGTTACATGTCAGATCGATAAATCTATCTATAATCTAAACCTACTTAAACTTACTTACTGATTATACGTAGGTATGCTAAATAATTCAATGATTTGTAGCTACAATACATAGTTACATAAACATGAATAGACGTATTGCTAGGATGATTGCATTTCTTTAGGTAAATGAAACATAGAGGAATCTGAAAGGAATACACTCATACAGAAAATTCACGTACAGAAAAATTCTGTTCACAAACAAATTACATCCCAATCACAATCCAGCCGCGCCAACAACCATTTCCACAACTAAAACAGAACAGAACAATCCCGTTCCATTGTTGCAAGCAATGCAAATCCAGACGGTTCACCCTTTGCGATATTTAATTCACAACTGCAGGTAAACGGAACACCGGTAACAGTAAGTGTAAACGAAGGAACGAAAAATTTCCGGAAAAAAGAAAAAACAAAGTGAAACTCCGGCCTTATTTCCCTTGGCGATCCCCGCTCCGGAGGAAATGGAAAATATTGCGATAAGACACATTATAGATTAAAACACGTTCCTTAGGGTTAATGTTCTTTGTCGTATGTGCTTTTGAACTTGTAAATAATGGACTGATAAGAGTAATGCTCGCTTTGCATAACTGTTGTTGTGATGGGTTTAATCTTTATCTTGTTCGTTTAATGGTTTTACGTTCCGCCTAAAGGTTTTGTATAGAAAAATCTTGAGACAACTTTTTTGATCGTATTGTAAGAGAGTTATTTTATGTTAATATCTCATAACTTATATATAGATACGCGATAGATAATTTAGTTTTTTTGTAAAAATATAAACAATAAACCGTGAATTTTTTCTTGACTTTTGCGCGTCTTGCTTCATCAATGTATACTACAATAATTAGCATAATGATTTCACCATTAATCTTTGGTAATTAGATACCAATCCAAACAGCCCCTGACCGGTTGTAAATCCGGTGTAAATAGCCCCATTCTCCTCTTGTTAAATAAAGCATGCCATGCGTGCTGGTAATCGCTTAGAGATCATACTTTAAAGCCACACACACATGTTGTAGGGACTCGGCTTACGTGCACCCTTAATTTTGTGGTTCTTTTATGAGGGCTCTTCTTGGATTTCTGGGCACCTGGTTGTTATGAAGAAAAAATATCTATCTTATGTTAGGTTAAGTATCTACATAGATATTTTAGTATAGTTGCTACTTTTTAGTTTAATGGGAGATTAATAATGTAATTTTTATTTGAAAAAAAAACTTTTTCAACATAAAAATAATATTAGACCGGTAAATATTTTCATTTACTTAGATTTTTTTTTCGCCGATAGAAATTTATTTTCCGAGTTTCAAAGGTAAATTTTAAACGCACTATTGTTTTGTATTTCTCAATGGGTGGCATCCATTTGTTTGGTTTTTTTTTTCAGATATAGAAATGTACTTAAGAGCGTTTATTCCTAAAATGCGCAGAAACAGTACTTTTCAAACCCGTTTATATCATGAACCACTTATCTTATAGTATATGTTATTTACTAATAATTTTAGGAAATTTTAGTGTCCAAATAGTTTGACTATAAAATATTTCGATTAATATAGTATGTACGCGTTCTATCAAGATAACTTGTGAGAGGTTTTCATAATTTCCCTTTCAGCATCAGTTTCGAAGCTCAAAATAATAGAAAATACTGACATATCTAATTAAGAAAAAAATATAACCTACTGATGAGATCCTTGGCTAAAAAGTAAATTAGATAGATGTTTGGTTTTGGTATCCTACTATGAGAAATTAAAATTTAAAAAATGTGAAATGTTACGAATATTTCACATTTTTAAATGATGTTTTTACCGATATACCTTATTTAATTTAATATAATAATAGCCTACCAATAAAGTGGAGCATCTTTTTTAAAATCATACATTTAAAATTTTTATGATTTTGTTGCTATTATTTTTCTATAAATATTTAATAAGCGACGTGACCACACTCTAGAAAGCCTCGCGGCGGACTGATTTTCGCGCAGCGTTTTATAGTAGTTTTAAAATATTTATAGAAAAATAATAGCAACAAAATCATAAAAATTTTAAATGTATGATTTTAAAAACGATGCTTCACTTTATTGGTAGGCTATTATTATATTAAATTAAATAAGTTATATCGGTAAAAACATCATTTAAAAATGTGAAATATTCGTAATATTTCACATTTTTTTAATTTTAATTTCTCATAGTAGGATACCAAAACCAAACATCTATCTAATTTACTTTTTAGCCAAGGATCTCATCAGTAGGTTATATTTTTTTCTTAATTAGATATGTCAGTATTTTCTATTATTTTGAGCTTCGAAACTGATGCTGAAAGGGAAATTATGAAAACCTCTCACAAGTTATCTTGATAGAACGCGTACATACTATATTAATCGAAATATTTTATAGTCAAACTATTTGGACACTAAAATTTCCTAAAATTATTAGTAAATAACATATACTATAAGATAAGTGGTTCATGATATAAACGGGTTTGAAAAGTACTGTTTCTGCGCATTTTAGGAATAAACGCTCTTAACTTCCTTATGTCGAAGGTCAATTTAAAAAATACAATATTGTTTTGTATTTCTGAAAATAGATACAAAATTCATTTGTTTGAAAAAAATACCTATGTCTCAACTCAAAAATTATACAAATTACTTATTGGTATTATTTTACCGAACATACCGGCCTAAAATGAAACTAGCAAAATGAACAATCGCACCAAGTGTAACACAAGTAGGAGCGCATATGGTAAGCCTAATTCCACCCCATACGAGGGTTGAAATAAAATAAAAACCAAATTAGGGGAAGATGATGCAACACCCCTTCGATTTTTGACAAATTCCATTATACGTATCTAGATGCATTAGCTACTTAGCTGATGTATGTAGATAATCGAGTTTAAGATAATGGGTTGGGTTTTTTATCTTGTGTGTTGGAGTGTCACATTTTTTGCGTCTCTCTTATTGAATGCATTTTCCGTCGGCAGGTTCCAGGAATAAGACAAAATGAAAAAATAGATACCAACTACCATTCTGCCCAAAATAGTAAAAAAACTAGCTACAATAAAGTGACTTAAATTGAATTATTACGTGTATGAGTTGAAACTGGTTGAAGAAGAAAATCAAATCTAAGATTCTGTCTGAAAAGTTTGGCATGAAATATGTCTCACAAGACGGATTGATGATGGATTTCACTTTATACCAAGTTTGAGAGAAAAATAGCTGCTTAAAACATACTCATGTTGAATCTGGGATTGTACAAGGAAGCAAAAACTACCTAAGGTTCCTACCAAGAAGACTGTAGAAATTTTTTTCGGCTCGCATTCCTTTTGTAAGCTTAGTTATGCCTTTTTTCGCCTTTTTACAAGTATTCTACATACGGGGCACAATATACGGCTTTTTTTATTCTGGATTAGCAATTAATAGGTATTTAAAGCTAGCCCAGCGATCAATAATATACCTAGTTGTTTCTATGGAAACGTTTTAATATTATTTCTATCCCATGGGACTGATTTGTAGGATAAAAAGTAGTAATTTTATTCCAGGCCTGGAACTACCTGAATGCAATTTCAAAAACCTGTATACAAATTTCAACCAATTCATACCTGGATGCAATTTCAAAAACCTGTATACAAATTTCATCCAATTCGTTTAGTTGTTTTTTCGTGCTAGTGTATACATAAAACATCCATACATACAATCTTTCGCGTTTATAATATTAGTAGGATAGATTTAAAAAGCGTTGTTTCGAAAACAAACAATATTATTTCGTAAAATCCGTAAAACAAACTATCATTTCCAAGGGCCACATGTCGAGCAATTTGCACAAGCAGCAAGAATCACCCGCTGCGAATATATTACGAGCACGCCCCTCAAATCATCACTGCAACAAAAGCACTTGATTATGACTTATTATGTGCAGATATTTATGGCGTTATGATTTAATACGATAATTGCTTGAACAAGTGTCGTTTTGTTCTGGTTTTTTCTGTGTCATCTCACATAGCAAAGTTTTAATAGGAATCATAATCCTCAGCCCATCCTATGTAGATGTAGTGTAGGCCTTCTGGAGTTTGTGCCACTCACATTAACCTTGGGCTGATTACATCTAGGTTTTTTTGACAATCTTTGTCATATCAACCGCTCTTTTAGGTGCTCTGTCAGAAAAAATATTATTATATGTTTATATATATTATTTGTTTATTGCGATGTTATGTATCATCTTTGTTCAAAGACAATTGTGAAACTATCCGCGCCGCAAGAGCCGCACTCGTTTCTATTGTAATGCGACGTGTTTGACGCGGATAGGAGGTGGGTGATGTTGCACACTATCTCATATAAAGATTAAGAAAATACGATGACTGCGGTGAGTGCGGCTCCTGCGACGCGGACAGGTGCGCGTTCAGCTTTACAGTCATGATGTGCTTCACATTCCAATTTTGAATGCATCCCTAGCAGGACAGGTTCGGGCTATTCTGTGCTATTGCGATGAAAACTAAAGGGTAAGCCCATAGCACAGAATATCTTGGTTGGTCTTGGTCAAAGGTTGTCCGGCAGAGATTGCTCATAGCTATAAGGCCCATTGTACAACATATTCTACGTATGTTTTTTTCCTGTTTTGTGTCTGTTTTTATTTGGTAAGCAATAAAGAATAAGTATCTTTTACGTCCACATACATATTGTCTCCTTTCTGTCTCTTGCCATTTTTTCATCGAGACCTATCACTTGTATCCTTCATTTAACCTCTCCCCGACTCACCTCACAAATCCTTCACGGATGATGCGATAAATCACGTTACAACACGTCCTGGGAGTTGATCAGGAGTTGAGTCACGGACGGGATCCGGCGGGATTCATTACCGCTTGATTGTCGGACTCGCAGGATACAATGCGGATTTGTAGCTGCGTAGCTTCCGATATGTACCTGCATAGGTTTAACCTCTATAGTTGAACATAATGTATTAGGAGTTAGCTTCAGCCCGCTGCTTCGCACGCGTTATTTATGTTATTCCGTATAAGAATGATCTACGATTGGGCCTATCATTTTGATCTGTTTCATTTTTCTTAGGCGCCCGTATTATAAAAGCTTGTTTAGTTAGTCTTAGAGTTAGCTAAAAATAACTACGAATTCAGAGACACGCTTACTCCAAGCGTGAAGTACCTAAAAGGATTATACCAGGTAGATTTCTAAAATTTGTATGTATTTAATGCTGCTGCCAACCATCCTTTTGCTGATGTAGGATTTGACCGATGAATTTTCTCCATATTTCATATTTAAATGATACGAGAATATTTATAGATTCGAAATTTACTGGCTGTCTGTTACCTTTGCATGCCTAAAGCCGCGGGCAGAAGCTTATACGTAAATAACAAATTTGAAAATAAAATAATCAACATTGTATATAATTTACAAAAGTGATAGAAACATTTTCCCAACACAACAACTTAAACATGAAAATACAAAAGTAAATAAAAGACTCGAACGTTGCTTCCTGCACTTTCCCTCCATCCGGCAACCCTTCCGTTATTTTTCCTCCAGTTTTTCCTCTTTCCCTGTAATTAATAAAAACCTGGTCCATTAACGGTCCTATCGATTCCTGTAACAAGTTGATCTGAACTGCCCTCTGGTGTATTAAAGCCAATAACGGAAAAAAGGGCCAAAAGAGAGCCATACTAAATGGGCCGTCTCGTATTACTCTTGCATATTTATGAGGGACTAAGAACCATCAGTGTTTTAATGCATTTTGTTAGGGTACTCAAATTAGAAAATAAAATGAACGTCACTATGTTTTTAAAAGCTTATGTTTGGGTAGATGGGTATTTTGATAGATATGTACGTCAGTACAAGTACTAGAATACTGCATTTGCTCCCCTTGAAGGGGTCGTTCGTCAACTTACACCAAGAATCTTGTCCCAACTGGTGTGAGTTGATGAATCGTAAAAAAGCTATACTCTTCGTTCTGCAACTCACACCATTTTTACTTTCGTTCGTCAACTTACACCAAGAATCTTGTCCCAACTGGTGTGAGTTGATGAATCGTAAAAAAGCTATACTCTTCGTTCTGCAACTCACACCATTTTTACTTTGGGTGAATATTAGTACAGTCAACCAAAATAGAATTAGTAAAAAAGTCGGGACCCTAGGTCCGTGGGGTACCAAGGCTGTCGGGGTTTTCAAAAAATATCCAAGCGTCTGGTCAAAGACACGTGGGATTATGTAACCGAGGACTGCGAGGCTACCACGTTATTTAGCACATAACGTAATGCGGTCTATCAGCGTTATTACGCTAATTTTAGCGTGAATAACGTTTGAAAAAGGTGTTATTTTCTTGGAGAGAGAAGAGATTAACGTCTTTTCACGGGATAAGGCGAGTTACGTTATTTGCTAAATAGCGTGATAGCCTTGCTGGTGAAAATCTGGCGCAGCGCAATCAGCTTCGCCAGCGTCTTGGGGATGTTTGCGACTGGTATATGGATCAGTTGAGCTACTTATAGATTGTTACAACCGACAATCAGGGTAATAATTAGTAGCCTTTTTTTAAATTTCAAAGTAAAATTAAATTAGACAGATTTTTTATATGACGACCGATGTGTCGCGGTGGGCGAAGGTCCGCCTGCGACTCAGGAGGTTGCGGGTTCGATTCCCGCCTCGGAACAAATGTGTGTACGATCTGCAGATATTTGTTTCGGGTGTTCTGGTCGTTTTCTATGTATAGGTAATAAAAAAAAATATCTATCTATGTAATGTATTGTATTATGTATATCAGTTATCTAGTTCCCATAACAAAAGCTCTGCTTACCATGGGGCTAGATAATGCTGTGTGAATTGTCCAGCATTATTTATTTATTAATGCAATAAATTTATCATAAAATTAAATTTATTGCATGAACTTTAGCAGCCGTGCTAGGTCGAGCCTGTGTTACGAACTGCTAAGCTTGTTTTCGTTGAGTTTGACCACAGTGACCGAACTACGACTATGACAACATCATCATCAGTTCATCTGCATAAAAACAGCTGACTGTTAGAACAATTAAAAATATGTGGGATACCGCACAAAAATAATTGTAACAAAAAGAAAACTTGCAAAAACAACCCCCTTGAAAGTTCTACCATACGCCGGATCCGTAAAGCCTGAACTAGATGACAATAAACCAATTATATCTGTCATATTTCACCCTTGCAGTATTTACATTTATATTGGAGACCGCAGATTGGCTTTCCAATTTTACAATGGGAAGATAACAAGTGTTCATCGTTTCACACCCTGATTCGTGGTATCCATAAGAATTATGCGGTAGCCATTTTTTTGATCAAAAAGCTCTCTCTGCTTTGACCAACTTTGCAAAATTGGATATTGTAATTTTTTTATATAACTGGGTAATTGACGGTTGGAAGTTGGCAAAGTAGAAATCTTAGCATAAAAATGTTAACGCAATAATTGGACAAACTGAATTGATTTTTAAACGACTTTACTGTCACCTGAGGCATAATATAAAAAAAATAAACAGTTTTGTTATAGGACATTGGTCCTACTAACATACTGTGTGTTCACATTGGTGAAACACAGAATGGAACAATGCAGCATCCGCCGTCATCAACAAAGACACAAAAACTTTTAAACAACGAATTACCTATATATAAATTGCGTATAATAATTAACAGCTACAAAGCGATTTTTTGGTTAAGTATGGGCAGTTTGCTAACAATCATTTTACATCGAATATGGCTGGAGTTTAGATACATATATTTCTATTGATGAAAGGATAAACCAGTCATCGTATGCGTATTTGCGATTCCAGCCACGCCTGCACTCTTCGTGATTCCATAGGGGAATTGTCGCCGCACACACAACTCTCTATTTTCATTATAACCTTACCACGTCTAACTTTGGTTGTTATCTCGTGGTGATTTGATGGGTTTTTCATGAAGAGATTATTGTTTAAGCAAGTAACGGGCTATTAGAGCCCGTTACTTGCTTAAACAATTACAGCCCATTACTTGGTTCACTACATAGTGTAAAACAAAGCCGCTTCCCGCTGTCTGTCTGTACCTATGTATGCTTAGATCTTTAAAACTACGCAACGGATTTTGATGCGGTTTTTATAGATAGAATAATTCAACAAGAAGGTTTATAAATCGGTTACATAAATATCCACGTGGGCGAAGCGCAGCTAGTAAAAAATAATTATCTCTTCCATCGATCTCCACCTCGACCTTGTCAGTAATGTACTAACATTACTGAAGAGGACAGTAATGGTTGGGTTGCTGGCTGCGATAATGATGGTTGAAAGCACAGGGTAGCGCAGTTCCACTCCAACTCAGTACGGTAAGCATTGCAGCCCTTAATTTACAAGCTGAAATGAATATATTTACTTTTTAGCTCGGGTAGCAAGGGCTGCAATGATGACCAAGCTTGAAATCAGCTTCAAGACGGCTTAGGTTTGGCCCATCATAGCGTGGCCAAGCAGGGCAATAATTGCGGACCAAGGTTTGTATGGTAGATCATGCTGTGTGGATTGGCCAGCATTATTTATCTCAAATGCAAGCAATTTCAGTAAAAACATAAAGTAAAAGATTGTTCATAAATTACGGTAAGAATTTGCACCTGAAACAAAACGTAATCCTGTAATTTCCATTGCTTTGATTATCTTTCGTAGATGTGGAATGATGAAAAATTACAGCCCTATAATGAATCCGATCCAAAATTCATATTTGTTATAAGACTCTTCTCTTTTTATCAAAATCGAGATCATAAAAAGAAACCAGGCAACGAAATCGATTAATTTAGCAATTCAGAAACTCTGCCTTCATCCAACCCTCTTTGAAGTTTCTCAAAAACTAGAAAGAAAATGACATCTGGCCTCAGATGTTTCAATCCAACTTCCGACGCCAATAAAACTTGTAATCCCATGGTACCATAAAAATTCACAACATGCACCATCGAATAAATAACTTTGACAGTGGCCACAATAGCATTTCCACTGGTCACGTTTTTTATTCCATTATTGTTTCTGAGAAATTGTAACAGTTTTGACGAGTGACCTGCCCGTTTTTCTTGCGCTGGTCGGGTGGAATGAAAAATTTTCAAGTCCCCTTATGTCCCTAGGGTGTCGTAAAACTCGGTCCGGCGCAGGATAGTCCTGACCGCCGCCGGACAATTTGTCATATTCATATGTTAACGTGTCCGTCTTTTCTTGCAAAAAGTGGATAACTTAATTCCGGTCGGCGCGGCTGGTTATTCGATTTGTGCACATTCAAATTTCACGTCTTGTTATGGTAATACAGGTGTTGTCTCGCCCGGGGCGGGTTTTTATTTGGAGTATGATTTCGTTTGTGGTCGCGGCTCTTGTCAATCTTTTATGGGTTCGTTACAGTTAGGGTTCTGTTTGTATATATTACTACAGGCAAAATCTTTTACACTTTATTTAGCCATGTAGGTATTTATATGACGAACGTATGCCAATTCAAATTGTTAATGAATATTGTTTTTTTTTTTTTTTGTAAGTATTACCTTAAATCTTACACCTATTACTTACATCCAGGTATTTGCTTACTTATAATTATTGATGGTTATGATGTCTTTCTAGCCGATACGCAGGATATATTCTAATGAACAGGTGTGTCGTTTTCAACACTGGTCAATATTTTTGGTCTACAGAATAACTGGGACAACCTTTGTAGTCTTATGTAATACACAACTGAGACAAAAATTGTGAATAATTGATCAAAACTACACTAAACCCCATTTAAATAAGTAAAATAAAACAAGAACTATAGCCCCTACTCTAAAACCTGCAACGAACGCCTCCGAAAGTGACCGAGGCATAACCAGCAATATCAATAACCTCTGCAATTGATGCCTTGTCCGATTTGTTCCGAGCTATCGTTTCTCACTCGGTTTACGGCGCACGTGTCCCGGACTGACAGTCTCGCGTGTCTACCCTACTGAAATATAATTAGGAGGCTGTTGTACTTATGTTTTAACTCGGCAATATCTATATAAGCCTTTACTACCTTCGCTAATTAATATTGGTTTTTGTTAAAGAAAATATTTTTACGTTTTTTTGCTATTATAGTGCGTAAGCACAGGGGGTTATTTCTAAGAAATATAATCATGTCCCAAAGCAAAGAAGTTCCAGAGTTTTTCGACTCCTACGTCACTTGACGTAGTGGCGTTATTGGTAAGCGCATCCCGTACTGAGGGAGTGTAGCGGGTTTAAATCCCACCAAAGAAGAAAAAATTTGCGACATGAAATTTTTTAGACTTTTTTTAATATTCATAGAAATCTATGTATCAAATAGTTTATAAACCGTCCTCTTGAATTACTCTATCTATTAAAAAACCGCATCAAAATCCGTTGCGTAGTTTTAAAGATAATTAATAATGCTGGACAATCCACACAGCATCATCTAGCCCCAAGATAAGCAGAGCTTGTTTTAAGATCTAAGCACACAAAGGGACAGACAGACAGCGGGAAGCGACTTTGTTTTATACTATAGTGTAAACACTGAACCAATCTGCAGATCGCGCAAATATTTTTCAAGTAGTACCTGTATAATTAATTGGTAGGTAGGTAAGTACTGATGAACCCACTAAGATTAAGATCGGAACACAAGAAGCCAGCGGGAACCGCTCTAAAACCTATTACACACGAACTTAATTAACTTCAATTAATTTACTCTTATCTCTTGCAGCGTCATTTCACAGCTAAAATGTAATGCAAACAGAATTTTTGTCACCATGTCCAATGAAATTAGGTACTTATTAGTCAAAGCTATTTTCATACAAACGCATTTTATGTTAACACACCTGTGATCAAATTGACGAAGATAGCTGAATTAAATCAAAGTTGTAGTTAATTTTTTATAAATAATAAACACATCTTTTAAAAAAATACCCTCAAAAAATCGACAAACCAATTCATGTACACTATAAAACCAAAAAATGGTTGTTGGAATTAAGGTATTACTTTATTAGGATTATCTACCTGAACTAACATGCCCATTGAAAATTGAAAAATTGAAAATTGAGTTCAGGTAGATAATCCTAATAACGTAATACCTTAATTGTAGGTACTATTAGCAGTCATATAATTAAGAAAAAAAGAGATGCATGCCACGAGCTGCCGTTAATTAGAAACCCATCGTCACTTCACTTTGACCAATAGTGAACTGAGCTACTGACAAATGTACGCCAAATAAGTTTGTATGAAATCGACTGCAACTTTAGCCCTATAACAACAGGGTAGATGACGCTTACTTATGACATTCGGACACGCGATCGTGTCACGGTAATGATAGAATAATAAATTATGTTGTAATAACTTATTATAATGTGCTCCAGGGCCTATGATACCCCCAGGGAAGGTAATGGAAAGATTGTAATTAGCAAATTTGGTAAATGAAAGGTGTGACATGTTTGGGCAGCGGGTAAATTTACCTCAAATTGGGTAATAAAGGGTTGCCCTGTCATATTTACATAGATAAGATGGGTATTATCGCGAGCAAAAACACTCCTTTTTTGTATTCATGTAGGTTTGACATGGGCATTTTTTCTTTAGCTTTCTCAGTCTCTTAATAGACTTATTGAGTTTATAATTTTTTTAGATTTGTTGAAGCACGTACTGTCATAATTTTTCAATGAAATGGAATGAAAAACCGGCAGCCAAAAATCTTAGTATTACCTACACACGAATTCTATTTGAAAATGGTTCGTTAATTGTTTATTATTTATGTTTTTTGTTATAAAATTATTAGTGTATTTACTAAGAACTGTACATACACCAATTTCTAAGCGCGAAGATACTTTTAAAATAACAATTATATATAGAATAGTAACATACTTCCATTAGCCAGTAGGATAAAGCGATGTAACAAAGTAATAAATTCAAATTCTTTATTATAGTTTAGCAAACAAACGCGCGCCAGCCTACTTAGTATGCACCCTTGGGGAGGCTCAACTAGTAAAATAAGTTAATTTTTAATTACATTTTTATTACAACGCATCCCATCCAATTACGGAAGAAATACGCCTATGCTAATTGAAAGAGCATAAAATTTAAAACTAACATAATAATAGGCTACTTTTTATAGATTAGGTTTGTAAGCCTCTTGAGTGACCAGACTAAAATCTCGTGTGTATTAAAAACGCCACAGCTAAAATTCTAAAAACGACTTCTTCTTCTTCTTTGTCGTTGTCTTCATTGCTGAAGATCGTGCCGTCCTGGAAATCTTTCACGGTGACGCTGATGAACCGCTTCCACACCACTCTGTCTTCGGCCTGTCTGTCTCAGAGCTGCAGGCAATGTGAGTCCCATTATTGCCAGTCATTAAATAAGTTGTAATTTGATCAGACCAGCGGGTTGGTGACCGTCCTCTTGGTCTCTTCCCCTCCATCTTGCCCATTACCACTAGTTTTTCGAGGTTGTCTGGTTGCCTTCTGGCTATATGGCCAAAATAGCTGAGAGCTCGTTGATAGCATGCGTTTCAGTTCTTACTGACTAGGAGATCTAGTATTAATATATTCAAGGATTGGAAACTCATAGGGCTTTATCTCTTGAAACCTGACAGGGCTATTGGATACGTCAGAAACTTCAAATAATAAAGCAACGAAATAAAGTGGTCACTTCAATATAAATTCATCATTGGGTCACTTTAATTCTTTTGTTCCTAAGAAAAGAACATTTCAATATTCTCTTAGGTAAAGTAAATAACAGATTTTACCTTAGAAAATACCATTTCAATCAATCTAAGGTAAAGTAAAGAACTGAACAAGAAACCTTTAGGTATGGGTTGTTAGTTTTCGAGCTGGAAGAAAACTCGTTCAAGTTACCAGGTAAAGGAAGGGAAAGTCTATCAGGAAACAACATCTTACATCTAACAAACACAATTTTACATACCATGGACTGTTATAAAACATTGAAAGAGCTACTTTCCTCCAACGAGTCTTTGAGTACAAAGCACTATGTCCCAAGTGACATTAGCAGATAAGACATATCGTATTCGGATCGGGTAAAAGCGTGTGGGGTTGGGATTTACATGTCGGTCACACGACTCGAATTTCAAAGGGTTTTTCACATGAATCTAAGGTTTTCTGAAATCAGAGTAGCTACGTGCATAAGTAAGTTTCAGTAAGGAAAATATCTATTGATGTTTTAGTGACTTTATGAATACCAAGAGATATTACATAAGACGTAAGTACAATGGGCGGTGCGACCGCAGGGATATAGGACTAGCCATATGCCAATCCGTCCGTATGTTTGCCCGTCTGTCGACATCCAAATATCCAAATATTGGAATTTATAAATTTAATATTAGTCTGATTTATTACATAACAACAAAGAAATCTTTGACCATACCGACCTATATCGAGCTGGATGCAGAAATTCAACATTGACCAATACATAATGTCAAGCGACAGAGAAAAATAAAGGTCTCCGTTCTTTATTCTATCTCTCCAGTCGAAAAATGCGGACACATAAATAAATTACGATTAAATCAACGTCAGGAAATTTATAATTTTCACGCAAATTTATTACACACAACGCATAAATAAATACAGTGTTTACACTCACTGAAAACCCATCTCAAAAACAACACAAAAATGCACTAGGAGTCCCGTACATTCATTCATAACACAATAAATATGATAAAAAGTATTATTGGGGTAGCAATGTGCCCGTTGGGACCTACGGTACCCGTAATATTGTTTTTACTTTTACCCTTTACGGGTGTAACTTTAAACGTATTGAAATGGTGTTTGATATAAAGATTTATTGGGTGTTGTGAATTCGCCAATATTTTTTTATGCAGAGGTAAAAATGGCGTAATTTTTTTTTTTTTTTTAAATCTATAATTGTACTCGATCGGATTCTACTGTTTAGTGATTAGAACCGTGTTCATTTGACGATAGTATCGAGTCGTGATCGAGTCGTTTCATATTTGTATGGGATTTGCGTAGTTCTCTGTCTGCACGATAGAGGCGCTGTTCTTTAAAACCTTTGGAAAAATGAGACGTCACGATCACATTCCGTTACTATCATCAAATAGACTCGCCCTACTCATCATCAGCCTATAGCAGTCCACTGCTGGACATAGGCCCAGGGAGCGCCATAGCGCCCTGTCTGCAGTTAAGCAGAGGTTGTATTATAGGTATTAGATAACTGATGATACAAAACATACATTATATTTTTTATAATGCATAGATAACGACCATAATAACAAATATCTGCAGATCGTACAAATATTGTCCCAAGGCGAATCGAGGAATCAAACCCGTAACGTCCTGCGTCGCAGACGAAAGTAGGGTGTTATTGGGCATTCTACTCCATTACATTCCGTTGAATGCCCAAAAACACGTCCTAGCACGTGTTCCTAGAGTTTTAATGCGTCAAAACTTACAACGCATGTGTTCAGGTAAACCCACGTGTCCTTAACATGTGCGTCTGCAACACACATCGCAGAAGCTAGGTGATAAACGCTATTGTCAAAACTTACAACACATGTGTTCAGGTAAACCAAAGTGTAGTCACTGTACTGTAGTAGGGTGTTGGTTTGAAGCTGGTAAACCAACGTTATTTCATTTTAATTATTCTGCGGGTACTATAAGTTTTTTATATGCAACTACATATATAAAGACTTTATTTCTCATTTACTTACCATTTGACTTTCAACACTCATTATATAATAAAGAGAAATGAAATTCGCTAAGCAACCGTATTCACTGGAAGTTGATAAAATTTGTGATGAAAATAAAAGTTCTTATTTGCGTCACGGTAACCTTTTACCAAATACCATCAGATGTTTAGTTTGTGGTCCATCAAACTGTGGGAAAACGAATCTTGTGATTGGTCTTCTTTTGCATGAAAATGGGGTTAGGTTTCAGAACGTTTATGTTTATTCAAAGACACTTCAACAACCTAAATATTTATTTTTAGAAAATGTTTTAAACAAAGTCTCTGGTGTTTTAATGAAGAAGTATGGTCAACATGATGATGTCTTGAGCCCGCAAGAAGCAAAACCGCAATCAGTCATAATCTTTGATGATGTTGCTTGTGAAAACCAAAATAATATCCGAGATTACTTTGCTATGGGTAGACATCGATTTATAGATTGTTTTTATTTAAATCAGACTTATAGTAAAATCCCAAAACAACTTATACGAGACAATGCAAATCTTATAATTCTTTTCAAACAAGATGATATTAACTTAAGACATGTTTACCAAGAACATGTGAATACTGATATGTCTTGGAACGAATTTCGTGATATGTGTAGCAAAGTTTGGAGTGATGCATACAGTTATTTAGTTATTAACAAGGACTGTGAAAAAAATAATGGATGTTATAGGAAAAAATTTGACACATTTGTTGTTTTTAATTAAATATTTTTCAATCATTATCCAATAAAAATCATTCAAAACAAAACATAGATAACACCTTTTTTATTTTTAATAACCACCACAGATTTTTATCTATAACATTAGTCTATCTATGTCAGACATAATTTGCTCGTTGGTGAGAACACACAGTGATTTTTAATTATTTAGTATTTTAGGATCTTGTTATTGACTAAAGGTGGGTGATAAGGATAATTATTAAAATGGAAACAGATCTCAAAACCCAAATAGTAAATGCTGTTGAAGCTGTAAAACGTAAAGTTCGTAAAATGCGAGATGTTGAAATTGATAACGATCAAATTTTAAAAAATGTATTTAAGCCTTTAACCGACCCTCTAAACCAATTAGCGAATTTAGATACAAAAATTGATATTGAATATCCTAACGTGAAAAACACCTTCGTTCATCATGCTCCTCAATCAGATATTGTTAAAAATATGTCTAATAAAGAATGCGAGGATGAATACGATATGAAAAATGAAGAAGATGAAATGGATGAATCTGATGATGAAGAAGTTGAAGATGAAGAAAATAAAAACAGTATAAGTGATGAGTCATTTAAAACACTTGAGTCTGAACCAAGCCCTCTTAAAAATATTTCATCATGGTCTCTTTCTTCTCATGTAAAGAATGAGATACCATTCGGAATTCGTAGTGAAAATGGAAAACTAAAAATGGGTTCATCTGATGTAAAATTAAATGAAAATTTTGTAATAGTCGGTAATCAAAAATATAAAAGAACTTTAGGTTTAGATGAATTGATTATGAAAAAGGTCCCTGATCTAACCTGTGTTAACCAAGATGATGTGCATAATTATAAACAAATACTTTTAGATACAAATGCACATCGTCGAGATAATGATCCATCAAAACCAATCAAAAGCAACAAAGGTTTAAAATACTTACGTGTTATAAAACCTCTATTTCAAGCAAAAGAACAAAGTAAAGTACAAGGAAAAGGTGTAGGTTTACCATTGCTAAAGAAATGGAAACCAAATGTTGATTACATATATTGGGATGATCCTAATGAATTGGTTGAAAGATTAAAATTATTAATTGCTTCTAGAGCAGCAGGAAATAGTGGGTTAAGTAATGAGATAATTTCTGTCATTGAAGAGTTGCGGGAAAGTGGAATTTTAAATTAGCTAAATAAATTCGATTTATATACTTAATATTTTCATTTAACATCCTTCCTTTGAATGAAGAAGATCTCTTCACGGACATGAATATCGATAAATTTGGTCATCATATACATAAAAGATTACGAGTTTCCGAAATAATTGATTTTCAAGATAGTGCATTATTGAAAAAAGACAGTGGTGAATATGATTTACAATCATCTACATTAAGAGGTGTTAAACGTCCACAGTTTGCAGATGAAGCAGTTAATAAAGATTATTTAGATGATGTTATTAAATCTTTAAAACAAGACATTAATGCTAAAATCATTCAAATTTTTAAGCATATAAATGAGCAGTTTGTTACTAAACAAGACATTGAAAAGAAACTATCAGAATCAGAAGAAAAAAAAGGTGTATAAGTAATCATAATGATCAAACAGCAAATTGTTAACGAAATTCATAAAGCCGCTAGAAAACATTTTAATAGACGTAGTGTTGTTTTAAAAGGAATTGATGACTTATGGCAAGCAGATTTAATTGATCTAAAAAGATTTAAAAAAATGAATCGTGGTTATACCTTTATACTTATAGTCATGGATTGTTTATCAAAATTTGCATGGACCGTACCTGTTAAAAATAAAACAATGTCAGAAATTGCGAATGCTTTTAACAGTATTATATCTACATCCCATAGACATCCAATAAATCTGCAAACTGATCATGGTAATGAGTTTTACAATAAGTTGTTTCAAAATATTGTTAACAAATACGGTATAAATCATTATTCATCTTACTCTATAATGAAGGCATCACTTGTTGAGAGGTTAATCAGAACTATAAAAAGTAAATTATTTAAACTTTTCAGTCTAAATGGTAATTATCAATGGGTAGGGAAACCTTTAAAATCTGTAACTGTTTCATATAATAATACTAAACATCGAATTACGAAATTCAAACCCAGTAATATTAATATTTCCAATGAGAAGCAAATATTAAAAAATATTAACAAAGCTTATAATGTTAAAACATTTAAATATGAAAAAAAGAAACTTAATGTAGGTGATGTTGTTAGAATTAGTAAATATAAAAGTATTTTTGAAAAAGGTTATACTCCTAATTGGTCAACAGAATTGTTTAAAATAAACAATATCAAAAATACTAAACCACTCACTTATGCAATTGAAGACTTGAAAAAGCAACCAATATTAGGTTCGTTTTATGGTTACGAACTTCAAAAAACCAAATATCCAGATACCTTTTTGATAGAAAAAATATTAAAAAGAAATGGGGCTAGACTATTTGTAAAATGGTTAGGTCATAGTGAGAAAGACAATAGTTGGATTGATAAAAAGGCATTAGTTTTTTAATTTATTACATTCACGAGCAAACTATGCAAGGAGGTGGACTTGTTAACAATATCATTAACCATTTACCGTTTGAACTACATTTACCTGGGTACAATTACTGTGGACCTGGAACCAAGCTACAAAAAAGGTTATTGAGAGGAGACAAAGGTATCAACAAATTAGATGAAGCTTGTAAGGTTCATGATATAGCTTACACTAATACTGATACCGAAAACCGTCGAAAAGCTGATTTAATTTTAATGAATATGGCTAAACAAAGACTTAAATCGAAAGATGTAGGTAGAGGTGAGAAAATAGCATCTTGGATTGTTAACAAAGCAATGAAAGCTAAAATAAACAGTGGATCAGGTATAAAGACTTTTAAAAATATAATATATAAAATACGAAATAAAATAAAAAAGAAAACTCCTAAAACTATACCGAGTATGATAAAAATGGCATATTCGGCAGCAAGAAAGTTAGTACCTAAACATAAAACTATAAAGGTACCCCGTGTTATTCCATTACCTAAAACCGGAGGAATACTACCTTTGATACCCATATTTGCAGGACTTTCTGCATTGGGTACTTTAGCTGGTGGCGCAGCAGGTATTGCAAAAACTATAAACGACTACAAGTCGTCCAAAGATAACCTGCATGAATCCGAACGTCACAATAAGACTATGGAATCTATAGCAATTGGGAAAGGATTACACATTAAACCATATAGAAAAGGCCGAGGTCTATTTATTAAAAGTTTAAAAAACTAAGTGTGAGGCTACCTAATCGTCCACTAACAAATGTTGATCTAGAAAAACATGCAAAGAGTTTACCATATTTTCGTGGTGTTTTTATGAAAGATCAACTACCAATAAAGCCGAATCGTGTTGAGTGTGGAATTGTTAATCTGGATGATTCAAATAATTCTGGAACACATTGGGTAGCCTATGTTAAAATAAATAATTATTGTGAATACTATGATAGTTTTGGAAACTTGAGACCTCCCATACAGATGATAAAATATTTCGACAAATGCTTGATATTTTACAACTATAAGAGAGATCAAAAGTTTAATTCTATAGTCTGCGGACATTTGTGTTTGAGATATTTACAAAATTTTTGGAATAAAATCAATAAAACATGATGTAGCACTTGTATTTATTCCATTATCATCATGTCTTTCACGGTATCTATATCAGGCAACACCTCAGTTTTATCATCTAATTTTTCCCCCCCTCTTCAACTTGAAAGTGCTTATGAATGTGCTTTATTATATTTATCCACATTTAATTCAATCCCAAATATTGATGACACAAACAATAAGTTTTATTACGGTGATAATGAAAAAATTGAAATACCAGAAGGTACATATGAACTACAAGATATAGCTGATTATTTAAAAAGCAGAATACAAAATGCTACTTTAATGCTGAAATCGAATAATAACACTCTGAAAACTTCAATATTTAGCACTAAAGATATAAACTTCAAAAGAAGTGGAAATCTAGGAAAACTGTTGGGGTTTAGAGAACAAATACTTAAAGCAAATAAATTACATGAATCTGCTCTCCCTATCAACATTCTATCTACAACCATCGTGAGGATTGAATGTGATATAGTGAGTGGATCATATATCAACGGTAAATCTAGTCATATTATTCACGAATTTGCTCCGAATATACCTCCTGGGTACAGAATAATAGAAATTCCAAAAAACGTTATATATTTCCCAATCAATCAAAAAAATATATTATCAATAAATATTCGATTGATTGATAATAATAATAAATTGGTTAATTTTCGAGGAGAAGAAATTCAACTTTACTTACACATCCGGAAAAAATGATTGATTACAATAAATATATGCCTGCTAACGTTGTACCCGTCATAACTAAAAGAGCAACCCACAAAGACACATCTTTAAAAACAAAAAAAAAGTTAACAAAAGAAAACAAAAAATTTCTTAAAAATATTGGTTTGTTAAAATGAATATACTAGATATCTTACATACACCAGCCTACGATAGCAGTATTGACGGCATAGAAGTACATTCATATAAACCATACGTCACCAGTTTTAATAGGAATGATGAAATTAGAATACCAATCAACCAACAAGATCTCTACGTATTACCATCTGCAAGTACTCTTTACTTAGAAGGAGTAGTGAAAGTAACTAAAAGGGATTTGGCAGAGAAGGTATCAAGTCTGGTATCAAGTATTCAACTTACTAATAACCCTTGGCTATTTCTATTTCAAGACATTCGTTATGAGCTTAACGGTATTGAAATCGATAAAGTAAAAAATGCAGGAATCACTACAACAATGAAATCATATCTTTCTATGAACGAAAGTGAATCTAAAATGTCTAAAGCATGGTGTTGGGATATTGATGGGACTAAAAATACACATGCTGGTAACTTTTCCGTCTCAATACCACTTTCCAATATACTTGGTTTTGCAGAAGATTATAAGAAAGTTATAATGAACTGTAAACATGAATTGATACTTTTGCGTAGTAATACTAATCATAATGCTTTAAAATTAAATACAAACGAAGTACTGGAAGATATTGAAATACAAAAAATAGTATGGCGTGTTCCACATGTTAAAGTGTCAGATAGAGAAAAAATTAATTTACTAAAGGTCTTAGAAAAAGATCGTCCTATACAGTTCGCATTTCGAAACTGGGATCTTTATGAATACCCATTGCTTCCTAAAACTACTAAGCATACTTGGTCGATTAAAACATCTTCACAGATTGAAAAACCAAGGTATGTTGTAATTGGCTTACAAACAAATAGAAAAAATAAGGGAGATAGTGATATGTCACGTTTCGACCATTGTAACCTTCGTAATGTTCGTGTGTACCTTAATTCAACATATTTTCCCTATGAGAACCTGAACGTTAATTTTTCACATAACCAATATGCTTTATTATATGAACAATATGCTAGATTTCAACAGTCTTATTACGGACGTAGAACCGAACCATTGCTGAGTTCAAAATATTTTGAAGAAATTGCACCATTATTTGTGATTGATTGTTCAAGACAAAACGATAATCTAAAATCTGGGGGTGTAGTTAGTGTTGTGGTAGAACTAGAAACCAACACTGAAATACCAGATCAAACCTCTGCTTATTGTCTTATTCTAAACGATTGTATCATAGAATACAAACCACTTAGTAATATTGTTAGAAAGATATCATGAATTCTAATATTATAGTAGTTGATGTACAAGGATTCAAAAATACGAAAAATGAGTTTATCATAAAAGAATTTGCTTACTGCACGTTTAATTATACCCAAGTATTTTTAATTAAACCACCTTACATGTTCTCTAAATTAAATAATGAAGAAAAGAAACTTGTTAAATGGGTTGAATATAATCAAGGATTTTATTGGAATCAAGGTCATATTGACTATAGAGAATTTAAACGTGTAATAAAACCTATCTTATCACATAAGCTTGTTATTGTAAAAGGGCTAGAAAAAACTATATGGGTAAAAGATCTATGTCAAGAATGTAACATAGTAAATGTTGAGATCAAAGGTTGTCCTAGCCTATATATGCTAAAAACAAAATATTATGTAAATAGTCATACTTATAATTGTTTTGTTCATAAGAAACAATGTGCATTATCAAATGCATTATGTGTTAAAAAGTGGTGTAATGATAATAGTGTTTTCTTGAATATACATGTTCTGAGCTAATACTACTTGATTTGTTATTTGCTACCTACCCTAACATTTCACGTGTCGGTGAGGATATAAAAATGCATGCATACACCTGCGATGCTAATTTGGGTTGGTAGGTATCCTATCACACTAATATCATAAAAGCAAAAGTTTGTATGGATGCTTGTTACTTCTTCACATCAAAACTACTGAACCGATCGGGTTGAAATTTTGCATACAGATAGTTCTATGCTTGGAATAAAACATGGCATACTTTTTATCTTATCTTTTTATTTGTGTAAACTAGTAATAAAAATAAAAGAAAATATTATTATAGATAGATGTTTTATTAAAATAGGTTTATGAACAAAGATAAATCACAATTTAAGAGTAAAGACAAATAAGAACGAAAAAAATATAAGATGATTTACAAGATTTCATCACAAATTTTTTTCGAAATTTTCCTTACTACAGCTTCTGTATGGTCCAAAATATCATCTATTACTTCAGTCACAACATATTGTGTATTCACAATGATGTTGTCATTACTTTCTTCTGGGTTCGATATGTCTATTATTTTTATTTGAATTAGTTTCTGTCCTCTCTTAGACTTTTTACTGATGATATGAGATCTACTCAAAATAGTTTTTTTTGAACATTCCCGTTTCTTCTTTACCTGTCTTTCGAGACAGTGTTGATTATTTGCTATCTCTGGGTAAAGCTCATCAAAGCCAACCAGAGGGTCTTGAGCACATTGAAAAAAATCATCAGGAGAAGAATCCATTACCTAAAATGAATGAAAAAATTATTTCATAGAAGTAAAAACCAAAAACCTTATTGAATCTCTAGTTTTATAGAAATGTAATAAAAGTAGGTCGTGTGAATGACCTGTGTTGAACTGTAACCACCTCATTCACAGAATAAATTAAGTAAGTATTACATTTTGCATATGACGCTCTATTATCTTGGTACCTAAAGACGTAAACCTACTCTACCTACCTATTTGATGCGGCTGGAATCAAATAACATGTTTTGAAGCCTATCTAAATATGTGTATGTTTTAAAGTTGGATCACGGACACACACACTAATGTTATAAATGATTAGATGGGTGAAAGGATAGATAGATATTTTATGGATTGACGATTGTTACTCTTTGTTTTTCTTACTAGTGAACGGATTGAGGTGAAATTTTTGTTTAAATATAGATCCTAGTAAACCTAGAATAACACATAGACTAAACATTTCCTGTACAAAACAACATTGAAACGTTATCAAAATAACGTGTGCAAAGCCGTAGGTAGAATCTGGTAAGAATAAAATAAAATACGTATAAAAAAATGTACATGTCTTTATTAAAATTATAATTACAAATTTATTAGTACATAAAAATTAAACTGAATAATACATTCTTCAACAACTTATACTATATATACAAATCTAACAATTTCATAGGTAGCATGACGAGTGAAGGTCCACCTGCAACGTAGGAGGTTGTGGGTTCGATTCCCACCTCGAGACAAATGTTTGTACGATCTATAATATTTGTTCAGGGTGTTCTGGGTGTTTTCTATGTATAATAAAAAAATCAACCTATTTAGTGTATTGCATTAAGTATATTCGTTATCTAGTACCTATAACACGAGCTCTGCTTAGCTTAGATCTATATTGTGCTGTGTGAATTATCCAACATCATTATTAAATTTTATTCCTAATGTATCTAGCTAACTAAACTTTAGGTATTTTTCTAACCATTAAAAATAGAAACATTGCCCCATGCTCTTGTTGCAACATTGCAAGTAGATATAGAACGCTTGTCATCATTATTTGATAAAGCAACTTTATTTATGCTTTGAGTAAATATCTCATGTTTTATGGACTTAAATAAGATATTTTTTTTACGGATGATTTTATTATTGAAAAGAACATTTTGGTAATCAGATAAATTCAAATTTTGCGTTACTCGTGATTGTATACCCTTAGCTTTTTTTATAGTAAATTCTTGGGTTTTAATACAATACAGTTTTGATCTCAAACCGACAAATTCTAAAATAATTTTACCACCCATTTCGTCTTTGAAAAGTCCTGGAATTTTTTTATTTTGTGGTGAGATCTGATAAACATTTTTAGCATTGTAACTACTGGTATCAAAATAATTCATAAAATCATTTTTTAGGTCTAGATAAAAGTCATCAGTGGATAAAAGGTAAATAAAAGAATCGGTATCCGTGTAACATAGTGTTACACGATTTTTATAATACGGTTTTATAACATTATAATGAAAATTGTACATGTGAGCTTTCGAAAGTTCTAACACGGTAAAACCTATATAAATTGGTTTATCTAATGTCAAACTGTTTGGTTTCATTTGGATTGCAACCAAGTTTTCACTAAAAATCGAAACACTGTGGAAATAAGGGTCGGCAATCAGTCTCTCTGCGTATTGCGATTTTTTAGTTTTGTTGGTGTTATCATACCACTGATTAACTAATCGAACATTTACCCTTTTTTCTGTATTTTCTAACGTTTTTCCGAACACACTGTTATTTAAAAGCTTAAAAAAATCTTGTTCAAAGGTATTATTGGCTTTCTTTCGTAAATCGGTATTAAGATCAATATATTTTTTTAAGTAAGGTTCTTGTCTAAACGTTATGACTCTATGAATTTTACGCAAAATTAAACCATGTTCTAAGCATTTCTTCAAATAAACATAATGAATAACATAGTTATACTTGTTATATAAGTTAGGTATAAGTTTGTTGGTTTTTCCTCCAGGTGGGACGCATTTTTCAGGACAGAATGGGAGGTCATTGTGTTCTGAGTGAAGATTTTTAGGGTATAACAAATCGACTTCCAAAATATAACCCCATGTAGAAGTGTCTATTGTATTACATATGTCCAATTTATTAATTTCATCTGAACTTAAGAATCTGAAGTCTGAAAAAGGTAAATATTGACACATACTAAACCCATAAAGATTATTACAATCAAGATAAACAATGTGTTTTTCGGGTTGAGAATCATCGTACGAATCCATGTACTTATGATTCGCTTTAGCATGACGGTGCGAACACATGCATAAACCTCCTCGAATACCCGACTGTATCATTTTTACTATTTCTAGATCACTCACGAGCTCGAGTTGAATTTTAGTTATTAATAACATTGCATCAAATGATAAACTGTAAGGCAGTTATATAGAATGCTGGGTCTAGCTTATAATGTTTTTTACATGTAACTCTGAATTTTTCAAATATATCTGCTAATAAAAGAACATCAGTTTTCAAATATAAATCAGTGTATTCGCCTAAATTACCTATACCGAATTTTTCCCAAACTGATTGCGCATGGTGATAGTCATAATCAGATACACTTTCATTAGTTAAGATATTGTGAAAGCATTCTTTAGAAGGAAGCATAGTTTCTTGATATCGTGTCCAATTCGTTATGTAGTTATAAGGATAAACTCCTTTTCGCGTCAATAAATTAAATTCATCTACTCTAGGGAAATGTTTCTTCATTAATTTAAAATCGATTGTGTTCATAGTTCGTGCAAGATGATCTAAACTTCCTGCCATGAAATTAAAAGAATCGAGAAATCGTAATTGGATGAAGTCGTGGTCATTTATGGGTACAAATTTTGTAAATGATGTATATTTTTCCTTAGTTTTCGGAATCACATCAATTTTTCCTACACGTTCCCCCAGTTCTTTAATAAATAAATGACAATCATAACCAGACAAATTGTGGAAAAATATAGGAATAAAATTTGGTACTTTGTATAATAAATTACAGTATCGATGTGCTGCACCCCTATAACATCCTGTCAAATGACAATGATCTCTTACTTTATTTTTACATAACAAATTAGAGCATATATGACAGTGACTAGCATTTTTAAAATCAATGGCATTGCTCTCCGTAAAAATCATTGGTTTATTTTGGTTTAGTAAATTGTATATTTCTTTGGCATCCTTAAATAGCATGTCAATAAAATGTGAAACACAATCTTTTCCGCGATATATTCTAAATCTATCGTAACTTATACCTTCCGATGATACGATTTTATAACAATAACCAGCAGGCACATGTCGAGTTAATAATTGGGTCGAGCTTGTGCTAGCACATTTTACATGATCGTTCTGAATAGGTTCTAATAATGTTTCGAAATCTGCATAAATTACGAATGGCATATCCTGTTTCCGTTTATAATTAACGAACTGAATTACAGATCCTTTTTCTGGTAAAATAGTAGCAACACCCCCACATGAATGACTATTCAATTTTTGTACATCTGGAAAAAATTGTAAACATGTTTCACAAAAATATAGTCTACTATGGTGTTTACTAATTTGGCTTCTTACTAAGCGCGGTAAATCTTTTATTAAACAATAATGTGTTGTTTTATCATTTTCAATGAACAACAAGTTAATATGCTTCGCATTGCTATCCCTACACTCTGATTTATATAGAGGACCGATTATTGTTTTACCATTTGTCCCATACACGTTTATACTCAAAAGAGGATTATTTTTTTCAAAAGTTGATATGTCTGAAAAATTCATTGGAAACGAAACTTCAGATATATCCAAAACATGTTGGAAATGAGGATATGATGAAACTCGCTCAGGGTGTTGAGAAGTTGGGTACAAAACTGCTGTTATACACCAAACAAAACAATAATTATCTTTATTCTGAATGTTTAGACAAGCCTTCTTTTTTGTAATATGAAGCGGTAATTTTATATAACTAGACCCGCTAAGAGGTTGATACCTGTTTATGTTTATTTCCAAGTATGAATTATCTAGAAAGGTCCAACCGCTATCCCTCTCTTCGAACTCTTCAATTTTATTCGTTAAAATACTAGAAACTTGACCGTAAATAGAAGGAAAATCATAATTGAAATGTAATATGAAGTTTTTGGTGGAAAAAGATTTCATTTCCTCTCCATCATTTTTAAACGTAAGGAATGTAGAAAATAATTCAAAATTAACTTTAACAGCAGTAAATTTAAATAAAGATCGATTTATCAACGATTTAACTGCATCGTGCACGTTATTTAAGAAATATAATGCTGAACTATGAACCTCATCATTTTTAGCAAGAATCCTATAGCTTGCCACTCGACCTTTAAAAGCTGATTTTATTATTTCTATGTTATCAGACAACGGAGTAGTGCTTCTATTCTTATGGAAATTAGACCTAAGATGACCTACCCACGCTCTACTTTCTATTTGTTTATTGCAAATAGAGCAAAAAGGCATTTTAGTTAAAGTTTATAATACAACAACCAAGTAGTTAAACTTAATTACAAAATAATTTAGCAAGGTAACACAGGACTTATAAATAACGAACCTCGAAAATTTTAATACCCTACCTAACTAATAAATTAAAATTAATTATAAACTGAAGACTCACTTTGACTACAAAGACCAACGCAGCAGACAGTTTCCTTTAATTGGATTTAGCTGAAAAAGAAAATATAATGTTTTCATGATTGTTTTAAAAAAATCAATCAAATATTATATAGCAGTGGGAGCACGTCAAAGGTTATATGAAAAAATCTAAAAAGAAAGATAGAGTAGGTTAACCTGAAAAAACATAATAACACAGATATTATAAATGTTAGTATCTATACTTACTTTGATTCAGCACCCCTCCAAAAACCAGTACAACAGACAGTTTTGTTAAGGAAATTCTTCGAATGTCATCAAATGGGTACTTAGAGATGTGTGATTGGCAGCCGAGTTTGGAAATGACTTTTTCCAGATTCAAGCACAGCAACTATAACAATAAATAAAAAATATTAAATATAAACCTCTACAACATTTTTTATCATAGTAAATTGTTTCATTATTGACCTAATCAAAAATCACTATAACACTTACCAAAATCACTTTACTTCCTTTTTAAACTCGCAATTCAAATATAATATAGTGTGTAGGTATGTGTCCAGATTCCTTGTTCTATGAATCAGCTGTAAAAACGAAAATAGTATAAATGTGTGAATATAATGCTGAACAATTCACACAGCATCATCTAGAATCAAGCTAAGCAGAACTTGTGTATGAGTGATATGAAATACTTATTACAATATCTAAATAATATTAATTAATAAATATGCTATAGAATATACCTAGAACACCAGGGGGTAAATATTTACACACATTTGTTTCGAGGTGGGAATCGAACCCACAACCCTCTACATCGGACCTTTGTCCCACCAGACCACAACGGTCGTCACTGACTTGAAATCGTAAAAATTAAACATATAGGTAGGTACTTGTTTGATTTAAGATTTAACTTACCACTTTTTGTTTGATTATACGAGAGTATTTTACACAATCACTGAAGCTTATGGAAATCAACTTCACATCGAATAAATTTACTTTTAATTCAACTTGGTGCTTGCAATTGTATTAAGAGATGAGGGAATACTGAGACTTCTATTTTTTGTGTGTGTCGTAAGTTAACTAGTTACAAATAATACATATGGATATGACATAGTGAACCTTAAATCAATTACTTAAGATTTTAATTAACCTGACACTTGAAACACGAAATTGAATTATTTTACACATTAGCAGGTTTTCGTTAAATTAGGCTAATGATGACATGACTAGAACGTGTAACGTTGCTGATTCAAAAATGTAAGCTAGTTACCTACGATATAAATTAATGCTTGTGTTCCACCAACATCCAAGCATGCATTTTATTGATTAGGAAGTATAGCTTTGATCAAAAATATTTAAAGCAATGCTAGTAGTGAGCTACCGGCTTAAGTTGAACGAACCTTCTTTTTGATTACTTACTAAATTATATTTCAATATTTAATACAGCGTAAGTATCTTTGTTTTCGATTTAGGGTTTATGTTTTAATGTCGATTAGATTCAATTTATGAAATAAATTATTTTTGCTGATGTGTTTCGTGTTCGTGTATATAACATGGTATTTTCGACAATCAAATCATAGAAGCACAAACCAAGTGAAGAGACAACATTGGGAAAAGGAAACCACCGAGGAGAAGATCGAGAAATCCAGCCAGCCAGCATCCAGTACCGGCCCCAGTACCAGCGCCACCAAGCCAGCTCCAGCTCTGCATCCAGCCTTGCTGCACCAGCCCTGCCCTGCTGCACCAATCCAGTACCAACGTTGCATCCTACACCAGCCCTGCTGTACCTGATCTGGCTCTACAATCTGCACCAACCTTGCTGTACCAGCGCCACCAAGCCAGCTCCAACCGGTACCAGCCTTGATGTACCTGACCTGCTACACCAGCACTGCCGTATAAATCCAGTACCGGCTCTGCATCCTACACCACCCTGCTGTATCAATCCAGTACCAGCTCTGTTGAACCAGTCCTCCTGCACCAACGCGAAGTGCTCTACATCAAACCACGCCAACGCAGTTGGAGCTAACCTCACTGGTGCTGTTCAGCAACAATCTGCTCAGCTATTGGTTGGAGCCGATCATCACACGCTGCATAGATCTTCACTTCAAAATAAAGTGTAGCAACAAACAAATCATGTAAGTTAAACTTAATGTAAATCGGTTTAATTTGTATGAAAGATTAATATGTTTTCTACATTCACCAAGGAAAAAGTTAATCTTTATTCTAAAACCTTTCTTTTTTATTTCAGGTCGGATAGTGAAATGGATTTCGATTACGTCCAACTCAAAAGCGGCAAGAAAGACTCGAGACGTTCACATGGTGATGAGAAAATTGTACGCAGTACTTCACCATCACCAGTTAAAACACCGAAGTAAGTTTTACTACTAATATGTTTTCAGATTTTAATCTGCCTCCATACATACCTTAAACACGTGTTTGAAGCATGTGTTTAGTTATGTGTATATTATTTTAATCTTTACTTAATAAATCATATTTGTTGCAGAAAAATAAAATCTCAATCATCTACCCCATCCACCTCGAAGTTGTTATGTGACAATATATTCGAGCTAAATCATAGGGGTGCCCATCAAGATGAGCCGAACGAGTCAAGAGGAATAACTTCTACCTTCGTGCTTCGAATTGCAAACGGCAATGAACGACGAGTGGCGGAGTTACAAGGTGAATATGTAGTGGATCTGAAGGTCTATCGCACATCAGACATCAAGGAGCTGGACTCGCTCGAAGCTTGGAAAAAGGCGCTTGTTCGCATAAAACTCCAAACATCACAAAATAGTGATCAATGGAAATCGCTCCAACGCTTAATCAAGCATGCCGATGAAGCCTTTGAAGAAGAGCCTAGGTTTTATAAGGATAAGAAATAGAATACGATATGTAATGGTATGATAAAACAGATAAAGACTTAAAAATACATCAAATTTTATTTTCACATCCTCACAGGTATTATACACACATGCATAGATCATTGAAGTAGGTAAGTAGGTAGGTATCTAGGTAAGTAAAGTTTATCTTCACAGGTTCCGATATATTTCGATTACATTGCCTTACGATATTTAGTGAGCAAAAGCTTATGAAAACGGTGGTTTGTGTCATAGGAGTACGTGGGTGTACCTGAACATGTGCGTTGAAAACAATGTAGGTAGGTACATAAGTGTTTGTATATCCTGTTCACTACCTAGCCTCTGCGATGCGAGCTGGTAGGAACACGTTGGTTTACCTGAACGCATGCGTTGTAAGTTTTGACAATAGCGTTCATCACCTAGCTTCTGCGATGTGTGTTGCAGACGCACGTGTTAAGGACACGTTGGTTTACCTGAACACATGCGTTGTAAGTTTTGACAATAGCGTTCATCACCTAGCTTCTGCGATGCGTGTTGCAGACGCACGTGTTAAGGACACGTTGGTTTACCTGAACACATGCGTTGTAAGTTTTGACAATAGCGTTCATCAACTAGCTTCTGCGATGTGTGTTGCAGACGCACATGTTAAGGACACGTGGGTTTACCTGAACACATGCGTTGTAAGTTTTGACGCATTAAAACTCTAGGAACACGTGCTAGGACGTGTTTTTGGGCATTCAACGGAATGTAATGGAGTAGAATGCCCAATAACACCCTACTGACGAACCTTCACCCACCACGTCACAGAGTTTTTCAAACACAATACACTGCCTACCATAAAACCACACTAAACTTAACATAATACCTAGAATATTTTCTACATCACAATATAACAATGAAAACACGAATAAACAAAACCTTGTTAATTGTTTTATCCGTTTATCCGTCTTGTAAGCGTCCCCTTAGACTTGGCTTAATTAATTTGACATGGGTCTGACTTACGCTTTACTTAGTTACCTGGAGATTGGTTAGTATGATGCCGGTTTAGACAGATTTCTTTGGCAATTTGGCCTATTTTATTTAAACCTTTAAATTTTTTCACGTCAAGTTTTTCCGAAGTTTTTACTCAAAGGATTTTTATCTTATTTTGACTTAAACCTACGACGTAAAAGCTTGGCAAACGGATTGGTAATCGCGGCGAGGGTGTTAAAATACACGCAAGCTAGCTTTTTCTCGTGTCTCCATTAGTGGGCTCATACGACATCTAGTCTAAGTTAGAGAGGTCAATTCTTACGCTGCAACCACCACAGCCTAGCATTTTTATACCAAAGCTTACACTGCTAGCTTTTTCTCGTGTCTCCATTAGTGGGCTCATACGACATCTAGTCTAAGTTAGAGAGGTCAATTCTTACGCTGCAACCACCACAGCCTAGCATTTTTATACCAAAGCTTACACTAGAATTTGCCTCATCATGAGAGGCCTGATAAGTGCCGTATTGGCTTTTATATCATGGGGATTATGCCCATAATCTGGGGATTATGGGCATTACCCCCATTATGCCCAGCGTGGGCGCTGGGCATGCGGGTTGGGGATCGTAGTTTGGTGGTAAATTGTTGTGCAGTAGGCGAGCAAACACAAACGCTACAAATCAATATCCAAAACCAACACCAATTTCAAATCATGTCGCCCCTGGTGAGCCAATAAAACTCCGTTTACCGAAGCTAATTTTTCAGGCAAACAAACCTGTAATATTTACGCCAATTGTGAGGCAATATCGTCGGAAATTGTGAGGCAATATTGTCGGCAATTTTGAGGCAATATCGTCGCCAATAGTGAGGCAATAACACGGTAAACGTCCCCGAAGCCCGCTGCTTATTTACTTATTGTAAACTCACATGACAGGTGCCTTAATGGGCGGAATGACATGGCGTGAGCTTGGCAAAGATAAGTTGACGCAGATCAGATGAATATACCCTATTAAGAACTACAGACCGAATGTAGATGACCTACCTTGTGTCCTTCTGTTGTTTTCGATAATTATCTGATGTTTTTCGGATTGTGTGTTTGTAGATTGCACTGATTTAAGGATAGGCTCCCGCAATTTATGACATCCACCATAAACCTGAATGATTTATTTGCTTACTGTTGTCTAATTTTGTAGGGATGATTAAATAATTTGAAATGACCTGTGCTGTACCGTATTCATTGGTGCCCTGCGACGTCCTACGTACGTTCGTTGGTGCCTTCCTCTTCAGCACATTATATGCCTGGTGATGAATGTGAGTTTTCCAATCAAAATGGCTTTGCGACAATGACTGCGCTCAGTAGGTGTATTGGTGTTAAAACCAATATTATAAAAATAAGAACGCCATAAATAATAACTTCTTACGCCTCGACCGCAACATAGGTTTAAAAAAGAACAAGCATCTCATTTTGTAGGCACAATAAAACATCATCGTCTCAGAGAAAGAGGCACATCTGCACTCTTACTCTGTGCCTGAACAGTGAACGGTACCTCCTGGGAAATCGAGTGTTGCGCTAGTTACTGGTGCCGGGTGCGGCTTCTCTGCTTACTAATTAATTAATTATATTGATCGACTATATTATTATGAGTTTTGCAAGTTATGGATTACTTGCCAAAGTATGTAGTCTTCTATATAATCACATTAATGTTTTTTATCATTTAATTAAGTATATTATAAGATACTACAATTGTAAATATTGTTCATGAATTCCTCTATCATCTATCAATATATGGCTCAA
Source organism: Eupithecia dodoneata (assembly GCA_947044415.1). Taxonomy (NCBI): domain Eukaryota; kingdom Metazoa; phylum Arthropoda; class Insecta; order Lepidoptera; family Geometridae; genus Eupithecia; species Eupithecia dodoneata. The sequence goes on from OX345665.1 coordinate 8,469,116, forward strand.
TGAGTTGGTGGTTTTCATGGTTTTAAGTAATTTGGCGACTGCCAAAATGTAGTCCTCCTGTCCTCAAATGTATAAAAAAAGCAGTTTTGAACTTATATTGCATTTATCAGTTATATTTTTATTTAAATTTTGATAGACTATACGTAAGCTGTGTTTTATCAGACAAGAAAGATTACACTTAAAATTTGCCTTGTTTTTATTAAAAACTTTTAGATTTAACGATCAGAATTTATTAAGAGTGTAGGTAACTATACTCTCAACTGTTGAAATGGTATTTTTCTAAGTTTAAACGCACAAGTTCTAATATAGAAACATTGGAATAAGTTATATTATATTAGAGTGACGTTTTTATTTATTCTTCTTGAGAAATAATTTCTTTACACCGAATTAGAAAGAACCAGCGAATTTCCTAAGTTGCTAACTACTAAATAATGCTGGACGATTCATATAGCATCAATTAGCCACAAGTTAATCAGAGTTTGTATTATAGGTACTAGATAACCGAGTGCTAAAAAACGGTTAGTTGTTTTATACCTATAGCTTGATAAGCAATGCACTCGCAACAAAATTCCAAACTACAAAATAAATTCAAAGTGGCTTTTACTTGAAAACTAACACCAGATCGGTAAGTGGCAACAATAGCGACAGTTACCCTATCTCTACAAACTGATAATGGACCGTGAAGTCTCTAGGCGCTGTCTGTCTGACTGTACGGACTTGCCTAGGTGACGCTGTCTGACCTGGGGGTTGGGTTTTGTCTCGAACCAATACAAATTAACTACATATTTATTGTGGTATTACTACAGAATAAGCATGACGAATGATTATGAGGACCTATTCTGAAATATTTTTCAACATCTACTGAAATCATAATTCTACTATAATATTATAAAAGCCAAAGTTTTATGTATGGATGTTGTTTACACTTTCACGCAAAAAGTACTGAAGGGATCGGGCTGAAATTTTGCATACAGGTAGTTTCAGGCCTAGAATAATATATAATAATAAGTAAATGGCAAAAAGTATTTTAATTTTTAAACTTTAAAAAGTTCTACGTCATATGCTACGGTGCTACGAAAACGCTACGACGTATTATAATAGTTTTATTTTGTTGTTGTTTCTAAAGAAGATTTTAAGGTTATTTCCATCGCATGGGAACTGATTTATGGGATAAAATGTAGCAATGTTTTATCCTAGATCTTGAAACTATCTGTATGCAAAACTTCAGCTTGATCCGTTTAGTGAAGAACTAACAAACATCCATCCATCTTCCATTGTGTTCATCCAGTGTATTCATGTCTGCTTACCATGGGGCTAGATAATGCTGTGTGAATTGTCCAGCATTTTTTTTTTTTTTTTATTTAATTGTGTATTAAATTATTTTCTTTTCTTTCCATCTAAACATCCAAACTTTTTTATAATATTAATGTGATTTTTATAGAAGAACTCTGTTTATATCCAAATACAATAACAATCTAATGAAATATTATATTTTTTAATTATTTCGATGAAATAAATAATACAGTAGAACGAGTTTGAAAGTAAGCAGAGCTCGTGTGAAATATACTTACACTATATGAAAACAAAAACATTTTTGTACTTGTAGTCCCCTAATAATAGTTCGTAATTGAATCTGGGGAGGCCTGAGTCCAGCGGTGGACTGCCACTAGTCACAGCCCGGAACCTAAACCAAATGGATATCAAAAATGAGATCAACATTATATCAGGTCATCTTTACCAATGTAAAGATGACATTGGTGTCTTGATGCTATATCATCAAGACACTAAGGAAATGTCTTGATTCTATTGGAAAAGACAAAATCAAATCATGGTAAATATCCCGTTTTAAATGACTTAAGGTATGTTTAAAGTTCCCTATTAAGAGTTCTGTAAACAATTAGGTAGGTAGGTAATCCCTTTTAAGAGTTTTGTTGTAAGTTCTTGATCCTTATCTAAACTAATAAACGTCTAAATAATTCTGAAATGTTATCTTAATTCACTTGAATTTTATCTCATTCCAAGACTCTAGATTTCCTCTGCAACCGAATCTAAGATTAAATTCGTGAGGTCTCGCAATAAAAGTCTTGCAATATAAACATTTGCAGATAACGGCGCTGAATGCGCCCTGACGGACATAACCAGGGGAGTATCTTTCCGCATATAGTATAGTTCCGCACACGTTTAGTTTGCAATATTTGTGCGGTTCCGTGCAAATGGAAAAACGGTGACGGTAGAGTAGTGAGACAACAGATAATCTACGTTTAAATAAATAAATAATGCTGGACAATCCACATATCCATCTAGCCCCATGCTAAGTAGAGCTGTTGTTATAGGTTTAAGGTTATTTATTCTCAAAAAAAGACACAGTCGCTTTGTTATGGGTACTAGAGGATTGATGTACATAATACAATACATAACACTGATATAGATATATTTAATTAAACATATATGTACGAGTATATGTATAATAAAAACGCTCGAGGTACATCTTCCATCATGGCCTGTTGCAGCGTTGGATCGCGAGGAGTGGAAGAAGAAAAGGGAGGCCTTTGCCCAGCAGTGGGACAATAATGGCTTAAAATAAATAAATTAAATAAATATACGAGTATAACGACCAGAACTTTATTATACTGGTGGTGTATTATACTGGTCTAAAATTCAAGATTAACTGTTATATGATAAGCTAGTTTAAAAACAAAATAAAATTACAGTTATGGATTAAAGCAGTTGTTTTTTATGTTGTAAAAGTAATTTTTTCCTGTTTACATTCTGTCTAAAATCTAATCACTCCCTATCTTTAAAATAACTGCTGTGTTTTCTATCTATCTAAAGCTACTCTACAGTAAAGGGGGTATCGGAAACGCTGATGTGTGTAAGTCGACGGGAATTAGACGTTACGACGGCAGGGAATTGCCGGCGGACTTCCGACGTCATAGGTATATTAGCTGGCAAATGGGTTTGTTTTGCCGGTGTTACCTTTGTGGTTTTGAATGCAAAACATAGGAAGAAATCTCTTTTATAATTACAGAGATGGGGGGGGGGGTTGACGGCCCGCGACCATAGGACGTAGGACGTAACTATAAAAATTAGCGCTTGAATGGTTATCCCAGGCTAATTCAAATAACTTTGACTTTTAATTTTAACTTTCTTTGTTAATTAATGGTCATTAAAACTCAAAACAGCAAAGTAATAAAAATGTTTGCGTATTCTCTGAACTTCTTTATTATGTTACCTGTAGCGATTCTGGTCATTTTAAACCCGACTAGCGTAACAAAGGTAACATCATCAACATAAACAGGGATGTGCTAATGTGCGAATGTGCGAATTACCCGGACGTGACGTCACGATTAACACGTGACTGCCCGCCTAATCACCGTGCGGGGTTATGGGGTATAGCTATATAGCTATAGCCCAGATCCTCGCCGCGGCTATAGCTGCTATATAAGCTTATATTCAGACTGTGCTGCCGCGCGTCATTAAAAAAATAAAACAGGGCCAGGCATTTACTTTAATCATCATTATATATTATATGATTTTTTCTACGGGGTTTTTCAATATGTATACTTAATTTATTTCGAGATACAAACGAACACGTGTTAGTAACGTGGCCCATTAATATTTATAGTCATGTAGCTCTGTATTTAGCAACAAAGTTCGTGAATAGATATTAGAGTAATTTTTCAAATTCCCTGTTTGTCTACACGACCTATCTTTTTTTATTGAATAGTGGTATTCAGTTTACAAATAAATAGTATTCCAAATGGTATTTATTCTGTATTACAAAATTAAAAGCAAAGCGCAAACAAATATAAGTTTAAAAAGTTACGCAATAGTGCCTTTTATATAAGAATGAATCGTAGATTCGTATCTAATATATCCGACAGAGAACCAAAGTTATCGAAATAGCTCTAAGAATTAGCAAGGTAAAGTGGCAGTGGGCCGGCCATATCTCGCGAAGAACCGACAGCCGCTGGGGCAAACGTGTTCTTGAGTGGAGACCACGACTCGGTAAACGTAGAGTAGGACGCCCTCCGACCAAGTGGGATGACGACCTGCGAAAGACTGTCCAGCAGTGGACTATCATAGGCTGATGATGATGATGATGAATCGTAGACTGAAAATTTACGGTAACAATCCATTTTTTACCACATTAAAAAATACTTAGAATTTTCATCATATTTATGTCAAATTCATTGTCTTGGTAAGGCTAACTTCACTTTCAACATTGGTACCACTTACAGCTAACTTCAGAGCAACCACCGTAAATCTACGTGACTCTACCTACCGTACTAATCACGTGACACGTTTCACGTCACAAATTGACACGCTGTATGGTGTTCAATTTGACGGTATAATTGAGATAACTAGATCATTGTTAACGCTGTCGTGATTAAAGCAACATTTGCTTTGGCTTGTGTCAATTCTGTCTACAGCACTCGTATATCTATCTTTGACGACCGATGTGGCGCGGTGGGCGAAGGTCCGCCTGCGACGCAGGAGGTTGCGGGTTCGTTTCCCGCCTCGGAACAAATGTGTGTACGATCTGCAGATATTTGTTTCGGGTGTTCTGGTCGTTTTCTATGTATAATAAAAAATATCTATCTATGTAATGTATTGTATTATGTACATATATCAGTTATCTAGTACCCATAACACAAGCTCTGCTTACCATGAGGCTAGATAATGCTGTGTGAATTGTCCAGCATTATTTTTATTTTTTTATCTATGTGTGGAGTTCGGAACAACTCGCAAGAGATTCAACTTCACACTTATGAAATGTGAAAGTTTGGATATATGTATTTTTGTTATTTCTTCAAACTATGTAAAACTACTGAACGGATCGTGCTGAAATGTTGCTTGGATATACATAGGTAGCTAGAGCTACTTTTTATACCATACTAGATGAACCCGTGTTTTTTGTTCTTTTAAACCACCCGTGTAAGAATAAACAAAATAAAAAAAAAACAAATCGGTCAAGCCGTTTTTGAGTTTAAGCGAAACTAATAAACAGCAATTGATACAGACATTGTTCCGAATATTCATCAGCCTATTTTCGAGGCATAAAGCTCAAAAAATAAAATGTATTTATTTCGAACAACGATATAAATTAAACTACATATTATTCTTATTCTCATAAAACTTTTCGAGAAACTAAAAACTCTCGAAAACTTTATACCCAATCAATTTTTTTTCCAAAACTATTAGTAAAAGACTAAAAAACCTAGTAGTTCAAAGTTTTAAATACGCTCGCTCTATCACCGAACCTCGACCCAGCCTACAAAGCCTACCTATATGGACCTAAAATCAAATGAATTATCTAACACCAAATGGTGATATATATAATTCATTTTATGTTACACATTTGTGATTGTGCATTAAGCATTTCAATAATGGAGGTCTGTCCGGCTGTCCGTCCTGCGACAAATTACTGGCTTACAGCCTGCGACCACATCGGACCACAGACACTAGTTTATCATTAGACTTAATATAGACTTTGAATATTCTGTGTATGGGAACTAGCTTTTGCGAGCGGCTTCGCTCGTATGGCCATCAAACTGTTCCTTTTTTTTAAAAGATTTTAGGGTTTTGTGGCTTAGCGAACGGCAAACAATTCACCTAATTATTCTTTAGATTATTCCTTTGATAAAAGATTCTACAGATAGACGGACGCGTATCAAAAGTATCAAGGTTGCAAACCATTCTATCAATCTCTCCATGCAAATCTCACACCGCACGCACTATCTAGAGGTTTTTTTTTCATCTATGGACGATTCTGCGACGATGTAGATATTCAACATATAGTGAATCCTTCCAGAAATATCAACCCACTCTCGATAACAATGTAGGGTCTAGATTTGCTCGGCAATGATTTTAATTGACAACAGCGCTCATCTAAATTGACAGGGGTTACGGCAATTAGGGCCGGGCAGGGCATCGGTCAAGCTAGGGTTAGGGCTAGGGCACGGTGGGGTTAGTGCATATTTGTGGTTAATTGTGTTTATCTACTGAGATCATTAAACATTCAATAACGAATGCAAAACTGGGACCTGTTTAAATAGGCAGTTTTGCGTTCTGAGAATAATTTTTCGCATTTCGAACGAAGTTGATTTTAAATTTAAACTTAGCTTTGTCTCGGGCTTTGTAAGGGTCTCTTATACTTTATTCTTCAATACTTTAGTACTCCATTCTGTCATACGTCGTCATTCATATAGCTGGTCAAACATTTTGGTTACTTCATAGTCGTGCATGTACCAAACAGCAAATAAGAGAATGAACGGAGTATATATATGTAGTGTGATGTAACCTCGAAAATTAAAGTTCAATCCTAGCTTATTCAGCTTATAGGTTATTGTTACCTTACAATTAAAGTAATTGGTTTCCTAGTATTTGAACAGAGCAAACCGCAATAGGAATCTTTGCGTTTTAAAAACATCAAAACATTCATTTCAGTCATTTCAGTAAGCTGTCTATAGCCGAAGTTGAACTTTAGTAAAATCATTCTTCGAGCTATTAAAAAAACGAGATCCATAATGGGGTAGGTATTTTATTCTCAAGCTACCAGAAAAACCTGTCCCATCTACCCTACCAATCTTTGATGGTCTAAATCACTAGGGTGCAGTATAAAAGCTCGAGTAATTAACACGACGACGAATATTTCACGGACCGACAAAACGAGAATTTTAATACGCAAATGAAATAATTCCTCAGATTGATGACGCGGATTTTTCGCGCCATTTTTCCCGCTTGTTTTTTCCTGTCCGCCATTTTAACGATTGGTGTTTAGGGTTCGACAGACGAAAGTGAAAAAAAAACAGAAAAAAAGAAAGTGATATTTGAACTCATTTGAAAGCTTTTTTTTCTGCTTCGTCGAAGGCAAGTACCTACCCAAGTACCGATTTCCGAATCTGAGTTATTTGCATGCCGTCTTGTTCTTTTTTCAGCAAGAGAAACAAACTCAGTTTCGATCATGGTATTAGAGAAGCTCGCGTAGGCGTTTTAGACACAGATATAGACATGTCATTTATGTTGTATGTTTTCGCTACTTTTATCTCCACAAACGCTGTCCATCTTTTTATCTTTGCTGGGCGGATAGGTTTCCCATAAAAAACGTATATGCACTAGAATAGAATAAAAAAATAATGCTGTGTGACACATAATCATCTAGCCCCAAGCTAAGCAGAGTTTATCTAGTAACATAAGTTATGGGTACTAGATAACTGATATACATAATATTATACATACAAAGATCGTTTTTATACATAAATAACGACCAAAACATGCAGAAAAAATATCTGCAGATCACCAATATCCCGAGACGGGAATCGAACCATCAATCTCTTGCTTCGCAGGTGGACCTTCGCCCACCGCGCAGTCGTCACGATTATGTTTTTGACAGGTACTTACCTAGTCAGTTATTAATTTATCAACCTTGGTTTCCTTTTCAGATTGCAGTCAGTCAACAAACCAAAAAAAATCAACCGGAACCCTTCTCCGCTTATGAGATTTGCGCTTGACACGGCTTGTTTTTGTATGACTTTCCGAGCGTTTTTTCACCGGATTGAATTTTTAATTATGCTTTATGGCGCAATTCGCAATTTATTTGATTAACTGCGATTAGAATAGGTATCGCGAAAGCATTTTACCGACTCCCAAGAATATTTTGGAACGTTTATAAGAACGGTTATATTTTATGACTTGGAACTATTGACTAAATGTGATACTGTGCTCTTAGACCTTTATTAAATAAATATTAATAAAATTCCTTTATTTCGGACTACTATGATCCATAATTTGTTAGTAATGATCTTATAATAAATGTTAGTGATTCTTACGTACTAAAATTAAATTAAATTGAAAAGAAAATTAAAATGAATTATTATAAATTAGAAAAAATTAAAATAAATCAAATTATATCATCATTTAAATCAAAATTAATCAAATTACTTTTCTTATAAATGTCTGCCATATTATAATATATATTGGCGAATCAATCCAATTTATTGGTTACTTATTACCTAACAATATAGACACAGTTACTTACCTATTTATAGTACCTACGCTCGTCGCCCAAATGTGATATAATTATTAGCAATAATAGCCCCAAAATATGTTCTAATTTTAAGTGTTTTTTTTTTCTAATTCGTCTGAGAATAAAGTTTCTTAAGCTATTCTGTAAATAATAATAAGCCTCGATCAACATCTGAAGAGACTTTTGCTAGGAAGTTGGATCAAGGGCCAGATCAATGGCGGTACTTCTGCACTCGGCACGTAGCGTCAGGAATTTAGGAAGTTCTTCTCTCTGCGGCCCTAGTCACCGCTTGAGCCTTCGCGGCCGGTGATCTACCGTTTTGAAATAATTTTACAGTAGAATAGCTTCATAATATTTTATTGTGTTTTCTTTAGTAAGAAAATTATTTTATAACGAGAATTTAAATAAATTAAGTAGATTAATAATAATTATGCTGGATAATCCACGCAGCATGAACTAGCCCCAAGCTAAGCAGAGTTTGTGATAAATACACTCATACAGGGTGTTCTCTGAAACACGTTGGTACTTCAAAGGTACCGTTCCATTTATAAACACAGCAGCACAACCCGACAACAGCCTCCCCCAGGAGCCAAACTTCGTCCACCTAGCGACAATATTTGGAACTTATTCCAAAATACAGCCCTCATAGGCGCCGTTAAAATTTTCCCTGCCACCTTATTCATAATACACGGAGCATCTATCTCACTCTTAACGATATAAAACCTGCAAGTAGAAGAGAGTGGGAAATATTTGCAAACTGACATTTTGGAATTAATGGTGGTCGGTTCATGATAATTTACATATTTAGGTGAATTAACCTCGTTGCGTTAAATTGTATTATGAATATTAATGGGTATGTGGCGTTACTTTACTGTCTTCTTTATGGCTCAGATTTACCATGAAGTTATGGTGCTTTGCATTTCAAATAAGTATCTTATTTATTTATTAGGTTCAGAAATATAATATACATATAATATGTAAAACAAAAAAACTTCTTTAAAAGCTTAAAATAATAATTTTTAAAAACAAACCTTGTTTATTTCAATACATTTTCATAAAAAGTTAGTACTATCAGGTACTATTTTATAAGGTGTTTTTTTATCCAGCATTATTTATAATATTTTATTTATTCATACATGACATGACATTCCAATGACAACCTTACTTCCGCTAAAGATCCTATATATCTATTGAACTCTAGTAAAGAGGTTTTTTTAAACGCCTTATTTGCATGAAAACCAATTCCTGAATCAAAAACTACTACAGTGAAAATTTTTCTTGTTTTTAATTTCCTGAAATGAAAATGTCGCTCTATTAGGTAGGTGCATTGAAAAAGGTACTATTCTACCTTACCGATTTTTCTCGAATTTTCCCAAAACAAAAACTCAACGACCAAATATCCGACCTTCTTGGTTTATTTGGTTATCTAATAAAATATTACGAGCTTTGACAAGTGCCTCGGAGCTGCCCCCTGGTGGCCTGTTCCTACCTTCAGTTATGACTCCGTAAGCATCTACTTCTTTATGTAAAAAGTAAATAGATATTTGTTAGACAAAGTTCGCTTTTAACGGCATTTTTGTTTCTAAGTTTTTCGCACTGAAAGCTGCTGAAAGCTCCAAGGTATTGAAAGAAAAATGTAAAAATACGCGCTTAACCTGAAATATAGCGCTTGAGCGCGAACTGACTTTGAGCCGGTTAAATTATAGTAAAATTCGATAATTCGATAAATGGCATAGAAGAAGACGGCTTAGAATGATGGTAGACACAAATGAGGTGTACCCAAAAAATTATGACAGCTACAGCCTGGCAACAAAAGAGTAGAAACGTTTATCACTACAAATTTACTACTAAAAATTGTGTATTTGTAATCTTTGTTTACATGAAACGTCATTATTTTGAGTATGTTTTCATAAACAAAAAAAAATGTCCGTTTCAAGACATTTTTGCCAAGCTGTAAGTCTCAATTTCTTATTCGTATACGTGCTCTTGTGTGCGTGAAATCACTGAAGTAATATGCTTGTCAACTCCCTCATAGGTTCCCACGAGGTTTTTTTTTAATAACACTAACCCTCTGCTGTCGCAGCAGCATGTTTTTCCTCTATGAGTACATATACAACGACGACGAAATTGACCTCTAAAAACTGTAAGGCACGAAAAGTTTTGACGGCCAGCAATAATTCGAAGGGCGGCAAAAATGTGAGGGGATTTAAATTTAATTTTCGAACTGAAACGACGTGAAAATATCCCCAGCGGCTACGAGTTCAAGTCAACGAAAAAATGAAAAATTAAATTAGGAACATTCTGCCACATTTTTCGAACTAGTAGTCGTTCGATTTTTGATATTTTTTTTACGGAAGAGACGAATAGTACAGATCAGACTTTTAGATTCCATAAGATACTTTTACTTACTACCTACAAAACAAGAATTTATGCCTAATCTAAAATATACATCGAAACTATGTAGTAGATAAGTAACCTATCACACTTATATTATAAATGCGGAAGTTGGAAGTTTAAGTGGATGGATGTAAGGATGTATGGACGGATGTTTGTTACTTGTGAACACACGTACGTAGTTTAAGGCCTAAAATAAACGATAGACTACTTTTTATCGCGTAAATCAGTTCCCATGGGAGAATAGGACAATAGAAATAACCTGAACTGAACTGAATAAAACTGAACATTTTTCTAGAACAGCAGCAGCATTTTTGTTCTAGGAAATTGGTCAATTCTGTAATTCCGAGAAAGTGTAGTTTAATCGAATCTAATTTGTAATGTGTAAACTTTTTCCTATTTTGTTCTAACCTATCTTTTAAAATAATTTGTGCAATCTGTATTAACCTACCTATTGATCGTACAACTTATCTTTACTTCTACAAATTGTTTACACCAAGTTAAATAACTATTCTGTTATGTAAGTGACTGTGTCTTTTTTAGAATCCAAATCCAAATAAAAAAAACCTAACCTAAAACGCGTCAAAGCCGCGGGCAGTAACTAGTTTTTAATAAAGACAAAACATTAAAAGGTTTCCCGTCGGATGCGACTTGTACTTATAATTAACCGGGACTCCTAAGGGAAGACCCTGGGTCCGGCCCACCAATATATTATATTTCAGATGACAGTGGGGTCGTGAAGGATCATATCTGAACTCCTAAATTGGACATGTCCCGTTGATATTATAATTTTGGGTAAATGCGAATGTTTAAATGAGTTTCTTTGCTTCGGTAACTTTTTGGGTTGGGGTAAACAATACCTTTTTAAATTATACGTAAAGTGAATATATTCAACCGTAGGTATTAAGTAAGTAAATATTTTAAAAAATATTGTTTATAGGTACGGTCATTAACCTTATTTACTTATTATCTGAAGATTTTTTTTTAGTTTTTAGATACGTACTGAAATATTGAATTTTTAATTATATTTATGATTTCAATTGTTATCCTTAATGAAGTAAACTGACATCAAAACCCAAACAAAGCATAAAATGGCGAGAGAATAGCCTTATTTAATTTTCATAGTTACTGCGGAAAAGTTTTTACGATGAACGATACGAGCGTCTTCTCGTAACGGCACATCTGTGATTAATTCTTTAATCTTTGATGAGGTAGTAAAGTCATTCGTAAAGATTGTTTATGTTGGCTATGAATTTCAAGAAAGAGTACTTATTCTTCCAAGTTCCGATACCCGATGACTCTAGTAAGGACTGATTGACCTACATTTTTATATGATAATTATCATGATTCATAAACGCTTTGATTTGATTCATACTTGTGTCTGGTCTATACAAAAAGATGAACTAGAGCAATTCGACGACCGATGTGGCGCGGTTGGCGAAGGTCCGCCTGCGACGCAGGAGGTTGCGGGTTCGATTCCCGCCTCGGAACAATTGTGTGTACGATCTGCAGATATTTGTTCTGGGTGTTCTGGTTGTTTTCTATGTATAATAAAAAATATCTATGTATGTAATGTATTGTATTATGTATATCGAGTACCCATAACTCAAGCTCTGCTTACCATGGGTCTAGATAATGCTGTGTGAATTGTCCAGCATTATTTATTTATTAATTCTTACATTAAAAAATAATAGAAGTTCGTTATCTATGTAATGTAAAAAATATAGGATATAACATATTTACTTCTATAAAATCTAAAATACTTAATTAGGTAATAACATCGAGAGGGTAGTATCTCTGTTTAAGTTTGGAATTAAAACTTCCTACATACATAAACTGTTCGGAATTGAAAGGTTGATAAAAAAATTACTAAAAATATTCAAGACAGAAATAATTAATTTGATTACCTATATCTCTTTGCTTTCAGATTAGACTATTTAATTTACTATAGTGCAAAGTCGAGGAAAAGCTAGTCTATATATAATAATTACATATATTATATTAAATAACCCCTATTTCTTCTGGTCACGGTATAACTTGAGAACAGCTTTACCGATTTCACTCATTTTTTTAATGTTTTCTGATACATCGTAGAAGGTTCATTAAAAGAAATTAAGAATTGCATGGAAATTTGAAAATTGTTATTTTTCAAATTTCCACGCGGACGAAGCCGCAGGGCACAGCTAGTAAAGTATAAAAATGGACAAGTTATAAAAACACGGTGATTCGGATATTGCAACACATCCCAATGCACAGGAGCAACTAAATCCTGCCCTGACACTTTTATAAGAGCTACTTCACCCCGCCTCACCCCTATTGCAGACGAATTAGAAGGACTTGGAGAGACAGCAAAAAACATGAGAAAATTTGCAGAATTTTCAATATTTCAGTCAAAGCGCATCATGTAATTATACATATAAATATGTTATTTAGTAAAGGTCCCTCAACATACTAGTGAATCGTCGTAGTAGGTATAATAATAACTGTTTCAAGATTACAATTCATCAAAGAGTTTTGGTGAATGTTTATTTATTAAGTATATCAGTTATCTAGACTAGTGCCCTGAACACAAGTCCATAAGTCCAGAAGTCCAGAAGTGGACTTGTGTTCACACAGCATCATGATGCGTTACATGATGCTGTGTGAATTTTCAGCGGTTTCTAAGTATTCGAGGATTTTTTAAAAGTACAACCCAGACAAATCTAAAACTTTTGTAACTATTATGGTTCTCAACAAATAATACTTATATATGCAAAACCAAGTACGTAGTTTTGTAAGTATTTAGTAAGTTATTCTTAATATCTCGCTAAAAGCGTTTTTAGTGTTTTGACAAGTTTCTTAAACTTTTGAGCCCATTACGTTTATCGCCAACGCAGAAGTTAGTTAAATGAATACTTTTATTTTATTTTATAATAATAACTATTTTGCCATCCGTACATTAGTCAGTTCATCTCCCCGTGTCCGTAACTAGTGTTTTTCACACGGAATTTTATGTGCTATTATTTGCAACGGCGTATAAAAGTAACCCTGGCCAAGTTTATGGGCACTGGGCAGGGGCACAGAAAAAATATAACTAGCAGCAGTAGCAACGATGACACATCACCTCTGCTGGCTCGGCCACTTAGAGAGGATGGGTGAGGACCGGTACATCTACAACGCGTACCTCGGTCTCTCGATCGACCCGTTGGATGCTCGCGTTATAACTGGAAATATGTGATGCAAGCGGACCTGCGTGAGCTATAAGCAGAGGTATGGCGGGAAACTACGCAGAACAGGGAAAAATGGCGACTGCAGATGTTGTTAAATATTCAGATAGTCATCGACAACAGTAATGGACAACGGACCCAATCACACGTAATTAGTGTTGTGTTTAATGTGTTTATATCGAAGTTATTCGTTGCATAACGCTTGTCGCACACATGGAGAGCACCACTGCCGCACAGTACAAAAATATGCATTCAAATATGGGCTTAAACGCGTAACAACTAGATGCATTTTATATTGCACTTGTTTGAAGCTTGTGGCCATTTGATCAGTGATAAATGTATCTAAAGATTACGAATTTAAGCCCATATTTCAATGCACGTTTTTGCGCTAGTTGGTAGCTACCAACCAGCCCACACAACAACAACATTACATTACAGACGACCGATGTGGCGCGGTGGGCGAAGGTCCGCCTGCGACGCAGGAGGTTGCGGGTTCGATTCCCGCCTCGGAAAAATTGTGTGTACGATCTGCAGATATTTGTTCCGGGTGTTCTGGTCGTTTTCTATGTATAATAAAAAATATCTATCTATGTAATATATTGTATTATGTATATCAGTTATCAAGTACCCATAACACAAGCTCTGCTTACCATGGGGCTAGATAATGCTGTGTGAATTGTCCAGCATTATTTATTTTATTATTTATTATTAACATTTTATAAAGCTAGCGCTAAGCTGTAAGCGCTAGATTTATAAAATGTTAATAACTAGTATCTAGTAATCAAATTATTGTGTAAAATTGTTATATTGTATTTACTGTCAGATAAAGTGCCGATACTGTGCTAATCCTGAAGTAGCCAGGAAACCCCTTTATGTTGTGTTCGATAGTAAAATCTTAGCCCATGTATTGTTTAATGACCACGGTATGGCTCTATGGGGTTTTATCTACTTTGCAGGTTGGGTTTACGATATCATGATAAATTATGTTTTGCTATGGGTAAAGCAAAAACCCACAGCTGTACTATCCTGTATTTTGTTTTAATTTATGTACTTTTTTCGCAATATAAGTTCACAGGCTCACTAGTTTTTCAAGATTTTTATTTGACTTTATTCTCTTTTAGCCATATTTATTAACATGAAGTGCTTTATTTTCGCAGGCGTCAAATAATATCAGTATTTTCATAACCAATACTGTACAAAATATCTTACTTAATACTATTACAAAATAAACAGGCATTTAAATAGAGGATTAATTAATCAATGGATCACGTAAATTCTTACAAAGCTCACTTTATTTTCGTAACTTTCAAAACACGATGAATTCATGACGAAACTATTGGCTGGTGGAATTGTGCTGAAGTCCATGTTTACCTGCAACTTTACCCCCTAAAACCACCATAACACAGTTTATTTCACTCACCTTTCAGAAACAATTGCCACAACTCGAGAAACAGCTCATAAAGACTGAAGTAATTCCAACCGCCGTGAAACTCCCGTGAAACTCGCCGTGATTGCGTGAAATTTTCATCGAACGTTAACGTTATCGACGTGACAGAATTAGTTTGGGAGTTCCGGAATTGGTGATTGTGGTTCGGTTAATGTACCTGAATGTGATAATTGAAATGAAATTTATGAAACGATGAGACGTGTGACGTAAAGATTCGAAATTAGTGGAAAAAAAAGACTAGACAATCTACACAAATGCTGCGTAGATTGTCCATCTACCCCAAGCTAAGCAGAGCCCGGTTATGGTTAGATATTTTTATTATACATAGAAAATACCCAGAACATCTGGAACAAATATTTGCAGATCGGATATAATTTTTTTCAGAGACGGGAATAGAACTCGCAACCTCCTACGTCGCAGGCGGACCTTCGCCCGCTGCGCCACAGAGGTCATCAAGATGAAATGAAGATAGATATGATAAATCAACCAAGAAGAAGTGTAAACCATGACCATCACCGACTCCCCAAAATACCTCCCCTTATACTGTAACTGGTCCTTATACAAAACACCCTGCACAATCTCTGTGAAATTTCTCAATTGAAACTGTGACGACGCGACGTCTAAAAACACAACGCTATACGTTACAGCAACATCAAAGAATTACGCCTTTACTATTCCCGTTACCCCTACCACTTACTAACATGCAATCCAAAAGCCATTTCGCGACATAAATAAAATAAAGTCTCGGGCGCCCCATACCTTTCAATTCCCGTATATTCCTGTATATTCCCGGGGACATACTAAACAACTGTCATTTTATTTTATCACCTGGCTTTCGCGTAAACTCGCTCGCTAGTGATAAATTTTAATGTTAGACACTCGAAATATTGTATGCAAGAGAATTTTCTATTTTCTTCCTCTTATTTTTTATTTGGGCGATGGGATGTGAAAGATTTGGATCTAGTATGGGTTAAAATCATTTTTAAAGAGAAGTTTCTTAATCCAAAATTAATCAATATAAATGTAGAACGACCCTTATGCAAACTGGCTGACGACCACAAAAATGTTTCCACCTCAATGACAACTTAAAGCCTTCCGTAAAGTTTTACGCGCCAAATTTCCCAAATCGACACCTAAAATGTCATTATATTCTAATAAATATCCCCCTGGAGTTATGAATTTTATCCAAGTTTTTAGCGGATTTGGCCTCGTTTCAACCCTTCCACCTGAATATTTAAAAAGTCGTTGGCAACATTTTAATTGGAAGAACCTGTTGGGGCTACCAAACATTTTAAAAGACTTGAAATATTTCAGCTTGGTTCTAAAAAGGAAATGATTAGTTAGGTTTATGTTATTCTAAATAATTTATTTGCCTCCCAAAAATTTTAAATTGTTTAGCTACCCAACTATCATAAATTCCTTCCTACTTTAAAGAAGAAAGAAGTAGAAAAAAATAACGTAGATAAATATCTACGTTTTTGCCCTCGTCTTTAAAACAAATTAACATAAGTATGGCCCAGATATTTTTTTTCGTCATTTTCATTCAATTTTCTACAACCGCGTGTGGCAGCCCTGTCTGGATTAAATTATCAAGACACCTAGTTAACCAACCACCTTCAAACTTAATGAATTTGTCATGAATTAACCAAAGCAGGCTTGTTTAATCGTGGATTTGGTCGTTTGCAGATTCCGCTTAACTGGCTAGAAGAGTTTACTCTCGTTTATACAGCATTTTAATTAGGTAAGGACATTAAATTCGTGTTACAATTCCATTCTCTGATTTACTGTGTTTTTAAGTTCAATTGACATACTAATAGTTTTTTATGACACTCGATTTTGTTTTTGGAGATGTTTTAATCGATTTTGTTATTTTTGCTCAACATTTTTTATTAATTTACAGACCTCACTCATGCATACAAATAACTGTATTTTTGCAATAAGAATATTTAATAGAACAAATTATATTATATTATATAATTTTTACCAACAAAAATAATAATTGTTCGCTACCTGCTTCTGCCCGCGGCATTCCACGCAAAATTCCGTGAGAAAAATTAAGACAGATTTATTTGAATTAATGTGGTAAACTATAATTATAATACCTACTACTCTCAATATTATTTCATGAAATAAAATCATCTAGAATAATCTTCGTTACGTATGTTATCTCGATAAAAAATTATATTTAGTGATTTGTGTTGTGTGCTGCACTCAGCACCCTGGCGCCGCTGAAAACCAGCGCTGCACTGGCTTATGTCAATGTAGCATTTAATGCTGAGCCGGTAGCCTTTCTGTGTTCTCGTATTTTAATTATTTTATTAGTTCCTAATTTGTTATCTTTATTGTTATTAGTTCTTAATTTGTATTATTTTATATGAAACACAAATAAATATTTTCTATTTCTATATTTCTGCACATATTCGCATCTTTATCTGTCAAAAGTACCTCATCATCATCATGATCAGTCTATAGCAGTTCACTGCTGGACTCTAAAATCGTGCTTTTGAGACAGGTTTTTGCACATCATGCTCCTGTAGGTACTGCAACCAAATCGAGCCAAATGCACAATACAACAAACAACACAATACAGTATGTTATTGTCTATTCTTATGCCGAAAGGTAGATTCCCATTGTTTTACGGAATCTACCTTTCCTTAATTACCGTGACCCCCCCACGCAAGGCGACACCTGTCGCACAGCAACATGCTCTGTGGCAGCACGAGCGGAGTCGTATTGCAATGCGACCATCGTCAGTGATGACAGCAAACAGTTTTGACGAAAACTTTCAAGAAAAGAATACCTACCGAATCTGTTCCCGCCATGTTGAATCTATGACCTCTAATTTAAATAAAAGAACAGGCGCCGTAAGGGAAGCGTAAAATTATTCAAGTCAAGCTTTACGTAACCCATTGTAAGGAGTCTTTTTAACAAACTTTTTAAATTCGGCCGTGTCTCAAATCCGGCATTGGTCTCTAAGGAGTCCCGTAAAAAATTAACTCAAAGACGAAAAATAAAAGTTTAAATGTCCCCCTCTTAGGGAAACATTTTACCTCCTGGCATTGTGAATTAAAAAGGTTTGTTGGTTTTTGCTTTTTGGTGTGTTGGTTCTTTGGAGTAGGTTGATAGACAGGTGCCTACTGTATTTCCTTACCATTAGTTATACATTTTTATATCTTAATTTTCCTTTGGCAAAGTCACTGTACATTCTCATTCTGAGCTTAGGACGCTCAGAATGAGAAAATGCTGTACAGTTACTATATCCAAATCAGGAAATAACTTTAGATAGAGCTAACTCTATTGCAACTAAATTATGAGCGACCAAATATAATCCAGACGAAATGTTGGAATAGAAAACGCATTGAGAAACTTTTGTGATCTAGAAAAAAATCCTTTCCTTGCCTTTGAACTTTGAAAATTCACAAATGCTAGCTAAAGTTTTTAAGAAGTGGAATCACCAATCTCCGCCATTATAAACTTTTAATACATCCAAATTTAAACCTATTTTATTATTTTTATTCTGATATTCTTCAACTGGCCTACATTCATGCTCAAAAATAACAAAGCAAACATCTTTGTTTGCTTTATTATCACTACATAGTATAAACAAAGTCGTTTCCTGCTGTCTGTCTGTCCCTAGGTATGCTTAGATCTTAAATAAAAAATAAAACTACGCAACGGATTTTGATGCGATTTTATAATAGATAGAGTGATTCAAGAGGAAGGTTTATAAACTATTTGACACATAGATTTCCACGCGGGCAAAGCAGCAGCTAGTTTCATATATTTTGTTACATGACCTTATTTTTCGTAGCAACTTTCGTAGCATTTTCGTAGCACTCGCTCTCCATCCAAAAGACTTAAACGCTACAAGCCAAAACAAAGAATGAAGAAGTCTCTATTCATCTCCCTTTCTCTTTTCCGCAATAGCCAAGGGACAGATGTGGACAGACGGACGGACAACTTGTAATATTTTCATTATATGGAGTCCCACAGGTTTTGCAGTCTGGCTGTAGTTTTGATCAGCTTAGCTACTGCGATATGAAAGCTTTAAACATGAACATTCCAGGATAAAGATAACTTATGTAGTAATGTCAAGTAATGACAAGGTTTGCTTAGATAGATATGCTTTATTTCGTTTAGACTAAATATAAGTATTTTATTTAGATATCTTTATTTAACTTCATGTATCACATAAATAACATAATACATAAAAACATAAAATAATGTATCACAAATTTATAGCTAGGTAAGAAAGAACAACTCTAATGTAAATATTTTAAGCCGACGATTTAATTTTTATAATAGAAAGAAATTATTCATTCGATTTCCATTTGGATTTTTTTGTTTATTGGTTAATTACAGCTTAAATATATTAAATATAATTGTCGTAATATATTGATCACTTAAATTACACTCTTTAATCTTAATCTGAACTACACAGCCTGATCGCGTTGACTTTTAAATGATTATGGTCCGACTTTGAAAATTCTTGCGCTTTTGCACCGCAGTTTTTAACTTTTGTGGTCTCCTCGTTCAATATGTAACCTTATAAAACTGTTTTCTAGTTCAAATAAACGATTTGTATTTTTTTGTATATATATCTATATATGTATATAAAAGAAAGTCGTGTTTGTTACAACACTTATAACTCGAGAACGGCTGAACCGATTTAGCTGAAAATTGGTGGAGAGGTAGCTTAGAACCAGGAGTCTAACATAGGACTTTTTATCATTTTAACCATTTGACTTTAACGGGGGCGAAGCCGCGGGGCGCAGCTAGTAATATAATAGATAAAGAATGATCCCGAGGTGGTCCTATATTTTGCAGGACGAGGTATACAATATATTAGTCTCGCAATACTCAAAAACAGTGTTAAGATAAAGGAACCGAAATCGGCTTTTAATTTTCAAAATAATCGAATAGTACGAGGGCTTACGCTCTATATACCTTAGATTAATATTGTACCTATATGTAATTTTGTAGTAGAATCATGCTAAATTTCACTACACAAGGATAAGCCTCGGTGGCGCAGTAGGCAGCGCGTAAGTCTCATAATCTTAAGGTCGTGAGTTCGATCCTCACCCGGGGCATAGTTTTGCTTCGATGTTCTCTTTCTACAGGGATTTTTATTACAGGAACATGTTTGTTTGTGATACTTGCTCTATGTTGTAAAAGTATATTTTAGTGGTTTATGCGTCTGATAATTTGATTTGTAATTTGTAGCCTATTTTAATAATTTTTGCATTATTTATATTTATACAAACAATGGACTTCGGTCATAAACAAAATTAAACGAAAAATGTGTACAGCTTTTGTGGTAAAGTGTATGACAACATCTAATAATTATTTTACTGCCCTGATTTTGTAAAATGCAGCAATGGCGCCATCTTTGTGAATAATCAAGGTGTAGAAGGTACACAAGAACATCGAGAGCTGCGCCACCTAACGTACGGTTCTAAAACTACAATGTAAACAGAATCAAATCCCTGTGTTTCACGCGCTGCGCGCTGGTATTCATGTGCTCGCTGGGAATTCTCTAGTATGCTCTTCTCAAATCTAGTTCACCGTACTATTAACAGATGGCGCTTATTTCTATTTTATCCTGTTAGCGATTATAATTCATAGGTAAGATAAGCCATTGCTTTATCTTCAAAAAACTCATGAACTTATTATATGATTTATTATATGATACAGTTTTATTGACCATTTTAAAATATTTTCAATAAAATAAGACACAATCACAACACACGATGACCGCGGGAGTTTTTCGTCAACTCACACCATTGTTAGCTCCGTTGATTTGTAATTTAAACCTAAACCCCGCTTAAACCGTCCTATCCATGAGGTGTTAGGTTCAAGCACGGTTCAAGACTGAAAAAAAAAACATTTATTTATTATGTTTTTACACTGTAATAATTTTATTGGCATCAAACGATTAAAAAACCTTTTCTTAGGCAAACATCCACTGAAGTGGGATGAATAACTATGCCATGACATCCCAATGACAACGTAACCTTTAGTCTTTCGTGAAACATTGCCGCCATCTATTTGAAAATGCAATGCATCAAACTACTTGAAAACACTCTTGTTTACACAAAGTGCCACGTAAAAGATAGATATAGAGTAGTACTAGGAGGTAGCTTCTAAGCCGCAACAGGTTGCTTCTGGACTACAAAGGGAAATATGACAAAAAATACCAAATGTGACACAGCTAAAACTACAAAAATTTACGTTGTGTCGTTTCTAAACGCTATAGTTTCCATGGGCCCTAAGATTGAAAATTGTTCTTTTATTGGCAAGGTCGCCCACTGGCGCCAATGCTTAAAATTCTACCAGTTTTTTTGGAAAACAAGAGATTTTTACATCATTCGTATCGATTTCGGTGTAAAAAAGCATAATTGATGAGTATTTTTGGTAAAACTAAAAAGGTTTTATTTATTTTAAATGTTTTGTTCACGTTTTGTCTGATTAATTGCGTCTAGAATACGTTAGGTGAACGAGCTTTTTAGGCATTACAGTAAGTTATTTATAAATACATTCTGGCAATAAATGTTTAAATCTGTCTTATAGTGCTAATAAATACTTATTTTCCTCAACTTAACACAATAAACTTTTAATAATATCCCAAACAAAATTAAACTTCGACGGGTGTTGAACCCGCAACTCTCCGTCAGTATGGAATGCACTAACCAATTGCGCCACGAGGTCACGAGCTCTTTTTGATCCAAATCCAAAACTAACATCCTAACAAGGTAAAGGTTTCATGTTCGCTACCTTACTTTACCTTAAAAATATTGAATTAAAGAAAAAATCTGAGTGCTCACTTTAATTCAGAGTTTTACTTATGAATTTGAAATTTGTGGCGTGTCCAAGAGTAAGGTCTAAACGAAGTAAAGCACTTTGATATTTGATATCGGACATTAAGCACTTATTCGATATGATATAATCATGAAAATAGTAGTCCAAGTTGCTGTAAAAAAAACCATCTCAATTATTAATGGGCACTTATTATTACTTCTTTGAGCTCAGGGTACAAAGTTCCGCAGTGGCCTTAACCTAAGCTAGAAGTTGCACGTGATGGAATTTCAAACAATACCCCATCAAGTAGTACCTACTTGTTTTGTTTTAATAACTTAGCCACAGAATATGAAGCTGTTTCTATAGAAATGAGCTGTCAAACTGGATGCTGTAGGGTCTGGTCTGGAGGTAGGGTTTAAAACATCGATCGATATGAAGTAAAGGTTATTCTAGGTAGTAAGAAAAATGTAATATTAGCTTGCCTGAGATAACATAGTACTTAGTACATAGTAATTTTTACGTTGTCTATTATAATTATCAACTAAGTCGGTAGGTACCAGTAAAATAAGTACATCATAGGTTCTATCTATACAAAGTTTAAAACAAAAAAATTATTTTCTTTCAATTCGTTTGGAATGAAGAAAGTCCGAATTCAAATCAACAAACTATTCAGGCAAGAGGTTTATAAAAAAACCTATTTATAAACCTTTTATTTAACCTTTCAAGTCATCAGTTCCACCCATTTTAGGACAATGGGCGGGTTGGTCCAAATAAATCACCGTATTAAAATGTTACAGTTGACCCTTTGTCTTAGCTAGCACCAACCACTTAAAGTTTAAGGCAAAGCTTTCCTGCTAACATTACTTTTTAGAGTACCCAAAAATACTTTTATGTGAGTTTTAGGTAAGAAAATGTTAGTATTAAATATTCATCTAACTAAATTTTTTTATTTATTAAAAAAGAAGAAGGAGTAGAAAATATTCTGGATTTCAATGTAATTTCTATTTTTATGACACAGAATACTTACATAGCAAAACATCAAATTTTGATGCAAACCCGGAAGCCAACGCTTAAGATTCAGCAGAGATATAATAATATACCTTAAGAAAATATTGCTGGACAATCCACACAGCAAGCATCGTCTAGCCCCATATATTTTGGTTTAATAAAAATATTTCAATCTCATCATCAAAAACATTTGCCTCCCCTTAAATAGTGAAACAGTGACGATGCACCCTTAATCACACAATTGTACCCCTTTAAAAGCGCCGCCCTTAAATATTATAAGCTGTTAGACTACTGATTTATCTCTGGTCTTTATTACCTTGATTAGTTAAGAATGATTATGAAAAAATATTATTAAATTTAAACGGTATTTAAAGGTAAGGTACTATTTTTTTGTTCCAATACCTCTAACCATAATATGCCATTGAACCCTAAATGTATATTTCTCATGAATAAAAATATAATAGGTAATTAGTAAGAAAATTGAAACAGCACCCAGAATTTAAGGAAAAAATATCACTCGTATTCTTTCATATTAATCATTGATGTAGATAAAATATTTCTTTGTTAATGTGAGATTGTTATTATTCAGGGTGCGTGGTTTCACAAAGATACCGCCCAATGCATACCAATGCATTCGATAACACAAAAAACATGGAGCTGTTTCGTATTGTGTTTCAATTAAAACACTGTACCCACTAAAAGGACTATAAATTTCCCATTTTCCAAAATTGGTTTCTAAATAATATGAAATCAATTGTGCGACGTTATCAACTCTGTTATCAGTAACGATAAATTAGTATAAAAAAAATATTATTTTCATATGCTGAAAAGTATTAGTATTAATAAAAAAAATATTATTATTCAGTTATTAAGCAGTTGAATTACTCCATTCCATGACCTGTCCACCATCACACATCCAAATTGAGTTATCAACTTTGGTGAAACTCATTGTTTTATATAGGCCTTTTTGTGCCGATCGCGCTTAATAGTCAATTAATGAAGCTACCTGCGGCGGTTATCCCAAATTGATCGCAGGGATATTGACCAGTCATGGCCCGGGGTGGGCAAGCGGTCAATTGAGCCCCATCGCCGCTTGAGGGTTAAATCGATATGTGACTGTTTTAATCTAAGAGTTAGCTCCCTCTTCTTCCGAGAGTGGTTTATCAGCTAGTTCCTATTTGACTATGTGAAAATAAATAAAAAATGCTGGATAATCCACATAGTACTGCTTAGCTTAGGGCTAGATTCTAGCTAGATGATACTAGCTAGAATCTAGCCCTAAGCTAAGCAGTGCTTGTGTTGTACTTGATGACTGATATACATAATACAATACATAGATAGATGTTTTTTATTATACGTTGAAAACGACCAGAACACCCGAAACAATAAATAAATAATTCTGGACAATCCACACAGCATCATCTAGCCCCATGGTAAGCAGAGCTTGTGTTATGGGTAGGTACTAGATGACTTTTTTTTTATACATAGGTAACGACCGGAACGATCGAACCCGCAACCTCCTGCGCGCAGGTCCTTCGCCCATCGCAATACAGAGGTCGTCGTAGTCCAACATATCGACTTAATATCGATTCAATCTTTCGATATCCTCCTTGACGTTAAAAACTGGGCGTAGGTATTCACATGTTATCGCCAGATAAGATCTGATAAATCCGACAAGTTGTGATGAGATAAATCATTCCATAAATGTTCTGCGGTCGGGTAATAATTGGGCATTATTACCCACCTAATTAATTGTTCATTCCAGATTGCATCAAAGGTTAACTGCGTTTAGTGAAACGAAGCCGTAAAGATTAATAAAAACGTAGCCACGGTTTAAACAGCAGTTACTTTCGTTCGTAAAAATCATGGGTAATGATAAGTTTGTATGGGAATAGTGATAATAGGGTATTCTTCTGGGTGGCGGTGCATCCTGTGTGTTCCCATAGGATCCATAACTTGTGTTTTTGCCCTAATCGTTATGGTCCATTCCAATTTAGATCTGTTGCTATAAAACGCAAATGGTGCTGGTTTATCCAATGGTAGTATGTACCACTTGAAATTAAAGTAGTAACCATAATCTATTCAGTTTCATGTCCTATATATACACATATTACGAATTGTACTACTACTTATAATAGGTACTACTACGCCACGCGGCTTTGCCCGCGTTGAAATCTATGTATCAAAAGGTTAGCGCTGAATATAATAATGTTCAAGCGCACGCTGAGCCAACCCCTATTTCGGTGCAGGGTCATGGAGGTAGTCTTATTTTATTAATGATAAACTACTTTATTTGCCGTTTGTTATTCGATGTCTGTATTTTGTACCTGTGTCTAAATAAATGTTTTTTCTATTATATTCTTTCTTTCTTGTTTATAAACCTTTCTCTTGAATTACTACCTATATATCTATTGCTCAAAACTGCATTAAAATCCGTTGAGTAGTTTATAAAGATCTAACTAAACGAACAGACAGCGGAAGCGATTTTATTTTATAGGTACCTACTATGTAAAGATTATTTTTATGTATTGACTTTGATGGTATTATTATAACTTAGTGATACGATAGTGAGCTATGACGTCACAATTGAAACTACTACTTCTATTATCAATTATGTTTCCTCAGACCGTACTATCGAATGTTAATGATAAGAATGCGTGTGACACGTAATTTCGATTTGTAGAACATCAGCCGAAATAGCTCAGTTGGGAGAGCGTCAGACTGAAGATCTGAAGGTCCCTGGTTCAATCCCTGGTTTCGGCATTCTCTTTTTGTTCATTTTTATTTATCCAACCAAAAAAACAAGTTCATAATTATGATTATAAAAAAAATTATAATAAACACATGTATTTAGATTTTAATATTGATTGTACGTTTAATTAATGTTTTCAACGTTCTCTACCGGATTGACGATAGATGTGGCGCGTCAGGACAAATATTTGTAAGATCTGCAAATATTTTTTTCGGTTGTTCTGGGTACTTTCTATGTATAATAAAAAATATCTATGTATTGTATTATGTATATCAGTCATCTAGTACCCATAAGACAAGTTCTGCTTAACTTGTTGCTAGATGACTGTGTGGATTGTCGAGTCGAACATTATTTATTATTGTCCATTGCTGTACAAATATCTTTAATAAAATATTTGATATTCTGAAATGTTTTTTGTTTTTTATATCGAAGGTGATTCCCCGAACATTCGTTTGTTTAAGAAAATTCCATGTTATATACAAACATACAAGCTTAGGTAGGTAAGTAGTTAACTACGATATTATTTTACTACTCATTGTATAAAATTATTTTATCGTTGATTTTATGAGGTAAGTTCAATTAGTTGATGGTCAATGTTACAATGAATACCTATTATTTACACACAACTAAAGAAACGTATTATTGTGACAATGTTATTATGGCTATTCTGTTATTAATATTATGAACGAGAAAGTTTGTTTGTATGTATAGATGATCAGGCTGCAATGTAAATGTAAAAAATATAATTATAAGTATTAATTATCGCGGGTATATATCGCGTTTATTTACCTATTTTTCCCGACGTTTCACAGATACTAACTACCTAATACTTATAATTAAGTGTTCAGATCGCGTAAGTTTAAAAATATGTAAAAAATAATTTTATTGATATGTGTTTCAATTATTTTATCCAAAGGTACAACCGCTGGGGTGTTCTTGGGTGGAGACCACGACTCGATAAACGTTGTGTAGGACGCCTGCAGTCTTTCGGAGGACGTTTCCCTGCCTAGACGGAAGGCAGGGAAACGTCCTCCGAAAGACTGCAGGCAGCGTTAAGCTGAAAACCTGTCTTACCCATAATATATTATAGTCGTGTCTTGTCTTTGTGTTATGTAGGGTAGGCCTAATGTGCCTAATGTAGGCTAATTATGTCCAGCAGTGAACTAACATAGGCTGATGATGATGATGACGCAACACAAGATTTCAAGCTACAATGTTAAGCTACGCTTCGACCAAGCTGCGGCTTCCCTTGAACTTAGCCGTGAAACGACCATAGCTTCTTAACACCATAAGTGGGCAAGTAGCTTAATTTATTATAACATTTAACCCCTCAATTACCCCATGGATTGTAATTAGTAATATTACAGTGGAATTACGTTAGCGTGTAATATACGATGTAATGGTCGATGATAGTGCGTAATTATTTTTGTTCTTGTAAGTGAATCGATTTATTTTGAGAGGCCGCTGCTTGTGGTGTGCTTACACTGGGGTGATTCGATCTTCAAAGCGCCGCCGCCAGTGTTCCAATGGACCCTTTTTCAGTACTCGATTTGAAAGAAGTGAAAACGCACGATTAAAGAAATATGAATAATTTTATAAAGAAACCTGTCTCTGAAATGGAAATTGCCTTTAAGTTACACACAATATGTTACCAGGGCTGTACTTTATGCGAATGTCTGTTAAAAAAACTATAATGTCCATTGTGACTCTTTGAAAGTTAAAACTGCTAAGTTCATCTGTTCAGACTCTAGCCATGGATATCCGGGATTCACAGTAATTTATCTATGGTGTCCGTTTTGCCTCAGTGCCCGATCAACATTTAAGTGGTGTTTAAACGAACATTGAATTTATACGTTTAAAATGGCGTTGAATTATTGTTTTAGACGTAAAAGGGCAAAAAAGCAGTTACGGGGCAGCAAAAACGAAAACACCAGTCCGTCATTTTCTACATACTTTTTTGGCAACTGGGTTAAGAAGTCGGTCGTCCATCACCTACAATTAATTTCATCCAGTTTGGATGAGTTGGTCAATCCAAAATGTTTAGTGGTCAACTAAACTAACTACAGTTGTTTTGTTTAAGTAAGATATCTGACCATTGCGTTGTTTCATCAGTTTAATCCGCGGTTGGATCTCGGCCACTAGCGCAGTAGTAGTTTGTAAATTTACCAACTAACTTTTAATAAACTTCTTTAAAATTCGCTTTTATCAACACATTTTATTTTATTTTTATTTGCTATATTCGGAACGTGTTCTTGAGTGGAGACCACGACTCGGTAAACGTAGTGTAGGACACCCTCCGACCAGGTGGGGATGACGACCTGCGAAATACTGCAGCTAGATGCTGGCTGCGGCAAGCTGAAGACAGGGCGCTATGGCGCTCATTGGGGAGGCCTATTTCCAGCAGTGGAGCTGCTATAGGCTGATGATAATGATGATGATATTCGGAAGACAAACAGTTTAACACACTTAACAGATAACTTTAATAATAAACTTATACTCGCATTTTCTGCAAACAAAGCAATATTAGACAAACTATATGTGGAATATATGTACATTATGTAAACAAACTGCCTGTTCTTAAACTAAAATTTGACGACCGATGTGGCGCGGTGGGCGAAGGTCCACCTGCGACGCAGGAGGTTGCGGGTTCGATTCCCGCCTCGGAACAATTGTGTGTACGATCTGCAGATATTTGTTCCGGGTGTTCTGGTCGTTTTCTATGTATAATAAAAAATATCTATCTATGTAATATATTGTATTATGTATATCAGTTATCTAGTACCCATAACACAAGCTCTGCTTACCATGGGGCTAGATAATGCTGTGTGAATTGTCCAGCATTATTTATTTATTTATTTATTTAAAATTCACTCGTCGCGTCTTTTTATTTGCAATTTACATAACTTGTCGATTTGTGATCTATTTATACAAATCTTAATACATACCACGTACAAAACAATACGGAAACACTATTGTACTGTACACCAAAAAAATACGTTACATAAGACATAATAGGCGAACGTTTCGTTTAGAAGTGATCTCTTCCAGGAACCCTGCTATTAAATAAAAAATAGGTCTTCTACTCATAAAATTAAATCCGGTTGCATAAGATGGTGTGATACAGATTAGACATAATTATCAATTATGTTATATTAGCATAGTAGATGAAGGAAAAATCGTTTTTATTCGTCCATGATAATGAAATGAAATGAAATGAAATGAAAGTTTATTTCCTTAGGCTTACAAATAAGCACTTAGACAAGTCATATTTTATACTATTCATTATTATATTGATGTTCACTTCAATTTTTTGTCCACCAGTGGAAGAAGTGAGAAGAAACCACCAGTATGTTCATAACTTATGTGTCTAGTACATAGATTTGCTTATCTGTAAGTTGTTAGATTTTGAGTTGGAGCAAAACTCGTTCCAAGCGTTTTTATCTTCTAGATAATCTGATATTTTGTAATAAGCCTTTTTACAAAGAATATGCTTCACAATTTTTTTTAATTTATTTATTGATAATTTTTGCAACTCACTTGGAGTTTTGTTGTAGAAGCGTATACATTGCCCTTTAAAAGATGCACACGATGATGATATTACTTACTTACCCTGTAACACATTATACTCTACACACTATACTTCTACATTATACTCTATACAGTTTCTACCTATATACTGCCTACAAGACATACAATGTATGATGACATTTTGCGGACGGGACCCTTTGTACCCAAACCAACTAGGTTCACATTCACACATAGTAAAAACCAAAATAGGCCAAGATTTAGGAGCCTACTAAAACTTAGCCAAAAATAATTTACTTTTGGAGTTATTTAAAGTTTTGCATCGATGACCTTCATCATAAACATAGTTATTCTAAATAGGCTTGATACCCAAAATATGAAATAAGAAATCTGTCAAACGGCCGGTAGTTTCACCTCGCGTAGGCGTGGCGGCGCCACCGATCCAAACAAGTTTATATTGTATGCTAATTTACTGTATTCCAATGAATTCGAATAGTAATTAATACAAAATAATTTGTAAGGGCACCGCGACTGGTATCTTAATAAAGGCCCGTACCGGTTCGTCTTAAATAGCTAACTGTAAGATTTTTAATGTTGCAGTAGGCGGGTAGTTTGATCTAAATATTTTTGGGCGTGATAATTGTGTTTTTTATTTAATTTGTCCGATTTTAGAGAAGTTTTGGAATAATGTATATCGTTCTATTTAGTAAGTATTATATTAGAGGCATCATTTTATAATACTTGATGGAAGTAAATAAAAGAGGAAGGTAGAGTCACCATGGTAGAGTTCCTTGACTACATTCAATTCATTTCATCATTAATTAATTAAATTGCAGCTAAATTTAGTCCCATTACTGGGTATACATTGTTATATCATAGTTAGTGATATCATTGATTTGATCGAGAAAATCCAATAAAAAAGTCACCTTTTTGGTATATGGAAGGATACATACATAATTATAAATAAATAATGCTGGACAATTCACACAGCATTATCTAGCCCCGTGGAAAGCAGAGCTTGTGTTATGGGTACTAGATAACTGATATACATAATACAATACATTACATGGACATAGAAAACGACCAGAACACTCGAAACAAATATCTGCAGATCGTACACACAATTGTTCCGAGGCGGGAATCGAACCCGCAACCTCTTGCGTCGCAGGCGGACCTTCGCCCACCGCGCCACATCGGTCGTCTTTATTATACAAATTAATATTCAATGGCGATATCAATTTGGCCATGTTTTTGGGAAAGCTTTATAGTTTAAGCGGTACGTTACTGGTATAGCCGCCATGTTGAATGGAAAAATTGTTTATTTGTAATGCAAATTGTATAGTAAGGGCGAAACCATATACTACAGAGACAATCTTTAAGGTGTAGGTACAAATCAAAGGCGCGAAGTCGTCGGTAGGCCAGGCCTTAATGTATGATAATATCTGGGAAGCATACATTTAGGCCTGCTAGATGGGAAGATGAGTGGCTTGATGACAGACGTGTCCAAGAGCCCTAAAACAAATAAAGCACTTTGATATTTGACTTTATTGTTTAGCCTTATGAAAATTATAATAATAGACAGTCCAAAAGTCAATTTTGTTGACGTCACAAGACCTGTTGTTAGCTTAGGCATTACCTCATTACTTAGAAATAACACACCCTTTTAATAACAGCATCACGATCGGACAACACAAAATCCTGTTTCGAAGTAAACGTGTTATATTAATTAAGAAGATCCTAGTTAGAGGTACATAGCTAGGATATTACTGAGACAATAGGCAAGATATAACTTTAGCTATGCGTCTTGTTTGCTATATTCAATAGTTCGTGTAAAATTACAATAAAATATATTTATTTATTTATTTAGAAAATTTTGGAGAAACTTACAGCTAGGTTTACAAATGAGGTACAAATATAGAACATGCCTGGAAAGACCCAGTGCATGTTTGCTGATGGCTTATTAAAAGTTTCCGCTGATAGATAATAAAAATTTTAACAACATTTTTTTTTATTATAACCAAAGCCTTTAGAAAAATAAATAAAAATAAAATGAAAATAGCAATGTTTGAAATAATTTTCATATTAATATTGATAAGGAATTATTATTATATATTAATAATTAGTTGTATGTTAGTTAATAATTATTATATTAATACTTTGACTGCGGTTTTTTTTCGAAGATTGCGATCTTTTTTTTTACCTAAAAAATTCGTGCTGCCGCTCTTCACAGCGGTTGTGTTGCGCCGCACATGCGTTTCGTTCGAAAAATATTACAGCTCTGCTGAGTCACAAAGATCTGTATTTTCTCAGCCGCTGCGCTAGTGTGGATTTACGCATATTAGTCACTTGTAGTGTAGAACGTGGAATTATTCCAAGACATTGTAAACCATTTTTTGTATTTTGAATTTGTGCCAATCAGATGCCAATATTGTCACTGAGCAAGCTCATAGAATACTGAGTATAAAAATTCGTACAGAACGTCCATTACCGCCTCATTTCGTATGCAAATTGGCAACACGAGATCTACAATTACCTCGCCGCAGCGGTTTCTCTTGATTTTTCGTCTCTCATTTCCCTCCATTTTCTTTTATCTGCTATTTACGTTTATTATTATAATGTAAGTGTAGATAAAGGTGATGATTTTGGGTGGTCCGATGGAAGGTAATGATGTTATTATTTGTATGAGGTTATTAATGGTATGCTGAGTTTCAACTGGCTCATCAAGATAAGTTTGTTTTCAACGAGGTTTCATTAGTATTTTATCATGAACGATTGACTTTAACTTTAATCTGGATTTTAGATTTAAATAGGATTGATTTTATTGATTGCCTACTGATTGATTCATTATTAAAGGTTCAATGAGATTGGTGCCCTTAAACGTTTTATAAAACTTTTGAAATTTTTAAGCCGGGAAGGGAAGCTTACATAATGTAGAAAAATTACAATATAAAATACGTATAAATAAATAATGTTGCATAATACGTTTTGTATGAGTCCTGTGCTCGAAATAAACAATTTTTATTTTATTTATTTTATTTAATACACACACATCATCTAGCCCCAAGCTAAGCAGAGCTTGTGTTATGGGTTCTAGAAGTCCTATACTTAATACCTACATTACAAAGATATATATTTTTTGCCTTTTTTTGGTGTACAACATAGCATTTTTATAGTGTATTGTTTATTTTTTTTATTATACGCAAAACCCAGAACACCTGGAAGATATTTGCAGATCGTAAAAACATTTGTCCCAAGGCGGGAATTGAACCCACAGCCTCTTGTCGCATGTAGACCTTAGCCCGCCGCGCCACACCGGTCGTCGTATGTAACAATACATTGCGATGTGAACTACAGTTCAATGTTTTTCAGAGAACTACATATGTATGTATCTATAAAAAAAATATTAAATTTAAATTTAATTCCGAATAAATTATTGTACGAGTATATTCGGAAAAATCTTATCTAATAACGGAATTGTCAATTCTGTGACACAGTCCAAAATAATAATTACTTAGGAGCCAAGGCGATCACAAACCCATCGTGGGAACCCCAACTATTTACCATCTACATTGGTTCTACTCAAGTTCCGACGACTAAACACTCGAGGCTTTTGTCCGAAAATGTAATGGGCATAGATAAATAATAATAAGAGGGCCACAATGGAACTGGCGCTAGGAATCTTAAGGACGTGACGGTAAACGGGTTTGTTTAGATTTGTAGGGATTTTTTTGTGAGCTAGTTATAAAAGCGTATTGTTTTGTCAGTACCATCTGCGTTAATCTGCTGATCTTTGGTGAATTAGACAAAATACATTTTACGGTTGTGTATGTAAGTTCGTTTATTTTTAACCTCAAATATTATCTTATTACTTAATATATTCAGCCCGCGGCTTTGCACGCTCTTTTCAAGTAGCTTATCTCCGTCCCTGGATTTACGTTTACCTCCCTTCGAAATTATTATATATTACGATCCGTTCAAATAACAGGCAGACAGACAAAGATTCTTTAATTTTTTTTATATGAGTATAGATTTTTTTATGAATTCCTACCAAATCATTATAACATTTTATTTTAGCATGTCTATTATAATTTAAAGGATTTAATTGCACTGCATAAGATATTATTTTTTAATTTAGTTGCACGTGTGTGCAGCAGATATATGGGTTTCTTTAGAAAATAAACGTAAATTTTGCAAATAACCATTTATAAAGTAAATGCTTATTGCAAAATTTACGTTTCAACTGAGTTGTGTTGTGATCAATAACGCAAAATGAAAGCATGCATTTACACCGAAAGCGTTATTCTGTATCCTTCGATTGATGCGTTACATTATTAGTGGCTCACGTTTTTTTCTTACAGATTGATCAAAATATTATATGTGGTTCTATAAGGCATAAGATATATGTTTAATACGACGATTGACAGTGACTAATGACGTTCACATAGCCAGAAGGCGGTTTTTAGTATTTGTAAAAAAAGATATAGTGGAAAAGGATGTGCATATAAGTAGAATTTAAGGCTTACAGGAGCGAGAGAGATTATATGTTTTTTGAAAAGCGCTCACATTTACAAGATGTCTCTGCAAATAATTAAGAAACTGGCGTACCTATAGGCTACAAAATAATATTGAGTAAAAACATACGAATGAAAACATAACTCATTTCATGAGATCTCGACCAAATTATGTGTGAAACAGTCCATGTTTGTTTATCGTATTTTTCTCACAATAGTGTTTTCTCTTTATAGGAACCAACGAAATAATATTGTATTTTTTACGGTGAACCCGTAAGTACTGAAATCTAGGCCTATTTCGACTACCAAGCCCGTTAGGTTCACCTCTTAAACATAAGCTTTATTATTTTTAAGACTCTATTTACCTGCTTCTTATAAAAACGCGTCCAAAAACATAGTGCTTGCAAATTATCAACTGAAATATGTCCCGACGTGTGAACTTGCCCGTTTATAAGGATTATTATATCGAAAATATTGCCGAAGCTGTCATTGGCTTGAATAATTTATGTCCTATCCATAAGCGAGAGATTATGTTGTAAAACTTTACAGAAAATAATATATGAGTAGGTGTCTACAGAAATGTCAAAAAATGAAATTACAGCAAAATAAAACAATGGATCAGTTGAGCTACTGTAGACGTTGTGCAACAGTCAGTATTTAGCTAAATTTTTTATATTGTTAGTTGATGCCTACTATCTTATTTGTTTCTATTATTTCATTATAATTTTCTTTTATTACTTGCGTGCGAAGCCGCGGGCAAAAACTAGATTTTTATAAACAAAAAACCTTTTTTATGAATGTAATATTTTTTTTTTAGGTCTCGTTATTTCTACCTCAGTACCTATTTTCTAGAATATGCTGACCAAACGGTTCATTGACATTAGGCGTATTATTGCCAGCCACAATATTCCTGATTCCGCCTTGAAGGGTCCACAAACACGCCAACCATTCAACCCTTCTATTCAGTGAGACAAAAAATACCTACTTACTCCAGTTTGTCAATATTTGACATCCAGTTCTTCGATGCTTCTAGGTTGAAAGCTGAAGCGATTTAAAAAGGGCACTAGACAGATTTATCTATACAAAATAACTAATAAAAACTGTTTTACGTACATATTTATTATATATTTTATACATACATACATAGTTATTATCTGGTTTTACATCGATACTGGTTATGAGTTTTTATTTGATTGTCAGAAGTTTCTTGAGCTGTGGAACTATAGCTTATGCAACTATGCCGAAATAACCGACACGAATTATGGAAAATTTATCTTTAGAGAGCTTTTACTGATTTAAGGGATTTAAGAGAGTCCTTATGAGATTTGATTTATAAAAAAATCCCTTGTTTTTATTGCTCAATCCGTTCAGTACTTTTGACGTGAAGAAGTAACAAATATCCATCCATCCATCTAAACATCCAATATTTCGCATAATTATAATATACCTAAGTGTGATTTATTTAGTTCATTTTCAGATCAAATCGTTTCCGCTTATTCTTTACACCATCCATCAAGTATGGTTCCTCCGTCCCTTTAACGCCACTCTGTTTGAGGACTACGGGTATTACAAGTCCATTAGTTGCCTTGCGGATGTCTATGACTTTCTTTCTACGTTTGTTGTTTCTATGATCAGAAACCCGAGGCCGGTGACGATAGTATCGAGGCGTGATCATAAAGTCTCAGATTTCAATAGTATTTGGCGCTTCTATCGTGCGGATAGGGAACTACGCAAATTTCGTGCAAATGTGACGCCACGACCACGTTTCGATACTACGGTCAACCAGACTCGGGGCTCATATCATAATTTTGAATGAAAATGGATTAAATGCACTGAGGTTACTACCTACCAACAAATAAGTGCGTTGTGCGTTCGCTTTTCCCCACAGGTGGGGAAAACACAAATATCAATGATACAGCATGGATTGTCCAACATTATTTTATTATTCCACTTCATTTATTCATATTTATTATAAAAAATAGTTTTCACTATAGAAAATACAATGAAATATTATAAAAATATTCTACGGCAAAACATATGTCAGATCATCGACCGCAAAGCTAGGCTCAAGCGGCGGTGACTAGAGCTGCAGAGAGAGGAACTTCCTGACGATACGTACCGAGTCCAGGAGTACCGCATTTTGTACCTGGCCCTTGATCCAACTTCCTAGCGAGAGTCTCATCAAATGTTGATGGAGGCTTATTGATATATTTTATTTTATTTCCGAGCTATCCATCACCAGCACTCACTGAAAATGTCCTGAACACATCAGTCACAAGCTGCTCGTCTAATCAACAAATAAATACTTTATCAGAATCCCGGTTTATCAAGAGGTTCAGTAAAATACCGAAGTCTTCACCATTCATAACCAAAGTGTACCGATCTTGCAAAATAGAAAGCTTGTGTGAGCTACTTCTATCCCCCGGCTATGTTTGCAAAACACTCGACTTTGCTTGTAGCCGGCATAATCCGACCGTTTCGTGGGGCAAGTGGGTAGGTAGGTACTATTGCGGGTCTGTCTCTTCCCGATTGGAGGGCACGGTAAAATAAACTTAAAAACTGCTTAAATTATTTATATATCAAAAGTGTTTTTGTTATAGGTAATAGTGCATAAGCCCTCCTAATCTATAAGAAATTAACAATTAAGTTACTTGATTATGTGGCTTAACTAAGCCACAATCAAGTTACTTACCAACTGCTTAGAGCGTCCCCGTACTGAGGGTTGACTGTGATACAAATCAATTATTGATAACCGTATGGTGATTATATTAGTGCTGTCAAACGCTAATTTTGACGTTTGACAGCACTTATTGCTTAATTTACGCCTGTTGCAAACCGGTCGCGAGTTACATATAATCACCCGGCCGAGTTACATGTCAAAAAACGGTATTCAATATAAAAATTAGTATTTTGTTTTAATATAATTATAAATAAAAATAATTATAAATAATTAATAAAATTTTTGGTAGCTCGTAGAACTCTACGGAAAAAAATATATTTCCTCATTCGATTTTTGAAAATCATTGTGGAAGTTGCATCTTTAATCGTGTCCGGCAGCCTGTTGTAAAATAACAAGGAAATTTAACCTAATTTGAATCCTCCAATAGACATATCAGTCTTAGATTAAAGAAGTAAAAAGGTTTGTTAGGTAATTAGAAAAAAAGGTTTATTTTTTCCTTTGAAGTTTTACTTCGTTTTCCCTTTAAATTTTAATCTTTGACAAGTTTATAGACTTTTCGGGTACATGTGGTATACTATTGTAATAAGCAATGATAAGATACATTTGTAAAAGCATTTGAACTCCTCGATCACTTTTAGTTTTTTTTAAAACGATGTAAAGATGACCTTCCTAACTCAGTTTTTTTTTTTTTTTATTTGACAGCGTATAACTAATTATTTACTGGTTTTTTAAAATGAATAATACCTTCAATAGATGAAGGATACATCTGGGACCAAAACCCAATAAAAAGAACAATCGAAAACATGTTCCAAAAAATATTTTAGAGGAAAAGAGTTAAAATTTCGGAAAATTATATAAAAATACAAAAAACAGGATTTTAAAAAAATGTAAAGAGGGGGTCTTCTACAGGGTCTTCTACTTCAATTTGTATTTTACAAATAGGTGCACCTACACACCCACCGAGTTTGTCTAACCCTCCACCAAACACCCTGTATAATTATATGTTCCCTTAGTTTATGATAGTTCCCTTATTTTCCTTTCTAGAATTCCTATCTTTCTAGACTCTTTAGAATAATAGATGTTTTATTTATATAGATACCTATCACAATATTTTCTAAGTTATTTTAAATTGCTTTGAAATAATCGAGTCTATTTCTATCCAACAAATTAAATCGAAGAATTTACGAAATTATTCGCTAAACCAACAACAAAACAGATCAACCGAATATCTCAAATATTTTTATAAGCGCACATTGTTTGAAAACATCTTAAAATTCTGATCAAACACCTGGTACAGTCAGGTTATAAAACTTTGTAAGCTCTATCTTATCCGAAATCTTATTAATCTTTACTACCATTGATTGTGACCATTGACCATGACTATTAAGTGTTGTATTGTAAACATAGATACTACCTCAAGATCATTGTTATATATAATATTAAATATTACGCACAAAGGACCAATCGGAGTCTAAGTGCGGAAACAGGAGTACAAATACCATATTAAATATTTCTCTACGGAGAAGAGACGTGGACATTGAAGGCCAAAGATACTCGTAGCTCACGCGAAGACGCCGACACCACAGATTGCCGTAAAATAGAACCAATATTTCGATTTCAATCTAGAGCTTTAGCAATGCCTAGCAACGTTGTGCATCCGCAGGATTCTTGAATCATTTGGGCACAAAGCCCGCAAGCCAGCTATGGAGAGAGCTATGCTCGGAGTTTTTCTGAAGGATTCGTAACGAATACATCCGACACAGAACCCAAGTTATCGAAATAGCTCTAAGAATTAGCAAGCTGAAGTGGCAGTGGGCCGGCCATATCTCGCAAAGCACCGAAGGCTGCTGGGGCAAACATGTTCTTGAGTGGAGACTACGACTCGGTAAACATAATTTAGGACGCCCTTCGACCAGGTGACCTGCGAAAGACTGCAGGTAGATGCTGGATGCGGCAAGGTGAAGACAGGACGCTATGGTGCTCATTGGCATTTGCATTTTAGCATTGGACTGCTATAGGCTGATGATGATGATGAGATGTAATTCCAATGCTGACCTGACTGTACTAAGTCGAATAATGACCGGCGCTCCGCCATGCAATATCAAACAGATAGCTAACACAGTACACTC
Organism: Eupithecia dodoneata; assembly: GCA_947044415.1. NCBI lineage: Eukaryota > Metazoa > Arthropoda > Insecta > Lepidoptera > Geometridae > Eupithecia > Eupithecia dodoneata. The sequence continues at coordinate 8,507,595 of OX345665.1, forward strand.
GGCACACCTGTACTAGGTACCTAAACATACCTCTATTATCCTCAAACATACATACAAATTAAACACTCATTGCATCCATTTGCTTAGTAAAACGCTGTTTGGTGTACTGGCGTGTATTACAAGTGAGGTATAGTGTGTTTGGTTTATGGTTGTGGATATCTGAGTGAATTTTCTGTCGATTTCGCTTGCATGTCCTTCGTTGCATAATCATCTTCTAATGATTTGACTGACGCAATTAGATTTGGTTGCCTAAGCTTGAAAAGGACCACTCAGCAGCACATCAATCACAGCAATCTTAAAATTTATATGTATTTTATAATGACAGCGATTTTGTCACTGTATAATGTAGCTAAATAATATTTTATAAGCTGTTTATAAAATATTAGCTGGCCATAATTGAATGCGCATTTTTGTGCTGCATGGTCGCCATGTTGGATTAATGAGCAGAGCTTAAGTATACACCAGCATTTGCAAGCGGATTCGCACGCGTTTTTTTGAATAACATAGCATATTAGATATATTATATTATTTATTTATATGTAATTCCCGGTCCAGCCTTGAATCACTAATGTCTGCCAAAACTCTACCTCCTTTTTGCTTCTGCATTTATCATCTGTCTTGTGTTTCTCGCATTCAAGTGCCCCTACCTCCTTTTAACGCAACCGGTCGCGGATTTTTACGGCCCAACCTTGGGCACCACTTTGGCAGAATTGTACTTCAGTGGCTGTTATATCTTCTGGCTACACAAGTCTTTCACTTACATTTTATTTACCTATAAGTCGTCGTTTTTACTACTCGTTATACATCAATTCTCTTCACCCTTCATCAATGAAGGGTCTGTAAGGTACCGAAACTCACGAGCTTCGGTACCTCACGAGCACGAATTATCACTAACGTCCTTCATTCACAAGAATTCTCCAGACATCTCCGACCACTTGAAAGCTCTACCCCGCAGGTGCTAGGTGCTAATCGGACCGCTTGCGGGAACCGGCACTTTGTCCTGTTTGTTCTAAATATTACCTGTGATACTCTGAACCACAGCTTCAATAATGTTATTATACTAATACCCCTCTTCCGGCAACATTATGAGAAATCGCGCCTCTTTGGTAGTCGGCTACTCTCGGAGTAAACATGATGATGTTGTTTATGTAGGTGAGTGTACTTAGGCTGGATTTTTGTGAATGAATGCTTTGTAAGTTTCTTACCGCTTAAAGTAACCACCTGTTAATCAGGATAAATGGTCTCTTGTGTGGTCGAGTTAGAAATATGCCGCTACATACATATTTCTTTAACACATAACATAATAATTCATGGTTATAGGATTGGAAATAAACAAAATTCAAGTTAAATATGATTTAATTTCGTAATTTTTCTTAGCAATTATTTCGTTCTCGGCATCTGAATACTTAATCTAGACACAGTAATACAATACATAGTGTCGCCTCATAACAAAGAATAAGCGCATATTTTTATATTTTACATGTTTGGAATGTCTCATGTTTTTCTACGGACTATGGAATATGTAGGAATGTACACGACTAACACCCATGGAATACATTTCATACAAATTTATAAAAGTCTAGCAAATTTATTTGAAGCTAATTCTAATTTACTGGGATCTAAATAATCGTTTTGAATTTGTAAATTGCTTGCATTGCATTTACCATAAATTTATATTATATCATTGATATTGAATTTCGAAAATGTGTATTTTATGTACTGTAAATGATTGAAAGTAATTGAAGTAATTTGCATAATATTATCTAGGCCATAATATACTCAAAACAATGATACAATGGAACACAAACTGTAGTTATACACTGCCACCACTCTATGGCACAGATCTTGTAAAATTAACGTATATAATATTATATTTTAGGTTTTATGTAGGTACTGCAAAGAATATTATAAATTAACAACAAAATATAATAGCAACGCTTTAATTTATCTCTAGTTTTAAAGAAAACTGTAATTTAGAAGACATTAAAAGCGTCACTTGAAATCGCAAAGAAAGATTTCGATTTATTAAGAGATTCAAAGGCCTATCACTCTCATACAAAACAAACTTACAAAATAATATTTACAAAGCGCTCAAATCATACAAATTATACACAGAGTCTCATTCTAAAACATTCAAAATTAATATTAGTTACAGAAAGTTATTTCATTACATGAAGCATGTAAAGAAGTCATTTGAACTGGCTAATCACAAGAGAGCGGTTGGTCGGATAGATTAAATACCCATAATTTAAATACAATACATTTTAATACAACTTTACAACTAACACCTACGTTACATAATTCTGGATTAAGTTTGATAAATAAGTAAACATAATCGTTTTATTATATTTACAAGCAGATAACACGATTCGTACTTAACAGTAAAGCGGTTTAAATAATAACACACTGAGAATTGACGTAAAGGCGTTTTGCTAGAGTTATGGCAAGCCGGAGCGGCCGAGGACGATCGGCTGCACTTCCGAAGGTGTTACCTCACCAGAGTCCAGCGGTGGTCCGCTTCGTGACCGGCGAACTGTTTGCTCTCCGGAACCTTTTTTCCTTTTAGAGCACGAGTCCGACTGGCACAAGAGCAAACGCCACGATGTTGCACGACCTTAAGGAATTTCACAGCTCTGGCCCTTTCCCCGTTCGAATGTTTGCTCTCTCGCTTCAGCCATCGAAGCGGCCACCGCGAGCCGACCAAACGCTCAGTCACTGTAATAATACTGCGATTGACTAATACTCTCACGCACAATATCCATCGACGCGAGCCGGCAACGGAAGCGTAAGCGTGCTGCTGAGGGTCTACGTGCCGTCGCAGTTCCTCCGCCGTGGGTGCCGGCCATGATGATGGCGGACGCCGTGGCAGGGGCGCTTGATGTCATTGGGCGAGGGCCGCAGCCTACGCTGGGGGTAGGAGCGCCAGTTGGGCAGGTCCCCGGCTAGCATAATATTGTGCCGGTTGATGTCGAAGTCGTGGGCTTCCTTCATGAAGGAGAAGCACTTGTGGTGCCGCTCGGTGAGGCGGCTCTTCCCGCGGCGCAGCTGAACGCCGCGCCGGTTGAACCCTATGTAGCGGTCTTCGTTCTTCACGAGGTGGTATCTGTTGTAGCCGTCCACAAACTCCTCTTTGAACAGACAGTTCGGTTGTCTCTCCGCTTGGTACCGCGACTGTCAACAATAAGTCCCCATAAGTCACATTTGTCAAAAAAAAATCCTACAACAACACATAATGATATTTAATGAGTAAAGTTATTAAGAGGTTCAATAATAACTGAGAGATCTCTAAATTCTGAACTCAATGCAAAATTGTTCAGTAATTTTCTTATCAGTCATACCAAAATAATCATAAGAGGAAGAGAATAACAACCTTCACCCAATAACTTAAAGAACACTTACCAGCCGCCTCCCAACGAGCCGAGAGCGATTGAAGCACAGGTACATGTCCTGCACGGGCGAGTGGATGAGCAGCTCCAGGTTGTAGCCGCGGGTGCTGATGGTGAGATTCGCTGGAACAAAGAAAACACAGCTATTAGATTACATGTGTATGGAAAGCTGGGTTCAATTATGATGCTCGATGATCTCTCGTCCTTAATTACAATTATTACATCTCTACTGTGTCCTCCATGAGTAAACCATGATAGAAAAGTGGAAGCGCTGCAGACTAGAACCCTAAAGATTGTCTAGCCTAGAGTAGAGGGTCTAGTTGTGTCAGAATCTTGGTTGGTGCACGAATGGAGTTCCTTTTCCCAGTAGTAGGGAGGGGAGTTTTAATGGGTTTAAATGGAGGGATAATTGTAATTTTATTTGATTTTGTAATAAACAAAATGAAAAACATAACTGTTACTAAAGTAACAAAAAGACTATTCCATTCACCTATGAACGTCACTTGTGTTTATAAGTGCTTTAACCAGCGATTTCGTAATCAATGTCTCCTCTGACATTCTAAAATCGTTCATAAACAGTACTTAAAATATCTTACATAACTTTCTACAACCTAACCAATATAAAACACATATTAATTAACCCATAACAGCAAGCATTACCAAAATAGAAACGTAAATATTCGTAAGAAAAAATCCTAATTTTCATTTGATTGTAATTACTTCGCCCCAGGTGTATAATATGAGATTTGAATCGACACAGCGGGTCTTGGACACATAATAAATTCAATTTATAAAATCCGATAGAGAAACATAGCAAGCGACGTCAGGTGCAACCGTTAATGATATTTGAACGTCAATAAAATACAAAAATAAAATGTCGATAAATATTAATCTATGGGATATTCTATACATGGCTTAGCAAAGATTTACATGAGTCAGTAATTTTTATCGAACCATCGTTCGGTGTGATCGTGTCGTAAATTACAATGTTACGTGTTTGAGTTATTGTAAAAGCATCATTCCTAAATGGTGCTATGAAACTTTACAACGAATATCATTTGTAAGAACTTGAATGTGATTTAGCTGTTTCTATAGCTGTGGAACTTGCCTGTGAGATTACTTTTTCTATAAATTAATACATTTTATTGTTGCAAACGAAAGGGACCTTAAAAGCTTGATTGAGAAAGTGTGATATATAATTAAATATGTAATCATATATATAACATATCCACGTTCGACATTCATAGCATAAACAAGCACGAACAACGTATTTTAAAACAGTTCTTATTATTTTTAGATATACCGATGTCAAAGACAGTAGAGTACGTAACAATTTTAAATTCTGGAAACCCAATTTTATAAGCACTCATAGTTACATCAAATAACCAAACCTGTCTATAACCGATAACATAAGAGAAAAGCTCTCAGGAATTTGACGACTGAACCCGACACGAATAAAAAGAATTAACGGAATAAAACTAGGAATCGACCACCATCGACAGCGGCGATGTCATTTCAATTAACGTTGTAGGCGGAGAGATAACCGCAGGAAAGACTGCTAGTGCTGGAAAAAACATGGCACTTAAAAGTACCCTGAGACTCTTAAAAGTATTAAAGTAAAATAGTATCTTAGTGGTTTTAAAACACGTTATAAACTTTAACAAATCTGCATAACAAAATACTAGAAGAGCTACTACAGAGGGAACTAATGTAATGATACTGATTTTAAATTACCTGTATTTTTAAATTAGTCTTTGTTGTCTGTATTTTATTTGTCGCTGTGGACTCTCGATCTAACAGAAATATATTATGTAGCGTTAATACCGTTGAACATAATAACAGGGTGTCGTTGAATCAGATTGTGTTAATGTGGGTCGTAGGAATGGATCAAAGGTGAAGGGAAACTTTAACTTATCACTGTGGAATACCGAAAATATCAAAATCTTTGAATGCATTCAACTGGATGAAGAAAAGAAGGGCGAGGAATGAACTGTGTGGACATATTCGATTGAAACTAAGTAGACAATATTAATGAAAACAAAAAGTCACTTAGAAGAAAACAGTATGGAGAAATTCAGGAAAACTACAATAATTCCCTGCTCTTAACTTTAAAAAGAGTTAGAAAATAATTTTTGTGTTTATCATTTTGTATTCGCATTTGTGGTATTGGCTAAGGTAATAGGCACCCAAGAATATTCTTTCGAAACAAGCGAACCATGTAAACATTGCCTAACCATTATAGACCCGGGCTAATTTTGTCAAGACAACACAATCTCGACTCGTCAATGTAAACAGCTTTGAAGTTGCCGCTATGAAACTTCACTTTCTTTCGTCATTTTTAAGTAACACTTATGACCTACTAGCTAATTTCCTGCGGCTTTGCACGCATGTGTCCTTGTTAGCTTATTCAAAATCAACACTTCCTTAGATACAATTCATCTTCTTTCCAAATTCCACTATGATCCGAACGTAGGTACCTCACGAACATACCTTCGATACTATATAGACAGAATTTCTTTCGAACATCAATAATATTAATAGTTATAGATGACTTAGTAATGGGGTATAAAATTCGCATAGGAAAAATAACAAAAAAATAAAGAAGTAAGAGTATATACTAGAACATTATATAAACGTAGCAACATTGGGTCAACGACTCCCTATCGCGCTTGATAAGGCTATCGACTGTATCTTGTACCTATTACCTTAATTTCTTAATGGCAGTTTTGAAGTGATCGGTAAATATAAAAAATAATTTATAATATGACTGACTTTTAACAGCAACTTTTTAGAATTAATTTGTTTATGAGTTGTTTTTTTTCTGATTTGATACATGTGAAAAACACGTTTTTGTTGAAAAAGTGTAAGCAAGGAGAATTGAAAGGTCGATAAGTTCCCCAAAAATGATGCAGATTATTTTTGATTGTGTAAATCCTTAGACAAGTAAACATGCCGTTATCACTAACCTTGTAGAATTACACACATTTTACGTAATTTGCTCCATGATAAGCAGATCTCAGAGGAATTTATCGTTCGTAAACAAACACGAGATTCCTAGCACTCGTGTTACATTGCGTTAGTAACTAATGATAGAAACGTTAATGAAGGTGAAGCTTTTCCAATAGCATCAACGTATACCTTGATAGATGCATTCTATTGTACCTTAAGATCGGACCATTCTACTCATGAGTAACAAAATTTAAAGCTCTCAGAATACTATTTTTAATTGAGCTAGGCCTTAAAACAAGAGAACATCTAGTAACAAATGAAACATCAAGTAACAAAATCAAATATTACGAGGAAACAAAAAGGACAATTAATATTAAAAAAATCTCTTGACACCAACTGGGAGGGTAACGGGATCATCGCAATTTTTACAATGAGTAATAAAAACCAAGCAGTTTCAAATGATGAAATCATTGAATGCCGTAAAAATGCTGTCACAACTACACGTGTAAGTAAAGACGTCAATAAACACGTAACAATTATCAAAAACAAAACATAATAAACTGCTTCCAGTGTAGACTGAAGGTGTGACTCAAATCCTCAAATCTGGGATAAGCGCTTGTAATCTACCTGACTCCTGGATTAGGGCTGCGGTAGGTGGGATTCTCAGTTCTAGTCCTTCCTAAGTTTGTTTCCATTCGTTAATACGTCACGTTTTTATTAAGCACACATAAAAACGTTCACCAGCCACCGATGGTGGCGACTGGGATTTTTTTCTCATTTGCCACCAGTGGTGTCACCACCGTCTCCGGATGGTGGTGGCAATTGGGAATAAACGAGTTATCTACTTGGTATATTTTCAGATAGTAAGCAATAGTTTCTTATTATGTTTTTACCAATAACATTATGTCGTTAATATTGAATACACTAATTAGCTCTTGAGCCTCAAAATTTAAGCACCTGTTTAATCTACGAGTAGATATGTACGTCATTGAAATATTGCCTAGTCATGAATTAAAAAGAATAACAATTTGCCATGCTAGATAAAAAAACCGAGCCTTTGAAAAATTTTCTTAAAAATATGTCAGTAGAAAAAACAAGATTATTTATTTAAAACGGTAAAATAATAAATTGCGTATACACTTACTATGGAAACACGACTTGTTAGCGCCTACTAGATGACAGATCCCCAAAATGTCAGATTAAACTAGGATTAACCTGTGTTGTATAAATCATTTAATCTCTTTCACTCTTAAAAGTGTTACTTAAAACATCTCTTCTTCAATGTCGAATTCAAAAAAAAAAAACTGATATCTGAATGAAAGGAAATGAATATTAATTTTTGCTGATTCGTGCATTTATTGATTACATTTGATTTATTATTTCCGTCAATCTTTTGATATGACCACATTCCACGCCATATTAATATTATCTCTACATATCAATTGGAATGTATGTTACCTATCTGTATCATCATCGAGTTCAAAGTCAAATAGAATCGCCTATTCACTTTCAACGGTATAAAATTTCATATAAAGCCTGAGTCTGAGCGAGCATTCCTCATCACTGTATGTCTTTTCCTAAACTTTCTTATGAACATTTGATTAAAAAATATCATACCAACTTCCCTTGACTCATTATAGACTGAATAGTAAAGTATAGAGATACTATAAAAAAAACATATTGAATTGCTAATTCAAAAAACCGTACATTACATCATTTATATTATTAATGCCGTTGAAATACGCTATTGTTATAGAAAACGAAGTTCAACAAACTTCATCTAAAATATTGACCTTCTTCAAATAATGACGTGCGTAACTCAAGTTCTACAGAATATCCATTAATATTTTAACCTGACGCAGGTTTCCTATTATAATAATTATGGGGCAACGATGTCATTATGACATTTTGTCTATGACAAATGATTTATCTTTGACGTCATAGCTCATAGTATGTAGTATTCTCAAAAACTTGCAACAAAAACTATAATATAATTCTTAATTACAGTCAACGGTCTAAAATTTAGTGATCCTTAACTTATTCAGATCCCTCTACTTTAAAAAAAAAGTATTTATTTTCAAAAAATGTTTTCTAAAGTCTAACAGAGTACTTATCTAAAACTAATTACGATTATCTCTATAACATTTAAGTTTACCTTTAGGTAAAGTACTCTACCCTAAAACCTTAGTGCTGAAAATGCATCGACTCCTCGCTCTAAAAGTACATAGTTTTTTCTTATTTCTTTAAAAAATCAATGGTAGGTGGTAGGTATGTAGCTCTAGTATATCACAAGCTCTGCCTGTTTAATTTAGGGCTAGATATATTGTCTAAAAATGACCAACCTCATTTATTTATTCCTGAAAGTTGTTACTTTAGGACTTTCATCTTAAATCAATGCTCGTCCAGTACGTGAGGTATAGGTCCCCTTTTGTTTTTCGTATACTTGAGGCTCAGATTTCTCACGTCCTGAACCTGTGTATGAAAAGACAATCGCGCCAGCTTTTAAACATTTACCGATATACCCACTAAGTTATCTAAGATTCTTAGGTATATCATGTTACAATCTTGCTAGACTAGATTGTGACCACAAACACTATATGGCATTGACACTAATAAGATGGGTAGCATACAATATGACTCCTGGCAAAGGTCTCACTCGCAAAAGTTTCCATTATTGGAATTACTTATGAATTCTTGGTAAAATATACGATTCCTTTACTATTAAAGTATTAAATCAAAGGCTGCCAAAAACCACCATTAAAACAAATGCTTGATGTTTTATGCTTACGAACTCTCTTTTTTTCAACATTTTGGGGTCTTGTATGGTTCGTTTATAGGATTTACATTGCCCCTTATTGTTTTTTTTATATAAATACAATACTTAATAATAGTTTTATAATAACAAATTCATTACTACAGGTAAACGTGAAATCTTGAGACGTGAATACACTTAAGCTTTGTATCAAAGTGCCCATTGAATGTATAAGATTTCCTGGTTACAACAATATGGGAGTCAGGCGTGTTTATACAGCCGTGGAAATATTTGGGAAATATATATTTAATTGGTATAAAGCTGTTTTTATGACGTAATTTAATACATACAATATCTGGCGCCAAACACAATATTAGGAAGATAAATATAATAATATCATACGTGCTCGAAGTGACTATAAAATTAATCTTTGAAGATCTTGTTGATCTGAAGTTTACTTGAAATGCCACTGGCACTATCGATAAAATATCGAGTTCAAGTATCAAGAATAGAGACATAAATGGAGTACAAAACTATGTCAATATTGCCAAATCGGAATTTGCCAGAATCTAAAATAACCTTTATTACAAAGAAGAAAGAGTCAGTGTGTTATCTGATGATTGGTATCAATTCAGGTCAAACGCATACTTTGATACGGATATCTTGTCTTACATGAGTATTTACGATTGGAATGTTTTTAGCGCTAGGAATTCTCAATATTGATTTTAAAAAGATCTCAAAGACCACCTCTGGATGATCTTTTATACAACTGCAAAAGAGATATCCAAGTCAATCCATAAACGACTGAGAAATAGCACACATAACCCCTCCCTTCCCCCCCTTCTCTCCTTCCACTTTACTTACTTATAGGTATTTTTGAAGTAGGAAAATGTTTTTTATATGTTTGTTATGTCATCGGGGCGTGATCTAGATACTTATACATACATTGCATAATGCATAGCATAGCTATTTATACGAATATTCATATATACAATCACGTAGGCACACACACCCAAAAACAGTAAGTACACTCTTTCCTCGCAGTTCGTCAAGAAAACGAATTTCACGCTTTAAAATGTTCGTCATATATCTGCTAGTTCTATGAATCGCTGTATAAGTGAGTACCAACACAGTTTTCGCTACAAAGTTGAAGGTTTACAAACCCACCGCATATTTTTATTCGCGACATAAACTCGGCACTTGGACCACCCAGTGAGTGATTGTTGTGAGCACATGTAACAATAACAAAAAAAAAATGATAAAACAATGGTCTTTTTATTTGAAATTCAAAATATATTTAACTAGCTGCGCCCCGCGGTTTCACCCGCGTGGTGATAGATATATTGGATAATATACAATGTATATCTCTATAAATTGTAGCCTATGTGTTGTTCTGATGTATAAGCTATATTATTGTAAAGTTTCATTAAAATCCATTTAGTATTTTTTACTTGAAAGAGTAACAAACCTCCATCCATCCATCTATACTTACAAACTTTCGCGTTTATAATATTATTAGTACTTAATATTGTATTTAAGGTCCAAAGAGAAACTAGGTACATAAGCTGGTTGAATGCAAACGTCAGAAGTGGTACTCAAATTTATTAGTTTTATATGCTCAGTTATACAAAAAGACCCAAATCATTGTTTTCTTAGTAAACATAACGAAATAACAACAAAGAAAGATAATTGCAAAACACACTTGAAATCTTTTGAACCCAAAGAAACATCAACAGTTTGATAAGTTAAGATCCTCAAGCGGATCGATTCAAAGAAACCCGACAAAAAATACGGATCCAAACAAAACATTATCGAAATCGGTCAATTTGTCGATCAGAAATTGCTTCATTAATTTCATATTAGATTAAAAGTAACATAATGACTTTGCGTGTGGCATATCTGTTTTTTGCCAAAACCGTACGTTATGGGGCTTTATTGTGGTGTTTAAATTATAACAACTTAATTTAGTAAGGCGCCGCACCGCCTACTTCGATTGATTTCTTATAATTTTCTTACCGCCAGATTCCTTTCTAGATTGATTGCGGCAAAAAATCATAAACGGCCTGCAAAAGTGGAAGCTTCCAATTTTAAAGTTCAGTATGTTTTTGGAATTCCAAAATGACTGCGTCTTTTTTTTCTTTTTGCTTATGTTTTACGAAGACAACTTAAAACTATTCAGTAAGAATTTCCTAACGTACCTATTGAGTAATTAAAATTCGTTATCAGCATTTCAAAATCTATTTTTAATTAAAAGCGTCACATATTTTACGCGGTATTCGGCGGTAGGCGGTACAGCCTGCGCTGTAATGTTACCAGGCAAAAATAATGAGAACTCTTATTCATTAGTATTTCCTCTCGATACGAATTAAGATTAGAGATCATCTCTCACTGGCGTTGAAATATTAAATCGTTAAATTTAATATTGGCTGTGGTTTCTTTTATTGCTTCACAACTAACGCGTGTGCTAACAGGTCAAGTGATTATTTTTTACCCTGGCAACAAATGTTTATTCTCACGCGATTATTGTTCGTGTTAATTAATGGCTTTACGTTTTAGATTAATTTATGAGTAGAAAGTAAGTTCCTTCGAGTACCTTTTTATTATCTTTAGGGTTAATTTATAACTAATATGTAGGTCCTACTTTTATTTACAAAATTACGTCTGCTGTAGTGCGATCTCAATATTTTGCCGTCGTTCGTTCGTTCGTCGTCGTTCGTTCGTCGTTCGATCGTTTTAAATTCTTGGTTCACCTAAGCACTGCGCCAAAACATCACAAAGCTACATTATGTGGTTTAAATACTTGATGTCGGCACTAGGCACTTGTCAATAGTTAGTATTTTATGGCCATTAATGCATCTTAATGATTTGATTATGCAATAATTGATAAACAAATAATAAACCAAAGAGGACATAATTTAATAAGTGTTTGCTGATATGATGCTGACAAAGTCTTTATTAGGTCAGCTGTAGTACGTGTCACTAGTAATGTGAACTTCATTGTAGCCTAATAAACAAAATAAAATCACAACCATCACCTTTCATTGAAATATCAACAGTCTTTTCTACAACATACAGCTTACTATTCCTTGATAGATAAACGGCGTATATGATCAACCTGTGGAATCATAGGCGCCTGCAATTCAATTTGCCTATGTTTTGAAATGGTCAGATGACTTTCTGTTTTGCATATCGTGAATATATCAGTCCTTTTTAGGAAACATTTTTATTGAGTGGTTTGTAAACAAACTTGTCCATTGAATTAATCAGTGGTAGGATTATAAATCAAAGCAATATTATCATCTTCTCCACAGGGAGAGAGTCTTGAGTTTTGACAACACCTTTATCAACCTACGTATAAGTTATAATGATTGTTATGCTAAAAATTAGATTTGACGCACTCACTTATTCTCAAAATGTTTACCTACGTAAGAGTAGCTACAATTTCATATTATCTACGTCCAATGCAAAGTATATTACGAAGAAAGGAGAAAGCAATGTCTTTGACGCTTCTGATGTATAGTTACGTATTTTTGAGTACATATTGAGTAATTTTACGCAAAGCATAATAAAATTACATATTCGCAAACGTTCATAGCTTTCGCCAAAAAAATAACACTTATTGCTTTCTTACGAAGTTTTCGACTTTCATCATTCAATCGTTCAAATCATCATTATAAGAGCTTAATACTTTATTAAATTTATGCATTGAGTTAAATTTAAAATAAATCATTTTTTTTTTAAAGTTAATGTTGTAGGTTTACAAAAGTTAATGTTTACAAGATTATGATAGACTCCAATGTTAACCTGCTTTGTGAGAGACTGGCGCCTGACTAGGGTTTAGTAACCTATATTACAGGTGCTCTCACTCTGCGGATCCTAACACAGTAAGTTTAAACTAACAATAATAAAGTACATACAATACAATAGTACAAAAAAGATATTGATGAGTTATGTAAATATTTTTAATTATCTATTTTTTTCCTATTTTTGACTGTATTTTGTGTAGTTGAGTACCTATCTTTAGATTTTCATCGCCTGTATTTTATTTACTGTCCTCTTAATCATGCTAAAAGACATTACAATTTGAACATCGTCCAGCTAATAGCAAAGTCTTGTAAGAAAAAATAACTAAGAACCTCTAATTTATCGTTGGCGTCAATTGGAAAGAGTTTTTGCATATTTAGAGACACTTTAGCTCCGAAGAACAAATAAAAAGCTCGTTGCTGTACTTACTTGAAATAAATGTCACCAGGAATGTGAAACCAATAAAGTTAATTAGAATATTAACTTTATTGGTACATATACATATAATAAACCATATCATACTAGAGAAATCAGCTTATATATAATAATAAGTTGATTTCTCTAGTATGGTCAATTAAAACTTCAAAATAAAATAGAGAATAGGCACTACTTACTGAAAAAAAGCAATTATCAAATACAAAGTTATATATATTATAATTCGAAAGAGTGTTTGTAGCTAATATACCTCTAATAATAAGACAGGACAGTAGTTAATTTCTTAAGCAGTGTTATTAAGTGTAAGAGTTCATTTAAAGGTATCCACAGCTAGAAAAATATCTAAAAACCTGTACAGGTATGTAATTTCTACAATACAAAGGTTTTCGCGTATAGAAATCCTTTACAGTCCGTTACTGCAGTCGACTACGAGTTACAGCGCCTGGACGTTGACCCGTCAAGTATTGACATATTTGTAAAGTTTCTCACGTCTAGCTTAGGGTTGCCGACAAAATATGGACCTTTACTTACCATAGAATACTTTTCATCTGATGAGCCTATTTTAATATGTTCATTTTTGGGTGGGAAGTAAATTTATTTAAACAATGATCAAACCTCGAGAAGGTTATTCCATTTCCTCTAACTATTATTACTTATTTATAGGTAGGTTAAATACGTTTTATTGTTAAATAGTTTCTGAAAATAATCATGAGTACCTACTCTCCTACATCTGTAATAAATAACTTTGCCTTCGTGATATAATATGTACTTAGTACCTACTTATATTTTCACAATTGAAACTTACAATCAAGTTAATGTTATATTTTCAAGAATTTAAAAGTAAATTCATTACTTTTTAAAGTATATATCAACGAAATATTAATAACTCTAGGGAATAATTTTGACAACCCTATTATTTATTCACTACACACGATTACCTCTGGTATGTTTTTACTACGCAAGTGTACACACGCTTATATGCATTTTGTTCACAAGCACACTTTCTTTCGTATGATATTTTGTAACACTACTGAACGTTGAGAATCCACCTGAACCTACAATGCCTTCGATATGACTGCGTTTCTAAACCTACCAACAGATCTTTTATTATTTCTGTCAGGATGGTACGGGCAGGCACTAACCAAGATTCGATTAATAAAATCGAAATCGCTATAGCAGATTGCATATTTCTTTCCTCAATCACGAAAGGAATTCAAAAAGTGTTACAACGAAAAGGTTTTAATTCCGATAATCCTAAGCTAACACCACTCACCCGCGAATCCATTAGCAATATTTTGTGCGAATTGGCAGGATCGCCATTTTGGGATATAGTGCCAAATTCAACGACTCAAAACAACATTCTGTTATTTTACGTGAATACCGGAGTTTGGGATTCTTAAAGAACATGTTTATTGTTCAATCGATCGAAGCAGAAAAATAAATATCTCTTTCAAAAAGAGAATGATTAATACAAAATGAAACTAAGGCTACTGTGTACCGGCTGGCCATCACTGGATGCAGTTGCGATTTCTGTTATATACCTATATATTTTTTGTTATATTTAATCTATCCTCAATCATTCCCAAGTATTGGGTTCAATAGCAACCTGAAGACAGGGCGCTATGGCGCTCATTGGGGGAGGCCTATGTCCAGCAGTGGACTGCTATAGACTGATGATGATGATGGGTTCATGAGTGTCAACATTATCTATGACAGATAAAAATACTTACGTTGGTCGTTTCCATCTGAGCGAGCCATGACAGTGCCGTTTGGGAACACGTTGACGTAAAGATGGGAACACTGGCTGTAGAGGCGAACCGACCGGACCATCGATGGCACCGCACCGCAGATCACCACCTAAAAAAGAACGAAATAGAAATATACTGTCAGCAATCAGAAAAGTATGACAACTCAAAAAACAACTGAAGCTAATTTTTTTCTGAAACTTCTATTTCTGTGTGTGAAGATTTTCATAAGACCTTGATATTATACAATTTTGAAGGAGGGAACATAATTCGGAGAGAAGAACAGATCGTTGGCAATAATTTGGATTAAAGTACATAAATACTAGAATACTTAGTTCAGAACATTAGTCTCAGAGCAACGACTGACGCCATGAAATCCTTGAAGGGATGTCACTCAAAACAGTAGTAGGAAATTGCAGAAACCTTGTTAGTCCTACTATTGACATCGGGTTTACAACCTCTGTAATCTTATCTAAGCCCTACTGAGTCTTAGTTAATCATAACAAGCTAAGAACATTGTGCCTCTATGAATCAACACATTGCATGTGCGATTACTGAGTATTTCTTAGGGATTTCCTTGAATTACTTGTACGAAGGCTGCGTCATTAGGATCAATGTTTTTGCTATCTATGCATCAAATTTTCATGTAAGACCAGATACTCGTGTTATGTGTCACGGAGCATGTTTGATAATATACTCGTAGAATAGACGTTTCCAGCACAATTTGGCGCTTCAACAGTCACATATCATGAGCTTTCATAAGGATAGAAATTTCTTTCATTATATTTTCAACGAAAATTTGTGATACATCCAGTTTCTACCATGCAATAAAATAACAGCGTAAAATTCGTAAATGATTTATCGTCATCGTCTGGCATGAGGTGTTCCCACTATCAGTGAACGTGGTCATGCAAATTACATGAACGATAAGCCGTTTGTAAAACAATGATTTACGCCAGGGTTACTCATTTTCACGGTTGATTCTATGGGTTTTGACTTCATCAATTGAATGACGTGGCAACAGTAGGTTGTATCATGAATTAACTAGCAACTGTTAATTTCTAGCAAACGAAGGATTATCTGCAATTGCTGTAGGTATAAGTAGACCAGAACGCACGGGTCCTCAAAATCCCATTCTTACGTAGCACTAAATAAGATGATAGAATAAAAACATCCGCGCAAGAAATATTCCTAATTTTATTTTAAAAAAAAAATATTCATGTGAACTATGTTTTAAATGGGTACCTTCGGTACTGCTGAAATTAATGGAGGCTTTAACAGCTTAGTAATTATGACATCCGTTAGATGACCATCTTAAGATAGGTGAGGTATATATATCAGTTACATCATCAAGCTATCGTCTAATTCGAAAACGCACCTAAAGCTTATTCTCAGGAAAAGGAAGTTGTTAAAGACATGTATGGTATAATAATATGAATTATAATGGCAATGTAGTATAGCGAAGTTTGACTAAACACTTTCGGAAGGTTCTAACCACACTACATTATGCATCCACCTTCACTCGAGTAAATAGAACCTGGTTAAAACATAGCTTTTAGCCCTCCAAGATAATGTATACGTAGTTAACTGACGAGTGAAACAAATGCAGAATTAGTCATTCATTCCTGTAAGTATAGAAGATAGAAGCTACATAGACTTACGCAGACCGCAACAATACTCTCCTACACTCCGCAATTAGAGCATCTCGAAAGACCACACATGAATGTACTAGTGTAAAGTACCTGGCTATTGACACCTCTACAACGGGACCCTTTCTAACCGACCCGGCGCCAGCTAAACACCTCATTACGCCGATACCAATCAAATCTGACCGACCTTCTGAACTTCACGAGTTTGTTACTCGTTAACCTCGATAATTTGAATCTCCTTTATTTGTCGCCAGATTATCTGATGTTCGTGACTTCTTTATTGATAGGTTGATTGTAGTTAGGTAGGAATTCGAAACTATTCTGACTATATTTGATTTAGACAGATCAGTCAGACTAAGGTCGCAAACAATTTGCAGTGTCTCTGTAGCCATGTAGGTGTATGTGACCAATGTGAGTCGTATCCACAATTCTTGGGCTTGGTTAAAATAGTTGGTCAGTTATCCAATCCAAAATCTGAATTATGTGGGGTTGCTGCTTGCATGTGTGATTTATATCAAACAATAACATTTAAGTAGAAAGCCATGAATTAAGACCCCATCGCTGACAGGGGTTTATTGGTAAACTTCCCTTTGATAGAACCCGTATTTCAAAGTTTAAATTCAACAACATTCTGTCAAACTACCATCACGCTAACTGCGCGTGAGCAGTTGTTTGATTTGATGATGAGATGCTGTAATATTGTTTGATTAAAACATCATCGTGCTGTCTGTTAAAAGACCATACCTACACTTACATATTAAAACATTGTCCAATGTCCATTTGCTAGGTCTAAATTTAGCTTATGTTCTATATATTCCAGGTCAGATTTTTTGTCATATAACGTTCATTTTTGTAATAATGTAATACGATATCTGAGAAGTCCTTGAAGTAGAAAGAGACTTTTTGTCTGGGACATTTAAACACAAATCAGTCTCGTCTCGTCATCATGTCTGATTATACTAATCGCGTATCTATACACTAATTAGTAAGGCGACACACGTCTTCCACAGAATCTTGGATCACATTCTTGCATAATTTCAATACTTGGATTAACCGGTTGAGAAATTTGTACTTACCTATCAACATTAACTAAATTGGGATTTCAAAATATTGAGGAAAATGTGCGTCTTTATGATGATAAAAAACGGAACCATAAGCAGGTGCTTTGATCAAACGAATCAGCTAATACATTATTGTTTGACCAGAATAGCATTGGGACGAAAGATTTTTGTATTAACGCAGCATTTCAACGACCAATCGTTCAAATTGGTTGTTTCGTGTGGTTTTTCTTCGCGATCGCGATCGGTTACCACTAGGTTAAGAAGGTTCAAAACTTTGCTTTCTTTAAGACTTCTGTAAATATAAGAACCAGTCGTCCAGGGCACCACAATAAGGAAACAATCGATTGTTTTAATGGGTCAGCCATGCTCAGCTAATCCATCGCTGGGGGTTCAAGGACCATTATGCAGCTATTTTGAATTCTATTCTATCGATAAAAAGGCCAGTTTACATTATTCTCAAGGTGTTCTGTAAGTCGTTTGGCTCTGGGCATTGCGGTGTCATATTCAGGTGGGAAAGCGTACGCTACCGCGTCGCGGTCACTATTTAGCCATATTGCATTTCACGGTACTTTTTGTAAACAATACCGGATTTGCTTTTTAATATTGATTGTTTGGTTCTTTTTGTGATTCCTTCCTCTAACTGGTTTTATGGGTTTTGAACTCAAGTACTTTGACGGGTTTAATTTATTAACTGGCAACTTCACTGCAAACTCAGAGGCATCAGACATGGAAGCGGTTGGTATAATGTAAATTCACAATCGGTTTTAGCAGCACGCTCTGCTGCTTATCCCATATCAGCCGATATCTGTTCAAGAGGCGTGAAAATTTCCAATACACTTGCCTCAGATAGTTTTGGTAGGCTGGACGCGTAATTAAGCGTGAGTAATGCTTCAGGGATGGAAACTGATAAGCCCAATAGCAAAACCGCCAATAACTTCCTCATATTCTTTTGAAAGATAACCAACAATATTATTATTATAAAATATAATATTTTGGACTTTGACTCAAGGGTTCATTACAATGAAATTGAAAATATGAAATAATGTAGCCTCCACTAATAATCATATTACATACGAAACAACCTTCGTATCAACAAGTAAGCAAATATTATTATGGTACATCCGGCACAAACAAATATTTAGATGATCTTGATATTTTTGTGTTATATAACCTTAAAAAGCCTTGAAGTGTGCAAATTTGTGTAAGAGTAATACGATATCAGTAAGTTGTGAGTTAATTGAACAATAACATTATATTTCAAGGTATATCTATGAATAAATTATATTTTTAAAGGTGTGTATCAAGTGTACCTATATCCCTTCAAAAACCTTATCTGTGTAATCCAAAGCCTATGCTT
Organism: Eupithecia dodoneata; assembly: GCA_947044415.1. NCBI lineage: Eukaryota > Metazoa > Arthropoda > Insecta > Lepidoptera > Geometridae > Eupithecia > Eupithecia dodoneata. The sequence goes on from OX345665.1 coordinate 8,526,733, forward strand.
CCTTTTATTATTTAACTTGATAGCCTAATTTTTGGAGAATAGATCGGTGTAATCAGGTTTTTTATCTTGACCTACCTAGTCGGATAATATCCATCGGCCACACACATTGATAACGAACCGTAAATAATGCTAAACTGGAGTTGAAAGCGAATCAAAATTGAACATTTTATTACTCGTTTATAAGTGGAAATCATCGTTTTCCGATTCGACTATGAAATTATTCCAGACAGTAAAAATTTATAAACAAACATTGGTTTTAGACATTATAAAAGCTTTACGTCATTCGTTTACTAATAATATAGGTACAAGCAACGACTTTAAATATTTCGAGACTACTTTTGAGGTCGTGTTTGAAGCCTTATGATCTAGTGACCACTCAAAATCTAACGGTAATAAGTAGGTAATAGATGATGTAAAGACTACAGTTGGCTCCAGAGACATGGTAATTAAATATTATGTTATACATGACCAACATTTCCTCAACTAGAAATACGAACTTTGTAAAATGTTGGCTCAAGATGCGACACGACATTACTGGACCTAGATAATCCATCCACCACCCATCCTAGATACTTAGCAATTAATACGAAATGGATATTCATAATCTACGTTTGATAAAACATGTTAGATTACAAAGGTAGGTAAATATTATTGAGCTGAAAATGTTCTTGACAAGAGCATGCGTGTAGAAATGAATCATGAAGCCCGTAAGGTGAACCATAATCTGGTGCTAAATAGCAAACAGCAATGTGTTGTTTGCAAACCGTTACGATGTCTGCAATAACTACTTTACAGCATCATGTTTTTCCTACTTGGTTAAAAATAATATAATTCATGTAATTTTTTTCACTTATTAACTATACAAAAGGTAGACTTTTCATATGCCTCAAAGTGACTTTATCCACAATCAACCATAGAACTTTTCATTCGATATTATTTAGTTCGTAAATGTTTGAAAGCTTTGCTCAACGCAAATTCAGCACAACTATCGACTAGACTTTAATACACCTCGACTTTTACGAGCTATCCCCATAATTGAAAACACATATTAGACACCGTTCAATAAGAGCAAATTTCTTCATTCTACGGTAAAGTGTTTGCGCAGTAATCACGGCAAATGATAGTATATGAACATAGTTATAGTAAGTGGTAGTGCGTACGCGTAATGTCGGGTATCATAGACTGTAGATTAGTCTAGTCGGGTGATACTTTCGCGGAAATAGGCTACAACAAGAAAGAGACGATACTATGACAATGACCTAATATGATAATATGATCTAAAGTGCCGGTCAAAACATCTTACAAGAGTGAAGGTCTGATGTAATGTGGCTACTAAGCAGGCTGTTGCAGACAATGTGAAATGATACACATTGGGGAAGGCCTCGCACACAGTGTATTGTAATGTAATCATTATCATCAGTTTTAGTCATTGTGACTATTGGAATTGTATCGTTCAAAGATATTAACGATTACGACGTTCGGACATGTGGTATTCAATAAAAATTTTAATGCTATCATGGTTATTAACACTAAAGTCATTTAAAATGGGATATTTACCATGATTTGATTTTTTACTTATCCTTTATTGTCCACCGGTTTCATTATCATCGTTCGATAATAATAAAACAGGTGGTAGTGGTAACGTTCGTAGCAAAAGACAAAAAATGAGGGTAGATCGGTATGTCTGCCCATAAAAACTAACTCGCAGTGCCTTCAGTTATTCCGTGATCATGGCGCATGAAACTGTGCCAAAATATTGGATAACTCAAAAATCAAATGATGGTAAATATCCCGTCTTAAATGACTTTATGTGGTATCCATATTCATACCAAATATTATCATCGCTCTTAACCATATAATTTATCTATGTTTATCTTTAGCCTCGAGGTGTTCATGTTCAATAAAAATGTTACCAAATACACGTGACTTTAAGTTTCTGAAACAATAGTTCCTGTGTTATTTAATTAATTATATTTGATAAAACGACTCAATGAAATCAAGGGTAAAGGGAACCTCCCACTAAATGGCACTGATATTAACGTAACCGATATGCTATAGGTGGTCATTTGCAAAATGACGTTGGTGTATTAGACACATTCATACTATTTCGCTAGATTTCCGGATTCAAGAATTCAATGTCAGCATACCCAGATAGCTAATATTTCAATATTAAAGAACATCACTTTTATCATTATTGCTAGACAAATTCAATTTGCATAGCTGATAAATTGATTGGTAATTTGTCAATTCATCGCTTTAATTTTATTTAGTATGTTTATTTAACTGTTTTTGTGTTTTCTGCATAGCAGGTTTTCACATATTTTTATTTTATTTTATTTTATTTAGGAAATAAACAATAAAACTTAATACTACGAAATTTTACGCTTTGTTTTGTTTTCATTTAGATTTTGATAAGATCAGTATCTAAACGATTCTTATCTGTGGGTTCTTTCCCTGTCTGAAGGCAAGTCCAAAATGTAACACCTACTTCTAGAAGGAAATGGTAAAATGTGCTTCCTTACAAAATTATCGCACCATTATCAAGAGAACTCACATTCCTCCGATTGACCGGTGAAGGTTTCTCATTATGCCGAGCTAATGCGAATAGAATGATAGTGAATTCAATTGAAACCACATACTTAGCAATTTTTTAAATTCACAATACAGATAAATTTGATATTGTACCATAAAAACCTAGAGGTTTGACTTGAGTCTTCACACAAATATTATTAGGTATAATATTTAATTTTACCTGTACAAAGAAAATGTAACTGTAAGGAATACTATGTTTTAAACCCAAATGTTACTATTTACTCACCATCAGGAGGCACAATATCTTCGCAGAGACGGCAAGCTGTGGTAACCTGTAAAAAAGAAACATTTTATTAATATCATATCTCACATCATATTATAAAAGCGAAAGTTTGGATGTTAAGATGTTTGTTACGTCTTCTCGCTTAAAACTACTGAAGGGATCGGGCTAAACTTTTGCATCAAATGAGATCTAGACCTAAAATATCACATAAGCTACATCGTATCCGACAAATCTGTTCCCATGGTCCCATAAAAAAAAAATCTTTAAACGATCCTATAATAACAATGCACGCCAAACCGTGGGCAGAAACTAGTAAAATACAAACAATAATATTTTAAAACAATTTGATAATTCATACATTTGTATAGTACGCTATAGGTATAAGGAAATTATTGGTGAAACTTAGCAATCAGCAACATCTTCCTGAATTACGTCCAGCACTTTCTTTCTCGAATATTATTCTACATTAACAAGTAACACAAACGCCAGCCCGATCAGACAGATATTCCTAATCCTAATAATATTATAAACGCGAAAGTTTGTAAGTATGGATGGATGTTTGTTACTCTTTCACGTAAAAACTACTCAATGGATTTTAATTAAACTTTACAATAATATAGCTTATACATCAGAATAACACATATGCAACAATTTATAAAGATATATTGTATATTATCCAAAATACCTATCTCCACGCGGGTGAAACCGCGGGGCGCAGCTAGTACAAAAATATATTTATTTCAACTGCATGCTGCGAGTAAATACTAAAGCACCGGCAAGCTAACAAAATATTAACTACTTTTGATGCTGCTTTCCATTTATGAACATAATATAGGTATGTATTTTTCTTTATGTACTAAATTGGCTTTATCAGTTTTTCCAAATTACGTACTAGCCTAGTTATTTTTCGAGTCGTTCGTCACCTCACACCAAGAATCTTGTCCCAACTTTCCACATTTAAAATAAGTAACCGAGTGCGTCCAGAATGTCAACTCTCTACGTGCCTTATCCACGTCTTGGTATTACATAGATTACCTAAGCCTGATTAGATGGCCTATGAACCATGTTTTTGTTCCTATATGCTACGAGTATCGAAGGTATGATGCTACTACCCGCCATAACGCGTTCGTTAAAATGACAGTGACATTGTGTTTATTAACGATTTATGATTTTATTTGCAGTTCTGAAAACTGTACTTATTTACTGATACAATCATATTCTTCTGCGAATGCCTTCAACGTATGAAGGTATAACGTTATACTAGTTAACTAGTTAGTTATACTAGTTAACTAGTTAGTTAGTTTCTATGATCCGATTTGGTCATGAAAAACTGGCTACTACCCTAGAAACCTATAATTATGAAATAATAAAAATTAAATGTGATGACCGATGTGGCGCGGTGGGCGAAGGTCCGCCTGCGACGCAGGAGCAATTGTATGTACGATCTGCAGATAATTGTTCCGGGTGTTCTGGTCGTTTTCTATATATGATTAGAAAATATCTATCTATGTAATATATTGTATTAAGTGTATCAGTTATCTAGTACACATAACACAAGCTCTGCTTACCATGGGGCTAGATAATGCTGTGTGAATTTTCCAGCATTATTTATTTATTTAATTATAGCATATACATATCTATACCTACATCCAGTTTTGAGTCAGTGTTATTTGTGATTTAGTACCGAAAACACCTAAAGAGTACTTTCTGCATCCGCAATCTTTTATTTCAACTTTGACACCTAAAGAATTTAGTCTCATACATGTTTGACCATATTTTTCTTGAACATAGCTAATTAATTTTACACATTATGATTTTTAAAATATTGAGATATCAATATAGATTTATTAGTCTATAATTCAGAACTGAGACAAGGCATAATCGATTTATTATGTTAATAAAATCCTTAATGTTATAAATATTTACCTATTATCGAGAACGATAACATAGACCTTATAATATGAACTTGTTTAATACAATTTAATATAAAAAAACCTAGGTAATGCAATAAGTAAATAAATAATATATAATGCTGGACAATTCACATAGCATTATCTAGCTCCATAGTAAGCAGAGCTTGTGTTATTGGTACTAGATAACTGATATACATAATACAATACATTACATAGATAGATTTTTTTAAATTATATATAGAAAACGACCAGAACACCCGGAAAAAAATATCTGCAGAGCGTACACACAATTGTTCCCAGGCGGGAATCGAACCCGCAACCTCCTGCGTCGCAAGTAAAGTAAAACAGATGTTTTCATACTCAATTGGAATCAAAAGTCAGTGACCTGAACCAGATATTGTCAAGGCAAATATCATATACCTAGGTAGTCTAAAATTCGGGTAATCATAGGAGTAAGTTAATTATGATATACCCAAGAACATAAGATAGGACCTTCATTAAATACCTACAGATCATTACATCCTTATTATCTCTATTAGACGACCGATGTGGCGCGGTGGGCGAAGGTCCGCCTGCGACGCAGGAGGTTGCGGGTTCGATTCCCGCCTCGGAACAATTGTGTGTACGATCTGCATATATTTGTTCCGGGTGTTCTGGTCGTTTTCTATTTATAATAAAAAATCTATCTATGTAATGTATTGTATTATGTATATCAGTTATCTAGTACCCATAACACAAGCTCTGCTTAGCTTGAGGCTGATGATGCTGTGTGAATTGTCCAGCATTATTTATTTATGTATTCATTGCATATACTTAGACAAGACATCACATTTACATGCAGTAGATATTAGCAATTAACGCAATAATAGTACAAATGTTTCGCTTAAAGTTATATTTCTACCAAACCGTAGTAGATTTTATAATATAAATAAAATCATCCTCGTTGTCTACATTCTTAGAACAATAATAAGAATAATAAGACGACCGATGTGGCGCGGCGGGCGAAGGTCCGCTTGCGACGCAGGAGGTTGCGGGTTCGATTCCCGCCTCGGAACAATTGTGTGTACGATCTGCATATATTTGTTCCGGATGTTCTGGTCGTTTTCTATATATAATAAAAAATATCTATCTATGTAATGTATTGTATTATGTATATCAGTTATCTAGTACCCATAACACAAGCTCTGCTTACCATGGGGCTAGATAATGCTGTGTGAATTGTCCAGCATTATTATTATTATTATTTTTTTTTTTTAATAATGTTATTTATACTAAAATGTTTATCTTTGTAAGTATCGATGGATGGATGTTTTACTGTTTCACGTAAAAACTACTCAATGGATTTTAATGAAACTTTGCAATTATATTCTTTACAATTATAAGTTCATAGCTCATTTATTGATTATTTTTGGTCACATGTATGGCCATTGGTACTTGCTTTAAATTGTTTTATTTAGCTTTAGTTTTATAATATTGTTACTAAAGTTTTTGTTAGTGCACTTCCTTACCCTACCAGCAAACAGAAAATGTTTTGATACCCCGCGAAACAGGCCTAGCCTAGTGCGGGGGTCACTGTTAAGTGCAACAAAATAATTATGAAATGAAAATGAAATGAAATAATTGATTTGACACGACACAATTAGGTACATTTTAAAAACATATAGTTAGGAAAGCTAAAACTAGACACAAACTTATTACTAAAACAATAGAGGTGACACAAAAATACAAAACAGATGAAAAAAATATCACCAAATTATTTTAAAAACATATAGTTAGGAAAGCTAAAACTAGACACAAACTTATTACTAAAACAATAGAGGTGACACAAAAATACAAAACAGATGAAAAAAATAACACCAAATTATTTTAAAAACATATAGTTAGGAAAGCTAAAACTAGACACAAACTTATTACTAAAACAATAGAGGTGACACAAAAATACAAAACAGATGAAAAAAATATCACCAAATTATTTTTTTAACTAAAAATAATTAATTTTAGGAAATAGGTACCCAACCAATAGCCTCCGCAACCTGCCTGGCAAACCATTTGGTGTCGAGTCAAAAAGGTGTCAACTCAGCATAATATAGCTTATACATCAGAATAACACTTAGGCTACAATTTTTAAAGATATATTAGGATTATTATAAAAAATAATTTAGGGTATATTATCCAAAATATCTATCACCACGCGGGTGAAACCGCGGGGCGCAGCTAGTATTTATATATACATATATAATGGTTATAGATGTATAGCATCAATATTGGATATATGGATATTTGACAGATATTTAATTTTTTTAAATAAACATGAAAAATAAAATAAATAGGTACTTGTTCACGTGCACCTTGTAGGTCAGAAGAATTACAAAGATACAATAAGCTTTAATCAAGTATAAAGTAGACAAAATAATATTAAAGTGACTTGGTGGGTCGCATTCCGTACTTATCATTTGACACAATAAAAATGCATGGCAAATGGTTTTACTACCTGTGTTTTGACACCTCCAGTGTATTAATATCGATTATCATGATAGGATTCTACATTCCAATTGCTTGTAGTTCTAAATTAAATATAAATACATGCATAGACATTATTTGCATAAAACTCACTATAATTTAAAGGAGTTTTTTGATAATTAGATTATGCCTAGATTAAGATTAATATAGGTTAAGACAACTATGATGCTTATATGAGTAAAATAATATTTTGGTATAACTTTGAACCTATGTTAATATTATTTAAAAAATATTGTATGTCCGAATAGGATTAAATTGTTGATACTATATTTCAATTATAAGATTATGCCTAGATTAAGATTAATATAGGTTAAGATAACTATGATGCTTATATGAGTAAAATAATATTTTGGTATAACTTTGAACCTATGTTAATATTATTTAAAAAATATTGTATGTCCGAATAGGATTAAATTGTTGATACTATATTTCAATTATAAGACCTTTATGTAACCATGATTCACACAATTTTACGGATAAACTTATTCTTATGCATTTTGAAAGTAACTTACAAGTTTTAGGCAAAACATGATAAGCTCGTAATTTATTTCAATATCAAGTATCAAAACTTAATAGTTTTATACAAGTAACGTCCAAATAAACAAGTTTTGTAACACAGAAATATTTTGTCAAAAATCCGAAGCATTATAAATTGCTTCATGCTTAAAAAAATTATTATTTGAGCAACCAAATTAAAAGTTGCAAGCTCTCTGTAATTAAAATATAAAAAAAACTGGTAAAGTAATTTCCGTGAGACTTAATTAATTAAGCGAAGCGTTTAAAAATAAATAATTTTAAAATAATATAATTAAGAGATACCTACCTAATAAGAGATGCATGAAATATGTTGTAAAGCATCGACTTCCGGAAAGCAATAACACCGCGCCTCAACCGCGCCAAGATGTGAAACAAACTAAAATAATTTAGGGTTTTTAAACCATTGTGATACGTTTTGTATGTAAAAAAATCTTATTTGACTGTTAATTTTATGCGAATGCATATTTTGACAACCATTTGGCGCAGCGGACGAAGGTCCGCCTGCGACACAAGAGGTTCGAGTTCGTTTCCCACCTTGGAACTCATGTTACAAGTGTGTCCCCATTCTTTTGTTTTGTAAGCTCTTTGTTTACAAAAAATATCAAGGATATCTCTATCTTCTCATCTATCTTTAGAACTAAGCTTTTAAAAGTTAGCCTATATGTATCATTATGATATTCTATTCACCAATATGATCAAAAAACCTTAAAGCTTGGAGGAATATATAATATGTCTATGAATATGAATTGTATAGGTTTAAATAAATAATATAATTTTGGACAATCTACACAGCATCATCTAGCCCCAAGCTAAGCAGAGAGCTAAGAGTTTGTGTTGAAAATGAAAAAAAAATGAAAATGAAAAGTTTTTATTTCTTTAAAAGCAAATAAGCACTTAGACAGGTCATATTTATACTATTCATTATTATCAATTGAATTATTTTATAGTTTACTTCAATTTTTTGTCCACCAGTGGAAGAAGTTGTTATGGATACAAGATGGATATACTAAGTACAATATATTACATAATAATATATATTTTTTTACACATAGAAAATACCCAGAACGCCCGGGACAAATATTTTGCTTGTATCTACATAGATAAAGTATGTTTATGGTACCTATATAATTTAATTTAATAAATTATTTATTATTATTTATCCCATTAGCTCTAAAAGGCATCCTACTGAGAACTCTACTGTCTAGATAAACCTATGTTAGGATTTAAGATGCTTTCTATATATAAACTGTAACAAATTTGCATCAATAAATAAATATATCTATCTATCTATCTATCCTTTTTTTTCAAATAAGTATTTTGTTTAGATCAGATGAGACAAAATAATGATGACGATGATAGGGAAAAATGTTCCATAGGCTTTATAAATTAGGTCAAGTTGAAAGACCTCGCATACCAATATTTGCATTTATGCATGCTTGTCATTTAATCCAATGTTTATGGAGGTTTTATGTACAATAGGCTGACAAGATTTTCAAGTGCTATATAAATATGAAATAGCCATTTGATAAATATTTTAATCCTCGTTTCAAGTCTTTCATAAACAATAAATCATAGGTATTCATTGAACTTTGAATCAAACAACGACTTATAAGTTTTTTTTCTGTTTTGGCATCATCGAATACGTGCATATATAGTACGTACAACTGAATAAGTGTTTTTTCTGTTTTGGCATCATCGAATACGTACATATATAGTACGTACAATTGAATAAGTGTTTTTTTATGTTTTGGCATCATTGAATACGTACATATATAGTACGTACAATTGAATAAGTGTTTTTTTCTGTTTTGGCATCATCGAATACGTACATATATAGTACGTACAATTGAATAAGTGTTTTTTTCTGTTTTGGCATCATCGAATACGTACATATATAGTACGTACAATTGAATAAGTGTTTTTTTCTGTTTTGGCATCATCGAATACGTAGGTATAATACGTAGGTACAACTGAATAAGTGTATATGTAGCCGAGTTAGTGTGCAAATGCCTTTGTAGAAGAAAATAACTCGTTTACTTATATATATTTACCTCTATTAAAAACGAAAATTATAAGGTCCTCATAGTTACACGGCGAAAAATAATAAATAATCCCTTAAAAATCGCGTTTAGCAACAAATTCGTAAAAAAATCTAACGTGTGTGAGAGGAAAATATATATTTCAGTAGTAAGTAGGTACCTAATCAAAGTGCGTTTGCTAAAAGTAGGTAATTTCATTATCATTTCCTTTGGATAAGTACGAACAACGTAATTGTTGCTTTATCGCAAATTCTAAAGATATTTGAAGGAGTTTTCCTTCATAACAAAAGTATTATTAATGAAAACATAGACGTCTTTAATACGAATGTATCTATCGGAATTATAGTACCTATTATTTATAACAACATAATCAGTTGAAGACGTGTCTATATCGATTAGATTTTATTGTTTGATAACTTCAACAAGACCGATAAAATTCTATTAAAATTGCACTACAGCGCATCAAATGAATTAAAACGCCGGACGCGATGGCCAATGATAAATTACTTACTAATGCACAATGTTCTCGAGTATGAGTACTTACATAGCCAAACTTTGCCGTCATGTTGTGTCCCGTTGTATATTATGTTGAACATACATCTAACCGAGTTGCCCAACCGCTTTTCCTTGATTAAAACTGAACAATCCACTTTTATGTAATAATTTTTCAACACACTTTTCATACATTTGAGCAAAACACTGAAAACAGTTTTTGTTACAATTCAAACCGAAGTAGAACAATAGCTTTTGTAGTCGCTGTAAAAAAAAAGTTACTGAACGAACGCACTGAAGGCAAACATGTACTGAACACTTTCATAATTTTCCGAACAGGCCCAGCGAGGCGCGAATTTTAGAAATGGAACACTTGTATCGTCAAAGGCGTTTTCGGTTCCGGGCGCTTTGAATTCAAACTTGGAATTCTTTAGATTTTTCTTGAGGGTGGGGATATTTTCACGTTCGTGTTTATGTCGGTTAGCTGAGCGACATGCGCGCTCCGCGACGTACGGCGAACGACTACGACTCGACTCCAAGCAGATAAAAACCTCGTTTGATTATAAACTTATAAGCTAAGTTTTTAGTGTGTGCGTGCGTTGAGATAGTGTGCACCGAGGCTTTTTTGGTGACCTTACAAAGTTTTCACTTTACATGGGGATTCCAGTGACAAAAAAAATATGGATGGCGCTTCGGTAGGGTTAGCGATTTAGGTTCCTTAAATTAAATAAATGTTTTGCTGCTAAAATATAAATTTTCGCTTATTCAGTAAAAATATTACTATTTAAAGTTTTTGTTGAACCACGCATTACCAAATTTTATACCTCATCATAATGTAGGTAATTCAAGTTCTTCTTGACATTTTCCTACAACGGGCAATTCTTTAAATTTAATCACGAATCATTAGTATTTCAGTTTAAATATAATTAATTTTTGTGAGAGATAAGCCTTTCAAAAACAAAATTTACTCTTAGTAGATTTGTTATAAAATAACGTTTGGAAATAAATAGATAATAATTTCGGTTCAGGATCTTCGACTCTTTTGTAATGGTAGGTATAAAAATACTCAGTCGTCTGGGATCAGCCCAGGACCAATTTGAGTGCCACAGATTGTAGGAGGCCAACGCACCCAGTGGTTAAGATACAGGCTGATGATAATAATGAGGTTCTATTCAGTAAAGAAAAAAACCAAAACACCTGAGCATAGACGTTCACAATCGCCGCTGGAGTTATCAAAATGGGTCAATGCGGCAGCGCGCCGCAGTCGATAAAAACTAGTTGTTTCGAGTAAAACGCTCGTTTCGTTCTATTGTTTTAGTTTCATGCTTTTAGAATGTGTCAATGGTCTGCCTGGTGTTGTATAGGAAGTTATGCTCTCAAGTGATAATTAATTTATGCGATAAGCCCAATTGGAAAACCTAAACCGATGTAGAAATCTCTGTACAATATCTCTCTAAATTTTCGCTTACCTATTATATCTGTTGGATATCAGAGATATTCAACATAGCAAAAAAATAATAAACATTTACAAAAGCATAAACACACATAGAAAAAAAATATTTCACAAAGTTATTTATTTTAATAAAGGGATTGTGAACCTGTTAACTAAATGTAGGTTGGTTGGTACAACATGAATGCAAAGATAATTTTTCGGTACTGGTACTAGTACGAGTACCGAAAAATTATCAATATAAGACTAGTAGTGTATAAGATCATGTATAAGACGTGTATAAAACCTAGTCTTATACAGGGTTATTGGTAATTAATTCATTGACACGGAGTGAACTGCAGTTTCTGCCCACCATCACAAACAAGTATGTGAAGACGCCAGGTCTTACTTCTTAAATTTGGTATTGATTAGGTAGGTCCCTCCTTTCAATAATCGTTCTTTAGAGTTTTTTTTTTAACAAACCTTAAAACGTTTCTGCCCTGAATTAACAGTGAGTGTGGGATGTTGGATATTAGTCTTTAGTAATTCATTGGGTTCCGGAATAACGTGTTTTTTTTAAGTTTTTTAGCGGACATATACAAAATAATATAACCAGGTACTTGATCCTTCACAAAAGTGATCGTGATGGTGGTCATAAACGTTTCAAGTTCTCGTAGTGTCACTGAATTACCAATAACCCTGTTATAAATGAAAAAAAATAAAGTTGTTTTTTTTAATTAACGTTTATAAATTTTATCTTGTTCAAAACAATTATTGAAGTTCAAGCGTAACTTTGATAGCAATTTTATTGCTCTGGTTTAACTCGAAAATATTTTACTACCACATTATAAGTGCATGAACTATGAGATAACATCATCGGATATGATTAAATGTCTTCGTAAAGTGAAAAATATTTTGGATCATATCTACTATTCATTAACAAGTAGGAATTATTTTGTACAGAACTTAAATTTTTTAAATGAGTAATAACATGCATGATGAGGTGTGGCTTGTAAAGATGTCAATGTCTTTTTTTATTCAGTATAAAAAAAAATATTTTAACACTTTGACTGCGGTTTTTTTTTCGACGACTTCGATCTTTTTTTTAACCTAAAAAATTCGTGCTGCCGCTCTACACAGCGGTTGTGTTGCGCCGCACATGCGTTTCGTTCGAAAAATATTACGGCTGTGCTGAGTCACAAAGATCTGTATTTTCTCAGCCGCTGCGCTAGTGTGGATTTACGCATATAAGTCACTTGTAGTGTTAAAGGTCCTCGGCGTACCTTTTATACAGATAAAAAAAATCAAGATATTTTCTCATAAATTGAGCTGTGGACGAATGTTTAACGACTTTACTCTAACTCCTATAGTTTTGGATTGGCTATCCTCTCCTTTCTCAAAAAGCCACTCTGTGTAGAGCTTGGGGCTAGATGATACTGTATGAATTATCCAGCATTATTATTATTAGTGAGGGCGTATTTTTTATAAAATACCAACTATAGATATCCATAGAATAACATCCATTACATTATTTAACAACCTATTTGTTCAGCTTGTGTCAACCCTGCATTTTAACTAAGCGTTTCATAGCTTATAAAATACTACCTGATGCCCGCGGCTTCGCACGCGTTTTTAAGCCTAACTAGATACTACCGACTTATAATCGTACATCCTACTAATATTATAAACGCGAAAGTTTATAGGTATGGATATGTGTTACTCTTTCACGCAAAAAATACTGAACGGAACGGGCTGAAATTTAGCTTACACATAGTTCTAGGCCAGAAATAAAACATAGGCCCATACATTTTGTACCACAAATCAGTTCCCATGGGATTAAAATAACGTTAAACAAAGCGATCGAAGCCGCGGACAGAAACTAGTTTGATAATAATTTTTACCAACTATAAATTTTGACATGTAAGTATAAGTACTGTTTTTTTTATCTGAAATCCGTTCAGTAATTTTGGCGAGAAGAAATAATATCCATCCATCCATCCATCTAAACTTTCGAATTTAAAATACTAGTGTGAATTAGTATTAAAATATGTACATAGGTTTGAGTACATTAGACGTGCTTGAACATAATTAGAACCATGTTGTCTTAAAGTTGTTTGATATTAATTATACCGACGAGAAAAGTAAAAAATCCACAACAGTTTTATTATTAAAAAATAAACAAACAGTCAACCGATTGTGCCGACCATAAGTTTAGATATAGACCCAGTAAAGACAATAAAAAAACTTAACAAAGTTCTCAATAAAAATAATCTCGCAAAAACGCTAACGACCGATGTGGCGCCAGTTAATATTCGCGCTAATTTGACAAATCCTTTTAATTTACATAAAATTCGCTAAAAACCTACCAACACTAAAATTGGACAATGCCATGGTTTTTACGGTTGTAAAATATTACGTGGAACAGGACCTTATTTGTGCGTATTAATTGTTTTTATTCGATATTTATGGTATGAAAACAATATTGTTTCCTAATAAAAATAAAAAAGCTATAAATGATCAGTTTTGTATAAATACGGCCTCTATCTGTGAGATGTCAAGAAGCTTTCGTTCGGAGGTCAACGTAAGTGGTCGTTATTTCGGTTCTCATTTGTATTTATCAAGTGAACTTCCCTATGCCCCACACATTTTATTAAAACAATTGTCAGTCAAAAACCCATTTCTGTTTTTGACTGTCAATTGTTTTAATAGTTTGTTTTGTTTGTGGAGCAGTGGAACATAGATCGTCTTTTGGTTTGTAAAGCACACAAAATTTAAAATTCGTTTGTCAGCTGTTTAGATTATCCCCATCGGCACACCATATCCACTTTATTTTGCCATAATAACCTCACTTGGCGACAGCCAAGCGTAATCACCACACTTGGCGACTGCCAAGCGTAAAGGAAAACCCCCTGACTAAACTGACGAATCTCTGAGATGAGACTGAAAAATTTCAGCCTGCTGAGTGTTTTTATAACACCTCCACTGCATCTTGCTACATTATTGTAAGCCTGTCTGACCGTCTGATGTTATCAGACACCTATAGACGGAGGGTGAATATTGCCACCTGACGTAGTACTGTGTACTTATACCTAGTACCTTAAATTTTATTTTTATAGTTTTGTTACTGCAATTTTTTAATATGCCCTAATTTTAATTTATACTTGTAAAATGGATCTCGTGTCTGAATAAATAATATTATTATTATGACTCTCATTTACCATGATCTCAGGCCATAAAGTGACCCGGTCCTTTGGAAGGCTTGCGTGGGGCCGAAGCCAACAGCACAGAGTGTTATTATTATTATCTTGATGCTGCTGCTCTTCCTCTGGTAGGTTTCCCCGCTTCATACGATATCACAGACTTAGTTAGCGGCAATGATTAGACCATTTTGTATTGATTTATTTCCAAATTAAAAGTACATTACGTTATACAGTTTCTGCCAAACTGTACAACAGTTTGTATGAAAAAAGAAAATGTAAAGTCTAATTAGAACATTTACAGGAGGTTACCGAATTTTCCGACAAACACCGACCGTCAATGGATTTTCCAGAAGAGCCACGCAAGTCACACCTCGTTCGTGCTTACCTTGTATCAAATCGTTTCTTTGTAAAATAAACCACTTATTATGGGTACTATTGACCTCATCGAGCCATCAATGCTTAAAATTTCAAAACACTTGACTTCCTGCTTCCGTTAGTTCGAAATTTTCCTTGTTTAGTCGACCTGTCCAGCACAAACTGTCAAAACCAAATAAACAAGCTAAGTGGGTAAACTGGTAACCTACATTTTAATAATTTAAATTTTGTTTTAGTACCTACATACCAACTTGTTTTTAGACCGGATAGTTCGGTACCAAATCCGTGCGTTGCATTAATTGTCTTCGGAAATTCAAAAAGGGATACACCCGAAAAATATAATACCCTACTAAAGTTTGTATACATATATAGAAGTTTGTTACTCTTTCACGCAAAAACTACGAAACAGATTGAGCTAAAATTTTTCATTTCCATAAATCAGCTCCTATGGGATAGAAATAACCTTAAAACGTTTTCATGGAAAAAACGCATGCGAAGCCGCGGGCAGAAACTAGTATATAATATACCCAAATTCGATTTAATCGATATACCTATTTAGAAATCCATTCATTAGGAAAAAATACATCTAATTATTTTATAATGTAATAAAATAAACCAATGCTTGAGTGCTTTATCGAAGTGCGTACTGAACGTAAGTCTTTGACGTAAATCGATTTGGTCGAGACGAAGTCGCCTTGACCGGCGACAAGTTTGACCGCTCAATGGCCCAAAAATGGTTGACCTTTGCATACACATTTCATTTCCTTTATTTGTACTCACAGTATGTACAAACACAGTCCTTCCTTGACTGGTCATTCGGAAAATTCCACTTTTCGATTTCTTTTGCTAAACAAAACATGCGTAAATCATGGAAATCAAAGTTTCAAAATACTGTAGCATTATTTATAGCCCTATGGGATTCAATGCTGTTTAAATAAATGCTTGGAAGTATTTTTCGTATTTGTAGCTTCATTAATAAAATAGGACATTGGCTGATCGTAGATTAATAAGAAATTAAATAGCCGAGTTTATTAATTAGAAGTTAAGGTCAATCATTTTGTGTTGGCACGAGACTATATTTTTATATTTTTTCTGCTTTTATACGAGGACATAGGTCAATGAAGTCATTGACTTATCTCCTCCTACTCGGAGCCAGGCATATCTTGGCAATACAGGTGTATTACCAAGCTGCTTGGCAAGATAGGTGTTGCCAAGCTATCTGGCACCGAGTATAATAGTGAGCGATTTTACTAGCACTACTGCTTTTAGAGGTTCAGCGACAGTGGCCAATCCGCTATTGGCTAAGGTAATAAAGAGTCCGTATTGCCCACAATAATACAACTGAGTTGCCTTCTATCCGTGTTTATTTGCTGAGCGGCACAATGGCTGTATCACGCAATAAGACAAGAGTGACCATAATCAGAGGTTTTCTCCAGTGGGGACTTGGGCTGTACAGGGCTGAATGTAGGAAAGGAGCTTATTATTAATTGTGGGCATTTTTTTCATTAGAACCAATTTCATTCATTGTTCTTGAGTGAGACCACGATTCGGTAAACGTAGTTTAAGACGCCCTCCGACCAAGTAGGATGACGACCTTCGAAAGACTGCAGGTAGATTCTGGATGCGTCAAGCTGTAGACCGGCCGCTGATTGGGGGATACCTATGTCCAGCAGTGTACTAACATAGGCTGATGATGTGCTGATCTGTCCACGCTTTTGCAACAATGGGACAGATTAAACTTTTATTAATTGAAAAGGTTATATCTGTCCACCGTGACGGGGGACGGATAAGTAAAAACAAAATAAGCCGACGAAAATCGCCTCTAAAATTAAACCACATACTACAAAATGCACAAGTGCGTTTAAGGTTCAGTTACGTATGTATAGTTTTTAGTTTAGATGAATTTTATTATTCAAAAAACTGCAGTCACATTTTTGCTGCAAATATTTTTTTATAACTTTATTTTTCTCATGCCTAGTCCTAATTCCCGCTCTGCAAAGTACATAAATTAGCCTTCGCTCACCGTCTGTTTCAAATCGATAAAATGACCGAAGAACAGCCCCAACTTGACATCTTATTCTAGTTTTACAGCCTACAACAATGTTTCGTGGGCGACAACCAACAATTTTGAAAATTTATGCTTCAGGTACACGCGAAAAGCCCAAGACCTTGGTAAATTACTATCTTAGATAAGAAAGCGTGGATGCGGCATGTTGTGTTTTTTAAACATTCTTCGTCTCAGTGTTATACAGGGTATTCAAGTTAACCTATAACTTCAAGATGGGCTTTATATGATACGAAAACGGAAATTATGCGTTCTCAAGTAAAATCATTTCGTTTTATTTATTTGATTTAGATTTAGTACCCATGTTTTGACAGTACGTAAAATCATTTTTTTTTATGAACATCAAAAGTTTAGGATTCTAGTAAGAAAGTTAATGGGAGTCGAAACACGATTGACTAAACTTTACTCTATAAAAATAAAAATAATAATCAAAAAAAATAATTTCGTCTTAATCTTCATTTTAACAGAGATGTCATTTACGCATTCATATAAGCATTTAGTATATTTCAACGAAATTTCGTCTACGTGTTCCCTAATAAATACTTTAGACAGTTATGGTTTTATTTTAATGCGAAAGAGTATTATTACTTTAGAGCAAAAAACGAGGATTTAGTTGCTTAAAAACACAAAAGCAATTGTTGGGTTCCGTTCCTACATCAATGCAGTCAGCATTACTCAATGTGATATAATGTTATTTTCTCATCTTTAATTATTTATGTTTATGTCCAGGTAAAATTATTATTCGTTATTTTGGTCAGGAAACAGAATAAAGTTGTAACAGCTTTATTTATTTTGCCACCAGTGAAGAAGCATATGTTACAAAATTACAATACCGATTTTTTTAAATATTATTGTGCAAAGAAACATAGTGATATCTTTGCCCAGTGGTGGGACACGCCAGATTCAAATATCTATAATTGTAAAAGAATTTTTTTTAGAATATCTCAGACACCCGTTATATTTTGAATACAATTTTATTAATTTCACTACATTTATAAAAATAACATTTATGCCGCATTCAATATAGTTTCGAGTTCTTAGACTAAGAACGCTATGGTCATTGGAAAATTTTACTGTAGTCACACGCAACATTACATTTTATAGCACTAAAAATAAGATTTATTTTAAACTAGCAACTATGGCTAAAACATTTGTCGATAAACAGGCGCCCACGTAACAAGATTCACTTATTTTCATAATTAGGTATCTAACAAAATATTTACTTTTCTTATATTAACTTATATGTATAAAAAAATAAATGACATGAAGTTTTAAATTTTGTGGATAATCAATAGGTTTCTTTCCGGCCCTGGTGGGGGCACAGAGAGGGGCCTCCAGGCTTGGCCTCATTACCCCGGCGTCAACTCGAGGGGTGGCGACCCCTCGGTCCCTGGGTTTTGTGGGAGTCTTTTTTTTCCCCTTATTCTCCACGTTTTTTTTTTTTTTTGGCAGCATTTGGTTTATAATCTTTTTGTTTTTTTTTGTGTTTTTTTTTTGTTTTTTTTTTGTTTGTGGATAAACAATTTGTAAGCAAAATGTTTTTTTTAGTGCCGCTGATCGATGCTGCTCGCTGCATGTTTGAGGTATTAGGGATTTCGTTCATTTTCTAATTCTAGCCGTCAATGGTTGATCAAAATGAGTTTCGATATGACATTCGATATCTTAAATTACGAAATATTTTCTCGTTATTCAAGGTGAAAAGTAGTATGTTTAACTCGAGAGCAAATGATGCAGTCTACTATAGAGCCACTCGAAACGCTAAAATAAACTGCTTCGCTAGCTCGGGATTTAATATCGGAATGTTAAAAAAAACCGTTTTGCCCACATATTGAACAAATGACTATTATTTTGTTGCATCTACTAAGTTTTGAAATCTAATGAATACTTTCTGCCTGAATAATTACTCAAAAATTTAACCAACTTTGATATCATGATTCAAAAAAGTCTTTAATTTCTGAAAACTTGATTAGATAGGTATTTGATTAAGCATAGGATTAAAACACGTCATTTTTATACTCATGAAATAATTTCTGATGTCAGGGGTTCAAAGAAAAGGTATTGTGTCATATCAATGTATGCTATCGGATATACATAATATGTATTATAGATAGATTATGTATATTTATTGTTACAACTTTGTAACATTTACCACTGACAACTTCATAAATCCTAAAATAGGATAGAGTCCTATGTTAGGATTTAAGACGGCATGGTATAATGGGTTATTTCACCAATACTTAAATAAAATTGAAGTACATCAAATTTGCTAGTATTAGAAATTAGGGCGTCGTTGTCCGCTGCATGGCTTGCATAGGTAGATTTGCAAAGAGCCGTGGCAGTTGTAGCGTAGTAATCGACCCTTCCAACTCAGCCCGTGAATGTCATAAGAGCCGACTAAAGGAACCTACCAGAGAACCTAAGGGAAGCAAGCCGCTTCCCTTAGATTCTCTGGTAGGATTCTGTGGTCCTTCTGTGTATTTTAACACAAACCCTGATGATTATAGCGAATTCCTTCTTTGACATTCAGTAAACATTTGGATAGCTGCAATGATGACCTGTGGAAGACTACAGGCAAATAATGGATGCGGCAAGCTGAAGATGGCACAATGGCGCTCAATAGGAGAGGCCTACGAGTATGTCTAGCAATTTACCACTATAGGCTGATGATGAAGTGTTCAACTTCATCATCAGCCTATAGTGGTAAAGTGGATGTATGTATATTGTGTGTTGATGAGATAATTATTCATATTTTGAAGGGAACCCTGAATGAGCGAACGGATTGTATTGTCATGTTTAAATAGCCAGTCTTTTTGCTATAACCACGAGTGTATAATATTTGCCTACTGGCGCCCGCCTCAGTACCTAATTGTTCGCACAAACATACAGACGGCTGATCATACAAATGTTATCTAGTTTTAGCTATATTAGAATTTAAAATGAATATCGATAAAAAGATTATTGGCCCATTGGTATTATAAGAGTGGGTAAGTATTACAAGATATATAACACAGAAATATATAGTTCTGTGATGTACCTATAAAGAGGAAAAATTTTCAAAATTGTGAAAGATATCTTTTTTATACTTTGGAAATTATCGTGGTTATTAACACTAAAGTCATTTAAAACGGGATATTTACTATGATTTGAGTGCCTTCAGTTATTCCGTGATCATGGCGCATGAAACTGTGCTGAAATATTGGAATACTCAAAAATCAAATCATGGTAAATATCCCGTTTTAAATGACTAGATATTTTTTTGTTTTATGTTCAAGATTTAGACACGTTTTTTCAAACAAATCCTTCAAATTATCATTATATACTAGCATTTGCATCATTATTATTGCTAAAAGGGACTTCGATCAGCAGGTCAACTCAAACGTACCTATTTGTGCTGCATTTTAATGACGTAAGTAAATAACAAAAGTAAATGAACTCACGACTACATCGAAATATCATCTGATTTCACGATTTGGCGTTATATTCAACCTTGTGTAAGCGTCTAGCCCAATCGACACACTGTATATACACATAATATCTAGGTTTTCATTCGCAGTTTCTAGATACAAAACCTACTTTCTCAATAATAAAGACTGATTGGATGGCTTTGCAGACGCCGGGGAGTATACAATGTTTTTGTTTTCGGAACTTTTGTTTGCTCGGTCATAGAAAACATAAACTGATTTTATTTTATGAGTAATTCACATGGATATACGGATGTTTTATGTCTTTTTTGTGTTTTCTGGTCATGTTTCTCATTAGGATTGGTGTTTGTTTCCTGTCCAGAATGGTTGTTCTTAGCCATAAAAGCTATAAAAACAAAGACTTATTGCCAGATTTATCTGAATTTGAAAAGTCTTTTCATTCTAACGCTCTTGTTTGTACAGTTAAGTTCCTTTATACCTACATTTAGGAGTTTCTATGACCTGTTTACCTATTGTAGCTAAATACACCTACCTACAACGTTTCTCAATAAATTCCATGCTTCAGTTTTCCTATTTAAATATGTACTTAACACCTACTTTGCACTAATCCTTTTTACGATAACATACTGAATACCCAGAATAGGTTTCAGTATCACATACCTGACTGACCGTAATGAGTCATTGATAAAGAAACCCCACAGTCTATAATCGAGGTATTTTCTTACCATCCCTTTTAGGGTTTAGTTAGCTGAATCGAAATGACATGGTCTTTGCTAAGCCCTCTAATTCACCCACTTTAAAATGTATATCTTTAGCAAAGGGGACTTAAAAAGTGAGACATTTATGTGTCATAGTTATATTTGGAAAACTCCAGATAATTTCTAAGTCTTCAATCGGATTTGAAAATTAATGTACTCCGTGATAATTTACCCTTTAATATCTACATAATCTATATTTAAGGTTATATATAGATGGAGCTTTTTAGCCACAGATTTATACGAGTGTAAGAATGACAA
The DNA here is from genome assembly GCA_947044415.1 of Eupithecia dodoneata. Classification (NCBI taxonomy): domain Eukaryota; kingdom Metazoa; phylum Arthropoda; class Insecta; order Lepidoptera; family Geometridae; genus Eupithecia; species Eupithecia dodoneata. The sequence continues at coordinate 8,548,556 of OX345665.1, forward strand.
TGTTTTTATCTTGGCTGGCGAACTGAATTCATTTTTAGATCTAATTATTATTGTAATGTATTGTATAATTTATATCGGTCATCAAGTGCCCATAACACTAGCTCTGCTTAGCTTGAGGCTAGATGATATTGTGTGAATTGTCCTGCATTATTTATTTTGTTTCTTTTGAGTTTATTTTAATTCTTGGTATAAGACATCTGTCAAACTTTCCATATTCTGTTTATGACGTTCGTGTAGGCTGAACCCGCTATCTTTTCGCATTACACCAGTCGCCTGCACTATAAATTGTTGATTAATAGGTATTTTATCAGCTTTAACTTAAACATGGCTGATATGGAGCCTTATCTGGTTTTTATCAGATTCATTGATACATGGCGCCACGATATGGTACTGTCAGTGACATAGTTGTAAATAAAAATAACAGAACGTGGTAATTTTATTTAATACGTTTTGAATTTTGATTATGAAAATATTTGTTTAGTCAATTTGTGAAGCATATTTAGGAAAAGTTCAGTCATAAACTAACAAAATATAGGCTTTTATAATAAATCTTAGTTCTTGGAATGAAACTAACAGACTGAAAAAGTCATAGATTCACAATACATAATTATGTTTCATGATAATACTGATCAATATTATGCAAACTTAGCGTTGAAAAAGGGTAAAACCTATGCTTTACCAAGCAAATGCTTTGCTGACTGAATGGCGAGGCCCTTTCTTAATCTTCTTGATAGTCTAGACTGCACAGGAGTTGCTTTTCCAAGGCAGTACAGTCAACGTTATGGTACGATCCCGCATTAGGTAGGTACCAACTAATTTGTAATTCGTCGCCAGCCTAAGCATGTTTGACAGCGGTATGTCGTAACAAGAGCGATGGTAAATGACCACATTGAATGTCATGTCATGTGGCCAATTAAATCAGAGTGTCAGTGAACTGTGGCCCAAATGAAACGACTTGAGTGGCTGTGATATAGTCGCCGGTCAAGACTGGATGTAACCTTTCTATGAAGTTATTAAAAGGCTGGGGCCAAAGTCCCTTAATTGATGCACCATACATAACAATGGAATCGTCTCAAAATGACACAAATTGGCATTTTTCTTTGATGAAAGAAACTACAAATAGAGGGACGTGTGTCAAGAGTGTCGAGGTTGAAACCATTATATCAAATGTCTATCTCTACAAATAGCACCGCACGCACTATCTAGAGTTTATTTCATCTATGGACGATTCTGCGATGATACTATTGTCATAGTAAAGCAATTGGTTAGCAGAATTAAATTAATAAAAAAATAAATAATGCTGGACAATCCACACAGCATTACCTAGCCCCATGGTAAGCAGAGCTTGTGTTATGGGTACTAGATAACTGAACTCGTACTAACTAACTACCACTAACTGTAATAACTGAATTCGTGGCTGATTAATAAATTGATTTGTTTTGTTATGGGTGAATAGAGTAGAAAGGTTTGTTTATTGTCTTTGTAGCGTTAGCTCGCTCTTTTTGATAATTCTGCTTTTCGTTTCACTTTCTACACTACAAGATTCAATTTCACTTTTATCAAGAGACTTAACATGGCCTGTCTTATCATTAATCATAACTAAATAATAAAGTATAGGTCATCCGCCCAAAATATTTAACATTTCCGAAATCAATTTGACTCAAATACCATTATTCAAGTCAAATAAACATTATGTAAATTGGGCTCTATACACACCTACAATAAATTACACAACAATAGCCAGTCACATAACCGACAAAGACGAAATAAGAAAAGAAAGACCATAAAATATAGTGAATTATATTACCTGAACACGCATTACGCACAATGAGGATAAATCAAATTTTCGGTTACTGCTCTTGCTAGGGAAAATTACAATATTTTCTTCTCAATTAATTCAAATTAATTATACGTTACGTTTATTTAAGTTTAATAGTTTATATTAAATTTTTAAGTGATACTGTTTGTTATCCCTAAGAAAGAAAAATAAAATAAAAAATCTACAAGGTTTTCGAGAAACCTAATCAAAACGTGTATAATGGGTGGTTTTTTGAGAAGGGCGGTGATGGCCAAATCCGCAACTATGATAGTTAGAGTAAAGTTGTGAAAGAAACCATGCCCTCGATTTGTAAGAAAACAATAACTGCGTAATCTACTAATAACTTTAAATTTCAGAAGCATTCATAGAGCTCGTAGCAGCTAATACAAACGTCCCAATCTAGATAAGCTCAATAGAAACATGTACAAGCTGAAATGAACAAAATGCAAACATGACTAAAAGAGCAACGTCCGTCGGCTAGCAAAAGAACGATTCCCTTATCAAGCATTTAGCTGGTATTTTCTGGGTTAATCCCACTATCCACTAAAGTATCAACAATAAATGCTTGAACTTTTTCAACGAAATTGTGCTTCGGCTGCATCAGCATTCTTTTAATGATAGACGGGATAAACGTCTGCCTTATTCAAGCATATAGCCAGATGGCATCTAATAATTATTGCTTGGCTTTAGCTTGCATTGTTCTTTACCATTTAGTCATAGCTCGTGTGTTCGTGCTCGTGAAATTTGTTAATCTGTTTAGCGTCAGTTAATTATTTTAACCGACTTCTTGTTTCCAACTGGTTGTAGAGGAGATCATAGCGGTAGGAACCTATTTAGTTTTTCCCGATATAGAACAGATGCAAATCTTATGGACTAGGTCTCCACGTGTTTAGCTCTGTAGGTATAGCTCAATTCCTTACACCTGGCAATATTATTTTACAATACGCATGTTTGTTTATACTTCACAGCTACACAAAGCACTTACATAACGTTCTAATTACAAACATTTTCTGTTTTTCAAAGGTGTGCTGCTAAAAACAGAGTTAAGCTACCTATTCTACCTAAAGTACCTACCGTTACACATAGTAGTGGTAGTGTAGTTGTTTAAAAAACACAGATTTCGACTATATTGCATGCCTATCATGAAAGATCATGCACGTTTTAGTTTCTATGAAATAAATTGAGTTCGAGATATATTATTATAAATGTTTTCTGAGGTTTTCTGTGTATGTTTTCAAATGTGTCTGGCTAAATGAACTGTGTATGTTAACTTTGTACGGTGAACATAGGACGCCCTCCGACCAGGTGGGATGACGACCCACGAAAGGCTGCAGGTAGATGCTGAACACGTCAAGCTGAAGACAAAGCGCTATGGCGTTCATTAGAGCAGGCCTATGTCCAGCAGTGGACTCACATAGGCTAATGATGCTGTTAACTTTGTACTCTGTCTGAAATAAATGTGATTTGATTTGATATATTAATTTCTATAATTCATCACCACTGCCAGGGGCTGCTCAACTGACAGCAAAACAGTGGGTTTTGTAAAAAAAAGAAAAGGGGTTTTCTGTCAGTTTACAGTACTCTGAGGTCCGAGGCATTGTTTGCAGACTGCATGCCTGGGCATTGTTGCAAGACCACTTTGCACACTGATATGCCGAGTCCCTGGTGTTTGCTAAGGTCAAGTTCGAGGAATACAGTGCCACACAGTATAGGTAGAAGACCTGGAAAATGCTGATAAGTGACTGTTCTTAGTGACCTTTTCCATCAGAAACGTATATAATATGCACTACAGTATAATATGTATGATATACAGGGTGGTACAAAGGAAAGTTACTTAGTCGGCTAGTTACCTGAAATATTCAAGATAACGAATTTTATTCATTTTAGTCCTTTATTTTTCAAAACAAGACAAACTACATTTACAGAATTTCAAAAAGTAAAAATAACCTTTCAACCTTTCCATAGGAGCAACGCAAGCAAAGCCGCGCTGCAAAAACTAATAAACTACAAAAACGGGGACAGTTGAGTTCCCGATCAAACTATCTAAGTTCTGGAATGCCCTTTAGAATCTATGTCGATAGGTTCCGAAAGTATGATTGAGAGTTCTCGTTACCTCTCAAGATACATCGGCACTCAATATTCAGGTGTATGTGGATATGTGTCACACAAATAAGCTCATATTAGACCGATTCGAATAACATCATTAATGCAGGCACACGAGTCTTCATGCCTGGCCACCAACATTACATTTTCATATTTGGCATGCCTAATTTACAGTGCGCGGGTTTTAGATATGCGACTCGATGGTGACTTCGAATTGGAACGTTTTATGCGATTAGATTTGAGTTGGGTCCATTTCAAATTATATATTGTAAATGAGGGGTTAGGTCTTATTTAATTTGAAATGTAGGTATTTTGATCTCTACGATCTATCGCAAGTGGTCTGGTTACAAGTTACAAGTATTTATAAGTAAAATATTGAATAATGCTTTGAGTAGTTCACATTTAATTCAAAGGCAAATAATTTTAATTGTTATTGCCATTTAAATATAATTTTATATCACTGTAAATTAAAGTATAAGAAAGTTGAATAGCTGAACAAAAATCTCGATCATAACTTTTCTCGTAATCGTGTGTCACTCAGACCACTCGGACAGACGAACAGAACAATTGGAAAAACACTTTATAAGTGCAAGGCAAAGCTTCGCGTACTGTACATTAAAAATATGCAAATACTTCCAGTAAATACCCGCCGTAAGAATGTGCGTTCCGTTAATTACATAATTTTAAAGAATAGTGTCATCCGGCAAATAATAGAGCCTAATTTATGCGTTGACACGATCTACTTAATGCAATAGTATTCGCGGTGTAAACATCAAATATGGCTCGTTTTTGATTGAACAACGACGTTTTATGAGTAAAAAGGTAATAAAGTCGCAAAAGGTGAAGTATTAAAGCATTCACTGCCGCCGCATCAAGGACTATCATGCACCATGTGCGTCTTAGGTCATGAAAGTGTTTAGTTTTATGTGTTAGTGGAACGCACTGTACCGCAGCTTTGGATGAAAATCTGGTCATTTTCAGGTAGGTAACTTTTCCTAATGAGCACACTGGGCACTTAACTTTCCATTTTAATTCCTTTGGTGTCTTACCCAAAGGAACTAAAATCCTAATTGTCGTGCGGCATTTTCTGTCCTGGTATCTGAATAAAATAGAGCGAGAGATTTGCGACTTTATTACTCATAAAATAGATGAGCTCAAGAAACTTCCTACTCATATTATAAAGAGAAAGTTGGTGCCGTTGTGAAGATGTTGATGGCTGAAGATAACGCCAAAAATAATGAATGAATCGACCTGAAATTTTGCACACATGAAACAACATAAAGGCTTATTTTTATTCTACAACAAACGTGAAAAATCGCGGGTTAAAGGTATCTTAGATTATTATTTGACTATTCGTTGATTTAAAGTTACCTATAAAGTCAGCAAAGTCAGGTTTATATTATGTCCTACAATAAACTTCAAAAATCCTCTCATCCAACATCATAAAGTATGTCATTTACCATCCTGCGGTTTTCATTGCTATCTATCCATAATTGCTTCGACGTGCGGTTGTGGGTGCCATCCTAATGACCATGCTTTGTGATGATATCAACCTTGGAGGTGACGATGACGTAGGGTCTACAAGGTCCTCTTCTTGATACTAGAGAAAGTATCAAGATAGACAATGATGAGATGGATGATATTTGGAATATCAATTGGCTATTTTATCGACCGGTCAAAAATCAAGCAAACCAGAATTACAGAATACAACTGAAATTGTGAAGGGAAGTTAAGGTTTTTACTTCGGAAGGCATTAATTACACTCGTATTGCTATTTCTACTTATTTTTTTGTTATTAATAATTCTGCTAGAAATAATTCTAACTTCTCAGTTTAGAACAGTTTTAGTTTTAGAACGTAAGTTTATATAACTTAGTTGTTTATGAGGTAGTAAGGTCTTTTAATCCAACCTCCTTGTTGCATTTTTTTTATTGTCTATGTAGGTACGAGTATATAAATCATAAATGTGGATAGCACAGCGCTATCCATATAGGGCTACGTTGTGAATATCGCTCATCTTTACATAGTAAAGTACTACCTAACACAAATGTGTAATAAGTCAAATGTAGTCGTTTGTTATTCCTCAATAAATAAATATATGTACATATACTATATTTGTAGGTATCTACATATACTACGATATCACGGATATGCGATTCTGTTCATACTGTAACTTTCAAAATCCAGCCGGGTGTACAAATTATTTTAACCACTCAATAACTTTAGGTGCTCTGCAAAGTTTATCATCTCCATACGTTCCTTTCCCAGTATATTATATTATATTTCTAACGCCACCATCTAAATCTCTGACGCAATGAAAATAATAATAACTACACGTGGAATTATTACTGTGAAATTTAAACTAATACAAACTATCACTATAATTGTTTTTGCGTTCGTTATAACAGAGATATAATTTTACAGAGCGCCACTTACTAGATTCTAGCTAGTAGGTATTTTTGAGGTAATTCTGGAGTTTAACCAATAAACAGTGTAGGTACATCATGTGTAGAAACGAAAATGAAAGAAACTAAGAGTATGGCCTATTTTACCGACGGAATATTGTTGGTAAATAGGTCATAGTTTCCATTATTTTCGTTTGTGCACATTATGCAGACACACACACGGTATAATATATTATTTTGTTATCATTTGATTTCTAAGTAGGTCATAAAAAACAAACACACTAATTTCGAGTTAAAAAACTAATAAAAATTAAATTCTATCAATATACTTTGAAATTTCAAACATTTAAAACGTAAGTATGATAATAGTACCGATTATTTTCATTTGTAACTCCTTAATATTTTAGGCTAGAGTAAAGAGTAAACTGTAGAAACCCATTGAAAAAGCTAAACTTTTACACGTTAAGTGTTAGTAAGATTACAATTAAAAAAGAAAATAAAATAAGAACAGCACCTAACAAACCAGTTACAATTGAAACAATCGAGCTGACTGCAGCCTGGTGCAAGCAGTGTACTTAGATAATATTTTCGAGAACCTAATCCATGTTTGGGAAAAAAAAGCATGCTCTATACTCTATCTTAACTCCAAGATCCAAAGTAAATATTAGCTTGTAGGTAATTCAGATAAATTTAACAGATGCCTTCACGCTGAGTAAAAACCAGGAGCAGGCTAGTCTTGTTTGGTTATTAGAATCATTAAAGGAGATATGCATAAAGTTTTATGCTCTGAGGATCGTGAATTCAGTGTCGACATAGAATGTAGAGATGAGAATTTGAGCTCTGTTTTTAAGAGGACAGAGCTTATAATCAAAAGGCTTCAGTTGTACCAACGCGCAATCTACGGTAAGAATCTAAACTATAAAGTTTCTGCAACTAGGTACATGAAGGTCGTCGTTTAAACGGTGGGGGTTGTCACATTGACCAAAATTCCAAAAATAAGAACCTATAAAATGTTAAACCTTGCGAAATATTATGTAACATAAATTTCTATCACCACTGCATTTCGCAGAAGAGCTACAAATGTGCTTTGTGCAGCAGTTGATTGCAACTTTGTCATATAGATTACCGTTTCTTCGAATTCTATCTGAGGAAATATCATTGGAATACTAAACTATTCTATTTAATTGCTATCACATACAAAATGAGTTTTTTGGCTGCCGCGGCTGCCGAATCCTTTACTGGTTATTGCAATTGTCAATATATTTCTGAGCTTGATATGAAATTGACACGACCTCATGATGTGAAAAATACACGTGAGAGGCTTCAATCGAATTGGATTAATCAATGACCACAACCCCGTTACCCACCTTTCGTGTCACGCGACCTGTATAAAACCTACCTTTGATTTGAGCCGACTAGTTCAATGCTCAACTACAACATACATTGTGACATACTTTACAAGAAATATAAAAATTTAAAGGAGAATATTATATATACTGACAGAAAGGAGAGAAGTGCACAGAGATAAAGGAAATAAATAAACACGCGTTAACGAAATCTCAGAAGGCGGATAAAGATGGCGAAGAAAACCAAAGACGTGTGGAAATCAAAACTTTAAAACGTACTTACTCGGCGCTTGATATTACTACTAAACACACATTAGGCTACAATAAACCATTTACCTTACGACCCGCCAGACTGAATTAACTTGTAACTTTAATATATTCATGCAGTTAACCTTAAATCTTCAGTCCATTCCGCAGAGCCACTGAACATTACTGGCAGGCAGGGAGAACATTGACTTTTCGATCGACAACTTGAAAATTGATAAGCTCCTATGGTGCTGGTAAGGTAGGTACAAAATCAAATGTGGGGCACGGCTCTATGTGGTAGGAACATGAAACGTCTGCTAGCTAACCATGTCTTTGTAGCTAACTCATGACAAGCTAGACTTAATATTATGTACTCGTTACCAATGGCGCCAACTAAGTAGGTACTAGCTCTTCACTTTTAACGCATTCACTCCCCAGACTCGGTAGTGTGACCCGGAAGGGTAAGCTACCGCCCATCAATGTAGATTGTCCAAGCAATTGCATCTTGGGCCATGAAAGTATTGGCTGCATGAAAAAGTAAGAAGAATAACGCCGCCGCCGTTGATACACTATGAACCAACTACTATGAAATGAAGTGTGTGTTCCATCAATGCCTGCGTTTTATGCGATGGTACTCGTATTACCATACCATCTCAAATTATATCCCGTGTTATTAATACGGGTTTTTTTAAGATTTAGTTCTCGGGAATATTGCCACTTTCTGGCCAGAAAGACCTTAAAAGGCTGCGGTAATCGACCAACAACAGGCAGCGCATTGTATACCCAAAGATGGCGCCAAGTATCTACCACAAGACCTGATATCGTTCAACGAGTCTATGCTCGCACAACTGATTTGATAAACACAAATATTTGATTTCGCCAACTGCATTTACATACCCGACTTGTCTTCGGAGACTCGTCTTGCATAGCTAAAATAGATTTTTTAGAAATCAGGAAAAGTGGCGCTGGCGTCATATTTTATTGTTTCTTACTATTTGTCGTCAGAGATGGCACGGATATCACTTAATCTAAGGACATGTAGATTCTGCGAACATATTTTATGTTTTCCTTGTATTCTTCAAAACAAAAATCTAATTTAAAATCGCCGTTTTTAAGAATGTGCGTGACGTACATATACAGTTTGTTACGACTGCAATTCCTCTTATATGACTTTTTATCCTTTCAAATTAAATTAAATACATTATTTAGGTATGTACCCACCATCATTTTGACAGTATTAAACTCAATTCTCCAATAATCTGAAGATATTATGACTATGCAAAGTATTTATGAAACGTATAATCATAATTTATAATAATTAATCACTTAATAATGCGTTGACGAGCCTCGGCTTTGCAATCGGGTCACGAAGCCGCGGGGTGTCTTCGATAATCAGAAATACTAAGGATAACTAGCATTTATTCAGTAGGTTAGACTAGACATAGACATATAATTTTTTTGACATATACACACAATATAAATGAACAATTTCAGATTACAAACATACTTCATATTAGTTACACAATAATAAATACATTGAAAGAAACTAAGTAACAAAAACAAGTAAGTAGGTGAACAATCTGTGCTGCAGTAGCAAATGGGTCCAGGCTCAGCATAATGCCAACTGTTATGAACAGAAGGCGCTGTTATTCTGCCTAGACCAGAATAAGAACAATCACAGGACCCTACGATTACGAAATAACTACTAGATAGAGACTACTATATTATTTGCACTTACGGAACGAATTGTTATCCTGCTTCAAGGCGTCTCTCCCGAGCTTTTTCAGGAATCAGGCTCAGTAGCCCATCAATAAAATAAATATTAATATTAGCGGATTTTAGAGAGATCTGTACATTTGCCTTTCGCGCGAGCAAGTCCTTTGATATTGTTCCGATCACGATTCCGATTTAGCCTTAATTTTATTTAGTTTTTCTAGATCTGTTATCTATTAACTGGGCTGAAACTAGCATAATAAAAATAACTATCTAGTGACAGCCAAGTAATGTATTAATTGATTAAAGACTAGGTATTTACACACTCTTTAGTTAAGAGTACATAATTAGTAAATTTAAAATAAAAACACTAAGTATTCTTAGATGGTCGACAATGGTCGTGCTAGGAATTTTTCATATTTTTTATTCTGGTACTATAAACGCAAAAAATATTAAACAATCCCGCAGTAATTAAGATTTCCAAATATTCAACAGCAAGTTTGAATGTTTGGAAACAAATTGAAAGTACTTGTCGATTCTAGATCCTTTCTTCAATAAATATTTTTCACAATAACTGATATCTCGCGACTCTAAGCAGTTTTTTTAGATTTGTTGACATAATTTGCAGCGCAGAATACATGTGCGGAGTTATGCAGGCAGCTTGGTAAGTTTGTCGTGTTTACAAACTATACTTAGAAAGCTTAATTTCTACGCGGTAGTATGCAATAAAAGGTATAATTACTTTAACCGTAAGGTATAACGAAAGTAATCAAGTTCATTAGCATATTAAACTTTATTCTATACTTTATAATAATTAATTAAAGGTACGATACTTTTAAATGTCGAAACTTGATAAAACAATCGAATTCTTGGCAAATGTTATAGATACGTGCCTGATAACATGCCACCCAATATACTAAATAATATAATTTGTCGTTAAATTAATTTACTGAACGTCTTTTATGTAAATATAAAAACAAGTAGGCGACCAATCGAGTTTTGAGGAATTTTGGAATTTTCATTATTTTTATTGTTTCATTTTCCTAATGTCAAGCCATAACCCGTTCCTGCTCATGCGACCAGTGAATTCTAAATTACACTTAAATTGATTTTAAGCATATTACAATGTCTTCCGAACTTATTTATGTGAATGGGTCAAGATGTCAAACAACCCGGTTGATTCAAATTATTTGAGTCATTGGTAGAGTTATTGGTAGACTAAGACCAGGAGCTTCAAAAAAAATCAGTGGTAACAAAATGTTTGTAATTATTTTTTTATTATATATTGTTCTTACATTGGTTTTTAGGTAGCTTTAAAATAAGGGATATCTTTTGAGGCAACTAACACATTCATTTTATTTAAAAAAACATTATACATATCAAATACCAAATGAAAATGTTCACGGCTGGCACTACAAATGCAAAAATGTATCAATAAAACTAAAGCTTAAATTAATAGACAGTCATAAAATATACATTAGTATTTTCTTAAATTTAAATAAATTATTTAACAATAAAATATACACATCATTGTAAATAAACATTTAGATGAATTTATAAACCACTTGTAATTGGCAAATTTAGAATTTATATTGACCATAATTTACGTCGAAGTATAAAGGAGGATATTTGTAAAAAATACATATATTGTTTAAAATAGGCAGGTATGTACCATACCTGCCTATTTTAAACAATATATGTATTTTTTGCTACTAAGAGCATAGCAACAAACGTGGTTTATTAAATGTTATTCAATAAACATAAAACTGTTTGTAGAATAGATGAAGATTGTATTCAAAATACAGAGTTCTATGAGAATAATGGGCTAGAATCAGACAGAATGTCATCAGAATAATAAAGAGCAATAAAAATTAAAACGACCAGACACGCAGTCCCGAACAGACTCAGGCCTTCCAAAATTCCCTTCATTGGTATTCCATTCGCGCTCGCCACTGGTGTGTTCGCTTTAGTATTCAGAAAACATTATATAGTCGATTTAGTACTGATATCAATTTGTAGTTAGCGGCGCTATGTGAATATAAAGCAGAAACACGTGGTTTTATTAGCTGAAACGTTTAAACACCACGCGGCGGGGAATATTTAAAGTAACTTTACACCTGGAGCCTGCAATTCAATGAATAACAAATTTACTTAACGGGTAAATTGATTTACAAATTTGAATTGTATAAAAGGTACCGTACCGATTTAAAATCGAAAAAGAATTCGCTACTAACATTTACATAAACTCATTTAGTCAAAATTTTGTTTTATTTATGATATTTCTTATAAACCATCCTCCGTGTATGTAGAGGGCTTTGATCGCAATGATGATTATCTAACGAGTATTTAAACAGTTGCGCGATCGATAGCATCAATAACATAATGCGTACATTATTCGAATTAATCTCAGGCAGACAGAATGATGTATTTACTACTAGAAGCTTAAACATGACGGCGCCACTGTCAGTGATATCGCACAGGTAGGCTTTGAATTGCCGCTACTTAGGGCTAGTGCACACTGAGCACTATATAATTACAAGAAAAACTTGTTAACTAAGTTCATACGTGCACAGTTACCTCATGAAAAATGTCACGCAAGATAGAGAAGCTATGACTACGAGTCATGATAACACTATCAATTAAAACAGTAGTATAGAAGGTATTGCGAAGGTATATTCTTTAAGACCTGTTTTATTAAAAACCAAGATTAGTTCAAATTTTAAGCATTTAGTTATACGATCGACAAGCTAACAGTCCTTTATGTGCACTGCACTCAAATACTGAGCTCTTCACTATAATCTCGATTGTTTTGCATATCAGCAAACCACTTCTGTGCAGCCGATGCGAGACAAATTTACGATCAAATGGATCCCGCCACTATCCACCTTTCTCAAACATCCGACGTCTGTGCACAAATAAAATTGCGACTATAGAACCAACAAATCACAAAAAACTGAGCTTTATATCGAAGAAGAACGGAAGAGTCAGCGATAATAAAGCTCGGAATTAATTTGGCATCGTAATTCAATTACTAGCGTCCTTGCCGAGTGGCGGACGACTCGTCCATCAATCACACTTTCAACTGTATCAAGTTTTTGTTTCTTGCGCCATTCACTTCTTACGGGCCGCCACCTCCACAATTTGTCAAACTTTTTCATTCAATTAATTGATCACCGTGACGAGGCTTTGGCATGCGTCGAGGAAATATTAACGCACTCCACGATTGTGTATCTAAGAACTGAATGTCATTAACCATTTCCTGCACAAGGGCCTCGAGTGTCCATCTTCGAAGCCTGTGCCATTGAATAAATATTGTTCGACAAGTTGCCAAGTGACATTTTGTGGTGCGGCGGCTGCGGCCCACGTCATCTTGACGTCCGCTTGCGAACAATTTATTTTCAATATGCAAAACATTACAATTAAAATTGTTTTATGAATTCATAGCTTCGTCGATTAAGATTTCATTTTGATAAGGACGCTGCTTTTGTGGACTGTATCATTAGGTATATCATGTCCTCGGATCAGCACTACTTGGCAGGATGAGTTATGGTGGCGATTGATGACTATGTTAAAGCATAATCTGCAGTAATTAATAAAGTATGTAATCTTTTAGTCTGTACTTATGTTCCAGTTTAGTCCACAATTTGTCTGACAATTTTATAGGTCCTTTCAACTGAGACGGTCGGACAGCTGTGCATAATTTTTAGTATCTTGTCTCACAAAGTGCTCGTGACAAGCTAAAACTTGCCCGTACTACCGTGTCGTAGGAGTTCTCTGAAGTTAACCCAGCACTAAAGTTTTCACAACCGATAAAAGACGCAAAAGATTTGAAGTTGCACGTAACGGCGCCGACCGTCTCTTAAAGTTCGGATTTATGACAGGTTAGTGAGTACACCCACGTTTGTTTTGAGAAACTCCGAAAAATTACGTTCTGTAGGTACAACTGACAATACGAGAGCGGCGTCAATCAAACGAACAAAAGTATTGGTCTCACTTATTTTCTTGGAATGACAGTTTAACGCCTATTGCTCGTAAAACGGAAACAAGCCAAAAGCTCTTGAGGGTTAAAATGAAGACATAAACGATAATAGCTTGCAAAAGCGGTGTTAATTTCCCGCAAACATTAGCGGGGTCGTCTTAATATCCAAGGTTTGAGCACTGAAGATAAAACGCCTTTGTGGTAGTAGGTGGGTTGCTTGGTCAGAGAAAGTATTTATAAAGAAGGAAAGATTGTCTCTGACAATTGGAAACTCATGAATAGCGACAGTGAATGACAACTTCGACAGAGCTATACTCGGATGAAATGTAATGTAATAAAACCAAATGGCAGAAATGCGACCACCCCAACAAATTTCAACATCTTCATTGACAGTCGAAACTTGTAAAGAAATAAAGTTGTAAAATCTTGTTTGAACACCCAAAACAAGACGTATAATATTTCTCAGGGAACAATATTATTGTGTTTCTCAGCAATGGGTTCAGATACAATAAACGCTGTCATTTTGCGAAATGTATAAAGAAGATTTATTGTGAAAGTAATGTTCACAATAACGTCTTAACTTACGTAGTGTAGTGCATTTTTACTTTAACCCACTTTATATAATAAATGGTTGCTGAACTCGTCGAAAAGTTTTCATTCTTTCCAGAAATGAATATACCGAACCCTAAACACTTTGTTGCTATGTCTCTCTTTTCAAGATTTAATATTTTCTCATTTCAGTTTCTAGATGATTGTGTTGCGTTCCATTCTATTGCGTTCTGTTTTCTGGCATTTTAAATTTTATGAATGATAATTTCTTTGTTATTTGAAACATTTATTTTTATTTGAGTTTAACAAAAGTTCCTTTAGTTGTATAGCTATAAAAGAGTATTCTTTTTGACTCACCTAACAACGAAACATTAGTGGGTGGGCACAAAAGCCTCATTAATATTAGCAAGCTGGCGCCTTTTAATTTAGAACAGTCTATTGAAAATAAAACTAACAATGCTAATACGTCTGTCTGTCTGGTCGTGACTGCTCATCATTCGTCCGTATTAGTTTCTCATCCATTTATTCAAACATCAGTCATTACATTTCGATATTGATTGCTTGCTTCCGTGTGTTCAAGTTCAGGTACACGTTTGTATGGTACTAGTGGTACTTTGTATGATATAATGGAGTTACTGTATGATGTTCAAAAGATATTGTACAATGTTTTGTTCGTAAACAAATTGCGCTTGCGCTGCATCTCAGATTGTATTGAATAATTGCTAATGATGATACATTCCAAAACAAACAGTGTATTATTATCGTGAAAATGGTTATTCAAATAATACAAACATCTAGACTGATGTTTGTATTATTTGAATAACCATTTTCTACCTAAATAACCGTCACTAGACCATAAAAAACGTATGTATACGTATAGCGTACGAAACTACGAATACCATCGGAATAAAAGTTAATTCTGAAACTAAAAACGTTTCATCAAAACTACCTCTCAATATTACCATTTCCAACATATTAGCACCACCCTGGGAGGCGACGGTACAAATGATAGCTTTAATGAAGAAGTATTATCACGATAACTTTGGAGGCTGCTGCTCGGGCGAAGAAAGTAGCGAATCATAAAGATATATTATTATTATTGTATATCTTGAAACTAAAAAGATAATATAGTTTATAGGATGATAGGTTATAGATTAAAGCTGTATTACCCCTTTACACGTACGTATTTACGTAATAGTTCACATATAAAGCTCCGTGCAAGTTAATCCAAAGCCAAGGTTGTCGCAGATTAGAGGTGCACTGCTACCACGCAGCACAAAAATGTGCATTCAAAGACAGGCTAAAATTAGTTTTCTTTAGATACATTCTACAGTAACAAAATGGCTTCTTACAAGCTTCAAATGAGATGGCCCGCGAGCTGTATGTCACCTGATGGCGTCAATATAAAATGCAACAATGCGACAACCTTAAGTCATCCCAAAGTCAGAACACAAGGTTTGCTTCGGATGGGATCATTAAGTCCCAAAGCGGAAAATGTTCAGCATTATCTGTAACGAGCTCTTACTCGACTTGCTCTGTTAGTTTGTATGGGAAATATCTTGCAACTGAATTTTAAATTAGTTATTTTCAGTCGATTGGACTGAAATTTGGCATACTTTTGTTAGTTTGGTTACAAAGCAATGTTATGGTATCATTGGATTATTCTGATGATGGAGACGGAAGATTTTTGATATGTCTAGGACTTAATTTGCAACTGACTCTTATACCAGTTATCGTCCACCGACTGAATTGAAATTTGGCAGACTTATGTAAGTTCAGTGAGACGTTAATACCATACTATAGTTATTCAGTGGTGACAGTGCAATATCGTGGTACCATCGAGGTGATCTGATAATGGAAATCATCATCTTCATCGATGCCTTTATCGACTGATTCGCTACAAAGTTACTCCGGCCTTATTTTAAAATTCATAACTGAATAAACCTCATTAGACACCCCGTAGAGCCCTATCGACAGACTCTCAATTACCAGGTTATATTTCGAAATAAAAACTAAATGAATCCCATCGCCACCTAATAGAAATACTAAATCATACCAATGGGCGTGGTATTAATTTGCTTCATACTCTTTAGCGGAGTTCTAGATCATTTTTAGATCCGCAATCTTTAATTGTATACTCCCTAATAGATATTGCACCATAAATCATATTTGGTCTCATATTGGTCGTTAAACGAATCGTTAAGATTGTGCTGACTTTGGTATTATGTTTAGACACATGCGAAACGAAAAATACAGTGGCATACAATAATTCTTAATCATTTCTGTGAGCATTATAAACCGCAATAATTTATACGTATATATTTTCTAAACTGTAACGATTTATGTGAAAATTCAATGGTAGACTCATATATGAAAAAGAGAATATGCCTCGGAGAATATAAAACTTCGTAAAAACAATCTCGCATCGAATTCCAGCCATAAATAATTTGCGTTAAGGACATTAAATTACTTCATTAATTAATTATCAATAAACTTATGTACAAAAGTCGTAAAGATCGGTAGCTTTGAGTTTTTATTGCGCTGTGTTGATACACAGTACCCAGTTTTTAAATTCACCCCAGACTGTATATGACAGAGTTCTGAAAAAAAATTACTACATTTACTATAGTATTTCTTACTATTTTATTACAATATTCTCTGTCTTTACTAAAATAGTTAGCTTACATGTATTTAGCGTCAATAAAACCGTAAACATCTTATTTCCACTTATCGTTGCCTTATCGATACATGGATCGGTAGCCTTATCAAGTGTCGTTTTTGAATCATCCCGTATATTTATATCTACTTAGGGCCGGCCGATAGGATGAGGATACAGGCGACTGGGCCCATACATAACTAGGACCGCGGTCCCAGTTACCTGATCACATTTTTGAATCGGTCGACTGGGACCATATACCTAATTTGCTTTAATGTACAGTTAACAGAAAAATCAAGTTACATAACTCAGTCTGGTTGATTACATATTGACAGTCCAAAAGTCATTTATAACGGGATTTTGATGATTTAATTTTTGAGTTTTCTAATATTTCAGCACGTTTCATGCAACATGATCACGGAATAGCTAAGCAAAAAATAAACAAGTACAATCATATTTTGATAAATACATACATATATGATGATGCCCGTTACAAATGACTTTTGGTTTAATAACCATGATAGTTTCAAAAGTAATATCGACAGTTGAACTCAGCTTCTAGAGCAAGTCTGGGAAACATTACCTACATATGCCCCTCAGCATTTTAAGGCATGGATGGAAGGTGTCTGCTTCGACTATAGCAGCAACTAAGCGATTCGTTAAATCCTCTTTTATCGACTCCGAAAACGGAGGTTCTGCTAGATATATGTATTTTATGTATGTCCGTCAATTTCTCCGTCAATTATAGACCAATTTTGCAAATTATCTTGCTATTGTATATATATGTAGAATAATATCTCATTTAAATAGTATTTCCTAGGGATTAGTATTTATACCATCAAAGTAAGAAAATTGTTAAAATTAAGGGAATCGGAGACGGTTATTAATGTCTATGGCAACTTTTTATGGCGCTTATTCGCAATGGTTCTATGCTCTAGTTCTATAGAGAACTACAGGGACATAAAGTTATCCCAGAAGCGGAAGAGCCGTCAAGTTCGAATACCTCATCAATACCTATCTGAATCAACCCTACTTTTCATAAGGCTTCAAGGAACTCTAAATTTTAATCATAAAAAGTCGATATTTATCCAGCCCTTAGCCAATATCAGATATCACAGGCTCCGATAAAATAGTTTTGGTACATAAAAATTCTTACAAGTAATAAACATTTTACAATCTTGTAATTGTCATTTTAATTGTGCACTTGGAATACATAAATTCTACATTTTATTATCATTAAGATCGACACTGTATGTTCACTGGCGACCGACAGTAAAAACCACTAGCAAATTTATTTATCACAACTTTATACCTAGCCGCGTCTAGAACTTCAATTTAATATACACGGTTACACCGTTCCGACACGATTGTCAACAATTTAGCGTTTTGCGATCCGAAAACTCTAAACTATCTATTTCTAAAATATTGGACTAGCAATTAAAGTATCAAAATTTGACTAAACCGCGTTTATGACTCAAGTTTAACATACACGGTCACGCCGCCGTTCCGGCACGATTGTAATTTTTAGCGATCCGATAACGGTAAACTATGTACATCTAAAACAATTAAAAGGATCAAAATGTGGCTGTTGTCAACCAGTACATAATTTCTGAACTGAGAAAAGGAATACGAAACTGCTGTATAGCATTTTTAGACATTTATCAATTATTTAGAATTGTATACGTAAATGATTTTTATACAGATGTCGGGGATTTTCGTAGCGAAGTGTTCATATTATGTCCATGGCCACTTTTAGGTACAACTTCATCGAAACACCCGACGACCGTAGTTTCGAAACGGTTTTTACATACATCTTCTTTTTATTACAATGTCACTTCGCCGTTACAGCGTCGTTGGTATTCACTCTGCTTGCTAATTGGCTAGCTACAGTGTGTGCCACTTTACTATGCGCATTGCCTACGTCTGATATAAGCTTACCGGTTTTGTACTGAACCATCGCCAACAAAATTAGTATTATTATGTAGTTACCCAATTTCTTCAATATATTTTATTGTTATTCTTATTTCTAAAATTGGAAATGCTAGCCACCACAAAAGCGCACTAAAAGATAGAACAACACAACCAATGCTAGAAATAAAACATCAAAGTTATATCTGTGCAAAACAGTCCCACTGTTGAAAATTTGCCAGGTTTCGTAAAGGCGCTTCAGTCACTTTTGTTAGCTATTTCTGAGAAAGCGATTCTTATCACTAGCTTTCTACCAATTTCTTTCTACAAAACACAAAAAAAATTTTTTTTATTAAATTAGTAGGTCGTCGGCCAAGCGCTGCCGAGACGACCTTAACGCCTTCCTCGGAGATTGGTGGGAGATCATGCGTGACCGCACTGAGTGGAAAGATTTGGGGGAGGCCTTTGCCCAGCAGTGGGACGAAACAGTCTAAATAAAAAATAAAATAAAAAAAATTAGTAGGTAGATATTGCATGAGAGAGAATGGCGCATTAGACAATAGATCCTGTGGGTGAAGGATGAATAAAAATAAATATTAACGTTCAATAACAAATAAATAATGAAACGAACTAAACGCATTATCACAGCTCCAGGACTGTAGTAAAGATACACACCTACTGCCTTTTTTCTGTAATTCTCGTTTTGTATGTAGGTACTTAATGCTTGCAATTGATTAAGATAATTATTCAAATAGGCGAGGAACACGCAAATATCTTATTTTAGCTTTACATTTAATGGATTGTCCTTATCAGATGAATAAATTTCGCAATAAATACGACGCTGGTCTTATTGGACATCGAAGGTAATGCTTAAAGAAATGAGTACCAGTGAGAGCTTTTGTCTGACGTATTGTTTATTACGACTAGATATACACTTACCTACCTTTTTCAATAATTTATTTTATTTATTTATTTATTTACAAACGTACCTCTATTTTTACGGGAACACCCAATGCAATAGAGTACCCATATTTACATATTTACATATAATGATGATGATGATGATGTCCTCCAAGCCGAATTTCGGCCCCGGTGGCCAGTCTCAATGCGCGCAGGTGCGCAGGACATATTATATTGCACCGCTGATAATAGGGATAAAATCTCAGGTCGAGCCAGTAGTTGTTATTGGGGTTTTTTTAGCGAGAAAAAATCAGAGCAGAAGCCCAGAACCCGAAATTGGCAGTGTTATACCCTCTGAAAGTACGTTAAACCGTTGTTCCTGCATCTGACCTCTCCGCTGGTCTGCCGTCCCATCGAATTATGAGAATGAGGTAGAAGAGTACCTTTATTTGCGGCACACTTATGCACTAATTTAATATGATGCAACCATAGAGAAAATATATAAATTTTCTGGAATAAAAAAGTTTAATTTGAGCCTAGCTGCGCCCCGCGGTGTTTCCTGCGTTGACAAACATATTTAAATTAGGTATTTGATCATCCCACGGGCACGCACTTTTCCAAAATCTATAATATACTGTCTAATCCTGGATATATGACATCCTGGTACCAAACTTCATCCAATCAAATCCGTTCAGCCGTTCGAGCGTGAGAGAGTTACAAACATACGCATGCATAGTTTGCCTCGGGGCCTTAAGATACCTACTCTAGTTACGACTAGTTCTCGATATTTATTGGGTCACAGAATAATTCATTTCATTGTTTGAAAACGGAGGTAGTCAGAGACAGGACTGTTTCATGAAAAAATTACTTCATGGATTTCACGATCTAAATACCTGACCTCGCCGATAAAAATCAGCCTGAACTTGAAGTTACGTAAAGCCTAGGCAGCCTGCCGATCGCCGAATTAGATAGCAGATCAAGTATCAAGATTACTTCGAAACATGAGCGCGGAAAACGGGTCATGATACTTTGAAAAATAATGGAAATTCTAAAGTTTCTGCGATTGTAGACGATGAGTTGTTTTAAAGATTTTCAGGGTTCCAGTTCAGAAATGTTAAGTTATACTCTAAAGATCCAATGTAGTTGTTTTACCTGTATATGCATGTATATCGGCTGTACATATATTGATGCGGCATGCTCATGCTCATTAAATATAAATAAATAAATAATGCTGAATAATTCACACATCGCCATCTAGCCCTGAGCTAAGCAGAGCTTGTGTTAAGGGTAACTGATATACAAAACACAATCAATTACATAGATAGATATTTTTATAATACATAGAAAACGACCAGAACACCCGAAACCATGAGGCCGAACGATCACTCTATGCAACACATCTTTTTTTTAAATAAACATTTGGATTTTAATACTTCGATTCTATTCGAAAATATTATTGTGCATACCCAACTTTTCGAATTAAAGGATACCTCCGCAGAAATATTTACCCTTCTTTCTTTTATAAGCCACTTGTAGACGAAACAGAGAGCTGTTTATTTATTAACCAGAAGTGCTACAGACTATGCAATTAATTAAACGTCAAACTAACCCGAGTATTAAAACCTATCCGTATTTTTCTGGCCACACCCCGAAATTACACCAGGCTTGTAAAATTTCACACTGAGAATTTAAATCATAGACCTCGGTGAGGCAGTAAGCAGGTTGTCGGCGCTTTTTTGACTGACCTTACGAAACTTAAACGAAAGCGATTCTTCTCTACCGTCGTCGCACCGGCGCGGCGAAGAATGTTATGAGCTACCTGCCCCTGTTTGAATGAACCATTGAATGTCTTCAAATTAAGAATGCATAATTTCCTTCCATGGATCATATTTTCATAGATACACCGTTTTTAAAATTCTGCAGATGACAATCGTTGTTCATTTTTAACTATGTGAGCCTTATTTTTGTTCCAAAAATAATTGTAATATTATTTACTAGCTGCCCCCCGTGGCTTCGCACGCGTTATTTCTATGGAACCGTTTTAATGTTATTTTTACACCATGGGAACTGATTTATAGCCGGGAACTACCTATATGCAAAATTTCAGCCTGATCCGTTGAGTAGTTTTTGCGTCAAAAAGTAACAAACATACATACAAACTTTCACGTTTATATATTAGTAGGGTTTATTATATGAAAGCTTACTCCATCTTAGGCTAAATCTAAGTGAATTAAGTAATTTAGTGGCAAAATACTATGTACCAAAGCTGACGTTTTGGCAAGATGTCTAGTCCAGTGATGGTTCAGCGCCGCCGATAACCCGTTTTCTGTCTAAGCAAGGCATTACACTGAGTGACAGGAAAATGGAACACAGCAACGAACATAATAATTACACGGTGTTTAATTTAAATTAACAAACCGTAAGACGATTTTACGGCTATAAATATCGATAACTAGTCGTAACTAGTGAAACTTAAATGAAAACGAAATCGTTAAATATGTACATGTTGGGTTCTTAGTAAGCTATGAAAAATATATGACCAAAATGAAATATTATTTGCAAATAAATATTTAAACCCAAAGGTAAGAAAGTAGGTTTACTGCTTTCAGCAAGAAGCTTTGTCTTCAGGAGTCGTGAGATATCGAAAGCTTTTTCCAGATACCTAATTAAGATATGCTGTCTCTATTTGCCGATACCAATTTCACTATTCTTCGTCTCTTTCTACAAGGTATTATTTATGTTAAGTGCATAAAGCTTTCGCTTCGACCAAGGAAGTGTGATGACTCCAATAAACCCATATTAAGTTGCATAAAACGCGTCAGAAATCATGTAATTGGAAATGTTGCGCTTATTAATTTATTATAACTTAACTAGGTATTCCTGTATTCGAAGCACGAGCTAATTTTATTGATATTTACGGTTCTCGTGATGTAAGCAAGTGCAGCAACTGCTACATTTGCTCGTCAAGTGACTCAGGATATGTGCGGCTTAACAAAGCCGCAAATCTCCCGAGTCACTTGACTTAACACTACGACTGCGATATTTTTTCGACGACTGCGATCTTTTTTTTAACGTAAATAATTCGTGCTGCCGCTCTACACAACGGTTGTGTTGCGCCTGCGCCGCACATGCGTTTCGTTCGAAAAATATTACGGCTGTGCTGAGTCACAAAGATCTGTATTTTCTTAGCCGCTGCGCTAGTGTGGATTTACGTATATTTATCATATCATATCATATTAGTCACTTGTAGAAAACACATACCGTGAGATTTCAGCACTCAAAGTGTTAAGGAATAGCTTCGTTAAAGGAGTCGCTATAAAACACAATACAATACAATTATTCTTTATTGCACAACAAATAAAACAGATACACTAAACAGGAAAAAGACGTATACAGAATGTGTTGTACTATGGGCGGCCTTATCGCTTAGAGCGATCTCTGCCAGGAAACCTTATTAAAACACCAGACTAGACACTGATTCTGTTAAAATTATTATATTATGAATTAATTTTCTCGAAACTACATGACCTAGATACAAATTCATTTCAGTCACAATATTTTTTTATTAAAAACGCTTAAAAAATTTCGATGCCACTATTTTGTCGGTTGTTGACCACTTGTGCCACTATACAATACACTATACCTTTATTGCACCATCAATACAAAAAAAATATAATAAAGGATCTTAAAACTTTTAAAAATATCATGGTTATTAACACTAAAGTCATTTAAAGACAAAAAATGAGGGTAGATCGGTATGTCTGCCCATAAAAACTTACTCGCAGTCGCAGTGCCTTCAGTTATTCCGTGATCATGGCGCATGCAACTGTGCCGAAATATTGGATAACTCAAAAATCAAATCATGGTAAATATACCGTTTTAAATGACTTTAGTATAAAGGATCTCATTACTAACTTTATCTAGTGGCACAATCGGCGGCCTTATCGCTAAAAGCGATTTCTGCGATTTCTTCCAGGCAACCTTTGGATGGATAGGATCGGTACGTATTAAAGCTGACGGTGGCGTAATTATTTAATTTAATTATATATAAAATAATTAATATTTATATTAAGAACGTACATATATAAAATACACAAAAAACAGGAACAATTAACATAATAACATAGAAAATAAAAAGGTTGCCTGGAAGAAATTTAAAAGCATAAGGCTTTTAAATTTCTTCCAGGCAACCTTTTACGCTTTTAGCGATAAGGCCGCCGATTGTGCCACTAGATTTAGTTAGTATTAAGATCCTGACGCATGCGACGCAGGAGGTTGCGGGTTCGATTCCCGCCTCGGAACAATTGTGTGTACGATCTGCAGATATTTGTTCCGGGTGTTCTGGTCGTTTTCTATGTATAATAAAAATATCTATCTATGTAATATATTATATTATGTATATCAGTTATCTAGTACCCATAACACAAGCTTTGCTTACCATGGGGCTAGATAATGCTGTGTGAATTGTCCAGCATTATTTATTTATTATTTATCCTTTATTTTTATTATTTTCTTTGTATTTGATGGTGCAATAAAGCTATATTGTATTGTATTGTAAGACTACACTATGTTACGGAACCATTGTTGTGCGAGTCATACTCGCACTTGTCTGGTTTTTTATACCATCTACATCCATAGATAACTCATAGTGACCGGTGCCCTACTCTACCTTCCATTATTATAACAAGGAGGCGCAGCGATTCATCAGGGCTTGTCAATTATTGTTCTAGTAGCCAGGCTGCGCTTGCGTCGATTTAATTAAAATTTATTGACACCGAATAGGTCTAAGGGCGGTCTCCAGCTGTGCTGTTTCGCCTTATCTATTATTTAATTTTCAAATATTATCAATAAATTTAATATTTGCTCGAATACTGTTCTTCCTATAAGTTTCCGTTCAAGATAAAAAAATATTAAAGATTGCGTCAAAAAACCAAATAAATTACTTGGTAATATATTGACTTACGGATTACCGTAAGTCAATGATTTTTAAGGTTACTTAATAGTAACCTTACTTACATAACTTACTAAAAATTACTGTACTTAAATTAACTTTGACATTTGATAATCATCTTTTAATTTATGCTTAAACACCTTATTAACCACTTTATGTAAAAAGACATTAAAATATTAACTTAACTAATAAATTACAATGTGACATTTGTAACTAACAAAACTGGTTAGGGCGCTATAAAATGCATTTCTATTAGAAATATGCATCTCTACCAAAATTATGCAACATTACATCAAGAAATTGAGTTTTTTTTATATCTATTATCCTTCATTTCACCTGACGCAAATGATATATTATAACTATTTTTGGACACCTGATATCTAACTGTTACTCAAAGTTAAGTTAAATAAAGCTGCAAATCAACTGCGTCATACACACTTTTCGTACTAACCTAAAAATCTGTAGTCATGTTAATTTCCATCATAATCCTTCCAACTAAACAGTACCGCTTAATCTTACAAAATCCTCATCCATTGAGATTATAAAATAACGGTCAGAGCTAAAACGGTAAAAAGGCATTGATTAACTCAACGTATCCATCTCGAGACGGTCCATTTGTCGTGTCACATCAAAGTCCTTTCACACTTATTTAAGAGATATTAATCCCTATCCCTATAATACACTAGCGACGCCCACGGATTAGAAATCACACTTATTATGTTACCCGCTTGTACCTTTCCAGTCTTTTTTATTATATATAGTTTTGTAACCTAGGGATTCCTTCTTTCTTTGAAGTTCAGCGAAGGATTGTCAAGCAATAATTACAATAAATAAAAATTAACGACATAAAATAATTACAACAAAAGCTCAAATCGTATACCGTTAATTTATGAAAATTATCGAACACTGGCAGGATACAGCTGCGTTCAAAAATAAAAGAATTCCATAATTAAATTAGCGTTCGGAAATTAAAAAGGTTCGAGGTTCGAAATTCAAAGTCGCGGGACGTCCTACTGGCGGAGCGCGACAGACGACCTCCGTGGGGCGCCGTCCGCACGACACATACCATCGCGTTTTATACCCATCAAATAGTCTGATAATTGAAATGAGTTCCTTGTAAAAAGCAGAAAAACGATTATCCCCATACCTTTTAAGACGTCCGAGATACACAAATGGACTTTGTATTAGAATTTATGTCACTTAAAAGAGATGATATAAAAAAGCGCCGACGGTTTTACACGCAATAAAAATATGGGAACGTCGAGGATGCCTTCCCGGTTGTCAATCGGGGGCTTAATAATCGTAAAATGTTTTTGATCCACTCATTGTGGCCCGAGCTTGCTCGACAACCTCGACAAGCGCCTTAAGATTAGACATGCTACATTTCGGGTTAATGAACATTTATCGACCGTAGCAAAAGGTTTTTTTTTTCTTAAAAATAACAGAAATTAAACAAAATTTGCTTTGACTGTTAGGGCCTAGATATCTACATAATAATCGTAGTGATGATAACAAACAAAATTAATTTTATAAGTACGAAAATACTTTCGAAATTATTTATTAATTATTAATAGCCAAATAATGATTTGACGACCGATGTGGCGCGGTGGACGAAGGTCCGCCTGCGACGCAGGAGGTTGCGGGTTCGATTCCCGCCTCGGAACAATTGTGTGCACGATCTGCAGATATTTGTTCCGGGTGTTCTGGTCGTTTTCTATGTACAATAAAAAAAAACTATCTATGTAATGTATTGTATTATGTATATCAGTTATCTGGTACCCATAGCACAGGCTCTGCTTACCATGGGGCTAGATAATGCTGTGTGAATTGTCCAGCATTAAAAAAAAAAATATAATAATAATAGTTGGCCTCTGCGGCCGCGATCCAACTATTCTGCCCACGGCTTCGCACGCGTTGTTTCGATGACAACGTTTAAAGGTATACGTTTAAGCCCACGGTAACAGATTTATGTGATAAAATATTTCATTGTAGGCCTAGAATTATATACAACATTTTTGCCCGATCCGTTCAGTAGTTCTGACGCGAAGAATCAACAAACATGCATACAGCCATGCATCCTCCAAACCATCGCTATTAGTGTGATTCAACTCCTTACCTTCGATCACCAATCTGCCCACCAAGTGTGGCGATTTTCGCATAACTCGCCTCCTTTGGGGAAATACGTTCGTTCAGCAATGGACTGGACGTATGAAGTATGATGAAAAAGAAACACAATAGAATAACGATTAAGTCACCGTAATCCAACCAGACTAAGGTAATAACAAATTAAATTCACGCTGAGTTCCATAGCTCGCTCGCTTGACACATCAATATTCCAAAATTGAATTTTACGACTAAGACCTCTAATACCGTGGCTTATCTAAAAAAAATATTTTATTCGCTCACGACTGATTTTTACGATCAATCTTCCAAATTAGTTAAGCTAAGAAGCGATAAAAAATCATTTTAACGTTCTCACACGATAAAATTGAAGGTAACTCACCTTAGACTTTCACTGAAATCGATATTTTTACTAAATATCTGGATATATTAATAATTATGTTTAATTATAAAGGCGCCTTGTTCAGATCGTTTCTCTCGTTTCTAAATATTTTCTGACAGCTAATAACGTGGTTCTTTTATCGGTACGTAATTTATATCGGGCTCTCGACGCCCTAAAGAAGCTTCCACACACGCGTACTATTTTTATTTTTTTTAAGCTGGACAATCTTACATGAATCACCAAGCTAAGCAGAGCTTGTGTGAAAGCAAAAAATAATGAAAGAAAGAAAATCTGGACAATTTATTAATGAACCGTCCAGCTAGGATAAATGGCTACATAGATAGATTTTTTTTACTTTGCATAGAAAACACCCGAAACAAATAAATAGACAAAATTTAAGTACGAGAAAAAAAATACATATATCCGTTAATTTTATATCCAAGAGAACCGCTGTCTCAAACGTTGATATTATCCTAAAATACGTCTTTTTAATGTTGTTTAGAGATCAAAAAGAAGTAAAAACCTGTGATTACATTTTATTGTAATTTGTATTTGTATCACCTTGTAGGTGGTTCAAGCAAATTAATAAATAAGTATGTATCTACTCTACAAAAAGTAAAGTCCAGCATCTGTCAGTAAAGTGTGGAAGACCCTCAAACGATTAAAAACCGAAGCTCTTTAGTATTCACAAGATTCTTTTTGTGAAGCGGATGCTCTCAATCGATCAAAACTTTTTATTGGAACAGCCATTGTCGAGACCATGAATGTAAACACGAAAATTAAAAAGAATGAATGCTATTGAATTCTACC
Source organism: Eupithecia dodoneata (assembly GCA_947044415.1). NCBI lineage: Eukaryota > Metazoa > Arthropoda > Insecta > Lepidoptera > Geometridae > Eupithecia > Eupithecia dodoneata. The sequence goes on from OX345665.1 coordinate 8,576,443, forward strand.
ACTTCTTCACTTTTATTTTAGGCAAATTCACGTGTCACTATGCGGGTTAACTTTTTCTGTACTTGATTGATACCCCACCATAGGAATTTGCTGGATTTGGTGCAAATAACAAAAATAAAAAGCCTTAACGGTAAATATATCAGTCTCTAATGTTGAAACGTAAAACCTAGCATCGTTTGAAGCATTTTTTGAACACTTTATACATTTAACGCTACTCTACCTCACTATAATAATTAAAAAGCTTTAACGCTGAATATATTTTACGTTAATCGAAGCTCAATAGCCTCCAGTAATAAGACATCAGCGGCTTATGGTGCAGCCTCCAAGATAATGTACCTATTCATTAAAAACACTTGCGCTGAGTAAAAAACGATGTGCATAGCGTAGTGTGAGTTGTAAGAATGCAGCGGGTGACATAAGCTGAGCGGGCGCGGAAAAGACTTACGACGGGTACATTAGTCGACGGTGCAGGTGCGAACTCGTCGGTAGGCGAGGCCTAAATTTATGCTATGTCATCTGACATAATGCTTATCACAGGGAGGCCTGCGTCCTGCAGTGGACCAGTATATCAGTAGTAGGCTGTTGCAGATGAGAAATGTGCGAAAGGGCGTGCTAGAATGAAATGCACAATGATACATACCTAAAACGACCGCGTAAAAAATAGAAAGAGGCCTAGTCCTCTTAATATTATCCAATTACCCTAGGGTTATTGGAGAAAAATGATTGAGTGTTCTTTTCACAATAAATGTTTGTCAGCATTTGAATAACTAAAATATGTCGATACGAGCTTTATTCAAGAGTTTTCTTTCTCCGTCTATAAATACACCGCTCTCACTTGTCACTTGGGCCAAGGTGCTAAACGGTGAGCCACAATTACGCATATTGGTCGATATGATCAAAAGCACCGGCTTTAAAGCACTGCTTTTATGAAAACGGCCGTGATATAACGACCGTAACCAGAAAAAATCGTGTTTGTAATGTCAGCGTTGCAGTAAAGCTAATATAAGGCCTTCAAAATGATTTATTAAGTAATTACAATATACTATAATCAAAAACAAATAAAGTTCGATATGAATGTAAGCGAGTTAATTATGAACCTAGTTTGTGTTGAAAACACCAACGTTTACCCTGAAGAAGTCCCTCCATAAGAGGCAGAGTTAATCCAACACAACCTAGGTGCGTAGCTTACCCCCTTACATTCATGATAAGTTCGCTAAATGACGAAAGTTTTCATATCAAAAAGTGATATTTCTAGGTGTAGTAGTTGTTGTTTTAAAACTTACCAAAAACTTACTTTTATTGCATTTTCAAATCTGTCCATAATTAACGAAGAAATCGACGAATATTCATAAAAAATACAATACGAAAAACAAAAGAGGTTCTATGTCGAAGTCTGTAAAATATCAAAGAAATATACTGACACGAAAGTTTGTATGCATGTAGACAAAGCTAGTGTTTATAAGATGTTCTATTAAGTAAGAGTTTTTTCATTTAATATACAAATTTATCCAATCTCCGCATATCTGAAAACAGATACTTGCGTAGACGCACCTAAATTAAACATCTCGACGACGAACGGGGGCCATAGTAGTCTATTTTAAAATTAATATCAATAAATCAGCTGATGGCAAAACTTGATGAAAAGGTAAAAAATTCTTTTAAGATTGTGATATTCAATTTAAAATTATTTGTAGCATTAATACGGTCGACGGTCTCCACGGAAGAGCAGCGCTATGGTACGATCTGCTCTACCATAGCACATGCTGAGTGGAGACCGATTTTGTCAGTTTCTGTCTTCTGTTAATCTAAGTTTAATTTATAAGAGTCTCTGTTCTGACAACATAATAATCTTTTTACTTTACTTTACTTACTAAAACAAGTTATAAATGACAGGTAACATAAAAATAAATTCCATTTAAATTTAGGGGAAGTATACGGCGTGTAATTTCCGTCCGCACTTATATGGGTGCCTACTTCCTTACCACAAAGCACCTACCTGATAACAGTACAATACATTTTGCCCTCAAAAACGTTTTCCCTCTTGAATAAGAGAAGGGGCAAGACCACCTGACCTGATAAAATAAGGCTTTAGTTCCACGCGAATTTAATATAATCATTGTTATTTTTTTTATATTATATTGTCTGAATATAAATAACTTTATTAATAACGACAGTTACAATCAAATAATAGATAGAAATAAGAACTAGTATTTACAATTGAAACTTCGAGAATCTTTCAGGTTTGGTGATGTTTGGCCCGTTCTTTTTTTTTTAATCCGAAGCAACGGTTGCTTTATAAATGAAAACTGATCGTGTAAACATCACCTAAAGCTGAATCAACATAAAGATCCGTATCGCAAGGCTATGCTAATTAATTTATTGTCACCTATATCTACGTATTCAGTACCTACACTTATACATTCGGAATGTATCTTTTGTGATGCAGTACTTTATTATTTATGAGATGTTCCTTTTGTCAGTGCAGCCGGCTGAATAGGAATGGGTCATGCATGGGGGCACCCAATGGTTAAGGTCCAATTTCACCGATGTAATTAAACGCGTTCACGTTGCAATTAAACTCTTTCAGTGTATGATAAACTCAGCACTTTAAACGCGTTCAGGGCATATGAGACACAAAGTAGTACTATCTGGATCAAGCGCTAAAACGAATTCAAGAGCTGTTCTGTCACACAATAACGAGGTGGAACTCGATCAAGCTGAACTTGGACTGAACTGAGTTTCGGCAGCAAATGGTGAAATTAGACCTTAGTAGTTTATGGTAGAGAAAGTGGTAGCTATTGGTTCCTGTAGGTAGGTTAATATGTATTTTTCTTCGTTTTATCGATTTGAGTATTGAAGATATTTTGACAACTGTACGAACTGCCATTTATGTGTTGGAAAAGCTGACCGTAGTTATATCAGGCCGAAGCAGGCGAAGGCAGGCTAAGCGTGTTTTTATCCCTTTAGCCACTTGGAATTCTTCACCAAGCGCCAAAAACTGTTTTTTTTTTGTTAAAACTCAAGTCCAACGCAGGAAATTTTTGACACTAAGTATTTCTCAATTTGTACCTACACTTTACTAAATATTTAATATTATGGAATTATTACATAAAAACAACTCTTAAACACAATTCCATATTCCAAATATCAACAATGTCTGGCAGATTTATGGAACTGGTTCATTTGATCACGAATCCAATATGATAATGCTACTCCAATTTTGGTCGACAACACAATATCAAGCCCAAACATATTTGCTTCTTTATGGAGAAACCATATCGTAAATCACCCTTAAAATGTACAAACACTTGAAAATACCAAAACTAGACGAACTAGATATATATTATATACTATAACAAAAGCATAAAATTTGAATGGTTTAAAAATACGCGTAGCAGTCCTTTAGGACCAATATGGCCGCCTACATACCTAACGGCGCGGCGCGACGATGAAGCTGTCACTTTCCTTATTCAGGAGGATTTTTATGAGGATGCCACTGATTAAATTGTATCCGTTATGTAGATAGGATATATGTAGTTATATCCTTGTTATCGCCAAACCCTTCAACTTCATACATGCTTCGGTTTCGCACGCGCTTTTCCTGTACAAAAAGTGGACAGTACTCTCTCTCTTTGCTTTTGCCTAAATGGGTCTTGCTATGATCCATTTAGGCGTGAAAAAGTAACATACATTTTTATTTCGAATTTATTTTTGAAAGTGGAATTCATTGCGCCTTCTTGGTGATTGTTGGATGTTTTTAAGAAGGACGATTGATTTTTCCATTGAATGCGTACTAAGCGTTCTGTGTAATAAAGACATCAAAAAAGTTGGTATTAGCGTGAAATCTCTAGAATTTTCTGTTCAGCACAAATTTAATTGAAAGTGAACGTAACTTATTTCAATTAATTATGAATGTCATCAAGCGAAATCACTACATACATATTATAAAACAAATTCGCTTCCCGCTGTCTGTCTGTCCCTAAGTAGGTATGCTTAGATTAGATCTTTAAAACTACGCGACGGATTTTGATGCGGTTTTTTTTCATAGATACAGAGATTCAAGAGCTAGGTTTATATTATGTATATAATACATGCATTTGCACCCGTGCGAAGCCGAGACGGGTCGCTAGTGAAAAATAAAGAAATCCTATAGGCATATTTGCCTTGAAACTGGTGTGTTCGCAATGTCACCTAACAACCGTGGCATGTTGCCAATAATGAATTCAGTGGTAACCTTTTAAAAATTAATAAAGGCTAATTAGACATTAGTGTTGTATTTGATTAACATTTGTTTAACTAATAGGTGGTCTAGTGGGCGGGTCCATGTGTAACGTGTTAATTACTATGCTTATTTAGTAATACAATGGTTTGTTACTTAATTACCATTTATATTAATTTAATATGTTAAACTATTCATTATAATATAAAAAAATTAGTAACTAAATCTGTTTCACGTGATCTCGACCGCAACAGATTCATATTATTAACTAGTTTCTGCCCGCGGCTTCGCACTCGTCGTTTCTATGAAAACGTTTTAGGATTATTTATATCCCATGAGAACTGATTCATCGAATAAAAAGTAGTCTATGTTTTATTTCAGAACCAGGACTAACTACAAATTTTTCTTAAATCAGTTTTGGGTTCCTTTTGCTAAACGTACGATGGTACGGGACCATCCGTGTGCGAGTCGACTCGCACTTTGCCGGTTTCATTTGAAACGCTTGTTCTGACGAAATATTTGAATATTTGAAAACTATATACAAGCCTAGGCTCGCAATGACTCCGCCAACATTTTATAGAAATACCATTAGGTACTATATTAAACATTATTATATTCAAATTGACACCACAAGATTCAAAATTCCTCACAGATTGTGTATTAAATTCAGTCCGGTCATATGATCATGATGAATGCACTCCTAAACCGCCTACAAGTAGCGGATCAAATAAAAAATGTCTACCTTTCAAATCGTCTAGACGGTGTTGCAACGAAATCTGACCTCATACGAGCCTAAACAATGAGCACCCACGTTATATTGCTAGTGTTACTAACTTATATGATCAGTACCTATAACCACAATTTATAGCTAGATGTCGCTATACTCCCTTTCAATTATTATTTTACACTTTTGTTACACCCTGTATATCGTATCCCATACTTATAAAATAAAAATACTATACTACTTACTTACAATAAAATACTTTACTATAAAATAAAAATATTTATGAGAGATGTTGTAAGCTATGTAAGCTTACAAACAAAAATTATATGATTTTACTTGACTATCATTTTAAAATAGCCGGGAGCCCCGTGTCAACGATTCAGATATATTTATACAGTAGGTACCTACATATAATTTTGTTTCTAAAAAACTGTTTTAAATGGCGAATAAAAACTGTAAGCCATATTTTGAAGACTTGAATGGCCAATAAAATTAAATATAGTAAAGAATAAAGCCATACGAGTAGATACAATAGATATGCATGCAATGTATTCAGGACTGCGGTTAGAATTTTGCACCACAACCAGCCTTCCCGCGGGTGTCGTAAGAGGAAATCCTCCTAAGGGATATCCACCCGGAGGCGGGCAGTAGCACATCCTGCAGAACAATTCTATCACCGAACTACGATCCCTAACCCGCAAGTCTAGTGGGTATCATGGGTATTACCCCCATGAGATAATAGCCAATAAGACGCTTATCAGGGGGTAGCTTGCGTCCAAGAGTGGACCATTAAAGGCTCTTGAAGTTGATATATACAGGATGTTTGGGGGATGTAGAGATTTTCCGAAGAGTAGGTTAGATACAAAGTAAAATGTATGAGATAGATTTTGTTTGACAGTTTGCTTATTATGTAAATTCTAGGCTACATCATTCACTCAGCTGCAAAGAAGTACCAACGTAGAATTTTCTCTAAAGTAATAATTTGTACCTATGTTTCCTATTTCTAACATAACTTAACATTATAAGTAGAAAACGGAAACAACTATTGTAAAATATCGAGACAAAATGTCTATTAAATCATAACAAATTATTTTGAAGTCCGCATAATTACAAAATACATTAACTGTATATGGAAATACAACACGCGCCCTAACTTATAGTAATGTCTGCTATGGAACATGAGAGAAGACGATTGCTGTATGTGCAGTGCACCTAGAGTGCTTTCCACGAAAGAAATCCCCTAGACCTAACGCGGTAATTAGTGCGATGAAAGAATTTAGTGAATTTTGCGTTGAAAATACATATATTTGTTCACTATTGCCGCGGGACTCGTCTTTTGTGAAAAACTTCTTACGTAACTGTAATTTTGACAGGTGAGACGCTGGGAAAAGGGAATAAATTAATAAATAAATAAACGCTGCTTCTTTGTCATGGATTTTGGAAAAAGCTAAGGTAAAACCAAATCTCGATCTATTTTACTTTGACTTTGTGTGACCCTTAATTTTAGAATTAAGGGTCACACAAAGTTAGCACATAATATTATGTTGTATTTCGTTTGTGGCAATTCAACAGTTTCGGGAACATCTCCAGAAAAACCATTCTTCTAACAAGGTTCTTCGGTAGTATTTGCGGACGCTCGCAGGATACTCATATTCTCCTTGATAACACGTATGACAAACTATTACATACATACATATGTATGACAACAATGTATTCCAAACGTCAAATTCTAATTAGACACATCTGACAAGCAAAAAAAACAAATGCAAATCTCGTTTTTGCACGATAGTTATATTTACATGATAAAGTACCTACCAAGTTACGTTATGTTGTAGGAAGGTTGTTAATTATAGGGTTTTTTAAGTCACAGAAAGCACGAAGCATTATTTTTTTAGTTTAACCATGATTTTATTTGATTGATTAGTACCTACACACACGTCTCGTAAAAAGTATTACATATAGGACATACAAAAGTAGTACCTATAGTTTTACATTCTGTGCACCTTAATCCAGTTATTTTTCCAATAGGAGCTGAAAAAGTTCTGATTGAGCTGCGAGGGAATTGGAAAATGGATGTAAATCAATTATGTAGGCACTGGGGGCTTGCGTCACGAATGAGCATTTTTGCACTATTGGTTTATTTATGTCACTGTTTTTTGGAGCTGATGTTGTTTTACCTAAGATTTTGTCGAGGTACAAGTATTTTTTAAATAATGTATGATTCTTTTTTAAGTAGATTATGTATTACCCTGTCCATTAAAACGTTAAACGTTTATTGGCCTCTAGAAGCTATCATTTACCACTATGTCCGCTTTAAAAGTCTAACTGTAACATATTGAAAAGAATACCGACTTTGCCAATGTCTTCAAATAACTAGGCATCTCGCCCCAGACCAACGATTATTATTAATTACCTATTGTGTCCAAATTAGGCGTATTGTGGGCGGATTCGGTGGATCGGATCGGTCAAGGGTACAGATCGTGTACGTTACCATGACTCCTCGGTCTAATAGGACTTTTTGACAGTTCATATTAGGAAACATAACCACCTATTGCTTTAAAGTAGAAGACGTATAAATGCCATAAAAGCATAATATCGCATATTATCTTCGAGTTTTTAAATTATACGAAATAATAAGGCATGATATTTATTTTATTTATTTGATTAGGATATCCAAAATCAAATCAGACAGACGTTTATGGAAGTTCGGACACCTCTATTTATCACCAGTATGATTTGATTGCGGTAGATAACTTATTTTTTCGTACCATATAGAGAGAGGATTAATAAAATAATTTTATTTTGCAGGCCTTTGACCAGCAGTAGGACATCTGAACCTAATTCCTTATTCTTAATATACATATATATATATATTTAATAATTCTACAATTTTAAACACGCTTTTTCCTGATTATGTAAATCAATCTCGTTATAGCAAATTGCCTGTTTAACATCAAATAATGTGACATTCCGTGCAATTTGACACATCGTCGCGACATTTTCAGTAAACTATGATCGCAAATATTGTCATGCGGTTGGTAAATATTATTAAAATACGTGTAAGTCTAGTCTAGGCTTTTGAAAATGTCTGCATATTTTCTGGGTGCCGCAGTTCGCGGCCCTTGCAGGTTGAATATTCACAGGAACTTTATGATCCTCCTATATTCCATCCAGCCTACACATCTTCCATCCAGACATGTTCATTTCTAAGTCTTAGACCTTTTCAATGGTACTCATTAGGGGAGGCCTATGTCCAGCCGTGGACTTATGTGGGCTGATGGTGGGAAGATGATGATGAGGCCTTTTCAAGGCAAGGCGTCATCTATCTAGCTAAGTCTCCTATCGTCGACAAGATATCTTAATTTCTTAGAATGTCTGTCTAGGTGCATAATAATCAGGTGAGATAGAGGTGAAAAGATAGATAGATAGAAAATTATTTTATTGCACACTTACAGAATAAACAAACAAGACAGAATAAAATACAAAAAATGTGACAATTTGGCGGTCTTATCGCTCAAGAGCGATCTCTACCAGACAACCGTGGATGGATAGGATCGTTGGATTGTACATGGGAATCTGTGTAAAAAGAAAAAGGTATTAAAAAAAAAGGTATTCAAATTTGAGCAAGACTTCGTTCTGAGCAAAGGTTTATTGTAATTCCAAGTTGAAATTTATCCACATGAAAACCATGTAAGCAATTATAGTAAAGATTAAAGCAGTCGGAAGTACGAATCAATGTGAACGAACTTTATCGACCCTTATCTCGAAGCACTTTGGCTCTAATCTGTCGAAGAGAATTTATTAGAGGACCTTATAAGACGTTATGTGTGCTCTTCTTAATCGTTTTTTATAAAAAAAGACATCTATTAGCTGTAATTTCTGTTAGAAAAAATCTACGCTGAAAATTAATGTCAGATTGAGGTTAGGTGTAAGGATATATAAATTATTATAGTACGTAATACATAGCACTCGGGATAGTCTCTAAAAATTTTATAATATCCCTATAACTTTCGATTTCGGCGGGAATTGAACCCGCTACTTTCAGTATGGGAATTTTCGAACCAATTGAGTTACGAAATCAAGTAACCGTGGAACAATTTCTGCGACACCCTGCGGACTCTAGTGCCGTTAGCTCCACCTACAGGGGAAACATTGACGTTTATGTAACCCTGTTCAAGAAAGAAAGACAGAAAATACATTTATTGATTCACAAGTAGGTACAGCTTGTTACTAAATAATAATAATCTATAAGGTAAACAAGAACATAAAGAAATAAATAAAATTAACTACGTATGTATTATATAAAAGCAACAAGCGACTCCACAAAGCGAACCAATAGGTCCTGTCTCAGCAAAATGTTGCTCTACTTCTCCATAAGAAGTAGAGCAACGCTGGTTTTCTGACAGAACCATTGGCGCGCGCGTGTCCACATGGGTGGCAGACCACAGATAAGACAAAAAATAACGAAATATAGTTCAAGACTAAAATAGAATAAAAATCTAATAATATATTTTTTAAATATATTTAATTTCTCTTTTAAAAGATTATGTACCTAAATCACAGTATATGCGATGATGTTTAATGCGAATGGGGAAATCCAATTTTCAAACAGCTGCTAATTTTCGAATTCTGACCTTCTTTTGCACTTCTTTTGGCTCTTAGTCATGCTCATACCACATGCATGTAAAAATATTACCAAAATGATTTAGCACCAACCGCAAGCGCCTACCCATTTTTTATGATTGGAAAGCCAAACGTTATCAAAGAACCTACTATCTACAGGTAAGCTATAACTACTGGAAGAGATCGCTCTCAGCGATAAGGCCGCCATTTATACTTCTTTTATTCTATTGTTTATTTCTGTTTTGCGTGGTATAATATAGTGTTTTCAATCTATCTACTTAATTTTCTCTGAACATGTACAAACGGAAAATTCTATAACATCAGGTCATTATCTCTAGGTCATCGTCTAAGGTGGTCACTGATAGAAACCAAATGAACTACAGTCGTAAAGCCCTCGGCGTACCTTCCCAGTCAGAAAACGGTACTCTTATTTTATGACCTTTACATTGATCGTGGTTAGGTCTAGGCCTAGAACCGTTTCCTGGCTTGAACCCTACAAAACATTTTATTGTTTCGGAACAGCAATATAGATCAGATCATCCTGGGAGAACATAAAATGCAAAAGTTTGCTAGGCTGCCCGACCGTTGTAGACCCTAAAATATGGGCCTAACAAAAAGTAATCTAAATCTTCTCAGGTCCTACAAATAAATAGAATAGAATAAATTCAACAGTGTCAAGGCAACGACTTTGTAAAAAGTACTTTTACAAAATCTGAAATTCCTTTGGGCTTGAAGATGCTTTGTCAATCGCATTTTTCATCGGGTTTTATTCTCCAGTCGTCTTTTGTTTCGATCGTGTTTTGTCACAATGAGGTTTATGTAGTTGTCTATATAACCTATATATAACTTATGAATTGTTGATTCGTGAAGAAAACGACGAAAATCGCCTGTAAAATTTACTTAGCAAACTACATATTATGTAGGTACAAAATGTACAAATATATTTAGAGTTGAATTTATTTTATTTTTCATTTATATTTAGTATCACAGTTTAGGTTAAACTTTGTATTTGCTGCAAATAAATATTTTTCTTTATCTTCTCATATCCAAAATCAGAAAAACAAAACACTACGCAGCAAACACAAATTCCGCAAAGTTGATAAGTAAAAGGAAATTATGATTAAGGAAAAAGGTGAAAGGTACTCACGTGTATACAGTTAGTAGCATCCAGCACTGAAGTCGTGCGCTGGGAAGCCACGTGACGTAGCGACCAGTCAGCGCACAGTCGATCCAAGATGCAATATAAAGCATACCACCTCAGTGGCGATTCCGGAAACCACGCACTTGATTTTTATAGCCTCTATGGTAACTATTGATATCCCTATTTTGATCTTTATTTCTTTTACTGTAATGACTAGTTTAGTTTCGTGTCTTTCGAGTCGTTAGGTCTACTTATCGAAGCACCGGCTGTCAACAGCCGAGCTGAAGCTGATGTGTTTTGAGAAAGCTGTAAATGAGGTTACTCTCTGTAGAGCACACCCCAGCATCTTCGTTTTTCAGGCGGTTTTTGAAAACTCGTCTTTATTTATAAAAATATAAGATTGATTCTAATCTGTCAGAGTCCTAGGAGTGCCGTTGAAACACTCATTTCCATATCGTTCCTGCAACAAAAGAAATATAACATTAACAGGTTTGTTTTATCCGCGCGAAGGTCGTACAAATATGTCAAAAACCACCCAAAGTCGGTCAAGAGGCTTTTAAAGGCACAGTCGTAAATAAATCACACCTTCGCAAGGGATACTTCTTTTGTTTAAGCGCTACCATTCGTACAAAAAAGATTTTTCTCGCAAGCTCTAAAAAACTAGCCGAGGATTGTGCAAGATCACAACAGAAACCATTAAACAATGCCTCTTCTGCCTGGAATTGAGGTGTTTATTATATTCCGAGTCATTCTGCAAAAAAGAGCGCGTCCAGGTAAGCTGTGGCCTTTTTTGCAGGAACTTATTATGCGGGATTTATGTCAGTTTTTTGTGTCCGAGCTAATTATTGTTATCTGCATTCTGCTTGACCGACGCTTTTCTACAATAATGGCCCACTAATTCTCACAACACCTTCGGAGTGTCAATCTTCTAAAGCCATTGTGTGGGACAAAGCCACCCGCAATTCCTACCGTTCCTTTTTATTTGCATTGTTGAAGTCGATGTCTCATTCATCTTTAGCATCGTGTTTGTTGGATACTTCCATAAAACTTGCTCATTTTACGCTAAAGCACCGATTGCAAATTTAATTTGGTATCGGCTTACGACAAAAGAACGAATTTAGACCATGGTTCTTTATTTTAGCCCACAATGTAGAAACCATTTACAATAAATCATTTTGAATGCGTTCTGTTCCCATGCAAGCGTGGATGAAAAGGGTGATTTTCTGTCTGAGTATACATAAATAAAGGCGAAGGTCCTGTGAAGTCCAGGTATGCTCAGGCGAGTGCACACAATCGATGTTAAGTTGGAACCCACGGATCTTAAAACACTTAACTTAATACTATACTCACTAATGAAGAATTTGCGGTTGCGGTATTTGAAGGATTGCAATAAGATTGATTATGTCCATTTAAGGCCGCCATTGTACTTGTCGCATGTAATGTATTTTTTTGAAATGTTCTTTATCTGGTGTACAGTAAAGTATTTTTGTATTATATTGTGTTCCAGTTTTTTATAAACTGCCAGAATTTCTTTTCATCCCTTCCCCCCTCTCATAAGACAAGAGTACTGCTCTCGAGCGGACTCTTTGGGTCTTTACGAACATGAAACAATATGAGTTACATAAGAATCTAGTAATATAATAACTCAGTTTTATATTATATGAGCTAGCGACTCTTCCATTATCACATTGAAAAACAAGTAGTAAAGGGATTCCATCTAGCTCTCGAAAACAAACATTGATCACAAAACATCCAGACCATAAATCACGAGACATTTCTCAATCGACAATTTATAACGAAACGGAAGTTAGAAGTTAGTTGACTGTTTACGGAGCTGAAAGTTCCTACTATGGAGTAAAGTCACATTAAACTCGAAAGTGACTTAGGTCGATAACTCTACTAGTAATCATAGGCCGGGCTGCGAAGCACCCCGGAAGATATAGAACGTGTCTAATAACGTCGTATCATAAATTTTGGATAGATGGGTGTTAGTTACTTCTACACACCAAAACTAGGTAGCTATGTAGCCAACATAGGCTACTTTCTTTCCCATAAATCAGTTCACACGTGATAAGAAAACCCTGAAACATTTCCATAGAAACAACGCGTGCGAAGACGCGGGCAGAAACTAGTATGAAATTTATTTTTAACGCAAGCAAAATGTGATTTTTTTATTATTTCTAGTTATTGGAGTGAGTTAAAGTGAGTTTAAATTCGAGTAGTGAAACCAATAGTAACGCGAAAACCCCGTCAATTCTGTAAATACGCGTAGTAACGTACGAATTCGGAAATTGGCAACGTCGGTCGGGTGCAACGAACGAGACTCACTTGTGGACAGTTCGCTGATTGAAAAGTGGAAACATTTTCAAAAACAAACGTTAAACTGAACTTGAGATATTCGTGTGAATAGTGACGCTTATTCACTTGGAGGAAAGAAAGAGAAATTTTATTTATTGCCGAAATTTTTGAATTTTCACATTTTTGCGTATTGTTTTATTCAGTGAACAACAGTTATACACACTTTATAAATAAACTTACAGAATCGGTATTAGTCACTATTTGTTAGTATTTATACGTCTATTAAACCATTTTAAAAAGTTTGGTTAGACGATCTAACTAAGGTAGTCTACTCATCTGGGCCGAGTCTTTAAATGCCAAGGCCTGCACAGGCACTTGAAGCCGGCTTCTTCAAGTGCCTGAAGTAGTTTTTTACTCAGAAAATTTTAGATATTCTTAAGAATCAAAATTTTTTTAACTTGATTATATAACTTATTCATATATTGCCTAGTTGTCAATGTAACTTTCTCAAGTTACCAAAACTGTAAGCAGAAATAATTAATTAACCAACCAATCAATCTCCTCGTCTAATTAACATGTTAACTTCTCTATTAATTAAAAACCGTATGAAATCGTTGAGCCTAATTAAAGAAACCAACTAATTATTTCCAGTAGCTGCAGCAGTATTATCCGTGAACAGGTAACTGGCATCGGAATAACTAGTTGGAACTTCTAACTATGTTCTAACTAATATTAGAAACTAGTTTCTGCCCGCGGCTTCGCACGCGTTATGTCTATGGGTACATTTAAAAGTTATTTCTATACTATGGGAAACGTTCAATATTTATAATATTAGTGCGATTCGATGGGACAGAAATAACATTTTAACATTTTTATAGCAATTAGGCGTGTGAAGCTGAGGGGAGAGAAGAGTTAGAAATAACAGTATCCATTTGGATTGAAGACATTTCCCTTTAAATTTTGATTAGGTCTTGTGATTGATGTCACTATTACTCTACACTTTACAACATTTATTTCATACATTCCTTGTAAAAAACAAGCATAATTTCTTGTGGAAACCTTGGTTCATTGGCAGCAATTGCTGTAATCGCGACAACAATCCTTGCAGAATAGCTGCAAATAGGTACTTCGTTTTCCAGGATGGCTGTAATGCCAGGAATGGCTGGAATACTCAGAAATGGAAACGCCATATTTTGGAAAATTCCGTCTGTTTTCGCATTTAGTCTGTTATTATCTTGTCCAACATCCCGCATTTTGTTACGAATTCATCGTTTACGGATTTGAATTCCGAGATTTCTTCATTATTTTTAGGGTTTGGGTATGCAAAATTCGAAAACGGAAAAAGTTTTCGAGAAATGTTTCTTTAGAGAGACTGTTAAATAGCTGTCATACTACAAAGAGTTACTCTCAATATCCGGTGTCGGCACATTTCAAGGCGCTGAATGTAAGGAAGGAAATGACATTTTTTTTTATACAAAACTCAAACTAAGACTTCAGATACAGACAGACAAATCATTTAAGAATCTTATTAAGGTGACATTATGCTCAAAGTAGTTAATGATATTTTTCTTTGTAAGTATAATATATTCCAAGACATGTTGATTGTAATTAATCAATCACATGCCAGAATCATGTCAGCCTCTGTTTAATTATTTACCGGCCTCGTTGTGCACCTTTAATTTATTTTCTACTATCCTTTCTAATAAAAGAGATGCCTATTTTATTGAGTGACTAATTTGATTAGAATACTTTTACTCTCGAATTTATTGACAGTCTTACAAGGCACGTTGAATTAGTTTTACGCAATAATTATTATTCAAATTCTATGCGCTAATTCTAAAGATAGGTACTCAAGTATGTTTCAAAGTGCTTAAATTTATTTATTAACAAAGAACATTACAATAAAAAAATTGAAACAAATAACAACTATTATTTCAAACGTATGGATCGTATTCGACAGAGAACCAAAGTTATCGACGCAGCTGTAAAAAATAGCAAGCAGAAGCAATAGTGGGCCAATCATATCTTGCGAAGAACCGACAACTGCTGAAGTAAACATGTTTTTGAGCGGAGACCTAGGTAAACGTAGAATAGGACGCCCCAGGGCCTGGCGGGATGACGATCTGCGAAAGACTGCAAGTAGATGCTGGATGCGTCAAGCTTTCCACAGGGCGCTATGGCGCTCATAAGGAGACTAGCATTAGCTGATGATGATGACATACAATTGAAACAGTAGAGCCAAATGGAAAATTAATCAATGTTAGTTTATATTGTTTATTATAAAAATCATATATGTAACATTACAGTTAAAACTAAGTCGTTACATTATGCATATTATACAAATAAAGAAAATAAAAATTACGAATCGACAGACGAAGAAAATACTTAGTACTAAAATTTAAATAAAGTTTTAGGCGTCTTGACAATGTACAATATCTCATTTCATTTAATTGAGATAAAACCAAAACTATTCCAGAGGAAAATAACACGAAACCGTTTTAAACTTTTCGTATCCTGCAGGATAATGTAATGCTTCTAACTTCAGCGAATAACAAAATCATAAGAAACCTTCAAAACAGCGACTAAATAACTGCCGAATGAAACTTTTGGGAAAATAACGGCGCTGATGTAAGGATGTTTGCAGGATAGTGTACAGTCGGCGAAGGAATTTGCTGAATTTATATTTTGTTTCTATGTGGTGCCGGGCTAAATTTTCAACATTTTTTTCTTCTTCCCGAGGGTGAGGATGTAAGAGGTGACTTAGGGATATCCACTGGAGAGCGGGCGTCTCGTGTAGAACAATTCTACTAGTTCCACTAACGAACTGCGTTCCCCAAACTGCATGCCCAGCGTGGGGATTATGGCCATTAGGTACCCCCTATATGATTAAAGCCAATAAGTCCTTTATCAGGGATGTTATATTTTATCAAAACAGAGTTTTCCAAAGAGTATCATATCGAAAATATGAATGTAATTTTTTTTATTCCACATAAAACAAACATATTTATCACACTTTCGTTTTTTTTTACCATAACAAAAGTAAACGACAATGAACAATAAATTCCTATTAGTTTTTTGCTTACTCGTATAAAAGTTTTAGACCTGTTTAACGACTACTTACTGGTGATGATGTTAGACTAAACCATGACACCAATACAATTTAAACGTAAGATATTTCAGCGTCTGACTGTCCAAAACCTGCAAGACGGTCACGTTACAGCTGCATTCACGTAAATTCACGTTCATTCACGTTGTTATTCCGAAAGTCCCAAACGCGAGTCAATAACACCGTTAGTTTAAATGTATAGCTCTTTCGTACTTTATGTTTACCTACTTCTATTCCGGAACAAAAATATCTGCACTCTCAGCTATTGTAATCCTGTCAATGCTATTTTGTACCTTATTATGTCACTTAATATAAGTTACATATAGCTATATTTCCGAGGAATTCAAAAAATGTGACAGAAGATATACAGATCTTTTCACTTTTGAACTAATTTCCACTAATCAACGTCATTTAAACCAGATTAAATGATGTTTTGTTTAGTCTTAATTGAAACCGATTTTAGATTCTTTAGTATTTACACTGTTTTTAAAGTTATTTGGTACAAATATTTATACTACGGAAATAATTGTGGTCCCATAAGACGACCTATGTGGCGCGGTGGGTGAAGTCCGCTTGCGATGCAGGAGGTTGCGGGTTCTATTCTCGGCTCGGTACAATTGTGTGAACGCTCTGCAGATATTTGTTCCGGGTATTCTGGTAGTTTTCTATGTATAATAAAAAATATCTATCTATGTAATGTATTGTATTATGTATATCAGTTATCTAGTACATATAACACAAGCTCTGCTTACCATGGGACTAGATAATGTTGTGTGAATTGTCCATCATTATTTATTTATTTATAAGAATTTATAAGAAACCACCTCGGGATCATTTGCCATACAATAGCGAAATCATTTCCTAAATCGGTCCATAGACCATAATTGATTTCATCAGTTAAAAATTACTAACTTTAAATTCATTACTAAAGTCATTTAAAACGGAATATTTAGCATGATTTGATTTTTGAGTTATCCAATATTTCGGCACAGTTGCATGCGCCATGATCACGGAGTAACTGAAGGCACTGCGAGTTTTTATGGGCAGACATACCGATCTACCCTCACTTTGACTTTAGTATTAATAACCATGATAGTTTCAAAAGTTTTAAATTCATTATCGCTTAAAAAACCTATAATCATTTTATGACATAGTAGAACTCCTCACATCTAGGTAACCGTAGTTTAGTAACACGTTT
Organism: Eupithecia dodoneata; assembly: GCA_947044415.1. NCBI lineage: Eukaryota > Metazoa > Arthropoda > Insecta > Lepidoptera > Geometridae > Eupithecia > Eupithecia dodoneata. Next base: position 8,593,752 of record OX345665.1, read on the forward strand.
ATATTTTTGTTCCCACAACATATTCAGCCAAGACACTTACCCCCATATCTTTAGTCATTACCTCAAATAATTCTCCACTCAAACTTGTTCTAGGGCGTTTCGAGCATTCCTCCAAAACATGCTCGAGTTTGGTATGCTTAGTCGTTAATTTGGTTATATATCAACCTCTCTTATATACCTTCGCGATGGGTAATTGTAGGTTTCATCGTCGTAAATGTAATTGAGATAGTCTCCAAAATCCATTGTAAATAACAACAATATTTTATAAAACAATGGTTCATATTTTAAGGTTATTACTATTCCATGGTAACTGATTTATATTTTTATTTTTTTAAAAAGCCTAACTTTTATTCCAGGCCTAGAACTACCTCTATGCAAAATCATTCGCCTTTACGCCTTTACGCTTTAACAACGTTGTTAAGGCGTAAAGGAGTAACAATCATTCATCCATCTAAACATCCAGCTTTAGTATTAATAATATTAATTTAGAACGAGATGGATGTATGCTTGTTTCACGCCAAACGTCCTGACTTGGAATAAGACAGAGGTACTTTATCCCATAATTTAGTTAACATATTGAAATAACCTATGTTTTAAAAGAACCATAATTAGATGGCAAACTTTTTTTACTACAACTTCATAAGCTATTATTTTATCCATAGAAACAACGCGTACGAAGCCGCGGGCAGAAATTAGTAAACCAAACTACCGTCTTCTATACATGCCTTACTACTATGTTGGAAACTAGTCAGAAACTAAAAAGAAAAATATATGCCAGTACAGTACCTACTAAGTTACCATACTAATAACTATAACCATAGGTTGGTTATAGTTAATATAATATAATAAACGATAGACCGAATAAGTAAAATACTAATTTCCATCGTTTCATGATAAAAACTATTAATTTGTAAAGATAACCACGAATTTGAATTTTCGTTTCGATATTTCCAACTGTTTTCCATGGGTCTTCCAATGAATTCGATAATAGAAAATTCTGATGACATACGAACCAATATCACGCAAACGTCTAATAATAGAATATTGAACATTTGGAGATGCTAATGCTTTCGAATGCTAGTTTGATACGAAATCGAATGAAACTACCAAGAAAGCGCAGGTCAGAGCTAAAAAACGATGAATTTCATGAATTTCTGTTTTTCACAGATTGAAAACCGTCCAGATATTGCAAAGAACGCCTATCGCGCATAAGCCAGAGTTTGTAATCCATCCATTCACTAATATAATACACAATATACTAAAAAATATAATACTAACTATACTATTGAGTACTAATACTGTTGTATACTAATTTTAGATGAAAGAAAAATATATAAATAGGTTGGTATTCCTTAACTTCATGCCCATGACAAATAAAACCTTGACCTTTTTATGATTACGTAGTAAGTATAAATATAAATAAAATAAAAGAGCCTATGTATTTGTTATATGTATATTATACTATACTATTATTACTATAATAACTTGTCAAAAAGTTCTATTAAATTATAGGTTTTAATGTTTCAAAATATTATTTATATATATAGATATGTATGTATGTAGGTAAGCCCTCCCCTGAAATTGATAAAGAGTTGGAAAATCATGTTTATAATGAATTTTTTTTGGTTAGATCTTAAGAAAGTTACTTACTGTTTTTCTATTAGCAAACCCGTCATCCAAGTCGCTAAAAGCTACTTGCCTCCTTACTAATTTACTTAGTAGAATAACTGTTCAAACAATGTAAGGAACATCATTAACAAAATAAAGCTTGGTTTATTGCAAATTATTACGGCACACAAGTAATGTTTAAAATTAAATAAAAAATCAACCCCTATTTTAACGGACCCTTAAGTGTTACGTAAAATTTATTGCTATTTAAAATATTTAGTGCCAATCAAAAAACTACAAAACCTTGAAGTCCATTAAAGTTTCCCGGTACCCATTAAACTTAGGTAAAATATAAATATCAAGTTAGATTTGAGATTTTATCAGACGCGCCTATGCAAGCATGCCGTCGAATAACTACTTTGCAGATAATCAATTACATCCGTATAAAAACAGGTCAAAGGATAAAACATGAACCTAGGAACAACTAAATAATGTATATGTCAATAATAAGTAAATCATAATAAAGTACTTAAATAATATCTACAAAAATTAAAAAACAACCAACCGAAAATTCTCCGGAGCAAAAAAATCCAAATAAAAATAATGCACAAAAGAACACTTCACACCAATATAATCTTTCGGCACGAAAAAGCACATTTAGAAAAATCTAAGAAAGCTCTAAAAAGTTCACTTAACACAACACAATTTACCGTAAACCGCCAACTCCTTCAATTCTCAATTACAATTATTTAAAAAAATTGGATAGTTTTTCGAACATGGAATTCGTGTTCCGCGAGATTTCGCGCGCGTGTTCCCGAATTTTCGGCTATGTTAGGGAGGATGCTCGCATAGCAGTGGCTTAGAAGAGACTGTGGTGAGCCGCGTCCGTCCAACTGTAAGGCCGGAGCCGACTTTCGCCCCGACCGGTCGCCCCACAGCTCGGGCAATCGGTGACGCATCCAGGAATTTATATAAAACTGACTAAATTAGCTTAATTTATATTTCAGCACGAATCTAATAATTAGACTCCTGTCCACAAGTCTACTTGCAAACCGGTTCAGACTGAAGGGTTAAATTTTGAATACCTATGTTGAAAGAATAAATGCGCTAATGTTCAGCCAATGCACAGCCGCATTCATTTCATTTCTACAGTAACTGATAAACATTTTGAGACCCATGATGAAAAAAAAATGTGAAAGTCCTTGAAAAACAATTATAATTTTGTATTTTTTTTTATTGTAGATAATATTGGAGTCAAGGGACTAACCCCTCCAAAAAACACCTCTGTTCTAGGAAACGTCATTCCATAACACGATCCTATCAGCACGTTACATGCCAAGCCATGTTTATTCGGATGTTAAATAATTATTGCCAACATCACAATAGTTAATTACAATGCATTATTCATAGTTGTCGACTCAGCATAATTTTATGAACTGGGTCAAACATATTATACGATTATTTATAAATTTCCTTTGAAATCTAACATTAATGAAATACTGCGAAGGAGGAAAACAAGATATTATTATTAGCAATGAATTTACCGCGAATAGCTCTTGAATGGGTTTAGAGCTAATGGGTAAATCTCAATAAATTCTTGTTTATCAGTTTGCGTGACGGCTCAAAGTCCTTTGTATATATAACTTTAAAACAATTAAATATAATGCGCGCGCGATCAGAATGGGAAGGCACCAACAAAAAAACTGACACCCTGATCGATGGACGATACAATTATACTTGTCATAAAAGAAGGAACCTTGTCAAACTGTATAATTTACATATATGTGTAATTTTAAAAAGTTTGTTAAAAATTATGACGTGCGAATTTTTCCACTATTTATTTATGTAGTGTCGATTAATGACATTGCATCCCCTTCTTATATTCAGGATTTCGGAAATAATGCGTACTACGCTCGTATTATAGTCTGTTCTACCGAAGCGAAACTAATAAAAACTCTTTGGTCTAGCTTACATCAGATTGTCTACCTCTACACCATAAACAATATCGAACAAGCGCTACAACGCGAACAGTTGTAAACCCGCGCGGAAGTCGTCCTGTATCCTGAATCCTGCACCGCTTCTGTTTCCTGCGCTCCTGGTAACTGGGTTAGTGTTCGCAACTTTGCCTACGGTTTGTTTGTTTGTCTTGTTTGATTATCATATGGCTTTGTATAGGCATCTATGGGGATAATAAAATAAGTTACATTAATAAACGCGAAAGTTTAGATGTTTGTTATCTCTTGACGCTAAAAGTACGAAAACGAAACGGGCTGAAATATCGCACAGATGGTAGTTCTAGAAATAAATTAACAATTTAAAGATTTACATTATTTAAAAAATGTTTACAAAGCTATGGGAAAAACCTAGTTTGTATATACATATATTTTACTTCGTTAGAATTAATTCAATTCTATTATAGGTATTCAATTATATTTATTAAATTAGCATAGCACTAAGGCACTGCCGTAATAATCTTCAATATGTAGGTATTCGTTTTTAACATACCAGCGATATTATTATGTTAACTCTTAGTTTTCATAAAAACGGCCACCGCTATTAAAAGTAGTAGAAAACATACACTAGTCTAAAACAAGACGAGTGTATGTAGGTTAGTATAAGATTTGACCACCATTAGTCATCCTGTAACTTTGTTTATGAGTTTTTCAGTCGATTTTCTAGAAAATGTTAATTTGTCATCAGTATTTATCATTTTATTTACTCATTATGATAGCTGTTTATTAGTAAAATAACAATACTGAGGATAATCATTCCATAACAAATAAATTAAATAAGAGTATTTTACTTAAATTAATTATATTGTTAAATACTGTAGTTTTTGTATCTGTATATTGGATGGAAATATAATGGTATGTTATACAGATTATATTACATGTTTTGTATAGTATTTGATCTATTACATTATTACTAACGATATCATTTACGTACGTTTATAACTATTTCATCTCAACAATGACGGACGAAATACACCGTCCACCGCTTTATTAGAAACATTATCTAGCTTTGAAAGCATCGCACCTCCAAATATAAATATTTAAATACGAATATCGCTGACGACATTGTCATTCATTAAACTTTCTCTCGAGACGAATGCCCTTTCAATGGCGTCAAAGGGTTCTCGACGAATAAATTTTGAATGTACTGCTACACCAATTCAAAGCTGTTAAAGTACTGTCTACACTCTACCTACAGAGATCGTATTCAATTGTACCAACAGGCAACATTACATCTCTTCACTGGCCCTCATTTAATATTATTATTCCTACACTGGTCATAAGAACAAATAATATTTTACCTTCACGCTTATGTTAATAAACCTTTGATAGATCAACACCTTCTAGAATGTTCAATTACAAAATATTTTCTGCTTTCTTGCTTTTTGCGTTGTAACGCTATTTCGATATTATTTATGGTAGAGAAGTCTGATGTTAGGTAGACCAAAGAGTCTTTTTATCCTAGTTCGATCTCGAAGAAGCAATTTAACGAGGTATGTCAATGTCAAAAATAGGTCCATTATTATTAACTCCAATGAGTGGCAACACAGTCACAGCGAGCCATAAAAATAAGAAGTTGAAGTTGAATGAAGAAATAAAGCCTTTGGGTCAGAAATAATTAGGTCATCCAGCAGTAGTTATTTTAAGCGGTTTGATCTTGAAATATACCACTACAATAAAAAAGGTACAATATACCTCAAAAAACTTCGCACATCACAGTCACAACGAGCCATAAAAATAAGAAGTTGAAGTTGAATGAAGAAATAAAGCCTTTGGGTCAGAAATAATTAGGTCATCCAGCAGTAGTTATTTTAAGCGGTTTGATCTTGAACTTCGCACATAATGACTACACTGAAACGGAACTGGCGATCTCTGGTTTCGGAGGACCTGATTCACTTTGGGTCACTGCACCTAATAAGGCCAAGTTGGAGGCTGCCAAAGAGAAAAAAAATGTCCAACATAACAGAGGTAATAAATAAATAAAAAATATTTCAGACAACACACATGGGTAATGACGTCAGCTAAAATTTATGATATTCCTCTATGTTGCTGATATTCAAGCTCATTAAGATATCAGAACTGTCAAAAACCTGAATTTGAACGTAATATGAAAGGTATCACTTCATCTAAATCGGTGTAATGAATGCCGTTACATGCCAGTTATTGGCGTGACCAGTTCGTCAGACGTCCGTTCAAATATTCCTTATCATACATAGATCTTGGACTTGCTGACAACTCACTCTCTGCACATATATTTACATACCTCACATACGCTCTGTATCACTTGAACATATAAGTTTTTTTCATCAAGGTTAGACAGATTTGGCTTTTAATAGGACTGAACAATTACGGGTTAGGTTAGCCTATCTTAGGACTTTCACGAAGTTCTAGTATAATTTTCTCTTCTAATCTTTTTATATATGATTCTAGGTAAGCAATCAAAATTGCAACACTTAAAAATTAGCGACCTGTAGTTTATATCCTAGTAAAAATTCACGAATTTTCTGTTACATAATCTGTGGCACAGCTTCTGCATAGCTACCGTCGGCTATAATAAACAGAAATCCGATATCCTTAGCTACGACAGCCTCTTTAACTACAAGATCTCTGATAAGATGCTCGTTCGCTTATTATTTACAACCTGCCCAGCGGCGTTGATTGCGCCAAAACTGACTGCGCTTTTTATTACGACAACCTTTGATCATACTTAACAGGATTTTTTCCAGGTTCTCGCTTTGTCCTTAGTCAAATAAAACACACAAACACAAAATCATATGTAATCAAATTAGCATGTGATATTAGTAGTAGCACACTGTTCGTCCCGTAAATGAAGCAATATCAGAAAATAATAAGAAAGGCGAAGACAAATTAAAACTAAGTATGTCAATCATCGCTTTGTCTTCACACAAACTATCCACAAATCATAGATAATCAAATAAGCATGTAATATTGGTGTATTATATGCATTCCGTAAATTTAGCACTCATTATCATCATCAACATCAGCCTATGGTAGTCCACTGCTGGACATCATATAGGCCTCTTCCAATGAGCGCCATAGCGCCCTGTCTTCAGCTTGACGCATCCAGCATCTGCCCGCAGTCCGTCGCAGGTCGTCATCCCACCTGGACGCCTAAATTTAGCACTACTAGAAAATAATGACAAAGGCGATGAAAAATTCAAATAATGTCAATCATTGCAAGACCAGCATAATTGAAAAAAACTTATCACGATCATGATAATAAATATCCGAATTGATAATTTGTCAAGGATTCAGATGATCACAAGAGAACAGCAACGGCAGCTGCGTTAGATTTCCGTGTACCCTTCACGCCCTAAATCCGGCGTCAGAAGGGGTCGCATGACGCGTGCGCCCGCGCCGATCCGCGTCGAATCGATTTACAAGCACGTGTCGTTTGTTACCGTGACTGTAGGATGTGTAATTTCGAGTAACTGCATTATCACTTCTGCTTTAGCGATCATCGCTCTATTGATTTGCTCGCACGATGGTTTATTCGCGGTTACTAGTTTTTGGAGATCTGAGTTAGTTTCAGATTTTATTTTTAAGGAGCTTTAATACATCACTAACTGGTTTGCCACTTCTTTGTCTAAATATATAAAAATAATAATACCTAATTATTTTGTTAGGTAGGTAATTATAATTACCATCTAAAAAAGCAAGGTGTGTGTCTAAAAAAATTTTGGTGCACAAAACCACATGTTTAATTTTAGGAATTTCTTTTATTATTGATGGAAATAAAGAGTTTTTGATTCTTGATTCTTGACATAAACAAACTTCTGCAACGCAACCGACTGTTTACCAGCGACGTTTTTACTTTCTTTAGGTTCGAAGGCGACTGCTGTAAAACTTTGCTCCGTTTTATTGGCATATTTTATTGCATCTTTAAAGTTTCTGACGTATCCATTACGTGCATAGCTAATATTACTATATGTATGGTGTCTTAATGTTTGCTATATCAGAGCCAATATTAAAATCATAGATTTTTTTACCACTTTACACTTTCTTTTGTTCGTGAAAAGTTTTTTAAGAAAAAGACTAATTTTCTGATTAGTTTTCGTGCAAAACCTACTTTTATGTCAGTTAAATAACGTAGCTATTAAACGAAAACTGATCAGACTTCGACTTATATTAAGTAGTTATGGACTGGTCTCTGCATTGATTTATTGTTTGATTGACATTTTAATTTTTCATCGTCGTTTTTATTTTTTTCTATATTTTCGATATAGTGATTCATTTACGGGATTTCACATAAAATACCAATATCACATGTTTATTTTAAAATGACTAATCCTATAAATTTTCTTAGGGTTGTGTGTGAAGTGAACATCGTAAGAGTATGCAAATCAATCCTGAGCCATTCAAACAACTAGGCATAATGATGAAAATGAATAACAAATTATTATAAAAAAAACATTGTGGTAAATCCAAGGGGTGACAGGAAATGTTACCGGTTACCCCCTAACTATTGATTCCGGCTGTCACCGCAAGGGGCAACTTTAGAACATATTTGATTGATGCGTCTGTATTGTACATGAATAGAATAAATAATATTGTGGAATCCCGTTGTTGTTATGTTTGGGGATACAAAATATTTGTGCTTCTGGTATTTGAATATTCAATGAAAAGTAACAAATTGTTTAGCTGCTAGATGCCGAGAATGACTGTCATTTGTTCCATAGATCGAATTTTTTTAGTTAGTATGCCGAGAATGACTTTTATTTTTCTATGGTTCGAAATACAATAAAACCTCTTTTATTTTTAAAAACAAAACCCAAATAATGGCTGTATCATAAGGTTCTGATTACAAAAATATAAAATAGCATATAAGTAGATCGTTACCCCTTCCAAAATCACTAATTAAATTGCATAATGCAAGCATCCCATAGGAATAGTTAACCCCATAGAGAACGGAATGAAGATATAAAGCTTGTGCCAAACCGGTTTGTTCCAATGAAGCCGTTTGCTATTGTTAACATTATAATTGGCAATAGTGTTGTCACAGCTTATATTGCAAGAAAGCTCAGTAACTTATTGAACAGCTGATAAATTTAAATAAACATTGTTCTTACCCTTTTGTAAATAGAATGTAAGGTAGAAAATATCTATGGAATATATTCTATTAAGTATATCGGTCATCTAGTACTCATAACACAGACTCTGCTTAGCTTGGGGCTAGATGATGCAGTGTGGACTGTCCTTTATTATTGATTTATTAAGTATATCGGTCATCTAGTACTCATTACACAAACTCTGGGCTCAAGGCGAAGGGTCACTCACAATCATTTGAATATTCTATGCAGCTCCCTGAATTACTGATCGTTCCAGAAGATATTTCGTTCACCGTAAAAACTACTGTTACTTTCACGTAACAATGTACAGTCAGCTGTATTAATATGTAAACACTTTGGGATCATAACGCTTAAAGTTGGTCTAATCGATGACCAATTAGTAAGCGCTTCTTGGTATGACAAGGTATTTTGTTATTATATAAATAATTCCCTGCGCCCCGCGGCTTCACTCGCGTGGAAATCTATGTGTCAAATAGTTTATAAACTACTACTTCCTTTTGAATCACTCTATCTATTTAAAAAAACGCATCAAAATCCGTTGCGTAGTTTTAAAGCTCTAAGTATACATAGGGACAGACAGACAGCGGAAAGTGACTTTGTTTTATACTATGTATAGTGATGCTAGAAAATCTTCAAACATCTTTTAGCACCAAAGTTGGCGCAAACATTAGTCCTGCGGCGGGAATAGAACCTACAATCTCCGTTGCCGCTGGCGGACCTACCTTCGCTCGCTACGCCACTTAGGTCGTCGGTAGGTAATTAAGTCTTTACTTTTATTGTAGCTGACTGTACAAGTAATGTTGGGTTTCTGTTACGTCTATTTACAAATTTCCTGTAAAATTATGACGAGAAATTACCTGTTACAAGTTTTACAAGTCAATCCAAGCTACTTTGTAAGTTACATACGTAGAGATTTGTAACCAATAACCCGTACAAATTCCAGTATTACGTGGAAAGGCTCATGGTAAAGTTCCATCCGGAAATGTTGTTTTTTTAGTACACTTACTGACACTTTTATTCACCGGAAAATATAGTGTTAGAATTTTCAACTGAAACAAGGTAATAGGCATGATGACTGATTTTGGGACACTACTCCGAAATGTTTTTTAATTCTAAGTTTTTGCGGCTTTAACAATAAATACTAAAAAAGAGAAAATGGGGCTCCCATATAACAAACGTGATTTTTTTTGCACATTTTTATAGGTGGTACCTACGGAACTCTTCTTGCGCGAATCCGACTCGCACTTAACCGCTTTTTAAAAATATTCATGTCAAACGACGTAACCCATGCTTTTGTCCACAAACTCAGAGTTCATCGATAAACCAATGTTATACGATATAAAATAATTTAAATGATGCCCCGCGACTATAATTTCATGGCGATAGGCGGGACTAATAGATTCTAATGACCTCTCCGCCTTCACTTTCCACTCATTATGCAAAACACAATAAAATATATCTAATCAATACTTACATCGAAACGAAATAGGCATTTTGAGACAACGACAGATACTTTGGATAGTGAGATTACTCGAAGCTTGTAGATAAGCCTGTGATGAAATTCACCATTTCTTAAATCTCTTTTTGTCTATTCTACCCTAGACGACAAACTAGGATAGAAGAGAGAAAAAAAATTAGAATATAAAAAAAAGTCACATTGTCATCGAATGCGTAAGTTATTAGAAATTTATTCCTTCAACTTTAATTATGTACGCAATGTATGAGGATCATCATCATCATCATCAGCCTATAGCAGTCCACTGCTGGACATAGGCAGCAGTCCACTGCTGGTCCCGCAATGAGCGCCATAGCACCCTGTCTTCAGCTTGCCGCATCCAGCATCTACCTGCAGTCTTTTTGCAGGTCGTCATCCCACCTGGTCGAAGGGCGTCCGACACTACATTTACCGAGTCGTGGTCTCCACTCAAGAACACGTTTGCCCCAACGGCCGTCGGTTCTTCGCGAGATATGGCCGGCCCACTGCCACTTCAGCTTGCTAATTCTTTGAGCTATTTCGATAACCTTGGTTCTCTGATGTATTCGTTACGAATCCTATCGTTCAGAGAAACTCCGAGCATAGCTCTTTCCAAAGCTCGCTGAGCGACTTTGAACTGGTGGACCAGCCCTATGTATGAGGATGCGATGTCATTATTGTCTATTCTACCCTAAAACACAATGCCCGTTCTTGTTTTATAGCTGCTGGGCGGTGGCTTGCCGAATTCATCCTTTAATCGTGTCGGCCTTTTAATTTGTAGGGTATCTACTGTTATTGCAGAAATAGTACATACCCTACAAGTTAAAAGGCCTGAAGCGGTTAATAGGCCTATGCTATAAGAATTTGGTAGCGACTGCGTAGTTTATTATCGTTCTTATTTATGGTGATAATGATGCACCAGATCATTTAAAATCGGACCAAATAACTACTAAAGAAGACGAATGACGTATAAAACGTGTAGTACGGTTATAAAAAGACGCAATGCAATAAAATGTACTTACCAAATAACGTATTAGTCGAAATGTAATAAATATACATTTATAGCGTATTAAACAACAGTAAAAACCCAGTTAAATGAAGGCTGTGTGACCAAAAAAATGTTGTGAAACTTAGGATTAACAATCGATGAGTGTAGATTAAAGTTTGATGGCAAAACTCAATTCTGCGGATTATTTTGATTGGCTGTAAAATCCGTGTGAATATTTATAATGCATTCTCAATATTAGAGATAATTTTATCGGCTTAAAACTACAGGCACAGGTCGAAGATATAGCAAAGCTAGGACAAATAAACAAAACTGGGTTATGATAAAAAAAAATATTCACTGCTTGAACGCTGTTTGACGAATCATGAATCCTAATTCAAAAGTATTTATTTTCGTTAAAGAGATACCCAATATTAACTGACATTTTAGCGTTATGTAGGTATATTCATAATTATACAGACTAATGATCTTGTCTAAGAGAATATTGTATGAAGAAGCGAAGGAAGCTTCGACATATTTTCAAGATAATATTATTCGGCAAAATCAAATTATAGGTATTGTTCGAATATTGTTTATAATAATGCAGTTCATAATCATTCTATAGCTGGTTCTTATTACTCTGAAGTTAAGCAACCGTGTTTACATCCACATAAAGTCGTATTAACGAAATCTTATAAGGTGTCGGTACTAAGCTCACAAAAGGAGAATAGCGGTTCATACTATCCCACTCTTTATTATGAGTTTACACTTTCCTTCTAACATTCAATGTTGTGTTAGAATGCTACTAAGAATATTTCTAAGAACGACTGACTCGTCCCAAGGTCTGTGGTCATCAGAGATCTCTGATTAACAGTTGAAGGATCATCTCATCTCTGATTAATAGTTGAGGGTCAATTATTGCAAGTTATCATGTTATGTCAACGTCACCAGGATCGAGGCTAACTTTATACAAAATCTTCTGGTAGAGTTGTGGCAACACAGATACATAGCCATAAAAATAAGAAGTTGAAGTTATACAAAATCTAGGAAGCATAATAGAATAACTACTTTGAAGTATTTCTCCTTTCCTCCACACCACAAAGTAATCAAGATACGAACAATATAAACAATATAACTCAAAATATCACCATCGACGTATCTTTAATGTATCTCTATGATATTTATTACGGCAACTCGATAGATCACGCATTCTTCAGTATCGACACTATCGACGTTTTCACAGCACTATCGCGAGATATAAAACAAAAAATATTTCATCACAACCAACTGGACGTATTATAATGATAATATCTAAAACTCACGAGCTTTATACCAATAAAACAATATAAAAAGTTATTGATACTAATTTATTCTGTACAAGTCCAGTGGTTGAACTAAGAACTAGGAACAAAGTGATGAGGGAATTGATTAGCCGTTTAAAATAAGCAAGTTGTTTTGAGGTTATGTTACGACAATACCGAGAGAAATATAAGGAAATTACAAATACAGGCAACAGGCGAATACATTTCTATAACTATTTCCTTGCTGTATTCTTATAATGCAAGCTTCGGCGTAATATAGATGCCATATCCATTTTTATGTACTTGTCCTATACATGTCAGAGAGAAGTAAAACTGTATGGGAAGCCAGGTGGGCGGTAATCTAGTGATTACAACGCATTACCATCGGTCACACCAAAGCAACGATAACTTTCATATAAATACCCAATTTGCTTACCATTCATACGTTTGTTTATTCAATAACCATGATTTCAATCTCGGATTAGGCATGACCGAAGCTTTAGGGATTATCCACCAAAATTAATTTATCTTTGACTCGTAAAAATAAATTCACACACATTTGAATTCCGAAGATAAAATTTTAGGCAATATATTATAATCATTTGACACTATGATCATTAATATTTAATGTTAATGAATTACTTTTTGTTACACCTCTCGATAAGATCAAAGAAGATGAAGACGTCAGTGGGCGAAATCGGAACGAAGAACGATGTTGTATATTAGCAAAATACAGTTATGAAGACAGAAATGAGGCTGCTAATGAATTTCCTCATGCAAATTTTGGATGAGAGAAGAAAATTTGACATGTTTAGGAAGCTGTAGTTCGTGATCGGAATGTGCACACAAATTGATTATTAGGAATACAAATCAGTGTATCAAGTTAACAGAGGTTTCTGTATCAAATTAAAAGAAAATAATTTCGTAGAAACCAATCTTCTACGAGTTTTTTTCCACTAATCTATGAGGCATTCATATACAGGTGCTTAAAATTATATCAAATAGTCATGTCAAGGTATCATCATCATCAGCCTATGTTAGTCTACTGCTGGACATAAGCCTTCCATAATGAGCGATAAATAGTGCCCTGTATGCAGCTTACCGCATCCAGCATGGATGGTATAATTCAATAATGCCCTGGGTACTTATACGATTCATAGTTATCTTTGTAAAACCAATAACGGCTATCCAAGCGAAGCCACCAGTCCGTCGTGTCCACAAATACTGCGCAGACACCGGCCCAAGTCATCGCTCCCTAAAGTGTTGACATTCGATTGTTTATTCGTCCCACACATACACAGTTGCACACACTAATTACAAACATAAAAACCTTTTTGTTCATTGACTGATGAAGTATCAATAGCTTGAGTACATTGAGATATTGATATAACCTTGATAATAACCTTATGCGACGAGACTTTAAGTACAAATCGTACAACGCGCTGTCAAAGTTGGTACAACGTACAAAGTTTTTAAGCTAAGAAAAACTTGAATCAACATACATTCAAAGATTTTGATGAGTAAGGTTATTTCGTATTTTTATGTGCTTAGCAAAATGAACGAAGAAACGGCTTCTTACGGCTGGTCTATGAATCCAACTTAGTTTAAATAACAAACTTGATAAGTAAACCCAATGACCTTCAGTGTTTTTATGTGTATTCTTACATTATTGTTATTATTTTGAAATTTCAACCGATTTACACAACATTTTTGTAATAATTTCAAAATACTGGTTTTGCTAAAAAACAAGCAACAACATTTGTGAAATATTATATAATTTTAAATATGCAAGAGTGCACGTAACAAAACACGAGTGGAAGAAACAACTATATTTTCCATGGTCCACCTCACCCTCTTTGGGGCTCCCTAACCCCAACCCATCCACAGTTATGTGGCACCCTGTATAATCATGTTAATAATATTTCCATGGAAAACTAACGAAACAATTACCTATTAATAAAATCTTTGACAAGTTTTGCACAATGATGTACATTATCTGCAGTTGAGTATCCTCAGGAATTAGATAGCAGGTACTTTCGTAATATAGAGCATTGTCTTGTTTTGTCCTCGCAACACATTCTGTTATCTCGAGTACTTCCAGGTCTTCAGTTAGGTATTCAGATTTTTACAAACTATTACATACTTATTATAATTTTAGCTAATGTAATTTAATTTTAATAACATTTTATTTTTATTTTATTCTATGTATTTTATTTGAAAATAAATACAATACAATTACATCATCTCAGACAAAAGATGTCTACAGCAAGACATAGGTTCTATCCTGTCGGAGCCTTCTGAATCTGGATAATTATTATGTTCCACAATCGTTTCTTTATTTTTCTTCTATAAATTGTAACTATTACGCAATTACAACCGATGACGCAACAAAAAAAATCTTTTATCTATCTGAGCAAATATTTTTGTACATTCTCGTCTCGATCGAAGCCTTTAAAAAGAAAAATAAGCAAAAATTAGATCCTCATCCTTGTCATGTTTTATTTTTCCAACCCAAATACGATTTGTTTTCAGCGTTCACATTTCCTTATGAATTGCTTTCGGAAATGGTGCGTTGGTGTGAGGATCTCTTATATCGAGGTATGCGAGTCGAGTGCTGCTCTTCAAACTGGACTTTGATCTGACGTTTTTGCTTGAGGGTTGGGTTTGCATTATTAATGCTTATGTAATCTAGTTTTAATCCAGGCTTTAAACTTGGTACCAATAATATTTAGTAACCTCATTAGCAGCTAAAATATCTATGTCGGATGTATTTATTAGTTACTGATTGAAAAATATTATCGTTTTGATATTTTCTGGATCCAAGTGATTTCGAATTTATGATCCGTTTTAAATATTTTTAAGTCTTCACAGGTTCCAGAATTTATGTCCACAATTACCATGTAAATGCGAATTCGGGAGTATCCTATCAATAAAGTTGGATGACCAATAAATCGTAATTTGGGGAAAGTTTGAAGGCCAAATTATATGGTTGAGTATGTCAATCGAGAAGTGCTCTAATTGGCTTGAGCCTGTAATCCAGTACCCACATCAAAAATAAATAAATATTTGAATTAAAACAAGAATTTATAAAAATATCATCAGAAATCTCAGACGTGATAGCTAAGTTAAAGACATAACAATTAACGAGGAATTTATTGTTATAGCAAGAGGGGAGAAAGTTTTTCGAGTATTTTCTTTCCCAAAGACAATAAGTTCAATGTTTTATTTTGTGGTTTCGTGTAAATTCGAGGATTATTTTGCCTTTTGACGGTCTTAAAATATGATAACGACGGGAATTTTACGACCTTTGCCAAAAACATCATTGTGTGATTGCTTTACCCGAGGGCCACCAAAGAGGTAGGAATAACTTAGTTATTAGAAAGTGTTCATTCACTTGTTTTTTCTTCCAGAATCAGAATCAATAATTTGAGCGTCCTCTAAATATCAAGGCTTCTAGTTTCAGGTAAACACCTAATAAAAGATTATAACGTCTGGAAAGTTTCCTTCCAGATTTATTTCCACGTTATTTTTAGAAGTTTGGAACTCTTTTTTTAAGAGTTTGACTGTTGAAATGAAATACTGGAAAGTGTATAAATTATTATAAAATTTTGCTAAAGCTTCTTAGAATATTTTTTGGTTATTATATTGCCTTTTTTAATATATACCTTCTCTTTCATCCCGCTTGCTTACATGATGTCCTCCTAGTCTATCGTGGAATATCGGCGGCCAGTCTCAACGGATACTAGCCATATACGCAGGACATATTATAGTGCACAAGTGTGTGCGCGAACACAGGTGCACTCTATTCCCACATCGCTATGTGAGAGTATGTATTGAGTAGGTAATCTATAGATACTGTTTAATCATACATAAATACAATGACTGAGGGTACTCATGTAGGAGTACAAATGGCGCGTAGAGTAAAATTATGCGCATTCCTAGACTCAAGTGTAATGTTTTCGAAGAAATCGATGAGATTGATAACGTTATCAACCAGATTGATAATTATATAGGGGGATTACCATAGGAATAAAATTATATATTTAGGTTAATAGCACTTGAATTAATCGTTTTATTGGCGGGATTAAATATGTTTACAAACAACAATGTTTTGATTTACCTGAGATCCACTGAATTCGTAATATAATATCATAAATATAAAATATTATAAGTAGTACTAATATTTACGAAAATAAATGAAATACCGATGAAATCGAAATTTATTGGAAAATAATCTCCATTTCTTAAATATTTTTATCTCGTCCCTCATCATCATCAGCCTAGGTCAGTCCACAGCTGGACGTAGGCTTCCCCTCATGAGCGCCCTGTCTTCAGCTTGAAGAGTTGAAGAATCAAGCATCTGCCTGCAGTCTTTCGCAGCTTCCGTCCTGTGTGCCTACCTTAAAATTAAATAAATTCTCATACTTACCACGCAATTTTCTTTTTATACACCGACCTATTTAAATGAGTCAAGTCAGATTGACCTGCGAAAGACTGCAGGTAGATGCTGGATGCGGCAAGTGAAGACAGGGCGCTATGGCGCTCATTAGGGGAGGCCTGTGTCCAGCAGTGGACTGCTATAGGCTGATGATAATGATGAAGTCAGTTTGTGGGTGATAATTATGATTAGAAGGGCTATAAAGGTATTTATTATCTTATCTAAAGTTTTAATAAAATTAGTAATTATTTTAATAGTTTTCCATAAAGATATTGATGAAAACTTTCTACGTTATATCCCTTAATCGGATTGGAGATCGTAAACATACCGTTTAAAACTACGGGAAAAGTCTCCTCGTTTAAGAAATAACATCTTTACTTATGTACATGATGATGCTATGTGGAATATTCAGACAGGACTTAGTTCTAGATGAATTAGTTGATGACATTTTTTATATCGGATTTGGTTCAGCGCATCCATCGTACGGACAGGGAACTAAACAAGTCCCATGCAAAAATTAGACGACACGATCACGTCTCGAAACCATCGTTAACCGAACTCGAGGCTCTGGTGAGTAGGTTGAATCTATAATATCTCGAGTAGTGCAATGTCGACTCAATTGAGACTCAAAGCATATACGATAATTTATTACGCAGTCAGTGACTTGAAAGAAAAGTGAAAAGTTAAAGAAAAGAAAGAAAATACATTTATTTGACACCATACATAACACAAAACACGACACATTACATACTATAATAATAAGAAAGAATACATACAAGAAAAAAAATTATAAGGAGATTGATAAGAACATACAGATAGGTACAAATACGTGTTACATAAGGGTCCAAAAAGGTCCCTGTCTCAGCATTATGCCGGTACAAGCCGGAATTAGTACGGAGTTAGACTTGGGGATGCTATTAGTAGTTAATGTATCAGCTGAGCTGCCTCCAGATTGTTTGCAACAGTCTAAAGTTGGCTCAGCTGTTTCAAATGTAGTCATCAATAGTTCTAGTAATTTGTTACTATTATATTTTATATTTATTATTTACTTTTATAATAAAATGACATATGCCCACCAGTGGGAAATTTATAGAAAAAGCAAGCAGAGCTTGTGTTATACTAGGTACTAGATGACTGATATACTTAATACAATAGATTTCATAGATAGATAGTCTTTATAATACATAGATAACGACCACAACACCCAGAACAAATATCTGCAGATCGTACACACAATTGTCCCGAGGCGGAATTCGAACACAAACTCCTGCATCGCAGGCGGACCTTCGCCAACCGCGCCACAGAGTTCGTCAATATATTGAATATCGATTTACCTACATCAGAGAATATCACCCCTGTGATGATACTTCCCCTACACATAAAATTAGGGTAATATCCAACCGCGAAAACGACAATTAGAGCAAAATATATGACGCACACAATCGATTACCCACCGAATCGATAAATCGATTAAACCAGTCACCAAATGACAAGCTATTCAGGGTACTACCATTGTGAAAATGACCAACAATTCATTTAGGAAATAAATCCACGATAATCGGTCTATATCCGCTCGGAACCCACAACTCAATTCGTCACGAAGTGGACAAATGTTTGAAAATACATTCAACCGAAAGTAAACCTTACGTGTTTATTTTTGGGACTGATTTTTGTCCGATATTGTGAAGTTTATCGGGATAATTCGATAATAGTTTCGTTTTGTGTCTCGGTTTAATGCCAAAATAGATCGTTTTGTATTCGGACCACCCCAAACTGGGGCCAGGTGTATTTACAGGCACGCGTGGAATCTCGGTATGTCGTCGCCGTCAATTTTGCTGTATAAATGCAATTAAATTTGCTTGACTTTAAATAAATGACTTTAGATACAGAGATAGAACATACTTTATACAATAAAAACTTAAAAATTAAGCTACAATTGGCGGTCTTATCGCTCAAGAGCGATCTACCAGACAACCATGGATGTATAGGATCGTTGACAGTACTAGTTCTTTACGATGATGATAGTAGATAAAAACCCTTTATTTTTTGATAACGGGTGCTTTGTTTACAAAAATTCTCCATTGAATTTGGCTAGTGTTTGGCTATAGTAGCGGATATTGCCGGTAATAGTAGGTGTGGGTAGGTAATTTTTTGGCTTCATATATATTTTTAGTTGGTATCCAATTAAGCTGTACTTTACCTATTATACAAATATACATTCTAGAATTGTGATTATAAATAAGGATCAACAGAATAAACCTCAATAAACTCAATAAATATGAACAAATAAATTGTGACTAAAGACACATCTGCCCAAACTGTAACAATTCGCCACGTGTCACACAAAAGCTCATAAATCGCATTATAAGTTATAGCTGGCATGAAATGGACAGCTTTGTATAGAAATTGGGGTCCATTATACCTAATGAAGATCTAATTCTTATTTCACTATCGTAGTATAACAATAAAATCATCATCATCATCATCAGCCTATATCATTCCACTGCTGGACATAGGCCTCTCCCAATGAGCGCCATAGCGCCCTGTCTTCAGCTTGCCCCATCCAGCATCTACCTGCAGTGTTTCGCAAGTCGTCATCCCACCTGGTCGGAGGGCGTCCTACACTACGTTTACCGAGTCGTGGTCTCCACTCAAGAACACGTTTGCCCCAGCGGCCGTCGGTTCTTCGCGACCTACATAAAGAAGTATAAGTAACTACTTACAGATTCGGCATCGTATGATTACTGCGATTGACGCAGACGCAATAAAATATCCTTCCTGATCCAAAGCCAATTAATATATCTAATAAGTATTAAGAGCTAAGCATACGGAAATATATAACTTCGAACAACAATTATACAAAATATAACAGTTAACTATGTATAACTAAAAAAGGACAGATTGAAAATTCAATTAATTACACAAAAAAGCTTAGTAATTCAATTCAACCGAGGATTAATATCGTAAACTCCATAATTAATTTACGACACTTAACACTTTGACTGCGATTTTATTTCGACGACTGCGATCTTTTTTTTACCCTAAAAAATTCGTGCTGCCGCTCTACACAGCGGTTGTGTTGCGCCGCACATGCGTTGCGTTCGAAAAATATTACAGCTCTGCTGAGTCACAAAGATCTGTATTTTCCCAGCCGCTGCGCTAGTGTGGATTTACGCATATTAGTCACTTGTAGAAAACACATACCGTGTGATTTCAGCAGTCAAAGTGTTAATAAATACCTACTTCGTAGGATCTCAAATCATCAGGCCAATCTTAAAATACGAAGGTGACAACTAGATACTTAGGTAAGTGCTAAAAATAGCCATTTAGTAGATACGTTTTTTGTATTTACAAAAAATTAACGACCGTTTTTAAGCTGCGTTAATTTTGTCCACCATACCATACCTTTATTGTTTTTATGGTATAAACAGAAATAAGTATTTGTGTGCCACGAAAAATAACATCCAGAAAAATAGTATATAAAATAGTAGTAATCTTAGAACAATAGTATATAAACATGTATTGCAGTGACGAAGCTTTCTGAAGCCCATAAATAAATATATAAAAACAAACGAGTGTCCACATTATTTTTACAACTACACGGGGTCTGATGGCAGAATTAGGATTTTTTTTAATACCCGTTCCTCCAGCTCTCATTACCTTGCTATTCTGAAATATTATTATTAAATAATATGTAAATAATATAAAACAATTAGCGATTTGGTAGTGAGTCATTGCAGTTAGCTCACTATTCCTATTGTAAATACTAGGATCCTACTATTTCTAATTTATTTCCGTTATTTAGCTGTATTTTTTTGTTAACAAATAAGATACCTTAGGACAGTAGATAATAGAAACTACTACCTTTATTCAGGAATTAGAATACTGCCTTTCGAATTATTCCCCTGCGCTATTTCACCATATTTTCCATAAAGAAAAAGAATACAAAAGTAGCCAAATCGCATAATCAATCAACAATTGTGTAGAATTGTTAGTCACCGCGTATTCATAGTTGTCTTTGTCTGACGCAAAAAATGTAGAACATTTACTTACAGTCTTGTAAAAAATACTATTTGCCAGACAGCGTGCCGCTTGTGTTACTAGCTAATTTAATTTTTACAAGGAGCTACGAACGTTTAAACGGTGTTGGATATTCTAAAAACAAGGACCTAGATTTCATTATTTCAACGATGTTGGATATTTGAAAAATAAAGGCATAGGTTTAATTCTTTTTTTCTTTTAATCTGTAATGGCGTCCGGAATGTATTATATTATTTCCAATTTCAGTATAATAACCGCGGTGGTTGCTGAAATATTAAAGAGATAATATGGACAGAAAGAGTGAGGTGGGTTTCGGAACGAATTCGCCGATTTTGCCGATTTAACACTTTGCCTAAAAAGCCGTCCCTGCTGGCATGGCACGGGGCGGCGGCGCGCGGCGGCGCTGCGGCGCATGCTGCCCCTTTAGTTCGGGGCTGGACAGTGAATGGATTAAGAATCTGAGACCGAACGATACCGGTATACGTACACAATGCATAGACATTGTGAAGAAGCGGTAGATTTTTAATTACTTCATTACGAGAAACATTTACCTCGGAACTGCGATGGTAATCTATATATATATATAAACAAGATGTTTCTTTCATGGTTCAAGTAACAATTTTATTTGCCAGCTCCAACCTAAGGTTTAGTAATTCATCGCTATTTCGAACATCTGGACGAAACAAGGTCTTGCATTGAGGAAACCAGCACGATCCGTGCAAAAACCTCACACCAGCTTCAGTATCTTTAAAGACCATCGTTATAAAAAACAAATACAAATATCAGAGACAAAAAACAGTGCAAAAAATATAAAGTAGATCAATTACTTCCCAGATTAGGCATACAGTTATGTCGAGAAAACAGCTCGTTTATTATGACAAAAAAAATAGCATTGACCACATCGTTATCCTGTGATTATTGTCCAGTAAAAACTAGTTTAGTATGTTTATAAATCAATTGTGCCACAACTGTGAAATAAATAAATGCACAGACTACTTTAAATTAGAAGGTACGAACGCGATTTCTATCCCGCCTCTTTTCTGTCTTGCATTATTTTTCTTGAGGCCATATAGGACGAAATCACAAAATTCGAATTACTAAAACTAAGACAGAAAGCGATCAGCGATCACTCGGTAAATTACAGAAGTGATCTTTACCTTATTTGGTTTTTGTTTTCGAATCGGAACAAAGCTCGTCCCAAGCTTTTTTAACCTCTAGCTAGATAATATAATATTTTGTAGTAAGCCTTTTTACAAAGAGATATGTAGGACATTCCGTATGAATATGTTTATTGATCATTTTCGCAACTCACTCGGAGTTATTGTATAAGCCTAAGGGTTACTTTCAAAACGAAAACGTTTTACCATTGTAACCATCAGTTAGTCACACTTGAATCACCGATGCTAATGTTCGGTTACTCTAAAGCTGTATTCAGGTTCTTTGTGGTCATCCAAAGGTGTGAATTGAAGCTATTGGTCTTATGCAGTAGCGTTGCTAAATAAAACGGAATATTTGACACTCCTTACAAGTTATCATCATTGACCCAAAAATAGCTTAAGGCTTAAATGTGATACATGGTCGATGACCGTGACTGACCACTACTTATCTACCACCTGTGCCTTAGCGATCCAACGTGGATCTTGGGGACGACACTTGTCCTCTCCAGACAATACAGAGATCTATTGTGAAGTAAAATTTCGCACACAGACTATACCTATTTAATTAGTGTGTAAATTACTTACGTCCCACTACTGGGTAAAGTGTCATACATAAATTACTTACCGTCTTTGTTTTACACGTGTTTTTGCAAATAAATTATCATTATCTATAAGCTCTCAACCAAACTTTTAAGGGAGGCCATACACGTCCGATGTTTTGTCTGTTTGTGGGATCATTGACGATGCATGATTGTATTCGACTATCCGAAGGCGTACATTACATACATTAATTAAAAATACACTCAGACCTAACCGGAGAGATGAATCAGATCATCCGCAACTAAATTCATCGGACAATCAGACAAAAATCGGACGTGTATGCCTGCTTAACTCACGCTAGCCAGCTACTTCCCACTAGTCGACTCGAAATTAGTCTAGATATTCTCGCCAGCAGCGTCTAGTACGCCTGCCTCAGCTTCGTCACCCGTATTTATGGTATATATTTTTTTTAAATCGTATACTTTGGACCACGTGTTTGAACCATGTGGCGGTAGCTGTAATGTAATCAAATATCTCACAGATAAACCTTATTAATTACGAATAAAAATAAAATATGTCTAAATACTTAAAGTCAATCATAAATCATGCTTTCGTATCGAAAACGAATAAATGTTGAGTCATAAATTTGGGATATATCATGCAGATATCTTTACAGAACTTAGAATTTTGTGTTTTATTACAGACAAGTAAAATAAGAATGTAATAAAATGCTATGACTATTACATAAAAATAGAAAGAGACTATCTTAGTCTGTACCATCTAATTTGAAAGAGACGACAAGAATGCGACAGTGTCGAATCTTGTCAAAGTCAAAATGATCAATGACGGATGGATGTCGCAATAAATATCTACCTACCTTGATATTATCATATCACGTTTATTAAAAGTAATAAAAAGTGATTCGCGCGCCAGTTTTGTAATAAATCAAAGATTTTTTGGATATTGTCAACTTCGATGAGAACTGATGACTTTTTTGTTTACGTTTTTCCATGAGACCGCATTGCAGCAAACCTTTATACAGGGTGATTGCAATCATAAATCAAAGTGATCGAGCGATTGAGGGTCATAGGATCTCATAAGAGATGATTATCCTGTTAATCAGGCGACTCTTTTTAACACTCGTTCTGAGTCTACAAACATACAGCCTGTATTTTATCAGCTTAAATCTTTATTTAAAAATTTATTTTGTCCTTATCTTAAGGATAAATGAAACGCCTAATAAAAAACTACTTACCTTTATTAAAATCGACCCAAATTGTACCATTACGTCTCATCTGATCTAAAGTAGGAAATGAATTAGATTGATTGGTTATAAAAATTCAACGCTTACTTAAATAGACGTCAATCAAACCGACTGTTAACTGGATTGTTCTTAACTGGGAAGTTGGCTCTTAAAGTAAAGGGGCCTACTTATTAGAAACTAGTTTATGCCCGCGGCTTCGTACGCGTTTCTTTGGTATCGTTTTAAGATTATTTCTTCCCATGGAAACTGGTTCATGGGATAAATCGTATCCTGTGTTTTATTCGAGGCCTAGAACTGCTTCTATGTATTTCAGCCCGATCCGTTCAACGTAACAAATATCCATCAAATAATAAAAAAAAACTCATTTATAATATAAGTGTGATTCGCGCTTTGAAAAGCTGGAGAGCATTTTGATAATGAGCAATCAAGGCAAATTAAATAAACTTATTTTGTGTAGCATATTTTATTCAAAGCCCGTATTGATTTATCTAATTGCGCTATAGGGCAAAAATATTATACATTTATTTTTCAATATTTTTCGAACATAAAACATAGACTTTATTAGAATGTATGATGCGGAATGGTCATTCTATGACGTAACTATTCTACAACGTAGCAGCTACCTGCTGAATTGCATAGTAAACTCCTACGCGTTTCATATTTTACTGAAGCCGCCAAAATATTTTCGCATTCTATCTTTATTCGTCCTGTTCAGGTGCGCAGACAAATCACTTTATGGCGCGTATGATTCAATTTCGGAAATTTTTACCGCCATGTTTTCGTCGCCACCGCACTTCCTGTTGTTCGTTTCGCTCCTTTTATTGAAGACGATGTTTTATTTCTATTGTTTTGCAAGATTTTTCTTGAGGAGAAATACTACGAGTACATACATACCATTTTTATTTTTCTTCGCTTTGAAAATAATTTAAGTAAAAATTATTAGTATTAAAATTCAAATAGTATCTAAAGAAATTAAAAATTAAAGAGTAGCAAAGCAAGACAAAGCGAAACATTTCCACAAATTCAATTTCCTGTGTTTCAGGAAATAAACTTAATACACGTTTATTTTGCTGCATCGCTTGATTCGCTATTTAGGTCTTTCAATATTGTTTACCGAGTGCTTAAGTGAAAATGCCCATTGTACTGAAACGAAACGTAGGAATCTCTTAATTAAATCTGAGTAAAACGAAACTGTTTGGCTCAGCTGAAAACTGCTTATTAAAACCCATTTGTTGCCTAACTTAATTAATTTTATCTCAGTAGAGCAAGTGAATTCAGCATATTAAAGGGAAAACTTTTATGGGTCTGTTAATCTGTTACATAATAACGTTATTCGGAACATTAAACCGAGACAATATAAGTCACCATAAAACTATTGTGTGACGTAAGAGAATTTACGAAAATTTAAAAGGGTAAAGTATTCTAAATTTAATCGTGCATCTTTTGTATGTTGCCAGCACTCTCAGTTTGCTTCTTGATACTTTTTAGTTAAAATGATGTTAAAGTACGAAGAATGTAATACGTACGTGTAGTAACATTACCTAATCTGTGGTTATAGTTGCCACCAAAGTGGAGGAGAGTAAAAGCGAAAGTAATTCTGTCTGTCTGTCTGTTCCTTTTACGCCTGAAAGGCTAAAGGAACTTTGAGGAAATCAAGCACGGAGGTCACATCACCCCGAAGACGGAAAAAGCCTACTTTCATCCCGAAAAAGTGTGCAAAGCCTCCGGCAGAAACTAGTACACTAAGTATAAACAACCCTACAACATGAACCGAAGGTTTGACTTTACGATTGTGTGTTTTGTTTTTGTCACAACAAACAAGTCAAGATAGAATTTGAGGGTAAACTTCCAAACCCGATTGAAAACGTAGGTGGGATAGTACCACCAACCTACTGGATGAATAAATGAATGAGTCTGGTCTGGTTACATCAGCCCTCTGGCACACCGCCAAAAGATGTGGGACGAAAAAATACATTGAAATGCTAGAGGTCAGACATAAAATTAAATATCTGATAGTCTCAAGTTGTTTGACAATTTACTGCAAATTGCCAAACGACTTGGTGATACGACAAATTACCTATCTGCTGAGATAATTTTATTTGACCCTAACAGCGCCCCGCGTAGTAATCTATGTGTCGAATGGATTATAAACCTTCCTCTTGAATCAGTCTATCTATTATAAAAAACCGCATCAAAATCCATTGCTTACTTTTAAAGATTTAAGCATACATAGGGACAGACAGACAGCGAGAAGCGACTTTCTTATATACTATGTAGTGATTTATAATTTTTATATTTATACATTTATCATTTTATTTGACATATCTACGATGATATAGTAAATAATGCAGGCTTGATTGTACCCATGGTCCCAATATACCTAGGAGAAAGACCTGAGAATTGTCTTAAACCATGAAGGTCGAGTATAAGTAGAACTCCATAACGCAGGATTGAGGTGCCGTAAACCCGAGCGCGGTCTGAATGGGATAAGCGAACCGAACTGAAACAAAAGCGATGGGACATATACTTTGACAAGGTTGCATATCATTTTGATAACGCGCGGATTGTTTGATAAATGTTACGTAAAATATTTACTCATATCATCACCATCAGCCTATGTATATCCACTGCTGGACATAGGCCTCCCCCAATGAACGCCTCAGCGCCCTGTCTTCAGCCCTACCTGCAGTCTTTCGCAATTCGTCATGCCACCTGTTCGGAGGGCGTCCTACGTTTACTTACTTCGGAGTAAACGAATCCTCGTTGAAAATACTCTACCGGTGCGTTATCGTCGCACCAGTTTTTCAATTCACCCTTTGAATATAGCTCCTGATTATTGCAAAAGACATCTCCGTTAATGTAAGTATGAAAGAATAAAAATCTCACATTAATTTAAATTACGTATTCCCAGAAAATATCTTGTCAGATCCATACAAAAGTTGGGCCTAATTATCGTACCATTAAGGAAATGACTACCCACGCAGGATCCATAACTGATTTGCCTGAACTGATTACATCCATCACCAGTTTGATAGGGCTTGACGGATTGATGTACGGGAATTAGCAAAGTGAATTTATGGAAGGAAATAGAGATGTACCGGGATTCAAACTATTTCTATCGTATTAGAAAAACATGATGTAAAATCCGATATTGACTATTTGAGATTTTTAGAGGAAGCTAGAACAAAACGATTACACATGCAGTACCTAAGCCTTAAAATACTTCGTTATCGTTTCGACGACCTCTGTGGCGCGGTGGGCGAAGGTCCACCTGCGACGCAGGAGGTTTCGGGTTTGATTCCTGCCTCGGAACAAATGTTTGTACAATCTGCAGATATTTGTTCAGGGTGTTCTGATCGTTTTCTATGTTAAATAAAAATATCTATCTATTTAATGTATTGTAATATGTATATCATAGTCTAGTAAATCGTACCTATAACACAAGCTCTGGTTAGCTTAGGGCTAGATAGTGGCTGTGTCATTTTGAATTCAGATTTTCCAGCATTATTTATTAATTTATTTACGATGAAATCATTTAGTTCCTTCCGCCCACCGAAATCGTACGCATCTAATGATGGTCAATGGTCACCACTAAAATTCCAGACGCGGCTTGCAAAAGAAAACCCGTTGACTTTGTCTCCTCCAACGGACATCCCTGTCAGCCCACGCA
Source organism: Eupithecia dodoneata (assembly GCA_947044415.1). Lineage (NCBI taxonomy): Eukaryota > Metazoa > Arthropoda > Insecta > Lepidoptera > Geometridae > Eupithecia > Eupithecia dodoneata. Next base: position 8,621,332 of record OX345665.1, read on the forward strand.
AAAGGCTAATGTTAAGGAAGGGAAAGTATGAATGGGGACGTCTCTTGGATGTCTGCCAAAGTCAAAGACGGAAGTCTGGTGGTTCCACGCGATCTTGCAAAGGTTAAGGGTGACGAAAATAATGTAACGAGCCACATTGGGGTGTCGTGAATCAGCAATGGCCTAGTTTTCGCTGAATTAGTTGTGGGTGTTTGCGCATTGCGTGGTTGGGAAATTGGCTAGCTTAAAATTGGGCTGACTATGTCAAAAGAATACTAGACAATTAAAGACAGCATCATCTAACCTTGCCTATGACGATGAAGATGATTATTATTCGTTAATGGCAATTGTGTCTGGTTGGAATCTTTTCTGCCAGTGTCAAATAATGGAAATAATAGTAAAATTAATGAGTTATCAAATTATCAAGATTTTTTGATATTTTCACCAGAACCTATTTCGTTATCTAGCAGGGTGTACCTCGTGCAGGTTAGGTTGGCTTTGGAGAAGAGATGTTGGAGTCCCCCTTACACCCCACCCCACCTTTGATGAAAGAAACTATATATGGTGGGATGCATGTCATACGTCAAGGTTGAAACCATTCTGTCAATCTTTCCGTGCACACACTATCTAGAATTTCTTTTATATATGAATAATACTACGATACTACTGTCATAGTAAAGTGATTGGTGGGCAGAATTCAACCCCAGAGCTTTTGTTATGGGTAGATGGCTTGTACGTACAGGCCATCATTTGTTACGTTTCTGATGACTTCACCAACTCTTGAATGAGTTTATCATCGTGATTCTACTTTCTGAAAATAAACACACACTTGGTTACCTTTCAAAAATACCCACAAAACACTTCCAAAACTACTGCGGGTGATAAAAAAATTAATTGGCAAAACGTGGCGATACTTACATCAATTAAGGTCTAAAAATAACTCCACAATCGCGATTATAAATCAAATCCTACAGCATCCATCAAATTCATTGTCAAGCGTTCAATGTCCTTTAAATTCTATGCTGATTAAATTTGGTCAAAATGGCCTTCTTAAACCATTCATAAAGCTTTTCATATTGTTTTGCAGTGTCCTCTACTCAACCCCTAGCATATTGCATAGCATATTGGTCCGTCTAGTGACGTCATAATCCGTATCTTCGTTGATCGAGCGCAAACTGTTTTAATACTAGGAATACATATATTAAGCTCGCCTACGCTTCTGGAATACACGTGGGAGTAAAATTTTACATGGTGTTTCTTATTCCAGTTGTTCGAGAATCGGTAAAAACAAAAGGCTTGCATGGAGGCAGCAACTGCGACAAACTTACAAAGAGTGAATAGGTGTATTTTAGATCATGATACAGCATCGGCCACATCGTCACTTTCCATCAGGTGAGATAAGGGTCCAACGTTCAGTTAGTTAAATAATTTTACTGTCTTTAAAAAACCGGCCTCAAATTCCTTCATTTTACACTGTGTGTAAGTTTTGCGGGACAAGAAGCCCACGGGAATACAATTAAAATTTTATGTGAACACGCGATATCGCACAAATTACACAATAGCGAAAGAGTTTTCGAAATCGGTTCATAATTGACGGAGAAATCGACGAATATACATAGAGCCGAGCACAAGAGAAACTCCTCCTTTTTTCAAAGTCGGTTAAAAAACTCATTAAATTCGGGGTTTCATTTCACGCAGACTTTTACAAAAACCTTTAAAAATGTTAGCTTCTAAGATATAAACCGAAGTTCTATACTGAACTTCGGTATTGCTGTTCCTGTTGTTCCGACCTGGACCAGACCGTTCACGGTGTTAGAGGAGGCCTCAGACTTTAGAAACCATTAACCAAAAATTCAGATGCTACGGGTTCGTTGAGCGAGTCCAGTTGCTTTTGCTTATCTTAGGAAACTGTAGTAGAAACTCCCACGCAACTACATTCAGGACACCCTGTAAGCCATGGCGACGCTGTGGCTAGAACGTCGACACACTTTCCATTGACGGGCCACCCCACCCCATCGGTGCCCACTCCCCATGGGTGCCCACTACCCATATTTTGGGGGAATAAATAACACCTAGGTAAAATCTCGCTATTTTTAGAATATTTTAGCAGTGATGAGTTTAGAAGTAGGACAAAAGAGGCTCTGTGAATAATATGTTGTTTTTCACAGAAAAAACATCAGACTAGACATTGTCTAGCTGGCCGGAAAAGTCTAGGTACCTACCAACTTTTCACATAAAAAATTGAGTTTATTGTAACCTTCAGGTTAAAGTTAAAAAATATTTTTATTTTACTTTAGACTGGCCTAGGACCAAGGCACTCTAAAATAAAACAAAGGCATCAGAACTCATTAATCATAAGTAGTTATTAAGTACAAGTTTTGTTTTTCTCATTCATACGAACCAATATGTATGTTCTTTGAGAAAATAAATAATCTTTAAACCGATAACCAATAGAACTCTTTTATTTTGTTTTCTTATTTGTTGGTAAGTATAATAAAGTGTTACTTCAATAATTCAATAAGTTCCTGCTTGCGGCTATGCACGTGTTGTTTCTATGGAAATATTTAAGGGTTATTTCTTTCCCATAGGACCTGATTTGTAGGATAAAAAGTAGCCTTTGTTTTATTCAAGATACCTACTACTACTTTTACCAAGATACCTACCTCCATGCATAATTTCAGCGTTTAGTGATCCGTTCTGTAGTTTTAGCGTGAAAAAGTTACAAACACCCATCCATCCATCCATCCATCTAAACTTTCGCATCTGTATGATGCTCAGGGTTGGAAAAACACAATAGTAATTTGTACTACACTACTACGAAACTAATGATATTATTTTCTTAACTGAATTTAGTCAGATAATAGCAATCGTTCTTTAAAATACCTGCTGTACTTTTAGGTATCTACCTTACTTACCTACTGCAATGGCTATGTCAAAATTCGTTACTTATAGGCGTAAATAACGGGTTTTGACAATAGCTGCCAAATCCCTCAACCCTATGACGGGGTTTGATGGGGGCCCCATGAATGAACATTCGTGTGTGGCAACTATGACGTCATGAGGCTAATCCCTGCCATTGTATGGGTAGCTTCTATGGGTTACAAAAGAGCCGGTATAAAATAACTGTATGAACTGATAGAGTTGTAAAATACGGGTGGTCAAAGTTCGCAGTCTTGGGATTTAACTGGCTACAAAATTTGCTGAAAAACAAAAAATATATACATAATTACCATTCTGATATCTGTTCAATGATACTACCTATTGCATAATTAAGTGATACATTAAACAATTAAGAAGATTATTTTGAGAACCGCGCGGTAAAAATACCGCCATATCGCTAGAAGTACTTCATAATATATAAAAATAATGGAAATATCTTTACTAGTGGAATATGTTACAAATCACCATTAAAAATTCTAAGCAAGTTTCAAGCCGGCGGCGGCGTGGCGTAAATACAGACCGGCAAGTAAAAACAAAGTGGCGATGGCGGCTAGAAAAAAAACTCTACCTGCACGCGTATTCCCAGAATGTGAAATTGTAAAGACAAACATTCGCCGTTTGCTCTGAACGCACCTTTATCACAGATTACCCATAGTTGTAGACGGTTAACATCACTGACAGCTACTGGACAATACAGTTGGTTCGTAATAAATAAAGGATAATACTCCATGAATTAAATAGATAAATAATTATATTTAATCCACACAGCATCATATAGCACCAAGCTCAGCAAAGCTTTTGTTATGGATACTAGATGACTGATTATACATAATAGAATATATTACATAGACAGTTTTTTTACTATACCTACATCGAAAGTACCCAGAACACCCGGAAAAAATATTTGCAGATTCTACCATCATTCGTCCCTAGGACGGAATCGATCCCGGAACCTCCTGCGTCGCAGGTAGACTTTTGCCCGACGCGCCACATCGGTCGTCGTAGAAAACCTTCGGTTGTAAATAAGAAGCAAACCTTTTTTTTAAATAAATCTACGACCTTCGTTTAACCATAATCTCACCTGGTGGAAAGTGACGACGTATCAAGAAGGCCCTAAGACACTAATCCATTTATCTATTTAGGAGACCCAGGTTGTAATTGGCTGAAAGCTGGAAAAGCAGGCAGCTTAATTTAATTTGTGAGAGCTTGTGCTCATCAACAACCCAGAAAAAGTAAAAAAAGCTCTACCAAACTTTAAAATAAACAATTAAAATTTTCGGAATCAAAATGTTAATATTTTAATTTAACAGAAATAGTGATTTTAAAAAAAGTAGTAGACTTATTCCCGTGTACAATAGGTCGATAAAATTTATAGAATACCTATTCATATTTTGTAAGTAATTTTTAATTTAATCTACTATCAAAGTTACTGCTTTGCCTTTTTCAGATTTCATAATTAATTTCATTCGTCACTAGTTTATCTTTCCTAATTTCAAGCCTATTATAATTTCCTAATTTTCCCATTCTGCAAAAACAGCGTCAATTAATCGCTGTTTTTACAGAATGGGGCCATTATTTTACAACAACTTTTTCCTAGATGCAAGCATAGTGGCGAAGCCTTCAAACGCCTTTATGTTCACTTGTATTCCGTTTACCACTTTAAATTGCTGCCTAGTTAGTCTACAATGTATTAGAATGATTTGACTAAACTCAATTGTTACTTAGTAAGCTTACGTGTTTGTACATTCTTGTGTTTTTAGACAATAGGGAAACGACGAAGACGGTACATAATGGGTACCTATTGACGTAGTGAGTGTTTTATAGCTCTGGGATAGGTACACACTATTTACAATGACTTCCGAATACCTGAAACTGAACTGTTAGCAAACAACATAAATATAAGTAAATACTCGTAAGTGTCATCTCACATATGTATGTAGATTTTTTCATCAAAGGTTAGGTAAATGCCAAAGTGTGTCCTTCTGAGACAATACCATCGTTATGGCGAAGCGATTAATTTAGTGGAATAAGGGCGAAGTTCCTATTCCAATCCAGGAATGTCTGTTGTTCGTCAACTCTTAAGTTGGATTGTAAGTTTAATTATACTATGAAATTATTCATTTATTATAATAAAATGATTACTGTGACATCTGTACTGTTTTCAAAATGTACAAAACTACCTGCAGACTGTTGCAAACAATCTAAAGCTGAACTGCGTCCTCGAAACGCTGCTGTCTGCATTGCCCCGCTGGGCTGTAGATATGGCAATGCAATGCTGATGGCTGGGCAAGACACTCACCGGCTCTCGGGTCACGAGTCTCTTCGACCAGATGCTCTGATAGAATTTGATAACCCAGAAAGCCTCAGTACCCCACGGAACTAAGGACTCCAAGGAGAGGAGTGTTTATTCTGGACAGCCAGAATAAGCTGTTTCGAGAACTCCACGTTAAAAATAAATAGTACTAGATATTTCACACATACACAAATAAATAAATGAATAATAATAGATATTTTACATCGTATTTCGGTCTTACTTTTTAATTATTAAGGCCCAAAAGAGAATGAACCTCATAAAGTAAACACTATCAACTAGCACTTAGATTCGTACCTTCCTAAGTATTTCTATAAACAACAAGTGTTTTGGCTTTTAAGTTTTTATAAAGAACAGGAAACGGAAGTGAAACTCAAGTGTCTTTGTTATAAGCAAGTGAAATCAAACATGTCAATAGATGTGGGTAACGAGCCTAATGTCTACTTGAGCCACTTTTATGTTACCTGCTATGCAATATAGTACGAGTATGTGTCCTAAGAACTGAGAAAAACAAAAATTTTATTTTTGGGAAGCAAGAGTAGTTTCCGAGATATGACAGTTTAACTTGTATGTGTATGTGTGTACAGTTTTTTGACAGTAAGTGTCAATTTGACTTTTTTTTTAAATCATGTCAAAAAACAAACGCTAAATAAACCATTTTTTTATTGAGTTTATCTACGGCGAGGAAAGCAAGGTTCTGCTATATGTAGTTTAAGTAACGAGGACGAAAGGACTATCCCACTTTTTCTCTTAATTAAAATGATGTCTCCTATCTATCCATCTACAGGTGGTAGTATTTTTAATAGTACAGGACGAACAGAAACTGGTCTCCCTCGTGGTCCTACTAGTTGGACAAAATAGTGGGACCAAGAGAAAACTGCCAACCTTTCAGGATCGGCTTAGAATATGCAGCACCCCATCTCTTCCCGCGGGTGTCGTAAGGGATATCCACTGGGGGGCGCAGCGCATACTGCAGAACAACTAATGAACTACGATCCCCAACCCGCGTTCCCAGCGTGGGGGCAAGGAATTATGAGCATACTCCCATATTATAAAAACGCTAATAAAGGGAAGGCCTGCATCCAGCAGATGACCTGTAGAGGAGATGATGAGATGAATCTTTCACGGGAATCATCGAGTTAGAATAATATTCTAACTCGATGACGGGAATGTAAAGTTTTATAATGATAATTTTTATTGCATACCCACTACTCATACTTGCATACTCCCATACTGACGACCGATGTGGCGCGGTGGGCGAAGGTCCGCCTGCGACACAGGAGGTTGTGGGTTCGATTCCCGCCTCGGAACAATTGTGTGCATGATCTGCAGATATTTATTCCGGGTGTTCTGGTCGTTTTCTATGTATAATAAAAAATATCTATCTATGTAATTTATTGTATTATGTATATCAGTTATCTGGTACCCATAACACAAGCTTCTGCTTACCATGGGGCTAGATAATGCTGTGTGAATTGTCCAGCATTATTTATTTATGTTTAAGCTATAGATGAGATGATGAGATGAATCTTTCATGGGAATGTAAAGTTTTATAATGATAATTTTTATTGCATACTACTCATACTTGCATACTACTACAGTTAACTCTGCCCAAGTAAAGCTTTTATTGACCATGAAAATAGAAAAATACTTATTTTTACCTTAAATACAATGAAGTTCATACAAAGCTCCACTAGTACTCTCTTATTAATTTTATCTTATCCACTACACACATTTATACATACGTATTACATAATTTATTTATCCACTAATATTCAAGATCTTGAGTCATCTTTAGCCTGTCATTTACGTAGAAATAGGTACGTACCTAGATAATATAACAAAAGATTTACGTCCCGCTTGTAAATCGTCATAAAATCGTTGCGAAAACGATGCTTTCCATGAATATCTATCTGTGTTTCCTAGTCCCACAGTCTTAATAAAGCAGCTCGTTAACTCGAGACACTCGTTAAACTAACTGGAAATAAGCATTTCGATATTCTACCAACCTTGACAGATTTGACATGCGTACCTCCATGTGTGGTTTATTTCATTAGAAGCGATTAATTTTGTGGTACTCTGTGTTGCAAAAAGCAAAAAAGTCTCGACTCAGCATATAATAGGAACTACACTTTTTTGAAAAAGGTGGGATAACCATCTCCTAGACAGGTAGTGACGGGGCAACAAGGACACAACTGCTGACAAGCTTAATAAATGGACGGATGATGATGTAAATCCGTTTAAGCAGCATTACTATAATAAATAAATAAATAAATAATGCTGGACAATTCACACAGCATTATCGAGCCCCATGGTAAACAGAGCTTGTGTTATGGGTACTTGATAATTGATATACATAATACAATACATTACATAGATAGATATTTTTTTTAATTCATATATAGAAAACTACCAGAACACCCAGAACAAATATCTGAAGATCGTACACACAATTGTTCCGAGGCGGGAATCGAACCCGCAACCTCCTGCGTCGCAAGCGGACCTTCGCCCACCGCGCCACATCGGTCGTCATTAACTACTATATATTTAGTATATACAGTAGGATGCTAGGATCCATACGAAGCTGTCATGTCGTAAATGATGTTCAAACAGAAGAAAAACTAAAGAAAAAAAATTCGGATTTCATAACATATGTATTGTAGAATTTTTTTTTTGGAAGTTTTTATCTTGTCTAAGCTGTCAACTAGGATCATACACTAGGACAGGAAAAACAGCTGTTTTCAGATAAGCTATGCGATTACATTCCATAAACACCGCCTACGTTACACGGGCCTAACTATCAAGTCATTGAACGTGATCGACCGTGTGAGAAAAAGCTTAATCAATCAGTAGCAAAGTATTTATGGCTGAAAGAAAACTGTTGGAAAGGTGCTATTCTCATAGTTCCGATAGACTACGTAGGTTTGTTTTACTGCTTAGAATATTGAAAAAGGTTTAAATAATGACATTGATGGACTTATAGTCGAGAAAGTGACTTTATTACAATGATTTTTTCGAAAGGTCCGAACAATAAGAAAGAAAAATATTCTCAAAAGGATGGGAAGAAATATTTCTTACTAGTGATGATTGATTCTGTTCAGTTCAGATGACGACGCTGTGGCGCGGTAGGCGAAGGTCCGCCTGCAACGCGCAGAAGGTTGCGGGTTCGATTCCCGCCTCGGGATAATTGTGTGTACGATCCGCAGACATTTGTTCCGAGTTTTCTGGTCGTTACTTGTGAATGATAAAAAATATCTGTCTATGTAATGTATTGTATTATGTATATCAGTTATCTAGTAGGTACACATGCTTAGCTTAGAGGTAGAATGCTATGTGAATTATCCAGCATTATTTATTTACTTATTTGACTGGCATAAAGTTTACCCGGTTAAGCGCTAAACCGGGATCAACTTGTCAAATAATATAAAAAATATGTATCGAAACCCAGTTTTTTCTTAAAAAGAACCATTTTTACAAAGGGTTAGTACAAACAAGCTTTCAGTAAGACTTGTTCCTCACATTCAATTAAAACTATAAAACCCAGTAATGGGACGTACAAGATGATGGACTGCCCAGACAACGGACGAGCCGCAGTGAGTACTCGTACAACAGCCAGATATGGGCAATAAAGCCTGCACACATGACAATTACATGAGGAATAAACTGAAAACGTTGCAGGGCATGTAGGAATACCGTCTTTTCCTAAAGTTTCGGAAAAGCTCTACGAATGAGAAAGAAAATTTGCTTAGACAATAATATGGTTTAATCCTGGCAGCACTATACGAGAACTTAGATAAAATATAGGTAGATAGGATTCGTTGGGTTTTTGTATACCTACCTATTCATTAACTGACATTCAAGAGCCGAATTGGGAACCTCCACCTCGTGTTTTTATCGGTTAAATACGATAGCAATCGATAGTCAGCTTACCGATTTCCAGATCATATATTAGAATAGAAATGAAAATATTTATATTCGTTTGAAATTATCAAACCATAGATACAAAGAAAGTACTTACCTACTAATATTATCTGCGTTATTCTATAATTGATATTCTTAGTTTCTTAAACTTTTAGCTATCTAACTAGGTATTGATAGGTTAGCAAGGTAGGGCTCATAGAACTATCTGCGACATCCGCGCCTCCCGAAAAGCTCACGACATGAGTAACGAGGCGGGATCGTCGCTGCAATTTGAGGTTCCGCCGCTGTTTGCTCCGTGCCAAAATTGCAGACTTTCCGCCTTGCTAGCTCCGCTCTTTGGAAGGTACTGTGCGTATAGAAGTGAATCTCCTTCGGTATTTTATTCTAAGGTCCCATACTGGTCACTAACACGTAGACTGCCCAAGACCGCTATTTATGTAACTTTGTCGAGTTACGATAAAAATTGCTAATAGTGCTCGCATTTTAACAATATTCAATAAATAGAATCGCGCTACGAGTGCAGTTAGAGAGTGTTTTTGTCTTGTGTGTTTGCGTTTTACTAACTCAAACAGCATTATTTAGTCTAGCCCCACCCTAAGCACAGCCTGCGTTAAGAGTACCAGATAACTTAGATATATAAGTACATAGGTACATAATACATGACATAGATAGATATATTTTTATTATACATAGAAAACGACAAGAACACCCGAAACAAATATCTGTAGATGGTACAAAACATTTGTCCCGAGGTGGGAATTGAACCCTCGTGCGTCGCAGGCGGACCTTAGCCCACCGCGCCACAGAGGTATAGCGCTGTTGAAAAAGTTGTTTAGACTGTTGAAAAAGTTGTTTAGTCAAAAAATTTCGCTTCTATAATAAGTTTACCATGCCATATTACGACTGCTGTAACTTAATCTCGGATTGAGTGCAGTTCTTTCATTTACATGTGCTGAAGGCAGAACGCAGTGCGACTCGAGGACTCACTTCTTACAGCATTTTCACATTTTCTTAAGAATTGGAGCACAGATTGTTGAGAGTTTTCCAAAAGTAAGCACAGGTACTTTAGGGACAAGGCACAACCCAGTTTAGTTTGCTAATTTATTATGTCTCTATCTTGCGTTTATTTAGTTACTCGTAGATGTTTTAATTGTTGACTAACTTCAAAGGTAGAAAAAAGTCATTGCTTGTTTGAGAGTTAGCAATAAATTCGATGAAAGATATTTTTATTGGGATATAAAATTTAAATGATGGATTTTTTATTTATGGATTTATGACACAAAAAATCAAACATATTTGGTCTTAGAATAAAAGACCATATCTGTCGCTAAAAAGCTATCTCTTCCAGGCAACTATAACCATTTAAAAGTTCATGGTCACAAGTCAAATGGCATTTATCCAAACATTTACATCTAGCCCATTAAGTATTGTAACTCTGAATTTGAAACCATTTAAATCGGAAAACGTTTTTATTATCCAACGTGAACCAGTTCTTCGAATAATATGGAGCAGTTCCAAAGAGCCAATACTCGTATTGGCTCTACTAGTACCCATATTCTCGTATATTTCATGATTACATTATTGGCCATATTTTCAGAGCTTTACTTTAAGTTCTCATTGTACCTTCTCATACAAGTTACCACGGAATAGTGTAGTTAGCCGAAAGGTAGGTGCCCTTTGACCTTCGGTTCTTGGCTGACTCACAGACATTATCACTGTGCCCTCTCGTGCCTTGTCACAATCAGTGACCACGCCATCGGCTTTTGTACTAAACTGCCATCATCCAATTCGGCTCAGATCAGAAGTCCATTCAGATGTAAGTATTTGAATCTATTATTCATTCTACGAGTATTTTTTCCGCCTATTGGCTGCATTTTCATTAAGTATGAAAAACAAAACTGAACTCGAGGGAGGTTTGTTTCTACAAAGTGCGACCTATCGATACGAACAAATTTAGTTGGTTGGGACGGAGGTTGAAGAATGGAATCACCTCTGCCTTGCGAGAAGGGTACGTTAACATACCCACGTTAAACCACACCAGGCAAGTGGGAACTCCTTGACAAGCGAGCTATCAATCACATTAAAACTGCCACAGGGTTTCACTCCATAGTACGAGATGCTGCGAACAGGCGTCTGTGATATACCGCCACCAGGAACGTTCTAAGGATTGGACGTGGATGGTCCTGGCTTGGATATAAAATCTTTAGATAGATATAAATATTTATTTATTGTAACAAATTTGTTACAGTTTGTTCATAGCATCTTAAATCCTAACATAGGTTTATCTAGACACCAGAGTTCTGAAAACTAAGGTTAGAATTTATAATGATTGTGATATAAGGGTTAATTGATGGGATATTATAGGTTTTTGAGGAGGATTTCATGGAATACATATTTTTCAGGATGGAAATAGCCGGATGGGATATACATATAAATAACAGGCAGGACAGACGATTAAAAAAAGCCTGTAAAAACCATTTGTAGCATATATATTGTAGTATATAACGTAAAGATAAGGAGATAATGATTTAATGAACCCCTATCAATTTGTGCTCACAATAGTTCTCGCTCAATGGACAGTGGACTACGATGTGCTAGACTGCGGGCAGATGCTGGATGCGGCATGCTCAATGGGCGAGCGTTGTTGCGCTCATTGGAGGAAGCATACATATATCCAGCCAGTAGAGGTATCACGGTGTAGGTATTTTATTATTTTTATTGGCTTATTTCGTCACAATGGAGAAACAAACGTAAATACCACTTTCATTACTGACGCACATGTTCATTTGACGACCTCGTGGCGCTGTGGGCGAAGGTGCGCCAGCGACGCAGAAGGAACAAATGTGCGTACGATCTTTAGATATTTTTAGGGTGTTCTAGTTGTTTTCTATACATAATAAAATACATTATCTATGTAATGTATTGTATTTAAGTATATCAGTTATCTGGTACCTATAACACAAGCTCTGCTTAGCTTGGGGCTAGAAAATGTAAATAGTCCAGCATTATTTATTTTATGTTCAGGTGGAGCATCTTGTCCCTGCGAAGCCAGGCTAGGCAGTGGGCAGTTTACCTCAAAGAGAAAATGGTTTAATGAAGAAAACTTACATTCCTTAATACATCCCTGGTCCATCCGCGTGTGATATTCCGCCTCCAATTCGCGCAGATCGTAAACTGCGGTTGCGCACAGGCATCGCACGGAGCGCTTTGATTTGAAAACACCGCAATACGACGCTTCCCTCAATAGCTGTTCAATACTTCGGTGATTTGATCTCAATTTATTTACAGTTAGGTACATTATGACAATAAAGAAAGTACCTTGATACCTACGTTAATCCTGCAAGGGGAATCAGCACCGAACTGCGATCGCTAAGCCTGCCAAGTCGCCTGCTTAGCATGGCGATTTGGTGGATGGCTCCATAAATACGACCTCTAAGGGAGGCCTGTTTCCAGTAGTGGACGTCTTTCGTCAGAGATTCACTCAAGATAGTACGTAGGTTAGGTACCTTCTATTCTAAAGCAGAGAATATACCTCTATAATAATACTAATGCTCCCTTTATATTTTGTATGTTTTTGTGGCCGGATCTTCATCATCATCATCAGCCTATATTTGTCCACTGCTGGACATAGGCCTCCCCCAATGAGCGCCATAGCGCCCTGTCTTCGGCTTAACGCATCTACCTGCAGTCTTTCGCAGGTCGTCATCCCACCTGGTCGGAGGGCTGGATTATACTGTGTGACCAACATTGTTCAACATTATTTCTTCTCCTTCTATCGGACATTACGTAGGTAGGCCTAACGTGAACTAGATACTCACGACTTAGGTTCCTCAGTTTCAAAGTCCCAATTTACATGGTCACTAGCCACCACCGAAAAACACAGCATTAGGGGCTGTTCGCCTGCGGGCCACCCGAAACCTATAATTAGATATTAATGTTTCCTATCACGCCAGCCACACTCATGCGGAACGCGGATTGGCTTGAGCAATTATAAGTTGCAGGTGGCCCGCACGCAGGCCAGATCCGCGCACGTACCTAGACGTAAATCCGCATGACAGAATTTTCCGATTGGTGGCGAATTTGTCAGAGTTGTAGGTACTCTATTTAATTTAAGAAATCGACTTTTAAAAATTGATGGTTTCAATTTTAAGTTAGACCAAAGTAATAGATATTTTAAGCTAGCTTTGCAAAATAATACAATAACATTATTCGTCACTAATCACTTCTGTTACAATAATACATCCATAACATAAGCACTACCCATGTTTTACGATATTTAAAATAATAAATGACAAAGATCCGCTAACATAACTAGATTGTACCGTTGAGCGATAGCGAGTGACGTCATGCACCGACTGCAAGCCTTTCATTTGCAAGTAGAGTCATATGGCTCGTTGGTCTAGGGGTATGATTCTCGCTTTGGGTGCGAGAGGTCCCGGGTTCAAATCCCGGACGAGCCCAACATTTATTTTTGATTGAAAATCGTTTTTATCATGGACAATTACGTAACCAATATTATTCAGCTCCATGTTAGCTTAGCGTTATCATAATAAATTGTGTAGCACCCATAAATCCAGTTTACAGAAGTTATGTTATTAAAGTAAGATCTACAAAAATACTGTAGTCAAGATGAAATTTAGCGGATATGTAGGTATAACATAATTCGACTTGAAATAGTCGCTTTCCATCGTTCTAACCAAATGGTAGAATACAGACAATTGTTCAGTTTCCTAGAGCATTTCCAAATAAAAAGTTAAGTTGATACATTCTTGCGCTAAGCCTGCGAATTGCGATAGCGATTTATTCTTTTTAGATTTATTTCGCCTGCGACGCAGGAGGTTGCGGGTTCGATTCCCGCATCGGAACAATTGTATGTACGATCTGCAGATATTTGTTCCGGGTGTTCTGGTCGTTTTCTATGTATAATAAAAAATATCTATCTGTGTAATGTATTGTATTATGTATATCAGTCATCTAGTACCCATAACACAAGCTCTGCTTAGCTTGGGGCTAGAATGATGCTGTGTGAATTGTCCAGCATTATTTATTATTATTATTTTGTTTCAGATTTTTTGTCTGCTCGACGTAGAGTCGGGAAATAACTAATAGACACGGGCCTAAGCCAAGTGTATATTAGTGGGGTTGATTTGATTTCGGGCACTAGAGGTTAATTGGTTTGTTAAATGCTCTGTTTGCAAGAACTTTCGGACAATCCGACAAGTGTTCAGAACAGCGGCTTTTTGGAGCAATATATATGTATTTTTGGGTAAATCTAATGACGCCAGTGATGTAGAAAGCTGTTTAGGGATTACTCCTGTAGATGAAAGTACGATTGGGATGATAGACACCTTCTCAAGCCTCCACATTCTAGTGATTTCATTTTGTAGTTCGACATATTTAGAAAGTTTCTCAGCTATTGTGTTTTGGAGGTTATGCGTGTTAGGGACGGCGATGTCTATCAGTAGCGCAGATTTATTAATTTTATCAAGAAGTGTTATGTCAGGTCTATTGTAATGAGTAGTTTTGTCGGTTAGAATAGCTCTATCATAATAAAGTTTATGGGAGGAGTTTTCCATCACGGTATCTGGAATATATTTATAGTACGGAGTTGGCTTAGGCGACTGTTCAATAAGATGGTATTTGCTAGCTAGTCTTTGGTGGATAATGTTAGCAACCTGGTCGTGTCTATATTTATAATCCGTTTGAGCAATTGATTTACAAGCTCCCGTTATGTGCTGGATTGTTTCCGGTGAACTATTGCAACGTCTACATGAATCAGAGCCCATATTTTGAACTTTCATAATATGTTTTTTGTAATTCCGGGTTTCTATGACTTGGTCTTGAATGGCTATCATGAACCCTTCCGTCTCGGGGAAGAGTTCTCCTCGATTGAGCCATTCGTTCGACGCCTGCATGTCGACGGTGGGTTGGCTCAGATCGTGGCGATGTCTTCCGTGAAGAGACTTCCGGGTCCATTCGGATATTAAAGTCGGCCTATCAGTCAGTTTTTCATTTTTCTGTTGGTTACGGTCTTTGAGGTTAAGCGGTGTAAACTTTCGATCATGTGAAGCTATTGCCTTATGGAGACTCGATGTATCAGATTTATGGTAGAAATATGTCCTTAAAGTTGTTATTTGTCTGTTATGTAGGTTAACTATGTCTATAATTCCCCTGCCGCCTTCTGATCGAGGTAGGACTTGCCTCTGGATGCAAGCTCGCGGGTGGTGCTTGCGGTTTCGCGTCATGGTCACGTTTATGAGACGCTGTAGGCTTTTAAGTTCCGTCTTTGTCCAGTAAATTACACCGAAAGAATAGGTTAAGATTGGAATTGCATAGGAGTTTATTGCTTTTGTAGTGTTCTTTGAATTAAGCTGTGATTTAAGTATTGAGTTAAGTCTATGTTTAAAATTTTGAGTGAGTTTCGTTTTTATTTCTTTGCTATGAATCTGTCGGGATTGATGGTATCCTAGGTACTTGTACGTTTCATTTTCATTAAGGGCTTCTATTACTTCACCGGATTGTGTCTGATACTCGTGCATATGGCAATGGCCCGATTTATAAGAATTTATTTTGCACTTATCGATTCCAAAGTTCATACCTATATCGTTAGAAAATTGCTCAGTAGCAGTAATTAGCAATTCTAGGTCATCTTGATTGGAAGCATAGATTTTGATATCATCCATATACAGAAGATGGTTAAGTTTTATATCTGCGTTGTCTGCCTGTCCGTCAGTGGTGTTTCCGAGTGTATATCCTAGATTCATTGTGTTCAGTGTGTTGGATAGGGGGTTTAAAGCTAAGCAGAACCATAATGGGCTCAGCGCGTCTCCTTGGAATATGCCTCGATTAATCCTTACTGGCGTTGTTTGGATTGCCCCGCTGGAAGTCGTTGCGTGAAGTTGGGTCGTCCATTTGGACATCGCACTACCTAAGAAAGAGACAACCTGTGGATGAACTCTGTATATTTCTAGGATTTTAAGGAGCCAAGAATGAGGGACCGAGTCAAAGGCTTTTTGGTAGTCGATGTAAATGCTGTAGAGATCTTGTTTGGTTCTTTGCGTTTGCTGTAAAACAACAGAGTCTATGACAAGCTGTTCTTTACAGCCTTGACTGAACTTTCTACAGCCTTTTTGCTGTTCTGCCAGGATCGAATGATGATCAATGTGCCTATAGATGAGTTGGGATAAGCAAGCTGTTATAATTTTGTAAAGTGTTTGAAGGCATGTAATGGGTCTATATTTCGCAGGGTTTGAGGAGTCATTATTATCTTTTGGTATCATATAAGTTATTCCCGCTGTAATATAGTCTGGCATAGAGTAAGGATTTTTAATAAAGTAGTTTAAATGATTGTACAGATATGGGTGGATGTGTGTAAATTTTTTGTACCAAAAGCTATGAAGATGATCAGACCCGGGTGTTTTCCAGTTATGCGTCCTCCTCAAAACATTGTGAAATACATCTATAGGGATATGTTCGTACTCCATAAACGTTAGTAGTGAGTATCTTGCGCGTTCGTTCTGCATCCAATCAGCTTCATCTTTGAATTCTCCTGGGTTTTCCCACAAGTGAGCCCAGAACTGTCGCAGTTCAACGGGGTCTAGTACATCGTGAGTAGGATTCGCGGTAGATGGGGCTGAGTGGTTATTTGTAGAGCTTGAAAGAGCTTGATAAAATTTTCTTTCATTATTGCAGAACTGGTTGTTCTGAGATTTACGAAAGCTACAGGTCTTGTATCTTCTGAGGCGGCTGCTAACTACAATAAGTTTCTGCTTTAGAGTGTCCAAATAGTGAGTCAGATGGGTGTTCGGCTCCTCATGTGTAGTATGGGTCCTATATTGTTCCATTATTTTATCCACGTGCTTTGTAAGTACTCTATTTCTATCGCCGTTAATATATTGCGTTAATCGCCCTATCTTTTTTCGCAGGTCTTCTACCTTCCGATCGAGGCGTTTTTGCCAGTTGGGGACAAAATCACGTTTAGCCTGGTTAGTTACTTGTTCAGGGGGTGGTATATTAAGTCTCGAGCCGTTAATTTTAGCCGCAGTCCACGCCGCACAGTAAATGGCAGTCTGAAGGGTTTTGAAGTCTGTGTCGATATTAACGATTTCAGGGAGTATTGTTGTGTTAACATAGCTAACAAGTTTTGCAAAATTTCGGGAGGTCTTCTGTTTTGGGATAAAGGGTCGATCTGTAGGGGATGTGTTTGAGAAATATTGTAGAGCTGTCGTAAACGTACTATCTACTTCTGGGTTCCTACCTGTGTCGCCTACAGTATCAGCATTCAGTGGCTGTGGCAGTATTGGGAGTGTGTTGCTTTCATCAAGAGTACTTGTGTCATTATTTTCTACTGCGTCATACCAATTTGTCGTATTCGGGTCTTCTTGTGTCTGAGTGTTTTCATTAATGCCTAACTCGTCAGCAATTTCTTGGCGTATTAGGTTAAGTCGAGCATCATCAATATACTTATTGGAAAAGATGGCTCTTCTCTGGTCTGCAATACGTTGCTCACCCAAATGGGACAGCTGAGGAAAATCCGTTATAAAATGTTGGTGTAGGAGTTTCCGATACGATGTTTTATTTGTTTCTAAATTGGTTATTTTATAGTAAGCCCTAATAATAGCTTCGTTGTGCTCTGAAGTCCAGTGCATTCGTTGAGAGGCGTTTGTCGTTTGTGTTGTGGTAAGATGTGTTTGTCCTTCAGGTGTCCGTAAGTAGAGCTCTACTTCTGTTGTTATATTACTCACAACGGTTTTACTAAGCAAGTTATTACGAATTATTGCTCTTCGTTGGTCGCCTAACCTTTGCTTTGTAACGTGCATTTCTGGGAACTTTTCAACGAATCTCTTGTGAAGATTTGTCAGGTATACTCTAGTGCTAGTTTCGAGATTTGTAATTATCAGATAGGTACGCAGGATAAAGATATTCATCTCTTCCGTCCACTTTTTTCGCGTATGAGATATAGCCTTGGCGGGTACAGGGTTATCGACTGATGTCGTTTGTACAACGTCCTCGGCCAGTGAGATTGATGTATGATAAGAAATAGGTGAAGATCGAGGGTCAAGATAAGGAGGAGGAGAAGAAGAAATGGAAGAAAAAAGAGATTTAGGTGAGGAGGTATTGGATCGGGCTTCGTGATCCTCTTCAATCCGATCAGTTTGGCTATGGCTTCGTTCCTCAATCGAGGCCATTCGCATTACTCCCACGTCAGCTGCACTCGTGCTGCTGAGACGTCGTGTGCCGGTTCGGGATGTGCTCCGGCTTGAAATTCTCCGCGGTCGTAGGTTGTACCTCCTGTTGGACTCGCTTTGTTCGGGTTCCCCGGCAGAGGGCCGCCCATTACCCTCGCCACCGATGGCTTGCATGCTGTGACGTCCAGCATCGGCTCCAGACGTGCCCCGGCGATCGCCCCCGGGAAGCGACCATATACGTTTACTTTTACTACTGTTCTCCATCATGACGGGTTTGCCAGGACCCTTTTAGTCAATCGCTAGGTTATTTCGTTGCGAGTGTCCGCCCCTCACGTGGCATAGATGGTCAGCACGGACGTGGGGTTGGGCTTTGAGGGGCTTATTATTATTATTATTATGCATATAAGACCGCTAGTCTATGCTCACCTTAAAGTAACCATATACTCGTAAGCATAGCATATGATTACTAAATATAGCTAAATATATGTACAGGTCTCTTCTCTATCATCATAAGACAGCTGAACAACCAAACCGGAAAACTATTCGAATGTTGTAAATATGACAGGTGCCAAAAGTTATCATCGGACACTCTCACTGCATTCCAGAATAATTAAATTATGTGACCAGTTTCATTATCAGACTTTATATCGTTTCATCGGGTTATAATAAATCGCTTCCTGTTCCACTATCGAATTATTATCAGATGAGCATGAATATAAATAAAAAGTAAGGGTGTTCGATCAGAGCTTTTGATGTCAAAATATCACTCAAACTAGCGGACCGTCCCGGCTTCGCACGGGTATTTTTTATTTTTATTATTTACCATCCATACTTACAAACTTTCGCGTTTATAATATTAAAGCAGTCCCATTTTTAGGTTTTTTAAATAACTGTATCTCTATCAAAATGTAAAAGAAGCACGAAATAAATATATTAAAAAAAATTGAACATATACTCGAAAGACTTTTGTCGAATTTTGTCGATAAAAAAATTCCGCAAAGATGAAATTTCAAATAACTTTTACTCAGAGGTTTCTTCTTTGAATCATTTCAAAGTTATATCAAAAGATAGGGTTTATGATTTCCTAAAGATCAAAATAATCAAAAAAGGCGTACAACCTAACAAAAAAGTTTCCATACAGTAAATTGTTATCAAACCTTTGTTGTCAAAAGAGCGTTGCTAGGCAACCACGTTTATTTAGAAAAAATGGCGTATTGATATGCGAGGAATTTTATAGGTACATTTTTCACACCACCCAAGGTGTGAAAAATGTAATAAAATATAATTATTGGAGTTTTAGTAAGGATCCCTTACTTTTTTGAAAATATAATATAGCCTATGTTCACCACGGATATTTAGGCTTCCTAACGGTGATAGAATTTTTCAAATCGATCCAGTAGTTTCGGAGCCTATTCGTTACAAACAAACATACCAAACAAACAAACAAAAAATCAAACCTTTCCTCTTTATAATATTAGTATAGATGAACGCGTTGATTTAAAAACTCAAATTTCCGTAAGTTACAGCTTTATTTTCACCGTAAATTGGCTTATTTTATTTATGGTTTGAATCCAGGCAAAATAGATCACCTGAGTTACAAGCCAAGCCTGAGTTAACTACTCTTAGACCAAAATCTTAGGTTCAAAATATTAGGACTGTACTCGCACTGTACATGGATAGGTAGAGGGTAAGTATTACTGGAGAATATACAGAGTGAGTTTTATTTGTTTTCAAAAACTCGAGAAAATCTATACCTACCTAATTTTTTTTTTACACTACGCTATTTTTTTTTCCAAATTGTCATTGTCATGTAATGTAATGTTGGGAGGAACGTAGACCACGTTATTCATAACATGACTTTTCGATAACAATCGGTTTCGGAATTCCCCTCAGTAGCCCTGAAAAAAATTACCTTGTATAATAATACTTATAACCAATCCTATGATTACGTTTAATATATCAATAGAAATATAATTTAATCGTCGGTTTTATAAATAGGTTATAATTAAAACATGACCCAGTCTCGATATCCACCGGCACCTATTAATTGTCTTCAGATATTTAATTTCGATACTTACTTTTCACCGATCCTGCTTATTAATCGCTTTATTGGACAAAGATGAATTGGGTTAGATACGCCACTAATTGAGCCACCGAATGAGAGAATAAATTGAAAGTCATCAAAATCATGAATGGTTTAAGATTTTGGGGTCGAGAAGTGGGGAATTCTGACTTTCTATTGAAATACATTTTAGTAGCAGCAGACAAGGAAGGGACCTCTGGGAACCGACTTCAAGAAGAACATGCTACCCAATTTTGTAGGTAGAACCTACTTCTTGTCGCTAGCTCCTACAATAATCTATATCTATTTGACAATTCTTTAAGCGCATGAGATTTCCCATTAATAGGAATAGGTAAAAGTTCGATTTAATATGGCAATGTGGCGGTAAAACTGCAAATTCAAACAATAACAGACAAAGATTCATACAATGAATCTTAAGTTTTTGAAAATTATATTGATAAATATTGGCACTGGAATACAAATAAAATTATAAGGTTGTTCTTCTCAAATGTCTCACCATCTATGACCTGCTCTTTGATACCACAGAAGCGGCACAGCCCAGAGGCGCAGACAATATCGCCCAAGATTGAATTATCGATCGGATAATAGGATCGCGAGAGTAATGCCCCTATATATTGTTCCTGCTACTTTAATTATAGGAGCTATTGAGCTAACTTGTTTATTGAAGCACGCTGCAAAGTGGTTCGGATAGCTTTGAGTTGGATAAGATTATCAGTGTGGTCTTATGTTTGTGCGGTGCGGTACAAATGGTAACTATGGTGCCGGTGATAGAGGTTCTGATACTGAACGTATATCATTTCCTCCGAGGGCTTGTCTTGTTCCTTTTAAAGGTCTAGGTACGCAACTCTAAGATAAATAAGGTCAGGTGAAGTCAGAATTAATTTTTTTACGAAATACTACGGTAAGACAAATTATATCTCTCAGCTAATCTTCCAATATGCTATAAAACCATATTATTGCACAAAAATCCGTATCGATTCCTAATAATCACAATCGAACTGACCTACAAAAAGCACCGGCGCAGATAAAATCAAAATGGCGCCCGAAGCGTCACAAACTGTCATGGTAACTAACGAGCACATTAAAATGAAACGCTTCTAAGCAATGGATATAAATTAAATAGCCATCCACGTCACTCAAAGCATTCGACCATAGGACCTCTTGACGGAAGCCAGGTAGTAAAGATCGAAACAAAAATATGAGATAACAATTAAGATGTTCCGTTTTATTGGGAGCTGACAAAGCGACGCTAATTTACGTCCTTTGAAGAGATAAAGAAGGTTCTATTGATTAGTGGATGTCAGAAACGAAACGTGAGAAATTGTACTGATTCTATTGAACTGAGAGTAGTTTTGCATTCCACTGAACATGCCTAACGATGTCTGCAAGACCCAGTACTACCTAATAACTTCTATAGGTACCTATAACAATTTTTCTCGAAAGCCTTAGCTAATTTTCCGTGAGGAAAAATGTATGACGACCGATGTGGCGCGGTGGGCGGAGGCCCGCCTGCGACGCAGGAGGTTGCGGGTTCGATTCCCGCCTCGGAACAATTGTATGTACGATCTGCAGATATTTGTTCCGGGTGTTCTGGTCGTTTTCTATGTTTAATAAAAAATATCTATCTATGTAATATATAGTATTATGTATATCAGTTATCTAGTACCCATAACACAAGCTCTGCTTACCATGGGGCTAGATAATGCTGTGTGAATTATTGTCCAGCATTATTTATTTATTAAATATATAGATTCACGCGTCATCTGAGGTAATCCATTGCAAATCATTGATTATAAATGAAAAAATATTTAGTTATTGCAATAATATGTAACTAAATATTTTTTCATAATGTATAAAAAAATTGGTAACCCAATTTTCTAATTCCGCGTAAAATGATTATATTTTACGCGGAATTAGAAAATTGGGTTACCAAAAAATATATATAGGTACTGTAGAAGAAGAAATATAATACTGTAGAAGAAAGATAGAAGTTAATAAGATTTTTGTTTCACCGCTCTCTGTATTCATTAAGCGACCGCTAGAAACGTGCTAGTAGCATTCAACGGATAGTTTAGAATTCTTAGTTGTTACAAGTACATAAACGACTCAGAGAACGCCGGAGGGCAAACAATAGACCAATAAATGCGACGCGAGAAAGCTACGAATGTATCGACAGCAAATAAATAAATACTGCGCTATGGACCACTCGATTAGTCGTGAGTACAATTTTCCGGACCATATTTTTATAAACCTGATCGGAGGCTCTCTCACAATGCCTACCAATCTGTTGGTTAGTCTCCCAGACGAGTTTCTTACAAAGCTGAACTTTATTTAAGGTTCCTGAAAAAGTAACTGAAAACACTCAAAACTGTACCTATCTACATAGTACCTAAAAGAGTAAGTAGATCAGTAACTCTTGCTTGATAGGTAATCTGGTTATTTTGGTACGCAGTACCTTCCTACCTTTGTGGAATTGCTCTGCTTACCTAATTAAATTAAAAATTAAATGCTCATCCAATTAATAAATTAACAAATTATTTTTTTCACCCTACTGGAGAAAAAGATGGTTGACAGGGACCTGCATTTTCAGTTTCATTTCCTAAGTAGGTTACAAATGTTACAAAATGTCAGCAGCCCAAATAAAATTTGCAGGAATCCGGTGGTCCGTAGAGCCAAACAATTTACGATAGCTCGAGTGGAGCGCCACGGGTACTCGCACACAAAATACGTCGGCGAACGCTGCAAAATATTGCAACTGCATATAAGTCATCTTCACATGAATTCCATTAAATTGTTATTTTGTCTCCATATCGTGGGAAGTACGATTGCTTGAATGTCCAAAATAATTGTATAGCTACAACTAGGTAAACAACGATTTCTGGGATTTGGCCTATAGATTAGAACCATGTATTTTGATTTGGTTTTACTCCAGTCAATGAGTGCTCAAAATAATGTGGTAGAAGGAAGGCGGCCTTTCCTAGCACAATCCTCGTTGACTAGACTATTTTGGTACCTAAGTGTGGCAGCCTTTTACCACAATTTAGTGTGGAAAACTACTTGCGACCAGTTTAAGCCAAATAATCGTAATACCATCACGTCGCGCTTCATTCTAAGATATATCACCGAAGAGTCGTAAAATGTCGGTACAATTATTTCAATTCTGCGGTTCGGGCATTCTTACACGGGTGATTTCGTAACTAATCTTAAGGGCATCTGCAGGTGGCATGGAAAACTTTACTGCTTAGAAAATTAACTATGGAGATGGCTTTTTTAAATAGCGGCCATGATTTTATCAAAGGTTTTCCTTGCGTTGCGCCCAAAGACATGCGCCGTATGTAAGATATCTCATCTACTACTTACTAGGTACTAACCTATTATTATGTGGAGTAGGTATAGTAGGTGTAGGTAGTCCTACACCAAAAGGTTCTTATAATAAGAAACCATCAGCGTTCTTTTATCTTCAGCTGTAGCCACTCAATTCTGCTCTCGGTCTCTTTAGTCCTCACATCGCTGACAAGCTAAGTTAAACTGTGATTCTTGATAGAACTTATATAATAATATTAGAACCTATACTCCAGCCATTCTCAATGTAACTACAATGTTTGTAAACAACTTTCGACACATAAATCCGAAATTCTCTTTTTGGTGTGGTGTTCGAAAAGTTATTGTCACCGTTATGCATTGTGGGAAATAGCACAAATTGATAAGTAGTGCAAATTCTGTCTCAAAACCGACGGCATGAATGTAATTTTTAGGTTATGTATGGCAATGTTTACATTGTTATTATTCAGTTTGGCCAGAGTATATGTATGGTTTAATTTGTGGCTTATATCATAGGTACCTAACCTACCGATTTCGTTTGTATTTGCGCTTGTGTGTCCCACCTATCTGATAATCTATTCTAAGCGCTAAACATGACTGTGAAACCTGGGGCTAAAAATAGTAAAGTGATGCATGACAAATCTGACAGAAATAGAACGTCAGTCATCACATCACCCATCTTCATCACGATAGCATCACGCACGTCTCGTGGTCCCTATTACGTGATGTCACCAATTTCACCGTAACAAGATGCGTTCACATGAATATATGAAGCTCAATAAAATTGTTTAGGATTTTTAGAAGTGCAGCAGTAAACTCCTGTGTTAATCGTGGTCATTACGAGCTTTTTCCTGCCATGCTATTAACTTGTTGCAATTCGAACCAGAGAATAGTGACTTAGTTTAGTAGCTTATAATTTAGCAAGTGTTAACTAATGATTTCTTTTTGACTTCTTCCACTAGTGAATAAACCAGATTTTCCGTACAAACGAAAGTAAATTGAAACTTTAAACTTTTAAAACTATCATAACCATAAAACAACTGCTAACGGGATACCTATCATCATCATCGGCTTATTTAAGTCCACCGCTGGACATGGGCGTCCCCAATGAGTGCCATATACGCACCGCCTTCCGCTTAACGCATTCAGCATCTGCCTGCAGTCTTCCACAGGTCGTCATCCCACCTGCGCGGAGGGCTTCTACACTACGTTTACCGAGTCGTGGACTAAACTCGGGGTACCTAGTATGATTTGATATATTGGGAAACTAAAAAAAAACACTAACATGGTAAAAACCCTGTAGTTATTTTAAGTAGAGACATTGTTCCTGTACCTAGTAAAAATTTTAGTCAACTACAAAAGACATTATATTGGTTATACATTTATTAGTTACATAGTTCATAATTTGTACTAATTAAACATTTAATTACATTTAAAAAAATCAAGTTATTCAGGCCAGTGAATATTTTAAATACGAAACTATGTATTTATTATGTTTTTTTTTGACCGTTGATATTATAGTCGTATAACAATACCTCATTTTATCGGATCTCGTCGTCTTGTACCATTCTAAATTCAATTATTATAGCTGAATTTTACATCAAAAACATGAATTATTATATACACAACTAGTTTCCGCCGACAGCTTCGCACGCGTTGTTTTCCATACGTTTATATGTTATGTCTATGATATGGGAACTTTTTATGGGATAATAAGAAGCCTATGTTACATTCCAGGCTTATAGCTACATCTATTCAAAATTTCAGCCCGATCCGTTCAGTAACGGCTTGAAGATGTAGGTAACAAATATCCACCCATCCAACCTTCGCATTTATATTATTAGTGTGACTTTGCACACCGTATTTTGACATCTCTTGACATTAGATAGATATTATGATATTGAAGGATATATGTATATTGAAGAGCTGCTGATACCGCTTAAGCGCTGGTACTTTCTCTGTTAGGGAATCAGCTCCTGCTTCGGAAACCATATCCGAGTCCTCCCTCAAAAATAGAAATAAAAATGTGTAAGAAGATAAAAATGTGTACTTGAAAAGCACTTATTTAATCAACGGATGATACATTGTTGTTGGTAGACCGTGCGCCATATTATGGCAACTTGAGCTAGATGTTGTTGAGGGTTAAAAAAACCACCATACTATTGCACTTGGTTTTACCCACTTACCCTTTGGCACAAGTTCTACTTTAAGCATGCTAACAACACGATCAGGAGACAATGTTGTAATTTTCAGGGTATTAAAAATGGCAATTTTATTGAATAAACACTTATTTCTGTGTAGTTTTGACAAATGCAGCATACTCTTGGAATGGCCATGACCAAGAGAAGTTTACAGTGAATTGGAAGAACAGAGACACCTAGTTTTTTATTTAATATTGAACTATCAGTATTAAATTTTCACTTTTCAACATTTTCTTTCATAAATAGGTGCTTTATCTACCTCATGGAAATATTGACAGTAAGGGCTAACATGATGTTATATAATCCAGTATCCAGATGAAATAAAATGAAATTGTAAGCCTTGTTTTTCGTACCAAAAAGTTACAGATCCATACAAGTCACTTCTACTACAAATTTCGGAAATAAATCGAAACATAAAAAAAATATTGAAATAGTCTAGAAGCTTTACAGGGCAAAAAGCTGTTACGTTGAAAAATCTACTACAAAAGGATAAAGCGAAATACCTTAATAAAGAACCGAATTTTCTACAGGTCACTTCTTGTTCCACTATCGTACATCGGCCTTTCATACCTCGATGAGTCCCCAAATTTTGTATTATTATTAGGTCTTGAATTGTCATTTTCTCTTGGCCTATAATTAGACCTTGGTCTATCTTCATTACGATTAACATTATAATTAGTTTGTCTTCGTGTGTCTGCACTACTTTCCCCAGAATTTCTCCAAGACACTGGTGGCATATTTGTCTTTCTATTATCGCCTTTTGATCTTGCTGAAAAATCCCTATCAGTTTGATATCTTTCTGTATAACATAAGAACAAGGCGTTACTAGTCGTTCTGTCACTGTTTCCGTTTCGTTGATTAGCAAACCTATTGCTACTGTATCTATCACTGTTGGGTCTATTTCCAAAGCTATTTTGACTATCAGTATTAGAACCATCTCTGTTTCCGAAGCGATTTCTACTATCGACGCTAGAATTACCTCTGTTTTCGAAACGATTTCTACTATCGAAGCTAGGATTATCTCTGTTTCCGAAACGATTTCTACTTTCGACGCTAGGACTATCTCTGTTTCCGAAACGATTTCTACTTTCGACGCTAGGACAATCTCTGTTTCCGAAACGATTTCTACTTTCGACGCTAGAACTACCTCTGTTTCCGAAACGATTTTTACTATCCACGCTAGGTCTTTTTTCAAAATTGTCTAGTGGTGATCTATAATTTACATCATCTCGCCTGGGTTTTACTGGTATAACTTCAGGTTCCTTACCATCCCCAATCGTATCTTCGGGCTTACCTAATATACTATTTCTGTATATATCTCTTTCCATTTTGTAGCCTCGAGCTGTTTCAAATTCTGCAACAAACGTTTCATTTTCGTAACCAAATTCATATTTTATGAACTAATAATGATGATTCTAAAACACGCATGACTTACTAGTGATAGCTTCTTCTGCAGGAATGCCCATTCTGTCACGCATGTACCGGCAGACCATATACCCAGTCCTATTCAAACCGTGTGTGCAATGGACGCCGACCAAAGATTCTGAAATAAGAAATTACATACATGATTACATCGACTAAAGAGTAAGAGGACCCGGTCTTTTAGTAACTAGAGAAGACGCTGAATCTAAAAACAAAGCACTCAAAAAGAGTGCGTCTGAAACCTAAACCGTTCTGCAAACTAAACGGCCAAAATCGATAACCACTAAAAGTAAAATGGTTCACGGAAAATAAACCAAAAAATCTCTTGTTTGCGTCTTCAAAATCGCACCGCAAACATCGGCGGGAGGTCGATGACACGGCACCCCTTCGCGAGGGGGTGGCGGGTGGTCGGTGCAACAAGGGAGAGGGGGTGGGCGGAAGTCGTGGCCGCGGTTTGACACTTCCTCAGGAAGACCTTTGAAGTAGATATATACATAGGTACTTATATAACTAGAGGAAGAAATGTTTAACAATAAATATACAAATCTACAAGATCTTTACCATGACAGTCTTTATTTTATACTAGTTTCTGCTCACGGTTTCGCACGCGTCTATGGAACCGTTTAAAGGTTATTTCTATCCGATGGGAATCTGTTGTTTTGTTGATGTTTTATGGGATAAAAAGTCACCTACTACATACGTATGATTCTGGGCCTAGATCTGTGCAGTTTCAGCCTGATCCATTCAGCTATTTTGGCGTGAAGAAGTAAGAAACATCCATCCATCCATCTAAACCTTTTTATTTATAATATTGGTGTGAATAAAATGCAAGTGCTCTTATTGGTGGAAATACACGAATTATTAATGGTATAGTGCTTAAATCATTGTAGTTCTGGCATCGATGTAGGTATTTCCAGTATTGTAGATGAGTTGCACTTTACACATAATAAAAGCCTCTATTTGCAAAGAGATATCAAATCAATTGACACACTCGCCCACATCTACACTTGAATCAAAAAACATGCACTCGAACATTTAGCACGAGACAAAAATAATAAAAAGCTCACTGACAGACACAATGACATCCAACAGTAAGGTAACTTGTGCATTAAAACATAGACACTTAGTCAAGTCATATTAGGGTTTTATTTCACCTATGAATTGGAGTTAACTAGTAATATATAATTGCAAAACATATTTTTGTGACATTTGGCCTTAAATAACTTCATCATTATCATCATCTTCAGCTTATAGCAGTCCACGCTGGACATAGGCCTCCCCAATTGACATTGGGGAGGCCTATGTCCAGCGTGGACTGCTATCTGTCTGTGGCTGTCTTCAGCTTGCCTTGAATAACTTACCAAGCAAATACGATATTTTATGAGTTTTTAGAACGGTTATAACGCCAAAATGAAGGCGTGTACGCATTTCCAGCTGGTTGAGTCTCATTATTCGTTTGTAAAATCAGGAAAAAAATACAGAGAGAATAATAAGTTCTCTAAAAAACCTAGACTAATGATGACCCCTTCCGAGGGCGTGTATGCATTTCGAGCTGGTTGAGTGTCATTATTAAATTATACAATCAAGAAAAAATATACACAGAATATAAGTTATCTAAAAAAACCTAGACTGATGATGATCACTTCCAAAATAGTTTCCCTATTCCTTAATTTCCTACTGAATGCCACCAATATCGTGGTTCGCTTAACATGCAAGATTCCCACGGGCGGCAGAGCCGTGCATTTGTTGAATTACACATGCAAATCCTTGGCAACTCGAGGCGGGACAAAAAAACAACGCATCACAATCCATCAACCGCTTGATAAACGAGAGAGGCTGCGTTTCAATTACAGAAACAAACACGTTGCAATTATAGAGGTAACGTTGGATATATTGCTGCAGTTCCTGGGATGCTTTTGTTTGTTTTATGGCGAGGTTTCGCAGAGGCATGGTAAATTAAAGATGTTTTAATGTGGAAGTCGGTCCCTTCAACTCAACCCGTGAATGTCATAAGAGTCGACTAAGGGAACCTACTAGTCTAAAGGAAGGGAAGCTTCCTTCTGTGTAAATACAGAAATATAAAAAAAGTGTATTTTTACCACATCTACTGCGATCCGCGTGTTAAACGTCGTGATCATGGCAAAACCCTTCCTAGTTAGTAGTACTGTGTGTGCTGGCTGATGACGCCCCCCGTGGTTAGTACCGATAGCATTCCTCTGTTAAAATTAAAAATATGTGCGTACCTA
The DNA here is from genome assembly GCA_947044415.1 of Eupithecia dodoneata. Lineage (NCBI taxonomy): Eukaryota > Metazoa > Arthropoda > Insecta > Lepidoptera > Geometridae > Eupithecia > Eupithecia dodoneata. The sequence goes on from OX345665.1 coordinate 8,650,944, forward strand.
CCTACCTTCGTCAAGTCTTGTGCTTTAATGTGAAAATATAAGAATTACCTACAAGACGTAAGGTGACTTATCGAGTTATGCCTTATAATCTACGGAGCTGATCTAGTTTAATCTTCCCTAAGATTTTGTCGTGCATAGGCGTACTCCAATTATTTTAATGAATAGGTAATTGAACTTAAATTAATTCAATTTGAACGTAATAAGTGCCGTGTAATAAAAATACCATGGCAAGAATGCGGTCCCATCGCTACAATTAATATGCCTAAATAGCTAATCAGTCATCTGATCATCGCTGCTGCCCACACGGCGCTTTATCAGCTAAATATGTGGTAACATTTCAAATGAAATATTATATTTTGTGACACTCTATACAGGGTTATTGGTACTTACTGACACTGCGTGAACTGTAGGTTCTGCCCATCACCACGAACACATTTGTGAAGACGCCAGGTTTAAAATGTGCAGTGTCAGTGAATTAAAAAAAACCCTGTATACATAACAAGTCTCTTTAAGCTTCAGTGTTGGTGTAATCGTCCTTAAAACAAAAGCTCCGCACACACTGTTCAAGAGAAGGTTAAGTCTTAAAGTGGATCTCTTCAGCTCAACAGTCGCCCATATTCATTTTCCTCAATACAATTCTGGAAACTCATCTGAGACCGACAAAGCAGCACCTAGGTTAGCATCTATCGCTAATAAACCGCAGTCACATGAATGTGTGTGGTAAATCTTAATAAGCCGATTACGGTGCTGGTTGAACTTGGATAGAAAACGGGTAGTCAATCTGTCTCACCGGCCGTGGCAGCGTTGTGCTTAAACGCTTTAAAAATTTAGGTCACAAAAGGTGGAATCAGGTCATGAAGTTCTTGGGAGCATTCTCTGAAATATATTCTATAAAAGATCGACAGACAAGCAACTTTGCGGCGGGGTTCGGGACTGCATCTGCATCAATCGTCATGAGTCTGAAGGCTCGTCGTTCTAGCGAGTCTATCAAGACTTTTCCACGGGTAATTCATACTTTTTCTCGTCCACTACTACAACTACGATTTGATATATGTACATATATGAGTACGCTAAACATTTATAACGTAGATATTTTATCACTACATACTATAAAACTAAGTCGTTTCCCGCTGTCTGTCTCTCCCTATGTATGCTTAGATCTTTAAAACTACGCAAAGGCATTTGATGCGGTTTTTTTTAAATAGATAGAGTGATTCAAGAAGGAGATTTATAAATCACTTGACACACTGATTTCCACGCGGGCGAAGCCGCGGGCGCATCTAGTAATATTTATATTTAAATTTATTTCCCTAGGATTTCAGCCATCAACGGTACCTGATTGAAATAGTTAATATTTTCTATGTATAGTCATGTAACCTGCTTCCTATTTCATATGCATCGGTCTATACTATACCGACACTACTGCCGAGAAGCTCGCGTAGGTGAGTATCGAACGAGCATCGACCAGAGTCGTGCACAATCGATTGTCAAGAATCGATCCGCCACCGATCTATACGACCGATGCATGTAGTGCACATTCTGACATAGACCTGTTAATAGGGAGAAAGTGAAGTGAAACTAATGCATATTACTGGCGTTCACGAGTTATCGTTTTTCGCATATCGATACGACGTCTATTCTCCTTCCTACTTGTGTTTTGTCAAGATAATAATGCCAGGTCGTATAATGTGTTTTATGGGAACACTCGCTTTGAAGTCAGGTTCACGAGGTATTTTCTTAAACGAAACTTATTTGTTGTAAATTACTTCGAGAGTGAGTGGCAAGAAATGATCAAACTAAACATAGAGTTATGTTAGCATCTATTGACGTCAAGGAAATTTCACGTTTACTGAGTTCTGCAAAATACATATGAAAAGGCATCAAACTACTTTAGTATACAAAAACGTTTTAGCGTTTATTGTACCTCGCTAAACAGTGTCAAATATTATTTTACTCTTTGTGGTTGTTGTGGCACATGTTTGCTATTTCCTGGCGCCCATTCTTGATGTTTCTTAGTCTGTGGTGGGTCCTACGATTACGCAATGTCGATATTCGGCTATGCACATCACTATTATAATTACGTAACGCCCTCTTCTGATACCTTTTGTCTGTTTGTTAAAGCCATGCGACGGTGCAGTTATTTCTTGTTTATTTTCTGTATAGGTACTTTTTTACACACAAGTTCCGCTTTCTATGCTAAGTAACTTACAAGTGGTAACACGCATTGATTCATTGTGCTGTCAGAAGAGATTTGCATGTGAATCGGAGACCACATCAATAATAGTTGCTTGATTGACATTTCAAACGACAGCGGAGGCTGGCATCGAAGTATCAGCATTATCAGTAGCTGATGTTGTTCTTTGAGCTAACATTGTCACATTTTGTGATAAGATAGAATTGAGAAGTAATGCGCCCACAGAATCCTCGCAAAGGCACGTTTTACTTTATACCTAGAAGCTAGAAAGCAAATATTTTTCACAATGTTTTTGTCTAAAATACGTGCAATAAACAATGAGGATACTCAAAAAATAACAAAAAGGATCACGTTAACAATAAACGCGTAGAAAAAAAAACAAAAGCCCCGATAATACATACTGCAAATAATAATCCTAAAAAATAAAGATTTGTATGCAAATAGAACCGAATAAATTGCACCAGTCAGTACGTGCCAAAAACAATGACTAACAGAACACAAACAAACGCTTTCACAGTTCATCGACACGTTAAAGATGAGAACAATCCGAAACTAAACGAAGATAAAGGAAAAGTGAAGACAATAATTTAGATACAACAGAAGTTGCATGCCAAACAAACTACAAACTGCGTTATCAGGGAACTGGATAAAACATATTCTCTAGCAACATTTGCGACTGTTCCTAGCTATGTAACTTTGTCTACGAGTTACGACTTTCTTGGTTGAAAGTAAGAAAATTCTTTGAAACGTGAGCAATATATCCAGCTCCCATATAAACAAACTTCCAAAGTTTCTGGCGAGCTCATTCCTCCATGACGCTAGTTCAATAATTTTAGAAATAGCTAGGAGCTAAGATCTGTCGTACGTATATCACTTATTTAACTTATGGCAGTCAAATTTATAAGAATGTATATTTGATTCTGTAAACAAACTCTTTTATTTAAAACCTCCTTATCACTCTCATCTAAATGTACATGATCTACCTAAGATTTGATGTACCAAGCTTTTCATTAGAATTATGTTTCCCTCGCGGAATAAATTGTCAGACGAGTAGATACTTTCTTTTCAATTCAATCGTATTAACCCGATTGGTTTTCGGAAAACCTCTAAATGCCTTAATTTATTGACAAATCTCTACAATTACGTAAACATTAACACAAGAACTAAAGACGATTTCATAGTATTCTGTTACACTAAATTGGATACCATTTTAAACGATAACAGTAACTTTAACAGTTGTTATATAACTTCATAAATATTCAATTGAAAAGCAAACAATTTACGATAACAAGTCATTTGATAACTTCTTATATTAACATACATAGAGATATGTAGGTAAACTGTCTGTATTATAAGTTTTTACAGTTTACATAAATTGACCAAGGGCATGAAAATAATTCAACATTATTGATGGATAGTTTATAACACATTAACGACAGATTTTATTAATACTGACAACAAAATCACGAACAGTGTTCAAGAAATTCCGTAGGTTATTTATTATTGTAAAAAACTAAATGGCAAGTCATCTGTGCAACGGTAAAATGATTCATCTATCAATCGATGGCATGCGCATGATGTGACGTGTACCGCGAGAAACGTCAAGTAAGTTTGTGTCAAACATTTATAATGGTGATAACATTTGTAAATTGATTTACACATTCGAGATATGTAGAGATGGTATAGCGAATAGCGAAAGCGAAAGCGAGCTATATAAACAATACAATGATGCGATAATTAAATGATTTAGTTAGATTCTTTAAAAAATTACCAGTAATTTAGAGAGTTGTATTATTACGGGTATTTCCTGAGTAAAATTTACATAAGAACACACAATAAATGATGTTGTCCTAAAAGAAACCCCAGCAGAACACCAAAAAATATTCACAAACAAGCCCACCAAACTTATTTGCGCAAACAACCTAAATACTTAAGCGTCTTGAAAATTGAGATCGTGGAACGAACACGCAAATCTGCAAGATAACGAATTACGACCACCCCCGTGCGCGTGCGCGCAGTAGCCGCGGCATTCCCATGCATGTCACTGTATAGGGGTGTACCTACTTACAAACATAAGAGATAATTTTACGATAATTATTAGCTCAGAAAATTATAGAGCATATTTTCTGAGCTATTGGCTCAGAAAATATGCTTAAATTATCATAAATTTTAATTAATTCGTATATTCAGGCGATTGAATAATCTTAATTCGCCTATTTGCTAATCTAATTTTATATCGCTTACATTAGAATGATGTCTTTCTGATAAGTACCTAGTTAGTTTTGCGTTAAGATTTGACAAGAATTATAATCATATCGTCGAGGGGTTGATTTATTGCTGCTAGCTGGTTTTCATCGTTCAGTTTACAAAAACAAATAATCGTCCAGTATTTTAAATAAAATTTTCTTGTCTATAGCCGTCGTAATCATTAGGGAAGGTGCCTACTTTGATAACTTTTTATTTAGATCCGACACTTGATTATGATTCAGACGACTTGTAATATTTCCGGTCACGTAATATCTCAGAACTCAAGGCTCAAGTGCTCCAGAATCTCGAATAAAATAAACAACTCCTAGTGCATCCCTATCCCCGAGCATGCGATATCTGGCGCGATATCGTGTAAATCAGGACGCGGCCGCGATTCCCGCCGCGATACAAGTGATATATGAATATCGTCGCATTACCGCTACCTCCTTGTTTGTTCCTCTGGCGCCTTATTTTCTAATCTGATTTAATATCGCTTACATTGGAATGATGTCTTTCTGATAAGTCGTTTTGTTTTTAGTTTTGTCAACAATTATTTTAATATCATCGAGGGGTTGATTTATTGCTTGCTGAGTTTTCATAGTTACAAGTCAAGTCTACTGTACCTTTTTCTACTCATTTTACTTTTCTTGCCTATTGCCATCTTAATCATTAGGTTACGAGTTTCCAAGATATCAAAATGTAATTCTAAGGCTCAGCTAATCCATTGTAACTCAATTCGCCTAAGCTTTTAGAATTCCTTATCACTGACGTTCGACACAACATACGATTTCAATTAATCGACGTCGATTTTAATGAGAATACGCGTTCAGAATTCGATGACACCCGAACTGTTTCAAACGAAATAGTTGAGCGCGTGTTGAGAGTTGACAGCGTGATTTGGGGGGAAGAGTTTTTAGAGGTCTGGTTAAAATGGTTTATTAGTAGCTTATAGCAGTCGAAACTAGTAGGTGCAGTCTAGTCAGATAATCGGCAGCCGCAGCCACACTTTTAATTACATTGACACAAATCGTGGTTATCGTTTGACTCTCACGATGCCGAACTCAATATAATGTTCATTAGGTTCATTACGATTGCGCTTGTTTGTCTCGGTTACAAAAAGTATTTTAATTTTTATTAGGGTTCCGTTGTCAAATAGAGATAAACATTCCAGACTATCACATAACTATATTTCAGTGCTCTACCATACAAAAAAAACAAAGTTGAACTTTTGGTATGTATTTTACAACTCGATGGCCAGATAAAGGAAAACTGTCCTTATTTGAGAAATACCCTTTGAAACCATATTTCCTATGTTTTAATTTGCGGGTAATTATAGACCGTCGCAAATAAAATACTGTTTAAGAAGGTCATCAAATAAAAATTTACTACAGTGTATAATTTGGACGGAACCATAACCGTGACACAACAAAACACACTTCCCAAACAAATTTGATTACGTGGACAGTTTCAATTAATTGTGGGCATACCTATGAGCCGGCGGTTTCATTGGGCATAGCCAGTTATCGGTGTCAGTAAGTAGATTGAGTGAGATGGTAGAACTAGTGAGATGTTATACCGGCTGTAAGCGCCGCTCAAAGAATGCCATCCAACAAATCCGGATTGATCTACCAGTTTAAAAACTATTTATTTTATTGTAGGCAATAGTAATTACCGTGCAGTTTATTACACTAATAGATATAAACGAGAATCACTAATTCGGTAGATAAATAATCGTTTTAGTTACGTTTTGGTAACCAGATAGTTATGTTTATTGAATCTGTCGAATTAGCATCACAACATGGTCAGTGAATATTGAATTGGATTTTTTATTCATAATCGCGTAGCTTTTTGTTTAGACTCAAATTTCAAATAGTGTAACGAATATCAACGCTACAGTTATAATTGCTGTGCTTTATCATACTAATATCCACCGGGAATTTAGAATATGAAGCATATGGTTTCAGTATGGAGCTTCAATGTATTCCGTGTAACACATGCAAACAAACCACGAATACTCGAATGAATTGCATCAGAGTTCAATTGTAGATTTTACAGCCTCGATCCGCCGTCACATGGCCATATTTATCAGAACTCTCTCACAATAGATCAGCGATTAGTGACTATAAAGACTTTTATGGCTATCTCGTAAAGCAATACAATTAGGCAACGTGCATTAACACCTAGCCTCTTCTCAGCGTTCACCCACGCAAAACTTTGCGTCTCGTGAATTTAACCTACATCAGAGTTTACAGTGCTCAGAACAAACTTTGACCACAGATCAATGAGCAGTTAATATGTGGAAAGCCCACAAAGCCGTTGATGGTCAAATAGTTAGTAAGGTTAAAGTTTACAAACAGCACACCCAATTGTAGACACTGGTTGTTTAGACATATCGAGTGTGGCTTTCGCTTGCGGTCACAACCAAGTCAGTCTTCATGTGCGGCCACTAAAGAAGAGACCGCATGAGTGGTTTAACAGCCCCATTACAATGAGAGTGGAAGGTTATTAAGAAAGAAGGTACGGATCATAACAAACAAATGAAATGCAACTAAAGATACATAGTATTATAGTGGATAATTTTCACTTCTTCATCCAACACAAAGGTTTACTTTTGGTGCGACCGATAAGCAGAACGAGTCACAAATTCACGCCTTAATATTTCTGGAAAACCGCAATATCAACAAGCAAACCCAAAAACTAATTAGACATAATTTACACTCAAATATTACTCACCAGAATTTTTCGTCAAGAACTCGTCAAGCGTATTCATAAACCTGGAAAGAAAAATACCATTATTAATATATGTAATTGCACATTGTATTCGCTGTAGACTAAAATCATTATCGTAATGGTAAGAGGCTATAAGGTACGTGAACAGATTCTACGAGATATAAGTGAGAAAAGCCGTGACGGTTGCGACGTAAGAATCGACCCCTGTAACATAGCCCGTGGATGTCGTAAGTGCCGAATAAGGGAACGGACCAGAGGAAAGGCAGCAGCTTCCTTCTGTGTTTTTTTCACTCCAAGCGTCGTGTGGTCATTATGGTAAACCAGAGGGGTCTATCATAAAATATTTCGAGGCGTTCAGCAGTGGACTTGTGTAAGGTGAAGAATATAAGTGCGAATAAAAAAGACATTTTTATACTTTAAATTCTGTGGGAAAAATAAATATGTACTTATGGTAAACCAGAGGGGTTTGTCATAAAATATTCCGAGGAGGCGTTCAGCAGTGTATGTACTTGTGTAAGGTGAAGAATATAAGTGCCAATAAAAAACACAATTTTATACTTTAAATTCTGTGGAAAAATAAAGATGTACATGCACACACTAAGAAGCGCGGTAAAAAAAAAGCTTATAGATCCGCTTCGCGTACTGCACAGACAAGCTGCTAAACAGACCCATTTCGTTTTATTTTACTTCTTACACTATAAAAACGTTGTAAACTGATACGCAGCAACAGTTATTCCGCTATAAAACATTTAATTGAATTTCAAAAAATATAGGAATCTACGGCACCCGTCGAACCGTCAAGTTGGAGATGAAATATTACCATGTATCGATCACAGCGTGTCGCCATACTTTAATCGATTTTTTTACACCTAAACCGCACGATCCGTGGGCGTGCGGTTACAAGGCATTTCTGCCGAACCCTGTCTATTTGGTGAAATATGTTTGTTTTCAATGCATTTTAATATTTGCCAAGAGGGTGCCGCCAATCCCCAAGCACATCATTGGGATGTTTTCTGAAATAACTTTCGAGGGAGGTCTTTATCTTTATTCATTACCTACCTTTAATGTTTTTATCAAAGTTTTCTTCATAAACGCCTATGAAGATAAGTTAATGGAGGGGTTGTAACGATTAGCGCTTGTCATGCAAAATTACAGCCGTTTAAGCATCGTAAATTCAGTTATTACGGCTGCCCCGGGGGACACCTACATCGGCGGCGACGCGACAAATACATCATAGCTCTATCAGATGAGTACATCCGTTTAAAGGAATGCAATAAAACTCATAAATAAAAGATGACGTATCTCAAATTCGTTACGATTCTGACCAGGATACGGATTCTGTAAACTAAGAATACCGTAAAAAATGTGTAAAAACCCGTAGCGTGATAGGTGTGAAAACAAATACATGCAACAATTAAAATAAAATGCATGAAATTTAAAGACGCGAAGTAAATTTATAATTGTCCGTGAAATTACAAATTGAATTGTGCCGGATATCTAACCAGTAGATTTAAGTATAAAAGTTAAGCTAGGTAGTATCTGCGTTCCGCTAAGCCGGCTAGATAAGTAAGGTATGAACTTGGATCGATATGATAACCGAGATAAGTCTGCCTTAAAGTCATCTCGATCATTCATACCACTTGTCGATTATTTAGTTACCTAGACATATTTGATCAAAACAAAACCAGGAACCTCGACAAGTGTTCCATGAAATATGTCGGATTGTGACTGCGTACGTTCATTAATTAATTTGTTTGTCCAATGGCGCCGCACATCCTAAGTTAGATTTGCACAGGTTAATGGGGTACACGTACGGCTTCATAGAAGTTTTGAAGCTGTTTGAACTGTTGCCTACTTGAATTCTATTGAGTATTTCTACGCAGAATTGTGTTAGAGTCAGAACTAAGTGTACAAAACATGGAGAATAATTTGAAGGACTGATATAACCAGCACCGCCCCGATTCAGTAGTAGGTATGCCTGAATGAACTGAACGCATATATCACTCGTAAAATACGAACATACCACACCATTATTACCTAGATGTTGAACATGACCAGTTGACCACTGAACCATTTAAAGAAACAAATTGAAACCGAACTTTCTAAGCATTTCCTGGGCAACGCGGACGTCATTATTTAAAATCTGTCAAAAAATTGTATTTTATTACACGGGAGGCAGATCGAACCAAACGTGAATTACATGCTTTCTTATTTAATATTAGTGGCGTCTTGCGTTTGTCGGATAATTTATATCTAGTCTTATCTGTACAGTAGATCGCTCCCGAGCTATAATCCGTATATTTTTCATGTGGCACGGTACGGCGGCGGTCCCTCTTACTAGTAAATTTATGTAACTACAAGGAGGTATCGCTGCAATTATTATTGCCCTAACAATATTCAAAGGCAGCTGGAAACCGCAAAACGGACGACATAACTCACACTTGAAAGCATAAGAGTGCTTGTAAATCGCAGCGAGATGTCATAAATAGTATTTAATCACCCGGTAAACAGGAACTGATTAACCTATAAAACCAGAAATAATAACTTAGTTAACGATAATGGCACGCGTTGAGAGCTGATAACAAAACTTTAGGCGGAAAGTGGTTTTAAATTAAAAATTCCGTAAGCTTTAAAACTTTGTAGGCTATAAAATGCCAAATTTACAAGACCAATGCGACGTTTGCTCATAAAAAATCATATAAAACTGTTTAATAATTTTATCGCAAATTGATAACGACATTTATTTTGGAAATATCCCAAACTTGTTCCTGGTTAAAATACACTTAATCGTGCACTAAGTGACTTCTTCCGATGCATAGGTGGTCTCTTGCGAGGTTAGCCCTTTAATGCTTTCTTGACAAAACCCTTGAACCTACCGTTCTCAATGATAATCAAATTTATCGCGAAATTTCAATACATTTCCTTTTAAAATAAGTGATTATTTTACAAAGACGCCCGGACGCATTGATGATTCTATAATACAAGTGACAATGGAAAAACCGATTTCATCACAAGCATCGCACAGTTTTATAATGAAGCCAACAGATTCGACAGGACCGTAGAAACATGCTTTCACGAGACCTCACATACGCGACGCCAGGGCATCCATCATGGTAGACCCGTGGTGTCGTTACGTGTCGGTACTTTAACCTGGACTATATCACTTGGAATTATCTTAGCAGAAGAAAAAGAACTCTAAATCTTCAAACTGTGGACATAATCTTGTGTACAAGCAATAGCTAGCTTGACAACAGTTTGTGACTTTTGAACGAAGTTAAGTCAAAAGTAATTTTTTTCTACGTCGACACTATTGTGTCAGCTATGGACATGTGTCGGTACAACAAGCGCCAAAGTGCCCAAGAGAGAGATAATAGGCGACATTCTGATACAACGCGAGATAAGGCGAAAGGAGGTTCCCATGCTAAGGGTGATCTACATGCACGGAAAAAACAAAGGGGCAGAGGTCAAACGCGGACAAAATACAAGAGATGCATCCGGTATTGTTAAGGAACATTTCAATCAAGGTTTCTAGAAGAATATAAAAAAAAACCTCGGATATTACTTGGATATAGCGGCACGTGTAAAGCATAGATATAATTAAGGTATATAAAATCAGAAAAGGATAATGATTGAAAGATTTATGGTTTTATCATAGTCCACGTACTTATACTCGGATCATTAATATTACATTTTATTGAACGTATTAAATGAAGATATTATTATCCTGTTTGAAGGTTCATACAGACCATCAAATGTTTTATGATTTCACACACCTTGTTACCTTGTTTATAAGACTCATTAGTATTACATTAAGCTATCATACACCCCGTACCATTAGTTTGAAACTTTCGTTTTTCAGGAAACGTCGTAAATCTTTAGATATATTAAAGGCCGCTATCTTAAATATATCCAAAGGTTTACGCCGTTACTTGTATGAGCCAATTTTTATCCCTATGTGTTACTCTATTTTATGCGCATTCGCATTGCGCTTGCATATCTCGTTTGATGCAGCTTTACGGTGTGTGAACAGATTGATGAGTAGCATTATGCCTTCAGGGAAGAAACCGTTGCACATTTACTGTCATTGGTTGTCTGAAAGATGGCTTAATAAAGTATTTCGCTTGTAGGTGGAGCCATTTATGCACCAATTACTGTCCATCCAGCAAGACTTATTTAACACTTCTGTTTTTGCATAATGTAGGTATTTTACTAGCAGTTCATTGACGGTATCAATGCGGTATTAAAATACTCGTCTGCATAGTTCTTAGCTATATTTTGAAGGCCCCAGAATTAACGAAAACAGTGAAAAGCCACGACCAAACACTTATTGACAATAGAATTACAAGTTGGTGTTTTTTTTACGTTATAAATACGTTACTTTACAACTTTTAAAATTAATATGATAATATTAATTGTTTTCCCATACCTATTCTGACAGAAAAGTAGATAGATAATACCATCGACAAGTAAAGTACCTACGGATATCGATAGGTAGCCCGAAGGAAGAAACTTGTCGATATTTGAATTACATGATTGCCCCTTTCTAGCGATCTGATGTATTGTAATTGTGGGATTGTTCGACGCTTGAATTAATTGTCAAAGGTATAATTGGAATCCGAAATGAACCTGCATCATTGTAAGCATAATAACTTTTGCTAGGTCTAGACTTAATACTAATAGCTTTCCTGATAAATTTAAAACGTTTTTGCCTGTTTTAAGTGACCTGCGGGTTTAATGATTACAAAAATGAAAAATAAATCAGCACTTTCTTTTACTATCTGTTCTTAATTTTGAAACATGACCACAGAATCGTATACTTAATTATGAAAATAATAGTGGAAAACTCTATAAATACAATCGTAACTGTTTAACTTCAAATGACATACATATAGTGCGCGACCGCCATAAAAACTAATGATTTCAAATTGTTTTAGCCTCTCAAGCCTCACCTTTTCAATTCAATATCGTTCACCTTACAAGGGTCAACTGTTCCAATATAATTAACATTCTGTTTCTCATAAAAATATCAGTTTTATTATATTGTGTAATTCGCACCAAATCCCGATTGCTACTTTGATACACATACCATAAATTTTAACTTTATAACTACCTCAAAAACAGCAATAATAACAGCTTTTAACCGCTGTAGGCACTATATAACACGTTTTAAAATAAATTATTTTATTTCTGAACTTGGAAGCTCGTTTGGCCCATGGAGCTTTTGATTATACTTATCAAAGCTTGCATCATGTTCACACTTTCATCAATATCATGACAAGGTGTTAAGGCGCGGGGAAATAATTTGTTAGCGAACCAATGGGTTATTATCAAATTCATCTTTGTATCGTCATCAAAACTAAAACCTTTCGCAACTGTACCGAATAAAATGCTCGATGTCAATTGATAAATTATTTCTTTTCTCTTAGTCACTCACTGTTTGAAACAAATGTAGTCGGATCTAAATTCAAAGCGACGAATAACTTACTTATACGCGCCCTCTTTGCAAATATATTTTTGAAGCATTTGTATCACTTGCTATACAAACAGAATTCCTTAGATATCTTTCAAATTCAAATGGCAATTATATCCGTCAATTCAAGACGACACTGAATAATATACTACGGAGTTTTATTCAAAGGAATAAAAGATATTCTGTATTCAGAAACGCTTTGGGTCTCAGGAGTAACCTTGAAATGTTGTCTGGGTATAAATGTAGCAAGAAGCTACTCAGACATGTATCATATTACACAGCTGAGAGAGAAATGGGTATAATAGATTAATTAATAAATAGCGCTCACGATTATACTTTATGAACAGTAAAGTGCTCTCAAGTAACTTTGATGTTAGAAGTTACTCGTAAGTAAAGTTAGCATAAGATACACTTCTCTCTGGTTTGATAGACTGATTCCTTGGAATTCAAAGAATATCTAAGAAATTTAGTCACAAATGAAACAATCAAGTAGCAAATACTATTTCTCCGAACAGCAACGTCAACCACACAAAAAGATACAACATCATGCAAATGTAACTACAGCTAAATGAGTATGCGACAAAAACTATGGAATTTCTCAGAAGCCATTGTAGTGTTTGCCGCCAACAATTCCTACGTTTTCACAATTGTACAAGACGTCCAAATATACATAAAGGAGTTTCACGTCTCGCGAGGCAGCCAACTGCCCAGAAATGATGGTCGTATAGAGACTCATGCTTAGCTTTCTGTTTTACGCTATAAGCTTTCAGAGACTACATGGTTATGCGGTGTTTATTCAGTAGTCCCTTTCCCAGCGTTATCTCAGAATAAGTTTCAAAAAGCTTTTATAATAAAAATATTTTATATAATTTTGCTCGTGAACAAGACATTATTTCTCTCTGTCTATGTAAAGATAAGGTAAAAAACATATAAATGAATGATTTGCAGCAAAGTTTTACATAAACTATAAGTTTTTATGAGAAATAAAGTTCTTTAAACCTGTAATACTACATCTTCTTATAATATTTTTAAAATAATGCTGGACAAACCACACAGCGTCATCTAGCCCCAAGCTAAGCAGAGCAGAGCAATATAAAATATTACATAGATAGATATTTTTATTATACATAGATAACGACCAGAACACCCGGAACAAATATCTGCAGATTGTACACACAATTGTTCCGAGGCGGAAGAGATAAACGAAACTTAATCTAAAAAATATTTGTAAGTACATTTTGTCGATTTCAGAGTTCATTTAACAATCGTCGGTTTCCTCACTAGACTGAATCTGTATCGAGGAAACCAGACTGTGTATGAATACACATATTTCGCTAAAGACTGATTTCGTGAAATCTAATAACATAAATGTATGGAGGTTGTTAGAGTATGTCTGTTTAGTCATTGTATTTAATTAAGTCTACCAAAACATCATATTGCATTACTCATCCATATTCTGCGCAAACACTCAAGAGTTTCCAGACAAACATTAAATCCAGACGAATTAATTACCACCATGAAAACAGTAGTCATAATCCCGTAGTTCCGTGAGTCACACTATTACCACAATAAAACTATTACAGTACCTCACTACTTATTATGTGTCCCGTAACGCGCACCTACCGTGTCATAAAACTTATCCCAAATACGAAGTGAATCAGATGGAATAAGGGTCCGAACACACTTCGAAACGGCATTAACATCTATTTGGTCCTACACACCCTATTAATGGAACTTTTAATTAATAAGAATATCTGTATTTTAAATTCTGAAATAGCATGGTCGTCAGCAATAGTTGTTTTCTTATATTATTGTTAGATGTTTAATTAATTCGAACGGGTAATTTACTCCAAAGTTCGATGTAACGCAAAGCGCAGTGTTTTTAACATTATAATGGCAGCTTATATCGTCTCCAGTTGGGCAGGAGCTACACAGAGTTTCCATAATCTTGGTATTTTGCAGCATTTTACCTTTGCTGGTATAACAAAACGAGACCGTCCTCCCATCTTTCTCGTGGCCAACCCTAACCACGTTAGTTTATTAAAACCATAATATTGTTTTTGATATACAGATTCCTAGAATCATGCTTCCTTTGTGGTTTATCCTTGCCGCCAATAATATTGTGAATTAAAATTAGCAAATTGATAACATTAGTAGCTGTAACCGCAGTATAAAGTTAAACGAATGTTATTGTAATATACAATGTGTATTGTCGAACCTTGATCAAACGAGATGTGCGAATACACGACATATATTTATCGATAAAAAACAAAAAATAAAAAATTATATGTTACCTATCTCAAAAATAAAGCCGATTTAATATTTTTTAATGAAAACTACTTCATCTGGTTTTTTCTTCGTTTCTTTTTGAGTAAACGGTGTATTTTATTCAAAGTAGCCTCATTTGAAAGCTAGATTGTCTATCTAGCTAAGAAAGTAAGAAAAAAATACAATTTCGGTACATAAGCCTAGTAAAATCAATATTTTTTTAGAAATTTGCAAAAAAAAACAAATTTTATTTTATTTTTGATCTGTAACTTTAAAACTGGGTTATTGAGGTGTACTTTTTTGCATGTTGTATTAAACTTCATAATTTAATCTACAAATCCTTCAAAACATATGGGTCTATCTCTTTTCGTTGTTATGTTATTCACCATTGAAAATAGGTACTTTCTGTTTTGTACAAAGATCAACAGGAATATCAACTGATTTAATCTACATAAATTATAAAATAAAACGAGGCAAGATAGGAAGAAATGGAATGAGGTCTTTGCCCAGCAGTGGGATAGTAACGGCTGTTTAAGATAAAGTTTTTGTTTTTTTTACTCTTGACAAAACAGAAAATACCTATTTTAAATGGTAAATAACATGACAACAAAAAGAGGTAGACCCATATTTTTTGGAGGATTTGTAGATTAAATTATGAAGTTTAATATAACATGCAAAAAAGTACACCTCAATAACCCAGTTTTAAAGTTACAGATCAAAAATAAAATAAAATTTGTATTTTTTTCGCAAATTTCTAAAAAAATATTGATTTTACTAGGCTTATGTACCGAAATTGTATTTTTTTCTTATTTTATTAGCTAGATAAACAATCTAGCTTTTAAATGAGGCTACTTTGAATAAAATACACCGTTTACTCAAAAAGAAACGAAGAAAAAACCAGATGGAGTAGTTTTCATTAAAAAAAATATTAAATCGGCTTTATTTTTGAGATAGGTAACATATAATTTTTTATTTTTAGTTTTTTATCGATAAATATATGTCGTGTATCCGCACATCTCGTTTGATCAAGGTTCGACAATACACATTGTATACTATAAAATAAACTATAAATGGTTTTCAAGAAGTATTTTTTTCTCGGCCGTAGTTGGTATTTTATCTAATAAGTGACTTGGTAATAGAAATAGCTCACAGAAGTTCAATGACGGTATTGGTCGATCCATATCCTGATTGATCGATGCTTTAGTAAACAAGAAAACAAGAATCATACAAAATTACAAGACAGCATAAGCCAGGTAGCTTAAGCTATAATGATCGGCATTATTGAACTGTCTATTGTTGTCGGGTGATTAGTCGTTACCTATGTATAATAAAAAAAACTATCTATGCAATGTATTATATTATGTATATCAATCATCTAGTCCCCATAAAACAAGCTCTACTTAGCAAGCTAAGTAGGGCTAGATGATGCTGTGTAGATTGTTCTGTATTAGTTATTTTATTTATTGACTTCTGAATTGACTAATCAACAATTGATAAAATTCAACCATCTATCGTAGAATGTGGAAACGACCCGACCCCGGTGGTTCTGGTTCCAATACTACGTTGCACATGTTGCACATCAGGTCACATTATGCGTCACCATTCCGTGTTTCTAATAAAGGCAATCGTCATCGCAATTTAAGTTGACACGGTCCTAAACAACGTAATATAAAACGATCCAACAATTTCACAGAAAACATTACAGATGAGGACATCCACCTAGGATATGAGAACGCATGACTAAACTATACGGTAGCAATAATTAAAACATTACTCACATATTTTTGTAATCCAGGTTCGGTTTATGTGTCATTGGCGCCTTTGCTTCCTTTATTGAGAGAATACTAAGGCGCCAGTGATAAATATGCAAAATATTTTTCTTATTGTCCTATTATGGAAGTTGTTTGTGGAATGTCATCTTTAATTATGTCATCTTCGGGTAAGACCGTCGTGCTCTGTAATGTTCCATATTGGGTGATGTCAATATTGTTTTTTTTTTAAACTTATTCTTACTTTCCCACACCTAGGCAATAGTAGTAGTAGAGCGAAGTGTTGATTATATTATTGTTAAATTTTTATTTACTACTAGCTGACCCGACAGACTTCGTCCTGTCAAAAAGATTTGTAATGTGGCAGTTCTTGTGCCTACGTACAGTGAGTGCTATTTAATATGAACTTTATACCATAGCAATAAAGCTCAAATTGACTACGTTTTAGTTACAAATTATTTGTATGGGAAAAAGAAAAGGGCTATTTTTAGGGTTTTTCCAGCAATAATTCTAATTTTTCTCGCCGTAAAAACCATCCTTGAACTTCAACGAACATTTTAAAAAAAGATTTGGCCAAATTGGTCCAGGCGTTGTTGAGTTATGCGCTTACCAACACATTTTGCGATTCATTTTTATATTATAGATAAACTCTTAACATTTTGCAAGAGCAAGTCGAAGAAGAGAAATGTCTCTCGCATACTTTATACAGAGCCATTCGAATAGAAGTAGAGTCTCAAAATATAGATTGAAATGAAAACGCATACCACAAGAAGATAATTGCATGTTTCCAATCCAATCATCTACGAACCGGTACTCTCCCAAAACGTGTATAAAGTTAACCGACAATAGATAGATACAACCTTAAATCATATTATTACTACAACTAACATAGATAGAGAGTTAAATTTAAACCACAACGTATTAATAATGCAAAAAGAAACGGATGTCTCAATTACGCAAGCCTGTGTGGTCCAAAAACAAACGATTATCGTCCTACTCCGTAATAAAACAAATCTATAACATGCCGATATTCAGATCGCCGCCAATTAAACCGAACGAAATGCTGTAACAACTGGTAATAGTCGTGTTATTAGCATCATTATGGACATTATAGAAAATAGACAGTCAGTTTCAACATACGATAATGCTATTTATAAGACAACGGTCATGAATATCATAAGGCGGAATGTGAGTACAGAAAGAAATGATCACTTATTTGCGCGCGGCTATAATTGGTGCAACATGATAGCGGTGACAGATCTTATCACATTCATTAGTAAGGATTAACATAACCGGCACGCAGATAAAATTAATGTTGAAAATAACCACCTTGCTTGTAAACGTAATTTAGTAAAATGTACTGCTTAATAATAGGTTTGTTGACAACAGTATTTAGATTGATCTAGTATGGAATGAAATGCTTCATGCTGGAGTTTATTACAGCCAGGACATTAGAGAGGCGCTTCCTCTATGCCAAGGATAGGTGTCGAAGGCAGTAAATTTAGACAATGGCTGGCGGTCGCCATA
The DNA here is from genome assembly GCA_947044415.1 of Eupithecia dodoneata. Classification (NCBI taxonomy): domain Eukaryota; kingdom Metazoa; phylum Arthropoda; class Insecta; order Lepidoptera; family Geometridae; genus Eupithecia; species Eupithecia dodoneata. The sequence continues at coordinate 8,669,149 of OX345665.1, forward strand.
TTTATGTGTTTGTTATCACGGTAGGAAGTCTACTATCTTACTCTGATTTACACTGGCCTTTTAAAAGACAAACAGTCAACAAAGTGAGAATTTACTTTCAACACCTTTACTGTGTGTGACAAACAGGTTCACACCTCGTAACTTACGTTAATTACGTGTTTTGTAGAGCCAAAGGATATTACCGTTAGAAGATTTGTCCTGAATTCAGATTTGTTCACGAGTACCTACCGAATAATGTCATCAAAATTCTATTAATAGTTTGTCAACAAAGCAAATACACAGTTTGTTGACGATATTGACATGTCTATAAGCATTTCGTGTTGATACAAAGTCTAAAAGCAAGTCCGGTTTTTCCAATACTAGAGTGATAGCACCTCCTAAAAATAAGAAATGACTAAATACAATGTCAAATTGTCTCGTTATAAGTCTCAATCGTCCGCTAATACAATCACAAACAAAAAACAATAGCAAAAAAGTCCAAAAGCGGATTTGGCGTGTTTGCATGGCACAGAATCCGGTGATTCAATATTAGACTGAGTGATGACTCTGGTAATAATTTGTTTGTATTTAGTCTTTAATTTTATTGACATTAGTTTGGCGACTGTTATTCATGGATGATGGAATAAAAAAAGGTAGACGGCGATGTCGCAACCGGTGAAGTAAACGTTATGGTGCGAACAATAGGAATGCTCAAAGTGGTACAATAAAAGTCTATTAATCGGATGGACGACACCGCCGGTGGTCAGTGGTCAGAATTTATAGACGGGGTGATGGTTACAACTGGCTGGGATGTAATGAGGACATGATTGTCGACAGACGACACGGACAAACAAGTAAAAATACAGCCGTGATAAATGGATGGGGTGAGGCACGCGAGCATCATTACTGGCGCCTGACAAAGCGCTTAAAATACCAATTACTGCTTTTGGATTCACCAGATAACTATAATAAAAACTTGAAATTATCAGGTCATAAAACTTCAGCTCAACGCAGAATCAGAACTTGATGACTGTAATATTATTTTTAATGCAAAAATTTAAAAAAAATACAGAAATTGAATATCTTCACTTGACTTCAAAACCTACAGAAGTCAACAGATTGTTTCAATCTCCATTACCGTTTATAAAAATGATCAATCTTGATTTTAAGGACCACCGTTGACGGTCCTAATTGCCGCATAGCTCGACATAAATAAGCGATCCCCGGGACATATAGACCTGTCGAAGGGCAACATACTTGGGAGAAGCTACACGGGTGGCGCATTTGTCTTAGACTAACTGACAAACAGATGCGAGGTCCTTCATTGTGATAACAGAGCGGAATATCTCAGGATTTAGATGGTTATTTATATATTCCCCACAGTTAAGTTGGAGAGGTCAAACAAATGACCAAGCTAATAATAGAGATAATCGTTATGATAAGTGTTTTATTTAATGTAGAAATAAATCGTAACGTCGATAATCATAAGTGTTAGAAAAATTAATTAGTCTATAAAGTTATCGAATGTAATTGCAACAAAAACACCTATGGACAATTAAAACGTCTTATTTGTATAATTATTGAGACGCGACAGAATAACAGGAAAAGCAATAAAACTAATGTATATATTTAATAGGTAATCGATTAATTATTTATTTTATATTATGATTATGATAGTATTGTATAGAAATTTATGGCATAATAAAAGTATGGTGCAGGGTACAAGTGTAGCATCTCGCATGTGAGATGACACGGGTTCGTATGAGATGAAGGTATGCCTTTCGAATTCCGAAAGGGAGTGCGTGGGCGCACGTTGCGTTGCTATACATGCGCGCGCAGCCGATTCACTACGTGTTTATGTTTTATTGACGAGACGTCGATTGGATGCAAATTAATTGGTATATGTGCAATGTGAATTGTACTAGACGGTAATTGGCAATGAACTGAAAACAATCGGGTTTTAGAACACTTATATTCAGTTAGGTGTTTTTGACATAAATTATATCTGGTGTTTCAAGTATCTATTGACGACAAATAAGAAATTTCAATTGCATAGAAAACTATACATCATCTATGTTTTCCGTGCAATAAATTTCGCAACTGTCTTTTTCACTACCATAAATTCTGCACTTGTGATTGCAGTTGTACAATATACACGACCGTCGTGAATGCTTATACAAGCAAGTTCATCGGATTGTTCAGTTATTTGTCACTTCTATTACAGAAACAGTTTATATTCTGTGTCACGAGCAGTGGTCCGGGCAAAGCGCGCCACCTCCCACACAAGCGCCGTAGATTTATAACATTACCCATATTCGGCCGACGAGCGGCGCCGCCGATTCGACGCTTCAAATTAAAATCGACCGCGAATGCAAAACGATCGGCCACTTGATAGATAGCTGTGAGGTTTCTGATTTATTGACCGCCGTATAAGGGGTGTAAAGCTGTTAATGCCTATTCTCTAAGGCAATATAGACTGATGTACAGTCGCTGCTTGTGAAGGTGATAAAAAAAAATATTTCACAGATTATTCATTATTCTTACACGTATGCGGTATAAATATAGATAAGTACCTACTAGCATGAGTTTCAGGCAGCAAAAAATACAATGCAAGCAAAGAACAAATGTCCAGTATTAAGGTGCACGCGCCCGATGAACCCTCAACCTGGGCGAGCGGCCTGTTAAAGGGCGATATGATCGCGAGTAAACCAAGCATTCACAATCACAATGTACTTACTCTTGGACCGAGCTCTCCGGTGGCACCACACGTCCCGGCATTAAAATTTTCCTGTGCAAAATATTGGCCTTCAAGAAGTCCTGCAACAAAGAGAGAAAAGGTTTTATTCATACAGCTTTTGGAATTTCAATTTTAAATAAGTTAATATAAACTTTTAGTGTAGTTATTGGCCTGACTCTCGAATGAGGCATGACCTCTCGAAATCAGAAAAACATTAAAACAATGGTTTTTTAATTTCTGGGATTACGAAAAGATACATTTCGATTCCAATATGCAAAGCTTACAATAATAATCATATAAAACGAGTATTACACGTATGACCGATAAATACGACTGACTGTAAAGACGCAATGAAAGAAGTACTCGGCTAATCCAAATTATAAATTTATCTCTTAATTAAAACCAGTCTCAAGAATGTCATGAACACAGATTATAAAGAAAGTAGTCCATTATAAAGTCGTACTTATTAATACACACAACAAATTTATTCGTGCACGTAGCACCGCACGAAACGAAACAAAAATCTAAATGTGCGCCTACAAAAAGTAACATTATAAAGAAAGTAGAACCTCTTGAAGCTTTTGATGCTTAATGTGTCAATGTATTTGTATATAAAAAACGAGCTTGAGCTTCGATTCCGACTAAAATCATTATTGATATGGTCGGAGGCGTCGAAATGGAAGCGATAGCAGATTTGTCCATTGATTGAGTGGGGTCGAATTGAGTTGACAACTGCAATTGAATAGCGATTAAATTAAAGTGGAGGTACATGTCAAAACTTCTGCTACGGCAGGTGGAATTTCAACATTTAGATGACAAGTTGTTGCAACCTCGATGCGTTTGTCAATCGTTAATCGGAGATAAAGTTACATGGAATAAATAAACGCCATTAAAATTAAGCAAACAAGACCGCAAACGTTTTTACTTTCGAATGTAAACGATAATATGAAAGGGCACTTAGAAACGTGTTATAATACGTAGTAACGAACCGTTGACAAATGAATAAAAATAATAATGCAGACTTTCTAAGAAAATGCGCAACTATAAATACGAATGGCTCTATAACCGAGCGGACAGTAATTATTCTACTCAACGAAGACATAGAAATACCGAACTGTTACTTCATTCTCACTAAGTATGTATTGTAACTCTAAACATGGCTACCTTCTCTATACTGGTAAGGATGAACAAAATTTCACACATGACTTACTTAACGGACAACGGGATACATCTGGTGGATTAGCATTTAGCAAATTCTGGTAAAAGCAAGAAATGTGTGAGCTCCCGGAGACGAAAAGGAAAATGCTGTAAGACAGCAGCGGTTACATAATATGACAGTAAGAAATAGAAATGCAATAATCTCATTGGATGCAATGGCATAATTTTTACAAGGTTAGAGAGTCGAATTGTAAAGTTTTTTATTAATTAAAAGAAGAACTTTTACCACTATCATCCAGAATAACAAACAATCACGCAAAAAATTAATTCTAATTTTGAAGCAAATAAGAATATTTATCAATACAATAAAATTACAACTTATAACTAAAACCTAATTGTGCAAGTTATACACATACATATAATATCCCTTCCTCACCTGACAAAGGGTCAGCCAAAATACTATTATATAGAAAATGTATAAAACGCAAATATAATATAAAAACTGAATATAACGAAGACCGAAGAGATCAGTCATGACAAAACAATGAACATATTTTTTTAAACAATGCGTATTTATTCCGAGTATTAAAATAACCCGATCCCTTGGACCACAGCCTCCGCAGCTCCATGAAAACGCCGTTTTACGATCGGATTATGCTAGAAGATGAATGCAAGGCAATCACACGTATGTACGAACAAAGCCTCGTAGTGGAAAATGTGACTTTCAATACTAAAACTGAACATAATTTTATTGCTTCCCGGAATTCTTACAGGGCGGTATGAACGTCCCGAAGGCTGCAACGAATAATAACAAGTAAAAGTCGTAACTCTGAACCAAAACATGTTGTCTTATATTAGCGACGGCAGTACTCATTATTTCTATTTATTAGTAACAATCTTTGCAGGAATGTGTATGAACACGTTTTTGGTTAGTGTATATGTGTGAAAGTGCGCATAACTTAACTACTCTTTTGTGTGAATATTTTTACAACAATGTCGAATAAAGAAAACATTCTAAAGCCTATGTTTAACTTTTAGAAGAACTCACCATAGGATTGTAGTACCGAGCCGTGTTTGTAAGGTCGATAACTGCGCCCAGTCTTGGAATCTCTGCCAAAACCGTAGGAATGTCCCATCTGCAAAAGACAGAACCTATGATAAACAGGACATCATCTAACACTTGATGTTTTGATAAATTATTTACTAAATGACGAAGATTTTAAATTTCAATAAGACGACGGATGGATTAAACCATAGTAAAAAAATTAAAATAAAGCAACAAATCTTGCCGAACACAAGTACATAGCGGATTTTCAAATTAAAGTTTGATTGATACGTGTAGGAGGGAACTTAAAATGTGTCCAATTACAGAAAACACAGAACCCGTTAACGGTATAAAAGTAAAAAGCTTTTAGCCGGAACTGTCTTAACATACAGTACCTACAGTGTGGACCTGTTCATCTTGAAATTAACCTACACTTAAATATAAACATTACCAAGTTTTACTTGGGGAAAAATAAGCTCAAGAAGGAACAAAATTCTATTAAATATATATAATATATAAAAGAGAAATAGTTAAATACAAATTGACAAACAATATAATAAGGTCAAGAAACTATTTAAAAAAATGCTAAATGATTTAGGCTAGCTGTTAAATTAAGCTCTACCGTAAAGACATGTAATTTTTACGATTGAATAAATATTTATATATATTTCTTTTACATCTAATTCGTTTTTAATGCCCTCAATGATTAGGTAAAAAGATTTAGGCGTCAAATATTTAAAAGACCATATTATAAAATTTCGCGTGGAATCGCGAGTAGGAGAAAAGGGAGTTCTTTACCCAGCAGTGGTACAGCAATGGCTAAAAATAAATATATATATGCAAATTTTCACTTTATACACTTTTTATACTTTTGAATAAAATTTAAATATCACCTCTTTCCGTAAGTAAATACCTTTTGATTGATGAAAAACGCGACATCAAAAACTAGTCTAAAATAGATTACTGAATGCACCTTCAACTGTGATTAATGCAAAGACCTCAAAGTAGTGTTTTTATCTTTTATTTTGCACTAGTAGGGTATTTCACTTACATTTTTTCGATTTCTCGAACGTTTTTTTGGACACTCTGAAACAAAAAAACAAACGTTAGTGATGATTTCATCCCCAAAGTGCGCTCGTACATTTCGTAATTAACTTGTGTCTACAAGCCAGTAAAGGGTTGAAATTGGCCTAAATTGGATGGGCTGAGACCTCATTATAATTTAAGTTTTAATAAAACACAGCATATTATAAGTAAGGTAAAATTTAAAAAATACAACATGGTGCATTGGTTTAGTAGTAGATGCCTTTGACAAAGCCGAACGTAGGCGACACAGTGTAGTGATAAGAGCCGAGATCAATCATCCACTGGCCCTACCTGACCGGTGTCGATGAACTTTGCCCAATGTGGCAAGACGGGACTCACTTTACCTCGAATGGACCAGACTCACTATCACAAATTAGTATGTAAATGCTCAAATTAAATTTGTTTCCAAACCAAACGATCGATTTAACAAATTAAAAACAATCTCTGGAAGCAATATAAACAATGCATTAGAATTTTAAATTTCTTAAGTATTTCGACATAAATTTGAGAACCAATTACAATTTCACCGCGGGCAAAATTTTTTCGTCAAGAAATTTTCAATTTCGCCTAAAATTGCTTTATATAAAACGTCAGGTCATATAATAATAGGTTGCTAGAATGGTCATAATTTACAGGCAGCGGCGTTGACATGAAAAAAAGTTAAAGAAAAAATATTTGAACGACAGGAGGTGTGTCTAAATGGGGTTAATTTTCAATTGGAAAACGCAGGTGGCATTCATAAATCTGACAACGATTTAAAATAAATTCCTGTGGTTATACTGGGAACCGTGCATAAATATTGCTACTTAATTATGGTTAAATTGATTCATATTTTACGATAAAGTTTTATCGACAACAAGCAACAAACCGAAATGTCTTTCATTGAAATACCTACAAAGAAGCAATCATGTATGTAGGTAATAACATTTTATCTCTTCGTTAGCAAGTTCTTTTTCAGTCAGTCGATGAAACAACTCAATATCCTATAGTTTCATTAACGTTTACGCATACAAACACTAACATTTCAAATAGATTATATTAAACTTTTTACAGAAGTTTGTGTAAAGCTAATAACTTAAAAAAAGACCATGAAAAAGAAAGCGTGTATAGCAAATAAGATAACGAATTGGCATACCACTATAAAATATCGTACGAAATATATTATCTACAATTAAATACGGCGAGAGAAGAGCAATAAAATCAATGTGATGATCCTCGATCATAAATCGAGTCCATTACGATATTAATGGCAATCGTAACTCTCAATCACAAGTTGAAATTGCACGCAAAGATACGCACCGACATTATTGATACTATCGAATAACGTCAACACAACAAAAGCTTTCAAAGAAAACTATTTTAAAGATATAGCCAGAGGGTCATCATTAAATATTGCTCGTATCTCAAGAGTTACTTTTGTTTTGTTAACTGACGAATATTCTTGAAGGAAATAAATACACTGGGAATGTTGGCGAACTCAAAATTACAATACACATAAGCTATACGATGACACTTTTTATCATAGTAAAGATGAAGTGCAAGCAAGAATACAAAAAAAGCCCTTAACAAAGAATTAATTAACAGGCACAATTTAGCGTGGTAGAACATCGACGAAATAAAAGAGCCCTTCATTTGAAAGTTGCAGTTGACCGCTGTAATAAACCTTGATTAGTCAGGCTTACATTCATAACTGTAGCTGACATTAATATTTAAGGATCCGTATCTGTCTCCAATGGCCATTAACAAAATATATTTTACAAATCAACATGATGGTACATCCATAATAAAATAATCAACAATGAACTCAATAAATCACGCTTTCTCGTTGACTGACCATACGGTTCATATAAGCCAAGAATACTTTCGTCTCCTGTAATAAATGTAAAATTGACGTTTTTACGACAAACCACGTGTATGTAACATTCGTATTACATTTGCAAACAGAGAATACTACCACCTGCAGCGATTGGTAATGTTGATATATTAATACTGACATCAAAAGTTAAAATGGAGAATGTTAACACGTAATCAGATGATTTTATATGAGTAATAATGTATTTTAATTAGAAAAGTATTCATATATGTGCATGTTCCGAAGCATAAAGCACGTTTAAAGAGCGAATACCGAAACCCAACAAATGCATTCACTCAGAGAAGCCTTGTGGCAAAATCAAAACAGACAAAAATAATCCGATCCAAACTGAATGATATCCATATAATACTCTGGTATTACAAATCAGAAAACAAAAAAAATCAAATGCTTCACCCAAAGACCTCCCATCAAATAACAAGTGGCAAACCATTCGAGTTATCGGTCCATCGCGTGTCGACAAAACGAATAACACCTTCGCACACCTCGATCATATTTGACAAATGCGAGGATCAAATAATCGCAAACACACCACTTATGATGCGTTCCCTAATATCAACCTACACATGGATGCAATAAGGATTCAAACTGAATATCAAGAATAAAGCTTACCAACCGATAGCGATCGTAATATGTTAAATAATGATGTGGACCTACCGGTAAACAGTGACAGAAAATTTATCAACTCAAGGAAGCTAAATACTGCTTTACAGTGAATACTGTTGATTGAATTTGTCGATTTGAATACTAGAGATAAATACAAACAATAAAGTAGGCATTATGCACATTGAACGGTGTGAGCAAATCAGACAACTATTTTGTTTTAGTGTTCGATTTCAATTGTAACTTCAAGGGAACAAATATATCCGATATCGAAGGAAATTTATAGCATTACAAGGAAGAGCTTGTAGTTATCGTGATCCACAAACACCAAATCACAATGGTCATGTCACTTTCCCTGAATGATGCACTGAGGAAGTTGGGACAATTTGCGCAATACGGCAAACAACAATGGACCAAACAACAATATATTTTAGGTCTAGGATACCCTCTATCATCTTTGCGTCGGACGGGTATATCTACTTATTACTTCATACTGACAAATATATGATATCAGAACGTAACTATAATAATGCTCACAGATGACAAAGGTTCTAAATCTTAGAGATGAACTCGTTTCGATACAAAAACCAATTAAAATATCATTATCAGAGTGGAATATTAACCAGTTCGCATTTGAATAAAACTCATAGCACATTGTAACAGAAATTAAGACGGCGCCACATTCCATTAATCATTTATAGGGTAACTGTTTCGACATTTCAAATACGCAAGTTCATCATCTTAGTTTTGTATGATACTATGTTTTATTCATTAGTCTTTAAGATTTTATTTTCATTGTCATTGTTGCGCCGGTTACCCGTGAAGTTTGACATGGTGTTGTTTATGACTAGCATCTGATGCATTGCGTCGTTTATCTGGATGGTAATGATGGCATAATTGACAGTCCGCTATTGTTCTCGTGGTGTTCTATTGATATTACATTTTTGTCGCCTTGTAATGGTTCCATTCGAATTGTTCAGTAAATTCTTATGAAACTTTGTGGTAGAACGGAACAGATAGCTCACTTATTTAATCTGACTCCATGATCACTATGATCACTTATTCACGGTGACCAGATAATCAACAATCCATATAGATATATTCATAATATGAATCTATATTATAGAGGTAAAACTGGATCCTAAAATATCGACAGAGCACTACAGAAGTGAACTAGCTGATTTGTCAATGCCTACGCAACTTATACTTTGAACTGAACGACGACACTATAGCAGTAGATTCGAAAAGGGTGGAGTTGTCCTATTGAATTCCGTGACCTCAAGATTGGTCACAAAATGTATGTCATTGTCATTAGCAACGTCGTAGTAACATCTGTTTTTGAACCGTCGTGAACTGGTTTAGTTGTTTCCGTCACCCTAAATATGTGACCCTATATGTATTTAAATAAACAACAACATTGTACCATTAGAATATTTATTTGTTATTGTTTCCTCTAGCTGCGTGCGACATAAAGCTTAATGGAAAAGTATAAGATAATAAATACTAAGTTTTTTGTTATGTTTCACAGTAGGTAATTACTTATTTTATCTAAAAGCTAACATACGTAAACCATAATTCGATTTGACCTCTTAGTTTCTATGGTATAAATTTAAAAAAGACTAATAAGGGTTTGCGCTTTTTTGCAATTTTTTACTTGTGTTCACTCTACATTTAATAAGGCCGATGGATATACAGCGTAGTTTTTGAGTAATATGGCGAAATCCCACACCATAAAATTTGAAAAAAGTCGTGAACGGAGTCATTGGCTCAATTTATGAGCTTTCAATAAATCGGTACGTAAAAGAACAAGTGTACAAATTGAGACGTAACCTTTACACAACGTAATTGATTAACGACCAAAAAATTAAGTTCGGTGTCAAACTAAATGATATGTTACCACTTCTTGTTCTTACGAATGCGGGCTTGTCCACGCTAACCGCATGATTATGCTTTACCAATTCAGATACAATCAAGATATTCAATAACTTAAATAGTCATACGGGTGTTTATTGCAGCATGAATTTTTTTTACTCCTAGCATAGTCAGACTTGGGGTGATTGGGTGAAAGAGTTAATAATTGAGGCTTTCTCGACAATATTAACATAAAACTATCATAGTATGCTTACATTCGTGATGGATGAATAAAGTGTTTTTTTTTCAAGTTTTTTTAAACAATCAAAATATTCATATAAATGTAATTAATTCTGTCTTTTGACAAGACACCGTAGGTACTTACTTAGTAGTACATGCTGCAAATAAAGTATTAACTTAACTTATTCAAAAACAGGTTATCAACATTCCGGGTCTTCATAATACACACGCACTTAAATCGAAAGCTCATAACTTTAAAGAATCAATATAAGAAGAAGCACAGCGATTAAAGAAGATACCGCGGGGCGTGAAATAAACAAGCAAAGAAATTGACTGTTAAAACGTTAAAATCGGATTGTTCGTCCGATTAATCGGATGAGGTGTCGGTTGTATTTATGCTGCCAAATTGCGACCACCTGAATTCACGAACACGAGCTGGGTGGCTGATCCGAGATAGGTAACCCGCGAGTGACTTTTGGTACTGATAGGAATCAAGTTCACGTTCAGAAACCTAAAAGCCTTACACGATTTACAGCTTTTGTTGTCGATATAAATAAATCATCATTGTATTCCGTGCAGTGGCCGAATTCTGCTAACTAATTACTTTACAATGACAGTAATTACCCATAACACGAGCTCTGCTTAGCTTGAGGCTAGATGATGCTGTATGGATTGTCCTGTCCAACAGTATTTATTTATTTAAAAATCAACATTTTACATTCCGTGCAAGGGCCGAATTCTGTTAACTTAATAACTTTACAATGACAGTACCTACCCATAACACAAGCTTTTCTTAGCTTGAGGCTAGATGATGCTGTGTGGATTTTCCAACATTATTTATTTATTTTATAAGTGGCATCGTCGCATAATCGTCCATACGTGAAAAAAACTCTAGATAGCGTACGATGCTATTTGTAGAGATTAATAGAATGGTTTCAATCTTGACACATTTGACACGCGTTTCTCCATCTATAGTTTTTTCATCAAAGGTAAAATGCCAAAATCAGTGATTCCGAGACCATACCATGCTGAAGACATTCATTTAGTGGAATCGGGCATATGCAAATATGGGTATGAAGTCGTTACAATTTTGCAAACTCATTTATTACTTTTCGACTTCGCCACCGCCGAATTCTCGTTATCGCATGTCAAGATACTGTGTAATGTCGACGTGGCCACCCTGCATATCGCTTTTAGGCCTTTGCGAAATTACAGCAGTAATTGATTTCTTTAAAGGTTTGAGTAGGTACGTGCGTACGTAAGTAGACACTATATTTCTTTTGTAGTCATGTAAACCACAAAAGAAACATAGTGTCTAGGTAAGTTACTGAAAGCTGGCGCGATTTTCTTACAATTTAAGGCGCATTCATAGAGCATCCGTTTTTTTCCGTGATGGCGCATTTAGTTGTTAGAGCGAGCTTACACACCCGACCGGCAGTATTCAGGATTCGGTAAACACTTGTTTCCAGTAGTGTAGGATCCATAAAAAACGGTCCTGTAAAAACGGATCCGCTGTGTGAATGCGTTCTAACCACGTTGTAGTTACAAATAGGTTTTGTACTAGATGGAGCATAATCTACTGCTTTTTTCCGTAGTTATAAAGTAAGGCCGCTATACTCAACGTGTAGTGTAATTTCGTAATGAAAGTAGGCCTCCAGTATACGAAAAGCAGAAGACGATAGAGCTAGATTTCAGTAATTTACCGTAGATACAAGATAAACAAGTATGATCAAGGAATAAAAATACGTAATTTATTGGTAGTGATTGATAATAATTATGCATGGAAGGAAGTATCAAAGTGAATGTCCAAACTAACGTAAACCTATAATCAAGAATAATAATAATGCTGAAGCTTTTAATTCAACCGGAAAACAAGCTTTGATTAGTATGATTTGTGCCTGTTTGTTTTTTAAAACAAATACCTACCTGCTTCCGTAACACTTAGTCAAAAATATAAAACAAAGGTCTAATAAATCATAACTGATTGCGACACAATCTGTTAGTGAATTGATTTGTCTTGAAAAATGTTTGTTCCTTATCCTTAGGCTTACTAATCTACAAGGTTCTAGGCACTTTTATCTCTACACTAGCTGTTCCCCGTGGTTTCACCCGCGTTAAACTCGAATTTCACTTTATTAGGTGAATTTTTACACCTTGGTTACCACGTTATATTATTGGAGTTTTAGTAAGAATCCCTATCTTTTTGAAAATATTATATAGCCTATGTTCACCACGGATATTTAGGCTTCCTAACGGTCATAGAATTTTTCAAATAGGTCCAGTAGTTTCGTAGCCTATTCGTTACAAACAAACAAACAAAAAATCAAACCTTTCCTCTTTATAATATTAGTATAGATTTCGGCATGATCCGCTCAATGCTGGAATTTAGCATGATAGGTACTATCCTCATAGCGGAATACCGATCCTTATGCAGACATATCTTGCAGACCAAGGTCCTATACATAAAGGTCGCTCCTTGCGTCGATATCCTCAAGTCAAGGAAAACTCGAGACGCAAGGAGGACTCAACTTCATCGCAGCGCTTCAGCATTGCCATAGCAGCGGGCCAATGCAGCCAGCATCTTGGGGAAGCCTCCGACTGCTATTGAAATGGATGAGCTAAGATTACTGTTACAGACTGTTGCAAACTATCTACAGGTAGGGTTCAATTATAAATACTAGATCTAATTTGTTTCTATTATTTCATTGTAAATTTCTTTTTTAATAAAGGCAATTATTCTTAACTTCATATGTATATATTTCAAAAAGTGTCCAAATTATACAGAAATTAAATTAATGTGCTTAAACACGCCGCATATTTCCTCGATTACAGTTATTCACCGAAATGCATATCATCACTTGTCAAGACGGCGACGTGTAAACGAGAACTGGCGAAAACTGCCCGCCCTTTGCGGCCCTGCATCTGACCCCGTCATTATCCACGCATAATGAACGTTGCCGAGAGCTTCTGAAGGCTTTGATCGGATGCTTTTTGTAATTATCCAAAAAGAGGTGTAGTATGTCTACCTTAGTGGAGCAGATAATTCCTTCCGAGTTCCTTTACTCGTAAGTTGAAAAGACATCGCGTAAATTTAGCGGAGAACAACAATCGACATCCAAGATTTCCACAGACTCAGGGAGTTCTAATACATTTTCGATTCCTGAATGATAGTCATTTCTGCCAATAAGCTTAATTGTTCTAAAATACTGCTACCAGTCAATTGTTGAAATTCAAAGAAATGTTAACATAAAAGCTCTACTCAGTCTGATGGTCTCACCTCTATGTCAGCAGATGAAAACAAAACGGTCAAGAAAGCTGATTACACGGTGCTCCCACGATCTCGTGCCCCGGCGCGGAGTACGAAACTTGGCGCGTACGTGTCAAAAGATGTAATTATGAAGAAATCCAATCAGCGACGCCGCCAGTGTTGCCAACTAACCCATGCGAATGTAACGGGATTTTTAGAATATTTTGCAACGTTGCCAAAAATATGGTAGAGCACTAAAGCCTCTGAAAACCGAGTAACGAAACATGACAAAACTACTTAAATATTCCAGGATTCATTTACGAGGGTAGGGAAGTATTTCTGTGGGAACAATACACGCGCTTCATAGGAGCGCATAGGATGAAATCAAATGGATTGAAGTTCAAATCTGCATTATGCAATGCAAGTGGCATTGCACTTGCTAGAAATAGCTAAACGGTAGAAATGCTGGTAACACAAACTACGATCGGCGCGAGCGCCGACGTTGATTGAGCGATAAATTCATTGAAGATAAATCACCCTCGCGACAATTCGGTAGCAGAGAACCCACTCAATTTTAGGCGGCGAATTCACGGTGTTGTAAGCTTGTAACACTAATTACTAACACGTAATTAATGTTTGAATAGATTGCTGTTGCATAAACTAATAAAGGCCCGTTCACCAAGTATCATGGATCCAAGAATCAGATCGTACTGTGTACGTCTGGTGTTAGAGTAACGTTACTGAACTATCGTTAGCATCTAGGTAGACGAAAGTGGATTTGTCTAATTAAGTAACATTTTATTTACACTTTCAATCACTCTTCGTCTCCATCTTTGTTATTTCCTGCTGATAACAAGCCCTAAGTTGCAGCAGGTGATCCCAGTACAATTTACCAACAAAAGATCATCGTGCGATAGGCGCGATCACATCTAAATGCGCAATATCTATTCACAAGAAGCCGTTCAACTGTCAACAATACCTGACCTGGCTATCGTGTTCGTAGCACAGAGGACAATAATAATAACATCTTAGCTATAAACCCCCAGTCAAACCTAGTTGCACCACACATTCAATAACTTAGCAATAAAACCACTAATCCATTGCGGATTATTATTACACCATCAATTCAAAGAATAGCATAGCAAATGAAGGATACTTGAATACATCGTAATTTATACACAGAATTCAATAAACAACAGTTATTCAAAATAACAGATACACGATTCAGATTAATTTCACCGTAGTCGGCGCCACCATGTCGCAGTATTTCACATTATGTATCTGTTTCAAAATATTTCTCGGGAAAAGAACTCGCATGGCATTAATGATGTACAATTGGAGCTTTTAAGAGATGAAATCGATCCCACCCAATATCCTTACCAAAAAGGCACTTCCAATACCCAGCCAATACCAATACAATAAGTCATAGCAAACAATATACGAGTCTGCTTACACAAGACGAGATTTCGACGACATACAACAACGGTTAAGGAAAATATATCACTCGACGCGAGCTATTCAACGCAGAGGACACCGCGATCGACTGCAATAAATCCGACAAAATATACCCTTTGATATCCGTTGACAACGATAATGGACAAAACCGTCATACGAGGAGTTTTAATGTCACTTGTGAATATTCTTATGAATAAGCGAGCCAGATGAATCTGTGCACGACCCTGAAATACGACCGCGGAGCAACCCAGACTTAATGTAAAGGACAATGTTATTGCATTGTAGTAGGCGTATCGACGGCGCCTTTGCGCGCAAATATAAATTCGAGCACGCCACGCGAGGCCTAACATTTTTAATTTGCAATGTTTCATAAGATAGGTATTGCGCAAATTCTCGGCATGCATTACATATCGATAAATAACTCGATTTCACGGCGCTCATTGCGCTGTAGGCCCGCGGCGAGTGTGGTACTAAACAGTCTGACTAATTAGACGCACTAGGCAACAAAGGGCCGTCGTCGGTTCGTACGAATTCTAGACTTCAACAGATTTTGAGCTTTATGTTATTGTGATAGCGATGATGTGGTGAATTAGGTTTGTGAGACGTGTGATGGCGGCGCGGATAGGCCGCCCACGCGAAGCGCCGCGCCGCGAAATTCGTGAGAAAAGCTAGGCCGGCGCCGGCGAAGCTCCAACATAGGTAATCTGATGGCAGACGCTTAGACAAGTGATACCTCAGCGCGATCTCACTTGGACAATGAATAAAACGGCGCTCAAATTGAAAAATGAGGCTAACTTGAAATTGGAAAGGTCTTGGTGGTCTGTTGTATGTTTGTTTTGCAAACGACTCTGCCCTTTTATGCTTATAAGCTAGTAAAAAAAGGTAAGATAAAACTATGAGAAAGATTATGAAGATAGCAATAATCCTTTTGAATGTAAGGATACCGAACAGGCATAAAGACATCGATTGCGGGGTGTTCGGCATGGCAAAATAAAATATCACATGTTCGTTACAAGTGACACATCTTTGTAGGCATTCTTGGAAACTGTTGGTTGAAATATTTTACTGTCGTTGTGACCGCCGCCAGCGCGTAATCTTACATTATCGTTTACCATTTTAAGTCTGCCGGTTCGAAAAACGAGCCATCATGTGCGTAATAAAATTATAGTTAAAGCTATTCGCCTTCGAGCTTCGTAACAAAATTATTAAGCCCCATCAACCTATCTCCTATTCACTATATAAACATACTCGTATATCTCAATTGAAACTACCTACCTACTGGTTATCAAAACTTAAAAGTTAGTTTTAGTAAACCACAAGTAGATTTCAAGTTACCCAAGAGAAATTTAAGTTATATTTCTCCAAAAACAGGCCATCGTGATTCACGTTCATGTAACATTGTACATTACATACAACAATGCGAGGAAATCGCAATCAGCTTGATCAAAACTTATAAACGGTGAAAAAGTTCGGTGATTCAGGCTCCTTATGCAAATTGGTTATGACAACCATAGCGACATTAAAATACAAGTCAAATGTGATTGAAAAAGGTGTAATCCTGAATGGCGTATCTTTAATTTTTTTTTTTTGCTTCGCCTTGCCGTTCTCGCCATTATCAAAATCAAATGTAGGATATGAAGAAACCTACTCTTAAACTATGTAAACGGCACAAAAGTTACAAAAAATATCCATTCAGTACTTTAAGGCGCATAGCGCAGAAATACATATGTAATTATAATTATGTATGTATGACGACCGATGTGGCGCGGTGGGCGAAGGTCCGCCTGCAACAAAGGAGGTTGCGGGTTCGATTCCCGCCTCGGAACAATTGTGTGTACGATCTGCAGATATTTGTTCCGGGTGTTCTGGTTGTTTAACCATGTATAATAAAAAATATCTATCTATGTAATGTATTGTATTATGTATATCAGTTATCTAGTACCCATAACACAAGCTCTGCTTACCATGGGGCTAGATAATGCTGTATGAATTGTCCAGCATTATTTATTTATTATTATTATGTATGTAATGTACGCAATGCCGACCTCTTACATACATTGGCGTCTATCAGACCAATAAAATGTAACCACAAAAATATCACTTGAGCTTATTGATGATTTGATAATGCCTGAAGCAGCCAGAGATTTCAATTGACTAATTAATTGGAGTGTACTTGGACATGTCACATTCAATGAGAAAGTGAATTGTAATTTATTGCGTAAAGCAAACACTATTGCAGGTTTAGGAGCTTATATTACGAATTCACTAGCTTCTGCCCTAGGCTTTGCACGCGTCACTAAAAAGTAGGAACTTAGCTTATATTATGCTATTCAAGTAAATAAGTCTTTGTATTAGTTCAATTGTTTTTCTGGCTATCGCTCGATACGGGCCCAGCCTAGTGAGGAGCCGACGAAAACCAGCTTTGCAAACTTTTGACTTATCTTTTTACATGTTATTTTTTATATGCCAGGTTAAGCTCGCCTTAGTTTAACTTCTTTTTATGTATTAGTGTATACAGTAAAGAATTACAGAATAAAATCTTTTACGTATTTCCATATTCCGGATTCTATCGCGTAAAGAAACTCTGAGCATGGCTCTCTTGATAGCTCGCTGAGCGACTTTTGAGTTTATGCACAAGCCCTACATGTTCAAGATGAAAGGTAAACACAGCATGTCCGAGTTACAGGCTGCGTCGGCACATCAGCATCTAGGCGGGTCGACCCTCCCCTTCATTACAGCTAGGCCTAAACACCAGTTATCTACGTAAACACTTGTCTCGACCACTTCATTGCTTTGGTAAGCTTAAGAATGTTGGGAAAATATTTGTTTTTATAGGAATTATATGAGGCACAGAATACCTAGTTTATAAATAGATGCCTATCACTTTGATGCAGCTTCAGGCTTCAAGCTTACCCTAAGCTTAAAGCTCACAAGCCGTAAAAAAAAATTTTGTTAGTAATTATGTAGGTACAGAAAGTTCGCATATCAAATAGACATTGATATAATTATGTAATTAATCTATTTTTAGCCGACTTCGGAAAATGGAGGAGGTTCTATGTTCGAGTGTATGCATGTTTATATTTTTTTATGTATGTTCGTCGATTTCTTCTTCAATTATGGACCGATTTTTAAATTTATTTCGATATTTCCATATTCAGGATTTTATCGCGATGAGAAACTCCAAGCATAGCTCTCGCCACAGCTAATAAAGAATAAAAATGATCCCGAGGTGGTCCATAAAAAATGACTTCCGATTTATCGAAGGATTAGTATTTACACCGACGGATTACGGATCAGTATTTTTTGACGACCGATGTGGCGCGGTGGGCGAAGGTCCGCCTGCGACGCAGGAGGTTGCGGGCTCGATTCCCGCCTCGGAAAAATAGTGTGTACGATCTGCAGATATTTGTTCGTCGTTTTCTATGTACAATAAAAAAAAACTATATATGTAATGTATTATATTATGTATATCAGTTATCTAGTACCCATAACACAAGCTCTGCTTACCATGGGGGCTAGATAATGCTGTGTGAATTGTCCAGCATTTTTTATTTATTTATACCTCAAAAATTGCGCCGACTGTACTGTTGACCCGCTACTAGATGGAAACCATTCCTAAGAGTAAACCTTTAGTTTTTTTTTTCGTAATATATGGAATATTTTAAAGTGATTTTAAATAATTAAAGTAGTTCTCCAGTGTGCATTACCTGCCGTCCTTTCAATTTGTAAGTTTATAGCTAGTCCTCCATTAAAATAATTGGTAATAAACCCTGTAATTATTAGTGTGTAATTGCTAGTAATCTTAATAATATTCTATCAAATCAAAGAACCACCGAGGTTGCATTCGAGATAGGTTCTAAACAGATAAGATATAAAATAATTTTCCTTGATTACTTGGCCCCTAATATTTAGTCGTGATATGCAGTACATATGTACTCGTAGTTAGAGTTTTTTAACGATTATTATCATCATTGGCCTTTACATCCTCAAAGGATGGTTTATGTAGGGTTCGTATTTTGGCACTTACGTAGACGACTTTTAATGAAATGAAATGAAAGTTTATTTCTTTAGGCTTACAAATAAGCACTTAGACAATATTATATTGTGTTATACTATTCATTAATATCCCTTCAAGTGTTGATTGGACTCCATGAGCTCTCTTTCACAAGTACCCCATCTGTTGATGGACTCCTGGAGTCCAATGTAGGTTGTGACGTATTTAGTGAACGTTTGTCGTCGTTTTCATATTCCTATACTGCTCTAAATTGCACAAAGTGTAGGGACCAAGACAAGGATGGCAATCCGACCAAAGTCCATTCACTGAAACGCACCTTCAACAATTGGTGGATTTTTCAAAAGTCGCCTTTCATTCTCGCAAGCGCGCCCGTTTTGTGAAGTTCGGTTTGGCTGTTTTTTTGTGAAAAGAAGTTGTGTTGTGATTGTTTTTCGACATTAAAACATGAGTGGGTAAGTAATAAATAGTTTTTAGTTCATAGATTGTGTATTTGATACAGATTTTGGACCTAAATAGTTTTTTCAACAAACATCGTTTGGCATTTTGCGGCGTCTTGTCGGCGTCATGCCCATACATTTTCGTTTGTTACTAATACAAAATACAAAAGTTATCGCAAACTGTTGTTATCACGCATATTGTTATGTATCTTTTTATTGTTACTAAGCTTATAATTTAACAAATACCACGGAGTCCTTGCGTAATATTGAAATAAAAATACCGCTCATCCCAAACAGAGCTCAATGAGCTCTCTCAACAAACAGGGGAATTGGGTTCAATGACACTCAACCGCCATTTTTTGTGAGCTTTGTTCGGATGTTGAATATTATGGATAAGACTAGCGTATATTCAATTTTAATATTTTTGATAACATATTTTTTTTGGAGATGTGCTTTTCATTCTTTTTTCTTTCTTTTGTAAGTTTTGTTATGATGAAAGATCAGTACGCGGATAAGAGTGCCTATATTAATATTTTTGGTAACGGTTTTTTAATGTTTTTGTTGCGTTTTCCTTTTTTTGCATAATTATTTAATTAATTATTTTTGGTCACGGTTTTTTAATATTGTAATTTTGTAGTTTATTTTCATTTCATGTACAAATTTAAATGCGACACTATTGGTCTTATCCATTCTATGATATCATGCTACTGTCCGTCCTTGTCTGTTGAGAGAGCTCTAGGAGTCCAATTTCTTAGAGAAATAGTTCCTTTTGTTTTTGATTTTAGAAATATTTTACTAGGGCAATATGTCTTTTTATTGCTTTTTATGCTTATAGATTTGTAAATATCAACTCATTGTAGAATAATAGTTAAAATAAATTCAACAGTATTTATCCTGTGATCCAAACTTGGAGTGGATCTTTTCTGCGCCTTTTTTCAAGTGTTTTGTTTATTGTTCGATTTCTCGTAAACTAAACACTTCTAACAGTTGAAACTCTGTCTGTAACAAGTACGTGAACCAAACTATAATTTAAGATAATAAGCTAAGCCAATTGACCTAAAGTATTCTCAGAATTTAGGATGAAACAGATGCTGTTTTGTACCCGGCGCTCGGACCGCTCGGAATAAAACATGTTTTTGTAAGCCTTGTTTCGTGAAAAAAATGTATGGGAAGGTGTTTTTTTTATTATTTGTGAATGTGTATAATATATTATTGTATGTGAAATAAAAACTTTATGTACGAATAATTGGTTTTTTAAATTAAATACCACGACTTTTTTAGAATAAACTGGAATAAATTCGCTCATTCTGATTTCAAATTAGAATTTTTAATACATTGCAAGGTAATACAGGACCCAAACATTATTGATGTAATAGCTTATTTCATAGCGATTCCGATGATATAAGATAAACATACTAGCTTCCTACAAAAATGTAGAGATATCGTCATTTGAATCACATGCGCCGTTCTCGCGTGGGACCACCCAGAATTGCCTCCACAGATGTGCGATTTTATGCAAAATGGCCGCCACAGTTGAAGGGATATATTGATGTTCACTTCAATTTTTTGTCCACCAGTGGAAGAAGTGAGTAGAAACCACTAGTATGTTCATAACTTATGTGTCTAGTACATATGATTTGCTTATCTGTAAGTTGTTAGATTTTGAGTTGGAGCAAAACTCGTTCCAAGCATTTCTTTTAAGTCTTGTAGGTGTCTTGTAAGTATTGGCCTCAAAGATTAAATTTACAAAAAAAAATTATATACTACTATGGACCATAAGTTAGTAGGTAACAGCATAAATACTAGTATTATCAGACTAAAATTAAATAAAATAAATGATTAATGCTACACAATCCACACAACATCCAGCCCCAAGGCAAGCAGAGCTTGTGTTATGGGTACTAGATGACTGATATATATTTTTTTACTATACATAATTATGAGGACCAGAACACCCGGAAAAAATATCTGCAGATCATACACACAATAGTTCCAAGCCAGGAATCGAACCCGCAACCTCTCGCGTCGCAGGCGGACCTTCGCCCACCGCGCCACAGAGGTCGTCATTAAAACATATCAAATTAAACTAAATTAAATATACGCGTCGTCATTGAGCCTCCAGCGATGATACCGGCTTCCGCATCATCATCCAGGGCCCATGACACTGGAGCGGAGGTCCTGCGCCACGACTGCCAGGAGGCTGTTGGCGCATGCGGCCTACCAGAGTTGCGACTCTCTTACGCATGATTCCGAGGGAACATTATGCATAATAAAATAACTACATAGGTAGTATAAAACAAAGTCGCTTCCCGCTGTCTGTCTGTCCCTAGTCCCTATGTATGCAGAGATCTCTAAAACTACGCTATGGATTTTAATGCGGTTTCTTTAAATAGATAGATCATTTGACATATAGATTTCCACGCGGGCGAAGCCGCGGGTTGCAGCTAGTAACAAAATAATATGTAGGTACTTGGTTATAAATGTTGCAGGTCATGTTCTATCTTAAAAATCTTAACCATCACAAATTAAAGATTACTCTATCTCAAATATTATGTATAGACATAAAATTCTAAAAACTATGAATTTCTATCACATACACAAATTAATAATGATAGTAAAGACATAGGTAATTCATTAGTCTAATTTAAATTATTAAGCAATAACAAGACGCTAAATAACCAGCGCTATCTATGATTTATGTTTCTAAATCCATTTCCTGACTATTAAGTATTCACATATTTAACACAAGTAATAAAATGAGAAAACAATATCAATAAATTAATACCGCGTTTATGTTTTCGTTAATTAATTAATAATGGAGCTATGTTCAATCAACACTAAGTTAAAAATTAGCTGACAGAAAATGCATATTCATAAAAATTCAATAATATTTGTGAACTCGTGAAAAGTTTAACGGTTTGAGTTGGCGGGTAATAAAAGTAGTTTATAAATTATAAAGATAATAAAATAGTTTAAGGACGTTTGGTTTTAATCAGTCTACGGAAGTATTTCAACCTTGTTCTGCTTGAAGAGAAGTAGGTTTATATTCCACGCAAACGTACTAGAAATCTTAATCGTCTTTATTTTATTGATGACCACTCATAGCTAGGCATCAACGCAAATCGGACAGTGAATTTGTTGTCTAATAAGTAGAGATGTAATATAAGAATTAGCAAGCTGAAGTGGCAGTGGGCCGGCCATATCTCGCGAAGAACCGACGGCCGCTGGGGCAAACGTGATTTGAGTGGACACCACGACTCGGTAAACGTAGTGTAGGACGCCCTCCGACCAGGTGGGATGAAGACCTGCGAAAGACTGCAGGTAGATGCTGGATGCGGCAAGCTGAAGACAGGGCGCTATGGCGCTCATTGGGGGAGGCCAATGTCCAGCAGTCGACTGCTATAGACTGATGATGATGATGATGATGAATATAAGCAGACGATATAATCACGCATCCAATACACAAATTATCATCACACAGATCCCGAAGTTAGGTAGTTGAAAACGTCTCAGCACCATCAAAAACCTATAACATCGCTACGCGGTAACTTATTAGTGGATCGAAAACAATGCACCTTGGATGAATAATTCACGATGAATAACACTTTATAACCTCGTATATTATAGGACGAACATCTCAATTTGCATCGCCGAAAGCGAACCGGTGACACTAACGACTACAACAGCGAAAACCTATCAATTTTGGTGTCAAAAAAGGCTTTATTAAAAAACTGGAAAAGCTTCGAAATGCGGTCGCAAGGTAGACGTGAGAATATTTTGTAACATTGTGAAACTGCACGATTCAAATAACAAGGGGAAATTTCTTATTAATGGTATGTTACGTGGCTATTATTAAAATACAATTTTAATAATAGGTAGCCAAAATAATACTGAACAGTCGAACTTGCGCGACAGAGAGATCGTTTTATATAAAATCGGTGTCATAAAAGGGTTCATTTCATTTATTTATTCCACCACAAGCGACTTCTATTTAAGCATATAAGAATTAACAAAGGAACAAATGAATTAATAATAATGTCAAAAATTATAATTCAAAATACATATGTATCACAAGTTCTGCTTACCTCGGGGCTAGATAAGGATGTGTGAATTTCCGGCATTATTAATATATTTTATCTATGTCAAGAAATGTCATAATAATGCAGCTGTCAAAATAAACTAAAACACACTTAAAATAAAGATAGGTATCTAACCTACAATCAAATACAAATTGTTAAATGAATTAAAAATAACAAGTGTGTCGAAAAGCCGATTAATTATAATATGAAAAGTGTATAGAGTAAAGACCATCTCATAAAATTTCAATAAAACGAGAGTTGATAGTAATTCCACATTATACTGCACAGTGGAACACGACTTGTCCTGTAATATGGTGGTATTTAGCATGTCCGTTTATGGTATTTTAATGGTAAAACCGTTAAAGTTCATAATACAGAGGTTGCCGATGCCGACAAAACTGTTTTGAATGGAAACATTAATAGCACAGACTAAGATATGCAGCTGGTGTGATCCGATCTACAAAGCTTTGAAATTAAACCATCAAGACTATATCTTCAGGAAAGTGTCGGACAAAACAGAGAAAAACATGGTCAAAACTTCAAAACAGAAATAGAAAAACTCATAATTACACAAGACAGCTAATGACAAAAATAATCAAATTCAAAGTGAATTAAAATGGAAAATTAGGTGGGGAATGGGATGGAGAATTCAAATAAGATCCTCGTGTCGTTTTGATTTGATCCAGCGGTTCTGTAAACTGTACACCAGTAGGTAAGTCTGTTTATTAAAACGGGAATGCAATAAAATAATCACCGTATAGGCCAGTTAATCACCGTTTTGATATCTTATTTAGGGGAAGCTAATGAGGTACGTATATCACATTCGGTAATGATGACAGCAGTGGATTTATCAAACACTTTCGTTCCACAACTTATGTCGGCGATTAGAGTATTCGTGTTGACATAAACACGGGCCAAATAGAGTCAAGCGTCCATATATTTCATGTACCGTTTTATTTGTGTATTTTTATTTAGTTTATTATTGAAATATGTAGCAAATTTAATATGGAAAGAAGATTTTGTTTTTTAAACGTGCAAAACAACCAAACCCAAGAATAGTCTAATGAAATATGTAAGGCTGCTTTGTTTTTTAAATTAAATTGAACGGAGTAATTAAACGGGTGCGTAGCTTGTAATTATTAGGGGCGGCCAATGTCCAGCAATGGACAGATGATGACAGGACAGATGATGAGCCTGATGATAGTGATGATACTTGTAATACAGTACCGGCGAGGAAAAACTGTGACAACCAACATGTCAAAACTTTCTTCACACAGAAGATAAAGCTCCGAGTTCCAAACATGAGACACGTGTAAAACTCGGTTGACATGAATGAGAATTAGTGCCAAAGTATGTAACTACTCATCCTCATGAATAAACCCAGTCATCAAACAACCGTGGCAATAATTAAACGCATTATGCATGCCGTGGTAGCGGTGACGAAAGGCAAAGAAAGCAAGCTGCAATTTGGCTCACAGGCGAAACAATATCTAGTGGAGACGCCTACACGTTTTTTTATTGTTTTAAAATCATATCTAGATGACGTTAGTCGGATTATATGTACATGTTTTAGGTTTTAATTACACTGTCACAAAATTACTATAAAGGTACTAAGGTTCGGACATTTCACTAACAGTAAAGAATTAACGTTGTCTAAACAACACCCAAGCCGTAAGAAATAGCAATTTCATTTACAACCGCTATAATATACGCACTTAATACGAACGCGTTAATAACACAGATCATTGAGCAAACTTAATTATCGCTCGCAGTTTGTAAGTACCATTGAAACTGCAGAAACTAAAGACCGTTATTGTTTCATAAAAGCTTGTTACTTGTACAAGCGACATCGAAGTCGTAGAAATAGAAGCCAAAGATCGTTTCAAAGTGCAAAATGATCGGGAATGTCGTGCTGAGAGATCATTATTGGAGCAAGATGTCGCATCCACGATAGGCATTACACGCAAAACGGACCACTGCACATTGTATGTTAAATGGTGCACCATTAAAGGGACGCTTAATAAACACATTACAGTGCGATATTAGGCGCGAGCGCAGAGACGACGTGATTAAGTGACAGGAACGTGGGAACAGATAGAGAGGGAGTACGATGAAAGAGGATAGTAATAATAAACAAACAGATTGAGCAATGTGCCTAGCAACGGCTTGGGAATTCGCTATATGGAATCTATATACATATGTGGGAAGTAAACGAGAATAGTTATTAGACTTAGAACGAACTTTGAATCACCGGAAGCTTAAAATGATTGAATCAAACCGTAAATTTACATAAAATCCTAAACTGCAATATAACGCCGTGTATTAAATGACATACAAAATGCAGCAGCATCAAACATAACCAATGTGGGCATAAAGCGTTACCTCACAATGATTTTATGAAATCAGTAACAAAGTATTGAACGTAGTTTAGTGCGCTATTAATCCGCGTAGAGCTGCAGACAAATTCAATTGACGAGAGCAGCGAAGTCCCTGGGCCTTAGGGCTCGGGCGTCCCGTTCAGCCCGCCTAACCGTAAATACTATTTATTTCGCAGCTATTGGAGATAAAATTGAGCGGCGAGATTGCACAGGAACTTTCAAAGGGTGCGGTCGGAACTTTATGATGCGATTTTATTGTTGTCATCGACACTGACGCCTATTTAAAAGCCCCAACAAAACCTTACATGGAGTGGAAAATCGAATGCTTCTCGGACTATTAACTGAAAATGTTAAGGCTCGTTAAAATGATAGTAATAGAATATTTGAATTGAAATGGCACGATACCGTTGTGGTCCATTGTCGTTTCGGGTAGCTGAGCTCCTAACCCGATCGTCTCAATAAGAGATGCGTCCTACTGGCGTTATCACAAAATATGATAGATCGCCGGCCGTACGACGACGCTCTCCCACGCGACGCGCTTGTGATTAATTATAATTCGAATTTTATTCAAAGCGAACAGCGGACAAACTACGATACCAATCAATAAACGGTTCCATACCGACGACGGTACCGACATGATACTACAATTTACTGTTGCCGATAGCGCGTATGAAGACGTCAAAGCTGGAGTGAATAACAAGCCCAGTTAGAAAGCCCCGGAACAATAGTAGCAGCATTTCATTGTGATACAGAATAGTAATTCCTTTATTGTGCTACATGATGCAGGCCCTGGTATGGTAGTGACGCAACGTCGTACATTGATACAATTGCGCGGTACTACAGACAACGATTTAGTTTACGGCCAGAAACAAACTTCATCAAAACCTTGTCAGGGCACTTACAAAACTACCCGCCTTATAGTATAAATAAAACATCTAAGAACGACAGACGGCCACGGCAGAATGCGACAGCTCAAATGCAACAAATACACACGAGAGTTGTCATAATCCTCAACTAGACACATTTTAAATTGCGCAACAGGTTTATTATTCAATAAACATATTTGTACACACGAATTCCTTTGAGCCGTGTGTTTTGATCATTAGCTTTAGATATTAGACCCCCGCGAGTACCGGCTCACACTGTGTGAGAAATCGGTGCCCATTTGACAATATCGTCGCTAGAACATATTCCGTCTGTATTACCAATAACTTGACTCCAGATTGCCATGAACTTTATTATCGTGTAAAAAGCGCATATAACTCATAAACTGTTTCATGAATGAGATTAGAAGAACTTATAAATTGATAAACATTAATCGTTTGGTCAAAATAGAGTGTTTTGAAAACGAACATCGATCGCGATAACCATTTACATTCAGAAGTAAAACAAGATGAGAAAAAGTGTGAGACTATTCAAATGACACTAATCACGTAGTTATAACAGCATAAATCATATAGGTCGCTCAAGCGCCACAAAGCTAGAAGCGACGCATCCCCGTCTCGAGATAATAAATAACATCCAGTTCTCGCTTTCAAAGCGCGGCCGGGAGGCAATAAGTCGTGGACGGGTCAGAGGTGAAGTGAATAAAAAACGTCAGACAATTAAATAGCGTTCTTGAAGGTTAATGAGCACAATAAATATGTTGTCGGCACCGCAGCTGCGGACAAACAAATGGAAGACCCCGTCACACGTGAAGAGGGTTTGACTGTACTTGTTAATAGTGAACTCGCGACTGTATGGGAAGGCAAGAGCGCTATGGCAGCGCCCGCGCCGCCGCTTCGCCTCACTGGCGAGTAAGTTCATTCTCGAGATGCTTCCACGATCTATTACGAACGTGACACATTTACTATACAGACGAATCGAGGTTAAACAAATATTGAACAACGCGAAGTAAAGAATTACTTACGACTTTGAAATGAAGCTCGGCATGAATGAAAACGCGGTCGAGGGAACTCTAAAGAATTCCTTAATCTTATAATTTATAGATTTCCGAGTCCGTGTTTGAGATTATGACCCAATTTTTTATTGCTTTAATATCAAACTTGTTTATGGAAACAAACTATAGAAAATCAGTGATGCACATTTGTAAGAAAATAAAATCTTTATTAGAATAAGCCTTTATTTATTGGTCAAACAGCATTAGTAAGGTGATATTTCATAATTATTGTCCAAATGTATTGTTGGAAGCGCCAATAAAGTTTGTAGAGAGAGAGAGAGAGAGAGTATGTATAACCTATCTTATAAATAGTTATAGGTAAAACTCTGTTAAATAAGAGAAGCTAAAGTTAAGAGGTCCTACCAATATTAGTATAGCAATACACTCAAATTTCAAATCTGGTATCTACAAAACATATCACTCTTATGCAATCCTCAAAGTTTTCTTAATTGAGCCCACATACGATTCCCCCGCAACGTAGTTTGTAAGAGCACGTCTACATATTTTATACCTCTCGTTAATTATGATATCGCCAGAAACAGAGGCTGTGCAACCACTGTGCAAATTCCCCCGCTAGGGTTTGCAGCATTCCACACGACTGGCCCAGACGGAACCATACCTGCATTTGATTTATAACGACTAGGGGACAGGGGGAGCCATGCCATAGTGTGAATTCAATCGGCGAACTCAAACGTCCTGGGGCAAAAGAAACCAAGATTACTAGACCTCCGAAAAAACAACGGTCCTAAAAATTATGAACAAAGTTGTGGAGCGAAATGAGTGTCTTCTTACATTGGAAGGTGCTAGCTATCACAGCGGGTATCAACTGCTGGCGCCTTGAACAATACGGAGCACCTTCGTGACCACTGACTATTATCAGTCTTTTATAGATTTTTTACCTCTGACTCTTTATATGGGACGTGAATATACTGTATAACGAAAACCGCCGACATCTTAATATACACGCATATCAACATATGTAATTTTTGAGGTTAGTTATAATATACAACGCATTGGCGCCAGACGTTATACGACACCACTTTTCTCATCATTAATAAGAGCTGCGTATTCTATTTCATATTTCTGCTTAGAATAGAACTTATGAATATGTAAGTGCCTAAACCAGTTTTTAATAATGACACGGAAATGTGTATTGATAATTTGATTAACGTCTACAGCGGACGTCTTTAGGCTCGAAAAAATGCATTACCACCGTCATGATTACATCTCTGTTGTGTTTCACAAAGTTCAGCTAAATACATAGTGTGAATTAGGCTCGGCTCGTCCAAGCCCATACAATTTTGAATTTGTAAAAGTCCGTTTTGTCCAGAGATAGGGAGCATTATTGCTTCCGTTGGCATTGAGATAAATCTTGTCGGGGCACAAAATCAACAGGAACGTATTAACACCATCCGGATGGTAGAAAGCCGTGGGTGTTCTTAACCAGTCACATTTTTGTCTGAGCTAACTACCGCAAGAATATTTGGTAATGGACGTGAATGAGATAGAAGCACGCGCTAATGCCTTTTAAGCCGGTAGAGATAGTCGGCGAACGGTTAGATTCAGGTGTGAATTCGGTTTAATCTGGCCTGCTTCGGTTCTAAAAGCACAAAGCAAACATTTCACAGTAATTGCGCTTCATTCAAAAGCTTTGTTGATATCTCCGTGAATGAAGAGCGACTCTATACCCGCGCACCTGACTCGAGTAACGGTACTATTAAGTCCTCGTTTTGTCTTTAAAATTTATTGGTCTAATAAAAACTACTACATATCAGTAGGTAAATATTACGAGAGCGTGGGGAGTTATCTTAATTTAGAATTTAAAATTAGAATAGATTGTTTACGGCAAGCTATGTTCTGTATCTTTTACAAATACCTTGGTACGTGATTTTGGGGGTATAGACTTACGTATCGAGTTAGATGTATCAAATTCTCTATACAGACGTAAGTGTCAAAAAAGTTCATAAGAGATCGGCATGGTGACAGTTATTTGAACTATCACAAAAAGCACAAAACGATCCAATACCAATATAAAAGCATAACCCGAAACCGAGTTGCACTTATGCCTTTAAACACACCGGTGGCTGACCGAGACGCCGCCCTGTGTTCTAGAGTCGAACAAACAAACCCATAGACAAACAAATGTAAATGACCGAAATGTGAACGTCATGTTTGGCATTCCCATAAAGCAAGGTTAACACGTCATTAGAGGTAATGATGGCGTTATTACATAGAGGGAGCTGGTGAGCGATGGGCCAATGATCTGCGCGCGTGTGGTCTGGAGCCTTTACAAACACTGCACCACGTGGCAGTGGCCTTCAAACAGGTGGGTTAGAATCAGGCTTCATTAGCCTGTTTGTCTTTCGACCAATAGGAGTTCTATTTCAAACAGGCGTGGGCTATTCTATTCCGTTATTTAGACTGCACTACTGCACTACTATCCAGGTATTTGTCTCCTAATTTATTTTCAACAAAGTTGAACGAAGGGTTAAGGATCAATGTCCTAATTGATCTTCCTACTATTATTATTAATTAATTAATGAACGGAACTTCTCCCTAGTTTTTCTGTAAATCATTTTTTGAACTAAAATTTCAAAATGGGCGAAGCGCCGCCGTTGCCGTCGATGTTATCGTATTGAACGATAATTTATCGGATTCTTATCGCTCGATCTGCGTAATTGATACGGGTGAAATCATTGGAAGCCGAAGGGGTGCATGTCCCTAGATTGAAAATATATATCAACATTTTATTTTATATCTCTTTGAAATTGACAATACAATACAAGCAATTTCAAAATTTTCTATTTATGAAGATGGACTAAGTGCGTAACCCGTGCAAGGAGCTCCATTTGCAATGCTTGGAAATTTTATTGGTAGCAAACAGTTTGTCAAGAATGAAACATTTATGCTTCTGTATTTTGAAAAATAGGACGTTTTATTCCCGGAGCCGCCGCCGCGGCGCTAGGCATAAAATCATCGGACGAGTTCTCTGAATCGAACCCTCCGGTGGTCTGCAGATCAGCTTTATATAGTTGGATCAATAATTTAAGTTGACTCACTTTACATATTTTTATTTAAATGGAATTATATCGCTGATTACTAATTTCAGAAATAGTGACTGAGCTTCTGAACTTTGGCTTTATATTAGTTAAAACATCAGAAAGCAAGTATTTAAGACGATTTTCACATCCTGATGACGATTTTGACATGATGATCAGAATCAAAATATTTTTTATTATAAAAGACTCTGTGGACTCATTAAGACCAATAGAAGACACTGATCCATCGTCAGTAAATTGACTTCCATTAATATGTTAGTGTTATCATCACTAGGAAATAAAGTAGCTAAGTAAGACGACAATGGTATTGATGACCCTGCCACCGACGTAGCACAGAATACCAGTACTTTCAGTAATAGCGCCAATGATAATTCGCGGGGTGATTCCGGCGCGTGCGTGCGCCTACCCGTCGCTAATTGAGGGTCTCGTAAACACGCCACCCACCGCCTGTCATTTGCATTGCAGTCGCGTATTTGAATGAGGCGTATGAATGCATCGGTGACGAATAAACTATAACAAACTAATAAACATACATGCATGCACAATCAAGAGGTCTATAAGCAAAGGGTGCTTGTGCTCACGGGTCCAATGGAAAGATATAATAAAATACTTAAAATAATTATAATATATACTACCTATGGGTTTCCTATTTCTACTACTATTGAAAATCTTTGTTCTTGATTTCGCTGAACATGTTTAATTACAAAAGCTTCTCCCCGATAAGTTAAAACAAATCAGATGGATAGATCGATAGAAAACACTTTATTATATTACAAAACAGAAAATAATACAGAATTAAAAACTTAGAATAAAGGTATAAAGGGCGGCCTTATCGCTGAGAGCGATCTCTTACAGGCAACCTTAGGACCAGTGGAGCCAGCTAACTGTAAGCTTTATAAGATGATACAATTATTTTATTAAATATGAAGAGAAAGCCTTACTACCTATTTTAAGCTTCTAAGACGATAACATACACAGGGCCCTAATGCCACAAAATTAATAACTTCACCATAACAATGTTATCCTCCCAAAATTACACATTTTAGCATTTTACCTTTTATGAAAATAATAACAGATGAAGGGAAGGGACGGGTGTAGAAAGTGTCATGTTTCAACCATTTTATATATCTCTCCGTGCAAATAGCACCGCATGCGCACACCCACTATCTAGAATTTCTTTCATCTATGAAAGATTCTGCGACGATACCACTGTCATAGTAAAGTGATTGGTTAGGAGAATTCGGCCCCAGTAGGTGCGCATAAACCGTTACGTGCGTTTCGGTGGTCTCAATTCTACACGTGGTGGTCCTTCAATTCCCAACACTTAAAGAATAGTGGTGCTTTAATCACAACGAAAGCGCAGTACTTTCTCAAGCAAATTAGGTGCAATAAATTCTGAACACGTCCACATTGTAGTGTGAAATAAATCAATAAAGAAAACTGTGTCACCCGTAATGGGGAGTGCATGCACTGTTAGCAGTTTGTAATTTAATTATAGCTTGCAATAAATTCTTATTCTAGTTTTTTTGACAGCTGTTATAATTGGAAGTAGAAGAAGCTTGCCATGAATTACCTGCATATGAGTTATGTACTTTATAAGCCATTCAAGTAACAGAGAAAAGCAGTTCGGTGACTAGGGGCATTTTTAAAATTGCGTAGGTTCACACAAAATTTTCCGTGACTGACTATGGGCAAGTTTATAATACAATTATCCAATCGTACTCCCCTACAGCGCACCGGTAAATTGAATGCACTATGCATGGATATACAATTCGGCAATCGGGAATAAATCGCAGTCCAAATTGGCAATCAACTGCATTGATTAGCGAGGGTCCTGCGTCTCGACCTGTCCATCCATAATTGCCTGCAAATACATTATCAGTTGAAGGAACAGGCCAAGCCCTACACATGACGATAATCAAAAACAAATTTGCGCCGCACACTAAGTTAACTGATCGACCAACTCAATAATCGTATCTCAATCTCCCACCGCTAAATGTCACCCTATTTAACTAACCAGACAATCAAAAAATTTCAACCAACTAAATAATGAGCTCATAAGTTAGCATGGTAATCGCAGACGGGGCGTAACCATCACGATAATCGTGGCCAGAAACCGTCGGTGACATCAGCGTAATGATTCCACCAAGAAAAAACACCATAACTTACGGAATGAGGCGATGACAGCACAAGCATCAAGTACAGTCTTCTTCAAAAACTACTACAATCCCAAGTAGCGTAGCATCAAGCAAATGACCACAGAACTATAAATGACACTGAAGTTGTAAATCTATCTCTTTAGCGCACTGTACAATTTGTTTGACGCAATCATGTGACGATGATCGTGGTAGGTGGTGTTGGTACAAGAAATTAGCACGCCCAAAATGCATTGTGTACAAAAACAAAGTGTTCGTAAACGATTCTAAAACCAACATCTGAACGGTGGGCAGTGTTAATGGCCGTAATACGGAATCGATGCGGCTCTAATCGAACTCGGCAATTCTATTTTAGCACTTCGATACTAATTACCAATTACCGATCAAGACATTTGCTAATGGATCCACCAACCTTTAAAACTTAATGCCGTTCGCTTCACATACCCGTCCCCACATAATGTTTTCATTGGTGCTAATTCTTCCCTATAATGATCCAGCTGAAGACTGGTTTTGTTTTGATAGTGAATCAAACATTTCGAGGAGGATTCATTGTGAATTTAAAATTGTGTATTGCTTCATAAAATTAATTATAAAAGCAATTCATTTTACTAACCTATTGAAATGTCAGTGCTCATGAATCAATCAATATTTAATATTAAACCTAGAGACTGCCTTAGGTACTGAGAAACGAAATTCCTAATAATCAAATAAATATATCAGAACTTCTATTATTCAAAGATTATTCCAGCAATATTGCGAAATTAAGCCTTCATAGCAGTGACAGTATTGTTTGTGTTCGACTATAAAATAAACGACTTCCTGAATCAACCCCCGAATATTCGCCGCTTGACGCCACGCGGAAACCAGACGACGAATAAATTATTACCCTCCCTTCGATCCGCACAATAGCCAAGGTTGGGTCTTTTTTTAATTCCTTCACATAATTGAGGTGTAATTTTGCGCACAATGTCTAACCGCACCGGTGCAGGACTTAGCGAGATCAACGGACAAAAGGTATAAAGCAAAATTAGAAAGCTCCTTTGTCCAGCGCGCCCTGTGATGATCGTGATTTACGTCAAACTAGACACCCGGTGCTGGGGAACATAAATAAAGCCGTAGTGTCCAATATTGATTGTTACACCAACCTCACATAACATCACAATAGGCGTTTTGGGGAGAGACGTGAACTTTGTTATATTTCAAAGGATAGGTAGATAGATAACGTTAAGACGTCGATCAATCTGGAAAAGAATAAGTCGGCTTCACATTATTGACGCTCGATCGGATTCTTTATTAATTACTGGATCCTTTACACGCTGATGAATATTCAAACTCTGTTCCAAATACGTCTATCCGAACTAGTTTTTAGTTTAATTTTACGAGCATGTAACGCTATATTACATGGCGATAAACGATAAGTGCAGGCTTGCCGTTGTCGGCGTGTTGAAATGGAGGTCACCATCGGCCTACATTACCACCCCGTGTTCCCAAGCCTGTCATCAGTTTATGTCTTTTTTATTCCGCCCGATAGCCAGAGAAATGCAACACCGTTCCTGATTTCCACGCCGATACTGAAGTGTGCTCATAAAATGTATAAATGAATCGTTTTAGATCAATCACAACGCAATAAAGTCGGCCAGCCGTGATGTGAGTGAGTACATTTTACATCTGAAAGGATAACTGTGACCAGCGACCCATCCATAAAGGATAAAGGAAACAATTGAAACAAAACAAATTAACCCCCGTAATCCGGGTAACATATCACTTCGATGGAAGTAATAAAAGGACCAAAATTGAAATTTGATAGCGATACTGATACGTAATAATCATGTCTTATTATAGTGACCTGTCATAATAGTGGGGAACGAAGCCTATTGTTGAGTATGATTTGACGTGGTGGAGGTGCGACCAATCGATGCTTCTACCGAGGTTGAACTTTCAACGCAGGACCTATATTATCTTTCACACGTCCCAAGGACCACACATAAAAGCAGAGGAATCGATACTAACACCGATTTAGTTTCTCCGCCGCATACCGATGCGTTATGAAATCGATTAAAGCCGCGATACCGATCAATCGCATTAAAACCACTAACCTATTACCGGTTCACACCTCCACGAGAGAAACCAAAGTTCTCAATATAATTATTTGATACTGGATTCGGGAGGTCCGACTTTCTTTCGTATTATATTACTCGAAGGCATTGATAGAACATAACAGAATCGCGGTATAATTTATCGCAAACTTTGTTTGAACAAACATATTCTCAAACAAAAACATAAGCAGCCTTTTAATCAATGTGTCGACACAACGATGTGTGCAAAGAAAATATTGTAACTGTAGTCGATGAAATGAAATACACGTATGATTGATAAAAAGTTTAAAACTGGCATCTGTTCAATCGCTTTCGCCGATGAAAGTCAAAACATAACTGTCCCTATAAAAAACACTTTATTGGCCAGAGTATCACTTAAGATATAAGTTATGGCCGAAAACACACAGATAGCATTTCGTTTATAAAACATTGAGCAATTAGTACACACATTACGCCGAAGAGACGGCGGCGGCTGCAAGGACAAAAGTCACATCTGCCGACTCGATGAAAAGCAAAGCCCTTGTAGCTGTCGTCATTCATCATAATTACAATAAGGACTTTAAAAAATCACCATAGAGAACATTTAAAGCCTTTAAAGCCAACGGTATGTCACGAACGTCCCACAATAGAATTCCGAGATTCTATAAAGATACTAGGCACTCATATTATCAGAAACCGAATATCAACAGTGAATCATAGTAAAGAAACAATAATTGTAGAATGATATCCAATTACACTACCGATTGATATTACTACACACCGCTATAATTCAAAGGGAACAAAACAATTTTAATTTATGGCTCAAAGTCCCGTTGAATAAAGGAACCGAATCAAAGCGCCACGGAAACCGTGTAAGTTTTTTTTAAAGATGTTAAGATAAAAAGATTCCACTATTCATAGAGGCTCCCGCTGTTTTATCATAACCAGGATTAGGAATTCGGTTCGTTGAAATAATATGTTGTGACAAAGCGCAAAACAAATAAGGACTAAACGGATTAAGGTCACGTTGAACCGTATTTTAGAAGCTGCCGCTTTAATCCTTTATCGTGAACTGGGATTTACGACAAAGTTTATCCTGCATCTAAATAAACTTAAACTTCTAGTAGTAAATATCTCACACAAAGCGGAATCCTCACGCCTAATTTAAACCTGAGGGTGGCATCAAAAGGCGCTCCTTACCGCAATACCGTACGTCGTCGGTCAGCGAGTTGGCATCTGTTACCGGTACCATGATATCCCGAATCGAAATAATTAAGTGAGATCTGAAATAGACATTTTGAAAGCAATGAATATTTTAGTAAATACTTTTAATACTTCTCCCGCCCAAGTGGCTTTGTTATTCGGTAAGGCAATCCAAATTCAAGTCAAGTTTAAATATCCTGTGTGAATGTTTTTCGAGTTTTCTAATGGTAAGATCGTTTTGAGGGGCTGGCAGGCATTTGGATCTCGCTTGACGTGCCTAAATCGTACTGTGAGGATTGTCTGGCGCGAAGCGGGGTGACCAGTGACCCACATGTTTGAAATATTTTGTGATGTATAGACCTCAAGGGGTCTTCGCAATTATATGCTATACCAGCACAGTATACCAGCTAGGTGTTAGAGTAGGTAAATTCCTAACCTACCTAATACAAGGTAGCCAGATAAGTTCATGCAAAATGGATAAAAAAGCTTCAGGTAATTTTTCCCATGACGTAAAAAATCTACCGTTGGATAATTACGGAAACAGCGATTCTTCTCAAATTTCAAGATAAAAAGGTATCCATACATCCGGTAAAATGCCTACACTTATATGAATTTCTAATTCTCGTCATTTCTAGTTACCGACATTACACAAGTCGATAAAGCCAGACTGGTTTGATGTTGACTGAAACAATAACGAGAGCTAACAAGTAACAAGCAGTTTCCACAAATATGGACTCCGGTTTATACACAGTACTAATCTTTTGAAAATGGCCGTTGTCAGGATGTAGCAAGCGCCAGATATTCGAGAAATGCTCTTATTTTAAGGCACTATAAGTGGAGCATATCGTTACATTACAGCTAAGAAGGTAAAGTCCGACATTACAGGTACTTCGCTACCAACAAGTGACGGTATAATAGATTTTCATCTATAATGGACTGCAACAAAAGGTATTTTTTTCAAAGAGACAAATCCCTTCTGTTATTGTACAACATCTAGCTAAATATAATTAGGTCCAAAATAAATAAATGTGAACATAAACTTTACGACATTGACGGCATTGCGGATTCATGCAGTAATCACATGTTATTAATTAATTACGTTTTATATTTTATTATGTTCGTTTTATTTAAGGTTTTATATTACTATGGACCGTGAATATGTTAAATAAGATCTGTAACTTTTCTTAATCTGAAATAAATTGTTATTAGGTATTAAATTATTGCATTTAAAACTTGACCATTTAACATTACATAGCACTTTTGTTGGTAGGAAATGCGCAATATTTCAGCGCATTAGATTAAGTTTGGCAAACTTGACTCAATGTATATAGAAACATTTCTGTTATTAGCCCCCTTTTGTTCAATCTAGCTACGTCCATCTAAGAGTCAGGCTCTAATCCTACAGATTGCGATAAGACGCCACGACTTCTGAGTTTTTATGATATTGAGACAAACTGGACGACAAATTCTCGATATGTACGAATTTGAGAATCTGTCGGGAAAAATTATTTTCTCACTATTACCTACCCGAAGACAGATCTACGGGATTCTTGTCTAAAGATGAACAGAAAAGGATTTTTTGTTACCAAAATGTCCATAGATCCTCGAGACAAATAGTAGACTGGACGGAGAAGATACAGTGCAGTAGTGGAAACACCCAAAAAACATCCATCCTATATTGTCATTTGAAAGCCCTTTGAATGGCCTTCTTAATTTGCAATTGTATTGCGAAGGCCATTAAAGGTTTTTCAAGGCCAATGAAATGGCTTTAAATGTGAAAAAGCAAATATTAGGATGGGTGGTTTTACCGTAATTCCACAGCAGATTATAATGTATACTAATGTATATATTGGTTCTTAATTTGCTACTATAGTTGTTATTATCGTTATACTTGCATACCAATGCACAGGTATATATCTTGATGCTTTTCCGGTACAAACAAGCCGAACTTTCATAGGCAATGGCAATGCAGAACAAATTAACACACATAGTCAAGTGTCCTATAAGTTGTTTGCCATCTAACTGTGGTGCCAAGCGAACGCCCAAGCGTGCACAGTTAGACAAACACGTATTGT
Organism: Eupithecia dodoneata; assembly: GCA_947044415.1. Lineage (NCBI taxonomy): Eukaryota > Metazoa > Arthropoda > Insecta > Lepidoptera > Geometridae > Eupithecia > Eupithecia dodoneata. Next base: position 8,707,836 of record OX345665.1, read on the forward strand.
ACCTTGTGAACCAATAATGCATTTCATTGTGCTAATGCGGGTGCAAAAGGTATGTACCGAAGATGTTAGATGAATAACTCTCATTTCCATTTATCAGCAACATGACTACTTTTCAGGCAATAAAAGTTCACCGGTGGATATATACCACCCTTTCCTTATGTCTTCAGCTTGCCGCGTCTGCCAAAGTCTTTCGCAGGTCGACATCCCTCCTGGCCTGAGGGCGTCCTACACTACGTTAGCCGAGTCGCGGTTTCCACTGATAATAGCAAGCAATTCTAGATTTTTGACGACGTTCATTAAAGCCTAAGTCAATTTGATATGTTCATAACTACATGGTAACCTACCTGTTTGCATCAAATACGTTGAAATAAAATCCAAACGAACTACGCACGGCGTGGGTATGTACAATTTGTAAATCTACGAATAAAATTACAACCAAGACAATTATTAGGGTTTCATTTATAATTTGACCAGCATCTTGTGTTTCGTTTTTCGGGCAATAAAATAAGTCGAGTAGCGCCATCTACTGTAGTGTCCCTAAACTAAGATGTCGACGTAATGCCCAATTAAACTAAAATTGTCCGTTTCTCTCAATAGATCGCGCTGTACAGAGTAACTGAACTATGCATCGTACCAACATTTGTTCCAAGGTGGGAATCGAAACCGCATCCCCCTGTGTCACAGGCAGACCTTCGCCTGCTGCACCACAGAGGTTGTATTGAATCCAAGGACAAAATCGGTTTTTTAATCCTTCTTGAGAATCGTAATCACACTTCTGAGTCAACAATGGTGGCATCTCAAGTAGCAGCGCATTGTGCAAGCAAATACATCGGTAATAAACAACTATCTTATAAAAAACTTACCGATTTCAGTGGTACTTTGAAGCAAATAATTCTTGTGCCTTCAATCACTTCTCCACAAGCTTTGTAAGGAATCCATCTAAAACAATTTAACAACCTTAGAAATCATCTACTTAATACATACATAAATTGCGGTAGCTAGGTAGGGTAAGTTCTTACTTTTAAATTAGAATCAATTGGTCGGTTTTAAAATGTTAGCAAACTTAGCATAGCGAAAAGTAATCCGAAAGTAAGTATCCCGAGTACTAAACTGTACACCACTGAGAAGCATAAATTCCACTTACCTGTCCGGAATGGCCTTTGGAGGCATTTTATAATTTTACTTTTTTTATTATTTTACTTTATAATTTTCTGTCAGTTTCGGTTTGTTAGTCCTGTAACCAATAATGCACGCTTTCGTAACTAAATGGACTAAAAAGATTTAATCAAAATAGATTACAAAACATTCTAATCACAACATACCTACAACAACATAACCTACAAACAAACGAAAAAGACAACCCAGCCAATAATGACGTGACAGCCGTGCGTGACAGTAACAGATGTTGCTATTGTACCATTACCATGAACGTAAAATGCTGAAAATGAATTATTACTTAGTCTATGTAATAATAAATTTTCAGCATTTTACGTTCATGCATGTTCAGTTATTTTACACACATACGTTACATGGCCGACGACGACGACGGCCGATGGGGCAAACATGTTCTTGAGTGGAGACCACGACTCGGTAAAAGTAGTGTAGGACGCCCTCCGACCAGGTGGGATGACGACAAAACGACGAAGAAAATACTTTAGTATCCCTGAGTAGTCTGTGCTGCGAAAGACTGCAGGTAGATTCTGGATGCGGCAAGCTGAAGACAGGGCGCTACTATGGCGCTCATTGGGGGAGGCCTATGTCCAGTAGTGGACTGCTATAGGCTGATAATGATGATGAGTACATGGCTATATTTATTTATTTGCATCATCAATCAATCTATTTCTTAGTACTAGTTATGCTGTGGTAATTCTTTGGAAAAAAGAAAAATCGGCTTAAGTATCACTAAAATATGTAATGGAAATCATTAAAATGGTTATTTTCTCTGTCCACGTTGAAATAATAATTTCAACGTGGACAGAGAAAATAACCATTGTATGTGGACAAACGAAAATAAGGTGTGAAAAGAAAAAACAAAAAAAAAATACACGAACGAGCGAAGGAAGAAAGGAAGGAATTCGTAGGTCTAGACTAAATTAAATTGTGGTCTAAATTCGATAATTCATCCTTAATGCCCGGTTATTTCCGCGTTTGATTTTGCCTAAAATATTTGCCTTATATGTTTATTTAAAGTGTGGTGTAAGAGCAGTACATGTACATACATAAGTCAAGAATTCTATCCCAATGATGTTAACAAAAATTTTAGATGCACGCACCAAAAAGGTTATGAACCTGTTGCCATAGCAACAGGATGAAAAGAGTTTGTTTATTCGAAGCAGTCGAGGACCAAATCGAGGACGAGATTTTGCCGAAGAAAGCAAAAGAAAGTTTTACTGGTTTTACTCTTCGATCTACGAGTCCGAAAATGCATAGAAACACTATCTGGTATAGATCTTTAGTAGACGCTGAGAAAACATGCCTTAAGGACGATAAACTAAAGAAAATCCACTATAAATTTGACGATGGCCGGGAGATGGTGGAAGAGTACAACGTAGACACCCAGGTATTGTGTCGACGAGCCTGGAAAGTCAAAGGAAAGCTCGGAGGTGAAGGCAATTGGGAGGTAGAAGTGGGAGATCAAATTCCTAATGCTATACCTAAGAATGATTTTGCTTTCAATTGTGAAGTCTTAACTGATATTATAGAAGCCAATGATCAAGTAAGTTGGTTGAATACATTTCAATGTTTGAATCACATTAGTAAATCTACCTGCATCCAGCGATTTACAAGGACCAGGCGCAGGACTGGTCATTGCGATGATTTTGAGGAATGCTTATATCCAACAGTAGACATCCCTCAGCAGAACAATTAAAGAAAATAATTCCTTTTGAGGTCATAACTAATGTGATGTTAGATTTTGCCTATTGAATAATTTGTCTCTATGGTAACTTGCTTTCAGCCAACGGTAACCAGACGAAATACTAGAGTGAACTTAGAATGGCGTATCAGAAATCTGCCATATCCCATTGAAACATACTCCATAAATGCAAACAATGATGAAAAATGTATCATCGTCCGCACCTCCAACAAGAAATATTTTAAAAAACTGCAAGCTCCTGAGCTTACAAGACTGAACATACCATTTGATCAAATGAATTTAAATTGTTCTCATCAGTATAATACATTGATAATTCAGGTGGGTAAAATTTTTCCTTTCTCAGTTTAGTATAACTCAATCATGGTCCAACAGGCTTAACATCATGAAGTATGGAGATCAGAAGGATGCCTGGATGTCTGTATCCAACAATGGGATCCTGGCTAATTTTAAATTCTCCATTGATTGTATATTAATTTTATTTTTTATTTTTGCAGTACAAGAAACCCCAACAACTTCTGGAAATGGATAAGGATTGGTATGAACAACTAAAAGATGTCAAAGCTGTAAAAGACATACCAAATGATTGCAAAACACAGTAATTAATGGTTCTATGAAGTAAAAACATGTTAATATTTTTACAACTTTATTGCGTCAAGCTATAAGGGCATAAAATATTTAATTTATGAATAAAGAAAAGCTAGTCCATGTGTCACTTCTTTTATTAAAATCATAGTATTCCCTATCTAAGTTTTACCTAGTCCATAACTAATGCTTTAGCTTGTTTCTTCAATTCTTCTTCATCAAGCTCTGCATCTAGTAATCCTTTCGATGCCAGGTACTCTCCATATTGTTTAGGTATCCCCATAAATGTTTTGATCTTCTGCCTTAGCTGTTTCCATGTTTCTTGGTAGTAATTTTTCTTATCCCTCTCCATAGACTTGTAATCATGACCATATTTGTCTAGTAGATATGTGATGAATTCAACTTGACCTTTGGGTAGCCTGCAAATGTCAAAAAGGTTATAAATTACTTGGTCCAACTTTATTTAAGTGCTAACAACACAGTAAATGCTGATGACAGAATAGTCAAAACTTACATGAACTTTCTTTGCCGAGGTGCCCTTGCTTGCTTTTCCAAGATTTCTGCGATTTCCTTTTTTGGAGCCGGTAGTTTTTGTTCTTCTTCTTCCTCAGATTGATCATCATTCACAATTTTTTTTGCTTGTTTCAGTTTTATCTCTTTGAAGTTGGGAATAGGGATAGCTTTGTTTGGGTCGTTGACTAAACCCATATTCTTCAGGTTTCTGTGTGATGACTTGTTGTGGTTCCATGCATCGTTTATTATTTTACTGGAATAGGAGATGGTTATGAATTTGATTTCTGTGGGTTATTTGATTTAGGTTATGAATTATTGAGGTTGGTTGTAGAACATACTTACATTTTCACATTGCCTGTATTCTTTTGCTTGAGATGCATCCTCTTACGGTTTAATTTGTGTTGATAAGTCTTTTTACGATGTTGTTTCTTTATTTTCATTTTTGATAGGTTGGTTTTAGTTCACAGAACAAGACAACTCCGACGAACCGTTTTTTATGTTTCTTATGAAATGAAAATAAAACTTGCTTGGATTGGAATATTGAATTATCTACGTAGTGAATGATTATAATAAGAACACCTTCTCTCTCTCAGCTAGCTCATTAGCAATGGAAGCAATTTATTATAGTTAGATTGATTTGATTACACGGAACAGTCGATCTTAGTCAATCAAAACCTTATTATTTCTTCGTAGATCAAAACACCCAAATCACACACATGGATTGAACACATGTTATTATAACTTTATATTGGTAGGGTGCCAAGTTTTTACAACAAATCCAGGAACAACCAGGAACGTTACAGCCCAGGAGTTTCTGTTCATGGATGGCTGTAATTTCTGAGGATGTAATTGACGGACTGAACATAATAGTATAGCACGGCCTCTTTTTCACTTCTTCTTCACTGAATACTTAGAAATAGAAAATTCTGCCACTGGCAGAACATTCCGGGGTTACTTAAACCTCGGTTTTTATTATTCGGGGCTGACAGATATTGATACGTACCAACCTTGCACAGCCAAAAATTACCTTAACCTTTTACAGCCTTATGCCAAGATGGCATCCTATCCTATGCTGCGTTTACAATCACTAGCTCGTGCAAGCGGTTAATTGGAAAGCATCGCCTGATAACATTTATGTTATCTCACATAACATTTATGTTTCTACAGAGCCTATAATTTACCTATAATTTTTTTCAGCCCCTTTAATAAGTAAATCTTTGTGACGCTGGAGTTATAAATACTCCTGCCCTGCCTCTGAAGTTCCCTCCCCGTGAAGTTGGTCCCTGACTTAATTTTTTTAAACCTTCGTTAATACTGTTGGAGCATCTTTTGGTTCGGTCGGTTGTATGTAAGTTAATGTAACGGGTCAGTTATGAACAGTCCGGAAATTGCTTACAAATAGTTGTGGTTTCCGACCTGGAAAACCCAGCCATTTGTAAGCAAATTAACAAGCTGCGTAGTACGGCCTGCAAAATCCGTGGTCATATCTTCCGGGGCTGTTCATGCCACGACCGGCAGTTATAGTTAACTGGATTCGATGACATGACATGACGATTTCACATCACACTCGAGCATAACCAAACCATCAAATTTGGCGCATTGGCGCTTCTTTCAATCAACGTCATATTAACTAAAAACATTTTAAAGTTGACATTGTAAATTTTTAGGTTAGGATTTTATTTTCAGAAATTTATCGATTTGCTTGCTCACAGTCACAGAAGAAAGGCGGACTTGCATGTATCGGTATTTTATATAACGTCGTGTATTTTCTGTAAACTGAAGTGATTCCATTTAATTTACGGTATAAAGATGCCGAAGACCGGCGCTACGAGGTATCAAAAGTTCCTCAAATCTGAAAAATCTAAAACTAAATTGAAAGCGAAAAAAGATTTACCGAAAGGAACAAATGTTACTAAAACCAATTTTAAAGTAAAGAAGATTGTAATAAAGGAACAGCTGAAGAAACACATTGAATCAGAATGGTTATCTACGAGGAAACTGAACGTAACGGAACTTTTATCGCGGTTGAAACATTTCAACATCCATACCAAGAAAGAAGCTCTCGATGGACTAAAAGAGCTTATAAATTCACATCCTGAGGTGTTGGAGCAAACTCTCGGACAACTTATTAACGGCGTCACCCCTCTGATATTGGATATTGAGATAATTGTAAGTATTAAACAAATCCATACCTAGCAGATTATCATAGTAAGATATATCGAGTAAAATAATCAAACCCCATCAATAAGTATAAGGCTACTAAGGGAAAGTATTAGAGGAAGGGCAGCAGCTTCCTTCTGTGGTTCTAAAACCTGAACAGCGATCACCAATAAGCCTGCCATTAGATATTGCAAAACCTACCTTTTTGGGGGAGGCACATACAGCCTTGGACATATAAATGTTGCTCAACCATTTTTCTAGTTTGATATTTAGGTAAGATAATGGTAACAGTAATTAAGTAATATTTTCTCTTTTAGATTCGCCAAGAATGCTTGCAAGTGTTGCACAAAATACTGTCAAAAGCCAGCCCTGAGAAAATAAACCCATTTTATGACATTATGTCTACTTTCTTGAGAAGTGCCATGACTAATATAGATTACAGACTACAGGAGGATTCACTCTTATTCCTTGACATACTTTTGGAATATGCACCACAAAAAGTTGCAGAAGACTTCTACAAGATAATTCCCAATTTCTTGAGCATGATTTCTAAATTACGTGTGGATTCAAAACCAGGGAGAACACTGACTGTGAATTTAGGAAGCCAAATTACAAGTGTCCGTTGGCGAGTAAAAGTACTCAACAGACTTCAAGATTACCTTGGCAAGTTTATTCAATATGAACATGTTTATGACGGTGATAGAGAAGTCATTGGTAACACAAAATATTTCAACACTGAAAAGGTGAACTACTACCCTCTGTTCAATCCCAATTATACAGCAGTATGTCATTTAGCAAGCTTTTCATCCAAGAAAGCACAAGAAACTATGCCAGTTGATGAAGTTGGAATGTTCGCAGAGTATATTGATACTCTGATGCCTCTTTTATTTGAAACCTGGGCAGAAGTATGTCCTAAGAAAAATTCAGGGCAACACTTTGAAAATATGGTCAGTGAAGATGCTGCCCATCTCTTAAAATATACACTAAAAGTAATGACATTGCTTTGGAGCCTTGTTCAGCATTACAACAAGAAGAATCCCAGTTCTAATATTGAAAGCATATTTTGCCAAAAATACAGTCAACAGTACACACAGCACTTTGTCAAGACTTTCCCATTTGTGACAAATCAAAGAATTAAACATCATTGTTTGAGCTTTCTACGAGAGAATGTGATCTCCGACTGTAAATTGATAGCAGAGAATTTGGCAATATGTAATTTATTTATTCTTCTGAACCCCACAATCAATATGAAAGACAGCAACCAAGATATCCTGTCTGTCTTAAATTACATTGAGAACATTTTTAATCAGAACACTGAGGATAGAGCGAATATTGCTGTCCTTAAAATCCTGAACAGAATATTTTCAAAAAACAATGGTTGGACTAACACTTTGTCCATAATGGATGCTCTGTTCAGAAAAATTATCTGGTCTTATTTCAACAAAAATATGTCAATTTCATTCAAACAGAGGATATTCGGCTTGTTGTGCCAAATTGCATTGAACGAAAAGTTGGAGCATTTTCATAAAACTGATGCATTTGTTAGGTGGCGCTCAAACCTACCTGATGTATTGTTTGATAGGACAATTGACTTGCAAACAATAAATATTATCCAAAAATATGCTTCCCGTTATAACAAAAGTTTCAATGATGCCATCGGGCCAAAACTCTTGGGGATTATTCATAATTTGCCTTCCATAACAATAACAGATGCTGTAAATGATAACTGCTATCACAAACTGTTTTCCTTATTATACTGGATAAAAAAATGGGATGTTACCTCACTTGATTTGCTTGAGAACCAGCTGTCAACCGACACACAGTACAAAAATGATCACATATTGTTTATTGTTGAAGTTTTGAAGTTAAGCATAAAGAATAAAAGTGAATAAATTGTAATACGTAATATTTTATTTTAAAATCAAAACACATGTATTGTGACAGTCATTCCTTTATGTACAGCAAGTAACTTAATGAAATGGTAACTTTATTTATTGGAACAGTATTTAGAATAGAACTAATAATATTGCACACAAAAATGTCATACTTTGAAAACCAAGATAATTATTCAGATATCGCCAAAACCAAACTAATTTGATAGGGAACTTTTTAAAATGATGCCATCCGAATGGATGGCATCATCGATTATGATCCATGTTGAAGACAAAGTTTTTCTGATTGTACACTTTTTAGTGACACGACATCAAATTAGATAAGCTTTGGCGACATCTGAATTGACACAAAGAACATTTGTAAGTATTTGATTAATTTTGTCTTCTATTTAGAAATGATTAGTTGTATCATTTATTCTAAATAAATAAGGAACATTTAACACGTCTTCTTATTTTATACATATAGAAATAATTGGTTATTAAAATGTACTTCAAATTATTAGAACCAGATCAAGCATTTAAGGTGTATGCACCTTAAAAACACAATTAGTTGGTTTTCTGCCCTCCCTATCTTCGGTTGTTTGGTTCTACATTAAATAATTAAGTTCTAAATGGAATATTGGGAAAGGCATTCTCGCTTGCATGCACTTAATAAATACGTTAAAAACATAAAAAAACAATCCATTCCTCTTCAACCAAAATAAAAGTATTTCGTAAAACTCATAAAAGTAGACATTAATACTAAATAATCCAACCTAAAACACAGCTTCATGCTTATGCTCCATAATTTTTGAATAGCGAAACAAGCTGATAAGGCTTTTTGAAAAGCTAATATATTATCAGCTGTCTTCCTACAATAGCTATCTAGTTTGTTTGTATTTGAGGTTTTTATTCTTAAATCTGAGAGCGTCCCTTTATACAAGCGAAACCTAGCATTTGTGAGCGCATAGAAATTTTCGACAGTTGCGCTCAGAGATCGCTTTTAGAATAACTAAGATAAAAACGCACTGTGTGTAGGTACGCTTATTTTCTCAAAATAAACTTACCCTGATACGAGTACATCATTACCAGTAAAATATGATAAGCCTCATATATTATATTTTAACGAGCTAGCTACACTATTTTCGACTAGTTTCCTTCAAATATAACAACTACACAATCGATAAAAACTATAATTTGCTAAAATCCTAATTCATCAAGATTCAAGAGTCACATTTGTTTGGCAAACTTTGGCGAAAAATTATACAAATTCATCCAAGTTAAGGTAAAGAATTAAAAAAATCCTTGATATCCGCTGACCAAGTAATAGCCAGTAACAAAAGCTTGTGCATTTAATGCTGCATAATACAACAATTCTAAAACTATGTGTATTCATTTTTGCATGAATTGAGCGATATGATAGAGTAATCTGGAAGATTTGACTTGCCAGAGAAAGTTTCACGAGACAATTCCCGCGTAAAGAACAATACAAACAATATCATACGACAAACCACCAACATTATATGATTAAAATTATATAAGTAGATAGTACCGTCATGCGCCACGAACAGGTTATCTTACTCTTCATAATTCGTACAAAAAATTTAACTTTTTTTTAAAGATATAACTTCCTATTTGAATGAATGTTGGACGTTGGTATTAATTAAATAACACTTGTATAGCAATTGTTGGCTAGAATTGCTAAAAATCCTGTTATGTTTTGATAGCAAAAAGCAGCAAAACTAAATTTTATACCTAGGCAGGCATATCTATTGAGTTTTCCTTTTATTAGATTTTTTTGCGCGGGGCAACGTATTTGTAGTAGAAGCCGTCAGCATTGCCTGAAAACAAAACGTATATTTGAAACTAAGTGAAAAATAAGCAAAAGCATGTATCACGTAATAGGGTATTTGACAGGTTGCACTTTTAAAAGCAATAATTTTTCTATCTGGTTATATACGTTATTTTTACATTAGGTTGGAAATACCACACGGCAGTAAAATACCCCACACTACTACATCAAGTGAAAAACCTACAAATTTGGCTATCAGCATGCTCAAAAGCTATCTCTATACTGAGTATTATTTTCAAACTTTTTCTTGATTATTTTATAAATAAACGGTTCTGTTAAATGCACAAAAATTAGGTTAAGATGTTAGTAGTTACAAGCTACCTACTATAAATTAACACAAAAAAAGACAACACGAAATACAGCACAATCAAGAATTAATACATTCAAGAGATTCCTAGTTATTCATTTTGAATGTTTATAGAGTCTGTTAATTTCCTTAGCCTTGTAATTTGCAAATTGGTCAAGTTCATGCCCACACGTAAAACAATAAACATACTGTTCTGCTTGTTCCATTTGACTTTTAATAGATTCGGGACTAAAGGATTATTTACACGTCCGTGCTTTTCGATGTCGTTGGGATCTCCGCATGTAAAGAGACTATTTTGTACTCAGGGTGACTCTCTATTTTAGCTTCAATAAGTTTTTGCAACGCATCGCTCTTATCAATAATGTCTTGTGCTATATCATCGCTGTCTATTATAGAGTCTTTGAAAATGATCTGATCTTCTTGAATTTCAAGCGGTATTATCTTAGTTAGATCGGGACAACTCTGGAACTCATCATTGATTCCTTGGTCTATATTAGAAGATCTTCTACTGTTATCTGATATCTCAGAGGCGTCTGATTTAGAGTGTTTAGAATCATCAGTTTTGTTCCAAAATGCTAGTTTGCCTGGTAACTGTAATAATTTACCAATAGCTGTTGAGTTACTTTTTGGTATTTTTCCTGGCGATTTCGACTTGTGTCTTCTTTTATTTTCGGCGATAGGATTCACCTGAAGATTTCTGTTTTTGTGAAACTTTCCTGATTCTTCGAAGGCTGTATTGGGCATTCTATTAACAACATCGACAAGACTTTCTTGTGAAGTGGTATCGCAGACGTTTTTGCCAATTGATATATTGGTATTTGTGTCAAGAGGTGGAGGTGGAGCTTTGCCTTTACCATATTTACCTTTAACAAGTTTTCGTTTTGTTTTAGGTGAGTTTTCGGGGGTGCCAAAAGATGCTTCGTCGTCACCACTCTCGGCTGAATTGTTATCAGTTAATGAACTGATTATTTCTTTATCATCGGTTTGCTCTATCGTAGCATTTTGTTTGTTATCTTGGTTCAGCTGCATACATATAGCTTCTTTTTCAACCTTTGTATCAGAAACTACACAGGCTTTCTCTACAATATCCAATTCAGTGAGGGTTTCTTTTAGATCAATACCTCTGGCAGAATTTTCAACAGAGATACTTTCTGTTACTTCAACAGGCTCTAGAACAGACATTGTGTTAGATTTTACTTTTTCAGATATAGTTTCACATTCATTGGTAGATTCTACTTTAGTTTCGTCTGACTTTAGTTCAGGGGAATGTGTCGTATCAACTACTTCATCATTATCATCAGGCATATTAGTTTGCTTATGAGTTTCTTTCTCTATTACTGTAGGAATAAAAGGATCACCGCCTAAAACTTGGATAATTCTGACTTGGTCTCCCACATATTGGTATAAGAAAGGTGGCTGTGTTTGGGAGACGAATATTTGATTAGGAAGGTTAACTAAGGAGGGCATATTTGCATAGTCAATATCGTCGTCTCGTAGTTCCTCGATGATTACTTCACTGTCCTTAAAATAAAAAGCACTTAATTCTACATCAAAGAAAATAAATGCTTATAAATGCATAATAGGCAGGCTTAGATAAGTAAAAGTAAGAAATCTAAAACGATAATTAGGTATATCATGCAAAACTAAATATGTATATTATATGCCTTAAATAGGTATTAAAAGTTAAGTGTGAAAATGAGTTTATAACGCTACCGAACGCAAAATAAATTTCAGGAAATTTCTTGAAATTTACTATATTTGCGTTTTGTAAACACTACTCTACAATAAGACTAAACTAAACTTCTAACAATTAGATACAGAGCCTTTTTAGCTAGTATAATATAACGAACAAGTTCCCAGACATTTTTTTCCAGCACCTTTTTTTTTCAATTACAACCCTGACAAACCAACAAAATTAAATATTAGAGAACTTTTAGCGGTCATACTCCATTTTCTACCTAACACTTTGTTCGATTTTTAATCTTATTAACTATAAGAGCAAATTAATATTATTTAATGCATTATTTACTAATGTGATAGACAAAAAAGCATAGCATAGACAAATCTATGCTACTATGCTGTCCACGCATTTTTTCTTTTACTTAATTAAATAATACAGTTTTTCATACACACGTAATCTAGCTACATTAAGGAGGTACCCCGAGGCACACTAGCGCCGCCACCTATTTTCTTATTATTACGTTGAACAAAGGAAATTTCAATAATTTCATTGGGTGGTTTGTGAAAACTATTATAAAAATGTTTAATGCCTCTGTATTAGTTTTATTTTATGTATAGTTTAGGCAGAAATACCAAGTTGCCCTTGGTGGCCACCAAACTCTATTTACACTTCTCTGCCTAAACTTTACAAAATAAAACTATTACAGATGAATTAAAAAAAATCTGCCGGGTGTGTGAACCTACATAGCCCATCACGAAAAAAGTGTATCATGTAAAACGAATGCTGTGTAGGTAAATGCCCCCTTAGTCCCGATATTTTTCGAGCCGATAGATTAACATCACTTTGTTAAAAGCAGAGTCTATGAAATATTGCGTTCTTTCATTCTTCAATTCCTATATCTGATTTTTATTTTATGTATTTTGTTATCTAAATCCATCTACATCAGTCTATGGTTACAATTATTAAAAATAGTTGTATAAAAAATCAGAAGTAGTACCTAACTTTACTGTAAAACATATTGATTAAAACTAGATTTCTTTTTACCTTTAACAATTTTTTTAAACAAATTTCTATAGGCCTATAAAACATTCTACATTAATTTAACTTATTTAAGCTGCGTGATTTGTAGATTTCATGTCGATATTAGCTCTCTTGATGATCCCATACACATACATTATAATAAGACATAGATGTTATACGAAAGAAGTTCATACTATGTTGCATTCGGGTCAGTTCACACCATGGAGCGACGTGACACGACGCTGCGCGAACTTTGATCTATGTAACTCCCCAAGCTGCACCGCGCATGCGCTAATTTGTATCTTTTGCTTTGTAAATAAAGTTATATTTTAAATCAAAGAACGCGCAGCGTTGCTTCTGGATCTGAGCTGAGTCTTATAGAAAACCAATTTGACAGCACTAAACCTGTCTGCACTCCTTTGTTACAATCAAAAGAGATGTCTTTAGTACTGAGTAATTATAATTAAAAAGAGCAGTATAACGCTCCAGCATAGCCAACATAAGGATTATAGCATTTCCCTTTTGAGAAGAGCCAATTAATCCCTCATTTGGGAAGGTCTATGTCCAGTACAAGACTAGTATGCCCTCAGCAACACAATATGTGTTGCGGATGCGGATGCGAGCTAGTCTTGTACCGAACATAGGCCTTTCTCTCAACTACCATTAAATTTATAACTGAACTATCAGCTACTAGCGCCACCGAAGATCATGATGCTGTGTGAAACTTCTTTCATACAACTCTAGGTACAATTTTTATAGGAAATAATGATGTTAAACATTTGTATGAGATTTAAAACGTAGAATGTTACCAGACCTCGGCTGCCTGTGGTCGTTTGATGGTGGTGACTTGCGTGCGAGTGTTGCGGATGCGAGCGCGAGCACCCAACGACGCCGTGCGAGTGAGTGAGACAGAGTTATCTGCGCTTGAGTAGCCGGAGCTTATGTCCTCTGTTGATTTGATGTGACTGGAAAGGAGAAATAAAAGTTGATTAATCTCAAATTTGTACTTATATTATAAAGGATCTCGATGTGGTCCTATACAATTTTTGTTCCGATTAGTATTTATCCCGCAAAACTATAAAACAGTGTACAATTAAGTGATTGGAAATCGGTTTCAGTTTTTTCAAAACCATCGAATTTATATGCATGATTTTGAAAATGTTTTACTTGTACCTAAAGTCTGGTTCATCGCTTCTGGGCCTTTGTCTTACATCGACATCCACCTCGGGGAAGTACATAGGAGATCGGTTAGCGCCTGATTCGGACGCGCTTCGACGGGCCACGTACCCACTGCAAATAATTTGATTTATTTTGAAAAAACTAAAATTCGATTTAGAAAAAAAGAAGAAAAAATAACTACAATCATATTTTTTTTTACTTTACTTTACTATCCATGGTTGTCTGGTAGAGCTTGCCCTTGAGCGATAAGACCGCCAATTGTAATTAATTTTTAAGTTTTTTTCTGTGCATAGTTTTCTATTTAGTGCAATAAAGAGTTTTCTATCAATCTATTTGGAAGAAGGAACCTAGAAAAGTCTATCTATCTCTGCTCACACAATTACGATTTAAAATTCCTAGATATTTACTTACACTGTTTTTAAGTTTTATGGAACAAATAATAACCAATAAATTATTATTTGTCACGTAAAACTTAAAAACAGTGTAAGTAAATATCATAATAAAGTATGAGACTATCTCGGAATCATTCTCTTTACAAAAGTAATATAATCATTCAAATCTGTTTGGATACTTGTCGGGAAAAACGGCGAACATAAATAAAAAAACATACTAACAACCGAACATGACGTCACATAGGTAGTGTGCGACAAAGAACGCTCTACGAAACCGAAATTATCAGATTGTCTCTTTCCAAAGGTCGATGTGCAATATTTATCGCCGGGTGGTGTAGTGTAGTACTACTATTACCTTTTGGGCACTCGTCGAATCAGTCTAGGTTCAGTCATCACATCGTCCGCTTCCTCGTGGCCCCTGTCGATCTCGTCAATGGGGGCGCACTCAGTCAAGTCCGACAAGCTATAGCTCTTGCGGATCTGTTGGACTAAGCCACCTCCACCCTGTAACATGGTGGTAACAGGTTTATGAAACGGTTTTAAACGTTTGTGGTGAGAGATAGAAATGACAGATTTTTGAAAAGAATTTAGAGTCAGTTCGTTTTGGGTTGGTAATATAGATTACGCAAAGTCGGAAAATTGTATGCCAATTCCAAGACCGATAATGACGTAAGACGATCTGTGCCCTGAGTTCAGTGAATTCATAGAAAGATCGTCTCATCGAGACGAGACGTTTCATTTTTGTATGGGATTTTGTACAGCGCCACTACCGTGCGGATATGAAACTATATGGTGTCCTATTACAAAAATGGGGTCTCATTGTCGAGACGATACTATCGAATCACTGAAGTAAGGGCAAGAGAAAAGGCCGATATTTGAACTGAAAATTGGGGAGGAAAGTGCAAAATATAACAGAAAAATACTTACTATTTAGCGTGTCAGTCTGCCTTGTGTAGTTACTAAGCTAAGCCCATGCATTCCAATATTACTTGCACATTTTACGGTGAAGTAAAACAAAGATGAACAAAAATTTCACTACATTTATTTAGAAGTTACGTATAAACTAAATCAGTCACGCGATTTTTATTCTAAATAACATATACACAGTTCACATTATAACTTAATATGTTTTACTTTACGTCATGCTAATAAAACAAACAAAGTAAATTGTACATTGACGAAATTGTTGAGATTGTGCACAAAGGAACTAAAATGTTTATGATAAAATGGAAGGGCAATTTTGGCAGGATTGGTTGATAAGTTTTTTTTTTTATTCCAAAAATGTAAATGTTCCTAAATAAATTTGAAAATATTTACAGTAGAAAGACAAATACAATACAAAATCTTAGACTACATTAGAATAGTAAAAATTAATAGTAAAGTAAGAATAATATAATATGACACTAAACAAAATGAAACGTGAAAACTTTGGCTTGAGTTGCTTGTGCAATATGATGCAATATATTGAGTTAGTAGAATATAATGCTGGATTTTTTTCATAATAGGTTTCGATACCATAAATCTAACTGACTAAACATTACTTGAACACCAAAAATAATTATATGCCTCATGTCCTTTAGTAATATTGTTGGATACAAAAAGCGTGAGCAAAATGAGATCGGCTATGAGTAATATTTTAGAATTTCTCGTATTTTGCGTCCGGCGCTCAAAAATTCCCGTCATATTAAAACAGAAATAATATGTATATCATGACGACTTACATATCAAAATACATAGTTTAAACACATTAAGCGAACTAACTAGCGAAATCCTAAGATTTGATGATAGCTTCAAATAACTAAACTAAAATGTAAAGCAAACAGCAGAAGGGAATTCTGATCAACAGATAACAAGAATTGATTATAGATTTTCTATAGATTTATTGGAATTTTAAATCTACCTTAAATCATGTCAAATGCTTGTATGTCATATTATCGACAGCTTTTCGTTTACGAACTGGCTGAATACTTCATTATGTTAGATTTTTACAGATTGAGATCTAGAACTATAACTACATAGTTTCTGCTGCAAATGTTGGAACCTAAATTCATCAATAAAATCCCTAATGTTTTAAATTATTTTTCTTTTACCCGAATACTGAAACGCGCCTCAGTCGTAGGCCCGTCTCAAGTGTCGAATTTCTGACAGATTTTCATTGAAAGCTGTCAAAAAGTCGCGATCTGAGACGTGCTTTAATCTGAGATGCCTTTGATTATTCGGTTGTTAAGCCCTTATTATGAAAGCGTGCTCAGAATCATATATCTATGCATGAGCGACGTTTGTGCCATATAAAAGCTATAGTCAAGCATAGATCGATGACTAAGCATGCTTTTATAATACGGGCCCTATCCCCGAATACTCATCGCATCTCATTCAAGCACGTCTAAAGTCGCGATTTTATGATATAGGTTGATTTTTTTTTTCAATAAATCGCGACTAGACAGAATAAAGCAAGTCTCACTTGCTTAATCCTGAGATGCGTTTGAGTATTCGGACGTAAGTCATGAACAATAAAATTTCCCTACCAATCACAGCACAACCTATTCTACATCAACTTCTTGTTTCGTTTGGCTCCTAGTCTTACGCCCACGTGACTTGCTCCTAGGCCTTTCTTGCTGCGCTACTTTCCGCTTACGGACCACATTTCCCCTAGAGCGAGCTGCTGAATCATCAGGTTTATAATCTGGGTCATTATCACCCTCACCAAGTAGCGGCTGATCTGAATTGTCTAGTTCAACGATTTCGATAACAGGCATGTTGTCGCGCTCAAATCTCTGGTACTCCATATCCTCGTAAATAGCGATAGAACCGCCATCTGTGATGTCACGTGGCAGTATCTCCCTTGGTCCTTCGCGCTCCGGGCTCGGCAGATTGAAATTCTAAGCACGAGGGAAAGGAATAGGGTCGGAGTGGGAGAAATTAAAAAAGCGTGTTAATAAAAAAATTAATGATAATTAAAGCGCATGTGGGTTCAAATTAAAATGTGGGTGTGACATGCCCGATGACAAGGCTTTCTATACAGAGGTAGTCGGAAAGAAACCAACGCGTACCAACAAGTTTACTGACAAATCTATCTACAGGGTGGCTTTTTGAGATGTAATTAGATGGCCAAATACGAAACGAAGAGAAAAGTCGTGAAACAAGTCATGACCTGATAGTAACCCTTTTCGTTTTATTTAATCTGTGAAATTAGTTTTTATACTTTCAGTGATTTAGTATCGTCTTTTTCAGCTTGCTCATAATACTTGGCATATTTTGGTTGCTTTCTCGATTATGAATTGTATAAAAGAAAGGTTTGTGTAAAAAAACATCGAATAACGTACAAGCGTGCGGTTTTAGCACTGTACAGGGTCACTGCATTGTAATCAAACATGCCACTACTACAGTAATTGCTGGTGACAACAAACTAAGTGGTAAGAAAATAAAAACAAAACTTGAACTGTTTGTGTTTCAATTTGGGTTAAAGTAATCCCACCAAACACCTTTTTTTAATGGCTTTTTGGCTCTCAACTATTAAGATAACTGTATATTTATAAAAGCATGCGATTTTAAAATTCATTGACTAAGCAAAGAGAAATGTGTGAAGTGAAAACATCCCATACTTGGAAATGACGCAAGTATGTCAAAAGATTGCAAGATTGCAAGATCCACCAAGAGTTAAAATCTTTAATCAACCACTTTTTGTTGCTCTCAAAGAAAACTTTCAGTATACTCTTAAGTAGCATCTAAAATGTGGCACAACTTTATTATCTGCTCCTTCAAACATGTCATCTTCATCTATCACACATTTTCAACTCCGCTCAGACAAAATATGCTGGATGTGCGATACTAACCTTTATGGCAGTCTGCATAATGACTGTTGTGGCATAATTCACGCCCTTGGTGCCCAAATTGAGCACTGTATGGTAACCCTGATCTTTGGCCTTAGCTATGTATTCATCTATTTCCTGAAACAGAAAATATAATTTTGGTCTAAGTGATTAAGGATAAATAAATAATAATGCTGGACAATACACAGCATCATCTAGCCCCCAAAGTAAGCACAGTTTGTGTTATGGGTATGTTGGAGGGTAGGTAGGTCTTTGCTATGCAATGGGATGGGACACAAATCACATCAAAGCGAATATAATAATAATCATTAGCCTATCCACAGCTGGACATAAGCCTCCCCTAATAAACGCCATAGTGTCCTGTCTTCACCTTAACGCACCCAGCATCTGCCTGCAGTCTTTCGCAGGTCGTCATTCCACCTGGCCCGAGGGCGCGTCCACTACGTTTACCGAGTCGTGGTCTTCACTCAAGAGCACGTTTACCCCGACGGTTATCGGTTGATAAAAGAATAATATTCATAAAATATAAACTAGAGCGATATAATTTCTGATTTACTGTGGGTTATGATATTATCGCTATAATAAGGCAAATTATTATATTCATTGACATCATACAGAACTAATTCAATAAGACATTCTTCATTTTCTCTTATAATATAAAGCTGCATTTCGGATGAAGCCAAGTCAGTACACCCAGTTTTAAGAAATTGGTTTGAGTTTGCCAATCAGCAATTTAATCAGTTTTATCAATTGCAATTCTATCAGTCCAAAACAAAACCGAATCTCAGGTGGCAAATAGTTTATATTATTAACCGACTTTAAAAAATAAGGAGCTCCTCTGTTCGGCTGTATGTTTATTTTTATAACTGTACTGTGCCCTTTATCTGACTCATAATGAACTTAATTGGCAGTAATATTTTTAAACTCTACCCTAACGAGCTAAATTAGGTTTACCGCTGAACAAAGTTTTGTTAATTTCATTGGTGTCTGAAGAAGCTCCTTAGCTCTACAGAACGACTATTCTGTCTATCTCTAACTACAGAATTAATGATAAGATTTATCAGACTATCGTACCTGTTCCCTCCTGCATAACGCCGGATGCACAAACTTCCTGTACAGAATAGAGGACCCCTTGGTCGCCGGCGATAGAAGCCACAGCACCAGCACTATCTTCACCTCATAATAGAAAGGGAACCATGACAGGAACATGTCTGTGAACGTTTCTGTGCATGTGAATAGGGCGAAAACTATCCAGTACATCATCCATTTTACCTGGAATTCAAAAGTTATTGTTAGTTCTATGAAAGTTGGGAGAATTTTGAGCGCGTTCAAAATGTTTACAGAGATTTATGAAAGCTATGGTATATGGGACTCTTCTTACGTGTGACGTGAATCCTTTAGATACGGACGCAGGATATGCGTTATTGAGAACATTCCTAGCCTGCATAACAAGCAGATTGAAAACGGAAGTATACTAAATTGATTGTAAACCTAGCACTTGAGTTTGTAATAGACCGTGAAACACGTTCACGTTCAAGGCCGTAAACTGGACCCACGAATAGTGTAAAAAACTTCCTATAGCGTCTAATTTGGTCAACAGCACCAATTTCTTATAAGGACACGTCGTCGTCAGGCCTTACTACACAGCTGACACTTTATAGTCTCTCGTTTGTGCACAATTTACTAAGAAATCAAATCAATTTTGTTTCCATAAATACAATCAATGTAGAATATACACTTAGAAAAGGTCAAATTCTTAAATAAAAAAAATTAACATAGACATGGCAACAAAGTGATTAGTGATTTATTTCAGTCATTTCGGTATGTAGAAACGACAGAGATCTTTGGCCTGTTGGTTGTTATTTTTCGAGTTGGTGCAAAAGCTTATTTATCGTATAGTAAGCCTTATTCACCGAAAGATTTTGCCAATTGGTTGAATTTGTTTACATAGGTAACTAACTTGTAGTTTTTTTGTAGAAGCATTATTTACATTAGCCCTTGTATTAAATACATGAATATTGTGTGTCCTAGTTGTGGGCAAAGCGAGTTTATTCTTATATATCCTCAAAATGGCGATAATAATTAAGTAAATAGGTACTACATAGTATGTTAAATTTATCGCTATTTTGAGGCAACCGATTTATATTGTTATGAGTGCAGAAAAAGTTTTTA
Organism: Eupithecia dodoneata; assembly: GCA_947044415.1. Lineage (NCBI taxonomy): Eukaryota > Metazoa > Arthropoda > Insecta > Lepidoptera > Geometridae > Eupithecia > Eupithecia dodoneata. Next base: position 8,728,270 of record OX345665.1, read on the forward strand.
CAAATGGTTCTGTAACTTTTGAGGACACTCCATGAAGCCTGTGAAGACCCCGGAAAGTTTCTGTTCGGCGTTAGACCGGTTTTACTAGCAAGACTGAGAGATAAATTTGATACTACTAAAAGAGCTGAAATTGTTGTGGTTTCCTATTTTCTAAAGGTACGTTTGTTTGTTAGTCTAAGCTCAGGCATAATGAACTTGAAGAGTACAACGGCGGACAAAAGAGTATGTAGGTCATATCATACCATAACGAGCTGAACTTTCAGAATTAATATCGTATCGTATTTCGTAGAGAGAGATACGTTTGATGGTCAAAGCTCTGGCCATCCATATTAGCGTGAGCTGTATTACTTATAGGAAGCTGGTAAAACAAGGTAAAGGACGCCGCGGGAGCCCGAGCGTTTCGACGCGAGCATCCGTGACAAGGCCATTGTTATACTTTACTAGAGCATTCACTGTGACTTCTACTGCTCCTGTTTAGACAAAGCTTGCTCTATTGTGATGAGTTATAAATTTTACACTTAGCCTGACTAACGCCCAGGTTACATAAAAATGTTCATCGCTTCGAACAAGACTTCAAACCGCTCTATGGGGTAATCAGTTTCATTCAAATCAAATTAGAGTTTTAATGGATACCTAGTTTTCTTCAGGGATTTAGTTAATCTATTGTAAACACAAAAACTCTTTCAAATACATTCCTGACAAACATACTGGTCAACAATTAATGTGCTCTCCCGGCAGGAAGTTAGCTTGCAATTGGAAGCAATTGGAATCTAGAAAAAAGTGACCTTGAGGGCAGCCTTCTTTCATTGATATCAGACGACATTGTGGATTTGTGGGCGTTCATTACAAATTCTAAATGCGTTTCTTAAAAAGTATGCGGTCAGTGAGATGAATCTAATTCATAAATTAGGATCTAAATTATAATTATCGGAAAATCAAATTATATTAATTAATAAAAATATTCATCGATTTTGATTAACGCGGCAGGATATTCGTTACGAAGCCTTAGACTTAACTACTAAGGAAAAATATAAAAGTACTTACATATTCTTTCAAATTCTTCGTCCGCACAGCTTTGTATGAGGCGTAAGCCGGGTAGAGGGTCCCGAATACTAATCTGCAAAACGGATACACAACCAGGTAAGATAGCATCTTCGGCGCGAACAGTCCCGTCGTCACCGCCACCACGCCAAAGTTCAAAAATGTCACGTTAGGTATACATCTACGTATGAATCCTAAAGTGTCAAAGATGACTGGTCCTCTCGTTTGGTCGAGAGGGAAGTCATCGTATCTGACGATTTGTTTTTGTTCTTCTGACGGAACGCGTGTGTACTGCTTTTCGAACTTGTTGACAATGAGCCGGACACTGGACAAGCCGAGGCTCAGCGTCGGAACACGAGCGCTGTCGTCACGGTAACACGCACGACCTGCCTCCATGGATACCATGCCACGACATCGGTGACTTATTGTTTATGCACTGTTGTTTTGTTTGTCCGAGTGCGCTATTCCATAACAAAAGCAAGTGCGTTGAACAGAATCGGAACGCACGCGACTGGTATCGACTAAATTGAACTAAGTACGGTAGCTTGGCTACGTCTATCAGTCTTGAACGTAGGAAGATAAATTAACTTAGAACTTCAACTGTGACTTAATGTTTCAACATAGAATAAGACGTTGCAATGGATGGAAAGGCAATGTTGAATTGCCCTTGAATGCGCAGTTTAGCTTGGGCATTTTTAGACAGTGACTAATCAGCAATAAAACAATCGATTTCTCTTTAAATTTACACTCTCAAACACCCACTGTATTTGTAGGAAATTGATTTTTTATTCGTTTGTACTTGTTCTTGTTACTGGTTTAAGGTTGTGTGGGCGAACCATGTCGTATAGAGCTAAATTCTATTATTTTGACCCTGTGTGTTGTGAGTAATAAAACTTCATAATTAATCACAAAGGTCTAGTTTCCACGATGGGCATTATAAATCAGGCATTGCATGAGGTTAGATGCCAGCCACCCAGTTGTTCACAACCGGCAAAGTGCAAGTGCGCGTGAAAATTTAACGAGTTAACGATAGACGTAGGTAATTACCTAATTACCGATACGGATACAACATATCCAACTTGAAATATTTGTGAAATGTACTAGTTTTGATAATGAAAAGCGAAGACATTAATAACAAGACGGAAGCAAGCAATGCAAGACAGGACGATTCTGCGAACGAATAATGAACGGAGGTGGCCAAGGCGTCCTCCACCTTACCAGAAACAAATGAGCCACCCTGAACTAACAGCCACCAGGAGGTGTCTTCATACACGGGTCTCGTCTTATGCTGGCTAGATTTAAAAATAAACAAACTCAATTGCAATGCAGATGCACGCTGCTTGTACTACTGATATGAATAACGGAGGAGAAACAATCGGTATTGTTTTATTACATCACAAACGTTTAATTAGAACTGTGTTTTTTACAATCTTTTATTCTAGTTGGCCTGTTAGTTTGAGTGGGACAACTCTCTGAATATATACCAGTAATCCTCAACAGATTGAGGATTCAATGTTATGGTACCATTGAGCTGATGATGGAGATATAAAGTGCCCCATAGGAAAATCTAAATAAAACGACTTAACGATTTTGGGTTCGTTGGTTTTGTTTTCCACTTTGGTCCTAGACGGATATAAAAGCTTGTCTTTAAGTTATTTTTTTTTCAATAGGTACTTATTAAAAACTCATGTTCATTACGTTAAGCATATTATAACACCTGCGTTATTTTTTTGCCGATTGCATATTTAGACTGTATTCTAGTAATGATACATGGAGCTAAAAAAAGTTGTAAAATACATATTTAGAAAGTTCAGTTTATTGTGATCATTCACTTGTTAATTAATCGTCAAATTATTTTTAACCCAGAGTACAATGGTACTTTTTATTATTTGCTTTTTGCAACCAATATTGATTGCAAAAAGCAAAAGATACGTTCTCATTGTTTAAGAAAGTGTGTATGATATCATATGGAATGAAATGACGGACGAGCCTACGCATGCGAATTCAGACTTTCAATTTTCATGTAGTGGGTGTTGAAATGTATGAAACAAGAAACAACATTCCTTCTAAGGTACAATCGTAAATCTGCCTTCAATTCATGGAAAGAAACAGTTTAAGTAAGCCATAAATAGCATTAGGTCAGTGATATAGGTAGAGCAATTACCTAGTCATAAAATGTGAAATGACGTGACGACGACCGAAAATAAGACAAACAAGAAGATAGTACATATATCGAAGTATATGAAGGTAGAGTCTGGCTGTCGTAAACCAAGAGTGGCACTGGCTATGTGGACAGTCACAGAAACGTCATATGACGTTCGATGACCAAGAGGTAGAGAAAATTCGAGATGTTCGTTACAAATATATGCAAGAATAACAAATTTTTGCAATATTCTTAATCGGTATCGAGTCTTCAATATATCATCTATTAATAAGAGGCCACTTCAATCTCCAATACATACTTCAAGACGTATGGCTTGAGTCATGCCTGGTCCAAATATCTTACTGAAGTAGATCATATTGCAACAACATGTTTAATAATAGCATTTCTCGATTATTGCTTAATTAGGTCGTTACAATATCTTTAGGAATATTATCCAGAGACCAGAGCACACACACTCTAATAAGTAGGTTACTTGAAACTGTTAAAACTATAGAGTAGGTATACCTACTCCGATTTAGAAACCAAGATATTTAATGTCAACAACGACTATGAAAACTTTACAATAACAGAAAACAACAAGGTCACTAAAAACTAAAACACAATTTCAACGATGCATAATCTCACATGTGGAGCGTTTTCGCTCTAGAACGAGAGATCAAATCAATGACGATGAAAGCTTCCAAAAGCCAAAAATGTTTAGAGCTTATGTGCTTTGCTTCGATGATACCAATGTCGTTAAATATTTTCCACCATTAATTATTATTTTGTATACCTACATAAAATATCCCGGTTTTTTAACCCTAGAAAGATAATCTGCGTAAAATTCACGCATCCGCGCTCGAAATATTGCTCTCTCTTTCTAAATAGCGGGATTTCAAGGGCGTGCGTCACGGACATTTCATTCGTCGGCAGGACCTTTCGAGTGGCAAACGCATTATTTAGGTAAGTATCGCCATTTTTGAATTTTTGGTGCCTAGTGAGTCAAAATTACGCATGATTATCTTTTACGTGACTTTTAGAACATAATAAGGGATGGGAACGGTTTATGCATTTGTGTGTTTTCTGTTTTAGATGTTGTGTTTTTGCACTTTAAGTAGGTGTTTTATGTTTTTGTTTTATATTTTAGATGTCCTGGTGCAACTATGACTAGACCGAACCTGGATGAGGGGGATATTTGGTCTGCTCTTCTTCAGAGTGATGAAGAGGTTTCGAGCGATCCTGCGAGCGAACAAGAGAATCACGACAGCGATTATGATATACAGAGCGACACAGAAGAGGCGTACGTAGATGAAGAACAAGCGGAAGAGCCGTCACTAAACGAAAACCAACCTGCAGGTGAAGAAAACCTAGAACAACCCGCATCGTCATCGTCGAGTTCTCGAATAGTAACATTGCTTCAGAGATCTATTAGAGGTAAGAATAAGCATTGCTGGTCAACAGCGAAATCCATCAGGCGTGGACCTTGTGGGAACTGTACGTTCAAACAAACGCGAGATACCAGAAGAATTGAAGAATACTCGGTCCAGGCGTACAGGAACATCGATGTTTTGTTTTGACGGACCCCTCACACTAGTCTCGTATAAACCGAAACCGGCTAAAATGGTTTACCTTTTATCATCCTGCGATGAAGATGCGATCATAAATGAGACTTCAGGAAAACCGGAGATGATTATGTATTATAATCAGACAAAAGGCGGAGTAGATACGTTGGACCAAATGTGTTCCTTGATGTCTAGCAGCAGAAAGACGAACAGGTGGCCTATGGCGTTATTTTACGGCATGATAAACGTGGCCTGTATAAATGCCTATATAATATACCACCACAATGTTGTGACCAAGGGCGAGAAGCCTCTAAGCCGCAAACATTTCATGAAAAGCCTAAGTACGGCTCTCACATCGCCATTCAAGACCAACCGCTTAGAGGTCCCTACGTTGAAAAGATATTTGCGGGATAATATCGCTGATACATTGCCAAATGTGTCTTCCAGTTCAACAGAAGACAACACAGAGCCTCCAGAACCAAAGAAACGTATATATTGTACGTATTGCCCTTCAAAAATAAGGCGTAAAGCTAATGCTTCCTGCAAAAGATGCAAAAAGATTATTTGCAGAGAGCATAATGTGGATGTGTGCCAAAGCTGTATATAATTGATTTATTCTACTAATATGACCTTAAATAGAAAAAATGGTCTTAATTGATTTTAATTTTAATTTAAAATGACTGATTACTATGTGCCAAAAAAAATTTCACTGAAAATAAAAATTGTTATCTCTTTTTCATAGTTTATGTAGTAGTTTAGATTAAGCGTCCGTCTTTTAGAAAATAAACATAAATAAACGATATTTTTTGGTGTTTATTATTTCATCTGAGCCTAATTAACCCATTTACGAACCTTATGCTCAATTCTATTAGCTAAATTCGAAATAACAGGTACTTAAAATGCATGCGTGAAAATTACGCATGATTATCTTTACCGTAGTATCAAATATGATTATCTTTCTAGGGTTAATCGGAGTAGGTACCTATATTTCGTTTTCAAACTCATTAAGATACCTAGTAAGTATTTTCCCCAGACGGAAGATGTTCAGTATTTAGATTAGAATTTAGGTTATCCTAATGAATTATAACCGGAAGGTGATGTTGCAAACTCGGTGAAATGAGGCATTAAACTCAATCAACTGTAAAACATCGTATAAAACGATTTCCAAATCGAAACTATTTACAAGTTATTCAATCGGTTATAAAACTTTTGCGTCACAATAGTTTTATTATGCAGATGCACTGCAGACGATGCACGACAATACAGAAGCGATCAATGCTAATAATTTCTCTAAACCTATTGAGAGTTTAAAGTGTTAAATCGGTGGGACAGTAATTTTGTAACTCAATGCATGCAACCAATTTCAAGCAAGAAGCATTAAATCTAGCTGTTACGAATAATCGATACCTACGCTAATGTTGGTTGGGTTTCCCAGAATGGACTTAGGCACTAGTTTTTAGTTTAAATTGGAACATTGTGACCTGTGATTCTCGTAGGTAAACCTGCGGGTCAGTAAGAGGTCATAAAAACTTACTGTAATTGCAGAAAGCTCCTAGTTCTACAGAAACATTAAATTTGTTTCCTCAAATTCCTGGTACAAGTTTTACGGTGCTGAGAGAAATGTTTATGTAACCCGAGAAATTTTACGAGCTTTTTGTGTCCATGTCATAAAACAAGGAACAGGTTCGATCTAGTTATGAACAACATCTCATAATGTAGGTCAAGAACCTCTGATGCATACTGTACCAACAGACAGTGAAGCTCACGCTCACGTTCTTTGTTCATTTGCCAAAGTGCGAACTGATGACTATTGGTGTAGGTACTGAGTGTTCATCAATACAATTGTACCATACGAGTAAAATGTAGATGCGTTATCTAAACGCATCTTTGTGAATTAGAAATCTCAGTTGCACATGTACATTGCAGCCTGCAAGGCTATTTTGTATCTTTATCGGGCATTAGATATGTACTTTGCTATGGCTATGTATCTTAATCTCTTTAAATGTTTAGGAGTAAATATATCATAATATTTTAAACTTACGGAAGTATTTCTACGATAAATAGTCATGTCGTTTCCCGAAAGTTGCTAGTCAAGTTATTCTTATAACAGGTTTCTATTACCTCACGTATTCCACACACGTTTTATTGGAACGCATCCTGTTATCCGATCCTTTCTCTATTCAATACGATGATGCACCAAATATGGAGTGGGTTATGTGTACATCGGTACTCTACGTTCCAACTTCCTAAGTTGCTCTACCTACAGGGTCGATGAAACTGCTAGTATACGAGTATTCTACGGTCAAACAATCAGTAGATCACGGTTTACGATACTGATATCGGCGCTGAAATTCAGATGTTTTTTTAGGTAGAGTCTAATTAGACTCAAGTTATAAGAACAATTGGAGCAATACAATTGAGTGGTGTACAGTTGCTATTTTAACGAGACAATAAAAACTATTCCCAGACAAAGGATTCTAAAAACCGATTGAATGCCTAAGTAGTTAGGTACGCACCGAACTGCGTTTTATTATTATCGTACTTTTACGTCACTTTACCACTGTTGTTATTAATAAATAAACATAACCAACATGTTGTTTAGTAGAGCGAAACGCGGCTGCAGATCTATCAAATGTAGGTATGTAATGGTGTGCAGTCTGTTATCCAATCATAATTTTATGGCATTTAGCTTCCTCTCTATTTTTAAAAGCGGTCAAGCGTTTCTGGTCTCATTACAATTTCAAATGAACATGGAACGGCTGAATAGTTTTCGTAAACAATGGTTCCATTTGTTAACCTTCGATAGACAAAGGAATATGGGTTAATTATAGTCAAAGTTTAATGAAGATTTGAACCTTTGCGGGAGGAGATGCTCTAAATAACGCTACGAATCCATATAAAAATAGACATTGTAATATCCTAATTAATAAGTTACAGAGGAAGTAGGAAATTTATAACACAGATCAGTTTTTGAAATAGATATAAAAGGAAGAGTATTTAAACGTAATAGGAAACTTTTAAATTTGCCATTTCCTAGATAATGCATGTCAATTTACAGCGGCAAACCCGAGAACACTTTGTTCGCGCGTCATTCAGTCCGGTCATTATGCCATGGTTATTTTGGTGGCTAACCTACATCCACCGGTCCTGTACCTACTGCTTGCTTCATAAAGTTTATTGAGGAAGTGTGAAAATGGGAGTAAAAGCTAAAGGCATGGTAGTATGGTAGTTGTACTCCTGTTTCCGCACTTAGACTCCGATTGGTCCTTTGTGCGTGGTAAAAAAGCTAAAGGCATATAAAATATGACTTAAAATATCGCTTTGATAGATGAAAAGTAAACACAAAATTCATTGGAGATTTATTGAAGAAATCTAGAAAACTACAAACACCATCAAATGTAAATAACCACTACTTGATTCTCATAATAAATTGTAATTCGTATATCGAGTTTCGTTCGGGACGACATTAAAATAAATAAATAAAACTATGTCAGACACGGATCGGGGTAAAGGTGAGCTTAATTCAGTCGAGGTTAAACCTTTAAAGGTAAGACAAGCTTAAGATAAAGTGTTTCTGTCAAGGTGCTCAAGAACACAGCGCACTCGGAACAAACAGTACGTAAACTGCGAAGAACGATAGTCGATAATGAATCACCGCACAGTTAGGTGTCAACGCACTTCACTTGGCTTGCATAGAACGGTCCACGCAGCCGCGAGCACTGGTAACCACGTCTTCACTGCAGCACGAAAGGCGAACGCCCGATCTCCGACGGAAATAGCACCCGGCAGTGCATCGGGATACTCTGATGACGAATTCCAAGACGCGGGAGCAAGCTTTGTTCACGATCACTCCAGATTCGGTTACGATCCTTCTTAATTTGGACTGACGTTAAATTGGTGTTGATTTCCAATTTCAAGATGCTGTTAAGATCACGAGTAGACGGTAAGAAAACGAGTGGACGTCTGGAGGTGAAGAGAATAAGAGAATTCTTTCAGAGCTGCCAAATTTTAAGCAAGCCAGCTGATGTTAAAACTGAAACAGTTGGGTGTATGCCAGCTTTGTGATAACATTGATGGATAATTTAAATGTGTTAGAGCATTTCTTCAGTAGCATAATAAGACAAAAGCTTACATTATTTCTATATAAGTTTAAGATTATGGCATTTACAGCATGGTTTTCAATGAGATAATCCCTTATTTTGTGATTGTAAGGGGCTTAGGGAAGAAACCAAATAACAGTCTTGCCTATTAAAAGTTTGATCAGTAGTCTATCAGTAACCCATGTTTTACGACTAATACTGTATTTGGCAGTCATCACAGTTATATTTAGTATGTATGTATGTATGTTAATAGTACATTGGCATTGTCACATCCACTATTCTTTTAGCAAGGTGATAATAATATTACCTTACCTTGACTCCCTATGTCGGGCCATTATTCACTGTGCCTTGGTTGGGGATACCAAAAATGCCAGGTTTAAGGTCAACTCATTACAGTGCCAGTTGTTTCAAGGTAAAGTTCACAGTAACATAAAATCAAACAATAACCATCAAGGATTGACTTAATTGGCAAGTCCAATTAGTAATTTTTATTTGAATTGAAATTTAAATTCAAAAATTTTACTTGGTTTTTTTAGAATAAATAAAGTGTGGGAGGAAACTGATCAAATCATATTGTTATAAGACAAATATATTGAAAAGGATCTATTACAAGTGAGCACTGGAATTTGGAAACACAATATTTTAAATGTTTAGACGTTTGTTTTTGTTACATTGTCATGTTAAAACGACTGAAATAATTGGGCTAAAACTTTTCATAGATGAAGATTTGTGAATCCTCGGAAGTTTGTTATGTACTATTCTTATATTTTAACTTGCACATGTGATGCACCGTGGGGATGCTTCCAACTGGTATTGATATGGATCAGTTGATCTACCAAGAGATTATAGAATTTTTGCAACAGTATGCAATGAGCTCATTTGTTTCAATTGTAATACTATTATTTATATTTCTAATTTATTTTTTATTTTTATTTTATTAATGAACAAAATCCACAGCTCTTAAAAATAAATAAACTTATCTTATAAATATCACTGACAGCCAATAAAAGGATTTACATTATTATTAAAAGAAAAATAAGGACGACATCACCAAAAATGCCACAATAGAGTAGAGTAAAAGATGTCGGAACAATACATTAACAGAATAGAAAAAATTAACAGCCTTAAGACTATAATATAAGATATAATATATGTAATTGTATCTGTTCTTTGATTGCAAAAGCCTTGTTCATCATTATGATAAGTTCATAAATTGTTAACATGGTTCCATTGATGGTCCTAATGTAAATTTATTGCTGACCGAATATTAGTTTTTAAAAATTATCAAAATGTAACCAAGTAATATTATTTTCTCTCGCACACTTAAAATTTAGATCAATAGGTGGATCTGTAGAAAATTATACGCTATTGGACCCAGCTATTATTTTACCCGTTAGGCAAGTAGACTTGCTTTGTACTTTTGAAGGGTGGACGAGTAACGACACGGTGGTGTGGAGGCTTATCGATAGGTTCTACAACTAAACACAAAACATCGAATAATACGTTTGTTTATTCATTGTTTAAGCGAATTTTCCGACACAGATAACTCGTTTTATTTGTACACACAAAGAAAATTGCGATTCACCCACATTAGAAACGAGCACCAGGCAATTTTAACAAATTTGTAAAACAACTATATTTTATACTTACATAACCAAACGTGATATAATAGCAGATATCATAATTTTTATTCTAATAGAATTATTCACTCAAACTATATACAACAGCAGAGAATTATCAAAACACAACCGATTGTCGAAAAAGCAAAGTCGCCATGTTGAAATTTTTCGTTTGACAATCGCACGTCAGTTGTTTTTTGACTTTGACAATAACGTTTTATTCTGACAGTGGCGAGGGGTTTTATTTTAGTAATTATGGTAACGACATCTAGTGTGGAGTAGCGGAACTGAAATCATTGTTTAACTTGTTTACTACTTTTACTAGAAATACATTCTTTAAATTGCATTGGAGGCCTACACCAGAAAATCTCTATTAATAGCAATACAAAGTCACAAAAAACTTTTAAAAGCAAGTTAGGTATACGAAATAGGAATAGAAATTGCACAACAGTGACATCTACATAAATCTAAGTGACACTAAATAGGAATACTTTAAACTTCGGAACAAAAAGGTTCGAAATAAGGTAAAATTTCCCAGTTGATTAACCAACCGATTTCAAATGGTACTGTTAGAAAGGATTGTTGCTGTGTTGTACGTTCTTTAGCGTTTGGTAAGATTTATCTTGCTGCTACACTCGAATTTAGCAGAAAGGTGCTGCCAACTAATACATTTTACCACACGAAAGTGGAGGTTTCTTTAACAACCGGACTATATGAATTAAAAACCATTCTGTATTGTGATGGTGTTAGAACCAGTTATTTGTCATATACCTACAGGCACATTATTTTTTATAGGTAATTTAAACGTATGAACGCTATCTTTATCATCGTTGATATTTTGCTAATCAATGAGTATGTGAGGCGAGCTTTTTTATTAGAAGGGGCCTCTTAATTTAGTAATTTAATGCATACAACTTTTACATGTGGTACCTTTACCTACTTACTAGCTAGGGTCTTAATTTAATATCGAATATTTAACTACATTACCTATAGGAAAAAAAGTTGTAGTTAGGCTTACTATTGCACAGAGATGCACAATGCCTTCCTATGCGAGTTGTTGATGTAGATCTCAGTTCCTCCCAATCCCAACCCAAACATAGAATAAAGATTAAAATTAGCCTTCGCAGCGCAGTTAGGTACTGACATGACTATGTCATAGTAACTAACTGCGCTGCATGTTCTGCCAAATCACGGCCAGATGGCAACACTGCCCGCGTAAACTTAGTTTCTCTTCGCCCAAGTAAGAGGGGGACGTGTTATGTGTTCGACCGCATATTTCTTGACGTTTTGTGTAGTTTTTTTTTAAGTGAATTATGTGATTGTGTATTAATTAGTTCGTTATGGCCCATAAATACGTCCGTGAAGATTTAGTTGGTAAACGATTTCTCGCTGTGAGTGGTGTGACAAAAATAAATGTGAATAAAGTTTCTGAATGGGGATGGAAAGCTGGTGTTATCAGGGCAGCATCGCTCAAAGATAACAAGCATAAGGAGCTGCAGGTAAAGTTTTAACAGAGCTTAGTAGGTTAGGTTATACATACCTAACACCTAATGATTATTGGTGAAGTTTTTCATTCAAAACTTACGTTTAAAACTTTTATCTTCAATAATAGGTAGGTTGGTAGGTAGGTAAGGTCTATCCTATCTAACGACCCTGTCTTTGTTCTATCAGGTTGGTCTAGCCTAGGTAGTAGGTAGGTATTAAGGTACCTTGGTACCTATTACAGGATGAATTCATTATAAATATTTATGGGTTAGGTAGGTACCTACGAATTGAAGAAAATCAGCGCCATCAAAAAAGGTGACTTCCTTTTAGCCCCCAAAACAAAAGCTACCAGTTACCTACTACCTATAGGTATGTTGCGGGTTGTGCTGTACTGTGCGCATAGTACGCGCATTTCTACTTCAAGTCGCACTTCTAAGTATCTACCGTCTTACTACTACTACTACTACTACCGAGTAGAAAACCGTCGTCGTCAATTCTACCCACACTTGCAAGAACCAATAAAAACTCAAATCAACTGTTTCCGCAAACAAATGCCTGCCTGCCTAAGTAGGTTAGGTAGGTACCGAGTTACCGACACATCAGAAACGTCATCGTTGATGCTACATAATCTCCTGTTCTTAGGAGGGAAATGTAGTCGGTTAACTACAGTAGGTACCTGCCTACCTACATCGGTTAAAACTGGAGTAGGTACCTAGTTCTTCCTTTTTATTTTATCATGATATAAATTAATACCTACACCCACCTTGGAAATTAGAATAGATCGAAGGAAATGCAATGTGTGCATCTCACACTCACATGTAAGAGACTTGAGACTGAGCCAAGTGAAAAGATTATATTGGGATTTCCAAGATAGAGCCAAAATACTTATTGGGAAGGGTGGAGCGCAGGCTTAACGGATGCCCTGCCTAGCTAGGTCCGAATTCTAATGACTTGTCATTTTTAGCATCATCGTCGTATAACGTGAAAAGAACCTAGTAATGTCTGCCCCAATCATTTCGGAAACTAATAATTGTATGCCTTCTTGTCTCATGTTCTTATGAAAATAAAGTTTTAGCTGCGTTCGATCTACATTCATACATACGTTGCACGTAGTACCTACCTACAGTACAGTTTCTACCTATCTCACGTAATGATTGAGAACGCATGTGATTATTTCTGGACGGCTGCCAGTACACTCAATACAATCATGATGATCCACCTGCCGATCTACCTGTTCCAGTTTAATTTATCAATTTCATCATTGCTCGTCTATCCAGCATAATGCAATGATCAACTAAATTGTTATATTTGCAATGTTTCTAAAGTTTTAACGTTACGGGATTCAATGCAATTATAATTTTGTTGAATTCGTAATTTTCATGTAAGTAAATGCTAAAACAATACTGAAAGCTCAGACTGAAAGATTTGTAATCGTCATTATAATATCCTGGTTTCTTGACTTGAGAGTATCGTGAACCTAGCTTGAGCCTCGATTATCTATGATTCTAAATAATGTTGCTGCTAGGAAGAAAACAAACCGAGCATTTATAATGCACATGGCGGGAAAGTTCGTCGACCTCGCTCTCACCGCGTTCGATGCACCGACCGGCTACGCACCGGCTGACTCGGCCCAAGTCATCGAAGAAAAAAATGTTGAAGCTGACACGAAAACGCTTTCGGAGTTTCAAAGCATTACGATTCAATAAAAAAACTATTCCCTCCTGGCTTAACCTTTCTTTTTAATCCATATCCTATACCACATCCAATCCCACTCCTTAAAATTGACATAGATGAATGGTGTACAATTTTGTTCACCACAATGATATGTATGATATACCTCCGTCATTAACCAATTTCCTTTGTCCTGGCTGTTCTCCCCTGGGTGTATTAAAGGTTATCGTTGACATTCGAACTATGTATAGACTGATATTGATTGATGCATGATTCATTTTGAGTAGGTAAGTTAAAGTTTCAAATAGTTGAAACTATCGAGAAAGTTAATAAACCTCCATTCACCAAACTGTTCAGTAACGTTTTGGGGGAAATCATCAACAGTGCATATCGTAAAGAGTTAGCAAACAACGATTTTATCTGTGTTGTAAGTTGCACTCAAGAACATTGTTTCAAGAAACAAAGAATGCATTCGACAAGTTATAAACTGGATTACGGCAAGCAGGCACCGCACCGGTTCCAGACCGGTACTGGTTATAAAAGCTTCATATTTTATACACGATTTTCATTATTCCTGTGCCGAACTTGTCCGTTTGCTTTCTTATCAAGTGTAGATTATCTTTATGAGAATAAGACCCTAGTCATTACGTCTGTTCTGTTGAATTATCTATCACATAATTCAACAACACAGGTGGTCCTTTGTTTGATAGTTTTTTTTTGTAAATAACTGATCACATCATGTTTTATTCAGTCGGTACGGTACAGCTGATGATCAGCTGTTTTATGCTAATTAAGAACTGAATTTGCAGAACAATGGTTTAAATTAATCTCAGAAGATTCCTAACGCGCATTGACTAAAGACACTGTTGACAAAATAAACGCTTATCGCTCTCTGGCAACAATAAAATAAGCAACAAAACACAATTCTTCACGAGTTGCAGTTCCTGTTAGATTGATTGTGCAAGTCACACTGCAAGAGTTTTGCGTCTGACGCATTTGCGCGGAATGTTCTACAAAACGTTCAAAATCAAGACGTACGACAAAAGCGAGCTCGCGATGCGTCCGTACGGCTGCAAGCCAGTCAGTTATAAATAGACGACATATCTTTGTACGTTGCAGCTATTCGCTCTCCCAGTGAGTGAAGCCAGACCAACTTCAACTCCCTGCACACGATAATGCTATTTGTTTAGATTACCCACTCGTTTAGAATTCTGACATTATACACGTTTGTGTTGATGATCGATACGATAGGTAGGATTGATAAAATAGATTATGAGTGTGGTGCTATTAACTTACTCCTGTGATACATATGCCTTGATAATCAAGGAACTGTGCAGGATATCTAATTTTTGGTGTTCCAAATTTGTAATGTTTAATACCTTAATTCATGTCTATTCAGTATCCAGTGCCTGATTGCTCTATTTTATAACTTTATTGGTAAAATGGCCTTCAAACAAACCGTTCTTCCTCACACGTTCTTCGTCACAACAACCTTACTGGCAGCTACTTGATAGTTATTTATTTATCTCTATACTTATACATAAAGAACGAATTCGTCAATGATATCAAATATCAATAATAATAAAGACAATATTTTTCACAAATTTATCTATGTGTAGTGGAATCACCAGGCATAACAAACTAAAACTATAGCTCTATTGTCACCATTGTAACTGTTCTATTGATTAGTAAATAGTAAAATACTTCTTGAAACTATTTATCGCTGTGGTTTTGTAATTCTCTACTCCTTGGCGTGACTATCCGTTTTTCCAAGGTTACAATCACGATCAAGCATTATAATGTGAGTACAGTATACCTAGTTCATAAATACTAAGTTATAAAAAGAAAATATACATAAGTACATACACATTTTTTTATATTCTCTCTTGTCCCACTCCCAAATACTTCTTTACTATTAGAACTATCATATTTTCACAGTTTGTTAACCCGCTCATATTCATCATGAATTTACGCAATACTAATAACAATATTATTGAACTTTGGAAATTGATGATGACTGATCAAGTTATTGTCTCTATTTTTCATTCAAAACAAACAATGGATCGGTTCATTCTCATTTATTGTCTATGAACACAAAGAGCGTCACAAGTTCTTCCTCGTTATTTTCTTATAGGCCTTTAAGATGCCTCTTAACAACCGATACCAAATACATAAGAGTTTGTTTGTTTCATTATCACAATGTCGCACTTGGTTAACCTATGCTAATGCTTTATTGGTCCTACATTTCATTACTAGCTCTGTGGTTTTCATTTTACGCTTTGAGCAATTTAATTAAAACATAGGCAAAGAAAAAACACAATGAATCGGTAGTGATGACGACGAGCGTAGGTATATGAACGCGAATGCGGAAGATGATGGATAATGTAACTGGGCTGAGTACTTGTTCGATGCCGGCCGACCTTCACAAGGTCTCAGCAACATTAACTCTGAAATCTAAAAGAATACTTGGCAATTCATGAAACATGAAACTGTGCCGAAATATTGGATAACTCAAAAATAAAATCATATAAAATTTCCCGCTTTAAATGACTTTATAATTAGGTACAGCAAGTTTACACAAAAGCCGAATAAAAAATTAAAAAAATGCTTGTTTATCTTGAACACATGCCGTACCAAACATTTGAACTCCTAATTTTATTACTATTAAAGTACTTATTTTTATCTTTATTTTATAAAATGATAACATTCTTCTTACCATACCTACCTAACTAGAAAGAAGATAAGGTGAAGCAAATCAAAAGCGAATGCTAACCCAATGTTTTGCAATCCGAACTAAAATAGTGAATCTAACTTCGCGTTTCGACGCTATCTTCCAGCTGATATCTGTTGTGCAAGTGGCGTGCAGCACAAAGATCGCGAGGGCGAAGGGCGGGAAGTAGGTCAGGGGGGTGCGGGGGGAGCCCTTAGGCCACTTATCAAACGAGCGGGGCCGGCCGACCGTGGGGAAAGCTAGGCTGTCTCTTGAAATTTTTGTTTGGTAGATGTTACTTTTATACTCGTTTGTTTGTGCTTTGAGATGCTGGAGAAAGTCGTAGTCGCATGTAAGTTTGTGTGTAGGTATAGATAATAAGTAAACGATTACTTATTGTTTACCATTATTATTATGACCTTTGTATTTGTATCATGTGCTGCAGTGTCAAATAAATGCATTATTTATCTATCTATCATAAAAACCTATACCTAAGTGTAAAAATATGTATAATTAGCTAATTGTTAAGTAGGTATAAGGTTTATAGGTATAACATTACAATATTAGGATTTTGTCCACGAGGGTTAACTGCCGACAACCGTTCGGCAGAACCTACACAAGAGTAATGTAAGTTTTAGATATTAAAATAAATAAATACAAATTGCATTTGGCATAAGAATACGTAAGTATGAGTTGTTTTAATTAGAAATTTTCCGCATTATTATGTAACGTAACTCACATTAAATTAACTACTCGCGATACTAATAGCGCATAAAATATTTCACAATGCTCTTGGTATAGTAGATTCAAAGAGTTACGGTCGTATTCGTCGATTAGAAAACCGATTGTACCTACTCATAATACTAATGTGAGGTTTTGCCTCTTTAAGACTTGAATATTTTATTTCTTCCGATACGCAGCATAAGAAACAGCATAAAAGGTCATGGAAATTTTTTACATTTGAAACTTGAAGTGAAAAGGCTCTTGCGGTGCAGTGCAAGCGAGCAGCCTTGTATAAAATAAACTGGTCTGCAAATTACTAAGAAGACAACATGAAGACAACGTATTCTTTAATTAACCTTTACGACCCTTGAACGAGTTATTTTTAATTACATTTTCGATTAAACAAAGGCATTTAACATTCGTATTTGTATTCGTACAGGTCACGGCGATACTTTATAACTGAACTTAGCTCTGTATTCAGTAAGCATTTTGTAGCTTGCACATTCACGTAGAGTAGTTAAGGTACAAAAAGGTAACAAATAAGTTAATACTTACGTTACATACAATACTTAAATATACTATACTAACATGTCAAAAACTTTATTTCCTTGTCTACTATCTGCAACTCACGGAAACATGGCACTTTTCTGGGACCAAAAGTAGCCTTGTGCTATCCGCTAAAGCTATCAAGTAGGTACTAAATTACATCCGTTCAGCCATTTGAGCGTGAAAGTGTAACAAACTCTTGCTTTTGTAATATTACTGTGATTGTAGGCTTATATTGGTAGGGAGGGACATAGGTATTTTAGCACTTTACGAATTGTTAATACCAAAAAAATAAAAATACGCACGTATTAAAAAAGTCATTATTATTTATAAACACATGCTATAATTATACACTTGTTGTCCTTAAAAAAGCTGTAACCTCGGCCAGCCCTTTGTGACCAACCTCCGCGGCCTCTACTCACAGTGCTCAGTGCCATCCACTAAAATAATACTTATAAACTCGTTTGATCATACGTATCGTCGCGATCTTTCCATTAGCCAGTTTCATCGTAATTTTTTTGCAATATCACCCGCCGAAATTGTAGAATATTTCAATGACCCAAACTTTATGGATCGCTTTGTACCCGAACCTAATCGACCTAAAATTAAAAATAGATGTTTAAAACGTGTGTGAGGGTGTGTGTGACTGTGTGTAATACACAGTTCGTACCCAAAAATTCAAATTATTTAATTATAGCGTAATTAACAAAATAGCTTAAACTAGGGGACCAACGGGAATGACCCATCACAATCCCAAACAAAATAAAATATTTAATATAATTAATGTTTTGTTTGTTGCTGAAGTTTGCATCATATTTTATATAAAGACCTACGTATGTTCATTTTCCATGTAGGTAAATAAGCGATTAGCACTTGCATTGCATTATGACAAAAATGACCTTCGTAGGTACTAAGTAAATAAATAATTGCTTTACCACATGACTGTGACATGACTAGACAATAATACCAATAAAATAGAAGTAAATAGAGTTAGGTACATACATACTCTTAGTAATTAGGTAGGTAACTAGGCCTACCTGCCAGCCAGGAGGTCTACTCTGAAAACAGAACGACGTTGACGGATGACGTCGGATCGCACAAAACCAGGGACGGGCGATCCGTTCTTTCGGTGACAATTCGTTAACAGTCGTCTGTGTCTTACCTAGCTACACTAACTGCATGTACCTACTACCAGAAACACAAATAAAAATAAATTAAATGTTTAATGTCTACCTGTACCTAAATTACTTCCTCATCAGTTCAGCACATAGTGAGTATAGTAAGGGGGGTTTTGCCATAATCATCACACTTTGCAAGTGGATTGGTGATATAATATGCCAAATACCTGGGCAATACAAGTCGTTGACCTATCTCCTTAGGGAAATCAAGATGGGTCACACACAGCTTATAATTTTGCTTGCGCAATACTGCGGTGCTGGATGCGGCAAGCTGAAGACAGGGCGCTATGGCGCTCTTTAGGGGAGGCCTATGTCTAACAGTGTTATAGATTGATGATGATCATGTATTTGGTAACCCAGAAACAGATATAAATTCAACCTTAGAAATATCCTTGTCCAGTGGGACAGGCAGAGATATTATTCCCGTGCAAGAATTTTATGCTTGAAGGAGTGCCTTCAAGCATAAGATTCTTGGGAAGATTGGAAATAACTGCCGAAACTCGACCCAAATACTCAACTCTTCATCTGTACGTGCGTATGCGAGGTACAAATTCCTTCGTAAATAGTTTTACGTGCCCTTTACGACACCTGTTATGTATAATGAATGTACCTATACTACATAGACATACGAACTTTACATAGCTACATAACATATACAAAGGTAGAGCGGGGCATATTTGCACTGCCCTCAGAAAATCGAGTTTCAGCCTCAAGGTCTTTCAAACAAAATGCAAGATTAAAATGCAGTCAGCACGCCTATTGTTCTTATACCTAGTCCGATGCTGCATATCTATCATCTTAAGAACAATACAGGCTGATTACATGCAACAATAAACTTTCATTAAAAAAGTTCTGCAAATTAAAAGCAATTGTTCTTTGAGAACATTGGTTCGAGTTTATCTGAATCAGTTTCGTAAAGTAGATTTTATTTTACTAAAGCATTTGCATAGTTTACTATACTATGCGTGGGTTTTCCTATATGTACTAACTACTAACACAGTACACATATACATAGAACTACTAAGGTCAGCCTGCGATGCAAAGCAAGAGGTTGCGGGTTCAATTCCGGCCTCGGGACAAATGTGTGTGCGATCTGTTGATATTTGTTCCGGCTGTTCCGGTCGCTATCTATGTATAAATAGAAATGTCGATGTATGCATGTATTGTATTATGTATATCAGTCTTAATCATAACCTAGTATCCATAACACTAGCTCTGCTTAGCTTGGGGCTAGATGATGCTGTGTGAATGGAGCATTATTATTATTATTATTTAGTTTAGGTTTCGAGTACGGTATGGTGATTATGTAACTCGCGACCGGTTTGCGACAGGCGTAAATTAAGCAATCAGTGCTGTCAAACGCCAATTTTGACCAATTTTGACGTTGTAGCTGGTGTCAAACTAATACAAAATTGACGTTTGACAGCACTGATTGCTTAATTTACACCTGTCGCAAACCGGTCGCGAGTTACATAATCACCCGGCCGGTGCTATCTAAAACGCACTAGGCATAGATACCTACCTAGGGAAATTATAAACAAAAGACGTAATGCAGACTAACGTAAGAAAGAAAGACAATATATTTATTGATTCACTGTAGTAGGTACAACTTGTTACTAAGTACATATTATAAAACTATAAAAATTAACTACGTATCTATAAGAACAGCAACAAACGACTCTACAAAGCAAACCACATACGTAAGAACATACATGTAGGTACCTAAGGTACTTAGACATAGCTCGGTATGCCAGGAGATATGACAGTCATGCGTTGTGTTGAGGCAAACATGGGCAATTTGGGCAATACGCCAATCTGCCATTCACCTTTAGCTCGTCTCGGATTATAACTCAGTATGCTAAGTAGACAGACAAATTATTTGTACCTCTCACTAAGGAATCTCTTCTCATCATCATTTTTATCTGCATATAGTACAAAGTCAAGGGTTAAACTAACTAGCCGGAATTGAAATACTAATTTGATTATTTACCTATTATATTATTAATGTTGGGAGATCATGGGAACCCATATACCCTGAAATAATTTAGATTACTTAGTACTAATCTAAATTATTTCAGGGTATATGGTCTGTCTTGGTAGTCCAAGACAGATTAAAGAATTAGCATACAGGGTAAACGTGTTCTTGAGTGGAAACCACGTTTCGGTAAACGTAGTGCAGGACCTCAGCCAGGTTGGATGGCAACCTGCGAAATACTGTAGGCAGATGTTGGATGCGTCAAGCTGAAGACAGGGCGCTATGGCGGCCATTATAGGAGGCCTACCTATGTCCAGCTGTGGAATAACATAGGCTGATGATGATAACTACCAAGCCCAACTGCTACACTATGAACAAAAACATCCAAACAAACTTACTTTACGCAAGTACTTCGCTTGACTTCCGCATCGCAGTACCAAGTTGCCGAGTTTTCAATACAAATGGTTTATTTGCTGCGACACAAAGCAGGCGACATGTCTTCGTCGTCGGTCACGCACGGGCTGCCATCCGCTCGTGTTTTACTTGCTCTGCATTCTTAGTAGGTACCTACATAGGTACTGGTATCACGAATTTCACGAAGCCTTAGATTATCTTTTATCCTTGATTTTCTATAATATAGGTAGGCTAGAAACCTTGAAGATCTCAAGTTTCGTTGATTATACTTTCTTGTTTTTGATTCCGAAGAAGATGACACCTTGTTCTTTCACATGTGTTCTCTTTATGCAGTCGAATACGCGTAGGTGCTTCTCAAATTGCTCACAGATTTGAGTTTATCTTAGCAAGATATCGTATTTTATGTTGTTTTAGAGGACATAAAGTTTAGGGCACAAATAGCCTCGCCTTGTGTGGCACAAGGATCTAAAACCTGTTGGTGAGGCGTTATGTTTTTGTTTTGTCTGGGCTCGTTAGATAGTCTAGTAGATTTAGTGGCTCAGAGCCACAATATAGGGCTTGAAAAAGTTTTTCTTTTATACTTTTCCTGAAAAAAAATAACGAATAGAATAGTTTATTTGTAATTCAACACACAAAAACATAAAACAAACATGATTAAAAAAATAAAGGACAAAACAGATTAAAACAAAACAAAACGAAGCATTAAAATAATCATCAAATCAATAGTCTTCTTCAATTAGCGAATACTGATGTCGACGTAGTAATATTAGACTATTAATCATTTCATATCGAAATTCCGTAGGTTGTGTTCTACTTAATTTGGACATTCATGCAATGTTTCAAGACAGAAAAGGCATTTATTCGAAAAGCATAAACCATCACTGAACAACAGGAATCCGTGAGTGAAGAAGGAAGGCACGCGACGTGGGCTAACGGAGCGTGGCACTAGAAATTAACTGTTATATGAGCTGGCCCCGTTGAAATAACCTGTTACAGGATTGACGAAAGTATTTCGGCATTCGACCAGCTATGTTTACGAGTACGCATTTCACTTGTACAAAAATAAACTTTCGTATACTCAAGTGCATTCCTGAGCGTTGTGCAATCGATGCATGCAGATCAGGCACAGGTTGTTCTTGTTCGCAAATGTTCTCCAATCCAGAGCCCAAATATTGAGCTACATAACATAGAGAGAGACCTTACTCTAAGCTAGTTTACCTTAAATTGCATTGCATTTTGGGTAAATAAATAACTGCTTTTATATCTTTTTAGCTACAATGCCTCAAAAACAACCTATTTGAAATAATGCAATTTATGGTGGGTTATCAAAACTTTTTCCCTTGATCAAGTTTTAATATGAGGTTAATATTCAAAAACTATTTAAAATCATGAAATATATTGTATGACTTGAGTTTGTTACCTTATGGTCTTTGTGATTATTTGGTGCCGGCTCTGCCATAAAAACTGTGTTCTGTATCTTGATTTTCTGTCTCATACCTTATTTCCTTCTGATCTCGCTTGGTTAAATCATATCGTGAGTCAACATCAACATCATCGGTTTTTAAATCACGAAGTGCATTTATCTAGTACTACGGCCAGCCATGACCAGTGGCCTTGGTCGGTGAGCGGTATCTTGAAGGTTCACTTCAAAGGTTTCTTTACTGATGGTTTCGCAACATCGTCTGAGATTATAATTTACTCCACTTTACTGTTTACCTGTACAGTTTATAAAACTTTGTCATGTTTCAGTTCATTTTCCGTCTCATTGCCTTGTGTAATACTGACATCTATCGAATCATTAGATTACGGTTATTCTGCAACTACATGCAACTGTGTAGGTAATTTTTACGTAATAAACATTGGGTAGGTAAGAATTTATCGTTGATTTGATGCATACTATTGGATTCTACGCAGAAGATTAATTTATCTCGTATAAGTATAGTAAGTTAACGTTATTACGTTACGTTTACGTTGTATTGTCTCCTTTAGCAGACAATACAACAGCCATAAAAACAATTCCGTGCATGGAAACTCCCTTCGAGGAAGTAGCATGACACCGCCTGCGTGTGCCTGATCTTACCTAATTATGTAACGGTCCAACACACGGTGGGTAGTGCTAGCTATTCCGTAATAAAACCTCTGCTAATTAAAACTGACTGCCAGTTGCTGCGTGTTGTTTCGAGGGAAATGTAACTGTTTGTGTAGCTGACCTATCTATTTTGCAAAGGTCTAGTTTAGTTTTGTTTGCAACTTGAACTCCTAACATCAAGTTTACCCTAATTGGTCATCCAGAAATTTGAATTGCTTAAATCTTTACGTTACGTATTTTGAGTATTATCATTACTTTCTTCAAATAAATCGTTAGTTGGGTAGCTGTTTTGAGAACATTATATACCGAGTCGAATACTCAGATTATGTTATTTGTTACGTACGACAATACAGAATGTCGTTAAGATAAAGCGCATGTTTGGTACCAAGTGTCACCGTCTGTTTATGTCTATATTGTTTGTTAGCTGATAAAGGAGTTTCTGTTGTTATCTCAACTCTTCAGTCGTCGACTCGGCGGACTATGAATGCAAATAATTGTATCTACCTAAATAATAATAGATATATATTGTTGTACGATAATGCTATGCTAGGTTTAGTTTGGTTGTTGTTCTGTTGTCTTCTTTCCGTCTACATTTGTGCTCTCTACCAGTAGTCTACCTACGTATGTTTGTGTCGAGGCCAGTCGTCACCTCAAATTTTATATCCAATTCACTATTATTTGCTGGTCCCAAGGTTGCTGTAGTAGAGCGAGACACGGCCAGTTTCCGAAGAAGCACTGTTACCTTAATAAGTGCACAGCTACATGTTGTGTGCTGTAAATAACAGTGCAAAATAAATCTGTATATCGTACTCATGCGACCGAAGTCGGGGTAGTGGCCAGCAGACAAATACTAGGTTCTAATTCTAACATAAATGCCGAACTGGATATTATACTAGTCCAGTGAGGACAATGATCAAAGTCAGTGTTAGTAAGGCAAGGGAAATAGCTACCGGTATGTTAAATTTGTACAACAAACTAGGTACCTTTTTTTTTTTTTTCTTTTATTTATATTTCACAATAATTGTATATTAATCTAAAAGCTAACTTAAACGGTTATCCCGTTTGACCGTAAGCTCCTTAGTCCTACCTAATCTATGTATAAAGCACATCTATGCCATCCGATTCATGTTCAAATAACAAAGATTAGGAACGTTTTATATACAAAATACCAAAATAATCTTTGTGTGCAGCAAAACCACTTGTGCAATATGCAAGTCTCGTTTGACAACCACAACCGGTCCAGCATGAGCTTGAGTTCCATACTCTGAATAATCTAAGAACGCAAACACTTTCGCGACCTGACTCGGCCGTTACACAAGTTATTTCCTTGCAAATGGTAATGCAGATCTGCCTGCAGTTAACGTTCTGGTCTTGGGATTTCTCAGGGCTACATTCTCGGAAAATATCAAGAAATATTCCATAAGCGTAGGATTCGTAATTAATGACAAACAATGGGACGTGGCAGCCACTGCATTATAATCGCCAGAAGGATCTAGCGACATACATTTTGTTGTTTATGTTATAGTAATGATAATTATGTATAACGCATACGATACACATTGTATCAGCAAGCAAAATAATAAAATGGTAGTATAATATAAACTGCTTGTAAATTATTTGACCATCATTGTAGGCGTGCTCGTAAATAAATAAATGAATAATGCTGGACAATTCACACAGCATTATCTAGCCCCATGGTAAGCAGAGCTTGTGTTATGGGTACTAGATAACTGATATACATAATACAATACATTACATAGATAGATATTTTTTATTATACATAGAAAACGACCAGAACACCCGGAACAAATATCTGCAGATCGTGCACACAATTGTTCCGAGGCGGGAATCGAACCCGCAACCTCCTGCGTCGCAGGCGGACATTTGTCCACCGCGCCACATCGGTCGTAGGTAGTAGAACTTCTGAGAAACTCGATACGAGTAAGTTAAGTACAATAAAGTTTAAAGAAAATTCGAGCGGTATTAGCCATTTGCTAGAAAACTTTATGTTCTCCCTATATATTATGTATTTTTGCTCTTTGGCTTGATTCATAGTCATATTCTGTGACTTTACGACCTCTACGTAATTCCCTTCGCTATAAAACATAGATAAAACACTTTCTTCATAATGCATTTGTGATTTACAGTAAAATACTTCCAACTGTTCTAAGTCCCACCCAAGTATTATATCTTTAGATTCATTAGTTACCGTTTCCTCTTCAACTTACTCAGTAAAGTTAAATCATTTCTATCAACATAATAGATACGCCTGCATATAACAATTTTCTATGGTTAGTTATATTATAATTTGTAAGTCTCACAAAACTACTATTGTTTAATTTGTACGATTTGTTCTCCTATTCGTGTATTAGTCACTGTCTGACCTCTAAGCGTTCGCTACTTTCTAGCTCCGTTGGTTTGCCGAAATATCAACGGCCTTGTCTTGTGTTGCGACACTTGTTCGACTGTCAATAGAGGTCGTCGACCCCTCGTGTGAGGGCTGCCTGCCACCTGTGCCACCAAATCTTTGAAGATTTCTTGTGTATTTGAAATGAAGTTTATCTTTCCTCCTGTTCTATTATCTGAATTGAATCCCAGGTGTTTTAATTTATGATTTTCCGTAGGTACTTATTCACGAAACGCAAATAAATTCCAAAGTTGCTAGAATTATCAAGGTAAACGTTTAGTTAGGCTAAGGTTTCCTTGGCATCCCTTGCTTCTGGTTCTCACATTTTTTATCTCTTTCTGAACACTTCAATCTCGCAAGCATTCAGTAAAATTCTACAGGCTGGGGCGGTGCGATTACATGCAGCCCCATTTTAAAGCAACGGCAAACGAGCTCCTTTCGGAACTAGGTCACAGTGAAATTGGGACGCGACGAACCCTTAGGGAGAGGGCTTAGTTACTGTTTTGTGACGAACATGGGTATGAGTACGGTTTTGAATTTTCGAGCATACGACTGGATTGTAGTATTCAGTTACCTACTGAAATCAACGGATAGTGTGAAGCACCTTGTAGCATCAACATTCCAAATGGCAGAGTTTTTTGTTTTCGTTTTGCTGTTCATAACATTACCAGACGATCACAAGTACTTACATATTCTCACGTTCGAGGCAATTTTTATTTTGACCACTGGTCTCTGAATCAAAGAGAACTAGTTTGTTCACTTCAGAGGTAA
This sequence comes from Eupithecia dodoneata, assembly GCA_947044415.1. Lineage (NCBI taxonomy): Eukaryota > Metazoa > Arthropoda > Insecta > Lepidoptera > Geometridae > Eupithecia > Eupithecia dodoneata. The sequence continues at coordinate 8,754,704 of OX345665.1, forward strand.
CCTTAAATACTATCCGATGCATTCCTTGCATAAGTAATAAGTATATATATATATATATAGGATTCCAACACGAACTTACCAATTCAATTAGCACTTCTCTATTCAAAGCAGAATCCGAATGATGTATCATTTACGAAGTTGTACTTTCAAGTTCGGTTGCAGAAAGTCAACGCACGTATAAAAATTTGAGGCCGCCGCCGCCGCCACCAGGGCAATGATGGCGCAATGTCTTTCGTAACAACTCATTCTGTTTCATTGATGTAGTGACTTACTCATTATTTTCTTGCTCTTTGAGTTTTAACAGTTGAGATGACTGATAGTCACTGAAGTCCATTATACCTAGCAGTACCTACCTATGTACGCTGGAGCATGCTTGTATGTTGGTGTTTATTGCTGGCATTGCTGGCTGATATTAAACTCGTTTACGCCCCTGACACCTACAGTCAGTACGTAACGTACACAACTAAACAAGGTATAAATATTTTATACCTTCTCTATTTATTCTATTTAATACAATAAAAAGAGACTGACATTATAATTGCATTTTATAGGTTCGTAAAAGACATTATTACACAACGCCCTATACTATAGTGTGTCCGATGAAAATTTTAATTAGTAAATGAAAAAAATATATTTATTACATTGAGAAAATAAGTACCTAAGTAACGTATATACCAATTGTATCTAGTTTTTTTAAGTTTTTATTTCACATTTATACTTAGTGTGCAATAAAGAATTATCTATCTATCTATACCGAAACAAATATGAACCATCGTTTTTATTTTTGTTATTCTGTCTAAATGTTTTCTATTGCGGCGCGGGCGTAAACATTCTTGGAACTTTTCGAGTTTCTTCTGCTGGTATATTTTGCGTCTGGAATGTTTGCCCATTTTGTTTGTAAGTACATAGTTACGTAGTTACTGTAGTTCGGTTAAGTTGCAATTTGTTCTTCTCAGATCATAGAATGCCTTTTTCTGTTACTTTTCTAAGCAAAACCACAATTCATACAACTTTGGGAATTTTATATGGGAATTAGGGCATGCGCGCATAAGTTCAACCACCGGTGTTATTTTTTTATCTATCTATGAGCTTTCAGCATTTTATTAATGAAACTTCACTTACGTTACCAATATTTTCTATTCTTTCCACGTAACTCCAATCAATTAGTAACATGTGTAAGCAAGCAACTACAATACTAGATATTGTAGTTGCTTGCTTACACATGTTGTCATACACAAATTTCATATTAGTTAGGCCTTTTAGAAATTTTATGCAGTCAAGCTTCTATTGAAGCTTTATATTCGATCATCACACGTCGTCACCATAATAATAAATTGCAAACTTTTACAAGACGACATTTACTATTTACACTTTATGTTTGTGTATAAATAGTCTTCTGCGTCATATTCACCTTTATCCTTATCTAGAATATATTCAATAGAAGCGTCTTTGTTTTGGTAGCCCTCACTTAACTCTACGATCCAACGTTCTACCCCAGCTCCCGAAAATTATATCCCCAGGCTTGTACCCCCATAACCCGCATCGATCCCCCCCTGCAGTCCCTGTAATGTCCTCCACCTCCCCATTCCATTCAATCCAACTCTAATTCAGCACGACTGAAAAATTAACGCCTCTCAACCAGTCTCCTCGACCGTTTTGTGTCTCAAATTCTCAATCTTTCTAATTGCTATGCCAGTGTCACGCCGCAACACTGTATTTTAATATTCGCTAGACCGAGTAATTTACCGCGAAATGACAGTTCAGTAAATGAAGTTACGTTTATTTAAATTTTGTTTAGCATGAAATTATTGGAATTGAATGAATCTGTCTTTGTATTACCTACTCGTACTCGTGGATTGTATTTTGTAAGTACTTAACTTACGTAGATTGATTCGAAGTTAGCTTTGAATAAATTGAAATCAAGAGATCTATTCATCTTAGTTTCACTTCAATCTAAAAGTTAATTGCTTTAACTTTCACTTCATTGTTATAGGAGTAAACATTCTTGTTTACAATCAACATGTTGTTTACTCAATAGTCGCACTAGGTTATATCATAGTTTGACGAAGTTTTGAATTCACGAGTAGCCGATGGCAATAGGGAACATAGAATTATATGGCTCGTAATTAGGACTTTTATAACACAAGATTATGGCATATAAATTAATCAAAATTGACTTGACTAATTGATACAGAGATCGATAAAGCCAGTGTTGTAAATAATGAACCATTTTAAGATAAACCTTGCACAATGGGCTACGGAAACATTCAAACTATAAAACAAGATTAAACGTGTTGAAAGAGAACTTTATTTTAGTTAGGCTCTTGTTTGTGTATAAAAAGTAAAAAGAATTCGAGGCAAAAACAGAGCGGAGCATGTTATAAAAAAATACCGTGTTGTTTATGGGTCGGTTAGTTCTTGATGATAATAATGTGCAAAACATGTTGGAAGAAGACTTTTCTTTAGATTAGATTAAGAAAGAGAGAGTACCTTACATAAGAACCTAGCCTGTAGAAGACTGGGTGGGTAGGTACTCCACCTTTATTATACATTCAATACAATGAAAGTCATTCTTTGTTTCATGAAGTGCATGGATTCTTGATGTCGCGTCGGGTTATAATATGACACCGTAGTAGTAATAGTAACAACACAACAAACAATACTACACCTTCCTTACCTGATACGGCTGTAGATAAATACATGTCTGCTAGCTAGCTAAGCTAGCCTAGATTCCATTCCACACTTCCTCGTTCCAGACGCATTGAGCATACCATGCAGTTGCCAAACGAATGAATAATATTGAGGAACACAAGAAAGACAACTGGAACGGCCAACTTTCTTTTAAATTCCAAATGATGAAATAAGCTGATTTGTATGGAACTAGATGTAGATTGTAGAGCTAACATATACGATATAACATGTACGTATAAGATAGGTAATTTATTATTTAAGCGATGTGGATTTTGTTCATAAATAAATAAATAAACATAATGTAGGCCACGTATTCGTATTATGATTAAGACCGGATGTAGAATTGATTTTAGAAGCAAACAATGCCTTGCGTAAGATATCTAATCCAACCAAACCCAAGAGGAATTAACCTCAAGCAGGAACCAGAATTTGAAAAACTAAGTACATACATACATACATACTTACCCTAATTAATTGTCCAGTACAAGTAGAAATACGACACGTAAGTTACGAGAATAGTTACGAACGATAGATGCACGCAGAATATGTAATAGACACTTTGGATATGAACGTCGAACATTGACCGCAAGGAATGCTCGCATGCACAGCTGTTGTTCCGCTCTATGACAAGTCGGTGAGAGTTGCCTACATTACAAACTGTTTTGTTTACAGGTAGATAGATAGATAATTCTTTATTGCACACAAGGTAGTCTGATTATAATAGGTAGTTTTTGTTTGTGTTTTAGATTAAACACCAGTTGGTAGGTTTTAGTTACCTTAGCACCTCGTAGTTACAACCTTGGTGTTGTTGTGTACACTTCGATGACGATGAAAAACTTATATCTAACTGTGGTCAGAGACCTAGACTTTTCATCCTCAAACACTTCATGTAATATATAGTTATTCTATCCATGAGGCGGCATGCCCTTAGTCTATATCACAGCCGATATGATATGCCTTATTATAGTATTCTGTATATTATTTCCTTTCATTCATTGTCCGCTTTATGATAATGTAGGCTGAACTTTGCTCGGATATTGTATTCATTCAATCAAGGTTAAAGGAATGGGAGGTCCATTGAAAATTATTTGCTTCTAGCCTAGTGCATATTTCGTTTCATCGTATTTCATGTGGTTTTTATTTGGAAAATAAGTCAGGTTTGTCACTAATTTTATAAATGCGAAAAATTGGATGGATAAACGTTTCCATAGACACAACGTGTGTGAAGCCGCTTGTAGAAACAAGGAGAGAATAAAAATTAAATTAAGTTCCATTTATGTACTTATAAGATATTAGGATATTATGTAGGTTAGGTATTCCAAGTATCTTTAACATATAATTTTTAAACTCTGAAGCAGCCGGTTTAATCTTCAGGCTATGAAGCTGTATATCTGCGGTTATAGCAACATAAACGAGGAAATAGCTATCGGGGGGGACATTACACGAGTAAGGAAGTCGTCTCGGATCGGAAGGGCTTACTGCTTCAGGATGCGATGGAATGTGGAGCGAGAAAAAACTATAACCACCTCCCTTGTCCCTGTTTTGACAAAAACAGAACAAACGCCAGAACTTTTTACTTAGCAGAATTACCAGCATAAAATGGAAATCATGCTGCTGCTGATAACAAGTCTTTCAGTTCGTCGATGTGAAGATATAAGTTGTAGGTACGAGTATGTTTTAATTTTGTAATACCTTGCTGGTTGTGGTCGATTTCTGCAGCCAGGCACTTTGCCTTTATAAACAAAAACCTTGTTAAATCTAGGTAAAATCAGTACAAAATTATAGAAACGTATAAGTAAAGAAATGGAGTTAAACCTTGCTATAATTACAATACAATGTGGCGCTTTGCATGTTCAATGTCTTTGCTTTGTTTGTATCGAAACCGTTTGCTAATTAGCATTTATAATAGGAATTGATAGTACTCAGGTCAAGCTAAGTGGGTAGATTAGGTACTTTATACATCAGCTCGATGATATCACCGTGCACACATCTACCATGCAATGCCAGACAGAATAGATTTGCTTTCAAGGCATAACGCTTTAGTAGCAATATGCATGCATCTTCTATTAGCCCATTCAACCAACCAACTTTCATAAAAGTTGCATTCGGTTTGATTGAATGTCCTTCGAATCTATGAAGTTGACTCGATTTGTTAAAGGTACCAAAATAGAATTCGTACCTGATACCATACAGAATGAATGAATGAACTCTTTATTGCACTTAAAACTATAAAATAACACCTTATATCTAAATATTACAGACTGAATTACCTATTCTTATTAGCAACAAGTGCAATTGCATGCAGCAAGACTAGCTAGACTAGAGATTGCTAGAGAAAAACAATTCGGAGATAGCGATTTTATAATATACCAAAGAGTAAAACAAGAGAAGCGAGACAGCCCTTTTGAAAGTCCCGTGACAGTATCTTACGAACTGACACATTTCCAAACTTCGCAATGTAAAACCGCGTCTGCAGAACCACCCACCTCCCTACTTAACCCCCTTTCATCCCCTCTTAGAGCAACACCGGGGGCTAGCCTTATAATGGAATCTGGTTTTACTGCCCCCGGTATAAGGATTCCCTGGGATATAGTCGTAAATATTTCATGACACCGTTCCGGACTTCTCATTCTATCCTGCCTGCTATAAACGTTGAGAAGATACTTTGAGGTGCAGTGCATGGTTTCTAAGAAAGTTATTCATTCGATCTAATTATATTCTTCATAGTCATGCGGCAACATTGCTCTGTAATATATGCTCCGTTTGGGATATCTCTCTCTCTTATCAAAATCATATTTTGACTTTGAAATCCTTTACTTTTTTACCGTGACTTAGCTTACTGGTAAATTAAGGATAGGGTCATTGGTAAATTCAGTAGCTAAGGAATGATGATTTGTTTGCTCGCCGTATCGGACCTATATCTTGAATGGTATGTTTAATACGGATTAAGTATGCAGAGGTCGGTCAGTGACTGCAGACAAGGTCATGTTTCGATTAAACATCTTTGAATGCGTGATTATTATTATGTTTGCTCAATGTTTTCGTCTTGCTTATTATCCGTGCCTTTTCCCATACTTGCGGTTGGCATTACATGTTTTCTTTATCCTGATCTCTTATTTTCTTTTCTCCATTCATCTTTTACCCATACTTCAAACATCCTCCTTTACTTCAGTTGTCGTTGTCTATTTAATTCTAAATAACGTACGTTTTATATTTCCTTTACCTTGATGGAAAAAACGTACCGTAGAATCAGATTCCAAAGTTATCTAAACATCTTACTGTTCCAGTTCATTAGGCATGTTACATCAAGCAAGGCCACCGTTATCAAGTAATTTTATGATGAACGTTAAATTCTTTATCTGATATTCTCACGCCATGTTTGCTCAGATTGCTGGTTCTTTTATTACTTATGTTTGCTTTACGTTATGTTTCCTCTTACACTCGTTCTTCATTTGATCTTTGGAAGCGTATTTTCTATTCTGAAGTCTGTTCAGAAATATTTTTCCATTATCTATATTTTATTACTAGCAAATGTTCCACACTTGTGTGTTTGTATAAAGAGAAGAAAAATCGTTGCCTCATCTCACTCATTCCTTTGTCTGCCTTCGCTTGCTTGTTTTGTTCTTCTGCTTGTTTTGATTTTTATAGCAACTTTTGATTTAATTTAACACGTCATGATTAATTCAGCATTAAATATGCATATACCTTTCAGTTTAATGGTGTACAGCAGTCTATAACTGGAGAGAAATGAAGAGTTTCTTTCTAGGTATGTACCTATTTCTGAATTTTCAAAATCTAGGTACATAAGTACATACAGTTCTTATTCCAAAAATCCTTGTTATAATCTACCCACACCTTCCTAGAAATAATTAAAGGTCGCCTTAAGCTAAGGACTATTTTGCAATGCGTCTCACCTATGCCTCGGGACAGGTACTTGTCTGCAGAGTTCATTGACCCACTGAACCACACAGGCGAGAAGCCGACGACTTTGGCGGGAAATAAAAAAAAATATATTCTGTTTTCTTTTGACGTTTTACGAAATACAATACTTGTACTACCTAGGTATAAAGGAATATTACCTAGGACTAGGAACCAAGGTAAAGTTCCGTTCCGACTTTCAAGAAGTTAGGTAAGTACCTACGTACCTACATTTATCTGGAACGATTCAAATTGAGAGTAAGCTCATGAATTCATTAGAAATTAAGTAAGTAGAAATACACGTACAACATTTTTTATTAAAAAATAGTATAGGTAGATAGGTACATATACATATTTACTTAGTACAAAGATAGATATAATTTTAATTACACATACTGACTTAGTACAATAGAAACGTACGTTAGTAGGTACCTTAGCTAAGTTAGAAAAACCTAGTTTTCTGAATAAAAACGCATCAAAACTTTGCTGTAGATTTGGTTAAACAGCCTGTCAAACTATCATCTAGGTAGGAGAGACAGCAGAGACCTCAATCGAGCTACATAATGCAGTTATACAGATAATAATTAATAAGATAGATAGTTATAAACAATCTGACAGCATCAATTCCGCTATCTCACAGTGAACCCAATAACATTTTATCGTCGAGTCGTGAAGTTGCTGTGATCTTGTGTTTGGCCTAGTTTCGCAACCTTGGTAGTACTGTACACTACCTAGTACCTACTCTACCTACCTACTCGCTTCTATTAATAATGTCGGCGCAGCAATGGAGATGTGTCGATAACTGAACCAGTGGATTACTGACCATCGTTGATAACTTCCCCTGTCGAAGTTATCAACGATGGTCAGTAAGTAATCCACTTCTTATTATCCATTAGTACCTATAATCGATTTGACGACCGATGTGGCGCGGTGGGCGAAGGTCCGCCTGCGACGCAGGAGGTTGCGGGTTCGATTCCCGCCTCGGAACAATTGTGTGTACGATCTGCAGATATTTGTTCCGGGTGTTCTGGTCATTTTCTATGTATAATAAAAAATATCTATCTATGTAATATAATATATTATGTATATCAGTTATCTAGTACCCATAACACAAGCTCTGCTTACCATGGGGCTAGATAATGCTGAATGAATTTTCCAGCATTATTTATTTATTAATCATCTTCTATGAAATGAAATGAAAGTTTATTTCTTTAGGCTTACAAATAAGCACTTAGACAAGTCATATTTTATACTATTCATTATTATATTGATGTTCACTTCAATTTTTTGTCCACCAGTGGAAGAAGTGAGAAGAAACCACTAGTATGTTCATAACTTATGTGTCTAGTACATATGATTTGCTTATCTGTAAGTTGTTAGATTTTGAGTTGGAGCAAAACTCGTTCCAAGCTTTTTTATCTTCTAGATAATCTGATATTTTGTAATAAGCCTTTTTACAAAGAATATGCTGCACAATTTTTTTAAATTTATTTAAATACTTAATTGAATCTAATCCATTCTTATTCGCTGTAGGCAAAAGTGTATGTTTGGTATATTTGTGTTCAGTGATTATGTTTACTCCGTCCATTATTGTGGACGATTTTAATTATGATTTTGCTATTGTAAGAGAATTATCCCAAGAGGTTCCATCCCCTTAAAAATATATACCTAATTATTTCTGAGGGATTTGAATTTCACCCGGATAAATGTCATAATTCCTTAGTAAGTCGGTTTTTAGTTTTTTCTAAGCAATAAAATTAATTATGAACCTAGTAAGTTAATGTTTTAGAAAATTCTTAAGTCTTTTATCTTTTCGAATGTTCCTACTTATCGCGATAAGATTACGTCACGACCTTGTCAAGGGCCAAAATGATGTGATTATGCCCGATAGTCCTATCTAAAGAATGTAAACGTCCGTGAGAATTAGAACAAGAACTTCTGGTGTGAAGTGAACTGCAAATGATAGTTGAAATTAACTTAATCTATTAATATGTCATAGAAGTATGAGATTAGAAACCGATTTATTAACTCGATTTCCCTCCGCAAACTACAGAAACAAAAAATAGACTTCGATGTATTACAATACAATACAATATAACTTTATTGCACCATCAATACAAAAAAAATAATAAAAATACTAAAGGATCTTAATACTAATTATAACTAGTGGCACAATCGGCGGCCTTATTGCTAAAAGCGATCTCTTCCAGGCCACCTTTGGATGGATAGGATCGGTTATATTGGTATTAGTTATATTGATATTTTTTTTCTTACCTAAGTATATTTTATTATAGGAGATACTTGCCTTGACAGATGTCGAGCAAAAACAGAATAAAAACACGTTTCCCATACCTTTAATTTCCCCCAATTTTTAAAGCCTTTAATTATTAGATGTATTTTATTTTTATTGTTTATTTTAAGATAAAAATCTGTGAAAATGTCAACTGCAATCAACGGACATGCAGACAGAGCGGAGGCTTAATATTAGGGTTAGGGTCTAGTTATCATATCAATAGGGTATAGTTAAAATCAGCCGTCTTTCGTATAAAAAAAAAACAAAAGAAATGACGACCGATGTGGCGCGGTGGGCGAAGGTCCGCCTGCGACGCAGGAGGTTGCGGGTTCGATTCCCGCCTCGGAACAAATGTGTGTACGATCTGCAGATATTTGTTTCCGGTGTTCTGGTCGTTTTCTTATGTATAATAAAAAATATCTATCTATGTAATGTATTGTATTATGTATATCAGTTATCTAGTACCCATAACACAAGCTCTGCTTACCATGGGGCTAGATAATGGTGTGTGAATTGTCCAGCATAATTAAAAAAAAAAAATCTAAGTAGGTACCAATCTAGTTCCCATGCTAAACTAAAATAATTAAATATACTTAATTGGTAAAATAATAATGAACTCCACTGTATGCATTTGCATTGTATTTATCACAACTCAAAAGAAGACGTTGCGTAAACTACGTAAGTAATTGACTGGTAAATGTATGATTCAGCCAAACATATCTTTGGTCTACCTCCCGCGCTGAAGCTCGGCTTTGTGGGGGATGACAGAAGTAGGGCAAGCTTTAATCTATCGCAAATGAAACACTTTATGTTCCCTACCTACCTACCTACTGTATAATGTTAGTACTATGTATGTTCGTAGGTAATGGTAGAGATTCTGTTAGCAGAAAACCTAAACTAAGCAGGTAACTAGCCTAAAAAAAACTGCGTCTGTAAAATTTACTCTTAGATCTATGGAATGTAAGCGAGTTAGCTACGAACCTTAGTCATAATCTCTGTCTGTTTTTTTAAGTCTAGTACTTAGTGTTTTGGTGTTAGACTGTAAGCTAACTGCTGTATATTTTATGAATAAATAAATAAATAATTAATTCGTGAAAATACGATATGTATGTTATGCATGTTTTATAGTAAAATAGCCTAAAAATGTTGCCGTTCGTTTATCTACGGTGGGAATAAAAAGCTAGCAACCTTAGGGGAAGTATAGCAACATTGAAAGGCTTTGTGTAGGTACTTAGGTTTTGGTGCTAACAGAATCGACTCCAATTTTTGTTTACTCGGCAGAACGCTATAGTTCCCTTTTTAATTTGATAGAGACTGGATTAGAGTACAGCCCGCATGCCCAGCGTGGGGATTATGGGCATTATCGCCCCATCATTGTAGGCCATATCAATAACTGCCTATCAAGTAGTACCAGGAAATGCGCTCAAAAACGATTTTTGAGGTTGCGATCATAGATTACTTCTAGATGGAGTATCAGTCAACCTAAGAATGAAGTACTCAATGTGGTACAGATTTTGACATTTTCGGTTCATAGACTACTCGTCCGCCATTACCTCTTTAGACACCAACAGAGTGACATAGATCGAAAAATGAAAAATGTCTTCTTATGTGGTCAGATGTTGCCGAAATCACACTAATTTAGTAAATAATAAACTCAGAATCACATTTCACACGTAAATTTCGAATTACATCCACTTATTTCTTCGATTGAACACAAATAACTATCAACAGAAACGTCACAACAAAAACATAAATCTTGCCGGTGTTACCAGCACGTAAACTTCTAAATTTCCGAATAATGTGGGAGTTTATTAAAAATGTTTGAATCTTTGTATATTATATACATATAATGCTTAAAATTGGAATTAGGTAGGTAGCCTACCTAACATAAATAAGAATTTAAATAGATATTTCTTAAATATTTTATTATATAAAGCTAAATTAACGCGGACTGACTTGACTTACTGATTGACATAATGGTTTTCCTTGATGGACGTATGTTTTTTTTACGGAATCGTATAGAGGGGGTTGAGGTGACCTAAGAAAAATTCCAACTTTTTGACATTTACTCCCCCAGACCCCCCTCCTGGCCCCTACGCGGAGCCATATTGCATAAAAATAATATTGGGGGTGTATAGAGGAGACCAGTGATTTTAAATGCAAACTAAATGTTGTTCCCCCTGCCCTCTGAGAACTCCTCTTTTGAGTGTGCTACTAGATGCCGTCGCGATTTAGGGGTTCTGATTACAGGATCGTATAGATGGTTTCTTTCGAGTAGAAAAACCAGCCAGTCGTTCGGAAGGAAAATAATTATAATCATAGGTTGGTATGTTACGTATTAGGTAGCTCTTATACAAACTATAACATTTTTGTGATTAAAGCATTACGCTACTTTTTTTTAAAATAATAGCTACCTATTTGATTTGTGATCTGTGATTTCTAGAAACTTTTATGAAAATTATCGGCATTTTTTTTTCATCAGTTGGCATCTCTCACTTATGACAAGTCCGCCATTGCTGTTGTTTACTTGTGATTCCGTAGGACTCCATCTGAAACTAAATCTATGTGTGATCTGTACAAAATTTTATGAAAATTATCGGCATTTTTTTTCATCAGTTGGCATCCCTCACTTATGACAATGCTGTTCAATGGCGGACTCACTTGTGATTCCGTAGGACTCCATCTGGAATATTACTAAATCTATGGTTGCGATTAAAACAAGCACTCTGGTAGTATAGATACATACACAGATACATAGGATCACTTTGTTGTCCGTCGGTTTGTCTGCCAACCCCTTCTCAAGACGACCGCGTGGAGATATCGAGTTGAAGTAATCTTGGTTGAAGTTAACATTTAATACCGTGAACCGGGGGTACTTTTCGCCTGCCAGGATATCTTTGCGCCGGATCAATTATTTTTTGTCATAAATAAAAAACTTGTTGCTTCAACGGAATGATTGATATCCGAACATGCAACCAAATATCAGAACAATTCCCAATTTTAAAATGGTACTGTTCTTTTCTCTGGAATGAGTCGTACTCGACTTCGTAACCTCTCAAACTACTTAGCCAACGTAATCAAAAGTTACATCCATTTGTGCCCGCATATTTTGGAAACCAAGGGAATCACATGCATATAAAAACCTACAGAGAACTTACCGTTGACCTAGATGCATGAAATTTGGCAAGAAGCAAGGTCTTCTAGCAATAGTAGAGGGAAAATTCCGAAAATCTCATTTTTGTTGTTTATATAATATCTTTTGAATCACGCACGCAAGGGACAAAACCTATAGGGTACTTCCCGTTGATCTAGCTAGAATCATAAAATTTTGTAAGAAATATTAAGGTCTTCTAATTAAACGGAAGTAATCAATTAATTAATTCCTTCTAATTATTTGTATTATTGTCCCACTGCTGGACAAAGGCCAAAATAAATAAATAATTATACGGAACCCTCTGTGCCAGAGTCAGACTCGCCCTTAACGTTTTATTTTCTATTCACAATAATGTGAATTTCCCGGAATAATTTAGATCATAAGTAACTGTACGTTCCTACCTAGTATGTATGTAATGACCTACATAGTATAAAATAAAGTCGCTTCCCTCCCGCTGTCTGTCTGACCCTATGTATGCTTAGATCTTTAAAACTACGCAACAGATTTTTTTGATAGATAAATTGATTCAAAATGAAGGTTTATAAACCATTTGACCCATAGATTACCACACGGGGCGCAGCTAGAAGCTTATATAATAGAGAAGAGAACATATTATGTCCATGTATAGGCTTATGTATTAGGTAGGTACCTATCTAGGTAGGTAACGTAACGTAACAAGGTCGCATCGCATGGCTTTTTACTACTTAGGGCTTCGTTGTAACTAGGACAAGCCGACACACACGATATCCACACGCACACTGCACAGGAACCTATCACCTATACATTTACTAAAATAATAATAAATAATGCAGGACAGTTCGCACAGCATTATCTAGCCCTAAGCTAAGCAGAGCTTGTGTTATGGGTAACAAATAACTGATATACAAAATACAAAAAGTAAGTACATAGAAAACGACCAGAACACCCGAAACAAATATAAATTATAGATATGTAAATTAGGAAGCTAGGTATCTTAACAAGTTACCTACTTAGATAAATAGGTATACCTAAAAGTTGGCACCGAATTAGGGAGCGTTCAAGTATTACGTTACGCATTTTTTGAAGATTATTTAGACCCTCCCCCCTATGTAACGCACCGTAACGTTTTTCTGTACAAAAATCATCGTGAACCTACCTTTACCTTAGGAAGGATAATAACAAAAAATTGGTAGTATGATTCCTGTTATTGCAAAAATTAAGGTCAACCACCGACCGACTACTAAACTGCATTGACCTCGTCCAAAACGAAACAAAACAGAATTTGGAAAAGAAACAAATAATAGGTACCTATTAATTATGCATCGCGGTTGTTTTTGCTTCTTTGCACTAAAAAACTATAAGACGGACGAGAACCAAACTAAACTGAAAGAAAGTTGATTTGTTATTGTTGCCATCTCTTTCAGAAACATTTTCCTTTTCGCACACTTGTTTGGGCGGGGCTGTACTGCGGTGAACCATTCATCAGCACTAGCAGCGCCATCTAGAGTGGTTTTTGATTCAACACGCTGGTTTTGCCTTGTTCGAGAATATAACAGTTTTGCTACTCGCCGCTAGATGGCGCTACAATAACTTGATTTCAATTTCTCGTGTTAGTCGTGGTTGTTAAATTTTGAATAAAATATTAATTAAGTTTTCTTTTGTTACAGGTTTTAGTGGAATACGATGGTGTCGACTGGCAAAGACGCGAGTGGGTTTCAGTGTATTCTCGTAGGACGTTTCGTGTGTTTTTAGTGGAACGAAATTTAATCTGGGGACCGCGAGTAAACTCGGGAAAAGAAGTGAAATGGCCTGCGCTGGTAAGTTTTTTATATTTTATAAAACGTTATAAATATATGGTAAAAACTCTTATAAGTTTTCCATTAGGACATGTTTTAGTCCTTCCTAGTTCAGCTACTTGCTGATAGATGGCGCTACATGTTTGAAATATAAACCATCTGCAATGTTAGCTGCAATGACTCAATGATTGTTTAAAGTGGAAAAACTATCGTTAGAACTTGCGGAGCGTAAAGTAACTTTTATAATACCTAATATAAATGAGTTTGGATGTTGACAGTTGTCCAGCTTTATTTATATATTTTTTTTAAAGTAATCCTCCATAATTTAAGTAAATAATGCTAGGTAGGTCCAAATGTAGATTGATAAGTATGATTTTCCTTGTCCCTAATAAATAATTGACGTTACTTACTTCCAGTTATAGCTACTTGTATGCCTAGGTAGTAGGTAGGAAGTTTGTAGGTAGAATTATACCAAGCATTATATTTTATTTTATATTTTTTGTTACTATTTTTCTTTAAAACTGAAATGGTAACATACACTAAATTATAATTTTTCGTTGCAAAATACAAAGGATGAGGCTAGATAGCGCAGTGACTTCAGTTATTCTGTGATAATGACGCATTCACTGCCAAAATATTGGAAATCTTTAAATAAGTCATGGCAGGTCATCCCTTTATTAATGACTTCTATTTCTCATGCAGACATTCATGGCCCTGGCGGCGGATCTCACGCTGCCAACAGAGACGCAACCTGTCGAGTTCCTTCACGACAAGCAGCTACAATTTCTAGACTATTCCCCTCTGCTGGCCTACCAGGTAACATAAAAATTGATACTTTCATAATATCATTAACTGTCATACCTAAAGTCATTTAAAACGGGATATTTAATCATGGAAATATTGGAAAAAATCGAATCATGGTAAATATCCCGTTTTAAAATGACTTTAGTGTTAATAACCATGATAGTTTCAAGAGTTTCACTATCATACCTACTTCAATGATATAGCCCACAAACGACATAGGCCTCCCCGATACGAGTGACGCGACTGACGCCACAAAGCGGTATTGTGCCGACTCCATCCATCCACTCTCTGCGATCTCTATTTTACAATGTCGTCGGTCAATCTGATAGATGATCGCTTACTCTGTTTTGCGTTGCATCGCGGTCACCACTCTATATAGAACCTTTACTTTACCATTATATACGACGTTGGCCCGAGTTAAACTATAATTTTCACTTCAATTACAAGAAAATAAAACAATCAAAACTTACCATTGGTAAAATATAATAAACAGTCATGTTTATCACTTCTCTACTTGAAGAATTTGTCGTCAAAATCATCATTAGCCTATAGCAGTCCACTGCTCGACTGCGAGGGCGTCCTACACTACGTTTACCGAGTCGTGGTCTCCACTCAAGAACACGTTTGCCCCAGCGGCCGTCGGTTCTTCGCGAGATATGGCCGGCCCACTGCCACTTCAGCTTGCTAATTCTTTGAGATATGTCGATAACCTTGGTTCTCTGTCGGATGTATTTGTCGGATGTGTGTGTCGATATATGTGTCGGAAGAATTTGTCGTATATATGTATATTTAAAGTAAGGACCGCAAAATATGCATATTAATTATTTCTTTGCCCTTTTGTTCCATTTGCATACATACATAAGCTACGGTCACCTTTAATTCAAACTTTCTACAAAAAGTACCAACTTTTTGTAGTGTCTTTGTTACGCACAACGCAAAGTATGCGTTCCATCATGGGAGCAGAATCGCCCTTCTTGTAAACATCCAACAACTTCCATCCATACTTACAAACTTCGCGTTTATAATATTAGTAGGATGTACGTTGTTTAGGCATACTTACTTCTGTATTCTGAGAGAAGATAAATATGGATTTTGCACTTTATTTGCCTGGTAATTATTATTAGCATTGACATGCATTGAGCATAAAAACAAATAAACATTAGCAGAAAAATTCGAATCAGTAAGGCATTACGACATGTCTAATTGACTGTCAGTTGAGCTGACGAAAAGAAAATAAATTCATAGTGAATATATCATAACCAATAATAATTTCTTACCTTACGAGTACATAAACTTCAATAGTCCATACTCCATAGTAGGTAGTGCGTAGGATTTACAATGTTTAGGAATTGGCATTATCGGGCCTTATCGGGTTGCTATGCGGTAGGTTTCTTTGATAACCTCGTACTTCAGCTTATCTTTGTTTACAAAACATATTTCCCCACTCGCTTTATCTACTCATACCTACTACATATACATTTATAATACCTACTAGAATGGGTAGATAGGTATTTGCTATGGGTATATACATATTATCATCATCATCAGATTTTGCCAGTTGAAAAAGTGAATTGAGCATGTATACAATTTAGAATTCGAGATATTTTATGTGAACTAACACATGTATGAATAAAAACTTAACATAAAAACTCTACAATAACAGAACACAACAAGGTAACGACAAGGTTATCAATAAACAGTAAAAGACAAACGTCAACAACGCATTAATCTCACATGTAGAGTGTTTTTTCTATTTGAATTCGAATACGAGAAATCAATCAAGCTTTGCTTCAATAAATAAATAATAAATAAATAATAAATAATGCTGGACAATTCACACAGCATTATCTAGCCCCATGGTAAGCAGAGCTTGTGTTATGGGTACTAGATAACTGATATACATAATACAATACATTACATAGATAGATATTTTTTATTATACATAGAAAACGACCAGAACACTTCAATGATTTCAATGTCGTTAAATATTTTCCACCTCCTTTGGTTTTGTAACCCCATTGTATACAAAATATATCCAGATTTTTTTAATCGGAGTAGTTATATTGGTCGTCTAAAATGGTTAAATAGGTCAGTAACTAGTGTGACATTGACCAGCCTATCAAATATTTCTGCAACAATAATATTCATAAGTAAAGCAGTAGCAAATAGATTATACAAAGTTTGGCACAAATTAAGTAAAACGTACAAAACTAGAATATTGTTAGTAAAATTATTTAATTTGTTTATAAAAATGGTTAAATAGGTCAGTAAATAGTGTGACATTGACCAGCCTATCAAATATTTCTGCAACAATAATATTCATAAGTAAAGCAGTAGCAAATAGATTATACAAAGTTTGGCACAAATTAAGTAAAACGTACAAAACTAGAATATCGTTGGTAAAATTATTTAATTAGTTTAGGTATTACAATCATAGTTAACCGATTCCTAAAGTTTCTAAATCATTTTGTAGCAGATTACTTTTACCAACTTAGGTACTTAGTTATTACCAAGTATTACCAACATAGAATTAAATTCTTATGAAACTATCATGGTTATTAATACAAAAGTCATTTATAACGGGATTTTTATCATGATTTGATTTTGAGTTTGAGTTTTGAATATTTCGGCAGTTTCATGCGCCAAAATATTTAATTAAATCCTTTATTTATTTAGGCACGTAGACAAGTTACATTTTAGACTATCAATTATTATAAAAGTTACTATTAGTAGATAGTTATAGAAATTGTGCCTATTGGAAAACTAAAAAAATCAACTCATGGTAAATATCCAGTTATAAATGACTTATGTTATAGAATTAACACTAGAAGGGCCGGGCTTCATACTGTACCTTTAAAGACCGCAGCGGTCAATTTGACGGCACTAGAGATTCAGTCTAATTATTGCGTATAATTGTACATTAAAATAAAATAAAAATAACGAAAGCAAATTAGGAAAAGTCAAAATATGTAAAGAAACAGAAACATAGTTTGTAAAATATTTAAGAATGAAATCGCCGTGCGGTCAAATTGACGGCCTTGGTCTTTCTAGTGTTAATTGGTTAGGAACATAACATAAAACTGGACATCATAGGCTGAAATCCATTTTGTTGTTAATTCACTGTATTTATTTTTCCTTTGAGGGGAAACCGTTATTTATTTTGTAATTTCGCCCCCGCGGGAGTGGAATTAATTAATACGACGGCATTCATACATGAACATTCTATCTATAGGTACATTATTATTGATGCTCCTTCGTAGATTACGATAAGGATTTATCGTGATTCAAGCAATCAATTAGGAGTCAGCTGTGCGCAAAGATTTATAAGAAGAAACATAAAATCTTTGTTACCATTTCACAATATTTTAATATTTATAGAAAATAAAAACTTAAATTCTGAGTTCCAAGTATAACAAGATTTCGCGGTAGTCAAAAGGCTTATTAAGGAAAGGGGATGTTAAAGCAAAACGCATAACCGACCCAATTACCAGGGAGACGGCACGAGTGGTGTGTTTATCCAAAGTTTCGAGCGGTGGGGAGATCAAGGACGGTGTCTGCCAAACATGGGGAGGGTTTCCCCGGGAGACGGGAGGCTGTGAGCCCTGGGCGCTAGGAGAGGATGAGGCTTTCAGCCGGGTGTGTTTTGATGCCGCCCGCTCTATTGATTTTCCTCCCGTGCCTCCCACGTTATAAACGTATAGATCGGTATATGCCAGGTGGTGGGCCCCAGCTATTTTCGGTCGGGTCGCTGGGCTTGTGAAAAAGCGATGATTGATCGTCTGACCGAGTCAAATCTCTATTTGCAGCAGTTTTATCAGAGTATCTGAAATGAAGGTCGGTGTGTTTGTTACGCTTTATGTGTTTGGATTACAAACTGTACTTGTTCTCTTTGTTTGCATATTATTAAGATGAAGCTGTAAAGCCTTTATTACATTTTAACCTATTTGAATGAGATCTTTATCATCGAGGTCTTAAGCGCGGGTTTTACGGTCGTTTCCACCAAAATACACAAAGAGAATGTTCGTTAATTTAGAAATTTCCTTTCACAAGTAAAGTACTCAACGAAGCAAATTCCTTATCCCCAGTTTTTCTTTTCCTTTGACATTTTGTTTTAAACATTAAACGTGAAGTTTAATTTAATGGCAACGTCTTTTGTTTTTCAAATTTCAATTTGGCAATTATTTCAAAAATAAATGAGTGTTTCCATGAAAAGGGTCATGGGTACGACAAAGGCTTTTCGAGGCAATGTTTGTGAAATGAAAACTTAACCAGAATACTGAGACCTGTCGTAACAAAGGAAATTACAGATATTTTCGTTCAATAACAGGCTTTTATTGTAGTTATTCTGACTGTAATAAAATAAATTAATGCTTCTCACAGTTTCTTGATTAAACAGAGTAAATAAAGATGTATTGCGTTATTGTGCCAGGTAAATTGTCGTTCCTGACTGATTCATAATTATTTTAAACGACGAAAAGAGACCATATGAGGAGATAAAAAAGCCATACAGCCAGCCGAACATTTTCTATGTATGGTTTTTTATTTATTTTCGACGTTTTCTCCGAGAGATTTAGAAAATTATTTCGCTATTGTATGGAGAATGATCGTGGTCCCATAAAAAATTGATTCCCGAAAAACTTAAAAAACCATATAAAAACTAAGGAACTTGAAGTCTGTTTTTAGGTTTTTCAAAACAATTAAATGATTGCTTTATAATATTAAGTTTACTCTGAAGGCAGCAGGCTGCTACCGGGGGTAACCCAGGCAACCGCATAATGTTGATGAAATAGCTTATTCAATCCAAAAATAGAACCATAGTTTTTGGAGCACGCGCTCAAGGACAATCTTACGTACATCCAAAATTTTTATAATACAAAACTCAATTAGTTGCATAGCTTCCCGGCGGGCGTGGAAGTTCATTGCGTTGCGAGTTTCTTAACTCCGTCATCAGTATGCACGCAACCCAACTCTGAAACAGTTTCCCGCAAAATTTTAACGAGTAAAGTTTGTTTCAGTTAGCTTACTCTACTGTCCGGCTCGCCATGTTGCCTACCCCACCCACGCGCACACTCACCCCCATTCGGGAGTAACTGGGGGGCGAAGGGGGGTTAAGGGGGAGCATTGATATAGGCGTGTGTTAGACACGAGACAATGTTCCTTTGATCGTTCTCTTTAGGTATTTTGTGAAGGACAAGATAATATGTGAAAGTTTTCGTTGTTAGGAAAATGTTTCGCTTAATTATGTGGGGTATTTATTTGATATTTCTTCGTTGAGAAAAACAATGGTAGAAGACAATAGGCTAATAAAAGATGCGGACCGGAGTCTTGGAATGTTACCGGCCGGCGGTGGCATGAATAACAATCGGGCTAAATACGATCTTGAATAACTGGTTTGTTAGTTATTAACGAATTGAAATCTTAATTGGATTCCATTTACTGAAATTGGTTTATGTTGCCAGCCAAACTATTATTAACATTGTTGTTGTTCGTCTCTAAATTGGAAGCTTTTGCGGAAAAAGCTTCCAATTTAGAGACGTAGGGATATTATTAGCATTATGAGAGGTTTCTCGCAATGCTAGCAATGTCTATTGTACAGCTTGAGTACAAAAAAACGCTACAAAGCATATAAAAGCTGAATTTTATGTTCCTGGCTCCGGTTTATGTGTAAGCGTTTTCTCATTTGTGATTTAGTCGAGGGCGCAGTCATTCATCTCCCTTGATGGATGCCATGCCATGGGTGCATTGTTTACTAAAGCTTTTGTTGGTTCCGCCACTTGTTAGCATCATTATGTTTGAGGTTGCTTGTAAAGGAATGCGGATTATGAAACTGATTATGTTGATAAATATCTATTCATTGTTATGCGAACTCAAATTGTACTCTTGCATTTCTAATAAAAATTATACGGTTACACGGTCTTGTCTGTTCCTTTATTAAATATCTACCGTGTGTATAATCCGCCTTGGTATAGTATTTACCATTGATATAATCTGTCTTATTATTCATCATCATCATTATCAACCTACGTATAGTAGTCCACAGATAGACATAGGCCTCCCCAAATGAGCGCTACATACAGCGCCCTGTCTTCAGCTTGCCGCATCCAGCATCTGCCTGTTTCAGCCACTTTGCAGGTCGTCATCCCACCTGGCCGGACGGCGTCCTAAACTACGTTTGCCGAGTCGCGGTCTCCACCCAAAAACACGTTTACCCCAGCGGTTCTTCGCGATTTAAGGCTAGCTCACTGCCACTTTAGCTTGCTAATTATTAGAGTTATGTCGGTGACTTTAGTTTTCTGACGGATGATTTCGTTACAAATCCTATCCTTCCTTATTATTATCAACGATTCAAAAGTTCTAAGCTAAACACGAGATAAAGTTCACATCTTCGAGCCTCTATGCATTATACATGTACGTAGGATGTTCGTTCATATAACAGACCGGTGCGCGAACCAGGAAGGCATTACCTCTGTCTGGCATACATTCGCCGATCCCGCACTCTCATTCAATTTCCTGTCGTCGGTTGCCGTTGCCGATAACAATTTTATATTGCATAATGCATTTCGTGATGTAACTTCATCATTCTCTTGCTGACGACCTTTCTAAGCCTTGAGTCTACCTACAGTTGTTATTATTATCACTGCATTTCAGCACGCAAGCTTGTATCATGATGTCATTGAATAATGTTTTTATTGCATCTCGACATTTATCTTCTTTGTTTTATTCGGTCTCCAAAGACTCCTTTACTTATGTTTAATATCAAAGCAAAGCTGTATAAATGCACACATTATTGCACTGAGATTTCACCTGTATTGTGCTATGTAGCTGGTGTTTTTAATATCAAAGCATAGCTTAGTATGCAATGCACACATTATCTATAAATTTATATTGCACTGAAAATTCACCTGTAT
Organism: Eupithecia dodoneata; assembly: GCA_947044415.1. Taxonomy (NCBI): domain Eukaryota; kingdom Metazoa; phylum Arthropoda; class Insecta; order Lepidoptera; family Geometridae; genus Eupithecia; species Eupithecia dodoneata. The sequence goes on from OX345665.1 coordinate 8,776,247, forward strand.
TGTGCTATGTAGGTACTGTACACCGCCCACTAAGCTCAAGTGTTGTTCTGGGCTGCCTTTGAAGATAATTCCTTTCAAACTGGTTACTGTGTTTTTATTGGAGCTTTAGAATCTATTGAAATCTTACATCTAAAGATTTGTATGTACACATAATAACGTTCGCCATAACTCTACGAGCCTGATTAATCGTAAAAGGTTTTTTACTGTTATCGATAAATCTTTATTGCTGCAACTTGTACTTTCGAGACGTTAATCCGTGTTTTGATAACGTATATTAAAGCAGACAAAGAGAGGTTAAGCTAAGGTATCTTGGGGCCACAATCGCTATTAATCACTTCATAAGCCAGACTGAAGATAAGACGCTCAGCTGTGAAGATCAGTTTTCAGTTTCTACCGGCATTTACCATTGAAACTTTGAGCTTTTAAGGAATATTCATTAACTTCTCTTCAAAATTAACGTCGGCCTTTATTATTATTTGCAAGAACAAAGCCAACTACATATTTCTGAGATGACTGTAGTGTCATATATTTTAGCTTACTTAAAATTTAATTGAATAACCCCTTCCTTCGTTATCCATGTAAAATTTTATAGAATCCCATCTAACGCTGCCTTTCTATGAAACAACTATTTACAATTATCTGATGAATGTAAACAAAGGAAGTTTAAGCCAAGTTATCATCTTGGGGTCGCGACCTGATATTAATCACGACGTAAGCTTGGAAATGAGCGACCGGCGGCGTAAAAAATAAACAGTAATGGTCGACTTGCGTAACCGGGCTGAGTCACTGCTGACTCAAGCGCAGCTTAGATATATGTCAGCTGAGTCAGGGAAATTAATAATTATAAAAAAAACTATATAATTAAATTATTCCGATTACAATTCTTTTTTTTATATCTTTATTTATTAAATACAATTCTTTAAAATAAATTTGGCTTAACGAGACTTTCATTAATAAGTTATATTCAATTATTTTACTTCTGAAATGCCATTCGTTCAACATCATAAGTTTTATTCCATATTCTGAGTAAAGAGTGGCGCCTTCAATATACATATGTATGTAGAAAGATTACTTTTAACTTTGTTAATTTGTTAAAGTTTTTTTTTTGGGACTTTTTTATAATCAAAAGTCCGTTGTTTGATTGAAATCTCACCTGATGGAAAGTGACGATGTGGCTGACGATTAATTATGTTTTAAGTTTATTTATGTACATTATCACATATAAGCCCCAGTATATTATCTCCTATAAGTCTCGAGTTTAAGGAGCTTTGACCAGCTTCATTCTCTTTTGCTGGTTGTTTGCTCATCAGTGCGTGACTTGACAAATAGTTATAACAACGTTGCGAGAGACGGATTTGGACGGATTATGCCTCGCCCGTGAGTTTGGCCATGAAGATTTGTTTTGTTTGTTTCGGTTTGTTTGAGGGGGACTGGCTGATCAGTTTTTTTTAATCTTTTTTATGTTACTTCCTGGAAATGTTTTTTCCATGAGAAACTATTATTCCACACAAAACACCAAGTTCAGTGCTTCAGGCTCTTTTTATTACAATAAAATTACCTGTTCAGTTTGGTGGTTGTTTTGTTTCGTAAAATGCTTCTTTGTTCCATTTACTTTGCTCGTATTGTTTCATTAAACGCAATCACCGACCTTACGATAAAATGTGTGACCCTGAACGTTTCTATAGCATGCAACGTACTTTATATAACTGTTTAGAGTAGATGGATAGGGCACTTGTGTGGGGGTAGGCTGGGAGGAGGGGGAGTGGGTTCAACGCACCGGATACGTCTGTCGCTGTACAGCAGCGACTATAACATTAGCTATTGCCGCGTATGCTACGATAAACAGGTGTGTGTGTGTTGTCGATGTGAGCGAGGACTGTAACATTGACATAAATACTGCGCATTCGTGTGCAGTATACATGCATGTGTGGGGTTTCTCGTGTGCGTACACTGAGTTATTACTGCACTTACCGCGACGCGACGGGCGAGTTGGTACTGTTGGTGTTGGTACCTATGTTGATTTGTCGGTGTAATGTGGGCCATAATGTTTACGTGTGATTAGAGATCAGATTGTTCCGTTGCTTTGATTGCGAGACTTTATGGTATCTCGATTTATTTATACCTGGCAATCTTTGCAAGGTAGCGCTGTACCGGCTCCGGGCTTAGATTAACTTGATTGATGTTTGGTTTGGCATTGCTGTTTGCTGTGCCAATAATAGCTAGAACGTTCGACTGTATTTGCCTACTTACTTAGGTACGCCATATTCTATGCTCTACCTTCATCATTATAATTACTTATAAACGGCTAAGTAAGTATACTTGGTAATCTCAAGATGCACAGATATTTAAAAGTAGATCTTAACAGCTAAACTTCATCACCGTTAAAACTCACCACCAAGTTTTAACAGCTCGTTTAACTTAGACCAACTTGAACAATCTATGTTTTATTCTATTTCAGGAGTGGGAGGCACGGTTTGCGGGGGATTTAGAGCCAGCTACCTTGACTGCGCTGGCTGCTGAGGCTTCAGAATGGCGGACGCAGCAGGACGGCCAGAGGATACTGACGAATACTCCGTCTGTGCTGGGAGGCTGCAGGGCACAGGTGTACAGGGTGGCCGGTGCAACGCAGTGGTACACCGCTGTCATTGTTGGGATAAATGAACATACAGGTGTAAGTATTCAGTTCAGATACAGTAAACTAATGAACTAAACTAATAACATTAAACAACTATATATCTACATAACCTTTTTACTTATACATAGAATCCGTAATAAAACCAGTCATACAAATATCACTTTCATCAAAAAGAGCCAAACACACAGTAAATACAGTAGACGAAGAACTGACCATCTTGTTTTGCCTAAGATAAGAACTCAACAGGGTAAAAAGACGATTACTTTCGAAGGGGCCCAGTTCTATAACAGGCTACCTGAAGACGTTAAAGGTGCTGGAACGTCTGGCGTGTTTAAAACCAAATTGCATAGATATATACTTGAGGATGTAACGCTACTGGACTAAACATAAAAAGACGGAAAAATAACATACTATTAATACTTAACTTAAGTTTCTGTTGTAAATGAGAAGTAAATATCTTTGAACTGGTAATCATAAACGCCTGGAAACAATAGTGCAACTGCACACAAGAATAATGTATGAACAAAGAAAATTATAAATATAACAGCCAATTAACAGAAATAAATTAGAACTGGTAGGTATTTATAATTCAAACAATTATGCTAACTGCAGACTGGCCACAATAATGTGATGAAAAACTTAAAAACCGACTTCCACTCCACTTCCAGGTCCACTTCGAGATCTTTCTCCATACAATAACGAAATAATTTTCCAAATCGGTTCATAATTGACGGATAAATTTTAATAACGAACATAGAAAAAAAACATTCAGCCTATGATAGAACCTCTTTATTTTTCAATACAAATAGACAGGAGTTAACATAAAATGGAGAACTTTAACCTTGTGTCAAAAACCCAGACCGAAACAGTCTGGGTGGTCCAATAGCCGCCCGGATACCATTATGAACCCTTTGAACCTCTGATCGTTCTATTAAGGAGTCACCCCTCCAATAAAAAGACCCTCGACTCGAAATAATTTAATTAATTTGTTTTCTACATTAAATTTAATCTTTATTCCATAAGGAGCAGGTGAAGCTTAAAAAGTTACGGCGCAAATAACTGTAAAAACATTCTACAAGATAATTCTGAAGCGGGAAGTTCCTGGCAGAACCAGTTTGGTTTATTGAACGCGGTGGCATCCACTGTCGGATTTATAAGGGCAGGGCATTGCCAGCCATCTCCCTGTGGAAACCAGTTACGGACATACCTGAGTGGTATGCCGGTACAAGACTCCACCTGTCTTCGGTTTAATTAATCACTGGCCTAAAAGGTGTAACGGCCCTGTCGATTTGTGTAGACGAGTTTTACAGCCTTCCAATAAGTCTACATAAAGGCTTTTCTGTAAGGTTTGAATCTTGACTGGCTTCGTTATACAGAAACGTAACCATTTATGTAGGTGTTCTTGGACCTATCCATTATTACTGTTTTACTAGGAAATCTAACCTATTCAACTCTAGAAACTGAGGGATCTTTCGTAAATATAGCTCAAGTAAAGATAATGTTATACGGAACGTATGTACATAATGTGCTTACCTACTAAACTAACATCTAACTAGGTATACCATACCATCCGCCAGTACCTACCTAACCAACTCGCCCCCTAGTTCACCCCTTCGCTAACTCTCAACAAAGTTTGTTTGTTTGCGATATTGAAACGCTTTAATGTTTTTCTTTCTTTGCTTTGAGAGTAGAGTTTGGTATTTGGGAAAGATACAATATCTAAAATGCGATATAGATAGATATAAGTTTTGAAAATCAGACTTTTGTGAATAGTGTTCAATAATTTCTTGTGTTGGAAGATTAATTATTAATAACTGTAATCGAGTCGATTAATATTTTATATTAGCCTTCCCGCGGCTTCGCATCCGTTGTTTCTATGGAAACGTTTAAAAGTTATTTCTATCCCACAGGAACTGATTTATGGGTTAAAACACTTCCATCTCAACATCCAAATCCATCCTTTATTATAAATGCGAAAGATTGAATTTTTAGATGGATGGATGTTTATTTATTTATTTATTGAGATAATAACATCATTACAGGTTTTTTTATTAAGCCCTAAGGCGATGTTATAACTACTTATACCTATTATGTTGGTTACTTCTTCACGACAAAAATACTAAACGGATCGGGCTGAAATGCATACAGGTAGATCTAGGCCTTGAATAAAACATACGCTACTTTTTATCCTCTCAATCTGTTCCCATGTGATAGAAATAACCGTTTCTATAGAAACAACACGAGCGAAGCCGGCAGAAACAGGTTATTATATTTTTGGGATGTGATGTGACATTAAGAGTGATTATGGGCTTTTGAAAATAATATACAAGTAATAATCAAAATCATATTTGCTGTCAAAGTTCTGAGTGCCTTAATCTATCTAGCTGAGACTTGGAGTACCTAATTAGTTAAAAAGTTGAGACGTTAAACAAATTTATACAGCGAATTAGCGAGTGGAAAACTTCAAAAAGTTCGTATTACTAAAGTCCGACGAATAAGTTCTAAGTAATCCCCCTTCCCTTGGTTCTAGGAAGTTCAAAGTTCCCTCTTTGTTCTTCAAGTTCGTGCATAACTTTGTCTTTGACATGTTTACAGAACAACATTGTTACTTTACTTTAGGATTGAAATAATAGCCTAGGTGAAAGTAAATTGTATGACGCATGATGCCAGACTCTATTGATCTTATTTGTATTATCAAAGCTTGCTCAGTCGTTAAATTATCTTCGAAAAGAGGTTCTATGTTCTACTGTTTGTATGTTTTTTAAACTTTTTTTTTGTGATATGAACCTATTTTGAAAATTCTTTCGCCATTGTATGGAGAATAATCCCGAGTTGGTACCATAAAAATGTAGTTTTTTTCAAAATAATCATTATGAGTTTAATGTTCTATAAATCTTTAGGTTTTACGTTTTGTTCATGATTTTGTTATTGTAAACATTTATTTGATCTATATCATTGTTTACAGGAACTAACTGTCACCGATGACACGGTTTTGGAGGAGCACAGTGAAGATCCTTCACTAGTTCAGATGAGGCTACTTGGTGATGGAGGTAACAACAACATTACTTTTTTGTTACTAAAAGAAAAGTAAACGACGAGGGCGCCTCTTACGTTGATAAAATTAATTTATTGTTTGCGACTTTCGGTATATTTGTTTAATAATTTAGGAATAGGCCTACATAAAACATGATAATAATTATATAAAATATATACTCACCAGTAAATTTTTCCTTGTTTATAAGGTTCACTCGTTATTAATTTAACAAAGTTATTATCAAATTATAGAATCCGGAATTTAAAAATAATATCTGTGCTTCTGGTCGAAGCGGCGTGTGACCCGAGAGCTGGTGAGTATCTGGCGTAACGCATCAGCATTGCCATACAACGGGGCAATGCAGCCACCGCAGCGTCTTAGGGACGCTTCCGACTGATATGGATCAGTTGAGCTACCTGTAGATTTTTTTGCAACAGTCTGCAGTTAGCATTGTTTAAATTGTAAATACTAGTTCAGTTATAAAAATAATTTATTGGCATTATTTGAATTCTAATCATAGAATCAAAATTTATGTTATTTTAGTAGAAGTTTTCGTGTTTGATAATAGATGGCGCTACTTGTGCCTATAATAATGGAGGGATTATAAAGACACTCACTGTTGGGTAAAAGCCTTCTTCTATTAGTTACGCTATTATGTCAGCGCCTGTGACGTAGTCTAATAATAATGTATTTTTATCTTTTGTTCACAGTTATTGAATCAATAGTGAGGGGAGAAGTGGTCGGTGTGATGCCGAGAAGGTCTCGCTCCAATCTCCAAGTAAGTTTCTAGAATTTCTACACAAAATTTCGCTTAAGTATTGAAGCAACTTTAACCTACATATCTTTACCTAGCTATGATTTATCGATGGTACGGGACGCGGCTGTGCCTAGAAACGGTATTATAGAATAAGGATTAATCCGGACCTCTTTATACGAACCGCTTAGCTCAGGAAGCCTTTATAGACCTCTACGTGTCTTCCTGTTGTCCCTTGTCTAGTCTGTATAAATGAAAGATATTGATCGATCTGCCTATTTTATCTGTATTAAACCTCGATTATTTAGTTAGTTAGACTTTGCTTCGAGGACATCCCTTTTCCCTTTGAGGTTTTAACTGTCTAATTCTGTCGTCATTAGACGGCCATTAGACAGTAATGACTGTGGGTCGATCTGATACATCTTAGGTTCCAAACTTCCAAACTTATGAATATTAATGAAATTTTATAAGTATCGTTATTTTTTGATCGATAGTTTTTAAATGATTTTAAATGAAAATCTCTGTAAACGCTCTAATGCAATCAAAGTGGGATTCAGAATCTGTATCAAGTTTTAAAGTAAAATCATTGCGGAACGAAACTCCTTTATTTATTCAATTTCTTTCTACACACACACTACGTGCTTACAGACCTAGTAGAGCCTAGATAGCCTTAGATTGTTTTAATACGGAGTTTTAAAACTATCTACGTGTAAACTATGCAAAAACCTCGTCCAAACAGACATTAGGTACTCCTGCTAAGAGTTGTGTTTTTAGAAGATCGAAAGTATAACGGTATCATTACTAATAGAATAAGGGACCACCTCCTTAGCCAGTGGCTTGCAACGTCAATTGGAATTAGCACCGCGATCATAATCGTCATGTAAAGTCACGCTCGACTCGCCACGCATGACTTACGGATCCGAGACGTGGTGGTTGACTATATAGGCCTCGTGCTCAAGGTCGCTTAGCGAGCTATGGAGAGAGCTATGCTCGGGAGGTTCTCTACGCAATAGAACCTGGAATACGAAAATCCGTAGAAGAACCAAAGTAATCAACATAACTCTCAAAATTACCAGGCTGATCGCGATGGGCAGGACCTTTGGGTAACGATAACCGTTGGGGTGTAAAGGTTCTCGAGTGGCGACCGTGATGCAGATGCGAAACGGAGTTTAGGAACACCTTCCACTCGATGGACCGACGACTTTGTAGCGGTCGCAGGAAGTCGACGGATGGAGGCGGCTCAGGACCGCTATATTCGTGGTATTGTTTGAGGAGGCCTTTGTTCAGCAGTGGACGTGTACGGGCTGATGAAAAAGTCACGTTCATAACAGTGACACAAGGAGGTTTTTATCGTCCTTACCACCTCCTTGGATAGTTCATACGTAACCTGTGCCTCGGCGCCCGTGACGCACGCTCCAACAATATCGCTACCCGTCTAAATATGGCGTTAATGACTAACAGGTTATTTATTGCCATGCCAACCAGATTAATCCTAGGGATTGCGGTTCTACGAAGCAAAACACTTGGGGATCGAGTTTTGAGTTGTATTTTAATAATTTGTGTTTAATTTACTGTGAAATTGGGAATTAGATAAAGGTACTTTCGATTTTGAGATATTTGTAACATTACAATCAGTTAACTCTCAATGTGGTCTGGAAGAGATCGCTCTTTAGCGCCGCCAATTGCCGCTTATTATTATGTATATATATATCTTAATTCTGTGGTTATTTTAATTAAACTAGTAATAGTAAGTTGGATAATAAAAATAACCTTAGTTCAAAAAGTATTTCAAAGTACATAATAATACTGTCTTTTGTTGTATTCCATTGGAAAAGTAAATATGAATTTTAGCCTATCTAATGAGACCACTCAAACTTTAACGGTATAATGTGAAAAACCCTATTTGCATGTATTTTTAAACCCACCCATTAATCTGTTTAACTGCTTGTCAAAACCGTATTGTGCTGGGCCCTTGTGGTGTACCGGCTTAACTGTTCTGTTTGTGGAGATGTTCAATTACGAAGTCTAATTAGGATTCTGTAGTGTAGCAACTGAGCAAAGTTTCCCGGAAGATTCCACCTACTTCAAAGAAGTGAAGCTTGATTAAAATTTATGCTAATTTAATATCAAGATGGTTACATTTTAAAAAATTCTTAAAATAAGCCAGTCAATTAAGAAGGCTAAAAAGGTTCTAAGTTTCTAACCTTATCCATGCAATGTCGGATGAAGACCCATTGCCAATTATTTAAAAAACATAAAAAGTCTAAACAAACACTATTTCAAACAATGTTTTTCGTTTCTAAGTTGTAATTAGATAACATTCTACCCAATTTTTGATCTCTTCAGTGATTTGGTTGACCTTGAAGCCTCTTTTTTTTATATGGCTGTTAAACTCTCCATAAAGAATATCCTGTTATAAAAGATGGATGACCCATGTGTTAATAACCATGATAGTTACCAAAGTTTTATATCCATATAGAGTTTTATCAGTGTGCTCTATATTAGATCAGACTCAGCTCTTACAAGTCCCAGTTAATTACCTCTGCTCTCAGTCCATAAATAAGTCTAGACTAATTTCGCCTTAGCTTTGCTTTCAAAGGAACCGACTCATTTTAGTTGTTCATACTTAGTTGGCTTCAGCACAGGCTTTAGTTAGCTCAATATTAACCTCATTGAGACGATAATGTTTTCATTTCTCGTGTTTAAAGAGCTGGGAATCCATACAAATAAGTTTATAGAGAAAATATAACCCTTTCAACTTGTTATTCTGAACTTTAACAAAGGACAATGTACATATTTCAGTATAAAAACAACCGAAATTTTTTGGTATTTCTTTCATTCGGAAACAAAGCTTTCACAAAATTTTAGGATAGGACTTGGGACCCAACTTCATTTAATTTTTATGCACGAATAGAGCTCGAGTCTCTAAACTTAGCAAGGTCTTCATTGAGTGCCTGGAAATGTTGAGTATCAATAACTTCAAGTACAGGGACGTACGTAAGACGGTTACAAGGTCTGAAGGAACATTTGAGGTCGAGTCAAGGTCAAAATACGCGGACTTCTCTTACAACTTTGAATCCTTGCTTAATCCAGAATTTTTGTTAAATCCCTGAACTCGTCTAAAATTATTGAATTCTTCGAAAGATGCCAAGTATAATGTCTTATCTTATAAGACTGTTAGGGGACGAATGGGCTGAGCTATTTCTACAAGAAAAGCATTTCTAGCAAATCCACTTTCTAAGATTTTTAAGAAATAGGTCAGCTTATAAACTGGTTCTGATTTTCAAAGGATGGATATTAGATTGAAGACAAAGAAGACCTCGTTTATTGCGCAGTGGCCTAACCTACCCTCGGGGTACTTCATAACCAGCTACTCAAGGACCCTATGTCCTTCCAAATCATCTGTATTTTCAGTATAAATTAACGTTTACGAGTAGAAAGTGGTTTCTAATAACACTGGTCGTGTTTTGACTACACCCACACATTTTCCATAACTTAGCTGAGAGGACCGAAATTTGGTTCGAGAACAAATTAATTTAATCGACTTGAAAAGTCGACGTTTGATGTTGTTTTGATATAGATCTATTTTGAGACTTATTTATAAGCTTTCTTCAATTGAATTGAATACCTACTGAAATGAAAATAAAGCGGTAAGCATCTACTGGGATTTTAGCATTAAGTTTTAATTTAACAGAAAATATTTAAAAGAAGATACCACCAGAAATATGTATATTTTCTAATAATATCACGTCTTCATACAAATATCAAACGCAGCTTCTAGAGTCAGAACTGCGAAGTCAACCGAAGCTATTAAGTTGCCTTATGTAAGTGTACGAAACTCGCATTTTTCTCGAAGGGTGAACAGATTTAATGCTGTTACGTGCATGTCTGTCACGTATAACCGTGCAATGCCCGATGGCCGATAGGTATCCTCATCTGGTATGCCAATACAGCCGCCTATAATTCAGCCTGGCAGAGATCGGCCATGTTTGCCGCGATCCGACGACGTGCTCCCTCTAAATCAAACCGGGTTCGAGTTCTGAGCATTTCATAAAAAGAGGGAACATAATAGCACCCCGGTTTCCAAGAACCTTCCTACCTCTCCCGCCTTGAAGGTCAGTTATTTGATCTTGGAATCGCGTGGAGAATAAAACAAAGGATATCCTTCAAGGATAGGTATTTAGTCAGCAGGATACTACTTGCTCATGCATAAATAAATCCAAATGGATTCAGTTACGAATAAACATTTGGAAGTTTGAAGCGCTATTGCCATAAATAATTAACATAGCACTCGTGCAAAACAATACACATTGCTTACGGAATACCCTGACATTCAAAGGTGGAATTATGCTCAATTAGTGCAGATTCCCCCAATTTTAATCCGACTGAGCACTCCCCCTAATGCGATTAAACCCGAGCGCAGTGCTTCGATTTAACAAAAGGGTTCTATGCAATTTGTCTGGTTCATCGCTCTGTATGCCCTCTGCCTATAAACAATTCATCACGCATTCATGCGAAATCTACGAAATATTTACATTATAAATGCAACGGGTAAGTACATTCAGACAAATCATCCTTTCCCTCCGTAATAGCTCGTCTCTTTCCATACGTGAGTGGACTATCTAACATTAGATCCTCTCCTGTCTCACGTCCCGGAGTAAATGGGACTTTACAAACTGCGCTTTAGAGTGCTTTTTGATTGCTATGCTATAACATTTGTTTGCAGGTGCTATACGAACGTGAAACTGCTATTACTGAACTGTTTTTCTATTGGATTTCCAAGTGAACGGTCAAGGCAGAAGGTATTTTTTGTTGCCACGCCTGTTGTAATTTAGAGTTGTAAATCGGAAAATCCAATGACTCATCATGTCATGTCTCGTATAAACTGTCTTTATAGTTTAAAATATTTGAAAATCGTAATGCTTTGACTGACATTCAGTGCCCTGACTCAGCTTTGTTGGCAACGAGCGACATGGTAAACTAATCAAAGAGAGATAATGTATTATAAGTAGTTTATTCATATTTGTCAAAGTCACGCGATTCTATTCTACTAATATAACAATGCCGATAGTCTGTGAAATTGATTGAATATGATTTTGGTACCATCCTAGGTAATAAAATTAAATTCACATCAAAAGTAGAGGTACTGTATATATCAAGATTGTATTTGGCGTAGGTACATTTAGAACATAGCCTAATTGAGATAATACTTAGCCTACTTCATCATCAGCCTTATAGTGTGGACAATGTGGACATAGGCTTTAAAAGCAGTTATTTATAATTCATTAGGGTCAACCTACATTTCATAGGTAGGTACTGTATTTCAGAATATTAAATGTATACCTACGCCGCTATTATATCGCTTTAATAATTTATTATAATTGACATATAACAAGTTACGCTATCCAGCAACTCGTTTACTATAATAGAGCCGTGAGCTTTATTGCTATCATTATTATTTTCCAACTAATAAGTAAGTCAATGCTACCATAAAATAAACTGGTTCTCATCCAGTTTTTTACAACATGGGTTTTTATCTGGTAATTTGGTGGGTCTGCTTAGAATATTCTAGATGCCCGTTAGAGATTTTGTTTTATTGTGTACAACATACAACGACCTTACCTTCATCTTGCTAGCCGTAAGTCAACACACAGTCACCATTTAGGTTTTGGATCAACTTATAACCTAAAAGGTACTGCGTTACGTAACCTATCAGGTTACGTTCCAATTCTAAGTTTGAACAAGCCTGTTTGTTTGTTTACTTACAAGTAGTCAAGACCTTATTATTACTGTCTAGGTATAATAGACATTCGCAAGGAAGCCATTATAGATTTGCAGTCACAGTGGTTACAATGACATTTCGGAGAAACCACTTCATTCTGGCTTCGTTCCAAAACTGCTTTGCAGGTATACTTCTGGCCAATTAGAGTAAGTACCTACATATATTCAAACTCAGTGTTCTCAAACATTGAGTTTAAATATATTAGATTCTTTGTTTATTATTTGCGGGAGGAGCGCGTTGTAATCTGTCGTAATCGTAACTAAATAAAGTACGTTAACTGTTAATTTATAAACCGACCCCAAAAAAAGAGAGGTGGTTCTTATTGTTCGGCTGTATGTATGATTTTAAATTTTTTATGTATTTTCGTCGATAACTCGGTCAATGTAGACCGAATCAATAAAATTAATCATTAGTCGAGTTACCGTTACAGTCGTTTATTGATTTAGCGCAAAATTTCAAATTGGATACTTTATTATCTTGAATAAATTGTAATACTCAATAAATTATAATGATGTTCATAATAAAACAGTTTCTTGAATGGAACTGAACTTTTCTATCCGACTGCATAACGTGCATAAAACAAATTTACCGCCTCGAATGAACACGAACTCGGAAGTAGCATTTCGCAATAGGTGAATCTCTACAATGGGTGGGGTGGGATATTGCATGCAAATTTAGATAGCAATAGCACGAAGCTCACAAGAGTCGCAGAGCCATATCCGTGCAGTATGCATGTAGAAACCAACTAGTTCTCACAGAGACTTGAACCGATTGAAACTTTTCCTATTACCATGGAATTGGCTTCGGGCGTTCGTTACACTTGTTTTTGTCGGTTTATGCGAATCGTCACCCTGCCCCACCCACCCCTCTCCTCGGGCGTTTGTATTCTCATTCCTTTGTTGAGTGCTCTTGCCAGTGAAATTATTTGTTTATGCTAGCTTTTATCATAAAACTTGTATTGATTCGGAAGATAAACATCTCAAACGACTTGTAAACTCTATTCTATACAGTGAGTCAATCCGTTGGTAATTAAATCAATCACGTGTAGACTTGTAGAGAATGGATCAATAACATTTACTCACCCACTGCCGTTTTAACATAATTATACTTATCGAATTATCGATCGAGGCCACGTTTACAATTTAACGAGGATTAATGCTCGCCATTTGCAATTTATTTTGCCTTCATCGCCATGTCCGCTGTTGGACCGTTGTCGTTCGGCGGTATCCGTATCGTGTCCTACTTTATTTTATTAGCATGAATAAGCACTTTACAATCCCAAAGTTAATTGAATGTTTATTGAACTTCTGTAGCTTCAGTTTCGGCCATTATTGTATCTGTTTTGTTTACGTTATTATATTGAAAACAAAAGCTTCAATTTCAATATTTTGTAACAATGTTTCCGCTTACTCGTTCACCTTAATAGCTCGTTTCTCGGAACTAATAACATGACCGCGCAGCAGGTATGCAATAAGCACAGATTACAGAGATATTATTTAATCTGGTATTCCACAGATTAAAGAATATCTCTGTAATTATATTACATAATAATGTACTTACTACAATACGGTTAGCGGCTCTGCTTCCATAAAGTTCTTCATTTACGTTCTACTCTAGAAATTCCTAAAATAATTACCCAAACGATTTAAATGGTAGCATCATCAAATTGTCTTTATCATTCAGATTTTAGATAGTAACCAGACGAGCCTACCACCATATTTAATCTCGTCGACCTAATGTAATTTATATTATAATACTGTTTTAGTTATCCAACTCATTTAACAAACACCCGAAAATTTAACCAAAACTGTTCTATAATATACCTTTGTTAATAACGGATCCTGGTAACGAGTTGTTGATTCATTTAGAAACAACAAGAGGGAGAGTTTACTCCACTAACTGTAATCGCTAAAGTTTGCAACAACATCGGCCGACTTTCCACCTCAGTCAGTGAAGTTAGTTAATGTGAGTTTCAGTAGCGTGCAGCGAATACGGATATCGATTGGGTGGTGGCTGGTTGCCTGGATTCGTCTGGCGAGCTCGGGAGGAACCCCCTGCCACCCTGGCCCCACAAATCCGTCAAAAGGCTCCGTATTATTAACCTGCTTGTTCTTGTTGTTTAACGACCGATATAGCGCGGCGGGTGAAGTTCCGTCTGTGATGCAAGAAGTTGCGGGTTAGATTCCCGCCTTGGGACATGTATTAATACAAATAAATAAACAATGCCTTTCTTCTGGGTGCTATGGGTATTTTCTATGAATAAAAAAAATATCTTTCTACGTATATCTATCATCTAGTACCCATAACACAAGCTCTGCTTAGCTGGACTGGAATGATGACGTGAATTGTAAAATATTATTTATTTAAAATTTATAAGTTTGAAGGAGGTTTGAAGGTTTACCCTGGAACGTCCTTTCATCGTTGTCATTCTCATAAACTCTCCTTAGAACCTATAGAACGAATTCGACTGAATAGCCTTGTGTAACTGTGCAGCTTAGCTTGAACAACTCCATTTTCTTAAATCCATGCTTCATTTATCATTGGGATTAAGGTCTTTGATGGATCTTTCTCTTAACCTTTTGTTCGTATTGCTTTCTAAGACTTTTTGGAATTACTCAAATAGATTTTCTAGTAATAATTTAGTATGTAGTAGTCAAACCAACACGGTGCGTCTTCCGAAGGTACAAAAGTAGGGAGAATTTGATAAAATACAAAAAATACATATAATTAAACTACCAATTAAGATCACTGATATTGAAAATTTTTAACAATTTAAACTTATAATTAAACATTTCTTTGAAAGCCATGCATTATCATTATCATCTATAGTTGTTAATGGATTTATGAGTAGCAAATTATTAAGAACTCCCTATTAAGAAATATAAAAGTGATGACATTAAATTATTTGAATGTTAAGGAATGGAATACCTCGATATTGTGTATTATTGATGAAATTGTTTAAAAAACTTTCTTGAATTTGATTGAGAATCTTGTTCAAATTGTTCAACATTACTTGCCTTGCATAACTTCAAATATGGTGAATAAATTTAATAAAACAACATATTAAACAAATATGTTGTTTTCATAAATGAACGACCTGTAGCACAAAAATCTCACAGCTAATATTTTTTGTTATCTTGTTTACTTAGGTACCTACTTTAATTTTTTGTCTCATAAAAAAAACTACCCGTGAACCATACATTTGGCCCATTAGGTACTTGTTGTTTCTGCTAAAAGTTGAAATAAATAAACAAAAGTCATGTCAACCAACATTGACTTTACATATACCTACCTATAGGTAAAATATCATAACACGGAACCGCGAAAAAGATGACCTTGCTTAAACGGAAAACGCAGTGTGTACACCTTAAAGTGTGTTGGTATTATAATTAATTATGCAAGCTTGTTTGTACGTGGCTGGGCCCGGTAGCCGGAGCCGGCGAGAGGGACAGAGAAGGGTGCGGGGTGCTCCTCTCCCTCTACGGCAGTTTGCGCCATTCTCCCGAGCAGGCACTACAACGCTCGGCTACTCTTAACTCGGAACGGTTTGCCGAACGCATATTACCTTTCACCGCACTAACGTCACCTGTTATTTTCTGATATTTGAGTCTTGAGCCACGTTTGTCTTCGTGAAGTGATTCCGTGCTTTGTGGCAGTGGACCGTGCCCCCACGCCTCGCCACCACCGGTACTTATCATGACTCATTGTTTATTGTTCTATTAGCATGCGGCTTTTATCTTTATCGTTATTTATTTATGAATTGGAAATATTATTTATTCGCCTTTTGTTTACTACATTCCTTATGCGCTAGTACCTATGTTGCGTAGTTATCTATTGTTTGATAATTAGTTGCCATTTTATTTACCTACTTTGATTCCCCCCCGTACCCACAGCTTTTAGTCAATTATTGTTTTCTGGTCTGGTCTGACTGACTAAACTCAATTCATTCGTCTAGTCTATCTAACTAAATGAGCTTCGTAGATGAAGCCTTTGTTACGAATTATAGTATGTAACTATCGATCGATATTACTTACCTATATTCTATTTAAATAAAATTATGAACCCATTTAATTTTTATTCTTAAGACAGAAGTATACTTTATGTAAGTAAGCCTTTTCTCGATATCATTTGTTTAATATATAAAAATAATACGACAAGGTCCGCAATCGTAGGCATACTAGCGTATGGATCTATCAAATAGTATATTAATAACTACTCACTACCACACCCCAATAACAAAACCTTCTTATTCCCACTGCAATAACTTTACCTTTACAAGATTTTTTAGATCATCCGACTGTTACGCTATTAGAGGTTGTGGTTTATTTATCAGATTTCAAGGAATCCGTAAATAGCTCAATCGTCGGTTACGCATCACAACACAAGACAAGTAATGAACACGCACCAGCCGCCATATTGTTATTATTATTACATAGTACGGAAACGAGCTCTTTTGACTCAGTCGCTGTTTGCTTTTGTTCCTTTCTAACTTCTTTGTTAGAAGTTATTGTTCTTTTGTTCCGGCGGATAAAGCGTCGGAGAATTATTTATAAACAATCTCTATTTAAATAATGAATAACGCCTCATGAGTAAAGGTCATTCGCAATCTGTTGGAAATGGTTACGTAATCGACTTAAGACGACAGGTGTTGGTTCGCGATGTTGGCATTCATGTTTTTGTGTACGAAAACTCTATAGAGGGTAATAATTATCCGAGTATGGAGCTGTGACTGATGTAGATAAAAGACGTAAGAATACCAAGGATGTCGTTTAGCCCACGTAGACGCCCACAGACTATGCGTGAATAAATCTAACCTGACAACGCCCGGTTTTGCCTCCTCCCTACCAAAAGGCCAGGCAGCCAGGGGCTATAAGCTAGCTATATACGTGGCCAGTTTGCATAGAAATCGTTCTGAAAAGCCACAGATTAAAAGAGCACTTTAGTCGTTTCGTTGCTCGCGACATAGTTCTGTGTTGCTCGCTCTCGTCTTTCTGCGGAGCTTTTGTTCCATCTATGTTTATGATTATGTCAATAAGTTTATCATGCGACGTTTCCCAGGCAATTCCATTACGCATTCTAGATGATTGTTGAGAGAATTGAGATGGATTGGAACAGAATTGGTATCAGTTATGGTTCTGTTATATAAATGTATTGCAAGTACCTAGTTGCTTTTGTGCTTGGCTTGTGTAGATAGTTGGTTATTGTTACGTAAGATAATTATTCATTTAATTAGATAGGGTTTCCTTTACATTTGGTTGGTTATTCTATTTTGTAACACCTTCCAGTAATTGCTCTATATCAAACTTTAACAAAAAAGTACAAACAAACATTGCCCACTTTTGAACTTCCGGCAAGTTCGTTTAATAAAATCTAAAGAAACTTTGTTGCTGCTCAAATATATTTAAGAAACTTTCTTCTTAAATATATTTGAGTTTGTGGGTGGGTAAGTGGGTGGGTATAGGTAATTCAGTACTTAGGTAAAAATCAGCCGCTGTTTTAAAATGTGGTTAAAACAGCATTAACATTTTAACCTCGCCATTAAGTTTTAAATTATATCGCATTTTTAAATTCTGTTCATGAACTCTGCTGAGCCATTCTAAAGGCAGTTAAAGTACTATTAATATCTTTATTGTTTCGACCTACTTTTAAACACGTAGATTAATTATGAATTCTTTACTACTACTGCAAGACATTTTGTAAAACAGTTGGGACAATGCCAAGTTTTACTACGTAGATACACATACATTGAGTTATAATGTTATATTATAGCTATATGTCTGTGGATGAAAGCGTACGAAAGCCATTTATAGCCAGCCGAGACAGTTGTATTTGCTTTTACTCCTCGTAATCTATTTATCTTTCCTCTGTACTACGGTCGTATACACGTCAGATTGTTTTGTAAACTTCTCTAAATTATTTAGATTTATGTTGGCTAAAATTAGAGCATCCATATCTTAAAACGATGGTGGCGCACAGACTTGATCATCATCATCATCTATAGCAGTCCAATGCTAGACATAGGCCTCCCCCAATGAGCGCCATAGCGCACTGTCTTCAGCTTGCCGCATACAGCATCTAGCTGCAGTCTTTTGCAGGTCGTCATCCCACCTGGTCGGAGGGCGTCCTACATTATGTTTACCGAGTCGTGGTCTCCACTCAAGAACACGTTTGCCCCAGCGGCCGTCGGTTCTTCGCGAGATATGGCCGGCCCACTGCCACTTCAGCTTGCTAATTCTTTGAGCTATGTCGATCGATAACCTTGGTTCTCTGTCGGATGTATTCGTTACGAATCCTCTCTTTCAGAGAAACTCCGAGCATAGCTCTTTCCATAGCTCGCTGAGCGACTTGAGAGAAAGCCTGTAAATGGCTTATTTTGGTTCTTGTCTCAAGATCGAAACGATAGATGAGACGAATATCTAAATAGAATGATAAAGATAGGTCAAATGATACGAACGATTAAAAGCGAGTTTATGATCTGGAGCAAGTTTAATTTATTAATTCCGGGTTCACTGAACCAAGAACAAGCTAGCTAATAGAAGCAAATTAGTTTCCATATCTATTAGAGCTTGGGAACGGCAAAAAACGATCTAATAGACTAGACACATAATATAAACAGAAAGCCATAACGCATAACCAGTTAGGAGCGTATCGGGTTCTTAATCTAGTTTGCGAGCTATGCCGGTACCGGTACTGGTTTATAGGAGGAACTGGTAACCGGTTGTACTGGTTCTAGCCGCCGCGGCACTGGCCACTGCACTGGCTTGGATACTATACCTATAGGCACCTACTACTGCATAGTTAGTTTACTGATTATGCTGGATGCATGGGCGAATGGCCTGGGGTCCTGCCATGTTTCTAGAGAAAGTTTAGTAATAATGGAGTTGCATGTTATAAACTTTGACGTTTTGTTAGCTTTGTTTCGTATTATTAGCCAGTTGGAGAGCCGAACATCTTAGACAAGGTTTTGTATAGGCAAGAATAAAGAAAAATATCATATGATCATAAAACAAAAGATAAGCAACGTTCACACAATTTTGTTATTGTTTAAAAGTGGCATTAATTTATGATTCTATCAGAAGTCTGGGCACAGTGAGCACAATCAAACTGCGTCATATAAAAATATATTATAACATACATACATACGACACTACTGTGGTAGGTTATACCTATTGTAAAATTATCAATAAATTATCGTATGCGCTACCAGCTATCAATATCAAAATAATTTACACCAATGCCAAGCAATAAAATGCCTATAGATAATTAACTTGATAGCAATTCTGAATCCGATAAAATGAAGCCAAGAATGGTAACACAGGTGTCTATCCACTAATGGCACATGAGATAATTATAATTAAAAAGGTGTGGCAATATATTAGATCTAATCGTGATACATTATCATTGAGACATAGATAAAGAGAATAAATTGCGACTATATCAGAGAAATAAGTGTTTTTATACACGGAATCGACAAAAACATCATCCTCAGTAGGATCCTTACCCTTATCCCTATGGCTCAGGGATCCAAACGATGAAAAAAAGTCTTGGCCTTTGATACCAGACTTCTGCAGACATCTAGGTTTTTTTCTGAGCTGTCTCTCGCCAGCCAGTAGTGTCGAGTTCGTGGAGATCAGCTTCAACCTCGTCCGTCCAGCGATACCTAGGGCAGCGCCTGACTGGTCTACTCTACGCCCTAGTTTACCCCATAGTTTTCCGTCATACGCCTTCTTGACAACCCGATCCTCCTCTATTCTCAACCTTAACGAGAAGTTTCCTATATTATTTGATTTACGTCTTGTTTAATATTTTTTTGGGTAATTTACACACATTTATAAACGTAAAGGTAGTAAGACTAAAACAATACACTACCATTATTTACACTTAAATGTCATTAATATTATTAGAAACATTTGTCTTACTTAAAATATTAAAGGCATATGTTTCTACTAACTAGAGTCAGAAGGAGATATAACGGAGTTTATTACGTTTGTTATTTACAAATATGTACACAACAGAAGTACTATAAAAGATCTACGCCATTGTGTTGCAGTCACAGTAACACAAAGGTCAGCTGAGCAATCTTTGCATCATTTGATATCATCATTGCATAACAATCGTTTTAGAACGATGCATGCATTTACGCAACTGCATCTTCGTCATCAGCCTATATATGCTAGTCCATAGATATGTGCGCCATAGCGTCCTGTCTTGTTTCATTTATTAGTGTAGATGATAGATGAGGAGAAATGTCAATTTTGAGGTAGAAGAATGAATAGTTTATGCAGTACAATAGTTCTGTTCTACATAATTCTGTTGTTTAATATGCTTATGACGCATTTGTTTATGACCAAAAAAACAATAATCGATCAAGCGCCAGGCCCCGTACTTGTAAAAACAAAAATGCAAGAAACTTTTATTTTAATTTTGAAGGTAAGCCGCCAGTGTCTCTGGTAATTCATCCCTAAATAAGTAAAATGACTATAATCTTACATAACTTTCTTCTCAATCAATATACATATATAACAATGAACTCCTTAGTTGTCTTAGTTAATAAGAAACTTCAATTTTAGTTTTCCAATAAAGCCGCCAGTGTCTCTAGTATTCATCTCAAAGTACCTAATAAATAATAATAAGTAAAACACCCATAATTTAACCTACTTCTCAAACAATTACTTCTCTCTATCTTTACTACTAATTTATGAACCATGGTTTTGTAGGGAAGTATAAATATTTATAATAGTATATAGAATTATAGAGGGTCCAATAAAGTCGTTGGTATCTCTACAAGCTTTACAGCCTCAGCGCTCAGCCAGTACACCGTTAACCTTACATAAATTGGCCATTCAATTTTGACCCCTTGTCTCTGAACAGCGTATATTACCTTGCACGAGAATTATCAAGATGTAAAGAGGAAGAGGGGCTCATCTCTCGTTGGTTATGAGGCTGTTATCCTAGAGCGAGTTGCGACAACCCAGAAGGTGAATTTAAATAAATCACCCCTTACTTTGTAGGGACAGTCACCTGGACAGTCACCCTTCAAATATGTGCTCTATTGGTAGGTTAGGTTAGTGTTTTATATAGGTTACTTAAAAAGAGTTTATTTGAAGTTGCTTTATACAAATAAAGTAAAAAGTAGGCAGTATCTTAATTTATTTATCATCTCTAGTTTATAAAAAAATTGCAAGATATTTTATACTTGCAAACAATTTTCAGGAACATTCCAATTTGACTTGATTGAAAGGGATCACGATGACGAAACCTTTGTTTACCAAGTTCTTCTTTTAGTTAAGTGTGTAACGCATTCTTGCTTTATATATTCTAGTCTAGTCCAAATCACACTGTTATACTAAATTTTATACAAATGATGCTAAAGTTTAAACTATAGATAGATGGTATGTGTTACTGGACCGTATTTACATTTTGCTTAATGTAAATGTAGTTCGTAACTTAAAATAATATAGTAGGCTACTTTTTATCCTGAAAAACGTGTGCGAAGCCGCAAGCAGAGGTTCAGGCAAAGTTAAATTCTTTTACACGTGTTGCTATAAAATTATACCATCTAAAACCCGAGTGGAATTAAAGGCACCACTCTCGACGAAGCCTTTGAAATATGAAACTTGGCGTACGATAATAACTGTGTTTCCACGTGGCAGCTTACTTGAAGGCTGTTGTCGAGCGAAACTCGAAATTACACCCACGTCTTGTTTCAGGCGACTTACCCCGACATAAGAAAATATTTACCTTCAATGTTTTGTTGATGGAACGAAATTGGTGTTATAATTTTCCTTAACTTTATTTTGAAGGAAATTATCCCTTATTTTGCTTTTGGAAGGCTCCTAAAAATTATTAGCAAGTATTAAATAACTTGCGAACCAATTTGAGATACTGTATAACAAAGTAACTTCCAATCAACTCTTTTAGTAGTTAACCTACCAATAAAAACCAGACAGAACAATATTTACCGTAAATTACCTGTATATGATTGATTATATTTCATAAAGACGAACCAGTTACCTTACTTAATCAATTTTCAGACTTACTATAGCCACATTATTCTATATCATCGTCCCTCACGTATCAATAAAATCAGCTACCGAATAACTAACGAAAGGTTTGCATCAAAGAAACTCAATCTTACAAGCGAGGGTGTCTCGTATCTAAAGATACATCTAACAGAGCTTAGATAAGAGTGAGTAATACCGTTATATAGCACGGAGCTGGTTCAGTGCACTCTGTCTACAATGCCAGCTTGTTTATTGTGCGCCCATTTCAAAGGGTGGGCCACAAAGGCTCGATACACAATGTCAGAGTTACGTGCGCGACACACAATATCTACCAAACTAGCACAGAGCGTTGAATACTTTTTACTGTAGGTACGTACATACATAGTACAAACTATTTACCTAGTGGGGTGCTGTGGTCGAGATAGAGACTAATGACCTAGAGCATTATTTACTACTGACCCGTCAGTCATTTCGGTTGATTGCTTTTAAATGGACGTAGGTCGTGATGAAAGTCATTGCAAACGTAAATGCAATACAATGGTAACTATTCGATATACATAAATGTGCAGAATCTACTAAATGCAAATACGAAGACCAAAAACCCCATACGCGCACAAAAAAAGCAATGCAGTATGACATAAAACAGCCCATTTTCTTTTATGTGATACTGTTACTGGTAAACCTTCCGATCTACCAGTTAGTTGAGACATTAAAACGTTTTTGCTTAAAGACATAGTCGCTCTACTACATTTTCCAGAAGTACTATCCAATATAAATGGTTATGTTGAACATATTCTATTGTAAACAAAGCCTCGTTTCGCCAATTATCTCCGTATTTCACCAGCTGTTAGCGAGGCAACTAAATCTATAAAATAAAACTGAACGATTTGGAGTCGCGCCAAAAACCGTTCTACAAAAACCTCTCATTAATTTCTTTATATCCGTACTGTGCTGTGATGTATGCAGAGAACAGTCTAAACATGTGTGGCTCGAATTAATTAAATTACGGAAACTTTAAGCTGCTTTAAGGTGCTGTGTGTAAGTCGTTTAGTGGTAGTTGAATGCTAAGCGTGCATTTCTTGTGCAACATCAGCCATGGCCTAGTTTAGAGTCGCATTGCGTAGGTCAGTCATGACATGCCGTGCAAACCGCACTTTCTCCATCCATATTGCAATTCACTTTCACTGAGACAGCGTATTTTCAGTTTTGTTATCATCAGGTTTATTTTTATCTGATTGCTGTTATGATATCGTTGTCAATGATAAATGGATCTTTTGGCAGATCAATTTGTTCAACAGATTTTCTCTTGAAAATGTAGGCAGAAGTTACCTCCGATCGGAGCTGAACTGATAAAAGTAGGTATAGGTACCTACATATATCACAAAATGTTCTGTGCAACATAGGTAATTTTGTGAATACGTGTGACAATTATTAGGTGCTGTGCAAGCAATTAATATAAATTTATTTACCGTTTAACTATTTAAATAGGATACAGATCATTTTCTCCACGTAATCTTCGACAGATCTGAAAGACCATAATCAAATCATTAAAATCATTTGAAATGACGCAACACAAAATGGCGTCGCGACCAAAGTCAATATTAAACTGAGCTAAATGACTCATAACTTTCCCCCGCTCTTTGCAATGCAAAGTTTTAATTAACGTTTTAAAAACTTTCTATTCGTTTTCAAAAGTTACACTGCGTGTTCATTGTTTCAATTATTGTTCTTGATTGATGCTATTCAGGAGTTGTTTAAAACTCTAGTCGTTATTTCTTTGTCTTGCTTGTGTCGTATTTTAAACTCGCTATTCCTCAGTGAGCTTGCAACCCCGTAAGCCTGTAATGCCATACCTCCTAGAATCTAGGTACTGAAGGTAGAATATAGATAGATGATTCTAAAGATCGTTATATCGAGACGATTTCTTATTATTCTCTATTTCGTTCAAATTATATATATTCTGATGCATCCATTTGAAAGTATTTTTCGGTATTCCGATGCCGCAGATCGTGTTTTCCATAGACCTATGTGTTTTCACAGTAGATATATTGCTGCTTGGTTGTACACAAAAACAGTTGAATAGCTCCCCCCCCAGCCAGTGGTTTCAAAGCCAAAGCCACCCATCTGCCCCACCGGGTGGCTCCCCTTTGCCACCGCTTTTACCACATTTTTCACGAGCCCTAACGTGATCGCAATCCAGGTTTCGCATACTTCCGTCGTAAATTGTTGTTATGACGACACACGGTCAGCTGTTTATGAAAACAACAAACAAGATAGGTTCTTTCCGGTTACATTATAACGTTTCCCCCCTTATATACGAGTATTATTATTTCTTTTTACCGTTGTCGTTTAGTTTTGATCCGGTTTTGTCAGGATGAAGAAATGCGATACCTCTTATATGTATGTACGTACATCCATCCGAGCAATAATTAATTTTAATGATCTTTACTTCTTTGTTCCTCAGATGTTGCAGACAGTATTATTTTATTGTTGTATAGGTACTCGAAATAAAAATAAAAAAACTTAATAATTATCTTATGATTTCATCGCCATTTCACGTCAAGTAACTACATTTACTCGTACATCAACTAAGGTTAACGCTCTCATAATTTAATAGCCCTCGGCAAAATATTTCTTAACCGTAATTGAAAGGCGTATACAGAATTAATTGAATATGTTGCTATTGGCAGTGGGCGCAGTGCTCAGCCTATCGTTATCGGATATCAATCAATGTTAGTGCATCAGAGGGCAGTTGATTCAATCCGCTGCGTCAGTACAATAACCGAGAGGTGTGCCAGGCCGCTCACTGTTATGTAACCTGCGGCGCTGACGTGGCAGAATTCGAGCTCTTGCTGAGTCTGGCGTGACTCAGCACGAAGCCCAGATCGCCATGACTCATGACTCGGCGCTATTCAGCCGGGATCGCCCGCCATCCGAAATAAGTGGATTGCCGCTTCACGACCGAATGATTCCGTTTCAAAGAACTCTGTGCGCGCATTACCTAAGACGTCTATTATTCCAAAACAAGGCCATTCAGTTGTCTCGTCCGGCAATTGAGGATATTAAGCTCCTCGTTTGCGTCCCGAACCGTTG
This sequence comes from Eupithecia dodoneata, assembly GCA_947044415.1. NCBI lineage: Eukaryota > Metazoa > Arthropoda > Insecta > Lepidoptera > Geometridae > Eupithecia > Eupithecia dodoneata. The sequence continues at coordinate 8,801,549 of OX345665.1, forward strand.
GAGATTAGACGATGTCCTAAATTACTTTTTAATGAGCCTAACGCTTGCCCCAATTTGCGGGCCGTCACGGTAGTATCTCTGATACGTATCGGGGTTCTGAGTTTGCTGGTTGGGTTTTAAGAAATATTTTGTTACAGCGGATTGAGCGAGAGACTACGAAGAGTCCGGCGACTCCTGGCGGCAGGAAGAAGGCAGCAGCTGTGCGGAGCAACGGCCAGATCGCTCCGGCCGAGCCCCCTCTACCACCATCAGGTAAGTTTTTATAAAAAAAATTAATAAGCTTAAAATGACTCCATGATGCGCAAATTTATTTATTTAAGAAGATAGGAGTTTACAGTATAAACCAAAGCACTCACTATCTTATGGGACTATAAAACATTGTTCAAACTTAAATATATTAACAGATTTTTTATAATAACATTGAGCTTGTCGTGAAATATGTCGACATGCTGGAACTCGTGCACAAACTCATTCAGAAGTTGGAGTGCACGAACCGTTGGTGCGTTGTTCCCATGCTTTGTTCGGAGGGCTACGCCACAGAACAAGCGATGCCGCCGACGCGTACCCACACGCACGTAATTATTTGGTACGAAGATATTGATTCTGCTCAATACACTTGGATTATTTACTTTATTGTGTAATATGAGATAGTAGTGGATTCCGAGCTGGAGCTTACGCCTTAGCTCCAACGTATCCACACCAACCATTCCAGAGACAAATAGAGATGGATAGAGGTATGGATAGTATCCATACTGCCTTTTATACACGTACCTACAAAATTTTCGCATGAAAAAAAAAAAAATGAATTGATGATAAATGAATGAAATACCAAACGCACGATACGAAGAAGTCCATAAAATAAGTCACAGAAGAACTGGGTATAATTATTAGCTCTCAAATTGGAAAAAAATACTAGTAAGATTAAAAAGAAGAAGAAAGAAGTTCAAAGTGGAAAATTGCTCGCTAAAACTTAATCAGACGTTACTCAATATCATAACATAAAGCCATCATTTTGCGAGGACTAGTATATACCTTAAAATACATAGTTTAACATGAAAATCTGGAAATTGTTTTTTAAATACTATGTTTCTACGCATCTTAAGTTTTCTTTGTTCTCCTCTGTACCATATTTCATTCTTGAGGTTAAATTTTTCTTCAGATAGGTCTAACTTTACATATTTTTCAGTCTCGTGATTTAGCTAGGTATCAAAACTACGTTCCGAGACGTACAAAGGCTCCCCAGAGTGCAATCCAACCTCTGCCGGTAAAGAAAGGAATTCAGGCCATTCAGGTGTGCCAGGCAGACTAACCACGTCTATTTTCTACCAGACGTTGTATGACAAGGTTTCAGCTTAAATTGCAAACTGTTCACGATCTTTGATTCATTTTGAAATGGAATAGCAGCTTTAAGGGGACACCATTCCTATTCAATGTAGGTATTAGTTGTTCGTATCACGAACGGCGGCATTTTGGCAAATAGGCGGTATAATGAAAACTTTTGGCTTTTTTAAATTACAGTTTTATTTGGGTTATTCATTATAAATGATAAAATTATTCTCGAGTACCTACTACCTACGTCAAAACTTTTACAGTTAAAATTCAGAATTACTATGAAGCTCATTTCAGCGGTCAATGAACGTTCTCAGCTCATTTTGATTCAAAAGTCCACATTATTCTTCAAAGATTATTATTAAAAATTATGTTTAGGCAGTAATTTACCATTCAAATTACCTCTCTTGCCAAGTTCATCCCAGTCGGTATTTACATTTCAAAACTTACTTAAACGCTATTTCCTTTATGATACATTCGAATAGCGTACTTCAACATTTCGCTTCTATTTTCTCTTTAGAACTATCTGAAATACTAGACCGTTTCATGTTTGCATATTAATAGGTAGGTACTCCAAATTTCCGTTTGCAATTTTGTTTGGCTCATCGCCAGCTTCTACCTAAAAGCTGGTTACTTTACTGGATATTCTCATGGTAGGGTTTCAAATTTCGAATTGGAATCTAAGAAAGGTTTATCTTGACCTTTACTAGAACACAAGGACTATAAACTCCCAAGAAGGAGCGATGTATAAAGCGGGAGTTTCAAAAGGCACTAAAAATTTATATCCCGGAAACAATGTTGTGTTTGCTTGTGCTATTCCATTTTCATCACACAATGCTATTGTTTGCAGAATCGATATCTTATCAGAAGTACTTATCTTACCAATATATAAACTTACGTTTTAATGAAACCCGCATGTTGTAGATTCATATAAAAATAGTCATCCGTTGATATAGTACTAGGCGTGGTAATAAATATAAAGCGTACATTTTCCCCATACTTTCACGTTAATGGATGATCCTTCGAATGTTGACTGCATCAAGATGGATAGCAGCCATTTGCAACATGATTTACCTTTCAATACCGTTCCTTAAGTCCTCCTGACATCTAGTATGGATCGGTTCCGTTTCTTTATCCTTGTTTCTTAACAATAGATTCTTTGTTTCCATCTTTTATGCGGTACTTTTAAATTGCGAGCACTCTCATTGTATTTCCATTTGTTAAGTTACATACCTACTTTCTTTCTTTTTTATCTTTATCTTAATCGGCGATCTATGTCTCGTGTACTGTTGTGGTAATAAAAAAATATGTTTTGTAATTACGCAAGAAACAATTATTTGATTGCACATAATTGTTTCCTTATTTAATTCAGAACCTCGTCATAATCCCACTTTAACAATGTATATAGCCGCTTTATGTAATAAGTAACATTATACATACGGCATATACATAAATAGTAAACTGAGCAAGCAGTTCTATTCAATACATTCGGTAGTGTATGGTATGGAATGGACTATGTACTTTGATCCAGTTGTATGTAATCCTGCTTAAAAGCCAGTTCCCGGATAATTGGAAGCATTGAGGTACCAACCAGCTAAGCGGCGGCATTAACCTAATGAACTAGACCGTTTATCAACTAGACTTGCATATTATTTACTATTTACATATTAAAAGAAACATGGCTTGCTATAACTTCAGTAGATTAGGTAAGCAGTAACATTTTGGGGCGTTGACCCCAAAATGTTACTGCTTACCTAATCTACTCTACCTTTTCATAAACTGAAATGTACCGAGAAAACTTTTCCGTAGTAAAAGCTCACAAATCATTTGTAAATTTCCTTTCATCCTCTTTGTTTTAGTTGGGAACATTGAAACAAAAATGTTTATTAAAAATTATAGATAGAGGAAATTGAGAGGCTCTTTTGTGGGAGTCCGTCCAGTGAAATGCTATCCTTTGACAGGCGATGATAAAAGAGATATAACGCGTTTCATTTTGTATTGGCTGGGAATGACATTTGGTGACGTCACCCGATTTTCCCTTCCCACCCTGTCACTGGGTGTTTGGGGAGAGACCCTCTGGATACATTTTGAACTCGTCTCTCACAGCTACCCTACATAATAGGAACGTTAGCTATAGCAATAACAGCCTGTCTACAAACACGGGTAATATGATATTTGATATTCATTCCACGTGTTGTGATATCTATGCTCGTGGTTTAAAGTGGTTTGAATTCATAATAATTGTATTCCTCGTTCGAATTATGTCCAGGCTTAATTCGTTATTATCTGGCTAGATAACTATTCATTTAGCTTATATTTAAACAAAGTATTGGCTCGAAACAAATATTAAGTACCTAGAGTTTCGAGCTTAAACTTTAGTATTTGTTGGTCGCTCAAGTTTGGTCACTCGTGGCGTAACCTGCCGTCAGACAAACTTCCCATTGCGAAACAATCCAGAACTTAGCAAGGTTCAACCAGCAAACTTCGTTATCGAGCTAAATGCTTTACATAATTGAGAATGTTTTGATGTTTTTAGTAAGCTCCGCTTACTTGTGCGGCTTCGAGGCTTTCCAGTCAAGTTTAAATGTACCCATAGTTCCCTTAGCTATTATTTAACGGTATTATTCCAAAGGTTTTGTGTTTGCTCATGTGTGGGGAGTAGGTACATCGTCTATCGTTTGTGTTTGGCGTGTGCACAAAGCGACGTGCCACCGACAGTCCTTTGTATCAGCTAACGGAATTCGGATATTGGATAAGCTTCCGTACGAGCTTGTTTACCTAACAATTTGCTTTTAATTGGTTTTGCCATGTTTGCGTGTCGAGATCGTGTTGTCAGCCGCACACGCCCCAAATGAGGCTGTGGCGGCGTAGCGGCGTGGACTCAATTAATAAAGCTGATGGAGATTGGTTGAAAGCTAGGTGGCTAGCTTCGTGGTCATAAACAGTAGCTTGCTAGGTAATTTATTGGATACCAGAGAATTTGTTTATAAAGGAAACACAATCTTCATCTATTACGCAGATAAAAGAGAATATATCCATTGTGAGCAGCCTTTGTTTTCTATTTCTGGAACTAATACTTACTGAATGGATGATACATTGAAAGATGTGTTTGACCTAGTTGTCATCTACTTTATTATGTTCATGTTATCCTTTCAAAGGGGTGAATGGGATCCATAAATCACAAAAGGTCCCAACCCCATTCCACCACGTGACTCCTAGCTGCCCTAATTTATATGGAAAATTGGACAGAGTATGAAAGGGTTACCTACAAAAGCTCATTATGTTGTTGATTTGTCCTTTGATAATAATGAATTATTTGAAATATAAAGCAGATGTTAGTGGCTATTACCTATGGGAATACCAATTTAGTACTTACCTGATTATTACTCATTTCATTAAATCCACGCCATAATGCTGAAACGCCATCATTCTAAACTGCTATATTGTACATATATATATCATGCAATCAAATGGATAAACTATCTGTAATGTTATGTTATTAGAAGGTGCTTCTTTAGTGCAAGAAAGATTATTTAGTACGGAGATAACCGCCAGTTTAGCGTTATCCGGGCTTCTATCTTTCATGCCCACTAATGCCCAGTAACGAAGTAATCTGCATGCCAGGAGTGTCGCAAATACTGCGTGCTGCTTCGCAATGCAGTTCGCATAACTTTACATAAATATTTGCATACTCGTTGTACACTAACGTGCTTGCTAGTTATACATACGTATTTGCAGTTAAACGCACCCGGAATTACTGTATTACAGCACTCAAAACGTTTCTCTATGCATACGTATCTGCTGGGTAGGTACCCTCTCTTGTTCTTTAGCTTTTCGTGAATGTTTTATGAAGCTTTGGCAGGTTATGCAGAAGCTTTTAGCTCGAAATATGAACAGAGCTCTTCTAGAAAGTCATAGACTCACCTTGAGTGTTCTGTTTTGTTGTTGGAATATATCAAATGTGTTGTTGTGTGACTTGTTTGCAAAGAGACTCGTGTAGGGATTCATTAGGGCTTTCTTTTGTTTCGTCCGTTTTCAGACTGGCAATACATAATTATGTATTAACACCTATTTAAATTTCTCTAGGTATATATTTCACACGATTATGTCGTGTTATTGTAGTCCGATGATGATAATGAAACACATGATAAAGGTTTGAAATTACTAATTTCTCTGTATAATTTCAAGCTGCCATACGCATGTTTTATGTCGCACTTTTTCAGTACGAGTATCAACTTTCAATAGCCAGATACAATAATTTACTATGTTTTACCGTTTGTCCAGGTTAATCAGTAGAAGAATAAACGCAATAGGTTAAAGGTTACCTCAGTACAGTAGGTAAAGTAAAGGTTAAACACGTTAGGTACCTAAACCAGTTAGAAATAACTCCAAGACAGTTCTAAAATGACACCTGCTTAGGAAACATTACACATAATGGCCCCTTTATCAAACTTCACTCCCCCACTGCCCTTGTAAAGTCTGAATAAGAATAACAGCATTAAATTTGCATGCCGACAAAACTGGTTGAAGCACGCGACTGCTCCCCCTCCCTCGGGGGAGGAGGAGAGTGGTCGGGGGGGGGGGGGGTACGTCTACGGCACGGGGGGAGGTTCGTGCAGGAATGCAGTCCCCTGTCTGCTCTACCCCTCAACTGATTGTTATGATGTCAGCGAGTAATGAAGCGATATTATCCAGTTTATTGGGTTTGCGAGGTGTTTTTTTATTATGTTTTATTTACCTACATTCTCAGATACATTCTCCTCATCCTCGAGCAAAGCTTTTAGCTGAGTTATTGCCTTTTTGACGGGCTGCAGCACACACACAATTTTTAAATGTCTTCTTTTTTAATTGTTTATAATGTCCTATTACTTATTGTTTACTATTAGGTTCTATAACTCATTGTTCTTTAATTAATCTGTGTTATTTTATGATGTGCCGTTCCTATTGTGACCTTTGTGACATGTGCTGCAGTTATCAAATAAATATGTTATCTATCTATCTATCATTCTCGTAAGTACCTGTGTACTAATTTTGTAGTATGCACATTTATAAGAATTTAACAGGTATGTACCTACCTATAGCTGACAGCACTTAACTGCTAACACCAGATAAATACCACCTAGAATAGGTTAAGTAGTATCAAACCTAGATGCCCTGCATGCATGGTTGTGCATGAGTTAACAATAGCGGAAAAGTTTTCCTTTTCTTCAAAAAAATTTCATATATTCGGCGCATTGTTTGGCAGTTTGACAGGAACCTATGGCATTACCTTCCCTGTAAGTAAGTTAGATCGATCGATTATAATAGCAAGCAAGACCTCAGCACCTGCATAAGTAAAATCACGTCACATCAACTTCACGGCACAGAATAAACACAATGTTACGTAAGAACAATGGCCGGCTGGGAACGCAAGGCGTGTGAGTGCGGCGCGAGTCAAAACAAATCTTGCAAACTGCACAATTAAATCAAAACCACCATAGGGAGTGTACTGGGTTCTTGAAATCAAGATATTTTTTGTAAACTTCCTGCGTTTGTTTCCCCGGTAGAGTACAATCTCGGGGTGTTCAATGTAAATCCAGAGTGAATGAGTTCGGGGTAAGCATGCTCTATCTTATGTCACATCTTTACTTTCTGAAGTCAGATAGTGGTGGAAAGTTTTACCATTTACAATAAAAACGTATAAATAACGCGTGAAATCAGAAGCGGAAAAGGTGCAAGTTGATTATACGAGAGACGAATTAAATTATGTTATGAATGAAAGTTGAAGGCAGAAGTTTATCGAACTTCTATGATTTGCTCCTCGAAAATACTTTCCACCCAGGTTTTGTTTACAAAAAATAACGTAGATTCCAGCACCGAATATAGGGAGGTAGCAGTAGCAATGGAATAGCTATAGCTATTCTACATTCTACTACCGGCCGAGTTGGGGTTTCTGTCCTCAAACTACAAACGTAGGCCTAACTTCCAGTTAGGTTTTGATTACGTTAGCTAGCTAGTAGTAGACAAGTTATTTTTTTTAATAACGCAAGGTTTGCTTTCTTTGGTTGGGTTTGATGATGCTGTGTGGGTTGTCCAGCAATATTTATTTAAGCAGGTTTAGGATTCCATTTCGCTTTATAATCTGTATATACATATAGGTAATTTTATCTCTGTGCGTTATCTGGTACTCTAGTATTTGTGTGGCATAATCACAGAGATCTAGATCTTTGATCACAGAGATCTAGATCTTTGTTTCTGAAATCTGTGGGCATAATACTTAATCTGTACTTAACTTACTAGTTATAAGTTATCAAAAAGTCCCATCTTCATACCCACGATCTAAGGTACCTAACACGCCTACATTGCAAATAAATATATTTGAAACGTTCAGCAGGAAACTTTGTAATGACTTTAGTACATGCAACCATTATAGAACCCCATAAAGCGAAATGGAATCTGCAGTGCTCAGCGTTACGTTATTATGTGTACTTTCACCCCGAGTACAGTGACTTGAATTGAGGCTCTTTGGCTCTTTCCCCTACGGCGGGCGCCATCTTGATTACCGCAGCTGTTTATGATATGACTCGCTGCGCCCCGCGGTTTCGCCCGCGTGGTAATCTATGCGTCAAATGGTTTATAAACCTTCCTCTTGAATTCTACTCTATCTATTAAAAAAACCGCATCAAAATCCGTTTAAAGATCTAAGCATACATAAGCTGATTAATTGTTTGTGTGTGTTTTATGTTTCAAATAAATGATTTACTTACTTACTTACATAGGGACAGACAGACAGCGGGGAGCGACTTTGTTGTAGTTATATGACAGACATCGTCTAATTACTTAATTACTATAGTATTTTAAGTAACGATTTTGAAAAAGTGTACGTTAATAGCCGTTTATAATCAAATTATAGAAACAAATTAGAACCAGTGTTTACAATGGAAACAATTGAGCTAACTGCAGACTGTTGCCAAGCTATCTACAGGTAGCCCAAATTATCGATATTAATACCAGTAGGAAGCGTGAAGCGTGCCCAAGACGCTGGCTGCATTACCTTACCCCGCTGTATGGCAATGCTGATGCGCTGCGCCAGATACTCACCAGCTCTCGGGTCGTTTTCTTACATATTGCAGGGTAGTTTAGCTATGTTTAATAAACAAATTTTACAGGTATGATTTATGTAATCTTTATTATTCGATATTTTCTAGCTATGTACCTATTTAAAATCATTATATAATATTTTTTAAGTGATTCATCTCAGCTTCATTGGACCGTGTCGCTCGCTGTTTATTTTACTGATTCGTACGATAAAACCTTCCTGTTTCTCGTCTGTGTACATTTTGTACTCACAAAATGTACAAAGCCAATTCGTAATGTAATGGGAGAATAGTTAAACTATTAAAATTTGATAAAATAAAAAGAATTTGCAAATATAACTTTTATTATAGTATTTATAGGCTATTAACAACCAGGCGTTTGTAATCTTTAGATTTAATAAGCTCGTTATTAAATTTCAACGTGTGATAAATTCTGAACCGGGTGTACAGTTTATGCAGATAATCAACTGGAAAGCACTTACACGGCAACGGAGCATCAACTGATTCCAAACATGACAATAAACCTGCTAAAATATACTTGCTACCTAGTATTTCTTTATTCATAAATGCCCTGAATACGATTTCCATAGACTCAACATATTCTATGAAGTCAGGATTCAGCACACTGCAAATACCATTTCGGACATCATCCATTATGCTTTCGCACATTGATAAGCATTCTACATCTTTGGATGTTGTAAAGATAAACACGTTTAGTTCAGGGCAACTATGAACTTTGTGACATTTTTTCAATAGAAACCCGGCTATAAATATAATTCCATTCTTTTTCTCCAGTTCTAATTCATTATATTCAGAACTGGTAATAAAATAGTCGGTTTCATCAGAGTCTCGTGTCGTACCATCGTCGGCGGGTAAGAAAGGCTTAAAATCTTTTATTAAAACTTGAAATTCCGTCAATACCTTTTGCATATCAATAGGTTCACAATCTTTGAAAGGGTTTTTAAGCAAATTAATGATTGCAGTTTGTCTAAATACTGTATTAACATCTCTTGCTGTTGGTTCCGTAATACTTTTACTGTGCACCTGAGCTTGTTCGGAGAATATATCAGCAGCGGCAGCAGTGAATCGCTCAACTGGAAGATCGTTGAAAAAATCAGACATAATCAAAATAAAAGTTTTGAAAATGCTAATATTCTCTAGCAGGTTTTCGTGCAACTCCACTAAAGAGGGATTGCCTGTGGGATCAACCATATGTGCCGATTCAATAAGCTCAAACAGTTCTTTCAAATTAGTAATTTGTGACTTATCGCAAGCAAAATCTTTGTTGGTTGTTATTTTGTCATTAAACCGTCCAGCATTAAGAGCGCCGAGAATTTCACTCATTTTGACAATAAACTGAACTGTTTTAGTAGCAGATTCATCCAATACGCCAAAATCGATGTAGGTAGACATTGCTGCGGCTGTGGTCATACAACAGACTTCCATAACAGATTGTATAGTTAGTTCCTGCAAATTTGTAGGGTTCATGTGTTTATAACTTAATTTTGGATTCAGTGGCAATTCTTTTTGGCTGTCTGATTCGTAGAATTTGATTATATCCTGACATTGAATAATACCACCATCAAAGTAATAAGCATTTTGTGTAAAGTTGTAATAAAAGTTTTTCATTAAAGATATAATGTCGTAGGTGCAGAATATCTTATTATTGTTTACATTCAAACATTCTTTGTTTCGGATGACAAAATGTTTTGAGTTCTTCTGACAGACGATGGCTTGGACGTTGTACCCGATATTTAAAAGTAAATGTATATTATTGACCAGCCATGGTTTAATGGACGTTGTATCATCAGCCAAATATGCAACAGCCAGAGGCTGTTTCCAATCACAATATATTCCTTGCACTATCAGTACAACAGCCTTTGTGGCTGGTTCTGGTTTTAAAGTGCCATTATAGTCATGTATTCCTAATAATCGATCTTTCGCTATGTCGTAGTAAAATCGAGGCTTAATTTTTGTCTCGGCAATGCAAACAAAACATTGTTTTTGTTTTTCCGTCCAAGCTTTTGCTTTATACGCTAGGTATGAAAAGAACAAGTTACGGATGTCCGCTGATAATTCTATGTTATTGAAAATACTTTTAAAGTTATATTCTTTCGGCGCTCCCAGGGCTTGCTGCAAGTGTTTATATGCTTTTGGAAATCGAAGGTACAACTGCAAAGATAACTGTAAACATGCTGTCCTATTTGTTGTATTTAATCGATGCATTTGTGTTTGTATTGCATGAATTTGTAGCGTATACTTACTGGCACCTTTAATCACACCTCCTAGCCAGTGACTAGGAGGATAATATGGAGTCCCAGTAGTGGTTTCTGTTATGCTTTCACTGTTAGATCTTTCTTCGTTGGTGTCCGGAAAAGTTAAATCCGGAGAAGCTGGTGGCATGTTTATCCTTTCTACACTGTTCCATGTTCTTTTATGTAATTGGTTGCTTTCAGAGGTCTTTTTATCGGACGTCAAGCCTGATTGAGCAGCTGAATTAATACCACTTGCTCTGTCCTGCGATGCTTTAATGACATTTTCTACAACATCCTCTAACTCTTCAGATTCTATCACAATTACTTTGTTTGACTGGTTGTTCTTTGTTGTCGTATGTATGTTCGATATCGTCTTTTCGATCATTTGGGTTGGAAGTTTCAATTGCGGGACGGCGTCTAAAACCAGTGTCCTTTTAATAGAGTTTACTACTTGTCCAGATTCGAAATGTTCTTCGCATATGATAACTGGACCATCGGGATCCTGTACACCAATTTTTCTTAACCACAATTGCGCCCTGAAATAAATAAGCGAAAATTAAAACCCTATGTATATGTTATGTATAGATTGGTCCCATTGATTGGCTAGATATTGAAGAACATTATGACTATAACAAACCTACTTATTAAAATATCCATCACCACCATAAAGGCACCATAGTGGCTTACCATTAAAATGTTTGGTCTCAGACCAAATTTTGCTGAGATCTATGGTCTAAGTAAAATTATATAGGTATGCAGGCACATAACGTAGATAAAAAAAAACTAGTCGGTTTCCTTACCTCTCACGATTCTTCGGTAGGCTAAAGAAGGCTACATCAGGCCTGAACTTTTTATTAACGCCGCACTGAGGCACAGAACAGTTGGTCCGCTTGAGATTTTTAAAATCCATCTCGTTTACAAAATGGCTGCGAGCGGGGCGACACGGTAAACACACGCATCTCCTGCAAAGACCGCGGTCAGACTGACTAACTGAACAAACGCACAAGAGAGAAAGAGACGCGCGATGCCGAGGCGTTGACGAGTGAAAGAGATACCTGCGAGCTATGCCCCGCGCCGCGCACTGCCAGACATTTTTGTAGTATTTTTACTAGCTCATGCCCGTTGCTTCGCCCGCATTTTCCAATACTAAGTGCAAAATACTACGTTCTATAAGGAATTTTAAAATGTAAAACTAACGGAAACGGAATTTGCCGCAGATCAGAGTAAACTATTTTGTATGAATGAAACAATGACAAAATAAACTTTGATTCAATTGTATTTTGGAAGCATTTCGGAAAATGTTGAATTTTAGAACAAAATCTCTTTTTTATTTTTCCAAATGCTCCAAAAATAATAATTATGTGAATATGAGGCTTCTTTTTTCATATTTTTATGGTTCGGTAGGTTTTTATGTTTTTTGGCAAAGAAGGTCAGTAGGAAGTTACCTTAGGTACCTTAACATATCTGTCAGTTACTATGTATGTATCTAGTGGGTAGATAAACTTCCTACTAGATACTAGATGGTAGTACCTAAGCTATAGAAAATACTTTAACAACCCAGCCTACCTAGCTGGTTATAGTTAGTTACCTTAATTAAATGCCTGGAATCCTGGCATTGCAAAGAACAGATTTCTGTAGTCATCATAAACTTAATTAGTAGAGGAGGACGGGGCAGTGAGGTCAGGCTTAGTTAATGTTCCATGAACGGTCGGAATGTAGGAAGGGCGCTTGCATGCGCAAAATTTCTGCCGTGGACTGGCACTAAACACGTGTACCGACGCGACAGTAGCGAGCGGCGCGCCTAGCAAGTCCAATAAATTAATGATTAAAATAAATATTAATCTATACCAAAAAACTAATCTTACATGAAACTAAATCAACGTATTACCTATCTTTAACAATAAATCCTAAGTTGATCTACATAGAAGTTATCAAAACATTTCAATTTTCAATTATAAAATGTAATATTTAAAAAAAACTTTTTATCTGATTTTGGAATGAAACTCGTCTATGGAATGCAATGTTAACCTATATGTATATTACATATAGGTTAACATTGAGGAGCAAAAGAGAATAACGATCCATACAATAATGGCGACGCGGCCTTGGTGCTCGCTCGCAATCAACTTTATTATTCAATCTCATGTCGCGAATTGGTCCGAGGTCCGACGGCCGTTGACCCTGCCGCTCTACTACCTACTCTCTCGCGCTCGCTGTTATGTACCTACATTGCATTTGATTAACTATTACAACGCAAGATGAATGAATTGATGGCTTGATTTTATAAGCGTCAAATAAATTATTAGGGAAATGGGGCACTGCTGCAATGCAGTTCATATTTATGGCTACTTGAATAATACCATAGCTATCTCTCAATCATGGCTATATCATCAAAAACCACCTAATATAGGCTGACCTGATGTTTAAAATTATATTTCAGTATCTAATATTTCTGTGTAATTAACACTACTACTACTACTGCTGTCACTTAGTTTCCAAGACACAAAACCCGCCTTTTTTACAGAAATGTAAGCGGAGAGAGTGATAGTCACGAGTTCAAGTTTCTATGGATCCCCGATGCTTCATAGCATGGGCTAAAGTTTCCGCTAATATAAATAATATGACCTAAATATAATATATATTAGGGCATACCTCACCTAGTTTCGTACAAGAATTTAGTTAATTAGGCATTGGAATTAGAACGCTCAGTGACACGGGACCCCCGTATCCTTCCATCGGCATTCCAGAGGTCGTCGGTCGAGTTGACGTGAATCCGACACGGTCCGTTATGTCCCGAGAACAATAGACGGTTCGCGTTACTCGCCTAATGAGAAATGTTTGTTTTTAGTCTCACAATAGCTTCTGCAGACTGCCGATTAGGTACTAAGATTAAGTGCGGAGTTCGAGTAAAATAACACGTTATCTCAGCGTAATTAATAAAATAACAGATATCTTTATTTTTACCCAAGCCTTAGAATATATTTTTTATATAGGCACTGTTTAATCAAAGCACTTTTTGTTAGAGCCAACTAGAATTCATAATAATTCTAGATAACAAAAAACGTAACAATAAACTAGCTAGTATTTTTCAATTGTATATAGGTAGGTACCATGTAGATCAAGATAAAAAAGTGGAATCAACAACCGAGTATGAATAATTTAAATCATTAATGAACGCGAGTTCTTGCCCGTATGTAAATTTTTACCACAAGCTATAAATTAAAGACAGTGAGTCGACCTTGATTGAAGGCTCATTAGTCGAGACGAGACCACGCACTCACGCACCGGACCGGATCGTGCGCCCGCATGATTTATGCCCTCGCCTTTTCATTTATAGGCTTTTTTTTTTGCCGGCGGACCGGTTTACCCGCCGCTCCCCTAGTTGCGCTACCTGGATGGAAAAAAATATGGTGTCAGCTTTTTTTAATAATAATACTGAACATTCCTTTTATGGCGCATGCGGACGTGGGTACCGTGCAGAATATACCTACAACCGTCTCTAAAACGTGATGTGCTGGCTTTGTGGCTTCATTAAATTAATGGAGTAGAGCGGGTGAATACAAGTTTGGAGTTTCAACTAGCAGATTACAAAGTCTACGCGATAAATTGGATTTATCGCGATGGTAGCTTTTAAATTGAATAAAACATACTTACCTATATTAGTTTCATAGTTGTTGGTTTTAGAACTGTCTTTAATAGAAATATAGGTAAACTAAATACATAGTTAGCCTTACTCATCTTAATAATAAATACTTTTGCTTTAATCAAACACTGGTTAGACATTACTTTTTCTACGACCTTCATTTGACATTGCAGTCTTGCCCGGCCTTGCCTCTGAGTTTTTGTTGCATTTTTTCCAATTTATTCAGCCATCCGCCATTTTATATACCACCTGCCGGTCGTTACCCAAACAAAAACTCCCCTCGCTGAACAAAAGAGATTCCCAAAGTTATTCTTACTTATAATTACGCTTGACAAAGCGGTTCAGGCAGAAAGCATCAGTTTTTGTTGGTTTGAGAAAAAAATCCCCTTAATTTCTTGGAAAGAGGCATAAATGCCCGGATTTAAAATTTGAACCTGCTTTTTGTTGGGTAGAAAAAATGTAAACAATCGGGATGATTTTTTTTGTGTAGCTTTTATCTAAATGTGCAACTAGAATGTGTGAAATCTTTTACTGCTGTGGTAATGGGAGTTCATATCTGGCTGTAATTTTTGCAACGGTTTATCTAAAAAAAAAACATTAGTACCTCATTTCCTCAGTAAACTTGAGCCTTCACTGCTGCTGAACGTGCCTCCCCCAAACGAGGAGGGTGTTCCTACAATCACCATGCTTAGCAGGCGGATTAGTAATCGCAGTTGATGTGTTAATATTACCCAGGAGAATTGCCTAGGGAAGGCCTTCCTCTGATTGGTTTGTAGACTCTTCGATATCCTCGCACTGTTTGAGTTATGGTTGATTCTGACGCTGCTATCGCTACGATCTTGGATACCTTACTCACTTTCTTTTTTTTAAACGATATTTAAATTTTTATATCAAATAATTTATCTAATAATAATATTTCCTGGGTCCCGGAAGGAAGCCGCGGGCGAGGTCGGCCAAGAAAGCGCTGGCGAGACGACCTTAACGCCTTCCTCGGAGATTGGTGGGAGATCGCACGTGACCGCACTGAGTGGAAAGATTTGGGGGAGGCCTTTGCCCAGCAGTGGGACGAAACAGGCTAAATAAAAAAAAAAAAAAAAAAAAAAAATAATAATATAGTTGCCAGTGACATTTTAGCCCACTCGCCTATCCTTACAAAAACTCAATCAGTATCAGAATCAATCAGGTAATGTTAGGTATGATTTACTGGTACACATAAATACTTGGTCAAACAGATACATTTTATTTGTAACGTTCTAGATACAATGTAACCTTCATATTTATCTGCGTTTGTTTGACTTTTGTTTATGTAGGTAATGTAGGTAGCTAACAAAATGAGGTTGAATAACAGGTAATACGGGTTGCGATAATAAAGACAGGCAGAATAACAACTAAGCCAATAATAGTATATTTTAGTTAAATATTAAATAGTCCAGCTAGTGGTGGCCAACACAAAAAATCGCGAGTATCGTTGTCAACAAATGTTTAAAAATTCCTAACCTGAATCATGCACAGTTGCACCAGTCACATGACTAATAGTGATAAACCACGTATTTATATTTAGGTATTTTCTTTTAAATTATGTAGGTAAATAAAATATGTACATCACATTTATATTATAAACACGAAAGTTTGGATGTTTAGATGGATGGATGTTTGTTACTTCTTCACGCCAATACTACTAACGGATCAGGCTGAAATTTTACACAGATGTAGATCTAAGCCTTTTTATCCTAAATAACAGTTCCTATGGGATAGAAATAGCCTTTAAGTGGTGTATATGACCTTAAATATTTTTAATTTTTACTTTTAAACAAAACAAAAAACCAACAATAAAATCTCAGAACAAGACAAGTTGTGGTGGAATAAATCATTTCCTGTTAGTTGGCTTCGTTCGCCCCTCTCTCCCCCAAGTTGAAAAACTTCTTCAATGAAAAACCGAACTTATATTGCTCTTTATTCGGCTTCTTATAATAGAAGGAAGATAACTTTGTCTTTGCTATTTTTATTGAAGTGCTATTATATTTTCAATACCTATCCGATTTTGGGCTCGAAATTTTATTACCAGATAACATACAACATAACAAGTTGAAGTGTGTTACCTAATCAAATTTTGTTTTCATTTCATTTATTATTCACGGATAAACAAACGCACGATACACAAAACATTATTGTAGAAAATTATTAAAATGGAAAGAGAAAGAAATACAGAAAATATTTTTATTTACCTTAAAACGACCATACACAACAAACTTAAAACTACGCAAATTAATACTATATAAAAAATGGATAATAAAGGCGAACTTAACCCTAAAAAGAGTTCTCTTCTAGCAAACCTTTGTGATGTGTTTGTGAAAAGCAATGCCAAGACTTAGTTATGCGGATCAAATAACTGTATTCTAGGTAAGGTACTCAGCTCCTTAGTAAGTGTATTCTTGTTTTTACTTGCCACTTGACCTTTATCACGAAATTCGACATTTGATCCGAGGACAGCTGGGCTTGTTTGTTTTTGTGATGCATGTTGACGAAGCTTGGGTTTCTACGTGTTTTTATAATTATCCAAGTACCTCCGTTCGTATTACCTATCATGTTTTGCAAACTGACGACTTTACGTCTGTATTGTAAGAAATGGCAATTACGTAGATAGCTGTTGTAAGTAAGAAAGGTTTCTAAAAAAACAGATGATAGTTGCATAAAATATCATGACTACGTGAATGAATTAATGAGCGTAATCAATAAAAATACCTAAATCGTGTGTTAAATAAATATTTAACAATGTAGGTGCAAATTGTGGGTTCACCGTTATCTGTGTAATTGAAAACTTTATGATTTATTATCATTAGTAATAAATGTAGTATATCAGATAGGTAAAGACTTCAATTTCATCAGATATCAAACGTTACCTGAAATAGGAAGGTATGTACCTAAGGTATACCTTCTGCAAATACCTGTACTTCGATTATCGCTAATAATTAGTGCGTTATTTTATTTATTACTAGAGATTTCAATTGACATAGTGTCTGTTTCAAGTTTAAGTACAGTACATAATATAACGCGTGATCTGGTTGTATTAGGTCTTGTTATCATTATTATTGTGAGTACTATTATAAATAAATCCATCCTTATTAAAGGAACATGTCAGCTAGGCCATTGCTGTCAACAGACCCCCCGCACACAATTGCTCATGATGGATCGCTGATTGTTCTATGATGACGAAACCATGTGAATGCATTCATGTTGCTGGGGATCAAATCTTTCAAACGTAACTTTCTCTCCGATTCGTATGTCAAATTACATATCCGCTTTATTTTATATCGCTTCATTTTCTTCCACAATTTCTTTCTCGAAGTTAAATCTACACGTGTAGTCGTTGTATATTCGCAAACTCGTAAGAATCGCTGTTTTCAAAAACAAATTAATTAATCACAATCGTCATTTTATCCATGTTTTATCGTCTGTCATTTGAAAGGTCATGGATAAGCATTTACCTACTTATTTCGTATTTCTTTCGTTGAATCCATTTCGATTATTATGAGAGCCTTTCACTTTTGTCTCGATTGTGGAGGTTCTTGCTATGAAAAGTTCGTTTCGTTTCCAAAGGCTTGCCAACTCCGCCATTAAAATTACATAGGGAACTGCAGTTTAACAGGCCATTAATTAACGCAATGGTCCGTTGGGTGGACTGACCCGTTTGAACTATGGCATCATGTGCTATGCTACGTATTCCATGTAATTGGACTTTTATCACTCGCAATATAATCCTAATTTCTATAGGCATAAAGCACATAACTGAATTTGTTTTCAATTAAAAGTCTTGGGCAATTTTTTAGATTATTTGTATAAAAACCTAAGAACTCCCCTATATTAAAATTAAAAGAGTTATGGAACTCAGCTTTATAGAAGGGTGTTGAATGCGTTTTCTTCTTTATAGCCAGCCCAGTGCATATATTCAAGTAGATATAACCCAAAGTCCTTAACCGTAGACTTTTTTAATACAGTCAGAACAGAACCTTATATAAGGCAGGTCTAGAGATGTTGTTTTCTAAGTTATATCCTGGCTACTAGTCTGACTGCCAACTATTGTTCATTCTATGCAAGAAGCTGACGGTAGGAGTGGCCGTTTCATTAAATGGCCACGTCACACAAGATTTATCGCAGCTATTAAAATTCAAATTAGCGAAAGTTGCTCGCTAATATGTTGTGTCACCGACAGAGATCAAATAAAATGTAGATTAATAACTAATTTATCTTTATGTCGTAGATTTTATCTTGTGTGTATGCTTAACTCAACAAATATCACGAAACCTATATATGTACATATGTAGGTATTTTATATCAAAATATCAGCATCGCCTGGCTCATGTTATCGAAGGGTTATCATACAGACCTATATTATTTAGGTATTAGTAGACGCAAGCAGTCATTTTATCAAATATTTCGTCGAACTATATCTACCGGCCATGTGTTACTAATTTCACTGAATCTGTTTGTAAATATGCGGGACGAAATGATAAGCTTCGGTTGACATTTGAACAAAAATAAATAATTGTAGGCACCTACTAAATAAGATATAAAAAATAATATCAAGCAACAATTTTAAAACATTCGTATAACTTGTCCACGTTTTACCCAGCACGTTTTACATATACATATTATATCATATGAGAAAAGGAAATATGTACTGCTATTTGGCAAAAGTCCAATAAAAGATTTGTCTATCCATAAAAAAGTGTGTTATGTAAATTCCTCTCTACACCAACTCAACCTTGACACTAATTTTGTTATTAATGTTAATGATTTTTATTTTATTGTTACAGGTATGCGAACTGATAAAGTTAAATCAAAGAAAATACTAAATGGTAGGTGAGCTCAGAACCGAAAATACACCTAACTACGTTTTATTGTAGCTAGGCTGAATAATAATATCATCGAAAAGAAACTAAATTAGGGAGTAGATAATTATGTACCTGTCCCTGTTTTAGTTTCTTTTCAATTGACATAGTCACACTTACTAAGTCTAATACACGTGCTCTGGCCGAATGAGGTCTTGTTATCCATATTGATCGTCTGCCTAAATAAATGAATCCTTATAAAAATGAAACAAACATAAGGAGAAGCTTCCTATTTTAGTTAATTTTCGGTGACATTATCATCGAGCTTAGCTACGATAAAAAATAAAATACTCTGTATCTTGTACACATACTGAATCCATTACTTTCTTGCCATCAATCACAAGGTTACGTGAATTGCTTCTGAACCAATCAAATATTTGATGGAATACCTTCGACCAGATGAAAAGCAAACTCGATTACGTATCAACCTCTAGGCCTCTAATCAAACAACTTAATTGTTTCGCAAAAGCTATGCAAAGTTAACATTCAGAAGTCCTTGGGTTCGAGTAAAGGACGTAAGGTAAACGTAATGTTCTATTATCTAGGTGAGGTCTTGGCACTTATTTGTTGGAGTAGTTATCATATTGTTATATTTAATTGTTGTATCTTGTTTTCTTTTGTTATTATGAGCGGTGTGTTTATTTATAATTTATCTTTGTATATGATTTCTTGTAACTCGCAACCTTGCGATTACACCTATTTAATTTACTATGCATCACTCGCGTTTTATTTACATATGGATTTTTGAAATATTTGCGTCTATAAATTATTAGATATTAGGTAGCAGTCGTAATTAAGTTTAGGTATACATATGGTATCTTTTCTACTAACAAATCTTTGCGTACCAACCATTTAAATCTTGTTTTTTTATTGGAACGGAAGGTGCTTCATTTGCATGAAAAAACTCCTCGATTGATACTATCCATTTAGATAATTATTTTCCCGCGGGCCTTGTTATATAAACATCCTCTCCTACGAACGCATGCTCAGATTGTTCAGTTTGTATTCTAGTGTCATTGTTTTAAAGTTTATTCTCTCGTATTCTTACTCCGTATCCATCCTCAATAGCCATGGACATGACCTGTTCGCTGTTTGCTCATACATTTGATAACGTTGCCAAACGTTCGTGACTTTGCCTTTGATTTAGAGATTTGGGTTGGTGTTAAATAGCTTGGTATCTTTTTAATTCGACACAATAATTTCCAGTATTGATATCAAAGTTTTATACAACCTTTATTTATCATACCAGTATTGTATTACATCTTCCTATCGTCAACTTACCTAATTAATGAATTATTGTGGGCTACTTTTTCCTTACTTACCTATTCCAATAGTACCCAATGAGAATGACAATACGGAAAAAACACATTAACAATGGACATAAATAGTAGCGTATCACAATGACGTCAGACCGTTGACACGGTGATTGTAGGAAACCAGTAAGAAAATATTGTTGTACTGAGAACGTTATGAATGGAATGTTTGTATGAAATTAGTAAATTAGAATCAACAGACCAAATTGTCGTGATCAATCACCCATATTATTAAAGTTTTTCATTTTCAGCTCGTAGACAAACATTTCTATTTATTTTAGATATAACACTTTTTTCGGATAAAATATTACCTTTGTATGCTCGTGTGGCGCTGTTGTTCTGTTAGGCAACTTGCCAGAATCGCTCACCAGACGATGCGTTTTTGTTTTCATAGTAAATTATGTCTAAAAGCTCGATGAAATATCTGCAACATTGTAGTTCAATAGACCGTGACTAGTTAATAATGTCATTGACGCTTTGGAAATAACTACCCGTTAAATTGTAGTAAAAATCCATTTGTGTTAACACTTCGGGTTTTTTTACTGTTTATAATGTACCTATTTTATTTGCAAACAAATAGATTAAATTAATGACATACAATTATGTTATTTGTGTGTATCAAATAGTTGCTTTTTTAACTATTATAATTATCTCAAGACTCATATTCTTCTTCAGCAACATTTGATTTACGTAGATAACTGCGGACTCGTTACTTATCTTTAAATTGTGTTGGATAAGTTATCAACTCATGATTTTATCAGTTCAAGCGTTTGTAATAACAATAACTAGGCACTTGTTCGTCATTATTGCAAATCAGGTAATTTTCAAGTGAGATTTGGTTTTCCATTTTAATTTAGTTTTCTAACAATTAGTACTGCTGCAATTTTTAACTGTGAATTGTTAATATTCCATACAAGGTAATTAATTTAGTTCATGAATATAAATTCGTATAATTTATACAATCAATCGGATTACTTACATAATGTAAAATTTAAAATGCAAATCTAGCAATAATAAAAAAAAAATCCGCTTAAAGAGAAACAGCAGTTAACCTTGCTATAATACATAACATACTTGTAGAATGTGATTGCAATAATGTGAGTACTAAGTTGTATATTAATGACTTACTTTCGTTTATATTTTTAAATAACTAAATGGCCTACTGAACGTTTTTTTGAGGTGTCTGTATAGTATACGAACTTATTTGTAGATAATTTATAGTATAGAGGTTATAAATAAAATTGAAGTACTAACAAGGAAAATGTCGGACACAATAAACTGCCTTCATTTACGCGAACTATACGGATGTGTGCGGAATAGAGGGGAGGATGAGTTCGAGGCTATTCGGTAAACCGGTGGTGATAGAGAGCCGGTTTAATTCTCTGTCACTCTGATACCTATCAAAGGGTTTCATAGGAATTAATATTATAAAACTTGAAAACTGAAACAAAACTACAAAAAATAGCGAATATCGTAAAATGTAATAGAAGCGGGACAAAATACATTTTTTGTGAGAGAAACAATTAGTACATTGTGAAAATGTTATTCATACAAGTAATAAATAAGTACCTACCGAGCGACTTAGTAAATAAGTCAAATCGTCATAATAAATAACTACAATCTGTCACAACATTCATTCCACATGTGACTTTAAGTTATGGAAAATAACGAGATAATCTTGTAATCAATATGCGACAAGCGGACGTGGCCAATCACGCCTCGATATTGGTCAAGGCGAGGCTGACGACCGTGGCGGCACGCCAACCGTAATGGATGCCATTCCTCGTGTTTTTTATTGGAAACAATGAACATGACATTACAGTGCGCCTATTAAATCCATTAAAGAATGATTCCGCCATTGTGTTTATGTTCTTTGCGGAAAGATGAGGGCGACCATTATTGTGAAACTGTGCTCACGATTGTGATTCTACAAACATGCATAGAACATAAGAACTTTCACTTTATTGATGACACTATTGTGTTTTCTTTTGATATATACTCGTATAACTATCGAGCATTCGCAAAATTAATTTATTATATCATCAATCTATAGGTGCTTTGTGGCATTGAATTAAGTGTTTCACAAACAAATCCATTTAATTAGTTAATTTTTTGGGTGAATAAACGCAATAAATACTAATAATGTAGGCACCTATTATAAGTATCTTAATAATAATGTAATCCCGTTTTACGACGGTAACCAATCTATGCTAATATAGTATTTGCCAATAATGTACAGCTGAAGACACAATGAGATGAAACGTGAGAGGTCACGACCCTCAGGATAGGGGGAACACGAATCATAAGATTATCATCATTAAATCTATAAATGATAGATCGTGAACGGAATGTTAGATATTCTGTCACAAATTATTGAGCATACAAGGGCGTTAGGAGTAATCACATCGCATTAATATTATAAATGCCAAAGTTTGGATGTTAGATGGATGGATGATTGTTACTTCTTCACGCCAAATCTACTGAACGGATCGGTCTGAAATGTTGCATAGTTCTAGGATTTTGCATAGATGTTGTCCTGGAATACATAGGCTACGTTTTATCCCATAAATCAGTTCCCATGGGATAGAAATAACATTAAAATGTTACCATAGAACTAGTATTCAAGTAAAAACCAAAATCTTTATTAAAGGTATGATATTGATTCAGAACATCAGAACTAAGCAATGAATTTAATGTTAGAAGTAAATTGATGCGGGACGGCAAATATTTTGGCTTCACTCCAGCAAAGAATGATGGAAGCGTAGCAAGCTCAAGGGCACTTAAACATTACAGACATATGTAGGTATTTACTTTGTAATTTATTAAATCGAGAAAGGCCATTGAACTGAAGATAAACATACGAAACTTAAATTTATTGAAAAGGCTTGTAATCAACCATGATCATCAAAATTAGTCTATATTAGTATACTGTTTCTATAGGCCTCCCAAGCTCCTCCGTCTCCGTCATTATGTGTTATGATGTGACTTTTTTTGATAATTATCTAACTGTTTATAGTTATAAGTACGTAAATTTTGCATCCTCTTCCTACAAAACATGACACACTTCATCTCACTATTTGTCACACAAGGACGACGTTCTTTATTATGTTTTGTAAATATTATGCTTTGCCAATTTGTAAGCACATAAAATATGATTGTCGTCATTCTTCAAGCCAGATCATAAATTCATAAAATTATTACGCTATTCATGCTATTTGCCAATTTTCCGGTGTTCTATAGATACCTACTATACTACAGTACTTTTGTAGTGTTTATTAACCATGCATCTACATACCGTTGTCATTTGTACCAATACAATACAATAACATATTAATTTTATTATTATCATCACATCTCTATACTCTAAAATCAATGAATCTCAGGGTTATTGCAAGTTATTTGCATTTACACAATAGAAGGTTAATCTTCTCTTTATTGTGACTGTATTTTATAGCCCAGATTTCCTCCCTTTTAGTATTTGCACATATTATTGTTGTTTGCATTCGCTAGCATAGCACCACGTTTGGACTCATAAACGCACAGGACGAGTGGAGTTGGCTATACGCCAAGTTGAATGTATGAGCCATCGGTCGAGTGGTCGTATCAACTAAATGTTGATTGATCTCTTCCTTCTCTGAGAACGACCAGGTCGACCTTTGCGGCGGTTAGCTTGGTTATTATGTGTACGATGGATTTCAAATGCCATTTAAGTTTACAACTCCCGTTACCATACTTAGTACGTACTACCTGTATATGCTTTCTATGTATATTTCAGAGATAATAGATTGTGAGAAATATGTGTATTTTCTCGTATCAGAACGGCGGTATCAACATAGAAAATGTATCATAATAACTAAGTACAAAGTCTATATACCACTTCTACTCAACAGCTCTATTATCATGTGTTACGTAACCAACATACTCACAACCACATTCTCTAGCATAGCTTTTAATGAGTTTGGAGTTTAATTTACAGTTATTGTTTTACCCCAGTGCCCGTGGACTTAGAACTTGTTACAACAGTAGAACTCCAAATTGAGTTCGGGGCAAACTTTAAGTGGTCACGTTTGCTTTACCACCACCACCTGTCTGTTAGACTGTTCTCGTTTATTTAAAGTTATTAATATAAATGTATCAGAGGAAATTTCAGTGAATAATCTAATTTATTTTATTGTTTGTGCGGCTTAGCTCATGTGGATCAGATCCAGTCTTAACATTGTTTATTTTGTCAGTCGATGATTTGTCTCATCTCATCCCACATTAATTGAATTTTTTCAAGCAACTGGTTATAATTGAGTTCTGGGTGTATCTTGCTCGTAATTTCCAAGTTGATAATCAATGACTGAAGTTCGGTATCTCCTACCAACTTAATTATACGAGTGGAGGTCGAAGCGATGAAAACTTTCGGCCTTACTAAACTTATTCATAGGACCGTGTGCTCGTAGTCAAACTTCATTATCCCTGTTATTTGAATTAGTTTCAGAAGAGTTTGAACAATATATTTCTGAAACTTTGAACTTACCACATTCCTCTGTTTTCTTTTTGAAAGTTTTTTCTGTTGTTAACTTTTAAGAAAGTTATAATGTTAATCAAGATGTTTATAGAACTTTACCGAACCGAAACAAGTACACAATATTGTTTATTTTTGTTCAGTTCCGTTTTACATTTCTTCGCTTGGGGTTTCTTAAAGTTTATAAGTGGCAAAACGTGCTTTTCCTGCCAATTTCAGAGAACTTGGAAACTATTCAAAATGTCTATTGCTTTGTTATTGCATTGCAGAGGTTTGATAAGTCGCCTTTCTTTATTCGATATGTATACAAATCGAATTAAACACCATGAAAGTAGAGATTAGTCATTCTACGACATACCAATAACAGCAATCTGTATATAACACACATATGTATATAATTATACCGTCAGAGTTACGGCCTAACTAGAGCAGAAAACTTGAAATTACAAAATATCTAGTAATGTCTAAAAGTATAAAGTTTTTCTTCGGCTTAGGGACAATGATCAATCCACTAATAATAAACTTTCTTTTAGTAGAATTATGTCTATACTTATTATGAAAGCGAATTATAGAGATCAGATAAAAAACTTTGCCGTCAAGATCTCTTCGGAAAAGTAATAATGATCGCATTACTTAAGTTCAGTGCCAGTGACAAACTTGCAGATTATCTGCTCGAGCCATTTCAGTTTGAAGCTACCGAACTCAAGCCGGTAGAGTTCTGCCAACAAACTTCCACAAACTTGCTTCAACTTTGCAGCTTGCTACTTAAATAACGTAAACATTTTCGGCGCTTTTAGTTGTTCCTCCAATGTAATGCGTAAAGTGGTTGCTATTGAAATGACGGAACTAGTAAACTCATAAATAGCACAACGCACAAGCGTCATGATTACCATTAAAAGTACTCCATCAAGCGGGGATAATGCTCATGCCTAATGGAGTAACGCTTCATCGATTCCAGCTCGACGATCCCCAACAGACGTTTCCAATCTATCGACAACAATGATAAATGAATTCAATCTAATAGAATTCATCACTCAGTTGACTGATAAAACTTTTTCAGAAGTATTGAGCGTCGGTGAAAGTTAGCCTAAAAGATTCTGAAATAATCTGATAGCGGGTGGTGTAACTTCGACAATAACCCCTGCCGAGTTTGAACGGTTTCAAAGGGGTGAGGGGGAAAGCTCCCTTTTGGTGTTCGTGAATACCGCTTAAAGTTCTCGGCGTAATTGCTGTCTGGCTGCGAATAAACTTTGTATTACATTACCCGAGTTAATTTATGGTGTCTTCTTATTCATTGCGTTAAGTTAGTTTTGTTAGCCAAACGACCGTTGTTGTTTAAACTAAGACACTTACTTATTCGATATATTCGTTTCTTTGGGTATCAATGGTATCATGTATGTAGATAGTTCAGAGTTGGAATACAAATTATTTTCATCTGTATGATTTCAAGCTAACCTATGAAATCGATTTATATAGTAGACGAAAAATGTTAAATCTGCAGATTTAACATTTTTCTTCATCTTTCTAGCTTCATCCGTGCTATATTGAATTGACCTAGATTATCATTGCCAATCTTTTACATTGTTCCTTCCACCCATCAATAGCGCTCTGCCGTTGTCTGACAGATTAACACTCTTAATCATTTTGTATCAATATGTTTGATCACGAAGAACCAATATAAGATTATTAGTCCCAACTACTTTCTAAACAGCCAAGTTTGACTACATTGGTCTTGCTTGGCGCTTACTCAGATTCAGACGATATTGTGTCATATAAGGATTTGTATGTCATCGGAGTAATGTGTTGGCGGATAAATTAGTTTGAACTCTATTATCAAAAGGTTAAGTAGACCGTAACGTAAGTTTTACAAACAGGTTCTGTTCTTACCATAAAATGAAGTACCTAGTCAAGATGATGAGATCGGTAAAAATAGTACCTCTTCATGATATTTACGAACATAGAATGTTATTATTAAGATATACCAAACAGTTTCAGCAATAATGTGACCAGTTGCTAATAAATTTGATGGACTGCGTTCAAAGGTTATCTCTGCTGAACCAGCATTCCGCACCGGGTAAATCCATTTAGGTAGGCATGAATTATTTAGTACCAAGTTGTATGATAACGATAAACCAACGAGGTCAGATGAGACCGCGCAAAAAATAGAAACTCTGTTTTAGTGCGCGTGACTAAAGTCCCGATGCAGGCAAGATGGCGTGTTCATCTCTCTCATTCTAACTATTGCAATTGATACTCGCGTTCTTGCTCTAGAAAATTTGACTGTATTTTTTTGTAAACTGGCTTTTCAACGTTTTTTATCATTGAATTTTACGAATTACGTGATTGCTTACCTTCGGTGCTCAGCAGGCAGTAACTGATTTTTTGTTCTTCGTTTGCAAGACTTGAAAAATTACAATAGTAGTACTATGTATATCTAGTATTATAAGATTGCACTATAGAAGTCAGATAGTGCCTTGTAAACATTTGACGATATATTAGAAGCCTTGAAAATTCCCGTACAAAATTGTTTTCAATCGATCGAAGCCAAGAAGTCGTTAACCACATTAACATGCAAGACAACAGTGACCGTTACGATCCTTAGCCAAAGAGAGTGGACGAGATAAAAACTCTTTGCATAATGTATTCAGAGATTGGAAGGCTTGTTTGCGTTGGACCGAGCCAATCGAAATTGATGATGTGTCACTGATCGTAAACGTGAGCATGCTCTATACTATTAAGAGCTATGAATATTTTAATTAAATCTGCTATGAGTGTGTAATACGTATGAAATTAAATAAATGTAAAATTATACTTCAAAATTAAGGTCATTACAAGGTCTGTCCTTCGCTCATAACATAACTAAACTATGTAACAAAAGAATATCAAGATATGCAAAATCACTTCAAAGTCAAGCCAAGACACAAAGAATACTTAACTTAGTAAAAGCGCACAATGTGGCTGTAATAATAATGCTGAGAACTTTGTGATGTCAATAAGGTCTTGGTATGATTATAAGAATAGAACAAGAG
This sequence comes from Eupithecia dodoneata, assembly GCA_947044415.1. Lineage (NCBI taxonomy): Eukaryota > Metazoa > Arthropoda > Insecta > Lepidoptera > Geometridae > Eupithecia > Eupithecia dodoneata. The sequence continues at coordinate 8,829,593 of OX345665.1, forward strand.
CAAAAAACAAACCAGACAGCCCATATAATAAATAAACGTAGTGAGTCAGGCGTGTCGTGATCTATAGAAAATTTTGTCACGAGTTTGCATTATGTATTAATGTTTAATACATAATGCAAACATACATAGTATATATTAGATACTTATACAATACAACATACGGCTAATTAACTTACTGATATTATACTCCCACATACACTATAAGCTAAGGCTATCAAGCGCTGTATATGGTTACCTACAACTGAACTCAACCAGACCGGTTTTGCCATGAACGGCATAAATGAACATTTGAACATGTGGAAATAGTTTGAGTTTCGTATTACCATTTACGAAGTTAGTAGCTATTTAGTTGCATAATAGGAATGATTATAGAGGAATTAACATTGTATAATACTTATTGCAAAATTATTAAATGTTTATAATGAAATTCATTGTTACTATTGATTTCTAATTAATTTGCTACGGTAAAACGAACATCTACGTAAGAGTCATTTAGATACTTATGTTTTTTTAAATGTTTATCATTCTATATGTTTAATCAAAGGTTGAATTTCTAAAGATAGCCAACTTTTGTTGTGCTGTCGTGTCGAGTCAGACAGAACACGTAGGCTGTCTTGTTGAGAATTATTCCGCTATTACGAGAATTGCTGTTACGTGGGCGAATGAATAAGCAATATTGCTTTTTATTAGTTCTTCTTTATAGCCTTTTCAATTCAAATAATCTGTCCGTTCTCTAAAACGGCTCATCAAATCAAAAACCTACAAACAAACCGCAGTTTCTGGTATGGCATTGTCTGAAAGTCATAAAATAGTAGCGTCGTGATCGTGATCGTTTTCTTAATCGGTTTCTCTTTCACGACACGACACGAGGTCACATTCTGAATTCCCGGTATTATTAAACGTGTCGGAGCGCGAACTATCCGCAGCTACCGAAAGGGTGCGCGGATCAATCAATAAATTCAACGGCAGTCGGGGAGAGGAATGTTGCACAAATAAAAAGCCACGTGGTGTGCACGAATTGTTCCGCCCCGTTTAACGCATGTACGCTGTTGCCGGGCGGACGCATGGACACGTGATGTTTTCCGAACGAGCGGAGCAAGATGGCCGCCAACGCCATTCGCTTTCCCACGTCGTCGCACTCGCACACCGGCACTTTGCACGCAGGCTCTATTCTCGCAACACAATTCGCTATTGCATTTTCGTATATAACGCTCCTACACGTCCTACAGTTATTTACATTACATATAACTGGTTCTACAATGTCTGTCGAATTTGGTATGAGTTCAAAGCACAGTCTGGCTTTAACATACACGTGGTAGTTCGAGCTATAGCAATTAGATAGCATGTGTTGTGTCAACAACTCTACCGTGATTATGGCAGATGTGGGTAACCAGGCTTATGAGACAATGTTTAAGGTTGAGATAATGTGTTTTCATTAAATGATTTGATTACCCATATTGCGTTGTTGAATATATTCTTGTTTATTTACACTTATCTGATATAATTATACCTATTTGGTTAATTTTATTGAGCTGCGTAAGTGCCTTTAGCTACGGTTTGAAAAAACTACTAGTTTCATCTTATCTGAATGTCGTATATTTGCTTACATATGCATATCCTTAATTGTCTTTCTATTGTTCGCTGCGGGTAATTAAACACGGAGCTAATGTAATGCACATTGTTCTCCATTCTCACGAACGGAATGATGTCATCCTCTCATATTACTCGGAATGTCACAATATCACTGAATCTTTTACATGTAGTCAAAACCAGCTTTGAATCGGCAGCTACATTCCACGTTTAATCAAATATTGATACAAGGCGCTGCCATAAAACGAGGCCATTGCCTCTATCGTAATGTAATCATCGTTTCGAGGACACTGTTGAGCGGAAATTATTAAAATAGAATAACTGCCAGAAGCCACGTCAGTAAACGCGGTTAGAATAAGTGGGTAGGTAGGCGCCTATTATTCCACGAACAGGTCACAGTTGATAAAGATAAGTTATATGTAAACCGTTGTATTTGAAAAAGTTATTTGGACAAAGTAATAAAAAACTCTATCACTGCGACAGTTACAAGGAAGACAATTTGAATTATCATATCAATTATGGTAGGTATGTACTTAATAAGTAGGTAATCTATTATGCAGACAGACGCAGCTTGGCGCACACAAGTTTCACTTCCACACCTCAATGAATTAAACATATTCGAACTCATTTATATTGATCACAAGTAGTTTGTATGTACATTTTAATTTAAGCTTTAGTGGTGTGGAACGTTTCGACATCAAGATCGATAGAGAAAAATCGATTGATTTGCCCGGCTAAATGTGTCACATCACAGCTAAACTCGCGCATGTGTTCAACCCACCTCATACATATTCAAACGGCGCTGGACTGCCAATGATAGCCATTGCCCTGCAAAACTTGCTGAATACTAAGCAGGCACATAGAAGGATCTGCATCGAAATCATCTTCAAGTTTGGCTTTATCGTATATTAAGCGCTCAGGAAGCTAATCGTTATCATCACATTTTATAGTCTCTATTTTTGTCCGTGTCACTAACTCATAATATCGTACAATGACGGATTACCGTCAAAACAATATTTTATCGTCAGAGAATGCTAGAATTTTTATCGTATCTACCTATAAGTATAATCAGTTTGCTTAGTGTTGGTTGACCCACTTGCAAGAGATAAGCGGTTCCTTATCAATCCGTTATGAGTGTGATGTATTAGTTGTGCAATTTTGTTATCACTCCGCCCGCAGTTGCCGCTCGATAGATTATGCTGTTGATTTTTCAAGTTCATCAACATCCTTTGTTCTTTTCTTATTCAATGTTCTGTAAACGTTTGTTCCGACATTCGTTTAGCATTCAATTCCTATAATTGTTTGCATAAACATTGACGTAAAATTTATTACTGGCGTGTAATTCTAGAACTCATTATCTTTGAGGTTGCTTTGTTTTCATATACATAGGTGTAGGTACTTATTGTTTGTGTGACTCGAATTGTTTGCTTGTGTAGTTTCCTTAGTTTATCTGTCTGTTTTATTAAATCAAATTTAAAATGTTTCTTGAAAATATTTACAAAGATAATATATTTGGTGTTTATAAGAAACAGTGTAAGTACTAAAAACAAATTTTCATTGCCTGACACCTTTAGTCTGTCTGCCTGTTTATTTATACATTCTACAATTAGCATACCTACGTCTCATATCCTCGGATCTGACTTTCAACGGGGTCGTTTCATTAACATGTACGTTTGTTAAGAAAAGTTTTTAATTGAATTCCATGTTATTCATCGCAAGGCAAGTCGTGCGGCGCGCTCGGTCAAGGTGACCTTCCTCGATCGCTCACATCACCGGCCGCAGCCTCTAACGGCTCCCTATTCAATGTAAATTTTGCGAGACCTTGTTAACGATTCGGTGGTGTTCCAAATCCATTGGTTTGGTAGTCTAAGCTCGTGAAATTGTGAAATATACGCAAGTGCAGCTACTCACACTATCACACTAATTATAATGCGAAAGGTTGGATGGATGGATGTATCTCATCATCATCAGCCTATAGCAGTCCACTGCTGGACATAGGCCTCCCAATGATTATCTCGCGAAGAATGTGGGATGGATGTATGTTTATTACTAATTCACACCGAAAGTATTCTGTGGGTTGGGCTAAAATTTGGCATAGGTCTGGAACATGACATGGAATAACACATAGGCAACTTCTTTATCCCATTGTTTTCATGGGATAAAAATAACAAACTAACAAACATTTCAATAACACATTACGTAGGTAAATTCCATCTTCATGCAATTCAATACATAATAAATGTACTCTTAGTTTCACGAGTTGTACGAGTAGGTGAGCACAAAACAATACAAACCAACGTCGACGTGGCGTCGGTTTAATCACGGGTTTAATGGTGCAATGCAACATTGGTTAAAATAGTAGGCATTACCCACTATTATCTATAAAAACATTATTCTTATTGCACACTGCATAACTATTCTATAAAAAACATAGTCGGTTTTTTTATGCAGCAGCTGCATAATTTTCTTTAAATAATGAAAGATGAACACGTGCTGAGCCCAGTCCGCCATTTTGCAATATAAATAGCAAGATGGCGGCGCGGCGGGCCGTTGGTTGGCGAAAGTACTTGGTAATTATAAGCCGCGTGCGGGAAGGCGAGTGAGCTGAAATGCTAAGATCTATGGCCGGTCGCTGCACGCAATGCTTAGCCTGATTTATATCGCTCTCTGGTTTCCATTCGGTCTATTGTTCTCGGTTTAATGCGCTCGAGGCTCGCGATTCTGGTATTGTTACGACGGCCATGGGAAATGAACTCGCGTAGGTTCAGATATATGTATAGCTGACAAGACTTTTAACGATTCGCATGAATACCTGCATGTGTTCTTGATTTCAAGTTCACTGGTTGTTCTATTATCCTTACCCGATGGATCATGTAGGTATCTCAAAATTTTCCACTACGACTAAGGCACTACTTAAGTATAAAATAGTTCGATATTGAATGGAATAAATTTTTAGCTGTTTGTACATTTATGATCATCATTGGTGATTTAATTTGAGTTTATAATATAACCTATATGATAAAACTTTCCATGAAAGTATAAGTAATGTGTTGTGCTGACGCAGATAGACTGCATTATTCAGACAACAACCGTGTGGTTAACAAATGCTTTCTGAAAATAAATTATTTACGCCTCTTAATCTGTTTCTATAATATAGGTCTATAACTATAGTTTTTATATTATAGCAGCTATTTAAATGCCAATACTATTTATAAAAAGAAATGGTAGACTCATAAAAACCATGTATTAATGATCGCCTTCCGCGAATCCGAACATACCAGACAAAAATAGCTTCCACATCATAATGCACCACGCGTTGTATGTATCGGATCTGCTATAAATACAAGTACATAATAACGCTGCCAAATTGATTTAAAACAGATTCTTGAGATTCTCTGCCAATACCTAGACTTTTTATTTGCTGAATTTACGGCCTGTGAATAATAAGACAAGCAAAGCAATACGTGCATTGCATATTATAAATATAAACATATGTGTATAAATAATATGGACTTTTTATATGGTTGTATAATTGTATTGTTATATAAAAATTTATTCAACGTTAGGGGTTTTTGCGTTTTGTAAGGAATATGTTTTAGTCGTGGTTTTAGTTACAGTTCCCTCCAGATTATTATACATAGTTAACAGCTACTTCAATAATTTATAGACAAAGTTTATGCGCATCACCAGTCACAACACGGCTGACCTCCTTACCTTTTTTTCACCGCTGCCGCCGTTTTATTCTTGTTGTTATTCATTCGTAAAAGGAATCTTTTAACGATCTTTAATCGATTCTGTTTTTTTCGAGTGGATTGAGCTCAATTACATTCAACATCCATTTACCAGTTGGCCAAGGTTTTGAAGTATAAATTAGTAGACCAGGAAATTAAAACAGTTTTTAGGTTGGAATTAATTGAGTTATGCTAAATGTTTCTATTGTTTTTGGTAGTATACATATTCAAGAGATTCTAATTTGGTTTAAATAATACAATTCAATTTTGTTAAAATTTTATTTCATCTAATTATAACGGCTACGTTAAGAACTTTTGCATGGTGTATATTACCTTAAATCTTGTCTTGATAAATTAGGTTGATATTGGAGTACCCAGTGTCGTGTCTTGTGAGATATACGACGTGGTGGGCAACGCTATCCAGAAGATTTATAAACATGCCTTCGTCCAACTTAATTACAATTTACAAAGTCGATAAAACGCGGTGCGTTGAACGGATATGTTTGATAATGCCAGTGTACTCCTACACGTAACTCGATTGCATTTCAATTGCTATTGTTATCGTCATGTACTTAGTCCTATTACGTGCCATGTTCCAGTTTCGCCTTAATCAATTAAAGTTCCAAGTATTAGATCACCTCTGATTCATTCACGTGAAAAGTAATTTTAGCGGATGTTTTCTTTTCATGGTTTCGTAGTGATTTGAGAGCATTGAAATATATATTCGCTTTGCAAAAATAAAGCATTCGCACATGTCATTCACACGTACCTATTTTTAATGTGAGGAAGATGGTAGCGCATTGTTTATTGCTGTGTATTTCAGCAGCCCGCAGCCGGCTCTCTGCGCTCCGGCAGGGATCGCATGCCAACTCGTTTGACCTCATTCCCAAGAACAAGTCTGCGTAAACTCTCATATCGGGTTTATGAAAACATAACTATTTTGAGACATTATAAAGCTCCAGGCCGATCAACGTATTATTTGTTTGTTTTAATGGAACGTGTGCCAAGCCAAGTGTATGCGCCATTTCGCGTCGTTACTCAATCTGATTTACTTTATGCGAGCGTGAAAGGAAAGGAATCGAGAAATAACTACTTTGCCTTCTTTGGCTTTTAAGTGCTTAAATTAATTACAGAGCCATTCGAGTTGTAAACTTCGAATGCTGCAATTTCCAGTAAGCGGTTACGATTACGTTTGTTCTCGTAACACGAGGATGTCAACATCGCTATCATTATCTGCATGTGGGGCTCTGAGACTCGGAGTGGTGTGTCACTTCAAATTGTGTGTGTTCATAAATTGAATGGTGTTCGTCCGGTGCAGCCGGTTTGGACTCGTTGGACTTACTCGGACCCACTCGACCGGTATTATGTCCACGACGTCCGCTAACTAGACTGGACACGCTGAACAAGCAGTCATTGCCTCTTATCTCGAATTAGAAAGTAACTGATACATTTTACCTTGGACGTTTTGATCGATGAAGGAGAAAATTTAATCGCTTTACAACCAGATGTCACTTCACGGCAAAATTGGAACTGTAGAAACGTCTGGTTTATTTATTGAATTAGATTAATATATTGCTATCGTGTTTAAAATATTAATGCTAGAGCCGGTTACTCTATACATGATAGATAAGCCTTGCTTTTGATTATTAACTAAGCCGATGTAATTGATTATCCCGAACAGACAAGCAACGTTCACGCCGCTCGTAAGTAACGTATGGCAACAGTAACCCTTAGTTACTCGCGCATAAAAACATACATAAGTACTCGCGTGGCGTGCTTTCCACCCCAATTTTAGAATTAGAAAAAAACTACCAAAAGCATACAAAATCAGACTTTTCTTTATGATTAAGATTTAAAAATAGCGTTGTAAATTCGAAACTCCAATAACTAGAGATGATCAAAAAGTCGCTGGGGTGTTAAACACGCCACGCGAGTAATAAGGGGTTAATAATGATTTAGGTATATTTACCGATAACTGTCAGTCACTCCCACTTCCACACGATATAACTCTGGGAACGAAGCTCAGAATATCGGGCAACGAACGCGGGGTACCCATTTCTCACGTAAAGACCAGTTGCGGAGACTGGTTAGTCTACATGCCAGCCAAGAAAGGCCTGCAGTCGGCGCCATAAAGGGGAAGACAACATATGTTTTTGTGGTCCACGAAATATGTTGCCTGACGATAGCCATGCGTGCGGTTGAAATAATGATTAGGTTTGTACTCGGCTCTGCGATTTATAAGTTTTGTAACCAATTTGTCTTGTAATGCGGCTCATTCCAGGATAGGACTTCGCAAAACGATGGCGTCTGGCGGATATTAGGTATAAACGCTGCAAACCGCACACAGGCTGATAGCTCATTTGAATACAATAAAAGGAAGTTGCTACGTGGAGCATCTTTCCGGAAAAAATACAAATTCAAAACGTGCTCTGTTTTAGCAATGAGTCTGTGTTGTGTTGTGTGTCATAGCATATAGCAAATATTTATGCAAATATTCTTTCAAATAACCGTTCCAAAATGGAAAACGGGGTGTTTTCTAATCAAATTACATCCAGCAGAACATGTGTTTTAGACTTAACACATGTTTTGCTTACTTTGAGACTAAATGATGCTGTGTGTCTTGTTAATAATTATTTCAACAACTCTTTCTCTTTGCCGCCATTAAAAACCTGTTTGCGATTAGTCTCGTCATATTCCCCTCGGTGATCAGTTGATCACCGACAATTTGTCTCGGCTCAGCATAATTCGCATCGCGCAGTTTTGTTATGATAAATTGTCTTAATCCGTCTACTACGGGCCACCTGCGCACTGTCTGGCAAAGTGGACCAGTTTTGTATAAACTTTTAGATTGCTTGGCGATTAATCCTGGGTTAACTACTAGGCTTATAATGCCGAGGATTAGGTAATGAATACCTTTATTTAACCATAATTTGAAAATTATATTGATATAGAATAGTAACTTTATGGTAGGTAGGTAAATTAACTCCTTGTGCAATTATTTGATTAGCTTTGTGTTCAAATATATCCTTGTTGGTAATAGGTAAGTATAGCCCGGAAACAATATCTGGACTTGGACCTAGACCCACAGATTTTGACAGAGTAATAATTATTTCCTCAGTAATTTCATTATCACACGAAATTTCTGTGTACATAACGTATTTTACAACAATATTGACAGGTGATTATGCTAAATAACCAGCACTGCAGGCAGGCATGCCATTAAAAGATAATGTTTTCTATTGCATAACTTACTCAAACTGGTTTCCATAAATGTCAGGCCAGTCATACGAGAATTTTATACACAGCTGTTCTGACTACATTACCATTATGGATAGCGAGTTTTTTTATGAATTGATTGCATGTCTCGTTAGTTACTGTGCCTTATTCGGTTAAATACTTAAGTGTTTATTGAAAGTTGTGGATCTAAACAAGGTGGTAAATATCGACAATAAGTAGGTTGCGGGTATATTATATTTAGGCAGGAATTTTCGGACCGAAGCTGCTAATTGTCACATTATCTTTTGGCGATCACCAGCCTAAACATCTAACTCTCATGGTTACATATAATTATACAAATGAATAGATTATGAGATGACACACACAAATCAAGATTTATTTGCTTTTTTCTGTAAATATATAAAATGAGATATGTGCTGTGAACTATAAACATTTCGTTACTGGCGCCCACACAGTAAAGAAAGTTGTTAATGAAATCAGAATCACATTATTAGCCCTGACTATAACTTCACGGGTTAGTGAACCTGCAGCTGGTTGCCAGAGGTTGACTTGATACCACCATGCGGGCCCAGCCAGTAATGAGAGGCAACCGCCGCCACCTGCCTCCACACTGACCGTGGAGTCCGATAACTCCCACCTTGCGATGTCAGTTTGCAATAATGATAAACGTGAATGCGAAGACAGGGCTAACAGGCTAACGGCTAAGGCTGATGCTAATTTTAATCATTTGATAACACCTAAAACCAAATGAAAACAAACTTGACCTGAGCTGGTTAACCTAATTTATGAATGGCACAAGCAATGAAAAATAAATGTAGAAATGCTTGTAAATATGCTTATTACAACGTTGTCGATTAAAAATGACCTGAATGACATTAGTGAGTATTTTCGGCATAAATATTTACATTTCAATAAGAACAACTTTAATACAGGCTATGCTATCTCAAATAACACAAAACCTTTATTTGCATATTTAAACGACCAGTTTTTAAGTAGAAACGATAAAAAAGAAGGTTATTTCGCATACCTTTTACCCGCTGCCGCCGCCTGAACGAAAACAGGTTACTGATACCAATTTAAAAGTTCTCGTGTCTTGTTCTCCATTCTCGTCAACCTTATACGTAAAGCTATAAATATTTAGCGATAAAAATAATTGACCTTTAGCTGTAAATTGGGGCTTATTTTTGGTAATAATGATAATTATTGAGTTTATTGTAATGAGACAGACAAATCATTAATAAATTATCTTTGATAAATCATTAACAGTGATTATAAATGGGAATTCAATAATTTGAAGATTAGCATTTCGATCCCACATTATCAGAACCATCTTTATCTCTGTTTAGTATAACATTGTAAAACTTTTTATAACTGTAACTCAATCTCTTTTATTCGTTTCAGGCACATCACCAGAACGTGAACCAGTTGAAACAAACAAAAAAGGTAAGCTTCACGCCGTGCACTCTTTAAAATCAATTTATGATACATTAATTTCATCCAATTCTTGGAACGCGCATTTGAATATCAAATATCTGAAGTGGACGTCCATAACACCAAACATGTCGAGGAGTAGGTATATTTATGTAATATAAATATGAGAGGCATAACATTTTATATAAAGAGCATAACACCTACAAAATTTCATGCTTTCTTTATTCAGACTGGCACAATACGATACGAAACATGTCCTTGATATTATACATGTTTAGCTAAGTCTCGCTTTATAAGCCAGATGTTTTAGATTGAAAGGAGCATCTGCTGTAGTCGCTTATTATTTTGTGATAGAGATATAAATATTTAAATCGTGTTTAGGAAAACTTACAAAGATAAAGGTAAATTATTTCTTTAAAATGTAGAGCACAACATGAATAAAATGTATTCAAAACAAATACGGCACTTATTAGGAATATTAAAAAGACCAAATGGAGCTTCGGAAAGTTAACAGTTGATAAAAACCGGTTTCACCTAATATGCTGAATTAAATTATTGGCTAATCAGTGTTTTAAATACGACACATTAATTTTTAAATTTAATAGCTGGGTTTGGTATGTCGTCACCTTTAAGAGATGCAAACATTATGCTGCCTATGGCTATGTTAAAAATCGAGATCAACATACAAAATTTAACATTCAAATCAGTATCTTTGTTTGTCCAGGCTTCATCTGCTTATGCATGGATATTATTTATGCTTCAGCAGACGAGTATTAAACAGCAGCAGAGGTCACAGCGGACGACAAATACATTTGGTCGTATCATTTCAAAATCTACATTTCAATGAGGCAGTCGGGTAACGGGGTCACGTCGTTTTCGATAGATGTATTTATTGCCACATGCATGACTCTTTATTAGGATCTATCATTTTGCAGCTTCTATTTTGATATTTCTATTACCAGTTGAAAGTTAATTGGTGTCTGCCGTCTAAAAATGGATTGTCGTTGTTTTATACTACAATTTACATCTTCTAACATAATGTTTCAAACAGAGTTAAGTGTTTGGTTTCGTAAGCCCGGCTCGTGTTTGTAGTGGGTTGAAATAACACGTCCCAGACTCCCTTTGCTAAAGACCACCACACACGTAACTCTGCCACCCTCTATAGCTTTATTTTCATTCTGCGCTCGCCACACCTTTTCATGATCAAACGTAATAAAGTATGCCCATAATAGTTTGGAATCATGCAATTTTATCGTTTTCGCCTTGCATTTAAGCTGACCTTTATGATTCCTAAATATTTATATAGTTTTGTTTCGGTAATGCCACGTTATATAATTTAGGTACATACTACATAGGTAAGTAAGTTCCTACATCTCTTATACACGCAGCTGTTTTGAGTTTCAAAAAAACATGCTTGTATTGGTAGATTCTAATTTGAGAACCTACTTACGCAGCTAAGCCATCTGAACATTATCAGTAAAAAATGTTTTCTGGGAATATATGAGGCAATTTTGCTTGCCAAAAATCTCAAAGTACCCAATTATATAATATAAGATGTAGGTACACGTAAGGTACCAATTCTGAGAATTCGTCTTACGATATTGATCTGCGCTATACGAGAATAATAACAGCACCCACACACTGATGTGGCGTAGCGTAGCTTATCATATCACCAAGTAGACTAACATCATAAATTAACATACTTTGGTAGGTATACATACATACATATATATTATACAATTTAATGAATATTCCGAGGCCAATACACATCGAAACCATTTGTTACCAAAACCGGCTTTTATTTTTTTATCGCTGTTATTCAACTTCATAATTTAAACGATTAAGTTTTTATAGTTTCGGATGTTGTTTGTCGTATTATTATTTAAGTACTGCAAGCGTATTAGTGCTAAATGTTAAATATAGCAAAGTTAAGGAAAAATCGTCTATATTGTATTAATAATCTTCAAAAACAACAAGGATATTTGAGTTGAGGCAGCCAACTACATCGTAAGTAAATACATAATTAGAAAGGACGGTAAACATTGCATAATAATAATAAATTATAAATAGGTACCTATGTTTTGAGAGATTATAAGAATAATTATTATGTAAACCTTCTTGTGTCTTTTATTATAACTATTACCCATATATGCAATGTTTAGAAAGGAAGGATAGTAACTAGCACAGCATTATCCTTCCTTTCTTCAAAATCAAGGCAATCATTGAATCTTGCCATTTGCGGAAGGTATAATAATAAATCACTATAATCCATCATAAGTCTAGCGGAGTTGACATTGATGAGTGTTTATTAGTGTAACAACACTGACTCTCTGGCTGGCAGACCCCACAAAAGAGTATGAAGCTGCGAACAATGCAAAGAGGTCAGACGAACGAGTCAAACCAGTATTTCTTGTAAAGTGCTCGAGACTAAGAAAGTCGCCGGTGAAAGTACGAAGACCATGCCTAATTCGCCAGTTGAATTAATAAGTTTATAACAAGCCTCGTAACAAAACCGGTTTCATCTCATAACCGTGTACGGTTGTACACGGTTATATTTTTCACATTACGATTTAAAATGGAGCAGAGAGTAATAATAAAACATAATGTATGTGAGATTTGGAAGGCCAACCTGTCCCTTTGTTGTCGGTGGTCCTTGGGACGAGGGACCATTCGGGTATTATATCGTTGAATACATTCTATCCACCACTCCCTTAAAACGGTTACTGTTATTCTTCAAATATACCTGTTTGGGTGGATTCGCCCTTGAGGTTTTTTGTGAGAATGCTCCATCGACCTTTTGTTCGTTCAGAATTCAAGAGCGATAAATCTCATCTTATCATGTCGCTCGATTTCGGCGCGTGAGGTTTCTCTTTTCTCGGCAACAGAAATAGCAAACGATCCAAAGTTGGACAAAATTGCACTTTCTATCATAGATCAAACAAAGATAAATTGACAAATTGTTAAGAATGGGTATGATGGTTTGGTTGAATTCTCTAAGGGTATGATGGTGATGGTGATGGTTATTGATCTCATACGCCATTTACACTTGACCAAGCACCATGTATAAACCTTGTATTTGGTTATATGCATTTCTCGCAAGTGGAACTGGTCCCACCTATAACTTAAATTGGTGTTCTGCTCGCTCTTTCAGAGAAAGCAACTTCGACTTCACAATGCGTATTGGCAATTATTATAAGTAGGTATTGGTAATCGTTATTGCAATGCTATGGGTGCATTAATGAGCCCGCATATTGAATGAAAGTCATCGCCCTCGGATATAATTATACCAGACAAGCGGGCATTAAGCCGATCGACCGTGGAGAGATCGCGGAAGCTAAATCCATCACATCAGTGTACTTGCACTGTAGAAAATGTCTAATCAACTATGTAATGAGTACCTATTGTACACTATGTATGTACATTCATCAAAACCGAAAATGATGCAGAAAATGTTTCAAAGATAACAGAGCTATTAAAAATATTTGCCCGCATAAAATGTCCACCAGCGAATGCGTGCCGTATTTTATTTATGGTATGTCGGTTAAACTCGGGCTTCACATACGTACCTAAGTACATATATTGTGCATAGTACACATAAGCACAGTATATCTTAAACCGGTCCTCGGCGAGCAATACGTGCAATTTTGAACGACTTTCTAAGACCCGAGTATGCGGGTCATATGGAATAGACCGACACGTTTAACAATTATAATGACATACATAAAAAACATCACACAAATTACAATGTAACAAACGACTTCAAATACATATTTGCAAACTTACACACATTTGGGGAATTTCAATTTATTATGTCTTGTTTTTGCCGCAGAAATACCTAAAGTGGCAGCTGATAATGATAACTAAAGCGTGTGTACCATTACCATGTGAAGTAGACAATTGAAACTAAAGAACAGTGTATGGTTGATATGGTATCAGACATGTGACTGAATAATGATCGTATGATAATCACTTGATGTGAGTCGAGTTGAATATTTAACGAGAAGCACAAGGGAAAACATGACATCAATACTGAAGATATAAAATTGGTCACCATCGTGCTTGTTTTATTACTTCCTTTTTCAATAAAAGTACTCATTTCACAAAATGAATGTCCCATTATTCGTTCGTTGTATTTATTTTGCAAACCATTTAATTTGTCAGCAGTTCACTTATTAATAAAAGTTCACCGGACTGTAACTAGTTATTATATTAATAATATGTAGTTGCCGGTCCAGTTTCGTAATAAGAAATCATAAATCAATGAAATTCGGTTACTTTGTTTACGGGATTGTAATAACTTGTCAATTATTATTGGGCGAAGATAATTGTTTCGGCATTTTAGGTAAGGCCAACGTTTCTCCGGCGAAATTTTGCGGCGGCGGCCGTGTTTTTGCAAGAATTGCGGATGCAGTCTTCAGTCAGATCAGGGTCTTGTTGGCTATGCCTAGTGGTCGGGAGTCAGAGCTGGGCGCGCCACCTGCGGCTCGACAACCGACTGCGACCGGTCCGACCAGTTACAAACGATCACCATTACAGTCTCTAGTGCCTTGTCGAGTTATGAAACATTATTTATCGCTGCCATGATTTTATTTTACCGCTTGCGTAATAATTGCTCTGATGGATGCAGCGCGCCCGCCCTCAAGTAATCAGACTCGCTAAACTAGACCGGCGTTTTACTTGTTTCGAAGAATACATACTTTGCGATTCAAAGACAACAAAAAAGTACTCCAGCTGAATAAATTTAATTGGATTGTCGTTAGTATCTCTGTTGCGAGGATAAAGAGGACTAAAACATTTTCAGTTCTCTCTTTTTATTAATCTGAGGATGAAAATAAAGCGGCATCTCCCGGTGTATTTTATTCATGAAATGAAAGAGAACATTAATTACGCATACAATGACAAAAATTACAAACATGATAAAATAGAAAATGTAAATGTCTGCCAGTAGGTAAATGCTTTTTTTTATCTTTTGTAGTATCGGCGTTGCATTGTATTGACTGTATAAATGACTACTCCGCACAGAAAGAGCCGATGATTCGCAAAAACGGTATTGAATGCTCAACAATACACTTTGATTGACGTGTTTTTGTGCACCAGCGATTTCGACACTCTCCGCCGATTTTCTAGATTTGCTCCCATTTTATATTTTGAAGAGAAAGTGACGAACAGTATCACGGATCTCTAGGTTTGCTATGTCAAATATTTTAGAAACTATTTCATCTAATCCAATCGATTTAATTATCCTCCAATGTGATGGCGTGACTATAAATTTTAATAATGTCAGACATAATTATGCGTTGTCTTATGTTATCATAACGCGGTATCTACATTGATTTAATTTGATACGCTGATAAAATCATAACGAGCGAAGTTGGTGTTCGTTGTTGCTACCAAACATTTTAAATCTTTGAACGCTACACGATCTGCGCTGCTCAGTGTAGGCAGCTACTTTCTCCTAACGGGACTTACCTCACCCCTCTGCCCCTACCCAGGCGCCGCAGATTACGATTACGACATTTGAATTTTATTAACCGCAGAATTATAAACATTACCTACACGTTTCGAAATAACGCTCTCAATACATTATTGACCGTTAAACTCGATCGAAATCGGACCTAATTTGCATTTCGCTCATATTACTTTAACCGTTAAAAGAGTTGTGAAATGAATTTCTACTTTTGTATTTACGCATTTCGTTACTCGTATTACCGGTTTTTGTTTTTTCTGACGACGACGCCTTGAGGATTATGTAGTTATTCTGTGGTTCAGGCTAGTCTGTTTTTTGTACGGAGTACTACAAAGGTTAACAACAATCATGCTCCATTGTTGGCTAAGGAATGTTAAGGAACCTTTGGCCGAGTCGAGCGAGACAAGTTCTTCTCGCCCCGGGGAACTTGGAGTCAAAGGCCACAACTCACGATCTTTGCCTCCAGCTACATCGGTACTTATACTTACTGTCAGCTCAAACTCAACATTATGCTGATGATTTACTTTCTTGTTGAATACTTGAATCATACTGGCGTTGTAATGTAATATGATTCGCATGAATTGTATTCATTGGGTGTCATTCATTTTGAATGTTACCACAAAATATTCGTATTTTACCTAGTTTAAAATATTTTGGCCTTATGTCAAAACGCAGATTAAAGTACGAAATCTCGCGCTTCAACTTTGTTGAATATTTGTTATTGAGCTTGTAAATCTATCTTCATAGATCGGTCGGACTAACTCTTTCCACACCTCCCTCTTCGCGGGGAAAGTGTTTGGCGTTTGTCCAAAGAGTGCCGATCTTCCGAGAATTGCATCGATCCACAAACCTTTGAGCAAGCCCAGCGCCAACTTGTTAATTAGGTAGCTCACGTTGTATTACTCTTACATCATCAACAACGTGGTGAGCACGTCAGTTTGCAATTAGTATTGTCACCTTTGGTTGAAGAATGTATCACGTGTCTGCTAAATTAACAAATGTACGTGAAGCGATCCTACTCGCCGAGAGTTCCGTTCCAACGGACGTCACGAACATATTGATTTCCTTTCTAATAAAAACGCCATTGTCCGTTTGAAAGCTCGCAATCACAAAGCGTGAAGTAACAAAAAGCTACTGCACAAAAAGGCTGAAGCGTATCGGTGCGGTTGCGCGCAAGACTTGCATTATTCCAGTGGATGAAACGGAACGCACATGTGCGGCAGATGTTTAGGGTTCTTTTTCATATGTATTATAAGTCCTCCGCCCTCGCCCCGTGCCACCCCACTGCGCAGTCACTGACCCCATTTTGTCGATTCACCGGGTACTGTAATTTTGTTTTTGACCTGTTTCTCTGCGAGACTATTTAAACTTATTTTTAGAACAAGAGCTCGGTCTCGCCCAAGATCAATCGGTTCATTTCGTAAGTATTCGTTTGAACTTTATCATCAACTGTTTCTTTTTATGATCATTAATTTCATTGTTTCCATTTTTCATTAGGCAGTCAAGTGTAGATTAAAATTCTAAAAATGCGACGCCGCGTTGATCAGACATCTGTGTCGTCCCTTCCTTTAATCTAGGAGGGTTGATCAGCCGACCGCACCGGGCGGCAGGTTCCAAGGTTACTTACTGACGAACAGCTGGTCTTATTTTATTTTTGGATTCGTGTTATAAGTATACAAAAACAAATGAGATTGCTCTACGATTTGACACCAATAAATATCGTCTTCAAAAAATGTTTAGCCTACAGGGTTATTGGTAAGTAAAAAAATCTAAAGAATCCAAATCGCCAAGTTCAATGCTCTACTCAGCACTTAGTGGCTATCGCTTCAATAAACGCAAAATAATGACGCGCTTGAGGCAAAAATATCGAAATACTTACAAGTTCCGAGACTTTTTATTTCGTTCCTATTTTTAGGCTCGTATTGTGCAGTTTCAAACGACTTTGGACTCAGAAATGTCTGAATACATCTCATATTGTCTTGTTTTTGCAGGCGGTCGTTATTCTCAAATTATAATGTAGGTGCCGGCTTGCTTGATGGACCAAATCGTGCATTCTTGGTAAAACGTGTTTTCCGTTGCAATAAACGAATAAGAGTGTGCTCTTAGTTTCCTTATTTTATTTGATAATATTCGCATGTATTCTTATTATATTAACCAACAAATAAAAAAATCTTAGTTAGTTTATCAAGTGAACCAAATGCCACAATACAAAAAAGTCGTTTCTCTCAAAATAAAATTAGAATTAGCAAAATGTTAACTGAGAAATATGTATCAAATTCTCATTTGACATAGGCAAGAGAAATATGAACTCGGTGGTCGGAAGGTAAAATTTGTCGAAAACATTCTGCTCCCTTTCAGTCTCGCGTACTTATGACATCTATATTTAGTAAAAGTTTATATCTCTTTATTTTACGTGAATGTCTTTGGGCTCTCTGTTGGGTCGGGACCGCCTGCGCGTTTTATTTGGTTTTTCTCTCCCACGAATATAAGCATTGAACCCGGCGTGGTTGGCTCTGAAACCGGTCGCTTTATCGGTACCTACTGGAGCTGCCGTCTCGCTCGATTTCTTCCACGACACCGAGTCCGACTGAGACCCATTCATCAATTATTTATACTCCAGTTGACTTCAAAAATGGCTGTTTATGCTTAGTGTCTGCTTTTATACCATAACTGTAATGTAAATTGCCACCGGAGAGGTGTCCGGATTGACCTTCGTGTTCTCTAAACACCGATTTATTTTAAATGTTGAATACTTACCTACGTTCTTTTATTTATTAGCATTTACATAATCTTGTTTTTGTATAAATATAAAAATTTGGGACTACTTAAAATTCCGGACTTGCTTCATATCACCTACAGAGACGGTTTCTCAAACCTACTGATCTGAACAACAGAAAACATAAATCGTTTGAGCATATTATTATGGTAAGTACATAGAAAGAAAAGAAAAGAATGAAAATACATTTATTGATTCACAAGTAGGTACAGCTTGTTACTAAATAATAATAATCTATAAGTAAACAAGAACATAAAGAAATAAATAAAATTAACTACGTATGTATTATATAAAAGCAACAAGCGACTCTACAGCGAACCAATAGGTCCTGTCTCAGCATAATGTACGAGTACATAGTGATAAGCATTAATTGTTTAACATCTTAGAAGAATGTTTGTTGAACTGAGCGTAACCGTTTCTCAGTAAATCAAGAGAATGGCCTGGGAATACTACAGAGGGTTAGGTATTTCCAACAGTCGAGCCAACCAATCTCTTTTGGCACAATGTTTACAAAATCTCGAGGAATTGAATCGAGTTTGCGCTAGTATTTGTAAACATGGCGGCAGCAGGCCGTGGAAGCCGTGCGTGGCTCCTAAAATACTTCAAACAGGAATTGAACCCACGCCAACTGGTGTGCGTAGACGGCGGCTCGCTATACCCTCATAAACTTTTCACTCTATGACGACGTCTCATTTTATTCTCTTGTCTTTTAAGTCCGTTTAATTTATCATCGTGTGCGTCCGGAGGTGAGGTGGCAACGAAACGATCTGTCTGTATATTAAATTTTAATATAATTTTCGCTTCTTTTTCACAGAGGCGATATATTTAATAAATTATTGATGTTAATTGTACCTGTTTATTCTATTTCTGTACATCGAAACCGTCGTCCTCTGTGCGACTTTATTGACCTTAAATGTGCAGTGTTTATGATGTTTTAGTTATGCCGGTTCTAACGTTAATAAAATGATAAATGCATTGCTTGTTGTGATATTGGCTAGCCGAGCACTGTTCAATTTAGTTTGTCTGTAATCTATTAACCTTGTCTGTATCATCAGACTACATTCGTGGCGGTGGCATGGCATAATGATTGATTGCACAACACTGTTTGTTCAACTGTTCTATCTGTATAATATCGGTGTGCACGCACATAGAAATATAGTTTTGGTAAAACATTTCTACATCATCTATTCATATCATACGTATGTAAACATTTACATAAAATGTCTATTTGTCGAAAGTCGTAATCGAGAGACTGAATATCACCTGTACCAACTATTCGTTGTTTTGTCATGTTATCTACGTTCCACGTCGAATTTTTACCTTTATACACCTTTATACTTCACCTTCAAATGCCCTTCAAATTTTCCACCTTGACTTTGGTCGAATAAGCACACTGTATTGTGGTTATATTATAATGCAGGTAGAGCAATGGAACTATTGATGGAATTATTGTCTTTTAGTCAAATTGTTCATTGACAGATTTCAATATTTTATTTTTGCTTTGTCGTCGTGTCAAATTATATACTACGAATTATTAATTATTATCAACCTCCTCTATTCAATTCTAATGAACGATGTAAAAACTATAAGTACGCCTGGTTTGATTATACATAAGGCCTCCTGTCATTATTACAGCTGTACTTCTCAGTTTACTATTTAGTTAGACGCATTTAATCATATCTATCAGAAACAGGATGCACCTTTCGTAAGCGGTAAGTGTTGATATTGCAACACATTTTGGACTAGTTTCACTACTATTTATAAAACTTGTTGCTACTACCACCAGTACCTGTATCGATACTTCGAAAGCATGTGTGTAAACATTCATTGCTTGTCTATTTATTGCATACCGTCTCCGTTCTCAGAGTTGTTTGCACTTTTTGTAAATGAAACGCCGCGAGTGGTTCTAAAATTAATGAAAAGCATCGCTAATGCATTGTTTCTGCGCGGCGACGTGTGACCGGTTCTCGGTTCGTCACGCGTGTCGACTTCGAGGAAACCAACAGTAAAGTTGTTTCCATTGGCATTCTTCGCACGCCCGCTATCGCTCGGCGGCGCTCCGCGTTCGGCGCAATGTCAGTTTAAACTGCCGACACGACCGACTTGGCTCACCGATCTCATCTCCATTCTCTATTGTGCGCGCTTCCACCGCCTTTTTAGGGCATCGACATCGTGTTGCTATGCTATGTCAGTTCAAAAATATCTGATATTTGGCCCCAATATCGATTGCCGAATCGACCTCGATAATCACTTTCCATTATTGACTAACGATGAAAAACACTTCCAATTTCCATTTGAACGCGTCAAGGTTCCAGCATCATGCATCTGCGCCGTATCACGGGCATAATTTATTTACATATTTGATCAGCGGATGCGAGCCTATTTACGTCCGAGCAACCCGAAAGAAGGTTATTCGCGTTTACAGAACCGAGAAGCGTACACAAAGAAGAGTTAAACGAACGCTGCAGACATTAATCAACGTTGTCGGTAACCGTAGCCGTCTCTGGGGGATTATCCGTACAGATATTCTATGGGCGTAATTAATAGCTTTTGGCATAGCGTAGAGTGTCGTCGGCGGGCAGACCGTTGATGGCGGGCGGGCATAAAATAATAGTCTTCGTGACGCAGCGTTGCAGTTGCGCAATTGGACAATTTAACACACGCGATATGAAATGAACAATGTGGGTCTATAGGAAATGTTAGATAGTCATAATCGTAACTGTATCCTCAGTAATGCGGTGCACATAATGCCAACCCACGCGCGTGTAAAGCGGGCCAACGGCCTGTTGATGGTCTAGGTGTTGACTGTCGACACTACAGACTGTACACCTATATTATAGCTAGTCTAAGCAAATGAGCTGCGAGCAAGTAGACAGCAGCGACTCGATACGATAATCAATATAATAATGAAATAATTGCTTTACCATATCACTCTAAGCATGCTTTGGCAGAGCAGAGTTATGCGCTATTATAACAATCGAGTCAAGAACCTCGAACCTCGACATTTAATTAGCCATGACTTATGAACGCCCACGGCAATAGAGCTGCGAGCAAGTAGACAGCAGCGACTCGATACGATAATCAATATAATAATGAAATAATTGCTTTACCATATCACTCTAAGCATGCTTTGGCAGAGCAGAGTTATGCGCTATTATAACAATCGAGTCAAGAACCTCGAACCTCGACATTTAATTAGCCATGACTTATGAACGCCCACGGCAATAGAGCTAAGACAATGACTCTAGCCTTTTTGATTCATTAGCGGCTACCTGAGGTTATATATATGTCATAGATTTGTTTACGCTTATAGCAATAACAGTGAGAAGCAATAAATTCCATGTTTCCATAATTATATTGCGTGTTGGTTCTAAATGGTTTATTACTTCCTATTGCTTTTCATGATAATCTCTATCCTTATATGGCATTTTTAACGGTTATTTGAAATCATCGATTCGATTATCATTATTGGTTATATTTTTCACATGATTATAATATAAAATATGTGGAGCGGATCTGAATCTGGTTATCCTAGATTTTTATTCTATAAAAGCGTTTTCAATCTCCTACCTAGAATGTCAAGTCTATAATATCGAAATTGCCTGTGAACGTGAGTTCTCAGGCAATTTCGGTCAGTCAGTTCTCATTCTCAGACTTTGTCAACTAAATCTATCGGCTGATCTAGTCCGCAAATATTAAACTAGTAAGGTAGAGTAGAAGGTTATTTTAGTTACAGACATAATTAATCTAAGGTTAAGATTCTGTCTGTTGTTAATAAATTAAATAAACCGGTACTAGAGTATCTGTTCTCAAGATAACTTTGGCTTCACCTCGATTTCTTTTCCTGTTATTGATCGCTACATTTGCATGCATAAGTGATACAACCAGTTTATCCGACGTTTTCCTCTAGTTGTTTGTCGAATTTATTAATTTAAACAAGAATTTTGATGTGTGTTTATTCATTTATCGGAAATATTTAAGTCTTGCGAAAGGGTGATGTAATCGATCGATACTTTAGCATACGTAATAATAATGGTTTATTTTGTAGGTATCCTTCAAACCTTATTAAATTATTAACCATTAAATTATGGGTATTTGTGGTACAGGAAAATATTCAATTGTGTTCTGAATATGCCTACCCACTGAAAATTAGGTCATAGGTTAATTCTATACCCACCTTCTACCTATATTGTTTATTATCTTGCAAAAGTAAGAATGAACATTTTATAAGGTATCGTAGGTATGCTATATCAGTCCTGTTCTATGCGATAGTAATCAAAATTCATCAAGAGCACTTGTTCGAGGTCATAGCAAGCAGTAGGAATTCAATTGGTTTGGTTACTTGTTCACTCTATTGGATATCTGTTGTACCGCACAATTTGCATGTTAATGTTATCAAGGCTTTTTGTCCAATTTCAAAGAATCCTGATGACTATTATAAGAGAAAAATAGTAAAGACATTAAAAATAGATCCGAATAATAAATTACTCAGTAATATAGTTAGAATGCCGACGCTAAAATAACAAAACTACAAATATTTATACAGTCTTACGTAATATCTACGTTACGACGAACGGTTGTTTACAAAGTATGTCAATAATCAAAATGGAAGAGCCAATTCTTATCAAT
This sequence comes from Eupithecia dodoneata, assembly GCA_947044415.1. Taxonomy (NCBI): domain Eukaryota; kingdom Metazoa; phylum Arthropoda; class Insecta; order Lepidoptera; family Geometridae; genus Eupithecia; species Eupithecia dodoneata. The sequence goes on from OX345665.1 coordinate 8,852,454, forward strand.
AAAAATAGCACACGTAACAGTTCACAGAAAATTTCACTTATAGCTGCCGATGTGGAGATTATGGAGGTCGAGAAAGTATAGGCCGAGAGTCGTCCACTGAATAACAAAACATAAGTTTGTAGTTGATAGTTGCGCAACGAATTGACTATGGGCGATTATAGAGTTTGGTGTGCGTCGTACGTCACGCGGAGTGATTGCGTGAGGAACAGAACGACAATTTAACTAAGACCTTTCACTCGCATATCCGCAACAAGCAAATCAGACAGATCTATGACCGTCGGGGTTCTCTAATAGCTGGACACGTCGAGGTTATTAGACAACAAAATTGACGAATAAAAGCGCAAACAATGATGCCATTGAAGCGTGAAAACGAAACTATCACGATCTTAGTTGCGCTACTATGTTCACTAAAGGTATGCCATTCTGCTACCTTACTCGCTCACTGGCCTACATAACTTGTAGATTTTCGGCTCGATAGCGCTGGCCTTGCCATTTAAACTGTTGGCATTTACATTTAATATATCGAATTAAACAGTGCAATTTATTCGATGCAATGCAACCGGTTTACATGCAATTTGATTCAGCAGTTGTTAATCGCGATCGTTAGTCCACGCGAAGTGAATGAGTCATTGTCGTCGGACACATGCTCCTCATATTAATTGCATCAAGTCCACTGTTCACTGCATCAACGGTGTCATATGCAATTGCTGAAGTGATGTCATGTTCGCATATTTATTCAGAAGCAGTTCCAATTTCAAATACTTATAGCTAGCAATATAGTTGGTGAATAAACGCTGACACGGGTCGGACTGTGTACAGCAGATCCAAATATGACAGGATGAATGTAGGTCGGGTGACTAGATAATGAACGTTTCAACGTGAAGCCGAAAACGTGATCATAATTCGTATATTTACGTCAGTGAATCTGAAAGCTTTGTAATTTCAACATTAATTAGGTAAATTAAACACGATGTATGTATAATAAATGCATAGTTTTCTTATATATCACACTGCAAAAGAAAAGAACTATGTCTTGTTAGCTTTTCTAATGAATAAAGGGACGATCCGGAAACAGAAAATTGCTCGCGCAAAATAATAAAACCTTGCCATCCAAATATCTAGCTCGTATCTTGATAAGTTTTTCCTTTTATACTTTTTTGAATAAAGTAGGGTGAGGATGAGGACGGAGGGTCGCCTGAGGGCTTTGTGTTCACGTGCCGCGAGAGAAGGGTTGACGTACCGTTCCCGTTCTGCGCCCTACCTACCTACCTTTTTATTTAGAACGAGCCTACTGCGTATTTAATCTCGTTTTAATTGGAATTTTGATTCTATACATATATTTGGACATGATGGACAATCATGTCCAAATATTTGTATAGATAGACAACAGAGCTGTAGCATCATAGCAGTAAATTGATACGCTCTACGTTGCGTCATCGGCGGCGTTAATTGTGATATCATAAATCAAGGCGATTTGGAATTATTATTATTTTATATCTCGGGATAAAAGTTCTTTGGAGGGATGCGATGCGTCAATTTAAAAGGAATCAGATGTTTAAAGCAAGTTGGTATTATTCGTTGTTGAATGGAATCAGCTGCTTGAAGGGTGCCCAGCCCAAACCTCGTAAAGGGAATGAAATGAGGGATGTTTTGTCGGCCTGTACAATTATGTTTATGTAACAGACGTCGGTCGTTGCCATGACGATCGCCCGGGAACGGAAGCTGACTCCACTGAGCAATGATTAAATATTGATCATATTATGAGAAGGTTATATTGAGAGAACGGAAATTACATAACTGTTGAGGCATAATATCGGCAGCGTTGAATTGCGTCTAATCTTATAGCGGCTTAGGCTTATTAAGAATGTCAATCAGCTTGGTGTCTCGTTATTTAGGAAAGCTTGATCTTCAATTATTGATCTATCTTGAGTAAAAGTACCTACCTACTTCTTTCTACTCTAAAGCTACAGAAAACAGACAACAACTTCTTAAGACTATTAACAACCATCATAAATAAAATAACTGATCAAAGTTCGCCCCGGATGTCGCGTCACCTTGTGTTGCTCGATTCGTTCCGCCACACGACAACGTAAACAGACTGAGTGGGTGTTGGGTGGTATTCGCTTCTCCCACGTTCACCCTACAATCCCCTATTTTATAAGGCTTCAATCGCTACATTTTCCTCTTGTTGCCCTCGCAGTTCAATAATCTTTCAGTAGAATTTGACAATTAATTTCTTTTTTGATGGAATCCCTTTTCAATTTCACGAGAACATGCTTATAATTTTTGTTATTATACTCTGTAAATTTTCCACGGAACAACCAAGAAAAATGATTCGATGTTTTATATTTACCTCTGAATTACCTACTTCTATTTTCAGTTTGCCCTTTCTAAGTCTAGACTAGTAAATGCTCGTATTAATTCAAACTCAAACTACTTTCTTATATTAAATAAAAGTATTTAGACTTTACTTCTACCAGCTTGGCGAATATCCAATTACAGCATTTTTTGTTTATGGAGCAAGGTAGTTTTACTCTTTGGTTTATGTGTTTCTGATAAAAGAGCAGATTGAATGGTCGGCCTCTGTTACCTCTCTTTAGCAGTTATATGAAAGTTTAGTGCCATGTTTCTATTTTAATAGAATTCTAGTAGAAATCTTAACGCATTCACTGCCCAGCCTCCTGCTGACTGCCACCCTACAGGGGCGCCGAGAGACTGATGGGGGATGTGCGCGTTTTGGCCCTAATTTTATTGAACTTCAATCCGAAGACTCCTGGGCCATATTGTGTTCAAAAATTCCAAAAAGTTGTTTGTTAGCTCCTTTTATTTCTATAAAACTGTTCAAAGTCTACAATAGGCTTAGTCCTAAATATAAAAGTTAACGTTCCTGCGAAATGACTTCTTCGTTTATTATTCCCGCAGACGGATCATGTATTATGCACGTTTCGTTTATCAGATAACGGTCATCGTATCGAAGGATCGTTTGGCGTGCTTCCAACTTTCAACTTACCGGTAGCTAGTATTGCAGTTCCTTCGAGGAAAACCTTTGATAACATGCTGCCGGTAATGGGCGAGGGCTTAATGCCTGCTTTGAATAATCCCCGGGGTAGTGGGTCCTCCCCCTTAGTTACCTACACGTTACAATGAGGGCGGATTAGGTTACGGTGATGTACGATCTTTTGGTTTTACAACGATAGATGTTAACTCTGATAACGATAGTTTAGCTTTTAAAGAAATAACATTCAATATGTATTATGTCATCACGTAATATATTTTGTATAAGTATTGTCAATAGCGTCCTTGGCTTGGCTTGGCTTCTTAAATATGCTTAGTTTGTTTATTTATCACATGCAGGTTATTGTTGTTGGTAGCGCTACTTCAATTTCAAATATTATGCAAAAAAAAGCAAGGAAACGAATTGATTTGTAAAGTGAAATGTGTGCAAAGAATGCGTGTTGCCAACAATGGAGTCATTGTGCTATTTGATTAGTGAATTGAGGCGCAAGGGGCGTCGTGAAGGCGATCACGACTTTCCGATCTCACGCGGCAGAATTCCCAGCGCCTCGACAATTTGTTCCGACATCTACGAGTACAATATGTGCAGAAAATAATAATATTTTCCACACAAACGAGCCTTCAGTAATCGGGTACAAAAACATCGGTATCTAATCTTATCACCTGCAAATTGTAGAGTTAAGAGATAGTGACCCTGGTGATAATGAGATAGACAGGAATTTTGCTGTTGAGCTATTCATGCCTCATTTAAGTCTTGAACAATCGGTGATATCATTCTTATTTAGTTTTGCACCTACATGAGTATCTTCATTGTTTTGTTCGACCAGTGAGTAACTTTGGAATAAAAACGTTTAGCTAGTTATTCACATACATAATTCAGTAAGGTATTTCAATTACTAGCATTTAATTATATTTAGATTAGGTACTTTTGTTTTTGAGTGTTGTGTTTGTGAGCAAGGGCTGGATCGCGTTTTTAAAAAAAATATGTAGCTGCTAAATGTCATGAGCAAGTTTACAATGTTACATCATACGCCACGTTAGGCATTGGCATGTTAACTATCACGTTTATTCGATAATCAGTCGTAAAAAACTCGACGCGATGACACCTAACAATGGGTCGTTTCGTTGGGCTTACAGGAAGTGCGGCTGGCGTTCGCAGCTGTCTTGTTGCGACAACACACCTTCCATGTTCGACATACCATTTGTCGTTAGATACTTCCTTGATGTGACTATTTACGTCTTTTACATCAGTGTCAAATGTATTAATTGAGAGCACAGTCATTTGCATTGCTTAATGTTTTGCCTACTATCGATTATTGTTCACGTCATTTTTCAGAGATATGACCTTGAACTGTTTTGATTTATAATCTCGCTCATTGAAATTGATTATTATTGTTCCTGTGCATGATACGACCACGCTGTGAGTGAACTCATTCTAATGCATAACAATCAATCCCATCATCTATTCAAAGCCTTTGTGTTGTGATCCATCTTTGTAATCAAGATGGCATTGTTTGCACCACGCACTACAGCTCTGAGATTTTCATTGTCTGTCGTTTCTATACCCTCTACTTTCTCGGCTTCAATTTGTGTCAAATGCCCGAGGAAATTGTAAGGAATTATCTTTAACCGCTTAACATAGTTAACAGTTTAATTATAACTTCCTTTGTAGGCGAGCATAGTTGCATTCTCGAGTGCTCAAGCAGCGTAATAATTCGTAGTTCATGGTTACGCATTCGCTTACATTATGCAGGTTGGCGTGTGGAGGTTGGCGGAGTTCGTTGCGGTTGTGGGTTAGACGGACGGGCGCTATTTCATTTTGCATTATTATTATGAGTCAACGCGCGGTAGACTTTCATCCGTAATAAGTATTCTGCCTAAGGGGCGAGCTCGTTCCGACCCGCTTATTCACCATACTCGCAAGTATAGTCAAGAAACTTGTGTTTTGTTTACGAGCCTAAAACAACATCGACTTATTAACATGGTATATTTAGTTCGCGCACATAAGAAAAACATATCGCTCTATACGCTCTTGTCAAAAGGTAATGTTTGTGAAACTTTTCTCTTATAACGATGAGTTGCTTGTTTCGACTTCGAGAAAGAACTTTTGATTACGATTACACGGTACAATGGGCGTGCGTGAGAGTTACCGCCTCGTATCGTATTGTACCAGTGGATTTATTATGTATTACTCCGCCGTATGCTCTAGTTACTCTACCGGTAACAATAGAAACGAATAATGATCATTCTGTTTTAATTGCACACTGCGTGCCGAAGCCAATACTGCTCGCAATAGGTACTTATCGTGTCATGATCGTTACCCGCGCCTATTGAAGCGCAGCGGAAGCGATAAAAATGAACTAAGTACCTAGTTAGATATTTTCAAATCAGGCTTTATTTAGTTTGGAGGTAATATGGTAGAGTAGTGGGATACATCATAAGGTCGTATTAATATTCACGATGCGGCGCACCCGGGGCGAGCAGGCTCCACAAAATGGCGGCTGGTGGCGGGCAAGTCGTGACCGCCAGGAATCCACGCGCTTGCTCCGATCCGAACCCTCATCAATTATGCATGAATGCGGCCGATCGCCGATGTTTACTCTCCATGAGACAACAATTTATTGCGCCTTGCGGTTTTTGAAATTCGATCAGCAATCGAAGTCTCGCCAACTCGTTGAAATGACGAAATGCTTACGATTTACGTTTGCCTGGCAGACGTTTCATGCGTAAATAAATCGTTCATAATGATCATATGTACCAACATCCGTGACAGATATTCTCCGGAGTGTGGCTAGATTCCAGAAAGATGAAGAGACTTGGTATGCCAGAAGATTCTAGAATCTAATCACATTCCTACCTACGCAACATTGAACATATTCTGCCTGTGATGAACATATTCTAATGAATTAGCGTTCTCATTGTTTGTCTGGTCCTAATAACCAATGATTCATGGTTATTGCACGAACGGCCGTTGAATTAATCGACTCGTAATAACTGCGTCTCCTTACTCTACTCGCCCGCAGCTGTGTAAGCTATCGATAACAAGCTGAATATTCTCATTGTTCTCGTTGAGCGGAACGGGTCACGTCACGACACCGGTGGTACTTAGGAACCTAACATGTTCATTAATATAGTACAAACTATAGAAAGGAATTTTACTGTTGTAAGTTGTGAATTCTCCCACGCAACCTGAGTCATGCAGTCCGGAAATCGAGATATAACTCTCGTAGATAGCTACGAGAGTAAATAACACGCCTCGGCTTAACCATATTTGTTCGGGGAATGTCTCGTCGTAATTCGAATAGCTGGAAAGGAATGATATCGCAATGTTTTCAGATATAGTAGAGCTTATTGAAAGTTTTCCAATGAAATTATTAGTTTTTCTTTGTTGATAGATTTATAATATTATTCTCATGCATGACACAGATCATTAAGTATAAGTAGATAAATTCAAAACTCACATAACGTGTTTTTCTATTTCCATTGTATGACTATGCTCATTACTATATACTTGTTTACTTTTAACCGTGTCAAGCTCAGTTTTTGTTTGATCTACCAGCACAATGATAAAGTTATTCATATCTTTTGTCATATACGTTATACATGTGTTGTGCAAAGACGGGCGGATAACAGAATTATTATCAGCCGCTGCAACCAGGTTATCGGCTGCCGTGTTTGTATTCCTCTTATCAGTAGGTATACTCCCCCCCTTACCTCTCACAATGCCACTTATCTAACCTATCTTTACATGCACGCCGTGCTTGTATGATACAACGACTATTTTTAGGAGATTAACTGAAGTCGTGAGTTTGCTTTCCTTCGTCTTATCAGATACGTGATTGTTTCCATATATGCGACCGTTCTTATCTTTATGATATTCATTAAATACCCACTTATCACTTTTATTTGGAACGAACATAAGAAGTCCGTTTAAAAACCAGTTTTATATTGCAGGCGCTCAAGTTGAAATATTGGTTTTTTATCGCGTTTGTAAGCTATTGAACATTCGCATGTAGACGCTAACTCGATTAGCACAAGGCCAACGCAAGGTATGCGACCTCTTTGCTTGTTTTTTGCTTTCGCAAAAACAGCGTAAACTGGTTTTACCTAACAAATTACTTGTGTGTATCCGCCTGCTAGAATGATGGAGCTTGGAGTATTGTATATAAATAAACTAATATAGATGCAAATACCATTAACTTATGTAAGGCTTTGGCTGATAGTAAACTGTACAAAGTAATATACCTTACCTTTAATAAAAACATCAACAACAAAAGGTATACCTACCCATATGGTTTTTACAAGTATGATCTTGATTAGATAAAAACATAATTAGTTGGGTTTAAAAGCAGGTAGAAGTCTATGAGACGCGCGGCGGCGGCGCGGGCCGAGCGCTCAGATTAGACGGGCCTTATTTTTTCAAAACAGCTAATAATTTAGCCTGTTTCTTTGAATTACTTTTACATAATGAAGTATGCCATAATTCTTTCCTATATACTACAAATACAGCGTGGATTTTATTGATTTATAATGCAGCTGACCTGAGATATTTATAAAACTGACCGCAGAATCAATCCTTTGTCACGGAATAGTTGGCTCGTTGCCAAATTGTAATAGGTAGGTACTCTTAGTAAATTGGTCAACGATCGCTATAAGAAGGAAATTGTTTTGGCGTGTTCTAATTCTAACATACATTTCAGTATATGCATAACAGTAAACATTTTATATTTTCTTGTAAACTAGTTTACATGTTATTGTTTGCCTTGATATCTGGAAATAGCAGATACAACCAATAATGGCTACAAGACAAGTTACAACCAAAAGATCATCTTGTAAGTCTTCGACCTTCGTACTGACTTTACAGATCTCCTTATTTTGGTTCTCCATTGTTTTATTTGTATTTTTTCTATTTAGTATTGTATCGTTAGGTATTTTATTACTTCCTGTTGTTTTTTAATGAATAAGCATTTTTATGTCTGTTCGTATTGCAATGCAATGGTGTCAAAGGCCTCCATCAAAATATCAAAGTGCTTTAATTCCTTTAGACCTAACAGGACTCTTGGACACGTCACAAAATTAAAGTTACTTATGTTAAAGTAGGAAATAAAGTGTTGACTTTGATTTTTTTATCTTTTTAAGGCAAAGTAAAGAAGCGCACAAGAAACCTTTACCTTGTTAGGTTGTTACTTGTTAGTATCTGTTTCATGAGTCTGATAGTTTCCATGCACTATGCGGTGAATATGGAGTGGCGACAGACGGGTGCTGCATCATCGTGAGGTCAGGTGCGTTCTGTGCGAGGGGGGCTCTCCCCAATTCCGCACCCCTCCCCTCCCTCAGTCCTCACACCCGCTCCACCGTTCACTTGTTGCTACGTTGCCGTCGCGTCGCGAGACTGCCGTCGTCGAAGCCCCGCGCCCCGTCTCCTGCACACCATTTCCCTCCCCGCGTTTCAGTCAGTTCTTTGTACGCTACAGAGGCCTTCGCACGTCTGTGCGTGGCGTTCGCAACCATTTTTGACATAGTCGTGAGCGTACATAGCTAGCTTGTGTGTGTGTGCAGGTGAACGCTTGACTGCTTCGATTTCCTGACCGCATTCAAGGACAACCGTTGGTGGATTTTAAGGATTTCCCACTTTCTTTTGAAGAGGATCTGGTGAATTTGTGGATTGTGATTGTGACTTCGACTTGTTATTGTATTACGGAAGAATATTGTGTCATTGATCTGAAAGTGAATGGCAATTTACTGACGAAGTTATAAAGCTGAAGAAGATTTTAACAGTCAAGTGTAACTCATTTCATAAAACGTAAGTAATCGGAGCTTTTATTTTATTTTGAGACTAGAAGACGTTAAATTAAACTTCCTTCACGGATGAGAATATTGTATCTAAAATCTGAGTCTTCTTATTCTGACGCAAGCCATTAAGATTTTTTTTATTTTACCTACTTTTCTTCATCATCATCATCATCATCGTTTGTTAGTCCTCTACTGGATATAGGCCCTCTAATGAGCGCCGTAGCCTACTTTTCATGACTTTGCCTTATTATATGCGTTATTTATAGGTTGAAGAATAGACTGATACATCTATGTATGTATATAGTTCGAACAAATATTATCGTAAACTTATTTATCATTAAACGTTATAAAAATAATAAATTATTTAAGTAGGTCATTTATATTAAGCAATATGTTTGCTCCTTTCAACTTATGAAAAAAAATCATGCCCATAAACAGCTTAACAACTAGCTCATTAAATCCATCAAGGCTCACCAGTTCATGTTCGCGATTAACACACGTCACGCATTAGCAATGAGATAGCGCTAGAAAACTGTGTTAATTGGCTTGTCTGCATCACCTACCCACATTGTATGTTAGATAATCACATACCTAACCACATAATAGCATTAGAACAGGGCATAGCCGTAGGTATAAATAGCTATAAAAAGGTTTATTGCGTTTTATAGTTACCAGTCGTGTTCACGTTGACCTTTTGTGTCGCTGGTTATCGCTAACTGCTATCAATAGTTCACTATTGGCGTAAACAGCTATAAACTTATCGAATAGCTCATGTTTATCGCAATAATATTCATTGTACTTTCAAATGACCCGTCTCGGTTGCCCTAAATTTATCGATAACGTTATTTGCATGTGCGGTTGTAAATAGGTAGTTAGCTACTTTATGTAGGTATATTTATTTCCTGTTTAATAAATTCTTGGCTTATCTGCAATAATAAGCCATTGAAATTTATTGGACTTACGAATACGAGGTCGTTGTTTTTATCTGTTTTCATATCCTTGACTTGTCTTGAATGAATGGAAGGCTTAAGCCTGCCTAGCTCCAAACATCCACTGAACTCATTTATATATTATCCAACTTAGCTCTATTGTTTTCATTGTATGTAACTGATAGATCTTATATGTTTCTATTATTTGATTGTCAAATTCTTTGTTAATCAAGATGTAATTAGGTAGTAGTTACCTAAAGAAATCTAGTGGGCTTATATCCTTGAAGTTTATGTTATACTTGAACCAAGTATTGTTCTGTAATTAACCACCAAGGAATTAACATTATTAATTATTATTAACTCTCCATAACTAGATTCGATTTACATTTTACATGAGTTGAATAATAAGCCTGCCGCTCGGCAGAGTAGATCGTCCGATAAGCACAAAGTACGTGGAAGTTGTCTGAGCGTAGGATCAAGTATTCCAGCGTACAATGGAGCTTTGATTCCGGTCACGAGCTATCGGGACGCGTCGTGAGATCCCAGCTCGATACCGAGGGCTCAGTGTGCTCTTTCATTGCGCAATTTACTGCACGAACAAACTGACTCGTGATCACCGACCTATCTTCAAGGCTCTGTTGCACTTCACAGTCACGCACGACAAACCAATGCGCTTTTCGATTTGAGACTATAAATAAATATAATCAACCTTTTCGAGCTGACCTGCCCCAAAATAGCCTGTTATTAACGGCCGCATAAAAGGTCTTATCTGGGTTGACATTTCAAAAGCGGGCATGGAGGCTGAATTATATAATTTGTGAGCTTTATTTAGAAAGTGAGAATGCGGTTTGCGGTGGACTTATTCCAGTTTTGTGAGATGAGTTCTCGCATACGATGCGGACTTGCGTGATGTAATGTGCGTGGTTATAATAATAATGATCGCTTATTACATCTAGAGAAAGCTTTGTCGCTGCTAATGCCCTATTAACGGTTGTTGTCCGAGTGGAAGTGTTTCATTACACGGTCGGTAATCCGACGCGCTCTACTGCCCGTAACGAGATAGCTTTGAGTCGACAAACACGCTTGAATCACCTGTAATAAAGACTGTCGCTTCATCTCTAGCTTGTATGTCACTTTTAATATCATTTCAAGTCGGAAATTACAGACGCGCAAAAACAAGATGGATGTTAGCTACCAGTAATTTGTGGCTATCGAAATATTTGATTTAGCTTTAATGGTTTCGACCTTTTGACCCACTCTGTTTACGAAATCGATGCGATGAGTGGCTTCTTGTTCCCTATTATATTTAACCTTTTCGTATTACCGCTAATTAATTATGTAGGTACTATGAAAATGACGTTGGTCGGTCGCTAGGTAGGAATTGTGGTTTGCTTATTCTTGGAAAACCTACTTTGTTAACTAATGGCAAAGCAAACGGTATTGCGCTCAAATGAATAATTCAAAACCACGCTTCCTTTTGCATACCTGCTTGCGGTTAAAAATCTGCAAATTTATGGGTTTACGTACAGTTTACGTGACACGGTGTTAAAACTCATTCCACCGATGACATCACAAGGGTTGAATACTTGATTAAAGTTTTTCGGTTTGTGTCAACATTTTGCTATTTTTAGTAACTGGTATATTAACTGATAAAAAAAGATTTTTTTTCCCTACAGAAGTAGCCATAAATGTTCTAGTTTTTGTTGCGTCGACTTCTGTCGGCGGGCCCAGCCGCCCTTCATGAATAATTCAAGTTGTCGTGGTCAGGATTTACAGCCGCCGCTTTCCTCGTGTGTCGGCCGTCTGAACTGTGCCTTTCAACTTCTATGTCTAATGAAAACCTCTCTCAGCGGCCCCACGCCTGCGTTTGTCTTGTCAATCACCCGTCGCGTCGCGTCGGCAGAATGCGAGGTTGCCGCACTTCCCCCTCGAGTTATTTGTTGTCCCATTGTCCCCCTTCGTTGGTCACTGTCTCATTGTTTCACAACTTTTGTTTACATTTAGTTCGTTTGTTTGTAAAGTGGCAGGTTTGTTTTCTCCGCTTCTTGTATTCTTTTAACATTGCTAACAGCTGTGGCCTGTCGTATTTCTCGTTATCGAATATTGTTTGTTCAACAATCTATCGTTTCGTTTTGTAAGCAATAAGTAACGCTATCGCAGCCAATTGTAGTTTTGCAATTGTTACGTTTTTATCTGGTGACACGCCGACCGAAGCACATTAGCTACTTATTGCTTTGTTTGTGAATATTGCTCGATAAGGTTTTGTTTAGGTTTGCGTTATTTTCTGCTGACAAGTTGTTGTTACATTAAATATACTGACCAGTCTTGTGCTATTTGAAAAGATTAGTCACTACAATTCCGGTTCAGTTCATTTGCGGTATTTTTTTATTGTTGACTACATAGTTTCTGTCTAGTTTCTTCCCGCAGTTTAGCACGCGTTGGTTGTATGGAAACGGTATGATTTATGGGATAAAAAGTTTAAGTGTGATTATCGGTATCCAAAACAAGTAACGAATGCCTATCTCGCGCGGCATTCTATCGCTCAGATTTTGCCGGTTCCCCTTGTGTGAGTAATATGCACTAAAAATGGCGGTTTCCTCCGCTAACGTATCGCAATAACGTACCCAGCTATTATCATACCATTATTCGGACGAGATGATATCTCGCAGCTCACGCACTACTTGAATAATGACCAGCTGTATACACACAATCGCCACTCGCGCCGCTGTTTATATTAAATAATTATTTGTTATTATTCAGATGAGGATCCTCGTTAACTGGGCTCTCATTAAAATTCCATTGTTGCTCGCTCGACACGCAGACTTGCCTTGTGTAGGTGTTGTATCGTGTCGAATTAACTGAAAGTCTTCTGCCAACTTTATAAATTAATTGCCTTAACATATTTAACGGTTACGATGTGATATTACGTGTTTTTATCTTTTGTTTCAGCTGAGACACATTTAAAATTAATAATGTTATCTCAAACAATGACATTTATCTCTTAGCTGGTACAGTCTGCGTCGAGCCATATCAATTAATTACACTAGGTTATCTCCTATCTTAATTAAACTCATTTTCCTTAACGGGATTGGATGATACTTCTATCAATATAATACAACATATCCTGGAGTGATTGCTCATTAAATTTCTAAAAATGAAATCATCGCGCATTGCGTTTTTGTCACATTGCCCTCGTTCTGGTGGTGCGCCAAATGGCCAGCTGTCAAACGTTCGCTGGCGCAGAGAGTCTTGGCCCGCGGCCAGCCACCATTCACGTATTTCCCTGCGGAGCCGGCTTGCCGACGTATTGCTCCACCCACACGGCCATATCTTCTCACGGGAACCTTCCTGTTCCGGTCCGAACGATAACATTAAAATAGCCAACATTGTTAACCTAAATACGCCCGTGATAACAGCATATTGCCTCACCTCCTTCCTTCCCTCCCACTGATGGATATGAGACAAATGAATTAACCTCAAGGTCAATCGTATAAAACTTGTTGCTTATTTGGCGAAGTGATCGATTGTTTACGAACACAATAACAGTTACTCAGAATTAATTTGTTTTGCCTAGATTGGGAGGTCGTGTTTCTGAAACTGGCCTGGGTACACATAATCACGTTTATTTTTAAATTATAGGGATTCAAAATAATCATAAGCACCTTGCCAAGTGAAATTAAATTGTTTGAATAATGCCGAGGTCGAATCGACCGCATACGACAGATTTTTGCTCGTGTAGGCGGACGCAGTGTGAATGAGCTTATCCTGGCTTCAACCCAAACGTGCCGTCGCGACTGACTGAGCACTGACGTCAGCTATTTGAAAATGCAGCTGACAATTTTCTGCTAACAGCCGTTATTCATTTCATGTGCACTTGATTGACATCGTGTTTACTTTTATAGGTTGTTTTATATCTATGGTTGATCGATAGCGTCTAGTCTTGATTTCCTTGATTGTTTTTCAAAAACAGATAATAAACAGCTGTTCTCTCTTGTTACAGGTGCCACAGAAAGTGTATCCGCGAGTGGTGATGTTGCTAAAGTCAGTGACGAAAACAAGTGCGTGAAAAAGGAGTGCGTGAGCACAGCCGAGGAGGCTGTTGAGAGTGCTAGTGAAGTGCGCGGTGCAGTGAGCGTTACGGGCGCGGATGGTGTGGCCAGCGCCGTGGCCTCCGAGGAGGACGACTGTGTGATAGTGAGCTCGCGAGATGCGGACGATAGGTCCGATTCAGGTGTGAGCGGAGTGCGGTCGGGCGGGTCCGCGAGCTCGACGGAGGAGCGCGAGTGGCGCGGTATGGCGCACGGGTACGGAGGCGGGCCGCCGCCGCCCTTGCTGCATCTGCCGCCGCCGCCGCCGGCGCTCTACCCCGGCGAGCTGTGGAAGCAGCGCTACCAGCCGCAGCTCCACACGCCGCTGCAGCATGCCATTGCGGACGACTACCTCGCCGCAGCGCAATTTGACAGAGAGAGACATGAAAGACTGCTACGGTTAGTTATTTCTTTTTTATTACGTTGATATTGCTATTGAAAGATTATGTTTTAAGAGTACTTTCCGAAAATGAGCCTCTTCAACGTCTTGATATAGGTAGTTAGTTTATTAAATTAAAATTTAACATACAAAGGCACATTCAAACTATTGAGTAGATGATTCAGTTAGAATGAATGTATCTACGATAACCAGGTAGGTCAGGTTTACGGTTCTGTTATTCATAATCATAATTAACGTTTGTCTTTCGATAGGACCCGAATTGCTTTGATTAAACTTGATCTTTGAAATACCAAAGCCAAAAGGAACAAATCGGGCGAGCTTTCGAACCCGAATCTCTTCTTCTTCTCTACTTTGTATTGTATATTTATACCTTTGTTATGTAAATGTAAATGGTCCCTGTATTGTAAATCTACATATAAGTTTTCCCACGAGAGATTAATTCCTATTTCGCATTTTTGTTGATAATTGTTTTTCCAATGTCATTGAACTGACCTTGATCACTTGGTAGATTAGATGCGAACTGAACTGTGCGACGGTACGCGATCATCTCTTCAATTATTGAATGCTGATGAGGGAAAAAGAACTCGTCATTATTATTCTCTGTCCCGAGATATCCAAAATATTATTCAAATATTCTTAATAGTTGAATCATCCGCTTTTATGCTAGATTCGATTTATTATTTTTATTGTTTGCTCTACTCTACATATTCGCAATCGAGTTAAAATGCTTTTTCGTTACAGTTACATGACCGTTTACAATAGAACAACTAGGCAACGCTTTGTCCTATTTATGCTATAACTGGGTTAATAAAGTTACCATAGCTATGAATCATATTTCTAGGCCTCTGTGTTAAAAATTGATGCCTAGGTATTATCTTTGCACGTGTTAATAATTATGTTCTTCGAAACGTCAACCAAATGAAGTCGCCATAAAATGTGCTAAAAATAATGCAAACATCTGTGTAGGTACTTAATATATGCATAACCCCAATGTCCGTTTACTTATTAACACATGTCGTGTCGTGTCGTTTATCGTGAATTTGTGACTCACAACACAATCATGTGTGGAAGGCAGATGGTTAGCCTGTTTCCAAGTCTCGAGTCTCTATATTCATATAAAAAGCAATTGCCACTTTAGCACGTACGTTATGTGTAATTTTATGACTCGCATCCGCCACTTATTCTTAACACAGATACTCTGGTTTTATTTAGGTCGATTCGATTCACTACATTCTTACATATTCCTGAGGCTCAAAGCGACCCACAGGCGTTTCGAAATTACATTATCTGGACGCTTTTAAATATTATTCGCTTTGCTCTCTCCAACTCGGATTTGATAGAGTTGGTGTACTTATGAAAGGATTGCGGTTTGTCTGAACTTCAGACTCTGAAGGCAGGTATTTTCCCCCAATTAGATCTCAAACTCATTATAGTTTGAGATTAAAAACGGATTACTCGTATTAAATTCTGTTTCTTCATTGGCCTTGATTTATAGATTTTTCCAGATATTATATATTTTTTGGACAAATATATTACCTGAACAAAATACGCAATAATGAATATTGCTTAGTTTGTAATAGGTACTCGTAATTGTATGTACTTAGTACGTACTTAACTTACCTACTACAAGTGTGTCAAATAATGTCAATTGCGTCATTGCATTTCTGACTTATCTAACTTGTGGTTTTACGTCCTCTAATGTCTGTAATGTTTTTTCCAATGGTCTTAGTAACCTAAGTTATCTTGGTTTTCCCTGATAGGTACCTAACTACTTACCCGGAGAATCTCTTATTTTTCAATAAAATATATAAGGCACTTAGATCTGTCCTTACGCTACGTGAACGTCAACCAACATAAACTTAATTTCGGCAGACAGATGGAACAATATTTGTTAGTCTTGTCCTGAAAATTATTGTTTCAGTCCCAAAAGGTTCTCGTGTTCTTAAACATCTTTCTAAGAATGTCCTTTAATTCTATGTACCTGGGTAAATTTTGGTCATCATTAGGTATAATGTTAACAATTTCCTTACGTCTGGGATAATTGTTCAGTTCTTATTTGAATTGTTAGCTAATACAGTACGTCAATACCACATGATTGACTGAACAATGAATGGTACAGGTTTGCCCTATGTGTAGTAGGTATAGGTACCTCCCAATGATATGACATTTAATTTACTGACGCAGTGTGCTGCCACTGCGTCGTTGCCTTGTGCTGATCGCAGATTGTCTGTGGCCAGGGCAAGCCTAAAGAAGTGCCGCCGGGGCGGCTTCTCTAAGGGGCAGATCAACGACAAGACCATCGCCACTTGGCAGGCGCGTTGAAAGTCTGACCACGGAGCCGTGACCTGTTTACGTTCTTCCTAGAAGTGGGAAAGCGCATAAGAGCGCACTGCGTGAAACCCACTCATGAGGTATCGCAGCTCCTGACGGGCCACGCACGGGTGTTTTAGAAAGCGTCTGAGTGAATGAGACTGAGCCTGAGACGATACAGCGGCGTATAGTTGCGGGGAACAGGAAGAAACTAGAGACCATATAGGTACTCTGAGACCGTTTTAATTATTCGGGTGGTAATTACTAATTACGCACAGACCAGCCCGGCAATGAAGGCCGTGATGTGATCTGGCATTATTTAGACGGGGCAGAGTGTTCGGGACAAAGTGTGTAGGATTTGTAGTCTTGCTTGATTACCCGAGTGGCTAATTTCTCATAGGTTCGGTATGTACCTATAACCGCAAGGTTGGCAGGACCATGAGAATGGGAATTATTATATTGCGTTGCATTGCGACGTCGTCACAGCGCTAGATTTGGATGCACTGCATTCTACTCCGAATGCTGCTAGTATCAATAAGTGATCAATTTGCATATCTACATACTCGTATCTATCTAAATGATGTACCCGCGGCTTATCTCGCCTAAAATTCGAAAAGAATTGTTTCTTTGCACGTTACCCTATTTTTTACCCAAAATAATATGCTTCGTGCTCACCTACCCATTCAATTACAATAAATATTAGATAGGTATTTATTTATATTAGCTAATAGTACTTGCGTTGATAAATGTGTTAACTAAATAATGTTTGACCTTCATCTCTACAATAAGACGTGTGAAATCGATGGTCTATTTAAAGGTAAACTTATCTATAATAGCTATTAAAAAACCAGTTATTTATCTCTGCAGAAGAATGTCGCAATGTTTTTGTTGAGTGAGATATGAAATACCTAATTCACTTATACCTAGGTAATAAAATAATAAACATAGCTTGAAAGTCTTGAAACAAAATGCTTCCAACATGTATGAGAGATATATTACTTAACTAACCCGCCCCGACTTCGCACGGCTCATAAAGCAGTTTAATAAGTAGGTAGGTCCTACGTCCTACGTCGAAAAACATATTTTTAAGAGGAATTATTATGAGAATGAATTATGTTCGTATCTACATAAACTAAATTATTTTTCAACAAATTAGCTCGCTTATTGAGGCGACGAACGCCAGCGAAAGAAGAATCTCCCAGAAACTCCCAGTCTGCATGATTTTAACGATCTCTTAAACAAACATCGTCAAGGTATTTTGTTTTTATTTTGTTTACCCATGAGGAAAACTGATAGTAGGTATACAAACAACTCGTATACCTAATCATAGTAATTTTTAAGCCAATTTATTTACACAAACACCGCGCAACCCCTAAGTCGCGCCAGCCTGGCCTGGGAGCCTTATGGTCCGGGAGACAGTGACAGATTTATTGGCAAAACTTTGTAATATGCATTAGGGATTAATATTATAAATACTCGGAAATCAGAATTCTGGAATATGCTAATTTGAATTTCTGATTTGAACCTTATTCCATGGGAGTAATGTCGTTATCGCTGCCACTGCCCATCCCACCAATGGAATCGCAGCTGACGGTCACGAGTATTCATAATATGAATCCAATGCATTTTAGGAATTTTCGCTCGAGAGGAAATAATTGACCATTATTCTGTGCTCATGATCATGAATCACGCACCGTCAAGCATCGGTACATAAAAATTGCTTACGAAGCTACGATTAAGTAATTACGGTAGAAAATATTTATTTGCGTTTTTAAATAAAAATACAAACAAACAAAGCAGTGGAAGCAATCGTTTATGTTATAAAATATAGGCAGCGTACGATTACCTACTAAACTTAACAACAAGTCAACAACAGCTATCTACGGGATAAGTGGAGCTACCTTGCTATTTAAAACATAACGTAACGCGCGTTATCAGCTTTATTACGGTCGCTAATTTTAGCGCGGATAACGCGTGTTAAGATTATTATTATTTATTATTCGCGTTAAAATGCGTCTTAACATGCGTTAATCGCGCTAAAATGACCGTAATAACGCCGATAACGCAAGTACGTTATATGTTAAATAACGTGGTAGCCAAAGATTTCTTTATGATAACTCCATTTGACTTGACTTCTTTGATCAGTTCCGTTCGTTCAATTTGATGATGGTATCATGAAACGGAGGCGTACTTGCAATAGATCAATGTCAGCTATTGCATATGTCACTGTCAAAGTCAACATCTCTCTGCACCCCATTCTACCATCCAATCCCGAGCAAGTATTTTTCTAGCAGCTAGGCTACTGGCTGGCTAGCAAAGCAAATTTCGTTCGGTCGTGCTCGCTCGGTTGTCCAACGTCGGTCGCCTCGCCTAGGTCAGTCGGACATTTTGTTTTTCTTGTGGATGTGTTGGTTGTGATATTTCCGGGATAACAAAACATAGAAACAAACTTTCAGCTGTGAAATTAAATTGACTTGTTTATAAACCAAACCAAGATAATTTGTGTTATGTTATCAGAATGTATGTACTAGGAAACTGATTGAAACACTTCAATGAACTTGCGAGTAACAATAACCTCTGCTCCGCGCTGTTTTTTTCTTACGGCATGTTGAGCCGTTGAGCCCCGGTCGTGCGATTGACGCGGCATCATATAGGTAAGCATTATAACATTATTATGTTGGTGCCATTCACCTCTGTCTGAATGAACTTATCTGGGCCCCCTCGTTGTTACGGATGTCGTTGACCCCATAGTTCGATCAAATATCTGTCACACAATACAAATCAAGATGGGAAATACCTATTTTGCGCACCCTCGCATCGCGTCCTCTCCTCAACGCGACCACGCTAGACGGGCTGATCGATTTATGTCATACTAGCCTCTAAGTAACGCGTTCTTTCAGGTTGAAATATGCACAATTTGAGCTCAACCCAATGTCAGTAGTTTTAGTACGAGTTTATAAAAATGTTGCTTATCTTGGGGCTAGATAATGCTGCCTGATTTGTCCAGCATTATTTATATATTCATCTAAACACTTTAGTGTATCTGATCATAAATTCGTATCTTGGCCAGTAATTGGTTCATGCCGGGCTGAAATTTTGCATACAGCTAATTCTAGGCCTGAAATAAAACAAAGGCTAAGTTTTATATTCCATAAACCAGTTCCCATGGAATAGAAATAACCTTGAAACCAAAATAACTTCCTCAACACATTTCTATAGAAATAATGCATGCAAAGCTTTACTAATAACTAGTCACATGACACACAACAAACAATACATCTTTCTCACTGTTTTTCATTAACTTGCAAAACTGGCTACCTAGTAGGTACCTAAATACTGTAACCTAAGTACATTACCTACTTTATTTCGCAAGCTAAGCTGTCTTGGTGGCAAATGTTGATCATATAACAAAGTACAAAGGTTTTTGTACATCTTGCATAATCATACTGTGTGTTCCGTGTACAATAACTGCCAAGTCAGTTCAATACCGTGGAACCTGAGTGATCCTGCTACATACCAGTCAGTCCATATTCAAATTGTGTCTTGTTAACATCTATTATTTTGTAATTATTTCATGTTTTTTATTTGATAATTATTTAATGTTCCATCTATATAATTATTCAATAATTTGAGTTTTAGTTACTGTTAATAAAACTGTAGGTATAATAATTTCAATACTTAATTCATAGGCAAAACTATTTGTGAGGTAAATTGTGAGTAGAAAACATTGCTTTGTTAGATATTTATTCCCATTCAATTTCCTTGTTATATGTCATGCTATAAATATTGTTGTACATTTAATGCTATTATTAGTGTTATTAGTGTTATTATTCTTTGATCCAGGAAAACTGATTGATAACTCTTCAATTTTGAGATTTCTTTTAAAATGTTGAAATGACCTTGACCCACATAAACACATACCAAGCACTTAAACATTTTTAAGAAAACTTTGTTTTTGTAATATAGTTTTGATGTTCCAAAAGCAGATGGAATGTTTTCTTGTTTGAATTTGAACATAAGCTGTACCTTGGTCTATAGGTTCCTACTCTGATTTGGAGTCAAAGATATTTTATGTCAACAAAGACATTTATGAATGACTTAACAAAACCTACATTATCAGAAAACAACAAGGTGTTATAGTTTACCAAAAACTAAAAAGTAAAACTCAAACTTCAACAGCACATAATCTCACATGTACAATGAAAAAGTTTTATATTGAAATTGGGATTTGAATAAAAAATCAATTAAATGATAACTGAAAGCTTTTCGAACCAAAAATGAACTTATTTACTTTTCTTGGGTCACCTCGCCCAAAGTAGTGAAATATTTTCGGGTCTTGTAAAATCTTTGTATACCAAAAATATTTCAGGTTTTTGAATCAAAGTATAGCCTTGTTGTATTGTGAACATGACCACCATATAAACTTTCATTGGTTTTCTCCCTCTCATTCAGTTTTAAACATTAATCTAAACATTCTCTCCTTTTATTGCAGAGATCGGAGAGAACAGGAACAACGGGAGTTGCTGGAGAAACAGCAAAAGGAAAGAAAAGAGAGAGAACGAATAGAACAGGAAAGAGAAAGGGAGAGGGAGAGAGAACGCGAGAGGGAGAAACACGAGAGAGAAGTAAAAGAGAGGAGGGAACAAGATGCCGCATCGAAATTAGTCTCGAGGCATTTTGAAGAATCTCTGAGGCTGGCCAACCAAAAGGTTAATAACTTAATTGTAGGTTATTTTATTACTTTTTTATATGTCTGTTAATAACACTTCATCTATTCATCCAACCATCATTAACCCATTACTATAATGAGCTCTTTAACAGTGAAATCCCATAATAGGCATTGTCTTGGATTATTCTCAATTTCATCAAAATAATCTCTATCTTCTCCAAATCAGATATCTTAGTATTTTTTCAACCTGGATCTTTTGTGTTAGGTAACTGATTTAAAAGTATAATTTTGTCTGAGCAGTGTTTGTATAATGTCATTGTCATGATGACAAGAGACATGCTCATGCTTATAACTTGTTGTCCTGATAAGTATTTTCCCAAGAAAGTTGAAGAAATTCTAATGGAGGTTTCTTTGTTGCAGCGAGAGCGAAGTACGTCGTGGTCACTCCTCCACAGCCTCGGTCCATCGCGGGGCGCAGCCGGCGAGCACGAGCGCATGCGCGCGGCCAACGAGCGCGCGTACTACAGCCCCCCTGCGCACCCGCACCCCGCCCCCCGGCCCCCCGTCTCCGCCGCCGACTACATGGCCCCGCACGCGCGACCCTCCCTCCCCGCCAAGCCTGACAAGGCAGCCTCCCATCCCTCCCTACCTAAGGGCGAACCTAACTTCGCCCCCTACAACTACCCCTACCGTTCCTACGACAAAATGAAGGACCCGCACCTCCCCGCGCCTCCCCCTCTAGTCCCCGAGAAGAACTCTGTGATCGTCAAACACGACGCAAAGCAGATCCACCTCGAGCAGAAGCACCCTTATCCAAGCAAGGGACGCGAGCCGCACTACCTCTCCGCGCGACCCTACCGCGCACCCCCCTCCCCCCACGCGCACCACGCGCCACACCCGCTGCTGCCGGGCGGCGCGCACGCCGCGCAGCACGCCGCCGCCATGGCGCAGGCGCAGGACAAGAGCCGGCGCCTCTACCAGCCACAACCGCAGCGCTCGCCCGCCGCCTACTACGCGCACGCGCACCCTGCGCTCGCCAAGCCCAAGGTGTCCAGCCCCGCGCCGCAGCACATCTACGGCAAGCCGAGCGGTGTCACGTGCGCGCCACCCGCGCAGATGCACTACGCGGTCGCCATCGACGCGCTCGTCTGCGCGCCCAAGGCGGAGTTGCCGCCCGTGCCCTACCCGCCGCCCTCCGCCTACAGTCCCTCCCCACGCGCGCGACCCCCGCCCCCCGCGCACTCGCGCACCCCCGAGCCACGTGCTTCACCCCGCGCCGCACCTACGCCAGAGCACGCGCCTTGCCAGACGCAGCCGCTTGATCTCGGCGTAGCGCGTGACGACCGCGAGGAGCGCCTGTCTCCGCGCCGCCGCCCCGCCACCATGCCGGACCCCGACGCGGAAGCGAAGCGCCGCCGGCTAGAGGAACCGCCGCCCCCGGAGCCACTCATAGCGGCAGCGGCAGGCGCGGGCCGAGCGCCGCACGGCTCCGAGCCTGCCCCACAGGCCCCCGGGCCCCTCTGCGACGTGCGCGTGCCCTCTGCTGACGGTAGCATCGAGGCCCCCGAGCGCGCAGCGGGCGCGTCCCCTGCGCCGCACCGGACACCGACCGCCAGCCCAGCGCCCGCTACTCCCGTCCCCCCGCTGCCCGCCTCACCCCCGACGGCGGCACCACCCCCCGCACCGACGCCCCCTGCGCCTCCCGCGACTCCCCCGGTTGCGGAGCAGAGCACTCCGGACAAGGCCGCTGGCTCACCACTCGGCGCCTCGGCCCCGGTGAGACATCTCGGCAAGAAGGCGTGGCTGCAACGGCACGAGACGGCACCCATCGGCGAGGGTGACTGCTCAGGTGGCGGCGGAACGTGCATCACGTTGCCGATGGCCATCTCGCGCGCCTCCGAGCCGGACGATTCGGGCTCCAACATCGTGGTGCCGGTCGCCGCCAAGTCTCTACAGCGCGGCGCCCGCAAGCCGCCCAAACCTCGCAAGCCGAAGGCGACCAACGGAGTGGTCGAGGACGCGGAAGAAGACAGCTCGAGCTCAGAGCGCGACGCCGCGCCGCCAAAAAGAAAGCCTCCGAAAGCGAAGCGGAAAAAGGGCGCCGTGCCGAGGAAGGCCGGTGAGGAAAGCAAGAGAAAGAAAGCTTCCGAGAGCGGTAGCGAGAGCGATAAGGAATCTGATGATAAGGACTCTGAATCCGGCGGCAGTGGTAGCGGCAGCGGCAGCACCTCAGGACGGAGAGGACAGAGCAGCCGCGCGCGGGGGCGACGTGCGGGCCGCGGCGGCGGGGGTCGCGGGGGGAGAAGACGAGACGAGCCCCCCGCTAAGAAGTCAGGCCCCTCCGCCCCTCCAAAGAACACCACAGAGTCGTTTCTCCAGAACGGACCGTGCTTCGAGGTGGCTCCCCGCCTCGCCAAGTGCCGAGAATGCAGGTGGTCGCCCGCGCAGCGAGACAAGCCAAATATCTTCTGCCGATTCTACGCTTTCCGAAGACTGAAATATGCCAAGAACAGGCAACTAGCTATAGCAGGATTCTCGGATCCATATAAAGATGCTGAAGAGGTGAGTTTCATTACCTTGTTTTCACTATCATTGCTATTCTATAGGTCAATCCCCTTTACAACATACCAATTACTGGCTGTCCGTGTGGTAGCCCCGCCATTTTCCTGTCGTGGAAAAAGCTGTGTAAATGTTTGTCAAATGTTTTCCTGACGTCAAGGAAAACATGTTTCATAAAATAAACCTCTACCCCTGCAAATGAAACAATAATTACAATAATATATTCCTTTGTCGTAGGAGGATAAGAAGTTATGGCTGTCCTCATCGGCGGGCGCGGCCGAGCTAGACATCGAAATGAGTTGCTTCCTACTCAGGGAGATTGGAGACCAGTTCTGTGAACTGCTACAACAAGAGAAACAGGCTGAATCACACCATTTGAATGAAGGTATACCATTTAGTCTGTTCAAAGCACAATATTCAATATTTTTTTGCATACATGTGTAAACTTTAAATTTTTCAGTCCACAATCATTATTAAGATCCTTTACAGTGTAAAGGGTCTTAAAATTGTTGAAATCCAACATGAACCCTGCAACTTGCAAGGGCACAGCAATATCACAATTATACTTGTTTTTATATAGCCGTTGTTGGCAATTCACATCTAGATGTCATAGTCTAAATAAATAACTGTATCCAAACATATCTCCAGGAGATATACATATAACAAAAGAAACAAACAATGAGTACAACAGTATCAATATCATTGTTGATCTTATTCTATTTACTGACACAGTATAAAGTATAAAGTAGTATCATTATTGCTTTTGCTTTGCTCCTGATTTACATGGAATTAAAGAAGCTGAGTTTCACTTATCTTATCTGGTTCACTTATTCAAATGTCAGTCCAATCTATTCAATTTGGTAGTTGACTAACTTTATTGTTATGATTAATTTATCTACTGTTATTTAAAATAGGTCTATTGTTATTTCTAACCAATAGCTATTAACAAACTACCTAGTTTATTGTTATTTTATTGTTTCTAATCCACAATTTGTATTGTCAAGCAGATAAGACGATAGCATGGAAGCGCGTGGTGCAAGGCGTTCGTGAAATTTGCGACATTTGCGAAACGACGCTCTTCAACTTTCACTGGACCTGCGGGAAATGCGGCTTCGTCGTATGCTTAGATTGTTATAAGGTAAGATATTGTGATATTGTGTTAAACCGTTCAACCCGACCGTACAAAGCAAAGAAGGGAAATGTATTATAATCATGTGGACTCATGTGATACCTGGATGAAATAAAGCCCTGTCCTCAGGGATTATGTAACTATGTATCTCGTGAAATAATTTACATTACAACAAAACAAACTCGAAATACTTCAGTCACCAGTGAATAAAAATCATCTCAAGTATCCCTATTGTACATAATTAGTTTAATTTGTTTCTTGTATTATTTGTTCTTGTGTGCCTTTTTGTTATAATTTATGTTGTTTTTAAGGGGGGCTTGGTCAAATAATTGAACAAAACCCAAATAAATGACTGTCCGCGGATTGCACAGGTTTTTTTTATGGAAATATTAAAGGCAATTTCATGCCATGGATTCTAGAAGTAACATACATCCAAATGTCTAACTAAACATCCATCCAAAGTGTGATTATTAAGGTAGAACGAAAAAATACTTTAGTGACTAAAATTGCTGCAGTTTCAAGGTAACAGCATTGTTTTGCAAAAGTTTGAAACAGTTATTTTGTGTAGCATATATAAGAGTTCATTTACCCTCGTCAGTTGACCTAGTGATGTAATTTTAATTACAAAGGGTTCTAAGAACCATGCTGTCATAGCGTGTCTCGTTTCAGGTCAGAAGGTTAAATGTGGCCACATTATGCATTCTACTGTGAATCTTTTTTTGAACTAAACAATTGAACATTTGTCTATAATTTTTTGTATACTTACGTTGTTTTTGTTTTTGTTACAGTCAAGAACATCTGGTGAATCGGGTAATGCGACGACTGAAACGAATAACACCAGCACCACCGCCAACGCTAACGCCGAACGTGATTCATTTGGGTAAGCTTCCAACTGCTTACTTATTAACTAGATTTCTAATATAATTCACGACTGCGTCTCCCACACATATTGCCTCTTAGGGCGCGTTCCCACAGTGTGGTGACGATAGAATGTCGTGCAGTTTAAAGCATCATGGTCTGTATATTTGTATGAAGGTGTTCATTATATTCTTAGTTAGTCGTGGACGACACGATTAACTGTCGTCAACGACTCTTTTGAACAGTAAAATGTTGTCTTGATCCAATGGGAACAGCTAGGCTAGAAACTATAGTCGTTAACACTAAATAAAAGCGACGACACAAATACGACAAACAGTCGTTTCGTTATAAGGAAAAGCTAGGTAGTCGTCTAACGATAATTTACGGTTACAACATAGTGGGAACGCCTTATTCATCCTCGCTATCGTGGCTTTCCAACATAATCAAGTTCTAACTACTGCTGCCAGAATAGGACCAATATTTTAAATCAAATCCACTTACGATGTCTTCCTCCATGCATAATGCAGTTAATAAATTACTATTCTATCGTAATCATATAAATTGGGGTTACAAATATACTGTTAGTCATTGAACCACGATTATTATGTGGTCAAACAGTAGTAATTAGTCGAGTCATTAAGGCCAACAACAAAGCAAAGCCAATTTGTGGAACAGTTACGAGTCATTGACTTATGTAGGTACTTACGTAAAACATGCTCAATTTGCAAAGAATCGAAAACCGTTGATGTATGAACTTTGAACCAATATTATAACATCTATCGATAGCTAAGAACATTCTCAATCAAAGCTAAACCAAAATAAATTCATCCTCATAATTTTCGTCTACTACTTCGGTACTACAAATAAATGTCTGAAATAAGTTTTTAATTTAACCCTATGTTTATTCCACAGTTGGCTAACCTGCACATCAGGTGGCGCCCACCCTGCCAGACGGCTCCTCCTAACTCAAATCGCAGCGGGTGGATCGCTTAGCTCAGCCAGCCAGCGCGCGCACGCGTTACGCGCAGCCTTTGGCTTGCCCTCGTGCGCTTGTGGGGACGCCACACAAGCCCCCGCGGCTACTAAGACTGCCGCGAGGGCGCTACTGCAGCAGGCATTACAGAAGGTAACACCAACAACCATATAGATAAATAAATATTGCTTGACAATCCACACAGCAACATCTAGCGCCCAATGTAGTCGAAAAGACGCATAGACAACCCAACCGTGACCGTTCGCCATGATTCAGTGTGTCTTGGACTGAAAGCTAAGAGAAACATCCTCCAATATTAGCAGCTAAGAAAAACTTTTACGGAACCTAGTGTACCTCAGCAACTCACATTATATTCTTATTTGTTGTATCATATTCTAATGCATTGTTCTAAATTGTTACAGAACATCAAAAAGGATGAGAAAGAAGAGCTATCAACCAACGGATCCTCGCCGGTCAAGTCTGAAAACGGCAAGTCCGGCAGTCCTCTAGTCAGCTGGCTTTCGGACCTGCCCATAAAAACTGACCTCAAAACAGACAAATCTGACACTAGTTCATCGGATTCAGAAGAAGGCGGCAACTTCTCAACGCTAAGAGAATTACTTATCCGACCCGCACCAGAAGGTGGTGATACGCAACCTAAGAAGAAACAAAAGAAAAGCAAAAGCGATATTGATGTAGCTATCTCGCGTGTGATTGGCGACAAGAAGAAGGATGACGAGGATGATGATGTGAAACCGTTTGGGATCGCGAATGTGGTGAAACGGTATGAGGAAGAAGAAAGAGCTTCAGTTAGAATAATGACATTGACGGAGTCGAAGTTATTTTACCCTGATGTGCCGCACGGGTGGCTGTGCGATGGGAAGCTGCTGCATCTAACTGAGCCTACGCATCCTGGGAATTACATGGCTTTCCAGGTAAATATCATGTTTATTTAGAATTAGCTCTCTACTACTGTGTTTAATTTAGTTTTATTTAATTATATAGGTAAATTTTTTACAAATGGTAAAATTAAACATAATCCATAGTTATATTCTGGGAAGAAAAAAAACATTTAAGATAGCCTCTTACTGTATCTGCATTTAGAAACAACCTTTACAGTCACATGTTATTTTCTCCATTGCTAATGCAAATCTTGTTTTATTTCTTTAGGATCAATGGAAGAGAGGACAACCAGTCCTGGTATCTGACATATCAAACCTGCTCGACAAGGATCTGTGGAGCCCCGAAAGCTTCTCCCGGGACTTCGGAGACACGCGGGTCGACCTCGTAAACTGCGCGTCCGGACTGGTGGTCCCCAACCAACCTGCCAGGAAGTTCTGGGACGGGTTCGAACTAGCTGGGAAACGATTGAGAGATGACCGTGGCGCGCCCATGGTGCTCAAATTGAAAGACTGGCCGCCCGGTGAAGATTTTGCTGAGCTGCTGCCCGGGAGATTTGATGATTTAATGCGTGCATTACCGCTTCACGAGTATACCGCGCGCAGCGGGCGGTTAAACCTCGCCGCGCGTCTGCCCGAGTGCTTTGTGCGTCCAGACCTGGGACCGAAGATGTATACCGCTTACGGCGGCGCAGGCGGCACGACAAACTTGCATCTCGATGTTAGCGATGCAGTCAATGTGATGGTCCACGCCAGCGCCCCCAATGACGCACAAGACCGAGCGCGGGAGGCAGCGAGAGCCGCCGAGGAGGCCGGCGTCGATGTCCTATCCCGAAGGCGCGCGCGGCAAAAACCCGCAGCGGCGCTCTGGCATATCTATGCGGCGCGCGACGCCGACAAAATCCGCGATTTCCTCGTTCGCGCTGAGATCGAGCGAGGCGCGCGGCCGCGGGCGAACCACGACCCCGTGCACGATCAAACGTGGTACCTAGATGCGACGCTTCGCGAACGCCTGTACAGCGAGTACGGCGTCGAAGGCTACGCTATCCTGCAGTGCCCGGGCGACGCTGTGTTCGTGCCTGCCGGCGCGCCGCACCAGGTCCGCAACCTACTCGACTGCATCAAAGTCGCGGAGGACTTTGTTTCCCCTGAGAACGTGTCCCGCTGCTTCGAGCTGGCGCAGCAGTTCAGACGGCTGTCTCGCTCGCACTCGAACAAGGAGGACAAGCTGCAGATAAAGAACATCGTGTATCACGCGGTGAAGGACTCGCTTTGCTGCCTTGAGGAGGCGCTCGCGAAGCCCGAGGCTGGCGAATGAGCGCCGCTTGTAGCCGGTCGACGGCTGCAGCTAGTCGCCTCCACCCCCTTTGATCTCAACCTCGAACGTAACGTTAGAGTTCCGCATTTAAACGTAAGATTGGGAGCGAGTATGAACGCGCTGTGCGCCGTTTCGTGTGTAGATGCCATGTGAGTCGACGTCCGATTGTGTCCGGCCCGCGCGGCCCAAGTATGTGCAATGTAAATTAGTCTGAATATGGTGATATCGTTATGAGATGTGGATGTTTTATGTTCCTTAATCGAAATACATGGCTTAATTGTAGCTATAGTTGTATGTATTGTGTAAATTTTTAATTCATAGTAAGAGGTGTATACTTTTAAGTTATTGTATTGAAGTATTCGCTCGAAGCATTGTACATTTAACACAGCGTAAGTTTATCCTATTTCTAGATTTCTCAATTTGGTTAGTATGTTACAAAATAGTTAAAGCAAAAAAAAAGTGACAATTTCATGTTGTCCTCATTGCTGTATTAGCAAGTTTTTTTGTACTGTGTATATTATGTATGGTTATAACTTGGAATAAAAAAGATGTTTATATTAAATGTGGTAGTGGCTTTTATTTTACAACATAATACCAGTAGGTTAATCAGATTTATTAAGATACACTTAACTGTGAAACACGCATTTTGTTTTTATACGTTATATTAGAAGCCAATGAACAAAGACTTGTGTATGAGGGATTCACTTGAACATAGGTAGAGTGCATCGAACTTAAATCAACCAGCCAGAGAAAAATGAAGGAATAAAGAGAGAAGCAGGCTTAAATTGTAACTCCAAGAGTGTTGCAATGTGTCCGCATAGACATTAGAAATGAAAAACAAATTAAGGTCAAAGACATCCATGGTTAGTTGGTATGTTATGTTCAGAAGCACCTGGCTGTCTTGGAAAGTCAAAAAGTTCGTTCAAAGTATTTTTTTAGGAGTTTGGTCCAGTGAATAGAATAGAAGGTTAGCCTAGTTTAGCCAACGGGCTTCCATGGTGTGCCCAGATTCAAATAAAGTACTTGGAGCCCTGCTGAAAGACTCAAGCTGAGGCAGGTTTTCCATCACTGCCAGATTACCTTGCAGTCGACTGAATCTTTGGTTACTTTCATCTAAGTTTAATCTAGAAATATTGAAATCAGATTTGCAAGATACATAAAACGCCCTCTATTATATTTAAAGTAAGACTATTGTTTTAGCTACTCGACGCTAGATGGCAATCATCAAATTAACAACAGTGTCATCTAGGAGGCTCGTTTAGTACTATGTAGGTATTCCACTTTACATAATATGTAGTGTTACTGCTAGTCACCACTAGAGTGCGTTAAATATTTGGTTTAGTTTTACTGCTACTCGCCACTAGAGTGCTGTTCTCCAGAACAAGGTAAAAGCTAAGTAAAATGGTAAAAATAAGTCGTGCATGATTTCGATATAGGTAATTTGACTGTTTTAAAAAACTGAGAATCCCTTAATTTTACAGTGTTTTTACATTTTGAAGGACCATTACTAATCCCTACAGAATAAAAAAATATGGGACCACCTCAGAATCATTTTTTATCTATAGAATATCGACATATTTTTTAGAATCGGTTCTTAAATTGATAGTAATCGACGAACGTACATAAAAAAATAATACATAGATCCAACCTAGATACATTAAAGCCGAACATAGAACCACCTCCTTTTTCGAAGCCGTTTAAAAATACTTCATTGCTTGTACTAAGAAACTAAACCACAACAACGCTTAATTTGTAGCGTATATATTTTTTAACTGAGAAGGGGAAATTCTGCGGACAAATCACACTAATGCTATGAATGCGAAAGTTTGGATGTTTGCTAGTTTTTCACGCTAAGACTACTGAACGTATCAGGCTGAGAAATTTCAGCTAGTGTTTTGAAGTCTGGAATCAAGCATAAACTATTTTTTATTCCTTAGAACAGTTCCCAAAGGATAGAAATCAACTTTAATTATTTCCATAGACACATATCGTGCGAAGCCGCGAGCAGAAACTCACATCTCAGCCTAGTGGAACGAAATTTTAAGTACGCATCAGTTGAGCCTTCCTCATACTTTGACGTATCAAATCCACTGTCAAGATTTCGAGCTGGGTTCTCGGAAATAAAGTAGATAGTAATACATACAGGTGCTTTAGGTTTTGTCAATAATATGTATTAAAGGCACTTTTGACTGAGTCTCCAAGATAGCATTAATTAGTTAGGTAGATATTTAAAAACCTATCTTTTTGATCTCTAGAACAGAAACTGCCTACCTAATCGTTTGAGTTCTATCGGCCTACAATGATTTATACAGGTCTCTGATATCGGTAGAGTGTAGAAAAGTAGGCATCTAACATTATATGCCTACCAAATAGATATAAATGTCCGTTGTGGAATCCTAAAAACAGGTCCATACAAAATAACAATACAAAGAGTTTCCAATGGGGGCATTCCTCTAAGCGCACCCAAATGAAGCGCACCTAGGCGAAGCGCACCAAAGTACTTCCACATAGCGCACCCGTTTAGGTGCGCTTCATTCAGCCTGTATAAATATTAAGTTTTTATTCCTCGAAGCGCACCAATGAAAAAGTTGGGTCTAGTGATGGGATAGTAAAATGTGTCAATATCACTGATGAAACGTAATTCAGTAACATTTGAGTAATGTGAATATTTTATTATATTTTATTCGGAAAACAGACAGTATTTTAAAACTAGATAAAGAAATAAATTAAATAAACTATATACCAATTATGTGCTTTCGCATGTTGAGACTAATTACTTACAAGAAAAACAGAAATTGAATTACTACCTACTTATGTAAAAAAAAAGAGAACAATTAAATACGAGCTATGGTCAGATAAATTTTCTACCTATGGCGAAATCCATAAGACGAATAATCATGTGGAATCTCATTACACAGAACTGGGCAAATTTATGAACAAGAATAAACTGATCAATTTAGTCAAGCTTTTGGGATATTTTGAAAATAACTGCAACAACTTTTCTGCTATTCGCATAAAAATGCCAACATCTCAAAAGCAAAAAAAAGCCAAAAAGAGGAATTCATTAATTAATGCAATATTACAAGAATACAAAAATGGCCAAATATCTCTCGGGCATTGCCTAGAGAAACTCCAATTTTAATAAGACCGGAAGTTTAAAATGTTACTACAACATTATCTAGTTTTCATTAAAAAAACGTAGTTTTTTTGTTTTTATACTAATCGATACTATAAAAAGTAAACTATCATTAACAATGGAACTGATGTGATTATTTAAATTTAAGTACAACTAGACTAAGGGATATAAGCAACGTGAGACTGATGTTCTGAATTTTTGTATGTTCCATTGAACGATATTTACAGGTCGTTTCAAAAGTTATGTTTGTATTTTACAGGTATCTACATAATATTATTACTTTAAGCACCTGTAGAAAACAAACAATACGGTTAAATTTTATAATTGGATGATCATTTTCATTTGATTACTAATATAGGACTGATTGTTAAAAACTTAATAAAAATATTTATTGTTAGGATTAAAAACCTAAAGTAACGCGATTTAGTAAACAAAGTTACTTAAATAAGAGTGTAATAATAAAACAAGAACTCAAAATGAAACATTTGTGATTTTAGAAATATAAGTAGGTGTAAGTAGATAAATTATATAAAGTATATAAGTAATATAAATATGTACACCTAATAAAAATCTGATTGTGAAATCATAAATCTAATACCTACTATATTTAAGTGTTAAGTGTGTTCTAGTTTTCTGTAAGACTGATTTTCTAAAATGTAATAAACGATATCTTCAGATACTCGTATTGTATTTTATGCTGATGTGTATCCAATCATCCAAATAAAAATAAACATTTTGAATTATAATTATATTACTTTTAATTACCTAAATCCTAATTATATTTATTTATTTTAGAATTTTATGCAAACTTACAGATAGGTACACAAAACATAATTTACTATCAGAAATATACATGCTGGGTACATGTCAGCTGAAAGCCAATTATACATTTTCACTATAGGTTACTAATTAGATGAAAACAACCCCATCACTAGACCCAACTTTTTCATTGGTGCGCTTCGAGGAATAAAAACTTAATATTTATACAGGCTGAATGAAGCGCACCTAAACGGGTGCGCTATGTGGAAGTACTTGGGTGCGCTTCGCCTAGGTGCGCTTCATTTGGGTGCGCTTAGAGGAATGCCCCTTCCAATGAACCTATTTGCCTGCATACAAATTGACCCTAGATTACGGGGTCATTTTATCAATGTATGCTCTACATTGCGGGATTTTTGCAAACGATTGCTGTGTAACGCTGATAAAAAGCAAGCAATCTTTATAAAACAGCCATGTAGAGTTCGGATTAACCGAGCCTATATCTGCCCCCTCTCCGGTGGCTATAAAGAGATTCAGGTACTGTACGTGGTCAGTCGATATCTGTTTGCCTTCGTGTACAGTTGTGAAAATGAAGTCAGCCGCTGTTATTGTTTTCGGTAAGTTTTCCATTTCATGGAACATTCTGGCATATTACATTTACCAACATCCATCCATTTAAAAGACTTTGCTACCAACGCTGATGATTTATCCAAGCCAAGCTGGCCAATATTTGGGCTTGGAATACCTGTTATTGAGTTTTTGATAGGTGGACGATTAAGTTGGGAGTCATTATCAATACATTTATCATAACATTGGAAAAAGTTATAGTTTTGTTTACCTAGTAGGGATGTAAGGTAGAAAATAGTGTCATAAATTCAAATTCCTTTATTTCTTCAGGCTTACAAAATAAGCACTTAGACAAATCAAATTTTATACTTTAAATTATTATCTAAAGAAAATACACTCACACTACTTTTTACCTAACCTAACCTACTGACAATGGTGTCAAAAGTTTACCAACATAGTATTTAGACTGGGTATGTACCTATCTTAGACCCTTACATCTACATACCTTTGCTTTAAATCTTTTTGGAAATGTTACCAATTGACATTGACATAGAATCTGCAGGATTTAAACCTTGCATAAAGCCATAGTCAGGAACATTACGTAATCTGTGACCTAGTGTTCTTAATGAAATTACATCCAGATTTATCTGCCGTAATAGAGTCATCCGTGAATTGAAAATTGACGTTGATCGCATAAGTGGCCCCCTTCCTGTTTCTGATGAGAGGCCAGGTTCCACATCATCACTTTATTTTATTGAGACGTGTAGCTACCTACCTATGAGTGCGAATAAAACCAGTTTGAACAAAGGACGCGGTAAATCTTTAGAGTCAATACATGACGACTTGCAGCTAGGTTGCCGGGAGGCTTGTGAATTAGTGTTTATCTACAGCGTGCTTTATTTATAACGTGCCTAAGCCGAAAAGGGGTGATTCTGTTCCAACGGGGCAACTTTTATTTACGATATTCTGAATTACGTATATAATTATGTCTATTGATTAGACTTTTTTAAATAAAAAAACGTCAAGTACGATTCAGAATCGTAATTGTTGACCTTGTTTATTGCGAATAGCGGGAAGTAGGTAGGTAGGTACCCAAAAAATAGGTTTTGGTCCCATGCGAGTTTTTTTGTGAATTAAGTACTAATTTGCGGTTTTCGAATATTTCCTTTACTTGTGCTATAAGAATAGCTTCTTGCAAAATTTTATGATTCTAGGTCAACTCGAAGTAGCCTATAGGGTGTGCCTGTAGATATTTGCCTTAAAATTTAAAAATTTGGGCATAAACGGCTGAAATTTTACATTGCGGTGACACATATCATAATGATTTTTGATTTATATCACGGCTCCAAGAGTTTACGGACCTGAGTATATGATGTTAATTTCAACTCAATACCTCCAAGCTTTCCTGAGAAGGGATCGACTTCTTTGTCTTGCAAAAGTTTACTTCGTATTAAAAGAAATTACTTAGTAAAGTTAGGTTGGGGCTCGCACATGAGCCACCATTGAGGTGCGAACCTCGGCTTGGTCTGTTGCCAGATGCTATTTATTTATTTATTGTTATTGAGGCAACGCAACGCCAACAAAACACATAATATTGTTTTTTATAGAAACATGCTATATAAATGTATGATTTTTGTAATGTAGGTATTATTGTAGTGTAGGTATTTATTTTCTTTTTACTCTAAACATCTAAATATTTATATACATTCAAGTGTCTATATTGTCATGTCCAGTCCATCCTAAGGTTGCCTGAAAGAGATCGCTCTCAGTGACGGCCTCTATTCGAAATTTTTATTTGTTTGTTTCCTGTTTTTAACGGTATCATAAAGTGTTATCTATTTATCAATAAAAATTAATGGAGGTTTCGCATTTGCACGAATGCACTAAAGCGCAAAACATAATAATAATATACCATGGGCGGACGCAGGGCATTATGCGACCCCGCATCCGGCGGGTGCCCCCTATACCGGATGCGGGATATTGGCCTGGTGTTGCAGTGTGCAAATAATATTAAGACACATTTTCATAAAATTAGCAAGCTGAAATGGCAGTGGGCCGGCCATATCTCGCGAAGAACCGACAACCGCTGGGGCTAACGTGTTCTTGAGTAGAGACAACGACTCGGTAAACGTAGTGTAGGACGCCCTCCGACCAGGTGGGACTGACGGGACAAGACGAATGACGACTTACGAAAGACTGCAGGTAGATGATGGATGCGTCAAGCTAAAGACAGGGCGCTATGGCGGTCATTAGGGCAGGCCTATAACAGTGTGTGTGGTGTGTAAGTGGACTAAGATAGGCTGATGATGATGATCTCAATTTCAGTGGTCCTGGTAGCAGCAGTATCCTGCTACCCAGACAAGACCGACCTCAAGCAGCTCAAGGCAGAGAACGCCCGCAAGAAGGCTTGTCTACACGACTGTACGACGGTCACCTTCGAGCCAATCTGCGCGGGCAAAACCGGGGATAAGCCCAAGTCCTTCGGCAGCGAGTGTGTTATGAACAACTATAACTGCGAGCACAAAGATAGTGAGTACTTTCCTATTTATTATGAGTAGTATATTTCTTTTAAAAAATATATTATGTTTATAAAAGTATATTCTGTAATCTAGCACTACCTACTAAATTGTTGTCCACACTACCTAAAAGTTCGCAGGTAGAGAATGCTATCTAGCATTATGCTCGCCTATGTTAAAATTTTGCGCAATAAACTATATATTCAAGATCAAAGTCGTGCAAGATGGTAAACTGCAATGTTTCTTTGAATGAGGCATCCCCAATAGGCAGTATCTAAGGACCAGCAGGGTGGACCACAGAAATATATTAGATTAAGTAAAATAAATAAGCTATTTTGTATTTTGATCATTGCCAGCTAAGCGTAACCTTAAAATTCTACAAAAATAGGAATGAGGAAAGAAATAACATGTCAGGAATTTCCGTCTTCACACGTGCTTTATCTGATCCAAACATCTTTTTGTATAAAACTTAGAACAATGAAAACTGCTAGTTGTTATTATTATAGCGCTGCTAATTGGCTTGATATTGCTAACTTCAGGATTCCATGTTTTTGTTCACTGATGAATCACTTTTTTGATGAGTCGACGATTTATGCCTTGTGTGGACAATCAAGACGCCATCTTGGTGTCTATCGTGACATGGCCAGCTTTTGTAAGCGGCATCACTCAGATCACGGTACCGGGAATAAACGTGCTATTAAAAAGCTTCTACTACTCGTAAAGTTTTTATAGAAATGTAAGTACGTAGGCTATATTGTGTAAACAATAATCATCTAGGTACTAAGGGAACATTTTCTTTGTATGATAGTACTCTCCTCTGAACCTACAGTAGGTACTATTTTAATTCTCTAAATACGCAATTACGTGAGAGTCTCTTTTTATTCGGATCCGCAGGCCTATTTTCTATTTATTCATTTAAACTTTTTTGCACTACTAAAGGTACAAAGGGTGGGCTTAATGCTGAGGCATTTTCTACCTGGCAACCAGGAAATACATGTTTTAAATAAAAGGGTTGGCGTGCTAACATTACATAAAGAAATATAAGTAGTAACTAAGTTTATAACATTTTATATATATGTATACCTAAAATAAATATCAAATTATACATTTATTATACATATTTTCAGTTTGAGAGTTATATTATAATAAATATCAAATTATAGGTACATATTATTAGACATAATTTCAGCAGAGTGTTCCGTTTGGTTTTTCTATTTATTTTGGTACTCTAATTCTGTATATTAGAGTACCTACCTACCTACCAATTGGCCGAAACGAAACACGTGATTGCGTATTTGGAGAATTAAAATACGAATCTACTACTTTCCGAGTACTAACATGCAAACAAAATGTTTCCTCAGTAGTTACCTATAGATGATTAATTGATTACACAAAATGGCGATACAATGTAAGGTTTCCATCATTTGACGACCGATGTGGCGCGGTGGGCGAAGGTCCGCCTGCGATGCAGGAGGTTGCGGGTTCGATTCCCGCCTCGGAACAATTGTGTGTACGATCTGCAGATATTTGTTCCGGGTGTTCTGGTTGTTCTGGCTGTATCTATGTAATGTATTGTATTATGTATATCAGTTATCTAGTACCCATAACACAAGCTCTGCTTACCATGGGGCTAGATGATGCTGTGTGAATTGTCCTGCATTATTTATTTATCATGGTGCTAAAATACAGAACTCTAAATGTGATTGAGTCATTTGTTCAACGCACCAACTGTTCGCTGTTGGTGTGGGGTCCATTGTTATAGTCCGGTCACCGTGTCGTGAGTCAACCGGCTTTTTGTCACCATGATGGTTGCTACTGGTTTGACCACTGAGGCTTGAATTGCATAATAATTTACCAACATTATATACACTGTATTGTAGTAATTGTAATTATATGTACTTTGTATGTACGACTGGAGTTGGCCAATATTATTGCACGAGCTCGATAGAAGTTAGGTTCAAAGACCGATTACGTCAAAAAAACTAAAAACAACAATTATCACACTAATATTATGAATGCGAAAGTTTGGATGTTAAGATGGATGAATTAAGCAGGCTTAGGATAAAACAAAGCAATAATTTTTATCTGTTTCCATGGGGTATAAATAAACCTAAAATGTTTCAATAGAAACAACGCATACGAAGCCGCTGGCATAATCTAGTAATCCAATAAATAAATAAATAATGCTGGACAATTCACACAGCTTTATCCAGCTAGTTTTGAATATTTACTATTTATAATGGGGAGCTGGGCCATTATAAATAGTAAATATTCAGAACGCCCGGAACAAATATCTGCAGATCGTACGAACATTTGTCCCGAGGCAGTTATCGACTAGCAACCCCCTGCATTATTATCGCAGGAGGAACTTCGCCCGCCACGCCACATTATGTAGGTCTTCAATCAAATTGAAAACATTCACATACATTCTCTTTCTTTTCTTAGGCACTACCGCTCGCTTTACCAATAGTGTGAAGGAATTTAAAAGTAAATAATA
Source organism: Eupithecia dodoneata (assembly GCA_947044415.1). NCBI lineage: Eukaryota > Metazoa > Arthropoda > Insecta > Lepidoptera > Geometridae > Eupithecia > Eupithecia dodoneata. The sequence goes on from OX345665.1 coordinate 8,890,866, forward strand.
ATAAAAAAAAAAGATAAAAATATGTAAGCATATTTAACTTCTTTTTCTATTCCAGCTCTTGCGAAGATCAGCAAAGGCCAGTGTCCCGGATCCGAGGGCATTCGTCTCTCCTAAGTCCAAGAACAAGACGCTGCCAGTGGAAACTAGACTCTAAGTACAAGCATTTTAACGTGTATTTTCAACTAACCGTAGGTTAAGGCTTATGTACTCGTATATGTATATATATACTCCCTTATGTACACGTATACCCTATGTTACATCAAAGATGCTGTGATGAAATAGATTAGTACAAAATTTCATTAAAAAATATAGAGCTTCTATTATTTAAATTTTCCTTTTCCTAGATTTTTTATAGCACTAGCATAGAAGTAAGTGTTTTAGCTAGCATCGAGTTCATAACTTATGTCTTCTAGTTACTTCAGTAGATATGCATGCACTGATTTTAGTTTCATTTAGTTTCTTGAGTAAATTTAATACATTAATATTATAATAAATATTTTAAGTTTTATTTTGAAGTTTAAAATGAAAATTGTTTGTAACTTGTCCTCATATTTTATTTAGATTTAAATAAATGTATTAATTATAATTGTGGTTTTCATTTAAATCAGTTCAGTTATTTATTGTAAGAAAATAACATAATTAAGTACAAAATAGTACAAAAAGTGTATGAAATGAACTTAGTAGGGAAATAATTTTCCTTGGTAATTTTACCAATAATGAATTATTATTTAAATATTTTATAAGTAGATATGTGACATCGGCTTCATCTAATTTGTCATTGAAGAAATGTTCTATACTGTAGCCCTGTTTATAATGAGGCTTCTATACTGTGGCCCTATGCCCTGTGCATTAGGATTCTCTTCAGTTTGTTTATGAATATTGTACAGTTAACCAAACCAGTCAAATGAGCAGATGCAAAATGAGATATATTTCTCGCATTATTTGGCTTCACCTTCTTTGTGTATGCGTTACTTTAATGAAATGAAATAAATGTATTGTAGAAACTATGTACAAAAAGATCTTAAAAGCTAGGTGAATCAACAGTTTATCCATTAATTATGGACGTACAATATTAAACTTATATAACAAGGTAATTTAATGATTATAATATTTAATGTCATAGTTCTTTAATGTCAAAAACATTTCTCGATGAGCCACCTACGGAAATTTGTCTTAAATTTACAAGTAGGCAGTTCTCTAATGTCTCTAGGAATTTTATTATATACTTTGACAGTCATGGTAGGGCAATTTTTCGCACTCAGTGCTGTTCTGTGTCAGGGCAATATAAGCCTCGTGGGATCCCTATTTTTTTAGACAGAGTTGGTTTTGTCTTTATACTGGTTAAAGAATGAAGCATGCTCTTTAACAAAACAGCCAATTTGAAATATGAATAGACTAGTTAAGGTTGGGAGTTTATGTTTCTTAAAGAGAGGCTAGGGCTTATTCCAAAGACGACTCTTACACACTTTTTTTGAATAATGAAAATATTCAGGCTGGGTACTGACCGGCCTTACGCGGTGTTATGCAACGTGTTACTGTTTTTTTTTGTTGCAAACTAGTAGACCTCAGACCGCTGGATCTGTCAGTACGCTTATTGCGGTTACTTCTAAAATCCAAAAAAAAAACTGTTGCTATAAATGCACCGTGTTACTGTTACACGCTTTTCCACAGTCAGTATGGGAAAAGAAGGTGCTCGCAACGAGCAACGAGACGTATTTTAGCACACAGCGTGGCGGCGCAACGAATTAAAAAACGGATTTGGACTTATTCATTTAGAATAGAATATAAAAGTTTAACTGTTAGTAACTCAAGACACAACAACATAAAACAAACATAATTAAAAAATAAAGGACAAAAAAGATTTTTGTAATTGAGTCACAAAACGGACTATCTCAGCATGAGTTAGTTGTAAGCATGTTACAACCAACGCTGGTCTTCCGGTAGAGCCGTTTTAACTGTGCAGGGATATTAATTAACCTAAGCCTACATAAGACTTGTGTAGATAGATAGTATTAAGGACCTTTCGACCGTGGATTTAATCAATGTTTACGTGCATAGGTCTGAGTGTAATCTATACAATTGCGAAGTTGACATGCCCCAGAACGAGTTATCGAGACTGCCTGTCGCCGATTCTAAGTAAACATTTGTCCTTAAGTACTTATTAATGTTTACTTACTTGATCTAATATTCATACCTACCTACTCAATGTTTGATCGGGCAAATCCTGTTCTAAATATTATTACTCCAGCGGAGCTATACATAATTATGTATAATTTATTAAACAGAAGACGCATAGATGACATGATGCATGATGTGGCAGTGGGCCGGCCATATCTCGCGAAGAACCGACGGCCGCTGGGGCAAAAGTGTTCTTGAGTGGAGATCACGACTCGGTAAACGAAGTTTAGGACGCCCTCCGACCAGGTGGGATGACGATCTGCGAAAGACTGCAGGTAGATGTTGGATGCGGCAAGCCGAAGACAGGGCGCTATGGCGCTCATTGGGGGAGGCCTATGTCCAGCAGTAGACTGCTATAGGCTGATGATGATGATGCATAGATGACGGCTTAGAATGATAGTAGACACAAACGAGGTTTTGCCAAAAAATTCGGCAAATTCGTTTTATGCTTTTAACTCTCACATAGATTAGTTTTTCGTTACATTTTAAGAAAATAGTTAAAAAATAGTGTTACTATCCCTCTGCTGTGACAGCAGCGTGTTTTTCCTCTATGCAAAAACGATTATGTAGAAAATGATAGAAAATATTAGATCGAATGCGTAAACTATTTTATTGCAATATGTCTTCACCTTATTTGAGAAAGAGGTATACAGTTTATGAGTTTTATCTGATTCCTTCCCTGAACTTTATCTTGTCTGGAATTCATTTCGAAATATACAATGCAGTTATTGCGTTTAACACACTCACGAATCCTCCCTTACTATGTTCATACATTTTCTTTCATAGGTACCTACTTATTATTGGCATTTAGTTGTTATAATAATAATACATCTTTACTTTAAAAAATATAAACTTATAACTTATTAAGAGATTGTGTTAGTAGTTTGTTTAATACACTAGAGCTATTACCTAATTGCAGACCCTTCACTAGGTCGAAAAGACTGGTACTGATATGCCTTTCTAGAAGCAAATAAGAAAAGCTGTCAAAAACTTGTCCACAAAAACAAAGCCCATGTCATACTATATTATACTAGATGCGCCTCGCGGCTTCGCCCGCGTAGAAATCTATGTGTCAAATGGTTTATAAACCTTCCTCTTGAATCTATCTATTTAAAATCCCACATCAAAATCCGTTGCGTAGTTTTAAAGGTCTAATCATACATAGGGACAGACAGCGGGAAGCGACGTACTATGTAGTTAAGTCAGTCAACCGTAGCAGTGCGTGCGCGTTGAAGTCTTTTCATAGCGCTACGTTTGGGTCTACGAGTTTACGTAGCAAACATTTTAGGTAGGTATCAAGGAGATTGTATTCAATAAAAAAATAAAAAAACTATTGTGTTTTGGTGTGGTATTCTTAGTTTAAATTCCAACCTATCTTGGCCTAATTCAATCATCGTAGCAGCCTAAGTTCCTATACTTTTTCATAGCCGTTATATATTTTTAATTTCGTTATGTATAATTTTAATTTCTTACAGATTACCCCGAGTGCGAGAGCTTACGCTTTATAATAACTAAAACCTAAATGGTTCGAATTATAATTTGAATTGAAAAAGCCAGTAAATTAAATCGAACTCTTTATTGAACTATTTTTTAAATCTATTACATTGATAGCAATAACGGAGACCGAGATGGGTCGGTCGATATGTTACAAGCAATACAATGTGCTCGTTTTTTGTACAATAAATAAGACCTAGAATCCGTAATGGATATTTTAAAGAAAAAGTTACAAAAGAGAACTTTTTTCAAGTTTAAAATTGGAAGACGAATATTGTTAGGTTTTGACAACGTCCACGGTACGGGTTTACATACACACCATCTTAGAAAACTTGGCGCATGTTTTTGTTTTTTAGTGAAAACCAATTTTGTCGTTGTGAAGTAATGGTTAATTCTAGAATATTTCATGCATTTGAACTTGACTTTGGCGTTAAACTATAATCTACTTTACTAGTCTAGAAGGATTTAAAAATTGAGAAACTTACTACCAAAGCTTTACCATTAAATTTGCTGTTATATCGTAGGAATTCCGAAATGACAGCACAAATGCATCCAGCAAGTATTGAGAATAATTAGCATCGATGAAATTTTAAAAAACTTACATTTTAAGTTTAAATCATAAAAACATAGGAACTACAAAAGTAACTAAAAAGAAAAGAGATACTTATTCAAATACATATTAACTTATTCAAATAGAACATAATTCGATATTTCCAATTCAAGCGAAAATGTATTATGGTTGTAATTCAGTAGTTAGGTTAATTAGTTATAATTTATGAAATGAAGTTAAACTTATTAGAAAATTAAAATAATAACGTTGGAGTTCTGGCACTTGTGTTGGGGATCAGCATTCTCCGATGCTAGTGATCGCGTAATCTGAAAAATAATATAATAAATATAAGTTTTTAATTCTTCACGTTTATTGAACGTAATTAATAATTATTTATTGAGTATTTATCGCTTAGGTACCGTTTGTAATGCAGGGAAAATAATAATAAAAGGTAACCGATAATTATCCGATAAATAATCGCTTTAGAACAATTTTAGTGACCATTAAAATAAAAATAAAATAGTGAGATACAGATAGAGCTTTATAGCATACCGGTAGGACTTTGTTAAGTAAGCCTAAAACACTAGGGCAATAAAAAATCTAACTAGAATTCCTCGTATAAAATCCTTAGTTCGACAAAACATGGTTCTACGAAACCATGTTTTGTTTCCACCTGCTCTTTAGAAAACTCGCACAATTTTAACATAAGGTAATAGTAATTTCTTGCACTTTTTAGCCTTTCTATATTTTTGAATAATAAATTAAATATGAGCTCAGTAACAAGCTGAGAACTTGTGCGTTGCCAAAAAAACGACGTGGTCCTCATTGTGTACAGGGTCAAATAGGCCTCTAGAGGCCTCTCTCTCTCTCGAGTTTTGCTCCAACTCAAAATCTACCAACTTACAGATAAGCAAATCAAATGTACTAGACACATAAGTTATGAACATACTAGTGGTTTCTTTTCACTTCTTCCACTGGTGGACAAAAAATTGAAGTGAACTATAAAATATGACCTGTCTAAGTGCTTATTTGTAAGCTTAAAGAAATAAAAACTTTTCATTTGCGTTTTCTAACCTCCGAATACTCAAACGCATCTCAAATTTAAGCATGTCTGAAGTCGCAATTTTTTGACAGACTTTCATTGAAACCTGTCAGAAAAAGTTTGCTTGAGTCGTGCTTAATTCTGAGATGCGTTCGAGTATCCGGGTATAAGTACTCTATACGTTTAAGCATAAATACTACTCACACGTGCTCTCATGACATGATACCGCCTGCAGCTCGCAAAGCGTAGCAAAGGTCCTCGCAGTGCCCACAGCATCGAACGCGCACACCGGCCCCAGGGGGGGTGCCATGCACCTGCCAACGCAGAGTGGGGGCGGCACCCCTTCGCGCACGCGGCCCGGCGCGACAGAAGCCGGTATCTTCATCCCGTCGGAGATCTCGTTCCCGTGAGCCACCCGGGACGGAAAGAAAGGGAGGCTAGCGGAAAGTGCCTGGCACCACGCTGGAATAGAAAAAAAAACGTTATACGGTTGGTGTTTTTTTATTGTGAATTGAATTTTGTTTGACAACAGTCTTAATTGATGGTCAATTTATGTGGCCGTCGAAAATCAAGAAGAGACGTATTGCCTTGACAGGCTGTAGTTAGCAAGAATAAAAAAAAGCAGAAGAGAGTTTAACCTTTAGTAAAGGTTAAACTCTCCTCTGCTTTTTTTTATATGTCCAGCCCACTGCCACTTCAGCTTGTTAATTTATTTATTTATTTACTTTTTATTAGCTTAAGGTATTTAAACAGTGCAAGACCGGAATGTTACTGGGTGTAACAGCGAGCGTTTGTATAGTCAGAACAGGGAAATATGTCGCTCGCAACGAGCAATGTAATGATACATTACGCCCCGTAACACCGGTTGGTACCCAGCTTTAGAGCGGATGGCCTATACCCGGCAGTAGGTAAAAACTGAAGAAGTCAGGGAATCAAGAAATCAGGCTCTGAATTATAAAGACAACGAGGTTCGGTAGTATACATTTAAAAGCTCGCCACCTTATTTTTTCTCTACGCGTGCTGCGCGGCGTGGTTATTGTATTCTCTTTGGCGTACGGGACTTTAACTTCTTGCTAGATGTTGGCGTACGGTACAAATGTTTTTTTAAATCTGAATAGTGGTAAGTCAACTTCAACTTCTTATTTCATGGCTCACTGTGACTGTGCTGCCACAACTTTACCAGTGTCCATAAGATCATCAAAAGAGTAGTAAAGAATCATGGGTGGAACCAAAAGTGAATCTTTTTAAAATTACTTTGTAGGAACCTAGTTTTAGAAATTGTTTGCATGCCTATGTGTTTTGGTGAAGTATGTGACACTACCTATTCTAATGTTTAAGACCTTGTATTATGACCATATTTCTTGCAATAAATGAATTGAATTGAATCTAAATTTTATCATAATTTATGTTATTTATTTGATCACAAAAGGTAACCAGTGGTTAATAGGGACGACAAAAACAACTTGTCAATCTTTTGTAATAAGCATGGATACCTATGATATTTTATAGCCCATATCTGTTAAAAGTATACCTAGCACGTAAACCCTGACATTATAGGCTCCGGCATATCTACACAGAGTACCTACAATTTATCAACAACGATAATTTATTGAGGACAGAAACGTAGCTTAATTATTTCTTGTTTTATTCCATTGTAAAAGCAATTGTTATGACATTTTGTTTGAGATTACTGGATAAACTTTTTGACCCTTGAACGTTACATTGCAGTGCTGCAAATGTAGCAATTCAATTCTTTGCCACTGATCATAAAAATTGTTTTTTTTTTATAAGGGTACAATCATATTACTGGTTTAATTACTACGCACATAAAGGAATGTCCTATAATATGCTGTGTGCACTAAAAGAAGTAAATAAATTTCGATGACCGATGTGTCGCGGCGGGCAAAGGTTCGATTTTCCTTTTGGTACAAATGTTTATACGATCTGCAAATATTTACTAGTTGAGTGATATTTATATATAAAAATATCCATTTATGTAATAGATTATGTATATCACTCAACCAGTATTACTAATACAAGCTCTGTTTAGCTTGGAGCTAGATGATGCTGTGTAGATTGTCCAGCATTTAAAAATAAAATTAATAATAATTCTTAGCTATACGTAACTTCCCCGAGGGAACCAAATGAATAATAATGTATTAGCTTACATTATCCTCTCTTGGTATACGTAAATACCAAGGTAAACATGCTCTACTATATTTTATTATGCTTTAGAAGAAATATGTGTAGCACTGTAATCAATGTTTATTTACCTAAATAATCGTGTGATCTCATGCATATTACGCATTTAGTTCTTATCTATCAGCGCTGACGGGTCAGTGAGTAAATAAATGCACACGCCCATGCCCATTCAGAGTGCTTTCACACTGTCCGACCGTCAGACATTTGAAAATGCAATGGTAGTAATACGATTTGGAGTTGTTATATTATAACCTCAAGGTTATAAAGAACTATAGAAAAATAACTATACTGGGTGGTTTTATGATATGGGATTGGATGGCCAAATTCAAAGACGTTAGAGAAAAGAGAGTTAGAGAAAAGTCATGAAAGGAGTTATGGGCTCCATTTATGGGAAAGCAAAAACGGCATATTATGTACGTCTTGTTTTTTTTTTCAGAATATTTTATTAATATTTCCATATTTCATGAGGAGTATATATTTTACCTTGAAGAGACCCTATTAAATTACAGGGACTAGATAAGGTTATAAAAGTAATCGTTCCGAAACACAAACTCTTCATGTCTCTGGGTAGCATTGGTAGAGCCCAATAAGGATTGTTGTAAGTTTTTAAGGTTTAAAAGGATATATATTTTTTTGTTTGTTTTAGTATTTTGAGCAGTACAAACTAGAAGATGGTAGAGATTGGTTGTTCTGTGAGTTTTTTTTATTAGACCTGTTTTGAAGTCAATGTTGTCAATTTTAATTTGTTTGACAAGATATCGTTACGACTTCAGATATTGTTGTTGGATAATGTGAAATCTCTATAATCAGTGTGCTTGTATGGTGATTATGTTGGTATCTCATTGTTGACGTTCAAATTACAATCAAAGCAAACAACTAGATCATTCCTAATTATAAACGGAACTATGCACTCATTAATACTTGGATGACTTATTGTTCTAATAGGTAAATATTTTATTATAATAGGAATATGTACATTATTCTGCTTTGCAAAGTGCAAAATCTTAGTACCAATAAGCACCCACGTCACCATCAGTGGTCTTCAATAATCGACTCTTCGTCGTCAAATGCGGGCAAGAAATGAACTATGTATATAGTTCTTTTTTCTAGCTTCAACGTCTAGAATAAATTTTTTGAGTCATGTGTTATCGCTTCGAGAGCCATGTAAGCTTCTCAAAAGCTTTTCGTTAACCTGTGGACTGCGCTGGTCTTCTTGAGAGATAATGTCGAAGAGCTTCGAGAGCTGCCGGGGTAGTGTCACCAGGGAGTTTTTGTCTTGCGTGCAGAGATGTACGTAGCGAGAGTTGTCAGCATGATCGTTCATTCTCCGCGCCAGCTTTACCACAGACCTTTACCGAGGGCACAGATATAATAATATTATACTAGTACCGAGGGTAGCTGATTTGCCGGTAACGTCTGGTGACTTCCTTCAACTATGTCGTGAAACTTCAGATAGTCTTCATTATAATATGATTGTAGATTTAAGATTAATTTTTGTTTAAAAATTAGTTTCAAATCTACAACGCGGACAAAGCCTTAGACATCCAGCTAGTATAATAAGAATTTTGAGGGGGTATGTTATTATAATATATTATCGCTTTTTTGTGTATTGATTTTGCAAAACTATATTTTTGCTTACAAAATGACATCCACATCGATGAAAAATTATTATGGTTAAGCACTTGAAGAAGACTTTATCGCTTATCAAGACTCCCATATTTTAAGGTAGAGGGACCATAACGTCAAAGGTGTTAAAATGTGAATAATATACCTTGTATTTTGTTGAGGAAAATTGACATTTCCATGAAACGCAGTTAAATAAACGTTGTACTCACTAATTGAATTTGTCTAATGCAAATTTCATTATTGAATATGTAAACAAAGTGCGTGTTAAGAGAGTCCTTGATAATTTTTAGGTTTCACAGAGTGAATATATAATTTATTTAACGACTTTAATGTAAATGTATGTAATGTAAATGTAATGTAATTTAACACATAAATGTTGAGCGAAAAAAAATGCAGTACTTTTTGGTGACGATTTTTGGGAAATGCAATACGTTTATGCTAATGCTCACTATTCTGTACAGTAGGTAAGCATCAGAGATTATAACGCATTTGCCTCAACAAAAAAAGTGAAAATGCTCTGGGAAACAGTCAATCGTCATTGACGTCCTTATAGGCAGCAATAGTAGTACAGAGTAGAGGTTACTATATTATGTGGACGTAAAGTCGTCGCAGAAAATGGATAATCCCTATGATTTGGCGGTAGGGCCTATCTATGTATATGTTCTCATGAATCAGAGGTCGTGAAACGGTTAAACCCAAAAAAGTAGACAAGTAGGTACAAAGTAGGCAATTATCCGTGCCGTGCTGAAAATTACAGTTGTTACGTTCTTACGTGTTTATAATACAATATTGTTTTTACCTGTTAGGTTTTTAAATGACTCATGATTCTATGGTACAGCGCACAATATAGTTTTAATGACTTTGCATGCTACTTAATTTATAATTTATTTGTGTTATGTTTTGTTCTGTTCTACAAATAATACTGAGTATCTATTTATCTAGGCACCTATCTATATTGAATTACGGATAAATTTTTATTCCTTCTTCTGTTTTCATCATAGCTGATAACCGCTTCCAGCGGCGAACTGCGAATTCGTATCTCTTTTATTTATGTATGACCGTTTAAACTGCATGGTCTCATGGCAGCTAAGCATGAGATTTCCATGAACGTGACACTGGCAACGAAGTGGGGTCACTTATTGGTTGCAGGTTATGGGCCAAATAGACACAAGCTGCCCACAACAAATATGTATCTATTGTGAATATAAGCGTCAAACTACGATGGTTTATACTGCAAAACAAATAAGTATTTTGAGAATGGTTTGGTCAGTCACAATCATTACTACATTGAGAGAAGACCGCGACTTGGTAAACTAACAGGCAAGTAGGATGAGGATCTGCGAAAGACTGCTGGATTTGGCAAACAGCATAATTAAATAAATACACATAGCCCAAAACTAATAAGCAAAGAAGCAATATCTAATATTATGGATGCGCAGAACATGGGCTGATGATGGTGACCGCTAAAAATTGTCAGCAGTCATTGGGCAGCAGTGTTGGCACTTCGGCAGTGCGCAATAGCATTATCTACAAATAAGAGCCAAGAAGGCACCAATTAGGGGAGGCATAGATCCAGCAGTGGACTGCTATAGGCTGGTTTCGTTGTTGATGATGATGACATCACTGCGGTGTATGGCGGCCTCGTTGCCATTCCACATCCTTTAGGACAGAAACAGCTGCACTAATTGCACAGCACATGGACGTCCGCCTGTCTGTCCTATGATCGATTACGCTGCTAAATATAAACATGTGCAGGGTTGATAACCCAGGGTGATCACTGATTTGCGGATTTCTGCCGCTTGGTAGGAACCCGGTAGGTTTTTAAACATTATTGGTTATTGGTCCCCAGTGGCTTTTTAGCCTGTAGATTTTGAAACGGTAACTTTGCATTCCCATCCAATTTTTCAAGGTCACTCCGTAAACTCCAAATTTATGGTTCTTCTGCAATTGTGGTGCCTATTAATTAGGCACAGGAAGGTTCATAGTTACATGTTAGGCACAGGATTTTACACAGGAAAAGACGAGTTTGACTCGACGAAAAAGAAATAATTGTTCAGCTGTGTTTAATAAATGTTACATTATCAACTCGCATATATCTGTAACATATCAAATTGCAGCTTGTGATGGACACCTTTCATATCTAAATTTTCAGTTTAACTCTTCTCCTCACGACATAAAATCGCTTCGCAGCAACCCTACGCCCAGACGCCAATCGGTCTCATGTGTTCTGCATTCGTTCGTTTCTGCAGCTGCCGTCTTTGCTTTCATGTTACCTACCTCCCGCTTCGAGAGTCCATGTTCAGAACGGATAAAAATGTTTTATTAGGGTTTTTGCTATTATAGTGCGTAAGTCTCACACTATGGGTAATTTCTAAGATGATTCAAGGAAAGTCAAAAAAGACAGGCTTCGCAGAGCGACCTCGGCAAGTTGACGATTTCCGTTCATGGCGCTGTCGCATTTCGTCTACATGGGCAGTTGATTCGGCGTCGCTGATGCGTGTGATGTCCTCTGCAGAGAGGGCTGTCCTACTCTCCGATGATAAATAAAAGCTTGTTTAGTAGGCAGTGTTCCCGCCAGGACACATAGGTTCATTTTGTTTACCTTGTTTTGTAGTCCACGGAGTTTTATAGAGGTTGAGTCCATCGTTCGTTATGCATTTATCAATTGGTATAGTACCCAGGGAGCTACAGCTACATAAGAACAGAGGTAATCAAATAGGAATCAAATATGAAATACCTACTGTGGTTTTTGTTCAAGATCTTATTGGATAGAGGGACGTTTAAATTGTTATTTTGTTTTGTTAAGTAAACGTTTTAATTTGTTATCGGGAGAAAACCTCTAAGTAAATACACAGTACAAAATTATGAATTACTTTACGAGTATGATGTTGGTAAATACATAGGTACATAATTGCGAGACCTTTTGAACTCTATGATTTATTACATAGGATTCAAAACATAGCACAGGCTGTGTTTTTCGTAGGTAGTAGGTACTATATTGTGTGTTCAAGTAATATATTACGAGGTAGGCTACTTAACAGAACTGAGCTTAGTTGTTGTAGTAATTATTTTTGTAATACGATATTATTTGAATTATTGAAACCAATTTACTTGATCAATTATAATTTAAATTGTTGTTTTATCTCAGGCAATTTTGCGACTCAGTCACAATTAATTTACTTGACATAACAACAAGGTTACATTTAAAATTATTAAAAGCATAATATTATGGGTGTTTTTTCCTCATTAGTCATTACCAATAACCTTATGTAGGAACTTTGATATACAAACATTTAGAGGTTGTGAGTGTGTTGGTTTGAGCTTTCACAAAATGACTGTGAGATAATGGATGATTTTCTGAAAGGCATACATTAAAAACTTACCAGTTGCTAAAACTACGCAGAACAGAATCTTTCCGTTTACCATTTCCACAATTTTGTCCTTTTCTAGTTGCACGGCACTTCACTTCAGTCTTTGTTAATTCAAAAACACGTTCTTTGTTCGAAAATTCTAATAATAAAAATCAAAATGGCGATCGCGAACGAAGTAAAAAGGTTTTATTCGTAAGAAAGCGCGGGAGTTTTATATTTGGTGAGACGTTTGATGTTTGTTGTTGCGTACTTATCGGTTTACTGATGCATCGGGGAGCGTGGTTGGAAGCCCGAGGGGGTGGGAGGGTGGGGGGGTGGCAGTTGGATGATAACCTCCGACTTGCCCGGAGGACGCTGATAAGGAGTAGGTAGGTATCGACTTTCAAATGAGAGCGAGCATTCTTTCAAGCAGATGTTTGCGGAGGTTTAAAGGACAGAGCTTCATTTTTAATGGGTATTTAAATAATATTATCAATTTTTTTCATGTTTAATTGAAGAGTCCTCTTCAATTTTAAAATGGTTGCAGTTAACGAGATATACTTACATAGGTATGAATAAATCTTAGATGGGAAGAGTACGATACTGTTAAGATATCTTATACTCGCTTAAGATATCTTATACTCGCACTATATCGGTATACCGTAGGTACGAGTATATATGGTATAATAGTACTTAGATATTGTTTACATGACGCAAAATAAGTTTTGTTTGGACAAAGACGTTTTATTTAGAAAAGAGGTCCCAAAGTAATTTAATATTACATAAATTTCATTAAAAAAACCTTTTAAATGCCTAGGGGCTTTTACGTAGTACATAATTATAGGAAAGTGACAACTACAAAACATTGACTTCACTTAGTAATAACTAGATTCGATTAATAATCTATATAGGTATTATGGAAACACGACAACTCACCACCATAATCATTTCCTTGAAAATTACTCGTACAGAAGGGACAAAACATAAAACAATTTGTCACGGTACGTTCTTTGTACTAAGTTTCTCATTTTCTCATCTCTGCATTCATGAAAATATTTTTTTTGTTAAATACTTTAACTACCTACCGAGAAATAGAGATGTACAATTAATAAAAAAAAACAATACATAAATCAAAGTAAAGTTCTCAATAAAGGTACTTTTGTTGAACAGAGAGAGAGAGAGAGAGAGAGACTAGGTTGGATATAAATTGTACAAAGCTTCCATTTCCAACATAAAGTCTTGAACTCTCCCTGATTAACTTTAACATGAAAGGATTGAAAGGAATACTTACTACTTGATTTAAATCCATATTTTTTTTGAATCATTTTATAAGTAGTATACCTACCAAACAGCCACATGAATCACGCCACTATGATAAGAAGAAGAAGGAGCATTTTCGGGTTCAAATAAGTTCACAATAATCTAATTATTTTTTATTGTCAGAAATAAGTAAAACCTGTCTTCAGAACTTGTAAGTTTGGTGTCTGGTACATTAGGTACCTAGTCTAGTCCGTTTAAATTTACATCGGTAAGGTATTTTACTATATTTTTTTTTCTCCCTTAGACTCATTGTTACTCTTTTTTTTTTAAACAACCTCTTTTTATTTACGTAAGTGTACATCTATTGAAAAATCCTTCTTACATTTTTGGATTTCAATAAAAGAACTGATTAACAGTGCGTAACCTTTTAACGTAAAGAAACGCTTAAAACAACGTACGTAGGTACTATACTAACGCGCTTAAAACGTTCGTTGGGTACGTTTTAAACTTTTAAAATCAGAATCTTTTAACATAAAAATATTTTGTTATAAAAATGATTTTACCAGGTTTTTCTAAGTGGAATGTTTTGAATTTAGTGAATTGATAATATTATTAATCGAATACTACAACCCGTTTATACGATAATAATTCAGGAAAATAGCAGCGGGGAATTCACAAGGCGATGGGTGAAGAAGATCAAATATATCAGATACTTATTTTTAGTGATGGGACATGAAAAATATTTGTCGATAAGCTACTGGGCAACGTAGAAAACCTTCGTTTCATTAATTTAAATAGAATCGATACAGTTTATAAATATTAAATATTATATTTGAGGATGGCTTTTGAGGTAGGGTACGTGCGTGCTTGGCGACAAACAAAAAAATCTTCCAGCCAACCGTTGGGGGGGGGATTTTAATCTACTTGTTTAATGTTCATATAATATTAAAAATGTATGGCTTTGACGCTCGAGTTTGTTATTGAAACTAATTTTTATTTATGTTTAATCGTTCAATCGATATGAACCTTGTAGGTAAAAATAATCTCAGACGATACTGTCGTAACTAAGTTATTATAGGTACTGACGGAAATTTAATAGATAATCAACAGAACGATAAAGGTTGTTCTAAGATATATACAACTATCCTTATATGAAACTCGATTAAGGTACATTACATTAATACCTATACGGTTGATTGTTTTGCGTTATTCAGAAATATAACTAGTTTTTAATAGAAAAGGCAAATTCAATAAATCTAAATAAAATAAATTCTAATCTATAAATATGCCTATGAGCAAAGTTATATCTTATTGACATATAGAACCGGCATACACCGTCACATATTTTTGAGGAAAAATACTTTCTACTGTTAAAAATATTGGTAAAGTGATTCAGTTCAAAAGCAACTATGGGTACATACAATTTTATCATTAAAATATTTCAATAAAAACCAGAAAACCCCGCATGTAATGAATAACACGCTTTTATACGTAAGCGGTAAATACTTTGTCATAACTCACACTATGAACGATAAGTACATCCCTAGTAGGGAATATCAGGCAAATTCAAGTTTCGAATATAAGCATTGTAAGTGGCCAGTAAGTGACAGTGTGTCTGTGGTTGTCTAGAGCAGAGCACAATATTGATATTTTTTTGCTTATTTCCCACAATAAACGAAACAATGGCAAAGTTTGCAGTGTTTTTAGTAATTGGTGAGTTTTTTTATATTAGCAGATTTATGTTGGTTGAGATATTATATTTTGTAATAAAATATTTCATAGTTGTTTGAAACAAAAGCCGGCTTTCAAGGCGCCTAATCCTAATGTTAGTTTAGTAAATAGTCCATATATGCCTTTGATTGATTAAGAGCCTTTATTCCTAAAATGCACAGAAACAGTACTTTTCAAACCCGTTTATATCATGAACCACTTATCTTATAGTATATGTTATTTACTAATAATTTTAGGAAATTTTAGTGTCCAAATAGTTTGACTATAAAATATTTCGATTAATATAGTATGTACGCGTTCTATCAAGATAACTTGTGAGAGGTTTTCATAATTTCCCTTTCAGCATCAGTTTCGAAGCTCAAAATAATAGAAAATACTGACATATCTAATTAAGAAAAAAATATAACCTACTGATGAGATCCTTGGCTAAAAAGTTACTTAGATAGATGTTTGGTTTTGGTATCCTACTATGAGAAATTAAAATTAAAAAAATGTGAAATATTACGAATATTTCACATTTTTAAATGATGTTTTTACCGATATACCTTATTTAATTTAATATAATAATAGCCTACCAATAAAGTGGAGCATCTTTTTTAAAATCATACATTTAAATTTTTTATGATTTTGTTGCTATTATTTTTCTATAAATATTTAATGAGCGACGTGACCACACTCTAGAAAGCCTCGCGGCGGACTGATTTTCGCGCAGCGTTTTATAGTAGTTTTAAAATATTTATAGAAAAATAATAGCAACAAAATCATAAAACATTTTAAATGTATGATTTTAAAAAAGATGCTCCACTTTATTGGTAGGCTATTATTATATTAAATTAAATAAGGTATATCGGTAAAAACATCATTTAAAAATGTGAAATATTCGTAATATTTCACATTTTTTTAATTTTAATTTCTCATAGTAGGATACCAAAACCAAACATCTTTCTAAGTAAGATTTTAGCCAAGGATCTCATCAGTAGGTTATATATTTTTTTTAATTAGATATGTCAGTATTTTCTATTATTTTGAGCTTCGAAACTGATGCTGAAAGGGAAATTATGAAAACCTCTCACAAGTTATCTTGATAGAACGCGTACATACTATATTAATCGAAATATTTTAAAGTCAAACTCGTTGGACACTAAAATTTCCTAAAATTATTAGTAAATAACATATACTATAAGATAAGTGGTTCATGATATAAACGGGTTTGAAAAGTACTGTTTCTGCGCATTTTAGGAATAAAGGCTCTTAACGTAAAATTAACTTCACTGTTACACATTAATGAGCAAAGTTGAAAAAATCTCGGGTTTCTAGCTAAAATAAAAAAAAATACCGAGTTAGATTTTAAATTGGCGGATACATTTTTGATAAATCATAACGGTTAGGAATTTTTTTGTGCGATGATTATGGTGCGTTTTCAAAGTTCAACTCAAAAACACCGAAGTAAATAGTTTTTTACTTCAGTTTTTTTTTTAAATTAATCAAATTATTTATTAATTGAGTTAGGCATTGTAGCATGCATGTAGATATTAAGGAAACAAGTTTTAAATGATATGTTAATGTGGCGACTAATTTTATTTAGGTATTTATCAACCACTTTATTAAATTGCTGTTTATCTATTGACCTTTCCTTAACCGAGTGGCATTGAATTTATTAAAAATAAACAATAAGCATAATGTTCTTTAAACATACAAAAACAAAAGGCAAAACTTGAGAAACTCAAAACAATACAGCAGGAACATCCGTGCCTCGAAAGTATTCTCTGGGTTTTTTGATCACTCATAAAAATGCCCTTGCCATACGCGATGTGGATTTTACTGACTTTAATTGACTTATATTGTAAATAAATAAAATAAAATTTATACACATCATGCTGGAAAACAGTTACATAACCATATAATAGGTCATGTAACCCTAAAAGATAGCCAGTGATTAGTATGTAGGTAAATTGACTGAAAAGGGTGACGGTATTCCTAAATTCAAACAAATCGAATTAGATCTCTTACTGCGAGTCTCCTTAGTTAGTCAACACTTTCATACATCATATTTTAAGGTTCGAAATTCAAAACTCATTACCTACTTACCCTACTTACTTCCTTGGGAATAATGAGATTGAATTTGGAACATCAAAATACGTGTGAATTTATTCACAAAGGAGATCCGTACAATGAGATCTTCTTCTAAATTATTAGAACTAACCTCTGTTCAGATAGCGCGAAACCCGTGACCAAATTTTTTATATTATTGCCACTGAAACCATCAAACTAAATTAAAACTTACTTATACATATTTAAGCAAAGAAAATTAATATGTAATGCATGTACACGTAGCGTTCTATGTTTTTTTTCACTAAATACCTAATAATTAATATTTTCAGCTCTCGTCGGAGCCTGCTCAGGCTTTGGTCTCAGAGAAAAGCGTCAGTCAGAAGACAATACTGACCTAGAAGACAAGTACGGCCAACCTAACTTCAACCAAGGAGGATTCCCTTATCCGGGACAATTCCCAGGGCAGGGACAATTCCCGGTTCAGGGACAATTCCCTGGACAGGGACAATTCCCTGGACAGGGACAATTACCGGGACAAGGACAATTCCCGGGACAGGGGCAATTCCCAGGACAGGGACAGTTTCCCGGTCAAGGCCAGTTTCCCGGTCAAGGACAATTCCCAGGACAGGGACAATTCCCGGGACAGGGGCAATTTCCAGGACAGGGACAGTTCCCAGGTCAAGGACAGAATCCAGGAGGCAGGTTCCCCTGGCAACAGACTACTTCTACCACCACCGCTCCTACAGCTAATGGGTAAGTTAAATTAAATAAGTTGAGACAAATTGTATCTTTTTATTTACGAATCAGACGAGGATAGACGCTTGCAAAAGCTAGTCAATGAAATTAAGCAGTTTGTTTTCATTGTGTTTTCCTTGATAATTATTATGTTATTCCATAATTTTATCTCAATGTAGATAGATATTTATCAAAAGTAAGTAATTGACTTTGTAGCATGGCGTGACAATCCGCGGTAGGGACTAACTATTTTTAAGGCATAAAAAGCGTATAATATGTAGGTAATAACCTAATTTCGATACGCCTTTGATAAAAATAAGAAAATAAAATTTAGTTCTTATTTGTCAGGCTTAAGGAGCTGTTGACTACTACACTTCCTAATCGAAAAATGATTTTTCAGATACTTTTAATATCTATTATGTGTTGTATTCACATGTTTGTGTTTGGTGAGTTTAAGTCCGTTTAATTTTGTGTTAAGTGTCTTTGCACGTTGTTTTTGTATTTATAATATTTTTTTCACACTGGTCTCCATTACTTTGCATACTCAGGGATTTTAGTTTTTTGAGTTAATGGAAACATCTAAAAACACAAGAATAGAGTTTACGCACACTAATTTAAAAAAAAAATTACACAAGAAAATAAAGCTAGAATTGGATTACTTTTCTTGCTTGGTTTTTCCTTGTTTTTTGGGTATTTTTCTTGACCCTTATCAATGTTGATTTTGTGCATTTTGATTGCATAAAATATAGACCTACATCTATATTTCATGCACTCAAAATTTATGTTTTTTTATTTATTTTTCCAACCCTTTATTTTTACTCTCTTATTACCTAGTTTGTGTGCGTGACTTCGTGTGAGAACTAATTACCTAATTATTGGTGTTTTTTACGTTTATTTATTATTTTTCAGCTCTACCACTACCGCCCTTCCCGAGACGATCCAGGCCTGCATCCGGTCCTGCCCGGTGACTTCTGAGTTCAACCCTGTGTGCGGATCCAACAACCAGACTTATTCCAACCCTGGCAGGCTGATCTGCGCCCGAGACTGTGGCGTTGGTAAGCACTTTTTTAGATAATCTTACTCGTATTGCCTTTGTCTGATCTTAATTTATATGTCTAGGTCACACACAAAACTCTATGAGCTAATTGTGACTGGTGTGGGTGACCTAGTATGACTTGTCTCCATAGGTTTTCCGTTTCGTCAGTGGTCAGTGATATATAATTTTATGATTTTGTTGATAACGTTTTTCTAAATATATCTGAATCCAAAATTACTGAAAAAAATGGGATGTGTAGAAACCGTGCTTCTACCGGCTTTTGACGAGCATTCTAGGTGTAGTCAAGAAACAGAACGTTTCTTGTACAAACACATTTTGTAAAAACTCGCAATCTCATCATATACATTCTCGAAGACTATTAGTAATTTATAATCTAATCTACATATATTAGCTATTTAAACACACGAGAAGTATTTGAATCTGACTTCAACGAAATTTTTTCATTATATATTTTTCATATCTTTGGTACCTTCTTTTAAGTTAATCATAATCCTACAGCTTATCAAAATCACGTAATGTAAACTGTTTCTTCCTTTTTATATATATATATTCATTTTTCTTTTCAGCCGTTTCTCAAACGAGATCAGCGCCGTGCCCGACGCCAGCTCCCGCTACTGCCCCAGCAAGTTAAGAAAACTTAGACACAGAGTACTTATATATAAGCTTAAAAGGACCAACAAAATAAACCCAATTACCGTCGTATCGTAATGTATAAAGAACAGCGATTATTGTCTAGGGAAGGATAGACAAAACTGACCTCGATTGTGTCACGAAGAGTACGATGTAAAGTATTTTTTCTCTATTCTTAACTAGACATTAATCGCTGTGCTTGGCATAGTGCTGTCACTTCATATGTCTTTATAGTGAAACTACTTGTCAAAAATGTACTTATAAATGACGGCAATCTAGTATATTGACTGGATTTCTTAAACTACCAGAACAAATTATTTTACTCTGATATCCCCTGTCTTTGCTTATAATAGTCATCATAAGTTCTAAAGCAGAGTATAAAAATAAAAACGTTTTTTATTTCCTGAACACAAAATCTGTATCCCAGTAGTTCTGTCAACAGAACTACTCAACAGAACAGGTGGGAGTAAACGATTTATACGATTGCTTTCGCGATTTTGCGAATGCAATCGTTATGGAAAAGATTTGCCGATCCTTAATTAAAAATATATGGCATACATAATAATTAATTGAAATATTAAGGACCAGTTGCATCTCAATTACTTATTTAAATAGAGTGTGTCTGAAAACAATTCTCACATAATATTACATGAACGTGCGTTACAGGCTGGTTTAGTTTCTTAATTTTCGTTTATTCTTTTTCGTTCGTAAGAACGAAAACTTAAGAAAGTTCTCGGTAAAAAATTGGCATACGATATTAATCTATCTTAGGATAAATTGCCAATATTTAAAAATCTTAGTATATCCTGCCATAACAGCATAATAGCCATGCTGTTTATGTCAAAATTTACCAATGATTTCAAAACTACTGCGCTTTTGGTTTTGTATAAACTGATTTGTTATATGTATGTGTCAAACTAGTCATATAATGTACATTCTATGAAATTATATTGACTGAAATGCCCGTTATTGTTTAATTTTACTGGATATATTATGAAACCCTCTAAAAATTCCTCTCAACAACAGATGCGGTTGCAGTGTCGTAGTTCCGTATAGGGTATTACAATTAGTATTCTAAAAGTGACAAAAAACTATTACCACATAGGCCATCCTTCCTGGATGTAAAGTCATTTATTATTTACTGTGGAATAGTCAATACCATGACGATTATAGGCGCGTTAAAGGAACAAAAAAAACACTTCTGATCTTTTAAAATGTACATATAATGATAATGACAGTTAAGTGACTAAGTGTGTCACAAAATGACAGTTTTCGAATAAAAATGTCAAATAATTCAGTTAATAGACGGCGCAATTTTATAATATATAGGTATTATAGCCGGGTTTCTGCCCACGGCTTCGCACGTGTTGTTATGGTTATTTTGGCGTGAAGAGGTAAAAAACATCTAAATATCCAAACTATCACATTTATAATATTAAATTATTATATTATGGATGAAATTTCGCAGAATTAAAAAAACAGATAATTGCAACTTGAGACATACATCTTAGTTGTGTTTGACTATTCGAGGGCAAAAGCGGCTTAATTATTCGCTCCTTTTTATCAGTCATAACTTTCTGGCGAGTTTGCTCTACGTTTAAGATCAGGATTTTCTTATTCTTCTTGCTCTTATATCACGCTAGGTGGGGTTGGCGTAATAATATTTCTTTCCATTCAAATATATCAGTCATCATCTCCTATCACACCATCACACCAGGACATACTCGTAGGTAATAACTACGAGTCACAAAGACCATCAATCTTCTCTTGGGTTTTCGGACGAGGTTTTTGTGTTTGGAAATTGTGTCTTATAAAGTTCGGATGGTGGCACGTTGGTGTCTTTTCTATTGTAAATTTGTGGAGGTACATGGTGTTTTAATAATTTATATCATACCAAATACGTATTTTGTGTCCTACCTACACAATCGGTTTTTTTTAAATGTCATTTTTGACAGAAGCAGTCGTAATCTTCATTTTACAAAGAAAAAAAAAAAGAAAAAATCTGGACAATCCACAAGCTTTATCTAGGTTGGGCCTAGATGAAGCTGTGTGGATTGTCCAGATTCAGTTGTCAATGATGTCAATGCTAATGCAGAGCTTGTGTTATGGGAATTAGATGACTGAAATACCTAATACATATAATGCATAGGTACATAGATATATGTTGTTCATTATACATAGATAACCCGGTCACTCGCTACAAATAGCACTTAGCAGATCGTACACAAAAATGTCCCAAGGTGGGGATCGAACCCGCAACTTCCTGCATCGCAGGCGGACCTTTGTGAATCTTAGAACCCTACTAGCTATATAGGTATACGCTACATACCTAGCAGTATTTTCGAATACCCACTTCGTTTGATTCTCTAGCTGCGTCAAATCGAAAGTCCGAAATGCATGTGATTTCTCAGATATTTTTGGAGTTGGCTGTACCGGGTACTTGGTAGCTGTACCCAGTAAAAGGTAAAAGGTAATATCACATTCCAAAATTCTCCAGTTCCTTTTAGTTAAATCCTTTCGAAAAGGGAAAAAACCTAGAAAATCTGAATATTCAAGATCTTTAACTGACCAAAGGGATTACCCAGGAACCGGAATATGCTGGTTGTAGTTGCTAGCTGCGGAGTGATTTGCAGATGATTTACAGATTCCCACTTAAAAACCGTTCACCAGACTAATTTATATTAGGCTGCTTTTTTGCTGGTTTTTCAAAGTTCAACTCAAAAACTCCGAAATAAATAGTTTTTTTAAGATCAAATTATTTATTAATTGAGTTAGGTATTTTAGCATGCATGTAGATATTAAGGAAACCAGTTTTAAAAGATATGTTAATGTGGCGACTAATTTTATTTAGGTATAATTTAACAACCACTTTATTAAATTGCTGTTTATCTAGTGTAAGGTACCATTTCGTAAATAAATAAAATACTATTTACACACATCATGCTGGAAAACAGTTACATAACCATATAGGTCATGCTACCCTAAAAGATAGCCAGTCATTATTGTAGTAATTTATATTCTCTTTGTATATTAAGTATCGATATGTACGAGTATATTGACTGAAAAACATAACGGTATTCTTATATTCAAACAAATCGAATGAGAGAAAGAAAGAGAAATCGAACACCTCTTACTGCGAGTCTCCTTAGTCAACACTTTCATACGTCATATTTTAAGGTTCGAAAAACAAAACTCATTACCTACTTTTTTTTTTAGTCCGTCTATCTGTCAAAAGATAGCCATTACTTACTGCCTAGGGAATAATGAGATTGAATTTGGAACATCGAAATACGTGTGAATTGTTTTTACCAAGGAGATCAATGAGTACAATGAGATTTTCTTCTAAATTAGAACGGCAATTTTCAAAGGCAATTCCCGGGACAGGGACAATTCCTGGGACAGGGACGATTCCCAGGACAGGGACAATTCCCTGGACAGGAACAGTTTCCCGGTCAAGGCCAGTTTCCTGGTCAAGGACCATTCCCAGGACAGGGACAATTCCCGGGACAGTGGCAATTTCCAGGACAGGGACAGTTTCCTGGTCAAGGACAGAATCTAGGAGGCTGGTTCCCCGGGCAACAGACTATTTCTAACATCACCGCTTCTACAGCTAATGGGTAAGCTGAATTAAAATAAGTTGAGACAAATTGTATCTTTTTATTTACGAATCAAATGAGGATAGACGCGTGCAAAAGCTAGTCAATGAAATTAAGCAGAATTTTGTTTTCCCTGATAATTATTATGTTATTCTATAAAATTACTCTCAATGTGGATAAATATTTATCAAAAGTAATTATACTCTGCCTCTATAGCATGGCGTGACAATCCAGAAATAAAAAAAATAAAGAAAATGTGTGTGTGTTTTGTTGATGTACGTTCATACACGGTGAAAAATGCCCCGAGGGAATTACTTGTATTCAATTATTTTCAATTTAGATTTTATTGTACTTTATTGTAAATAATATATGTAGACATTTTATGATGAAATTTCTGATGATAAAACAAGCAAGAAGCTTTTGTGAAAATATTATAATGTTCAACTTTGGTCTCAGATGCTTTAAAAACGAAAATAATTATGGTATTAAATTTCCAATTTTCTAGGAAACTAACAGGATATCTCATGTGTAACGTAATCAACATATTACATAAATACCGAAGGCATAAATAGCGTAAAATATGTAGGTAATCTAATTTCATGGTGATTATCCGCCTTTGACAAAAATAAGAAAATAAAATTGAGTTCCTATTTGTCAGGCTTAAGGAATTGTTGACTACTTCCTAATCGGAAAATGATTTTTCAGATACTTTTAATATCTATTATGTGTTATTATTCACATGTTTGTGTTTGGTGAGTTTAAGTCCGTTTAATTTTGTTAAGTGTCTTTGCACGTTGTTTTTGTATTTATAATTTTTTTTTTCACACTGATCTCCATTACGTTGTATACTCAGGGATTTTAGATATTTTTGTGTTAATGTAAACATCTAAAAAATCCCAGAATTGGGATTGTGCACCCTAATTAAAAAAATACACAAGAAAATAAAGCTAAAATTGGATTACTTTTTCTTGTTTGGTTTTTCCTTGTTTATTAGGTATTTTTCTTGACCCTTATCAATGTTAATTGTGTGAATTTTGATTTCATGAAATATAGACCTACATCTATATTTCATGCTATCATTGATTTTATGTTTTTTTATTTATTTCTCCAACCCTTTATTTTTTTATTCTTATTACGTACCTGGTATTGTGGGTGCGTGACTGCGTGTGACAACTAGTTACCTAATAATTCGTGTTTTTTACGTTTATTTATAATTTTTCAGCTCTACCACTACCGTCCTTCCCGATACGATCCAGGCCTGCATCCGGTCCTGCCCGGTGACTTCTGAGTACAACCCTGTGTGCGGATCCAACAACCAGACTTATTACAACCCTGGCAGGCTGATCTGCGCACATGAGTGTGGCGTTGGTTAGCACTTTTTTAGATAATACTCTATGAGCTAATTGTGACTGGTGTGGGTGACCTAGTATGACTTGTCTCTATAGGTTTTCCGTTTCGTCAGTGGTCAGTGATATATAATTTTATGATTTTATTGATAACGTTTTTCTAAATATATCTGAATCCAAAATTACTGAAAAAAAATGGGATGGGTAGAAACCGTGCTTTTACCGGCTTTTGACGAGCATTTTGCAGCAATACAATACAACAATACAAAAATTATTTATTGTACACCATAATCAAATCAATCATTAAAAAACTACATTATATGCGACAAGTACAATGGGCGGCCTTATCTTAGGCTTAGAAGCGATCTTTTCCAGGCAACCTTTGGATGGAAAGAATTATATGAATTTAAGAAAAGGCAGGGGGTGTACCACAGGTTATCTAAATAAGAACATAACAAGAATACTAAAAAACAAATAATAAGAGAAAGGATATGGGAATTCCGGCAAAGATGGACAGGAAGCCATTTTAGTTTTGTGCGGAACTCCGATATGTGATCAAATTTACATAGTCCAAACACAAAACGTATACATACGTTTTGGAGCCGTTCAACCTTATTTAGCTGCTCCTCAGTCGTTAGTCGAGGTAGCAAACATCAGCATAAATAAGGATGGGAAGTAAGAGAGATTGAGCGAGCACAATTTTAGTGGCAGTAGGCAAGAAGTTACGGAGTCTTCTCAATGAAGCAGCGCAGGCGAATATCTTGCGACTCACCGCCTCCATTTGAGGGACCCAAGACATGTCACAATCCATGTAGATGCCGAGATTTTTAACACTTCTGCTAAAATGAACTATAACGTTATTGAATTCAATTTTAGGGAGAGTGGACCAGTCTATTTTAGCAGAAGTGCGAGAGCTACCAATAATTATGGCATGTGTTTTGCTGGGGTTCACCTGAAGACCGTAGGCCATGTTCCAAACGCATTTTAGGCGTAGTCAAGAAACAGAACGTGTCTTGTTACAACACATTTTGTAAAAACTCGCAATCTCATCATATATGTACATTCTCGAAGACTATTAGTAATTTAGAAAATTTCTAAACTAAATAAGCTATCTAAACACACCAGAAATATTTGAATCTGACTTCAACGACATTTTTTTCATTATGCGCCCATCTTCGGTACCTCCTTATAAGGTAATCATAATCCTACAGCTTATCAAAATCACGTAATGTAAACTGTTCCAGCTTAATCTCTATTTTCCATTTTTATGCATTTTTTCTTTTTTCTTTACAGCTGTTTTTCAAGCGAGATCAGCGCCGTGCCCGAAGCCAGCACGCACTACCACCCCAGCAAGTTAAGAAAACTTAGACACAGAGTACTTATGGATAAGCTTAAAAGGACCAACAAATTTAACCCTATTACTGTCGTAATGTATAAAGAATAGCGATTGTTGTCTAGGGAAGGATAAACAAAAATGACCTCGATTGTGTCACGAATTGTGCGATGTAAAGTATTTTTTCACTATTCTTAACTAGACATCACTCGCTGTGCTTGGCCTAAGTGCTGTCACTTCATAAGTCTTTATAATGAAGCTATGTACTTATCAAAAATGTACCTATAAAATTTTGGAAATACAATACAATACAATACAACAATTCTGTATTAGTATAGTACACCATAATCAAATCAATCAAAAACAATTGTGTCTGCTAAAGTTCGGATAGTCGCGCGTTGATGTCTTTTCAGTTGTAAATCTCTCTACATGGCATTACATTAGGTAAGTAGTTATACAAACAAGAAAAATGGATATGAAGGAAATAGATTAAACATACAGATGGGTACAAATAGTGTGTTACTTATGGGGCCAAAAATGACCCTGTCTCAGCATTATGCCGCTACAAGCCGAAGTTAGTAGCGGCACTGATTTTCAGACAGGTCCAGGCGTGGTGGCACAAAGCTAGATTAAATTAAGTACAAAGGCACCATTAAGTTATGAAAGGCTCTCTATGGAGATTACTAACACAAACCTATACAAATCTACCCTTCAATCCTAAATTTAAACATAAAAAACAGTATAAAAACAATAACAATACAAGAACTTTATTATGGTCTTAACAGTGGTAACTTTATTTGGTATGGTCTATGGTAGACACATATTGCCAAATCAAAGAAGTCAAATCAAGTGCTCTATAATAAAATAAAAGTTTCTTTATTCAGACATATTGTCTATGGTACTCGTATATGCACGGATTGTAAAACGTGATCTAAATCAACAAACAACAAGATATGACTTCCAAATTGTAGGTCCTACTATGATAATAAAGTGCATTTGGTGTTCGTGTTTAGAAAGAAACTGTTATGAGTTGGCGGAAAGGTAGGTAGATGATAATCCTTGAGTTTGAGTGGGCAGCAGACTGCTGATTGTCCGAGTATCTTAGATTATTTATTATTAAGAATATATTACATTAAGACTGTTATTATTAAATTAAGATTATTATTACTTAATTATTATTCCCTATTAGGTAGGTATACTTTATCTACCTAGTAGCGTCTCTCTTTAGTAAGATACTCGAGCAATCAGTATTTTCGAACTAGTATATACCTCTACATATATTGAGTACTTCGTTTGATTGCTGCTAGAGGATCAATTCGAATGTCCGAAACGCATGTGTTTTCTCGGATATTTTTGGAGATGGCTGTACCGGTAGGTACTGGGACCTATATCCCATTATTTAATTATCTTTTAGTTAAGTCCATTCGAAAAGGGAAAAAACCTAGAAAACCTGAATGCTCAAGATGTTCAACTGACCAAAGGGATTACCCAGGAACCGGAATATGCTGGTTCTAGTTGCTAGCGGCGGCGGAGTGATTTGCATATGATTTACAGATTCCCACTTAAAAACCGTTTACCACCCTGAACAGACTGTTTATATTAGGCACCTACTTATAAGAAATAGAAATAAGAAAAAATAAATTTATTTTTAACTACAACCAATCACACAGAAATAAAAAATGCTGAACAATCCACACAGCGTCTTCCCCCGAAATACGCAGAACATATTTTATGGGCACTACATAACGATTCTAGACAATATAATATACGTAGATATTTGTAAGTACTTTTTATAGAAAACAACCAGACCCGCAAAAATATTTGCTTGTCGTACAAACATTTGTCCAGTGGTGTGAATCCAACCCGCGTACGTATCAATAAATTTCAATTCTATACTTTACTCATTGTGACTGTACTTATGTACACGACATATAAAAAATTGGATTCCTATTGTGATACCGTTATGCAGTCGAGTCGATACAAAACGAGACATGTTTATTGTGTCAAAACATAAATAATCTTCAAAATCTTCAAAAAACTGCTGCATCAGCATTATTTATCCATATGAAATATTGATAGCCTATAAGATAAGGCTATCAATATTTCATATGGATAAATATCTCTCTCTATGTGTGTAATATCTCGTCTATGTAAGTTTATTATAATGTTTGTAATGTAGGTATTGTGTATTTGTTACCTATTATTTATTAAAGTGCCACCGTCTATATGGTTCGTTCATGTCCAGTCCATCCCAAGGTTGCCTGGAAGAGATCGCTCTCAGCGATAAGGCCGCCCTTTATACCATTATTCTAAGTTTTTATCTCTGTATTATTTTCTGTTTTGTGTGGTGTAATAAAGTGTTATTTAACTATCTATCTAAATAAGTGAATTGAATTGAGAACCGTACTCAATGTAATCATGGCATAATAACGCCTTCGTTAAACTTCACAAACTTATTGTTTTCTTTTATTTGGCATAAACTTAGAGCAGGTACTAAGTAGGAACTTATAAATTAGGATTCCTGTTTCAATATAGGTACCTCTGCGCGCCTAGCTACGGCAGATTTTGCCGAAGATCTCAAGAGGCGCAAATATGCAGGTCTTGAGCAGACCTAAGTATTTGCTCCCCTTGGAGCCGAGACCTACGTCCATGGGGTACCGAGGAGCGTCTTCTGGTCGAAGAAACGCTTGACCCGAGAGCTGGTGAGTATCTGGCGCAGCGCATCAGCATTGCCATACCGCGGGGCAATGCAGCCAGCACCTTGGGGACGCTTCTTACTGGTAACAAGGTAAAGGTTTCTTGATCGCTTCTTTACTTTACCTTAAAACGATTGAAGTGAACAAAAATCACTTTTATCCTAGTTTTACTTACGTATAGGTAATTTTAATTTTGTAAAGTATCCAAGAGTCGTTTGAGGTCTTAAGAAGAAAAATAAAGCACTTGGATTTTAAATTTTGAAGTAATATGAATCAGATCAGCTACTTAAAGATTGTTTGCTAACAGTCTGCAGTTAATTCAATTGGTTCAGTTGTAAATACTAGTTCTGATTTTTTTTCTATAATTTGTGCAATTTATGCTGACGCGATGTCATTTTTGTATATTACAATCCGTTTTGCTTGGCCTACTACTCGAAACGGACTGTTTGTTAAGTAGTAATTGTATTCTCATTGCGACTATGAATAATGTGAATAAAACCGGTAATAAGCCACAGAACAAGAAATAGTTTCTTCGCGTATCTTCGTCATCAGTCATCACGCTATTCTGAGTTTGTCAGACAGAATTGCCCGTATCGATCGAGAGGTAATTCCCCGAGAATTTCATAGTCATAGGGAAACCCTTGCGTGTCCAAAGTTTTAACTGATTTACCGTTATGATATTCCACTTTTAGCCTCCTATTACATGCCTAGTTGGTTTATTTAAAGTTTATATATAGTACATAATATATAAATCTTTTATACTGTGTGTCACGAACATAAAGCGCTTTGAGTTCGAGTTTAGAGAACCTGTACTTTTTTATACCTTATTACTTCGGCCCGAATTATAAAAGCTTGCTCAGTCATTGATTTATGCTTGAGAAACTCTTTTCTATGGCAGAAGTGTTACTCAAGCGTAGATCGATGACTGAGCAAGCTTTCATAGTACACAGGCTATAATCTTTCTTATGATACTATAATACATTCTAAAGGTGCCGAAGGGCGAACATCACAGGGCTTTAAATTAAATCCGATCCTGTTTTATATGTCTACCGCAGACATGCCTTATGATATTGAAACCTGCTAATATCATCTTTATGCAAATGATACACAGGTATACCACAGCTTTGACTCGGCCAATACGAATGAGACAATGGCTCTAGTAAATAAAAATCTCGAAAAGATTTTCTAAACTGCAAATAATTCGCTTATTCTAAATCCCGCTAAGAAAAAAAATATGTTTCTAGGTACAAAGACACAAATTCAAAAGCTCTATCCTCCTGTGCTTAATCTTGTGTATTTTTTTTTCAATTATGGCAATAAATATTTTTCTATTCTATTATTATCATCGGTCTCTTTATCATAGGTGTGTCTATGTTACATTTTAGAACAGTATTCTATTAATCAAGAAATCTTAAGATTGACCGTATTTCAAGCTTTTACAGAAAGAAATACACAGAAATGTATGTTTTTTAAATTAATTGATGAAAAATGCAACAATCTAAGAAACTCAGCGTGCGAAGATCCAAGAAGTTCCAACTTAGGCTTGTGTTCACCAAAATATATGTAGTCGTACAATTAGGCGGCTTCGTCGGTTAACTTCGACGTTTTATGTATGTAAACTTGTGAGAAAAACGGCAAAACAACCGTTTAAATTTAATAATAATATATATTGGTGAACAAGGGTCTAATCGACGTGCATTGACCTGGTCAGATGTCTTTTTTGTGTGCGATGCGATATGACCCCAAATCAGAGATAATTTAGCCTTTTGTTGGCTGTAGCTTCGCAAATTCGCATTTTATTAGCGGTATGGTAAGGTAGTTAGGTACATGATACGGCCACACTTTGACGGTACAATAAAATTTAGGTTTATTTAATGTATGTTTTGGCGGTCGACGGCAAAAAAACTTAAGTTACCTACTGTACAAATATTAAAATTTAGTTTTAAATTGGGATGGGAAGGAATTCATTCAACTTCATCCAAATTTTGTCGAACGTAGTGAACCACCATGTTCCTATTTTAACTTAAGATATGAAATCTGAGTTTTATTGCAAGAAATGGTCAACTGTTGTTCCGTACAACGAAACAAATAATACCTACAAAATGTGTTGTTCATAAATCGCTTATAGATCTACAATTGTTAATGCTATTCGCTTAATTGACTAGGCAAAATCATGTTTGGAAAATAATATTAACCGTTTGTTAATTCTGACAGACCTGTCAAACTTGTCACTGTGAGTAAAATTTGATTGGAAACCTGGACGTCCATTTACCTACTTCTAGCCTAATTAGAGCTTCATCAAACCTGTTCTACCGTTCACATTCACACCATAAGGCCAGACTCCACCAAAGCTGAGTTGAGCTGAGTGGAGAAAAGATGTGTTTTGAACAACCAATAGAACGTCATTATTTACACACCTCGTCTGCGCTCAGCTTGAGAACCAGATTCCACCAAAGCTGAGCTGAGCAAATAAGAGATATGTTTTAAACAACCAATAGAAAGTCGTTATTCGCACATCTCGTTTCCGCTCAGCTTCGGTAGTGACAACAGAGCGAAGATGTATTATATTTATATGCGAAGAAACAAAGAAAGATCGAAGCGGAGATGTGAGCTGTGTCTCGCAAGCTGGCGACGTCACGAAGCGGAGAAAAGAAGAGATGAGCCGAGATGTGAGCTATGTCTCGCTAGTGCATTCATCTCAGCATAACAAACACTCGCCGCACGCAGCTTAGGCGCTCTAGCCAGGACGTATTCCGCTTTAGCCAGCACACATCTAAGCTGTCCTGGACATACCCCGCAAGTTTATGAGCTGCCCCGTCCGTCCCCCCGTCTCTTCTGGTGTCCGCTACGGACGTCTCCGCACGTCTCCGCTTTGGTGGAGTCTGGGCCTAAAGAGTTGGATTGACGCATATATGTGGTAAAATGAAAATTCTAATGGAAGGCCCAAAGACCTGATAATATACCTACCTTCTACCAGAGCAAATAATAGAATATAATGGTACTTGGTTTTGCCCAAAATAGATACGCAAACGCAACTTTTTTCAAAAAATTCCAACGATCTAATAATGTTGGGCATTCGCAAAATATTATCGAGCTTCAAGCAAAGCAGAGTTTGCGTAATGGGTATTACCTACCCGATGATGATGTACCTACTACTTAATAAAATAAATTACAAAGACATATTATAAACTGCTAACTAAGATTTAGCGAGGAACACCCTGTTTAAATCTTTTTAATACATATCTACGTTAAACCCCAAATTATTTCCCGTCAACAAAACCAATAAATTTATAGCTGCTTCATCTACCGTTAGGTACACACAACTTGCAAAAGTGGGAAAATTTTATACATTATTAAACTCCACAGGTTTATCGAAATGTTAATTTATTTAACTACTTTATGCGAAGGAGGCTGGAACCAAAACACGACAACGAATGTAAGTTTTGTAAAATCTTCACATAGTCAAAGTTAGAACTGTTAATAACTAGCTTCTTCTTCGGCCAAACATCTTCACAATCAATGGTACAAACTTTATTTCTAATATGTTTAAAAAACAATTTGACAAACTTTGTCTTTACAAATTTTGTCAAATTGATTTTTAAACATAATAATTTTAATTTTATTTTGATTTTGAGTAAACAGGGATTTTCTAACAAGTTTTGGAGTAATATTATTAATTTTATAATTGGTTTTGTTGCCTTTATTTGACCACAATCATGGCCACGATGTTATGGTTTTTTGTGTACAGATTATGAAACTTCTCGATTACTAGTTAGGAAAGCTAATTGAGGGTAGTTACGATAATGGTGCGCCCACTTTGCAGGGGTGACTGCGACAGTGTGGGAATTTCAAACACTATCGTGACTAATATGAACTAGTATACCCGGGATTAATTTTTTTCTCTGCATTTGTAAACTGTTTTAATAAATGTTATCCTCGTGACACTTACAAGAAATAGTTATTTACTAGCCGATAAAAATGAGGAGCTAGGTATAATATTACAGATGACTGAACTTTGCCATAAATCATCATCATCAGCCTATAGCAGTCCACTGCTGGACATAGGCCTCCCCCAATGAGCGCCATAGCGCCCTGTCTTCAGCTTGCCGCATCCAGCATCTACCTGCAGTCTTTCGCAGGTCGTCATCCCAACTGGTCGGAGGGCGTCCTACACTACGTTTACCGAGTCGTGGTCTCCACTCAAGAACACGTTTGCCCCATCGGCCGTCGGCCATAAATATCACAGAAGAACTAAATTAAATATCTATTTAATACAATGTATTATAGGCAATTACATTATTACTGGATTAGTCTCACTTCGAACCATAACAAATAGGAACGCGCGAGCCCAAGTAAAAATTCTTACCAGACAATATATGATACAAACACAATATATCAACATCATAAACAGTACTGCAGTAGACACATATAATGTATATAAATAAATAAATAATGCTGGACAATTCACACAGCATTATCTAGCCCCATGGTAAGCAGAGCTTGTGTTATGGGTACTAGATAAATGATATGTGTCTACTTAGCCAACTTAAAAAAAATGGGTTGTTCTCAATCAATCTGTATGTTTTTATCAATCACCTAATACACACGCACGTCGCACTTTACATCTCATGAGGAGGTAGGTACGTAAGTTACACTTAGATGAACGCAAAGTATAAATATGTATATCAAGTGATTAGCTGAATAATGCGTATTAATCTCCCGTCCATACGTTCTGGTCATCTCTTAAAAATAACGAATATAAAAATTACGCGGGGTCCTGCCGTAGACACACATACCTTTTTAACCTGATTAAAAAAAGAGGAGGTTTTCAATTCTGTATGTTTTTATGAATCGAGATACAGTGTGATAGGATATATTATTTATGATTAGGAGGGAGATATTAGGTGTATAATAACTAGGTACGTAATTTACACTTAGATGACAGCAAAGTACAAAATACCAAGCGATTAGATAAATAATGCGTATTATTATAGTATCAGTCTCTCGTCCGTACGTTCTGGTCATCTCTTGATAATAACGAATATAAAAATTACGCGGGGTCCTGCCGTAGACACACATTACCTTTTTAACCTGTTTAAAAAAAGAGGAGGTTTTCAATTCAGCTGTTTTTATGAATCGATATAAAGAAAGAAAATATTTTTATTTACCTTAGAAACTACCATACACAACAAACTTAAAACTACGCAAATTAATACTATATATCTTACAAATTATTGTGTGTAGCAGTGTTCAGGCAAATATAGCCCTCACTCAGCATTGTGCTGGATGCACACTAATGTGTCCACCCAGCGCTGATTTTCAGTGAAGACCAGAGGGATCGTGTCACGTCACGGTCGTCAGGTGCGTGATTTATACATCAAAATAGTAAACAAAATACAAAATTGTTATACATTATACAAAACTTATTTATATAATCTTTTCTAATTGTAACATAAGTAATATAGGTACCCCAATATAAGACCAAACAATATTGCAATACTAGTGCTGCACAGTCCGGTGGCTGTGGCTTGCTTAGTCAGGCCGAACAAATTTTAACGTGTATACGAACCAAAAACTGCGAATGTCTATGCGAATAAGTCTGATTGATGGTGCGAATAGTAATGAACTTAGTTCTATATATTATTGAATTAGTAGAAAACTACACAAATTTATGTACAGTGTGATAGGTTATACCTAATGAGTAGGTACGTAAGTTACACTTAGATACATCAAAGTACAAAATATCAAGTGATTAGCTGAATAATGCGTATTAATCTCTCATCCGTATGTTCTGGTCATCTCTTGATAAGAACGGGTTAAAGGATGTGAGTGGGGATTCGGTATCTCGCTCACAGTTACATGTCGCCGACATATCTGCAGATAGCAGTTTACCGCGGATGTGTTCACTTGTGCTGACGTGAGATAAACCAGTGTGATCAAGATGAAGTTACTTTTGATCGGTAAGTTTCTATGTTATTTGATTTTTTATGTGGGTATTGTTCTTAGCGTAGATACATACATATGTATGTGATTTTATTTAATTTTTTTACCCTCGATAAGATGAGTTATGTTTTTAGTTATTTTTGATGAAAACCGGTGAAGGCGTTTCAATGTTATGATCACCGAAAATTATGCTGTTGTTATGATGTGTTGAGAATTTTATTTTGAAGAACATATATGTAATAATATATATATAGTTTAGTTAAATTCGATTTCGTCAAGGGTTATCGAATCGTTTTAAAAAAAGGTTGCTAAGTTTTGAATATCATAATTTTAAATATTTTGTACACTGTTTTTATTACTACAAGTAAATCAACTTAAATTTGAAGATTTGCGTGATATTAAAATTATATTTTATAGCCGGATTTTCCTCTAAACGTTACTACTGTGGTATTAAAATAATTCTTTACATTCCTGATGATGAGATTAGTTGCGTAAACATCATTTTTTTGCTATTAAGTAGTTGCTTAGACTAGAGTATCTTGTCATAACTATAGTGAGGTGAAGTAGGTAATTTACATGTCATCAAAACAGTAGTAATGTGACCATCGTATATTGTCATGATATCTAATATTTATTGATAACTAGCAGAACCGACAGACGTTGTCCTGTCTTAACTATGAATATTGAGCATTCTGTCAATGTTACTCGTATGTCAAACGCCATAAGGTTACATCGAAAAAGTTTGAATTATAAAAGCGGTTACATTAGAAATAATTTAATATGGTGGTTTAGTATTCTTAAATTTTCTAATTTTCCGCGCAATTTTCTTAATTTTTTTTTTCATGAACCTTCTCCTGATAATAACAAACACGAAATCGATCCAGCCGTTCACGCGTGATGCCGTGACCAAGGGAAATAGGGATTCATTTTTATATATATAGATTTTGTCATGATCTTATGATGTTTCTGTAAAATCCAAACAATGTTGGTTGGTATCTGTGAGTATGTGTAAGATATGTGATGAATCAACCTTTAAAACAAGCAAATTATGAGAGAAGCCAATGGCCTTGAGTGAAGTTTTAATTAGTTTACCTACAAACATTCATTTACAAAAACTAACCGGTTAGGGATTCACTTGCGTCAAATTATTCCAAATCAGCTTAATTTAATTTCGATTAAAATCGCCGGAATATTGTCAATCAAGTTGATGGAGGTCAGTAAAGTTCAAAACTAGAGAGCACCTACTTACTATGTAGAGATACAAACGATAGAAGTGGCAAAAGTTAGCATCATGACAAAGCTGATACGAAGTTGCCATTGGCCACCAAACTCTATGATCGCATCTCTTCCTAAACTTTACAAAATAAAACTATAACAGAGACATTAAAAAAAGGACACTAACGGTATCAAAAAATGTAGTTTTTAAAATTAAATTTATTCAACGTAATAATCTTTATATATAACAATTTATCTATACTGTTCGTTAGTCTCACTAAAAATCGAGAACGGCTGGGCCGAATTAGCTGATTTTGGTTTTGAAATGTTTGTCGTAGTCCAGCGAAGGTTTAAACTGTGAGAAAACATGGTTCTTAAAGAAAAGAAAAAAATCCAGAAATTTCCACGCGGGTAAGCCGCGGGGCTAGTAATAAGATAAAATAGGTGGCGGTGTGCCTAGTGTGCCCATGTTACCGCCCGAGGGCATTCATATATTATATATTGTGATTATTTGTGAGCTCTAGATCACAATATATATTTATGAATACCATAATTAAACACATCTTCACACTAATACTTAATCACACTATAAGTAACTATAAAAATGCGAAAGTTTGGATGCAAAATATGAAGAGTCCTGGAATAAAACCTATGCTTCTGTAATTCCAATATACTCCAATTGTAACTTAGTTTTTAAGATATATTTATACATAGTTCATACTTTTATGCACACTTAATAAAAGTGTTTTTTTTAGGATAAATAATTTTTTTTAAATTAGTATTCATTTTATGTTCATATCTGAATATCTTTGGTCCCCCTGCCTTTAAATTTTTAAATTCACATAATTCTTTCCATCCAAAGGTTGCCTGGAAGAGACCGCTTCTAAGCGATAAGGCCGCCCATTGTACTTGTCGCATGTAATGTCTTTTTGAATTATCTGTATCTGGTGTACAATAAAGATTTTTTGTATTGTATTGTATTAATATATAGTGAAGAATATTAAGTGTGCATAAAAGTATTTTATATCTTCTTTTAATCCCATAAATACTGACTCATTGGAACTATCCCATGGGATAAAAATAACCTTTGAAGGTTTCTCTAAAAATAACGCATGTAAAACCACGGGCAGAAACTAGTGGTATATGTGAATGTCACAGGAAGTTAACACAATCTTATTTTTTACAGTAACGAGTATCATGGCAATAACCTCATCGTACCAACGTCGCAAGATGTTCGGTTTCCAAGCTGACAACGAATTCCCGTACCACCCTCCGTGGTTCACGGATCATCCCCCTGGACCCCCAGAGCCAGAGCGGATTCCTCGTGTGCAACCTGGACCCCCATGCTCCAACCAGAGACCCTTTGGACAATCTCGACCGCCGTGTTCTAACCAGGAACCAGGGCAAAGCGAAGGTTATTTACCACCCGGGTCTCCTGAAAACCCGGATTCTTCTGATCGCTTTATACCTCCTATATTCGGTCCTGTATGGTATGTTGCTCAAGTCTCCTAGCCAAATTTTTAACAACGGCAATCAATCTAAATGGACGCAAGCCAAGCTTTAGTAATAAGTTCTTTAATCACTACTTTTAAATGGTTAGGTAATGTCACTGTATAGTAGTCAAACTCGGTGTATAATATTTGTAAACAAAACTCTTATACTTAACCTAACATTCACTCTATTGTAGAGTCTTTTTATACGCAATTTACAAAAGCCTTTACTACTATCAACTTCCTCTTTTGCGTGTGTGAGTGTGTGCTCTGTCGATAGTTCGATATATTGGTGGAAATACCCAAAAACGTATATTATACAATAGAGGTCATCGGTTTGGTACAGATTTTCTTAGAAATGAAGCAGGCAGGCCAAGAACATTGACCACATTGACATATTGAATAACACAGCACAAGGTTAGCATTGTATAATTCTACAAGGTAGTTACATACTTTTGCGTCAGCAAAATTATTGACAATTGACAATTCAAGAGATCTCAACAAAATATGTTTCAAGCTTGCGAGATTTTTTTTATACCCATGGTGATTTAGTTCCCATGGCCACCACCAGCATCATCAGCCTATACTGGTCCACTGTTAGACCTAGCCTTCCTTAATAAGCGCCATAGCACCCTGTTTATTAATTCTGTCCCTAAAAATTCCTTCAGTATTCATTCAATGATGATGACTATAGTCAATCACATTACCTGGTCTACAGGTGATTTGGTTGGCCATGCTCCAGGATCTTTCTTTTGTATGGATATGACAACGTCAAAAAGACATATCAAGTCCTGCATCCTGATTGTTTCAATAATTTCCTCATATTACTTGTATTTCAGGCTCAGGCCAACCACAACAACCAATCGACCACATAATATATACCCAAATTACCCACCTTACGACCGGCCGACCACTCAAAGAACAACCACCACAAGAGCTGATCTCATGAAATACGTAGAGTCCTGTGTAGCAGGGTGTCCGATGGTCGGGGACTACGAACCGGTCTGTGGGACCGACAAAGTGATCTATGCTAATATTAAGAAGCTAGAGTGTGCGAAACTGTGTGGTGTTGGTAAGTTTATATTGATTCCTATTGACCGCGACCCGAACACATGTTGTTACTGTACCAGCCGATCTGAGCATCCACGAAGAGTCCTTTGTAGCCGCGTGTCCGGTGGTCGGGACTACAATCCGGTTTGTGGGACCAAGAACGTGAGTTTAGTGAATATTGTGAGGTTAGAGTGTGCGAAACAGTGTGGCGTTTGTAAGTTTATATTAATTCGTATTGACCGCGACCCAATTACATGTTGTTACTATACCAGTTGATCTTATCATCTACGAAGATTTCTGTGTAGCCGCGTGTTCGGTGGTCGGGACTACAATCCGGTCCACAGACCGGATTGTAGTCCCGACCACCGAACATCGTGAGCTATGCGAGTGAATATTTAGGGGCTATATAGTGCTTGACAATGGTAGTAACTATACCATATACACCTTTGTTACTATACCACGTGTAGTGGCATGTCCGATGGTCGGATACAATATTCCGGTCTGTGGGACCAACAACGTAAGCTATGCTTATATTCAGAGGCGAAACAATGTGGCACTTTTAAGTACATATTTTATAGACCAGGTTTCGGTTTACTGCAATACCTGTAAAAAAGTGTTTCTATAAAAATAAGAAAGCACTGCCCAGCCTGCAGTGCGACCCGCGTACTGCAGAGACGGCGCGGCGGCGGCGGCGGGCCGCAGCTCGTCTGTTAGTGGTGCACATATGCGTCGTGGGCAATGAAAGTGTTAAATTTAAAATCAATAAATGGGGCTATAATATATGAAATAATACAATTTATACTCTCAAATAACCACAACTTAACCGAGCTTTATATGAGATGGGTGGGATCCGATAACTATGCTAACGTAAAGAATTAAATGTTCTATCTAGTATTTTCTAAGGAGGTGTTATTTTATTGTCAGCCTACTACATATGTATGTACATATGTAGTATGTAGTACAGTAACAGTAATAATAATATTTGTGGGCACAGTGCATTTAAACCACATAGCCAACCCACCATGAGGTCATAAGTCAAGTTTTTGTTCATGGAGGAGCCGGTTTCAATTTGATATTTTCGAAATTTAATTGATGTGTGGGATGTCTTTAACATTTTGAGTTTTTTACGGAATAAAAAAGTTGCTGCATCTAGTAAATAAGCCCACAGAATTATGTTGAATTGACCTCAAAAATTTGTAAACGTAAACGTGTACAATTTTTTTGTTTTTGCCTATTATGCTTGACAGATACTATAAATGGGAATAAATATTGTCAGACAATTCAATCATCGTCTAGAGTTACGCAGAGCTTAGTCATGGGTTCCTTTCCTACTATGAGTAGGTAACTAATATACTTAAAAGGTACTGATATAGATATACATTCGGTACTGATACAGATATAGATATTTTTGATTATACATAGAACCAAGAACACTTGAAATAATTTGTGTATAAACTACAGATAATTGTATCTGTAGTTCGTACAAACATTCTTTCCGAGGCGGGAATCGAAGCCGCAACCTCATGCGTCGCAGGCGGGCCTTCGCCCGCTACAACTGGTCACACCGCAACGTAAGTGACCTGAATGCTTCATATTAGGTACTTATCAGTACCTTTCTTTTCCAGACGTTGAGCTAAGTAGCAGCAATTCCTGCCAACCTCAAAAACCTGTTATCAACATACCAGATGTGATATCCGCTTGCATATCCACCTGCTCGGTGACGTCAGAGTACAACCCTGTCTGCGGTACCGATAACGTTACTTACCAAAACCTTGGACGTTTCGAGTGTGCGAAGAACTGTGGCCGAGGTAAGTTCTTGGAGAAATAAGGGAGAGAACAGGAATGGGGGGTCTATAGACAGGTCAGGACAGGGTCCTATAAGGGCTGAATTAATGTAAAAAATAATAGGAAGGAATAACTTCGGGGCTTAGGAGCCGTCAAGATCTCTCGCATATTATCGAATCATAATATTTTTTTTCAAAAATCACACTTTTTATCTGACATTCCACACAGCATTATCTAGCCCCAAGCTAAGCAGAGCTTGTATGATGGGAACTCGATAATTTATATACATAATACTATATACATTACATAGATAGATATTTTTTAATATACATAAAAACCGGCCTAACGTAATTTGTAACAAAGCAAAGTCGGCCATAGCAAAGCACCGTATTACAATTTTAGCGATGATTTACGAAACTATTAGTGTCTGCCCGCGGTTTCGCGTAGTTTCTATGTTTAAAGAATATTTCTATCCCATGAAAACTTATTTATTGGATAAAAAGTAAATAAGCTTACTGAGAATTAGAGAACATGTCCACGAGTAATGGTCATAATATTGTACCTATTATTGTCAATACATAATGAAAACTTGTTTTTATATCAACAGAAATAGAAATTAGTAGGATGAGTTCATGTTTGGTGCCTCCTGGACCCGACAATCCTGATCTACGACTCACCACCACCACTACAGAGAGCCCCAAAATTAATGAAAATGGCGATAATAACGAAGGCTCTAGAAATAATGGAGATCGTAACTGTAATGCCAATGGTGGGAATGTAAAGAAACCATCAATGACTGAAGTAATAGCATGCATGCAGCTATGTCCCGTGACAACGGAGGTAAACCCTGTTTGTGGTACTGATGGAGTGACCTACACTAATCCCGGAAAACTGCTTTGCACACAATTTTGCGGTGTTGGTGAGTAAAAACTAGTACTATAAAAAAATATAAAATCAATCCATGGTCTGTTCCGTAAATTCGGTATCTGTGAGAACGAGTTCTCTTTGTAAATGCTCAAAAATAGGAACAAAATCGGCTGTCACTATAAGAACATAAAAAATCGCGATTTTATTACACCCCACAATTAGAAATGATTACTGGCAATAATGTCCACTAAGCAAAATACGAGTAAGCATGGAACATCCTGTTTAACCAACAACTACTGTTTGTTATCCCTAAGAAATAAAAATAAAATAAAAACATAACTAACAAAATTCAACAGACAATTTTTAAACAAATCACCCCTAATGGCATCTGTACAGATATTTTTTTGGTACAAAATGAAGTGGAATAAATGAAATGTAATGCATAGTACTACTCGTATCTGCCTCATCTGTCTACCCATAAATCTTCCATCTGACCGTCCATCTTCACAACCACTCTCATTTTTAACTCTCTTCCAGATGTTAAAGTCCAGAAGTTCTCCACGTGTTCCGGCGAATCGCTGCCCACAGCTCAGCCAGCTTGTCCCTGTCCATTACCGTTAACACCACCAACGACAGAGGAGTGCTTCAGGCGGTGTTCTGTGACGCAGGAGTTGAAGCCAGTGTGCGGTTCTGACGGAGTCACGTACATCAACCTTGCAAGCTTGCAGTGTAAAATTGGATGCGGTGTTGGTAAGGATCTTTGTTTACGTACGGGTGGAATGGTGATGAGCTGTGATCGGAATAGGTATAGTATAAATACTTAGTTCGAGTGTGGAAGTAAAATAGAGTTGATAATACCTTCTCTATAGTCCCGAGATGATAATAATGATGTTTAAATCCCGGGATTTCAAATAAATCAATAGTTTCTAACGTATATCTCTATAATACATAATTATTTAAATTTGAAATCCCGGGATTTATATATCATTATCATCATCATTTCGGGATTTTATGATACTTAGGTATTTATAGGTATACTCTATTTCAATCACTGGTGATGAGGGATAGGATAAGCGATTCTTCTGAGTAAGATGGTAAATTGATGGGAACTAATTTAAACTGATAATCACACTTTTTCACGAATGTTAGCTCTATTCAGGCGACGCGAGGTTTTTAAATGCTGGTTCTTACAAGTCTAATTCACATGTACATGCAATTTTGTGTTATCACAGTTCTAAACTATTCTATTGGCTTTGCAGGATCTGTATTGGA
The DNA here is from genome assembly GCA_947044415.1 of Eupithecia dodoneata. Classification (NCBI taxonomy): domain Eukaryota; kingdom Metazoa; phylum Arthropoda; class Insecta; order Lepidoptera; family Geometridae; genus Eupithecia; species Eupithecia dodoneata. The sequence goes on from OX345665.1 coordinate 8,933,366, forward strand.
TGACTGCCAATTAAGAAGTCAATTCACATGGTCTACCTATTCGCTTTATATTCGAATAAGACCTAGAGAATCGGATCGAATAGGATCTATTTAAGTCCTCATTGTTTCTCTCTATTGAATTGACGAATCAAACTTTTTAATGCCGTTTTCTACCTTGACCTCCGATTGAACTCTGATCATACGACACATACAAGCAGTAGCATACTGTATTTCGAGGACTGTTATGAAACAACAATCAACCTATTTCGAAACCCACGAATCATTTAGTTAGCTCCTTTTTAAAAGCTTTATGCTCCTTTCCATCGTGTTTCAATAGAATCTTAGAAATAATATTTATTTATTAAATATAAGGCCTTATAAACAAAACAAAGTAATGTGTACTATAGATCTATTTCATTTCTTTGTTTCGACACCTTGCTCTAACAAGTTCGAGACTTGTGATGTAGAGAGAGGGCAAGGGCAAGGGTTCTCTACCGCGGTAGGTTGGTAGATTTACACTATTTTATGAATTAACTTATGTATATAAAAAGTTTAAGAAACACTGTACTGTGTATTATACCTACAGTCAACAGACAATGTCATTTTCCTTGTTAGAACTGAATAGATAGATCAAATGTACTTTATTTGCCGTTTGTTATTCTCTGCCTGTATTTTGTACCTGTGTCCAAATAAATGTTTTTTTCTATTCTATTCCATATCTTTCCAGATGTATCAGTTCAAAAGCTGTCTCCCTGCGGCGAAGCTTCCACCAACCCTCCGACCACGCCATCCTGGAACAACACCGACCGGACCACGGAGCCGACGGTCACACCGACGACCCCCGGCAACGTGCAGACTTGCATAGATAAATGTTATGTGACGCCGGAGCATAAGCCTGTGTGCGGGACCAACGGACAGACTTACGACAGCTTGGCGAGACTGCGGTGTGCTAAGCAATGTGGAATCAGTAAGTATGGTGAACGTATTGGCCTGTTTGTTTCTTTGTTAATTATTGGCAATATGTGTCTGGTTGGAAACTTTGCTGCCAGTGTCATGTTATCATCAACATCAGCCTATGTTAGTCCACTGCTGGATATAGGCCTCCCCCAATGAGCGCCATAGCGCCCTGTCTTCAGCTTAACCCATCCAGCATCTACCCGCAGTCCTTCGCAGATCGTCATCCCACCTGGCCGAAGGGTGTCACGCGTACACTACGTTTGTCAGTATCAAGTCATGGAAAATAATTGTAAATTATCTTAGTTACCAAATTATTGCCATAAGAGCCTAGTTCTTGGCTTGTGTTGTAGGTAACCCAAATCGAAGAAATCATATGCATTTTGGTTTGACGCGTTATCCTTATAATGTTACTAGGCGGATAAACAGGGGAAACATAAAAGGAAAACGTATCCAATATTGCTAAGTATTTTTTTAAAATACTACAAATATAACTTACGATGTTCCTAGGCGGTTAAACAGGAGACACATGCAGGAAAATGAATCAAATATTGCCTAGTACTTATAGAAAAGAAATAAGTAGGTACGAATGGTTTAAAAAACCTTACTTAATGACGATGAAACTGACTGCTAATGACAATTTCAATCAAAAACGCAGTTTAATCATCGGGCAAGACTGACCGTTATAGCTTCATCGTCATCCATTATCAGCCCCCAAAATTCTTTCTAGAAACCTATTTATATTGTCTTCTGGGTGGAGGCCTATTGTTAACTTAGGTAGGTCTAAGGACAGGTACCTTCTATTATAGGTATTGTACTAAATTATAAGTTCAGCTTCTACTATTATATTTTTATGAGTAACATTTTGGTATAGTTTCTAGTGTTCAATTAATCCTTGAATGCACAAATCTTACACAAAATAACGTTTAGAAGCAAAGCGCTTATCAAAACTTACGTTCAGTCTGTTGCATTTTTTTAAAGCTTTCCAGAACCGAATCAAATGCAAAAACCATTATATTGTTTCGCTCATAATTAAAATAAACGTCTGCACTTTAAGTTTTTGCAAGTTTAAAAACCTCTTGAAGTTTTAAATTTATTTGAGTAGGTATTAACGATTTTGAAACAATTAAGCGACTTTGGTGGTTGACTATGATAACGAGACTTATTATTATATATTCCTTAGCAGATTACATTAAAAGGAAATTTAAAAAGTTTTAGAAACAGTAGGTAGGTACCTAATACAAATCATGGCCTAACATCCCATTTCATCATTTATATAGTGATATAAATTATGAAATGGGATGTTAGGTGCATGGTGGGATGTTAGGTAACATCCGATTTCGTCATTTATATACTGATATAAATGATGAAATGGGATGTTAGGTGGTATTTGGATAGGATAGGAACAGCAATGAAGTGATAAGCAGTGAATTAACATTTCCGTTATAACAGATAAACCTACTGAGGTATAGTGTTCCAAATACCTAATGATTGCTCTACGTAGATACTTCTACGCTAAAATAAAACAATAGATATATTATTGTGTAAAGAATTTAAAATTGAAAAATTAAACATAATAACAAATAATACTGCGAGATGGAATACTTATCAATTCCTGTTTATTATTTATTTTATTTAAGTTATTACCTACTTGGCCCAGGATGAGATGGCGCGATGAGCTCGAGGTATATCTTCCATCATGGCCTGTTGCAGCGTTGGATCGCGAGGGGTGGAAGGAGAAAAGGGAGGCCTTCGCCCAGCAGTGGGACAATAATAGCTTAAAATAACACCGTCTATATTGTTCTTTCACGTTCAGTCCAACCTAAGGTTGCTTGGAAGAGAACACTCAGCGATAAGGCCGCCCTTAATACTTCCTTTATGCAATTGTTTATTTCTGTATTGTTTTCTGTTTTGTGTGGTATAAAATTAAGTGTTTTCTATGTATCTGTGAATTTTATCAAATTTTTTTGTTACAGATGTCGATGTGAAAAAACTAACCGCTTGTGACGTAACCGAACCAGACCCGAGTTTTACGATATCACCTGATGTACTGGCTAGCATCTTCCCAGAAGATTTCAAATCAACCACACCCAAAGACTCAGGAGAGGACTACGATATAGACCAAAGATTTGGAGACTAATATGATAGGAGAGGGAATCGCATTTAAAAGACTTAACAATTATACCTAGCTGTAAGTAAATAAGTAGACGATGATTAAAATTATGAATATGCATTATATACGCTTGTAATTGATGAAAATTTGTATTTACTTACACAATACCCTATAGGTATTATAAGACGCTAATTCTAATTCTAAATGGGATCTGTACTGACATCTCGCATACGAGTGTACTCGTATAGTGCATTGCCAACTGCCTAACAAGGCCTTGAATTAGTCCACTCTGCCCCACCAAGGCGCCTTACTGGTGGGACAATTTACAAAGCATCTAGCTAGGCCCCAAGATAACCCGAGATCTATTTAAGCTCTAAAAAATATATATGTATTGAATTAAGTATTATATAATATATATTTATATATGTACCTATACAGTTATCCATTACCTACCCATGTTACAAGCTCTGCTTACTTCGGGGCTAGATGTTGCCGTATGGATTGTCCAGTATAATTTATATAAATAATAACCCGCTTAAACATATACATAAATAAATAATGCTGGACAATTCACACAGCATTATCTAGCCCCATGGTAAGCAGAGCTTGTGTTATAGGTACTAGATAACTGATATACATAATACAATATATCATAGATAGATATTCTGTATTATACATAGAAAACGACCAGAACACCCGGAACAAATATCTGCAGATCGTATACACAATTGTTCCGAGGCGGGAATCGAACCCGCAACCTCCTGCGTCGCAGGCGGACCTTCGCCCACCGCGCCACATCGGTCGTCGACCTACCCAGACCAATGCAGAGTTGTGGTTCAAAAATATTGCTAATAGAGCTATAATTGCTTCACAATATGAACAACGATTACGAATCAGGCGAGAACAATAGAAGATTATGACGAGTATTATAGACCAGTGATATAATATTATTAGGCTTGTTTGTGATCTACCAAAACAAATGTTGTTTGACCAAAAATAATTTGTTTGTAAACAGATAATCTGCATTAGGCGAATGCGAAGTAGAATTTTATTTCGAAATCTGCGCCCGCGCCCGTGTGTTGTGTCAGATGAAACTCAACTAAAGAAGTGATTATAATTATTCTACCTAATCCTAAATGTTATGTCGCGTTATATGTAGTTAGACATAGAGAAAATAAGTGTAAACGGAAGCTAACGGCAAAAAATTATAAAGTGAAAGATAATAATATTATCTATGCCGAGATACAGCAGCTCAAAATGAAGAACAAGCTTTTAATTGGTAAGTCTTTTATATCAGATCTAAATGCTTTAAGACCGTGAAAGTTTCCTCGATAAGTGGTTCAATCTGATGATATTTAGTTGGATAACCAACTAAATTAATTAAATTTCATGAAGTATTAAGATAACTTAATACTTCATGAAATTTAAATAGTTTATCAATATTTATAATGATCCATCTAAACATCTAATTATAATACTTACATGTAATTCTACAGCTGGATTAGCTATACTGTACCAAGTTGCCCAAAGCAATAGTTGGGTTAATGAAAAACTTAAACCTTTCAAACAACCCCAAAATCTTGAAAGGACAATCTACAAGGAAACCCATGATAAGTATAGTGAAATAAGCATTAAAAGAGAAGGCGGCCTTAAAAAAATTGTTTCATTTTCAAATGCATCGAACGAAGCTCCGAACAAAAAATTCAATGCCAAAACACAAAAACTACATGAATTAAGGCGTTTGCGAAAATCGAGATCTAATGACACCAATGACAATTCTTTCAAAGATATTGTAAAACTAAGAAAGTTTACTTCTGACTTTGACTTAAAATATACTGCAAATTCCAATGAAAACAAGACCAGTGATAATTCGGAAGAAAAAAATTCAAATATAAAAAAGTCCATAGAAGAATTCAAAGATACCAATTCAAGCCATGAAAATATGCTCCAAATGCAGCCAATAAGTCTCTCAATAGATGATGCTGAACATAACAAAGGAATCAACTCAACCAGTGGAGATCAAAATCAAACAACAGGTTACAGAAATAATCGAATACAAACACAATTTCGACACTTATGGTAAGTCATTTATCAAATAAGCGCGAGGCTATGGAACAAATTATGTAGTATGAATACCAAGTTTTAACTAAGGTCTGCGGAAGGCTCGAAAAACGCGACTGTGTACAAAATTTATTATTCAATTAATTGTTATATTCTTTCATAACTAGTTCTAAATTCTATTGTGTTATTGTAAAATAAATTAATTATACTGGCCTTGTTTTCTCAGATTTACAACTCTGGCAACTATTTGGTGATCAATGACGTATACTTAAATATATCTTATGATAGTCACTGTTTACAGTTGTTACATAAGAAATCAATTCTGCAATTTTGTTTCAGGGGGCAAGATAGATCAATACATTCGTATAGGTCAGCATCAATGCATAAAAAACCATTTTGGTACTCACCTTACCACTTTCCACGTTCTAAAGTTACTGTAGCTGGGCTTAACATTCCTTGGTTTCGTCTGCGAAGTACTCTTTCTGATCAAGACTACATTAATAAGGAACCCGTCCAAATATCAAAACCTGATGATAATTTTCAAATACAACACAACAATACTACAAATTTCTTATCAACTGTAGCTCCGATTGAAATTCGTGTAACTTATATTTCTAATATTGCTGAGCAAAGCATAATCCCTGTAAACAATACAAACTTGCAATCACAAACGCCTCGTCTGCCACACTGGCCAAATTTCTATAAAAATATGGATACTTCAGAAAAGTCATTTAAAGTTTACAAAAGTATTAAGGTAGCTACTAAACCAGAAGACGTAGATACCGAACAAATTACATTACACTCGACAACTGAGGCTGCGATTACTGCATCTGTTTCCTCCAAAACAACCCAAGGTTATTCCAATGAAATGAATAAACATGCAAAATCTAGGCGGCATGAGAATGAAACCAGCACAAGTAATATGAGTAAAATTTCCGATCCTGGAGGTAGAGTCGTAGAAATGACTACAGTCGATAATAAAATAAGTACTAATATCGAACTGCAAAATGTTACGCCGAGGGTTATAGCAAAGACTCTAAAACCTATACGAGAGCTACAATGGCCACCATGGCCTCAATGGCTTAGTGAACCCTTACAAAAGAAAAAAATCGTATACAACGGTTCATACGTCCTGAATGAATATACTGCTAATATTTATTCCAATGATGAAAAAAGCGTAACAATAAAGCCTGTTAAATTAAACGATGCTACAGAAACAACAAAAAACATAGAAGAAACTGGTAATTTTTTTGATATTGTGAGTACGTACAGTGGTCTTTCAGCAAATATTGCAGCATTAATTCCAGTTACAAGTGGAGTAACAGTAGTAACAACTACTGTAGCAAACAACTATACTGATAACATTGACGAAACAAGACAATACAGTGAAAATAATAGCACTGTCTTACCAAATCTATGGAATGTCGTGCGATGTACGCAGAGTTGTCCTCTAACACCTGAATTTAATCCGGTTTGTGGTACTGATGATATTACCTACACAAATCCGGGAAGACTTCTTTGTTTACAGTTTTGTGGACTCGGTACGTAACGTGGTCAAATATTTACGCTTGCAAATATGCGCTTTGTTTTGGTATGTCTACTTTTTTATGCTTACATTATGTTTTCATTGACATACAAGTAAATTATCTTTATACATCGATACATTTAAATATTTTTTTCAGATGTTAAAGTGAAAAAGTATCAACCTTGTTCATCGAAACACAAATTAAGTGAATACCCTAATATGATTAATTTATTTATAAATACAGCAGTTGATTCTCTAAGAGAAACTATAAAAGCAAATGCTTCCGCTCCAGAAGCAACGGTAAACAGAACCTATTTAACACCAAAAGCAACAGTTCAAGCTTATTATTCTTCTACACCATCACCCGAAAACACAACCACAGTTTATTATGTAAAATACGATTCATTTTCGATGATTGATGAAGATGAGGAGACTGAAGCTAAAGCTGTACCAGAAATAACAACGGAAATGACATCACGAAACACACAGCTCCCGGATACAACGGTGCCAATAGCAACTATGAAAGTAACTAGATATATTGAAAAGTTAAAGGAATTAATACAATTTAATGCAGATTATGACAAGCAGAGCACCACAACTAACGGTAAGACAATACTATATTAAAAAAATAAATAAAAAGAAGCTACTGCGATTGAACAGTTACATGTAGTTACAAGATGTTAATTATTGTTTGGCAATGAATTGCCATACAGAGGGGCAATACTGCCGCGTATTGGGGTCGCTTCCGATTGGTTTGACAATACCAGTCGGAAGCTGATCAGTTGAGCTACCTCTAGATATGTAGTTTGCGTTAGTCTGCAATAAGTTGAACTGTTCCATTTGTTAATACTAGTTCTAATTCGTTCCTAGACTTGTATTGTGATTTTATTTGTAAGTAAACATGTTTATATTTTCGCAGGAAGTTAAATTAATGCTTAATAATGCTTTTTTTATTTTCTTTAAGGTCCTAGCGAAGTCAAAGATATAACGCACTCAAGCAAGAAAATAGAATCAAACCTTGCTGCATTGAATAATATGCTGAAGCATTCAGGACGAGATGCTAGCAGAAAAGCTGTACATGCAGTCACATATCCTAGCAGGGATGTTGCGACGAGACGTTTTTCTGTAACACGTGCAATAAAGGATGTCAGTACTAAAATATTTAAGATAAATTTCCCAACAAATACAAGAAAAAGTTCTAGCTCAAAGACTAACTTAATCCTTAAACAGGATACACCACATGTTGATGCGCTTGATACTGTAAATGAGCCAAACAATAATGGCCGTCGTTTTGTAGAATCACCATTTGTTGACCTTCCGTACAGTTCTGGAGAATACGTATCACCCGATGAAAATAATATTGAGATGTTTCAAGACAATCAAAAAGATTCGCATGATGCAGATGTAGACATCAAGTTTTGGGGATATCAATCAGAGAAAGAAAAACATGATGATAGACAGGAAACAAATGTTAAAAAGAAAACACATAAAGCTTAAACGATTCAAATTATACCTAGATCTAAATAATAAGACCTTTTTAATAAGTTTGTCTAAACTCTAGATAAAAAATAGATACTAATATCATCTGTATAATAAAATAGAGTCGTGTTATGTCTATTTAATTATCTAAGTGTTATTTCCACTATTATAACTCAAGAACGGTTGAACCGATTTTGCTGAAAATTGGTAGGGAGATAGCTTAGAACCAGGAGACAGACATAGGATACTTTTTATCATTGAAACCATTTGACACATAGATTTCCGCAGGGCGCAGCAGTGATATCAGATAAAAATCAACTCAAAGGAGGTGTTGCTTATTAGTGTTTTTTTCACTTATGAACCTTTTTTCTTCAGTTGACATTGAGTCAATGTCAACTGAAGAAAAAAGGTTCATAAGTATGAAGGCATGAACGAAAAAATGCTCGGACTGAGTCTCAGTCAACCGAAGAACGAAGCACTCACTGGTGTATCAATTTTGACATTGTCAATTTATAGACCGCTCGTCCGCCATTACCTCTTTAGACACCAACAGAGTGACTCTATTGTAACTTAGATCGAAAATAAAAAATGTCTTCTGGTGTGGTCAGATGTTGCCGAAATCACACTAATTTAGTAAATAATAAACACGGAATTACTTTACGGAATTTTCACAAGTAAATTTCTAATTACATCCACTTATTTCTTAGATTGAACGCAAATAACTATCAACAGAAAAATCACAACAAAAACACAAATCTTGCTGGTGTTACCAGCACGTAAACTTTCCGAATAGTGTGGGAGTTTATTAAAAATGTTTGAATCTTTGTATATTATAATGCTTAAAATTGGAATTCGGTAGGTAGCCTACCTAACATAAATAAGAATTTAAACAGATATATTTTAAGCATTATACTAGCTAAATTACCACTGACTCACTGACTGACTGATTGACATAATTGTTCTCCTTGATGGTGGATGGGGAGGTATGGTTTTTTTTTACGGAATCGTATAGGGGAGGTAAAAGTCTCCTAGGGAAAATTCCGACTTTTTGACATTTGCCCCCCCAAGACCCCCCCTATGGGGGCTCCTCCTACTATACTCCTACATATTGCTGAGTTTTTTTATGGGGGTTGTATAGAGGGGGACAAGTGATTTTGAATGCATATAAAATTTTGCCCCCCCCCCTCCTGCCTTCTGAGAACCCCCCTTTTGAGTGTGCTACCAGATGCCGTCGCGATTTAGGGGTTCTGATTGCAGGATCGTATAGATCGAGTAGAAAAACCAGCCAGTTGTTCGGAAGGAAAATAATGAATATCATAGGTCTGTTACGTAGTAGGTAGGTCTTATAAAAACTATAACATTTATGTGACTAATTTTAATAAAATTAAATTTCAATACTTTTTTTTTAAATAATAGCTACCTACTTGATTTGTGATCTGTGATTTGTAGAAAATTTTATGAAAATTATCGGCATTTTTTTTTTCGTCAGTTGGCATCTCTCACATATGACAAGTCCGCCATTGCTGTACCTGACTTGTGATTCCGTAGGAATCCGTCTGGAATTATTACTTAGTCTATGTATGAGGGTATATTAATCAAATCAAATCAATCATTTATTTGTAAAAATACATGTTATAATTATTTTTCAACGTCAGGTTCTATAAATATACAATGTATATACTAAAACTAGCGAAAAAAAAAGTTATTGTATTCAGCCTGCACGAAGGCGTGCAAAATATGGCGTGAGTGTGAGGTGTATTGTTACAAGTAAAATAATGTTACAATTCAAACCAAAAATTCTGTTACATTATAGAAACATTTCTAAACTAACAAGGTAATACTGTTTCTTTATGTAATAAAATTTAAAAAAGTATTACAAATGTCTTTGTGTTTAATTTCATTTCATTACTAGCTTGACATAGTTGACTAGCTCGCAGTTTCATTCGCTTGGAGTTAAGGGTAAAAAGTCTTCACGAAATAAGATGAAACTCTGTGTTTTAGAACATTTCTGTGATCCATTTTTCATAATTTTAATTAATCATCGTCATCAGCCTATAGCAGTCCACTGCTGGACATAGGCCTCCCCCAATGAGCGCCATAGCGCCCTGTCTTCAGCTTGCCGCATCCAGCATCTACCTGCAGTCTTTCGCAGGTCGTCATCGCACCTGGTCGGAGGGCGTCCTACACTACGTTTACCGAGTCGTGGTCTCCACTGAAGAACACGTTTGCCCCCTGAGATATGGCCGGCCCACTGCCACTTCAGCTTGCTAATTCTTTGAGCTATGTAGATAATCTTGGTTCTCTGTCGGATGCATATTTTTAATTGCTTACTTTAAAAGCTTTTGAGAACAGTTATATTTTCACATTTGATGAATGGGCTGGGGAAATTTTAAGAATTTGGACCTGTCGTCTTCACGATGCGTCTTCGTGGTGATGGGCAAGACCGGCAGTTCACGTACTATCACTAATTTATCTATAGCCCTGTATAGATTAACAGGAAGATTTAAAGAAGTTATTTATACTGAGAATTTTAGTGTCAAATTCGTTAACTTTCTAGAAAATGAATTAAAATTAAATTTACCGTTATTATAACTATTAAAATATCATTAATTTACGTCAATCAAGCCATTTGTTAATAGATTGTACAGATAAATTTGACCCATTTAATAAAGAGAAACCTGCATTGCTGCTTCCATTTGAGTTAAGTTTTTAGTAATAATTATTCGTGTGTATTTTAACGCGTTGATAAAAGAAATGTTTTTGTGGGTAGTAGTGTTATTGTTTCACAGCGCCGCTTCTTACAGTAAGTATTATTTAAAATTAAGTATACAAATTTCATAATTTAGTACCGAATCTAAAATAGATAGTAGATAGATTAGATATTTTCTATGAAAGTTCTAACAGTTAGATAATAAATAAATAAAATAAATAAATAATGCTGGACAATTCACACAGCATTATCTAGCCCCATGGTAAGCAGAGCTTGTGTTATGAGTACTAGATAACTGATATACATAATACAATATATTACATAGATAGATATTTTTTATTATACATAGAAAACGACCAGAACACCCGGAACAAATATCTGCAGATCGTACACATAATGACGACCGATGTGGCGCGGTGGGCGAAGGTCCGCCTGCGACGCAGGAGGTTGTGGGTTCGATTCCCGCCTCGGAACAAATGTGTGTACGATCTGCAGATATTTGTTCCGGGTGTTCTGGTCGTTTTCTATGTATAATAAAAATATCTATCTATGTAATGTATTGTATTATGTATATCAGTTATCTAGTACCCATAACACAAGCTCTGCTTACCATGGGGCTAGATAATGCTGTGTGAATTGTCCAGCATTATTTATTTTATTAATTTTAATTGTTCTGAGGCGGGAATCGAACCCGCAACCTCCTGCGTCGCAGGCGGACCTTCGCCCACCGCGCCACATCGGTCGTCAAGATATATGTTTGTTGCAAAAAAAAAATGTCACGCGGTCTGCTGTTATACTCATAGATTTAAATCATAGGAAAAAAATATTGTGCTTCATGCATGAGTGAATAAGAGAAAAATCATCAGATATTTTTTTATACGTTTCCATAATGAGTTATATTAGATGGGAATGACTGCTCAGCAGAATAAAGAGAGCAACCGAAGTAACTGAGTTATTCGGTAAATTTAAACCTTACATATAACAAATCTTATCCAGAAGGTTTCTACTCCATAATTACATCAATGATGTTAATGCTTGGCCAGAAGTCGCTCAGTTCCGCACCAACAATAGTACCTAATGTAAGAAATTCAATGTTGTGCTTAGCTTTACATAAATATTGTATCTAAAATCACATTATATTTAGATTGGAAAAACAAACATATATTATATTAGTTACTTATGTTGATGTATGAATCGTACTAGTGCTTTCTTTTCACTTCTTCCACTACTGGGCAAACAATTTAAGTGAGGAGAAAATCAAGAACATCTATTCTCATTTAACTTATAGTATACAATTTGACTTGTGTAAAAAAAATACATCATGAAAAAATAAGGAATTTTGTTATCGTAAAGAAATAAAGTTTCTAGAAATCTGAATCAATTTGAAAGCAAAGCTTTTCGCTGAGCTTTTTTGACAAACTGCTGCACACACACAATGCCAGCCTATGTCCAGCAGTGGACTAATATAGGCTGATGATGATGTGCTACAGTGTCAAATAAATGCATTATCTATCAAGTATCTATCTATCTATATAAATCTGGTACTAAACGCAATAGCCACAACGAGATCAGTAATAGAGGGTCTGGTTAGCAGTTCTCTCAGAGTATTAAATGTTAAAATGCATCATGTTGAATGCTGTCTATCCCATTTCTATCAACAATCAACAAAACGCATCAAAATCCGTTTTAAAGATCTAAGTATACATAAGGATAGACAGACAGCGGGAAGCGACTTTGTTTTATACTATGTAGTGATATTCCAGCCCCCTACAGAAGACCATGCACAGATCTATCCCCGGAGTGCCTGAAGAGATGTCTTCAGGTAGCTGTGCCCAGTTTCTTGGACGGAGTCCCGGAGTACGGCCTTGAGACCCTGGATCCGTACCACATTGAAAGGCTGGACTTAACACTTCCAGGCGGAATCCTGATCCAGTTCACAGATGGACTGGCTAGAGGACTCAGAAAATGTGTTGTTGATTTTGGAAGGTAACGTTGGAGATAATAAAAGATCTATACACATTTATTTGCTTCTGCCACACATAGACAGTTTTATTCATATTCATATAATTTATTGTGATTTTATGCATTCAGGTAATAGTAAGTTCTTAGGTGTAGTATCATAGTGGGTACACAGTGCATAGAAACCCTGTCACAGCACAACAATGGGTGCGTTCTTGTTAGATTATCAACTTTCCGGTACAAACAACTAATCTAATCCACTGGTCTTATCCGGTAATCAAACTCACTCAACATGTCTGTCCTTAAATTTTGACAATTTAACTTGTAAACGCGCCGGTAAAGTTTTTGTTTTTGTCTGTCCGCTTCAGTTAATTGTTTATTTTTGGGAATATGGACTTTGTACTTCATTAAATTAGTAAAATCAGTAAGTCTGTGCTCTATTTTATATATGTACGTTCTTAATATAATTTTTTTTATTTAGCCTGTTTCGTCCCACTGCTGGGCAAAGGCCTCCCCCAAATCTTTCCACTCAGTGCGGTCACGTGCGATCTCCCACCAATCTCCGAGGAATATTTATATAAATATTAATTATTTTATATATATCCTAAATAATAACGCCACCGTCAGCTTTAATACGTACCGATCCTATCCATCCAAAGGTTGCCTGGAAGAGATCGCTTTTAGCGATAAGGCCGCCGATTGTGCCACTAGATTTAGTTAGTATTAAGATCCTTTATTTTTATTATTTTCTTTGTATTTGATGGTGCAATAAAGCTATATTGTATTGTATTGTAATATTTATTCACATAAGACATGGTACATAATACATTGGTGGAATAACACAGAGCTGCATATCTCGCCTGAATACATGCACGTGAATGTCATGTCATGTAGGATGTCATTAATTAAATCAGATAATCGCAAATATAAATAAATTCTCAGTTAAAATAGTACTTACTTACTTAAATAACTCTCTGTTGAATAAGTTCAGTTCTTTTACTTTCTTATTTAAAGAATAATTTTTTTTATAAATAAGTTTAGGTTCCGAATAAGGACTCTTTCACCTCATAATTATTATTACCTGCACAAGTTATTACGAAAACGACTTTTTGATCATAGTAATATGTAGTCTATCAATATGATAACTCCAGCAAGAAGCTAATGGTGTGTAATTGATTACAGGTTCAACGTCGACACATTGGAGGTACAATACCATTGTAACTTAACCATAAAAGGGAAATATAAATCAAAGGGTCGTATGCTGATGTTTCCTATCGATGGGGATGGAGATTCAACTATAAGATGCAGTAAGTTTATGCAGTTCATCATCAGCCTATGTTAGTCCACTGCTGGACATAGGCCTCCCCCAAAGAGCGCCACAGCGCCCTGCCTTCAGCTTGACGCATCCAGCATCTACCTGCAGTCTTTCGCAGGTCGTCATCCCACCTGGTCGGAGGGCGTTTTACGCTACACATGCAGTTATATTAGATTATCTTTGGTACACCCCCTGCCATTCTTAAATACCCATGATTCTTTCCATCCAAAGTTTGTAACAATGTTTTGTCAAATAGGTATTTTTCTTCCTGACTTTTCATTGAGAAGAGAATTGACCAAAGATTAGTTAATTAGGTACGCAGCGAGCGTCTTGGCGACGCTTCCGACTGGTATTAATATGGCTCAGTTGAGCTATCTTTAGATTGTTTGCGACAGTCTACACTCAGCTCAATAGTTTCAATTGTAAATACTTCGTAGTTTCAATGTGTTTCTATCATATGATTGTAATTTTTTGTTGTCTTTGTTACAAAATAATATTAATGAGATTTTCTGTATCATCCAAAACGTCTCACAAAAGCCATATTAACTTGCAGATAATTTGAGAATTCACAGCCTTATTAAACTCAAATCGAAGGTTGAAGACGATGGCCAAAAGTACTTGGAGATCAAAAGTGCGAATACAACGCACAGTTATGACGGCAGAGTCAGCTACAGTATGACTAACCTTTTCAGGAAGAACCCTGAGATCAGTAAGTACATCAAACAATCGATAAATATCTGTAGACTAACATGGTTAATAAATTATCTGTGATTAGTTTTAAAGATCTAAGCATACGTACGGACAGACAGACAGCGGGAAGCGACTTTGCTTTATACTATGTAGTGATATCGGTGGAGTTATTTGATTTCTTCATATAAAACATTTTGTCAAAAAAAAATATTACATTGGAAATACATCTATGCTTTGGGTGTTTTCTATGTATTATAAAAATATATATGTAATGTATTTATTAAGGATATGAGTCATCTAGTACCCATATCACAAGGTCTGCTTAGCTTGGGGCTAGATGATGTCGTGTGGATTGTCGAGCATCATTTATTTATGTGTAAATATGTACATAAATATTTATGTTATAACCAGAGATCGGAGTAGGTAGAGCTATTTTATGCACTTGCACACGACGAGTGTCAACTAAGCAGCAACGTCGCGCGTTTGACAAAAACTTTGGCAACGTGTTGCTGATGTAAAATTTACAACGTCGCTCGTGCGCTTATGGGCTTACATATACCATTTTTTATACTTATTGATAAAAATCATTATAATAATCGAATCCCTGAGTATTAGTCGGAAACCCGTGGAATATCCATATTAACATCAATGTTTACGGTCAATGAACCCAAATAGCTCTACCTCCTCCGATCTCTGGTTATAACGAAAGCTAAACTCGCCACTTTTAGTGTCACATTCTACACGCCTAATTATACCCCCTTAAAAATATCAATCCGAGTACAGTACCTACTCATAATATTGTATATCGTATAGAGTAACGATATACGTATCGATTTGGAGGAGGCATTTGCTAGTGTAAAGAAAAGGGCTGAAAAACACCTTTCTACTCCTACAAAACGTGTTTCAGATAAGGCAATGCTGGACTTCATGAACGGTAATTGGAGAATGATAGCTGAAGAGTTCGGAAACCCGATGGTGGACTACGGAGTAGCCTGCGTGATGAAGAACCTCAGGCGACTACTGAAGATCATACCAATGAACCAAATAATACTTCAGTCTGTTGATCTATAAAATAAAACATTTGAAACCTGTAAATAAGATTTTTATTCAGCTAAAAGAACTACTTATAACACATACTTATGTATACATATACTACATACTATGACTAAAGTAACTGTTGCAACTTTGAAGATTTAGGCTAAAAAACAAATACCACTGAACTCTTAATTGAACATCTAAGTGTAATGGAACACCTGAAGTATAATAATCAAATATGTTGTAGCAACACTTATAAACTTTAGCATAAGAGTAATATCCACAGCGAACATATCGTAGATACAGATGCGCAAGGGCCACGCGTCGATGAGCTCCATAAAAGCCTTGGCTTGCACGCGCATAGTTTTAGGCAAGTCATAGTCCATGATTATTTGATTCACCAGGACCTTGGTAGTGTTTCGAACAAAACGCAGCCACTCACAGACAAAACACATGATTGTCACCGATAAAATCGCCATGAAACACCAGATGAAAATAGTCACTAAACGCCCAGATGAGTTATCAAACTTGTACACGTAAAGAGATGTACAAATAGCGATGACAATGTAAACAAATGTAGAGACCAAAGATATAAAGATCTGAAAGTTAAAAACGCAGTTGATCATACTACATATGGTGCCAACCTGGTTGTACATCAGAGCCAAGTCGCGGATCTTCATATTGCTATCAGTCGGAGACCCGATGAAATTGTTAATTCCCTTCACAGTCAAAGTGATATCGTAGCAGGTGCAAACAGTATTATTTTCTTTGTCCTCCAGGAACTTTGCTATATAGCCGTTGATTAGAATAACTCGGTTTGTCATCATTGCAACGAATAAACAGAAGACCATCATCTCAAACTTTTGTATGATAAAAACTGGAACAACTGTGGCAAATAAGATAACATACTCGGAACGCATGTACTGTACTGTACAATCTATTGCCACAGAGATGGCTTGCGATAAACAGAACATGACCAATCCTTTAATATTTGTTTTTCTTGATTTCTTGTAAAAGTCACTGTCGTTAATGATAAGAAGTTGGCTGTCGAGCTCTGCGATGTTGAATAAGACTTCCATGTTGCATTTGCTTAAGAAAAATGCTGTGGAGACCATCGAAGTAATGTAATTGAATATATGAAAGAGTGATGGGAGATCGTCAATAATGTTGAAGAAACTTTCCTCCCCCTTCAATACTGCAGGTATTCTCAGATATATGCTGAAAACAGTCAAGTATGATATACCCAAAATCGCACTGTACAACTTCATAGCCCATGTAGGGGGATGCAGCTCTCCATTTTTCATGCACAGTCTGAATATACCGATGCATTTCTCGAAGATCAAAATAGGTGATAATGCATAGTAATTATCGCGGACCCGACTTTCGTTTCGTAGGTCTACTTTGTCGAGGACTGAAACATTACTTTCTGTCATTGTGTAAAAATTAAATTTATGATACTCTCCGATTCATATGACTGCTGAAAGCGGTCTGAACTTCAATTTCATTAATTATAAGTAGGTACCTTTAGGTACTGGTTTACGCAGTGGTGAGTAAATGTACTGGACATAATGAAACAGGTTTCTACCTACTCGGAAAATAATATTCGTTGAGTGCTTTCATTCCGTCATAATATGAGTAAAGTGTATTATTATTGTTTTATCTACACTCTTCAATCAACGAGACGCGTTAATGGTATTCTAAATATAATGTTATTGAACACATCACATCATCACTCTATAGTGCACAACTCGACATAGACCTGCCATCATAAGAAAATTTAAATTAATTTCCATCATTCATAACAAATCGTACAGTACAGTAATTGGAGACACTTACGCGTAAAATTACAAAACCCTATCTCCCCTTCTCACACTGGTTGGAACAGTAGTCGTAGAGTGTGAGAATTTGACCATTGTTGTATTGTATATATAGGTCACTTTGCCTTCTTTCCTCTGTTAAAGCTCACTTCCCCTACCGCCTCCTTCACTTCGATGAAGAATAAAAACATATTAAAACGTAAATCTTCGTAGCGCGTGCTACGATGCTATGATGCGCCGTGCGTAGCCCGGCGGCGGCTAGGCGGAGCGCGGCGCATAGTTAAAAAAAACTTCAACGTGCTTACTTTTGTACAACAAACATAATTGGACTAATGAAAACTTAATCTATAATATAAAAATGAATCGCTGAATGTGTTGCTAATCGCAAATCTCGAGAGCAGCTGAACCGATTTCGTTAATAATTTTTTTAGAATATTCCTTAAAGTACGAGGATGGTTCTTACGGAGAGAAAAAAGAAAATTTTTAAAAATTGCCTGAAACAAATTACCCGGGCCACAGATAACTGTACGCTAGTATAAATTTCAATAAATTAAAAAAAAAAACTGAGTAACTTTTCTACGTAGGTACAATGGGGTAAATGAGTGAGTGGTGGCGCTCTGCTCCAGTCAAATCGATGTGAAATATTTGTAAACAAATCACCAATACTTAACCTAATATTCACTTTGTTAGTAATCTATGGGGAAACAAAGTGAATATTCGATCTTTATTTTAATAAATAATAAATACCTATCTATAATAAAAAGCTTGTGTTTCTTTTGCTGTCTTACGTTACGATGCTAAAATGTATTACAACTTAACTACAAACAAACTTTTTACATCAGATTGGTTGGAGTATAGTTTCTCTATTCTATAGGATATATTTGGCTTTGCACATTTGTGACCAAACTCGATCGAGAATAAAACTTATTTCTAAAAGTGCCTGCCTCTCTGTCAACGGTCATGCACGCCATCTATACTGAATGTAAGTGGATCTAGTTTATTGCTACTCGCTCATAGATTGCTCTGAGTAACGAGTGCGCCACGCCATCTGCTGAAAAAGAAAGGACTTTTAAAACATTCTGATACTACTCATTAATAGATGGCGCTGCTTTCCTTTACCTTTGTTTAAAAATGTATTATAATTTTGCTATGCAGCATCATAATTAATTGGCAGCATAGCTCGGTGCACCAATAGGGACCATAGTTACATAATTATAGGTACAAGTAAAGTCGAATTATTAAGAGTAAAGAAAACTGTGTAGTTATTATTTTACAACCAGAATCCAGATTTTCCTACTAGTAATACTTCCCCGTTAGTAGGGAACTATTGGCACAGATTAACTTATGTTACTTCTCTGCTGTTCCTTGTTTAGGTTGGCGTATGTTAATGCTAATAGAGAGATAGATAGAAGACACTTTTATACTACACAAACCAGAAATAAATACCTGTAATAAAGGGAGGCCTTATCGCTGAGAGCGATCTCTTCCATTCAACCTTAGGATGGACTGGACATGAAGGAAAAACATACATAGACGGTGGCACTTAGAATATTTTTATTTTTTTGTATTTTTTTTTGTTGTTTTTTTGTAGGTACCTTTTAATTGACTGTGTAAGATTGTGTTTCTTCCGTTGGTGACTTTAATGTACATAAATAAATATGTAAACTACGAAGCATTTAGGGGTAACATCGCATGTATGTATATCATTGAGTTTGATTTTCGGTTTTTTATTAGCACGTCGAGAGGTCCCAGTTGAGCAGAGTGGGCCGGTTGTTGTATCGATCAAGTGAAATATAGAGTTGTACACAAAACAGACTCAGGCTGTCGATAATCCACCCGACAACATTCGGAGGTTTCGATAATATGCTAAGGTATTTTCTACTTTAAACGTGGCCACTGAAATACCCTTCTTTATTGTGGCCCCTTACTTAACTACATTACTATGTGCTTTCATATGAAATTAAATCTCCAAATTCCCAATCTGATCAATCCCGATTAAACGATAGTTTAAATTAAATTTCATTCACTTTACCGGAGCCTTACATCCAGCAGAGTGGCTGTTATAATAATGATGATGAAATGAATGACAGTCGCTTCAGGAGATATGTAGATAGCTCTAGCTCAATATAGCACTTGCCACTGTGGTTGTTTTAATATTTATTTATAACTCAGAATACATTTCTACATGAAAATGACACAGGGGTCAGCTAATTTTAGCGTGAATAACCCGTGCGCCTAAATACGCGTTATTCGCGCTATGTTAGCGTAATAAGGCTGATAACCCACGTTGCGTTATGTATTATGTCTAATAGCGTGGTAGCCTTGCAGTTTCTACATGAAAATGATACAGGGTCAGTTCAAAATCGCATAAAAGTAAGAGCTTTATCGATAGACAAAGCTTAAGCACACCCCTACCACCTGCAAGCTCCTGTGGACGCGTGACAACCAGGCTGGCACGCATCCACTGCCGCTGTGGTTGTTTTAATCTATATTTATGACCCTGAATACGTTTCTATATGAAAATGACGCAGGGGTCAGCCAATTTTAGCGCGAAAAACGCGTATTGAGGCGAATTTTAGCGTTGAAAACTCGTAAATTTTAGTTATTCGCGCTAAAATGCGCCTTAACGCGCGTTATTCATGCTAAAATTAGCGTAATAACGTTGATAACGTGCGTTACGTTATGTGTTAATTAGCGTCTGACCCCTGTGTCATTTTCATGTAGAAACGTATCAGGGTTATAAATATAGTTAGAAACAACCACAGTGGCAACTACTATATTAGAGAAAGAATCGAAAGAAAGTAAGAGCTTTATCGATATACAAAGCTTAAGCACACCACTAGCACCTGCAAGCTCCCGGGCTCGATGGTTGGAGGCAGCGCGACGCGGCAGTGGACGCGTGACAGCCAGGCTGGCACGCGGCCGACCGCCGCTTCGGCCTGCGTCGGCCTCATTCGGCTTCAGCGGCGCTATGGGTCAGACTTCTGGCGCCGAGTGTACCCCCGACGATGAACCCCGTATTAGACACAATCAGACGGATGTTTCTTTGGTGAGTTACCCTAACAAAAACGCTCTCTTTGCTCGACTTTTTCGAAGTCTTTATACGACGATTATTCTGAGCATGCCTTGTGATTATGACCGCTTTTCTAAAGTGAAGAAAGCTTTCTTTTAAAGGTTTGTTTTTGCAATTGCCTGACCATTTTTGTGCATACGTTATGTAGCCCTTGAACAGTAGGTACCTATTCTTATATACAGGGCGTTTAGTATTGCAACTGACATAATTTTTTGGTGACTTGGGGATAATGGAGTAGGTACATATTTTCTTCGGTACACTCATGTTCTAAGGTCAGGGTTAGGTACTAAAATAAGTTTCCCCGAAATTTTTAGATTAAATCGGCATATAATTAATTTATGCCATAAAATAATTTGTGCTGTACTTTTCTATGTATATAATAATTATTTATTCTAAATAAATGATTACTTATTACAATTCAATTTTTAAAAAGACAAAAACACCCCAGACCTAGGCGCCTAGGGGTTTAGTTCTGAGACAAAGTAAAAAAGTCTTGTAGGTCTAATAAACAAGGTTTAGTAGTAAAATGGAAAAGGTAGAGTAAGTAACCTGCAACGACGTGGTCGGTTTTCTCATTATATTTTAAATTTCCAGGAAAATAGATTACCTAAACTTAATATGAAACTTGACAGTGTTTATTTTGAGCCCTATAAGTACCTACCTATGTAAATCTTGTTATATCATTTTAATAAAACTGCACAGTGATGGACCATTTATCAAAAATGTAAGTTTAATTTCGCTCTTCCGAAAATGAAAGGAGTAGGTATTAAGTTGTAACACTAATTTAGCGCATTGTGTTTTCAAGCAATAAATTAACTTAAACTTTTTATTTTAGCTTACGTAACTATATAAGGCACTTTTAAATTTTTAAATTAACTTCAGTGAAATTACCCTGTCAGTCTTCAAAGAAAATGGTCATATATATAATAGTCATGACTGGCCTACATAGTCATGACTATTATACAATATGACCATTTTGTCATTACTACTCACTGACTGAATAAAATTAAAAATATTTATTACGTAAACTTATTTTTTTTGTGAATAACAGATAAAAAAATTACCATGAGGGGAATATGAAAGCGATTTTTACAAAAACGAGTTTATCTAATAGATCAAACATTGTGAAAATCACGACTACGTAGGTACGAACAAAAGAAAAATCGCAGAACATCCATGGCAATCTCTCGATCGAGAATGGATCCACCCCTAAACCCCAGTTTGTTAGAACGTGTCGTGGTTTTAGTACTAATGTAAGGTAACTGTAATGCTGGTACTTAAAAATCGCTATTTGTGTTCGCGTAGGTATTCGTCTTTTATTTCAAAATACGACGAATCGCACCGACGTATTTTGGCTAAGACGAATACGCAAACCCGAATAGCGATGTGAAGTGCCAGCATAATAACTTCATTCGTTCTAGTGTAGGAGGTATCGGTGAACATTGCACACTAACTAAATAAACTTTAAAATAAACGGATTAGTGTTGTTATTTAAAATTGGATTGGATTTAGAATTGGAATTAACCTATAATAACACATAGGTACCTATATATTTTAGATACCTACAGCCTTCGGTTGGTACCTGAGATTTATTATTGTCAGGTACCATAGGTTTTAATATTAAAAACGAATTATATTTAAAATTACAAGGTGTAGCAAATGTTTAGTAAAGGAGTTAAGCAGTATGCCATGCGTACGCACATGCTTTACTTGGTTCTTGAGTTAGCAAACTCGATGCTCGACGATGACGACGACGCGACGGGCAGGTTATTGTATTTTCTTTGACGGGCAGAATCAATTTTCGCGCGCTTCCCCGACTCAAGCAAAAGCGAACGCTCCGTGCGCGTTCACATAGCTATTAGTTTTGACAGTTGTCGGCTTGGCGGCACAAGGAACGGTTCTGTGCGTACCAAGCAAGAACGGAACGTCATTTCATTTTGCGTTTGTTTGCATGGCAAACTGTCAAGTAAAAGTTTTGTGTTGAATTTTGTTTATTTTATTTTTAGATTCTCTTTGCTTTCATAGAATTGTGGGAGCCCAAAAATCTCCAAAAGACTATAAATAACAATACATCTTTTTGAACAAAATGCAATAATTAAAGGACTTAAGATGGGAGCGTAACAGCTGATGTGATCATTTTATTCCAACTAGAGTATTTTTTTTGCATATAATTCTGCAAAACCAAGCTGCGGATCTGTATTCATTTGTTTTCCTTGGCTGTGACTTTCAAACCCATAGTGCCAGCTGAGGTGTGACCAAAAATCTATTATTTGTTGTTTGTTTCGTGCTAACTAATTTCCAAGAAACAATGTCGAAGGTGTCCCTGAATAATGTGCCATCCAATCCAAGAATTAACAGGCTGCGAACATTTTCAAGGGTAAGTTCGTGATTTAGTCTAAATATTGAACTAACACAACCAAGGGCCTCTTTGTAACTCATCTAAAATTAGAACTGTTTGAGGTTACTTTAAATTTCAGCTTTCATGCTTTTTATTGTATGTTATTGAAGTTTACAGATATTTCAGAGTAGCTATTCTATATAGATGTATATAGATTGGGTAAAATATTGCCTATTCTTTCTTAGCTAGCTAATCTCTCAAAGAAAGAAACCTAGAGACAAACTAAAAATTATATTAATATTTAGTTAGTGGCTATTTTAAATTAGGTACCTACATAAACAATAAAATTAGGTATTAGCTGATCTGAGTAGTAATATACCTACGCATAAATAAGTAGGTATTTTTTTTTACTTCCTGTAAGACACACCAATAAACCTGCAGGGTTGCAATGTTTTTTTTGTGTTGACAAAGTCCCCAGATTTGTTTTAAGGTGTTTCTGCGGGTTGAATTAAATATATTTTATTACAATACGGCAACAAAAATATTGTTGCTGTATTATAATTTTTATATATTATGTAATAATTTAATAACAAATAAATAATGCTGGACAAGATATACAAGTCTACCTAGTAGCATGATTTCTGCAGGTATTTTATTCATAGTTCGAAGTCTGTTTTCTTGGACAAGTCTTGCGTAAAGCTTATTTGTTCTTTATTCATATTTTTATTTGACAATACTTTGCTGTATTTGTCTGAAAATATAACAACCTACATGCTGGTGTGTAATTTATTCTTACACTGAAGACCGTTCAAATTTCTCAAACTTTTACAATAAAGCAAAATGAATTGGAGACACTTAACTCATCAAAACAGAACAATAAATATGAGTACGCATTGTACTCATCCCAATTCATCTTGATTAAAATGTTCATTGTCGAGTTAGACTGTGAAATATGCTGTATTGTCTGATATACTTACTCATTGAATGCTTTAGTAGTTTTGTACCTCTCTTCCTAATTTTCAAACCAATCGTCATTGAGGTGGCATGTGACGTTAGTCCTGTAATGTTAAAACAACATCTACTCCTCCAAGTGATTTGGATAACAGAAAGGTAATTTTGCAATGAAAAAATCAAATCAATTGTTGTTTTGAAGTACATGTAAGAGTTAGTAAAAATCAAAATACCTAGTATATTGATGGACTCTGTTGATTTGAAGATTGCTTTAGCATCGGTTGGTTGGAGAACCACCAAACAGCTGGCTAAATTTGCTGGAAAAAAAAAATACCCATTTCTAATTAAGCATGTGACTAACAATATCAATGGGTTATTTATTAACCATTGTTGATATCGACTAGGAGTCTAGGAGAATTTAAAATGCTTGAATTAACATCTCCCAAAGAAATAGTGTTGTGTTTGGTTGTCCAATTTTAATATCTCAATGATTACAAAATCTCTTATATTACACCTCAGTTAAGTGAACCTTCCAACTGGTATTTGGGTTTGTTTCTATCCTCCATATCACTCAAACTGTTGCGAGAAACTCCAACCAACTACTGATTGAATACAAGCAGTAATTAATGATATAAAAGATGATAACAATTTTTGGTTTATCACATGTATGCAAATCTCTGTCATTCGAGCAGTGAAGATCCGCCAATTATTCTGTTGCCATGCACTTAAATTGGCACAATATTTTAAACACTCCTGTGTCAATTTCTGTGAACTTCAGTCAAGTTTATCTGAGCTATACAGTCATTGTGTCCGTCATTGTTTATCCATTAGTTGTGGTTTGCTATAATATGGTTTATTTATAGGTAGGTTTGCTATACATTCGGAGTAGATTTATTGTTGGCATTACACATCTTATCTGTCACAGAATACATGCTTCATATAAGGAAGAATGTAACCCAACAGGGTAGGACATCCTGTGGCCAGGTAGGAAGATAATTTAGGAAAGACTGCTGGCAAATACTAGATGCGTCAAACTGAAGACTGGGTGCTTTGGCGTTCATTAGAGGAGGCCAGTATAGGAAAGTCAGGACTAAATTGTAGAGTTACTCTCTCACTCTCTACTCTTACTTTTCGATAATGAGCTACAAAATTAATAATAATAAAAATAATAATTTTAAGTTTTAAGCTAATGATAGTTCTTAAATAGAAGCTCGTCCTTATTTTGTCTAATGGGTTTGCGAAATATAAAGACCTGGGCAGGTCCTTGAAGTAGCGCAAACTACAAAATGCTAAAGTTCATACTATTCCATCTTTTATACATCAGAAATTATCTTCATTACTCTTTCTCTTTTCACTTCAAAAACCATGAACAGTTTTTGTTTTCCTTGCAAAATTATCCTAATAACTACCTACTTACTTGGTGTAATTTTGGCGATTTATCGACCTCTTTCACATTTTGATCGACCCCCTCATCCCTTCCTTAATCTCACGTGAGATTTTTCAAAGCGCTTAAAAAAAGTTACTTGGTGCTTGATTGCACTGCATTTAAGACTTATATTAAAGAATAAAAAATAATATTGTCTATAATTACAGTGTCAAAATCTAATAATACCGAAAGTAGAGTATAAAGCTAGGGCGTAAAGCAGTGTTTTCAGTCACGGGCGTCATTGTATCTAGAGTGCAACTCAGGATTCTAGAATACTCTGGACGCCCCCAAAGTAGACAGTTTCAACAATAATCATCATCAGCCTTTAGCAGTCCACTGCTTGACATAGGCCTCCCCCAATGAGCGCCATAGCACCCTGCAACCCTCAAAAATGCCAATGCATTATGTTCTCTGTATGGTAGTACCTATTAGGGTGATTCCTTACGTAACTTTATTCGTCCTTTGTAGCCTTAGGCTGCTGCGAAACATATTTTTTTGGGAGCTTACAAAATCTTCTTTAAATGTTACCAATAAAATACCATAATAACGACTCCCAATCTGGCAAAGATTGCACAATCCCAATAAACAACTTACGAAAGTTTCTCCTGGATAAAGAATACTATTTCGAAATCAAGTTTTTTCCACATTTGTACAGAAAATACTTATTATAATAAGGCTTTCGCATGTGGTAATAACTACTTTCGTTGTTCGCCCGACCCATCATGTCTTTGACAATGATACGGAGCAAGGTCGTAGCGAAACCTTCGCAGGAACTCATAGTCAAGGCTGTTATGCTACGATCACAAAGGAAACTAAACTTTATCCAAACGGGTAATGGATCTACTATAACAGTTCAATTAACAATTCTCTAGGTTACTCGTACAGGAATAGAAACGCGGGTATTTTATTCAAGTTTAATCAATATAATAGCTGGCACATGCCTTCACGTGAGCTATTAATCGGGTATGTATTATGAAGTTTATTATGAGCCATTTCATGGTTCCACCATTTGCTTAAACTTTAGTCATCAAATTTCTAAATCGTTATATGAAATAGTTTGCAACATCGCGCACCTATCCACGCCGAACCCGCTGCATTTCAGTAAAATCGAGTGCGGCTCCTGCGGCGCGGACGGGTGCGCGTTCAGCTCAAGAGTCCCAAGTTTCACTGTTTATCGAGTCAACTGTATGATTTAGTTGGAGGTTACTAAACAGCTATAAATATAACAGCCTTAAGCCAATCAGGATGAACTTGAATCAAAGAAATAACATGAAAGATTTAACTTCGAATATATAGGTCATAAATTAGTCGCATGTTGTCGGTATCCAATGAAGAGAATGAACTTATTTGTTAAAATGGCTTCTGTTGTTCATTTGATACACTGAGTACACAGTTTTCAAAATTTCGATCAAATCATTCTTTTCTGAGCACACATACTGTTGTATTGTCAAGCTGTTAATTAATATTAGAACTGTAATCTGATGGTAATTGATAGTGATAATTGGTTGGTAAAATCCCGAGTGTCAAATACCTAAGTTGTTCAACAATTCAGAAGTATCTCTTGAACTCGCTAGAACTATATGTAGGTATAGGTACTTACTGATAATATAAATGTAGTCTGTTTCGCCCACTTTTCCGTAACACTAAAAATCTCATACCTACTGTATTATATTATACTATGGCATTAGGCACCTATCTAACTGACGTCATGCCGATAAAGGCTCATTAACACGGGTAGGTACTTGAGTATATGACTTTAATGAAATGAACTCCCTAAAAGCTTTCGTCAGCTGTTGCTACGCTAACCCTGTTGATATTTGATTACAGCACCGATCTATTTTATCTATATTTAGTTTATCGTAAGTAGATTGTGAGTTTTGATAGATTATAAACGCGATTATGGCATTATTAGCATGCCTCGACAATTCGACATTCCTCATAGCTAGGTGCCAAGATTTCTACAAATTAATGCCATTTTTGACCGACACGGAAAGAAAGAGGAAGAGTGTCTATGTTCGGTTGTATGTATTATGTTGTATTTTGGTCGATTTTTCCGTCAAAGGGCCGTTTTGGGAAATTCTTTCGCCACTGGGGATAAGCATTTTTCTTGAAGAATTTAAAAACAGTGTAAATAGAAGTTTGAGTTAGTTTTTTAGTTTTATCAAAACAATCAAATTATGTTACAAACATGACAAATAAAGCCGGGACAGTGTTATGGGGCGTAATGTAACATGCGCAGCCAAAACGAAACGTTACGCCGCCGCCTAGTGCTAAAATTCGTCTTGTTGCTCGTTGCGAGCGCCTTTATTCCTTGTATTGACTTGAAGAACCCTTGCTGTGTGACACGGTACATTACAGGCCCCGTAATACTGGTTAGTATCCAGATTTATACGTACCTAATAAAAACTCTGATGAATTGACACTTGACAACGTTAAAAAACCGACTATACTAGGTAGGTGTTACTCAGAAGACATTAAATAGCTGATACAATAGTCCATGTTGAAGGAAACTCGTAGTTATAAAATGTCACGTGAAGTAGGTAGATTACCTAACCTAGCTAGGTAAATGGTCGAGAGCAAAACAAGAGGCAATTAATGAAAATTTTCACGCCATTAGGCACATAGCCAAGATTAACACTGAGGGCCAGACTCCACCAAGCGGAGATGTACGGAGATGTCCGTAGCGGAGACGAGAAAATATGTTTTTTAGCTAGAGTGTCTTCACCGAAGCTATGCGGGGATGCGTACAAAGCACGTATGCTGGTTACAGCAGCTGAGCTGTGTGCGGCAAGGATCGGATGTTTGTTGTGATGAAATCAATAGCGAGGCACAGCTTACATCTCAGCTCATGTCTTTGCTACGTGACGTCATCTTGTGAGGCACAGCTCATATCTCAGCATCGATCTTCTTCGCATACAAAGCTGATACATCCACTGAAGCTGAGCGAAGACGAGATGTGTGAACAATTTTGGTGTAGTCTGGCCCCAAGCAAACTGCACGGGCGGTAGTGCTACAGGTATTAATAATAATGCCAGTATCTATTATTCTAGGCGATCTTCAATGTGATTGGACGTGGTAGGTAGAGTAGGTACATCCTTATAAAATAGTTGCATCGCTATAGCTAACATAAGGTGACAAATAGTAACGAAAGTAATAATGACGCAAGCAGAAAATCCGATATAATTTGTGTGAAATCAAAAGCAAGAAATAATGTGAAAAAATCTTTGCTTCCTTCTGTTTACTGGTTGCGAGAACTATTAAATAACTTTAAGGACGAGTCTTATTATGTAGGAAAATTATAACATGTGAAAATTCTGATGTGGTAAAAATGGACCAGCGACCGCAAGATAAAATTGTAAATAAGAAGTGCAATACGCAGTCATGTAATTTTTTCGTAAAACATGTTGGAGAATGATGAAAATTACGTTCTTCAAGACATTTGTGCTCGTTGTATGCCAGATAATGTTCAGCTTAATAAAATATTGTAACTTAAATTAATTATCAAGATATTTATTGAGTTGATTAGCAAGCCTTTATCGAATTACATGTGTGCGGACTAAACGGGCTTACGCTTATCATTGATAGTCAGTTTTACAACTGAAGTGGTAGTTTCTGCGCTGTTGTGTATTAATTATTTAATAAAATATTAAATAATTAATAATGGTAAGTCTTTAAATTCATCACACACACAACAATTAGCTTTTTTAGTAAATCTAAGTTTTATTAAAAAGGAACAAAGGTCTTCCTTGACCTTCTTTTGTTTAGGTAAAAAAATAGGTGTAAGTCGGTTCTTAAAAAAAATTGTTAAGTACTTGCATTAAATGTTGCATGCTAGTAGATTATATTTATTTTTCGTTTATTTCGAACAATGATATACGTCGGTATAAAATGGATAGGAAACCGGAAAAAATATAAATTTTCAAAACAAATAAAAGATGGCTTATTACCACTATTGGTGACCGAATTCCAATACCTTACTAATTCCCTGATTCATGCTCGGCTTGGTCGGTTTTTTAGTTTACCCATTACGCGTAGGTTGGTTTAATTATAAAGGTACCTTTAATTATACATTTTGAGGAGGAAAACATCCCTCAGAAAAGCAATATAAATAATATTTTTAAAATTAATAATAAAATATTATGAGACAATCCACACAGCATTATCTAACCCAAAGCTAAGCAGAGCTTGTGTTAAGAGTACTAGATTGATTTACTTAATACAATACATTACATAGATAAATATATTTTATTAAGTCTCATCCAGAATACCCGGAGCAAATATTGCAAACCAGCAAACCCCTGAGTCGCAGGCGGACGTTCAGTCCTTTTGCATTCCTATAAGAGTTGTTGCTAATACGCATCGTTTATTATAGCCATTTAAAATTGGCAGTGTACTCAAGCGGAGAAAGACAAGACAATAGTCCTATTAACGTCTATTAGTGCGTTTGACTTGACATAAATTCTTGCTCCATCCCATTCAGTTCAAGGGCGTGGAAGCAGAGGCGCCAGGCATGCGGTACATACAATGAACGGCAAGGCACTACGTTCTATTTTATACATATCGAGTGGGATACAAACTAAAATGACTTCCAATTGACCTAAAAAAGAAATGATATCCATTAGTGCTAGTGCTTTGTGCTGCCATGCGTATTTTTTTTTCCTTCTTCGTAGTGTTAGGGTTTCTTGCGTCCAACTTCCATATTTTATCCCGATTGAAAGGTCACCGTTCCAATAGGCGCAGGATAGTTGTGATTGAAGTATTAAAGCAAAGTCTATTCGGTTTTTTTGGCTAAATGCTTAATAGATTCGAGTAAGATAAGATACATTATTATCAGTCTCTAGCTCTATAATTCCACTATACTCTAATTTAAATTGCGTAAAACTTTTGGTGTCTTGATCACCACGAAGCCCCAGAAGCGTCACAGAAGAGTCACATCGCAGCGTGTTATGATAAAGATAACACATATTACAGAATAAATGACCGTTTCTTCGCACAGACAGTCGACGTGTCGATAGTACTACTTAGCGTACTGCGATCCAGAGACCAAACTAAATCTAAAGCAGTACCTACCTATAAGCACATTTCAATCAATTTAAGGCATCACGTGTATTATGATGATATGACCCACGTTGGCTAGTTTTGATACGTTTTGCTGATGTAAGTAACTCGGTCACACTCTGTTCGAGTATGTACTCTAGCCAATTGACCTGTTCGTCTTCTGATCTTTGAAATCCATTGATTGTTTTGTCGCATGCTCCTATTTGCGTTTCAATTTGGGCCTCGTGTTGTATGAAATTCGGCGCAAGAGGTTCAATATCTGATATTATCAAAGCATTATCCCTCATGTTCAGTTCAACGTATGCTTTATGTATTGCATTACATTTATTCCTGATCTGAGTATGGGTTTGTTGACCTGCGCGGTCTTTGTTTTTCATAAAGGGCTTTGTGTCTTGTTTGGTTTCATGCCAATGAAGTCTTCATCACTTGTCAATTGAAATACATATACTTACGTCTTTGCCTGGTTTCTCAACTTTAACCAGCTAAAACTGTGTCTCGAAAGCATGAAACAGTAGGATTTTTGTGAATGTTGAAGACAAATGCGGAATTTAGAACTGCAATTCATTTATTTTATAGAACGCGGAATACCTACCATCGCTTGAATTTTAAATACTTACAATATCAATTTTTCCTAGAAGTTCTAGGGTCGTTAGCTTCCTCGTTCCTAGTTAGTTTTATAATGTAAATTTTTCCTTACAACACAAGTAAGAATTTATTAAATAATGTAAGTCCTTCTGGTTACAACTTAAGGTCTTTGTTGTTTTTTTTAGTCTAACGATGTTCATCTCTTAATTTCGTATATTACCAGTCTATTTTTATTAGTCGAAGCCATATAACCTAATTAAGTAATTAGTTATTTCACTAGTCTTTTGATCGTCGCCAAATTAACTAAGTAGTTACTAAGGTATCTTACCGATCATTTGACCGTATCCAAATTACCTAATTAGGTAGGTTAGGTAGGTACTAGTTATCTCTTTGGTCTATTGACCGTAGCCAAATTAATTACCCAGGAACTTAGTTATCTCACTAGTCTATTGACCGTTGCCAAATTTATAGTTTTATCTTGAAAGTTGACGATAGAAAAATCTGAGAATTCAGGAAGTTTTGAACATGGATTATCTACCTTAGCTAACAAAATTAATCACTATGCCGGACCCGTTAGATGTAGGTAAACATAGCAAGGCCGACCAGGCACCAGTCGGTAAACAATTACCATCGCTTTGTTTTATACGATATTGTGCACACTGGGCTTTCGTAAACGTAATACAATAACAATATCGATCTATATCCAATAACTGGATATAAGCAATAACAAACCATTGGGCAGTGGCCTTGCTTTTATGGAGGTCTGTTTTATAGGAAAATACCCATTCTCATTCTATAGATTATTAGACGACATTGAGGCATTTCCGGAATTAAATTATTGGCTGTTATTTGCTGAATTGTATGGCGTAATTTTATAAACGTGCAAGCTTTGGTCACGTGATTGTCAGTAATGGCTGAAAAAAAATAAAGTGGAGCAAAGTTTTCAAACACAGACTAAATTCCTAGGTGTCTATCAAATGAAAAAATAACGCAAATGTTACAGTTCAATGACAATTGACAATGTTGTAGAACTATTTTATTTGGATTGGAAGCCTCAGATTGTGCTGTTCTAGTAAAGCTAAATAAATGTATTTTCATCTACCTTCTAAATTACATATTGCAATCTGATTTTTTTCTGAGCGATCGTTGAACAGAACAACCCAAAGCGAAAAACAAAGAAACAAGTAGGTGGAGCAAAGTTATGTTGAAGTGAACTGTTTTGATTATCGACTGAACAAACGTATTGATTGTGTTTTATCAGCTCCTTGGCCCACTTGGCGTTACGATTTCGGGATTATCTACATTTTTGTGGAACATCAGATTTTGCGTTTCTTTGTTTTATCAGGTTTCATCCATCCATACACCCGTATGGTGATTATGTAACTCGCGATCGGTTTGCGACAGGCGTAAATTAAGCAATCAATGCTGTCAAACGCCAATTTTGACATTGTAGCTGGTGTCAAACTAATACCGATCCTACTTAATAATACTGTTTATAATCATAAGTATCATCACATTCATCACCTTATGTACTCACTGATGGGTATATATAGGTCTCCTTCAATTATTGCTGACCTTTGTCCTGTGCTGCTCGAACCCTGCTGTGCCCGCCCAGCTTCTTTGACTGTCGTCAACCCAAGGCGCTTTCGGACGTCCATGACTTCTTGGACTTGATCTTGGCCACCACTTGATGGCGGCTTTTATTCACCGGGTAGTACCACATCTGACCGATCCTGCGCAACTCCATCCTTGATGTGGGATCTCAGTACTTGATTTTTAGAGAAGGCCGAATGAACAAATTCATAAACATTTTCTCAATTGTTCCTATCGTGGCTATTATCGGTCAGGCTGAACTCCACGTGTTTCATCGAGATTTGGATACGTTTTATAGCTATATTGATTTCAGAGTTCCAGAAAATTACTCGTCTCTGCTCTATCTGAATTATACAGACTTTGGAGTCTGGTTTACGGAGATCCAGAATACAATTCATGGACAAACTGCAGTAAAAAGCTTCTGAACGCGGTTTTGCATGTGCTTATCCGTGATAAAAATGGCATTTATGTCAATCCAGAAATTAGAACTTTATGTTTGCCATATTTTTTTTAGTAGCTTATGCGTGAAGAGCTAACAAACATCCACTCAACATTCCTTCGTCCAATCTTTCGCCTTTATGATATTAATGTGATTTTTATTGCTTAATCATATAAAAATTAATCCTCTGCTATGCACATAAAAACTCCTACTCTTTGTTCACAAACAACTTGCGATAAACCAAGTACTTGCAACATCACACAGTTAATCATGCATACCACGTGTTCAATCGCAGTATGGCCTTCGAGTGACTTCTGACATTGACCGTGATGAATAGATCTTATGGAAGTTACAAAAGTCTAGTTAACCTAAAATAGATTATGGTACTGATCGGTGTTACAGAGCGTAATGTACCATTCGGAGCGAGCATGTGCGCAACACTGAATTCAATACATAATGGAATAGAATAGAAAATGGTTATTTGCGTTTCAAAGAGCAATGCAGTACTAGTGCAGGCAGGTAGAGGTACCAAGTAAAAAATAATAATTGTTTGCAAAAGCTAGCTACTAAATCTGTGTAAAGCCTCTGCAAACGTGACCTAAAACGTGCAGAACTTTCCTTGACGACTTGTAAGGACTACAGTTAACGAGAAAAGCCGCCAAACTGGGTCAATCCCCCAAAAGTGTACGTAATCGGCTTAGGGTTTACGGGACGTATATTGCCCAGTTATTTTAACAGACTTCGATAGAAGAGGAGTTCCTATGTGCGAATGAAACTAACGTTGAAACAATGGCGAAAGAATTTTTAAAATAGGATGAACAAATCGACGCATTTTTTTTTTACGTCGATGACTTTTTTGAATATTTTTTCGTAATTGTATTAGAGAAAGATCCCGTGGTGGTCTCATAAAACAAATCCCGAGGGCTTAGTATTTGTCCCTCAAAACTTAAAAACCGTGTAAAAAATAAGGAATTCGAAGACGGTTTTAAGTTTTCAAAACAAAATATTAGTCTTGAGAAACTTTTACCGGTGACTCTACCACTCTACATACTTTCCCTCTGTTTTTCAGTCGCAAAGTCCGGAAGCCTTAAAAGTTAATGAATTCATACGACCCCGTCGACGGTTCTAGTTTTATTGCAAACATTTGCTTTACGATACTGTATAAAGCAAAGTAAGTACATGCCGTAATATCCAACGAATTCTGATTCAAATAAAACGAAACATTAATTTTAGTGCCACATATTAAAACGAAATTTGCTTTGCTTCTATTGATGAAAACGTAATCTTAATAATATACCTAGGATGTAACAAAAAGTAAGGAATTTTAGTTAAATTCAGGGACCAAATCTTCAAACAAAGAACACGGGAAAGACATTTTTAAAAATTTTGGGAATATTTTTTATTTCATTTTTTAAGTAATACACATTCATTTTGTCGTTCCGTAAAATGTACGCGGCGGCGGCGAAAGTCCGCCTGCGACGCAGGAAGTTGCGTATTCGATTCATATTTAACCATACACCACCTATGTACTTACCTTATTTATTATTTGATGCAATAACTCACTTTATATTTTGTGGGTGAGGGAAAAGCCTCACCCACAAAATATAAAGTGAAAAAAAATCTAAATTATAAAGACCTAGGTTATTTTCAATATCAGCAAATTCAGCAAAGATAATTTCTGATTTTCGTTGATGGATCACTTCAACCTTCGCTCTTGATGTGTTTGTTTTAGCAATATGAATATCGCTACCCAGTCTATACAAACAATTACGTATGTGTAAATAACCTAATAATATTATGTATGTCCAATTACGAGTAGAGGGATGCTCTTATTCCTTTATAGATTTTTTTACATGATCTATCCTACAATTGAATAGCTTTTTCAGCGTGTAAAATTAAGACGTTCAATTATGGGTTCGACGTAACATTTTAGTTTTTTCTTACTTGTTACTAACTTAAATGTTTTCTGCATAGTATGGTTTGTGTGGTATAAAACGAATAGTCAGTAGGTATATTTTCACTGCCGTAGTGAATGTCAGAGTCGGCATTGTAACCGCATCGGACCTGCGCGTTACCGCATAGCATCAGTACTTACCCAACACTGGTACATTTTTCTAGTGTAGATAATAATAGAATATAATTTTACCATCTCGTTCAGTCCACGAAAAACTCTTGTCGCAGTTTTCTACTTTATACTTGCCTGCGTCATCGCGTCTTGTTTTGACCACATGTCTTTGTTGCAGACTGAAAGCGAGACGTCATGCGAGGAAGCAGTAAGACTGACCACGGAGGGCGCAGCCGAAGCTGACGACGATGAGGCCTACGAGTATGAAATCCCCCCACCCCCCGACGGCGGCTACGGCTGGGTGGTCGTCTTCGCCTCGTTCATGTGCAATCTCATCGTGGACGGCATAGCCTATACCTTCGGGATATACCTGCCGGAGTTAGTCACGTACTTCGGAGAGGGGAAAGGGACGGTCGCGTGGGTTGGAAGTTTGCTGTCGGGAGTTTATTTAGCGGCGGGTAAGTGAATCCTGTTAGCATTTGCTTAAACTATTTTAGCTCCCATTCGAAGCGGCTATCTCGACGCAAGCTTAGTAGGTTGTTAAATATTCTAAGCGCACGCCCCGTGACGTAGCCTTCATGATGAAGGTTCATTACGGAGCCTTCATTATGAGGCTACTGGAACGGCTTAGCTACCTAATTTTACTGATATTTGTTCTGTTTTTCCTCATTAATAAGCAGGAAAGTCGTCACTCAAGTGGTTGCACATAATCAAGTGAGCTCTAACTCCAATAGAGACGCAAGGGGCAAAAACTCTTTGTCAGCGTTCGCGAAACCCTACGTCAACACTATCTTGAAAGATAACTGGGTAGATAAAATCGAATAGAGATTCCGCGTCATGTCTTTTATACTCTAGATTGGCTGACCTCTCTCGTGTCGCTGAAACTGTCGTAAAGTCGTAGACAGGCGAGGAAGTTTCACTCTAACTTTTCCACTTTCAAACTGAATATTGTTGTCTTTGGATTTATCCCAAGATTAGAGTGACAACCGGGATCGCGGGCATTGCCATGTTATCATATAAATCATATATCAGCCTACCTACATAACATCTTGATGATTAAAGCCCTAATTCAGTTAAAATGATCAGTCGCCGTAGCTTCTTCGACGGCAACATCATGTATCTACCTAGAACTAGCTATGTTTCCTTGTGCCAATAATTGAATAGCTTCCTTGACCTTAATGGGTGCCAAGTCATCCTTAGTTTCGTCCGGCCATCTTGATGGATCTTTTGGCTGTGACTGGTTATCCATTGTATAGAAATTTGAAACGAAATATTACCCAACCATACTTCCTCGATTGTAATCGAGCCGTAGCAGAGGCGCTATCTAATAAGACTTAAAGGTTTGCATTTTACACTAAACAAGTCTGAATACCTAGCTTAGTACGTGAGTACTAACGTACTAAGTCAGGTTTCCTTGTTATTATTTACCTATTAAAGTGTGATGCGCATTTAAACTGAGACAATACACTTGTATTGTCTCAGTTTAAATGCGGCTTGGTACTTACCAAGGCGCATAAATCTTTATGAAGGAAAAATAACTTCCTGATGGATATTTATTACGCGTAAATATGCTAGATAAGATAGTTTTGATCGATAAATTAAATATCCGAAATTATATATCATTATTCAATAAATTAATATAATTTCGAAAATTACTATCCGCTACTTTTATAGATAAGAACATAATGACATAATTTTACAGTAAACGGAGTGTAATCATATTATCATATTGTCGCTAGCCAGATTTTAAAAAATGATTAGTAGATAACAATATTTTTCACTCCACATGCTCAAAAAGTGAGTCATTATAGCGTAGTATAGCGGGACTAAAGTTCTTTTTTTTTGTCTGATATGATCAGCCAGAATAAAAACATTGGCCTCAACAGATTCACTGTCCACTAGTGTCCACAATTGATGTTTGTAGAATGCAGCACCAGTCCACACCCCATATGCGGGCTGCGGTACAATACATTTAGTAATCACGCTTTGCTTTGTGGAACTATGAAGATAGAATTATGTTTCATTCGAACTTTACAGGACAACACATTTTAACAAAAACACCTCTGGACATACGGGCACTTTACTCTCTTATGCTTGGATAGTGAACCTGTTAAATAAATACAAGAGAATGAAAAAAAAAATGTATGTTAAATACGAGAGATAGCTCTTACAAGAGTCCTTGTAAGAGCTATCCCAAACAAAACCTTCCGCATCAGCATACATATATAATAATGTCCACTGCTGAACACAACTTCTACTAATAGCTATATAGATATATCCTAGTTACACGCCCTATCAATAGTTTAATGACCGGCCCAGTGACCTAAACATTATCTAATGAATTCTAATGTGTCAACTGCAGCGATTGTTTCCCTTTGTTTCCAAGTTGCATTGACCCATCATTAGTTGATTTAAAGTTTGATATTGGTTCGATAATCTAAAAAAGTATAACATCGTTCTTATACTTTTCACTACCCTTTAAACATCCTTTAACCTTTAGGAGAGAAAAAATACTGACTTATTTATCGTACTATCGTGTAAATGAGCCTTCACCTAAAATCATAATGCTCTAGAAACTATGGCTTGTATTAGAAAGCCGGCTCAGTTTATCTATGATCTATGCTTGAGTGGCGTGTATGCCATATAAAAGCGTTACTCAAGCATAGACCGATGACTGAGCAACCTTTCATATTATCGGCCTAGGAATCTGTATAAAATAGTGATTAAATTTGTCGCTTACAAAATTGCACCCAGATGCTAGGATGACATCAACCTATTCAAGATATGGTAGAGACACAATTCTCCGAATCAAAAAACCTGGTTATTTTTTGTAAACAAAGGGGTTATAAAACCGAAGGAATATTGGTAGAAATTATTTAACGATATTGGTATCAACGAAGCAAAGCACAGAAGCTTAAATCTGTTATTAGTTTGATTTTATTGGATGTTGAGTTTGTTTAATAAACCAATTTGAAAACGATTGAAATATCAAGTGAGATATCTGTCGTTCGGTTTCGAATGCA
Organism: Eupithecia dodoneata; assembly: GCA_947044415.1. Classification (NCBI taxonomy): domain Eukaryota; kingdom Metazoa; phylum Arthropoda; class Insecta; order Lepidoptera; family Geometridae; genus Eupithecia; species Eupithecia dodoneata. The sequence continues at coordinate 8,971,554 of OX345665.1, forward strand.
AAAAAAAAAACGCTGCTCATGCGCGATTATGCCTTGTTGTACTTTGAGTTTTAGTTTTAATTATAACCTTGTTGTTTTCTGTTATAAGTTTTAATTCACAAATATCTGTATTGACATAAAATATCTTGAATTCTAAATCGGAGTACAAGTAGCTATTCGTGATTGCAAGTGTCTTTAACATACCTTACCAAACCCTTGAACTGAATAACGAGTATTTAAATGATACTCTGTAGAGATCGAGTTTGCAATGTAGGTTTTAGTAAAACGAGGACAACAGTTATTTCTAACATTTTGCATGATTACGTTAAATTAGTGGTTAGAGCGCAAGAGGTCACCAATTGCCATAATTTGACTAATTATTAGAACCCACAAACAAGTTACAATTGAATGTCCACCATAAATAGCCTTCTGTTTCTATTTTCTTGTTTTTGAATTTTTTGTGTGTGGTTTTCCTTGCAAAAAAAAAATTAAGAGTGTGAGTTCTATCTTGATGGCTTAACGCATTCACTGCCTAGACTCCAGACGGGTGTCGAAGATAGTCATGTGCGTCATAGGCTATGAAAAAATTATTTAATGGTATTCATGTTCATCAAAGGGATGTTTTAAAAGAAACGGGTAAAATAAGAAACTAAGTTCTGGACTCAAAGAATTTGCTTTCACTGATTAATGATTACCTACCTTTATTTTATGCGGGTCGCCCTAACAATCTTTAAAGACTGGTATTTTCTTCACAAAGATCGCTCTTGATTATCCTTATCCAAGTGTCCTCTGATATTGCGAAATCAAGATTAAACTAAGTGTTTTATCATATATTATTTATTTCATGGTCGCTTTGGTGCTGCACTGTAATGACAATGTAAATATATTATTAAATAAATAAATACGTAATTCACATACGGAGAAAAACCATATTATATCATCATCATCACCATCATCAGCCTATAGCAGTCCACTGCTGGACATGGGCCTCCCCCAATGAGCGCCACAGCGCCCTGTCTTCAGCTTGCCGCACCCAGCATCTACCTGCAGTCTTTCGCAGGTCGTCCTACGTCACTTATGGTATATGCCTAATGATAAATAGTCCAAAATCAATTAAATCGAATTCAGTAAACTTTTGTATTCTTAGGCTCACAAAATACGCTCATACACAAGTCAAATTTCGAACTAAATTATTATCAAATCCTACTTCTCTTATTTATACGACATGAAAGCTTCATAAGTATGTAACATCAAAGAAGGAAAAGTAGAAGGAAAACAAGGATGGATAAGACCAAGAATTAACTATAAGAGTCAGATCAAGGAGAAAGCCGCTCATGTCGAATAAATACATTAAAACTGGTTAAAGCGTGACCGCACTGAGTGGAAAGATTTGGGGGAGGCCTTTGCCCAGCAGTGGGACGAAACAGGCTAAATAAAAAAATAAAAAGAAGCTTGTTTACCTACCAATTAATTAATTGTATTTACTTACTGTACTTTTTATACCTTTAACAATTGTACATATAATAAAGCCTTCTTCGTAATCAATTTCGCTGCTTCGATTTCGTCCCTACAAATTAATTTTCTACGAAGTCATAACTTGCGATTGGAAAACGTGTTCGCTTTAAGTTTTATTTAATTCTGTCCAATAACATTTACAGTGAGTAATAAATAAGATCGCTTCGGTTTTATTAGCTTCGCTTGGGAGACTGACCTAACCTTCGAGAATTTTCCTTCTTATTATTATTGAATAATAGTTTCTGCCCGCAGCTTCGCACTTATGTAAAGGTTATTTCTATCCCATGGGAACTCATTTATTTATAATATAAATAGATGCCTATTTTTTGCTGTATGCAAAATTACAGCCCGATCCGTTCAGTCATTTTGGCGTGATCGTGTAACAAACAGATATATAGATAGAAAACAATACAGAAATAACAATAGAATAAAGTATAGGGGCACAAAGTTATAGGTACCTAATTATTTTATTTATATTTGTGTGATGTTGATGTGATTTACTCACCTAATGTATATTTGTTTTCCTCAGGTCCTATAGTATCGGCGCTATGCAACAAATACGGCTGCAGGGCGGTCTGTGTCGCCGGTTCTCTCGTGGCCTGCCTCGCCTTTGTGCTGTCAACCTTCAGCAAAAGCGTTACTATGATGATGATCACATATGGACTGCTTGGAGGTAAGTACTTTCAATACTTTACCATAAAAATTTTCGTAAGCGGTGAGGTATTGGTATTTAAGACCAAGTTCGGTCTAGCGAGCCATATTAGGGCTCGTGATAGAAGAATCCGTGATGTCTAGGGTCGCCGTCATCGAAATCGATGAGGAGGCCTAATATAATATATATATAAAAACCTACGAACCTAGTTATTGTTGGAAGAACAACGTTTCATTTCTTAAAAACCTATAAATTCCTTACTTTTGTTTTCTTTTAATTTGATTTTGTTTTTAAATTTTACGGGGGTAATGCTAATTCCTGCCGGAATTAAATTGAAATATAGGATGAGATATCCCATTATACAAAAAGAGTCATCAAAATCTGTCCAGAAATGCCGAAGAATATACATAAAAAAACACACACACACAACACGTCCGAAAATAGATAACCTCCTTTTTTCGAAGTCGTTTAAATAAATATGAGTATATACCCATATACTCATACCTATAGTAAGTAATTTTGGTCTTTTTCGCGCACAAGTTCAAAATATAAACAATAATTTAAGAACTATACCTACTATAAAATAATTATGTAGAGTTTAGCCGTCTGAACTGAACTACTTGCTTGACCTATCCATTCGTTACTGTTTCTGACGTATTCGATTGTGTGTGACATACGAACGTACCAAAACAATGAATAATCTAGTCGTTACTATGAGTTTCTATAGTATATATACATATATCCTATCCACTTGGAACTGATTAGCATCGGCGCGTGCAATTATTGCAAATTGTTTGCATTGATAATGTAATACTATTAATTACGACATCACACCTGTATGTAAAGCACTGTACAGAATCTGTCATAGATTGAGTAGGTATAGTGCTTTGCTTACCTGTGTTGTTTATTGATCCATAGAAAATATAGATAGTGCACTGAAACAGGGTTTAGATTTAGAATATTGTGTGTAATCTACGAAGCCGTCTGATCTAAGTATCATATTATCCAGTCTGATAGTGCCCGTAAGAGGATTTGGAGTGAGAATAATGTATAAAATCTACGAAAAATTTAAGTATATCCAGTCTCTCAGTCTATAGTTAGTTAATTAGTCCACTGCTGGACGTTCGCCTCCCCCGATAACCGCCTTTGACTCTATCATTAGTGGTCACAGTTATGTGGTGGATGGGTTCTACAGGCGCCGCTGCCCGCCCCCCGGTGGGTATCCCCTAGTCGATTCAAATATCATTAAGTTGTTTTTCTTACGAAAATACCTTATATGGCATTTATTTAACAACCATCAACTGTGTTGTTTACTTTATTAATGGATACCTACTGCTAGCTAGAATTTGGTAAACATTGAATGAAATTCCAAGAGGGTCTGCCTTGGTGTTGTCTTTATTAGTTTTCGAGAAATAAACAGTAGCCTTAAGGACTTATTCTTTCTGTTTTTAATAATTTATAGTGTATCTGTCATTGATGGATCAATAAAACATAAACGCTCTTGGCACGAAGCAGAAATTTTAGATTCCTAAAACTTTGTCAAGTATATTGTGGTATGTGTGCAAATAACATTACATATCAGACTTTAGTAATAAACGTCTCGTCGAAACGTATTAGCAAATATTATGAGACACGTGACGGTTCAATTCCGTTAGACAAAGGCCACGGCTGAATGTCGTGTAAAAGAGGATTCACTCGAATAAATGAAACAAGGGTAGGAAACCGCACAACAACCCACCCGAAACGAGTTTACTCTTAAGGCGAGTGGTGGGCCCGTTTTTGAGAGACAATAACGAGCAAACGCCTTTTTATTGGTATCTATTTATAAATTTGTATTTTATTCTAAAATAATACTCTTATGCAATAAAATAAAACTATAATCCTCTCAAGTATTTATTAGGGAATACGTAGACGAATTTTTATTGAAATATGTTCAATAATTAGCATTTAGACTGCTTTTTTCCGTAAAAGCATCTGTAAAAAATCGTTTTTTTTTTTGTATACGCATTGTGTTTTGATTACCATAACTTACTAACTAGAATAATAAATTTTTGACGCTCATTGCTCATTATATATTTTTATAAAAATTTAATGTTTTTTATTTCCAAAACGGAATTTCTGTCAAACGTTGGTTTAGGATCTCACTTCGCCTTAAGAGCTATAAAAAGCTAATTTGGTTCCTCTTGTTACACATAAACCAGTTTTTCGAGATGAATACAGAATACCTACACCTTATTGTGATTGAAGTAAACAATAATTTCGGTCACCATGGCGCCACATGTGCCCCTACGTATAATCTGGAAACTTCCATGAATTGTGAAGTATTTATTGGACATTTAATAGTGTTGCTATGATGTGAACCGACGAGGCATTAAATAGCTGTTGGCATATGTTAATTTATGGCAAGACCTTGGCACATTGGCACGGTTGTATATGTATATACCCAACCCATAGCTGTAGGGCGTCCTTCGCGACTTGGCACCATAGTGCAGACATCTCAGGAGTTAAATCAACCGTTTTAACTGACCTATATTTTATGTTATGTAGGGCAAATAATAAGGAAGTTCGGTCCTTTGTTTGAGCTGATTCCGGTTATTTAAATGTTGTGTTGACGCGCTGATTGTAACCTGACTTTATTGAATTTTTAGTAACGAAAATATCTGTTGATGCATTTTACTTGTCAGAAACATAAAAAACGTATCCAAATTATTTATTGACGACCTCTATGGTGTAGCGGGCGAACGTCGAGTTAGTACCTGCTACTCAGGAGGGTTCGACTCTCGCCTTTGGGACAAATACTTGTTTCTGTAGATATTTTCCGGGTATTCTAGATGTTTTCTATATAAAGTAAAAAGATATGTATAATACAAGCTCTGCTAAGCTTAGGGCTAGCTGATGCTGTGTGAATTGTCCAGCACTATGATTGATATTATTTATTTAGAGCCGATGTATATTTAAGGTCAATATTTTGTACTTTATTACTTACCGTGAACCTTCTTTACTTGTAACTTGGCGTTAGAAATAAAGAATTATATTGTATTGTTGACTTTGGATAAGGGTGCATGCGTCTGTGTGTGTTGCTTAAACGTTTATTTATGCTACGGTATTTATTTATTCTGCTCTTTATGTGATTCTGTTGAAGCTAATGACAAGACGGCTCTGACGCTTCCACTTAAATAAATACGAGATCTCTGAGATAAACTAGCCACTGGCTAGTTTAATTAATTGTTTTTAACTCCCTTGTAGCCACTTTAGCGAGTCACTAGCTAAGTGTATTGCTTAATTGACCTTTTAAATGATTTCTAAAAATAAGGTTCCCTTTAGACACCTAGCGCAAACTCTATCTAATCAAACGGACTCAATAATTCGATTAAATAACTCGAATATTATTTATATTTCATTGAATATTGGTTCTTAAAATCACTGCTTCTTGATTTTCTAGCAAGATTTTAAAAAGCCTGCACGAAGATAAAATATTCTAGGACTTTTCAGTTAGGCAACTGAGCACAAGCAACCCACTCTCTTTCATGAAATGTGAAAGTCTGAATTTTCTACGTACGCCCTTTGTTAGTATAGTAATAACCCTTGAAAACGTGTGCTCTGCTGAATTGGACATTTGCCAGAAAAGACGGATAAACGCCATGAAGCAGTTAAAACCCCTTTGACGAATAGCCACGAGTGGGCTTTCCACACGGAAAATACCAGGGAATTAACCATGAATATGTGATAGAAAGTATGTCAAGTCGTACCACCCTCTGCCATTACCGGGTATTCATAAGGGGTGGATTACTAGGAAGTTTGGTTAGGTGATTGACCTGCGCATGGATTTCCCCCTTTTAACGGTACCATTTACTTGCAGATAGCTAGCTATCGTATACCATACCTTTTCTTAAAAGGGCAAAACTCGTGAGAACTAAATATCCCTTTTTATTCACTTCATTCTTCATTTCAAACTCGCTGGACTGCCAATATCTTCAAATATTCATTCGTATTCCCTAGTAACGTAACGAGTTTTCTCTGAAGAGGGAAGAATAAGACCGACTACAATAGCAAGAATTATGAATAAGCAGTTGGCGACTTGAATGGTAAACCCGGTCAGTACCGCGGTCTGCTATTCTGCAACTGGCTCCTGTTGTGTACCCGATGTCTTGAAGGTCGTGAGGACAGACTTGGCGATACGCCAGATACTGCAGACTTGCAGGCGCCCTTGTGGCTCGTTTTAATTGCTAGATCGCGTTGAAACCTGGGTTATTGAATAGCTGACGGCCTTTCTGTGTGTTTCTTGAAGGCAACTTGTTTCCTGTAATAGGTACAGGATGGGCATTGATGGGTAAACCACTTTTCCGTGCGATGAAGGAGTTCAATTAATTTGAAAAGCATATTAAAGTTCTAAGAATTTTAGATGTTATTAAAATATTTTTTTCGACTTCGACCGGACTTGAACCCGCAATCCTCCCTCAGTACGGGAAGCGCTACCTATTCCTAATTTGGGACTTCCTTCGGACTTAAGCATATTGAGTTGTTTGTAAAATGCTGAAAAGTGTTATGTTATTTTCACTATCAGTGTACGAGTACGTGAGGTTTCTCACTTTACTATGATTTTATCTACCAAAACAAAACATTGACAGCAAAGAGTCAATCAAATGCACATTTACAAATGCACAAAAAGATCTACTTCTGAAAACGTTTCGATTGCCTACACTCCACGGTCCTCATTGACCTAATTCCGCCATCGCGCAATCAACACAGGCGATTGGATGATATTTTCGTTCTAAAATTACGCTCATTCTGTGTGGAGTTCATATTTGCGACGGTCTTTTCATTGAAAAGGTTTTAACGTCAAACTATTGGCTTTTGATGGTTGAAAGGTTTCATTCAAAATGATTGACGCTACTATACCGCTTCTCCCCCTTTCTTTGAACATAATTTCTGCGACAAAATCGCTCACTTTTTCGACATCAATCGAGATTCACACTCAATAATTGATTCCGTGGACTAATATCTCCATATGTCCAATGAAGTGTGAAGCATTATGTGTTATGTAAATGTTAAAGTATTAGCACCGTGTTTAGCGCCAATCGCTTTTTGTTGGTCTCGTATTTAGTACGGCTACTGAGATCATCGGTTTTCAATGTCAAGAAAACTCGGAAGAGGACGACAGCATTGCCAATACGCTAATAGATTTTGAATCATTGTATAATATGTTTTCTGCATGGTCGCGATCCTCAGAAAACGTTTTTCTCTGTTCCGGTTAATTTGATTACGGGTCACCGGAGCCACCTTAAACTTTAAAATCTTATTGTATAAATACAAAAACTCTTTATTTACGTGTCATCTTCGCGCGTTAAGAGGCGATAAAACCCCCGGTTTATAGAACTTTCGGCCTAATTACCCAGCTGTATGATATCATCACTACCCGAGTTTAAAACTGTCAACTATATTAGTTGCGGAATTGCAAGTGGCAGGACTTGCAAGACAATTAGCGCTGCATGCTCCAGATTAGACCGCCTTTAATTTGGTAGTTGGTATTTATTTTTAACTATCATAATACGCAGGGTTATATGAAATTAAACCGGATCCTTTTATGGATCATGGGGGAGGCCACTTGCAACTATTTTGACCTATTATTGTGTGATGCAAAAGTGAACCATTATTGAGATAATTTTTTTTTCGAAGAAACCCCGTTATAAGATTTTTTTAATAATTATTGAAGACGACGGGGACTATGAACATAATTTGACGGGGAAACTAACTACAGTTTCCCCGTCAAATTATGTTCATTCACTTAAAATTTTAGTGACGTGTTTAGATACCCTAAAGTCTAATTTCTAATAATCAATAATGATATTGATTTGTCATACATTGCGTGCATTATTGAAGTTTAAGAAATGCATTTCCATTAGTTTATGCATTCGATGACAAAGTGACGTAATTTTTCACTTATTTTTACCCTATACAGCATACAGCCCGTGCTTGTTTGAAAAAGGTAGAGTCGAATCAAACAGCTAGACAACATTAGGGACCTCATTTGTGACATGCTCTATTTCCATTGACAAATGTTTCGAGGTTAATGGATCATTAGACTCGTATTATGGTCACCTTATTACATCGTACCGTACCCGTTTTGATATTCGAATAATTAAACGACAAATGTGGGATATTTGCCGGAAGATGAGTCATATCATAATGCTGACGACCTCTGCAGGCAATAACCCATGTTCTTTGTGCGATTTCAACGTTTACAAATAGGTACCTAATGATTTGTGGGCCGACCGACAGTCAACAATGATTCACTCGTATCAAATTACTAATTATCCTGCATTTTCAGTATTGTCTTCTAATCGAATGGTCTTTTAACAGGCTTTTGTCGTGGTTTGAATTCTGTTTGTGATGCTCAGCCTAATATTATTTTATTTGCGCAACATTTATTTATGCTGGGCAACCCACACAGCATCATCTAGCCCCAAGCTAAGCAGAATTTGTATTATGGTTTCTAGATGACTGATTTCGACCCCCACAACCTGCGTCTCAGGCAGACCTTCGTCCGCTACGCCACCATAAGTGGTCGTTTCAGAGCTGTTTTCTGTTAGTACACAAAATATGTAATTCATACTATAGAGTCTATGGCATGAGTATGGCTAGGAACCTATTTAGTTAACATACCTGTCATGATCTACAAAAAGAAAAGATGACAAACAAAGACAAACCTAACATAGGCTTTTAGGCACTACTAACTTAATGATTTAACCTATTTGTATGTATGAATAAATATCTATATATAATAAATATAATGATCTATCTTATTAGCTAGATACAAACTGACATTGCCACAACAAATTTGCAAAAATATAATTAAAACATTGAGCCATAAAATGGATGGAATAAAAAAATGTTTGTGCCTATCATTACATGTATAATAATATATCAATGAGGAGTTAATATATATCCTATCGATGTGTCGGTAAGTCTATTGCCCTATGCACTTGGGCAAAGTCAATATAAGATAAGACTTAAACAATGGTTGTGTACTTACAATCGATCTTATTCAAATGTTCTGAATAAATAATTGAACAATAAGTCCTGGTTATCAGAACTTTAATGCTCACTTCACTTCATCCTCACAACACATACTTACAGATACTTAATATGTATGGACATACATAATTACCTACTCGTCTATGGACGTAGACGAGTATGTTTTACCTCGTTACATATGATACGAACTGCAGATATTTGTCCCGTGATTTGTCCCGAGTGTACTAGGTGTTTTATTTGTATAGTAAATTTATATATATGCATTGTACTCTATTAATTATATCAGTTGTCTTGAGCTTGAAAAGAAGCTCTCTGCTTAGTTGGGAGCTCGATGATGCTGTGTGATTTGTCCAGCATTATTTATTTACTCATTATTGCTGAAGGCAGTGTCCGTTTTGAAAAGCCTTCGTTGAATAATTGACCAACTGCTTCCACGCTACCCTATCTTAGGCTGGTCTGAGAGCAGTGCTGCAGAATTCCGTGAGCTCCTTCACCATGTCATCTCTGCGGCTTCTTGATTGGCCTCGTGGTCTCATCCATTTTGCCCACAACAACCAGTTTCTCGAGGTTATCGGGTTAGTTCTAGATATATGATCAAAGTAGAGGACACGTTGGTAACCTCGCCTCTTTCTAATGCACCGAATATGCATTCAGTACATCCACATGACTGAGATCTCTCTGGTTCCAGTGTAGTCTGCGTCTTACTCTATCAGAATACAAATAAGCTCCATTCCAAATAACCATCGTGTAATTTTCTTCACTCCAAATTAATAAGCGCACATCATCCAAATTAGTCAAAGTTCTTAGTAATTTGGCGTATTGCCAAATTGAGCGACAAAATTACAGGTCTTCATTCGGCACTGGCAGATTATTTTGGCATGCATGGTACGATGGAGGAGATACGTAAGGAGATTCCTTATCGTGGATGCTGTTTATTGTTTTGATACTTATCAGCTGGCTATCTAACAATAGCTTGCTACTCGTGTATTTACGGTTACGATACTTAGCGATAACAATAGCTTGACTAACACATAGACATTCTCACTGTGAAAAACTTTGAAACACTGCAAATAATGCCAATATTTTAGAGGAAACCAAATTTCGGCTTCAGTTGCCTTGTTTTACAATTAGGGACTAAACGCGCCGAGAATCCAATTTCCAATTCGGTGAACCCATTTGTAATTGAAATGAATGAAACAAATTTAATTTATTTCTCTAACACTGGTCTTAGATCTATAGGTGACGACCGATGTGGCGCGGTGGGCGAAGGTCCGCCTACGACGCAGGAGGTTGCGGGTTCGATTCCCGCCTCGGAACAATGGTGTGTACAATCTGCAGATATTTGTTCCGGGTGTTCTGGTCGTTTTTCTATGTATAATAAAAAATATCTATCTATGTAATGTATTGTATTATATATATCAGTTATCTAGTACCCATAACACAAGCTCTGCTTACCATGGGGCTAGATAATGCTGTGAATTGTCCAGCACTATTTATTTATTTATCATTTATAGTTATGTGTATAATAATGTTACGATGTATGTACAGGTATTAAATCTATATCACAGTTAGCTCGGAGACATCCCCAGTGACCACGACAAAACTGTTTAAACGTCGTCGGTCGGGAAAAATAGGTAAATGAACGCGATAAATGCCCGTTCATTAATCACTGTGAGCTGTCTAATAAATATGGAAATTGTATCTGTGCAAATTGTTTGTGTGTGTGGTCATACACTTTTGGTATATAAATTCTTAGAATATACATAGAAATCGCTCTGCAAAGTCTGGTCTTAGTCGTACGTTTTAAAACACTTACGTTGCAAAATGTCTAGTAATATGCATAATAGTGAATGTGCGTAGCAGCAGTTAGATCCATTCGTTAGGTTCTCTGCCTATAGATATAGGGCTTATTTGGCGGCACTTACTTATTTTGCTTTACAGAAATACAGCTAGTTTATATTTAACGATTCCTTTCTCTTTTATCTAGGCATAGGTTTCGGCATGATCTACCTACCATCAGTAGTGGCCGTCGGGTACTACTTCGAGACCCGTCGTTCCCTTGCCACCGGCATCGCCGTATGCGGTTCTGGAGTAGGCACGTTCAGTTTTGCACCACTAGCCGCTATGCTTCTGCAAGAGTTCGGCTCATGGCAGAATGCGAATCTGCTGCTAGCGGGGTTGATTCTGAACTGCGCTGTGTTTGGGGCGTTGATGAGGCCGCTGGTTTATCCGAAGGTAAGATTCAATCTGTATTTTTTACTGTTTGTATACTGTAAAACTTCCCGTTCTATCGCCACTGGTGTCGCTGTAGAGGGTTCTAGAGAAGGCACGTTCAGGTTCAGACCAGTAGCTGCTATGCTAAAGAGCTGGTTTATTGCAAGATCAAACGGAACAAAAACTTTCTTCATTTGCTAATCCAATAAATAATTTTAACACCTGCATGATGCCATTAAAAAAAATGTTTATACTACATCATGATGATACGTATAAAAAATGTATCCGTGAATAATAATAACATATCAGAATAATCTGGAATTCGCACAAATAAGGAAAATTTCCTCGTGCTAAGAATAAAATACGAAAAACTTAAGATTTGTCCAGTTTTAATTTTAACACAGCTTCAGCCCGAGGCATGCTTCCCAAAAGTCCACTAAATGGCCCGAGATTATGCAAATAAGAAATATGTACATAGTATTAATAATAGTATAATCTTTAAAAAGGAAGAGAGTCGTTAAACCCTGGGGTCATTCCCATTAGGATATTTATGATATAGCCACTCATTATTTAACCTCTTGCCATATAACTCCAAGCTAATCTGACCCTTAACATTTCCAGACGGCAGGTGAAAAGCCACTCCTACAGCGAATGGCTGAAGAGAAGCGTATGCAGATGGAGCGAGGGTCCATCGGAGGGTCGTACTTCCTGGTGCAGCGGCCGGACGGCACTATGGAGAAGAGAATGAAGGTAAGCTTGATTATCCTGGAAAGAAAACAACTAAGTTTTATTATGTTCTCAGTTAAATGTTCTGTGAATTAGAACTACAATACAATACAAAAATACTTTATTGTATACCAGATACAGATCATTACAAAAAAAGACATTAAATGCGACAAGTACAATAGGCGCCCTTAGCGCTTAGAAGCGAAGAACTATTAATTATAAATATTAATTACATAAATTAATTAGTTACATTTACAATCATCATTTACATGCATTACTTAATGTACTATTGTCGCTGGGAGAGGCCTATTAAATAAATAAAGTAACCCTCATGGGTGAATCGAGTAGCACGCATATTGTGTTTGCTAAATTCAATGTAAAAGTAAAATTTTAATCAAACTAAAACATTTAAAAGGTTATGTACGCATACCCTGTTAAAACAAAAATTGCCAAACTGTATGTCGTATGAATTCTTTTTAATTCAATTTGGTCCGTTCTTTTTGGTCTTTGACAAATACCACGTTCATTGATTTGATATTCCGATTATCTGGACGAAATATTTATATAAAATATCCCAAAAACATCGATTTCATCTGAACTTACGCACCATGATATTGATAAAAGAAACCCTAGAATTTGGCAAATGGCTTGGTTGTCAAAGTTCTTATTTGCGATCTAAATTACTTGTCAACCTAAAATAAAGTAAAAACCCGACTTTTTACGCGCCTAAAATTCCTGGTATACCATAAAAACACAGCAGATCTAAACAGAGATAGTTCTTCTTTTCAAGGCCCCTCTGAACATCGACCCCGGAGTGCATTCCTCATTGAATTTGGAAGCGTTGGCACGAGTGCCCACGGTGCCAAACATGCCGGGGGTGCATCCCGTGCCCACGCTGCCCACTATTACTGAGGCCAAGGTGGCTGATGATAGCCCCGACAAGAAGAAGGTAAGGAAATAGTTTACCAATAATGACTAGGTAGTCACCAATACGTGGAGCGCTAGGTACTATAGACTAGATATCGTTATAAATTGGGAAAACAAGGGAAAAATGTTGCCCCATGATTAGTCTGAAGATTGATAAAAACTTATTTGCGTCGCTGACCGAAGATTTTATGTTGCTCATGAAAACAGCTTTCAATTCGAATCCCAAACTCAATTTTATGAAATTTTGCAATGATTCTGCTGGAGGTTTCGGGTTCAATTCTCGCCTCGGTAAGAATAATAATTAATTAATTTATTATTATGAATATTTAATTTATTATTATGAATATTTAATTTATTATTATGCTAGCAGAAGATGCGAGTTTAACGCACCAAAGTAAATGAATGAAATATGTCAAACACTCCTGATACTGAACTCTAGTGGAGTAAAATCATCACAAAAACCCTGTATGTTCTTTCATAAACATTATCCTTTCGATTTCAGGTAGAAAACGGCAACGGCAACGTTATCGTGAACCCGGCTCAGCACCTCATCTCCCGCAACGTGTCTTCTCCCGCCTTCAGCGCCCAAGCTCCCGGGCTACCTAAGAACGGATCCGTTCCTTTCTTCGACCGCCAACGCAAACATAGCACCGGCGATAGGTCAGGCGATAGGTATTGTAGTTAGATTTATTACAGAGGATTCTCGCTTTTGGTGGCTGGCAGTGTAAGTAATGTTTTCAGGTGTGAGCTATTTATTGTTATTACTGAAACGAATTAAGTTCCGGGCCTATCTAAGATCCGTGCCTTTCTTCGACCGCCGCGCCAGCGTCAACTGAGCACCGGGGACCTATCTAACCTATATATTGTAGTTAGCTATATTACAGTTGATTCGCTTATGGTGACTGACAGTTTACGTTCAAATGCGCCGAGGAGCTGGGAAGAATTTTAAAATATGTTGTATGAAATTGTTTTATATCCGGCAAAGTTGTTCGCGAGTACCTAATTATCAGAATTAATTTCTCTCAATCGGATTCCATCGACTCAAAACGCTCGGCGAAATTGTTAGGCTGCCTTAGAGGATCTGCGCCTTTGCAGCGCAGTAGCGTTAAATAAAAAAACACGCTTGGTGGCGGTATAAGGATGTGAATGTCAAAGGTAAAGTTCCGTAGTACCTTTTTCAATAGTGATAAATAATGATTTTGTTTACAGATTCAAACCATCCCTAGCAGCAATTAAGGCTTCATCCAAAACCTCCATGAACCCAAATGATGTAAGTATTAATTTTAGAATCAGAAACCACACAACATGACTCCTCAAACTAGACAGTAATAGACAAAACCGATAACCACTGGGGAGTAAGTCGTAGGGAGTGGATAGTTTGAGGTCCACTATTGTAGGCGTCGTTTGAGGAAGGCTTATGTTCAGTGGTGGACGTTTGTGCGTTCAGAGTGAAGAGGTTGAAACCATTCTCGATTAGAAAACTAAGGATTAGAAAAATTAGAAAAGAAAAAAGAAGGTGGCACTTTCCACATACATCGCTATGTGCAAATGGCAGACGCGCGCGCCCTCTGAATATTCTTAACGTACAAAACACATCACAATCACTTTCAATTATGAGGTTACATAAAGCTTGATTAAAACTTGATCGCAACATAAACATATATGTACGTGCTGTTATAATATAGGTAAATATATATCGAATAGGTACAGTTATTACAGGTTATTGAAACAAAATCGTAGTTTTAAAAAAAAAAATTTCATAACTACGATTACGGTTGCTATAATTGATGTCAAATGACCGCTTCACGCATAGACAGCGTCGTGACGTGACAGTACTATTGCGTGCCGATCGAGAGACCAAGGCTTCTGAAGACAAAAGGAGTCCAAGGAATCGTCGACTAAACAAAAGCCAAATGGCCTTGAACTCTGCAATCCACTGCCAAATAACACTGGCAACAACCCAAGCGCACGTTGGTTCCTGTTTACATCTTTTGGGAATTCTTAGAAAGCGCAAATGAAATGCTGCCCAGGTGGACGACTTTTTTATGGGGCGAGTCAAGAATAACAGCTAGTCAGCTGTCATGTATAAATAATAAATAAAAACAGCTTTATACCATGAAAGCTTTAACTATGCAATTTTTTTTGTTTGATAATAATAAATTTATTGCAAAAAGAATAATTACAATCACATAACATAATTAATTTATCTGATATTTGGAAATAAGTCCAGTACAAATTGAGATTCAGTTCAAACTAATATGTAGCCTCAGTTGCCTAAACTAGACTGAACAGTCCGTAATATAGACAGCTGTCCTCCCCTACCCTACTAGATTATCAAAGAAATTTATTCATATACATATTCATTCATACATAGTCACATAATATTAGCTTATATTTAAAAGTAAAGATAGACTTAAAAGTAACGGACGCTGCGATCGCCACCGTGACGTCCGTTCGGTATCCAAGAGTATTGTCTAACAAAAAATAAAAAACATTTTTTTTTACAGGGCGACACAGACAGCCAAATGTACCAATCCAAGCTCTCAGTATCCGGCCCCAAAGAGCCTTCACGCATGGTTCGTCCAATGTCTCGCAAAGACATCTTCTACTCAGGGTCTGTGCTCAATCTGCCTCAGTACCAGAGCCAGAAGTCGCTGCAAGGATACAGGAACTCTGTGCTCAGCCTGCCGCAGAGCAGAGCGGCCACTGGCGACTTGGAGAGGCAAGAACGTAAGTTCTGATAAAATTATTCAAAATATTTGTATTTTGTATTTGTATTTATTTAAAACAATTACATCTATTCTTACGTATGACCTAATACAATAGAGTAGTCAACATTATGTATATTACAAGCAACATAATGAATAAAAACACTAAGCAAAATAATTCAATAAAAATATCAATGATCAAAACAAAAATATTGCAAAGAATATAAATATTTCTCTCAATTTTCAATGTTTATTTATTTATTTTACAAGTTTATGATCAGTTAAAACCAAAACGTCCAGGTACTTTAAGAAAGTAAAATATACAAATGGACCTAAAATTCGTTCAGCCATTTAGTCGTAATAAAGTAACAAAAGTGCCTACTTTGGCTAGTTCGGATTATAAATTAACACAAACTCTCTTTGTTTTCAGAATACGACCTCTGCCCATGCCTTTCTCTACCCGCCTCTTTCAAAATGGCGCTTTCTTCAATGCTGGATGTATCGCTCCTAAAAGACCCTGCCTTCATGCTCATTGGTGTTTCCAACGTGTTCGGAATGGCCGGCCTTTACGTACCATTCGTGTATATTGTGGACGCTGCTACGCTCAATGTAAGTCCACGGTATAAATATTGCTTAGTTTATTATGTGTATCTGGTACTTCTATAACGTCGTAATGGTATGTACCCACAATCTACACCAGGATGACCTAGCTTGTCTAGTCGAACATCCTACTAATATTTATAAACGCAAAAGTTTGTATGTATGGATGTTTGTTACACTTCCATGAAAAAACTACTTAACGGATCGGGCTGAAATTTTGCATACTCCAGGCCTGAAATAAAACATAGGCATACTTTATATCCCAGTAATCAGTTCCCAAAAGTATTGGTAATAAGTTTAATATGAGCGAAAGTTAAAAGAATTATCTTCTATTCCAGGGTGTGGAATCAGGACAAGCATCATTCCTCCTCTCAATAATCGGTATAACGAACACCGTGGGTCGTATCGGCTGCGGCTGGGTGGCTGACTTCCCTTGGATGGACTCGTTACTGCTCAATAATGTCTGCCTTGTCATAGCCACGGTGAGAACCCTATTACTGTTACAATAAGGTTCATAATGTCTAGTCAATAATGGCTATAAATTTCACTAAATTTCTACTGAGTTTAGATATGAAAAGGAGAAGTTAAAAATCAGCTTTATTCGGTTGTGGTGCAGGTCTGTGTATGACTTAAAATAACCACATTTATAATATAACGTTAAAACTTGTAAATCCGTCCGTTTTTAAACAACCCTTTGTTTAGCAAAATGAATAGGGAAAGTTGTTTCATTGTCTAAACTGTGTCTCTTTTACAGATTGCCGTCGGCGTTACACCATTTTGTTATTCGTACGGCGCGTACGTTACTGTAGCTATTGCTTTTGGATTTGCTATTTGTAAGTACCAAACTTCATAAATAAGAAAAATACAGGGTGTCTGTCTGCTTAACTGCAACGCCGGTCAACACACCAAAGTGGCGACACACACCACAGCTCGGCGGGTCTATGCGACGTTTCAGTATACGAATATGTCGCGGTGTCCTGCGAATTGTATGCGATCGCGAAGCCGTGAGGCGCAAAAATCATAAGCAGTCGATACCTATCGAAGTGTTCTACATGACCAAATGTACGCAAGATGCGCTGCGGCGCAACGCGTAGTGCAGTGAACGCGATCAGTTGGTTTAATATTTACCCGTAAGCTAAACGCGACACCGCTGCTGCCGTCGAATGACGTCATCCCTATGAATGACGCTGCGGACGGCGATGGTGATTCGCGCGTACGCAGGATATAGTCGCCGCCGCGTCGCACCGCATATCATTGAATTTGCGTGTCACCGCGTCGGATCGCTTCACATTCACATTCGTTGAATCGCCCACGCAGAACACTGCATTATAGTACGTAGCTGACAATAGGTACCTAACCTACCTACCTACTGGTAACATTTGAATATCACGTTAATCAAGCGACGCTCAATAGGGACAATAATGCCTTACTACAGCAGTACCATACCAACCAGCATGTTTTGTCAAGTTGTTGGCGGTGAATAAACGAAACAAACGATTGCGTATGTTGAAGAATTCAAATAGTTTCGTTAAAAAATTACTCCAAATGAAATTTTCACGTCTAAAATACAATTCGATGTTATATTTTTCAGCTGGATACATCTCCTTAACCTCAATCATCCTAGTAGACCTACTAGGGTTAGACAAACTGACCAATGCCTTTGGTCTACTTATTTTGTTCCGTGGCGCGGCCGCCATAGTCGGCTCCCCATTGGCTGGTGCGGTTTACGACGCAACGAAGAGTTACGACGCTTCGTTCTACATGGCATCGGGTTTCTTTTTACTAGCAACGCTCACTTCCTTCGCTGCGCCCCTATTCCGGAGGTAATAAGACTCAAAATACATATACTAATTCCTCGGCTCGACATTCAATACAATGGGTGTCCATATTTGCCTTGTTTTCCAACAGCGAAGGTTGGGGAACTCAAGTATTTGTTAGCTCAAGCGATATTGACCGATATTTTATACGATACTAAAGGTCCAATACATATAAGCTTAATTAATAACTAATTTCCTGAAGTTATTTAATTTATTAAATAGATACTCAGGCAGCAAATTCTAAGTAACTCAAGCTATTCTTTGTATATTATAATGCTCTTGAAAGTTTTGCTATTGACACGATTTGTTAAAGCTCAGATTTATTCATGCAATAGTACTCTTCGAGCTTACCTACTAAGGCACAAACATTACAGTATTCTTGAAATTAACAGTAATAGAGTTTGGTATACACCAATCAAGATGCCACTTATACTATAGAAACATTTTCTAGAAAACAAGAAGAAATCGTCCAACCCTCTGACGTCCTAACACCCATCGACGAGGACTTAGAAGAAGGAGACGAGGAAGATCCCGATGACACGCCCATAACAATGGGCGCTCACATCGCCACTAGGCCCCCCGCAATCACCCACACCGCAGCCTCGCCGTCTGAGCCTAACTCGCCCAGTCCACCCGAGGAGAGAGCTCAGAGGGAAAGTGTACTCTAAAGCTGTAAGCATAGAAGTAATTTTCCTTTGAATATTTTCTTACGCACTGAAACTTTCCGTATCAAACTTCAACTTACGCTATCACCCACACCACAGCCTCACCGTCGGAGTCTAACTCGCCCAGTCCACCCGAGGAGAGGGCTCAGAGAGAAAGTGTGCTCTAAAACTGTTAACATAGACGTCATTTTCTTTTGAAATATTTTCTTACGGTCTGAAACCTGCCGCGTCTATCTTCAACTTACAATTTTAATCCTGAGAGCTCGTCATCTGAACTGTTTTCGAACGAAGGGGCTCAGAAGGAAAGTTTTATGCAAAACTATACAAATATACGTTTTTTTTAACTGCGGCATCATGATCTCAACCGAATTCGACCGAAAAAAGAGCTTAGACACAGAAAGTGTGCTCTGAAACTGTTAAAATAGAGATCATTTTCTTTTTAAACCGTTAGTTATTTCGGACAACAATCACTCTCAATGCTACTATGACGATGGCGAACTCAAAGCAAGATTGTTTAAAAAAACCATAATCCTATATACGTAAATCCTTCAGTTCATCAATGAAAATAATCGTTTCGTTCGTCTCGTCGTTGAGTTGGTCGTCTTAATAAAAGACTTCGAACACATTCAAAAGCGCGGATGAAATATCTAAGCATAGTGTCAAGTTAATAACCCCGGTTCCTTGAGCAGTTGGGAAAAAATATAGATTCCAAGTAAGGAGTATATCTAGTGATTGATTTTGTGGGAAGTTGAAGCTGAAGTTTGATCCGGAAAGTTCATTAGAATTTCGAAAACATTTTCATCTACCCTCCTTTATTAACAAATTACGATCTCATTATTAGGAGCAGGGGAAAAGTTTTCAAGATTCTGTGTAAATTGTTATGATTAAAGTATACTTTTGAACTTTAAAGTTTAAACGCTAGGCATGGAAATTAATTAATTAATTTTCCGAGACAAAAGCGAGGAAAGTAAATAATTCTTGTTTTTATAGAATTAATTGTTAAGAGTTACCAAGTTTATTGTATTTTTTTATAGCGAAGTGTATTGTGTTGCAATATGCTATAATAAGCAATAATACGCATAATTAATTGCCCTCCATCTTTCTACATATTAGATTTTCTACATGATTTGCTATTGATCTAAAAATTAGATGCTATAAGACCTACTATCCAACAAAGAGCTAAAAATTCAAAGAAAAGGTTTCAAAGATAGGTAGATCTTATCACAATAACACTTCGCTCTATAAAAAAGCAACTAAATAAAAAAACTAAAAACAATGCGTTAATTTAGATTTAGTATTAAAATATTCTAAGCTAGAATATAAACAACTGGAATTGACTGCAAGCAATAAAGCGGCAACGCTTTGCATTTTATTACTTGTTTACGAGATATAGGGTTCTTATTCCAACGTGCCATATATTGTCGTGGTGCTAACGTCAATAAAAGTTTTTCGAATCTTCTCTTGAATGGATGTTGTCCCGAAATCATAAAAATAAATATAAAAAGGATTTCAAATAGCCCTATTTATTGAACTATTAAAGCAATAGCATTTAAGTTTCAATCTGTGCATATGCATTGCCGTACTTATTTTACATGATCTTAAAATCCTCCACACACAGAAACGGTGGCCGGGGCGGAGGCGAAGGCGTGCGGTCTGTTTCATACAAATTCACGTGCACCGCGCCGCCACCGCCTGGCGGTGTATGTGAAGTCTTTCTTATAAATTCGAATGATACAACCGGCACGCCTTCGCCTCCGCCCCGGCCGTGGTTTCTGTGGGTGGCGGCTTTAAAGGGCCAGCGGAAAATTAATTTCCAATACCAACGTAATACCAAAGTTATTTGCATGTCTGTGACACCAACATTTAAGAGAAGGTTTGACTGAAAAAAAAAACACAAATTAATACTCAAGAAGTTATCTAAAATTGAGATAAAAAGGTAAAGAATTTCAGCAATAATTTGTACTTAGAAATGTACTTAAAACACGTTTACAGCTTTCGGTTTGACAATAACACGCCTAATTTCAATGAGTATTAGATTGTAAATAAACTCGGCTCATTTGTAAATATTTTGATGTACTTAGTTTGTTTCTGTAGAAGATTTGCTGTACTTTAGATGGTGTGATTTGCGTTAAATCGACTCACTTCAGTATAATTATGTACTCAAGGTCTACACAAGTATTGTATTTTGGGAACTTACCAAAATTTGTTGATGCTAGAAAAACAAATGACGCCGTATGAAGTGCCAATTCGAAAAAACAACGGTCATAATAAGTATATTCATCGCGTTGAAATAGCTTTTAAATATTATTTACTCATTCGGAGAACTGGAAGTGTGAATTTTGCTGTACTATGTTATAGATTTTTAAAGTTTCTTATCTGGTTATACCAAGCTACACAGGTATTATGTTATATCTAATGGGCGCCTTCAGTTCAAAGTACAAGAAGCAGTTAATGCTGGCCACGTGTCCTATTTGCACAAATGTGTACTTTGACAGAACAAAATTAATGTGAACTACAATAAGTAGTGAGAAATTTCGGATGATGCCTGGATTAAGGAATACCAGCCATTTATTCATGTTAATTCAATAAGGAATTCGAATAATAAATGATCTTTTTATTTATTCGTATTCCTAGTTATATATGGTGTTTCAGTTTTTGAAAGTAAACATAAATCTAGATAAGGCGGTTCATCGATCCAGGATCTCAAAAATTAACCTTGTTCAGCCAAAGAAAGCAATGTGAATGGCTGAAAGTATTATTAAACTCCTTCTAAACATCTGTGTGCCATCACTTAGAACAATGTAAATAATCCTACGCTAGAATAATAGAAAGTGATTTTAAAGTAACGCAGTCAATTTGTGTGCATCGTTAATACCAAATCCTGTTATTATTAGTTAGGATAGGATCTTGCCAGGATAGGATGTATATAACTTCATTTTACAGGGTGCCTTTTTGTGATTGGAGTGGATGACCAAATACGAAATCATGAGAGTTAGAGAAAAGTCGTGAAAGGAGTCATGACCTTGATTTATGAGTAAACAAAAACTTCATAATTCATTTTTTAATCTTATGCTGTTCCAGGAAATCAAACCGATTGATTTTCCAAAAAAAATGACTCCCTGTATCTTTGTACCACCGGTTTTGGCCATCCACTCCCATTCCAAAAAGACAGCTTGTTATGTATTATTGTCATTAATATTATGTTACTGCATAATTTAGCATAAGGCTTTAGGTTTTAGAGTTCAATCATAAAGAGGTACTATGTGATAAATGAATACACAGTTTATATTTTAAATATAATTAATATTTTAAACTTTTGAACATAAATTTTAAATACCTTATTTCTTTTAAGATTTAATAATGTTTACAAATCTAATGAAACGTAATTATGGAGGCAAATAGTGATGGGTAAAAAAAATGTTACTGTTGTTAAAATAGCTTTATGTAAAAACCAAAAGTGTTATATGTTTTTAAGGAGAGATATTTAGAGGAGAGTGTATGTTGTAAATGTAACCCAAGGAAGTTTAGTTTTAAATAGTGATGTTATACCGATGATAAGATAGATTCAGAAAAACTCGAGGTCTATTTTTTGAAATAGTTTTTCTCGTATAGTATATGTATTATTTATTCGGATGTCTATCTTGATCGGTAAGTTTTGATGTATTTGGTTCAGTATTGGCTCAAAGTATTTAAATTTATTCTTTTATAAATAATTTGTTGCATTATTTGCTGTTTGAACGAAAGCTAAGAGAAAATGTGATCATGTCTCGCGCACAGCTCGCTTGCGCCGAATCAAGAAGCTTTGGTCATGTCCACCGAACTTTTGTAAATAACAGACACATTAAAATGTTAATGGTGACTGAAATTCGCTTTCATTTATTAAACCTTATTCTTTTATAATAATACGGTTCCCTTTCCAGTTTTCTCTCGAGTTACTCTATCGAGTCATAGGGTATAAGTATCTGCTCGCGGCTTCGCACGCGTTGTTTCTATGGAAACGTTTATTTGTATTTCATGGGAACGATAAACTAAAAGGAATTAATCAAAGGCAACTTGCCTTTGATTTATCCCATTTTTTTAATTTTGCAAAATTTCAATCCATCCATACATCTATCACACAAACACCCAACCTTTCCCATTTATAATATTATAGTGTGATTATAAATAAAATAATAATAACGAAACAACTATAATTATTATGGCCAAACCAATTAAGCTAAAAATGATAAGAAATAGGCAAATAAAATTATTGTTTGGATTACGTATTGTATTCCGTTATAATTATAACGCAAGCAGGTACCCTCAGATGTACTTAATTAGGAAAACGGATACAGTTATTGCAATGTACTGACGAACTCGGGAATGTGTGGGTTGCTGGCCGCGATGATGATGGCTGAAAGCGCAGCTTAGCGCAGTCAGCAATGCAGCTCTTGATGGACAAACTGACATGAAAGCTCGGACAGTTACCAAATTATTGTATTCTCTGTGGCGGTCAGCAACGGCTGCATTGATGATGAGCTTCAAGGCCGAGACCAAAGCAAGCTCAGCTTTAGGCCATTATAGCGTAGCCAGCTGAGCAATCACTGCGGACTAAGGCAAGTTCATAAATTATAGTAAGAATTTGCACCTCGCAAACAAAACCTAGTTAGATACACGATATATAGCAATTTTATTACTGTCGTGTTTTGCGTTGTTTTCCATTGCGGGCCTCAAAACACTACAGTGACGAAATTGCTGACGCGCCTTTTCGGTTAAGCCCGAAAGGTCTACTCTAGGTAAGGTACTCAAAGAACCCTTCTGACCCACCGTACAACCGACCAAATAGGTAAACACCATATTACCATTGCATATTACATACTATGTGGAGTAAACTAGGTACTTTGTGGCACCAACAAATGTACTTAATTAGGAAAACGGATTCAGTTATTGCAATGTAGGTAAACAATTTTAATTAGCTCTAGCGCTATCCAGAGAGGTATCAAAACAAATCTATTAGTGCCAAGATCATAATATTATTGATTGGTTTATTACTTGTTATTATAAGGTTAGCTCTCAATTAACTAGAAATACTGGTTATAAACATTCCAATCGTAAGTATGTATCAACCATCATTTTCATTAAAGCTTATGCGATAAAAACACATTGCGCGTAAATAAGGAGCAGTCGTCTTTCTTGGTATTGCACTTGTCTACTGGTATTTAAAGGTTTTCTTCCTGCGGCTATGATAAATAAATAATGCTGGACATGCTACATCATCATCTAACCCCAAGCTAAGCAGAGCTTGAGTTATGGGTACTAGATGACTGATATTTTAATACATTACATAGATAGTTTTTTTTATACTTAGAAAACACCCACAGCACCCGGAACAAATATTTGCAGAGCGTACAAATATTTGTTCCAAGGCGGGAATCGAACCCGCAACCTCCTGCGTCGCAGGCGAATCGCGGCGGGAATCGAAAGCAGCGTTCGCTGCTTTCGATTCCCGCCTTGGGACAATTGTGTGTACGATCTGCAGATAATTTGTTCCGGGTGTTCTGGTCGTTTTCAATGTATGTATTATGAAAAATACATATCTATCTATGTAATCTATTGTATTAATTATAACAGTCCTAGTACCCATAACACAAGCTCTTCTTAGCTTGGGGTTAGATGATGCTGTGTAGTGTAGATTGTCCAGCATTCGTTAATATTTATTCTTCATTTATTAGATAAAGTTGCACGAAAACTAACGAATCAGAAACATATCGTTTTTGTTCTCAGTTTTGTAGTGACTATGGATAGAGCAGCGCATATTTTAAACTTGCACTTGCTTTCGGGTATTTATTTTATTTTCTCTCAATAGCCACGGTTCGTAAACCACCAATATCTACCTACTATTTAGATTAGACCATCGCTAGAGCATTCAATACGAAATGCGACATGCGACGGGAGAAGTAAATATACAATCAAATATCGTAGCTAAAACAGGTTATCCAATCGAGGAAAATACATTGATCAAGTGTTGAAACATGGAAAGCAAAGCAATTTTCATTTACAAGTATTTACTATTTACCTAGTTCGTACTAGTTTTATGACCGTTGCGTGCAATGCATGCTTCAGGACGCGCCGGCCTAAGG
The DNA here is from genome assembly GCA_947044415.1 of Eupithecia dodoneata. NCBI lineage: Eukaryota > Metazoa > Arthropoda > Insecta > Lepidoptera > Geometridae > Eupithecia > Eupithecia dodoneata. Next base: position 8,996,511 of record OX345665.1, read on the forward strand.
TCACTATGCCAAGGTATCTTTCACCTTCAGAATCCGCACAAACGAGATTTCCCTGTAACCCGCAAACTTACAAGAATTAGGTACCTACTTGATGAGTTCGTTATTATTTTGATTGTTTTGAAAAAACAAAAACCGACTTCAGATTCCTGATTTACACAGTTTTTAGTTTTTTGGGACAATTAGTTATACCTCGTGAATATTTTTTTTGGGACCACCTTGGGATCATTCTCAGTATTTATGTAAGAGGACGTATGTCTTGTACTGGTTGGTAGACGGAAAGGTCGAAAACAGAAAGTTTGACTTCCGAACTTGGTTAGGACTAGTAAGTTAGGACACTAGAAGGAAACTTTTAGTAGGCTTGTAGACGAATACTACCCCTATATTGTACCCAATTGTAATTAGTGAATAATTAACTGCTGGAGAAGAGGGACGTTATTTCTCTGAAGAAACCCCGGAGGTAGGGCAAGAAGGCAGGAAGAAACCAGCGGGCTACCTAGCCAGCTTATTCCCCAGTCTTAACTAAGTTCGGTAGTCAAAGTTTCTGCTTTCAACCTTTCCATCCACAATCCTTCGTTGATTGGATTATAAGAAATTTATAATATCCCAAACATTTTTGGGATATTATTAATTTTTATTAATAAATGATCACATTTTATCATTATTATTTAATTTCTTTGAGATTACCCCGAGTGCGAGGGCTTACGCACTATAATAACAAAAACCTATGAGATAAATTCGTTTCAGTCATTTACTTGTAAAAAGGTGACTGTCCGACGGAGTAGGTAATAGATAGGTGCCTAATAACATGATATGGTTGAATTTATTACAGAAATAACTAGCATCTGCCCGCGCCTTCACACGCCTTTCCTACCCGTATTCGTTTCGTTCCCTAGGACTTAGAATATTATCTATATTATTATTTTTTTATATTTTACGTTAGTTTCGGCGCTGCCTTGGGTCAAACACATCTACATAAACTTTCGCTTTCTACGTAGGATAAGTTACCTACCACAACCGTTACGTTAGGCGCCAGTCCAGACCGGAAGATTGAGTCAAAGATGAGGCCAGCCCATAGTTTAGTCAATCGTATCGAACCATCAATCTATCAACCACATTAACCTCATACTACGATGCTGCTGTAATGGGTCACCTCATTACATCACGCACTTTCAATTGCTGACCTCCAGTTAGGCACTGATCTAGGATAATGTTTCTTCATTATGTAGGCACCTAGGTAGATACTCATTTGACGAGTGTGTTGATATCAAGTTTTATACCTATTAGGAAGTTGTCACCGCATGCAAATTTGGTGTTCTGATAGTTGATGACGCAAAAACGCAGATTTTTTTTATTGGTTCCCAAAAAATAACTTTGTACTTGGAAATTATGATAACAACCAATAGGAATTACGATTTATAGTAAGTTTTCATTGGAAAAGTTAGCTATGTAGACTTGTATTACGTACTGGCTTCCTTATGATAATTCGTTATGATTCTTTAGCCTTATGAATTAAGTTATGATATTAGTAGGATGTGCACTGGTGGTCGAGAGACTGCTGTAGGAGTAAGGAACATCCACCGGCGTTATGGCTCGACGACCTCAGCCAGACCGTTGGGTAAACCTGGCCCAGACTAGCGCAGGACCGAGACGAATGGCATAAACAAAGAGGCCTAACCCAGCAGAGGGTAAACAAGAACTGATGACGAAGTGCACTGCTATAGGATTCTCTGAAAAAGTGCCATTAAACTCGCGTCTTTTGGTGAATTGCCCGCTCTAGTGTAGACTATGTAGACTAGAAGAAAACAGGAAGGCTTCTAGGTCATTAAGTAGAGTAGTGCGTGACCTAGGTTTACGATTATAACATATATCTACCATACCACAATGCATGGAAACTTTAACTCATTCTAACATCGTAAAATAACAGAGTAAGACCATTACTTACGAAGGGAGTGCAGTAAAGGAGTATGTTATTCTAAGAACTACAATTATTTGTACGTGGTTCCTGCTTCCATTTCAGTTTCGCATAAAGTCGTGTTTCTATGCGACAGATTATGATGCCTATTTAGATACCCACATATTGTCGACATCTACAATTTCCAGCTGAGTTTATTATAGCGCATAGTTTGATAGGACGTTTTACCTACGCAGAACACGAGTTCATACATTACAATTATCTTTTGTAATGTTTTATAAGTATTTTTTCTTACAACATTTATTAACAAATATAATAACAACAAACAGAACAGTTTACATATACCTATGTATTTACAATTGACACAGTTGAGCTAACGTCAGACTGACTAGCTAGACTCTACATACAACTGATTCAAATCTATACGGATCGAAAGCGTCCCAAAAGCAGCTTTCAGCAGTTCCTGGTTGGAAATTAAAATCGAATGTATCTAGGAAGGTATATTAGAAAAAAATTATTTGCGAATACTCGATAGTTTTTAATATTATAGACCACTTGCCAATTTTTCAAGATGTTCTACCTACCACATATTAGTATTCATTCATTCATTCATAACGTTTATTTCAGACAATCAGTTTATAGTACAGAAACAATAAAAGACATTATTACAGTTAGACAGTATTATCTGAGACATTTAATTTTGTCATGTAACCTTGACTTGGACCTATATAAAAATACTGGTAATCAGATACAAAGTAATTCAGTGTTAAGTACCGACCCCTTTCCTTTAAACTAGTGGTGTGCCACGTCGATCTATATCGATAAAAATCGTAAGTGAAGGTCGATGACCGGCACGTTTGGTGCACGCAACCAACCTCGTTGTTACATCAGCCGACCTTGCTTGAACCGACGCGGAACAATGACAATACTGTAACTAATGCTGGTTGAATTTTCAGGAGTTTCAAGTACAGCAAAGCACCTATACATTTGATTGAAAAATACCTACTTACTTTTTAACTGGTGGCCAAATTGCCTGCTTTGCTAAAGAAAGCTCTCATTCATCTCAATGAATAATTAACTTTATATGTTGCTGTATTACTTAAGTTATGTTATTTATTTGAGTTATATGTGGCTAGGTAATTCTTGCTTTAGTTAAGGTACCTCACAATAAAACCAAAACAATATTTAAATCATCGATAAATATTATAAACCGTGAATCGACAGAGCCCTACACTATTTTACATAACCGGATAAAATTTAATAAACTGTTATAGTATTTTATCAACAGACAAACTTAATTATTTTTAGTATACTTTATTTGACAATGCCCTTATTATATAGGTAGGTACAGTAGCATACTTTGACATACCTTTTAATTTAGTTATTTGATTATTTACAAATTATTTTTGTTTCTTTTTAGAAGAGACATATCTTTCTGTTATTGCTCTGTACAATCCCTTATGGTGTTTCCTATGTCAAAAATTGTGTGTATAAAAATTGTGTATAATATGTATATAAGGATATAAGGTAGTAACATGACATCAAGTGTATGTCACACATAATATTATGTATGTGTACACTTGATTATTCCACCTACGGTAGATTGATCAAATACAATAACTACATATTTAGGTACGTTTTTAACGCCAATGTATCTTACCTTACTTATCCATTACTTATGTACCTAGCTTATATGCTAGCTACTAAAGATACCTACTTCGTAACAACTCACGTAAATGTATGTATCTGATTCTAGTTATTTTCAACAATGAATGTAAAAAATTGCGTATTTCCTGGTTTTTTTCTACTTTTTATTCTGAAAATGCAACTTCGCTTGAAAATTGCATCAACTTGTGGTTTTCCTCAACGTTAGCCATCGCTGTTAATTATTTTGATTATAGTATTTTACTTATTCAGGTGGGTACTTTATAAAAACATATAACTGCGATATCTTTTATCATAAAGTTATGATGATATTAGTGGGATCTAATAATTGTTTTAGGGGTTTATTGTATCTTGTTTGGATTACCAACAAGAAACATCACAAGAAATACTTAAAAATGACAAAGAACTAAGGCACTCTCTAATAGGTGTATCAAGGTAAATATTTTAAATACTTATATCTAAGCGTCTAGCGTCTGGTCGAAGCGACGCGTGACCCGAGAGCTAGTGGGTATCTGGCAAAGCGCATCAGCATTGTCATACAGCGCCAGCAGCGGGGCATTGCTGATGCGCTGCGAGAAAAGAAACAAATAATGAAAACAAATTAGAACTACTGGTACTGATTAGAAATTAGAACTCTGGGTTCTTAGAAAAACAATTGTTACTTTCTTTGTTATTAAAGATAATATACAAACTATAATACATAAACAATAGCAATTAGAATCTTCGCAAAACTGTTAAGTTATTCTACAGACGATGTTACCACATTTTGAAGGAGTGTGTTTGCAATGAATCTTTTAGATATATTATGTTGTCATTTAGTTAAAGGGAGGTCACTGTGACAGTGTTCTAACTGAGCCGGTTTCGGATGTAGCTAGAAAGATGAAAAAACCGGTAATTACGTAATAATAATTTATAAGCCAAATAAACTTAATTAGGTTCATTTTATTTTAGTTTCTAAGATTTGATTTTGTTCTGTCAAACTCACCAGGGCCTGATTATCGCATTGTCACACAAGCGATTATGATGCCCTGGTGAGTAAGAGATAAAGAAGACCTTCATAAAAAAATGTTAATAATAATAAGCGTTCCTACATGAGTTGTACATTTATACATACGTATTTATATAAGTAGAAAAAATATCCCATACAAATATGAGACGTCACAATCACGTCTCGCTACTATCGTCAATTGGACCCGGGACTCTTGATATTTTGTAATTTATATGAGCTCGATTCGTATTACGATAAAAATAATTGCCAGTTTATCAACAAGGCTTGGATTCCAAGAGGCTCCATCGCTACAACAAGCAACAAGACGCCGCCGGCGTGCGTACTACGAAGCTGTGACGAAGGCAACATCAACACGACACGCCTTTCATTGAAGATTTCTACCTCATTTGCATACCGCCTCGCCAAGAACAACCGCAATGAATCACGCACAAAAAATTCGTCGACTCAACGGAATTCATACACGTCGAATGTGGATGATGTAACATCTCGCAGACTTGCGCCAGACGGATTCCCGTAACATTACTTTTTTGTTTGTTGCAAAAAATGATAAATGAACCTTGGTAAATGCATCCACAATAAAAAATAATAAAAATTTAAACAACCTTTGTTGTAACTGAAGCGAATTAAATACGGAAAATATAAATAAGTATTATAGATTTGAGGTTCCCGAGGTACCTATCGTTTGACCTTTCCTTGACCGGTACCTAGATATTTATTTATTTTCTAATATACATACATACTATAATGTTGGCTTTATGAAGAACGTCACAATCACAACGATGGTACTTTTAAAATACCTGCTTCCGGTGTCTAATTGACGGGAAAACCAAAGCGTGTCCATTTTTTTAAGTATCTCGTGGTTATATTTAACTTTACTAAATTAAAGTAGGTATATCCCCGTGTTTATATCTTTATTTAGCTTATTTGAAAGGACATCTTTTAGGTTCTTTACGTAGAGTTTGGGCGAATGCTTTTTCATTTAGTAGGTAGGTAGCTATTCATCCAGCTCCTCATACCACTTTTTTTGGAAAAGGATATACATAAGTATCTACATATTAGCACCCTAGCGCATTTACGAAAAAGTAAAAGCTCTATTTATGTTTTTTATCAGATCGGTTTTTTTTATAATTGTTGATCATGAAAAAGTGCTAAATGACCTTATACTTCAGTAACCGACGTAAATAAAGTAAGTAAGTGTAACTGCCCTAAGTCTTCAAATTTCAATATTTTTTTCTTTAGGCTTTCAAAATGAGCACTTAGAAGGTGCTCTTTTGGGGATGCCAAGGTCCAGCGGTAAACTAGCATAGGTTGATGATATGATACGAGTAACAATAACGAGCGCTACTTACCTAGTTACCGACCAACGAATATTATTCACACTATTGTGCACTAAGGCATGCAGTTCAATTTTCTTATAAGTTTTCCAGTAAAATTACTCGTAGTTGATAAGCTGTCCTTAATCGGAACATTTTCCACAGAGCTGTGCAAATCGGTCAAGGCGTGGGGGAGGTCATATTGTACTTGCATAATTGTTGATACTTTGATCCGTTCTCGTTTTTTAATTAAAATCAATTTATGAACTTCCATTTTCCGCCTTTACACATACAACTATAAAAAAACAGGTGTGCTTGTGTGCGTAACAGTGTGCCTACCACAGTGCATACCATTGTCTATTTCTATTTTAAGAAAACCCCAGTGCCTAAGCATATATGAAATCTTTTCTACAGTAAACTTTATCTATATGTGAAACTTTGGTAAGCGAAAACTAAATTAGAGAAAACTAGACCTAAATCAAATAACAAAAATGCTTTATTTCCCTTAGACCTGAAACATCACAAAATTCTCGGCGTGTTCTTTTGGATACATCATTCAAATTACTGTCAAACCACAGAATGAAAACGGAAAAAATCTATTTGTATAATACTGGCAAAACTAGGAAATAAAGTGGACACTTAGATTTTTTTCACTTAAATCTTTATAAGGGAACAAAATATTAAAAAACCGAGAACAACTTGGCATTTTTATTTATGTTATTTTTATATATCTGTATCAAATCAAATCATTTATTTGCTAAACACATTGTTGTTGATAGTCCTAATATATAACTGAATTAAATAGGACGAAAACTAACCCGGAATGTCTCCGCTCGTAAGTGCAAATCTTACTAAGACATAGTATTTACTATAGATAGATATCTGTATGAAAATATTATGCCGATTACATTTATTATTCTTATAAAGTAGATAGGTACCTACTGCCCATGGTTCCACACGCATTTCCGGCATCAAAATTAGCCTATGATCTTTGCTAAGACTACTGTCTACTCTACTCGTACCTCCCTGACAAATTTCATTGAGAGCCGTTTTCGCCTGAAGTAAAGTAAAGTAAGTATTTGCTACAAATACATGTAAATAGGGTACATAGGTGGTGTATGTTTAAATAAGACAATGTATTTCTACCTTTGTGGCGTGCAAAATCTGGTTACAATAACTGTCACTTAATTTAAATTTGCACATACTTAGTAAATAAATCGAATATATTAATAAATTTAAATAAAACTGATAAATAATGAAAACCAGTGAAGAAATAACAGTCGTACAAAAGACAGAATTACTTTCGTTTTTATAACATTGTTATGGATTTCTTAGTTAGTTCTGTTTAATTATATAATTAAACAGAACTAACTAAGAAATCCATACTTTGAGTAAGAGATACTGCGGGCAATAATTATCTAATAATAATAAACAATTGATTAATTAAATACCTATAATATAAATTGCGGAAACATAATGACCGCGCTAAAAGCCTACATCATAAGCTTTATTTCCTAGACGTAAAATTCTACTTCCTATGCCCACTTTATATCTGTTTCCTATTTAATATTTTCTGAATATTATGAGATTTATCTTCAAAATGGATGGCCTTAAATAGAATCACGAATAATAACAAAAAAAAATAACAATAATAACGAATAATAAAAATTGTGGGTGGACTAGACACACACTTTACTGATTTTAGAACAAAAGACATAAACGCGCTCCTCCAAAACAAAGTCGTAGCACTGAACAAATGTTTTTTTTACAGAACCTCCGCTTTTATAAAATCAAATAGATTTTTTATATCAGACATGGTAAATTACACAGGTGGTATTAAAAGAAGTAGATCCTTATATCTTGGCGTGTGGATATCGAAGCACCTACATAAAACATACATAAAATGTGCTAAATACTCGTAGGTTCATAAATGTCAAAATATTTAAAGAATATTGTAATAATAATTGTCATGCTTAAATAAAGAAAAAGTAATAAAAGTTAGATTAAAATCGAATAAATTTCATGCAAAAAAATATTCTGAGCGATAAGGCAGCCCATTGGACTTTTGTGTTTTATATTAATTTATTGCTGTATTTTATTATTGGTGTACAATAATAAATAAATAAATAATGCTGGACAATTCACACAGCATTATCTAGCCCCATGGTAAGCAGGGCTTGTGTTATGGGTACTAGATAACTGATATATACATAATACTATATAGATAGATATTTTTTATTATACATAGAAAACGACCAGAACACCAGGAACAAATATCTGCAGATCGTACACACAATTGTTCCGAGGCGGGAATCGAACCCGCAACCTCCTGCGTCGCAGTCGGACCTTCGCCCACCGCGCCACATCTGTCGTCTCAATAATGATTTGATGCTGGATGCGGCAAGCTGAAGACAGGGCGCTATGGCGCTCATTAGGGGAGGCCTATGTCTATTATAGGTTGATGATGATGATGATTAATGAGTTGTATATGTGTGTTCTATGGATAATCCTTTTAAAGTATAACCTACATATATGAAACACTTTTGGTAGGCATTGCTCTAAATATTAAATTTTTTCTTGACTTTTCCGACTGTCACTCTCGTGCAATATAACTGAACTCGAAAAGAAAAAACTTTGATATATTTATTGTAAGATCGTGGTCCTACTAGTGTAGTGTAGTGTAGTGTGCATAGGTAGCATAGAGTAACATACATAGAATAGCCTCTCTTAGCCTATGTTTAGTTTATTTCCTTGGTCCCCTAAGGCTACATTGTTCTTGGAAGGAAATACCCGTAATATAAGTGCCAACTTTAGAATACTAATTATGTATTCACCTTGACATAGTTCTGCTCAGGTATTTGCTTAGAATTATTTCCGCAAACTTTCGACATTATCCTTTTTATCGGATTGCCGTTCAAAGATGGTTCATAATTCAAAGGCAAGGCGCGGGCAATCAAAAAACTGTAAGGTTTTGTACTATAAAATTCGTTTGACGAAAAAAGATGGTGAATGTAATGATGTTAAGAGATAAAACGTTGGTGTTTTTCCAACATAATCTAGTTTCGTAGTAAATAAATAAATAATCTGGACAATCCACACAGCATCATCTAGCTCCAAGTAAGCTAAGTAGCGCTTGGGTGTACTAGGAGACTGATTACCTAGTACCCATAACACAAGCTCTGCTTATGTTTAATTATGTATATCAGTATGCATAATATAATACATAACAGAGATAGATAGATATTTTTTTATTATACATAGCAAAACCCAGAATACCCGGAACAAATATTTGCAGATTTTTTTTCCCAAGGTTGGAATCGAACCCGTAACCTCCTGCGACGCAGACGGACCTACGTCCACCACGTCACATCGGTCAATAATTTATTTACATTCGTACCATATAGTTCGTGTAACGGTATTTCGAAAAGGAGTAGCAGGCACCTATGTATTTCTTTAACTTGCTTTCTTTACGAAAGCTGCTAAATATCGAAAATAAACCCCAAAGTGAGTATTTTCCTTGTTTCTAAGATTTATATTGAAGCGCACTGCACGTTGACATGACTTTCTATTGTTTTGCAAAGAAATGTCATTTACTAATTTCCTACAATTCGTGAGTTCTGATTATTTATTGTACAAAAGAAAACAATCGTTATAACATATATAAGTAATGAGTTTATTATGTTTTGAAATTATCAACTCCTTAAATCACAAACAAAGTAGTTAAGCAATGTTGCCAACGCATAAGTTTAATAATCCCGGTAAAAGGGTATTTCCCATTGACGCAAGTTTGCAACTTATCTGATTTAGTCTTATTGCTAACTCGTGCAATTTGAAAAGTTAGTAAAAAAGTGAAAAGTTAGTATACCTGGTAGGTTTTCCGATATGAGTATAAGACGGGTTCATACTTATAAGGGAAAATGCTATGGAAAATACAACATGTTTTCTACTCAATTTAGTTTTCAACACGGCAAAAGTATTCATACATCACCAAATATAAAAAAATGACTCTTTTCAAAACCAAATGAATAACTTGTAGCTTGTGACCTTAGTATCATTTATCGTTTTATGTTTTCATTCATTATTGTTAATGACTCGAAACCAAGCACAAAGTCATCATCATCAGCCTATATTAGTCCACTGCTGGACATAGGCCTCCCCCAATGAGCGCCATAGCGTCCTGTCTTCGGCTTGACGCATCCAGCATTCTTTCGCAGGTCGTCATCCCACCTGGTCAGAGGGCGTCCTATACTACGTTTACTGAGTCGTGGTCTCCACTCAAGAACACGTTTGCCCCAGCGGCCGTCGGCACAAAGTGATGAATCTTATTTTAAGTAAATACTTACTTAAGTACCTACAATTCATCTTTTTGAGCTGTTTTTATTAACCTTGTTTGGGTTTGTGAAATGAGTATCTTAATTTATACCATTTCCTCACCTCAACAGACTATATTGGTCCAATGCCTCTTCCTCATAAGCGCCTAATTGGTTATATCTCATGGGGGTAATGCCCATAATCGCCATGCTGCGCATGCTTAGCGTGGCGATTTCGTATTAATTTTGAGTTCGTACTATTTCTAAACCGTATAGTGCCGGCTTAGAATTTGCACTACCCCAACTCATCCCGAGGGTGTCGTAAGAGGCGACAATTTACCACAGAAATGCGATTCCCAACCTACATGCCCAGCGTAGGGTTTATGGGCAATACACCCCATAAGATAAAAGCCAATATGGCGTTATCAGGCAGTTGAGGATATTTGGTATTTTCTGCAGCATCGCAATGACAACTGCAATTATTTTGCGAAAGATCCGCCACTTATTGATTTCTAATATGAGAATTTCAAATTATGTTTTAAGAAAACTCGTAAGTAATTTCTTATGAAAATTATTATGATCATTGGGTATGTATCAAAGTAGCGACTTATGAATCATTCAGGGTAATATACACGGTGTCAACACGGTCAAAACAATTGTCATGTCCCGGGAGGGGTACAATATAGCCGCAATGTTCTAAGCATACTGATTATAGTCTCAAATACGAACACACTTAAGGCAGAAAGCTGGTTGATTATGGTAAAAGCACTACGAACTTTTTGACGAACTTTCGGTTTTGTTTTGATCAGAAAAGAAGCTAAATTCTGTAGGTAGAGCAGAAACCCAAAGTAATCCTTACCAAAATAATTAAATAAATGATGGTAGACAATCCACACAACATGATCTAGTAGCCCCAAGCTAAGCAGAGTTTGCGTTGTGAGTACTAGTTGACGGATATATTTAACACAATATAGATTTATTTAATAGTGATCGTCTATGATTGATATTTTTTATTATACATAGAAAATACTCAGAGCACCGGAGCAAATATTAACGAACCATCGACTTATCGCCCGCCGCGCAACACCCCGGTCGATTCTTTGTACCAATCCAGAATTATGAAATTCAGCATCTTTGTATTGCATAAATCGTTATCGTAGTTTCTGTGACAATGACCTGAGTGAGTCATAGAGAAAACGATAAGAAAATCACTTTACCTAGAATTGAGAATATTGCAGTACAGCCTCAAACCTTATTCTTGAACGAACCGGTTTAAGAGTTACTCGTAAACTAACTGTGCCCTGCGGCTTCGCCCGCATGGAAATCTATGTGTCAAATAATTTATAAGCCTTCCTCTTGAATCACTTCTATCCATTTAAAAAAACCGCATCAAATTAAGTTGCGTAGTTTTAAAGATCTAAGCATACAAAGGGACAGACAGAGAGCGGGAAGCAACTTTGTTTTATACTACTCGTAAACAAGCGCCGGTAACCTGCTTTCTATAAGACAGCAGAAGCGGGTTCCGAAGTCACGAGCTTCGTGTTCTTATCGCATGCGAGATGAGAATCTATCGGTAAATGCTGTCAACATTAAAGCATGGTGTGCCTGGCTGTACTAGGTACTCTTTTAAATTCATCATTATCATCCGCAACTTTAGCCGATTGCTGGAAATAGATCTCCAAACTCTTATGCTATACTAATGATTCTGCGCAAGACTAAGTACATATCTGCGGAAACTTTTTAATTGGCCTTCAGCACACATGTGCTAGTATTTACCGGCATGTACTAAGTAAATAACTATTTTTAAGACCTAGCTGTAAGTTTTCCAAAATTTTGAAAATAAATAAAATAGACTCATCAAGATTCAGATTCGGATTTTTGCCCGTCCGCTATCGAACGGTGTCAACCCGAAAGAACGCTCTTTCCAGCTGAGCCATGAAATCAAGTGACCGACGAGTACCTGTACTGTACTGAGGTAAAGATCGCGGGTTCAAGTCCCGTCGATTTTTTTTTAAATTCCGGCTGTCATCTTAGCCGCGCAAGGTGGTGGGTAGCAACCCAGCTCCATTTTTGTTCAATGTTGCAATCCCAACGTCTTTCAGCTTAAAGACTGTGTTTCGAATGTTCATCCAAGAGGAAGAATCCAATGAAGAAAGAATTGCGTGCGTGGTTATACCTACAGGATTATATTCAGTAAATTAAAAGAATGAATAAGAATTGCACACTAAGATTGCTTTAAAAAAAAATTGTGGTTACCACAGTATGTTTCAACCGTGAGGTCACCGCTAAAATAACATTTATGTAGCTAAAAAAAAACTCAAAACTCCAATTATTATAAATGCGAAAGTTTGGATGGTTAGATGGATGTTTGTTACATCTTAACGCCAAAACTAAATATGGGATCAGGCTGAAATTTTGCACAGATGTATCAAACATCAAGTAATTTAATTCGAAGCTTGGAGTTTAACAATACTTTTTATACCATAAAATAGTTCCCATGGGAAAAAATAACCTTTGCACTTCTGTTGCTCAAAAAGTGTGAATAAACCGTAAAACTAGCCGTAAAACCCGTGCCTAGAGACTTTAAGTATTTTTTCTTTTTAATTTCAGTCTGATATCATCAGCTAGTACAAGACATTCGACCTCTTACTTACTTAAAGACTCGACTTTTTGGTGTTCAATTTACAAAGAACAGGTATTTATTTCATTTGAATTTATTTTTGAAAATAGAACTGAGGGCGCCTTCTTGGTGATTGTTGGATAGGTGATTCTTACACTATGGTAGAATGCGTAGGCATTTTGCGCCAAAAAAGTTAGTTTTGGCGCGAAATCACTAGATTTTTTTGTTTAATTGAACTAAAGGTGAACGTGGCTTATTTGATTGTAATATGAAAATGGAACAGAAGGGCTAAGAAATTATTAATTATGATTCTGTCTATTGCGATCGAAATCACGTGAAATATATTCAAAAACTTACGACAAATTCATAAAGAAGAGAAGAAAAACAAGTGTGCAATATATAAGTAAGTTTTGATTGTTTTATTTTCTGGAAATCGAATTGAAAAATAGTGTTTTTCACTTGGGCCAAGACCACCCATTATAACTCGGCCTATAGAGTCATCCTATCCTGGTAAAACAATTAACTTCGTATGGTCTGGTTTCGTGTGGTCCCCTGTTTAAAAATATACTAATAGTGCGAAGCCGCGGGCAGAAACTTATTATATATTAAGACTTGTATTTATTTTTTATATAGATAATATTGTGGCTCATGTTTCAGGCGTGAGGTCACCGTAAATAAAATAATGAATGAAATTCTGTGGTCTGTACAGACTGTAGGTGTTTTGTTTGGGTAGCTTTGTGGTTTAGAGAGTCACCATACACATTTTATCCCATGCCTATATTTATTTAGTCACAGCCTACAACAATAATAATAATAATCTGCAGTTGACTGAGCAATCACTAAACGGATTTTCCCGAAGCAAATTCGGAACAAATTATCCACATATAAACGTCTAGTTTTTTCCCGCCGCTTCGTCTATATCCGTGTCTGGATCCGTTTAAAGGTTATTACTATCCCAAGGGAACCGTAATATGGGATAAAAAGTAGTTTTCGATTCCAGACTTAAAGTTACCTCGATGTAAATTTTAGCCTGACCCGTTTATTAGTTTTGTCGTGAAGTAGTGTAGCCACGGGCAGAAACTAGTATAGTTTTAATAATAATTCTGTATTTTAGAATCTGCTGCTTAAAACTAAACCGCATCTAATCAAATGCTAAACAAGTTCTAAGAATAGAACTATTCGTATGACACCTGCATGATCTAATTTCATACGCCAAGAACATCTAAACAATGCTCTGAACTGAGAAAGACACAGATGGAAGGCAAATGTAGGTATGTTTTATAATTCTGACCACCCATACGACGTGACCGGACGGGGGTTCCCCCGTCTTGAGAATATCACGCTTGGTCACAGGGAGGGGGGTCTTGTCTTCGTCACGTAGTAGGGAAATGTCGCTCTTTTTCGAGCTATATTCAAATAATGAAGCCTGTACCTATGCATACATATACGAACTATTGCGTCACTACGAGGAGTCACCGAGGGGGGAAAGGTAAAAAATTGGGTAAAATGAAATTGGTTACGTTGGTAGTATGGGTACGTTCCCTTACTCATATTGAACTACCACTGATTTTTGACTAATCGAGCAGCTTTTTCCTGAAACTTTTAAAGCAAAACATGTTTTTCCGATCATACAAGTCGATGACGCGAACTCGTCGGTAGGCGAAGCCTTAATGTATGCTATCTCAGCTAACATAATGCTGATCAGGGGTAGACCTGAGTCTAGCTGAGGACCAATAAATAGGCTGTTGAGAATGAGGATAAGAAATGCGCGAAAAGGTGCGCTGGAATTAATTGCACAATGAAACATAACGACCGCCAAAATAGGATATTATTAGCACAAGGGTTATTTTAGAAAAACTATTGAGTGTGTATCTCGTGAGTCTTTAAAAAAAAATTATTCAAATTTTTGAATAACTAAGCTATATCAAAACGCTTTATCTTACAGTTTTCTTTCTCCGTTTATTATTTATTTTCAACCTAAGTTGAGCTAAAAACGGTGTTGAAATGCGAAAATTTAGAACCTTTATTTTTAAATGTACACTCTTTTCGGTTTTGGGTGTGTTCAAACACAGATAATGTAGAGAATTTTGACACTGGGGCATTCCAGTCGTTGAACATTTTGTCACGTTGACTACCCAGTCCCTAAATGGATGATATTATCTTTTGTTTTTGATGGTCAAAATCCACCACCGTTTTTATGACAAGATGAGTGACTGTTTGCCCTTAGTTTAATTACCTAGTTAGTGCAAGCTGAAAGACCTTTTAGGTAAAGGAAAACATATTTGCGAGACCAGCTTCTTTTTTAAACTTTTATTTCGTAAATTATTTGTTGTTCCTAAATTAATAAATAAATAAAATCTGCGAGTCCTGAATCCCTACTTTGGCAAGACATACAGCTTTCGTCCGATAAGTTTAGCAAACATTTACCTAAAATCCTATTTAGCACACTATTTGACTATACAATTTGAACAAAATTGAAGCTTCATAATAAAATTCGACAACGACAAGAACGTGGACGGAACGCTAAATGATAGGACTGCTGTAGGCATACAGCACATAGCTTTTCGTTTTATATTTCATTTTAAATCTTTTATTCAGATAAATATTTACATGGTTTTACTTAAATTCTATTTTTTACATAAGTAATAAATAGTATAAACTATTATTACATCGATGTTATCTGTTTGCCCTCTTTTGGCAAAGGCCTAATCCACTTTACTCTATCTCTCGCCAACCTTATCCTCGTTTTCCCTGCTACATCTCTTAGCTCGTCCTCGCATCTTTTAAACTGTCTGCCTCTATTTCGCTTCTTGTATCTTGGAAACCAATCGTTTTATATTTACTTTGATTCAATTAAGTCGGTAAGTCCTTAATGTTTTTTGTGAAAACAACCTTTAGAAGAAAAATACTATGATGATACTTTTTGAACATACTTTTTATTTATATTTACTGTTATTTAAGAAATTATAACGTTACGCCAAACCACTAAAGGTGAAATGTATTCAAGTTATGTCCAACTTAGGTCAGGATATTCCCAAGGTCACATTCAAACTTGTTGCTCTGTAAACACAGAACCCACGCATTGCTGAAATCATTTGCTACATTTTTTATCGAACTAACTGTGGTAAGCTTTTAGACACAGCAACAGATCGCCGGTCGCTCAGTTAACCCGCAAACGGCGACGCGAGGACACGTGTTGCTCATCGCAAATAAACATTTTTTTAAATAAATAAAATATAACAGTTAAACAAAACACGCGCGAAAGACATAGAACATTCAGAATATAGTACAAAAAAGTCGGTCGTGTTCGGAATTTAAGTTTTGAAAAAGGCGGGAGTTGCGTGTTTTTGAAAGAGTTGAAATAGCCGGCGTCGTCACGGAGATCGAAGCCAAATTAATAAGGGCTCACAGACACTTGACATATCGGTGATACTTTCAGCTGCAACGCATAGGGTGAGTGACTTGTAATGTGTGGTGTAGTAGCAGCTTTATTTTTAATCTATTGGACGCGGGATGCGCACGCGTCTCTATTTTTGGAATCGAAACGTTCACACCTATAGTCTAAACTACAATCTCATGTTACCAAATATTAGAAAGTAGGTACCTGATTCATGCTTTTACGGTTCAACCGTCTGAATTTCAGGCTTCGAACGAAAACCAACCTATAATGTTAGGGATGGAGAGTTATGGAATTAACGGAATTCTTTGCTCAGCATTCCATGTTCATCCAGTGGGAACATAGTAGAAAGAAAGAAAATATTTTTATTTACCTTAGAAACTACCATACACAACAACCTTAAAACTACGCAAATTAATACAAATACCTTACAAATTATTGTGCGTAGTAGAATAGGATAAGATAAGTATATAATAATTATGCCTAACTTGCAAGTTTCACTGTCCTTGACTTATGCGTAGGTAGGTACGTAACTTTAAAAATAATTAAAACAAGAGACATGCAAATTCGTATGACGCCTAAAACATTAGGTACCTAAATATATACATACTTAAACATCGTTATCA
Source organism: Eupithecia dodoneata (assembly GCA_947044415.1). NCBI lineage: Eukaryota > Metazoa > Arthropoda > Insecta > Lepidoptera > Geometridae > Eupithecia > Eupithecia dodoneata. The sequence goes on from OX345665.1 coordinate 9,013,363, forward strand.
CACAAAATAAATATGTTAATTTGCTATTGTTCAAAACTATAATGCTGAACGGTTTATTTATCAACGTATCCTGTGCTGTCCTGCCGTTTCGTTTGCGTAGCGATAACAGATTTTGAACACGTTGATAAAAATCATTGCAGTAAAACACGAGTTCAACCTCAAAACAGGGAAAATTATGGTTAAATATTAATAATAATATTTTATACTACTTTTGCGGTTTCTGTACCTATCTATAATTCTTGAAATAATAACCTGGATAAATCTCACATTGGCAGAAGATCATATCTCTAAAATTGGTTTAATCAAAATATATACTTACTGAAATAAAAAAAAATGCAGATAAGTATGTATTTAGTCACCAGCCTTTACCTCATATTAACGAAACCCACGTAACAAGAGTTGTATTGTAATTCTTCCTGCCAAAGTCCCCCTGCAATTGGTAATTGTATTTCGATGCACTGACAAGTAAGTTTTGTTTGCCGTTGTCATGATAACCAATTTTATGGCAAAACCGTCTACAAAATGTACATGTACAGTGTACATCTTTTTATACGCATAACAAGAAATCACTTAAACATTTGTCGAGTGATAAAATTTTATGGAGTAAAGGAAACAAAACGTTTTTGCAAAAGGCATGCTAAATACGCTCTACTATATAGCACACGTCGTCGTCAGTAGCTATTGATACGCTAAAACAAAGTGAATATTTCAATAACTATTACTGACTCTTTTGAAGTGAAGAGAAAATCAATATCATCTTATTTAGTGTCCGACCGAAGCTGGTCTTTCAGCAGAAACCTAAACTAAACCTTCGGCTTCAAGCTTAGATTTTATATAGTTATTGAAATATTAATTTAGTATTGATTTTCTCTTCACTTCAAAAAAGTCTAGACTGTTTTGATGTGAAGAGAAAATCAATTTACTTAAGTAAATTTACCATAATGAGGCACATCTAACATATTCTTCACGGTTTTTAAGTTTAATCCCATGTCACAAAATAGCTGAAGCTAATCTTATCTTCCCGTAAAGTACGAAATTTAAAATTCAATTTAAAATAAGCTTCATGGAATTTTAACCCATAGGCTCTAGGAATTAGCTCAGACTGAATGCTATTTTGCTTTGCTATTTTCTCGACATAAATACACAAGCGCGAGACGTTTAAAATAAACGATTAAAGTTAAGCACGTAACTACTTTAATGAGTTCGTTCACAGGGCGAAAGCGATATAAATCTTATTTCCAATGGATAAAGTCTACATTGACTGCACACGTATCTTCTTTTTATAAAAGGAGAGAGAGTAGACACAAAATAAATAAATACACGTACGGCATAACTATATAATATAGACAAAACTAAACAATCGACATAATAAGATAAAAAAGCTTCATAAGGCTTCGATATCGATATTTAATTAGTGTTGTTACATGGTCACAATTAATCTCAAAAGATGTTGTCAAAAAACCAAAATCTATTTTTAATGCTTTATGATGTAAAAACATTGTAGAGTCTGTCATAAATTCCATATTCTTTTCCTGCATTTTAAATGGTTAGTTACGTATTCAGGGAAAATATTTTTGGAGCTCATATTTACAAACCTACGTCATTCAGGAAAGACAAAAACCCAAAATTAAGATACATAAAATATATGTAATTTTTGGTGCTTTGGTAGACGTGAAAAAAACCCAAAATTAAAATACATAAAATATGTAATTTTTGGTGCTTTGTAGACGTGAAAAATATTTTACACGTTGATCTCAAATTCCTTTTATATAAAAAATATTTTTTTCGTTCATCTAAAATCCCTTTTTGATATAAAAGGGATTATGTTTTTATATAAAAGGAATTTGAGATCAATGTGTAAAATATTTTTCACGTCTACAAAGCACCAAAAATTACATATATTTTATGTATTTTAATTTTGGGTTTTTGTCTTTCCTGATTGACGTAGGTTTGTAAATATGAGCTCAACAAAATATTTTCCCACTATTTTCTTAATTCATCTCAAATTATTATTATAAGAAAACGGATTTCTTTATTCATCTCAAATTCCACAACAACACCCATACGTCTGCTTAACATGCTGCCAGCAGAGGAGGTTCTGCCATAATCATCACGATTAGCATTGGACGGGGTGCTGATGATGATGATGATGCCACGCGGGTTGGTGAATCGCAGTGGAGGTGTTAATAATAAACAGACGAAAGCTGCTGCCTTTCTCTTTATCTCAAATACTTTGAAACAAATCCACAAAAGGTTTTGTTTTAGTCTGTAAGTAGTCTTATGAGTTACTTGTATCTACGCCGATTAATTTTCCAATTGTTTAGTTAGGTAGGACCAAACCTTTGATATCAAATAAAGTTACAATCAAATAATACAAATTGGAACTGAGCTAATTGCAGACCGTTGCAAACAATCTACAGGTAGCTCAACAGATACATATCAATACTAGTCGGAAGTGTCCCTATATATTTTTTTCTATTAAGTGAACCTATATAATAGAAGGGAAAATGATAATACCTAAAAAATATACATATTCTGGCGTTCATCATAATCATCAACCTATATAAGCCCTATTTATTTATGATTCCTATTAATTAATGAGTCCTATTTAGGCCTTATCTCTGACAATTACAGGACAGGACAGCCAAACAATATGACTCGACTTTCCAACAATAGCAAGAAAGACTATTACCAGAAAAAAAAAGCAAAGTTGTTATCGTAATACATGAAATGACAGTTTCTTTTGATTCTGGTACAGATTATTTGGTCGATTTTATCCATACATTCACAAATGGCAGAGCACGCCCACACTCGCTTATACCGGTTATTCAATTAATAAGTATTTAAATGTCTACAGACCGATTTTATTGACAATCGAGACATGACTTGGCAGAATAAAGCGACATTGATATGTTATTGCTAAAAAAAAGCAAAATATTCAAAATGTCAGTTTAGAAACATAAATAAAAAATAGAACTAGGTGGATGACTAGGTGAGATGATTTTGATGTTTCTAATGATACCTAGCCGAAATTGGTTAAGATAATTCTTAATTTGGTATCATATCTGTAAAATTTCAGTTTTGTGATCTATCTATAAGGCTAAATAAAAGCTATCAATTAAGGGCGAAAAGCTCACATGCAAGCTCTAAACAAATTCAAAAGTAAAATTGCTTGCTTTTTTTTCCGTCAGACTTTACACGACTTTTTAAACTACAGAAAGTACAAATTAAGTAAGTAAAACACATCGAGTAAAATTTTTTAATTTAATTTTCTTAAAGTTATGTCAGTATTCAGTCAAATTTTCTATATAAAAATACAGAGTTTTTCCGAAGGGGTTACACCTTTTCCTGAAAGGTTAACTAAGGACTAAGAATTTCCCTAATTTTTGACATCTACAAATGATGTAAAGTCTGTAAAATAATAAATATTAGGCAGTAGGTAACAAAATTGATTACATAATTTTCATACACAAAATCGATTGTCATAAAAAATCTAATCGGTAAAGCATTACGACATGACTATTTGATTGTCAGTCGAATTAAAAAATAAATGTTATTGAATAGGCCTTGTTCAAAATGTATACCTCATCATCAGCGTATGATAGTCCACAGCTGGGCATATTCCTGCCCTTAATTTCGAGAAGGAGACCTGGTTGATGATCATGATGACATGGTTGATGATCATGGTTTTGGTTTTATCTAAATTCATCCCAAGATCGAAAAAAATTATACACAGAGGCTAAATTCCCTAGAAACAGTGTAAAGGACGCACATCGTACCCTGTGAGTATAGTGTATAGTAGTGTCTGTCAGTGTGTCTGATGTCTGCTTATTGACTGATAGAATAAGATATTGAACTGTCTGACCTACATAGATAAAATGGATTCGTGAGAGAGATGGCTGACGCTTGTTGTTTGTGTTGTAGTTGCAGTTTTTTTCCGTAGTTTTGAAGCACCGCATTTTAAGTATTTCCGCATCCCGAAACTGTTCCACAAAATCTTAAAATATTTTATATCCGGAATAACAAATGTTCGAAATCATATCAGGTACTACTTTAATAAAAAATCACAATATCTGCACTTTTCTCGAACAAAACGGTTTTTGGTTATTGTTATTGGTGAGCCAGTTCACTCGTGCCATCGCATTATGGGAACGAGCAATACAAGTTAAGGCTGATGTAAACGTAAAAGGAGAAACGCTAGAAATTGTAGACAATACCGTATTCTTAGGAATAACCTTAGATAGTAAACTTCAATGGGGCACAAAGTGATAGTGCACCTGTGTTTACGCACAAAGACACTTGCACATTATAATAATCATTATATACATAATAGATTTTTGTTAAAGTAACTACATATATTCTGGTTCAACACCAAACACATCCATGATAGACAAGACAAGAGTATTAAAACCAGCTAAGCTAGTATGTCATTTACCTCGTTAAAAGTTGACAATGATCTCATTTTCCAAACATTTTATCTCAAATATTTGGCTTCCGACCACACACACACTATTTATTTACACTGTACATAATGATGTCTAGTTATTGCTAAGCTTCATCAACGACATAATCAAGTCTTGGGTGCAGCATAACTTGCTTGTTATTCAAATAATAAACTCAAACATACACACAATCCACACTGCGTCATTTAGTCCCAGACTAGATAGATAGAAAATTCTTTTATTGCACTCTTACAAAATAAAACAAACAAGATAGAATAAAATACAAAACATGTGACATTTTGGAGGTTTTATCGCTCAAGAGCGATCTCTACCAGACTAGTGTTATGGGTGATAGATGACTTATATACTCGTAGGTACATAATATGATACATTTATATATATAGATATTTTTTCTTATACATACGTTAATTAAATAAACCCAGAACACTTGGATTAAATATATGCTATATAAAATTTCATGGTTTTTTTTCGATTTTCAGGACAAATTCTTATACCGCGGGATAAAATATTCGACCTTCGATCATTCTTTAAATAATAGCAAATGAATTTTCCAAATTGATCCATATCTGACGGAAAAGTCGACAAACATAGATATAAAATACATAGGTACAGTCGAATATAGAACCTCCCTTTTGTTTTTGGTTACATCGGTTAAAAACAACTGGTGAACACGCAAAAACACTGCAATTTTGCCGTCTTTTGTTTTTGTAACCTTGGTTATATGAATTAAATATTATTGCTGTAGCGTTTATTATCTACAAGTTCTATTAAAAATTCTTTAGTATTCTTTTAGATGCCATTGAAAAATTAAGTAAAAGGGCCGCAGAATGGACCCCGTCCCATTCATCAATGAAATATTACTGACTAAGTAGAAAAAAGTGAGAATCGCCCCAATTGATAGCTCCATTCTTGGAAGGTGGACCCATAACCGTGGGATAACAAAATGTTTGGGACCAGCTTATGGAAAGTTTTGGCGCCATCTTTTGAGACTAATAAGCGGATCATTGGTGTCATAAAAACTTTTTGGAAGGAATGTGGTGTTGATGTAACAAAATTAATGTTTCAGAATTTGTAAATTACCCCAAGAAATCTTTTAGTGAAGTAATCTTTTGGTGGTTGTTGGTAGATATCGTTTTTTATTAAGTGTCTATTTTTATATACGACTAGTTTCTGCCCGCGGCTTCGCACGCGTTATTTCTATGGAAACGTTTTAAGGTTATCTCTACCCATGGGAACTGATTTATGCCTGTGTTTTATTTCGGGCCTGCTAATTTAGAAAATTTAGCCAGCCAATTTCAAAAGATGCGCGAATGTCCGCCTGCGACGCAGGAGGTTCGATTCTCGCCTTGGAACAAATGTATGTACGATCTGCAAATATTTATTTGCGTATTCTGGGTATTTTCTATGTATAATAAAAATGTTTGTCTATGTTTTGTATTGTATTGTGTATATCAGTCATCTAGTACCCATAACATAAGCTCTGATTAGCTTGGTTCTAGATGATGCTGTGTAAACTGTCAATGGACCAGAAGTGAACTGTTAGTTGGTGTTGCATAGCGATATAAATATTATCTAAGCATCTATGTAAATACTGTATTTATGTTGATACTAATTATCATATTTATCATGCACCAAACTAAGATTATTTGATTTATCACATTTTGATATAGGAGTGTGAAAAACCAAGCAAACCTTTTAAGTAAATGTACTGATCACCAATAATGTATATAATGTATCTGTTACCATAGATGTAAAAGATTTTATTAGCATATTACTTGTATAGCGTGATAATTTCGGCGGTTAGGTACATATTACGAGATACATTAGCATTACGTTGAAATGAGAATGTGTACTTTAAGGCCACGCTCACTTTGGATACGAATTTGTATCCTACGTATGCGTACAAATAAAGTACGTGTACTAATTGAGTGTGCACACTGAATACATCTTATTTATTTATTTTCGAGTTTTCATTTTTCATATTAAGTATATATTATATTTTCAAAAAAGTTAGGGATCCGTACTAAAACCGTGCGAAGCCGGGAAGGTCTCCTAGGTTATATTCAGCTGATGTCTTAAGAAAGTAATTTAACCTGAATTAACTCTTATGTAACAATATAGTCACATAGAAAATCAGGGGCCCAATTCTGCTATGCATAGCAGCATATTGCCTAGAGATATCGTCACAGATTTGTCCTTAATGCTTAGATCAAAGAAAAGTGTTATTTGCACACAGAGATTGATATAATGGCTTGAACCTTTACGCGGCGATCTGTAGGTAGTTTCTTTCATAGGTAAAATGCCAAAATATTTTATTCTGAGACGATACCATACATATATAGTGAAGCGATAGTTAGTTTGACAGAATAGGGCCCCAGTTTGAGCGATTGGTTTCACATGATACATATCGTACACCGGAAAAAGCAATTTCTTCAAATACGTTTGTATGCAATTGTACTAAATGATAATTTCAGTAATTGATTCGACATCGTGGATTTGAGGTTCATGACCTTATTTTGTAGAAGACATTCTGTTGATGGGAAGATAAAAGCAATATAAGAAAAATAATGAGTTACTTAATATCTGCTGAGTGTAGGCCATTTTGTTACCGTAACTGTATGTGTAACCATATCCATACCAAAAGAATCCGTGCGAAGCTACGGGCAAAGACTTAGTAAATAAAATTATAAAGTTAATGCTAAAGCGCACAAAATATGGAAAGCGTAAGCGACATTCCGCGCAAATGATTTGATGGGTACTTAAAACGCTTATGCGCATGCGCACTTAATTATGCCCGTTCTCGTACTTAGATTAACTTGGAGCTAGCAGTTATAAATAGCTTAGCACGCCTAAGCTGGACTAAGTTAATGGCTTGTAACGGCTAACGACCAACTTAATCGTTGGAAATCGGATGCCAGGAAATGTGCTAGAGATCATAGCATCCCTTTTTAAGATATAGACGAGATCAGTTTCAGCCCGCAGCTTCGCACGTTTCTATGGTAACGTTTTTAGGTTCTCCCTACCCAATGGGAACTGTTATCTGGGATAAAATTAATAAACATAATGATAAATATTTATTTCATGTGTGTTCAACCCGAAAAAGTGCTGAAACTTGTAAGTTTCCGAAATATCCTTAGTTAGGACCGCTCTTATCAACTTAATAATTAGTTTAACCTCTGCCCAGTCGTGTCGGAGTATTGTTATCGGAAAAAAACTGAACATTGACAGTTGTCAGTGCTCAGAATTTTCCGGTAGTTGGTAGGTCGAAATAGAATAGAAGAGAGAGAGAGGTAGTATAGAGGCAGTTGAACCAATTCGTCATCAGCCTATATTAGTCCACTGCTGGACATAGGCCTCCCCCAATGAGCGCCATAGCGCCCTGTCTTCAGCTTGACGCATCCAGCATTTACCTGCAGTCTGTTGAACCAATTACTACCGAAAAAAAAAACAATTTGTGTCGAATCTCGGTATCGACTTACACACCTCTAATTTAGCATATGCTTTGCAAATAATATTGATAACGGCTACAAATGCACTTGCCCATGATGCCACCATTCTTTCATCGTATAAGAAAACCGTGTTTGTCAAACAAAATGATTGTTTCCCATATCTTGAGTACAACCGGTCAATCGGGTCCCGAATGACATAGAACTTGAAAATTTACATACTCGCCATAATGATATATAAATCTTATCATACATATTATTCTAGCCAGTTTATAAGCAACTCTCGGCCAGGGTCTTTGTGTTTACTGTGTTTTGTGGATTAAGACAGAGTTTATCTCAACGTGTGCTTTTGCTTTTCGAACTGTGATTGTGGAATTTCCTTTGGAGATTTTCGGAGAAATTTTTTTTAGGTGAGTGGGAACCGTGGACTTGATTAAAACGTCTCAAATAACAATGTGTTTTTTAATGATGTTATATTATAAACTGGAATAACATGTTTAGCATGCAAATAAATAATGTACAGGGTGATTTATCAGAAAACATAAACTGCATAATTTTAGATATTTCTTATACTTTTGCAGGAAATTGAAACGATTGGTTTAAAAAAAATAGAATCCTGCATTTTTGCATAACAGATCTGGTAGCTGATAAGGATTAATCTTTGCAAAGAAATTCATATTGCAAATGAAAAGAAGTGGCTAATTTGTGCAACTTTAGTTTTAATACTACTAAGTACTAAGTATCAATTTTTTTTTTTTTATAATCATTATTAATATTTATTGCAGTAATTATCCATATCTTAGCTATATTCGGACCAAAAAATATTACTAATATCATTAGAAAAAATCATTATTCAATAATCTTTTCGAAATACTCACACTGGTATGCTTGTCGCAAGCCAAGATGCCTATTTTTTGCATGTACCTATTTTAATTTAAGGGGTTCATCCTAGATAAAACATCTATTCCCAATGAATTTTGTAAACTTTTATTGAAAAGTCAGAAAAAGTAAATAAAATTACGATGCAGTTTATATTTTATCATAAGTGGAGCACATTACTCCTTTGACTCGGTAACCGTAGTGAAGAATGCCCTCTGACCAGATGGGATGACGAGCTGCGAAAGACTGCAGGTAGATGCTGGATACGTCAAGCTGAAGACAGGGCGCTATGGCGCTTATTAGGAAAGGCCTATGTCCAGCAGTGGACTAACATTGCTGATGATGACTCCTTTGACGACTTTTATCTCACTCTCATAGTTTTGGATTTGGCCATCCACTCTTATTTCAAAAACCAACCCTGGTATAAACACGGTTCATTCATGTGATTTTCAGCTTATCGCAACGATAACTATGAAGTGCCTACAATCTACACGTTAATATTATACTTTGCCGTGCTTTATGAAGTTAAACTCTCGATAGGTTTATAAAAACAGATTTTTTTTTAATAAAAAGTTATTATAAACTTTTTTATTCGAATATTTGTTTTTTTAAGCTTTATCATGATAACATCTTTTTACTCTTTATTTTGCATGTTAATTATATTATATAACTACCTACTCATTACTATTGTAAACACTCTAATAATAATAACTATAACATGTACTTTATTACCTAAGCTCTACAATAATGTCATGTCAGGAGGCGGGCGGCGATGAGACTACACCGCAGTTTTTAACTTTTGTGGTCTCCTCGTTCAATATGTAACCTGATAAAACTGTTTACTTGTTCAAATAAACGATTTTTGTATTTAAAAAAAAAAAAAACATAAAAAGATGTTCTAATTGATTGGCTAAAGCATTTAGCAATTAGCTAAATATTTAGCTAATTTATGAATTAAGCATAAATTAAATCATCTATTATTGTTATCATGATAGAACTTCTTCTGCAAAGCCAGATACTTTCGATTTCGATGATGCAACCTTTAGAATATTCAGAAATAACAGAAGAGCGTCTATTTATGGAAAGTGCCAACATAACATTTAAACCGTACTGTATCAGTAGCTCAATAACATTTGCATAGATAAGCTCTGCGCCAGATTGAACCCAGGTTCATGGGCTATCACGAGATTTGAACTACTAGCTTTCTGCGGCTTCAATACAATATTTCTTAATTGCACCATCAATACAAAAAAAAATACAATAATAATGGATCTTAATACTGAGTCTAGTGGCACAATCGGCAGCCTTATCGCTAACAACGATTTCGTCCAGGCAACCTTTGGATATGATAGGATCGGTACCTAATCTAATGGTGGCGTAATTATTGAAAATAATTATATATAAAATAATTAATTTATAACATATGAACGTATATAGAAATAGAGCAAAAATACACTAAAAAAAAACTTCACTCGCATGAAATTTAATACCTGGATACCATTCCGCCCCGAGTTCATTTGAATATAGTATCGATAAGTGATCGTGACGTCTAATTTTTTCATACATTTTGATACAGAGCGCACCTGTAGCCTATCGTACGGACAGGGTACGCAGATCCCATATACATTTGATACAACACGACTCAATGCTCAGCTTATTGTAAAAGACAAACTCTTTGACTCTACCTAACTGTATAGTTAATATCGTAAGTTCACATTTTAATAATCGATTATAGTCTCCTAAGAAAACCTACCAGAGGGAAGGCAGCAGCTTACTTCTGCGTGTTTTTAACATCTCAACTGCAATCACTTATCCACTAGAAGCGCTTGGTGATTAATGCAAAACTAATAAATAACCCTTTTGTTTGGGGGTGGCACATCCAGCAGTGGAAATATGCTAAGATTGACGATTGATGTGGCGCGGTAGGCGAAGGTCCGCCTGCGACGCTGAAGGTTGCGGGTTCGATTCCCGCCTCGGAACAATTGGTTGTACGATCTGCAGATATTTGATCCGGGTGCTCTGGTCGTTTTCTATGTATAATAAAAATATCTATCTATGTAATGTATTGTATTATGTATATTAGTTATCTAGTACCCATAACAGAAGCTTTGCTAACCATGGGGCTATATAATGCTGTGTGAATTGTCCAGCATTATTTATTTATTTATTTATGTGTTCATAAAGTTGATGATGATGATAATGGCAGTGTTTCCAACTCATCTAACGTAAAGTTGGTTAATTGATGCTTTTAATATCAATAACTTGGATAAATTTCCATTGCTAGTGTTTTTATTACCACCTTCCTCGTAAACCTTAATTTCCGGATAAAATTAATTTCTACCTATTTACAAATATTTCCTGGCAAGCTTATTAAATGAGAAGTTAGATTGCTAAATTCTTTATTTGATTCTTTAGACACACACATACAAAATACAATAATATGTATCCCCTAAGACGAAGTTAGTGTTGTATTATAATATAATTAATAAATAAATAAATAATGCTGGACAATCCACACAGCATCATCTAGCCCGAAGCTAAGCAGAGCTTGTGTTATGGGTACTAGATGACTGATATACAATTACATAGATAGATATTTTTTATTATACATAAATGCCAATGCCCATACAGCAGATGACATTTTATCTAATTTATTATTCCATTTAACTTATACCATTATTTATTATCTGTTTTATTGTGACAAATTAATAGAAATGAATTTATTTTAATTTTTTAAGAAGGCATGTCTGTCTGCTTTTTTTTACACAATGTCCTATGGTGTTTCCTTTGTCAAAAGTTAGTTTGTTATAATAAAAATGTAATTTATCTTTTAAAATAGTATTTAACGACATCAAGTGTAACATTGTGTACCTACGGTGGAAATAAATAAACTGATAAATAACGACTAGAACACCCGGAACAAATGTCTGCAGATCGTACACACATTTGTCCCGAGGCGGGAATCGGTTGATAGGATTTCAGATACAAAAATATCCACAATTTAGGTTAGTAAAATACTAAACAAATATTGTACATAGAGTATATATAGCTTAATCTAGATTTAGGTGGCAAAGCCCACCCAATTATGAACGTTAATATTTTCAGTGTTGCCAGGAGTCTTGCAAAAACTTAAAGCTTTATCTGTACAGTACAATTAGTAGTAGTTAGTACTAGTAATTGTCTAAATATTGTATGTCCGAAATGGATAAATTGTTGTTACCAAATTATTATTTAAGACCTTTCCTATGGATTTTTTACACAATTTAACAATAAATATATTCTTATTCTTATTCTTATTCTTATTCTTATTATTTTCTTCTTCGCGGATTCTAGGCCAACAGAGGCCAACAGAGATAAATAACACCCCACTCGAACAACAATCCCGATAAAGTTGTTTAACGTTTCATCACTTTGAACTTGCAATAACTTCATAATCATAACATTATTTATACTCATCATAATGTAAACATAATAGCACTGGCAGATATCTATGTAAAGTATTGTATTAAGTATATCAGTCATCTAGTACCCATTATATGCTCTGCTTAGCTTGGGCCTAGATGATGCTGTGTGGATTGTCCAGCATTTTTTTATTTATTTATTTATTATATACAAGTACTGATAGAGGTGGTTTTTATCAATCGAAAATTACCCTGTGATCATTAAGGTCTAATGGTTGTTTTTCTGTACCGTATCGTCCGATGCAATTAGTTAAGCAGCTGAACAATATACCTACATACTTTTTTACCGACTTTAAAATAAGGAGAAGGACCTCGATTCGGTTGTAATATGTTGATTATTTATAAACATTTGACAAAGCTTAAGTTAACACTTTGACTGCGATTTTTTTCGACGACTGCGATCTTTTTTTTAACCTAAAAAATTCGTGCTGCCACTCTACACAGCAGCGGTTGTGTTGCGCCGCACATGCGTTTCGTTCGAAAAATATTACGGCTGTGCTGAGTCACAAAGATCTGTATTTTCTCAGCCGCTGCGCTAGTGTGGATTTACGCATATTAGTCACTTGTAGAAAACACATACCGTGTGATTTCAGCACTCAAAGTGTTAAAGGCTGGGCACTAAATGCGTTAAACGTCAGTATTTACCTTACACAAAATCTACCTACCCCAATCAAGTGGGTGTCAAATCTATTAATATCTCGTGTAATTCATCATCGTACAAATATATATGTGAAATATATGTATATATAAAATATATATAGTATGTCGCATTTAACATCACAGCAGTTATAAGAATTATTTAGATAAATAGGAAAATCACTTATCATTATTGAAGGGTTAAAAGTTCACATTGCGTTATAAACTGAAGCTCCCTTTTATATGTTTGTTAACCCTTAATGTCATATTTATCTATATATAATTAGTATTTATAACAAACACAGCTCAGCTTAGTTAGGAATAGATGATATTGTGTGATTTATCTAAATAATAATCTCTTCAAAAAAAAGAACAATGAAATATTAGAAACAAATTAGAATTAGTATTCATCCTTATTATAATGCAGAAGGATTTTTTTATGTTTTTCTTTATTAATTTTTTCTGTACATAGTTTTCTATTTAATTCAATAAAGAATTTTCTATCTATCTACAGTTCAAATTATTTAAAATTTACAAGTAGTCAACTACCTAGTGAGAGTTCATTCAAAAAGTTGATTACTTTCCTTACATATGTAATTTATTGCAAGGTTGCAACACAGTTATTTTTTTTTGGTAGACATTGACCTATTTGACTTATAATTGGACTTCACTTAACGTATTTTGGTTATGTACCGAACACGACCACAGTTTTGACCGATAACATGTAGATAGCAAACCCCGCGTACGTCACCTTTGGCTACTGATTTATACACAAGTATTCTTCATTCAAACGTGTTCTTGAGTGGAGACCACGACTCGGTAAACGTAGTGTAGGACGCCCTCCGATCAGGTGGGATGACGACCTGCGAAAGACTGCAGGTAGATGCTGGATGCGGCAAGCTGAAGACAGGGCGCTATGGCGCTCATTGGGGAAGGCCTATGTCCAGTAGTGGACTAATATAGGCTGATGATGATGATGATGATGAACCAATCTTCAAATATAGACTCAAGGCGTATTATCTCAAAGTAAGTCTGAAAACTGACTAGATCCCCACATCCCCGTTCGTGAACACATCGTGCACATTAATGTGTCTATTCAAATAGACCAATCGACTGTGTGTAACCCTGTTATCACCAGAACGATACACAAGATACAACTTTAACCTCGAATTAAACCAAAACTAGCGTTTTCTGGTTCCTCCATAAAATTGCGTCATTAACTGCTTGAGTAATGTATAGATAGATTTGACAATAACATTGAAGTTATTGTTTGAACAGGTGCATTTTAGCTATATACATATGTCCTTTTTTCTTATATAGGTAGATACATATACATATACTACCGCCATAAGAAAAAAGATAATTTTTTTTACTACTAAGTACTTTGTACCTACCGTATTTACTTATACTATGTTTGAACAGATGCATTTTAGCTGTATACTTACATATGTATCTACATATGTCCTTTTTTTATATAGATAGATACATATATAGGTACTACCGCCATAAGAAAAAAGATAAAATTTTTTACTACTCAGTATTTTGTACCTACCGTATTTACTTATACTAAATGCATATTAGTCATAAAGAGGCCCGCATTTATTTTAAATAGCCTTTATTATAATTATAATGCCGGCTGAACAATGAAAAATACACCTACTAAATAGGATTATGGTGTATAGACCAAAGAGAAGTTCTCGGGCTTATTCTTTCAGGAATTTACTTAGAAATAGAAATACAACTTCGTCGATATCATTTATAATGTAGATATTATATATACATATAAATGGAATTTAAGATTTTTGTATGGAGCCCTAACATCTATATTTTTTTCAAAATAGCGGCACGATCTAATTTGTATAAAAAAAGTCAACAATCATTTATTTCTTTAGGCTTACAAAATAAACACTTAGAAAAGTCATATTTTATACATAAAATTATTATCAAATAAAATTATTTTACTGTTCACTTCAATTTTTTGTCCACTAGTGGAAGAAGTGAAAAAGAAACCACTAGTATGTTAATCTCTTATAATATGTCGCATACATGGTTTTTTGCCTATTTTAGTCTAAATATAATATATTTGAATAGAGGACATTTAAACAATATAAAAAGTGTTCCATAACATAATGTCTGGAAGCATCAGTGTTCTTAGATAATAACAGATGAAAATAACTATTTATCTAATAAACATGTTAAAATCATTAAGATCCCTTCATACATTTAGGCGTCAAAAGGTTACAGAGAAACGATGGAAAGTCAGAATTACTTCCGCTTTTATTATATTAGTATGGACTTGATAGTAACTTCGTTTAAAATTTGACTTGTTTATGAGTGTATGAGTTTATTTTGTAAGCCGCCTATAGAAATAAACGTTATACAAATCCGATATTTGCTTTCTTCAAAAAAAAAATTTTTTAAAAATACTTCGACTACACTGAAATGAGGGGAAGATAGAGTCATTTTGGATACCTTAATTTCTACGTCCGTCTAGAAGTCAGTTCTTTTAATACAATACAATTACTCTTTATTGCACACCATAATAAATAACAGATACACAAGACAGGAAAACAAAAAATATAAAAAATATAATACAAAATATGTTGTACAATGGGCAGTCTGTTCGCTATGGATAATATAAATATTAGCGTAAGAAGCAGGGGAAGACAGATAAAGCGATGGGAAGACGATTTAAAGAAAGTAGCTGGACCGGTTACGCATAGCAAAAGACAGAAACGAGTGGAAAGACTTAGAGGAGGCCTTTGTCGAAAGACAAGCTGGAAAAAAGACGATGATTATTAACTGTTAACTGTGTCAATCAGCAATAAAGGCTTATTTTATTTTTTATTTATAATATGAATAATTATTTTATTATCTGCAGGTTCAAAATGGTACAACGTGTGGCGACGGACGAGCGCCCGTTCGAGTCGCGCTCCTCCGACGAGAGCGGACTGGGCCGGACTGACTCGCCCAGCGAGGACACCGAGCCTGAAGCGGCCCTGGTAAGAACTATAGGGTGGATAGTTCAAGTTTTATAACTAATAAAACTATAAATAAATTTTTACTTTTCATCATTATTATCAGCCCGTACCTTAAAAATCGTAGCACGCGTAGCGACGCAAAGAGAATACAATAACTACGTACAATGAGCCCATACTGAGCCTGAAGCGGCTTTGGTAATAACCATAGAGAGTGGCTGGTACGAGTTTGCAATTCATAGAGCCATAGATACCTTGTCAGTATCATTATTAGCCCGTATCATCAAAATAGTGCAACATGTGGCGTTATGCATTATTTATCAAACGTCTCTTGAACAACGATACTCTCTTCAGTGCAATGAGGCGGTTTTTTTTGTGATAGAAATGATGAGCTGAAGCCTCCATGCTCAACCTGTGCCAAGAAAAAGTAGAAGTGGGGGCGCGGCTAATGTCAAAAACACGTCAAACTAGACACTTTGACATAAGTAATTGTCTCAAAAACGAAAATGGTGTTTTTGTAATTTTACAAAATAAAATTTCATCATCAAAATAACCGAGATGACCGCGTTTTTCGCATTCTCGATCTGCTATGACAAAACGTTTTTATCTTAATACAGTCATAGCAATAATCGTTGGGCTTCACTTACTCAGTGTGCTATTGGGTTTTGAACCCGTTAAGGTGAAACAAACCCGTGGAGAAGCCATCAACCAAACGTCTGATATACATTTAGAGTCAGAATGCTGTGAAACGTGTAACTGCGCTGATTAATAATAACCACAATGGACACATAACCCTAAGCAACAGACATATGCAAGCCAAACCAACCTAATCCAATACAATCAAAAACGATATAGAATCTCACTATGACTGCATTCGAGAAGAAAATGAAGAGAAAGCGAATTATAAAGAAGATTACTCAGAAGGTGGTTAACACTTGTGTAATTGCCAGTATAGCCTTTACATTTGTTGAGATAAGCGTGGCCATACTGATCATTCTGTTGTGAGGAACCGGACGAGATGGCATTCAAGAGGTTGTGGGGAAGAAAGAAAATGTTACTCCACAAAGCTGCAGATGTATTAGCGGATATACTTGCTTGGGCGACACTCATATTTTGCACATATATAATGTTTACAATTTAGAGAGTCAGAAATAATGAATAAACGTAAATTCCCGGCAACTTTTTTCCAAAGATTTGCTGAGAAACTGATTGAACGAAAAGTTTTGTTCTCGGCTAAAAGCAGGAGAAGCAAAAATTCATGACCTTGTCAATAGTAGACCGATAAATTGTAATGTAATCTATAATAAAAATATGGCATTTTTTAATGCATCGACTTGTGTGAGTTTGTTCTCCTTCTTTCTACCACAGACACCCGCGAAAACTCTAACTGCGTAAGTACCTACTACATAGAAATTGAAGTTTCCGAACAGCAGGAAGCAACCTAAATAAGACATTGTGACCTAATAATTGTCATTACGGAATTGCTCGAACAACATATGACATCAATGGCGGGCTACCTTGGATGTATCAAGTCATTGATGAAAGTATTGACTGGGCAATCAATTACTTTATTAGATCACATGAGAAGTAAGTCGTAAACGTTACTTCAGGGTCAAATAGTTGATGACGTCATGATAATATAGGCTATCTCCATACTATTTCTTAGGGAGTAAGTCCACCAGGATCGGATGTTGTAAGACGGCTCATACAACATCCATGGGCAAAGTTGGCGGTTGCGCAGAGGAAGAGTTGCTCTGGTAGGGGGAAGCTAACAGAGGTAGCAGCTCCCTTTTGTGTAAAATAATAAATAAATGTTATGCTTACCGCTGTCTGCCTGTCCCTAGTGCCTAGTGCCTATGTATGCTTAGATCTTTAAAACTACGCAACGGATTTTGATGCGGTTTTTTTAATAGATAAAGTGATTCATGAGGAAGGTTTATAAACCATTTGACAGGTATATTTCCACGCGGGCGAAGCCGCGGGGCGCAGCTAGTAAATCAATAAACCTCAAAGTGGTCTACTGGAAAAAGGCATTCCTCAAACAACGTTCTTGAGTCATCGCTATCCTTTTTTGAACTCCTGAATAATTCGCCCGTTTCACAGGTGGTGCCGCCAGATGGAGGATGGGGTTGGATGGTGGTAGCAGCCTCATTCATGTGCAATATGATGGTAGATGGCATCATCTTCTCAGGGGGTCTACTGTCCACACCTATTAAGAATGAGTTTAAGGTAAGTTTTTCTGTGCTATTATTAGGTAGGGATCTACTTGTCTTTTTTGTGTACCTGAACTATTTCTCTAGCGAATTTAGTCTGGTTCCTAGTTCCTACCCGTATATTCAAGCCATTATCATGAAATATTATTAAATATTATTAAACAAATATTTTTTTAAGAACAATGCCGCAACACAGAATTCTAAAATTCTCGTTGCGGCAACAGGTTTGACAAAAGCTCAAATCGTACTGATTCTGTCAAATAATCAAAAATAAGTGATTTTAAGGTTAAGGTTGGGGGCAATGTTTACAAACACTGCATCTTCACATTGGCCAGAGTATAGGTAATGTTGGTACCTGAAATCAAGGATCAAAACTACAACAGTCGAACAAACACGCTGTACATATGTAGATAATAACAATTACAGGACTATCCTAAAGCCTTTAAAGGAAAAGGAATACCGAATACATATACATACAATATATTACATAGATAGATATTTTTTTATTATACATAGAAAACAACCAGAACACCCGGAACAAATATCTGCAGATCGTACACACAATTGTTCCGAGGCGGGAATCGAACGCAACCTCCTGAGTCGCAGGCGTACCTTCACCCACCGCGCCACATCGGTCGTCAAAATATGAAGAATCAAAGTATGAATATGAAGCGGTGATTAAGAAAACTCGTTAGCGCGCATACTTAGGCATAATCTTAAATGGAATGCTAAGATCCACTCGTGCGCATTTTATTTTAAGTCTGTAGCGTTCACACCACACCCTCGCGGTGCGTCACAGCCGTGCCTCCGTGTTTAAACTAGAGTAGATTTACAAAAACATAAATTGTTGACACACTGACTGTCACTACTGTCAGTCCTTGGCGCCTAAGGCGCCTATGGGCCGTTTGGACGAAGCAATTTAAACGCGATCAACGCTGTAACTGTTGAACGTGTTGAACTCACATGTTAGAAACGTTTAGGTTAACGACTTGACATCATATGTATGGGATATTAATAATGTATAATCAGAATATGACAATTGCTAACTTTTGACTATGAGGTTAAATTATGCTGAAGTTTGATTGTTTAGGCTTCATCATCTTCTAAGCAAAGTCCCTGAAATTAATGTAGGTAGCTTAGTAACAAAATCGGAACGTGAACGAAGAAGCAGGCGTTCCATAGTGGTATTAGAACGACAATAACAGACTAGCTCATTAGATGCGGGTGTCGTTTTTGTCAGACAAATATGTTTTATTGCGTCTCGGTCTCTGGTTTTTTTTGTCTCTATTTAGCTATTGGATCTTTTTATGGTCTGATTTTATGGTGTTAGTTTTGTTTTTGTACGAGTCAAGGTCAAGACAAGCAAGGAGCCGTTTGGCCAAAAATATTTGCTAAAATCCAGAATTATTGGAATCGCTTTAGTATTCATGCCTATGTATTTTGGTTAGTTTAGAATACCTACTGGTGTTCTAAAGTCTCCAATTTGTTGGCATTTGAAATCACAGTTATTTACCTACTTGTTATTTACTACTAAAGCGTGATTGACATGCGCGTTCGTTCAAGGTTAGGTACACCTGCGTTTAAAGTGGGTCAAAGAAAAATAACTTAATATACATATAACAATATATATAACGCAAGTTAAGTTGATATATCATTAGAGGAGAGCAGGTTGCATTCATACAGCATGAGCATCCAGCAGTTTATTGTAGTCTGTTTGAAAAAATTCAGGGTTTACCACCACCAGTATTTTTAATTTGAATTAATTAGATAAAGATATAATGATGGGATAAGTACATTCATACAGTAAAAATGTACCCTAAAATCAAACGATATTTAAAAAACTTGAGATAGAATCTAGAACAGCTATAAATGAAAGTACTAGTCAAACAAATGCTGTCAACACGAAAGGCTTACAACATTTGTTTGTTCACTCGAAATTTGCGCTGTGGACCCCCCTCAATAGAACCAAACAATAGAAGATGTAATTCAGGTAATCCAAAATAGCAACAACTTGTACCTACAACTACCAGTACAATTGGAACGTTGGGGGTCGGAGCCCCCTTCAGAAGCTAGCAACTTATACTAAGCCACCCTGCGCGTGGGATTGTTTCATACAATTCCTTTTGGAAAAAAAATATAGTTACCTTACGTTACCTAGGCTTCGCCGTATTAGTTTGTATAAACCTTGAAATAACGGGTCTCCCGTGGCAGATTTACAACTTTTTTTAAGCTAGATATAAAAGGTACCTAATAAAGTAACATTGAAAATACTATATTTAAATAGCTTCCTATGCATTTTTACTTAAAAAAACTGAATGAACGCTCCCGGCTCTCCCCTGTGTGAGTGTGAAATGACGCCGGATTGTACGAACGTAAATTAACTTGACAGATGTAAACTAGATTATTTTTTAGCATGTACCATAGATGAAGGAAACATAGATAGCCAGAGCCCATTCAAAGTTGCGTTCCTCCGAAATTCTGGTTAATACTAGATGGCATTGATCCTTATCACGAAAATCGGTATATTCTACGATTAAACTCGGTAAATGAATAGGAGTCATTTGATAATCGTAACAATTATTTTATAGTTTTTTTTAAATAAGTTTTTGATACTTACCGGTTGATATATTCAAATTTTGTTTTAATAATAGATAATCGTCCCGGTAGACTAGTCTCTAAAGAATAGTGATAGATGGCGTGGCATAATGTACAAGATAAAGCGTCGTTTAATAGGTAGATGGCGTGCAAATAAAAGTTTGTATGATAACATTGGTGCGAAATGGTACACCATGCGTATAATGACGCCGCGGTCCCCTCGACGAGGGGTGCTAATTCGTTTGCAGAAAACTACAGCATCTAAAAACTATGGGATGACCTTGGATAATTAACCCCCGACAGATACTTTGGGAAGGCTTACCTGTCTGGGCGTCAGCGTGGCATCTCCATCAATTCACGGCTGTAAATCCAGGGTCACACGTCACGCACAAAGTTTATAGGTTAGGTACAATGTTCAGTTCTTGAGGATAGATCACTCAGTCGCGACCCGCGGGTATATTAGCGAATAAATTCTCTCGACAACAATATTTTAGTTGGAGAGGCGATATTATCTGGAATCAAATACTGCGACGATTCCTTGGTTTGAGACGTCCGTTCCGGCTGGCGTCGCTCGGAGGCTTTTTTTTATGGTCAAGCGACAACTGCATCGAACGTCAGATCGGTGCAATGACAGCGAACTTCAGGGTTGACTGCATGACGATTTCAGAAGAGTAAACCAACCCTTTAAGTACCTAGATAGGTAATAACCATCCAATGTCACCCACAGTTATATAGGTATATAAATTAATACAAACGCACTATTAGCGTAACCATATTCCCCGGCTTGAAAGATCCTACTTTCAAAACACAGAGAAAGCGAAATTATATTATCGAGAAAGAAATTAGAATTGTTTATTTATATAAAAATATTATAATTGCATATCGTCGCGAAAGCTCTACCCCAGCGGTGTGAGTAACAAATTTAAATTTATTTATATATATAGGATATTATACATATACGAAGCTACCAATAATAATAATCTAAATAAGGTTTACTGAGTTGGGAGCGGGCACAATTTAACAATCGGTCTGCTCTGAAGCATTCCACCTTTTACCTTCACGGACGCTACTCTACATATCCCTTTCTTGTCCGGAAAGATTTCTGTGATTAAACCTAACGGCCAATGCAAGGGCATTACATTATCCTGCATGGAAATAACAACCATCCCAACACGTACTGGGTTAGAAGGAGTATTCCATTTTTGTCTTGATTGGAGGGTGTGCAGAAACT
This sequence comes from Eupithecia dodoneata, assembly GCA_947044415.1. Classification (NCBI taxonomy): domain Eukaryota; kingdom Metazoa; phylum Arthropoda; class Insecta; order Lepidoptera; family Geometridae; genus Eupithecia; species Eupithecia dodoneata. Next base: position 9,035,265 of record OX345665.1, read on the forward strand.
CATTGCGCCACCGTTTCCAAAAAGATTGGACGAGTTGATCAGTGAATTCGTATCGTGAAATAAGGTGTAAACGCTTTTCAGTAACTTCGCGAGCGGGTAAAAACACAAGCGGTTTTGTATTAAGAAAATGTGCAGGTGTAAGAGCGGTAGGATCTGACGGATCTGAGCTAAGTACATAGAGAGGTCGGGAATTTAATAAAGCCTCGACTTGAGCTAACATAGTGTTAAGCTCATCAAAGGTGAGTATTTGTTGACCGACGACTTTCAACAGATGCGTTTTGACACTCTTTACTTCACTTTCCCAGCATCCACCGAAATGTGGAGCTCTACAGGGGATGGTTTTATGAGTGATCTTATGCTCCGTCAGTGCGGTTTCCCAATAGGGGCGGTATTCTTGAGATAGGAATTGGTAGAGATCGCGAAGATATGATCTGGCGCCGATGAAATTGGTGCCGTTGTCTGTATATAGACATTCGACGGGACCACGGCGCGAGAGAAAGCGTTTTAGTGCTGACAGGAAGCTCGCAGTGCTGAGATCTGAGGCAACTTCCAGATGCAGAGCACGCGTTGTCAAGCACGTAAAGAGACAAATATAAGCCTTACGACTCCTTTGGCCTCTGCCACGCACAGACGTTACCATGAGCGGTCCCGCGTACTCACACCCAGTGTGTGAAAATGCTTTAGGAGCGACGTCAACTCGTGATTGAGGCAGATCAGCCATGATTGGAAAAACCGGTCGTGGCTTAGCGCGGAAGCAAATATTGCAATTAAAAGTTATATGACGAACAATACGTCGTGCGGACAGAATCCAATACCGTTGTCTCAGGAGGGACAAAAGTAAGTTTGGACCTGTATGGAAATTTTTGACATGATAGTGGGAAACTAGAAGTTCCACTACGTAGTCCTGTCGGGGAAGTAAAATTTGGTGACGAGAGTCAAAGTCCAACTCAGAATTGGCTAAACGTCCACCAACGCGAATAAGTCCATTGTACAGAAACGGACTAAGCTTCTGTAGTGGCTTAGAACATAATTGTTTGCGGTTTAAGCGATCAAGATCTGATTCAAAATGGATTCGCTGAACAGAGCGCCACACTACTAATTCAGCGAACTCCAAGTCCGATGCGGTAACGGGTCCTTTAGGGAGACGTTTAAGGAATTTAAAAACGAAACAAATGGTTTTCAGATATTTAATCCAAGAAGAAAACCTATTCGCCCGGCTATACAGGAGATCTTCCGCTGAACACCTGGGATCGGAATTCGAAATGTCTGCCGTCGGTACTGCAGGTAGAGCCACCGGCTTCAGTTCGGGCAGTTCTTGCATTTCTGCGGATGAAAATGGCGTCACTGGCCACTCGTATCGGGGTGTTCCCAGCCATGGAGGTCCACTCCTCCACAGTGGATGCTGAACTAACTGGGCCGGAGTTAAACCTCGAGAAAGACAGTCAGTCGGATTCTCCGTTCCTTTGACATGAAAAAAGTGATCTGACGAAAGATTTTCCTGAATTTTAGCGACGCGGTTGGCCACATACGTGTGCCAGCGATGTGGTGAGGAATGAATCCAAGTCAAAGTGATAGTAGAGTCCGAGAAAGCTAAAACCGCCTCAATGGCGTATCGAGGGGAATAGAGATCGAAAACTCGTTTAATCAAAATTGACAACAGGAGAGCGGCAGATAGCTCTAAACGAGCAAGCGATATAACCTTAAGAGGTGCGACTTTAGATTTTGCACATACCAGTGAAACGACAATGTCACCATTTGGCTTAACTACGTGGGCATAGACAGCGCCACCGTAGGCCTTCTCACTGGCATCAGCAAATCCAACTATTGAAACTTTACAATGTTCAACAACGCCAATATGACGCGCGAATTGGAGCTGAGATATTTCAGGTAACTCAGCTTGAAATTGATCCCACAAGCGAACAATCCGATTTGGTGGGACATCATCCCATCCTATTTTGGCAAGCCACAGATCCTTGATCAATAACTTAGCATAAAGGATCATGGGCGCGACTAGACCCAATACATCAAAAAGGCGAGCGATGGACGACAGAATATTCCTTTTTGTGCAGGGGCGATCATCAGGGTTGACCTGGAAGGCGAAATAGTCTTGGTCGGGAAACCAGCGTAGACCAAGAATTTTCAGAGTCGGATCCTTATTTAGATCGACACTGTGTGAGAGTCGCAATGACTCGGGAATAGCTTGAAGAACTTCAGCGCTATTACTTGACCATTTAGTCAATTCAAAGTCACCAAGTGAGAATAACTTAATCAATTGACGAGAAGACTCTATTGCTTGCTCGACATTGAAGGAAGAGCTTGCTATATCGTCCATATAAATATCTCTGCTCAATATCTTACTGGCGAGAGGAAACTGCTCTCCTTCGTCTTTGCACAACTGTTGGATTGTACGGATTGCGACAAAGGGAGAACACTTAAGTCCAAAGGGAAGAACTGAAAACTGAAGAATTTTCAAAGGTTCATCTTCGTGGAAGCGATAGACTATACGCTGAAGAGGGCGATCTTCAGGACGAATGGCTATTTTGAGATACATAGCCTTCACGTCAGAAGTTATTGCCACAGCGAAAATTCTCATGTTCAACAATATGTTCAGCAAGTCCGCTTGAAGAACGGGACCTGCATACAGAATATCGTTTAGCGAAATTCCATTGTCTGACTTCGCACTTGCGTCAAGAACCACCCGTAGTTTGGTGGTTGTCTTATCCTCGCGAATAACAGCATGGTGCGGGATATAGAACGAGACTTCCCCTGGAAGTACTCCTTCCACTAAGGAAATGTAGTTATTTTTTAGATAATCTTTAATTACGTTATCATATAAAAGTTTGACGTTAGGATGATTTTTAAATTTACGTTCGAGGCTAAAAAACCTACGACGTGCGATTTCCAAAGAATTTCCTAACGCAGAGGCGTCTGTTTTAAGTGGTAAAGCAGTGACATATTTCCCAGAGGGGGAGCGAGTAGTGGTAGAGGAATAAAACTGCTCGCAGTGTTTATCATCCACACTTGTTATTGAAGAAGCCTGAACTTCCTCGATTTCCCAGAATTTACGCAAGTCACAGCTTTCCAAAGAAGACGTCGCGCAAAATGACATCGTAGCGGTAGGAGGGTCTATAATAGGCGCTTCTCCCATAAATATATAGCCTAAGACAGTTTCTAAAGCATCTGGATACCCAACAGTAGAAGTAACTTTACTTGGTTGCAATAGCTTAGCAAACAACTTTACTCCAAGCAGGATGTCAATATTCCCCGGCATTCCCCAAGTATCATCCGCGAATAAATGCGACCCGATATGATTGAGGTGAGCAACATCTATCGAGCACAATGGAAGCTGTCCGGTTATCTCATCGAGTACCAGCGCATCAATGGAGTACTTGGGTTGGGCGCAAAGGCGCGAGCTGAAGGTGAAGTCGACTGAACCGCGAACCGACTGCGAAGTACCACCGATACCCTTCACCGTGACTATAGAGTCGTCACGAATAGGTAGCCCAAGCCTACGGCAACATCGGGTGGTAATATAGTTCTTCTGAGAACCCGGATCCAGTAGACAGCGAACGACAACATCCTTCCCTTTCCTACCTACCACTAAAACTTTCGCAGTAGCTAAAACCTCCGTGGTGCGAGTACTATTATGAGCCGAAGCTGAATGCGTACACAAAGAAACACGTTCTTCATCCGAGGTCTGATCTACAGCACTGGCAGATGGCGCGGCGCCGACTGCAGGCGTGGGTTTCGATTGTGGTGGCGGTGGTTGATCAAAATGTAACAGGGAATGGTGTTTACCGTTGCATTTCTTACACGTGAACGTTGATTGACATTTAGATACGGTATGTTGAGTACTTAGGCAATTACCGCAGATACGATTATCTTTTATGTGTTTAAATTTATCATTCGTATTTAATTTTAAAAAAGCGCTACACTTGTATAAGTTTGTGTGTACCGAACGACAGAGCGAACATTTAGGTGATGTAGCTACATACACCTGCGAGACCTTAGATGAAGGTGCGGGGGGCACACGAGCGCTGGTGCCAGCAGCCGAGCGCTCAGGCCGTTGCGGAGCTGTGCGATAAAGAATTTTTACTTGTTCTCGCACGAACTTCACAAAATAATCATAGTCAACACTTTGAGGGTCCTTTAAAGTGCGAAGTGACATTTCGTAATGCTTCGCGATGTCGGAGTCTACTAACTTAAGACCCGCGTACATAAAGATAAAATCAGACATGTTGGCGATTTTTAATTGTTTGAGTCCGGCCACAATAGCGGTGTATTTATCAAAAACCTTTTCTACATTAGCGGGCGACGAACCAGCTGGCTTTAGCAAAAATAGCTGATCTAAATAGTTCACAGCCAATGCGTGTGTGTCCTGGTACTTAGCGATAAGCGCGTCCCATATAACACGATAATTTTCTGCAGCAGGGACAATTCCAGCGGCTACGCCTTTGGCTTTGCCTTTTAGGTGACCTAATAAATAATGGATGCGATCAGAATCCGATAAATCAGAATTTGTATGAATGACGCGTTTGAATGTCTCAAAAAAGAACGGAAAGTTCTGAATGTCACCATCAAAGGTTGGGAGCTCGATTCTAGGTATTTTGATATGCGGAGAACCTGAGTTCTTCCCGCTAGCCGATGATTCGTTACTTGTGGTTAAAGAATTCAAAACATTTTTTATTTCACACGCAAGATCGTCAAAGGCATTCAATGAGTTATAATTAACTTCATATTTGGGATCAACCTTCATTGAAATAATATTTATATTATCAATCGTTGTTATAATTTCATTACGCATTAAATCGATTGTTTTAGCCTGCGCAATAAAGGTGTTCCGCGATCTCTCATTATCTAGACATTTTATTGAATCAAATATTTTTTGCGCACGAGAAAAATATGCGGCGCGTTTGCCTTCATACAACTTTAACTTATTTTGTAAATCTTCCATTTCAAAGGATAATTGAATCTCCAACAAAAATCAGAATTCACAAAAAATCACTTAAAAAAATGGAACGGAACCAACTTCCCTACCTACGGAACCTTAATTAGAATGCGCAACAAACGTTATATAAAGTAATAGGTACGGAATCACTCTTCCGACCGCGCGATAACCAATCACAATAACTTAGTGACAGTTAAAGGAAAATACGACGACAACCTTGCACAATAACACCCTTTCGGTAAGTATAAAGGTAGGTATATGCACCGTACTAAACTATCCGAATAGGTAATTATTGCAATTAGAATCAAAAGTAGAAAATAAAAGATAAAATCCGAATGCGAACATAAACCTAAGTAGTAAGTACCTTAATAAAATACTGAGTACCTAGATGCGAAACTCAGTACGGTAAACTCATGAAAAAAGTAGACCGTAATAATCCTAAATATCTTATAGTAGGTGCGATGCGAGATAAGAACCAAAGTTCAAAGAACAACTTAGGTCTTTTTTAGGTATGGAAATAATAACCAACCATGAGGAAACCTACTTCCCGTAGATGTAATACAGAAATAACTTATCCGATCTTACAATCGTAGCGTTAAGTAGGTGCGGTGTAGATACACAATTTTACCTACCAAAACAAGAATTGAGAACATGAAATTGAGTGCGATTAATTTAACTAAATTGCAATAATTTAATCAAATGCGAAGTGGACTGTATTGCGATTATATACTCGTATAATACGAGGCGATTAAATAGAATAACATTTACCTATAAGATTTCAGTTCTAACCGAGTTCAATATGACAAAGTTCAATGACCGATCAACAATAATAATTGTGGTTCCTGGAATCACGGCGAATGTTAGTGCAAAAGGTAGGTCATTCAACACACACGATGTGAGAACCCCAACCACGCTGGCTTTTACGTTCACGAAGTGAAGAAATTTCCTACCCGCTATCACAAAATATGATGGAATGTTATGCGTAGTTCTTGGAAAATACCATATTTTACGACACAAATCACTGTACTAAATGACTGATTAACTTACGTTATGATTTTAGTAATATAAATGCGAAATAACAAACTATAATTATGAAATGCCACAGAACTTCGATAAAGAATGCAGATGATACTAGACCTTACGCACGTCGCAATAAGGTCGAGCTTCCTAAAACGATATGCAATTTTATGACGATAATTTTTAGATTTTTATAGATAGGAACAATTAAATATGGTTTTAATGACCAACATATATATATATACGGCTCGAATGGATCAAAATGGTGCGAAATGGTACACCATGCGTATAATGACGCCGCGGTCCCCTCGACGAGGGGTGCTAATTCGTTTGCAGAAAACTACAGCATCTAAAAACTATGGGATGACCTTGGATAATTAACCCCCGACAGATACTTTGGGAAGGCTTACCTGTCTGGGCGTCAGCGTGGCATCTCCATCAATTCACGGCTGTAAATCCAGGGTCACACGTCACGCACAAAGTTTATAGGTTAGGTACAATGTTCAGTTCTTGAGGATAGATCACTCAGTCGCGACCCGCGGGTATATTAGCGAATAAATTCTCTCGACAACAATATTTTAGTTGGAGAGGCGATATTATCTGGAATCAAATACTGCGACGATTCCTTGGTTTGAGACGTCCGTTCCGGCTGGCGTCGCTCGGAGGCTTTTTTTTATGGTCAAGCGACAACTGCATCGAACGTCAGATCGGTGCAATGACAGCGAACTTCAGGGTTGACTGCATGACGATTTCAGAAGAGTAAACCAACCCTTTAAGTACCTAGATAGGTAATAACCATCCAATGTCACCCACAGTTATATAGGTATATAAATTAATACAAACGCACTATTAGCGTAACCAAACATTAATTTTATGATTAGCTATTTGAAGTGTGTATGAAAACAATAACATATTATAAAACAGGCCCTTTCTGTCCAATTAGATACCCTAAGCATACCTTTATTCGTCAATGTACATAAACGAGTTCACTTTGGATATAATCTATAAACGTTTCTTTATAAAACAGCGAGTGCGAAGTTGCCGGCAGAAACTGGTATTATCATTATAAATGCTAAAGTTTGGATGTTTCTTACCTCTTTACGCCTTTAAGTCATGATCAGATCTTTAAGCCATGAACCAAAATGGGGACCACACGGGAAGCACCAGCTTTCAAATAAAAAAAGAATCATCAAAATCGGTTCACCCAATCGAAAATTATAAGGTAACAAACATTTAAAAAAGCAGTCGAATTGAGAACCTCCTCCTTTTTTTGATGTCGGTTAAAAATCAACTGAATGCGATTGTTGCAAGTGTTGTCAAGTATAATCATCATCATCAGCCTATAGCAGTCCAATGCTGGACATAGGCCTCCCCCAATGAAGCAGGGAGCTCATTCGTGACTTGTTTGAAAATATTTTGATCAAATCTCTATCCAAATAAGAAGATTGTGGTTAACATTGTGTTTGAAGGATAGGTACCTAATAAATAAGGACCTAATAGACCTAATAAAGGAAGAAAGTAAGTAATAATTATTATCTGAACATCCAAACATGAGTAGATAAATTCATTTCGTCACAGAAAATACAAAGCATTCTCTCCAATGATGTTAGTGCATAATACTGATTCTCTCAATAAAATTTCTCCTTCCCAACTTCACAACAGTCATGCCTCATGATATTTCACCTAATATTACAAGTCTGTATATATTGAGAGCACAATATTATACTATACTCTGATTCAAAAACCTGGATATTTTTTTGTATACAAAAGGATTACAAAACCCAAGGAATATTGGTGGAAAATATTTAACGACATTGGTATCATCCAAGCTAAGCAGAAAAGCTCGAAACCATTTTTGTTTTTGAAAGCTTTCATTCATCGTTTTATTCATATAATCTTTATTTTTCGAATTCATTTAAACATTTTTTACTCCACATGTGAGATTATGCATGTTATATTGCTTTTACCTCGTTGTTTTCTGTTATTGTTAACTTTTCATTCAAAAATGTCTATGTTGACATAAATATCTTGGATTCTAAATCGGAGTATAGTCCTGTTACACATAATTACTTGATTTCAGGCGTTATGGCGCAAGCTATTTTTATGGCAGCTGCGGAAGAAAAATGACTGAAAAAGCATCAGCGTTTAGACCGCAGAGCCTTGCGGGCCTTGCTGGCCAGCAAGCCGCTTATGTTGCCGAACAAACTATTGGAATACTTACAAATGTGAAGTACTTGTACAGCCTTGTGAACAACGCAAGCATCTCCATTGCGTCGATAAGGAGGAGATGACATGCCATCGTGCGCATCAACCCCGGGCACTACATCATCCCTCTTTGAAGGTGTACGGCTTTCTACTTAGACAGCGAGCACTTATCCCTTTGGGTAAGTGCTCGCTGTTCATAGATGATTATAGTATGTAAGATATTCAATATTGTGCATAGCTTTAAATAAATATTGACATGTATCTAAAATCACATTATATTAAGATAAGCAATTCAAATGTACTAGACACATAAGTGATATATGTATATGAACATACTAGTGGTTTCTTTTTCATTTCTTTCGACAAAAAGTTGAAGTGAATAGTCAAATAATCTTATTTGATAAGTAATAATTTATAGTAGGTATAACATTTTATTTGTGTAAGTGCTTATTTTGTTAGCCTAAAGAAATATTCAACAAATTGTGGAGGAGTCGAACATAAATAAATACAACAATTTTAAAAACAATCCACATTTATAATTTTACTACTAATGTACAGAGGTAGGTAAATAAATTTGTATTTCTAATTATCAATTTTGAGTGAAATGTGGTAAGAATCGAACTCAGGTTCTTATGGGTTATTGCTTTGAGAGTCCTGCCAGGCCTCTCAAGAGTTTGTTTGTTCAGTAGCCGCGATGGTCTTCTTGAGATTGAACACCGGGGGAAGAGGTCGCTAGGAGGGTTTTGCATCTGGTGGTCTTGCTTGTAGGGGAGTGAGAGCGTTGAGGTGAGCATGGCGGGAATTGTCAGCTTTACCACGAACTCATTTATCGAGGGTATTTGCAGGTCACGTGCGATGACCGTGTTTCGTACGTATCGACTCGCGCCAGTACAGACTCTGAGAGCGATGTTATGTTTGGCATGAATCCTCCTCTGCTTGGTTCTGGAACACAGGGCATACCACGCCGCCGCCGGCGCCGCGGCGCTGCATATTTAAGGATGTAGCTTTTGTAATCCCCGATCTTCAAATACACTTTGAAACTAATATTTTTTAGCAAAGAACACGCAAAGTTTTTTCGCACAGACACCAACAAAATTTACAAATACAAACAAACTTTTGACAACTGCTATAGTGAGTGACATGAGAGAGTTTGACAGTAAAAAAACTTACGTTTCGTTACTACTTTTTTAGTATAGGTACTTACTGACAAAAATACGTGATTGTATTGCAAATAATAACAAAAATAATGCACAAGCTTTGTTTTTACAGCATAACAAATATAGTTACCATTTTTGCAACTATAAAAACAGCTAAATCGCCAGTAGTACCAGTGGATCTATAGTATATTATCCAAAATATCTATCACCACGCGGGTGAAACCGCGGGGCGCAGCTAGTGAACTATAAATATGTATGTGGAATACATTGTGTATGAACATGGACGAAAAAGTATGAATAGGTAACTGTAGGGGAGATAGGTTCTGGACTTATTGGTTAAAATAAAATTGACAAAATATTTATAGAACATTATTTATTTTTCAGTACTCTTAATTTAAGGTTCCCTTTCACTATGTTATTTTTTTTATTCTTACAATAAAAGTTAATTTTGACCAGTATCATGTGGTCTATAATATTGATTATGTGTTGTTCGCAACTTAAATTTAAAAGTTCTGGTGCCTCACATCTTAAAAAATTCACAATAGCAATTAATAGACGTGCTTTTAATTCAATACAGTGGCTAATGGCGTCAAAATGAGAATTGTAGCATTTAAGTGCATTCTTTATAAGTCTTAAAAAATCATCGCTTGGCATTTTTAATTTAATTATCTTGCTGCAATCATATGATTTGTTTAAAATCAATTTTTGGGTTTTGTCCTCTAGATCAATTTCTTTTATTAAATTCATTTTGCACAGATCACAATTACTTTTTTCAGTAGATGTCTTGGCCAAATAACCCGCAAAATATGCAAGAGAGCATTCTTCTAGTTTTATTTCCCCAATTTCACTGTCTTCCGAAGTGAGCAATTGTGGTGCTCCAGCTATACTGCAAGAAGCCCAAGAAGGGCCAGCAATTGGTTCAACGTCACTTACTGACAATTCTAAATTTTTTTTGGTAGGCTGTGGCCCTGAAGCAGTTGATAAGCCATAACAAGAAGTTGTAGTTGATGTTTCCTCTGATAGTTCAAGAAAGGTCCCTTCTTCATCTTCACAGTTTTTTGTTTTAGGCAGTTTAGTGAGAGAATTAACTAAGCAACTTCGAAATATTGTTCTCAGTAATTTTGCTGTCGGGTTCCTATTTGAGCCCCCCTTTTGTCTAAAGCGGGAAAATAAATTTTCAATAGGATCTTGATTTAATTTTCCCGTTATTATATATTTAACTTTTGTATCTGTTATCTCTTCATTTAATAATTGTGTTACTCCCTCACATGTTTGTACAATGCCATCAAAACATGGTGGACGGGTCAAAATTTTTTTTCTTTGACCCTCTTTGCCTTTTTTAAATGATATTTTGTGCAAATTCTGAAACACAGCTTTTGCTTCACGAATTGCATTTAATGCAAACTTGGATTTTTTTGACAATGCATTTTTATAAGGATTCCGATCATATTGATTTTTACTGTTTAGTGCATCAAACATATTGTTAACAACTTTTACAAAGCTTGCTGTGGCATCAGCTGTTTGGCTTACCAACTGCCCTGTACCTTTTACTGTTTTAATGGTTGCTGCCACAGAATTACTAAAAACTTGAGTTGCAAGACGTACAGTCATTTTTTGGAATGCATTGGGGTTTAGATGTTTATCTGTCAGCTTTGTTAGTGACCTACTCATATTAGACATTTTGTCTATATCATATGTTTGTTTTATATCTTGAAAAGACATTTGTTCTAAGCCATTTACATAATCATTCATTAAAAAGTTATTTCTTATGCTTTTCACCAGATGTGGTACATCAAAAAGAGCAAATAATTTTCGCTCATTGTTAAAAAAAAAAGGAGTTTCATTGGTCACTCCCAGTTTTTTATAAACATTTTGATTTGTGGTGGCCTGATCACATACCACTACTTTGGGCAAAAGGCCACTTTCAAAAAGTTTATTTGTTACAGCTTTTAACAATAAGTGTAGAGTTTCTGATTTAACATTTGAATTGGACAAAAAGTATGTAACTGGTAGCTTCCATTGACCATACAGAGCTCTTACTAAAAACACGAGAGCATACTTTGCTATCTTGTCATTTCGGCGATTCCCACCTAAATCTTCAAACCCTTCGATGACATCGAATTTTTTTGAATAATCTAAATTGGCCATAATTGACATCTCATCGAAACAAATAACACATGCTCTTTCTTTAATTGTTGCATTTTCAAATCGTTTTTCAATTCTCTTAAAAATGTCAGAGTTGAGACCAGGCAAACAATCCGATTTTGCCAACCAAGATTTAATGGTTGAAGGCGCTGCCAGCACTACACCTTGTCTTCTTAAAAATTTATAAGTGGCTGGAGATTTATAAAAAAGGGACAAGCACAAGTTTTTTTCCTCCTTTGTCCATTTTTTTCTGTCGTTTTCTTTTCGAATCTGCATCAGAGCTAATGTTTTTGCAAATTCAGATCTATAATTTTCAAGTTTTGGTTCTTTTGTGTTTTTCCTATTAACTAGCCTATCAATTTTTGACCTTTGGGCCTTGTTCCTTTTCAGAAGTAGTGTAGCCGATCTTTTTAAGGATTTCGTTTTTGGTGTGTCATTAATGTTTGCTTCAAAAAGACATTTTCGAGAGTATCTCTGCTTGGGCCCTTCAAACATGCACTTCCTGGACAAGCGGGTTGTTGGTGTGTCAACAATTACATCCATGGCCATGGACACCTGTGAGGATGATGTTGAGCTTGAAGCTTCTGGCTCAGGAGTTCTTGAAGTCTTCTTGGTGTAAAATTTTGCGGGCATTGTTAATTTTAACTCTTCTGGTGAAGATTTATCATCTAAAAAGAAAAATCTTAAATGTACACATGGATAAACATAAAATATTAACAAATCTCATTCTATGAAACCAAAACTTGATTATATTTTTTAATCTACAAAACCAACCTATCAATAGAACCTTTTTAAGATTGCATGGTTTCAGAACTTACTTTATTTCTTTTCTAAATAATAATTTACAGAATGTATGATAATTTAATGTCAGTTTGGTCTTTTCTACTCTAGAGAACAAGCGCTATGCTTGGCCTACAGCTAATAAGGCTACTTATATCCTATAAAATGGTTGCAGAGCCACATAAAGACGCTGATTATAAATAAACATACCATCGTTCACTGCGGCAGGACTTTCTACAGACACATTTTTACTTGTTGTTTCCTCTCCATCAGTTACATTTTGAAAGTGAATGGGTACTGCAGGCCCAATCAACCTGCTTCTAAACATTCCTTTGTGAATGCTTGCTGGTAGAAAATGAGCAGCACATATGTATCGATGACCCAGTTCTTCGGTACTTAGGGAATCCAGATAAATATTTCCTACAACCAAAATAAAACAGTCAAATATACGATATATAACCACAAAACAAGAATCATTAAAACTAATTATATGTTTTATGAGATATAAACATCTTTAAACTGAAAACTAGCTGTCTTTTTTGAATTTGTGTAACCATGAATTTGAAGGTCCATCACATAAGTAGGTATATAAGCCTTTTGAATAATTAATTACATAACTTTATGCATAGGTACCTGAGTTTCGTATCCAGAGAACCAGGCGACCTGGATCATTTACGGGAAACCGAAACATTGAAATGTCACTGCTTTTATTGGCACAATTGTGATAAACGCACTTTGTATACATTATTATCAAGTTTTATCTACTTTTAGCCAAATGATAAGTCCGAAACGTAGGCAGCTAAAATCCAAAAATCAAGCACAGGTCACATAGAGGCATTATCGAAGTCCGAAGGCAAAACCAGGTCACAGTGAGTAGTAGATGATCAAGTCCGATAGGTAAGCAATGTAGGTAGGTTTTAGAAACGACAAAATCCATCCAAAGGCAATCAAAAAACATCCACAACGCGTACGAATGAATTCGAAAGAAAATACAATAACTTGGAAGTCAAGGTCAACCAAGCAGTGCTGCCAACTAGACCAAGACGAAATATGCTCAAGGGCTATTTAATAATGCCAAAAATATGATACCTTTCAAATTTTATAATATAAATATATATATTCTATATAATAATTCGGTATTTTTGACATATTAATAAGTCACGTTCTAAAAAATGTCCATCCAAATCCATCTAATCAACCAAGAAACGTGCTAGATCAAGTGTTGAAAATTGTTTCGAGCTTTATGTATAATGTGTGTGCTTTATGAATAACATGAATAAAATTTATTATAAAAAGACAAAACGTTATTCGTAAAAAAATATTATATATTAACCCAAAATTAGGGGGATTTTTATTGTATGGCAATACTGATGCGAGGTACGTGAGAGAACGTAAATAATATTTTTACTAAAACCAGTGCAGAACACAGCAGATCGGCAACGTCGCATCGCGGCGTCGCGCTTCGCGTCGTCGATGTTCAGCCGGGAAAAATGCTATCTGGCAACGTATCAATCATGTAGCAATCGACATTAGCACCATCTATAAAATTGAGTTAGATGGAAGTATATCATTGACATAGACTCTTGAAAAGCTGCAAAGACCATCTAATAGGTGGCGCTGTTGCGGTAAAATAAACGGGCAGATTGAATAATTTTAACGAATTGCTACACGTAGCGCCATCTCGCGCCCTACCAGATAACTAGTAATCGATTCTCGGTCGGATGAATGGACCTTGGATGTCTATTTATTTTATTCGTCCATGCATGTACATATCAGTTTTTTCTGACTTTGCGCATTTGGTTGACATATTGACAGGAAAGGCGACAGTAATATTTAAAAGTAGGTCAAATTAGATACAGTTCTGCAAATGTTTTTGCATACACTCCGATGATAAAGCAACTTGACTGGTCTAATCATTGATAAATAGACTAATTTATTTTTTGAATACAAATAGTAGATAGCTGCTTGGGAAAGTATTGACCTACGTATATTTAGCTATAATTTATATCAAATTTAGGTTTATATCTAGTCAATCAGTACCCATAACATAAGCTCTGCTTAGCTTGGGGCTAAATGATGCTGTGAGGATTATCCAGCATTATTTATTTATTTATCTTCATTCGCCTCGCTTGCATATTTGAATTCATTCAAGAATCACATCAAGTGATTCTTGAACGAATTCAAACGTTTGATGAACTCTAATCTAAGATTTATTGTAAATAAAATAATGTCTTAGATTAGAATTCAACAAATGTTAAACTGTTTAACGTTTGATGTACTCGGCCCTTGGTTGACAATAAGCATCGGAAATATTCCATGCATTGGAATTCGGAGTGGGCGCCCGGTCGGCGGCGTATTAAGGTTTTACATCGCGAGCCTTTCTTAAAAATGTACCTAATTGCACTGGTAATAAATGACAAATTATATTTTTATAAAACATAATTGAACCTTAATATTTTAAAAGGTCGACGCACAATAATTTATTTACAAATCATATAAAAAAAACATATAAGTAATGTTAAACCAATCATCGCCCAACTTATTATGAAAAATGCGAACTTTAGTCTTCGATAGTGTATTTTGCTTTATTTTTATAAGTAATAAATGTGTTGATCTTCTTCTACACATGAAGAAGATCAAGAGACATTTATTATTATATTACATACAACAACACATTTTGGCCCACTGCTGGACGCAAGCCTCCCCCTGATAAGTGCCTTATTAGCTTTTATCTCAAGAGGGGGAAATGTTCATAATCCCTACGCGCTACGGTAGGCAAACGGGTTGGGGATCGCAGTTCGGTAGTAAATAAAATGCCTTGGGACAAATGTCTGTACGATCTACAAATATTTGTTCCAGGTGTTTTGGGTATTTTCTATGTATAATATTTTTTTTTATCTGTATACCTACTGTCAATTAGGTATATTAAGTATGTCAATCGTCTAGTACCCGTAACACAAACTCTGCTTAGATGTCTAGATGATAATGTGTGGATTGTGCAGCATTATTTATTTATATATAATTTACATATAAATTTTGCATTTAGTTAGATGTGTTGTTTAGGTAAGGTACACTGTATTATCCCGTTTTTACTTATACAGAGCGCTTATTGATAGACTAAACAAGATCGTCGAGTAGATAATTCAACATTATATCGAATTGTAGTGTGGTTAGATACTATGTCATATCAGTGCACCTGCACTTTTTTGGCTCCAGACATATCGTCATCACATACACATATATACTGTCCACGTGGGGCATCAACCATCAGCCCAGCGTGGTAGTTATGGCTAAACCTCCCCTGTGGGGGAGACTCACAAGGGGGTTTTAGTCTAAAGGCGGTACCCCGGCGCACATTAGCGCCACCACCTATTTTATTACCTATTATAGAACAAAGAAAATTTCACAAAAGTTATAGCGAAGAAAGAGATGCGAAAATAGTGTTTGTTTATGGCAACCAACCTACTGACTACAAAAAAAACGATTACTGAAGCAAAAAAGTAGCTTAAGTTTTATTTCGGGCCTGCAACTACCTCTATGTAAAATTTCAGCCGGATCCGTTCAAAAGTTTTTGCGTGAAAGAGTAACAAACATCCATCCAACCAAACTTTCGCATTCATAATATTAGTGTGATGTCCCTTATCAAACGTCTCTACGAGTAGAACAAGCGTCAAATAGACCACAATTACGATAAGCCTTGAACGCAATGAAGTTAGCTATAAACAATAAATATTACCATTGAGTTAAGGCCAAGGTTACAGTAGGTACAGTTGTCTAACAGGTCCATTCAATGTTTCATTCAATATCGACAAATAATGAATAATTGTTTGATAAAATGTAAAGCACCAACGGAATCTTAATTATCTAAGTTCTAGTAGTTCTATATAAATACATATGCGGTTCTTTTTAGTTGATTTTCCTGGAACTAGTCTTTATAAAAGCTACAGATGATGATTGTTTGTTAAAGGCAATTTTGTCTAGTTGGACACTTGTTTACCAGTGCCAAGTAATGGAAAATAATTGTAAAATAAATGCGTGGCCAGGCCTTTGCCCAGCAGTGGGATTATTCAGTCAAAAATAAAAAAAACGCGTTATCAAATTATGAAGATTGGTTGATATTTTCATCGGAGCCTGGTTCGTTATCTAGCAGGGTTGTACCACGTGCAGGTTAGGTTGGCTTGGGAGACGAGATGTTGACCTCCCCCTTAAACCAAAAAAAAGGTATCGCACATCTATGTAACCTCCTATACATATAGGTTACATACGTACAAAATCGTTCCGTACGTAATGTTATGTGTTCTTCACGTTTATGGAAAGTGTGATCGACCTACAATCAAGAGCGATAAGACTCTGACGTCACAGCAAAGAATAAGTAGAGTGCGTCAGAACAGAAGCTCTGCTGGTAATTAATTACAGCTTTCATCGATTGTGGAATTTACCGAACGATGTGACTGAACTTTAGGGTTGCCGAATGAAACCGAACACGGTATTTTGGAATATTTTATTCATTTACGTAATGGTTTTTTTCGCACAAAGCAGTACAACTACCATACCATACCAATTGTTTTTTATATTTTGTTAAAGAAAGAAATACTTACTGAAAATGACCTACACAAGACATTAAAATATTATAAGTCAGCGTACTTAAAGTGTGCTCCGTAGAGCCCTAGGGCTCCGCTAAGCCTCTGTATTGGCTCTGCGACAAACAATAGAGGTTGCTGATGAGATTAAACATTATACTTAGTCAGTATTCATTAATAAAATAAGTCATTATTACATTAATATTTTTTTTGTTATGTCTAAATAAATGTAAATAAGTGATTAAGAAATCACTGAGCAAATGCTTTAACTAAAATAATAAATATCTGATTTGACACCCTATTAAAGTGAAAAACGTTCACCTACATTTTTAACATATTTTTTCTATTTTAAACCACGCCTTCAGTTAGAGCAAACAAAACAAAACATATATTTAAATTGGTTATGCTTTTATGGTTTAGCGAGACTAAAATTAGACGAATAACAATACATTTTTATAAATACATATAATAATTGTGGTATTACGACAAATAAAAATATCGATAGTAAAACATTACTGAACAATCTGAATAAAAATAACCCGTAGAAAGTGAAACCAGACAAATATTTTACTCAGTTATTCGAACATTGATGAATGCAGGAGCCTTGCATGAAATCCAGTTCAGCGACAATATTGGAAGTTTTCCATAGTATCACGTGGAAGAGCGTATTCAGGATCAGCAAATAGGGGGCTTACCCTCAAGAAAAACAAAGAAAAGAAAAAGAAAGTCAGTAAAATGAGGAAGGGTAGCTTACATATCACACTAATATTATAAATGAGAAAGTTTGGATGTATGGATGGATATTTGTAACCTTTTCATGCCAAAACTACTGAACGGAATGGACTTAATTTTTTATACTATAGATCTGATATGGTCCCAAGCCTGGAATAAACCCATCCCATGGGACAGAAATAACCTTAAAACGTTTCCATATAAATAACGTATGCGAAGCCGCGGCCAGAAGCTAGTAACTAGCTAACTTCATCGAGAATTGTAATCGGGTTTGCATTGTTCTTAAAAAAAACTTTTTTCTGGAAAATTGATAGCCTGGTTGATTATTTAAGAAAATATTACTTATGTGAAAATGAACACAAGTTACATGGTAGAGTCGTTTTCTAATGAATGTTCGATTTGTAACTTTGTGCTATTTATAATCACCACTTTGATCATTTGAAATTTGACTACAATTTATTCCACTCCGCAAGACTGCTGTCATTAATGACAAATGCATTACAGATTTAAATAGTAATGAGTTGGGTTTAACTGAACGGAACTGTCTGAAATTCTTGGAAGCAATAATTTTCTCTTGACTGCATTGAATTTTCGCAGGTTTATCTTTTTCGCGTATATTTTGGATGACAAAAAGTCGAGCTTTCCCCAAGTCCTTCTGCCCTTGCTACCCCCCTGGTAAAACTCGCGAATGTAGTTGCATTAAGTTCCCACATAACAGTGAGAGGGCAACGTACTATCGCGGCCTCGAGGCTTGAATCGAGACAAGGCAGGCCAGCATGGAACTTGATCATAGTGCATTTTTAACCGACTTCAAAAAAGCAGGAGGCTCTAATAACGTGATGGTCCTTCAAATTGTATTCCCGAGGGATTGGTATTTGTCCAGCAAAACTTAAAAACAGTTTTAATATTAATGTTTTTTTTTTCTATCACTCATCCCCAACATCCTGTACTGCTGGACGCTTTTATCTCGTGGATGGTAATGCCCATAATCCTCACGCTGGGCATGCGAGTCGATGATCGCAGTTCAGTGGTTATTTGTTATGCAGGAGCCGCTGCTGCCCGCCCTTGGTGGAAATCCCTTATATATACGTAGGTATATTCCTTAGTCGCCTTTTGCGACACTGCACCCGTGCGAGGAATTGGGGTGGTTAAATTTTTTTAATTCTGGTCTGCAAGCTCGCAAATATGAAAGCAAAGTAAATAGTAATCATGAATTTTACGGTGTAACTACTTATTGATTTGTGTAATAGCTCACTACCATTAATTTATTTTTCAACAAGACGTATCTGTTATTTATCGTTTTCATTCATCAAACTAGAGTCGAATAAAATTGCAACACAAATAAATATAAGTCTTGCTATTAAAATATTTTTATTAATTCACACAATCTCACGAGATGGAAATTGACTAAGTGATTTGATACACTTTGACTGCTGAAAACGCACGGTATGAGTTTTCTACAAGTGACTAATATGCGTAAATCCACACTAGCGCAGCGGCTGAGAAAATACAGATCTTTGTGACTCAGCAGAGCTGTAATATTTTTCGAACGAAACGCATGTGCGGCGCAACACAACCGCTGTGTAGAGCGGCAGCACGAATTTTTTAGGTAAAAAAAAAGATCGCAGTTGTCGAAAAAAAACCGCAGTCAAAGTGAAAAAAATAATATAAATCAAATCATGGTAAATATCCCGTTTTACGAATTCATTTTCACCTTTGCGAAAATGTCCAGTATTTATTTTCCTTTATGTCAAACTTTTCAAAATAAAAGGTTTTAATTTTTTTTCAATAGCGCCGTAAAATATGTAAATCCTCTCAAAAATTACGAAGATATTATAATCTTAGGTAGTTCTTGTCATAAAATTTTCCACATTTATTCCAGACTAGTTTCTGCAAACGTTTAATTACTATCTCATGGTAACTGATGTATGGGATAAAAAGATCTATGTTTTATTCTTGGCCTACTCGTATTTAGCCTGATCCGTTCAGGTGTTTTGGCGTGAAGAAGTAACAAACATCCATTCATCCATCTAAACATCCGAACTTTCGCACTAACGATATACTCGTACGAGTATTACGACATACGAGTGTGATGTTTACTTTCGTTGTAGGTATCTTTGTGTCTCACATTCAGTTGACCTTTATGTCTATAGACGACTGTGGTGCGATAATTCGTTGATAAAAATAAATTAAAACGCCTGTCTGACTATTTAATGCAACAGAATAATAAAATTGGTTTTATAGAATGGATGTTAGAAAAATGAGATTTTTATCACAAGGTGACTAATTTTTAGAACTTTAAAAAATGTTGTCGGAAAAAAACCGAAAAATCTTATATAAAGCTTATAATAAATGTCGGAATATGCACTAGAAGTCCACCTACACCGACTTTTCGAAACGCTAAAACAGTTGAACTGGTGCCAACATAATAAAAAAATATAAGAAAAGATTAAACGAGCTATGCCATTAGAGATTGCGTAATTTTTTCATTGTTGTCAACTTTCAGTTTGTTTATATTTACCTACAAACACTGAAATAGTTCTCATAACATTTTCACACTTTTGTTGAGTCTTTAAAACAAAGGGTTATTGTTTCAGAGCTCGTAAAAGATCCTTTCTATAATCAGTAACAATCTCTCAGCCTACTGAAAGTTTAAAGGAAAAAAGCTAGATACCTACGCATCTAGCTTTTTCCTGTTTAATTTTACTCAAATAAGTTTTGGTACGTAACTTACTAAAACAATTAAGTTTTAGTACGTAACGTACAAAAACAATTAAGTTTTAGTATGTAACGTACGAAAATTTATTCGAGTAAAATTAAACATCTAAATAGGTGTCTAAAAATAAATCTATAGCTTAATTAGTAACAGAGCAGTTTTTGGTTGGTAAGGACTGCTTCGGCGGTAAAAGCCTCCTCTAAGCTTTTCCATGCCTTAAACTTAACTAGTAAGAAAAAAAACTAATTTATTTTAATAGTTTTTGCATGTATAAGAAGTTAGCGCGATGTATTGAAAATTATTCTTAATTTAAAAGTCAACAAACCCATTATGTCATTGACTTGTCTAAGTGCTTATTTTTGTAAGCCTAAATTACTATTTTTTTTAAATCTGATATTAGAAGCAAAGCTCCTGAGAAGTTTCATTTGGTACCCTAACTAAGCACACACTTAATTAAGCTTTCATACGTGTATTCTTACAGTATTGTTTTGAAATTTCAAAGATTTTTAATAAAATAGTAGCAATAATTGTTCAAACAATTATGTTAAAATTAAATTATACATTTTAACATAATTGTTTGAACAATTTTCGTGACAAATCGCTAATTTTGCTGAAAAAAGAAGCAATAAACATCTGTGAAATATTATGTAATGTTAAATAATGCTTGATTGCGTATACGAATAGGTAGAAAAAAACTTTTTTTTAATGAAAAACAATCGAATTGAAAAAAACAGTCACCAGTTGATCTCTTCGAAGTCCCTTTTCAGCTTAACACTTTGACTGCGGACTTTTTTCGACGACTGCGATCTTTTTTTTAACCTAAGCCATTCGTGCTGCCGCTCTACACAGCGGTTGTGTTGCGCCGCACATGCGTTCCGTTCGAAAAACATTACAGCTGTGCTGAGTCACACAGATCTGTATTTTGTCAGCCGCTGCGCTAGTATGGATTTACGCATATTAGTAACTTGTAGAAAACACATACGGTGTGATTTGAGCACTCGAAGTGCTAATACACATGCTACGCGGAACTTTGTATATAAAACAGGGACGAAGAGTGGGTATTAAAAATGAGAGTGATATTTTACCCACACTAAGAAGTCGTGGAATCTCTGTAAACAGTATTTCCTTAAGGTATGTATACCATCATGATTTGCAATGCAAAACACAGGGTCAAGCGTGCAGGCTACATTAAAATTAACATACATTTAATTTGGAGTTAAATAATATGTAAATAATCAAGGAAATTTAAATGACATGGCTTTTAATAAACCCTTAGGTACTCAAGCCACGTTATTTTAATTTCCAATCTAATGTTTAATTCTTCTTTCATTTCCAATCAGACAATTAGCAGCTTCTTTGGTTAATTTAGAATGTATGAAAACAAAAGTAAAAAACTAGATTATGATGTAGGTTCTTAAATGTAAGTAGGTAATTAATTGTAAAAAAACACCATAACTACTTCGCTTTTTCGACAATGAAGCTTGGTTGGCTTGGCTATTCAAGAGTTAAAAGAGCAAGGAGTATACAATACAATAAATAAATAATGCTGGACAATCCATAGAGTATCATCTAGCCCCAAGCTAAGCAGAACTTGTGTTTTGGGTACTAGATATATTATATGATTCTTTCTCTCTCGAAATTTTGTGTTATTTTTGTTTTTATATTATAGGTAACTTCCAAAATTATGCGAGACTTGGTAGATATAGACGCAATTAGTTATGGTCACTGAATTCTTCTATAGTAAGCTTGTTCGAGTTTTTGCCAACTGAATTACGATAACCTTCAACTTTTATAAAATTAAAAACAAGCTGTCAAAGTCTCAACCGTTTTCACTATCAAATGCAAACATTAATATAAAGGGGTGTAAGGGGGACTCCAACATCTCGTCTCCCAAGCCAAGCTAACCTGCACGTGGTACACCCGCTAGATAACGAAATAGGCTCTGACGAAAATATCTAACAATCTTCATAATTTAATAACTCATTGATTTCACAATTATTTTCCATTACTTGACACTGGCAGAAAAGTTTCCAACTAGCCAGAGTTGCCATTAACAAAGAATCATCATCATCATCTTTCATATAAAAAAACTTGCACTAAACACTATGCCCGTGAAAAACAATGAAACCAAACGTAAATAAAACGTATACGATAGGATATATAAATATATAAAAAGAGTGTATTCTGTCGAAGACGATTTAAACAGGTGTTTTGCCGATTAATAACTCTAAAGAGTGAACAGCAACGTTACCCTATCAGTATAATAAGGTCCACGATTTTGTTTTCTGTTTGGTTAAACGAAAGCTTAGATTTTTACATAGTATGTATATAAATAATAGTTTGTCACAATAACTCAATATACATGAAACTCCTAATAATTCCGATATCTAATGGTTCTGTCAGAAAACCAGCGTTGCTCTACTTCTTGTGGAGATGTAGAGCAACATTATGCTGAGACAGGACCAATTGGTTCGCTTTTTAGAGTCGCTTGTTCTTTATAGTTAAGTAGTTAATTTTTTTTTTATCACTTATTATTTTATAAGAACTATGTAGTAACAAGTTGTACCTACAGTGAATCAATAAATATATTTTCTTTTCTTTTCGTTTCATTATATCTATCAACTAACCCCCTCATACTAAGATTGGGATGTTTTATTTAGATTGTGTCCAATCTCTTAAAACACCATCGGAACAGTAAAAATTGACAACATAAAACAATAGGCTTTTTGTTCCAATAAATTGAATTGCAAATCTAAGCGTTTGTTTGCTACATCAATTATTTAGCGCATTAAAGGCAAAAAACCATCGTCAACTCTTAAATTATTGTCTCGGTCACGCCACTACTGTGGACAATGAATGAACGAAGGCTTTATCTATTAAATTATCTTTATTAATAATTCTCTGGTATTTATTTACTGCGTGATTTTATTTCGAAGAGAAGTGATGTTTCGTGTGGAAGATTTAATGAGTTAATATTTTATTAAAATCGGTTCATAATTGACGGGGAAATTGACGAACATATGTACATTAAAAACGTACATACAGCCAATAGTAATATATAATCCTTCTTTTTTCCAATACGGTTAAAAATTAGATGGTGGTCAAACAGTGTACCATCAGCAAACAAACATAGAATTATGCAGCAAAATATTGTTTACATCTTTGTCCTTTTTATGCATATGCTACGTCGATTATACTTTATGTCTGCGACGCGACGTAGTGAAAATAAGTCGTAGTCAAACGCTACGACTTAGCGAAAAGACTTCGGGGCGTGGCGATGCAAAAATACTACGGCTACGCTATACAAACCAAAAAGAGGGTATTCCAAAACGCTTCGTTTGCCAGAGATAAAAAACACCGAGACTGCTACTTCTTCCTAAATGGTTCCCTAGTCCAGCCAACCCAAGGCCCAAATACCTCCGAAGCAATTATACCGCCACAAAACACCGACCCATGCGTATCTATATTTATTTTATAATTACACAGAAACTTTTTAGTTACAGAGACAAAAACACATAATTACAAATACATGTATTTTTATATACCTATAGTTGATTCTTATTACACTGCACAGTCATTCATTCGATTGTATCCAAAATATTATGCAACCACACATCATTATCATGTCAGTGTATCGTTCTTCTGGTCGCCTCAAAGGGTAATACTGAAAATCAGTGTTTTGCTCTTAGAGCAAAGCTTTTCGCTGAGCTATTACCTTTTTGACAGGCTGCAGCACGCACACAATTTTTTAAATCTCCACTTTTAATTGTTTTATACTATTACTTATTGTTTACTATTACTTTTACTATTGTTACCTTATATCATGTGCTGCAGTGTCGAATAAATGCTTATCTATCTATCTATCTAACCGCCAATTGTATCTAGTTTTTTTAAGTTTTTATTTTACATTGTCATTTTATACTTAGTGTGCAATAAAGACTTATCTATCTATCTATCTACATACAACAATACAATGCAACGAACCCTTAGTACGTATAACTAAGTGCTATAAAATGGTATTAAAAACACATATTGTTACCCTCTCAATTTAAATAAATAAAATTGTAATGTTCACCATGCGGCTTTGTGCTGTCCTAGCTTAAAAGAAATCTATCTATTTCTAGATAAAAATACCTAACTTAGAGCAAAATTTCAGCACGAACCAAGTAAAATTGTCCCCAACGTCTTTACAATCTTTGTCCTTTGCAATAACAAATACCTAGGATACATTTTCCCTATTAACAATGGCTGTATCGTTTTCACTTTGAGCTCAGGACTTAAGGCCTGTTATGTAAATAAGTGTTTGTTAGGTCACATGATGTGCTTAGGTAAATAGGATAGGACCACACATCGCTACTGCCTCTACCTACGCTGCAGCCAAGGCACGTTTAGGAATTACAAATACATGCATAGTACTAGATAACGGGACTTTCTGTGCGTCTGCAAGTCCTAGCCTAGATCATTGTTTGAAGAACAAACCGTTAGGTCTTGAAGATTCATAGATATGTAGGCTTTGCTAATAAAACCTAGGATTTGTTCGGTGTTAGAACCAATTTGTTATGTAGTAGTTTGTTTGTTAAAATACGGGACTGATGACTGACAGTTATTACAATGACTCAAAGTTCCTTAAACAATCAAGAATTTAACAAAAGTATTAGACGCGTGGCTCTGCACGTTTTTTTTTAAATAAAATGTAGCCTTGGTATAAGTTATACCAGATCTAGGACTACTTCGATCAAGAAACAAAGAAACAAACAATCTTCGCATTAGTGTGTGTGTATTATGCGATGTTGTTATATGAAGTTTGTAGATAGATTCGACTCAGGACCGCTATTTGTGGCGTCGTCGGCTTCGGTTGGAGTAGACCTATATCAAGCATTAGACGTTTATAAGCAGATGTGATGATGATAATTATGTGAAGTTTGAATGAATTTAAAACCGAATGTGCAGTTAGTTTTGTCGTATTTATCAAGGATAGTAAGTAGATAAACCAGTTCGTGCTGTTAAGGAAATGAAGCCATTACTTCCACTTTTTTATAAAGCAATATAAATAATTTGCAGGTGATAGGTAGCTACATATATACAAACACTTACAGTGTAAGTTTATGTAGGTATGTAATAAATTTCATTGTAATAGGAAGTCGTCAGACCATGTCATTGTCAAGTGCCATTCCATTCTCATCACCGCAAGTTTTATCACGTTGGTTCCTTTGTGGTTCCTTTCCATCTTACTGGACAATATAATTTAGAAACTCACCTTTAATATAATCTGTATTGTAATGAATGTTACAAACAAAATTGCAAAAGGCAAGCAATTTTACGTCATCGTACGTACCGTACTAAGATGTAATTATTTCAGTATTTCTTATAGTCTTTAAGATGGTAAAATTATTAAATGCACTAGACTAGACATAACGATTAGGATTTATCTGTAATGGTATGGTCGTAAATAAATAATTTAAATTTGAATTTGTAATACATAATATGAAAACGGTTGTGGCCCTGCCAAGTAGAGTAGACGGCCATTTTTCTGGAAGCATCTCAAAGCACTTTTCATCTACGAGTACTTTTCATCACATAAGGTTTTTACAAAAAATTAAAATCAACTTCCTGTATCTAGCTAGAAATTCCTGAGTCAACCATTGCTATTTTCAAGTTTTATGGAATTAAATAAATTAGGTTATTCCTCGAAAATATTTTTTTATTGGACATGCTTTTAGGAAAAGCGAATGAAGATTTCGTCTGAAAGGAAAACTTCCTCCCCCTTCCAATTATTTGGTTAAAAAAATAGTTATTTTAGTAGTATCCACTTGATAAGCACATACTGCCACTGCATTATAAAATCTAAGTAAACTTTCTTTGTCAGCATGGACCTAAATTTTGTCAGCTTATACATGCCGTGCGGCATTCGCCTTGTCGAATGCCGCACGGCACAACATATAAAATGACACAATCAAATAAAATGTACGTGAAGTTTTGAATCCGTTCTTTGCTCGTACCACCCATTAACAGTATCTATCATTTGTTTTAGATTTCAGAATCTCAAGTATCGTTGGTGAACTCTCTGCTCGCCGGCTTCTACCTACTCGCCGGACCTTTCGTATCGGCCCTAGCTAACAAGTAAGTCCCAGCCAGCTAATGAATTTCTCAATGAATGGAGCAATGTATAGCGTCCGGAAGACCAACGCACGATACATCCTGCCATAGCATCTGCTGAGTTTTGGTCATTTTTGCTACCATAACTGTGCAACATCAATAGATATATTATACACGTGTTCTTTAGTGGAGACACGGTAAACGTAGTGTAGGACGCCCTCCGACCAGGGGGGATGACGACCTGCGAAAGACTGCAAGTAGATGCCGCAGGCGTCAAACTGAAGACAGGGCGCTATGGCGCTCGTTAGGGGAGGCCTATGTCGCCTATGTCAGCCTGCCTAGTCCAGCAGTGGACTAACATAGGCTGATGATGATGATGATCTATAGATTGCTGTGTAACCTGTCTTTTGTCCCTGCTGGTACCGGTTAACTAAATAAACGAATTTTTCCTTATATAACATACTAATAATCCTTATATACTAATAATAAGCTCAAGCGCAGCGTTGTCTGTCAGTCACTGGTCGCTAGCCTGATGCGCGTGATTGGTGGATCAGTTGTGCAACTGCACACCGCGCCTTACAGCCATCTACACAAAAACAAGATGGTGACACCGGTTTTCACTTTTACTACTTTTCTATACTAATTGTTATTTTTTGAGGCAAATAGGGAAATTATGTATAACATAGACACTAGGGGTTTAAGTACCTAATTCGTTATTTCTCTATTTGCATTATTTTATACACACGTACATACATATATCCCTATTTACATAGCTATGTTTAAGAATGTGGTTTCTATTATTATAACCAATGTTTTGTTTCAGGTATGGATTCAGGGTTGTGACCATCATGGGCAGTATTATATCAGCATGCGCCTTCTTTCTGTCCTACTACGCGACCAGCGTCGAATATCTCTACTTTGTCTACGGCATCCTTGGAGGTATGTTAAACTCCTGAAAACTACTAGTTTATGCCCAAGACTTCACTCATGTTACTCCTACTTAGATACAGCTAGGCCAAAATGTTTGGAAAAAAATATTGAGTACCTACCTATTGATGATTTACCTAAATGGTACGTAATTTATTCATTTTACCTTCATTATTTTTCAAAACATTTTGCCAAGTTAAACAGAGGTTTTAGTAGAAATTTATTGATAATAATTTACTAACTAGGTACCAGTAAGACAGTTAGAACAAAATAGGCCCGAAAATAAAAATGAGTCTGTCATAAACATCTAGGTACCTAAATATAGTACCTAACTATTATCTCTACTAATAATATTACAAAGAGGAAAGGTTTGATTTTTCGTTCGTTTGTCTTGTATTGGCTCCAAAACTACTGGACCGAATTGAAAACTTCTTTCACCGTTGGGAAGCTATACTATCCCCGGTAACATAGGCTATATTATACATTTTAGAAATGTGAAATTAAAATTTCACGCGGCTAAAACCGCGGGAAACAGTTAGTTAAACAATTAATAACAACAAACCTTCATAGGTCAAAAGTGTTAATGTCGTCTTTTCTATGTTTTCGTCACAGGAATCGGACTGTGTATGATCTACCTGCCAGCAGTACTGACCGTCGGTTTCTACTTCGAGAAGTGGAGGGCTCTGGCAACCGGCCTGGCGCTCTGTGGATCTGGTGTTGGGACCTTCGCTTTGGGCCCACTGACCACCGTTCTCCTTAATAACCTTGAATGGAGGTACACGATCGTGGTTCATGGAGGTTTGTACTTGCCTTACTTCTTATAGGACTTTTTCTTGTATATTTATAAGTTATTATGTATTTCAAAGTTGAAAATACGGACAGCAAAACGTATTTCTTTTATTATATTAATCTGCATTTCCGGTGGTTTGAAAACCGTGTTTCTTTTCTTTACAGGTATGTTCCTTCTCTGCATCATTTTCGGCAGCATGTTCCGTCCTCTGAAACCCGTGCGAGTTACACTGGACGACAACTCGGAAACTGACACCGCGCGCCGCCACGAGGAAGCTGTCGAGAAACTTAACTCCATGATCAAACTTCACAACAAACTAGACTCCGGTATCTCGATGCCCCCTGAAATGCGCTTCAGTAACAAAGCCAGCCCGCACACCTGGATGGGCGTAGCTAACAACACCCGCTATCCAACCGCTGAAGAAGTGTTCCGCGGAAGCAATTCGCATCTCAGCAACAACATGGGCAGACGCGCATCCGCTAACGCCGCAGCGCTGAAGAACACGCTCGGCAACAAACCTCTGTTCATCGACGCAGTCGCGGAGAAAGACGAGCAGGAAGACTCCAACAGCAACATCGACAACACCGAGCCTCTGATCACGGCTCCGACTCAGGTTAAGATCATAGCAACACAAAACCATCACAATTACCGCCGCTCTCACGCTGATTTAGTGGCGAGGCCCATGTACAGAGATGATATCTTTTTCGGGGCTAGTTTGACGAGACTTCCCCAGTACACATCTCGGACTTCCCTCGGCTACCACGCGTTCGTAACCCACGTACCGACCAAAGAAGACGTGCAAGAAGAACGACCTGGAAAATGTAAAATGTGCCCGGAAGCCGTCAAGAGAACGCTGGCAACCATGTTGGATTTCAGCCTGTTTAGATCACCAACGTTCGTTATCCTGGCTCTTAGTGGAATGTTCACTATGTTGGGATTCTTTGTTCCGTACCTGTACTGCAAAGAAAGGGGTTTGAAGAATGGGATGACACAGACAGGCGCTGAGTGGTTGGTACCCACGATTGGGCTGGCCAATATCATTGGCCGTGTGATGTGTGGGATGGCGTCATCGGTGCCGAAGATATCTCCCCTATGGGTAAACAACCTGGCGATCACTGCTGGTGGAATCGCAACAATGGCGAGTGGTCTTACGTATGACCCGATCTACCAGTACGCATACTGCTGCGTTTTCGGATTTGCTGTTGGTGAGTACCATTATTGTTTAGTTACTGTTCATTTGGAAATTGTATCGATTACTATTAAATATTTAATTGGTATCTGCAACCTATAGGTATGCCCAAATGTTTCAATCCGTGTACTAATGATTCCCTTAACTTAATATTTAAATTATTTATAATTGTTTTGTTACACATACACAAATAGGTGCACAAGATAGGGTTTTCAATAAGTTAATTTTTGCAGCTTGCTTCGCATCCCTACGTTCGATCCTGGTGGTAGAATTCCTGGGCCTAGAGCAGCTGACCAACTGTTTCGGATTGTTTCTTCTCTTCCAAGGACTAGGCGCATTGCTGGGAGCTCCCATCGCTGGTAAGATATACATATATATGTACCTACATTATTTGTTTTCCTTAAAAATTCATTTCGTCATAGTTTAACTTTTCAAATAGCCACAAAATGTTTAAAAGATCTAGAATCAAATAAGAAGTTAGATCCTAGATTAAAATGTTTTTCTTCAAATATATTCCTATTATTTCTAAAATAACGCATCCAGCAGTAGAACCATTAGTTGTCTCGCGCTCCACATCTTTCAAGATAAATAATATCGTCTCATCTAATTCGTTGTCGTTAGCAGTGGACAATAGAATAAAATTAAACTGCATTGCCTAACCGTTGGCGCCGTCTATTTCTACTGCGACTAGATGTCGGCTCGGTGCCAAATTCCTACCTTCGAGCCCACATTACAATGACCTAGGCTAACATAGATAACTGTCATATGCGCTATTTATAGTGCAATTTGCGTGCATAGTGCGTGCAGGCAGAAATTAATTAAAGAATCGTACGTAGGTACAATGAATACTGTTATTGATAGGTATCCGAGTGTGTTTTTCTCCACTGCTGGACATAATCTGCCTAAGAGCGTTTTATCATGTACCTATGTTAACATTTGTCTATTTCTGGACCAATTGATAGGTTGATATTTTTATAATCATTTGGAATAATTTGTTGTGTTATCTTGCCAAGGTGTGATTTTCTATAGTTTTTCTACTCGTTTTTTAAACTGTACCTTATCCTTTTTTTGCAGGCTTGCTGTACGATTACACACAAAGCTACGACATTTCATTCATCGTGTCAGGAGCTTTCCTTCTGATCTCAGCCCTGATGTGCTATCCAGTCGATAAAATCAGCAGGTGGGAGAAGGCAAGAGCTAAACTCAGCGGAACACCACAAGTTTGAATCATTAATTCGAAATTATAGGGGACTGCCTCAGGGAACTAACCTTGGTCCGAAAACTTTCTAGTTTTACACGAACCAAATTTACCTACCCCATGAAGGGTAAATAGTGACTCCCGTTTTCAATTCCCCTATTCATGAATGACTGCATGAATCATCACAATGAATTTATTCGTCCATGAATATGGAGATTGTATTGAGATTTTATATCCATAGACATTTGGAATGTTTTAAATGATAAGTTTTGTACTGTACAAAGATATTGATTTTTATTAAAGGTATGCGTGTTATTAGTAACATTCCCAATTAGCCCTTTTGACAAAGCTGCAAGGGACGTTTGTTTCGTTTTGCAATTTTTGTTTGAAGTCAGTTGAATGCATTTAATTTAGTTTTAGGCGGTTAAGTACAAAGATTCTAAATCAGTTGCAGTTTTGTTGAAGAAGTCAAAATGGAGAGATCTAAAGCCAAAATGTACTTTAATCGTAAGTAGTTTAAGTAGTATATTATCGTGTGTGCCTAACTTAACTTTACACGGTGTCCTACAATATTGGTTTTCATCGCCCTTAGGTAATTCTAATAATTAAAATTGGCCCTTACGTCATTATTGATTTTATTTACATTAAAAATTGCCAATAATAATAATTCTATATCTCTCTCATTGTTCTGTTCAGGGACACCGTGGATAATACTTAAAATCGGTGCATAATATAAGACTTAACTTTAGGTATATTTTAAACATTATTTAGCTTTAAGATAAAGAGTGTGGAATGAGTGAATTTTATGGTACTTTAAGCAATGATGACGTGCCTTATAGTAAAGTGATACTTAGGTTAAGAGTTGTGATCTTGATTTTTTGTTCAAGAATACCAAATTTGGCGAGCGTGGAATTAAAAATTGTCTTACCTTTAAAACATAAGATACTTGGCTGTTTGTTACTTAAAATAAAATTAAGGGGACGGAACTTTCAAACAACTTACTGGAAAACTATAAAGTCTAAATGTCCAGGTCCTAGAAATCCTTGTCACTATTCAAATTTTTGAGTTCTTAAAATTTTATTTTGTAACGAAGAATATTTTTCGTAACCATACTTACCTACGTGATATCTTTGTAAAGTTATTAGAATTTGACAAAACCCTTTCACAGCCCTTACGAAAATTGTTACATAATGTAAGGTAACAGTTTAAACCTACTGAAATGTTGACCCATTGTTGTTGCGAAAATGTTAACAAAACAAAAGAATTCTGGATATTTGTTGCAATGCAACAATCAATGCAGCCTTGTTTTAATGACAGTTTGGAAATATATTATTTTTGTTGATTACATTTACTTGTTTTATTTTATGTTTTATAAGGTAGTACCATAGGTAGTACCTACCTATTAATCATAGCTCTTGAGAATTAGCAAACTGAAGTGGCAGTGGGCCGGCCATATCTCGCGAAGAACCGACTATTGGTGGGGTAAACGTGTTCTAGAGTGGAGACCCCGACTCGGCAAACGTAGTGTAGGACGACCTCCAGCCAGGTGAGATGACAACCTGCGAAGGACTGCAGGCAGATGCTGGATGCGGCAAGCTGAAGACAGAGCGCTATGGCGCTCATTGAGGGAGGCCTATGTCCTGTCCAGCAGTGCACTGCTATAGGCTGATGATGATGACCTATTTGTAATATATAATTATGTAGGTACAGGGGGCCTATTTTAATTCTCCAACACAATTTCGTGTACCGTATAAATTGGTGTAGTCTAACTAACTAATACAATAGAACAAAATTTGCGTTTAAATATAGGCTTATTTAGATGTTTTTAAGTATATTAACAGATGTCAGACAACTCACGGGACACTCCAGATTTAAGCACGTCTCAAATAACGAACCGACGACGCGGATGTGTGATCAGTGGCACGAATTCTTGACATATTTTCACTGTATGACAAAAATCACGATTTGAGACGAGCTCTTGTTTCAGTTGCGTTGGAGTATTCAATTCAAATGATTTATTTATGAGTTTACAGATCGTACACAAGTAAACACACATTGTAAAAATATTCATTCATATCTGTACTGGGTGGCAGCGGTTTGGATAGCGGTACGCAGAGCTAGAGTACCAATTTTCATTTAAAAAATCGCAGTGAAACAATCGATAGCGTATTTTAGAAAATATAAATAGGAAGTGGTTCAGAACCACTTCCTAGATTATTATGCTGAGTAAGTACTACATGTACTTACGTTATACATGGGCTTACTTAAAAGACCTTCAAGCGGCCTATTACTCCGGAAGTCAGGAGTAGGGCAAAACCGGCTGTAATGATGATGTAGTTCCTACATTCGTTTCGACATCCAACAAGAAACTTTGAAAATATTTTTTGTTACTAGGTAATGCAATATCCTACTTGAAGGTCAGGTTTCATAAGCATTTTCAGGAACGGTGCCACTGGACAAACTAATTCTAATATAAGCGACTGGTAGCGCCATCTATCAACGAGTAGAATTTTTTTAGACTCGAGTTTATAAATATAACATTATAGATGGCGCTTCATCGGGATAAAAATAGAGATCTATGACCAAGTAGACCGTTAACTTATTTCAATATCAATAAAACCACAGATGGCGTTATAGTCTACCGCGCTCTCTTTAGTTCTGCGAATTAAGTCAATAGTCATTATTTACATTGTGTCATACTGTGTGACGCCTACTTTGGCTTCGTGACTGGTATTCTGACTCGGAATTATAAAGTTTTACAAGAAGCTTGATGTTTGTATGATATGCCTACGTTGGCTCTTATGAGTGACTGATACTCAGAATTACAAAATTTACGAAAAAGCTTGTTTAGTACTTACAAATAAAATAAATTTTGGCGGAATAGATATTATATTCGCATTTTATTTACAAAAGATAAGCCTATGAGTTAGAGTTGGGTCCACGACGACGGCCGAAGGTCTGAACTACGTTCACGAACCTGAAACAAAACCATTTCATGTTATTACCATTAAAGAAAACATTGCAACATATTCTTAAAAAGGAGCTTTTAGAAAAATTGTAAAATTTACTTGTATTCAACTATTGCTGTATATTTTGTATGAAATAATAATGGTGCCTTTCAGCTTTTGATGTTCAATGGATGATTCAGTAAATGGTTATAGACAGGAAATCCAATACAGCAAATGCGGTAACTAGTAACATAGGATCCACGGGATATTAGATTTGATCAGGACTGAGAAAAATATGGAAAATGTAAATGTATGCAGATGTCCTTAGATCATGTGATTTTGACTCGCTATAGGTCCTTTCCTTTGGTTCAAAGCCTATACACAAATTGGCTGATGTTCTAAAAAGTTTAGTTTTTTAAATATATATTTATAAGCAGCAGATTATTGTTGATGGTTAAGTCAGATAAAAGAGTTCAATTTTAGAATTTATTTATATCATTAAGTATGCGATAAATAATGGGTATTATAAACTAAATTGAGAAAATTACCTCCTGTTGTACTGGATCCTCCTCTTGGCACGGCCGGTCTTCTTCTTCTTCTTTTGCTGTTTTTCAACCTTAGGGGTCTGTCCCTTGACCTTACCTGAAATAATGTAAAATAAGGTCTTAATTTTTATCACACCTGAGTGAAATCCCCTGTTAAATTTATTTTAATCATTAAAATTCAGCTAGATGCTCATAATTTAGCATGTAAAGTTGAAGGTTTTTACAATTAGATGATGTATTATAAAACTATTGTTACGTTTAAAATGCAAGTTTGGGATCTTCAAATTATTTCATAACATTTTAGGATATTTGTATATTCAGAAAATCAATTTGTTCTAACAAAACTATGCCAAAAGCATATATTTTGATAAAAGTTGAATATTGCGAAGGGCAATAATGCTGAATGTGCCTTCTCCAAACAAAAGGGGATTTAGCCATAGTCACCATACTTGGCTTGACACTTTTGCCCCTATAGCTTCGAAATGTTACGCAATAAAATCATAGCTCTAAACTCACCAGCACGAGCCAGAGATCCGTGCACTTTACCACCGAGCAGTGGGATGGTCAGGTCAAGCTCAGCGCTGGACAGCTCGGACACCAGGCAGGAGTCATCAAGGGGAGCACCACATACTGACAGAGTTAGGTCATCTTCACTAACTCCGGCGAGAGCACGGACGCGCTCCTGTAAAGTAAAGGTATGTTATTATTATCTTCTACTTATAGCAACTCCAGTTACTTCCTGAAATGAGAAAATCCTAAGAAATAGTGTTTTAATTTAGGATCATATTAGTGTGTGGGTTTAGAATTTCAGTAGTGGCGACTGATCTGAATAAGGTTGGACAATAACATAACCTAAAAATTATACGTGTTTTCTTAGTTGTTAGTGCTGATCAACTGATTACTAATAGGATTGAGATGGAATACCCTAGTCACAGATATTTCAACACTAAAAGGAAACAATATATCTAAAATATAGTAAATATTTGAGACACCTCACCAGCTATAGGCGGGCTGATGAAGACACAGGTGAAACGTACCTTGATCTGGCCAATGGATTCTTCTCCATTGACGTCAAGAACGTGCGTCGACAGTCCTCTGATATGCAGCTGCATTTTGAGGGTTCTGAAAGCAGAACAGAAATAAGTAACAGCGTGGTTACGGCGCACGATAACAGATCTTCAAGAACACCACAAGTTTTGCAATAAATTCACTATTCGGTCCACGGAATCACTCTTGCAGATGACAAAAAGTGATAAAGTGTAGTAATTACACTAATATTAGGTCAAAATCTCTAGTTTATAGCAGAATTATCCAAAATTCTAACCTTATCAGTCAAGTCTGACAAGCGAAAGAAACAAAGATGGCGGACGCCTAATGAGCGAGATTGAATGAATGAAGTAAATATGAAAGGAAACGGAAACTGCTTTGTTGTGAGTTGTGATAACTGAAAGTCTGATGAGACCGCCAGACTAGGGCGTGCAAAACCGGAAGGATTAGAAAACCGGTTTTGAATTTCGGTTTTGAGGGCCCAAAACCGGAAACCGGTGCTAGCACCGGTTTTGGCAAACTTTTTTTATTTTTTGTATAGTAGATTTTGAAGAAGAAAACGATTTTCTTAGAGACCCACAAAACCTACAAATACAACAAATTTTATGATGTACCTGTTTTTTATCAACCATTTATGCCTACTAAGTAGACCACATTAATCGATTAGTTAACATGAACTTAAAAATAATCTTTAATTGACTGAGATCAAATCAACAACAAGTAAGAACGAAGAATAATATTTTTTAAACATAAAGGGTGTCTCATAATGTTTTTCGTTTTTAATTTGAGTATTATGCGCCACCACAAACAACAGGGGTGGGGAGTGGTCTCAATCGCTTGATGGGCTTTTGCAGTTTAATAGTCATGGAACACATCGTGGGAGTGCAGCGCATATTTTGCATGCGAGCGTTTAATAAAAACCACTATTCTTACATTTCTTACACAACTGTTCGACGTCTCTACAGGACACATTTCAATTTAAACTTTTAGTGATTTCTGATGCAGTTCTATCGGATAACTGGCAGCCCTGGGTGGAGTTTTGTTTGTTAACATGACCATGTATGTAATAATCGATTTGTCGGAGAGTCAGACGATATTGTAATTCCTAAAACAATTTCTCACTGTCCTTCAGAATTTAAGTCATTCAATGAGGTTCACCGGCCTAATTTCTTGAACATTTACAATTTTATATGGGTTAAAATGTTAATCTGTGTAATCTTTGTGAATAATGCGACGAAGCGCGGATTCATTCAAATTAAACGAAGCTGCTCGTAATCATGGTGATTGTCATGGTTGTTCATAACTCACTGGCGTACGTGGTCGACATTCATGCTCCTTCTCGAAGTCTTTAAGCACCCAATTGATTAATCCGGCATTGTATTCAAGTCTCTTTAAACTTGCTCACTTAATGCTTGATTAAATTTGCACTTGGCAATTTCTCGTAGTCGTTAAATTGAAATGTATCATGTAGAGACGTCAAACAGAGTGTACGAATCGATGTTTCTATAAAACGCTTGCACGCAAAATGCGCACTGCATTCCTGTTATTTCATGGCTAATAAACTATAAAAGTCCACTAAGCGATTGAACCTACTGCACACCAGTTGTGGTTGGCGCATTATACTCAAATAAAAAACGAAAAACATTCTGGAACACCCCTTACAAAACATAGTTATCATCTTAACGTTATCGCTGTGCACGTGCACTCCCGGCAAGTGTATTTGGGCAACAACGCAGGCAGGCGGAACGCAGGAATCGCCTCGTGGGTGCGGGGGTCGCGGAAGAAAGAGTGTAGGTGGGCATATGTTGCAAACGGATATATTTGATGACTCAAAATTACATATTTCTTGAGTGCATTCGAAAAAAGTGGATTAAAATCAAGATTTAATTCATTAACGGGAAAACCGGTGTTAGCACCGGTTTTGTCTCTCAAAACCGGTTTTCAAAAAATCGAAAATTTAGTCCGGTTTTCCGGTTTTCAGCAAAACCGAAAACCGGTTTTGCACGCCCTACGCCAGACCTTCGTCATTTTAAAAAAGTTGAGGGTTTGTCAGCTTATGCCAACACAGGCAGGAACAGGAACGATCACTGACCATGAATGAAGCTTGGCTTTGGCAGATATTGGCTTGCAAAGTCGCTGAATTTTCGTAGCGTTAGATGACTTGTTATTTAAATATAGGAAAATTTCAAATTAAGTTTAATTATTTATTAGAATATTTTATATAACGTGCGTACGAACCCTTTGTATGCTTGTTGTTGTAAACTACTAGGCCAACGCCAGCGACGTCCATAGTCATGCTACAACTCCTATGATCTGCGTTGAAAAACCGACTCTAAACAGATCTTGACGACCTCTGTGGCGCGGTGGGTGAAGCTCCGCCAGCGACGCAGGGCAGGAGGTTATCAGTTCGATTCCCGCCTCGGGACAAAATATGTTTTTATGATCTGCAAGTATTTGTTTCCGGTGTTCTGGTCGTTTTCTATTTACTATCATAAATATCTATCTATGTTATATTATCTTGTATAATGTAGTACCTATATCAGTTATTCCCCTTAACACAAGCTCAATACCTTGGGGGCTAGATAGAATTTTCAAGCCTTATTTATTATATAATACAATACAAAAATTCTTTATTGTACACCATAATCAAATCATTACAAAATTACATTATATGCGACAAGTACAATGGGCTCACGGTGCAAAGGGCCTCGTGCCTCACAGCCGATAATACAATTGAAAAAGTATGCAAAATCCAAAAGCTATTTCGAGTATGTTGTATTATATATATGCTTGAAATATCTTTACGACATTGCACAGACTTTAATTGTAAAATTTTATGATGACCCTCAGAATTTGATGATGACTTTAAGATTTTTAAGATAATTTGAAAGATGACCGTCATCAATAATAATTTATATGAGGGTCCAGTACCTATATCAATCAGCGGATTGATATATGTAGGTACTATCAGTGTACTATGTATAATGTAGGTAAACTATACAATTATTATTATATGATATTATAGAGTAAATACTAAACTACAATTATTTATTTTATTTTATATAAAAAAAAACAATCAGGCCCGGAACAAATATCTGCAGATCGTACAAGCATTTCTCCGGTACCTTCTGCGACGCAATTTCAAAGAAAAAACTTTCCGAATTTATTTACTCACCTTGGACGAGAGAAACCATGTTATCATAGAGTTTTATACAAAACGTTCTAATGTTTTTGGCATTAGAAAACTGATTCATGTTGTATCCAAACAGAATTGGTTTTCTAATGTTGTCTATCATTTTGACACTTTGTAGCTCGTGATTGGTTGAATAGAAAAAGCGGCTGACGAACGACTGAGTAGACTTGCCGTGTGATCGCTCATCGCCCTCTGAATGTGATTTTGTTTCGTAAAATGGTAAAATAAAATTAAAATATCCCTTCCATTGACGTAGAACAAGAAAAGCTTAAAAATGCTTTCACGGCTGCTGCGGTTGTTACTGTTTTCTCTCATACATTTGGTTATGGACGTACTTGTTGCTGTACACAATTTTTACCAACAATTTTCTGCCAAAAAATGTAGTTTATCGGAAGAAAAATCTACAAAAAGTGATATCAAAATGCTTCTGGAACATGTGCCAAGGATTAAGAGAAACCCTAAACACTTAGTGCTCCTTGCCGATATGGATAATCATACATTTAGCGACTTGGCTCGTGTAGTCATTTGGAGCCTTGTTGCCGGGATCCCCTACGTCAGTTTCCACGATATTACAGGTACAATCACAAACTTTATGTTCCGTGTACTTTTTACTGATCGCACTATCTAAAATACCTATCAGATCCGAAATACTAAGATGTGGACCCTATGTTTACAAAATAAGAATCTGGTCTCGCTCTGTAGCGGGGTCCAAAGCTAACCCTGTTTTAAAGCTGAGTCTGTGGAGTAGAGTTGTATTTGAATGAGAATAACCCACCTATTTATAATTAATTTTGCATTGCATCATCTAATACAGAATTGGTTACATACTACTTCGAATTACTATTATGTTATAGCAATGACTGATAAGCTATCATTTCCTATTCTTTTGTGAGTTTGCTAACTAATGCTTTATTTTGCAGGAGAGCTTAGTGAAAATGAAGAAAAACTATTTTTGGAAGTGGAAAAACATAAGAAAGGTATACCCGGTTGCATAAAATGGTCAAAAAAGCCTGATCTGAATGGATATAGCAAAGGCATTCAAGCCCACACAGTCAACATCAATATTTTTAGAGATGCTGATGGTAGATCACGGTTAGCGCAATGTATACGAGACATTGCAGAAAATAAGGCTACAATAAATACCCAAACCAATGATTTCACAGCACAAGACTTAGATAATTTTGTTGGTTCAGCATACCCTGCTATTCCTGACCCTGAAGTGATCTTATACACTGGGGTATCATGTTCTACACATGGCTTTTTGCCATGGCAAATAAGACTAACAGAATTCATACGTCTTTCCTTAGATCATAGTGTACATGTAGAAAGTTATATAGGTGCTTTGTACAAATTTAATAAATGTGATCAAAGGTTTGGTAAATGAGGTGTAGTGACTGTCCATCTGTCTCAGTGTAGGCCTAAGTGAATTGTATATTTTGTAATGATGGTGATACTTACCTAAAATGTTTTAAAAGTACATAATGTATGTATTGTCTAGGTTTTTACTAGTTTGCATAGAAATTGTGTAGATATACAAGTTTTCTATTAATGCTTCTATGATGGGAATTACTATGAATGACACTGACAAGATTATTTTATAAGTTATTTCTGCATATGTTGTTGATTATTTTTATTTATAGTATGTTTGTTGACTATTTGACACATCATGGTGCAAATTTGTGATATTCATTTGTAACATAACAATAATATTTGTATGAAATTAAATTGAGACCACAATTTTAATGAACATATCAAGTGTCTTTAAGGCATGCACACTTTCACACAAGAATACCACTTAAAGGGTGGCAATATTACTTTCTGCACTTTCATTAAGCTTGTGGTCACACTCTTATTTATATTTACTGAATTGTGAAAGCAAAAAGCCTAATTATAAGTTTTGATACTTTAAAGACCACTTTCATACTAGTTGGAACAGAAAATAATGAAATGATTTAATGGGAAAATCAAATTGTGTTCCAGTCCAGACCCTGCATTGAAGAATTGTGGCGTTAAAATATTTTGTTGTACCTAAGTCTTACCATATATAAAAAAATAGCACATAAAATTTTCCATCCACAATGCATTCCATCCAATTTTTTTTTATTTTCGAATGCTCTAGCTATGACAATGCTCGATCAACGTTAACTCACTGTGTAGTCGCTTTGAGCTGACGCGACGTTGGAAGACTGAAGAATAGCGCACTGTTCCAAGGCTCTCTGTGGCGACAATGCGTTCTTTTAACTCACCTGACTATAGTTCCCGTGACGATTTCTCATTGCATGATCTGGAACACTATTCACGAAATCCAAATATCCTCAAATAATAATCCTATTAGTCAAATGAATTAGTCTCAAATAATACCTAATTTAATTTTTGAGCATTTAAAAACCATGCAATAAAATAGAAAAATGTCTTACTTGCTTTTCATTTTGCCTTCTCTTTCCTTCAAGGTATTATTATATATACAGTATTTAGATAGTTGGGAAATATTTCTATTTTATTACTCGCATTTACTTTTCAGAAGTTTATAAAATAGGAATAAGTAATGGTAATTATTGACTTGATAATCTACTTGAACTAAGTCTCAAATTCCATTCTGTTCAGTAGATAAACACATGTCATGATAAACATGCAATCAAACAACTTACCCTAAACACATAAAGAATCTCCATTCTGTCGCAGGTAAAAAATATGATAAGATATTACATTTATTAATTTTTTTAACAAAATTTTAAATATTTTTTTAAATTTTCGACACATCTTTTTAGTTTATGTATAATATCAATATCTTATGATCAACTACCTATAACTCATATAGGTAGTTGATACATCCTATACTATTCATATTTTATATGAGTGAGGACGATAGGGCTTTATGCTAGCCATGCTAAATGGCCCTGGTGTTATGAAATATGCTTTAACAGGCTATTCGTCGTCAGCATTTATTCTCCACTTCACTACCTATAAATTACCCATAAGCACAGAAAAGGTTTGCCTATATCATATATCTTTGA
Organism: Eupithecia dodoneata; assembly: GCA_947044415.1. Lineage (NCBI taxonomy): Eukaryota > Metazoa > Arthropoda > Insecta > Lepidoptera > Geometridae > Eupithecia > Eupithecia dodoneata. The sequence goes on from OX345665.1 coordinate 9,076,492, forward strand.
TTTGAAACAAAATAAAATTTCATAAAATTTATTGGAATAACGTGTGTGCACACTAAATAAACACAAATATTTACAACTGACGCGAAAAACACCTTCCATCTGGAAAAAGAAAAAGTAAAATATATCACAGCCTTTATCTTACAGATATCAGAAATGCATTCTTAGCTATATAAAAAATTTACGAAAAGTATTTTCGGATTTTTATCTGTTCAAAAATGTAATAAAACCTCGGTAGTTACAATCAGTGATATAAATGATATACAACATGCAAAGTTACAGTATTTTATGGCAAAACATTAAAAATAATGCATGGTCATTAAGTTCCTACCGACTTTACAAGTAAGACAACTACAAAATAAAATAGAATACAAGAACTTTAAAGTACAATCAATTTACTGATAACAAACTTGAACAGACTTCAGTGATAAATTATAGAACTAATGTTATTTATAATTCCGCACATACATTTCTGACATCACATTGGGCAAGCAGGACAGAAAAAATTTTTTAGATTTATACATAGCTCCAGAGATAAGATAATGTACACTACACAGATCAGAATTTATGTAAAGAATATACGAGATAATTTCGATTTCGGAACTGAAATTTAGGCATAGTTACGACTATTTACAATGTTATGTTATAATTAATGAGAATACAACCTTTTGGGCATGTAACCTGGTGATCACCGGCGGTACCGGTGGTAGCTGCCGCTGCGCGACCGTCTTCGCTCGTAGTCCCTAGCCCGCTCATACCTATCGTGCCGTTCAGACGACCTGTCGCGTCGCGTGTCTCGGTCGTGGGAGCGTTTCTCGCGACGTCGCGCGCTGGAGCGGTCGCGCGACCGAGCACTACGCGAGCTGATGGAGCGAGACCGCCTCGATCGCTTTCGGGGCCGTTCGTCATCGGAATCGTCCCTGTATTTTCCCTTTTCTTTGCGGTCGCGGTCGTCTCGTTGCAACCTGGGCCGGTCGGATTCCTCGACGCGCCTTCGCGACTTTGCTGAGAGCAAGTCGGTTTCGTGTTTCGAGCGTCCTTTGTGTTCCTGTTTCACAGATTTTTTCCGCTTTTCCTTTTTCTTTTTTTGCGAGCTGTAGCTTGGGCTCCTTCGCTTATGTTTCTTTGCGGAGCTGTACTCTGGCCCTGAAGACTTTGCACTGGTCGTGCTAGAGCTGGACTTGGAGTCTTGTTCTGAGTCACTGGTCAAGCTTTGAGGTGTCGTCGCTTTCTTTGCTGGTTTCTTTGGCTTATGTACTCTTGGCGGCGATTTCTTGGGTGCGTCGTCTTGTTCGGTTGATTTGTGGTTTTGTTTCTTATCTTTCGCTACGGTTTTCTCAGCTGTTTCTATTTCTACAGGTGGTGGAGTGTCGGATGATCCTGTAACAAGAATTTTCTTCATAAATGCTAGCTATCTTTCTGTCAACTAACTACGATAAGGATATCTTGACCGTCATCATCATCATCAGCCTATGATAGTCCATTGCTAGACATAGGCCTCCCCCAATGAGCGCCATAGCATCCAGCATCTACCTGCAGTCTTTCGCAGGTCGTCATCCCACCTGGTCCGGGGCGTCCTACACTACGTTTACCGAGTCGTGGTCTCCACATAAGAATACGTTTGTCCCAGCGGCCGTCGGTTCTTTGCGAGATATGGCCGGCCCACTGCCACTTTAGCTTGCTAATTCTTATGTCGATAACTTTGGTTCTCTGTCGGATATATTCGTTACGAATTTTATCCTTCATAGAAACTCCGAGCATAGCTCTTTCCATAGCTCGCTGAGCGACCTTGAACTGGTGGACCAGCCCTATCGTGAGGGTCCACGTCTCAGCTCCGTAGGTCATATCTTGACCATTGCCACCAAATCCCGTGGATGGGAGGGACTATTGGGTACCATTCTTTATTTTTGTTGTAAATAACAGTTAAAAAAGTCTCAAACTACCGTAGTCTACTCTTGAGGTATCATCATATCTAACTGCAGTTTTCGCGTGACCTACAAAAGACCCCGTCGTGAAACTGGTTTTGCATATAAAATGTGACAAAACTTGACCTTTCCACTGGACATTGAACTTTGAAGGGTTTGATGGGTAATTAAAAGCGCAGTATGGTATTAAAAAATCTTTATAATGAGACAGATTTTTAAAATGGCTACTAAATTAACTTCCCGAACTTCTCATTTGTCTGGGTATTAAATTAATGATTGTACGCATACTTACTAAATTTAAATACTCTTTAAGTAGTTACTATTTCTTTTGATGCATTGTGTATGTACGGTGCAGCGCAACCGTGCATTTAGGTATAATAATAATTATTGTCAAATGATCTTTATTATTTAGGTCATATGTTACACGCGCCTTCCACTTAGCTTATTGCATCAGTTGACGTTTTCACCTCATCATGGTAGGCGCGTGCGCAAATATTAATCATTTTATAATATCAATATAAGAGTTTTTATCAATCTCTTCTTATCATTTATATCATTTAAAGGTGTCCCGTACAGTGTACCCACTAAAATACTCCACCTAAGAACTGTATGCATAAAATAGCAATAAATAAGTTACACCGTTTTGGTTAGGTTGTAGCGAAAAAAATATTTTATAACGCTATAAATAGTTATTTTAAACACATTTTCCGTCGATAAAATAGGGCATAGTTTTCTCATTTTATTTTGTGCAGACTCGGATTATGGAAATGAGGAAATAGAGTGCACACAAACGTGTGCGTTATTTATAACTAGCTGCGCCCCGCGGTTTCACCCGCGTGGTGATAGATATTTTAGATAATATACAATATATCTTTATAAATTGTAGCCTATGTGTTATTCTGATGTATAAGCTATATTATAGTAAAGTTAAATTAAAATCCATTCAGTAGTTTTTACGTGAAAGAGTAACAAACATCCATCCATCCATCCATACTTACAAACTTTCGCGTTTATAATATTAGTAGGATTATGTCCTGCGCTTATAACTACTTTCCGTTGAGACCGACTGAGGTGAAAAAAAAAACTATATAGACAAAGATTATATATATAATAGACAAAAATTTGTGATAAGGAATTAGACATTATTTGGACAGAGGATTTTCTCGCAACAGAGGTTAAATTCACTTTGGATCTTTGTAATAGTTCATCCAATAGATTTAAGATATAGATACCTGACAGGTACTTACATCTCAGTCAACTCTACCTTGCAGATACTACCTGCTAGATAGCCCTCATAGTTAGGCTACTAGGCCCGATCAGGTGGCGTATTTTAATTATCGAATTGCGTGTTTCGTGTGTTTTTTTGTGCAAATTGGTACTCTAATTCGGCGTATTACGTATCTGGAGAATTATAATAGGGCCCGTAGTACTCAAGAGCAATTTCGTTAAACAAATTGTTCAACTGAATGCTGTTACACCAATTATTTAAATGAAGATGAAGCATTTTAATATCAAAAGCTACGTGCAATTATAGAAAGTCAAGGAAATGTTCTTGACCGTATGCAGCCAGATGCATGCATGCCAGAAAATTGGTTTATTAAGTAATTTATTGAAAACTAGCTTCTGCTGGCGGCATCGCTCGCGTAATTTCTCTAGAATAAGTAGACTATTATCTAAGTTAGGCTACGAAGTCGCGGAAATTTGCCCGTTTTTTAGGGTCTGTTTACCGGTGACGGATTATTTATCATTAATTATTGAGAATTTCCTCATAAATTACAGTATCGGCTATAATAAGCTTTTGATTTTATTTCGTAACTCGTAAGTAATTTTGTGCTGTTACTTTCGTAGCGCAATTCTAGACCTTGATACAAGTCTATTACCCTAACGTATACCACGGCTTTTGGGAAAGGATTTAGCCAAGGTAAAAAACTTTAATTCCACTAGTTAATATTCAAATGCGAAAATGAGGAATCATAAAATAGAACAAGGAAGTCTATTTTAGGGTTATTTACCTTATCTATACTAATATTATAAAGAGCAAATAATTGTATGTTTGCAATGAATAAACTGAAAAACCCCTTCAGACCGATTGGTTATTTCACCATTAGAATGCTACATTATCCTTGAGTACCTACAAAAGTCTTTCACCGCATGCGCTGCGCAAACTATTGATGATAGAACAAAAAAATTCTACAATATTAAAGAATATATTGTTTACAAAAATCTTTGCGATGCCATATGTCCAACTATTGTAGTAGGTAATGGCAGGGAAACGAGTACTACGAACTAGCGAACGCTACCGACATTGAATATGTTGACTAGTTAGTTGAATAGTAATAAAAAAAATACCTGCATAGAGATACATTTACTCTACGTCCATCGCAAAATGTTTATGAAACAAATGTCCACCCGGGCGAAGACGGGATATCTACTACTAGCGGCCCGTTAGAAGTAGATATAAGTGACTTACGTGAAGACACCCTCTGCTGTTCAGGGGTGCCAAGGGGTGTGTTAGGGTCCTCGGCATCCGCCGCTTCCTTCGCCTCTGCTTTCTTCACCTCTGCCTCGATGTCACGCGCCACTCGCTCGAAGTCTGTACGCCGGCGTCTTATGATGTCCTAGGGAAAGATATTAGAGATTATGCTAGAAAAGAAAAAAATATTGACGACTTCTGGCGCGGTGGGCGAAGGTCCACCTGCGACGCAGGAGGTTGCGGGTATTAAAGAAAATATAAGTTTTTTAGTTGAAATTGCCTTAAATTCTTAAGTTAGATCACCTAGACAAACCTTCTTTAACTATTTTTAAAAGAAAAAAAGGTCTGTCTAGGCGAACTAACTATAAAGATTATGTAATTCTTAAGCACGGTACGGAGTTACACAAAAACACAGCTGCATGATGAGATGCCTCATAATCAGCACACTTACGTCCACTGCTGAATAAGCTTCCCCAAAAGAAGAGGGGTTTTGGTATAATCACCAGGCTTGGCAGTCAGATCGGTGATCGCAGTGGGGGTGTTAAAGACGTACAGAATGTTGTCTTTTTTATATTTTCAAGGAAGGCATATCCCTGAAATCAGTGCTTTTGCTTCTTTATCAAAATATTACGCTGAGCCAAGGGGTACGTCCCTTGGCTCAGCGTAATATTTTGATTTTACCTAGCTAGATTTTATCATTGTATTTTTAGGCAATTGTGTTCAATTATTGTTTGTTTTCCTAGTGTAGGTACTGTATAATTGTTGTATTTTGTATGTGTGTGTGGTTTAAGTTGCAAATAAAGACTTTCTATTCCTATCATTTTCGTTAAATTCCCTATATTTAAACCATACAAATCAAATCGCATCAAAGGATCTTAAGTAGTAAGCTATTTTGCCCTGTCACTCGGCTTGTCGCATCTTTAAAAAAAAAGAAATGTCAAGAAATCGTATGTAATGCAGCGAATGCAGCAGTAGCAAATAATACAACAGAAATAATACTATTTTATTATTTTGAATACTCTGCGTCCAAAAATATAGTAATTCAAACAGTAAAGTCGAATACGACCTCATAATTTGGTTCAAAAAACAAAATCTGTAGTTAATTTTAAGTACTAACATCTACATAGTTTTAAGCAAACTAACACCATGGATTATTATTAGTTATCTGAATAAATGAATTTAATTATAATTATAAATAAACATAATCGATTGTCACAAAAAATCGAATCGGGAAAGGATTTGGATATGACTATTTGATTGTCAGTGGAACTACCAAACAGCAAATAAGAGAGTGGAATAACTAATAATGAAATAAAGTACATATATAATATTTAAAATTACAATTATAGGGAAAGGTAGTAAAGTAACGAGTAGGAAGTGCGTCAACGTTTGGCAGACCTTGTAGGTACTCACAATTACTGCATTTGAAAGGAGGATACATGAAGGTTAGACTGAAAATAAAAATGCAGTTTTACGAAAATAAAGCCGTCTAGGAAACGGGAACCAGTTACAAAAAAGGTAAAAGAGACGCGATATGTTTATATTGGTTGGCATTGTTGTTGTATAAACGAGTTTGTAAACTCAGTCACGCTTTGGTCTTCTAGATAGATACTTGTAGATAATTATTTAGTACATAGTCTTATAAAACATTCAGTAATAAACTTAAATTTATTATTATAGAAATGCAAAGAAATTGGCAGGTTTTATATGTTATTAAAAAGTAAGCAAAGAGGTTATCAATAAATCTGGATTTATTGATAACCTCTTGGCTTACATTTTAAGTTTTCAATCTAGGGGGATTTCTGGGAATTTGTATTATCTTTTATTGTGAAAAGCAACATGAGTTTATCTGTTGACTAATCCAAATACCAAGGTAGAATCAAGTTGCTGTAATAATAAATATATACACAAGCTCTGCTTAGCTTGGGACTAGATGTTGCTGTGTGGATTGTCCAGTATTATTAATTAAGTAACTAATATTACCTGGAGCTGCTGATCTGTTAAGTCGTTTAGGTCATCTTCATCAGCCTCGTCGCTGCTGCTCTCGTAAGCGCCAAGTCCTGCACATAAGATGCTTCGATAATATGGGCAGCTATCAAAGATGCCTAAATGCTTCGATAATATGGGCAGCTATTGAAGGTGCTTAGATGATTTGATGATACGGGCAGCTATAGAAAAGCCCTATCATCGGCTGTTGTTATAGTTCCTAACATTCAGTTATAGCTTTTAAAACCAGAGACTAATTCTCTGGTCATCAGATTTATTTGCAATATTTTTAATTCATAAAACGAAAGTGCATTAAACTTTTTATGTACCTATCGTTATATTCGGCTGATAATGCCCATAAAGATGCACGATTATGTGTTTTTATTTATATCAATTAAAAACTCCATTCAATGAGTCATTTTCAAATGCCCTATATATTCAATTAGATATTCGATTATCATAATTTTGATTGTGATATTATCAAATGAGAAATTTAAACGTAACACAGATAATCATCCAATTTTCTTACCGTTAAGTCCGCAAAGTAATTGTTGTATACAACCTAGGACGGCTTGTGTTGCATGAGCACTGTTTTAGCAAGGGAAGACTATAGAAAATACTTAAAATGTAAATGCATAGAATGTACACTTTTATAAATAAAATTTGTTTTTTTTTTGCATACATTTTACACCATTCACATTTTATATAGCCATCCCTAGACAAAACATTGTCAAGCAGGCAGAACTTAACTCAAACATAAAGTCGGACTTGCAGTTTTTGAGAACCCTTCATATAATAACAGTCAATTATTGTGTCCAAGTGCGTTCGCATACTACGAATTGACCAGGATACGGTATGGCTGAAAGAACAGCACTTAGAAATATGGACACTTACATTTGAGTTAAGTTCAAAAATTTTAGGCAGTGATAAGCTGAAAAGGAAATTTTACAACATATGTACATAGATGGTGGTTGTCGGATAGCAATTCATTAAGGTACTCGTAATTATTTTTTGCTTTTCATGTAAAAATGGGCAGCGATGTTTCCTATATAACATGCTGAACCTTTTTAATATATCATTATCAAAACACCATCTATGGAATTGACTAAAATATCTGGCAATTATAACTAAAATATAACTTGTTTAGCACAGCTAAGTTGATGTCGGGCCAAAAGGAAAACTTTGCGAGATATTATAATCAAGTGCAACGAAGGCATCAGGCACATTACTCACCAAGGCCAGTTGCTATTGCAGCGAGAGCCTTCGACTTGCTTGCCTTCATAGCGTTGAGTCTCGAAGCTTTTGTCATTGAAATAAAACCATTAATTAATATCGAAACAAGGTATCTGAAATAAGACTTTATTAGCGATAAAATATTCTCACGACACGGAGTTATCACAGTAGGATCACAGTTTAGAGTCAATAATCACGCGGTAAGTTATGCCTTGAGGAGAAAACGCGGTCCGTTTGGGAATAGCTTAGTTTTGAAAATACCTTGTTGCGCGGTATATCTGTTGTATTCTTCCTGGCTCACCGTTTGAATCTCCTGGTCAGTTACCTCTAGGAGGATCTCGGTAAGAGACCTTCGTACACAGAACATCTGGTGACAAAATCTCTATATTAATTTTCAATAATTACGGCTTATAAAAACCGAAGAAACGGGATAGATTATTTACAAAGGCTTGTATTTTCTTCCAATATTTTAGAACAAAATACATGTCTTGACGGCCATGTAACGTCTCTGAAACGATACCATGCTATTTGATTTAAATTGAAAAGCAATTTCTTAGAAAAATATGACATTGCTGACTATTGTCAATTAGGAGCATTTTTAGTTTAACAGGAACAGTTTTAGTTTGATAACAGGCTTAATCCAGTAAGTTATTAAGGATAATGTATAATTCATGTAGCGTTTTAGACTAGGTGCGTTTTAAACGAGATGTATAATTAGACTAGTTGCGTTTTAGACGAGAAGCATTTTAGACCAATTTTTTCTTAGACCAGCAGCTTTTCAGACCACTTGCTAACTAGACCATCTGAGCTTTAGACCAGTTTGCACTTAGACTAGCTGCTTTTTTAGACAAGATGATACTAACCCCTTTTTTGTAAAGAAACACAATAAGTTTATTAAAACTAAACAAGACACTAATATTGACTAATAATCGACGGAATAAGAACAAAATGTTAACCTCCAACTAAACTTAACTGTTTGTGGTAGTCAAAGCCCATTGGCAAAAATATACAATAATCTACCGGAATATTTAAAAAATCAAGAAAACTATACACTCTTTTGTACAAAGCTAATATTATGATTATTATTAGAAAAATGTTACAATTCTGTTGACCAGTCGACCTTCTTAAGTTTACAATAGGTCTTATGGTTACTAGAAAGTTTGTTTCGTTTTCTTGAGTTCGTAGTTAGGTACTTTTACTACGTCCACTTGTTCTTTTTACTTTAGCTGGATGCACGCCTGTGAAGTTAAATAATACCGATATGCCGCCTAATTGTAGACATTGAATGAAATAATTATATATTTTGTAGTCGTAGTTTCTTTTAAAAATAGTGATGCGAAATATCGATTCGAATAATATTCGAGGACATTCTAGTATCGATATTTATTATAAAAAGCATTGGGAGCATTCTTGACACACTCAAAATACTTACGACTTCATATGAATGAAGGCGGGTTAAATTGTTATTTTGTGTTAAGTTTTTATTGTAAATAGGTAGTTTCTTATACAGGGTTATTAGTTAATCGACCTATTCCTGCTAGGGGGTTGTGCGGGAGGTTCAATCACGTTGAATCAAACCAAAATCTTCAAATGCAAAAGTTTACAATTTCTGAGAAAATGTTGGAAGATCATCCTGAAAATGTTATTGTATTGGACGCGTAGAGTAGCTAGCGACTTTTTTGTATGGTTGATGGACTACGAATGTTTTTATAGTAAATTACTTACGACTTCTTGCATGATTTCCTCTTTACTCTTTTTGACTAGCTCTGGCGGTTCGCGCTCCTCTTTCTCCGGTTCCAGTTCTTCATCAGACGGTTCCTGGGACTCTTCTTCTTGAGAGGTCGGCTCTGGTGCAACTTTCTCCATTTCTTCGCTTTCGGAGTCAGATTCCTGATAAAGAGATGTTAGTTGACAATCGTTTGTTTGTTGCATAACTTAACACTTACCCTCAAAATAAAAGGTATATCAGAATAAAACTCAACATGAAATCGTATCTAAATATAAAACTCGATATCTTCATCGACATTTTTTTTTAAATATTTATAGCTTGGCTTCTTGGCTCTGAATTCAACTGTCAGTTCTCGTATGATCAATTTCTTCGGCATTCAAAATATAAAACCTATTATGGTGGCAAGTATTGCCTTAACCCTTTCAAATTAACAAATTTGCTAATTAAATAATGAAAAATTTAGAATAACTCCTCATTTAGGTAATTAACAAATCCATGGAACGATAAATTTCGAAATTCAATAGTTAATACAGCTTTCAATAGCGAATATTTTTATTTCTAACCTATCATACGTCCACTGCTGAACGGGCCTCCCCCGAACAAGAGGGGTTTTACCGATGAGGCAGGCGCAGGCGATTAGATAGTCGCAGTAGAGGCGTTAAAAATAAACACGTGGAAGCTGTGACATACCAGAGGAAGGATGCTGTCCTTCCTCTATTATGTAAGTAAAAAACTATTATTAAACTCTATTATGTTCTCTTAGTAAAGCACTTTAATATTTGAAGACAAAACAGGTATCTTCCGCGTTCAAATATTAAAGTGCCTAACAGGACTCTTTGACACGTCACGAAATTCAAATTATATAAATAAAACTTGTGGAAATAATGTGATCACTTTGATTTTTTTGGTCATTTTAATCTTTTTAACTTAAAGAAGCGAACAAGAAACCTTTACCTAGTTTTGTTTTATTTTTTTCGTGTTGGAGCAAAACTCGTCCCAAGCTTTTTATCGTCATGATAATCTGATATTTTGTAGTAAACCTTTTTACAAAAGATTTTTGACAATGTTTTAATTTATTCGTTGTTACTCACTTGCAGTTTTGCTGTGAAAGCGTATACACGGACTGAGTGGGAGGTCCAGTCTTACGCCGCGACCTCATGGCTAATAAATTTATCCATAGGTAAATCCTTTACAATAATAATAACTCTTGTTAGTAGTAAGTTGGATCAAAGGCCAGATCCAAAAGGACTCTTGGACACGGCACGTATCGTCAGGAAGTTCCTTTCTCTGCAGCCCTAGTCACCGGCCGCTTGAGCCTAGCTTCGCGGTCGGTTTTCTACCGTTTTGATATATTTTTTTTTACTGTAGAATAGTTTTATAATATTTTATTGTATATATTTCCAACAGTAAAAAAAATATTTTCTACGAGAATTTTAAATAAATGAGTGTATAATAATAATAATGAATATTCGGAGATTTTAAGATTAAGATGACTTACAAACTTGCTCTTAGGCGGCGGGACAGCTTCTCCAGTCGCAGAGGCTTTCATTCTCAGCAACTCCTCTTCTTCTATTCTCTTCTTTTCTACTTCTGCTTCTGCGCGCGCCTTCAACTCTTGCTCCCGCTCTATGACTCTTTGTTTCTCCCGCTCCATTTTTTCCAAGCCTGTAATCGAGATAAGGTTATGTTATTGCATGAAATCATGAAGAATAAGAATTACGCAATTATACTGGCTATCGGTAGGAATTAGAAGTGAATTAAGTCAGTCCAGATAATTACGGACTATACAGTGTATACCTGCATAAAGTGCAACCCCGTGCAAGGGGGTGAAACTAGATCAAAAGTTATCGACAAAAAAAAAATACTTTTTCTTAGTAAAAATTTGAGCTAGTTTCACCCCCTTTTAGGTTGCACTTTATTCAGGGACACACTGTATGTCAGTCCAGATTTTTACGAACTGCTACTTTTCTATCGGGCCTTAGCGCTATTGGCTTTTTAAACATCAAGTAGGTAAATAGTTATTTACCTACTTGATGGTTAAAAAGCTACCATACAGGGTATATTAAAAAAAAACGTTAGTTGTAACGTGCTTATAACTTACTCATGCTAAGATAGAGACCGTTTTGAAACGCAATAATAAAAAATTTACTGTTGTCTTTTATTTTTAAATCATGTATGTTTTGTTATTGTTGATTGAGTTACCAATAAAATATTCTCATTCATTCATAATGTAATTTTTTTACATGATAAAATAGCTTAAATTTCTTTTATTTATGTAATGGTTTCGATTCTGTTTACACAGAGGCTTTCAGGGATATAAAAGCCGCCAAGCTTGGTTCCATGTCATGATCAGCGAATCCGTGATCAAACTGTGCCGAAATATTGGATACTCAAAAATCAAATCATGGTAAATATCCCGTTTGAAATGAGTTTAGTGTTAATCTAAATAAAACCATCAAAAGTTTTGTTGTACATGGCTGACTTGTATATGGCAAACGTTCAGCCGAACACCCCGTATTTTAAACTCGACAACAAAACAAGAATTTAGGATTTTTGTATTGAGTTATCTTTAAAAGCGTTACTTCTTGACTATGGCTTACAAATAGGTACGTATATCAAGCCGCGGATATGATTGCTATGAAAACTAACCTTCTCTAATCCAAGCGGGGAGTTGCCTTCGCTTAGCTGCATCGATTGTCGTCATCGGCATAGCGGCTGCATTCAGCGGCGCCGCCACAGGTAGAGGTGTGGGTTTCTCTCTGGAAGTTAAGTATTATTAGTAATAGTACATAACTGACGAGTTCAGTAATGTGTGGTTGCGGCTGAAAGCGCAGGCCCAGATATCAAATATCCAAGTGCTTTGTTTCCTTTAGATATTATGTCTTGGACACATCACAAACTTCAAATTACATAAGTAAAACTAGGAAATTAAGTGATCACTTTGATTTTTTGCTTATTCAATCTTTTTAAGGTAAAGTAAAGAAGCGAACAAGAAATATGACAACCAAGCTTGAAGGCACCGTCAAGTAGCTATACTGGAGGCTGTACAACAAGAGCTGGTGTGCTTGTTGTACAGCTATGTCGTATTGTTTCCACTTGCCTGTTACTCCTTGGTCTGGAAGGCTTGTGTTCGCGGTTCTTGCTCTTGGAGCGGCGGCTGTCCCGGCTGCGGCTGGAGGTCTGCGGCGCGGGCTCGGTCTGCGGCGCCGTCCAGTAGCCGTGCTGGAAGGTGCGCGCTGGCGTGCCCGTTGTGTAGCTGGAAAATATAATTTACAGTCAATTGTTGAATTTATGTATGATTAATGACTAAGCATAGTTTCATAGTACCTAGATCCATATCATAAGTTTTGAAAACTAGCTTATATTCTTTTAATTTTTTATATTTCTATGGATTTGATAGTTTTTCTAAGTTAATGTCACACAAGATTACCTATTGTTTGCCCATCTCTAGCCTTGAATAGATATGGGCCGATAGGTGCATGCATAATACTTATGGAGTTTGTTAGTATTACAAATTAGCCAATTACAAGGCTTTATCATAATGGACAGTACATACCCAGGCATCTGAGCACTTGTTTCCGGGGGTATGAAGCCGTCCATCATTGGAGGAATACCTGCCATTGATGGATCTGCCATTTTTGGGTCCATCTGACCATTTCCTCCCCATCCCCATCCTGAAAGATCAAGCATTTCTGTAGTTAGTATACAGGGTTCTGTCAGTCAATTATTTTATGCAGATAAAATTGACAGCATTCAAGACTTCATTGTATTAAAGAGTATCAAGTATAGAGAAGAATATTTCAATTATAATATAGGAACTAAATTGGAAAGAGTAGGTAATTACAATTGAAAAAGTGAGCTGACTGATGCAATCTAGAGGTAACTTTAAATATTTTAATAATCATGATAGAGATATTAAAAGATATGCCATAAGCTCCTGCTATTAAGAGATTTTAAGGCAAAATACATATTTTTTTAGGATGAGAATCAAAGTTTAGGATTCCAGTTCGTAAGTTATAGGAGTTGAAATACAATTGACTTAACTTGTCTTGAGACCCTGTGCTAATAAAGAAGTTAGACATATTTGCTCATAATGTGAAGACTGTTTGCAGATGAAAATATAATGCAGAGTTTTGCATTTATAACTTTTTTCATCTAGTTCCAGTAGCTACTGCCTAAGAACTGAGGTTATGTGATGTCATATCATTGTATTAATTCAAAGGGCCTTGAATTCTTCATTCCAATGTCATGTAATAACCTAGTTATCTTGTTAACTAAAGCATCATCAATATGCAATACTCAGACATTGAGTCCTAACAATAACCGTTGTGTGGCTGTAGATTTACTGCATGGATTCTGCCGACCTCTTCATTTTATGGTACATACAACATAGTCACAATGCAAGATTTATTCACATCTCTGATACAAACATAAATGTGTATACAGGTTCAGGGTTCACCTTGTACCCAGATTTTGACGAACTCTATGGCGGTAGGCAATGGTCTGCCAGTGAAGCAAGAGGTTGCAGGTTCGATTCCCGCCTCGGGACAAACATTTGTACTATATTTGTTCAGGGTGTTCAGGTTGTTTTCTAAAAAACTACTAAATTAGAACTAATATTTACAATTGGAATAATTGAGCTATCTGCAGACTGTTGCAAACAATGTATAGAAACTATAAGCCTATAAGGGATAATTATAAAATTGGCAAGGACTGCTGCGATGCAATAACAGTGACATGAATTGGATTTGAGAATAGATCAAAGAGTAAGAGCTGTTTTTATATTAAAAGGTTGAAGATATAAATGGAAAGGCTCTGAGGGAGTCTTTAGTTAATATATTGAGTTATGAAGAAACCTAGCTTGGCTATAGACTACTGAATAGAAGCTGAAACTGGCCTTATACTATGAAATTGAAAGAGTTCAGTCTCCATAGAGGTATGTTGCAATAGAAGAAAAAGAACACACTAACCCCATTGATTCCAACCACTATTCCAAGAGTTACTGTTTGAGTTCCAATCATCAGGCATTGATGACTCGTTGTCTATATCTATATTTTCTACTTCCATAGGGGCTTCGCCCTCTTCGTTGTCCGGCTTGGCTGGCGGCGCGGGCGGCGGCACCGCTAGCACAGCAGCCGCGTCTTTCATGGCAATCCATTGCTGTGCCAACTGGGCCCAGTCCACAGAATTGGTGTCTACATTCTGGTATGCCGTGGGATTCAATGCCCATTGCGTAGGATAGGCAGAATTACTAGCCGCATCCTTACTTGAATACATGGTGCTTTAATTTATACAAATACGTCGGTGATATGAAAATCTTGGACAAAACATAGCACTAAAACGATTCCAACTCAAATAATTAAGATTTTATAGCCGTTTGAACTAAATTGTAGGATTTACCGACAAAATAAAACAAAATGCTTTTTGGTTGGACACTGCGGATGGATAGCACATTTTACCACAGACAATATAAATAAAACGCAAATAAAACTGATTTGTTCATAGACAATAGCAGTGAACATCTGTTTCGTTACGAAACTCTGAGGAAGAATCATAGATACTTGTTCGAGTTGAAACCACAGACAATAATTTATAAACGTCCTGCCACCTATCGGACTTATATAAAATTATGGTTTCAGCACCGTGTTCTCAGATGTCACTAATACAGTTCTTTGCCTTATAGTTCTGCTACTCTATAATAGATGGCAGCATGTGTTTTTTCAACGAATGGTGAACAAACGAATGGTGTTTGAATTGTGTTATTTTATTAAAAATGTGAAAGGTTTCATGGATGGATGCAGGGACGATTTACCTCGTCCCTGGATGGATGTACGTATGTTTGTTACTCAAACCAAAACGACACTGATCTGAGCTATACGGATCAGGCTATAATTTTGCTTAAATGTATGTAGGTCTAGACTTGAAATAACAGTCTTTGCACTTGCACTTTTAAACCCTAAATCAGATCCAATGGAACAACACTTTCTCAAATGTTTCCATAAATCAATAATTACCTACCTAGATTTTTTTTGACCTAACAAAACTTATATGTAGCTATTTATGTATGAATCGCATTATCTTATTCACAACGCGGACTAAGTCGCAGGCAGAGACTACATAGTTGGGATATAAAATCTATGCAGGTACTCGTTAGCGAATATTTTATTATTGAATCATTTAATTCGGATTTACAACCAATAAAACATACAAAAAGAAATAAATGTCACAGTATTGTACGAGTTAAAGTTATTATGTTATTTCGGAAACTACTGAACCAGTTTTAAACATTCTCTTACTAATTTAGGTAAGTACCTACCTATCTACTTCTTAGTGAACATCTGTTTTTCATTGTTGTTCATGGTTCCACGTGAGTCAAGCCACGGGCAGACTGATTGTTGACAATAGTCACAATAGTTAGGGTGTGAAATTTTGCCTGCTGCCTAAAATGATGCTTAAAAATATAAGGAAGGAAAATGAAATAAATTTCTTACAAAATTAATTTATTTTTCTGCAAAACATTCGACCGCATTCATTCATTCATCCACTTTTATAATCAACCTATATCTCGTTACTCATGTGCAAAGCACACCACAAAACACAACCTAACCTAACATTAAATTTTAGACAGTGGACTCTTTTAGATTACGTCACTCCGCGACGATGTCACACAAAACTTTTCTACTGGGTATTCAGTCACTTATGCAACTCAAGTCTTTGTATTCACTAGCTTTAACTTAACGCTAATAGAGGTTCCTCGGGGTCGACTTTATGAGACTTCGTGTTGGATTTCTTCCATTGCTCCTTCTTGTTCATCATTTTCTGCTTCGTCCTTTCTAGCTTAGCCTTTGCCTTCGAGAGCTTTGGCACTGGCGCTGCCGTCGTTTTGTCCAACTGCTCCAGCGTTTCAAAGATGTTCTTAGGTTTAGCTTGCGTTGCTACGACGTTTCTAGTTTCTTCACTTATTTCGTCCATAGTAGAGTTCTTATTGGCGTATACGACGACGAAATGCGAGTACGCGGAGTTGGCAGGAGTGTTGATATCGGCAAAGTCTCTGAAGTTCGCGAACTGATCCTGATTGTAATTCGGTCTAGGGTTAGCTATGTACCCTAGATCGAACGTCGGGCGGCCGTGTCCGTTGTTGTAGTAGGAATTGTAACTGTCATACTCATTGGAATCATCATCATTTTGCGCTAAGAACGTCCCTCCTCGAATAATCCCGAAGTTTCCTGAACCAAGAATAGCTGGATTCGCTTCGACGATCGGGGCTGCTTGTGTTGTGGGTTTTCCGAAATTGTCAAGATTTCTGTACGCTCCAAAGAGAGGGTAGTTAAGCAAAGATCTGTAAGAGTTCGGTCGTTGGCTGTAGGCTCCTTGTTGGTTATTGTAGCCGCCGAGTCTAAAGTTGTTCTGCCGTGGTTCGTTTGAAAAGAGGTTGGCAAAGGACGGGAAGAAGTTTTGCGAATCGCCGACGTATTCTATGGAGTGGTCGGTGTGATCCGTGGCTGCGGTGTCCGGTTCGAAGTGGTCGGAGGGCGGTGCGACCGCTTCTGAGATGATTTCCGAAGACTCTGCGTTGAGGTCACCCATTTCAACTGGAACAATGGAAAACAACAAATTAGTTTACGTACGTACAGTCTGTTACTGTACTGAACTGAAGAAACCATTCCTGAGGGAATTACTAAGCTATAGGTATCATGGTAGGAATATTATATCTATTGGCAGTAGGTTGAAAACCACTTCAAAACCACTTGTAGGCACTTGTACGTAAGCAGGTAAGTGCGTAAGAAGAAACAAAACCAAATGTGGGCAATGACTCGTTTTACGTGCGTACTTTGGAGAAAAGTAAAAGCGACCTCGACCTATGATAACGATACGATAACAGTAGAGTTATGGGCTGATGATGATGATGATGGAAGTCAGCTGCCTACTCGCAGGGCATACCAATATCTAGGTAAACCAGTCTACGTTTTGTGTTAAACCTTGACCAGTCAGGTTTTAGAACAATTTAATATCAATGAGACATAACTGTAAGTCAACCACTATTATTTGAGGCAGTTAAACACTTTCAATGCCTATGACGGTGTATTTCGGCTCTCAAGCTGCGACGCGCCTCTACAGGTCGCAGTGTAGTGGCTGGGCTGTGAATGTTCGTTTGCTAACCGGACAAATGACAAGTCTTGTTGCTTTCTTTAACCTATTCGACTTCTTAATATAAATCATTGTACTATAGTTTGACCGAAACTGCTGTACCACTCCTTAGGAAAGTGCGGCGAGGTGGGGGGCGAGGAAAAAAAGCAAGAGTACGCGTTGACGGCAGACTGATGAATCGGAGCGGCCGATATATCCCCCCCGTCCCGCCGCTCGCATACCTCAGGCGTGGTACAGCGGTTTCGGTCAAACTATAGCAACAATTTAAGTCTTGAATCAATTAAATTTCTTGCTGTTCGCCTGCTGCTGCTGGTGTTAGAAAGAAGGAGAATACATTTATTTGAAACCCTACATAACCCATAATACAACACAGGCTTGTGTACGTCTGTCTTCCTTGATAATACTGGAAAATACTTCGAAAAGGTTTACCCAGTTTAAAGATACAATGAAAACCGACCAAGTGTGGCCCTTAAATATTTATTTTATTATGTTTTTTAGCTTCATTTATTTTATATTTGTTGTTATAGCGGCAACAGAAATACATCATCTGTGAAAATTTCAACTGCCTAACTATCACGGTTCATGAGATTCGGCCTGGACAGATGGACGGACAGCGTAGCCTTGGTAAGGGTCCCGTTTTACCCTTTGGGTATGGAACTCTAAAAACTGCGTACTTGAAAATTATTTGACTACCTAACCAGGCAGCAACACCCACTACTAAGTAAAGACTCCTTCTTTATTCCATAGATTTGCTAACCGGTAGCTTGTAGCTTGCCGGTAATTTGAAAAGCGTGGTTGGACAACTTTTGCTACCGCACATTTGCGCTTTGTTTTAAATAGTAGGCGTGACATGACAAGTATTATGGAAATATGTTTTACATGATACATGACGCTATTGTCTGTCCATGAAAGCTACCGCAATGTGGTTCTACATGTTTCCTGGTTGAATAATGAAGTTGATGAATATTGGCTTTTGTACTTTTCTAGTGTGTGTCTAAGTGACTCATTCATAAATACATCTTATTAGGTGCCTAAGTACCTAACTTGTGCTTCTTATCGTAATGGTAACTTTCGCTTAGTTATTATAATAATAATGAGCAGAGAGGTACTAGATAACTCTTAAACTTTGTATTATACTACATTGATATATTTTTTTTGTTAACACCCCGAACTATTTGCAGAGACTTACACACATTTGTCCCGAAGTGGGATTCGAACGTGTGCCTACTTCACAAAACACGCTGCTGTCACAGCAGAGGGATAGTGTCATTTAAAACCTAATCTACATTATGTGTGCGTTGTCAAGCCTATAACTTCAGTGCTTTGACACATACATACAAGTGCACGCATACGAATCGGAAATTAAGACTAAGCCGATTTTTTTGGTAACACCTCGTTTGTATCTACTGTCATTTGATGACCTCTTCTTTTTGGTATTACTTTATGAGACTCGAAGCTACGGCAATAACTCAAAATAATCATTTTCTCTTAGCTAACCTAACCTACTTCTGACCAACTCTAGATGACCAGTTTATCTTTCAACCACAGATTTTGTCATCATCACATATCATAAGCCGTTCATTAAGACATGAAGTGCATGATTGCAGATAGATTGGGCTGTCTCATTAGATATGGTGTTACGTTGTAGGGTAGTTACGTATTGCACAGGTCGAGCCAACGTCAAACGTTTTCCGCGTTATATTTTTTGTATCGAACTATCTATATTTATAGAATAATAATTTTAAAAAGAAAATCAGTATGTAGGTACTCAATGAATGCGCTACTTAATTTTATGAATCTATTTGTTAGTTGAATATTTATAAGACATAATATCTTAGTACATTCTAATTAGACTCAAACAATTGTCAAGCATTTTTTTTTTATTACAAAAGAGAAAAATCTGACAGTCTCGTCAAGAAATCTTTGGAACTACCAGGGCTATGAGTCTGAAATTTAGTTTCTTTGACTTATAGACTCTATGACATTTAGGCAGCCCATAAGAGCCAATTTTTGGGGTACCTATTTCTAAAGTCCACGCGAAAGAAATCGCGGGCCGATCCACAATGTACATATCGTACATTAGTTATCCCAACGATCACTATCGTATATTAATTATCGAGTACCCATAACAAGCTTCGCTTAGCTTGGGGCTAGATAATGCTATGTGGATTGTCCTAAAATTTTATAAAGAATTTAATTACTCGCACTTACGAGAAAATTATATGAACCTAAATACAGACCTAACTAGCATTCATCATTAGCTCAACTCCGGCACTACAGACATTCCATACATTCGTATACTTATTAGAAAGATTCCAGACATATCATGCAATACAGGGATTGTTTGGTCTAGGAAATTGACGCTCATAATAAAAATAACTACCTAATAAACGGGAAAGCTATAGACTTAATTAATATATGATTAATTAAGTCTATAGCTTTCCCGTTTATTAATTTTCCCCAGCCCTAAGCTAAGCAGAGCTTGTGTTATGGATACTACTACTACTGTATAATATCAGTTATCTAAACTGATATACTTAATGAAATTCATTACATGGATAGATTTTTTTTGATTATACATATATAACAACCAGAAGACCTGGTACAAATATCTGCAGATCGTACACACAACTGTCTCGAGGCGGGAATAATAAAACATCGTCCATCGCCCATCATATGCCATTTATTTTTATCATTAGAAGCCAAAAGAAAAATCTCCAGGAAACGTAGGGGATAATAAAACACAAGAAAAAAACACTACATAAGAATAATATCACAACTCTACTATGACATAATTTCACACCAGCCAAAGAGATATGAATTCAACCCAAATAGAGCAAATGTAGAAAACTTGATATTATGTCATAAGTAGTAGTGGTCACTACAGACCAGTACTAATCTCACTGTGGTCTGAGGTTGTCTGATATTTCCTGATAAAAAACTAGTTGAAGGAGTAATGTTGATTGATAGGAGTAGACTTAGCGGAAATTATTTAGTTAAAATATTGTTCATTTATGTAGCTTTATCAACATTACACTTTTAACCTTAAGGTATAAGTAGATAAGTACATTTTATGAAGGTTAAAATGGCTAAAGTAAATAATCCTACTTAAAATTATAACGCGAAAGTTTGTATGCATGGATGTTTGTTACTCTTTCACGCAAAAACTACTGAACGGATCGGGCTGAAATTAGTGGAATTGGAAGGTTGTTTCAGGTCCGGAATAAAACACAGGCTATGTTTGATCCGATAAATCAGTTTCCATGGGGTAGAAATAACCTTACACGTTTCCATAGAAACATCAACGAATGCGAAGAAGCCGCGGGCAGAAACTAGTATGTAATAATATAGTTTATTTTGCTAAAATGGGTTACGATAGACAGGAAGCTTTCGAAATAATGCAAAGCATTTCTACCAGTTTCGAAATGAAATCATCACTATTTCACCGATAACACGACACATCTTTTGCTCAATAACAATATCACATATTATATTACACATTCTGTTGACACAGAAGTAATCTAACCTGTGACCTCTTGATGAAAACATGCATTTTTCATCGGAAAATAAATTTAAACGTTTTGAAACTATGCCATAGGTCACAGATATATTGGTAAAACTTTAGCCGGGTCAGAAGATTACTTCGTTACGCTAGATTTTGTTATTGCGAGTTTCGTGGATATTCGTTAGTTAATAAATATTTCGCAATTTTAATTGGTTTGTGTTGGTTTAATTTTGAGTGGGTTGGTATGTATTTTTTCACAACAACCCAGTTTTGGAGTATGCACACGCCAAAAGGACGGTTGTCGATGAATACTTGCGCAAAAGAGCAAACTAATAAAAAAAACAGATTTTTGTCACAATGCATCTTGATAATTTGGGTAGAATTTGCATACAAAAGATATTAACGCGCTCTCTCACTAGGTCTGTTAGTCTCATTTATTGGTGAGGACAACTAAGTTTGCTTTTCAATTCCAATCACGTCCCAAAAGCAGAAAAGAAATACCTACGAGATAAAAAAAAAACTAAAGATTGCCATGGATGGTTTTTGATGGCAGTAAAGGGCGCGTGAGATTTAGATTTGGCACGAAAAGCTAGATATTGTTTTAACCTTGACACTTTTCAAATTCAAATTATTTATTTACATGAGACCATAACATTATAGATAACTCCAAATCGTTATGCCTAATACTTGAGACTCATCCCTCCATCTGTAGTTTTTACCATTTTTATCAGAGGTAAAATGCCAAGATTCTGAGACAATACCATTGTTATGGTGAAGATATTAATTTTGTAGAATTTGGCCCTTGTGCAAAATCCTCTATGAATCTGTTATTTATCGAAAATCGTGAGCGTGAAGTTAGCCAAGTTTGAAACTAGATTTTTACGCTATCATTGACCAAAACACGACTTGTCATCGACCTCATGACCCACAGCCATCTACAGATACCTAAAGCCATTATTTTTATTACGTTGTTACAAGAACCTCCTTTTTTGTTTATGTTTAGAAGTTTGCATTATTTTTTATGAGACTGGCTTGTTAGGTTTATTGCATTATGAAATTGTAGCTACGAGTAGGTCCTTGTCGGTGTTGTGAAATAACGGAGTTTTAAACGAACTTATTTACTTTTTAGGCTGGTAGAGGATTTATGTAAGTACGTATAATATACTTACAACTACATTACCTTGACTGTGTTATGACATACCTACTCAACCTGTCCACATGTTGGTCGAATCATGAATTTGATCAAAGCAAACGTCGTTTATGACAAGCGTCATTTGTTTTGTTTTATTCGACAGCCTGTAACACATCCAATCAAGAATTAGACATCCCGCAGATTCCACCAAAGTGGAGATGTGCCTAAATGTTGCTCAGATCTTGTCGTCTTCGCTGCGGAGATGTGCCTAGATGTTGCTCAGATCTTCTCGTCTTCGCTGCGTGACGTAGTGAGCTTGTAAGGCACAGCTCATATCTCCGCTTCGATCTTCCTTTGTTTTTTCGCATACAAATATGATACATCTCCACTCGGTGGTCTCCACTGAAGCTGAGCGGAGACAAGATGTGTAAATAACGAAGTTCTATTGGTTGTTTAAAACACATTTCTTCTCCGCTCATCTCAACTCCGCTACGGTGGAATCTGGCCCTAAACGCTCTGCATCAAATCGGCTAACATGTGCATCCAACTTTCATATTTCCTGTATGGCAATCTAAAAAAGTTTTGTCTGAAAACCAAGAAAAAGCTAAATAACAAATATAGAGAAGAAGCGCGCAATAATACCGTAAAATCAGCGTGAACTTGCATAACACTTTAGCATTCCACATGACGGTACGAATCCATAATGCCTGCGACAGCGCGGTCAGCGGAATCGATGTCACGCTCCAGTTTACGCCACTTTGTGATGGACCGGACCGAGATGAGCATGTGTTGAAATTTTGCCTGTTTTGGAGAGCTTGTTACGATTTGAAACCTCCACGGTTACCATGAAGTCTGAGGGGTGATTGACGCGTCTTGAAATCTTTTTAGAGGGAACCAAGGAGGTTCGTATTGGGTACAGAGTATTAGAACTCCTTGTCGTGTGTAATCTCGTCGGGTAAAATACAGAGTAAAAACTAAATCGTTCTATTTTCAACCGCCATCGAAAAAAGGAGGTTCTATGTTTGGATTTTTCCGTTAATTATAGACCGATCTTGAAAATTATTCGTACAGAGAATGATGTTCCATGGGATAAGTACATAAGTATTGTGGTTTCGTATATTATGTGTGTTGGAAAACTTCAAAACAGTGTTAAAGTAAGGTATACGAAGTCGGTTTTTAGTTGTTTCAAAACAATAAAATTTATTTATTTATTATTATTGTTTCCCTGCCCTTAAATCTTACGATTAATTAAAAAAATACATGTTAAGTATAAAAGAAAACCTTCTAAATATTTTTAAACATTTTTGTATAAAACACCGCATCACTGATGTACGAAAACCCAATTTTAATCAAAATGATTGTAGGTAATTTCGTTTAAATTTGGCACAATCATTCTGCACTCATCGTTCACTAATCTTTACGACTAACTTGGCATAAAAGTAAATAAAATTCATAATGTGTTTATAAATGAATTGATTTAAGTAAATACATGGAACTGTAAATGACGGAAACTACGATAATAATGTTAATTTAAGTGTGATTTGTCGTTATTATCTATAGTTGCCTCGAGCTACAGGAAAATGTACTCATCCGAGAAGTAATATTACGAGATGATTATACGGAAAGAGTATCAGGACAATTTACTTTGCAGGTTTTATAACATAACCCGTGGCTTCGTTTAATTTAACATGCCAACAAACTTAAAGTAAACCTAGTTTTTTTTATATTACCTACATAAAGCTTTTGGCCCACCACTCCGCACGGACAGAATACGCACGCGTCAGCTTCGCTTTGCATGAAATTGTATGTAAAAATATCCAATATAACGAATTCAAAATTAATGATGTCTTTGCTACACGCTTGGCTTATATTACTTCCTCTGGAGTAAAACTTTTATGAGAACATCTCAAAACCATTTCCATACAACTGCAAAAAATCATCCAAATCGGTCTATAAATGACGAAGCATCAACATTAAAAAAACATACATACATATAGCCGAACATTGAAACTCCTCCTTTATTCAAAAGTCGGTTAGCAAGTTACTTATTAAGTACCTAGAAATATGGCTTTTTAAGTGAGTGTTTATACGTATGTATTATTATAAAATGATTGCTTTGCGTAGTATGCCGTAATAATTACAGACTAGGAAGTATTCATAATGAGCCTGTGCCTAAGGATATTTTCATAGTTTATGACTGCAATTCTCACCTCTATACATAATAGCAGTAAAACTCACAATGGCATGATGTAGAAAGTCGGCATTTCTGTGATGGTACAGTAATATAACTATAAACGTAGGTAAGTGTTTTCTAAAATATCTTATGTCATAAAGATCAAATAAATATTGAAACACAGTCGATCTAATCGATGTTCTGCAACTTGAGTACTTTTATTAGTTCTTACTTAATAATAGTGTTTTAAAATCTGTCGTAAAGTTACTCGGGCGATAACATTACACTTCTTTACTCAAACATGGTCAGGTGATTATTTTGACAGCCTTCTTTGATTAAAGTCGACTAGAAAAGGCGCCAGCAATATGAAATGGCGGCCGCAAAATATTGAGTTATGTTTCGGGTGCAAATTCTTACATTAATTTATGAATTAAGCTGGTTTTAATATTTTTTAGGAATTTAATTTATATTTTTTTATTTAAATGTCTTGAATTGTTTGAATATTGTACTATACAAGCCTTGGTCCGCAATAAATGCCCTGTTGGCAACGCTATGATGGCCTCAGGCTTAGCTTGCCCTTCAAACTTGGCCACCGCGGTTGACCGCGCTACGGTTAGTTTTAAATAGTTAAGTTTAAATATTTTTTTTAATCACAGTACATAGCTTACGTATACTTAAATTTACGGTCTGCAGATATTTGCTCCGGGTGTTTTAGTCGTTTTCTATGTATGATAAAAAAATCTATGCATGTAATATATTGTATTATGTCCATAACACAAGCTCTGATTAGCTTGAGGCTAGATTATGCTGTGTAGTCCAGATTTTTTTTGTAAATTTATTATAAGAAATCTTTAGAATTGCTGACAAATTATGGATCATTGTAGTCCAAAATAAATTAACATTCATTATTTTATTTATAATCTTGCGCTCGAATAAATGCGGTTGAATCTAAAGGTTCATTATGTCGAAATATTAAAAAACATTTTGAAAATGTTATTAAAGGAAAGAAATCGAATTTATCACGGAATTAGAAACACATAAACCTACCACAACCTTTTTCACGCCATTATCGAAAAACAGATAAAATCAAACCCAAAGCGAATTAAAAGCTTGTGAGGTGTATCGTAAAAAAATCAGTATCGAAAAATGATAAAATAAAGTGTCTGAAACTTGTCACTACATTTTGTCCTTTTTCAGGGCTAACTTAGCTTAGCTTGGCTGACTTAGCGCATACCATAAATTATAGAGTAAAGTCAGTAATTAAAAGTAAAGTATGTAATTAACACAACAGATGCACCCTACATGCAATGCAACCTACTAAATAAACAAAATTTTGAACCAAATAATGAATCATAGTGATTTTTGAAGACGTTGGGATTTTTTCAGTGGTACCTATGTACGTTCCACCCCTGAAGTGAATATTTTGACAAGCGTCCCTTTATCTGTAGTTTCTTTTATCTAAGGTAACATGCCAAAATGTATCATTCTGAGATGATACCGTTCTTGTTTACACGCTGTCGCCTTAATAAAAAATAGCGTGTTATTAATTTAGTCTTTTTTTATATTTTATACGCTAGTTTTAAGGTATATATTACTATGGACAGTAGAGTACATAAGTTAAATAAGATCTATTAGTTACTTTTCTATGGTCTGAAATAAATGATTTATTATTATTATTTAAGGTAAAGCTATTAATTTCATTTCGTAGAATAAGGGCCCCGGACTTTACCCTAATTATAAGGAAGATCAAATATTATACATTAATCCGATCTAGATCATCCACATTAACACAGTAGGTATGTAGGTGTGTAGGTAGGTAGGTACGTCCTTAATACCTCATTAGTAAACAAACACAAGTTCGTGACTTGCGCGGTGAACTCGCCTATCCATAACTTACATAACCTCGCGTACAGTCCACGAAAGAAATATGTAACTTAGTATTGAATTGTCTACTGGTAATATTTCATGTAACGACAAAGGTTTCGAGCTGAGTTGACATGCTTCCTTAGCTCGTTTTATTATAGAAAGAGTTTAAAGTTTTGCCCAGTTAATAAATATACGGACTAATGAAACTTCTAACGCATTGTTTCAGTTTATCACTATTATCATGAGCCATTACTTAAAATAGGTCTTCCCCAAACGACGGTGATGACGACGCCACGAATAGTGCTACTGAGCTGCCTCCATCCATCGACTCCCTTGCTACCGCTACAATGTCTTGAACTATCATGAGGGGGTCTTCTTCTTCTTTCTTCATCTGGCCTAGACATCAAAAACAAAACCCTAGACTCAAGAAGCGTCATAGCAGCGTGAAAATGTCTTAAAAAAATGGTGGATCTATTTTAGAAATTAATGAACTGACTGGTACTTAAAGTCATGACGTCACGACAAATGAAACCTTGCATGTTTTAATACCCATTGAACTACTGTTGAGTTGTTTATGGTCTGTAATCACGAAAGGTAACCAATGGTCAGAGGCAATAGCCATTATGTTGGATCATTAGCAGAGACAGTAAAAGAGCAGTTTATAATTTATAGCCTTCTTACTGCTTTTTCCGGAAGTCCATTTTTTGCGTATAATAATTACATGAACTAGCTGCTGACAGCGGATTTGTACGCTATTTTTAGTAAAAAAAAGAAGCGTTAATATTGGCATATTATTTTGTTATTTCTGGTCTATAATAATAATTAGCTATTAAACAATGTTTTATACATTTTTTTTTATATCATATGCTGCCTTTGACGCCATTATATTTTTTTCTGTCCACGCTAACCTCACGAAACGATATAATTTTTTTTCTTTGCGCGCTTGCGCATGAATGTCCGTATATTTTTTTGAATCTCAGTATTTTTGTTAGCCTTTTCCAAAAATATATCATATCCCATGTTCCGTCTATATAAGACTTCAGATTTATAATATTTATTAGCTTACTTTACGTTTCCGCTGTGTAATGTGAATACGCCAAGTATTCATCAATCTTATTTACCTCAAGTATAAGCTAGCCCTTATTCAACAACAATGCTTTACGATGTCGATCGACAGCTTGTATTATCTCATCCCAGGATTAGAATGGACTCAAGGTTCCGTGTGTAACTAGGTGAACACCCGCGACTTTGTTTGAATTGGTATAAATCATCATTTGTAGAGTAAGATTGCAGGAATCACACCTCAATAGTCAGTTAAATAAAAATATTATTTGTATATAAATATTATTATTTATTAAGACTATTGTTGTAGGGAAAACACAACAAAAAAGTATTATTTACTTCCTTGCTGGCAAGTGGATACCAATATGTGAAATCGTTTAAGTACTGTGACCACTTTTTATAACGTAAATAGACGTTTTTTTGACCAAAACCTCACATGATGTGAGATTTGTTTGAATGTATCTCAAAAGTCTAGAAGACACCTTGAATAGGGTGTCTTCTATACCTTCATGTTCTAGATCTCTTTTGTCGTCAATACCCAGGCAGGTCCATTAGGTCCATTGCGAATAAAACCGTCTTGATTCCTCTTCTCGTTCTTAATTGTCCTCCTTTATAATGATTATGCTAACGCACCAGACAATATCTATAAGTAAGCTTTTCTCCGCCAATACCGTATTTTACACAAAATAAAGTATCATTATGATAAATAAATAAATATGATAAATAAATAATGCTGGATAATTTACAC
This sequence comes from Eupithecia dodoneata, assembly GCA_947044415.1. NCBI lineage: Eukaryota > Metazoa > Arthropoda > Insecta > Lepidoptera > Geometridae > Eupithecia > Eupithecia dodoneata. The sequence goes on from OX345665.1 coordinate 9,104,469, forward strand.
AGCATTATCTAGCCCCATGGTAAGGAGAGCTTGTGTTATGGGTACTAGATAACTGATATACATAATACAATACATTACATAGATAGATATTTTTTATTATACATAGAAAACGACCAGAACACCCGGAACAATTATCTGCAGATCGTACACACAATGGTTCCGAGGCGGAAATTGAACCCGCGACCTCCTGCGTCGCAGGCGAACCTTCGCCCACCGCACCACAGAGGTCGTCAAATTATTCATTATAAAATTTCCATACGAAAGATTTCAACGCGCTCGAACAACAAAACATTTTTAATATAAAATCGTACATACATAATGTACATATGTTGTAAGGTCTCATCAAAAAGCCATATGGGCATCATACAAAAAAGGAATAGAAAGCTTTCTGTAAATTTCCCCATGGTTATGTAAGTATAAGTTATCGATATAATTTATCATGTTACCATCACGTATGGCTACATAGTTATGTCATATTTTTATCCTTTCTTGCTTACATAGTCGGGTACAGAACATTTTTAGCTTGGTAGCCATGGCAAACTTTTAGTCATAAGATACAAGATTTTATTAGAAAACAATACATTTATTCATCACTTAAAACCGAATAACATTATTCGTTGTTAAAACTGCACTTTAAACGAGTCGTTCGTCAACTCACACCATGAATCTTGTCCGAACTGGTGTGAGTTGACGAATCGTAGAAAAAATATTATTTTCGTTCTGCAACTCACACCACCCTTTGTTTCTTTCCATTGAATTTATGCGTTGAGTACAGTCACCGAAAAATGCTAACTCTAGTATCAAATAATTATTATTGCTCTATTACTATCATCATTGTTTATAAACTTCGTTGTTTGGGCGGAGGCCGCGGTCCTGCCTCGGTTTGATTCCTGCCTCAGTTTGATTCCTGCCTCGGGACATATCAAGTCAATCACTATAAAATAATATCTGCCTTCTTGCCTTAAATTTTTTTTTCCACAACTCCAGTCTCTAGTATATGCTTGATTATAATTTTACCTACATTACATAATCGTAAGAAGGAAGTTGAATTCAATTAGTATTATCGGGTATTATCTGTTTCGAACACGCACACATGTCATGTTGGCTGTCATTGATAGCCATCTTCTTAAACCGCTTATAAGCTTAGCCGAGATAAATATTAAATGAAGTGGTATGCTATACATTCGGAATACAAGGTGCCGTAGAATAAGTGTTCTAAAAAGAATAAGTGGCCCCGGAATCATTCTTTTCGACATAAAACCTTTATAACCTTATATTTCCAAAAGTTTTAACGATTTTTTTTTTCAAGTTATAAAAAAAAAATCCCGCAATATATCGAGATGACCGGAAGTGTATGGAAGAAGACTCCTAACTTTTGCCCAACAGTGGGATGATGATGGACAGATAAAAAAACAATGAATCAAGAAACGCCTTATTGTTTACTGACGAAATACGATATTAAACAAATTTATCTAAAACAATAGGTGACCTTATCGATGAACGATTAAAACTATGGACTTCATCAAGGCAACCTTTAGAGGTATCAGGAACAGATTTAAAGATCATCCTGCTTAAAGCACAAATTACATCAATTGCTAAAATAGCGTCGTGTCAAAAGGGTTTACCTAAGTATTTATGTTTACGAATTATCGTAATTTTAGAGTCGTGGCCAGAAAATGAACGGCACAGGTCATCCATAGTATATTATTTCAAACTGTGATAGCCTCGAAATAAAAAACATAAAAAACACAGTATAAAAATTATTTGGAATCTAAACTTTGAATCCTCGCCCGGCGGGATGCGATATTTCAGTGTATAAAAAAATATTTTAGGCAGCTGCCAGTATATTGTCAACTGGTAGTTGACTTTAGTGTGTAGACTCTAACAATTTTATAACTTTATTGAAGAAGGCATGATCTGCTTTGCTTTGCACAATCCCTTATGATGTTTCCTATGTCAAAAGTTAGTGTGTTACCTATAGAATAAAAATGTAAGTTAACTTTTACAACTTATAGAACTTAACGAAATCAAGTGTAACATGTGTTACCTACGGTGTAAATAAATAAATAAACAAACTAACAAGTATTTGTGTTGATACAGGAATAATTGTATGACTGCTGCGATTTTTTTATTTAGTACCGCATGCACAATAATGCGCATCATTGCAGAAAAGTTCCTAAACTCTTTGTTAAAAGCTGTCTTGATTCACCTTGTACACAGTAAACAGGGTTCACATTTTTTTCTAAGGACAACACGTTTAGAATAGCCATAATTACTTGACAATGTCACTTAGACATTTAGGTCTTCTATTTAGCACATCCACGGTTTTGTAGCCGTTTTTTATAGCCAAGACTTCTAGACCTACCTGTTCTTCTGTGCATTTTATTCCAACTTTTAACGAGATTTCCATATTCCAAATTTTATCCCAGTAGAGAAACTATGAGCATAGCTCTTCCCATAGCTCGCTGAGTGAGTTTAAGCCTATGCACATATTGTTTATTAGAATAGCCTTATTTACTAATCAGATTATGATGAAATTTGGCGTACATGTAAAACATAATTCGACTGAAATTATAAGCTACTCTTTACCAAGGAATCGCGCATGTGAAATCGTGGGAAGAAGCTAGTATTCCTATTTCAACATAAGTAATTGTAATTTGTATCAAATAATTTCTGTAACGAGGTAAATTGGCTCCATGGCAGTTTGAGTGTCCCTATCAAATCATCCTTTCGAAAACGTATGGAAAATAGCGATATCGTGACTTTGCATTGCACCATAATTTTAGAATACAACTATTTCGACGTCCCAAATGTAAGTTACGTACCATAACTGATACATGGTACGAATTAGTACCATAACTGATACATGGAAGGTGTGAATTAGTTATGGCAATGGAACTGTACTTATTTGTTACAAACATACGGTCAAGCAATGGTTAATTGCTGTCATTTGTTCATTGACCGCCTGTTAGCAATCTGTGAAAACACAACGGTGGTGGTCCTATGCAACTCTACTTGTGAATATTGAGGAGTTATGAAAAGCATTATGATTTCATGTGGATTTTGTGGATCAACCGAGAAAAATAATTTCTTGAATACTTCAATACTTTGCAAAACTCGACGCCTGAGAAGGGATAATTGCTTCAAGCTTCATTAACACAATTTCTAAATACCATGCAAGAAGCATGGTATTCAACCTATTAATCAAAACTTGATGCATTTTTTTTGAAGCTAGAGAACGTATCTTTACTGGAGCGTCTGTTCCGACTTTACCCTAATTTGACGTCAGCATATTTGTTCGAATTCATCCGACAGAGTTATCGATATAGCTCTAAGCATAGGCAAAATGAAAAAAAAAAAAGAAATAAGAAATGTTGGACATTTCACACAGCATTATCTAGCCCCATGGTAAGCAGAGCTTGTGTAATGGAAAAGGCAGTGGGCCGACCATATCTCGCGATCAACCGAAAGCCACTGCTGGCAAATGTGTTATTAAGTGGAGACCACGACTCGGTAAACGTAGGATACCCTCCGACCAGGTTGGATGACGACCTGCGATAGATCCGCTCAATAGGGAAGGCCTATGTCCAGCAGGGGACTAACATAAGCTGATGATGATGATACATATTTGTCCGCTTAAGCAGTCTTGGTTGAGTGCTTAAACAATGTTTACTGTACGACATACAACATACGAAATGTCCACAACGCACAGATCTCATTTCGGAGAAGGGTCTTTTCCCTTGGAATACATACAGCAAACAACATTCTCCAGAGTCCCTCACACCTTCACCGAGAACACGAATACGAATTCCATGCGTAGATATCATTATAATCATCAACTTATAATACCACTGCTGGAGATAGGCCTCCCCTAAATTGTCTTCAGCTTGCCGCTTCCAGCATTTGCCTGCAGTCTTTCGCAAGTCGTCATCCAACCTGGCCGGAGGGCGTCCTACACTACGTTTGCCGAGAGGTATACTCACTCAAAGCCTAAAACTCCTCCTTATGGGACGAGATATCAGATGAAAAAGAAGATATTTATTTGCGGTTCAATTCAGATGTGTTTTAGAATGTCTCATAATAATGCATCATATTGTACTCAATCATAATTTTTCGCATTTTTTTTAAATAGTATATAAGTGACACAACTTTTTAAACTTTCGCGATTTGTTAACATATTACAGATTATTTATTGGGTATTTATACGCGATAGATAAATAAGCCTCTTGTTTTTTCCCCAAACAAAGGGAACGCGATAAATACCCAATATCTTTTATATAGCTTGAGTAACACTCAACCAACCTCACGACAACCGATGTGGCGCGGTGGGCGAAGGTCCGCCTGCGACGCAGGAGGTTACGGGTTCGATTCCCGCCTCGGAACAATTGTGTGTACGATCTGCAGATATTTGTTCCGGGTGTTCTGGTCGTTTTCTATGTATAATAAAAAATATCTATCTATGTAATATATTGTATTATGTATATCAGTTATACCTAATAGTACCCATAACACAAGCTCTGCTTGCCATGGGGCTAGATAATGCTGTGTGAATTGTCCAGCATTATTTATTTATTTTATTATTTATACATCTGAACGGACCAACCAGCGTCACCGGTTTTGCAAAGATGTAATGCAAGCTCTTTATTTCTATAGCTAATTACAACCAGTTAGTATGTTCGTTCATGTCAATTATGTAATGTTTGTTTTGGTTGACTGTGAAAAGCGTAATGTGCGTTTTTGAGGTCGTGTTTGTAACGATAGAACGCTATACTCTGCTGTGACTTTGTGCTACTTAAGCTACATTTGTAAGAGATGGCAGTGTCGTGCTATCTACATGGCTGCATCAGGCTGCGGTAGCCAAAATATTTGACGGAGTTCGTGGCTTAGTTTCCAGGCTCCCATACACCATCATATTATTGTGTTCTACTGGCCGCCGCAGCTGAAATATTTGAGGCAGTTCTGTTTGGTATGCGGGCTTCCATCATTATCATCATCAGCCTATAGCAGTCCACTGCTGGACATAGGCCTCCCCCAATGAGCGCCATAGCGCCCTGTCTTCAGCTTGCCGCATCCAGCATCTACCTGCACTCTTTCGCAGGTCGTCATCCCACCTGGTCGGAGGGCGTCCTACACTACGTTTACCGAGTCGTGGTCTCCACTCAAAAACACGTTTGCCCCAGCGGCCGTCGGTTCTTCGCGAGATATGACCGGCCCACTGCCACTTCAGCTTGCTTATTCTTTGACGCGGGCTTCCATACACCGTGATAATAGGTTCAACTGGCAGTCACAGCCAGGCTGCCTAGGGCGCTAAGTTTCTAAGTTTATCAACAAAGTCTTGTGTTCTATCATAGTCTTAATGATGTCTAAAAAACGTATTACATACTATGTCAGCTTGATAAAAATCCAGACTTTCGTAAGTCTTTTTTCGAGTCGACATATTCGCAGCTCTTAATGCTTACTGTGTCTATGAAATAGGTATTTCCTTCAGTCGTTATTCATTCACCTGTCCACAATAAAGGAATTTCAACTTCAACTTCTTTTTTTATGGCTCGCTGTGTCTGTGTTGCCACAACTCTGCCAGTGTGAAGAGTTATAAACTTTAGTACAGAAGAAATAGAATGAAATTTTATTAATCATAACTATTATTATTATTATTATAACTAAACGTAAAGTAATTTCATAGTCATGCTTATAATAACATATATGAAATAAACTCGTAGCCATCGAAAATAGGTCGCTATGCTGGTCATGTCATAACTTAACATTATATTGAGCAGCAATAAACGTTATGTAAAGGATTGTTTCAGAAACATTTAATTGATGGAATCTCTAAAAGTTAGCTTGAGGTCAATTATCTGGTTGGGGTCATAGCTCTTGCAGTTTATGACTATGGCCTCAAAATCTGACACAACAGAATATTGTTAGTACTTTTCATCGGCGAGAGAAAACATCGAACGTATTTAATTAAATAAATAAATAAATAATGCTGGACAATTCACACAGCATTATCTAGCCCCATGGTAAGCAGAGCTTGTGTTATGGGTACTAGATAACTGATATACATAATACAATACATTACATAGATAGATAATTTTTATTATACATAGAAAACGATCAGAACACCCGAAACAATTATCTGCAGATCGTACACACATTTGTTCCGAGGCGGGAATCGAACCCGCAACCTCCTGCGTCGCAGGCGGACCTTCGCCCACCGCGCCACATCGGTCGTCGAATTTTAAATTGTGTTTGTGAAATATTTATTTATTCAATGTATTACATCTATTATATTGCAATATTTCCTTCAGCTATAGAAAATTAATGCGTAGACGGAGCATACGTATAGTAATCTATATTGTTAATTCATGTCTAGTCCATCAAAAGGTTGCTTGGAAGAGATCACTTTCAGCCATAAGGCCGATCTTTATAATTCCTCTATTCTAAGGATTTATTTTTGTACTATTTTCTGTTTCGCGTGATACATATAGCAAGTATAATAAAGTGTTTTCTATCTAAGATAGAAATATAATATAGAAAATATATATAGAAAACACTATTACACATGATATATGTACCACGCGAAACAGAAGTATAAGTACATGGGAAGTAGCGACTAAACATTGACACCGTTACCTAAAAACTACAAAGAATCAAACAAATTACAATTAGTGATTGTATTCACTTACTTCTGTATTACGAGTAGGTTGTGAACAAAACCGCGGGAGATCAGTAAAACAATAGGAACTATCACATTAATCTGCAAACTCCGGAACTTACGTTTCCTAGCCGACTGTGATAGGCTAATAACTTGCTAGTGTTTATTTACAAGCGGATGTGACATTATTTATGTTTGAACAAAACAATCAATAGCAGTTTTTATAGAACTTACCTATCTAAATAAAACGTTTGAAACATTTAAAACGGGATATTTACCATGATTTGCATGTGAGATGCGTCAAACTGAAGACGGGTCGCTATGGCGCTCATTTAGGGAGGCCTATGTCCAGCAGTGACTAACATAGGCTGATGATGAGTAAATTTCTAAACGATTTGAGGCTAACGTCATGAACTACCAGTGGATCCACTTCAGCACGCGCGTCATGGGCACTCAAAGTATTAAGCAGGCTAAAGATAGACATTTGATTAATAACGCTAAACCAAAGCCTGTGGTCAGTGGGAAGGTCAATAACCCGACCTACTTATAAATTGGCTCAAAGTGGATCGTTATATCATTATTTAAATCATTTTCGAAATGTCACGCCAATCCAAAATTTATAATCTATTAGTTTCAGAAATTTTAATTTATTGACGTGATTAGCGCTCAGTCATAAGCCATTGAAACTAACTGCTATAAATCAGATTTTAACATATTTATATTTATGACTTGCAGGTAAGTTTATTCAATAGCAATTAGTGTTCATTCCGTGGTAGTAAAAACTTTATGGTGTAATTATATGGCTAAGTTCTAGATGGAATCCAAGTTTCTTTGTGACCTAGAGACTGGTATGAGAAAAGATGAGAATTTGCAATTTAGTAGGTATGATAATCGGAGCGAATTTCATTAGGGTGTCGAATAAAAATGTGGCCAGTGATGATGACGTGTCAAAAAGTAATAAATAATCAGACTAAAAACAGTTTTCAAAAGTTTAAATGTTTAGACGGTAGCTTGGATGGATGTTTGTTACATTTTCACGCCAAAACTATTAAATAAATAAATAATGCTGGACAATTCACACAGCATTATCTAGCCCCATGGTAAGCAGAGCTTGTGTTATGGGTACTAGGTAACTGATATACATAAAACAATACATTACATAGATAGATATTTTTTATTATACATACATAGAAAACGACTAGAACACCCGAAAAAAACATCTGCAAATCGTACACATATTTGTTCCGAGGCGGGAATCGAACCCGCAACCTCCTGCGTCGCAGGTGGACCTTCGCCCACCGCGCCACATCGGTCGTCTATTGATTACAGATTGGGCTGCATTTAGGTAGCTCTAGCTTGGAATAAAACAGGCTACTTTGTATCCCATACATCATTCTCATGGGATAGAAATAATCATAAAACACTTCTATAGAAACAACACGTGTGAAGCCGCCTGCAGAAACTAGTAGTCAAAAAATAATGCTGGACAATTCATCATCTAGCCTCAAGCTAAGCAGAGTTGTATTATGCGTAGGTACCATATAACTGATATACTTAATACATAGATGGATATTTCTTAGTATACACAGAAAATACCCAGGACACTCGGTACAGATTTTTCTGCAGATTGCACAAAATATTGTCCACAGGCGGGAATCGAACCAGCAACCTCCTACGTCGCAGGCGGCCCTTCATCCGCTGTGCCACAGAGCTTGTCACTTACGTTTGTTGTGGAGAGCTAACCGCTCTCCACAACACGTTATACAAACTATGGTCGAATGCTGCAAACCAATCGTTTTACTATGACAATGGTATCATCGCAGAATCGTCCATAGATGAAGGAAAGTCTAGATACTGCGGTGCTATATTTAGTGTATATTAGGGCCAGTATATTCATAGACATCAGACAGGAAGGAGAGAGAAGGCGGGAGATAATCAATACCGACATTTCCATCCAATTTCCGCATGAATTTCCGATTGTCGTTTACGAATTATCATTTGTATTGAACAAACGTGCGCAAAGGTTATATCACGTATTGCACAATGAAGCTTTCTCCAACACTGACAATACACTCTGAATACTTATCTGATGAAATCTATAATCCCGGTGCTTGTATGGATCAAGATGAATGGGACTTGAAGTCGCTAAAAGCTCATTGTATCAACGCAAGGCGATGAGCACAGAACATCACATCTCGTTACGATACTCGAAAGCTGCTAAAAGCTGTTGTGTCAGTGTTTTAAGGCAACGTCCACACTTGAGTGTCTTTGCAATGAGTTAACGTCTTAAGGCTATTTGCTAGGAAAGTGTTCGTGTGGGTATGGGACTTAGGTTATAAAAAGTGATGTTTAATATTTTCCTATTAATTTGTCACCGTTAATCGATTGTTAACGAGTTTGTTGTTTAGTTGACGAAAATTTTAATTCGGTAATTTTCTTGACTTTTTTGTTGCCCTTTTGTGGATTTAATTATTATGCATTAATAATAAATCTTAATTATTTATTAAATTTAGGAACGATTAAATTCATTTAAAGGACCATGAATGAACAGTCATGAAGCACAAATCATGTGAATAATGTAGTTAACCTTATTTAGTTAGAAATAAATATTAATATATCTTGATATTAATAATACTATATAAACATATATGAAATAATATATAATCGACAAAAGCTGGGGTAAACGTGTTCTTGAGTGGAGACGACGACTCGGTAAACGTAGTGTAGGACGCCCTCCGAAAGACTGCAGGTAGATGCTGGAAGCATCAAGCTGAAGACTATGGCGCTCATTAGGAGAGGCCTATGTCTAGCAGTGGACGTACGTAGACTGATGATGATTAATAATACTTCATCAAAATTCCCATAAAAGCGGGTCGGAATTATCCCAAGAAACTCATTGCATCATAACTTCTCGGAAGTTTCCAGCTTTAGCCAAGTATCGAACTGTTGACAAATTTGATGGTGCTATAAGCCCATGTTTGCTGGCGGCTCCCTCTGCCGTTGTGATTACTGTACCACTCAGGTTATTAAAACCGTAATCGATTTATTTTGATACTTCTTGACTTCATAACAGTGATTTCGTAACCATGCGACAAATATAGCAAATGATATAAACGCGCATTACATAGCACTAGTCGGGCAAGTGCAATAAAGCCACTGTCCCACGCACGGAGAGGCTACGCACGTGTGTCTAGCTTATCTTGAATGAAAAATTATGCGATAACGTCCTCTGCAATCCACACGGTACGAATGAATGCGAGATTAATGACATCACAGCTACACGCGTGGCTTGCTCGAATATGCACCTACGCAGATCAACGCTATGCACGTGGTACACGTAAACCGATATCGTAGACCCACGTTGTCAAATAAACGAACCTATGCAGCGAAATTGAGCCGCGTAGTCGTGCACAGCGTGCGCGTAAAGTGTGTGCTGTAGCAAACGTAGACCTTACACGGTGTCCAATTCTTCGCAGAAAAAGTCTTAGTACCACCTTTTCTGTGAAGAATTGGACATTTTAATGTTATAGAGATACAAGTAATGTGACGGACGGACAGGGCCCTAATTCCACTAAATCAATTGCTTCATCATAACAATCGTATCGTATCAGAATATACATTTTAGAATTTTACCTTTGATGAAAGGCATTAGGTACAGATCGGAGGGACGCGTGTCGAAATTGTCAAGGTTGAAACCATTGTATCAATATCTCCGTGCAAATAGCACCGCACGTGCTATTTTTTAAGTAGTTTTGCATCTATGGACGATTCAAAAGTAAATAAAGTAAAAATATTTTTTTTTCTTCAGAACAGAGACTCTTATAAATTAAACTTAGATTAACAGAAGACAGAAACTGACAAAATCTGTTTCCACTCAGCATGCGCTATAGTAGAGCAGATTACGATCTGCTCTACTTAGATACGGTCTCCACGGAAGACCGTATTATTCGACACTGTCATAGTAAATGCATACATAGGTTAGCAGGCTATAATTTGGTCCCGGTTAAGCAGACAGATGGACTATACCGATGACAAACTTAAAATAGCAATTGAACTAGTGACACAGTCTTTGTACCGTAAATGAATATTAATTCTAAATGTACCGTACACACCGTTCATATTATCCGTTAGAGTCATTGCAATATTTGTATAACTGCGATGATCTTTGTTTAGATCGCTGACTCACTGCTCTGTGATTGGAATTTATTTATGATACGAACAGGAAGAGGAGAATTGGCTTTGAAGATCTTTTCTTTATTTTCTCTTATGATTTTACGCACTAGAACGCAGGTACATATATGTAGGTACTCCTTATCCCGTATATCGATATCTTAAGACGATCCGTATTTTGAAATGCATAAAAAAAGGTTTGAGTTAGTCCTAGACACAGCACAATAAAAAGCTTTTGTGTTTTAGGTTCCTGATTTAACGTGTTTTCAAATATTAACATGACTTGGTAAGTCATAATTCTATGCCTGAATATCGCTTTTCTATGGCATTAACGTCACTCAAGCTGAGATCTATGACTGAGCAAGCATTCATACAAACGGGCCTAAGTCTTTACCTTCATAAATATATTTTCAACAACTATTTATAGTGGCTTTCTATATTTTGTTACTATATAAGATAAATATTTGACTTCATAGAATGCAGTTTATAGAATGATTGCATCTATGACATAAGTCGTTTTACCTACCTTTTACAACAGTCAGCTAACCCTACTTTCCCCTAACCGCAAAATAATTTGCAATAATAAATTGCTATTGCTATAATTGCTCGTAATACGCATAATATGACCGTTTTACTTGTTTGCCAACCGTTGTTACAATTATAACTTGATAGATGATTCAGATGATTTGTTGCAATTTGTGCTGTATTTTTTGTTCCTTATTAGTTATTACATTTTATAAAGCATTTATTATACTGTATAGGCTGTATATAACTGTATATAATAAAACTAATGACATAAAGTCGGATTCCTATTGAAGACAGCTTCGGATTGAGGCGTCATTTTGAGGCATGCCTCTATATGAGGCATCATGAGATCTCAAAAAGTAAAGAATAATGCAAGAAAAAAATACACAATTAAGTTTTTGATGGAAGGATGTTTATTAATTCTTAACGCATAGAACGAACTGATGCATTTGCTCTCATAGATGTAGTTTAGAAAAATAATAATGTAATAAGCTACTTTTTATTCCAGAATCAGGTGCGAAGCTGCGGGCAGAAGCTAGTTTAAAACCAATTGATAACTTATAATACAAATTCGCCAATCTTTAAGTACCGTGAGTTTGGTAGAGTGCGTTGAGAAACAATTTCATCAACGCAAACCAAAGCTACAAAAGCCTTTACCCAAAATCACTGTTGAAACTGCATTGTGCGTGCAAGTAATTTATTTGGCTTACTAGTCCTTTTAACTAGACAGTTAAATGGACTGCTCTGTGTTTAGAAAGCAGGTTTTGTCAGCTTGCCAGTTGCAACCTGTTTTTTTGCTACTTAGGTTGTTGATGCTCGATTCGAGGAATGGTGAAGTTTATGTTTAGGTGATGATGATGCTGATCACTAAGTACCACTACTTAGTACTTGTGCCTGTAAAGATTATCTTTATTTACGTATTTAAAGTATTACATAGGTTATGAATATCAGGTGAATTCTGATAATCATACACACATATATTTCCTGCAATAAAGATTTAATTTTTTTATTGAATTAAATTGCTTTACTATAATAATTGGCGATGCTAACATCGCAGAATCGCCACCATAGACATGTTTTGGTATTTATCCTTGATTGAAAGAAACTACAGACGGGACGCACTTCAAAAGTCTCGAGGTTGAAACCAATTATACGCACTATCCGTAGTTTCTTTTATCAGGATTTTAAGTGGCGATTCTGGGAAGTACATTGTCATAGTGACTTGTATGGCTGGACACAGTTATCTAGCACACACGCTATTATTTAAATATTTGATTGCCATTTTATATAAAATTTATTTTATGATTTATACAGCCACACTTACTACTCAGTAGCGAGGCTATAATAAGTCATTGAGACGCAATGAAAAGCTAATAATGATACCAAATAAACGAAAAACTCAATAGCCATCACAATTGTATGGGGTTACTTATTTGCTTTAACAAGGTCAGGTTTAGGCGTAACGATTTGTAGGTATCTGTAATGGTTTGGTCTTATATAAATAAATAATTTGAATTACGACCGATGTGGCGCGGTGGGCGAAGGTCCGCCTGCGACGCTGAAGGTTGCGGGTTCGGTTCCCGCCTCGGAACAATTGTGTGTACGATCTGCAGGTATTTGTTCCGGGTGCTCTGGTCGTTTTCTATGTATAATAAAAAAAAAACTATCTATGTAATGTATTATATTATGTATATCAGTTATCTGGTACCCATAATACAAGCTCTGCTTACCTAGGTAATGCTGTGTGGATTGTCCAGCATTATATTATATTTATAATTTTAAAATAGTGGAATTGGGCCCCGCTTACTTTGGCGGTTGGACCGAGGCTTACTACGAGTAAGAGTAGTTTTACCCTTTCTATGTGAATGCGTCTCCCCATTTTGCTACTATTGTCTACTGGTTAAGAAACCTTCAAGGCTGCAGTTTTTGTTGAACCAGTAGGTCACAGCGCAACGTCACGGATGGTGGTCACATGGAAAGGTTTACTGGATAATTTACAGATTATGTATTGATAATTCGGTTATCAAAACAATTGGTTATGCAGTTACAGTATCAAAATCGATTGAGCATAGCAGCATTCTGGCTTTTTGGTCACGGCAGTTCTTTAAATTCTATAGTAAATAGACAAATAGACAATAGATATAAATAGACAATTAAATAGTTTGTTTTATCAAGTCAGTACTGTAACAATTTATAATATTAGTGAGATGTTATTAGTATGCTGAGTGCTCCGATATAATCTAAAAACTGTAAGGAGATCCAGTTTTTGCTCCAGCGCGTTTGCTGTTCTTGGCAAACGGATTTCATATAGTACTTTACCTATTATTTGTCTCTAGAGATTATTGAAAACCATGTCAATGTTTACCCAGTTCACTTAACTAACCCTTGAACCTCAAAAGTAACAAAACTAAGACGTGACTTACTAGAACTAAATTTACATATTATGACTAATTGAAACAAAATTTAAAGTTGTATTCGCACTATACGAAATGCTGACTTTCTATTGCACGTTACCCGAACGCAATACATTTTTGCGTTTGTGTTTGTGTTGTTGTTTTTGTAAATCGAACGAAACGCTTTTTTACGTGTAAAAATACAATAAATAAATCAACACTTTGGGTGCTGAAATCACACGGTATGCGTTTTCTACAAGTGACTAATATGCGTAAATCCACACTAGCGCAGCGGCTGAGAAAATACAGATCTTTGTGACTCAGCACAGCCGTAATATTTTTCGAACGAAACGCATGTGCGGCGCAACACAACCGCTGTGTAGAGCGGCAGCACGAATTTTTTAGGATAAAAAAAGATCGCAGTCGTCGAAAAAAAATCGCAGTCAAAGTGTTAAATGTATTAAAGGGATCAGTAGCCCAATCAAAAATATTAATTTAGTCAATTACTGATCCCGCGGGATAAGTTCGAGCGGCCTCAGTTGACTATGGATCGCTTTTTGCGTGACATGTAAATCAAATTTATCTAGGAACATTAACACTTTGACTGCGATTTTTTTTCGACGACTGCGATCTTTTTTTTAACCTAAAAAATGTGTGCTGCCGCTCTACACAGCGGTTGTGTTGCGCCGCAGATGCGTTTCGTTCGAAAAATATTACAGCTGTGCTGAGTCACAAAGATCTGTATTTTCTCAGCCGCTGCGTTAGTGTGGATTTACGCATATTAGTCACTTGTAGAAAACACATACCGTGAGATTTCAGCACTCAAAGTGTTAAATGTCACTCATCGAAATCACTCACAACATTCAAGTTTAGCAATCTTCCTCTAGCTATTGACTTCTCAGAACATGACGGCTAATTTGCAGAACAAGCCAGCCGTGTCGTGAAGACCACGACATTCAACCGTCCTGACCTATCGCAACACCATACCAACTATCACCTCATCTGTAGCTTTAAGATCATAGCACATACATCCCACACCGATACTACACATAAAAATAGATATTCAAATATGGGTATTCAATATTAATTTTACAGTGACAGCATAAAATATCAGCAGCATTAAGAGAGCTTGCCGCTACCTAAGCATTCTTGATTCTCATTTTTGGTTGACATTTCACTCTTTGGTTTGGTTGCACGCGTTAAGCAAGTTGTTCGAATGGGATTTTTGCCGTTTGTGTGTGGATGAGCTTATTGCTTCCAGATACCGCGTGAACAGCGTGCGGTCAGCACTATTTGAGGCGGTAGCGGTGCTGGAATAGTATTGACTATATATGCGATAAACTTTAATGTTGACTGCCATAGTAACTGTTACCGTCTATACCTTTAGGTTCAAGTTACGATTGAAATTATTTCCTTTTCTCTGCCTTTTCAAGTTGCCCAACTATTTGCTGGGAATTTGATGCTGCTGATTGTTTTGAAAGGTTGCTACGGAACTTTGTTATGATAGAAAATAACTGTTTAGGTAAGGGCATTTAGCTCAATCGCTTATATTTTCTACGGATAAGTAAATTTACAGTAAGGAATAGTGTACCGACCGACATAGAATTATAGCTATACTAGCTGCGCCCCGCGGTTTCACCCGCGTGGTGATAGGTATTTTGGATAATATACAATATATCTTAATAAATTGTAGACTATGTGTTATTCTCATGTATAAGCTATATTATTGTAAAGTTTCGTTAAAATCCATTCAGTAGTTTTTACGTGAAAGAGTAACAAACATCCATCCATCCATACTTACAAACTTTCGTGTTTATAATATTAGTAGGATTGTCGAGCGAGTGAACTGTTAGCGTCATATCATACCGAGATTTTCGCGAAACGTACTGTATGTCCCTGTTATGTGACCTTCCTAGTTCCTATACGTAAATAAAACTTGAAAAATGTTACAAATTGCAGTTGAGTTACCTCTTGATTATTTGCAACAGTCGGCAGTTAGCTTAACTGTTTCAAATAATTAATTGTATTTAATCATACATTTTTATATTCTTTGATTGTTTTTTTTTACTAAAGTGCATATTAGAGATTCCATCGCTCTGCAAATGGATATCTAAGAAATCACATGGAAATCACAACCAAAATACTCTTATGTTTTTAATTCACAGAATATATATATAAATGTATAGGATAGTTCCAATATAGGATAGATAGACGAATAGATCACGTCACCTCAGTATAAGTATATACAGTACGGAAACTAGGAACAAACACTCGAAACGGCACACTCACACAAACATGCACATCGACACGGCTTCTGGGTGATTCTCGGGGATGCTCAGGTAGCGGTTGTCGCGTCTAGGCGTGCGGTCGTGTGAAAGTGAAAAATGACCCGCTACAGATATTGCGTTGCATACGGCTGTATGAACTCGGCTTCATCAAAAGCGGAGCTGACGTTTTTTAAACTTCCTGCTGATTTTGAAAGGTAAGAATAATTTATTATTATGATTGTTATAGAATAATGAGTCCGTGTGATCGATCATACATAATGAATCCGTGAACTTATATGTAAATCAAGAATGGCTGCGGTTTTGAGGATTTTTAAAGTCAATTGACGACCTATGTGGCGCGGTGGGCGAAGGTCCGCCTGCGACGCAGGAGGTTGCGGGTTCGATTCCCGCCTCGGAACAATTGTGTGTACGATCTGCAGATATTTGTTCCGGATGTTCTGGTCGTTTTCTATGTATAATAAAAAAATATCTATCTATGTAATATATTGTATTATGTATATCAGTTATCTAGTACCCATAACACAAGCTCTGCTTACCATGGGGCTAGATAATGCTGTGTGAATTTTTAGCAGCATTATTTATTTATTTATTTAATGAGATTTTACAAATAGAGACGTCATACTCATTGTAAAGAAATAATAACTTGGCGATAATTTATTAAAGTAGCCTAATACCTACCTAGCACTGTTTGAGCAGACAACGCAAAGCGGCAACAGTGATTTTAGTTCGAACAGACGAGACGCCGCGCGCCGCCGCACGGCATAATATGTCCTTATCTCTGTCACTCATAAACGCAACGCACGCATTTCTTGTCTCGTTCGTGTAGGTGGCAAAGCGGCAACCTCGCGGCACTGATTTTTTTGTAAATATAACATCATTGTTTAAACTAGATTGTAGACTTTCAAAATTTAAATATAAGATGGCGGCTGCAATCAATTATGAAATTTTGCATCATGGGTATCGTTTTTATGGTTTTCGAGGGTGCTGAAGCCGATACTTCTGTCAAAATGTGAATCCAAGATGGCGGCTGCTATAAATTATCATTTTTTCCGTCATGGGTGTCATTTTCATGGTTTTCGAGGGTGCTGAAGCCGATACTGCTGTCAAAATGTGAATCCAAGATGGCGGCTGCTATAAATTATAATTTTTTCCGTCATGGGTGTTATTTTCATGGTTTTCGAGGGTGCTGAAGCCGATACTTCTATCAAAATGTGAATCCAAGATGGCGGCTGCTATAAATTATCATTTTTTCCGTCATGGGTGTCATTTTCATGGTTTTCGAGGGTGCTGAAGCCGATACTGCTGTCAAAATGTGAATCCAAGATGGCGGCTGCTATAAATTATATTTTTTTCCGTCATGGGTGTCATTTTCATGGTTTTCGAGGGTGCTGAAGCCGATACTGCTGTCAAAATGTGAATCCAAGATAGCGGCTGCTATAAATTATATTTTTTTCCGTCATGGGTGTCAATTTCATGGTTTTCGAGGGTGCTGAATCCGATACTGCTGTCAAAATATGAATCCAAGATGGCGGCTGCCATAAATTTTCAATTTTTCCGTCATGGGTGTCATTTTCATAGTTTTCGCGGGTTCTGAAGCCGATACTACTGTCAAAATGTGAATCCAAGATGGCGGCTGCTATAAATTATCATTTTTTCCGTCATGGGTGTCATTTTCATGGTTTTCGAGGGTGCTGAAGCCGATACTGCTGTCAAAAAGTGAATCCAAGATGGCGGCTGCTATAAATTATCATTTTTTCCGTCATGGGTGTCATTTTCATGGTTTTCGAGGGTGTTGAAGCCGATACTGCTGTCAAAATGTGAATCCAAGATGGCGGCTGCTATAAATTATCAACTCGGATTTTGAAACGCGTTACGGTTCGCAGCCGCTCATGAGCGTTGCGCGCGCGCTGCCTGCGCTACAATGTCTGCGTGCGCCCGCTCCGACGAGCTCACGAAACGTTTACGTCCAACCGCGGCTCACACGCGACGCCATGAGATTACCTATTTAAATTGTATTTGTAAGCAAATACTTTACTAACAAAGAAAATTTAGCTAGTTAGACAATTGACCTAACTGCAGACTATTGTAAACAATCTACAGGTAGCTCAATTGACCCATATCAATACCAGTCGGAAGCGTCCCCAAGACGCTGGTTGCATTGCCACGCTGTATGGCAATGCTGGCTGATGCGCTGCGCAACATACTCGTCAGATCTCGGATCACGCGTCGCTTCGACCAGACGAAGATATTATTATATTATATCAGACCACATTTGTAAGCTAGTTATTTTAATTCCATTTATTGATCAGTACAGAAAAAAATCGTCTTAATAAAAAATATATATCAAAAACAAGAAAAGTGACAACCCTAGTGCTATAATGGAGCGTAGGTATTTATTTCATCAACTAGGCTTAGTTTCCATACTGTTCTATATGTGTACTGTGACGTCACTCTGATCATAACCCCACTGGTGGGCATAATAGAGCTTGTGACCTCTCATTGCTTGACAATTTCCTGACGAAATATCTTGCGGAACAATTTACATACAATGCTGTATCGGGTCACATCCACATGTGCGGATCTGATGAAGAATGCCATCTACTAAAGCGTTAAAACGACGATGAGATGATTGATAGGAGATATACACATCTAGTTTCCACTATAACGGAGAAAACAGATATGTAGCGAAAAAACCAGTAGACTTTCGAATACATGTTAAGTAATAAATAATAATAAGAACTTATGAAGGGCAAACTACCTCTATCCCTTAAAAAGAAACTCATGGACGTACGCATCCTCACCTATGGCGCTCAAACTTGGTCTCTAACCGATCGTCAAAAGTCCGCCCTTGGGGTCTGCCAACGATCCATGGAGCGTAGCATCTTAGGAGTCAAGCTGTCAGACCGCGTGCGGAACAGCATACTACGCTCCAAAACACGCATCGTTGACGTTGGTCAGACAGCCGGAAGCCTGAAGTGGAACTGGGCCGGACACGTCTGACGTATGTCCAGCGACTTGTGGGCAAAGACCACCACAGAGTGGAGCCCACCCAACTCTAAGAGGCGACGTGGAAGGCCCAGGATGAGATGGCGCGACGAGCTCGAGGTACATCTTCCATCGTGGCCTGTTGCAGCGTTGGATCGCGAGGAGTGGAAGGAGAAAAGGGAGGCCTTTGCCCAGCAGTGGGACAATAATGGCTTAAAATAAATAAATCATCACCTGCAATGTGGTGAACCTTGTCTTATCAGCACAAGCGATAAGGCCACCTAATTCATTGCTGTTTTCTTTAATAATGTTTAATGAAATACAATCTGTTTTGAAAGGTGGTGAATAAAGTAAGTAAAAGTAAAAAATCATTTATTTCTTTAGGCTTACAAAATAAGCACTAAGACAAGTCATATTTTATATATAAATTATTATCAAATAAAATTATTTTACTGTTCACTTCAATTTTTTGTCCACTAGTGGAAGAACTGAAAAGAAACCACTAGCATGTTCATCTCTTATATGTCTAATACATGGTTATTTGCCTATTTAAGGCTAAATATAATATGATTCGATACATGTCAATATTTAAGTAAAGCTATGCACAACACAAAAACTAACATACTATTGTCGGTGCGAAACTGAGCGACATCGAATAAAAGCGAATAAAAGTATTTTTATTCGCTTTTATTCGATTATCTATATATGTATCTATTTTTTTTAGTTTATTATAATGTTTGTAATGTAGGTATTTAGTGTATTTGTTACCAATTATTTATTAAAGTGCCACCGTCTATATTGTTCGTTCATGTCCAGTCCATCCCAAGGTTGCCTGGAAGAGATCGCTCTCAGCGATAAGGCCGCCCTTTATACCTTTATTCTTAGTTTTTATCTCTGTATTATTTTCTGTTTTTGTGTGGTGTAATAAAGTGTTATCTATCTATCTATTTTCCGAAATTCTTTCTAACTCACAAGTAGTAATGCCTGCAAAAGCCGCTCTAGCGCACACACCACCTAAAACCTTGAATATTTATTTATTCTCATAATGAAATCCATTGTATTACATTTATAATAATTAAGATAACTAAACAATCGTTCGCAAGGCATTAATGGTGTATCTGTTGTAATGC
The DNA here is from genome assembly GCA_947044415.1 of Eupithecia dodoneata. Taxonomy (NCBI): domain Eukaryota; kingdom Metazoa; phylum Arthropoda; class Insecta; order Lepidoptera; family Geometridae; genus Eupithecia; species Eupithecia dodoneata. Next base: position 9,124,615 of record OX345665.1, read on the forward strand.
TTAATCTCACAGCATTAAGAAATATGTAAAACATAAACATCTTTCAAAACGAAAGGGTGTTTTGTTCCGTAGGTTGCAAAGTTCATAATTGTGGGCTTCCCTGAGAACCATCTAGTGAAATTGCAAGCCCACACCTCAAGCCTACCATTTCGTGTTAACGCAATGTTCCATGAGATCTAAAGATCATGGTCTTAAAACTTCATTTCGTTACTTCCTTGTTCGGTTTCAAGAGGCTTGAGCCACCGGCTTGGTTTAACCCTACATAGCTAACGTTCCTAAACTACCTTGATAAGCTAACCATTCGTAATTTTTACGATCATTCTATAATGGAGGATATAATAAAATGTATTGTATTTTTTATAAAAAAAATTATGGGTTCATAAATATAGGATATAAATGAAAGATCTTTATCATAAAAATCAATATATTATACCATTAAAGTACAATTAACACAAATGTAATATGACACTATTTTTTCGAGATCAAAATCACACACTTACTTGTGTGCAAATATTACGAACGTTAGCTTTATAGGGTTAAAAAATAAACAAAAAAATATAACGATGTAAAAATATTTTTTTATCAGCCTAAAATGTCATCGTGATAATTATAAATGTGAAAGTTTCGATATTTGAATGTTTGTTACATCTTCACGCCAAGACTACTGAGCGTATCCAGATATTGGCTTGAAATTCTAAGTCTTTCTATTCTATTGTAGGTACATAGTATTGTTACTTATAGGTACAAATGTTTCAAATGCAACTTACTTTTAACCTCAATCTAAGATACTCAAGTTATTGCCTAAAGCTATTCTAACACATTATACGACATAGAGCAAATAAAATGAACGAAATCAAATCTTTAATTATTCGAATAAAACTACAATATATCGCAATTTGCAAGCTTAACTACCTTTGATCAAACTAGCGAAGTAGGGAGTAGCAGAAATGAAAGAAGCTTTTTCATATTATTCCATTGGCCTTCTGTTATAGTGATTAACTATTTCAATTTTAGTTCATTTTTTTTATGAATAAATTAATATTGCCTGCTAACTGACTTCACTCCGCAGTGCATGACGTCTAGTGATGATGATGCTTAGCTACTCTACCGGAGAATTAGCAAGCTGAAGTGGCAGTGGGCAGGCCATATCTCGCGGAGAACCGACGGCCGCTGGGGCAAATGTGTTCTTGAGTGGAGACCACGACTCGGTAAACGTAGTGTAGGAGCCCTCCGACCAGTTGGGAGGCCAACTTGCGAAACAGCGACAAACTGCAGGTAGATGCTGGATACGTCAAGCTGAAGACAGGGCGCCATGGCGCTCATTGGGGGAGGCCTATGTCTAGCAGTGGACTAACAGAGGCTGATGATGATGATGTTGAGCTACTCTACCGGAAGGCACATAATCGCTGAACGATCGTGAGTGATCGCGCTCATCCTCTGACCACTATGATAAACCGAGCGTGCGGGTCATCCGCCGTGAAGCTATTTACGTGAAAACTCGCCTATTCTAGTTCAAGTACAGTAGTTAAGGCAGAGTATATTATAGTCCTTGGAGTTATATTGCAATGTAACTTTCGATTAGTACAAAAACGGCAATTTCATCTAAATACGTAGTGTAATTATCCAATGGTGGAGTGGATGTGCTTGAAAGGAATCGAAGAGTTATCGTTGAGGAGTAATAAGATAATCACATCAAAGTATAAAACAAAGTCGCTTTCTGTCTGTCCCTATGTATTCTTAGATCTTTAAAACTACGCAACGGATTTTGATGCGGTTTCTTAGTACATATGTAGATAGTTATTCAAGAAGAAGGCTTATAAACTATTAGACTCATAGATTTCCACAGGGGCGCAGCTAGTTAGATATAAACAATTATGAATCCTTTCAGAATCCCTAGGCGGTCCCTCAAGAATTGACTCGTCAGCATCACTCATCAGGTTTCGGGCGCTAATGGAAATGGCTATTATGTTAAAACTGGGTTTAACCAGTTTTCAGACAAATCACTCCGTGTAACGCTTATCTTACGACAAAACATGGCTTGGTAGGTCCTTGCATACAAGTCCGTTCTAGTATTCTTACGTCTCTTAGATCTAAGTTCGCTTATTAAGGCTAGGGGTTCTCTTAAATTTATTTCGAACGTGACATCACTATATTTTACCACAAAGGTCACAAACAAGGGTCACTGTGATATTTAACGTCAATTAGGACAAAACATGTGAGCACATTGTGCCGTTCCGATTGTAAGGAGCATGCCTTGAACTATTGCATTGATAGATTATTCATTTTGAAATGAAATGCATGAATGAATCAGTAGACATGCTCTTCTGTCAGCAAGGTAAAGCTATGTGCCCATTGCGAGTGCAAGTAAGAGAACTTATCAAAACTCTGAATAAAGTTTTCTACTATACTCCGATTTCGAATCCAAGATCTTTTTGTCAACAAAGACATTTATGAATGAAAACTTAACAAAAATTAATAATAATAACAGAAAACAACGAAGTATCAGCAAGGTAATCACGAAAAACTAAAACACAAACTTCAACAATGCATAATCTTACATGTGCAGTGAAAAAACTGTTTAAATTTGACTTCGAAAACGAACCAGAGATCAATTAAATTATGAATGAAAGCTTTCAAAACCGAAAATTGTTTCGAGCTTTTGTGTTTTGCTTCGATGAAACCAATGCCGTTCAATATTTTACACCAATATTCCTTGGGTATTGTAACCCATTTGTATACAAAAAATATCCAGGATTTTGAATCGGAGTAATTTTTACTTTCTTTTTCAACCACATTTACCAATAGTGTACGGCCAGGGAAGATTTATAACATCATGCTGGATTTTACCTGTAACAAAAATAAATTTATTAATTAAAAATAGTCTCTCAATCAATTGCTAGGTATTAAATTGTAAAAACACAAAAAAATGTAGCAACTCTACCACTTTCCGTGTTAATTGTTCCGGTGCTTTTTGTCACAGAGTTCGCAACGCGCGTGCGCGAATTAGTCACGCCATTTTAGCAGTCGTTACATATTTTTCTTTTTACGGTAACCTTGGTCTAATTGGTTTTACTTTCAATGTGACAATAGAATTATTAAATTATGTTATTTCGATGTTTCGTATTGTCTATGAAATAGGTATGAAACATCCACATATATGTACGTCATAATATTTTGTAAAGGCAATATTCAATATTAAGTTGGATATTCATTTATATAGTATATATAAAGGTTCCGGTTACAGTAGTTTACTTATATCTAAGCGAAGCCGCAGTCAGAAGCTAGCATCTAATTACTGTGGGAACTTCTCTCTATAATTACTTGAGGACATGTGAATAACTCAATATGGGCATGCATCTATTGTGTAGGTGTGTCTTCGTTTTGACAAGCAATTGTCTGTGTCTGAAGGTTTGTTTATGTGTTTAAGCATAATGAGGATACATCGCCTTGCATAAGAATGCTGAAGACGACAGAGGTCAGGAAGGTACAGATTAACTTCAGATATTACAACTTCCATGTACGTACAGTCGGCTGAGCTGAATGTTAACTTATTTGAAAATTGTCATGATAAAGGGCTGATACTGACAGATGGAATATGTTTGTCCATTACTTAACTTTAAGTCGAAAATACAGGTGCTAATGCAACCTTGTTATAAATACCGGTAAAGAGTGGAACAAACATCCTTTGTCTGATTTTCCAGTAGAGAAGAATCTCGGAGTCAAATCCGGATTGAATAAAGTTCCTTTTGGAAAAGCATGCTCCGTAATAGACCACATCTTCAATTTCTTAATGTGGTAAAAATAAAGGCATTCGCCTTACATTCCCATTAAAAAAACCTTTAAAACAAGTTATCATCGGTCGGTGACACTTACCCGAAATTTAAAAATACCAACCAATTATATATTAATACATGATTTTAAGGAACTGTGTTTTGATATGATTCTTCTCAAATAGATTAAAGCCAAACAAAGGATTCTGCTTCGCAAATTATGGCAGCAACGTTCTCAAACAATTTGAACAACTTTGGAGCTAAGAATGTGTGTCAGCTAGATAATGAGGCATCATCAGTCACGTTCAATTACTAGTACAATGACGATAACAGTATCCCGACATTTTGAATTGATTGCTGTATTTACCGCAACACCACAAGTACCGTATCCAATACCTACTTATTTATGGTAGTTGAGGATTCACTGCTACATCTTTTATGACTTCTCGATGAGTATGAATGATAAGTCATTGACTGCTTATTATGCGATAGTAAAATACTGTTGTCTTTGTGTAACAAATACTCTAAAATTTTTGACACTACTATTAATATCTTTGTATTGTTATGAATATTTGATTTGCATGCAAGGAAAAGCAAATTTTATTGCAGTAATTTTTACAACAAATTCCGAATTAATTTTTTTAAATTTTAAACGCGCCATTTACTCCGATGCTGCGACATACACCACTACATAACATAAAAGATAATAATAGCTTCATTCAGAAACATGTAGTCGTGGATGATAATCATCAGTCAAAGTTCGTTCGCGGTTTCAGCACAAAAGATACCTTAATAGGAGGTATTTATTTAAGCAAAGATATTTCTTAACTAAACAATGAGTCAGAGTTGTTTCGTACATTGACTTCTTCAAGTTTGTTGCACTTGCGTTTTAGTATTTATGATTTTGTGTACCTAATTTTGATGATTGTTCTCGTTTATTCGCTTTGATCCTTGACAGGAGATGAAGGTTGTATAAAGGAACTTTTTTCATGGCGATGGAAAATTTTAGTCATCAATAAAAAATGGTTTCGACGTCGATCAAGTTTCAATTTATATTTTGAGAGGTATGATTATCTGAATGTCGCCCAAATTAGGTGACGCAAAGGGCACTCTAGACGCGTTAAACTAAATAAAAAAAGGCAAAACCCAACTTTTTTGTTGTTGAAGGTACTTGAAGTCATAATTATAGTATACAATTTGACTTGTCTAAGTGCTTATTTTGTAAGCCTAAAGAAATAAAGTATTTAATCACCTAAATAAAATTTGATTTGATATGTAAACAATGATTTCTGACAGTTAATTCTTGGGCCACTAGCTAACATATCATAACTCTTTTACACCCATCTACTTAATAGCTTTCTTGTTGAATAGAGATTTATCATAACAATTTCCTGAATCATTCCTCTACGAAACCAATTATTTCTGCCTCCACGTATTAGATAACCCACCACATATGGGCATAATCTCCATTGGCACTATATTTCTCGACAAGCCAGTGTAACTAGTTCTATTCCTTATGTGATCAGGTAGCATTGACTTCCTTGAGGGAGTTTTTTTTCTAATTAATATTATGATGGCTGGTTATATGAGGGTTAACACGTTTAGGGCGTGTTTTTTGTAAACGACAGAAGCGAGAATGAGATTTTTGACTAAATAGAACTTTGATGAGACAGCGCCATGAGCCATTAAGGTACTTGACGACCGATGTGTAAAGTACGAAACACAACTTGAATTCCGTAGTTTATAGGGAAATTACAAAATACTGCATTATGTTCCTATCGAAGCAGTCTCGACCTGTAGGTTATAGAAAGTAAGGAAGGGCCTGGGTCAGACGTGGGTAATGATGATCGGAAAGTGGTCCTTCGTAATATGGTTACTTCGTGGTCGGCCCCGAGTTAGTGTCTTTTTTTTATAAAAAGCAATAGATGATCCGTTTATAATAAATAATGTAATAATTAGCAATACTTGAAATTATTTTATGGCGCTCATTGGGGGAGGCCTATGTCCAGCAGTGGACTAATATAGGCTGATGATGATGATGATGATGATGATGAATTAGTTTTAATCATTGTAATGAAAAATATTCTAAATTATAAGGGACTTTTTTAAAAGCCATTTAGAAATTAAAATATTTACTGTTAAGCTCGACCAAAAAATTTAAGTGAACAGTAAAATAATTTTATTTGATAATAATTTATATATAAAATATGATTTGTCTAAGTGCTTATTTTGTAAGCCTAAAGAAATAAATGATTTTTTACTTTACTTTACTTTACTTTTACTGACCACCACGCCTTCATCATCAGCCTAATACTAGTCCACTGCTGGACAAAAGCCTCCCCTCACGGCGTCTGTCTGTCTTCAGCTTGCCGTATCCAGCAACTGCCTGCCGTTTGTTTCAGGTCGTCATCCCACCTGGCCGGAGGGCATCCTACACTACTTTTGCCAAGTCACAATAAATACGCCTTAATTAATTTGTCAAAACACATATATCACATCTCTCTTCCCTTCACTCATGGCAATGGAATCTTCCATAGAACCGAAGGAATGTGGAGTCAAGGGGCAATCAATAGCCTAATAATACCGTCCCACCTATAACTAAAGGCTTGATGGTATAATAGCACCATTAGGGTATCTGTGCCATCATCATCGCTCATCACTGTGCAAGAAGTGTTTGAGTTGTATAGGATGCTCCAAAATACAGTTATTATGTTTGTGCGTAAAATAAATTGTTTGTTTTTGAGCAGTGGACCAAACGATGTATTTGGTTATTATAATATGATAGAGTTCTATGTATAGATAAGCATTTTGCCTGTAGGAAAAGTAACATAATTTTTTTTTTGTAATAGACTACATAAACTAATCATGTTGAAAATCCTTAATGTTTGTTTACCATTGTTTTTTTTCAATCATCAAAAAGTTTGTTTTGTATTATGTAGTTATACAAGTGCTAAAAAATGTCAGCGGTAAACCATTCGTCAGGACCATGTTCAAAATCCATCTTTAGTTGTAAATTTCAAACAGCATGTATAAACGACAAGTGCTAAAAAATGACACCGGAAGTGATTTGAAAGACCGTATAGCGCACGGCGCAGCAGCGTCACTTTACGTGTTACGTGATCTATCGACTTTACTATTTTTCTCACGACTATTAGGTAATGTGAGGTAATGTACTCACCTTAGTAATTCACACTTCGATTCGCACTTGTTTTGTTTGTATTTCGAACGTGATTGGAATGAAATTGGTGCATTTGAGTTGGGTAGTGTGTTAAGGTTTTATGCGGAGGTAATAAAACTCTTTAGATGTCGTCGTTTTGATTTTAACGAAAGGAGTAAAGAGGTAACGCGACTTTTTGTTTTTATTTTTATATGACAAGCATCTGCCCGCGGCTTCACATCAGTTTTTTCAGAGATAAAAGTTTTTCTGTAAATATGTAACTATGTATATCAGACTTCATTTTGACCTGGTTTTCAATGGGTATTTACCAAATTAGGCCAATTTTTTTGCTTCAACTTTGTGATAACTATGCTGATAATTATTTAGTTTTACTCTACTACTTTCTGCCCGCGACTTCGCACGCGTTGTTTCTATTAAAAAGAAAACTAACTGTATGCAAAATTTGAACCTGATTCTCAGTAGTTTTGGTGTGAAGTAATAATAAACATCCAATCATCTAAACATACAAACTTTCGCAATTCTATACTAATATTTTAAAGAGGAAAGGTTTGATTTTTTGTTTGTTTGTAATGAATAGGCTCCGAAACTACTGGACCGATTTGAAAAATTATTTCACTGTTGGGAAGCTACTCTATCCGCGGTGAACATAGGCTACATTATATTTTCAAAAAAGTTAGGGATCCATACTAAAACCGTGCGAAGCCGGGAAGATCCGCTAGTATAATATAAGTATGATAAAACAAAATGATAGTTACTTAGTACAGCATTTTGACCAGGTCATGACCTAGTTTCCACTTATTATTTGCTTTGTTATTTTTTGAGTGATACTTTTAGGTCATCCATCTTTTTGCACAAAAGACAATATTCTTCGTCTGTCTTAAGTTAAATGAGGTTTTGCAAGCGAGTGCGGTGTAGGTAAAATTTGTAAGGGCTCTTGAAAGGCAGTTGGCAGATACTTGTCATATTATATCAAAATACGGTAGAAGACATGGACAAGTGGTTGTCAACCTCTCAGAAAGATCTCTGCAAAACAAATATGGAGGGTTTCGCAAATTTGCAGCACGCTAGAGTGAAACCACAGGTATAACTAAGAATTATTGGTAGGTTGAGGTAAAATAATATGATACCACTAGCACCAGTATTTGTACTCAAAATATAACCAACTACAACTCTTAGGGACGTATTATAAAAGCTTGCTCAGTCATCAATCCATGTTTGAGTAACGATTTTCTATAGCAGAAGCGTTACTTATAGATCGATGACTGAGCCAGTTTTTATAATAGGGGCCATAAAATTACATTATTTTTAGTATTATTTAACACGCACTAAAAGTTCTAAAATAAATAATGTTGGATAATTCACATAGACCGACGGCCGCTGGGGCAAACGTGTTCTTGAGTGGAGACCACGACTCGGTAAACGTAGTGTAGGATGCCCTCCGACCAGGTGGGATGACGACCTGCGAAAGACTGCAGGTAGATGCTGGATGCGGCAAGCTGAAGACAGGGCGCTATGGCGCTCACTGGGGGAGGTCTATGTCCAGCAGTGGACTGCTATAGGCTGATGATGATGATGAATTCACATAGCATCAAGCTAGACCTACGGCCTAAATCCAGTCCGAAGGATTAGCCTTGGTTTAGGCCCAAGCTGAGCCATCTTCTAGTCTTTAATCTAAGCAGAGCTTGTGCTATGGGTACTATGTAGATGACTGATACACTACTAGATACAATTTATAGATAGATAATTTTTATTATACATAGAAGATATACAGAGCACCCGGAACAATATTTAAAAAGTTATAAAATTCATTTATTTCATCTTTAAACTTCTTTAAAGCACTTAGACATGTCGAAAAATTACATAAAATATGTACAATGTACCTAGATCTCACTTATTAAGTATCAGAATTTTCTTCACTAACAGATCATAAAAACATTTGTCCTGAAACAGGAATCGAAACCGCAACCACCTTTGTCGCAGGCGGTCTTCGAACCTCTTTGAACCGAATGAGAAGATTTATGTAGGCTGTGGTAAAACAATAGTAATTTGGTTCGAATGCAGTTTGACTTAAGTATAGGTCCTTTTGATCCATCGTGGTTACCACCGATTAACGTTGCGGTCGGTGCATCGTGACAGCAGTTACAACACTGTTCACCTAATTAAATGGCTGTTGCAACCGGGAGTTCATTGTTCACGCTTTTGAGGCTAATTTGTAATGGTAATATTATGATTTTTATATGATAGCGATTTTTTATTGGAAATAGTCGACCGTCGTTTTCCAGGACATCTTACTAAAGTGATGTTATAAAATGGAGTACGCTTTCCGAGAAGGTATTAATTCGCTCTGGATTTAGAGACTTGAGTAAAATACGAATTTGTAGACTTAACCTACAGGATTAGTAGCACATTCGTGAACTGAGTTGAAGGTTGCGGGGTTCGAGTCCCGTCGTGGTCGTAATTTTTTTGGGATATTATTATGTACCTACATAAACTTATTTTTGAGAATTTTCCTAAGCACCTTTACCAACTACTTTTTTTTTGGAAATTGCATTTTTTTGCGAAATTTATTTCGCGTGCAATTTTACGCAAAGTTATTTTTGAATAAGGCGTTAGTCACGATAACACCGGCCGATTGCGTGTCGGGCCATCCAAATAGAGTCGAATACCTTAGCAATATTCAGAAAACAGCACATCCGTACTCAAACGACCTGACACAGTAGATAATGATAACGCATCTTCATCACGATATGTGTTATCTGAAACTAAAGGTTATCTTATCTACTATAAGTAGTCGCATAATAAAAAATCAGAGTCATGCCTTTAGTCTTTATCATGGCCGGCCTATCAGCTTTTATCATCGCATAGTAATTTTTAAAACCCTTGCGGGTTTAATCATAAATAGCTATTATTTAATCAATTTAATTGAAGCCCTTTTCACCTATGAAAGGTTATGATTAGGTTAAAAGGGCATTAGAAAACTTGCGTAATTTGATTGACAGATAAATCAATCAGATTATATTATATAGGCGTATAAATCATGCCACACTAATGTTATAACTTCGAAACCGCTGTACCGCGCCTGAGGTATGCGAGCGGCGAGACGGGGGGGGGGGGGGGGGGGGGAAATATCGGCCGCTCCGATCTATCAGTCTGCCGTCAACGCGTACTCTTGCTCTTTTTTCCTCGCCCCCCCACCTCGCCGCCCTCACTTTCCTAAGGAGCGGTACAGCGGTTTCGGTCAAACTATACCTCTTCATAGTAAAACTATTGAACAAATCGGGCTGAAATTTTTCAGACGCGTAGTTCCAGGCCGGAATAAAACATAGGCTACATTTAATGCACCTTTATAATATGTGTGCCGCTATGACTTTTCCTAGTGTACAATAACATATGTATATCAAAACAGAATAAATGAATTGAATTGAATCCTATAAATCAGTTCCCATGGAATATATGTACTGTTCCCATGAGATATAAACGTTTCCATTCCTTATTAATTGTGATGTTGGTCAAAAGCTTAACCGTTATCAATAAAAACAAAGTTTTTATAGAATCGTCGAAACTAGTTTCTTATAAGTTTTATAAATATTATAGTAGCTTGGAAAGAGCATTATTATGATTGTTGTCGACATGCCAGATATTGCCTTTCTGTCATAAATCAGTGAGGCTGGTAGGTTCGTAGGTTCTTAAGTCAGTAATACTTGAAAATCTCGAATAGACAGAACATCAATTACATTTAATTTAACTAAGGAAATTAAACAATAAATTAAATGAATATTTCTGCAAGTTTTGACGTAAAATGTGTTGAGTATAGAGACGTGCAAAAGTGTAGGGTTGTATTAGAGTTTAAATCAATAATTCTGAAATCTGTCACAGCTAGTTAGTTCTTTAGGCAATCGTTTAACAAGTGCTTTCGACTGTCTAAAATTAAATCATGTCTAAGGCGTGTTTAACTGTACACCGTCATTAACACTTTTGACTGCGATTTTTTTCGACGACAGCGATCTTTTTTTTAACCTAAAAAATTCGTGCTGCCGCTCTACACAGCGGTTGTGTTGCGCCGCACATGCGTTTCGTTCGAAAAATATTACGGCTGTGCTGAGTCACAAAGATCTGTATTTTCTCAGCCGCTGCGCTAGTGTGGATTAACGCATATTAGTCACTTGTAGAAAATACATACCGTGTGATTTCAGCAGTCAAAGTGTTAACGCAGTTTTGTGGTAACGCTTTTGAAAAACACGCTTTCAAGAGATATTTAACTTTTTTGTGTTACAACTGTTTTACGGCAAGATTTTCAAATAAATAAACAACGCGTAAACACATCCACTGCCCAGCTACACCGCCGCCCGCGCCGCCACTGCACGCGGGACTGAAGAACGACATCTGCATCTTGAGCCATAAAAGTTATATTTATTTATTTATTAAGGAATAACAAACGACTACATTTAACTTGCACATTTGAGATAGTACTTTATAATGTAAAGTTGAGCGATATTCAAAATGTAGCCCAGAACGCTATCCACATATTAGAGCTTAACTAAGTTGTTGTTTATTATTGCTGTATTTTGTACCTTTGTCCAAATAAATGTTTTTTCTATCCTATTTATTTTGACGACCGATGTGGCGCGGTGGGCGAAGGTCCGCCTGCGACGCAGGAGGTTGCGGGTTCGATTCCCGCCTCGGAACAATTGTGTGTACGATCTGCAGATATTTGTTCCGGGTGTTCTGGTTGTTTTCTATGTACTCATATAATAAAAAAAATCTATCTATGTAATGTACTGTATTATGTATATCAGTTATCTAGTACCCATAACACAAGCTCTGCTTACCATGGGGCTAGATGATGCTGTGTGAATTGTCCAGCATTATTTATTTATTATTATAAGTTACCAAATAACTATATCTAAAGATTTATTCCGCACCTAAACAACAACATTCATTTGCACAACCTCTATACGCCCGATAACGATTTTTATAGATTTATCAGTTGGTATAATTGTTTGGTGAGGCAACTATTTCACTTTGTAACTACTACTAATTGGGCACTGACTGTTGTAAAAGTTTATGAATCGTATCGAGATTGCAGGTAAAATACCTAATAAAATATACCTGCCTAATAATAATATACCAAGTAAACATTTTTTACTGTGGTAACAATCCACACTGATTGGTATTTTTAAAATTAAGTTATATAAATATAATCACAATATAAACATAATTATATAGACCCGAAATTTTGATTAGTTTTATGATTATCTAGGTACTTCAAGCCATTATCTAGTTACTTGTTCTCGTCATTTGCAGATTAATAATAGAAGTCTCAAAAATAACCTCAATATATCAGATTACTACAGACACATTAACAAAAATTATACATACATAGATCGCACTAATATTATAAATGCGAACGTTTGGATGTTTGTTACCTCTTCACGCCAAAACTAAACGGATCGCGCTGAAATATTGCATACAGGTAGTTCTTGGCCTGACTCCCTGGCTACGTTTAACGGACGCACTCTGAGGCTTGACCATCATCTAGCGCAGTTGGAAGTGGAGTTAGAGAACATCAGATGGCATGTTCTGGGGTTATGTGAAGTCCGTAGAGAGGGGGAGGACACCGTAACCCTAGACTCGGGCCATCTTCTCTACTTTCGCGAGGGTGATAAAACATCCCAGGGTGGCGTAGGCTTCGTCGTCAATAAGGCCCTCTCTAGCAACGTCCAAGAAATCTCCAGTGTGTCGACCAGGGTAGCATACCTGATCCTTCGGCTGTCCAAGCGGTACAGCATGAAGGTCATCCAGGTCTATGCACCGACCTCGGCACACTTGGATGATGAAGTGGAGGATATGTATGAAGACATATCCAAAGCCTTACATAACACCACTAAGGCCCACTTCAACGTTGTTATGGGGGACTTTAACGGCAAGGTGGGAACCCAGATTGGCAACGAATCCCGAATAGGCCCGCATGGTTATGGGGTCAGAAATCACAGGGGGCAAATGCTTGTCAACTTCCTTGAGAAGGAGGGGCTGTTCTTGATGAACTCTTTCTTTAAGAAACAGCCTCAAAGGAAGTGGACATGGCAAAGCCCCGACACTGTGACTAAAAATGAGATCGACTTCATCATGACGGATAGCAAGCACATATTCAGAGATGTCTCAGTGATCAACAGGTTCAATACCGGATCTGATCACCGACTCCTCCGAGTCTCTCTGAATATCAACTTGAAGCTTGAAAGAAACCGTCTGATGAAGTCCACGCTCCGACCTGACCCAATCCAAATCATGGCGGGCACCGAGAAGTTTCAGCAGCTTCTCGGGAATAGATTTGTTGCCTTGGAACCCACTGATGACGCTGACGAGACCCTACACAATCTGGTTGAAACGTTGAGGGATGAGGGCATCAAATTCTGTCGAAAGCAGCGTACTGGCAAGAAGTCCAAACTCTCGGATGAGACTCTTGGGCTGATGACAAAAAGACGGGAGACCACCCAAGCGACTTTGTCAGAGAGGTCAGACCTGAACAAGCGGATTGCGAAGATGGTACGGCACGACCTTCGGAGCTTCAACACGCGCCTCATTCAAGAGGCGATAGAGCGAAACCGAGGGTCCAAAGTATTCACTCAGCAGCTTGGCAGGAGCCACCTGACAAAGCTTAAAACGCACGACGGGAGGACCGTATTGTCAAAGCCGGAGATATCCGCCGAGATAGAGGATTTCTATGGCCGATTATACGCTGCACATGCCCCTCGTTACCGACGAGATGACCAAGATTCCAGAGCCACCCTGACACGCCACTATACCGACGAACTGCCTGAAATCAGTCAAGACGAGATCGTGTTAGCTCTAAGGCAGCTTAAAAATGGAAAAGCCCCCGGCGAGGACGGTATTACTTCAGAGCTTCTTAAAGCCGGAGGAGCCCCTGTAATACAGGAGCTACGGAACCTCTTTAATACCGTCCTTGACAGTGGGAGAACTCCAAAGGCGTGGAGCGGGAGTTTGGTGGTGCTCTTTTTTAAGAAGGGAGATAAAACCCTTCTTAAGAATTACAGACCCATCTCACTCTTGAGCCACGTCTATAAGCTGTTCTCACGAGTGGTCACGAACCGTCTCGCCAGGAGACTCGACGAGTTCCAGCCACCGGAACAGGCTGGGTTCCGCGGAGGATATGGCACCATAGACCACATACACACAGTGAGGCAGATTATACAGAAGTCCGAAGAGTATAATCAGCCCCTGTGTCTGGCTTTTGTGGACTATGAGAAGGCATTTGACTCCGTCGAAACCTGGGCTGTTCTGGATTCCTTACAGCGATGCCAAGTAGACTATCGTTATATCCAGGTGCTGAGTTGTCTCTACGAGGCCGCCACCATGAGTGTCCAAGTACAGGGTCAGCAGTCTAAACCCATCCAATTGCGCAGAGGAGTGAGGCAGGGGGATGTCATATCCCCGAAACTGTTCACGTGCGCATTGGAAGATATGTTTAGGTTGCTGGACTGGAAAGGAAAGGGCATTAATATAAACGGCGAGTACATCTCACACCTGCGATTCGCTGATGACATAGTCTTAATGGCGGAGTCGCTTGAGGAACTGAACCAGATGCTGGACGGCCTAGCTTCAGCCTCCCGATGTATCGGTCTTGGCATGAATTTGGATAAAACCAAAGTCATGATCAATGGTCACATTGATCCAAGGCCGGTGGTCGTACATGGTCACCTTCTCGAAACTGTTTCCGAGTACACTTACCTTGGGCAGATTCTGCAGTTGGGTAAAAACAGTTTCGAGAAGGAGGCCAAAAGGAGGATCCAGCTGGGCTGGGCAGCGTTTGGGAAACTACGTCAAGTCTTCACGTCATCCATACCGCAATGCTTGAAAACGAAAGTTTTCAATCAGTGCGTCCTACCCGTTATGACCTACGGAGCTGAGACGTGGACACTCACGATAGGGCTGGTCCACCAGTTCAAAGTCGCTCAGCGAGCTATGGAAAGAGCTATGCTCGGAGTTTCTCTGAAGGATAGGATTCGTAACGAATACATCCGACAGAGAACCAAGGTTATCGACATAGCTCAAAGAATTAGCAAGCTGAAGTGGCGGTGGGCCGGCCATATCTCGCGAAGAACCGACGGCCGATGGGGCAAACGTGTTCTTGAGTGGAGACCACGACTCGGTAAACGTAGTGTAGGACGCCCTCCGACCAGGTGGGATGACGACCTGCGAAAGACTGCAGGTAGATGCTGGATGCGGCAAGCTGAAGACAGGGCGCTATGGCGCTCTTTGGGGGAGGCCTATGTCCAGCAGTGGACTGCTATAGGCTGATGATGATGATGATGATGATGAGTTCTTGGCCTGGAATAAAACATAGGTATAGGTATATACTTTTTATCCCATAAATCAATTTCCATAGGATTGAAATAAATAACCTTAAACAACGCGTGCAAACCCGCGGGCATAAGCTAGTTTTATATAACTAATATGATCCTCTCGTATCAAATATTATAGACAACTTATTCATACCATTGTATTTATTTATTTTAACAATATTCAGGAAATTTACAGCTAACTTAATGAGTAGGTATCTAACTTACTATTATACTGAAGGCTAATAAAAAAATTTCACAAAAAGCTACTCAAATTAATGCTAAACAAAGTTACAGGACGACTACTACTTAAACTTAATCTATTATTTAATATAGTATTGCTCCAGAAATATTAGTCACGAAGCTGTATTATAAATAGGTATAGCTTATGCCAGCGACTTCTCTCGTATGGTACTTGCATAAAACACAGCCTATGAATTTTTAATGCCCAGTTTTTAGGGATAAAGTAGGTACCTAATTATTAGTAAAATAATTTGTAGATTATCAAAAATTCCGGAGATAGCTGAGTCTTCACCGACAAATGGTGTGTAAGAAACTGAACGTTGCCCGTTGTGCCTGGTTCTGCTTAGCTATACATATAAAATATATTGACATGTATCTTAAACCACATAATATCTAGATTTAGATAATGACCAGAAACAACCAAAATGTATCAGGAAAATCCACCACAAAACTCTTTGTTAGGGTTAAGCTCGCCTATGTACATATCTTTTTTAGTTAAGTTATTTTCAAGTTTTTAGTGTACAATAAAGAATTACAAGAATTACAATCAATAATTCAAACACCTTAATTCATATTAGATTTTAATAAATCTGACTTGTCTATGAGATTTTGTAAGCTGAACAAAATAAACGTTAATGATTTCCTATTTCTTTCTGATTTCGAAACAAAGTTACAAACACTCAGAACATTCATTCTATAATAATATTAGTAAACAAACACCATTCTCAAGATACTTTTGAAAACGTGATGAACTTTATAAGTAAACAACTGAAGGGCAACGGTAATCGACAACGAATAATAACCAAGTTCGTGATCTGGACTCAATTATTGAAACATCAAGTATAAGGAATGATAATCAACTCATAGGTACAGTGGCGTTAATCGTAAGCTGACCCCCTAGCAGATTCCAAGTCTAGTAATTACTGCAGGTTTGGTTTATTTCATTATTTTTGGTTGCATGTACGTACATTCATTCTTACTACTAGGTACATGCAAGGGCACTGCAAAACTAAGTTTTACTTTTAATAATATTGATTTATTCTCAAAAAGACAAATTATATAACTACAGGGTTAGGTATAGCAACCCTGTTCTCATGTAAGTGATTTCATATAATTTGTCTTTTTGATAATAAATGAATATTATTAAAGTTACTTTTACATATACTATACATTATTATTTTTGCTTGCATAAACATTCTTTCTTTCAGGTACATGCACCCTGGAAGGGTACTGCAATACTGAGTTTGACTCCATTTCACCACCACCACCACCACCACCATCAGCCTATATTAGTCCACAGCTGGACATAGGCCTCCCCCAAAAATCCATGGGGGGTTGATGCCCGGATTATGGGCATCAACCCCCCATGGATTTTTGGGGGCTGGGCATGCGGGTTGACTCCATTTGCACATGTCAAATTGAATTTAAAAATACTTCATATCTAAATAATAAAATAAGTTTCATGTAAATATAATTTATTTCGAAGTCAGAATGGTCAGTTATTCATTATTTCATCAAAGTTCATGTCAAAAAGTTTATGGTTTTCATGTTTTTTTTTGGTATGGACTTTACATGATTAATTTGTAGGTTTTATATAAAACGCATTGGTATATTCATTTTATCGAAAGATTCTAGTTTTTAAATACTTCTATATTCATAAAAAATACTTTAAACGTAACAGCAACAACGTGCAGGTAATGATGCCACTGTATGTACATAGGTCCCCATAATGTTTGTTCATAGGACTAAAACGGATCTATAAAATAATTGGATGCACGGATCAAAATGTTAATTGGATTCTATATAAAGCTCTGTATGATTCAAGTCTATAAAACAACTATTGTAGCCTAGTAAGAAGTCTGAGTGTTGTTAGAGGTTCTTTTGTTTTTTGGTCTGGAATACTGGACTGCACGAAAATGTATATGTTAGTTCTTCTCTGGTATTAAGAGTTTCTTATTATTATAAGAAAAAAAAAAGTGTTTTGATTCATAAAGACATACATAGAAACAATGCAATACAATAATTAGGTTAAGATTTTTTTAACTTGGAACTTATATTCCAATGTATTACCTATGTATTAACATTTGTATCGTTTTTTTTCTAAATATGAATCAGTACAAATAATTGCTGACTGTAGCAAGCTATGGCAATGTACAAAAGGCGATCAACACAAACCGAACAAAGTTCTATAAATAACGAACCAAGAAAATCATACCCTACTGAAACGATATCATTTCAATTTCATAACCTTTATTATTCGTTATATTATACATAACAGTGCCTGTCGTCTTGCATCGTAATCCATTTGCGAAGATTAAAAATAGATTAGAAGCCCTGATTCGTATCGAAAAGCAAGATTCCACAAAGTTGCGGAAGTTCAATACAAAGAACGAGGAAGATACTCGTACCTAGCCTATTACGAGATTGTGTGAACTAGTGATTGGATTAGTAATTACTGTTATGTAAGTCAATGAAGTAGAGATGAGATTGAAATCCACGTGTCTAATGCAATCTAATCGGGAAAATGCTATCGAATTGAAATCCTAGGCAATTTCTAGTAAATAATAGTAATGCTTATGTCAATCAAGCCTTAATTAGTAACAAGTAATTTAATATCAAGCACAGTGTTAGTGATTCAATCACTAACACTGTGCTGTTGAAGTAAGTGATTAGAAAGATAAATAATGTTATGTCTGCAGATAATTATGCATTCTAAAGAGTTGGGCTCTTAAGCAGAGTCCTAAATTTTGACACAACACAAGTTAAACAAAACACAGCTTGGTCCGTCCATAAGGGGACATAATGGTTTGATCCCTCCTCGGTCGTCAATACTATCGGATTTCGGAGAGTACTTGAATAGAGGTAGTGCACATGATATATCATGTGCACATTGTGCACACACTTGCCCACTATGTGTCCTGTGCACATGAATGATATTCGGCTAAGAGGACATAGCCATCATTAGATCTAATTTTTTCCCTCGACATCAGATTTTAAAATGGCGGGCATTCTAGAATTCCAAGTTCTACAAATTTAAGTAAGATTGAAATAAAATTAAAGCGTTGGAGCTTTAGCGATGCCAGCCGGAAAGGCACGTGTCGACACTGTGCAACGAGCTGGTGGCAGTCAAAGTGTTAATAAAGTCATCGTATATTAAGTGGTTATAGTCATGGTATACATTGTTATGATGGTGATTATCACGGTGAACGATCTATAGATAATTTTACTGTTGGTCATTTATCGACATCAATTATAAGTAGGTTACAGAGGAGAGAGAGAGAGAGAGGTTATACAGAGTGTAACAAAAGATTTTCGACCCTGAGGAGATCAATTTGTTCTCTTTCTGCTTAGCACACATGTTATGTGGTACTATGTTATAAGTATTACATTACCTTCTAACTTAGTCTGGTTAAAAAACAAGTATCCATTCACTTCCTGGGTTTTTATGATAAATCGTGTGACTTCAAAGTTAAAGGTAAGCTTAACTTAGATAATGCTCATTTGTTATGTTCAGTTGACAAGTTTAATGGCAAATAGCAAATAGTGATGAATGGGCCTGTAAATTAGGTCGTATTAAAATGTCATTGTCGTTCTTGTTGACACTTAAAAATATAGGTTTTTTTTAATGGTGAAATAATAAAATCTACTAAGTTTTATTCACAAAGTGCGGCACTGAACTGGAATCCCATACAAAAACTTATTTGACGAGATAAAAAGAAGGAAGAGCCGTACTAAATGTCTACAAAACATATTTAAAAAATGTGCTATTTCTTAGGTTACTGTATAAGCACTATTGTGTACATGAAATAAAATACTTTTGTAAGATTTTTTTATTATCTTATTTTAATAAGTTTTTATTCAAAGAATACATCGTTATAATAAATAATAAAATAAAATAAAATTTCTTTATTTCGGATATCCATGGATCCATATTTGGTTAGTAAACACATAAAAATATAATTATAGAAGGTTAGGTATACAAGAGGTAAAATATTGTTCGATGTGACTAAAAAGAGCTGTTTGTATTGGATTGTCAATTTAAAGCGGCATAGATCCTGCAAAGACAGACCATTGATATGTCCCCCGCCCCCCTTTACCTTACAACTCAATTTTGTAAGCTAAAAAAGGGGATTTCTTTTAGGATAATAAAACAAGTATAGAATACACGTTTAATTTTTTTAGGCGTAGGTTTACCATATTTAGACCATATTAGACTATGTACATCAACTGATGTACATAGTCTAATATGGTCTCTGTGGATATCTAATGCACTGAGACACTAAAACCGATAAGCGCAAACGGTAAAAAGCATCTAGTATTCAAGACGTATCTTTGCATCGATTACGCAAGTAATTTCACTTTCGTGTGAGTTACAGTTTCGTATGTGGTCCGCGCGCCGCTCCGAATCGCGTGAAAAACGATTTTGAATCGATTTCGGAACCGGTAGTTTCGATTCACGGTGTCCGGCGAAGGCCGAATGTTTAGGGTTCAGTAAACTCAATAGAAAACGGGTTTTAGGAGCATTTGATTTTCCAATTTAACTCAATTTAGTAATAAATTGGAAATGTTGTGGAACTTATACGTAGGTATGACTATGTTTTTTAAAAGGAAATACTATAACGTAAATAGAACTAAACCTTATTGATTTAAATAAAACGGAAATTCTAATACTTATCTACGTTTTCTGTAAGTAGTATATCAGTATTTATTTTTCGATACACACTAGTAAACGATAACAAACCTAAGTTAGAGGTTCATATAGTAGGTATAGAATTGAACGAGATTGACTCATGACAACAATAGAAACAGATAAAAACAAGAAAAACTTTTTCTTTTTTGGAATGCAGCCAGCAGCGTCTTGGCGATGACGCTTCCGACTGGTAATGTAATATGGGTTAATTGCAACTGCCTAAAGTTTCCTTTATTGTTTCAATTGTATGTAAATACTAATTATCATTTGTTTCTTTCATTTGATTGTAACTTTCTTTGTTAAAGGTTAGGTACACTTTTATATTATAAAAATATTCAACACGAAACAGAACCAAATCACAATTTCAGCTTCCACTCATTCTTTTTTACTTCCAAGACTACGAAATCAACGCAATTACTTATGTTAATGAGCGAGGCAACCGTGTTATTTACAATGTTTAGAATTCAGAGTGCAATAATTGCATATTAACATCCGAACGACCCATTAGAGTCCATCCTTAAGAAAAAAGCTAAATGTGTCATAAAATGGCGTAAAGCGGAAAAAATAATAAAAAATGATCTAAAAGGTACATAAATAATTGGAATTCCTACCACCTCGGGCGCCAAACTTGATGTAAATTAACAAAATGTTAGTTTATGAAGGGTTTTTATGCCAAGATTCTATCGTTACACAGTCTGCTAAATCTGATGTTAATAAACTAAGTCTAAATGTCGGCATGGAATGCTAAAATTGCTACCGAAAAAGAGATCACATCGACATCTTGAAAGGTTGGCGTGACAAAAATGTGTTTATATACAATTTGCTTATAAATACATTGTTGTTTGCATGAAACCTAAAAACGAATACCTACTTACCCTAATGATTCTTATCCAAATAACTTAAAGCAGTTCTGATAAAACTGAATATAAATTAATGTGTATAAATAACTCTTTGATCTTATTTTTTAATACGTTTGACTACCTTCTCTGCAAATATGGAAAGACGGAGCACGCTGTCACAGAAGCAATTTTAAATCCATCTTGATTTGAAGACTCCAAGATTTTACTGATACTACCGGAAGGGTCCTAGTGTTCAATTTGCTCAACTGAGTTGCGCACTTTAGTTGAGCATATGGGAACTCTAGGGGAAACAATATAAATCAGCTTAAGGTTTTGCTCAAAATCATATCTTTGTCCTCAACAGCCTATATTGGTAATAAGCGCCTTATGATTTTTATCTCAAGGGGGGTAATGCCTAATAATCCCCATGATGAGTATGCGGGTTGGGGATCGCAGTTTGGTAGTACCTAAACTATTTTGCAGGAGGCGCTGCTTCCCGCTCCCCGGTGGATATCCCTTAGTCGGCTCCTACGACACCCGCGGGTAGAGTTGGGGTGGTGCAAAGTCTAAGCCGGCACCACACGGCGTAATATTTTGTCGTTAAAAGTTAATTTAATCGAAACAAATAATTTATTTGAGTGATGCCTCACTGCGCAAGTAGCGCATCTAAACTAATACAAATCAAAACAATGCTCTTGACCCGGATCAATCAGACTTGATCCGATATTCAAGAACAGTCGCACGGTTATGGTCCGTGGTCTGTCGGAAGTCTGAGGCACAGTCTTCTCGTGTCGAGGCATTTATTTGTTTGATGGTTTATTTATATTGTATTTAGTCCGACCTCTTTGATCTCGCAATGGAATTTAGTCATCTTGTTCATTTAATTTGTCATAATAAATTTAGAATAAAAAGTTTAAGGAATTCAGGTCACAAAGTAAAATAAATAAATAATGTTCGACAGTTCAAGGCACATCATTTGACCTCTAACTAAGCAGACCTTGTATTATAGGTAGGATATTGATAATTTCGGGAGATAGAACGTGAATTATAGAATAAAATCCCATAGCCATACCCCAAGATAGAGCTTAGTTCGGTAGAGTGTAGTTTTAAAATGGATTTAACGTAACAAATTGTAGGTTTTTTTCATAAATAAGTAGTTTATACGTTTAGAAAAACAAATGATCGCCTGAAAATCACAACTTTACTCATTCTTATACCTACTCTATTATCGGTAAAACCTATATGAAAGCTTATACCTATATATATAATCTTCTTCTTCTTCTTTGTCGTTGTCTTCATTGCTGAAGGTCGTGCCCGTCCTGGAAGGCTTTCACGGTGACGCTGATGAACCGCTTCCACACCACTCTGTCTAGTCTAGGGCCTGTCTCAGGGCTGCAGGCAAAGTGAGTCCCGTTATAGTCTTAATTTGATCAGACCAGCAGGTTGGTGACCGTCCTCTTGGTCTTTTTCCCTCTATCCTACCTATCTATCTATAAAATATATAAATATATGTTTTTATAAAAATATGTATAGATGTAAAATTTTTACGTCGCAGACCGTGGTAACAAGCCATCTGGCTCTATCAGCGAAAGTATTTAACGAGTGATTGACACTAGCTAAATGCCATTGGTCCAAGGTTGACTATTGTTATCCGACAGACAGACTATTTCATTTCGCATCGATATTCATTATTTTGATATTAAACAAAATAAGTTATAGGTATGGTAGTAACCGCTTTTTTATTTTTAATCAGTGTGGTTTTAACATTAAGCTCTGCTTTGGGAGTAAATAACAATGTGTCTAAATGTTCAGCATTATTTATTACTGCTTTTTTTCGGATATTTCTTAATATGACCACAATTTCCAAGATCATCACCCATCACAGCCTATGTTAGTCCACTGCTGGACATAGGCCTCATCTAAGGAGCACCATAGCGCTCTGTCTTCAGCCTGATGCTTACAGCATCTGCCTGCAGTCTTTCGCAGCCCGTTAACCCACCTTGCCGGAGGGCGTCCCACACTGCGTTCGTGGTCTCGATTCTAGAACACGTTTACCCCAGCGGTTGTCGGTTCTTCATCAGCAAATATTTGTAACGGGTGTTCTAGGTATTTTATATGTACAAAAAACATAATATATCTATGCATTGTATAAGTTATTCAGTACCCTTAGCTCGGCTTAGCTTAGGGCTAGATGATGCTGTTTTGATTGTCCAGCATTATTTATTTATTTATAAGCTACCTCATCACTTGAACGTACTTATATATTTTTTTATTACTTCTTCTGACTTCTAACACTGGTTTAACTTTAAAGGTCATTCAACCCTACATAAAGTTCGATATCCTAATAAACGAGGATGTTCCGGTGCCTTTGTGCGATTTTATGATCAATTATGTGATAAATACAGAAGTCTGTGCTCCCGCTGATCGTGATAAACCACTTTCGCTTCTTTATGAATATCTGTGCGCACACGCACGCTTGATTCACAATGAATAATGAGTTTTCAAACCATAGAGATAAAGCTGAGAATAACTTCGTATAATAATCTGAATTTTTATGCTTGATACTAATCTAACATGCAAATTTATTTCTTCATACGTTGCAACTATGTTGATAATTGCTTGTATGAACAAAAGTGTAAGTGTGATTATTTTATTACCTGTATATTTTTTTATTACTTTCTGTTATGAAAGTTCCATATCCGACTTTAAAATGCCAAATGTAAATTTTGATGCAAAATAGTGGTGTTCGTTACGTCACAAAGAAGCCGACATTAAGTACAAAATAAACCAAGTTGGCTGTACGAAAAAAACACAGTAGGACACATTTTTTGTGATGTATCCATTCCATGTCCGTAGACTTAGTATAGTCTATGGCTCAGGGAGCATGGTAGAAGGTTTATCGTTCCGGCTCCGGCTGCCATGACAGTTCTCTCTAGCCAGTGTGTAAGGTATCCAATAAACCTAAATAAACGCTGTAATGTTCGGAGTGAAATAAAAGTGTCTCGGATCAATTATGTCTTTAACCTTTTAACCGCCCGACTTCATATCAGCTGGCGTGCACCCAGCGCCCGGCACAGTGAATCGAAAAATTAATACCTACATTAAAGAGGGATGTGCAATACTTAACTTTTCAATCTCGATATTTCGTTTTGCACCTCGTTTAGCTGATTAAACGAGCAGTGATATTTTGGTCGCAAATATACGACTCGGACGAAATGGGCTCGAAAATATTTGTCGGATTAATCCGACGTAGGCGGTTAAAGGGTTAATTTAATAGATATATTACATTTTCGTTAAAAAACTATTATTTATATTTTTAAATCTCATTTGGAAAATGTCACAAAGATCCAGTCTGGCTTTAGCCGTGATACATAGACAGACAAGCAGATTGAGTTTTGCACTTATTAATACGGATAAATAGAAGATCGTAATTAACTGATCTCTAACACTTGACTTGACCTACAAACACATCCTTTGCATGTTACAGCAGTATCATAAAACGAACCGTTAATGATTATTATAACACACATCATTAGTATATTATGTCATAAATCTATCATGATTACCCATCTAATTCTTAAGGCTTATTTAATTTTGTATGATTAACACTTTGACTGCTGAAATCACACGGTATGTGTTTTCTACAAGTGACTAATATGCGTAAATCCACACTAGCGCAGCGGCTGAGAAAATACAGATCTTTGTGACTCAGCACAGCCGTCATATTTTTCGAACGAAACGCATGTGCGGCGCAACACAACCGCTGTGTAGAGCGGCAGCACGAATTTTTTAGGTTAAAAAAAAGATCGCAGTCGTCGAAAAAAATCGCAGTCAAAGTGTTAAGTAGAATATTTTCTCCATTCAAAAATGCAAAAAGGTCAAATTATGTTAAGTTGGTGATATTGAACTGACATAGCACATAATATTGAGCAATGATCAACAACCTACGAAAAATATGATGACAAAAAAGTTATAATAGATATTAGAATATACAGGGTGGAATTTTGTAATGCCACCTGGAGGGAAAGTACTCTTAATAATGTAGATAGAAAATTGTACTCAAAGAAAACATTCCTTTAATTTTGAAAAGAAAGAAAACTGCATTCAAAGATTTTCGAAAATTCGCTTGCCACACCCGGGAATCGAACCGACTAAAATCTGTAAAAATTACATCCTGTACTTTTATTGCATAGGTCGTTAGGGTCAATAATAAGGATGAAATCTCTCTAACAAACTTAATAAATTAAATGAAAGGAAAACTATGAAATCTTAAATTATTTACAATACAAAGTAATTAGTTGCTCGAAATGGGCTCCATTTTCTTGGATACACAAATTTATTCTTCTAACGAATTCATTTCTAGTAACTTTTAATAACGTGTTGTGGTGAATATTATAAATCGTATTCTGAACTTCAACTCTCAACTCGTTTACATTCGCATAAGATTTCATATAAATTAGATTTTTTACATATCCCCACAAAAAAAATCTAAAGGGGTGAGATATGGTGATCTCGCAGGCCATCTGATTGTGCCGTTGGTACCAATCCAGGTATTCAAATGGTTATTAATGTAGGCAGTAGTGATTCTGCTGTTATGGGCTGGAGTACCATCTTGCTGTAGAATTATTTGGTTTCGCTCTGCCTCGGGGAAACCATTTAACTCATTTCTTAAGAGATCCAGTAGGTATTTCAGTATTGCAGTTATGTTGCATCTAAAAAAGGAGTCTGCATTAGATACAAACACGTGCAAATTTCAATCGTCTTATCTAAATATTAATTCGTCATTTTAATGGATAAATGACGTCAAAGATAATTATTAATTACTGACACAAGTAAACAGATGGATCTTTAAGTTAAAGTGCTTAACTTGACCCATTCAATTTATAATTTAAGATTTCATGGTTTTCCTTTCATTTAATTAATTAAGTTTGTTAGAGAGATTTCATCCTTATTATTGACCCTAACGATCTATGCAATAAAAGTACAGGGTGTAATTTTTACAGGTTTTAGTCGGTTCGAATCTCGGGTGTGGCAAGCGAATTTTCGAAAATCTTTGAATGCAGTTTTCTTTCTTTTCAAAATTAAAGGAATGTTTTCTTTGAGTACAATTTTCTATCTACAGTATTAAGAGTACTTTCCCTCCAGGTGGCATTACAAAATTCCACCCTGTATATTCACTTCGCAATATAGGTACATATTGTATTAATACCTATACGCTCTGAGCCTCCAGACGAACTTGAGGCAATGCCATTTCAATGATGAGAATATGAAGTCTTCAATTAATGTCTGTTGCCAGTGATGACCAACGGATCCCAGACGTGGTCGCTAATAACTATAGGCCTCATTTATAAGCTCAGAGTCGCTTTAGAGAGAGCTATATGCTTGGAGTTTTTCTACGTTATAGAACCAGGAATACGGAAATCTGTAGAAGAACCACAGTCACCGTCATAGCTCTCAGAATTAGTAAACTGAAGTGGCAGTTGGGCAGGGTATATGCTCGCAGAATTGATAACCGCTGGGGAGTAAAGGTTCTCGAGTGGTGGCCACAATGCAACACCAAATAGAGTGATGGGAGACCATCCAGTAGATGGACCGACGACATTGTAGCGGTTCCAGTGAATGGACAGAGGCGGCTCAAAACCGCTCTTTTAGGCTTCGTATGAGGAAGAGGCCTATATGTCCAGGTATTGACTTGTATAGGCTGATATGATTAGCAAATATTTGATATCATTCATCTGACAAACAAGATGAAGTATATCTTGCCCTGTATTAAGATACCTATATAATTGAATAAGCAAAAGCTAAATTGAATAATAATAATGATCGTTAACATAATTGCAACAAGAATGTGACATAGGTCAATGCGTCAAGGGTTAATAAAATATAAGTAAATGAAATAGGTATTCTAAAAAAAAACTTGTTTGTATATATCTCCGCTTCCCTGATGCGGAAGTGCAACTAAACATAATTATTTGCAATCAATAAATATATTTGCAGTAAACTTATCTATTCTGTTAAAAAAACAACAGACATAAATCAAAGTTTATTTTGTCAAGGTTTTATTTCCAAACAGGTTATTTACTGCAATTTGTTTTCATTTTCTTGATTCATCAACGCACCAAAGATAGATAAGAAATAATAATATAATAATAATAATCTATAATATATTTTTAATAATGTACTAGCTGCGTCCCGCGGTTTCACCCGCGTGGTGATAGATATTTTGGATAATATACAATATATCTTTATAAATTGTAGCTTATGTGTTATTCTGATGTATAAGCTATATTATTGTAAAGTTTCATTAAAATCAATTCAGTACTTTTTACGTGAAAGAGTAACAAACATCCATCCATACATACTTACAAACTTTCGCGTTTATAATATTATCAGGATGTAGTTTCAATAAAATCTACACAGCATTTATAAAAGCCAGCACGAATTTTTTAGGGTAAAAAAAAGATCGCAGTCGTCGAAAAAAAAATCGCAGTCAAAGTGTTAACTGAGGCCAACGAGAAAACCGAAAGTATATTTAACATTTTCGGAATCCAGACAAACTCGGCAAAATGATGAAAGTGCTCAAGGGCGCCACATTTCATTTGTCACCCAAGTGAACGACCTGCGTTTTTGATTTTATTAACATTCCTTGTTTTAAAGGCTATAAGAGAACATTGTGGGACATAATTTTAAGAAGGTTATGGCTTTACCTGGACCTTTGGTTTGTGGCTGTCGATGTCGGTCGGATTTCAAGGGTCATGGCGAACGCGGAATGTGCGGTTTGGTTTATAACTATCCTGAATCGTTTGAGAATACATCAGTTTTTCTTTTGTTACCGTAAATGAGAACTTAGCTGAAGCAATAAAAGACTTCATCGTCCGTTTATTTAGGTAATTTATGACGAACATTAGCCTAATTCGTAGGTATATATACTCTAGGAAAACGTAGTGCAGGACGCCCTCCAGCCAGATGGGATGGCGACCTGCGAAAGACTGCAGGCAGATGCTGGATGCGTCAGGCTGAAGACAGGGCGTTATGGCACTCCTTTGTTAAGCAGTGGAATAACATAGGCTGATGATGATAATTATCTATAGTATAGTATAGTTGTTTATCTATGCAGAATATTTCTTCAATATTAGATATGTTCTTCAAATTCATATATGCATATAGATGTATGTATAGGTACTGTAGGTACTAGTTTATGCATACGGCTTTGCAATTATTTTCCGAGATAAAAAATTACAAAAAATCAATCCACAAATTCAGTTCCATTCAGGATTTCCGCCCACTAAACCGGATGTAGCAATATTGAACCATAAGTATTTCATTTCGGCAGATCCAAGAAGTTATAACAGCAGCGATTGAGTTGCATTTATTTTGCTCAGTTGTTGTCGCCCACGACGATGTTGCTTTCCATTGAAAGTACCCTTATTTATCTAAATTATTGGCGCTCTTTCTTACAGTTTTATGTCCATATTTATAAAGCACAGGACATAAAAAGCAGTAGAGAGGCAACCATGTCTATTATTATCAATAAAACCATATTTTTTCGCGTCATATACAATTTCTCGGGTCATAAACCAATTTATACAATAGATTTTCCATCCGTACATTAAACTCCTTCTCCAAATTATGATAAACTAGATTATTTTTAATATATCGGGCCTGATTTTTGGGATAAAAATAGTTAAATATTTTTATAACTACTGCAATTTCAGTCCGATCCGTTCAATAAATTTGGCGTGATGAAGTAAAATTATCATCAAACATCCACCCATCTAAATATCCAAACTTTCGAATTTATAATGTTAGGGTGATAATTCCAGGAGCCTGAAGAAGGCCCTTGCCTTTAACAACCTAATAAATGATATAAGTCCATACAGCATGCATGGTAATGAGATTGATAACATACTAAAGCTTCTTTACATCGCAAGCTGCCTCTTTAGATATAATACATATGAACGCCGAAGAATGCTCTACTTGAGCTGTAGGTAGTATATTATATTACGTCATACAATTGCATCGCCCACGATGCAATGTCATGAAGAAGTAATTTATTGCAACTTTCAGATCATTCAGCCACCAGTGGGTTTTGTAAGTTTTTGCGCACGACTTTGTCCCTTTCAAGTCCTTCAATCATCATCCATTGAATTACCTTCTGCTGGAAAGTTTGTTTATGTCAAAAGCTAACCATGCTCTTAGTGCGATATTTTTAATTGGCCGTTCGTATTCGAACGTGAAAATGATTGCCACCATGTTTTGATTACGGTTGATTTTGTCATTTATTTTCATTTTTTTATATATTTTATAGGTACAAAAACGTTATCGTATATATGAAGAACTCACCCTAGAGGTAGGTATTTGTCAACCCCTGCGAAACACTGGTTTAGTCAATGATGTTATATATACGTAGATACGTAGTACCGAGAATGTAATTTTACTCAAAAATCAATGCCGCGCGGTTGCCGCTTTGCTACCTACACGAACGAGACAAGTAATGCGTGCGTTGCGTTTATGAGTGACAGAGATAAGGACATATACCGTGCGGCGTCTCGTTTGTTCGAACTAAAATCACTGCCGCGCTGTTGCCGCTTTGCCACCAACACGAACGAAACAAGCAATGCGTTACGTTTAGGAGTGACAGAGATAATGCCATGCGGCGTTGTATGTTCGAACGTCGACGCTAGGTATGTAGCTATAGTAAAATATTGCAATGTTTTTATTTCTTTACAATGAGTATGACGTCTCTATATGTAAAATCTCTTTGGGTTTAGTACACTTGTTTATTACATAATTCTTTGAGGTTTGTAGTTAAGTAGTTGTAAATAAAATATAGGTTAAATAAATACATAAAATCATAATGAGTGGTGAATATAAGTATATTAAGTACATGCAATAAATAATAATAAGTAAAATAGTTAAATATCTGAACATAGTATTAAATTAAACCTTTGATTGAACCGCTTCCGCTGTCTGTTCGCTTAAATCTTTTAAACTACTCAACGGATTTTAATGCAGTTTTCAGCAATAGATAGAGTAAATCTGGAAGAAGGCTTATAAACCATGGACGCATATATTTCCACGCGGGCAAAGCCGCGGGGTGCAGCTAGTTATAATTAAAATATAAGTTTCTGATTTAGAACAGAAAAGGCGTGTAATCCACTATTTTGGTCTTCCGAATTCGGTTTATGTTCAGACCCGGTTTATATACCATCTACAGACCAGAGACGGGGATTACGAAATACAATAGCATAATAACTTTATCTTATAATTGCGAATTATACTATAATCTCCATACATATGAATATTCAAAACAATATAATTGCATGCTGAAACGCAATCAACATGTCTCATCATACTTTCTAAAATTAAAACAGATATCATCTTTGTAAAGGTTATATGAAAAGCGATTCGTATAATCATCCAAATGTGCACATTCA
Source organism: Eupithecia dodoneata (assembly GCA_947044415.1). NCBI lineage: Eukaryota > Metazoa > Arthropoda > Insecta > Lepidoptera > Geometridae > Eupithecia > Eupithecia dodoneata. The sequence continues at coordinate 9,155,129 of OX345665.1, forward strand.
TTCAAAATTCATAACACTGTTTACTAGTTTCCGCTCGTGGTTTCGCACGTGTTGTTTCTATGAAAACGTTTCAAGGTTATTTCCACAGGAACTGTTATATGTAATAAAAAGTAACCTTTGTTTGATTCCAAGCTTAAAGCTACATCTATTCAAAGTATCAGCAAACTATCTATCCATACATCTAAACCAAACTTTCGCATTATACAAATATGCAATTTACATTACTTGTCTATTAGATGCACTTTGACTGCTGAAAACGCACGGTATGAGTTTTCTACAAGTGACTAATATGCGTAAATCCACACTAGCACAGCGGCAGAGAAAATACAGATCTTTGTGACTCAGCAGAGCTGTAATATTTTTCGAACGAAACGCATGTGCGGCGCAACACAACCGCTGTGTAGAGCGGCAGCACGAATTTTTTAGGTTAAAAAAAAGATCGCAGTCGTCGAAAAAAAACCGCAGTCAAAGTGTTTTACCTACTTCTAATTATATCTGAAACTCGACGCCAAGCAAGTGAGTTTTGTTTTTTATGTCATGGTATGTTTTCAAGCATTCCACACCGAGTTTGGCTAGTGTACACGCAAAGTCAACTTTGCTTGTAATTAGTATTTGTGAATTTGCATAATACAAGCTCTGCTTAGCTTGCGGCTAGAGAATGCTGTGTGGATTGTCCAACATTTTTATATACACTCACAGGCACAATTAACCGCCCGCCTTGTATTTTGTTAAGTTTACAGTCGTCAAATTAGGACCATATTTGATGGAAGTTATGTACGTTAAAAGCAACCATTAAGAAAAATAAAATTATATATAATACTATATTGAAAAAATCGTTTTTTTTAAAAAGCCTTTTAGGCATACTTTTTATTAATATTTTTTTTCGCAACGACGATTAAAAATCGTCAATGCGAAAAAAAATTTTTTTTTTATTGAAAATGTAATTTGTTTTATTTTGAAAAAAAATCTATCATTTTTTTTAAATTGATGTTTTAATAATGGATGTTTCTTGGAACCGCTTTGACAATCCATTCATGATGTCTTGAATATACGATTGAGGGATATTGTGTCACTTCTCTTACCGCAGCCGTCTTGAGTTTTTAAATTTAGGCGCCTGCTTTCCATAATTAATCGCATCGCTTACTCGTGCTTAATATAACGAGATGCACTCGCTGCACGCCCACGGTGTAGTAATACTTAATATTTAATCGTTAAACTGTGGTAATACTAACGTAACATGTTGCTCGCGGAATGCTGATCCTTTATCTGAATAATCAGATTGTTACCATTCATATGGTGTAGGGATTAACAGTAAACAACATGATCTTGGGGATTGTTTAAGCTTTATTCCGTGCGCAGTGAAAAAGGGACGGAACCGTAATTTATGTCAGATTTCTGGTTCAATTCGCGCGTTGTCAAAATTTGTTGTTACCATGTAGCTTGCGTAGCGTGAGCGTGGGTTGTAGTGGACGTTATCTCATACATTTTATTGCAAAGCGAAGCTAGACATATTTGCGTCCGTGCCTTGATAGGCCGGAAAGTGGCTTTTATCTGACCGCGATGGTGACAGTTCGAAATGGTAAAGAATGTCTACTGTAAACAACAAACGAAGATGACATGATCGTGCGATCCGATGCCATCCGTCAACTTTGTTCCCTTTTCAAAGTTAATATTCTGATCGCGAGATAATAGAAACACAGGTCTACTTGAAATAGGGGGAGAGGCCTGCGTTCAGCAGAGGATCAATAGATTATGCTGTTGAGGTGAGGTATCTTTATATTTCAACAAAAGCTAAAGGTACGGAACTGAGGTGTCGGCAATGCCTTCATTACAAACAGCCTACGTTTCAACACCTCGACAATCTGCTACGAAAAATCGTGACTCAAGAGACGAAACGAAACGCAACCTAACAATTTAACAAATTCATGATCAAAATAACACAAGTACTGTGATTTAACAAAATAAACTGTAATTAATGATTTGTTAAATCTTTTAGAATAAAAACCAATGAACTTTTGACACACATTGTTTCACATTGAACCTTTAGTTAGCGAAAACTAATGCTGTGTTATGGTGGACAAGCCATATACACACAGACAATATGCTCCCCTCTCTCGTTATTCAGTAAACTGCAAAAAATTCCAGTTGGGCAAATGTACAAATTCAGGGCATTGACTTCAAAATGTTATGACATAGAAGAAGTTGAAACTCGAAATCTAAACTTTGAAAGCTTTGAGCCTAGCATCGACAGGCCGACATCGGACGCTTCGCGCTAATCGCTTCAGACGGATATTTTGAGGGTAATGCCGGGTCGTCAGCCGAGTGCCAGTCCGATGCGTCTGCTCCGTGCGGTGCAATCAGTTGACGCAGTTCTATGCAAAGATTACTTAAATCCGTTTGATGCGGTCGTTGCGGAGCGACCAATGCCGGCTTGTTGAAGCTAGCCTTTAGAAATGGGTTGAGAACGAAATCGAATGCGGCGAAACCCAATCAAAAATGTTAAAAATCTATAGGTATCTGCAAGAGTTTCTCTTGGCGCATCATAATTGTATCTATTGCCATTGCCAACCCTAATTCCATTGGTCTGTAGGTAATAATCGAAACCCAATGATTACGTCTATCAAATTTATGCCATTCAATTGTCCGAAATCGTCGTCGAAAGACAATGATGTCGTGCGGCCTTCGGGAGTAAATTGTTGTTGTTGAATTTGTGGTGTTATCACCATTACATTTATTGACGGAGCTATGGTTTTGTTAGGCTTGTATGTATGTAGCTTGTAACCTTGACTTGTATTGGTAAATATAATTTAGCGTGTTTTAAAAACTAAAACACTTTAAATTTTATTCCTAAATAGTGACAATAGCATGCTCTAGTTTTTCAAGTGACGACATCTAGTTAAAATTTAAGTCTAAATTAGTTTGATGTAACATGGATGAAACGATTTATAAAAATACCTCTTGTTTACGCCCGTTGCCATGGCAATTATTTGTTACCAGTGATGTGAAAAGTTTCATGTGATGTTATTTATGATACGTTTTACGGCGCACATATCAATTCCTCAAGGATCAACTTGGGCCACCTCAAAATCTGCTTACAGCAACGAGAGAATCATCCAAATCTATTAAGAATTGGCGAAGATATCACTAAACTGTGATAGCTATTAGTGACTTTTCAAAATAATTACGTTTAAGATGGACGGGAAAAATACTAATCCCTCGGAAATATTTTTTCACGGAACCAATTCGGGATCGTTTTCAAACAAACTTCTCCTGAAGTCGGTTATAAAGAGCCATCCCCTTACCATCTTTGCATCTATGGTTTTTCAATGAGATGTATTTTTGTTTAGGGTATGTAATATATAATGACTTACCTATTAATTATTAATATATAAGATATTATAGATTTTTGTCTTTCCACTGATTGTGACTTGGCCTTTGCCATTATGGAAAGATGCATTGATATTATTAACTGTTCACCTGAGAGAGCTCGTAAAGTTTTATGGATAACGCTACACCACGAAGCCCTGCTAACAACACGACATATGATGCAAGACCCCGATTAACACGACACAAAGACCCAAACATAAACCAAACTAAAAATATCTCAGCCCAGACTTCCACCCTTTCAGAGATACGTGGGAAAATTCCACAAAGAAAAGGTACATAATTTTTATCTCTCTGCAAACTAAATTTTTATTATAAATTTATCTTTATTCTAGACGAGTTTATATGCTTATTATACTAGTATTTGAGTCTAAAATAAGATTGAAACTACGATTTTCAATCTTATTTTTTGTAACAAAGATTGCCATCTTTAGCTTTTGAAACGAATCCAATTTGTCTCTACCTACTTGCGGGACCATTATTCGAGCTCTTGAAATACTTTCAAAATTCTAGCTCGTTATAGAACTGTGCGATGTCTAATTGCGATTATCAGTTTGGTAATAGATTTATTGAGAACAACGAAGTTTTTGAAGATGGACGGTCAGTAAGAATAACAGAAGCAATACCTACTTGTCTTGAAAAAAATGTTTATGATTAAACCAGTTTTGATAAACCAAAACCTTTTTGTTTTGATGTAAACATGCAAGGTCTCTCTTGAAGTAGGTGAAGCACTCAACATTTTTATTAAATTTTACAACGCAAATAAAAACTTACACTACAATAATTACAAATTCGAAAACGTGTTCCTCCATTTTCTGTTTAACTTCCGCGCCGACTTTTTGATACCTCCAATATCGTTTTATTTTATCTCTTTGAATATTTATTTTTTAAGGAATTTTGATGAAATATTACATGATTTTAAAAAAATAGGTACCTATAAAATAAATAGAACTACTATACTAAAATTATGACCGTTTACTTAACGCGCCAAAAAAGATTTTCGCATAAAAAGTAGTGCTCAAGACTCGACCTTGTATTCATTGACCCTGAGTGCATTTCACAGCCACTAGTATTATTTCACAAACCTTTGTAGGCAAATTAGAAATACACACCCAAATTAAACTAGTTAGACAGGCAGTTTCGTAACCTGGGCCACAGATAACGAAGTACTTTACACACCTAGACTTAGGCTTTTGCCATACTGCACTTAGCTGAAGTATCAGTGGGCTGGCCATATCTCGCGAAGAACCGGCAACCGCTGGGGTAAACGTTTTCTTGAGATGAAACCGCAAACTCGGTGAACGTAGTGTAGGGTGCCCTCCGGCCAGGTGAGAAGAAGTTCTGCGAGAGACTCCAGGCAGATGCTGCAAGCGGAAGACAGGGCGCTATGGCACTCATTAGGGGAGGTCTTTATCCAGCCGTGAACCAATATAAAGATATAGAGATAATTATCTAAGACACATCAGCTGTGATATCTAACTAGGAAATTATTAAAGTCCTATGCTTATTATGTTAATTTATGAAAGTGCCGAGTGTGTACATGCCCTAACCTGTTATCTAGGTATGCTAAGAGCTAGAATGAATCATAGATAACGATTATAATAAAGTTTATTATAACTATGGTTAGAATATTATGAGTATTTGTTCATGGATAAAGGAAATACTTATTTGTTATACATATTAAATTATGTAAATCCTCCATTGTTAATAATAAAATAAGTAAATAAAAATAAAATGCTATCCTGCATTTTATTTTATTTTTATTTACTTATTTCATTCATCCAGCCTCAAGCTAATATTGTGGGTACTAGCTAACCGATTAGCTTCATACATTATATTTACAAATACATATATATTTTATTATACATGGACACTCTTAGAACATCCGTTACAAATATCTGCAGATAGAATAATCATTTGGTCCCTGTGCGGTAATCGAACCCTCTACCTTAGTTTCGTCTGCTGCGCCACAGAGATCATAGGACGGACTGGAATGGACAGTTGGCAATTATTTCTCATATAAACTCCCAACACTGTAGGTAATTTTTCAAATTAGCATATTAATACTTCTATTATCTTGCAAAATTATTGTATACAGTCATGTAATTGGTCAACCTAAGATTGCTTGAATTTTGAGGTACTTCACTCAATCATCACATTCGAAATTCAAAAGCGTTTTATTTAGGAAACTTTATGGTAGTCTGTTATTATTTCTGACTCTATAATCCATTTGCTTGCATAAGAAAAACAATTTAGCACCCACTGTTATGTCACTGTCGCTATTTTACCTACACCTCAAAATTGGTTCTCCAGTTCATAATTAGCAAAAACCACGTTTTTTCAATGTTTAGCAATACGACAGTGAAGTTATTGTGGCACTTTCGATTTCGCTTTCACTTTACCTTGAGTTGTGTGGTCGAGGCAATGACCGTGCTATATACGGCGTTATGGATCTAAGGATATCAAAACAATACCGTTCGAGATTTTGTACCATTTCCGAAGTGTTCATATCAGCTAAAGGCAAATCTTGGAAGACATCATTAAAAAACAAATGAAATGTTGTGATTGATAAATTTGAAATTTAATTAGGAATAAATTAATCTTTCAACATCATTTACTTAGTCTTTGGTTGAAATTAATCAGACGATCATCTCAACAAAAAACAAACGACGAATGACAAAATTAAAATTGGAACATAAACTAGCCAATCGATAGAGTTAGGATAGTATGGCCAATAATTTACAAATCTTTTTTGAGTTGACTTATGTAATTGAAAGTATTCTCAATTATTATATTAGCTCAGTACCTACTTTATGTACGTGTTTATAATCTTTCCCTTTCTATTTACGATAATTAAGTTAAATAAACAACTCGTTAGCGTAAGTATTGTTGAATAGTAGGTTAAAACTGTCACAGTATTTCGTGTCAACAACAGGTTAGTATTTTACATAAAACGGAAACCGAATATCTTATGAAAATAGACGTTATTTTGTAACTTGGTAACATAAATACTACAGACACAAATACATTCAATTTGAGATATTAAAGTCATTTTAACAAGCAAGTAAAATAATTAGTTTCAAGTTAGAAGCTAGCAGATCCAATATTTCGTCGGTAGAAAATTCGAGGTTTACCTATTAATACCTCAATTTTGGTGTTTTAGGAGAATTTTTCCGCCTCGTAGCCGAATTTCGTTTACGGCAGCCAGATTCAACAGAGATTAATCATGTACCTACGCAAGACATTATTAAATAATGTCTTGCGAGTTATTATTTGAACCTTTCTTCTAAAATTTTTAGAAGAAAGGTTCAAATAATAACTCGGGTAAGATATTACAACCTCACACATGTTAGTGAAAGGTATTGTGCTTAAGGATGGTGACTTACGGACCTAAGATCAGCTGAAATTACATCTATACTAATATTATAAAGAGGAAAGGTTTGATTTTTTGTTTGTTTGTTTGTTTGTAAGGCTCCGAAACTATTGGACCGATTTGAAAAATTCTTTCGCCGTTGGGAAGCTACACTCTCCCCGGTGTACATAGGCTATATAAAATTTTCAGAAAATTAGGGATCCGTACTAAAACCGTACGAAGCCGGGAAGGTCCGCTAGTAATATAAATCGTTGACGCAAACGAAATCGTTATTCATCGATTTTATCGCAACATCTTCATTATTTTCGATTGTAATTTCATTCCTTACACAATTAACACAAAATGACATAACCGAATTGTAATCTGTATTGAACAACATTAATGTCGATTGCATGAAGTGTTACAAAGAATTTTAAGTTGTTGTAAACAACACAATTCGATAATATTAAATAATTGCAGTTAATTGCAAAGTTTATATTGATATGGAATCAATACGTGATGTATCTATGTGTTAGGAATTCTTATGTAATGCAGGTATGTATGTTAGATGTCAGAACACCTGTTATGTTAAAGGTTAGATTTATATGTATATATGTAGGTACCTAGACTGTAGTATGTATGTATATCTAATAATTGTTATCAGATATGAGACATTTTGTTATTTCTTCTATCACGTTTGATCCACTCTATTTTAGGTTTTATTTCTTTCCACATAGAATTTAATATTATATTTTTGTGTAACTACCTTCTGCCCGTGACTTCACACCCGTTTTTACGGAATAGAAGCCTAGGGGTTCCCGGTATTATAGAACTTACTAAGTACCTATAATATAATGCTGGACAATCACACAGCCATTATCTAGCCCCATGGTAAGCAAAGCTTGTGTTATGGGTATTAGATAACTGATATACATAATACAATACATTACATATACAGAATTTTTTTATTATACATAGAAATCCAGAACACCCGGAACAAGTATCTGCAGATTGTACACACAATTGTTCCGAGGCGGGAATCGAACCCGCAACCTCCTGCGTTGCAGGCGGAACTTCGCCGACCGCGCCACATCGGTCGTCATACATATATATGTACGTATTTTAAATTTCAGCCTGATTTGATCAGTACCTAGTTTTGGCGTGAAGAGGTAAAAAATCATCCATCGATCTATCCATCCAAACTAAGAAAGTTTGTATGGATAATTGATGGATGGATATTTGTTTAAAATTGGTGTGATATACCTACATAAATTCACAATATTTTTTTTTTTTTTTTTTAGAGAGTGTGTTATTGATACATGTAAGCCGAGGGATAAGACCAGCCCCCCGGAAGCTGGCTTACTGTGTAGAATTGACCACCCCAATAGTTACGTTGACATGTCTTCGAAGTGATACCATAGCGATCCACAGTTAAAACTGATTCATTTAGGTAAGTGTTTTCTAATTAAAGAGTTTAAAAACCTGATAGCCCTATTAAACCCTTAGTCATAAAACCTTCTTAGTAATATGACCAATCACAAATCCTCAATATGTGAGTCAATCACTTTTTAAGGGATCGAAGTCACTGCTTCTTTACTTCCTTATCTTATTTTCCTCAAAGGTTGTGAAGAAGAATTTGAGGTCGCTTTTATAACATCACACTTTTTAAACTTATTTTAGCAGCATACTTACTGCCTGTACTATCCTACTGTTGGACATAGGCCGCTCTTGACAAGCGCATTGGCTCTTATCAATATGGAGTATTATTAATTTGGTAAACATATTTTTTCATACGTATTTATACAGGAATTATTATGGGAAACGTTTGAAAGGCCTTTCAACCAATAAAATATAAGCCATATAGTATATGGGTTATATTTTTTCACTATTAAATACAAGCTTGTGCCGCCGGCACGGTTTCTGAGAGTCCTAATTTTTATTAACCCTCAGCTAGAAATGTACGCAGCAAAAAATAAGTAGGTAAAAGGTTTTTTAGAATCGGACCAATAAAACACCTTCAGAGATTGCCATATCAGAAAAACTGACAAACATTCAAATTATGGAGGTAATAATACCTTAAATATTTGCTTATTTCTGTCCAATGTCTTTGCGATGCGATAACGAACCAAGGCGCCAAGGGTTTTTCAAACCCGATACTGTCGCATAGGAATCTCGAACGGACTAAGATATGTAATTAAATATGCAGATGAAGGAATGCTGAGGGATTTGGCCATCGAGTGTTATGGCTTTATTATTATAATGTGATCTTAGCACTTATTGCGAAAGAAGGAAACGGGGAAAAACAACTCGAAGATGTCGTGTATACAATATATATAATACAACAAACACATAGTTATTTCCGATACATAAAGAATATAATTTGATTCATTTGAAAAAACTAAAACCAACTTGGAATCCCTTAATTTTACACTGTTTTAAAGTTTTGCAGTATAAATACGAATTCGTTGGGAATAAAATTACAGAAAACACATACGCACGAACATAGAAGCTCCTTCTTGTTTGAGGTCAGTTAAAAAAGGTAAATAGGTAAGTACTTTGCAATGTCAAAAAAAATATTCCAATCAATATTCAAAATCATAAGTCCTCGAAAGCAAAAAGATAGAAGAGCTTGGAAAGCTAAAGGAGGTTTATGCCTAGCAGTCAGCAATACCGGGCTAGGACTGTAATGGTTTTGATGATAAAGACTTATTGGAGAGATAAGTTGTATTAATTACTAACCCAAGTAAATAGTACTACTGGGAGTACTAGACATACAAAGTAGTGTAATTTGTACTTCTCAGTAGTACTACTGACATAGAGGCAAAAATTGATTGTCTTTGTGATTCAGTTACTTTGAAGAAGTTGTTAAAACCAAAATCAAATCAAATCGGGGGCAAGCGACATTGTGTGAACGCCCGTACCCCAATTGCGACACAAGACGAGATGCTAATGAGTGAAGATCTTCGTTTGATGAGCAAAAACACTGGTGACCCACTGTGCCCTGTCCCACGGTCTTGCACAATGGTTCCGGGGAAGTGGATAGGTTCCGTACGCTGGTGTCGTAAGCGCAACAATGGTTACAGGCGGCTAATGATTAGATGTAGTAGCTATAGACGAGCTGATTCTGTTGGAAGTGAGGCAATTGGGTTGGGTCGTCAAATATTGTACCTTGTTAATTTGGGGCTTTTTACTTTCTCTGTACCTTAGAGATCTAGCAAAAGCGAAGTATTGCTCATGCTATTTAAATCACATTTTAATGAAAGTATCATTATGAAAATCAGCAGCAGGAGACCTTCCTGAAATCCGTTGCCGCGTCGTTGGGTATTTTTAGGTCAGATATTGTCATCCAACTTTTGTATTCCTACGAACTAAAGTTTTTTATTATAATTTGGAGTTTAGAAGCAGAAATACGGCTTGATCCGTCCATGAATTCAATGTCGAGAAAAACTCCGTCCTAAATACTTGGCCCTCAGTTGGCTGACAGAGTTGGTTCGTCTGTAAAGTCCTTGCAACGGAATGCTAAGCAATAATGTTTATAATGTCAAGAACCTTCAATTTTTCTATTGTTGCTGTAAGTACGAGTAAGTAATTAGGCAATATTGGGAAGCCTTGATAATAAATACTTGCGTGATGCGACGCAGTATTTAATAATGTGTAGGAGTTATTCATTCGGCAGAGGTCGGGAATTTAATGTTAGTTATTTTGAAGGTAATGCTTTAAAAAATCTTTATTTTTTAGTTTCTATTGTTTGTATGATCTTCTGTTTGCGGTTTTGGTTACTTTTTAACTTACTTAAATAATTAAGTGCATCATTAAAATTTTATTTAAATTTTTTGGATTCATTTACAAATAACCAAAGCTTCTTAAATGAAAACAGTGACTTAAACTTTATTTGAAGGCGATAGAGAAAGCTAACTAATTCATGAATTTTGATATTAACCTATTTTCAAAGATATTAAATAATACCTATCCCAAAAAAAAAAATTGAGCTTACGCACTATAAAAAAACCTTAAGCCTACTTAAAAACTATTTACGTATCATGAGCAAGATAATTATTAATAAAAAAAAAAGCACGAAGCTGTCCGTATGGTTTAACTGACCAGTTTAATGAGTAGTTAGGTAGGTACAAAAGTTAACAAACCTCTGTGACCTATTGTTGGAGATATAAATACATCGAAAGAATAACAAAAGGCAAAAACGGAGAAGTAATTATCAATGTAATAGCTCCATTGAACTTTATGACAATACGGTTATAGTTCAATGCGAATTGAATTGTTTTATGTTGGTTTTCTGAATATCAAAGTTTTTGTAGATGTTCTTAGTAAGTTATATTGAGAAGATATTGCCCCTATGAGTGTGTAAGTACAAGGCCACAGTCTATTATACAATTTTACAATAAGGCATGTATTAGTTCGGATAAACTGAAAACAGGGCGCTTTTTTATGTCAGGCCACCAAATTAAAGTGGCATCTTTTATACTTTAACGCACGCAACGGCCTACCGTGCTTATCCGGACATTGATAACCAAGCTCCTCAGTGGTAAACATCCATGCCATCAATCTATGAGTTCTAAGGTAAATACCTACTTTTTTTTTGGAAAATGTCTCATCGCGCAGAGGAGTGCGCCAAAGGGATGTCATATCCCGAAACTGCGTACCGATAAAAATTCAAATTCCTACTGCTTATAAACGCATAGCTGACAGATGCAAAAGTAAAGTTACGCGTGGCTGGCATGGTTCTTTGGAAAACTGCTCAAAGTAAAGACTCGATTTGGAAGAATCCAGCTGTCGCAAAATCATCCATATATGTACGTTAAAATCGTGATTGCAAACCAATGCCATTAGAATTAGAATAATTAAGCCGTTAATAACTTAATAAACAACATTTGAATTAAACAATGCAGGTGAGTTGCAAGTAGTCACGCGTATACAAATTAACATATGGAATAATTGTATGTCAGAGAGGTACCATTACTTTGAAACTGGCCTATGTCCAGCAGTGGACTGCTACAGGCTGATGATGATGATGATGATTACTTTGAAATGTTTTGAAAAATATTATAAAAAGGGATTTAAAAATGGAATTTGAATAAAAATCAAACGTTAGAAAAGGTACTATAAAAAAACCTAAAAAACAAGTAAAATTTTATATTTATCCTGCGACGCAGGAGGTTGCGGGTTCGATTCCCGCCTCGGAACAATTGTGTGTACGATCTGCAGATATTTGTTCCGGGTGTTCTGGTCGTTTTTATGTATAAATAAAAAATATCTATCTATGTAATGTATTGTATTATGTATATCAGTTATCTAGTACCCATAACACAAGCTCTGCTTACCATGGGGCTAGATAATGCTGTGTGAATTGTCCAGCATTATTTATTTTATTATTATTTTATTATTATATACCTATAGGTCATTTTTAATGCAAGAAATTTTAAACTATTATGGAATGTCGTAACTTCCTAATATCTGGGGATGTGTGCTAAAATTAATAAATCTACCCACTGAAACATCATACCATGCACTGAATGACACAGTAAAAACAGCTTTAAATAGCTGGTAGGTAAGACAGCTTTTTGCCTGAGGTTGAGGTTGAACTGTAGTTAGTTAATTTGCGAACTATAACTATTTCAGACTGGGTCATTGTCACCTTCAAGGCGCAGACAAATTTTATCCACTGTGAAATTACTGGTAAATGCTCTTTTTATTGTTTTGCAACTAGTTTTCGAATATTGAATAGGTTTTCGTAATTTTTTGTTGATTCGAAATCGAGTTTCCTTGATTTTAATGAGAATGTACGGTAGCAATTTTTTTCTGTCGCATTTAGCTAATAATATTGCTATGTTTGTTAACTAATAGGTATGAATAATTAATTTAAACTCTCTTTATTCCATACCTACGGCTTATATTGGTTATTATGTTCATTAATGTGTAATTTTTAATCATATTGTTTATTTGTATTGCAAATGTGTAAACTGAAATGTGTATGTGGTGGCATATTTTTATATTATGTATATGTTGATATTAAAAGTTTCGAAAATAAATATGTACGTCAAAGCAATCAAGGACATTATTTGGTTACAATTTAATTTATGTCCGAAAAAACGTATCGGAAGAATGCTTCACGCTGCAAATTGATAAAAATTAATGCAGCTAAGTAGTACGTAAATATGAAGGTTTCGAGTACGTTGACTTGCAACACTGGAATGTGAAAATTTCAGACATCCTTTAAGGCATATCAAGGTTGTAAACTGCTGAACCGTTTGTAATCGCAAATGGGGCAAACACCAATAGTCCGATATTACCACTGATAGATACCTAAGTAAGTCTATGTTCTGGGATTTTCTCATAATCCTGAAAATAACATCTTAGATTTTTCGTGCCCTTTTTCATTAGGCTTGAAATTTTAAGTGCGTTAGGCCAATTAAGTAATCTTTAATAAATACCTTACCATTTTTATGAACAGCTTGCCTGGAACCACCCGTGGGAATAGCTGTTGCAGCAGAAATCAAAAGAAACGATACAACAATCCTTGCACTGACACCCATTTTGTCCTTAACGGTGCTTTGAAGTTTATTTTTTTATAATTAATATTTTTTATTCACGTTGGACGCAACTATTTCCCGCGCGTGTTCGGTAAAATTTGCGTCACCGGACGTCCAACCCCGACGGCTTGCAGTTATCGACTAAACATTGACGCAGCACTTTCTATTGCTTTATGCGTGTGCGCAACTTCGACGCCCTCTGTGGCCTGTTTCACTGTCATGTCGTCGCGTCGTCGCAAGCTTTTCGATGTTTTATCTAAATAGATCATCATTGAATGCATGCTGTTGCTCGTCAACTACCCGTCAAAATAAAAGCTTGTTCAGAGGTCAATTACGAACGTCGATCAATTTCTCTGTCTTTCACAGGTCGCATAGAGATTTTTAAGTGGGTTCAGTGGATATGAATTCCGTCATGTATAAAAAAGTTTGAAACCCTGTGGAGTTAGGTAACTAAGCGGTTTTTAAAATATATTGTTCGTTAAGCCACTGCATTGCACAGGGGCACGGGTGGGCCGGAGCTACGTAGGATGCGACGAGGAAGACATCGGCATGTGCGACGTGGGCACTTAAAGTGTTAATTGGCTAAACGCTATTGGGCGAAATTTTGAATAAAGTCACATAGGCCAATGAGATCGTCTCTCGTTAATGAGACCGAGACAGTAAAGGTATGTATTATCCCATAATAATTGCTTTAATTTATATGTACGGTGAATTAACATGAATAGAGCAGGAGCTAGAATTTACTGAAGTTCAAAAGTCACTGAGAATGAGGACTGTTATGTATATTTTTTTAGACTTACATACTTTATTAAATGTATTAGTAAATTAGGACCATTTTGTAGATTTTTTAGACTTTTTACATTCATTTAGATAGTATAACACTCATTACCTATAAGATGATGACTCAATAAATTCAAAAATTTCTATTGTATTGCAGTGAATAATATAATAATTTGAGTGAAACATTGCCTTTGATTAACCTTTATATACTCACACTTATTCTATGTAATCGCGCATGCTTTGTTGTAAGAATGTTTATCGCATTGATTTTCTATTTCAATTGTCAATTGCTCGCGTTGCAAAATATTTGATGAATATTTGATTTTGTGTTCACGCCTTCGTGCAATATCCTCTGAATCATAGCAATGAGAGATATTAAGCAAACTGTAATAACCAATCTTAGTACAGAGGCATGACATTTGGACACCTAGGGCCGCATTCTTGAACGGAATCAAAGTCTTCATTGTATGGAATAGACAGATACAGCCGTGGTTTTTGGTTGTGGGGAATTCAAAAATATTTTAAAGACATGAAATTCCATCAATTTTTTTTTTAATTTAAAAAAAGTCGTGTTCGTTACACTATTTATAACTTAAGAACGGCTGAACCGATGTAGGTGAAAATTGGTGGAGATGTAGCTTAGAACCAGTATCATAGGAGTCCAGAGAGGACCAGAGTCTAACATAGGATACTTTTTATCATTTAAACCATTTGACACATAGATTTCCACGGGAACGAAGCCGCGGGGCGCAGCTAGTTTCTTATAAAACTAAGTTTTAGGGTTCCGCAAATCGAAAAATAAATAAAGGAACCCTGCGGTGCGACCCGCATAGGAGCGCGGGCGGCCCGGGGAGCTTAGACACGACGAGGAGATTGGCATGTGCGACATGGCCACTCAAAGTGTTAATAGGCTAATCGGTAATGAGCGAAACTGATTTGATCGAAGTCATAAAACTATAAGCCAATAAGATCCTCTCCCGTGGACGAGACCCGTGACAAAAAAGGTATATTTTTATCTTTGAATAATAAATCCACATGAATCGAGCTTCGAGTAGGAGTTAGTAATTTATTGAAATTACTTACGAAGCTAAACAAATTATATCAGAGAAACATTGTCTTTGGTTAATCTTTATTAATTTACACTTACTCTTTAAGATCGCGCATACATAGTTGTAATTATTATCGCATTAGTTTTCTCGTGGGTTTTTCTATTACAATTGACAATTACTCGCATTGCAAACTACGTCAACGAATCGTCCCCGATAACGATATGACGGCAACAAGTAGCGATACATACATTTATCATCGTTTTTCATCGGCAAGGTAAAAGTCACTATTATCGTGCAAGCATACATAGATACTTCTCGTTATGCTGCCGCGACTGGTCATAAAATACATAAAACATTCCTGTGATTTATCGTTCACGTATTAGCGGTAATCCAGCCTTCTTATTTAGAAAAGCAGAAGAAGAATTTGTCGCCGGTTCATCTTACCCATTCCTCAAATGCTACAACCACTGACGGTAGCTACAACAAACTAAACACCGATATCGTCAGTAGACACACTCGATCGCTGTCACGCCATCTTTAGTTCGGCCTGAAAATAATATCTTTATCGGTGACACTTCATTGACGCGGCCATAGAGAAACATTTTTGAATGGATTTAAATTGTCATCGTATGGTATTACCAGATCAAATAATGATTTGTTTATACATATGTTTTAACTGTTATTTTATAGAAATTAAATAACTTCCAAATGCCCTAAATCCCACCACAAAAAAGGAAAACCGGTAAGTTTTAGTTACTTTTATTAGCCCTGTGTTTTTTTATTAGTAGGTAGGTACTTAATTGCTTACATATTTGTACGGAACCCTCGGTGCGCGAGTCGGGCTTTGGCGACTTGGCCGGTTTTATTTAAGGTTGATCGTTAGGTGTTGGCGCGTTTTTATTGTGCTTGTTTATCATTTTTGCAGGCGCATTCGGAAAGTATGTGCTATGGTCGAAGAAGATACCCCAGTGCTTGAAGTCTCGTTTCTACACCAATATGTCCTACCAAATCTCACGTACGGTGCCGAGACATGGACGCTTAATAAAACTTTATTTAGTACGTTAAACTAGGTACAATATAATGGGCGAAGTGGCGAAGGCCACACCCAGGAGGTTGCGGGTTTGATTACCGCTTTGGGACAATTGTGTGCAAGATCTGCAGATATTTGTTCCCGGTGTTCTGGTCGTTTTCTATGTATAATAAAACGTATCTATCTACATAATGTATGATGCTGTGTTGAATGTCCAGCATTATTTATTTATTTAGTTCACAACACCAAAATTCGTGGGAGAACAAAAGTATATGATGTACTATGATGCTGGTGACAGGGCCATAGATCTTAAGTGGAGTTGGGCAGGGCACTTGGCCAGACGAGGTGATGGCCGCTGGAGTAACCTTGACCGACTGGTACCCAAGAAATGATCGACGGAAACGGGGTCGTCCTCTCGCAAGATGGAACGATATCACCAGGGTCGCAGGGCATACGTGGATGAGGGAAGCACATGGCAGAAGAGGCTGGCAAAAGCAAAAGGAAGCCTATTTATCCAGCAGTGAGTGATCATAACAGGCTAAAATAAATAAATGATGATGAAAAGCAGGCAGCATCGTCTACTTAGATTAAGTAATAACGTAATTCTCTAAATCTTTACCATGATTGACTAACATGGAATTACAAAATATTCATTAAAAGGCAGCCTCAAATTTTTCTGTACTTAAATGATTTCAACGCGCTCATTCACAGAAACGCGTTGATGTCTTTTCTTAGGAGTTGAAAAGTTTGAGTTTATTTGCATGTTTCAGGAATTAAACGATTTTTTTTTACATGTATTCATTTTCAAGTATTTTTTTTTAGTTGGGAGGTTGGGATTTCTTTATTGTAAAGCCTTTTTGCCTTCTTCACGCATTGCCATCTAGTGCCGATTAGTTGAACTACATAAATACGCGATAGACAAGCGAGGGTTAGACCACGGCGTATTTAGTTTATATCTTATATTGTAGATGTCGCTGCTGATTTAGAGTTAGCGCCACCTAGCGTTGAGTAGTAAAACTTTATATATTCAGTTTCTTCAAATGGTTACAAGTGGCGCTGATGGTCACTTAAAAGGAGTTGTTCTTGGTATGATAAACCTAACGTCAGGGGTACTTATTGGGTTCGTTGTTGTTTTGAAACCGATTTCGAAAAAAGAGGATCTATGTTTTTTAATGAATGTTCCTCGATTTCTCCGTCATTTATGGACCAATTTTCAAAATTCTTTCGCTATTCATAAAAGTTTGATTCCCGAGGGATTAGTCATGAAGTGAGATGTCTTTTTTTTATTGAGATATTATGATATATATATTTTTATTATTTAAAAAATATCTAGATTATTACCATAATATATTTTATTGATCATTTCTCAATAGCAACTTTATCTATAGGTATATAAAACTTTGGTACCAAGGTTTCATTATTTAGTAATTTACTTTGCCTATATTTCACTACTATTTCTTTAAAATCTGCAGTTTAAAACTTTGAAGGTATATTATTAAACCTAACGAGGAGCTAGCTGAGTCTATGTAAAAATGTCCAGTAGGTAGGTATTACGTATTACTTATAATTTTATTCTAGAGTAAAATATTACTGTTGAGTAAGTTTAAGGTTCTTTATAATATTGAATAAACTATTATGTACCTATATAGCCATGCATTGGGCTGCGCAGGCGCATGCCTAGATTTTCCTAAATCAACATCATCAACATCAATTATGTATATTGTATACTATGTATGTTGTGACATTGTCATTTGAAATAAAGAAAATAAATTCGTTAAACGAATACCTACTGTTTTTATAGTCTAGTATACACATTTTAAATTAATGTTATTCTGATTTAACTTATTTTTAAAATAATAGTTTGTTATATTTAAAATATATTACTCATATTTGTTTGGTAAGTAAATGTTGTCAGTTTCAGTTATAGGCCTAGCTACTTACCTTACTACCTACTAAGCTACATACAATTTAAAGATTACTCTTCCATGCCTAAGTATTTTTGTAAGTAGGTATAACCTATTTGCAGTTTTTTCAAATGGCCTCCTACCCTGCCAGTCTTCACAGACTACAATGCGTCATTCTTAGGTAACTTTTAATCGCATGCATCGTTTGACCCACTTTGGGATCCTTTGGAAGGGAATATAAACAAAGTTATATCATTGATGAATCAATTTATTTCATTTTATTACTAAAATCATTTACTTATAAAGTCCTTCAATTGTATCAAAATTTGCATAAAATATGCAAGTTACTGTACAAGTAGGTATTCACATGGTATCAGTTCATTTATTCGCTAAAAGCTAACGGCACTTTTTATACATAGCTATGTATAATTTATAATAAATAAGCGACTTAGGTAATTACAAGGCTAGAAGTCTTTCTTGGCTAAACGGCATATAATCGCCTTCTAGTAATACTAATCGAGATAATAAATCAAATAAAATTTTATAATAAGATTTCAGTAATGAGGTCTTGATTCGGAAATCTTTTCATACAAACTTAATCTGCAGTCAACGCCTTTCGTTTTGATTTACATTAAACTTAGAATATCTAGATTGAGCTTCCATAAATCTAGGTATGCTGAAGTCACCATTATCTTGAATTTCACTTTGCTTGTCATTTTTGAAAAGTTTTATGAAAATTTCAAACGCAAACCGAGAACCAAAGTGTATTAAGAAAGTGGCACCGTAGTTTAATGTTTGTTGACAAAGCTCAAGGCGATTGTACGTGCCGTTAATTTGTATGTATGAAAAGATCTCCTATACATAAAAACCTTAAAATGCTTCGCATAAAATAAATTATGAATCAGATTCAAATTAATATCTGCAAATTAATGAGATACACAATCCAAATTAAATTAATTAAGTACAATAATCATAAATACAATAGTCATGAAATAAATTATAGGTGATTTATACAAGAAAATGGAAGAAAATGAAAGATGAAGATATTAACAAAGGAACTGAATAGAGAGGCTTAAAGCTAAACAATAAATTAATGTTTAATATCTACAGAATACTAAATATCACAGAGAAAGTACCCAATACTTATTCAACAAAACATTGTTTCGTCAAGCACTTTAAACATAACAGCTGCGAGTCCGCAATCTTAGCCAGTCTATCAAAAACTAAGGTGTTGGAGTCGCCAAACGCAAGTACCGTTGGCGTCACAGAGAGCATACCGACCCTAACAATAAATACGTAAATTCCAACGCGAACACACGCTCTAACACCTCCCTCATCTCAATGGCTTGTTTTTATTCTTTCTTGATTCTCGCTTCTCTTTTAGCTTGCCTTCGTAAGCAGCGCACTTGCTGTTACTGCTGATGACTTTTTTACCCTTCGGACATCTGAACTCCGAGTACCAGTTGTTGAGAAGGTTTCCATACGCTCTGAAAGCTATGTAATCGTTCTTGAGGCACTGCGGCGCGTCAACTCTGGCCTCCAAACTCTTGAGGTGTTCTTTAGGAGTGAGCTGAGGAATTGGCATTTTGACTGAGACCATGTTTTCCTTGATCTCTCCAATGGTGCTGTAGAGCTTGTTCAGGGTCTTGGTGATTAGCTCGTGGCGAGTTTTGTTGTAAGCGCAGAAAGGGTCATCAGGGAAGTCAA
Source organism: Eupithecia dodoneata (assembly GCA_947044415.1). NCBI lineage: Eukaryota > Metazoa > Arthropoda > Insecta > Lepidoptera > Geometridae > Eupithecia > Eupithecia dodoneata. The sequence goes on from OX345665.1 coordinate 9,174,880, forward strand.
CTTCGATTTTGAGGAGATGTTCGAAGATCTGTTGGTACTCCACCAGCGACTTGTATAGTTTCGGCATCAGGTACATGAACTGCAACAAAGGAAAAATAAAACGTAAGTACAACATCAAAGGTTTACTTCTACATTAGTTTAATTAAATACCTATATCATCTAGTACATATAACTTAGATTATCTTGACGTCAAAGAATCTGATTGCAATGTGGTCTGGCAGTTTTGTGGCCAATGACGCATCTATCTAAATAGCTGAACCTTAACCAGTCAAGTTATTCGCACGAGCTCGCTTGACAATTACTCTGAATAACTTTTGAATATTTAATGACTTCATTAACTCTAAACTAGGTAAAGATTTTATATATTTAGCAAAAGATAAAACTTCTATGATTATTAGTCGCAATGCTTTCATTGTATAAATGTGTCATTTAAATCAACAGTGGAAATAATCATAATTTCCTTGGCTGACTCTTAGATATAATACCTTGGTATTTCTACAATTTGTATCTTTGTATCGAGCTTTAGGATCGAACACGTTTAACCAAGTATTTTACGACGACAGGGAATATGTGTCGAGGCTGCGTTTCTCATTTGTGATTGGTGCAGCACTATGACTATTCTATCATCATAATTATGAATAACTACGTCATATTCGACATTTTAACTTCATCATTATCAGCCTATGTTTGTCCATTACATTTTAACTTAGAATCTGTGAACTGTGAGGATTCTACTATTCTTAATACAGTCGAGCTTAGACTTAGCTGCGAATAATAATCAACAAAAGCGAACAAAAAGTCGTGATAAATTTTATAATATTTATATAAGAATGGTCTAAAATTTATAAGTACTTAAAGCTGTGTTTATCAACAACAAGAAAGTGCAGTTATAATTTATCTTTATTGCAATTATTAAAAGTAATAACATAGGTTCTCTATGCTACGCATATTTTTTATAAATTCTCGCATCATAAACATTATAAGACGACTTCTTATACTTTTTTACCGACTCGACTTAGGTGGTTAACTGGTGACCAATGATGTCAAACTTCATTCTTTCGATGCAGCATTGCACCAATCAGTCAGAATCTTTTCTATAATTATCTCCTTCGGTAGGTAGGACCTGTCTAGCCTTACAATGTTAAACTCATATTATACATATTTATAATTATATATATATATGATGTTGAACAATGATGTCCAAGAATAAGATGGATCGTCGCCCGTACGAACAAGTTTGAACATAGTAAAACATGCTTAATAAACATAGCAAGTAACTGATTTATTCGATCGCAAAAACAATAAAATGACTGGCATATTTTATTCACAAAAACAAGTAAATTAGAAAAATATAGATTTTTAAAAGTGAGAGTGATTTAAGAGTAACTGCATTCCTATAAAGACCATACCAATAGGTGACAATTATATATTTTTTTATGTAAATCTTATAATAATGTGTACGTTCACTGTTTGTATCGAAACCGATCCGCCATAAACACCTAGAATAATTATAGGAACCCGTTTGCCTCGATTCTTGAAACGGATAGCTTATTTGTCAATTAAAACTTATTATTATTTTGTTCATAATAATAATATATCACTTTTATTAGGTCCTCAAAGGTTTTTCACTGTTTTAACCAAATTTAGAACGAGGTTCCGTGTGTATATTTTTTTTATTGTATGTTCGTCGATTTCTCCGTAATATATGGACCAATTTTTAAAGTAATTTCGCTATTGTATAGAAATTGATCCCGTATAATAAACACATGGTAATTTACAGATCATTCTGGTAACAAATGGTTTCCATGGCAACGGACGTAAACAAGAAATCTTTTCATTCGTCGTTTCATCCATCACTTATCATATCAAACGAAATCAGATTCGAATTTTAACTAGAGGTCGCCACTTGAAATTTTTGTCGCGCTATCGAAGTGTCCCTTCCAACCTATTTTCACTATTTAGGATTTTTAAGCCGGTTTATAGTTTTTTAAAACAAGCTCAATTATTTAATCAGCATATCGTCATCAATATAATGTTGTCATTGACGATTATGTAAATCGGCAATTCAATGACCTTTGCTAGCTTTATTTGGTATCGATTTTCTATTTTAATATCACTATGTTTAGACATTACATAGACGCGATTACTAATGACGTCATAACAGAGAGTATTGTCTCAGTAAACAACAAGTCCTTACTAATAAATCAATCAATGACTAATATTTGCCTGCAAATCACCTTTCAGGTTAATATCGCTTGCACTACATCCCGTTTTTTCGACGAATTAATATAGGACGAGACCGTTTCGTGCAGAGGAATATGATTGTTATTAATTAGTCTGTCTGATCCAATTAGGTATTATCCCGTCACTATTCGTGGAAGTGTTAATGGGAAGGATTCATATGTCACAATAACTTCCTCTATGAATGAGTGATTCAGAGTGAGTTTTGTTCCCATGCTTCTCTTACGATACAATGTATTTTGATACGTAATTGTTATATTGTTATGATTTGTATTTGAGATGGCATACTTGAGATTGTACCTACACACTGTGCTCAATATAAAGAAGCTTTACAAAATGAAGGCCCGCCTGCAACGTTGGAGGTTGCGGGTTCGATACGAGCCTTGGAACAAATGTTTGTATGATCTGCAAATATTTATTGCGGGTATTCTGGATATTTTCTATGTAAGTATAAGAATAAATATGTAACTGTTTAATGTATTGTATTAAGTTTATCAATCGAACACAAGCTTTACTTAGTTTGGGGCTAAGTTAAGTTTTGTGAATAGTCCACCATTATTTATTTAAAATAAAGTAGCTTGGCCAGAAAATTCAAAGTAATCAAAAGATTTTACAGCTTTGATTGCATTTGGAACTTTGACTTTAGGGTATTTCTGGGGTTTTTTATACAATAAAATATTTGCTAAGACACCAATCACCGCCTCAGCAAACATTTCAAACGAACCAATAAAGGATAAATTCCAAATGGTCCTTTAACGCCCATAAACTCATTACGCCGAGTATTGTCGCGCAGAAATCTCTTAAAGCTATAAAACTGTTTTCGCAGACTTTAAGTAAAGCCGGACAATACGTACCTTACCTACTTGCGTTAAAGCAGCTTTAAGACCTCTTTAGAGCCTCTAAGAAGCTCCGAGAGAAGTTTAAGCTGAGTTTACGTTTGACGCGCGTGTGTGAGACAAACGGATTGCTCAGGCATCGGCCCATTCGTCGCACTTGGGTAAATAATGTGTTTTTAACATTTCATGTTGTTTTGTTAAATCGTAAATACTGGACAAACAGTGAGACCGCTAGTGAGACGTGTGAAATTTCTGCCCTTAACTCAAACACTGAAAGTCGTTGGAGATAAGAAACTTGGAAGTGATAAGGCGTTGTGAATGGACGTGAATGTGATTGTAAAGAGGGTTATTTCCATTGATGGGCTAGACAATTATAAATAGCACTTATAATAGACTTTAGAAATAGCATTTAAAAAAGAAAAAGCCAGATACTTTTTTTAAGTCAAACAAATGAAGGTTTACGACAATCAAAGGAATAAAAAATAGAGAAGTATTGAACACGATGACGGAAAAGCGTAGTAAGGAACGAATTCAAAGTCGTTCCTGTTCAAATAGGATATCCATCCACATTATTACTTCGCAGTGACTGCACCTAACCTCTCATCTGTACGTTATTTAATTTAAAAAAAGCCCGTATGTAAACCAAAGGCAAAGATCACTTGAATACTAACGCTTTCTTTGCTCATCGTCAAATATTTGAATTTGTTAAGTGGCCGTACATTGACAAACTGAGATTTGGAGTTATTCATTATTCAACCACGTGGATAACAAAGTCAATAAGCTTAGTGAGATTAGACACGAGACTTTCCAAGTGTCTTTTGTACTGAGAAGAAGAATTAAAAGATCACGCTTCGATTTGTAGGTGCTAGTTTTGATAAAAAACGATCATGGCACTTATACAGCCTTTTAGTATTAATTTCTGTTGAAATCACGAGTAAGTAGGTACACATTTCGTAGAAGTACGAATATGTTTTTGTCGTGTACGTTACATAAGAGAGGAAAAATATGCAAGAACTAAATAAGGATGCAAGAAAAGGGACCGATTTTCAACAGGCTAGTGTGAAAGACTTACGCAAGCTAGCATCAACTTTGTGTACTAATTAGTGGTGACCAAGAATTCATTAAAGAAAGCTTCGATACCCGTCGTGTGCTCAACAAACAATAAGCTTGTACAAACTCGTTAAAAGTCGTGTGTATTTTATATTTTTATGAACCGAAGCGCTGACAGTATGGACTGAATACAATAATTAACATAATTATAATGCGGTCCTTTAAAATTGTAAGGTACAATATAAGCGTGTGGTATTGAGAATCGCGTGAGCCAAGCGAAATCACGCGGTGTCAATCTATGCAAATTTCTTCGAAACATTTAACTGGCTCCTTAGTTTGCTCTGCTCCCACAGCGGCAAACCATAAGCATCCGACTTATTCCGGACCAGCGTACCCTGAACTCGTTTCATTCCTCCGCCCGCTACCACGACTGTGGGAGCACCTTTCGTTAGGGCTCATCGTCTATTGGACGGTGGACGTGGGCGTGCCCTATATCTTTTTGCGAAACTTATTTGAATTAATTGATAAAAAACATGAGATCAAAAAGCGATCCCTCATCCTTCGCTACGTAAGATGCACGTTTACTGCGGCGACGCAAATGAAGCGATCTCGATTAGTCTGCGAGGTAATGAGACCTTATAAAACACTTAAAACCGCACCGATTTTCGTACCAAAGCGGCTTGAAAATGAAGGGTTTGCACTTCTAGTTATTGCCCATAAGTACAATGTGAAGTAAATAAACGCGGTACAAAGGCCGGCCACATGTAATTTGGCTCGACGAAACCTCATTTAAGTTGCAACGGATCTGCCCCGAGCGCGGCTAATGTGCGCGGTGATTCTTTCTCTTAAATAAAGCAAAAATAAATTAAAATAACGTAAAAACATTGAACGGGTAAAAAGAGTGATGGGTCGGACTACCACACCCCGCTCGGAGTGATCGACCGCAATAATTACACTGTCAGTCCTTTCAAATTCGCATCACACTCTTATCAAAATATTTTGCAACAATTTTTAATACAAATATTAGTCATTAGACCCATTTAGATAGACGCCGACTTGTATAGACGTGCGCGCTCTTGAGTCGATTATATATGGGTGATATGGTAAACGAAATAATAAAGGCCATTGGACTCGAGCTAATCATGATTCATCCGAATACGTAATCGAGTATCGTAAATCAATTAGCAACAGGTATTTACTTACTTTTTTTTCTGTGACCGTAGCGCCGGGCCGCCGCGGGCTCCTATAGTTGAAGAAGTGGATGTCGACGAAGTTCATCGCGGGCAGCCAGTTCGGCATGCCGTCCCTGTACTCTTTCGTCTCGTTCAGCACTCTTCGCTCTTCGTTGAAGAACCTCCGCGTGTTTTTGAGTTTCTTGATTATCTTTTTGGTTGCGTTTTTGAAGCGTTCGGCGAGCGCGTTCCTTTGGATTCTCATGGGGTCTGTTGTGTCTCTGTGGTTGAGGGTAAGGGTCTGCTTTCTGTGGGAGCGGCGGCGCTGCTCGAGGCGCGCCTCGGGCAGCCTGTGCCGTGTCTCGTGGCCTGATGTCAGCTCGTGTCGCCTCTCATGGCCCGGCTGGGCTAGCTCATGCCGCCTCTCGTGCCTCATCCTCACATGCTCCACCGCCCGACCCTCAGATGGGATTACACACATCGTTATAATCACGACAACTGATGTAGCTACCAGAAGCTTCTTAGGAAAACCTGTAACAAAAGAAATTATGTGTTAATCGTGTGAAATAGTGTAAATTATTTAAATAGTGCTATCGCTAATATTTTGTGTCAATATTATTTGTTCTTATCTGGTGATTAGTAGGACTGATAAGCGAGGTAAAGTCCTAGATCGAGTAGTAAAGTAAAGATATGCCATCACAGGTTGATCTTGGTTGCAATGTTGTCAAGCGTTCTATTACTATGCAGTATAATGTGGGATGATTAATAGTGTAAAGGTCAAATCAGATGTAAAGCACGCACAGTGCGTTCCTATTACCCTTGTTTTATTTCAAGGGACACATAAAAAATAATAAGCTGAGATATATCAGAGCGTTGCTCCATTCATGTTAAGGTGATTCCATCTGGACCACTTTCTCAAGACACCCGGAGGTGTGTGAGAATTTTGTATAAACAAATTCATCGTTTCTTCAAGTTCTTAATTTTTAAAACAAATATATTTTATTATTTATCAATTGTTTTTATAACAATTTATCCATGCAATAAAATTTACAAGAATATAGGAAAATAGTATTTTTATATTTGATGCCCTAAAGATATTGTCATTGTTAAATTTAACGCCGCCTTGTTCAGAGCATGTGTTATTGAAGTTTTTGATGTGTTGCGCCGAAGCCATAAAACATATTTTATGTCCAGCGCCTCACAATTCTGCCTTCAGTCTTAAAGGGAAGAAACACCACACCACCGACTTTGAAAAGCTCGCTATTGTCCAAGCATTGTGCTAAAACGTAGAAAGTTTCTTTTTGTCGTACTTTTACTACTCATGTTCTACCCACTCGATAATCGAACGTTTAAACAAGATTTCCTTCAATAAGCAGTTATGATTTTATATCTTCGATTTACTCTCAGACATTGACTATAAAATGTGCCTTTTCTATAGTGTTCCTAAAAAGCCTGTTAATGCTAAAAGATGATATTAAGTTGTTCGTTTATTAAATTAAATATATAGATACTTATGATGGGAACTAAAATTCACATGCTTGGATAATAATTGATTTGTGGAAGTAGTAAAGTTAAAAGTTGGTAAATATCATACAATAATAGATTCAAAAATTAGATAGGATATATCTTTTCCTAATATTACTGAGAAATCATTAAAAAAAAACATGTCTGTCAACAAAATTATTTAAAAATAAACAAAAGTTGTAGTGGGTTTTTAGAGTGGCGTCAAAATCAAACAATGTATTATGACATGTCACGTTATCACATTGAAATACACTGATTTCACACCTTTTGTATTACGTCAGAAGAGGATAATCTGAAGTTTATGGCCAATGAATCATTAGGTCAATCGAAGTCGTTGACAATATTATATTATGCATGTAAATACGGCGTTACGTGCGCAAAATACGAGGTTTTTCTTGTCTTTTTTAAAGAGTTTGTCTATGGTTTTTTACCGCAATTGTCCATGGTCAGGGGCAGTTCGCATCGAGCAAACAATGATCGGTTTAATTGTTACTGAGAAAAGCGGCTGCGACGAATGTGATTTTTCCAACGCGGGGTTTCCCGTCCACTTAGCATCTAGTAATGACCCGTTTCCGAATAAATATTTATCTTACTATTTTAGTAAAACTTATCTCAACAATATTTGCCTTCTAACAGCCTTCTTAGCAAAAAGTGTTAGAGTTTATCTCATATATTTAAATAAATATTCGTAACCAAACGCTAGCTTGTTGGGTAATGTAAGGTTAAAACGATTTTTTTGTTTTAAAAATGTTTTAAAATTGTTACAACATATCGTTCAAAAGATCTAAAAAGTTCAATTTAATTCAATTAGTAAAGAGACATCGACAGATCCCAAACAATGTGCCGAAGACAAATAACGAGTATCGGATGACAATGATGAGCGAATTTCAAAGAAAAATCCTTTTGAACGTTTGCCGACGGCGAGTGTTGATCATTCCCACACGATCGGCGCCCGCGCGGCCCTACCTCCCTTGCCCAAAACGATCTACACCCATCCATCAGCTACTTTTACAATACATAATAATTTGTATTGTATATGAGAAAATCCAACTACCACAACTAAGTTTTTGCAGATGCAGTTACAACGTAATGGGACTTAACAAATCGTTTCTTGATTACTTACTGACTCCGCACCGGGATAAATATTTGTACCTACTTTGTAATGGAGATATTGCAAATACATTACGATTATTTACTTTTAATCGAAAATCTCAAAGCCTTGTCAAAGTAAACAATCAGAAAAGTAAAAATGACATTGCTTACCCTCAATATTTAGCATTTGTTTACGTTCAATCACTCATCGCAACTTGCGTTTATCAATAACACAAACCTCTCATTGATAAAAAATTGACACACACCAGTTAGAAAGACATCCATGAACAACGCATTGATGTAGCTCCTGTGGGCAAGTCCATGTTCGTCCGAACAGTATTATCCCGGGAAGTGTCAACTGTTCGGGACGCGTTATCACTGGCCGAAAACACTCGCGGCGCGATTCGAACACAATAAAAAAATAAACTTGACTTTTTAATTTTAGAATCACTTGTTAGGATTAGCACTCGATATCGGATCGTATTGAACGTGTGTCACCGATGTGGTGTGAGGGACGAGTGCGAGTCAGGCGCGCGGGCAGCCTTCGCTCCGTTGAATGCCCACCGAAATGCTGCACGGTACATGAAATAGCCGGTCGAACACTATGCGAAAACCCTTGCCCGCCCGCCGGAAAACAAAGCTCCAGCCCTCATAGAGACTTCCTTAGCTTTTCTTTTTTAATAAAATCGAATAATAGATCTTAAGCCTTTCACTTTCAAATGTGACATATTTGCATACATTCTTGCATCATGACTTGATTGTTTAATTATTTTATCAGTACAAGTGCCTTCAAACTAACTACTGCATAGCGTCGTGATTTGTCATCAATCTAATTTTGGATCATTACCTGCTTTTGATATAATTGTTATGTGCATAGTTTTGATTTTTTGGGGAACTTTTTTATACAAAGATCGTCTCCAATGGTTTTCTTTCCACATCTTGTGTAAGTGGTACATCGGCAGACTTGGTGATTCACCGATGAGTCTATCCTAAGGAGTTTTTATCGCGTAGCGAACTCGTGTGCCAAATCGCACGTGGTAACATCGCTAATCGTTTGACATCGTGCGATTGTGTCAGGTGCGATCTGATAAAATTCAAATATTTATTAATCGAACATCATATTTTTTATGACTTTTGATCTGATTAAATCAAAATCATATATTCAAATGACGAACCAATGTTTTTCTGCGAGTTTTGTCATCATGACATAATGTAAGTACTTAATCGATTTATTAGTTTTTATAGTACCCACCTACGTCATTATGTATACAGTTAATTTTAACATTATTGTTTTATTATTCTATTTTACGCAAAGAACAGATTTATGAATCATGCCTCTGTAATTATGTTACTGAATTGAGTTCTATAAGTATAAGAATTCAATGATGAAACAAAATGATATTATTGTCATAAAATATGTATATTTTTAATTTTCACTTACCTATTATAATTTAAAACTTATAATAAGGTTCAACCAATATCAATTAGATACAATATCGCCCCCTCAAGGCGAATTTTATTAATATGTAGAAGATTAATAACAAATCAATTAATCTATGCTAATCCACGCCTAGATTTGTCCATTCGATTAATAAACAACTTTCATTTTCTTTCTAAACTCTGTTGGTACTGACAAATTCAAGGACGAAATGAAAGTGAGACGACCCGGCATTGTTGACTTGACATAGATATACAGAAAAAAACAATTTGTAGTTGCTGCGTCCCTTTTTGCAGGCAATCTGAGTAAATGAGACAAAAAACCCTTTTGATGCTTTTCAGAACCAGGGAGTTTTAATGCCTTCGTTCCAAATTCAAAACTTAGGCCACCGCTGCACCGATTAGAATCAAAGAGGTTTGAATGCAAAGTTTTGAGTGCTAACTCTTCGGAGTACAGACTTGACATTATAAGGAGATCTAGCTCCAATGTCGATCACTGGCTAGACCTATTCAATCAATGTAAAACAGTGGCTTACAAATGAGATTGAATGGGTTGTGTTTCAAGTTATCGAGAGAAGTAGTTTCCTTCGTTTTTTATGCGAGAGGAGATTAACTAAAGAGGAGGTTTTCATCTCAAGCCGTATTTTAAGACCTTTTTTTTTAGAAAATATATAATTTTCCTGCATTCATTATTTATGTTGATTTTGAAGGAATACCTATAGTTTTTTCTAGAAATCCTTTACACGTTATCTAAATTTTAATTGCGTAGATGTGTAACTAGGCCTAAAAACTTTGGTAAGTATTGAATTTGTATATTGCTCGTTTTGTTGGCGAACTTGTTTCGGTTGAAGACAGATTACATATTAGTTACTACGGACAGATACAGAAAGCAAACCTACTGCGTGGAGTCACAGCTAATGTACCAGTTAGTAGGTCGACCGCTAACAAGACAGCATTGTACTGATAGTGTCGATAAATATTTTACTTTAACTGTGATTAATATAACCGAAAGCATCTTTTGTGTATTGTTTGTCGTAATAGGTGGTCAATGTTATGAAATTGAACCACTTTTTGTAAATAGTATCTGATATTTTAAATAACCAATTGATGCCACTTCCGTCCGCAGCTTAGATGTGTTTACAAACTTCACCAAGACATTTTTTTTTGAAAATATAAAAAAATATGCTTATTAAATATTTTAGTACCCTTGATGTACACAATAAAAACGTGCTAAATATTTTGAATGGAGAGGTGAAAATAACCAAGTAAAAAAATCAATTTAACACATTGTTAATACAGTAAAAACGTGATTTATGTCATCCATCAGATGATAATCATCACTAGTCAAGAGCATTCAATTCATCGCGTGTCAATTATTTTTTTGCCCTCTGGAGAAGTTTCCCTTCCATACAACCACTATACTTTTTCACTGTAATGTAACTCCTTTTTATTTTTATACATTTTGCAAGAATCTCATAACAATCGTTGTAATCCACTATTTATCTATTTATAAAGGCAAAATTTAGTAAATTTCTTTAATTAAATATTTCCCCACTATTTCATGAGAAAAAGAAATTTCTTTAGTAAAATATTTTCTTTCGATTAATTTATTGACAGAACCTTACACGTGTTTGTTACAATGATAGGATAATGACATTCATTAATCAAAGTTTTTCTGCTAGGTTTTGTAAGGCTTGTAATTAGATGAAGGCTTTTCCGGCGCTTGTCTCATCGCTGACTCACGGATTTCCCGAATTTTCACGCAACCTGAAACTTGCGGGGGTGCCGCCCGCTCTGCGTCACTGTTACTCATGATGCTTAGTAATCAAATCCTGATAGCTTTGGCAAATGTGAAATTCAATAGAACTTTTGAAACTATTATGGTAATTAACACACCAGCGGACCTTCCCGGCTTCGCACGGCTTTAGTACGGATCCCTAACTTTTTTCAAAATATAATAATAGCCTATGTTCACCGGAGATAGTGCAGCTTCCCAACGGTGAAAGAATTTTTCAAATCGGTCCAGTAGTTTCGGAGCCTATTCATTACAAACAAACAAACATTTCCTCTTTATAATATTAGTATAGAAAAGTCATTTAGTGACCACGGAATAACTATATTATTCCGTGATCATGGCGCATGAAACTGTACCGAAATATTGGAAAACTCAAAAATCTAATCATGGTAAATATCCCGTTTTAAATTAGCTTAAATGAGCAGAATTTCAGAATTATTGATCGAGTCGATTGAATCAATGACCGATGTGGCGCGGCGGGCAAAGGTCCGCCTGCGACGCAGGAGGTTGCGGGTTCGAATCCCGCCTTTGGACAAATATTTGTGCAAATGTTTGTTCCGGGTTTAGTTTGTATTTGTTGTAAAATAAACATATCTTTATATTTAATCAAGTATAAAAGCACACTACACAAGCTCTGCTTAACTCGGGGCTTTATTTTATTTTATCAATAGAACATACCAAAAACCGAAAACAAACAATTTTGAAGTCAGAACTGCTAGGAGACTGGCACTTTAGAAAAAACGTTTAAGTCAACGTTTTTCTAAAGTGCCAGTTCTTATTCGTTTTGATATTTGGGATTAGGAGCTTTCAATTTGTCGGTAGTACATTCGAATTCTTTTTCGGTGTCTGAAGATCATACAAGGCATGCACTCATGTGTCTATAGCTAGCTTCTACTTGTCTATGACTAATACTGTGAAAGTAGTTCCTAACGTAACCTTTAGATTCGTCACGAGTATTGATAATTAAGATGTTGAAAATGCTAATAAAGAGATAGATTAAACCCTATTGTTTTAATGGCCGGAATTGGCTATAAATTGAGCGGTTATGATAAATATGATTGATAGGCCACATTATTTTTTATATCATTGTTATTGATATAATTTTTGCAAGTTGCAGATTTTGCTTTCTCTTAAATCGGTAACTTGCGAAATATCTGGATGGTTTGCGTATTTCAACTAATTTAAATTTACCGTAGCACGACTAGCTTCCGCGACCGGGTTCGTCTGCGGCCGCGAATTGCCAATTCGAATGGCATTGTTTGCGAGCCGCAGTGTAAATCACCATTTCTGTACGAGAAAGCTCTTACAAACTTTAACCCTATTAGAGGCAAGATGTATGAGATGAGAAAAGTCTCATTTTTAAAATAGAACAAAACCTTTTTTAATTTTAAACTGGCATGGTTTATTTAGCGCGCGGAACTATAGGTAAATTTGAAAATGGAAAAAACATTATTGACGATAAATCTCTATGATAAAACTAATTTTCAAGGAAAGTTTTCATTAGGTAAGTTTTGTTTCCTTAGTTTACATTCAGGGAAACCCTTCTGTTTTCAGTACTGAATAAGTTTCCTTTTAATCAATGACATAACGATTTGTGACGTAGGTAAATATGACTTTGCGCCATTTTCTCTATATTTCCTCTTACTATATCCTTATTCACGCTGTATTCCCATCAATGAATAACGGAAATATCAACAATACTGACCTCATTTATTAGTAATGGAATTAGATCACTGAAATTAGCTGAATTCTTTTTTTATATCGTAAGATAATCTTTTATCATTATTTTGATTGTGTATCATTAAGTCATCCCTATTATCGATTAAGTCATTGACTGCACTTGGTATGTAATGAATGGCAATTAATTTTCCTTACAATAAATCTGATTATAATGTCAGATTAAAATCAGATCTGTGAGGCAGTTGGTGAGTTTTAGATAAAACAAACTTACCTTTATGAACAGTCCTTTGTTTCACCGCACATCCAATGCAAAAGCAGGTGCATTCACACATTTTAATTTTTTAAAATAATATCACAGATAAAAAATCTTTGGTAAAACTGTCACTATCGCGAACCACAAACTCACAGTCACAAACCTGAATTTAGAACGTTATTTTAAATAAAATGCACGGTTTCCAATTTGAAAATGGAATATTAACCGTCCGCGTGTTGTTGCGTTCAGGACACGCCGCGGTTACGTTCAGCTGCGTTACGTGTAATGTGTGTCCTGAACGGATTTCCACGGCTTTTATGTGGCCGGCCGGCGTTCCAGTGATAAAGGGTGCAAAAAACTGATTGTTTAATTTGGAGGGCCCGGCGGCGCCATTACGTCACGACTGCGACGTCGCGCGCGCTTAGGACGTACACGGCGCATGCTCTTACGCAATTGGTTGGAAAAATAAATACATATGGCCGATACCGGATTCAGGAGGTATGTGAAAATGCGGTCGGGACGCGCGATTCTAGTTGATAACGATTTTTTATGATTGTGCTTAGTCATAGCCCATAGGTTTGGATTGATTCAGTTCTATTTTTAAACTATTCCGCTTCTTGTAGCTTGACCGTTGTTTTTTATTTTAAAACTGTTTGTATGAAATCATGATAATACTCGTTTAATGAAACCAAGCTTGTGGTGACTTTAGAAAGTTTACAAAATCTTTGATATTAATTCAAGATAGGTACTCTAAAAATATAATTACTCTAAAGAAATGAAATATTCAAAAACATTCCAACTTTAACGTCGATTCCGCCATTTTAGAACATCCGCGTTCTAATTTTAAACGTTTAAATTTCAGTCAAGGGTGTCGTTATCTCCTCCTTTGAAACCGCCTCTCGACCTAAATTAGAATAGGACGATTTGATTGGTCGATCCTGGTTGCCTATTCAACATTAATTTAACAGATGTGGTGAAGGGGGGGATAGCAGAGAAGATTTTTAACAACTTAACCTTGGTTGTAGGTTCTGAATTAAACAAAATTTACTATGTGCTGAAAAGCGATGTACACACATCTTCTGGCTTCCTTATGGTGGTGCAACGATATGAAATAAAACAGTGCAGAAGAAGTAAGTCTGCTAGTTTCGACTCGATACTTTGTTTACGTCTAGTAATCTTTGAAATTTAATATCTCACAGGAACCTTGGAGAAACAATCATTTGGTAATTAATAATAATAATAATGCTGGACAATTCACACAGCATTATCTAGCCCCATGGTAAGCAGAGCTTGTGTTATGGGTACTAGATAACTGATATACATAATACAATACATTACATAGATAGATATTTTTTATTATACATAGAAAACGACCAGAACACCCGGAACAAATATCTGCAGATCGTACACACAATTGTTCCGAGGTGGGAATGGAACCCGCAAACTCTTGCGCCGCAGGACGGACCTTCGCCCACCGCGCCACATCGGTCGTCTAAAATTAAGTCTAAGCACTTAAATTACAATGTACCTAACCAAACCAAAATAGATGAACAATTTGATCGTGTACTTTTTATAGGTAGCTAATGTAATTCTACGGTTAAAACCGTAGAATTACATTGACGTATAAAATAATTTATAAAAAAAAAACATTTATTTCTTTAGGCTTACAAAATAAGCACTTAGACAAGTCATATTTTATACATTTTATAATCATTTTAGAATAGCTTATTACTCAAGTATATGACCCCGTTGTGCCTTTTTGAGAATAAATTTCTTTAAACGGATTTACTTACCTACTAGATTATTAATATTTTATATTATTATATATTTGGTATTTGTATTTGAATGACTTCAAATCCCTTAATTTTACACAGTTTTTTGTTTTTTGGGATAAGTACTTATCCCTCGGGAATTCGCGGGGAAGTTTTTATAGGACTGGAAGGAAACAATTTTCAAAATCAGTCAGTCAGTATAATGGAATGAGAAATTTGCCGAACCTACAGAAAAACATACATAAAGCTGAACATAGAACCTCCTCCTATTTCCGAAGTCGGTTAAAAGCCATTGATTTGTAAGGTCCAGTTAAGTACTACGAGAATCCCCATAGTATTTATACTATGGGGATTCACATCAAAGGGGGATATAAATAGATTACTATTCTTCTACATAAAATTCGCGGAAAACTGTTTATCTTGGAATGTTATGACGTTATGTATAAATTGCATAACATAAAGTTATAGTTATCGCACGAGCTAGAAAATAGAAAATTGTAAATATAAAAAAACCTATTTTAGAATAATTTATTATTTCCCATTCCCATGGGTTAAATGGCTTATTCCATTCTTCCCCGTTGGAGATCCCCGTCAACGGGGAACAATGAACTTTTTGTTCACTCTTCCCCGTTGACGCCGATCTGAGCTTGTAACGGGGAATAATGAACTAAAAAGTTCATTATTCCCCGTTGCGTCAAAAATAAAATACTAATAATTTTTAAAATCATGTTTTTATTTGTTTATAAGGTAAAGATCACTTATTGATTATTTTTATAATCATATTAAATTGCCGTCGAAACTATTTACTAAACTTTTTAATCAAATCAGATTTTATCCTATTTCCTTTTTATATTTTTTCAATTAAATCATAGAACTATAAAAAAACATAAGTATTATAAAATAAAATACAGATATGTACTTATGTAATCACAGATTTTACTTTTATTAATACCTACAATCACAGTTTAATCAGTCCTATATACCTAATCAAATCAGTTTGTTACAATTATTAATTAAATAGGTAACATTAAAAACATAATATTCCTATATATTTACCTAATAAAATCACAGATTGTAGTATCATTAAAAACATGTAACTATTCACTAAACTTTTTAATAAAATCAGATTTTTTCCCATTTCTTTTTTATGTTTCTTCAATAAAATCACAGAGTTCTAAAAAAACATAAGCATTATAAAATAAAATACAGATATGTACTTATGTAATCACAGATTTTACGTTTAATAATACCTACAATCACAGTTTAACAGTTATTTATTGTACCTACTCCACATTGTTTTGATTTTTGCATATTATTTATGTAGGTTAACTTTTTTGAACGTTCAATGCATATAATCACCAAAGATATAAGGAAGTAACTTACCATTAAAGTGATGGATCCAGTACATTTACTTTTTTTTCGTGTAGTACACTCCCACAAAACTGCACCATTCTTATTATTTGGATTTGGCACAGTATTGATGTCCAGCTCGGAGAAGTATGTTAAATTTACCCTTTTTAATGTACTCTAAACAAATGCTAGTTGAATTACCAGCCATTTCTTTAATTTAACACTCACAAAACATATTTATCTGTTACTAACTGCAAACTGATAAGGACTGCATTCTCAAAACTATGACACTGTGCCGCCCCACTACTAACCGACAAACAAAAGATGACCAATCATGTACGAGCTGACAAGGCGAGCCGCCGCCGCCAAAAATGTGCGTCTTACAGTATTGTGTATGTTATTGCATAGTTAATAAGGTCGTAATTCGCAAGCATTGCTTGAATGCATTTGTTGGGTCAACTTCAGTTTTTCGGATGTTTCTATAATATTATGATTATTATAGAAACATCCGAAGAACTGAGCAGGTAATTTAAAGTTGTTAAGAAAATAGTAGTAATTTAAAGTAGTTATTAGGAAAGTAATTTTAAATTGATAATTATAACAATCTGTGATTTTATTGGGTATATGAATGTTATGTTTTAGATGCTACATTTTTACATTTAGATAACATGTACTAGAGAAATCACCATACTTATTAGTACTATAGTATATTATAGTACTTGATTAGGTATATAGGACTGATTAAACTGTGATTGTAGGTATTAATAAACGTAAAATCTGTGATTACATAAGTACATATCTGTATTTTATTTTATAATACTTATGTTTTTTTTATAGTTCTATGGTTTTATAGAAAAAATATAAAAAAGAAATAGGAAAAAATCTGATTTTATTAAAAAGTTTAGTAAATAGTTTCGACGGCAATTTAATATGATTATAAAAATAATCAATAAGTGATCTTTACCTTATATATAAATAAAAACATGATTTTAAAAATTATTAGTATTTTATTTTTGACGCAACGGGGAATAATGAACTTTTTAGTTCATTATTCCCCGTTACAAGCTCGGATCGGCGTCAACGGGGAAGAGTGAACAAAAAGTTCATTGTTCCCCGTTGACGGGGATCTTCAACGGGGAAGAATGGAATAAGCCGGTTAAATGAAAAGCGTGAAGCAAGCCCAGCCACATACCTACTTACTATATTAGTATAGTAGTCTGTGTCGAGGTCTAGTGTAAGAAACTTATAAAAAACCACGTTCTTATAACTTACTATGTGTCTATTTTTTTGCCTATATAATACGATTTTGAATACATGCCAATATTTATGTATAACTAAGCACAATTAATTTCTTTCATACAATTCTTGATGCGGAACTGAGCGACATCTGGCCAAGCATTATGAATACTGTTTACCTCCTTGCCAAATCATATTACCATCCGTTAAGCCGTTAAGGCGTGTAAAGGTAACAAACGGACAAACAAATAATTATATAATGCTCGACAATCCACACAGCATCATCTAGCCCCAAGATAAACGGAGCTTGTGTTATAGGTACTAGATAACTGATATACTTCATACAATACATGACATAAAATGTCCATCGATATTTTTTAGTATACATAAATAACCAGAACACCCGGAACAAGTCTGCAGATCGTACATACAATTGGCCCCAGGCGGGTATGAAACCCGCAACCTCTTGCGTCAAATATACAGACATAGGCGATCAAAACACTGCCACGCACTACGTTGCATGTTGCGTGAATGCGTGTTCTAACGTTGCTTGTAAGTATCGCCGTTTGTATAGAAAACACGAACAGCCCACCACACAGAAAATGCATCCACGCGCGTAGCACCTACTAGGTGCGTATACACGCAACACATGCAGCATGGTGCGTGCGTGCGTAGCAGTGTGTTAACCGCCATACAGGCATACTGATGTGTTTATAAATAGTATTAAGTATAGATGATATAATATTATGAAACCTTCAGTACAATACAGTTTCCACCTGGCGACAGATGGCAACAGCCCCGCAGCGTGGCATTGTCAATGTTCACGTAATTATAATGCAGACGAACAAAAGGCACAATTACGTACGGACGATTTGCACCGGAACGAGCGTTTTGTAACATCAACGCGATGTTTGTGTTACACAGATCGCAACATAGACTTGCCTCGTGTATTCCCCGAACCAGTAATGTATTTTTCTGGATAAAAACTCGTGTATTAGGCAGTATTGAGTAATTTTGTATCACACGGAAAATAACGTAGGCGTAACCCATAACCTTATAAAAAGAAAAAAAGACTAGTAAGAAATTAATATCTTTTTTCATTAATTGAAATTTATAGTAACTTCAAATATTGATTATAGTAAGTCGTTTTTTAATAATAATCTCATGGAAAAAAATATTATGCTGCTTATTCACATTCACAAATCATCTGATGACGTCAGGTGACGTTAGTTTGTTTGTAAAAAATAACTGTTTTACTTTTTACACCTATACAGGTCGGTAAGACATAAAAACAAAGCGAAATCTAAAAAAACTACTTTCGATTGCTGCAATAGATAAAAACTTACATAAGATTACTCGGAACACCATTACCTGAAAACCCATGGAAACGTTCATTGTCTATGCAAATGTTACCTACTTGCTTGAGATAAGGAATTTCCAGCTGAATTCGTGTCAATCTTAGATAATTAGGTAAATGATGTAATGAAGTGAAATGAAATCATTTTCATATTGATATAAATGAACATAGCAAGTATGAACAAAGTAGTTTTTTTTTCTTTTTCTCTAAATGTCTAAATATTCAAGTGCCACCAGCTATATTATTCCTTCACGTCCAGTCCAACCTGAGGTAACATAATGATGTTATAACATACAACTCTTTCTGCCAACTTTCTCGAGTATTCCATAACAGGTAAATTAACAGGTATTATCTGGCAAAAATTAATAATCTGTCTTTACAAAATAAGCTGTAATTCAGTCAATTATTGATAAGAATGCAATCCATCGATAAGATATATCAGTACTGATAAAATGATACTCAAATGTAGGCTAATTTTATAATCATAAATAAATAGATAATGCTGGACAACCCATACATCATCTAACCTATCTACATAAGCTTACATCTAACAGAGCTTGTGTCATTCATGATACTAGATGACTAATATACCAAATGTAATACATTACATAGGTAGATATTTTTTATTATACATAGACAATACAACGCTAAGAGGCGACGTGGAAGGCCCAGGATGAGATGGCGCGACGAGCTCGTGGTACATCTTCCATCATGGCCTGTTGCAGCGTTGGATACCGAGGAGTGGAAGGAGAAAAGGGAGCTCTTTGCCCAGCAGTGGGACAATAATGGCTTAAAATAGAAATAGAATAGAATAGACAATACCTTACACCCCTTACAATTATTTGCAGATCGTACACAGATTTATCCCAAGCCGAGAATTGAATCCGCATCTCCCTACGTTGAAGATCTTCGCCCACCGCGCCACATCGGTCATCTATAAATCATGAAAATTCCGTTATTGTATTAGATTTCAACGCGTTCTACGCTGCGTAGCATATCTCGTAGCAGTTTTTGTAGGACATTGCCACTTGATATTTTTTGTTTTGATTTTCAAGTTATCATATAAGTAGTAGCTAGCGTTTACTTTGCCATAAATTGTTAATATGTTATTATGTAGTTTAATATTAATATTTAATAGTTGTTATTATGTAGTTTTTTGATTTCTATCGATGGGAATATACATTTTTACACCATCGTTAAGAATACAATGTTTGAAGTTTTGATACAAGTGATTTTCGAGGTCGTCAAAATTCACACAAAATTCATTCTTGGACAGCTTCATGAAGAACGGCGACACCCACTCGTACGGGACGCGGAACGCAGAAAAGCTAGCGACCATCGCGCGCTCCCTCACGAAGTCCTCAAAGGTAACTCATGTGATGGGTCCGGCAGTATACAACAAACTACCAGACTCTGTCACAGCTGATGGCAGTCTATCATGCTTTAAAATAAGACTTAAACGTTGGCTTGTCGAGCAGAATTTTTATTCTGTGAACGAACTATTACAATTGTAAACCTGACTTCATTTTAATTTACTATTTCTATGATTTAATTTAATTTTCAATATTAACAATAATGTACCTATTGTACCTATACGAAAATGTGACATGTAAAGTGGTTTTACCAATAAAATGTATTTCTGTATTTCTGTATTTCATTGGGTTCTAATAAGGCGAAAATTTATTATGCAAAACTTGAGGAAGTCTGGCTCTAAGCCCTTTGGCGTCATAGATCACAAACCAAACTGTTCTGAAGATTCTCTTCAACAGGCTGTAGCTTCACTTACCTACAGCCAAACGCACAAGTTATTTTGATACTTCTTCCCATCGAAATATAGCTCAAACTCCTATCACACACTGTTTGACCTCAAGATTTTTGCAGGGGTGCTCAAAAAAGTTCAAAACGTTTTAAAACCAAAGGGATAAAGCTCATTTTTGATTTGCAGTTACATACAACTAATACGAGGCTCGAAGGTCCATATTGTTTGATGCTGACCCTGAATTCCATCTGTCAGCGCTTATGATTTATCAGCTACGATGACTAACTTAGAAATTTGGCTGTGTTCTCGGAAGTACAGACAGGTATACAATGCCAAAGGAAATACCACTGTTCAGACTTGAGAGGCTGCGCAAACGAGATTCTATCTGTACCAAGCCATTTCGCAATACCTGCCAAATGTATAGTCATCATCATTATCATCATCACCAGCCTATAGCAGTCCACTGCTGGACATAGGCCTCCCCCAATGAGCGTCATAGCGCCCTGTCTTCAGCTTGCCGCATCCAGCATCTACCTGCAGTCTTTCGCAGGTCGTCACCCCACCTGGTCGGAGGGCGTCCTACACTACGTTTATCGTGGTCTCTGGTTTAATTTTGAATCTGATCTATTCAGTAGGCTTAGTACAACTATAGTTAATAAGTTTTTTTTAAATGTAATCGAGAACCAGTATCGTTTTTCGTATTATATAGATCTTCTTACATCGAATATAATATTCGTTAAAATAAAATCCACTATTTTATTGAAGAAAAGTGGTTCGTTTGCAGCGACTCTAATAAGTTAGAGAAGGGACTTGCGGTTTGCGTTCTAAAGATATGGGCAATTTTTGTCTGCGAACGAGGCTAACAGCCCAAAACAGTTACTAAAATCTCAGCAAAGTTACTCAGAGATGATTTGGACTGCCCTAACGAGCTTGAGGTAAAAGCTTTGCTCGGCAGTCAGCCACACTTAGTATGCAATCGTATGTACGTACCTAACAATCTACATCAGATTAGTTTTCATTTACAACAAAATTGGAATAAAAGAATATACTAAAGTCATTTAAAACGGGATATTTACCATGATCACGGATTACTTCGTGATCATGGCGCATGCAACTGTGCCGAAATATTGGATAACTCAAAAATCAAATCATGGTAAATGTCCCGTTTTAAATGACTTTAGTATTAATAACCATGATAGTTTCAAAAGTTTTAAAAGAATATAACCTAACAGCGATTAAAAATAAAATTACACCTGGATGAGAAAAGCAAAAGTCAATGGAGGCCAGCAGCTATGAGTGATTTATGCCGAGTACATTAATTTTCTGACAAAGCATGAATTGGAAGCTGATGAAAGATGTGAGTAATAGAAGCGCATTTTTATCAAAAAAAATCATGAAACATGGTTTCATGATTTATTAATATTAATGTTATTTTATAAATAAATAATGCTGGACAATTCACACAGCATTATCTAGCCCCATAGTAAGCAGAGCTTGTGTTATGGGACTAGATATGTGTTGTGGGTGTATTTATTGTTGAAGGTACGCGATTCAGACGTAATAAACATTTTCAAATATTCAGACATGTTCTTTTTTACAGGTAGTTTTCAATAAAGGTTTCATAAATAATAGCCGACATGAACCCCTTCCAACATAGACTTCCTGTAACTTTACGATATCATCGGTCTACTTTGGCCAGTTCATCTATTCTAGGATAGATAGATAGAATAGAAAATACTTTATTATACCACATAAAACAGAAAACAATACATGAATAAACAATAGAATAAAGGAAGTATAAAGGGCGGCCTTATCGCTGAGAGCGTTCTGTTCCAGGCAACCTTAAACTTTGGATAATTCTCGGTGTCTGTTTACTTCACATATCAATGTTGTAACACAAAAAATTGACACAAAATTACTCAAATTCAAATATTTATAATAAGTTCGTGTGCTTTTTATTCTGTCGACCTAGGTTTTATTTATCGACCGTTCATTTTAATTTTTAATTATAATACGATAACTCTTTCACTGCTGTAATGTAAAAGTACTGCCGAAATTGCCTTTACATGTATTGTTTATGTAGTATTTTGTTTAATGAAATTGCTTGGAGATAAAATATTTAATTTTATTTGGTGTAGAAATGTGTGTGTGATTTCAGGCTATGCGTTTAAGACAATTAGCGAACTTACAATATGTATCTTTGTTGATGTGATTGGTTTATTGGCGTTTTCTTCCGTCCATGGTTTGATTCGTCAAGCAAAAACTAGAAGTCTCCACGTAGCAACATTATTTCGGGCTTTAACGTGCGCTTACGTCGTGTGTGGCGAAAACGATTATTTGTGCTATGAAAGTAAAGGCTTTTAACTTCGACTGATAAATAACTTGTCAGAAACTTTTCTCACTAACCTTCATGTTATCATCTCGTTTTCTTCACATCATATCCCAAGGTCGACCGGAAACCGTGGGAGCGTTGCCTTCGTATTCAAA
Source organism: Eupithecia dodoneata (assembly GCA_947044415.1). Lineage (NCBI taxonomy): Eukaryota > Metazoa > Arthropoda > Insecta > Lepidoptera > Geometridae > Eupithecia > Eupithecia dodoneata. The sequence continues at coordinate 9,197,921 of OX345665.1, forward strand.
TCACCTAGAAAAGAAAAAAAACTGTAATAGAAAACCCTTCCAGTTTTTCCGGTCGAGTGAGAGACTGCGATTTAGCGGAACAAGATTAGAATAATTGTTTCTAGATGCGCTTCTATATTCAAATGAGTCTTTGTCGTACGTAAATTGTCCATGGTTTTTTGTCATGTGCCTTTGTCTTTGGTCCATGTATTTGTAGTTCCCCGTTTCAGACAAGGTTTTGTTTATGCAGATTATAGGAAATAATGGAGGTCTAATTGTTTGATATTAACGACTGATTATCGAGCTTGAGTGGTTTTCTACTAGATAGTTATAAAGAACGATTGCACAATGACAACAGATGTTGCACTTGACATCTACGTAATGTACTTTCTTTCATTGGTATTATTACATCATTCATGGATATAGTGAGATATGTATAATGAAATAATAATAATCAGAATAATCAATTTATTGGTAAAAAACGAATATTACAAGTCACATAATAATTATAAATTAAAGTTAATTAAATAATTAGACAATAATCAAATAACTGATAATTAGATTATAATAAATGTATTATAACTAAGTAATAATACTCAAGATATTATATAATTTTTCGCACATAATCGTCAATACTGTAGAACGCCTTCTCGACGAGCCACGATTTAAGTCTTTGTTTAAAGGAAGACAGACTCGGTGCTGTGACTACCTGATCTGGTAGATTGTTATACAACGCGGGTCCCAGCACGTGCGTGAGTCTGTCAGACTATATATATATATAATAGATCAATATCCTCCAAACCCAATCTAATGATACATACTACAAAAATATAAAAATATCTATCTATTTAATGTATTGTATTATGTATATCAGTTATCTAGTACCCACAACACAAGCTCTGCTTACCATGGCGCTAGATAATGCTGTGTGAATTGTCCAGCATTATTTATTTATTTATTTTTATTATACTTTAAATAGATCCATCGTGGATCCAGTGAATCTAAATTTAAAAATGTCTCTATAATGTAAAATAATTATTTGCAAATCATTATGACATGTTTATCAAATAAATGATTGATTTTTCACCATTTATTTGTTCATTCAGAAAACCTGCGGCAGTGACAGAGCTTTTACGCTGGACAAAACTAAAGAAAATGAAATTCGACACCACAGTCATCATTCACTCGCAAGAAAATAATTCACCGTACAGTGTCGGTATGTACAATATCATCACAAAACGCCCCCGTTTATTTCTCTCTTACAGAATCATTTAGGCCTTTCCTCAGATCATTTCCTACCATCATTACCGTACTTTGCACATCATCTCACAATAAAAACTCTAATTCTAGCAGCTGATGATGCACTTACTTTACCTGTATTTCCGGTTTCTCAGTAAACGAGCAAAATCACTCGTCTGACTTAAATTCCATCACTTTTGTATGCTATTGTGATCGCAAATCGGTTCTTAGATATTCATTTGCTTTGTTTAGACATATAAGTTTATTGCGTAATGTAGGAAAGGTACGATTGTTTTGCGATTAGTGTCCTGTTTTATAGAGCTGCTTTGATTTTGATTCAATAATTAGATTTTGTCCTAAATAGACCTGGAAATTATCATGTGCTTTTATCTTCTTTACTTACTTATTATTGTTTGTAATCTCTAAAAATTTCATATACTTACTGTGTTTTTACTACATAAAAACTATTATTCTTATTTTTACATTCATCATACATGACTACATTACTTATTAAATCTCAACCTACACGTTTTCCGTTTGTGCTCGTTCTGCTCGCTCTCAGGTTTTGGCTGAAAATCAGTGTTTTTGCTTTTAGCAAAAAATATCGCTGAGCCATGGCCTATTTGTTGTACCTACTGCGGCACACACATGTTTACCTACAGTAAGTACTTTAGTAGCCATTTTAATTGCTCGTTTTATTAATTGTTTTATGGTAATTTAGTTTAGTATTGTATCTTTCTCTATGTTAATTGTATGTGTGTGTTATTAGTACCAAATAAACGTTTCATCTATCTATCTTATCTTGTTTTTTTCCCAATTATATAAGCGACCTGTGACACGAGGGTTGGTGAGTTGAGTATCTGGCGCAGCGCACCATCGTTGCCATGCAGCAGGACAATGCAGCCAGGCGTCTTGGGGACGCTTCTGACTGGTATAAAGATCATTTGAGCTACCTACATTGTTTGCAACAGTCTGCAGTGTAGTGTGAAGTAAATCAATATGTAGGTACCTACAGAAGGCAATGTCCCTTGGCTAATAGGCACTTCAAGCCAGTGGGCGATGGGCGGTGACCTGTCAATAATGACAATGACATTGACAACAATGACATACCGTACCTCATATTGTTCGCAGTCTAATTACATTGATGAGAACTATTGGCTATTGATTACGGTAAACGGTTATTTACTGAATCACACTCGTAATACATCATCGTCATCATCAACCTATAATATTTCATATACTCATATTATAATATTACATAATGTTGGACTTAGGTCTCCTCTTATGAGCGCCGCTTACAGCATCTGCTTGCAGTCTTTCGCAAGTTGTCTTAACGCCTAGCCGGAGGGCGTCCAACACTATGTTTGCCGAGTTGCGGTCTCCTCTCAAGAACACTTACCACGTACCTCAGAGATTGTCGGTTCTTCGCGATATATGGACGGCCCTCTGCCACTTCAGCTTGCTAATTCTTTGGTTCTCGTGTATTAGGTTCTTCCAATGTATTAACTTTGGTAGTGGACATTGGATAGATTTTAAAATGGAATTGTTTGGTCGGGAATTCTGAAAAAAGGATATACACTGTCTTTTAAGTTTTACAGGACAAATACTGATACTATTACCCCAGTAATATTTTTTATTGAGAACAAGTCTGGATGATTTTCCATAGAATAACGAAATAATTTTCCAAATCGGTCCATATTGACCATGAAATCGACAAACATCCATTGATTTTCCAAAACAATCTAACATACGACCGAACATAAAACCCCCTCTTTTGTTTTTCGTCGGCTTAAAATATTCTAATATCGGGCTTACAATATTCACTCAGCATCTTCTAGTTGCTTGTTTGCCAATTTATCATACCTTATTTGGTTGGTTTTCGAAACTCTAGGGACGAGACCAAAGCCTTCTGCCAACCGATCGTTAAACCATCTAAAATATTATAAATTCAACTAGATAGCTAAAAGATCATAAAATGTAAAATATGTCCAACTTAATTACTTCTAATAGGACACTCACCTACTCCCCAAGGTATCCATTTTCTACTTATATGCGTAGGACGATAATAATTTATTAATATGCTTACTAGTGATTTCATTTTATATCGGCTTTGATAGATATATTCTTAATTAGTTAACACCCGTCCAAGCTACTGTTTCTTAATAAAAATTTAAAATTTCTTGTATAGCTACCCGTCTTTCCTATTTTGTAGCGATGTAACTGTATTATGGAATAATTAATCAGATATTTTCCGAAAAAGGATAAGTTTTGATTAGAAGTCGTAGTAATTACAGGTTTATTATGACTGAATCCTTATATAGGGGTGTGAAATATGACGTTGCAAACATTAATTTAATTGGATTGTTTTGATTTACTTATAAGTAAGAAAACCGTCGTGACAGAGATGAACTTTCTAAGAATCGCAAAAACGCTGCGGATGTTCGTGTTAAGCCGGCGATGTACATAGTTCATAGTCTTTATTTATGACATTTAAAAGTTACAGGTCAGATGGAGGATAATAAGATGAGGATAAAAAATATACATAATCTATGACAAGGAGTAGGTAGTTCATAAACAAGTGAACAAAGTCATTAATATATAAATCTATCAAATAAAATTATAAAGACTTAATAAAAACCGCTTAGATATTTTCGCTTAGATAATTCGCCATACTGTCATTACATCAACCATTTGATTGACATAGAAAATAAAAAGGTAAGCTTTGGGCATTAATAGTTAAGGATTATACATATTTCATTGAAATTGATCTCCTGCTCTTGCAATAAAAGGTGGACAGCGAAAAATTAGCTTTTTTTAACAATCTAACATTAAAGTGTTGTAAGTTCTAATTTTATTATTTGACACTTGTATACCTTATACAAATTTGCTAATCTTTTTGTTATTTCTAAATTTCTGGACCAATGTTACTGTAATACTGATAGTTTGACATTATTTTAATTAATTTTCCGATCTGCTTATTTACTATTATTATGTGTTTCTCATATCCATGATCTCTTCAGATGGTCATCGCAAATGGGACGTTAAAATAAGCATAGTAATTTATAACCCGTTGACTGCAAATACATGATTTGATTAGATTAAATTTTACATAAAAAGTTGGACTAAACTGAAAAAAGGCGTTTTAACTTTATCATCGTATGAGTCCACACTTCCACAGTATGATATAATATCTATCTCATACGATGCCACATCCTTCGACTTCCTGTGAAAACTGCAAAGCCGTCGTCGGTCCGATGCACGATGTGCAAATTTTACAATAAAAATGTCATGATGATGATGAGTTTTCTACAAACTTTTTAAAATTTCCCGATTTGTTAACGTACTAAAAGTTTCAAAAAACATATTTTTGTTTAATTTTTTGTATGTTTACAAATCGCAATAGTACGCGATAAATATCCGATAAATAAATATAAATAAAGTTTCGCTTTTTTTGAAATGACATAATACCCGGCTTCTAGCCCAGCCTCTTGTGTTGCCACCTGCGGTGTGACTTCTCTCCCCAAACTGCATACCACACGTGAATTAAACACCATTATCACCATCGTATTAACCGTTAAATAAAGCGTTGGCGAAGCTGATGTAAGGCTGCAGACGATTAATTTTACAGACCAATAAATGTTTATGACACTATGCATTATTGAATTAAGAAATAGCATTGAAGTTCAAAACTTTGATGTTTCGTCCGTGACAAATAAATAAAATATTAACGTTAGCTAGTAAGGGGAAAAGGAGTCATTTATTTCTAGATTTATTTCTAGACTTGAAAAAAGGTGGTTCTAATTTTGGCTGTGTTTATATTTGCTGATTTCTCCGTCAACGGTGAACGGAATTTATAATTCTCTTACTATTGTATAGGTAACTAGTTTGTGCCAGCGGCTTCACATGCGTTATTGATAAGGAAACATTTAGAGGTAGTAGTTTAATGTTTGATTCCAGGCTTATTATCTACGTCTATGCAAAATTTCAGCCCTTTCCGTTCAGTATTTTTGGTGTGAAGAAGTAACAAACATATATCCAACCATCTAAACTTTCGCATTTATAATATTAAAGTAAAGTAAAAGTAAAAAATCATTTATTTCTTTAGGTTTACAAAATAAGCACTTAGACAAGTCATATTTTATATATAAATTATTAGCAAATAAAATTATTTTACTGTTCACTTCAATTTTTTTTCCACTAGTGGAAGAAGTGAAAAGAAACCACTAGCATGTTCATCATTAGTGTGATGATATCGAATTCTCATAAAGAGTTCACTTCCTTTTAATATTTGTCTAGAAAATCCTAATAATGACGTAAATATTAAACAATATTAAGTCGGTGTTTAGTTTTTCCAGAACAATTAAATTAGATTTTTGATCATTCGTGTGAATTGTCCATCATTATTTATTTATTTATACCTGTCAGCGCTCAACATATTGGACATCACTACAGTACCTTCAATCCACCTACACGATAATTATTTTCAACAATACGCCTTAAGGTAAAAACCATAGTGTCCTTATTAATTATGATGTTTCTATTAGATTCATTATTTTATAATGTTCCTTACAACTTAAGGTTGCGGTATTTTATTAAATAGTATAAAGACTATCAGATACATTGGTGAATTCAAAATACTGAAGAAATATGCGCCTTTACATCTTCCAAGGACATCCGTAAGGGCTGGTGCGGCGGTAGATTTGGCTGAAGATCTCAAAGGCGCAAATATGCAGGTTTTAACGAAGTCTAGGCAAATGCCTTGGTCCCCTTGGGGTCGAGACTCTAGGTCCGTGGGGTACCGATGCTCTTCGAGTTTTTAAAAATCATCTGAGCGTCTTAGCGAAGCGACGCGTGATCCGAAAGCTGTGAGTATCAGCGCATCAGCATTGCCATACAGCGGGGTATTGCAGCCAGCGGCATGGGGAATTGGGGACGCTTCCGCCTGGTATTGATATGGAACAGTTGACCTGTAGATTGTTTGCAATAATCTGCAGTGACCTCAATTGTTTCAAGTGTAAATGCTAGTTCTAATTTGTTTCTATTATTTGACTAGAAATATTAGACTTAATCTCTGTCGCAGTCTGAAAACTTACTTTGAGTTTCCATAAATAATAAATAGATAATAATAAATAAAAAAAAATATAGTAATCTATCTATCTAATGAGATATATAGATTACTCGTTATTGTACATACTACAAAAACATAAAATACAATACAAAAAAATGCTGATAACTAAGGAAGTACAAAGAGCATAATATATAAATAGAAAACACATATTATACCACACAAAACAGAAAACAATACAGAAATAAACATAATATTGAACAATAAAAAACTACATATACTTCTGTGCATGTACGTTAGTTCTTCTGAACGAAGTGTATTTCTATAAACACTCACATCTCTCCTTTGTAAGAAAACTTACCTTATACAGCTTGAAAATAAAGCAATAACAGCAATGACTCATTAAAATGTAAAGCTATCGAGAAAGGACACCCTAAACAAATAGAAACAGCCAATATGCGAATAAACGGCACATTCGCATAAACAGTATCGGATGAAATTGCAATAAACTGAATGAAATATTTTATTAGCCATAGTGTCAGACACACAATCTCATGCTTTTATTTCTCTACTTATAAATATATACATGGTTGTATCGGACGACCCTACTATGTCAAAGACTGTAGGAGTGCAGTAGTAGTGTAGTGCTGAATAACCCACACAACATTATCTAGCCCCAAGCTAAGAAGAACTTGTGTTATGGGTTATTAGATGACCGATATACATAATACTATAATTACATACATAATTTTTTTTATCGGTCGTCATGAATAACCACTATGACGGTGTGTTAATTAATTACGATCACTGACAAGCAACAAATCGAATTTAATGAATAAAACATAGGTACTAGGCAAGAAACTAGAACTAGAAATAGACGTTATTATGAACATTTTATCGAAACTAGTTTATAATACGATTAAATATGGTGTGTTTCAATCTTACCTTTACTTTTTTTAAACGGTATAATGTTTAATTCAACTTTATGTTAGTATTATGTGTTTCATTGTATATTAATTATAATTTATTAATTTGTGTAATTAGCAATCGCCGTTCTAATTTTTAATCAAATAAATGACTTAATGACTAAACATGCAGCCATAGCCGCAACTGGTGGAATACTCGGGCCGACCATTCAGATCGTGTATCACGACCCTCATACTCAACATTTACTACTTTGACACTAATAAAATCATCAAAGTGACTTGTTGGACATTTTTGCGTAAATTTTTAGCGTGTCGGTATGCAAATTTTTGCAATAAAGTGAAAATCTTAGCGAAATGCGTTGGCGGTTAGTTAAATTAACCTTTACTCATACGACTACCTGCTATTAAGTATTAAGACGATTCAGAGGCAGTTTTCGCAAGTGAAGGCCGCACAACGTATATGGTGTTAGGAATACTGTAGATAAAAGACTACCGTGATCCTTCGTTTCTCTAGCGGTCGCTTATTCAATAGCTAGTAATCATGTTCAGGATCCAAAACCGAGCTGAGTCAAAAAATAATTGCTGAGATTTTTCTATCAAGCAAATTTACGGTAGCAGTCCTGTTTCAGGAAGTTGGCGGTGTTACACCCTTGCCTCGGAAAGCACGTTAAGGCTCTAGACAGACGGACTGCATTTAACTGCACTCTTTTCACTGCAAATTTGCAGCTTGAATGACCATCACGCTGTAACCGACTGCCATCGAACTGCACTTGCAGTTTTTAAATTTCCTGTCGGATTGCTGTTGAAATATAGTCAGTCTGTCTAGTCTAGAACCTTAGTCGTTGGTCCTGCACTTGTCCTCTCCCCAATTGTGGCAGACTGCCATTCCGTCGGATTATGAGTGAGAGTGCACTTGTGTTTGCGGACACACTTGTGCACTGTAATTGTGTTTTGCGCATATGCGACTCCAATAAGACTGACTGCGGTTGCCGAAATTCGGCTTAGAGGACATCAACTTGATTATCATTGAAATATACCTAAGTAGATATATATATACATATATAGATGGTTTATTTGGTTCATAAACATAGAAAGCACAAAATAAAATCAAACTCAGAATCAATTGACTTAAAAATACCTAATTATATGTACCTATCCATTCCCATGGCGGGCAGTTTTTCTTGTCTAGACCGTTTCATAACTGGGCCCTAATGTACATATGAAACGATTTAGACTAGCTAGAGGATATATGACATAGGTGATAACAATGCACGATGTCAATTAGAATAGAATAGAATAGAAAGACATTTATTCATAACAACTTAAATTAACATAAAAAAAGACACACTTAAAGAATAGGTACATTAGAGATTTATTATCAATTATTTATTTTTTATCAATTATTATGAGCATATCGAATCTCGACATAATATCGAACGAATCGGCACACTAGCAGTGATTTGATGAGACTTATAAGAACTTTAGAGTATATCAGTCTTATCTCAATAAATTAATCAATTATCGTAATTGTCAGGGCAATTACACTGAATTAAACATGAGATTCTGTGTTACGGTAGGACTTGTCATGACCCTTGTCAACATAGTCGGTGACATTTATCGAAATGATTATGATACTCGTATCAGGCAAGGATAAAGCTATAAAGTCAAACTGGAATCATTATTATCAACTACTATATCATTCTTATCACTTAGAGTATAAGCAAAGTGTCTTGTACAACTGATCTTCCTTAAATGAATGTATATAGAAATTGATGTTTGGCTGCCTGAATTAAGAATTTAAATACCTACCCAGTTATTAATTGTAATTATTAATTTAATTTGTTTTGATTCTTGTACTTGACATTGTCTACGAGTATATTATCTGACTGCTATAATATTTATAACCTATAAATAGACGGGCATTGGGCATTCAAAGATAAATTGCTGCATTCGTACAGGGTAAGCCCTTAGCTATAATTATATAATATAATAATATATGTTATTGCAATAAATGAATATTCCTATATCGATTGACCACGTAGTGACGATATGGCCGACGGTGTATCTCAAAGTTCTATAGAAGTTAAGCCAATCTGAATTCTTAAAAGGTTACGATTTGGCTATAAGTTTGAATGAGATCGTCATGAAAGTGTTAATCAATTGAGCACCCTAGGTATCAATTTAGCCACTCGGGTTTAGCAAAAACTGGTAATTGTAGAGATATCGCAAATTTCACACACCAATTAATTTCCAACATGGACAAGTATCTATACGCTAAAGACATATACGTTTTGATGTGTCTGCTCGCAGAGTTAGCGAGTGCGTAAGATCTATTAGCTTACTATCTGCCGCCTACACGCTTATGGAAATCACTAGGTCACTAGAAGCTACGAGACACTGGAAACATAGTACAGATGGTGAAACAGAGAATCATATTATAAATAATTACGTCACTGCCTAGTTCTAGTCTGCGACCGGAATTGGATCGTAGCACAGTTATCCAGGAAATTTATATATCTATATATATAAAAGAAAGTCGTGTTTGTTACAACACTTATAACTCGAGAACGGCTGAACAGATTTAGCTGAAAATTGGTGGAGAGGTAGCTTAGAACCAGGAGTCTAACATAGGATACTTTTTATCATTTAAACTATTTGACATATAGATTTCCACGGGGGCGAAGCCGCGGGGCGCAGCTAGTAAATAAATAAATAATGCTGGACCATCCACACAGCATCATCGAGCCCCAAGCTAAGCAGAGCTTTTGTTATGGGTAGACACTATTTGACTGATATACATAATACAACACATTTCATAGATCGATATGTTTTTATTATACATACATAGAAAACGACCAGAACACCCGGATCCAATATCTGCAAACCGAAACCGAATCTCCAATATCTGGTAATCGAACCCGCAACCTCCTGCATCACAGGCGGACATTCGCCCACCGTGCCACAGAGGTCGTCTTGCAGTGAGGTTGTTGACTTTTCGATAAGAAAATATGCAAAAGTTTCCTTAGATATAAAAAAAGTCTTGGAAAAGACTTATTTCAAATTACATAAATAAAACAAAAAAATAAGGTTGGTAGGAGAGATGAAATATTGCCTAGCATAAAGTTATACTGGGAAAAATCATCTCTTTCAATAATCTGTAATGGTGTTCGAAAAATAATATAAAAATTTATCAATATAGCACCGACTCAATTAAATTCTACTGTAACAGAGCTGTAAGGTAGATATTTACACGATTTGTTAATAGGAAAGGTCCTCTGTGCTTTAGTTGTTTTTCTACTTCTTCTTTACTTAGGCAATTCTTTTGATTCATACATTGTGGGCGATCCGCAAGGTCGACGTACTCAGAGTTTTGCGGCACCAACTTTTGCATATCAGACTATAAAAAAATGACACCAATGGCAAATGGTATCAAGGCCACTCTCACAAGTTACTAGGTAAGTGTAACGACTTATGATAGATTGGTTATTGTGAGAGATAAGTGTTGACTTGTGTTGGTGGAGTGAAAGTTGAAGGATTTAGGATGTCGCACTTTCAGTTTGTTTGTGTGTGAATGGATTTATTGGGGACAGAAGTGCAATTGTTTGACTAGTCCAGTAGCTGGGTGAGGTCTTGTAGCGCGCAGAGAAAACATATTGCTTGAACTAACCGGGTTACCGGACCAATTCTGATATTTTCTATAGGCAAATAAACTCACATATTAGCCTGAAGAAATAGCTTCGAAGCGATAAGGCCCGCCCATTGTACTTTTATGTTATATGTTAATGTCTATATTTTTTGTATAATTTTGTGGTGTAAATAAAGAGTTATGCATTATATTAGTTCCATACTCATAAAAGCAAAAGTTACTATGTCTGACTGTTACATTTTGATGCTGGTAGGCAGGTACATTTTCGAAGGTAGTTTTCGTATCCGTCTACTAAACTTCCGCTAAATACACACCTATCTCGGACGTCATTGCCACGATGCCGTGTCGGCTAATGTGAAAAGGCGCGGAAAACACTGACATCGCAAAGGTCTCATTCAAACTCATTATTTCACGAGCTCGTGTGAGGTAAAATACCAATACACGATTATTAGTAGTCAATTATTGTGACATTATTGTAAATTGTTATAGCCATAAGTCGCATAACAACTCGTGTAACTAAACAGATGTGCTTTACACCAATGAATTTTTATTATGAAATAATTAATTGATATATTACTACGGATAATACAGTTAAGAATATACATTTGACTTCATGTATACCTACGTCACTCGAAATAGTGCACGCATACATTTCCATAAAGTTCTGAGACTATGTCCTTACTTTCTTGATCTTAAGCGCAATAAACTTAACAAAAACGTTAAAATGCAAAGTGTTCTATATGGCAATATACAATGCAATTATATATCAAGCCTACGTTAAAGACACCTTTTAGTCTAGTTTTTTTTGCCAGTTCAGTTGTATAGACATTTTTGACGGCAACTGCACATTTTAAGCCTAATAAGGCAACGTAGAATTCCATTTACACAATTAAGCTCATTATGTAGACGCTAATTCGTTCGAAGGGGACAAGTAAGCTCAGCTTAAGATTATTTACGAAGGAAGTAATTTCTTAGGACTGAAGATGCTGAGAGTTTATTTACGTCAAGCCGATGGATCATTATGTGACTCTCTTTCAAGGCGGTCATCAGACTTGACGATACGAGTATGAGGATACCATGACTGTTAGGCACATGGCCGGTACTACGGGCCGGCCATGTACTTAACTAAAAAATAATTTACATGGATCACGCCAAGTGGGTGTATGTAAATTATTTTTAGCGCTTTGTTTGGATCGTCGTATTTTCTTCAGGAATATTTTACATTTGTACTTATTCTTTGGTGGAATGGGCAAAACTATACATAGCTATTAACTATATAAAGCTACTACAGCGTTTGAATTAGACATCTTCTGTTCATTGTTATTTTTTTAGTTGTTCGTTTTTTTACTTATGTGTTAATCTATAATAAGAGAAGCTGTGGATCTTGAAATATAGCTTAAGCTAGCTTAGGACCCTCTGGATCCAATATTAACATACTGTATGTTACACTGTTATTGTGTCTAAATATAAGATATTTTATGTTACGTTAGAATGGTAACGACAAGGGACATCTTTGACATTTCTTAGGTCGATTGAATATCTTTTTTCTTTGTGTTTTTATTATTTTTGATTTTAATTCAAACTATTATTTATTTTATGACATATTTTTCGTTTATGATTTTTTTGTTAAGATCTTTTTTATCATTTATTCATTTCGTTATCATTATTAAATTATCTTTTTTTCTAAATTACATTATTGTGATAATGTAAAAAAAAGAACTCCAGCTCCTCATTATATTTCTGCATACCGATGTGCAATAATAATAATTATTATATGGCTGCATTTTCGAGGCACGCCTTAATAGTTGCGTGTGCTTTTAGTAGGTAATTCTCGAGTAATTTACTAAAATTAACGGAACATGTGTATTTCGGGATAATGGCGAAAAAAAGAATTAACAGTAAGCCCGAGGGACGACCTCAGTGGCGTCGCAGACGATGGTCCACCTGGATCGATCCTTATACCACCCACGCAGGTGGTATAAGGTTCGATTCTTATATTTAACCCGGAGTTTTGGGAGACCAGAAATATCATGATTAGGAAGAAACAATCTTTTGGAATCATCTAGGTACAACTGAATATCAGAACCAGATTTTTGACGACCTGCTATCAACGAGTTCTGAGATATTTTGACCATATTGCCTGAAGGCAACCAGACACCCTCGAAAAACTAGTGGTAATGGGCAAGATAGAGGGGACAAGACCAAGAGGACGGTCACCAACCCGCTGGTCTGATCAAATTAGGGCAATAACGGGACTCACATTGCCCGCAGCCCTGAGTCAGGCCGAAGACAGAGTGGTTCATCAGCGGCACCGTGAAAGCTTTCCAGGACGGGCACGACCTTCAGCAATGAAGACTACAACAAAGAAGAAGAAGGTACAAAGTGCTTGGGAAGACAAATCAAACTGGACTATACTAAGTTGTTTCATTTAGGAGTTTCTATGATCACCTTCTGTCTCCATCATCAGACGAGCTCGATGTTACTATGTGCGTTGTCACCGAACTTACTTATGTATGCTAAATTTCAATTGCAAGATTTGTCGCACATAAACTAACAGGGTAAGTAGAAGTTAGTAAAAACCCGTGTGAATTGTTCAGCATTATTTGTAACTTGGCCCCCGCTTCAGGACTTTTCCAGGCATCTAGGTACCTACTGTTGTTTATTGGGAGTAAAATAGAGTTTGCGAACGGCTTCTACATCAGCAATCTACAGCAGTTTTCCTGATTGCATAAGGATTGCTGATTTTAACATAAAATGGCTTTTAGTATTGATTAACTGCGTATGTAATTTGACTAGGCCTATGTATTTGCATATTACTTGAGTTGTAAATCATCATAAAATACCTTTGTCAAGTATATTACCAACGTCAAAACCATTTTGTGTCTCTATTAAACAGCAATAAAAGCCGAAAGCGTAGGCATTGTCTAGTGGGTGTCAACTACGACCTTGTGTCGAAAGTGAGAGTGTTCATTATTCTGTGGCGGTGATTCTTTTGTTATGTGGCCCTTTAAGTGATGACGTCATCAATTATTGCAAGCGCCATGTGACGTAATGGTCTTTAATATTTCCAAGTTTTGTACATCACCAATACTCGTATCATCAAAACCCTTTATATTACTTTTATGTTACACTGCTTCTTGCAAATTTTGCCAGCCTTTTCTATCGTGTGCCTTTTGCATCCAGGTGTGCTCAGCAACTTTGACTATGTCATCAATCCAATTTTTGAGCGTTTACACGTTCAAGAGTATAGAACAAATTAAATAAAAACTAAAATTTCTGAAGATCTAAATGGCAACCCAGTCAACATATCGGAGGAAGGAAATAACTCCCCTTGCATACTCAATTTTTCACGCAATGTTAGTGGTTGTGGTGGTGGGTTACCGGTAACTTTTTTTATGATCACGGCTAACTTTACAGTAGATAATGTTCATCATTATAAGCCTAAAGCAGTCTACTGCTGGACATAGGCCTCCCCCAATGAGCGCCATAGCGCCCTGTCTTCAGCTTTCCGCATCCAGCATCTACCTGCAGTCTTCCGCAGGTCGTCATCCCACCTGGTCGGAGGGCGTCCTACACTACGTTTACCGAGGTAATGTTCATTAACCTCTTATTTAGTATGACCAGACTTTTGGCAAACGCCATTCGTAAATGTTTCTCTTGAGAGCTACCCACATAAAAGCGAACTGACTTATCCCTGTCAATATTTGTACAGATGACAGACTTGTGCTCATCTAGACTAAACCTGGACAATCTACGCAAAGTTCTACAAATCGTCTACGTACGAAACTAGAGTTAACGTCATTACGACGTCATAGATGTTGCCCTGATCAAGATAATTTTGATAATAGACTTGCTGACAGATGGTTCGTTGTTAAACAGCCCCACCTAGAGTGAGCTAAGCGTCCCGCCCTAGAATTTCTGTATTTTTTGCGTATCGCGTACATAGGTATAATAATTATGATCATCATCATCATCAGCCTATAGCAGTCCACTGCTGGACATAGGCCTCCCCCAATGAGCGCCATAACGCCCTGTCTTCAGCTTGCCGCATCCAGCATCTACCTGCAGTCTTTCTTAGGTCGTCATCCCACCTGGTCGGAAGGCGTCCTACACTACGTTTACCGAGAAAATTATGATACTTAAATGACATTTTTTAGAAGATAATATGGAGGACAAAATTTTAATTTACTGCTTTTTATTATTGTGTCAAAGTTAACTGAAGAAGTTGCAGGTAGCCCGATTATCTTTCAGTGCACACCACGCTTTTCTTCACCTTCTAGTCAGCCCACCGGATCTTATGAAAGCTATCCCTATGATTTTTTTTTACATTTTACTCGTCGAAACCGCGGGATAAAGCTGTGATTGTGTAAAAACATAGTAGTTTGCAAGATCACGGAGAAGTCAATAGCTGTAGGTACTAACTTAATATTCATTACACTACGTAGGCACATCGGCTAGACTGCGTGGGCGCCTGTGAAAGTGAGACTTTTGATACATTGAGCACACACATTGCGATATTCTCTACATCTACGCAGGTTTGGATGACATATTTTTACAGAAAATATTAGTTTTGCACAAAAGGTAAAAGCCTTTTGTGCAAAACTAATATTTTCTATTATAGGATATTTAGATATTACATATATAACCCCCCTTTGTGTTAATAGCCATGATAGTTACATGATAGTTGACATAAAAATAGGTGTTTTTTCAGAGGTTTTATCATAGAGGACAGTCGGCACTCCGCTATTACGTGTATTCAATACTGCAAAAGTCGGCAAAGTGCAAAAGTCGGCTCTAATGTCCGAAATCAGAAAATTAACCTACTAACTAGTTTTTTGGATATTAAGGGTCGTTATTTACCCTACAAGTTTTGGTGCCCACGCGGGTGTTACTTTAATCAAACGGTTATGGTTCTTTCAGGTTGATGGTCATGATGGGTGATATCAACTTCAACCCCCGCAATGGATACAGCTATTTTGTAGTCATCGCCTAACGTCATCTAATCGTCATTAGTTAGGTAGGTAGGGACGACTATTTATGGTCGTGGCATTGACATCAATGATTTGACCAAAAACAGGTAAATTTTGTGATTAAAGTCGGTTAGGCATATAATTCCCATCGATACGCTATGATAAACTTTGGCTCTATTATTAAAGTTCATATACGTCAGTGGTGTTTGAAAGGGAAAATATCATCTGAAACATTATCCCTACATCGGTTTATCCCAACTAAAAATCGTTTGCTTAGAGCAGGTACCCAAGTAATTTTTTTTCCTCATTTTGCAAAACTCCTCTAAATTTACACCTAAATTTTTACCAACGTTAGTACTATATACATAGTTGTTACTATATACTTTAGAATACTCGTATGGTGGTATACGTGATTTTATAGTAAAACACTGTGTTTTTATAGTTTACTATATCACTTTACTATATCATCATCAGCCTATAGCAGTCCACTGCTGGACATAGGCCTCCCCCAATGAGCGCCATAGCACCCTGTCTTCAGCTGTTACATTAGTATACTATATAGGTACTGTGTTTTAACTATAAAATCACGTGAAAAGTTAGAATCATAGAAGAAGGCTTAGAATGATAGTAGACACAAACGAGGTGTTGCCAAAAATTCGACAATTAGTCTTAATTTCCTATTCATATGCGAGCACTTGTTTGTGTCAAAGCACTGAAGTTATATGCTTGTCAAGTCAACTCACACTTATAATGTACTTATAAACTACCTATATAAGATATAAGGTGTTATTTTGTTATTTTGGGTACAATAAAGTGTTCATTCATTCATTCATTCATTCATAACTACACACTTATAAACTAGCTGCGCCCCGCGGTTTCACCCGCGTGGTGATAGATATTTCGGATATTACACAATATATCTTTATGAATTGTAGCCTATGTGTTATTATGATATGTTAGCTATTTTATTGTGAAGATTAATCAAAATCAATCCAGTAGTTTTTGCGTGAAAGAGTAACAAACATCCATCCATACTTACAAACTTGCGCGTTTATAATATTAGTAGGATTTGTTTTTCGTTTCAAAATTAAGAAAATTGTTGCAAGACACTATCCCTCTGCTGTGGCAGACGGAAGCGTGTTTTTCCTCTATGGTTAGAATTCTATTATAATATTTGAATGATGGATTGGCAGATTTTTATGGAGACAATTTTATTTCATGGTCTATCCCATTTTAAAGTGCCATTTTTCCATATTACTCGTAAACTATTTTTAACACCTAAGTAAAAAGCCCCATTATAAATATTTTAATTGGAGTAGGTACATTATTGTTCCTGGTACGGATCTTAAGGGTCCGGCGACTCTCGCTTGCAAAAATCGCTCCGAATATCGCTGTCCCTGTTTAACCCTTGCGCCGCGCCCCATGCGTGCGCGATAGCAATATTAGCCGTTTAAAATTTGGTTTGTTTCGTAATACCAAAAATTATGACAGAAAACTTTTTGAATTCTTCACAAAGTATTGTTATTCTGTAACTATGTAGACAATATAAGCTATGTTCCTTAGTAAATAATGCGATTGGCTTTCATTTAATTTTAGGTGAGTATTTAAAAAAAAAAACTAGTTAGGAACCTAGATAAATACTATTCAAATACAAATAATACAATATTGTAGTGGAAATATGCTTGAATTGGAAATCATTTTGGTATTACGTTTGTATGAAGAATTCGTCCCTCCTGTCTGAGGCCCCTTAATATATTTTATGAATATACAAATTTCTATTCGTGTATATGATCACAGGTATGACTCAAATTAATTGTTTTTAAATACCATTGACCTTAGTGACAACGATAGGTATCGTGACGTCATTGCTCGATAAAATTTGTTTTTAAGGTTATAAATCAATCCATTTGATCGATTGGTGGCCTAATTTGAATAGTAATAGAATCTTACTACCTATAAAAAATTTAATGAGTAGGAACATTTTTTACAATAACCTGACATCCTGCAACTTATCCTGTTTAGATTAGGACATATTATTTTCCGGTTGTGTGTGTTTATTGAAAGGATTAGGTATATAAAGAAATCTATTCATAAGAGAGGTTTTTTTCCTAAAAAAAAAAACTGGTCTTAGATAGTTTGATCAGCATCAAACTAAAAAGAGTGAGCTGCCGACTTAAAATGGACCACAGAAATTGCACAGCCCATGTATAGTCGGACATGACATCCCAATGACAGCGTCTATCTCCGCCATCTATCGAGCTTTAAGTTAAACAGGGTATTCTTTTTTCGGAAATCGCATAATTAGCCAGTAAGTTTTTTTGTACGTGGCCAGTATTTTTTCACATACCCCATTTTCACTCGCCTATAGGAAGAGGTGCTTAGCTATCGTACGCTCACTATTTTTAATTATTCTAATTGGTATTTGATATTTCAATTTCAAAACAGAAGAAGGAGAATGATTGGACAGATATCTTAAGTTATAAGTAAAAGTTGAAGGAAAACTAGGAAGGGGATGACCAAGAATTAACTATATAAGTCAGACCAAGGAGAAAGCCCCTGTCATGTCAAATAAACTAATTAAGAAGACCGCATTGGAAAGAGAGGAGTGGAGGAAATTGCACCATTGCACCGACAAGAGTTAGGCTCCTTAATTTATAATAATAATTGATATTTGTATTAAAAATAAATAGCTTTTTAATGATTTATATAATCATGATCATTACCTCGGTCTAGGCGCCAGCTGTTGGGATAGGTTTTAAATCGTTAAACAGATTTAAAATCAGTGTTAATTATTTAATTATTAGGTCGCGTGGGAAAATTAGAAAATTACAATCAAGGCGACGAAAAGTTGTCGCCTCTTAAAAGGATTGTTTGGAAGGTCATTATTAAAGTAGGGTACAATTTTAAGATGGTTACATAATCTTTTGTAATAGTATATTGTAATAGTATATAATTTTTTAAATAATTGTTTGAGTTAATAATTTAAGAATGCCTAAATAGCAGAAGGACTTGGTAGGCATGCAATGTGACTTATAGAACATCCAAGACTTTTCTGTTTAGGTGTTTAGGCAAACAACCATAATATCAAAGACAACAATATGCAACAGCTTATTAAGTGACCGATCAATCGCCATTCACTCCAGCCTTCATTCTATCTACACTTAATTCAACTCATTCACTCACTCATTAGCTTCAACACAGCAGCTTTAAAATTGAACCGAAATGTATCGTTGAATATCATCACAAAATATAAGAAGAAACTTTCGCGTCGATAAAGCAACTAAAGTGGAACATCTGCAGTCTGCATATTGTGAGTTACTCTCTACATAAGTCTTTTTACATCTACGACTGTCTGTACGACTTTTTATAGTCATTAGACAAACTATTTGCGACTAAACTGGCAACTGGCAAGCTATCTACGGTATCACACAGACTACCTAAGTCGAACATACTCACGCACGTGCTGGGACCCGCGCTGTACAATAACCTACCGGATCAGGTAGTCACAGTACCTAGTCTCTCTTCATTTAAGCGGGGACTTAAATTTCCGCTTAAAAAGTGGCTCGTTGAGAAGGCGTTGTTGACGATTATGAGCGAAAAATTAAATAATATTTTAATTATTTATTACTTGGCTATAATAATTTTATTTATTCATTATTTCTGACTTGTCATATTTGTTTTTACGAATAAATTGATTATTCCGATTATTATTCTGATTCTGATTATGAATATGACGCTTTGGCTTCGTTACCTCTCTATGGATATTCTGCAATTTCCCTTCGACCCACATGCAAAGGGCCTCAATATAAAAGTCTGTCACGAGGTTATATTTACAAATTACACAAACAAAAAACCGAATAAAACACCTAGAGGTCAGAACATTAATATCTTAAACCGTACGCATAAACTAGTCATTAACCTGCTAATTGACGTCATAGATCACTATTTATTAACCCCCACGCGTGTCACCAACACTTTTACTTATTTCCATAAATAGTCAGTTCAAACGTTAGTCACTGACTATCATCATAGTCATTATGTAAAGCCGAGGTCGGGAGCCAGACATTTCATGAATCATTCGCGTAAAAATTGTTTCATAATGACAATGAGCTGATGATCAGCGTTGCTAAATGCTTCGGAGGCCAGCATCCTGTCTGCATAGTTTCGGAAATCCTATGACGAATAAACTGTTACTAAATAGTTAGTTCGCTTCGCAGACTAGACTATTGATTACAACAAGTGAGCGTACGAATTTAGTGTGTACAAATTTAGTTTGTACGAGCGTACGAATATAATATGCTACCTAAAGTGTTTCTACTGATTATAACCAACTGTTGATGCACGGTAACTCTACAAATTGATGTGTTCCCTTTATGTCGATTCCCGTTATGTCGAGCCGAAAACCTTATCTCGCTTTTATTGCCCCTAGGTCGACTTTACGAATTCAGACCCGCTTCTATTACCTTTATGTCGAGTTTAATAATATCATATTTTGAAGTACAGTCAGATTCGTGTGTTTTTTTCACGTTTAAAGAACTTTATTCTCATGAAATAGGCAGATGTTTTTTCCATTTTAATAAAGCCTTGTGGAAAAAAAGAAAACAGACCGGTATAGTAAATATTCCAGGTGGAAAAAAAATAGCGGTGCAGCTACATGACATCTGCCCAAAAATTTCATCCCGGAAGCATGGGTGACATTATTAGAAAATACTTCTAAAAATTCTGTGTTAGGTCTTATGAACGTACTAGCAGGTTCCGGTCACGGTTTACAAACGCCGTTGGGAACCCTGAAGATCATACCAATATTCATCCTCACCAACACATTAACCGCTAAACCTGCCTGAACAAGGGAGCACACACACTTTGTCTTGTGTACTATAATTACGTTCCGTTCCGAAAACTGCTGAAAGCTTTTTTATATTCGAGTAAAGCTGCCGTAGAACAAAGGTAGCATCATACATTTGACGCTGAAAGTTCCATTGGAACATTTGCCTACGATATTAAATTTTTCCACTGATGTCAAAATACGGCGTATTTAATAAACCTTCCTGAATAAATACGTATTAAATTAAATCCTACGCTAAATGATATACCTAGTCATTAAGAGAACGGATTAGGTAATTGTAGGGATTAGATAGTGATATTTCCACACGTTACTAAATGACGTGTTCACTGTGTTCAGTCCTAAGTAACGTGTCACTGTGACGTATTAACCATGACGGAGCACTCGCCTACTGTCAATGAATCAGAAATGTAGTATTCAACCGTACGTTTAGTAAGTGACTAAACACGGATTGGTTATGAATTTTAGCAAATATTGCGTGATTTATGGGTTAGGAGTGTAAGTCCGGTACTTGTTTCTACAAATCGGTCCATCCGTAAGGAGCTCTTGTGGTTCTTCTGCCTAAAGTATTACGCAAATTGTAAGCATTTTGCCATGTTTTTTTCTTTTAACGAAGTTTGAATCAATTGTACTTTTGGTGTCAATCGGCATAATAATGTTGATTTTAAGTAAGCGACTTGTGAAATGGTTTTGGTCCTAACGTGAATAAAAAATATGTTTGTTAAAAATAATATAACAGATAAGAAGTTTTTGCACATTTTAAGCCTTTTATTAACTCTCACAATTCAAACTACTAATAAATTGTAATTTTGTACTCTATTCACATTAAGAGATATATTATTAAAAATTAAGGTAAATAACATACTAAGAATTAATTATATGTACAGTAAAATTATAAAAATAACAGTAAGTTATACTAAGGTAAAATAGTAGTACCTGTTGTAATTTAATAACTAATAATTCACAATAAATACATCATAACTTTTCGTCGAGAAAATCATATATTACACTAAAAAAAATATATAAATAAGGGTACGTCCTATTGACCTAGAACCATGATAGGTCTTATATACGGAACCCTCGCTTTGCGAGTCTGACTAGCACTTGACTTTTTATTTAATTTAAATAAGAACTGTGTCCCTTGCTAGGACAAATACTTTCTCACAAACATTCTCTCACAGTTCCCATAAGCATAAATTCAAGCATAGGAGTACTAAACCAATCTCCATTTTAAGCCTGCCAGTCTAAGAGCCTAATATGAATTAAGTGCGCTTCTAAACAGGACTAAATGTGCATAATACATGCAAATCATTGCTACTATGCATTAAGGTTCGCATTTAAAGTTTAGTATATACAGCTTTGATTGAGAAGTTTAGTTTGTCGGTTTGATTTTATTTATAGAAATGTATGGATACATTTAACGGCCGTATTTATAAGAAAAAATAAGAGTCGGGCCTTGTTAAAAAGAATAATCGTCGTAATTTTGTATTAATATTGGGTGCACATTTGGATAAACCTAAGAGCGAACATATTAACAATTATATGTAAATCTTATTACTTACTATGCAGTTCAGTAGGTATATGAACTTGCTAATTATCTGAATTACTAAACGAATTTAATTAAATTTAATACACAATGTTTCGTGGGATTCTGTATAGGTAAGGTACCTATACCTTCTTCACCGTTGTTAAACGTTTATTCTATGCAATCGCTACCGCTGGGTCTAACCGTTAATTATTGGCCATTCTATTCGTAGCCAGCGTTGGAACCAAGTCCTAAGCCCATGTGAGGCGCCACCATTAGGAGTTTTGAAGCGGCGAGCGCCCTTATCAAAATCATATGCGCGCTTTAGGTGTGCTGTGCACGGATGTACCGGAATAAATTGTTTTTAAAGCCTTTTGTGTGTGCTAATAAAATCTGTTCTATACTATTAAAATTTGCTTTAACAAAACGTGCGCTAGTAGTCTGAGGAAAGTCAGACGATGCCATCAGTGCTAGGCCCACACGGATGCTATAGGGCTTATGAGAGCATTATGCTTGTATTGGACATACATTTAACATGACTTGAGTATTTTTAGCTTTATATTGTTTTTAGGGTTTCGTGTCCGGGTACAAAACCCTTATTATGGTCTCATATTTTTTGTTCTTTTTCCCGCTTGAATATCTCAGTAACTACTAAAGCAATACAACTTTTGAATCTATCTTGGTTATTAACACTAAAGTCATTTAAAACGGGATATAAATTTAAATTGAAAATTAGAATACATATCGTGTGTCTGTACAGTAGAAGAAAAGATATATATGATGAAAAAAAATCTTAACTGATTGCGATATCGAACTTTTTAATTGTATGTTTACCTTGTAACTTTTCTTTTCTTTTTACAAGGTCTAATAGAAGCTATCAAATGAAAGTTAACATTATTAAGTTAAACTTTACATGGTTTCGTATTTTTTTTTAATATTATGAATAAATACCGTTGTTTATTTCACCAAACCAAACTTCTTCGACCAATAAGGCTGTGGTCCTTGTTTTTACTAAAACTTAACCCGAATACATTGTATATCGACACCTATCTTGCTATATCTCTAGTGTCTCGACGACTGATTTTGCAATGAAATGCAATATCGATCTGGGCATTGCAGATTTACAGCGAGAGTGGCGCATAAAGCACTTTGGCGTTTACAGCTTCCACGGAGCGACAGTTATGCCTACGTGTGGGACAAAGATTATGTTTCTACAGCACATTATGACAATATTCTACGGGCATGACCTTTTTGACACAGTCAAACAAAAATGTCGTACAAAGTTTTTTTTAAATCTTTTATTTGGTTCATGCAGTTCAAAGTCGCTCAGGGAGCTATGGAAAGAGCTATGCTCGGAGTTTCTCTGAAGGATAGCATTCGTAACGAATACATCCGACTGAGAACCAAGGTATGGACATAGCTCAAAGAATTAGCAAGCTGAAGTGGCAGTGGGCCGGCCATATCTCGCGAAGAACCGACGGTCGCTGGGGCAAACGTGTTCTCTTGTGTTTAGTGGAGACCACGACTCGGTAAACGTAGTGTCGGACGCCCTCCGACCAGGTGGGATGACGACCTGCGAAAGACTGCAGGTAGATGCTGGATGCGGCAAGCTGGAGACAGGGCGCTATGGCGCTCATTGGGGAGGCCTATGTCCAGCAGTGGACTGATATAGGCTGATGATGATGATGATTTCGTTCATGAGGGTTTTGCCAAACATGGCACGTCACCCCTATCGTACAAAGTACCATACTAAAAAAAGTATTACTGTTCAAGGACGTTCGTGTT
Organism: Eupithecia dodoneata; assembly: GCA_947044415.1. Taxonomy (NCBI): domain Eukaryota; kingdom Metazoa; phylum Arthropoda; class Insecta; order Lepidoptera; family Geometridae; genus Eupithecia; species Eupithecia dodoneata. The sequence continues at coordinate 9,221,899 of OX345665.1, forward strand.
TCGTTAAAAATTAAGTGAAAAACTATTTACATTCCTACATACTTTATTCACAAATGGAATTATTTTATACTAGTTTAACCGCTTTGCACGCGTGGTTTTTATGGAAACGTTTAAAGGTTATTTTTATCCCATGGGAACTGTTATTCAAGGCTTCAAAGTACCTGTATACAAGATTTCAGCTCAATCTGTTGAGTAGTTTGGCGTGAAGAGGTAACAAACATACATCCAAACATTTAAAAATGCATTTATAATATGAATGTGATGTGTTTTAGTATTCCTCGATTATTTGTGGCTTCCAAAACAAAGCAGCTGCCGAGCTTTTAGCTACAAAAATTATAAGACGAATCAATTTCAAGTAGACATCATCTACCAATATTAGAAAATTCACAAGAAACGTCTTCGATAGAGTTGCAGTGCCTTCTAAAGAACTAAGCTACTAAGTAAAGGATGTACCTGTACAAAGTTGTACAATAATCGACGAAAGTCAATTTATTTTCATTGCTGTCTCCCAAGCGATTGTATTCACTTTACTACTGAACCTCTGAATGGAACATGTTATTGAATGAGCACGCTTGAGTCAATTCCTTCGCCATTCAATAGACTATAACTTGTACCTATTACATATGTACAGAGTTGATACTTATGTGTGTCAGTGAGGAAAGAGGTGTGACATGATGCTTATCGTATAGAAATGTCGGACTTATGATAATTTTGCAGAGAAGAGTGTTCGGTTTCTGTTGTGTGCTTGGTTTTAAATAAATTAAGATACGCAACGTGCTTAGCTACATATTATTTAGGTATTTCGTTTGAATGTTGCTATCCTGTGTGTGCCAACGGAGAGGTAAGTAAAAAATATTTACTTGTAGCCTGTACGGTCAACAAAAAAGTATTGACTAAAGTTGTTTAATAAAAGTTAGATTAGCTGTTGTTTTTATTGATCAAACGCGATTACTCTTGCACACCCACCTTATAATTTACACACATTACTCTTAATCGAGGGCTCTCTCTCTTTCCGTGCATCTCTGTTTTTTTTTTAATTATTTCTCACATCCCATTCTACCATTATTTCACCCACCGCTGGGCATAGGAATTTATTAATGCTAGTTCATGCTATGAGCTTCAGTCTAGCGCCACTCTGTGAAAAATCACCTAGCTTTAGCTTACAATTAAGCCTTAGCTTTTTCCATGTTTTAGTTTTAAAAAATGAATGCTGTTATTAAATATGCCGGTACTGTCCCCTCTATACGTGTCCCAGTACAACACTTTCGACTACCGTAGCAGACAATTACTCAATGGTGATTGATGTACGGCGCTACCGTCCGTGCAATTGTGCCACACTGTACTGTGCCTACGCCCCGCCTACTAAATTATATACTCTACCTTTAGGTATAGATATTTGCTGACGAATAAGACGATTTACAGTAATGATAGGCTGTATTAGATTAGATACTAGCGTTATTTGTTATAGGCTAGATTAGAGGGATAGTCATTTGTTTCTATACATTGTTCGGTCAGTCGGGATCGGCGGTAAAGTGGTCGGGTAATTTTTTTTCGTTGTTAAATTTTTGATTTCGGCGGGACTTGAACCCTTCCCCTCACTACACTTTAACCAATTAAGCCACGAAATCAAGTAACCGACGAGTCAAAATCATTTTTTGGGATAATATTTAATTTCCTAGAGATTACTCCGAGTGCGAGGACTTACGCACTATAGTAACAAAAACTTAATTTGAATTTTTGAGAGCTAGTAAAAAATTTCAAACCTATAAAAAATTTAAAACCTAGAATTTCCGTCTTAAAAGTACCCAAGTACAGTTGAAAACATTTTTCCCACAACAATCCTCCTATTAGGACTAAATCGGAAATTAAATTAATAATATTCTTTATATTGTCTACTAATGGAACACCTTTCCTTTTAAAATAGGATAGTATCTGGCAGCCCACAGTTGATTCTAATCTTCCCGACTCAGTTGCGTAAAGGAATTCTATGGTTATTGTAGGCGCTTATTGAAACAGCACTCAAATCATTGACAAAACTACTATAAGAAAGAGTCAATTTTCGAATAATGCTTCATCATCATCATCAGCCTATAGCAGTCTACTGCTGGACATAGGCCTCCCCCAATGAGCATCATAGCGCCCTGTCTTCAGCTTGCCGCATTCAGCATCTACCTGCAGTCTTTCGCAGGTCGTCATCCCACTTGGACGGAGGGCGTCCTACTCTACGTTTATCGAGTCGTGGTCTCCACCCAAGAACACGTTTGCCCCAGCGGCCGTCGGATACTGCTTAAACCGGAGATAATCGTCGACACAACTTTTGTTTAATATCCCCCTCCGCGAACGAGATTCCCTAAGAACTGCATCGATCTTAGTATCCGCCGATGATCGAATAGACTAAGTTCGTTTAAGATTATTAATTATGTTTGTCTAGCTTCCTGCCAAATGTGGTGCAACACGCTGACACGCAGACACTAGACAGACCTTTTCTGGTTTTTTGTGTTTTGTAAAATAAGAATAGTATACGTTTAAATATTAAAGAAACACGATACAATACATCACAGCATACATAAAAAACCCTAAAAATAATTCACTGTAACATAGTAAAGGTGTCTGCACCATGTGAATCAAAAGGTTTCAGGTTAGTCCTCCACAAAAAGATGAGTAATGCTGGTTTTTTGGCACCCCTGAAGCCTTTTAAGACATTACCAAGGGAGGATGGGTCGTCCGCATTCCTTTCTAGAAACTGCTACGGATATACTATACATAAATAAATATATATCTATATTTATATATATATATATATATACTAGCTGCGCCCCGCAGCTTTGTGTCAGATGGCTTATAAACATAGGTACTTTCTGTCTTGTACAAAGATCAACAGGAATATCAACTGATTTAATCTACATAAATTATAAAATAAAACGAGGCAAGATAGGAAGAAATGGAATGAGGTCTTTGCCCAGCAGTGGGATAGTAACGGCTGTTTAAGATAAAGATTTTGTTTTTTTTACTCTTGACAAGACAGAAAGTACCTATTTTAAATGGTGAATAACATGACAACAAAAAGAGATAGGCCCATATTTTTTGGGGGTTTTGTAGACTAAATTGTGGAGTTTAATATAACATGCAAAAAAAGTACACCACAATAACTCAGTTTTAAAGTTACAGATAAAAAATAAAATAAAAATCGTATGTTTTTTGCAAATTTCTCAAAAAATATTATTTTTACTAGGCTTATGTACCGAAATTGTATTTTTTTCTTATTTCTTTAGCTAGGTAAACTATCTAGCTTTCAAATGAAACTACTTTGAATAAAATACACCGTTTACTCAAAAATAAACGAAGAAAAAACCAGATGAAGTAGTTTTCATTAAAAAAATTATTAAATCGGCTTTATTTTTGAGATAAGTAACATATAATTTTTTATTTTTTGTTTTTTATCGATAAATATATCGTCCCCGTAGAAGGAAAATTAAATAACTGACAAAACCAAAATCGCGAGAAAAACGCGATTTACCGATTTTTTGCGACAAAAATGCCGATAACTTTTTTTTGGCAAATAAATTTACTGTCCACTTTTTGATATTTTAAAGATTGTAATTTTATCTAGGTTATAATTAAACAAACAAAAAATTAAGGTAATTGGTTTATAAGAAAAAAAAATCAAAAGCAACTATGTATTTTTCCCTCGCCAGAGTTTTGATTGTTTATGTCAGTTATTTAATTGTGTATGCTAGTTATTCATTTTTCCTTCGACAATATTCTCAGCTGAAACTTTAAAAGCATACGGTAAATGCCCTTATTTAATTTTCCTTCATCAATGAAATCATAAACTGCCTTCTTGTTTACTTTATAATTTGTAAAACCATCCTAGGTTTTACAAATTATAAAGTAAACAAGAAGGCAGTTTATGATTTCATTTGAATAAAATGCAAAAGAAAACCAAATTATTCATACTTTGTAATTTCTTTTTATTAAGAGATAACATAGGAATAAAAAAATCCCATGAAACGGCTACATTTCACTGTCAGACTTATAAAATCAATGTTTACGTTAGGTACTATTTATCAAACTTACTACTATTTCACATAAAATCAACAAAATAAACAACTTTAGAACACAAAAACTATTATTAGCTTAATTAAAAATGACGAACAACTTTTCATTGAAAAGACAGTAAACTAGAAAATAACATCTAATTCTATTATTCCTGCATAAGTAGGTAATCCTATTGAACTAACTTTGTTTTGTTGTTGCACCTATGCATTTACTATTAATTCGTGGCTTCTATTATATTCAGAATCATTTCCAGATTGGAAATCATCAATTATTGTATTTGACGAAGGCAAGCTTTCATACCAACCAACCGTGTAATTCATGGGGTACTATGTTTTTTTTGCATAGATTAAGTAGGTCTTTTTTCTTTGCTTTCGTGATTGGAAGATGATTTCCATAAGCCATAGTCAGTACCTGTTGGGCAATGTTATGTTGGATATTTTCGACGTTTTTTGCCCTCCTGGTCATACGTCCTGAAGAACAAGAGGTTTCCAGTGACTTATATGGGCCATCGTAATCATACCGGAATTTGATGATGTTTGGAGACTCTTTTTCATATCTTAAACATTTTATTTTAAGCCAGTTGACTTTTTCTCCGATGGTACAGATGTTCCTGTTTTTTATAATTTTGTTCGCCAGTTCCTTAACGTCTATCATGTCTTTAAATGTAAGTTCATGAACATTGTATGGGGAAACACTTTTGTTATGCCTTGTGGATCGCGCTCTGCTCATGATACCTTTCCTTTTTTTCTTTCCTTTCTTCCTTCCTTTTTTTTGATTTGGTGTTCTAAAGTATTGATTACATAGGGCACATTGATCTTTCTTGGGGTGAAAGAACGATATATTGTAATCCCTTCCGAAAATCCTTTTGTATACATTCATCTCGACTGGCTGTTTTTGCAACTCTTGCATTTTCACTCGGTACAACGGGTACATTTTAGAAATGGACAAATTTTCATCTAGGTATTGTCGAGTGGTCTCCTTTCTGCATTAATATTAATCTTTAGTGGCAAAACTCTCGATATGAGCTTTTACTTCTTTAACTGCATCGTCTGAGGTTTTGTTAAAGGGAGCGCGTTTTCCACGTTTATCATTTCCTGAAAAAGATCCCATTTCATTCAGATTTTTTACTGCAGTCTCTATTGGCCCAGTTGAAATTGAGAGGGTGGCCATGAAAAAGGTTTTGCATACTTGGATGAATTCATTGTTTTTAATAAATCCGTATTCTCTGCTAGTTGCTCTTTGTTTTTCAACAGGTATGTTTTTAAGAACTCTGCGTACAGGTTTGATAATTATTCGTTTCAGTAAATATTCTTTTTGTTGCTTAAAATCACAAAATTTCCAGTACTCCTTACATATTTATAGTCTTTCGTCATTAGTGAAGTTTACGCTGCATTTGAATCGACATGAAGCATTGCACGAGTTTCTCGGCAATTTGGCATCTTGAATTTTTCCATTTTTAGACTTGTATGGCAGACAATTGTTTTTATTTCTCTTCTCAACTTCCCTTTTCCATTTTGCTCTATTTGCGTTTTTCCACCTCTTGATGTTATGTCCAGTGTTGCAAGCATTTTCCAGCTGCTGCTCTTCGATGATATCATAAGTATCAGTTTCACAGTCAGTTTCATCTATTGTTAGACTAGGTTTATATGGCACTGAAACTCCAGCGTCCATTAATACACTTTAAATCTCGATATTGTCATTCGGCGTTTCAACTTCTGCTTCAGCATGTATTTTTTTGTGTGATGCAATTTTCTTCGTTAAACGTTTTTTGCGTGTTTTCTCTACATTTATCTGGTTGGATGGCAATAAGTCATCATTATCGGAAGAACTGTCTGATTGTATATAACAGTACTGCCTTTTTCGTCCACAATGTGTATTGTCATCAGTATCTGCAATCCATGAACTTCCTGAGTCAGAAAATGGTTCTTCTTCGGTCACCGACAAGGCCACGCCCCCACCCCGCTATCTCCACCGGGATCATAGAAAAATAGAGGCGCCTATGCATTTCGCGCCAAATTCTTTTCTTATTACCGTTTAAAAATCAATTACTTTTGATCTGTGCTTCGGCCGATTCAACGAAAGTTAAACAAAATACTTTATCTAGTTCTACTTGTCCTAAACTTGTAAAAACCAGAGAGCTCTAGTAGACAATTTAAATAAATGATTTTATTTAATTTGTACTTTATTATTAAACCACAATCATAACACACGAAAATTCAACAACTTACCTTCTTTCATTTTACCTATTTCATTTGCTCCTGATGAACCATACATTTGTCGAGGGAAAACTAAATAAGTGATGTTATGTCCTTTACGCTGTCGCAAAGTGATCAATCATTTCACTTATCTATTTACGGCTGCGTTATTTAATTTTCCTTCGCTACTTTTTTGTGTATTCTGAGAAGTTTATTTTTCCATCTGTTCCGACTTGCAAGTTTCAATTACAGATAACTTTTTGATAAATTAAGATAGCGAAACGTTAGTAAGACAGAAAGATGCAGCTTGAATTAGACTTTATAGAAATGCAATAAAGTCGATTTCGCAAAATGTGTTAATTATTTAATTTTCCTTCTACGGGGACGATATGTCGTGTATCCGCACATCTCGTTTGATCAAGGTTCGACAATACACATTGTATAGGCAGTGTGCCTAGATATGAATAAATTATAAATATAATTATGTAGACATTATCCTATATTATCCCATATCCCCTGTAGCACCCACGTCATGGTACAACCTCTGACGTCATCCGTGCGAACACGGATCCGCGATTCACCAAACAATCACAGGATTAGAGGCTCGATACTGAGAAAACAAATAAGCATCTATTTAGCACATTTTGTGTATAAATAGAGAAGTAGGTTAATTGGATTTAGCATTGTCTAACTTATCTCGAGTGATGGAAGCATCTTTAAAATGTATTTATTTAATTATAATTACTGAGTAAGCTTGTTCTCGCACCTGAAAATCGAGAATTATTGAATTACTACTATTCTTGGCTCAGTACATAAAATATATTTTTTGCCATCATTCTGCACTTTTAGATTTGTGCTAAGTCAAATAGTAATTAAATAAAACAGTTTTTTGACCCTCCTGAAAACTTGCTCAAAAACACATAACGATTCGGGCAGGCGCACCGACCGACGATGTGTTTGTACTGTACTGCAGCGGGCATTACAGCATAAAAATGTGCATTCAAATATGGGTTTTAAGTCGTAATACTTAGATGTATTTCATATGGACGGCATCAGATGACAGACAGCTCGCGAACCACCCGTTTTAAGCTTCTGGGAAGTTATTCGCTATTCACTAAAAAAACTTGTAAAAGTATCTTAAGATAACGAGTTTAAGCCCATGTTTAAAGGCACATTTTTTTGCTGGATGTTAGCAGTATTGGATTCATTTTCGCATAGCTTTGTTCTAATCTGATTGGTATCCTTGAATGTCATCGAAAATAAACAGAGGAAAAAGGTTTTTCCATCTATATTTGGAACTAGGTCATGGTCCATAGGTAAATAATAATTAATAGGTAAAAAAAGATTAGCTATACAGTTTCTCTCCGATCTATCAACTTAAAGCTATAGGTATGAGTATAGATATAATAGACTCTTTAAAAAATAGACGCCAATATTAAAGATAGTGAATGAAAGGATCATTGTACTGCTGTACGTAATCGATGTCTAAATAATGACTAAACATGACGATATTATTGTCAGACATATCTTTATCTTCTATTGAGAATTTCTTGTAACGATAAGTTATCTAAAGATTGTGTGTGTGGTAAAAATACTAGCGAAAAGCGGTTAGGTTGTTAAGGCGTACAGCTACCCAGCACAAAAATGTGCCATTTTTTTCGAAGCTAAGGCGACTAGCAATTATTGTCAAAGCAGAGCCACCTAGGCTCAGTTAAAGCGCAAGTGAAACAAGCAACCTTCGACTGGTCAAGATGAAGCACGGTCTTATCTGCCCTCTGGCCTTTTGAAAAACAAAGGACTATCAAGAACTGACGAACTCTGTGGCGAATGAAGGCTCTCCTGTGACGCAGGAGGTTGTGGATTCGATTTAGGTCTCGGGAGAAATGTAGTATAGTGTACAATCTGTAAATTGTATGGATACCATAGAATCGAAGACTACCATACCATAAAAGTATATCAGTTACCCATATCATAACACATGATTTAGACATAATGCAATGTGCATTATATAGCTTCAACCAACTCTCGTTTTAAATCCGTTCAACATTGTTATCGAGTCTTCTGCAAATCGCATAGAAAATGTGCTACGGAATATAACAGTTTGATCTATATAAAAAAATCTCCCGCTAAGTTCTTCCAAGTAAAGCTATGACGTCAAATCCGTGTGATACGGCATGCGCAGGCGCCGCCAATAATCTATAGATAATGTTATTTGCACTGAGCACCGCGGTTTGCGGTTGGTATGCCCATTTATGGTATTCTGTGAACTGAACTGATTCCAGGGGGTTTGGTAATAACGTTATCTGTCTGACGGTAAAGTACCTACTTAGAGGATAGTCAAAGTGTGGATTGTAATTTTTTCTGCCTTTGAACCGATCTACAATCGGCTGTTCAGGCATAATAAGATAAGGTCTTGGGTGGAATATTCTGGTGCCATTCCAATGAACAGCACCATCTTAATGTTGGAACACTTCAGTTCCTTTTGTCGAGTTCTAGTGTGGCATATACTAGAACTCTACTAGATAGAAGACTGGCGTAGTTACTGTGATGGTGTATATAATTCAAAATTAAATGCATATTTTAGCTTCAATTGAGCTTTTTTATCAACACCATAATATTATGTAGTCAAGATGGTCTAACTTTAATGGCTTTTTCACGCTGAACCCGCCGACGCTGACAACACGGTGGTTTGGTGTGACATTTCGGAATTGAACCCGCAACCTCCTGCAAACTAAAATAAAATAATCAAATTACTTTGCTTAACGTGTTACTAGGTCGCAAGTACATCTCTATGATATGCCGCCCACCTTAAAACACCAGACATCAAAAAACTGTGCCTACAGCATCAAATTTAACATTTAAACATATCAATCAGCCGTCAATCTGATAGCTGGTCATTAGTTCGCACACCTTTCAAATAATATTATGCTAATTTCATCGTTGATTCATCATAATCGTTTGACGATGTTGAAAAACTAAACCTAGTCAACTTTATCATCTATACTAATATTACAAAGAGGTAAAGTTTGTGCGGTTGTAGGGGGTAATATCTGGATCTACTGAACCGATTTTGATTGATTTTGATTTTGAAATAATTTTACCAATAGAGAGCCGCTTTATTTGTTTGTAAGGCTATATATTAACCCAATAAATGAAAATACTTCCGTGCATACATATACATACATTTACTCTATGTTTATCGCAAAATGTTAATGAAACAAATGTCCATCCGGGCGAAGCCGGGACGGGCCGATAGTTCGAAATAAAACTTGAGGAATTATTAAAATTTAAGCAATGATTGTATCATAAGTAATTATTATTGCATAATGCACACACCCTTTTCTTCTCAGCGACTTTACACTCTTCGTCTCAGAGTGGTCACAACAACTCATAATAGAGTAAGTAATAGGAACCGCTATTAAAAAATGGCTCAAACACCCCTTAACGATTTTTTTACGGGAAGGCACACAGAGACAAATAGAGAGCCCACACGTATTGCACTCAGAGGCAAATAGAGGTGGGGTAACGAATCTATGCGACATTCGCAACAAAATTTGTGTTCCCTCTTAAACGTGCTTAAGTACTATAGATCAGCACGATTGTATATATTTTGTGGACGAGTAGCGAGTTACTACAGTGATTCGTTATACTAACTCTTCTATGAAACCACTTCATTGTATTATGAAGTAGTTTGTCCACGACCAATTTTCCTCCTAATACCCTATATTTTCTTTCTTTTTCGATCTTCCAAACCAACCCTGAGAAAGAAAGAAAGGGATTATCTTACAAAATTGTATGCAAGACTCATTTGGATCACATCCTTATAATAATCATGTGTATGTGTTTACAAACAACGGCTCCGAAGGTTCAAGAGCATTCTCCCAAAATCTTGAGATCATTTCCGCTCAAACTTTTCAACGCTTTCAATAAATACAATAGTTCAGTTTCCTGTTTAATATTATTTATAGGCGCTGTACGCCTACCTTTGACACAGTAACAACGTTTTGCAGAATGATAACTTCCTTAGGTTGCGTTTTACTACACAGTACATACATATATTTATAAGACGCAAATTTACCAATATTTTATTATTATTTAATTATTAATCTTTGACCACTACCACCTATTGATCGCGTGCTCTGTTCGATCACTTGGTTTTTGTTTTGCTTGAATCTTGGCAAGATTCAATAAAAATGCCATACTTACTTAATTAGAGATACCTGCACTATGTAATCGATGTTGAATAATAATAACTCTTGATTATGTTTTTCATGATAATGTTCTTCGATTTTTTCTCTTAAAAACCGTCATCGTTTGCAGTTTTCCGTTATCCTAGCTTTGTTAAACATTTTGATTGAGTTTTGACTGCGCAAACAGTATTGCAGTCTTATTATTATATTATTAATATATTATATATTATTAATTCACGAAAACTTTAAGGTGTTTGTATTCTTTCACACATTTGGCGCCTACAAGGCGGTACTGACTTTTCGTAGTATGATATCAATTCAATATTTTGTTCTCTAGAAATTTTATTCCATTTTGGTTTTTAGTTGAACAGAAGATTTTTGTGGAGTGAAACTACTGTTGAGATGAATGTATTTTTTGCTGGTAAAACAAGCGGGTCTTTGCAATCTGTTTTTGTTGATTCTGTATGTCAACACAGCAGCATTTCACGACTTTGATGAAAATCTCTCTATAGGTGTGGGAGAAACATGCAAATTGAATTGAAAAGGCGTAGGTTATGACAATAATAGAGCCATTTTGTACCTACTGCTTATACTAACAGATACCTACAATTGCCTTAAAAACTACTTTATCGAGATGAAGTGATCAACGGTTAGTAATAAAAAAGATTGCAATAGAAACTATATATTTTGTTGAGGTTAAAAAAAACTTCATTCTCCACCTCACCAGCAATTACCTATAGATCCAAAGCTGCCATTTTTATAGTGGTAGAATCCTCTTGGATATCGTTATGCCGGACTTCTACCGGCTAAACCTTAAAAACCTAGACTTAATTACAATTACATAAATATGAGACACAATATCACAATTGTAAATACTGTTCTAATTTGTTTATATTACTTGATTGTATCCTGTACCTTACAATTAATTTGAAAGATTGATCGAATAAAAATCAATAAAGGTTTTTTGTCGATACAGTCAATAGGATCTCAATCAAATCGACTCATTTGTGGCGCAAAAACAATAACAGTAGTTTAACACATTAATTATGCCACCGCAACGGTATAATCCGCTAATTATAATGTCAACATCCAATTAGGAAGTGTCAACGTCAATGAAAACAAATGATTATCTATAGTATTAATTGATTATTGATCGATTTTTTGCGAGAGTGAATCATTGAATGAATTCAATTCTGCGGCCGATGTTTTATAGTAACTAGAGCTTTATCCTTTTTATTTAGAAAAAAAATATACTTCTTATCCCTTTAAAACGTTTCTATAGCAACAACGCGTGCAAAGCTACGGGCAGAAACGTAGTATTATAAACGCAAAAGTTGGATGGATGTATGTTTGTTACTTCACGTCAAAACTACTGAACGGATCAGGCTGAAATCTGTATAAGTACCTATAGTTTAGATACCGACAACCACTGGGGTAAATGTGTTCTCGAGTGGAGACCGAGACTCAGCGAACGCAGTGTAGGACGCCCTCCGGCCAGGTTGGGAGGATGATGACCTGCGAAAGACTGCAGGCAAGCTGTAGGCAGGGCGCTATGGTGCTTATTAGGGGTGGCCTATGTCCAGCTGTGGACTATTATAGATTGATGATGGTCTTGATCTGGAATAAAACATAGGGTCAGCTCACACTGAGACGCGACGTTGTTCGAACTTTTTATAACAGTGATTCTAAATACAACTTATTTACTACGCAAAAAGATACAAATTGTATTGACATACATACATTTATGTAATACGAAAACAACCGGCGACGCCCCGCTGCCCCGCGCCGCCCAATTTGCGCTGAGCACAGAAAAGAAAAGTAAATATACCTCGTATTTATAGACACATCTCAAACAATAACTATTAGTATTATGAATCACTTTCTGACTTCGCTTTGAAAGTTCAATTTTCCTTTGATATTCCCAAGGATTCCACTTAAAAGCTATTTTCTTTGTTTACCTCAATTTATTTACAAAAATACGGTTCAAGGTGAGATTTTAGTTTAGACTGTTTTGTATATTTTAGTATACCTAGTCAAGATCTGCTTGCGGCGGTATGGCATGGCATGTAAAATTATATTGGCCTTGGTTTTTATTAAAAGGCTGGCTGGTTAGGCTGAAGATCTCCAAGACATTATCATTTTGTTTCAATGCCCAATCGGGTACAGCGACAGCTAATGGGTTAAAATAAATTTCAGGCAGTTTTTATTTGGATCTCTTTACAATTTCATACCCACGTTGTAGGTACAGCCGTAATTAATTGTTTGGATGCTGGGGCGGGGCTATCCGACCTTTTTGCGGGGTTCATAAGCGCATGCGTCTGTTTGATTGCACTTAATATGTAGTAATGAAATGAAATGAAATGAATTTATTTGTTAAAAGACTTACACATAACATAATAAACTTAAACTTAAAGGTAAACTAAACGTGTTGGTAATCATGTAAGTCCAGTAACAAAATGTATAATTGAATTGTACATAAAGTGGTGTGATTTTGTCCAAGCCAATTTTGGCGTTAGAAACTTGGCTGGACTGGCCTGTCCCGAATTTAGGCCCTAGAATGTTAGTCATGGGAGCGGAGTATAATTGGCCTAAGGCCCTATTCATTGCATCAATGAATTACAAGGCTAGAATTCTTCAATTCAAAATAAATACCAATCAATCACAAAATAGTGCAAAAACGTAGTGTAACACAACAAAACATTAGAACATAACATTACATTACCTAACCATTTCTAGCTTCGATAGATTCACTATCGAAGCTTTACTAAATACCAATACTTAGTAATTCCTTAACTTCCAGAGGTTCAGCTGGAACACTCACTTCGTTAAGCAAACACTCCAGTAAAAAACAACCATTCTCATTCATTATCCATATTTGTAAACAACATTTGAAACCGCACAAACATACGAAAAATTATTATAAACGCTCACAAATTGGTACTTTCACGTTTACAGCGCTCTTTACTTTCCATAGTTTTATTGTTTTAGTCAACAGAGACATACGATATTCTTTATGAAGTACAAATAGCGCTCCTAGACTGGCCATCACTTTGTTTTACGGCCCGTTAAGCTCTAAAGCTAGAATTGAGCGTGAGCGGAGCGATGAGCAGAGCGGCAAGCGGGAAGGAGTCAACTAAAAATTATGTGAAGTTTTAGACAACTAAAGAACTAATAACTGGCTTGATTTCCTTTTGAGATGATTGTTATTATTTCCACTGGCACTGATATAATTTTTGACGTGGAATTTATTTATTTATTGAGGAATAAAAAACGACTACATTTAACTTGTAAAGAGAAGCGATATTCACATATGAGTTAGTTGCATGTTTTTAATTCTGTGCGTATATAGAGAATAAAAAACATGCAACTAGAAGGCCCAATAGGCGAGGACTAGGTTCCTCTTAAATAACTAAATGAGTAAACTAAAGTCTTAAAAATCTCATTGGGAATTTAGGATTATTTCTAGTAGAATTATTAATAACAATAAAAATATATAATTACTTCTCAAAGTACAATCTACTTTGTATTACTACTTTTTAAATTATATTAAAGGACTCAACCATACGATGAAGCGGGGGTAGGGGCGGAAGGTGTGCGGGTGGAATACGAAGGTATGTTAAAATGTTTTGTTAAATTTGAGCTTTTTGTAAATATTTTTGGCCCAAAGACCTTTTTCTAATGCTCGTTTTTCATAAATATAAAACAATTTTAGGTTAGCAAACTAAAAGCACAGTAAGCTTTCCGCTCAGCTAGTATCAGAGCAACTACCCTTAAAGTCCCCTAGAGGCCTCCACTGATTTGTATAACATGCTAACTCACAGTGTTGCACGGTCTATGTTGCATGGACTTAAAAGCTTCAATTTATTATTGTTGCGACTTATCTATGGAATAGAACTTTACATAAAGTAGGACGAGATGAATGATCAACAAGACGCTTTGAGACAGCTGACGGATAAGTTCAATTGAGAAATCAAATTATGCAATGCTCAAGGAACTATATTTAATAACAGCGTCCAAACAGATCGGCGGAATCGCGCGTGAAAGAGATAAAACCATAATCAAATCCTCAAGCTCTGCTTATCTAGGGCTAAATGATGTTGTGTGGATTGTCCACCTTTTTTTTCAGCATTAGTACGCGTCCAAAAGACAGCAATCACATTTCAATCACGATAAGACAAGTAATTGTTTCTGTATAAACTTGCGGGTTGTTAAATTGTTTTGTTTTATATTTTCTCATGTTTCAGTTAATCGCGGTCGGGATTCCCATCGGATTCTAAGAGTGAGGGAATAGCACATGGCTAGTCTCAGGTCTGGCTACCGCCGAAATCTCGTCATACAATAACCAATTAACTATAACATAATTTTTTGAATACCCATTTAGCGCTACTCTATATTATTTACTTACGTAAATGCATTAGCGAAACAATAAATCAGTAGTCAGTCATTGAATGATTGTAATAGTGGTATTACATCACTGATACCCATTAATGCAGTTTCAATGCAGTCGTGACTATTGCAGAGACCTCGTTGACTTGGGTCACTAGCCAAGTCACACCACACTAGTCACCAGTCTAGACTTGTGACAATAACGGTTAGGTATTTATGAAAGCATTGTTTACTACTCTGTACAAGAAACTTTTTGATTTCCTATAATTTATTTCCAACCATAGGATCGACGATAACAGACAAAATTTCATCAGAATTGTAAATAAAATTGGGTACGTAATGCTAACAAGAGCTCACGCTTATGTAGAACGGATTAAATTCTTAAAACAAAACAGTAAACATATACAAGCCAAAACTACGGAATGAATTCAAATGAAACTTGATATGATTTGAATACATACTACGAGAAAAGGAGTCATTCCTCGAAGCGCACCCAAATGCAGCGCACATAGCGCACCCGTTTAGGTGCGCTTCATTCAGTCGGTATAAATGACATAGGGTACCTACCTACTTTTTATCCCGGAATACAAAAAGGTTCCCTTGGGAGATGAATGTCAAAATTTGTACTCAGTTGTATATAATCAACGCTTTGTCTAAATTTTTTTAATTCCTTTTTAGTTAGAAACATTGTTACAAGATCGTAAAAAAAACTGTCAACATCATCATCAGCCTATATTAGTCGACTGTAAAATGATAAGAATATAGTTGTGTGTAATTAATGAACACTGTCCTGACGTGACCCTTTTATCGTGATAAATTATCAGTAGTATGGTATGAAGCCCTTGATCAGTTTCTTGTTTTATGGTTTACAGTTATTATGCGCCACTTACTTGTCACTTTGACTACCGCCGTCGTACGTTGCGACGAGCATCTCTAGAACGCATCGCTGAAGGTTGAACGCGCTAGCGATACCACCGATTCGAAGCCTCTGACACAGGGATCGCTTGAGTTACTTTTTTTAGCTCGTTTCTGTCCAATCAAGGTATGAATTGAAAGTAGTTTTGTCCCAACTTCATCCTTATGTCTTTGACGATGAAGTCTCTGCCAATGGCAGAGGATCGAACAGCCAGAAGAGCGTACGCAGGCTATTAAGATAGCCTAGGTCTAGGTCGGTACTTAGGTACCTATATCAAAACTTATCGGTCGCCTGATGAGTACCATAAGACTGAATGTGTCCAATATGGGGGCTTAGCTTCAACTGGTGAGATCAATACTTAGTTAAACATCTTTCATTGACTTTCATTTGTTTTTTTGAGCGTTCTTCGAAGTTTCAATTCGAAGAAACAAAAGACATGTGTGAACGAATTATGATTTTAATCGACTGGTGCTGGCGGACCACCTGATTCAAAAACAGTAGATGAATTATCTGTCACCACCTGGTCCGAAGCACATGATTCCAACTAATTTTGGTAAAATCTTTAAGGTTTTAAGGTTAAACATTGATGATGTAAATAAAATATTAGCAACAGGTGTTACAACAATCCTTACTGATTGGCCAAAACTAGTTATACAGCTGAGTAATATGATACGGCTGACTTTGGCGTCAGATCGACTGGCTTTGTCACTTTTTATGGTAGGTATACCTGTGAAAAACAAGTAAGCCACGGATTAGTGGAAATATTTTGACAAGAAGAGACATGCGATTAAACTGAAATGTCGTTCAACTTTGAAGCGTCCAATGATCCTAGTCTAGGTGTTTTCTTCTCGTACTGTGTCAATACTGTGTTACTTAACTTCTGATGAGAACCTTGTGTTACCATAACCCCCTTATGCTAAGATCGAGACCACGAAACATTTTTCATCGTGGTCTCCTTCAGGTTCCGATTCAGATTTTTTATTCATAATTCTTATTACATGATATAAAACGTATAGGTACATATTCAAATATCCACTCAATTATTCACATAAAAAACTTCATGTAACTTGTTTAAATTAGATTGTAAGTAATAAAATAAACAAATATGCACCTTATCGATCTACCTCGATCTTCTCAATAATGTTATCAAAATAACATCATCATCATCACCAGCCTATATCAGACCACTGCTGGACATAGGCCTCCGCCAATGAGCGCCATAGCGCCCTGTCTTCAGCTTGCCGCACCACATCTACTAAACAAGTGAGCTTATGTACATGCTTCATAAAAAAAAGTTCTATCGGCTCTTCTTGTCTTCTTGTTCTTAAGCTTTCTCTGGTTGAAGAACCATTCAGCAAAATTAGTGTCTCCTTCAAACGATACTTTACTAAATGGTCTAAAGTTATTGCCAGGTAAATATTATTTATTTTTATTTAATGCTATCAGATTTTACTATCAGTTTTTTCCTTATTGCTTTATAACTTCCCATTATATTGTTTCTGTCAATACAATACTTTATCGCCTATCTTATAAATGTGCAATTTTATTTATTTATTCATTGTTAAAATTATGTCCATTTAAATTATCGAGGCGTGCATTATACTCAGTGAACTGGAGTGGGAGCGGGAACTAAAGTAGATTTATTATTATAAACTCATTTATTTCGGATTCACCCATAAAACATACAAAAATAATTATAAATGTCACAGTAAAATCAGCCTAAATTAAATATTAGACGAGGTACCTAATGATTATCATTTCATAAAACTTAAATATAAAAGAAACTACCTACTAACCTAACAAGAATACACTAAATGATAGAGAGTATTTGACAGATTCCAAAAAAAAAAAAACGCTGACACTTCCACTGATCACCGAAAACAACAAAATACAATACAATATTTAACTCTTGTACAATAAAGAGTTAAATATTGTATTGTATTTTGTTGTTTTCGGTGATCAGTGGAAGTGTACCTTAACATTAAACAAAAATATAGACTTTCTTTCAATTTCTTTCTTTTTTCTTTCTTTCTTTCTACATAAAAGTACAGTGGGCGGGCTTATCGTTTAGAAGCAATTTCTTACAGGTAACCTTTGGATGGATAGAAAATTGATAATTTAAGAAAGGCAGGAGTGTATACAACTTTACATAATAATAAATATTCTTATGACAACATAACCCAAATAAATGAAATCCCTTCATTGTAACAGTCGCTGACTCACGTGCACATTTGAAGGCATCATTTCACAGACCATTATTAAAATCCAATTTGCTTAATAGCCAACTCTCCTCAATACCATCTTATTTTCATAACAGCCTTGTATGGTAATCTGCTCCGTTTCTGGTGACTCATGGACACCCGGTGTGGTATTTAAAACTTGTATTTTGTGGTTTTGCTAGTTGTCATAGTTTTTCTGTTATCAATAAAGCTATTACTGTCCAAGGTTTCTTGGCCTAATTAAGCACAATTCACAATGGTAATAAAACTATGATTGTGCTTGCAACCATGCTTCTTCTGATTTGTTTATTTAAATATCAACCACAGAGTTTTCATTCATTTCTGCTTATACGTGATTCAAAGCTATTAAGCTGCTAATTATAGCTTACTTAAATTTGTATCAATAGAAAATCGGCAAAAAGGATTATCAATCGAGTAAAATTTTTACTTCAACTGGAACTGGCCCAACAAATCGTCACTAAGAGCTTCTAACTAAACGAACCCTACTTTATCCTCTGTGAATATTATGAGCCTAGATGATGGTGTATTGTAGGTATATGTATTTTAAAGTGTGCGTGTATGATGTACGCATAGTAGCGTAATGCCACCCGTCGGCAACATTTTGCTTCAGTAACCAGTACTAATTGGCGACTCGTGTCTGAGAGGTACGGACCTTATGGCTACTTCATGAGAGATGTTAATTAGTTGATCACTGATTTTTTCGTCATCTTCTGTGACACTAGTATTGATATCTAGCGGTTCTTCTGTGGTTTGAATGGTGTTGCTATTTGGCCTTAATAATAAAATAGAGAAATATAGAGAAGGTAAATACACATTACGGTAGCTGTGAACGCCCCCGGACCAGCCCCGGACAATGGCAATATGCAAAATGGGCCTGGCGCAGTCCATCGGAGTTCCCAGGCCCATTGATTACACATAGAGGCTGGCCAAAGGGGGGGGGGGGGGGGGGGGTTGTAATAGTGGGTTGTCGAAGCTTACTTTTGACAACCGCACATAACAGTGTACTACGTGCAGTACAATATTTGTCGAAAAAAATAACCAACACATAAAGCGTTTCTCAACCATCTGGTCCCCTACTCCATCCGTACACATCCAAACGTGCGTTTGAATTCCAGAACCAAATGGCTTTTAAAACTTGCCTTACCAAAGTGCCTAGTTTTCATGCTCGGTGTAACCGTACAAAGTAATTACGTTTTACTTGAAGAAATAAGAGCATTAGTGCTTACGTATGCTCTACGTTTGGCGTACGTTTCTTATCCAATAGAGAGAATAAAAATGTGAATAAAAGCGTAGCATATTTGCAAGCTTTTCTCGTTGTATCATCTCTAGAAGCAGTCCGCATCTCAAAGCCCGCAAGAAATGCAATACGAAACGTAACCGACATCTGAGCGGGTACAACTGCGTACCGACATATAATTTGTCAAGCAATTTAAATAATATGCATGATTATATATCTATTAAAGGCATAAGACGTGTTGATATCGGCTAATGAGGTGAAGTCGGGCTACTGTGATTGGGTTTGAGTGAAAGTCGAAAGGTCGGGGTTCTTATGGGGTAATTTGCGGAGTTTTTGGTGCAGTATTGCAGTGATTTTGTCAATTTACTTTCCAATATTGTCATTATCGTTGAGTTCGCGTATGTTTACGAATATGAGCATAACGTAAATGCGATATCGTCCAGTATTCTTGTTTACGAATATGAGGATAACATAATATATATGATGTGAGGTAAAACACTGCTGCTTTCTGCCATTCTTATTTAATAGGAACCAATAAAACAATAACTATTGTATTGGAATTTATAACTTCGCTAAAAATTGCATCAATCTGCAAGCAATTTTTCTGTGTCTGATGCCTTGACTGCGTCGAAAGACTATGTTAATAATATTAATTAATCTTCTGCGGCTACTTAAAGGTTTTTTTGGAATAAAAAGTATCCTATTTGTTACTCCAGGTCCAGATCTATTATGTCTACTCTTAATCTCTACAAAATTTCAGCCCCATCCATTCACTAATTAGTTTTTGCGTTGTCTTCGGCCAAATATCTTCACAACGGCACAAACTTTTATATTCGCATGCGTTGTTTCTATGGAAACGTTTAAGGTTATTTGTATCATATGGGAATTTATTTATGGAATAAGGTATTCATTTATTACAGGCCCTTAACTATCTGAATGCAAAATTTCAGCCCATATAGTTCGCACGCGTTTTTTCTATGGATATGTACGTATAAGGTTATTTTTATCGCATGGGAACTGATTTATAGGATTAAGTATTCATTTATTACAGGCCCTGAACTACCTGAATGCAACATTTCAGCAGAAGAGGTAATAATCATAAAACATTCTCATTTACAATATTATATAATATTATGAGTGTTATTTACTAATACAATATATAGGATAGGTATTAATTTATTATTTTGGATCACAAACTGAAAAATCACAGGAACAATCCTAGAAGTAAAACCATTAAAAAGTAACGCTTGGCTTTTTCGGCTAATTCTCTTCTATAGTTACACACATGCTGCGTGCTTCACAATCACAATCAAAGCGAATTTTTTATGCTCTTCTCCTGCTAATTGTTAAAACATTGATTCCACCTCCTGTCAATCTCTATTTATCTCTTTTAAAACAAGTTTCCCACGTCCGGCACCGTCGTGTTTATGTCGGCTCATAATTGACTTGTCGTGTCTGATTACCGTTCATTATTTGTGTTACGATATCGCCCGCGCTTGTTATCTTGCACTGTGTTTATGTACGAAGTGCGAATACAGCTCTGTTAATTGAATAGCAGAAAGCTGCAGTGCGAGATTAATCTTGTCTGATTAGAGAAATCCACCAGACCAGGTGGGATGACGACCTACGAAAGACTGCAGGTAGATGCTGGATGAGGCAAGCTGAAGACAGGGCGCTATGGCGCTCATTGGGGAGGCCTATGTCCAGCAGTGGACTGCTATAGGCTGATGATGATGATGATGATGATTAGAGAAATAGTAGGGAGCTGAATAAGCACAAGTGATGTTAGTATAGCAGTTATACGACGGAAAACCATGACATTGTCTTTAGACATACATATTTTATTATTCTATTATTTAACATTAATTTGAATATAATTTCAAAGACCGTCTTTTAGATTCCACCTAACACAAAATATTCTTTCGAAAAAACAAATGAAAAACAAATTCCAAATCAGGCAGTGAAAGGTATGAGTAGGGAGTCGATAGCTGATTGTGGATAGTGGAATAAAATATGTTAAGCTGACTCCTCTCGACCAGTATTAAACAAAAAACTGCTGGCCACTCCCCCTGTTTATGCTTTACTAGCGGACCTTCCCGGCTTCGCACAGTTTTAGTACGGATCCCTAACTGTTTTGAAATATAATATAGCCTATGTTCACCGGGGATAGTGTCGCTTCCCAACGGTGAAAGAATTTTGCAAATCGGTCCAGTATTTTCGGAGCCTATTCATTACAGACAAACATACAAAAAACAAACCTTTCCTCTTTATAATAATAGTATAGATATAGACGCGGGAAGAAATACAAATTCTAAGCTGGCACCACACGACACATATTTTGATATACATTTTTGTGTATTTATTTGTAGTATATAAAAGGCGTGTCCCTAGATTTTGATACGTGCCTAGGTATGCTTCAAGAAGTGGATCTGAGGATGTCATTTGAAGTAAGTAACCCGGACTTGTAGCTCGGAGCTATCACAATGCAAAGTTGCCAGTCACCGCCTCGGTTTTCCCAATCTTTGTGAATTTGAAACGGGTAATCTAATTCATTAAACTATTTAAATTTACACGCTTTTTCGGCTAATCAGGATGTCCGGCAAGCGGTCGTAGTACTTGTGACGTAAATTAGTAAGAAATTGTACATTTTTGAATAATCACTGGCAACATTTCGGAGTGGGTGCAAATCACTAAATTGCACCAGTTTATTTTACGATCTCTGTGGTTAGATTTTATTGCTATCAGATTTACTTGAGAATTATTGGTCGCTTTTGTTCTGGTTAGCGATAACGGATTTCCTTAGATTACTTACCTAAGAGTATAAAGTCGATGATGTCAGTAGTTATAAACTCCGTTGATTCGTCAATGTTCTCTAATTTAAATAACAACCGAAAATCTTAGATTCAAATTATAATCACTTCTCGTGTCATTTATTTAAACGCCTGTATTTGAAACGTCAGTTGATAAAACAAAACAAAATCAATCGCGCCATATTAAAAAAAACTACATTAGACACAACGGCAAATAATTACGCATATCTGTGGAACAAACTATTAAACAAATAAAAATCGTACTTCTTATTATCTTTACATAGTAGGTATAATAAGAAGTCGCTTCCGCTGTCTGTTCGCTTAGATCTTTTAAACTACACAACAGATTTTAATGCAGTTTTCAATCATAGGTGGAGTCATTCAAGGTTTTATTTGTATATATTTATATCGAAATTGTGTGAAGCTGGGGCGGGTAGTTAGTGAACTATTATTGCAATTGTATTGATATTATTATTGCAATACGAAACGGAAGACGGTCATTATAATGACTCATAGAGAGGAAACAGATCTTTTCAGGTTAAGAATATGTAAGTTACCAGTAAAACACACCGTAAGCTGAGATTAAATAGCTTTCACATCCGTTATAACTTAATACCTAGATAACTTAGAGAAAACCTTGAAATTCGACTCCGTTCACACCCATCTAGCAGCAGTCAGTGCCTCGTTGCCCTTTGTGCCCAATTAACATTAGCATTCAATATAAATTACTACAATATGTTCAGTTTAATTGAACAAACCATCCTGTGTTCGCCCTACACACTTACGCTTACGGCTAGACCTTAGGCTTACATAAATTAGATACTATACATATATATTTTTATAGTATTTTATGTCATGAATTAAATTTAATAAATTACTATTATTTGGGCCTACCAATGCCGTGTGGTGCCGGCTTTCAAATTGCACCACTCCAACTCTTGCCGTGGGTGTCGTAAGACGCGACAAAGAGATATTCACCGGGGGCGGGCAACAGCGCCTCCTGCAGAACAATTTACCACTGAACTGAAATGCCCAACACGCATGCCCAGCGTGGGGATTATGGGCAGAGAGATGCTGGATGCGTCAAGCTGAAAACAGGGCACTATGGCGCTCTAGGCCTATGTCCAGCAGTGGACTTACATGAGGGGATGATGATGGGACGGTGTGGCCCAGAGGCTGAGAGGGTAGTGAAGGTAGATTTGGAAAGACTTGGTTTCCTCTAGTTCCTATTAGACTGCACTAATATTCCAACAAGGTTCCTGTGGTAGGATTAAAATTATAAGTAAGATAGATTATGTAGATCATAGCATAAATAATGAAAAGATATGCCCAGACTCCTATTTTGTGCTTTTCTCAGTAGTACAGATATTTTTTAAACTCAACTCAAGTATGGATCAGCTGGGCTACCTGTAGATTGTTTGCAATAGTCTGTAATTACCTCAATTGTAAACTAGGTACTAGTTCTAGTTTGTTCTTTTATTTTATTAAAACATTTTTGCTAATAAAGATTTTTAGCTCAAGTAAAAAAACTGTTGTATTTTAAAACTGCGTACCCATTGCATTGATACTACCACAAAATGTCTAACATGATTTCATCAGATACTGCTTTTCAATAATCAAACTCGATACAACCAAAAATTATCCTTAGATTGAGTAAACTAAAGTTTATTTTCGATTGTTTAATAAATGGTCAAGAATGTAAATGAGAATTGGCACCTGCAAGTCTGGTCTGCCGGTGACGTCACTAAGTAGATAATCGTAAGTCGACTGTCGAAGCATAGTTTATGGATCATTTGCATTTACAAAGAGTTTTTCGTGAATGAGTAATTTTGAAGACAAAATGGCAGTTTTTTTGGTAAAAAGCAATTAGCTTTAAACAGAAAGCTTCATCGGATCATCATCATCATCTGCCTATAGCAGTCCCCTGCTGGACTAGACCTCCCCCAATGAGCGCCATAGCGCACTGACTTCAGCTTGCCGCATCCAGCATCTACCTGCAGTCTTTCGCAGGTCGTCATCCCACCTGGTCTGGGGCGTCCTACACTACGTTTACCGAGTCGTGGTCTCCACTCAAGAACACGTTTGCCCCAGCGGCCGTCGTCGGTTCTTCGCGAGATATGGCCGGCCCACTGCCACTTCAGTTTGCTAATTCTTTGAGCTATGTCGATAACCTTGGTTCTCTGTCGGATGTATTCGTTACGAATCCATCGCATCGATACCTACAATACCTATCAAAATCTGGACTATGAACGAAATCTGATATCATTAATTTACGTGTTTAATGCGTTTAATTGTAATTCTACAGCTCTGTTGATTATTTTCCGGAAAATTATAAAACGACTGGATTTTTATAATTTTATTGGGAAATATGTAATACAATACAATACAAAAATACTTTATAGTACACCAGTTACAGATCTTTAAAAAGACATCACACGATACAAGTATAATGGGCGGCCTTATCGCTTAGAAGCGAAATAATTATGTGAATTTAATAATGTAATGTAATGTATTATGCATATCAGTCATCTAGTACCCATAACACAAGTTCTGCTTAGCTTGGGGCCAAATGAAATTGTTTGAATTGTCCAGCATTATTATATTATTTATATATTACTTTTGGCATTCGTTCCTCCATCTGCAGTCTCTTTCATGAATTTTTCAATACTATAACGTGATCTATAATGGCGCTTTTGTGACGATACTACTGTCATATTAAATCGATTTGGTTAGCAAAATGATGGCCCAGATGAGCATTACGCTTTAGTAGAGAAAAGTATAGATAAAAGTCCGATAGAGCGTCCATCAATTCCTGAACCATATATTTGTATTCCTAACCAAAACTCTTCTGTTTGTGCTACCTTATCTTTGAAAGGAGTCACAACTGAATACAGGAAATATAACTTAACTTAATAGATAGTTATTAATCAATAACAGCTTGCAAATAGAATTTAATAACAGTATAAAAACTATAAAACACAATCTGCGGTCCAAAGGCCTCCTTATTGAGGTGGCTTTATATTTGAAAGGGAGAGTTTACAACTATGTAAATAGGGTCTATATGTCTGGCCCTGCACCTACGGTATCCTGCTGTCGCGTCGTGATGTTGGGGAATGGAGCAGCTAGTTCACTTTAGTTAATAAATACAGAATAAATAATGCTGGACAATTCAGACAACATCATCTAGCACCAAGCTAAGCAGAGCTTGTGTTATGGGTACTAGATAACTGATATTCCACTAATAGATATAAATAAGAATTAATGAATGAATGAATGAATGAACACTTTATTGTACCCAAAATAACAAAATAACACCTTATATCTAATTCTTACATAATAACAGTACAATAGGCGGCCTTATCGCTTAAAGTGATTTCATCCAGGCAACCAGGGATGGAGAAAAAGATATATAATACAAAGAGTTGGTAGAACATAAACAAACAGTAAAAGAGAAGTAAAAAACAAAGAATACAAACTTAATACTACTTAAATTAAAACTAACCTAAAAGAAAAACTACAAGTAAGAATCACTGAATACAATAACGAAAGTTTGGATGTTTAGCATGCATGGATGTTTGTTACTGCTTCACGCCAAAATTGCTTAACGAATCTGACTGAGATTTTGCAGAAATATAGCTTTAAGCCTGGAATCATATAGGCTACTTACATTAATATTTATTAGTTAATACCTTTAGAGATTTCTTATGGTGAACGTGTTCTTGAGTAGAAACCGCAAACGTAGTGTTGTTTGAGACAGTATGTTCCTTTAAATTTCATTTCATTTAATTTCATTTATTCAGTTCCACCGTAGGTACACATGTTACACTTGATGTCGGTCAGTTGTACATAAAAATAATATAACAATTTTATTATAAAACACACATTAATTTTGATATAGGAAACACCATAAGGGATTGTGTTTTAGAAAAAGCAGATAGACATGCCTTGTTTACAAATTTGATACAACATTCATAGATAATATTTATAACAGTAAAATAATAATAAATTAGTTAAATTGAATTGAAATAAAAAATACATGTCAAGATAATTTAATGCATATATTCAAATACTTTCAATTGCAAGCATTGTTTGTCTAGCTTCAATAAACTTATACAGCCGTTTTTTAAAATTTCATGTTTGAATGAGCTAGCTTGTAACCGCAAACCTGTGATCGTGCTTAACACACCCAAGGCACGGCATTTTCACACCATTTCGGCTTATCTTTAATATTGTCGCCGAGCATACGGAAACAAACTTACGCAAATAGACTTAAATAATGTTTTAGAACATAAATTACTTGTATTGCTATTAAATAGCACTGACGGCGGCACAATAACTCTAATTCTAATAACAATAGACTTCATATTCGGTAATTTTAGTTTATGATTGCGTATTGTTACGCGAAATCAGGTGGGGGTGAAACAAAATGTTTAGTTTTCGAATATATCTTGTCATACAACCTATACATCGATTTAGATTCCAAGATATTTTATGTAAACAATCATCATCATCAGCCTATAGCAGTCCACTGCTGGACATAGGCCTCCCCCAATGAGCGCCATAGCGCCCTGTCTTCAGCTTGCCGCATCCAGCATCTACCTGCAGTCTTTCGCAGGTCGTCATCCCACCTGGTCGGAGGGCGTCCTACACTACGTTTGCCGAGTCGTGGTCTCCACTCAAGAACACGTTTGCCCCATCAAAAATCATGTAAACAATGATATTTATGAATGCACTTAACATAAACTGATAGCAATAGCAGAAAAAACAAGGTTTTAACAATATTGTTTTTAATAACTACAATTTGCTAACATAGCATGGTTATCACTAAAAAGTAAAAAACAAACAACGTATTATCTCACAAGTGCAGCGAAAAATATTTAAATTGAAACCGAAAACTAACGAAAGACTTTCATTTTTCTTTGCAATAGTCTCTAGTTCTCTACACCTGGCGGATACCATCTTTGGGTGTATCATATTGTTCACCCGAGGACGATACCCGCAATGTGTAGCCATCACCTTTAGATTAACTTATCAAAAGGCCTCTGTGCTGTTGGCTTCGGCCCCACGCAAGCCTTCCAAAGGACCGGGTCACTTTAAGGCCCGAGATCATGGTAAATGAGAGACATAATAATATTCTTTATTCAGACACGAGACCATTTTACAACTATAAATTTAAAAAAATATATAATATGTCTTTATAACTTTTTCTTAAATATTAGTCTTTTTCTTTTGTTTTATATTATTTACATTAATAAATTGTTAGTATAATAAATTGACAAACAAACATTTAGTTTAAGTCAATCGTACACAAATCTAATCTAAAAGTTTAAAGACATGGTGCATGAAGTTAACCTTGCTAGATGCAAATCTGACATCATTTTGAACAAATTAACATTGTCATTCTAAAAATGTTTCTTCACCAGTTGTGTTCTTAAAAGTATTAAAGACGCAAGATATTGGATGCTGGAATAATGTTTCTTGTTTTGACTCTAAGTCTGGAGCATTGGCTGAAGCTTTCGAGCCATGTATATTCTACAAGATCCGTGTTTAATAATAGTGTACAGACGAATTCAGAAGAGTTTAATTAGTTTAATGCGCAGTATCAGGCCCACGGTAGTGGCCCTGCCAAAGCGACTAGACAGCCAACACCTTTTTCGAACCATCTCGAGGCATATTTCGGCTATGTCATCTTTCTTACACCTTACATTTTAGATATATCGAGATAGATAGATAACACTTTATTACACCACACAAAACAGAAAATAATACAGAGATAAAAACTAAGAATAAAGCTATAATAAATCGAGTTTTAAACAAAAGCTGAAAATTATACTTTTTCCGATCAGTCATTTCCAACCTTTTCAGCCTGTATTAATTTCTAAAGAAATTTATTGTTTAAATCGGAAACCGACACTGTTTACTATTTATATTTTGCAGGACAAACACTAAATAGTTAAAAGACCCACGAAAAAATCTTAAAAATTATCTAAATTGCTCAACAATTGACGAAGAAATCGATAAATTAGGACCTTCTCTTTTTAGTCGGTTAAAAACACAATTAAATATTTCATTCGTCGTGTAAACATTTCTGACATTAAAGTAACTGTTCCAGACTGTACGCTCTTGAAGGTAGACAGTACAAAAAGATGCATAGAACTTAAGGTTCACAAGACAAATATTTGTTAACTCTTTGTGGACTCAATGGACCATTATTATTTGGACAACAGATTTACATGGACCGGAATATTATACGCGCACAAATAAATATTGTATGTAGGTACTTACGAAGTTATGTGTAACTATTATTAGTAACTTTGTTTTATATTGTTACAAGACGTGTCTGGCAATATCCTAAAACAAGAATAAAGAACGGTAACAGATCCTTTAAAGGCGAAAGTTTGTTAATATAGTAATAACAAGTTAAATCTTACTTAACTCGGTCGTATGTATGCATATACATATAGTCGGATAGCTATTTCATCCTAACGCGATGTGGTCATATCGAGATCAAGTCAGAAAGCGATTAAGTCCTCCTAACTGCTATCTAGTCAAATCAATATGTAGTCTTAAAGCTTCTAACACCTCTGATTCTATAGCTAAATGGACGAAGATGATACTTGCCTGATAGAGCCTTCAGTTATTCCGTGATCATGGCGCATGAAACTGTGCCGAAATATTGGATAACTCAAAAATCAAATCATGGTAAATATCCCGTTTTAAATGACTTTAGTGAAGATGATACTTGACAAAGACCATATATATATATTAGTTGGAGAAGCCATTGGTTCCTGAAACACAGTTTTATACTAGTTTAGGAGCCTATGGACTCGTATTGCCTGATTCATTGTCTATTTTGTCAATAAATAACATTTTTACTTTACTTTATAGATAAAATACCTTTAGATTGTCCGTAACTTTTTTATTGTGTAAAAACTTTAAATATTTTCAAGCATTGCGGTATGGACGACACGAGAAGAATCAACACAACGTAGTTTCCCAAACGCTGCTCAGCCTACCTAGACTAGATCCTCCTCTTGACCTCCTCAATTATCTAATACGGTGTATGTTTTTAGGATCAAACTAAATATTTCTCTCTCTTAACTCTCCCTTGTATTCGTCTTAGATTGGTCACCATGTAGAAAGCCAGATAAAGGTGTTGATATAGTAATTTGTTCATGAAAATGTCCCACAAATCTTAAGTGAGTGTTTTGTCTTGAACACTGTCAGCCGAATAACAAAGGTAGTGCTTTCTCCCTTCTTGTTAGCCCATTCATAACGCTGTCTTAGGAAGTTATGATGTAGGTGGCGACTGGTTTCCTTGGTAACGTGGCTTGGGACCATGTTACTGTAGAGTTTAGAACTTTTTTGAGGGATTTTCAATGAGTAACCTAATACCTATAGAGAATAAGAACTCGATTCGCCCCTAAACATGTTGTCCCAATTTGAAAATCACCTGCCTAACCACCAATGAATGTTGCAAGTTTATATAAATCAAATTTAATTTATTTTGTGTATATCTATGTTTTATTACCAACAATGATTATAAATGTGGCCTCATGATTATTATAGCATACTCACATTAAATTTATTAATAATAAACAATAATTACAAGAGCGCTGACATTAAACAATTAATTAACTATTAAGTCATTTATTGCTGCAGTGCTTAGCAGTGCGATCAAGACATCTTTAAGTCAAAAGTATTGTTGAGTAACAGCAGTTTTTTTTACACCTCTAGGATTGACGTAATCGGGTTAGACTTGGTGCGATGATAGATTGCATAGGACATACAATTAGATTCAGTTAGTACCGAGTGAAATGTTTTCCCCTATGTTTGTATAATTCTTAAAGCACGAATTGTTCAGTCAGTTTTATTTTTGTTATGGTTGGTGACAACTTTTGTCTAACTAAGGCGATGGCGATGTTCTTTACAATCGTACAGTGAGAGTGAAGCCCTGGACTTCATCAGTCGGACCAAAGTCGCCTACTTACTTTTATAATATCAATGCCACAAACGTGATTGCCGCTGTCAGGTCAAAGTGCAACAAATCATCGAGTTTGTAAGAAACGATTGTATCGTTGACATACTACGAAAACTAGGTCCTCTCGATCCGGTAGAGACGCTACAAGACGCCTAATGTATAGGAAGGACTCAAAGACTATGAAAGTATTTGTAAGATAATTTGCCAAGCCCAAGCACTCAGGGAGTCATTGATAATAACAAAATAAGTCAAAATGTTGTCCTCATAAACCAATAAGCTGGTGGCACTGCACTGTAACAAAGCTTTGTAAGTTAACAAGATTCAAATGCGATAGCAACATATAATTTCATTCCTTTATTTGAGCACACGGACTGTCAGACGGACGATTGATGTGAATCGTATTACATCATTGGTGACGTCATAGGTATGCCATTTCAATCGGCAGTCGAGTGAAGTCGCGTTCACACTTTGCATACTTGGCTAAAGCTCCTAGAAATAACATTCGATCAAGCATAATAACAACAAAGCCAAATCTGGTTGGTATTCATTCTTACGGTTTTGACTAATTATGCTCACAGGCCAATAATGGCATAAAATATCGATGAAAACTTCTAAATAATAAGAATGAAATTTGAGTCAACAATTATTCGTAATTACGAGTATTTCGTGGGTCAAAACAGTTATTTATTCTTCCCTAGGTCCGTGGGTTACCGATGCTCTCTGTATTTTAAATACTATCTGAGCATCTGGTCAAAGCGACGCGTGTGTGACCCGAGAGCTGGTGTGTATCTGGCGCAACGCATCAGCATTGCCGTACAGGGAGGCAATGCGACCAGCGACTTCGACTGGCACCTAATATATAATGGATCAGTTGAAGCTGGTAAATGTAGTGTAGGGCACCTGTGAAATTGGGGGAGACCTATGTCCAGCAGCGGACTACTATAGGCTGATGATGCTGATGATGAGTTGAAGCCACCTGTAGATTATTTCCAACAGTCTACAGTTATATATTGGTCCACTGCTGAACGCAGGCGCCCCCCAGATAAGCGCCTTATTGGCTTTTATTTCAAGGGGGGAAATGCCTATTGCAACCAGCCACATGCTGCACAATGAAACCCGCCTATATCATACAAATGGCACCGGTGTTCGCGTGCGCATGCGACCGGCACGGCGAGACCCTGCAGAATGAAAAGGGCCTTACTGTGTACGTGACCTGGAATGCAAATGTCAAATTTGCCCTTCAATATTAAACTTGCCTATTAAAGGCAAAACAAATTAGTTTTATCAGTTTATGGATATTTGATATATGGACAAGGATTTAATTTGAACCAATTTGTTGTAGTTAAGTTTGTAACAGGGACCAAATTCCACTAAATTAATCGTCTCACCATTATAATGCTGTCGTCTTAAAAAAACATATTTTGGCATTTTGCTATTAATTAAAGAAACTACAGATGGAAAGGCGAGTGTCAAAAGTGTCAAAACCTATCTACCAATCTCAAATAGCAATTTGCACGGTGATATTCATAGATTTAGTGATAAGTGCGTACATACATGTAGTTTCTTTCATCTATAGACTATCCTGCGACGTTACCATTGACTTAGTAAAGTGATTATAAAGTGATATAAATAAATAAATGTATAATTGAAATCGGTCAAACCATATTTAAGTTAGCATATATAATATCATAATACAATGGGAGGGTAGACCGACCTTGCAGCCATATTGTCTAAGTCAACTAGTAGCATGGACTTCATTTTTGACATTTTAAACCTAGCCTGGACTTCGATTGCCACTTCCGTATTGTGTAAATAGCTGACACATGCTGCTATTTACCAGCGAAATTTAAACCTAGTGAATGAATCGACCCAAGTTATCGACATAGCTTTAAGAGTTAGCAAGCTGAAATGGCAGTGGGCCGGCCATATCTTGTGAAAAACCGACAACCGCTACGGCAAACGTGTTCTTGAGTGGAGATCACGACTCGGTAAATGTAGTGTAGGACGCCCTCTGACCAGGTGGGATGACGACCTGCAAAATACAGCAGACGCTATGGCGCTCATTAGGGGAGGCCTATGTCCGGCAGTGGACTAACATAGGCTGATGAATGACCGGAACTTCTATTTTGACAGATTTTTGTATTGGCCCGGGAGAGGAGAGACGGTTGAACACGTTCACATCTTAAGACTGCGAACTAACTACCTTCTTTGATTAATGATTTTAATCGCCTGTTACATATTCTAAAAGCTATTATGATAAGTTTTAGGGTCACCAGCAGTAATTAAAGTCACAGTGTCGGGACAATAAACCATTCGTTGTGTTCAAGTGATTCATGGCGGCAGGTTGGAGTAATTCATTGAAAGTGAGAACGGATTGATCAACTAGGCTAATAACCATGGTTGATAAGAACGATTGTTAGATTTTTTGTCTATTCTTGCACATATTTGGTGAAAGTGAAATGTCACATATCTGTATTGATAATTTTTATTGCTCTGAATAAAAAAAATTATATGTAATTTGACGTTTTCCGATTGTTCTTTATTTAGATTTAATTATGGTTGTTCCTCTAACTACTTCGTACTGCTAGATAACTATTGATTACCATTAAATAATCTCATGATTAATTAAATTTGCAAAGATTACGATGATTATTTTAATTAGTCTGAACATCTGACATGATTTTTATTTTATTTCGCTGTATTAGTTTTATTCGCGTCTATTCATAGCATAGATATAAGAAGAAAAATGTATTCGAAAATTGATTCTATAAATGTAAGTTATTGTCTACTGGGAGTGGCATAGTGATGTTGACTAAACTCCTTTAACACTTTGACTGCGATTTTTTTTCGACGACTGCAATCTTTTTTTTAACCTAAAAAATTCGTGCTGCCGCTCTACACAGCGGTTGTGTTGCGATGCGTTTCGTTCGAAAAATATTACGGCAGTGCTGAGTCACAAAGATCTGTATTTTCTCAGCCGCTGCGCTAGTGTGGATTTACGCATATTAGTCACTTGTAGAAAACACATACGTGTGATTTCAGCAGTCAAAGTGTTAAATAAATAAAGAAAAAAAATTAAGTCGATTCCTGTCGATACTCAGAAAACGTCACGTTGTATTTTCGGTTGATAAGCATCGATATATTATTTGCACGTGCTATCTTGGATAGACGTCACAAACAGATGTAAACTTTTTGATTTATAATAATGTCCTAATCATTTTTATGGTAATAATGCCCTAACACTAAAGTGACTCAGAAAGTTGAGTCAGAATTTTGCAGTTAACTTAAGTAGCCATGACAGTTTTATGTAACTTGAGATGCGATAAATTGCGGTACAGTTCCATCTCCAGGGTTTTTTATTTTTTTATTATTTGGTAAAATAATTCATTAACTAATGACGACCTCTGTGGCGCGGTGGGCGAAGGTCTGCGACGCACGAGTTTGCGGGTTTGATTCCCGCCTTGGGATAATTTGGTGTACGATTTGCAGATATTTGTTCCGGGTGTTTTAGTCGTTATATATGTATAGTAAAAAATATCTATCTATGTAATAAGTTGTATTATGTTTATCAGTCATATATTACGCATAAAAGAAGCTCGGCTTAACTTGGGGCTAGATGATGCTGTGTGGATTGTCCAGAATTATTTATTTATAATATAGTTATTTATTATTAACTTTAATCAACAGGTTTTTGTGTTATTATCAGCGTATGCAAATGACTTATAGGTTTCATTTTGTGATTTCTAAGCTATTTAAATTTTTACACTGTCTTACATTTTTGTTCAGACAACTTTGCTTCATCAAAGTCAATATTGTCAATTGAATATTGGGCGATTCGATGTATAATTTGAAAGTATTACGTGATACTAATAATATCCCTGTGTCAGGAAATAAAAACCACAAAGATATACGCAATATACGTACATCCTTTAAACCGTACTTACCTTCTGCTATTGTGAAAGATGCTAATAATCATTCTTTAATCACTCTATGTATCAAAAAACCGCATCAAAACCCGTTGCGTAGTTTTGAAGATCTAAGCATACATAGGGACAGATAGACAGCGGAAAGCGACTTTGTTATATACTATGTAGTGATGGGAAATGGCAAAGCGTTTGACCACCATCTCACTTAAGAAAGTAAAGACCCGAAGCATTGTCTCATTTTCCGTTCTACTATTCCACTCAGGCCTTGCATACTCAAACTAATTTGTGTAGGCATCGCTAACGGGACGTTTTCGAGTGCAATAAGCCTCGTTCAAACACCTCGAGACACTCATGCTTTCTTTACTAATACTTGTGCTTTGTAATGTTTAAATGTTAATTGAATTAGGAATTTTAGCCTCTATGGCTTCACGCCTACGCGGGAGTTTTCTATGGGATTTGTGGATAGGCGAAATTTGTTGTTATGGATGCTAATCGCTTGGTTATGAATAGGGTTTATGATGGTGGAATTGGAGTCGCTAATTTAATAGTTGGAATGCTTGCGGTAACCTAAGTAGCAGAATTTGGAAGATATTATTTTTTTTATTAGCATTTACATGTCCATTACTGAACGTGCCTAAAAAAGGGGGTTTGGCTATAATCACCAGGATTGGCAGGCAGATTGGTGATCGCAGAACAGGTGTTAAAAGTACTCAGAAAGAAGCAGTTGCTCTTTCTCTGGTAGGGTAGGTTCCCTTAGTCCGATCTTACGTCAACCAAAAACTGAGTTTGCGAAGTCGATTCTGACGCTGCAAACAAACTGCCTGATGAAAAAAATACAGCTTTTTTCGACAAATTTAACCGTCAAATAGTTAAGCAGATTTGGCCATAGATAAAAACTTTGCACTTCCTTTCGGTGTTATTGTTCTATACCTAAATCTACCAAAGCTGCCAATGACACGAGGCTATAATTTAACAAATAGTATAAAATCTCGAGTCATACATACTCGTATACAAAATATAGACCACCCATAAATAAACCATTATTAAGCACTGCTACTGCACATTACACACATCGTTTATTTGAAGAAATATACGAACAATTTCATTACAAAACAAAGCCATGGATTTTCTATGAATGAAAGCGCGTGGGTCGCTATCAAATAAAGTCTCGAAGCTTCAAAGTAAATTCAAATCTAAAGCTGTTCACATACAATTCAATTTATTATATCAAGTCTGAAAGCTTTGAAGCAAGGGAATCCAAGCATTGTGATGAAAGCTTCAAGTTTCAAAATTGTCTGTATGGACTCTTCAAAGAAAATTATTAACAATATCGCGTCGAAAACAGGTGGCAGAGCTTAGTAGGTTTTGCTTACTGTAATTGCTCACTACTAAGACAGCGTCGCGATAGCAGAGGCGTCTTGGGATGAAATATGGATTGTCTCCTTAAAGACATCTGGAACACCCACGATAAACAAAGGACCTTAAGCTACAACAATAATCTATCGATTTTGACCGCTCGTTTCATTGACTTAAAGGTCTTTTTTAGTTGAACTGTTCTTTGGTTTAGTGGTTACGTTAAATGGTCGGTTGGAAGTATGAATGGAGGTCCATGTGGGGGTTCTATTATGTAACGGGAAACACTTAATCACTGACTAGTTTCAGCACGCGAACTGTTTTAGGATTTAATACGTAGTTTATTGGTTAAACAAATTGTCCACTATGATTTGTATTGGTTTGATTCGTCATTGAAATTGGCAAACATATCCTTTTTAAAAAGCTTGCTACAAATTATCAGATTGTCAGAATTGTGATTGCTAGAGGATAAAAATGCGAGTTAGTTTTAGTGATTCCTCCATTAAACAATTGGTTTGGATATCGCAGTGAAGGTGTTAGATACGCACAGAAGAAAGCTGTTGCTTTTCTTGGGTAGGTTATCTTTGTCGCTTCTTACGACATCCACGCACTGAGTTGGAGGGGTCGATTCTTACGCTGCGACTGCCGGCCGAGATATACATGTGATACAAATACTTATGATTCTAATGCTATATAATAATGCTTGAAAATCCACGCGGCATCATCTAGCCCCAAGTTAAGCAGAGCTTGTGTTATGGGTATTAGATGACTAATATACTTATTAGATTTGATTACATAACATAGATATATATTTTTTATTATACATAGATAACGACCACAACACTCGGAACCAATATCTGCAGATCGTACACACAATTGTCCTGAGGCGGGAATTGAACCAGCTACCTCCTGCGTCGCAGGTAAACCTTCGCACATCGCGCCACAGAAGTCGTCAAACTATACCTACTAAACTTATAATTTCCTATTTGGTTAAGTTTATTGCGTGTAACTTAACCAAATAAAAAAAATGCAATTATACAGACATAGTTTTTCTCAGTCTCCAGATCAAAATATATCAATTTATAACAGTTGAAATAAATGAGGTATTATTTTGATTTATCTTACTTTCGTAGGCAGCGGATATGATCAACAGTGCGTTACTTCCGGTTGCAATCTGCCGGAAGTGCCCTTATGGTATGAATATAAGGATAGTTACTAAATAAATAAGAAAAATAATTAAAGGTTAATGAACTATCGAATAAATTCCATTTTAGAGCACGTTTTTCCGTAAGTTCAGAATTATAAACAATTTTGACCTAGTTATTTAAAAGTGAAGTTAAAATTTAAACCATATAGATCATTTAAATTGAGTGGATACTTTTTATTACCTTATAAAAAAATATAATTAGTTATGCATTTTTATGAACTTGTAGCTACGATGTTATAATTAGGATAGGGGATTTCTAATTGGGTTCCGTGTTTGGAGGCAGTATATCTTATAGTAAAAGTTATTGTAAGCTGTTATTTTTTTACTAGTTTCTCTCACGGCTTCGCATGCGTTTTTTCAATCGAACCTGCAACCTCCTACGTCGCTTCACCCACCGCGCCACAGAGATCGTCAAATTAAAATATTAAAATTACCAATATTATTTTAAATCACATTCAACAAATCACGAACAAGTTGCACAGAAATAGTAAAAAACTAAATCCCATTCTTACAAAACTTTCTCATAGTCCGCTGGCTATAAACAAAGACTATCTCGGGAGCCGTAGGTGATATCTGCTCACGTGGATCAGTACAGCCACTCATATCTCAGTGCCTTGTCCCTCTCATTTGAATACCTCGAAGGTCATGCACTGGTACTACTGGCTGTGGGGGAACGCTGCAGATATTAACTCTGTATTTGTGATGCAGAAGAGGGATATTCGTGCCATCTATAATATGGGTCCCAGAGAAACCCTACGTGATGAATTCAAAGAAATAAACATAATTACAGTACTATTATCAATATATTTTTGAAAAATTTTTGTACACTTATAATAGCGATATACATAATATAATTAGTAGAAATAAACATAAACTCGCTGTGCCCACAACAAGGCTATATAAAATTAAATTACGAACAAAAAAATCAGTAAATATATTCAAACAAAAAAAAATCCTTCCTATGCAAAAAGGCTTATTATAAAATGATCAAATTTTCAAGAGGAATTAAAAGACTGGGACGGTTTTTGCATCAACTCGAAAAATAAAAACTAACAAGCTAACCGCCCCGCCGCAACTTTAACATTTTCAACTGTACCGCAAAAGTATTAAAAGTCGGCAGTTCGTTGTCAAAACACTGCCTGCAATAATCATACACTGAACTGTCGCACCAATACACCGATTTGTGCCGACTTTGGTGTATAGACTTCAAAAAAACACCAACAATAACGATACTATTTTACGGACAAAAACAAACAAATACCTACTTATCGTTAAATTTATATCAGGAAGACATGGAGTTATTTATTGCAATAAAATACTAAAATAAAAGGACATTATTACAGTCTTTGTGAAGCTAATAAACAAGATTCGATTACTCACGGTGGACACTAACATTGACCACTATTATAAATACAAAAAAACTTTATTTCATTGTGAAAACTTTTTTTTATCATCCATTTTTATCTACAATCGGCTGTTTATTAGATGTCATAGTGTTCTCGGGCGGGATATTCAGGTGCCATTCCAGTGCACCCTACTACAGGACAAAGACAATATAAAACGCTTACACTCGAACTTGACCAAAGGAAGTAGTGATCAAATAGTGAGAACTTAGGTTCTACTTTATTGGGAAAACCACTCATTCAATGAAAAATCTTAGGTTGATCGCTGAGTGGCGTTACCTACGGGGCGTAATGTACTGGGTTATACAGCGAGCGGTCGTGTAGTCAGTACAGGGAAAAGGGCGCTCGCAACGAGCAACGAGACGGATTTTAGTACACGGCTTCGTTACACTGCGTGCTAAACCCGTCTCGTTCGTCATTCTCGCTGAGAATGGTACCTACATTACGCCCCGAAACTCCGATAGTGTCCTGCTTAATTATATACTCGTAGATTATTTTTCTCAATCCTTCTTCTACATACCTACTTGCTGATCCGTTTATCATATTTCATCATCATCATCATCATCAGCCTAGCCTAGCAGTCCACTCCTGGTCATAGGCCTCCTCCAATGAGCGCCATATCGCCCTGTCTTCAGCTTGGCGCATCCAGCATCTACCTGCAGTCTTTCGCAGGTCGTCATCCCACCTGGTCGGAGGGCGTCCTACACTACGTTTACCGAGTCGTGGTCTCCACTCAAGAACACATTTGCCCCAGCAGCCGTCGGTTCTTCGCGAGATATGGCTGGCCCACTGCCACTTCAGCTTCCTAATTCTTTTATAAAATATCATTGGCTATGTCGATAACCTTGGTTCTCTGTCGGATGTATTCGTTACGAATCCTATCCTTCAGAGAAACCCCGAGCTCTTTCCATAGCTCGCTGAGTGACTTTGAACTGGTGGACCAGCCCTATCGTATTTCAGGATGAGCCATATTATTCTTGTGATGCCATACCCCTTACAATAGACTCCGACTTTTCTATTCGATTCTCGTTATCTTAACCTTCTTCGTACTTACAAAGAAAATGTAATAAACCGTCCACTTGACGACTAGATCAGTTTCAAAAATAATAAAAACTTTATTAGCAGGTAACGAAATATTGGCACTGATCTTTAAAGCTTTCCTGACTCTATAAATTTCATTTTGTACTACATCTGTGTAAATTTTACTTTACTTAAACCGTGAGACAAAGTTTTATTAGCATTTTAGTATCGTATAGTATAAGTACATAGAAGCTTCGTACGTTGCAGCTTCGTATATGAAGGTATAATTTAATAAATCTAATTAATCAAGTTGTCATTAATAAACTTTAGTTACAGCAATAACTTTTGATTGAAATTATTTATGTGCGCGTTGACATTTTATTTTTGCAAGGAAATAATTAGAAATCTTTGAAACAATGAACTGAATTAACGACATGTCAACCTACATGCATCGATACATAGCGTGGGTTTACTGATGAAGGATGTAGATATTGATTTATAAGTATTAATAAAATGTCTTTTATTGTTTGGATTCAAAGTTGGCGCAGATGAGAAGCGCAGCGCACATCAAGTGTGGGCATAATCTTGTTATCTTTAAATACATTTTACAGAGACAAAATGGCTTCCTACAAGCTTCAAACGTGTGGGGCGTGAGCTGTCTGATGCCGCCAATCCTACTAATACTAGAAACGCGAAAGTTTGTAAGTATGGATGGATGGATGTTTGTTACTCTTTCGTTACGTAAAAACTACTGAATGGATTTTAATGAAACTTTACAATAATATAGCTTATACATCAGAATAACACATAGGCATGTATAAAGATATATATTGTACATATGTTATCCAAAAAAAACTATCACCACGCGGGTAAAACCTCGGGTCGCAGCTAGTATAAAATACATCTGAATGATACGAGTTAAAACCCATTAGATTGCACATTCAGCGGTTTTTTGCATCAAGCTTTAGCCTGCCAAACGTAATGATTATGACAAAACCCCCATTATTTGGGAAGCACGTGCTGCTGTGAACGTAGGTGTTGGTGAGGGGTCATGTTTGAATTTTAAAGATTTGTTCATTGCCCAAAGAATATCATCATCAACCTATAATAGTCCACTACTGGACATATGCCTGAAGTCTTTAGCAGGTCATCATTCCACCTGGCCGGAGGGCGTCTTACACTACGTTTGCCGAGTCGCGGTCGCCATCCAAAAACACACAAACTAAGATAATTGTTGTTAGTTTATTTTTCTACTTTCTAAAATGCTTTGGTCAGCAGACGAAAACTAACGATATAAGCTATTAGCCGAGTTAGAAAGGTTCTCATATAAGGTTGTGGATTCTCACAAGTAAACTGTTTAATTGACTGCTTTCAAATAAATTCATAATCTTACGTGTATAGAAGTTATTTCAATGTAAAGATATGTATTTCAAGTAGGTACTCACAAATTGGTGCATTAAATTCAATCGCAACAAACAACTTTTCAAATACAAAATAAACAATCAACTAATAAATACATTATTCATTAAATCTATATACTGACATTTTCTATAAGAATTGACATACATACCTGGATTAAACAATTTTTTTATAAGTGGGCGAAGGTCCGTCTGCGACGCAATAGGTTGCGGGTTCGATTCCCGCCTCGGAACAATTGTGTGTACGATCTGCAGATATTTGTTTCGGGTGTTCTGGTCGTTTTCTATGTATAATAAAAAATATATATCTATGTAATATATTGTATTATGTATATCAGTTATGTAGTACCCATAACACAAGTTCTGCTTACCATGGGGCTAGATAATGCTGTGTGAATTGTCCAGCATTATTTATTTATTTATGGTTAAGGAATAAAAGGCTTTTTTATTTTTATTTATTTATTTCATAATCACAAATTGGTACGTTCATAATAAACTCCTTTCTAAGCAGACTCCAGAAGCATGGCCGGTTCCCTCACAAAGCTAGAATATGAATGACACCAGGAGCTGAATGGAACTGGTTCCATAACTCAGACTCGACGGATTACCGCCGACGTCGTTTGCGAAATCAGCTGTATCTAGGAGGGTAGAGTTCAGAGGACATATAGAATCACTTAGGATTTAATTTGTATGCTTACCTATTATGTAATGTGTCGTGTTATCCTACTAATATTATAAACGTCAAAGTTTGTAAGTATGGATGGATGTTTGTTACTCTTTCACCTAAAAACTACTGAATGTACTTTTAATGAAACTTCACAATAATATAGCTTACATATCAGAATAATACAGGCTACAATTGACGATCAATGTGGGCGAAGGTCCGTCTGCGACGCAGGAGGTTGCGGGTTCGATTCCCGCCTCGGAACAATTGTGTGTACGATCTGCAGATATTTGTTCCGGGTGTTCTGGTCGTTTTCTATGTATAATAAAAAATATCTATCTATGTAATATATAGTATTATGTATATCAGTTATCTAGTACCCATAACACAAGCTCTGCTTACCATGGGGCTAGATAATGCTGTGTGAATTGTCCAGCATTATTTATTTAATTCATAAAGATATTATCCAAAACCCGCGGGGCGTAGCTAGTTTAAACGTGTTTTCTTTCTTAATTTGAATTGCCATTTTGTAAAACGAATCTTGTGACGTGTGCCGGCTTAGAATATGCACCACCCCAACTCTTCCCGTGAAT
Source organism: Eupithecia dodoneata (assembly GCA_947044415.1). Lineage (NCBI taxonomy): Eukaryota > Metazoa > Arthropoda > Insecta > Lepidoptera > Geometridae > Eupithecia > Eupithecia dodoneata. Next base: position 9,263,497 of record OX345665.1, read on the forward strand.
GACGATATCCATCGAGGGGCGGGCAGCAGCGCCTCCTGCAGAACAATTTACCACCGAACTAAGCTGTTGAGGAAAACAAATTGAAAACGAAACTCGATAGACTACGAGGTGAGGAATGATCATTAGCCATAGGAAACCTGAAACGCGTCGGCAGAGTGTTTTAATATTATTGCTTAAACTGTGAAGAAATTGACGCAATCAGACGCGACCCATTAATTTAGTACTGAATATACACTATCATTTGGGTGTAGAATTTGCTAAAATAAAAAGTTTACATGATGCTTACTTTTACATATAATTAATTTATTATAGTGAATATGCTCATCTACATTAACCTTTAGGACCTAGGTCATACAATTGCATTTAATTTGGATGTGTTTCAGTTCATTTTCACAAAGATCTAGATTTTAACTATAATCTTATTATTTTTCATATCTTTACATAATACTCAGCCATTGCTACAATGATTTTATACTTCGTTACAAGTGGCTCACAAAATAATTCACTTCAAAGTTCTACTATTCAGACACTATTTGACAGTTACATTTTATTTACAACCTGAATATTCCGTTCATCGAAGTTGTATTTATAAAGCTACGGGACGAGACTGTTTTTTTTAATCAGCTGCTTGTTTTTCCTCTGTGTTTCAATCATTTTGCGGCGCAGACCGAGAATTAGGCTTACCTTTTGCAGTATGTCCGTCTTTTTGGACACAGCCTCCTGCCATAGTAAATTTATTTTGTCATTGTCTTTAGGATGCACGCGTGAAAAGTGTTTTTTTCCTATTTTCTAGGTTGATCAAGTTTTTTGGAAAGCACATTAGAAGTTTTACGCACATTGTAAGCCATTTGCTATGAAATCTTTGAATCTTTGTATTTTTAGACTCTATCGACATAATGTTCATTTTAGTAATAAATCTTACAATGTCAATAGAATCCAAAACGATCGTGATTTTTCTAGTTTGTTTTTTTTGGGTGGTTCGGTTTTAGTTTTTGTTTGTTAGATTGATGGTCGAAGGTCGCGCGAGAATGTTTTTTTTATTTTCTAGCGCGATCAGTGATCATCATCCTAAAAACAGATTTACCCCAGAAAATACTAGCCTACAAAAGATGACAGTTAAAATACACGTTATTTGTTAGGTATTTATAAGACCCGTGCCTTATCCGTACCGTAATGTACTAAAATATCTTACGTGGATGTGCTCAGTAGGCGAGAAACGGTATCCATTGTGCGCTTGCGCTGGTTAGTAATGAGAAATGTGTCAGCTCCTGCCGTTAATACTGCGAGGACTTAATGTTGCTCTTTGTTGCCTCGGATATACTGTTGTAGGTACTGCGCCCAACTGTCTGGATGGTTTCCATCCACTTATTTTACGATATTACTTGATTGAGATCATTCGTTTATGAATATTTTGGTGAATTGTTCCCACCTTGTAGCAACGCAAAGTTGATACTTAACTTAGAAAGAAATGCTTTTTTTTTTGACTCGATAAAATTTGCATAAAATGTTTTATTTTAAGAAACAACAAAGAATGAGTTCGATATTGGCAAGCATAGGATTTTGATACAGGTAATTAAATTCAGTTGAACCCTGGGCGGTCTCTAAGCGGTGCTGTCCGAACGCCAAATTTTTGCTAATCTTATTGAATTAAAACTGGCAACACAGACAAGATATACAGCCTCCGTGTCAGCAAAGAACAAAAGAAAAAATATTTGAAAAAAGAACGGCTCGCCAAATCGCGATCCTCTGTTATGACGTCATAATTAAGGGCCTCAACACACGAGAGTATAAAATGAGTCAAGTTGCGGGATCGTGAGAAAAATGAAGGTAAAAAGTAAAAGTGCTTTCTTTGTACAGAATCGGTGCTCAATTATTCGGTGCCTTATTTTTGGGCGTGATTCATTTGGTGAGAGGCGAGTTTGAGTAAGGAATTTTCGATTAGCGTGAATGATGCAACGTGCTGTATGTAACGGGATGACAAACGCGTTCAGTTTACCGACCCTTTTACTTTTATGGTTTGCCTTATTTGTTTTAGAAATGTTTGAATTTTTTTGAAGCGTTAATCTAAATATTTTTATAATAATTATTATTATACGATAAAAGATTATATAAGTACTAAATAAGCAAAAAATCCAGCATTTCATTGATTCAAATCTTTTACATAAATCCTGCCGATTTGCATCAATAAGCGAATCGCTGAGTCGCATCCATGCGTCACTTTTTAATTGTCCCGAAAAAGGAGCGTTACCGTATTCGAAATTTGAATTTTGAATAAAGAACGCACATAATTAACGGTAAAATCTAACGGGTCGGAGGGCAGGACTGGGAGATTAAGGACTGATGTAAAACTTTTTACTGATCCTTTTTGGGGCTCCTCATAAATCTTTAAGAACAAGAATATATATAAAAGGCTTTCATCGCTGCACGCTGATTTATAAAAAAAAAAACGTCTTAAACAGTACATCTGATTCATATTTAGTAATCTCTAAAACAAAATCTGTTACAGTAAAAATTCGAAAACACGTACTTCTACAAAAGGCTGGCGAAAAGATTAGGTTCAATGATTTTTTATAATAAATACTCGTATTTTTATTTAAAACTCAACCACCCGACACATTAGGCCCACATTAGCAACAACATCTCAGATTACAGCTACTTCAGAGCACCAATGTGACACAAATAGCTAATAATGACAAGTGCGGAACCCTTGTCGATGAGTGAACGACTCGCGTGGGTGGACATGACAAGACAGAGAAGTTGGATAGAAAGGAGACGACAAATTATTAAGGCCCTTTTACTAAAAAGATTCCTAGTTGTTTTTTTGTTAAAGTTAAATACTATTATATATATTATTATTAATATCACCATTTTAATACTCAATAGCTTATTTACTAAGGTATCTCAATCATCGTTGTTATTATTATTTACTGAATTCTGTCCGCGGTTTCGTAGACGCTGTTTCTATGGAAACTCTTTGAGGTTGTTTCTATCCCATGGTAACTGAATTATGGCATAAAAAGTAGCATATGTTTTATTCCAGACCTAGAACTACTTGTATCCAAAATTTCAGATTCCTTCATTAGGTTAAGCGTGAAGAGGTTAACAAACATCCAAACATTCGTATTTATAATATTATACGCATTGTGATGTGATAGGTAGGTAGGATGGGTAGTACCATAAATATATTAGCAGAACGAAAACAAACTTTCAATTTTCCTTTCAAAACCTTCCTTATACAAAATACTTACAGCAATTACTTACAAATAAAACCTAAATGCTTTGAATAAAGATTATAATCATCAAATTATATGTTTTAATTAACTTTCACTGCTTTACCTAGTTAGTTAATAAGCTGATGTCATTGCTAAGGCTGAAGTCTTGTTTTCTTGGTAGTTTATTTTACTCCGGAAATCCTAGTTTGCGGTTAGGAATAACCTTTAAATATTTGCGTATTGGGTACTTACTTAGGTATTTTTGTACGACGTAGTTATGAGTGGTTTATTAAGCGATATGTAAGTATCTAGAAAAGGTCGTATCGAGTCAATCGTATGACTGAATTGACAATGACAAACCTAAGATAGAAAAATTGGCTTAAGCCAGTACCCTGAGGCACACTAGTGCCGCCACCATTTTATCTTATTATGACGTTGAACAAACAAAATAATATCAAAAATTTGATAGGATGTGTTCCCTTTATGTCGAGTTCCGTTACGTCGTCGAGCCGAAAACCTCTCGCTTCTATTACCCCTATGTCGAGTCTACGATTTCAGACCCGCTTCTATTCCCTTAACATCGAGTTTTATTGCCCCGCTTCTATTACCTATATAGGGTATTTTATGACACCTATCAGGTTTTTTTTACCTTGAGCTTGCCTTAACTTTTTTGCCTTAAGCTTTCAAACAAAAACTCACTACAAAAGCTGGCAACTTGTTTGGATTCTTAATTACCCGCAGCATGACCAAAGCTTAACTATGTTACCAATTAATGTAAATGCTCAGCAGAATTCTAAATGTATATATATATATTTAGTACGATTATTTTATAGCCGTAATCAAAATGCAAAAGGCATTGCAAAAGTAAAAGCGGTAGCTTAGATCAGAACAAGATAGAGAAAGAACAAGTTGGAGATTGAACTAAATTTTCATGTCCTACTTTTTTATATGCGTTTTCCCACCTTGCTTATTTGTTCCGCGTATTTTGGGTACCTATAGGTATATTAAAAAATATTTAAGTTCCTAATATACGGTATTGTACTCAATACTCTACATTAGGTACTTAAATATTTTACTGATATACTTATCAGTTATCTAGACAAGAACATCAGCCGTGTAGTGCCGGCTTAGAATTTGCACCACCCCAACTCTTCCCGCGGGTGTCGTAGGAGGCGACTAAGGGATATCCACTTGGGCGGGCAGCAGCGCCTCCTGCAGAACAATTCAACCACCAAACTGCGATGGGGATTATGGGCATTATGGTTATAATATACGAGTATACTTTAATACTAAGCAAAATAATAAATAGTATATAATACCCGTAACCCCCATCGCAGTTCATACTTAGACGGAATCTTCTACTCTTCTTCTGGCTTCCTTTAGTTGGATCTTACGATATCCAGGCTGAGTTGGTGGGGTCGATTCTTACGCCGTAACGGTAACGGCGGTGTATGTTAGCTCTGCAGTGAGACAATTCAGGATTTTATTAATATAAATAAATTAATAATGTTGGACTATCCACACATCAATATGCAGCCGCAAGCTAAGCAGATTTTGTGTTAGGGGTACTAGATTAAATAAATAAAGCAAGAGCACAAAAAAAATAAGGAGATTCTACGTATTAAGGTAATTGAAGTCAGATTTAAAAAATTAAAAACAATTAAATTCTCCTCACACCACTCCATAGTGGAGACGCGCCCTAAATCAGGATACGTTTTTTAAAACACAAAACAGTCATAAGGCAGCTTTGTCAGCTAAACGACAGATTTAATAAATTTAATTTGGATTGGTAACATTGTCACCATTACGAAAACAAAATGGTTTCTGTACACACTTTAGGATTTTAAATGTGATGCTGTTATCTTATAAAACTGATTGCCCCGATTAGCCGATTAAGGTTTTGACCAGTTTTTTTTTTCGAGACTTATCTTAATTAATGTAGTGTTCAAAGCCCAATATCATCCCACACGCGAAATACAAAAGTACGTAGTGAGGACTTCGAAGGCGCAGTGGGGTAAGTTGCGGTTTCGATTTCCGCCTCAGCACAAATGTTAGTATGATTTGCAGATATTTGTTCCGGTTTACGTACTTAGTATAATAGATATCAGATATAATAGTATACTGACATTATTTCATTGTATTTTCCTTGTATATTATTTAATTTTGTACAATAATTTTAGTATAGTTTGACAATGCCCTGATAGAGCAGATTACTTTGACATTTTATCTAATTTATTATTCCATTTAACTTATACCATTATTTATTATCTGTTTTATTGTGACAAATTATTAGAAATGATTTTTTTTTTTAAGAATGCATGTCTGTCTGCTTTTCTTTGCACAATGTCCTATGGTGTTTCCTTTGTCAAAAGTTGGTGTGCTTGTTATAATAAAAATGTAATTTATCTTTTAAAATAGTATTTAACGACATCAAGTGTAACATGTGTACCTATGGTGGAAATAAATAAATAAATATAATAGAACGATCTATATAATATATTAAGAATATCAGTTATCTAGTACCCAGAAAACAAGCTTTGCCTAGTTTGAGGTAAGATAATGATATGTTTAGATTATTAAATTATCCATACATACCTTCGCGTCGCTTTGCTTTAGTGGATAGTCCCTAGTGATGATGACTGTGTCTAGGGACCCCATCACAAAGAACTTATCTCGATAAGAGTCAAAGCTTAAATCAGATTTCAACAATATAAATTTTGCCTTTGACACACATCGACCTGACCATAAATATCGATCTTTTTGTTTCCTACAAACATTTTTGTGTTGTGAATACTTCCCAAATATTTTTGGAGGGATCCAGTGTATGGTAATTGCAGCTGGTTTAATACAATTGCCGAAATATTAGCCAGGTTCGAGCAAGATCACCACGGAAATTAATAAAATAAATAAATAATGTTGGAAAATCCACATAGCATTATCTAGCCCTAAGCTTAGCAGAGCTTTTGTTTTGGATACTAGATAACTGATATACATAATGCAATAAATTACGTAGATATATATTTTTTATTCTACATAGAAAATACCCAGAACACCCGAAACAAATATTTGTCCCAAGGAGGAAATCAAACCCCACCTCCTGAGTCGCAAGCGGACCTTCGCCCACCGTGCCACAGAGGTCGTCAAATGTAGACATGTCAATGACCGAGCCATTTCCTTGTCAGCTGTGTCAGTATAAATAAAGCAGTGAGGTAGTAAATGTCAATAATATGCAAAATAATGGATGTTAATCTCGAAAACTGATGTGATTTGCGAGCCAATGCTTCAAAGATTAGCCGACGGGAATGCTACTTTTTATTAGTAACATACACATTCTCAGGTTAAATATTTTGACTGGCTATTAAGTGTGAGTCTGTTATGTGACCAGTGACGTAGTGGTACTACAGGCGGTACCCCGACGGACACTAGCACCGCCAACTTTTTAATATTATTACTTCGAACAAAGGAAATTCAAAAAATTTCATTGGGCAGTTTGTCATACCTATTATAAACTTTTTTAAAAAGCTCCTGTGATAGATTTATTGTGTATAGTTTAGGAAAAGACACGAAGATAGTTTGGAGGCCACCAAGGGCAACTTCATATCTCTGCGTCGTTTTACCGCCTTCGAATCGCCATTTTTGATATAATTTTATCCTGTCCTACTAATACTATAATTAGTCGAAATAGTGTGCCGTTGTGAATGTGTTTGTTCAAAGAAAAAGCCAAAAGTACGGAATGGGCTAGAGTACTACCGTAGGGCTAAAACTTTACACACATAATCATCTAGATCTAGAATAAGATCTGGGATACCATAAACATACTTTTTATTACAAAAATCTCGTACGAAGCCGTGGAAGGCATAAGGTATCGTAGATAGCAAATATATGAATGTTATATAGGTACCTACCTATAGATAGATATATGAATAATAGATACATATATTTGCTCTAGCGATCCAAGTTTGCACAATACAAAAACAAAGGCAAATAAAGCCTGCATCAGATACATTGAAAGTATTCAGAAGTTCAGTTGCATAACTTCATTCATAGGCGTCATAGGTGTGCCCGTCTGGGATGTAAGTAATAAAATTTCACAACCGAAATTACTGCCGTCAATGACAAAAGAATCATCGCCAATGAGATGGAAATGTTCATTCGAGGCGTCGAAACACCTACATACACTGGCTACGGGCAGAGGGTAGGGTGTGCAGTATTGCAACTACACTGACCAATAAATCTTTACTTAGTATAAAATGAAGTCGCTTCCGTTGCCTGTTCGCTTAGATCTTTTAAACTACTCAACGGATTTTAATGCAGTTTCAGCAATAGATATTATAGTGATTCAAGAGGCAGGTTTATAAACTATTTGATACATACCTATATTTGCACGCGGGTGCAGCTAGTAAAATATAATATAACATATCCCAAACCGCATCATCTAGCTAGTCTAACCCCAAGCGAAGTAGAGGTTGTGTTATGGGTACTACATAACTGAACTACTTAATACAATAAATTAAATTGATAGATATTTTGTTATTATACAAAGAAAATCTCAAAACAACACCCGGAACAAATATTTGCAGATGTACAAACATTTGCTCCAAGGCGGGAATCGAACGTGCAACCTCCTCAGTCTTCATGAGCGTATTCGCGAGATGTGTAGGACGCCCTCTGGCCAGGTTGGTTGACGACCTGCGAAAGACTGCAGGCAGATGCTCCATGCGTCGAGCTGAAGACAGGGCGCTATGGCGTTCATCCCCTGATGAGCGCCAGTTGTGGACTAACATAGGCTGATGATGATGATCAGGTATAATATTAAAAGTGCCCTGTTACGCAGGCGAGATGAGCCTACTCAAAGATATTTATTTATTCTCAAAATAATTTAAAAATTCTTAAGTTCTCAGAACTTAAAAATTTTACTTAGTCTTAGTTTTACTTTGTTTTATTACTGAATATCTATCTACTTTGTCAATCTAGAGGGTGCGTGTGCTTCAAATGAGAGACAACGTTGTAATTAGGGCGATTACAGGTGAGAGCTGAACATCCTGCAGGATGCTGTGGGCGAAGTCTTGCTCTACCCTTAGATAATAATGTAGATCCGATTTACTGAGGCAGATATTATTGTGAAAAACATTGTGAAAAATTATCTGTTAGAATCGTATCACGTCACAGGATGTTTGAAATAATAGTTATCTTTAGACTTATATTTACTTTGTTTGGTGTTGTGTCTAATAAATCATTTTCTTTCTATTTTCTTTTTTACTATAGTTTTTGACGGAATGAGAGGTTGACATTTCCTGCATTTTGATGTACTGCGTAATATATACTTTTTGCCGCAGATTTTTTTTTAAAGTGGACTCTTATCTGCATAACGCTCTCTCGAGGCAACGTGTTAGCTAAAAGGTAATAGAACGTCTAGAAAAGAAAAAAAACACAAACATCAACAAAGTGCCTACTTAGTAGTACCTTTAATAGAACCAATTGGAAGACTGGTTTTCCGGTGGTTGGTAGGTACCGAATTTATGAATTCAGATTTTGTTTCTTTTCATTTATTGAATCAAAAGTCGCGCGTGAGATTTCCTTCGTAAACGTTCATAAATCCGCCATCGCTCTTCACTCCCACTGTCCACCGGAAACACAGCGGTAAAGTGAAAAAAAACGTTAAAAATGGCTTGAAAACCTTATTGTCGTATCTTCAAATTCTGTTCTGCAATTTTAAATATAAATTGCAGAACAGAATTTGAAGATACGTACGTATAATTTACTAGCAAATTGTCATTCAGTCATTGTATGAATCGAAGAATTAATCAGTGCTTTATATATTTTTTGACTTGAAATCTATTAAAACTGCGTTTTAGAATGGGACCCAAATTTTAAGTGAAATGGTGAAACTTAGTAAACAAACTACTTGCAATTATTTCAACTTTCGCCGTAACACTTCTAGCACGTGGGTGTTCAAATATGTATCATACAACGACCTTCAAAATAGAAGTAGGCTGATAGGTCGATGACCGAATTCGGACCGTCCAATTGTTGTAATAGAAAGTGAAGAATTAATCACTACTATTTGCAATGCTCTCTAAGGATACATTTTTAAAAGCTGCCGCGATCCTCTTTTGTTTTTCATGTACTGGAGACCTGGATTTGTGACGTCAGCGTGGATAGGTGAGATAATAATCACGAACAGCAAAATCAAGAAAGCAGGGTGTACTGAGTTTAAATTTACAAAAGGTACCTAGGACTTACTTTTTAAAAATAGGTTTTTTTTTTTTTTAATTTATTTACCAACTTAAAGATATTATTACATAAAAAAGCTTAAAAATAACACGAAGGAAACCACAAAGGTTTGTATAGATGTGTTATTAGCTGAGAGTCAGCTGAATAAAATCTCATGAGTTTGACATTAAAGTTATTCAATTTCAGGCAATAAGATTATAAATTGGAATTAGGTAAGTAAATTAATCAGTAACTGAATCAAACCCCCTGATAATGATGAAGGTTCGATAAGAAGTGCGATCTAAGTTTATATTTTATATTATTAGGTGTTATATTGTCGAGTAGTTCCATTGGAAGGAAGGTACCTACTTTTTTACGACAGAGCTGATGAAGAGTACCATAACGCAAATAATGATCTTTGTTTTTCAATATTTTGGCACACAGAATAACAATATACATAATGTACAATCAACATGGCAAATCGTTTGCAAAATTCAGAACAGTCAGGTCTTTTACCAGCTAATTTCAGCATACCACCATGAATCAGCTACAGCCTGCGAATTGCCATGTGTTCCCATTTTTTGCGACAACAATAATTTGCAATGTAAGCGCAAATCGAGATGAGACCGTCGATTAGAATCAATTATTTCCCCATTTACAGTCGGTTTATTACGAGTGATGTCAGCCATTTTGATCGTGATCGCTTTTTGTTGGAATTCCAGAGGAATATGGGTTTATGCAAGAGAGATTGTGGGCATCGGCAGACGATGATTCCCTTTTGAAATAGTAATCAATCTTTACAGTAGGACCTATGACGCATACGATATAAATAGCTGAGATATCCTACATAGGTAATGTAATATTTGCGATTGATCAGCAAAATACCTTTATGACAGTGCCCTATTCATAGCCCATAGGGATAGGTGCAGATTTGTGAAACGCTACCAAAAAGCCTTATTTCTGAAAATCGCAATAATATTCTGACTGGTTTAATACGTAGCTCGTATATTGAAAACTATGTAGGTTCATTATTAAATAAATAATGTTGTACAATTCACACAGTATCACCTCGTTTGTCCAAAGCAGAGCTTGTGGGGTATGTATGTGTACTAGGTGACTGATATACGTAATACAATACATGAGATAGATAGATATTTTTATTACAGATAGAAAACAACCAGAATACTCGAAAAAAATATCTGCAGATCGTACAAACATTTGCCCTGAGGCGGGAATCAAACCCGCAACCTCCAGCGTCGCAGACGGACCTTCGCCCACCGCACCACTAAGATCGTCAATATTATATTGATTATCCCGACTTTCTTATAACTTTACTTTTAGGAACTATCTACATACTAAAACGTTCTGATGAAGACTCACGGAACAAAAACAATGTATTTAAATAGTGAAATTGATTGGATAACAAAATACCAAGGCAAGTTTTATTGCTTTGCTAATAGATGATACAATAACGAGCATGAATTCCAATGTTAGAGATGGATGGAGGAATCAGAAGAATCTGTTTGCTACCAGTAACTTGCGTTTAAGCAATATTCGTGGTTTATCGTTTGTGTTCGTTCAGGAATTTTAATTTGTATTAATTTGATATCATTGAAATAACTGAGATACTGTATTCTATGAGAAATAAAACAGCTACGCTTTTATTTGTTTGCAAGAAATTATTTTAATGACATCTGTGGCGCAGCAGGAGAAGGTCCACCCTTGCGAGTTCAACTTTCGCCCCTTGACAAATATTCCAGTGTTGAGGTGATCTATGTTTTCTATGCATTTATGGTTATTTCTGTTACAACATTGTCCCACTACAGGGCAAAGACTTTTTTCGATGTCATCATCGAGAGACAGAAATCCGAACCATGAGAACCAGTCTGGGCAAAGATCATCTAATTCATCCCACCAACACTATCGTGGTTAGCCACGCAAACTCCTGACTTAAATATGTAGCGAGTGTCCTATTCCATCAAAAAAAGAAACGATGAGTTCGGTACTTTAACGTGGGAGGCATCATTCCTATGGTAACGTTAATTAAAGCTACCTCCCCAACTCTCATACCTAAGCTCGTTTCGAATCCCGAGATATTTCTTTTTGTCAAGGTATGCACATTGCCACACGATTTTCTCACAAAAAAGAATAATATTTGCTAAAAAGACAATAAGTTTGTGTTATACGCAATAGGACCGTGTCGGGGCCGACGCGTATAAATTAGGTGCGCGGCTACAAAACGCGCTGTATCGCTCCTGACATCTAAAGGAGGTTTTATAAGATACGATTTGTGACTGTGTCACAAGTTTAACGAATCGTATCGGTAGGAACATGAAATGCAGGGAGTTTTGTTGTATATTTTGTATAGACCGACTTCGAAGAACAAGAATATTAAATGCTACCTAAGTAAGTACTTAAGGTATGTAATATTTTTGCGCCATAATATGTGGTTCGAGTAGCGGTCCCTTATTTACGTATAACCAAAGCAAACCCAAAAGTAGGAAGATTTTTGAAACGCATAAAATTATTAACTACTTACTCAATTTAATAAAAGTGAGTCAATGAATTTAGCGTGTATACGAGTAGTGCCTATGAAAAGTTATAAAATAAATATGCCGTATTAAGATTGACAAATCAAGGTTATAACTAAAAACAAAGTGCCTTAAAAGTCGTGACGTATATAACGCCTCAAATTCACAGACGCCGCCGCGGCACCCGCTAGGCGCCGCTCCGTAACCTAACGTCCTCTTTTTGGACCTCTTGGCGGTCCTTTTGGGCCTTTTTCAGTCTTTTGGGGGTCCAGAGAACTCCTTTTTTAATGAATCTGTGTTAACCTTCATGTGGAACATGTAACAGGGTGCCGATTTGAGATAAACGCCTCTGTTTGAGAGACTTGTAGAGCTGGGCTATGGATGTGAAACTCTGGTGCATAAATAATACTGGACAATCCACACAGCATCATCAAGCCCCAACAGCTAAGCTTTTATTGGGTATTAGATGACTGATATACTTAAGGCAATAGATTACATAGATTGATTTTTTATTATACATATACAATGTGTATTGTCGAACCTTGATCAAACGAGATGTGCAAATACACGACATATATTTATCGATAAAAAACAAAAAATAAAAAATTATATGTTACCTATCTCAAAAATAAAGCCGATTTAATAAATTTTTTAATGAAAACTAATTCATCTGGTATTTTCTTCGTTTCTTTTTGAATAAACGGTGTATTTTATTCAAAATAGTCTCATTTGAAAGCTAGATAGTCTACCTAGCTAAGAAAATAAGAAAAAAAATACGATTTCGTACATAAGCCTAGTAAAATCAATATTATTTTAGAAATTTGCAAAAAAAAAAACAAATTTTATTTTATTTTTGATCTGTAACTTTAAAACTGGGTTATTGAGGTGTACTTTTTTGCATGTTGTATTAAACTTCATAATTTAATCTACAAATCCTCCAAAAAATATAGGTCTAACAAATATCTGCAGCTCGTACACACAGTTATCCCGAGGCGGGAATCGAACATCGAGATTGTCAATACCGTAGGTCGTAGTCATAAAAGCAAAATTTATGTCCATAAATATACAGAAATAAAACATGGATGTTTTATTTCTAGAGTAAACTTTGAACCATAATTTACTTGTAAATAAAAAAGCTTTCTCAAACTGCATTATGCCCATAATCGTATTATTTAAACGGAGAGACAGAAAGGGAGAGTTTAAACCAGTTTTTCTGTGTCTAAGATGATTTTGTTTTAAGCTTTAGTTTCAGTTCCATGCAGACATTAAATTAATTTACCCATGGATTTTGTTTTAAAAAGTTAAATAATAGAAATGACAAGACAGGATGTTACCGCGGTTTTTAGCTCTGAATCCTTGATAGCCATCGAAGACGTGATTCTACGGGTGTTTCGGTGTTGGTTTTCAAAAATAAGAACCGATTTAATTAGTGGAGAATTTGGGTACCTATTGGTTTTATTTTAGGTCTGGTTTCATTCATTCAGCTTTTGCTTAAAACATAAATTTCGTGGTCTGATCGACAAGATTATCTTTGTGAATGAATGTTTATGGTAAAAATAGGGTTTTTTTATTCAGGTATTTCATTGTGTGTAACTTATAAAACATAAACGCGTTGTTTTTTTAGCTTATGTATAGTAATTAATGTTATGGACAGAGGTACTGAACCTGGCTCTGCTTGTTAAAGCGGCAATCATATAATTCACCCTTGTAGCGCCATCTGTGCGGGTTGTGGTGAACTTTTGTCAAACTTTCAATACATCTAGAGAAACGATGAAAAGCTTGTTTGTTACTATTTTTCACAGTTAATTATCCATAGAGTATTCAATATCTCTATAGTAAAAAACTTGCTGTTTTAATTTAGTAATACGTAGGATTTACGAAGGCAGAAGTAAGCTATCGATTTATTCTATTAGTTCCACTACTCACTAACAGATAGCGCTAGGCGTCTCTTGGTTGAAATAATCTTTTTTAATAAAGCTCAAACATTAATCTATGTAGATTTTTAAATAGATTTTTAATAGCTTAAAGTTATTAGACGTTCGGTGTTTTATGGTCACTAAATATTTGATTAATGGTCCTACAAATACATACCACAAAACCGCAACAACATAAAAGTTTAGCCTAACCTGATTATGATTTTCTCTTTTTCTTAACGAGATCCTTAGGTTTTCGGCACCTTTTATCTCCGCCTATATCATAAACCACTCGTTAGCAGATGATTATTTATGGTTATAATCGAAAACAGCGCCACCGGAAACGGGCGGATTTCAGAGTTTTGCTTTTCCCAGTTTCAGTGGTGGTCTTCTGAGAACGTGGTGATTCATAAATTGTACGGTCGATGGGAAACTTTTTAGTTCAATTTGGATTAAATGTAAGTAACCCTTACATTAATACATCCGATTTAATATATTATTTAAAGATTGACAGCTATAGTTATTTGCGAGACACATGATAGGGTATATAAATAATGTTCTCATGTCTCACTAATCTAGCAATGCAATTTAATTCTCATTAAGGATATAATTTTAGTTTTTTTTTATTATATCGTAAGTTACACTATGTTATGTATTTAGTTTTCCCAAAATTATAAAAGAAACTAAAATATATAAAAATACTTAAATTCATTCAGCCATTACACAATTTTATTTTAAATAGATAGTTAAAACTGTAGCTCCTCAATAAATAAGTTAAAATATTAAACGGTTATTTAAGGGTTACAGCTTACAACAGAGTAATATAGAAAAAAAAAGAAAATAATTTGCGAAGATCAGCAGCCTACTGTTAACAGTGGGCAATACAAATTTTAAAGAATAATCGATGAGGTGGTCCATACCGCATTCCAGACACTTTCTATTATTATCGAAGGCTCAAATGGACCATAAGAAACTGGGGTGGCGGTGGGTCCCTAATAAGCTGCTATCTAATCGTTCTAATTAGTGATTAGAACAAAAACAACCTATGGAACCCACCGCCATCGCTCATTAAGATTGCACCTTAGAAAACACCGAAAGGATTAAACGTGTCAACTAAAACACCCTTAAATATAGGTACAATCGCCTTAAATCCCACCGGTGGTGGTGGTGGTTGGGCTATGTTCGTTAGTAGTACCATATAAATTAAGAGGTGGCCGGGTTGTAACAGAGGTGGCCATTTTCTCAGAACATTGGCGGTTGGCCTCTGTGACTCACTAATTGGGAACACCTATTTAGATTTAACGGATATGCGCACGCCTGCGGTTTTGGTCGTGCTTAAAATCACTAATAACATCTCGTTAACAATGTTCGTGTTTAATTTGCTGACCGCAATTTGGTGTCGAGAGGTTGGTAAAAACATTTTATAAAAAAGCAATTAGATATAGGATGTTATGCATCGTCTAAAAATGGAACATAAAAACACATGTAGTAGAACACCATAGTGTGGTACCCCATTGCTCCCTAAGATTCACTCCCCCCTCAAAAATATTTGATATGGGTATCCTTTTCATTAACCTGGGGGTGAGGATTTCGAATTTGATGACGCCAAAGCACGTCGGTGGCCTGTATACCTAATTATTTAGGTGTAAAACAAAAATAATTACGATGTTTCCTAAATCATTTAAGAATCCGAATGTTAAAAACACTTGTAAAGATTATAAATACGGCAAACTTTAAGAAGTAACAGTTTTCACTTCTCACGCCCCCGACCACAAAAATGTCCTTTGCAAGGTGTTACCTCATTCATTGAGCAGCTACAGTTTTATTCAAAGTACCGACAAGACTCGTTGGGACCAAAGAGGTCCTAATCTGAGATAAGGTTCTAACAAATAGGTGCTAACGTTGCTCACCAACTCCGCTAGCACAAGATCGCTTGAGATAGCAACCTCGAAACTCACCGACTGGCATAGTATAATGAGATTACAGTATGTTAACTACGGGTTTGATTATTGTAAAAAGAAATGAAAAGCCTATTTCGATTTAAATATTATTTATTTTACTCAAAGAACATACATTTTTGCTCGCTAATTTGATAAAAACAAAAGTTGTAGGTACTTAGTACCTACTTTTATTACATGTCCTTAAGTATCTACTTATAATTTTATTTTAGTATGTGTTATATATTGTAGTGTGCTATTTGTTGAACAAAATGTCTAGATCAATATTTAGGAATGTAATTTTAAAGTAACAAATAATTATTAACTAATGTATAAACACGTGCTAACACAAATATGTGTGCTAGATACGCACTAGAGTTTGAAGTAGGTATTTTAGCAGATTAATGTATAGATAAGGGGATGGAACGATAACACAAGCACTGCTTAGCTTGGGGCTAGATGATGCTGCGTAGGTTGTCCAGCATTATTTTATATATCAGTTGAGCTACTTATACTGCAACAGTCCGCAGTTAGCTGAATTGTTTCAATTGTAAATACTAGTTCTAAAGAACTAATAATAATTAGTTTCTATTATTTAATACTATATATAAATAAAGTATAAAGTAAGTTTACTTTATAAAGTATCCACTCGTAGACTTATGTACTTCCTCTTTGATGATGCATGAAGTTGCACTACTGTTTCTTACAATTTGCTCAGTTTGCAAAACTTACGACATTGTTTTACAGATAACATCTGTAGCTAAACACTCAATGCTCGTAACTGTACCTGCGGCCTATCCCTCAATTTGTACTTGAGCCTGGATGACCAAACAAAAAAGAATTCGTTTGATTCTCTACCAAAAACGTAGAAATGTAGAGATCAAAATCGTATGGCAGACGATATCTTCCAGATTTTATTGGATGAAATAGAAACTGAGCATTATTGAGTTAAGAATAGTGGTTATTTTTGAAAAACAGAAGATGTGTCCCGTATTGGATGGATAGAGAGATAATATTTTCACTTAACACAATGAAAGTAATCCGTTAAAGTAGCCGACAGCATAATCATTTCTACAATTGTTAACCAAACAAAAACTCGGCTCTTTTATTCTATAACAAAGGGTGAAATAAATTAAATAAATAAATGGTGGTTGTGTAAATAACATCACTGGGTAGTGTTTGCATTGACGCTCCTGAATTATAAGTTGAAAGCATGTTGAAAGCGTTCAGTGATGCAAGTTAACAGGCTATGTGGTATCCTGAATGAAAGGGCTTACGATGGATTTAGTGAAAAATAACTGTAATTTCTTTTAAACTCTCTGACCTACTTTTATAAACAAGCTTGTAGGTATTTCTTAACTTCATAAGATCCTGAAAAATGTTGTTTAATTGGTGTGGTGCGGTATGTTTGACGTTTATAGTAAAAACATGTGGAAAACTATGATAAAAATGTCACTTTTGTTGAACAAAGCTTGTTATAGAAATTAAAATAACTTCATATTTGTGCATCGTTCGAAATTAATTGGAATCTGTTTTTTTTTTTTTTGCTATACCTAGCAAAAAAAAAAAATTTTTATATGGTATAAATTTTTTACCGATTACGATTTCTTTTAACTCAATGATCCTGGTGAAATAATAAAAAGAAAGATTGCCTGGCGGTCAATGTTTGTCTTAAATTTTAGATTATTTATTTATTTTAAAATAGGTTACATAACTTTGTTAAAAGTGCCAGTTACATAATTTAGAACTAGCAAACTCCTAATCTGAGTTCTATCCTTTGTTCATAGTTCAATGGCTTCCTACATTCTTATGACCTTTTTTTTTGACCAACTCAGACAGCTATTTAGGTTAGACGACTACTCTTTGTCTAAACTAGTTATGCAAAAACCGACGACCACCAGAAAAGATTGTATCTACAAAATTGTAACCATACAAAATTAGAATTGGGTCGTAAATTTTAAATTAATTTAGTCATTGCAAACGAGGCCGCCTCTATTTTGTATCGGGCAAAAAGTTAGTAACTAATGTCTCAATTTCGAGAAGACCTACACGGGTTTGTAGGCAAACACACCGCCCAGAACTGCACTTCACGAAACGCAATAAATTAATTACGTGACAACGAAACTGTGAGAAGTTTGCGCTGTGGGCGAGAAACGAGCGAGAACACAGAGTAGCCCCCTGCTGTTAGACCTCACCGATCGGTTGAAGGTACGCTCCTGTCGCTTTTGTCTCCACATCCTTCTCTATCTCTCCTATTAACTTAGAGCAGGAGGAACGTATGCCGGCGAAGCCTTTGCGCCTTGGACATCATTTTTCACGTCTCATTCAATAACTCGATGCGTATGGAGATAGTGATCGTTTTGAAATATTTCGATGGGAGCGTCACATTCCCAAGGATATGGTGTTACTTTGCGTGCGGAATGTTGGCGGCATTGTTCAGGGATTCGAACGGCCCAGGCTTGGGAAAAGGGAATCTTTGAAATAAACCTGTGAAACACTTATATCTGTACAAAATCACAGTCGTCTGGTATTTACTAACATCGGAACATCACAAAGTGGAAAAAGCAATAATCCAAAAGACCTGTCAGAATAAAATATATTTCCATAAAAATATCACGAGGCATCTCGACAAAACACCTTAAAATTAAATCTAGAGTTATGCCCTCGCTGATATGGACGTGCGCGGCGTACTAACGTAATTTCATACTTTAGTGCCAATAAAACCGGGTGTGGTTGAGTTATACCCTCATAAATAAGAATGTTTATATGATAGATCGAATAATTGGGCGTAAAAAATAAATGGACTTGAAGGGAATGCGCCTGTGATTGGCTGGAGACATTGTTGTCCATTCGTTCCACCAATTGTCGGTGCCAAGAGTTTCTTAAAAGGTGTCATGGCAATCCTTATTAATGTTAAGACTTGCTCGAAGCAACAAAATATTCTCAATTAGATCTAAAACGGAACGTTCATGTATTTTTCTCGATACCCACTATATTCTTAATTGAAAGCTACAACACTTTTGGAAGTTGGATTCTGTTCTGCCTTGAGTTTTAATGCTAGGTACGTACTCCTTCTTCTGTATACTTAGTATTACTTAAGGACAGAAGGTACTAATATAACTAAATAACTAAACATGCACAATATGATGCTATATTTATTTCGGAAACTTCGATAATTTGCACTCCCTTCCTTCCTTTCTTCCGTAAATTACTCTCAATTAAGTTCACTAAAGAAATTTATTAACTTTTTTTTTACTAACTTTGATTTTTGACGACCCATGTGGCGCGGTGGGCGAAGGTCCGCCTGCGACGCAGGAGGTTGCGTTGGTTGGGTTCGATTCCCGCCTCGGAACAATTGTGTGTACGATCTGCAGATATTTGTTCCGGGTGTTCTGGTCGTTTTCTATGTATAATCTCTCTGCTTACCTTGGGGCTAGATAATGCTGTGTGAATTGTCCAGCATTATTTATTTATTTATTTTTCACTTGTTAGTTTAATATCTTTACATTCCGTTTTGGCCTTATTGATTGTTACATATAATTTAATTATTTTAATGGAAATTGTTACGCTGTGATTTACCACAATAAATATTCAAGTTTCTTAAACAAACAATATAATTAAACATTATTCGGTCGGTCGGATAAAGACTCAAAAGTATTCGGGTCGAGCTCACCCGATGATTATCGACTTGATAAATGAACCGAGTCAAAGCATCGCGCTCCCAACCCTATTGTCTCAATGAATGCTTTTTTTATTGTCATAATACAGGGTGTAAAAACACAAGTCACAGATATTAACGGACTGTTCAAATTGATATCGAAGAAGGAATTCGGAATTAAGGATCATTTTAGGGATACATAAAAAAGAAAGTAATAGATAATACTAGCCTTTTTTTTTGGGGTGGGCAGTAAATAATGTAGGTACATATTTAAGATTTTTAATAAAATTATTAGCTTATTAGCTTCTAACCACGGTGAGCCCGCGACTTCGGACATAATTTTCCCTGGATAAAATTTAACTTAGATATACATATGTTATTTTTGCCTTTCTTAAATTCACATAATTCTTCCCATCCAAAGGCTGCCTGGAAGAGATCGCTTCTAAGCGATAAGGCCGCCCATTGTACTTGTATCATGTGATGTGTTTTATAATGATCTGTAACTGGTATAAAATAAAGTATTTTGTATTGTATTGTTATTTTAAAAATTGTTAGTTTTTTTTCGACATAAGTGAGAAAAATTCTATTTCTTGACTGTTTTAAGTTCACAGATTGATAGAAAGATTATAAGTATTAATAAACCATAAATTCAATAAAACAAATGCATAAGTAAGTATATTTAATTATGTAAGCAAGAAATAGAATAAGTACTTACAGTTTTTGTTTTGTAAAGTAACTTTATTACACCTTACTAGGAAGAAGACTTTGACAAGTGGCGTTTAGAAATACGATGCGTTTCTGAATACCAGGGGCATAACAGCCACCACTACCACCGACAATATCGATCGGAAATAAATTGATTTTCTAGTCGATTTTATGAGGAGTAGAAATCGATTACAGTTTATACTGGCGACGCCTGATACATATGCTAATATGGTATATTGAGTCAATAATACCACAATTGAAATGGCAATCAAGTCGAGTTAAAAATTGTATAACAGTGATATTTCTAAAATATCACTGTTATGGTCCGCCTGCGACGCAGGAGGTTGCGGGTTCGATTCCCGCCTCGGGACAATTGGGTGTATTGAGTGTATATTTGCAGACATTTATTACGGATGTTCTGGTCGTTATCTATGTGAAAAAAACTACCTATGTTTGTATTGTATGAGGTAAATCAGTCATCTAGTACCCACAACTCTGCTTAGTTTGGATGCTAGATAATGCTGTGTGGATTGCCCAGCATTATTTATTATTATACATGAAAAACAGTATTATATCAGTATCTGAACTTCGTAAAGCTATTAACAGCCACCGAGGACCACTTTGATCCGACATTTTAAAATATTAGAGGTACGTTTTATAACGTGTTTATACGTGACATCTGCAAGAAGCCGGAGCGGCTAATTTTGAACAAAAGAAGTTAAAATGAACATAATCTTTTTATAACATGTATCCGTTACGAATACAAATGTTGAATTGCCGATTATGCTATATTTTAAATTGCCTTTATGTTACCAAATATTTGGACAAGGGTTTTACTGGTAGTAACATGATATTTTCGGGAGATGAGCTTTGTTTTGTGATTTTACGATTATTGGCCTATGAGAGAGGACTGCGAATAAGCTTTTGAGGAAAGTCAAGGTTTTTTATTGGATATACCTATTTGATTGAGTGAGTAATGTTTTTATTCGTGGAACTTTATTGAGTGATAGAAGTTCTAAATGATATCAACGAAATAAGTCATAATGCTTTACGGTGCATATTTAAACAGCATTATTATCTTAACGTGGAGAAAAGGAAGTCGATACCTATTAGAGTTTAAAAAAGAATCCAAACTACTAATCGAGATTTATAAGGAAACTATTTTTCAATAATACCATTTACTCTGTATTCAAAGACTGGTGTTTTTTTTCTCCTGGTGATGTATATATTAATGGGGCATAGGCCTAGAAAATGTCACTAAGATTGATATAGAAGACCAGCTAAGTATTTTGATACCGAAGTTATCAAAATCGCTTCAGCCAACTAAATAGAAACACTCGAAACGTTCACCCACGCCTCGCCCGATACTAAAAACTGAATGCTGTGTGAATTGTGTAGCATTATTTATTTATGTATTTTTGCACATGGTACATCGAAGATTGCAGTAACCTCAGATGTCTCAGCAGATTTAATCTCACGATGTCCGCGTGCGCACAATCCACAATGTGTCTGTGGCAGCTGCCTTGCCATGCGCGTGGACAGGTGTGGCCTACACATGTGAGTTGTAGGTTTCGGTGTCATACAGATTGTGGGATAGGTTTGATTTTGGATTGTGTGATGTAAGATTAAACTCTTTATAGGTGCAAACTTCACTACATAGTATAAAACAAAATCTCTTCCTGCTGTCTGTCTTTCTCTATGTATGCTTAGATCTTTAAAACTACGCAATAGATTTTGATGAGTTTTTTTAAATAGATGTGATTCAAGAGGAATGTTTATAAACCATTTGTCGCAAAGATTTCCACGCGGGCGAAGCCGCGGGGTGCAGCTAGTTACTAAATTGTTATTAGCGAAGAAATAAATAATTATATGTCAAATAGTTTTGATATTATGATGACAGAATGGAAGATCATTAACTGCTTACGTAAATTTTCTTGACATCCCGTTTGCCCAACCATATTTATCTTACCATTATTGAGACGCATGGGAAAATAGAAAATAAAGTTTCATGTTGATAGATTATGAAATAAATTTTAAGAGTTACAATAAAAAGCCCAAGAGTCGATATGACCGCGTTGATGTCTTTTGTATGTGGAAATATAAACCGCAGCTTTGTTTTACAAAATATACAATTTGTAAGTGAAATGTTTTTCTTATATTTTTACTGGACATTTGATATACATTTGTAAATCGTATCTAACCAAGGTTTAGCAGCTTTGATAATAAAGCCCACTCTATTCCAGGTGGCTGCCCATAACAATACAAGTACGTCGATGGCAAAACGCCAAAAAAACTCGCCAACATTAACGGAAATGCCACCAACGAGTCTCACATCAAAGTCGCCGCGAATTCCTCCGCATATTGTGCGATATCCTGTCAAAGTCATAAATAACCCTGAAACGATCGCCACGTCATCCTTCCCGCACAAAAACCTTCAATTTGACGTCTAAATTATTGCCAGTAAGCGTTTTCAGCAAGCAAACCGCCCTCGCCCGACGCAGATGAACCCCGCACCAACAATGGCAACACCGAATACATCAGATAAAAGAATTTTCAAAACAAACTCAAAATACTAAAGCGTTTGACACGAGCATCCGCTCGGCCGCAAAAAAGCGTGACCAATCGCACCAGAAAATTGAACCTTATGTCAATATTTTGAAAGGCTAGTTCGTCATGGAGCCGCACGCGCTTTGATCCCGCGATAGATCTCAATAGCGGTGATTAAAGGCGCCTGTGATTTTGGTTGAATGCATTTTTTTCTGCGCTGCCTTCATCGGCCATACAAAATAAACGGCATACTACTGTAAAAGAATATACAATTATTGGGCTTTGAATGGTTACAGCGGGGGTGAAGTGCTCATAAATTGTTATTTTTTCTGCCTATCTCGGTTTTGAATGTTGGAAATCTTTTAAAATATGTTTTTCTATGGTGGATTTATTGTACGTGTTACGGGAGGTGTTGGCTGTGTCAGAGAATACACTGTTTGCTAATTATACGCTTCGATATTTTTTGACACGCTTGATCAAATTATAGGGTTTGTTCACGGTTCGTTTGTAACCCTATTAAAATTGTATAATGGTGATTATTATAGGCTATTTATACCACTATCGTTTACAATAATAGCATGACACTTCAAGTTGTAACCTGTTAAATAAATGATATAAAGCTGTTGGCACTAAATTAATAAGTTGTCTCAAGATTTGGTAGTGCCAATTGTTGTTCAAATAATTGATATAACGTACTCGTACGTAAACGTACTGCTATTATTTAAGTTTTACAATTTTCAGGTTTTCATCTAAGTAGAAACGGGGTTTTCGAAAAAAGTTTTATATGCCCTCTAAATTTTTTGGAGTCTTTGAAAGCTTCTCTTTGTCTCCCATTCAAACCCTTCCCTTGTCTTTCGATTCGCTTTGCAACATCTTCATTGAGAGGTGTTAATAGCCACTGCTCATTATACGTATACGAAGCATGATCGTAAATTTGTCCGTCCAAGGACATACAACAAAGGGCCAAGTCGTTCAATCCCAAAGTCGATTTTACAAGAGGCTGCCTGTGACGCGCGTGTGGGCCGGTAAGAAGGTGAGGTTAATATGGACAGGACGTGTAATTTTGCTTATTAGCTTAGTAAATGGCTTTTCCTTCGTTTTTAAATGAAACTGACTTTTTCTTCCGATACTTCTTGGTGGCTTTTATCTTTTTTGTGTGTTTATGAATTTGCGAATATGTAGAAAGCTTCTAACCCCATTTTTCCCAGTTAGATAGTACACCTAGTTCTGGTCAGCTTTCTTCATAAATCTTTTGCACTTTGCTCGATCTTCAACGCGTACCTACTGTTGGAACTCGACGGGATTGGAAAATTGTGGTGCAACTATTAAACTTACCAATAACATAGTCAAAGTAATTACAGGTTACTGCTCTACATTATGCGATAAGAGTTTCTACCGGGGTGAATATAATCTCCAAATCAATTAGAATTTTTTTTAGGGAAACCCAATAAGACAATTACTGTGGTATTTTTTAAATTTTGATTTATTATTATAGAAAACCTAAAACGAATGTCTTATCCACTCTATGTTGACAAACTCAAATCTCAATAGGTCACCACTGTCCTCATGAATGGGTGGTATCGTCGGGGGCTCTTTACAACGCTCGTTTTGTACGGAATGTTGTAACAAAAAAGCCTTAGATACACACAATGATACTTTCAAAAACTGCAACTGCGTTAACATTTTCATTGAAAATTAAACTCTGTTTTGTGTGTCGTAAAGCTCAAGGGTATTTTGGTGGGGTATCGTTTTTGGTTTTCGATAAATAAACTAATCTAACATACAAGATTCGGTGGAGTCAGGGAGGAGTTTGTTTCTACGCTTTATTAATTATGTCCAATTAATTTTAGGACGGTTGATACGACGTGCCATTTTCGCCATTTTTGAAACGGTGGTCAATTTGGTTAGTTGTTTGATAACGAGTTTATTTGTGATGTTTGGGTGTGGGAACTTTGAAATTTGTTAGCTTTATGTTGTTTATAGCCTTGAAGTTATGTGTAATCCTGCCTCAGATAAATCACGAATGAAACACATAATTATGTCATTTTCGTCGCTTAGTTTAATCTACATATTTATTGAATTTAACAGCGTCTTTTTTAAAGCTGACACAAATGTTGATTGTAAGATATCGAAAATATTTTGATCCATTAAAAAGCATTAAATGCTCAATCAAAATATTCGAACGATACAATCGGACTTTGAAAAAAACAGGGGTCTATTTTTTGTTTGTTCTCTATTTGTTATATCGGTGTCACAGTGATTTCACACGTCTGTAAAGTTAAGGGTTGGTTTACACTTTGCTAGTGAAGTGGATAACCAAGTGATACGGTGCTATAGCTTCATTCATAACAGGACATTATCAGCAAAACCCGGCTTACCTAATGCGTAGAGGGATATTGAAGATAAATATTTAGTGAGATAACTTACGTAAAGATCTGAAATGGAATAACAGTGATAGACAAACGTCACAGAAACTAATTTTAACACTTCATATTAGTATTCTTCTGTTAATATCAGCTATAATTCAGCAGTTAACAAGTTAGTACAGTAGTAACAGTTAGTATACAGTTATTCTGTGACTGAGCTTACAAACTCATCCAAGACTACTGCCAATCTATTTTTCACGCGTGTGTATTCCATTACTAACTTAGGCAATGCTGGTTTACATATCATAGCTGAATGGTAGCACTAAATACTGGCATAGTGTAATCCGGGCATTATAATATTCCTAGTGTATTGTGAGCAGTCGCCAACCCGGCGCCGGCGCATCCTATGTTGATCACCCATGTTATTGTTACCAGAAATTCCTTTATTTGATATACGCGGTGTTTTTGGTGGACTCTGTTTTGCTATTTCGATTGTTCGAGAGCAATTTATTGTTGAGGGGATTTTGAAATATTGTGTTCTGTTGATATATCCAGTATAATTATTTTTATATTTTCTTTACCAAAATGTAACAAATTTTAGTTATGTTGGCAATATAATGGAGAGGTAACGTTTTTATCTTTGGGATTATTATAAAAGAATGTTTAGACATAAACAGTAATTCTTTCTAAATCATTTCATTCACTGAACGCGGTTTTGTGTAATTTGATACTAAAGTGAGTTAGACCATTAAATTGTCTAAGACCATTTGAGTTAACAATAGAACCACAATAGTTAAGATATCGAATTTCTTTCCGGCTTAGTAGCTAATAGATATTCTAATCGCAGGTTAAGTTTGGACAAAAAAGTTCGTAATATTGAACAATAACAATAAATTTGTGCAGCATTTGGGAAACTACGTCAAGTCTTCACGTCATCCATACCGCAATGCTTGAAAACGAAAGTTTTCAATCAGTGCGTCCTACCCGTTATGACCTACGGAGCTGAGACGTGGACACTCACGATAGGGCTGGTCCACCAGTTCAAAGTCGCTCAGCGAGCTATGGAAAGAGCTATGCTCGGAGTTTCTCTGAAGGATAGGATTCGTAACGAATACATCCGACAGAGAACCAAGGTTATCGACATAGCTCAAAGAATTAGCAAGCTGAAGTGGCAGTGGGCCGGCCATATCTCGCGAAGAACCGACGGTCGATGGGGCAAACGTGTTCTTGAGTGGAGACCACGACTCGGTAAACGTAGTGTAGGACGCCCTCCGACCAGGTGGGATGACGACCTGCGAAAGACTGCAGGTAGATGCTGGATGCGGCAAGCTGAAGACAGGGCGCTATGGCGCTCTTTTGGGGAGGCCTATGTCCAGCAGTGGACTGCTATAGGCTGATGATGATGATGATGATGATGATGAACATTTGAATGGAATAAGAGAAGAATTTTATGTTAATAAAATTTAATTTTTTAACTTGATAGGTAAAATAAACAGAAAGCTGACATAAACGATTGTTTTTGAGTTGGTAGACGTTTTTGTTATATCTTTATAATAAAGGAAAAGTTAGTTAGCGGCGAATGTATTTAAGATGTTTGTCCGAAGACAACGCCAAAACCACTAAATAGATCAAGCTGATGTTTGCACACAAAGTTCTGGACCTGAAATATAACTAAACAGCTGGTGTTTTTTTTTTGGATAAGAATGGATGGCCAAATCTGAAACCGATGAGAGTTCAAAAGGATAAAAAAAAAATATTTGCAATTTTGATAAAACAAAGATTTTGCAATCCGCTTCGAAAATAGGAACACATGTGAAGCAGTGGGCAAAAGCTAGTTTGTATTAAGATAGAAAGAAGAATTAAATATTCAAAATGGCGTAAAGTGTAAGCAAACGAATCCAATAAATGAAAGCCGAGAATTTTATCACGTGACCCTTTTCTTATAGAGACCACCGAGAAACGTGCCAAAAGAATACAAACATAAAAAAATAAAGCACAGCAGCCTAACAAAACAGTCCTGTAGTACAAATATAAAGAAAAAAGTATATGTGTCACAGGCTATATTCACACGAGCACAGATTATGAATCAATTAACGCGCGCAGAGTAAACTTGCTTGGGAACGGAGCCTTCGTCTGTTTATTTATTTTCACTGTGGCTCTGTTAGGGATTTTGAATGTTATTCCCGTAAGGTATGGTTTGGAATTCAATAGAGCCGATCTCAAGAGGTATAATTGACCACACAAGGGTGGACTTGCATGTTTTAAATGACCAAGTACAATATGATAAGTATTGATGTATTATTACGTGTACCTTCCTATGAACCGGAGCTAATTATAGACCTACCCTAATTACTGTAACATCAGAAAAATGAGTAAAGGAAATCATAATAACGTATTTAGAAGAAAATGCCTGATATCGGCAAAGATAAGGCAATAAATTCATATATTTCTAAGGTCATTGATGACGTCGCGTCTTTCCTCGAATATACAAGATGACAATGAACAACTATTTCAAGATCAAAATATTAGCTGGATAAAATAGTCAATTGAACACTTGAAAAACAGAGCTTGTCATTCATCAAACAGCAGTCAATGAAACTTATTTGCATACAGTGAATCATATGCCAGGTACGGCATAAGGACCAAAACGTGGGTTTGTCGAAAAAAAATTACATAATGATACCTAAATGATATTTAATAATAGTACGGAAATGTACTCTTATGGTGTTGGCATGCAGTAGGATGCATTAGGCATATTGATTTCAGTTAGGGTCTTTGAAAATTAACCAAACAAAAAAAATCGTAACAACAAATAATCAACTGGTAATGCAAACATTTGACCGCAGCAGAAATGGAACTTACTACAGCCGTTTATTTTATCACAGTACTTACGAATGCATTAAGGATAGATAGATGGCATACCTAAAAACTTGGCGCACAGAACACTCCTGAGATCCTGCCTCGAGGAATTGCACAAGCTCTGGAGAAACTCCTCGGGTATGGATCATTCAAAATCTCGGATAAAATAGTCGCCTTCGATAGTCGGTATACCAACCGAATCCTAGCGCTAAGCAGAGGTAACCTTCGCATCATGACAAGGGCCCTAACAGGACACTGTCGCCTTAACAAGCACATGTTCAAACTAGGGCTAAACGACACACAATCCTGCAAATTTTGTGAGGAGGCAGATGAAACGCCCCTCCATCTGCTAAGTGAGTGTGGAGCACTGATGCACAAACGCAGCATCCATCTGGGCAAGCATCTGCATAGCCCAGACGAGCTGAAAGACATCACCCCGAAGAAAATCCTACTTTTCCTAGCAGCTGCAAGGGTTAGTGGCGAACTATGAACGCCACGGCTTCGGGACTGAAACGTAAAAGTGGCGATCACAATAGGCCTATCATGGCCGCCGTGATACGAAAGCCACCTCAAAGCAAATAAAAATAAATAAAAAAAGGATAGATAGATTATTTATTCATACAAATAGGTTCATCATTAAGTCAATAGTGCCTTAAAGCCTATGTTAGGTTTGTCTTAGCACTATAGTTCTCACTTAATTAAAAATCAATTGATAATCTTGCTAGGTACTGTAGTTAACGAACGATCTGAAAACAATACAAGTTAACCTATATAAGGAAACTATTAAAGCAATAGGATTTGATGTATTTTTGTAGAGCCCCATATTTTAGTCACTACAGTAGCACCAGGTCATGCAATTTTAAATAAAATGGTTTTCATTTAGTTTCATTTAGCTTTTCATTTAATAAAATCATCAGAGCAAATCGCAGAGGTTCGTAACAACTTTCGGCTTTGAAAGCTTTTATTCATAATTTCATTCGTTTCTTACCCGTTTCGAAATCGAATTTGAACCTTTTTCACTACGCACAATGCATTATTGAGAGTTTATATTATTTAGTATATATCTGTTAACTTGTTTTTTTCTTATTATGAGTTTTTGAGTTTCGTAGCTTAAATTCAGAACAATAACTCCTGAAACGGAGTAAATAAAGCTTAAATTACAGTACGCTGATGACTTTCCGCAGAGTTTTTCTTTCGCCCCATCAAATCGCCCTCGATTCGTCCTAGTAATGAACCGTTATTGGCTCTCTACCATCGGCGTCACGATCGTGTATCTAAAGTATAACCTACGATACAATGCATTAGGTAAGTACGTCCACGTCCTAGTAATTTAAATTTTCTCGTTTCATTGGAACTTCTGTAAGTGCATTCTTTTTTATGCCTGTTTTTTGCAGTGTTCGTTCCTCTATACATAATACTAGCTGTTCCCCGCGGTTTCACCCGCGTTAAACTCGAATTTCACTTTATTGGTGATTTTTTTACACCTTGGGTTACATTATTGGAGTTTTAGTATGGATCCCTAACTTTTTGAAAATATAATATAGCCCATGTTCACCGGGGATAGTGTACCTTCTCAACGGTGAAATAATTTTTCAAATCGGCCCAGTAGTTTCGGAGCTTATTCAATACAAACAAACAAACAAAAAATCAAACATTTCAACATCCAGCGAGAACTTCTGGTCACTGTTCACATGTGTGTCACCGTTCTCGCTGTGTTGTTGTATGATATAAAATAATGTAAAGTGAAATTATAGATTGCAGCTTCGGCAGTACGATATCGCAAATGACATGCCCATTTGCACAGGTGATCTTCTACATGACTCACGTCGTAGAGTGATTCACATTTCAGCGAATCTCTATGGGAAATCTATGGGAATGTGCCATTTAAGCAAACTGGTTCAAACTGGGATGCCGTGATGAAGAACCAGTCGTGTGGAGTATTTATATACCTACTACAAGATAACTTGATGATTTTAGATGGCCGAAATCTCTTACTTGGTAAGATTCGTAATTTATAAAATCCTAATATTATAAATCCTAATATTATGTTCAAGTTTATTAAGCAGTTTCGCGGAAGATGACGTCGATTGCATGGATCAGATCTTGCTGCATTGGCACCGTTCGTAACGAATCTCTTTTTTTTTTAATACTGGGCTCTATTACTAAGACTCCGTCTGTCACCAGGCTGTATCTCATGAACCGTGGTAGTTAGACAGTGGAAATTTTCACAGATGATGTATTTGTGTTACCGCTATATCAACAAGTTTAAAAACATACAAATTAAAAAATATAATGAAATATATTTTAAGTGGGGCTTAATACAAACGTGATTTTTTTGCCCTTTTTATAGATGGTATAAAAATGAGTATTTTTCTCAATTTGCCTTGGGCGTGTTCCATGCGGAAAAAATTGAGACCTCGCAATTTTCCAGTGGAAAGATCGTTAGCTTCCTGGCGCGAATGATTCATACATAAACTGTATCAAATCAAGGCTCGAGTACTAAGGATGGAGTTTTTTTGCGCAATTACATGGAAGCACCATTACCCATTTTGTTGGGTCTACGAGTATTCCAACCGCGCTGATGCGTCATAATATCAAAAGCTTAGCAAAAGGCTTACTATAGCTGATTATTCCTTTTATTTACACTATCGTACGTAAACTTGGAAGAAATTGGTCAAAAAAGATGTATCATAGTTTTTAATCCTTTTTTGATAGATCCACAACTGGTGCAAAATGTATGGGACGGTCTTCCGTATCATAAATTTTTAAATTATCCAGCTTTGGTTGCTTCCTTGGTAGGAATCAAATTAATGGTGGAGGCAAGGTCCATTTTTTTGATGTTCGAGCTCACAAATGTAAGCCTGAATGTTGAAATATGCTTTTCGTCTATGTTGTTCTAGATTTGTCGCATTTACACGACCATAAGACAAACTTGTTGATACTTCACATTGGTTTCGTGTCATGATATAAGTATAAATACAAATTCCTTATTCAACCCTAGAAACTGATTTATTAGGAAAAAAGTAGCCTATATTTTATTCTAGGCCTGTGTGTAATTTCAGCCCGATATGTTCAGTAGTTTTTGCGTGAAAGAGTACCTAACAAACACCGACCATACAATATCTAACATACAAATTTTCGCGTTTATAATATTAGTAGAATACCTAGTAGGATTTTACGCAGCTCATTAAAATATTTGCGTCAATCGCTCGTGCTAATAGCGGCAAGGTAATAAATAACAAAATAACCTACCTCAGTTTTTGCGTTTGACTCATGCATTTTGGATGCTCTCAATTTCAGTTACACAATCACGGTTTATCGGAACTAAGAAACAATGGGAGCAGAAATCCGGTGGATTCCTGATCTCTGTGTTAGTCATATGCCAAAAAATGAAGGCTCTGACCTTCCAACGACAGTCACTGCTCTGAACTTTGTACCCTATCTGCCTCCATTCTCTGTAGAGTAATTTAAAAAGGACGTATTACTACGCATGACCTAAGTTGGAAAATTTTAGTTACCTAACGTTGAAATTCAAAAATTAACATTTTACGTATACTAAAATGCATCTCAGCTCATCAACTCGGCGAAGTTTATTATTATTTATTATCTCGCCAAATTCCTTCGCATGACGATTTACAAAAGTTCCATTTTATGTTCTCAAATGGAGAGTGGTACAGTACACTTGAAAGAGCTATGCTAGGCGTCCCCTAGCAGTAGCGAAATCATCCGACAGAGAACCAAAGCTATCAACATAGCTCAATGAATTAGCAAGCTATAGTGGATGTGGGCCGGCCATATATCATGAAGAACTGACAACCGCTAGGGTAAACGTATGGCGCTCATTACGGGAGGCCTATGTCTAGCAATGGACTATTATAAGTTGATAATGATGATGATGTCTGTACCACAGTACCAAATCGCACTCAAATTAGAAAGAGTCGGGTGAGTACTCTACTTTTCCTTCCGATTCTTACTATTTCTTAATCATTCTTATATCTTAGGTGGCTAGCTTGTGCTGGATATTTTAGTTTTACGTCAAAACTCTAAGTCAATGTGAAAAATCTGGATCTAAGCAAACTGACAAATGGCGCATACCTAGCCCTAAATTGGAAAAACTGGAATACCAAAGCAATTATGTGGTCATACGCTTTTCAAGTTTCCATCTATAGGAGAGAAACTCATGGTGCAATTTGCGTATCCATGAGCTCATACGTCGGTTAATACACATAGACCAAGAATTAGAAAGGTTAACAT
Source organism: Eupithecia dodoneata (assembly GCA_947044415.1). NCBI lineage: Eukaryota > Metazoa > Arthropoda > Insecta > Lepidoptera > Geometridae > Eupithecia > Eupithecia dodoneata. The sequence continues at coordinate 9,295,692 of OX345665.1, forward strand.
TGATAACAACTCACGAAATTGTAGTACCAATAATGGAAAATCCCAAAAACAAAACAAGTAAGTCCTACCTATTGAAATCCATCAGGCTGAAGATCCGGGTATTTGAAACCTTTTCTGATCGAGTTAAGATTGAAATCGAAAGTTACAAAGCAGCCTATCTGGTTATGTACCCTATAATTGTCGCTATTGGCAAGAGGTGACTCATGGTATTCATTATTGTAATGCGCCGTGAGAAATGCCGAAAGACCTGATGAAGAATTTACTTCTTCCGGAGGATGAAAGTTGACTAATAAATGGCGGCATGCTGACCATGACATTGTTAATAGAATTGCAGTAGTTTTATGTTCATAGCACCTTCCAAAAGAGGAGGTCCTCAATTCTGTTGTAAAGTGACTGTGCTTTTCTAATGATTTTACCTTACAATTTCACGTTCATAACTCATTTCGATAAACTATTGTAAGTTTGATAAGCTTTTTGTACATACATTCATCTAGTTTGGTCTCGCTTTTCAGTTCTAAGATTTGACTATGGAATCTAAGAGGAATGGCTATTTTTATAGATTTATAATCTCATCAACTTCATGGATGTAATATATTACTAGAATTTCTGAGTAAAATTATTTACTGCAGCAGTATAATGTTACGGCAATTACAGCCAATATCTCTTATATCTCTGTTGGTTTAACTTTGCATCAAGGCCAGGGGCGCTAAACAAAAGTCCACAAATGCACTTATTTGTACTGAAAATCTATTCTTCATTATCAAATACATAACAAGTGAGTTTGTTAATTTATGACTAAAATTTTAACAATTATCAATAAATTGTAAAACCTTTACTTAATTGGTATTAGAATAAATGTTAGTATTTCTTCTAGTGAAGTAGCATTGTCGAAATAATGTAACAGACTGAAAGATGTGAAATGGTAACATGGTAGTTTCTGTGATATTATTTCTGACTGTGTTTCTGAAGTAAAACCAACAGTTGCCGGCCTCTGAAAGGCACGCGCTGCGTTTCCGGTCTCAAACGAAATACATATGACCTTATGAGACGAAAACATAATTGCTTCAATCAAAAGTAGGTACGCTGTGTCTGGATCAGTTTATCACTGATCCATGTTAATGATTGTGACCTGTTTAAAAACTTTCATCTGACCCCCAAAACAAAGAAGTAAAAAGTTATCGTAGTCTGTGGATAGGTATGTATTTCGGCTCGGTGCGCCTGCCTGCTGTATTTTTGAGCAAGTTTTAGGAGAGATTAAAACTGTTTTATTCATTATTACTAAACAAATCAGTAGTTGAAGTGTGTAAAATGATAGCAAAAAAATAATATCAAACTTATTACAATACATATAGTACAAAAATAAATCGTAAATTTCGTACAAAGTTCAAAGAAAGTATTTCAAATAATTTACGGATTTGATGACAAAGTGACGTAATTTTTCTCAATCCTAACCGAGACAATAATACTAAAGTCATTTAAAACGGGATATTTACCATGATAGTTAGTTATAGTCATTTTAGTTATTCCGTGATCATGGCGCATGAAACTGTGCCGAAATATTGGATAACTCAAAAATCATCATCAATCATGGTAAATATCCCGTTTTAAATGACTTTAGTGTTAATAACCATGATAGTTTTAAAAGTTTTATCGAGACAATAATCCCCGTGCTTGAACTAATAATTAGTGTCAGTAGATATTTCTTTTGTATTTTAGTTTAACTTACCTTTTCAATATCTGATAAAATATATTTTGCACCAAATAAAATAAAAAAGTCAAAGATATTGCAATTATTGTACAGCAATTGGGTACAAAACTCAAAAAGATGACTAAAAATTACGCAACTAATAAAACAAAAACGCCCTTGCAGAAGTAAAACCATTCGTATTTTCCCACTCATGTCATGTTAAGTGGTCTTATTTGCGTAAGGGCTTGCAAGCAGAGATAATAAACAGTCCTTGTTGGCATCCCTTTTTGTTTGCCTACTCGGTCAGGGTAGACTTGTGGTTTTGCGTAGGTCACTGCGATTACATCTAGTATTTGTGGAGTGGGCCTGTGAGACCCACCTATGAGAATTAAAGTTCGGAATGTCTTCTGTTCCGGCGGGTAAGGCTTTGTAAAACTTGTGTTGAAGTTGTAAATGAGACAAAGGTCTTCTGGGCAAAGGCCCACGTTATGCGCGCGGTACATGTTTACCGGTAACGTACTCGTAGACTCACGTTGTCAAACAAACGAAGCCAGGCAACCAAAGTACGCCGCGGGGCCGAGCACAGCGTGCATGGCGATGGGACAGCAGCTTTACACGATCATGATGTGGTGCGAAACTCTCAGTACGCAACTTTGAATCGCACTTCATCGGTTTCCTTGTTGTCTGAATGTCTTTGGAACTAATCACAATCAATTCTTATTCTAAGAAACTAGGTACACAAGGTATATCTATATACCATGCTGTAGATCTATAGATCTGATCAGGGTAGACCAGTGGCTTTACTGAGGTCAGAAGAATAATAAATCTGTATGAGAAAATGTGTCAATTGTGGGAAATTCCGGAGTTATGCCAGTTATTCTGTGGTTACGAGTGTCCTCAGAGATGCAATCTTAATAACTTCAAGTACCTACTTTATACCTTATTTTTATGTTTGAAATTACAAAATTGTATAGGTAGTGGGGGTAAATAATCAAAGGTCATAAGAGCAAACACGGTAATGTTGAGTGAAAATATGATATTACGACACTTTTACTTAAAATGATATTAATTTATTTTTTACTCATTAATCTCATAGTCTGCAGTAATGCGTCCTATGCCATGCTAAACTAGAAGTTATTTATCTAAATATCCCGCTGAGTTCTATACACCCTGTGAATGGTTTCTTAATAACAATTAATTTTTTTTGATTGAACGTTTAACGTTTTTTTTTAACAATTTTTCTCATTACTTGTGCTATAAGATCTTGTCTTACCAAATATCATGATTCTAGGTCATCGGGAAGTACCCAATAGGTTTTGTGTGCATGCGATTTCCTTGCAAATTTAGGCTGTACATTTTGATTGTTTTGACTTACAAGTTTGATTTATATCACGGTTCTAAGAGGTTAGGGACCTCAGCATTTGACGTTAATTTCAACACATTCCTGAGAAAAGACGTTTGACAGATAAAAAGACGGACAACGAAGTGATACAAGGTTTATTTTTGCTTTTCTGGCACGGAACCCAAAAACTTGTGAAAGTTAAAACCAAAGGTACTGTGGAAGTGAAGTCATATCTTAAGCTCCAGGACCTAAATCAAACCGTCCCTTACATTGTTGCATGCAAATCCTGTGTCCCATATTTATTGTAGGAAGTGCATCGGTACACCAAAACAGTAAGAATCACAGAGGGAAAATGCTGAACAGGCGCTTCAGATATATTTTTCTTATACAAAATTTAGGATTTAGATATAATTTTTCGCTGGGTCTCTAGCAAGCGCAAAGTTAAATTGATAGTGCTATCGTACCTTTTATCTAGCCGGGTATCAGAAGAAACAGCTAATTCAACAATTATGTTAATATCGGTACCTGTACTTTGTACTGAAATCCACGATATTTTTTGTCAACAAAGACATTTATTTAGAAAACAACAAAGTAACGGCAAGGTTATCACTAAAAACCAAAACACAACAACCTAAATTTGCACACACACAGCACACGATAAAGGTATGTGAGTTCGTAATCGGCCGAAAGAAAAAATATTCAAGATGCTTAGACCAGTGTTTTCGCCACAGCAAAGTCGTTATCCAGTTTTGTTTCTTGACTGAGATGCAGAGTCTAATCTTACCTTTAGACGCAATTAATCACAAAACTCTATAATACTTACGAAGCTACTTTACTACTAAGCTTTTTACTCCTCTCCGGTAATGTAGGAAGTATACTTTAAAAAGTCTCCGATGAACAAGATAGTGACGTGCAAAGGGCGCACATTAACATACCCTGGTTTTTTCAACCCAGATTCGTGACACCGTGTGCGACCAGTGCCCAAGGTAAATAATAAATCTTTCTAATAAATAAAACAAGGGAACGTGAGTCAGATAAAGAGGTTCGAGCCCTAAACGCCAGGGCCGACGATCGTTAAACGAATGTGAAAATATTTTGTGCCCTTTTAGAGTCCAATGAGTATGACCCGTGAAATGGTAAACGTTTCGAATAGTGGAGTAGTTGTGTTGTCTAAAAATAAAAAAGTATGTCGAATGCTCTTGTATCGAATTACAATCGGCAGTTTTTCCGAGTTATTTCTTGCAGTTTTAATAAATATTCTCTAGATCCTCAACTTTATATTCGAGTTTAAGACTGACAAAACATTTTGTGAGTTTTCTGAAATAGTTGCAGATGGCTTTCTCTTCCCCTCTTCTATATTGAAAGAAAGTGACCATAAAGTGAACTGTGTGGTGACATTTCACCACATAGTTCACTTTATTGTCACTTTTTGTTAGTCTTCAGATCGTTAGCATCTACTCTTCTGATCTACCCTCATTTCATTAAACATATTCCTAATATTTATCACGGAACCAACGGCTCAAAATACCACGTCCCATATTTTTTTTATAATATTTTTTCCATCCAAAAATGTGACCCAACAATGTGGTAGGTCATCCTCAATGAGCTCTGGTCGTTAATGTGTAAATACGTGCTTCTCATTTACACCGCGACATCGGAAATGTGGTAACATAAAGGTAACAATCACGCCGACAAGGTAACATAATCTGGTACGGAACTTTTGACCCAAATATGGAGGGGCAGATGCTTTTGATGCTTCCGAGTCACTAAAGTTTCATTTTCTGGCTACTACTAATGCGGTAGACGATGTTTAACTTTTGACTTCGTATGATATAAATGATATGAATATGATTTGACGACCGATGTGGCGCGGTGGGCGAAGGTCCGCCTGCGACGCAGAAGGTTGCGGGTTCGATTCCCGCCTCGTAACAATTGTGTGTACGATCTGCAGATATTTGTTCCGGGTGTTCTGGTCGTTTTCTATGTAAAATAAAAAATATCTATCCATGGTATATTAAGTATATCAGTCATCTAGTACCAGTCATGATGCTATGTGAATTGTCCAGCATAAAAAAAAATATATAGATGCAGTGGCATTCATCATTAGCTGACGCCCCGCAGGTTGCAAGTCTCGTAATTACATCAGTTTTGGTTATATATTATTAAATTTGTTGATTTTATATATAACGGCTTCCGATCTTTATTTGATCGGAGAAGTCTAGTTAAAATAGTTGTGTGTTCATAGAAATTGACTTTAAAAGTAACAGCAGGGTTGGCTAACGCCACTATACCTACTAAATATATATATAATATTTATATATACCAACAGCTAACTTCTGCTTTTGACCTGAATAAAAGAACTTTTAACCATACGATCGATTTAAATAAAAATATACATTAATTTTGCACAGAGGTAACGACGGGTGATCCGAGAGCTAGTGAGTCAAGCGCACCGCATCAGTACGCCAAGAACGGGGATTGTTGTCAAAGTTAGAATAGAGAAGAAATGCGTCTCTTCGTTATCGAATGCGTAATTTATTTGAAATTCATTCTTTCAACATCAATAAGTAGCGCAATGTATGACATGCATGTATAAATTTTTGTATATTCTATCCTAGACACCAATTCCTGTGATTAGCCTACAGCGTTGCTATTGCCATATAGCGGGGCAATGTAGCCAGCGTCTTGGGGACGCCGATTGGTATGGAAGGGATTGGTTGAGTTACCTCTTAGATTGTTTACAACTGTTGCAGTAGTAAATACTGATCGTATTTTTTTAAATAAAGTAGGTACGTAAGTATTATGAAACTTTTTTGTATTCTTGTCTGTATAGCTCGGTCGGTTCTACCAGGAAATTCATCGTTCAGGAAAAAGCCTGGAGAGGTGGTTCTACAGGCAGATTATTGTTATGTTACTTCTGGATTTTTTTTGGTACAAGCGTAACTGTAGGAGGTCTTCGGCAGTTCCGCCCAAACCTAACACCTAGAGGGCTCCTGACAAATTATATCAACACTAACTTATAAACTAAACAGGACGGCGACGTTTGACAAATCGGCTGATCAGTCCTTCAGCGACACAGATTTGAACCTTACATCACCGTAATAAGGGGGTTGGTGATAAAAGTTTTGTTTTTTTTCTGGTCTCGCTGCTTTAATTTGTGAGAGCGACGAAGTCACCAATGCAAATATTGAGATGTGTGACGTGAATACGTTGTGTAAAGTTACGAAATTGTTTCCATTGGAGCCTGGGAACTGATGAGGGAGGAATGTGGTGGTGATAAATTTTTATTTGTCACAAATCCGAAAGATGTCACTTAGTTTATAATATGAACCAGCCCGTCTCATTGAGAATGGCATCCAAAAACAGCTGTGTAGCATAACTATACTTTGAGAACTTTTGAATGAGGAGAAGCTTACTTGAAGCGCAGCTTCAAGGCGAGCCAAATAAGGAACCTAAGCATTGAACGTCAAAAATCTGTGTGTTACAAATCCTAACTTCAAAATAATATGTAAAAAAAAATTACATGTCATAATTAATTAAATTTTCTTTTAGCTTAAAAGCTCTTTAGTTTCTTTTAGCCTTTCCAATGATATGCCATAATAATCACATTACAAATTATTTATTAGGTGGTCAAACTAAGAGATACAAATGTACTTGTCTGCTATGGGCATTATTGAGCAGATTTTTTTTTATGTTTTGTTCTTCTGAATGAATTAAAATCACAAAATTGACCGTATTCTCACTTAAGCAACGGATATTAGTTCTAAGTCATATTCAGTGTGCTAAGATATATACATAGCTCTAAGAATTAGCAAAAGTAGCAGTGGGCCGGCCATATCTCGCGAAGAACCAACAACCGCTGGGGCAAACGTGTCCTTGAGTGGAGACCACAACTCGGCAAACGTAGTGAAGGACTCCGGCCAGGTGGGATGACGAACTGCGAAGGACAGCAGGCATACGCTGGATGCGGCAAGCTAAAGACAGGGCGCTATGGCGCTCATTAGGGGAGACCTATGTCCAGCTGTGGACTACTATAAGCTGATGATTATGGTGACCTTTTCCATTGTAAGTCATCGTGTGGAACAGACACGTCTCGTTCGTACGTGCGATCAACTCCGCGGCGAACGCGACGAACGCGTCTAATTTTTATACATGTATTTAATGTTTCAAAGCTTCTAACGTTGTCATAAATCCCGTTCTATTTTTAATATATCGATACACCGGTCCATTGAGAACTATTTAGTTTATTTAAGAAATATAAGGGCACCTGTTCATATTGAAAAAAGTCTCGATTTTTCGCGGTATATATGTCCTTAGGGGTTTTAGAGGCATCTATCCTCCATAACCTTTGAACATAATACATACCTTCAGCGTGTTTTTGAAGATTTTTATGTTCAGTCATTATGATTATTGCTATTTGATGCCAGCTCCACCTTAATTAAGTAGGATAGTCATTCTCTGTGTCAAAAATGTTGATTTTCACCTATTCAAAATGACAAATTTTACATCATGATAGATTTTAGAAACTTTTTTTCTTTGGGCTTAGAAACTTAGCACTTAAACCAAGTTTATACAAATAGGATTTTTTTGTTTTTCATTTTATCTTCACTTCACTCTTTTAGCCACTAGTGGAAACATAGTCTTAACATGTGAGATAAAAGTTTAAACTACTCGGTAAAAGATTTACTGGTATAAAATTCATAGAAATTACTTTTGCCCTTTCAAAAAGTGGGGCATCTATTCCAGTTTTACCCTACGGATGCATAAGAAAGGAAACAAAGAAATAAGTATAATAATAATTTAATTTTACAAACATACATATGTTTGTTCTAGTTATAAATATGTACTATTTGAACTATACAAATAATGATTAAGTCATAAATACACTGGCTCTGCACTTTACAATAATATAATCAACAGCTCTAGTAAAGCTACAGACATGATGGATTTATAACAGTTTATATAAATAGTTAACAAATCGTCGTGTAATACTAAAGAAAGTAGGAATAGAATGTACAAATGTATAATAGCTGCCTCGGTTTCACGAGAATACTGCAAGCGAGCAGAACATAGGCTAGAACCTTCATGATTCTTTAAATTACAACCATCAAACTCAACAATTTCATTCGTAATCATTCAACCAAGTGGTGGAATGGAGTCTAACACTAAAATATCTAAAATTAAATAATACATTAAAGAAATTCAAACTAAAGTTGATCTAAGCGAGAAATAAATAAGTTAAGACCTTGACTAGGATAATCGGAAAATTTAGAATGTTAATCAGCTGACAATAAATAATACATTTTAAATTCGTCACTATTTACAACAAAAGGAACTAATTCGTTCTAGACCAAAATGGCAATGTAATGGCAAAGACGATTTATCTACACTCGCTGAACACCAGCCAGACGTGACTCTCAACATTTCATTGGGCTAACTTACAGTATACTGCTTACGTCATCCAGATTCATAATCCAGAAAATTTCAATCTCTCTGACCCCTCTCTTTCTGACAATCAGAAAACATTACAAAATACGAACTCTCCTGACGGTATAATGTCATCGGTACCAATCACAGGCTAACATAGCTGCCATAAAAACGTACTTCGACCGATGAACATTATAAAGCACCAAAATTAAGTAGCTGCTCGTAACCAGTCAGCATTTTAACAATCTGCTGACATATTTAGGCGGATTCCGTTTCGTACAGCTTTTCAAAGACTTGTGCTAGATATTCCAAGTAGTTCAATGTATCTCTGTATAGAAGAAGTCCAACTGAGAGTTTGTCTTCGGAGCTGAAGTCTGGTATTTCTGAGTCTGGAACCGGCAGTACTTCAAGATTGCGTGCCCTCATTATATCCTGTAAAATAAGAAATACCTAATTAGCAAAATAGATAATGATAACAGTAGTAAATATTAGCAGCTTCATTAAGAACAATATCAAATACAACGAAAAGTTACGGTATCTAAGCGATAAATAACTTAAATCAATCAAATTAAGGTTGCAAAAAAACTGTATGTAATACTCACACTAAAGTAGCAGAGTACAGCTCTCACATCATGCATGGTCTGGTTGATGTTTTCCTTCAGGGTTTCATCGGATATGATGTTGTCATTGAGCCCCTCCTTTGAAAAGGCGTACATTCCAGCGACAATCATCTTCAGACCCTTGTACATGGCAGGCAGAACGTCATCGATGTTTTTCTGTGGACAATGGAAAATAAAACTTAGACGACAACCACAAACAGAGCTATGAGAAAAAGTGCTTGAATCGAATAAAGTTAATGAGTTAAATGACTTTAAACATCCAAATTTTATATCACATTGATAATCATAAAATGAAAGACTGAATTGTTTAGTAACTGCCAACCAATGTACAAAGATACAGCGTCCCAGAGCTATCTCTACGTGTCATCAAATTGTCCCCTCATTGCCAAACCGATAAGCTCAATCATTGCAATTATCATCCCAATTTCGATAGCATTGCGAAACCATTGTGTTCTCACGTAAGCCGGTCACAACAATGGATGCCACCGACGATGGTCAATTCTTTGAATCCGATTGAAAAACTCGTACGGATGCACGTATGCAGCATCAGCGGATTTGCCGCTTGTTTTCATCCGACGCTCCTTATTTTGGCCGAAATGTGTTATGGTTCGCTTCCGAGTCAAAAGGATAATGTTTCATCGTTGCGGTGGGTATTGCTTACTAGTTTGCCTAGGGGAATCCCTTAGGTTAAATTCTTAGCAGTTTGTCTATTCAACAGATTTGAAATCTTTAGTTGTTATTGATTACAATTGCGAAATCAGTTCTACATTTAAAATAATATGCTAAGTTTGGACATACGTAATTATCAAGTATACATATAGTAACCGCTAAATAAAAAAATCCATTGTCTGACACATAATCATCATTTTCATCGAGTATCGACATAAACAAGTCTTAAAGAAATATGAAGAAATCTAAAGAAAATATTGGGTATTAGATATGCTTACCATCAGATCATTCATATATTTATCGGACATCGTTGCGTATAGTTTCTTCTCCTTGGGTAGAACCTCCGAGCGGTACCAACTAAACTTCCGCAGCCACTCGTACTCCTCCCAGACACTGAGCAATGCGTCGAAACTCGAATAGCTGTGTAATTTGTACGCCTGTAACAAGCAAAAAATAACACGTTTAGTAAGAGAATACCGTTCATTCTCGTAATCAATAGAATCTACATATAAGATAATCGCACCTATAGTTGATTGTTTCGACAATTTGCTTTCGAATTTCACAAAAAGTGGATACTATTATATCCGTATATCTCATCTACGTAATAGAGATCAGTATAATAGAACCTATAGCTTCAAGTTATTTGTTTGAAAGTGAAGTTCAATAAGCAAAACTTATTTAATAACAAATATTGAATCATCAAAAACGGAAGTTGGATTACTTCCCATCAAAATATAGAGAAAACTGAGAGCAAACTCCCCTCTTCTTCTATAATGAATGCCCTTGATAATCATAGTCTAGGTTCCAAGATCAGTAATCGAGTGACTCAACGAGTCAACCGCTTGTTTCTACGAAAGATTGAAATAGATCAGTTAATATGGTTGATTGACTTTCCGGAAAGCTAGCGGAAAGATTGCAAGGGTTCTCCGGATGGCCGGTATAAATAGGTTCCTGGATCGTGGAGGACCATAGTGAATCGACATTCGACCCTAAGAGTGGAAAATTTGTTTTCTACAAATAATGACCATATCATCTGTCAATTATTTATGGTAAGAACAAACGTAACATATTTCTAACTTTAGAAATTGACGCAGAACAAATCATAGAAACAATTGCAGAAAACAATTACAAAGAAGCTAATAAGATTAAAACCCACACAACAATCCGCACGCGAACTGTTCTTAGAAGTCGCGATATAGTGCACTCTGATGTACCAGCAATGAAACTATTCAACGTCGGACTACGAAGTCTAGGTCTAGGCCTTATTTCAAGAGCTCCAATTTAACTGGTCATTTGTTTCGCTATCTCGACATGTCTATTTAAACTTTATATCCTTTCAACTAGATCAGAGTTTGAAGTACTTTTTGAAATCTAAGAAGAATAAATTTGTTCGTAGTATATTATAAAATTATGTTCGTAGTCAAATGAAGCTAATTTAGTAATCTTGAATGAATAAAGATCAATTGCCAAGAATATAATGAAGGTCAAGCGTAAGTTAATATATAGAAACCAGAGTCGAGGCGAGCCTCCATCGAAGATATTTTCATAGCAATAAAAATTTGACGCTATACCAACATACTCAACAGGAAATCTCTCTTTATTAACACCATGATAGAGTTTAAAATCGTGTAACACATTGTTATTGATAGGTGGCAGATGTTACAAAAGTGGCCCTTTTAAAATATTTACAATACTACTAATTAAAGTCCGGCAAAAGTGACAAACCCAAAAATTTTTGAATCGCCAATGATTATTATCGGCAAAGATAATCGATAGTGGTAAAAGTAGTAATAAATACTCACTGATCGAAATTTAGATTTCGCACATTATTTTTATGAATGTCAGTAAAGATTGTTGTTAGTTAACTTACTATATACAATTTAGTTGAGCAGAGATCTTTGTGGATTTGATAATAAATATTAGAAAAATGATAGAAGAGCATCTCGACTCAGAAACATAGATACCATCCTAAACTTTGCAACATGAGATAGTATATAGAGTACAAAAAGGAATTTGTCAGTAATAACAACTAAGGTAGAATGCAATGTGACAGCGCTGCTGGTACCGAAGTACCGAACACAGGTGCACGTCCGGCTTGTCCGAAACGGCGACATACTTTATAGAGGTACAATTAATTCCTGTAATTTTATCAACAAAATTGTACATAGTTAGCAAGTTTTATAATATACTTTTGTCAAGAATATTGAGTTATTTTGTGACTTAGACCTATAACAATAGAGTCCGCTTTGAAATGCCCGGTACTAAAACTAACACTAGAAAACGATTTCCAAAATAATGAAAAGCGTAATTCTAAATTCCCTTTTTGCGACAGCTATAAATTCTATTTATTCATAACTGGCATAATATTTCATGAACATTTATGGAAATCAGTTGCGAGGCGCGGACTTTGACGCGGTCATAGTATAATGCAGCTATAAAAATTCCAATAAGCACTATCTTACAAATCGATTACAGTAGCATTCCCAGTGAGAGCGGGTGGGCGGTGATGCGAGAAATTTGACGAGCTAGTATCCGAATACCTAGCTCGGCGGCGGGAGCTTATCAAATAAACATGCACCCACACATGCGCGTTACATCGATATATTTACGGCACACGTACGCACCTCGACCGCAGACAGCCTGTCGCCGTGAACAACGCTATGTTACTATGTATACGACTCGTATATTGTATCAACTCTATGTAATTCGACGTTTATTCGCCGCTATTGCAAGATGAGCGATGCACGACTCCGCCGTGCTCCGATCAAGTTTCAACCAATCCTCAAGTTTACCATAATTACTTTAAAAGTATAAGGTCGTTTCAAGCTCAGGTGGAATTCCACTGTCGAAAATTTGATGCGATTATATGACACCGGCGTGGTCAAAAGCATTAGTGCTATAAGTATAACACATTCACACGGTGGCCGGTTGTGTGGCGAGTCACACAGTACCGTACCTGTAGAGTTCGTTGAATTTGTTATTGCGTTCTAAGTACAACTTGGCCTGTTATTATTTATACGGAACGAGCCCGACGACAGATGTGGACGTCTGATTTATTTGGGGTATACTATCATTTATATTTTACCTTAGAGTTATATCCCAGCGAGCAGTATGACTAATCCTATCAAGATTCATAAATTTATGTGAACAAAGAGGTACTGAGGTCTCAATAAAACAGCCTGCACGGCCTTGTATCAGCAACAATGGCGGTTCATCACCAATGTTTCATAGGTATCGCGATAAAATATGATACATTAGTAACGAATGACCGACATTAAGGGGAGAGACAGAAAAAAATCGTCAAGCAGGTGTGTAGCGCAATATTAATGCGCAATCAGTATTCCTTGCGTACGCGCACCGTCCTGTACTTCGTTCCGGCTACTGTGAGTCGATAATGTCGTTTTACGAGGAGGCAGCGGACAGGACGTAGCCGCGTCGTTACGACCGTCGAGCCTATTACAATGCCACCATACCTCAGTCGCGGCGATGTCACCCGTCACAACTCTGCCATATCTCATTGTTTCACTACCATTGACTGCTCGATACTGGATCGATCGATCAAATACCATAACACCCCCGAAATGTACCAACAACTAATATTCTTGTCTTATTCTCATTGTGAGCCGTGGTGGACGGTAATCCATAAATGATGCGAGGCGCGACATGGACACCGCATTATTTCTCGATGATCGGGCCACCTTACTTCCGATTCGGAAATCATTATAGCTCTGGAATAAAGTCGTCATGAAGCGATGTTTTAACATGCTTAACGTTTGTTTGTTAACAGTCGTGCATAGTTTACATAATTCTCAAAAGTAGAGTGACATTTGTATGACGTTTTAGATGTTAAAATTCAAGAAATGCATGGATTGACTTGAATTTATAGATAGATTGAAGAATTTTTTCTTCAATCTATCTATAACAGTCAGTTCACAACAACCAACTTCAAACAAAATATATGCGATTTATAATGATGTGCTTTATCAAATAGTAAGTAACGAACGCATTAAGGCTGTCGCGAGTCGATATAATAATATTGATGTTGCGTCACAGAAGTGCAGTGCGAAATTCTAATTATGAAAAAGGAGGAAGCGACCGGCGGCGGCGGACGTAGGGACGCGAAACCACGATGCAATCTTATCGACAAACGACGTGGCAGCAATATCTACTCGGTGAGAAAACCAAAACGTGCACGCGTTGAATCTTTAATGGGTCAAATTTTGCACAAAATGAAAATTTGTAGGGCTCTTCAACTCGAACAAAGCGGTGCCGATGCGACACTGTTCAAAACAGGTACGTACCAGATAATTTCTCGGTCTTTGACACCTTACTTTGTAAATTAACTGGCACAATATTATATTCTGTCTTTAAAAATCGTACAGGATGAGATCTAGTTGTAAAATTTAGACTTTGAACTCGAACAAAGGCACTCATTGAGTATTCAGGTCTAGTTTTTGACTTCTATTCATCAGAACTCGCGGTTCGTTCGTCACGATTGCTTCCCTTAGAGACGGAAGCGTACCGCAGACTCTCATTCATAAATCAATATTAGCGAAGGCAGTTAGGTATAACTAGTTATACAGGGAATGGTATGCGTCGAAGTTTTATTGGTATTGGTCGACAGAAGGCTTCGTCCGTTCATTTAGAAGCACGCGGCGGGCATACAGATGCGCTCGCGAATACTACGCCGTCGCAACAATCAATGAAAGCGAAGAAAGACATTTGAATGTTGAGGTTCATATTGGTACTCACGAATGTATCCTTGTACTTCGCAGTTGATGAGTGAGCGTTTCTTGCTTGCGCGACCAACTTTGGCGCGATCTCGATCGAATGCTCTGGAGAATAGGATGATGATTTGGACTGGAAATAATAAAGCTTTTGTTAGTGAGGTTGAATGTTGTACGGGTATAAAGGATAACGGGTATACATTTGTTTTACCAATCGTTTGTTTTTCAGTAATTTACTGAAGTACTTATGCTTTACTCATAATAATTACCTACTGATTGACCAAACAACGGTGACGGATACGACTGGTTTTACTATAACAGTAATTATGTCATTTGGGCGACAATTCGAGAATCAAGATCAGGAGTTAACATAGAAGCCATAAACTTTATATACTTACATTAGAGTCATTATAATCGCAAGGGTTGGCCCATAAGCGGTTCTCGCCGTTGGCACGACGCTGGCGCTCCATGATTCGACTCCGGTGCGGCGCCGCTGACGACTGCGGTGATAGACCCCCGACCAGGAGGAGCAAGCAAACTGCTGCACAGACGTTGACGTATCCTGAAAGAGAATTTAGCATCAGTAAAATTGATGACATTATTAGATACTTCAAAAGAGCAACCATCAGGCTGGGTATGTCCAATAAAAATTAGGTACCATTTTATGTTAGTAACATGAATTATCAGGTAAGATATAATACCTACTCATAACCGATCTTCGACATATCCAAGAATAGTTTATCTATCAATGACGCAAACAATTGAGGTTTTGATCAATTTTTAATATTGAAAAAATTTGAATTCGAATATCACAATGAATGGGCAAATTTTAATGCAATCAAACAATTAACATCAGATGTTGCGTGAAACGTCGCACAAGTCACAAAATCTCTGCTGACATTTTGTCCGGTGCATCTCATTCATTTAGGTAAGCCTCAAGAACCACTTGTTCCGTATGCGGCACGCGCGATGCTATCGATTATGGTAATCACTGAACATCCGATGAATAAATACATTGCCCAGAGGTAGATAGCCTTTGCTAATTGTCCACTGAACTTGTGTGAATCACTAATACGACACTTTAACGGCATGCAATTTGTCCAAGCCTTGCATCTATCGATAACGATTACATATTACATCACTAGAAGTGTTTGACAGAATCTACTTGAACCAAAGAATATTCATCAGATGTCAACTGTCAATCAATGTTTTTATGCAAAATGGCAAATTGGCTATGACTATGATAATATAAGGTAAATTCCTATCATTGTGGAGGTAAAACTTTTTTAATGACTATCACATACACATAACCCCATGCGACTGAATATATCTTGACATTAGAGCTCTGACAACTCGTTAAAACTGAATAAATTTACGACCGTAAAGGCAATAATTTAATGTGTGATTGACATAATTTTTTATTTGAATATCTAGTAAGTATAAACATGCGCACCTGTTTCTATTTTTACTAGACCTTTAATATTATTAAGTTTTTAACTCAGTTACCTACTTCTGTTATGTCCAAATAATTAAATCTAGTTTTGACCAATTTTCTACATAACTTAATTTTTAATTAGTGTCCGTCTATTTTTTTTGAGTTACCTATTATTAACTCTATTGTAAATGTTGCACCTGTGTCTTTTCTTCAATTTGCAAAACAAATAAAACACTCGTCACAGCCTCATAGTACAGTGTTACTCACACATTATTTATTTGACTTTTTGAGTCAATATCTGACTCAGTATGTTGTGACTAACGTAACAGACTCAAGAATGTGAAATTACTTCTACAGTTAATAGTAACATATGAAAATTGTAAGAATATTTCGTCCTATTATTATTACAGTGGCATTTTTGGCAGTGCATTTTTGCTGTTGCCAAAACTATTCTCTCTTATCATATAATTACACATTTAAGCGAATTTCAACATTCGATTACCCCCACAAAATGTTTTCACCTAACTACCAAAACCGGCCATTCCGATGGGAACAGTCAAAAGGTATCCAAAGTCAAATTCATCAATACTCACACGATCGCGCGAATGTGTGCGTGTGTTTTTTTTATTTTTCATCTCGTTAGTCAGTTTTTACATACTAAATATTGCTCCTTCTGTGGTATCGTTCGGCCCAGGGGCACGGCGGCGTCCAAATAAAAGAAGATTATAGTTATAGGGCGCCTCGCCGCTTATTATTTAACTAGAGCCTGTGAACTGATACTTTACGCCCCCTTTGTTTAAGAACGAAAGAGAGAATCATATAATGTGGTCTCAATCTGAATCAATCGCTTTTAGGGTACCGTTTGATTTGTTGAATGCAGAATTTAAGACTGAGCTCTACCAAAAGTAAATCAAATTATCCCAAAATAGAAGAAACTACCAATGCCGGTAACTACAAAGAACAAGGTACCATAAAAGCAAGCGTTGGCTAACTAGATACGATTTAGTTGTAGACTATATTGCCCTCTAATTGACACAATAATAATGTTGTTACAATGGGATTACAAAAGGCGACCGCAAAGGTGGAGCTGGGAAATAACGATCATGTCAAAAGGAAGGTCCGACACACACAAAACGCGTTAAACACACGACTATAACATTTTATTAGTGGCGCGGTCAAAAGCAACCGCGGGACCGACGTCAAAAGTTCAAGAAAAAAAAACAACGACGGGTCAACTCGTAAAAGATATGGAGTCACTGTGAGACAAATATTTTCTTTGAGATATCGTGAACGAGATTAAAAGATCTTTAAAGCTTCTTGCACGTTGTGGATTATGAATAAAGTTTTTAAAGTCTTATTTAAATAAAATAATCTGTATCAACGAATCAACCCTTAATAGTTTGAAACAACCAATGAAAGCAAACAGGTAACAGCTAAGAGGACATTACGATTTGAAATAGGATTTACAATGTGGGTATGTAATTAAAAACAAATGTAAAGTTTTTCATAAAAGACGGCATGTAATTGATATCCTCTTTATACCCCCAGCCACTTTACGTGGAGATATTTCAGATGAACAATGAGACTCGATCGAATTCCTTAGCCCATTGAAGAACTGACCGGGCGATCATAAAAACCGTAGATACCTACACGTAGGTAGTACACAGGTTATAAGGGGGCATAAAAAAGCAGAGACCGCGTCGGAGGTCGGCCCGACTACCCGAGAAACAAAGAGTTCGTTTATTTTTTAACAGCTCGCTCGTTCACAAAAGAGGTCCTCGCGGCACGAAAAACGACCGAAACGAGAACATCTTGTTAACCTTTTTAAAAAGAAATCGCGCGCCCACTAACTAGAATTTCGACTCGAAAACCGAGAAAAGTGCGGTGCGGCGCTCGCGCACCGGACGTCGCGTCGGCGCAGGCGCCCGCGCACTCATTATGTAAATTTCGATTATTGTTGTAATAAATGCGCTCGAAAAATTGGGATCGAAGTTGCGGGCATCATCTTCGCGGCTCGTTACGAAACGCCCGTCAAATTATTGGCGGCTTATCTTTTATGAATCTCGGCGATGTTTATTTTGAAGACGGGAGTCGCCGCGGGAGCGCCGCGTCCGTAGGGCTGTCGCGCTAGGTCATTAACGGGACGACTAATCCTGTCCGCGTGACTATACCACCATGTCCACCCATCATAATAGACGTTTAATTCAAGTCAGTTCATTATTTTGTTGCGCTCGTAAAATTTGACTGCGCATAATAAGGGCGATTATCGCTCGGAGAGGCGCGTGGCGGCGCGTATCACAGGCTACTCGGTGATACCACTCTTCATTAACTGAAAATCACTCTAAATGGTAATAGCTTTCCGATGACGACCGTCGATCGACCCCATCCGCTTGAAATTAACATGCGCGAATTTTTCTGAATTAATTTTAATGAGGTAACAACGGCGTTATGCGTTTTAGTAACTGTTTTTGGATGATATCGGACGGCTGTTATTTTATCGGGATCGCTATAATTTGAGATGTTGCCGAGAGTTTGTAATTTTTTTTCATCTGATAAGGAGCTAATGAAGGCTAAGCTAGGGTCGCCATCTCTCATTATACGAGTGACAGCTAAACACTGCAATTATGAGTCTCGCGTCTCACTGAAATAACTGTTTATAATTGAGTCGGCTGCCTTGCGCCAGGTAAACGAACAACGTTTTATGTGAAAACGTTGCTAATGAGTGAGGATCGCAGCAGCCCTATAATGACGCGGACATAGTTCATGAAATCGAGCTCAGGCTGTGTTTTGCCACAGATGGGTGAGAACTTGTAAAGTACTGAAGTATCACTTAACCCTGTCATTCTATAGCGTATTCCCTACGGTTCAATCTGCTGCCTACTAGAGATTAAAAATAATGGAATTCACGATTTTGGAGCTTTGGATTTTAGAGCATATTTATGTCAGATTTAAAGAAAATAATGTATTCTTAAACCTTCGGATTTAAAATTTGACTTTATTACAGCGCACCAAAGCTCGTTCTCTCCTGAAACAACTTGAAGTGAAACAGCCTTCTGTACTTTGCTTTAATTATGACATAGCCTTCATATAGATAAGTGGGGGATGCAAAAAGTTGAATCAACATCAGTAAAGATGATTATTAAGGTAATAGAGCCAAGATATTGTACTTAGATAAATAAATAAATAATGCTGGACAATCCACACAGCGTTATCTAGCCCCATGGTAAGCAAAGCTTGTTTTATGGGTACTAGGTAACTGATATACATAATACAATACATTACATAGATAAATATTTTTTATTATACATAGAAAACGACCAGAACACCCAGAACAAATATCTGCAGATCGTACACACAATTGTTCCGAGGCGGGAATCGAACCCACAACCTCCTGCGTCGCAGGTGGACCTTCACCCACCGCGCCACATCGGTCGTCAAAAATTGTTGTTAGATGCACAAGCTTTTGTGAAACATCGTTGACTATATAATAATACTAGCTGCGACCCGCGGTTTCACCCGCGTGATGATATATATTTTGTATACAATATATCTTTATGAATTGTAGCCTACGTGTTATTCTGATATGTAAGCTATATTATTTTGAAGTTTCATCAAAATCCATTCAGTAGTTTTTATTGAAAGAGCAACAAACATCCTCACAAACTTTCGCGTTAATAATATTAGTAGGATTCCATCTGGCTGGAGTTTTCGTAATTGCTGTATCTACAACAATAGTTAACCTTATCTAGGTTAGAGTATAGAATACAATAAATTATTAGGGGGAAAGAGTAAAAGGATATAATAGGAGATAAATACCGAATACCTACCGCTAATTTAACTTAATTACTTTAAATATTTGACAAAATACTGATAAACAAATATGTTTGGGAAATAAAATTTTATAAATAACTTTTAAATACCTTCATTATTTTGTCATTATTAGATCCGAGAGTTATGTATTCTCAAAGTTCTTCCGCTCAACTGCTTATCGCACGCGTTGACAGCGTAATTGTAATTCAATGTAACAGATAAGTGATCGTTGAGCGTTTGTACAAATACAATTTACAAGATAATTTGTACACGCAGCGTCATTACGTTTACGTCAACTTGACAGGTCGCGCCTGCACGTCACCGAGCTGTCACTTCTAGTGACGGATACCGCTGTTTTTTTCTTGGACTCGCTAGTTTTAGCTACAAAATGACACCAACGGCGGCACCATATTATGTGCCGCCGTTGGTGTCATTTTGTAGTGAGTTTATATATTTGCCTTATTATGTCAGAATTGACGGATCAAGCCCGGTGCTTAAACACGGGTTAGTTTCCCGCTTTCAGCTGGTAAAGTTCTTTGGGCATATTATTATAATAAACGTTTGTGACATCATTAAATTGTTAATTGTATATATTCAGGATATTTCTTTTTACCAATTCATAAAAAAATGTAATATCTATATTTTATATAGTGCAATTTAAGAGGAAGACTCGTGACTGAGCATGATGCGATCCTGAAACTGATATGAGTATCAATATTGAGATGAGTCACAAATTACAAGCTGAAATAAATTAACTAACCAGACAGTTCCAGTACTCTTAATTCCGTGACGCATTGGGAATAGTAAGATGGAACTGAGCTCATCATTTTCCATCACCATGACGAGTAAATTTTTTTTTCATCAGAGTTTTATCAATACAACGCTGGTGACGAGTTTAACTCATTCCGAGTTGATTAGTGGGACCAGGCCACGGCGCAAAAGTCGCGATTTCTGGAAAAGTTCGGGGAGACCTTTTCTCAGGTTCCCAGGTGGGACAAAATATGTACATAGGTTATATAAAAAAGTGACTGACTAATGAATTTGCTCCTGATTTATTTTCTAAAATACGAATTCTAATATTTTATAATTGTCAATATACCTGTAGATTATTTGCAACGGTCTACAGTTAGCTCAATTGTTTAAATTGTAAATATATGTTCTAATGTGTTTCTTTTATTCGATTTTAACTTTGTTTCTCAATAAAGATCGTTACCTACACAGAAATAGAAATGAACTTGCAAGACGACACGTGTATCAATGAGATTTATTACAAAATATATATTATCAGGTTCTATAATTACTAACCTTCCTTTCCTACTGGCGCAAGAATAGGTCGTATCCGGTAGGTTATGCCCCTTTTGCACCGGTCATGTTTCGTTTAATAAGGAGCAACATAAAAATTGTAACTCGATTACCAAAATAGCCATGTAAGCTATTTTGGTAATAAAGGACGCCATTAATATTGAGCTAATTTAAAAAAATTATTTCTTTAGCTTTTATGTTTATTTCAAGATGTTAATATTGTGACCATTTCGTAGTACATCAATTTCACGTAGGTTATGGATTCGAACTGTATTGTAGGTATTCGAATTAGGAATGTATTTGAATACAAATATATTCCTACGTAATCGTCAAAATTTTATATCAAACAAGAAATTTAAAATATCATGCAAACACAGCATATGTATATCTTTTGCAGGTTTTTCATTTTTATTTATTATACGAGTAGTTACGTGGTTTATTCACACTTTAGGCATAATCTAATTCAGAGTTCAAGACACATTTTAAACCGAAAAAAATATCCGGTTCTCAGTTAAACGCACTAAGACCGGCCGCCGGCCCTCACGTACTGCTCCGCCATCATACAAGATACAATCACACAAGAACACATACAATTTTGTAATGAAAAAGACAATTAGCTCCTGGTGGGGTAATTAAAGGCTTTTACACACAGCGAGCTTAATGAAGCTGGGTTTTGACGGGAATGCCTCGTTAGGGAAGAGCAGCTGAGAAAATTGGATCGATTTAAAAATTATCAGATGATGATGTTAGAATTTTGTCTTTAAAGGGAAAAATCAATAAAAAATATTAGAAGAGAGGAGGTTTTATACCTCTTTCGTTTATTAGGTATAATAAACGAAAGAGGTATAAAACCTCCTTAAAACTCCGTATGAAATAATACATTTTCCTAATCATTCATTATTAAATTTAGAAATAAAGTAAAATGACTATTAATTTCTAAATTTGTCCCACGTAAATCAATTTTGGGCAATTACATTCGTTGTTAGTATGCATATTGCATCAAACCAATAAGGTAGTAAATTTACTAAATCTTGTTTCTAAATAAAATGTAACAATTTTACTTATTGAAAATAAGTAAAACCCTATTTTTTTTATTTGTTATACGATTGTGCCGGTATTACTAACACTCAAAAACAGATGCCGATACGATAGGATTTGACTCACTGTGAAGCCCGTACCAGCATCTGTTTTGGCGTAGCTGAAGCGCGAAATTATACCATGTGTTTTGTGCTTGCGTATCAGACTCTAGACTGTTTAGTTGAGGCACAAAAGTAAGTGCAACAAGTTGGAATCTAGTATAAAAATGCTCTACAGGTTGATCAAAAATTTAATGAAAATAAGGTCACAGAAGTCAATTATTTGACGTTTTAAATCAAATAGTTTGATTAGCGATTTATTTTCTGCTATATAACTTTTTAAGCTACAAGTTAGAAACTGGCACAAAGTTAATTGTGGCACAAGTCGGATACATAAGCCTGGAGTAGAACACAGCCCCATAGCAACCATATCTATCGCTATTCTATCGATGTCTTTAGCTTTTTATCGCGCGACACTTAAATCATTTTCCCATCCCTATATAGAGAGAGAGGTAAATGCGATAGTACTAATTACGAAATGAATCTACGTAACTGTGCAACTCTTAAAGGATAGAAACATTTAGTGAGATATGCCATTCCGGTAACAGTACGTTTAATGAGAGCTGGCTAGTTAGGCCATGTTTAACATTGTAAAATGAGCCAAGCTGGCTTTTTGTTTGTAATTGAAAGCTCGGGGTGCGACAACGTCAACAATGCTCGAAGATGTGGGAACTTTGCGCCGGATATTTAGCTTATAAATAGGCATAGGTGACATTTTATTGTTATGATAAGGATTTATATTACCTTCGCACTGTTGTTTATTCTGTGCGTCGGTGTTACCTGTAGTGTATACCTAGATTACTTTAATTTTGAGCGATTGTTAATAAGCTGTATAAAAGCTTTTATTTGAATGTTGGTTCCATTGAAGTGTCAAATTATAAAGTAAACTTCAGGACTAAGATATATTTACATAATGCAAGGCAAAATAAATTTTAAGCTTTAAGTCAATCCTTGACAGAATTTATTGAAAAAACTTTAGTTGAGATTATTTTATGTACCTAATACTTTGGTGAGTATTACAAAGTTAAAATAACTAAATATCAAAGTGTTTTTTTAAAGACCTTTCAGGACTCTCTTTTTTTTTAAATAAATAATTAAGTTGGCAAGAAATAAATTCCATTTATGCAGCGATAAAAATTATGACTAAATATCGGCAAATAAAATTTGATTAATTATAAAAAAAATGCTTACTACTTCTTGCTGCGCTCGATCTGTATGGCCGGCACCTGTCCACAATACAATCACAGTCACTGATGTATTTGCTAATTAATCTAGTCCTTTTGCATTGATCACATCCGGGGCGCGCGTGGACCGGCTTACAATCAGCCGGTCTACAACAAAAATGTCTTCTGTGTCCTTCCATCTTCACCCTAACGATAACAGTACCAACTTTCCTATACAAAGCACAAGCCGGTATACTAATGAGATCCATTACAGACGATCGCTATCGGCATCCCCAAAATGCCGCGATGTATCACGCGTGAAGGCTTGTCAGATACTAAATGAATTCGAGTGACCGCGCCAAGATAAAGGCTAGTGTTGACTATACCACATAGATTGGGACGTAGCGCAGGTGGGGCGAGAGTATACCTGTGTGCGAATGTAGGGTTCGGTGCTGCGCCAATAGCAATAGCGGCGATGGAAGAGGGCGGGTCCCGATCCCTTCCAGCAAGTACTATGTACAACATGGGGGTCTTTTTGGCCCGCGCGGTAGATAAGGGTTGACTTTTATTGCTTTTGGTTTTTGATATGAACGGGTTTAAGGCATTATAATTAAGTTAATATGAGTGAGAGATACGGGGAGGGAAAGTGGGTTGAAGTCATCCGATATATTAATAATAATAATTGAAATAAATAAAAACCAATGAGGCCACAGATTTTTAAATAAGTAAAAAATATATAAATATTCCAAAACAGAGAAGGATTAAAAATAATTCTGACTGCACATTTACATAGGTATATATGATCAATAATTTGTATTTTTCCACACCGATGCTCCCTTTTACGTTCATTCATAGCGTAAGATTCATTCATTAATTTTGTTAATTCATGCCTACTCATGGGATTTTCCCATCTTACGGGGTACAAGAAACAATCTTTATACATGTTATTATCTTATATGTATTACTGGGGATGACTCATATGTGTCACATAATTTTTCGCACTGAATCCATAAGTATGGGAACTTAGAAATTTGGGTACGTGCCTGATAGAACGTAGACTGTTTGTCTACTAGCGTAGCGTCTTTTTTCTTTAATCGATAATAGGTTAAGAAAAATTACTTCTTTATAGTATTATATCAAGAGGTATTGTTTCTTTATTTGGCCATTAACACATTTAACCCTTAATTACTCGCGTGGGGTGTTTAACACCCCAGCGACTGTTTGATCTTTTCTAGTTATTGGAGTTTCGAAATTACAACGCTAATTTTTAAATCTTAATCATAAATAAGAGTCTGATTTTGTAAGTATTTGGTAGTTTTTTCTAATTCTAAAATTGGGGTGGAAAGCACGCCACGCGAGTACTATGTATGTTTATGCGCGAGGGCTAAATAAAAAAATACTCATTCAGTAAAAATTACCCAATAGAATCTATTGAAATACGACCAAAATTACGTAGGTAGGTATTTCTTATTTGCTAATTTGCAGTTATCCGTAATAAAAAAGTTTTATTATAATTTACTCATATACCTAATTAGCATAAATTGTGACTCTGTCAATGAAATAAAAAAAACTGTCAAATAAATCCGTTATCTACACCTTTTTTAATCAGACCAAGAGTACTGAAGTTTATCTACATAATTTGAACAAATTAAAATAAATATATGATAGAATTAAATATAGAACAAAACACACAGCATCATCTAGTATGTATGTAAAATCTGTCGAAATAAAGAGATATTCTATTATTACAATGTCCATCATCTTTTTTAATTTTTGTACTTCTTATCATTTTTTTATTTAGCCCAAAGCTAAACAGACCTTGGAGCTAGATGAGTGGTGTGCATGTTTTCTATGTATGTATGTATACTAAAATAACATCAATGTATCAACTATAAATTAATAAGTATATCATATAGTACCCAACACAATCTCTGCTTACTTTGCGCATATAGGTGATGCTGTGTGGATTGTCTATCTATATCATTATTCCCTTTAAACACGTCACATCAACATTGTATAAATGAAAACGATTTTTTAATTAAATCTGTACACAATAAGTGGTTAGGTTTGGTGCATACATTAATGATTTAAAAGAAGCACTAAAAATAAATAAGTTATGTGCTTAGACGTGATGTTAGTTGTAGTGTATACTTAAAAACTGTGTAGTTTGGACCGGTCTCATAAAGTCATGGTCAAAAACATTGCAAAATCGTACTAATAATTCATCTCAGAAATGTTGGCATCAGATACGAATTTCTCCAAGGCATTCCTTAACCTGAGTCACGTCGCATTTTTTCAGTTACTCACTGAGTTCTTCAGTTAGTTGACTCAGAGCACCATCATTGTATCAACACACCTTCGCTTTGAAGAACATTTTCGCCACGTTATGAAACGCCTAAATTTAATCATATTTTAATCATTATTGATTGTCGCTAATGGAATAAGTGATTGACAAGTTAATAGATAATCATATTTATATTGTAAACGCGAAAGTTTGTGAGGATGTTTGTTGCTCTTTCACGTAAAAATAACCGACTGGATTTTGATGTAACTTCACAATAATATAGCAATATAACTTACTTAATATATCAGAATAACACATAGGCTACAATTCATAACGATGTCTATACTAATATTGTAAAGAGGAAAGTTTTGATTGTTTGTTTGTTTGTATTGAATAGGCTCCGAAACTAATGAACCGATTTGAAAAATTCTTTCACCGTTGGGAAGCTACGCTATTCCCGGTAAATATAGGCTATATTATATTTTCAAAAAAGTTAGGGATTCTTACTAAAACTCCAATATTGTAACCCAAGGTGTGAATAAATTACCTAAAGAATTCCTTACATCGCGTGCGCTGTGAAAACTATTGATGATAGAACAAAGTAATGTACTACGACTTTGCAGAACACACCCTTACCTACAAAAAATGTCGAAACAGCATATGTCTAACTATTATAGTTAAGTCACAATAAGTGTTATTTTATTTAAAAATTTATTTGAAATCCCGCCGCTAGAAAAGGCTCTTTATTCGTACCTCGGTATTAATCCTTATCAAAATAAATTACTTCATAATGCATGACTACTTCAATCCCTTTATATAACTTTTTGAATTAATCAATTCGGACATTCCATTCCAAAGATATCACGATTTCAGAAATATAAGTATTAGAAAAAAGTCGCGTGGCTCACACTCGGCTTACTATACCTACGAGTACTATGCGTCACTGGGGTACGGGTACGGAAAGAGTCTGACTCTCAGCTCAGATCTCTCATCTAATGTATAAAGTCCCTATGCAGCGGTCGTATGTGGAATCGAAAAATTGTCGCTTGAAATATTTAGTTCTTGGTTTACTTATACTACTTTAATCCGACTTCAAAAAAGGAGGAGGTTCTCGATTCACCAAAAACTACTGAACGGGAAAAAATACCTCTTTAGACCAAGAGATGTGAAATTTGAATTTAACGCGGGTGAAACCGCGGGACGCAGCTAGTATTTTAATAATTATTTAACATTTATTAAATCGCGAGAAATGGAAGGAGAAAAGAGAGGCATTTGCCTAGCAGTGGGACAATACTTGAAAATAATTTACTAACTCAATATTAATTACGTATATAGATCCCCAACAGTGGTAAGGGGCGTCGCGGCAGGCCGAGATAGCAATATCGTGACAAATTGGACGCCTATGATAAAGCTTGGGTCCAGCTGGCTCAAGACCAAGATGCCTGGAGGGAGGGTCTCCCCCTGGTCCCTCCGTTGCCCAGCAGTGGGACACACAAGGTTATTTTTATAATAATCATTTTAATTCATGTTTACGTCGAATCGAAACCAGATATTTCTAAAAACAGAACTGACAGGACTCCGAAGAAATCGATGGTGTTAGTTTCAATAGAGAATAGAATATTCGGAATATTCTAGAATATCCGTCACATTACCAAACCAACATATTTCACCCCAGACCTCTTAAAAATTAATTAGTTAATCATCCAACCACAAAGGAAGCGACAATCATTACACAAAAATAATTGTTTTAAATTTATTTAAAAGTACAGGTGTAGTACCTACTACCTTTTCTAATTAGTTAATTTGTCATTTTGGTATTAATTTGCGGTCATAAACATATTTTCAAATGACTTGCGCTTCTGTATGGATATAATGGTAATGATTCCGCAATTAGGTAGGTACTTACCTACTCTACCAGAAGCCTAGAAACCTCGTTCAAATAATTTTTTCATTGTTTTAACCGAAGTATACGTAAAATCCTTTATTTAGGCTCGTAGGACACCTCCGCCGGAAAATCATAGAAACTGCAACACGAGTTCCGCTTCGCGACATTACTTACTACATTTGTCACAGTCCGAGTAGCGAAATATACATTTTTCACTGCCTCAAGAGACAAGCGAAACAAACGCGATATTGTAGCGAAATGGCGGACCGAGCGTGAAGTGCTGGCTTCCGAGCAGATTGGCGGAATCACGCGGGAAAGAAATAAAATCATAGTCAAATCAATGCGTTAGAACAGACAGTTTCACCTCTGTTCCGCTTGTCGTACAAGACAAGTCATGGCGAAACTATTGCGGTTCCGCTATGGCTTCGCGGAGGTATGCTACGGATACTTACCTACGTAAAATGGCACTAAAAAAAGTTTTTGTGTCGATAAGATTACTAGCCGCGGTGCTATTCGCTTCGAGGTGAATAAGTTTGTATTTGAATTATTTGATCACGAAAACTCTGAGCTTCTGAAAACTTTTCCGAGCTTAAAGTATCCTGGTATTAAATTCCGTTTGAGCGTAAGGAGTAACAAACATACAAACACACACACCTACAAAACTTATGCCTTTATAATATTAGTGTGATAATCTGGCAAACTTTTCCTTATAAGACCTTAATAAAAAAATAAAAAAAATATTAGTCATCCAAGATTTAGGCTAGTTTACGTCATCATTAAAATACGTGTAGGTAATTGTTTATTCATAGGCAAGGGGTTAAAAGAAAAATGGTCATAGGTATACAGGGTGTCCTCCGGAAAACTGCACTGCTCAAAGCAAGTGAAACTAGATCAAAAATTATCGGTGCATGATATGAACATGTTTGAGAAAGTAGGCAGAAACTTTTCCTAATTAATACAATTTTAGGGCCACACTCCACTAAAGTTGAGCTGAGAAGCGATCTGTTTTAAACAACCAATAGAACGTCGTTATTAACATCTCGTTTCCGCTCAGCTTCAGTGGAGACCACCAAGCGGAGATTTATCAGAGACGAGAAGAGATGGGCGGAGATGTAAGATGTGCTACGCTAGTGCATTAATCTCAACAAACATCAGACACTCGCCGCATCAACCACTCTAACCAGAAAATATCTCCGCTTTAGCCAGCACACATGTCCGTTCCAGTCTACCCAGGACGCTTTTTTGCACAGCCTCGGTAGAGACACCCGAGCTTAAAAACATCTTATCGTCTCCGCTACACACATCTCCGCACATCTTCGCTTTCGTCCACCAATAAATAAATAGATCAACAGTAAGCCCAGATTTCAGTATTGGCTTCAATGTTCGTCTATTATAAGCATCGGTTACTTATTACAAGTCATCAACTTGAGAACGAAATTAGCAGAAAAACACTCCAAAAATATCATCTGTCCTAATTATAATTAATTTGTCTTTATCAGGTATTTATCGCGTACCTTATGTTATTATTTCCCCCACGTTTGTTATTTATTTTTCTCCTACACATCGAACCGGAAGCCTGTTACGTAACGCAAGTTCTCCGAAAAGACTACCATGGTCTGACACCTGCGCTGCATCAGCCTAGAGTTTCCTGCTGATAACACTTACACACAGTGATAGCTGCATGTGTGAATATAAGTTTATATTTAGTTACACCCACTAGTGCAATGTCTGTAACTCTGTTCTATATCCTGGTATTCAGATATTAGATCAGTAAAATAGAAGAGATAACAAGAAATTTAAGACAAAACAAGTTAATGCGTGCTCCGTCCATTTTCTTCATACAGAACGAATTTCTTTGAAAAGTTATGTCTGGCAGAAGAATAACTAACTACTCGGATTAGGGAGTATTAATTTAATTAAAATATACGAGAAAAGCTCGTACAAAACCTATGTAGATTTAATTGAATAGACAATCACAGATTAAATTTTAGTACCTACTATTATCTTTACTTAGGAGTATTTCACACGAATACTCACGCGCTGGGTGTAATGAATGAATTGTAATTTTATCAATGAGCATGTTTGCGAATGAATCTCAAACATACCGAACTGCTATGTGTGTGTGTTAGGTATCCGATAAAATACAGTCGACATGCTGTCTACAAGTTTGCTTTCTTTTTGCTGATAGTAAATTCTTTGTCAATGTGAACGGATGGGGAGTGAACTCCTTAGTATCAAACACAGGATGTCCCAGGAATTCAAAACAAAGCTCAGCGAAAAGAAAAAGATGGAATCTCGACTCTGGATTTCGTCTATGAAGAGAAATAATGTTATTTACCTACCGCATAGATACTTTATCGAGTATTTTATTTTTATTATGATAAGTTCGTTAGGGCATTTATGTGCACAATAACACTCCTATCGTTTTTTTAAGTACTATGAAAATGTATGAGGAAAACTCCGTGATTATTATGGTAGAGTGATAAAATAGAGTACTTGATTATAAGGCGTACGTTACTCATTTGTGCAGTGGAAATGACTATTTTCAGCTCTTTTAATAATTCCAGTAGATTTTAGTCATTGATGGAAACGTTCACAGGAGGAAAATTACTATTTGCTTTGATAAGTTAATAATTAAACGTTGATTTAGCTAGTTATATTACTGGGAAATGGTAATAGAAAACTCTAAGTGATGATTTATTAAAATGTTAATGTTTATTTTAGCCATTATTGTCCCACTGCTGGGCAAAGGCCTCTCTTTTCTCCTTCCACTCCTCGCGATCCAACGCTGCAACAGGCCATGATGGAAGATGTGCCTCGAGCTCGTCACGCCATCTCATCCTGGGCTTTCCACGTCGCCTCTTAGCGTTGGGTGGACTCCACTCTGTGGTGGTCTTTGCCAACAAGTCGCTGGATGATAATAAGTGATGATTTGGTACGTGATAAATTCATATGAAATGAAAAACAACGTGAATACATCCGACAGAGAACCTAGGTTATCGACATAGCTCAAAGAATTAGCAAGCTGAAGTGGCAGTGGGCCGGCCATATTTCGCGAAGAACCGACGGCCGCTGGGGCAAACGTGTTCTTGAGTGGAGACCACGACTCGGTAAACGTAGTGTAGGACGCCCTCCGACCAGGTGGGATGACGACCTGCGAAAGACTGCAGGTAGATGCTGGATGCGGCAAGCTGAAGACAGGGCGCTATGGCGCTCATTGGGGGAGGCCTATGTCCAGCAGTGGACTGATATAGGCTGATGATGATGATGATGAAATTCATATGTGAGCACATGTGTCTATTTTATTCAAATTAATTTTAATGTGAAAGGGCGTTGAAATGATACTTATATTATTTATATTAATTTATCGACCGATTCTCAGGATAGGTTAAAAAGTTTAAAAATAAATTATTTACCCTCAGGTGCGGCACGATTTCTGAATTTGTGTTAAGCATTTCTAGGTAAAGTAATGATGACGTGACGTAATAGATACAGGTACCTCACACGTGTATCGTTATCTTTTACCTAATATGCGCACAGCCCGTCATCAACCAGACTATTTCCGTCTAGAGGTAACACACATCTTCGCATAACTCATGCCTTTACTTAATTGTTGACATTGACATAAATGGAGCTATTCTACCCAGCTGGGTTATTTTAGACGTCAGGTACCGAAATAGCTTTTTGCTAATCTACGTTTTTTAACAGACTATAGATAGTATTAAACATTTTTGATAATTGGATAGAGTATTTTTTATCATTTTGGGTTATGCTGATATTTTGTATAATATAGGTAATAAAACTTTCGAAACTATCATGGTTATCAACACTAAAGTCATTTAAGTGTGCAGTGCCTTCAGTTATTCCGTGATCATGGCGCATGAAACTGTGCCGAAATATTGGATAACTCAAAAATCAAATCATGGTAAATATCCCGTTTTAAATGACTTTAATATAGGTACTATAGTATAGTAATATAGGTAGCAACAAAATTTAGGAACGAACGGTTCCATTATTATCTCAACGGAAAAATATTAAAATAGTAGGCTCCAAGGATTTTTTAATCCATAAATTTTTTAAATTATCTAAGGTTTAAATCCGGTTCTAAGGTATCAGATAAATTCGGTCTAAGGTTTAAAGGTTAAATCCTATATTAACTTACATTTTTCTAGCTTTCTATGTGTATCTTATAATAATGCCTGGTTTTTCAGATCTCTTTGTAAAAGGTAGGTACTTATTCCTCCCTTCTTTATTTAATTATTTTTAAATTTAAATTATGTATCATGGTTTATCTTAATCTTTTTATAATAACCACACCATTCTTAGGTAAAACCGGTATATGTAATGTTTCAATCATTTCTTACTAAGAGGTGATTCTTGATTCTTTACGCGGATGCAAGATGGTGTGTGGGTTATACATGTGCAACGGTGACGTCATAGTTTTAAAATTGTGCCACTAAGAGTTTTAAAGGCATTTCCGGTCTGGAACGGGAATTGCATCAGAGTTAAAGAAGTAGAGTACGAAATTTACTAATTATAAAATTTTTGGACTCTACTTCGTACATAACGTGAAAGATTTCTCCGGTATCCGGAGGAGTTCAGCACTACTCCCTCTTGCCAGGAGCCCCTGTACCTGGATCTGCCAAGACCTACCGCGTTGGACCTCTCTCCAGCTAAGGCCAGTGGCCCAAATTTTCTAGTAACGCAATTCGGAGACAACGAACCCCTTCTGTAAACTTAATTAATATATATTGTAAACATTTTCCCTGTGTTTCCTTATGGTCTAGCCACTCTCATCGTAGGCAGGTCACTAGTAAAGCACAGTGTTTCACTGGCTTCCAGATTTCTTTATTTTCATAATTCCTACATAAAAATGAAATGTACTCTAAAGCCTTTGATATAATCACATATTTGTTTTTATTGATACAATAAATAAATATTTAAGAAATCTTATTTCGTTTATAATTTTGATTGTATACTTTTAGCTTATTAATTAATAAACTGAAACAACGTTTATAGTCAATAGAAACACTTACCAAATTAATAAAACTATACTGCTTTGTTGATGACAACCTTAGGTGACCGTGATTATTCAATGAGTAAGAAAAATATTGTTTTCGCTTATATCCCCACGTACTGCGTAATTTTTCTCATTTTTGGTACCTAATGGTAATAACATTGAGTCACCATTTTATTTTCAGCGATCATCTTCCTAGGTTTGATGAAAACAGAGACCAAATATTAACTCTATAATAACTCTGGACTAAAAATTTAGGGACTATTTTAATTTAAAGTTATGTACGAAAATTGTACAGAGAAACAATCTTGTCCTTCACAAAAAACTGTAAAAAATAACGGTAGGATATATTTATTTCTTTACAAAAGATGACCACCGTGACTCACGCATTAAAAACGAACACCTTACCTACAGTGTGCAGAAAATTAAGAAATTTCGGGTGTCAACTAGTGAAGCACTATTAAGACACTATTATAAGGCTCTATTGTGGCCTTAAAAGGACATTGGTACCCGCTGTGCCAGGTAAGCACAGTTGGGTACCCACTCATCTTTGCGCACTCTTTTGCCGTAGTTGAATCAATGAAACTTGTCTCTTTTGAACGAAAAATGTTAAGCAAGCATATTCTACAGTCTCTATAGTCACTTTTTAGTTTAAAAAACAGTAAAATATTTAAGTACCATGCTAGTCCGTCTCGAATAGTTATTTAAAAAAATTAATTAATGGTTTTATTTGTTCAATATACTGATTATTTATTCTAAGTATTCAGAGACGATGCGGGATACGTCACAGAGTGTCAATGGAGATTTGGGCTGGATATGTCACTTCGGTTCTTTGGTTTAATCTAAACCCAGAAGAAAATACGGGTGCAAATAAAAATGATGAGGAATAGAATGATGCAAGATTGAATGAAACTATAAACGCAACTTGGCAGAACCTTTAATTTTTATTGTGTTGTAATACTTTTGATTTTAATTATAACAATGTTTGTTGTGAAAAAACGGTGTCAAATAGGCAGCACACACAGTGTAAAGCCTATTCTACATCTACGAAAGATGATTTGAGTGGCATTAGTATGGCTGGGAGTCAGCCGAGCACACTCATTATAAAAAGTAATTGCAAATCTGTCAAGCAAAGTTAACAACACAATGCAATTACCAACACAACAGAAAAATATTGCAATGCAGAAAGGCGTAACAGTTACGCATTTTTCAAAGCAAAAATCACATAAAACAAACATTTCGCAAATTGTTTATTGCGCAGTAAAATAGGCGACTCCTGTATACAAGGATACCTTTGTCTCATCGCCGACAGAATACTTTACCGTTAACGAATATCAAGAACAAAGCTCCTGTTAACTTTCACTACGTTATATATGACGCAATAAACAGGCTTTGTTCCACTTAGTCCCATTTTAAGGGGACCATCTTGGATCTTTGTTTTTATTTTAACGGTAGTAGAATGGCGGAGGTCCGATGACAAAAACAATTTTATTTGCTGTCGGCTCTATAAACGCAGGGATACAATACGTTCCGTCGTACGCAACACAATTATTTGGGGCAAGAAAAGCCGTGAAATCGGGCAAAGAAAGATCCAGAGCGCACAGGGTGCCGTGAATAGATGTATCATTGCTTTATAAGGTGCATAACAACAATACGCCCCTTTCCGGTTGGAGTGCCAAAATGTATTATTGGGATGTCAGAGGCTTGTTTAGACATGTCACGGTTAAGGTTGTGTTACGATTTCAGGGTCAATTTACTAATTAATATTAAACGAGTCAGTCGTTTGTACGAGCAATGGATACGTCATGGAAGCTCAATTTAGTAATCAGTGGAATATTAAATCCATTAACAACGCTGACGTAGATACCTACCAAGTAAAAGGATTTGCAATGGGTATTTTGTTAAGAATAAAATCCATAATAATAGTAGAAATTAAAAAGTATATCTGTCTATCGGTCTGACTGACTGTCTGTAACCTTTTCACGCCTAAACTGTTGAACGGATCGTAACAAAATTTGCCAGGGAGTAAGACAGTATCCCAAGGACGAACACAGGCTACTTAAAAAAATGCTTTGCACGCTTTTATTCCAACGCCTTCAAAGCTTAGAACTTTAATTTAACTTAATTCTATAAAACACCAATGGAATGGGCAGCCTTACCGCTAAAAGCAATTTCTTCAAGAATAACCAAAAAGTTTAAGAGAAGAAAATAACGAGATAATAATAGTTATAATATACAAACGTAAAGAATATTATATAGGTTAGTTTTATTCCCGGAAAAAACGCTTGCGAAGCTGCTGGAAAAAAAACAGTAACAGATAAGCACAATTTTGAAGTACATCCGTGATATAACCTAGTTAGTCAAAGTAAATACCCCTGTTTGTATGCTAACTATTGCTCTAAGGTGCGTATTCATTTGCTTACGAAACGTAAATGAACGCGGATTGAGGAATTAAAAATAGAACGGACGCGATTCAAACAACATTCATTCAAGCCAGTTACCTACTTACTACACTCATAGTAAACATACGTAACGTAATGGATTCAATACATGATATAGAAGCAGCGACGTCAATATTTTGAAACCTTAATGTGCAAGTAATAAGAGTTGAAATAAACTGTCCAATGTCTATATTATTTTTAAGCGCGGTGCTGTATCACTACTTCATGAAATTTTGCGTATTTCTAATATATCCTATAAGTGCCAAAAAATATATTACTATGTTTTTTTAACATTTCACATCTGTACTAATAATAAAAAGAGGAATCATTTGATTTTTTGTTATCTATATTATATTCTTTTTATCCCCCTAGAAATGTGAAAATTGAATTTAACGCAGGTGAAACCGCGGGTAACAGCTAGTTGTTTTATAAAGCTACAATCACTTACTATGCCAGCATTGATATTGATCGAAATCGCATAGGATCGATTCGGGCCTATGAGTCACCTCACCACTCGCGTCGGCAATATTGTAATCTCATTGACCATTTTCCATAACTAGTTTCTACAATCGAACCTTGTACTACACGCGACTTCAGTCACGTCCACTTATGAGAATATGTATTGCCGGTTTATCTTAGCATTCTTGCATTTTGTTTCAACAAATGCGGCAATGATAACAAAACTAGTAAAACTTTCAATGTATTACGATACTTGATGCCATCTTAGAGTCTCGTAGTCTATGACGTCAAAGAGGCTCTCACCTGACATTACTGACCGGGCCACACGGTCCTCGTTTTTAGCAATCTATGTGAGTCGTAAGTCATTAACTGGAAGTGATCTTGGTGTTTCCCCGACGTGTTGTAATAGAAAAGTAAACAATGTCGGAACAATCACTTACGTTGGTGCATTACTCCGAATTGTGGGATAGGAACATTCGGTGAAGGAAGCTGTATTTTCCCATGAGCTTATGATGATGAAGTTAAATATAGCGTAATAATCATGGGCTAGTCATTATCGACCTAGTCCAAAGTCTTAAGATAATCAGTAGTAATCAAGGTTGAGTGATTCCATTTTCTAGAGAAACACGTAAAGTCCCTGCAGTAAGATTTTCTTGCTTCATCGCCCAGTCCAAACTCCAATTGGATGGTCCACAAGACAAGGTTAATTCTCATAATTAGGTATCGTAGTTATACTATTCATAGATATTATAGGTTTATATACTTTCTATAATTTAAGATGCCATGTGTTCTGGGAAAAAAAATCCTAACGATTGAGCTCTTTGATCGGTATCATAAATTACGGTTTTTACAATATGGCGGATTCGATTCCCTGTTCAGACAGTTGATTATTCAAAGTTATTTAGTTTTTAAAATCAAACTTAAGTCTTCATTCAGTAAAATTTTCTATCTCCATTATTTAAAATATACATATGTTATAAAAACGTTTCGTAAGTTAGGTACAAGGTACTCTTTGCTTTGTGTTTTCGTCTGCCGCATACATTTCAGGTGCCTGCCCCTAGTTTTAGTTTAGTTCAGTTAAGGTAAATGCAATCGAAAATAGGAAGGTTCAGAATTTCTAATTTTGATTATGTTTTGCGACATCAAAATAGCAGGTGTCCATATCTAATCGGATTCTTATACCGTTTACCTGTTTGATACAGTGCACGAGTACACCCAAAAATAGATGTTTCTGAGGATTATCTCAGTTATTTTAGTCCATTTCCTCATAAAAACACAATTTCCTTTACTTCCTACACGGTTTCATGATACGACCTTGAGTTACGTCCTACAGTTACAACATAATAAATTATATTACACATCGGATGAGTCAAGCTAACGGATTTGAGACAACCTTCGATAGTTTCACGTCTGGCTACCTCCAAACCAGACTGGTTTTTTTTATTTTATTGCCCAACTATGTTAAAAATCGAAATCATCCACCAATGTCAATCAGGCAATCAGGGGGTGAAGGTGAACGTGAAAGTTCTAGGGCCACCAATGAAAATTAATAATATTTGGATAAAATGCTTGACGAATTGACCACATCGAGGAATGTGTTTTGGCCGAGGTACGGTACGAGTATCATCGCAGAATCGCCACCATAGACACGTTTTGGTATTCTAGCTTCTATCAAATAAACAACAATTAAAAGTGTCGATACTCGACATTTTTGCCAATGTGCAAAAGCAACGTCGCTCTATATAGACTTTCATACATTTGAGGATTCACATGGCATATCTGCGACCATAGAAGCGGTATTTGGGCAGAATTAAGAAGTGTTCCGTCATAAAGAGGTCTCATGACCTTGCAATGAGACTCTGCGTTGACAATTATAATGAATCTTCAGCTACTCGTTGGAACAAATCCTCAGTACTCTGGAGACAAATTTTCACGACGTTCTTAACGCCGCCAAGGACAGATCATTGACAGATAATTTCACGGGGAAATCACGACCCTCAGACATGAAGAAATACGCGTGGACGAAGCTAAAAATACATACAAAAATCTTATAAATAAAAATCTATATTGTTGGGTACAGAACTTTACAGAACATAGGCTTATGGTATAATTAAAGGCTGACTCCCGCAAAAGTTAAAACTGTATACAACAGAATATAGGTTTTATGGTATAATTGAGGGCTGTTTTCAGCAAAAGTTAATAACAGTGTAGAACAGGACATAGGCTTATGGTACAATTGAAGGCCGACTTCCACATAAGTTAAAAAATGTCTGGTGGAGTTAGCTCTCTCCCTCATTTAGAAATTATTTGTCATTATTATTTAAGTAAGCAATCGAAAAAAGACTAATTGAAAAAAAATTGCAAATCAATACATGTATATGCAGTCAAGTGTAAATTTATACGTTGATTCTAAGAGCGGTAATTTTTACGCAATAATCTGCATTAACTTAAGGAATATATTTAAACTGAATGCTTTGATTTCACAAAAATGCGGTTCGGATCATCAAGCCTAATGTGCGTTGACATAAATAAGGTTGGCTGTTAGCAACATTGTACGTTCCGTTAAGGAGACGATTAAAGCAACTTACACCGAGAAAGTGTGTTAAGATTAAACTTAAACCAACTGTTTAACAGATAACGCAAATTCTGTTATATGGAGAGAAGAAGATTATATTAACTTAAAGGTTTCAATGATATTGGGTCAATTAGAGCACAAGTGAGTCAGGTAGAGTATAAGTGAAATCTAGCACGATAGTTTTCGCAAAACCTGGTTAAAATATTTGCCACTTCTGGGAGTAAAAATTGTTTTTTAGGTATAAGGCATGTGTAAAGCGATCGAAAAGTTTTTCGCGTCAGCGTCTCTGAAAATTACTAATATTTACTTAAACCTGGTTTACTTAAACTTTGATGATGTTTAAGTGTCGTGTAAAGCCGCTGTCCCACCGCAACGCACGGATAAGCTACGAACGATTGTCTAGCTTCGCTTTGCAAGAAAATGTCTGTGATAAAGTCCACAGCCGCCCACGTACACGCTACACACGAACACGAGATTGTCAAACAAACGAACCCACGTAGCTAACATGCGCCGCATGGCCATGCACAGCGTGCGTGCTGGTCGAATAGCGCCTTTAAGCTGGATTAAAATTGGTAGCCAAACGTCGGTTACCTACTCATTGAATAGCATTTAACTGCATACTTTCCTGACACCAATCCTTACAAGGCGATACTACTTTGATCAGGTGATGGTGGAGTTTCCTAATGTTTTGGACATCTAAAAAAAATGCAATTTTAAATAACGTGTTCAGATTGCGAAAATCGCTCGAAGGTCAATTATTAGAACTATATCGATGGTCATATTGAAGATTGAGGAACAAAAAAAATGTATCTTAGCAATGAAGCCAGCGTCTTGGGGATGCTTCCGATTGGTAACTAATATGGATCAGTTGAACTACCTCTAATTTATTAGATTCTTTGCAACCGTCTACAGTTAGCTCAACATTTTGAATTGTAAATACCAGTGTATCGCAGAATCCAGAGTATCATACCAAAGGAGAAAACTCTCGCAGATATTCAAGAAACAAGCGTACAGCTATTAAACAAGACATAACAGCATAATTTCGTTTGATTTGACATGCCGAAACAATTTAATCATTATCTCTGGAAAATTATCACTGTTTTCCGTAAATTAAACCCTCTGTATTGGATTCAAGGTTGAAAGTTGCGGGGTGGTGGCGTGATTATAAGCCTTGTGGCATAGGGCAAGCTATGGCAAAGGAATTGGCGGTATTCGTCAGACCGCAATGGGAGACATAGCTGTATGGTATTATACTCCGCTCATGGGTGGGCAAGCCACGCCGGGGGCGGTTGGCCCTTTACGCTTTTTGCCCTCCATTTTCAACGTTCAAACTTAGAACCTTCGAACTAAGAAAGTCGTCGGCTTGATGTAACCGAAGAAAAACTCAATTTCGGAATTGAGTGTTGCCAACAAATATGCCATTAATATATTAAATCCCAGCTAATTAGTGGAAAGGAGAAAAGGTAGAGGCCTAATTAAAACATTACTTTGATGTGGTCAAATTATGTTGTAATTAGCTGGACAATTAAATCGAAGGTCATTACGGTTGTAAAAACTGGAGTGGGAAGTGATCCTCTTTTACTTGTTACAACTTGTTCCTTCAAACAACTAGAAGTGACTGGTTGTATTATTTTTTTTGGAATTACGCAGCAACGGCTGCCGCCACCGTGGCAATCTTTATGACGATGGTTACTCTCTTTAGCAGATTTTCTGCAATTATATCAACCGATTTCGCTAATTCTTTTTGTTGTGTTTATTACTGTCAGGAAAAGGTTCTTATGAAAAAATTAAGAAAAATTAGAAAATTTAAAAATACTTAACCACCATATTAAATTATTTCTAATGTAGCGCTTTTACAATTAAACTTTTTTGATGAAACCTTATCGTTGAGCGTTTGACATAACATTGACAGAATGCTCAATATTCATAGTTAAGACAGGACAAGGTCTGTCGGGTCCGCTTGTTTTTTTTATAAAAGTTTAATTTTCATTTATTTACTAAATTATTGACAACTAAAAATTGTATGAAGAGTCTCACTATGGGATGAATCGATAATATTTTCAAATTTGCAAGTCATCGGATGGCAATTTTTTATAATAAAACCTCTTGATTATACGATAGGATACTACATTTATAATTTATTTATTTTGACATTACATTATTTTATTTAATTCGAACGGTGAAACCACCAATTACACTAGGTAATTAATTATAAATACATACGAAGAATGAAACATACATACCTAAATAAAACTAACATTAAAACTGAATTTTATATTATAATTAATGTTCTTACAAGGACAAGGAAAAATCGGCCATCAATTCCTCTCACAATACAGCCGATAAACTGACCGCAACATTTCGTCCGCTAATTTACATTTATTGTGTCTAAACTATTGTTAGCTCTATATCTTTGAGGAAAGCCAGGCTGTGTGAAAATACCTATACGAGGCGGTGCGTCTCAACATGTGTGGGGCCATTATAACGGAACAGGGCAGTAATTACCCATGGCCAGGACAAATATGCTGCTAACGTTTTAATTAGAGATAATTGATTTTGCGAGAGGTAAGTAAGGCTGAAAACGGGAACCGTATAATGAGGGAAGGTTTTCTCTTTAATATGTCTCTATCTGTTATGACCTACGGAGCTGAGACGTGGACACTCACGTTAGGGCTGGTCCACAGTTCAACGTCGCTCAGCGAACTATGGAAAGAGCTATGCTCGGAGTTTCTCTGAAGGATACGATTCGTAATGAAAGTAAATAATTTATTTGACATATAAAACACACACATACAATTGGCTTAATCACAACAAATACAAAATTAAAACAAAACATAATTAATAATAAAAGTAAGTAGCTAAAAATGCGTAGAGAACCAAGTTATTGACATAGCTCTAATAATTAGCAAGCTGAAGTGGGCCGGCCATATCTCGCGAAGAACCGACAACCGCTGGGATAAACGTGTTCTTGAGTGGAGCGGCAAACGTAGTGTAGGACGCTCTCCTCCGGTGAGGTGGAATGCCGACCTGCGAAGGACTGCAGGTAGATGCTGACTGCGGTAAGCTAAAGACAGGGTGCTGCTATGGCGCTCATTAGGGAAGCCCTATGTCTAGCAGTGGACTAATTATAAGCTGATGATGATGTTATGTAGAGATCATACGCAATACATAAGCCCTCCTACAACGAGTCATCAACTTAGGTCAACTCAATAAGGAGGCTTATTATTATAAGCTTTATCAGCAGTTGAACAAGCGGACCGCTGCTGATGAGGTCCTGGGTTTAACTCCCGGTTCAGGCCAAAACTTATAGACTAAGTTTGGTCTAGCGAGTCATATTAGGGCTCATAATAGAAGAATATAGGTTTCGATAACGGCGACCCTTGACATTACGGATTATAGTTACATAGCCTATAGATATTGTTTTTTTAAACTGAGCAGCCCCGGTCAGGAAGTTTGTGGTACTACACACCCATGCTTCGAATAGCACGCTAAGCCGTTGGTCCTGCGCCAGACCTCTCTCCGATCACATCGGTCTAACGTCCCATCGGATTATCAGAGCGAGGGAATAGAGAGTGCACCTGTGTTTGCGCACACACTTGTGTTCTTTAGAGGTCATATTTCCTGCGTACCTGGGACTGGCCGCCGTGGTTGAAATTGAGCTAGAAGTTCATATAAAATATTCTTTATAAACGCTGCATAACAGCTGAGGAAAGACAGTTAAGTATTTCACTTAAGTGTCTTTCCTATAATAATTTATAGTATAAAATTTGACTTGTTTAAGTACTTATTTGGTAAGCCTAAATATATAAAAAAATGAATTTGAATTTGAGTTACTATGCAGTCAGCTTACCTGTTATTTAGAGTTCATAAAGATTAATGTTG
Source organism: Eupithecia dodoneata (assembly GCA_947044415.1). Taxonomy (NCBI): domain Eukaryota; kingdom Metazoa; phylum Arthropoda; class Insecta; order Lepidoptera; family Geometridae; genus Eupithecia; species Eupithecia dodoneata. The sequence continues at coordinate 9,337,553 of OX345665.1, forward strand.
CCAGCGACTTCGCAAATCTTACGATTAGTGTTGATATATATCAGTTGATGCACCAGTAGATTGTTTGCAACAGTCTACTGTTAGCTTAACTGTTTCAATTTTAAATATTATTATAATTTCTTCATAAGGTGATTATTTGTAACCCACATAAAGTTTTCATTTGAATGTTTAATGAAGTAACGACAGAAATAATGCAATAATATTGTAATTATGTATTGCGGATATTACAATAAATTATTGAGTTACGTTTTTTAATAAAATAGTTCCTTAAGAGCTCTGTGCTTTTCCCTAATACACCAGTGTTTATGTATTATGACTGAATTACCTAATATAGGTATTATGTGGTTTACAGTGCTTCTCCAATAGAAGAAACAATTTTTTTAAGTTGTAGGAGATATTTATAAATAGCTAGCTGTGCCTTGCGGTGTTGCCCGCTTTATTGAGGAACAAGCTTATTTGAATTATTATATTTAATATTATAGCTATTTTGGTAAGTACCCGCCAAATTTTATTCAAATCAGTTCAGCAATTTTGTTAGGAAGTAACAAACATACACATTTCCATACAAAGGTTCGCCATTACCTATAATATTAGTGTGATTTGTGGCAGATAATGAAGACTTAGAATAAGAGATATTTACCTAAATATAATTGACTAGCTGCGCCCGCGGTTTCACCCGCGTGGTGATAGATATTTTGGATAATATACCCACAATATACATATCTTTATCAATTGTAGCCTATGTGGTATTCTGATATGTATATTATGAAATTTCATCAAAATCCATTCTGTAGTTTTTGCGTGAAAGAGCAACAAACATCTTCACAAACTTTCGCGTTTATGTAGGAAGTAGGATTTTACTTGGCCTCTTTGATATTGACAATACATGTCCAGTTTGCCACTTTTCTGCCAGTGTAATTGAATCTAAATTTAATTTTAAGGTAAATTTACCTGTAAATTCTCTTCTTCGACACAAGTATTTTTTCTTCGGTGAAACCATTCGTCCAACATCATGACAAAACAAGGATTCCTTTTCTCGAACGCCTAAAAAATCCTACCCACGTGAACACTTCACACATGATACTTTACCATCACCAAACAAATAAACATTTACCTCAAAAATACAACCACGAAAAATATTTTCAAAAATGATATTCGAAATTTTCCACGTAAACGCGTTGAAATCACGTGAAAATGTCAATGTCGGAGCAATGTCATAATCTAGACAGCTGCTTTCTGCCAAAATTATAAAAACTTTGAGGTACAAAGAAGGTTTTAATAAAAACTACAAGATTGAAAGAAGGTTTGAATTCGTTTTTCAAAAAGCACACGCATCGAAAGAGTGAGCGTTGAAGTCTTTTGAATAGAGTTTCAGCGCGTAGGATGTGGTCGCGAGGGGCGGATCGTAAAGTTAAAATTTTTGCCAATATTATGCTTTGTCTGTACGGATTACGGTTTATTTTAGTATATTCAGAAAACAAAATGGCGTAAATCCAAGTAGTATTAATGTTTTGCGTAAAATCGCTAAAGCTTGTTCAGCCAAGTCTACGAACATTATCAGTTTGTACTTATGTATGTAAATTTAAATAAAGATTCTGAACTAGTTTGATTTGTACTCAGTACTAACTATTTATAACTGTGGGTTCGCTCGTGTTTTTATTAATAGTGTAAGTAAAGTACAAATGTTACCTATTCATAGAATACATACCAATACCTACTGGTTGAGTTATAATTTTTATGACCTAAAGAGAGGTCATAAAAATTATAAGTTAGAAACTGCTTAACCTACTGTATTTCATACCTTACTTAGTTTAGTCCTTTGTGTGAGACAAATAAACGTTTTATTATTTACTAGCTGCGCCCCGCGGTTTCACCCGCGTGGTGATAGATATTTTGGATAATATACAATATATCTTTATGAATTGTAGCCTATGTGTTATTCTAATATGTAAGCTATATTATTATGAAGTTTCATCAAAATCCATTCAGTAGTTTTTGCGTGAAAGTGCAACAAATATACTCACAAACTTTCGCGTTTATAATATTAGTAGGATTTATCATACATCTTGTTTTTATATTTTTTATAGCTCAATGCATATTGCATTGAGCTATTTAAGTTTGAAAATATAAAAAAAAAGATAGACGGAGCTACTTTTACATTTATAATATCAGCTTAAATTCATACTGATGCTATAAATTAGCTCTAAACTTACCTTAAACATAATTCTAAACAAAAAAAATTATAACAAGAAACTTACCTCACAAAGTCTGCAGAGATGATTGCACTGGCTCTGCTCAGGACCTGCAAGCAAAAAATAAACATTTAACAAAAAGTTAAACTTCAAAGCAATTTAAATGTACCGATTTCATATTTTAAACAAGTTTTTGCTTAGCCGAACCATCAGTCTGCATTTGATGATCATTTAGTATTTAGACTCCATGGTGAGGCCTCAGGCAGCAAATCAGTAATATTTTCGTGACCTAGATCTTTTTGAACGTATCTCCGATATATTCTGAACTTCTCATCCAAACTTTGTTCTAACACACATTTCTGACAAAACAGTTTCTAACCCATAGGTTTACGGCCTAGAATCGTTTGTGCTGCTAAAGGTATTGAAGGCCACAATAAGTGGTCGGTAGTATGGTATCGAAATTACAACCTGTCATAACCCAGACTAACACCAAACACGATCAGGAACGGCAGAAGGTCATCACAATAATTGATACTACAGCCCATCTATCTATACTTCTATACTAATATTATAAAGAGGAAATGTTTGATTTTTTGTTTGTTTGTTTGTAATGAATAGGCTCCGAAACTACTGGACCGATTTGAAAAATTCTTACACCGTTGGGAAGCTACTCTATCTGCGGTGAACATAGGCTATATTATATTTTCAAAAAAGTTAGGGATCCGTACTAAAACCGTGCGAAGCCGGGAAGGTCTGCTAGTACCATATATTTAAATTGGGAGGACTGTGGTGGTTCACACAATCATACAAATAAGCAACAAAACAAACATAACTTGGGAAATTTGGGAAAATATATGGAGCTATCTGATAGTTATAATATAACATAGGGTTTGAAGAAAAGTTCAGTTTTTTTTGGTGGTTGAGATTATTATTTTGTCGGTCGGACTCCGGGGCTTATAATTTTGTACTAGTAGCTGCGCCGCGCGGCTTCGCCCACTTGTAAATCTATATGTCAAATGGTTTATAAACATCCCTAGAACAATACTGTTTAAAAAAACCGCATCATAATCCGTTGGGTAGTTTTTAAGATCTAAGCATACATAGGGACAAACAGACAGCGGGGAGCGACTTTGTTCTATACTATGTATTATAGCTAGTATACATACATATATAATTATTTTGAGTTGTTTGTGAACTTTATCTATTCGCGCACGTAGGAAGTAATCAAAATAAAATATTGTTTCCAGATATCAATTCACTGAAGTCTGGTTTTTATCAGAGAAATTCAAAACTGTGACGTCAAACGATGTTTGTAAACAGCAAAACGCCTACCAAGTCCAAAGTTTTATGAAATTGTAGGTCATGATAATCATCAGCCTACGCTCGTCCACAGCTGGACAACACTGGACTAGCTAGCTTCATCCGGCATCAGCTAACAGTGTTTCGCAGATCGTCATTCAGGCACAGGGCTTCCCAGTGTATAGGACACTTAAAAACCGTATTAGGTAAATCACTGCAACTTCAGCTGGCTAATTTTCAGAGCTATGTCCATTGCTTAGGTACATACTTATGTTGAATAAAAAATAAATAATGTTGGACAATTCACTGAGTATTATCTAGCCCCAAGCTAAGCAGGGCTTGTATTATGGGTAGGTACTAGATGACTGATTAACATAACACAATACAATACATAGAAAATAGCCTGAAAACCCGGAATAAATATTTGCAGATCTTACAATTATTTGCCCCAATGCGAGAATCGAGCCCGCAACCTCCTGCATCACAGGCGAACCTCCACCCGCCACTCCACATCGGTCGTATATTATTTGATAGAGCTCAATTTTTTACTCAGCCTCAAACTATTTGAAGCAGGATTTCCGATTGAAACAATCAGATCACGGCGCATGCGTGAAATGTATTTTGATTGTCCGTGTTCGAATTAAATTAAACTAAAAATTAATCACAGATCAAGAACCCGTTTACGGATCTTGGCGGGAACAATCCACTCGATATTCGAATAATTTAATTTCAAAATGGCTGATGTCGTTTTTGTTTCAAAGAAATGTGGTCTTACTGACGTATGTGTTTAGGGACTAACATTCTGTCACTTTTGAAATTTGAGTTACGCACTGTCAAAGTCATTGTCGTTTTGCCGTCGTCGCCGCTTCCTATTCCGGCTATTGTTGTGCGTCCTGCCTTGTCTTATGACGCTTACTCTTGCGCAGACATGCCTAAGGTATTTATTTGCTCATCTAGAAAAGTTTGTTAACTCAGAAAACAGCTTAGTATAAGAAAGCTTAGAATATTACTAGATACAACGAAAACGTGTAGAAAAATCGTTAATTTTGTCCGATAATCGTTTGCGGCTTGTATATTCGCAAGCTTGTAACCGTAAATACAAAAATCTAAGTTTCTGATATTATCCTGCAAATTAAATGTATCTTATGTAGTTCACATAAGAGTAAGTTTTGCAAATCATCGTCTTTCAGTTACCAATTAACCTGGCCCTGAATTTTTTATGCTTCTTTTACAATGTATTCATTTTTGGCGTCAATATTAAGAAAATTGTGTGGCAATAGTACTACTATCTTATATATATTTATTCTGTGACTATAGGTAGATTGATAGTTTTACGTTTTCTATGTCTAATAAAAAATATCAGTATTATGTAGGTATGTATATCAGCTCAGAAAACCTTAGTGGTACTCATCTAGTACCACTAACACAAGGTTTTCTAAGCTTGAGGCTTGATGATTCTGGGTTTATTTTCGAGCAATAATTATTTATTTATATATTTATACCTCTACCTCTGCTGTGCGGAGAGCGCGCTTTTTCTTTATGAATTACAGAAAATTCTGCATTTGAGAAGGTGTTACCAACTAATAGGTTTCGAAAAACCGTCCTAAACTCCTTAAATGGATGTAACTGTCTATCATTCTTGCTAACAATCCAATTATTTTTTGCAAGAAAAAGCACTTAGTTCGTTATCATAAAATGTATTTCGGTGCAACAGATGTATTTATCAAGTTTTTTGCAGTGCATAAATATGGTAATTCTAAATTACTGTCAATCTAAACGCTTCGTTTTCCACAATAAGGTAAACTGTCACTGCGCATGTCAGAAAAGCGCATGAGTCGCGACAAATATTGACAGATATTGACAGTGTTGACATTTGCAGCGTATAATTTGACAGGTACGCGCTCATGCGTTATTTTTGTCAGTTGCTATTTCCAGGTTTTTTTTTTTTTTATGTGACAGTTTTGAGCTTGAATAAGACATTTAATTTGTTAAAGCTTCAGTTTTGAAGGAGTTAGACAAATTAAACATTGACATTTAAGCTTTTTTAACCTATTAGTTCGTATTATGACTACCTAATATCGACTTTTGTATCCATACAAATACCTAAGTTCTGAGTCCATCAGACTCGAGACGAGATCATGGCGTCTCATATTTGAGTGGGTTCTTCGTAGTTCCCTGTCCGCACTAGGAATGATAATTATGAGAACTAATTAATGGAATAAAAGTAGCTAATTTTATTTATTTATTTTATTTTCCAAATTTTGGGAAACTTATATCTTGGTCTGATAAAGTTATTCTTACATGCCGATAAATAAAATACCAGAGCATGTGTGCTGAGGGCCAATTATCAAGTTTCCGCGGATTTGTACATAAATAGAATAACAAATGACGAACAGTCATTTAAATAGTAATTTCAAATAACTCCAATGTAAAAATAGAATTTTAAATGTTTAAATAGCTTTTATAAAATCAGTGTCACTATAATGAATGAGGGATTGCATAGATGTCTATTACACAGACTTTATAAGCCTAGCGTAAATATCTAAGGCTAGCTAAATCAATCACTGTATCAATAGTTTTAATAAGTACCACTATTTGTTTAATTTAGATAAATGCTTGTTTTTGGAATTACTTTGTCAATGTTTGTATGCAATAAATAAAAATTTCATTTTCAAATTTCAATTTCAGTGAAAGTAGACGACTTAAAGAAAATAACAAAAGAAATACACAAAACGATATTAAATTAAGTTATCTTAAAAAACATCGCTAAGCAAGCGTTGGAGTTTACTTGCAGATGTGTTAAATTAAACAATATCACTGTTTTTGTTGATCAATGTTTAAGTTTTATTCAAGATCTTGACCTAGATCAATGCAAAATTTCGGCCAAAACTACTGTTTTGGCGCGAAGAAGAAGCAAACATCCATCTGTTCATCTATCCGGCCATTCATTCAAACTTTCGCATTTATAATATTATGATAGGCGATATATGATATTCATCGATTAAGGAAAACATACCACTCAAAGCACGCACACAAATAGATTTTACCTGAGGGTCATAAAACACAGACACATAACTACACGACACACGAATACAAATTTAAATCATCAATGGCATGACGTAGATTCTCACTTCACATCAATCTGTGGTCGTGAATGAATGGGCCTTGAGCGAGGTTGTAACGACGTACGTTGAACTCGAGGAAAACTTATACGATGCAAATACAGGATAAACGCAAAATAAATATTATACAATAATTAGCCTATAAATATACGACGTGATTAATTAAATATTAATAGAATAGTGATTTATGGTAAAGTGATTCCTGATTAGCGTTCAAGTTATAAACAAATCGCTGCAAAGCACTAACACCTACCTTTATTTGTTTAATGTGTTTTTAAAGTTTTTTGTCGTGAATATACCTTTGATTGACCACTATCTCAGCCACCAAAATCGTGTGTAATGCATATCTACGTAAGTAAGATTTCTGAATTGTTATATACAAAGATTTCTGTTATTATGGTGCGTAAGCCTTCCCACTCACGGTAATCTTTAACGGCGCTAGAGTCCGTAGGATTTCGCAAAGATTTTCGACCTTTCGGTTACTTGATTTAGTGGCTAAGTTGCTTAGAACGTTCCTGTACTGAGGAAAGGACGAAATCAAAAATGTTTGGAATATTATTTAATTTATTATATACTAGTTTCTGCCCGCGGCTTCTCACGCGTATTTTCAGTATAATACGTAGCCACATCAATGCGTTTTTCGTATGTGATAGTGATTCACTATACACGTACGAAGTACATCTAAGAAGGTAAGGCAATTTTCTACATATACGTCAAATTCCATATTGATCTGTGCAGTCGTTATGGAGATCTTAGATAGCAAAATATAATTCACAGTTCACAAACGTTTGGTTTTTTCAAATTATTAGAAAACAAAAATATACCTATGTATATACCTATATACACGGTCTCAACGAAAGACCAGCGCTATGGTACGATCTGCTCTATGATAGCACATGCTGAGTGGAGACAGATTTTGTCAGTTTCTGTCTTCTGTTAATCTAAGTTTAATTAATAAGAGTGTTCTGACAAAATAAAAATATTTTTACTTTACTTTACTGAACCATTGATTCACCGCTTCACATACACTTCTTGTGTAAATACAACTGAAATAGATTTGTCATATTCATTCATTAGTCATTCATTCTATAAAAAATAGTGTGTGCGGTATGCCAAACGGCGCCAATATTTGTACGTATCGCCTGACTCAGAACCTGTAATATTTATTTGATTTATAAATGAACCATCTGGTTGTACAAAGATCGAAAGGAGGCACTGATGATTGAACTTAATTTAAATAGATTTGATTTTGGTACATTCATTAATATTTTAGCGGAACCAGAATCAGCAGCGGCTGTCTCATTATTCAAAATTTTTATGCATCAGTGACTCCCTTTAAAATAGCTCCAATTTATATGTTTTTATTTTGCTGTTTATTTTGTTGTGTTTTTTAGTTATAAGTTTAGGTTATGATAGGACTGGCATACTTTTGCGAAGTAAAAGTCCTGAATAATAAATATAATTAAAAAAAAAAAAACTGGTTGTACTTAATGCGCTAAAATTAACCAAATGTGAGACAATCAGACATGAAGATCTTGAAGAATACACGTATCATTTGGGTGAATACTGAATGAGATAGGGCTGAATTAAAACTTCATGTTCTTGTCTGACCTTATACCCGTTATGACCTACGGAGCTGAGACGTGGACACTCACGATAAGGCTGGTCCACCAGTTCAAAGTCGCTCAGCGAGCTATGGAAAAGAGCTATGCTCGGAGTTTCTCTGAAGGATAGGATTCGCAACGAATACATCCGACAGATAACCAAAGTTATCGACATAGGTCTGAGAATTAGCAAGCTGAAGTGGCAGTGGGCCGGCCATACCTCGCGAAGAACCGACGGCCGCTGCGGCAAACGTGTTCTTGAGTGGAGACCACGACTCGGTAAACGTAGTGTAGGACGCCCTCCGACCAGGTGGGATGACGACCTGCCAAAGACTGCAGGTAGATGCTGGATGCGCCAAGCTGAAGACAGGGCGCTATGGTGCTCATTGGGGGGGCCTATCTCCAGCAGTGGACTAATATAGGCTGATGATGATGTTCTTGTCTGACCTTATATGGGCGTATTCTGTCAGCAGTTTAGAAATGGTGTACCCATAATAAAAAATATCTATCTATGTAATGTATAGTAGGTATTATTTGTATTAAATGTAATGTAATTAATATTCCGAATTGTAATGATGTTATATTTAACTTTTATATACCAACCAACTTATACTTAAGTATAATTAATGTTACCTACTTGATTATGACCTATTTGTTTTAATGGAGAAACAGCTGTCAGTTCTCTTCGAATATTATTTATTATTTTATTTTCAGTCTGTATTGTCCCACTATAGAACAAAGCCCTCTACCTTTTTCCCGCTTTCTCTTCTTAAAGTCTAGCTATCAAAGACGAAAAAGATTTGGTTCTATTATACCTTGCTGCTTATGATAAAGGCTAACACAAGCTCTGCTTACCATGGGGCTAGATAAAGCTGTGTGAATTGTCCAGCATTGTTTATTATTATTATATATAATAAGGCGCCTTATCAAGAAGAGGCCTGCGTCCAGCAATGGTCCAGTATAGGGTGTGACTATAGATGATGATAAGAGCCATTAAGAGGTCTTAATGATAGGTGTATCAAAGGAGGTTTATGTCCAGCTATGGACTGGTAAAGGTTTTCAATGTGATAACAAAGACAACGAATAAACCAGTGCTAGTAAAGCCAACAGCAACTATTTGTGAACTTAGAAAATAGCCAAAGCATGAGAACATAAAGCACCGTTTAGAATAGGATATGACACAATTGCAATGTATGTACTTACCTATCCGTAGGATGTTCAGCTTTGTGTGGCAAACGTGATAATATGTTTGCTCTAAATTTCACTTTTGTTAAAATATTCAGTACTTAACATATTATTTTTTATTATTCACATTCTATTTTTATTTGTATTCTTGTTTGATTTTATTTATATTAGTACGTTTTTGTTTGTTTGCTTGTATAGCGGTAGTGAGTAGTCACTCCGTAACGCCAACAAGTTGCTTTGCCGGAAGACCAGCGTTGGTCGCTAGCTTGCTAGTCATCCAACTCATGCTGAGGCAAAGCCATTTTGTTACTAGACTTACATGATTACCGACACGTTTAGTTTACCTCTAAGTTTAAGTTTATTATGTTCTGTGTAAGTCTTTTAACAAATAATTTCATTTCATTTCATAATATGTACCTAGCCTGCATTGTTTAGGCTGTATTAAGATTATTCTATACTCAGTCTCCAATATTATGATACATATTTATAGTTTAGTATCTATGGTCTTCTGTCGTAGTTCTTACACTAGTATCATGATCATTTTGAAATTGTACTGATTTAAAACAGGATATTTACCATGATTTGATTTTTGAGTTCTCTAAAATCAAGTCATGGTAAATATCCTGTTTTAAACGACTTAAATGCACCCATAACACAAGCTCAGCTTACCATGGGGCTAGATAATGCTGTGTGAATTGTCCAGCATTATTTATTTATTATTATTATTATATTGAGTGTTAACAACCAAGTAGTTTCAAAATTTTTATGGCTTGATTTATTTATATTTATATTTATTTAAAGGAAAACCAGAGGCTTATATATAACACAATAAAAAGTTCATAAATACTAGAAAGCTTATTGAAGGTTTTCACGGATAAATAACATAATAATATAATAAGAAGCGACTGTGAAAATAAAGTGAAATTGGTACATATAGCATCTATAAAGTTAAATTAGATAACTATCTTTAGGTTACAAAATTAACAATAATGTTTACTCAAAAAACCTATCACCAACATTATCATTATTGGCGCCAAAAAAATCATTTAGTTCAACATAGACGTCAATACAGTCAGTCATACTGACATGCGGACAGCGGGCTCTCAGTGATAGGGTCACGTTTTACGCTTTGGATACGGAACTCTGAAAAGTAGCATAATCTCATTATTATGTGAACCGTAAACTACGAGAATAAATTCTTTAAAACGAAGTAAAAAAATCGACCAACCAACTCAGGCAACGAAGTTTTCAACTAGGTTTTGGTTCACTTCATAAGTAATCTTGTGTTTTGTTATTATCACATGAGCTATTGTTATTTTTGGCTTGGTTGGTTTCATCTGTATTTTACTTATATTTACTTATGATTATTGCAGGTTAGGTAGGCACAGAAGATAAAAAAAATAATGCTGTACAATCCACACAGCATCATCTAGCCACAAGGTAAGCAGAGCTTGTGTTATGGGAACTAGATGACTGATATACTTAATAAAGTACATTTCATAGATAGATACCTTTTATTATACATTAGATAACGACCAGAACACCCTTAAAAAAATCTGCAGATCGCACACAATTGTTCCGAAGCGGGAATCGAACCCGCAACCTCCTGCGTCGAAGGCGGACCTTCGCCCACCGCGATCGTCTATATCGAGATATTGTTTAAGTTTATAATGCGCGTATTTCCGGTCTTATTCTAAGAAACTTATTGTCAGTTTCTATGATAATTTTTGGACCTTCGCAATATCCGGACTCAGTTATCATCTCATTATTTATAAGTACATTAGGTATGTGGTTCCTGTTGTAATTTTGATACATCACATACCGATCAAAAAACTGTAGATAAGATCTTATCCAATCGTTATTAGAGCATTTTATCGTTCAAAATATACGGATGCAGAGTTTATAATTAGTTACCTACCGAACTTATAATAAGCTGACATTATCTTAAATGTGTCGAATCATACGACGCTATTTTGACGCGATGTTATTGTTTGTAATCTATAACACTTCACCGTAAGAGCCCCAAACACAGTCGCTTCCCGCTGTCTGTCTGTCCCTATGCATGTTTTTTTAATACATAGTTAGTGATTCAAGAATTTATAAATCATTCGACACATAGATTTTCAAGCGAGTGAAGCCGCGGAGTCCAGCTAGTAGGAAATAAGCGGTGTTATAACCCGTGCCTCGGAAGGCACGTTAAGCTGTTGGTACTGCGCCTAACCTCTCCCCGTTTGTGTCGGCCTGCCACCCCATTGGATTATGAAAGTGCACATGTGTTTTTGCGCGCACACTTGTGCACTATAATTATATTTATTTATTTCGGAACACCATCAGCTATTATAATATCTATAGACTTAAAAAAAACAACAAAATGATATCTCGCACATCTCGCTAGTTTCCTTTGATACTGACTGACAGCGCCAAAATTCGGCTAGGGCATTATCATCATTACATTAACACTTTCGTCGCCGATGACGCGCCTTTTCTTCGGATTACACCGCAGAGGCTGGGCAGTGCATGAGTTTACTTATTGTCACACCTCTCCTATCTTCTCCATTGTGATAGACGGTCACACATAGCCGTGACACGTGACGAGCACTTGTGCAATGACTATAGTAGGCACCTGCCTAAACGATAAGTCGATAAGGTAAGAACCTTCTTACCTGTCGACGTTTCGTAAATGACGTTTAGGTAGACAGAGTAGTCATAAATAATTAGCATAAATAACCCATCATAGTGTTTTGATTCAACATATGCGTTACTTAAAGAGAAAAAACTCGTCGCTGTTATTCTTAGAACTCCTCAAACACTGATAAGCAATAATCCAGCGACTGTGGGTGGTGGTGCTAGTTGACGTTAAAGCTGCATCATGACTAAGAAAAATTATGGGAACAGAACTGCTCTCTGGTATTCCCTCTGTAAAGTTTGAATAATCATTATCGTCATAGACAGAACAATGGGTATCTTTGTAAAGAACAGACTAGCTGTTGTTTATATTGTACCTATAGTAGTACGATACCGATTCATGTAATTTGCTGGAAAACTCGTAGTAGAATCGTAATTCATTGATGAAACTTTTTTTTTTGTGTGTGTGTACACAAAAGTTAGATCTATAGGAATTCATCATCATCATCATCAGCCTATAGCAGTCCACTGCTGGACATAGGCCTCCCCCAATGAGCGCCATAGCGTCCTGTCTTCAGCTTGCCGCATCCAGCATCTACCTGCAGTCTTTCGCAGGTCGTCATCCCACCTGGTCGGATAGGAATTATGATAGTAAATAATTACTAAGAACTAAGTAGTAGTTGCCAAGAGGCAAAAAAATCTATGAAGAGTGTCAATCACTTCAGATATTGAAGCGAATACTTATTAAACTATAAAATACTAGCTGTTTCCCACAGTTTCACCCGTGATTAATTTGAATTTCACATTTCTAAAATATAATATATGTTCCCTATATTCACCGAGAATAGTGTAGCTTTCCAACGGTGAAAGAACTTTTTAAATCGGTCCAGTAATTTCGGAGCCTATTCAATACAAACAAACAAAAAATCAAAACTTTCCTCTTTATAATATTAGTATAGAGGTCTCTAAGTAGAACACTTCTTCAAACGTCTGTAAAACTATTAAAAGTACGTGTTGTTTTAGGTTTTAGATATATATCCAAATATTATATTAGAACACGCGGCAGCGTGTTCAAGCCAAGTTCAAGCAAAGGAACGCGCCGAGTGTATCATTACACGAACCACTTGGTGCCACTTTTGACCCATCTATAACTCAAAACCTCATTAACGTAAACACATAAAACTACGTGTGTTGAATTATATATATTTATTCTATACTAGCTGTCAAGTAGGTGTTCTAGACACGACTCTATAACTAACGATAAACGCATTGAATAGAAAAATATTTCCTCTCAATATCCAGTGGGGGCGCTGCGCTGTAAGGCATTTAATGTATAGAAGCAAACTATGTAGAATGGAATACAAATCACCATAAGACCTCTGCATGTGCTACAAGGGATGAATCAAAAGCTCAAGCAGAAAGTTAATTGATAGAACATCACAATCATAAACGACGACATCGGAACGCATGAGTCAATCGTCTCGTAATAATTATTTGTTTTGTCTGTTTGTCCCGGGCCAGCGATGTGAAGGTCGCTTTCTCCGTGATTCACTAGCACCTGATACCACGTTGGAGATTTCAATGTGCAATCTTATGACATTTTAATATGACGAACGCCATTTTTAAGAGGTAATTGATGAAACTTAGGTAATTATTCACCAACATTCCTTGAACTTTCTATGTCAGTTCGGTACCTTCAAAAGAGATGAATACTAATTTCCTGCCTTCCGAAATCAAACCCTTTTTTTAGTAACATAAATAAAATGGTAACACATAATTCTGTAATTTTTTAACTTTATTGAACACACAAAACTAAAAAGAACTTAATTAAAAAATATATGTACATAGGCGATGATATTAATCAGATGTATTGTTGTTTATTTGGTCAACTATGTTACAATATTGTTTGTTTTCCTGTGTACTGTAAAATTGTTGAATTTTGTATGTATGTATGTATGTACGAGTATGTCTGAAGTTGCTAATAATGAATTGATCTATCTATCTATCACATGTGATGCAAATTTTTCTTCTTTCTCCCTATAGTATAAGGAAAATCTAATGAGGCGAACTAAAGTTAAGGTAAGCATAAACTGTTCTTCATTGTGGAATTAAAAAATAAGTCTTCAAATGAAACCATACCTGTGACAAAGCCAAACAATACAAGTCAGAGATCAGGTATGCTGGTACTGCCGAAGATGCTGTCATGGAGGTTCAAACAAAGATCCTGGACTTTCCAGGCTGACTAAGAACTCAGATATTCAGATATTTAGATTTAGTGCTCTGCGGTTAGTACTGTTAAACTTAAGATGAATCAGTACTTGCCTCTCTTATCGACAGACGTATAATGTGATGTAACGAGATCTGATCGTGATGTCTCATTTTTAGACATAGACATAATAATTTATTTGCCACTACATGTACACAAATATTGGCCGCGACATTTAGATTTTTAACACAAACACTTGTTCGACCACGGGGCCTTTTCCAACTCAGCTACCGTGAAAATTGGGATGACGAGTGAACGTCACTTTTTGTGGGTCATTTCAAGAGTGACTCATTGATCATGAGTAAGTCAGTGCTGGACGTCGTTAGCGTAATCAAAAGTAGGCCTTAAAACCGGCCAAGTTAGAGTTGGACTCGCGCACGAGTTTGGTATCATTATCTATAAAAGCGAGCAAAAAATCGCGTTTTTTGTATGTAAAATATTTATTTTATTCTGTTATTTTGTGATGTTTGCTATATAGCGGCGACAGAAATACATCTGTGAAAATGTCAACTGTCTAACTATCATGGAGCATGAGATACAGCCTGGTGATAGATGAACAGAAAGACGGACGGACGGACAGCGGAATCTTAGTAATAGGGTCCCATGCAGATCGTACAAACTTTTGTCCCGAGGTGGGAATCGAACCCGCAACCTCCTGAATCACAGGCATATTATATAAAATTCCGTTGCCTTTTTACTTGCAATGCATTGTGTGAGTAAGAGACATTTAATGGTTTGCTTTGCTGCATTGGAAGATATGTGACACAGGACAAGGAGAGACACTAAAATTAGGATAGCTGGGACACTTTTTTTAAAGCTTTCCAAAATGCTAAAGCTTCAAATACAATAGAATAATACTTTATTCTACACAAGATGCATCCGACAGACAACCAATGATATCGACATAGCTCTAAAAATTAGCAAGCTGAAGAAGCATTGGCCTGGCCGTACGAGTATCTCGCGAAGAACCGACAACCGCTGGGGTAAAAGTGTTCTTGAGTAGAGACCACGACTATGTAAAGTGTAGGACGCCCTCCAACCAGGTAAGATGACGACCTGCAGGTAGATGCTGGATGCGTCAAGCTGAAGACAGGGCGCTGTGGCGCTCATTAGAGGAGGCTTATGTCCACCTATGTCTAGCAGGACTAACACACGCTGATGATAATGAACACCAGATGTAGATCCTTACACAAAAGACATGTGACGAATACAATTTGCAGCCTTATCGTTTAGAAGCGATCTCTTCTAGGCAACCTTTAGGAATAATTATGCGAATTTACGAAAATAAAAGCATAAATCATAAAATAATTTAAAAAATGCTTGACATGTGCTTAACCGGTTGACTCAGCTATTAAACATTAATGATGAAACAATCAAGAAAATACGCCAAAGATTTTTTTTTTTTTTTTTGAAGACAGATTGCTTCATGCCTTTAAATGCGTTTTTAAGTACAAGTCAGAATTGACTTTATTTTACTCTGCATGATTGGCATGACGCATAGCGCCGGACCACCTTAGTTCTTACACATACCGTAAATAAGTGATAGGTACCTTATAGAATTAACTGAAGATCTAACTACCAGTGGCGTAACTATACCGTTCGAGTCCCGGTCCGGTGGCAAATTCATCGGATGCCCCCCGCATTATAAAGAAGCTGAAACAATATGACGCAGATTTGTTTTAGACGCTGGACTGGATAGGAAAGGGCATAAACATAAACGAGAACTACATCTCACACCTCGGTAAACGTAGTGTAGGACGCCCTCCGACCAGGTGGGTTGACGACCTGCGAAAGATTGCAGGTAGATACTGTATGCGTCAAGCTGAAGACAGGGCGATATGGCACTCATTGGGGACTAATATAGGCTGATGATGATAATGATGAACCAACAATTATAGTATTTGTATTTTATATATATCCTTTCAGTAGGAAACTTAAAAAAGGTAAAGACAAAACTATTTTTTTTACTCAATGTGTCTTAATAAATGTTGGGAGTTGGGATTCTCCTATGGCTGGGGGCCCCTTCTGGCTGGGGGCCCGTGGCATGTTTCCGACTTGCCACCCTGTAGTAACGCCACTGTTAACTACCTCAATCAAGTGGTACTATCAAAAGATGAGAAAGAAGTAGTGTATGCTAGTGAGTTTGTTGAATATGGCCAACATGATGAAATAAAAATACTTTGTTTTGTACTATGCAGTGATAAAACACTTAAAACTAAGTTTCATATTGCGCACATTTTTCAGTTCTCTGTTTCACGAATTTGCTGTAAGTCTTTAAATATATTTCACGTGATTTAGACCGCAACAGAATAGAATCATATTAATTATTATTTGCTTTTCTGTTCCATTTCCATATTTTAAACTTATTTTTAGTTTTATGACATTTTCAATTAAATAAGCCACATGCATCAGTAAAATTTTTAGTAAAAATATTTATTCTACATTTAAATACCAGATACGTTTTACAAATTCCTTGTCTCGTTAACGTCAATATTCATTGATGATTTGTTCGCGAGGTATTTAGTCTCGGACTAAGCTACATCGGTATTTCCGTTTTCTCCATCCTTGGGTAATTTCTCTTGTTTTATTTACATAACAGTACTACATAGACGACCGAAGTGGCGCGGTGGGTGAAGGTCCGCCTGCGACATAGGAGGTTGCGGGTTCGATTCCCGCCTCGGAACAATTGTGTGTACTATCTGCAGATATTTGTTCCGGGTGTTCTTGTCATTTTCTATGTATAGTAAAAAATATCTATCTATGTAATGTATTGTATTATGTATATCAGTTATCTAGTACCCATAACACAAGCTCTGCTTACCTTGGGGCTAGATAATGCTGTGTGAATTGTCCAGCTTATTTATTTATTTGGGTTAGAAGCTTTAAGACTACATATTGATTTGACTATATATTAGTTAGGAATAAATCGCTTTCTGACTAAATCTCGATATGAAATTATAGGAATAAACCTTAATTATTTAAATGATTTCTAACCCAATTCAGGCTTTAATACAATAATTGGCCGAAATAAACATCAATACGAAGTATTAACCCGAAAATGACTTTACTTTTAATTATTATTACGTTATTATTGCCTATTGATAAATACAAATCATCTCTATCGGCCCCTTTTTGGAATAAAAGTAATTAAAGATCAGAAATTAAATTGAAATTTAACTTAACTATAAAAATGCGTGCTTTACAAAGTGCTCATACGACGTAATTATTTTAGGTAACTTTTGTTTAAAATTTGTATAATTTTAGTATTAAATGATTTAATAAGTGTTATTTATTATTATAAATAGTATTTTATCAAAAAACTTTTAAAGGCGTTCAGCCTGTCGAGTTATTAATTTATTGGTTTTGTATCTAGTTAGGTTCTAAACAGTGTTTAGTTAATCTGCGATTGTAAAAATATGTGTTAAATAAAGAACTTTGAAAAACAAATTTAAATTGAACACTATTTTAATACCCACTGCTTAAATCGTCGAGTTTTGGAAACGTCCTATACAATGTCCGCTTCTAGCCAACAATAACACCTGGTATTTAGACAAGATAACACAAGGTCTTTAGATAAAAATAAAAATATATAATATATATAAACAATATGCCTAAGTAAAATGTAATAATGTTATTTTGAAATTAGGATACATAAATCTCTGATTATTTTTGAGGGACAAGAATCTTAATTAAAACAAAAAAAAACATCGGGTTTCTATGTGACCGCCAGGTTTCTGTGTGAAAATAACTATATTTATAAAAATACTAATATGAATATGAAATAAATTAATATAAATACTACTTACATGCCGAAATATAAAACAAGATGTTGACTTCTTCGTGCCATAACTAATTAATTCACCGAAACTATCCATATTTTTATAAGTTAATAAAATAACTACACGCACGACTACACCTTTCTGTATCTGGGTAATTACTGAACTGATTCTTGTTAACCTGAAAAACCAAGGAGATTACTAATAGTTGAACTAATTGAAGAAAACCAAAATTAGGTCAGCGCAAGTTATTATTCATACGAATCATTCTAATAATATAAATCCGGCAGTATGGATATTTGAAAATTTGAACCTCCCAAAATATCTGCACGGATTGGGCTGAATGTTTGCATAGAAAAAAATAAAAAAGAAACATAACTGGTACCTTAAAACCGAAGTTGGGTTCCCTCGCACTTATTACATAGAACTTACTAACTTAAGTTTTTTTGCAGAAATTACTAATTTGTACATAAATACTTTGGTGATGTTTTTAAGATGTAGTCCTAGATCTGGTTTAACGTTTAAGCAAATTTTTTATATAGGCAAAAGTGTCCGAAATCTTGGGCAGAAGATTAAAAACGCGAAATTAACTTTTTCGCACCAAAACAACTAAAGGGATCGGGCTGAAATATTATATAGATGTAATATACAAAGGCTAGATACTTTTATTTTATAAATCAATTAACAATTATTATAAGTTTCATAGGAAGAATAATTCGATATTTTTGACTTCGAATAACGTACGTGGCGACCTCTGTGGCGCGGTGCCCACCGCGAAGCAGAGCTTGTGCTAATGGTAGCACAAGCTCTGCTTAGCTTAGGCCTAGATGATGCTGCGTGGATTGTCCAGCATTATTTATTATGTGTGATCTACGTTTTAACCCGAAAACCTTCCTTATTCTTCCTTAATTATTAATTAAACCGCTAATAAAGACCTACATAAACTTATTACAATACGCGCTTATATAATATAGCCTGCGCTTGAGCTCTGACCGCGACCTTGTCTCGTAGTGTTGTACCACGTACCACGTTATACTTATGTACTGTGTCTTGTTGCGTCACCCGCGTCACGGCTTCGCGCATGTGGTGTGACGTCACCAATCGGATCCTGGTAGAGTAGATAGCTCACTCGGTACAACTTTATTGATAAAACATAATTCGCGGAAAAATGCGACTGGGTATTTCTCAGTTTGTTAATCCCACACAACCGTTGAAAAAATGTGTTTTAGTCACCCTACTAACAAGCCAACTTGGTTGATTTTTAGGTAAGTTTTGTGTTTTTATTGGTTTCGTAGGTACTTAAAAAGAGGCAAGAAAAGAAGAGAGGCCTCTTGTAGTCGTGATATGAATTAAACTTCTTAGCCAACGCAATCAAAAGTTACAGCTGTACCCACATATTTTGAAATTTCTAAGGTAAATCAAATGCACACAAAACATATGCGGTATTTCCCGTTGACCTAGGTTCAGAAAATAGGAAAAAAATCTGTTAAAAAACGTCAGCTAAATAAGTAACATGAACTTTTTAGATAGTTACTTAAATGAGCTAGCGCTAGCGAAATTGTATGAAAATAATTAAGTTTTCAAATTATTCGTTTGTTCTTTGTAAAATGCGTTTTATAAAACCAACAGCAGATGTGTATACAAAATTCTTTTTCAAAACGAATTGAAAAAAAAACTATGCTTTTTCGTCCAATTTATTAGTGTTTGTACTTTTAAGTAATGACTATAAAATATCAAAATTATATCGAGTATTTAACGTAAACAAATCCATTGATAGATAGGGAGTACCATGCACCTACCCACGCCATAAGGATGGCGAGTGCGCTATCTGTACAAAACTCTGACGTCACATCCTCGCTTTAGTCATCCACGCGGGTTTCACCGTTCCCTGTATCACACAATCTCCACGATTCAGTAGAACCAAATAAAGCCCATTGATGGAGAGTTCCGTGAAGAATTGACTCATTCAATCTTTCCACAGGGTTTATCATGGAGTTAATGACGTCGATGGATGATATGTAGGTCATAGAATCATTGACGACCTCTATGGCGCAGCGAGCGAAAGTCCGCCTGCGACGCAGGAGGTTGTGGGTACAATTCCTGTGGGGAAAACGCCTGTACGATCTGAAGATTTTTTTCGGGCGTTCTAGGTTTTGTTTATGGTAAAAATGTCTGTCTATGTATGTAATGTATTAAGTATTTAGTACCTATACCTACCCATAACACACTTGATGCTGTGTGGATTGTCTGAACTTATTCAATATGAGCTAGGCCCCGCGAATCGTCCGCGTGGAAATTTTGGAAAATATGAAAAATATCTATTATCTAAAAAAATTAATTATTTAATAAGCACCTTCTACAACGTATGAGAAAACATTTATAAAATGATGAATGAAATCGGTAAAGCCGTTCTCAAGTTATATAGGAACCAGGAGAAATAGAGGTTAATTTTTCTTTGTTATATAGAATACATAGATTGTATGGGAAATAGTAACAAACGTAGAGATATCGGTTTTTAGCACGTTTACTGCGAACACAGCAAATTAGCTATGCGAAACTTTTAAGTGTTAACTGAGCCAGCCGGCTACGAGACCTACGTAGAAAAATTCTTCAGACAGTCTAATTCAGCTTCTCTAAGTAAAAAACTAAACTTTAATCTAAGATTTTATAACTTTTAAACTCATGTTTTAGAATTTTGTTTGCAACGTCGCAGGTTACTTTTATAACTTACTAAGTTTAAAATGAGAATTATTAAAAAAGAGAAAAATCAAGTAGGTAATTATTTATGTTATGAAAGCTCTCATAAAAGCTTCGGATGAGTACCGAAGCTTTTATGAGAGAGCTTTATAAGCTAGCGACATCTAGCGTTGAGTAGCTAAAATGCTAAATTCCGTTTGTTGGTCGTGCCAAAAACGTATCATAATGCGCCATCTCTTGAGGCGGGCCTAAAGCTCAGTCATGTGAGTCATGCCAAAATAGTAGGCAGTGACACCTATGGTTGAGTAGCTCAACTCCAATTTGCAATGTTGTGCGATAGAGTGCTCTGTCTGTCTTCCAAAAAGTATTTTTTCAGATTTAATCAAAACTAAATTACTAAGAAGTTTGTCCTAGTTTGCGTTGCGCGAAGATTTGGGAATTGTCGGAAATCCCCTACAGGACGCGAATTTAAGAATATGTGAGATCTGGCATTTATGTATAATCCGAGAAAATCTGAGAATTAATACAGTGATGAAAAAAAAACTTCATTAAATAATAATAATTATAACACACCTCAAATCACAATCATTGATTTGAAGTGTGTTAATGTTGTGATTGCATGGATGTAGGTAAGTAAGAAAATAATGTTTAATGTTTTTGACGAAAAATAGTTTTTGGTCGTGAAAACAGTACGTATGTACCTACTCATAGATTACGAGGTGCCATTGTAGGTACTCTATAGAAGTAATAACGATTTGAGCTATTTTTGTCTTAGACCTTTTCAAGGTGAAAACGGACTAACTTTGACTTTTGTAGATAAATATAGGAATAAAGAGATTAGCTAGTGTAGAGCCAAAAATGCGTAGGCAATGAAAGTGTTAATTTTGTTTATAAGCAAAAGACTGTTTGACGACAATCTCACCCGATGGAAAGTAACGATGCAGTCGACAATGTATAACGAGGCATAGTCTAAATATAACCTAAATCACTAACAACTAACCTAACCTAACCTTAATAAATTATTGTGCCCTTACAGGCTACATGTACCTACCTCTAAGCTAAGAACACCTAAGCCTATATGTGAGAATGTATGTATGTAATAAATAAATGAATATACATATTAACCATTGTTTTGAACTTGATGTAATACTTCTTATTACTGCGCTCTACCCGCCAGTATCGCCAATCGACCGCTCCAATACATACGCTACCTAAAGGCAATAAATTAGCGAAATGTATCATGATTTATTCCACATGGCTCTGAGTGCAATCTACAAAGGCCAGGCAAATGTAAATATACAAGATTTAGAGCTCGTTATATTTGTAGTGTTAGCATAGATATAGCATTTAAATCTAAACATTATGTATTTATGTGCCGCCGTATGTTCTGTCTCAATTAGAGATGGCATAGGCTACAAAAATAATGTGAAATGAAGTATCTTTAGGTTTTGCGGTTTTCAGTGGGCATTTGTTTAGAGCTTTGCCCAGAGATATCATTTTGCTGTAGTCTAAAAATGTAGGTACATGTAATGTAATGTACCTACTGTGAACAAGAAAAGAAAACTATATTTTTCACAATATGGCGCCTTCAACTTCAACTTCTTGCTAGATGACTCAACGTGGCGCCTGGTTATCCCCATTTTGAAATTAGTGACAAATTCATAGACGTTAGAATCAAAGGGGTTTGTACATTTTTATATGGAGGATTGGCCCTAACATCGGCCATCACATTTTTGTTTTCAAAGTCGCGGTACACACTGTGAAACGTCGTGTCACGGTTAAAAAGTGAGTTTAAAAGCGCAAAAGTAAATTTTTAGATGAATTAACACCTGCGCAGAACTTTCGCCGAGCGCAAAAAAATCCGTGACGCGACCTATATTAATGATGCTCAAGCAGCCTTCACATTAGGTCGCAAGCAGTGTGGCTTCCGCGCGACTTCTATTGATTATCACATGCGGCTGCCACGCCGCCGCCGCCGCCGCCGCCGCCGCCGCGCCGCGCCGCGCTGTCCGCTATGACAACACGCACGCACGTATCGCGATCGATGCTAATGCCGCTTTGCTTGCGAGTTGCAACAAATACAATACAATATTTCTTTATTGCACCATCAATACAAAAAATTACAATAATAACGGATCTTAATACTAAGTCTAGTTGCACAACCGGCGTCCTTATCGCTAACAACGATTTATTCCAGGCAACCTTTGGATGGATAGGATCGGTACGTATTAAAGCATATTAAAACTGACGGTGGCGTATTTATTGTTTTTTTTTTAATACATTGAGTGCTGAAAACGCACGGTATGAGTTTTCTACAAGTGACTAATATGCGTAAATCCACACTAGCGGAGCGGCTGAGAAAATACAGATCTTTGTGACTCCGCAGAGCTGTAATATTTTTCGAACGAAACGCATGTGCGGCGCAACACAACCGCTGTGTAGAGCGGCAGCACGAATTTTTTAGGTAAAAAAAAAGATCGCAATCGTCGAAAAAAAACCGCAGTCAAAGTGTAAATAATTAATATTTATCATAACAAAAGCTCACAAAATATAGGCTTTAACTCGATAATTTTAGATGCAGTGACATAATGGCTTTACTAAAGCTTGAAACGGTCCGCGAGCTGTCTGTCATCTGATGCCGTCAATATCCTATCTAAAATTTAGATACATAAATTCAAATTTCATTCAAATATCGGCTTTTTGACATTTTTGTGCTGCGTGGTAGTTGTGCGCTGATCTGCTACAATCTTGTGTGAAGGAGCCACGAAGGAGCTCTAACATCGGCTACCACAATGTGTTATTGCATTATATCGTGACGAAAAATTAACGTTACCTATAAATAATAAGCACCAGACATTTTTTAGCGTCAGGATTCTGACATATAAATAATAATAAATAGAGCAATATAAGTTCAAATTCAACTTCTTTTTTGTTTTGGCGCCGCTTGCTTTTCGCTACGACTCTGCCAGTGTCTGTTTCAGAGTGTCATGAACTTCTTACATAGAATATGATCAGTTACGAAAAATTAAGAACTTATAAATTTTGCATCAAGATGAGTTTGCTAATATAAAAGGACAACACAACATAAATAAGCAACAATATAAGTTATTTTCGTCGATGCATATGTCAGGAATCTGGCGTGTTATGAAATTAACTATACTAATATTATAAAGAGGAAAGGTTTGATTTTTGTTTGTTTGTTTGTATCGAATAGGCTCCGAAACTACTGGACCGATTTGAAAAATTATTTGACCGTTGGGAAGCTACACTATCCACGGTGAATATTGGGTAAGTATATTAAAATTTAGGAATGTGAAATTTGAATTTAACGCGTGTGAAACCGCGGGAAACAGGTAGTGCAACATAAATTTTTTCATTTGAATAAGTGTGTTGTATCCAACGGGGATATAAGATTTTTTTATTGATTGGATACCTACATACCGGCTTGTTTGCCTATTGTAGGTAATCCATATTTACATAGGTACATTTTTTTACATAAATGTAAGTCACCACACGCTCGCAAAGCATTCATTAGCTTTAACACATTATATTATATTGCTTAGGTACCTACTTGCTTAAATCTTTTTTACCTGACTGTACTCAACAACTGCAATAATTTGAAGGTGTCCGAAACTACAGTAACAATAATAACAAGTGCAACAAGTGATGAGTGGGACAGTGCGTCCCAAATTCTTCTGTCCCAAAAAGCAGCAAGTCATAAGCAAAGATTTTAGATAAACAGTAGACATTGTGCTTAGGCATATAACATACAAAGTCATGCCCGTTGTGTGTCCATGTTTCAAGGTCTCTAACGCCATTGCCATCGTATATTAGCTCTTTTTAGCAAGAAGATTCTAAAATGTAACGTTTATAGAGGTAGGTACAGTCAACTACAATACAGGGTTCTCAGGTAGACGTCACGTCCTATTTCGATTTTAAAAGGGGCTTCTATGTTCTCAGTCATTTGATTTGGAACATTATTTCGCTATTGTAACACCTCATCATCATCAGCCTATAGCAGTCCACTGCTGGACATAGGCCTCCCCCAATGAGCGCCATAGCGTCCTGTCTTCAGCATGACGCATCCAGCATCTACCTGCAGTCTTTCGCAGGTCGTCATCCCACCTGGTTGGCGGGCGTTCTACACTACGTTTACCGAGTAGTGATGGAGTGGTTGTATTGTAACACCTGTCCGCCTGTAACACAGCTACATTGTAGCTACCACAGGAGACAGTGCTCCTACTCCATAGTTATAAATATTTGAGAAATAAACATTAGTTATTTTAAAACAACCAAATTATTTACAAGACTATTTTTCTAATCATGCGCACTATTGTGATTATTCTTTCCATTTCGTTATTACCATAAAATACATGAAAAAATGCAACATTATGCTGAGACAGGACCTATTGGTTCGCTTTGTAGAGTCGCTTGTAGCTGTTTTTATAAAAGTCAAAAGTCAAGTCAAAAGTCAAAAATCATTTATTCTTTAGGCTTACAAAATAAGCACTTAGACAAGTCATATTTTATACATTAAATTATTATCAAAAAAAATTATTTTACTGTTCACTTCAATTTTTTGTCCACTAGTGGAAGAAGTGAAAAAGAAACCACTAGTATGTTCATCTCTTATATGTCTAATACACTATTGGTGAAATTACCAAAGAAATTATAGAATTATTTATTATAAAAATTTTCTACTTAGATTTCGGCCTATTTTGTATTCTTCTTGTTATTTCGTAATGTATTTTCTTTGTTTGCTATGTATTATTTATGTTTGACTTATAAGAATATTTCTTATTAATAAAGAACTGAACTGAACTGAACATGGCTATTTGCCTATTTAAGTCTAAATATAATATGATTCGATACAATGTCAATATTTATGTAAAGCTACTCGTATGTACAACAAATTACAAAAAATTACTTACATACTATTGTGCGATGCGAAACTGAGCGACATCTGGCCAAGTATTAACATCGTTGAGATAATCATTTATGGAGTAGAAAGCCTTTCTGATGAGATTTAGTTTTTTTTTAGTATAGATATAGTATAGATTATAGTATTAGATATAGTATAGATTCAATACGTAGTTAATTTTTATAGTTTTATGTTCTTATTTATTTTGTAATATGTAGTAAAAGTAACATGTTGTACCTACTATAGTGTATCAATAAATATATTTTATTTTCTTTCTTTTTTCAAAAATGAGTTCAGAGTAAAATATCGAAAATCCTACCGATTCAAAATACGATTAGCGCGGGTTGCCAAGCGGAATATTTTTAGTCGGGTATGTTTGCATTATTTACGATGTCAGTTTATTTAATGGGTTCGATGCTCGACCAGATCTCGCTAACCTTGTACCTAAACGGTGACGGAGAGTTTTTGTTACATAAGAAAAACTTCACAAGTCTATGCTAATTTATCGATCGTAGGATAGAAAAAAACCACTTACGTTTTAGTAATACTGTAGGATGGTAACAAACCACTTACCTTTTGGTAATATGAACTAATCAAAAACATAAATGTGAAAACAGGCCATGTTCGTTCAGGTAATAGCTTCACCGTTACTTCTTCACGCTAAATCTACTGAACGGATCGTG
Source organism: Eupithecia dodoneata (assembly GCA_947044415.1). Lineage (NCBI taxonomy): Eukaryota > Metazoa > Arthropoda > Insecta > Lepidoptera > Geometridae > Eupithecia > Eupithecia dodoneata. Next base: position 9,363,923 of record OX345665.1, read on the forward strand.
CTGAAATTTTGGATACATGTAGTTCGAGGCTTGGATTTTAACATTACCACGTTTTATTCCAATCAGTTCCCATAGGATAAAAATGTGACTGGTGTAAAGATAGTCACTGCTATTGCGTCGCCCATTACTTTTCGAACTTGGCTGGCACTCTAGTGCGTCTCAATATCAGATACAGATGTATTTTTTTTTAATTTATGTAGTGCAAGGACCGACAGTAATTTAAGATAATTATATAATAAGTTTTTTCTGAAAATAAATGTTTCTTCGTTAATTAGTTTTTTCGTTCTCTCATGTGTAAAAGTAAAAGAAAACTATGCGGGAGCGATGCACATCTTAGCATAAAAAAAATTAAACTTTGACGATTTGTTAGTTCGATTAACTTACATAATATCTAATCTACGAGCTTCTCGCATTTTATGTACCTATGTCTACCATTAGTAACTATATTACTTCGTTAGTCTACCATCTAGGCAGCTGACAAAATAATGAAGCATTATGAATATGACCTTGTATCGCTAAATTATCAACGGTGTAATTTACAGCAATGATAACATCATCCACAAACAAACTAAAGTAGGTAGGTATAAAAACAAGTGTTTTATGGTATCTATCTATGTAATGTATATCAGTTTTATTATGTACTAGCTGCACCCCGCGGTTTCACCCGCGGTGATAGATATTTTGGATAATATACAATATATCTTTATAAATTGTAGCCTATGTGTTATTCTGATTTCTGAGCTATATTATTGTAAAGTTTTATTAAAATCCTTTCAGTAGTTTTTACGTGAATGAATAACAAACATCCATACTTACAAACTTTCGCGTTTATAATACATATTAGTACGATTATATTATGTATATCAGTTATCTAGTTCCTATAACACAAGCTCTGCATACCATGGGGCTAGATAATGCTGTGTGAATTGTCCAGCATTATTATTTATTTATTTATTTTATTTATTTAGCTCTGCATAACATGGGGCTAGATAATACTGTATGTAATGTGTGTGTTTACGGACAAACGGAATAACCGTTTAAGTTAGCTTTTAGATTAAGATTTAATTATTGTGAAACATAAATAAAAGAAAAAAAAGAATGGTCCAGCAATATTTATTTGTTTTATTTTATGTTATGACTGATATCTGGACATGAAAAAGCAGCCATACCTAATAATTATTTTCAAATGTTATTTCCCAGAGCGTGCTCGGAAATAAATTGTGGTACCTAAGTAGGCCTAGGTACCTCTGTAATACTGATAAAAGCTAAGCAAAAACTCGAATCAGCACAAAATGGTAAAAATTATAACCATGATAAACTATTAACTCAAGTTTTAAGACCTCACTATATCTATATGCCTTGTCATAATCATTCAACTGATGGGTATCACGCCATCTTAAAACTTTGACTGCTGAAATCACACCGTATGTGTTTTCTACAAGTAACTAATATGCGTAAATCCACACTAGCGCAGCGGCTGAGAAAATACAGATCTGTGTGACTCAGCAGAGCCGTAATATTTTTCGAACGAAACGCATGTGCGGCGCAACACAATCGCTGTGTAGAGCGGCAGCACGAATTTTTTAGGTTAAAAAAAAGATCATCGCAGTCGTCGAAAAAACATCGCAGTCAAAGTGTGAAAATGAAAATGAAAATGAAAAGTTTTTATTTCTTTAAGCTTACAAATAAGCACTTAGACAGGTCATATTTTATACTATTAAATTATTTTATAGTTCACTTCAATTTTTTGTCCACCAGTGGAAGAAGTGAGAAGAAACCACTAGTATGTTAAAAGCTACTCGTACTTCAACACAACAGAAAAACAATTTGAATGGCCTTCGCCATACAATTGAAAATTACGAAGGCTGATGCATGATATAATATGTATTTCATAGCTACGACTAAATCATAGCGCTTAAGAAAAATTCACTCAATTAGCATATTATGTATTTATTACGATTTTTGAATGAATGGATTCATTCATTTATATATCATTTATTGTAATCAGATAGATAAATAGATAGTCTTTATTTCAATGCATTTCTTAAATTTTACCCTATATTTTAGTAGAGTTAAGTTTAAGGTTAAATTTGATGACCGATGTGGCGCGGTGGGCGAAGGTCCACCTGCGACGTAGAAGGTTGCGGGTTCGATTCCCGCCTCGGAACAATTGTGTGTACGATCTGCAGATATTTGTTCCGGGTGTTCTGGTCGTTTTCTATGTACAATAAAAAATATCTATCTATGTAATGTATTGTATTATGTATATCAGTTATCTAGTACCCATAACACAAGCTTTGCTTACCATGGGGCTAGATAATGCTGTGTGAATTGTCCAGCATTATTTATTTATTTATTAAGGTTACTACCTATTTGCCCTGTAATAATTACCTATTATCAATACATTACTATTACTATGATGTCTCCCTACCTGAAATTCAGCCATAGCGGCCAGTATATTAAAGTGCCACCGTCTATATTGTTCCTTCATGTCCAGTCCATCCTAAGATTGTCTGAAAGAGATCGCTCACAGCGATAAGGTCGCACTTTATACTTCCTTTATTCTCTTGTTTATTTCTGTATTGTTTTCTGTTTTGTGTGGTATTATAAAGTGTTTTCTATCTTATATTGTTGATATTAAACTTGCACCTATGGTTTACAAGTTTAATAACTCCTTCAAATCTAAAGTCCCACCTTCTATCTTCAGCTGTCAATTTTTTTTCCTTCATTCTCCTCTCTTTCTTATTCAGATTCTTATTCCTGTTCCAACAGTGATCAGATTTTATCCAAAATTTAATTTATGTGGTACCTTATTTTATTCTTATTTTATTCAGTTATTCTTACTTGTAGTTTTTCTTTTAGGTTAGTTTTAATTTAAGTAGTGTTATATTGCATGTAATGTATTAAGTTTGTATTCTTTGTTTCTGTTCCTTCTCTTTTACTATTTGTTTGTATTCTACCAACTCTTTGTATAATATATCTTTTTCTTCATCCCTGGTTGCCTGGACGAAATCGCTTTAAGCGATAAGGCCGCCTATTGTACTGTTATTATGTAATATTTAGATATAAGGTGTTGTGTTGTTATTTTAAGTACAATAAAGTGTTCATTCATTCATTCATTGTTAAATGCATATTATAAACCTAGAGGTTTATCATAAATGTAGAAATTTCAAAAACTCTACCTCCACTCATACGCTACCTGTATTATCGGAGCCACTTAAATTACGATTAGATTAATTGTCCTCATTATCATAATGACAGCCATTCATTGAATTAAATGACATATAGCTAGTGCTTGTGAGTTTTGCGTGTTTTCTGAGCATTCACTTTGGCATCACTGAACAGGTTAAATTTTAAAGCAATCATAAGAGATTTTTGTTTTTATAGCTTATAACTCTGTTTTATATCTGCTTTCACATGCTCTAAGCATTAAATATAACATAAACAAGTACATGCATTAAATTCAAAAAACTAAGTGTCAAAATCAACCAATCACGACACTTTCGAACGCGAAAGACAACATAAAAACTACGCTACGTTTAAAACTCTTCGATCCTAAAGGCTTACCTTAGATGATTCTCGATCAATCACAACTGCACTGAATAGTATCAGTTAATCGGAAAATTATTTCAGTTCACTTCGATAGCACGCACTCAATTAAATCTTCAACAGGCGTGTTTTAGTAGAGGGCGTAGCGAGTTTCCTCGATAAATATTCATGAGCCGAATTTCCGATATTGATTTCATAACAATTTGTTTTGGTAGGTAAAACGACTGTCTGAAAAGAATCTTAAACACAGTTATCACTCTTATGAACCGATAACGTAACCCGACCGGTAACGCTTATTAATCGATAACGTTACCACGTGTGACAACACCAGCACAACACAAGTAAAGTCAGGGTCATAAGAAAAAGTTTTGATTTGAATTTCCGTTCTATTTTCGAATACACGTCGTTCGCCTTTTGTTATCGCAGTTATACTAACGGAGGCATGTAAAATGGAGTCGCGGCTCGCACCTCTATCTTAATGCGCCAACACAATAGTAACCGCGAAAATAGAGTAAACCGGTCTTTGTATGCTCAGATGTTTTATATTGAACTTGCGTAATCCGACTGAGAAGCGGTCTGGTACGTTTCGGTACTACCGGTATCGACACCTACGCTTGAACCGCGTTCGATTTATTTTGGTCCTACCGCCTATTCTATAGTCTTTCTACATTGGTCTGTGGCTGTAAAGTATTACGATGCGCGCGAACAATCTTGATACTGTGTATCTCTGACGTTTTATTTGACTAATAAAAATTATGATAGAGGTGTATGACATAATTTAGTATTATGACTACGCTCACGACCTTGTAAAAACAGTTTATGCGAAATTAAACTGTGGATTGGAATTGATGACTGATACGAAAACTTACTTGTAGGAAAACTCGCGTTATAGGAAATTTGGTTTATATTTTTGTTTTCAGAAAATTAGGTTGGTTTATACAAATCTTTCTAAGTTTAAACATTATCTGATTAACTTTGATTTTACCGGAGTTCACCTGTTTTAGGCTGAGGATGGTAGCGAGGATTTGGTTGTAAAGGGTAGGTGCAAGATGAATATAGTGTCTACGTGCAAATTTACTTTTAAGTAATATAGGAGTAGGACTTTTTTAAATTATTTTGGTTGGATATTAGGTACTGACAGTATGGTACTAACTCTTAATGATACCTTCTAAGGCATTGTAGCACGTAGATATTTCTGACCGACCTATGTACGAAATAGTACCCGGAAAATATTTACAGTCCAGTACTCTTTGTACCTTATATAAAATATTTGAGACGACCATTGGTGTCAGAACAGAAGATGGTCATAGACAACATCAGATGGTGGACTTATAACCAAAATACTTTACGTACGGTACAGTCCAAAAGATTATCTCTGCCTAAAGTTGCGCTCCTTAGCAGTGAGTTGGCAACCCATACCTATATTTCTTATTTACTCATGAAAGTGACGCACGTCGTTCAAAGATAATAAATAGAGTACTTGGATAAGCTACATTTCAGAATCGTGACCGTGAAGTGAGAATCCATTAATTTGCATGTGCTTAGATATTTTGAGTTTTACTAGCCATTCATCTACAGTTGACATGAAGATTAATAAACGTTAAATATTTTAATACGAAATTACTTCGTATTATGGTTTTGTTGTTATGAAACAGTTACGAAGTCAGTAACCTCATTGATTGCAAAGTTTAAAATATTAAAAATGTAATTGAATCGATAATTTTAGAACCCGAAATTCCTGCGAGCAAACTTTTTTTTTGTTATAGCTTACGCAATTAATTACTGAAATGAAATGAAAGTTTATTTCTTTAGGCTTACAAATAAGCACTTAGACAAGTCATATATTATACTATTCATTATTATATTGATGTTCACTTCAATTTTTTGTCCACCAGTGGAAGAAGTGAGAAGAAACCACTAGTATGTTCATAACTTATGTGTCTAGTACATATGATTTGCTTATCTGTAAGTTGTTAGATTTTTAGTTGGAGCAAAACTCGTTCCAAGCTTTTTTATCTTCTAGATAATCTGATATTTTGTAATAAGCCTTTTTACAAAGAATATGCTTCACAATTTTTTAAATTTATTTATTGATAATTTTTGCAACTCACTTGGAGTTTTGTTGTAGAAGCGTATAAATATCTTTGAACTAAAGCGTATACATTGCCCTTTAAAAGATACACTAAACTACTAATTTGTTTAAAACCCAAATTTTTCACATATCATTTTTTACCTCGTCGGTAGGCTTTGTTTATAAAAACAATTATCACTGCTTTTCAAAGTATCAAGTATGCTTGGCAACGCATAGTCAATAGTGGTACAATGACGGTAGAAACTTTAATCTGTGGTGGAGGCCTTACAAGGCAATGGCGAGGCTACTAGAAAAAACTCAGTTCATTATTCTATCGCTCTTTGGTATGCAAATAAATCTACCATTGAATTTTCTTTCCTTCAACGTTTTTCCAAGGCTTCTCTGAAAAAAATTCAAAGTCTCTAAAATAAAAATAATTAGTGCTTACCTTATCAATTACTTTAAAGACTTTATTTTACAAAAAAAAAAACAATTATTCTAGCTAGTTGTTAGTTGGCCAACCTCAATGTTCGACATTTAACTTCAAAAACAAAATAACAGTTTTTATAATACCATCAAAATGACAGCTAAATAACAGGTGGGGAGTCACGCTAGTTAACCCTAGGTCAGAGGGGCTAAATGTTCTAATGCACGGTCGGAAACTACCATCCATAAAAAGTTTCGGACCATGGTGACAGTGAAAATTCAAATTTTCAAAAACCTGTAAGTTTAACGGGCGGGCTAAACCAACATAATACATTATGATTTAGGTACGTTTACTAATTACTAAGATATTTTGAAGGAACCGATTTTATGTTGTTAAATTAGCATCTAATTAAATAATTGTCTAAGGTTTTTAGTTTAATCGTAAAATAAGATAGGTAATAAACTCCTACTTTGTGAAAACCAACCGAAATTAAATAAAGCGTATTATTATTATTTTTAATCCGAAATGCGGAAAAGGAAGTCCAAGTAACTAGGAAGTAGGCAGGATATCGTTATATGGACTTCATAATTTTCTAAACTATTTTTGTACTTTGTTTTTGGATGTTTAAACCGAACAAAAATCAATCAAAAAACTTGAGTACCACCAATATCATTATTAATAAAGACAGTTACGATAAAATAATAAAAACAAATTAGAACTAGTTAACTGTAGTATTTACGATTGAGACGATTGAGCGAACTACAGGCTGTTGCAAATAATCTATAAAGAAAGAAGAAATAAAATATTTTTATTTACCTTAAAACTAGGTACCATAGACAACAAACTACCTATAGGTACTACCTAGCTCAACGGGTTCACATCTGCCACAAAATCTAAATAATTTTGTGAAAATTCTACTAAAGTTGACCGCCTTACCTGAAAGACCGGCCGGACCCGGCTAAAAACTTATTTCGAATAAAAAGGTTTTAATTATTTGACTGGACTAACTATGAACACCGTGTGGAGGGTTTTAAACGAATAGGTCAGTCAGGTACTTATCAATGACCTTGTGGACTACGGACCTGCTTATCTGGACCTTTGTTGCCAAGGTCAGGGCAGTTATCCAAGTAGGCCATATCCGTTTTTGTTTTCTTTCTATAGGTATAATGTTAACGCATCCACTGCCCAGCTTTAATAGTGAGACCCCCAGGCGCTCATGCATCTCCAGATGTACATGTGCGTTTTGGGCTATGAAAGTGCTAGGTAGGTTAGACCCACAGAAATATAATTCGACCACTATTTCTAAATAATTTTACGAAATTTAATTTTTGTACGTAAGTATTAAAACTGGGAGTTTATTTAAATTATTAATTTATTGTATAACGAATCAGCCCATAAACGTCCACAGCTGGACATAGGTAGGCCTCCCCTATACGATGCCACAAAGAGCGGTCCTTAGCTGCCTCCATCCATCGACTCTCTGCGACCGCTACGATGTCAGTCCATCAGATCATATGGCTCATCATATGACCCCGAGGCAGGAATCGAACCCACAACCTCCTGCTACGAAGGCGGATCTTCGCCCACCGCGCCACAGAGGTCGTCAACTATGGCCGTCAGTTATGTCAATTTTGGGACTAATCCATTGACTTTTAATCATCTAGTATCCATAAAACTAGTAATTATGAAACAAGCTCTGCTTAAATAATAACCCAAACATTTTTAGTTATTATTTAATTTCTTAGAGGTTACCCCGAATGCGAGGGCTTACGCCTTGGGTTGTCCAGCATTATTTATTAAATGTTATTTTATACAAGTCGCTGGCACTATTTCCTTTCCTACCGCGTAGGTATCAATGTACCGGTGAAACGAACGAATGGGCTCCCGCGAAAGCCTTGTTAACATCGATTTTCTTTTATTGAGAAAGAAAAGGGAATGACCCTTCGTGAACACAATAGTGCCAGAGAAATTGTATTTATTAGGCTTTTATTTAGTTTTGCCTGTCTGTTATCAAATCTTGCAAATTTTAAGTTAGACAGTTTCCGATTGAGCTGGTGAAAACAGTGCACTCAATTTTTGTCTCATTCGTCTTTTCTTTTTAGAGGAACCAAATAATTCATGTTGAATTTTATGTAATTCGAGATTTTTACCACGGGGATCTTGTGAGTCAGATCTCTGTAATCTAGGCCTAATAGTTCGACAACCAGGCCCGTATGGTTCACCCCATAAACAGGTATTTTAATAACTAAGTCTTGTTCTAAGTTGTGATGTTAATGTTGATTGTTGTTGATGTTTGTGAGGATATTATGTTATGTAGTTTAGTTAGAATACAACGTATGTAATTTATTTATGCGTGATATTATATACCAAGGTTATCGACATAGCTCAAAGAATTAGCAAGCTGAAGGGCAGTGGGCCGGCCATATCCCGCGAAGAACCGACGGCCGCTGCGGCAAACGTGTTCTTGAGTGGAGACCACGACTCGGTAAACGTAGTGTAGGACGCTCTCCGACCAGGTGGGATGACGACCTGCGAAAGACTGCAGGTAGATGCTTGATGCGGCAAGCTGAAGACAGGGCGCTATGGCGCTCATTGGGGGAGGCCTATGTTCAGCAGTGGACTGCTATAGGCTGATGATGATGATGATGATGATATTATATGCGTAATAAATAAGTCTAAGTTTACTATAAGACTCTTTACTACAAAAACACTAAGTAACCAGCCATTTAAAATACAAATAGCCAATTGCTAGTTATTTTGTTATAATTTCAACAGCTTTAACCACAAAGAGCCACCTGATCTAGTCAACGTACCGCAGCCTAACCTAATTAACCTAACAATGGAGCAATGTTCAGGCCATGACTTACAGTTCTTGTAAGCCGACCCTTCCTGGCGTCTTCACGTCTACGTTGATGGGCCTACCTTTATATCGAAAGTGAAATTTGTACCTTTCCTCAGAATGAGGTTCCAAATTAATTTATTTTGATCGTCGATTTTTACTTACACTTTCGTTTCTTTCGTTGCTTTGAGTTCTGAGATATCGTTATTTACTTATTTTATATTTTTTTCTTGATATTCTTTGTTTATTAATCTACTCCAATATCAATAGACTTAAATTTATCTTGGTCACGTATGCCATCAACGTGTTCTGTTCTGCTTATATGCTTTTTTGGCTTCTTGTTAATTCATAGTTCCTTTTATTGGTACACAGGTGTTTTTACGACCTTACTGCAAGTCGAAATTGCTATCGAGTCATAAAGACAATTTCTGTCATTTATAGATCAACGATTGAAATGAAATGATAGTATTTATTTGCTAAAATATAGGTTAATAACGAAGGTTAGCTTGCTGCTCAAGCGTCGTCGTCATACCTATTATAATATTTATTTCTATTAGTCTTCTTGTATTAAATTATTATTTGTTTTTAGTTTTTTGCTGTATAATTGTATTTTGTTAATAGAATCTTTATTTGCATCTTCAGATACACTTATATCTGAAGATGCAAATAAAGATTCTATTAACAAAATACTATTATACAAGATTTTATCTATCTTGCTGCAAGTGCCATTGCTATAGCTATTTGCTTCAGAGCCATGAAATAATTTCTCGGTCAGTGTTTTAAGGCGAGTATTCTCTCTAGTCCGATTACGCTGTAAATCAAAGTTCCTTGATGGGTGGCAGCAATAACCCATCAAAACAAAACCGTTCCCAAACCAAATCTCTTTCACTTATCCTCAATTGATCTCTAACGACGGGCGACATTCCATCCCTGCGTGACCCGACCAATTACAGCAGCAGTAATTTACAAAATGACATTCCAACATATCCAACCAATACTGTCATTAATGTCATTTGTCAAATTACAAGGCAATTTGCCAGAGGCGGTGGTATATGTAATGATAGATAGAACACAGGATGGTGGCAGCCTCCTAATTGGTGCAGAAATGGAAGGATTTAAATATGGTTGGTCAACGTGGTGGTTAGAAGTTGGGTATGGAGCAAGACTGATTACTTGCAAAGCTAACTACCTACCAGGCCGTCCTCCTTACATATGTACATCCATCCATAGTTATAAACATGATACTCTACATTGTAGAGTATCGTATACAAGTTTGTCATCTTGTAGAGTCTAAAAGATGACAAACTTCATAATGTGGATTTTTCCTGCGTCCAACGCTTAAAACCCCACCACCCCAATGGGAGATACTCCACTCTGGCACACAATAGTCTGTACCTACTGTACCTGACCTAAATTTCACTCTGTAAGTAGTCAGAAAAATATCTAATACTATTTAATTCATGTACTTATTCACTTCCTTAGCTGTTTTTGTTATTCGCTCTAAAGTCATACATATATATATATTTTTTTGTACATTTTTGTTTATTTTTTTCGTAATCACCCTCCGTTTGCCCGGTGAGATAGTAGGCATTTTCTCTGGTAAGAGGAACATCTGAATGGAATAATGGAAACATATTTTTTTAAACATAACAGTTCGATCCAAGATTGGATCACAAACACTATAATGAAACGGTATCTAAAGTATGTTTTTTTCCAGCGGTTCCATGACATCAGCCTAAGATCGAGACTAGCTTCTGATGTAATAGGTTGCCAACAAGCAGTTTTTGTGGCATTCCATAGACCAGTTTGCTATTTCGGCCGCTTACGACGTGGGCGCCGGTATTGGCGTCTAAATTTTGACCAAGCTAAGCGGTCATTGGCATTTAGCTTGCTAGATTACTAACAAGGGCTACTAGCCTTGGACTAGGTTAATCTTTAGTCTATAGAGTATATTTCACGCTCTTCTTTAGATCGAATGATAATCAAATAGTCATGTCATGCTTTACCTATTTACCTATGACAATCGATTTCGTTTCTGAAGAAGTTGTCGGTACTCAATCGATTTTGATATTGTTATTTAAAAACAAAACCTTTTTAGGATATTACATATTTAACTTCTTAGAGATTATCTCGACTGTGAGGGCTTACGCACTATACTAACAAAAATCTTCTATCAACAAATAAATCTGTGTAACCGAAGAGTATGGAAAAAACCTTAAAACATGACCAGACAATTTTACTATTAGATTAGAAAGTTTTCATACTAGCTCTACGATAGGTTTCTTTCATGCATCAAAAGGGTTTTTCTTCAAATTATTGAGACCCAGAGCGTCAGTCGACGCCGACGACGTAGCGACGGCGTAGCGTGACCCTAACTCCTACACAACGTTTGCTGAATCGCGGCCTGCACTGAAGAACACGTTTTATAGATATACATAAATATTAATTTCGATCAGTTTTGCTTGAAGTGCATTGCACTTAGTAGCAAAAAACTGTTTGTTATCAGCAAAGAAGGTTATCGATTTCTAAACTGAAATCGTTATCATTATAATTAAGTACCGGGGCGCGGCCATCACTGCTTCTTACATTGTTTTGTTTCGAAACATTGATTATGTTCATTGACGACCTCTGTTGAGCGGTGGGCGAAGGTCCGCCTGCGACTCAGGATGTTGCGCGGGTTCGATTCCCGCATCGGGACAAAAATTTGTACTATCTTCAGATATTTGTACCGGGTGTTCTGGTTGTTTTCTATGTATAATTTAAAAATAACTTTCTTGTATGTATTATATCATGTACCTATATCAGTTATTTAGTATCCATAACACAAGCTTCTCTTATCTTGGGGCTAGATAACGCTGTGTGAATTATCCGGTAGCACTTAATTATTTATTACCTATATTTATTTATAGTTTCTGCCCGTGACTTCGCCCATGTTTTTTCTATGGAAACGTTTTAACACGTCGATTGCTAAAATCTCACCGTATGTGTTTTCTACAAGTGACTAATATGCGTAAATCCACACTAGCGCAGCGGCTGAGAAAATACAGATCTGTGTGACTCAGCACAGCCGTAATATGTTTTTCGAACGAAACGCATGTGCGGCGCAACAAAACCGCTGTGTAGAGCGGCAGCACGAATGGCTTAGGTTAAAAAAAGATCGCAGTCGAAAAAAGATCGCCTCAGTCGAAGTGTAACAACGAGATACAAGCGATTATCAATATGAGAAAATACAATACCTGTATATTCATTTGCTCCTGTCCACGCATTTACAGAAGAATATTACTGAGTAAGAACCATAATAATAAAAACCTATATATAAATCACCTAACCTAAATATAAATAATAAATTGATCCGAAATCAGTTCTTTGCTTTAAACATGCGATTCGATAGAGGGAGACGAAGCTATTTGCCATCCGCCATTTCGGTCCAGACCACCTCCCAACCAATGGTCTTCCCGCCATTTAGGTAATGACATGCAAAATTACCCCCCTTTCGCGCAGTCAGGTAATTACCCCATTAGCTACTCGAAGAGCTATGATTGTACGTCTCTTATATACCTATGTATGTAGTTTGAAACTAACCCCTTATTTACTTTCTTCTCTGTTGACCCACTTTCGTAAGTTGAGCTGATACGTGCTGATAATAAATGTAAGTAGGTATAGAAAATCGAAGTGGTCTAAGTATGTATGTAGATAGATACCTATATAGATAGAAAACACTTTATCATACCACACAAAACAGAAAACAATACGGGAATAAACAATAAAGGAAGTATAAAGGGCGGCCTTATCGCTGAGAGCGAGTATGTATAGTAATATGTAAATAATTGGATGTACCTACCCCTACTGCACTACTACATACAATTATGTATCTTTGCCAAACTTACACCATGGCACTTCCCATATGTACCTAGATGAATTACCAATGGTAAGGCCGTCCTACATAACATAGGTATATAAGTAGATTAGGTAGTAAAAACATCTCTAAACTTACTAACTTAACTTTTTTATGTACTCACAAATAGTTGATCGATGGATTTGATAAGCCTGTTTAAAAAAAAATCTCTACTAAATACTTAGTATATATTGTATAGAAGGAACTACAATGCCAACATTGAACGCCATCTCTCGGTGAGTAGCAAAGCTAGGAAGGCGGACACTTCGGTGCGATAAAAGCCTTTTATTTTATGTACATAATTCAAGTATTTTGTATTTATTCGGTAAAAGATTCGATAAACATAATTATTTTAGATAAGTATTTGTTTTGACTTTTAAAATTCAAAAGTTTTGTACAGCGCCATCTACACGATAATGAACAACTACGTCATACTACTGCCTACTTACGAGTACCTGTCTGAACCAGCGAAATAATAGATGTCACTATTCTTATAAACTAAAACCAGGATAGAACAATCGGAGAGTTGTAGGTTCAAATCTAAAGGTTTTCAATTATATGTACCTTCAGCCTATTTTTGTGCTTTTTAAACAACTCATTAGACGTCTTTCTCTTTTTACAATAATTATTGTACTATTACAAAATTCAAAACACGGACTACACAAATAAACTGTCCAATCACGGCAAGGGAATTAACCTGATTGCATTCATTTCCGAACCTATTGTACCGATTAGTTTCAATTGAGTAGGTTACTACTGAATGAAAAGGCACTAAATTGATTTAATCGAATCCTGAAATTAGTAAATTACTATGATGAAAGCTTCCAATATAGCACTATCATTGAATTTAGTTCAATACATTTGGTAACAATCGAACTACTGTATAGTATTGAAATAAATTTAAACACAGTGCACAGCATAATTATTATCTTCATTTAACAGGTAGGTACATATGAAAATGTTTCAGTTTTTCAATCAAGTATCTCTGCTCACCCACAACAACGTGGATCAGTGGTATCAACTCCGTTCTCGAGTCACAACTACCACTATCGCCTGGTCCCACCTAAACATGAGAGAGCAAAATCAGCAAGGTAGGTCCGTTTATATAATGGGTATTTTGGTTTATAATAATTAATTGGCTGTTCGACTGGGTCCGTAATGCATCTTCTACCTATTTTTAAGAAATAAACTAAATCAGTAGCTCTTTGAATTTTTATTGGTATTTAATACTTTGACTGCGGTTTTTTTTCGACGACTGCGATCTTTTTTTTTACCTAAAAAATTCGTGCTGCCACTCTACACAGCGGCTGTGTTGCGCCGCACATGCGTTTCGTTCGAAAAATATTACAGCTCTGCTGAGTCACAAAGATCTGTATTTTCTCAGCCGCTGCGCTAGTGTGGATTTACGCATATTAGTCACTTGTAGAAAACTCATACCGTGCGTTTTCAGCACTCAAAGTGATGTCAATGATTTTTTGATTTGCGATTATTATAATCTTTAATTAATTTTTTTAGTGTATGCCATGTAATAATGGTAATCCGAATAAATTCTGTATAACTGTCCTCTGTGAATTGTCATTTAATTGTTTATTTATTTATTTATATTATCCGTATAAAGAACCATAAAGTTTCGGTTACTGCATCGTTTGCCAAATTGAAGTATCCATGACTGTTTAAAAATTGTATGAGAAAATTTTACAATATCAATTCGGATTAGGTACAAGGAGATTGGTAGTAAGACTATTTTAAGATGTCCACCCGAGACCGGAAAAGTTTTTCATAAAAAACATACAGGAAAAAATAACTTATCTCTACATAATATAAAATTAACCCCCATATCTTTAGTCATTACCTCGACTTCGATTCAAACTCTACTCAACCTCCAAATGCGTTTCGGTATGCTTGATCGTAAAAAAATCCTTCACTTGAAACAGCATTCGAGAATTTTTTCATACGAGTGGAATAACGAACTGTCATCTCAAGGTACCTCGCTACCTACCTTGAATGCTCCTCGAAATAGTTTGTTGTTATTTACAATGGATTTTGGAGACTATCTCAATTACATTTACGACGATGAAACCTACAATTACCCATCGCGAAGGTATATAAGAGAGGTTGATATATAACCAAATTAACGACTAAGCATACCAAACTCGAGCATGTTTTGGAGGAATGCTCGAAACACCCTTGAACAAGTTTGAGTGGAGAATTATTTGAGGTAATGACTAAAGATATGGGGGTAAGTCATTTCCGTTATCTGTTCGCTTAGTTCTTTTAAACTACTTAACGAATTTTAATACAGTTATCAGCAATAGATCGAGTGTATCACTATTCAAGAGGACGGCTTATAATATATTTGACACATATATTTCCACGGGGCGCAGCTAGTAAAAAATATAATACAGCCCTGTTTCTTTCCTACTCGGTTATTCTATTCGGTAAACATTCAAATATGACACCAAATCCCTTGGGAGAACCCCAACTAAACCAGGAAGGGATATCTTAACAACATCCCAGCAGATCTCAAATTGCATACGAAGGCAGAGATACGTACAGTAAGGAACTATATTCGAAGTAACATTGACTATTCTGTACGCCACTGGGATAAACGTGTTCTAGAATGTAGACTACGACTCGGCAAACGTTTTGTAGGACACCCAGACCAGCTTTTTAACTGTATAGAAATTTCAGACACCGATATTTTTTATAGCAGCTATAAATAACTTAGTTTTTTTGGTTCGATTTCCGCCTTCGGTCTAATGTTTGGATGATCTGCAAATGTTTGATCCGGGTGTTTTGGGTATTTTCTATGTAAATGATAAAACATCTATCTATGTTATGTATTATAATAAGTAATCAGTCATCTAGTACCAATAACACACACCCTGATTAGCTTGGGGCTATATGCTGTGTGGATTGTCCAGCATTATTTATTTGTACACTTGTACAAAAATAAACTTGAAATATTTTTTGTCTTAAGTCTCACAAAATATTTTTAAGATCCCTTAAAAAACTTAGCAATAAAAAACAAAACTTATTTAAAAGCAGACGCCTACTGAAATTAGTATGCAAGATTGCACATTAAGCTTTACAAAAGCGAATTCTTTCGGAAAGTTTGCTTTTGTAATTCGAAACCACTGTTCACAGCCTGAAAACTCTTTCTGCGGAAAAAGTGTAAAATTATTATTGTTGTAGGTTTGCAGATATATGTTTTTACTCGCGAGGGTTATTTTCGAGTGTTTCTATGTTATCTGATACCTACTTTTTATTACCTCGAAGAATCCAATCGGCTGAAGCGTATCTGAAAAATGGGATATCAAAATACTGGACATCTGGACTTTTTACTGATCCTCTACATTTTGTAAAATTGTCTTTGCCCCTCAGTTTGGGAAGCCGAGTCGTGTTTCTTAATAATAGTATTCAATTCTTTACTTGTGGCTTCTATGTAGGTTTCTAGGTAAATTTTTAAAGCTGGTTTTTTTAGCGTTTCCCTTACATTTTTCGTATATCTACGGAGGCTCTTTGTAACTGTGGATTTTTTGTACGGGATTTGTGACGTCAGCGTGGATAATTGTATGAAAAAGCAAAAGACAATAGAACTTTTAAAAAATCTAAGGAAGTATAATAATATCTTTGTAATATATTGTATTATGTATATCAGTTATCTAGTCCTATAAGAAAAGCTGCCTGGAAGAGATCGCTTCTAAGCGATAAGGCCGCCCATTGTACTTGTCACATGTAATATCTTTCATAATGTTCTGTATCTGGTGTACAATAAAGTATTTTTGTATTGTATTGTAACAGCTCTGCCTAGTTTGGGGCTATTATGATGCTGTGTGGGTTGTCCAGCATTATTTTTTTAAATTAATTAATATCATAGCTCATTATTTTCACACAGAGTTCTCTCAGTGTCTTGTTGTATAAGTCAGAATGTAAGTTAACCTACAGTTAACTTAAGTAAAACACGACCTTTTAGTATGAAACTAACAACAGATGAAGACAGCATACCTCAGATACCAATGCCAAGTCTAGAGAACTTCCGAACAATCTGGAAACAACAAAACTATCTAAATTACGGTACCTAAGTATATTAATCGAACCGTAGGTACCGCATTCTCAGCGTCTACGTCTCTATAACCATTCATTACAGTTGGGACTCGTTTGGCACTCTGAAATTTTGTGTTTTCCAGGCGGCTTTCTTGTTGATGTTACTATTCATAAAATGATTAAACTTATATCTAAAAAAATCCGGTCTATTTACCGGTCTAGTCCGGTCCGGAAAACAAGCAAGTGTAAAAACAAAATCAAGTGCTTTTGCCATATCAAATCAAATCAAAGCTTCTAATTTCCTTCAATACGTTATGTATCTTATATGAAGAAAATAAAATAAAAAAGGTCAAATTCTTGAAAACACTGACACGGAAATTGTATGATATTTTTTTAAACTAAAGTTAACAAGCGACGAAGAAACCTCTAGTCGTTTAGTTGTTATTTATCGAGTTGGAACAAAACCCGTCAGAAGCTTTTTTATGATAATCTGAAGCCTTTTGATAATTTGCGTAGGATATACATATATCTTTTTTAATTTGTTTTGAAAATATTTCTCGCAAAAATGGAATAAATCACTCAACATCCAAAGGAGTATTATGGTTACTAAGTAACTATCAGCGTCAAAACCATTCGAAAACTACAATAGAGTTTTCATTTCTCTTGCTCAAAAAGTGTATCATTGTAGCGTAGCTAAGCGGCCGTAAACTCGTGTCTACTCCCTAGGGACTAAAAGTATTTTTCTTTTTAATTTAGTCTGAAATCATCAGCCTCCTTTTACATAAATACTTGATTTTTCGGTGTTCCATTTACAAAGAACATTGAATATATTTTTGAAAATGGAACTGAAAGCGCCTCCTTGGTGATTGTTGGATGTTTATAAGAAGGTTCATTCTTCCTCCATGGTAGAATGTGTGGGTAGGTATTTTCGTTTTGCGAAACGAAAACACAAAAGATAATTGGTATCTATTAGCGCGATATCACTGGATTTTTTTTTACTGTAAATTGAACGGTGAACATGGCTTATTTAATTATAATATGCAAATGGAACAGAAGGGCAAAGAAATAGTTAATATACTGTCGTGATAGCATCTTAGTCATAGCGCCCCTTAATTTTGGTCTAAAATATATTAATAAAAACTTATTTTTTGCGTAGCTTCAGAAGGATTCTTCAGTGACGTATCTCTTTGTTTTGTAACATCTGTTGATGTTTGTTCTGTCTGGCGCCTGAAATTACAAATTAGTTGAGGGAAACTTCATTTCTGTAACGCCTCGAGTTTCAAGGCTGAGGAAAATATTAGCTTTAAAGTCTCATCACATCATATTACACTATCATACTAAATCATATGAAAGCGAAAGTTTGGATGGATGTATGGAGGTTGATACCTCTTCACGTCAAAACTACCGAAAGTAAGTGTACCGTTTATTTATTATAGTGCATAAGCCCTTGCACTCGGGGTAATCTCTAAAAAATCAAATAATATTCCAAGAAAATTTTCGGCGGCACTCGAACCCGCCGAAGTAGGGAAGTAGTTAAAGTCGCGGGTTCAAGTCCCGCCGAAATATTTTTTTTGGCATATTATCTAATTTCTCAGTAAAGTATATCGGTATCATACATTAAGTGTGACACAAATTACGTAAGTACATAGGTAGGTACTTTATTTCGCTGAAATAATAATATGTTTCCAACGCGCCACAATCGTGTGGTTTCTAGCTTTATTTAATAAAATTTCTTCGAAATATTCATTTTTATGACACCACAGGAGCATTAAGTACACGAATACCTTGAAAACTCGACTTCATGGCAAGGTAGGTAACTCAGCCCCAAGTTCCATTTGACTATAGTATCGAGACGTCATCGTCGTCTCATATTTAAATGGGATTTGCGTAGTTCCCTGTCCGCACGATAGAGACACTGTACCAAACCCTGGAAAAATAATACGTCATGATCTCGTCTCCATACTATCGTCAAATGAACTCGGGTCTCTAGTCTACCTACCCACATTATCATTAGTTCATCACACCAAAGCCATGTTCATACCTCAAGCCGTCCGTGCGAATAAAGGGGTTCAATCCACGAAACTCACGGTTCGTTTATATCCACTGAATTTGCCACATAGAACTTATGAATTATTCAAAGGATTTCAACCTTTTTATGATGTAGCGAATCCGTAAAACTATGAGTAAATTGCGGGTAGAAGTGTAACTCGATCGTTTTAAGAGATTTTGTAAGCCGCACAGTTTTTTACACATTCCTTATGAAGGTGGCTATGAATTGTCATGTGGCAAACGTTATTGTTATTTAATTTTTGTTGAGTTTATGTACATATTTTGCCATCTTTTATGTATAAAGAATTAATCTCTTACGGGAGTGAAATAGTCACTTTATGACAAAACTCCATTAATAAATAAGGATACAAAAAAATAAATAAAACGTTTTAAGAAAGTGAACAGCGATGACTCTTTATCAGTTGCATACACAAACGTGCGCGCGCGGCCGTTTTGCCAATGAGGGAGTTAGCGGTTTCACGATGCATACTGAGGCATTTAATTTGTAAGTCTTTTATGTATTTACATTCGAGCACAATACAGGCGATAAATAGATATATATGGCAACTGCCATTTTCACATCTCATCATCCCACCTGGTCAGAGGGCGTCCTACACTACGTTTAATGAGTCGTGGTCTCCACTCAAGGACACGTTTCACATCTCTCCCTCACTATTTCGGCAATATCAACGAAATTGTACCAGATAGTGGTTGAGTCACACGTACACCGCAGTTTTATGTGAGCCGTCATTGGCAGTCAGCAAAAATAATAAATAGAATACATTGTGACGTAAATATGGCTGGGTTTCATTATATTTCTCATTCAATTTTATTATTTCGTTTGCATCAAGTCTTAAGGAATCCTAGATTCGTTACAACTGAAAATGAATATTAATTAAACAAAAGATCATCCTTATCATTTTTAACACATTCAAAGCCCAGCCAGGAGTGACTCTCAGGTAATATACATGTGCGTCGTGGGCTATGGAAGTATTATTTTAATACTTAGTTAAACAATAAAGCTTAGCAATCAGGATTGTAATCGGGTGTCTATAAGGGAAATAATTTTATAATCGGACTAGTAGATAGATAGATAGATAGATATATAATAATTTATTGCACTCTTAGTAATAAGAACTTTGTTAAATAAAAACTTAAAAAATAAATTACAATTAGCGGTCTTATCCACTGGACCGCCCGGCCAAATCCACTTTATAGCCTTATATGTCCGAGCTCCGCGGACAAAAATCACGGCGCCGCGAGTCCCATTATTTACATAAATCATTATATCTCGCGATCTACTACACCTATGCCCTAAAAAAAATATACCATAAAAAAGCGAAAACTATACGAAATCTATAAAAGTATAGACCAAGTATTAGAAAGAATCAAGTGGTCTCAAATAAATGCCTAAACTTGACAAAGTGTCACAAATGTGGCTTGGACGTTCCAGTGGTTATAGTAGTGCCGCATAATAGGTAATACCAGATACAATCTTACAAAAAACCACGAATACGAGATACCTACAAGTCTAGATCTGAATAAATCAAATGTATGGGGCGTCATTTTGCAAATGGCGCTGAAAATCACTACTAGTGTACCTAGGTACCTACAGCTCACAACAGTATTCAAACAAAAACCTAAAGTCACTTATCATATTCATTAGACCAGATTTATCAAACCCAGCCAGCGTAATTGCATGGAACGTCATCTGCTTCGCAATTAGGGTTCCTTGGGAACAATTTCTCGCTCGGGTTCCGTCGAGAGCGGTTAGTTAGGAAACAGGCAATTGCTGCATTATTGTTCTGAAATTAGGTGATGTATTTGTAGCGTGAATAGATCGATATTGGAATCTATTACAGTATTTGGTTTTCGTGCCATTCTCGCAATAATTATTTCGTAGATTTGTATTTGTTTTTAATCAATAGTATGTATGTTTCTTAATCATATTCAAGAAATATTTAATTTACATCTCATGCTGTAATAGTTCAGATACATAGCTGAGACACTCGAATAATGAGATTTGTATTTAGTATTTTAGTTTTAATATTAATGTTTCTTTTTGTTTTAAATTTAGTTTATACTCTTTTTTTGCTTATGTTATTCAAATTGTTTAAGCGTTTATTAATTTGATTTATAGTGATAGTCATTTTTTTATTTTAGACAAAGTAAATCCTTTATTGGCCTTAAGTTTAGTAATTAAGTATGTTAATATTAGTTTTAAAGGCTGTGGATTTTGTTTCTTAAATAAATAAAGAAATCTCTCTTGAGAACACTTTTCCTATCAACAAATAGTGATCAAAACGAAGAAAAATACAAAAGAAAAATGCAAAAATGTTTGGCAACATGTAGGATCCTTTTTACCATTCTAAATTCGAATCCCCTTTGATTCGAATTTAGAATGGTAAAAAGTAAGAACCAGAACGCAGGCTACCGAAAAATCGTTTTGCATTCAAGGTGGAAAGTTTTTTCACGTATCAACAAAATATGGCTGTGCCATTTAATGATTTACGAAATACTTTAGTAAAGAATGGACTTAAGAATGGATTTTACGAAATACTTTAGTTAATTGAATGTCTACCATTTATTTGGGAGACAAACCTAAATAGTAAAATTATTTATTTATAACTGTCAAAGAATTATGTCAAGCTGAAGACAGGGCGCTATGGCACTCACTCATTGGGGGAGGCCTATGTCCAGCAATGGACTAACATAAGATGATGATGATAATTTGTCAAAGAGCGCTGGTTTTCAGTCAGTTAAAATAAATACGTAGGTACATACCAAACTATATATCAAAATTACCGGCAGCCGCATTTATTTGCCGATCTAATTACTGAGCTCAAATAAATCGAGTGAATCGCTCATTAAAACGACGTTATGGGATGGAGTGGGGATAGATTGTCCCGGAATATGTTTGGTCTGTTTACTTTGGTTTGTGAATAATTTGGGATGTTGCGGTTAGATCCCTTTTAAAATTATTATAAGACATTTAGATAAATAAATAAATAATGTTGGACAATTCACACAACATTATCTAGCTCCATGGTAAGCAGAGCTTGTGTTATGGGTACTAGATAACTGATATACGTAATACAATACATTACATAGATAGGGTTTTTATGTTTTAATTTTTTATTTATTATACATAGAAAACGACCAGAACACCCGAAACAAATATCTGGAGATCGTACACACATTTGTTCCGAGGCGGGAATCGAAACCCGCAACCTCCTGCGTCGCAGGCGGACCTTCGCCCACCGCGCCACATCGGTCGTCTATAATTCTGGATTATCTCATTGATTTGATTGATTTGCTAATTTTCAGGCAACGGCGACGTTTGTTGCTCATGTCAATGTTGTCAACGTGCTTTTTCGCGTGTCGTGTGTGTCATGATCGAGATGCGTTCGAGAATGATAATGACAAATAATAGGGGATTGGTATAATCTACCAATAAATACTCACTCGCAGTGGCTTGAATTAGTTATTCTGTGATGATGTCAAATTAAACTGTTTCCAAACATGCATTGGGAAATAAGGAACAATAGAAATCATGGTAAATATCCCATTATTTTATTATGACTTTTGTGTTTACACTTTGACTGCGATTTTTTTTCGACGACTGCGATCTTTTTTTTAACCTAAAAAATTCGTGCTGCTGCTCTACACAGCGGTTGTGTTGCGCCGCACATGCGTTTCGTTCGAAAAATATTACGGATGTGCTGAGTCACAAAGATCTGTATTTTCTCAGCCGCTGCGCTAGTGTGGATTTACGCATATTAGTCACTTGTAGAAAACACATACCGTGTGATTTCAGCACTCAATGTGTTAATAGAATTATTTGTGTTGAGTTTTGTGTCATAAGTACCGACCTACATAGATAGCATTAGAGTTTTCAATTGTTATTGTCAAATCATATAGAGATCACATTAGATCTTAATGCTGGGAAAAGTCTTCCCTCAACTTCTAACTTATTATTTTTATCATACCTACTCGTAATGTTCCTCAGTTCCCTCATAGACTACCAATCAGTGCCAACGGTAGCGCACCTGTAATCAGCACACTTAATTAATATTTACCTGTTGTCATTCGGGAACATAATAAAGTTTCTGTTGTATAACTTTCAGGGAATTACTTACTTCTCAGAACTAAATTTAAAACCACCGAGAATGGAGGAAACACGGATTTATCGAGCAATCACGGCTGTGTTGAAAAAGAAACTCTGCTGGTTTAATTACAAGTTTTATTTATTGTATATATATTACATGATGATGAGAGTATGTAGCTAAATTCAAACCATTTTCAAAGAAAAGTTTATGAACAAATCCAATCACAAAAAATGTTTTTTTTTATGTTGAATTTAAAAAATAATTTTCTGAATTATCTATTGTCGGAAAGAACTCTATCGACAAGTAGTGCAAAAACTGTCAAAATGTATAAGTAAAATTTTATGAAACTGAATAGGGTTGCTGGACATAGGCCTCCCCCAATGAGCGCCATAGCGCCCTGTCTTCAGCTTACCGCATCCAGCATCTACCTGCAGTCTTTCGCAGGTCGTCATCTCACCTGGTCGGAGGGCGTCCTACACTACGTTTACCGAGTCGTGGTCTCCACTCAAGAAACCGTTTGTATTCGTATAGTCCGATATTGTATCTTGAATTTGGCTGTAGTTATAGGTATAGATTATCCCTGCTCGCAGTCTTTCGCAGGACACATTCCTCCCACCCGCCTGGAGTGCGTCCTACACTAAGCCGCCGAGTCGTGATCTCCACTCAAGAACACGATTACCCCAGCGGTTGTCCGTCCTGCGCGAGATATGGCCGGACCACTGCTTCTTCAGCTTAAACAGATGCTGGATGCGTTAAGCTGAAGCTACGGCACTATGTCGCTCATTAGGAGAGGGCCTATGTCCAGCAGTGGACTGATATAGGTGTAATAGCAGGCTAATGATGATGATAATAGATTATCCCTGAGTGCTATGTGTATCTACATAAATAATAGCGGATATGTGGGAAAGGTAACTTAACCTTATGCATAAACATAGGAAAATACATTTTCCTACGCACATAAAATATAATGTCGACATCGTGCGGGACCAATAATAACATTTAACATCATGTTTACTCCAAAGGTCTCCTGTCATAACTACCTTCATAATGTAAAGACTGGACATTGATCTCTTTCGTAAACCATCCTTTAACGACATTTGATGTCTCAGTAAACTTGAAGGCAATCGTTATGTACAAGAGATATGGATCAAAATAGTTTACACAAGTTTCAACATCAACGCCGATGTTGATCTTCTAGAACTATCCCTATGAGACGTATGAAGCCTTTACTCTTATATAATATTTAAGGCAAGGTTTGTGGGTCGCGCCAACATCTCACTTAGGCGTCGTTAATGTTTTCGAGGGCGGCCTTTTGAAATATGAATT
This sequence comes from Eupithecia dodoneata, assembly GCA_947044415.1. Lineage (NCBI taxonomy): Eukaryota > Metazoa > Arthropoda > Insecta > Lepidoptera > Geometridae > Eupithecia > Eupithecia dodoneata. The sequence continues at coordinate 9,388,235 of OX345665.1, forward strand.
AATGGGTATTAAATGGTGTTTGTGTTCGCTGAGAAAGGTGTGGAGACTATTGTTGGGCTAAATATTTTGAAAAAAAAATATAGGATTTAGAGTTTATAAATAAAATTATTGTATGGAAATGAAATAATATTTAAAAAAATTGCGTATTCCACGGGACTTGAACACCACCTTAGAAAAGCCTCTAACAATTCAAATCATCGCTGCACCGGTACGGATCGGAAGAGTTTTTGTTCCATCCTGCATAATTATGTGTTCTACGCAATAACTATTTGCATTTCAAAAGTACCTTTGTATGTAGGTATAACAATCGTAAATTGGAATCAATAAGAATCAGATACAAATATTTGTTTACACTAGTTCTTGAGATTAGAGGACAAGTTTAAACAGATTTGTAATTGCAATAGAGGTGTTAAAAGGAAGCTGCTGCACTGCCTCGGGTAGGTTCCCCTATTAACCTGATACGACATCCACAGTTTGAGTTGAAGGGGTTTATTCTTACGCCGCGACAACGGCTAAAGCTGGTACCACACTTGGATGAATCAACAAAACAAGTAACATAAAACTTTGACTGCGGTTTTTTTTCGACGATTGCGATCTTTTTTTTTACCTAAAAAATTCGTGCTGCCGCTCTACATAGCGGTTGTGTTGCGCCGCACATGCGTTTCGTTCGAAAAATATTACAGCTCTGCCGAGTCACAAAGATCTGTATTTTCTCAGCCGCTGCGCTAGTGTGGATTTACGCATATAAGTCACTTGTAGAAAACTCATACCGTGCGTTTTCAGCACTCAAAGTATTAATAAAAACATGACGTCTCCATACATTCCAAACTTTGTGTTTGCTGAATGCAAACACACAAGTTATATGTGACGGCAACATCTAGATGGTGATTGATTACGTTGTTTTGCTTAACCACCATTTCTTTTACTGAACTCCTTCCGACCGTTCGTGCTAGTAAAATAAATATCGGTAAATTTGTGCCTACCTATCGAATTTTATTTAATTTTTTTGTCTTTTTAAGTATGTGGTTTTGCGCCAAAAATTTCAGCAAATCTCAACTAAAATAATTCTTAATTTATTTATCTGGCACAAAAAACAGAACACGATCAAATATTATCTATACAAATAGAAGCACACAGTAATTAAAACTAGACTGTATCCCTAAATAATGTGTAGACAATGTTCAAAGCAGTTCTATGTTAAGCAAGAACTACGAAATTAATTTAAAACATATATCAATAATTCTCCATCTACAGATTTTATCTCGTGAAGTTGGTGACATCTCGGTCCTCCGAGGACCTGTGCTTACACCAAGTACTTGAAAGGAATAGACATCTGATTAGAACAAACCGAAATAATGGATAAAGGAAGAGAGACCTTCAGGATTTACAACCCTAACCAGAATGATAACATCAGACAGAGGGACATGTTTGGTCACATGAATGACAAGGAGATGAATGGTATAATTTTTATTATAATAAAATAAATAAATATAGCTGGACAATCCACACAGCATCATCTGGCCCCAAACTAAGCAGAGCTTTTGCTACTAGATGACTGACATAATCACTACATAGTGTAAAACAAAGTCGCTTCCGCTATCTGTCTGTCCCTATGTATGTTTCGATCTTTAAAACTACGCAAAGGATTTTGATGCAGTTTTTTAATAGATAGATCAAGAGGAAGGTTTATAAACCATTTGATTTTCTTTGACAAAGATTTCCACACGGGCGGAGTCACGGGCGCAGCTAGTATCATATTATTATAAAAAAACTGACAATACTTATTACAAATGGTCTATATTAAACATGCTTAGGGCTTAGAGATACGGGCAGGTTAAAGCAGTCAGGATGCTTCAAGATACGACTGCATAGAGAACTACGCAGCAGTTCTGAGTATATCTGTTAATAGAGATGTAGTTCAACTATGGAGTTAATGGCTTGAAGCAATCGATCCTGACTCCTTTTTGTTGCCTGTAAGCCCTTTGGTACTCGTACCTACGAGTACTATTAATTAGTCAGCTCATACTAAATGATTCGACGTGTGTCAGGTGGACATACAAAGACGGTACAACCTGGTTAGTATATGAACCTACTCTTGTTCTAAGATTTACATCCGCAGTTGCGGAATTTGGTACAATCGAGTGGTAGAGTTATTTAGCATTCTTCCCACTAGATTCGGCATAAACTAGTCTGAATCCTGAGTCGATTAATGATGTTAAGAGAGTAATTAATGTTGTTATCAAAAACAAAATGGGCACTGCGAGGCAAATAAATCTTTTTCATAACCTTTATGAATTTAAATTACCTACCTAGGATGTATGTAACTATCTCAATATCTACTCTAGATTTAGCAGTAGACTTTATAAAACAAAAAGAAATTTTAACTTCAGAAAAATGACCGTGGCCTTATTTTTTCAGCTTCGTTTACGACTTTAAAATTAGGTTTCTACCTACTTAGTTGTTCTTGTACTTCTTTTCGCACAGTCAGGTTATAAACTTGATGATCTCTGTTACATAAACGAGGAACAAGGCATTTTACGACCGAGTTGTAAAATATATTTTAATTTTTGTCCGTAAAATAGGATTTGCTTCTTGATAAATAAATAAATACAAATCATGCTCCTTATACATCGTTTTGTAAGCTCGTAAAGGCCGCAGATCCTCTGATCTGTGACAACGCACTGTTACCGCACACCACAAAAATGTATATTCAAGCACATTTTTGTGCTGGGCGGTGTTGGGTTAATGTGCGTGGACCTTTTAAACTCATAAAGCATATTTTGTCGTTTTAGAAGTTATACATTATACTATGAACCTTTTATAAAAAAGAGGAAAAAAATAGTATAATAACGAAAGATATCTTAAAATAAGTTCAATTTTGTGTTTTATGTTACAAAACACAAGTTTAACAACATTATACAATACAAGTTGATCCGTTGATGCATATAAATTCGGTGCTTCTTGCAAACGTTGTGTACAAATCTAATAATTATTGTTATAATAGAGCGAACTCGGCAAACGTAGGGTAGGACGCCCTCCATCCAGTGGCATTACGATCTTGGAAATACTGCAGGCAGATGCTGGATGACAAGGTGCTATGGCGCTCATTAGGGGAGCTATATGCAGCAGTAGACCAATATAATGCTTATAGCTAATTATAAAAAAAAAGTGTTGATTTTTTTTATTGTTTTGTTTTTGTACACGTTGAAAGTTGTATGTCCTCTGTACAGATTTCAAGCCGGAAGAGATTCACGGTCCAGAAATATCGGACAAAGATGGCGCGCTGCTCGACCAGCACGACAGCTTCTACTGGATGACGCGGAGTCTGCTGGTCCTGTTCCAGATCATGGGAGTCATGCCTATCATGAGAGTGCCTAAAAGTAATATAGATATAGTATACAGAAATAATTCAAATAAAATGAAAATAACATAAATAATATATAGTAGGTATAAAGAAATTACTCCGTTTAAAAATTGCCTAAATGCTTAATTTACGAAAAAACGCTATGGAAAACTGTCCTACTAGCTAAACCATTCTGAATCTTCAAGTGTTTTTGATTTGCTTGGAACGATTAAGTCCAAATAGCTCGATAGAGTGTCTCCAATGATAGCATTCAAGAGTATCTCCAATGATAGCATTCAACAGAGTGTCTCCAATCATAGCATTCAAGAGAGTGTCTCCAATCATAGCATTCAAGAGAGTTTCTCCAATCATAGCATTCAAGACTGTCTCCAATGATAGCATTCAAGAGAGTGTCTCCAATCATAGCATTCAAGAGTGTCTCCAATGATAACATTCAAGATAGTGTCTCCAATCATAGCATTCAAGAGTGTCTCCAATGATAGAATTCAAGAGAGTGTCTCCAATCATAGCATTCAAGAGTGTCAAATTAGATCATAGTAGTAAATAATGTAAATAATTGCCATGCTAGAATGAGATTTTTGTGATTGTTTAATTCAGCTCTGTTGTTTTAACATAGGTGCTTTATTTTCAGATGCACAAACAACGAAACGGACCACTTTCAACTGGATTTCAAAAGCAACCTTGTGGGCCTATCTGGTATGGATTCTGGAATCTATCATTGTGTTGAAAGGTAACTGTAGGGTATCCCCATAATATTCTATTGAAATATTGTATTTAGTTTTATTTTTTATTTATTTATGAATTATATAATATCTTCATAATATATTAACACGTTCACGCACTGATCATACTACGTTCATACCCTGTCCATACAATCTCCCGTTCATACATGCTTAACATTCGTACTTACACCTCTCATACTCTCCCATTTCAACATTTCTGTACCTACTTTACATTTCTATGCGCTACCCTCATAGGTTTCGCTTGCATCGGCCGACCGGTCTTGTACGTACAAGCGCGCAGGACCCCCCACGCCTCGTACCTCTTTCCGTTAGTCACCCAAGTTAGTCGTATGGTATCTTCCTACCGCGAGGACTACCTTATGTCGAATCGCTTCATAAAACCTTTTCTTACGCACCGCTATCATCACGTCTGTATTATCTATCTTTCTTCTTCTGTGAACTCTGACTTTCCTATTGTGCCTTCCACTCCTCCTAATTGTAAATGTAGTGTTAATAAACCTTTGAACTGGATCGTGAGGTGACTCTGGACCTTAAAATCAGTTGTTCATTAAAATGTATGTCCATCCAATTTCTTTTCTAGTTGGCAAGATGCGTCTTGAGAACTTCCAAAGCAACTCCAACAAGCGTTTCGACGAGGTCATCTACAACATCATATTCCTCAGCATTCTGATTCCACACTTCCTTCTCCCTATCGCCTCCTGGCGCCATGGACCACAGGTGGCCATCTTCAAGAACATGTGGACTCATTATCAGGTTTGTTATAGCTTTTTTGTTATAATCAAAAGACCTATGCACAGGCGAGTTGCACAAAATGAAGCGATACATGCTCGGCATCTCAATTCTAGATCACGTTCGCAACATCAAGATCCCTCGCTGACCGAAGGTCTATGATGCTGGTGACAGGTCGATAGATCTTAAGTGCAGTTGGGCAGAGCACTTAGGCAAGCGAGGTGATAGCCACTAGAGTAAAACCTTGACCAAGTGGTGCCCAAGAATCGACCGACGAAAACCGAGTCGTCCTCTAACAAGATGATTTGACGATATCACCAGGGTCGCAGAGCAATGGACATACGTTGATGCGGGAGGCACAGGACATAAAAGGTTGTTAAAAGTGAATACCCAGCACTAGGCCAGGACCATGTCAGAATTATGATAAATCAATAGACCTCTGCTTGCCCTACTGGTTGCTACATAACCAACTTCGCCATAATTCGGCAAAAACAAAAGACTGTAGCGCCATTTCAGCTGGTCGATTCAGATTCATTCGTGAGTTTGGCTGCATTTTAATTACAATAGTAAATTAACCAATGAGCGATGAAAATAGTATGTGTTATACACATTATACACTCACGAATACATCACAATAGACCAGCAACTCGTCTGTTCATCGATTTATAGAGTTTAATTTAGGTCCTGTGCTACTAGAGCTTACTACCTTCTGCCCATAGCTGTGGAACCGCTTTTATTGGATAATAATAACGCCTGCAATGGGAAAAAAGCTTCCAGTAACACATTTTTATAGCTGACACACTTCGGTGTCTGCGCCCAGAATAATGTAGGTAATTATGTATTTCAACAATAAACAATTAATTTTCACTTTTTTAACTTGTTATATAAATAATATTTCTATTATAAGTTAAAAAAGTGGAAAAGACATATTATGTCTTTCCCAAATTTATTATTTATATAACTAGGTGCGCCCCGCGGCGTCGCCCCGTGGAAATCCATGTGTCCAAATAGTTAAAATTAAATGATAAAAAGTATCCCATGTTAGACTCCTGGTTCTAAGCTACCTCTCCACCAATTTTCAGCTAAATCTGTTCAGCCGTTCTCGAGTTATAAGTGTTGTAACAAACACGACTTTCTTTTATTATTTATTTAATTAGTATACTAGAACCCTACCTATTTTTATTTGTCATTGGTTATTTAGGTCATTCAGCGGAATTTGAGTTACTATCCCCTTTGTTCTATAAATGTCGATAGTACTAGGAGTATTTGTGAATGGGGTTCATAATTGATGGATTGATAGCCGCTACATCGTAGGCTATGATTGATGCACACAATGATAGTGGTTTCTGAATCATTCAATCATTTTACCCTGTCAACGATGACGGCGTCCTTCTGTTCATTCAATGCAAAAAAATATTATTAGTATAGGTAAGTATATAAGTATAATGGGTCCACTATAATCAAAACATGAAAAACTGTAGCAAATATCATCATTATCATCTACATCACCCTGTGAGTCCACTGCTGGGCATAGGCCTCCTCTAATGAGCACCATAGTGCCCTGTCTGAGACTAAACTGACATCCCATCGTCATACATTGTGTTAAAGGTTGAAATTGAAGGAATGATTTTCAAATATTTTACGCATACGATAATGATGTGACGTATTTTTTTTCACCCTAGACTATAATTGCAAAAAAACTTTACGGACTATTTAAATGCATTGAGTGTTTCCAGCTCAAATACCTGAAGATCACCGGCACACCGATCGTATTCCCGAACCTCTACTCTCTCACTTGGGGCCTGTGCGTCTTCTCCTGGGGACTCAGCTTTGCCGTCATCCTCTCTCAGCATTACCTTCAGGATGACTTTGAACTGTGGCATTCCTTCGCGTATTACCACATCATTGCTATGCTTGATGGGTTCTGTTCTCTCTGGTAAGTTTAGAATAAGAATATAATAGAAATCTTTTATTAGCACACACATAAAGACAAACATACATTAAAACACATTAAGCTAAATAAGATTGACTGTCACACTAAAACTAAAAGATAAACGAAATAAAATAAATTTAAAGAACGTAGCCTGTCAAGCTGAGGCTGGACCTAATTACCGCGTACTCAAGAACACGGGCACTAAGGCGCGGTAATAAGGTCCAGCCTCAGCCTAATGTCGCTACCGCCCGAGGACTGTAACGACGCTGGTTTTCAGGCTGAACCTATGGATGACGTCAAGAAGTTTGATTCAATATGTAGTAAATATTCTTAGACTAACGCAATCTGAACACATTATCCGCACTAATATCATCCCGTGACCACGACAGTGTGTAAACTGTTGAAACGTCGGGGAAAATAGATATATACACGCGATAAATACCCGTTGTATTAGTCGATATGCTGTGTACTTTTGGAACGTATTTTTAGGATTCCGTACCCAAAGGGTAAACGAGACCCTATTACTAAGACCGTCCGTCTGTCTGTCTGTCCGTCTGTCACCAGGCTGTATATCAAGAACTGTAATAGTAAGATAGTTGAAATTGAAATTTCACAGATTATGTGTTTCCGTTGCCGCTATTATAACAAATACTAAAAAACAGAATAAAATAGATATTTAAAATGAGCACAATTTTTGTATGGGAGCCCTCATACAAAAAAGTGCGTTTTTACTACAAGTGTTTCAGCGGGAATCGAACCCGCAACCTCCTGTGTCCCAGACGGACCTTCGCCCACCGCGCCACAGAGGTCGTCAGCTTGACTACCTCGAGTTTTTTCTGTGTTATCGAGTTATTATATGGTTTTCCCTCAAATAACGACCAGGTTGAAAATATTGTTCCTCTTTGTATGCATAGCTTTTGAAATGTAAATTTGGATTTACAAATCCGAACGCTTGCTTTCGGGTAAATCAACAAGGCAAAAGTTTAGCGCTTAGCAAATGAGCGTGAGGGTGCAGCCTGCATGTTGCCTCTCCGGATTATGGATATTGTTGTTTGCAACAAATGTTTAGGAGAAAAATATTCGGGTTTTGGTTGCTAATGTTTCGAATCCCCGTTGGATTCTGGGTACCTATACGATATAAAAATTAATATATAGACTTAATATACCAATAGTAAAGTGTATAACCTTTAGCATAATCTTGATGAGGCCTTCGCTTTACTTTTAGGTTACTACAATAGAACCTTGACTTTGGCACCTTCACATATTTGCCATCTTCAATCTATGTAAATATCAATGCAAGACGCGCACAATTGTTAATAGATTTCATACATACAATACAAATACAGAATATGTTGTACAATGGGTGGCCTTAACGCTATGAACGGTCTCTGCCAGGCAACTATTACATTCTACATTATGTTAATTCCAGGTACATAAACTGCAATGCATTCGGGACAGCCTCAAAAGGCCTCGCCATGAACCTGCACAAGGCGTTAGAGGCAGAACATCCAGCGCTGAAGCTGGCTCAGTACCGACATCTGTGGGTTGACCTCTCGCACATGATGCAACAGTTAGGTGAGATCATGTGCTAATTAATAAAATTATATGTCACTATGCTGGACACACAGCATCATGACGACCTTTGTGGCGCGGTGGGCGAAGGTCCGCCTGCGTCGCTGGAGGTCGCGGGTTCGATTCCCGCCTAGGGACAAATATTTGTTCGATCTGCAGATATTTGTTCAGTGTGTTCTGGTCGTTTTTTATGTATAACAAGAAATATCTATACATCTATGTAATGTATTGTGTCATGGTTTGTTTAGAAACATTCTATATCGAGTTAGAACATTCTACACAAGCAGTTAGTTTGGGGCTACATAATGCTGTGTAAATTGTCCGGCATTTTTTTTATCATCTAGCATCTAGCCCTAAACTAAGCAGATAGTTTAGGGCTAGATGCTAGATGATAAAAAAAATGCCGGACAATTTACACAGCATTATGTAGCCCCAAACTAAGCAGAGATCGTGTTATGGGTACTAGATAACTGATATACCGGTAAAAAAAAAACAATTTATAAAACCACTGTAACTCAATAATCAAATAACTCAATAACTCAGTAATCAAATACTTGGCTTAATGAAACTAAGTCTATTCACATCTATTATTAGTATAGGTAGCATAAAAAAAAATCTAAGTCTTCTAAGTAAAATTATAACGAAATAGAAACTTAAACAGAGATCTGGTGGAAAATAAATTCGAGTCCAACATTAACGACGACAAACGACGAATTAGCAAGCTGAAGTGGCAGTGGGCCGGTCATATCTCGCGAAGAACCGACGGCCGCTGGGGCAAACGTGTTCTTGAGTGGAGACCACAACTCGGTAAACGTAGTGTAGGACACCCTCCGACCAGGTGAGATGAAGATCTGCGAAAGACTGCAGGTAGATGCATGATGCGTCAAGCTGAAGACAGGGCGCTATGGCACTCAATGGGGGGCCTATGTCCAGCAGTGAACTAACATACGCTGATGATGATAATGATGATTAACGACGACGGTGCCAATTATATTGTGACCCAAAATAGATAAACTAACTTCTAAAAACAATTGAATATGTCTTTTATAACAAAGTGTCCATTGAAAACAACTGTTAACAGTTAAGGCCAACTTACACTGGAAATAATCCTACTAATATTATAAACGCGAAAGTTTGTAAGTATGGATGGATGGATGTTTGTGACTCTTTCACGTAAAAACTACTGAATGGATTTTAATGAAACTTTACAATAATATAGCTTATACAACAGAATAACACATAGGCTACAATTTATAAAGATATATTGTATATTATCCAAAATATCTATCACCACGCCGGTGAAACCGCGGGGCGTCGCTAGTTCTAAATATTTTCCGCTGTTATGAGCAGAACAACTTAGATTAATAATCTAAGATAAGTACTCAAAAGATGTACTTAGGTAGGTGGCTTTTAAAAAATAATGTAAATATCTCTTAACCTTAAGGGTCCGGCGACCCTCGCTTGCAAAAATCGCTCCGAATATCGCTGTCCCTGTTTAACCCTTGCGCCGCGCAACATGCGTCCGCGATAGCAATATTAGCCGTTCAAAATTTGGTTTGTTCCGTAATACCAAAAATTATGACTGAAAACTTTTTGTATTCTTCACAAAGTATTGTTATTCTGTAACAAGACAATATAAGCTATGTTCCTTAATAAATAAAACGTAAGGTATTGATGTTCTTAATACGAAACAAATAGCAAGAAAACTTGTCCATTTTCGCATAAAAATGTGCAAAATGAGATTGACTTTCATTTCATTTTAAGTAAGTATTTTGAAGAAAAAAAACTATTTGGGAACCTAGATAAATACTATTTTAATACAAATAATGCAATATTATAGTGGAAATATGCTTGAATTAGAAATAATTTTGGTATTACGTTTGTATGAAGAATTCGTCCCTCCGGAGGCCCCTTAAGGTATTCTATTTAATTCCCACTTAGTACGTGGAAGTACTGCTATTTCAATTTCCATCTCGTGCTGTATACGAGTATGCTTGTAAACCAAATAAATCATCTATCTTTCTATCATACTAATATTGAAAAAGCAAAAGAAATTCTGTCTCCGTTACCTGCTCACGGAACCTAATAAAATTTACCAGGAATCCCAGAAGTTATCCCAGAAACGGACGTAGGCTTTTTTTTATCCCGATAAAGTTTGTGCGAAACCGGGGGCAGGCCCTAGTTTATTATACTTTAACATTTCACACACACATTGTACTTCAACATAACACAAGAATTTCTGCTTTTCAGTTATTTCTCAGAGAAAATTAAACAAGTCTCTCAGAGAAATTCATTTACAGGCAGTGTAGTAGAACCTTATTTCACAGAAAAAATAATTTCCAGCGTCAGCTTGTAACATTGTGTGTGCAAACCTTTATTAAACTTGGTAAACAGAGATGCAATATAGCCATTTTCACCATATGCCGCCGTCTGTATCAACGCAAACCTATGGCGAATAGGAGGGAAAATTCGCGGATATTTTCACAAAGTTAAGGTGTGTTTAGACGATTCAGTAGAACTTGACTAAGCTAGTTGTTAGAACCGATATTCTTGAAAAATTTAATTATTTATTGAATAAAACAATGTGATTGAATTTAAATTTTCCGCTCTCTCTCTCTCTCTCTTATCTATTAAACAGAGCTTTTTAGAAACCCGGCTCACTTCCATTCACAGTACATATTGCTACACCCTGCTTGGGTACCATTCTGTTTCTTATACATTACCTAGATACTAAGACCAACAAATGTACACAATGATGAATAAAATAATTATGAAATATTTTATGTTTTGCCCTTAAGTTATTTCATTTGAGATTCCGCAGGGTTTAAGCCTTGTCCGAGCAAACTCTGATCGCGTTAACGCGGCTTCAGTTAAGTTCACGCCATTGACTTTCCACTCCGTTGATTAGATAACGTAAATACGCCACAGCATCGACATTAGACACCGGCTAGTATCTAGGTATTTATCAGTTGTCACACTTGCTCACCTTTACCTAACTATTCTCTCTTCCGACTTCAAAAAGAGAAAGTTCACTTTAGGTACATATATTTTTGTTGTTGTATAAATGATACTTGATATTTTCGACACTTATGAACCGATGTTGATAATTCTTTGTTTTATGAAATGCAGAATGATTCCAATTTAGTCCTATAAAATACTATTTCCTAGAATACAACTATTCCTTAGAGGTCACTATTTCTGCCATAAAACATAAAAAACCGTGTTAAATATTTTGAAACTCATGGTTATTAACAGAAAAAACCATTTATAGCGGGATATTTACCATGACTTGATCTGAGTTTCAATATTTCTGCACAGTTTCAAAACAGTGTTATTAATACTGTTTTGGACAAACCAGGAATGTGGTATTGAGTTTAAGTTTTTCTAAACAAACTAATTATTACTAGATCCATTGACTAAAACAACGCGAACGCTCCACAGCGTCGAGATTAGACACTCGCTACACGTATAAACAGTAGTAACGGAGGAGGTGTCATACTTGCTTATACTCCCTTTACATACACAAAGGGAGGTAAACATCTGTGCCTCAGGTCTAAAGGGAACGCCTGAGCAAGTGGATTATTCTCAGTAGTTTATTCAGAGCAACTGCTAAGACTTTTTCGACTCATTGTTTACGGTATTTTCCTTTAAAAAGCAGCACGCAGTTTTAATACTTGTTGTGTTCCTTATAAAGCCGTGAAGGCCATTTATTAGCTTCTCTGTTGCTAGGTTAATGTTACTTCTTTGTATGTATTTAAGCGGTAGGCCTTCCTTAAAATAAATAAAGGAAAATATAAACATGTTATTAACAATAATACCTTGTAAAATCAAACTACGCTAAAATTATAAATGGTGCTAAATAAAATTATAAATTTTATCAATCAACCGGTCCTCAATCAAAATAAATGTACATGTTTGTGAATAAATATATAAAGAAATCTCTCTCTTCTTGCATTATTAGGTATTCCTTAGTTGGTGACCTTTTTTGTGTCATAGTGTTTTTTATCCATTATACTCTTACTTACAGTTCGACCGAAACCGCTGTACCGCGCCTGAGGTATGCGAGCGGCGAGACGGGGGGAAATATCGGCCGCTCCGATCCATCAGTCTGCCGTCAATGCGTACTCTTGCTCTTTTTTCCTCGCTCCCCACCTCGCCGCACTTTACTAAGGAGCGGTACAGCGGTTTCGGAAGAACGTAGTTACTTACAAACACAATCTTGGGATTATCCTTGGGAGTGCCTTTAATGAATTATAAGTATGTTTATTGATATCTATCATGAAACAACATGAAAATTAGAATAGAATGGAATAGAAAAGTAAAAGAAAATGGAGACATAATTCTTTGTCATGTCAGTAAGTAGTACGTACCTATATATTATAGAAGGAAAATTATGACAGCAACTGTGTCTAGAATAATATATTATCTTATTGTCTTCAGGTAGAGCATACTCCAACATGTACGGAATATACTGCATGGTAATCTTCTTCACCACCACCATATCCCTGTACGGAGTCCTATCAGAGGTTCTAGAACGTGGCCTGAGTTACAAGGAGCTGGGCTTGTTTGTGATCGTCGGGTACTGCATGACGCTGCTGTTTATTATCTGCAATGAGGCTTATCATGCTTCGAGGAAGGTGAGGTTCAGGCATATAATAATAATTACTTAAATCAAAATAAAATAATAAATAAAAGGGTATTGATGCCGGGTTTATAACGCCGGGATACCGGCTTTATAGGGCAATCTTCCAATACATACAAGGTTCGTAGTTAGCCCGCTCCAAATCATAATGAATTTACGTAGACTAGCCCCTTGACACTGAAATCCATACTTCTAAAGCCGGGTACAGACCAGCGTTTCGGGGCATAATGTACCATTCGCAGCGAGCATAACGCGTTAGACCGTGTGCTAAAATCCGTCTCGTTAGTCGTTGCAAACTCTTCTTTCCCCGTACGAACTGTACAAACGCTCGCTGTTCAACAAGTTACATTACGACCCGTAACGCCTGTGAGTACCTGGCTTTACAAACAGCACAACAATCTGACATAACTAATGTGGTAAGTGTTAAAAATCTGACCAGCCAGTAAGCCCTGCCATGCCAGCCATGGATGGGGAGCCATGGCTGGCCTTCATGCATATCAATACACTTTTAGATTTTGTCTTATCTAATAAAATAGTGGGAAAGCGGTGTAGAGACCTCTATTTGTAATTATTATCCTCGGTCATATTATTCGTTTAGTGCACATGTTTTATATTTTTACGAATTTCTTTCAATATATTTTTATAATTATTTATACCTGTTTATTTGTCTTCTTACGGTCCTTATCCCGTGCTAGTTCGGGTGGGTACAACATGTATTGCTTTTCCACTTTCTCTCAAGTCAAAAATACTATTCATCCATGCAAATCTCCCTCTTTTCAGGTCGGCTTAGAGTTCCAAGTCCGTCTGCTGAACGTGAACCTCGGCGCCATAGACCGCAGCACGCAGCGCGAGGTGGAGATGTTCCTCATAGCCATCTCCAAGAACCCACCGATCATGAACCTGGACGGATTCACTAATATCAACAGAGAGCTTTTTACTGCTGTAAGTTTTAAAACAAATTAGCTTACGTCACTTAAAACATATATTTACCTTGATTTTATTTTTGAGTTTGCCAATATTTCGGCACAGTTTCATGCGCCATGATCACGGAGTAATATGGTAAATATCCCGTTTTAAATGACTTTAGCGTTAATAACCATGATAGTTTCAAAAGCTTTAAAGTAGCTTTTGTTTTATTTCTGGTTTGGAAATACCTGTAGAACTTCAGCCCGATCCGTTAAGTAGTTTTGGCGATAAGAAGTAACATCCATCCATCTATAGCTCTAAGTCTGAAATCAAACGTGTAGCCTATGTTGGGATAGTAAAAACCGTAAACGGTTCCATAGCCAGAACGCGTGCGACGCCACGAGCATAAACTATTTTATACGTATACCTACCTACCATATTTCATACCTATATATAGTATATAGTATGATTTTTAATTAAGACTTTTTCTTTCAGAATATCTCCTTCATGTCAACCTACCTTATCGTCCTCATGCAGTTCAAACTCACCCTGCTACGTCAGAGCGCTAGGAAGGCAGTTAAGGGCATCTACCGGGCTATCTTCAACAACTCCTTGACCACCTTGATGCCCGATGATGATGATGATGATGATGATGTAGAGTAGGTCTTGAATGATAGTTGAATCGTAGTCCTTAGATGATAAATTGATGTTTTGACGTAGTTCTTAGATGATAAAATATGTTGAGCTGTAAGTAGTTCTTAGGCGCAATGATTTGAATAGAAGTGCTTAGATGCGTAAAAAAGTAAAGTAAAAAAGGTTTTTATTAGATTGATAGATAATAATGAGTCCATAGACTCCTTAATGAGTTTAAAACTGTGTTTCAGGAGCAAGTGGCTTCTCTAAGAAATAATATCAGATAATTATGTCAAATTGGTATAAGGCTTATAGGTGCTAAAGTTATTTCGAGTAACAGTTTTTGGCTAAATAAAGTTGCGTAGTTTTTAGATGCTAAAAGACGTTGTCGTGACAGAAAGTTTAGAAATTATTGCTTATCTGATCTCTAATAAAAAAAATATTTAAATAAATAAGTAGGATTAGGTCCTGGAACTGTGAAAAGACCCTATTATCTAGCTAGACCTTTTCACTTTTAGATTTTACAATAAAGATTTAATGAAACCATGTTATTCTGTTTTATTTTAATTATCCTTTTTGCTTCATGTTTTGTTTCGCTGGAGAATTAGCGCAAGTTGTTTTAGCTTGTTTAAACAGTGGAACCACACAGGTATGCTCAGTATGTTTGCGATTGAAGGTTGTTTATATTCGAAGACTTGTACCTTATCAATTGCTTATAAAAACGAGCCCGCGTGGTCCATACGCGGTAAAGTAAGTAAATAACTAATCATTATCATCATCAACCTATAGTAGTCCACAGCTGGACATAGGCGTCCCCTAATGATTGCCACAGCGCCTTGTCTTCAGCTTGCCGCATCCAGCATCTGCCTGCAGTCCTACGCAGGTCGTCATTCCACCTGGCCGGAGGACGTGGGATACGACACTACACAACGTTTACCGAGTCGCGGTCAGTCAAGAACACGTTTAACCCAGCGGTTGTCGGTTTTTCGTGATTTATGGCTGGCCCACTGCCACTTCAGCTTGCTAATTCATTGAGCTATGTCGATAGCTTTGGTTCCCTGTCGGATTATTTCGTTACGAATCATATCCTAGAGAGAGACCCCAAGCATAGCTCTTCAGTTAACAACCAAAGGGTTCATATTTATTAAAAATATTTTTTATTTGAGCTGCTCTTTAGAAAAAGATTTAGAAATCAATTGTTTACGGAATACATAGACAGCAAGGTAGTCGGTAGCTGAAGACAGGGCGCTATGGCACTCATTTGGGGGAGGCCTATGTCCAGCAGTGGAATGCTATAGGCTGATGATGATGATTATGAAGGTAGAAGGCGAGGGCAAGAAGAAATAATTAGGTCATTTGATCTTCAGATGCCGATGTCGATTAATATGAATGAATGAAAGAATTGTTATTGCACACAATGTTTTATATATTATATTATGGCAAACTTTCTTTTCTCCATTTTTACACAGCCATCTGTGTAGTTAGTCCAGCTTTATTATTATGTGTCTGTTCATGTACTTACTTTGCAATCATCACCGACAGTCTATTAATTGAATGAGAAAAACAAAAGTTTATCAAAAACCCAAAAACAAAACAAAGTCGAACAAAAGTCGCAAGTGTTACCAGTTTAATTAAAATAGTTCTGCTACACAAACTCTTTCAATAACCTACAGAAACATACCTTACATTTCTCAAGTGTTTTCACTAATAACTTTGAATATTCTTAGAATGTAAATTGAATATTGATTCAGATGGTTCCATTAATTATTATATATTATATATCCTATTTTTGAAGAATAAAATAACAAACTCATCTAATAAAATAAAAGCGACATGGAGACTAATAAATAATGAAACTGGTAAATCAAAGCCACGTAATAGAGAAATAAAGTTAAAAGTTAATAATTCAATTCTTATAAATGAAAAAGATATTGCAGATGCTTTTGATGGATTCTTTGCTGATATCCCTAAAATTGTAACCCGGTCTCTCAATTCCTCTGCTTTAAAGGCAGTTGAATTATTAGAATCATCTGTTGAGAAATATAAGGAAGTCTTTATCTTTAGTCACGTAAATGGTAATTACATTGTAAAAACTTTTAAATCTATAAACATCAAAAATACTGAGGATCTCTGGGGCATTTCAACTAAAGTACTAAGTTCAATTATTAAGGAAGTGGCTCCCTGCTTGGCCCATATTTTCAATAATTGTGTAGACGCAGGAGTTTTTCCTGATCTTATGAAATGTAGTAAACTGGTTCCTCTTTACAAATCTGGTAGCCATACTGATCCGGCCAATTACAGGCCAATTTCAATACTTCCTGCAATAAGTAAAATTTTCGAAAAAATTATCCTCTCTCAGTTGACTTCACACTTCAACCTTAACAGGCTGTTTCATAAAAATCAGTTTGGCTTCACCAAGGGTAGATCGACAACCGATGCTGGCACAGTTCTATTAAAGCATATATTAGATGCCTGGGATAAAGCAAAAAACGCTATTGGTGTATTCTGTGACCTTTCTAAGGCTTTTGATTGCGTGGATCATGGTACACTAATTAGAAAGTTGGAACACTATGGAATTAGTAACAAGGCACTGGACCTTATGCAATCATATTTAGCTGATAGAGTTCAAAAAGTAGATATTGGTAAAGAAAGATCTAGAGGATCAAAACTTGAACTAGGCGTCCCGCAAGGATCAATATTAGGTCCTTTTTTATTTTTAGTATATGTAAATGATCTTCCGTTTTTAGCAAAAGATCTTTGTGATATTGTCTTATTTGCTGATGATACTTCATTGATTTTTAAAGTTGATAGAAATAAAGATAACTATGACGATGTAAATAATTCGCTTTCACAAATACTAGATTGGTTCACCGCCAATAACCTACTACTCAATGCTAAAAAGACTAAATGTATAAAATTCATGCTACCGAATGTAAGAGAACTCCCAACAAAAATAATGCTGAAGGATGAGATTCTTCACCTTGTAGACTCTACTGTATTCCTAGGGTTACATATTGATTCTTCTCTTCAATGGAAGTCGCAAATAGAGGCTCTGGCAGGTAGACTTAGTTCAGCAGCTTATGCAGTTCGAACAATTAGATATATTACCAATGAAGACACAGCTAGGTTAGTTTATTTCAGTTACTTCCATAGTATTATGTCTTATGGTATTTTGCTTTGGGGACAGGCAGCTGACATCCAGACCATATTTGTTCTTCAAAAAAGGGCGGTACGCGCTATTTATAAATTAAAGCCACGAGATTCTTTGAGGGAATTATTTAAAAACATTAATATTCTGACTGTAATATCGCAATACATCTATGAAAATCTAATGTATACCCACAAAAATAAGGATAGCCTTATGAAAAAGTGTGATGTTCACAATAGAAATACAAGAAACAAGAACAAGTTACACATCCCATCATTTAGATTACACAAGGTAGGGAAATCATTTATGGGCAATAGCGTGCGCTTCTATAATAAGCTTCCATCTGAAGCAACTGAGCTCCCTATTCGTAAATTTAAAAATTACATAAAAATAAATCTCATCAAGAAGGCTTTCTACTCCATAAATGATTATCTAAATGATGTTAATGCGTGGCCAGATGTCGCTCAGTTTCGCACCGACAATAGTATGTAAGTAATTTGTTATTGTGCATAGCTTTACTTAAATATTGACATGTATCGAATCATACTATATTTAGACCTAAATAGGCAAATAACCATGTATTAGACATATAAGAGATGAACATGCTAGTGGTTTCTTTTTCACTTCTTCCACTAGTGGACAAAAAATTGAAGTGAACAGTAAAATATTTTATTTTTGATAATAATTTAATGTATAAATATGACTTGTCTAAGTGCTTATTTTGTAAGCCTAAAGAAATAAATGATTTTTTACTTTTACTTTACTTTTTACTTTTAATTAGTTGCTTCTAATAAATTATTCATGTTAGCTGCCGAAGCTAACGAGCTCCTTCAGGGAGGAACTAAAGATACTTTAGGGCGCATTTACACGATGCCTGCAAAATATGCTCACTGAGGCCGCACTCAAGTCCGTGCCGAAACCGTGTGACTTTCAGGTTGAATGGTTTCTTCGATGGTAGCTGGCCACGAGCTGAAAATTCGAAAACAGACATATCGCCTCGCAAGTCCAAGCGACCGCCTAAGCCGGTCCCGTATTTCTTTCGTATAAAACTATCGTTTTCCATGTCTAAGAGCTTTTGTACACGCGTTTCTTAACAATACGGCTAGAATGTCGCCGTAAGGCTAAGAAAACGTAGCATGAATCTGAGTTCAAGGCTAGCATGCCGTTCGGTTAAGATACCTTGCGAGCTTGTATACGACACGGCGAAACTACTGGACGAGTCAACGGTGTTTTTTCTTTTTTGGAAAATGCCTGATTGCCGCCATAGACAAGTTCGGCGCCGCGCCGGTCCGGCATAGACGCGGCGCGCCGAGGAACAGATACGGCGCATACGGTGCTGTTGCCGTGCCGTAGCGCGGCGCCGCTACGTACATACATGAAAAATCTTCCATCAACACTGACGACCGTGCTTATCCACGGCGAATAAACCGTACATTTTCACGGTGAACAAAACGCGTGTGTAAAAAAGCCCTAAGGTCGCGTCCTGCAATGCGGCCGGGGCCAGAGAGTTCCGAAGACCAAAAAGGTTAACACAGTTTTGCTTACGATGCTAGTGAGCAAAGAGTTTCGCACGTTGTCATGTAATTTGTTTTCAATTTAAATTTCGAATTTTATTTGATCTGACTCCAATGGCAATACTATACAATACAAATACGCTTCATTCCACATCAGACACAGAAAAACAGACAGTAAAGAACAAACAAACAAAGATGCGCAATGGGCGGCCTTATCGTTAAGAGCGATTCCTTCCAGGGAACCTTTGTATGGACACGTAGTATAGGTAGGTGGCGTATTATTAGACTAATGTTTTATATAAATTATACAATATAAAACAATGTACAAATACATACATATATACTTGTTTATACGTTAATGGAAATAAATACTGATAGACAATACATAAAATATTAACTATTTGAAGTCGAAGAAAGAAAGTGTTCATAGACCATGTGTTTAAATATAGGGAGAGATTTAGCTTGTCTTATTGGGGTAGGTAATGCACTCCATAGTCCATTTCCAATGACAGCTGTGATTGGAATACTGTGTCGATAGTAGCTCACCTAGCTTACCAAAATGTTTTGTTTAATGTTTGTCAGTATTTGGGGAGTCATTCTCGTTACGACATCGCGTATTTTCCAACGATTTGCATTTCATTGCGGTGTCTGTTAGGGGCTTAGTTTGTTATACAGCTTTATGTGAATTGAGAATGGTTCAGTGAGGAAACCAGTCAATTTGTAAACAATATAAACACGATAGGGCTGGTCCATCAGTTCAAAGTCGCTCAGCGAGCTATGGAAAGAGCTATGCTCGGAGTTTCTCTGAAGGATAGGATACGTAACGAATACATCCGACAGAGAACCAAAGTTATCGACATATCTCTGAGAATCAGCAAGCTGAAGTGGCAGTGGGCCGGCCATATCTCGCGAAGAACTGACGGCCGTTGGGGCAAACGTGTTCTTGAGTGGAGACTACGACTCGGTAAACGTAGTGTAGGACGCCCTCCAACCAGGTGGGATGACGACCTGCGAAATACTGCAGGTAGATGCTGGATGCGTCAAGCTGAACACAGGGCGCTATGGCGTTCATTGGGGGAGGCCAATGTCCAGCAATGGACTAATATAGGCTGATGATGATGATGATAAACAGCTGTGATGTTCGTTCCTTAGCATGTTTTGAGGAAAGTTTTTACGATTTCGATAATGGAAGTTTTTGCTTCTTGTGTTTGTTATTTTGCCATGTTTTGCGAAAGTTACCTACAAACTAATAAAAAAAGTTAATATTGGGCTTAAAGTAAAATTTATGTTTTTGTGTTTATAAAACGACATGCAAGGTAAAAAAAAATAATATATTTTTTTTTTCATTTTAGATTAAAACTAAAAAAAATTGATAAGAATATAATATATTTGAATTTTTGAGTATTTATTAATATTATTAAGATGTTTCTGCAAACTGTACCACAATCCAAACTTACGAAGCTTTACAGTTACGCAAAATGTAGCATAGCAACCCTTCCATTCTGCATACTTTTCTTTACCACTTAGGTCTTTCCCTATTTTCCACTCATCTAATAAATGAAAAATCCCAACCAAACCAACTAATTACTCAATGAAAAATTCTGCATCAGCTTTTGAAAAAGATACATCGTCGGTCGGTCGACGAACTAAACCAAGCTCGGGTATAAAATTATACTCAGCTCTCGATATCTCAAATTGATTAAATCAAAAATTCAGAGCCCACTCGAGGCTGGTCTTAGCAGAGATATTTTAGAGGCCGGAATATTTGCAGCCTATTTTACGGTTTTTAAACGTAAAATTAAGGTAATATTTCAATAAGATTATCTTTTATGAGGCTATCTTTGCCATTTTTTAATGCTTATGTAAATCATAAGATTTATGGAGGATTTTCATTTGTTAAATCTTTCCGATTTATCTCAATTATTATCTTGACTGCTTGAAAAAACTTGCAGTGAATATATTTTCTAAACGTCGTTTATTTTAAAAATCATTATTTGGTAAGTATGTTTTATTTGTATATTTTAATATAAACGATGTAGCTTTGAATAAAAGTCACTATTTATGTATGTTATTTATATATATATGTATTTGTTCCAGTTAATTTAATACACATAACTGTTACTGCAGTGCTTTTTGGAGATTTACGTAATTATGTATCCAATGTTATTTGTAACTCGCACCTTTAATCATCATCATCAGCCGATATTAGTCCGCTGCTGGACATAGGCCACCTCCAATGAGCGCCATAGCGCCCTGTCAAACCGGTGGTAGTGGTAACGTTCATAGCAAAAGACAGAAAATGAGGGTAGATCGGTATATCTGCTCATAAAAATGAACTCGCAGTGTCTTCAGTTATTCCGTGATCATGGCGCATGAAACTGTGCCGAAATATTGGAAAACTTAAAAATCAAATCATGATAAATATCCCGTTTTAAATGACTTTAGTGTTAATAACCATGATAGTTTCAGAAGTTTCGTTGTATTAGTGCTTATAGATAGATAGATAGAAAATACTCTTTATACCACACAAAACTGAACAATACTGAAATAAATACGTAGAATCGAGGAAGTATAAAGGGCGGACTCATTTTCTAAATAAGTAAGTGTTTAGATCACTAATTTACCTTAAAATCACATTTACCGGACAGCGTTGTAAATGTGATGGACGTTGCAGAAACTCCTCGATCATGCCTAACTGCATTTAGCCACCGCTTCAGGGCACGCATAGGTACACGTAGGAGTAGACAGTGACCTTTACCGAATCCAATTAGTCAGGTAACTCGGTAGCATATCCTTGCCTCACTTGTAGGCTAAGGCTAAGGGCACGATTCCGAAGAGCGGTAGCATTAAACAGGTCAACAGTTTTTTTTTCTATCCGTACATATTACAAAACATAGTAGAATTTTGTAAGCCTAAAGGATATGAATTTTGATTTTGATAGTCATCATTCTATATTCAAGTCATCATTATATAATCTAGTCATCATTCTTTAATTATGCATCATTTTAAAATTATTTCATCATCAGCCTATAGTAGTCCGCTGCTGCACATAGGCCTCCCCCAATGAGCGCCATAGCGCCCAGTCTTCAGCTTGCCGCATCCAGCATCTACCTGCAGTCTTTCGCAGGTCGTCATCCCACCTGGTCGGAGGGCGTCCTATACAACGTTTACCGAGTCGTGGTCTCCACTCAAGAACACGTTATTATTTATCATATCATTATTATTTTATTTGACAACCGATGTGGCGCGGTGGGCGAAGGTCTGCGACGCAGGAGGTTGCGGGTTCGATTCCCGCCTCGGAACAATTGTGTGTACGATCTGCAGATATTTGTTTCGGGTGTTCTGGTCGTTTACTATGTATAATAAAAAATATCTATCTATGTAATGTATTGTATTATGTATATCAGTTATCTAGTACCCATAATACAAGCTCTGCTTACCATGGGGCTAGATAATGCTGTGTGAATTTGTCCAGCATTATTTATTTATTTATTTATTTATTATTATGTATTTATCATTTTACAATTAGTCATCATTAATCTAGTCATAATTTTCAAACTCTAAGACAAATTCTATTAGTAACTCTAATACGTCTCCTCGAACACCATAAATGTAACCTACCCTGGTTTATCACAAAAGTTAGTCATCACTATCAAAGTAAAAAACTCTACCGTTTACATCTGACTTCATTCGACCTGACAACACCTGACTTGACCTCCTTCCGCGCGAGTTGCTCGCCGCAAGCATCTTTTGGGAGCGTCAGTTAATTGCGTTTTGAGTAGAATTTTCTTTATACAAAAACAAGGAATATTTTGGTTGATAAAATGTTTGATGAAAATTGTAAAATCTACACGTCGTTTCAAAAGCCCGAAGTTTTAGGTCGTAGGTAATTTTATAGAATCAAATAATCCAATTTCTGTTATGTTCGTTGCCGTGAAATGTTGGATGAGGATGTCTTTCAGTCTTCCGGTCATAGGCGTTTTGTCTGTAGGTATCTATGGTTTCAGAAAAATCACGAGTAGGTGAGATATGTTTAATATATATAAAAATGGTGGATATGACCCGCCTAACTCTACCTCCTTTTCATAAATTTAAAGCAAAAATAAATAATTTATTAGAATGTAACCCATTTTATAGTATTCACGAGTTTTAACGTGCTCATTTGTCAGTTTATGATAGTTATTATTGTTAATACTTATCATTATTTTATTATTATTTAGGGTTAAATTTAAGATTATTCATTGTATTTAATTGACATGCCAATATTAGTCATAATGTAATAAATTAAATTTACTGAATTTACCGCGCACAATCAGATTGGGATGGAATCATTTCGAAATGAAACAACAGCAGTCGGACTTTGACTCATACTCATTTATCAATTTTAAATAGATCCACCGTAAATAGATATAATTAAAGTCGTAAGTAAAAAAAAAAATTATAAATGTATAGTGCTGCCGTAAAAGAGCATCGTCAGTAATGAAATTATTTTCAAAAACCATCCAATAGTTTACACCAGCTTTTTGCATAGCTGCAAAATGCTACGATCCCAATCTGCTACAACCATAACCCTACGGCGTAGAACTTACCTACGAAAGTGCTACGAAATAAGACTACAGCTGCTATGCTACGAAATAAAGTTTGTAGCATACCTGATCCCCACCGCGGGTAGGTTCCTACCTGATTACGCTGAACCGATCACGGCAAAAGGCGCCAAATATATTAATCTGAACACGTCATACAAATAGTGCCTTACTTTATAATTTACGTTTGTAAGAAGCATAATTAATAGATTTTCATTATGAAATACTTACGAATGTTTTTTGTAGTGTATGTCTATTATGATTCAGTAGTTTGAAAATGAAAACCGAGAGAAGGCGAAAAAATTAACATTAAGGCATATGATAATTTTATTAGGTATCGTAAGTCAGTTATAGGCTTCTCTGAACGTTAGAGGCTACGACTGCGACACTTGAGTAATGTATAGCATTCTAAGTTTTCGTAACTCTATTTAAAGGAGAGATTGAGCCCATTTTAGACCGAGATTGTCTGCTTACCAAGGGTTTCAATTTATCCTCGGACTACATATATAGTAGACTATACTCGTACATATAGTAGTAGTATAGACTCCGTGCTTATCCTTCAAGCGGTGGGTCACGCGCTGTGGACTCAGACCGCTCGCAATTCGCCGCGTGCCCAGCGTGGTTATCAGTGCATAAGTGTGCCTTGTCCTTTAAACTACACAGTATTTCTTACTTCATGTCTAAAAGCTCGAACCACGTCGGTAGGTTTATAGAGGTTTATCTGGTTTCTAGTCAACGTCAACGGTAAGCTGCTTGTAACAACATTCTGTTAGCTGAGTTTCTAGTTCGTCGTGGCTGTGTTCGCTTGGGGGTATTTTTAACTAGTTTTAAACTGGAGCTTCTTTATTTGACTGTTTAAGGTGTGACTAACTGGCTTCTGTCCGCAGCTTTGCACGCGTTTTTGAGATAAAAGCCTAGAACTGCATTGTGCAAAGTGCCCGAACTGTCTAGTAGTTCAGTGCGAAAATGTAACAAGTTTACAAATTAATTACACCATTATATTTTATGTTACCTTAACGTATCGCAGTATCTTAACACTTTGATTGCTGAAATCACACGGTATGTGTTTTCTACAAGTGACTAATATGCGTAAATCCACACTAGCGCAGCGGCTGAGAAAATAAAGATATGTGTGACTCAGCACAGCTGTAATATTTTTCGAACGAAACGCATGTGCGGCGCAACACAACCGCTGTGTAGAGCGGCAGCACGAATTTTTTAGGTTAAAAAAAAGATCGCAGTCTTCTAAAAAAATTCGCAGTCAAAGTGTTAACTCAGAAGAGGTATTGCGATGTATACTTAAATTATAGACACTATAGAGCCTAACTCTGTATATGACACTCTGTGTCCTGCCATAGTATATTTATTTATCTATTGAAGGTACACCAACAGTATACATATTGTGCTTATACGAGTATAATAAACTTTAGCATGAGACAAGTTCTAATATAATATATACTTTTATCATATTGACCGAGCCAGGCCATATTGACCGAGTTCGGGGAACAGACACTTAAGGTGGGTACCTGCAATGCAGGTACCAGTCTAGGTCTTGATAAATTCTACCAGGCTTAAAAAACACTATTTTATGAAAAAACATTTTTTTTATTCAATCTCAACATCAACACTAGAAATTGGAATCAATACAATATTATTCAAATAACAGAGGTCTAAACTATAAATTCGCTGAATAAGTATCCAAATAATTAACTGAACACGTAACCTTATTCCAAGCTATCAACAGAAGTAGTACAAGATTATAAACTCACGTCGTAGTTTGATCGATGGTGTGGAAACTATTTTCATTAACGGTGCAAGATCGTTTGACAAACTTGCCTGTGACGTCATAGATTACGTCACGATTCAGGTCCATAGAAGACGCAGTAGTAGCACTTTTTACCACAAATATTACTGATACAAGTAACTGCCATGGTAATTAATTGATTGACGCATCACTAAAAGTGACTCAAAAAATGTGTTGTATTTTTTGTAAAACAAAACAAAATACGTACACCAGATCGTAACAATAAAGATATTACATGCAACTGTATATTACAGCACAATGGGCGCCCTTATCGCTAAAAAGCGATCTCTCCCAGGCAATCCTTCATGCATGCTTTTAGAAAGTATACCTACGAAGTAAATTATCGTAACAAGTCACAGATGTAAAAATAATGTAAGTATATCATTTTTGGTTTTGCCAAAAGCACAAGTTCTGCTTAGTATGAGGCTAGATGATGCTGTGTGAATTTTTCAGCATTATAACTCATATTTCTGCTTGATAATGAGAGCAGATAGATTTTAGAATTTTGCCCACCGAGTTAGAAAAGCTACTTGCTCCTTAAATGACTGTACCTTTAAAGTTTCCCTTCTGCTATCATATTTTCTTCGCCATCCCACTATCACAGATTACCTCACAGTTACTACGTCTATGCCACAGGTTACTTCTTAACCAGTAAAGCATCTCCACAGTCAAACAAATAGTCAGTATGTAAATGACCCAGCTAATGATACAGTTAGTACTGCAGTGTTGAATACAAGATGGATTGTGGGAACCAATAAAGCGACGCGGTTAAACGAGATTTTGATTGATCACCGAAGCTTCAGTGAAACTGATGTGATGCAGTTTGCATGTTAAATACCCATGCTACAAAAACTTATTTTATTAAGAACTAGCTGCGCCCCGCGGCTTCGGTTGCGTAGAAATCTATCTGTCAAATGGTTTATAAACTTTCCTCTTGAATCACTGTATTAAAATACCGCATCAAAATCCGTTGCGTAGTTTTAAAGATCTAAGCATACATAGGGACACACAGACAGCGGGAAGATACTTTGTTTTATACTATGTAAGGGATTCAGTTAAGTTTAGCTGGAGCGAGTTCTAAGTTTTCATATTATCATCACCAATCAACCTATAATAGTCCACTGCTGGACATAGGCCTAATGAACGCCATAGCGTTTAGATTGCCGCATCCAGCACCTGCCTGCAATATTTCACAGGTCGTCATATCACCTGGCTGGAGAGCGTTCTACCCTATGTTTGCCGAGTTGCGGTCTCCACTAGAGACACGTTTACCCCAGCGGTTGTCCGTTTTTCTCGATATATGGCCACCCACTGCCAGTTCAGCTTGTTTCGTTCTTCTGGTCGCCTTCAGTGTATCGTTCTTCTGGTCGCCTCAAAGGCTAATACTGAAAATCAGTGTTTTGCTCTTAGAGCAAAGCTTTTCGCTGACCTTTTTGACAGGCTGCAGCACGCACACAATTTTTAAATCTCCACTTTTAATTGTTTTATACTATTACTTATTGTTTACTATTACTTTTACTATTGTTACCTTATATCATGTGCTGCAGTGTCGAATAAATGCTTTATCTATCTATCTATCTTATCTAATTACGCCCCCCGTTAGTATTATTAGACCCCCCGACCCCCTGAAAGTTTGATCCTTGCTTTTTGTTACACGCTATCGTTTTAACCTTTGTTGTTTCTATAAAATAAAATATTATCATCTCGAACTAAACCCAATTAGTTTCGTTGTGCACTGAAAATTAATGTCCTGGGCGCCTAGCTAGTCTCCGTTGAGACTGGCCGCCGTGGTTGAAATTCGGCTAGATCCTGCAAGCCGAATTTCGACAACCGCACCGGCATTTTTTTCGTTGAAAACATAGTCCTACGTACATCTAGTGTGTTCATAGACATCTTAACCTTTCTTTCAGGTCTTCGAGTACTTGGGTAAGGGTATATGATTACACAGACCTTTAGAAACTTCACATTCAAGCCTCTAATCTCTTCGAGCCTTAGAAAACCTGAAATAGGCGCCCTTCAAATTTTTGAACCAGAGAACTAAGTTCGATGTCCGAAGTAATTCAGAGGTGACAAAGACGAAGATAGATGGCGACATCGCAGACGTGACCGCAGATAAAACACGAAAACGAGCTTAAACCGAATTGACAGCTTAGATAGCTGTCAGATTGAGCTTTAATGAGGCACTGTCAATGTAATGTTCATGTCACATTGAGGTGTGGACATCGAGTGTAACTATTTACGCTTCTATTATTTTCTCTTTTCTTGCTCGAAAAGTCATTAAAGCGTAGCATAGAAGGCGTTAAACTCGAGTATACGCCCTTGGGATTAAGGAATTTGTCTTATTAATTATTGTCTGAAAACATCAGCATGACATTCGACCTCTTACGTAGACTCGACTTTTTGGCATTCCATTTGAAAAGAATATTTATGTACAATTAAATTGAATATATTTTTGAAAATGGAACTGAAAGCGACTTCGTGGTAACTATTGGATATTTAGAGATATGATCATTAGATGGTATAAATAAGATGGGTAATTCTTCCTTCGTAGTAGAATAGCGCGTAATGGAGAAACAAAAAAATCACTGTGTTTTGGCTACTACAAATTGAACTGAATGAAGGTTCGCCGTGGCTTATTTAATTGAACATGTCATTAAGCGATAATGCAGTTTTTTCGAAGGGCAATTAATATAATTCTATCTGTTGTGGTCGAAACCACGTGAAATATATTGAAAGACTAACGACAAGTTCGTAATAGTGAAAAACTGTGCAGAAGGTAAGTTCTGATTCCTTTATTTTGTCGCTATCGAAGTAAAAAGTAAAGTTTTCACTTGGGCCAAAACCACCTATTATAACTCGGACATAAGCCGGAGCTTTGTATAATTATAATGCGGTTTAGTTCCTCGTAAAAAATACATTATATTTAATCATGCTTCTATTCTGTAACTATGAAGTTTCCACGAAGCAGACACTGGCAGAGAAGTGGCAAACCAAGTCAGGTTACAAATAAATAACTACAAAAACAACAATTAAATAGAAAAACTTGTTCTCGGATTTGAGAATTTTAATTAGGTACCTACTAAGTTATAGAATCGAATCGTTTTAAATATCTTGCTTCTTTCTCAATTTTCGCAAAAAAGACGATTGATGACCAATGTGACGCGGCGAGCGAAGGTCCGACTGCGACGCAGGAGGTTGTTTATTGGTGAGGTTCGATTCCTGCCTTGGGACAAATATTTGTACAATCTGCAAATATTTGTTCCGGGTATAATAAACAATGTTTATACCTATATCAGTCACATGTGCGTTATGGATATCATCATGTACCCATAACACAAGCTCTGCTTAGCCTCGGGCTACATGATGCTGTGTGATTGTCCTATATATTTATTACCTGTTTATATCCGCACATAAAAACGTTCCATTTCAAAAATAGCACGACGTCAATCAATTAATAAACCTACCGATCAATCTACAAGTTGAACACAAATAGCATATCAGGGCCCATTTTATCAGGAAATTGCCGAGAGGCCATTACGACAGTGGCTATACGTAAAACTAGGTTGCGTTGGTTGCGTCTAGGGTGCGGGGTGGCGGGCGTAGCGTAGCAACCGGCAGCATCCCCAGTGAGGTACCGACCCTAGCGGCAACCACCCGCGTCGCGTACGCCCTCTGGACTCTCGTGGAAACAAAATGTTCATACTCTTTATACTGTTAACTGTGTACTTTATCACGTTGTGCCACGGGTGATGTGTGTGATGGATTTGTTTCTGTGACGTTATTGGTAAGCTTTTATCTTTTTTTATAGTTAGATTTAAAAGTGCGGGAATACTTGAGTTAGTTGTAATTTTGAAAAGAAAACTGGAGCTGTTTAGCGAATATAATTTCTTAGAAAAAAATAATACATAAAACTAAAATAATTTTATTATTATTCAGATTTATTATCTGATGGTAAATATTTCAGTGACAAACAGGTTACATTTTCCTTGGGACGCTCTTATTCGTACGCTCTTATTCGTTCACCGCGATTAAGAAGACGCAAAGTGTAATGAGAAATAAATACCTACTATTTTTTTTAATAATAGGGTATATTTTTAATATTCGTTAGGTTTGAGTAAAACTTGATGTCTGACATCAAACGCTATTCAAATCTCATGATAAAAAATCTGCAAGTTTTTCCATCGTTAAAACAGAAAAACACAGATCAATACAACTCTACATCCCGGGAAAATACAGATAAAGAAGCGATTTGTCCCGGCACCAGGACGTTTTATCTGCAAGGTGCCTATCCAATTTATTAAAGGGAAAACATTTGCAACATATGGCACAGCGGCCCAACCTCCCTTAATTCAAGATTACGTCGTCATCATCAATATCTTTTCAATGGATTAGATTGACTGAAAGGAAAAACGAATTGCTTTCACATAAGCTTTCATATGGGTAAAAAGGTTAACCTGATCCGCAATCACTTGAACTTTTCTTTACAAGGTGTGGCTCTTAAATTGCCACTGGCTCTTTATTACGATAATGTTGGTAACATTATCGTAGTATCAGACTATATTTTTAAGTTGATGAGTAAAACTTGATAAGTCATTCAGTTATTTACCTCCAAAGTCTGGAACTGTGATGTTATGTTGTGGTAAACACGTAATTTTTGCGATGCCGATATTTCTGGTACAAAATAAAGACTTTATTTATAATCGATAGGCCTAAATTTGACCTCAATCTCATGTGATAGAATGTGACAATGTGTCACGAAGGTCTTTATAGAAAACCTATTTGAAGATAGAATGTGACGATGTTTCACGAAGATCATTATAGAAGACCTATTTGAAGATAGAATGTGACGATGTTTCACGAAGGTCATTATAGAAGACCTATTTGAAGATAGAATGTGACGATGTTTCACGAAGGTCATTATAGAAGACCTATTTGAAGATAGAATGTGACGATGTTTCACGTAGGTCTTTATAGAAGACCTATTTGAAGAGACCGAGATTGTAATTGAGTATGTTTTTCCTTCATATTTCCATACATTCTTATTTTATCTGATGCTCGGTCAGTTCTTGCCATCCTCAAATGCGTCAAGTGTTGGTTTAATTCTCTAAGGTCAAGTGTGTCCTTAGAGAATTAAACCAAAGTGTGTCAAAGTAACTTAGTAAGTAGATATTCACTCGATAAGAATCCTAGATAGTAAATCCCATCGTAGTAGTATTTATTCTGTGTTACCATCTGTCAGAAGGGTGGAAAAGTTCTAACTTAATTTTTACGGGTCTCACCCGAGAACCTTACAATCGGCAAGTGTAAAGTTTTCCCATTGAAATTGAGTACTGGGTAGTGCTCAAGAGATCCAATGTTTTAAGAGGGAGTTTGCTTAAGTAATTATTTAAGTAATGGCTATAAGGGTCACATCGACAGCTAATAAAGGATCCCATTAAGATTGTGTTCGGCAACTCGCTCGGATTTGGCTTACAAACGAAGTTTCGAATTTTACTTGAATCTTTTCTAATGTTCTAATATTTTTTCTTCCTTACTGACTGTAAGAGGTTATTCTATATTAAAAGTTTAAAAAGTATACAACAATCATCGATTAATATCATTATTTATAATAAATTGGAACATTGAATTGCATAAACAACCAATATAACTTATGCCTTTTTTGATATGGATTTTGGGCCTTGGAGCCTGTTCTCTATGCAAAATGTCATAGAAAGAACACAAGAAGGTAATATTGTGTTTCAAATGAAACGTTCCTTTCTGATGTTAGGATTAAAAGAATGTGTCCTTAACAATAACGGTAGTTCAACGGTTTTATCCGTCTTCAGAAATTAGGTATTGCAAGAAAATATCTTATCAATCAGAATCAGAATTCTGTTGATATCTTCCCAGGCTTGATTTGACATTTTAAAGATAGTTAACGTTGTGTTTTTAATATTTTTGAATGTATTAACATTTTAGAAGAAAGTATTTATGATCAAAACATAGAATGTCATGGTATATCCCGTTTTAAATGACTTTAGTGTTAATAACCATGATAGATATATTTATATATATATATATATTTATTTTTCAGAATTTTCCGTATTATTTTATTTATTGAAAAGGTCCAAACTGCGTTTATACCAATCTTTATAGCGGGTCTCCTAAGCTTCACAACCTCGTCTGACGTAATTACCAACTTTTTCATTGTCCCAGGATTTTTCCTCGGCTTGATATTGAAAGGACATTTTGAGGAGGAGTAGGTAATCGAGTAGGCGTATTTATCACCGAAATTCTTTTTAAAGAACACGAGCTTAGAATTTTACGTTTCATATTGTTTTTAAAGGACCTTTTACCTAAAAAAATTACGAAGCGTACTGCCACGGCTGGCCAACGTTTTATTTATTTAAATAATTAACGACAAATCCTTCTCCATCCAAGCCATAAGGTTGTAGAATACACTACCAGAGTCCATTAGAAAAACTGTACCCTTGCCAGTTTTAAAGGAGTTTTTCCTGCCAAAATAGTGAATATTGGTAAGTATTTGTAACATTTATTTATTATTTGTTTTTAAGTATTAATGTTATGTTCATATTAGATTATCTTTGGTACACCCCTGCCTTTCTTAAATTCACATAATTATCTCCATCCAAAGGTTGCCTGGATGAGATCGCTTCTAAGCGATAAGGCCGCCCATTATCCTTTATAAATAAATAAATAATGCTGGACAATTCACACAGCATTATCTAGCCCCATGGTAAGCAGAGCTTGTGTTATGGGTACTAGATAACTGATATACATAATATAATACATTATATAGATGAGACGCCTGCGACGCAGGAGGTTGCGGGTTCGATTCCCGCCTCGGAACAATTGTGTGTACGATCTGCAGATATTTCTTCCGGGTGTTCTGGTCGTTTTCTATGCATAATATAAAAATATCAATACATGTAGTGTATTGTATTAAGTGTACCAGTTTTCTAGTACACAACACTTAACACAAGCTCTGCTTAGCTTGTGGCTAGTTAATGCTGTGTGAATTGTCCAGCATTATTTATTATTTTTTTATTCATTTATTTTATGTATCACTTTAACTTCAATGTCAAGCAATGTCCCATTCATTAAACAAGGCCTCTAAAAATACTGACAGACCAAAAATAGTCCACAGCCTGAGGCCGTTGTTACGAAAATAGCTCGATCTACCAATCTGTCCAATTTCCATCTATTTCCCTTTCGCTGTGCCTCAACAAAACGAGGAATTTCTAAGCTTTAGTATTGGAACTCGTTAGGTTTTGAATGAAAAATGCTCGACTTTGTTCCATATGGTTACTGATTGTTTGCTTATTGTAAGTATTGTTAAGGATGCTTAAGATTTCTTCTCTCTCTCTCTCTCTTTAGCTTTTCTTATAATTGTATGGAAAATTATTTATTTACTAGACTCTATAAAATATACAATGTGTATTGTCGAACCTTGATCCAACAAGATGTGCGTATACACGACATTTTTTTTAGTTAGCCTGATTCGTCTTACTGCTGGGCAAAGGCCTCCCCAAATCTATATATTTATCAATAAAAAATTAAATTATATGTTAGCTGTCTCAAAAACAAAGCCGATGAAAACTACTTCATTTGGTTTGATCAAGGTTCGACAATAATACATTGTATGTAATGTATATAGCATACCTTAGTCGCCATTAAGACATTACGGTTTATATTTTAAAAAACTTCATATTTCATATTTATTTTATTGCATCATTGTGTACATTTGTAGGTCTTAGTATCTAGGTAATGTATAAGAAACACAATGGTACCCAAGCAGGGTGTGGCAATATATACTGTGAATGGAAGTGAGACGGGTTTCTAAAAAGCTCTGTTTAATAGATAAGAGAGAAAGAGAGAGCGGAAAATTTAAATTCAATCACATAGTTTTATTTAAGTCAATAATATAAGTATTAAGTTTTTTTTTATATAATGTATTTTAATAATTGTCATTTTGTCATTAAAAAATTCATTTAAGTCATAATAGCATTTATTAATAAGATATTGTTTCAATTTTATTTGAAATGTTTTATCCTTTTCCTCGTCTTTTAGTTCATCGGGTATTTTATTATATATTTTTGATGCCATTGCATTTGGCCCAAAACTTTTTCACATTTTTAGTTTTGAGTCAGGAAGTGTGATTTTGTGTTTGTATCTAATCGGGTAACGTCGCGGTAGGTCAGCACTTTTTTGGAAATATTGGGGGTATTTACGGGTGAATTTGCATCATTCAAACTTCATTCTCATAAGAATTACAATTTCACTTAAAATTAGAACTTAGGGCGAATAGCTCTTTTACATTTGGGTGACGATCGCGCGTACACAATACAATACTATAACTCTTTATTCCACACCAAATACATAAAAGATACACAAGACAGGAAAAGAAAAAACAAATACAAAATTAGCTGTACAATGGGCGGCCTTATCACTAAGAGCGATCACTGCCAGGCAACCTTTGGATGGACGTGAAGTGCTAGAACAAGTATAGACGG
The DNA here is from genome assembly GCA_947044415.1 of Eupithecia dodoneata. Taxonomy (NCBI): domain Eukaryota; kingdom Metazoa; phylum Arthropoda; class Insecta; order Lepidoptera; family Geometridae; genus Eupithecia; species Eupithecia dodoneata. The sequence goes on from OX345665.1 coordinate 9,422,319, forward strand.
TGGCGTGTAATACAGAATAATATTTAATAGGGACATACATAAAATACCTACTGATATACATAGCTATAAGTATAAATACATACATAAATATATAATATAGGTATGATGTATATAAATATGTCAATTAACAGTTTGAGGTAAGGAAGTGTTCATAGACCATATGTTTGAATATAGGACTTGGCGTACAACAAATACTCGTATGTAACTAACTTTGTCTAATTTAATGTATACGTTTTAACCTAAGATTCAATTTCGTTTACATTATTTCTTAAATATCTTAATCTTTTATACCACTAATCTTTTTTACCCACATTTAAATAGATAACATTATCTTCCAACACCTATCTTGTGTTTAACTTCTTACTGTCACGCCAAGGTTGCTCCCCAAAGTTCAAATCCCTTTGGGTTTTAGTTTTTTCAACTTAAAAGATTGTATCACGAAACCAAACTCTTATAAAAATGTGAATTTTATTATAAATATTTCTAAAATAAAGTGCAAGGACTTTGTTTGCTTCTACCTACAAGTTAGCACTCGTTAATGAATACGCAAAAACATGAATAAAATAATGTTCAGCACACGCTGAGCCAACCCCTATTTCGGCGCAGGGTCATGGAGGTAGTCTTATTTTATTCTTAATATCACTTTATTATATATTATTTGTGTCGTTTACCCCCATGATAAACTTCTTTGTTTGTGTATTATATGCCTGTATTTTGTACCTGTGTCTAAATAAATGTTTTTTCTATTCTTTCTATTCTTTCTTGAACAAAAATTCGAAAATAACGTAAAAAAAAGTTTAGAAAGCATACTATTTAACAATAAAAAAATTAATCATACCATGAATGGAAATTGTATTTTCCGCTCGATGATAGGGACAGACAGCGGGAAGCGACTTTGTTTTATACTATGTAGGGATATCTAGACGACCGATGTCGCGCGGTGGGCGAAGGTCCGCCTGCGACGCAGTAGGTTGCGGGTTCGATTCCCGCCTCGGAACAATTGTGTGTACGATCTGCAGATATTTGTTCCGGGTGTTCTGGTCGTTTTCTATGTATAATAAAAAATATCTATATGTAATAAATTGTATTATGTTTATCAGTTATCTAGTACCCATAACACAAGCTCTGCTTACCATGGGGCTAGATAATGCTGTGTGAATCGTCCAGCATTATTTATTTTATATTATATATTTTTTTTATCTACTCTAGGTTTGTGTAGTTCGCAACAAGTATGTTCGAAACTGCTGGGTGAGTTAACCAGCTCTATATAACTTTTCTGTAAAGTAATTTATGTATAGATAGGCAGGTTTAACTAAGGATCACTCGTGTCAAGGTTCTGTGTAGGCAGCTCTTCTTTAGTATCTCTTTTATAGCCCTTGAAGCGTGATGGAACTTAGTTCGAGTTTCAGTTAGATTACTACAGGTTCTTTACAACTTTAGGGTTTTTGTTTCATTTGATTACAGATCGCTCGTGTTTATTATTGAATAGCTGTTCAAAACATTTCAAATAAATTTTTTTTTACCGGCTACCAACGGAGAATGGTATATTATAATGTCAGCCATAACGTGTTAAAGTTAGCTAGTAAAAAAACCTTATTACTTATTTGATAATAATTTGTTGTACAAATTTTGACTTACATATTTGTCCTTATTTTGTGATTCTAAAGAGAGAAATAAAAACAATTGAATTTATGCTATTACACATCATCGGTTACACTCTATCGAGGCAAAGTACCTCAAACACGGTTTTTCCATAATCAACACACTTGGCAGACGAGTTGGTGATCGCACTGGAGGTGTTAAAAATACAAAGAAGGAAGCTGCTGTCCTTTGTCTGCTGGATGCCCTAAGTCGACTCTTACAACAATTTTACTGGCTAAGTTGTATGGGTTAATTCTAAAACCTGAAACGCCACTACAGTCGCCTCTTTTAAAATATTCTATGAAATTACTATCATAAAATATAAACCCGATTTTAACGCCAAAGATCGCAATTCTTGGCTATATTCAAGAGTTTTATAGCCAAAGCCCAGTCAAATTATGACAAACCCAGACAGATATAATAAAACTAGATCGAAGGAACTACAGTCAGACGCACTGCTACGTGAGAACGGCTTTGAGGTTGTTCTCACGTGTACGGCCTAGGACGGTTCAAATGTCGGACTAGAAAATTCAAAATCCTTTATTGCTATAGGCTTACAAAATCAATACTTAGACAATATATTTTTTCACTTGATACTAAATTTACTTACATCATATACTGGTCCACTGCTGGACGCAATTATCCCCCTGCCTCATTGGCTTTTTTCATATGGGGGGTAATATAATAATTAACATGCTGGGCATGTGGGTTGGGAATCGTAGTTCAGTGGTAATTGTATAGCAGAAGGCGCTACTATTAATTGGAGACGTGAACATGTTTGTTACTAAGGATCTCTAAATTTACAAAACAACGGATCAAGGAAAATAGGGCGTACTTACTTGATTTAAATACACCGCATAAATTTATGCTATTTTTTATTCGCTATGTGCAAAGCCCATTAAATAGAGAGCTGAATGCCTTTTACTTGTTAAACCGCGGACAAAGAATAGCCCGTAACCAAAGACAGGTCTCCAACAACGTACAAAATTGTTTGACGTGAGCAAAATCTTTTGATTACACACACGGTTGTTTTAGCGTGAAGAAGTAACAAACAGCCATTCTTGTATATTTTCGCATTTGTGTTTACTGTAGTCCCCATCGACTATAAAATGTGACAAAACTACATATGCTCCAATTTTTGAATACCAATCAATTTCAAGATTGGTCTTTATGGTCTAACTATGACAGAAAAACAGATTCTATTTCGTCTCGAATTGAATCCTCCCAGTAACAGACTGCGGTGAACTACCAATGGAGATATTGATATAATATATTTTGTTGAATATTGCTGAAGATATATTTAAAATCTTTATGGTTCTAGAATAACGGTTATAGCTGGATCTAGTAGATATATGGTTTAAAATGATGTGAGATTTGTCGACGCTGAATACAAATTGTATGTTTTAGAGTTTTGAAAACTGTTTCATGTCTCATGGCAGTTGCTGCTTCTAGTCTTGAACATTCTGTAATATTTTTGCTAGTATTAGGTAAACCCAGAGTTAGCAGTCACGCTGGCGATGAGGTTACTTATACTAATATTATAAATGCGAAAGTTCGGATGTTTAGATAGATGGATGGATGTTTGTTACTTCTTTTACCACATACCGCAGCGCTGTGCGTTGTGATCAAGGGACCTAGGCTTTTTACCGTTTAACTGCATTTGAAAGATATGTACGTTTCTATCTGCACTAATCGAAGAGAATATAAAATACTTTTATGTCCATTTAAACAAAATAGCCAAAATAGGAAACAATATTATATTTTAATCAGAAGTCGTGTAGATAAAGAATGTGACTAAAATTGACAGCGAAGCAGCACGCTTTCAAGATTATATCATGAAATTTAAGCAGGACAGCATGCTGCCCCACTGTCACTCGCAATCCCATGCTTTACAACACTTATACATAATACATGAAAGTATTTTCGCGATAATTTCTTAGAAGAGCTCACCCTCTTAGCGCCAAAACCCTTAAGGTCACAAGACCAATCAGTCTGAAACTATGGCATTCCTATCAAAATGTCACAAGTCGTAGGCATCACATTGCCCTTGAGCCGTTCGAACGTGCAAACGTGCGTGAAGTCCTATGTCGAACAAACCTCGGAATCCGTTCTATTTTATCACAAAAACAATAGAATTGGTTGAGGTTTTTCGCTTTTTGGCTCAATATACCTAATTGCGTCGTGGGAGGACGTTGTTTTGACAACCTCCAGCTGAGAAAGATTTTATTGTTTTCGGTAGGGTCAGCAGCGTATTCATTTAAGCTGAGATAAACATCAAACATCAAAGTAATTTTTTTTAGGCGTTACATTGCTCTAAGACACGTCTTAAAATTCTAATTACATAAGTATAACTAAGAAATAAAGTGATCACTTTGATTTTTTGTTCGCTTCATTTTTTTTTAGGAAAAGCGAAAAAAAAAGATGCGAACACGAAATCTTTACCTTGTTAGTTTTCGAGTTTGAGCAAGTCCTTCCAAGATTTTTTATCTTTATTTTCAATTTGTTTGTATTTATTTATTGATAATTTTGCGCGTATAACCTTTAAAAGCTACATTTATCTTATGTAGCCTTGTTGTCGACAGAGGGAGCTTATTCTTATTTCTAGTATTAAAATTATGGTAAAATTATATATCATCCAAATAACTTTTTTCTAAATGCCTGGAATGCGTTTTGTAAAAGGGGTTTACAATCAGTTGCTTAGGTTAATTTCGTGGGTGCGGTTGATGCTGTTTTGTTTTCAGTCCACCTTAACAAATTTGATAATTTAAAGTTAAATTGTTATTTTTTTTAAAGCATTATAATTTATTGACCATAACTTTACTTGCCCTTAATATAGTCAGATAGACTATTTAAAATTGAAAGAGGCTAAGGTTTAAATCTTAGGAAAGAGATAGTTCTTGACCAAAAAATTCATGTGGTTCCAAAATTCAAACTAAACTTCCGTATACATATTATTATAATATGTACCCTTCAAAAAAAAGGGTCTAGCGATATGGTGTAGTATAGAAGATGTCGAGAATTGACTGTAATAAAATAAATGTAGACTTTAATATGTTTATCCCAAGCTTAATTAAAATTCCGAAATACGAGGGTCGAGATGAAGCTTCACATTTCTTTAGTTACTTTGCAAATTAGCATTTTAAATTAGTTTTCATATTACGAATAGAAAACGAATGAAAAAACATTTTCAGGGTTCTAGCAAAAATCTTGAACAGTGCACTTGTCATTTGAATACATTTTACGACTTTGAAAATGACATCCAAAATGAAGAAGAATTACATTCCCATAGACTTCATCGTATTAGCCCACACTCGTCCACAGCTGGACATACGACGGCTTTCCCCATACGACGCCACAAATAGCGGCAATAAGTCGCCTCTGTCCATCGACTTCTTGCAACCACTGCAATTGTCCTATAATAAATAAATAAATAATGCTGGACAATCCACACCGCATTATCTAGCCTCATGGTAAGCAGAGCTTGTGTTATGGGTACTAGATAACTGATATACATAATACAATACATTACATAGATAGATATTTTTTATTATACATAGAAAACGACCAGAACACCCGGAACAAATATCTGCAGATCGTACACACAAATTTTTCCGAGGCGGGAATCGAACCCGCAACCTCCTGCGTCGCAGGCGGACCTTTGCCCACCGCTCCACATCGGTCGTCTATGGATTTACGTTTAAATCCATAGACGACGAGTTGTTCATAAAATACCACTCAATTACTGGAAACCAATGATCTGTAGGGACGATACATTAATAACATTGACATCGCATTCGCGGCCTATCCGCTAATTGTTGACTAATTATCATGCATTCAATTCAGTGTAGATATCAAGCAAGATTGATTAATCAGTGTCAATATTACAATGTACCATATATTTCAATCAATATCGATGAATTCAGAATTTCAATTTATCGGAGTCGACAGCATTTAATAGTGTTTCACTTTTAAATGCTGTCGACTTCGATTAATTGAAATTCTCAATTCCTCGCTATATTTGTATATTGCACTCGGCCATATTTTATATTAATAATAATAATATGGTTAAATATTTATGGTTTTCTAAAATTTATTAATGTGTGGAGAGTATAATATTCCTACTCTTCAAATCCTGTCATACAGATATTCATAGATGATGTTTTTTTTATATAGCTGATTAAATTCTAGATGGTTAAATTCTTCTTTACTTAATTTTTTTATTTATTTGTTTTGTATTTAGCTGTAAAACTTTTTTTTATAAATTTTAACTTGTTTTACCTCGGTCCGATAGGCCCCAGCAGAAAACCAGCGCAGGTGTTTTTAAACCTGCATAAGCTGAGTCGGGACCATTTTGTAGTTAAAACTATGTTGAATAATAATATATTTCCGTTGTATGTCGTATTTTTTGTATGTAGTACCGGTTTTTTCTGATTGTACTTGTATGTTTAACTACAAATAGAAGCTTTGATTTGATTAGATGTTGTGATATGTTTGGGTGAAGACAACGCTATAAAATGCAAAATTTCAAAACGAAAAACAGAAATTTTGCGCAGATGTAGTTCTAAATCTCGGGAAAACGCTACAGAAGCATGCTGAGTATCAAAAGTAGCTAGTGTTAAAACGCTCAAAGCGTACATTAGCGTTTTTGACAGTACACATTCATTTGCATATCGCCCTCATCCAATACTCATTTGAATACCTAATTGTTTAATCCCGGGATGCATTTCATTATTCTGATTTACTGCAGCGTGGGTGATATTAATATTTTTGGGTGATAGTGATATAAACATATAGAGTAGATGATTTTTCTTTCATGCTGTATCTCTCAGATTGGATTCGAACTGAGCAGGACAACAATGTGAGAGATGACATCATTCCCAATCCCATTCTGTAAGTACGCAGGTTATACTAATATGAGGCGTTATTCCGAGTAAAAAATACACATGAGCATTTTTTTCACATTACAGAAACTAAAGATATTAAATAATAATGGACTTGGGTTTTATTTTACTACCCCTTTTACAGAATATTCAACGATTATATCTTTTTGAATTGTGTGTACGATCTGCAGATATTTGTTTCGGGTGTTCTGGTCGTTTTCTATGTATAATAAAAAAATATCTATCTATGTAATGTATTGTATTATGTATATCAGTTATCTAGTACCCATAACACAAGCTTTGCTTACCACGGGGATAGATAATGCTGTGTGGATTGTCCAGCATTATTTTATTTTTTATTTTTTTTATTTATACCTTCAACATAATTTATTCAACGTAGATTATCAGATTCCTTTGATATGCCGTCATGATTGTAATTGTAATTTCTGTCACTTAAAACGTGTCCCCAAGGTCCACCGTAACTTTACTCGTAAATATTTACAAGAGCGATAAGCTAGAGCGACAAACCCACAATTGTTACGGAATTACTTAGGCATAAAGAAGAAGGCTTGGAATTATAGTAGACACAAACAATCTACCTACCACAAACATTTCTTCTCACTTCTTCCACTGGTGGACAAAAAATTTAAGTGAACATCAATATAATAATGAATAGTATAAAATATGACTTGTCTAAGTGCTTATTTGTAAGCCTAAAGAAATAAACTTTCATTTCATTTCATTTGTAGACACAAACGTGTGTCTACTATTATTTTTGGTGGTAGTTCATAGTTATAGCTCATAGTTCATTTATTCATAACTATTGGTTACATGTCACATTATATTCTATATGTAAAAAACTACATACATCCACATTATAATACACAATAATTAATGTATTATTGTGTATTATAATGTGGATATAAATTACATTTTATAGTCATAAACTCGTTAAAATTATAAATCGATTGAGCTATCAGCCACTTCTTTAGATGTACCTGAAAGGATTGTATGGATTTTGCGCTGGTGATAGAAGTTGGAATACGATTGTAGACAGCCGTAAGTAGGTAAGTGATGACCATTTTTTTTTACTCACACATGAATTAGTTTTAAGATACAAATTGGCAAAGTTATGGCAACACAGACACAGCGAGCCATAACAATAAGAAGTTGAAGTTTACAAAACCAAGACAATTGTTGAATGACACTTTCCTACTGCTGTAATAGGAGCGTGTTTTTTCTCTGGGCATAGGTATATTTCCGTGTTTGTCGCCCTTACCCTTCTAACTGGATAGTTTGCACGGGATAAAACCTCCATGTCTCAATCTTGAAAAACAAACAAGCTCACATACCTAGATTACATAAACATTTCATATTTGGGGAACCGATCCCCTGCTCGAATTTCACAAACAGATGAAAGTGTTTTCGTTTCTTGGTATACGCAAACAAACGTGTTGGGAGGAAAGGGATATCACGCCACACTTGTTGTGAACGAAAAGTTTGCATGTGTCGTTAGATAAATTTTTATAATTCCAAGAAATGCGGAAAACAACGTTGATCTATCTTTGTTTTAGTTTATTTTGACAATGCCCTATTATACAGGTGCTTATTATGACATTATACTATAAAAAGTATAGTAGTTTGACGAAGAGCTCACCCTGAAGAAGTTCCTTGAAGGGTAATAATAATAAATAAATAATGCTGGACAATCCACACAGGACCATCGAGCCCCAAGATAAGCAGAGCTTGTGTTGTGGGTACTAGATATTAGTATTGTATAGATATTTTTTATTATACATAAATAACGACCAGAAAAGCTGGAACAAATATATGCAGATCGTACACACAATTGTCCCGATGAATCGAATCCGTAACCTCCTGCGTCGCAGGCGGACGTTCGCCCACCGCGCCAAAGAGGTCGTAACGTTCGAAAATTTAGTTTTTCCATAGCACTAATTGCTTCCAAACTTTCAACCCTAAGTAGATACATATAGAGCCCTCGCCGGCCCTTATAACACAAGTGACTCGTCATTTTAATTAAGCCGCAGCTCGCCAGGTAATTCTAACTTTATTAGACTGCTACTTAACCTTTAAATTCAGGGAGGCTTTAGAAAATTTAGTTCGGAACGCTGTGAAAATTATTTTAAGGACGTTGTTTTAAATTTATAGGAGAGTGAATGGGTAAATTACTCATTGGGTAGAATGTAAAACAACAGTTTGTGCAGTAGCTGTAGGTCTTTTTAAAATCTGTCTTTGAAAGAAAATGCATGAGAGCAAACCGTCTTAAATATTTATATCTTAATATATATATATGTCTATTGAAAATAGCCGTGACTCTCATAAACACTATTCAATTTAATTCAATTCATTAATTAAAGACCAACATAACATTACAGAATATACTCCTTTATGAATTCAGAGATAGTGTACGAGTATAGATAGGTACTGTGCCTGCATCCATTTTTTTATATTAATCTTTTTTGAATAAATACATAAAAATCCAATATCATCAATATACGCAAACTAAGCGAAATAAGTCTAATGAATTTTAACTATTTTCGTGATGTCATCGGACCATCGCAAACAAACATATTAAGTCTCAGAAAACTGAAAAGCTTTTGAAACTATTTCCAAGAATCCAGATAAGTCATATTAATTAACGGAGCGCAGTAGACCGGCCAGAATGCCCGAGAGACCTTCCTTAATGACTTCTGCTTCGCAATACAAATACACGGAATGAGGCTCGCCTCAAAAGAAATGAGTTATGACGATAACTATAGACTAGCTTCTACCAACGGTTTTACTAACATTTCGTTTTAGGAGGATAAATAGTTATGCTTGCCCATAATACGAGCTCTGCTTAGTTTGGGGCTAGATGATGATGATGCTATGTGGGTTGTCCAGCATTATTTATTTATTATTATGCACACAAAACCTACGGGGTTATTTAGGTAAACGGACTTCCCGTTTACCTAGAACAATTAAATTTGGCAGACTCACAAGCTAAAGGAGAAAATCTCTCAATCAATTTGTACACGACAGTTGCGGGAAATCAGTTGCAACTAGCTACAAGCATTTATTCAGTCTATGTGAAAAAAATATGGGTTTTTTACACCACCTGAGAAGCAGCTATAATACTGCAACCATAAACCGCAAATAAGTAATTCCTAGGATAAATCCAGCCTTTGTTAGCAGCGTGTGTTATTTCTGTGCAGTCTTGTGTGCATGCAGTGCTATCGGCAGTTACACAGGCGCTGGTCTTGTTTGTCCTCCTTTCAAATGAATATCGTTGGATTCAAACGGATTATGGAACTGTAGATGCCTAGGCTATCGGTTTCACAGTTTCAATCGGTCACTGTTTCTGTTTTTATCTCGCTTCTAGAAGATATATTTTGAGAACAGAGATCAATGGGCATCTTTCAGATTCTGGCATATTTTGGTTAGCTATTGGGGAGCTTTTCCAACAGCTATGTGACACCAATATTATAACCTATTTTGCGTATTTGTAGAGTACTTTTGTTCTAGAGATGAGCTTTTTTGCGTTTATTATACGACGCTGTGTCCCGCTGCTTCGCCCACGTGGTAATGTACTATGTGTCAAATCGACATTAAGGATATCGACTAGTTATTTTATAAAAATTAAAATACATGATATATTATTTACTTTGTAGTCGTTGTTTACACCATGGAATAATAATTTTCTTTACAAATACCACCACCCTTTAAAGTATTTTTTTAAAGATAAGATAAGTTTATGTATAATTCTAGAACCTAAACTACTTACATACAAAATTTCATCTTAATAAGTTAAGTAGTTAATGGATACGTGGCAACAAACATTCACACAGACTTTCACATTTAATATATTAGTAGGATAGTAGGTTTACTGAATTCTACAACGAGTAAGAGATAACCAGCCTAAGCTGAGATGCGACTAGAATGATGTAACTATTTGTATTAATCCATATCGAAATCAGTGGAACGTGGCAGAAATATCACGGTAAATATTTACTTTGACAAAGTTTAATCGAATAGGAAGTGCGCACCGATTATTCAATTAAAACTGTTCCTTTTATCTTAATCATCATCATCATCAGCTTATGTTAGTCCACTTATTTACATAGGTCTCTCCCAATGAGGGCCAATAGCGCCCTGTCTTTAGCTTGACGTATCCAGCATCTCTCTGCAGTCTTTCGCAGGTCGTCATCCCACCTGGTCGGAGGGCGTCCTACGTTTACCGAGTTATATGTTTTATTATCTAATAAAATAACGAAATTCGTAACGAATCCAGCCGTCTCAGCTGACCACAGTATTGGCATTTGCCATTGGGACTGCCCCAGTGGCAAATGCCAGTACTGTGGCATTTGCCGAACGTTCCGTTATCTGGAAATCCGATGAATATTCGTGTCCAAACTAAACCTAATTACAAGTGCAGTATGGCGACAGTTCCTACGTGTCTTTACTGAAGACAGCAGAAGCATACTTGAACCGGTGAGAAGCAGATTTCAAGATTCCATTCATTCTGAAATTGAATAATTGAGTATTGACCATATTATTTAAGTGAATGGACCTACCTGATATATTAGGTAGGTTATGTATGACTAGACATAAAATTACACTGACACTAAAATTATAATAGCGAAACTTTGGATGTTGGATGGATGGATGTTTATAACCTCTTCACGTACTTACATACAAAATTTCATCTTAATAAGTTAAGTAGTTAATGGATACGTGGCAACAAACATTCACACAGACTTTCACATTTAATATATTAGTAGGATAGTAGGTTTACTGAATTCTACAACGAGTAAGAGATAACCAGCCTAAGCTGAGATGCGACTAGAATGATGTAACTATTTGTATTAATCCATATCGAAATCAGTGGAACGTGGCAGAAATATCACGGTAAATATTTACTTTGACAAAGTTTAATCGAATAGGAAGTGCGCACCGATTATTCAATTAAAACTGTTCCTTTTATCTTAATCATCATCATCATCAGCTTATGTTAGTCCACTTATTTACATAGGTCTCTCCCAATGAGCGCCAATAGCGCCCTGTCTTTAGCTTGACGTATCCAGCATCTCTCTGCAGTCTTTCGCAGGTCGTCATCCCACCTGGTCGGAGGGCGTCCTACGTTTACCGAGTTATATGTTTTATTATCTAATAAAATAACGAAATTCGTAACGAATCCAGCCGTCTCAGCTGACCACAGTATTGGCATTTGCCATTGGGACTGCCCCAGTGGCAAATGCCAGTACTGTGGCATTTGCCGAACGTTCCGTTATCTGGAAATCCGATGAATATTCGTGTCCAAACTAAACCTAATTACAAGTGCAGTATGGCGACAGTTCCTACGTGTCTTTACTGAAGACAGCAGAAGCATACTTGAACCGGTGAGAAGCAGATTTCAAGATTCCATTCATTCTGAAATTGAATAATTGAGTATTGACCATATTATTTAAGTGAATGGACCTACCTGATATATTAGGTAGGTTATGTATGACTAGACATAAAATTACACTGACACTAAAATTATAATAGCGAAACTTTGGATGTTGGATGGATGGATGTTTATAACCTCTTCACGCCAAAACTATTACAGATCAGGCTGATTTTTTCCATTCTGGTAGTTCTAGGCCTGAAATAAAAAATTGGTTTTTTATCCTATAAATAATTCCTCATAGAAATAACCCTAAAACGTTTCCATGGAAACAGTGCGAAACCGCGGTCAGGTTTGTAAGTTATTAAAACCTGATATTTTCAATACTCAAAAAGATGTTCACAATAAACTCCTTTTATATAAACAAGTCCTTATGCCAATTTGAACATGTTATGCATGTGTTGTTATGGTATACAGCTCTGGGGCTGCACCAAAAAGAGAAACGTAGCAATTTATACGAAGATTCCAGAACAAAGTACTTCAGGTCAATTGTTAACACTTTGACTGCGATTTTTTTTCGACGACTGCGATCTTTTTTTTTACCTAAAAAATTCGTGCTGCCGCTCTACACAGCTCCTTGGTACGTAAGAAATTATGATATATGTATATCGGTACATCGCTAGATTGTAATTATATTCCAGTGTATTTAACATTTAAATAAAATGTATTTACTAGACAGTAAAAAAAAGATGTTCAATGTCATAAGGACGACTGATGTGGCGCGGTGGGCGAAGGTCCGCCTGCGACGCAGGAGGTTGCGGGTTCGATTCCCGCCTCGGAACAATTGTGTGCACGATCTGCAGATATTTGTTCCGGGTGTTCTAGTCGTTTTCTATGTATAATAAAAAATATCTATCTATGTAATGTATTGTATTATGTATATCAGTTATCTAGTACCCATAACACAAGCTCTGCTTGCCATAGGGCTAGATAATGCTGTGTGAATTGTCCAGCATTATTTATTATTTATAAGGGATAATTTTGTGAAAAAAATGCCATTTTAAGCACTTGTTTGAGTAAAATAGCATGTTTGGATTTGGTGCCAAACTGATATGTAACTTATATGGCACGAAAATGATATACTGTTTGTTTCTCGTGTAAACCAATGCAGTTAAGTGGAAAATTGTGTTTGTTTGGTGTCGGGATAACTCGCTTTTATTTAAATGAAATGATTTATTAGGACTTTTACCCATAACTACACACTAATAACAGAGAATAAAAATACAGGGTATACTTGTTCTTCAGTGAAGACTACGACTCGGTAACACCGGTTGTCGGTTCTTCGCAAGATATGGCCGACCCACTGCCACTTCAGCTTGGTAATTCTTATGCTATGTTCACATGCGCGCGTTCAACTCGACATTCAACGTGCACATTCACATTCCCGAGCGTGTAAACGGTACGCCCGAGCCCGTAAACGCGCCTGTGGACGTGAATGCCGCGAATCGGGTGAGTGTCGGTTTTTTGGCAAAGTTCAAAGGATGAATGTGCGGGCGCCCGGTGACTGTTTTCACGCGCGCGGCGCGCAGCGCTCGGGCAGTAGTCTCTGTGAACTTTTATCATCCACCACCTTCTTCTTTGCAGTCTTTTTCTCCGTCGTTCATCATTTTGTTTTGTTTGTCATTTCCAATAAAAATAAGTTAAGCCAAAGGATATGGCAGCTACAACACCGAGATCCTCGCTGCCCGCCATGCTGGCACTGACTGACACGACGGCGTGCGTGTGAACAGCTTGAATTTTCGCCGGCCTGGGACAGGCTGCATGCCGCGCAGCCCGCCAGGCAGCCGGGCTGCAGAACATAGAATTAGAGCTAAGATAACCTTGGTTCTCTGTCGGTTATATTCGGTTACGAATCTTATCCTTCAGAGAAACTCCAAGCATAGCTCCTTCCAAAGCTCGCCACTTCGAACTGGTGGACCAGCCCTACCGTGAGTTTCCACGTTTCAGCTCCGTAGTCCCGGACGGGTAGGACACACTGATTAAAAACTTTCTTTTTCAACATTTATTTAAACAATAACAACGAATCTATTCAAAGAATTAGCAAGCTGAAGTGGCAGTGGGCCGGCCATACCTCGCGAAGAACCGATGGACGCTGGGGCAAACGTGTTCTTGAGTGGAGACTACGACTCGGTAAACGTAGTGTAGGACGCCCTCCGATCAGGTGGGATGACGATCTGCGAAAGACTGCAGGTAGATGCTGGATGCGGCAAGCTGAAGACAGGGCACTATGGCGCTCTTTGGGGGAGACCTACGTCCAGCAGTGGACTGCTATAGGCTGATGATGATGATGATGAATCTATTTATTTTTGATTCCTGTAGGCTGCTTTACTACATTGGGCATATTAATTTAGTTTGAAATTTTTTGATAACGCCCGCTACAGTGTGCATGGACCTTTACATTATCGTGTGAATGATGTTAGGTAGTAAAGCAGAGCTTGTGTGCTTGTATAAATATTTGATTATAATAAAGCGTGCTTTATCAGTCCGTAGGTATGCATCGTGGGCTTTTTACAAAGTGGTTTTATGGTTGCCGTAAAAACTTTACTGTTTTTTTTCTAAGCTTTTGCATTATTCAACTTGCACATAGGTATTTCATTATGGCACTTACATATACTGTACTTTTATATCTTGACGACCGATGTGGCGCAGCCGGCGATTGTAGCCTACGACGCAGGTTGCGGGTTTGATTCCCGCGTTGGTACAAATGTTTGTACGATCGGCAAATATTTGTTCTGTTTGTTTTCTACAGGTATTTATAATAAAATAGGTGGGACGATGATATCGTAAAAGTAGCGGGCAAACTCTGGCCCCGCACAGCGATAGACAGAGAGAAATGGAGTAACTTGAAGGAGGCTTTCACCGCTCTAGGCGGTCCTAACACTACCTAAGTAAATAAGTTAGTATATAAGTAATTTACGAAAGTTTTTATTTATATAAACAAATAGTATACTTACTTAAGCCTTTATTAATTAATATAGTTAACATTAGGGTTTTTGGAACAATAAAGCTCTTTTTTTATGTATTATATAATAAAAAACATCTATTAATGTATTGTATTGAATTATGTATATCATCTAGTACCCCGATCACAAGCTTTGGCTTAGCTTGGGGCTAGATGGTGTTGTGTGGATCGTTCAGCATTATAATTTATGTTATTATAATGTTCTGTCTTTTTCCCAAATAAAATAAAATAAATTATGATTCATATTTATTTATTTATATACTTATATTTCTAAAGGAAAAAAGACACGCAGAACGACCTAAAACAACTCAATGAAATAATTTACGAAAGATACAAGAACAAAAAATAGAATGGGAACCAACTTCATAATTTTTTGTCTTTCCTTACAATTACCATTAAAAGGATGGCCTACATACGACCTATTATACAAATAGCCTCTGGCACTCACTAACTAGGTACTATATGGTGAATTAGCACCCGAGTGCCCGAGGGACCCGCCAGGCTACGGTTACATTGCAGCTTTAATTAGTGTCCCTCTTGTGTGCCCCTGCAATATGAAGCGATGGACATAAAATAGGATAGAATGTCATGATTATATGGTTCGCCATGAGAGACGTATTAGCTTACGGTGTGGGTTGGGTTAACAGAGTTTTACTTTCAATGTAATATTGCTGCTATGACGTGTTTCCGACACTTAGAAAATACGTGACTAAAGACATTCTGAATTGAGTCTCATTTATGAACTTACACCATTTTATATTTAACTAGTTTCTGCTTACGGCTTCACACGCGTTATGTCTATGGAAATGTTTATAAGGTATTTATATTTTCATAGCCTATGTCTGATTGCATGCTTAGAGCTACATATGTGTAAAATTTCAGCCGGAATAAAAAAAAAGTTTGTATATCATCACTACTTCATACGAAAGTTTTGATATACCTACCTACCTACTGTTTACCCACCTACTTAAATAAATAAATAAATGCTGGACAATCCTCACAGCATAATCTAGCCCCAAGCTAAGCAGAGCTTGTGTTATGGGTAGGTACTATAGGTACTAGATGACTGATTTACATATTACAATACATATTATAGATATTTTTTTTATTATACCTAGAAAACAACCAGAACACCCGGAACAAATATCTGCAGATCGTACAAACTTTTGTCCCGAGGCTGGAATCGAACCCGTCCTGCGTCGCAGGCGGACCTTTGCCCACCGCGTCACAAAGGTCGTCGAGACTTATCCCATTATTTAAATCTTACAGCCTGATATTAAGATTTTTGGTAAAATAACAATAAAATTTTACATTCAACAATCCTACACAAAATGTACAATGTCTTTATTCATAGTATCCTGAATTCCAGCTCTTACGACAGAAACACTTGGGTACTATGTAAATTTTAGTAAAATACGTAAATTTAAACCGTATTATTTTACGTTATGACGTTTCGCATTCTACGTAAAAGTAGAACCTACATAAATTACAGGGAGCGGCATTATGGAGCTGACTTACGAAAAACTAGTGCCACTACCGTTTAATTTACTATACGATGGACCCGGGAAAATAATCTTATAATATTATTGTGATTGATAATGTTAAGATTGATGATGGGTGTTTGTTACCTCTTCACGCCTAAACTACAGATCCGGGTGATTATGTAACTCGCGACCGGTTTGCGACAGGCGTAAATTAAGCAATCAGTGCTGTCAAACGTCAATTTTGTATTAGTTTGACACCAGCTAGCACGTCTAAATTGGTCAAAATTGGCGTTTGACAGCATTGATTGCTTAATTTACGCCTGTCGCAAACCGGTCGTGAGTTACATAAGCACCATACGGATTATGCTCAAATTTAGCATAGATATAGCTATAAGCCTGGAAACACAACACTTTTATCCCATAAATAAGTTACTATGGCGTTAGTACTGTTATGTTAAGGGATAGAAAATACCTTTCAACATTTCCAAAAAGAACGCGTGCGAAGCCGCGGGGAGAAACCAGTTACCAGTTAGTTAGAACCTATGAATGTGGGCGGGCAAACAATGAACTTTTTTGTGTTGGAAGAACATGTTAAAATCTTATATTCATTGTTATCAGCGTTTTTTATTTTTGTATCATCATCATCATCAGCCTATAGTAGTCCACTGCCGGACATAGGCCTCCCCCAATTAGCGCTATAGCACCCTGTCTTCAGCTTGCCGCATCCAGCATCATATCAGCGTTTTTGTGTGTAGTTATTTTAAAAAGTCTTCTATACATATATTTACATCGTATACAATGAAGTCGCTTCCGCTGTCTGTTCGCTTAGATCTTTTAAACTACTCAACGGATTTTAATGCAGTTTTGAGCAATAGATAGAGTGATTCAAGAGGAAGCTTTATAAACTATTGGACCCATAAATTTCAACGCGGGTGAAGTCGCGTGGGGCAGCTAGTATAAATATAAAAAAAACTGTAAATAATTGACTGGTCAAATCTCAAAAAAAGTATTCACTGACTCGACTGAACACAACGTCCAAAATTATTTTCCCTCTCATGAAATTTGATGTCAGTCATTATTGCTTCCTTCCTTTCCGTTTCAGCTGAATTCTGAGAAGGCAATTATGTTAATTAAAAGTACTAAAATTTATGCTTCAAAAGACCAATATCTTTAAGCCAAATTGATAAAATGGTAGGTAACTTTGGCCGATTCTTTGGCAGTTAAGAAAGCTTTGCAGGCAGAACTTTGTATAGACTGTTTATAAATAGATTAGACGACAAGGCATTCAAGCAGGCTTATTTAGCAGTTGTAATGAATAGCACTAACAATGAATTGGTCAAAATGCATGTCTTCTTCGTAATACTCTTGACAGAGCAGTGTAGTCATTGTTCTTGGTCTTGGCAAATCACAACAGCTACTCGCTGTTGTGATTCGCATCACCATAATTCTCTATGTTTTGTGGATGAATTCAAGGAGATAACTGTGAAAGAGTACCCAGCATAAACATAAATAATGCCGGACAATTCTCACAGCATCTTGCCCCAAGCTAAGCAGTAAACGATGGTGGCGTAATAATGAAGAGGCCTTTACTCAACAGTGGGCTGGCTAGAAATAACAAGTAATTCATAATAATCAAGCAATGTTATTTCTCACTCTGTATTAGGTCAATAGAAGAAGTCAGAGTACGAAGAAATACTGCTCAGCAACTGTTAAAAGTTAATAGAGCGCCAGGCCTTCATTAAAACAAATAAATAAATAACGTTTCTGCTAGATTTTATCATTGAGAAATAGGTTGATACTTGCTTAGAAAGCCACTTGGTTATTCCTTCTGATCGAGGTCAAGCTAGGCTCCGTATAATATCACATTTCAACTCGCCAGCTAATCTCCAGTGAGTTGTGGAAGCTGCAATTATTTTAATGATCCGACGATGAGCGTTGGCTTACGAAAATGTACGGAATGGCAGCAAGAGATGTGGAATTACTTGGAAATCTTGCATATGTACTTTAAATTTGTATGCGTTATCTTTTCAACCCACTTCAAAATAGGAGGAGCTCCGCAATCCAGAGATTTTTCAGAATTATATAAGAATAAAAATTAGTTTTTTTTATCCGTAGCATTTACTAATTTGTGACAATATATTGTGTCAAATGGTATCTATTTAAAAAAACCGTGTCAAAATACGTTGCGTAGTTTTAAATATCTAAATCTTTAAAACTACGCAACGTATTTTGATACATAGGGACAGACAGACAGCGGGAAGCGACTTTGTTTTATGTAGTGACCTCAAACGAATGCTTAAACCTAATAAATATTTTGCTTCTGTAAAGTCCTGATATAAATAAAAAGGGCAACTTCAACGCACAAAAGATTAAAGTCATCAAAATAATAAAGTAAGCAGTATCCCAACCGAAAGAAATTGGCATCACGATGCAGTATAATTAAAAACATAAAGCTCGCAGAAACTCTCATCATGTTTTATTAACACGCTCTTCCGTGAAGCTGAATATTTTGTTATTATTAAAGTAGTTTTTGCATTTTTTCCTGGATAATATGTTGTTTTGTGCTATATAGACGGTCACACCTGTCTATACATTTCAACCCGATCCGTATGGTGATTATGTAACTCGCGACCGGTTTGCGACAGGCGTAAATTAAGCAATCAGTGCTGTCAAACGCCAATTTTGACCAATTTTGACATTGTAACTGGTGTCAAACTAATACAAAATTGACGTTTGACAGCACTGATTGCTTAATTTACGCCTGTCGCAAACCGGTCGCGAGTTACATAATCACCCGGCCGTTCTGAGTTTTTTTAGTCGTAGGTAACGGCATCTGTAATTTACCTATATTATGTTTGTACAGCCATTTTTCTTTAAAATACGCAATTTACACTATTAAATATAATTTAAATACTTTTTATGCCCATATTGGTACTCTAGTTCCCCTAAAGAAACTCGCAATTGCGTATTTAAGAATTAAAGTAAGGTAGAAGTGACGTTTATCGATAGTTAAGGCCCTTAAATATTTTAAAACTAGTCTCTAATATTTTTAGGTAAAATGAAGTTTGCAAGTTATTTTATATAAAAAGAACATGCTTAATTTAATAGCTTATAAAATATTAATGTAATTACGTATACGTACGGAGGTGACAAAACATCAATTTTCGTTTGTCGAGCAGGCCTCTGCCCGTATAATTATGATTTGTTTGAGTACGAGGGCGGCGGCGGCGGTCAACTAGTCTGTTGTTTACCCTACAGTATGTAAGGAGTAGTCTCGCTGTCTGCGCTGCAACAGTAGAGATGGCGGTGCGCGCGGGTGTCACTCAGGCTTCAGGTGGTCACCAATCGTTCAACGCCACTGTACATACATCGAAGATTTCGCCTTTAACCTGAAGCTTGATGTGATTTTATTGATGTATTAACAAATACAACAAGCCTGTTACGTCCTAATATTACGCAGAGGCCTCGAGACCTTTCCCTGATCAACAACTACTAAAAAAATATTATAAAAAAACAGGAATTGATTACATGCATGTTTTTGACGTGACTTTAAATAGGTATAAGTAATTAAGCTCACACAGTTTCCAATGCTGGATTCAATGTGTATTTAAGTAAATGAAATTTATTTTTCGTTTTCTCCTTGACATACTTGCTTGGCATTGCAGCACAGTTTAATTGGAAAATTATCCTCACAGATTTTATTGACTGTACTCTCATCAGCAAATATACGTCCATAGTGATTAGTTAAAATAAATAATATAATTAAACTGTTAACTATTTATTCATCATTATTATTACGTGTTAAAAATAAGAAGCAAGCCGCTGCCCTTTCTCTGGTATATTTCATTACTTGGATCATACGACATCCACGATTTGAGTTGTAGGGTTCCATTCTTTTGCCGCGACCGCAATAGCCACGAAATATATTCTAGATTTTTATTACCAAAACTTTTGAGAACCACAAACGAGCCCCGAACTGTTACAATGTTGGTATTCCCAGTGAATCCGCATCCGCATGCATAGTATTTGGCGGTGGTCAGAAGACATACCGGCGCACTTGATTCTTGGCACTGAGCCATTTAAGCCGACTTACGAGTTCACACCTAATAAATACGGTTTCGATTGATTTTATTTTTATTGTTGTACTGTTTTCGAGTGGTGTTAGCGTAATTTATTTTTAAACTAATGGTAGTTAATTTCTTATTCATTAAAATAACCCTGTATTAATTCAGTTCAAGTCTTAGTACCAGGCGTGGAGCGGGAGTTTGGTGGAGCTCTTTTTTAAGAAGGGAGATAAAACCCTTCTCAAGAATTACAGACCCATTTCACTCTTGAGCCACGTCTATAAGTTGTTCTCACGAGTGGTCACGAACCGTCTCGCCAGGAGACTCGACGAGTTCCAGCCACCGGAACAGGCTGGGTTCCGCGGAGGATATGGCACCACATACACACAGTGAGGTAGATTATACAGAAGTCCGAAGAGTATAATCAGCCCCTGTGTCTGGCTTTTGTGGACTATGAGAAGGCATTTGACTCCGTCGAAACCTTGGCTGTTCTGGATTCCTTACAGCGATGCCAAGTAGACTATCGTTATATCCAGGTGCTGAGATGTCTCTACGAGGCCGCCACGAGTGTCCAAGTACAGGGTCAGCAGTCTAAACCCAGCCTAACTCGCAAGCATACATGCTGCATCATGCTGCCATGCTGTCCGTTAACCTGAGGCATACCTACCCAGATGAGCCTCGTGTGCAAGCAATTACACCAATCATACTGTTCGATCGATTCAACCAATCATGTTGTTCGACTTGCAAAAAACGTAGGGAATTTTCAGTTTCATCTCCAGTTACCGGTAAATTAACGAATGCATGCTGCAACACAAATTACGCAATTTTAAGTTTTATCACAAGGAAATTAGGTTCATGTGGCGCATATTTGAGCTTTGTTAAATAAGCAACCAAGTCTTTCAAAGGGTCATTCATGGCACATTGAAAGGGAATCAACGATAATTATATGAAAATTTTGGTCGAACTCATTTATGGGAAATGCCATAATGCCCACGCTGGGCAAGCGGGTTGGAGAAACTCAATTTGCTGGTGGATCTGTTCTGCTAGAGGTGCGGCTGCCCTATTTATTTATTATTATTTATGCACGATTGAGAGAATATGAGCTTGTATAGAAATACCTAGCTCAGTAAATAATAACACCGATGGTTCTGTGAATTCTATTAAAACCTTCAAAAATTCCCTTCAAATCCCTTTGTGCCTTGACCCAAAGGGTTCAACACACGTCTACCTAGAGAACAAATCGCTGACTGGACAGCGTGTTGGAATTTGCTAAAGTAATTTATTAGGGTCCAATAAAACTGTCTCCATTACAATTTATAACCACTGTCTTTGGATTAAGGTTCACTTGTCCAGTAGGTTTGTTTGAAACTCAATTTAGATAGATGGATGGAGCCGTAAGTTCTCTTGACCGCGAATCGGCTTTCTGCAAATCTCTGAATATCGACCTTCTATGGTGGACGTCTAAGGTTTGTAGATGAAGATACAAGATGTGTAAGTTAGGAGTATTTTCGTATTACTCAATCGCATACTTATCAGCGTGCATTTATTCAATAGAAGTCAGTGTTTCCCAAATAGACAACGAGCGGTTACCTCGTTATTTTAAAAATTAGCAAGTTTCAGAAACAGTCTATCCATTTAGCTTGATATCATTGAATGTGTTACATACCAGGTAAACTTATCTAACTACTGGGACTACAAGCCCCCTTAATATATCACCACTTTTCCGCTACCATACATTTCCCAAGAAACGGATTTGTCAATAATTTATCCATGAAATATGATATTCTCCCTTGTATTTCTAATATCTCACAATCGTCTGACGCTGGGGACCGTGTAAGATTTATCTGAGGACCAAAAGTCACCACTATCGGGTAAATTCGGGTCTAATCCTAGGGATTTTGGGATTCGATCGTCGATATTTCAAATGTAGGCTCCCGATTCTCGGTAAGAATTGAAAGTTTATTTCGGGAACAATTTGTTTGGACCCATTTTATTCTTAGATAAGTTTACCTTTTATTTCTCGAATCTTCAAATTATATCTGTAAAAAGTACCGAGGTAGTTTATCTAAATTTAAGGCCAAAAAGGGTAAAAACTATTATCAATGCACTAAATGTACATAATAGCCATATATGAAAATATATAGCTATAATCACTTAATTCCTTTGTATAATTCGTTTTAAATCTAAAATGATCTCGTCGATCAATCCTAAAACCTGGTTTTTTCGTTTGGTTGGAAGGTAAGCAATTTAGCGAATTATCATAGAAGTTAACGGAACATCAAACTGAATTTATAACCCCTCAGAATCCCATTTCTTTCCACTGGACCATGAAAACGGTACATTATCGTTACCGTAAAAAATAATCGTTGGATCTCTGAGCAAAATAAATAAAAAATTTAGCTGAAAATGAAAAGAATAAATGAAGAAACTTATTATGGTACGTTAAATAATGAGAGATAGGTAGATGTCAAACGATTAAAAATTTATACAATTTTGCAATCAAATAGGTTATGAAACTAGATTACAAGCACAGAATAAAAGTACTACTACGTTCCAAATTCAGAGTTGTTTTCAAGGCCAAGTTCAAAAACAATTTATAGTTTAGAAATAACCACAAAATTTCGAATTAACTAACATCGTTTCCGTGGTGTAGCGGTTATCACATCTGCCTAACACGCAGAAGGCCCCCGGTTCGATCCCGGGCGGAAACATAATTTTGTTTAGATAATAATGTGCTAACTATTCATAATAATGCGAAACTACGCGTTTAATTTTTATTTATGTTATACAAATCTTCGTTTTGTTATCTTATTATTAAATTTAATAAACCCAAAATTTCCATTTATGATGTGGAAACCTGTATTGATTTGAATTGAATTCGTAATTAGTACGAACCCGAAATTCCAATTCCACTCCTCATCAAATACAGAGCTAATGGCTTTATTAATTTGAACCATTGAACCTTTTACAAGCAAATAATATTACAGAGTCATTTGACTCTTAGTAATTTTGTCAATGTAAAAAGATTAGCAAATTATTCTGTTTTATAACCATCAACGACGACGTCATTAGCCAGTCAAGGTCACACACATAATTGACTGACAATTCACTCAGCATTATCTAGCCCCAAGCTAAACAGCTAAAAAGCATGTTTTATGGGTACTCGATAACTGATATCCACGATAATACAATACGATACATATGTGATTATATACACATAGGTATATTGTTTATTATATATAAAAACGACCAGAACACCCAGAACAAATATCTGCAGATCGTACAAACATTTGTCCCGAGGCGGGAATCGAACCCGCAACTTCCTGCTGAGATCTAGATCGATATCTTTAAACCAGGCCTAGAACTACCTGTATGCAAAATTTCAGTCTGATCCGTTCAGTAGTTCAGATATTTTGGATTTGAATCATGTTATCCATACGTCGAAACTGTCGCATGTAGGTATAATATTAGTGTGATTGATTTGTTGTTCGTTAACATAATATTACAACCTTGGAAAAGATTACAGCCTACACGAATCACGTATAATAGGAAGCCTACTAAGCCTGTACTAAAAGTGTTTATGCCCATTAAATATTTTATTGTTATTTCTCCTTTAACAGAAATGAGGACCATGAAACGCCTAATTAAACTCATTTTGTGCTAATAACGGAAAGTTATATACAGATTAGGGAAAACAATAAAACTTGAAGTAATTCGAGATCTATTTTAATATTCAAAAATGTTTTAATGAAATCTTAACAAAATCATCGTGTTTTTCCGCGAACGCTGTCGTGTTGTTTATTTCTATCAGAAATAATTTACTCTTTGTGGACAACAGTGTAACAATAATTACTTTTGAAATTCAAGCGAAATCAACAGTATACTATTGATTCGTAGAGGTACCAGAGACCGTAGTTAGTCCGTATTCTGTATTTTTATTATGAGAACTATGATGCAGGTGAAAGCTCTTTACCGTTCCAGTTCTAGTGAGATTTAAAAGTAAAACAGGGTATAATTCTCTAAGAAAGAATTCTGGCCGAGGAATGTGCTGTTGCGGCGTTTTCGCGGACGATTACCGGTTGCAGCTCATATTGCGTGTCACGCGTCGCCGACACTACGTGGTAGTAAATACGTTCATTAGAATCAGGTTTATATTTTATATGGGCCGTAGTTATAAGTACTTATTTTCCATCCTGTACCTACTAGAGTAATATTACCTGAAATAAATGAATTATTATTAAATCATAGCTACACTTGCATTATAATCTCTGCAAATAAAATCAAAGTCAACCTTGCGGCAACACCCTAAGAATTCTATTTGCACGAGGCCTCGACACACCTGTTAATAGGTTCTACTGTAAGGTTTCTCGGTATTGTGGCTGACTATAAATAACTCAAGTGATCATGCGACGGGATTGGCAGCTCTTCATAAGAAAAGTAAGCTTGACTGGAAGAGTTAAAGCTGAGAATTTAGTGTTAACGAAAGTCATTACTACAATGTTCTACACATACACACCTTTTTCTCATTTTCTCATTTTCCGAAAGAATTCAAACAGATCTTAGCACAAAAGTCGCAACTCTTATGAGTGTACTTATTACGATCTCACTCCTATTTACCAATAACAGAGGTCACCTAAAACCTTGCATCAAAAGCTTTTGGCAAACCAAATATCAAAGAAACCCATTCACGCATCAACAAGAACGATCATTACCATACCCATTTGTATTCTGAATAGTAATTTGTACATTGTCCGCCATATGTCAAGCTGGGCGCGCCAACTTAGCCTGTTTCAAACCATAATGGTTCCATCAGGCTGACATCCATAGAATTTCGGCACAAAAAACGAATTACTGACCGCTGTGATGTGTCAGGATCTTTAATAAAAGAGGATAAAGGATGGATGTGTTTCCTTTATTCTATTTTATTTATTTATTGATATAAATGAATCACACAAATAGAAAATTGATCACACAACATAATTGTTGTGTGATCGATAAATAAACGCAATTAAAAATAAAATAATAATAGTTTTAGTAGATACATTAATAAAAATAATGATCTACATAATTATGGATAAAAAACACAATATTTTTGGTTTTCATTCAAGTATAGTAAAATGCAATTAGTCATAAAAATTACAAATTAATGAATGAATACTATAAATTGACTGCGTGGTTTGGTTCCGCGGCGAGGAACTGGTAGTAACTACCTTTTTTTATAGCCTTTGTCGAGCAGTATACGGGTGTTAGTAGGCATCCTCCAATATCTTTAATTTTCTTCTACTTTGGGCAGTTAATGCCCATTCGCTGTCCACTACCTATTTGATGTCATCCTTCCCTCTCATTTGTGTCCGTCCCTAAGGTCTTTGTTTCCCCATGGTCTCTTTTCCAAGAGTTTCTTGCACCATGTTGTCTCTTTGCGGGCTATGTGGTTTAATCCTTAATCTTTACTCATGTTTTATTGAAATTAGAATTCTGAGAAACAATGAAACGTACTTTGTAATAAACCCGCTCACATTCACAGTGAACAATAGAGATGTTTTGATGATTTTATTTATTTATTTATTCAATTCCTAAATATCAAAAATTTAGAAATTTATGAAATTTCAAAGTTCTGTGAAATGCTTAGAAAATGTTGGGTTTGGAAGACCTGAGAATTATTGCAGAGCATCAAGCGTAGAAAAGTTGAGTATGACTTGGGGTATGGGAGGAAAATACCAACGGCACCAGCTTATTATAATGGGCAAATTAAGTGGTAAACGACGCGTAAGGACGGGACGAATATCGCCAGCGTCGAAGATGTATTTTTTGCATAGGTACCGATATAAATTGGTCAAATATAATTAATTTACTTATAATTCTCCATTTACAGATGTTTGACTAACAAACCTACTTCAAACTCAATTATATAGTTTACGCCTACTCAGGTCAAATGTTGGTCTCGGGAGAGCGACCGTGTTTAAAGGTTAAGACCAACGAAATAGCTTTTTGTATGGATTTCCCTGTTTGTGACTGTAACATGGCATGGTTATAACTGGTTGGACATGTCGTGGGTTTTAAAGGTCTAGACATGACGTATTAAAAGGACATTTTAAGACAATATTTTTGTGATATTACAAGGGTAAAAGGTTAATTCAGTGCATCAATATTCATATTCTATTCTGGCATAGAATTTTTTTCGTTATTTTCCCACCCGCAAAAATATTATATTAGTATCATGGGAGGAACTGGCCTCTTTGATCCTCCTTGGGTATTAGAAAATGTTCTTTTATTTGACTTAATCACTAATTTTCTTAATTTCCGGTATTAGATTTGTCAGGGACTGGCAATCGTATTGACATTACCTCTATGTTTTGATGAAAATGAAATAGACTCCAAAGGATTTAGATTTAGAGTAACAGAGCTATTTTTGTGAATTTAAAACATTGTATAACTAAAACAAAGAATTATAAAATAATGTCTCGCACTGATCCGTGCCGAGTCACACATAATGTCAAACTTTTTTTTTCGTTCTGAAGCTTTCGATGTCCCAGTGTTTCTGTTCGGACAGTCACATCTATCCGAACAGAAACGCTGGGACATTCGATATGTGATGAAACCAACATCGGAAACTACTTTGAAAACCTAGCCATAAAGGAAACTAAACGCTTTCAAAACTTTTAACGACTGCTATCAAGATTCCGTGTTGCACGAGCGCAGTTCAGATCAAATTTCTACTCGTAAGTTAAGAGTTTTGAGCAATATCTGTATTGCAGTATGGATCGGCACAGCATTTGACCTCTTAGGTAATGTTATCATAAAGGAGTTGTGTGTATTTTGATAAATAAATAATTCTAAATAATTCTGGACACTCAACACAGCAATGTTGATTCTGTTGCTATTGATGCTTCTGGTTTGTTCTTCGTTCGCATGATACTAAAAATTTTTTTTTTTTATTTATGATATTTAAATAATCAATGGTTAGTAGTTACTTCTTTTTGTTGAGTTTATGTATTTTGCCATGTTTTAAAGATACAAATAAAAAATAAAATACAGAATAGACTATACATTTTGAGTATAAGGACTTGAGGAGTATAGACGACTAACTTTATGGCACATGAAAGATGTGCTAGTTAGTTACGTTGAACATTAAGCTCAAAGCACAATAAGACACTTTATCTGATCCTCAATGAAAAGTACAAGTTATATGGACACTGAAAATTAACTGTGGAAGCTTCGGGAACGATGTAGCTTCAAAAGGCAACGCGGAAGTAATTAAACCGAGTCGCTTTCAGCGTTATGAACAGTTTTAGTCATTTTGCGAATATTTGGATCTTAAATGCACATAGACAATTGTCATACAAAATTATCTTTCAATAGAAACAGAAACTACGATCGAGAAAAAACTATTCCGTTTTGACGACCGCACTCTGCATCTCCCCATGGCACAATGGATAAAAGTTCACCTGCGACGAAGAAAAAAATCTGCAGGTTTTTGTTTCGATTTGTTTCTAAAATATTTATAGTTTTTTTAGTATTACTATTTGACTATTATGACTATTAATATTATTTACAATAACATAATACATAATACTGCCCTTTGTTCAGCAGTGGGACAAATGAGGCTATATAAAAAAATATAGAATAATAACACAAGCTCTGCTTACCATGGGGCTAGATAATGCTGTGTGAATTGTCCACCATTATTTATAATTAATATATAGTATATATAATATAATAATATAAAAATACCATAAAACAAGCTGTTTCTACTGATCGATAGATATTATTATTGCTTCTTACAAAATAATTTAATAACTAGTAATTAAATCTAGTCTAACTTATTTCCGTGGTATATTTTGAATAGTATGTACTTGGATATCTATTTTGAAACATTTTGATGCTGCACAAATTATTTGTGAAACATTCTACCCACTGAAACCGCTTCCTTCAAATATTATTTCTCTAATAGAAGCAAGTTACCTGAAACTTCTCACCTGATCTTCCCAATTTGCGCCTAAGTGCGTATTATGATTCGTATGTAAATCGAGAATCAGCGCGGGGCTTGATGAAGGAATATAACCTTATCAAGATAATTCTCACCCTAGTTCCCACTTTGAAACGGAAATTGCGTAATTCTCTTGACTTGGAAATGATAATAGAATCTTACAAATCTACGAAATTGTAGAACTGTTTCGATCGTACGGAATCACAGATTAAACTTTTTTTATATAATATATAATCATTATCTGTTATGTAAGGTATTTGTATTGTTTATCAATTTTATAAATATTTGAAATAAAAAATCTACGGGATGTGAACTGACTACGAAATCGTATCAACGAAATTGTAGCAGGCTCTACGGAAATGTAGCATTCTCTACAGAGTCTAGCAGTGTAAATGCGTTGCCATATTGTACCTACCTACAGAATTTAGTGTACAACTGTAAAGGCATTTTAAATATTTTATCAAATAAATAAATAAAACTGCTGCATTGTCTACAAAATTGTTACAGTTTTTACGCAATCACATCCAAAAATCAAGTCCACAAAATTAGTAGACTAGTTGTAAATCCTATGGACATGTATAAATATAAACACGCTGTTGTCTGTATTCCAAGTTTTGAAATTGCATGCAAACTATATAAGAAGGGATTAGCTCATGCTCAGCATTGACACTTTGACTGCTGAAAACGCACGGTATGAGTTTTCTACAAGTGACTAATATGCGTAAATCCACACTAGCGCAGCGGCTGAGAAAATACAGATCTTTGTGACTCAGCAGAGCTGTAATATTTTTCGAACGAAACGCATGTGCGGCGCAACACAACCGCTGTGTAGAGCGGCAGCACGAATTTTTTCGGTTAAAAAAAGATCGCAGTCGTCGAAAAAAAACCGCAGTCAAAGTGTTGTAATTTTACTAAAGCATACTTACAAGTAATAACTAGATATAATACTATTATACTTACCGCCTACCGGCGGCCCTGGAGGTATAGCGAAATACAAATTCAATGTAATACAAGTAGTCAACGAATTTGAAGCAATCTAAAACCCGTATTACAAAACTTTGCTCAGTCATCGATGTATGCTTGAGTAACGATTTTCTAATGTAGACGTTACTCAAACATAGTAGATTGATAACTGCGCATTTCATTATACAATCCTAAGAGAGTAATTGGGTAACACTTATAGACGGAACAAAGCGAATCGATATTACCCTACTAAAGTCATTTAAAACGGGATATTAACCATGATTTGATTTTTGAGTTATCCAATATATCGGCACAGTTTCATGCGCCATGATCACGGAGTAACTGAAGGCACTGCGACTGCGAGTAAGTTTTTATGAGTATACCGATCTACCCTCATTTTTTTTTCTCCCGTTTTAAATGACTTTAGTGTTGTTTGAGTCATGATAGTTTCAAAAGATATTACCCTAAAGATGGACTTGTTAAATTAAATTGTTTTAATGAAATCAACTTCACTAAATTTTAAATAGATTTCACCATCAGCTAGTAAGACTAAAGGAGAGTGTGTAGAATTTCGCAACACAGGCCGGCGGGTTGCTGTCGATATTGTAGGCTCCGACAGTGTTATCTCACCAAACTGCCTAATTCGGTGTGTAGACTTCATTATATTCATTTATTTGGCCATCAGTTACATTTAGATAACAACTTATATAGAAACAATATGATATCAAAAGAGAATCACATATTTTTGTTAAGAACACATACACATTATACGTTTTGAAGCGCTCGCTTTGGTATCGTGCGTTACCAAACCGCCCGCGCCCCGCCACCCAAAACAAACCATCTTGTCACCTACATCCGTACTCACCCAAATGTGCGCTTCTAGGTATTCAAACGCGTGTTGGGCGTACGGATAAAGGGGTTTTAAAACGCACATATACCAAAACGCGCGTTTCATGACGCCTAATGTGTAACTACTCTTAGAATCTCCTTATAATCTTGTAAATACGCAGCTGCTCAGAATAAAGAAATGTTAAAATATTCCCCAAATTACCCCATATCCTAATTACGCACAAAGGTCACGATGCCGCGATAAGTCCTTCTTTATGGAGGTCCTTTTTTGAAAATCGTAAATTAGGTTAATTATGTAAAAAGGGTTCGAAATGATAAATGTCTCGCTTTTCAAATTACATCGTGCGTAAGAAATTACATGGTTAGTGAGAAACGAAAAAATGATTTTAATACCTTACAGTCAAAGGCAAAATGTATTAGGCGTATCTGTACAACACGACCGCCCAAAAAAGGATTATAATATTTTCAGTTTCATGTATGCAGCTTGTTTATTTATTTATTTTAAGCCATTATTGTCCCACTGCTGGGCAAAGGCCTCCCTTTTCTCCTTCCACTCCTCGCGATCCAACGCTGCAACAGGCCATGATGGAAGATGTACCTCCAGCTCGTCGCGCCATCTCATCCTGGGCCTTCCACGTCGCCGTATTGTGGAATAATAACTTTTTAATGTTATTTGACGTACAGAATATCGTTATAATCTATAGATAGTCATTTATCATCTTGTTAGCATCAAACTAATTCCCATTTTTTTTTTCTTGAATAAACATATATTCCAGTAAGTCTTTCGTGTTATTTTATTTCATTATCATCATCATATTATATACTTCCACCGCTGGACACAAAGCCTCCCCCATACAAAGCCATACCTAGCAGTCCCGCCTGAGCAGCTGAGAGTTTTTTTATAAATTGATAGTTAATAAAAGTTATCTATGATTTCTCTACAAGAGGTCAAACAAAGAATTTCAACCAAACTACATTCCTACACCTACAATATTTCAAAGTCGTGCTCTATGATTTTCGATATAATAAAATTACCATAGACGTAAATCCAGATCGGAGGAATATAATCATCTATAGGCAAATCTAATTAACATTGAAATAATTAAAAAAAAAAAAAAATGTATATATATAAAAATAAGAGAAATATATATAAAAGAGAAAAATATATACAAGAAAAAAAAAATGAAAGTGATTTATGTTTAATAAATAATTTGTTGTGTGTTTCTGTTATGAGTGTGTGTGTGTGTGTGGGTGTTGTTATTATTATTGAAAGTAATAATACCAATTACTAGTAAAATTCTTGTATGATGTCAAAAATGATGTTGCATTTATAGCAACAGTTTTTATGGATTTTAAGAGTAACCGCAAACTAGCGTACTTACAGATCCAGTGGTCTGATGAGTACTACTAGTTTGCAACAATAAAAAAAAAAAAAAAAAAACATTGAACTAATTTCGGAATCATGTCGCGAACATTCAGATCTATACGAAGACGTATATCGACGCGCCCTAGAATATTTCATTACTACTCGTTTGCGTTCCCCGCCCATAAAGGGCTCCATCCACTGTTGCGTACGCACTCATGCCTTGCAAGGCGCGGTGCGACCAGAAATATTTGTGAATTCTAGATCATAAAATAAAATAATGTTTATTTCTGTAGATATATACAACAACTAATACTTTGAAATAATGAACATTTTTGAAAAAATAATATGAGGGAACATAGGTGGCGTGCAATGTCTCATAAATATTTCCTTTTCTTTTAGATGCAATATAAAACACATCTCGACTTGTCTATACGACCGGACGCACTCTTACTACTTTATTGCTTTGAGATGTTACGACCAATTAACAAAGACGTTTTGCTGAGCCAAAGAATCTCATTAAGAAGACTTTTTATCTGCAGATACCTATTGGTACTTAGGTATGCAAAACCAAGAAACCGTGCAAACACGCGTGTGATTGTTGGTTCTCAGCTTTACCCCACCCTCGACAAGGCCAAAATGAATTGCGTACATTACCGGGTATTACATGAATCTTTTAAGTCTGCCTTAATTAAAGCGTCGGTGTGTGTCGCACGGTCATTTCAACGTTACAGTCGGAAGATAAGAAAATGTGTTGTCTTCTATGTGTCATAAAGTAGGCTGAAATGAATTGTACCCATTACTATAGGAAATGAAGGTTTATGATCGTTTGTGTGGGCTAGTTCGTAGATACACATACTTTTTCTAGAAACATCTTGCCTCCTAAACCGAGGCAGCTAGAAATGCTGCTTCGGTTTTTATAGCGTTATGTTTAATTACTTCGCTAAAATGGCAATGTAAGTAAACATAAATTGAAGAATACTTATTAGTGATTATTCTGATTTTAGCTGTACTCACGAATTTAATGTTATATAAATGAAACAAAATGGCTTTTCATTCAATGTTTCAGGGTGTGTTATTATTTCGAAGAAATTTAATAATTTCCAAAAAAAAATCCAATTATTTTTTTAGAAATTAACCCCAGTGTGAGACTTTTTAATTGAGACTTTTTGAATTTCTTTAGGGGATCTTTCAGCACACAAATACATATTAGAGATGTGTAAAGATGATGAGGTGCCTATTATTATGTGCTAATTAAGCCTATTTGTACGCACAATAATGGCATAAACCTTTGTTTTATTATTTTTTGTGATTGCTGACGACCTATGTTCGAATCATCGTCGATGACTCAGTCCCTTGACTCATTTAACTAAGGTCTAGCACCTGTTAATCCCTCAATCTACGTAAGTAGGTACCTATTATAAAATATCATAATTATTGAGTAAGGAACAACAAAATTTCTCTCTTCTCTTTTCTTTCTCTTTTTAAAAAAATAGTATATATATAAAAATAAGGGAAATATATATAAAAGAGAAAAATATATACAAGAAAAAAACAAAAAAGTGATTTATGTTTAATAATTTGTTGTGTGTTTCTGTTATGAGTGTGTGTGTGTGTGTGTGGGTGTTGTTATTATTATTGAAAGTAATAATACCAATAAATTACTAGTAAAATTCTTGTATGATGTCAAAAATGATGTTGCATTTATAGCAACAGTTTTTATGGATTTTAAGAGTAACCGCAAACTAGCGTACTTACAGATCCAGTGGTCTGATGAGTCCTACTAGTTTGCAATAATAAAAAAAAAAAAAAAAAAACTCGTTTGAAAAAAGTAGTATACTGTGGGTTAGTGGCGATTCGCCATCGTAGTGATTCGTCATTTCCGACTCACATTGCTTCTTTTGAAGTATAAATGTTGTGTTCTCGGTTTATTTTGTTTCATAAGTCAAAAGTGGAATCACTCGGATGAAATTTATTAATTATCGATTAGTGAATCTCTGCTCTCATGGAAAATCTTCGATACTTTAAAGAAACTTCAAGCATACTAAAGTAGCGAAATCAACAGGTATAGAATTTAATGATGCTCGAACAGAAATTACGGCCGGGAAACTTTGAGCTAAAGAATAGTTAACACTTTGACTGCGATTTTTTTTCGACGACTGCGGTATTTTTTTAACCTCAAAAATTCGTGCTGCCGCTCTACACAGCGGTTGTGTTGCGCCGCACATGAGTTTCTTTCGAAAAATATTACGGCTGTGCTGAGTCACAAAGATCTGTATTTTCTCAGCCGCTGCGCTAGTGTGGATTTACGCATATTAGTCACTTGTAGAAAACATGTGATTTCAGCACTCAAAGTGTTAAAGTTTTTTATAGAGCACGGTAGACTTACGGAGTAGGTTTAATATATAATAATAAAAGGTCGGTCCGTCGGTCCATAATTCATCTCTAATCCCGACACTTTGGAACTACCATCGCACGTAGGTATTTTTACGACGCATAAACTTTTACAATATTTTCAGAGCTATAATAAAATTAGCGCGAGCTAAAACCAAACAACAATACACCAAAAATTGTCCAACATAAAACCCAACTTAACATCGCCTCGTCCACAAAGAAACACATCAAAGTTAAGATGTCTGTTAAACGTGACTTTATAAGTACTTATTTACCATTGGACTTTGTAAGGCTATGTTTACAATAGATTCTCTACTAGATTGCATCCTAGTTTCATTTACTCCCACACTATTTTTTTGAGTTCTCTCCGAATATGGTTCAATAAATACATTATGATCATCATCAACATCAGCCTATTAGCCCACTGATGGACAAAGGCCTCCCCCAATGAAAAAAATTACATTATGCATCCACATAATTATAGACCTGTAATTAGTCCACGGAGTTTATCTGAAGGATAAGATTCGCAACGAATACATCCGACAGAGAACCAAAGTTATCGACATAGCTCTAAGAATTAGCAGTCTACATCTTAGAGCTATGCTTAAGCTGAAGTGGCAGTGGGCCGGCCATATCACGCAAAGGCCGTTTGAGGCAAACGTGTTCTTGAGTGGAGACCACGCCTTCCTTAGGATGCCCTCCGACCAGGTGGGATGACGACCTGCGAAAGACTGCAGATAGATGCTGGATGCGTCAAGCTGAAGTTAGAGCGCTATGGCGCTCTTTGGGGGAGGCTATGTCCAGCAGTGGACTAACATAGGTTGATGGTGGATTAGTTCACTGTTGGGCATAGGTCAATGATTGCCATATTGTAACGCCCTGTCTTCAGCTTCTCGCGTCCAATTTCGGCCTGCAGTCTTTTACAGGTCGTGCATAGGTAAAAATAAGTTAGTAGATAGATATTGTATAAGCACACGGTTATCAAACGGTTGAAATTAACCTGAAAACCTACTACATGAGGCGTACACTTATCATTTTTAAAGTACGTACGTAGTAGGTACAAGTCCAAATGAGTACAATTCTCGGGTGTTGTCAACCATGTGTCAACTCAGCACACAGTGAATACACTGAAACGCGCTGGCCCGGAATTTGATGAACACCTTACGAAATAGCACCTTCATTTTGCCTACGGCGTGAAAAGGGTGGAGTATTTTTGAAAAGGAACGAAATGACTTTAACTGCAAATTACTTTTGCGTTTGAGGATTTGAATTCGTTTATTTCATCAAAGGTTTTCCGCTATCTAAGCCGATATGATCTAAACCGATGAGGATATTGAAGATAGGTTCCGGAAATACATAGACAATAAAAACCTACCATTTTTGAGGTCTATTTGTACGAGTGTTTCAATTAGCGTAGTTTTTTTTAATATAGTCCATTGATTTCGAATGTGACATGGTTTTTGCTTATATTAAGTTTATTTTGACAGTTTAGTTTTCGATTTTAAGGATGGTTCTCGATTTGATCTGTGACTATTAGTTCAAAGCAGCTCGATAGATGGCATTGAATGGTCACTGGCAGTTCGAGGTTCAATAAGTTTAACACTTTGACTGCTGAAATCACACGGTATGTGTTTTCTACAAGTGACTAATATGCGTAAATCCGCACTAGCGCAGCGGCTGACAAAATACAGATCTTTGTGACTCAGCACAGCCGTAATATTTTTCGAACGAAACGCATGTGCGGCGCAACACAACCGCTGTGTAGAGCGGCAACACGAATTTTTTACTGTTTTTCCAGCCAGTTACAACCTGGGTCTCATCAAGGCAATAGTAAATATAGGTATCTTCTAAGCTTTCGTGATACACTGTCGGCCACAAATTCTCTTTCCATCAGGTTGGATTGTGGTCAAACAAAGGTCTATCGAAGATAATAAATATAATATAATATATAATATAATAATGCTGGACAATCCACACAGTATTATCTAGCCCCATGGTAAGCAAAGCTTGTGTTATGGGTACTAGATAACTGATAATGATATATGATAAATAAATATATCATCTTCTTGTACCTCAAACTTTCCTTGGTATGCGAACTTCATAAACTTGAAACGAATTGTTGTAAGAAGTTCTATTGTACATATTAGTTGTTGATGTGGTATACCTATTGAAGTATAATTATTCTTCTTGTACTCGTAAAGTTAGGACAAAGCATATCGTCAAATCGTTCAAAGGGAACTTAGTTGATGTGCAATTAAAACCAGCCTATCCAAGTATAAATTGATGTAGACCCAGCTTTACTCGTAAAACAAATTTGGGGGAACAAATAAAACAGGGCTGGCGTAGGTATTTATTGAAAAAGTTAGATCGACGTTCTGTCGGTAGGCAGCTCACGTATTAGTGTTCGTCAAGATTTAGGAGGCAGGGCAAGGGTGGCGTGTGAAATGGGTTTTTCAATTGAAAAACTCAGGACACTCAAATTGCTCGCTCTATATCACACAGGAAAGTTAAGGGCGTGACGCATTGAGAAATCGTTTTTTTTCCTGTACTTTTATATTTATTTTCTTAAGTTGTTGTTGCATTGCACACAGGAAAGTGGGCCTGACGCATATAGCGAAATTGATATTTTCATTTTTGTATTACAATATAATGCAATATATTAATTTAATGCAATATTTTCATACAACTAAAAATCGTATCCATGTCCATGTCCAAGTTTCAACGTATTTTTTCAAACTTCGTGTGATATAAATATAAATGAATCTCTTCTGTCGTCAGCTTCGACGATACATCATAGTCGGGCGTGACAACCAATTTACAACATTTTTAAAAACTAACTCAATAAAGTTAACCATGAAACTATGATAAAAATCGTGAAAAAAAATAAACTAAAAAAGCATAACGCTAAATAAATAAAAATAAATAATGCTGGACAATTCACACAGCATCATCTAGCCCCAAGCTAAGCAGAGCTTGTGTTATGGGTACTAGATGACTGATATACATAATACAATACATTACATAGATAGATATTTTTTATTATACATAGAAAACGACCAGAACACCCGGAACAAATATCTCCAGATCGTACACACAATTGTTCCGAGGCGGGAATCGAACCCGCAACCTCCTGCGTCGCAGGCGGACCTTCGCCCACCGCGCCACATCGGTCGTCAAAAAATAACAATATGTTTTAAAATATTTTCTACAAAGTTTTCCACAACATCATTGTTTTATCTTTTAACTACGTAAGTTGTAGCTATAAGTCTCAATAAAACGTTTATAATTTAAAATTTACGGGGCTCTTTCTGTATTAAATTGCTATTTATACGACGACGGTTGATGTGTGCGGCGGGCGAAGGTTCGCCGGCGATGCAGAAGGTTGCGGGTTCGATTCCCGCCTCGGAACAAATATTTGTACGATGTGCAAATATTTTTAAATAATATTAATGTCTGATATTAATAAAATAGTTTTACAAATAAATTCAGTCCGAAGTTTTACACATAGTAGATTACGTACTGATAATTTGATAGCCAACCCACTGGGAAATCATGAATAACATCCAACGTAGACTCACAAAACATAAGTTATTAAAATGTTGCTCATAAAATACATATAACATTTTTTTTTCAGACCCATGCTATATTTTGAACACTATCATCGCCCACGGTACATAATGTGGTTCTAGGAAAGCCTGGTAGCCGCGACGACCCCTCTTTGAAGCAGTTATTTTTCACATTATTTGTATACTTTATTGGATAGAACTTTATACATATTATATATAATTTATTTAACTCGACTAACTAAAAAATTTAAACTTAACATCTTATTAACTAGTTATACTTAAATATAGTAAAGATTAACATTTAATACGAAATATGAAGCGAAAGCTTATAGGAAATGCTTCCATTGACACAAAAATACGTTTCGAATTATTCATCATTACTCTCACTTACTCATCGGAAGAATCTCACGTCCGTTAATAATTAACTTCGCGTAATTTTACAATCGACTGAGCCGTGTAGTCGCTTTATCGATAAAACCGTTAATGGATTTTTAAATGAAGCAGTCCAACTGTACTCTACATAAAAAATGGTAATCCATTGTCGAGCTTTCTTAATAGACAGCGTTTAAGGGCTCGTTCAGGCACGCGGGAACCGCGCGTATTGTAATGTATGTATTCAGACAGCGGCGGTTAGTATGCGATTGGCAGCGGGAATCACGTCCGTCAGTTTCAAAATGGAAGTCGATAAATAAATGTTTACTGTGGTTGCTCATAAAAAAAAAAAATTTAGTACGTCCAATTTTAAGTGATCGACTCGTACATGGCCAATTCGTAGCATTATATGTGCGAATCGTGACGCAACTGAACGCTGTTCTCAGACTCCATAGTAACAAGGAACGCGTGGGCGACGCGCGATTCTATTTTCTAGCGGTTGGGCCAGAAATAGGCAAGTTTTTCCTAACTACAAAAAAGTTAAGAACCACAAGTCTAGACTAGATCACCACAGGGCAAACGGAACGATTATATTTTAAGTAGGCTATGTGGAGCCAAGTTTTAATATCCCTAGTAAGTACCGCCTCAATATATTAAAAACCGTGGGAAGAATCTGGTGCTATATTCATCAGCACTCCAAAATTGCATTGGCAGAAGATTATTATCATTCCAGCATAGCTAAGCAGAGACATCTTCTCTAAAGTAAATATAGAAAAATCAATGTAAAATACTCAATATCAACATCCAACACAAATATTTGAAATTAATTCCTTCCATTTCAAGTTACCACATTGGTATTGGCTCACAGCAGAGAACAAATAACTGAGCTGCAAGTTCAATTTTATTACTTTATTTTCCTGTTTTCCAATAAATCTTACCATATTTTTACTTTCAGCCATTTTGATTCCGGAGCCTTGCAATAACCAATGGAATACCTGAAACAATAATAGTATTTGTATCTAACTTTTACTCAATACAATAGAGTAATCATCAAAATAACAATTTAGGTAAACCAATAAGCTAAAAAATTAAATACAAATATCAGTAAACAAAATATTACAATAATATCTTAGTCAAATAATTCAATAAATCAACGAGCAAAAATATAATGCATAATAATTCCTTAAGTCTTATTAGATTTGATTAAGTAAAAAGGTTAAAACCAATCCGCCTATTACCATAAAACTAAGTGGTAACAAAGATAGCAACAGGTTAATGTTCCAAGAATGTTGAAATTATTTAACAAAAAGAGTCTTGACGTGCTTGGGTTATTGGTTAAATTATTTTACTTGGCAAGCGCTTTGTATATACCCTGAGCTTTGTGTGATTTGAGTGAGATTATTAAACTTAGTAGCTACTTAATTTAATGAAAGTGAATAAGTATATGTAAGTAAGTAAGAACAGATTACCGCTGTGGCAAACGTGTTCTTGAGTGGCGACCACGACTCGGTAAACATAGTGTAGGACGCCCTCCAT
The DNA here is from genome assembly GCA_947044415.1 of Eupithecia dodoneata. Taxonomy (NCBI): domain Eukaryota; kingdom Metazoa; phylum Arthropoda; class Insecta; order Lepidoptera; family Geometridae; genus Eupithecia; species Eupithecia dodoneata. The sequence goes on from OX345665.1 coordinate 9,461,826, forward strand.
CCGTGGGATGACGACTTGCGAAAGTCTTCAGGTAGATGCTAGATGCGTCAAGCTGAAGACAGGGCGCTATATGGCGCCGATAGTTACACACTGTGTATTTAGTTAGCTGTTAGTTTTCCCAAAATTTTAAAATAAATAATAAGGGGAGGCCTATGTCCAGCAGTGGACTAACATAGACTGATGATGAATAAGTATGCCATAATCATCATCATGCCATAATATGTTTTTCTAAATTTCAATTTTTTGACTTTGGCATTGCTTCAATAGCTTGACTGGCAGTTCAGTGAGCAGGTTATAAGATTGACTGCTCAGTCCCTCCAACACAGTCTGTGGCTGTCGTAAGAACCGACTTAACACCAGAGGAAATGCATCAGCTTCCTTCTGTGTCTCCTCCACCTCTGCTTCGATCACCAATCCATCTACAAAACGTGGTGATTAGCGCAAATGTACTCTTGTTTGGAGGAGGAGGAACATGCAGATAGGATTTCAGTGTCGTAAAGTTACCAACGAATACCTTTTGGCGCTACAAACATATTATAAATACGTAACTTCAAATGTTATTGATGATGATGAGTTTTTGTTAATGGTAATTGTGTCTGGTTTGACACTTTTCTGACAGTGTCAAGTAATTGAAAATAATTGTTAATTATATGAGTTATAAAATTATGAAGATTGGTTGATATTTTCACCAGAGCCTAGTTCGTTATCTAGCAGGGTGTACGTGAAGGTTAGGTTGGCTTGGGCGACGAGATGTTGGAGTCCCCCTTACACCCTTCAAACGTTATTACATATCCTCGAACAAATAATAATTTTCCACTCATGACGTAAGCTTACGTCAAATCCGAAATAATGTTAGATAGATAGATAATTCTTTATTGCACACGTATAAAACAACAATCTATACTAATATTATAAAGAGGAAAGGTTTGATTTTTTGTTTGTTTGTTTGTAATGAATAGGCTCCGAAACTACTGGACCGATTTGAAAAATTCTTTCACCGTTGGTGAACATCCAAACAACAACCGCGGTGAACATAGGCTATATTATATTTTCAAAAAAGTTAGGGATCTTTACTAAAACCGTGCGAAGCCGAGAAGGTCCGCTAGTGTAAAATTAAAACTTGAAAAACTAGATACATTTGGCGGTCTTATCGCTCAAGAGCGATCTCTACCAGACAACCATAGATGGATAGGATCATGGACAGTACCAGGGGATCTGTGTGCTTGCAGGTTATATATTATAAAATTAAATAAAATACTTGTAATACTTACATAGAAATATACTACATGCATATCATAAAATATATATACATATACTACTATCTACATAGGGACTCAGGTATGCGTTAAAAAATACAAATACAAATACAAAAAATGTATTTACCAAAAGTTTACAAATAATAACACCTTAACTTAATTTATGTACATATTCTTACATTTTAGAGTTGATTGGTTGAGGTGTTGCAGTTAACAGTGACCCCCGCACTAGGCTAGGCCTGTTTCGCGGGGTATAAATACATTTTCTGTTTGCTGGTAAAGTAAGGAAGTGCACTTACAAAACTTTAGCGTTAGTGACATATATGTACTATGGTAATACTACATGAAGACGAAGAATGATTTCATGACGATAAAATCCGTGGACGAAGACTAACAACAAACTATTGCGTTGTGCAATATACTGCTAGGATGCTAAATTTGAATTTCGGGACTAAAACTCGTAACGAGTTTGTTCAGTTAGATAGTAATTGACCTAGTTTTTCAACATTTCCATTGAGGCAATTTTCGATGGCTCTATCTCAGCTATATGTTGATTCTATGAATTATTTTCTATATATTTTTGCATGTATGTTCAAGTAATTAGCTGGGATAAAATTATCTGGATCTCCAAAAGAGTTAGGATTTGTTAACTTTAATAAAAAAAAAAAGATCAATCCAATCACAAAATACGAAAAGTGGGTATTTTAACGAACTATCAGCTATCGGGTCGATTCTGATATACTTCGTGTGTTTATCTATCACACACGAAGTATATCAGAATTTATATTAATATTAATCAGTAAAACTCACACCGCATTATCTGGCTCTTAGATAGCTTTAAACGAACCATAACCTTGTGTTATGGATAGCTGATGGTTCGTTAAAAGTGGGTTACCAAAGCGCGCGCATCAAAATGCCTAATCTGTACTTGCCAATAATTCTCCGATTGGTTCTGGACCGCCGACCACCGCGCAGCACTTTGATAAATCCGGATTAGGATTGTTCTTTGCCCCCTATCAAACCCTATTCACCCCCCTTTTTACCCCTACTCAGAATAAGGATTGTTCAGCCATTTTCAACCTTCACTTTTAATCTACCCTTACGAATGAAGTTGATATCCAGACTTAATTTATTGGAGGACCCGCACCGATCGTTTTTAATATTTTCCGGACGATTTAACTTTTTGAAATGACCAATTTCTCATGGACAAAGTTCCGAATTTATTGGTGGGATAAAGAAGGTTTTTGGACAAAGAAGGCCTAAATTATTGCTGGGTTCTGCTTTTTGTTTACAGAATCTGAAATAAACTATGGATAAAATTATGTAACTTACAAAAAAACTTAACTTATGAACTATAATATAGATATTCTATGCTTATGACGCTGGTAATTTATTTCATACAATTTATCGGTCCTCACGACATTAAATTTTTCAAATTAGCATTTCATTGAAATATGTTTTTGTTTACAGAATCGGAAATATAATAAACCTATGGCTAATTTATGTATTTAACAAAAACAAACCTATCCTATTAAATATATAGTTATTAAGTGCAAATGATGTTACTAATTTATTTCATACTTACCTATCGGTCATCATAACATTGTCGAATTAGCTTTTCATCGAAATAAAATGGCAAAAAAGACGATTAATATTTGAGCTCCTAACAAGCTTCTTTTACACAACTTTGAATTTGATATTCTAGCTCTAATAGAATTCTGTTGAAGTTGCGAAACTTCTTTTCTTTTCAATGGAATTTATTACTCACATGAGCAAGTTGTTTCATATTTTATTCAAGAATCACATTCACAGAACTTTCTTGGTTTCCCCTTAGTTATAAGTTAGTGTTTGAGTTTAGCCACTGATCTTATCAATTTTATCAGATGTTTAAATACATATGTAAATGGTTTAGCCCAAGGATACCTGAAAGAGACTTTTCATAGCCTTAAGGCGGCTTTTAGTACTTTCGCGATTCTAGGCATGTCATGTATATAATGTTATCGACTAGGCAGATAATAATACATTGTGTGGTATATATAATAAGGTGATTCAATCTATTTAGTTCGCAATAGAGAAAACTAGTTCTCATAAATCGAATTCATGCTTAACAAAGCATCGCCGTATCGGAATGGTCACGACATCTCAAAAAGCCACCCTGTATAAATAAATAAATATGTATGAACAAATAAATAATTCTGGACAATCCAAAACGCGACATCTAACCTCAAGCAAAGCTTTCGTTATGGGTAGAAAAAGAAAGTTTGTCCGAAGGTGGGAATCGACCCGCAACCTTATATTGTGTCGGTAGGCGAACCTTTAGCCGCCGCTCCACAAAAGTCGTGGTATTTAGTGGTTTTAGATAGGTTTAGTTTTATTTTGTGATATATAAAAAAAACGTTTTGAACCAGCAAGCCACTGTTAACCTTGAGTTTTCCCCTACAAAATAAAATGTACGATAGTCAGTTGTTTGTCATATAAGCATTGTAAGATCTCCGACTTTGTTTTGACCACGTTTACGACTTGCAATCGCTCCAAGCACAACAAACAGTTTCTATTCGAATCGAGTCGATTTTTAAGCCGATTCTCGATTCGATATTCTCTCGATGTAGTCCAGTCTGTCAGTATTGATCGCTGCTCGGTTTTGTTTAGTTGTTCCAAATAGAACTAGTTCAGTGAACTTATACAGGGGTGAGTTTGCAGAAATTATTTTTCATCAAATGATATCGGCCTAGATAAGTTCGTCATTTTTTTATATATTTTTTTTAATAATATGATGGATGTAAAACATAAATAAGTGAATTGATTAATATGCTGATTAAGAACGCGAATTAGAATTCTATTATAAATATCCCGCAGAACCGACAACCACTGAGTTAATCATGTTCCTTAGTGCGGTCGCGCGGTCTCCACGCGACTCGGTTATCGCAGTGTAGGACGCCCTCCGGCCAGGTGGGAAGACGATCTGCTACAGACTGCCGGCATATACTGGATGCGGCAAGCTGAAGAAAGGGCGTTTTATACTTTGTACAATAGGTAGATAGGTTTTAACCGACGAAACGAAAAACAAAAGAGGAGGTTGTTAGTTCGGCTGTATGTATTTTTGATGTATGTGTGTCGATTTATGAGTAAGAAATGGACAAATTTGAAAAGTTATTTCGCTATTGTATGGAAAATAATTGCATGGTGGTCCAGTCCAAAATGTATTCCCGAAGAGATAAAGATGTGTTCCAAAAAACTTTAAAAAAACTGTGGTAATACCTTCTGTGATATTTATAATACACAAACACCCAGACATGTGGTTGGTCCGGCAGTATACAACAAACTTCCAGACTCTGTCACATCTGATGGCAGTCTATCATGCTTTAAAATAAGACTTAAACGTTGGCTTGACGAGCAGAGGTTCTATTCTGTGAACAAACTATTACAATAGTAAACTGATGTAAAACTGTGTGTAAACCTGACTTTACTTTAATTATTCTACTATGATTTATTAAAATTTTCAATTTTAACAAAATGTATTGTTTACGAAAATTTTACATGTAAAGTGGTTATTATCAATAAATTGTATTTATGTGTTTCTTGTATGATAATAGTTAAGACATCAAAATTAAAAACTGCTCATACTTAATTAATAGAGAAGGCGACGAACATAAGAAATATACATACAACTGAACATAGAACCTCCTCCTCCTTTGTTTTTCGTTTTGTCGGTTAAAAAAGGTCCGAATTAACATAATAATGTAGTTATAGGCTATTAGTTTTACATTGTATCCAATAGCTTAAATTTAGCATGTTGCTTTGTCAACTCATATTATGGTCGTAAAAGTTTATAAGAGTATACGATTAGCATTAAGCTATAGGGGTTTGTGTATTTCGACGAAACAATGGCTAGATTATGTTCATTGTCTATGGAAGCGTGTTCTATTAAGCTTGCCTAGTTTAATAAAACACGCTACCACAAACAAACCGGATTTTACGATGGAAGCTTTTTCTTTATATCTCTCATCAAAAATTCTTCCACTTGAAAGAGAGAAGTGGAACAAAGTATATCTTAAAAATAATAACTATAACTGTTTAATAAACATATTTACTGTATGAATGTATATGTACGCGCGCGTATGCGTGTGTTTGTGTGTTGTTTGTGTGGAGATTCAGAGGACACTAGTCTCTTAAGAGTCCAGGCAACAGAAGCCACCAGTGTGTGTGTATGCATATACGTGTTCGTTTGCGTTTGTTTGTGTGAGTGTGCGTGGGTGTTTGTGTGTGGATGTGTGTATGTGTTGGTAGGTGCGTCATAAATAATTATGTGTTATGATTTTCTGGTTCTACATAAGTTACCTTTTTATATGAATATTATTATGTTCAAGACAATATAAACGTGTTAGTTTTACTTTTATCTACATAATCATGTCGAAATTCATATAAGAATTAATAAAACGTACCTTCCACATGTTTGTCTGAAGGATAGGATTCGCAACGAACACATTCGACAGAGAGCCAAAGTTATCGACATAGCTTTAAGAGTTAGCAAACTGAAATGGCAGTGGCCCGGCCATATCGCGCGAAGAATCGACAACCACTGGGGATAACGTGTTCTTGAGTGGAGACCACGACTCAGAAAACGTAGTGTAGGTCGCTCTCCAACCAAGTGGGATGACGACCTGCGAAAGACTGCAGGTAGATGCTGGATGCGGCAAGCTGAAGGCAGGACGGTATGGCGCTCATTAAGGGAGGCCTATGTCCAGCAGTGGACTAACATAGGCTGATGATGATGATGATGACCTCCCACAATCTCACAAAGACGCCAACAAAAATATGAAGAGACATAAATAGGACGCAGTACAATTACGAGGCAGTAGGTAATCTCAGTGTTGATTGATGGTGCTGCAGTACCGCCGGAAAATTAACTGTCTAACAAAATATCTCCGCCCGAGCCAAATTATACGCGTATAACTTGTTCACATTTTTCAAGGACTTACTGCTTTGAAATTTACATTTTGCTGTGGACATTATTTTAGTAGATATGTGATGTTTTATCTAGTGTCGCTGCATTTTGAAATTAAATATTGTTGGTTAGTTTGTTATTAAAGTAAATTTTTTTAGGTTCTTAAGTTCTTCTTCTTTTTTAGGTTGGTAAATGTTTATTTTCGTCGAGACCCGAGAGATAGGTACTTACCTAGTCTTAGGCGTGGCGCATCAGCATTGTCATACAGCGGGACAACCATCTTTATATATATAAATGCCTTTCTTTTTGAAGTACTTCAGCACACGCAGACATTTTACCTAGATTTTAATTTAATCATTGTTTTTAGTCAACTGTGTTTTATTATTTTTGTTTTCCTAGTGTACTGTATATAATTGTTGTATTTTGATGTGTGTGTCTGAAGTTGCAAATAAAGACTATATATCTTTATATATTAATATATTTTTATGGAGGCAACGCAGCCAGCGCGTCTTAACTCTATGGATCGTCTATGGATTAGTTGAGCTACATCTAGATTGTTAACAACAGTCTGCAGTTAACTCAACTGTTTCAATTGAAATAACTAGTTACTAACGCAACTCTAGATATCCCAGTAGAACATATACCCCCATTTTTGAAACACCGCAGCACAGGTCTACTTCATTTCGAGGCTCTTTCAAGTTTTCAGCCTCGAAGTGTTGGAATTCCATTCCTCCTCCAATGCGCACTGTAAAAACAATTTATATATTTAAGAAAGCACTTAAACAACAACTACTTAGTGCTCAAATTAGCACAAATATATTATGACATGACTAACTAATACTAATACAAAATAAGAACTAAACTTTTTCACAATCTTTCTTTTAAAACTTTTACACTTTTACTTTTACTTTTACACTTTTACTTTTACACTTTTTCACAGATTCTCTTACCTTTAATTGCTGTCACGATCTGCCACAAAATGAAATAGAATCCCTATTTCATTTTCTCTGGTATTCAGAGCTCAAATAATCTCGGGATGCTTCGGGTTCGTCTTCACTTTGTTGAAAATTATTTGTCTCGTCCACTGCCCACTCAAACTCAAGGTTTGTCGCCTATCTTTCCGCCAACACATAAGTATCTAAGCGCAATCACCAAACGCACTTTATAATCTTGATAAGGGCCACAATTTACAATTTAAAATGTTTGTTGATAAGATCACGTTTTTTTACAATCAATAGACAACGTGTCAGAACGTGTTTGTGTTTATTTCTCTACCCATAGATTCTATACCTGACTTTGACTTCGTGATTTGGCAATATGGGTCTACCATAGACAATAATAATTGATGTGTAGTTTTTTGTTAATTGTTGTGCTATCTAGATTTAAGGCTTAGATTGATTTATAGATAGATTTAGGGGTTATTTGTATAGGTTTGTGATGTCCATGGAGGTCTACTCGTATTTAATGGTACCTCTCTTCATTTTTCCTTTTATCTCTGGCTTTTTTATGTTACTTACTCTTGTTTTCTTATATATATATACCTACTAATGTTATCAAGCTTTGTGCCACCACACCAGGACCTGTCTGAAAATCAGCGCCGCTACTTACTTAGGGCTTGTAGCGGCATAATGCTGAGACAGGGACCTTTTTGGCCCCTTATGTAACACGTATTTGCTCTATTCTGTATATCTTATATTTTCCTTGTAATGTTTTTTTCTTGTTTTTATTATTTTCTTACCATGTAATGTGTCGTGTTATGTGTTATGTATGGTGTCAAATAAATGTATTTTCTTTCTTTCTTTCTTTCTTTCTAGTTCTAATTAATTTCATCATCATCATCATCATCAACCTATGTAAGTCCACTGCTGGACATAAGCCTCCCCCAATGAGCGCCACAGCGCCCTGTCTTCAGTCTCCTAATTAGTTTGGTTTATAAAAAACTTCGTTTTGTTAATGTTATTAGTAAAAGTGTAGGGTCTTTATTATATGTAATTATAAATAAATAAATAAATAATGCTGGACAATTCACACAGCATTATCTAGCCCCATAGTAAGCAGATCTTGTGTTATGGGTACTAGATAACTGATATAAATAATACAATACATTACATAGATAGATATTTTTTATTATACATAGAAAACGACCAGAACACCCGGAACAAATATCTGCAGATCGTACACACAATTGTTCCGAGGCGGGAATCGAACCCGCAACCTTCAGCGTCGCAGGCGAACCTTCGCCCACCGCGCCACATCGGTCGTCAAATAAATATACTAATTATAATTACTATAACGCTTTCATTCATTTCTAATGAATGCTATACAATAATTTACTTGTACGAGACGGTTTGTTTTGTTTTCGTTCATTTGCGGAAAAGCTGTAACCAATCAATAACTTCTCACGCTCGTAATAAAGCTCATTGACGAGACAGCTTTCTATTAATCGCTTCTAACTAAGAGCTTCATCTATCGTAATTTTGGTTCAGAAAATAGTATTATGTTTCTGTACCTTTTATAAGAAAACAGTGTGAATGCCCACGAAAAATATCATACTTATCAGACCACACTATGATGTTTGAATCTTTGTTGCTTATTCACGTCAAAACTACTGATAGGATTAGGCTGATATTTTGCATAGATGTAGTTATAGACCTGGAACAATAGAACTACTTTTTATCCCTGAAAAATCGCCCAAAATTCCGCGGGCGAAAGCTAGTTTAATAAAAAGGAATTAAAATTGGTGTTAAAAAGTTTACTTTTAGGTGAAAATAATTGGCACTCATTAAAACAACACCTGTACATGACGGCTTTAAGCACTGCTCATTTTAAATGACATTTTAACACTGCCAAATAAATTCACGCAGCGCCTCGAATTAAAAGGGTGTGATGGAACGCTACGCGCCACTTAACATTAGTATTTCAATGGTTTTGTTAAATGTTTTTTGTGAAGCTTTTCGCGTTGTGCTGTTTTTATTTTCTGTGTCATTAAAAAAATGCGCTTGACATGGACAGCTTCTCAACAATGACTAAATTTCTACGTTGGAAATAGTTATCCAGCTTTTTACGTCTTTCGTATCGTTACAGATTATTATAAATACGAAAGTTTGGATGAATGTTTGTTACTTCTTCATACTAAACCAACTGAATGGATCGGGCTGTAATTTTGCATAGATATAGCCCTAAGGCTAGAATCAAAGCCTTCTCATGGGATAGAAATAACTATTTTTTATCACATAAATCTGTTCTTATAGGAGGATGTGAAAACGTTTCCATAGAGACAACTCGTGCAAATTTTTAGGAAAACCATTAGTTAACTTGGAGTACCCTGTAGATGGTGAACGCACACACACTTCCATACTTTGTCAACGCGTGCATCAGTGGCGATAAGCGGCTAGGTTCACGCATTAGCAGCATTCTTTTAACACTTTGACTGCGATTTTTTTTCGACGACTGCGATCTTTTTTTTAACCTTAAAAATTCGTGCTGCCGCAACGGTTGTGTTGCGCCGCACATGCGTTTCGTTCGAAAAATATTACGGCTGTGCTGAGTCACAAAGATCTGTATTTTCTCAGCCGCTGCGCTAGTGTGGATTTACGCATATTAGTCACTTGTAGAAAACACATACCGTGTGATTTCAGCACTCAAAGTGTTAAACATTTTATGCATTAGGTAAGTGTGAGTGTGTTTATCATGCTTAGATATAAATGAGTTTTTTAAATGTAAGATCTAGGATAATAATTTAATATAGGTTAACTTGTATTGTTGTCAGATCGTTCGTTAACTACAGTACCTAGATTATCAATTTATTTTTAACTTAAGTGAGAACTATAGTGCTAAGACAAACCAAACATAGGCTTTAAGACACTACTAACTTAATGATGTAACCTATTTGTATCTATTTATCAAAGTCACGGGCAGAAACTGGTATTTATAAAAGGCGTTGATTCACTGTCCAGCTCTACGTCCAGCTACTAGAACTGCAAGAACTACGTCATGTGCCTCCTGGGCACCTAAAGTATTAGGTATCTTAATAAGACGTTTACTGTCCCTACTGGAACTACAACAACCAACATGTGCATGCGTGCATTGTCATCATCATCATCATCATCAGCCTATATTAGTCCACTGCTGGACATAGGCCTCCCCCAATGAGCGCCATAGCGCCCTGTCTTCAGCTTGATGCTCCAGCATCTATCTGTAGTCTTTTTTGTTTTCGTGCATTGTGGCCACCCAAAATTATATTTTCATAAATAATGGTATTAACCCTAGCTGAATCACGGCTTTTAAGACAGCACCCAGGTTACCGTTCACACCTGTCTGCTTAAACTTTCCAATCCCCTAAAAAATTCAGTAACATTATCACTTCATCCACCTTGTAATTATGGACCGTTATCGTTCGGGTCCGCTATAAATTCTGTCGAGATTTGACCCACATAAAGCATTCACAGGTTAAGGGGGCGGAGTACTTAGCCGCTAAGTTTCTGGATGACTTTTGAGGGGTTATCGGGAAGATAGATTGAGGTGGCTCATAAACGTATAACTAGCAGTTCATCATCATCATCTGATGATGATGATGATGAACTGCTAGTTATACGCCTATATTAGTCCACTGCTGGACATAGGCCTCCCCCAATGAGCGCCATAGCGCCCTAGCAGTTAGCTCAAACAAAATCGTCGTAAGAGTTTAGTCTACCCTAGTCCGAGCCGTCAAGTCTAATTGGACTTGGTTGTTCCAGATTACGAATACTATATACTATAGGGTTCGTAATGAAGAAGAATTTTATTTTTCTACTGAAATCTAATGAGATATAGTAGAATAGAATAGAATTTTCTAGAACCCCGGCTCACTTCCACTATATTGCCAAAACCTGCTTGGTTAACATTGTGTCTCTTATACATTACCTAGATACTAAGACCTACAAATGTACACAACGATGCCATAAAATAAATGTGAAGTCATTGCGAAAGAATAAATAATAAGGAGGTTGTTATAGAATGAAAAAAGTCTTACTTTTTCAACTTTTTTTAAAAGTCTATTTTTATATACATACTCGTATATAGATTTTCAGCGACCGATTTTGCGGGGTGGGTGAAGGTCCACTTGCGACGCAGGAGGTTACGGGTTCGATTCCCGCCTCGGAACAATTGTGTGTACGATCTGCAGATATTTGTTCCGGGTATTCTGGTCGTTTTCTATAAATAATAACATAAATATCTATCTATGTAATCTATTGTATTATGTATATCAGTTATCTAGTACCCATAACACAAGCTCTGCTTATCATGGGGCTAGATAATGCTGTGTGAATTGTCCAGCATTACTTATTTATTTATACACAAAAGAAAATAAATAATACTGAACAATTCACACAGCATCCTCTAGCCAACTAAGCTTTCCCAAACTAAGCAGAACTTGTGTTGGGAGAGAATAAAAATACGTCTGGACTGTTAATGCCTAATCTAAACAACATAATAAAGTTTTGCGGTATCATAAGTAGCCTCAACTTTAGGGACACACCCTAGGAACTATGAAGTAATTTATAGGACACACACGCCCAGTTCTCTGCGGGGATTATTCATGGGCCATGGTATTTTGTTACGTCATTGATGTTAACATGGAATGAATAAATTGATGGTATTGGTGTAAAAGTAAAAAATAAAGCTAGATAAACCACGCAGTCTGAAAGGAAGTCGAACTTGTCTTTGCTTTTCTAAGTTGATTTAATTAATATAATAAATTCATTTATTTTTAAGATAATTATAAAAAAAACACCTAAACATCCGTACTCACAAATATCTGCAGATCGTACACAGTCCCAAGGTGAGAATCGAACCCGCAGCTTCTTGCGTCGCAGGCTTTACCCGCTGTGCCAGAGGTCAACACAGATAATTGTCCTATTCTGTGATGTAATAATACAAGCTACACTGTTTGCGATGATCGCCACTATAAGCTAGTAAAATCTATTTTGCTTATTTCATTAAAAAAACAAAATATCTAATAATTTCTACACATTGACAAAACGAGCTGTGAATTATCTGGATCTGCAATCTATTGGTTGAAAAAAGGGTATAATTTTAGATGCGCCCAAAAAAAATAGTTTTTAAAAACAAAACTGATTTGATGTACCGTGTAGCGGCAAGACTGCGAAATTACCCAGTCCAGCCGCTATTACATCAAATACCACTCCAATCATCAAAATCAATACGAATCTATTTTTAATACAATCCGAGATTCGCTTTGCATTTCATCCCATAGAATATTCATCAGGGTCTAAGTTATTTGGACCTCTAGACCACCAATTAATTCGAATGAGTGGTTCGAGCCAGTCACCTTGGATTTTGGCTGGTGGCTGGCACATTTGAGATCTGTCAAATGCAGTCTTCGAAGTAAGGAATATACATAATATTGAGTATATCCTGTCTGGAAGAGATCGCTTCTAAGCGATAAGGCCGCCCATTGTACTTATCGCATATAATGTATTTTTGTAATGATTGATTTGATTATGGTGTACAATACAGAAGTTTTGTATTGTATTGTATATCATCCCCGACTACTCAAACGTAACTCAGATTTAAGCCCATTATGTGAAAAATTTCTGACAGATTTTCATCGAAAAATTGAATAAAAAAATTTGTTTGTGGTGAAATGTAAGAAATTAAGAGGTGTACTTAATGTATTAATCATAATTAACATCCTTACGATTGAATATCTATTGTCATATATCTACAGTAGGTTGTGTGGAGTTATTACATTTTTGACCCGATGTTTTTTATGTGCAAACTTACATGTGTCTAAAAATCTATCTGTAAAAAACTAATTATATTATGAAATGTTCACTAACCCCACTTTCTATAGTAACAACCAGATAACGGGGCTGGTTCACTTCTAAAAATATGTTTATTTAAGGTTATGAAAGGTTATTTTATTAGCTATCGCTAAGAGATACTAACATTTAAAAAAGTTAAACGTTTTACCCTTTTACCCGCGTTTAAAATGATACCAAAGGTCTGGCAATAGCATTTATGGTCTTTGACGGTCCAAAAGGCTAACTAGAAACCCTCTAAATTAAGCATCGCACGTTAGTCTGAAATACATAGAGATAGAAGCCAGCTACACGTGCAAGCTCAAAGGTGGGTAAACAAGGCTGCGCGACAGCCGGCCACTCATCTACGACCCTTTGCGGAGCGATTACTCTCTCGATTAGATAGTGCTTTCATGCGGCTTTGAACGAGACTCCAGCTAGCTGATTAATCTTTTTAATTAACAGAAGCTTAGCAAACTTTTATTTAAAACTAGTGCAGCTACGTCCATCGTAAAAGAGTTAAGACTTTTTTCCGTAAACCGCAAAAACAAAGCCGCGAAGCCAGTTATAAAACTTTGCGGTCCCCTAAAGTATTCTTCCAAAGTCAAATTCCAAGAGATAATCTTATAAGCGGCCTGAACGAAAACATATTTCAAAACTTTACTTACTTTATGATATACTTAGCGTCGAGAACTCTAATAAACACGCTCAAAGAATGTTTAATTAAGGGGTGGTTAAACTTTCTCAGACATCGGTAATTTAAGGCGATAGGAGAGTTGTGCAATAAGTCAGGTCCTTAAGTCCATTCTAGATAGCCATTGTTTGTATCTAGTTTGATTAAAGCCGTTAAGACAGACAGAACAAAGGGGGCTCTCTAGGCTGAGATGAGATAGACATTGAAGCTTGAAACAACGTTAGTTATTCACACTGGCAATTAAACTAGCTTTGGTACGTTTTGAGTGGGAGGCGCGAGTGACCGGACAAGGGTTTTTGTTTGCAATGGAACGTTTACTAGCATTTGCGAAATTTCCATTAAAACCGTTGAAACCTGTTGTTCTACCAACACAAATAAGGTTTCTTGTTAACTATCACATATTCAGAAGACCTGAATGAGTTTCCGCTTCATGTGTTTTCGAAAGAATCTGACTGCCGGCACGTAAATGCACTGCCATTAATGAAGCAACAGAATGTCAGCACTGCATTCACATTGACCTGTGACAATAAATCGCTGACCCCTGGCACAGGCAAAATAATGTGCAGAATGTTCATTCACAAAAAAGATACACAGACAAAATTATGTAGTGTTTTGTTTATACACCAACTAGCTTCTGTCCGCGGCTTTGTTCGAAAGAAAAGAAAGAAAATATATTTATTGATTATATTAAAAAGTAGTCTATGTCTATATTTTTGTGTATAAAGTTTAAGCCCGATCTATTCAGTTGATTTGGATCCTTCTACGAAGTTTAAAAAAACATTTTAAAAAGATGAATTAAAAGCTGTTCTCAAGTTATAGCGTGACCAGGAGAAATAGGGGTTTATTTTTATAATATACATAGATTATTTTAACGACGTTGAATCTTTGGTTTGAATTTATCAATCCAGTATATTATTCAAACTTGGTTGTCAAAAATGTTCTCGCACTGTCGGCTCGCTCACTCTACGTCACTGAGAAAATCTGCTCCATTGTGCTAATGTCCCTGGTTCATTCGGCCAGCAGATTTACAGTCAATGCAGTTTCAATAGAACCTTACAATAATATAATCTGGGGTCGCAGGTTTCCTGCTTGGCTTTTACTTACAAAGTGAACAATTACGAATGAAAATAGAACATATTTGGCATTACTTTTATGAAAGTGCATACTTTTTCACTGAGCTATGTTATTGTCTATAGGAATTCGTTGCTAGATAGGTACTTGTTGTTTTTTTTTATTGAAAGGCCAAGAAAGCGTTCTGAAGCGAGATGAGCGTTCTGAATCGTTGACCACCTCTCATTTGGTACGGTGAAGTTATCAATATAAAGAACACACTAACACCTAGACTTCCTTTGTGCTTCCTGATATTTTCGTAGCATATACGCTTACAAAAGTTTTTTCATTCTAACGAGTCTCTATCTCAAAATGAAACAAGTCAAAGGGCAGCGGGCTTCCATTTCACTTACGTATCATAAAAACGGAAACGCTATCCCGTCATCAATAAAGAATATCTCTGCAACAAAATGTGTGAAACAGAGGAAAATGTCAGTCGTTTCAGTTTTCTACACTTTTTTTTGTATCCAGTCCTATCTTTTTTTTAGCCAGTCAAATGCAATTTTGTACAGACAGGTGCCTAGTGCCAAGAATGTGCCAATACGGCACGTCGTTTGTCACTGCAATATGCCTTTATAGAAAGCTTTGAAAGCTGTTTTATTTTTAGTTTTGAAGGTAGAGTATGGTAATTTCTTGGCAGCGAATAAGGCGCAAAGCGTGGGACCAGATGCCTCATAATCTTTTTTGCTTGTTTATTTTTGTTCATAAATACATAATAGATTAATGTGCTCTAACAATTTTAGAGGAGGCCTAACTAGAGGGGACGTTGATCGGCTGAGATGATAAAGAAGGTGGAGGTTCTATGTTCAGCTGTAGGTTACCTATTATAACAACCTTCGTTGATAATGTATTGTGGACAGGTTTTGAAAATTATTTTGGTATTTATAGAATATAACCTCGACATGGTTCTATAAAAATTGTATTACTGAGGGATTCTTATTTGTCCCGGAGACCTCAAAAAAATGGTGAAAATAAATTAAGAGAGTTAGGGCGGTTTAATGTTTTATAAAAATTGTGAAATAAATGAAAGGAAAAACATCTTTATAACCACAGCCTCAACTGGCTGTTATTTAAAGTTTTATCCTAAAAACACTTATTATTTTAAGAGAAAGTTTGTCAAAAGACTGCAAACTTTTGAATCTCAAAGTGTCTCGTTTATTCAAAGTATTATTTGATTTTATCGATAAAATTACCTTCATACTTTGTAACTCAACTGAACTGAACTGAATCCCCCCGGATCATAAGACAAGCCAAGAAATACGAACTTTATTTTACTTCTGGCAGATGGCGCTATGTTCTATTTTGTTTACCGCGGAAATTCTTAATTCCTTTCAGTTATTTGCAAAGAAATGTTTGAAAGAATAAGCTGGGAAGACGATTTAATGAGTTTTACTTTTAAATAGGTGAAAGTCTGTTATTGTTTCTTAACTCCTCGAGAATCTTGTTTTTACTTATCAAGCCTTCAATCTTACTTTATTTGGTTATTTATGTTGCTTCCTTTGTTAACTTTACATCGAAAGCTGAAAATCGATGAAACTACAATTATGGTGTCATGGCCACTACATGGAGCTTTGTTCATAACAGATAGATAGGAAACACTTTATTATACTACACGAAACAGAAAGCAATACAGAAAAAGACCTAATTGATAGATAGGCACTTACATTTGATAGATACTTACGTTACAATTGATATCTACTGAGTTAATTCCAACACACAGTTTCAAATATGGCGTAGCACACCGAATTGTCGTCCGTGATTTCAACTAAAAATTAAGGTCTTTGGCTGAAAAACAGCGCTGAATAAAATAATGTTCAGCACACGCTGAGCCAACCCCTATTTCGGCGCAGGGTCATGGAGGTAGTCTTATTTTATTCTTAATATCACTTTATTATATATTATTTGTGTCGTTTACCCCCATGATAAACTTCTTTGTTTGTGTATTATATGCCTGTATTTTGTACCTGTGTCTAAATAAATGTTTTTTCTATTCTATTCTATTCTATTCTACTTGGTTCCTCAGTATTCATAACTCATTCTTTCAAATTCTATAAGTAACGCGATGTATATATCATGCATATGTTTCTGTTCATATTTCTTTCTAGTCCAATCGCGATAAGTACCAAACTACCTTGTCCTGATGTTTGAAAAATATACTATGATAAATATGTGCGACCGCATCGTCGACGTTGCTCTACGTGTCTAGGCTTAACTTTACCACGAAGGTGGAGGAGATCGTAGAATATGTGAAGACGAAGACCAACATGGCAAGTAGTATAACAGCTTGTAAACGTACGTGAAAAGAAGTTTTTTAATCTATTTTGTTTGGCACCTTGATATTGCTTATTTTCCCACGTCATCTCAACTTTGGTTAGGTGGAAAACCAGCCCTAAAGGACAGGCCACGAAACTAACTAAAGGTTATGGATTGCAATCTCACCGCAAGCAATGCTATGTAACATTCAGATTCGAGCATAACACTCATGAGGGAAGTGAACAGAGCATTACATTAAGCATATTTTCTAGAGCTGTATATAGGGCTGTACACTGTGTACAGTGATTTTTGGTCTAGGCTAGAATAGCTAAATAATTACATTATACATTGCGTAAATTATAGAAGATACAAAATAATACAAAACGATTCAACAACTATCACCTGGCCTTCTATAATGATAATCCCTTTGTATTTCATTCTAAAAAACAACTTAATCGACTAAGCATAATACTTAAAATAGAATCTTTGTCTGAATCTTTTGTACTGTTACATTACAGGCGAATGCTCGCGCCTACATCTCACACAGTTTCGTACGTCAAACAATGCAAAACAATGTAGACTATTTCCCGGTATTGCTTGGTTGAATTTATTGGATTTTCTTGATAGCCCGGACATATTGCTTCACATAAGTTCTGCGGTACCTACACATCCATCCACATTATTGACATCGAAGGACCACTTATGGGTTGTTGAAATGGACAAGTTTCCCTTCGAGTTGATGGTTCTTTATCACGAGACTAGGGTTTCCTTTTTGCGTTACTGGTCTCTCTTACTTTTTCGGAAAATACAAAATGATCATGGCTCCTTAATGTTTTTGTAATATATTTAGGTTAAGGCGTCTCTTTATTATTTTCCCAGGTAAAATGGGACGTGGACATCGTATATTTTTACAAGCTTTTATTTAACTTGCCCAGTTAGTTTGGGTCAAATCTTGCAACTGAATTTTAGACCAGTTGTCCCTAACCGATTGAACTGATTTTCGGGATATTTATGTAAGTTCGGTGCAATGTTTTGGTACCATAGAGCTGGTATGATTATGGAGACAGGTGATCAAGGAACTTTTAAGTGAGAGGACTTAACCCCGTCGATTTTTTTTTCAATATTACAAAAAAAGCGCTTTTTAGATCGCTGGATATATTTACTAACACTGCTATTTAAAATGACTTAAATAAATAAATAAATAATACTGGACAATTCACACAGCATTATCTAGCCCCATGGTAAGCAGAGCTTGTTTTATGGGTACTAGATAACTGATATACATAATACAATACATTACATAGATAGATATTTTTTATTATACATAGAAAACGACCAGAACACCCGGAACAAATATCTGCAGATCGTACACACAATTGTTCCGAGGCGGGAATCGAACCCGCAACCTCCTGCGTCGCAGGCGGACCTTCGCCCACCGCGCCACATCGGTCGTCGACTTTATTCAATGCAGTTCAATTGTAACAAAATAATGTATTTTTTGATTATGTAAAAACAATATTCTTTTATTCAACAGCTACGAAAAATCCTTCCATTCATATGTATATTATTTATAAGACAATAATAAATGGATATTTCCAAAACATTGTGACCTCGGCATAGTTTGACCGGACTAAAGTTCCGGCGCAAAACGCTAGTATATTTTATTCATTAAGATCGGAGGCCCTATCAGGCTCAAACTACCGTACGTTACGGTTCCAGACAAAAGCAATGATGTCATTCGACATTATATAAACCGTTTCTTACGTGCGTGCCTAGGCCACTTTCTAAATACGTAGACGAACGAAAACCTATCTCTAAAACATCACTATATATGTACTTATGAGATAACTATCAGCATCATTATCAAATCAGCCCATTAACACTTTGACTGCGAACTTTTTTCGACGACTGCGATCTTTTTTTTAACCTAAGCCATTCGTGCTGCCACTCTACACAGCGGTTGTGTTGCGCCGCTCATGCGTTTCGTTCGAAAAACATTACAGCTGTGCTGATTCACACACATCTGTATTTTCTCAGCCGCTGCGCTAGTGTGGATATACGCATATTAGTCAGTTGTAGAAAACACATACGGTGTGATTTCAACACTCGAAGCGTTAACGACCTGTACTGAACATAGACCTTCCTTCTAAATTTGACACAAATACTTGTCATCATTTATTATTGAAAATCATCAGTATGATTAATTAAACAATAAACATATATATATAGAGAATCGTCTAAAACTTTGGGCTTTATTGCCTCTTTTTGAATAGGATTGGAATTCGATTTTGCATTGCGACATATATGAAAATACGAACATTTTATTCTAAAAACGATCTGTTATTTGATCTTCTGATAAGGCTACAGTTCGAAGAATTCTTCAGGTAAAAGTATCACAAAACTAGTATAAATAAAGCTACATTCGCTGCTTGCCAATGTATCGTATAATATGAAGTTTCAAGTACCTACGTTTACGTATCATTGAAACCGTCTTTGGTTTCGTTCATGCAATATTATGATATTTCGAAACATAAACTAAAGGTCATTAAGGTTATCATATTAGAGCAATCATTATTGGGTTATGTGAACTAATATATGATGATGAACTGCTTCACTGCTGGATATAGCCTACCAACATAAATAGCGGTCCTGAGCCTCGTTAAGTGAGTTGGTAATTGTGACATTTGTGTGAAATAAGCTTCAAATAATCTCAAAAATACAAACTTTAAAAAACATTAATACGGTAGTAAATAAATTCTGCCATATGTATTAATACATTTAAACATCGTCGCCGATCAAAACACCCATCCTGCAAATTAAAACCACATCAGCAAATGGTTTACTAATGTAGTTTTAATCCGGTTAGCTGAAGGTTCTGCAAACCCATTCCAGGTATTGCATCGCTTGCGAGTTTTCCATTCAAAGCAAAGGGAATAAAAACCAGGGCCGAGAACATCAATAATGCTGTTGACTCGAGCAAATTGGAGTAAGTCTGAATGACTTATTGTCTACGGCTTTCGGCTTCCGTTTTATTCAATGTTTGCAAACGTGGTAATAAGCCCTGGTGATATCGCTGGGTTGATTGAACTGAATTGGGTGGTTTTTTACATAGTAATTTGAACATCTGGTGATAAATCTTTATGAAGTTTTTTGTTGTGACAGTGTTGTGTCTTCGAAACATCCTTACGTCCTCTGTTGAGCATGCCTTCCCTTTTTAGGGAAAGCATGCTCTGTCAGAAAGCAAATGTATTGATGGCGAACCCATCGGGCTGTCATTAAAACATACTTTTCTGTAAGCCTATCTTACATAGGGGTGGTGAATAAGTCAGGGACCACATTCAGAGATTTCTGGCCGCATTTGTTAGTAAATCGTAAACAGACGAAATAATACAAAATATAATAAAGTTGAACTAAAAAACATTAAACGAAAAGTTTATCTGCTGCCCCAAAATGTTCGGAGAATCCTAATTTAAGGGGCCTCCGGAGAGACGAATTCTTCATACAAACGTTATACCAAAATTATTTCTAATTCAAGCATATTTCCACTATAATATTGCATTATTTGTATTAAAATAGTATTTATCTAGGTTCCCAAATCGTTTTTTTTTTTCAAAATACTTACCTAAAATGAAATGAAAGCCAATCTCATTTTGCACATTTTTATGCGAAAATGGACAAGTTTTCTTGCTATTTGTTTCGTATTATAAACATCAATATCTTACGTGTTATTTATTAAGGAACATAGCTTATATTGTCTAGTTACAGAATAACAATACTTTGTGAAGAATACGAAAAGTTTTCAGTAATAATTTTTAGTATTACGGAACAAACCAAATTTTGAACGGCTAATATTGCTATCGCGCACTCATGTGGCGCGGCGCAAGGGTTAAACAGAGACAGCGATATTCGGAGCGATTTTTGCAAGCGAGGGTCGCGGACCCTTAAGGCCCTAATTGAGAGTCCATGAAGAGCTGTGCTGAACCTAAAAAAATAAAGCTCTGGCAATTTTAACGGCTAATTTGGAACTTTCATAGAAGATATTACACACCAGAAATAACTATGGTCCGTATTATAAAAAGACATGTGGAATGTAGGAAATTAAATAATATCCTAAAACAATTCGACTAGGACGGCGGGACTTTCGGCCGAAATAGATTTTTCTGCGATATTATTTTATTTCTTAGAGATTACCCAAGTGATATACAATATAGTAACAAAACTTTATCTATAATGTATTCCGACCTAAAAGAAAGGTAACATTTTATGCAAAAAAGGGGTTTAAAGCTGGTTTTTCAGAATGTCTTCTATGGACGCCAGTCTTGATATAACTTTTTAATTGTTTTGTTGTGTAATGACAAAAATTGAGGTAAATTGTATATTAAATATATACAATTTACCTAAACTTCATCTGGTTTCATCCGTAAGCTAGCAGATACAATACATCCCTCTGAATAGAGCCGATCGCTCATTATCTCTGCATTCCAGCCTTACGGGCACAAATAACGAATCGCGCCAATGAGGCGAGGGCTCAAAGAGGTTCCGTACAGCCTCTGTTGGTTTAGTTTACCAAGGAATTTCGGGTTATATCCTCGAAGCTAAATTGAGCCCTCATCTTTTCTAGGTTTGCTATAGCAAACCTAGAAAAGATGAGGGCTCAATAGGTATTTTTAATTTTTTAGAAAACGCCTAACTATAGTTAGGCGTTTTCTAAAAAATTAAAAATACCCTATTTACTTTTGATTAGAACTCATAACACCATCATCATAGACCGTGGTTTACGCAGGGTCTTTCCCATTATAAATTGTCAGCCATACAGACCTAGACTTTCCGTATGGTGAAGATTTTTTATTTTGAATGTTTAACTAATTACATATTGCCCGAGGTTGCCCGAGTTACGGCGAACCTTGACGCGTTTTGCATCATCCTACGTAACACTGCGAAAATGTGGCGCTCCCCTTCACGATAAAGTCAAATCTGCCCAAGTAGAACGCAGTGTCAAACTCTAAATTTCAAATTCAAAAAAGTAGGCGTTTCCTTTTCGTGCTAGTGTCAATATTGCCCACGTCGGACGCTGTGTTCGGCTTGTCATGATGTCAAATCTGTCATTACACATGCCAAGGAAAAAAACAAAGATCACTACGTCTTAATGTCCATCCACGATGACATAAAAGGTTTTTTTTTAGCAGAGTCATCAAGACTTCTCCTTGATGACTCTGCTAAAATGCAAAGCTGCCAAATTAACGGTTCTCTTAGCTATATCAAACATCTCCAAAAAGAAACGAGTAGAACACCAGTTCAACGTGCATGTAAACGATAGATTTTTTTGTTTGGAAGTAGTTTTAAATCTGAAACGCTTCGATAGCGATCAAATTACACTTGACAAGCCTTTAAATTGAAATACTTCGTGTCATGAATGTAGTAACGAGTTCTGCCAGTCAACGGTGCGGAATTGCAGAACCTTTCACATGAATGTTTTTGTTATAACTACCCGCAGATACCATTTTTTTTGTTAAAACTACATCCTCTTTTTCCCGGTATTCGTTGATACACTAACATTTCCGATGAAAGTTAAATAAACGACGATGAAACCGGGAAAGGGACTTCGTTGGAAAAATACTAAGCGTAGGAATGCACTAGCAGCGAGCCGCCGCGGTTGAAATGCCTTGTTTGAAATTTTATAGCGGTTAGGTGCAAGCGGATGCATTTTAACGACTTCTGTGGCGCAGCGGGCAAAGATCCGCTTGGCACCCGCAACCTTCTGCGAGATAACGGGTTCAATTCCCACCTCGGAACAAATATTTGTACGTTCTGCAGATATTTATAAGATATTTCCAAGTGGTCTGGGTATTTTCTATGTATAATAAAAACTATTTACCTATGTAGTGTAAAGTATTATGTATATCAGTTATGTAGTACAGCTAGATGATGCTTTATGGATTTTCTAATATTATTATATTATATTATATTGACCACTGGAAAACCGGCAAGCCGAGCGATTAGACTGCGGTTAACCGCTAGTGCGAAGGAGCGCTAAGGCTGCCTAACAAATGATAAGGATGGCAGCGGAGCGGAGATTTATGCAATATTAACCAATGAAGTTTCATAAAATCGTCACCGCATCAATCAGTTAACCAATGGAAATGGTTACCGTAGTAGGTACTCAATCGCAGCTCAGTTTTAAGCACGACTCAAGAGACGAATTTTTGACAGGTTTTTATTGATGACTCAAAATGGTGATCCGAGTTGAGTTTAAATATTTGCGGATTATGTCCGCTGGTAGCTCCGGTCTGTTACCTCGATTCGCATCAATGGACAGACAACTTTAAACAAGAATATGAATAAACGACTAGATCGGTTTTTAGAAATATTCGGTTGCAACGAGATTGCATTACATCATTGTCAATAACCCATTTATTATTATTATGTTAAATTGAAAAATTATTGATATTTTCAGTGAATTTTTAACCGATACGCTTTTAAATTATTTTAACTATTCAGATTATCAAGAAGATAAAAAAGCTTGGAACGAGTTTTGCTCCAACTCAAAATCTACCAACTTAACGATAAGCAAATCAAATGTACTAGACACATAAGTTATGAACATACTAGTGGTTTCTTCTCACTTCTTCCACTGGTGGACAAAAAATTTAAGTGAACTTTAAAATAATTTTATTGATAATAATGAATAGTATAAAATATGACCTGTCTAAGTGCTTATTTGTAAGCTTAAAGAAATAAAAACTTTTAATTTCATTATCATAAATGAACTAAGTCTAAGTACCTGAGATTGTTAGCAGTTGAAACAAATTGTATGAATACCTACCACTAAAAGCCAAAGCACTAATACACAGTTAAGTAGTCACATTATGATATGATATTAATATGTATATTATATTATATTATACGATATTATTATTTAAGATATTATATAGGTAGGTGCATACAATACAATACAAACATTCTTTATTGTACACCATAATCAAATTAATCATTACAAAAATACATTAAATGCGACAGGTGCAATGGGCGGCCTTATCGCTTAGAAGCGATCTCTTCCAGGCAACCTTTGGATGGAATGACAGGTTGTCTAAATAAGAATACTAAAAAACAAATACTATGCATATGCCAATGCCAAAGTTTAAATATTATTTACCAAAGCGCATCAACACGGAAAACAATTTTTCTACAACCATCTGGATAATCGAGGTCAACCAGCTTTGCAAAACACCTGAAACAAAAGAAAATCGCTTTTTATCCGAAACAAAAACAAAAGTGTCAGCCTCCATTCACTGCGAAACAATGAATAGTAGTACAAAGGAAACGTTTCAGGGCAGTTATCTCTAAAAGCTTGTCAAATTCTCTTAAAATATCCATTGTAAAGTTAGTATTACACGGTAAATTGAGCTCTATGAGTTCGAGATTAAAAGCATATTTAAGGCAATCACTATTAAATAGTTTTCTAAGACTCGAGACCATGAAACGGCATCCGTAATAATGAGACCTCTCACGTAATATGATAGAATTGCTTGAGCTTAGAATATCACACCGTACTTACCTAATCACTTTTGTACAATTTTGTAAGGTACGTGATAAAATAAAACCAAGTCTCATTTTCCAAGAGCAAAAATAAGTGCTTACAGTTATTTCTTCAAAAGTCTAGCTTTGTTAGGGTTCCGTAACCAAAGGGTTTACAGGACCCTATTACTAAGCCTGCGCTGTGTTTCCGTCTGTCAGCGGTCTCATGACCCGTAAAAGGACTGTTGAAATTTCCACCTTATTTATTTTTCTTATCGCTTAAACAAAAAAAAATATTAGTATTTGGTTATTTTTGCCGCGTTTACATTTGACAAGGCTGTATTTCGAACCATAATATAGATAGATGCTTGAAAGTTTGACTGAGTATGTATTACTATTGCCACTATAGCAACAAATGATAAGAATAAAATACATTTTATAATTAAGAGGACATTCGTCCATACCTCGTTGAGGACCGATCACCGAGGTTAGGTTAGTTGTTAGTATATAGTATATAGTATAGTATAGTTTATTTGATGTATGTTAGATTAAGGTATAAATTTTTATATGTGCCGTAGTTTTTAAGTATTTTCCATCCTGTACTAGACAAATTTTGCCTGAAATAAATGAATAATTATTATTATTATTAACAACATCGGGTGTGGTCAGTACTTGAATGGGTGACCGCGTTATGTTGGGTTTTTGGCTCAGTTTT
This sequence comes from Eupithecia dodoneata, assembly GCA_947044415.1. NCBI lineage: Eukaryota > Metazoa > Arthropoda > Insecta > Lepidoptera > Geometridae > Eupithecia > Eupithecia dodoneata. Next base: position 9,487,117 of record OX345665.1, read on the forward strand.
ATGGGTTTCTTATGCGGAACTCTCTGTTTGCGGGGCGACTGGCACTTGACCATATTTGTATAACTTTTTTTCGGAGCCAACATTCTCATTTCATTATTATTTTATCAGTTGGTTGATATTCTTTGAGGTTTTCTCAACAATTTTGGTAATTAGGAGCGCGAACTCGGGTGCATTGAAGCTTTGTCTAGATTTTCTCCGAGACTTGGTTTTACGTTCGTAATTAGTTTTTGACAACAGTTGGAAATTTAATATTTATGCTTTCAGCATTTTAGTTTACTTACAGGTTTTCTTTATAAATATATTTTAATGGTTTTTAGTAAAATTGGAGAATTTGTTTATTTCAAATCATCCCAGTTTTTTAAATCAGCCTAGGAGTTGAACAAATAAATAATGCTGGACAATTCACACAACATCATCTAGCGCCCTACTAAGCAGAGTTTATCTTATGGGGCTAGATAACTGATATACCTACTTAGGTAATTCATTACTCTGATAGATATTTTTAACAAGCATTAAAAAAACACTCGGAACAAATAACTGCAGACCGTATAAACATTTGTCTCGGGCGGGAATCGAACCCGCAACCTCCGTCGTCGCAGGCAGACTTTCGCTCGCTGAGCCAAAGAGGTCATATAACATTTAACACATCATACATTATTTAACAGTGTTTCTGAAACACTTTTTCGTAGGAATTTCAGATACTTAATTAAAATAAAAATGAAAAATGTTTTTATTTCTTTAGGCTTACAAATAAGCACTTAGACTAAGAATACTTCAATCTAGCAATTCAATCGCATCCCACAATCTCTCTGCCCTACCACGCATGTCCTACTAGGTACTACTGCCTACTGATTGCAGTGTGTTTGAATTGTCTCAATGCATGTTCTATTACGGCAAGCCGCAACGATCTGGTTAGTTAGGTTATGTGCTACATATTGACGTTATGTCGTGATGATTTGCAATTCTATGAAGGTAATGTCGGTCACTTCTAGCAGTGACGGCGGGCGAAGGTCTGTCTGTGACAAAGGAGGTTGCGGGTTCGATTTCCACTTCGGGACCAATGAGGGTACGATCTGTAGATATTTATTCAGGTTGGTCCTTTGTTCTGTTCGTTTTCTATGTACAATAAAAACGATCAATCTATATAATGTATTGTATTATGTATAAAGTAAAAATCGCCAGTGTGATAAAACTCTTGGAACAGACTGGCCGCGTAAATGGATTGTATTAGCAAACTCCACTCGGCCAACTTTATACCGTCGTTTATAAACTCAACTTTAACCCTGTTGGTTTAACACTTTGACTGCGATTTCTTTTCGACGACTGCGATCTTTTTCTTAACCTAAAAAATTCGTGCTGCCGCTCTACACAGCGGCTGTGTTGCGCCGCACATGAGTTTCGTTCGAAAAATATTACGGCTGTGCTGAGTCACAAAGATCTGTATTTTCTCAGCCGCTGCGCTAGTGTGGATTTACGCATATTAGTCACTTGTAGAAAACACACAGCGTGTGATTTCAGCACTCAAAGTGTAGCGAAGTGAGGATGTCCTCAAATTATCATTTTGCGTAAAAATGTATCCTAAAATATGTAACGAAACTCGTTATAACAACTCTCGACCCCGCCTAAACTAACCAACCATTACATTTAGTGAAAAATATCCCACATTTCCCTAATACCACGATGCACTTAGCACGCCCTAGGCACTTGTAGCAAACGAGTTATTTTATTACCTCCATAAGGAAGGTACAAGATATGAGCCCTTTATTCATATTTTATTTTATTAATGCTAAGAGGCTAGAATGTAATCTGTGGTGACTCATTTTCGCGCAATTTTGTTTTGCGGCCTGCGTTAATTTGAGAAAAGAGAGGTAATTGCCCAACAGTAGGACTGTAGGTAAATCATAATATGTATCGCGTTTGCATTTCCGTTGCTCTAAGGCGAGCCTTGATTTGTTTAACGCATTCACTGCCCAGACACTGCGTAACGACGCGAAGGGGCGCGCACCGCAGCTGTCCGAGCAGGAATCCACCCATATGAATCTTAGGCATGAAAGTGTTAATTCAATGTCTATAACACAAGTTTTTGATGACACGTCCAAGATAATGATTTCTGAGGAAAATGTAAAAAACAGTAATATTGTATATTCAAAATAAATATAATAAAATGAAAAAAAGTGTTAGGTATATTGAATCTAGCTGCACCGCAATAAAGTTTATTTCATATATCAAATTCTTCAACTGTCTCGCCAACTCGCAAGTCTCATCAATCGCCTTCAACACTATTTCAATCTAACTTCGGCAACCACCAGATTGCAACTTTAATACCGCTCGAGCTGACAAGATATAAAGAGATAACATACCGAAAAATCTGTTTACGTTGTGGATATAAAACCCATGCGCAAACAGAATGGGACGGAACCATGTCAAAATCCTACTAATATTATAAACGCGAAAGTTTGTAAGTATGGATGGATGTATGTTTGTTACTCTTTCACGTAAAAACTACTGAATGGATTTTAATGAAACTTTACAATAATATAGCTTATACATCAGAATAACACATTGGCTACAATTTGTAAAGATATGTATATTATCCAAAATATCTATCACCACGCGGTTGAAACCACGGGGCGCAGCTAGTCTATTATAAACATAATGAAAACATAATTATCTTCATTGAATTTGTTAAATTATTTAAATTACTATAAAATATATCTAAGGGTCGAATATAAATTTTTGCACTGGCCTAATAGTGTAGTCACTAATTGTAATGCAACTATGCGTTGCCCTTTGACGTTCATCAATCTACCTCCATATGTGTATAGGTAATTAGGCAGTGTAAATGGTAAATACATGGGTATTGCATTTAGTTGAACCATCAGGTTGTATGGAATTATTAACGTTGAATGATTTCATACAAAGCTAGTTTACAGAACAGTGACGTTAATGTCTTTTGGCTTATTAATGCGTCCCTTTTCGTAATATCACAAAAAAAACCGTAAAATTTTTTGTTCAATTTCAGACAAAAAATTATCTATATCAGGAGCCAAAAAAATGGAAAAAAGGAATGCCATAGGTTTTATTGGAATGCCTATATAACATTCCATTTTTGATTAGTACAGAAAATTATTTGAAGAACAGAAAAGCTGGCTTACAAAATGCCCTGTCTTGTTTTCTTTTATGTAACATAGCTTCTACCCGCAGTTTTGCACGCGCTTTTCAATAGTAGCATATACATACGTCGGCAGGATACCGTTAACCTCCATGCCAAATTTAATTAAAATACGTTCAGCCGTTAAGGCGTAAATAACTAGCGACCAGACAGAATTACTTTCGCCACAGATAATATAATACATACTGCTTTCGCTTTTATAATATTAGTATGGACACAGTAAGAATTCAATGAAAATCGAAAAACAACACTCAACATTGAAACTACTATCTCCGGAGATTGAGTTCAAATTGATTCATCGAAAACTTTCAAGAATACTTATGACGTAAAGTTTAATACTCAAAAGTGGTACTTGATACTTCTTCCATTAACGTCGACTTTAACTTTGCTATCTGGGTCTTACCCCCATATCTTTAGTCATTACCTCGACTTCGATTCAAACTCTACTCAACCTCCAAATGCGTTTCGGTATGCTTGATCGTAAAAAAATCCTTCACTCGAAACAGCCTTCGAGAATTTTTTAATACGAGTGGAATAACGAACTGTCATCTCAAGGTACCTCGCTACCTACCTTGAATGCTCCTCGAAATAGTTTGTTTTTATTTACAATGGATTTTGGAGACTATCTCAATGACATTTACGACGATGAAACCTACAATTACCCATCGCGAAGGTATATAAGAGAGGTTGATATATAACCAAATTAACGACTAAGCATACCAAACTCGAGCATGTTTTGGAGGAATGCTCGAAACGCCCTTGAACAAGTTTGAGTGGAGAATTATTTGAGGTACTGACTAAAGATATGGGGGTTAGCCTGTCGGAGACTTGCTGAGTAGCTTTCGTTGCTTATTTACCTACTCCGTAGATTAAATTCCTATCCCATTTAATAACGACTTTGTTCAAAATTGTAGCCTTCTTGTACCTTACCTTTGAAGGAATTGAATTTGATTCTAGCATAATTTTCTGTCAATGTAACAAAGCTAGCCTCTAGCTTTTACTGTAATGATTAATTAAATTAACTGAGTGGTGAATGTACAATCGCGTTCATCGTTAGGTTGCCCCCTGTTAAATAATATAAATACATAAATATATTAAAGCTGGAAGCTTAATAATACAAACTATGATGTAATTACAAGACTTGTAAATTGCCACTTTCAGCTTACGATAAATTTCATTGTACATATTTTTTTTTTTTTTTTTTTATTTAACGTTGCGCGATACTAAAAATGTTTTAGTTACAACCGAGAAAGTCAAAGTGTTTCGCTTATACTGCAATACTGTAAAATTCATGATAAATAAATAAAATACTTAACAAACCATTGCGTTTCTAAAATGTTCATAAAATAAACCCTAAGTTTACGATGTCCTAAAAAATAATATACCAGCCAATGTTAGTAACCGCAAGAGGTGTATAAGTCACAAGTCTTATCAACTGCGATTCAACTTTCTCATTTCGTTGGCAAGTATCAGAGGAGCTTAAGATAGCGATCTTTTTCCAGACGTGGTTAACAAAAAAGTTTCCTATTTCAGTAGATACTCTTAGTTACAGGGGCGGACTAAGGGCTACTTACCTAAACGTTGTAATCTCAACTTACTACATAGGTCAACAGTATAGTAAGGTACCTACTTTCTCAGAGGTTTTAAGCGGGCGCTTTGGTAACCATTATATTGAAACCGAACGCAACGACGACGCGACATTTGTTTATGTGTTGTTATGTCGGTGTGTGGTACAATAAAAAGTTTTAAAGTGATCAATATAAACAATCCGCCTTGTCAAAGTAAATGACCGACAGCATATTTATATATTCGTGGTTTATAACAAACCATGGTGACAGCAGAGACGCGCTAAGGCCGATGTAAGTTATGACTAAACATCGTACGGCCCTCGACTTGGACTGTTGCTGGTATGGGACGCGCGAGCGCGTTATACCCAGGTACACTACACCAGAAGGCGGAAGCGGGGGTTTTTCTACCGGGATCAGGTTTAAAACGTGCAGGGTGTTAACCGAATCTGCTGGGGAAATACGCTAAAACCACCAATCCTATATAGACATTTGAAAGCCATTTGAATGGCTTTCAAATGTCGCAATTTGCAATTGTATAGCGAAGGCCACAAGGCCATTAAAATGGTTTGAAATGTCAATGGATGGGTGGTTCTAGCGTAATTGCACAGTAGGACTAGTGTACGTAAGCTCCGAGTTAGAGGCGTCGATTACATCCACAAGGGCACCGAGAACGTGTCTCGGGCGAAGGAAGAACAAACATTACAGAAACAAGGCCCAGTTTATGAGAGGGGCAGAGCCAAGTCCGCCCCTGACCGCTGACGAGGGAGCGTTGTTTTCGCGAGGTAATTGGCGGGCCGCCGCGAGCTCTGAAGGGTTCCCGAAAGTCGCTTGACACAGATTCCGCAATGTTGGCCCTATTTATGTTTCGGGCAAGTACTCCGGGGATTCAGGTGTTTTACTGCTTTATGATGTTAGCGAGTTTTAAATGTATTGCTAAGGATATCTATCGATGGGAGTGAAATTTTGAAGTCTGTACAAAGTAGAAAACTAATGTTTTCAATCAGTGCTTTCTGAAGCCCAGGTTGATGGCTTTCACGCCATCATCCGTAAGAAAACAGCCTCGCTGCTGCGCAGAACATGGAGCAGTACCAACTCCATCCTGCAAGTTGTGGGCAGCAAGTTTGCCTCGCCCATCATGCAGACATTCAACAGAGTCCTCACTCACTAGACTCCATGGGTTGGGTGGGAGTCTGTTGAATGACTGCTGCAAATCTAATTTTAATTTAAGGTCCTGTGTTTTATTTTTGTAATTTGTATGTATGTGGACAACCTGTCTGAAGAAAGAAACTTTTTATTTTATTTTATTTATTTTATTTTTCTACTCGTCGTGATATACAAAGCTGAGACGAGGACACTCACGGTAGGGCTGGTCCACTAGTTTGATGTCGTTCAGCGAACTCATGTAATGCTGAGCTGTGGACAGATTTCTCTGAGCCTTTTTAGTAAAGCAAATTGGATTTTTAATAATTTTTCTGACTTGCATAATGTGCCTTCATTTAAAAATAACCAATTGCGATTATTTTGTTTGCAAACCAGGAAATATTATTTTCCAGGAAATTCAAAACTAAAGAGGGGGGTCCACAAGGCCAAAACATGGTCGGTAAAGAATGTATCAACCTTATTAGGGGAGGCCTATGTCCGGCAGTGAACTATTATAGGTGATGATTAAACTCAAATCGTTTATCTTATCTACCCATTGCATTATTCCCATTGCATTATTCCCATTGCATTATTCCCATTGCATTATTCCCATTGCATTATTCCCATTGCATTATTCCCATTGCATTATTCCCATTGCATTATTCCCATTGCATTATTCCCATTGCATTATTCCCATTGCATTATTCCCATTGCATTATTCCCATTGCATTATTCCCATTGCAAATATTTAAAAGCGACATTAAATTATTTTGACGAGTCAAATGTACTGCTTTATTCACGGGTTTGGTAAACCTCGTATAATAAAACCACAAAACCACCAGCTAAACGGTACTTAAATGAATTAAATATTCATTGATGGCAACGGTCGTAATTAAATATAATGATTTATAACTTATACTCGAGCCATTCTCAATGTTGTATATAAACAACTTTCAACACAAAGGTCAAAGATTCAGACGTAGGCCTCCCCTGATCTACTCGTAATGTACTAAACATAGTACATACATCATCATCAGCCTATATCGGTCCACTGCTGGACATAGGCCTCCCCCAATGAGAGCCATAGCGCCCTGTCTTCAGCTTGCCGCATCCAGCATCTACCTGCAGTCTTTCGCAAGTCGTCATCCCACCTGGTCGAAGGGCGTCTTACACTACGTTTACCGAGTCGTGGTCTCCATTCAAGAACACGTTTGCCCCAGCGGCTGCCGGTTCTTCGCGAAATATGGCCGGCCCACTGCCACTTCAGCTTGCTAATTCTTTGAGCTATGTCGATAACTTTGGTTCTCTGTCGGATTTATTCGTTACGAATCCTATCCTTCAGAGACACTCCGAGCATAGCTCTTTCCATAGCTCGCATACATAGGTATGCGAGCTAGAGAGAGATAGATACTTTATGCTGAGACAGGACCAATTGGTTCGCTTTTTAGAGTCGCTTGTTCTTTATAGTTAAAAGTTAATTTTTTTATTTTATTACTTATTATTTTATAAGAACTATGTAGTAACAAGTTGTACCTACAGTGAATCAATAAATATATTTTCTTTCTTTCTTCTTTTAGGTATAATAAACTTTTAACCCATATTATATTTTTTTATAAAATATACTCGTAATAAACAAAATGTTTGTTTGTCTGTGGTAATAAGAAGGTAGGTTATTTCTAGTAGGAAGTAAAATATTGATGGAATTTTAATATTGTTACAGGTCCCACCAATTTTACAAATGAGCTACAGTCACCTTTACGGTAAGTTAAAACTAACAACGATAATTCAAATATCTGATGAAAAATTTCATCATATATTTGAATTATCTCTATAAACGAGTTGAGAGAATTGATATTTAAGAAAAGCCAACTTCAAGGACCTATCTAGTTTTAGATATCCGGTGCTTTAAAACAATATTGCAATATAAAACTAATAGCTGCATCCCGCGGTTTCACCTGCGTGGTGATAGATACTTTGGATAATATACTATATATCTTTATGAATTGTAGCCTATGTGTTATTCTGATATGTAAGCTATATTATTGTGAAGTTTCATTAAAATCCATTTACGTGAAAGAGTAACAAATATCCATCCATCCATCCATACTTACAAACTTTGACGTTTGTAATATTAGTAGGATAATCGACTACGAGAAGAGCTTTTCATATTTTCCCATTCCTTTAAAACATTTTAAAGGTAAAAAACTTATAAAACTTGCAATTTTCATTACATTCCCTCAGAAGCAACAAAACAATCCAACACAAAGAAAACAACGCTCGTTTATGCTCAGCAGTCCTTAGCAGAGTCCTTAGTATGAGTTTAGCAGTTTACGAAAACTATTTTCGTATCTTTCGTATACATTTACCGCCTTACCACTTTCCGGATAGAGAGGAACTACTTCTCGTAGTATGACAGCGATACAAAAGTTTCATACAAATTCTTCTTCTTATTTGTTTCGTGGCTTTTGAAACTAATTTGGTTGTACTTTTCAAATGATTTTGAGTGAATCGTTCTATTTTACCGTAGTTTAACAACATTGACGGGTCAGCGATTATAAACGATTACTTTTTCCATTAAGGTATTGCAAACCTATACTAGTTCCTCAAGTTTAAACGCGGACTTCCCTTGGGCTTCCTTTATCTTTGCATTGAAGACCACTTTTTATAATTTAACTATCTGCTAAGGAGATTTATTGTTCCTCTATTTCTTCAGTCTTATCTTTCTCTGGAGAAAAATGTCTTAATTTACGTGAGAGAGCGCTAAGTTTTTCTTTGTTTGAGAAGACGAAAGATTATTATTTAGCAAAAAAAAGTTTGGAATACGACCGTCTTGATGATTAATGAATTTATCAAACTCGGTAAATGGAATGAGACAAGCGGCCATGGAAAAATCATTTTTAATTGACTTTGAAATACGGAGGAATCTATATTATCTATGTTATAATAATAATTTACGATTGGCTTGTTTATGGCAGACGTCCGCTCTGTCTCCCCTATAGCCCGATTACCCAGTCCATCCATCCATCACAATAGCCTGGTTTTATTTCTTTCATTTTTCTTTGCAATAGTCTCTAGACCTGGTGGATACCATCTTTGGATGTATCATATTGCACACCCGAGGATGATACCCGCTATGTGTAGCCATCGCCTTTAGATTTACTTCTCAAAGAGCCTCCGTGCTGTTGGCTTCGGCCCCATGCAAGCCTGTCACTTTATGGCCCTAGATCATGGTAAATGAGAGACATAATAATAGAATCATTTATTTCAGACCAAAGAAAAGTAATAGATCTTATTTAACTTATTCTACGGTCCATAGTAATACATACCTTAAAACTAGCATACATAAAATACAAAGAAGTTATATATGTGTGTTTTTTTAAGTATGTCCGTCAATTTGTCCGTCATTATTAACCGATTTAGATGATTCTTTGGCAGTTGTATACAGAATGATACCGAGGTGGTTCAAAATGTTATTCCAGAGAGATTTGTATGTACCCCGCAAAACTTAAAAATCTGTTTAAAAGTCTTTCAGGTCGGTTTTTAGTTTTTTTTAAAACAATCAATATTTTCCTTTTGACTTCATAATCATATCACGTCATCTCACTATTTTTTTTTTTTTCCTCAGTATTGTATTGTATCCAATACAATTCATTAATTATACCGCCAAGTTACATGCAGTGTTGTTGTTACTTCTAATAACGATCTGTTTGATATCCAGATAACAATGCTTGCGAAAAAACAAAGAATTTACATAATATGGATCGATATTTTAAAATGAATTCAATAAAAACATTCACAAACACAGAGCGAGTACGGTTCTAAGCAAACAAGTCCATGTTTTCTCTGAAGCCTTGAGACTTAAAATATATTTCTTGCAAGAACATTATTTTCTCAACGTTACTCTATATTACATAAATATAAACTCACATGAAGGTCTCCACTTCGGTGTAAACAATTATTGTAAAACTGTTACAGAAATAAATTTTATTTATTACTAGCTGGGCCCCCGGCTTCGCCTGCGTGGAAATTTCTGCGCAATTTGACCATATTTTCACCTAAAGAGCTTATTTTGCTCAATGGTTATCCCACCAAAACATAAATGTAAAAAAGGAGAGCCAAGTTCAATACAAAAATTATGATTGGCTGTGGGCTTCCCCGCAAAAAGAATGGAGATCTAAATGAGTGCCAAATCAAATCTATGTAGGTTAGATTTGACTTGGCCAGTTTTTATCAGAATTAAAATGTTGAATAACTTTATAAAATGACTGATGTAATGAAAACTGGCCAAGTTAAATCTAACCTACATAGATTTGACTCTCTCCTTTTTTACATTTTGTTTTATAAAAAAAAAATGATAATTCTATATAAAGTGGGATTATAATATTCTGTTGTTTCAGATATTATTCATTACATTCTGAAAGTTGAGAACTAGAATAAAACTTCCTTTCCATTGTTCCTAGACCCTGCTAACTTTCACCTAGGTCTTGTGTCGTTGCATGTCAAATACACCGCGATTAACATAGAAAGCGGGAAAGTTTGAGAAGCTCGTTTCATGCAGGCTTGGGTCTAGTATAAACTATGGTTAATAAACTAAACTATCTTTATAAAAAAAACTGCCGGAGTAAAAAAGCATTTAATATTATTAACGGTCCTACTTAGTGGTATAACCATTCCATTATAGAACTTATATACTTCACAAAGTACACCAGTTTACGATTTATGTAAGACGTAAGTAGGTATAACGACGACCGATGTGGCGCAGTGGGCGAAAGTATATCAGTTATCTAGTACCCATAACACAAGCTCTGCTTACCATGGGGCTAGATAATGTGTGAATTGTCCAGCATTATTTATTTATTTATTTTATTTATATTACAATCCTCCTGATCGATTGCGATGACGGAGAATAATTAAGGTAATAAGTAGTACTCTATTTTCTTTCGCAAGAATAATTCGGTACGTTATTATAATTATATATTAATTATTTATATAGGTATATATATTACTGTTTAAGTATAATATAAGTAGCTTAGTATCATTATGAGTAGTATATTTTATTATCTCTATTATATAGCACTACCTACCAAACTGTTGTCCACACTACCCAAAGGTTAGCAGGTAGAGAATGCTATCTAACATTATGCTCGCCTATGTAAATTTTTTTGTTCAATAAAGTATATATTGTAAGCCGCACATTGTTATCGACATTCCTTATGGAGGTGGCCATGCGATGTCATGTGGCAAACGTTATTGTTATTTCTTTTATGTTGAGTTTGTTTTTTTTCCATTTTTATATAAAAAGAATTGATCTCTTATGGAAGTAACATAGTCATTTTGTGACAAAACTCCATTAAAAAATAAAGATATAAAAAAAAGTACACCAGCTGAAGGCCCAATGACTTATGTGTTTCTAAAAAGGTATACCACTAATGAACGCTGCAATGACGCTAGAACACAGAAATTTATCTTTCCACATTTCAAACGCAAAAAATATATAATATTGGAAATGCGTTTTCGTAGACCCTCTACGCCGTAGCTAGTGTTCGTAGAGCCTCTACGTCGTAGACACATTTCGTAGTACCACTACGAATAGTACCTAATCTGTGACACTTCGCTAGAACTTGGTTTGGTAGTCGCTGCCTACATTTATTTTTCGAACCATCTACGCCTGGGAGATCAAGACAAAAGTGAACAGGTATAAACCTTCGTAGCTCTGAGAATTAGCAAGCTGAAGTGGCAGTGGGCCGGCCATATCCGGAACCGACGGCCGCTGGGGCAAACGTGTTCTTGAGTGGAGACCACGACTTGGTAAACGTAGTGTAGGACGCCCTCCGACCAGGTGGGATGACGACCTGCGAAAGACTGCAGGTAGATGCTGGATGCGTCAAGCGTCAAGAACACAGGGCGCTATGGCGCTCATTGGGGGAGGCCTATGTCCAGCAGTGGACCGATATAGGCTGATGATGATGATGATGATACACCTTCGTAATACACCGTCCATGTTGTGGTCAAAGAAAAGTGCGTTCACAATAAAAGGAAAAATTATTTATACTTTTTTTTTTATATACTTTTTTTTGCACTTTAAACTATATATAAAACCTATTCTAGAAAATTTATACAAAGGTGAACTTAACCCTAAAAAGAGTTCTCTTCCAGCAAACCTTATTGGGAGAGAGAGATAAAGTAAAGAGAGAAGTGGGTACATGTGCATAAATAAAATTATAAATAGACAGAAGATTAAATTTTAACTTACTTATTCAATCTACTGCTAAATTCTATACATACTACTAAATACTATAATAAAATACTAAACAAAAATACTATCAAACCTAAATTCTATACTTACATATAATACATATACTTAATAGATACATATATTAAATACATAAAATACAACAGAATCATGAAGAATCATGAAATTAATTATAATTACAATGATTATTATAATGTTGCTCGATAAAACGTTTAATCTACATAAATATAAATTTTAAAATTGGGTGAATCAGTAACCAAGTTCAGAAAGGAGGCTCTCGTTCATATTAAGTTAATGTTTTGATGCGGTATGTTTTCAATTTGCTAGAGTGCTTCAATTACAGTGTTTTTTTGCGTGATGGTATGCAAAAAGAATGGAGATCTAAATGAGTGCCAAGTCAAATCTATGTAGATTAGATTTGACTTGGCCAGTTTTTATCAGAATTAAAACGTTGAATAACTTTATAAAATGACTGATGTAATGAAAACTGGCCAAGTCAAATCTAACCTACATAGATTTGACTTGGCACTCATTTATATCTCCATTTTTTTTGCGGGGAAGCCCACAGCCATTCATAATTTTTGTATTGAACTTGGCTCTCCTTTTTTACATTTATGTTTTGGTGGGATATAAAATTAACATATCAAAATATATTGGTTTAATGTCAGATCTTTAACGAATTCAAATATCCTCTACGACTTTTTAGGTTCATAATTCATCATAGGGTTTCCCAATGAGGGCCATAGCACTGTTACCTTTGTTGTGCTTCATCATCATCATCCGATGATCCAGCAGTGGACTAACATAGGCATTAGTCTATCTTAGTCAACTGCTGGATATAGGCCTCCCCTTTTAAAATTTAAATTTAAATTTCTATTTAAAATATTTAAACAAAACAAACATTATTAGACATATAAGTGATATAAAAATGTACAAGTAGTTCTTTTTTACTTCTTCCACTAGTGGACAAATAAAATCAAACACACCTTATTTCTTATTTGATAATAATTTATATATAGCACAAAATTTGACTTGTCTAAGTGCTTATTTTGTAAGCCTAAAGAAATAAAATAAAAATGTTTTTTTTTGTTTATCCTTAGTAAGTCCTTAGTCAACTTTCAATTCAAAAAGACAGAACTGACAGGAGCATTGATCGTATTTAAAGAGGTTGGTGAAATCCGTCCTTGGGCTTAGATGCTTTACCTACGGTTTACTTTACAACTATTGCGTGGCAAATTACCTCATATCCAAATATTATCACACAATCAAATGTTTGTCTTTGTAAGATACACAAAATTAACCAGGTAATTACATACATATATACACATTCAAAGTAATATTTTACAAGTTACTTGTTTCGTACTAGGGTATAGTTATAGATGTAAACGCAAACTAACGCATTAAAATTATATAGTATGAATATGAATACATATATCGCGTGCACTGCCCTGCGACGGGGTCGCGCGCAGATAGTAGAACTCGTAGAGCTGTATATGCGTTGTGGCAATGAAAGTGTTTATAAATGCATAAGAGCTCTATACACTAGCCAAACTCGATGTAGAATGTTTGTAAACAAACCGCCCATACTTAACCTAAAATTCAGTCTGTTCGCGCCACATCGGTCGTCAATGTCGAATGGCGTGTGAGAACGCATAAAGCCCTACCTACACCTCTATAGGTACGTGTGACCGCTTCACACGAGGGCTCACGTTTTCGTAGCTACTTAGCATGAGCTGAGCCACGAATCAATTGTAATGCAAATCAGAGGCAAATACCGATGCCATTTTATTCATGACTGCTGTAAGGTGGAATGGTATTTTATCTTGAAGGGACCAGATATAAGTATGATTCTATGGAGGACGATAGCATGTAACTATAAAAAAATCTATGAGGGGAGAGGAAAGAGATTCTGTTCTATTGACTTGTTCGCGGCAAGTCACTCGCAGTTATAATAAAATAAGTTACAGGTTTTTGAGACCTCTTCTAAACAACTGCCTGTTACCTAGTTGCTTCCACAAACGTTATATTTTTAAGTTTTTTAATAAGGATACTTAATTGATAGAAAAAATATGTTTAACCCGGCGCCAATGACGCTGGGTCATATTGACCCGAGGTGATTTTAAACCTTCGTAATAAAGTTTCAATACTCGCGGTGTAATTGATCTTTCGTGTAGTTGGAGATACACCCTCCCTCTACCGGTAGCTGTGGTTCTCAATGCGATGCCGCCTGCGCAGCGAGATACACGTGTGTTACGGCAATCCGGGTCAGTATGACCCAGCGTCATCACTGACGCGGTGTTTTCGTAACATATATATATTTTTTTTGTTTAAGTTTTTGTTAATGTTTCCTCCTTTTTTTAATTTTTTGTGAAAAATGGCGTTGTGGGATCATCCAGAGAAAATATTGGCAATGTTAAAAAAAAATTACAAAAAAAAATGTTAAAACAAAAATTCTAATATAATATATCGGGCTAACAATGATAACACACACATAAAACAGCGACATTTCATAAAAAAAACTAGGCACTCAGGACCATTTACAAATCCGAAGAGCACATGTGAATTTACTTCGACAATTATGCAAAACATCTCAGATTTCACCGGCGAACCTTCCATAGAACCACCTCAGACAATTCCAGGAGAACGTAAAAGATGTCAGATATACCCATCTAAAAAGGATTTAAAAAAACAACGCATATTTGTCATGCTTGCCACATTTATATCTAACCAAAACATTCGATTTTGTACTGCGAAAATTGTAGCAAATCCATGTCCATAAATGAGGAATCGGGAGACTGATTTTATAGTTTTATTTTGATAAGTACTTTTTTTGATCTCTGTATTTGCATATAAAATTGCTAATTCTTTATAATGCTAAGGTTTAATCATAAAAAATAATATAAATATGCGAGTTATGTTGTTCAGGTTGATTTTGCATGCGTTTTTTTAAGTCATTATATATTTAATTCATTAACTTTATTTTATTTATTTATTTATTTATTTTAAGCCATTATTGTCCCACTGCTGGGCAAAGGCCTCCCTTTTCTCCTTCCACTCCTCGCGATCCAACGCTGCAACAGGCCACGATGGAAGATGTACCTCGAGCTCGTCGCGCCATCTCATCCTGGGCCTTCCACGTCGCCTCTTAGCGTTGGGTGGAATTAACTTTAATAAATTTTTTATTATTTCGTTATTTACCCAAAAAACCCTAATTTCTAAAATGGTTACTAAAAAAATTCAGTTCATTTAAAGATACTGAAAATTTACCGTCTAAAGTTCGGGTCATCATGACCCGACGTCATTGCCCGCGTAATATTTTTCACGTCATTGGCGCCGGGTTAAGCTGCTTTTCGCGAGTGAAAATAGGGCTTATTGGCATACGTCCGTTGACCATATACGACTCGAGTGTGCGACGATGAAATCCATCTAAAATGCGTGGTTACTTTCATGTATTTTTGATGGATTTTGGGCTTTATGTATAATATGCTATAAGATAAAAGTAAATCAATTAGTCAAAACAAATTACAATTAGCAGATAAATGAAGAACCGACGGCCGCTGGGGCAAACGTGTTCTTGAGTGGAGACCACGACTCGGTAAACGTAGTTTAGGACGCCCTCCGACCAGGTGGGATGACGACCTGCGAAAGACTGCAGGTAGATGCTGGATGCGTCAAGCTGAAGACAGGGCGCTATAGCACTCATCTGGGGAAGCCTATGTCCAGCTGTGGACAAATATATGCTGATGATGAACCAAATGAATGTCGAAGGACATAATCGTGACGGTCATGTGTCACTATTTTGACACCATGACATTAAATATTATAAATGAAAGCAACATCTTCAAATTACTTTAAATAAAGACCCTGTTTCTATTCTTCAGCTAAATGAAAATTCTCTGTCTAATATCACTTGAGCTTTACGAACACAGAGGTCCTTTCAATGTTGAAACACACTCCCTACAAATTGTAGCCAAAATTAAACCCTCCAAGTTTGAATAAACTTCTCCACGAATAGGATTAAACAAAGTTCCGAAACTTGAGCTAAATCAAGTCGTAAAGCTGAGTTGAACAGTGGTTGTGTTTTAATGCAGCCAATGTTGTTTTACGGGCGTTTTTCGGCCATCTATACAACTCTTAGGGATATTACAAATACATACACCACTGCTAACGCACAGCACGAAAAAAGCATTTAAAAATGGGCGTAAACTCGTAATCTTTAGATACATTTTACAGTGACATAATTGCTTGTCGCAAGTTTCAAGCGAGAGGGCCAAGAGATACCTGTAGTCTGCCGTTAATTAAAAAAAATATCAAATTATTACGTTAGAGTTCATGTTTAAATGCATATTTTTGTGCTATGCGGGGCAGAGCCTTTTGATCTGCTGCAACCTTTATTCAACTCCTATAGCTGACTCACTATAGTTGCAAAAATTATCAATAAATAAATTTATAAAAATTGTGAAGCATATTCTTTGTAAAAAGGCTTATTACAAAATATCAGATTATCTAGAAGATAAAAAAGCTTGGAACGAGTTTTGCTCCAACTCAAAATCTAACAACTTACAGATAAGCAAATCATATGTACTAGACACATAAGTTATGAACATACTAGTGGTTTCTTCTCACTTCTTCCACTGGTGGACAAGTATAAAATATGACCTGCCTAAGTGCTTATTTGTAAGCTTAAAGAAATAAACTTTCATTTCATTTCATTTATATACCTCATTCGTTGGGCTAGTTTGCATCAAAGCAAATTAGAATGTCATGGTGTCAAAATAGTGATCACGATTATGTCCTTCAACATTCATTTGGTTCATCATCAGCATATATTTGTCCACAGCTGGATATAAGGCTCCCCTACTGAGCGTCGTAGCGCCCTGTCTTCAGCTTGCCGCCAGCGTCAAACTGCAATCTTTCGCAGGTCGACATCCGAACTTGCCGCAGAGCGACCCACACAAAAAAAATACTGCGCTTGCCAAGTCGCGGTCTCTCGAGCGTTTACCCCAGCGGTTGTTGGTTCATTTAGTTGTCTATATTGAGTCTTTTTGCGTGTATTGGTGGACTCCTCTCCTCTTCGCTTAGTTAGACAAAATTCAAACTGGATTAAGTACTCCCAACAATGATTCGTATGTTGACTCGATTGTCACATGTCGTTTGTTTGGTGCTCGAAGTTTAAATTTTAGGCAACAACATCATTTGTTTGTTTGGTTTGGTGTATCACTTGAACTCTAGTAACAATTGCCAATTTATTATTCAAACTTCGAAATCTCTGAAACAATTGAAAATCAGGGCAACCAAAGAAATCTGCTAACAGTGTAGACTGTTCAGTCTAGAAACACTGGTTTTCCTATTTCTCATTGGTTTGTATTTCTTAGATGCTTCAAATTATTTTATACACCTCCGAGCATATTAACGCCTTAATTACAGCTACGCTTTGAGTGGCGATGTTGCAACCGAGTGAGCCATTGCTACGAGTATCAAAATACTCCTTCAACGAAATGCACATCACTCTAAACTCCTCGTACACTCGCCAACACAATTAGCTTTTACTACCAACCTCTACCAAACGATGTAGTTACTAACAACTACTAATTTGCTACTTCATTTTACTAACAGTACTAACAACCTGTCGTTCTTTGTTCACAGATTCGCGTAACACTTGCGGCGGGGACTGTACTTTAAACCTTTGAGGTATTCTGCTCGATTTATTCGAGACCAAAATCTCATGCATTATTAAAGGACTTCAGAACACTTAATGCGACATAGTTTTTCCGTGAATTATTGAGATATCGACTGTACACGACGGGTCTTTAAATCGTTCGTAATTATCGCTGGTAAAAGTGGTAAAAAAAAAGGTTTTTACTACCTTACTGCTATAGCTCAGTGTTTGAAGTATTATTACTATAGCGTACAAAAAACAACAGCCAGGTAAAAGCTCAGCTATTCAAAGTGTTTGTACTGGGTAGGCATTATAAAATTGACGATTGAAAGAAGTATCGTCATAAACGTGGAATAGACTAAGTGTGACCATGCTGTGATGCAGATTGCAGATAAGATACGATAAGTAAACGTGGAGAAGACTAGTGTGACCATGCTGTGATGTGCAAGTGAGGGGGCGTTTAGCGCGGGCGAGTGCTGCCCGAACGATGGTGCGGTTCTGTTAGCGGAGCGGGAGCGTGTAAAGCTGGGTGCGGATACTGTAAAGCACGGCTTCGTCGGTGGAGGGGAGGGAGGGCGCGGGGGAGGAGGAGCCCGCGCCCTCGCCGCAGCCCGACGCGGAGGCCGGCCGCCGACGCCGCCCGAGGCCTCTCTACCGCCGTATCTTCCACTATGTCCGCACCGCGTGGACTGGCGTCAAGTTTGCACTAGGTAACTAATCTTGCTGTCTATCATTCATAATAATCATATCAGCCCATACACGTCCACTACTGGACATAGGACTACTTCCCCATATGACGCCATAAATAATAGTCCTGTTTCTATCATTGCATTACTCTTTAGTAATTAATCACAGTAGCATTATTCACGCAGCGAATCCGTTTTTACAGAAGCGAGTTACTTACGGTTCCTTCGCTGCTTTAATCAATCGATCACTGCATTAGGAATACTGTCGGGCCATCACGGATTCTGTAAAACAGATGCTGTGTGAATGCTGTTTGAAATCGTGTTCAACATATGCACGGATAACTGGCAAACGCATTGTTTTGTCTATATGTAGTAGACACGTACGAATTTTCAGTTATAATTTACATAAAGTGATTTTTTGGTTAACAAATTATGGAAGCGGCTTCTTAGGAACTTTTATTAAAAATAAATTCCCGGGATACCTGGATTGCAAATTTGCAATTCTAGATAAGGTAACGAACCTCATAACATATCAGATTTTATTTGAACAAAATAATATTATATTTACAACTAACCTTTTAACACTTTGACTGCTGAAAACGCACGGTATGAGTTTTCTACAAGTGACTAATAAGCGTAAATCCACACAAGCGCAGCGGCTGAGAAAATACAGAATTTTTGTGACTCAGCAGAGCTTTAATATTTTTCGAACGAAACGGATGTGCGGCGCAACACAACCGCTGTGTAGAGCGGCAGCACGAATTTTTTAGGTAAAAAAAAAAGATCGCCGTCGTCGAAAAAAAACCGCAGTCAAAGTGAATAGAAAAATCCTTATTTGTCGTACAAAACAACCAGTTTCATTTACAAAAGCAACACTATACTGAAATAACCGTGTCGCATCGCTCACTTATGAAAATCGGAAACATGGATGACGATATGTCCCCGCATTTGAAAGCCACCGATTTTACTTTGTACACCCACGTATTCTGAAAAAAGTATATTGCGTCGATATACTAACATTCCTAGTATATAAGCAAAAATGCACAGAATTTCATAAATAAAAATAAAATATAAATATAATGCTGGACAATCCACGCAGCATTATCTAGCCCCATGGTAAGCAGAGCTTGTGTTATGGGTACTAGATAACTGATATACATAATACAATACATTACATAGATAGATATTTTTTATTATACATAGAAAACGACCAGAACACCCGGAACAAATATCACAATTGTTCATGAATGTAATTTTAACTGATTTCCCCGTCATATGACAATAACATGATAACGTTTTTACAAACTAAATTCGACATTATGGATGTTTAGATGGATGGATGGATAGATGGATGTTTTTTACTTCTTCAGACCAAAACTTCTAAACGGATCAGGCTAAAGTTTTGCATAAAGGTAATTTCTAGGCCTCGAATAAAACATGGGCTACTTTTTATCTCATAAATCAGTTCCCATGTAAAGAAACCCTCCCTTTAACACTTTGACTGCTGAAATCACACGGTATGTGTTTTCTACAAGTGACTAGTATGCGTAAATCCACACTAGCGCAGCGGCTGGGAAAATACAGATCTTTGTTACTCAGCACAGCCGTAATATTTTTCGAACGAAAAGCATGTGCGGCGCAACACAACCGCTGTGTAGAGCGGCAGCACAAATTTTTTAGGTTAAAAAAAAAGATCGCAGTCGTCGAAAAAAAATCGCTGTCAAAGTGTTAAATGTTTCCATAGAAACAACGCGTCCGAGGCCGCTACTGGAAGAAACTAGTATTTTAATACGAGGATGCTAAATGTTTCTTTGAATCTTAATAAAAACGAACACATAGTCCCTATTGCTAAAAAGCTTGTTATTTTCAATGAAATAACAGCTTTATCCTAATAATATATAAAGCTTATAAATAACCTTCGGCTAGATTCCGTTCTATAAATATGTTGCCAACGTCTAACGTCGGTGGATTAGGCTTATTGCGACCTAAAAGTTCAAATAAGCCTCTTAAATTGAAGGAATGGTCAGCAAAATAAACAAATAAACGCAAAGGTATCCCAACCCTAGTTTTTATTTAGCAACAGTATATTAAGGAACGACGGATTCAGAAAATATAAATGAATTAACATAACAAAATTATTCGTAATTGAATATCATTTTTTTTTAGTAAAGTCTAAATTAAGCGAAGGCAATGAGCTTTTTATTTATCAATACATGCATTTAAATGATTAAAAATGGATATTCTGGATTTTTGTATTTTTTTTTAAATTGTATTATCCAACTAGCACATAAAACAAAACACAGTTAAACTTCTAAAACATAAAAACAAGACACTAGCGATGAAACGCACACAATAATATCCGGTACCCAACTCAGTTTGCTTACCACTTTTAGTACAATCGATAGGTACTCTACTCCTCCAAAACATTTTGGCAAAATGGAGACATTTATTCGCAGTGTAGTGTAAATTGTGGGCTACCGTTCACCACAAGCCTACTAGAAAGTGGAGAACGCGACCCCCGATTCGGAGTTCTGAATGAGATCGAAAATTAAGTCGGTCGAGGAATTTGTCGACTCATTTTGTTCGTAAGTAGTTTGGAAACATGTTTTATTGGAGAAGGGCTATTGAAAGTGATAGGTTGGGTAAGTAAACATAAATAGTGCGTTAGTAATAAATTTCTACAATCATTTACATAGCAATGTTCAGATGTTAGCCAAAGAATTAGTTGGGGGCGAAGTTGTCTCGAACATTGTTCGTATAAAAAGGAAATTGCTATATATTTTCGATATAAGATTGAAGCTACATATATTTGAGGACAACTTTAATGATTGCCAATTTTTATAGAAATTATGCGAAATACTATTTATGCCCGACATATTTATATCCATTATATCCTAAACATATCCTATGAGTATATACATACATATTATGTATATACATATCCACTTGTGCGGTAAGACCGACAAATTGTCACATGTTTTGTATTTTATTCTATCTTGTTTGTTTTATTTTTAAGTATGCAATAAAAGAATGATAATTCTTGAGAATGATAATTATCTATCTATATCGCTATACGTGCTCTCGGCACGATCAGCTCAGAAAATGTGTTATAACAAAGTGTATAAAAAGGAGATGATTCAGAATTCTCTACTTAGAATAAAAAGTAATATCAAACAGAACCCATTATTTGAATGCTAGCGCTCAAAATTTTAGGTCGTAAACGTTCGCGGCTCCACTTCAACAAAGACGTCCTCGCAGTAATAACTCGGGGCTAATGGTCTAAAATGCCTGTACATTTTACCAAAAGGTTAGTAGGGTCTCGCTCGATCATTGTGCTCGGATTCCACTCTCGAAGTGGACATTTTGTGGCTTTAGTAGAGAATTATAACCGCGAAACATTTGCCGGTCCAATGTATGAACTTCGGCTTGTTAGCAGTAGCGTAAACAATCAAAATATTATGATTTTATTTTATTGCGGCTTGTGGCAAACTTTCATTGGAACAGCATAAGGTTCATATTTATGTGAATAAGAGTGTATTAGTAGTAGTATTCAGTATCAGCCAAGAAATTATCAAAAATATATAACGCAGTACCTTAATATCTTAGTATCATTATCATTCAAACTGTAATCTCCCATTCAGGATTAGAGATCAATCGCCAATTGATTGATTTGTTGTAGGTAATTGTGTTTATTTTTCCGAATTCCGAATTGTATCGACTTGTTCTTATTAATAACTAACGAACGCGTACATAACTCTTTCATATCTTTCTCTCCAAGATTTTACTATAAATAGAATATTCTGACATAATTCATCCAGTGCAAAATCCAGTAAAATCATTTTATAAAGCGTCAGCACAGCACCTTTGACTACGCTCATATAAACCATCTAAGATTGTAAAGGAAACTCTTCGTAAGATCCTAATTAAATGGAGAACCCCAAGTGTTTGCAGTTGCTAAGCAAACAGCCTACGAACTAGAGGTGTTTGATGCAACAGCACGCTCGTCAGAAAGCCCTGATTATGCGAACAAGATGCTGATGGAATGGAACAAAGTTGCATAGATAGTTTCCCTATACAGCTCTTGTGAATATTTTGGTGTCAAAATTTAAGGCCGATCCCGGTACTGGTGTTATCTCGTAGTTCATAGAGTTTCTCCTCTAAAATGTTTGTAGAATATTTTCTGATCCAATTTATTTATGATGGTAGGCATGTATTTTTTGTTGATAAAAATTTAGGAGATTGAATGGTTGTAATCCTTTGTGCCCTTATGTAATAATTATATAGACAACAGGGGAGAAATTAAAGTAATTTCTTGAACAGACAACAATGTTTAACAAATAACTTTCGCATACCTATTACCTTTATAGGCATTTTCTAATGGAATCGGCTAGTTTAAGCAAGCTAGGTAGTTATGTCATATAATAAATAATTATGTATATTGTTCTTGCACTCTTCCCTATCCGTCACCATCTATGTATGTACACCTTTCTTACAATCTTCTGACTTTCACATAGTCCATCCATCTTATCTTTGGTCTTCCGGTCCTATGTGTAGATAGATATTATCCTATAGGTAGATATCCCAGGTATTTTTACACGTTTAATGCATTAGAATACCAATATTGATTGTTTAGCGCGTGACAAAGGGCCACGCTCTTTGTCATGTGACGCAAATACACTTACGAACGTTGCATTAAATTACTCATTTAATTTAGAACAGTTCATAATTAGCACGACGCATCTAAATTGTCTCCAAACAAATGTCTGGCACATTACCAATGATCTAGTCGAGAAGTAACCTGCGTCTGTCTGTCAGACAACAATATACTATCGTAAAAATAGCTGAAATACTAGATTATTGTCAGTTTATGTATTTAATTGATTTACAACAATCTTTATAGTTGATACGAACAGTGTCGCGGTCGATATTTTGAAACGAAGCCAGCTGTCTCGATGTCTAGCTGAACTACTATAGCGTCATAGCCCTAGTGCGTTCAAAGAGTGTGCCGAGTAAACAATACGGAGAAAAAACAACAGTGTTTATACTAACGATTGTATAATTACAATTACGGAGTTGAAACATTTCAGTAAGCCCACACATGTGGCGGTGAGATTCGCGAACATTGAGAATCAAATGACTAAAAATGTAGAAAGTGTGTGTAGCTTAGAGGACGCTAAGCCGAACTTATCTTGTGAATCCGAGGTGGTTTATGAAAACGAAGTGAAAACAACCAAGTCTAGCCTATCGCCGTGCAAAAGAACATGGATATTCCGCGGGCGGTGTAAGAAAAGGGTGAGGTTCTTAGACGAAATTCCACCACAGAATTCATTGTGTGAGCGTTTGGTGCGCTTTTTCCGCTTCCTTTGGACTTGTACGAGAACAGTTACGACGGTTCTGAGCAAAAGTGAGTCTATTGTTTTTGCATTAAGCTGGTTTTCCTTTGTTGTTTTTCCTTATCTTTTTTCTGTTTAGATTTTTCTTGGAAGCGGTAAACGAGCATAAAATCGTTCTTTGACTTCTCATAGGCACGCAAATATTAATAATCAAACGGAAGTCAACGTTGGATGGGAGTAAATATTAATATATATTATAAGGATACAGTGTTGCGCGTTTACATCGCAAATATCAAATTAGGAGCAGAATAAACATACGCGACTCGCTTTTAGCATTACGACGAATAACACTCAAGCAGCAAGTGTCCATAAAATAAGCTGGGTTCCTTGTATCATGAATTTCTGACTGAATTTGCAGAATATAACAAAGTTTTGGATACCTATCGGATGCAATGCAACAAACTATGTCCATCTTCAATATTTTGGCACTAATTTTCATCAGTTGCCTCGCTCGTCCACGACCAACTTTTGCAATATGTTTAGCAACATGCAAAGTTTGTAAACTTTCTTCAGCGCTTGGTGCAAGGAGTATTTTATTAATTAAGTTCTAGTTCTTTCATGAGATATCTAGTCACTCTACTTATTAAGGACTTCATCATTTTGTGAACTTCATCATCACTGCCTAAACTTCTCCACAGGCATAATAAGCACCGTTGACTCTTTTAAAAATAACGGGGTAATGCCATGATCCTCACGCGGGTTATTGTTCGCAGTAGAGGTGTTAAATATGTACCTACAGAAAAAAGTGACTGCTCTTCCTTTGATTCTTATTCATTTGTGAACTGTACTTCATTTGTAACTGTGTAGCATGTTTAAGTTATTATTTATTTTTTAATTTGTCTAGTTATTTTTGGGCGGTTTGTGGTCTGTTTTATCCCTAAGCCATAATAAAATGCTACACCATCATAATATATCCCACTCCCACACACACACACACACACCCTCACACACACACACGCAGCATCTGTACAATACTACTTACTTATTTTTTATCGCAATTTATTACACCTATCGAAATATCATATTATACCCATGTCTCGTTTTTCACGACACCAAAATTGAGCAATTTCAATTCCCAACGGTTCTGCAGTCGATATAAATTGAGGGTCACCGTACTCTATAGAAGTAAGATCGACTACTATGAAGGAGAAGATACTCGTACCGTAAAGTTAAGTTACCATAAAGTCCAGTCAATAGGGCTTTTGTCCAAGGCAACTTTTGGTCGGCCTTGGCTGTTGTTATTGAATAGGGGCGATACAATGCGAAGAAAGTTGAGTCAAGTTACTGAATCAAAGATCGGAACGTTTGGAATCAATCTACTTCAATAAATATAAAGAATACACACACTTTTTACACTTTCGCAATTTGTTAACATATTAGGGATTAATTGATAGGGTTTTATCGCGTTTTAATATAAATTAAAACAAAAGGTACGTGATAAATACCCGATAATGACTTTTAATAAAATACCCGTCATATCCAAAAATTTTGCAATATGGCTACTAGGCCAGCCGTTTATTTGGCAAAAGTTTTTCAAAGGCCAAAATGCAAATTTTGGAAAAACTTTCCAATCAAATTATAACAGCCCACGTTTTCATCGTTGGACAAAGGACTCGTAAATTGTTTTATTCAAACCCTTTCTATTTATATTTTATCCCCAAATCCACAACAAAGATCTTGGATTTCGGAGGAAGTGTCAGAGCATTACTTAAATGAGTCGATAAGAAATGAAATACCACGAAAACGCTACAAAATATTTCGAGAATATTCCGAGAACTTCTAGAGCAACCCTCAAAATACGGTAGGGTCAGCAAAAAAAATCACTGAGTATATTTACACGAATATATTTTTTAAAAACGTGTATTGGTCGGCAACTTTCGAAACCAGATGACACCAAAATCTTGCATCTACTTTACTATGATCAGCAGAAAAAAGAAAGAGAGTAATAGGGTATTATGAAATAAAATTGTGTACTACTTTCGTTGCTACCTGTACAATCTTCCTATGAAAAGAAAGTATTAGGAAAATTGCTACATTTTTGCTTTGAGTGTAAAGGCTAGTTACAGGGTCCGCAAAGCGTGGCTGTGCCGTTCGTACGATCTTCTTTCCAAAGATACCTTCTTATTAAATATTTTTATAATGGTACGGATGATAGTAGATCTATAGATAGATATATTCGTAAACTATTGGTAAAGGCTGAAGTCAGTTACAATGGGTCATATTTACCATGATTTTAGTTTCGGGCTTTCCGATATTCCATGGTCATCGCGCATGAAACTGTGTCTAAATTATAGGAAAGCTCAAAACTCATTTGTAAATATTTAATTTATAAATTAATAAAAATAATAAACATGTGATAGTTTTATTGGTAAAGGGTGATAATGATCTGTCCGTGAAAAGGATTATTAAGCTTTCTGGTCATAAGCCTCTCGTTTTCCTTTAAATAAATAAATAATGCTGGACAATTCACACAGCATTATCTAGCCCCATGGTAAGCAGAGCTTGTGTTATGGGTACTAGATAACTGATAAACATAATACAATACATTACATAGATAGATATTTTTTATTATACATAGAAAACGACCAGAACACCCGGAACAATTATGTGCAGATCGTACACACATTTGTTGCGAGGCGGGAATCGAACCCGCGACCTCCTGCGTCGCAAGCGTAATAAATATAAATATCTGTATATAAATACTATATAATAATATATAAATACTATCGCTATACTATACTATAAATACTATGGTAGATACGCGGAGATAAAATGCAGCATCAAATCCCAATATCAATTTATTCGCTAAAATCGATTTAAAAATTATTTTGTATGTATTATATATGTTATATTATATGTATTTCTCTAATAGATTATAAAGTAAAAAAAATAATTTAATATTAATCAATGGCCCGCACAAGGACCAGATCCGCACACGGCTGGAAATCCGCAAATCAGAAAAAGAGTCCCTATTTACAGTAAGTTATATAATCTCAGAAAATAAAAATAAAACTCAGAAACCAGATGACTTTTTTTACGCCATAATCTTTTACTGTCCAGCTCCTAGTACTAAAGACAGTAACATATCATGAGCTGAGCTGACTTAAACTGCAAAATCTCTAATAACGATCAAACGGCAAATGGTCTTGCAAGACCGAGACTTGCAACTTAAGCTTCTTGGTCCAGAGATATAGCGCATTCACTGAATTTGAAATCTTAATAGGTCTCAGAAATGCAAGAGGTAATTTTCCTACATCGTAGTCCTTAGAGATCGCTTTTGAGATATATCAAATATCTTGTTTGTATTAAACTTTGTCTAGCTTTACGCAACCAAAAATACGTAACATTATGCTGCAAATAAATATATAATGTTGGACAATCCACACACTACCCACAAGCTAAATAAAACTATTGAAATATCTATATTAATACTTTCGTACCGGTCTACGGTAGACTCGAACGAAATTATTAATATAGATATGTGAATAGCATATCATCATCATCATCATCAGCGTATATCAGTCCACTGCTGGACATAGGCCTCCCCCAATGAGCGCCATAGCGCCCTGTCTTCAGCTTGACGCATCCAGCATCTACTGCAGTCTTTCGCAAGTCGTCATCCCACCTGGTCGGAGGGCGTCCTACACTACGTTTACCGAGTCGCGGTCTCCACTCAAGAACACGTTTGCCCCAGCGGCCGTCGGTTCTTCGCGAAATATGGCCGGCCCACTGCCACTTTAGCTTGCTAATTCTTTGAGCTATGTCGATAACCTTGGTACCAATAGCATATTATGCACATCAAATTGAAGAGCGTAAAAAATTAGACGAACCGAGTCGACAACTTATAGGCGGAAAATTCTGATTATCGAGTATATTCAATGTAAAAATCAGATAAAAATGAATTAATTGCATTAAAATGGCGTTGCCAAGTAAAAATGACAATGTCATCAATGTGGCGTTGGTGTCATGCCATCACGTGTCACAGGTACAGAAGTATCTTCTACATCTGACCTACATTTTATAAAAAAAAATGTTGATTATGATGAGTTTACAGTTTACCCGAGCGAAGCTGGGGTTTTTTTTTTAATCATATTTATTGTAAGGACCTTTATAATGAATTACATGGCGGTCCTATTGAATTAACAAGATACTAATTTTAAAAAACATACTAACTTATCTAATACACAGTAAACAATAAACAGTAAACAAAAATAAAGAAGCAGATAATTTAGAATGGGTTACATCTAGTAATCTAATAATTATCTAGTACCTGCCCATAACACAAGCTCTGTTTACCATAAGGTCAATGATGTGTGGATTTTCCAGCATTATTTATTATTATTATCATTCACATTCCGTGGTCGGAGCATTTGTTTTCTTTTACTTAATGAAAGAAAGCAATATTTAGTATCTGTTTCTTATTAAAGGTGATGCAAAGCTTTCGACACGAAAATATCAGAGGTTAAATTCGGTTAACCAATCACTTTACTATGACAATGGTATTGTCGCAAATCGTCCATAGAGATGAAAGAAGCTTTACATAGAGACAAGCAACAACATAAATGTGAAAACTAGCCAAGTTCATTTAGATTGTGGCTACACCGATAAAGGAGCTGAGATCTTTTGTAGGTGTAAAGTTTCATAGCAGTTTCTTATCGTAATTTTTTAAGTTCTTTCCGCATTTGTATGTAATTTGTGGAACTAATCTAAATTTCACTCCACTTTTATAAAAAATATGTATGAAAAGTGTTAATTCGAAATATGTAACCATTAAAAAGGTGTTTATTTATGGAACAATACCTCTGAATTAGAGCTAAATAATGTGCTCTTAAATCATTTGTAACTGCTTAGGAAAATTACTCGCATAAATTTATTAAGACTGTCGCTTTACGGTGTTCCGTATTTATTATCATAACTGTTTTTAATAATTTTGACTCCAGTTAATGAAGTAATTTGTTACGTAGCTATAAATAAATAATGCTGGACAATCCACACAGTATCATCTAGCCCCTAGCAGAGCATGTGTGTTATGAGGTACGATGACTGATATAATTAATACAATACATTACTTAAATAGTAATTTTTTATAATATATATCAAATACCAAGAACACCCGGAACAAATATTCGCAGATCGTACAAACATTCCTAAGGTGGGAATCGAATCCGCAACCTCCTGCGTCACAGGCAGACCCTTCGCCCGCCGCGCCACATCGGACGTCGCTATGCAAAACATTAGCTAGGTTGCTAGCATTGTTTAGAAGAATGTTATTCCTGGATTTAAATCCCGACCTTTTCAGTTTAATGTTCTATGCCTATATGAAGATCTCACAGGACTCTGCAAGATTTTCATACAGGCTTCATGATAGGCTTCATGATAGGCTTCATGATAGGCTTCATGATAGGTTTCATGATAGGCTTCATGATAGGCTTCATGATAGGCTTCATGATAGGCTTCATGATAGGCTTCATGATAGGCTTCATGATAGGCTTCATGATAGGTTTCATGATAGGCTTCATGATAGGCTTCATGATAGGCTTCATGATAGGCTTCATGTTAGACTTCATGATAGACTTCATGATAGGCTTCATGATAGGCTTCATGATAGGCTTCATGATAGGCTTCATGATAGGCTTCATGATAGGCTTCATGATAGGCTTCATGATAGGCTTCATGATAGGCTTCATGATAGGCTTCATGATAGGCTTCATGATAGGCTTCATGATAGGCTTCATGATAGGCTTCTTTTTCATATAGGCTTCATATAGGCTTCTTGATTAGTATCAAGATATATGCAAACAACATGAAACAACAGGCACAATGCTGCACCTCGCAGCTTCGCCCGCGTTTCATCTATGTGACTCATGGTTTATAAACCTTCCTCTCGAATCATTCTATCTATATATAAAACCGCATCAAAATACGTTGCGTAGTTTTAAATATTTAAGCATACATAGGGAAAGAAACACAGCGGGAAGCGACTTTGTTTTATACTATGTGGTGTACATTATTTCTGGCCATCTACAACCTGAGTCTCTTCAAGACAAGAGTGAATAAGTTTCTTCTAGACCCTCGTGAATCTTCGTCATCCGCCATCCGCCTCCGTATGATTGTGATCAAATGAAGGTCTACTACCAAAAAGTTTAAGCTATCCGGCAGATCAGAGGCGCTCTGCTGCAGCAAAGAGCACAAAAATGTGCCTCATACACGGGCTTTATTTATTCATTGTATATTGACGGCATCAGTATGCAGACAGCTCGCGGGCCACTCGTTTGAAACTTGTGGGAAACCATTTTTTCATTGTAAAATGTATCTTAAGACAACTAGTTTAAACCCATATTTTAATGCAAATGTTTGTGCTGTGCGGTAAAGGCGTTGGATAAATGTGCGCAGAGCTTTAAACCGCAATCAATCAACCAGCACGGACATCAACCGTCCCTCACTAATGCACACAATCACGGCTCAATTATACATCCAAATCATCAGTGTCATGAGACTGGACATGACGTACTCGCGTTATGGACTCTACAGTTGATCATTTGTTTATTGTTCAATTTGCTAGATAGATAGATAATATTAATTTTGTTATTCAGCAGCAATAGTTATGCATGCACAGGCACACCCTTTCAAAATTTCAACTGTCTACCTATTACGGTTCAAGAGACGTACAGCAAAAATTCCCGCCCCACCAAACGTACAGCAAAAATTCCTGTTTTCACCCTTTGGGTACAGGACCTTAAAAATAATACAAATGAATAACATAATGCTGAAAGCATTTTCTATTAGCTACCTTAACTTGATGAGTTATAGAAACAATACTGCTCAGAACCGTATATTATATTATGTTACCAATGACGTCATTTTCGTACTAATTACGAACAATTCAATACAAATTGGTCTGAGCAAATTTTCAACATTCAAGTGGTTTCAAGTGTGTAGACATTTATCAATATTGATTAAGAGCTTTACGCAGTACGGTACCTATTTGGTTAAAACATTCCCATAACAAACTTAAGTCACTTCGAGCAACTTAATAAATTAAACTTAGAGATGAATTTAGATACGATTCCAAAATGAACACTTAATGACTCATTCTAATCGGACCTTACACAAAGAAAACAAATAAATCATTTAGGAACTTTGAAGCCAAGTTTCTATCAAAGTCCAATTTCCGCCGTTAAACAGGAAATATAATCTGTATTGCTATAGACTGGAATAAGTTTAATAAAGGTTATTTGTATTTGTGAATTGTTTTAATTTGGATCAGATGAGCTACCTCTAGATTGTTCGCAGCAGTCTGCGGATAGCTCTGTTGTATGTGTAATTTTTAAAACTTGTAGGTATTGAATAGTTGTATGTAAAAAAATGCTATATACATTAATAAAACTATTCATATTGTTTTATAAGATTCCCGCTTACATTTTAATAATTTCCTTTGTTAGGTACTTATAAAAACATTCATAATTTAAAAACAACCTAGGTTTTTATTTTGTAGAAAATATACTTAAGTATTTGTGTTTTTATTTATTGCAAAACATATCTGAAACCAATCACAGTCCTTAAGTAAAGCCAGACAAACCACTTTAGTACCTACTCCTCCAGATAAAAGTTTGAACATTACGAACTATCTTCGTAAACTTAGAAGTGACGAAGGTGACCCAAAGGGTCGAATGCGGCGTCCTCAATCGGTCAAGCCCTCGACATTGATATGTGGGTGGCTTACCGGTATTGAATTTGTCAACAAGGAGTTGAGCTACATCGCAGACTAATTAGCTTTCACTGGGAACATCCAGATGGATGCGAGTTATAAAAAGCTGTATCACAAATAATGAAGCATCTGTGAGAAGCATTCAGCTAGATTTTCATTTTCATTTGACGACCGATGTGGCGCAGCGGGCGAAGTTTTGCCTGCAACGCATGAGGTTGCGGGTTCGATTCCCGCCTCGGGACAAACTAAAAAAACATCTATCTATGTATGTAATTTATTGTATTAAAAGTATATCGGTCATCTAGTACCCATAACACAAGCTCTGCTTAGGCTAGATGATACTGTTTTGATTGTCCAGCATTATTTATTCGTATCGCGTGTCCTGATTTTAATTGTGGTTGCTGTATAATGATGAGAGAATGTGTATGTACAATATAAACTAAAAATATATTAAAAAATACCGTGGCGTTAAAGTAAAATACTAAACTAAATTAATAACTACAATATTAAACAGTGAATAGGAAGGATGCTTGTTGGTCGTTTCGGATAGCCGCGTGATTCGTTTCCTTTGGTTTTAATTTATTCTGCGTTAAAACTAGCGGAAAAGTACATAATTGGCCGCAAATCGAAAAATCAGGCAACCCTAACATAATTGAATCTTGCGAACAGGAGACGATCAGCCTTAAAGTAAAAGCTGAATTGGTAATATTGCGCAAGCATTAAGCAATTATGGAATTAAAAATTGAGAAACGTACTGAAAGCTTTTCTATTTTCATATCCATCCTTTATTATGCTCTGTATTATATTATTTTGGCTAACTACCCAAATAATTTTGATTTTTTGATCGTCATTTATTTTAGACCATCATAGATAAAATATAAAGACTAAATCAATAACACGCTTAAAACTTTGACTGCTATTTTTTTTCGACGACGGCGACCTTTTTTGTACTAAAAAATTCGTGCTGCCGCTCTACACAGCGGTTGTGTTGCGCCGCACATGCGTTTCGTTCGAAAAATATTACGGCTGTGCTGAGTCACACAGATCTGTATTTTGTCAGCCGCTGCGCTAGTGTGGATTTACGCATATTAGTCACTTGTAGAAAACACATACCGTGTGATTTCAACAATCAAAGTGTTAATAATAAGCTTATTTCGTTTCTCACCAGTGATTATTAATCTTTTGAGAAGCAAAGTCTTAAACCTTTTTATATCGAATTTTGTTCATCTTACTAAAATAACGAACAGTGTAAAATCATTAAATGAATGTATGTTTACAATGTTTACAAAACTGTAAATACAATGCGATCGACGCAGAATTTAAGTTGTAAAATATAGGTTAATAGAAATCCACAATGCTAGTTTTGTGGCGTACTTTACTACTCTACAAATGAAACATTTCAAATCGCATCTAAATTTAAACATTTCTCACGTTAGTCGTAGAATAAACATAAATAACGTCTGTTTACCTGGCACATAATCTCCAAAGAGTTCAGCTACGAGTAGGCTGCGTGTAGCCACGACGCCGCGCCGTTCTGTCGTTTGTAGAATATTGCGACCCTACAACGGTTACAGTAACAGCTACAGTACACGTTCCATCAGTGGCCTCGGAAACAGTTTTTAATATTCGTTGGGATTAAATTAACAAGGTAAAAAACACGCAATAAAAATTAGTACTGGAATGATCAGCCTGAAATACATATTTGTGTTTTTCCAATTCCACTCAAAGTAATTTCTATCAATTTAATTTATTCCATAAACATTATTCAAGGTTTACCGTTGCCAGGTTTAACTTGACCTCCCCTTTTTCTTTTAAGAACGTAATCGTTAGATAAAGTTTTTTTTTATGAATCGATAGATAATATTTCTCAATTATATAGGTAAAAGTATCAATAAATAAATATAATTCGTTTATTTCTGGCTTAAACCCCTAATAATTATTATTTATGTAAAAGCCCAACAATTACAGTGTATCAATGGATCTCTAAAAAAAAACCAAAAATAATTCATTGTATTACAAACTTGTGTCAGACCACCATCCGGTACTTACAAACATAACCTCAGAAGAGCAAAACCGTACGCTCATAAAATCGATTGTTGTAACAAAGGCCGCGCGAATACGTCTTTTGTTAATGAACCCGGCGAGAATAGCATGTTTACGTGTTCGCAGTTGAGAGATGGAAGATTTACCAGGTGTTTATAAACCGGCATGATAGGGCGTCAATAGGTGATTGAACAAGTAGGGATGTGATGATGTTTATTCTCGATAAACCGTAATAATTTTTGCTGCATCCAGCATCTGCTTGCAGTATTTCGAAGGTCGTCATCCCACCTGGCCGGAGGGCGTCCTACACTACGTTACCTACATACGGCCAAGTCGTGTTCTCCACTCAAGAACACGATTACACCAGCGCGGTTGCCAGTTCTTCGTGATATATGGCCGGCTCACAGCCACTTCAGCTTTATAATTCTTTGTGTACGTCGATAGATTTTTATTCCCCGGGTAGCGAATACCGCGAATTACCGCCCTTACCGATGGATTGTTATTTTAACAATTGTTAATGAACCAAAATTTTAAACGTCGATTTTGTTTTGTTTTCAGAACTGGAAAGTATCACTACCTAGTATAAGACAAAGTCGCTTTCCGCTGTCTGTCTGTCCCTATGCTTAATATATCTTTAAAACTATGCAACAGATTTTAATGATTTTTTATAGATAGAGTGATTCAAGAGGAAGGTTTATAAACCATTTGACACATAGATGTGCACGTGGGCGAAGCCGCGAGGCGCAGTAGGGAAATATAAGCATGTTTGGCTGTGTCGGACCACATCTACCACATACCGCAATTTTTCAGCAAACCCTGTCAGAATCACGTCTATATCGGCATGTTTACACGGATGTGCGATGAGTGGCCTCGAATCCATCAGGTGTTAAAAAGTTTATGGGACGGGACGGGTGTAGATGCGAGTGTAACACAGTTCGTCCATCAGGCCGATGAACGAACTGTGTAACAAAAAGGTTATCAATGTAACTGCATATTTCCTTGTTAGACTAGAAAATGAATATGGCGGGAAATTCGTTTTTTTTTTGCTTTTTCAAATTGATGGGCTACAAATCCAGAAAAACGAGTTAAATGCCAACAAAAAAAGCGAATTCATCTGAATTTTTAGTGAAATGTTAACTAATATTTTGTGCAAGAAAAAGGTAACGTTTTAGGCCAAAATTGTAGGCAAGTAGAATAAAATAGAAAAAACATTTATTTAGACACAGGTAGAATAACTAAGGCAAATAAATAAGTTTATCATGGGGGTAAGTGTCACAAATAGGTGACATTATAAAATAAGACTACCTCCATGACCCTGCGCCGAAATAGGGGGCTCAGCGTGTGCTGAACATTATTATATTCAGCGCTGTTTTTCAGCCAAAGACCTTAATTACTAGTTGAAATCACGTACGACAATTCGGTGACAACAAAGTGAAAAATATTTGATACAAATAAACAAAAGTAGAATAATAGGTGAGTACAATATGTATTAGGTATGTCTAGTAAACAGATGATATAAAAAAATAATAATAAATGAGAGAATAAAAATATAATATAATAATAATAGGTGAGATACAGAATGACGTTTCACACAAGTATACCAAGCCTTATCTGGCTTATCTGTTAAAAAACTATATTGTACAAGCCGCATGTAGGAATAATATGTCTATGGGATTCTTACACAAAACGAGCATAAACAAATCAACAAAATCAATTAACACATTCCTTATTAGCGGATATTTCAACTCAACAGATTTCATATTCCAAGATAAAGACTTCAGTGTCGAGATTCGACTGAAGGTTTCTGATATGCATTCACGCGCAGTGTACTCCCGGCTTCCAAAACAAGAGGTGCCCAATACCGTTACACTACCAGCACCGTGAATTGGAACCTAGTGAGTGAAAAATAAAGTTGAAAATACGATGTCAGTGAATATCGACATGGATACGTTTTCCAGGAAAAAAAACCTGAGAAGACGCACCTTGAATACGCTCAAGTCGGCCGTGACGGCACTGAAACAAATAGCGAGTAAGTGCTTTTCTATCGCGTCGTGTCAGCAAAGTGCTCGATCCTGTATCTGTTGGTTTTACTGAATTCTGAGTTATTTTGAGCAGGTCTGTGATAAATAAAAGTAAAATAACTTGAAAGGCTTCTAAAGCCGGATTAGGATATCCTGTGACAGTTACTCGAATTAGGTCCTCGGACACAGCTGTATATTTGTTGCCCGGTTAATTTTATCCAAACAACGTCACGATATTCCACCGGGGAAAGAATAACCAGATCTCATCAAAATTTTGCGAAAATTTAAATTCTGGTAACGAAAGCTCAATATTTACATATTGTTCTTGAAAATTTGGGTAAAACTTTGCGACCATCTCGCTTTCTGAGAAGTAACAAACTCGCGGAGTATTTGCAAAACGTCACCGCCTATAATGAAGATGTCATTCAGAGGTTCAGGGGAGGCATTGTGCTTGCTCACTCCGACTCGTCTCGAACAGGCGACGTCACTCGGGTACACTTCAAGACTCTTGTTTGTGAGACTGTACCCTTGAAAACTCCTCGTTACATCCAAGCTTTTGTTGCGAGATGGGATTTACAATTCGACCAAATCTTGACATTTATTAATGAACACGGACAATGCGGTATTGTTTCGTCTGATTTGACGCAACAATCGTCTTCTCGGATGAAATATGGAAGACATTTGCATACAAATGAACACGGATCTGGGGAAAGCTTTGAAGTGTTGCATATTTGACGGAATTCTATCCATTTCAACTGATTTTCGATTTAGATCCCAAACAATGTGCAAATCTCTTTCTAAAGTCTATTTGTATTTGGAGGAGCAATAATGGAGTGTTTCCAAACTGGGTGGATGTGACTTAACAAGCCGCAAACTTTGTTGAACAAATACTGACGCCCGGGGAAGTGAAAACGATTTAATTATACACAAGCATAGAGTTGAAATTACAGTATAAGTTGCAAGTACATTAACCAGTTTATTGCCTCTGATTACTTTTGATTCGAAGAGACTAAATAAAAGCGCATACAGGCCACCTAGCGGTGATCCTAGAAGTAATGATTACGATGCATTCTTCTAAAGTTATGGTTTTTATCATCGTCATGCACAGTCCCACATTTTTACTACTTTTAGTAGTAAATGTAGTAAAAAATGGGAGTCAAGATCAAATCAATTAACACTTTATTACTTACTAGTTTCTGCCGCGGCTTTGCAAAAAAAACTACCAAAAACATACAAAATCAGACTTTTCTTTATGATTAAGATTTAAAAATTAGCGTTGTAAATTCGAAACTCCAATAACTACCTTACCTTCTGTTTCTATTTTCTTGTATGTGTTGCTGGTTTTCCTTGAATTAAATAAATAAATAATGCTGTACAATCCACACAGCATCATCTAGACCCAAGCTAAGCAGAGCTTGTGTTATGGGTACTAGATGACTGATATACCTAATACAATACATTACATAGATAGCTATTTTTTATTATACATACTTAACGACCGGAAAAAATATCTGCAGATCGTGCTCACAACTGTCCCGAGGCGAGAATCGAACCCGCAACCTCCTGCGTCGCAGGCAGACCTTCGCCCACCGCGCCACATAGGTCGTCAAATAAAGTAGTTTATGCGAGAGTAAGTAATAATGATCCATAATCAGATCAGTAAGTAATAATGATCCACACATCCAAAATTTCGCATTAATGTGATTTGAATTATTTGTATAATAATTTACAGTTTAAAATTTGACTTATTTAAGTTTATTTTGTAAGTCTAAGCCGTAAATAAAAAAGACGACCGATGTGACGCGGTAGGCGAAGGTCCGCTTGCGACGCAGGAGGTTGCGGGTTCGATTCCCGCCTCGGAACAATTGCGTGTACGATCTGCATATTATTGTTCCGGGTGTTCTGGTCGTTTTCTATGTATTATAAAAAATATCTATCTATATAATGTATTGTATTATGTATATCAGTTATCTAGTACCCATAACACAAGCTCTGCTTACCATGGGGCTAGATAAAGCTGGGTGAATTAGCCAGCATAAAAAAAATAAAAAAAAAATTACTAAGTAAATCTTATTGATTGGTGATTTCCCTTTTTCGTCCACTATTGGGTGTGGCCTCCAATAATCTCCATCCTGAGTTTTACGCATCTAGACAAACCAAATTAAGCCCACAAAGCAAAACTTTATTTCCATAGATGATTTTTAATTACGTAAGACAAAAACCTCTCCCCAAAAGTTAAAACCGCAAAGAATTTCCCCTTCAATAGGGCTTCATTTTTCCCAAGCCCAATATAATCGTTTTACTCGTAAATATTCCAGACTCTTGGGGTATATTCCCGTCCCGGGCTTTTATAGTCGGGAACGTTTCCTGCCGATTCGATCGGTATCTATAGAACACGGGAGTTATCGAGTGTGGCCATAGACAGGTGGGTTATTGTAGAGACGGATGTAGCTTGTGGACAGGTGAAGTAAGAACTAAGGTGCTGTGCTATGTACGGTAACAAGTATAACTATAATCTTTATCGACCGATGTGGCGCGGTGGGCGAAGGTCCACCTGCGACGCAGGAGGTTGCGGGTTCGATTCCCGCCTCGGAACAATTGTGTGTACGATCTGCAGATATTTGTTCCGGGTGTTCTGGTCGTTTTCTATGTATAGTAAAAATATCGATCTATGTAATGTTATGTATATCAGTTATCTAGTACCCATAACACAAGCTTTCCTTACCATGGGGCTAGATAATGCTGTGTGGATTGTCCAGCATTTAAATAATAATAAATAAATAATAATGCTGGACAATTCACACAGCATTATCTAGGCCCATGGTAAGCAGAGCTTGTGTTATGGGAACTAGATAACTGATATACATAATACATTATTTAGGTGTGTTGTGAGTGTGTGTTGTGTGTGTTATGCGTGTGCGGGTGTATGTGTGTGTGTGTGTGTGTGTGTGTGTGTGTGTGTGTGTGTGTAGGTATGTGAGAGTTTGGTGCTCCCGAGGACACCGGTCTCATGAGAGTCCGGGCAACAGGGATTACCACTGTGAGTGTGGGTGTGTGAGTCATTTTATGTTTACCAATCTTTTTTATGTTATCTATCCGTGAAAACCTTCAATTAACTTAGTCTGTTATTTATAAGCCTCTGGTTTAATAAATATAAATAAAAAATAAATACATTATTCAATTCAATATCTGAACATCTCAGTTCATACTGCTAGTATTAAAAAACTGGTCAGCTTTAAAAAGCTTTACAGTAAAAAAAATATTAATATCCCAAAAAATTTACTCGAAACACGAAATTACGCAGAGTGGGACGCTTGACGCACTATAATAACAAAAACCTTGATTTTCGTTTGTTGGTAATTCTCGTAGCAAAGGACAGAAAATAAAGATGTTTTTTTATTCAGAGATAGATTGCTATATCTATTAATCGCAGAGTAATTCCTGCCAGCTCACGCATGACTATTCCCAGCGTCTCACGAGAGACGCAGCTATTCCTAACGCCTCACGAGAGCTTCGTGACTTTTAATCTGGAGTTAAACTATATCCGTGATCATAGCGCATGCAACTTTGCCGTTGGAAACGTTGGAATAAACAGAGCACCACAAATAATGGTAAATTCCCCCTTAAAGGGATTAAAATTTTATAAGAGTCTTCATAAAAGTTTCTCTAAGAAATTGAATAATATCACGAAAACTCCCCACCCAAATTTATATGGGATACTATTATTTAATTTCTTTAAAATTAACCCGAGTGCAAGGGCTTACGCACTGTAATAACAAAAACTTAAAGTTGTGGCAGTGTCCATTCGTAGCACATTATGACTTAATGCATCTTCCATGACGTCACATCCGAGTCACTGGCCGCTCACATAATATTTCATAGGTCACTCCCGACGTAAAGTGGGGAGCATTAGATGTGCGGACGACGGGGCACGTTTTGTATGACGAATTGCAATTGCGAGTGTGCAATGTTACACAAATGTTAGCCTAGATTCCGTGTTGTGGAAACACTACTATAAATAAATAATAAATAAATATATTATGATGGACCATCGCCAAGCATTATATGAATAAATCATTTATTATGGAACATAAACAACGCTTACATATGTAGTAAAAAATTTAAACCATGTCATCTGCGGAAGTTAAACTGTATCGTAGATGACAGCGCCCTCCTCTGAGATTAACATGGATAGAGTCCGAAGAAAACTTGGAACACTGACCCTGAGAAAAATACCTGGTCGAAATACCACAGTGTCCAACTAAAACATTCTGCTTTACTTTCATTACAAGCACAGCCAAAGAGTTGACTGAGCTTCTTGCGTCAGCTTTCCCGAGTACCTACAATATTGGAGTCTTCAAATCCAGGGTTATAAAGTTCCTGCAGGGAAAGCGTGCTCCATCTTAGGCCACATCGTCAATCACTTAAGTCAGATGGTGGCCAAACGCTTGACCATCACTACATAGTCGCTTCCCGCTGTCTGTCTGACCCTATATATGCTTAAATCTTTAAAACTACGCAACGGATTTTGATGCGGTTTTTTTAAATAGATAAAATAATTCTCGAGGAAGGGAGGCGTGTGAAGCCGTAGGGCGGATCTAGTAACCAATAAACCGTGTAAAAAAATTAATTATATATAGCAAGAGCGCGTATGTGCTACATTCGCATTCAAGCCAAACACAATATTTCAAAGCTTCGAAGCTTTTCGGCTTTTTCCCAATATTCAAAGTTGGTTCAAAGGTTCCATTTTGGGCCGAGTAATCCCCTGATGCGCCCGTCAGTCATTTGAATTCCGGAGACCGTGTGGCGACTACCAAATGGACTCTGTCTCTAGTCTCTATACTCTGTATTGACATCGTTTCGCATCGAAAGAACATATAAACAGTACGCCCTAAACGCCCTCACATTCTGTTAAAAGAACGTCCTAAAAGCAATAGTAGCAGTGTCTTATTAGCAACATTACTTGACTGCTCGTTGGTGTAGCGGTCGCGTATTCAACCGCTGCATAGGTCCCAGGTTAAAATCCCAGGCAGGGCCAACAAAATCTATACTTTGCTTTGGGCTGGATGATACTGTGTGAATGGTCCAGCTTGTTATGTGTCTCATTTATAATATAAATGAGACACATAACAAGCTGGACCTTGGACCTTGGCTGGATTATGATCTAGTATAAAGCTATTATTCGGAGTTTCCTAGCGAGAAAAACTCATTCTCAAACTCAACCCTGAGTGGAGCAGTTATAAAAATACGCTAAGTCAAACCCAATCTCGTAAAGATAATGATATTTATTTGCCGAAAAAACATGTGTATGGAAGATGTTAAATAATATATTAGAAACAACATGCTTGACCGGTTACGCTATGCAAAAAAAGTAGAGATATGGCATGCAACACTATAAACGAACGACAAATTTATCATAAAAAAATTCGTCTAGACTATAATAGCTCTTTATGGTTCACATACATGTATAAAATTATAATCTTCTGTTAAAGCTTTGATCATTAAGCTTCGTATACAGCTTTCCTACAGCTATAATCCATACTATCTATTATGAAGTGTGAAGCTATCCGCAGAGGCTTGGCAGTAGCTCATTTCACATGCGAGGGGCCGCCGCGTCGGTCAGCCAAATTGATTAAATGCATTGCTAGTCCC
This sequence comes from Eupithecia dodoneata, assembly GCA_947044415.1. Lineage (NCBI taxonomy): Eukaryota > Metazoa > Arthropoda > Insecta > Lepidoptera > Geometridae > Eupithecia > Eupithecia dodoneata. The sequence goes on from OX345665.1 coordinate 9,528,412, forward strand.
AGCTTAGTTCAGACCAGCGAAGCTATTGTAGCTAGTTCCTTCAAAGTAGCTGGACCGGTTGAAATACTTATATAGGTAGTGTATAGTCACTCGTCTTTTGGTTTTGTTTGCGTCGTAAAAAGGCATTTTAAAAAGCTTCCACTCCGGGCAGAAACCCGGAAAATTACACTCAAAAAGGGAAAATTAAAAAATATACACTTTCTTGAAATTGATTGATTTACCTTTACGAAGCAAAATCAGTATGAAGCCATTCGTAGTAGTTCCATCAATACAACCGCTCAATAGACGATAGGTCTTGGCAACCTTCCACTATCCAATCTAAACATAGCATCAATATTCCGAATAGGTGCAACACAGAAAAGAACCAAGTGCCTTTTCCTGATGTATTTCCGGGTTATAGAGTGAAACCTTGTTACACTTTTCGATCACACGAGCCAAGTCGAGTAAATCAGCGATTACAGCCACTTTTCTACGCCACTCGACAAACTGCCAACCTATAGAAATGTGACTGGCCATGTAGAAAACTTTTATAAATAACTTGAATTTATCCAATTTCAAATTTCGATTGCAGTTCTTGTAGCATCTGTATTTTTTTTGTTGTTTTCGAAGTTTGAATTCCATATTCGAAATTAAATGCATAAATTAAAACCTTGCTAGGGTAGAGATAACCATGAAGGTATGAACTATCCTGTTAGAACATGATATTATTTCTTTTATAAAAAAAATGCTGTGTAATCGGTGGCTTGTAGCTCGTTTGCACTCTACATTGAACTGGACCAATACGAATCAATTAAAAAGAAGCAGGACACAGTGCCAGAAACCGGACTTATTTTTTACCTAGTGCTCTCTGACTAAGAAACTTTAGATTCCGGACATAAAAGATAAAACTTTTGACTGTAAAAATATCACGTACCCAAACAAAGATAAAACTAATACGATCCGAGGCGCTTTTGCGATTTTGATTGATTTTATAATTTGTAGGAATAATGATATTTTCGTGGACGTGTTAATAAAAATTATTATTTTAAATGAATAAAATGTTCCAAACACGAACTCGGACTGAATTCCGCCATTTGATATGATTCGACTTTGATGGATCTATTGGAATTTTATAGAAACCACTACGAATAAGTTCTCATGTTTCTCAAAAAAAACCAAACCGATTTATTTGAAAAATAATTATTTTGTTCTGATTTGATTAAGCGTGAACTCAGTAGCAAAGGAATTGTACTCTTCTATTCCACATGGATTCACAGAAGCGAGTAGATGAACAGCTCAATTCTAGAAATGCATTCTAATTACTGACCCAACTATCTATCCACAAGTAAAATGCATAATAACGGGTTCGCTGTTGATTCCGCAAAACTTTTCTCATACATAATTCAGCTAGTTTCGTCCAGAAGCTAAATGCTACTCTCCCGGCCATTTCAATTACGGATGAGCGAAACTTGACGTGAGGAATTTTCAGCTATTTTCGGCTTGACCGCTTTAAGAGCCTTTAACAGTTCACTGATGCGGTATAATAACGTTATTTTGGTGTGTGATTTGTTGTACGCTTGATTTTAACCTTAAATGCCCACTTGCTTTATCAATAGTGATTGGCTATATACAGAGTTATAAGGTCACTCACTGTATATTTTATTAACAGCAACATTAGAAATTCAAACTACAGACAATAATGCTTTCAAATGCTTCCAGAAACTTCTAATATTCTGACAGGGGAAAGTATAGCTTCGATTTTTTGGAGAAACTTCTATAATCTATTAAAACTACATCAAAATCCGTTGCGTAGTTTTAAAGATCAAAGCGAAAACTACGCAACGGATTTTTATTTTGTAGTTTTAATAGATAGAGTCATTCAAGAGCAAGGTTTATAAACCATTTGATACATAAATTTCCACGCGAAAGAAGCCGCGGGGCTCAGCTAGTTTTCTATAAGAACAACTTTATTTTAAAGACAACTTAAATCGGAAATGGATGCCTTAAAAGCCGCTACTCAGAGAAATATTAAACGAAGTCTAAAATACTTAAAACATAAACGCCAATTCAGCTTCAACGACTAAAATTTTCTTCCACAATAATGTTCGGAGCAACCTTCTCCATCCAGACAAGGGTACAGGCTCGTAGGCTCCAGAGCTTGTAGAAATTAACGCGTAAATAATCCCCAATTTTCAGTGATTCAGGCAAAGCGGATGAAAATTAATGGAAACGCCTGGAAGATCTCGTGAGTTGGATTTGTTATTTCTGATCACGCGATACAAGGAATCCTTCTGGGTAATTAATTGGTCCATTCGTAGCGGCCTTGTTTCGTGAAAGGTTTTGTTTATACGGAGGTGTTGTGTACATGTTTCGGTATAAAACGGGAACGGTTTTATTGGTTTCCCTCTGAAACAAAAACATTACAGACTTTTTCATTTATCAAATAATGGTTTTCAACGAAGAAATCGACGGATATACAAAAATAAAAAAGACGCTTTTCCTTTTCGACGTCGTTTAAACAGAGTAGGTACCTTACCTACCTGTTGGGTACCGTCTATACTTAAAGTATAGACGGTACCTTATCACTAGGAGCGATTTCTTCCAGGTGACATTTGTGCATCTGTACCTTTATTTATTATTTACTGTTTTTTTAGGTACCTACCTGTTGGGTACCGTCTATACTAAAAGTTTAGACGACCGATGTGGCGTGGTGGGCGAAAATCCGCCTGCGACGCAGGAGGTTGCGGGTTTGATTCCCGCCTCGGAACAATTGTGTGTACGATCTGCAGATATTTGTTCCTTGTGTTCTGGTCGTTTTCTATGTATAATAAAAAATATCTATCTATTTAATATATTGTATTATGTATACCAGTTATCTAGTACCCATAACACAAGCTCTGCTTACCATGGGGCTAGATAATGCTGTGTGAATTGTCCAGCATTATTTATTATAGACGGTACCCAACAAGTAGGTATCTAAAAAAACAGTAAACAGTGGTGCCGACTATACTTAAAGTATAGACGGTTTAAGTATAGACGGTACGTAGGTAGCTAAGTAAAATATGCCGTTAGTAAAATATTGCTTAAATCGAAAGTCAAATAAATATCAGATTCTACGTATAAACATCTGTTTTCAAAGCTTTTTTCATTTTCATTCTAGATTTCTTTATTTAATCATCTGGAAAGTAAAACAAAATTACAGCCATCCAATAATAAAACTAAACAGAAGATTGAATTCAATAATCAAGTTAGAAGAATTGTGCTGTCCAACTTGCAGAAAAGAAAATCTAGAGAAAATTGTTTCAAAACCCTTTCAAAAGTTACTGGTTTATGACATTACTCTAAACTTAAGTTCTATAAAAGTTTCTGGAAATTCAATGAATGTGGTACGGTAACTATGTTATTATTGTTAAGCTATGCTCGGAGTTTCTCTGAAGGATAAGATTCGTAACGAATACATCCGACAGAGAACCAAAGTTATCGTAGCTCTAAGAATTAGCAAGCTCAAGTGGCAGTGGGCCCGGCCATATCTTGCGAAGAACCGATGGCCGCTGGTGCAAACGTGTTCTTGAGTGGAGACCACGACTCGGTAAACGTAGTGTAGGACGCCCTTCGACCAGGTGGGATGACGACCTGCGATAGACTGCAGGTAGATGCTGGATGCGTCAAGCTGAAGACAAGGTGTTATGGCGCTCATTGGGGGAGGCCTATGCCTATCATCGGCTGATGATGATGACGATGAACTATATCATATGAAATTTTACATTTCATGTAATAAGGTGTACGTAGGCGTAGGGCCTATTACGTACCTATAGGCAGGATATTTTCTTTTAAAGATTGATCTGGATAACGTTTTGACTAAAATCGCTTTATGAAGATGCGAAGAACCCTCATTTCTGTAGAAATACGTACCTGCGTCCTAGAACCCGCCTATTGTTTATTTATTCATTCGTAGACATACACCCTGTAGCTAATGTGAACATTCATCATCAGCCTATGATAGTCAACTGCTGGACATAGGCCTCCCACAATGAGCGCCACAGCGGCCTGTCTTCAGCTTTGACGCATCCAGCGTGCACCTGCAGTTCGCAGGTCATCATCCCACCTGGTTGGAGGACGTCCTACACTACGTTTACCGAGTCGTGGTAAACGTAGTGTAGGACTCAAGAACACGTTTGTTCCAGCGACCGTCGTTTCTTCGCGAGAATGTGTACATTATATCCCCCGAACGCTTAAGAGCTCAGCATATAGATCTTAAGTCGCATATACCTCTATGTTTATAATAATATTTCTGAAAGTTCCTATTATTGAAACTGAAAATCTTTCAAAATATCGTCAATTGAGAGCTGCTCAAACTTGATTGTCGTTTCAGTATTCGGTGATAAAATAATAATAATAAATAATGCTGGATAATTCACACAGCATTACCTAGCCCCATGGTAAGCAGAGCTTGTGTTATGGGTACTAGATAACTGTTATACATAATACAATACATTACATAGATAGATATTTTTTATTATACATAGAAACGACCAGGACACCCGGAACAAACATCTGCAGGTCGTACACACAATTGTTCTGAGGCGGGAATCGAACCCGCAACCTCCTGAGTCGCAGGCGGACCTTTGCCCACCGCGCCACATCGGTCGTCAATCGCTATGTCATGTTAGACAGTGTTATGTTTATGCTATGAAAATGTGTCATTAATCCAGACAAAATTATTTTCACTTAACAATTGTAAACTCCTTTTCGTTAAAGTGAAAGCATCATCAGCTCATATCCTTATGTATATTAAAAAGTACTTCAAAGCGTCCTAGAAAGAAAAATTTACTCATCGTGGCAGTGCAATATGCGAGTTATTTCTAGAACGATGCATATTTTACGCATTCTTGTGAAACGAATAAAGAATATTGCCAGGGTATGTCTTGTAGAAAGCTGAATAAAACTTTGACTATCTGCCGCTCAATAATCATAGCAATAACCGGGATAACCGAGTGAATTACATTAATATTAAAATGTGTTATTTATTTACTATCATCATCATCAGCCTGTATTGGCCCATTGCTGGACAATCTGGACATAGGCGTCGCCTGGTAACCATTTAATTTAAGCAAATATGATTTACTTATATTTACATAAATTAAGAGACAGCCCAACTGATCCTCCTAAATTATTAACAACTTGATCAATTACTGTCTCTAGATTGTTTGATACAGTCTGCAGTTAGCTCAACTGTTTTATGTGTAATCACTAGTTGTAATATTCTTGTAAATAAATAAATAAATCTATTTAAACCCATAATACCATTAAAGCAAATAACAGTAACTACTTCGGAATTAAACTTTTGAAACTGTCATGGTTTTTAACCCTAAAGTCATATAAAAGGGAATATTTACCATGATTAAATTTTTCACAAAAACCTCAAAAATCAAATCATGGTAAATATCCCGTTTTAAATGACTTTAGTACTTACTTCAGCTTAAGTTTTCAATATTAAATAAATAAATAATAAATAATGCTGGACAATTCACACAGCATTATCTAGCCCCATGGTAAGCAGAGCTTGTGTTATGGGTACTAGATAACTGATATACATAATACAATACATTACATAGATAGATATTTTTTATTATACATAGAAAACGACCAGAACACCCGGAACTAAAAATATCTGCAGATCGTACACACAATTGTTCCGAGGCGGGAATCGAACCCGCAACCTCCTGCGTCGCAGGCGGACCTTCGCCCACCGCGCCACATCGGTCGTCATATTGCTTAATATTCACTTCAATAATTCCACAAACATTTAATTTTAACATTTTTTATATCCAAATTAAGCCTGAATTTTTTTTTTTTTTTGGACTTGTTATCAATTTAAATTTTCATGGAAGTGAAATTTTGGCAGTGTTTTTATTCATTAATTTTGCTCAATCGCATTCGTAGTCTGGCCTCCGTGACATAGTTTCCGTCGAAAGTAGTTTCTTTAGAACATCTGGTTCATTCCGTATTTTTTACCCATCAATCAATCCCTGTGCTTATTAGCTTATTGCCTACTAGCTGTTCCCTGCGGTTTCACCCGCGTAAAACTCGAATTTTACTTTATTAGATTATTTTTTACACCTTGGGTTACATACTTGTAGTTTTAGTATGGATCCCTAACTTTTTTGAAAATATAATATAGCTTATGTTCATCGGGGATAGTGTAGATTCCCAAGAGTGAAAGAATTTTTGAAATCGGTCCAGTAGTTTCAGAGCCTATTCATTGCAAACAAACAAACAAAAAATCAAACCTTTCCCCTTTATAATATTAGTATATATTTGACGTCAGCTCTCATAGGTACATTTTATTAATTTTACATTTGTATTTTACTAAAATTGTGAAAATATTTACACACAAATATACTTGTACCAAATATATGTAGATAGATAAATGTTTTATTTGTTTCACATAGACAAGACAAGACAAAATCAAACATAGACTTAAAGTAGGTAGAATATTATATATTTTACCTACTAGTTTATGTTTGATTTTGTTATGTACCTCATAATAAAAGTATACCTACTACAGCCTAGCATATACATATGTATGTACGTTGTGGCATTTCTGGACGAACTCTACGCACTGTAGGGCCTATTACCTAAGCTATGATTAGCTTGAGGCTTGAACTAGATGATGTTGTGTGAATTGTCCAGCATTGTTTATTTATTATCACCAGTTTGCATGGACTGGTAATAGTTTTTCTTATTAGTAAGTTATTGTGTGACTAATTATTCCCAAGGATAAAATGTAAATGGGAATTTTTGTGTTTTTATTACATACGTGTCACTTTTCCCCTAAGGACGAATTGTAAAGGCTCACCTGAAATAACCAACGACCGCTGGGGTAAACGTGTTATTTTGTGGAGACTTATTATGTGGATACCGTAATTGTAGTGTAGGACGCCCTTCGACCAGGTGGGATGACGACCTGCCAAAGACTGCAGAGAGATGCTTGATACGGCAAGATGAACACAGGTCGCTCATTGGGGGACCTACATACTATTTAAGTAATATTCAGCACAAATCTTTGTTTAATCTCTATTTACGCAAGTACGCAGTAAGCTAAACAGTAAGTTTAAGTAATCTTAGCATTTTTTCCCATACGTTATCCTTGTCCCAGCTGTTTCAAACTGCCTCCGCGGTTATTGAATCTCATATGAGATCCTGGCACAATGCAATTTGCTAGAAGTTCAGGCCAAACAGTTATGCACGTCGCAAACTTGACATGCTTAGAATAATGTTGTGGAAATGTTGGGTTAGTGTGGGTAAATATGAAATGTTAAATGTTGGCTGGGGCTTAAAATTTGATTTAATCCTTGGTACTGTTTTTGAATCTACATTGTACTATTTCTAGAATTATATACACAGCTTTACAATACTTTACCCTCGCAAATTAAAAGTGTAAGCTCATTTAATGTGTTCAAACTTAAATTAGCTCAACATATCATAAATGATAAGTCACTTCTTATTAAGTGAACACATTAAATGAGCCAGCTATTGAATGACCACAACCTATGTATAACCTTAACCTAGAACCCTGTTCTCATGTAAGTGACTTTGTATAAATTGTCTTTTTGAGAATAAATTAATATTAAACGTATATATAGCATATTATGAAACAAATAGTCCTATATGTGCATGTGTATGTGTATTTTAAAGGTAAGCTGTGTATTTTAAAGTATAGCTTACTATAAAATATCAGATTACCTATCTAGAGAAAAACAATGAAATTAATAACAATAAAATTCGACGACCGATGTGGCGCGGTAGGCGAAGGTCCGCCTGCGACGCAGGAGGTTGAGGGTTCGATTCTCGCCTCGGAATAATTGTGTGTACGATCTGCAGATATTTGTTCCGGATGTTCTGGTTGTTTTCTATGTATCATAAAAATATCTATCTATGTAATGTATTGTATTATGTATATCAGTTATCTAGTACCCATAACACAAGCTCTGCTTACCATGGGGCTAGATAACGCTGTGTAAATTGTCCAGCATTATTTATTTTTATTTATTTATTTATTTAATGCTAGATACTGAGACATCAGACATCATCATCTAACTTCATTTTATACATTCAACTGTACACTAAAGATATATTTAACCCAGAGCTCATTATCTTTTCCAAATCCTCTCAATATTAATCACAGATTCCCAAGCCCCCACAAAGCTGTATTATTCAAAACGCCAAATGAATTCACTTACAAATATTTACCAAGAAAAGTATTTTATTGACTCAGGAAAGCGATAAAAGTGGAAGGACGTTTTCAAGTGGGTAACTTGAACTGGGGGATGATGACAATTCGGCGAACGTAGGTACACAGCCTCTGTAAGATACAGGGGGTTTCTTTCATGGATCAAACGAAGTGGGGTGTTTGGGGTTTCGTTTTAATATGCATCGAATGGAACATGATGCTGTTTGGAATTTCTAGCATTTTTTTTATTATTAATACATGTATGTTTAGGTGGTTCGATTTGTAGTTTAAAATGTAAGAGGCCTTTGCTCAGCTGTGGGACAGAACAGGCTAATAAAAAAGATAACTAAACGAACTTTTTATGGAAACTTCTCGCAGTAATCAGATTATTGAAAAAAAATAAATGAATTGAGGACCGTGAAAATTTCAGATTATAAAGATAAAAGCATTATTTACTCAGTAAAAGTTTGTACGTAAAATGTCAAAGTCAAAAAAGGACGCTTAAATACATAGCTTCGGTCAAAATATATAATCATGCCGTTAAATGTTTAGACAAAAATAATTCTAATAATTCAAATGTATTTAAAAATAGACTTAAGAATGTACTCATAGAGAAATGTCATTATAGCGTTAATGATTTTCTACTTGACAAATTTTGATTTTATATACCCACCAGTTAGAATGTATAATTAAGTTTAAGCTTATCTGATAATTTTTAATATAATTGAATAGATACCTTATTTAGAAAAGACATATCAGACAAGACATATCACATTAGTTACAAATCTGCATTGTGCCCTCTCCTATTTGCACGCCAGTAGTGGCAAAACATGTAGCTCATATATGTATAATATTTTAACATAATTGCATGCAAATCAATAGGTTTCTTTCCGGCCCTGGTGGGGGCACAGAGAGGTGCCTCGAGGCTTGGCCTCATTACCCCGGCGTCAACTCGAGGGGTGGCGACCCCTCGGTCCTTGGGTTTTGTGGGAGTCCTTTTTTTTCCCTTATTCTCCATGTTTTTTTTTAGGCAGCATTTGGTTTATAATATTTTTTTTGTGTTTTTTTTTTTATTTTTCTTTTTTTTTTAATAAACCCTCATAATTGCATGCTCACACCATGTTAATACTCATGTTTTAAGCAAATAAATGATTCTTATTCTTATTCTTATTTTTATTCAAATGCAGTACATATTTTAGCATCTGAGGGTTCATTCAATTTTCAATAACAATGTATAACTTTAGAACAAACAAAGCTATCTATACGAGAGAGCTGTAAAATTTTACAACTTAGCTCTTATGATCACGTACTAAAGTTCAATTTGTAGTCTAGATGGGCTAGGTTTTATGACATTAGCACCTAATAATGGAAGTTACTTTGTTTACTTTACAATATAGCTGTTCCAAGACTTCGGTAACATTGTTTGGGTTGGACAGGCAGTAAACAAAAATTTGCTGACGTTAAAATACTAAAGTAATTTGACATGATGTCTTTGTTATTTTACGTAGAAAGTTAGAATTGGATAAAAAAATAACAAAGTAAAAAAAAAATTCGTAACGTTTTTAATTTTTTTAGGAGCAACCAAGAAGGGGTATTGTTGGATTGTTTATTTTTACCGTCTCAATAGTTCATGTGATTAATTTTTAAAAAATATTTTTTTTAAAAATTAATGTGGTATAAACTGAGTTTTAACAAAACATAATAAAAAATTCCATTTTATTATTGATCATCATCATCATCAACCAACATATGTTAGTCCACTGCTGGACATAGGCCTCCCCCAATGAGGGCAAAGCGCCCTGTCTTCAGCTTGACGCATCCAGCATCTACCTGCAGTCTTTCGCAGGTCCTCATCCTACACTACGTTTACCGAGTCGTGGTCTCCCCTGAAGAACACGTTTGCCCCAACGACCGTCGGTTCTTCGCGAGATATGGCCGGCCGGCACCACATATAATGAGAAAAACTACCCCATTCAAGTAAACCGCGCTGGTGGCTTCCGTGAAATAAATAACTAATCAAAAATTAAATAAATCAAACATTGCTACAACAGTTGATGCATAATTAGGTCCTTCTAGCCAATTTACGAACACAGCGGCCAGTTTTAACGGATACTAAAGGTACCTAATGCATATAATTTCGGTCCTATCAAACCAAAAATGCCTTTTCCTACTTCTACTAAAATAACATTAACACTGACCTCCATTATATTCCATCCAAAGCCCCGAAGCATTACATACTCTCTTACATACGAGTATCTTCTCAAAGCTGGTTGAAACTGAAACTGCAGCCAGGTTTTCAACACGACAGCCGTGCCACAGGCTTACAGGCTTTACCGGGCTTGTTCCAACATGTCCCGTGATGTCAGTATGCTTAGCTTGTAACGTGAAATAAGCTTTATTGGTGAGGATTTAGATTCAATGTTGTGTGGGTTTTATTTTTAAATCAAAGGTCAAAACATAGAGTGTACCTTTAGGTATCTTTTGGGTTTGTACAGATGCAGGGCACCAGATGGTTTTTAAAAAGCGCGTTACCAAAGCGAGTGCACCAAAAGGCCTATGAATCTACTCTTACACGTGATGATGTTGTCCTAGCCGAATCTTTGGCGTCAACGGTCTCAACGGAAACTAGCCAGGTCACCAGGGCATATTATAGTGCACAAGAGTGTGTACAAACATAGGTACACTCTCAATTCCCTCTTACACGTAGTGCTAACTGAAACATTGTAAAGTCTAAGTCAAAGGTTGCGCTTTTGAGGGTTTTTTTAACGAATTATGTACCCGTCTATCTTTTTACTTTAAGATTTTTGTCATGAATGAAAGAGAGTTTCAATATTTGTCGTTTTAACACAAATAAAATATTTTCTATTCTACTAATATCTGGCCGAAAGACTTCTGATAATTATCATAATTATGTAGGTAAAAAAATTATTATTCATAAATCTGAGTGGTACTTTTCAACTACTACTACGAATCGTTCTGCGTCAGAGCTTAGGAAATGTATTAGCAACACTGTGTGGCGACCGCTTAGAGAATTGAAAATTACTTGGTTGTATAATACGAACTTGAGCGCAACTGAAATCAACAGCCAGAATGTGCGCGAGTTTTTCAGAATATTCCAGAATGTTTCAGGTAGAAAATTACTTCCTGGAAATTATGGTAGCCTGGTAGGTTATTTATGTTTTCTGCGCTCTATTTTCGAGTTCAAAGTATTTTCCTTCATCAACTTGATTAAAATTTTACTTTTGTACCTTAAATTACGTCCAAACTAATATTAGAATAGGGAAAGTAATTATGCCGTTCAGTCATTCTGTTACCTTGTAACACCTAAACACCTGAACAGGTCATAATGAAATTTGACCGTATCAAGATGGTAGACGGTTTCAAGAGGATGGACATTGGCAACATTATATCCCGGAAAAATGCGTGCGAAGCCGCGGGCAAAGGCAAGCTAGATATGAAAGTGGGTTCTTAATCTCAGAACTTTGTTAAAGAGGGTATTACTGTCCGAAAATCTCAAGATCAGGCACGCGTCAAGAAGATCTTAAAAAGGAAAGATCTTGAAAGTGTTACTCCAATTAAGAAAACAAAAAACTCGAAAGTTCAGGCCTCAGCAATAATCTAAAGCTTATTTTAGTGAAGCAAACCGCCCTGTCGGCAAATATTAGAGGAGCAAGGGCATTGAAAAGCCCATTGAAGGGAAAATGAAGGGTGCTTCGAAAGTGATGACGTGTAAAAAGCCGATAGAGCCATCGTGGATCATTTAAATTACGCGAATGGGACAAGCGGCTCTTAAGGAATACCCTGAGCAGCTGTGGCAACCTTGTTGTTCCTTTTAAGAAGAATTTTTAAAGCAGAAAATATGTTAAACTATCAAATGAAAACAACTAAATACGAATAAAATAACAACAAAATTATATATTCGATGCATGAAACTGCGACATATTCTCCGTTATAAATAAGCTGCAGTTTCAAGTAGTTCTTTGAAAGGATCTAAAGAATCTATTGATATAAATTATCAAAGAAACTTCTGAGAATAACCAACTTTATAGTTATTCTGTGGAAATAACCCACATTATGACAACGCCTCTCGTTAGTACTCCAGATACTTTAATAGAGGAAAAACTGCAAATATAACCGTATATTTTATTGAAACAAGTGCCGCCTGTCTCAAACAATTTGGTACGAAGCTTTACGCTCTTATTACTAAAGTGCTGAGGGCGAAACTACATGTTCATAAAGGAGATGACATATTAGATGCCTCTTAACCCTCGTACACTCAATATTGCTTGTAACGGACGTAACGTACTTCCAATTGCAACCGGTCGCCGAAATGGAAGGAGAGTCCTAAACATGCCTTTTATATGTCGGTCGGTTAAATATTTCTGTCAAAGCTGTGCACAATAATCGAGATGTCAGTATTTTGTTTGGTCTAGGTATTAACTAGTTACCTACCTAGTAGGAAAAATTTTGTGATTGGTCGGGAAATGACAACGCAAACTTTATTGGTGCTCATAAACTCATTGACAACATAATTTATATTGGCTGATATATCGATATGTTCTCATTATCTCGCTTTTGTTCTGTTTCGAATTAAATCCTTTCTTAATAAATACTTAAAAAGATATATTTATAAAAGCAGTTATTTTCATCCGAGAAGCAAAATTCAACACGCGTTTTCTATTAGAAACTTAACCATCTTTAAAATGGTGAAAATGAGACAAGCAATTTGAACGGCAGTGAAAAAAGAGCCAGAAGCTGTGCTCCTAATTGAACAAAGACTTAAGAAAAACTGTTAGACATTTGTTCTTTGACACTTTGCTAGCTCTAATAGGTTTTGTCTTCAAGAACAGTTCCCAGACTTGTAAGCGGCCGTTTAAAACTTTTGCAGTACCTATTATACGGGTGTATTTTCGCTGAGCAGCTGAAACCGCGGGTGGATGCGAAAATTTATTGCTGTTACTGTTTTTAACATAACTGATGTAATCTATGTATATAAAAATCAATTGCTGTTCGTTAGTCTCCCTAAAACTTATGGCTTAACCGATACATTTTTATAGTTTGCCCGGATACCGACCTTGTTATTATTATTTATTTATTTTAAGCCATTATTGTCCCACTGCTGGGCAAAGGCCTCCCTTTTCTCCTTCCACTCCTCGCGATCCAACGCTGCAACAGGCCACGATGGAAGACCTTGTCTATAAGAAAAAAAAATAGTGAGATAATAATTCTTGGTGATTGAAATTCACGATCATCTAGTATTTTAAATACATAAACTTTGCTCGCTTCTCGATATTTCCTTTGAAAATTTTGAATAGTAGAAGCGGGTGAGTAATCATCACATCACATGTATTCAAAACCCTACTTTTCACATATTGACATAATTATGTACATATAACTTTTAGCACCAAAATATTAAACAGATCCGTGGTGATTGAGTTCCACCACCTGCTATAATATATCGGTTAAATACGATTGAACGATGAGATTGTAGACCAACCAAGATCTATTGATTAGATTTTATAAATGGACCAGTACTTCTTAGGCAAACAGCAAACGTGTCGACATGATTGTAAACAAGTTACCTACCTTAAAGACCGATTACTTTTTTGACTGGCTGGAAATCTGATAAGATGCCGTTCAATTAAATTATAGCCTGGGCCATGCCCGTTTTAGATTGTACATAATATATACGTACTAACCCAAAACACTGCTAAAAACAAATGTTGAGTTTTCAGTCATTTTGTTTTCTATGCTAATAATATTACAGGAAAGGTAAAAATTTTTGTTTGTTTGTTTGTATTGAATAGGCTCCGAAACTTCTAGACCGATTTGAAAAATTCTTTGGGAAGCTACACTATCCGCGGTGAACATAGGCTATATTAAAATTTAGAAATGTGAAATTTAACGCGGGTGAAACCGCGTGAAACAGCTAGTTACTCATATAGTATGCGCTTATTACTTTTACACGTCTCTGACAAACCGCTTGAAAACAGTCGTAAGATATTGTCAAGGTTTAGTACCGAGCACCTGAAAATATTATTTTGATGCTCAAGAACATATTTCAAACAAAACATAATGTGCTGTAAACTTTTAATTGTCAGTAAATCTCATGATACAAACTTATTGTAACAAACATTTACATTGTTTACTTTAAAAGGTACCTTTTTCTGCGAACGATACTTTTTTTTTAAACTTGTTTTGTTTAATAATCCTGTATGAGAAGGATTACCTTAGAAAATAACGATATGAAGTGTATTAACAACAATAGTTATATATATATATATATGCTGGATAATTCACACAGCATTATCTAGCCCCATGGTAAGCAGAGCTTGTGTTATGGGTACTAGATAACAGTTATATTTCTCGATGACTTTCCAAATGATCTCAGATACGTGAAGGTACGTGTATTTGTACCTAAATACCTCCACATATCTGAGATCATTTGGGCATGATTCTTTTTTAAGATAAAGATAAAGATTTTTTATTTGCCAAAGACATGTGTTTATAAGGTTAATTAATAGGTAATAAATAAGGTATACATTTCGTGGTTCAACATGCTTGACCGTTAGTCGGTGTGCAAAGATATTTGAAAGATATTTTTTGTTTTTAATAGACCTACATTTGAGCAAATCTTACCTATAAGTGACGATATATCATGAAGATCTTCAATCTTTCTATTCACTCTTAGACCTGAAGTGACGCAAGTCGTAGTTGATCACAGAAATAAAACAAGCCGGCGAAAACCGGAAATGACTACACTATGTATTATTTTTAGTAAATTACAGCAAAGTCCATTTAACTTCCTCAATGTAGCTCGCTTTGATTGCCCGTTTTACATCAGAATGTTACAGTGTAGCCAACTAGAAGATAAGCTAAAAATTATAGCAGCACACACAATGTTCCTGTTTTATTTGATGCAGTCAAAGAAAATAATTGTTTGCTGAAGTAAAATAGACTTCGAATTCATACACATCTGCGACGAACGAAAGTTTTCAGTATCTGAAATTTCTGTTGGATTATATGATTTTAGCTAACGGTCAATCAGTATCATCATCAGCCTATAGCAGTCCACTGCTGGACATAGTCCTCCCCCAATGAGCGCCATAGCGCCCTGTCTTCAGCTTGCCGCATCCAGCATCTACCTGCAGTCTATCGCAGGTCGTCATCCCACCTGGCCGGAGGGCGCACACTACGTTTACCAAGCCGTGGTCTCCACTCAATAACACGTTTGCCCCAGCGTCCATCGGTTCTTCGCGAGATATAGCCGGCCCACTGCCACTTCAGCTTGCTAATTCTTAGAGCTATGTCGATAACTTTGGTTCTCTGTCGGATGTATTCGTTACGAATCCTATCCTTCAGAGAAACTCCAGCCTTGGCTCTTTCCATAGCTCGCTGAGCAACTTTGAACTGGTGGACCAGCCCTATCGTGAGTGCCCACGTCTCAGCTCCGTAAGTCATAACGGGTAGGACACACTTGGTGAAAACTTTCGTTTTCAAGCATTGCGGTATGGATGACAAGAAACATTATTTATCATTCAGTAACATTGATCCAATTTTATAGATAAGGTAACCGAGATACTCATATTATAAGTTTTCGAAGAAAACTAATGTTTCATAAGGAAATCATTCATCATTCAAAATAATTCGTCTAGCCATGATACTTATATGTACCTATACAAAGAAATAATGTTTATACATTATTTCTTTGTATTGTTAAAATAAAATAAATAAATAAAATAGGTAGATATAAAGCTAATTTCAACACAATAAACAACATTACAAAAAATGAAATCAATTTCGGCTAGATGTTGCCAACAAATCCTCAAGGAAAAGGTTGCCCAACTCTTTAAGCACTATCAGGTCATCTGTGTCTCTAAGAGCCTCGGGCTATTTCCATTCCCTTTGATCATCACTAAAATGTTAATTAATAATGCTGTAATGGATTTTCATTTAAAAAGAGTTTACCGGACACTCCAATAAATTTTTGCAAAGCTTTTCTCCTGTTGCTTTTGATTAGTTTTAATTGAGTTCTTCATTGAATTGTAATTTTAGAAAATTTCTATTAAATAAATTTAAATGTTTTTTTATTCTGACAGCCTTTCGACCGAGCTGTACCTACACGCCGAGAGAGCCGAAGAATTCGAATTAAGATTTCCATATTTGAAATAAGCATGTTAAAAAAAAATATAACGAGCTACCTCCTTTGAAAAAAATTACATAGTCCTTGAATAAAGGTCGATTTTACGACACCTACCCGTACATACATTTGATACGATACCCGATAACATTTCTATAAAATATTCTATTAAAATAGGCCGACATGAAATATCGTAAATCGTATACAAAGAAAGGGAATAGGTTCAGGAGGCACGTTGAGATAAATCACGTTTCCAAAGGGTTCAAACGAAAGTACCTTTCATGTGAAACTATGTACCTGTACATGACTCGTACCAGCGAGTTTTATTATAAGGAGGCTGCTTGTCAATCATGTCAAATCAGATGTCACTTAAACTATAACTGTAACTATAGAAATAACTCTTATTATACAAATAACTCTAATTATACAAATAACTCTAATTATACATATAACTCTAATTTTATGACACTAATTTTTTGAACATCCTACTAATATTATTAACGCGAAAGTTTGTATGTATGGATTATTGTTACTCTTTCACGCAAAAACTACAGAACAGATCGGGAAAAGAAATTTTAAAAAACCTGAAATTTTACATACAGGTATTTCTTACCCCGGAACCTAGACCTGGAATAAACCATAGGCTCTTGTCACATATTCTGTTTTTTTATTATCTTGTTTGTTTTATTTTTAAGTGTGCAATAAAAATATTGTCTATCTATCTATCCCATAAATCTGTCCCCATGAGATAGAAATATCCTTAAAATGTTTCAATAGAAACAGCGCGTGCGAAGCGTGCAGAAACTAGTTAATTATAAAAAATAATTTATATCTGACCACACAAAAACTTAATTTACGTCCTTATTAGGTTAGTAAAACAGTTCCTATTATATATATGTTAGTATTTAGTCATGATAAATAATATAATTATAAGTAAGTTAGATAGTTTCGTATGTCCCAATTAAATATTATTCTAAATAACACGCCACCACTCGTTCTAACACTTCATGTCCATCCAAAGGTTGCCTGGCAGAGATCGCTTTAAGCGATAAGGCCGCCCATTGTACAACACATTCTTTATTTGTATTTTTCCTGTCAAGCGTATCTGTTTTTTATTTGGTGTGCAATGAAGAATTATTATATTGTATTGTATCTTTATTTCAAACACTGCAGTCGCTTTATGATGAAACTATTCATCATTATTCGATTACTGTGCCAGTGGTGTAATCGAATAATGATGAACAGTTAACACTTTGAGTGCTGAAATTACACGGTATGTGTTTTCTACAAGTGACTAATATGCGTAAATCCACACTAGCGCAGCGGCTGAGAAAATACAGATCTTTGTGACTCAGCACAGCCGTAATATTTTTCGAACGAATGAACGCATGTGCGGCGCAACACAACCGCTGTGTAGAGCGGCAGCACGAATTTTTTAGGTTAAAAAAAAGATCGCAGTCGTCGAAAAAAATCGCAGTCAAAGTGTTAATACTGTTAATAGTGAGCAATAGAACGGGCTGTCTCATTTATTGGATAAAATAAAAACCAACGACATCCCCAATGCATTATTCAAGATGTCGTTCGTTTTTATTTTGACCGATAAGAAAGGTACAGATAAATTTATAACCTGGCAAGCGATTGTCTTCTGTTTTTTTTCATAGACTTGTCCTAAGCTGACGTGAAAAATCCAGGCCTTACTATAAAAAAATGAAAGATGATCGCGCAAACTTTTTATAATTTATCATTATTTATATAATATCCATACTACCTGCATGTTTCTACTATATGCAAAATTTCAGCGCGATTATTTTAGTTGTTTTGGCGTGAAGAAGCAAACATCCGCACCGTGTCCGCACCCATCCCAATTTACGTTTTAATTTTTTTTTTTTAATTTTTTTTTTTTTTACTTTACTTTACTTTATAATATTTATGTGTGCTTTAAGGTCGTGAAATTAGACGAGCCTAGTTTTAGTGACATCTGATTTGACACGATTGACAAGCAACCTATGTATATAATAATATTATATTTGTTCTGTTTTGACACGATTGACAAGCAACCTATATAATAATATATGTATGTTCTAGATGTAAGCAAAAAAATTCAACAACTCAAAACAATAACCCTTCAGCAATTCATCCATTAAATATTTCCGAGATAAATTGGAGCAATAAATTGAATGGCGATTGTTTGCCGTTGACAAAGCGTCCTCTGCGAAGGACATCAAAATACCACAAGGACACAATCAACCAGGTCTGTGACAGTGTGAGATGACAGGGCTGAAACAGGGGTCCGTTGGCACCCCTGACCAATACAAATATTCAAAACAGGGGCGTGTTTCACTCCTGACTAAGCCACAGATACACAAAACCTTGGCAAATACATAAGTAGGTCTAGGGGTAGACTCCAGTTTCGTAATGGTTGTACAGAAGATTTTATTTAAGGTACACCCGATACTAAACTTGAATGTATTACAGACTAGCGGCCCGTCCCGGCTTCGCCCGGGTGGTCATTTGTTTCAGGCAATTTTTTTAATTTTTCTTTTTTTTATCTCCGTAATAACCATCCTCGTACTTAATATTCTAAAAAACGAATTAGCGAAATCGGTTCAGCTGCTCTCGAGATTTGCGCTTAGCAACACATACAGCGATTCATTTTTATATTATACATATACAATATGTATTATGAATATTGCTATTATAATTTTGCCTACCACGATATGCATACCTTCCACAAGAACCATCATAAATGTATAGTTATGAAATTTGATAAAAATGTATATCAATAAAACTGGACAATCCACACAGCATCATCTAGCCCCAAGCTAAGCAGAGCTTGTGTTATGGGTATAAGATGACTGATAAAGCTACAATACTTGAATAGATATTTGTTTATTATGCATAGAAAATACCCAGAACACCCGGAACAAATATTTGCAGATCGTAAAGACATTTGTCCCCAGGAGGGTATCGAACCCGCAAAAATATCGAGTCGTTTTAAAATTATTCGAGAATAAGGTACCTATTGTAAGTAACTTTATCAAACATTTCTGAACATAATAATATTTCCAAAAAAAACGTATGAGACAAAAAATTCTCTTATTAGCTGGATGCTGGATTAACATGGTCAGCGGTTTATGCCGT
The DNA here is from genome assembly GCA_947044415.1 of Eupithecia dodoneata. NCBI lineage: Eukaryota > Metazoa > Arthropoda > Insecta > Lepidoptera > Geometridae > Eupithecia > Eupithecia dodoneata. Next base: position 9,547,905 of record OX345665.1, read on the forward strand.
TAACTGTACCTATCCAGGTTACATTTCTAAGAAACTAGCCAGTATTTCGAGACCGTCTAAGTGACGAAACAAACTAAAAGCGCTGCAAAACAAAGCAACGAATCACGTCGAGGCTAGCAAACAAGTTTGTGCAACTCGCTAATCCTAACTCCACTAATCCTAGTTACACCTCTGCGCACAGATGTTTTTAATTACTTGGTATATGCCACTCGTGTGTGAATGTACCTTCTGTATGATTAATGATAGGCAAAGGCCCATTGATTCGTAACACGACACCAAACGGTGATGGATTGCGTTCATCAATTCCTTGGCTTTGACTCTGGGGATAAAATATGAAACAAATGAACTACTACTTACATTCAACTTTTTAAACTTGAACGATTACAGATTTTTTATCGGGTATTCAACGCACTTTACCTTTTATTTTCTCTTCCTCTACGTTTCTTCGTGGTCAAGGGGCAAGGATGTACTAGGAGTAACAGCCGAGAATTAACGGCAGTGTTCTGGACACGACGAGTCTGTTTTTAAAATCTATGGCTAATTGATAGTATTAGCGAAGTTATGTCATATGCATAGAATAGGCAATAGTAAGTATGTGTCGTCTCCGATTACGCCATAGATTAAGTTATAGTTATTAGGGACTTGTTTATTCTCGAACGCAAGGAACGGAACATTGCTCCAGTAATAATCAGAACATTCTAGTAAGGCTCTGTAGATATAAAAAGCCGAGCTTGTTTACGATTAGAGTAGTTCATGGGTAGTTCTTGTTTAGTACTGGTCAGTTCTTGTCTGCGAGTCGAATAAAGGAAAGACATGGAACTGGAGTATTATTTCGAAAACCCACCCCTAAGGAAGAAAATAAAGTATACAGTCCACTGCATCCAATTCAGGCAGTATTTGCCCGATAGAAACGTAGGCGAAATAAAACAAAAAAACGCGATAAATACTCTATAATTAATCTTTATTTTACAGTTCAAACCATCGTACTGAGATTTTAATAAGTAAAGAGAGGGTCACAGGCGGTGGTGGCTCAGTCACAATTTTTTTGAGAATAGCGGAAGTGACCATGTGCAGGTATTTGAGAGTACCACATTCACTTCCCAGCTTCAGTAATGCAATACGACCTGGATGAGTGCGACGTTGCTTACGGGTTAGTACGACCTGGATGAGTGCGACGTTGCTTACGGGGTAGTACTAACTAGACGGTCATGACATGTCATGGATAGCATAAATGTTATTATTGTAATAGAATGTTTTCCGACTGATATTTTTGGGTAAGCCGACAGAAATCCGGATTATTACCCATCTTTACTCTAGTCTGGAAACCTATATTAATTCTTTAACACGCAATAGCGTGTTTCGTTTCGGCCAATTAGTACCATATCTGATACATCGAATTATATATGACATATTTGATTATTTGATTGATTATTTGATAAAATATTCCCCTGTTCCCGTGTTGGGCTGCTTCCGCAGTTCACTGAAATTTTTACCACAAGAATGCTTTAACACATCGACTGTCGAAACAACGCTCGAATTATACTTAATATTATTCGAGTGGGTAAGTGCTAATTTCTTCTTATTTTTAGTTGAAACTCATGTACCTATAATATTCGTCATAATGTAAACTGGTTTTTGAAAGTATCTAAGTTACTAAAACTAAAACTACGCCGATACCATCGAAGCTTCTCGAAGACAGAACTCAGAATCGAGGCCTTGGATCCATTGTTAGGCGTGTAATATTACACATCGTTTTGGGAGCGATCGGCAAAGGGTTACCTTGAAGTTAATCTGAAATATTGTGACATTCAAGCTTGGCACACAAGGTGGAATCACTGAACCGAGATCTGAGAAAAAAACGTTCTCAGACGGTATATCGAGCCTTCAGCTAGTTGGCTTTTCGCTGCTATCCTACTTGATATTATAAACGCGAAAGTTTGTAAGTATGGATGGATGTTTGTTACTCTTTCACGTAAAAACTACTAAATGGATTTTAATGAAACTTTACAATAATATAGCTTATACATCAGAATAACACATAGGCTACAATTTATAAAGATACATGTACATATTGTATATTATCCAAAATATCTACCACCACGCGGGTGAAACAGCGGGGCGCAGCTAGTTTTATATAAAATCGCGCTGGTTGAAACCCTAAGAACACTGGTAGTAGTGTGCTTAAATTATTAAAATTGTAAGTAATAAGAAAACGTATTAATAATGCTGGATAATTCACACAGCATAGAGCTTGTGTTATGTGTACTTGCGTTATTATAAAGCGCGACTGTAAATAAATTTGATGCTGTATTATTTCTACGATATTTTTAATACATCAAGAATGTGAATGCTGTGAAATGGTTATTCTTATCGTGGCGAAAATGAAGGTGTAAATAAAAACTTGGTGAGCAGATCCCAGGTTGATACGGGTGACTGATGTAGGCCAGTAAATATCCTCGCTGCAAGGTTAACCTGCTTATTTTTATACACAGATTTTTCATCACAATACCTTACTTATATACCCACAGGTCTTTTTTAACAGGGAACAGACAAAAAACGGTTGGATATATTTTTTCACCATAATACCTTTTTTATAGGTACCCACAGTCTTTGTTTACAGGGAACAGACAAAAAACGGGTAGATCGTCGTGAAGAAACTTTATAATTATTATATAGTTTTTCAGAAGGATCCAGTCCAACCTTAATTCTTAATTAACTACTTCATTAATCATTTCTTACAAAACATGCACTGTCATTGTACAACTTTGTCATTACCAAAACATTACAACATAAATAATTTAACATTTCTTTTACATCACATTTAGCACATATTGTACAAACTTAACAATATTTTTAGTCGTAGCTATGACGTTTCAAAGCTACATATACTAACAAAACTGTATATTCACAGGTCTCACAGCGCAGTCAGAAAGTAAGCTAACTTACCACTAAGCATGTGTAGCCTTCACGGAACTTACGTAGAGTTAGTTTTCGCACTAGAGCTAGAGTCACCTTTGCGTAAAAGAGTTGGTGAGAAGGGAGAGTAAATTTTACACCGGCGTTTTCAAAGCTGTTTATCGCTGCCGTCACCGGGAAGTCGTCTCCGAGAACGAAATTATTTCTATATAATTTATCTTCAGCGCAGCCAGGATGAATGACGGCGCGGCGCTTAAATGCAGTGGACAAGTGGCCATAATATTGTATGTACCGCTTCTTCGGCACCGTCATCTTTTTCGTTCTCGGTGTCGCCCCGTAACGGCGCGTGGCGTAGGACAAACATTTGTCCTACGCCACCGTTTCGTGGAAGACAGTGCTTTTATATTATGATTATAATGTTAAGAAAATTCTTACAAGAATAAAGGCACTCGCGAAGGCGAACGTTTTAATTAACATTATCTGCCAGTATTCTTCTTCTTCTCACCGCTCGCATACCATAGGAGGCTACTAGCTCTTAGTCGATCACTAGGTATCCACCAACTTTACTACTCTGATCACACATCTAATTGATCTACTCTTGTGGTTAAAACATAGGTCCATTATAATTTGGCATGTAGTTAGAGTAGCACTTTCAATGCAACTCATTTAGGAAGACAAAACTCTTCACACTATTTAAACACCATTATAGCCGTTTCCAAGATTCTATCCCAGGGGTTGAATTCTACTAAGCAATGATAATGACTATGACAATGGTATCGTCGCTGGATCGTCCATAGATGGAATAAACTTTAGATACTGCGTTCGGTGCTATTTGCACAGAGGTATTGATAGATTGGTTGTGGATCGCGACACTTTTGACACGCGTCCCTCCATCTGTAGTTTCTTTCGTCAAAGGTAAAATGCTATAATGTAATTCTGAGACGATATCAGTGTTATAGTGAAGGGTTTATTTCAGTGGAATTAGGGCCTTGGTTTTCTGTATCGGTAGTAAAATTTTGACATATCTTTTACCCATGGAAAATGTTTTGATCCTACTAAAGACTGTCAATACGATGGGTCGGATCTTGGGAATGAGTCTTTCATGTAGGTACAAACATTTAAAAACTATTAGTACATAAGCCTGGGTAGAATAAGTATTAGTACTCTAGCTAGAAAGTACTGTAGACCATTTTTTACTAATAAATAAAACGACTAAAAAACGTATACCTACAGTTATCTCATCATCACATATACATAGTATATACCGTACGGATTTAGTCAATCATGCTATACGCCTTTTACGATACAAGTGCTTGTCACCTGTAATATTATTTGCATGAAACGGTTTATCTAAAAATAACTCCTTGAACACGTTATTTTAAATAACTTTAGATATATCACTGTCTCATTTCCTTAGAAGCAACTCTAGTTACCTATCCTACAGTCAACTCAATTCTAATACACTCTCACAAATCGATATTTTTGTTGACCTTGCATATAGAACATCATAGAATTAGGACTGGTAGAATTGAAACTCTTTACTTAATTCCATTTTTATCTCTTCATGCAGGTGTTATCATATTTTTAGATACCTACGGCATGGCATGGCAACACTTCGTAATGTAAGTGTGAAGAACTGTGTTTACTATGTGATGGTTTCAATATTCTTGAAATTTTATTTTCTTAATTTAATTTAAGGCGACATACTTCTACATATAAACTATCGTGACCAACTGTATTCATTCTAAATTCAATTACTACATTTGAGTTTAAAATGAATTCGATTGACCTTTAGAAAGTTGAACGTAGAGATTATGACCGTTGTAACTACATAATATCGTTTACCTGTTATTCGATGTAAATGTTTTATTATGATAAATTTTTATATTAAAATCAAGTTAGAAAAAGTTAAAAAAAAACAAACAGCAAAACTATTCCATCGATACCAAATGCAATACAATATGCCCTCTGGCAAAAAATGTGTCCATGAACAGTTACGGGTTAGTGGTACCAAATTAATATTCAAATGAGATTCGTATCTAAGTCCTTTACAGACTTGTGTCCTCCCTATTTCAACAAAGAGGGCACTTTCGTTTGCGTACCTCCTTCCGTCCGAAAATGGGTTACGAAACACGTGTTTCCGATGAAGGGTCCTGAACTTCGAGGGCCAAGGACGAATAACGACGGTGGCATTAGGGGAAACGATAGCAAGTGGCGTTTGACAGAAATATATCGGAGCTTTGGGCTCTATCTTGTAGATCTTGACTGAAACGTGATGTTATAAAGAGCTCTTGAGTTTTGTTGGCGAAAGGAAACAGCGGGTGAAGGAGAGCGTTTACGTTGTACAATATTTCATTCGTGAAATTGTCTGTATTATCTGCACCAGCTTACTTTTACTGAGTTCTATAGTTGTGTATATTCGAATCGGTTCAGTAGTGTCGACACTAGACAAACCTTATCTGGTTTAAAGTGTCGTAGAAATAAGATTATAATAAGTTTTTATTAATAAAGAAATACAAATACAAATCAGTTTTCAAATGGTAAATAACAAAATAGAAATAACAATTTGGCTTGTTACAAAATTATTTATTCTGCCATTATTTTGCTGGTTTCTGAACTTTGAATAAGCAAAAAAAAACAATAGATCTTTTACCACCAAAAGACCTGCTTCTAGAATTCCATTTTTATTTTATTTGAACCGAGTTTAATTGCAAAGACTTACTACGTTTCCCGAAACAATCAAAATATAACTCTGAAATTAAATTCCCCAAATGTGATATTGTTCATGAAATTTTGTTGACAGCTCCGCGAGCAAATGAAAATTTAACATTAATGAGATGATAAATACCTCTATAATATGAATTGTAAACTTGAATAGTGGTTAATGAGTTGGAAGTAATAAGCGCTACACTGAAACCACTACTAACTAGGGAGAGAAGGGAAATGACTAGGTACTAGTGAGTTGGGTCGACTATTAAAAAAACATAAGACGTTTTCGTAATGTCAATAAATTGTTCGACCAAAGTTATTGAACGTTCCCACCTTATTCCTGAAGGTTTCAGATATAAAAATAATTATTATCATTTCTGTCTAATTAATAACACGCTATTTTGTGATTACGGCGACAGCGTATAAATGACGTAATCTGATCGTATATGTCATTTTCACTGCAGTCTATTACATGGCTTTGCCATTAGATCTATTTTTCAAACATTAGATGAATACGGATATTTGAGACTAGCGGACCTTCCCGGCTTCGCACGGTTTTAGTACGGATCCCTAACTTTTTTGAAAATATAATATAACCTATGTTCACTGGAGATAGTGTAGCTTCCCAACGGTGAAAGAATTTTTCGAATCGGTTCAGTAGTTTCGGAGCCTCTTCATTACAAACAAACAAAAAATCAAACCTTTCCTCTTTATAATATTAGTTTAGAAAAACATTATAAAAGTTACCGTTTTTTTTAATTATAAAAATAATAAACGAAATTGAAGTGGTATTTAAGGTACGGACAATATGAAATTCTGAAAAGGTAGCAGCAATGACAAGTCCAGAGCTCTAGAGGATCCTAAAGTAACTAACCTACTCTGAAATTGTTTGCAGCAAAGAGCTCTCCTATCGTAAAGCGAATACACATTAGACGTTTTGAAGCGCGCGCTTTTTTATTTATTTATTAGCTAAAACATTTTTACAATAGAAAATATTTTTTACATAGTCCTAAAAATCCACAGAGGTTCCTAAGAGAGTGATATTAGCGAGACAACCTTGCGATAGTACAATGTCTGATTACATAATAAAGAAAAAAAAAACAAATGGCACTTTAGGCTGCTTAGGTACTAGGAGGTGTTTGCATATCTAAAAAAGCATAGAATATAAATGAGGTATCAAAATCTAATGTAGTTTTAAGGCTATTCTGTATTAGTAGTTTTAAGTTTTTTATAAAAATATTTTTCAAAATCAAGTCATGTTAAGTATCCCGTTTTAAATGACTTTAGTAGTTTTAAGGTAAAAATATTTTCTCTCTTTCGTGTTTGGGCGTGGTCGGACACCTACTGCCTAACCGTTGACGCGCGACCTGCAGGGCCACCAGGCCGCAGCTAGTTAGTCTCGTAGGACTACAAGTGCGTCGTTGATAATTTTGACGACCTCTGTGGTACGGTGGGCGAAGGCCCGCCTGCGACGCAAGAGGTTGCTGGTTCGGTTTCCGCCTCGGGACAATTGTGTGTGAGATCTGCAGACATTTGTGACATGTAATGTATTATCAGTCATCTAGTAACCATAATACAAGCTCTTCTTAGCTTGGGGGTAGATGATGATGTGTGGATTGTCCAGCATTTTTTTTTAATTTAAGATTTAGTTTAAAACGCACGTTCCCAAAGCGCGCGCTACAAAACGTCTATTGTATATAGTCTTAGGCGGATAATGAACTGAGCACACCTGGAACTCCCTAACGACAGCAGAATCACACATAATAATGGCCTACTTGAAATTCATGCCTAAACTTTCGGAATTTTCAACTCTTATAAGTTTATGAGTATCTCTGCCAAGTTTCTTTGTTACATTTTTGTAAACTCATCGGAATAATTTCTCCCGGGGCCTATTTGGGACGGCTCGGAATCTTAGCGCCGCGGTATGCATTTCTAAATGGGTACAGTTGGGAACAATTATAATCCCTCATCATTATTTAAGCTCGTTGAGTTCCAGTAACCTTGTTTTCAAAATATAATTTTCTCCGATATCTAGACAAAGAGACAGAGTTTTATTTTGAAAAGTTCATAATGGAGACACCATTTTGCAATTTCGCATAAAACTTTTTAAAAAGCCGTTTGCTCTTATGCCGTAGTAAAATAAAGTTAATATCTTAAATAACTTCCTGAATTCAACGTTATAAGCAAACGTCAATGAAAGTAAGCTGGCTATCCGAGGTGGGCCCGTTTTCATAAACTGTTGGATCATCTTCATGCCGGTATAGGTGCCGGTAGTGTAGCTTCCCTGACTAAATAGCCTTACATTATTAAACAGGGCAGGTAATTTGGTGTTTGAGATAATTTTGTGCAAAATTCTGCTAACTTTTTACTTTTACTGAACTATTTAAACTTGGAAATAAATAAATAGACAATGGGCAATCCACACAGTATCATCTAGCCCCAAGCTATGCGTGTGTTATGGGTACTAGATGACTGATATACTTACTATAATACATAACATAGATATTTTTATTACACCTAGAACAGTATCTTCAGATCGTATAGACAATTGTCCCGAGGCAGGAATCTACCTTCTGCGTCGCAGGCGGACGTTTTGCCCACCGCACGCCACAGAGGTCATCTTTAGGTATGTTATAAAAATAGGTGCAGCTGTTTAAATGTCATGATGGTTAAATTCAAACTGACATTTTCATCGAGGGTTTTTAAAGACTAGAAAATTTTGATAATCACATCTTTAATAATCTTTATCTTATTATTATGGCTACACGTTTAAGTCAGAAGGCTATGATCATTCATCCTTTCGTCAAATTAAAGGGCACATAAAAGCGTAGGAAAGTTAGAGGCAATTCCTTCCAGTCATTACATTCAGTGAATTGTATTCATCGCGAAACGAAATAGCCTGTAATTTCGCCGATGTTCGAATCAAAGTTAGGTCTGTCTGCCTCGATGAGTTTGTACAATCATCAAAGTTTTCAGTAAAGGGAAAGTTTATTGATACATTTAGATCAATCGACAAGATTTTAACAGGACTGTTCAGTGATAACGCTTAACTTATGTGCATGTTTTTTAAAAAAGAATTACGTTAACTTTACCTATGTCATATATAAGGGTTCGTGGGTTAGGCCCCCGGTGTGTGACGCCCCCGTCGTGGAGGCACCCGATTTCGTTTTAGTGCGATAAAAAGTATTAGTTGAATATTTTTATCCAAAGTACAGTCAGCTAGCAAAGTGTAATTTTCGAAATGTGCGATAAAACTTATCTGATTCCAAGTGTCTCATAAATAAGAATTGGTTCAACAAGTGTTCAATTTTTTTTTTATTGAACAATTTTAAATTACAAGCTAGCGAAGCTTAGTAGAGTCATGAGCGTAGCAAGTGGCTCTAAAGTAGACTGAGCTAGCGAAGGATATAAAAAGCAAAAAACATTTTCTCTCGAATTATCACCTCGACTAACGAGATACACACACAAAAACGATATTTTGTTATTTATGAAAGAGGTCGAATGTCTGAAACTCGTTTTGGTCAGCAACCATGGAGGGTTAGAATGCTATAAACCTCTTTCAAACCGCGAACGAATGAAATGATTCTTATCTAATAAGGTTTAACACTGTCTAACCTCCTTCGCTTCGATAAGTGCAGCTTACAGAGAGGTGCAACTCCCAAATAAAGTCCAAAACTGTTTTTTAGAAAATTATTTAAAAATGGCGCTTTTCTTCTAAGCTTACGAAATAAGCTCAGACATAGACAAGTCAAATTTAAACTAAATTATTTTTATCAAATAAGAAGGTTTTATTATTATCCGTATCCACTTTTTGGGTCTCCTCCCTTTTTGGGTTTCAGGCCAATATAATAAAAAATGTCCCACTCAAATCTTTAGGGGTATCCCTAAAGATAGGTAAACTAAAATGATTCCTAAGAAAATCCTATCAAAAAACAGCTGATCAAAAGCCAACATAGGAGACTACGAACTTTCAATCGGGAACCGTACACCATTATCATATACATAGTACCTAGCTGGTTTTATCAGAGTAGGAAGCGAAGGGTAAAATCTCCACTTGACTGAATAAAATAGATTCAATAGGCCCATTTAGACAAAGGATCAGGCACGCCAGTTACTACCGAGAATATGGAACGCGACGGTTCAGCCGCACAATTATAGTAGAGGATTATAGCCCGTTCATAAAAACCGGCTTATTTTTTCATTATTCGCGTTGAAAGAGTTCAGTGGTTGTCGTTCCCTTGTTACCGTATTTCCCACTCTTTCAGAGCCCATATTCTGTTTAACTAATCGCTTCACTATAACGATGGTATCGTTATCTACAGAATGACACAATTCGGCTTAAAAATATTCATTTATACTCAAAAAGGAACAAACCATTCTACATAGAATACATTGGTATCTAAAAATAAGTAGATACTCCTTGGTGAATATACGGTTTCTATGGCGTTTAACGATCTTGATAACAAAGGTCACAAACCTCAAACACGCAGGGGGCAGTTTGGATTCTACCTTAGATGATAGAAACTACAGATGGAGGGACGCACATCAAGTCAATCAAAAAAACAAATATATATATATATATATAAACCAAATGCAGCCAAAAAAAAAACATTGAGATGTAGGGGAAAAAAAAAGATATTCCCAGAAAACCCAAGGACCGAGGGGTCGTCACCCCTCGAATTGACGCCGGGGTAATGAGGCCAAGCCTCGAGGCCCCTCTCTGTGCCCCCACCAGGGCCGGAAAGAAATTATTGATTGACGTCAAGTCTTGGTTGAAATCATTCTATCAATCTCCCCATGCATATAGCGGACTATCAAAAGTTTGTAATATCTAAGGATTGATTAATTCAGCTTTGTGCCACCATACTAGGACCTGTCTGAAAATCAGCGCCGCTTGTAGCGGCATAATGCTGAGACAGGGACCTTTTTGGCCCCTTATGTAACAAATTATTTGGTATTTTTTACCTACTTTCTTCATATAGGTACCTAAATATGTTTCTTATTTACTTAGGTACGTATTAATGTAATTGTGTCGTGTTGTATTAGTATGGTTTCAAATAAATCTTTTTTTTTTCTTTCTTTCTTCTTCTATTAATTTAGCAGAATAGCTCCCAGATATTTCGTTATAATTTTAATTACAGATATGAGAGAAATAACAAGGTTTTTCTTTGTTGTTGTAACCTTTTCGGTTTGCGTTGGAGGATGAATTCGGCTTTCAGTTAGATAAACAAAGTACTCTTTAAAACTTTGAAAACGTAGGCAGATTGAATAGGTGTTTATTATTTACTTAATTTTCTTAAGTTAGGTAAGAATCAATTGTACCATAACTTAGCTTAATACCCTGGGTTTCCCTAAATTATATTTCAAATATTCTAGTGTGCATAGGGATTTTATCACAAAAACACGTCTATTTCATCCAAGGCTCGTATTATTATTATCTAGATAGAACTGGCTTTGAAAAGAGCTGAGCTAGTTCCTAGAAACAGGTTTTCTTGCGATGTCTGAACGCGATAGTACCTAATAAGTACAGAGCACAGTCAAAGGAAAGAGCTTATTTTTTCTTTATTAAACATTGTCTGAGGAAAGAATTGGCTAAAGTAAAGCAAGCAATAAGTCTTTTAACAAAAAAACTCAACTTTGTACCAAAGGAAATGAATGAAATCTTACTTTACAAAAAAATAGGTGACCTACGAGCTGGCTACCTATGTTTTTTAATCTCATAGAGGGGTAATTTAAGTAAGTAAAAAATTAAGGCCTATAATTCGCATGCTGGGCATGTGAGTTTGGGATCGCAGTTCGGTGGTATATTGTTCTGCAGGAGGCGCTGCTGCCCGCGCCTTGGTAGATATCCCTTAGTCGCCTCTTATGACACCCACGGGAAGAGTTGGGGTGGTGCAAATACTAAGCCAGCACCACACGGCTTACCTAACCCGGTTGCGCATTTAACTCTTCTGTTTACAAAGCCAAGAAATGTCGGTTTACTTTACTTTACATTGTCCTGCAAGTAAATTGGTCCCGCGGTGCTGTAAGCAAGTTTCTGACTTCGCTCCTACTCAGGGGACCGAAGACATTGTTGCTTATGTAAGCACGCTTATCGAGTTCGCGTCGCTTTAGATACAATACAAACAATTTACAGTTAAAGTTAATTTTCCGTTCAATATTCATACTTTTATTTTACAAGGAATTTGTTAAGTAAATAAACATTTCACTCGGTATTTTTAAGTATTTAAGTCAGCAGAACTCTATATGACGACGTTTTAGGCGTAATGTAGTTTAAGTTTTGCGTTGTAAAACGTACATTAGTATATTCTTAGAAAACACCTAAACCAGGAATCTTAGATTATCCCAATGAACCCGTGGCCGGAATCGAACTCGCATCAACAGCCAGTTACAGAATTAACTCATCATTGTTTACGTTAGCCAAGGGTCTTATTTTGACGTACTACAGCACAAACAGACATTTTACCTAGATTTAATTTTATTTTGTATGTTTTTTTAGTCAACTGTGTTTTATTATTGTTTGTTTAACTAGAGTACCTACCTAGTGTATTACTGTTGTACTTTGTATGTGTGGGTCTGAAGTTGAAAATAAAGACTTTATCTATCTATGTATCTAACTTCAAACTTGACTTAACACTAAAAGATTTCAACTTCTAGAATAAGTTTCCAATAGTCAAGTAATTTCCGCTACATCCGACAACAATGCTCAAAGAAAACTGAACTTCCTGCGAGTTAGAAAAACTTTGAGAGCTTCTAAAAGTCTTCAGCGGCTTCTTTTTATTGCGTTAAATAGGGCGAGATTGTTGGAACGTGATAGTATGAACAGTTGGCTACACTAAGGAACAATTCACACGTACCACAACCACACCATAACCACACCGCACCCACACGACAACGACCACACGTGGTCGGTTGCTAATTTGTGTGTCTCTCATCTTAGAATGCCCAAATGTAACATTCTGTGACGATATTATAGATAGAAAAGACTTTACTATTATATAAAACAATACACACAAAATAATACAGAAATAAATACTTAGAATAAAGGAAGTATAACAGGAAGTATTATCGCTGAGAGCGATCTATTCAGGCAACCTTAGGATGATGATGATTATTATCATAGTGAAGTGATTAGTTGACCACAATAGGGCCCCACAGTGCTTTGTAAAGGAAACTACATTTGCTACGTAAATCTAAGTCCAACATGAGCAAAACTGGAAAGAACTAGTACGACACAAACATGAATAAAAGTACCCACTGAAAAAAACAATACTGAACTTTTTTTAATATTATGCTCATGACATGACCAATACACATATTCTCAAAATATAAATAAAAGTAAATTAAAAACTTGTATTGGTATACGTATAATAGAATAAAATCATTAAAAAAATTCAAGCCTTTACCAAAAGGGCATATTTCTCAAAATGCTGGCAGCATTGCTTTGCATGGCACGCTACGTTGAATGGCAATGCTAATTCGTCGCCGAAACAAAAGCCAGCACGATGCGTTCGAATTTCAATCACCTTTGGACTTTATTAGAATTCAGTTCATCGACCTCAAATCAAAACAAACATTATTTATTTATTGACAATTATTATTTTTAGCCATTATTGTCCCACTGCTGGGCAAAGGCCTCCCTTTTCTCCTTTCACTCGCGATCCAACGCTGCAACAGGCCATGATGGAAGATGTGCCTCGAGCTCGTCACGCCATCTGATCCTGGGTCTAAAAAACTAACATAAATTACAATAAATTTAAAACATAGGTTTATTTTTATATGATGAATAAATAACAAAGACCTATCGAACGGTTCATTTGTATTTTTACGGTAGAAAAGTAATGAGGGAACAATATTTTCACACTCGTCTGGCACGCGCTAACGGAGCGTGTTTTAGTTGGCGTATTCCATTAAAAAATGAATAATAAATTACGGAGGTTTAATGCATTTAACATTATTTTCGTGTGTTTTGTGGCTGGGAACCAATATATATTTCTCATAAAAACTGATATGTTGATCTCGTTAGGATTTTGATGCGGTTTTTTATATAGATATTATTATTAACTCATTTATTGTTAGATTCACAATCCATAATAATGCACATACAAAATTAAAAATAAATGTCACAAAACATATTCACACAATAAAATCAAATAAAATTAAAGAAAAATAGAATAATATAATTTAGGGAAATTAAAAAAAAAATACAAAATGAAAACTTACTAACCTAATGGACGTTTAAATGAGGATATAGAATAGACCCCATCAATATCTTCATCCATTTGTATTGGATGGGCAGTCCAGACGTGAAACAATCATTTTCAGGATATTATGATTCAAGAGTTTATTAACCATTTGACATATAAATGTTTACGCCTGCGAAGCCGCGGGGTGCATCTAGTAACATAATAGATAATGAACTCCTATTGTCGGTAATATTCTCTAGGTACTGTAAAATCTCTTGCATTCAAAACTGTGCATTCACACGCATTATATTACATGGACATGTAATATATGCGCATATATTACATAGACATGTAATATATGCGTGTGAATGCATAGTTTAAAATTTTACACGAGCTGCTTCCAAATCCTCTTGCGATGTCATGTTACAGGAGGCTTTCTGGAACTTTGTTTTATCGGATCTGGATAGAGAGAGAGTTTCGAATTTACAATTTGTACAAGGAAGGAAATTGTTATCTCATTGGCACAAGCTCCGATGCTTTGGCAAGCAATACTCTGAAATAGTCGGTAGTGCAACCTTATTTTCTAGATTGATAGGCTTGTTGTTTACGTTATTAAATATACCTAGGTACTTAAGTTTAAATAAAAAGGCCCACGGAATTTTCCATAAGTTTTGTTTCCCATGAGATAGAAAAAGCTTTCGTTTCCATAGAAACAACGCGTGCGAAGCGAAGGGCAGAATCGAGTAAAATATATTAATAATTGTGTGTACGATCTGCAGATATTTGTTCCGGGTGTTTATTTATTTATTTATTTATACTTTTTGCACGAAAAACATAACACAAAACTTATTCTAGAAAATTTAAACAAAGGCGAACTTAACCCTAAAAAGAGTTAAAAAGGTGTTCTGGTTGTTTTCTATGTATATTAAAAAATATCTACGAGTATCTATGTAATGTATTGTATGATATATATCAGTCATCTAGTACCCATAACACAAGCTCTGCTTAGCTTGGAGCTAGATGATGCTGTGTAAATTGTCCAGCATTATGTATTTATTTATTTTTAGGACCGAATATGAGTACAGGTACATTAGAGTGCTACAATATCATCATCCTCCTATAATAGTCTACTGCTGGACATAGCCGCAACAATATAGCCACAGTGAAAACATAAACATAGCTTCTCATTTCAAATCACCTGCTATTCTCGTTACTACTAAAACAATGTTTTCCATAATTCAGCCAGCAGGTTGTTCGACGAAATCTCCATTGTGGTTCGACGCCGATAAGAAAGTTGGCGGGAAATCGTTCGATAAATCAACTCGCATGCGACATAGTGATATCGCTTTATGGAGTGGGTTGTCGATGGCTTTGTGTTCTTCTGTCAGTTGCGTTTTGTTAAGTTGGCATGCTTTGAAAAGAATAAAGATGCATGGCATTGACTCTGTCATACCTATATACAATGTGTATTGTCGAACCTTGATCAAACGAGATGTGCGGATACACGACATATATTTATCGATAAAAAACAAAAAATAAAAAATTATATGTTACCTATCTCAAAAATAAAGCCGATTTAATTATTTTTTTAATGAAAACTACTTCATCTGGTTTTTTCTTCGTTTCTTTTTGAGTAAACGGTGTATTTTATTAAAAGTAGTTTACCTAGCTAAGGAAATAAGAAAAAAATACAATTTCGGTACATAAGCCTAGTAAAAATAATATCTTTTTAGAAATTTGCAAAAAAAATACGATTTTTATTTTATTTTTTATCTGTAACTTTAAAACTGAGTTATTGTGGTGTACTTTTTTGCATGTTATATTAAACTCCACAATTTAGTCTACAAATTTCCCAAAAAATATGGGCCTATCTCTTTTTGTTGTCATGTTATTCACCATTTAAAATAGGTACTTTCTATCTTGTCAAGAGTAAAAAAAAACAAAAACTTTATCTTAAGCAGTCGTTACTATCCCACTGCTGGGCAAAGACTTCATTCCATTTCTTCCTATCTTGCCTCGTTTTATTTTATAATTTATGTAGATTAAATCAGTTGATATTCCTGTTGATCTTTGTACAAGACAGAAAGTACCTATTTTCAATGGTGAATAACATAACAACAAAAAGAGATAGACTCATAATTTTTGGAGGATTTGTAGATTAAATTATGAAGTTTAATACAACATGCAAAAAAGTATATCTCAATAACCCAGTTTTAAAGTTACAGATCAAAAATAAAATAAAAATCGTTTTTTTTATGCAAATTTCTAAAAAAATATTGATTTTAATAGGCTAATGTACCGAAATTGTATTTTTTTCTTTTTTTATTAGCTAGGTTAACTATCCAGCTTTCAAATGAGACTACTTTGAATAAAATACACCGTTTGCTCAAAAAGACACGAAGAAAAAACCAAATGAATTAGTTTTCAATAAAAAATATTATTAAATCGGCTTTATTTTTGAGATAGGCAACATATAATTTGTTATTTTTTGTTTTTTATCGATAAATATATGTCGTGTATTCGCACATCTCGTTTGATCAAGGTTCGACTATACACATTGTATAGTCTATCCATCCAGAATGTAGAATGTTTGTAAACATAAGATTACAAACATAATCAGCAGATTTTTAGGGTTATCACCACGAAATTATGCAGGCCTAATAGAATTCCAAGGATTTCACATATACATTCTATTAGATTTATTACTTTTTATAATCCTGACGTCAATTCTATACAGAATCTAATTATTTCAATTTACAAATCGACATTATGTGGTCAAAAACAAAGATTAAAATCACTAGAGATTTTTTGTCTTTGTAACTGTGCCATCCCTACCGAATCTCAGTTTTGACGTCCCGTGTTGCAAACAGTTGGTTACTTTTTAACTACGATTTCGAATCAAGGATTCTGGATGGATAGACTATAGGTAGGTAATTAATTCTTAAATTATTCTTGATCCATATAATTTTTATTGTTCTAAGTCTTTGCTCTAGAAAAATTTACCTTAATTACATTAGCCCTCCCTATTCAATTAAAATAAATGAGTTCCCACAAATGCCCAACTAAATCCGGAGATTAACGAGAAAAACTTCAAGATGTAGTATTTATGACTCAAATGCAGATTGAAGATCATTAGTCGACAATTACTCCAGAGTTCGAGATGAATGGTCGAAGTTTGTCCGTCAACTATCCGGTGAAAGTAAGTGAGAAAAAGTTCGCTCATTTACGTTCTCGAATCTTAGAAAATAAATTTCAAACTAGGTTTGAGTAGAGTGCATTCTATTTGCTTTCGACTTTTTATCGAGTCGAACGCCGGTACCTGAAATAGGACAGAATTGGAAGACCTAAATCGAGCGTCAATATTTCGAAAAAAAATATTGAATTACATTAATATTCTTAGTATAACATACATATGTAATGTTTTCATTTACACGATTTGCTATTTTAAAGGGTACTTTCACATATTCGAATCCGTTTTTATACGAGACAATGTCTAATAATTACGTCTGTTGTTCCGGCGGCCGCCATTAAAATAACTCTGATAACTAGATTTGCCCCATGGGTTTTATTTTATTTTTTTACATTGATAAAATTAACATAATGTGACATCTGAATCTTATTTCAATAATAACTGTCTATCCGAAGTTATTCCTTCCTTCTACCGCTAAAAAACATGGGGCAAACTAGTTATCAGAGTTATTTTAATGGCGGCCGCTGGAACAGCATACGTAATTATAAGACATTTTCTCGTATCTGTCTATAACCCTGCGTGATTAACACAAGATCTTGCTTCGCGCTCTTGAAATAGTGAATCACAATTGAAACGAAATTGTATTTCAATTTTAGTTGGTATATTCGTTCACAATTTATTCATTAAAACCTACACCAGAGTAACATATACTTGTTAGTGGTATTGGCTACTCGACATTTGCGATGAAAAAACGTAAATTATGCAAGCAATATCTACGAGTAAGTCCAAAGAGTAAAATTATACTAGATTTAGTTACTCGCGTTTAGTAAAATCCACCCTTAGTGAGATCGTTGTTCATCTCTAAGGGTAATATTTTCGCTGGATATGTTTCATAAAGTTAATTTTACTTTTCAAATATGTTATTAACCTTACCTCGTCACATTTTAGAACGGAAAACCGTGTCTCAGGTAAATACCAATTTCATTTGCCACGGTTCCTGGTTTTGCTTTTTATTTTATTTGAACTCATTTCAGCGAGACAAAAATAAAGTTGAAACTGGAGCAACGAGTCGAATAAAGCCGGAATTAGCAGGTCACTTGTTTTCGTGGCATTAATCCATTTTGGATTGTTTTAGCACGAAATTCACGGTGTGGTATTTTTGCATCTAGCTATTATTTATTGACTTACTAGTTTCTGGACGTGACTTCACACGTGTTATATCTGGGATACTAAATAGCGTATATACATATATAAAGGAAACAAAGATAGATAGAGAGATATATTTATTTATTATTACAAAGTGGTTACAGTTCACCTACCAGTAGGCTCTTAAATCCTAACATTGGTTAATCTAGACACAAGGGTTCACTTAATCATACACTATTATAATTAATTAACTTAGCATCGGAAATTAGTGCGGTAGACAATGAAGCACACAACCACTGTGACATTGCTGTCCGTTGCAATGGCTTTTGATCGAAGTAGGTACCTACCTAATATAGAAGTATCTACCTAATTATTGCTTTATTTATTTTTTATAATAATTTTTTTATCTATAATGCTGGACAATTCACACAGCATTATCTAGCCCCATGGTAAGCAGAGCTTGCTTTATGGGTACTAGATAACTGATATACATAATACAATACATTACATAGATAGATATTTTTATTTTACATAGAAAACAACCAGAACACCCAGAACAAATATCTGCAGATACATAATCATACACACAATTGTTCCGAGGCGGGAATCGAACCCGCAACCTCCTGCGTCGCAGGCGGACCTTCGACCACCGCGCCACATCGGTCGTATTTATAGATTATTTATCACATCTGTCAAACTGTTTTATGGGATAAAAAGTAGCCTACGTATGTATGTATATGCTATTCCAGTTCTAGACCTATGTACATACATACAAAATCTATGCAACATTTCAGCCCGATGTTTCAGTAGTTTTTGCGTGAAGAAATAACACACATCCATACATCCAAGATCTTTAACGAAGGACATTGACATGTCAAATATTTTACCTAGCAGATATCACAATATCAATAACAACAAGAAAATACTATTTTTGTTACTGGCCAATGGGATGTAAGAAGAGAAGAGGTTCTTAATTCAAAACTCCTTGCGAACTAGCTATTTTCAATTCGAATATCTAAAGCTGCCAAACATATTAAACCGCATTCTAGCCAAACCGCATTACGTTCCAAATTCAAATCCAAATATCGCACTAGCTAGCAGACAACCACAAACTTGTATTGTGTCGTGTCCGGGACGTCTCGAGTCCGTCGCCGCTTCCGTTTCCGTTACAGCTAGATTTCGAGAGTTGGTAGAATATGGAGTGTGGTGTAGCATCTGAAATTGATGGACCTATCTGATGAGATTATTTGCAATGGTGGTTACTATTTTAACACTCATACACACGCTTGGCGACTAGGCAGTCGCGTAAACGTATGAATAGACCCCTCCAACATAAACCGGATATCGTAAGTATCAACAAAGCGAACCTGAGCAAGGGCAGTAGCTTAGTTTTGTCATTTAACACCTCCACTGTGATCACAAATTCACCTGCCAAGCGTGTTTTTTTTTGCCATAAATTGAATATGGCAACACCCTTTTCGTTGTTTGGAGGATGTTCATAGTGGACACACAGTGTATGCTGATGGCATGATGAGACACTGAAAACGAACGCTTGTAGGATAAACAACTATAAAACAGAAATTTAAATAGAAAATGCACTTTATGTATATGAATAGGTATATTGCCAACTTCAATAACATGAACCACAATAACAATAGAGGTGAATGCCTTTGATACTTGATACAGCACATCGTAAACATTTCTGATATTGTGTTGGAGCTAAGAAAGGACTCGTGCACACTAGCGTAACTAAATACTAGAGAGTTCAAACTTTTTTTTGAAAAAAGAGTTTTCACTATTAAAATTCTTATTGATTCAAAATTTTCCTTTTTCAACTTTTTTCTCTAAATATTACCTATCTGAAAAAAAACCTCCACCCAAAAAATCACCATCAACTTCAGTGTTCTATTTTTAAATTGAATCGTGTATCAATATAATCTGTACAGGTCACTGTAAAAAGTTTGATAGCATAGTTGTCATAGACAAGTGTAGAGAACGCTCCACTCGTGTACAGAGCACTTGCTACATGTTTAATTCAACAGCCAGCGAGGTATACAGTCGGAAAAGTGTTGTCGATTTGCAATGATAAGTGCTTGTAGAAACTACGTTTTGGCACGAGTGCAGTCGAGTCGTCAGCACGATTTGAACAAGATTCGCTTCGTATCTGAGAAAGCGTTATAAACTCTCAGTATCTGCTAGTTTCTGATAATTTGATTTAGGGAAATAGCTTCTGTGAAATGTGTTGTCTGAAATATGGTGGCTTGAGTACCGTACCTACAGGTTTATTTATTCAAGTTAGGCAAAGTACTTATGTAACTTAAAGCTTCTTAGAAAGTTAAAGCCTTTGATGTTTTGCACTATTCGTAGAAATGTTGTCAAGCACTTCAAAACGCCTCTCATGAGACTCAATGACTCAAGTTGATTTATCAATTCTATCTCTGAAGGTGAAGGCTTAGTATGTCTTAATTAAATTTATGCTGCAGTAAACTTAACCGCGTTTTTGAAGGTTCGAAAAAAGTTATGGAAGTTCTATCTATATACTACTTAACTATGACGGGATATTTACCATGATTTGATGTTTGAGTTATCCAATATTTCGGCACAGTTTCTTATGCCATCCAAATGTTTTAAAAATTATGTAACTTAAACAACTGAGCAAGATAGAGATAATTAATCGAAGGCCAAGTAGGACTAAAAAAGAGAGGTACCTACTTGAAAAATACAATTTCTGTCACATTATATATATAAGGTTCACATTCAGTCAGCAGTTTATTTTCCAGCTTTCACTGGCATTTTGAAAGACCATCCATTTGACCCAGAATAATACGTGTTCCGATTTCAAATACGGATGAAGCAAAGAAGGCTCGATTGGCAAAGATAGTGGCCGGTCGTGCGTAGTGATTATGGTACTTTGTGTTTTCCTACACGTGCCTAAACTTTCTTTTTCTGACTTTTGAAACAATGCGGTTTCAATGTTCTTCATTTACTGTATTAGACCTACTTACGTACGTACCTACTTACAAAAATGTTTTTAAAGTAAAAGGCAGATATCGCTGAAAAACAATCACTCTTCTAAATGACTGTATTTCAGCATAAAACCAAGCATAAGCGATACAGCAGAAAGCCAGCGCAGGTTTTTTAACACCTGCATAAGCTGAGTTGGGAGAATTTTGTAGCTCAACCTAAAAAATTATAGTCCACTAAGTTTAATAATATATTTTTTTTTCTTTTATTTATATTTCACAATAATTGCATTTTAATCTAAAAGCTAACTTAAACGGTTATCCCGTTTGACCGTAAGCTCCTTAGTCTCTATTAATTAAAACATTTCATATAATACCTATATCGTAAATTGTTTAGATCGTAATGATTTTATTAAGGAACGGTTTATTTAATTGTACATTAGTACTAACATTTAAAACTAATTAACGTTTTTGATTGATTGATTGAAATGAGTTTTTAGTGCAAAGAGTAGACATAGTTTGTAATTTTTTGTCAATATAAGAATTATAGCCTTGACGCGAAGATAATTTTGGGAAAAATTACATCAAACCTTTTCTGATGTTATCAAAAAAAGCAAAGCCGTATTGAGAAAAACTAAAATTTGAATTTTTATCTAGTTTGCCGACCGTTTCCCGAACAATAACCATCCTATTATGCGCGACGCCCAAACTTTTCCCCGCGCGAAAAATATTTTTCTTTCACGCTCAATATCGTGCAAAAACTATGTAGGTGCTAACTTTATTAAGGTGAAGGAACACAGTTACCGCGGGAAACGAAAAGTGAAGATCCAGTTTTTTAATTGGATATTCTAAAAAAGTCTTTACAGAAACTTACATTCTACTGCCGATAACAAATATTATGGAAGAGATCGCCGATAAGGCCGCTATTCTAAATTCCTCTATTCTAAATCTTTATTTCTGTTTTGTGTGGTATAATAAAGTATTTTCTATCTATCTATTATTTCTATCAAAACAGTTGAGCTAACTGCAAACTGTTGCAAACAGACTAGAGGTAGCCCAATTCATCTAAATGACTATCTACCAATAGGAAGCGTTTTCAAGACGCTGGCGCTCTAAGCAATTATAAGATTTAAGTAAAGAAACTACATGAGTTAACACAATATCACACTAAGTGTATTTAATTTTATGTATTTATTTGGATAGTTAGAATTGATGTTATTTGTGAATTATCCATGCTAAAACGAATTAACGAATCGAGCTGAAATTTTGCATAGATGTTAGTCTAGATCTAGAATAACACATATGCTATATTTTATTCTACAAATTCAGTTCCTATACATAAGATAAAATAATCTAAAAAACGCCTGGGACACCCCGGAAACTAAAGTTTCTAAAAACCAATTAGCACCAAAAAAAATGAACACAGAAAAATGCTAATCATGTTCCTCGTTTCTCTTTAACCGAGAAAGAACTTTGGCAAACAGTAATTTAAGTAAAAACTATCGTTACTTTTCGTTAAACTTTGGGGTTTTTTGCAAGAATTTATTTTGTTTTTATGTGAAAAGTCCCTATAAAGTAGTATAAACTTACAATACAAATAGGTAACTTCCCATATTTATGCTTTATTCGTATTTTGTTTTACTTTGCTTGTCTGCGAACAGGAAAATAATTATTCTTTGAGATTGACGACCGATGTGGCGCGGTGGGCGAAGGTCCGCCTGCGACGCAGGAGGTTGCGGGTTCGATTCCAGCCTCGGAACAATTGTGTGTACGATCTGCAGATATTTGTTCCGGGTGTTCTGGTTTTTTAAGTATAATAAAAAATATCTATCTATTTTATGTATTGTATTATGTATATCAGTTATCTAGTACCCATAACACAAGCTCTGATTACCATGGGGCTAGATAATGCTGTGTGAATTGTCCAGCATTATTTATTTATTTATTTTATTTTTGTGTGATATGCTTATGTAGTATCTACTTAACTTTATTTTTTTAAAGATCCACTTTCTACACCCACTTGAATGGCATACATTTCTATACCCACGTGAATGCTAATTCCATGCCTGTATTTTGTACCTACCTGTATCCAAATAAATGTTTCATTCTATTCTATGAGAACTTGTTTTTAAAGATTGTATCTATTTAACAGAAATATAAAATGTTTATTTGTGTTTCATATAAAATAATACAACTTAAGAACTAATAATAATAAAGATAATAAATTAGGAACGAATAAAATAATTAATATACGAGAACACAGAAAGGCTACCGGCTCGGCATTAAATGCTACATTGACATAAGCCAGTGCAGCGCTGGTTTCCAGCGGCGCCAGGGTGCTGAGAGCAGCACACAACACAAATCACTATATAATAACAATTATATATAATAACAATTTAACAAATTTTTTTGAAGTCTACTCTTTGTAAATGACAGCTTGATGGCAATATATAATATGTAAACGATTTGCAGATGGATAAATAATATATCAAATTACGAAATTTATTTGATATTTTCACCAGAGCCAAGTTCGTTATCTAGCAGGGTGTGCTACGTGCAGGTTAGGTTGGCTTAGGACGAGATGTTGGAGACCCTTATAACTTACGAATCAAATACGATATTATTTGACATTTGACTAACTTTTGTAAAGCTATTTGAAGGAATTTCCAGCTAGTTGTCTCGGACTGAGGTTGACCCTATTTTAGGCTAAAAGCGAGTGTCTGGACTATAAGTGAACCATCACCAATCTGTTTCGGTCATAATTGTTATAAATAGCAGTTCTGCTTTCGCGTTGAAAAGTTAATGAAGGTACCTACTCCATGCTCGCATTAGCAGCTGGAACTGTGAATATTTTATTCAAACGAGATCGCCGGTCACGGCTGGGCCTCGACTCTGAGGGAAATAATATACGGGTTATCCATATAACGGCACTTATTGAGGATAAAATTCATAATTTGACTGTTTTTAAAAATGAAAATCCAACTTCCAAACCCATAATTACTTAAAAACTTCACCGTTTTTAAGTTTTGCGGAATTAATACTTATACCTCAGGACCATGGTTAATTAGGTATACATAATAAGTACAATAGCGTAAGAATTTAAAAAATCGACGGAAGTGCCTTAAAAAAATTATACAGCCGAAATTGAATTTTGACTACTTTTACTAGTCTTATTTTGTTTTTGGTTTCGTCCATAAAAATGTTATAAATTCAGATCAACTCTGTACGCATATCTGTGAACTAATCTTGGTGAAATTTGGTAAGGAGATTATCTTGGGGCTACTTTTCAAAACGCAAAACTATTTCTGAATAAACAAATGTTGTTTCAGAATCAGGGCAATGTCAAAGTAGAAATCTCTGTTAGGTAAGCATAGATTCTCTGAGACGTTGCAGTAAAACGATTTATCAAATATCCATATAGGTTAGCGAATAAATTTGTAAGATATTGAACAAAGAAATATCGACTTTATGATGTTAGCCACAATTGCCACTGTTCTTTGGGAGATTAGGCACGAGATGAAGAATTTAAAACCCATTGCGGGACAAACTTCATTAAACTTTTTTTATAAAAAAAAAACTAGCTGCGGACCGCGACTTCATCCGCGTTGAAATTTGAAAAGATGCAAAAATATTTTACATTTTTAATTTTTTTTCTACTACCGGTCATAAAAAAGTAGTCTAGATCTCTATGGGCACGCTCCGTGTCCAAGGAGGTCGACCGTTATGCTATACAAGAAAAAACTTTTTTCTTTATACTATACAACCTCAAAGCCACGACGGTGTATCGAGTTGTTAAACTCGATTACAGCAGCCAAGGCGAGTCGAGCAGAGTAACGGGGTTGTACCGCAATCATTGTTATCCCCGAGATTTAATTTAATATCTCAGACCAGCCGGGATTTCATTCTGCTGTAGATTCATTCCATGAGCAAGAACGAAACGCTTACCTTAAGTTTCATTATTGCGTTTCGTTTTTGCTGCAGACAACTACTTACAGTTACAACTAAACTAAGTTAGTACTACTCCTACTGACAATAATACATAAATAATAATAATAGGCCGCTTGAGCCCAGCTTCGCGGTCGGTGATCTACCGTTTTGATATTTTTTTTGACTGTAGAATAGTTTTACAATATTTTATTGTATTTTCTATAGTAAAAAATGTATTTGATACGAGAATTTTGAATAAATGAGGAGAATAATAATAAAATAAATAATGCTGAACAATTCACACAGCGTCATCGAACCCCAAGCTAAGCAGAGCTTGTGTCATGTGTACCTACTAAATAACTATTGCTATTGCTTCTAACTTAAAGCTTTAACCGCCAATTTGTCTAGATAGTCACACTAATATTATAAATGATAAAGTTTGGATGTTTGGTTGGATGGATATTTGGGTTCTTCACTCTAAAACTACTGAACGGATCAGGCTGCTCTTTTGCATAGATGTAGCTCTTAGCCTAGATTTATCAAACAAACGCTATTTTTTATTTCATAAAACAGTTCCTATAGGTTAGAAATTCCCTTTAAACGGTTTCATAGACCCAATGCGTGCGAAGACGCGAGCAGAAACTAGTAAGGTATAATCAACGCCATAAATTGTTGAACACTAATAATTTTCTAGATACGCTATATAAGAAATTATTCACCGCATTTTAATTTTTGAAAAAAAAAGGTACCAAAGTACGCAGTAGTAACTTAGGTATACTTACTTAGTCTTCGTCTAACATGATGGCCCCTAGCCGAATTTCTCTACGAAGACTTTTCAGGTGTTATGTATATCAAAGTAGAAAGATATGCGAATACATAAAGTTAGTAAGTACCTACTACTTATAAGAGGTACGCGAATTAATTCAATTCAATTTCTGAATGGTAACCTCATTTTACGAGGCAATCTTGAAAAGACCGTTAATTTAAGGGCAAATTGAAATTCAACGAAAAAGAAAACTCATTTGATGATAAACCGCAATTTTATCGATATAATTTAATAAATCATCTTTTCTGTACGAGAAAAGTGTATATTCGAAATACAAATTTCCCGCCCAGAAACAAAGCTAGCTGCAATCATCTTCCGCAAAACAGACATTTTCTTTGTTTGAAAATGGAACATCTACCACAGCCAATTAAAATGTACTTAGATTTCCAGTCCGTGTTTTATCGCTTTGCATACCATTAATTTCAACCGTATTCCTTGTACATAAAGTCTTTTTGACCTCGTATCCGCTTTTCCACAGAGTATTGGACAATATCGTTCCATCTGGATTGATAAAGTCCTAGTATATTTGGATTGCAATTCCAGTGAATGTAAGTCGGTAAGCCCTTCTGTTGGCTTTAAACTTACTGCATTGAATTTTCGGTTTTATTTCCAGCTCTGAAGTGCAAGTCTCTGTGATCTCACTGATTTGGAACCCTGTTTTGAACAATGATTTATATTCTATAATACTAGCATTGAGATTATTGTGATTCCAGTTTTCCCCTTCAAAGGGGATTTGTCAAGGGGGAAAACTGGAACAATCCAAATTTACTAGCAGCTTTCAGTCCACACTAAGGGACGTTTATCGTGATGGCCAATGTATTTATACCAATTTTTATATTTTTATACCGGACTTCAGCCTTAGATAATAACATGATTTTAAAAAAGTCTAAATATTTTTTTAATTTTGAACGAAAATTCTGAACAATGTTGAAATTTCTAGCTCGTCAATTTTTTTTTTGGCATTGTACAGTATTTTAATTAAAAAACCGTATACTTTTCACTCTCGGATTTCCATAGAGAAATTAATATGCAAACCCTATATTTTCATAGTTGATCGAATAATGACTTCAGTGCTTTCCATTCCTCCGCTCCGACGAATGCCCGGCCGGAACCGGCGAGTGCAGTGGGCCGAACCACCGCTACGCTTTTTACTCCTTTTTCAATGCGGCCCGCTTATGAAAGGTTTTATATCTGTTATTGGATTTTCCAGCTATTTATTGAGTATAGTTTTGACCTAGAATCGAGAGGCTCTCGATTCTAGGCTAGGCTCGGTTTACGTCATCAACCTGCCTGTTGTGTTATCTTCGATACTTTGGTATATTATGTATAAATAAAAGATGAGTGGACTGTATGGACTTGCTGTATTGATTTGAGAGAAGAAAACGTGTATGTTGGTCGGTGGCCCGATGTGAATGAATGTAGGCACGAGTTGCTCTCGTCGTTCGCAGCGTCGTCGGGCGGCTGGCGTCCGCGGCTCTGATGATGGGGATGAGAACCGGTTGTCCTCGACACTGCCAATCTTAGAGTTTATTTATTTTAGAGCCGTAGCGGCTCAATAATCTTGGACCATTCACATCTTAGTTCTATGTATTCACATATAACCTCTAGCATCAAAGATGACTGATTTATCTACCAATAATCTGATTATCATAATAATAAAAAGAGACATTTTTAAAATTATATGCAAAACAAACACATTTTTAGTCAAATTCAAATTCAAAATATTTTATTTCTTTAGGCTTACCAAATAAGCACTTGGATAGTTGCATCTGCTCTGCTATTATTAATAATGAAAACCACACTTTTTCCAATAACGAACTCAATAACAATTTGCATAACAAACCTACCTACACAATTTATTAAACGTTTTTTTCTATTGTTCCTCTGTGTTGCGTCAACACAATACCGGAAGCGATCATATTGCAATGTGCTCGGCTGTGCATTAATAATATATGATTGAAACAGCGCAGATTTCATTATTGATTTGGATGCTTTTGTGGTATACAAATGAATAAAAGGATGAGAGTGGTCCAGAAATAGGTAGGATGCACTCGCTAGAAATAAGTGATGCTGGACAATTCACACAGCATCACCTGCCCGCCCAGGGCTAGGCAGATATTGTTTTATGGAAAATACCGTGGGTGGCAGCAGCAACCAAAGATATCGATGGCAGGAAGAATTTAAGGGATGTCTTTGCCAGCATTGCACGACACAGGACATTTATATTAAATATATATGTAGGCCTTGTCTGTTATTTTTCCTTTTCTTAAAAATTAAAGGACACTGATTGGACAAGTCAGTGTTAATCCTTTGACAAAGTTTGGTCCTAAACAAACGTTATTAGGGAGGTGTGAGAGGGAAAAGTTTTCAATAGATTGTATGGTAATTACTAGTTCTAAAACTATTATTAAAAACGCTACAATGTCATTATTAATTTACTACGTGAAGAAATCAATTAATTTTAAAGCATTTAGAAGTGTTACGTTTTGTTGAACTCAACTATATACAGATTGCGCTTTTCCATACAGATAAAACCAACTAAGATTTCTGAACTATCCAAGTGAAGATGCAAGAATCACTTATGCCATTTACTTAATTGCCGAGCTAAAGTTATGCGGGTCAAGTTGGCAGGGTTCAGGACTGCCCAGTGTTCAGTCATTTCAAGTTTCAGGAGAAGATAATGTATTCATATATTACATGTATATGGAGATATGGGTTATATAAGGTTGAAGTGTACAACTTTTAAATGGTTTCTTGGAACAACTATTTTGGAATAAAACCAGGCTTGGTCCGAATGTTTGTGACTTCTTATCAACCTTTTAAAACTGATATCATTCAAATGTTTCATCTCATTACGGGCCATCTCACTTATCTATGGCCATTCCACTTTTCAGATTGATATCTCTTTATTGTTATAAATCATTATATATAGTATAATACAATATTAAGGTTGTATACTAAAAGGCTATGACTCGTCAAACACGAAAAATACCAATTTTGCTGTATAGAGGCACTTTAAAGTCTTTTTAATTTATAATAGTGACTCTCGGTTAGGTTATGCTACG
Source organism: Eupithecia dodoneata (assembly GCA_947044415.1). Taxonomy (NCBI): domain Eukaryota; kingdom Metazoa; phylum Arthropoda; class Insecta; order Lepidoptera; family Geometridae; genus Eupithecia; species Eupithecia dodoneata. The sequence goes on from OX345665.1 coordinate 9,576,833, forward strand.
GAGATGTCAGGTGATATTACTACAGATTTTACGTCATATTGACTGTATTCGTTTTCCAAAAACCCTTCGATGCTATTTTCGGTGTTTTGTCAAGTAAAAGATTTATTAACTCTAGATTAAACTATTTTCATTTTTAATAAGCTTCAACTAAAGCTTATTATAAAGTTGTTGACCCACTTTAGTAGATAACCCTGTAAGCTAGTCTATCTAAATTCATGCCTAGAAAGTTTTCAATCAAAATTTAACGCGTGCATAGTAGCTACTCGCAAGCGTGACTTCGATAAAATACTTTACAGATTCCGAGAAAGCGCGCCTTCAACTCTTAAAATATTTTAAAAACTCTACATTTTTATGAGCAAGATTGAATAAAATTTCAATATTCCTCCGCACTCCAGGCCTGACGGAAATCCAATCAAGTTAGTGGCCGCAAATGTCTTTGAAGTGGTTCTAGAGTCGCTCGATGGCACTCTCGCCCACATTAGCACTTCGAGAGGGACCGTGCCGTCGCGTCGTGTGAGCAAGTCTTGTGAGCAATACTAGGACTTGGCATTCTCAAGCTGAATGCCTTCTGAACGCACTGTTGGAACCTTAGAGCTCCATGCATCGAAATCACACGCACTGAGTGTGACAAGGAATTGAATCAAATGAATTCGGGCGATTTGTCCGCTCCGTTTAATTCAAGATCTGTATTGCTCGGTAGAAATAGGAATAGGTAGGTATAAACTGTCCTATATTGTCTTGATTGTTATTTGTCTATTCGGCCAGAATGACCCATGAACGTCCATGGTGGCGTTGATCACTCGCCACTTTAGTTATTTTGTCTCCCTCTCTCTCCCGTCACATTCCTAAGATCTATGACAGGCATATGTATCCCAATGCCTTGATACACTGCGAGTGGCTGTAGGGAGCCAGGCCATCCAGCAAGAAAGCCCAGTCCTCTGCTGCTCAAAATTCTCTTCAGTACCTCAAGAAGTGATGCGAAGGTTACGCGACATGACGTCCTAAAATAAATAAATAGAATATCTATGCAAACGCAGACGTGCCTACAAAGGTCGTACGCAAATTAAGGGAAATAATGCACTTTGCAACCATACCTATACTATAGTAGATGTACATATAAAATAATATAATATTTGTTTTAATTTGTAAACTATAATTGGAATTAGTCGAGATGATTGCCTACTACGAAACTATACCAGTTTCAGTTCAGGCCAGTATAGACTGGTTTTAATTAAATATGACACAGATAATGAATCCGGGGGTAGGTTATTTATTTATTTGTTTTGGGGAAACCATCAGCACACTACTACTAATTATGGTAATACAATAGACAATTTTTAGGGTATTTATAGGTATCCACTGATAGTAAATTAAAGTATTAATACTGTAAGTAGGTAAGGTTACCTTTTATCTCATAAAGTTATCTCGAAGGGGGATTTAAATAGGGCATGGAAGTATTATCTACAACTGGCATGAGTATAGAGGCAGAAGCGAGCAGCAGAAGCGATTAGTTTGTCATTGTAGACGCTTCTATTATGTTATTTACTTCACAATTACGTTGACAGCCGCTGTCATCAATTATATTGTCGTAATTTAATTGAAATCGACCTCGGTGTTTGATGTTCGAATAATGAAAATTAACTATGCAAAGTTTATTTTAATTGTTTGTTTCACAAAACTTAATTAAAATGCGGCGCAACTAGCAGAAAATAATTAAACTTCGAATATAATTTATTTATTTATTGATAATTTTTGCAACTCACTTGGAGTTTTGTTGTAGAAGCGTATACATTGCCCTTATAAAGATAAGACTGTACCAAAACCCATGGAAAAAGGAGACGTCACGATCACGTCTCCATAAAAACGTCAAATGGACTCGGTGTTCAGGTTTCCTAATACTATGACTAAGTCGATTTTTTATTACAATTCGCGCGTTGCTACATTGTAATAGAATCTGCTCAAAATAAATCTTCACACGCTTTTGACTTACTTCAAACTGTTCTATCGCATTCTAACCGCGCGCGAATTCAATCTCTGTACAGTACACCCATTACGTTATTGCCACGTTATACACCATATCATGTGGCACCCTGTAGACGATTCCACCACAGATTTCTCTCAATTGTGTTGAGATTGAGAGAAATCTGTGGTGGAGCACTAACTAGAAGACGACCCGCATGTCTCTAATTGCTTTGTGAAACTTATCTCTTGGCTGATAATACAGAATTGGAGAATATGGTTTCTTAGATTTACAGTAAGAAACTAGTTTTGTATTAGTTTAGCCCTGTTGGAAAAACTATTAGTTGTCTCTGTATAGGAATTGAAATAGTTATTTTTAATTTGCAACTCAAATACCTACATACTCGTAACACACTGATTTTCGAAATACTAAAGTTTGGATGGACAGATGTGACTTCTTTATGCCAAAACAAGTTATACTAGCAGCGTATCAGCATTGCCACATAGCGGGGCAATGCAGTCAGATCAGTTGAGCTACCGGTAGATTGTTTGCAACAGTCTACAGTTAGCTCCATTGTTGAAATGAAATGAAATGAAATGAAATGAAAGTTTATTTCCTTAGGCTTACAAATAAGCACTTAGACAAGTCATATTTTATACTATTCATTATTATATTGATGTTCACTTCAATTTTTTGTCCACCAGTGGAAGAAGTGAGAAGAAACCACCAGTATGTTCATAACTTATGTGTCTAGTACATAGATTTGCTTATCTGTAAGTTGTTAGATTTTGAGTTGGAGCAAAACTCGTTCCAAGCTTTTTTATCTTCTAGATAATCTGATATTTTGTAATAAGCCTTTTTACAAAGAATATGCTTCACAATTTTTTTAAATTTATTTATTGATAATTTTTGCAACTCACTTGGAGTTTTGTTGTAGAAGCGTATACATTGCCCTTTAAAAGATGCACTTATCTTATGTAGTCTAGTTGTGGGAACAATCAACGGGTCAAGTTGTGTTTCAATTACTTGTTTCGCTACTTGTTCTTATTTGCTTCTGTTATTTAGATTTTATTTTTCTTTAAAAAAAGACTTCGTAAATATAACAACAAAGTAACTTTTAGGTATGTACCGCATATAAGTTTATTAATTTTGTTGATAAATAATTGACACAATTATAATACAAAATAAATGTGAATCAGAAGCAAAAATTTATTGATATCTTTGATTACTCTCGCAACAATAGCTCCCAATATTTGCGAACACAATATGCAATAACATTGTATCAACGACGCGTTTTCAATGTAGGTAAAGCAAGCAACGAAGTTCATTGTAAGTAGGTGCACTTATTGATTTTCAAAAAGACATTGTGTTCAGCAATTAATGGAATACCTAACTAGTTTTTGCCCGCGACGAATACTTTCTTTACAATCATGCAAATCAAACGTTTGACCATAATGCCAACTGATGGAAAGTCGCAATGTAGTCGACGATGACGATGTTCACGAAGGTCTTGGAGAATTGTTTCTCTTGAAGAGATACAGGTTGGTTCACACAACTGGTAAAACAGTTGTGTGAGATAGTGACGATAGGGACGTGTGTCATCATCCATTGCTGGACATCATCATCAACCTATAGTAGTCCACTGCTGAAAAAGGCCTCCCCTAATGGGTGCCATAGCGCCCTGTCTTCAGCTAAACGTATCCAGCATCTGCCAGTCTTTTGCAGGTCATCCCACCTGGCCAGAGGGCTTCCTACACTACGATTACCGGGTCGTGTTCTCCACTCAAGAACACGTTTACCCCATCGGTTGTTCTTCGCGAGATATTGCCGGGCCACTACCACTTCAGCTTGCTTATTCTTAGAGATATGTCGATAATTTTGGTGTCTCTTGCAATGCATTATGAGATCTGGACTATTGAGTTTGTATGAATACAAATGGCTTAGAGACACACATACTGTACGTCACGCCATCCAACGCGACATTGCGTCACGTACAAGAAGACAATAGTAAAATGATACACTGACTATAAAAAACAAGGACGTTAGTGCTTCAAAATACAAAGGGATATTGTTAGAAGAAAAGAACGCGCGTAGGCGGTAGGTATTGAGACCTTTAATATTTCAGTGTAGCCGACTGTACAGACCAGAGTAAGTCAATAAGTCAAATAAAAACAAGTACGTAACACATGGCGTGGGCTCAGTCTACTTCTAGCTTAATAGAAACCTCCTTATCTTAAGCCGGTTAAAACCACAATACAGAACAAGCGTTCACAAATGTTATAAACGTAAGATCATGTCGAGTTTCAAGTGTTAATTAAATTCTGGAAGAATCCATGCTGTCATTATTGCTTAGCGAAATTGAATCGTATATTTTAATTTTGTTTTATCGTATGAATATTGGGACTTACTTTTTATTTATTTATGTATTTAAGTAGTGTATTATTTATTTTGGAATTTGTAATATTTATGATTTGTTTTTTAGTATTCTTATTTAGATAACCTGTGGTACACCCCCTGCCTTTTCTTAAATTCATATAATTCTTTCCATCCAAAGGTTGCCTGGAAGAGATCGCTTCTAAGTGATAAGGCCGCCCAGTGTACCTGTCGCATTTAATGTATTTTTGTAATGATTAATTTGATTATGGTGTACAATAAAGAATTTTTGTATTGTATTGTATTGTATTTTTAGTATAGAGTACGGATTAGTAGTACACGTAGTGTATTATTTTGTTTTAGACTATAATGACGTCCTAGGTTGTCCTTACTGCAGATATTTGTTCAAGGTGATTCGGGTATTAACGTTTAATATTCATTTATTCTCAAAAAGACAATTTAAAGTCACTTACATGAGAACAGGATTCTTAGGTTAAGGTTATACATAGGTTGTGGTCATTCAATAGCTGGCTCATTTGATGTGTATTTAGATGTATAATAAAAAAAAACTCTATGTAATGTATTGTATTATGTATCAATGCCTACCAATAACAGCAGCTTTGCATAGCTTGGGGCTAGATGACGCTATGTGGATTGTCTAGCATTATTAAGTTATAATTTATTTATTACTTATTCATGTTTACTCGTATAATAACGTCGCGTCAAATAACATTAAAAGCTTGTTTCATAAAAATCAAACCTTAATGAGTTGAAACATCCCTTAGATTAATCAGTGTCAAAACGCCTTCAGTATTTAATCCCGTAGCTTTAATATAATATCCGAAGACTGCTGACATTTTAAATTAACGTTATTACGAAACGTGACGTTAACGTTATACGGTACCTACGTGCTCATTAGTCTTTGATTATGTTATAATGGAAAGGAGTTAACGTAACGTTCAGGAGCTTAGAAACGGATCTTTCACTGAAACGTTATTTTGTGTTAAACTATTTACAATGATTTATTTAGTTTACAAGTTAATAGTTTAACTTTGCGTGACAAGCTATTCCTGAGAAATATTTATCTTTGAAGAGCTCCGGAATCATTTTCTATACAAATACGTAATGCGAAAGAATCGATAAAATCGGTTAAGAATTCGCGAAGAAATTATCGACTAAAATTCATGCCTTCTCCTTTTTTTAAGGTCGGTTTAAAAGTGCAGTATTTGAAAGACAATTTATATCTATTCAGTAACTGAACATTGTCACCTTAACTAGATACTACCCTGTAGATCTATATGCTACGTTACGTAGTTACGTAGATTAATAAAAGATATAAACATGTCCCAACCCTATCAAGTTACTGATTGCAAGCATACCGCATAACTTCATAATAATGGCTTTGAAATATCATAGTGTTGACTTAAGTTTGTTTCGTAGAGTAACGCCCTACGTAGCAACGTTACGCAATATTTATGGTGATGGAATACGTTTAATATAAATATGTTTGAAGCAGCAACGTCAACAAGTCAAGTCACTGCAGGATAGTAAAAAAATCATAAAGTTGTTAATGTATACATTATTATACCTATGTCAAACACGCAGAATGTACAGAATAAAACGCATAATGTCAGCAAATTTAAAAGTCACCAATGCAGAATGCGCGGAATAACATTAAGTAAATAGAAGATAATTCTTCGACCTAAGGATATACCTGAGTTATTATTAGAACAAACTTTTTATATTCATAATATATGAATTGGTTTAGTTATGTAAAACAAATGTACTCTATCAGTATATGAGTTAATAAAATCATAGTCTGGACAGACACTCATGTAGCTACGGCTCCTTTAAGTAGCTACGGCGTAGAAGAGTTACGTCGTAGACATGGGCTAAGACGTAGAGGAGCTACGACGTAGAGATGAGCTACGGCTCACGTAGCACCGCTACGCAGGATTAATGGTGACAGATTCTACGAAAGCCCGTATTGTCGTGAAAAATCATCTGGATCCGTGACAGAATCAGGCCACTGCGAGGTCACTACAGTCCCGGAATAGCACCTTATTTCTGCTGCTTAACTATGCCAGCTAAATTCGACGAAGTCTGGAGTGTTTGGAATTAGAATATAGATTGATAAATGAACTGCTGATTCTGGAAAATCGACAAGGTGGTTGTTTTGTCAAAATTAGTGGTTTATGTGCAAAAGTAACCAACAACGAATACACTTTGAAAACAGTGTCCAAATTAGTGATATATGTGCAAAAGGTCAACAACGAATACACTGTGAAATAGGTAGAGTGTAGGGATTCGTATCACATATTTGTTCAAATAAATAAAACTATGGCCTAAATTTGGCTATAATTGTGCAAGTGACATAGTCAGCCAAACAACGTTGGTAATGACAAGTCTGCAGCCAAAATAGCTGTAGACTACGTCATTTTGCTGTAATTAGGGATATAATGATGCCTAATGATGCCTGAATGATGACTAATCGCAGCTTGTCTAGCCTCGCCTGTCAAACCTGTCAAGACCTGGCCTAATCTAAGCATAAATATCTCGATGTTATATAAAAAAAATGTACAAAAGACGACGGTAATACCGCATATTTCTTTTTGCGCTCTCTACGCGATTTTTGAGTGATGAAACTTGTAAATCTTTTAAAATCTCTTCAAGTTTACATAAATTTTCCAAATATAGTTTGTTATTTTTATGGTCAAACGAGTCAAATGCGAAAGAAACCTTAGATCTTCGTAAAAGCAACCGCATTCTCAGTCCATCCTCGATAATAGAGATTCGAGCTCCTTGTTTGGTATTCATAGGAATCTCGACTGACTGAACCGGTTTGCGAGATAATTTGTATTGTGAGGCATGTTCATGTAAATGGAAGCATCTGAAGGCTTTCCTCTGACTGACAACGTAATGAAGTTATTTAGAAATCTGCATAGTTAGTACTTTTTATCTTATCTTTAATTTATTCATTAGTTTTACTAATTTACCATTTTTAATAGTCAAGTTGTGCCGCCAACGCAATTGCGTGTTTCGTGCCATTTTTTCTGCAAATTGGTACTCTAATTCGGTGTAGTAAAATACCCAATTAGTCGAAACAAAACATGCAATTGCGTATTTCAAGGATTAAATAGGTTTAAAAAAAAAACCTTAGCAAGTATCTTTATAAAGATGGTAGAAAAAAAGCAGTTATCGTTATAAAAATAATTATACCAACTATTTGTTTATTTTATCAGAAGTCAACCGCAACCAAATCTTATGACCACTGCTTTTATCTTGTGTTGCAAAACTTAACAGAAACTAAATCACACTAATATTATAAATGCGAAAGTTTAGATGTTTAGATGAATGGATGGATGTATGGATGGATATTTGTTACATCTTCACGCTATGCCTACTGAACGGATAAGACTGAAATTTTGCATAGCTTTAAGCCTGGAATCAAACATAGGCTTTTGTCCCATAAAACAGTTCATATGAGTTAGAAAAAACCTTTTAACGGTTTCAAAGAAACAACGCGAGCAGAAACTGGTCATATTGATGACCGATGTGGCGCGGTGGGTGATTGTCCGCCTACGACGCAGGAGGTTGCGGGTTCGATTCCCGCCTCGGAACAATTGTGCGTACGATCTGCACATATTTGTTCCGGGTGTTCTGGTCGTTTTCTATGTATTATAAAAAATATCTATCTATGTAATGTATTGTATTATGTATATCAGTTGTCTAGTACCCATAACACAAGCTTTGCTTACCATGGGGCTAGAGAATGCTGTGTGGATTGTCCAGTATTATTTATATTTATTTTATTTATATTTATATATATTGTTCTGAGCCCTACGTGAATAAAGCTGGAGGAGAAAGCTAGTTTTTCAATAAAAAGCTCATAAATAAACAACGTAACCCGTATCATGTAATATCATTCTCCTCATACAACGTCTGTTTGTAGAACGTGTAATTGGACGCGTTACTTACTGAATTTTAATGGACTCGAAACAATTTCATTATGTTTTTATCCGTACGAGTTGATACACTGTTGGTTTTTCAGTAATTTTTGGCTTCTTTTGTCCCCGTGGCTTGCTTGCCTTTAGAAATGAAATGGATATAATTACTAACGTTTAGTTTACATGCATAGCATGATTTGATTTTTGAGTTATCCAATATTTCGGCACAGTTTCATGTGCCATGATCACGGAGTAACTGAAGGCACTGCGAGTAAGTTTTTATGGGAAAACATACCGATCTACCCTAATTTTTTGTCTTTTGCTACGTACGTTACCACTACCACCGGTAAAAAAAATCAAATAATGATAAATATCCCGTTTTAAATGACTTTAGTGTTGATACCCATGATTGTTTCAAAAGTTCTAACGTTTAGTTTACCTTCGTAATACTCTTATTAGTACCACAATATTTCAGAAATGTTAGGGCCTAGAGAAGAATGAAACACCAATACAATATGAAGATATTGTATTCGTGTTTTACTCATACTATAAATAAATAAATAATGCTGGACAATTCACACAGCATTATCTAGCCCCATGGTAAGCAGAGCTTGTGTTATGGGTACTAGATAACTGATATACATAATACAATACATTACATATATAGATATTTTTTATTATACATAGAAAACGACCAGAACACCCGGAACAAATATCTGCAGATCGTACACACAATTGTTCCGAGGCGGGAATCGAACCCGCAACCTACTGCGTCGCAGGCGGACCTTCCTCCATCGCGCCACATCGGTCGTCATACTATCATTGTCGCACATTCGTTAATTTGACACACTCACACACTTTGAAAGTTCAAAAAAACTAGCCCAGATCTTTTGGAGTTAGTGTAGTGTAAGTGCATACGTGCTAATTTGACTCCTTAAGTAATAATAATAAGAAATAATAGTTATCGTTAGATGTATTTTTATAAAATTTAGTTTTTTCACAAATTTAACCCTTAGCCAAATCTAGGGCTAGATTTTAATGTTCTTCTAGTCTATGTTATTCTAGTGTACGTTTATCTAGGTATGTTATTCTACTCGTAGAGTGCGTTATTTTAATGTATGTTTTCTATACTGTATGTACTGTATTCTAGGGTATGGTATTCTAGTGTATGTTTTTCTAGTGTATGTACACGTATGCTAGAAAATAATAAAAAAAAGTTTGTTTTCCGTGAGTTTTTATTCTTTTCAAAACACATTGTGAATGAACGGCAAGATAGTTTGAATGATACACTCACTATCAGCTAAGAGGAAACGAAGTAATGTAACTAAGTACCTATTTGTAATATAATTTAAAAATTGTGTTATTGTATGTATGTCGTTCTGGGGAATACTTATAATACAAACAATCAAACTTTACCTCTTAAAATATCAGTAATAAACAAGGTCTTTCCAGATTGGAAAGACCTTGTTGACCTGAAAGTTTCTTCAAGTTCGCAACAAGTTAAAATAAGCCATTTACTTTACGAAAATTACTGTTTACACAGCAAAAGTAATTTTCTTTAAGTAAATGCCAAGTAAAAAGTTGTGTGTGTTAATTACGTGAAAGTGATTGAATGCTGTGAGCGATGGTTGGACCCTTGTCCCTCATCAAGCTTTGAGGGCTGAAAACCAACTACTTAACGCCTTCGTGTGATCAAGGCTTTATTTAGGCAAAAGAAGCTTTAGGGTTGTCGCTGAACTACTATTTCGTTTTTTGCATTTGGTCATAAAATGCAAAAACGATTTACCATTTTTAAATACGGTAATAATAATATAAGGTCCGCCTGCGACGCAGGAGGTTGCGGGATCGATTCCCGCCTTGGGACAAATATTTTTACGATCCGCAAATATTTGTTCCGGGTGTTCTGGGTACTTTCTATGTTAAATAAAAAATATCTGTGTAATTATATTTTATTAAGTATATCAGTCATTTAGTACCCATTACACAAGCTTAGTTTGGGGCTAGATAATTCTGTGTTGATTATCCAACACTATTGATTTATTTAATATATAAAAAATATCATAACAGAATTTACACGGACAGAATTTCAATAATATATGTTATATTTAAAACAAAAATATTTGTAAGTGGATGTACCTACCAATCTCTACGTAAGGTAGAAAATTTATATACCCTAGCACAGGTACTTACTTACGTTGTTATCAAATAAAACATGTTATTCCTATCTTCAGCTTTTAAACGAGCAATAGAACGATAACCCTTCTCATTTTCATAAGCGATACCAATTTCCATGCAAATCGTACAAAATCACTGTTCGATTGTTGGTAATACCTAAGGAATACGAAGACATCAAAAATGACAATGCATTTTTACAACCCCCGACAGACCCCGGTGCTGAAATCGGAAGTACTATCCCGATCCATTCTTCACCCAGTGTCGATTATGTGTCCAATAAAAATTTTACCGCACTTTTATCATTGAAAACGCTCGTAAAAATCGTAAAAATACACAAATGCTTGGTATCTTTCTGTTATCCGTATTTTATTGTGTAAAAAAGTTTATTTATTTAATGTGATAGCATAAATGTGATCCCACGGATCACGTAAGGTCTCGATGTTGCCAGTGGGAAAATAAAATATTGTGTTATTCGGTACAGACAGTTGCCATGTGGAAAATAAAATGTTCTGTTCAACGATGTGTTCGACAGATGCTACAATATACAATACAATACAATAACTCTTTATTGCACACCAAATACATAAAAGATACACAAGACAGGAAAAGAAAAAAAACAAATACAAAATATGCTGTACAATGGGCGGCCTTATCGCTAAGAGCGATCTCTGCCAGGCAACCTTTGGATGGACATGAAGTGCTAGAACAAGTATAATATAATCAATATAAAGTAATATCTTAAAAAGATTTTTAATTCTTCTGATCCTTTGAGAATTCAACCAAATGAACTCTCAAAGTTCTAATCATTGATATAACTAATTTGATAACTCATTTATTTTATAATTATTTTCTATTACTTGCCACTAGCAGAAAGGTGTCCAACCAGACAGAATTGCCATTAACAAAGAATTTTAGAGGACCCTAGTGTCTAGGTAAAACTAACTTAGGATTTAAGGCACTGTCTACAAACATGTAATCTTTTTGACAATAATGACGATATCTATCTATCTAAAAACCCTGGTTACATTTTTCAAATAGTTTTCTACAAACCAGAACCCTTTGGGTATTATCGAGGAATCGTTTCTATCAAACTTTATGGCTAGATTTCAGATATGCACCGCAGATAGGTATCTCAATTTCTATTCTGCAGGTAGATTACAAGTTTCCAGGTAGAATCCGCACAACAGTTCAACTTTGATGGAGGTACCTACGTGATAGAGCGAATATTGTATGCGATGAAGTTTATTACTTTGTAAGAAATCTAATGCTTTATCAAACACAAACATGAGTTTTAAGGTAAACGCAAATCTTTTCAAGCCAACAATGCCATGGAAAAGTATTTTAGAATTAGTTGTACCTATTAAATCGTATATATTCTCACGTCACGCTTGTCCACGCCACGTCGGACTTATCGCCAGAATTTATTTATTTTAATCCCATCAATGTAGACTTCTTTGAAACCCAAAAGAAATAAAAGCAAGAAAAATAAAGGCAATTCTCAAAAAATAAAATACAAGAAACTACATAGTTCTATCGAGTTTATGTCCAGACCGAAGAAAGCCCTGAAGCAGACTTAATATAAATACAAGATCAGAAACATTACTATGAATAACAACATTTTACGACTCTTATTTACTCAGCTTAGTACATAAACAGAAAGTCCTGCTATAAAATGGAGGGTTCATCTTGATCCTATCTTCCCATTTGGGTCATGTTATTAGATAATCAAATTTTAATATGAATGCCTCTTCAAGCTTTCATGCGATCTTTGATTTGCATCTGAAAGCTGAACTATTATTGAGAAAAACTGGGAACCAAGACTCATCTGGAACATAAATAGATGATAATTGGTTAGTACTTTATGGCAACCTCTGAGGCGCATTGAGCGAAGCCTCCTGTGACGCAGGAAGTTGCGACTTTGATACCCGCTTGATACCCGATAAATGATTGTACAAAATTGTACGATCTGCAGATATTAGTCTGAGTGTTCTGATTTTCTATGTATGGTATAATGAAAAATATAATGTGTGCATGTTATGCATTAAGTACTGTATATCAGATATTTAATAACCTTAACGGAAGCTCTGCTTTCATCATCAACTCATTCAGCTATTTAAACAATTTGTTTTTAAATAAATAGTTATTACCGTAAGGCAACCAAGGGTGTTAGTTGGCGAAGTAAATCGCTAGACGACGTCCAGGCTACATTTTTCAAACCCTATAAGGGTTTGATTGAAAACACTCATTCACAAACCTGTCTGAAAAAGTTCTTTACATTTCAAATAAAGCTTAACCTTTCCCCGCCCCCTCATTACGCACCTAAAGACCCATGACCCAACAAACTACGAACGTGACTCGAAGACTCACAAATTCTGTTAATATTCATAATCGCCACGTGTCGGTTCAATTTCTTTCCCAAAGGCTTACGTTAACGTAACGTTAATCGCATTAAAGGGTTATTCGGCTCACGTGCCGTACATTTTGGTTATACGTGACTACGCGAGTCTGTCTCTATTGTAATTGGTATTGGTATCCGTCCAATCTGCACAGGTGGGATTCTAATTTTACTGATACAGAGTAATCGCGATTTGAAGGGAATCTATTGTATTGCGTCGGGTAGATTTTCACAATATAAGCCGATCCTGATGGAATTGCGATGAAATTCAAAGTTGGTTGGAATATACAATTTTATGTTTATGTTTTATGGATAGATAGGGTTGATTTTAAAATACTTTTAATGCATTGGTACTTGGGATTAGAGGTAAATTGATACTTAATTTAAAAGAGGAAAAGGCAATTTTCTTTTCAACTTGTAGGTGTAGGCGTGTCAGGTCCCTTTGGGTCACATCGCTTAAGCCGAGCAGTAACAGCTGTATACATAATTAGAGAATCCAATTCTATGACATAGGTAAGCGTGAGAAAAAGCACTGTGGGGCAACTGTTTTAATTGAACACTTTTATAACTTTAATTATTAAAAGACAACCTTAAAACTACGTGTATTTTGTCAACAGAAAATGATATGAGCTAACAATAAAAACATACACCACTATTTATTGTATTCTTATTTTAAGTTCTCACTTAACAACAGTACTCCAAAGATTACCAAAACAAGAGCAATAAAACTCGCCATCGAGAACTTTCCACGACCGAATAAAGAAGTTTGGAAGATACTCACAGCTCATTGCCAGATCGGAGGTCCCTGGGGGGATAGTTAGCAGCCTCCTGGGTTCTGAATTTATGCTGGTTTTAGGCTGTAGGAGGTACCTATAGAATATTTTATGCCTGAAAATAGGTATACTCAACATAGCCTAACGCGATGTGTTCATATCCAGATTTAATCAGAAACCTATTTAGTCATAACTGCTATCTAGCCAAATCAAGATGTATGTAGTCGTATAGCTAACCCTAGGTAGGTGAGTTCCTCCACCGTTTCATCGAAATCGAATGAAACTTCCCACAATTTTTATTGTCGGTGCTGAAGTTTGATAGTCACAATTGAATTGAAATCGATTCTTTCGGCTCCTTCGGCATGTTTTTAATAAATTTATCCAAAACAGTAAAATCATTTTAAAATAAAAAAGAAAAGGGTTTCTTCATCCTGAGTGTCCTTAGAATTAAGACCGTACTAGTTTAGTACAGTCGTAGTACTAGTAAGTCTATAAAGAGAGCCAAACCAAAAGGCAGAAGATAGTCATTTATAACGAAGACACTAATAATTTCATATCCGAGATAATTTGGCTGGTAGGTAAAAGCGCATTTGACTTTATACTGGAATTAGAGAACTAATTATCGGATAACCGGATCTATTTACCGGAATAATGAAAATAGGCCGCAGCTAATTTCCCTGTTGATGCTTTGAAACTAATTGCGAATTGATAGGTGTTTCAGTACGTTTCGACTTCAGGCAGTTAATATAATTTTTGAATTACGCGAACCTCACTTTCATTTAATACACTTGAAAAATACGGTTACACTCGTTTTTAATAAGGTGCTGCTCCCATGGGGGACTTGTGGAATAAACCGTTTTTAAGAATTAACTCTAAATATACATATATGTATAATCAATAATCACTGCAATACAAGACTTTATTCTAAGGAAGGATCGACAGCGTGATTGTATGTGTACTATATAAGGTCTTTGGCTGAAAAACAGCGTTGAATAAAATAATGTTCAGCACACGCTGAGCCATAGGGGTTGGCTCAGCGTGTGCTGAACATTATTTTATTCAACGCTGTTTTTCAGCCAAAGACCTTCGGCGCAGGGTCATGGAGGTAGTCTTATTTTATTCTTAATATCACTTTATTGTATATTATTTGTGTCGTTTACCCCCATGATAAACTTCTTTGTTTGTGTATTATATGCCTGTATTTTGTACCTGTGTCTAAATAAATGTTTTTTCTATTCTATTCTATTCTATATCATAAACATTTATTAACTCATAGCATTCAAAAATTTAGCAATTGAAAACCAACACTATAACTAGAACCTGAGTTGAAATTTCAGATAAGTCACTAAATAAGGCGTTTACAAAAAACCGCCACAAAAGAGAAAACCGTTTTTACCTTGGAAATCAATTGGCGCTGATTTTTCGCCGAGAGATGAGAGGATTTCAATGGGATGTATATGTAGGACACTTAAATTTGACAGCCCCGTGTAAAAAACATCCTGTATTTAATCTGGACGAGCTGATATTGAATTACGCCCTGTATTTAGTCTGGACGAACTGTCATGTTTTTTTCTTAAATGAATCCTCATTGCCAAGTGCTGCAGCATCAGCTAGAAAGGCGTTCGACCCATCCATCCTTTACCGCAATGATGAAGCATCAGTGTTTCAAGCTGAACAATTCAGAATAAAAGGCATTCAGTCTGGTAATTTCCCCAAAGTGCAATGCCGAGTTTTGCCCAAATTGCTGATGCAAGACGTGCGCCGGTTCCTGGCAGTTGTGCCTATTTGTGCATTCAACTTGAAACTACTTTCATCATTCCGCGCCCTGCAGTTTTTACCGCTACCATGGAACATTCGGGAATTCTCGATCGACCCCTGAATAGCCAGATCCAAAGAGACCAATACGTACCTGCCGTACGTACGGCCCTGGCCGTTTACCGTGAAGGCAAATACGTGACGCGGCGTTTGTTTAGTACCCTCCAACTCAACCCGTCTATGCCTACAAGAAGAAGTGCAGCATCTTCCTTCTATGAGTTTGATCACTTATACTGTCAATACGTTTAAGTTTATCTGTTACGTGTGTAAAACTGTTTGTCTTCCGAATAAAGCAAAATAAATAAATAAATAAAATATTACCAAACGGCTTGCTAAGCGAGGTGATTACTAATTATTTCTTTTTATTATTATTTCACATCATTTATTTACATTCTCGTTATAAATACATTTTTACCATAGAATATACAATAAAATATTATGAAACCATTCTACGGTAAAAAATATATCAAAACGGAAGATCACCGACCGCAGAGCTGCCTGGCACCGCGGTAGCGTGAAGAGGCACCGACCGCTTGAGGCTTCAAGCGGCCGGTGCCTAGGCTCTTCACGTCAGATGAAATTCTTTACACGAGTAAAGGATGAAAGTTGCACCAGTGACGGAAAATATGAGGACATCTTTTTCGTCAATGGCGCGGCGCTACTTTAAAATTCCACTGATGAAGGTATTCGTTCCTTATCCTTACACAACCTTTTAAAAAAACTACAAACGCTGTTAGACTATAACACAACTCTTACTACAAAGTTCATAAAAACTTTGAATGGGTTTCAACCTGCCCACTGGTTCTCTACCGGATACCGTACAAGACTGGGATAATAGCTAATGGATAATAATACCGTGCAAGACAGGAACCTTGATGTAATCTGTAATTCACTTTCGAGTTGGTGTCCCGATCGAGTTAACCGAGTAGTGTTTGCGGTACATCCCTCAGCACCCTGACTCTCCTTCAATATTCATTTGCATTCAACATTCGAGCTTTGTGACATAAGACAATGGAACGTACTTACTAGCTGGAGTGCACTACGTCCTCAATTCTATTGCGCTGATTCTAAAGGTTACTTTACTTTATGCGTCCCGCGGCTTCGTCCGCGTGAAAATCTATGTGTCAAATGATTTATGAACCTTCCTCTGGAATCATTAAAAAAAACCGCATCAAAATCCGTTGCGTAGTTTTAAAGATAGCATTGATGCATTTACATTTTACTTATTTTACATTCTGTAGATGTCTTCTCGCTTAAGATAGTGAAACGCCCTTAGCACAGTACGTGTTGTGTGGATAATGACGTGCTACCTGAGTTCATATGGAAATCATACGTTAAAGCATTAGTATAGTGGCAGCAGACTTTGAACTTTAAACGGGTTATATCAGAACTTAGATTAGCATAACTTTAGTTTTATCTTAGTTTCAACTAAGCCTTTTGGTACGTGGACATAGTTCTTTTGGCATTATCTATTTTAACAGGCAAAAGGAGGTTCTAAGTCCGTCGATTGGTCCGCCATTTTATGAACCTAATTAAAAAAAAACGTCCTAGTAAACATAGACGTAAAAGAGCGCACCTAATCGAGCAAGCTTGCACTTTAGGCATTCAATGTTATGATGTTATTTCACGACCTCCGTGGTGCGGTGGGCGAAGATCCGCGACGCAGGGGATCGCGGGTTCGATTCCCGCCTCGGGACAATTGTATGTACGATCTGCAGACATTTGTTCCGGGGGTTCTGGTCGTTTTGTATGTATAATGTATAATAAAAAAAACGATCTATGTAATGTATTGTATTAAGAATATCAGTCATCTAGTACTTATAGCATAAGCTCTGCTTAGCTTGGGGCTAGATGATACTGTGTGAATTGTCCAACATTATTTATTTATTTATGTCTCTACTGGTAGGACGCATAACTAAGTTTTACGCACATTGAGGCCCGTCTACTAGATGACGATCTACCTGCAATGAAAATTAGTAGAGGAACTGTTGCTAACCAGAATATATTACGAAATGATACCATTATTCGCGGTTAGGCTATGCGGTAATTTGACCCAGTTAGGTTCGCCGATTATTCATAAAGCTGGCTAATTTTCATATTCACACTTTGGTTATACACGGCTTACAGGGCGCTATGGCGCTCATTGGGGGAGGCCTATGTCCAGAAGCGGACTGCTATAGGCTGATGATGATGATGAAACACTGTTCTGCATGGTCATCCCGTGCGTAAATTCATCCCATCACTGAAATGATTCAGTATTCAGTGAATATTAGCTATATTAAGTACCAACTCATATAAATGCAATCATTGGTTCCGCTTACAAATGCTAATCGGCGTAACGAGCACTCACGCGCATTATGGAATTCCAGATTGGAATTCATCGATAGTCGTCTATTGAATTTGAGAATTCATATTAATCGTTTTTATTGTTGAATTGTTGTTGGCAAACCCCCCTTGGATGGTATTGTAGTGGGTGCAACGTATTTGTACTGTGCTGATACCTAAATGTTGAATTCGATATTTGAATTAGTTTTAACGAAAACCGTTAATCCTATTGACGGAAATATATCATTGAAAAATAATGAAAAATAATCCTCTAGCGCAGTTGGATAATGTAAAAGCTTGGGAAAAAACTGTACAAAACAGTGATTAATTATATTCATATGAGAATAACTTCTAAATCCAACCAATGCAGATAAACGATGCCGCAAATCGAAAAAAAAACTGCTATTATCAGCCGTCTGATCTCTACCGCGAAAGGTTGCACAAACTGAAACTCAATATTTATAAAATAAACACGAAAAAAGAATTCCAAAGCTATAAAACCCGGTTTAAATCAAATTCTAATCTAACCGTACGCGTGCCGGTGAATATTCCCGTTTCTGTGATTGCGGCAACAAACGAGTTTATTGTTATTTGGATTCGACTCCGCCATAACCAAGTTCTGAACGAAATCCCTGAAATGTAATTAAAACTGCAGTGAAACAGAATCATAAGCATTGAAAAATACATACCGTTTAATGTATTAAACATAATTATTTTTACAGCTCATATTAGTATTTGCCAGTGGGTTATTTACGTTACAAATATAGAAATAAGTTAGGAAAATTGATTGTTCGTACATGAGTCAAATATGCACGGCTGAAGAATCGTATTTATTTATTATTATTTTATTTTGAGCCATTATTGTCCCACTGCTGGGCAAAGACCTCCCTTTTCTCCTTCCACTCGCGATCCAACGCAAGAATCGTATTAAGACGTTTAAACCCTTAGAAGGTTTTGACGAAAATTTTGGACAGGTTTAAAACTAGCAGGCTAACCTGTCCTAAATTTTCAGTATTTTTTTACCAGCTCTCCAAAAACGCGCCATATTAGGCCTTAAGGTGCGTTTTACATAGTTTACGAAAATTATAAAGATTTCGTTTCCTTATTGTTTTCTTACATAGATCTAAGCCTAGCAGTGCCTCTACCGGAAACTGAGGGGAACTACTAATTCTCCTGTCATAGTTTGTATTGCAGAAGCTAGGTACGTTCGACAAGTCAGGGATAGTAATGAAAACTTCTCCGTTTTGTTAAGTACACAGTACAGAACAGTAACTGAGCAAGTTTATAGTAGCCATTCTGTCCCCGTACTATGACTTTCCCTCAAAACCTATCACAAAGTCCCCTACGATCATTCTAGAAGCTGATTTCCGATGCACATACATTTTATTATGTAAATACACTAGGTTTCAGTATATCGGTCACGTAAACACATCGGTCAAACAGGGACGAGCCGTAAAACAGTTTATGGCTTACTACGTAGCTAACCTGGTGTTACCATGATATTATTCACAATTCCCTTGTTCATAAGAGAAAATCCGTGCAAGCTCCTCATGTTGTTTCGCATTTTAACTAACGCCCAAATAACAAAACGTCCAACGCAACGGCATGAACGGTGTAAATGTTTTTTTTTCCTTTTACGTGTCAAAACCGTATTTTGTGGGTTTGTCGTGTTATTTTGTCCTGTTACTTGTCAAATAAAGTGCCACTCGGCTGTAACACGTTAGAGAAGGAACAGAATGGTAGGTTTAAAATATTCAGTAATTCAGTAGGTCATTCATTTATAAAAAAGGTAATGTAATAAAAAGTCAGTTCATAAGAAATATTTGAGATCATTGATATATAACAAAAAAGTCAGTCCTAGGTATTATTATTTTTTTTTTTTCACCATTGTTTAACAGACAAAATCTGCCTATCTGTCGTTCCATACACATAGTGAAAAAAAATAGAGCATATTTTTCACAATAACCACAATTTCGACAATTTCGAGGGACATGGCAACACTGGGACATCACTTCAGGGCCGGAACCGCCCGGAACGCCGTAAAATGAATGCCAGTAGCACCTCGGTCTAAGCTTTTGGATTGTGTGACGACAAGCTCCAATATTCAGGGCTAACTGGAACGCCTGCATGGGGTATCAAGTATTGCTAACGTTGAATGTCAATCCGTCGTCAAATTGGTAAAATTGTTTCAATGATATCAGCAGATTACTTTGACATTTTATCTAATTTATTATTCCATTTAACTTATACCATTATTTATTATCTGTTTTATTGTGACAATTTATTATAAATGAATTTATTTTAAGTTTTTAAGAAGGCATGTCTGTCTCCTTTTTTTTGCACAAAGTCCTATGGTGTTTCCTGTGTCAAAAGTTAGTGTGTGTTATAATAAAAATGTAATTTGTCTTTTAAAATAGTATTTAACGACATCAAGTGTAGCATTGTGTACCTACGGTGGAAATAAATAAACTAAACTAAACTAATAACTTTCTGGAATATAATTTATCTTCCTCAAATTTGTACAACATGGCTTGCCTTGTATAACTTCCAATGATCATAACCATATCTAATGGTGAATAAATACAAATACACAAAATACATTCTCATTAGTTGTTATATATTAGCTGACGTGACGTTTCAAAAAGTGGAAATAACCGTAAGTTCAACCTATTCACGTAATATCTAGTCTATTTTTAAATATTATACATTTCCCCTTCAGAGGATCTTAAATATTTTCAATGGGGGATTTATGGAATAGCCTCAAAATATTACATTATTATAAAAACTAAATTAGTAAATGCTGTGCCGATAACTCCTGAAAATAATTCTTGCTCAATAAAGCGTCAGCATCAATCTCAAATAGAATACGTCCCGCTCATCCAGAAATAAAGCTAAAGGTACGGAGAACGGAACCCATCCAATAAATTAGAGGGACCGCACTTTAATTCTGCACATTAGGATATGTCACGGTGGTTTTAATTTCCCGCCCGGCTGACGTGTAGACGGCCACAGGCTTTTGGAAATGGCTTGCGAATTAAATGATGTATTAACGCCAGTTAGTGAACATTTTACTATGACAACTATCGTAGGTGATATATTAACGCCAGTTAGTGAACATTTTACTATGACAACTATTGTAGGTGATATATTAACGCCAGTTAGTGAAAATTTTACTATAACAACTATCGTAGGTGATATATTAACGCCAGTTAGTGAACATTTTACTATGACAACTATCGTAGGTGATATATTATCGCCAGATAGTGAACATTTTACTATAACAACTATTGTAGGTGATATATTAACGACAGTTAGTGAACATTTTACTATAACAACTATCGTAGGTGATATATTAACGACAGTTAGTGAACATTTTACTATGACAACTATCGTAGGTGATATATTAACGCCAGTTAGTGAACATTTTACTATGACAACTATCATAGGTGATATATTAACGACAGTTCGTGAACATTTTACTATGACAACTATCGTAGGTGATATATTAACGCCAGTTAGTGAACATTTTACTATGACAACTATCATAGGTGATATATTAACGCCAGTTAGTGAACATTTTACTATGACAACTATCATAGGTGATATATTAACGCCAGTTTGTGAACATTTTACTATGACAACTATCATAGGTGATATATTAACGCCAGTTTGTGAAAATTTTATTATGACAACTAGTTTAACGAATTGTTTATGAATGAAAACGGGTTAGCTATGGACCTTGTTTATGTTGGAAGAAAACCAACGTTTCATCCTTTAACGAGGGACTTCTTTACGGTACAAGTCACATTTATAAGTTATCAAAAAGAACAAAAAATCTTGACTATTAATCGCACTAATTTCTGGGCCGATCGGGATGAGAAGGATTATTCCCGTTGTCCCCCACAAGAAAAGCATCTCCCACTGGTAGACATTTCAGAATCGAATTTAAGCAAAGTTGTGTTGGACAAATTGTCAGCATTAATTTGTTCAATCAATCCTTTCGGTTCAGCTTATTAATACAATGCATTTAATGATTTTAGATGTAACTTTAGGGTTTTGGGATAGGTGTATAAAAAAACGTCAGCGTTTTCTGAATATATTACCATAAGTATGGAATAAATTTGCTGCACTGTTTTTGTTAATTCGGAAGCCTAACCTAACTTCCAGTTTTGTAACTAGATGGCGTTGCTGCAAAAGTACGGCATTTAAAATCAATTAAAATATCCCAGCTTTTCAATTGTAACCTGTGGAATAATACTGGGGACAGGGACAGGTGCCGACATGTTGACATCTCGACAGGAGACGCAAGGGGTTACCCACTTTGCCTCTGGTCGGACCGTGGATTAAATTGGATCTCTATTTATAGCAAAATAAAGCTGGTTTTCAATAAAAGGGAATCGACTGATGACGTTTCTTTTGCTGTTTGCTCTACTTACCGACTTTATTTTCGGTTCTGTTTCATATTACAATATAATTTATAAAAACTAGCGAAGGACGCCAGTCATATAAAACCACGTACCAAGTACCTATTTTGCCTACATATTGAATTAAACATTCTCGTCTAGTTTTTAAGGCTTTGAAGGTCTATCAGGGTGGTTGATTCTTAAGAGTCAACCACTCTTATTTTAGAATTCTAAAATAAACTTGGTAACTTATCAAGGGCGTGTCAGACTGCAATTTTATTTAATAATCGATAGGCCCGAGTTTGACCTCAATCAACTTGATGGAGAATGACGATGAGGCCGACGACGCATCACAAAGGGCTATGGTTTATGGTTTAAGAATCATTATTCTCATACAAATTACAAAAACTGACAACTGTTCGAAGGCGCGAGCTGAATCTAATATTAAAATGCGAAAGTTTGGATGTATAAAAGGATGGATGATTACTATATCATACTTCTTCACGCCAAAACTACTGAGCGGATCAGGGATAAATTTTGCATACATGAAGCTCTCTTGCCCGAAATCAAACATAGGCTTAGTTTTAGCCATAAAACAGTTCCCATGGAAGAGATAACCCTTAAACGTTTCCATAGATAAAACGCGAGCTAAGCCACGAGCATAAAATTGTTTACTTAAGTACAATAATAATAAATCATTTATTCAGACCATAGAAAAGTATCAGATCTTATTTAACTTATTCTACGGTTCATAGTTATACCTTAAAACGAGCATACATCAAATATAAAATGACTAAATTAATAACACGCTTTTTGTGAATAAGGCAACAGCGTGTAGATGTCGTAATCAGGGACAATGACTGTGAGCCTCAGATGGTCCATGGGCTGAAAGGTGAAAGCATTTTGCTGGTGAATTTGCGGGATTTTCATCAACACCGTCGTGCCATTGATGTCTCCCCCGCGACCACTTACTTTAGGGTCACAGTATGGCCTCCACGGGCTCATTAACCAAAAACAACAGTTACCTACTGACCCACAAAACCATGTTTACCTACCTGTGCAGTCATAGCAGAGAATAGTATAATCATTACATAGTATAAAACAAATTAAGTCGCTTCCCGCTGTCTGTCTGTCCCTGTCTGCTTAGATCTTTAAAACTACGCAAAGGATTTTGATGCGGTTTTTTTTAAAAGATAGTGATTCAAGAGGAACGTTTATATGTACATATATAATACATGCATTTGCACCCGCGCGAAACCGGGGCGGCTAGCTAGTAATTGTATAAAAAAATTGAAACTATCATGGTTCACACAAAAGTCATTTATAACGGGATATTTACCATGATTTGATTTTTGAGTTGTCCTATATTAACGCACTTCAAGTAAGTTTTAATAAATAATATAATAGTAAGAAAGAAAAAAGAATCGTTTATATATTCACTATAAAGTAGGCATAACTTGCAACTATTAATATAAATAAGAACATAACGAAATAAAAATTACTTATCTATAAAAATAGCAACATATCTGTAAAAATTTAATTTTACGTTGTTATAGGTACAAACCACGTAAAATTTTGACGACCGATGTGGCGCGGTGGGCGAAGGTCCGCTTGCGATGAAGGAGGTTGCGGGTTCGATTCCCGCCTCGGAACAATTGTGTGTACGATCTGCAGATATTTGTTCCGGGTGTTCTGGTCGTTTTCTATGTATAATAAAAAATATCTATCTATGTAGTGTATTGTATTATGTATATCAGTTATCTGGTACCCATAACACAAGCTCTGCTTACCATGGGGCTAGATAATGGTGTGTGAATTGTCCAGCATTATAAAAAAAAACTATTTATACTTTGTGGTAGGTAAGAAGTCGATTATTTTGATACTACGAGTATAATAAAAGGTTTTATAAACCAATGGAATGAGACAGTGTTTGTGCGCTATAAAAATACGAAATTGTTTTACGAACAAAACATCTGTTGAAGACATTTCGATTATTCCGTTAATCTGTAAATAGCTTTGGAAAACAATAAAAATAGGACAAAATAAGATTTACTACCAGTCACGAAAAACTGGCATTAAACAACTTACTTTTTCCCATAAAAAATGTATTATTTAATACATAGGAAAGGTAAAACCATGGTAAAAATACACCTAGTTATCAAAATTAGTTTTTTCAATTGAAACTTAAAACGGCTCTGATAGTAATGAGTTTATACAACAAGACTACATAGAAATTATCATCATCATCTAAACCAGCCTATAATAGTCCACAGCTGGACACAGGCCTCTCCTTATGAGCGCCATAGCACCCTGTCTTCAGCTTGACGCATCCAGCCGTCCTTCGCTAATCATCATCCTATCTAACCGGTCGGAGTCCTACACTACGTTTGCCAAATTGCAAGCAATCTCCATTCAAGAACACGTGTAACCCAGCGGTTGCCGGTTCTTCGGGATATATCGCCAGCCCACAGCCACTTCCTAATTCTTTCTAAAATATTAAACAATCTTCATAATTTGATTACTCAGGTAATTTACCAATCAAACTTAAACTTTCACAGTTTGAAGTTTGAGATTGAGTATAGAGTGGACCAAAAAGATCTCAAATGAGTTTTGAATTTTGATAGAACTGATAATACAAAATAAATACAAAAATACAAAACAACAATCGCAACAAAATAAATAGAAAAATACAAAATACAAAATTATTTATTTGCCATTTCACTTATATGTATATGTACACATTTCTGGCGGCCCCCGCACGAGGCAAGCCTGTGTCGCGGGAAGCCTGTTTACAAAGGTAACTTTAACGATACAGATTTAAAGAAACGGATACAGGGCAAACAAACAAATACAATAAGAAAATAAAACTAATCAATTATATATGTAGGTGATACAAAAAAATTATTAAACAAGCATTTACGACAGCAATCGATCGCGAATCAGTCCGTATCCAGCCTCACTTCGTCTACTCCTGACACACATTCATGTTTATTGAGAGGATCGTGCAAATCATCCATTCGGTCAGATCGTAAACTGTTGATTTACGAGAAACTTTGTAACTTCATGGCGGCTCTAAAACTTGTAATGGCAACTGTTCCTATTGTATAATTACTAAATGTAATTAGTATGTTGGGTTCTGAATGTAGTCATTAAATAAGTGTTTATTAGTAATAGCTGTGCGCATTATCTAACGAATACTTCCATAGTTTTCGAGTCCGTCCTACACGCATTGTAGCACCCCTAACGGATCGAGAGAAACTACTTTTTTTGGAATGACAATGATCCAATATTTTCTTACAATATGAGTCTGGTTGGACACTTTTCTGTTAATGACAAGTTATCCTACTAATATTATAAACGCTAAAGTTTATTGTGTATCTCCATAGTTTTTGCGTGAGAGAGTAACAAACATCCATATGTTTGTTACTCTTTCACGTAAACTACTTACTGAACGGATCGGACTGTTATTTTGGATACAGGTAGTTCCAGGCCCTGGAATCAAAACAAAGGCTAATTTTTATCTGATAAATCAGTTCCTAAGGGATAGAATAACCTTAAAACGTTTCCATAAAAACAACGCGTGCGAAGCCGCGAACAGAAACTAGTTTATTTATATTTATAAATTTTAAAGAGACTCGTCAACTTTAAAGTCAAAGATAACAATGCCAAGGCACTGAATGGCTGCCACGTCATGCGATCACGTGACGCTGGTGCCAACTTCAGCACTAACACTGACACTTGCTACCATACTTAACACTTTGACTGCGATTTTTTTTCGACGACTGCGATCTTTTTTTTAACCTAAAAAATTCGAGCTGCCGCTCTACACAGCGGTTGTATTGCGCCGCACATGCGTTTCGTTCGAAAAATATAGCAGTGGTGAAAACACCCTGAGGGATTTAGTGAACTGAAGTCCCACATAATCGTACTGTCTCTATGTGGCAGTACAATATGCGTGGGCATTTCCCTCAGTATAATAATAAAAAAGGTACCTTCTTTGGTATATTATATTATTTTTAATGCATTGAAAATGTTGAAATCTGGAAAGTTCCAACAAACGATTTTCGCCGGGGTGAAGCCTCCCCTATCCTTCCTGAACAAATCAACCCATTCAACATTTGAATGAGGCAGCTGTGTATGAAATGACATTTCACATGGATGATCGAATTTATCCTAACCAGACGGGTTACTTTACTGACTGCGAGCAAATTGGAAGGGCAAGATCCAGCACCTGTGTCATCTTTTCAGTCACGTCCTTCAACTAAGAACCTTATAGAATTTCTTGACCCATAAAATGGCGGTCCCACCTTTCTACATTGTCAGACACTAAAAGAATTAGATTTTTATAATTTTGCACTATCAAAATTATTGTAGCTCAATAAAAGCTTTTTTTGCTATTTGAATAAAAAATCATTTAAATGTATTTGTTGTTGTAAGCGTAGTACTTATGAAAATACATGTAGGTATAACCAAACATTTGCATCCTTACATCCTTCTTTATTCGAAGTCGTTTAAAAAAAGAATTTTAGAAAATTATCTCAAAACAAATGAATGTATCTTCTGTTTCAATTTGATGTAGCTTCCTCGGTTCGAAAACATCTGCGTGAACCCTCACGCCAAATTAACCATATCCAAAATACATTTCTTCGCCAAGTTAGCCCAAAGTAGAACTGTAAAAGTGGATTCTAGTAAATTGTACAAAGCCATTCACGATAGTTTTCACTGCCAAAGTATGTTAGCGTAGGCTCTACTTACAAGGCTGTGAATGTGTAAGCGTGAATTATTGCAGTTCATTGAAACAACTTGGCACGTTATATTACTTTCGTTTGCATTATTAAAAGCTTTTAAACTTTGCTTTAACGCAACATACAACTTTTTCACCCTTCAGTGCATACCCTTCCACACATGCCATAGTACACAGTAATAATGTTAAATGGCCTTCTACACAGTCACCTACGCACCTTCTCATATAAACTTCTCGCATCAAACTCTTTTCACGTGACTATGTAAATTTTCAGATCGATCCATTTAGTAGTTTTGGCGTGAAATAGTAGGAAATAGTAACAAATGTCCATCGATCCATCCATCTAAATTTCGCATTATAACATTAGTTTCATAGCATACCCCCTTATTTATTATAATTCTATCTTGACAGCATAGCTGCATGCAAACACTCATTATGCATTCAGTTCAAGAATTTATCGTCAAATGCTGAGAACCAAAGAAAAAACAAACAACGTTGTAGCTTAGGTGATAACGAGGGAAGCAACAAACGCTGAAGCGATTTAATGTTACAGATGGACAGGGGTGGATTGAGGATGAAATTAAAAACGACCGATAAAAATAATATTGCACATTAACGTGCCGAGTTACCAAATTGATCTATGATTGATTTATCTACCATGCTATTTAACACATAACGTAACGCGCGTTATCAGCGTTATTACGCCAATTTTAGCGCGATTAACGCGAACTTACTTGGCTCGCCTTAACACGCGTTATCCGCGCTAAAATTACCGTAACAACGCTTAAAGTGACTTAGACCGTTCTTACATGGTCATGATATACCACTGACAACCAGCTCCTCGCCGTCTAAAATCCACATCATCTATTAGTTCGGAGAAAAAATGTTATTTTTATTCCATTGTACACACGATACATAAGGCACTATATAGCGTAACGCGCGTTGCGTTACGCTATATGTTAAATTAGCATGATAGCCCACAGGTGAGACGTTAATTGTTGTCCGTGAATGAAATTTGTATGGAAAACCATTTTTCAAGTGACTCATATACTGTGAACAAATCTACTTCTATTAAGAACCTAATAATTTCTATTTTTCGAGTGAATCATAAAGTGACAGTTAATTTTACTTGAGAGGTCAAAAAGGGTCAAAAATTTATTTCTAGTACTAGGACAAGAAGTGGTGCTTTAAAAAAAAACGTATGGGTGCATATTATTGCTGTTTGTTGGTACAGCGCGAAAGCGCAGTGCCTTATGTATCGTGTGTACAATGGAATAAAAATAACATTTTTCCTCCGAACTAATAGATGATGTGGATTTTGGACGGCGAGGAGCTGGTTGTCAGTGGTATATCATGACCATGTAAGAACGGTCTAAGTCACTTTAATTGGGCCCACGTAAAAAAGCGCCCTCTCCATTGGTTCTAACTATTTCTAGGCATTATAAAAATGCCTGATTGGTTGGCTCCGACTCTGTATAAAACATAGTAACAGAGCACTTTGAGCCGATTTGATGGTTCAGCGATTTAGTGAACTACCGTTAGAGGAGTTATGGAGGTGATAGGGAAACTTTGAGATCTACCCACTTTGTTTTGAAACACTTGAAACACTTGAGGGTGAAATGGCATCTCGAGACTTTTTATCTCTTTTAGATGTAAATGGAATTGAAACGGACTTTCTTAATAGCTAAGTTGTCTAAGTAGTGAACGATTATCTAAATATAAGGTCCCAAGAAAAATATCATCGATAAAGAAAAGGATTAAGGAAAATTCCGATAAGCAATTTCTTGTTTTCTTGGGTTTTCCTTGTAAAGAGTAGAATGTGGGTTATTAAGAGGTTTATCTCTGTTTTTTTCCAATGAAACCAATTCATATATTTCGGGGAAAATAGGTTTTCTTTAGAAAAATAACATAGCCATGGATATTTTTCTTCATTATTCTAATACTTTATTAATAAAGAAAATTACAATCAAAAAATAGAAACAAATGAAAATGAAAATGAAAAGTTTTTATTTCTTTAAGCTTACAAATAAGCACTTAGACACGTCATATTTTATAGTTCACTTCAATTTTTTGTCCACCAGTGAAAGAAGTGACAAGAAACCACTAGTATGTTCATAACTTATGTGTCTAGTACATTTGATTTGCTTATCTGTAAGTTGGTAGATTTTGAGTTGGAGCAAAACTCGTTCCAAGCTTTTTTATCTTCTAAGTAATCTGATATTTTGTAATAAGCTTTTTTACAAAGAATATGTATAGCAATTTTTTTAAATTTATTTATTGATAATTTTTGCAACTCACTTGGAGTTTTGTTGTAGAAGCGTATACATTGCCCTTTAAAAGATACATTTATCTTGTGTAGCCTAGTTGTGGGCACAGCGAGTTTATTCTTATTTCTAGTATTTACATTATGTATATAAAAACTTTTATATATTATACGTAATATTATATACTTATATCTATTTACAATACAAAAAAGTGCGAAAGCTTAAATAAAATAAAATAAAAATAAGGTGTTTTTGATTTTCTGTTCACTAAAATTTTTTGTTCACGAGTAGAAGAAGCCTACCTATAATACCTACTTGCTTAATGTTATTTTTAACCTTTCTAACCTTTACCTTCAAAGCAAATCGTTACCCATACAGCACTTATTGGATACAAAAAACAATTTATCATGATTCCACGCCAGTTAATCCCCAAACACCGATTCTTCTTGTTATTTACTTTCGCTCTCGCCATTGTTTCGTTAGTTATTATTTATGTAATTTTTTCATGGGCCCTACTAAGGTTTACAATATTACCTACACTACACAGCCTGCATAGGGCTTTCGTCTAATATGAGTTTGTAAAATCATCATCATCAATGACCTTACATTAACCTTACATACATCCACGAAGATGGTGGTTTATGTAGTGTTCTTTTTCGGCACTTACGTAGATTGTAAGGCCTTTACGGAAACGGCAGATACGGCCGCAGTATTGGTATATAAAAAATATTATAATACCTAAAAAAATCCAAAAAAAGGACTTGAACTCGCGACCTTTCCTCAGTACGAGAACGCTCAAACCAACTAAGCCTCGAATTCAAGTGATTGCAGAGTCAAAACAGTCATACATTTTTGACAGACACGAAATCAATCGATTGACGACTCGAAAATCTATGGGACTTCCTACGTACTCTTGCGCTGTTAGCTCCCCCTACCGGGGAAACATTTAAGTTGACGAGAGGTGTTGTCGGTACTCAATTTGCGTAACCTTATCCTGTCCTCAGCATGTCGAATATTAGACTCGTCGAAGGGAAACTCTCTTTATAAAAAACTAGGAACTAAAGGATCACAAGTATTGGGTATTCATATTCGCTTTGTCAGACATAAGTCAAACTAATTTTACCGCCCTGCTCTCGTTTGACACTTTTTAACTTATATTGACCCGAACTTGTTCATGTCGACTTCGACTTTCAGACCTATAGTAGAAGCCACTTCCGAAGCTCTCATATGATTTGTGCGAGGTTTCTTCCTGCCTCGCCGAGCACCTTGGTTTTCTTCGCCACAGCAATAAGTAACAGCAACGTATTATGATGTGCTAACTTAGAAAAATTTAAAATTCTGACTACAAGAAAGTCGTCGAACGTCTTTAAAAATAATATTACATAAAATTATGTTTTTTTTTATTTTTACAGTAGAAAAAAAATTTGCGTGCCATAGACTAAGGCAAGACATGTACGGTACATATTTTATAACTAAGATCTCTGTGACCCATATGTGTGCAAATACATTATCTGTATTCTGTATTCTGATCTACTTACTACTTTATATACTTGTTACTTTTAATACACCTTATAGATAACTAGCGGTGCTCCACGGCTTCCCCCGGGTGGAAATCTATGTGTGAAATGGTTTTCCTTGAATCACATTATCTATTAAAAAAATCTGCATCAAATCTGTTACGTAGTTTTAAAGATCTAAGCATACATAGGGACAGACTGACAGTGGGAAGCAACTTTGTTTTATACTATGTAGTAAAGATAATATTGATCTGTCTGGTTATCTGTTTTTTTAAATTCTCATTCATAAATATCTTTGTTAACATGAAATATATTGTATTCCAAAACCGAATAATAAGTAAAAGCTATACACATCACCTAAAGTAAGATAGTTATAGGTAGGTCGGAGAAGAAAAACATTTGCTTGGGGGAAATAATTGGAACATCATCACATGAGGCCCTTCGTTATTTGATAAGTTGCCTCGATTGTGTAGCTTATGACTGCTAAGAGCAATTTGCCCGCCGGCTCAGAATATTTATTGGCGTTACTTTATCGGAAGCTGTTGGCAACACAAAATAATCTGAGGTTCTTAGATCGATCATCTTACTAATAAATACGAGGGTAGGGACAAATCTAACGATAAATGGAACTTTGTTACTTCAGGTCAAAACTACCGAGTTCTATCACCTGGTCTATTCAGTTTTTTTTCTATCCTGATGAAATGAAATGAAAATATTTATTGAAAAAGAAATATGATGTATTCGTGAATATATCACTTATACTATTTTCGTCGCTATAGTGGTGAAAGAGATATTTCTATGTTTGGCTATAAGTATTTTTTTATGCATGTTCGTCGACTTCTGCGCCATTTATGGGCCAATTTGAAAAATTCTATATGATAGAAGAATAATTAACTATCGAGAATAATTTGTTAGGATATAAGATACGATAATATATAAAATTAGCAAGCTGAAGTGGCAGTGGGCCATATCTCGCGAAGAACTGACGGCCGCTGGGACAAACGTGTTCTTGAGTGGAGACCACGACTCAGGTGGGATGACGACCTGCGAAAGACTAGATGCTGGATGCGGCAAGCTAAAGACAGGGTGCTGTGACGCTTATTGAGGGAGGATAATGTCCAGCAGTGGACTAACATAGGCTGATGATAGTGATAATATACGATAATCTAAAGCAACATTTTTACCTATCAGAAAAAGTACAGCCTTCTAGTTACAAACATAGAACCGCTCTAGCAGTTCCGTAGTTCACTATGCAGTCACTGCATAAAGAAGTCAATCTTGACTGCCCGTGTATCTACTGGCTCTCACAAATTCAGATAAATAGTTGTGTAGGTGACAAACTCTAAATAATAATGTAGTTATTTATTTATCTCATGCATGACCCATCATTCCACCTCCTGAGGTGCTATTATCCTCACAACAGGATATGTGACGTACTTGGAGCCTGGCCAACACCTATTGAATTATGGTCTACATGGTTAAGTGACGGGGATTGCCACTAGATTGGCACTAACATGAAAGCTTCACTGAAAGCTTAGTTAACGATTTTTATGTACTACTATGCTACTACTGTATGTTTTTGAACATTTTCATGTATGTTCCTCGGTTTCTTCATAATTTATGGACTGATTTTGATGATTATTTCCTTATTGTATAGAGAACAATGTATATATTTATTTTCAGGTAGTATTTGATTGTCTGTAACCTAAAAAACGTAAATATCAAAGAATTTCACTTCAGTTTTTTAGTTTTAAGCAATTAAATTATTATTTGTCTAACATGTATATAGAAACTCCTCCATTTTTTCAAGACGGTAATCGTATCCGTCTGTCTCAACGTAAATTGGCTGAGATACAGGATATTGATTGTTAAAAATCTTGGAAAAGGCATTCTAGATCTGAGCTCTGCTTGCGTGTGCCACGTACCAATAGAGCTAATGTATAAAAACAATGTATTACTAAATTATTCCTCTTCAAAAGTTATAGTGAATTGTTCTGCTACCCATGCGATGGGGCGGGAACTATGGGCTAGGATAGTCAATATAAAGTTAGTAGCTTTATATTGACTATCTGTTTTGCACCACGGACTTCTACCGTCTACAGCCATCAGGCTGAATCACACACAATATTTCATGTTCGGTGTTGTTGTGTAAGTGGCACTTAAGGTTTATTCGAGTAGCGCTTGGCGAGAGATACTTTGAGCTCTCATGTTAAAGCCAAGCTTAAAAATGGTTTATTGAATCAAATTTTTATTTGAATTTTAAGACGCCGCGCCTGTCAAACATTTTGAATGTATGGTTCATCATTATCATAATAACAGCCCATGCACGTCCACGTCCACAGCTGTACATAGCCTCCCCTATATAACGCCACAAAAAGTTTCTGAGCCGCCTCCATCACCTATTATGGTTTTTGTTTCCAATTAAAGAAAAATATATTCTATAGTAGTACCTAATTAGGAAATCTAGCCTACTAAGTACTCTTAGAAGTATCTACAAATAGGAGCATAGAACTTTTTATTTTAGTTTTTGCCTATGATTAATTATAAGTATTTATAAAAAGCACATAATGACCAGGGACGAGTAAATGCATATTACTTGTCCCTGATAATAACTATATTTTTCACATATTAACTACCTATATAAATAACACATAATACAAGCGCAATATTAAACTTTTATCCAGCAAAGAGTGAACGGAAATTCACTGAATATTTCAATCCTATGCAACAGCGTGCTCGTACTATCGCAAACAAAAGCGTCTCTTAGTCGAAAATACGCGGGAACGCTACGACGTAAAAGCATACGATTACAGTTCAAGACAAGGCAAGGCAGGGTATTGTGAGATTCAAATGGCCCGCTTGCCAAAAGCTATAGGTACTTAAACCATTATGATTTTAAAAGATAAAGATGAAACTGCCGAACTGTTTTCTCGGTTATTATTACGATTTATTGCGGTTTCTGTAGACATTTCCCATATTTTTAATCTTATACTCATAGACAGAGTGGTCCTACCTCATCGAAAGTACCATACGAATTTCAATCAAGATTTTCATTTCAACTGTGGCTTTACTTTTTTTAATACTTGTAACAATGACTAGAAACCGCGTCTTTTAGAGAGTAATGTACCATAATAACATTTAACTTTAATTCACTTAGGAAATTAGCTTTTGTTTTAGTCGTCAGCTTTATGTAATTCAACCTGAAAAGCTCGACTTAGAAGAAAGTTTGGGTTTTAAATCTTCACATTATTTTTAAGTTTTCCTTAGACATTTCCTTTTATAACATTTTTCCCTCTAAAATGATTTTAACCGCCGTAAAATGGTAAATTCTTGTACCCTCTTGTACCATTGAGTGGATTTCCACTGAAGCAAGGCCTCGGAAATTACAGTACACAGTATACAAAACAGTAGCTAGTACAGCCCCGCCGCATGCATTGAATAAATAACGTTCTTAATTACTGCACTTGTACTTTTGTGCGCAAGTGTACTCCCGAAGGGGAAGCTATTTTTAGTTCCTGGATTTGCGAAAGGTTTGAAGTAAATTTTTTTGAAATGGGACGAAACAGTCTCTTTCCGTTTATGGCGTTTTGCGATCGTGAAATAAGACATTTTGGGCAATTGCAATTAGGGCCAATGGTCGTAGCAAGCTTCGCTTGGGCAACAGTGCAGTGGTTAGAGGAATAAAAATAAAACACCAGGCCAGCTAGTATATAAAATAATCCCACTCGCAAAAACTACTACACTTTAGGGTAATTTCAACCGCAAAGTGAGTCCAACTACGTCACCCCATCAAGATAATACACAAAAGGGTGTGGAGTGCTAATTAGGGTTCTACAAGCTTCATATTTGGTGAAACGTAAGTAAGCCGAGTGGTTCAGGCGGGCGTGAAATGGAACCATGGAATTAATATGCATACCTACTTTGGTTATGCAGTGATATCTTCCATATCTTTTGTTAAGTCCTGGTTTCGTAAAATTAAGGACGAATAAAAAAAACACTAATATTATCACCAGTTTTTCTTACTCTTGGGACCCTACTAAACGCTACATTATGATAAAAGTTTAAATCCCTACGAAAAATAATCACGTCCAGCAGTCAAGAGAGACAGGTCTTCATGAAGGTTGTCATAATATACCTATACGACCGCTTTTCTTGATACGAGTACCTCTACCTTTTGCGAAATTAGGTTGCATGAGCTTACTGAATACCTACCTATAAGAAGGTAAGTATAATTCCTATGTCGGTAGATACTCGTATAATTTCTATGTAAGTAGAAACCTCTTTGTTTACTGCTGATAAGAATATCTTCACCTTTTCCGAGTAAAGAGGCGAATTCAGAATATTATCGCGTAATTGAATTTACGCTCGCTCTACCAAGAATTTTTATAAGTACGCCGCCGCGCCGCCGCTAGCAAATACAGTCAGTCTATTTGCTAGCGGCCTATACTTTAAAAGTATATGAAACTTTCAGTGCCTTTGGTCCTTGGATATGTCTTGTATATCAATAATGTACTAATAAAATAAAATATAATAATGTAAATAAATAAATAATGACAAACCACTGATAGAGATTTATTTTTAATCAAATTTAAATAAAAGCTATACTTACGCAATGTTTTAAGACTTACTAGAATATTATTAATTGTTTTAGACATAAAATAAATACGACGAGCTATG
This sequence comes from Eupithecia dodoneata, assembly GCA_947044415.1. Lineage (NCBI taxonomy): Eukaryota > Metazoa > Arthropoda > Insecta > Lepidoptera > Geometridae > Eupithecia > Eupithecia dodoneata. Next base: position 9,612,201 of record OX345665.1, read on the forward strand.
TGGCTCGGGCTAAGGTCCGCCATCTAGCGACTACTGGTAGTGGCATGAAATCTATTATTACAAATTTAGATTATTTATTTTAAGGAAGGCCTACAGCTTATATACATACAAAGTAAGTAACATTAATCTAGCAACAGAGAAGCTAATAAATGGCCTTCACAGCTAAATGACAGTATGAAAATGAAATACGCTATGTAATTGCATAGCGTATTTCATTTTCATACGGTCTATTTATCTGATTAGAAGAATTTTTTTTTGTTAGCCATCGTCGAAATTATGATGATTCAAATGAAATAAAGATAACTAAACAAATTTTTCGAAACAAACTTAAGACTAATTGTTTTAGTTTAGGTTATGATTACTAAACAGATAAAATTTTAGTATTTTTTATATGTAAACATTGTTTTTCTTGTTTTATATCTTTAGGTTTTTATTATAGATTTTAGCAGCTTGCGTTACAGTTCTTTTTCCATGATTAGTTCTAGAGGAATGTAGTTTTGGCATTTAAAATATTTGTGTGAATTTACATAGTTTTTTTTCCATGATTCGTTCTAGAGGAATGTAGTTTTGGCATTTAAAATATTTGTGTGAATTTACATAGTTTTTTTTCCATGATTCGTTCTAGAGGAATGTAGTTTTGGCATTTAAAATATTTGTGTGAATTTACATAGTTTTTTTTCCATGATTCGTTCTAGAGGAATGTAGTTTTGGCATTTAAAATATTTGTGTGAATTTACATAGTTTTTTTTCCATGATTCGTTCTAGAGGAATGTAGTTTTGGCATTTAAAATATTTGTGTGAATTTACATTGTTTTTTTTCCATGATTCGTTCTAGAGGAATGTAGTTTTGGCATTTAAAATATTTGTGTGAATTTACATAGTTTTTTTTCCATGATTCGTTCTAGAGGAATGTAGTTTTGGCATTTAAAATATTTGTGTGAATTTACATTGTTTTTTTTCCATGATTAGTTCTAGAGGAATGTAGTTTTGGCATTTATAATATTTATGTGAACTTACATAGTTCTTTTTCCATGATTCGTTCTAGAGGAATGTAGTTTTGGCATTTAAAATATTTGTGCGAATTTACATAGTTTTTTTTCCATGATTCGTTCTAAAAGGAATGTAGTTTTGGCATTTTTGTGAATTTACATCGTTATTCTTCCAAAAACAGTATCAAAGGAACGCACAACTTTAGAGCGGAACAACCAATCTGAATTTCAGTTATTTTTTCAACGTCGCAAATCGCTTCGGATCTAGATTTCAGGAGTGACAAATCTGCCTCGTAGCTCTAGTTCACAGCGAAACAGAGGAGCTAGCTCACTCGTTACGGGTTTATAGAACTAGACTATGCTGTATTTTAACTGACTTCGATAAAAGGTTCTGTATGTATGTTATTTTGCTTGTGTTTAGCTCTTAGCGATAAGGCCGCCCTTCCTATCTTTGTTTGTTTGTTCTTTACTGTTTTTTTCTGTATTTGATATAATGGGTATTTGTATTGTATTGTTATTTATGTATGTTCGTCGAATTATCCGTCAATTATCGACCGATTTTAAATGAATAATGAATAAATAATAACGGGATGGACAATCCACACAGCATCATCTAGCCCATACCTAAGCAGAGCTTGTGTTATGGGTAGATGACTAATTTACTTAATGGAATATGTTAACATAGATAGATATTTTTTATAACACACAAAAAATATCCAGAACACCAAATATTTGCAGATTGTTCAAGCATTTGTCCCAAGGCGAGAATCGAACCCGCAACCTCCTGTGTCGCAGGCCGCGCCGCATCGGTCGTCGTAAACTCGGGACCTGAGTGACCTAGCTGCCACCATCCGCGTAATCTCGGCCTAGAGGTGCCTTCGAAACTTCGGATTGCATTCACGACGTGAGCCGATTATCCGATATGAGAGTCGGAATTGAATTTCGAAGTCTTTCGGGTATCCGAATTCGAACTTCGAACGCCATAGTTTGTCGCACTGTGGCAACTTACCGGATTTGCAGTTAGGCGGGAATTGCTGTAGACATTTCAGTTTAGATTTAACTGAACATTTATTTATTTCTGAGTTAGTTAATATTAAGTAAATATTATTTTACCAGTGTCTGTATGCAGATACTCGTGAAGCGCGCAGCCCTATGAGAGGTGGTGGTAAACGGCCTATCGGTATGACTCTGATATCTTCTTGGAAGCTCATCTTCCAAGGAAATATCAGAGTCATACAACCTTCAGTTTAGGAGGGAACGTGTGTAATACACTAGCACCTTCTCAACCAGAGACCGCTCTCGACATCGCTCTTGAGCGATAAGACCGCCAATTGTCTTGTTTTCTTAAGTTATTGTTTTACATTGTTCTTATAAACTAACTAAGTGTGCAATAATCTATTGTCTATCTACCTATCTACCCTTAAAATCTTACTGTTCTTATACCTACTGTTTACAAACAGTAAAATTTTATCCCTCCGTATTACCGGTGTACCACACAATGAAACAACATTGTATGGAAATGGGAAACCTCTCGAGGAGATTTACGGAGCATCTTACAACCGCTATCAAAGCAACCGCGGTAACTGTTACAATGTTACGTTTACGAAGATGCATTGCGAAAGGGAATACAAAATTATTTATTTTATAGGCTTTCGGAGTTTTTAAGTTATAGTTGGTGGTTCAGGTCTACTTTAAATATTATATTCAATATCATTTATTTCCATTGGCTTAGACAAGTCAAACTACTATCACCAAACTACTATTACTCAGTTTATTTGTATTATTCGACGACCTCTGTGACGCGGTGGGCAAAGGTCCGCCTGCGACGCAGGAGGTTGCGGGTTTTATTCCCGCCTCGGGACAAATGTTTGTAAAGTGTGTGTCCTACATTACGTTTCCTAAGCCGCGGTCTGCACCCAAGAACACGTTTACTCCAGCGGTTGTTGGTTCTTCGCGAGATATGGCCGGCCCACAACCACTTCAGCTTGCTATGTCGTTAACTTTGGTTCTCTACACCCATTGCATTTATGAACAACCTTACTTAATACCTACTCAGTTTAAGGTCCTTAGAAAATTCTTTAGATTATTAGACAAGAGGTATTTTTCCAATAAAATTCTAAATTCAAATTTTCGCAGGCCCATCGCAAGCTTGGCAAATTCCCGCCGATACCGAATTTCTCGAAGCATCACGTTCGTACCGATAACAACTTCGCAATTGTGAGCACCTGGGGCTTAGATAAATTTGTCTTGTTCGAAATATAAATTTTAATAAATTTATTGTTTTAAATTTTTGCTGTTCTTCATTTTTTTAATTCTGCCGTGCGTAGATTCGATATACAAAGAAGTTGGGTACTTACGAGTTACCCAACCACCTCTTTGTAAGGTTTTCACCTCTGTTGTAAGGTGCATAGGTAGTATACGTACTGCCTATCTTACAACAATAGTATTTATTCATTTTCTATAGCAATATTAAATTAATCCTGGACTAGGTAAATAAGTAGGTACCCATATACATAGTTGGAAATAACTGTCTACAGAAGAAGGCTTAGAATGATGTAGACCAATTGCGAAAAATTTTCGCAATTTCTGAATATCCTTCTGCTGTGACAGGAGCGTGTTTTTCTTTATGACTGTCTATCTATCTAGTAGGTACTTTTGTATTTTAATTTTGTATGTTTTAAGTATTATTTTTCAATTTGTATTTTACTTGTTATGTGAATTCTTTCTTGGGCCAGTTTATTTTAATTACGTGATTTTATTTGATTCCCTTTCTTTGTGTTAATTCTGTTTATTTTAATTTTTTATACTAAGTACTTTCTTTGTCTGTCTTTTTGTGATTTTTATTTTCTTATTTATTATGTGCATAATGTAACGACTAAGTTTTAATTTGCTGTAATGTTACATATATGATTATTTACAATAAACAATCACTATCACTACATAGTATAATTAGTATAAAGCAAAGTCGCTTCCCGCTGTCTGTCTATCCCTATAAATACTGAGATCTTTAAAACTAAGCAACGGATTTTGATGCGGTTTTTTTAAATAGATAGAGTGATTCAAGAGGAAGGATTATAAACAATTTGACACATAGATTTCCTAGCGGGTGAAGCCGAACGGCGCAGCTAATAAGTAGTAAAGTTAAGGCACACCAGGCTAACCGCGCAGCCGCCCCTCAAAGATGGCTTGATTCCCACTTGATGGACCGACCCATTAAAGTGAAGAATAGAACTGGAAATGGGGTAGAACGAAGATGACCTTTAGGTGCAGGACAATAGAGGCTAAAATTAACGACGCGACGTTCGTTACTTTTAGTCTTTTATCATCAGGAAAGAGCCATTTTGTGACATTTCGATGAAAGGCGATGTGTCAAATGAGTGTTTTTGCAGACTCGCTTCTTCCGGATACAATACCTTGCTTGACTTTAGTTAGGTAAATGATAAAATAGTAAAAGTAAAAAGATATTTATTTTGTCAGAACAGATAGTATACATACTCCTATGGATTAAACTTCGATTAATAGAGAACTGACAAAATCGGTCTCCACTCAGCATGTGCTATGGTAGAGCAGATGATACCATAGCGCTGGTCTTCCGTGGAGACCGAAAATCAATGACTAAGAAGTTATTCCAAGTCGTAACACAAAAAAAAACATGTTTTTCATACAAATTTTTAAATAAAGTAAAGTATTATAATTTGATATTTTTTACATGACTTCAAACTCTTCTATTATTATTATATTAACACTATTTTTTTTAGTTTTGTGGGACAAGTCGTAATTCCTTGGGAATCAAATTAATATGAGACCATCCCTGGGATCATTAACTACATCTTAAAATCGGTCTACAATTTACAGATAAATCAGTGGTCTATACATATTTTAAATAATACATACCGTAATAACATACATATGTAGTCCGTTAATAAAACCGTCTCATTCGATCTGAATGAATGATCCATCTGACTGCATTGTACAAAGTTTCACGCCATTTCTCAGCACTTCCCCAAGATTTCCCGCGTTCCTGTCCAACGAATGAGTTAATACCTCTTTGAGGTTGATTTATGGGAGGTTTATCTACCTATTCGTATTTTTGAGAACCCTTTTTGCTGAAGGAATCGTGTCCTTATCTCGTGGACGGTTTGCCAAATTGCATGTGTGCGAGCATGCGACTTAAACTTATTGCGGATGCTGAATAGTTTGTTAGTCCTTTTTATTTTCTTCTCGGTTATGTTGGCAACGTGTTCCGAATTCTTGTTTCAAAATAGAGCTTGAAATTTTACCTGTATCAAAGCCAATGTGGTGCCAATGCTTAGGATGGTAAAATAGAACTTTGATGGAGATATTAAATTTAATAAGTGAGATAATAATTTTCTACATTATATACGAGTACGTTTAAAGATGAAATAAATGACTTGAATGTCAGAGCATAGGACAGTGGCAGGACAGCTTGACTGGACTTAATAAATAAATAAATAAACTTTCTGTACCTACAGAATGGGTCAGACTCTAGAACGAAAGTAGGTAAGTTACATCCGCAGGGAGTAACTCTTCTAGATACTTAGGTACACCCAACATCCTCGTTAACATAGTCTGAAGTTCTAAAGATAACAATGGAATGCGGAACGCATGACCTCTTTCCGCCTGTAAAATCCCTTTACGTAGCAAAGGAGCGTTCAAAGGCCAAGCCAAAACATGTTTTTCCATCAAGTTCCTAACATCAATATTAATCCTCCCGTCAGATTTCTTCCAAAATTATTCAGTAGCTAAGTACTTCGTTCGTAGGGTTGGCGTTACGTGCGTCGCGTTCCAACCTCACTCATGAATTTCAATGTGTTTCAACCCTATGGTGTGAGAATGTTCATAAACAGAATCTTAGCGTGTTGACGTGAATTTGTAGGTTATGTTGGTAGTATTTTCCACTTTAGGTGAAGTGCGGCGTATCATTATCATATCAGCAGAAGCCATGTTCGAGAGCAATCTAATCTCAACTGTGTTTTTTATTCATTGAATCTACTTTGTTCGTAACTTGAAGGAGCTCACGGCGAGCCTCGCGAGGCTGTCAAAAGGTTTGTTCGAATACTATTCATCGAAGGTCATCATATGTGAAGGTTCATCTGTTGTCCTCTAGTCCCCCGTTTTATAACTTTGTCTCTCTCTTCCAATTAGGTTTGCTGGAAGAGAACTCTTCTAAGGGTTAATCTCGCAAGTAAGGTCTCGTAGGTAATTCTCTAATTTAATGTTTTATATCGTATATTTTATCGTGCAATAATGAATAAAGAAGGTTCGTAGTGCAAACAAAAAAAACACTATAAAAAAACTTTTTACTCTAGTAAACATACAATAATCTAAATGAATCCATAAAAGATATCCACGAACTTGAATAAACTGTATTTCAGGGCTCATAAACCTAACAAATTAAATTAACAGGTACCCATTTTAATAACCATTCGATACCCAATAAAATTAACACCACTATTGGCACCAGCTTACCCATAAAGGTTCGTTGAGACCATTCTGAGTAACTAGTTTCATTTATTGAATAACTTCCACAATCCGGGATCATAATTTGCATCACGACTTCACGAGTGCTCTTGTTTCGTCCCTTTGGCCGCATTTACACTTTAAACAGAGTTCTTTGCTGTAAAGTACGAGGCTCTGCTTTAGAATATGACTTTAATGGTAGTGTAGTTGGCTTACCATTATAGTCTAAGGGACTTTTTCACTATATCACTGGATGCGTCAAGCTGAACACAGAGCGCTATGGCACACATTAGGCGAGGCTTATGTCCTGCAGTGGACTTACATAGGCTGATGATGATGATGATTTTGACACTTCGCTTGAACTTAAATATAGGACTAAGTTTACAATAATATTAGAAAGATGGTCGTAATAAGGTACTGGACAGTGTTACGGGGCGTAATGTAAAGTGTTATCAGCGAGCGTTCATGCAGTCAGTACGGGGAAACGAAGGCGCTCGAGCAACGAGACGGATTTGAGCGTGACGTCATGGTTCATCGTCGTATCATGGTTGCTACGAATAGCACATTACGCCCCGTAAAACTGAAAATGAAAATGAAAAGTTTTTATTTCTTTAAGCTTACAAATAAGCACTTAGACAGGTCACTGATCAGCACCTAGCTTTACAGTCAGTCCAGCCTGCTTTCCGTGTGCACTTAGCCTATAATCCGATACAGGGATTTCTCACCTTTATAGAAATGAGGGTAAAATTAAATTTCGCGTTAGGATTTGAGCCGGGTGCGTGGTCCTGCTACAAAACAGACTAATTTCGGATTCTGTCCTTCCGTTGAATTAATATTCTAATCACGGAGAGTGGGCCTTTTGCATTTTATTGCGATCTAGTGATTATTGTGACTTTTAATTAAAACACTTCTGTTTTTTTATTTTTATTTTCATTTGAGTCGTGATAACAACACTCCACACTATACGACGACCGATGTTGCGCGGTGGGCGATGGTCCGCCTGCGACGCAGGAGGTTGCGGGTTCGATTCCCGACTCGGAACAATTGTGTGTACGATCTGCAGATATTTGTTCCGGGTGTTTTGGTCGTTTTCAATGTATAATCAAAAATATCTATCTATGTAATATATTGTATTATGTATAATAGTTATCTAGTACCCATAACACAAGCTCTGCTTACCATGGGGCTAGATAATGCTGTGTGAATTGTCCAGTATTATTTTATTTTATTTTTTTATACTTACGGTTATTTATATGGAGATAGTTAGTAGGTCTAGGTATCTACCTATTTTCAACAATGAAATATATCTAGTTCCCATACACACGCTACGCACGTACATACGCTCTGCTTTGCTTGTGTCTAGATTATGCGGTACCTATGTAGAGGTAATGTCTAGATAAAAAATATAATTATATTCAATGTACTGTACTAAGTAGGTACAAGTATTGAGTGCACCATAAATTATATATAGCTAACCCTATTTTACCATAAAACTTAGTTTGAGGGGCGCTGTAGCATAGGAACCGGCCGGGTGATTATGTAACTCGCGACCGGTTTGCGACAGGCGTAAATTAAGCAATCAGTGCTGTCAAACGTCAATTTTGTATTAGTTTGACACAGCTACAACGTCCAAATTGGTCAAAAAATTGGCGTTTGACAGCACTGATTGTTTAATTTACGCCTGTCGTAAACCGGTCGCGAGTTACATAATCACACTGCCGATTACCGTCGACGTCATATATTAACTTCTACTTCTTTCATAATGGTGACTTTTCCAGTGATCTGGAGGCGTGGAAGATTTATTTTCTTTTAAAAAACGCAAGCAATTTTGTGGTCATATGTAGTGAACAGGGCCACTGTTCACTACAATGACAACGGAATTCCTGGTTCGTAGCCACGAACCATATTGTTTCCATCAACAGGTAGTACATTACACAGTTACCAAATTGCTTTGTGGAAAGACAAAGCAACACACACTTGCTACAAGCTACGAGGACGTAGCATGGTATGAACCGAGCCGTAGCAACAGGGTATAACGAGCTATAGCATGCTACGACGTAGGTGTAGCACGAGCTACGTCGTAGGCCTACTACGCCTGCGACGTAGCTGCTACAATTAGCTACGTAATCGTGACAAATTATAAAATAATAGAGAACTTACAGTGATTTCCTATCAAATTCGATCGATCTCACGTTCACATCTTTTCGGGATGCAGATCTAAAACAGGTTTTTAGTCAACAGAAATATATACAAATAAAGTGTGCCCGCGGCTTTGTTCGATTGCCCGGTCGAGGTAACTTATCCGTTAAACTTTCAAATTATGAAAAAATATCTGAGTTTGTTCAGTTTTTGTGTATTTTAAAAATAAAATTAAATATAGGTATCTTTTTTAAAAAAAATCTTTTCTTTTATGAAAATTCTTTGGGTCTGTATTAAATCGAAAATATCATAAAAAAGGATACAAATATGTAATAACAAAAAAGTCCTACATCCATACAAAATTTCCCCTCGATCCGTTTAATTTTTAATATTAGCTTGATGTGACGTAAATCAGAAGAAAACGCACATTTTAAGACTAATAAAAGCTAACGACGACCGTACTCGATCGGAGATACGCAAATACGACCTTCTAGATCATTTGTTTCAGCTCATTTGCTCTGTTTACGCGATGAAAATGCTTTTACACGAGCAATTTTTTAGCAACAGCTGGCAACACTTAAGAATTGGATCGTTCTAGAAAAAATCAGGTACCAGTGCTGTATCAAGGACGTTACCGCAGTGAAGTGCCTAGGTACCTTATGAAACGTTTTGTTCGTGGTGGAGAGCGCGTATGATTATTATATGCGTATGATTGGACTAGGTACTTGTTGCTTATTTTATTACTAAAATAAGCAACAAGTACCTAGTGCTATAATTAGTCCCGTAAAGATAAGATTTCAGCTCGCATAAAACAATCGTGAGAAAAGTAATTTGTAAAAGTGAAAGAAATAATGTTATTGAATTCTGACCATCAATTCTGATATGCTTCTGACTTCAGTATTATCGTAATAAACATTTATTTTGTTATTCTGTGGTATTATTAATGGCGTATTGGATTGCCTACCCACGGTTATGGTACCTGTCGTTTTTGCAAGTCACCAAAGAAAAGACTTTTCCCGTCAAAAGCAACGAAGTCATCTACTTACCAAAATCGAATCATACGGAAACTTAGATTAACTTTTAGGAGAAGAATCCTCCTCCGCAAGTTTCACCATTTATTAGCTTTTAGGATGAAATCATAAGGTGTCATGGCGACGTAGAACAGAAAATGGCGGACAAGTCTTAATACGTCGAATATTCTAATATCGAAATGAGGGCCATGATGGGCCCCCTTGACATCCAGTGCTTTTGCAGTTAACTACAATGTCTGTCAGCCAGAACCCCTCAGACAGTTAGTGCTGCCCAGCATCCTGCCATAATACCTTCCTACGAACAATTAGGCCTGATAACGGTACAAACGAGTTATTTTTCCAAATAATGAGTAGCTAGCCCAAGACTCTGTTGATTCTTGGGTAGCTACGTATTTTTTGCACGGATTAGTTTAGCAAAAGTAGGTAAATTAATATATTAATAAAATAAATATATTAAAGTAAATTAAAATAAATATATTAAACTTCAATAATGTTTTAATAACTTTATCCAGACAATTAAATAAATAAATAATGCTGGACAATCCACACAGCATTATCTAGCCCCATGGTAAGCAGAGCTTGTGTTATGGGTACTAGATAACTGATATACATAATACAATACATTACATAGATATGTATATATTTTTTATTATACATAGAAAAAGACCAGAACACTCGCAACAAATATCTGCAGATCGTACACACAATTGTTCCGAGGCGGGAATCGAACCCGCAACCTCTTGCGTCGCAGGCGGACCTTCGCCCACCGCGCCACTTCAGTCGTCATTTTTAATTACTCTAACTAAATAAAATTTAGTTTCTTTTTTACTATACAACTATTATATTATATATGACCGTAGGCAATTTACAAGATGGTACATAAATAAGAAAAGAATTGTGAAACTACGCTAAGTATAAAATAACGAGACAAAAATTGCTCGTGTAAAATTGCTTTCATTTTGTTTACACGAGTCCTTTTCAAATACGACCGTGTTATGATGGCTATAAAAGTTATAATTGCTTCTTTTGTGTTTGGCTACTTATCTAGCAAGTACCATAGAGACCTACTTAGGTATACCTACGTATCTTTATTCATAAAGTTGTAGAGTAATTTCGTTTAATCTAATCACAAGGACACTGTCATAGATTACATATTTTCCTAAATGTGATAACACAAAATAATAATTTACGGGTTGTTTGGCATTGGGATCGTCTTAATAAGACGTACATTTAGGGAGTTGTCATGGAGGGGTCATGGACTACATTTCTGTATTCTAAGCCTAAGCCTAAAGCTCTGGTGGAAATACATATATTGAATTTATTAATGTGTTAGGTAGGTAATGTGTGTGTGACATAGCTCTAAGAATTAGCAAACTGAAGTGGCAGTGGGCCGGCCATATCTCGCGAAGAACCACTGGGGTAAACGTGTTCTTGAGTGGAGACCACGACCCGGTAAACGTAGTGTAGGACGCCCTCCGACCAGATGGGATGAACACCTGCGAAAAACTGCAGGGAGATGCTGGATGCGTAGAATTGAAGACAGTGCGCTTTGGCACTCATTAGGGGAGGCCTATGTCCAGCACTGGACTAACATAGGCTGATGATGATAATATAATGTAGTACTTACTATTTTGAATATTACCAACCTACCTATTTAAGTAATTTTCAGTACAAATCTTTGTTTAATCTCTATTTACGCACAACATTCGCCGGCCTGGTTCAGCGACGCAAAGTGATTTAAGACGAACATAAATTAGCCCCAAAATATGCCAGGAAGCTACTCTAACTCCAACAAGCTAATCATTTAAGGGTCTTATATCAACTGTTTCTCCCTTCAGACGATTTCCACCGAATTAGAGAGCGGAGCTGTGAAACTGTAATCTAATATTGTTACTATGTTCTGAAATAAAAATAGCCAGGGAGCCTTGTTCTGTTCCACGGGTCCGACACGACAACATCGGCATAGAAAAAAAAGTTGGTATGTAATTAATTTGGCGTGTTTTAAAAAACGGACTTCAAATTCCTAGGAGGTAGAAATACATTGTGTATTATTTAAACATACACCACCTATGTACCCTATTTACATGTATTTGATGAAATAAATATTTACTTTAGTTTACTTAATAATGAAAATAATGAGAATTATCGAAATCGATTGTGATATTGAGTAATCGTCCATATTTCGGGCATACTTAATGCAAATTTGACTTGACTGACAGAAATGGTCCAAATTGAAATGGGACCCAAAATAAAAAATCATCAAAATCTGTTCACCCAGTCGCAAGTTCTAAGGTAACAAAGAAACAAAAATATACAGCCGAATTAAGAACCTCCTCCTTTTTCGAATTCGGTTAAAAATCAATTATTTATGTGATGTCATGTAAGATCTGTTTAGCTTGGGTTAAATGGAAACCTGACCAAGCTTCTATTATCAAATAAAGAGCGCGCAATATCGATTATCCCTAGATTAAAGTGTAAGGAATTTGTCTATCAATTTTTTTTTATTTCTAATTATTTGGTTTTGGAATCTTATTAGAATTACGACATTAGGTACGTGCGACGACCCTCTGAAAAACCTATTGTTACGTCCAAGAAGGTCCTACGCAAACATCGGACGAAGATTAGTAAATATGCAAATGAAAATACTCTTTTTTGTTACCTATCTGATCGGTAAATGATAATGAGGTAACTCAAATGTAGGATAAATATTACTAAACCTAAGCAAACCTTCCCTTGAAATAGCTGCTTTCTACGAGTTTCACGCGCTTTAGAAAGCCGTACAAAAAACTGTAGCAGGTTGAAGTAGAAACTGAAACTTCCAAGGAGTTTACAAGCGTTTGTGAAAGCAGTCTCGGCACAGAATAAATAATAGAACTCTCGTGGGAAAGCCATAAATTACCGTTATCAGGCCTAATTGAACAACGTGAAATGGAACGTAAATCGCCTGGCAAAGTCGGCAATTAGTTCGGGAGGCGCCAATTGTAGAGACAATCTGCGTGCAGCGGAACGTGCCATTAGATTGTAAGATAGGGAAATCACAGATGGTTCTATTAATTTGGCTTATCTATGAATATGCTTGGAGTCGTAATGTTTGAGTGCCTAGCAAGTGTAGATAGGAAGAGACGATTAAATTCAATTGTGTACCTACCTATTCTCCAGTCTATATCTTATATTTTTGAATTTTGCAACCCCGGAAAACAAGGCATTTTCAAAATTCGAATCAAGAACCATTCTAACGACCACGTCTGCATCTTTGAAAGGAGTTGTGGGGAGATGGTTCGTATTCGATTGATTCGTATTTTGAATACTTCTTGTTGCAGTTGTATTTATTCCTTACTTTGATAATAATAACAATCCTTTATACATAAGATACTTATGTAGGTACCCAGGGGTATGTACATAGGTACATAACACAAAAAAAAACAAGTTAATTTGATACCACAAAATATGTAGTTTATTAAGTATTTAGTAGGTATCTAATCTGAACCGCTTGGAGTAAGTAATTAATGCCCAAGACGGGACAAACCCACATCTACTTTACAACTGAGTTAAATCGACGAGACCCTCTTGTCTTGTAAAGACAGGCCGGCTATTGATGCCGAAACCGCCCATAACTGGTAACAGGGGCCATTGTTCTCCTGCTTTGTGGGGTAATGTCGGCTGATAACGGTTAGGTGCAGGACACCTGCCTTACTAGGTATATAGTTATTATAGATAGATAGATATATGGAAGAGTAGGTATTTAAGTAGGTACCTGTATCTAGGCCACACGGAAAGCTAATAATCACCTGCGGTAGGTATGCCAGTCTAAAAACAACGAGGATTTTTCACCAGACGAAAGTCTTATAAAGCTATCCCCGTATAAAAGGTAGAATTTATCCGTCTCTGCTCTTTTTATTTATTTATAAACTAGCACGATTACATTAAAACCAATTATAATAAAAAAAAAAACATTTACTTTCTCTTCACAAAAAGGTTATCATACAGGTACATAATTGTTATGCAAGGTGTAGTGCAGTAGATACAGATACCTATTTGTGAGAGACTGGTGCCAGTGATAGGTTTTAAAACCTGTGTTACTAGTCACCAGTGCCTCCTTCACAGACTTCAGTAAATTACTATTATTATTAGTGGTTTGTGCCTTGATGTGGAAATATTATTAGAAAAAAAAGAATAGATACTTAATAACTATAACAGATAAAATTGAAAGAAAAAAAACTAAAACTATAATTATTACAGGTGTTAAGGGTTACAGACAGTCTACGTATGTAGTGCATGTGTGTGCTAGATGTCGGGGTCTCCTGCAGGAACTCGTCTTGTGAGAGACAGTGCAGCAGAAGACCTCATGTGAGTGTGTGCTTGTAGAGTACACATGAGTGAGAGTTTAGCATAAGTTCCGATTAGAGTGGTTTGCTTGCAAACCACACCAGTCTATTCAGAGTAGGCAACAGTAAGCCCCATGTGAGTATATGTGTGGTTTAAGGGATGTATGTATGTAGTAAGAGTTTTATGAGTGTATGCTATGTAGTGTATGGTAGGGTCTCCTGAGAACACCAGTCTCATAAGAGTCTGGGCAACAGTTATACTAGTTAATCACAACAAATAATCATTAAAATTAATAATAAAACTAAACATTATTATACTCTATACATACTACATAGCTCTTCGAATTAGCAAGCTGAAATGGCAGTGGGCCGGCCATATCTCGCGAAGAAAGAGAACCACTGGGGCAAACGTGTTCTTGACTGGAGACCACAACTCGGTGATCGTAGTGTAGCTGTGTAGGTAGTGTAGGCTCCGTACTGGTGGGATAACGACCTGTTAAAAACTGCAGGTAGATGCTGGATGCGTCAAGCTGAAGACAGGACGCTATGGCGCTCATTAGGGGAGGTCTATGACCAGCAGTGGACTAACATAGGCTGGTAATGATTATGATACTCTATACACGACAAGTGTCGCATTCTGACAGAATACATCACAGCGTGGATGGAATTTCAATGACAAAACTAACGCTCGTATACGCGTAGAGGTACCCAATGAAGAAAGCTTTGTTGACACGCTTGAGCTACGCTAAAGCGATACCTAGGGCGCGTTTTCAGTGAGTATCGGTAACGAAAGAGGGTTAGTCATTTTGATAAGCGTATTCTAAAATGCTAGGTCGGCAGGGTTGTAATATTTAAAACACAGTGTTTCAAACACTTATTTAAAATAATGTAAGACACATAAAAAATATTTTAACAAACCCATTTGATTGAAATTTATAAAAAAACTACTGAAAATAGAAAAAAACTTAACAACAACGTATAGCGTTGTATATATATAACGCTAAAATGAAAAAAAAAACAGTTGTTTTCCAACCCTGTAGGTAAAAACTACATAGGTTCTTAATGCCAATAAGATTAGTACCTAACTTTATAGCTGTGCACACATTTATCAAACGCCGCTACCCTGCAGGGCAAAATTTTATTCAAATATGGGCTTAAACTCAATTCGTTATCTTTAGATACATTTTAACACCTATTGGATTCCCACAAGCTTTAAGTTATTGTCCCGCGAGCGATTTGTCATCTGATGCCGTGAATATTAAATGCAACGAGTAAATACGTCAAAATATTAGCAACGTCTAAATATTACGAGTTAAAGCCCGTATTCAAATGCACAGTTTTGTGCAGCGTGGTAGCAGCGCACCTCAATGTCCCTCCCATGCCGTTCAAATAACGTCATAATGGCCGGTCGTAAAGTAAATTCAAAAACCAAATTCTTTATTTTTAAATTCGTTTTTTTATTGCCAGAATTGTTAAATCCTGAGGTGGAAACGCGTGCTAGAGTTTTTATAGATGTGCTTTCTACGTGCCCTATTCTAAAGCACGTAGAAAGAACATCTAGACTAGACTCTCTTGACTTCAGCCAAGTCTACAAGATAAATACTCAAAACATGCCCTCTGTACAGAAAGTATGTTTTCACTCAGATACGAGTAGGTAGGTACCTGCCATGTACCTACCGTAGAATTTTGTAGCTCTTAAATTATTATACATTTTTGAAGATGACGTGTACGGTACGGTTGTATAATATAAACCTCAGTTAGTCTGCAAAATATAAACAATAAGAAATCCAAAGTCTACTAAAAACGGATCCATAGTTCTTGAATTTATTATTAAGCTATGGAAATTACCAAGACAATAGTACAACCGCTTATCGGCAGTTTACAGTTTTAACTGTAGGTACGAGTACGTATAACTGTAGGTACGAGTAGGTACGTATCTTCATCACTAACTTTAAAAAATATTCTCTAAAAACTAGTCTCAACCTTCCCAACTCTATGGCCGATGTTATACATTCAACGCTCAGTCATATCGTCTAAAAAGTCTTAGACCTCTTTCTCCATCTTTCCGCAGATTCGGAGCTCGAGGAGTTGGGTGAACAGCTTCCCCGATACCGACCAGACTCCATAGCGGCGCTGCGGCGGCAGACCCGCTTTACGGAACCAGAGCTTAAACGCCTGTACAGAGGGTTCAAAGCTGAATGCCCGACTGGCGTGGTCAAGGAAGAAACTTTCAAACTGATTTACAGTCAGTTCTTCCCGCAAGGAGGTTAGTTAAAGCTTATTTTCTGCAGGATTCAAAGCGGTTATAATATGCGTCCGCGGGGGAACGACACCTCTTTACAAACTTTAAAACACAGGTATAACGCTAATATTACCAAGAAAAAAAAACAATATTGGCCAGCGACGACGACACGACGCGACGGCGACGACGATGTCCATGAAGACTACAGTCAATCTGATTTTCTCTGTGGATTAAATAATTTAAAAAATACCATAGGTGTTATTTTATTTACCTACCATATACGATCCGATCATTAAAAGGTCATTAGGTGACACTCCTAAAATTATGTTAGGTAGGTACGACCAAAAACGTGAAACATATTGGTTCGAGAGTTTGCGAAGACTTGCCACTTTCGTGGCCCACATAACTTTATCATTTTTTAAACCTTTTATGGTAATACACACAAGAAAACAAAGTTTATATAGGAAATAAAAATAATAAGTTTGTTAAGTTAACCTATGAAGTACAAATATTAGATACCTACCTTAGTACCTACTCATTTTTACCCGTGTTTTAGTGTTGTGTTCGAGTGAATAAACTAGCTCCGATTCAAAAACCAGAATAAATTTTATCGTAAAATTGTGTGAATTTTACGATAAAATTTATGTAGTTACACTGGGACGAATAAAAATTATTTTACTCGTCCCTGTAGTAACAAGAGTCTTTTATTGAAATTATAGTTTTGAATTTTAGTGTAGGTATTTTGGGAACATTTGGGAATATGCACATTAAAAACTATCAGTGAATAAAAGTTTTTTAAAAATTTAAGAAAATGGTTTATGATTTGCGTTGCGGCAAATCATTTTTCCGCTAGTTTAATTCCATGTAGAACACAGAAAAAATTATCGTGATAACAAAAAACGATCAACCTCAACCTTATGCCGAAAGTTAGTCTTCCATTCGTCGTCATTTTTTTGCATCTGATATAATAAAATAATTATTACATGAAACTTAGCCGAACAGCATCAAAAAAATTTAGCAATTCGACTCATTTCTATAATCCCATTACGTCAATTTAATAAAATAACCTTCTTTTTTTCATTAATGATTTTTCTCCAAAAAAGAGCTGATGCTAAGAACGTGTTCCTACCCTACCAGTACAACCTCATAAATAACATACTGTATACATAATGTATGCCTGCATAGTAACCATTCCAGAGCTAGATTTTTTTTAGTCCAATACGGTATCGACAAAACTTCAAAATACGTTATGTCAGTTTTCCGGCCATAATTAAAAAGCCGGATAAAATCATCGATACAAGGATTGGTCTCCCTCCCTAGCCCTTAGACGAACCCTAGCTTATAAATTGCAATAATCATGCTGGTCCCTAACGAGGTATTGGCAGGGTTGGCATGATTAAAACAAGTTGTTTTAAAACACGTGTTTAAAACAGTTTGAAATAAAACTATGTTTTATATTAAGAAAAAAACAGGGTTTAAAACTACCTTTTATTGCAAATTAATGTGTATAAATACCACAGACAGGCTGTGGTATTTATACACTGCATAGGTAACTCCCCGCCAGTAAAGTCCCGCAGGGAAATTCCCTATGTCGGCCGTTTTATACACTGCACACTGCATAGGTAACTCCCCGCCAGTAAAGTCCTGCAGGGAAAGTCCCTATGTCGGCCGTCGAAAGAAAGTAATTCACTGGATTAATGGGTACGGTACCTATTCCCCGCTCTCTCTCTAGTTCTCTACCTACCTACAACACTACATACAAGGTGTACCTATGTAAAGTGTTTTGTATTGATTAATAATAATAATAATGTTTAATAATTAGATTAGAGGTACTGAGACATGCAACAAAAGTAAATATTTATCGTTTTGTTAATTTTTACTAATGTGAATTAGGAAATAGTTTAGAAATGGATTATTTTATTATTCGCTGTAATTGATTTGAAATTGATAAGTAAAAAAAACAAAAAAAACACATTTTGAACTGTTTGTTTTATAAAATATAAAAAAAACTGTTTTTTTTTCCAACCCTGGGTATTGGTGTCCCCCTTACATCCCAAAAAGGGGTTATTTTCGGTTTTTTGGTTTTATTATCAGATAAGACCTAACTTTTACAACAACTGCGTTCAACGGAACGTTACAATGACTCAGCTTTTTCGATACTTTCACGTCACTATAAATTTTTGCACGATAAAAAAAACGTCGATACGTTTTACATCACTAGTAAGCCAAAGTAGTAAAATCATTATGTTGGTGCACGTGAAGACAACGGAAGTCAAGTAAGTCCCTATTCATAAAATGAAACCTAGTTTTGTGTAACTTTTGAATCTAACCAATAACAAAGAACAATAAAAACTGTAAAACAATTATTTCCATTAACAAAAGAATTATTGCTTTGTTAATAGATTATGAACATCTTAATAGACTTGAGCTATAAATTAAATGACATGTTTTAAAAGTATTAGAAGAACACCAATTAGTAAATTAGTCAAACAAAAACAAATTATATTTTCATTCATTCTGTTTATGGTTTCAAATATCAAATGCGCAGATGCGCGCCTTTTTCCGTTATTGACCGCGCAATTGGAGTGCGCATGTTCTGTTGGCAGCACTGTTTCCTCCAAGCCTCGGTCATTCGGCCCGGACGCCATTACCACGCCACCGGAATAATAGCTGTCAACATAGCGCGTTTTGTGAATATTATTTCTAATTTGCAGAGATATCTGCTCTTTTGTCACTAATTTTCTAAATAACCTAGTTATCAAAATGTCTGATGAAAAGAAGGTACGTATCCCAGTGTAATATCAGTGAAAAACAAAAAAAATTTACCGACATGGCGTTGTTGCTTGGAAAATGTGGTTACTTCTTGTGACGAGTGCAAAGTTACCATTATCAGTGAATGTATCATGATAATTCAGTGGCAATCTGTTTGGTTTCCAGGGAGAAAGCGAGCACATCAACTTGAAAGTGCTAGGGCAGGACAATGCCATCGTCCAGTTCAAAATCAAAAAACACACCCCCCTCAGGAAGCTCATGAACGCGTATTGTGATCGGGCAGTAAGTACACCATTTCTTCAGAATATACTCAAATATTTTCATGCGTTAATGACCGCGGATCAATTGCTCACAGTTTTTGACCGAATTTCGTTCTTTCTAAGAGGTTTCTACACTACATCTGCGCCCAATTCGGCGGCGGCGTCGGTCTTGCTCTGTGCTAGATGTTTTGTAAATTTCTACATGAAAATCTTTTTCTGTCACTAATTCACTTGGTAGCATTCCCTACTTCTAACTAACAGGCAAAAAATCAATTCAAAAGTAAATTTTACTTCAGTTTTTTAGCTCATTTTCAGTTATTGAACAAACATCCAATATATCCATAGATTCATATGTATAATATGAGTGTGATTTAAAACAGTCAATTTCTTCATCATCATCTGTCTATCGACATATGTTAGTCCACTGTTGGACATAGGACTCCCCAATGAGCACCATAGCCTGTCTTCAGCTTGTCGCATCCAGGATGCAATGCTGCAATGAGATCCCTGCAGTCCTTTGCAGGTTGTCATCCCACCCACATCTATTTCAAAGCCTGGCAGTATGTTAGCTGAATCCAAATCGACTTTACACACATTTATTATAAATGTATACAGTCCCACACAATAATAAAGTTAGCGGTAAAGGATACTTTTAGATGTTTTCTTACCTTCAGCTGGCCTAACTTACCCACCATTTCCTTTAATTAAAACAACTTCTGCTTTTTTACAGGGTCTGTCAATGCAAGTGGTGCGATTCAGATTTGACGGCCAACCTATCAATGAAAATGACACTCCCACTTCACTGGAGATGGAGGAGGGAGACACAATAGAAGTTTACCAGCAGCAGACCGGAGGCGCTCTAGTTTAAAAGACTCTTTTTACTCATAAGGACTGTCCATCTGCGTGGGAGATTGCTATGGAATACCCTGGCCTGTAACCCACTCTTAATTTTAAGTTAATATTAAAAACAATTTTAAAAGGGGAAGTTTTTGAGATGCACAATCACCTGGCATAGCTGTGTGTACCTTTGTATTGGACATCTCAAAACTTTCATGTTAATTAGGAAATTTTCAGGGAAACCAAATGTCTTAGGTAACTTTCAACAATTATTCCATTGTGATAGTTTTTTTTAGTGACACACAGAATCATAAGTATTTACAGCTGTGCTTTAGTTAGCATTAGCTTTTTCTGTTTTGTGGTAACTAATTTATTGGACTTGTATCCATTCATACTGATTATCCTTGATAAACCTATCTGATTAAACTAAATGTTAGTTTGATTTTGATTTGGACCCTCTTAACACTTTGACTGCGATTTTTTTTCGACGACTGCGATCTTTTGTTTAACCTAAAAAATTCGTGCTGCCGCTCTACACAGCGGTTGTGTTGCGCCGCACATGCGTTTCGTTCGAAAAATATTACGGCTGTGCTGAGTCACAAAGATCTGTATTTTCGCAGCCGCTGCGCTAATGTGGATTTACGCATATTAGTCACTTGTAGAAAACACATACAGCACTCAAAGTGTTAACTCCTCCAATAAAATTCATTTATACCTTTGTAATGGACGTCTCAACTTTCATGTAAATTAAGAAATTTTGAGGGAAACCAAATGTCTTGTAACTTTCAACAATTATTCCATTGTGATAGTTTTTTTAGTGACACACAGAATCATAAATATTTACAGCTGTGCTTTAGTTAGCATTAGCTTTTTCTGTTTCGTGGTAACTAATTTATTGGACTTGTGTCCATTCATACTGATTATCCTTGATAATGATAAACCTATCTGATTAAACTAAATGTTATAGTTTGATTTTGATTTGGATCTTCTTGCCTCCTCCAATAAAATTCATTTATACTTTTGTATTGGACATCTCAAAACTTTCATCTAAATTAAGAAATTTTGAGGGAAACCAAATGTCTTAGGTAACTTTCAACAATTATTCCATTGTGATAGTTTTTTTAGTGACACACAGAATCATAAATATTTACAGCTGTGCTTTAGTTAGCATTAGCTTTTTCTGTTTCGTGGTAACTAATTTATTGGACTTGTGTCCATTCATACTGATTATCCTTGATAAACCTATCTGTTTAAAACTAAAAGTAAAAAAAAAAAAATTTGATTTGGACCCTCTTAACTCCTCCAATAAAATTCATTTATACCTTTGTATTGGACATCTCAAAACTTTCATGTAAATTAAGAAATTTTGAGGGACACCAAATTATGTCTTAGGCTCTAGACATACGGACCGTATTTCAACTGCAAAGTTGGTTTGCAGTTCATTGGCAGTCGGCGTGCAGTTCTGAAATGCGGTCTGTCTAGAGCCTTGGTAACTTTCAACAATTATTCCATTGTGATAGTTTTTTTTGTGAAACACAGAATCATAAGTGTGAATCACAGCTGTGCTTTAGTTAGCATTCGCTTTTTCTGTTTCGTGGTAACTAATTTATTGGACTTGTATCCATTCATACTGATTATCCTTGATAAACCTATCTGATTAAACGAAATGTAATAAAAATGTTGGATTTTGATTTGGACTCTTTAACTTTTTCCAGTAAAATTCATCTATGCTAGATGTTTGAATTTTTTTCTAAAAGGAAGGTCACTAACCTTAGGTCTGCGGTCCAGCTAGATTTAATCCTACTTGCGCAAGATATTTAACTGTAATTTGATTATGCTGACTAAGGTATGATAGATAAATAGATTTACCCTGATATTGACTTCCCATGGTGTTACTCCCACGGTGTATTGACTTTCCTCTGTTTCAAACATGATTTGGCTTAGAATACCTTCAGTTGTGACAAGTGTTTTCGTTTTAAAATAATCAATAATTAACTTGAGAATTTAACAGTTCTAATCAGTCATCAATTCATCATAGTTTCTTTTTATAATTTATTATCAGGTAGATACTTTTAAACATTAATACATAAAATACAATAGGTACGTACCTAGATTTAACGGAGTTTCGTATGTACTACCTCTACCTACACACGAATGCTATGACGTCACAAAGTGGAGATTGCTGACGTAATTTCTATAAATAGTTAAAACATGATACCTAGGTACCTACATTACTACATGATGTAGTAATGTAGGTAGGTAAAACATGATTCATTCGTAAAATCAATGACGTCATCATTATTTTATGCATGTCGGGGTATAGGTATATGCCAGCTGCATAACATAATATTGTGAAACAATATTACTATACTATCTGTTGTTCTGAAGCCACGAATGCCTTAATTATTTAAGGTAGGTACCTACCTTTAGCACCAAATTCGTAGTACCTACATTAGGTAATATATCGATGCCTATAGGCCACTTTGCCCCACCTCGTTCGATTGTTGGACAACGTGGGATTAAATTTCCACTGCAGCACACAAGTACCTATAAAATACCTACATGAAAATTAACCTACGTGTGCTCAGCTAGATGGAGCAATCTGGGAGGAGAGCTGTCTTGCAGTAGACTTCGATGGCTGAGATGATGATGATGACATACATAATTATAGTAGTTAGTTCCTTAATTACCTAAGAAACTTTTTTTCAGCTAACACAGCACAGTACGCCCACCTCGTTTTCAACACATTGGACCAAGACAGGAGTGGCTTGATAAGTTTTGAGGTAAGGGTTTTAAATATTTTTGTGTGTGGGTTTCTATTTAAAAGAAAGTGTACCTACTCGTACATAACTTTTTACATAAGAAGGTACGACGTATTATGAATTTAAGGCCTTTAAACTCTTATGCCACTCAACACGATCCATCGCTAATCTCATTTAGATTCGGCCCGCGACGCTTGTGAACGCTTTGGCCTACCTACTCAAGACTACTCAGACTTCGAAAGCTTTTTATTTCGTGCTAGGCATCGAGAGGCTGGTTTTATTGTTACGCGTTCCGGTAGCGCCGCCGCTGTTGGAGTGCGCCCGTTCGGAGATGTATAGTATTCGGGGGTAGTACTGTATTCGGGCGCTTGTGCAGTTCAGTAAACGCTTATCAGTAACCGCGCGCTGCCCAGGAGCGCGGCGGCGGTAGCGGCGGCGCGTGACTATAAAAACCAGCCTTAGATTCTTAGACGTGACGTGACGCGTGGGTTTGGTTCCGACGAAGGATCAGCGTTGTGATAGCTATGCACAGGCTATCACAACATAATGCTGAGTCGGACGCCATTTTGTTTTTCTAACGAGCTCGAGGCACATCTTCCATCATGGCATGTTGCAGCGTTGGATCGCGAGGAGTGGAAGGAGAAAAGGGAGGCCTTTGCCCAGCAGTGGAACAATAATGGCTCAAAATAAATAGTAGTCGTTTGTTGAACTGAGATAAGATTATCCGCGCCATATGGTTTCAGCTAGTATAGAGGGATTCATCTGAAAGGGCTATGTAGTCTTTGTTGTGTTGGGTAATTAAGGAACTACCTAGTTTAGTAAATTTCGTATTCTATGAATAAAGATTTTCTTATTCTTAGGTTACATTATCAGAAACATCGTAGGTACAAAATTTATGTAATTCGACCCTAAAACACTACCTTTACTATTTTACAGGAATTCGTAACGGGCCTCTCGATTCTCTCCCGAGGATCGCTCGAAGAGAAGCTCCGGTGGACATTCTCTCTTTACGACATCAATGGCGACGGCTACATAACCAGGGAGGAGATGACGGAGATCGTGAACGCCATCTACGACCTGATGGGGCGGATCGTGGAGCCTAATGCCGATGATGAGGTGGTCCAGGATAAGGTGGAGAGACTGTTTCAGGTGCGTATTGGTTACATAGAAGAGTATAATGACGAACCTAGTAGTCTGCCACTGGGTTCGTCATCAATGTGAAGGTCCTACTACGTAGAGGTTGTGGGTTCGATTCCCGTCGCGAGACAATTATAGTAAAGCGATTGGCCTAGCAGAATTAGGCGCCGCGCCGCCGCGCCCCGGGTCGAATGTTTTGATAGAAAAGCGTTCGCCAAAATAATTATTTCCATTTGTATTTGTCAATTCATAGTTAACCAATGTAATATGCTTTTCAGAAAATGGACCTGAACCGAGATGGCGTGTTGACCATAGACGAGTTCCTGGACTGCTGCCTCCGAGACGAAGCTCTCATCAGCTCCATGGGCGTTTTCGACAGCAGCTTCTGACGTACCGCCGACGGCCACCGACGCAGGCGTCGGGTTCCAGCCGTTAACCCTTGAAATGTAGACTTTACTGAAGCCCTATAAGTTTGGAGGGTGAAAGACCTTGTACCATTTTTTAAAGGCCTTGTAACATTTGTGAAAGACCTTGTAACATTTGTGAAAGGCCTTGTAACATTTGTGAAAGGCCTTGTAACATTTGTGAAAGACCTTGTAACATCAGTATGCTGACCTAGTGAGTGACAAGACTACGCTACTGTTTTGTTCACTCAGTTTTATAATGGCACGTATTTCTTGTCGCTTACATAGGATAATGTTTGGTCGTATTCTGGTCGAAAAGTTCATAAAGTTTTGGACTCTGAAACTGATCTTATCTTGTAGATTTAGAACTAGGTATAACAAATCTATCGCCAATATGCAAGAATCGAGCTGAAGTATTTAGCGTAGACGTACTTTTTCGCTGTTAATCTGTCTTCTTATTCTCATACACTTAAGTCCTAACGAGCTATGCTCCTGAACAGAAAAATGCAAATTGTGTAGCTACCTGCCTACCTACGGGAAACTACAGTTTATTTTTTAAACTTACCTTATGCAAAATCCAAGCCAATGGTATGCTATTTTATTTATATATTAGCAAATAGAATACTCCTCGAAAAGTTTCTAGCTGTCGTAGATATTAATGACTTTATTTCTCTAGAGTTATTGTTTAATCTTAATAGTACTATCTTCCTTTAGATTAAGCCTCTCGAAACTATATATTTATGTACTTAGAAAAGATATCTATACTTACATTCCCATTTCGTTGTCATTGAGAAAAAATCTGTTAAATTCTAGAAATGTGTGGATGTGGCCTAACAGGCCTTATCAATAGATAGGATTTAAATCTAGCTTGTAACAAGGTAAAACTGTGTGATTAGAAAACCTATTAGAATAAAAAATGACATAAAAATGTGGTCTTTAAAACTAATTTAAGTATTTTAACTTTTAAAGTTGTAGAATCTTCTAAAATCTAAAGTTATCGTTGTATGAAAGGCCCTCTTCAGTGGGAACTCAGTAGTTAGAGAATAATCGGTATTCTAACTCAGATGAGTAATTAATGATGACGTACTTAACAGAATCGCTGGGCTATAAACTCCTTTAATAAATTTTCCCTTTCGATATTTGAATGCTTAGAGCGTGTTAAAGTTAGGTAGCTTATAATCGTGTTTTACCTTTTTCTGCAACTTCATAAACTTATATCTTGAGCCTTGACCTTTCATTTCTTGATTTTTAAATTGTTCCGGCCATTTTTTATAGTATTTAGAATAGTATTTATGTGGTTCAGTGCAGTATGTCCAAATTCTTATACCGAGTAAGTATCGTTAAAATTGTAAAAAAATATATCCTCTTCGTGTCACTAAATATTTTCCTTACAAATAAAATGGTAATATGCATTACATTGATTTCAGGCTATACGAAAGGCCTAATATGAGCTAAGACAATCCGAAAGTATTATCTTTGATGTCTTTACGATATTTTTACTTAACAGACACTGCCCCAGAAATGTTACAATTTTAAACCTGGTTAAAGGAAAGAAAAGTAATGTTGGTGTTAAAAAAATTATACGTGGTTTTAGTGCCATTGAACATCCTCCAAATTAAATAATAACTTAGCTTTATAACCCGTGCTTTTAAATTATATTTATTGTTATATTAATGTTTTTGTCACCTTTTATCATGTAAATAGTATGTAAATATTATAGACCCTACATACTTAAATGTGTATATTTTCTTAGTCTGTGTATAATGGAACCAAGTAAAATAGAACCAACCAAAGAACTTGTTTCAATCCGAATTGAGTTTTAATCAAATGAGTTGTCTATTAGGTAATAAGGATTTTATCTCTTCTGTACTAGCTTAGGTTTTAACTCAAGAAATGGTCTAGAGTTCTGTTTCCTATTAACAAAGGTATCATACAAGATCAATACCACTAGACGTTTCTGTATCTTTGAAAAAATAAGAACTGGTAGACAAATTTGCTTTTAAGCCCCAAGCTAAATACATGACATTT
The DNA here is from genome assembly GCA_947044415.1 of Eupithecia dodoneata. Classification (NCBI taxonomy): domain Eukaryota; kingdom Metazoa; phylum Arthropoda; class Insecta; order Lepidoptera; family Geometridae; genus Eupithecia; species Eupithecia dodoneata. The sequence continues at coordinate 9,638,608 of OX345665.1, forward strand.
TAAAGTTCTGAGTGTTAAGATAAAACTACCCTGCAAAACCAAATGTAATTGAGCGACCTTATTCATAAAGGTAATTTTAAACGATATTTTTTAACATAGGTACTGTTTTCTTTGCTTTAGCTCATCGAGTTACATAAGATTGTGATTCTATGCTTCAGCTTTATTTTTATTTATTTAAGAATTTGTGTACTGTTCGATTTGAAGAGAAAATATTTTCACTAATTTATTCGTCGAGCTTAAATAGATAAGATTTTTGTGTCTTCCCCTATTTATCCAACCCCAAAAATTTGTTATAACTTAGGTGTGAGTAGCAAAGTACATAGTTATGAATGAAAATATTTTACCTAGTTTTTAAGGAATGAATTGAAACGTTCTTATGATGAAAAATAGGCATTAGCAAAAAAGAAAACATAGATATTGCTTATTTTTAGGAACTAATTCAGTCTAAGTAAATTAATCTTTGTAATTGTCAATACCTTAAAACAAACACTTGAGTTTATAATATATTCAATGTTATGGTTCTATACCTATTTTTTGTCTTGGTCAATCTGCCAATCAGAGCAGGTATATAACTATATCAAACGCTGATTTCCAAAATACCAACCTTTCTGTAAAATAGTGCCAAAGGAGTGTTAAACGATAAAGCAACAAGCGGGTTTCTAGTTTTATAGGCCTATTATGTAATCTCGTAAGTCCATGTTTTAGCTACTACAGGTATTCGGTGTTTAGCTATTTAGAGTAGTCGCTGAAGTCCTAAGGATTTCATATAAGTGCATGTCATTATAAACGCTTTAGTATGTTACCATTCACAACATATAAAACCTAAGTTTGCTTACACTACATAAAAGGAAACAAAACATCTTTGAATTAACCTTCAGATGAACTTCCAAACCGTATTCACATATACCATTTGTGTATTGTAAAATAGACGTCAGTTTATGGAAATATTGCTGTTTGAATTGTAACGATTTATGTTAATCATCAAGCATTGAATAACATATCAGCCACTAGTCAGTCCATAGCTTTCTGGAATTGATGTAACTTCTTTTTTGTAACATTGTTGTAACATGTAACGAATCTTGTAACTATCGGTGTATTGAGAAATAGGGTTAGCGTGGGCGTCAAGTTAGGTACGAATTCTGTAAAATAGATAATTGAATATTAAATTGTTTATTTACAAATTGTATGTGTATTTTATAGAAAAATAAATAAATTGAATCGAGAAATCTAGTTTTATTCCCACCAAGTATCAGAAATAAATAAAACATTTTATTTCTAAAATTATTTTTATTGAGAACTTTTACAATTTCTGTACATACTAAATAGATACGAGTCATATCTAAAAATAATGTTTCTGTTTGTATAATATTAATTAGGTATAAGTACAAAACTTATTTAAACGATAATGTTTTGGTCTGAAATATAATTTATACAAATGTATAATAATAGTTTCTATTCTTAGGTACCGATGACGTATTGAAAATTGCTCTGTTCTATGTACCTACCTAACTATTGCAAATACTGCAATAATTGTACCGATGACGTATTGAAAATTGCTCTGTTTTATGTACTTACCTAACTATTGCAAATACTGCAATAATTGTACCGATGACGTATTGAAAATTGCTCTGTTCTATGTACCTACCTAACTATTGCAAATACTGCAATAATTGTACCGATGACGTATTGAAAATTGCTCTGTTCTATGTACCTACTTAACTATTGCAAATACTGCAGTAATTGTACCGATGACGTATTGAAAATTGCTCTGTTCTATGTACCTACCTAACTATTGCAAATACTGCAATAATTGTACCGATGACGTATTGAAAATTGCTCTGTTCTATGTACTTACCTAACTATTGCAAATACTGCAATAATTGTACCGATGACGTATTGAAAATTGCTCTGTTCTATGTACCTACCTAACTATTGCAAATACTGCAATAATTGTACCGATGACGTATTGAAAATTGCTCTGTTCTATGTACCTACTTAACTATTGCAAATACTGCAGTAATTGTACCGATGACGTATTGAAAATTGCTCTGTTCTATGTACCTACCTAACTATTGCAAATACTGCAATAATTGTACCGATGACGTATTGAAAATTGCTCTGTTCTATGTACCTACCTAACTATTGCAAATACTGCAATAATTTTACCGATGACGTATTGAAAATTGCTCTGTTCTATGTACCTACCTACCTATTGCAAATACTGCAATAATTGTATCGATGACGTATTGAAAATTGCTCTGTTCTATGTACCTACCTAACTATTGCAAATACTGCAATAATTGTACCGATGACGTATTGAAAATTGCTCTGTTCTATGTACCTACCTAACTATTGCAAATACTGCAATAATTGTATCTGGCGCATTGCACCAGAATTGCCATACAGAAGGGCAATGCAGCCACCGTCTTGGGGACACTTCCGACAGGTTTTAATCAGTTGAGATACCTCTAGATTGTTTGCAACAGTCCGCAGTTACCCAAACGTTTTCTATTGTAAGTATACTACTTCTAATTTGTTTTTAAATTAACAACTTTGAGCAAATTTAAAATTAATTGTGCATTTATACTCTTCCACTTATTGAACCCCTAAAAAACTTAATCATTATGTCTTTAAAATTGTGCCTATTAAGCTTTATGCTTTAATTGTGATGGCACCGTGGCTAAGAGATCTGACACAATTAAAATTTATCTGCTTTTAAAGCATACAAATAGAGGCACACACATTCTTATTATAAAATATGTCTTATAATATTCCTACAAGTTAAACTGCAAACACAAACATACAAAAGTCAAAAGGAAAGAGAGATTAGAGCGAAATTGAAGAAATTATAGCGAGCAAGTCAAATACATTATCAAAAATTCTTAACTATCAATAATTTGTTCTAATTTTAAGCAAACTAATCTAATATATATGCTAAAAACCAAAGTCAGAAAGTTCCTAATTTACTTAATTAAATAAGAAAGGAAAAGTAGAGAGCGAAAACACTAATTTATGCGGTGGTTTCAAACGGCAAAATCTCATAAAATAAAATAAGTAAACAATTAAATCGCACTACCTACCTTAGGTCTCAAAAATTACATAATCCTCGAAATAAAACTATCCATATATAAATATCTCTCATTAAAAAGTGATAAATTTAAAATACATTTCGTTTATGTACAAAATAATGCTATACCTATATAGTATATTTATGTAAAAAAATTGTGACAAAAAAAAATACATGCTAAACTTTCAAGGATATTAATTAATTAATTTTAATCAAGCTATCGAGTTTATAATCAAAATTCTAAAGGTATCAGTCAGATATCAATTTAATTCTAGATACCTATGTACAGTGGCATTTATCATTGATCCCCTAGCAAGTTCCAAGCTTCATAATTACACCAGCTTTGGTTTCTTATCATTAAATTTGTTTTTATATAAAACGGCCTGCTATCTTCATTTTACCAAAATCTAGTTCTAAAATACATAGTTTCGTATTCATAGAAACTTACCTACCTATTATTGTCAAAATATACCATATAGATGGAAGTACAAACTTACAATACCTTAGGTATTATAACCGATGGTACCTTCTTTGCAGTACATACTTGTCAAAATATACCGTATAGATGGAAGTATAATATAAGCGAACAATACCTAAGAGCCTGTCCAGATAGAGCGTTTTACGCGTGAGTGCCCTCGCGCGTAAACATTCGCGCGTTCTCCAGATACTAGAGCGCTATACATATCCCGTCCAGATGATGCGTTGCGATTCCTCACTCGCGCGTAAAACGCGAGCAACGCGCCGGACTCTCGACTCGCGCGTGTTGCGCGCGAGTCGAGATACTCGGACGCCATTGTTTCGTTCGTCCAGGTCCAGTCGTGCGCGCGATTCCGACGTGAGTGGACGTATTTGGAACGAAAATGGAGAGTTATAATTTTGACACGGAACTTTTTATAGATGAAATTGAAAAAAGAATTGGGATATGGAATCTCCAGATTATTCCAATCGAAGCATAAAACGTAGAAACTGGGAAGAAATAGTAGAAATTTAACACGACTGCTTTGTCTGGCTCCATATTTATAACTGTCCCTGGGTCCCTCCCAAACACATCGCACGTAGGAGCGTGCGTAAAACGCGGCATCTGGACACAATATAAATTGACACGCGCGAGGCCACTCGCGCGTAAAACGTCCCATCTGAACAGGCTCTTTAGTATTGTAATTTTATAACTAATGGTACTTTTATGCAGCACTTGTCAAAATATACCGTATAGATGGAAGTATAAACTTACAATACCTTAGGTATTATAACCGATGGTACTTTTTTGCAGTACCTCGACCAGGCGGACCCATAGCGTCTCTGGCATCTAGCGTCATCCCTCCAAGCCCTGAAGATAAAGAAAAAAAAAACAGTAAAAATAAGGCGTGTCGATAAAGGAGAGTAGGATTGACATCCGGGCAGCACTCTCAGAGCTTTGTTTAGTGGCATCTTATGTTTTTTTTGTTACGCTTCATAAAATAAAGATTGTTCGTCTAAAATATAAACGCATGGTTACATTGAAACTCTTTTTGTCTAAAAAAACGTAAAACGTAGTAAACAAGTACTTGACGTCCAAGATGACTAAAGAAGCTGCCGATTTATGTTTCAGAGAACCTTAGTTCTTCTTGATCATCAAAATATCACCAGTTTCATAATCAGCCGATGTTAGTCCACAGCTGGACATAGGCCTGCCCCAATGAGCGCTATAGCGCCGTGTCTTGAGCTTGACGCATCCAGCATCTATCTGCAGTCTTTCGCAGGTCGTCATCCCACCTGGTCGGAGGCCGTCCTACAGTACGTTTACCGAGTCGTGGTCGTGGTACTCAAGAAGACGTTTGCCCCAGCGGCCGTCGGTTCTTCGCGAGATATGGCCGGCCTACTGCCAGTTCTGCTTACTAACTCTACTAATCACTAAAAATTGTTTGGTTGTTCGAAGTTTACTTAAAATACTTAGCTTAAGATGTTTTCTCAGATAAGTGAAATGTAATTTCTTTTGAGAAAATAAATATTCTTTTAACCGAACTCTTAGAGATATGTCGATAACTTTGGTTCTCACCAGTTTCTAACGAATTGAGACCATTGGAAATAATTTTACCTGTGCAATAAAACCAATATAGTGATGAGTGCTGGGCTGGCAGCAATTACTTGGCCAGTGAGCAATCCAGGCAAGGCCAACACGATGTGGATGATGATATCTCCAGTGTAGTTCGGATGGCGAAGAACACCCCATAAGTGGGATGTGATAAGGCGCTTGCCGTTGAATGTCATCATGGATTCAATCTCTGAAAAATTAAAGGCATATTGAGTAATTTGAAATTTCTTACGTAGCTAGTCCTATAAGGACTCGCTAAAGAAAAATAAAGCATTGAGTTTTGAGTGAAATGATGCTTCAAATTGGTAGCAAGATGGGTTATGGTTAACTAGTTTCTGCCCGCGGCTTCGCACGCGTTGTTTTTATTGAAACGTTTTAAGGTTATTTCTATCCCAGGGAAACTACCTCAATGCGTTGTAGTTATCCTTCCACGTTTGTATGGAAAGATGAGCGACTCGTTTAATCTTAAGTGAAGCGCGACATAATATTAATTATAAGTATTGATACAACGGCTATTTATCGCGTTTATTTACCTATTTTTCGCGTTTAAATACCCGTTGTATCAATACATATAATCTACACTTATAATTATGTGTTCAGATCGCGTAACTTTAAAATTATTTACGATACAATATTGTTTTATATCGCACTTAAACTCAAATTCATTATTCACTTAAATACAGTTTTAGCATTTGTCATCACGTAAGTTTCCGGGTACCTACGAACATTAGAGTTTGATGAGATAAGCCAAGAGGAAAATCCCTTGATCCAGTTTTCAACAGAAAAAATATACAAAAATGCGAAAAAATTCGATGTTTAGGTAAATGGATGTTTGTTACTTCTTCACGCCAAAGCTACTGAACAGATCGGGCTGAAATTTTGGATACAGGTAGCTCTAGGCCTGGTATAAAACATAGGCCATAAATCAGTTCCTATGTGATAGAAAACACCTTAAAACATTTCCACAGAAGCAACGAGCGACGCCGGGGTGGCCAGACACTCGTAAAATATAATGCCAATAGCCGGTGCGTTCGACCTAACTTGGCTTTTGTTGCCAAGTAGGTACTGCATTGCGAGAGAAAGAGGAGATAATACGCCCTACTTTCTCTATCATAAATTCGTATTGTACTAAATATGTAATGTATGTTCGAGCCATAATGTCTCGAAACGTACATTAATCGTAATAAAATGCTCACTTACTTGCCAAACTCGGCTGCAGTGGGTCCCGTCTAAACTCATATTTAATATAGTTGCTAACAAGCATTAGTCCAAATCCCAGCAAAAACAGCAGCGAAGCGATTACTAGCACGTTAGTGGACAATATTAGACCGGTATCAGAGATGTGCTTAGAAATGCTTGTGAAGTAGAAAGGGTACAGTGAGCTTGAAACTAATTGCAAGTACCCCACGCCTTCAGACTGCCAGTAGAATGTTGAGGTCACTCTGTATTCCTTCTTGATGAAGTACAGCGTGTAAAGTATTTGTATCATGGAGAATACTACAACTGTGTAGTTTGAAATCTTGAAGTGTACATTGCTGAGGTGTTCGAGTGGATTGGATAAAGTGGCTTCTTCAGGGATGCTCCATTCGATTTTGATAGCGCGTGTGAATATTAGGAGAGATAGAATGAGCTGAAACAGAAACATGAAATTAACATGACTATCTTCTAATTTATTTAGTTACCCATATAAGTAAACCTCTGTGGCGCAGCCTGTCACGTTTATAAGGTTGTGGGTTCGTTTCGCGCCTCGGGACAAATAATACTTCTTTTTGCACTGCTACTTTTTGTTTCGTTTAAACGCGTGTGAGGCCACGAGAAGTAAATATAGTTTACAATAAACAGTAACGAATAATTGAACTTTAAACAAAAACAAAATCTTGTACATACTTAGTTGGGGCCTACTCGTAAAAAAGAAAAGTTTCTGATTCGTTTTTGTGTAAACGTTTTTATATAAGTGATTTAAGAGTCGGTTTCGAATGGAGACGAATCCGAAACATCGTTTTTTTACGAAAAGGCCCTTCTAAATCCGTTAATTATCGTAGTTGCGTCATCTAATTATAACGGAAAAACATCGCAAATATTAAAACTTCATAGTTTCCTGCTGTCTGCTTTGTGTTAGCAGATAAAACATTTACTATAGGCACTTGGTAGAGCTAGGAATATTTATGGGAATATAATAATTAACTAGGCGATTGCATGCAGTGTAACTATTAGTTGAGGACCAATTTCATTGTTGCTGTTGAACATGTTCGGTCATGTGGGTTTAAAACTATTACTCTTGTTTACGTCTTTAAACAAGTTTTACAGCGTAGTTAATGCAATTCAAGCGCTGTCATGTTATACAATAGATATTAGGAAATTGAATTTGACCAAGCTGATCTTAGTTTTGGCAGCAAACGGTGAAATTGTACCTGTCACCAGAAATAGGTAATTATTAACGCATTGCACAGAAAACACAAGTGTATCTTGGTTTAAACAACATAGGCAATTGAAGGTTCTTAGTATTCGGAATTGCTAATTAATCTGATGCATTGCATTGCATATGTTTAAGATTAAGACGAAGTGAGGAAAATTATTTTATAAATGGTCACGCATTGAGATCGCTGGGTTGGCATTTAATTTTGGAAACAACCAGAAAGTAGGTTGACACATGGAGACAATCTGCCCAAGTCGGATGGTGGACTTTGCACATGTCGTTGTTCGTATCTACTAGGTAGGTATGTTGCTTTTGAACTTTACTAAATTATAGATAGATAGAAAACAATTTATTATACCATACAAAATAGAAAAAAAAAACAGAAATAACCAATAGAATAAAGGAAGTATAAAAGGGCGGCCTTATCGCTAAGAGCGATCTCTTCCAGGCAACCTTAGGATGGACTGGACATGACGGAACAATAATGTTAACTACAAAATTATGTAAAGGTCCACTGGAACAAGTGTGCTGGAGGTAATTTATCCATGATTTAGGGATTTTCACCATTTTGACGCTGACCGTTAGCGAGGGCAGCGCGGCGCGGCGGCGTGACCGCCTATGAAACTAACATTACAGATGTCATGAATTGGTATTTGGTATGTCTCGACAAATGTCTATTTTAAACCAGAGATGGTTCAAGGGGTTCTTTTAATCAGCATAATAAACAAATGTCATTGCGTGTAGTTATATTCCTTCCAGCATACTTGTTTGTTGGAGCTGAGTGATGTTAGCTAACTAAGCAAACAGCCCTTATCTCAAAACTGAGTCTATAATCTTAAAGTGGGTTGAGTAATACTTACAGTGTTGATATTGCAGATCCTAGAAATCCAGATTTTGACATCTATATTCATGATGCTGGGATGTATTTCTCGTCCAAGGAAAAAGTCATACAAAAAGTATCCAGTATTTGCATATTGATTGATGTCTTCTTTCTCGAGCTTTCTAGTCTTCACATACAATGTAATGCTCAGTAACACAGCGAAAATGTATGAAGCCGTCGCCAGTCGTAAGTACTCCAGAAGAATCAGCTTGTTGTTTATAATTTCCAAATAATTGAGTAGGTAAATGAGACTCACAACAATGATGCAAGAGAATTGTGCATTGAAACAGCGCTTCTTGCCCGTGCTGTCAATAGTTATTGGTCCCAGATATGGGAATACAGATATTATGGCTTGTATTAAAATTTGGGTGATAATCAAAGAGCTGGAAGGCACACTAAACCATGGCGCAAAGGACTTAAATGGAGTGAAGTTGAGAAGAGTTTGGAATGAACATGATTTCATACATGACGTAAGGATAGATAATACCGACAGGGGAATAAGGATTATTAGTCCAGCTGTTCCCATGCGGCCCCCAAACTCCCATTGCCTTGCAACTAGAGTCAGGTTGCTCACACTAGTTCTCAAGGGTGTGGACAGTTTCCGAGCAGACTGTGTGGATTGTCTTCCTTTCTGCATCTCATCTGCGGAGTGCTCCTCATCTGAATATTCCTCGAGTGACTTACTGACAGACTTGCTGGGTGTTCTACTATGTTTGCTGATGGACTTGCTAACACTTCTTCTGATGTCTGGTAAGGAAGGCACCACTTCTATGAAATCCCGCAATCTACTCGATCTACGAGGAGTGTACGGCGCCTCATCATAGGTTGTACTTGGATTACTCAAGCCGAATTCAGTTATTCCGTTTTTCTCAGGAGTTCTTTGTTTCTCGGCAAATATATCTTTGTAATCTATGCGCTTGGAGCGCGTGGCGCGATACATAGTTGAGATGCTCTCCAGGCGCACTGTTGCATTTGTTTGTATGGATGGTCGCTTGGTAGGGGATCGTGGGACAGAGATCTGAAGCTCTTCGACAATGGGGTCGACCTCCTTCACCGCGGTTCTCGCGGGAGACTTACGCGCAGGGTACTTTGATGTCACCTTGCGGCTTGGAGATTTTCTTGATGGTGATTTAGGTTTAGGCGCAATTTCGCGCGCTGGTGAACTCTTGCGAGCCGGTGAAACTTTGCGGCTTCTGGCGGGAGAACGGGCAAGCCTAGTCCTGGGTGGACTTGGCTCGGGTTCTATAATTCGCGTTCTTCTTCTAGTGGACATGGTGACGGTTTTATTATAGAGTTCACAGCAACTTTCTAAAATTAGGTATCACTCCACCACACGCATTGATTAGGGTACTGTACTGCTCACATTCCTATCCTTCCACTTTTGTTTAATTTGCTTGTTTTGAACTTTTTTGAAACTAAGGTGATCGACGAATATCAAATGTTTACGTACTAGCAAGTTGTCGAAATATTTACGCACCCAACGCAAAAATAATGCAACGGAAACGTTCTTGAATGAAAGCTTGCAAACAAAAAACAAGCAAACGAATGAAAAAATCAAACGCCAGCGAGGACGCCAGAATAAATTCAAAATATCTCCTGCGATTGGCTAAAAATAAAAGTATATGTAGTTTACTCTTTTTCACTTACCGTAAAGACTGAGACAAAAGATTTTATCTTTAGGTTGGCCAGCCTGTTTTTTGACACCACAAACGTGACAGTAGCGTTAAGCCTGCGTGACAGGACTAGGGTTGCCACATTCGGCTTTTTTTAGCAAAGTGCTGAAGATTCTTTAACATAGCCGGAAGCGTGTGAAACCTCTGAATACTTTTTTAGAGTTAGGTATACTCTTTCTTGGTACAAGTTTAGATTAAGGTAGTTTTGTTGGATAGACTGTCCAACGGGTAGAAGCGGGTAGAGTGATTAGTTGGTAGGTGGTGGTTGTAGTTCCCTTTGTACTAAACCTATGTCTTCTGTCCTGTCCTTCACAATGGGCACTATAAGGTCAGCTGGTAAGAACGCATTACTAAGACACATTGAGAACATGGAGAGGAGAGATCTCCCTTTGATCACTCTCTTCTTCCACGCTCACGTGGGCCAGGCCTAATATTCAGATTACCTGTGAAATTCCAGGTCTTAAAATCTTTAGCTGCACGTTCTTTAGCAATCTTATCCATTATTAACTGGTCCTGGTTTTTCTCACACCATTTCAGACGGCTTTTAAAGATTTTACGTGATTCGCACATCTGATCATATGTTTCGCCTGAAGTGGGTCTGTTACTCAGCAACCAGCATTTGAATTTAAGCCGGCCAGGCTTCTGCTCCACGTGCGCGGCACGAACAATGTATTAAATTCACAAAAACTTTTTTCCTAAGTCTCCTACCACTACACTGCCTCGTCTGCAGGCGGCACGGCGGAGGCCGTAGCGCGCTTCACAGAAAGAGAGCTGGTACCTTACCTACCCAAGTAACCACTTGGTTGATTGAAACACAACTTGTATAACAAGAATAAGTGCTTTATTTTTAAACAAAACAATAAGCGCTTAAAAATATTTCTTTTCACACTGAATTGCATGACCAATTTTTTTGATATTTTAAAAACTCTTATATATATTTTCTACAAACTTTTAGACACTATAATGTGATGTGATGGATGACCAATCTGATTTTACAAAGCCAAAGTTTCAACTACTACTGGAGAGCTCCAGGAATGTTCACTTAAACAACAATTAAAAACAAATGCAAATATATTTTATCTTCACCAATATTTCTCAAGGGACTTGACAAGGTCAAGGGGGTCGACGTTCGGTCCATGACGTTCCACTGGTACTCCATCTTTGTTGACGATGAATTTGGTGAAGTTCCATTTGATGAAATTCCCCAAAGTACCACCTTGTTTGTTCTGGAAAAGAAGCAAATTCGGCATTCAATTAGGATAAGAATATATGTATTTATTGTAAAATTGTGTAAAACATCCATAGGAAATCGGTGAGAACAATTTATCAATTTCGTGCATACAATATTTAGACAATTACTAGTACTAACTAACTTAACTACTACTAATTGTATAGGTAGGTTTCTTTACCTCTTAACTTTAACCCTAGTCGGGTTCGGTCTAAGTATATTTATTACTAACTAGTATCAAAAAACTCTTTTAATTTATAGTGCGCACTACTAACAAGCCAGTTCCTTAATCTAGTTTTGAACATATTTCCATTTAATTGTTTTATATCTAAAGGAATGTTGTTAAATACTTTAATAGAGGTTATATAGGTACTTTTGTAAAACATAGTATTATTTATTTGAGGAATACATATATATATATATATATAATATATACAATATCCATTTATTTAAAAAAAAGTTTAATTATTCCTAACAAATAAACAGATCTCTAGTATACAGGTTATTGGTAATTCGACGTATTCCCGTTAGGAGGTGATAGGGGTGACTATTTGCGATAATTTTCACGCCCATGTGCACCATGCAAAAGTGTACCATTTTTAAGTTATCATGTTTTTTTAGCTTTTTTCAAAATAAGTCAAAAGTGCACGGTCAAAAATTCATTTAAAAAACTATCTATTTAAATCACATTTTTTCTTCTGATTTATAAGAACGATTAAACACTGGTTATTTATCAATATTAAATTATTTATTAATTTCCAATTAAATGACTGTCAATTTTTATTCCAAGAAAATTTATTTCTCTGACTTCTTCTATGCTGTTACCCATGTTTGATATGTTTAGATTTATTGGACGTGTTTTATTTATATGTATATATAAATTATTCAAAATCCTGAATGTTGTCTTTTATTTGGGGTATAAAAATAGTGGCATCATCTGCGAACATGACACAAATATTGTTTGTTATATTAGGCTAATTATTTATATAAATAAATAATGCTGGACAATTCACACAGCATCATCTAGCCCCAAGCTAAGCAGAGCTTGTGTTATGCTTGTGTGATATACGTAATACAATACATTACATAGATAGATATTTTTTATTATACATAGACAACAAACCAGAACACCCGGAACAAATATCTGCAGATCGAAGGGAATCGAACCCGCAACCTCCTGCGTCGCAGGCGGACCTTCGCCTACCGCAATAAATAAAATAAATAGGTATGTATTCAATAGATTAGGTGCTGGCTAGTCTTGTCGAGACTGGCGGCCCGAAATTCAGCTAGGAGTAGGTAAGGTCTCTGGTAAGAGGGCATTTAGTAGTTACTACTTACTGTTGAAAAAATAACTTGTCAAGAGCACTTTCATGATTTAAGCTTATTTTACATAGGTACATACGAGGTTATCTGCTACTCAAGTGTTTACCTGACCTAAATAACAACTTATTGTAGATATAGGAAGAGTGAGTAATCAATAACTTTGAACCAATAATAACATGGTACAATGTCCTTGGTTCTAGAAATGAAATGATTGTAGCTACCTTATTGATTTTCTCACTCAAGGAAACATAATTACCTTATAAACTATTAAGTCTCAAGGTTGATATAAATCAATGCAATGTGTTGGTTCCCATGAGTATGGCAATTGCTTGTTACTGGTACAATCTAGCAAGACTGTACCATAAACAAGCTAGTGCCTATGAATGTTTTATATGATGATAAAACTAATTGATGTCTTAAGGTGGGAGACATAATTATGCAAGAATATTCACACTGCCCATTATGTATGATTTGATATATTTTGCTTATTCTCAGTAATTTTGTGCTGTATGTACTGGATATTCAAATTAAATATGATTTTATTGGTAGATAGGGTAGATAGCAAGTACTAAGTTTCTGTTCTGTTTTTTGTTTAGGTACTACTAATCACAGTAGTTCTTCAGGATATGGGAGGAATTATTTATAGGTAGGCAAAATACATATTCATAGATAAGATAAGAACACAAATCAAATGATTACCTATTTGGCTGATAAGTTCCTATCTGATAAAATGTCTGAGTTAATAGTACACATACACACCACAAAATTACATGGTCATTTTAAAAAGTCCAAAGTCTTACAAAAAATGCAAACATTATCATAAAAAAAGTACATTTGCTTCTTGCAAATGTAATTTTTTTATGATAATGTAACATTATTGTTTATCCTTTTTTATTATTTGTTAAAATCATACCTTTAAAAATTTCCACAAAGGACTGGCAGAGTCCCCATTGACATCAAGTTTTTCAAACAAATCAAATTTGACTTTCCGCTCCGAAGCGAAGCAGACTAACTCCTCAGAGTTACCAGGCTCTTGCCCTGCAAACTGGTTGCAAGGGAAGGCCAAGATACGGAGACCTGTAAAATCCATCAGAATGTTATCGATCAAAACTGATTGCCCGACCTGCTTTTTCAAGGTAGATAGATAGATAGAAAACACTTTATTATACTTACCACACAAAACAGAAAACAATACAGAAATAAAAACACAGAATAAAGGTATAAATTATTAGATAAAGGCTTATCGCTGAGAGTGATCTCTCCCAGGCAACCTTAATAGGATAGACTGGACATGAAGGAACAATATATGCAGGTATGTATTATAGGATAATAGTATCAATGGGAATAGAGAACCATTAGTAATGATAGGTACCTTTAGTTTCTCCATATTGCTCATAAAGTTCATTTAGCTGCTTGTAGTTGTTCGCAGTAAGTCCACACTGAGAAGCAACATTCACAATGATGCAGACATGACCTTTGTACGTCTCAAGTTTAACTTCTTCCCCCTTGATGTTTTTCACGGTGAATTCGTGAATGGAAGAGGCACTCTTGTAGTCGGGATTGCTGTCAACCATGTTGCTGTAAAGATAATATTTTTGATACACTAACTATGAAATTTGATTCAAAGTTTTGAATCAGATTTCAAAGTTAGTGTGGAAAAGTTTTTTCCATAACAAACAAACCAAAGAGAATATACAATAACTACTACGTATAGAAAAGTAACTGAACCTAAAAATTGCTCGATTAATAATGATGTTGTTTTTTTCTTTGGATTTGTTGATGATGTGATTTAAGAGAATAGTACACACAATAGGATGATAGGATGTAGCCGATGTAGGATGTAATGATGATGGATGACCTTGATCTTGATAAACAAATCATAAATAGTGTTGGGCCGGCCGGCACGACATTAGTTATTTCGGTCACCCGAGAGAAATCCGAAAAAGCCACTGCAAGTATTGCGCAATATAATTAAAAGTGAGATTGTTGGTTCTATTTCTTGAATTTAATACTTACAGTGTACTTATTTGAGCCCTTGCTACACAAATTCCGTTGAGTAGGATAGGCGCGACAAGCCTTGATAACACTCGCAAACCGATAGTCATTGTACGACAAATGAGGTTTTATTTATTTATTTGTATTCACAGTGCGTTCAAAAACAAAGTGAGGCTCAAGTTAACATGGTTATTATTGTACATCATCCGTCAAGTGCGAGTGTGCATAACTCGCGCACCGAGAGGGTTTCGAACCTTTGTCAATAAGGTAATTTATACACCCATTATAACTCGTTAATCGCTCTAAAATTAGCGAAATAATTGTTATTATTAGTGATTTGTGTTGTGTGCTGCACTCAGCACCCTGGCGCCGCTGAAAACCAGCGCTGCACTGGCTTTGTCAATGTAGCATTTAATGCTGAGCCGGTAGCCTTTCTGTGTTCTCGTATTTTAATTCTTTTATTCGTTCATAATTTGTTATCTATATTATTATTAGTTCTTAAGTTGTATTATTTTGTATGATACTCAAATAAATATTTTCTATTTCTATTTTTCTTAAATAACGCTGATAACGCGCGTTACATTATGTGTTAAATAGCATGGTAGGCCCACTGAGTTTAAGTACATAATACTTATGTTCTAGGCTAGATGACCAGGGAAAGGTAGTATCCATACTTTTACGCGCTTTACATGTCATCATAGCCAATAGGAATTGATTGACTAAGCTTAACCTAGGCGTACTTTTTAGGTAGGTGCGTAATTAGTTTCTGAACACATTCCAGTTTGATATTGGACACTCACTTGACTTGACATTGACATTCTCATTCCCATCCAACCAACCAATCGGCTCCCTCGTCTCGGCTCAGCTGGCCTGGCTGATGAATGATGATTGGAGTTTGATTTTGTCAAATTTGGTGTTTGCGTTGCGGAAATTGTTTCAGACAAAATTTTGTGGAAATAACGAATACAAAGATGGCTTTTGTGGTCTCTAATATACGTAAATGTCTTTGCCTCCGGAGTTTCAGTACCCCTAATATCATTCAGACCGCAGGCTATCATGCGAATGTAAGTTTTCGTTCCATCAACTGAGGCAAGACTTCCTATCGATTTTCCGAGATTTCACCACCAACGACGTAATTTCACAAAACAACCTTGAACTTAATTTAGTTATCTGATATGAATCAAGAAATTGATACGTTTTTAGAAACATCTTGATTTAGACATCATTTTTAACCTAACCTCTTTGAAAACCTCTAATCACATTCCATCAAAAATCTTGATTTCCTAGATTGGTTTTTATACAAACTTTATTTATTCTTAAACATTTATGCTCACGTTCACCCAATGCAATAGAGTACCATAACTTTTAGTCAAGTCTTATCATATTTAATATTAAAATTAAATTATTTATTTACAGGTAATTGACCATTATGAGAACCCGCGCAATGTGGGTTCCCTTGACAAAAAAGACAAAAGCGTTGGTACTGGATTAGTGGGAGCTCCAGCCTGTGGTGATGTCATGAAGCTACAGATCAAAGTGGATGAGAACGGAAAGATCATTGATGCTAAGTTCAAAACATTTGGATGTGGCTCTGCGATTGCTTCAAGCTCTCTGGCCACTGAATGGGTGAAAGGCAAGACAGTTGATGAAGCTTTGGCACTAAAGAATACAGATATTGCTAAGGAGCTGTCTCTACCGCCTGTCAAGTTGCATTGTTCTAGTAAGTATTAACTTTTATGCTACAATTGTTCAGAAATGTGACTTACCAAGAGTACAGGAATAATAAAGCAATGGTTAAGTATAAAGCATCCATTCTAGATCACAATTGTATGTTATTAATGATGCCTTGATCACATCACAATAACAAGTTATTACAATAAATGGGGTCAAGTGATACAGCAAAGCAAACTGTTTACATTGGTACTAGGCTATGATAATAATATAATGAATTGGTTACGATACTTATTAAATTCAATATTATCTTTGCAGTGCTTGCAGAAGACGCTATCAAAGCTGCTCTATCAGACTACAAGATCAAGCAACAGCCTCCGAAGAATGAATAAGCAATTGGGATGAGTAATTTTGGAACAGATCTGTGATTATGTATAGAATAGAGAATATCCATAAATATACAATTTGATGCACAAAATCAGACAAGATTTGAGAAACCTATCAAATTGTTTAGTAACTTTTTGAATTTTTGTAAGATTTCAAAAGATAAGCCAAACTTTGAGAGGTTTTTGTAAATTAACCTGTAAGGTTATGGAACAAAGCTCAATACTGTTTATGGATGTTCTCCAGGATTGGTCGCTGTTTGGCTATGACATGATTCCCCTTAGTAATAGTGAGTTGTAGTGTTCGCCATCACTGAAGTCTTACGGCAAAAGCGGGAACTACACAACATTACAACAACAGCAACATTTAATTCTGCGAAGAAAGCAGCGCCGCGTCTATCGGACTTCAGTGGTGGCGCAGACTCTAGTTTTTGAGTTGTAACAAACCAATCAAAATAAATATATAAGAATTTTAGATGATTCATAGAATTGATTGGCTTTAGTTTTAGGAAATATTATGTATTGTTTGAATAAATTATTAACAAGCTAAGAATTTTTGTTTTTGTCTTATCATCATATATCATTACAAGTACACAAACAAAGGATAAGGATTAGAAGTTAGCAGTCATAAATGACTTTTTAACCCAAGCTAGACTTTAAGTAATATTACTACCTACAAACTAGTGGTTTCTTGTTCACTTCTTACACTAGTGGACAAAAAAATTAAGTGAACAGTAAATCTTATTTGATAACTTTTCTAAAGTGCTTATTTTGTAAGCGTACCTAAAGAAATAAAAGAAATTTGAGTTTTAACCCACTGCACATAGATTAACGTAAATTCTCATTGGCTCATTATTTTATTTTAATAGCTAAATTGAGGTTAGATATCGGCTGAACGCCAGGAGTACCTGTCCCTGGCGTTCTTTGTTGTACCAATCGAATCCAACGTCAACGGTACCAACTAAGACAAGATAAATATCCTATCTTACAGAAGAGATAAACGCTACGTGTGGAGCGTGGGGTATGGTATGCCTTGTCTGTACATGATAGTCTTACTGATTTAAGAATCGGACAAGTTTAATCTTATCATCTTGTAAGGCTCAATCCACTCCAACAGGGATGGAAGCTTGGAATTTAAACTTTGGACCATAATTTTGTGTACAAAATTATGGTCCAAAGTTTAAATTCCATTATTTATCTAACAGACCTATCTAATGGCTCAATCAATACTACTGATATGTACCTACCTACGGTCTTGCCTATTCATTGATTTTACTTACCTACTGATATGAGGTGCCAAAATATCAAATATCAAGGCCAGCTTCACACCACTTATAGCATGTAGGCACCTACGTACCTTACACGAACCAAGTACGCAGAACCGCAGAATAAGGTGTTTATAGTACGTACTACCAGTACTAAGAGATGTGTTTTAAACAACCAATAGAAATTCGTTAATCTCGTCTCCGCTGATTCAGTGGAGACCACCGAGCGAGGTGTATCATTATTAGTAGGTATGCGAAAAATGAAAGAAATAAAAAAAAATCTATTGAGCACGCACCGGAGACGAGAAAATATGAACGGAGATGAAATGTGAGCCACAGTGTGAGCTGTGCCTCGCTAGTGCATTCAGCTCAACAACAGTTCATGTTCGGCTGTATGTATGTTCGCCGATTACTCCGTCAATTATGAATTATGGACCGATTTTGATGATTATTTTGCTATTGTAGTATGAGCTATTTCTCTTGTATTATAATACTAATATGATTGGATCAGAATTTGTCTCGCAAAACTTAACACGGTGTAGGTATAAAGGAAATCGAAGTACCTACCTAAGTTTTTCGTTTATTCAACATTATATAGTACAAGTCGAAAAGTTTTTCAAAATAAAACTCCAATTTAAAATGAAATTTCGCTTTATTATCTAAGTCTTATTTTATCATCAACATCTTAAACTAAAAACAGGCACTTCTGCCGTACGCGAGAGCAAACTAGGTATCATAATCATTATCAGCCTATACTACACTGCTGGACATTGGCCACCGCTAATAAGCGCCTTATCTATTTGTTACTATCATCCGGGGCTCGTAATCCCCAGCGTGGGGATTGTGAGCCCCGGATGATAGTAACCATAGTAGTATAATCAGCATGGGTTGGGAAACAAAAATAGTATTTTCAGATAGTAATCTTCAATTAAGATTGGATAACGTCAAGTTTTCAATGATACCCCAGTAAGTAGAGCAAACGGCGCTTCAGCCGCTATGTCTCGGAAGTTTTTGGTTAGCAACGCTATTTAACATATTTACGTAACGCGCGTTATCAGCGTTATTACACAAATTTTGGCGATAAAACGCCTTGTCACGCTTATTCACGTTAAAAAACGCCTTAACACGCGTTATTCACGTTTTCATATTTTAAAATGCGCCTTATAGATAACGCGAGTTACTTTATGTGTTAAATAACGTGGTAGCCTTTCAGGAGGTTGGCTCCATAGCGAAATCAGGGCATGCAAGTTGGGTAACAAAATACTATTATAGTCTTTGAATAAGATTTATTAGGTTAATGTTTCCCCTGTGGTTGGAGCAAATTTACGTTTGAACTCCTGTATTCTAAAGAAACGACTAGTCAGGTGTTTATTTCAGTAGCTACGTAATAAGCAACGCAATCAATATAAAGCAGAAATGTTGCGGATTCTGTTTCTTAGCAAGTTATTAATTTCGAGAGTTGAATTCTTAGAAACTAGTATTGCCAACGAATGTTCTAGATTTATACACTAATCACTACTCGGGAATAATGCCCAACTTCTGCAAGGCGAGTTGGGCGGCATCTAGTTTAGCTTGCTTCTTGTTTTGGCTCGCTACCGCTGGCTGGTACTCTGTGCCGCCCACTTTCACCTGGAATTAAATATTTTATTCATAATTCATTATAATTCATAATTCATTTATTTTCCAAAAATTATTCGTCAATCGAATTCGAAAAAACGAGAAGGTTCTATGTTCGGCTGTGTATGGAAACCGTCTGGCAATGGAAGAACATATTTGATTTCTAATACTATTCCGAACAAAATATTAAAAATAGACCTTTATATGAACTATTACGAGTTTTTGATTGCAAATTCTGTAACTTTGCATGTCATTATGACACAAACTTCATAATCAATGATCACACCTACCTGTGTGTTTATAACGCTGAGAGTTTGTCAGCGTATGTATGGGGTTGAGGGCTGCATACATACATGTACATGCTGCATACAAAAACTCTCAAAAAAAAGGATGTTCGATGTTTAGCTGTTGCTATAAACACCACGCTTGGCGGGCGGATCGGTGATCACAGTGGAGGTGTTTAATATACACAGAAGGAACTGCTGTTCCTTGTAGTTTGTCCTTACGATATCCACAGGCATATTTGAATGCTCATTGTTGCCAAGCTTTTAACTCACCTTGAATAAGATGTTCTTATGATCCGGGCAAAAAAAAAATAAATCAGTACTCTCCCAGTAGAGACACGGGGTGCTTGCCCCCCGCGGATACAGACAGTAAAATATAATGGACATAACATATTACCTTAAATAAGAAGTTCTTCTTATGATCCGGGCCGCACTCGAAGCAGAGAGTGTACTCAGGCGGGCCCACCTTCTGCTTAGAACAGTACTCTCCCAGTAGGGACACGGGGTGCTTGCCTCCTGCGACTACTGGGGCGGCGGCTGCGCGGGGAGCTCCGCCGCGACCGCGTATGCCTTTACCCTGGTGAAAGAATATCATGATAAAAATCTTTAAAACTGCGCAACGGATTTTGATGCGAGTGAAAAATAAATAATAATTTCTAATTTCGATAGAATTTCAGATAGAAAGTGATCACAACTCCTTTTCGCTTAAGATTCGTTCTACTTGGACTTGCCTTAATCAATCTCAGATCCTGAATAAATAAAATCAATTTTAATCTTAAACTACGAGTAGATTTGTTATTCAATAAACAGTTTTATAATTGTCAAGTTAAAAATCTACTGCAATACTAATAAAACAGTTTCAAATTATACTAAAAATATATAATAGTAATAGAACAGTTTCAAGTTATACGTACCCCTTTATTATTATATCTCTGCGGAGCCTCCTCTTTAGCCTGCAATCCCTTAGTATCCAGCTTCACTTCCAACAGTAACGGCTGTAGGGCTCCCGTGCCCTCCTTGCCGAGCCCTCGGCCGGGCGTCCAACCCATCTTTTGGAGGAGGTGCATACCCATTCCTCCGGCAACCGGCGCAGCTCGTTGTAGCTGGTCCTAGATAGACATTCATATATTAGTGGTAGTCAGTGCTCAGTGTATATCAGTGCTTTTGATTCAAGATGTATACAGGTTTCGAAGATTATAAGTGCTTTTATATGCAGGCCAAGCTCTTCAACAGTTTGAATGAGAAAGAGTGAGTTCACTCAAGGTTAACTGGGGTACTTATCAAGTTATTGAGGATGAACCATTATGGTGGGTTTTGATACAGAGCGTTAAAAAAGGCTAAAATTTTCAAAGATCTTAGTGGCTTCTACACTAAAAATGTAGATTCATAATTCTGATTTACCCTGCAATAGGTTTGGAGACAGACTCGTTTGAAGATCCTCAGGGATTTGAATGAGAACGTTTCAGTTCCCTGATAAGATTAATATGGGATTAAAAGTTTTATTAATGAACCATTTTGGTGAGAAATGATATGTGAGAGGGCACACTTTTCAAAGGGTAAATTAAGCTAAAGATGCATTTTGCACGCAGAAAAGGGGCTTCACTATTCAGAAAGTATCTGAACTTAAACATAGGTGGCCTCGCTTATGCAGTAAACATTAACATTTATAATTTCATACACAATACCATACACACATCAAAATTAACGCTGAAATAATAGTTATGTAACTGAAGATTTCCTAATTCTGTAATAATCAAGTTTCTTATTAAACCTGCAAGTAAATTCACATTTAAGTCCAGTCATAATGGTATTTATCACATTCATACAGCACACCTAACATACTTACCTCTTTCAATGGTAAGCCCCTATCCAAAACTTTATCGCAGTACCGATGTCGCCGTTTCACTTAAAAACTGTAACAAATATTCATGTATTCCCCAATTTAAGCCATGCTTTTCTTTGAGGAGACAGATTTTGCAAGAACTTGCTCGATTGCCCAAAGAATCACTAGGCTTTTGAAGACTGACCTCTATACAAACATAAATAAAGCTGACTCAAAAATGCGTGTAAATAAATGCATATATCATTTGTGCTGTGTGATACTCATATTATTTTACCGAGTAACTGTAGTTAAGCACTTTGTGCCACTACCACACTTGTACTTTTAATTTTATTATTTTTACCATTAACTGTGTTCGATTTAGGAAATAATTTATAAGTGTGTAGTATAAATGAATAATTCGAATATTTAGGAAATAATTTATAACTGTGTAGTATAAATGAATAATTATAAAGCAAGCAAAATATAATAATAAATCAGCCAGTCAAATGAAAAGGGGAAAACTGAATATTTGTCTGCAAGAGTGATAATCGGCATGCCATCGGGAATGGCATTAGAATTATCACGTGTTACCACAGTAATAATGTGAAGTGCGAACTAAATGAGTTCCCACCTCACACGAGGCTGAATTAGCGATTGGACGATGGTTTCAGTAACATCTGTTTTGAGCATTCATTATCTATCAACATTTTAAGTTAATGTCACACTACAAAGAACCTTGCTTAGAGCTTGGAGAAAAGCGATTAGCTTAGTGGCTGATACTAGGGAATAGACGGATAAAGAGCCTCGCTTAGAGACTGATACTAGGAAAGAGACGGATAAGAAGAACTTCTTATTCAAGATAAAGAGCCTCGCTTAGAGACTGATACTAGGAAAGAGACGGATAAGAAGAACTTCTTATTCAAGATAAAGAGCCTCGCTTAGAGACTGATACTAGGAAATAGACGGATAAAGAACCTCGCTTAGAGACTGATTCTAGGAAATAGACGGATAAAGAGCCTCGTTTAGAGACTGATACTAGGATATAGACGGATAAAAAGCCTCGCTTAGAGACTGATACTAGGATAGACGGATAAAGAGCCTCGATTAGAGCTTTGAGGCAAGCGTCTCGCTTAGTGACTGATACTAGGGAATAGACGTATTCACGGACGTGAAAGTGGCCACACTGCGAGCGACGCGCATAGCTAGGTATTTGATTAGATTAGTCACCAAGCGAGTAGCTACGCAAAAAAGACACCTTTTTTGTGTTTACATTATGTATTTTGTGCACAACCGTATCTCCGTATCTCCTAGCTTAGCTCTAAGCTTGGCACGTATAGTGTGGCATTATCCTTTATCCTTAGGGTTTGATGTTCTATATAGTCAGATAGTAGTGTCAATTCAGATGACGCTAGAACAAACTAATTTGACAGCTGTCAATAGTGCCGTCCCTATCATTACGATGGAAATAAAAAGGACGGCATAATTTCAAGCACTTTCAAGTTACTTTCGTTTTGACAATATCAATACATAAAACTCAAATATACTAGCAATCTGGATTGGACACTCTCTGCCATCTATTTGTTTTTTAGACGTATTTGCCGATAGTCGATTCTTCTATATTTTATTTTTTATTTTTATCTATTCGTTCTACTTTCATTATACAAAGGTTCTAAATGAATATAGGGATCGAAATTGATTTATAGGAACTTAAGGTCATAGCTCCAAATCTTAATCATGGGTGACTTTAGAACCGAGAGAGGTATTTACTCGAATAGTGAATTGTTAGATTAATTTCAGCACGAAAACGAAATGTCATTGCAACCATCCGAACAAGATATGGTCAGAAAGCTTAATACAGTTGTATTATGAGTTCTGACCGAGCGCCGCCAACCGCCATTGAAGACCGCTGGAAAAAACATTGCGAAGGTATTTTAAACCATTGAACGGAACCTGCTGTCTGTATCTGTACTTTGTTTTTGTATTGGTGTGAGTTCGTTTTTGATTGTGCAGTAAAGTGGTGAAACGGTGTTTTTGATAAAGTTAAGAATTCGTTTTTATGTGTGCCATGTGTTTGCTTATAGTAAATTATCTATAATATAAAAATGAATCGCTGAATGTGTTGCTAAGTTCAAATCTCGAGAGCAGCTGAACCAATTTCGCAAATTCTTTTTAATTTATTCTCTTCTTTATAATTTACTTTCCTTGAAGTACGAGGATGGTTCTTACGGAGAGAAAAAAGAGATTTTTTTTTTAAATTGTCTGAAACAAATGACTACCCGGGCGACGCCGGGACGGGCAGCTAGTTGAAAATAAAATAAATATGTAAATAAATAATCCGGATTGACGGATGATATAACCCATTGCCAAAATCTTGAATTCTAATCTTTGCAATCAAGTATTGATTGGTTTAAAATTAATCATTTTTTTCTAAGCTACAAAGCCTGTCAAAACTTGATGTAATTTTAGTAAGTTGGATTTTCGGCTTTATCAAGACGGATTTAATTAACTCAATGATTGAAGAGTGTTAAAATTAAACCTTTTTAAAACTGATAATAAAATTGTGTGATGTGCTTTAAAACGTAATTTATTTTAAGTAAAGGTTGCCTGGAAGAGATCGCTTCTAAGCGATAAGGCCGCCCATTGTACTTGTCGCATATAATGTATTTTTATAATGATTTATTTGATTATGGTGTACAATAAAGCATTTTTGTATTGTATTAGTTTTGTTTTTGAAAGTACAAATAACGACAGCTTTCTTAGATTTCGGTCAATAGTTTAATGCGTATTGATTTCGTTTGGTTCTTCAATAATCACTTTCGAAGCAAAACATGTAGGAATAATTCAGTGCCTTATAAAATGGAATAAGTGGTTTAGCGTTTGATACGAGCTTCCTCCCCGCCACCCATAATCATATGCTTTGTATATACATGTTTTGTATATTGCATAATCATGAAATTAAATAATAAAAATAAATAAATATTGCCTAGCGGATAGGTATGATAACAGATTTTGAGAAAATACTCCGAAATGTTTTTTGATATCTACTGAACAGAAAATTAATCATATTTCTGCAAAACCACCGGATATTGAAAGGAATATTGAGCGTTTATTTATTAGAGCCATATTCAAATTGCATTAAAATATGCAATTTTAATATGGCTCTAAAACGCTAGAATACTAGTGGCGTCTCTTTGTGACGTCATCAAGGCACAAACATTTGATCATACAGAATGAACATAATATACTCAAGAGCAGAAAGTCATACCTATACCATAGTTATTTTTTCATTACATATTATTGTGACGGCATGACGTCACAGTTGTGTAATGCTCTGATTGGTGCTCAACGTGTCATGGCGGATTGCTGTATTTTATAGTTTTATTTTCTTTAAATAATAATTAATCTCGATTAAAATGTAGGTTTAATATAATACGTGTTTTGTAATCTATGCTCAGGTACAACTCGGTTAATATCATATATAGTTGTAATTTGCGGAGTTTTAGTAACTGTCATCATCCCTATCCTAATAATAGCTGTATCATTTACGATATAATTCAAATAAATAAGAATAAAATAACCAAAAATTAAATAAAAAGTTCAAGTGATTATCAAAGAACGAAAACGTGTGTGGCACTCCAAATAGCGTGTGCCAAGGCATACTCAGCCTTGCAGTCGAAGGCAGAAGGTGCAGAATACCTTCTTAGCCCAGGCTTGGGTGCCACTGGCAAGTTCCCTTGGCGTTAGTATTTGGGCACCGGTCGATCCGGTGAACTGTCCTAGATGTCTATCCTTAGACCAGCCAAACTGAAAAATAAAAACAACAAAATACATAAACGAAATGAAAATATTTATTGAAAATGAAATACCTACACAATAACAATGGTTAACTATGTGTTAAGCTAAAGTAAGGTGTTCTCAGTTTCTCGTCAATTAAAATAAGTACAAATTACAAAAGCGTTTGAATTAGGCATGTAGAGATCAGGATAAATAAATAAATAATGCTGGACAATTCACACAGCATTATCTAGCCCCATGGTAAGCAGAGCTTGTGTTATGGGTACTAGATAACTGATATACATAATACAATACGTTACATAGATAGATATTTTTTATTATACATAGAAAACGACCAGAACACCCGAAACAAATATCTGCAGATCGTACACACATTTGTTCCGAGGCGGGATTCGAACCCGCAACCTCCTGCGTCGCAGGCGGACCTTCGCCCACCGCGCCACATCGGTCGTCATAGATAGGATAGGTTCGTCTTTGAGGAATTACAAATTGTTTATAATCATTGTCAAGGAATTTGCCTACAGAGTATATGGTTTTATCTAACAAAAGATGGTTCACATTATAAAAAAAAATCACATGTCATGAGTCTAAATATACAATGGAAGTTTGTTAAAAAGTCAATAAAACAAACACGAAATTTCAACAGGGTGTTCTAAATTCAAACTATGCAGGTTCTGATTAGCGTATACATCTACAGCCTATAATGGTACAATGTCGGACACAAGCCTCCTCCTGATAAGCCTTATTGGATTTTTTATTACGGTGTGACCCAACCTACGCGTCAAATCAAACACGCAGGGATGTAAGATATATTGTACCTAATTATTTATTAATTAAAAAAAACTTATATTATATAGAGAAAACTATTAGGTGTTATTTTTACGAAACTTACGCCTTTTGCAGGTGTGTCTTTTAGTTCTTGTTCTCTTCGAATCATCAGTAATTTCTGGCTCACGATCGACGCAATATCCTGCAACGGAAAATAAGGTATAGTAATATTTTTTTTCACAAAGCTGTAGTTAAGCCAATTTTTTTCGGATAGATTTTTAGGGATAACTTGCTGTTGTTTTCTGTTATCCGTTTTTGTTGAATTTTCATTAATAAATGTCTTTGCTGACATAAAATATCTTGGCGTTCTAAAACGGAGTATAGTTAAAATTATAAGCACTAATACAACGGGTATTTATCGCGTTTATTTACCTATTTTTCACGAGATGACGTGACCGTGACTTACAATTATTGCGTTCGCGTAAGTTTAAAAATATTTATAGTTAAAATTATCTTTCAATCGAACAAATTTAATGACTGTAGTACAAATAGAACTTACAATTTTAGGAGGAATAATCCCGGGCGGATAGGCTTGGGGGCCGGGAGCGGGTAAGGCTGGCAACGCGGTAACCGTAGACAAATCTGTAGAAAAAAAATTGTTTACGGAGAATGCAACTTCTGATTATGCGAAGCTTTATTTATTCATTTGAAAATAAACGTTTGGTTCTAGCCTGAAGACAAAATAAAACATACAAAGAAAATATAAAACGTAATGTATGCACCTATGTTTAGTATTAAGTTACCTAGCTGTTAGTTTTCCCAAAATTATAAAATAAATAAATAAAGTAATAAACTCCGGCCGTTGAATTGTTTTTTCGGACATTATTTTTGCAACTTTTGAATACACATTGCGGCATTGAGACACGTGTTTACGTTGGCTGTGTTTCAATCGAACTAAACAAAATAAGAGCTCAGATTTCAAGTGCCCTCTTATTTACCTAGACGAATTTTTTGCGTCGACCCGAAATCTAGATAGATTGGTGATCGCAGCATAAATCAGTCCCCATGAGATAGAAATAACCTTAAACAAAGCGTGCGAAGCCGCGGGCAGAAACTAGTTTATTATATTAGTGTGATTATGATTACTTACGAGCACCACTGGAGAATCCTTTCATGTATGGGGGTTCGACAACTGGCTCTGGTGGTGGCGGTAAAGCCAAAGGCGCTGGCCTGAAAAATAAATAAAATTCTATCAACAACTTTTAGAAATAAAATAAATAATGCCGAAAACCTGCACCACTTTAGATTGCTAATTCTTTGAGGGAAATAAACATAATTATATATACTCTGATTCAAAAACCTGGATATTTTGGTATACAAAGGGGTTACCATACCCAAAGAATATTATTGTATTAGCCCGGAGTGTCCCACTGCAATTAGCAAGAACTAGCAAGCTTAAATGACAGTGAGCCGCCGGCCATATCTCGCGAAGAACCGACAACCGCTGGGGTAAACGTGTTCTTGAGTGGAGACCACGACTCGGCAAACGTAGTGTAGGACGCCATCCGGCCAGGCAGGATGACGACCTGCGAAGGACTGTAGGCAGATGCTGGATGCGGCAAGCTGAAGACAGGGCGCTATGGCACTCATTAGAGGAGCCCTATATCCAGCAGTGGACTACTATGGGCTGATGATGATGATATTTAAGGCCTTAGCATAGCTTACCGTGCCGTGATCGCTGAAACAGCCGGGAGTGCGGGCGGTGGTTCAATCGCAGGAATGGCCGTCTCGATGGCTTTCGGCGCCGGCACCGGTAGAGGAGCCGGTTTTGAGTTGAGTTTTGCGACGGGCTGTAAAGTAAATAAATAACTAATAATGTTGGACAATTCACACAGCATCATCTAGCCCCAAGCTAAGGAGAGCTTTTGTTATGGGTACTAGAATTCTGATAGACATAATACAATACATTACATGGAATATTTTGTTTTATTCATACATAGAAAATGTCCAGAACACCCGCAACAAATGTCTGCAGATCGTACAAACATTTGTCCCGAGGCGGGAATCGAACCCGCAACCTCCTGCGTCCCAGGCGGGCTTTCGCCCACCACGCCAAGAAGGTCGTTAAATAATAAGAGGTTTATTTAAGTACATTTCATAATCAATATAATAAATATCTTGGGGGTAGGTATATTCAGCAGTGGATGAATGTGTGCTGATCTGCTACAATCAACATTAACACCAAGTTTTGAGTTATGTATCTCGGCAAAGAAGTGTAGGAAGTCCTCTGCCCAGGTTGCATGACGACCTAACACCTGTATTGGCCTTTTGTTTAGTGATTAAGTATGTCCATTTTAGTTCTTAAGGGAGGTGGATTTTGTTTTATTTATAAATAAATAAACACTGCAAGCGGATGCTGAAAGTAGCAAGCTGAAGATTGACTTTGATTTCTCTATGGCGCTCATTAAAAAAGGCTGTTGTCCTATTATTTTGTTATAGACGAGCAGCTGAGAGCTGATATGTCTATGTATTCAGCATTGCTCACAGAATTACATTTGTCTGCAGCATTGCTCACATTACTCATAAGTAATGTGAGCAATACTGCAGACAAATGTAATTCTGTCTCTACTTACCAAATCCTTCTTGGGCTCAACCGGCACCCATTCAGAAGCTTTCTCTCTGTGCTGGCAGCCAGACGACACGGGGAACTGAAGCCTTAGCTCGTCCTTATTCGCTACCAATGCTGTGCTTTTGACGGGCAATGGTGCTCCTCCCTGTCAAAATATGTTAGGGCTGGTAAATTATAAAACTTAAAACTATCATGGTTATTAACACAAGTCATTTAAAACGGGATATTTACCATCAAAACTCGAAAATCAAATCAAAGGGTAAATATCCCGTTTTAACTTGACTTTACTGGTATTACCAGTAGTAAAGTAGTGATGATAACCGACATCATTTAATGTCGGTTATTATCACTACACAGTATAAAACAAAGTCGCTTCCGGCTGTCTGTCTGTCCCTATTTGTACTTAGTTCTTTAAAACTACGCAACAGATTTTGATGCGGTCTTAGATAGAGTGATTCAAGAGGAAGGTTTATAAATCATTTGACACATAGATCAGTGTGCTAAGACCCTAATATTATAAATACGAAAGTTTGGATGTTTAGATGGATGACGCCAAAACTACGTAACGGATCTAGCTAAAATTAATTTTTTTCAGCAACAAATAAATGAATGTCTATCATAAGCATCACTTAACCAATCCATAGTTCAAAATCCACGAAGCAAATAGCACTGGGAAAGAAATAAACTCACTCTTATGTTCATAATAATAGGTGCCTTTTCCTTGACAAGGAATGGGTGATGGAATGCCATGGTGTCTTCATTCTCGCTCATATCTTCATCTTCAGAACACACCGAGGAAAGTTCTCCCAGTGCCTCTTTCTTTGATAAATGCTTGCAGAAATCTGTTAGCTCGTCCACTGACTTGCCTGGAGAAGAATAACAGATGTTATTTTATTCAAGCAGCGTCTTTCCTACAAATATTATAAACGCGAAAGTTTGTGAGAATGTGTGTAAGTATGTTTGTTGCTCTTTTAAAAACTACTGAATGGATTTTGATGAAACTTCACAATAATATAGCTGACATATCAGAATAACACATAGGCTACAATTCATAAAGATATATTGTATTTTATCCAAAATATCTATCACCACGCGGGTGAAACCGCGGGGCGCAGCTAGTATACATATAAGTACTATACATATATATATCTATATCATCTTGGGCCATCTATGATGCTTCCTAGCGTTAGCTGAACTCCACTCCAACATGAGTCATGTCATAAGTGAACGACGACGAAGAACAGCGTGTGCGTCGCTGCCACTCAACGTGTTTGATTAACACTTTCATTGCCCATCAAACACATCTCCAACTACATGTTCTAACTAGTAGAGCTACGGGGCGGTACGCCTGCCCCTTCTGGTCTCACCGCAGAGGCTGGGCAGTAAATGGGTTAAACAATATTAGAAGCCTACCTCCAGATTGTATAGCCGCCATAACTTGGTTCCTAGTATGTGGAGGCAGCGCGGCTGCGCCGCCCGGGACTTCTCCGTTCTTCAGCATGTTGATGGCATTCCTTCTGGCTACTTCTAGAAGACGCTTCTTCTCGCTATCTGCTAGTTTCACTCCGGATGGTGACCGGCTGTAAAGAGAGATTAGTTGGAATTAGTATAAAAGTACTGTAGTTACAAGTGTTACAACTAACCTGGAGCAGTGCCGGCCGCGGAGCGATGGTGGGAGGCGGACCGCGATCAGGAGCGCCGGGGTCGACTAGATACTTGATCCAAACTACTGTAGTTACAGTGTTACAACTAACCTGGGTCTCCTTGCACTACTCCGGTACCTAGGTAGCGGAGAGTGATGCCTCGGCGGGTAGACCCTTGACCGCGAGCGCGAGCGAGACCGCCGCCGGGTCCGGGAGGACGCGCGGTGCGGGGGGCGGGACGTGGAGCGGTGCCTGCCGCGGCGGCGGGAGGCGGATCGCGATCTGGAGCGCCGGGGTCGACTACTTGATCTGTAAGTTAGGGTCAACAATGACTTATCCCATTTATTTGTTCACTAACTATTTGCTCCTAAATCGAAATCTATCAAATGATTTATAAACATTCATCTTGAAACACTATCCATTAAAAAAAACCGCATCACAATCCATTGCGTAGTTTTATAGATCTAAACATACATAGGGACAGACAGACAGCGGGAAGTTACTTTGTTTGATTTGATTATTGTTGTATAGACTTTATATTTGTCTCATCATCATAGACTTTAAATCACTTTTAAGAATAAAGTTTACAACTACTCAACAAATGTTTAAGTCCAAGCAATTTCGATCTATGCCATAATCACCGTGCTTGGCAGGGGATTGGTGATTGCAGTATAGTTGTTAAAAGTACAGAGACTGTCCTTTCTAAAACTATCTGCATTTGTCATCATCATCATCAGCCTATATCAGTCCACTGCTGGACATAGGCCTCCCCCAATGAGCGCCATTGTCTGCATTTGTAACTTCTAGATTTACTGTCAGAAAAGTGCTAAAATTATAGTAGTACATTCTACTCTGATAAAGGATAAAGTGTGTTGAATTTACCTTTTAGGTGTTCTTTCCTTCTCCTTTCTAGATGATTTGTGTGATGAGCTCTCTTTTTTGCTACTACTGCTTTTTCTGTGAGATTTCTCTTCAGATCTAAAAAGGTTTAAAGGAATTTTAGAAAAAAAAGATTTTAATAGGTTAACTCCTAATTTAATAATATGTTTAACATGCTTAACTTTTATAAACTTAAAAGTTAAGTTTCTAATAAGTTCTTTTAAGTTTTTAACTTATGTGTTACTGTTCTTATAAACCAACTGAAGTTAGCATAAGTGCTCTTGAAATTTGCATTATACTTACACTTTGGTGTCCTCAGCTGCTTTTTTCAAAATACCACCAGGATCGGCAGACTTTGGAAACTGGGAATTTGACACTACCTCTTTTACAGACTCATTTGAAGAGTCAGTGTACTCTCCCTCTTCATACTTTTCAGCCTTTTTCCTGGCCTGTTCTTCAGCCTGCTTCACTGTTTCCTCGAACACTGTGCTGAACTTCAAATTCTTTATTTGGATCTTTCCTTTATTTCTATCATCATCTGATTTTTTATTGTCTAATTTTAATCTTAGATCACTTGAGTCAAGGTCTTTTGGAGAGTCCGGCATTGGGATGAGACTAGCATCAATATCAGGTATATTATGTTCATTTTTTATTGATACTCGATGCTTGGGTTCTCCTTTAGGCTCTGATTTTACCCAGTCTGTATTGACTTTATAGTCATCGGATTTCTCTGATTTTATATCTAGTTTATAATTGAGAAGCAGGGCAGGGTCAATCTTTATTTTGGGCGATTTAGAGTGGTGACTGGATGGTGAACGACTTTCGTAACTATGCTTTTTAGACTTACTTTTTTTCCTCTTCTTCCGTCTGTGCGAATGGTCCGAGTCGTCAGAGTCATCACTACTGCTACTACGACTACGTTTCTTCTTTTCCTTTTTATGCTTCTTTGACTTTTTATCTTTCTTTGACTTCTTCTGAGATATTTCTTCAATTGTAGGAGGAGCCGCATTGAATGCTCCAAATAGCTCCGATAGGATTTCATTAGATGATTTGACTGGCTCGCTCTTCTTACGATCTGGAGAAGTCTTTTCTTTTTTTATTAGTAATTCAATTTTATCCATTAGACTCGCCATCGTAACGCAATAAGTTGCAGATCAGTGCAAAAATATTAAAAACACGATATTACAATTTACCAGAATAAACGAATACGCCATGTTTGTTTTGTTTTGTTGACTGACATTTAAGTTGACTCAATCAATGAAATTATGAAAGAAACAAATTTGACACAGAAAATTGCCAGATTGTGTATAAAAAATAAATATATAAAATAAGTTTAATGTACCCACCACATGGTACATTAAACTTATATAACCCACACGTTCAAAATAGGGTCAGTCTATTTCCGAACTTCATCTCTATCCCAACCACTCATCACTGAAAGAAAGACTATAGACAAGCAAGACTAGAAATACATCAAGAAAATATCTCTATAAAGATGTGCATATATGGGATAGTTCCTTTCCCAATCACGATGTGCTTTGCGTGCTTTGATTACAAAAATCACGAAGCGAAGTACAAAATTTAGAGCGTTTTTAAGAGTGCCATAGTTTCTGTATGTCTTCTGGCAGCACTGCAAGTTTAAAATTTGGTTTGGTCGGCTTGATTTATAAATTTTTTGGGTCAATTTTTATTGTCAATGTCAAAAATGTCTCCTCGTCGCTCAACTCAAGCAAGTCCTGCAAGGTATGAAGGTACACAATCAATCAATCAAGAAGTTGAAACATAAATAGATCTTGGTTGCTTTGCTTGCTTGCGCTTGCATGAACGAAATTCACAGAATATCGCGTAGAATAGAAATAGAAAGAAAGAATAACTTTAAAGTACTAACGTTTTCGATGTTATTTTAATGATTTGTCGTCCTTACTTCTAAAGGTCTTTTAGACAGTAGATTACGAAGCTCCGACAGGAGTATACCAAATAAGTTTATCAGTGATTTCGCTACATGATCGGCGATTGCTTCTGCGCTTCTGCTCGAACACCTAAACTCTCGTTAATGTTTACCTATGTTGCTCGTTTTGTTTGCTCCTCTTCACAATCTTGAAAATGTGCCGCACTCTAGCACTTTTATTGATTCAATAATATACTGGACAAAGAATTAGAATAAAATAAGTCGAAATGGCTCCGGTGTGCAGAGTGTGCCTAGCTGGCTATGTGAAACTTTATTCAATTGAAAATGAAGAGCTCCTTGCAATGTATGAAAAACTCACTTATGCCAAGGTTTGTATTCAAGCAATTTTATGAATCATTAGGTATGTACTGGCAAGTGTCACTATCACTGTTAAGTATATAAAAAAAAATTGATCAGTTGAGCCTGTTGACTTTTGAATTATTTGTACATAATAAACATCTTGCTTCTTCGTCAAGTCTTGTGCTGTAATGTGAAAATATAAGATTTAAGAACCTGTCTCTGATAACTGATTTAATAACAAAATACCTACCTACTTGATTTCTGTACTTTCCTAGAACATTTCAATATTATTTAAACCAAACTTCCCTTCCCTGAACATAGTAATTAAGCATAACATCAGGTATTAAGTTATTCTGTTTGTTTTAGTTTAATTCTGATGATGATAAGCCAAGATTGATCTGCTGCAACTGTCACAGGAAACTGCAGAAATGCCAGAGCTTTAGTGCCATGGCTTGCAAATCTGAGAAAATACTTCAAGATCTATTTTATGGAGGACTTCAGGTAACAAACTTTTATTCTATTAACTTTTTTCTGCCTGTGCCTATGTTTTATCTAAGTACCTTAATAAAATATAGCACATATCATTCAGGGGTATTTAAAGTTTTCTAAGTTAAAGTAAAAGTTTGCTATTAGTAAAAAAAACATCAAACCCTCCCTATTGGTTCCAGTGACTCATGAGTGTAGAGAAAAAAAATTATACTTAACTAGAAATGTTAATCAAGATGCATAACCTATTGACCAATTTTCCTTTCAGGCAACAAATGAGATCATCGAGGAACTGGATTTAGCAACAGACCACCAAGAGTTATCCATCAGCTCTTTCAAATACATGTTTGTGAATGATGATGTAAAACCAGTATTATCAACATGTGGAAGCTCTCAGAGAGAAAATATAAAAGAGGAACCACTTGAATGCCATAAAGAGGAGGTATTCTTCAAAGATGAGGAAGACTTTCTAGAAGACACTGAGCAAAATGAATTCGAGCCAAATGACTTCAGTTGTAATGCCTGCAGCATGATTTTTAAAAACAAAAGTGACCTTGCAGCTCACATAATGGAGTCCCACTCAGGGGATAAGCCATTTACCTGCAAAATATGTGATAAAAAATTTGCCCAGAAAGCAAACATGCTAACACATATGAGAATTCACAGTGGGGAAAGGCCTTATACCTGTGATACTTGCCATAAACAATTCAGCCAAAGGCCTCATATGCTTTCTCATATGAGAATTCACACAGGAGAAAAACCATATGCGTGTGATCAGTGTCAAAAACAGTTCAGTGAGAAATGTAATTTATTGCGACACATGAGTGTTCACAGTGGAGAAAGGCCATATGCCTGCAGTAAATGTGATAAACAATTTAGTCATAAATCTTATTTAGTAGCACACTTGAAAGCTCATGGGGTAAAGCAGGAAAAGCCATTTGTCTGCCATATGTGTGCTAAGCAATTTAGTCTTAGACATGTTTTAGTGGAGCACCTGAGAATTCATACAGGGGAAAAGCCATTTGCATGCACTTTATGTGAAAAACGATTCAGTCAGAAAGCCCATATGGTGGCCCACAGAAGAATTCACACAGGAGAAAAGCCATATGCTTGCAGCATATGCCAGAAAAAGTTTAGCCATAAACAAAATAGGGAGGAGCATATGAGAATTCACACAGGAGAAAAACCCTTTCCGTGCACTAGTTGTGATAAACAATTCAGTAAAAAACCTAATCTAGTAAGGCATATGAGAATTCACACTGGCGAAAAACCATTTCCGTGTGATACATGTGAGAAGAAGTTCAGAAATAAAGATCACTTGATACAACATACAAGAATTCACACAGGAGAAAAACCTTATTCTTGTAATAGATGTAACAAGTTGTTTAGTAAAAAAAATAATTTGTCAACACACATGAAAGTCCATGCTGAAGAAAAGCCATTATATATGATATGATTGTGGTAGACAAGCTTGTACCTATTCGCTCACGGCAGCGTCTAATACTGCTGAAATGTTGGGAATATCAAAAATAAGTCACCACCAGTGATAAAATTGTACAAATCCTTTTTACTAAATAATAAAGTGTGATTGTCGTAAGCTTCGTTCTAATGATCGTTAATCATCAAATTTTTATACTCAGATTGAAAAATAAAATATTTATTGAAAATGTTTGTGTTTCTAAATAAATAAATAAATAATGCTGGACAATTCACACAGCATTATCTAGCCCCATGGTAAGCAGAGCTATGGGTACTAGATAACTGATATACATACATAATACAATACATTACATAGATAGATATTTTTTATTATACATAGAAAACGACCAGAACACCCGGAACAAATATCTGCAGATCGTACACACAATTGTTCCGAGGTGGGAATCGAACCCGCAACCTCCTGCGTCGCAGGCGGACCTTCGCCCACCGCGCCACATCGGTCGTCTAAATGTACATAATATGTTAAATAACTGGAGCCAAGATACCTACTGGATACTAAAAAAACGACGCAAAGGCAAAAGAAAAATACATCATTTTTGTTCATTCATTTTATTGTTTTCTCAATACCTTTGCAAGGTAGTAGTGATAACTGATTAGATAACTGTACAGAATGGATGCTATATTCACATTCCTGTTGTTTGTACCTACTGCCATTTCACTTTTACAATTTTCTTGAAAGTTTACGAGGACGGAGTCCTTC
Source organism: Eupithecia dodoneata (assembly GCA_947044415.1). Classification (NCBI taxonomy): domain Eukaryota; kingdom Metazoa; phylum Arthropoda; class Insecta; order Lepidoptera; family Geometridae; genus Eupithecia; species Eupithecia dodoneata. Next base: position 9,674,951 of record OX345665.1, read on the forward strand.
TAACTTTAGGAATGTGTACAGAAATATCGTCCTTACAATTAGGAATTCGAAGAAATTTGGAACTACTTGACAATGTACCATTTTTAGGAAAGCTTTAGCATGATTTCATGAGTGGTAACTTTCAAATCAATCAGTCTTTTAAATTTCTATTTGGTTCACCCAAAAGTTCTACCATATTCAAGAACGACACTAAGCTACACGTTTTTGTAAATTTTTGTTGCTTCGTTACTTATTCTGGTTAGAAAAGTGGCGTTTTCGAATATAGTCATTAATTTCCTGATTAATTTCAAAATATCGAAATGAGCAAATTTATGTTGTAAAGTACCTTTACCTTTAATTCTATCAATATTACGGACACAAATTAAATGGACAGCACAATATTAACAGAAGCATTTCAATTTAAACAATTATTTGGCTTTTCAAATACATGGAAGCATCAAATTGAGCAAAATTTTGTGAAGGTGTTAAAAACAATTGTCATCTTATAGGTATTTGACCCAAAATGTATAACTTCTGTTTTGATAAGCGCTCTCATAAGCTAACAGGCTTGCTAAAAGGTTTTAAAACATTGTTTCATAATGTGTATCATACATAACATAACATAAAAACACTTGTTTTAAAGAATGTGTTTGGCCAGATTTGAAACTTAAAGTACCTAAAGCAATAAAATATATCACACATTAAATCTTATTAAGACATAATTATACCAAGTCAAATATAGTGAAACTTAATTAGATAAGTACATAAATTCTACGAATTAAGCTATGTCCCGTTACATATAAAATAGATTCACGTCGTTCTCTGATCCTAATACACCTCCCGTATTAAAAATACCTACCTATCTACGATTTCGTATCAAATTCATAATCATTTTATTTTTCAACAATCTATCATGTTACAAAACTGGGTTCGAGTTAAATCTATCAACTAAAGACTTAGCTGTAATCTCGGCATATATCTAGGAACCTACCTTCTATCAACTTAAAGGCTTGGTCACACAGAAGACTAGGTTTATCTATTGCCACTGTGAAAATGGCGAGTTGAAACAAACATTTTTCTTACACAATGTTTCCGTTCGATTCGTAGCTGACTTGTGTAGGTATAATTCGATTGAAACTAAATGACTAGCCCTGTCTGACCAAACCTTGATATTCTTTGCTAAAAACAACAAAGAACTCTGTAAGAAAATCTATGGCTAGTTTCCTTTAGCAAATTACAGTAAAATAATTAAGAAAATACTCAATAAAAGTTAATACAAAATTTCAATCCTGTGCTTTTCAAGATGTTCAAATTACTTCCAGTTCGGTGCATGAAAATCGAATTGTGCAATGCGGTGTAGTGTAGGAATGAGTTTTATGGGGACCTTTCGCACTATAGGTGCCTATAAGGTAGATAAGGTTATCTTAGGTCCTTTTTTAAGGTCCCATACATTCACCATGAGACTGTATCAAGTGGAACGAAGCGTTCGCCTAAATGACACGCTCAAAAGAATGGAACCCTCTTGCAATTACATTTAAGATTCATAAGAAGACCGACGGGTTTATCTACGCCGGTTTAACAAGACAGGGTTCCTCATGAATCGCTAGGATCGTTGACGTCCATTAACTAAAGTCTGGGCACGAAGAGATTTTGGAATTTGCCTGACACTGTTTATCTGTTGCTTTTGGATATCACTTTTTTATATCAAGTTATTTGAGATCGATCGATAGTAGTATAGGTAACAGATAAATAATGCTGCAGGATGTCGTGTTACTCCGTACCCAGACCAAAATATGGCGCCAAACGCCGCGACGGCAACCGCTCTCGAATCTGACGCGAAGCAGTGATCCAGCTAACGATTAACAAGTATCAAAATCGAGAATTTCAACAAGAAAGCCCTCGGGAATAGACTCTAAAGAGATTTAAAAACGCTAACTGCAATAGCGGTGTCACCCTCAGACCGAGAACGCTAGCCGCCCGTCTTAAAGCTACTACAATCCACTAAGCGATCAATGACCGCAAGCTAATTTCAAAAGGTTTAAAAAAATAAAATCTGCTATTAGTTTTGGATTAGCGGGGGCGAAGGACGGCTCTGACCGTTCGGAATTTCCGCTCGAAGCCGAGTTTGCAGTAGAGAGAGCGGGAGGCGTCGTTTTCTGGACGAATGACGACGAAGGGCTTGTAGCCCCGCGCGGCGACCTCCTTGGTGAGTCTCCTTGCGAGGTAGATGCCATACCCCTTTCTGCGGAACTCGGGGCGAGTTTGCATGGAGAACATGGCTCCGTAGTAGGACTGCACCATCCAGGCGGCGAGCTGGCCTTCGACGAAGATGCCGTAAGCTGGTAGTTCGGCCACTAGCTTCTCGAAGACCTCGCGACATTCGATGTCGCTCGCCGGGTACAAGTCATATACGGCCTTCATGTGCTCCGGTCGGAGGCGAACTAGCTCCACGTCCGATGGCAATCTGGAACAAACAAATCAGTTACTATATTATAAGAGATATCTTTGCAATGGTTTTTGTCTTATTTCATCGAGATGAAAATAAACTGCAAACGGGCAGGAAAGAGAAGTAATCTTTGACGCCATATTCTACGGGGCGCGGCGGCGTGTCTACAGCGCTACAACACCTGTAGCAACCTCTACGAAATCGGTTTGCTACGGTTTTCGTAGAGGTTTCGTAGGCGTGCGTTATCGTAGCACTCGCGTAGCAATTTGATATTGTTTGTATTGATGATTGAATTCAGTTACGTTTGATTCATTCGACTAATTTATTATATTGAGCCAGTAGTGCTGGCATCTATGTACCTAATGGAAGGTCATTCTACGGTCCTTGAGCTGCCTAATAGCTCCAGAAATTGTATTTATGGAGCTTCACATCCTACACCTTTATGGCCTACGCATATGCGTAACGTGTATGGTCCGTGAGGAGGCTCGGCAGTGATTGCGTTTAACCTGATTTTCTCAACTATGAAGTTGAACCCCTTATTCTTAACCCTTCAAGTTATTTGACGACCTCTGTGGCGCGGTGGGCGAAGGTCCGCCTGCGACGCAAGAGCTTGCGGGTTCGATTCCCGCCTCAGGACAATTGTGTGTACGATCTGCAGATATTTGTTCCGTGTGTTCTGGTCGTTATCTATGTATAATAAAAATATATATATCTATGTAATCTAAAAAAAAATTGTATTAAGTCTCAGTCATCTAGTACCCATAACAGCTCTGCTTAGCTTAGGGCTAGATGATGCTGTGTGGATTGTTCAAAATTATTTATTTAATATTTGAACACGTTCTTTACCCGTCAGTATCCGCTTCAGTAGGCGGGTTCTCGCAAGCGTACACATCCCCAGTGATCTTGTCATGCGCCTCGTACCGCCTCTCGAAACGCTTGACGATCGACTCGTGAGTAAAGTTCAGGTACAGTGGTTGCGTCAGGTCGAGAAGAATGTCTTCCGACGTCAGTAAGTCGACTAGTTCAGAGCGCTCGGAGGGGCAGAAGACGGTTACGCTTTCGTAGATACCGCTGTTGGGCTGGAAATTGAAAGTTTTTAGGATTTTACTTTTGAAAATACTTAATAGTAAATAAACAAACAAATAATCATGGTAACCTCTGAATACTCAATCGCTTTCTCTCTACTCCAAGTACGTCTCATAGTCTCAAACCACGCTTTTTTTACAGTTTTCCATGAAAATATGCCAAAAATTCGTCATTTGAGACTCTGAAATCTGAGTTGCGTATTTTTGAGTATCGGGGGTTTACGTTTCTATGATTTGTGCTGCTTTGAGCAAACCAATATAATGAAAAATGAAATCACCAGTAACTTCAGTTATTTCTCATGGGACATAAGAAATCACGAAAGAATCGGATAACTCAAAACAACACAAGTCATAGTGAACCTATACAAGTACCTATTTTAAAGCAAAATATACATCTGTCGTAAGTCTGTTACCTTTTCACGCCTAAACGGCTCAACGGATTTAGATGAAATTTGGCAGGGAGGTAAACAATATTCCGGAGACGGAGAAGGCTACTAGCGCGTGCGAAGCCGCAGACAAACGCTAGTTTGTAATAAATGCCGGTGTGAGTAATTTCTGTGGAATTTTATAATTACCTAGATTTTGATAGGTATGTATGTACAAATACAATGGCACGAACAACTAGACTTCGTAAGTGATGCCTGGTGCACTAAAAGCCGGCAAAATGCGTGGAAAGCATGTTTCACCCATAATGTAGTCGGTAGTTGAGATGGCCACTGAGCTATATGAATAAAGTTCCTAGTATTCCTACGATATGATTCCGGCCATTATTTTCATATTAATTACCTACCTGAATACTTTATTATTAGTGTGTGTGGGCTGTCAAATTAGAATATCGGATAAAAAAAAAATGAGCCTGATAGACTTAATCTTCTTTGTTACTGGCAACATGTGTCTGATTTGCCAATTTTCTGCCAGAGAAGCAACTAAGATGTGTATGCATGTCTCACGTTGCGATTTTTTTTTATAATTTTCAATGAAAATCTGTCAAAAAATCGCTTAGTGCTTAGATCTGAGTTGCGTTTGAGTATTCGAATATTTATACCGCCACATACTTTTCAAATAACATATTTGAAATAAACATAATAAAATCTGTCCCACTGCTGGGCTAAGGCCCTTCTCTATAACTAACTTACACTAGCTAACAAGGAAATGACTGGTTTTAAGACATCAATTCACACAAAAGAGACAACATTAACATACAAACATGCATACACACCTACACACACACAAACACACAAAGAGTTGAACAAAAGCTCCTATTCTATAAATTACCTACGTAGAGTACCTCCCAGAGAAAAAAAAAACGAAACTAGAACACTAATATTAATTACGTTCATTCATACTTATAGGCATTTCCTTTCGACAATATTTATAGTTAAAAAAGAGATAAATAGGTTTAGATACTCAGTTATGGCGACGAGGAACTAAGTAGAAAAAAAAACCATGAATATAAAGTGTGCTGTGGGTCGACCCAGCCCAAAGTGCAACTAAATAATGACGACATGAATTTGCAAACTCTATGCCACAAGTTGAAAGCGTCTCGGAATCCTTGCGAAATCCTCAAGGTCTTACCGGAGCTGAAGTGGAGCTCTCCACCGGATCTCGTAGAAACTTTGGAAGTCGGAAAAAAATTAATACTTAACGTGGTTCATGAATGTGATTGTAAGGGTTTGATGTTTTGTGCCAACAGTTTACCTAGCTAGGATAAGTAGAAAAAACTAAGGTGTTTCTTTTCAACAAACTACGATTAAGTACATAAAATATTGTTTGTACTACTTATAAAAAATTTATGTCTTTAGTTTCGATACCTACATAAATCCCCAGCGAGGTTTATTCATAGAAAAGTATTTATTTTTCGCAAAGGTTTTTTATAAATTAGGGCAACAAAACATCTGTGACAGGCAAAACTAAAGTAAAATATAGGACACCTATGATTAGTTCTTCATAGCAAAAAGGTTTACTTACAAAAAAAGACCTATTTTATATAGGGCCTACTTTCTTTATACTACTTCAGACTTGCTCGACGCGCATTATATATAATATCTCTATACCTAGGGACGTCATTTTCTTATGTAGGTACTGTTCTCATGCTCTTAGCCTCAATGATGTCACGAGCCACGAAACACAAGCAGGAAACAGCATAACGGAGAAGTCATTATGGATGTTCCCTTGAGTTGAGAACTTGAGTGCACAGGGCTGGAGTTAGGATTGACGTTAGGGGCTTACTTTTAAGTGCTATAAGTTGTGCTATCGGAAATATTGTTTCGAGGGTACCGTATCCAAAGTGTGCCAATGGGACTGTTACTAAGCCTCGTCAGCGGACTGTATTTCGTATTACAAAATCTTCACAGAATATTTCTACTGTCCTTATAAAAAAAATGTAATCGGCAAAATTAATAATAAAAGGTCATATTTAATATAACAGATCATTTATGAAAAGTACATTTTTCGCCGATTTCTTAATAAATTGGCTCGGTGTTTATTTATTTATTGATTAAAGAAGATATAGTAGGACCAAATCGCTCACTATTCTATGCTATTAACATAAAACTATGTTAACAACAGCTGTATCTCTTGAGCCATACGTACTTAATAGGTAGAATACGAAATGTTAAAGAACTTTGAGAACACAAGTAAATTCCACACATTTTAATGTAGATTATTTAGTTATTTTTAGAAGCTTAAAGCCTAGGATAAAAACCTACATTTTTCCGCAATAAAAGCCAAAGTCCCTCATACTAAGTAGACATACCTAACCCATTAACTATGCAGTGCTAGAAATGTTCTAACTTGTCGAGCTGTGGCCTTTAGCGGGACATGCAACCCTTTGTGCGGCAAATAGCTTGAATGTGCCTTGACATATTCAATGAGACAAAGCACACAAGCTGTGCTAACACATCTCTGACGTCTGAGTTCCGAACCAGAGTAGAAAATATCTCTTTAGGTCTAAAATAAAACTCTCTTTTTTTTGTCGAATACAAGTCTTTAAAATTGTTTAGTAAATTTTCGTGACCTAATAGTCCTAATAACGAATTGAAAGTTAAAAATCACCGCTGAAAACCAGCGCTGCATTGGCATTTGTGTCAATGTAGCATTTAATGCTGAGCCTTTCTGTGTTCACGTATTGAATTTTTTTTATTAGTTGCTTATTTGTTATCTTTATATTAGTTCTTAATTTGTATTAATTTATATCAAATGCAAAAAAATATTTTCTATTCTATTCTATTACTTTTTGAAAGTAGAAACCTATAATTAAGTACATTTCATTATTGTGTCTCCACAACAATGTGTTTCATGTCTCATTCGCTTTGCAAACCTTTAACTGTTTCCTTACTTAACTCACGTAAGATAGTGTTTTAATATTAATAGGGTGTAAGTCAAAAATGCACAAGGATTTTCAGACTTCAGAGTACAGATATGTAATAAGGACGGGGGCAAAGGTTCATGTTTAAACTTACCGTACTAGTACATCCAGGGAAATGCAGACAGATCGGGTCCTCGGGCCAATTCTTTGCTACATAAAAATGGAAGTCCCACACCTTGTTGTTTAGATATGTTTGAATCGTCTGGTGAAACTGTGAAGGAAAAAATACACACTATAATTATAAATGCGGATGTTTGGATGGATGTTTGGTTACTTCTCCACGCCAAAACTTCTGATCGAATCGGCCTGTCGAGGTAAAACCACTTCAAGGTTCCTACAGATCTTTCGAGGTAACACCCATCGACGAATCGTACCGTCGAGGTAGAGACATCGATTTAATGAACATTGAGCTATGGTCATTCAAGTACGAGATCTGGATGTCGAAAAGACTCGGCGTAGTTTCCCAAACGCTGCCCAGCCTAGCAGGATATATTTCATCATCATCATCATCATCAGCCTATATTAGTCCACTGCTGGACATAGGCCTCCCCCAATGAGCGCCATAGCGCCCTGTCTTCGGCTTGACGCATCCAGCATCTACCTGCAGTCTTTCGCAGGTCGTCATCCCACCTGGTCGGAGGGCGTCCTACACTACGTTTACCGAGTCGTAGTCTCCACTCAAGAACACGTTTGCCCCAACGGCCGTCAGGATATATTTAAGTGGTATTAAATATTCGTGAAAGCACAAACCTTGAGAGATTCAGGCATATACTGCACTAAAACATCCGCCACCGCTGGGAGCTCGTCTTCCGTTACCAATCGAAAGTTTTTCCCCTCTGGCACGATTTCCATTTCTGTAAGAAAAAAAATCAATTATCGCCTATATATTTTTTTATTTCTATTTATTTATATAACTTTTTCTTTATATTATTTCATTTCATTTTCATTTACTGCATACACATACATTTTTACATAATTTTAGCTTAGGTGTAATTGCTTAGAGTTCCTCTATAAGGACGCAGAGATTTATTAATAAATTTAAATTATTTTACTAGTCCATTTATAGCTAGAGAGATAGTAGTCAAGCGAGGACGACTCACACTTGGCCGTTTTTATTAATTAACAGTGTAAAAAATATTTGTCCCTAGTGTCCTTGGGACAAATGTTTGTACGATCAGCAAATATTTCTTCCGGGTATTTTAAGTATTTCTATATTTAATAAAAAAACTACCAATGTAATCTATTTCTATAATATTAAGTATATCAGTCACTCACAGCAGAAGCTCTGGTTAGCTTGGGGCTAAATGATATAGTGTGGGTGGATTGTATTTTATTTATTTATTATTCATTAAATACTTTGACTGCCACCGATGCACTTAGCCTTCATTGGAGTCTCGTTTCTCGCTGAAACTTGGCAGTAAACGTGCTAAAGTAGAGTTGCTCTAGCCTAAACTTGCTTGGGGCTTCACAAGACAACCTCACTTGGCCGGAATAAATTATTATAGTTTGAAGCTCAGTTTAATAACTTTAACTCACTTGTTTTGAAAATCTAACAAAAAGAGGCAAAGCCACAAGTTTAACGTTGATCCACTCTACCAAGCTATTAAGATATACTCTAGAATCCATTCATTCGTGTTAGAAACGTTTGAAAAAGTTCGCAGCTAGCGGCAACTATGAAAAATACACTCCATTTGCTAGCGAGGCGAGCGGAATGGAGCGAGTGCACGACAACTTTTAGTGACAATTTCATTGAGTAGGCTGTAGAACCATTCCACCACATGATAAAGACAGGTTCTAGAAAAATCCATTTATTCGTGCTTGAAACATTCCGAAAAGCTCGTGGCTTAATATCGATATGCGGCATCATCGGGGCGAACATAGCTGGATTGGTGGTCTAAGTCATTATAACACATCTTGATTATGATGATGATGACTGGGTAAAAACCTCGATTTACAAAAAAATCTACATTACTAAGTTGGTGTAATAGAATCTTTTGAGCAATAAATCCTTTTTTTTTATTCACTGGAGGATGAAAAATGATTTTCCCGTAGCTACACCGGCAAAGGTCCCTTTACTACCTCGTCCAAGAAATCCACCCTGAACCTACCTATTGTTGAAACTGAGGAATGTTAAAGTACCTACTACTTTGCCAGCGTGGTGAGCGAAATGAGCCGTGTCTGTCGAGTGCTGGCACGACAAACGTTCTGTGACAATTTCATTGAGTAGGCTGTCACACGAATTGGCAAATAACTTGCCTTTCATGATAGGTACCGCAGCTTTTATTGTGTCAACAACACAGTCGCAAGTCATCAATTATTTTGTTTAAAGCATTCACTGCCCACTTCCGAGGTGCGACCTGAGCGAAGGGACGCGGACGGCGCGGCGGGCGATGATGGTTCTTAGTGAGAACTAGTAACTAGTTCTGCGTTATCATGGACGTCCTTAACTGTTAAGGAAGTCCAGAGAACTAACTGCACTGTGCAGCACTGAACACAATACGAATCACAAATAACATGGGCAAACAAACACACAAAGACAATAAGTTAAATCGCAAAAATAATTACTTCTCCTGATCGAAGTTTGTTAGATAATTGAATTAATCAGTGTGTCAAAGTGGTCAACCTGGTAACTGCCTGGTAACTGCCTGGTAACTCTCCTCCGCTTATCTATGAGTTACATAACCCGAGTTCAACTAGGGAATCAATTAGCGTCCGCGACGTAAGACATTGTTGCTTTATCCCCTTGGCGCATATTCCATTATTCATATTTAAAAACTTGATCATAGATTAACTCAAAAAATAATTCAATCTCTACTAACAAACTTCGATCAGAAGTAATTATTTTTGCGATTTAAGTTATTGTTTTTGTGTGTTTGCCCATGTTATTTGTGATTTGTGTTGTGCTAAGTGCTACACAGTGCAGTTATTTCTCTGGCGCCGCCAGCACTGCATTTGCTGCTGAGTCGGTCGGTAGCCTATTTGTATTCTCGCTGTTAATTTCGCAAGCTTTGTAGGTACTGTGTAATTTTTATTGTTTTTAATGTTAAATCGAAAAACCCTAGTAAAATGAAGAAGCATGTTTCGTCAGCGTAGCAACATATGGGAGAGCGTCAAACGCCAAAGTAATAAAGCTAAAGAAATTGGCGAAAAACTGATTCAATAAGTCAATATTGTCTGAATGTGATCTTTCAATACTCGTATTCGCATCCGCGAATGTAATTCGTTACATCTCTGCTACCTATCTAAGGATGACCGAAGTAGCGCGGTGGGCGAAGGTCCGCCTGCGACACAGGAACTTTGCTGGGTTCGATTTGCTTGGGACCAACCTTTTGTAAGATAGTCAGATAGTCATTTTATTGGTAAAAGAAAATATTTACAAGTCGCATAGTAAAAATCTATGTAAGTACATACTGACAATTAAATACAATTTTAAATATTAAAAATATATAAATAACAATTTGTCAGAGTATGGAATATAGATTCAATTAAATTTGCAGAAAAAATTATATAACACAATACAACAAGTAATAAAATAATAACATTATTCACAATCATTAAAATAAAAAAATCATAATTTTCTTTCGAGAAAATCCTCCATCCTAATAAGATCTATAAATATTTGTTCTGGGAGTTCTGGGTAATTTTCTATGTACCTTCCTATAATAAAAAATATCTATCTTTGTAATATAGTATTATGTAGGTATGTATATCAGTCATCTTGTACCCATAACTCAACCTCTGCTTAGCTTGAGGCTAGATGCTGTGTGGATTTTCCAGCATTATTTGTCATTTATTTACCTACATAAAAGGTACTCTATCATTATAAAGCGACAAAGTCGTGCGCAAAATTCTAAGAGCAAGTAAAGTATCAACCATTCTTCTTACTTGGTTAAGCAAGGTAGCAAAACCTATACCTCCTATGATGTGACTTTTTACCAGTCTTATTGAAAAGCTTTTCCAATAAGGTTAAGTGTTGTTAGCTAGTCCCATGAACCCGTTGAACTCAGTTTCGCGTTTTGTCACGATACCCCAAATCTAAATTTAGACTCGATCAATACGAGAATAAGTCATTTTCTAAGAAGTCCTGATAACGATTGTGAAAGGGAATGGGAAGGTAAATAATTCAGGAAATAACCGCAAAATGCGGTAAATATCAATAGGATTCTAACTTGGTGGTACTACATAAACCTTTTTACAAGACTTTTTCTTGAATAAAGAGTCAGAGGGCTTTTGGAGATGGCATTTGGATGGAACGGTCAAATCCGAAATCATGAGAATTAGGGCTTGGCCCCATACTTCCACAGGTACGGCACCGTCACCGTAAAAGCTTTAAAGGCTTTAAAAAAAAGGCTGAATTTGTTAAAAAAAATAAAAATCGTAGGTATGTACATTCTTTTACGGATTTTTCGTTGAATAAAATAATTCATTACGAATAGATGTTTTATCGAGGCTAAACACCATTAAAATACAGTTTTAAGCAGTGTTTTAAGTATCTTGGCCAGCGGCAAGCATACCAGTTGTTCGAAAAAATTACATTTACTATTTATTTCAGTGTACTTATATTATCGCTGTCTTTGAAATAAAGAATACGGTTTCAAAGCGAAGTGGAGCATGCTCAAGCTGCAAAATGAGGGTCGGCATTGAATCTAGTTGTACAGCTTCGTATTGAACGGGAATAAATAGAGAGCTCATAGCGATCAAATAACTGATAGGCAATATTGCGGGGAACTGGTTTTTATATCGCTGGTAAAACAAAAATTTGTTTGAAAGCCATCATAGAATTATATGTCTTGCGTAGGAATGTTAAAGTTATAGGAACAAAACTAAACGGAATTCTGTGTATATATAACATTATACACACATATATATATATATATATATAACATGTTTTATGCTTTCAGCGTCTTGGATGCTTTCGACTGGTATTGATAACGATCAGTTGACGGTTCAAACAATCTACCTCTAGATTGTTTGAACCGTTCGCAGTTATCAATCGTTGCAATTGTAAAAACTAGTTCTAATATGTTTCTATTATTTTATTGTAACCTTCTTTTTTAAACAATAGAAAAATATAAAAAGCTATTCCAATAGACTGTATTTTTGTAATTATTAAAGCTATAGATATGGATCAGTTGAGCTACCTGTAGATTGTTTGTAACAGTTTGCAGTTAGCTCAATCGTTGTAATTGTAAATACTAGTTCTAATTTGATTCAATTATTTTATTCTAACCGTTTTTTTAAACAATAGAAAGATATAAAAGCGAATACCATGGACGGTCTTATTGGAATTATTAAACTAATGCATAAGTTATAAAATCTCATTCCAACGATTTACCTCACTATTGAAAAGTGCCTATCTTTCTAATAGTAAGGGAAAACGTTGGAAAACGTTATGAATGACTCATTAATCCCTGCTTTTGCACCTCATTTATTTAACCGTTTCGCAAGGCTGTCCTCTCTTTCTGGCTCGTTCGCTATCCAACATACAATCTAAGTTTACACCTATATCACTCAGGGACGTAATCAGGCTGCCGCATGCCGGGCAAAGTATACCTACTTATCATAATTATTACATCAAGGACATCTTTCAGTTCTGTTCAACAAATGAATGACAACTTTCTCAGATAAACAATGTACATACATCGTAGATATTTAAAAACTGGCCAAGTATGAGTCGGAGTCGCGCACGATGGATTTCGTACCATATCTATAAAAACGAGCCGAAAAATCAAGTTTGTTGAATAGGAGCCCCCTTCTCCCACCATAGTCATCCCACCTGGCTGGAGGGCGTCCTATACGTTTGCCGAGTCGCGTTCTCCACTCAAGAACACGTTTACGCCAACGGTTGTCGGTAAACTGCACCAACACTACGATTATTTTATTCAAAAAATATTTAAATCACCCCTCGTTTGAACAGGAGTGTTGCAGCGGGTTCAAGGGCGGGTGTGACGTCATAATAGCGTCGTTATCTGCATGCAATCCTGGCACACGTGTAAGCTCATTACCCGTGTGCATTGTTTTAAAAAGGCAGTAAACGACTTAAATTAAAATAATTTGCATCCATTAATTGTCGCCATTACGTGTTTTATTTTTTAACATAGTTTGTTATATCCTTGGTTTATTTATACTTAACCAATGGTATAAACAAACGTGGCAAATGACGGCGTGTTCTTGAGTGGATACCATGACTCGGTAAACGTAGTGTAGGGAGCCCTCGCCTAGACGCTGGATGCGTCAAGCTGAAGACAGGGCGTTATGGCGCTCATTAGGGGTATATCCAGCAGTGGACTAACATAAGCTGATGATTAAGGGTATAAGTATAGCGAAATACATATATTTAATTACAGCTAGTATAAATAAATAAATAATGTTGAACAATTCACACAGCATTATCTAGCCCGTAGGTAATAGATAACTGATATATATAATACAATACATAACATAGATTTTTATTATATATAGAAAACGACCAGAACACTCTGAACAATATCTGCAGATCGTACACACAATTTTTCCGAGGCGGGAATCGAACCCGCAACCTCCTGCGTCGCAGGCGGACCTTCGCCCACCGCGCCACATCGGTCGTCGTACTATAAAATAATATGTACGTACGTACCAATTGATCCCATACTTACATAGATCCCATAACTAGTACCAAAAAGTTTTATGAACAATATTTTGAGAAAACATTATTTTGTGACCTTGAAATAAATTTCTGAAGCTAAGAAGTGTATCGATCTTAACTCAAGTAAACACATTAAATAGGGTGTTATGTAAGTAGTAAGGGTGACATTGGAAACGACTCAGCACTAAAGGGTATTTATACGTCATGTTTATTGAATCAGCTGCCCCATAAAACTTATAGGGGTTTAAAAATTATTATTACTTACCATAATCTCAGGCCATAGAGTGAGTGGTCCTTTGGAAGGGCAAGCCTTACGTGGGGCCGTAGCCAACAGCACAGATGCCCTTTGAGAGAGTTAATCTAAAGGCGATGGACGCACATAGCGGGTATCATCCTCAGGTGCACAATATGATACACCCAAAGATGGTAAAAATGAAAGAAATAAAACCAGGCTATTGTGATGGATGGACTGGGTAAACGGACTATAGGGGAGATTGCGGACGTCTGCCATAAACAAGTCAATCATAATGTTATATTATCATAACATATTTACCAGGTAAAGACATACTTCCGATTTTGATATCAGGCAATGGACCCGTAGCAGGGTCACTTTAGAAAAAGATTGAGCGGTAATTCGAATGAATGATTCTGGCCTTATAACAATAAGAGAAGGGCTTCCGAAACAAAAAACTTCAAAAGAGCTGTTTGAAAAGCTTGAGAAGACTACTTATTCTTGTTATTCCACCAACCCTCTAGCTAGTGAGCATTTAGGTCAAGAAAATAAAGCAAATTATTATAATTTTAACGTATCACGTCGTTAGCTAGGTGTAATCATATTACGTAGAATATTAATAAACCTGACAAGGCTTTGCTTGAAATAGCCTGGGACCTAAAAGGACCATATAATATCTTATCTATGTAGATTAGAGTTATATTAAGTACAAACTCTGCTTTAATATTTTACGCAATCCAAATTATTTACTGGACAAGGCTAAAAGCTACTAAGAAGAAAGTAACCGATTTTTTTTTGTAATTTATGTAATCTCGCTCTACCTACTAAATTTTTGTTCACACTACCCAAAGGTTAGCAGGTAGAGAATGTTATCTAGCATTATGCTCGCCTATGTACAACTTTTGTGCTTTGTAGTATATTCTATCCAAAAGACGTAAGTAAACCCCCTATTTTTATAATAAAATAGTGTTCGTTATTGATGCTACTCTGTAGTTATGTTTTTGGAGCACCCAAAATGTTCTTTTAAGTGCATTCGTCGTAATAGACCGGCAAGTTGGCAGTTGCGTGTTAACATTCGGTTGCTATGCTAGCCAGTCGGCGTCCTTGAGTCTGGAGCAATGCAGTGTTCCACGACCACGTCACCGATCGATGTACCTACTCTTTGATCTGAATCTCTTTATCCCGTACGTGCCAGCCAAGGTACTTAGGAACTTGCCCTGAATACACAGATCATTTTATAGGGAACTGAAGAAACTTCAGTTCCCCCCAGCGAAATTTGCTTTATTTGATCTAACCATTCGAAAGCGTTCAAAAAAAAAGAATTCATTTAAATTAAAACAAAAAGACTGTGCCACCAATGTGCTGCAGTGCTTAGCATTAAAGCCAAGCACTGCAGCACAGCACACACTCTTCACAAGCTAACACGTGATAAATCGATGGACTCTTTATCACACTAGGCACTTATCTGCCCAAAAATGTGCAGTGCAAGTCAGATTTTAGGGTGTTTGAGGCAAATTCTTTAACCGAGAATATAAATGGTACAAAATGTACCAATATCTTAGTAAACTAGTGGGTTGAGATGCGTATTCATGAGACGACTTAATACGAAAGAGAAAATAATAAAGTTTAAGAGATGTTCCCAATGTATTATGTTGATTTCGTATTCGAGCCGTCTCGATCCTTTGAGAGATACTAAAAACCGCACTAAGTAATTGGTAGGCAACAATTTTTGTTGCTTTAAGATTTCAGCAAGAGTTTTTTTGCAATTATCCTAACATATTAATGTAAAATGTGTACCTATATGTGTATTTATTTACCTGTATTTTCAAAATTCAGGGTAAATTTTGTCTTTGAATACTTCCGTTGTAATGATTACCTACAATGTTAAGCTCATAATAAATTTAATCTAAGAATCCGATCGCAATCTTTCAAAAATAATATTAACGTTGACATTTCTATTTCAATATTAATTGCACAAAGAGCATACCAGTGTCGCGAACATTAATTACAGAGAAGTTATTTTAGTATGATCCATATCTTTAATTTTGGAGTGATGTCAAAATACAGTACTGAGGCAAGGTTCAAATTATTTTTGTAAGAAAGCTTGCGTGTTGTTTCCTCATGAATATAGTAGGTACCTCCCCCAACCCAAGGTTTGGCCTGAGTTTACGAAAAGGAAATGCGATGCAACATATCGTATTATGTATTACAATCATTATAATGTCACTCGTTTTTGGCCGTGGCTTCGCTGGCGATTTCCTTAGCAAAAAGCAGCTTATGTCCTTCCTGGATATACAATCTATCTCATTGCCAATTTTTTATACAGAATCTTTTAGTCGTTAAGTGGTGAAATCTTTTTAAATTTTACTATTAGCCTTTATAAATTATGTAGAGCTAGATCCATATGAATGTTCATTTCAGGTACGAGTATGTGTTTATTATTTATTTTGTTCATGCTTTTATGACCTGTGTAGAAATTTTTAACATTACGTACCTAGTTTTAATTCATTAAATGTCTACATTTTACGTAGGTACCTAACGGAAACCCCATTTGGAGTTCCGGTACCTTACCTGCCCTCCCATAAGCTTAAGTTTTTCCAGACGCCGCCGAGGGCTTAACGAACTTGAATTAAATTGGGTTTGTTTTATCCTGTAATCCTACGCAAAAGTAGATCAAATCAAATCAAATCAAATAGTTTATTGCTTTAACTTAAATGAATTAATATATTTCAGTGGTATGGGACCCTCTTCTAAGTAATGTAATACCTGTACTAGATCTTCTAGATTGTTATAGAGATAGCAGATGTTTGTGTAATAAATGTGTGGATAGGTGGGAAAATACTCGAAAGATAAACCTTTGATACTAATAATAATTTCTAATATCGTTAATATACGACAATAAGTCCGCTTAAATCCGCAATCAACTCTTCGAACTACGATAGTTTTTATAGACATTTAATATTCTTTAAAAAATCAGATTATAAGCGTTAGGTACTTCTCGTAAGGGGAAAAACACTTCAGGAAAAGTAAGCAAAATTAGAGACATAAACTTTTATAGAGGAAACCTTATTTCATGTGCAAATAACCTGAGGGTTTCGTGAATAAATACATTCTGTAAGATGATATACATAGTTAAATAAATACATTGAGGACACTGGCGCTTCGCCAAATCAAATTGTGCGTAAGCATTCCGCTGTCGCCTCCTCAATTACGCCCCTGTAGGTTGATACTAAAAAAACCTTACGAACTTATGGCTTGGTTTCTTGGAATCATAATTTCCTTACAAAATCAAACATTTATATGTTTGATTGTTAGTTCAGTGAAGTGTAGTAAAGTTAATATCACTGATAACTTCCAAAAATCTAACACTAACGACACAGATTGCGGGCTATATTATATCCCCCAATCCCCCAGTAGGTTCCAATCATCTCTTGTGTTCGTTAAGTGGTCCGAGATCAATATCTGAAAGCGGATAGCCTAGTTTTTTGCAGGGTTTTGTGGCCTCGTATCATCCCCTCAAGGCCACGTATAAACTTATCTAGATCGCGAATCTACAACTTATTTAAGCTGACGATTGAGTTATTTTGTCGTACCTACAAGTTAGCGCTTCATTTAGTAGTTGCATTCTTTTGGATTTAAATATTAAATTCAGTATTATAAAAAAATATACACTTGACAAAAATGTAAAGATGTGAAAAGTAAAGCACGGTCAGAAACAGAGACGTAATAAGGACGGTACCCCAGGGGTCAGTTCAATTTTACTTTTCTTATTACTTATTAAACCCACCCAACATAACGACGATTGCAGGTTTGACTGGGGTAACCGAAAAATACGTTAAATTTTTTTTGTAGGAATACAGTTGTTATTCGTTTTAATTCATCAATTTAATCTGGATTTAAAAGATAGTCAGTTATGCTGTAGGTTACGCTACACAATTAAGCTGAGAAATTATGCAGATTTCCTTCGAATTATGTTGTTCAATTCAATACGTTTATTTCAGATATTATATAAAAATAGAAACATATGAAATTAAAAATAAAATTACTTAGCGAATTCTAATAAAGCATATGTATAATAAAGTAAACAAAGATATCGATCACTATGCTAGAAAATAGCATCGATAAGAAGAGCGTGATACCTAACCTACTAATACGAATAGAAGACAAAGGAACTCCGACTCCAGACGAATCGAGCATCGGTTCAGGATTCTGATCGTGACGTCATATCAGCTGTCTCGTGTAACACTGACCTTGCTGAGATCAGCAGTAGTGCTTCAGCCATAAGCTGGGATTTTGTATCACGGCACGGTAGAGATCGATTTCATTGACATTCTTTATCCCTAAGCCCTAAACGGAAAAGCCTACAGTTGCTAGCTACAGTGTTTTAGTATTTTTACTTTTTATATGTTATTTACCATTAAATAGATTTTTGTAAATGTTCATTTGATTAAATGATAATCGGGTTTTACATTGTTTTTTCTTTTCATAGATAACACGAGTTCTACACCACGCGAACAGAATTCAGCCCGAAAAACAGGGGTAAAAAGTTCATTTACCTGATTTACACTGATATGAGCACCAAGTGGATTACCATCCATCATGCGATCCTACTCTATGTCCATTTTCACTCTTTTAACTTATTTTCTGGAGTACTTAAATAAAACTCTTTGTGTCCGGAACATGAAACTTAGCCTTGAAGTGCCAAATACCGATGCTTAACCGTACATAAAGTAAATTCACAAAAACATTAACGACTGCAAAAATACACATGTAAGTCGGTATCAGACACGGAGAGGCTGAGTCAATGGAAGCCGTAATGAAGTAAGGTTAAACAGTAGCAAGAGATTACCGGTTGATATACATGACTCCATGTATACCAAGTGTGGATAGAATAGACGCCTAATACTGACCTATAATACTGACCCTGAAAAGTATGAATCCTGCAAACCGACTTAGAAATAACGATGGGATAATTAAAATATGGCATTGTGTGAATAGGTATCGAGGGTGGATGTAGTGTGGTGGATGGGGTACCTTTGATCCGGCTGGCCCCGTGTGCAAACGCCGGCTTCCGTGGCGGGTGGTGGCGGGTGGTTGCGTGGGGGTGTCGGAAGCGCCTAGGAGGGCTCCTGGCCGCTAGGGGCCGGCGTTGCTGCGCTGGGCGAGCGATGGGCGCGCGTGTGGCTCAGAGTCGGTTTGCCGGCGGAGTGGCCGCATCGCTGACAGCCGGTAGGGTGCGCGCGCCGCAGCAACGCCGCGCCTGCGCCCTGCCGCGCCGCAAACTATCCTGAATACGACATGCTATACCACAGCTAGTCTACATCAGTGCATTTGCTTACAGTACAAAGGTGAGCATTACTTATTTATTAAAAGCCGTTGTTTCTACAGTTACTTGTTTTCAGTTGTTTCTTCTGTATGAATGAACTTTAGATTGTAAGGGTCCCATTGAGGATGACTTTAATGGCATTCGTTGAATATTTTATGAGCTCCAATTACCATTGCTAGGAAATGTTACAACTTACTACTATTACTCAGTTAAAATAATTAGAAACGTAAGCTGTTTGGTATAGCAGTGGAGAGGGAGGGGAGTCTAGGGGATCAAATACCCCATCATCTTATTTGGTATTTTTGAAATCATTTCAATAGATCAACAGATTAAACCAGCTTTAGGCATAACTATAATGTAAAACAAGACAGATGGAGGCCGCGAGGTTTTCGGACGTTGGCAATCAAATAAATATTTACTATAGGTACTATGACTTACATATTCTTATTAGCCTTTACTGGGACAGTAGTATTGCTGGGCAAAGGCTTGCTTCTCTTTCTATAATTTAATACACTTCTTTATTTTGTACCACTACATAATTTAAACTATGTTTTTGTATCGTATAAGAACATTAAGTGAAACATACGAACAACGAGGCAAAGAACTTTATTCTTCACTTGAATCAGTCTAAAAATCTATTTAATCCTAAAATCAACGATAAAAATTACAAAGCTCGTTAGTTATGAATTAAAGTTTGCGTGAGTCACTTTGTGGTTCGTGCGGTACGCATTGCTGTATCAGCTGTTAGCGAGTTTATCGCTATATGTAGGGGTATTGATTTGACGCCACTTTCTCCCCTCGCTCGCCAGAATGCGGAACTACACGGGATTCTGTGGCAGGAATGGCTAGCAGTCTAAGCACGCTTGCGTTAGATTTAGACACATGTATTTTAGAAAAAAAAAATATCTTGGGTAATAGCAAAGGTTCAGCGATAAGAAGAATTTTCCGTTTGTGTTTAAGTTATGTTTTGCGGCTGCGGGAATAAACTGTGTCAATGAAATAAGTGTAATCCTATGGTAATGTAATATTTGGTTATGATCAACATACAACTTTAATATGAAAAATTACGGTTTTTAAAAATTTTAGTCATTTAATTATTAGTTATATTATAAGTATGTTAAGAAAGTTAAAATTTTAGTCATTTAATTATTAGTTATATTAAGAGAATAAAATGTTGTAGTAATAAGGGTAAATAAAATACCTACATGCTGAAAAAAATCACAGAAAGAAAGCCAGGTTATATAAAAAAAATGGTACATGGTTAATCTACGTAATTCAAGATTAGTTCGTGATAAAGTCACTTTGGTCGCACATCAAGCCTTCAACGCTCGACTGAGTTGGCAACAAGGCGCGAGGCTGCCGACTTTTTGTAGTTCTGGCGCAATTCCAAAATGGGCGTCCTTACACCCTCCCTGTTACTAAGCACAACGTAATGAATGCTTTACGGATGAAGTGCTAAGTTTTAAAATATACCTACCTGACTATTTTTCTTTGAATAATTAAATTATTTGATGTTACTCCAAGGTCTATCATGAGCGTAATTGCTTATCCAGGCTATTCGCCAAATAGGTACTTTTTTGGCAGAACCTTATTTATCCACATTCTTAAAGACTGAATTATATAAATAAATAAGGTATAAATAATTATGAAAAATCCACACGGCATCATCTACGAGTAGCTTCAAAACAAGCAAAGCTTGTTTTATGGATGGGTACTAGTTTAGTTAACTGGTAAAGGTACTTACGTAGTTAATTATAATGCATAGATAGATATATTTTTTAAATTATACATAGTACACCTAGAACGCCCTGAACAAAAATCTGCAGATCGTACAACCGTTTGGCAGGCAGGAGTCGAACCCGCAACCTCCGGCATCGCAGGCGGACCTTCGTCTACTGCGCCACTGAGGTCATTACGTCAATAATAAATAAATCTTTAAAAAATAACTGGATTTTATTAAATTCGTAGGTTTAACACGAAACCTAACCTCACTCGATCATATAAAATAGATACAGGTAAGTTACAAAAGAAGAAAAATTTCACATGTTTGTTGGTCAACAACATTTTTTACAATATTTTAATTATTTCGATTTTAAGATATTCTTGCAGCTTCATCCAACTCTTTAAATTAAACATCATCAGTATCCTTATTAGTTCTTGGTTAATTTGAGTTTTTTTTAGATACAGAAACAGGTGAATTAGACTAAAAATATTTTTATTAAAAAAAAAACAATACTTACCTACATAAAATAATTCATGGCCCGAACCTAAGTCTAACTGTCTAACAGTTAACACAAAGGTATACTAATTAAATTACATAAGTAAGATAATTAATCAAATTAATAAAAAAAAAAACAATGTCAACAGGTACCTAACCTACAGGCACTTAAAGTGGGCAAGTAAGTACTTACCTAAGTGCAAAAAAATCTGACCAAACTTACCATGCTTTGTTAGAGATCCGACATCGTGCATAAGAAGTTCACATCGACACAAATGATTCTCAATTAACTCTGTATGAGCAAAATTACATTCTACGTACACCGACATAGTAAATAATAATTTATTAAAAACTTAAATATCAAATTATTGGGAAGTGTTTAATTATAACGACCTTCCCCCGCGACGTGCAAGGGAGAACTGGTGAATAAAAACTAAAAAGCCGGTCGGTATGCGCTTGAGCAGATGTCAATGATGTCGAGGGGCAGTTGTCAGTCAGCTGCAATGCAAGCAAAAGACAAACTTTTTTCATCTTATGGGTTCGCTTATATGCGTGAAATTATTAGAACGGGGCGGGGGGTGTTAGTTGGTTTGTGTGTGTAGTCTAAGAAGGCATTCTGGTTAGGAGGCCAACCATTAGGTACTCCTGAAAATAATGTAGTGAATAGGTTACCTGGTAAGGGTAGGTACCTATTCACTACATGTGTATAATTATTTCGACCTTATAAGGACTTAGGGAGGTACCTAAGTCCTTATACCTAGGTAGAAATTATTTAGAGAATAATAGTAACGAGAAAAAAATATTGTAGTTAGAAAAAGTAATCAAAATGAAAAACATAATAAAATAATTGTTTGGTACGGGTAAGAACTTTATGGAGATTCTAGTTTCTGCCCGCGGCTTCGCACGAGTTGTTTCTATGGAAACGTTTAAGTTCTATCCCATGGGAACTGATTTATGGGATAAAAAGTAGTCTATGTTTTCGTCTTCCGTCTATGTTCCCAGGCCCAGAACTACTTGAATGCAAAATTTCAGCCCAATCCGTTCAGTAGTTTTGGCGTGAACACAAACATCCATAAATACAAACTTTCGCGTTTTTAATATTAATAGGAAGTAGGATAGTATGATAAGATAACATTACAATATTCTGCACATCGATATCTAGCGGAAAGACATGTGATGTCGTCGGTAGTACATCTGCAGTGCCTCGTTGTCATCCTCGTCGTCGACGCCGCCGAACCTGGGCAGTGAATGCGTTAATGGATATAGTTCTGTGGAAAAAGACATACCTACCTACCTAACTAGCATTGTACTTTACGCCTACTA
The DNA here is from genome assembly GCA_947044415.1 of Eupithecia dodoneata. Taxonomy (NCBI): domain Eukaryota; kingdom Metazoa; phylum Arthropoda; class Insecta; order Lepidoptera; family Geometridae; genus Eupithecia; species Eupithecia dodoneata. Next base: position 9,697,552 of record OX345665.1, read on the forward strand.
CCTACGTGCTTTATCAGAAATTGCTGACTGAGATCATGACATTCTAGAACGCCTACAGAGTCGAAGAATTCATCTAGGCAACTTTAAAAATGCGAGTCAGCAAAAGGGCATGCATGCAATCACAGAACAGATTCTCTGTTCTGTGCATGCAATACTGCTAAATAAACATTAAAAAGGTATAGTTGTAGTTGCTATGTGTTATTTTAGAGGTCTCTCATCTAAAATAGGATGGCTGCGTACGCCGCCGCTTACTAATCTTGCGCAGCTCTCGTCATCGTCATTATCATCAGCCTATGTTAGTCCACTGCTGAACATAGGCCACCCCTAATGAGCGCGAAAGCGCCCGTCTTCAGCTTGACGCACCCGACGCATTGCGCATCTCTGGTGGGTGTTAAATAAATTATTCTGAACAATCCTGAATCCATACAGCATCACCTAGACTAGACCTGTAATTTAAATATTCTTTCATGACATAGAAACATGTATCGATTAACTTTCACCAGTTTCTAAGTATAATTTTAAAATTTGATTTCATCAGGCAGGTCACCTATTATTGCTTTGTTTCTTAATGCTTGATGCATTCTTATTCGCAAGTTCTACTCTGCATTTTGGGACATCAAGCCTGTCTTTATGTCTCGTCCCATCTGCGCGCGGAAATAATGAGGATATTTTTTCACAAAGTTTCTTAAGTAGATATCTACATGCAGGGCAATGGAAGTACCTATATTATATTTCTTAAATAAGGTCTTGCGCAGCTATCCGTTTTCCATGGTATGGGTAGGTACCTACAAATTGAAAAAAAATTGGTAAATAATTGAAAACTATTTAAACACCTGCCTTAGGCTATCGTCATTATCATCATCATCAGCCTATAGTAGTCCACTGCTGGACATAGGCCTCCCCTAATGAGCGTCATAGCGCCCTGTCTTCAGCTTGCCGCATCCAGCATCTGCCTGCAGTCCTTCGCAGGTCGGCTGTAACAGTAGCCTTACTTAGGCTATAACAACATCTTAATCTCAATAATTCTGGACAATTCACACAGTATTTTCTAGCCCCAAGCTAAGCAGAGGTTGTGTTATGGGTACTACATAATTAACTGATATATATCTGTTAATTATGTAGTACCCATAACATATGTATGTAGGTATTACATAAAATACGTAGGTAGATAAATATTTTTCGAAAACGACCAGAACACTCGGATAACATAAATACAAACACAAATATAAAACGTACCGATCCTATCCATCCAAAGGTTGCCTGGAAGAGATCGCTTTTAGCGATAAGGCCGCCGATTGTGCCACTAGTTATAGTTAGTATTAAGATCCTTTTTTTTTTATATTATTTTTTTTGTATTGATGGTGCAATAAAGTTGTATTGTATTGTATTGTAAATATCTGCAAATCGTATAAACATTTATTCCGAGACGGGAATCGAACCCGCAACTTCCTTTGTTGCAGGCGGACCTTAGCCCACCGCGCCGCTACCTCTGTTGCGCATGGCGTAACAACCGTCTTGTCTTCGTGTATTATAAATTTTTACTTAACAATAAGGGGTCTGACGTCCATACCAAGTAGAGTACCTACCTACCGATCACCGAAGAACATGAACGGTTGCGGTCAGAATTAGGATGTGTGACAGAATTGCATTTGCTTTATCGATAAAAAAAAAACAATTAATATTACCTACCAATTACTTTCCAGCCTTGAAATCTATTGGTGGTAGAAATAGTTGTTTCGGTGCTAGCAACACTATACCATATGATAATTCTACCAAAACAAGTGGCCATCTTGCTTGCGTTAGTCGAAAAATCAAGCAAGTCCGAAAATTCGTTTCGACCGCGTCTACACTAAAGTTTTAGAAGTTTTGGAAGGTGAGTAGGTACTACTACTATAGTTACTCTAATTACTGTATCAAAATAGATACTGTGCGTGATTTTAATTCACAAAGCAATTGGTTTTACTGTGTAAGCTCATTCAACGCTTTTATAATTTGTTTGGTTGGTATGGTAGGTTAGGTAGTTCGACTCGACTGACAATCACATCAAATAGTCATGTCCATATACTTTTACCGATTCGATTATTTATGACAATCGATTATGTTTATGAAGAAGATGTAATCGATTTTAGTATTTTCGCTCAATATTATTTGTGTACTATGCCTATTATAATTATATATAATAGGCATATATAAATAAAACTTAAAAATATTGTAAAATTTCAAAATATTAATTTATAAGCTCTGGTTTTAAGATACCTACCTAGGTATTTTTTTACTTCTTACAGTAAATTAGCAGTGTGCATTAGGGCCCTACCGTAACGCCAATGTTCATTTTTCACTTTGATGAAAGCGGCAGAATCCGCGGCCTTACCCATAATTGCCCGTTTAGGTAGGTAATGTAGGTATCTATTGTACCTATTACTTAATAAACATACATCACTAATCTGAGGGTATCTCATCTACATACCTACAGTAGAACGTCGCCTTTATTAGGATATAGTAGGTTAGGTAAGCTACATATGTGTCCTGCTGAGTTCTGCTTTAATACAAAACAATCAACTTCCTAGGTTCCTATATAGAAACACAAATATACCTACATAGGCACCTACTAAGGTTTCCTACCTAGAGGTACCGTACCTACTGGCTACAGGGGCTACTACCTGGCTAGGTACCTATTTAGTACAATACTTAGCCGCTGTGACAATACTTAGCCTACTTAAGTTGGTACCTACATATTTACCACCTACTTTGTTTATTGAATGAGGCATCCTGTTTTGATAGAATCACTAGGTAACAAAGTGGCAACATGTGGGAGCCCATACTAGATACGACAGCTATAATACTCGAGCCATTGTACAATGTTTGTAAATAATTACCGGACAAAAATACATACCTAATTTAAGTTGGCATCGACTTGGAAAATTAATTTTCAGCAATAATGCATTATAGGAAAGAACTTCAACTTCTGTGTAATAAAATGCATCACAACAAGAAAGTCATATTTCGGTTATAAAATATAAAAATTGTTTATTGAGTTTGGCAAGTATGGCGTGCCTCTAGCAAAATACGGCGGCGGGGCGCGGCGGCGGTTCGGGCAATGAATAGGCTTCCTTCTCCTTCTTCATTTCCGGACCTTGCGGTCGCCGCCGCCGCCCGTGGTGGTAGTGGTATAAGAATACACTCCAATAACCACAGAAATCTAAATTAAATTCGTTTGTTGATCCACACAATTACATCCATTATTATGATTAGTATTAGGTACTTAGTTTAAAATTATATCACGGTCAAAGTACATTTTTCACATTAATACTTACAATATACATAATAAATTTGTTTAGCATAAGGGTTCATTAGACTTGACATCCAGTGCCTTTGCAGGCTACTGCAGTCTGTCCACCAGAACCCTAAGCAAGCTTTTGGTGCTGCCCAGCATCCTGTTTCGGACGGATGTTATTTTGTGACGAATTACAGCGTAGAAGTTCCTTAGCGTGTGCATCAGCAAACATGCCTGACGTACACACAGATACAGTGCCTAGGCAAATATCAAATAGTGCCTTATTATTTAGATTTCGGTAAGCGTAGTGTAGTACGAGTACGACCTGCGAAAGCCTGCAGGGATATGCTGTATGCGTCAAGCTGAAGACAGGGCGCTATGGCGCTCGTTGGGGGAGGCATATGACTAACATAGGCTGATGATGATGATTTAGATTTCTGTGCCTACAACCTTCGTCCCTTATCCTTATCCTTCCGAGCCTCCAACTCAGACTGTGGATGTCGTGAGAGAGGCCAAGCTCCTTTATGGATCTCGTAAGAAGAGTCTAATGACATCCATATGGGACCCTGCCAGATTCCAAATATTTTCAACAATAACTGATGCAGTTTAATATTTAAAAAAAATATTTAATTTAAATTTTGTTCTTACACAGTTCACACAATGACATCCAGGCAGGTGTTCAGTCCAAACGAGATAAATTGTCTCAAAGAGCTTTTGGTGAAATATAAACTGAACAAATCGTCCAGCTTGACTTTTGCTAGCCAGAGTGTGAAGAAACTGGCATGGCGACGGCTCACCGAGGATTTCAATTCAATCGGAATAAATACAAAGGTTTGATTCCGACAGTATACTTCATTACCGAAAAAGGCAAAAAAATGATTAGCATGTTATAATTTGATAATTCATCATCAATATTACAATTATCCTACTAATATTATAAACGTCAAAGTTTGTAAGTATGGATGGATGGATGTTTGTTACTCTTTCACGTAAAAACTACCGAATGGATTTTAATGAAACTTTACAATAATATAGCTTACATATCAGAATAACACATAGGCTACAATTCATAAAGATAATATATTATATTATCCAAAATATCTATGCGGGTGAAACCGCAGGGCGCAGCTAGTTTTCCATAACTCGACACTGGCAGAAAAGTGTCCAACCAGACACATTTGCCATTAACAAAGAATCATCATCATCAAAAGTCTGATTTATAGACGAAGTAACATTACCTGATCTAATAACACAGATTACGCAATGTTACAGTTATAATTATGATATCATACTAATAAATAAAATTTATGTGTATATCTATTGTAAACTTTAATAACAACATTAGGTCATTAATGAAAAGGTCAGTAGGTAATTGCTGACCGCGATGATGATGGCTGAAGGCGTAGTGTAGCACAGGGTTCAGGCTATCACAGCGCGGTCACCATTGCAGCCCTTGATGGGCTAGCTGAAATGAAGGCCGAGACCGAAGATCTCGGTCTTTATAGCGCGGACAGCAAGGGCTCAATCTTGACCAAGCTGACTGAGACCATAGCAAGCTTAGCTTGAGGCCATCATAGCGTGGCCAGCAGGGCAGTCTTTGCAGTTCAAGGCTTGTATAGTGATTTACTCCAACAATACAAGTAATTTAATAAAAAGTAGCAGGTATATTATCAAAAGCCTAAATGAAAAACTGGCTCAAGATATTTCTTCATGTGGAATGCCTTCAAAGTCAATGAATTCTTACCAGCTCTTGATTAAGATATTTTTTTATTTAATTCTATTAAATTCTTGCTCCTCAGCCTTTTTTACACCTAAGGGCGCACCATCCCTTTTTTTCGTGATGGCTTAAATAAAATAAAATGTTTTTATTTTAGACACAGATCCATAATCATGGTTAGTACATACTGATACTAACCATGTTAGTAGGCACAGCAGGTTATAATGACATATTATATGACACTGATTCGAATGCTATTTCAGCATTGTTCGAATACAGTGTCTCAACATTGGACTGTCCCGTTTATCGGACAATGAGCTTAGGATGGTGTTGGAGCTCTCGCGCCACCTGCGCATCAGTGAGGCTGTATTCTTCCGCATGCAAGCGTGGAAGCCGTCGTCGGTACTCGCCTCGACGAACATGCCGGAGGCGCTGGAGAACCGCGGTAGCCTCAGCAGCATCCTAAACGCATTGTTATATTGGACGCGAAGGGCGCTCCCTGCTTTTTGAGTATATGTTAAAAGGTAGTTCTAGTAGCGTAGCCACTTCACACAACCGATATTATTCCGGATCAAGTAATTGTATAATAGTTGTTTACGTTTAGCGAAGGTTACGAAGGATATATTGTTATGGCGCTGTAAAAACGTATCCACTGTGTGAATGCGGCCTAATGATTCAGTATCTGTTTTTGTAGAGAACTGAGGCACAGCTTAAGAAATGCTACGACAATTTAAAAACTCGGCAAAAAATAAGCTATATGACTAAAGCGAAGTGTCGATGTCGTCGCCGCTTAAGGACCGTTCAGGAAGCATGTAGCCCGAATGAACCACAGCGGGGTGCATACACCGACCCACTCAGGACCGATCCTGGTTACATTTTAACACATGAGGATGTTAGTAGTATCATTGACAGTGCCAGCATTATTGCTTCTCCAGGTAAAGTGTCACGCAATTCTCACTAAACATCTCTAAACAAACATATTTACATATTTAGACTCTTCATTATTAAAAAATGGAATCGGTTTAAAGATTCTTTATTTGTTCAAAGATACATACATACATTTTAGATCGCTTAAAAGAGAAAAACAAAATTGTAATTCTTCAATCGACGACCGATCTGGCGCGGCGGACGAAGGTCTATATCATAAAATCTTACTAAATAAAAATAAATCATTAAACACTAATGCTAGTGAAATTAAATATAATTAATGTTTTCAGATACCGTAAAAGAGGAAAATGTGGTAAATTTCATAGAAGAGATCCCACCCCACCCTGAAACACCAACACCACCCCAACGTGTCAGCCCACTGCGTCAGACTACCTCCGGGTCCCCATTACAAGGTACGTTTAAAAAAACCGGCCGAGCGCGAGTCAGACTCGCGCACGAAGGGTTCCGTACCATTATCTATAAAAACGGCAAATAAATCATGTCTGTTGTATGGGATTTATTCGTCTGAAATATTTGTTTCATTGTAATTTCATTATTTATTTTTAAAGTGAATATTATAACTGAATGTTCTGTGAATATAGTGTCTACCCTGTTGCCGTTATCAATATCGAGCAAAAACAAGCATATTAATCACGTTTGTTGTTGGGGAGCCCCCATAAATAATTATTTTATTCTGTTTTTTAGTATTTGTTGATATAGCGGCAGCGGCAACAGAAGTACATCATCTATGACAATTTTAACTGTCTAAATATCACCGTTCATGAGATACAGCCTGGTGACATACGGACGGACCGTGGACTCGTAGGATTAGGGTCCCGTTTTACCCTTTGGGTACGGATCCCTAACAAGTCATAAAAAAAAGAATATGAAAATGGATTTATAGCTTTGTTGTTAATTTCAGGATCAATAAATGTGTGTTCTAAAGTGATCGATGAAGAGCTTCGTTTAAAGCAGATAGCTCAGGAAAAGAAAGAAAGGAGAGAAGAGGAACTCCATAATATTATAATGAAAGAAAAAGAGTTGGTGGTTATGGCAGCGGAAGAAACGTATTTTAAAGTAAAGGTTGAAAGAGATGCTGCTGAAGAATTACTCCGTTGTCGTAGGGCGGAACGAAAATTAGCTGAATATGAATTAAAAAGTAAAAGTAAAAATGATGAAATTTAATACGTGTCTAATTTCACTTCTGGTTATCTTATTACATAATTTACCTAATTAGATGAACAATAAGTAGGTTCCAAGCCGTCGGGGATAACATTTTAGTGAGACCTTGAGATCGTCTTCTAAAACTGCAAAAGAATCATCCGAATATGTCCATAAATGACGGAGAAATCGACGGGCATACATTAGTTACCAGCGCACATTACATACAATATATGTATAAGGTGTCCACTAAAGAACATGCCTCGCCGGCCGCCGCCGCCGCCGACCCGGCACGCCGAAACAACACATCACTATCTAATCAAACAAATACTTATTGTGTAAAACAGCACAGGTAACAATAATTATTAGGTATTAACATGTAGGTATTTGGTTGAATTTTTAATTTAACGAGGAAAGTATTTTACCAAGGCTTCACTGAAAATCAGCGCTGGGTGGACACATTAGTGTGCATCCAGCACAATGCTGAGTGAAGGCCATATTTGCCATGAACTCTGCTACGCACAATAATTTGTAAGATATATAGTATTAATTTGCGTAGTTTTAAGTTTGTTGTGTATGCTAGTTTTTAAGGTAAATAAAAATATTATCTATCTTATCTTATCTAAGGCACGGAGGCTTAATAGGGTTTTCAACATTTACGTATGGAATCCTAAGAAATATTTCTCGAGATGAGCGGTAGCCTACCTACCTAATTATTTGGTATTGTTTGACTTGCCCTAGTCAGTGTTTGACTTAACTCCAACTTACTTTCCCTCAGAAGGTACCTAAGGTTAATCTCAAATTTTAAAACCATTTGACTAAGAATGAGCTTTTGTAGCTTTTGTTCAATGAAATTCTTTCAATGCAATTTTAATCTTCGGGCCCAGCATTCCGCGTCGTCGTTTGCTCACAAAGGGCGCCCAAGTTTCGCTCACAAAAGCGCTTTTGAATAGTAATTCATAGCTATATACGACCAGCTTAGCTGCCATGAAATTAAATAACAATTTATTGATTTTATTACGTTAGTTCTTATTGTGATCAAAATGATAATAGGTGTATTAAGAGTCTCGTTTTACAAACGTTTCACGCATTTGCTGTCCACTCTGCGCAGCTTTGCACGTTCGTGTCATCATCGGCTCGTTGTTGCTATGTATGTGTTAGATTATAAGGCTACCCCATGTGCGTCTTGATGAGCACTCTAGGTATATTGTGTTACACACAGTAATATATAGGTACCTACCTAATCTACCTAGGATCTGTGGTGTTACGCATTTGATTCACTACCCAACACTCTACCCAACCACGACGCGCGGCGCGCGGTGCGACTCGAATGGGTAGGTACGCCGCGCCTCATTTATATTTCCAAGTTAAACGATCTATAAAAGCATAGATACCTACCATCCAGACATCTAACTTAGAAAAGTAAATTTTTGGAATTTAGGTACTCTAGATTATGATCTAGCTGCTAGATCATAATAAATTTTGCTGTTTAGTTCCGCTAGATTCTAGCAGAACTAAACAGCAAAATTTATTATAATGTATAGTATACCTACGTACGTAATGCTTACAGAAGATATACCTACATGGTTAGGATTAGGAAACATGGACGGACAAGTCAAAACGAAGGACGAGCCACTAAAATATTGGTCCGCAAACATAGATTAATTATACCCGCAAGTATTGGACGCTATCGTTATTGATCGTGTTTTGGCAAGCGACCATACCTATCTTTAAAAGCTAGAAGCTTTTCGTTCCAAACACAATGGAAAGCGAGCTAATTGCTTCCCTTGGCCATAGATAGTGTTATGCATGCCTGACTCCATGTAGTTAGGTTCGCATTGAAACGTCGCATCAGGCCAAGGACGTTGCAATCCGCATTCTACATGAGCTTCACTGGCTACTGCTAGTAAAGTCACACATACCTACTTAATAAAGTTGGCTGGGTTGAATAAGTGGGTACCTACCTTCACCTGCATAGGTTCCCATTCGTAATCTAGGTTAGGTAAGTTACATTATTAAATAGGTACCTTATTATGTTATAGGAATATCAAACATGTGTGGGTACTAAGACGTCATTATGCTAGGGCTGTAGCTGTAGGTAATTATGTGGTAATTATCACGCTTGCTTGGGTCAAGGATTGTTGATCGGTGTCAGATCATCAATATAGTAAAATTATAGTAAAATAAAATAAAATAGCATTTAATGTTTAATGGCAATGTTTTCTCAGCACATCAAAGGTAAGTAGGTATTTAAGTTTAATACCTACATAATAATTTAGTTACCCATAGTTTTAATTTTAATACTTTACAAAACCTAGTAGGTACCAACTGAAAATAATATGTATTGACGTCTTCCTAGTATGCAGAAATCCATTAATTATAATTTTAATGACTTAATTAATACTAATAATACTTACCTAGTTAATAAGAGATGGTAAAAATAGTTTTTTTTTCGTAAAGTGTTATTGACAGTAAGTTATTGTTATTTATTTGGTATACATAATTCAGTAATTTTCCAGGTGGTCTCGGCATTTTTTGCGAAATTTAAACTGGTCACACTGATGAATTGGTGGTTCCTTTCCGTCCGGCAGCCTTATTGTCTAACTCTCACTGAACATCATTTTCGACATTTCAAGCCCAGTCTGGTCTTCGACTGTCACTTTGGTATTGTGTAAGTAGCTGACACAAGTAATACCATTACCAGCGAGATTGAAGCCCAGTGAATGAATGGAACTTTGTGTTTTGACAGATTTTGGTATTGTGTAACGCCGAAATGAATATCAGTAGCCATCTCATTACCATGTGAAACGTCAAATGAAGCAGGGAGCTCATTCGCGCCTTGTTTGAAAATATTTTGATCAAATCTCTATCCAAATAAGAAGATTGTGGTTAACATTGTGTTTGAAGGATAGGTACCTAATAAATAAGGACCTAATAGACCTAATAAAGGAAGAAAGTAAGTAATAATTATTATCTGAACATCCAAACATGAGTAGATGAATTCGTCATTTCGTCACAGAAAATACAATGCATTCTCTCCAATGATTTTAGTGCATAATACTGATTCTCTCAATAAAATTTCTCCTTCCCAACTTCACAACAGTCATGCCTCATGATATTTCACCTAATATTACAAGTCTTATATATTGAGAGCACAATATTATACTATACTCCGATTCAAAAACCTGGATATTTTTTGTATACAAAAGGATTACAAATCCCAAGGAATATTGGTGAAAAATATTTAACGACATTGGTATCATCCAAGCCACAGATAATATAATACAAAGCTAAGCATAGAAGCTCGAAACCATTTTTGTTTTTGAAAGCAAGATAACCTTGCTGTTACCTCGTTGTTTTCTGTTATTGTTAACTTTTCATTCAAAAATGTCTATGTTGACATAAAATATCTTGGATTCTAAATCGGAGTATAGTCCTGTTACACATAATTATTTGATTTCAGGCGTTATGGCGCAAGCTATTTTTATGGCAGCTGCGGAAGAAAAATGACTGAAAAAGCATCAGCAGCGTTTAGACCGCAGAGCCTTGCGGGCTGGCCAGTAAGAACAAACTATTGGAATACTTACAAATGTGAAGTACTTGTACAGCCTTGTGAACAACACAAGCAACTCCATTGCGTCGATAAGGAGGAGATGACATGCCATCGTGCATCATGCATCAACCCCGGACACGAAATCATCCCTCTTTGAAGGTGTACAGCTTTCTACTTCATAGACAGCGAGCACTTATCCCTTTGGGTAAGTGCTCGCTGTTCATAGATGATTATAGTATGCAAGATATTCAATATTGTGCATAGCTTTAAATAAATACTGACATGTATCTAAAATCACATTATATGTAGATAAGCAATTCAAATGTATTAGACACATAAGTGATATATGTATATGAATGTACTAATGGTTTCTTTTTCATTTCTTTCGACAAAAAGTTGAAGTGAATAGTCAAATAATCTTATTTGAGAATAATTTATAGTAGGTATAACATTTTACTTGTCTAAGTGCTTATTTTGTAAGCCTAAAGAAATATTCAACAAATTGTGGAGGAGTCGAACATAAATAAATACAACAATTTTAAAAACAATCCATATTTATAATTTTACTACTAATGTACAGAGGTAGGTAAATAAATAAATTTGTATTTCTAAATAGACTTATCAATGGTCTTAAACATTTTGAGTGAAATGTGGTAAGAATCAAACTCAGGTTCTTATGGGTTACTGCTTTGAGAGTCCTGCCAGGCCTCTCAAGAGTTTGTTTGTTCAGTAGCCGATAGGCCGCGATGGTTTTCTTGAGATTGAACATGATTGTGGATTTCCGGGGGAAGAGGTCGCCAGGAGGGTTTTGCGTCTGGCGGTCTTGCTTGTAGGTGAGTGAGAGCGTTGAGGTGAGCATGGCGGGAATTGTCAGCTTTACCACGAACTCATTTATCGAGGGTGTTTTCAGGTCACGTGTGATGACCGTGTTTCGTACGTATCGACTCGCGCCAGTACAGACTCTGGGAGCGATGTTATGTTTGGCATGAATCCTCCTCTGCTTGGTTCTGGAACACAGGGCATACCACGCCGCCAGCGCGGCGCTGCATTTTTAAGGATGTAGGTTTTGTAAGCCCCGATCTTCAAATACACTTTGAGACGAAAGTTTTTTCGCACAGACACCAACCAAATTTACAAATACAAACAAAACAAACCTCAAACTTTTGACAACTGCTATAGTATAGTGAGTGACATCAGAGAGTTTGACAGTAAAGAAAACTTACGTTTCGTTACTACTTTTTTAGTATACTTACTGACAAAATACGTGATTGTATTGCAAAAAATAACAAAAATAATGCACAGGCTTTGTTTTTACAGCATAATAAATATAATTACCATTTTTGCAACTATAAAAACCGCTAAATCGCCAGTAGTACCAGTGGATCTACTGGTTGTCCTAGATGCATTAACGGAACGCAAGAAAGATCGAAAACTTGAGAATTGGATTCACCTGAATCATTCATTCCCAAGCTCATGTCCAGTTGAAATCCTTAGACAATACCGAAATCATTATGACAGGTTTGACAACTGGTAATGGGCTTCAAGTTCACTGGTAATGGTCTTGAAGTTAGACAATAGGGCTGCGGGTTGGGGGTTCGTTTAGTTCAGGACAGTCAGTCAGTGTCAGTCAGTCAGTGAGTGAGTTCGATTGATTGATTTATCTTGATAACTTGCACAGCACTGCACAACACAACACCTAATTTTTGAAATTTGGTATCTCACCGGTCGATATAAAGCAGAATCTTTTTGATTGTAAGATTTCTGAGCAACAGAAAGTTATTATATTCTCTTTGCAGCGGAAAACAATACAATACCTTCAACTATAAGTGGTAAATAAATAACTTTGTACCTATCTTCTTCCAAATACATCGAAAATGTTTACCTCATCCATGCCTTGTGGTACTTATAGTGGTATTTATTTTGCAGAAAAGCTAAAAACCCTGAGCATGTCGAGATTCCGCTTTGGGCGACAGCACGACGGCTACCGCCTGGTTTCGAATGACGACAGTGGATTCTCCGACGCACAGTTCGAAGAACCTCCCGTAAAGATACCATGGAAAGCTATCACGCTGGCTGCATTCTTATTCGTTGTCGGAACTATTTTACTGATAGTTGGTAGCCTTATAGTGACCGGACATATAGATACTAAGTACTCTGACCGTTTGTGGCCTATGATAGTATTAGGTGGCATCATGTTTCTTCCTGGAGCATATCATATTAGGATAGCTTATTATGCCTACAAAGAGTGTCCAGGCTTTAGTTTTAATGATATACCAGAATTAGATTAAATTTATTTGTTGTGATAAGTCATGGCTTGGCCCTTAGTTTTGTAATGTACTGTGGTTGAGCCGCAGCAGAAAGTGTTTAAGGCTCAGTGCAAACAGGCCACCGGTTTCACAAGTTACAGCCATTTGTAACAGTGGTAGAAGTGCACAACAGCCACCAGTGTTCAGCAGCTACTACATTTTATTATCCACTTCAGTCTTGCTTGCTAGACGCCTGGATGGAGCAGTGCATCAGTGGCAGGTTGTCATGTTGCAGTGTTGTCATGTCAGTCTTGTGTGGCTTGTAGTGAGCACAAGTGGCCACCACTAGTCGGTGGCCTGTTTGCGCTGAGCCTCACACACCGATCTTGTATTTTGAGGCCATTAGATCTGAATTATAAATTTGTTTTCTATGTACTCGCAATAATAATAAAATTTTAGGAATGTTATAGAAATCCTTTATGGCAAGTTCTAGATGTAGGTCCTACTTGTAAGATAAACTATCATTCTTTGACTATTTAGCTATTATTAATTCATTGTTTATTTATAGATGTTGACTATTTGTTGCTTTAGAAGAAATTTAATTTAGGCATTAATCTTAATCTTCCAATATATCTATGAGATTATTCCACCATTGCTGATTAAATGTGTTCAATGACATTATAAACATGTTTTATTGTCTTTTGACGACGTTGTTGCGGGTTCGATTCCCGCCTCGGAACAATTGTGTGTATGATCTGCAAATATTTGTTCCGGATGTTCTGGTCGTTTTCTATGTATAATAAAAAAAAATCTATCTATGTAATGTATTGTATTTTGTATATCAGTTATCTAGTACCCATAACACAAGCAGCCGCATCCTCCTGCGTCGCAGGCGGACCTTCGCCCACCGCGAAGAAGAAGATTATAGTCTCTAACAGATTAAAAATCTATAAGATGAGATCTATAACAACAGCTAAGGTTCAAAGTGATAGCTAAGTAGCACTAATAAATAACTGCTATATAACAAAGTTGCATGAGGTGTGTTGTTGTTAACCCGATAACATAAGATAACCATGCTAATAATAATCTAGTTTTTCACACTAGAGTGAAACCTGTGTTGTTTTGCAAAGGAAAATAACAGTAATGTTAGGGGCTGATCTCTTGACTCAGGCATGCAGAAACATCCTAGGATTTAAGAAAAACGAATATTCATTAGGCATAGTTTAATGACATCAATTGATAATTTCAATAAATAGATTGATAAGTCACTTTACAACTTGTAGAGAGATTTAAAGTAAATCACATTGATTCACAATGATTAATTCATAAACATTTCAACCTATCTAAATTGCACTTTACCTATTCGCTCGCTTTCCTTTCTTAGTATGAGTGAAACTAGTCTGCGGTAATGGTATTGAGTGCCCCGTTTTCTTGAGATGCTCAAATAATTTGTTTTTAGAAGGAAAGTCTGTTTGACAGATTGCGCACCTAAGAGTAGGGGCTGTGCTAGAGTCTTCGGTTTCACTGGTTTTGGTTCTTACCGGTGGTTTTCTATCAACAGTCTTTTTTGGTTTGTGTTGAATGTTGGGTTTTATGTTTCTTTGCGCTTTGGGTAAAGTTAGTTTTTCTCTGGGTAAAGCTGCCTCGCCGTCTGTAGGCGTTGTGCTGGAGACTTCGTACAGGTTTTCTGTGGAAGTCTGTGATTGTGAGCCTTTCTTGAGATTCAGTTCTTTCTTGGCCTGTATCTGGCTCTTGAGCATATTGAATTTCTTAGCTTTCCTGCTGCGCGCGGGTCCTTCTATCTCGTTGAAGCTCATTTCGTCATGACTGTCGTTGCCTTCGCTCTCTGGCATTGGAATGAATGACTTCTTCTTGTTTTTTTTCTTTTTCTGACTCTTAGGCAAAGCCTGAAAAAGAAAAGAATACAATGTTACTTTGTTTAGATTCAGAGATGGTTAATGATTGCATCACGCATTTTTTCAGGAATTGTTAAGTTATGATCAAATGCTCAGCTAATAAGTCTTGTTCAGTGAAATGTATCTTTGTAGGTACTAGCTAGGTATCACTACCTACTTATTATAAAACTAAGTCCGCCGCTGGGTCTGGCTGTCTAAGCGTAGTAACCGTTCGACTTCTAATCAATGGACAAGGGTGATTCATGAAGAAGGTTTAGTTGGGTATATAATTAATCAGGGTTTTGTGTAAATTGACTTAAGACGACGATTGTTGAAGGTTGGGAAAAATCATGCCGACTGGCGGTTTCCTAGCGTGCGCTGCGTAAACCAATACTGTAACATGAAACCATCGGTCATGCATCACTCGGTGCCTTTGATGAAAGAAACTAAAGTTCGTGGGACGCGTGTCGAAACTGTCATGTAGAAAACATTTTGTGAATCTCTCCGTGAAAATAGCACCGTATGCACTATCTAGAATTTCTTTCATCTATGTAAGATTCTGCGACGACACTGGCACAGTAAAGCGATTGGTTAGCAGAATTTGGCGGTCTTCTACATAATGTGTCCGGTTATAGAAACTAGATGAATAATAGAAAAACGTACATGTTGACGTTCCGCCGCCTAAGATAGGATAAAATACCTACAAATAACTCTCGTCATATTTTTTCTGATTATATTATGTACCTTTATTGATATTTTATATGTTAAATTTCACATAAAAAATATTTGTTTGAGCATATTGTGCTAACAGTATTCATAAGACACAAGATATTGCCACACAAGCCATTGTTTTGAGTTCCAGAGTGCAGCCAATAGCATGTTTACTAACATACAATATTAAATCTTTTACAAACCTGTATCTTATCGGAATCGTCACTCTGCGTTTCCCGGAGATCATTATCCTCGATATCAGAAGTGGAGTTATCTCGTTCTTCCTCCGTAGTCCCGTTAACCTTCACCTCCTCAGGCGCTGAAGGTGCTATTGGTTCTACTTCTTCTATTTCTTCAGCTTCAGCTTCCTCATCACTTATATCCTCCTCTTCATCACCAGATATTGCTATATCATCATCCATCGTCATGTTAGCTACGTTCTCCTTATGTTTCTTACTGTTCTCGTGGTTTTCGAAGGATTTCACGTTTTTGAATAGTTTGCTGCAAGCTGAGCAGTAGAGGTTTCGCATTCGACTTTTTGAAGATTTCGCTGTGGCTTTTGAAGCTTCGCTTGCCTGGAATTAGCAAAGATTTCATTTTAAGTTGTTAAAGAAAAAAAATATAGGTACTACTTGTCAAAAATTGTGTTCCACTTGTTATACAGGTCAGCCTGTATAACAAGTGGAACACAATTTTCGAAACTTTTTAACTTTGATAATTATATAGGTATAAGAATGTGGAGACAAAAGGCTAATGCCAGCAGTAATAATAATAGTTTATTGGTAAAATAACGAGATATAAAAGTAAAGTAGAAAGATTTTAAATTGTAGATAACAATCGTGCCGTCGTGAACGACAACCGCAGTTAAACTGACGATACGATTGCAGGGTGATGCTGGATGCGTCAAGCTCAAGACAGAGCGCTTTGGCGCTCATTAGGGGAGACCTATATCCAGCAGCGGACTAACATAGGCTGATGATGACGTATAATAGTTGGTGGTGGTAATAACTAAAAAAAAACCCTTACCTCTTCTGTCTTAGAGCTCTCTTCATTACTGCTTTCCATGCCCCCCTCGCTAATAGTGTCATCATCTGACGACAACCCAAACTCTTCAGCCAGCAATGATTCGATCTCGCTCAGCTTTTTCTGATAATCCTCGCTTTGGAGGAACGTCGATTCTCCTTCCTTCTTTTTAGCTTCCTCTATTTCCTTCTGACGCTGCAGTATCCTTTCTCTGCGCACCTGTTCTGCCTGTAAGAAAACGATTGTTATGTAATTTGGTGTGTTTTAAAAGACTATAAACAGACTTCAAATTCCTAAATAATGAAATTGGTTTTTAAAAGAATTATTGAAATCGGTTGGCGTGATATTGAGTTATTCGTCCATTTGTCGCGCATATACTTAATGCAAATTTAAGACTTATTATGGTTTCCTCACGGATGCCATTGTGAGAACTGGATCAAATTGAAATGGGACCACACGGGAAGCACGACCTATCATATAAAAAAAAGAATCATCAAAATCACACAGTGGATTTGTTACCTCAGACAAATTCTGAGATAACAAACTTATTATAGTTATAGATATTTGTTCAGAGTGTTCTAGAAGTTTTTCTATATATGTTGTGTATTATGTTTTTCAGTTATCATAGCCTCGGGAGCGCCCTCGATCGCTCAGTCTCGATCTCGACGCGGTCCGAGTCACTAGTGTTTTTGGGTCCACGCAAAATGTCAGCACAAGGCAACTTAATACAAAAATATCGTCGGCGAAACCGTCTTTGTGAAAAAGAATATCTGTACTTCTTTAAAACTTTTTGTATGATGTAGATAGATAATATTTTTATTGCACACTTAAAAATAAAACAAAAAATATGTGTCGGTTTGGCTCAAGAGCAGGTCTTTCCAGGCAGCCGTGGATGGCTAGGATCATTGGATTGATTATTGAACATCTGTGTGCATTATATTAGTTTATAAGATGTAAGTTACCTACATACATCCAGATACCAGTTAACGATAACACATTTACCACTAAACAAACACCTCTTCACCATCGGAGCAACGGACAGCCCTCTCTGCAGAGGATGCCTGAGCGACGAAGAATCAGCTGCCCACGTAGTCCTGGAATGCGAGGGAGTAACAGCGCAACGACTAGAAATCCTCGACCACCCGAGGTCACTTCGCGAAGCCTGCGAAGATCCCAGGAATATTCTGCGCTTCTGGTCGGAGTTAGGCTGGTTAAACTAGTAAACACACACCACGCACAAAGGACCAATCGGAGTCTAAGTGCGGAAACAGGAGTACACTTACCAAGTACCAAGTACCAAGTAGGACACTATTCATGCTATTACTTCTGCTACTTGCAAAAGGTTGGGCCGTGACTCGTCTGGAACTCTCATACCAGTTAACGCTACGATGTTATTTACCTTCAGTTTGATACCTATCAAAGGGTTTCATAGGAATGAATATTAAAAACTTGAAAAGTGAAAAACAAAACTACAAATTACCTTTATCTTATTAGCCTCAGCTTTCTCCTGTAGCAGCTTGGCATGTTCCTGAACACGTTTGTCCTTCCGTCGCACGAAGCTCACCAGTCGCCTGATCTCCTCGTTGCGTTCCTTACGCGCTTTCTGTCGTATCTTATTGTTTTCCTTCTCCATCAGCTTTATGACGCGTCGGTTGTCGTTCTGCTGGATTTCGTACTGGTCGAGCCATACATAGCCTGGAATAGTTTTTAAATACAATTAATAAACAATGTACAGACTGAATCATCTATAACTAATTAATTTAGTATCAATGTTTTTTATAATATACAAAATATTATGAAAATTCTATCGGTCCGTAAAAATAGCAATATAAATACTAGAACAAAGAATACTAATAACTGGCTGTGCCCAAAACTAGGCTACATAGGATTAATGTATCTTTTAAAGGGGTCTATGCTTCTGCAACAAAATTCCAAATTATATTTTTATTCTTATTTTTTAATCTAATGCCATTTTTATATATTTTATTGTAATGTTTTAATATTTAGTTTATTTTAATGTAACTACTATGGATTATTATCTGACATAAATAAATACAAATTATCAATAAATAAACTCAAACAATATCCTTTCATTGTCAAACATATCCTTTGTAAAAAGCCTCATTACAAAATAGATATCAGATAGACAGATAGATCCTGCTAGATAACCAACTAGGCTCTGGTGAACTATCAAACAATCTTCATAATTCAATAACTCATTGATTTTATAATTATTTTCGATTAGGAACTTGACACTGGCAGAACAGTGTCCAACCAGACATAAGTACAACTCGGTCACAATATCTGTGCACCTTGAGCCATACAAAATGTTTGGCTCAAGGTGCACAGATATTGTGACCGAGTTGTAGTTGCCTAATGGTAACTGTGATGATGATGGATGATTCTTTGTTAAAAAAGTTTTGCTCCAACTCAAAAACGAACAATCTAACAAGGTAAAAATTTCTTGTTCAATTCTTTACCTCAAAAAGATTGAAGTGAACAAGAAATCGTTAATAGACTTAGGTAATTTGAATTGGATGATGTTTAGTCCTGTAAGGTCCAGGAAATAAAGCACTTTGATATTTGATCGAATGCTGCCCCTCCCGATTAGGTATTTTCACTTTGACTTACTTTTATTAGTAGCAAAAGACATCCAATAAGCATAAAACTCATGTACATCTTCATAAACTGTTGCAGAGTTTCCAAACTTGGGAATCTTCTCCACATCCTCGGGGTCATCCAGAAAGTCGGTCTCTTCTGCTGACAACTTGGAAAATACCTGGAAAAAAGAGTTTTACTTTTATAGTAGCATAGGATAGTGAGTGCTTTGGTTATACATACTGTAAACTCCTATCTTTAATAAATAAATAAATAGATAAAGCTCACATAATATGAAAGTTATTGATTTGTCATTGTGTGAGTTTTCCTATGATTACATTTGCATGAGCCATAATCATGGAATTTAACTGAAATTCACTTGAGAGTAGGTAGGTATTGGCTTTTTAATCTAAGCTCATTTTTGTTTTAACCGCTTGTAGCGTTACAATGAATTACTAAAAAAGTTGGAAAGTTTCAGCAATACACTTCCATGAATTCAATTCTTTATTTTTAGACAACAAAGGTCCATAGTAAACCACCACAAACACAAATTTAATAACAATTAGCGAAGAAAATAAAACTAAAATAACTAAATCTAGAGTATGTATAAGTAATTTCACCCAGTGGTGTATTGGACAGTCACAATTGCTACATAAAGTTTTAGGCATATGGTAAGTAAAACAAATTGTTAAAAATAGCACACTATGATACTTACTTCTGCATAAACAGAGTAGAAGCTCTGTGGGTCATCTCCGAAGCCTTTGTAGCATGAAGGGCTAAAGTACTGATACACATCGAGGCTGTCGTCATTGTATGAACTGCCAGCCCCTCTCAGCAATTGTTCTCTGTGATTGTCATACCTGGAATAAGAAATATTACCTAGTTATTTATACAATATTATTTACATTGTAAATGTTTTGCACAATCAATCTAGAAAATTGTGCAATAGGTACAATTTACTGATTTATCTCGTAAGGAAATAATGAAGATACCTATGCATCTGTCAATACAATACATACAGTTCCTAATTTAAGAGCTCGAAATTATAAGCTATTTCGCATTATCAGCAAATTAGAATAAAATAAAATTGCCATCAAATGACGCGAATTTTAATATTCTGAATGATGCAGTGGAGATACGTTATATCGCGTAAATCGTGTCTCATAAAAAATTAAGACTTAGAAACATACCAGGCTCTTTCTTGAGGGTCAGAGAGTACTTCGTATGCATTCTGCACCAACTGAAACTGTTCCTTTGCTTCCACAAGATTTTCTAAGTTTTTATCTGGGTGCCATTGCAATGCAAGTTTTCGATAAGCTTTTTTGATATCGGAAGCACTCGCTTCCTTCTCAATACACAGAACTTCGTAATGGCACTTCATTTTATATTCATTCTAGTTGAAATTTTTCGTCGATTTCTCAGCCTTTCTTAAATAAAATGGACAGGTAACCTGAATTACCTACTGAAAGCACGAACGTAACGATTTTGTGAATGAAATATTCACCCAAGTAATTTCTGCACTATTTTTTTTTTATGAAGAAGCATTTATTGAGAATCAAGAAGCGAAAAATAAAATATTTGGCGAAATTATCGATCTATTTTCACCAAACAGAATTTGCTTTTCAGCCGAGACAAGATAACTTGATTATTTTGACAGAGAGATGTGTTGGTGTTTGACAGGTCTGCGGCCATGCTTTATTCGCTAGTGATGTCCGGTGGATGGTGCTGCCATGTAGAGATGTGTTTTTTGAACTTTAGATTTTTTGACTCGAGTCGGTCGAGCGAAAGTTTATATTTTTTTTAAAATAGCTATGAGGCTTCAGTGTACCAAAAAAGCAGCAAACTTATTGCACTTACACGGTATGCTGAGCACTCTGTATAATCTAGCTTTGTGATTTCATGTGATGTCCTGTAAATAAATAAATTATTTGCGTTCTACGAACAGTAGCTTTCCCAAAGGAAGAAAGACCTAAACGGGTCTTATGTATAAGTATCTACCTATCTCTTAAGAATAGGATTTCTCAGCAAGCTAAAGATACTGGGGTCTTTGTAGCATCCACATTATTTAACATAACTATATGGTAGAATGATTAGAATTATTAGGTATAATAGTACCTTTCAACCGTTATAGCGGTGAGTATGGACCTCTAGGGTAAAATGTGTAGGTACCTCCGAGAAAAAATCTAGTCTCTTATTCGTAGATCGATATAGTATAATGTAATAAGCCATTCTCGGCCTACGCTCTCATTGGTCTCTATCGTCGACCGAGAATATTTTCTTTCAGTCTATTGGTTTGTGTTCACCCTTGTCAACCATAACAAAGAGCAAAACCATAACAAGAATGGTTTTATTCTCCTAGGTGTCTTGTCTATCAAAGTTTACTCTTTAATACAATAACAACCGTAGTTATTGTATTCTCTGTAAACAACGTAAGAGAGTAGGTAAAGTGGTGTCAAATCGACGATAAAGTTATTTGAATGTTTGTGATCTGTAAAATATAGAAAAGTCGGAAAAACATGATAAAGTCGTAATGTAAACCTTTGTTTTAAATACACCTTTTTTTCTATAAGGGCAGGCGAAGGTTCGCCTGCTAAGCAGGAGGTTGTGGATTTCCCGCCTCGGGACAAAATGTTTGGACGTTCTGCAACTATTTGTTCTAGGCAGTGTACGGAGATAAAACAAGGTGTTTCAAATATCTATCTATGTATTGTTAATTTGATATCTAATACCCATAACACAAGCTCTGATTAGTTTGGGTGGTACCTACTGTGTGAATAGTACAGCATTATTTATTTATTTACATAATAAGGTTCTTTGCTAACATTACGCTTTCTTTCAGTAGGTAACTGCAGCAATAATGGAAAGAACGAATAAAGTAAGCGCTTTATCAAAATTAGAAGAGGAACCCAACGCACCTTATAAGTATGAGACTTATCATCATCATCAGCCTATGTTTGTTCACTGCTGGACATCATCATCATCATCAGCTTATAGCAGTCCACAGCTGGAAATAGCCTCCCTTAATGAACGCCATAGCGCCCTGTCTTCAGCTTGACGCATCCAACATCTCCCTGCAGTCTTTCGCAGGTCGTCATCTACGTTTACCAAGTCGTGGTCTCTACTCAAGACCACTACACACCGTACAACTCACCCTAGCGGTTGTCGGTTCTTCGCGAGATATGGCCGGCCACTGCTACTTCAACTTGCTAATTCTTAGAGCTATGCCGATAACTTTGCATTCTTCTTCTCTGTCGGATTTATTCGTTATGAACCCTATCCTTCAGAGAAACTCCAAGCATAGCTATGTGCGTCCTACCAGACATGAATTATGGAGCTGAGACATGGAGACTCACGGTGGGGCTGGTCCACCAGTTCAAAGTCGCTCAGCGAGCTATGGAAAGCCATATTACTATGGACCGTAGATAATAAGTTAAATAAGATCTCTTACTTTTCTATGGTCTGAAATATACGAATATTATTGTTATCGTGCAAGCCAGAAGATAAACAGCGCAGCGTAGTAGGTAGGTACTTTTCTAGTTTTTGAGAAATAACAAATTTGGTTTGTTGGACAAGTGAGTGCGCGTTGAAGTCTTTTGTATGCACAGCGGGTCCTATTTAGCATCGTAGCAGAGGCTACGAAGTTCTACGAAAATTTATTTTTACTTGTAAGGAAGGAAAAACTATAAATTTCTTATATTATTATCTAATAATTATTTTCTGAACACTGTATTATTAAATTATATTTTGTGCCTAGAATAATAAGAAGAATTATTTTAAGAAATCGTTAGATTACATATACTATATAAGTATTAGCCATAGCCACCTAGTAAAATATTGCCGTGCTCTAGCAGGGTGCATACCTGAACACTGTATTATTAAATTATATTTTGTGCCTAGAATAATAAGAAGAATTATTTTAAGAAATCGTTAGATTATACTATATAAGTATTAGCCTTAGCCACCTAGTTAAATATTGCCGTGCTCTAGCAGGGTGCATTTTTGAAACATTCTAACCTCGTGTACAACAACTTACAACTGACAGAGGTAGTTTATAAATGTTTTTGCACAAGTGCCCAGTCTTACAAATGGCCACTCGCGCACATATCCTTCGCGCAAAGGATTTTTTTCGTAAAAAAACCTCTTTGCATAATATGTCCCAGATGCAATACCTGCTTGGTTGCTAACATTTGAATGTCCGTGTCGTTTTACAGAGACACACCTGTGAAGCCAGGGTACCAAGGATGGTTAAATCTGATGAGGAAGACGATCGCGCCGACAACGGGCACCACGAGCACCTCCACAACATCGCGCCGCCCCAGCCCCGGCCCCACGAAGACGACCGCCCATGGCAACCCCTTCCGCGGGACCATAGAGGAATAACCATAGAGGCCTTGGGGTTATTAAAAAATAAACAAAAAAACTAAAAAAATACAAAACAATATTTATAAACCGAATGCAGCCAAACAAAAAACATTGAGAAGTTGGGGGAAAAAAAAGATATTCCCACAAAACCCAAGGACCGAGGGGTCACCCCTCGAGTTGACGCCGGGGTAATGAGGCCAAGCCTCGAGGCCCCTCTTTGTTATTCGACTTCTTTCACTAGGTAATAAAAGTATTCTTATCCGTTACCAACATAAGATACTAATTAAAATTATTGAGGTTCACCTTGTTTGACAAAGTAGGTAGTGGACGTATAAAAATAAATTAAAACTTTTGGGTAATTTTGTCCTAAATTAATTTTTCATGATGTCACTTAATAAAAAAACCTTAATTAGTCTTTTGTTGATTTTCAGAACAGTGAAAGTGGCTAGAGCAGCACAGCTAGCCAAGCGGGGGACAGGGAAGAGGGTGACTGATGCTGCTGTTAACACACGTTCGAGTTCCAAGAATACGTCATGTCATGGGCGTCGAGAGTGATGGAACATTGAGCTTTTATATACCGTAGGACTATCTATTGTATCACGGTTTTATATTATCTCTATTAAAACTTAAAGCGGCATAACGTTTGTCATACAACTTTTTAAACTTTCGCGATTTCTTAACATAGATTTAATTATCTATAATTACTTAAGCCATGTCTGAGGGCCCACAAATATAACTTTTGACTGCATTCATATACAAATAAGAGACTGTAGGTACCTACTAACAATAGTTTCAGAACATTTACTCATGCCGGCTCGCGATCTCCACTCAAGAACACGTTTAGGAGTTGTGGGTTTTTCGCGAGATATGCGGGCACATTAGGGGAGGTCTATGTCATCCTATGTCCAGCTTTGGACTACTTTAGGCGGATGATGATGATTTACTAATGAATAGCGTATTCAGAATTATCAAATCCCAATATGGACCCTCAGTCGTAACGACAACACAGATGTCGAGCAACGAAACGTGACCGTCCACCATGACAGTCTAAATCACGGACAGCGTTACGAAAGATAATTACGGAAAACAGCTTACGGCGACCCTCGACGCTCCTTCAGGGGAAAATTATAATTTACATTCCAGTCCGGCAATTTGTTAGTAATTGCAGAATGAAATGGTTGCTGGCTGACAATATTATTTTTTACTTACTGCTACTACAGTAAGAATGAAACGTTACGACCTATGCATAGAGTAAGAATTTCCAGAGGCACAATCTCGTAACTGAAAACACTCACAACATGTCAGCGCGCCTTTCTACTTACCTATACATTGTTATTATCTGCTTACCATGGGGCTAGATAATGCTGTGTGAGTTGTCCAGCATTATTTATTTATTTCTCTCATTTACCATGATCTCGGGCCATAAAGTGACACGGTTCTTTCCCAAGTAACACGTAAGCAAGATAACAGTACACATTTGAAACATTATACAGTTCAAAAAGTTTGTATAAGAGCTTTAATAATAGCTAAATGCTGAATAATGTTGAGTTCAGACTTTTATAATTCTTAATGCTTGATAAGTTCTGTATAACTGTTTTTCCTTTCGTTATGCTTAAAAACTAATCTTCGTCAGACTATTTATAAAGACGTTACTAAGCATTACGCATTCCAAGTGGTTTCATACTGAAAAACAGCTCATTCGATAGCATTTGTCTGAATAACCGTAATCTGTATTGCTATTATTAAATGATTACTAAGCTAGTAGCGTTTGAAATAGCTTATTGCTGAATAGAGTATGACCTTCTGAATAACGTTGCTTTAACGTTCTATTGTACAGCTTGAAACTAAATAATTGTTTCCATCATTAAACTGGAGAAGATTCCAGTGTTACCAATTATTCAGTTGCTGAATAAACAATATTATTTGGCGTTTAATTTAAGCTTCTATCGGTATAACAGTAAGTTTCAAACTAACTTATTCAGATTAAAGACCACAGGTGTATTCTTATAGCTACTATTGCTTAATTAGCTTTACTAAAACCAAAATTGTTTCTATGTGTCCAAGTATTTCAAATGAGCCCGGTCCCAGCCAGCACGAGTTGTTGCCGTGCGAAGAAGGTTCCGTACCCGAAAAAATTTCAACATTATTGCAATACACGCAAGAAAACTGTAATAAAATAGCATCTGATGACAGTAATAAAAAAAACTAAGAGTGATTTCGAAATGAAACGTTACAAAGACAAGTTTTTTTTAATAGAAATTGAGAAAGTACTTAAATAAAATAACAATATTTCATTGCATGGTTTTAAAGTACCAAGTTTGACTGATGTTTTTGACCTGCCAGTAAAATCAATCTAAAGTACCAACTGAAACACGCGCCTCGTTATGCTTATCTCCACAAGATGTAAAATTCAAATTCGTATGTAATGAATACAAGGCCGAGTTATATTTCATACCCCTATTGCACACATTAATTATAGATTAAGTTGTAAATAAAATTTAAACAAAATAAATTTTAGTAAAAAAGTTTAATCTTTTATTCTACTACAAAATTTTGGAAGTAAACTAAAAACTTAACTTAACTTAAAACAAACTTATTCTTACATAAAGATTCTTCATTTCTCATTTCGTCATCTTATCCTCCACATTAGAAAAGGTTTTTACTTGCCCGATTAGAGAACCCTAAAATGTGAGGAATACCTATATAAATGTGGTCAAATATACGACTCTTATACAGGAGTTAGTGTAATATGTCTACTCTTATTCAAGTTATAGCTTAGTAACTTGACCTGTGTGGACTATTATTCAGCTTAAAAACAAAATAATCGATCGCCATTGAAAATATTTGTGAATAATATTTACAAGGAATTTATGAGATCACCAAAACGCTTAAGCTGACAACTATAACGCTTTCAACTCGATTGATGTTATTTTGTTGCGATTAAATTGCTAAAATCAGCAATTTCGTCACAAGTACTTTTGTCAGACCTATTATGTATGTTTGAAAATACTATTTATAATCAGAGTTATCTTGATTATTCTCGCGGCGCATCAAAATTAATGGAAAAAAGCTCATACTATTCACGACAAAATTACTTGCGCACTAACAATTAGCATGTAGCAGACTTCTAACTCGTAAATTAAATTGAAGTTGTACGTTAACTTTGTCAGTAATCACTTGGACATTAAAATTTTATCCCTATCTTCTTCTAATTTATTTTCTAATGAATTTTATTTAAATAATTATGCACAAAAGAAATAAATGCTTAATCAATTCTGAATACCCAATTCGACTTGGCTGAATAACTGAGTTGTAAGAGCTTAATAATAGCAATGACAGCTGTTATTCAGAAGTTATACAGCGAATTATACCCTTATTCAGCTCCTTCTAAGATGTTACTCAGACTTTATTCAGCTTTAAGAATTTTAAAGAGGAGGCCCTCTTTAAATTATATTAATTCTTAACGCTGAATATTTGTTGTTTGAATAACAGCTGAATAGACGGTACTCAGACGTTGTTCAGCTTAGTATTCAGCTTCATGCTCTTCATGATTGCTGTTACTCAACCTTTATTCAGCACTTCGTGTTACTTGGGTTGGAAGGCTTGCGTGGGGCCGAAGCCAACAGCACAGAGGCCCTTTGAGAAGTTAATGGCTACACATAGCGGGTATCATCCTCGGGTGTACAATATGATACAACCAAAGATGGTATCCGCCAGGTGTAGAGACTATTGCAAAGAAATATGAAAGAAATAAAACCAGGCTATTGTGATGGATGGATGGACTGGGTAATCGGGCTATAGGGGAGATTACGGACGTCCGCCATAAACAAGTCAATCATAATGTTAAGAAGAGTGGCAGACGGTGGCTTGCCGAATGCTGGATGGGTTCCTTAAAAAGCCGGAGTAAATTACCGGATTATTAATTAATAATATATTAAATTATAAATGATTTATTGTATTATTATAGAAGTCAATGCTTAGTTGGTACGTCAATTTATGAATGTCTAACATCAGTATCTCCCCAGCGGAATTTGGATTTTGGTTGGCGCGCTCCAAACTGTACATCCGTGCTCCTGTTAAGTAAGAAATAATCTTATAAATATTTCAAACAATATATTACAATAAGTGACATAGTCACTTTGTGACAAAACTCCATCAATAAATAAAGATATAAATAAATATATTACAATAAAGCCAGTGGCTAAATCCGGTCTGGTACTGATGGTGATGATGATAAAATAATAACAGATCGTTCAACCTGACACTAATAGTCGACATCCCTGACGGCCGCAGCACCGATTGTCCAGAGAAGCAGCGTCGCCATCCTTCCTGAAGAGAAGCCGTTATTGACTCGAGTATTGTTACACTTTTGCCACTACAAATGACACGTGTATTATAATATAACACTTTTGCCACTACAAATGACACGAGTATTATAATATAACACTTTTGACACTAAATGACTCGTGTCATTTGTCGTGGCAAAAGTGTTATATTATAAATAAATAATAATAATAAATCACAATATGGATATTATAATAAGTCTGAATCAATAAACGAATTTAATTTAATTTAATAACACTTTGGCCACGACAAATGACACGAGTATTTTTATTTTTTATTTTTTTCAAATGACACGAGTATTATAATATAGCACTTTTGCCACTATAAATGTCACGTGTATTACAATATAACACTTTTGCCACTACAAATGACACGAGTATTATAATATAATACTTTTGCCACTACCTAGACAATGGTTAGGAACACTATCACTTAAGATTTTGCAACAGGATAGTTCATTTATGAAAAAAAAAACACTAGGTACATAGTATAAAACAAAGTCGCTTCCCGCTGTCTGTCTGTCCCTATGTACGAGTACTATGGTGTTTTTTAATAGATAAGAGTGATTCAAGCAGAAGGTTTAAATTAAACCATTTGGTACACAGCGGTCCACGCGGGCGAGTTAGGTAAGTTTAAGTTATATGTAATTAATATAGACACGGAAGGTTTGTACATAACTTCATCCAATTTATCGGCTATTGCTGCCAGGATAGTGTCACTCCCACGTATTGTTTTGCTTATGCTTGATACGGGCGTACATATGTAGATTTCCACGCTAGCAAAGCCGCGGGGTGCAGCTAGTCATAAATAAATGTTTATTTTCAGATAACGATTATTTATGAATTCGATCCATAACGTAACAATTAAATTAAGTTTAAGTTTTATTTAATTAATAAAGAGTGTTTGTACATAACTCCATCCACTTTATCGGCTATTGCTGCCAGGGTGGTGTTACTCCCACGTATTGTTTTGCTTATGCTTGATACGGGCGGTCTTACAGGCGGACTTACATTCCTCGTGGTCAAACCAGCAGTTGGACTAAATAGTTTGAGTACATGGAAGTACCGCAGATTGTACTCAAGTCTTAAAAAATATAGGCCCCATTTTAAGCTCCAGGCCAGGTTGATCTATTGGGGTGGTCTCTCGTAAGCCTAACAATATGCACAGATGATCGCATTTGGTTAATATTCAACGTAGGTAAGTAATGTAATAATGCACGAACGAGCTACAAAGAAAAAAAGTCCAATTTACCAATTCTTCGTATTTATTAGTAATCAGTCTAAACCAAAGAGTACAAACAAACCATGAAATAAAATCTAAGTAAATCTAAGTACTAAGTAAAATAATACCTACATTATTTTATCTGAATCCTTAAATTAAAATAATCTATAATATAAGTATAATTAGCAATTTTTCCATGTAAGTGCATATCTAATTATTGTTTTGGACATGGAGATAAATTATAAATAAATGATTATGGTATGTATATACGCTAAAACAACTGAACGTAACGTTGACACGAAGAAAATATTTTTTTTTTTAAAAAGCAGTATCTTCTATTCTTTATGCTCTCAATTAAAAATAGACTATAAATTAAATTAAAAGATAATAGTCTAAGAACCTCTGCGCAAAAGCATTTTAAAGTATTCCAGCGGATTGTCTGCATATAAAACGTGTCTTCCTACCTCGTCATCGTCGAGCGGGATTTTCCAAAGGCTCGCGCACGAAGCCGTGGATGCTGTCCTGGCGATCTCAGCAGGGTCCAGACTTGGTTCCGGCCATTCTTCGTACAGATCAATTCTTGCGCCCAAAGGTTCGTCATCGTGAGAGCGGCAGTTTTGGACTATCCATGCCTGGGCGGTCTTTGCTGGGGCCCTGTGGAGAAAGGGCAGTTAGCAGTACCAACTTTGTGTTCTCGCTGTTAATTTCTTTTTCATCATCATCAGCCTATGATAGTCTACTGCTGGACATAGGCCTCCCCCAATGAGCGCCATAGCGCCCTGTCTTCAGCTTGCAAATCCAGCATCTGCCTGCAGTCTTTCGCAGGTCGTCATCCCACATGGCCGGAGTATTGTGGAATTTCTTTTTATTAGTTCCTAATTTGTATGATTTTATATTTTGAAACGCAAATAAATGTATTCTATTTTCATTACTGGAAAGCTATTGGAAGATTCGAACAGGGCTAACAACAAAATTATTTGTTGTGAGCCCTGCGCTCAAGAAATCAATTTTTGACAGATACATTAATAGCTGAATGATTATCTAAAGATTATATAAAGGAACACTATTTGTCCTGCTGTCACTGACCACACCCTTGTTTTTTTTCCGTTATAAAATTAATATTATATATTTATATAAGTAGGTATGTATTATTAGTTATAAAGTATATATGTATTTATAGTAGATAGGTATTTGTATGTAACATAATATGAAATTTCATGTTGTAATTAACTACATAATAACGCACACAAATCCCCTTTTTTCAGTCCAACGATCCTATCCATCCATGGTTGTCTGGTAGAGATCGCTCTTGAGCGATAAGACCGCCAAATTGTCACATATCTTGTATTATTATTTTTTTTACCTTTTTTGTTTTATTTTTAAGTGTGCAATAAAAGTATTGTCTATCTATCTATCTGCTAAAATCAAGTTGCGTTTGAATATGATTAAATATACATATAACTTTTACTAGTTTTCAATGGATATTTGTCCAATAATTGTGAATCTGCTCTCGGAAAATGTTGAGTGATCTATCGGTAGAGCATGCACGGGGATAGTTGTCTAGGGTAGAATGTCGTTAGGATATCTACAGTAGAAATGTTTTTAATATGTGTATAATTATTTATAATAAACTACCAGAAGAATTGAAGGATTTGAATGGAAACTTATTTAAGAAAAAGTTAGATATTTGGTTGCTTTCGAATTGTTTTTATAGTATAAACGAATACTTAAATTTTAAGGAAATGAATTAATTGTATTGTATTCTTAATAAAGACATGTTTAATATTTGCACACCTGCTTGTGGGTCGAATACATTGACATAACATTAGCTTTAAGATCTTGACATGTAATTATTGTATTCTGCAAATAAACGATTGATTCTGATTCTAATTCTGAATCAGCGGTAGAATAGAGAAAAATTACGTCACTTCATCGAAAGCGTAAATTATTTGATATTAATGCTTTCAACTTCAATAATGTACGCAATGTATGACGATGGGATGTCATTATTGTCTTTTTTAGAATGGACTATCTAGAGAACAAACAACGGTTTTCCAATGGGTATGTAACCAATACAATGGATAAGAACTAAGAAGTAGGTAAAGCAGTTTTACTAAGTTTTGGTACGAAAATATGTAGGTATAGCTATACTCAGCTATACTCACTTTTGTAGAAAAACTTTACTCCATTATTGGACATATTTCCAGTAATGGGCAATCTATACATCGTATAAAATAAAGTCGCTTTTGCTGTCTGTTCGCTTAGATCTTTTAAACTGCTCAACGAATTTTAGTAAAAAACGGTCCCGTAAAAACGGATCAACTGTGTGAATGCGGTACCTTGACTCTCAATTTTCCGCGAGAGGTTAACTGAGCGCTCTATACGAGGGTAGTCCAACATTTAGTCGAGCTAGGGACATATTAAGCCGAGGCATGCCTTTGTTAATGTCGTACACCTACAGATTACTTTTTGTGCCGTCCCTTTATTGCCCCCTGGATGATACCAGTTTCAGCACAGGACCTAAATGACGCTGTATTTTTGTGTCATATTTTTTGTTTATCTTACAAGGGACGTTATTCAGTACTGTGTTGTATTTCAGCTACATTTACGCAATATATCTCAATCAAATTTTAAGTTAGAATATGTTTATTGAAATTTTGAATAAATAGACTGCAAGTGAAGGATATTTGAGACAGTCTTTATTTTGCGAAAAACATTGTTATAAGTATTTTCCTAAATGAATTAAGCTCCAAAATAATTAGTTCGTGAAAATCGACACTGCTCGTTTGCAATTGGGTTAAGGGTTCAACTCAGCCAGGCGTGGGTCGTGGGGGTGCAATCCAAATGAGTCAATTTCCCGAGCCAATTACCAGCAGCTCTAATTAAATTCTCAAACCAATGCATGCGAGGTTTTTACGATAAATAAATAATGCCCGGCAACTTTTATTACAACAGACTTGATTTGCAAACAGTTTTTCTGAAACATTCCATTCTGCAATTTAGATAGCCTAGTTATTTTCTCCAACTGCTGAAATCAGTACCTACACATGGACAAATGGATTAGTGTAAGTCGTGTAGATAAACAATGGAAATTAAAATGAAACCGGGACAACATAATAGCATCGACTCTGCACGCATTTTTCGGTTTTCTTAGTGTTATTATTATGCTTTTTTTGCAACATTATTTTAAGTTGGTAAATAAATAATAAAAAAATTATATATACCTCCCAGGCTTGGTTCATCAATCACCCTTACCTGATGATGGCACTAGTGTCCGTAGCATTGTAGACGGCCTTAGTCTTCGGGTCGTAGAAGCCGTCGCCGGCGTCGTACTGACCAGGCGGTATGTCTCTGGTCGGCTGGTCGGCTGTTAGGAAGGCTCTGCCGGCTGGTTGCAGGCCATAGTCGAACTCAACTGAGAATCTGCAAAGAATACGTGATATTCTTAATAAAAAAAATAGGTAATACCATGACAAGACACTGGCAGCGTTAGCTGAAGAACGGACAAAACGAAGTCATATTGCCTACAATTTTCATGTTAATAATCAACGACTATCAGGACAATTCAGATTCGACGACCTCTGTGACGCGGTGGGTAAAGGCCATCTAATGTATTGTATTATGTTGGTATATCAGTTATCTGTACCCATAACACAAGCTCTGCTTAGCTTGGGGTTAGGTGATGCTGAGGATTGTCCAGTATTATTTATTATTATTATATATATAGATTGAGCAGTGGGAAAGCCATTTTCTCTTCTGTTCCTAAGATTATTTTTGCCGGGAATGTTATTTTGACTAAATCTTATAATTAAGCTCGTAAAGATCATATACCAAGTAAACCCTCGTATTTTATTTGATGAACGCAAAAAAATTACGCGTTCTTAGGAGAGAACAATCGAGCAGCGCTAGGGAATAGAGGGTTAATGAGAGTCATTTCACTGGCATTTTCTGGTGTGAGGGATAGAAAAGGGAAGAAAAGTTACCAATGTAAGTAGTGTGTGTGATACTTAAGCTTAATTAACTTGGAATTATGAGAAAAGACGGTTATAATGTCAGGTATCGCCTTATTGCTACACGTGTTTGTAGCGATAATGCCGCCCATGTAGCCTTGTTGTAATGATCTGCATAATGGTGTAGAATAAAGTGATAATATTAATGATTTATAAATTGTGACGCTGCATGTGGTATTTACTTTTATTACAACTAGTATCTACCTCTACACATAATTATTATTTATAATTAAAATCCTAAAACTCTAAGCTGCCATCAGTGCAATATTGTGATGAGATTATACATTTCAAATTCGAAGTTTTTTTTACAATATGGAACGTATCCCAACTGGGGCGGCTTTAAAAGCTACCTACCGGGTAAAGTAGTACACTACGAATATAATCGTCAGGAAATGAAATTAAAGATACCTATCTTTAATTTGACATTGACAATTATAAATTTCTAGACTTCTTGGAAGGCTGGAACAATAGGTATAGTTTCTTAAAACAATCAAATATATACCTATTGTTAATTTAAAGTCGTAAGTTAAAATTTATACAGATAACTATGTATGTAGATATCTTTTACATATGAAAGCGCTCCGTTACCAACAATGAGTAAAACACAATAGCAATATTCGGTTTAGTTTGCTAGTAAGATAAGCAAAGACAATGTACAGGTTCTGGTAACTTCCAAATCGTAATCGAATTTCACATCCAATTTGGGAAAAGTCCTTCGATACGATCGTATTGGCAAACTTTTGGGAGATTTCAACTTCGCTAGGAGACTGCAGCATAGATTATTAAATAAGCAATTTATTTTGTGAGCTTTAGCCGATGGGAGGTACTTCATATCAGAGTTAGTGGCGGTCTGTGCTTGCATCGTGAACATTCAAAAAATTACGTTATGAATAAAAAAAATATATATAATGTTGTAGGATGCACACACTAGGCATAAAGTAATAACAATTCATCGGTGGGAACCCTGCCTATATTACCTTTCAGTCTTGTATTCATTCTATTATATCGTTCAGCGATCCCACTCACTCACGGCAGTCGGGATCATGTACTCGGTCGGTACACATGTATTTCTGACAACGAATAAATGACTATGTGAAACCCTACAATGTTAAATATTTTTGGATACCGACTAACGGTCAAGCATGTTGATTCATAAAATGTATATATGTACTTGTTACCTTATCTAACATAATAATTGTCTTTAGCATATAAAAATCTTTATCTGTATCATTTCATTTCAAAATTTGTAGATTTTTAAACATAATTTAAAGTAGATGAAGTAAGTGTCCTTTTGATCTCTCAATAAATATTGTAATTTTATTTTTCTATACGTATGTGAATTCTAGTTTTTTTGACTATTGTCAAAAAATACGAACCAAAAACTCTAAAATCATATACAGTAAGAAAAGGTGCATCTAAATCTAAGCTCGACGTCATAATAAAAATTCGCCATAGCTCTGTTTATACCTCTCAAGAAATTTACTTGTTCTGGTGAAACGAATGGTAAAAATCCACTTCATAAAGCAAAACTAAACCCCAATCCATCATTTGAGATTTTCGCGAAGCAATTCAAGCAAACATATTTTCCGCGGGAAATCAATTTCCCTCCGCTTGTCAGCAATCGAGTCTGTGATTGCATTTGTCTCGCAGATTGGTTATTCTGAAGACTCGGATAGAACAAGAAGAAACAAGATCTATCCATGGTTGAGTAGAGATTGCTCTTGAGCGATAAGACCGCCAATTGTATCTAGTTTTTTTAAAGTTTTTATTTTACATTGTCATTTTATACTTAGTGTGCAATAAAGAATTATCGATCTATCCGCGGAATAAAATTTCTATGTCCAGTAAAGAACTCTCTCAGAGGTCCAGAATGGACTAGCTAGGCTATTATTTATCAGAATGGAATGGGTTATTCTTTAACTTATAAAGATAAGCCCGTATATTGTGTTTGCTGCTGAACATAAGTCTCCCCAATGCGACGCCACGAATAGTGGTCCTGAGCCGCCTCCATCCATCGACTCCCTGCGACCGCTACAATGTCGTCGGTCCATCGAGTGGTCCTTCCTTATTAGTTGTATCATAAATAAATCTATGAAAAGATAGCAAAGACGCACATAATGTACTTTTTTGGGCCCTACTCTACCAAAGCAGAGATGAGATGTGTTTAAATAACCAATTACTCACACATGTCATCTCTGCTCGACCGCCGCCGAGCGGAGCTGTATCATTTTTGTATGCAACGAAAACAAAGAAAGATCGAAGCTGAGATGTAAGCTGAGCCCCGCAAGCTGGCCACGTTACGCAGCAGAGACGAGAAGTGATGAGCGGAGATGTAAGCTGTGCCTCGTTACTGTATTAATCTCAACAAACATCCGACGCTCGCCGAACACGCTCACATCTCCGATCCAGTCTAGCCAATACGCATCTCCCCATAGCTTCGGTGGAAACACATAGCTGAAAAACGTCTGTTCTCGCCTTCGTTTGGGAGGCTGAGCCTTGCGGACTTCGACACTACCGTAGTTGTTGACAGTTTTCAAGACAAAAGTTTCTACCAAAGTTGTCCCAAACTTACCTCCTATCAGGCATCTTGCAGTAGTCCCAATCCTTATCAGCGTACCGAATACCATCCTCGAACAACAGAGACCGATTTTCCAGGTTGCCTTTATTCCATTGACCCTTGACTATGATGCCTGATGGGTAGCGAAGCTCTCCGGTACCGTGGAACATTCCGTCTTCGAAGTCTCCCTCGTATATCACTCCTGGAAAACGAAGGAAAAACCAGGGCAGTTTTACTAATATTTCTGAACTTAATCAAAAGCTATGTACATCAATCCTCGACGCTGCCATCACCTATTTCATCATAATCGGCGCGTATTATGTCTACTGCTGAACATAGGAACCCCAAACGATGACACGAATGGCAGTCCTGCCTGAGCTAAACCGCTAAAATCTCAATTCCAGGTATTACCTGTATTTTAATATATTTTATATGTATATATGAGTACTAGCTGCGCCCCGCGGCTTGGCCCGCGTGGAAATCTATGTGTAAATATTTGTAATTCTCTTGAATCACTTTATATATTTAAAAAACCGCATCAAAATCCGTTGCGTAGTTTTAAAGATCTAAGCATACATAGGGACTGACAGACAGCGGAAAGCGACTGTGTTTTATAGTATGTAGTGATATATCACTACATAGTATAAAACACAGTTTATACATGTATCACTACATAGTATACTATGTAGAGATACATATATAAAAATAAGTGTGTAATACTTACCATTCGGAAAGTTATAGGTGCCATGCCCGCTCATACCCAGTACGTCCCAAGAGCCCTGGTACGTAGAACCAGTTGGAAACACCTTGACGTCGCGTTCCGCCCGAGGGATATCCAATGCCACGGCTCTGAAAGTTCAACAATACACCTTTGTTTTACGACCTCGTACGAAAACTTCCAGTCAGGCACGTTTTGACGCTACTGTTCCAGCAAAGAGAATACAATAACTTGTGTCCCAGTTGCATTGT
Source organism: Eupithecia dodoneata (assembly GCA_947044415.1). Lineage (NCBI taxonomy): Eukaryota > Metazoa > Arthropoda > Insecta > Lepidoptera > Geometridae > Eupithecia > Eupithecia dodoneata. Next base: position 9,734,120 of record OX345665.1, read on the forward strand.
GTGTGGAACACACACTGCAACTGGGTATGTGCGGCTGTTGTATGATGCTGTATTTTTTTTACTTATTTTGACTTCTTTGTTTTGGTTTGTTTTGTATTACTTTATGTAGGTTGACAGAAAATCAAGATAACTGTCAAAATATACGTGCCATATTGACAAGATAGCTGTCACAAAAAACGGCTACATTATCAAAAAAATCTAAGGTATTTAAAGCGACTGTCCAGACTTGTCTATACCCCCAAAGTAATGCTTGGAAAAATAGAGAAGAGCACACAAAGTCGAATCTACCTTTTAGTCGTACACCTATACTTCTTATACTAATCTTACCTAAGCTTGAACAAAAATGATAGCGAAGAACTAGAAAACTCAAGTACTTTAAATCAAGGCAATGGCACCTAAAAAAATATCCCGTTCAACCTTCTTTAAGGTTAAACAAGGCACTCATCTTCCCATATACAACTCGGTCACAATATCTGTGCACCTTGAGCCATACAAAATGTTTGGCTCAAGGTGCACAGATATTGTGACCGAGTTGTACACGTGGAAGGCTACACTGATGTTGACCATCCAAAACTAAAGATAATATCAATTTTTCTCGTCAGTATTTATGTTTGTATACACCCTAAACCGTGAAAATGTACCGAAGCCTCTAAACTTTCGTATATCAACACTTATTTAAGCTCAACTTCAGCGAAAAAAATATATATACGGAGAAAGAAAACTTGAAAATAAAGCCCGTCTCGACATAGATTAGTTATTGAAAAGTTGAGATTTTGAAAAGATACACTCAATAGTTTCTACGAGTCTACGAGTAAAATTTATTAACTTACTACTATAAAAAATTTAATTAATAAAAATTACGCGGGAACAAATCATATTTCATCCTAGCGCTCCCTTGCGCACATTAGGAATGGGAGGAGTGCGAAAGGGAGCGCTAGGATGATCTTCATCAGCCTATATTGGTCCACTGTTGGACGCAAGCCTCCCCCTGATAAGGATTATGTCAGGTGAGATACGAGTTCGTTCCGTCGACTTGTGTACATAAGCTTTTAGTGCCCTTACCCTTATGGCTGGTATTATTGTTACGCGTTTCGGCAGCGCCGTTGCAGCGTTGGAGAGCGCGCGTTCGGAGATGTATGGGGGGGGTAGTAGTTGCGTTTCAAAGTTCAGTACAAGTTAACAGCGCGCTGCCCAGCGGCGTGACTATAAAACCAGCTTAAGTGTTTAACCAAGATAATTTCAAGTTTGATATCCATACTTGCACTCTTCTTTATGATCGTCAGAGAACTTCCTCATCAGAGCCTCCCATTGTGACCCTCGCTCCTCGGATACAGCAGGCCTGATGGAATAAGTCGAAGATGAAAGGTTGAGGCGTTCAGTCTCTACCAGCTGTTGACTTATTTTGTGGATGTAGTTGAAACGGTATTCTTTCTTTGCAAACATTTATGGTTTTATTGTTGAAGGTTTTTTTTATTTACGGTTGAAAGTTATCTTTTAGAGATGCAGTTTATAATGTTACTGGTTTGTCTTTATTTTGCCAAAGCGTTTTGTAGGGTATCAAGTTGGCCATGATAATAATTTCACAAATAGGTACTAACTACTACTCAGTCAAGTTAGTAACGTTTTCTCCTATATTGAGCAGTGTAATAGTCCATCCAAACAAACGTCAGCTACGATTAGTAGTACTACTCATAAACTTACTAGCTGCGCCCCGCGGTTTCACCCGCATGGTTTCATTAAAATCCATTCAGTAGTTTTTTCGTGAAAGAGTAACAAACATCCATCCATCCATCCATACTTACAAATTTTCGCGTTTATAATATTAGTAGGATAAAACGTCAAGTGCGAGTCAGAGTCGCGCATTAAGGGTTTCGTTTAATTAAAGGGTAACCCTAAAAAAGCAGAAGATTGATTTACTAGGAATTCAACTAGTCAAGACCTAGCGTTATCACGAAATAATTATAAAAAAAGGTACTTACGGCGGCGCGTCTTTGCTTTTTACTTCCCGTATCGCTTTCTTCATTGTAAATAATACTCCTGAAAGAAAGCACATAGTTATTAGCAATGTGCGATGCTATGAACCTTGCGTTGTAATCTCGCTGTAATTTGCCCATGGCACACAAAGTTGTACAGTCGGAAATTGGAACTAGGTAGTAAATGCGTTACTCAGTTTACACTTATAAAAATACTAGCTACGCCTTGCGGCTTCGCTCGCGTGGAAATCTGTGTCAAAAGGCTTAACCTCGCGGCTTCACGGGGCTGTATAACTTAAACTAGAATACACCTACGTATACAGATTTGCTTTGCACCTCGTACCTGACGATTCTACACGGTTATCGACCAGAAATTAATGCATTGAGGTTAACCTATCAAAACAAAGGATCGGGGGAAATCTAAGGAGAAATGCACCGATTGTCCGCCTCTGTATGCAAGCCGTGTGCCGGTCATGGTCATGTCGTCTCTTGCATTATTTATATAGAAAAAGTGAAACTGTCTAGCGATATGCACATGAATGAAGAGGATCCGGTACGGAGACGGCCAGCTTTACAATTTCTAGTATGGCATATTTAAGACCTATCTAGTTTTCAGCATCTCTAGCGACGACGTGTCGTTGATATTATTAAGATAAATAAATAAATTATACTGGGCAATCCACACAGCATTATCTAACCCCAAGCTGAGCAGAACATGTGTTATGGGAACAAGATGACTGATATACTTAATATGAATATAAAAATTACATATGATATATATTTTTTATTACTTCATAGGTAACGAACAGAACACCCGGAACAAATATCTGCAGATCGTACACATAATTGTCCCGAGGCGGGAATCGAACCCGTAACCTCCTGAGTCACAGGCAGACCTTCGCCCACCACGCCATAGTGTTCGTCATTGTGATATTTGAGTCAGATTATTAATGTTTTTTTAATAATTCCCCTCAAAGAATCTCGTGGCTATAATTTTTAAATTGAGTAATACCCAGTTTTCAGAAGCACATAGCATTTTTATAGGATTATATATGAGAGCAATAAGTAAAAAGGCACCAGCAGTCAATATCAATAACAAAGTTCCAGGAGAGAAATGGTGAAAGTTTCAAAGAATCCTATTTGATATAAAGCTCACGGTGCACCTTGAATCTCCTAGCAGGTTTACGTACCTAGTAAGATGTTGGTATATTTTTAGAACACATTCCCCTGTAAAAGAAAGTCAGTAATCACAGAATAGGTACTTTTTAAGTGAAATGACTGATCCACGGTAGTCAAACCCTTACAGATGTCATCAAAATAAGCTAGAAAACGTTCCCCTGAGTCAGTGACCAGAAAATACCCTTGTGATAATCACTTGCCTAAGTGAGGACGATGGGACGAGAGTGGGAGTGGAATCGGGTAAAATTTCATCATCATCATCATCAGCCTATGATAATCCACTGCTGGACGTAGGCCTCCCCCATATGAGCGCCATAGCGCTCTGTCTTCAGCTTGACGCATCCACCAACAACCTGCAGTCTTTCGCAGGTCGTCATTCCACCTGGTCGGTAAAATGTAACTTACCCTAAAATCCAAAATAGTTTTATTACAAAACTCGGTAACTCGGTCCCCAAAAAATAGAGGTTTTCCTCATGCGAAAAAATATAAAAAAAAACCTAACATACGAGTAAATTAACGCAACAAAATTATAATAAAAAATGTCAGCGCCATGACAGCTCCCACGCTTTGTTTTTTATTTAATCGAAAGAAAGAAAATGTCTTATTTTTTTATGAAAAAGGCCAGTCTTTCACATATGAAGTTAACGACCAAGCTCCGACCTAGCGTTTACTGAGGCCTACGAGCAAGGAGTATAAGGATACGCTATAGGGCTATTTTGAGTAACTAATTTTATAAACAGACAGCTTTCCGTTTAACACTTTGACTGCTGAAATCACACGGTATGTGTTTTCTACAAGTGACTAATATGCGTAAATCCACACTAGCGCTGAGAAAATACAGATCTTTGTGACTCAGCACAGCCGTAATAATTTTCGAACGAAACGCATGTGCGGCGCAACACAACCGCTGTGTAGAGCGGCAGCACGAATTTTTTAGGTTAAAAAAAAATCGCAAAAAATTGTTAAATAGTGTTTGCTCCTCGTTTTCATCGACATGGATGTGTGTGTTTAGTTTTCCTTTCTAGATTTACAAAATGTCTCCAACATACAAAAGTTTAGATAAAAATCTTGATACCTAGATAAAAAGTGAAATAAAAAATAATGTTTTATTGTTAATTTCAAGAAACACCTATTTTTATTATTAGCAGTTTTTTCTTAACTTTTTGCCAACCTATAAGTACCTGAAGAATCAGAATTAATACAAATATAAAGAATGATTTGCACTGGTTTTAAGGGATTTTTTAAAAACTTTTTTAAAAATAAATTTCATTGGATTCTGTCAATTATGTCCAACGACCGAAAAAAAAATTATGTCGCAATTATATAGAAAATGACCCCAAGGTAATCTCTTTATTCTCGAGGTACGAAATGTGATGAAATGAAAGTTTATTTTTATAGGCTTACAAATAAGCACTTAGACTAGTCATATTTTATACTATTCATTTATATTGATGTTCACTTAAATTTTTTGTCCACCAGTTGAACAAGTGAGAAGAAACCACTAGTATGTTCATAACTTATGTGTAATGTGTACCTATTTGCATACTGTGTTTTAAAACAATAAAATTATTTTATTAGTACGGAAAAGTATGTGATAATTCTAAGACATTCCATAATGACAGTAACGTAATCCAAGTGCAATAACCGTGTAACTGTGAACATGAACCGCTGCGCCTGCGCATTGTGTGTGAACTTCACAATGTCGTGAGAAACGGTTTTTGTGTAACGCCGCAGCCCGCAAGCTTATGCAGATACTCTGTTTCTTAATCATCTGATTGCTAATGTAATAGCTGAGCTAATGTTAGCTGTATCTAGCTACTTGTCTTTATGTAAGTACTAGCTGCGCCCCGCGGCTAAACCGTGACCGAACCGAATAAACTACACCGAATAAATAGCTATCACCTGCGTGGTGATAGATATTTTGGATAAAATACAATATATCTTTATGTATTGTAGCCTATGTGTTATTCTGATATGTAAGCTATATTATTGTGAAGTTTCATCAGAATGCATTTAGTAGTTTTTGCGTGAAAGAGCAACAAACATACTTACATATATCCTCACAAACTTTAGCGTTTTTAATATTAGTAGGATGTGCCCAGGAAAATTACCCAAGCCTACATTAAATTTTGAAAAACATGAACGAACTGATGCCTTGTAGCATATAAAAAAAGTGCTGGATAATCAACACAGCATCATCCAGCCTTGGGGATAGATGATGATGGTGTGGATGAACACAAGTTCTCCTTAGCTTGGGCTAAGCAGAGCTTGTGTTATGAGTACTTGATGACTGATATACTACTTAATAGAATGCATTACATAGATATGAGATATGCTATATAAGATGCAATAAATGAAATAAGTATAATATCTCCACCTCGTCAGCATTCGCCCACTGTTGAACTTACAAATACAAAATACAAAATGTTTATTCAATAATAAAGGATACATAGTCATAATCATATTTGAAGCCACCTTTTAAGTATTATGAAAATACTTGTGCTAGGTGGCTTCGCTCTTCCATGTTTACATTAATTCATATGTATTAGTTTTTGTAGGCTTGACTCTATATGAACTTGCCTCCCCAAAACAAGAATTTTGCCAGAACTGTCACACCAAGCTTGGCATTCAGATTGGTAAAGGTTTAAAAAAACACAGAAGGAAGCAGCTGCCCTTCTCGTTCCCTTAGTCGGTTCTTACGACGTCCACGGGCTGTGTTCAAGGGGTAGATTCTTACGCCGCTTCTACACTTATCTACATTGTTATCTACAGGCTAAGTTTTCTAACAAAGAGGTGTTTAAACGCGAACTATTCCGTACCAGTAGCAATCCAAATGTAACTTCTTCTGAAGAAATTCAGTTTTACACAGCTACAAACGGAATTTGTCTTAATTTAAAAGCCATTAGAGAAAGTTAAGACCAGTAACTTAAGCTCTACTTTAAGTAAACGATAGCGGATAGAGTTTGTACTTTAAAAAAAAAGGTCTTACAAAATATCAGGTTATCGACTATGTTTTGATTAAGATGAAAAAAAGCTTGGGAAAAAAGTTTGTTTGTTGTGTTTTAAAGTTTCTCAAACTCGAAAACTAGTAAAGATTTCTTGTTCGCTTCTTTACTTTACCTTTGAAGGATTGTAGTGAAAAAAATCAGAGTGGTGATCACGTTGACTTTTCTTTCATTGTATTGGATTAATGTGGCCATTGATTATGACTTTGGTTCTATCCAAATTCATGCCAAGGCCGATATATACGTCGCGAGGCTGAAGCTAGGCTGTCCAGCATCTGGTTCAGCTCCTCTAGCGACTCCACCGTTAGAACTATGTCGAACGCTAAAACTCAAAACTACAACAATTTTAAAGCTATTCAGAAATGCCTCTCTAACTTTACCCATAAAAACTGCCATCCTATGCTAACAGCATCCAAGCTAAAATGGCGTCATTTGCAACAATGCAGGTAACGGAGCTAGACTCATTTCCATTGTCAAAAGCCATAAAAACATGCGGCACAAGAGCCGTACTTGTTTTACGCCGAGGCGTAAAATAAAACTACCGAATAATGTATAAAGCTCTATGTTCGATTCAATATAGTCCACTGTCCACACTCTGCAGGTAAAGTGAAATGGGATTATGCAGAAAGCTTTTTTAAGTTTTCTCGAATGCAAAATATTTTTTCGCTAACGAAACTTGTTAATTAGGTATTTAGGTACAACTCGGTCACAATATCTGTGCACCTTGAGCCATACAAAATGTTTGGCTCAAGGTGCACAGATATTGTGACCGAGTTGTAAGTAAATAAGTGATCCTGATATCGACTGAGATACAGGTTATAAAATTTACACTGTAATTTGTTTTCTAGAAATTATATTTAAAAGCAAATTTTATATAGTTTAACAATATCTACTGATTCTGTCCACAGTGTTGAAAGTTTGAGAACCATGCAAAGTTTCAGGCCAGTCTGTTCTAACTTTTGCTAACAACTCTACATTGTGTGTATACTCACAAAAATTGAGGTTTGATATTAGTAAGATCTCGCGATGCATTGGCGCTTGTCACGAATTTGGATAAAACAATGGCCACAATTATTCAAAACCAATCGTCGTACATGGCTTACTTAATTAGGAGAGGCCCGATGGCATCTCCTAAGCAAGTAAGTCATGTTCATACATGGCTTAAGTAAGTTTTATTCTACTCTAGAGGAATACCTAGTGCTCATGCACTAGGTATTCCTTTTTGAATTCCATTTTGAAACTGTCATGTTATTGACAAATTATAATAATGCCAAAATATTAGATAGCTCTCAAAACTCAAATCATGGTAAATATTCCCTTATTTGATCCTGACTTTTGTGGACTAGAAATAGGTTGATGATGTTATTGATTATGAGGATAAGATGTCCTATTACTAATTTTAGAGGCAGGGTTCTGAAATCAGGCAGATAATTCTCTAACCTGCAACTTACTTACATGATATCTATCAAAGTCCGCCGCCTAGCGATAGAAGTATAAAGCTATTTCTCTATGATTGTCTCCATATTGTCACACACTCTTCAATTATTAGTTCCGAAGTTTCCGCGATTCGTTGCAGAGAAAGTGTGACAGAGAATTTTGTACTTTTCTATTGTGTTGCCATCACTTAATTCTTTTGCGCAATACATGTTTCTTTGGAGAGATGGGAAATTTTTACGGTATTGACGTGTTCTTATTAAAATAAAAAATGGTCGCTTTTATAACAGTGATATTGTTCTTACGCCGACGACATCTACACGCTGTCGGCGTTATCACAAAAAGCGTGTAATTAATTTAGTCTTTTAAATTTTAATTACTATGGTCCGTAGAATAAGTTAATTATGATCTTTTACTTTTCTATTTTATTTATTTATTTTTATTTTAGGCCATTATTGTCCCACTGCTGGGCAAAGGCCTCCCTTCTCTCCTTCCACTCCTCGCGATCCCACGCTGCAACAGGCCATGAAACTATGAAATAATACTTTTCTATGGTCAGAAATAAATGATTTATTATTTATTTTTAATATAGGCTGTTGAGGTGAGGAAGAGATTGTCGATGTGTCGGTTTATTTTACCGAATTATACCTAATACTAATTTTTTTAACTGAAATAAAATTATTCTCTAGAATTGCTATGATCTCTAACTAATTCCCATAAGCGTGCTTATAATATGAAGCATAACACTCAAGACCCTATTCCGAGCGTATCTTCTCAGAAAGTTGTCATATGAACTGTGACGTAAATTTTAACGAGACTGAGAAGATATTGCATCCTATGAATGTTAATTCGCCATTGTTTAACATTACAAGATTATTTTATACTAAGTTTCCGTCGTGAAATATATACATATTTTTTCTTAGTTTCATAAATGTTCTAGTTAAATAATCATGTCATAATTTTTGCGTTACTATATCACGTTTGGCTCTGTTTGATTTTAATCAGGACCAGATGTTGGCATCTTTATTTATCTTGCGTCGTGAGCTGTTTCTAGATTTAGCACACCTTTGCCAACCTTTGTAGGTGTAGTACCTACACTGACTTGTATGATGATGATAAATAATAGTATTAAGATATACTAGTTTCTGCACGCGGCTTTACACGCGTTTTTTCTATGGAAACGTTTTAAGGTTATTTCTATCCCATGGAAACTGATTTATGTGATGAAAGCCGATAGTTGCAAAATTTCAGACACAACGTAACAAACATCCATACATACGAAATTTCGCGTTTATAATACTAGTAGGATTTATTGAATAATGTGCCAGTGTTCCCTGATTTACAGATTGTTACCTCAAATTCATAACTATTAGGTATGTATAATGAAAGAGTATCTTAGGTAGAATATTGAATTGATTGCCAGATCAACACTGCCTATCAAAACACCAGAACCTACCGTTCCGATACGCTGTGTTATTATTAGATAGCTGTTTCAACAATCTAGATCTCTCTAATTCGATGCTAGTGATTTGTTAGGTTGACTACACTCTTGTATTAGGTAATACTTGTAAAAATAGTTGTAATGCTTTAAATTAATAAATAAATCTATCAGCCGAATTACACTAAAGTAATCGCTTGCGCACCGACGAAAGATGTGATGGAATGGTATCCTAGGAATGGAAAAAGAAAGGGACGTCAAATCAAGAGATGGGAAGATGACCTACCAAAAGGATGGAGAAGAATAGCTCATGACAACAGAGATGATTGGAAGAAGCTAGGGGCGGCCTATGTCGAAGGACAACCTGACCAACAAACTGGTTGCTGAAGAATTCAGTTAGGTCATAGATGATAGGATCAATAAGATACTTAGGTACTTTTTAATAATACTTTATTTATCATTATCATACTTTGGTCAGTGAATAAAGGCTTTTTTATTTTATTTATTTATTTTATAATCGCTTCACCATGGTATCGTCTCAGAATAACACATTTTGTTAATTTACCTCTGATGAAATAAATTACAGATGGAGGGACGCGTGTCAAAGTGTCAAGGTTGAAACCAATGAAACAGTTTCTCCGTGCAAATAGAACGGACGATTCTACCACGATCCCATTGTCATAGTAAAGTGATTGGTTAGTAGGATTCGGCCCCAGCTAGATGCTAGCACAACATGTGTCGCATCCCATTTCCTGAAACTTGGAGCTCTGCAGTATACCTACTTTGCAGTACCAAGGCTGCTTGAGCACCGAACTTGTACGATCTCCAGCTAAATTAGATAATGACTGTAAAGCCAGGTACTGACTGGTGTTGCGGGGCGTAATTTACCATTTGCAGCGAGCGTAAAACTTTACGCCTTTGCTGTTTGCGAGCGCCTTCTATGTCTGTATTGACTGCACGAAGGATTGTGGATGGGAAGATCGAACTTTGTTTTGACAAGATAGGAAACAAACATACTAAAAGTCTCCACCCATGTGAGGAGAGCCCTAGGGTGGGGGCACATAGGAAGTACTGTTTTTCAGTTTTTTGCTTACATCTAAAAAGGAAAAATTACAATAAAAGAACTTATTGATAGCCATACACACAGAATGTTATAAATAGTTACAAAAAAAGGAAAACTCACAAAAATACAGAATAACTTAAGTCATAGGGATTAAAACTTTTAACATAATATAGCGTGTAGTTGAGGTTGCCTGGAAGAGCTTGCTTCTAAGCGATATGGCCGCCCATAGTACTTGTCGCATGTAATGTATTTTGTAATGATCTGTATTTGGTGTACAATAAAGTATTTTTGTATTGTATTGTATTGTATTGTATTGTATTGTATTGTATTGTAGTAGAGTACCAAGAGTAAGAGAAACTCGTCTTTCCCTATGTGCGCGGTTAATAAGGCATCTAGTGCATCTCGTAAACGATGCATCATAAAAAAAATTATCTACTCCTTGTCTGGACGAACACGTTACACTACGCCCCGTAGCGCCAATCAGTACCCACCAACGAAACGAAAGTTGCATTATTGACGTAGTTTTTCTGGAAGATAGCCAGGTTTTGGACGTTCTAACATCTTCTTGCTTGGCTTTCGTAGGTAAACATACGACTCATATTCGTTTTTTTTATCACAGTAAAATTTTCCGTACTAACTATGTAATCAAATGTTTGAAATTTTCGTACTATAATGATTTCTTCGATACAGGCTAAGCCTAGTCAAGAAATCAACAGATATATGTAACTAGGTAACAATAGCTGTCTGCAAAAGACATAATTCGTTTGTAAGTATGGATGGATGGATGGATGGATGTTTGTTACTCTTTCACGTAAAAACTACTGAATGAATTTTAATGAAACTTTACAATAATATAGCTTATACATCAGAATAACACATAGGCTACAATTTATAAAGATATATTTTATATTATCCAAAATACCTATCACCACGCGGGTGAAACCGCGGGGCGCGGCTAGTTGTCAATAAAGGAATCTATCAAAAGTTTTCTCATAATAACACCCTGTACAAACAAATAATTAATACCTGGGTCACTGATTTAGTAAGCTAGGTTATAGCTATTCGACAGCTAGACGAAGGTTCTCGCCGAACATTCTCGATAGTTTCCCTCGACAATCTAATTCAACTAGTTTCGCGCCCAAATCCCTTAACACTTTGAGTGCTGAAATCACACCGTATTTGTTTTCTACAAGTGACTAATATGCGTAAATCCACACTAGCGCAGCGGCTGAGAAAATACAGATCTTTGTGACTCAGCACAGCTGTAATATTTTTCGAACGAAACGCATGTGCGGCGCAACACAACCGCTGCGTAGAGCGGCAGCACGAATGGCTTAGGTTAAAAAAAAGATCGCAGTCGTCGAAAAAAGTTCGCAGTCAAAGTGTTAACAACTAATATCGGAGCTTTTCCCTTTAATACGGCTCCAGAAATTTTGGGAAAATCCCTGCCACTTCTGCTTAATTGGGGAAAGGTAGCGTAGTTAAGATCGGATGGTATCGTTCCCCATATATTACCACTAGCTTTAAATATCCATAGCCCTCAAGGTTATGGATGTTTTAGGTATTATTATTATACACTTCTTTTCTATCAGGAAACAACTAGAAAATACATAAAATCGCGTTATCTTTTATTTTAGGAGTATAAGTAGAGTTAGGTATTTATACTAGTCATAAAAAAAATAGTCACAATATTAGACTTAATATCACTAAATAATAAAAATGGCAGTTACCCTTTAAAATTACAATTTAATAATAATTTGAATATGAGTTATTTTCACGAATTTATTTTATTTATTTTCTTTGATTAGGTACCTATTTATTATTAGGTAATAAATTATAAACCTTCTTTACCACTATTCATTCAATTATTGTAGTAGTAGTGTTAGTTCAATTATTAGAGTTTATCCATAGCTGCATAAAAGCCTCCTTGAAAACCACTAAATATTAAATTTTATTAATATTGAGCTCTGTAAAACAATTCTAATCGTCTCCGTCTCATTAACACTTTGACTGCGATTTTTTTTCGACGACTGCGATCTTTTTTTTAACCTAAAAAATTCGTGCTGCCGCTCTACACAGCGGTTGTGTTGCGCCGCACATTCGTTTCGTTCGAAAATTATTACGGCTGTGCTGAGTCACAAAGATCTGTATTTTCTCAGCCGCTACGCTAGTGTGGATTTACGCATATTAGTCACTTGTAGAAAACACATACCGTGTGATTTCAGCATTCAAAGTGTTAAGTCTATCCTAAAGTTGCCTGGAAGAGATCGGTCTCTGCGATAAGGCCGCTCTTTATACTTCCTTTATTCTATTGTTGTTTTCTGGTTTGTGTGGTATTGTAATAAAGCGTTTCCTATCTATGTAATTTCCTTCCTTTTAGGGAGATAACATAAATTCACAAAGCAATTGGTCGGAATTAGAACCTGCATCAAGAATACATCGTGCTATAGCAATGGATCGCTCGACGCCTGATTGAGATCGCCATTAATAATTCATTGTTTCAATTTGGCTACCGTGTTAGATACCACAATGCATAAGTAAAGGGAAAGCTTTATGTTTTGAGAGCTAACGTTCAGAACATAAGGCTGTCTAGAGACTGCCGACGTATAAAGGAAGTTATTTTTGGCGGATGACCGGGAGACGAAAAACTAAAAAAAAAAAAGATTGTTCCAATGTACGTTTGTTTGTACAAATATTTTTTCCATGACGGTTATGGTTTTTGCATCACAGCATACTAATTTGTATGTAATGATGTTTGTTACTCTTCACGCAAAAACTATAAAACAGATCGAGATGAAATTTTGCGTACAGGTAGTTCCAGGCCCGGAATAAAACATAGGCTACTTTTAATCCTATAAATCAGTTCCCATAGGATAAAAATTACCTTAAAACGTTTCTATAGTAACAACGCATGCGAAGTCGCGGGCAGAAACTAATTATCTATAAATGCGTAAGTATTAGGATGTTTCTTACCTCTTCCCACCAATTACTAAACGTATCAGGATGAAATTTTCGATAGACGTAGTTCTAGACCTGAAATAACATATAGTACCTACTTTGTAACTCGTAAAAAAAGCGAAACGTGAAATCGTGAGTAGGTAACTCACGATTTACGAGTACACCTAGAAATTAAACTACATACAATACAATATAACTTTATTGTACCATCAATACAAAAAAATAATAAAAATAACAAAGGATCTTAATACTAACTAAATCTAGTGGCACAATCGGCGGCATTACTCACAGTACATAGAATCAAATTCACAACAAAACCAACTCAATACTCCTCTGAATCGTATTCTGAATCAATTATTCGGTAGACATCATTAGGAATGATAATGAACCCAGTAACATGATTACTAAATCAACATACTCGAAATACGTATAACTACAGCAAACAAGCATATGTTTACGATGAAGCCTTTATGAAATTTTTATGTTAACCGGGAGAAGCCAAGAAATTAATGATAACAGAAATAGAACTTAATTAGGCAGGCAAAAAGAAGCGAACAATAAAATCAATTATTTGAAACCATAGAAAAGTAAGAAATCTCGAGACGACGACGCGACGGTGCACGGCGGTGCAGGGTAATAATGACAACCATAATCTACCTCCTTAGATGAGCAAACAGCCTTTGTAAAAATGACATGGAAGTGCATTAATTGGAAAGTGACGACAGATGTGGCGAGGCAGGCGAAGGTCCGCTTGCGACGCAGGAGGTTGCAGGTTCAATTCCCGCATCAGGACAAATGTTTCTACGATCTGCAGATATCTGGTGGTGTTCTGAATTTCTTGTATGACAATAAAAAAAAAGATCTATGTAGATAGTGAGTGCTGAAATCACACGGTATGCGTTTTCTACAAGTGACTAATATGCTTAAATCCACACTAGCGCAGCGGCTGAGAAAATACAGATCTGTTTGACTCAGCACAGCCGTAATATTTTTCGAACGAATCGCATGTGCGGCGCAACACAACCGCTGCGCTATGTAGAGCGGCAGCACGAATTTTTTTGGTTAAAAAAAAGATCGCAGTCGTCTAAAAAAAATCGCAGTCAAAGTGTTAACAGGTATATTGTTGTGTTTATCCTAATAGGTATCTACCTCTATCAGTTAATTATCTCGCTAGCGCGGCGTCTTCAGCGTGATCGCTGCGAAATCGCGGCGAGCTCGCTGCGCAATGGCCTCACTTTGGAATAGCTCGAGATGGCCAGTGTATTATGATGATAAGGCTCCTAAATAAGAGGTAAGCAGCTAGACACAATTTGTAATACAGAAAGGTAAAAGCTACATTTCCCCCATGACTTCTCAGTTACCGGTACACGGATCTGTTCTCAGGGAATAAACTTCCACGGATAACTGAAGAGAAAATAGGAAAACATACCTTTTAGTAATAGAACAGATAGTTACAGAAGTTCTAGGAAAAGTATACGCCGCGGTCATAACTTTTGAAAAGTTGGTGTTTCAAGTCGAGAATTTATTTTCGAGCTATCTGTGATAGAACATTTATATGTAAACAGCCAAAGACATTTCTTTGATATAAATAAATAATAAAATAAATAAACAGTGTTGGACAATCACACAACATCAACTAACCCCAGGCTAAGCAGAGCTTTTGTACTAGATGACAGATACATACATATATGTACATAATTCAGTATATAACATAGATAGATATTTTTTATTATATATACAAAATACCCAGAACACCCGGAACAAATATTTGCAGATCGTACAAACATTTGTTAGCGGGAATCGAACCCCCAACCAACAACCTCCTGCGTCACATCGTCGACATGCCTTTGGGTGTTTCCACTTACATTTAATTTAGAACCCAGACAGAACTCACAATAATAAGTCTTATTTAAGTTTTGGTGACCACACGACGGACTAAAATAATTATTAGAGTAAAGATAATTCAATACTATTTATTATTACATATATTTAAAAAGGTATCCCGACAGGAAGTGGGTACCTTTACCTACTCCGTTGCACGACTTGTGAGTTTCTTTAATCATAGACATAGACATATCGTTTATTTGACACTACATATACACACAATGTAAATGTAGGTACAATTTTAAATTACAAATGTTAATTATAATATGAGTATATACTTAATATGAGTCTCATTACTTTTTATAGAAATATAAAATGTTTATTTGTGTTTCATATAAAATAAAACAACTTAAGAACTAATAATAATAAAGATAACAAATTAGGAACGAATAAAAGAATTAAAATACGAGAACTTCTTATTCTTATTCTAATAAAAAAAAAAGATGTGTTGCTACGCTCATGCAAACACAATCCCCTAGCTCCAGGCGTTTATAGCCATGTCCTGTGTAGATTTCCCCTGGGCAGTTATAGGTTCAATATCTCGGTCTAAGTCTAGCTGAAACAGCGAGAAGCCACTGAGAATACTGGCCGAGGAGAATCACAAATTATACACTTTATCGACCGAGTGTACCTAGGTCTCGCTGCTTAAATATTAATTCGGAAAGCGATGCAAAGTTGCGGGGTTTTCAGTTCTTGAACCAAGAACTGAAGTTTCGCGTTTGTTATCAAATGAGTTATAAACTCAGTCTTTAGTAATACAGTACAATATTATTGCAATTTTTCCATGTACTTAGAGTGTAAAACTTTAAGTTTACACTAGAATGTTTTACAAAAAAAAAAAAAAAACTTTAAACTAAAAATATACTCTTTTTACGCTTTGCGTCCACAGTGATATTGACAGCTCAGATTGAGGCATCAAAATCAGTTGCGTAGTCACCAATGAATTTGTGGTGAGAACCTGCGGTGCGAAACACCGCTACACCGTTTTAAAGATCTAAGCATACATAGGGACAGACAGACAGCGGGAAGCGACTTTGTTTTATATTATGTAGTGATAAATAAAGACTATAAAATAAAGCCATGACCCCTTTTAATGACGAGCAGAGAACATAGCAATGTCTTAGTTCGGACCGAATCACTACTTATCATAGCGTTGTCGGACCTTAAAGCCCGCGTTACGCTTTCTGATAAGGTTCTCAAATTATAACTTAGGAAGCACTATCTCGTTCAGGGTGTTTAGTCGGTAAATTGTTGCATATTCCTGCAGTATATTATTAATTTAGCCTGTTCATTTTGCGGTCACGTACTGGCAACATGGCTCGGCTCCTTGTAAATTTAATTAATTCAGTTTATTTAGTTAAAAAGCAAACCTTAATATTTTCGGGTACGTACAAAAAATTTGGTAAAGGGGAAAATACAGGCGTTTTTGGTGAAAAAAGCCGGTCTGTACCCGGCATAATAATTAAGAATCAAGAACTATTTATTTCCATGAATACAATAAAAATATGTACAGTAAGAAAAGTTCAAATTATTAAAATTGAACGCTGGCACGATGAGTGTACAACTAGTGCATAAATATATTGACATGTTACTGCATTATGTTTATTTGTTTGAAAATATCACGTAGAATCCTTATACTACGTGATAGGTAAATTCAAAGAACTACGAGTAAAGAAATGAACTGTGGGACCCATACGTATATAGATTGCACGAAAAGCCCTCTTCTGCAACACAAATACGGTGTTAATATTTGCAGCGTTTCCTCACAGCAGTATAGCATATAAGGCTTGATTAGGTAGGTATACTACATACACCTCCAATTCTCCAAGTTCTCCAATCACGATCTAATCAAGTACAAGTAGGTTCTAGTTCCTACAGAGAAACAAATAAATCAGTGAATTACCGACGTTGCCGAGGCTTTGAAGCAAGCTCTCATTTACATATATTTGAAAGAACGTGTCTTGCATAGTTTGGGAGAGTATTTATCATGTTTTACGTTGACGGTAATATTTTATGTCTCTTTGGATTTGAAATGAAAGACTTCTAATGTTATGAAGCCCTACGATGGCTCTTTGTTTAGGTATTATTGATTCATGTTTTCGTGCCAATTTTTAATATTAACGATAGGAATAATATACCACAACCTTCCGAATTGCTTTGAAATTTTATTAAGTGTAGACATTTCAAATTTGAAAAATCTGCAAGCTTTTTTATGAAAATTTTGAAGTCGTTTGGTTGTGTGCAATTCTGTAATTCTTTATTGTACACAAAAAACTTAAAAATAACTTAACTAAAAAAGGTATATTCCAATCATCCTAAAAGCTAAACAGCGTCTTAATTTTTTGCAGAATAAAATACTGATTCAACTATACATACAATACAAACAAAGCCAATCGGTCCTTGACTAGTCTTAAACCTTTGAAAAATCCTACTGAACCTTAAAAATGCAGAAGTAAAAAAGCATAGAAAAAATGAATAAAAAAATAAAGCTTGCCCGCTCTTCCCACTAAAAAATCCGGTTGTAAAGCCCTTCGGGAGGGCTTACAGTAAGTACGCATAAAGCTACAGAATATACTTCATCTGAAATTTAAAACAGCTTCGTTAATTGGTGCAAACCACTGCTCGATCTTGTAAATGCTACCAGTTAAAATATTATTCTGTTAGTTGGGAAAAAGATCTAGATGATAATATCAGATATCAAAGTGCTTTTGTTTATTTTAGACCTTACTTACTACCTCTTGGACATGTCATGAAATTCAAATTGTATAAGTAAAACTAGGATACACTTTGATTTTTTGTTCTCTTCAATATTTTTAAGGTAAAATAAAGAAGCGAACAAGAAACCTTTACCTTGTTAGGTGGTCAGTTTTCGAGTTAGAGCAAAACTCGTGCCAAGCTTTTTTATCGTCTAAATAATACGATGTTTTGTTATCAGCCTTTTTACAAAGGAGGGTTTAACAATTTGTTTTAATTTATTTATTGATAATGCTGCGCCCCGCGGCTTCGCCCGTGGTAGATGGAGGTTTATTAACCATTTGACACATAGATTCAAATGGTTAATAAACCTCCATCTATAAAATAAACCGCATCAAAATCCGTTGCGTAGTTTAAAGATCAAAACAGACAGCAGGAAGCGACTTTGTTATATATGTACCTAGTGATTTTTGCAACTTACTATTCTTCCGTTATATAGAAAATATGGTGAAGTACTTCAAAATCAGGACTTATATATGCTATGATGATACATGATATATACATAAAGTTCCTCACTAGATTCGCCATTACAAACAATACCTAAATTTTTCCTTAGTAGTAAATAACAATATCTATAGTTAGCACAGTTGGAAGATACAGGATAGACGTTTTATTCTGAAGCCAACTACGAAATTGATGACCAATATGATTCAGTGATATAATAGGCCTATAAAAGCTTATCGTAACTGCATCAAATGGACCATCAAATCCGAAAGCCAAGCGAAATATAACAAAACAAAAACTACCTACGTACTCAGTTCTAGAATTGTAGTATTTTTTTATAAATCATCTTTTTATCATCATCATCAGCCTATAGCAGTCCACTGCTGGACATAGGCCTCCCCCAATGACCGCCATAGCGCCCTGTCTTCAGCTTGCCGCATCCAGCATCTACTTGCAGTCTTTCGCAGGTCGTCATCCCACCTGGTCGGAGGGCGTCCTACACTACGTTTACCGAGTCGTGGTCTCCACTCAAGAACACTTTTGCCCCAACGGCCGCCGGTTCTTCGCGAGATATGGCCGGCCCACAGCCACTTCAGCTTGCTAATTCTTAGAGCTATATCGATAACTTTGGTTCTCTGTCGGATGTATTCGTTACGATCCCTATCCTTCAGAGAAACTCCGAGCATAGCTCTTTCCATAGTTCGCTGAGCGACTTTGAACTTTGAATAATATTTTACGGTTTAATATTTATCACCAGAAGAAATCGCAGACGTTTGCAAAAAAATATCAGATTTGGCAGATTTTATTCATTCAACATCTAATAAAATTCTCATGCGTTTTCCTACCTGAATTTACGTGATCAGCTTGATTTACTTATTGTTTTCTGTTATTGATAAGTTTTCATACATAAATGTATATTTTGTTGTTTTACATAAAATATCTCAGAATATAAAAACGCCAAGTTATGCCGGCATTAATTTTTGCCTTTCGGGAACGGAGCCTAGATATTTATGGTCCCGAGGGAAGGCACTAAGCAGTATTAATCAGGTCGTGCTCTAATTTACTATGACAAGAGGCTGCTGTACTGAATTAAACAGATTTTCCGCTAAATAAAGCGGAAAATAGTAATTTTATAAATGCCACGACCATTCTGCCTGACTATTTAGGCCACTAAATTATTAATGTTGCCAGATTTAACCTATGCCGTACCTGTGCGGTGCTTGGACTCAGACATGATTAGTGTTGCTGTTTTGGATAGGAGTTATTTTGACCAAAGCTATTTAGGTATATTATAATGATTCCTAGGGTTTTCAGAATTTAAGCATCTACTCCTACCTATTTAGAAGCTCTAATTCAGGGTTCATCATCATCATCAGCCTATGTTAGTACAATGCTGGAGATAGGCCTCCCCCAATGAGCGCCATAGCGCCCTGTCTTCAGCTTGACGCATCCTGCATCTGCCCAGTCCTTCGCAGGTCCTCATATCACTTGGCTGAAGGGCGTCCTCCACTACGTTTGCCGAGTCGCGATCTCCACTCAAGAACACGTTTACCCCAGTTGTTTTCGGTTCTTCGTAAGATATGGCAGGCCCAATGCCACTTCAGCTGGCTGTATTCAGGGCATGTTTCACATAAATCATCAGAAAAGCAAGTTTTAAAAATCTTTTGGATCCCTACACTCGGATAATCTCGAAGTTATTATTACATAATATCCCAAAAGTTAACTTATTGATTGATTAATCTCGTGATTCAGTTTGTTAGATTAGATCGTCTCTGTACTGAGAGGAAGGTCAAGTGCCGTCGATTTTTTTTTTGGGATATTTTTTGACTTCTTTTTAGGTAAACCATAGAACCGTGGCTGTGGCGGTACCGGCCTAAGAATCGACCCCACCTAGTCAGCCCGTCTAAAAACAACAAGCTTAATAAAATAAAATCAAAACTAATGACATTACGAGACTTGGACTTGGGGTCGGCTAATGATGAACGCCTCTGCATATATTCACATCAATAATTACTCGCTCTCATTAGAAATTTACTTGCGTCCGTCTGTTTGCAATATAACAATAGGACTTGCTCGTGTAATCGGGTCAATGTACCAGCGCGAATAATGAAACTTCAGCGAATGACTGGCGCTAGCAGTCTTCGTGAAATTATGTGCATGTCAACTCACACGTCAACTATTTTCTTGATTTTGTAACCAAAACCACGACTCGGTAAACGTAGGCCAGATTGGATGACGACTTGCGAAAGACTGCAGGTAGATGCTGGATGCGGCAAGCTGAAGACAGGGCGGTATGGCGCTCATTGGGGGAGGCCTATGTCCAGCAGTGGACTAGCATAGGCTGATGATGATGATGTAACCAAAAACTAGACTATTCTACTATATTTTAAAATCAAAATGAGGTCTTCCTTTTATTTAAGATGCTATGTTATTTGGAAAAAAATAATACTTAAGATTGAGCCGTTTGATCGGTATCGGTAAATGAGGTGTGATTTTTTTTTACAATTTGGCGGGTTCGATTCCCGGTTCAGACAGGCGATTATTCAAAAATCTTTGAATGCAGTTTAAATTGTTTTTAAAATCATAATGAAGTCTTCTTTCAGTAATATGTTCTGCCTACAATATTTAAGGTACTTTCCCTGCACGTGGCATGGCTGTGGGACGTCCTGTATAGTCTAGTTTTAGTTACAAAATCAAGAAAATAGTTGAGTCCGGTCGATAATTACATTATTCATATGTTGCGTATCAAAGAAAGAAGATTTTGACGCTTACTTTGAACTTTTAACAATAGAAAATGTTACTAACGCAATTAATTATTTCGATTCGATTCGTTGTAAAATTAACTGTCAGATTTGACGGATTGCGATAGAATAACTACCTAATTTAATGAGGTAGTCATCCTATCGATATTAACCAACGATTTCGAGATCATAAGTTCATTAGGCAAAACTACCAAAAATACTACCGTCTTATTTAATGCTTATTGTATCATTATCGTTTTTCTAGACAAATATTTAGTGCCTTGTAAAGAAAAAAAAAACCGACCAAATGCGAGTTGGACTCGCGCACGAAGGGTAGCTCATTGGGGGAGGCCTATGTCATATGTCAACATAAGTTGATAATGAAGATGATGATGATGAAACTCCATACAAAAACACGTTTTTTGTATGGGAGCCCCCTTCAATATTTACTTTATTCTGTTTTTTAGTAGGTTAGGTACCTAATTATTGTTATAGCGGTAACTAAAATACATCATTTGTGAAAATTTCAACTGTCTAACCATCACGGTTCATGAGACACAGCCTGGTGACAGACGGACAGACAGGCGGTCTTAGTAATAGGGTCCCTTTTTACCCTTTGGGTACGGTACCCTAAAATCTACTATTTACAAGAGCTAAATTAATTTATGCAATTCCAACACCTTGATGCAAGCACCACCATAAAAAATTACAAATGTGACATTTCGTGGATTTCATACCTTCGTATTGTAAAGCAATAAAAGCACGACAGCACCCCATGACCAATTGGATGTAAGATGTATAAACCAATAAAAATTAAGAAAGATTCCATGACCTTAACCCATTAAGTTAACAAAAATTCTGAATTTCCAGACAAAGGTCCATGGAAAACAAAAAATTAAAAAAAAAAAACAATAACAGCGAAGAAAAAAACCAAATTTGAAACCAAAATAGTTTGTTAAATTTCTCGTTTATGGGTTGTCTAAAATTCGACTCCTATTTTTTATTTAATTTTTTATTTGTAAAGCTAAATCGGATAATAATAAATAGAAAAAAATATCGCTGGAAAATCCACACAACATGATCTAACCTAGGATAAGTTTCTCTGAGTAAATAAATCTAATTTATTCAGTTGGTCCATCGTTGTTAAAAAAGTATGGCAGTAGCAGTTTCAATTAGATACCTATGAGCATTAGCAGGCAGACATCGCCAGAGTATACAAATAGCCCTAGCACCTGTTTACTCGCTAACTTTTTTACAAATAAACACGGACCGTTGTAACTGGACCTACCAGAGTTCATCGAACTCCCATTCAAGCTAAAAATCTAATAAAATAACCGCAACGCTTGCATCAAATCGCCTTTTTTGGTGATAACAAATTTAAAATGCTCTTGTTCTTCTAAAGTCATTAGCTGCAACATTTTGCGGTCAGTGGCGGTTCTGCGAAGACGATCAGTTCTACATTCTTTAGAGGAATTGTTGTATAAGAATGATTGTGAGGTCTATGAGTTAAGTTTAGTTGTGGTTGGATGGTCCAGCACCGCACAAGCGTGATAAATCGGCTAAGTCTCGAGGGAGGAGAGCCGAAAGCCATAGCCGGGGGGTTTTGAGCAAGCGGACTATCTCTCAGTGTATTGCTGGCTTTAGAGGCCGAAACCCGTGCGCGCTGCTCCGCGGTAGAAACTCGTCTCTGGCCATATTCATCAATTAAAAATCATACTTTTCTCGTCGATAAATATTGGCAACGTTTTCTCGTGTTCCATGTCTGAAGATTGAAGATGCGCTGATGAATTGGCAGCTATAAAAGTTTCCAGTTTTACTATTGCCGGTAAGTGTTATTTCTTATGTTATTGTTTTGTTTTTGAGTTTGTTAGGTTTTGTTAATTAAGCTCAGTGGTTTTACTATCCTCTCTTATTGGTATGTAAGATTTTGATAGATCTTCGTCATCAACCTATTTAATTAGGTAAGTACTGCATTTATTCATTTCGTAGAAAACGGGGCTGATTATCCTTTAGGTAACAACTACTGAAGTATACATATATGATATTTTTAGATAAATTAATTAATATTTATTTGCTTGATAAAGGTACATTGGTGTTCTTAAGGTATCACAATATTCGACTTATTTGCCATGTAAATTTTTACTTTGAGGTTTTTTATTTTATTTTATTTGAGAAATAATTAAACAGTACATAAAACTTAAATTGTACTGTAAGTTTATATTTTCAGTACAATTAATAAAAAAATATACTAAACACATACGAAGACGCAATAAAATAAAGACCAGAGTATTTTTTTTTTCGTCGCGAATAAAGAAATAAAATATAAAAAATATGACACAATTCTTCAATCTACGAAAATCTGATCTGAAAATAAAAGGTTGTTATCAAAACTATTTTATTCTAAAAGGGAAACTCAAACGATTCCAATGTTTGACGTACGTCAGTAAGACTTTTATTCCTGTAGGTCGGACGTTATTGGGTTAGAATCGACGGACGAAATACCTTTCAGAGCTAGTTCCAAAGGTAATGGAACAGAAATACACGTAGAGGAAATAAAAAGCACTAAATCTAGTGCTTTTGATTCTGGGCAAGATGTTGTGGTTAATTCATTTGATTTGTGTTCTTATCGATAACGGGAACGACGATTGCAAAAACACAGATTATATCAGAAAAGACCCGCGACCCGTGCACCCACTGCCTTCATCCACCGGTGGGTGTAGGGGTAATTCCTGTTTACCCGTGTACCCACTGCGATATGGTTGGAATTAATTATCGATGAAAAAAATAAAATAATAATACAATATTAAGTTCGATGTTAAAGAGAAAAATAATACAAAAAGTTTTAAACCTCGTTATATACTATTAGACCTATTTATACATATCTCATTAAAATTATTGGTCGCGGGTCATTAAAATGAGGTTTTAATCAATTATAATGTTGCAAAGAGATCATATACTTCATATTATGTTTGTATATCGTAATTAAATTCGTGTAAATATAAATACATCGTTTAGCTCATAATGTTTCGTCCCATGGTTGGGGGAACATTGATTAGTTTTTTTTGTACATCCCGTTCGTTCCGCAGGCACGACGCAGAAAATTGCGGGTTCGATTACCGCCTTGGGACAAATGTATGGTCTGCAAATATTTTGTTCCGGGTGTTCTGGGTATTTTATATGGATATTTATATTTTATTTTCTATATTACATACATAAATAGATGTAATATTATGTATTCTATTAAGTATATCTGTAATGTATATTAAGTATAGTGTTCTAGCACCCATAACACAAGCTCTGCTTAGCTTGGGGCAGAAATGATGGTGTGTGGATTGTCCAGCATTATTTATAATTATTTTTTCCATGGCCAGTAAAATTGATTGTTCTGTGGCTTTATGCAGATTGTCTATGTGAAATATAAGATCATAGTTTATTTCTTTCGAAGTCGCCAAGTAATTTATTCTTATATAAATAGCTTCTGGAAACAAAATTAACCATACCGCGCTAGAAAAAAATACTTCTGTTAGTTTTCCTTACTCATATAACAAGCTTTGTTTTTATTGGCAAGGAAGGAAACATTAAGGAAAGACACTGTTTTTTTAGGAACAAAAGAAAACACATTTTAACCTACGTATATGAGCCCACACGCCAGAATGGACATGTTACTGTATTTTTTATAAAATAGGTATCACTAATACTTATATTTAAAATGCGAAAGGTAAGGTGGATGGATTCCTTCTTCACGCTAAAGCTACTGAACGGATCAGGCTGATTCGCATAGATGCAGAAATAAGCCGGAATGACATGGGCCACTTTTTATCTTACAAAGCAGTTCC
This sequence comes from Eupithecia dodoneata, assembly GCA_947044415.1. Classification (NCBI taxonomy): domain Eukaryota; kingdom Metazoa; phylum Arthropoda; class Insecta; order Lepidoptera; family Geometridae; genus Eupithecia; species Eupithecia dodoneata. Next base: position 9,758,829 of record OX345665.1, read on the forward strand.
CATGGGGTAGAAAAAATAAAAATTCTCTTTTATAATATAGTGTGATGTTGGATCTACGCTTTGTGTAACGTCGTCGTACGTTGTTTCACGAATTCTACACTTGAGAAGTCGTGAATCTAAGTAGGTACTAAGTTTACTCTCACTCCCGTTTCCTGACAACCCACGACTATCTCAAGTCTCACCAACTTAACCAACTTTGAGGTCATCCGCAACTCAAAACTTAGTTCTGTGTACTTTGAAACGGTTCAAAAATGTTCTCCGTGAACTTGTGTTAAACAGTGTAGAGTTTTTTATAACTATAAAATATCGTATCTTTGTCTTCAAAGTGCGAGTCATATTATCAGCTGAGTGACGTCCACGCTAGACATAGGCCTCCGATAGCATCAACAAAGTTCAAAGTGCGAGACATGTATTCCTACAAATTTAGAAATGTGTGTTCAAAACTAGCTTCTGTCTTCGGCTTCACATAAGATTTTCATTCCAGGTTCAGATCTTTAGGTGTGCAGTTTTCAGCTCAATGTTTGAGTAGGTACCGTCCCGACGAACGTTCATTTTCAAATTATTTACAACTTTACCAAAGTCTTGCTTTTATGATATTAGCATGATTACCTACCTAATATAGGTACTCGATTCTAGAATCTTGCAGTATTTTTTTCAGCTATGTATTCAATATAGGTAGTTCTCATAAATATTTATCTAAATAGCTGTCGTTACTATACCACGCCCATATAATGCATTTATGAATTTTTAAGGTGAATAAATTAGAAATTGGTGACGCCAATACAAAATACCGTTTTTGAAGCACGTTTGTGTTTCGCGTACAATGCCAGTAAAAGTCACGAAATGGTGCCAAATGTTGAGTCGTTATTATTTGAAGGGACAATTACCCTAGTTGTCGCAGGCCGCTGATCTTAACTTACAAAAGAAGTAAAAAGCAAAAGCTCTGTGTCTACCCAATTTATCAGATTTTAACTTTTCTGGCGGTGTTCGCAGATTACGATTGGAAATATTTTCAGGGCTTTGTGAAAAAAATATTAACCAAAGCAAATTGTAAAATTCTGGGAAAATGAAATGAAAGATATCATTCCAAAATATTTCGGGTAGGTTAATGAATATATTTGGAAATTGTGATGTCGATATCAGATATTTTTTTGAATGCCTAATGTTTTTCCCGAAATTTAAAGACAATGCAAAAATTTAACTGCATTTAAAGAATACATACATAGATATTGTAAATGAAATGGGTGGGTTTATCGATGAGATGCGATTTATTCCAGACAACCTTTGTTATATTTGTTGTTATTTGTTTTGTTCGTCTTAAACAGCAGAATAAAGACCTTAGATGACGTCTAGTGATCTAAAAGTCACGATTGTTACCAACCCAGTTGCCACATCTAGGCAAAATTGGCTGTACTTTATGGCAACATTGGCAACTGCAATGCAGGTCATAGAAAAATTGGGTCACATCGTTACTTGAAGTTTAGATTTGACAGGTTTCCGATACTGTAAATCGGCTAGACTGGACATAGGCTAGGTGGAAAGTTTATTTAGTGGAGAAAAATAGAAGTACAGAAGAGAACTTCTCAGTTAAGATTTATGAGACTGAAATAACAATTCATATAGGTACTAAAGTCATTTAAAACGGGATTTTACCATGATTTGATTGTGTTTTGTTATTCCGTGATCATGGCTCACGAAACTGTGCCGAAATATTGGATATCTCAAAAATCAAATCATGGTAAACATCCCGTTTTAAATGACTTTAGTATTAATAACCATGATAGTTTCAAAAGTTTTAACAATTCATATACTTAAGTACTTATTTACATCCTCATCGCTTAGAAGCTATCTTTTCCAGGCAACCTGTCTAGAAAAGCAAAACATGGGGCTATATGATCCTGTGTGGATTGTCCAGCATTATTTATTATTATTATTATACAATCCATTCTATTCACTCGCGTATTCTAAACAGGTGCGAGCCAATAGGATGAAGCCATAAACATAATGCTGCGTACACACTGATGCTGTTTACAGACACGTAATGTACCACGCAGTATTTGAATGGAGCATTTCATCTGCGAGCACGAACGGAACTTATACCTATTCGCTTGTTTCCGGCGTGTTCGCGAACGTAGCGTCAGTGCCTGGTTTGGTCGTGTTCAGGCTCGTCTCAACTCAACCTATACTGGCGAACCGAGAACATTGCGAGGCCCTCGTTCGAAAAATCGACAAATGCAGATCGCGCCGATGTAATAAATAATGCTGGACAATCCACACAGCATCATCTAGCCCTACGCTAAGCGTAAATGCTCGTATCGTGCTTGTGAAACGCTCTGTTCGTGCTCGCAAGGCACACACTATAGAATTGGCTTGCATTGCATGAAGTCTGAACACCTTGCGTGAAACATTATATACAGATGGCAAATTCTTATATTTCATGGTACATTTCATGCTACCTTGCATTAGTCTATACGCAGCATTAACGCGCAGCAATGATCCGAACGTGATCATTATTGTTGTTTGTTGAGTTTAGCACTTCAAGTTGGATTGCCAACAGTAAAACTGTCGTAAAAGCGGTCGCGCAGGTTGGTAAAAGGACGGGGACACAATTAGATGTTCTGTTTTATTTACGTACCTTATCCTTTGGCCACGCCACGAAGGGTTTGTAGCGACAGCGACTTAAAAGAAAACTAACTCATTAAAAATATAATAATGAACAATACAATACAAATACGCTTTATTGCACATCAAACACAGAAAAAACAGTAAAGAACAAACAAACAAAGATACAGATGCACAATGGGCGGCCTTATCGCTAAGAGCGATTTCTTCCAGGCAACCTCAAAGAAACAACATACAATCAAAGAATTTACTTTGAACCGTCGTCGTATTTTACCAATAAAGATTAAAAAACTCGATAAATTCACCTTTCAAACAAACAAGCTTCCTGTTAATTAACATAATAACATTGAAATGATCATTTTGCTTTGATAAATAATACAAACTAAAAAATCTAAATTGAAATCGGTTTATTGGTTTTGCCCGCTGGAGCTTACAAAAGCTTACAAAATCCCCCTCAAAGGCTTATTCCAGTTGTGTTGTGTAGGTACTACAATAAGCCTTTTACAAAGAAGAAGCAATCATTGTGTTTTTTTTCACTCTATACAAAAAAAATACATTTTTTTATTAGAAACAAGAGGTTTATAGTATAGGGTACAATTGTGGGCTGACTACCGCAAAAGTTAAGAAACTGTGTAGCGGAGTCAGCGCCTTCCTCCGCAAACAAAATAAAAAGGTATGTTTCTTTAAAGAAATAAAAAAGAGAAATATGAGTTAGTGTGTGTGTGTGGTGTGAGTAGGTATGTGAGAGATTAACAGCAAAATATCGATAAATGTTCAACAATCGATAAACGTCAAGTAATAGGGGGGTATATGCATATTTATGTGTAATAAGCACTAGAGAAAGCAGCTTATCGATTGATTAATACCCAGGCAACAGCGTGCTTGCAGCATTTATCGAATTTATTGACAAAATCCTTACCCCATCAGATTTTACTGTCATCTATAGAATATGTCGGTTTGACTTTCTTCTAAGACCCGTGTTATGGAAGCTTCCTCAGTCATAGTCTAGATCTAAGCTTGAGTGATGTTTATGCCGTAGAAAATCGTCACTCAAGCATAGATCGATGACTGAGCAATTTACTTTCTTCATAGGCCCGTATAATGAAAGCTTCTTCAGTCATAGATCTAAGCTAGAGTGACGTGTAAGCCATAGAAAAGCATTACTCAAGCACAGATCGATGACTGAGTAGACTTTCATAATACTAACCTACATTTTCATCAATATAGATTCTATCTATATTAATCTATCGTACAAGAGAAGTCTTATTACCCTAATAAAGATTTCCTCAAAGATGGAAATGTTTGGAATACTGCTTCTCAGCAATGTTATTAATCGTGTTCATTCATCGTCATCATCATCAGCCTATAGCAGTCCACTGCTGGACATAGGCCTCCCCCAATGAGCGCCATAGCGCCCTTCAGCTTGCCGCATCCAGCATCTACCTGCAGACTTTCGCAGGTCGTCATCCCACCTGGTCAGAGAGCGCCCTACACTACGTTTACCGAGTCGTGGTCTCCACTTAAGAACACGTTTGCCACATTGTGTTCGTTAATAGGTGGTATACATATAAATAAAATAATTTATTTATTGATGACTATTCCAAGGGCACTGTACAATGCCTATTAAATAAATGAATTTTAATTTCAAATTAACAACATCAAACATAAAAGTTCTTTTTTCCTTTAGACCTTGCAGAACTCTTGTGTCAGAAAACTCAAATCACATTATGTAAAACTAGGAAACAAAGTGATCACTTTCTTCACTTCAATCTTCTTAAGATAAAGTAAAGAAGTGAACAAGAACCTTTCACAAACACAGCTCTAGACTTCTCTATGACAAGTGACAACATTATTATGTTATTTATTTTTATTATTTTTTATAATTATGGGAAAACTAACAGCTAGGTAACTAAATACTAAACACAGTGTGTAACTAACGGCTAAATTAAAGTTTCCACAGATATGAGAAAGAAGGGAAAAGACAGCACATTTGGCTGAAAATAAAAACTAAGTTACATTAAGAAAAAAATACTCAACCAGCGTTTAAGACGCTTCTTTGAAATATAACAAATTTAAAGAAAGCTAAAAGACTAGCAAACAGGTCATGCTTGCAAAATAAAGTTCTCAAAAAGCAGGGTTTAAGTAAACTCCAGTAAAAAAGTAGTAAAGTGAAGGGACAGGTTTCGCCAAGGACAGACTCATTTACCCTATACGGTTCATAAAGGATGACGATTGCTGTAGGGTTGCCGTAAAACACTTTGCAGAGGTCTTTTTTCAATCTTGGTTTGAATAAATAAAGTTACTTTTTTCGAGTTTGTCGCGCTCTTCTGGAGTTCTTGATGTATTTAGTATACATAGGTATGTCTATATAAAATAAAATAATAAATAATGCTGGACAATCCACACAACGAAAAAAAGGGAGGCCTTTGCCCAGCAGTGGGACAATAATGGCTTAAAATAAATAATAATAAAATAATAAATCCACACAAGAACATCTGTACAAGATGACTGATATATGTATATAATACATTAAGTACATAAATATCTATGATAAGAAAATTGTTTTTTATAAATTTCACATTAACTGAAAAATTACACGCAACACAGAAAAAATTACTACCTCTACCTTCCTCTAATTATCTGATATTGACTCGCAGTATAAATTTACTTGTTTAAATTAAAAATAAAATACTTAATATTAGTTACACAATAAAGTAGATTAAAAATTAAATATTGCTTATTCACGTTATGCTTATCTTAATTAGGAAGTTACTTCAGAACCCTTTGATCGAGTTGGTAAAAAATCTCGCACTCGGCACACTCAGGTGGTTTATTACATTATATCCCTTATCAATACCGCACTCGAAATCCCTGGTATTTCCAGCCAAATTGTGGTCGCTGCCGATACCGCAAAATAATCTATGGTGGCCTAGATCCACTAGTTATCTAGGAAATTGCCATAATAAGAGTGGACAAAAAGCTCAATCAAATAATGGACAACGTAGTCGAACCGAAACGATTTTCGTTCAAACGCGGCCTTTCACACCGTGTTGTTATTTTTTGTTGAAGTGAGAACCAGATTCTTTTCTGAACATCATTTTCCTTTTTTATCTGTGAGGCGTGGGTTATCTTTTTCGAGTGTTTCTATGTGGATCGCTGAAACTCTTCCTTCCAAGCATCGAAACGACTAAAGAAATTTTGATAAATGAAGTATTAAAATACTCTTGGCTACATTTTGCAGGCCTTTGCCTTCTCATTCGGCAATAAAAGTGAACAAGCGAGTCCGTTTTTACCCGACTACGCAAGAACGAGGTAAATTTATCATAGTTTTTTCCTGAATCAATTGTTTATAATGAAAGTGTAAGCTTAATGTTAAACGAGTCAACGGCACGAACTCGTCGGTTGGCAAGGCCTCAATGTACATAATATGTTATCTCTCCTGACAAAGTGAGCGAAATGGCGCGCTTGGATGAAATGCAAATTATTCCTAAAACAACCGCGTAACAAAATGCAAACAGACTAGAACTTTAAGCACACGGGTTATTATAGAAAAACTATGCCGCTCAATTCGACTGACGCGTGTCTTTTTATTAATTCTATCTCATACGATTTCTTGTTCTTGCAGTGTAGTTCCGTTCAGTGCTGTTGTACCTAGGCGACCGAACATTACATGAGCTTAGGAGAGCCTGGGAGACGGGGCGCCTTGGTTTAAAAATAACCTTTTAATGCAGCTTGATAACTTGTAAACATTTTGGTAAATGCACGACTTTTCCAACCTATAAAAAATGTATCAGTTACATTACAACGTTTCAGAAGGAACGTTTTATTTACCCGCATAAAAAGAAAGGATCGTCGTACTGAAATAGTAGGCACCTACCTACTTTAAGCATTCTAACTCAGACCTTATTACCTCGCAATAAAGCTTAGTAGGTGGATTAGAGGTCGTGCCCGCAGGCACTCGTTCCGACCTTTATTTGTCAGTGTCCGAAGTACGGAAAGAAACTGCTGCCCTATTTCTCGTGACGAATAGAACCGCAGGAATAAAGTCGGTAAACGCGCCATATTGCCTTTTCAGTTGCATACCCTACTGATATTTTTGGATTACTATATCCACTAGCTATCGCTATACTTAGCTTTATTTATATATATAGGCCTCCTCATCTCGATGATTTCGATGACGGCGACCCTAGACATCACTGATTTTTTTATATCATGAGCTCTAATATGGCTTGCTAGACCGAACTTGGTCTTGAATATCTTATGGCACGCAAGGCAGTAGAGTTGGTTGTTTTAGCTTTACGTACGATATGAATACGGGTTCTAAAAAATCTTAGCTTTAATAATCTGTGGTCTAAAACACTAAAAATCTAAAAAAAAACAAATATAACAGTTTTTAGAGCATAATTTTAAAATATAAAAAAATTAACCATCCAAAGTTATCGAGATAGCTCAAATAATTAGCAAGCTCAAGCCGCCATATCCGGGCCGACCATATCTTGCCAAGAACCGACAACCGCTGGGGTAAACGTGTTCTTGAGTGGAGACCACGTCTCGGCAAACGTAGTGTTGGATGCCCTCCGGCCAGGAAGGATGATGACTTGCGAAAGACTTCAGGCCGATGCTGGATGTGGCAAGCTGAAGACAGAGCGCTATGGCGCTCATTAGGGGAGGCCTATGTCCAGCTGTGGACTAATATAGGCTGATTATGATGATTCCACAAACAAACCAATGATGTTGATCTTACTAAAAAGAGCACAGAGTACAGAGAAAAAGAAGAATTATTAGAAAAGCAAAAAAAAAAAATACTAGTGATAAAATGTAACTTCAAATCAGAGAATTAGAGTAAGAAAATATTTGCCCAACTGAAATAAGTAAAAATATCAGAAATCTGAACCTTTCGAATTGAAGAGAAAGAATGGTAAATACGGGTAATTTGGGTAAAATAACCTACGGAAAGTTATAAAGGTACTAAATCGAAGTTGAAATGAATCTGTAACGTCGTCAGAACTCCCTTTGATCCTTGAATCGGAACGTGCCAGCTTGTCCCTTTGATCGCTGGACCGTGCCTCTTTGTGTATCTAACCTACTTATAATACTTTGTTAGTCCTGTGCTCTTTCATTTGACGATATTATATCGTACTGTTATTTTAATAAATTAGATAATTTTATTTAATAACTTTTTGACGACCGATGTGGCGCGGTGGGCGAAGGTCCGCCTGCAGGAGGTTGCGGGTTCGATTCCCGCCTCGGAACAATTGTGTGTACGATCTGCAGATATTTGTTCCGGGTGTTCTGGTCGTTTTCTATGTATAATAAAAAATATCTATCTATGTAATGTATTGTATTATGTATATCAGTCATCTAGTACCCATAACACAAGCTCTGCTTAGCTTGGGGCTAGATAATGATGTGTGAATTGTCCAGCATTATTTATTTACCTATATTTTATTTATTTAACTACATAGGTGCGGCCCACGGCTTTGCCGGTGTGGAAATCTATGTAGAAAAAGAAATAAAATATTAATTTGTGTTTCATAAAATAATACAAATTAAGAACTAATAATGATAAGAAATTAGGGACTAATAAAAATAATTTAACTGCGAGACACAAAAAGGCTACCGGGTCAGCATTATACTATATATATATATATACTTTATTTGCACTGGTGCTAATGCAGCGCTGGTTTTCAGCGGCGGCGCCTGCTTTGTGTCAATTTATAAACCTTCCTCTTGAATCACGCTATCTATTCGAGCGTAGGTATTGTATTATTGCTCGCACGCCGGACAGTCGATCATTGTACCCCAATGATGTTATATATACGAAAATCTCTTTGTTGTACCCCGCTTTTACTTGCAGGGTGTGGCCTGCTTTTTAATTAGGTAGATACATATTTGTTTTTATTGAAATGTTTTAATAATAGAGACTAATGAGCTTACGGACAAACGGGATAACCGTTTAAGTTAGCTTTTAGATTAAGATGTAATTATTGTGAAACATAAATAAAAGAAAAAAAAAATTAAACCGCATCAAAATCCGTTGCGTAGTTTTAAAGATCTATGCTTACATTGGGACAGACAGACAGCGGGAAGCGACTTTGTTTTTATACTATGTAGTAATCAGTCGTCAATTTGTTGAGAATCCTTCTGAAGATATCATAATTTGTCCTTCTGCAGAGAATCTTGAAAAACCTCATAAGAGCCAGCATCCTCGGTTTCAATTGCGCTATTCAAACGAATGAATAGCTTTTTCAAACTTTGAAAACTGAATTAACATTGTTAGACCACAAGTAATATGACTTAATAAGTACGAGTTTAGGTAACCCTATTATGAGTAAAGCCGGGAATACACATTTCTGTAGCTGGCACACTTAAGAGTGTATAATACCTCAAACTGCTAATTTTCAACTCCGCCGGATGTCCATATCGTCTAAACTACTGAATATTTAACTTTGAAATTGATATATGGTAAAGTTCAGGACTTAATCTATCGATCATATGTTTCGAAAACACGATTCCATAAAATTTTCTCGATAGAAAAAAATCGCAGTTACCTCTAAATTTTTACTAAAACCTAAATTTCTCAATAAATACAGAAGTTCAGATCTTGACAATAAGCGTGGTAATAGAATTAAATATAAATAAAAATGTTATATGTTTCGGTTTTTTCAAATAATGTCCTAATTAATAGGTAATAAGCTAAAACTTGATTTTTGGACTTGCGTTGCAATGCCCTGTCCCGCTCTTATGAACGCAAAATCATATGTCTAGCCTTTTCACACAAAGTTGAGGTTGTATGGGCCCTTAAAATACAGTTTCATGCACTTGCCAGCTATTGACATGTGTATACACTATACACTAACTAGCATGTCTAAGTGCTTATTTTGTAGGCCTAAAGAAATAAATGCTATTGACATTGACTTTGTCTATATCCGGCAAGCAAGTGATTTGATTTGCTGGCATGTAATATGAGGAGAACAAGGGGGGTTTTAAGTTATAAATAGCATGACATGTAGGTGTTCTACATGCCGTGAACTTGACGACCTCTGTGGTGCGGTAGGCGAAGTTCCGCCTGCGACGCAGGAGGTTGTGGGTTCGATTCCCACTCTGGGTGGGATAAATGTTTGTACGATCTGCCAGATATATGTTCCGAGTGTTCTGGTTGTTTTCTATGTATAATAAAAAATATGTAATGTATTGTATTATGTATATCAGTCATCTAGTACCCATAACACAAGCTCTGCTTAGCGTGGGGCTAGATGATGCTGTGTGGATTGTCCAGCATTATTTATTTTTATATCCTACTAATATTATAAACGCGAAAGTTTGTAAGTATGGATGGATGGATGGATGTTTGTTACTCTTTCACGTAAAAACTTCTGAATGGATTTTAATGAAACTTTCAAATAATATAGCTTATACATCAGAATAACACATAGGCTAAAATTTATAAAGATATATTTTATATTATCCAAAACATCTATTACCACGCGGGTGATACCGCGGGGCGCAGCTAGTATTGTATAAAACTAGTATCTACACTTCTGTTCCGTATAACAGGCATGTGTATTCCCGGCATACGTAGGAGCGTATTTCCTTTAGAAATATTTACCTATGCTATGAGAGGGTTTCTACGGGTTACTCTCAATGCCTTAGCTACCCCTATTGTTCGCGATTCAGAGTATTATGTGAAGGCAAATGTTGAATGTAGGTGATTCTGTATGGCTTTCTCTATATTATTATATTTAGATTAATTTCGGACGAAAAGAATCCCGCAATTTAGTGAGACCTGGGGCCAAACGTTCGTAGTTTTTTGAGTTGAGAATTGTGTGAAATGATTCGCTTTTACAAAAAAAAAAAAAAACAAAAAAAACACAATAAAAAAAAAAACACAAAAAAAAAGATTATAAACCAAATGCTGCCTAATAAAAACATGGAGAATAAGGAAAAAAAAAAGACTCCCACAAAACCCAAGGACCGAGGGGTCGCCACCCCTCGAGTTGACGCCGGGGTAATGAGGCCAAGCCTCGAGGCCCCTCTCTGTGCCCCCACCAGGGCCGGAAAGAAACCTATTGATTTTACAAAAGTCCAGCTTGCGCCACGGCGACGCAAAATTAATTTAAAAATATCCTAATATTATAGATCAAAGTTATGTCTGTTACCTTTTCACGCATAAACGGCTGAACGGATGTTAATGAACTTTGACAGGCAGGTAAATGATTTATGGTTTCCCGTAGACGGATATAAGCTACGTGTAAAGCGCGTGCGAAACCGCGGGAAGCGGCCAGTATATAAGTGCGACTAAGGTGCGAAAGTATTTTGTAGGTACAGTCGTGCAGAATTCCGGCAACTTAATTAAACTTTGACATTTTGTACGAGTCACGAACGAGATGGGTCTTTTGACTGTGGTTTCATTGTGACTGTACAATCTGTATTGCTATCCACTCCGAATTTTAATTTGGTGGAATGCGCCATTCCCTTTGCTTTTAGGTTTACAAACAAACCGTAAACGCTGCTTTGAATGCGCGAAACGAGGGTAATGGATTCTGATTTATATGTAGGTAGGTCTAATTCAGGAGTATTTGTTTTAATTTTAACGAAGGGAAAGTAACAACGTCAACACCGTAAAACATATGAAAATGTATGATATATATCTATTATTTCTCATCTTTTTTTTTAAATGCCAATCAGAAGCCGAACTTTAATATCTTGTGAACTTCTTATTATTATGTATTTTTCCCTGTAAGTACTATTAATAATAGTGCTGAAAGAAATATCGACTTCATTCACGTCTAAATCTATTTGGTGTTTTGAATGAATGAAGTATTTATTAATAAAGAAAGTTACAATTAAATAATATAAATAAATTAGAAGTAGTATTTACGATCCAAAAGATGAATTAATAGGAATAAATATTTATTTGCAACTCATCATCATCATCAGCCAAGAGCAGTCCACTGCTGGACATAGGCCTCCCCCAATGAACGCCATAGCGCCCATATGCAACTCATACGTGTTATTTAATACAAAGTAGTAGAGTAAAGTACAGACAATTAGATTTATTTTTGCATTGACAAAACAAACTCTGTCTCAGCTTGAGCTGGTTGTAAACTGTTACAACCAACGCTTTTCTTCGTGACGTTACAAAGAAAAAGACGCTTGACACAAAACACTTTTAAAGAGAGAACCGAATAAAACAATAAAATAAATAAGATAATAAAGTTATCTTCAATCCAGTGCGATCCGCTCACGTCTACCCAATGACATCGATAAAGTCCGCGGCATCGACATCGATATAATGAAAACACGTACAGCCCTATAACGAGTTTCTGGAGCAAAAACTCCGCAAAGCCATAGATTAAAAGTAGGTGGCACAGTTTGAGGGAGTGAGATACAGTAGGTTAGCTCATAGTACTCGCATGTTGGAGTATAAAAACAGATCTTTGAAACCAAATTGAAACAATACCTTTTAAATAAATGATATTATTAAATTATTTAATGAGTTTTCCTACTTTGAGTAGGTGGCACAGTTTGAGGGAGTCAGAGACAGTAGGTTAGCTCATAGCACCCGTATGTATAAAAAACAAATATTTGAAACCAAATTGAAACAATACCATTTAAATATTATATGCTATTATGATTTAAATAAATAAAAAAGTCGGTAATAAATATGAGTTTTTAAGGAAAAATGTTATCTATTAAAAATAAAAATAAAAACAGTTGACTTTATACGTAGATATGTATATTATTAACTTAAAACTATGTTATTGAATTATATTTTTCCAATCTCTCTCTCATCTAAAAAACAGAATTTTCTAGAAACCCGGCTCACTTCCACTCTCAGTAGGTACCTATGGCCACGCCCTGCTTGGGTACCATTGTGATTCTTATACATTACCTACTTAGATACTAAAACCTACAAATGTACACAATGATGCAATAAAATAAATATGAAATATGTACATATTAATAATATCGTGCACTGCCCTGCCTCTGTGGTGCGACCCTACCTACATGGGGCAAAAAAAATAATATAAGGACAGTCATGTGACTCGTGGGCCATGAAAGTATTAAGGCGAGCCTGGCTAACTGTTTGCTTGTGTCTCTTAGTTGGTAGACCGACCCGTATCACAAACCAACCAATTTTTTTTGTTACATTGGATCCCAATTACGGTGGTGTAGACCGCGATTCAGCAAACCTAGAGTAGTGCACGCTCTAGTCCGGCGGGATGATGATCTGCTTCTTATATACATTGCCTTAGATCTTCTAACTATACAAATTAATCTAAAACTTAATTAATATACATATGAAACTAATATTGAAAACTAGGAATACCTATAGAAAATAGTGCAACTTTGTTTGATACACTTGTGCACAATAATAAGTCCTGCCCATCTGTCTCTATTGAAACTGGCCGCCGCCCGTCGCCGTGGTCGAATTACGGCTAGGACATCATCATTATCAACAGTATTGGGTGATGGCATCCTCAACCAGTGGAGCTTTATCCAGCCAGTCGAATGTGTGCAAATGATGAATTTGCACACATTCGACGACCTCTGTGGCGGGGCGGACGAAAGTCCGGCTTGGAATGCAGGTGGTTACGAGTTCGATTCCCGCTTTTTGACAAATATTTGTACGATCTAGTTATTTTCTACGTATTATAAAAAGTACCTATCTATGTATTGTATCGTATTATGTATATCAGTCATCTAGTACCCTAACACAAGCTCTGCTTAGCTTGGGGCTAGATGATGCTGTGTCGATGGTCCAACATTATATTATATTGATGTTGGCCCAGTAGCTCATAAAACCTATTTCAAAAAGGAACAAGAAAATACATAGAGCGTCCATAACAAAGCATTTTTTACAAAATCATTGACACTGGATTATCGTGAGAATCCACTAACAAGACCATTATCTCGGTAACCGTTAGCTAACCGTTCGTTATTAATTAACCGGGTGATATTCACACAATACACTCGCTGTGAATACGCAGTGCGGGTGTTAATAATTAATTGGGTTACACCCATGTAAGTGCAAGAGTTAGAGGTAGATTTTGGAATAATGTTGCCCGCTTATCGAAGCGTCATCATCTATCGTTTTACGCACGGGTTACTAAGAACCTAATTGTTTATACTCTGAATAAGTTTTTCGAATAACTGATACTGTTCTCCAATATTTGAGTTTTAACAAAAAATAATACCACATTTCTACTAAACTGGTTTCCGAAAGATGTGTAAAGAGTTATGAAGTGTAAAAAGTTTTCAGGGATCAAAAACATTTACATGTATGTATGTATGTATGACAGTTACTTTTTTCGACCATAATGATTTTATTATTATTATTATAAAAGAAGGCTTACAAAATAAAGACACTTAGGTACTTAGCTATAGGCCACTGTGATATTAATCCAACATAAAAAGTAGGTACCTACCTAGTTGTATAATATTCAGGCATTGCACTTCTTTATCTGCATCAACGTGTTTGGTTTGGATATCGTCCAATTTTTAATTAAGTTTTATTCACGAGTGCAGCAAAAACTTTTTCCGCGTTGGAAACTCAGAAAGGCTTATAAGGTACGAGTATGTCTGTCGGTCTTTGGTATTTAACGTGAGATGTAAATAACAGAATAAGACAGAATAACATTTTAACCCACTTCGAAAAATGGAGGAGGTTCGGCTATGTTGTATGTAGGGTAAGATGTCGATGGTTGTATGTTTTGCTACGGTGTATGTTTATTTTTTATGTTAGTCGATTTCTCCATCAATTATGGACCGATTTGGAAAATACCTACTTCTGTTATTGTATGCAGAATGATCCAGGGTGGATTCCCATAACAATGTTATTGTTGTTAAAATTGTGCAAAAATCTATTTTTGTTTTTCGTTTCGTCGGTTTAAAAGCCCATTTAGTAGGAAAACTAACAGAAATAGCCAATTCAATTTATTTAATTCAGCTTCACAAAATAAATGTTATAGCCATAGAGAGTTAAGAGTTAGAGTACATAATTAATTGAAAACTAAAAATAAAAACATTTTTATTGGAAGGGACACATCCTGCGTTTACAGACGCATGGCATTAAGAATGTGCGTCCAGTGCTTCATAAAAGCGCAGTCCGTGTCCAGCCTTCCAGCTATAAGGTTCCGATAGCTACTGGTGCCGCCCCTCACCCGGCGCATCAGGGATGCTGTTCTGTTGCGGATGATTGCGTAAAAGTCATCAACGCGGGACTCTGCAAACATCCCGGACGCGCTACAGAAGCGGGGCAGTCCCAGTAGCACTCTGAACGCGTTATTATACTGGAAGCGCAGGGCATTCCAGCATCTCCAATCCCGTTACCCGTGAAACCTATACGAAGACTTTTAAAAAAGCTACATTTCAACACATTCTGTGTTTGACTTTAACCCAATTTTGTTCTGGCTCTGGATATTATTAATTAATATTGTGAGGATTATGCACGGAGCGTTTGTTCAGCGGCGTAAAATAGCTGTTAAATTGTAATTTATGGTTTTACCTACATTATGTATGTATAAGTAGCGTAGTTACACATTGGGATTGAAAATGGCCGACATTAAGACGATAAATCTACGATACTAATAAACGCGACTTGTAGGTATAATTATTATCTCACGGCACCCTATTTGTAGACTTTAACTAAAGATAGGTTAGTTTGAAGCAAGATAGGTTAGGTTTTGTAAAGTCCTTTTTTTTATTGCATAACGAATATAAAATAAATTCGTGGACGCGGTGACGATAAATATAATCTTTGGATAAAACTAACTCCTGGATATCCTTTCTCACCTTCATACTAGGTCATCGATATCTAAGTCTAACTATAGTATCTTACTATACCTATATACTCGTACTAGAACTACTACCGATCTGGGAAACCGAATACCAATATCGAGTTGGTTAATTTGAATTTAAATTGGATCAGATTAAACCTGCAAAAGGACTTGGATAATAGGAACCTCGAAATTGGAAGACACTTATCAATAGGTATCTTTATGTAGGCAGAATGGTGTCGATTCTGTTGGCATCAAAACATAGACTAAGGCATGTGTTCTTCAAAAAGATAATCCGCAATTACTTACAATTTTACTGACGTTTTTGACTGAAGTTTTCATAAAATAATGTATGTATAATACGCTATAGATATATTCATATAGTCAAAGTAAATGAACGTAGCTGCCTAATTATTTTTTGAACGTCAGGCCAGCAGCGTGAGACCGTAGAAAAAAGAACGGCAATAATATTATTAGGCTAGTCAGTTTCGATTTCTGTGCCAACTAAACACTTCTAATATTATAATAACTCACTTCTCTTTGGAATTATACACAAGTTTACAACCATTAAGAAAGTAGTATAGGAATGCTAAGGATTACCATACTCATATTTATTCAATTTCATTCACGTCTATTTCATAAAATTCACCCGCTCCTTGAAAATGTTTGCGTCATATCGGTAGAGACATTTGCAGCTGTAAGTAAAATAGAATTCGAATAACGTGGTGTTAGGGGGACTCCAACATCTCGTCTCCCAAGCTAACCTAACCTGCACGTAGTACACCCTGCTAGATAACGAACTAGGCTCTGGTGAAAATATCAAACCATCTTCATAATTTGATAACTTTATTATTAATTTTACAATGATTTTCCATTACTGACACTGGCAGAAAAGTGTCCAACCAGACTCGCGAAAGACTGTAGGTAGATGCTGGATGCGTCAAGCTGAAGACAGGGCGCTGTGGCGCTCATTGGGGGAGGCCTATGTCCAGCAGTGGACTAACATAGGCTGATGATGATGATGGTCTGCTTTTCTTGTCTTATTCTTTACACATTCTTTTCACTTTTTTTTTATTTTGCTTGTTGACATGTATATTGGATTACTTTTTCTTATTGACATGTGTATATTTGATTATTAGTTTTATTAAATTCGACGCTAGCGATTAATTAAGTTGACTACACTATTGTATTAGGTGACACCTGTGAAAATAGTTGTAATGCTTTGAATACAAATAAATACAAATACACTTTGCTCTATCTGAAGCAAAGTCTTCAGAAACATCGCGTTCTATAGTTGCCATTAACAAAGAATCATCAACATCAATTCGAATAACTCAAGACTTGTGACTCGCGAGTTATTCGGTTCTCTCGGATGCTTCAGTCCATTTTCCGTACTTCCTTGTAGTGGGTTGGACAATCGAAAGGCCTCATGGAATATCTGTGGAAATAGGCAAGAGCGGGTCAAGAGTCAACAAGTCGCTCGTGACTGGGGTGGGTGCTTGATCTCTCAGGTAACAAAAGCAATTCTACTGTGATGGTAAGAATAGGAAGAAATATAAAATTGGTGTTATCTTTGTTTGGGTTGGGCTTTTAATGGTTTCATTTTAAAATATAACATACAAACTTTTTGCATATTATCCAACCTTTTTGTATACAAAAAGGTTGGATAATCTTTTTGTATATTTTTATTATGCCACTTTTGCCGCGGTTACAGGGCAAGCAATTTAGCTAAGTCAGAAAGCTCTGCGCACATGAATCCAACAGCTACCGAGTATAACGAGTTTGGGTCCATTATAATATTTGAATGCACATTTTTCTGCTACAAAATAGTCGCCTGATACTGTGAGACGATATCTGTTTTTCTGGATTTTTACCTCGTAAGTCACCTCCATGCGGCAAGTCCAAGACTTAGCTAATAGCCTATTTGCCACCAAAGTAACCATCCAAGCGCCCCTGTGTAATTTTATATTACTATTATTAATAAATAATCTATTTATACATTTTAATTTATAAGAATATTTGTATATTGAGAAATCGAATAAAAAAACGTATATTTAGAAGGTTCTTGTTTCTAGCAACGTGGAGAGGCAAATAGTACTGTAAATTAGTATAAGTTTTCTGGCCTTAAAAATAGAGGGAAAGACCTACTACCTCAGCTTAGCTTCAAAGCTCAGGCTCAAAGAGGCTAGAGCGTGTAATCGCCACCATCGCTGCCAATTAACTTGACCCATTTATTTCCCCTGAAGTTTGCTTCAAGTTCCTCGTTTTTCTGAGTCCTACGGCAATGATAACTTTCAGCAACTTTGTTAGTACTTATTACTAACTTCAACAAATATAAAGTTACTCGTAGCGCCCGTATTATCTGGTCTAGAGGTCAATTTAATGCGAACAATTCATAAGTTTCGATTAAGTTATAATTATATCAGGCTGATTAATTGCTTCAAAACTAATCAAATTTCGTTTATGCCCTTTTCATCCTAACCTAATACACTGTTTCTGCGAATAACAATAATATTATTGAATTTTATGTCAACATAAAACAATTCACTGTGAAAACCTACCTATCCTACAAAATCAGTTTGCCTTGCGATAGTCTACCCAGTAAAATCAGGTGGGCTCTTGCACCCCCACCACCCCAATAGACCTTTTTTACTCTGCAGCTGAGTTAAACAAGCTGTGTAAATAATAGAGAGGAGGCAAATACTGTATAAGTGTCTTGGTCTTGCGGTCTTGGTCTTGTTATGAAAACTCCTCTATTTACTCTTAGGGAATAAAAGTTTTGCGACTTTGTTCGGAGCCAAGTTTTGGCTGGTCTTTTGGCGCGCACAATCACTTGATTTCAGAGTAAAGCTATTTAACACTTGAGAAATGTTTTCTTGTATTGGAAGTCAACTAAAAAAATCACTGAACTGGGGAAATCTACCAAAAGCTTTTATATAAAACGTGTTTTCATGAATATTCATAAACGTTGGTCCTTGAAGCGAATTAACTTAAAAATATGAAGTACGAAACCTCATAAAAATAGTCTTCTAACCAAATTTGCACGAGTTACTGTTAGGGATCTATATCGGTGCTGAAACCCATAGGACCAAATTATTTTCACAACGCGACGACACGTTACTGCATCAAAACCGCCCAACGGTCCCAAACGAATCCTCACAAAAATAGTTCTCTTACCAACATCTTTACATCTTCTTACCTGGTATAAGTTACTGTTAGGGATCTATTTTTTTTATTTTTGTTTATTTGGAAGACAGGCAGTACACAGACATTATAAAGAGTTACAAAAAGGATTTACATAGACCAGTGAAGTCTCCACTATTAACAAATTTAAACATAAAACTAGTACATTGGTGATACAGCTACGGTGCCGCCATAGGACCAAGTTATTTCAGTTATGCGAGGACACGTTGTGGCACGAAAACGGCCCAACAACGGTCCCAAACTGGTCCAAAGTCCCAACACTAAGAATAAACCGTTTTGCTTCGTGAAATCTGATTTGCGAGGGGAATAAGCGGGAATAACTTTGAGGATAACGAAACGTTTAAGATACAGTACTATTGCGTATATGAGGCGCGAGTGTGGTTTAGTTGGTAGGAGTTTTCATAAAGAATGTTTATAAGGCATTTGTTTAGATAAATGGGAGATAGTACTGCTTTTTTATTATTTTCTTTTACGTTTCTGGGATATTGATGAGTTTCTTTGTTTTTGTTAGCACGTTTAGCAGGTTAGTTACCCTCACTGGGTATTTACGACCGTATTATTAAACTTTATTGTACTTATGGGCTAAAACTAAATCTGAACAATAATTATCCCAGGGTTTCCAGTCCCGAAAGACTTTGAAATTTATTTAAACCCGCGTAGAAATACGCATCGGTACAAAGCCTTTACAGAACTGTGCTCCATTCATTTTATTTCCTTTGACTAAATGAAAGTTTCATACATTCACGTCTTTGTCTTCAGCTGTTTCAGACTCTACCATTTCAGTTTGAAAGTACCTACGTCTAACGCTTGTAATTTGCAAGCGGTATTCTTGACACGTTCAGCGTATGCTAGGTCGAGTTTTGCTCATTAGTACCGCAAAGCCTCCAAAGCATCCACAGTTCCAAAGTATTCATACTATGAACTTGCAAACTGTTGGTACTGCTGGCTGGCACAGTGTGTTAAACAGTAGTAGCAAGTCAAACCTTTATCACTGGACGATGATCTTAGTGGCGTAGCGGGCGAAGGTCTGCGTGACTAAGGTTGCAGGTTCCATTTCCGCCTCAGGACAAATGTTTTTACGATCTGTAGATATCTGTTCCGGGTGTTTTCTATAGATAGATAGAAAACATTAGTTAATACCACACAAAATATATAAACTTAAAATAGAGGAAGTACAAAGGGACTTACCGCTGAGAGCAATCTCTTCTAGGCAACCTTAGGATGGACTGGACATGAAGGAACAATGTGCCTTAAATTAAAAAGAGTTTGTGTTATCTAGTACCCATAATAGAAGCTCTGCTTACTTGGGGCTAGATGATCCAGTGTGCTGGCCACACACGGTTGTTCAGCATCATTTATTTATTTATTTACTGAGTAAAATACACATGACGTACGCAAAGTATCTGTAATGTGCGCAAAGTATCTCAATCTTGACAGTGAATGCTTTTGAGAGAGGACTCTCCGGGGGTAGCAATAGCAATACCATGACTATTTGTCGCTTGCATAGTAGTCGCATTGTAGTATTGCTTTGAAGTCTATTGCCAGTATTGCCAGCTATAGGAATGTTGGGTTAAAATATTGCAGGACACGTTTCAACGACGGTGTCCTTACCACTTAACATAATAAGGGATATTTGCTTGTCCCGTCCATTGTATGTACTTTGATTGTTTTGAAATGACTACAATTTTTAGTCTGTTCTTCGTCCTCAGTATAAATACAGTTTTTCGGGACAAATACGTATCCCTCAAGAATAAGGTATTTTTTTAAGGGACCACCTATGATCAATCTACAAAGAACAAAGAATTTTACAAATCGGTCCATAATTGACGGAGAAATCGACAAACTTACCTAAAAATACATACAGCCAAATATAGAACCGCCTCCTCTTTTGGGTTTCGTATCGTCGGTTCAACATGCCCTATTTACCTTACTAGTACTAGTAGTGGGCTAGCCCAACCTCAACTTTAGATGCTAGCTAAGCTAGAAACTTATAAAAACTTTTGCACTATGCTTGTGGTTAGAAACGGTTTGAAACGCTAACTGCGGTGTCAAACAACTCCTAGGCGGTTATGAGACCCTGGTACCGTTGAGAATATGATTACTTAGTTTAAAAGCCTGCTCTTTGCATACGTTTAGATTATTCCTTGCTCATATTTTATTCAAACACGGATATAAAACCGGGCGTATGACGAGAAAAATAAATATTCGTACATATCCCTAACCATTCCTACATATTTTATCCTGTTCACCTGATGCTGGGGCTTATAAAAGAAAGTAAGTAAACAAGTCTATACTCGATTAAATCATATAGTTTTAATAATAATAATAAATATTTATTTCAAACCATAGAAAAGTAAGAGACTTAACTTATTCTACGATCCTAAATTTCTGATTGGTAGTTATGTTTTACGTATTCTTGATTGGAGACCACGACTCGGTAAATGTAGTATAGGTAGCCCTCCGACCAGGTGGGATGACGGCCTGCAAAAGACTGCAGGTAGATGCTGGATGCGGCAAGCTGAAGACAGGGCGCTATGGCGCTCATTGGGGAGGCCTATGTCCAGCTGTGGACTGCTATAGGCTGATGATGATGATTTATGTTTTAGTATATTATGTAGTACCTACATATAAGTTGTTAAGTTCAGGAAATAAATCATTATTTTATTCTATTCTATTCTTCTTTTTCTTCAGCCAGTATTACGACTCGCTTAAATAAACTTATTAAATGCCTTGAAAGGGCAACAAATTACCACTTAACTATAATTAAGTTCTGAAATGTTGCGGAGCTCAAATCAAGGCGGTCGCGGTCTCTGAAATACGCGCGTGGAAAGCTTAGTTATTTCTATATTATTTTACTAGATGCGCCCTGCGGCTTCGCCCGCGTGGAAAACTATTATGTCAAATGGTTTATAAACAGACAGACAGCGGGAAGCTACTTTTTTATACTATATAGTGATGAAGCTTTTGCCTCCTTATGCAAACGAAGATGTGGCCTAGGATGGAGTACGGTTTCCCAAAAGGAACTGTTCACTCGAGATTTGAAGACTCCTGAATTTTACTATACCGGGAAAACAGAAAGCTAGAAGATGATGACCTATCGTCATATTTATAGAGAACCAAGCTTACGATTCTGATAAAATTATGAATCTAACACAAATATTTATAGAAATAAATGTAGGTATACGATATCTTGGCGGTTAATTCAACTTAAAACACCGATTGCATGAAAATACCCGAAGCCTGAACTATCCAAATTTGACGTACAAGTTTTTGGCGGCGTTTGATATGTGAGTTACTTTATGATACTGCATTTAATTCGCCAGAAACATAACCTCCTTCATTTCTCACCCTTCCTGCTTTTGTATGTAGATTGCTCTGGTTACATCGCCTTGTCTTTTACCACGAGTTATAGCTATTTACTAAGATTGCTTTAGCCTAGGACAAGACCTCATTTATACCTTCGCGAGTAAAAAAATATGGCTTAGGGAAATAAGTCTATGTCTTGAGTAGGTAGAGGGTGGATTAGGTGGAAGAAAATTGCATTACTGAGAATAAAACAATGGGTCACTAATGTAAGACTTTTCTATTTGATAGAAACCATTACAGGTATTTTACAAAAGTATTATTGTTATTTGTTTTTTTTCAGCCGCCATCTTGAGTCTGTTTTTTTTGCATGCCTCAGTTAGCACTAGTATGAAAAAACAACCAAATGTTAATTAATTGAGAGGTCCATAGCTCCCTTAACAAAGGTTCTCGTAATATTTATGCTTGTTTAACCAGCCTGTGCCCACACGATAGCTCTTTCCGATCTCGGGGTCGATTTCAACGCTCGTGGACAAAGACAAGTGTTGCGGTTCCAATGACGGCTCGTAGCGGTATCTAATAGTGCCAACAACTTATCTGTTCCCAAAGATGAGGTTTTTTTAGACGAAGTCAATGCCGTCTCAACTATGTCGACAAAGAAGGTCAACATCGCAGGCCATGTATGCTAGGAATGTAAACTAATAATAAATAATATAATCATTAAAAACAATAACTAGAGACAAGGTTTATCGCTATTTGATTTCTTTTGTACTCACAAACAATGATTAATTCAATCACATAAACACTTACGTAATTTTCTTCGAATAAACGTTAGTCGATGGATGGAGGCGGCGCAGGACCGCTCTCTGTGGCGTCGCGTCGTATGAGGAAGGTCTATGTCCTACAGTGGACATGTAAAGGCTGATATTATGATGGTGATGAAACGTTAATTCTAAAATGTTTTCTCTAAAAATGATTCTTTTGTTGTTGATTTCATGCATTGTAATAACATACTTCTCCTTACGAGCACCAGAGCTCTACTACTTTTACATAAATATCGTAAGGCTCTGTAATAACAAAATTAGCCGCTTTCTACAGACAACTCTGTAGCACTGTATTATAACAACGTGCACCGTACAGTGTAGCCACAATACAGTTAGCTGTTACGCGATACCGTGTAACCCAGAGCTTTTTGTTGGTTCACTGATTTGCATCATCTCTCGCATGACTGCGATCATCTTGCGTACCTATAAGCGATCGGCAATAGGCTTGATGACTGATTTTCAAAAACTACGTGAAAATGATTATAGGAAATATACTGAATGCAAAAAAAATCATATTTCTGCAAATTATAATAGATTTTTGTCACCTATTTTACTTGATTACTACATATTATTGTTATTTAGTTTTTTTTAACGTATTTCATTATTTATTATGTAATTAATAGTTAAGTACTTTATTTTTAATTTTTTTTAATTTATTTTGTGTGTACATTACATATGTAGTGGCAATATGTCTATGTCTATTTGGAGGGAAAAATTGAGCTTTACGCTACAATAATTGTGGCGTTTGTCTATGACGTCACCGATGCATGAACATCTGATAATATAGAATGGCAATATTACTGTCAAGAGTAGAAAGTCAGACCTATACCATAGTTATTAATAATTATGACGTGTCATGGCAGAATACGTATATTGTAGTTATATTTTATAAAAATATTAATTAATTTCATAAAATCGTCAATTCTTTTCTTTTAATTCTAGGTCTCCCGTCGATACCAACGACAATTAAGTCAAACTAAGTTTGTAAACATTTTCATGAAAACTTACTGGCCACATGAATTTGACATGTACTTATATCGAATGTGATAAACGAATGGGTCTTGTCTCGTATTAGGTTATTATAAGCTTTAAATGTTTCCCAATTCTATCACAAAATAAATATGGCAAATGCTAAAACTAGCGAGTCCAAAAAAAAACGAATGGGTCTAAATAAAAAAAAACTCTTTTCTTGTATTTTTTTTGTATGTAGAAACGTTTCAAGCGATTTGGGTTCAATTAAGTTTGCTTTACTCCATTTAACGTCCACTCATATCGTTCATTACAGTTAAAATTGTAGAGTCATTCCTCGTTTTGTAACACCTTTCAAGCTGTAATGCTTTATTGGCCAGTCACTCACTCCATAGGTTATATCAAAGACATTGTTCTAATTGTGATTGTAATCATTAAATTTCGCAATCATAATAAATAGCTTTATCTGATGCAATTTTGCAATATGTCCCTCAGCTCATCGAATTGCAGATTGCAAAACCAATTACGATAACATATTGTTCGGCTGTCTTCTATGTTTTTTGATATAATTAGGTGCATTATTTCTAAAGATGTGGAGGTAGGGAATTACGAAACATCACTTATTTCTTTACTGCGCAGAAATAATATTGTTTAATTTTTTTTAAAGTTACTAGGTACCAAATAAATATCATAAGGGACCATCTCGGGATCATCTTCTATACAACTGCAAAAGAAACATCCAAATCGGTACATAAATAACGGAGAAATTGACGGATATACCTACTTAAAAAAAACATACATAAACATTAAACAGCCGAAATATATAGAATTTTTTTGTCAGTAAAAAATAATTGACACTCCGTTGTTGCCAAAAAAAAACTGTTTAAAAGCGAGAGCCTGTTCTAATTACAATTAGGTTAGTTTCAGTTCCTCAAGAAGCCACTCATCGAAAATCTTCATCATTTTTTAAAACTCGAAACACCTAAATTAAAAAAAATGAATAAGTTGCCAACAAAACCCGTCGGGCGGTGTCTACAGCATTTTGCCGACTTTGGCGTCTCACAAAACTTTAATCTTTTTATCCGTAGTTCACGGAATGTATGTACTTACTACACGGGGACCGTAACAAATTCTCATGAGCACAAACCGCCGCCGCCATAACCTATACTATAATCTACCCTTTACTAGTTCTGGTCTCTTCATTCCATTCCGATATGGTTGCCACTTGACTTTTAGTTACCTAATTTATTCTCATGGAATCAAATCCATCAAATAAAAATATTGCCAAATAACAAACAGCAAGAGATATTTTATCCATCTTTGATATTAAAGTTTACCAAAGACCGGAATTTCGTAAACAGCCGTTCATTTCAAGAAAAGGTTGTAACCTACTTCGATGAAAATTAAATGAAATGGCTCATAAATTCAGCAAACACATTTCAAGTCTCAGTGTGGTCGTTATAGACATTGTTAAAGTGTACAAATGTATGTAAATGGCAACCCTAGCCTTGTCGTGGTTTTTTAGGACCCGTCAAATATTTCACTTGGTTGTGATGCAAATACCCGCGCGTTGTTTATTGGTTTTGGTTCTCTTTTTGAACCCAGCGTTTCCGGTTGGCTTTTAGACGGAAATACAGCAATTTTTAAATAGAGATTGATTGGGATGGTACGATTTACAACTCGGTCACAATATCTGTGCACCTTGAGCCATACAAAATGTTTGGCTCGAGGTGCACAGATATTGTGACCGAGTTGTACATTCGTGATATTTTCGAGATTCAAATGTGCATTAGTTGACCGTTTCCGATGCACTAAATACAATAGAGGACGAATTTCTACTTTGTTCAGCTGTAGGTATGTATTTTTTTGTGATAATTTGTTTTGGAAAAACCTTCGCTACTGTATGGGAAAGATGTCGCTCAGTTCCGCACCGAATAGTATTTAAGATACCTATTTAATGTTGTGCTTAGTTTTACATATGTATCTAAAATCGTATTATATTTAAATAGGCAAAACAAACAGTAAGTTCTAGAAACATAAGTGTCTCGACTTGTCTTTTTGACTTGTCTAAGTGCTTACTTTGTAAACCTTAAGAAATAAAATTATTGAAATCTGAAATTACATCCGAAATCTGAATCATCGTCAGCCTATATTAGTCCACTGATGGACATAGGCCTCACCCAAAATTTTTCCTAGAAATCTGAATTATTTCTAGGAAAATTTATTCCGCAAGTAAAAGTATCCCGGGAAATTTAATAAAATAGT
The DNA here is from genome assembly GCA_947044415.1 of Eupithecia dodoneata. Lineage (NCBI taxonomy): Eukaryota > Metazoa > Arthropoda > Insecta > Lepidoptera > Geometridae > Eupithecia > Eupithecia dodoneata. The sequence goes on from OX345665.1 coordinate 9,784,798, forward strand.
GTATATTATAAAGAAATTGAAAGTTAATCGTTAATAGTTTAATTTTTTTTTAATATATTTCGTGTTGTTTCCGCTAAATATTTTCACTTATTCTGTATGAAAAAAATCAGCGCCGACCTTAATATCGTTGCTCATTAAGAATTTCTTCTTTCCCGTTACAAAATTAATATATGTACTGTTAGCCAACCTAACATTTAACCATAAGTGCATTGCAGCAGTTAATACTCAAAGAGAACTTAAAACGCTATTTAAGTAGGTAAGAATTTTCGGTTTAGCTCAAGTTATTTATATAGCTCGAAAAGCGACTCTACTCTAAGTGGATAGCTTTTTACTTAAACATGAAACATGGCATTAAAGCTGTAAAATATTTATGTCGCACTCAACGAGCCTGTATTTGGATAGCTGAAGTATGTTTAAAAGTTTTTCTGTTACTGCCGCTTGGGAGTTGAAGTTGCTCATTGGACAGGTATTTGCCTGATGAAGTGATAATGCTTGATGTCAACAACTTATATTACTACACTTTTGGATATAGGCCTCCCCTAGTGAGAGCCATAGCGCCCTGTCTTCAGCTTGCCGCATCCACCATCTGCCTGCAGTCTTGCGCAGGTCGTTATCCCACCTGGCCGGAGAGCGTCCTAAACTACGTTTGCCGATTAAATCTATTTATATTATCGAACCCGCAACCGCTTGCGTCGCCAGGTGGACCTTCGCCCGCCGCACCACATAGGTCGTCAACTATTATGACGTTGAATGATATTGATGGAAAATCAAAGATACTCTCCTCTTTACTATCTATATTTTTAGGGTGAGAAGATGAAAGATGAAAAATCCAGAATTCATAAATTATATTATTTTCAAGTGCGTGCGCCGTTTATCACGCACGACCCAACTTTTTCGTAAAAGTTCAAAACGTTCTCGGATTCATAACCTATTACGTCCCGCCATAAATCACCCCATTCGCAAAATAGTCGTTATTAAAGTGAATGTACCCGCAAAGTAGCCATATTTTATCGGCGCGAATCAATGAGAGGTTACGTGAGTGAACTGACCAAAACTAGTTTGCGGTGGCGTGATCCAATTTGCTGTCCACCAGGGACAGTGGACACCGAGTGGCCACTGCGGTTTATGGTATGCGACACGATTTCCACAGTACCGCAGCCAAGCATCTATAATACTCCAGCGAAGAGGGCTTACATTGTATGTAATACCAACGTCTTGCGAGAATATATAACCGTTAGTTTAAAAAGATAATCATTCGAATAATATATGTAAATGCATGTGTAGGACGCCCTCCGACCAGGTGGGATGACGACCTGCGAAGGAATGCAGATGTTGGATGGGTCAAGCTGAAGGCAGGGCGCTATTTAGGTAATACTAATACTAGAAGATACTCGTACTCTTGAGTGGCGACCACGTTCCGGAAGGCGCATTGCGTGTCCCCTCAAGCAATAGACCGACGACCTAGTAAAGGTTACAAGATATCGCTGGATGCCGGCAGCGCAAAATTAGTTCTTACGGAGATCTATAGGAGAGGCCTAAGCAGTGGATGTCGATCTGCTATTATGGTGATGATATGATGAGGAGATGAGGTTCGTATGTACGGTATCGCATCGTGAGCTCTTTCGAGTACTTTCGACACGATTTAATGCCCACAGAGGCAAATGTTAGTATGCATTGCGGGCGCGGCTAGTGAACACTTTGTGATTCATTCAGCTCGTGTTGGCTGGGCATGGTTTTCCAGGTGTTATACAGTCTGCGATCACAAATGCTATCTAGATTTCGGGGCCCATACAAAATCAAAGCTAAAATAACGTCTCCGTAAATAAGAACGCACTTGAGGGAAATAAATGTAGAATAAGTTATAGTTTTAGCTTTAAACTAACAAATAATATTTTATTTTTGCAACTTTTGAATACACTTTGCGGTATTGTTTACATTGGCTGTGTTTCAATCGAACTAAACAAAATAATTACTTGCGCTCTTATATACGAAGACGGATTTTTTGCGCCGACGACGACCCGACATCTAGATATTATTTGTGATCGTAGTATACAGTAGTAGATGGCATACGGCGGTATACAGTAAATAGTGGTAACCGAGTTAGCCCGCTACCTAAATCCACTGAACTGGCTAATGGAAATTCGGCCACAAATTGTATGTTCAGTTTTTGAGGCTGTTTGTTTGCGTTAAATTTGGGATTTAAATGGAATTTTACGCTCCTTTCATTTAAAACTGAGTAGCCGTTGGTTTCTTTATAATTTTGATATGAGAACTAACCATTCACTTAGACCGAAGAATGAATGCAATATGCAAGCAAAAGTAAATATCATTAATATAATTTCATACAGGGTCTTGTGATCATAGTGGTTTCGGTAGAATATCAGCATCTACCAACTCAGTAGTGAAGCATTTATGCTGAGCCGAGACCTTTTTGCTGCGGTAACGCACAGCCTCTCTTAAAAATAATTTGTGCTATTGTTTTGTCGTTATAATACAATACAATACAATACAATACAATACAATACAATACAATACAAAAATACTTTATTGTACACCAGATACAGAACATTATGAAAGATATTACATGTGACAAGTACAATGGGCGGCCTTATCGCTTAGAAGCGATCTCTTCCAGGCAACCTTTGGATGGAAAGAATTGTGTGAATTAAAGAAAGGCAGGGGGTGTACCAAGGATAGAGCTAGAATAAAAATGAACATAATATGAGTATTTAAAGATAAATAAGTATATATATATGTAATATACCACTTAGTAATACTTAGTTAATAAATAAATAATAAGTACCAATATTCACGATTCTGACAGGTAGAATCCCTTAACGCGAGCTTTAAAAACTGGTAAGTATAAGTTCATTATGTTATTTTTATTTAAAATATATTGATATCTTATTTTTTACTTCAGCAGCAAATAAATGAATGTACCTATCGAAATCGAGATCACAGCCCTGAAGTATGGTGGACGATAGTATCGAGACGTGATCGTCCTTTCACCTTTTGCCATAAGTCTTGGGTTTCGTTCCCTACAGCAGAGCTTATATCATGCGGACAGCGAACTACGCAAAGCTTTAGAAATAAGACGTTACGATCACGTCTCGACTACTATCGTCAGCCGACTCTGGGCTCAGGTGGCTGAAATTATGATGCTTTTCTATAAAATAAGAAATAGGAAGTTGTTTGCCTTTAATCCGATATTTTAGTCTGGGAGCAGTTGGTTATAAAATAACAACATGTTCACAATATACTTACATAACGGAGGGGGTTTTTACGGAAAATACAACGTAAACGCCTAAACCGGTTAGATAATGCTATTTGCACTACATTTTATTTTTAATGTAAATATGTACATAACACGATCTTTAGAGGCAGTTCCAAAGATTTTTAGGAGTCCTATATAAGCTACTGTTTGATATGCAGGTGGCTGGCTGATATGGAGTGAGATCAGCAAACCATAAAAAAAGCAAAATTGCTAAAATTAAAATAATAAATTGAGGCAATGACTCCTAACATGACATTTCTCCAATTCTTATGGTTTGGGATGACCCCAAAGATGATATATGTATCTCTTATCATTTTGCAATACACTGCATGTGTGTGGCACAAAACCTTTACCAAAATCCGAAGACTTCTGTGTATCAAATGTTGTCGGCACAAAAGACACGGTTCACTGGTCTACAAGGCGTTATAACGTTATCTCCCCATCGAGCACCCAAGCAGTTATTTAATAACAAAAGTTATTTATCACCGCGATATTGGACGACAATTTATATCGGTTACGTCGCTTTTATCGTGATCTCGTTATTTATGTGTGTTGCCAGTAATATTTCATAATATTGCTGGAGACAGTGCTTGCTTTTTCACGTCATGAAAACTTCTTAGCTATTATTCTAGATTGATTCATTTCATTCGGAATATTCTTTGCTTCTCCGTGGTTTTTATTTTATACTAGCTGCGCCCCGCGGTTTCACCCGCGTGGTGATAGATATTTTGGATAATATACAATATATCTTTATAAATTGTAGCCTGTGTGTTATTCTGATGTATAAGCTATATTATTGTAAAGTTTCATAAAAATCAAATTAGTTTTTACGTGAAAGAGTAACAAACATCCATTCATCCATCCATACTTACAAACTTTCGCATTTATAATATAAGTAGGATTGATGCAAGGTAGAGTAGTTAAAATAAAACACGGTGTATAACTAAGACGACCTATGTGGCGCAGTAGGCGAAGGTCCACCTGCAACACAGGAGGTTCAATTTCCGCCTCGGGACAAATGTTTGTACAATCTGCAGATATTTGTTCTGGGTGTTCAGGTCGTTTTTCTATGTATAATAAAAAAATATCTATCTATGTAATGTATTGTATTATGATGTATATCAGTCATCTTATACCGTAATGGCTGAGGTAATGGTGTGTGAATTGTCCAGCATTATTTATATTTTTATATATTTTATAACTACTGAAAAAACACACTATTATGTAGTATCAAAACTTTGCTCCTATAAGACTGTCTTACCTTGATATTCCTTTCTCTACAGCTCTGTTTAAGAACTTCCATCATATAAAACCTATTTATTATTTCAATCAAAGATTGTGTTGTAACACAACCTCCATAATAAGTTATCACCGGCTCTTATTCTAAAACGACTTTAATCTCGAACTTAAATCTCGAATTTGCGAGAATTCTCGAGATGAGATTACAGATGTTCGAGATTACTCTCGGAATTATGGCGTCATTCCATTTCATTTGAGCATTATTCAGTGTTATGTTTGGTATACTCCTTCGCTGCAATTCTGTGGAAATTTTAATGAACTTTAGAATCAAATAATTATTCATATTGTTTGGAATAGCCTCTTACTAATATTTTGAAAACAATCGTTTGTGAAATGTGAAGAGGTGGGTTGAACATCTTCAAAACTACTAAACAAATAGAGTTGATATTTTAAAGGCCTTAATAAATGATATTTTTTTATCTTTAATTTCAATAATGTTAATATTTGGCTCAAAATAGTTTAATTCTCAAAATAAGAGTAATATATTATATATATATATATATTGTATATACTAGGGAAAATAATATTGCGACATTGTTTTCCCTAGTATATTAAGAATATTACAATAACTGAATAAAACAATAATAATTATAACTAGTATTTACACTTATATCTAAATAATATTTCCTTAAAATCTAAGCCGTCACCAGAAGACAGGAAAGAAGAGAGAGAAGAGAAGGCAGAGTTTCCAGAATGCTGGCAGTATTACCACGTTGAATGGCGATGCTTATTCGCATTGCTACTTATAATAAAATTGTGGTTTTTGCTTAGACAGTTGTAGGCTGATAGGTCTGCCAACTAAGTATTGCATAAAAACATCGAAGGATGGTCTTATCATTACAAACAGAAAACAATTTAACTTATGTTTTCAAGGCTACGAAATTGAACTTAATTGAACTGCATTCAAGCACCATTACTGTCAAGCTCAGCTTTAATGTGCCTTTTACAGTTACATTGAATCCAAGGCCACTTGAAAAGCTATTAAAAGTACAAGCTTTCGACTCAGAAGCACGATGAAAATGTGAGAACTAAATTGGTCTCGGGTTCATCACAACCTCGGTTCATAGCTCTAGCGAGAACAGTTACGCAACTAATCGACACAAGATGAGAAAAACCAATCTTAACTGGGAAATACTTTAAGCATTTACAGTCTATATTATAAAATTTTCAGTCTAGTTTAGGCACTCGAAAGCATAGAAATCGCACACCCCTACATTTTCATTTAGACCCTATTTTTTTGGCTCGGTTTGTAGGACATTGAGCAGGTATAAAGGTTCAGAGATTATTGAAATGACATCATTTGCATACCAACTCGATCTGAACTAGAATTTCATTATGTACCGGACTTATTTCCAAATATCAGATAAATTAATTATGTTATGTGATTGTAATGATTCGTTTTGCAATAAATTTCTTTTATTTCGTGATATAATTGGACCTCTTGGGACTTACTACATCGAGATCTTTCGCAATGTTGGGTGATAATTGCTAAGGTTTTCTTAGTTTTCTAGCCAATGAAGTTTTCGTATAACGTTCATAAATTTGTATCTTTTTGCGTCGTAAATAAAGTTATATTTTAAATCAAAGTACACGTAGCGTTGCTTCTCAGTGTGAGCTGACCCTTAGAATTTGTATCTTTTGGTCTTGAGTTGCATGCTTAATTCTTTTGTACTGTTACTACTACTACTTGATATAAACTGGTCTGTGCTACTACTACAGAATAGTGTAGTAGCAGTAGATACTACTACTGATCAGCCAACAGCCATCCACCTGCTGAACATGCATCTCCCAAACAATTATTCCTGTTCATTGCCATACCGTTTTTTTAGACGACCAACTTCGACTATTTATCCAACTGTTTAGCCCAGAGCTGTGACCGACGAGGCTTTTGTCACGAATGTGGGGCAGCTGCGCCGTGACAGGTTGAGCGCTTCTGAGTACATAATGTTGTTTATACGTGCTCTGTTGTGCAGCTTTTTGTACGCTTTGAGCTTTATTCCATTACGTGCGGTGCTTCTTGCTGCGCTTTAGTGTGATTGAACTAGATTGTTGAGATTCTAATTGTGATTCTTATTGAAAGAGGTAAATAGGATTTGCATTGACGTCCAAAGTTCAATCAGAGCTAGCTTCATTCCAAAATAAGACCTAAGATAGTAAACCTACTTTTTATAGGTACCTAGCCTTAGGTGATTTAGAATGATTAATGTCGGTATTGCAGATGAATCAGCATTCCTACTAGTTATAATTTCGTTGTCATGGTTGAAAATGTTGTTTATGCGAAATAAGATTTCACATTTTGAAATCGTATTTCGCTTCACAGAACAATGTAGGCTCAGTAGAGATTCTTATGAATTAATCATTTTGGTAGGAACGTTTTTTATCCGTACAAATTAACGAGCAAATAAACATTTCGCTCCAAAAAGTTTGCCATCGCTCAATTTCGCGTTGTCAGCTCTGATTTTATTAATATCGTCATCAATTCATATTTGTCTCGAAAATGTATTCTTATTTAGCGAGAACATGAGAATGGTTTCAGGAATAATTAACACTAATGAGTGGGACAATAAGGTCCGTTTGTTTTATGAGAAATGTGCTGTTAGCGTGGGCATGTGGTGAGGATAGCGGGCCTGCGACGACAGAGCAAACTTGGGTTTCCTGAAATAGCTGTGTTGTGGTTTGCGAAATTACGTTGGTAAGCCTGCTTAAAATAGAGGTGAATTTTTTTTTTCTGGTCTATTCTGGCTAAATTGGTCACTTGTGTGACAAAGTCTTTGGTAGAATCACATCATCACATGCCAAGTTTATTTTCCTCATTGATATTTTTATTGAAATATTTTGATTATTGTGTTTTTATTCATTATTTTGTTTGTGATGTATAATGTTGACTACTTTATTTTATTGTAAGAATAGGTATTTTGAATAAATACAAAAACATTTAAGTTCTTGTACCTCGACGAATGAAAGCTTTATCTCTTGAGTTGCTATATGTATAGAAATCTAAAGGACTATTTAGAAACCTAAAGTTCTCTCTTCTTAGTTGTTTTCTCTTAGCAGAATGGTCGTAGTTATGACGAAGTTATGTGCCTTAATTCCACTAAATTAATCGCTTCACCATAGCAATGGGTATCGTCTTATAATTAATTAGACAGATGATTTATTCATGAAAAATATTTACAATTGTATTTAAATATTAATAAAAGACTTAATTAAATGATTAAAACAATAATGTTATACAAAGTTTTACACAGTACAAAGTTCTTTTTTGTCATTAGTTATACAAAGACCATTTAGTTTTCATTGCCCACAACCAAAGTTAATGAAAACTTTAAGTCCCTAGTGGGTATTACAAGTGAACATAACAAAGGGTCCGAAATTACGCCAAGAAGTTCCTTAACATTATACGAAGCCTGGTTTAGAGTTTCTAGACGGGTTGATAACTTGAGACCCGACGTGAGACTTTAGTCTACTAGCCTTTCAAGACTTTTCGTCAACTAACCTAAAAAATATTGTCGGTGGATTGAACTTTTGGCTATTGAAACGTCAAATCAACATCTCATTGATCCTCATACCCATCATACACCAGAATATCTAGTGATATTCTGTAAAAATTTGTATTATTTGCTTTTGGTAGCCTCCTCTTGGTAATGTCCTCTGTTAGTAAATAGAGATTGGTAAGACACTCTTCAATTTGCAGATATGAAGCCTTATTAGTGGTGTTTTTATCGCTTACTAGCTGCATCCCGCGGCGTTACCCGCGGTTTCGGATTTTCATCTGGAGGTTTTCACGTTTTTGTGCCGTTCTCGACTTAGCAACTTTAGCGATTCATTATTGTTTTACAGATAGATTTCCAGTAGTTATATGCAAAAAGCTACGGTTATACTCTCTGTACACTTAAGCAGACAAATCCGATTAAATACCGCCACTAATGAGAATCCACAGGATTGCCAGTGCCATTCCATAATCGATAGAATATCCCTCGTTGTTTTACAGATAGATTCCCAGTAGTTATATGCAAAAAGCTACGGTTATACTCTCTGTACGCTTAAGCAGACAAATCCGATTAAATACCGCCACTAATGAGAATCCACAGGATTGTCAGTGCCATTCCATAATCGATAGAATATCCCTCGCGGGCATAATGCGGTTTCCGCTTCGACGGAGTGTGCGCCGAACCTTAAACATTCGCCATCAGATGCGGGCTTTGATTTTAAAAACATTCCATTGACTTTGCTTGTTATACTGTAGAGTGACTTGTGAGGCTTTTAAAAGCCGAATAGAAGATTGTCGCTGTAGCTATGGCAACCTTCCCACACCTTCCCACACAATACCTCATATTCTCTTTGACGTTCCTTTTAACAAAAGTCAGGGCTTTAGAATCCGACGCACTGTCCACGATTTTTCTTAATGTGCTCTATTTAGGTAGAGAATTATCTATAATTTATTAAAATTATTCAATAATATATTATAATTATTCATTTAAATTAATATAATTGTTCATTCTATCTGTTATTTTTATACATCTCAGCTCGACACTAGCAGAAACCAAGCCTCGGATTGTTTGCAAGTCAGTGATTAGATTTATTCACCGATTATTCGTCGCTAGAAATAAAGGGAATCGATATAAAAATTCAATTTTACCTGGAAGCACAGCCTAGATTAAATTAATTTTAATCTTATTAATTGTCGCACGCAGCTGAAGTATACAGGGTGTCTCGCGGCCATGGAACATGGAGGGCAGGTTCCAGAAATGTTGAATATAGGAAATTTTACTTAAACGAAACATACAACATAGGTACTTTAAATAAATTAAACAGCCTTCACAAAATTTAAAAAATTACTAATTTGAATTCGAAAACGAACGAGATACAAATTAAATGATGAAAGAAAACTTTCAAAACCATAAATTGTTTCGAGCCTCTGTGTTTTGCTTCGATGCTATCAATGTCCTTAAATCTGTTCCAACAATATTCTTTGATAACAATATTCTTTTATAATTCACTTCTTATACAAAATTTATACAGGTTGTTGCATCGGAATATAGACATTTTACAGACACAAAATGGTACAAAAAAACACAATGCTAATAAATAACTATCATTCAAGTCGACCCCTAATTGTTCCAATATAAAGAGTTGACAAATACACCTAATCAAGACGAAGCTCCTAGCCTCGTTCGGAGTCCTTTTTCCCAGTGGCTCTCGTAACGAAAACAATGCATCTCTTTCGCAATTACTCTAAATGAGCTTTATTTGTGTTTGTTTTCTACCAATTGTAGGAGCAATTCAGTAATGGACCGTAGTAATTGAATCGTTAGGGTAAAATAGGTTTGTACACATACAAACCTACGTATATTTCAAGGCTTCGTTCTACTGGAGATGCGTATTAGCGAGGAATCTGTTTTTAACTGACAATAAGATCAAATAATAAAAAAATTAAATCAGAACAGCTTCTTTTCGATTTTTTGTAAAGTTTGCCTGATAGGTTCTTTTTTCCCATTATTGTGTGTTAATTTCAAAAAAAAAAAAAGTTCAAACGTCAAAAGTTTTATTATTTTCAAAGAACCTAGATTTCACAAAATTATTTATTTCAATTCTCAAAGTTAACGTTGCAAATGAATTCTGAAAAAAAATTACACGGGATGTTTTGATTTTTATTGCCGTAGATGTATATCGCCTTTAATTATTTACGGTACGGTTACAACTTGCAAATTACGCCTTATTATTCAAGAGGACATCTTGAAACTTCTCCAGAAGCCAGCAACACACCCTGCCATAGTAAAATAAACTAGACCTTATGTTAGGGCCGTTTAGAGTTCTAAATCGTTGACCTAAGAGGTTCCGACCCAATTTCCTACTTCGTAGTTCTAACTATGGCAACTATGGCCGCAATAATTAGGGATGGAACTATTACTTACTTCTATTATTTTTATTTACGAACGCAAATACGACGATTCACTAACATTCTCCGACGACTTCACACGCTTTTTATTGGAAAATTATGCTTGTTCTGTTCCCCGCACCCAATATAAATGTCCTTGTCAAATTACATGAAAATTTGTTCAGCCGTTGTCGTTATAAAAGTTACCGTTCCTTTAATTAAGATAACGTTAGTATTGCGTTTAAAACATCATTACCATTATAGATGTAGTATTTATTTGCCAATTCAAAAAAGATCAAAATACCAGCTTATTTTATGAACTAGGCACTTAATAACAAGCTCGATCAATATAAATCACTTATATCTTAAACATCAATGGCATCCACATACAGGACACATTGTTTTTTTTTTAAATTAGTAATCGTTTTAGGCACTTAGATGAATTGTAAAACCTATAAGGAAGGTCAAAATATGAGACGCGAGTTTTAAAATCCGTGCGCCCGTTAGATGTTAACACGATGTAAACACAGTATCTTGCTTGTGTCAACCCTACGCCCCGCCGCGCCGCGCCGGACTTGACGGAAAATAGCGCCAGTCATTTCTTGAAACATGCTGTATAGTAGTTATTAAGTATAACAGACAGTACAGTCCGCGTTATAAATTGTTCACCATCCGTGTGCATCATCATTAACCTCGATAGAAAATGTCTCCCATTTAAAACTTGTACACTTAGCCTGATCACATATCACAGTAGCAGCTCGGACTTAGGAAGTTGGCGGTGTTACACCCCCGTGCCTCGGAAAGTACGTTAAGCAGATGGCCCTGCGACTGACCTCTCCCCGGTCGTATCGATCTGCCTTCCCATTGGATTATGAGAGTGAGGGAATAGATAGTGCACATGTGTTTACGCATACACTAGTGTTTGCACACTAGTCCATTAGCTACTGAACGAATTGTGCTAAAATTTGGCACACATGAGATGCTGGATCTGGAATAACGAAGGGTGTTTATTCCCGAAAAAAAACGTTCAAACCCGCGGGAAGAAGCTTGTTACTATAGAAAACCATTCCATGTCAATAATAAAAATAAATCCTTTATTTCCTCTAGACCAGGACTCTAGAACACGTCACTAATTTCAGACTAGTAAAAGAAAAACTAGGAATTTAAGAAGTCACACCATGGTCACATTAATGTTTTGTTCGCCTCCTTTTTTTATGGTGAAATTAAGTTCTTAGATCAATCATCATCTTCGGGCCTTGACACCTCATTTAAACGTCAGCTTAATCGGTCCAGCCTCATCTACCACTATCATAGAGGTAGGTATTCATATTCATTTATTGCATACACATACATTAAAACTTTTGAAACTATCATGGTTATTAATACTAAAGTCATTTAAAACGGGATATTTACCATGATTTGATTTTTGAGTTATCCAATATTTCGGCACAGTTGCATGCGCCATGATCACGGAGTAACTGGATAACTCAAAAATTAAATCATGGTAAATATCCCGTTTTAAATGACTTTAGTACACATACATTGTCATATAATATTAGCTTAGGTGTCATTTAGCTTAGAGGTAGGTACATGTACCCTGTAAGGGCGCAGCAATCCATTTAAAAATAATAACAATAGTAGTTAGTATTTATAGCTAGGTAACGTAGTAATCTGAGAATTTATACAATATTATTCACAATAATCAAATTAATTTCATTAATAAAAAAGGTAATGACCACCATCTAGTCTTTCCAGTCTATAAGACTTCATTCACATAGCGGATCCTTTATTATGGGGTCGTTTCCGTCGAAAACCATAGTTTACTGGATTCGCAATACTGTCGGGTGTGTGAACCTCTACTAACTACATACGCCACCAGCTCCTACAACTACATACCTACGCCATCACAAAAAAAAACAGATCCCGTAAAACCGATGCTGTGTGAATGTACCCTTAGGTCTCAATTTACAAGCAACTAATAACTCATTTCACGCCTTGCTGCTTAAAGTTTGATAAGTCGAAATTGCTCACAAAGCTACAAGTTGAACTAAGTCGTGAGGCAAGCATTAAAGCTCCAAATTGTTGTAAGTTTTCTAAAGTATTCATACTTTGACGAATATTAAATCGGAGATAGGGGTTTTCTGGAAGCTATTTTTTACTGATGAAACGAAGAAGAGGTTTCATATAATGCATTTAATTCTTAGCTGAGCAAAACTATTTGCGAAATGTGTATTAAAGAGAAAAAATACCATCTACTCTTCATTAAAATATTCACCCATTGAATTTCGAAGCTAACAGTACTCGACAACAACATCCCTCACCAAGAGTGCTTTCAACGAACGATATCTGTAATTATGAGTTTTTACACAAATGCTCGAGAAGCAACGATTCACTGACCCTTCTTCGTTTTTTTGTAGACTCAGGCCGAGCTTCAAGAGCCTCGTACAGATTTAGTTCAGACCTTACGAATATCTTTTCTATTACCAAATTAATAAATATTTCGATATAACAAAAACAACAATTTCTATTAAAACTAGCCCTTAACAAAGTTAACACTACAGATACAGGACTCAGTCCCGTTGCAGTTTAAATTTACTTTCAGCTGGACTTAGTGCTTGAGTTGTTCAAACAATAAATAAATTGTGTCAACGTTCCTTCAGTTTTCGAGACGCTTCACGTTGCAGTTATTAGGGAGGCATACTGACTCTGTTGGAGGAACTAGTTTTGATGTTTATACATTTTGTTATCTCACAGTCGTTGAAAATTAATGGAAAATATAAATTAAAAGCTATTTCGACAACATCGTGTTTATTACCACTTCAACCTTGGTCCACTGCTGGACGCGGGCTGCTGAAAGATGTCAGGTCTTATCGATAAGTAGGTATTAGAAAATAAAAGTATAAAAAACATAGTTACATTTAATAAGTTCACAAAACAGAGTAAGATCCATAAAACAATATAGAAGTACCTTCTAGGTTTTTGTTAGGAACTAAATTTTGACCAAATATGCAAAAAAAGCGATGATTTTTTTATATTTATAAGTCACGTTTTGTTTATAAAAAACTATTCACCAACATAAAAAGGTTTTCTTAAGTTGACGGGTTTTTATATGGTAGATTTACGGTACATATTTAAAGTTTCTTCTCGCTTAGCAAATGCATATTTTACGATGCACTCCATTAATGTACTTATATATAGGCTATTCCCGTGCTGGAAACTCATCAAACTACCATTTAACTTCCTGAAGTCATTTAAGTTCAGGGCCCAACTACGAGACACATTATGAATTACGTAGGTTGGCAATCTAATAATACAGATCACTTAAATGTAGTAAAACCAACAACCACCATTGAACTGGGTGGAACCTTAACCGGTGTAGCTACCGGAAAACTTCACAGATTATCAAAAAATAAACAGTGTTTGCTAACGGTATTTTACACAGAACGAATTATGATGCCTATTGATCCTGTTTCTTATACTGATTAATAACTTCTACTCGTATCAGACCAAATGAGGAACTAAAAAATATGAAAACGTTTATGCTTATTTTGTAAGAAATCATAGCTGCTTCTAAAACCTGCTAACTTGCTATCCCGTCACTCGCGACGCTGGAGTCTGCATTAGCGTACAGCGGCACGATTTTTTTCGAATTTCGTCGAAAATGTTTCTTTCACATACAAAGAATAGGTATAATTTTTTCTTTATCATCAGGTTTTCAGTCAGAGCTAACCCTATAAGGGATTCCCTTCGTTTTTTAAGAAACAATAATCTCCTTGACTTGACATTTGTTTCTATTTGTTCCATAGTGAAAGGACCCGACAGAGTGCCATTTGCACTATAATATAAGTAAAGATAGCGGAGTTGGGGCGTGTATTCGCACACGACGCTCTCGAAATTGCAATATGCCTTCTCACGTCTGGTATTGCAATCAAATAGGAGCACGAGCGTCCTATCAAACAATCAGTTACGAGATTGCCATTTTTGAAGACTGCCATTCATGCAGCTTTTTGCTACATAAATTCCAAGATTGTTTCGTAAAAAGTTATGAAAATGTCTAGATAATATAATTGGTTCACAATGTAGCCTAGATTGTCAACCAAATAACGATGTGTCATAATGCCAAAGTTATGGTAATTTGAAACACCTTTAGTTAAGCACTATTTGCCTGCTCTGATACATATAGTATATGCGCTATACTTAATGTTACCATCGAAGAATAGGTAAAACTTACTTCAGAGTTTATGAAGCGTTATACAAGATTTTATCGTGCTGAAGTTCTATATCCCCAGAAAACAATTTCCCTTGCGAATTCAGAAAAATAAGTAAAACTTTCGCTATTTACACGTAAAGTATGATCCAACTTGCAGAAGAATTATTTGAAAAAGTTCCTATATCCTATAACAATGCTATGTCTCACTAGCATTAACTTGAATCGTTTCAAATGTACGAACTTTGTCTTGTCTTGAATCGTAAATCGTAAAAATAGGTACGTACGTAGACATTATGTTGCCAATAATTTACATTTATGATTTTCTGTGTTATTTCAGGTACTTTGTTACATAAATAATCAATAAATAGTATACAATTTTACTTGTACTTATTTTATGAGCCTTAAAGAAATAAAGTATTTAAAATCGGAAACATAAGTACTCCGAAAAATTATATTCCTAGGTTAAAAATTAATAAAATATATTAGCATTTTATAGTTACTTTTTAACCACACCTTTTTATTTTCAATGGAGAGATTACAGACTGCCATTTATTTATTTATTTGAACATTCTTCATATTTACAGTAGGAATTTAATCTAAACAGGTTTAGAGCGCTTTATTGCCATTGAAAGCTTTTACCAGCAGTCCTGTCCCCAGCAGGGTTCCTACAAAATGCAGCTGAAAAGATTCAGAATTGCAGAGTATTATCTACCAACAAATCTTAACTCGCATGCAACTTTAAAACAACCGTACTTCACAAAGATAATGCATAACTTTAAACTTAGCGCAATCTCCATAATAGGCTTGGGCAGATGAATAAAAACACCGGCTTATAAAGTTTCTTATACTTTCAGATGAGAAATGAAACTATCTTTACTCAGCAAGTCTAACTCTCTTAACTTCGCAAGTCTCTTGAAGGCTTTTTATTGTAGTACAGTATTTAGCACATATTCTTATTTGCGAAGCGTGTCTTAACATAATGCCCTATCAAGTTTAATATTAAAATAACGATCTGTAAAATTTCTTTGACGTTTATTATTATAAACTGTAAAAGTATAATATTCTGAAATTAACATGCAAAAATGTATGTTTATGCTTGTAAATGATTATTCATAAAATATACTTATTGTTCTTCAACGTTTTACTTTGATTTATTGTCTTTAACGATACTTTCTTTGTACGGAGCTCATTATTTTTCTACTATGCATGAATTTATTTATTGAAACTACTCGAACAGGGAGTTTATAATTGATTGTATTTCTATTTTGGATTTTAATATTTTTTTTTAATTTCATTTTAATGTCTACTTACTAATTTATTTAATATGCTTTTCATTTATGTTACTAAATTTAATTTGTTTACTGATTTTTACAATACAGTCTGTATTATAATAACTACTTTAAGAAATCTTGACATTTAAATTGTTATTACCAATTAATTGTATTTCTATTTATTGAAGACAACATAACACCGGAAATAGTCATTACAGGAGGGCTCGACACAGCCTCCTCCTTCTTGCAGCATTGGACGGAAGTTCATATTTTTAGTATATTTTAATGTTTTCTGTGTTTTTTCTGTATATGTTTTAAAATGTGCCTCGCTATGGACAGTGTATGTTTACTTTGTACTGTCTGAAATAAATGTGATTGATTTGATTAATATCGGCATTTCGTAGATTTATTAATCATAAAGTAATTATGTAAGCAGGCAGCTGCCGATACTCATGTCGGAAACTCATGTCGGAGATTGCCGAGAATTCACCAGCTGGTCTATAGTAATCTATTGAAATTAATTTTGCAGTGGATTTTGTACACAATGTTCACCGACCAGATTTATCCTAGCTCCGGCGTCGGTAGCAGAGTTAATGGCTTACCTTTGAATCAGCTCACACATAATGTATTTGTAAATGGCATGAATATTTCAACAAATAAAATTGCCGTCTTGTATTACCCGTACTTAGAGAAACCTATCTATTTCTCGACGGCATTAGGAACTTTAAAGTTATTTAAAACGGGATATTTACCATGATTTGTTTTTGAGTTTTCCAATATTTTCGTAGCAAAAGACAAAAAATGAGGGTAGAACGGTATGTCTGCCCATAAAAACTTACACGCAGTGCCTTCAGTTATTCCGTGATTATGGCGCATGAAACTGCCGAAATTTTAGAAAACTCAAATATCAAATCCACACTTCGTCTCGCTGAGCCATAGGTATTAATATTATACAATTATCTGCCCATTTATTTAGCCAAGGTACCAACTACGCCGCAAGTATTCAATAATACAAACTTCTTACGTGAATCAGACACGATGAAGACATCTCCATATAGCTGTAATCCAATAACATGATATCGAAACAGAAAGCCCATTGTTTTCGACCCACATATCCGTTACGTCACCGCATGTCAATGTCATCGCGCCGTCTCTCACCTTATCATCATCATCCGCCTATCTTAGTCCACAGCTGGACATAGGCCTCTCCGATGAGCGCCACAGCGCCCTGTCTTCAGCTGACGCATCCAGTATCTACCTGCAGTCTTTCGCTGGTCGTCTTCCCACCTGGTCGGAAGGCGTCCTCTACACTAAGTTTACCAAGTCGTCCTACACTAAGTTTACCAAGTCGTCCTACATTAAGTTTACCAAGTCGTCCTACACTAAGTTTACCAAGGGTTTACCCACTAATGAACACCTTTGCTCCAGCGTCCGTCATCGGTTCTTCGCGAAATATGGCTGGCTTACTGCCACTTCAGCTTGCTAATTCTTATAGCTATGTCGAATAACATGATATGATATCGAAACAGAACCCCATTGTTTTCGACCCACATAACCGTTACATCACCGCATGTCAATGTCATCGCGCCGCGTCGTCTCTCACCTGCGCCGGCGCATCTCTAACGGTGTGATTGTGGATGCGCAGCCGCCCGTGAAATTACTGGTACTGCTACTTTGATGCTTTTTATCTTATTTTACTCCATCAAAGCTTTTAAGAGTTTAGAGAACTAGGTCAGTTATTGGTAGTGAACAATATTTCTTCAGAGCAATTGTGCGTAGATTATGATATGTTTGTTGACTACCTTAGTAAGTTTAAAATGGCTACGTATCTGCAGAAGCCGTGACGTGTATTTCATGAAAGCTACGAAATAAATGATTATTGATTATTATAGATATTTTTGGTGATCTACAGTTATATGATCAAGATAAAGTTTATTTATTGGTAAAATTACTATGATCTCGGGCCATAAAGTGACCCGGTCCTTTGGAAGGCTTGCGTGGGGCCATAGCCAACAGCACAGAGGCTCTTTGAGAGAGTTAATCTAAAGGCGATGGCTACAGATAGCGGGTATTATCCCCGGGTGCACAATAAACACCCAAAAATAGTAACCGCCCGGTGCAGACTCTATTGCAAAGAAAAATGAAAGAAATGAAACCAGTCTATTGTAAATATATTTTCTTTCTTTCTTTCTTAATTGTGATGGATGGATGGACTTGATAAACGGGCTATAGGGGAGATTGCGGACGCCTGCCATAAACATAGTCTCATGGTGGTAGTCATCAGGTGGCAGACGGTGGCTTGCCGAATGCTGGATGGGTTCCTCAAAAAGCTGGCGTAACTTTGAGGAACCTATCTATCTTTGGTAAAATTATTATAACAGGTCAAATAACTAACCTTAATTATACTTAAGTATAAGTTGGTTGGTATATAAAAGTTGATTATAACATAATTACAAATAATAATTAAATTACATTCAAAATACATACATTATTGTGATGGGTAGCACAAGGATCTTTAATTTTAATTATTATTTGTTTTGAAACTCTCAGAATTAACTAGAAATAGACTTTAAAACTCAGTTCAAAACATTTCAGTACCTACTGAGATGTTAAAAATTTTAATCGATACAATATTATTGCAAATATATTGCAGCGGTTATCAGATCTGCGAGTCTGCTGCTACTTCAGTACTCTTTATTCTATTAATATGATTCTATTACGTAGAGACACTCCAAGCAAACCTCGCTCCGCCTGCTGAACAACTTAAGAACCACATTTGACTTGTAATAATGATTATTACCAAGAAATGAACTTGAACTTAAACCAGGCCTATAGTTAGCGACCAATGTCTAGATGATGTGTGAAATCATTATGCAGCATTAGGCCCGGAATTAAAATTATTTAATATAATGATCAGACGCATCTCTGCACTATAAAGCCGCATCTTACATAACCAGCACATTAATCATCAGCGATCATTGAACTCTCCAAAAATAACAGGTGTCCCACATTTTTGTGGGCAAACAACTTGTCAAAACACAACGGAACCACTTTATGGCACGAGGTCAAAGAAATTACTCTCCAAAACATACAGCCTCCATCGTCTGTAACACTTTACATTGCGGTGACCAGTCGTGGGTTGGAAACGTTGTCGATATTTAGGCAGCAATGGTAGCGGAACAAAACAGAGCTTTCGATAGTGATAGAAAAATCGAGTTCTCGTGACAATGACCGTGGATTTACCTGTTTAGCCGGTTTATTCACAATTTTACAGTTCGTTTTTGAACGATATTGTGATCTTGTATAATTTTATAGGTTAGGATACAGTTTTGTGTTAATAAGAGATAAATTGACTGTCAGGTTTCCCTAATAAGCCTTCTTGACACCCCGATGCTTGTCTATTATCTCGTGAGCCAGCGTAGAAACTTGCAAGGAAGAAATCTTCGCTGCGGTAGTATGGAAGTTTACTCACCAGGAAGATAATAATCATTAGGTATTATTCTTCAGTGTTATTGTCTACTAGTTTCAGCCCGCGGCTTCGCACACGGTGTTTCTATGGAAACGTTTTCAGGTTTTTTTTATCTCATGGGAACTGTTTTATGACTTAAAAAGGAGTCTATTTTATTCCGGGCTATCTGTATACAAAATTAAGTTTCAGCCCGATCCGTTCAATAGTTTTTGTGTGAAAGAGTTACAAATAGCCATACATACAAAGTTTCGCGTTTATAATATTGGTAGGATGTGCTTAGGTAAAACTTTTGAAACTATCTTGGTTATTAATACTAAAGTCTGATTTGATTTCTGAGTTATCCAATATTTCGGCACAGTTGCATGCGCCAGTTACTCCGTGATCATGGCGCATGCAACTATGCCGAAATATTGGATAACTCATAAATCAAATCATGGTAAATATCCCGTTTTAAATGACTTCTGTGCTTAGGTACTTTGTAAGCATAAGGAAAATTGTATGAAGCCAAAGTTGAATAGTACTTCATTGCATCAAGCTAACAGACCCAGGACCCATATTTGAAAATATTTGGTTATGCTTTTCATGTAATAATCAAACTTTTTTTTGTATTTCAGGTGACCGTTGTATGGGAGCTTAAGATGCGGGCGATTTCATGCGTGCTACTCGCTGCGCTCTGCGTACTTGCAGAGAAGAAAGATAACAGGTAACTACTACACTAACTACTTCACTGTAATATGAAGATAATAATTATTATTATCTTCATGTTACCGTGCATCATTAATCATTATTATTAGACGAACACTGTGGCGCGGTGGGCGAAGGTCCACTTGCGACGCAGGAGTTTGCGGGTTCGATTCTCGCCTCGAGACTAATATTTCCTATTTGTTTTTTAATATTTGTACTTTAAAATTAATTTTTGTTTTTGTTTCTTTTAAACTTTATTTTGTATAACTCTGCATAGATTTGTCATTAAATTGAGGCACTTCTTACCAGGTAATCATATTGATTCCCACGATACAGGCCCAGCCTAGTGTGGAAATCATTAGCACTTTTGTTAATTAATTCTGACTACTTAAACCATACCAAATCTGTATTAACTATAGTTCTGTTTAGATGTAGTAATAAACATATTTTCATTTGTACGATCTGCAGATATTTGTTCACTGTTCTGGTCGTTTTCTATATATAATAAAAATATCTATCTGTGTAATGTATTGTATTATGTAAATCAGTCGCATAAACCTGTGCACTATAACAATGTCGTGCGCACCTACATATCTAGTCTCCGTTGAGACTGGCCGTTGCGTCGTGGCTGAATGTGTTTGTAATGTGTTTTTGTTAATGTAAAATAAAGTACTTTTGTATTGTATTTCTCCAAAGCAAATGAAAATACAAACATGAGGCGGTTCAATTGGCTCTTTTACCCAATTAGGTACATTCTTAAAAGTTTATGCCTAGAGAACTATTAAGGGAACTTATCAGTCTTATCACTCATAAGACGATAAGTATTCCAACTTGAAACTTTTTTTAAACGAATGTTCTCTGCGTTTCAGGAACACCAAACCCTTCATCGCCGACGCAGTTGGAAACACTCTTCCTCCACACACGAACGGCGCAGCCAGTGTCGGAAGTCCAGTGAACCTCCTCTCCCCCGACCGATATGAATTCTACACGTTCGACGAATCCGGCGAACTGGTGAAAAGATTGATGACCCTCGAAGAGATACAAGCAATCGTCGCCGCCGGTGAAGACTCGGATGGCCTGGTGACCTTTGCAAACGATGATCAGCCAACTATTGCATTTAACTTCAGTCAACCTCCTTACACGAAAGTTCACAATGTAGTAACAAATGTACAGAATGTTCTAAAAGCACAAATGGAAGCGCATAAGAATAAACCTTTAGTTCAGCCCACATTAGACACCCCTGATGTCTCTGACTCCTGGAGCCTAATATTGCCATCTATATTTGGAAATACTGGAGTAGATATTGTACCAGATAAACCTACTAGTGGTTATTTGCCCGAAACGGAAACATTAGATGAACAAAGTTCTGACAATGAAGATAATACATTGAGTAAGGAAGGGGATTCCCATGTGCCTAACACTACGACTGCTGCAGAAATCGGAGACACCTTGCAAAACGAAACCCAGTTTAACCAAGTTGATAAAGATATTCCTGTACCTACGACAGTAACACCAATTACTAAAGTAACAACAACCCAAACTACTACGACTTCACGACCATCGACTACAACTACCACCACAAGAAAACCAATAGCAACAAGAAGACCTTCCGAAACTACTAAAAAAGTAACCACAACTACTACCAGTAGACCAACAACAACTTCTACTGTAAAACCCACAAAAGCGGTCGTAAAAATCACTCCTAAAACCACAACTACAAAACTGCCTACAACCACATCGAAACCAACAACAACTACAAAAAAACTAACAACCACGAAACTACCAACAACATCAATAAAAAAAATGACAACCAGCAAAACCCCTGTTGAAACTACTACTACCTCAGAAAAACATTCAGATTTTGAAAATATATCATTTGTACCAGTATCCACGGTTCAATATGTTACGAAACGAACTACCGAAGAACCAAGTACTAAAGCTCCTACGGTTTATGCTAGTACTACTAAACGATCGCCGTCGACCACTACTAAAGCACCACAAAGAATATCGACTACTCATCTTCCAAAAATTTCCTCAACCGTAACCATTACAACGATCAAACCAAATGAAGAGTTTAGTGCTGGTTCTACGCCTAAAACTATTGAAAAGGTTAACGTAACCACCATCACAACTCAATCTGTATCACCATCAACCGTTGCTTCATCGACAGAATTTATATCCCCAGAAAACTTACCCATCGATATCGGGGAAAACTTTGTAAAAGACAATGAATCTAAATTACCTCTTTTTGATGTTGCCCTGAGTATAAGCCAAATAGCTTCCGATTTGGGGAACAACTACCAGCCTGTGCCAACGTCCAGTGATTTACTTGATGTGACCCAGATGAGTCAAAATGATATGGAGAGCAAAGAAAACAGTGACTTAGATATATCTTCAGAAAAAGAAAAAAATAATGTCACAGAGAATGTCGATAACTTTGTTAAAATATCCACGATAGATCCTCACCCCGACAATAAAAGTACTCAGCAAGAACAGCAATCAGAACTAGAAGTAACAACTCAAGCAATAACAACTGAAAATATTGATATTACAATGTTTTCATTCGAGACCACGATGGATCCAATTTTGTCCGAATCAATGGGTGATTTATTGTCGCAAGTTGTAAATGAAGCACCAGAATCAGTAACAGATAAGGAAAATAATGAAATAAATGACGTTACAACGGAGAAGTATTTGGATACCACTACTGATATCCCTGTAGAAATAACTACTGAAGCTATTACAACCATATTACCCGAGCTTTCATCCACGACAAGAAAACCGTTACTTGCAAGTAAATTAGAAAACGTATCTACCGCGCAAAAAGCATCCACTACCGAAAAAATGCCCATGACAGGAATTATAGAAAATAAAGAAAAAATATCATCCACAGAAAGTGTATCGACGACAACTAAAGCATCTACTACACCAAAAGTAAGAGAATCATCTACAGAAAAAGTAACAACTACCACCAATGCATCTACTACTGGAGTAATTTCAATCCTTCAAAAAGAATCAACTACAGCGAAATTACCTACAATAGAAAATGATACTAAAATCAATGTTTCCAATAAAAACAAAGTTAATAACTGGGAGAAAAATTCTGCAAACAATAAAGAATTTGTTAAAATTTCCGAATCAAATCAGAAAGTAAATTCTAAAGAAGAATCTGAACACAAAAAAACAGACAATTTAAACCAAAATGATAGCAAAAATGAAGCGGACAAACCAATTACAAAAGAACCAGTCAAACCAGCAGCTGAAGGGGAAATACATGAAAATAATGACAATATTTCCGTTAAAGAACAAGGCGCAACAGCTGTCAAATTAGAAGTAGTTACTAAGCCTCCTAGTTTGATTGCCATCTATAATAAAACAAACGCTCAGTCACTATTGAACAAGATCAATTCGGTAAATAAATTAACGAATAAAAATGAGAAAGATGGCCCCAAGGTGGAGGACTATAAGAAAAAGATACAAAAAGTAAATATTGCGGATGAAGAATTGTCGAACCAGAGAAATAACTCTTGGAAACTTGTACCAACACTTTCACCTCCAAAAGTCAATGAAATCCCAAAAGATAAAATAAAAACTGAAAATCCATACAATCCTGAAAACGCTGACAAGGATGTGATTCTAGATTATTCAATAGAAAATCAAGGATTAGAAGTGACTACTAAAGATTTGGGAGAAGATATTGCTCAATTTATTGACCTGTGCAATGAGCTAGCATTTAGATACTGGCACGCTATGGTTGAAACCATTGATAAGAAACGAAGCTTCGTTTTATCTCCATATTCAGTGACTTCAATGTTGACTATGATGTTCATGGGCGCAAGAGGCTCCACATCAGGGGAGATGAATGAGATTTTAAAGCTAGACGACATGGTCACGTTTAATCCTCACTTTACATTGAAAAATATTTCTGACTCTATTGAATTAACCCCAGAGTCTGGCATAGTTGCCTCTGCTTTTGTTAGAGAACTTTTCAGTGATAGGAACAAAGCCAAAATTCTAACATTCTATAAAGAGAGAGCCCAGCACTTCTATAACGGACATGTGGAAGAAGTTAATTTCAAATTGATAGGTGATATCATCAGAAGAAGAACTAATTTACTGGTCAAACGATACACATGGGGCAAAATAAACGAGTACTTGAAATCAAACAGCATTGTAATGAACGCTCCACTAGCAGCATTTTCGGCAAATATTTTTCAGGTAAGCTGTATATTTCGTATTTTATGATGTGTTAAAAAGGTGTTTATGATCGAAATGTCCCATAACTAGTAACTCCTAGGACCCAGCATCCATGTTATGAGATGGATAGGAAAATTTCTTATGTACAGATTTTTAACGATTTTATTGTTGTACAAATTCTAGACCGACTGCACCGGAACATCGGTTGACGGCCGCGATGGAGAGATGTACTTCGTGGTGTCCCCCAACGTGCGCCAACGCCGCCTCGTCCCTGTCCCGGCCGTGGTCTATAAGACCGGCTTTCTGGCTGGCTACGACCCGTCGCTGGACGCTACCGCGGCCGCGCTCGGCAACACCAACTCCATCGTCAGCACCATATTCCTTATGCCCGGACAGCAAGGCAACGTAGTTCACGCAGACGATTTGGAAAAACTTGAACAGAGACTTCTAGAAGCAAGCCCTACAAAACCTGCCTGGAATCGCGTTCTGAGAGCGCTTCTGCCTAGACCTGGACTGGAACTACAGATTCCTAGATTCTCACACAAATCAGTATTCAACATTTCATCGACTCTCAGGCAGATGGGCCTGAAAGATTTGTTCGATGAAGACAATGCTGACTTAGGTGGTCTTAACGGGCCGTCTAAAGAGTTGTATCTGTCAGACATGGTTCAAATGACATCATTTGTAACGTGTGGGGAAGAAATGATTGGAGAGCAGCATCATATCGAGGAGTATCCTGAGACGGTGCAGCTGTCACGTCGTAGGACTTCGAGGTGGATCAACAACGACTGGAACGAGCCCCGCGACTACCAGAGGGCTTTTCACGACCCCCACGATGTTGGAGAGGCTATGCACCTGCCACTCCACCTGCGGCCGAGGCAGGCCCGCGTGCCAACCAGAAGCGTCCAGCCAGCGAGGTTAAAGTTCGACCGACCATTCTTATTCTTCGTGAGGCACAACCCCACAGGCATGATACTATACGTCGGCAGGTACAACCCTCGACTCCTGCCCTGAATTGAAAGACTGTTAGTTTAGTTTAATTTCCTTAAAGGAAAGTGATAGTGGGTACTGGTGTGTGCGGGTGATAAAAGAGGTTCAATGAGCATTTACGTGACAGTATTAGTAAGCACAGGGGACTCCCCTACAACGCAAGCCAAGTCCTGGTTTCAAAGTGTACAAAGAATGCAAATGATATCGGATGCCTGTATGATTTAGTTATGATAATTATTGTAATAAGCGTAGGAGAATGTAGTTTATGTCATTCCGTCGTTTTTAGAATAGTTTTAAAATAAATGTAAAAATTACAATTTGTTTTGACAACACTTTTAATTTAAGCTAAATTTTAATACCTAGATTAGTCTATAATAAAATAACATAACAATATAGTTCTCACACTAAAAAGAACTCTCGGCAATCACGATAGACTTGTTTCTGCTCGTAGCACTCAGGTGAAGGAATCAATGCAGGGCAGTCCTGTAAGAAAATGACGTCTAATAATTTTCACTTTTTCATAGCTTGGTAAGTACAGAATTAAGCTTTTCTACTAGATAGAGATGTGCTACTTTGTAATGTTTCCAGTCTACCAAAAGTAACGCTCCATTGCCTATGATGTAATTTACATAGCTGACAAAAATTACGCGACAAAGAAGCGATCCTATTAGTCGGCTGGAAACATAGCAACCTAGGACATCCCTAGTGGATAAGCAGCCTTAAGCTGCTGGTCCAATGTCAGCCAGGCAGCGGAGCGGATATTTCTGGCAATCCGTTGGTTAATATTGCTTAAAACCCATCCGCGGCCTTATAGAAATGAAAGAAAGAAAATTATTTATTAAACACTAACACAACACACAAACAAGGTTAATTACACATATATTAGACTACAAAGTACCTAATTAGGTACCTATTATAAAACACGTAACACGTACAACAAAAAATTAAAAGGTACAAAATGTAAGTAGTATTTGGTACGCGTATTTGGTCGCGCGCTTATCCACTTTCTGTGAGGGCTACTTAGCCCTCACAGAAAGTGTGTGTAGTTCTAACAGGTCCTGACTCGGCTTTTTGCTCTATCACAATAACCCAGGTCATTTGTGAAAGAGCGCTGGTTTTCAGTCAGAACCCGGTAGAGTGGCAGACACGAGCTCAGATCCAGCGCACACAAGACATGTTTGATGAATAAATACATACTAGATTTTATTAAGTTAATAAATAAATAAAAGATAATAATTATGGGGTGAGTAAATTATGTACAAGCTATCAGTGAAAAAAATAATACATTTCATAAAATTGAAATAAAGGGAAGACGTAAATAATTCTAAGCAATTTAGTTCGTCCAAGATTAGAAACCAAGAACCAAAGATGTCCTGCCGCAAAACTGTCAAACCTGGAACTGACAGCGAGAAAAACTTGGGTTTTCAGGAGGTTTTCTTTTCTTTCTGTCATCCATCTGCAGATTTGCATCATTATTGGATTGGGAAAAAAAGGGGTAAAAAAATGAGGGAATTACTCACCAACGTCACAAAGAATCTTATGTAGTTATTAAAAACAATGAACGAGCAAATTTGCAAAGGAAATTTCATTCTGAACACGTCCTTAGCTCTTCCTTGCGCTTGTGAAATGACTCCTTTAAACTTTGGATTCAGATCAGCCCATTTGTCCAGGTGTCGATAGTACTTGTCGACATCTAGATTGTCCCCGTTGAGTTGTCTGTACTTTTTCAAGACACATCGCCAATGTTCACACTGAAAAATATGTAGAGGATTTGAGAACTTTAACAGATTTTTAAAACTTTTGAAACTATCAAGAACTCCGAACGGGAGTTCATTCAGTTACTCCGTGATCATGGCGCATGCAACTTTGCCGAAATATTGGATAACTCAAAAATCAAATCATGGTAAATATCCCGTTTTAAATGACTTCAACAGATTTTCTACGGAATTGAAATAAAATCATTGAATTATATTTTCGAATAATACCACTATCAAAATCTAGACAAAGTCATTGAATATGTTTTTAAGTGGTTCCGAGAGAGTCCCGAGAAAGTGCCAAAGATTTTTGACTAATCGACGTTTACTTGATTCCGTGGGGTCCCGTACTGAGGGAAGATCACAGGTTCAACTCGCGCCAAAGTCAGATTTTTTGTGATATAATTTAATGTCTTAGAGATTACCATAAGTGAGCCTATACACTATAATAACAACACCTTTGGTAAATTTCTGTTACGTACATCATCATCCGTCATTATTCTAGTAGCCGCTGTGATATTTTCCTTCTTGTCGAAGAAATTTATAATGGTTTTTGCGCCACATTCAACAGCGACCACTCTCGAATAAAAAGGCGGGAATATACAACACTGCCGGTACTGAAATCATAAAAGAATTTTGTACACATTCATTACTCAGGAATAATATTGTTCTGTTCCCTTTTATTTTGTTTTAAATAAAAAAACAACCTTGTTCCTTAAATATACAATTACTTACAATTAAAAAATATATATTTGCCAACTTAGTTTGCCAATTTATTTATTTAAATAATTTATTTCCTTACATTGTCTTTACCAAAGCGACTTAGCGATTAGATACAAATTAGAACTAATATTTTTTAGTACCTTAGGAATCCTAGGTAAGTAGAAAGTTAGCTTCAGCTAGCTTAACTAATACTGCCTATGCTATTAATTATTTCATACCCGTGCGTAAGCACGTGCGAAGCCGCAAGCAGAAGCCAGTCAATCAAAGTACACTCGCCAGCAAAACGGAAAGGTACATCTACAAATGAATTTGGAACTTACGTAAAATTCAGCTGGTCTGTAGCATTTTCCATTTTTGTAATCATCCGCAGTATCTGCAAAGGTTGGCGGTTCGTCTTGCTCCTGATCCATCTGGCTTTCGACCTGGTACATAGTAATGTACGAGGAATCATTATTTCCTTAATTCTTTACACACATTCAATACATAGTATAAAACAAAGTCTCTTCCCGCTGTCTGTCTGTCCCTATGTAGGTATGCTTACATCTTTAAAACTACGCAACGGTTTTTGATGCGGTTTTAAATAGATTGAGTGATTCAAGAAGAACATGTAAACCACATGTAAATAATACATGCATTTGCACCCGCGCAAAGCCGTGGCAGGTTGCTAGTAATACATAAAATAACTTAACTAAATAGAATATTTACATAGGCGAGCTGAACCCTGACAAAGAGTTTTCTTCCAGCAAACCTTAGGGTAATAAGAGACGCGAATAAGCGACGCGCAACGCTAAGAGGCGACGTGGAAGGCCCAGGATGGGATGGCGCGACGAGCTCGAGGTACATCTTCCATCATGGCCTGTTGCAGCGTTGGATCGCGAGGAGTAGAAGGAAAAGGGAGGCCTTTGCCCAGCAGTGGGACAATAACGGCTTAATATAAATAATAATAACAAATAATTTTATGAAAAATTATGCTATTATAAAATGCTGCTATGTTGCTTTAAGAACCTACTAATTGAATAAACGAAAGTATGGAAGTACTTACATTAATTATAGTCATCAGCAAAAACAAAAGGAACTCTTTTAAGCACATAACGACTAGGATTTTGTTATATTTGATAGGTGTGGTCAGTTTAAATGCAAACCATCCAATGAAATAGACTGTACCTAATCGACAATTAGAACTTCCAATGTTTATAAATATTCGACAAAATATCAGATTTCTAAAAACATACCCATCGTCAAACATTTGTACCTACGAAAGAAAACTTCCTCTTTCAATGGAAAACTACTCTAAACTGTGAAATAAAATCACCAAAGCAATGTTTCAATATTTAATTTTATTTACAAATGACAGTATATTTAAAATATGTTATAATGAATCGCTAAGTTTAATAATAACTTATATTATAAGTTTTTTTAACACCTTGGCGCCGCGCCGCCACATTTTGTGTTTTATAGTGGAGGGCTGCATAACTGCAAATATTTTTTTAAAGTTGTGCAGTTTTCAGATTTCACCCATTTCTCTTCAGGGCAGTTCTGAAAGTAAGACAGCTTAGTTACTCTATTTAATAGTGTCAGACCGTAAATGGATTTTCAGCCGGAGCCAAAAGTACAGTATGTAGGTATTATATTATCTGTGCCGAAAGTAAGCTTGTTAAGTTTGTAGCGGCAGCTTTTAGGATTCCGTACCGATAGGATAAAACGTGACCCTATTACTAAGACTCCGTTGTCCGTCCGTCTGTCCTGTCTGTCCGTCTGTCACCAGGCTGTATCTCATAAACCGTGATAGTTGTAATTATGACAGATGATGTATTTCTGTTTTTTGCTATAACAACAAATACCTACTAAAAAACAAAGAGTCCCAGGACGACACATTTAGGCATTTTACATTTGCTGAAAGAAACTTTATTCCGTCGGAAATATCTGTGGACCTGTCAAATCACGCCGCAGCGTTCGGTACAGTCAACCACACAATCATCATCAGCAGTCCACTGCTTGACATAAGCCTCCCCCAATGAGCGTCATAGCGCCCAGTCTTCAGCTTGCCGCATCCAGCATCTACCAGCAGTATTTCGCAGATCGTCATCCCACCTGGTCGGAGGGTGTACACTACGGTTACCGAGTCGTGGTCTCCACTCAAGAACACATTTGCCCCAGCGGCCTTCGGTTCTTAGCGAATCCACACAATCAGAACGTTTGAATTATCTTCAAAGGTTTAAGGACAATTGTACGACTATACCTTTGTCATAGACAACCACTGTGGCGGCGCGGTGGGCAAAGGTCTGCCTGCGACGCAGGTTGCGGGTTCGATTTCCGCCTCCGAAAGAATGTCTGTAGGATCTGCAGATATTTATTTGTTCAGGGTGTTCTAGTCTATTTCTATGACTGTATAATACAAAATATATTCGTATATGTATTTATGTAATATTTTATTGTTCCCATAACACAAGCTCTGCTTAGCTTGGGGCCTAGATATTGCTGTGTGAAATGCCCATCATTATTTATTTATTTATAGTAAAGTGATTGGTAAGAAGAATTCGGCCACTGAGCCCAAGGGTAGCAACTACTTACATTCGTCCAAACATATAACATGCACTGAAAGAACCGCGCTTGTTCACACGGGGAGGCAGGATTAAGTGTGGCCACTTCGTTCATGCAGAACTGCTTGATTTTGGGTAGATTCTGTTCGAAAACCGTGCCTGAGGCCCACTTGTCTAATCCCACACTCACTCTGTCTAGTAACAGGTCGTTGTTCTCATTTACGTAGTCTCTAAGCCGCATTAGACAGAGTAGTGTGTCACACTGGAAAAAAAAAATGAGTTGACTAGTTAATTCCTCCTCTCCTCTACCTACACCCTATATTGGTCCACGAGATGACTATTGTATTCCTCCTCTCCTCTACAGCCTATATTGGTCCACGAGACGACAATTTCAATCCTCTTCTCCTCTACAGCCTATATTGATCCACGAGATGACTATTAAATCCTCCTCTCCTCTACAGCCTTTACCTATTGATCGACGATGGGTGCAGGGCTCCACCTAATAAATGATTTTTCAGATTTTATATGATGGGGGTAATGCCCCCTATGCTGTGCACGTGTGGTTGTTGTCAGGTTGTGATTGTGAAGGTTCTTTGTACAATACAAGTAACGTCATCGTTCTATTGTATACAAATCAACGCCCTCTAGAAGCCTTGCTGTGAACTGTTTAAGTCAGAGAAAACAGGTGGTGAGTGAACGTAGGCTCTCTGATGCTATTAGTAAAACGTAAACCATAGCGTATACTTAGTTTCGGTGTGAGACGATAGGTGGCGCTGTGAGTAAGGACTTTGTTTTTCATCCAGAGAGTCCATAGAATATGTAGTTATGTTCGGAGAGTGAATCAGACAGAATCACAGCCTTCGTCGTTAGCAGCGATGGATTTTTAATTCTGGGTTATTCACATCACACATTTCCCAAATTCTATTATTAGTATACATTCTTTTTCAGGTACTTTTACAAATGGTTGAGTTACTTACAGCCGGCTGAAACAAATATTAAAATAGCTATTAGAATTAATAAGAGTTTTATGGATAAATAAAATAAAAAGCAATAAAAGTACGTGGAAGAAATTAAATGACCTGAGCCTCGAGTTCAATTATTCAATGGAATTGTCGCGTCGCGGCAAAATGTTTAAACATATATTTTTGTACCTATATGTCTAAATATTATAGGATATATATAGTACGGCTACTACGCGTGGCCATTGATGGCTTTGCAGAATCCGTTCAAAGGCGTTAACAATCTATGTCAAAGTCAATGTACATTAGTCCACTGCTGGACGCAGGCATTCTCCTTATAAGCACCTTATTGGCTTCTATCACTTATCCCCCGACGCGGGCATGTGGGTTTGGGATCGCAGTTCGGTGGTGCATTGTTCTGCAGGAGGCGTTGCTGCCCGCCTCCCGGTGGAAATCCCTAAGTGGTCCATAAGTTGTGGTAAAACCCACACCCGCGGGAAGAGTTGAGGTGGTGCAAATTCTTCTTGGTGCCGGCTATACTTACATCTTTAGACTGCTTCGAGACGGAATTTGCGCAGGAGTCTATATCTTTTATAGGGTAGAATGGATCCAATTCGCAGCATTCTCCAGGTTCGGTCTGAATCAATTAGCAATCTGATTGAGTTATTCACGTTCAATAATGTAGTTATAAAACATTCAAAATATTTATGTATATTAAATGAGAACCAAGTACTTAGACAAACCTAGCAAAGGCTATAAGGCTGTTAACAAAGTTATTTTATTTACTTGTCGCATGCACTTTTTTTAAAAGGACTATAATGCTGTTGACCGCAGATGGCCCTGATAGCGTTACCAGAGTTATGGCAAGTGCAGTAGGCGTCTCGCCGCCGGTAAGACTAGGTTGTGGCAACACGCACACACAACCACTCGGCTCGGGCTGTTGCCAGATTCTACAAGAGGAAAAGGAGTTTTCGCCTAGGTGAACGAATGTATATAAGGACGGAAGCTAGGAATTCTTCGACCCCGCATTCGGCGGGGTCTGTTTTTGATCGGGTGTGTAACACGCCCATTTATCTTACCTTTTCATCCTCATATTTTGCAATGATTTCTACAAAGTAACGAATCTATTATTTATGTTGCAATTATCAAAACAATAATAATGACATTGTGTAAGAATTAGGATACTATTGTTCTGTACCTATTGTTTAATAGGTACTAACTAGACTCTGTCTAGAGGGTATCAAAATATTTATTTATAGATGTGATTCCCTAGAGTCAAGAGGGAATTACGTATTACCCGCATGAATTGGTTATCATAATTAAATTTGACCACGTTGTTTGCGAAATGTAACAAATCAACTTCGGAATTATGAACGATGGTTGCTGTACTACATCAATTCGATAGATTTTTTCAGCAAATGGTTTAAAAAATTCCAAAGCGACTGAACGCTTGAACTCTCTGAACTTATTCGAGAAATCCAGGTGTTTTTGTTACTTATCTGACCTGCCTTTTGTGTTACTTATAGTGCGTTGAGGTATGATCGGACGCGGGTGAAGAACGTATGAAATAAATTTAAGCCGAATATTCTTACTACCAACATTTTCTTGTCAGCAACAACAAATTTAAAATTTTGGCACCGCGTCCGATCGCACCCCACCTTACGCTTTAATGTTTTTTTGTCATTGTTTTTATAATATTATATTTGTATTTTTGTGTGTTGTTTTACTGTGTAATTTGTGTTATAATAACTGATATTCTATTATATTCTACCTTAAGATATGCCCTATTTTAAGTTGTAGTAGCTGCTAATATCGATACTAAAAACGAGATTAAAGTAAAAACCAAACTTACCCCTTCCGGACGATGTGCACATTCAGTCGGCAATCCGTGAATTTCATAAGCATGGTGCACCTGCACCTACAAAAAAAAACAATTTTTGTTGCATCTTTCTAGTACTTATTTTTCAAAGAAGGTAGACCAACGGTGTATGAGTTTAATCGTTGTAACTGCTGCTTTACAACTTAAAGCAGCAGCGACAACCGAAGATATGTAGATAGATAATTCTTTATTGCATACTTAGATTATAAGAAAAATAAAAAATAAAAGCTTAAAAAACTAGATACAATTGGCAGTCTTATCACTTAAGAGCGATAAGACTGCCAGACAACCATGGGTGGACAGCATAGTGTAGAAAACTTTCAGCAATGATGACCCTGAGATCCATGAGATCCATAAGTCCTCCTATCCTCATTTCGTCCACGACGCACATGCCTAGTTCCATTGGACCGACCTTAACTAGTCTGTTTGCCCTCTTTTTACCTGTCTTTCTAACCCCTTCCACTTTACTCTATCTCTCGCCAATCTTATCCACGTTTTCCCTGCTATATTTAAAAGGTGGAAGGAAGAGCTAAGAGACATTGCAGGAAAACGTGGAGACAGAGCATAATAACAGAGCTTAAATCTGTGGCATGTACCACTAACCTGTCGAATTCTTGACCAGACATGTGTCAGAAGCACGTATGCAATGATAATCTGTAAGTAGAACTCTGGAATAAAATATATTAAGAAGGCTTTCCAACTTTGCAGCGCGTTTAAAAATCGTAAAAATAGCTACACATGATCATTCCTCATTCATTCTAGTCTCTTCATTCAATGTAGGTAGGTTACCTACATTGAAATTATTTCTAACGTTATGGACAAGAAAGAATTATAGTTGTAAAGATTTTTCAAGCAGCAGCAAGGAAGGAAAATAGTCTTCAAAACTCAAAGTGCTTTATTTCCTTTAGAGTACCTACTTACTTACTTTACTTTCAGGGCTTTTAGACACGTCAATAATATCGAATTACAAGAGTAAAACTTATAAATAAAGTGGTTACTTTGATTTTTGGTTCACATTTTTATGAAAACACAATACACATAACGTACGCTCGAATACTGAAACGTATCTCAGATTTAGGTCGCGATTTTTTGACAGTTTTCAATGAAAATTTATCAACAATTCCTCGTGCTTTAGCTTAAATCTGTTGCGTTTGAATATTACTTTTCGTTGCTTGAATCTGAATTGCGTTTGAATATTATGGCGATAAGAAACCTTTACCAAAATAAACATTAACTCTCAATTCCTTACCTGAAAGCATCCAGCGAGAACAAATACGAAATTTAACCTTTGCAGCATGGTGGTTTAGGCAGGACTGTCCTAAGGCATTCACTTCTTGCAATTATAGTTGCGGAGCTGGCCGTGACCACACCGGCTACTTTATTGTGAGCGCGGAAGTCAATCAAGACTTCAAACGAGCCATAGGCTATCAATCAGACGCACCACTCGTTAAATTACCTACTAAAATATCTTTACTAATATTATAAAGAGGAAAGATTTAATTTTTTGTTTGATTGTTTTGAATAGGCTCCGAAACTAACGGACCGATTTTAAAAGACTTTCACCGTTGGAAAGCTACACTATCCCCGGGTGACATAGGCAATATTATATCCTCTTTATCTCCCTAGAAATGTGAAATTCGAATTTAACGCGGGTGGAACCACGGAGAACAGCTAGTGCTATATCATTCAGGTTCCGTACGTGAAAGAAGAACTAAATTAAGGTGTTTGAGATGGGATTGTATGGCCTAATCCGAATCTATGAGAAGATGGAGAGAAAATTCGAGTGAATGAGTTTCTAAGACGAGAGAAAAGACAGGACTTTGTATTTCAGCATCTACACAGAATCTTTATATCTACAATATATTTATAATATTTAGTAAGTAGTTTATTGCTTATCTGAATATTCTAACTATCGTAACAAATTAAATAAATAAATAAATAATGCCGGACAATTCACACAGCATTATCTAGCCCCATGGTAAGCAGAGCTTGTGTTATGGATACTAGATAACTGATATACATAATACAATACATTACATAGATAGATATTTTTTATTATACATAGAAAACGACCAGAACACCCGGAACAAATATCTGCAGATCGTACACACAATTGTTCCGAGGCGGGAATCGAACCCGCAACCTCCTGCGTCGCAGGCGGACCATCGCCCACCGCGTCACAGCATCGGTCTGGATTTCTAAATTGGGGATGGAGTGGAATTTTATTTATTTAATTAATTAATTAGAACGGCACAATCACCAATTACACTAATTATATTTATAGTTACAAACAAAACATTGGAAATCAGTACGTATAAAATTAAAATGAAAAAAAAAAAAATGATTTTATTGAATGAATGATTTGACATATTACTAAGGTTCGGATGTTGCTCGTTTGCACTGGTAGGTATTCTTCTGTATTTACGGTCTATGTATAAGTAGCTATATTAAGCATTATTGAATTTTCTTCATACTTTTTTTAATAATGGTATTTTAAAAGACAAACATTTTTGACCCCTACCATCACACACTATTATATAAGAAATGCGAAAGTTTGGATGGATGTTTGTTACTTCTTTACGCTAAAACTAAATGAATGGATTAAGGGGCCTCCGGAGGCACGAATTCTTCATACAAACGTAATACCA
Source organism: Eupithecia dodoneata (assembly GCA_947044415.1). Taxonomy (NCBI): domain Eukaryota; kingdom Metazoa; phylum Arthropoda; class Insecta; order Lepidoptera; family Geometridae; genus Eupithecia; species Eupithecia dodoneata. Next base: position 9,820,573 of record OX345665.1, read on the forward strand.
AAATTATTTCTAATTCAAGCATATTTCCACTATAATATTGCATTATTTGGATTAAAATAGTATTTATCTAGGTTCCCAAATAGTTTTTTTTTTTCAAAATACTTACCTAAAATGAAATGAAAGTCAATCTCATTTCGCACATTTTTATGCGAAAATGGACATGTTTTCTTGCTATTTGTTTCGTATTAAAAACATCAATATCTTACGTATCTTATATTGTCTAGAAACAGAATAACAATACTTTGTGAAGAATACAAAAAGTTTTCAGACATAATTTTTGGTATTACGGAACAAACCAAATTTTGAACGGCTAATATTGCTATCGCGCACGCGGCGCAAGGGTTAAACAGGGACAGCGATATTCGGAGCGATTTTTGCAAGCGAGGGTCGCCGGACCCTTAAGCTGAATTTTATTTTGCATAGGTGTAACCTGGAATCGAACATAGGCTTCATTTTTACCATAAATCAGTGCCGAGCAGTAGGCAGTAACTACCATTAAATATCCACCCTAAGCCTACTTACTTCAGTATTTTTTTCATTAATTTCATCAATATTTGCATTCACAGCCATTTGGCTGGTTTGACTAAGAAATAAAAATATCTCGTACGAAAATAAATTGCTGGATCGCACTGGACAAACGCACACTGCATCATATAATATAGCCTGTGGTCTAGCCATCAAATATTAATGATTCTGAATCTACGAGTTTATAGTATCTCTGGATTTGTAAATCTAATAAAACAAAAATAATTTATTTAAGGATTTAATGGTTTCAAAGTCTTAACTAACCCAGAGCTATTTAGCTGCTAACTAAAGACGTGCTATGAAACTACAATTAATGACTACTCAATTAGAAACTCATTAGCTTAACGTTAACTGCAACTGCATAGACGACCGATGTGGCGCGATGGGCGAAGGTCCGCCTGCGACGCAGGAGGTTGCGGGTTCGATTCCCGCCTCGGGACAATTGTGTGTACGATCTGCAGATATTTGTTCCGGGTGGTCTGGTCGTTTTCTATGTATAATAAAAAATATCTATCTATGTAATATATTGTATTATGTATATCAGTTATCTAGTACTCATAACACAAGCTCTGCTTACCATGGGGCTAGACACAGAACAGTGTGGGGCTAGATAATGCTGTGTGAATTGTCCAGCATTATTATTATTATTATGTCTCTCATTTACCATGATCTCGGGCCATAAAGTGACCCGGTCCTTTGGAAGGCTTGCGTGGGGCCGAAGCCAACAGCCCCGAGGCCCCACGCAAGCCTTCCAAAGGACCGGGTCACTTTATGGCCCCAGATCATGGTAAATGATCTCGGGCCATAAAGTGACCCGGTAAATTAATTATTATTATTATTTATTATAAGATATGTGGGTATTAACCAAACCGACGTGTCTAAGACTCCTGGAAATAAAGCACTTTGATGTTTGGCCCATCATTGTAACTAAATTAACATTGTGAATAGGCCTGCGTCCAGAAGTGGACCAGTAGGTATACGCAGCAGCCTATACCTACTGGTGGAACTCTGCTGAGTTCTGTGCAGTTGGATAATACATTGATGTGAAATAACTTTGCAGCTTAGTTTCACGGCAATTTCACTGGCAAATGTATAAATATGATAAAGACATTGGATCTAGCTACAGTTGTTTTTAACTTGCTAGATTTAATTTCATGTTTGGTGTAGTAGTTTAATTTCGCAGGAAACAGAAATAACATGTTTTGCGTTGAAAACCTTTTGAAGAAATTGTTTAAAGAAATTGTTTGCAACAGTTTTCAGTTAGCTCAACTGTTCATAAATAATGCTGGACAGTCGACACATCATCATCGACGACCGATGTGGCGCGGTGGGCGAAGGTCCGCCTGCGACGCAGGAGGTTGCGGGTTCGATTCCCGCCTCGGAACAAATGTGTGTACGATCTGCAGATATTTGTTTCGGGTGTTCTGGTCGTTTTCTATATATATAAAAAAAATATCTATCTATGTAATGTATTGTAATATGTATATCAGTTGTCTAGTACCCATAACACAAGCTCTGCTTACCATGGGGCTAGATAATGCTGTGTGAATTGTCCAGCATTATTTATTATTTATCATCTAGCCCCAAGTTAAGCAGAACTTGTGTTATGAGTACTAAATGACTGAGATTAGGTACCTATAACACAAGCTCTGCTTTGCTTGGGGCTAGATAATGCCGTGTGGATTGTGTAGCATTATTTATTTAATACTTATTACATCGAAAATAAGCATGCGAAGCCGTGGACATAAGCTTTAGTCTTAGATTCTAGTTACTAGATCATTTTAGCAGAACGTAAGCACCTATCAATGATCTAACCACCATCCTAATTAGTAATGAACACTTCAACTTGCATAATAGTCATGCTGATTAGCTTGACCGACGCCATTATCATTTCATGATCAATTACCAAAGATAATGGCTGTGGTGGAAGTGTGTCGGATGTCCTCAAGGAGACGCAATCAGTGTCAAGAACTCTACGGGTTCTGCCTATTGTAAACACTATAGGCACACTTATCATCATCATTAGCCTATGTTAGTCCTCAGCTGGAAAAAAAACAGAAAAAGAAGGAAAAAAAATAAACACAAAAAAAGAAAAAATCTACAAACCAAATGACGCCAAAAAAAAAACATTGAGAAGGGAGAAAAAAAATATATTCCCACAAAACCCAAGGACCGAGGGGTTGTCACCCCTCGAGTTGACGCCGGGGTAATGAGGCCAAGCCTCGAGGCCCCTCTCTGTGCCCCCACCCGGGGCCGGAAAGAAATTTATTGATTGGACAAAGGCATAATATAATCACACTAATAGAATAGAATCGATTTTTGTAAACAACACTCCACTCAAAATTCTCTTTTTAGCGTTGTGTTCGTTAAATTATTTATATTTTTTTATATATTTATTTTTTAGATAATTATTTACATTTTAAAACTTTGTTTCAAAATCTGAATCTATATTTGTAAATCTTGATTAACAAAATCATCATCAGCCTATACTAGTCCATTGCTGGACATAGGCCTCCCACGATGAGCGCAATAGCGCCCTGTCTTCAGCTTGACGCATCCAGTATCTGCCCGCAGTCCTCCGCAGGTCATCCCACCTGGCTGGAGGGCATCCTACACTACGTTTGCCGAGTCGTCGGTTCTTCGCGAGATATGGCCGGCCCACTGCCACTTCAGATTGCTAATTCTTAGAGCTATGTTGATAACTTGGGATCTCCGTCGGATATTACCACAATTACCTACATAGAAATAAATGGTTTTAATTCATCCTTTCGAGTTGTATGGTTCACGAGATAGTACTTAAAGGTTATAGACGTTTACGGACATAGACATTTGACGACCGATGTGGCGCGGTGGGCGAAGGTGCGCTTGCGAAGCAGGAGGTACGATCTGCAGATATTTGTTCGGGTGTTCTGGTCGTTTTCTATGTATAATAAAAAAATATCAGTTATCTAGTGCTCATAACACAAGCTCTGCTTACCATGGGGCTAGATAATGCTGTGTGAATTATCCAGCATTATTTAGCTCCATCCAGTGCTTGCTTCCTGAGTCTAGTAGGTGTTCCTTTAGTTATTTCTGTGCCTTAGTAAACTAGACCTTGCTTAATGTCGAAAGTGCGTGACAAGTGGCATGTAATAAAACGACTTATTTTATCAAATTGAATTAAAAAAAACAATTTAAACAAATTGTAGGTTTATTGTACCTACTGTAGGACTAAATATTTTTAAACTTACGCGATCTGAACACATAATTATAAGTATTGATACAACGGGTATTTATCGCGTTTATTTACCCTGTTCCCCGACGTTTCAACAGGTTTACACTCTGTCGTGGTCACGGGATGATGTCATCCCGTGACCACGACAAAAAAAAACCTATAAACCTATGTAAACCTATAAATACCCGTTGTATTAATACTTATAATTACTGTAGGACTATTGGTACAGACTTAAAGAAATAATTCCATTCCACAGATATAGCTTATATTTTCCATTTGAATTATATTAACTAATTTCCTCGTTTCTTCGATCCTTCAAAAATTTTTCAGCATTTCCAGGCAGCGACGGGGCATTTCTGAAAAAAAAAAATAGATGTGCTATGTAAAGCAAGTAAATTTAAAGAAAAAAAAAACAATGATGCTGGACAACCTAGCATAACATTCTAACATTGGACATATATATAATAATAAAAATCTTTATTTAGAACATGTTTACAAGGGATCATAGATAGGTACGAGTACATATTGAAACGATGACACTGCCGAAGCTTTACTGTGGGGTAAATGTCAACAAGGAAATAAGAAATACATTGAGGGAAATTCTGTTTTTTTAATTAATTTTCTTATTTTTGGGGCATTTGTCAAGGGGGGACACTGGACTAAGCCACATTTAAAACAAATACCATCCGACATTAAAAAAAAAGTTTCATGCGTTTCCGAGTTACTTGCCGCAGAATATACCTATCATTAAAAATTAAGGATTATTAATAATTTTATTTATCGAAGAGTTCGACGTGAAGAATGATTTGAACTCTCTCTTCTCCCAAATCCAAAATCGACAAAAGACTATCAACAAGATCAACAATAAAATATGCAATCAACAAATACCTACGTTACGTGACCCGTTTGGGATCGGAATTGATGACAATAGATCAGGCTGAGTGTTTTCTTGTGCGGATAATAATATAGAACCTTTTATTTACGAAGCTATCAAAGGACCAACGTAAATGCCAATTCTATTAATGAAGTTAGATATAGACCATCACACATTTTGGTAATTAGTCAGACGCCTCCTTTTTGTCTGCAGTCATCATCACGTCTGCAGTGTTTAGTTATCACTTTAACTTGCGTCGAAAAAAAGACAACACTAGCGATGTCTCAAGATTACGCCAATAATGATCAAATACCTAGATATAATTATTTGTAGTAAAAAACAAAATTTAAATGTCTGATTACGAGCAGAAGTAAACCTTACATAGCCTGTAATCCTATGATGCAATTATCTGGATACAAGATAATGAGCTCAGAGTGAATGACTGTACAGACTGTACGCTAATGAGTTAGGTTAATTTTTTCAACCTTCTATGTTGTCATGTAGATATTTTTGGTAATATGTGCAGCATGTTTGTCGTAGGCTTTAACCCTTAAAAGAGGCTCAAGTATTCGAATCACAAAAGAGAAACATGTAATCTTCACAATAAAAATAAACTATTTGAATTGGGAGTTTGAAATAGTTTAGGAGTTAACTCACTATCCGACTGGTATTAATATGGATCAGTTGAGCTACCTGTAGATTGTTTGCAATAGTCTGCAGTTAGCTCATATTCCAATTGTAAATACGAGTTCTAATTTAGTTATTTTGATTGTAACTGATTTCGTACACTCTCTATCATAGTTTTATGAAGCAAAAGCACTTAAAGTACGTTGGCTACTTCAGAACTCTGCATCAAAAACGGCAAAACCATAAGTCAATGTTATCAAAATCAAAACAAAAGAAGACAAAAACGAGTACCAACGCTAAAATACCGTCAAAACGATCGCAGTTTTCGTTTCTTTTCAACTGAGTTCCTATTTGTCCGGTTTTGTTTTTGTTTCTATTCAGGCAACCCATAGGTATTTCAATTTTACCAGCAGTTTCACTTCAATCCTGAAGATCTACGTAGTAAAGTGAGAAAATTAAATAACAAAACCAGCTAGTATCCTCTAAGTATTCATTTGCGCATCACTTAAATTCATCACTTAATTGGTTTCATCTAAATGTGAATATAGAGGTATTTTTTATCTACGTTACGTTGTTAGTACCAACGCTTGCAAATTTAGCCTGGAACGAGTGTTAAAGTGTACTAACCTTCAACATAGCAATGCCTGTGCAAGTGAAGACATCATACGCCCTGCATGGATAACTCAGGTACTGTCTCAGACCCTTATCGGCGCAATCTTTGATGACCTTATATTATTATTTTGAATCTACGTAGTTGGTACCAACGCTTGCAAATTTAGCCTGGCCCGGGTGTTAAAAGTGTACTAACCTTCAACATAGCAATGCCTGTGCAAGTGAAGACATCATACGCCCTGCATGGGTAACTCAGGTACTGTCTCAGATCCGTGTCGACGCAGTCTTTGATGGCCTTATCCACAGCTTCGGACCAGCCCTTGTGGGTCTCAGACCACTGGCGAAGGTGTTCCCTATATGCTTCTTTGTTAAGGGTGTTCTTATCTGATAGGAAACCTGACTTCTCGAAGACGCATTGGACGTCGTTGCACTGGAAAATTTGCAATTTAGAAATTATCATGTTAGTTGTCATACTCCATCGAACGGTTTGAACGATTCTAATGAAATTTTGTGTAGGTATATATGTACATATTTTTTAGGTCTGTGAATAGGATGTAAACTATTTCTTATACCCTTCATATTTTTCAAATTTCCACGTGGAAGAAGACGCGGGGCGCTATAATATATAAAGCTGGTTTTTATATAAAAATTAATAAGCAATTTTGTAATCCAGAACTTTTGGTTAGATTAAATAAATTCAAATAGAAGGTTACACTATCACTGAATACTAACATGGTTACGTTCTATTCATTCAAGTAGGTAATGCGTGAATGAAGCCGCGAGCAAAAACTAGACATAAAATATTCATCTAAAGAGCCTTAAAGATTTTTATGCATATGATTTGTGTGATATGAGATCATATTATTCACCCTAGCCAAATTTAATAGCAACCTTAAGCAGTAATTTTTACGTTTAATATTCTTCGGATCATAATAATATAACTGTAAACCATAAACCATGAAAAACAATAAATGCCTGTACTGAAATAGAAGAGAGCATTTAGTCTTTGAATAGGTTTGTAAAGTTGGATAATAACATTGATAATAATAACCTATATATTGATCTTTTATAATTAATTCTTCAGATTAAAAAAAAAAAATTGATTTTTGTTCCGGGTGTTCTGCTCGTTTTCTATGTATAATAAAATATATATATCTATGTAGTGTATTGTATTATGTATATCAGTTATCTAGTACCCATAACACAAGCTCTGCTTACCATGGGGCTAGATAATGCTGTGTGAGTTGTCCAGCATTATTTATATATTTAAAATATTTAAAAATACAGTATTATAGGGTATGAAGACTCTTAAATCAAAACAGACCATTTTGAGAAGACCATTAATTTGTAGATCACACACTGATGAGATGAACCATCTTAATTTCACTAGCAAAAAATATTTCAAGGACAAAACTTACAGGACCGGGTAATTTTGGAGTGGAGCATTCTTGTAGCGGCTTCGAGTCACCCAACTCCGGAATATCACAGCATGCTGATATGGGTTTCTGAAATATAAATGGTATAGTTTGACCGAAACCGCTGTACCGCGCCTGAGGTATGGGAGCGGCGAGACAGGGGGGAAATATCGGCTCCGATCCATCACTCTGCCGTCAACGCGTACTCTTGCTCTTTTTTTCCTCGCCCCCCACCTCGCCGCACTTTCCTAAGGAGCGGTACAGCGGTTTCGGTCAAACTATAGTACACGTGGACTAGTCGTTAACTTATTCGTTCTAAGTTATTTATTTATTATTGTTTTTATAATTATTGGCATGATAAACCATAGGCACGAAAGATACACCACAAAGGATAAAAAACTTCAAAAATAAGTACGGTTAAAGGATCTAAATATATATAATATTATTCTATACCTACTTATTTGATAATAATGAAAAGTATAAATCTGACTTGTCTAAGTGCTTATATTGTAAGCCTAAAGAAAATAAAAAAACAATTGAATTTGAATTTAATATACAATGTAATGTCAAGAAAAAATTACATACCAATGTTGCTCCCTTGCTTCTTCCTTGACCAAGAAGATCAGAACGACAAATCCCCTGGAAAAGATTTTAAATCCTAAAGATTTATTTATTCATTTATTTATATTTGACTTACAGGTATAATATATTGACGACCGATGTGGCGAAGGTCCGCCTGCGACGCAGGAGGTTGCGTGTTCGATACCCGCCTCGGAACAATTGTGTGTACGATCTGCAGATATTTGTTCCTTGTGCTCTGGTCGTTTTCTATGTATGATAAAAATGATCTATCTATATAATATATAGTATTATGTATATCAGTTATCTAGTACCCAAAATACAAGCTCTGCTTACCATGGGGCTAGATAATGCGGCGTGAATTGTCCAGCATTATTTATGTATTTTTTTAGATACCAAAACGTCAAACAAAGATGAGTGACATAGTTACTTTGTGATAAAACTCCATTATCTATACTAATATTATATAGAGGAAAGGTTTGATTTTTTGTTTGTTTGTATCGAATAGGCTCCAAAACTACTGGACCGATTTGAAAAATTATTTCACCGTTGGGAAGCTACGAGTACATTCCGCGGTGGCTTAGGCTGGCGCATAGGCTATATTAAAATTAAGAAATGTGAAATTGGAATTTAACGCGGTTGAAACCGCGGGAAACAGCTAGTAATAAATAAAGATAAAAAAAATCCTAAAGATAATAAACATTTCTCAATTGATCAAAGACAGTTTTGCTGACATCTTGATGTGGTGCATTCACATTATTAAACATATTAAACGAATGACATTGCTAGATGATGCTATGTGGATTGTTGATTAATCATTATACAATGTAGACTTTGTAAGTACATACCTAACTATTAATTAAATTTAGAAAAATCATTGTTGGTGGAATTATTTAGTCCGTGTTTCTATGCAATAACAAACATTTTCATAGATTTTTTTTTTTAAATATAATATCTACTCTTAAATATTTATAAAAAAGTTAAAATTATGGCTCAATGGAAAAGCTTTCTAGTGTCAAAAAACTCATGGACCTAAATTTAAAAATTAACTTATTAATTTAAAAGATTAGGAAATTGTTTGCATGCTAATGTGTTTTGGTGAAGTATGTGAAACTACCTATTCTAAGGTTTAAGACCTTGTATTATTACGACCATATTTCTTGCAATAAATGAATTTAATTTAATTTAATCTGGACTTTTACAAACAAAATTAATTACTTACCACTGACACAAAAACAATGAAAAACTTAATACAATACATTGTTTAATTTCATACAATAATAAATGCAAATGCAGGTATGTATGTCTCTGGACAAGAATGCTAGCAAAATGTATGAGACACTTTCTCTTGTTTACTGCCGGGCCCTTATCTATCATAGGTATATCAATACCTATTCATATTAATTTACTGCCTTGCTTCTGCCCTCGGCTTTGCCCACGTGGTACCTGTATAAAAGTGATAAGTAGTTCTTCAGAAATAATGTAGTATTTAAGAAATAGTGTTATAAAACAAAAGTCCACCCGGGCGAAGACAGGATGGGCAAAGACATACAATTTTTACCTCTTTATAATATTACTAGCGACCCGCCCCGGGTGCAAATGCATGTATTAAATACATCAAAACCTTCCTCTTGAATCGCACTATCTATTAAAAAACGCAACAAAATCCGTTGCGTAGTTTTAAAGATCTAAGCATACATAGGGACAGACAGACAGCGGGAAGCGACTTTGTTTTATACTATGTAGTGATAAATATAAATATAGACGTCAACTCGGTTATCTGCAATATTTCTCGGTAGTTATATGTATCTTGACATTGTTGTTGAGAAGACCATTGACCTATTTGTGGTCAGTTATTTTAATATATAAAATGTTTTGGTACTGCCTGACGGACAAAAACTTGAAGTAAAGATAATACTCGTATCAATAACACTTCATTTCTTATTTGATAATATTTGTTCTTGTCTAAGTGATTATTTTGTATGCTTAAAGAAGTAAATAAAGATTTTTTTTATTGAACTGAACATAGGTACCCAAACCAAGTCGTAGTACATATTTTAGGTACCTACGGGACCATTAATTATATAATAATAAAGCTAAACAATCCACACAGCATCATCTAGCTCCAAGCTAAACCAAAGCTTGTGTTATGGGCACAATATTTTTTATTTAATTTTCCCGAGACGAGAATCGAACCCTCCACCTCCTGCGTCGCAGGCTGACTTTCGCCCACATTCAAAAAAATCCAGACCAGGAAAAAATAATTTGTAGTACAGTAGGGCCTCGTTAATCCGGAGAGGCAAAAACAAGACCCTTTTCGGATGATCGAGGTGTCCGGATTATAGTATGCTATATTTAATGGTAATAAAACACATGTAATGACAGGCTAGCTGCCAACACTTCTATACTTAATCCGAACTTTGTCTTTTAATATTAATGTTGAATGTTTACGTGGCGGCGCCTTTCGTGTACGTACTACACGAAAGGCGATAAACAAAAGACTGACGAGATGACGCATTTGCTCATGGCAGCCCGCACTTATGGTTCATGGCAGCCCGCACTTATGGTTCATGGCAGCCCGTCTCCCCTGCGAACCCCATTGCCCGGCCGGATTACAGTGATCACCGAACAAGCGGGAGTCCGGATTACCGAGGCCCTACTGTACTTACTATAAACAAATAATTGGTCAATAATTCTCAGAATTGTGATACTGTGGACGAGGACTATAAGAAATGATAAGTTACTGTTAGTAGAAAAGTGCTTTATGTATATTCGTGCTCTATTTTTATATATGTACGTTCTTAATAAATATTAATTATTTTATATATTATATAATTATCCTAAATAATTACGCCACCGTCAGCTTTAATACGTACCGATCCTATCCATCCAAAGGTTGCCTGGAAGAGATCGCTTTTAGCGATAAGGCCGCTGATTGTGCCACTAGATTTAGATCCTATTATACATATTAAGATCCTATTTTTATTATTTTCTTTATATTTTATGGTGCAATAAAGGTATATTGTATTGTATTGTAGAAAGTATTGTAGAAAAGTGTGAAACTGTTGCAATTATTACCTGTGTTTGATTGATCTCAGAAAAAAAACTACTTTAGACAAACGCCTTTACCTACTTACATAAATACGTAAATTAGGTTATACATAAATTAGGAGCATACATACATTAGATTCCTGATCACCCCGAATGCCTCATTTGTATAAGGTTATACATAAATTAGGAGCATACATACATTAGATTCCTGATCACCCCGAATGCCTCATTTGTATAAGGTTATACATAAATTAGGAGCATACGTACATTAGATTCCTGATCACCCCGAATGCCTCATTTGTATAAGGTTATACATAAATTAGGAGCATACGTACATTAGATTCCTGATCACCCCGAATGCCTCATTTGTCATAACAAAGAAGAAAGATGATGATTGATTCCATTTCAATAAATACCTACTAAAAATATGTAATTTTTAGTAGGTATAAGTAGTTATAACATCGCCTTAGGGCTTAATAAAAAAACCTGTTATGATGTTATTATCTCAATAAATAAATAAACAATATCTACAACTAGGAATCACTTCCGTCGATGCCAAAGATTGCCATTTAAGATACATTTAAGATACGTCAATATTTATTTCAAGCTAAGCATAACATTGAATTTCTTGCATATCTACTATTGTCTGTCATCTTTGACATACTGCATAACTTCTGAAACTATCATGGTTATTAATACTAAAGTCATTTAAAACGGGATATTTACCATGATTTATTATATATATATTCGACGACCGATGTGGCGCGGTGGGCGAAGGTCCACCTGCGACGCAGGAGGTTGCGGGTTCGATTCCCGCCTCGGAACAATTGTGTGTACGATCTGCAGATATTTGTTCCGGTTGTTCTGGTCGTTTTCTATGTATAATAAAACATATCTATCTATGTAATGTATTGTATTATGTATATCAGTTATCTAGTACCCATAACACAAGCTCTGCTTACCATGGGGCTAGATAATGCTGTGTGAATTGTCCAGCATTATTATTATTATATTATTATTTATATCCTTTTTCACTTCTTCCACTAGTATACATTAAAACATTAAAATTAAAATAATGTTATTTGATAATAATGAATAGTATAATCATCCAGGTGGGATGACGACCTGCGAAAGACTGCAGGTAGATGCTGGATGCGGCAAGCTGAAGACAGGGCGCTATGGCGCTCATTGGGGGAGGCCTATGTCCAGCAGTGGACTGCTATAGGCTGATGATGATGATGATGATGAATAGTATAAAATTTGAATTGTCTAAGTGCTATTGAGTTTGAGTTTGAGATGTAAGGTGCCAGCAGTCACACAACTCTTGTTGCTAGATGATGTCAAGGTGATCTAATAACTTTATGGGTTGACGAATAAACAATGTCTGAACAATACCATGTTTTGTCGGTCAAACTCTATATATTTTACAGATCCATCTACGAATTAGTTAGTACATTATGAGATCTCTCCATCGCACCAGGCAAGACCGGGACTATGTGGGAACAAGGAATTATTTTTATGGCTTTATTATGGCGCGTGAGTTTTTGCTTTATTTTGGCGCGTGAGTTTTTCGTGAATGGCTATTATATTTTTCTTTTTAATATCAAAAGATTTGAACTCCTCGGAACAATTGTGTGTACGATCTGCAGATATTTGTTTCGGGTGTTCTAGTCGTTTTCTATGTATCATTTAAAATATATATACATACATATATCTATGTAATGTATCGTATTATGTATATCAGTTATCTGGTGCCCATAACTTTGTTTAACTTGGGGCTAGATAATGCTGTGTGAATTGTCCAGCATTATTTTTATTTATTTATTTGACTTTAAGAATAACATGATGTTGCTATGAATGGCTTTGATGTGTATTTTAAAACAGATAATTAATTTTAAGGTATTGTCTCAACTCCCGACAAAATGCGAGAGGACCCAAGAACTCAAGGTGAGCGTGTACAAACGTTTTTTTTTAGCTTTATTTTGTAGCCAGCTAGTTCTGCCCGCGGCTTCGCATGCGTTGTTTTTATGGAAACGTTTAAAGGTTATTTTTATCCGATGGCAACTGTTTTGTTGCATAAAAAAAATCGTGATAAAAAGGCTGTGTTTGATTGCAGGCTTATATCTACATCTATGCAAAAATATTCGTTCAGTAGTTTTGGCGTGAAGAAGTACCAAACATCCAAATCAAATCAAAGCGTTTATTTGTAGTTAAGCATAAATGTATAATTAGAAAAAACCGTTACTACATAAAGACTCGGTAAACGTAGTGTAGGACTCCGACCAGGTGGGATAACGACTTGCGAAAGACTGCAGGTAGATGCTGGATGCGGCAAGCTGAAGACAGGGCGCTATGGCGCTCATTGGGGGAGGCCTATGTCCAGCAGTGGACTGATATAGGCTGATGATGATGACATAAAGAAAATACGACATACAACGAAAATACAATAAATATTATTTAACTTAGTTTTAACTACAAAATGGTCCCAACTCAGCTTATGCAGGTGTTAGTAGAAACACCTGCGCTGGTTTTCTGCTGGGGCCTATGGGACCGAGGAAAAACAAATTAAAATATATAAAAGCGAAGTGCTATAGCTACTTACAAAGCAAAATAAATATAAATAAAGTAAAGAATAATTTACCCATCTAAAAGCTAGGAAAAAAACCATCATCTATGAACTAAAAATGTATGAGAAGTTACATCCATCCATCCATACAATCACATTTATAATATTATATATATTATTAATTGTGATTACTCATTATCTTTTCAGAGTCGACAATGTTGTGTGTTTCGACCATTTTTCGACGAAGACACCCTGAGACGGTGCGGTGCTGATTTCAACATGAACATCACCCTCGATGAGAACAAAATAACTTTGATAAAGAAAATTGTATGGTCAGAAGTAAGTTTACTTTACTTCGGTATGTGGATGAGACAGATTTAGATAGATAGAGTCTGTGCAAAAAGAGAAGTCTCGTGGCGAAACAGTCAACTAACATATTAACGCAACAAAAGTAGTAGGTACATTGGCACACGCGCGCCCTCTATTCCTATGAGACTTCTCTTTTTGCACAGACTCTAGCTAGATAGATAACACATTTATTTGACACTGCAGCACATGATACAAATGTCACAACAACTACACCTGGCGGATACCATCTTTGGGTGTATCATATTGTGCACCCGAGGATGATACCCGCTATGTGTAGCCATCGCCTTTAGATTAACTTCTCAAAGGGCCTCTGTGCTGTTGGCTTCGGCCCCACGCAAGCCTTCCAAAGGACCGGGTCACTTTATGGCCCGAGATCATGGTAAATGAGAGACATAATAATATTTTTTTTATTTCCAGACACGAGATCCATATAATGTAGGTACAATATTATTCTACTTAAAATAGTTATAACTAAAACACGATACAAAACAAAACATAGACAGAAAGAGGTACATAGGGTAACTTAGTCAAAATAAAAAAATACAATTATTAAATATTTTAGGTGGCAATAGCCACCCACCGTTTGTACATATCGGACAAGATCAAACGATCTGCCATACTCCTTATGATTGAGTTTTTACACATGTCAACTCTGGACATAAACGAGGCTATTCTCTTTCTCTGGATGGCATTGAAAGAGTCAACACGGGATGTTGTGTACATTTCTGAAGCGCTAATAGCGCTTCAGTCCCATGAGATGCCTGAAAACATTGTTGTATGTCACTCTGATACCATCGTGTGATTTTTTGTTATAGTCTGTCCAAAGTTGACATGTGTAGAAAGACACAATAAGATTTGAAAAGGGTGATTGACACGTCAGACGAGCAGTTATAAAATTTCCTCGCTATCATGTTGGCAACTACACACAATGATCTTCGCTGCCGCTCTATGTCAGTATCGTCCTTTAGGTTTGACGTTACGATATGTCCCAAGTACTTAAAGCTCTCTACTATTTTTATAGGTCGCTCGCTAATGTAGACCTCAGGCACGTCTTCCGGCCCCTTCCCTGATCTGAAAATAACCATCTCTGTCTTTTTGGCATTATAGATGAGATCGTGATTCATTCAAAAATCATATCATAGTAAAATGATAGTTTCAAAAGTTTTAAGGTTCTTACATGAACAAAAATTAAGAAACTTGGGCAGAAATTACGAACGCCAACCCGCGGGGCGCAGCTAGTTAGTTATAAAATATTACAAAAAAGAATTAATCGAGTACAATTAATGATAATAAAAGTAGGGTAGGGACATATTTATAATAAATAAGTCTATCCTGGGCACGAAAAACAAATTTTTCTTTTGAATAGATTTATGTATTCTAGGTTCATTTTCAGTGTGAACACTGGATATGCGTGCTGCAGACATATAAGATCATCGAAAACGACTCGTATTTCAAGGTGGATAAGTACTTCAGTCACCTGAACAGATGGCTGGTCAACAATGAGCTGTTCAAGCAAGTCATCGACGATGGGAAGGTCCACTGCGGGGCGTACTATGACCAACAGATGTACCATGCCTGCGATTACTTCCCTCATCTGAACAAATGTATCAGGAACTTTGTCAACTATGTGAGCCCTTAAGTTACTAGCTGCCGCCTGCGGCTTCGCACACGCTTTTCAGTAAATAATGCTGAACAATTCACACAGCATCGTCTAGCACCAAGCTGAGCAGAGCTTCTGTTATGTTTTACTAGATGACTGATATACTTACATAATACAATAGATTAAATATATAAATATTTTTTATTATACATATGTATGATGGGTAACCAGAACACCCGGAACAAATATCTGCAGATCGTACACACAATTGTTCCGAGGCGGGAATCGAACCCGCAACCTTCTGCGTCGCAGGCGGACCTTCGCCCACCGCGCCACATCGGTCGTCAAAGATGCACTCATCTTCCGAAAACCGCAATCAAGTTTTGTTTTTTTAATGAACTTATGAACTAACTCCTTGCTTTTTATTAAAATCGATTAGGTAAAACCCATTCAGCATTTCAACATCAACTTCTTGTCAGATGACTCTGCGTCTAGTCTCACGTATATAGTCGTCGAATGTAATCAGATAGACAAACAGTACGGACGCTGCTCGTAAAATACTACGGCCAAACACTGGCTTGTAGATGATTTAATAAATGACTAGCTTCATCCCGTAGTTCCACATGCAATTTTCAAGTAGCCTATGTCCGTCCCGGGCATATTTTTTACCTGTCTGCCAAATTTCCTCATTATCATCCGTTCAGCCATTAAGGTACTTATATAGACATTAGACATACCTACATTGCAGAGTTACTTTCGCTTGTTTATTATTTATATTGAATTTATTGATCGAGTTTATTCAAATTGATCACTTTATTAATCTTCAATCTCTTTCTCGTCGAAAGAAGGGTTTTAGTTATGCAACTAAATTTAGCTATTATTTATAAGAATTTAGCATGAACGGTTATTCTTATTGAAATGTTGTTTGTTACAGAATTGCCCAGTGACAATATCCTCGAGACGTTGCGAAGAACAGAAACTATTTTATAAAGAATGCGGAAAATATTATTTATGATGATCAAGAAGAATATTTTTAAACTTACGCGATCTGACTCACGTGATGATAAGTATTGACACAACGGGTGACCACGACAGAGTGTAAACCTGTTGAAACGTCGGGAAAATAGGTAAATAAACGCGATAAATAATCAATAATCATTTATTTCGTAACTTTCATGAAATACACGTCACATTGCCCGTTGTAATACCCGTTGTATCAATACTTATAAAATAAAATAAAATAAATCAAGAAGAAGCACAACGATCTATAGGCAAATAGAAAAAAAACCCGTACGATATCAAGTTGGCATATCTACCCTCTTTCCCGCGGGTAATTTGAAATTCAAAAAAGAGTGACAGAAACCACGGAAAAAGTGTTAAACGAGCACACTAGCGCCGCCAGCTATTTTATCTTATCTACGTTGAACAAAGGAAAATTTCAAAAAGTTTATTTGGCAGTTTGTGATAGGTACCTTTAATACGTTTTTTTTAATGCCTGTGTAAATGTTTCATTTTTTACAGTTTAGATATACGAAATTGCCCCTGGTGGGCAATAAAATCTATTTTCGCGCCTCTGCCTAAACTTTGCAAATTACTAAAACTATTTTCAGGGGCCCTAAAAAATTGCTTATAATAGGTATCACATACAGCCCAATGACACTTTTGATTTCTTTTATCAAACAAATAAAAAAAAATTGGTGGCGGTGCTAGCGTGCCTCGGTGTAGTAAGTAAAGAAAACAACCAACAAAAATAACGTAGGTAATGCGTAAGCTAGTGAATTAAAACCTAGCTGGGGCTTACAGTTGCACAATATGCACATAATTCGTATATCTGCGAGAAAGAAACATTATTTTAAAACATAGACAGTGGCTATTGTTATTATTTGAATGCAAAAAAAGTAGCTCTCAAACGTTGTTTAGTATTCAGAAAGTATTTCTTAATGGAATAGTTTCAGTTAAATGCAAATAAAATACCTATGTTAAGTTATTTGAGTTTTATTGAGCACTGAGCACCTCATCCATTTGGCAAGTAGGTTATACGTTAGTAAGTAGGTATTACGTTTGTTTTTTTTTATTGTCATAGTATACACTTTTAAATTAATGGTAAATTAACTACAGTATAATTACAATGTAGCCATATAAATAATAAATAAATAAATAATAAATAATGCTGGACAATTCACACAGCATTATCTAGCCCCATGGTAAGCAGAGCTTGTGTTATGGGTAGGTACTAGATAACTGATAATACATAACACAATACATTTCATAGATAGATTTTTTTTATTATACATAGAAAATGACCAGAACACTCTATACAAATATCTGTAGATCGTACATACATTTGTTCCGAGGCGGGAATCGAACCCGCAACCTCCTGAGTCGCAGGCGGACCTTCGCCCACCGCGCCACATCGGTCGTCATCATAATTGGCTAATGGGTAATTTCGTTTTAACTTATTTTTATAACATACTATCAAGAACGTGTCCACTGTCCATTGGCACTTTTCTTATTGTCTCTATACTTACAGTGAAAACACATTGTTCATGTGTTCTTTAATTACAACTCAAAAGATTTTGCTTTTTTGAGCCTTCGCGCTATATCCGTCCGTGTTGTCGAGCTGGATCGCCTCGACGTTCACATGATGAAGCCGAAAAAAGTTTAAGATGACTCATGAATGCAAACTTTTTAGTTCAGGCAGAATATCAAACATGGAAGAGCATCCTGTAAATACATAAATCGTTAAAAGTGTTGGTATACAGCAGACAAAGAGCAGATCTACAGACCTAAATCGGCCTTACATTGAAAACCTCTTTCAAGACAAAAATGAGTTCCTGTCTAAATATAATAAAAGATTATGCAAGTACAATATAACATAGAAAAGCTGATTATAATAAATTACAAGCTGATTCAAAGGATTTATCTTAGGTAAGATGAAAACTGAGTTACATAGCACACACCCATCGATAAGTCTAATTAGAATTCAGGCGGCGAGCTGAGTCGAGCTGTAAGCGATGAGCAGAGATATATAATTAATGATTAAACGAACTTACCTGTACGTGAAGTTCTATCATAATTATATGAAAGCTTCGTCCGAAGGGATAAGCAACCCTCCCTCCCTATCTATTGGTAGTCACCAGTAGACCCATGATATTTTCTGTGAAATATTTTATATAGCAGTGCTCTAAACTAGATGAGTGCGCAGGGTTAGGTGGGATAGTGTTGATTTATTTTGTGCTTTGATCTCAAATTTAGTGCGGAATGGCTTACACTAGAGGCGTTACTACATTGTATTCTATTATCCCGAGGACGAAGCTTAATATAATCAGCAAAGATATACCGATAACAACTGGGGTCAAAACAAATCAAATAAAATCATTTATTGGCAGTCAACGGGTCAAGTTCGTATGTTTATTCTAAGACGTCTCATGCGATGACTTACCACCAGCTAAAACAAATATCTGCAGATCGTAAAAACATTTCTTCCGAGGCGGTAATCAAACCCGCAACCTTCTGTCAGGTCGTCGAAAAGATAATTTTTAGTATAAATGTTGGGTGGCAAGTTTGATAGAATGTCTTTGATATATCATTAGCTGCGTCCCGCGGTTTCACCCGCATGGTGATAGATATTTTGGATAATATACAATATATCTTTATAAATGTAACCTATGTGTTATTCTGATGTATAAGCTATATTATTGTAAAGTTTCATTAAAATCCATTCAGTAGTTTTTACGTGAAAGAGTAACAAACATCCATCCACCCATCCATACTTACAAACTTTAGCGTAGGATTATGAGAATTTCTCACGTTTGAATTACGAAACTTTGATTAAACTGCCAAAAAAATTATAAAAAACGCGAGAAATACCCGTAAACGCTGATCTTTCTACCAAACTCGCCACCCAACATTTACAAAGAGTTTTACGTCGACGCGTAAGGGTGTATAGTGATCACTCGAGCGCTTTTACGCCTCGTAAACGAGACCTTACGGCCCTCACATTATGAGATTAGTGACGCATGTCGTCGCAAATATACAAAGATGGGGTCAAGTTGAAGCTGGAATATCTCCAGAGTGAAAATGCTCAACACATGTTATTTTTATCAGCTGGTGGATCGGATAGATGTATTTCTAAACGAAGATTAGTCCATTAGGTACTACTGGGTACTACTACTATTTGGGCCAATCATTGGTTACATTTTAATCACTATCACTACACTACATAGTATCTGTCGCTGTCTGTAAACGCAACGGATTTTGATGCGGTTTTTTTATATAAATAGAGTTTTTCAAGAGGAAGGTTTATGAATTATTTGACACATAGATTTCCACTTGGGCGAAGCCGTATAAAAGAAAATAATATTAACATGTGAGCGGCGAAAATAGTAATATACATTAAATAATGCTGGATCCTGAGGCTGGATCATAAAATAACATGGCAAGTATCATCCAGCTGGGCTTATGTTTGACAACCTCTGAGCGTTTGGTTTAATTTTCTAAGTCTGAGCGCGGTGGGCGAAGGTCCGCCTGCGACGGTGTTGTGGGTTCGATTCCCAGTCGGAAAATGTTTATTTTAGTTCATAAACTAACAAAATGAATTATAGAATTCAATTCAAAATTTCAATTGTTTTAATCTGGTACCATAAAATAGTTGGCACAATGTTATTACGTCGTACCAGAAATTATCAACTGTCATCAGCAACATCAGCGCATTTGCGTACACAGCGTTTTTGTACACGTGTTTTTGTACATAGACAACTAACGTGACCACTGAACAATACGGCGTCTACTACGTCCAGCTCTCAAATTACACGTGTAACCTGAAAATACCCTTTATTTTCATAAGGTCAGACTTTCAAATGGTCAGATTTTCAAATAGTCAGTCTTTCAAATCGTCCGAGTACAGTCAAGTGTAATGTAGATAAGATATTTTAATTAGAAAATAGCTATATCTACCTTTTTCTCACAATATGACTATACAGTGTTATTCAGCGTTTCAAATTGACTGTTCTCAAAAAACTTAATATACTTTGGCACTTATTAATTGAATAAAAAATCAGTAATTATTTTAGTAGTTTATTAGCATAATAGAATCTAACTAAAACACTTTTTAAAAATGGTTGTAATATACGAATACCCTATTATCTAATAACATCTTTAAAAATCCAGAACTATGGTTCCTAAAAATAATAATGGAGGTTTGATAGGACTACCTCTGTGACGCGGTAGGCGAGTCCACCTGCGACGCAGTAGGTTGTGGGTTTGATTCCCGCAACTTAATATGTATGTACGATCCACAGATATTTGTTTAGGATGTTCTGGTCGTTTTCTATGAATAATAATAAATAGGTATATATATTTCAAAGACACGCCTTCTTAAAAAATTAAAATAAAATTATTTATAATCATTTATCAGAATAAAACAAATAATAATTAGTTAAAAGGAATAATAAATTAGATAAAATGTCAAAGCATGCTGCTGTATAAGGGTCTTAGCTTGGGGCTAGATAATGCTCTGTACATCGTCCAGCATTATTGATTTATTTACTTTTTGTAGAAGCCTCCTTTTTAGAGACTATTTACGTGGCAGTCGCCACGTAGGCTGTGCCCAAAGAGGCTGTAACTGTTTATGGGCTGTAAAATGAACTGCAGTTGAGGACATTGTCTACTGAACCAAGACTGAACCACGTCTCTTGGTATTGCAACTATCTATCGCCTCGATGGCCTATTAATGTTCTATGAATTTGATTGGAGATTCGCAATAGGTTAGATTAGTTTGTTTAGTCACTAGACCGTTTATGACTGCGTATGTTAATCGATGTTTAATTCATTAGTCATCCTCATCTCACACTAATATTATAAATTCGAAAGTTGTATGTTAGTTACTGGTTGGATATTAGTTTAGGCTGAAATTATGCAAACAGAAAGTTCTAGATCTGGAAAACATAACTTGTATCTCATTAGTCAGTTCCCATTGGATAAAAACAAACTTAAACAACGCATGCGTAGCCGCCGGTAGAAACTAGTGTTATAAATGTGAGTTGGGATGTTTGATATTTCTTCACGCTATTAACTACTGAACGGATCTGGCTGAAATTTTGCGTAAATATAGCTCTAAGCCTGGAATCAAACATAGCTAGTTTTTACCCCATAAAACAGTTCCCAAGGATAGATATAACCTACATGTAATTTTTAGATTTATTTTATGTATGTTAGATTAAGGTATATATTTTATATGGGCCGTAGTTTTTAAGTATTTTCCATCCTGTTCTAGTCTAATGTTGTCTGAAAAAAATGAATTATTATTATTTATAATTACATACATATACCTACCTAGAAATAACCGCTATCCGATGTCATAGTTTATATTTTATTGTTATAGTCTTGTCTTTTATTCTTTGTTATATATCTGTCTTGTGTTATCTTCCGTGACGTCACCAAACGGCTCTATCGGAAGACCAGCGCTGGTTGTAACGTGCTTACAATAAACTCATGCTGAGATAGAGTCCGTTTTGTGACTCATGTACAAAAATCTGTTTTGTCCTTTATTTTTTTTATAATCATGTTTGTTTTATATTTTTGTGTATTGAGTTACAAATAAACTTATTCTATACTTATTCTATTCTATTCTTATTCTACCTAAGCCTTCCGTCCAGGTGGGATGACGACCTGCGAAAGACTGCAGGTAGATGCTGGATGCGGCAAGCTGAAGACAGGGCGCTATGGCGCTCATTGGGGGAGGCCTATGTCCAGCAGTGGTCTGCTATAGGCTGATGATGATGATGATACCTACCTAGTACCCATAACACAAACTCCGCTAACTGTGGGGCTATAGGATGCTGTGAGATCTTCCGTCTTGTATCGTATGGTTCACCAAGATAAGGCTTAAATTTTATTGAACAGGTAACATCACTTTGCTCTTACACCACTAAAAATGAGTTTGTCACCAGGTCAGGGTATGATAATGTATAACTACTGTAGCCTCTGGCCTCTGTGCTGACTTTTGTGAATAGCAATTTTGAATTATACTAAATTTTAATATCCGTGGCCGCCTCGCTATTCCTGGCCATGCAAGCGGCCACGGTAACGGTGGGGCAGGGGGTGCAAAGAATCCCCAGGCTACACAAGGCTGCCACTCAGTAAAAAATTTGACCCTGTACAGGGCGCTATGGCGCTCACTGGGGGAGGCCTATGTCCAGCAGTGGACTGATACATGCTGATGATGATGATGAAATTTTAATCAATGCAATCTTATCAAACCCTTACTAGTTATCAAAATTTAGAGCTACCGAAGATAAAGTCGATTTCAGTTCGCTTTGTCTTGCTTTCCACCCGAATCTGCACACTTTATTGTAAGATATTAAAAAAAAAACAAAATAAAGCTAAACAAAGTTCAGAACGCGGCCTTATCGCTGAGTGCTATTTCTCCCAGGCACCCTTAGGATTGAGAAAACAATATATGAGGAGGAAAAGGGTTGATAGTGCATATTACCTACAGTAAAGAATTGAAATGAGATTAGTATATTAATATTTATATACAATATAAAACTATCTGTATTATTTACTAACCTAGAAACATAATAACTAATACAATACTCCATAAAAGTACTACTAAATAGAGTTTAAAATTAAAATAAAATTCAGCTTATTTTCAAGAATATATTTGAATCAAAAACTAATAATCTATAACCAACTGTATTAACGACAAACACGGAGCTTTTAATACTGTGACCTTCTAGCACCTTCGGAGTTATTTGATATCATTCGTAGGGTGACCATGTTTTAGCAAAGTTGCAAAAATGGTAAGTCATATGTGCCTGCTGCTGAAAACTTTAGCAGAGTTGCACTTTTAGCACGCATTTTTTGCCATTTTTGCAGGGCGTTTTTACGGATCCTTCACTACCGGTAACTCTGTTCCGGAATACTGTAGGGAGCTAGAGAAAGTCGCTCTTACAACTTAATACGCCTCGAAAAACTCACGAAAAAAAGGCTTCTGTGAAACGGAATCTGTGTGAATGCGCCCTTAAGTAAAATATTAAAAGCTGTGCTTACCTTACGTAGTAACTATGGAAGAGTATTTATTGTTAAAAGACATACTGTCTTTACTTTTGTTGTACAATTTCCAAACTACAGCACTCATGGTGACACTAGCAAGCCCTGAAAGAGGCAACAGACCGCGACGTGGGCGCCTTATCGCCTCGTCCTAGTCTAATCATATCTCCTTTGTTTGTCCATCGTCTCCTGCTAGACTACGCTATTGTCCAGCTAACTAAACTCAGGATTTTGATCAAAGGCTGTGTTTTTACCTACGTTTTGTACTCTCGAAAGTGATGATGCTACTGATTTTTACTTTACTTTTTTCTAGTATAAATTATTGATTTCTAGGCCCACAGTTCTGACATTTAAAACATGCATGATGATATGAAATCGAATCGCACGAAATCGGAAAATGTACGAAGCCGCGGGCAGAAGTACAAAAAATAATAATTCGTAGTTCCGGAGAATATTCATAGCAAGAATATACGTAGCAAACTTTACCTTCCTCTTTGCAAAAATACTTAACTAACTGTGTAATTAGGTACCTACCCATTGACTCGGAACCTTTTTATCATAATATCTGACATGATAATTCAAATGTCTATGTCTATGTAGTTTGAACACTAAAAGTACATAACAGGAACTAATATTTTGGGTATTTATCGTCGAATTATTTAAAATCTTATTATTTAATTTAACCAATATTTTTTTTAAAATTAATTCTATAAATATGAAGTATAAGTACAGTTAACAATTTAAAAAGAACATACCTGAAAATTCTTGTGCCCTGACAGGGTTTTTATTCATTGTGCTAAGATACTACACTACACCTAAGAACCTTACACCATATAATATTAATACCGTTATAATATAAATTAATGCCATTACATCTGTATGCATAAAACCACAATAAATGAAAATATATAATAAAATATTAGAACAAGGTCCCAAAGATAAACAAAAGTACAGAGCATCCATAGTAGGATACAAAATCACAAAGACCCAGGTGGTGCGTATCCCAGCTGATTGATTGGTCCTACACAACCCCTGTGCATGATCCTCCGCCGTTTGTCAAGAAGCGCTCGTAACTCTACATGCTCCAGCCTTAACAAATCGAATTATTTATAGGATTTATAACTATAACTATTTGGCTACCTGAATTAATAGGCGACATACCTTCCTTCCCTGGCGCCGCTGGAAACCAGCGCTGCACTGGCTTATGTCAATGTAGCATTTAATGCCGAGCCGGTAGCCTTTCTGTGTTCTCGTATTTTAATTATTTTATTCGTTCCTAATTGCTTTTCTTTATTATTATTAGTTCTTAAGTTGTATTATTTTATATGAAAAACAAATAAATATTTGATATTTCTATTTCTTCCGAGTTATTAATGAAATTAATTTGAATCTTGTTTGTATAAATTATCTGATTACTAAGTTACCTACCTATAAATACTAAGTTACTATTGTTATTATTTATAAATAAATTGCTGCGCCCTTACAGGTTACATGTACCCCTCTAAGCTAATAAAACATAAGCTAAAATTATGTGATAATGTAATAAATAAATTCATATGGGTTTATAGGAAATTCTAATAAAGTTTCTACCTATTTACCCACTGCTGGGTATAAGCCTCCTCTGTGGCCCAATCCTCCAAGTCCTTCACTAAATACGCAATATATTTGCACTCATTTATTCTTTCCCGAATGAATTTTGGTAACTAAAGAATTCGAAATATTTTTCTAATTAAAAAAAGGACCTAAGGGTGTTTTTTTGCTTATAAAATTATGCTAATTAAAGAATTAGAGTGTTTTTTTTAGTTTTACCACGGGGCTAGATAATGCTGTGTGAATTGTCCAGCATTATTCATTATTTATTTATTTATCAAGCCCTAGACGAAACACAAACAACTACTATTTTGGTCGCTCTTGTAGAAGGTTCCAATGCTCGTTCAGCTAACGATAAGTAATTTACTGTAGAAATGGCCGCAATTACGGAAATAACTGATTTGTTGTGCTGCATCGAAGCAAAATCACTCGTCATTAGAAACAGAAGGAACACTTCAAATTCTAAAGTTCAGTGCAAGCAAGGGAGGTAAAAACACAAAAATAAATAATAGTCATATTACTATGAAAAAATTGGTTATTTGTTAAGCACACATAAGTACTAGACTTTGATCATAGCCAAAAGGTCGAAAATCGAAAATTAAAATAGTTTTATAGATAACAAGGATATATAGTAGCACTCTAGATATTTATTAATCATTTAACACTTTGACTGCGATTTTTTTTCCACGACTGCGACTTTTTTTTTAACCTAAAAAATTCGTGCTGCCGCTCTACACAGCGGTTGTGTTGCGCCGTACATGCGTTTCGTTCGAAAAATATTACGGCTGTGCTGAGTCACAAAGATCTGTATTTTCTCAGCCGCTACGCTAGTGTGGATTTACGCATATTAGTCACTTGTAGAAAACACACACCGTGTGATTTCAGCAGTCAAAGTGTTAAAAAAACTGGATCATGAGAAGAGCTAGTGAGAATCATTTCAAAAATTGATTCTAACCTAATTTCCAATTCAATTAACATTTAAAGTATCGCGACAATCCATCACACGTCGACGTTTTACGATAATCGATCAACACGTTTACGTCTCGTTTTGGCAACAGATAGGTAGCTACCTTAATGATTGATAAATCATTATTTACTCAAATTTAAATAATGCTGGACAATCCACACAGCATTATCTAGCCTAAGCTAAGCAGAACTTGTGTTAAGGGTACTAGATGACTGATATACGTAATACAAGACATAGATAGATATTTTTATTATACATAGAATGCATACAAACATTAGTCCCGAGGCAGGAATCGAACCCGCAACCTCCTGCGTCGCAGGTGGGCATTCACCTACCGCGCCTCAGAGGTAGATTGATAAATCATTACCTATTTACTAAAATTTTAAACTTAAATTTCGTTTATATTATAATAATGATTATCGTTGCCTGAATTTTGCAGAGAGCCGTCAGTTCTACGTTATCCTGGTTTCGTGCTACGAAACATTTTCTAGGCAAAAGTCATAGAAAAATCTCGCTGCAGTAAAAAGTGGTTTTATCTGCGAGCTTGCTGGAGTCCCCAGGGTCACCAGGGGATTGGAAATAGCAGCTTGTATCTTTGTACGATTTAAAACTAAAGTATGAAAACGGAA
This sequence comes from Eupithecia dodoneata, assembly GCA_947044415.1. Lineage (NCBI taxonomy): Eukaryota > Metazoa > Arthropoda > Insecta > Lepidoptera > Geometridae > Eupithecia > Eupithecia dodoneata. The sequence goes on from OX345665.1 coordinate 9,847,243, forward strand.
CTTTTTAGTTTCTATAAAATATTACCTGATTTATTGCGGTACACTATGTACCTATGTCTGACGTAGATTGGGCCACGAAAACTTCTAGTGGTGATAGACTTTGTGGACTTGTTACTCATTGAAGCATAATGAAGATTTTTATACATAACTAGCGACCCGCCCCGGAATCGCACAATTTTCTATATATTTTATACATAATAAATAAAACTTCCTCTTGAATCACTCTATTTATTGCTGAAAACTGGATTTTCTGTTTCAGAAACTGTTTCAAAAGTTTTATGGATGAAAGATAACAAGATAAGAGACAGCGGAAGTGACTTCATTTTATACTATGTAAAGATGTTCAAAATTATGTTAAACACGGAAGATGTCAAAGTAATTTGTTTTTAAAATTAATTTAAAAAAAAATTATCACCACATACAACGCGTTACCATAAGAATATACTACATATAGGTACTTGTGTCATTCGCTATTGTCTTTTCTTGTGGCGTTACTTTGAAAAGCCTTTTCCTTTCAACCGAAATGTAAACAAACATGGGCTTCAAAAAGCAAGCCTGGAAGGTTCTGCGGGTAAAAATGTGACGTCACGAATTTTGATTCGCGAAATTGAAATGCAAACTATGTTAGCAGCATTCCAGGATTCTGACGATTACAGTCGACATACACGAACACTCCGATCCATGTTATTCCTTGGTGCTCACAAAAACCAGAGACTGATACAAGAATGGAATAGTGGAAAGCTTCAGCACGACAGAGACGGCCTATGTGACGCGGTAGGCAAAGGTCCGCCTGTGATGCAGGAGGTTGCGGGTTCGCTTCCCGCCACGGGATAAATATTTGTGCGATCTACTGAGCTTTATTCCAGGTGTTCTGGGTATTCTATGAACAGTTAAATATAATTTTAATAGTACCCATAAAACAAGCTCTGCTTAATATGGGTATGTACAGTATGTATTATATTATCTGTGATATGGGGCTGCAGAGCTAGCTAGATGATGCTGGGTGGATTGTCCAGCATTATTCATTTCTTAGTTATATTAAGCAAGCTTGGGCAGTTATCATTAATCAGGTAGGCATGCCTTGTCGATTTTTTTACTGTGATTACTTAGTTTCAGCGTTATCATGACCCAAAAATCTATAAAAACTCTCGCCTTTAAATTTTGTTACGATAGTAAAATACAAATAAATAATAATTACAGAATCGTTTCTGGATGGATGACGTTGTGTGACGTAGATCGAAGTTCGGAGTTATCGTGTTTGGGCACTCTTAGGGCGGTAGGCGGCGTTGGGCGGCTCCGTGCTTGGTATAAAAGCGACGGCAAGGGCGGGCGGCGACACAACACTTGTTGCGGTCAAGGGTGTCTGACTGTTGGTCATCGGAAACTTCGCACGAGACAGGTAAGTGGTTTTGATACATTTAATTGAGAATTTTACTGTGAATATACAATATCTCTTTTTTTTTTAATTTGTGAAAAATAAAACATTATGATAATTGACGACGATTAAAGACTATGGGATCAAACTGAAATTAAATCTAAATTAAACAATTTATTGAAAATCTATGTGAGAACTAAAATGATTAATTAAATAACGTGAAAATTAAAATATATTTATATCTGTTAGAGATATATTAAACTTCAAGATCAAACCTCAATGTTATTTCTAAATCTGAATTGAACTCCTAACTTGAATAAAACTTTATGAATACAATTTATCCGACCCGAAACTGTTATTACGAACCCGGAAGTTAAATGCAAATTACCTAAATACCACTAAGCCACTTTTTACTCAAAACGACAATTTTCTTTTGAAAAGTTGGGAGGTGACCCTATTATTGTTCTGAATTTCTATTACGTTGTGTTTTTGTTAAAGAGTTTTAAAAACAAAACTAGCAGTGACTAACGAGTATTATTTTATTTTTAACCGAAGAAAAATAAATAAAAAGAAGTCGGTCTATGTTTTGCTGTATGTATATTTAATGTATATTCTGGACGTGGATTTCTCCAAATTAATAATTATGGAAATATAACAATTATATGGACCGATTTGTAAAATTATTTCGCTATTGTATGGAAAATAATCCCAAAGTGGTCACAACAAAACGTTATTCCCGAGGGATAAGCATGTGTCCCGAAAAGCTTAAAAAACTGTGTAAATACTAAGGAATTTGAAGTCGGTTTTAAGTTTTTTCATCTCTAATATTAATCTAATAATTATTCTTATGTTTATTTGCATTTACTAGGATCTACTTAGTATTAAAATTTAAGGAGATTTAAAGACATTCAAACATTGCGAACTGGAATGAAAAATTACTACCTAATTTTAACGTACCTACACTATTAAAGTATATATTTAAATTTGGAAATTGTGGGTTCATAGGTGTCAAGCGTTTCAATCGCAAAATGGTCAAATCGAAAACATTAAACAAATCAAAATGAAATGAAAATGAAAAATGAAAAAAAATATGTTTATTACTAATCAATATATATTATTAATTATTTACTTTTAAGTCTTTTTAAGTCGTGTGCTTGTTACTATAGTTAGATAATTAAGTCTTAGCTATCAGAATAAATATATTTCATTTCATTTCATTTTTCATTTACATCTAATCAGAACTAAAGTTAATACAGATTTGGTATGGTTTAAGTAGAGATAATTAATTAACAAAAGTGCTAATGATTCCCACACTAGGCTGGGCCTGTATCGTGGGAACCAATATGATTACCTGGTAAGAAGTGCCTCAATTTAATGTCAAATCTATGCAGAGTTATACAAAATAAAGTTTAAAAGAAACAAAATAAATTAATTTTAAAATACAGATAATATATGAAATAAAAACTCAACTCAACCAATAATCCCCAAAGCTGCATCCTATTAACTTCACTTATACAAATAATTATTCAACCTTCCCGAAAAATTACCCCAAGACTAGAAGAATGATTACACCGCTCACACGTGAGATGAGCTGACATTACCCTAACTAATGGTACAACACAGAAGTATTTAGGGGTAATCTACCCGACAATGCGGCACGAAACGTAGCAGGTAAGTGTTTCCCTTGCATGAAAGGGGTTGAAGAAACTGTGTAAGAAATACTAAAAAGCGATTTAGAATACAAAGTGTCGGGAGAAATGGCTTCTTTGTTATCTAGAAGTCAGCAAGTTAGTGGCAAGGGACAGCTTCGAGTGTTTGTCGACAAATTCTTCAAGACAAATTGTGGTTTAAAACTTTTGAAACTATCATGGTTATTAATACTAAAGTCATTTAAAACGGGATATTAACCATGATTTGATTTTTGAGTTATCCAATATTTCGGCTCAGTTTCATGCGCCATGATCACGGAATAACTGAAGGCAATTCGTTTTTATGGTCTAAATATAATAAAAAATTTGTTTAAATCTTTCTTTGGGTTATTATTTTCATTTCCTATGTCATGTTTATAACTATGTGACAACTAAAATACAGTCTTACTTTCAAATTTTGAGATATAGTATAAGGTAGTGGTTTTTATATCGCGTGGTTTTATTACAGACGCAATTTAATAGCAGCCGTTTTTCTAGACCAGTGAGACAAATTAAATATGATATCTCCAGAGACAGAAACGCGGTTAGAACGAACAAGTTTCTATTGCAGACTTTGCCGTCACCTTTCTGACACGAAGTAATTGTTTTGATTTATTAAAGATGAAGCACAGCTAGCCCACAGATTCTTGGGTTCTAATAGTAAAACTAAAAATTAAACAAAAACTTTTTTAACGTTTTTTTTTGTTAATATCTCAGTTATTATCTAGAGGTCATATAATATAATCATTATAATATAGACTTTTCATTATAATAAGGTCCCGTCTTCAAATCCCTGGATAAAAAAAATCCATCAAGATCAAACATGAAAAGCTAAATGCAGAGTTATTTGAGTAAGTTAATCAGTTACCAAACTCTAGACGCCCGATGTGGCGCGGTGGGCGAAGGTCCGCCTGCGACGCAGGAGGTTGCGGGTTCGATTCCCGCCTCGGAACAATTGTGTGTACGATCTGCAGATATTTGTTCCGGGTGTTCTGGTCGTTTTCTATGTATAATAAAAAATATCTATCTATGTAATGTATTGTATTATGTATATCAGTTATCTAGTACCCATAACACAAGCTCTGCTTACCATGGGGCTAGATAATGCTGTGTGAATTGTCCAGCATTATATATATTATATTATTACTCTAGCTAACGTATGTACGAAGTAAGTTTTAGGACCATAGTTATCGAACATTCTCAACTATTTCGTATCGGAGTTTACCACTCCACTTTGCTCGCCAATAGCAGCGTGAAATTCATTTTGCGAGCATCAGTTGAAGCACCATTGGCCCAAGTTTCGAAATAATAGGTTATAAAAAGAATTAAATTTTACAAATAATGAAAGACCTACGTGGCGTGGCGGGCAAACGTTCGCCTGCGACGCAGGAGGTTGCGGGTTTGATTACTGCCTTTAGACAAAGTTTATGTCCGATCTGTAAATATTTGTCCCGGGTGTTCTGTATATTTTCTATGTAGTTTATTGCATTAAGTATATCAGTTATTTAGTACCCATAACACAAGCTCTGCTTGGGTTTAAAGATATTCTGAACTGCATTTACAGATTTTGGTAAAAATGTACAGTCAGCGAGAAAATGGTCATTTTACACAACAACTTTTTTGTTGCCAATCGATCCTGTTTCTTATAAGGATCAATAGTCTCTACTGGGCCGACTGAGGTTTGAGTACTAGAAATGTGAGAAATCGCGAAAAACTTTTCCCTTAAGTACATTTGTGCGGAATTACAGGGAAACTTTTCCCATAAGTACATTTGTACGGAAAGGCAATGATTCTTTCCTTTCTGACTCTTGTCGTCCACTTTGTGTATACCATTCACAAGATAAAAACAACAAACTAGATATAGCACTTTACCCTTTGCTGTTGGGATGAATTCCGAAAAGATAACAGGAATATGATCACATCATATCAATTTTCACTCGTAAACAAAACTGGAGGTGTTCTTAGAAAAGACGTGTTGGTTGTTTTCCTTTGCCGAGACATAGGTTTTAAGTCTGACATTTTCTGTATTCTGTTTCAATCACTACTTTTCGTCTCGTCAAAATTGCTAATTATTTGTAGCAATTTTGACTAGACACAATAAAACAGAAAGACAACCATAGCAAATTGAAGATGCTATGAAATATTTTTAGTGGTGCAGCGAGTAAAGTTTCGCCTGTGACGCAGGATTGTGTGTTCATTTCGCGCCTTGGGACAAATATAAAACTTATATGAAAGAAAGAACATACAATTTATTGATTCACGAGTAGGTACAGCTTGTTACTACATATTTATTTAATATTTGTACAATCTGCAGATTGATTTCAGGTGTTCTGGTTGTGTTCAATGTCTCATCTAAGTAATGTTATGCATTTTGTAGGTATCCATAACACAAGCAGCTTTGCTCGGGGCTAGATGATACTGTGTAGTTTGACTACTTGTCTAGCATTATTTATTACCTACTTAATTTAGTCATTTTGTACCAATTAAAACAAATACGTGCAGGATAATTTGAAAGCCACAATTAATTTCCCCAAAAGACCCCAAGTGTTTAGCGTCTAATGGTGCTCTAAGCCTTTACGCCTAAAACAATTCAAACTTTTGACCTAAAACATTACCCGAAGAATTAATATAATACCGAGTAATAAGGGTTTCATTTCTAGAAATTAATTTAATGATTTCACGGGATAAAATTTCTGTAGGAAATGGAAACAAGCCGGGTTAGGCATCATCGCTAACAGACTAACGTTATACGTAGAAATTTGACAATATTTCTTTATTATACATACAAAATAATAAAATAAATAATTTAACTAAGTGAGCCTAAATCCGGATTTTTGTACCAAGAAGGATTCGTGGTCTGTTGCCAAACAACCCGAGTTCCCATAATCGCAACCAAGTTTATATTAACAGCCTAAAAAATTTGCTTTTAGATTTATTAATCAATTAATACTTGATTTCGATTTTCAAAGGATTTTTGGCAGCCACTGGTGCATATTATTACTAAGGCAACCCGGATTTTACCCTTGATTACTTTGGTATGGAATAATTTTCCTGCTTCACGTAAGCTACGTGAAGCAAATTATTCCATCATCATCATCAGCATATATTAGTCCACTGCTGGACATAGGCCTCCCCCAATGAGCGCCATAGCGCCCTGTCTTCAGCTTGACGCATCCATAACCTACCTGCAGTCTTTCGCAGATCATCTTCCCACCTGGTCGGAGGGCGTCCTACACTACGTTTACCGAGTCGTGGTCTCCACTCAAACAGAACACGTTTGCCCCAGCGGCCGTTGTCGGTTCTTCGCGAGATATGGCCACTGCCAATTCAGCTTGCTAATTCTCAGAGCTATGTCGATAACTTTGGTTCTCTGTCGGATGTATTCGTCAATTATTCCATACCTTCACGTTAAAACTATCATAAATTCGTAACTTTCCGTGCCTAATAAACAACAATCCTACTTACTTCCCACTCATTAGCGCGGTTTAATAGGAGCTCACAACGGCTTATGCTGAAGTTAGCGACGATAAACTGCTCAGCGTGCATGAAACTTCAGATCGCCATGAAACTTGTCAAACTTAGAAAAGTTCCCGGATTTTGACGTGGTCTCGGAAAATGAACGTTTATTCCATCCAGTCCTACTAGTAGTACGATAATCTAACTGTTTAGACAGAAATATTCCAAATTGTTAGACTGACTAATCGAATTTTTTTTTGAACTTTCTGCGCCCCGCGGCTTTGCTTGAGTGGAAATCTTCCTCTTGAATCACTCTATCTATTTAAAAAAACGGCATCGAAATCCGTTGCGTAGTTTTAAAGATCTAAGCATACATAAGGACAGACAGACAGCGGGAAGCTACTTTGTTTTATACTATGTAGTGATGAGATTTTTCACGAAATAAACAATGTTAGCGTCGTTGGCAAGAAGTTTCGAAGTTAGAATCTAGATTGATTCTATTGTTTTGTTTTATGTGGGAGTATAGATTAACAGCACATCCTTTTACTCTGGGAATAAAGAACTCGAACATAGCTTGTGACGCAGACCCTGTCACATCTTATTTCTTAAAGCTTGCCGAGGTTAGAAAATTGTATAAAACGTGTGAAGCGCCCTGAACGTCGACGTAAGTGATGTTAATATTTTTTTATATTACCGTGTTTCGTCCCACTGCTGGGCAAAGGCCTCCCCCAAATCTTTCCACTCAGTGCAGTCATGTTAATGTTTAGAGACTGAATATTTGACTGATTTTTGTTTTTATAGTGTTAGCCCCTCGGGTAAATTTCTGGGAATTTATGTATACCAAAAACGTTATACTAATAAATAATGAACTTTATTTCAGACTACATGGGTCCATATTCACTTAAAATTACACAATAATAATTAAAAAGTCACATAAATCTACAAAAATTAAAAATAAACATAAGATAATTGAAGGAAAATATATATATATGTAAAAATATTATGACTGACTTGAACTCAAGACTCTGTACGGAAATTCATTGCCAACACCACCGAATCAACTACCTGACCAATTAGGAAGATTTTCTTTATATGGTAAACGATTGTGTTCAAAGGGTTTGTGAGTTTGGTTTTTGGGTTTCCTTGAAATTAACCTTTAGTTTTTTTTAAATACAGTGCCTTTTTATCCTTTCTATTACACATTTAAGCCACACTAACACTAAAAAATAATATAATGGGCTTGACTCGTAAAAAACCGATAACTATGGAAATATTAAAGAGAGTAAAGTAAACCTAGTAAGCGTGTACCGGAGTAAGCTACACGTTCACATCATTGATTTCTCCTGCAAATGCTTTCATTCCAACTAAGGTATTCACTTCACATTGCGTTTAACAATAAAATCACCCTATTACAGAGTTAAAAGGGAATCATTCCGATCCTGAACGAAAACTTATTCTATGCTCTAGAAATAATTAGGAGTGATTATTTGAGAGTTGGGATATAACATTAAACTTTAAAAGTTATTTGTCATTTAGAGCAATTTTTGGACGTGTAAAATCTTCCATGAGTCTGTGCAAAAAGAGAAGTATCGTGGCGAAACGGTGATCTAACATATTAACGCAACAAAAGTAGTAGGTACATTGACACACGCGCGCCCTCAATTTGACGACCGATGTGGCGCGGTGGGCGAAGGTCCGCCTGCGACGCAGGAGGTTGCGGGTTCGATTCCCGCCTCGGAACAATTGTGTGTACGATCTGCAGATATTTATTCCGGGTGTTCTGGTCGTTTTCTATGTATGATAAAAAATATCTATCTATGTAATATATAGTATTATGTATATCAGTTATCTAGTACCCATAACACAAGCTCTGCTTACCATGGGGCTAGATAATTCTGTGTGAATTGTCCAGCATCATTTATTTAAATTTCTTGGAAGCTTCTCTTTTTGCACAGACTCTAATGTTATACAAAGTAAAATAATATATTCACGACAATAATGTCCAAAAGCCACAAAATGCCGCTTCCCCTCCCCGCTGGTTGATATTGTGACACAAACGTATCGTTATTTTCATGCCGTAAATCATCTAAATCTGTAACGTCATTTTCGTTTTCATTTTCATTCGTCTTCCTTTATAATGTACGTTCTGAGCCTCTATCACGAATAATTTGATGTATACGTGATGAGCATCATCACTGACACAGCCCACAGTCGAAAATCAAGTTGTTATTGTATAACGACTAATTTTACAAACTTAAGTTAAAAAGAGTGATGGTCTGTTGCAGCGTTGGATCGCGAGGAGTGGAAGGAGAAAAGGGAGGCCTTTACCCAGCAGTGGGACAATAATGGCTAAAAATAAATAAGTTGATACCATTTTAAGAAAGCTCGTTTTACGGTACGACAGTCTATTCATGATAGACTTTAGCTAAGCCTCAAAATGTAGTTACTCGTATTACATCTAACAAACATTTTTCAAGTTTTTATTGTACATAGGTTCTAATTTACGAGTACGTGTGCAATAAAAAAAATATATATATATCTATGTCAGCAGGTTTTCGTTGAAATTTGTAGTTCATAAAATTCCGACCACAAAGCACAAAAACATGCGTTTCGCGTTTTAAAAATATACGAGTACTTTTATGATATAAACCGCAGTGACAGCAGTCGTGATTTACATAATATTTTGTGACAAAACTGAATAGCGGTGTCCTGTACACAGGTGTTTGTGTGTTTACATTTTCTAAGTTGATAACTTCTGATGTACTAAGTGAGTGCATTCAATAGAAGCCCAAAATGTATAGAAATAAATAAATCATTAATTCAAACACACCATCTAGCCCCAAGCTAAGCAGAGCTTGTGTTATGGGTACTAGGTAACTGATATACACGATACAATACATTACATCGAAAGATATTTTTATTACACGTAAAAAATGGCCAGAGCACCCGAAATAAATATTTGTAGATCGTACATAGTCATTTGTCCCGAGGTGGGAATAGTACCCGCGACCTTCTGCGTCGCAGGCGGACCTTCGCCCACCACGTCACAGAGGTCGTCGCCATCATTGCTATCATAATCTTAATAGTCCCGTAAGAGCATCGTAAGTAGCTTAGCAACAGAACTCCGATTTAAGTGCAGTGGCCAACATCTTTAGATATGGCTATAAGATTAGCAATACCCATTCCAAGATGACTCGATATGTTTCGTGTTCGAACTGAGAGTCATAACTACACTATACATAGGTATGTATAGGGTTTTTAATCTGTGGTAGGTACCACAGATTAAAAACCCTATGGCTGTAACTCAGAGTACATCCAGTCACCCCGTGACCATAATCACTGTAACGCGATGGAAACGTAGGAGAAATAAAATAAACTTTAAACTTTTAATCTAAAACTTGGAACTTGGAAAAGATGTGTTTCTGTTTTTACAAAAATCTTGGGTATTTCTATTATACATAAATTATGTATATTACTCGACCGTTTACTATACAAATCAGAAATGAAGAAATACATTATAATTTGTCACCTACTATTAATAGGTGAACAAATTATAATGTAAGGTTGGATATAGCCCGCAGTGGACTATAGTCCGATGATATAAACATAATTCATCATCATCGTATACTTTCGGCTTACCAGATAAGGCCATAAAGAAGTGAAATTAATTATAAATTATTATTAATGTAAGAAAGGCAAAGAACTTGTGAAAAAACACAAGTCATTTGCGTATAAGTTGTACCACTACCACCTACCTATATAGCACGCAAAATTTTAAGTCACATAGCATACAAAATTTTAAGTCTAAATTGTCAAGCCTTTTAAGAAAACTCCTTCAAAGGTCGATAGTCTTTTGGGTGATGATATACAAAACAACCCACGTCAAATAAAAACCAATATCAGTAAATCGCTGAAGGCAATTAATTAAAGTCAAAATCAATGGCTTTATTAATTGTTTCGCTCGCAATAACGAGAATGGCGGGTGCAGTTATCGACTCGCAAATTGGTTAACGTTATAACGAGTGTGAGACTGACACGCTTCTGTTGCAGGTGTCGAGGGGTCCGTCAGAACTACGTAGTTAATAGGTACTGATTGTACCTATACTATGATTTGGAATCCAAGATATTTTATGTCAACATATACATTTTTGAATGAAAATTTAACAATAACTGATATCAATAACAGAAAACAACGAGGTAACAGCAAGGTTATCTTTAAAAACTAAAACACAAACTTCAACCGTGCATAATCTCACATGTGGAGTAAAAAATGTTTAAATGAATTCGAAAACTAAAGATTATATGAATAAAACGATGAATGAAAGCTTTCGAAAACAAAAATGGTTTCGAGCTTCTATGCTTAGCTTCGATGATACCAATGTCGTTAAATATTTTCCACCAATATTCCTTGGGCTTTGTAATCCCTTTGTATACAAAAAATATCCAGGTTTTTGAATTGGAGTATAGTCTACATTACGATAATTTGTCGTTATCTAGGTAGGCTAGGTCATCATAATGTAGGCTAGGTAATTTGTAATATATTGACATAATTTGCACCTAACTCTGAGCCCGACCTTAGTAGATACAGAGAGCCTTAGTATTTATTAAGGCTCAGAGATCAGGCTTAGGTTACATACACACATACATATTATATATCCGAACAAAAAACGAATATTCAGATGCTTGGAGTTTTTTAATATTTATAGAAGAAAGGATCTCAAATCGACAAGTGCTTTTTTTCCTTTGGGTTTAATAGGTACAGCGGGATTGTCTTATTTTTTTGCATATAATTAAAATATCGAGTAATACATTGGCAAAGCATATTTGTTCCATAATCTTTTGTTAGTTATTTTATAATGAAGGCGGCATTGAATATTCTGTGAAGGGTTTCTTTTCTTAACGCATCAAAACAATACCACTATGAAGTACCTATAGCAAATAGGTATTACATTTTTTTTTGGCCATCAGTGGATCCGAACGTAAGAAACTGAATATATGTATGTAGTTGGGAATGACATTGATTGTTTGTGTTGTTTCGTCCCTTATTTCGCTATCACAGTCAGGACACTATTCATGGTTATACAAAGGAACTAAGATAAATGCCTTTGTATTCCAATCCAACGGTTTCCCTTTGAAGTGCCCCGGTAAAAATGCAAACTAAAGGGAAAGCTCAACGTATCACTCGTCAAGTCTCGCTAGTGTCTCTAGTGTCGCGACACCACGAACTGTACAAATGAGCCCGGTCGCTTGGGACCATTATTATGTCAACAGTATTACAATTTTCCTCCAAGAAGAATACTTTTTTGGTGAGTTTTTTTTGCGGCTTGGCTTACAGCGATGATTTTATAGTATGATTAGGGACCCGAGCACTAGTAATACTATAAAACGTATAATAAAGTACCTACGCATAATAAGCGTATAATAAATAAGTGTAAAAAGTGTTACCTTCCTACTTAATCACTATAATTGCTGAAAACTACATTAAAATTCGTTAAGTATTTTAAAAGATCTAAGCGAACAGACAGCGGAAGGACGTTATTTAATCATTTAATATGAGTGACGTGTGGAAAATGAATAAAAGTTTGCTGACCTGAAATAACGATCTATTCCTTTCTAATACCAAAAAACTAATACCAATGGTATTAGTTTTTACGAATACCAAAATAGAACTTTTGGCACAGTCACACAAACAGTTTATTTTGCTTTCAAATTAATTAACATTATGATCATTATGATTCTTAATAACTACATGGTGTCACGTCACAGTGGTTTGAAGACAAGAGTTTTGTAGACTTTTGGTGTGTTCATGGTGAACGTCATCGAACCACAAATGCCACAGAATCTTGGGATTTAAAATTAAACACGGCTGTGCCTTTTTTTTAATCATTTGCATAGCAGACTCTCGTATGTATTGGATCGGGCTTAAGTGAGTTCGGTAGGTTGATCTATGAAATTTGTCATGTATGTAATACAACTGTTTCTGCAAGGTTCTAATCGCGAGTGTTCGATAATAGTAGAAAATAACCAAAGTTCTCTAAAATAACTGAAAATATCTGATGAGATAAACAATGAGGACTTTCCATTTACTGTAGGTATATTCCTCCATAATCCATCCAAAATGGATTGAAGAAATATTGATCCAATATAAAACAAAGGAACAATATTCCAATTTGTAGGTATACCAAAAATATAAAACAACGCTTCCGAGTCAACCAATTTATATTCATCACCACTGGACCAAGACTCGAGAAAAATCTTGATTGTGCCCTAAGGAAACTTATTGTTTACCTTCATTAACTTTTCATGTTGACCCACAACAACAGTGCGGAATGGGCTTGTTGTAAGAAGATAAGAAATTAAAAAAGCATTATAAGCGAGATGTAGAAGATTTAAAAATAAACTGAAAATACATGAGGCATTTTTGTCCAAATTAAAGCACGACTCGTTTAACTCATACTCAAAAACATTTACTACAATGTCGCTAATTTTAGATAACTTTGCCAAAAACTATAAAGTCTAGGTTTTTCGAGCACAACAAAGTTAGCATAGGTCTTTTGAAGATGCTGACTTGGTTTTAGACTATTATTATCTATCCTAATAATAACCAAAAAAATCTGACCCGTGCTATTATTACGTAGCGGTCTAGAATATTGAATTATAATATCAAAATCTACCGCGATAAAGTATAATTAGTACCTACAACTTTAAAGCTTAAAGTAGTATTCCTATAAACAAAAAATACGTTCGATAAAATGAATTAAATCAGTAAGCTGCAAACAAGATTATTTCTCACTTTTTCAACACCTTTGATCGAAATGAGTAAGAGGGCAGGTAAAGGTTAAACGCTAGCTCCAATACTCCTGGGCATAAAGCAATATGTTCCGATGTATGTTATTCATTGAAAGTAAAGCGATATTACATGGTTATTATTTTGTACGGATAGATGCAAGATCAAGCTATGAATTGCTCATAGGTTCTGAATTAGTGCTTGATCGAATCGCTGAATTCATCTGTTCGATCTCAGTCTGAATTTGGAAGAAAGGGCAGATAAGTAGGTGTTTATATTTATTTATTTATTAAGTAACATCCATAGCCCTTAAGAACTAACAACTAGATCCTAGCAACATAACTCACATAAATCAGAACCGTGCAAATTTCAAATAGTACAAACATTTGTCCATCGGCGGGAATCGGACACAACCTCCTGCATCACAGGCGGACATTCACCCGCCGCGCCACAGAGGTCGTCAAAAATAAATGATTTCCGTGCAACAAAAGGCATAACTCAAACAATGGCATATCTTTCATTATAATCCAGACCTTCGGGCGAATAGTTTCAGATAGAAGCATTCTTGGCTCACTATCACTACTGTCCAATCTGTGGCCCTGAACTAGGTCGCTTCTAAACGAGGCCTATTACGAATAATGTTCGTACAACAGAGGAAACATCAACCAACGCTCTTAAAACCACTTTACACGTTGTACGACCCTTCTAGCACCTTCAGGGAAGTTTCAAGTGGAACTAGTCGCCAGAAAGTCCGGGTATCAGGGGAATAAGACCACAATCTACTACATACTTAGTTTTGAAGAAAGAAGGAAAGACATTTTATATTAGAGTACAACAACATACTTTGATTTCTAGATAAGGAATGCATTGCACAATGTTGGTAAATGGTGGTGAGTCAAGTGATTAGAGATTTTTAAAACGCATTTTAGCGTCGCCAAAATCCTTATTACGATTAGATGGAGGTCTATAGATGTTCCGCTGTGTGTAGTTTATTTTATGTGTGAGGGTGTGTGTGTGTGTGTGTAGGTATGTTAGATAGTGGATTTCTCCGTCAATTATGGACCGCTTTCATGCTGTAACAGACACTAGCTAGACACGTTCTCTGGTTTTTAGTGTCTTATAAATAAGAATTGTCCTAAGTTTTTGATTAATAAAGATATACAATACACAATTTGGAAAATGTTATCCTTGCTATTGTATGTGGAGACTTTTTCTTCTTTTTTATTCCCGAGTCGGCGCCCCATAAAAATGTTATTCCCGAGGGATAAGTATTTGTCCTGAAAACTTAAAAAAACGTGTTAATACTAAGGAATTTGCGTTTTTTTTTTCAAATAAATCGAATTATAGAGTACCTATCTAAATCGCAAAAATTTTAAGTATATGCCTCAAAATTTTTGCGATTTAGATAGGTACTCTAAAAACGATTTAGGTGGAACAATATTACTTCACGCTTCTACCATTAGAGTTGATGTGTCGTAAATGAAAATTTTATACAATTAGGGGCTAAGTACAAGACTCAAATTACCTGTAAAAGCTTGGGGTGAAAAGTGTCTACTTACTTACCTCCTAGAAGCTACAAGCTGTTTCGTAATGACGATAAGATTTTATACGAGTTATTGATGGAAAGAGCTGATGGCCCACCTGATGTTTAGTTGTTTACAACGATGGCTATAGAAAAACAGGGTAACACAGGGTGCCGATGACACTACTCTCTCTCTCTGTCTCACACCTCTCTTGTCAAAAGTGAGGCAAATTGTGTATGTTCTTTGCAAATGGAATACCAAAAAGTCGAGCCTTTATGTAAGAGGACGCATTTCTTGTACTGGCTGATGATCTCAGGATAAAATTTAAAAAAAAATACTACAGTCCCTAGGACACACACGGTAGACACGAGTTTTACAACACACTTTTTGAGCAAGACAAGTGAAAATTGAATTGACTACATTAATATATATATATATATAATTGTGCTTACTACTTTTGGTAATTTTATTTAAATTGTAACTTCGACGATCTTTTCTTTCAAATATTTGTGTCTCAACTTACATTGTAAAAATTTAATTTACGTGTAAATATTCTGTTGGGGTGTTTTAATTATTTTTCAAAGTTTGCACGGCGGTGTCGCCGGTAGACTAATCCCGTTATTAGATCAGCCAGTCTGATGAGAAGGTGGACCCCGCCTACCGCAGGTAAATGGGTTTTGTACGCGCTACTTATAGACGCAATCTACGTCACAAGGTTTTACATTTTCGCTAAAAAGCTAGGAAATAAAAACCGACACACACAACAACTGTGGCCGGGGCGGAGTCGAAGGCGTGCTGGTTGTATTAGCGATACCTAAACGCAAAATTCAAAATCCTTTATTTCTTTAGACTTACAGAATAAGCATGATAAATGTACTATCAAACTAGCGGCCCGTCCCGGCTACGCCCGGGTGGTCTTTTGTTTCAGGCAATTTTTAAAATTTTTCTATTTTTTCTCTCCGTAAGAACCATCCTCGTACTTCAAGGAATATTCTAAAAAATAATTAGCGAAACGATTATGCGTATAAGATACAAGCCAATAAAGCGGCAGTGAACCAATATCTATTGTAGGTTGTTGAGGTGAGGTAAGATATATGCTTGAGCAACAGTGGACTATTCAAAAGTTACTCTGGCTGTCTGTTGCTTTTGTTATCTCAGGAAGGACATAGGCTACTTTTTATTCTTAAAATGCGCGTGCGAAGACGAACGCTGAAGCTAATACCGTATAATATATTTGTCAGTGAATTGCAAACCATTTTCCGGTTATTCTGTTCAACCCCAGTGGTCAAACAATCTGTCCTCACAGCGTTTGATAAGCTGGGGCTTAGACTACTCCACACGTTTTGAGAATCTTTCTAATATTTTCATAGGTTTTTGCTTTTTGGAGACGAAAAATGAACGAAGCTTGTATCAAGAGAATTTTGAAATCAACATCCTATGGCCTACATTAATAAATATTACGGAGATTTCTCAATCCTCTGGATTAGAAGGAACTTTGAACAATGAAAACATAGGATGCGCAAATATTTTGACATTCCCAGAAAATCGTAAAAATCTTGTTTTTGTTACAAAGGATTTACAATATATTTAGACTGAGAGGTATAAAAGATTCATGAGGAACTTCGAAGGATTTGATTTGTGTAAAAAAACACAACGTACTCTAAGTAAAGAGAGGTTCGTTTGAAAAAACACCCGAACTATTTTGTCAGCGATAAAAGCTTCAATTAGGAGGTATAGTCTTGGAGTTTAGCAATTTAAATAAATAAAACTGAACAAAGATTGTTTATTATTTATTTTAAACTTTTGACTGTCTTGACTTTTTTTTTTACTATCACACGGTGCCCCTTTGCGAGAGCAAAGTTCTCTCCCAAACTTGCCTATGTTTCACGCTTGCCTGCTAAGTTGGCCTAATTTAAACCATTATGAGAATAGTGTATTAATGCAATCATTCGTTTCAACATATCACTAAACTCCCAAAATATTACCATAATAATTAAAACCTAAATCATTAGGAAACATTCCCACGGGTCAGATTAATTACGTAAACAAATTTATTCATCATCACGCAATAATTCTGGCCACTTATCCCGTTTCAGGTCCAGATTAAAGGTCATATCTTTGTGGTCCTTTGGACCTTTCCGAAAGACTTGCTTTGAGAGAAGACCCAGAACGAACAACACGTATTTGTTTAGCTCCTCAGACTTTATTTTTAATCTTTAGACTTTTTTTAGTTCAAATTCGTGTTCTGTTTAAAAATGTAAGACATTTTTATTATGGTTTTGAAACTTCAAAGGATTTATTTTTTTATTGTACACACAAAACTTAAAAATAATCTTATACAAAGGCGAGCTTAATAGGTTTCTTGCAGCAAACCTTTGGTTTATAGCTATCTATATACTACTTTTTTGTAGTAAAAGAAAAACCATTTTTTAATTCAAAAATATAAAAAATATTTATATTTATGAAATCTTTTTCAACAAGTTTAGGTAACATTATTTTGCTTCTGAACCATTTCAAGTCAATACTAAAATCTATATGATCTTATGGAATCCGAATATGTTTGCCAATGGAAGTGGGGTTCTATGTTAAGGTATCCATTACATATGCCAAGGCGTCTCGTATCACATTCAGTAAACGCTTGATTAGGGACATACGTGTGCTTCAATCTTGTCTCTTTTGTTCCTTGTCCCAGGATATGACCAAACGCACGTAGAAAAAAGTTATTTTCTTCACAAGTCTGATAAAAAAAAATGCTGGACAATTCACACAGCATTACCTATCTAGCCCCAGAAGCAAAGCTTGTGTTATGGGTACTGGATACCTGATATAGATAAAACAATACATAAAATAGAAAGATGTATTTTTCATATGCATGGAAAACCACCAAATCACTTTTAACAAATATCTGCAGATCGTACAAACATTTGCTCCGAGGCGGGAACTGAACCCTGACTGACTTGACTGATGAACTTGTAGGTGGTGTAATGGAGGTGTAAAATTTAGATTAAGCATTATTTTTATTGGATCTCATATAAGTGATCATTTTGTTTTATGAAAAATAAACATCTTTAAACAGAACTAGAAAAGCCTTCCAAAGACGAAAAGTCTGTAGATAAGCGATTTTTTTAAATAGCGGTACAAAAAATTACGGAATCAGAAAAGTTTACGTAAAAATATCAGCAAACCCGATCTCGCTTTTTTACAAGAGATAGGAGAATAAAGGAATTTGTCCTCAGATGGGCCTTTTCTCATTACTGATAGGTTTTACTTGCAGGAATTATTTTAGTATACTTGGTCCCTTGTCTAGTAAAAGTGTCATGCACAATTAAAATTTACGATCTGCAGATGTTCTGGTAGTTTTTTATGTAAATATCTATCTATGTAACGTATTGTATTATGTATATCAGTTATCTAGTATTTACCCATAACACAAGCTCTGTCAACTTCAATTAAAATGGGAACATTGAGATTATTTATTTCTTGACTGCCTCGCTTTCAGCTCCTCAATGGAAAACAGCTATAATACCTATACCTAAATGTCGGCCATGGAAAGTGAATATTTGACTTTCCATCAGGTGAGATTGTGGTCAAACGATGGTCTGTAAAAGATGTCAAAATCACCTATAGAACGAATAGTACTCGTAGATGGGTATCTTCTAATAAGGCGAGTAAACATACCCTATTATCTCATTCGGTCATTCAGTGACGCCATTTTGCTCGTGATTTACGACATGTCCGAATCGCCAACGCGATTTGGTGATACGTGACTTACCCCGTTATGTGGTGACGTTTTTTACGACCTTATTTTATTACTTGCATGAAAATGAGCGACTTATTGAAGCATAGAGATTATACCTCTATTTGTGATTGGATTAGGCACGTTGAAATTAACTGTGAATGAAACCCACAGGATTCAGTCAATGTGAGAAATTAGGTATGATCATTATGATTCTTTGTAATGGTAATATTTGTCTGGTTGGACACTTTTCTGCCAGTGTCAACAAATGGAAAATATATGTGTTATTATCTGAGTTATCAAATTATGAAGATTGTTTATATTTTCATCAGAGCCGAGTTCGTTATTTAGCAGGGTGTACCAACGTGCAGGTTAGGTTAGTTTGGGAGACGAGGTGTTGGAGTCCCCCTTGCACCCGAAATGAAGGATCATGTGACTTACATAATATTCATAAAGTTGTATTATTTACCTATAGTTTTAGGACCAACGTATATGTTGAAACTTAATAAACCTTATTTCAATTTGACATCTTGAATGACATTTTGAATAAATTTAAAAAATAGTATTTTTTTTTAAACCTTTGCAAAACCCTGATGCTAAGCTGTTATCAACAATAAGACTTAATAAAACTTATGGTATGGGATTTTTTAACTTTTCATGGTAGTTTTGGTGGTGCAGATTTAATTTCGTCGTCCACAAACTCGATAAGATGTAAAGTTGCTGGCCAATTGTCCAGGTACATTTTCTAAGCGAAATACCAAAACTAACTTCGTTTGTGTAATCAGACCTCAGGAATATTTAATTTTAATTTTAATCAGAACAAACGGACAGTGCATGAATGAGTTATGGACTAGGAAAATGTATGAAAATTCTAGTTCCCTCCGCTTTACGAGGTTTGCAAAACATCAAACAGATTTCTAGAAAAAAAAAATCACAGTAAAATTACCTTATATTTAGTTAGCAGATGATGATAACTGGTTAAAATGACGATGATAATAATTTATTAATGGGCATCTTTGTAAACCTTTAAACATCTCTAGAGGTAGCCACCTCATTATAAATACACACTCCTTAACGAACACACTCCTTAAAGAACTAAATGTGAAACTCTTTAGACAGAAATTAAAAATGTTATTAATTTGTAAGTGTCATTATAACATTAACGATATTTTTCAATGATAAGCTTTAGTAAATGTTTAGTTTTTTCACGTCGTTCTCTCTCAAATATTTTTGAATATCGACTAACGGTAACGTACATATTATGTTAATTCATAAAATGTATTTACTGGTTACCTCACATAACACAATATGTTTAGGCTAATCAAAAATCTTTATCTTTATTTTTAAAGTCGCTTAACGCGGAGAGTTACCTCCTCCTTGGAACACAGTCGGTTAAAAGGCTCAAAGAGAAAATCACAAGCGCCAGGCATATTTGTATAGGGTCCGCAAGTAAAGGCCTACCTCTACGTCGGACAAAATTACCGGCGGCAGCGGCGCGGCGGCGGGAAGTTGTAGAAGGAAGTGTTTGCTTTGTATCACTTTTCATCTTTCCTATTTGTTCTTACGGTGACAGGATCGGGCACAGGAAAGATAAAAATACCACCCCTCTGGAACCAAGGCTGGGCAGTGAATAGGTTATACTAAACTATTACTAGTGGACGAAAAATTGAAGTGAACGGATCAAAAACACTTTATTTCTTATTGTATGGGTATCGTTTTCATTAAACTCAACAGTGTATATTACGAAAAACATGTCCATTTCCAAATCCAAGATGGCTGACAGTTTTATATCGCAGTTTTTATACGTACTCGCTTTGTGACGGGCACCCAATTATATGGGTATCGTTTTCGAATAACTCGAACTCGTAGATTTCGAAAAATAATAATAATAATAAAATCATTTATGGTCTCCATATAAAAGTAACAGATCTCATTTAACTTATTCTACGGTCCATAATATATATCTTAAAACTAAACTTAAAAAGATGTCCATTTCCAAATTCAAGATGACTGATATTTTTAAATCTAACAATTTTGTCATGGATATCGTCACCTACACCCTCGATTTCGAACAAATCGAGGGTGTAGGTTGCGAAAAGGCGGTCGTAATTTAAAAAAAAACAATGGCACACAACACCGCCGCAAGCTGCTTGAAGCTATCGCACTCCCAATGCTGGGAAATAAATGTATTAAATTACTTATGACATAAGTGACTTTAGAGGTTACCCCTAGGAATACTAACGTTTATATTATCTGCGCCTATGATTTGATCCATGAGTAATGAACCACCCTGTATTCCAGGCGTTACATGGCCAATCCATCACGCGTCATATTTGATTGATTGCGTTTGTTTTGCTCACCTGTGGGAACACACGCGGAACAGTAATGCTTGATTTGGTGCCGATTAACGTAGCTTATGGCTTTTTGGGACCCGCATATATAATCGCAAATGAAATCCTTCATTTAAGAAACCCTAAAAAGAACTCATCTCGACATCGACGACATCTGTGGCGCGGCGGGCGAAGGTCTACCTGTGACGCATGAGGGTGCGAATTTGATTCCCGATTCGAGTCAAGTGTTCTGGATGTTTTCTATGTATAACACAAAAATATATATGTAGTGCATTCTATTAATTAAGATATATCCAGCTATCTAGTACCCATAACACAAGCTTTGCATAGCTTGGGGCTAGACAATTCTGAGTAAATTGTCCAGCATTATGTATCTATCTGAACCGGAAATTCCTTTTACGTAGTCCTTGGTTTTGCCCATTACGTTTCTAAAGATTAGCTGAAAAGCTCTGCACCCATTTACTGAATCCGAACGAACATGACTTTTATTAACTAAACACATTGTATTGACCGGCGGCAAATCGAGGCGAAGTGCGAAAATGTGTTCTGTGGGCAGCAGAATACGAAACATTTTTGAGGTGGATTAAGGATTTGAAATCACTGTTTCGTAGTTTGTAGAGCTTTTGTAGCATGTTTGCCTTTTTGGTTAAATGCAGGCATAAGATTATGGACTCGCGGTACATTTTCTTGAATACAATACAAACCAAAATACTTTATTGTACACCAGATAAAAAACATTACATGCGACAATTAATACAATGGGCGGCCGTTTGGTTTAGAAGCGATCAGGCGAAATATTCATATTTGGCTAGTTAACACTTTGAGTGCTGAAATCACACGGTAGCTATGTGTTTTCTACAAGTGACTAATATGCGTAAATCCACACTAGCGCAGCGGCTGAGAAAATACAGATCTTTGTGACTCAGCCGTAATATTATTCGAACGAAACGCATGTGCGGCGCTACACAACCGCTGTGTAGAGCTGCAGCACAACAAAAAAAAATCGCAGTCGTCGAAAAAAAATCGCAGTCAAAGTGTTAAATGGTTGCTCCCATTATAACTTACAGCCTTGATAAGTTTATCTTAAAATAACTATCTATACTTACTCAGTTCAAATGAGTGTATCGCAAGTTTTCTTCATTGGTTAATTACAAGTTACCTACGAACATAGAAGAAGAAGACTGACAGCATAGCTTTGACACCAACGTATTTTTCTCTATGCGTACAAAGAACTATGAATACGTTCAAAGCGTTGCTTAATTTTACCTGCCTTTCTGATGTTATTCATAAATTCATGAAGGGTTCGAATTAACACAAACATTTGATGGTTTCTATAGATAGATTGTTATTTTTGCGCTCGCAATGGTTTTTTCACGTTTAAACATAAGCAAATCACTTTACTTTAAAAATATAACTAAGTAGTACAGATTCAAAATCTCGCTAAACTGCAATTAATCAAATTAAAATAATTATGTTTGTTTAGTACACCAAGCGAGAGTTCTGACTTCCCAACAGAACTGATGACACCTTTATCTATCATCTTTCGGAGAGGGCAACAATGCTGTTAAAGCATTCATCGTCATCAGCTTGCTAGTTCTTTGAGCTATGTCGATAACCTTGGTTCTCTGTCGGATGTATTCGTTACGAATCCTATCCTTCACAGAAACTCCGAGCATAGCTCTTTCCATAGCTCGCTGAGCGACTTTGAACTGGTGGATCAGGCCTATCGAAAACATTACTAAACGAGAAAGGGAACCAACTCTATTCACTGTCCAGTATAATTTTTTTTAAACGTATGTAAGTCAATTAGTTCTTTCAAATTTACATCTAGAAGTTTCCTAGAGTACTGAATAGACCGCGTCATCTTGACACTTCTACAAAACGAGTCCAGATTTGAACCCAACACCGAGTCCTCATTAACGCCTCCGTTAGCGCCCCATTGTGCCGCTGTCTAGGGGTGCAGTGGGGTGGACTAGGGGGTAACAGCCTCTGGACTTGCCTGTCTATTGCTCGTGGTCCAACATCGTGGTTCAACTTCGTCAGGTGCACTACGGTGGACAACGCAAAATTATTGTTTCCAATAGTTACCAGAATTTGGTGGTGGACTCGCAAATGTAAGGTTAGTTACTTTATTAGACCACCCCTGAATTGAACGTTTCAAAAGCTGATATTGAGCAGTGTTTCGTGAGTTGTTGATGTTCTGAGATAGGTGAATTAATAGGAGAAACTAGATGTTATTCTCATAGGCATAATGACTGATTTTGACTTCTTCGGCCTTTACATTACTTATTGTGACGGCATGACGTCACAGTTGTTTAATGCTCTGATTGGTTTCCAGCGTGTTATGGCGGATTGCTGTATTTTAGATTTTTTATTCGATTTATTTGATCCAAATAATAATTAACCTCTATTAAATAAAAAATATAATATGTGTTTGTAATCTATGGCTTAGTGTCTGTGTAGTGTACAATTAGTGTCTTTTCTAATTTTTGCAGTATTTTCCAGTTCAGAATTTGAATAGTCCAAGAAAAATTAATTCACTGCAGGCCATTCCAGAAGCAATTAGCAGAAATAATTAATTTAAAAAAAAAAGATCATTTAAAGTTTCTCGCGTTCTTACAGCCGTTTAAGTGAGTTGCTAAGTGATATTACCCGTGGGAAAAACGTTAATATTCAATACGGCACGTTTAATGCACTTTTAATAATTAAAATCACGTTAACGCGACTGAATATCTACAAAAGCCATGGCGGGTAATGGACCTACGGCTCAATTTCATAATGCACTTTTTAAAATTAAAATAAAATAAAATAAATTAAAATAAAATAAATAATAAAATAAATTAAAATCACATTAACGAAAGGCGTACTGATTATCTACAAAAGCCAACCCTTTATTTAAAACGTGTTTCCTGGTTGGCAGGTAGAAAATGCCTCGGCATTAATCCCACCCTTTGTACCTTTAATAGTGCAATAAAGTTTAAATAAATAAATAAATAAAAGCCTTGCTTCTAACCTATAGGTCTTTGAGCATTGAAGGACTGAGCTTTAGCTCAATTTCATAAATCTACTCTTTTACTACTTGTAGAAGTTGTAGATAACTTCGGGCGAAGGCTGTTGCTGTCCAGGCAGCTACAGGTATACTCGTACATACTAGTTATGAGCCTGAGCCCTGAGTGGTTACTCGATAATATCGAGACATCGTCGAGAGGTTCCAGTTTTGTATGGTATTTGTAATAGCGCATGAAACGACGCAAATCACAAACAACATTCACTCTTATATGATGCTTAAAAAACTGGAATCTCTCGATGATGTCTCGATACAATCAAGAAACGTAACTTATTTGTTTATACATTGTATATTAAGGTACATAAACAAACGTAGTGTAGGACTCCGACCAGGTGGGATAGAAAGACTGCAGGTAGATACTGGATGAGTCAAGCTGAAGACTAGAAGACGCTATGGCGTTCATTAGGTGAGGCTTATGTCCAGCTAACGTAGGCTAATAATGATGGTACATAAAATTTGTCACTACTAATTCACTCTACGTGGCTGTTAGAGAATTCACACAATATGTACCCATTTAGAGCGTTGCAACTTAATACTTAATATCGAGTTTTCGCAATCCACAAGCTTTTCCTTTCCTTGTTGTGCACCGAGTGCGTGAGTGCACGGCAGGTACATATGCGTGTAGCTTTAACTGGCCAGTCTGCTATCTCCTTTAGGTTTCATATATCGATTCTCACAGCTAAAGAGGTTGGCGGTGGTGCGTAAAAATATCACGAGGACATCTAGCAAGTCGTTATCGGGATGCGAAGCGTACCTACCTGTCTATGGCAGACGAGAGCATAGATTACCTATGACAGCTCTGTCAATCGGTGTGAGCTCATCTAAATGTGAGATGTCATGTGTTAATATCGGTTTAAAGAATATTTATTTCTCAAAAAAAAATTACATTTCACTTATCTGAAAAAAAAAATTAAGTATGTTAAATAAAACTTTTTGGTAAAAGTGTATACAGAATGAAAGCTAATTAACAACCATGTAATGTAGAAGTAAGAGACTTTTATAATTGTCAAATAATTATTACGTAATAATAAGACAAATAAGGTATTCAGAACGATGAGATATCAAGAACATTTTAACACTACCCGCAAAATCCTGCACATTTATTGACTCGATATTGCGTTGACTTGTTGAATAGTGCCTAGACTAGTTTTTATTTTGTGGGTTAGTAGATAGCGTACTAATGTTATAAATACGAAAGCCTAGATGCATCCCCAAAGAGTCTCTGTGTAGCAAACCTGATGGCCGAAGACCCCTGGTAGACCGTAACACCGATGGCTTGATGGAATCCATCCAATCTATCGCTTACTTTTAACATTTTACCTTGTCCCCGCTTTGCTTGGTGATAATCGAGCGATACCATCCCATCGACTCTAATTCTATATTCCTAACTGTATTTTATATACATATATATATATTTATAAATATTCTTGCGTATTTTCATGCAATATTTTATAAATTAATATAATGCACACAGATCCCCATGTACAATCCAACGATCCTATCCATCCACGGTTGTCTGGTAGAGATCGCTCTTGAGCGATAAGACCGCCAAATTGTCACATTTTTTGTATTTTATTCTGTCTTGTTTGTTTTATTTTGTAAGTGTGCAATAAAAGAATTTTATATCTATCTATCTACATATTATTTTATTAACTCACTGTGTGGATTGCAAGTTAAGTACCTACAAACTTATTTATAATGATGGTAGATAAATAACCAACATATTTTTAGTTTTTGATAGTGTTCTTAACTCATAATAAACATTATTTAACAAAAATATTTTATCTCCCATCTGTGTTTTCAAAACTCTTGTTTTCCACAAGTAGAGTATTCTATTATAATAAAACGTAAAATAACTGAAAACAAAGCTTTCACGTAAAAGAAGAAACTTATTAAAACAGTAATCTTACACTGGTCGTATTATTGTAGAAAGAAAAATTTATTTGAATTATATTTCTTATACTCTGTTTGCATTCTCTTGGAAAATGCTTGATATTTTTTGAAATAGTCTTAGACTACCTGTGTGGCGCAGCGGGCGAAGGTCCCTGTCAGACAGGAGGTTGCGGGTTCGATTCCAACCTTGGGATAAATAGAAAATGTTTATTAAAAGTGTTTCATATAAAATAATACAACTTAAGAACTAATAATAATAAAGATAACAAATTAGGAACGAATAAAATAATTACAATACGAGAACACAGAAAGGCTACCGGCTCAGCATTAAATGCTACATTGACATAAGCCAGTGCAGCGCTGGTTTTCAGCGGCGGAGTGCAGTACACAACACAAATCACTAATGATGTAATGTATGATCAAAAAAGATCTAAATGTTTGTACGATCTGCAGATATTTGTTCCGGGTGTCCTGGTCGTTATCTATGTATAATAAAAACATATAAAAAATATATATATATATCAGTTTTCTAGTTCCCATAACACAAGCTCTACTTAGTTTAGGGCTAGATAATGCTGTGTGAATTGTCCACTATTACAATACATACCAAAAATACGCTTTATTGCACATCAAGACAGAAAAAAACAATAAAGAACAAACAAAAAGATACAGATGCACAATGTGCGGCCTTATCGCTAAGAGCGATTTCTTCCAGGCAACCTTTGGATGACATTATTTATTTATTTATTCTAGTAAGCGCGAGTAGGACCGTCGTCGTTTCCAGTTAGTACTTTCCTGAGAGGAGGACAGTCTATGACATTTTAAGCTGAGCTGTTGCTCATCTCGCGAGGCTCTTCAAGCTTAGTGCTTCATCGTAAAACTTTAATAAAAACTGATTCAATTTTCAGATACCTAGATAGAAACTATTTTGATTGAAACGATAAGAAAATTGTATGAAAGCTCTCCGTGAAATTAATTAAAATTAATAAAGGTGTTGCGAGGTTTTGATATATAGAATTTTGAGTATATTATAAAGAGTTATTTATAAAAAAACATACAAGTTTTCACATATAACTCTTTATTGACAAAAAAAAATACAATTACTCAATTAAAACAAATTGGAGCAAGTACCTATTTACAATTGAGATAACTGCACACTATTTGCAAACAATCTACAGATAGCTGTTTTTTTAAATAATAGCACCCTCGGCATCATCATCGAAGCTCTTTTATTATCCTCGGCATTATCTGCCCTTTCCTTTTACGCATAGAAACCAGAGTCCTTAGTATGGGTTGTGCATTATTGCTTTTTAAAACAAAACCTACGGTGCTAACATTTTGCCAGCACGTGGCAATAATACAGATGTAGTGTTTTTGTGACAGTCAGATTATGGAAATGACTATTCTAATCAATAGCTAGTTATCGTATCGACTATCGGAGCAATTAATTAAGTTCGACATTTCATGTTATCATTATCAATAATGCAATTTCATTCCATAATTAAACTTTACTGACACAATGCTTTGCATAGGTAACTATAAAATATTATTTGAAATGTTTTCTAATGAACCAGTTTGTGCCCGCAGCTTCGCACGCGATCTATGAAGATGTAATGAAATAGAAATTCCTCTAACTTCAGTAATAAAACACGCAGATTAGCCGACAAATTTGTCAAAATGTCCGGAAATCGATATACAAATAACAAAATCTCATTTTCCTGCAGTCAAGTCTTCAGTACTAGACTCGGCATTTTTTATTAATAACTAGCTGCACCCCGCGGCTTCGCCCGCGTGGAAAACTTTGTATCAAATGGTTTATAAACCTTGCTCTTGAATCACCCTATCTATTAAAAAACCTCATCAACATCCATTGCGTAGTTTTAATGATAGGATATATGCATAGGGACAGACAGACAGCGGGAAGCGACAAGCGACTATGTTTTATACTATTTAGAGAATAAACAAACATTAACTGCTAAACAAAGAATCACCATTTCCTACATGTTCGTATTTTTATAAGATTTTTAGATGTTACTCCCATGATCGCCATAATGTTATGTGTATAAAAAAAACAAATGCTAACTAAAAAACCACGCTGACTGTACCCACAGAAGTTTTACCATGCCTCGTTTAGCTTATGGGCGGGCGAGTAGGTATCAATATTCCATTTATGAATAATTCTGTTCGTGAATCCGAATCCTAACTTTTCTTGTTAACAATTTTGCATGCCATTGTCCTACATATTCAAATTCCAAAGACGCGGTATATTTAATACACCTTTTGTAAATGGGAGACCAGAAAGTATTCGTTCTTTGTTCAGTTTGTTATTAGAACTTTTTATATATTTATATTTACGCTGCTGGCCTTTAGTTTAGTCTTAATACTTCTAAAGGATGATTCACGCTACACCGTGCCTCGGCCGGGGCCCGGCTGGAGCACGGCCCGGTCGCGACACGGTGTAGCGTAGCGTGAATCATCCTTAAAGGTTTTTTTTTATTTTTTTTATTCTGATTTTACAACCTTTTATCAATGTTTATGTCGTTTGACTTAGTAACAGTGATGAAACTTAAAAGTTAACAAAACAACCATTTCTGGAATTAACAAAACAAGGTTTACTTATGGGTACTTAATTGGACAGTGTGTGAAAAGCCACTGGTAAAATCTAGTTATTGTAAAGAGAGCTGCTTAGCTGACTGTATTATCCATTACAAAAAGGTTGCTTGGTTTTCCAGTAATATTTATTTATTTACTATGCTTACTATTGACCACACGATTGACCACTCGGTAAACGTAGTGTAGGAAGCCCTCCGACCAGGTGGGATGACGACCTGCGAAATACTGCAGGTAGATGCTGAATGCGGTAAGCCGAAGACAGGGCGCTATGGCGCTCAATGGGGAAGGCCTATGTCCAGCAGTGGACTGCTAATAGGCTGATGATGATGATGACGATTGACCACAGCAGGATTAAATTATCAGACTCATTCAGAGCAAAACGGGTTTAACACACGAAGAATTCAATTTATTGGCTTCTAATGGTTTATTTCAATGGAATAAGTGAACGAACGAAAAATTGAACTTTCGCTGGAAATGGCTTTTACGGCCATTGGAGCCTAGTTGATGAACGGGACTCTATTGCGAGCATTTCGCGGTTTAGTGGGTCTACCTACGATAAAAGTTAAATTGCATTTGAGTGCGTTCGATTATTGTGGATAAACAAAAATACATTTTCGAGATCGAATATCAATAGTAAGATCTGTGTTTATATATTATTGATATGTTTTATGAATTCTTGATAAGTGAAACGTTTTGGTTGTTTGAATTTTATTTTTGATGTTTAGTTCTGTGTTTAGGTTCGATATAACTTTTTAGATTCCGCAAAGAAAGTTTTTTTAGAGAATAAATAACTCCAAACTTTACGACCCAA
This sequence comes from Eupithecia dodoneata, assembly GCA_947044415.1. Classification (NCBI taxonomy): domain Eukaryota; kingdom Metazoa; phylum Arthropoda; class Insecta; order Lepidoptera; family Geometridae; genus Eupithecia; species Eupithecia dodoneata. The sequence continues at coordinate 9,876,543 of OX345665.1, forward strand.
ACTCTTCCTTCAATCATGTTAAATCTCATCAAAACTAGTAACCCTATTTAGTTAGGTCTAGTATTTGATTTAAAAGTCCTAATAACCTCTACTGATATAACATAGTTTGGCTTTAGGGTATATGAGCGAGGACAGTTAAAGTTATCTGTTAAGTTGGATGTGTAAGTTTTAAGTTAGTTTCGGGCGCCACTCGGCCTAACTTGATCACTAACTTTGGCAACACCTACTGGCAATCACCCTAGAGTCATTTACAACGTGATACCATGACACCCAATCGCAGTGAAAAGTAAGGACCAAGCTTTAATATCAGAACACGGGAAAAACATTTAACGAGTGGTTAGTTTCGATTAAATAAATAAAAATGAAATTATCAATAGACTAGGGCCTTGTACTACTAGGCAATAACAATTTTAAACAGACGCAATCGGAACACATGGTTATAAGTATTAATACAACGGGTATTTATTGCGTTTATTTACCTATTTTTCCCGACGTTTCAACAGGTTTACACACTGTCGTGGTCACGGGATGCCTTAACTTGACAATAGGTAAATAAACGCGATAAATACGCACTGATGCATAAATAAATAAATAAATAAATAATGCTGGACAATTCACACAGCATTATCTAGCCCCATGGTAAGCAGAGCTTGTGTTATGGGTACTAGATAACTGATATACATAATACAATACATTACATAGATAGATATTTTTTATTATACATAGAAAACGACCAGAACACCCGGAACAAATATCTGCAGATCGTACACACAATTGTTCCGAGGCGGGAATCGAACCCGCAACCTCCTGCGTCGCAGGCGGACCTTCGCCCACCGCGCCACATCAGTCGTCGATATAATATACTTGTTGTCATGAACGGAGGAAAAAATACGTTTGTGGTACCCACCACGCATTCAAATCGCGTCGCCCGCACCGAAGATGTCGCGCGTGATTTCATAGTCTTTTATAAAATAGAAATTGAAAAATGTTAGCATTGATTTATTGTCTACATTATGATAAAATCAAATCTGAAAAAGAAATAAAACCTCTTTTTTTGTCTCCTCTCTCTCTTTTTATGTACTCCTACATGTTTAGTCAGTACAAGCAGAGGCTCAAGAAACCAAATAGCTGACAATTTATCATCAAGGTAGAAAAAAAGTGATTCGTCGCTTAAAATTATCGTATTTCACCCTCCGTTTTCGACAACGGTTAGACACCCTGTAACATTTTGCAAGTTCCAAACATATTCATTCAATAATGCTCCCAAGAAAATGTTCAAATTCAAGTTGGAATTTAGCTACTGTTGCCGATTGTAATGAAACAGAATTATGACTCCATATTTCAAGTTCAACAAAGGCTTTAGGCCATTATTTACAGCCTTATAAATTATATTTTTCTCCGATGATGTACTTCAACCTAATGTGGTAAGTTTTTGTTCAATTTATAACAAAAAAAATGATTCATGATAAATATATACCAAGTCTGTTTAAAATAAGCAAGGTGTTTTTAATAGAGGGCCCTTTCAAGAATCTTTTCTTCTGAGAAAAGATTCTTGAAAGTCTAGATATCTAGTTTAAATCACACTAATATTATTATTAATGCGAAAGTTTGGATGTATGGAAGTTTGTTACCTCTTCAAGCCAAAACTACTGAACATATTGGGCTGACATTGCTATAGCATACAGTAGCTAGGCCTGGCATAAAACACCAAGCACAGCCGCACCGCCTTATCGCTTCTTAGCCCCAAGCTCTGCTTATCTTGAGGCTAGATGATGCTGTGTGTTGCATTATTTATTTATTTTATGTATGAGACAATTCAAAAATAAGTACCTGCCAACAGCAAAGAAGCACCCATTTTATTAAATGTTAAGAACCCAACAAGCTGAACGAAAGAGATAAAGGTGGTAGGCGACTTGTCAGGCTGTCTTGTAAGGCACAAAGGAAACGTCCGATCGTTTTAATGAAATTTAATTGTAATGCCAAATCGCTGAGGTTAAAAGTTCTCGAATTATAATGTCCTAGGACTTATCTGCACTTGAACCATTTACCGTTGTAAAGGAATTAAGGATTTAAGTAATAATATAATTATGATGTTTTCCATTGTACTGAAAATTTTTAATTGTAATATCCTACTAGGAATTTCATTTGAACTGAAATAATAATTTAATAACAAAGAAAATTATAATTAATTAATAAAAATAAATAACAACTAGTCTTTACAACTGATACGGTTGCGCTAACAATAGACTTGTGCAAACAATCTACAGGAAGCTCAACTGATTAAGAAAATGACTTAGGATACATCAACGTTAGGTATAGCAGCCCCTTCTGGTCCACCTCAGGCCTTAGGCCTAACGTTATAGGCCTCCTTTCCCTCTTTTACCCAGCAGTGGGTAAAAGAAGCCTATACCCACTGCTGGGTATATGCCTCCTTTAATATTTGCTCGGCTCCTCTGTCCGGTACCTTCCGCATTTAGACAAATATACACACAAATATAATAAATGTTAAAGTTTGGATCGTTAGATGGATGTATGGAAGTTTGTTACTTCTTCACGCCAAAACTACTGAACGCTGAAGCTGAAATTGCATGCATATAGTTCTAGGCCTGGAATAAAACAAAGACTACTTTTTATCCGATAAATTAGTTTTCCATGTGATAAAAATAACCTTAAAACGTTTCCATAGAAACAACATAGAACGGGCAGGATCTAGTATACAATAAACAAAATATCCTTAATAATGAAGGACATAGAGTGTATTTGTGATGAGCATGATGCTGAAGCCATTAGAATTTAAGATTTGTAGGTGTAAGAATAAAATAAAAAACGATTTTAATATAAAAATGGATTTATTTTATCAAGTAGTATCAACAAAAGGGTAAAAATCTAAGTGCCTACCTATTTGTAAACAAAAGGGGCAAATCCGAAAGTTTTTCAAACAAAAGGGACATATCTAAGTAGTGATGAACAAAATATATCCAAAACTGTTTTCTTCAGAACGGGACAAATCCAAGAAGTGTTGAACAAAAAGGGATATCTCCAAATTACAAACTAGAATATCTCAGGCTCTATGAATTCAATTTATGTATTTTGTCTATCTAAATTAACACTTTGACTGCTGAAATCACACGGTATGTGTTTTCTACAAGTGACTAATATGCGTAAATCCATACTAGCGCAGCGGCTGAGAAAATACAGATCTTTGTGACTCAGCACAGTCGTAACATTTTTCGAACGAAACGCATGTGCGGCGCAACACAACCGCTGTGTAGAGCGGCAGCACGAATTTTTTAAGTTAAAAAAAGATCGCAGTCGTCGAAAAAAAATCGCAGTCAAAGTGTTAAAGAGTTTAAAGTGCACATTAATGCTTAAAAATAATTTCCTAAAACTCAAAGACGTAAAAACTACGAGTTTTTTTTAATTTGCCAAAAATCTGTGAAATTGGATTTATTCCATTCTGTTCCTCTGCTCCTCAATTATACGAGAACATAATTAAGGATATTTTATAATATAATTTCGGTCTGCCTTAAGAAAACTCTGTACAATATCAAGTATTTTAAGCACCAATAAATTTTCCGTGCACTGCTGGTTTCGCTTTGATGGCTTTGTGTTTAAGAAAGCCTCGGCAACTTTTTAATTCAGAACATTTGGGGCAATAATATGCAGGACTCAAATATAAATGGACTCCAAACTAATGATACGCAATAAAGTTATTTTTGTATAAAAAATATTTTGCTTAGGCTTGCCGTAGTTTAAATTGACTCATATGCATTAATTAATAGAAAAACAGAACTCTTAAATTAAGTAAAGCCCTAAACAAACAAAATCTCAACGCTAATCCATTTAGCGTTAGATAGATAATTTATGCATTATAAGTAGGTTACATAATTTAGTTAACAGTGCCTTAAAGCCTATGTTAGGTTTGTCTAAGCACTTAGACACACCTAAGCTTTAACCTTAGCCTTGCTTAGACTCATTTCAAACAATTGATAGATTATAATAATAGAATAGATTTATTATTATTACTGAACAATGTTTACAATTGTATTTTAATATTAAGAGTAGGTATTAAAATAAACTAATTAAACGATTAAAACATTTATGTGATTATATCACATATCGTCAGCCTATGTTAGTCCACTGCTGGGCATAGGCCTCCCCCAATGAGCGCCACAGCGCCCTGTCTTCAGCTTGACTCATCCAGCATCTACCTGTAGTCTTTTGTAGGTCGTCATCCCAACTGGTCAGCAGAGGGCGTCCTACAGTACGTTTACCGAGTCGTAGTCTCCACTCAAATCTACTTACCTAACACTAACTCTATAAATCAATATTTTACAGCTACTGGAAAAAGGAATATATCCAACTCCTTTTAAAATTAACTTAGTTCAGATTTTCACCCACAGTCATCGTTTTCCACGAACAATAATCGACATGTCAGTGAAGCAGTGCGCACACCGCCGCCGCCGCCGCCCCGCCTGTCCAATCCCGTGTTGTGTGCGACGTGCCTTATCTGTGTCGGCATCGCGTTGGCTTTGTCGCATTAGTTCAGAGCTTCTTTTGTTACTTGCTTTATTATTCTACACTTGAGGTATTTTGTGAAAGCAGTATGAAAACAACATTTTGTGTTTTCGCAAAGAAACAGCTGTAGAGGATTAAAGCCAAAGAACTCTAAAGCGTCTATGAAGTTTTCAGGCACAGGAATGTTTACATTTCTTTAGTTTTTACTCCCCGACGAGAAAAGGGTTGCCAGCTATTATCTAAATTTTCTTTCATTTGAGCATATACTTGTTAGCTTTCTGTTAAATATCTTTTTCGGCTTTTAAATCAGTACTAACCTAAACCATAATAGATATCTTGTCAAATCAAGATGTATAAGGTCTTAAAGGTTCTAGGTCATTAATTCTAACCCCAGTTTCCTTATTTGCCAGGCGGGTTGCAACCATATTTAATTTTCGGCTTGATTCCCGAAAACTAGATAAATTTCAATTGTCGACAACTCGAGGGTACTGCAAACTGAAAACATGCAAAAAGGTTAGCGAATAGCTATACGTTACTGTGATATAGACTCGCGAAAATTTGGCCAAAAAAATGAAAATAAAGCCTTGTACGTTTCGTCGGATGCAAATTGCTTTTTAACCGAATTCTGGGCGGATTATATTGCTCGGCTCTGAGTGTCAGATTAGCTAGGATGAAGTTTTGAATTCTGCTTCTGTGCAATATAGCTAATATTCTAAAATCGCTGAGTAATAAGCTATTGGCTATTCATAAATAACGAATTTCTAGAATTTATGAACTCTAGGAGTGTGAAAAAACACGAAGAATACATCTGACAGAGAACCAAGGTTATCGACATAGCTCAAAGAATTAGCAAGCTGAGGTGTCAGTGGGCCGGCCATCTCTCGCGAAGAACCGACGGCCGCTGGGGCAAACGTGTTCTTGAGTGGAGACCATGACTCGGTAAACGTAGTGTAGGACGCCCTCAGACCAGGTGGGATGACGACCTGCGAAAGACTGCAGGTAGATGCTGGATGCGGCAAGCTGAAGACAGAGCGCTATAGCGCTCATTGGAGGAGGCCTATGTCCAGCAGTGGACTACTATAGGCTGATGATGATGATGATAAGGAGTGTGAAAACTTCCCTTTGGTACATCTCATTTAACCCCTCCTCTAATATAAAGCTTGACCAGGTTTATAAAGTCCATATGTATTATTTGTCTATTTAATAGTACTCTCACTATCTACTATCACTCACTGTACGTAGGCACAAGATTTGTAATGTGGCAGTTGCCACATTACAAATCTTTTTGACAGGACGAAGTCTGTCGGGTCAGCTAGTATAATATAAAAATGAATCGCAAAATGTGTTGGTAAGCGCATAACTCAACAACGCCTGGACCAATTTGGCCAAATCTTTTTTTAAAATGTTCGTTGAAGTTTAAGGATGGTTTTAGAATTATTGCTGGAAAAACCCTAAAAATAGCCCTTTTCTTTTCCCTTACAAATAATTTGTAACTAAAACGTAGTCAATTTGAGCTTTATTGCTATGGTATAAAGTTCATATTAAATAGCACTCACTGTACGTAGGCACAAGAACTGCCACATTACAAATCTTTTTGACAGGACGAAGTCTGTCGGGTCAGCTAGTTATAAATAAATTTTTAATAAAAAAAAAAGAAATTACTTAGGCAGTCTTTTTCAGTTCTCACCGTGTCTTAGCTCAAATCTAATGATTTCTGTTATATTTTTTACTAGCTTTTTTTGTCGCTTGTACCCCCTGTGTTTTAGTAGGGCTAGAATTTCATGATGTTTTCAGGCTTGTAGTTGTGAGATATTTTATGAGAGGCATTCATAGCGGTGAGAGCATTTGTGTAATTTGGGTTACATAGTTTTAGGACAGACCGCAAAATAAATAATGGTAGACCGTAGGTGGACCTTCTAAATTTCAGCTCTTGTAATAAAATAACAATAAGCTCCAGCTGAATTGTTTAGGGAAGGCTAATTTAATTAAATCTATCTAATTATTCGTCGGTTACTTGATTTCATGGTGCAGTTGGTTAGCGCATTCCCATACTGAGGGAAGGTTGCGGGTTCAAATCCCGACGAAATTGTTTAATTTTTGGGATATTATTTAATTTCTTAGAGTTTCCGGTTATTTTATTATATTGGACGCAAACGCAGAGACATTTATATTTACAGGACTTTTTGATTACTGTATTATGTTCTTACCTGTGACGCGTATGAATGAATGAATGAATGAATGAACACTTTATTGTACTGAAAACTATAAAATAACACCTTCATCTAAATATTACACATTAAAAGTACAAGGGCGTATTTTACTGTATTAAGTTCTGTGCCAAATTAATCCCTAATTTATGTGCATACAAACATTTTTTTGTTCCATAACAGAACCCTAATCTGTCTTACAAGTTCAATCTGTCAAGAACGAACGGAACGAATGAATAACAGCCTATCAAAAACAAAACAATAACCTCAAAATTGGCGGTAATCATAAATTGTGGGGAGCTTCGAAATTACAGATTCAGAACCGGTAAACCGTTTAGGGGAGAAATAAAACAAGTAATTTATATCTCGCGTTGCGATCTGACCGTTAATATATTTATGAATAATGTAGCTGTTTATGGAACGGTTTGTAGCAATTATTTCACGATTTAAATAAAATTTGGTCATTCTTCATCACGCATTAGAGCATACTTATTCAGTTTAAAAGCTTGTAGAGCAGGAACCCGGCTAATAGATGTCATAAGAGACACAAGGAACCTATAACAGTAAGGTCAGCTCCCTTCTGTTAATATTTAACACCTCTACTGCGAGCACCAATTGGCCTGCCAATCGTAGTGATTATGGCAACACCCCCACGTTTAGGGGAAGCCCGTTGAACAGTGGACGTATATGGTGTATCAGTATCATTTTGTTTTTGAAATGAAAACTTCTTCAGGCACGTTGTGCACTTTTTGGGTGAAAAACAATCAAGGAACTAGCGTCATTGTCACCGAACGCTTCCCATTATAAATAAATTATAAAATTATTTATTTATTTATTTATACTTTTTGCACGAAAAACATAACACAAAACTTATTCTAGAAAATTTAAACAAAGGCGAAATTAACCCTAAAAAGAGTTCTCTTCCAGCAAACCTTATTGGGAGAGAGAGACAAAGTGAAGAGAGAAGTGGGTACATGTTAAATTACGTCGTTTAAAACTTTTGAAACTATCATGGCTATTAACACAAAAGTCATTTATAACGGGATATTTATCATGATTAATTATTGAGTTTTCCAATATTTCGGCACAGTTTCATGCGTCACGACCACGGAATAACTGAAGGCACTGCGAGTGAGATTTATTGGCAGACATCCATCCTTATTATTTTGTCTATTGCTACGAAAGTTACCACTTCACAGATCTTCGTTTGACCACAATCTCACCTGTGACGATGTGGCCGACAGTGTATCACAAAGGTCTAGAAGACCTAATCACTCTTGTCTTGAAGAGACCCAGGATGTAACTGGCCGGAAAAACTTTCAACGCGCCTTTGTCTACAATGGCGCGTTGAAAGCATTCTATCGGTGCAATCTATTACACCGCTAGGAATGGTTAGTAATGCGTTAAGTTTTCTAGTTTATCAGTCTACTGTTTGTACTTATCGTCATCATCATCAGCCTATGTTAGTCCGCTGCTGACATAGGCCTCCCCCAATGAGCGCCATAGCGCCCGGTCTTCAGCTATTTGTACTGCTTGGTTTTAAAAACGAGACCCATAATACCTTGTAGCACACCTGTGTGTGCCACAAGGTATTATGGGTCTCGTAGGCCATCTGTAAATTAAATGCTACCTATTCATGTTTTCTTAACTTTAGCATCGGTATATAACCGATAAGACAAATTCAATTTTGAAAATGTTTATCAAACAAACTTTCCTCTCTTTTCTAATCCCCCAACTGCTCGTAAAATCAGCGAAGGTTAGTTAATCCCCAACCTTCACCCCCAGAGAAGAGAAACAGTAATTAAGCCATTCATTCTCCTATAGAACCGCTAAACTGTATTAAAACCAATTTATTAGTACAAGATTATAATTATTCTGGGATTCGGCGTTGGAAGACTTGTTCCGAATTGTTTCATTGTAGGAGAATATAAATGTAGAAATTGAAGAAAATAATTTCGAATTCATCATTTCATCTATGTATTTGTCCCGAAAAACTTAAAAAACAGTGTAAATACGGATACCTACGGTTACGGTTTCAGTCGGTTTTTAGTTTTTTTTTTAATTATCAAAGTTACCATATAGTTTAGTCTAGTTTGTAATTGATAAAACACCCTATCTTTGTATCTTTTTTAATTTAAGTTATGTACATCACTGGCAAGAGCGGAGTCCCCAAACACAAGCAAATGTTTGTTTAAATGGAGGCTCCCAAACCAATTTATGTTTTGTAAAAAAGGTACTGGAATAAACGTTATTAATTTTTTAGTTTTTAATTTAATTTAATACCATCTACGAAGTAACTATTTTAATCTTTTTAATGATGAGTAGGCGAAATTTTAAAATTTTATTTACTTATCGAAATAATGTTTAAATTTATATGTTACTCCGCATGCATGGTTGCTTTGAATGAGGTATAAAAATCATCAGTACCTATCGCAAAAGTTGGATAGTGTATAGACTCCACATATAGTTTTCCTTGTATGGTTCTCTCCGTCGTCAATGCCTGAAGCGCTTGGTTCTACAGGGAAAATATTTGAAAAACTCTTCAACCCAAGACAGAGCTTTCGAACAAAGATGAATGTCGCTAACTTCCTGGAAAACTCGAAGATAAAATATGATGAATCACTTTTTAAATGTTTCGTATTTTTCAGTGAAATTTTGGGAAAATGTTTGGGTAATACACAAATAATTTGAATGCTATTTAATTAATACTCGATTTATCCTCATTCATTTTAAAAAACATTTCTTTTGTCACGTTGGTAACAAAATTATTTGTACACCTACCTGTATGTGTTTGTGTGAGCTTCACTTCATTGAAATAGAAATAGATTTTTTTTAATTATTAGCATTAACAAATTAACTAAACGAATTCCTTAATTACCCAACACCATAAAGATTGTGCCTAGTTTTTCAGGAAACCTAGGCACCTATAAACCCGTATCGATATTTCACTTCGTAACTGTGTTAAAACGCATAAAAGCGAAGTAAAATTAAATTAAACGTTGCTCCTTTCTGTTACAGATAAAAGTTTTACGGTTAAAATTCGTGATAGCCGAAATTCTAAAGCTGAACCCGGATAAAGTCGAGTTTACAGTGGTTATAAATGAAATAAAACCACATCAGAGTAACTGTCAGAGATTAGTCGATCATACGAGATCAAGAAGCAGCCTCAAATCTAAGTACCTACTACCTACTATAATCATGCATGGGTATTTTAGATGTAAAAGATTTAGGATTATTTCGATGTACTATTATTAGGCTAGTTATGTTTGTTGTATTGTTGTAGGATTGTACGTTAACTACATAGATATTATCAGTTTATAGTAATCTGAAATAAACACGAGACGTGGAAGTAGCATCCAGATGCAAGTTAGTTATGAATTCAGCTGCAGTTTGCGGACTAACAAATTGCAACCGTGAACTACACGGCAGATTACACAGTCGAGATAAACTGGCTGGTATAGTCAGGACCGTCCGTAGCGGTAGCGGCGTTAGAATCGACCCCTCCCAGCCTGAGGATGTCATAAGAGCCAGTCTTTAAATGATGCGTAATATTTTTTTTTTAATCTATATATATAAAAGAAAGTCGTGTTTGTTACAACACTTATAACTCGAGAACGGCTGAACCGATTTAGCTGAAAATTGGTGGAGAGGTAGCTTAGAACCAGGAGTCTAACATCATTTTAACCATTTGACTTGACACATAGATTTAACGGGGGCGAAGCCGCGGGGCGCAGCTAGTTAGAAATAAAGATAATGAAAATTGTGACGTATAATTTGACATTAATTATTATGAATGAAATGCTTGTCTCTGTTTATCTACAGACTAAAGAAACCTACTATAGGAAAAGCAAGAGCTTCCTTCCGTATATTTTTCAAATTTGACAAACGTAAAAACACTGCCGTTCTAGCACGCCTTCCTTACAAAAAACCTCAAAAAACTATTAAGTAATAATTTTTCTGTTATTTTGTTATTGTTTGTCATGTGTTTTATGTACTTAATAAACTAAAATAAATAAATATAGTAGGTACAAGTGAGCCAACTCTTCTCTTCCCACATTAACACAATACTCTAGTTTAGTACCAACACCTAGAATTTCAATATGCGGAGCAACTTTTGTTCTCTTGCAAATAATTTTGATGAAATTAAAACTTCACTGTTTGATTGCATAGTTGATACCGCAGTGGCTCATTGTGTTTGTTGTAGTATGTTGTACAAGTTTTGTCTATACTAATATTATAAAGAGGAAATGTTTGATTTTTTGTTTGTTGGTTTGTTTGTTTGTTTGTAATGAATAGGCTCCAAAACTACTGGACCGATTTGAAAAATTCTTTCTCCGTTCGGAAGATACACTATCCGCGGTGAACTAAGGCTATATTATATTTTTTAAAGTTAGGGATCCGTACTAAAACCGTGCGAAGCCGGGAAAGTCCGCTAGTTAAAAATATTTTTAAAGTTACGCGAGCTGAAGACATAATTATAAGTAATATTTAACACTTTGACTGCGATTTTTTTTCTACGACTGCGATCTTTTTTTTAACCTAAAAAATTCGTGCTGCCGCTCTACACAGCGGTTGTGTTGCGCCGCACATGCGTTTCGTTCGAAAAATATTATGGCTGTGCTGAGTCACAAAGATCTGTATTTTCTCAGCCGCTGTGCTAGTGTGGATTTACGCATATTAGTCACTTGTAGAAAACACATACCGTGTGATTTCAGCAGTCAAAGTGTATATATATATATATATCAATGTGTAGTGTAGTCAAGTATTTACCGCGTCATCCCGTGACCACTGCATTGTAAAACATATGTAAGTAGGACCACAGCAATGAATCCCTTCGGCCACTTTTATAACTAACTGATTCGTAACCAGTTACGTAAAAACTATTCTTCACGATTTTGTAATTAGTTACTAATAAACACTTATTTTCTGTTTTCGTAAAATTTTATAACCAGTTATGAAAAAATCCTTTTTTTCGTGTGCTATTAGCGTGATAAAAATGCATTTTGCTATCTCTCTTTTTTACCAACGGAATGTAATAGAATCCTCTAGATTACGTAAATCTGATACCCAAATCCCTACATCAAAAAGCCCCGACGTTACCGATAAAATTATTCATCTTGATAAAACACAAATTAGCCATGTCTTCCTGATAGCAAAGCGATGTTCATTGATAAAGCAGATAGCAGTTTTTGAAACCTAGTACACCTAAGCACTGATTACAAGCTGAATGAACTGGCTCGTTTGCGTATCCAATGACATGGCGGTTTCCGCTGCTATTGCGGTGACACTCTATTTATAGCACGACATGTTTTCAAAAAAAGTTTTGATGAAAAAGTATGATATAACATTTCTAGAAAACTAGGAAGGTCAGTAACCTAATTCTAGAAAGTCAAAGATTGTGTTAGAAACCAAGCTCAGATCTCTAATCTGTTGTATTTATCATCATCATCAGCCTATAGCAGTTCACAGCTGGACATAGGCCTCCCCCAATGAGCGCCATAGCGCCCTGTCTTCAGCTTGCCGCATCCAGCATCTACCTGCAGTCTTTCGCAGGTCGACATCCCACCTGGTCGGAGGGCGTCCTCCACTACATTTACCGAGTCGTGTTCTCCACTCGAGAACACGTTTGCCCCAGCAGCCGTCGGTTCTTCGCGAGATATTACCGACCCACTGCCACTTCAGCTTGCTAATTCTTAGAGCTATGTCGATAACTGTTCTCTTAATTAATAGAAAAGGGATTAAGGCAAATATAAATACAATACAATACATTTCTTTATTAATAAAGCTACATTACAAGTCAAACGCTACAATATGCTACAATATTGTCCTTAAACAATATATTTTGATTATCAAATTCATATAACAGAAAACGCGTAGAACTAGTCTACAGAATAGAAGCTCTCTAAGTCATTTCGTTACTATAATTTATTTAATTATACAACATTATGATCGTATATCAGGGTTTTGCAAATAGGGTCCAACCTAAAAATCAATGCCATTATCAAACGTAGCACAGTAATTAGAGCAGAGAAGGGCTTTGTCAACAGCACGCATGATCGGACAGATAGAGAGATAGGAAGCCTACCCAAACAATTAAGTAATCCATAAGCTGAGGTGGTGAGGCCGAAACAAACTAGGAAAATAGAAACTATGACTAAACCACTCAATAATATTCTAGGTTATTTATCATATTTATATATGGTTAGACTGACAAACCGAGTTAAAGTGGGTCGAAGTCCTGAAGCACCTATCACAAGTTATTTTTGGGGGGGCTGTAGCTACTATCTTCTTATTAGAGCTGTGTAAACCTAGCAAGCGACTTTGAGATATTCATGTTTTTTGATCCTATTCGATTGTACCGGGTTTGTACCCGATTGTAGACCATGAACATCTCAAATTCGGTTGCTAGGTTCACACAGCTGTATCTTAGTACAGAACAAACAGTGCCAAACAAATATTAAATACAAGATACGATGCCTAAAATAATACATAAAAAAGTTACACGGTTTTCCCACCGTTCGTCTCATTTTCCACATTTCTTTGTTTAATCCGTCTCTTGTGTTTGTTTCTTTATGTAGGACTTTTTGTGGCGACGTAAAAAAACAATGACGTACAACTTGCGTTCATTTTGTATGTACAAGTCTGTAGGTATTTCATAAATCTGACTTACTAGTTAGATTTAACTAAAAGTAGTCTTTTTTTTATTTCAGGCCCAGAACTTAGAGCCTGTGAATTTCAGCCCGATACATTATCATTTACAACTCGGTCACAATATCTGTGCACCCTGAGCCAAACATTTTGTATGGCTCAAGGTGCACAGATATTGTGACCGAGTTGTACTCGATGTCTTCGCCCAAACATTATCACACTTTCAAACTTCCCGCTTGTAGATACTGGTACTTTTAACTTATGTAGGATAGTTGAGGAAAAATAAGATGGCATTTTCCGCCATCGACTTGAAATGGCTTGACCTCACCATAAATAAAATATGCCACGTGCGTGACGTTACAAAAGTTACGTTAAATCCATGGCCCATCATATCGGGAAAGAAAATCCATAGGCTATAATATTGGGAAAGAAAATCCTGCGTACGTGGATGGATTGCGTACCCACTGATGCAACAATTTACTTCGGTTTTATATGAAAGCTAAAAATTCACGAGTGCTATAATGTTGTTTCCTTGTAAATTTTATGAAATGTATTTTTATATTTTGTATACATACTTTTACTAGTATTTTCTTATCATACAGTGAATTTTTTGGACGGGGCTGTAAGGAGAAATAGCAACCTTAACGTTTTTTTGCGTTTTCTGACTTTATTGAGTTTGGTGGAGTACCTCCTCTTCATTTGGTCCGATAGAAGTATTTTATCAGTAGCATAAGAATCAGGATTTTATCGATTGACATAAACAAAGTTTTGGTATACGAGCAAAACGTTAATTTCTTGTAAATTTTTTAATATCATGGTATTACCATTTTCCTGCCCCATACAAATAGTCTACTCTGTAAAGAAATCTTGACTATCTTGTGATACGATTAAAGTTGTTAGGCGTCTAGTTACAGACTCAGTATTTGTATTAGTATTTACCAATTATATCCAACCCGGCACAAATGGACCAACGCGTTTCAAAGAAACTAACCCGTTTAAGCCTAGTTAACTGCAGTTTCTCGAGTCTACCAAACTAAAGCCATCGCAAGTATAATGCAGACTTAATGCAAAAACCATTGCGAGTGCAACACGTAGGTTTGAAACCTGTGTTTTCAAACCTACGCGTGAGCAAATCCTTTTATGCTCCAAGCCTTTGCTGGTGGGAGATTAAACGGATTTGCTTGACATTGTTGCAATTGAGAAAATGTATGGAAATCTTCTGATTACTAAGTATTTTTTCATAATGACGAAAAGCTTTATAATAAGACGTTTCGGATTGGTATTTATATGGAACAGTTGAATTCCGCTGGCTACCTTTAAAATGTTTGTAATAGTCTTAGCTATTATTATTAGCTTAACTATTACAATTGTAAACACTTGTTTCTATTTCTTTTTATATAACTAAACTAGCGACCCAGCCCGGCTTCGCACGGGTGCAAATGCATGTGTTATATATACATATAAACCTTCCTCTTGAATCACTCTTTCTATTAAAAAACCGCTTCAAAATCTGTTGCGTAGTTTTAAAGATCTATACATTGGGACAGACAGACATCGGGAAGCTAATTTGTTTTGAGATTAATGTAGTAATAATGTTTGTATTACTCTTAAAACCACTATATTTAATCACTACGTCGAGACTAAATAATATAGTCGATAATGAAACTGGTAGTTGTTATTTTCGTAGCCAATGAAAAAATTCTTCATAGCCACAAACTAAACAGAACAAACAAAATACAAGAAGAAAAGAAAGAGTACCCTCATCATTCTTAGATCGGTATTTCTACTAATTAAAACTCACTCGACTTTAGGTATTCCGTGACCATGGCGCATTCAACCGCTTATTCCTCCTGTTTTTTGTCATTTATGACATTTATGAGTGTCAGTGTATCTTTTGTAGGTGTTTCAATAATCAGATAAATAATTATACTTACTATGCTGAAATATTGGAAACCACAAAATAGCACGAATCATGGTAAATATCCCTTTTATATGTATTTGTATGGTTTGCTATATAAATGTACTTAAACTATGTGAGCTGTGATCTCCGAATGGAAAACAATAGGTTTTTATATGATAGGCACAAAAATAATATCTGCCAGAAACGCCTTCGATATTTCCTTTGACACGGGTTCATGCATACTTATCGGCTTCAAATTGACTTGTCTCCCGGTTTCAATGTTATCAAACAATAAATGAAAAGTTATTTTTCGTGCAGAAAATGCCCGTTTTCGACACAATTGGATGAAATGTGGGTGAAACGTATCATGTTAAATGCTTATTAAGTTCACATGCAAAACAGATAACTTATTTCATTCGATTGCGCAATGTAATGAAATCTAAAGTTCCTGAGAGTGGGTAAACCAGGCCAGTTATTTTATAAGAAAATCTATATTTATTTAATACCGCCCGCGAACATTGGCCTTTGCAAAATTCCAGCTCAATTCGTAACTTTCACCTTTTGAGTATTAACACTTTGAGTGCTGAAATCACACGGTATGTGTTTTCTACAAGTGACTAATATGCGTAAATCCACACTAGCGCAGCGGCTGAGAAAATACAGATCTTTGTGACTCAGCACAGCCGTAATATTTTTCGAACGAAACGCATGTGCGGCGCAACACAACCGCTGTGTAGAGCGGCAGCACGAATTTTTTAGGTTAAAAAAAAGATCGCAGTCGTCGAAAAAAAATCGCAGTCAAAGTGTTAAACGAATTTAACTATGATGATTGATGAATGTACGATAGAAAATGAGCTCTTATTATTCCTTAGCACATTGATCAGGTGAAAATTTCAGCACTAAAATGCACATTGCTTTTCCTAGCACAAAGCCGAATTCCATACATCATAATTTTGCAACGAGGTTTACGTTGCTCCATGCATATTGTGATAAATATCATTTTTAAAAGCGCCACAGAATCTGTGATATATCGCTCCCTATTATTTAGACCTTAATGCAGCCTTCCTGTTTTCAAGTTAAACCAGGGTGCTGTTACGAAAATGAGGGTGTGATGGATTTTTTTATTATCCAGCGGAAAAATAACATGGGTCAAAAGAACACCGTTTGTCAAATTTATGACTAGAAAGGTAGGACAGCTACAAACAAGGGACCACTGATGCAGAAAATTTACATAATATGTATGTGCCGTCAGTGCATTTCCCATCGCGACACAGAGGTCGTGAGATAGGTAAAATTACCACGAGAATCAATTCCTGATTGTTCCCGCTTCTGATTGTTCCAGAATGATCCGGGCCTGCTTGTTCGTGAGCTGCGTGCTCGTCGTGCTGATCGCCGCGCCCTCTGCCGCCTACCCAAGGTAGTGGTACATTATCCATAGATATCGTAGATACGTGGTTTCCGTGACACGAAGGTTTTCCCTTGCATCGGGGCGGTAGGGAAGCAGTGGATCCGACTGGCACAAGACCGCCAGGGGTGGCGAGATAAGGAAGAGGCCTATACTCAGCAGTGGGTGTTACCGGCTGATTAGAGAAGGGTATTGGTACATTTTATCCAAAAAAAAACATTATAAGAGAAATTTCTTAAGACAAGTACAATCGGCAACATTATCACTTTACAGCAACTCTATAAAAAAATACGATCGTTTGTAAAGTAAAACATTAATACTATTCCAGCCCAAGCAACTACATCCGTGATGAGGGCCCGTATGAACCCGAGGAGATCATGGATATGCTGAACCGCCTCGGAAACCTCATCCAGATGGAACGCAAGATGGAAAGGTAACCATCGTTCTTAAGTTCATCAAGTTCCTGATGGTACTAGTGGCACGAGTCAGTACAGTCGGTGCCAGTTGTACCATCAATGGTACTGCCTATTGGTACAAGTGGTCCGACGGCCATCAGCCCGCTGGATCGTTCGGTAGAATAGAAAAAATAATGTCATATTGCCGACAGGGCGCTATTGCGCTCATTGGGGGAGGCCTATGTCCATCTGTGGACAAACATAGGCTGACCTCCGAGACCAGAGATCGCCAGCTTTCAAAGTCTCTTGTCATTTCAATTTAGTTTGAACACAAGCAATATTTAAAAGAAAGTTATAAACAAACGTTCCCTTTTTTACAGTTTTCTTGTTTACTTTCGAATCTAATGGATTTATAGATCAGACTTTCTTTAGATTAGATAGTCCGAGCTTATAATTTTTTTTACAAAATATTTAAATTACCGTTTTATTGTGCGGATAGCGTTGATAGAGCAAAATGTCTCTTGACGGACAAGGCCTATTAGCCAATCCACTATGGAATTAGAAAACTAGTAATTTTTCTGACAGAATACCTTTTACACTCTCTGTAGAATCAAGTTTTTTAAATACCTACTTATTACATTCTTTTTTTACAGCTATAAAGATGACATTACTAGGTATGTCCTACACACCGTGGTTTTCTGCTTAATTTTTTTTATTTCAGTCACAAGATATTTCTGTTATTTTCAAAACACAATTCCCTAGGAAGGTTAATTACTTTCTTTACGCTGTCTTAATTTACATATGTTTATGAGAAACATAATGTTTATGCATGAAGTATATAATTTTTAGCTTGTGATTATGCAAATTAGTATCTTCGACTTAACCTTAGCTTAGGCTTAAATGCCTAGCACTCATTGGAGAGAGTATTTCTTATTAAAAAGGTATAAATATAGTGTTGAAAAATTCTAAGGCTAGTTCATTTTGGTTCTCACAAAACTGGTAGATTATTCAATGTCGCATATTCACCATCTGGACGAGAAAAAATCAAAACGAGACCTTATACGTTGGGATTAATGCCAGAAATCGCACAAAAAGCCAAATGTGGCGCAAAACGGGCACAAGCAGGGAATTGATTGATTGGTATATAATTTTGGAAGTTGACTGTGTGAAAGTAGAGTAGCATATTGAAAACCAAAGAGTTAGCATATTGTATTTTTTCAGAAATGAACATGATAAAATGTATCGCAACATTGAAGTTCTCAACGATATCGTCAGCCCACAGTATGTAGTAGGCTCCTAGAGCATAGACGTAGATGTACCTACCTGTGTCAACCGAATAAATTAATTCATTAGGCAAAGTTACGCGTGCAAATATATGAGACTTGTTAGACAGAAAATGTTAGCACGGGCTTTCACCAAAGACGGGCGTAGATGTGTTTAACCTACACGGAGTTAACCTATTTATTTAGCAAAGTGTGTACGTAACTAAAATTAATACAACTATACAACAATATTGTGTTTCATGTCCATCGTGATATTTATCATAGACTAGCTGCGGCCCGCGGCTTCGCCCGCCTGGTAATTTTTGCGCAATTTTACCAAATTTCATCACCGTTTAAACCTTCCCTGGACTACGACAAACATTTCAAAACCAAAATCAGGTAAATTGGCCCAGCCGTTCTGAAGTTTTAGCGAGACTAACGAACAGCAATAGATTTTTATACATAAAGATCTAAACAAAAGGTTTTACTCTTTTACGCTCGACTTCAGTGAACGTCCTTTGTTTAAAATATTCCAAAAATTACAGGCCAAAAACCCAAGCCTTCTAAAATTGTATTATGGCTTGGGATAACAGGTAACTTTTGGAATATCACAGGCCTTTTCCCAAGGTATGGAAATACATTGCCTTTGGTCCATTCGTTAGCTTTGTCTGCTTGCTGCATGCCAAATTTGAATACCAGAATGTCTCGCAAATAGTTTAAGCGATACAGTTTATTGTTTGGTATTTGTGTTCGGGCGGGATGCTTCCATTTAATTTCTCTAGGCTTTTGATATAATATAACAGACTTTTCTCCTTTTATGGTTTGTATTTTTAGTTTCCGATTTCAGGAAGTGGTTAATTCATTCTGATAAAATGTTCGTAGACAAGTCAATAAAACTAAAAAATATATCATTGAGTAGTAAAGTTCATACGTTAGTATACAATTATTAGTGCTAGCTCTATGATTAGAACCTTACCAGTTATTTGTAGTAAGTAATTGTTGCAGTGTGCTACAATTAGTTTAAGTGTAGAAAAAAACTTTTTTACCGCATTGATGTCTATCAAAAATAAAGTACTAGTAAATGTAATAATTCAGCAACTGTTTTAGAGTAATGGTTTAATAAAACGTAAGCCTAAGAGTTAGCGATTACTTACATGTTTTAAGTTCCTAGTGGTTTTAGTGGCCCTTTGCCAAACTGCTTAGTGAGTCTACTAACAAACAAAATACTATTGCTGTATTTACTAAATATATCTTTGGTTTTCAGTGAAAAACGCGCCCTCGACCTTGGACTAAGCCGCGGCTACTCCGGAGCTCTTCAAGCCAAGCACCTCATCGGCCTAGCCGCCGCCAACTACGCCGGCGGGCCCGGCAGAAAACGACGCGACGCGGACGCCGCCCACTAAACAATACACGCTATATCCAGCTCCTTAGAGATGATTATCCACTGACACAAACCTATTTTAAATCACTAAGGACAATGTAAACAACAGTGCAACATTCTTTATGCAAAAAAGGTTGGTTTTTGCAAAGCACTGCTTCACACTATAATAATCTGAAGGAGTTACTAACACACTTAGACTCGCTCAGAAAAATCGGCCCTTAATTATTTACCTTTTAATATAAACATGATAGTTATTTATGTAAGTGGGGAGCATTAATATAGTATATGCTACGAGTACATAAGTCCGTAGCAAATACGTAGAGGTGCTACGAGCGTAGCTTTTTCGTAACACATCCGTACCATCAACAATTAAACAAAAAACTACACTTTCGTGTAGAAGAACATAGATTTAATAGAATAGATAGAATGAAAGTTTGAAATGTAATGTGGATATCATCTTTAGGAATGCCAAAAATATCTAGTCAATAAACTTCAAGATCTCTCAGTGCGGCTTTTAAAGCTAATTCTTATCAAACGCTTATCTAGATGAAATTATCTTAAGCCTTAGAAAATTATCTTGGAAATATATTTATGAATGTCGGACTCTTTGCTGTTAACTCGCATAAACTACGAAAGAAAATAAAAATCTTTAACTAAACTGTAGAGTAAATTCTTCCTCTCAAGTAATAAGTATAATGTATAATCAAGTACATATATGTATAAGGATTATTTTTTCATCGTAGAAATTAGTACTTCAATTTTTATTTATTAGTGCACATTTATATGTAAAAGAATAACTTATTTTGATCCAAAATATACATAACTATTAAACTTTTTTATTTACTACTTAACTAGTCGGTTTCTGTTCTATCTTTAAGTATCAATGTACAGCATCCGTTTTTTTCGTGATGACGTATGTAGTTGTAGGAGCCAGTTCACACACATTACACAGTATTTAATCGGATCCAGTAAACAATTGTTTACAGAAACTAAGGATCCGTAAAAATGGTCCTGTACAAACGGATCCGCTGTGTGATTACGCCCTTAGACTTTATATCCACATTCCATAATTAGCATACGAATAAATAAATAAGAAATAAAACTATAAACTAATATACTTAATTCAAATAAATAAAAATTATATTGATGAGTACGCTCTTCTTAGACTTTGTGACAAAATTATGTACTTAACCTTATTTAGTGACAAATATCTCCCTGTCTAGAGTTTTATTGTTAAAATAAAGAGATATTCATATTTATATTCACTGTGTCTCAACCAAACCCTCTTTTCCTTAATCCCGTAGGTATTTATTTATGTTATTAACTTATGTTATTCAGTTCAGTTAATTTAGAGAATGCAAGTCTTGCTACTCATATCGCTAAACGAAAAGATAATAATAAGGTAATGAACTCTGCAAAGCATTATAATAACCTACTTTTCCAAATTAACGATAATCTGAGAGTTTTTAATAAGTTATGTGTAAGAAAATGGCTTTCAGACAATGATGTAATAAATACTATATCTATCATGTGCGATGGTCGCATAACTATATGTCCTATAAAACCTGAAAATAATTAATATTCCCTTTCCTCGCAACACACCATCTAAAGCGAAACTAGCGACATCTAGGAAGAACTTCTACATATTTATCAGGCATACTCTGGTCATGTCGTCATGTAACTATATCGTCAATAAACATAATACTACGGTGTCAGCGTAAATAGTTCAGAATATATACACAGAGGGCGCTCTAGTATGAGACCATACAATTATTGTGTTTTATAATAATATTTGCCTTGGGATTATGAATTTGTAAATGAATTTACCCATTCATTTCATACACATCACGAGTGATTTTAGAGCTCTAGTTAATCCCGAAGAATACCTATGTTTTATCCGCGACCATCATTTCTAAATGAAATAATAAAAACCTCGACTCGAGTTTGAAATTGGAATTAGCGAGACTAGCGCCATCTGATAAGTGCTACTAGAAACTTTTGAAGAGTTATCTTGTAACTAACGAACTGGGTAAGTAGTTCCGAAAACATTCGCTGACGGCGCTCTGTTAATGAAAACATGTTTTTTGCAACGATAGATTTGCCTTGTTGTTAAATATTTTAAAATTCGATTACTTGCCATACTGAACTTTCCATTGAGAAAATTCCAAGAAATTGCTGCTTACGTACTTTTCAAAACTAATAAGATCACTGATAAAAAGAACCACTATTTTGATTACACTCCAACATCCCGTATGGTCTAGTGGCTAGGATACCTGGCTTTCACCCAGGAGGCTCGGGTTCGATTCCCGGTACGGGAAGACCTTTTTTTTTGCATGGAATTAAAATTGCAATGAAACTTGGCTGTTTTGGCTCATTATTTCATTTTGGAAAACCAAGAAATAATACTTTTTTTTTTAAGAAGTCGAAAAGAACCATCAATAAACGCCTTTTTGGTATCTGGGTGTACCCATAAGAAATAAACCCATAGTACCCATAAAAACAGTAGGTTTAGATGAAACCAATACTAAGAGAGTACTTAGTAACCTCTAAATATCTATATGAATTAAACCTTATTAATATAATGATAATTTTTAGCCAATAATTACCTATTCCTAATTAGTGGCAGGAAAAGAAACCCAACATTGTCTATTATTTTCATAGGTACAATATTTATGACTTTAGTGAATTAATTTATCTTATCGAGAAGTAGGTATATCAGGAAATAGTTACATAGTTATATTGAATATTTCCTTCCTACCAATGAATTATAATATTCAGGCAATCAGATGCTAATACATAATCTATCCTACTAATATTATAAACGCGAAAGTTTGTAAGTATGGATGGATGTTTGTTACTCTTTCACGTAAAAACTACAGAACGGATCTTGATGAAACTTGGAACATACATAGTATGTGTACTGGAATAATAAATAGTCTACTTTTTATCCTGGTACCTTTTTATCGGTGGCGAGCGAGGCCGCGGGCGAAAGCTAGTGAGTATATACTGTAAATAAGTGCAAATCTTTGCTTCAGAACGGATATTAGAGGTAGAAAGGAGAGCGGTTTCCAGACGTATCAAAACCTTTTTGTACCTTACCTACTCCAGCTAAACCGCTGTGTCAATAAAGGTGCTTCTTGCAAATAAACTAACAATGTCTAGACTAGCGAGACCCCCGGCTCTCGAGCTACGTCCTCGAACCCGTCTATTTCTGCTTTCAAGCCGCTGGGCGCTGAAGGTCACGGTATTCTGGCCGGCATGAGAGGGTGGGCTGTGTATTCACATGGGTGCTTTCGTTTTTTCAACATGGCTGAACTGTGTTGGCCGTCTTGTTTTATTTTAAAATGTTCACTTTTCTATACGACTTTTATGTTTGAGGTTAGGTTTTATGCTGGATTTGTCTTTTGAATCGGCTTTATTTATAGCTAGTTTTTGTGACGCGGCTTCATACGTCGTGTTCTCGGGTCAATTCTAAGAGTAGCTTAGTATTTCATATCTATTATTTTACAAATTGAGCTGATTTCATTTCAAATTAGGCCCCAGTAAGTGCAATATAGATACATTAGTACTAGATACGAAAAGTAAGTACTTTTGCCTGGTGGAGTTGTGGCTTGTGGATCGAAATATTGAGAAAATGAAGTAAAGAGAAAAATCCGTTCTTTGTTAGGTTCATTGCGTCTTTTTCTTATAAATTATAAATCTTTCTTTATTCCATTTGCTTGGTCTTCGGATATATTTCTAGTTAGTAACTAACTTGCCGTAGGTATAATAATATTTTAATATAAATAAAATGTAATGTAAAGTAATTAAAAAACGTACCATACTTCTTTCTAAGTAGGTGGGTAGCATTAAATGTTTTGAAGTTCGCAAGACAAACATTGACGTAAAATTAGATATTACGTAAGTACCTCAGGTATTTAGATTGACGTCCGCGGTTCGAATACCTAAGTAAATTATGAGAGTCTAGACTCGCGAAAGAGAGTTTCTTGCAAATTTTTATTTGGCAAGGTATCGTGGGCAGCTTTATATTGATCATCGATAAAACTCGATTATTGTAAAGAGAGAGAGAGTTTAATTGGCTCTTACTACCTTACAGAATTATAACAATCGATTATTGTAATTTGGCTAATACTATGTAGTGAAAATAAAAATCAAGGTAGAGTCAGCATTCACACAGCATCCGTTATACAGGATCCAGTCTTTTTTGTGATGGCGTATGTAGTTGTAGGAGCGTTCTTGTTAATAGATAGAGTGATTCAAGAGGAAGGTTCATAAACCATTTGACACATAGATTTACAAGCGGGCGAAGCCGCGGGGCGCAGCTAGTAAGTACACTATAATTATAAGACGGACGCCAAGAGATACTTTGGGTCACTGAGCTAAACGTGTAGCCATAGGTAGAAAGAAAGTATGACAAACATACGTAGATGCTAGGTATGATTCATTATTCAGTGTTCTTGTATTTAATATAGATTTCATACAAGAACACTGATAGATTACTTACAAGAACACTGCTAGTATAATTAAGTATACATTGGAAAGAGTCGGTGTTACCTATAAAAAAGAACAAAAGTTAGTGGATTCAGACCCTTAATAATTTATATATATTATAATTAATAATTTATATATTTTAATAATTTATATCTTTACTTTACACAGGCTTACAAATTTATATAATATATACACTATAAATCGATCGTTTATGTAAATAAATCGTTTATTATGACAAAAACCACTATGATTATACTTCTCTTAACACGTCGATTGCTGAAATCACACCGTATGTGTTTTCTACATATGCGTAAATCCACACTAGCGCAGCGGCTGAGAAAATACAGATCTGTGACTCAGCACAGCCGTATGTTTTTGAACGAAACGCATGTGCGGCGCAACACAACCGCTGTGTAGAGCGGCAGCACGAATGGCCTAGGTTACAAAAAACGCAGTCGAAAAAGATCGCCGTAGTCGAAGTGTTAACGGACGCCAAGACACACTTTGGGTCGCTAAGCCAAATGTGTAGCCATAGTGTAGAAAGTATGACAAACATACAAAAATGTTAGACATAGACATGGTTCAATTATTCAGTGTTCTAGTATGATCTGTACCAGCAGGTACTATACATTGGAAAGAGTCTATGTTACCTATAAATAGACTCTTACAGTAGAATGGGTGCGGCCGGGACTATAGCGGCGGCCTAGCGGGTTTCCGAAACAATAAGCACGGGACACCTCGTTAACTCTACCTACTCGTATATACAAGCTGACCAACTGGCTTTACACGTGTTTCAGTTCCGTTTATTTATTTAACACACAATACACATTACTCATCACACATTGATACTCATTCACAAACCCTAATAAATGTGTATAATAATAACGTATTATATTGGTTAATACTTTCACTAATATTTTTTTTTTATTATGTTTATACATCAGTTTTTAATTGTACAATTGTAACTCATTAATAAGTATAAGAATCTACTTTTAGCCCGCTATTCCATCCCCTCGGTGACCACCTATCCGAGGGAGTATATTGAAAACCAGCGCCGCATGTATTGGCATGCAGCACAATGCTGAATATACTCCCTTTGCCTATTATAAGAAATTTCTTTTTGTATTTAATATTAGTTTAGATTAAGAATTGGCAATAAATGATCGGGGGCCTCCACAACGGGGGCGTCACACACCGGGGGCCTAACCCACGAACCCAAACAATCAAAGAAAAATATAATCATACAAAGCAGTTATAATCTACATTGTACCGTAAAATTGTGTGTAAAATAAGCTAGACCTACTTAGTAAATATTATTATCGTTCGTACTAAAAGGACTTATAATATTAATCAAAAACAATTTTCTTAAAAAGTCCAATCAATCGGAATATTTTAGTCTACTCTGATTACTAGATAAGAGATTTTCTATAAGCTGTCTGTTTGTGACAGTAACCAACTACAAATTAATTGTTCACCTCAGTAAATATACCTACCTAATAAATACGTTAAAATTGTATTCATATATATGCTGAAGTCTAGAAGAGCTAAATTGTACTTTTAAACTAAGGAGTTTTAGTAGCTTTAGTAGTCTACAAGGTTGTGTATTGTCTCCCACACTTTTTATAATGTAGATAGTACAGGGTGTTCCAGGCATCGACGTCCAAGCGAAGTGGAGAGGTGGGGGGTCATCAGCCTGCATCGATTTTACTCCCTTATAATATTTTCGGTGATTTGTGGAGCCAGTTTTCAATCCACCTGATACCTAAAGTTGCTAGTCGTGAGATAGTTGAACCTACTACATTTACGCAAATCTCTTAAATTTTCACCGCCAGTAAGGGATACCAAGCAGAATTTTTATGCCTCTGAATAATAATTCCTATTTCTATAGATGTTTGCTGCCGGGGCCATCGATCACGTTAGATTCCAGTATCAGAAGATTTTTGCAACTTAGTAGCTTCCCTAGTCATCTTAAAAATAATAATATACCTACATAGAATCAAATAGTATAAAGGTATGCCAAATGGGTATTAGGTATGAAAAATCTTAACATATGTTTAATTATATCTAGATATCCTCTCAGAACTACAACCAGATACGAGTATATTAACTGACCTATTAGTCAACTTGTGCTCTCAGCAGTGCAGCTTTTACAAAAACATTCATTAATCTTAATTTTACTAATACTTACTTTTAATCTTTACGTTGCTTTTGTTGAGCACCAAAATAATTTTACTCATGAGAAATTATTTTAATTAAATATAGAAGGTTATATCCATTTCCTTAATTATCTTTAATTTGGGAGAGTAATCAAGTCACTAATATTTTCATCCATTGACAGGCTTAGAGCTACATCTAAGCAAATTTTTTAGTAAACCTAGTGATATTTTTCAAATATAAAATACTGTCATTCTGTTTATTTTTAGAAAATCCTTCAGGAATTCTCTGGGACCCTTATTATCAAAAATATGTAACAGCAATTCTACACCGGCATCAGTAGTTGACCTGCTGCGAAAAAACCCAAATTGCTTACAATGTAGCAGGTTGACTTTGAATTGTCTTTGAAATGCCTAAGCTATTGGTGTAAAGTACGTTTTTCGAATATAGACAGTACCTGGTGATATTAGTCAAAGGTAAAACAAAGGAATTGAATGGGATTTTGGCGTGAAAAAGTAACATACATCCATCTACCCAATCTCTCGCATTACCTACTGGTTATTATGTAACGAGGCTACGAAAGGTAAGGTATACCAGATCATCAACATAAAACGTGTTGTCTTAAATTAGAAATAAATTAAAAGAAATCAAAAAACGTTACGCTTAGTCAACATAAATATTTTAAAATGTATAAATATATTTTATTGTTTTACTGACCAATTATTTAACTTGTGCACTCAGCAGTGCAGCTTTCAGAGCGAGCTCCACTCGTTTCCCGAGTTCGTGTTCAGTGAGATACAACAGCGTTACGGACCTTTTGCGAACTGGAGGATTAACATTAACCAGCGATGAAGCTATGTTTTCCGCCAGGCGCTGCCTCTGAGCATCGTTCGTCAAAACGTTCCTGTAGAAGCTTGCTGCTGGGGCCAAATCTACCGCGTTGGATTGCCGTAACAGGAGCTTTTCCGAAGGTTTTCTGTCGTCGACATAAGGTGCAGGACCATTGTATGAGTTGGGATAGTAATTCGGATTATCTCTCATATTAGCTCTCAATGGAGGTCTTCCATCACGAGTGTACGTCCGGTCGTACAGCGGTCGATTGACCCTTATTTTGTTATGGTTTGTTCCTAAACGATAGTTTTGAGCATCTCTGTAGAACAATCTACGACCTTTGAACATGTCGTCTACTGGACCCGGAATACCGGGCACCAAGTTCGCAGGGTTGAAAGCACTTTGCTCTATTTGCCGGAAGTGATTCTGGAGTTGCTTGTTGACAACTAAGCGGCCGACAGTCACGGTGTGGTACGTGCCATTTTCCCACATCCGAGTTACGTCAAATGGATCATAGTCCAATTTCTTAATGTCATTAGCATCCATGATATCCATTTCCAGTATCCAAGAAGGATGATCTTTGCGAGCTAAAGCATTATACACATCCCTAACGTAGTAATCTAGGTCAACACCCTGGATCATTTGGACTTGGGAATTCGTTAAGTTCTCTAGGCCTTGTTCTGTCCTAAAATTAAATTTAACATAGTGCCTTCCTCCCGTTTTATTGGCCACTTCATATACGTGTATAGGGAAAGCGTCCATCTTTCTGTAGCCGTTTGGAATTCCGTAATCGGACATTAACCAAAGAGCAGTGTGTAATGTTTCTGGCTTCAAAGAAAACATATCCCATGTTGCAGTTTGATCATGTAAATTTGTAACTGGGTTCCGCTTGAATGCATGCACCAAAGAAGTAAAAAGAATTGTGTCTTTGTAGAAATAAACGGGAGCGTGCAAACACAGCAAGTCTAGATTTCCCTCTTTTGTGTAAAATTTGATTGCAAGACCTTTTAAATCCCTCATCATATCAGATCCGCCCCGGTCCGGAACAGAAGTAGAGAATCTGATGATTGCAGGGGTTTTCTTGCCGATCCCGTTAAACATGTCTGCTGACGTGTATTTGGAAACATCGTTCAACACTTCAAAGTATCCTTCTCCTCCAGTTGCTTTGGCGTGGACCACGCGCTCCGGCAGCCTCTCTCTGTTTTGACTCACGTGAAGGTCCAAGTGGAACTGATTAGTGAACTGATCCGCATTGAGTGTGAATGTCTTTCGTATGTCAACTGGTTCTCCGTTAGCCGTTGTTAGCAAGTCTATTTCCTGCAAAAATATGATATTGTTGAAAACTTATAACAAATTACCAAGAATACTATTTGCGTATTAAATTGCTATTTAGCTTTCTGACTAGTTTTGCCTCAATTGAGCCACCAGCTACTTTTTGAATCATGACTCCTTGAGGCGTGACTTTCGCCGTGTAGTAGAAATGGTATACAAACGCAAATTCGAAGGCTGATGTAAATACACATAGCTACACAGTTATTAAGTAGGTATTTCGTAAGTGATAAGAAGTTTAGGACATAAAATATTAGAGATCAGCGGTATATTATGGTATTTGAAACGAGTATCAACGTACAGGATTCCTCAGCTTAAAATCGTAGAGTTGACGACGCGACGGGTCTGCCGTGGCATTGTTAAATTTGAGTTTAACACATGAAACACCAGCTACACAAAACACCACAAAAGCTAACAACCTCATTGTCGAGACTGCCAGTCGACCACATTACGTTGTATCTAAATACTGGATTTCTAAATGTCAGGAAACGGATAATCAACGATACAATAATGTTGCAGATCATTTGTATGCACACCTTCTTGCGTGTCTATGATCGAATGATATTATATCATTTAACATTTTAAACAATTTTAATTTGTTAATACTCGTACTTATTTCATTAATTTTCACCATAAGTACCTCTACAAGTTGATACACTTGATGTCGTTTACGGAATCTGTAAACGACATCAAGGATGTGAATGAGATCAAGTGTACGTATATGTAGCGTTACAAGATTTCTTAAGGCTTCCTAAAGTTTGGTTATCTTTTAAAGTTATTTAATTAATATCCTGACTTTAGGAAGATTTATAAAAGTCAGTTACTCCGTGATCATGGCGCATGCAACTGTGCCGAAATATTGGATAACTCAAAAATGAAATCATGTTAAATATCCCGTTTTAAATTACTTTAGTATTAATAACCATGATATTTTCAAAAGTTTTATTTCAAAAGACTTATAAAATTTTAAATTGAACGTTCTTATGAAACAGACAATAATAGGTACATGGTATTTTCAAACACAACACACATTAAGGCTGTGTAATAGAGCATTATCTATTTACCCATTAGAAATATAGGTTATAACTAGGGGTAGGTCATTGATTTGTGATTGAGTATTTAAAAAATGTGATTTTTTGTATGAGTCCTGTGCTAGAAATAAACAATTTTTATTTTATTACAACAATACTACCCTATAACAGTCCATTGCTAGACTTAGGCCTTCAATAGAAGGTAACACAATATATTATATTGGCTATAAAATAACCTAGAACTCATAAAACATATAATTCATTTGGTCGTTTAAAAAACTTAAAAACCGACAAATCATTATTTACAGTAATAACACTATTTTTAAAGTTTAGTGCTGTTCAGTGCTTCTTTAGTGTACCCTTTCTTAGTATCAAAATATACATGGTCAGATCTACATACATATATTTTGATATAAAGAAAAGGCCACATAACGATCGATAAGATAGTTAAGTTTTTGTGTCAACTGAATTGACACCATTGTCAGAATCCCACTAATATTATAAACGCGAAAGTTTGTAAGTATGGATGGATGGATGGATGTTTGTTACTCTTTCACGTAAAAACTTCTGAATGGATTTTAATGAAACTTTACAATAATATAGCTTATACATCAGAATAACACATAGGCTACGTATATTATCCATAAAATCTATCACCACGCGGGTGAAACCGCGGGGTGCAGCTAGTAAACAATAAATGCGGCACATTAGTATTAATAAAGTTTATAATTTCAAGGGAAATAATATTTCCCGTGAAATTATTGGTAGCACTGGAAACGTACTTTTACCCTAAGCACTACCAACATCAACAGTGTCACGAAAACTAAAATTACAGAGTAACATTTCCCTTCACACTACTGTTAGTGCCAAGCGGTAGAGCCTATGAAAAGAAAGGATTTATTATTAGTGAGGTTTTAGCAGTTATTAATTAGTTGTCATATTTTCAGTGTTTACTCTATGCTACTATAAGTACATACTCTATGCTCTATGGTACTGATTATTAGAAAGATAACTTTTTCTCTCAAAATGTGGGTAATATATGTATTATTATTGCATAGGTTGGCTTATGCTCTTACCTTGGGCTTACCTTCTCTGTTGTACTGAACCTCGTCTGATCAGGGTAGATCAAGAGTGTTTAAGTATATATGCCGCCATGCAATATGTCGTTAGAGCCTTGTTCGTGTTTAAGCAAGGACACTACGGCAGGTAAGGTTGGGTAGAACGTGGGAGGTGTTGGTTACTTGAAATGTACCTAGGTAATAGGTACCTACCTACATGAAAATAAAGAAATTTGAGACGACTCGACATGTTTATATATAAAAAACTGGACAAGTGTGAGTCGTACTTGTGCGGAGAAAGTTCTAATTTTATATTTAAAAATCATGTCGTTTAATTTACGTACGTACTGCAAAGCTGAGTTATCAAGTTATGAAGATTGTTTGATTTGTTCACCAGAGCCTAATTCATTGTCGAGCAGGGTTGGGTTGACTTGGGAGACGAGATATTGGAATCGCCAACGTTGTTACAAAAATGATACTTGATACATATAAAAATATCATTAAAGCTGAACGCGCGCTGAACTGTCCGCGCCGCAGGAGCCGCAGTCATCGCATGTTCTAAATCTTTATATGAAATAGTATGCAACATCGCGCGCCTATCCGCGCCGAACGCAGCGCATTTCAGTAAAATTGAGTGCTTTAGAGCTCTTATCCTGTCATGCGGATTTTTTAATATTCTAGTTTTGTTTTGGCTTATCCCCAAAATGGATGGACCGATTTGACTTTGATTTTAGAAAAATAATTGGGATTTTCGCAACTTACACAAACTCGTAAATAAAGCCACGGGCACAACTACTGTAAGTATACAAAAACTTAAGGTAAGTAATTTAGTTTTTTACAAATAAATTTGGAGCAAATTGACTGTCATTACTTTCATTCGGAGTTATATGAGTTTTATTCGATAGTACGGAACCCTAAATATTGATAACCAACTTCCACTTGTGTTCATACCCTAACTAAGCGTGTGTATCAGCAGTGGTTAAGTCTCAATTATTTGTGTAATTTACTGTAAGTAATTATAGTATGTCTGTCTATTTGAAACACAAAACCTATTATAAAATGAAAAGTCAGAAGCCAATACCTTTATTTATTACAAAATAACAAAGGGTTACAAATAAGCAATTAGACAAGGTTGACTGGCAGAGATCGCTCATAGCGATAAGGCCGACCATGATACAACACATTCTGTATTTGTCTTTTTCCTGTCTTGTGTATCTGTTTTTATTTGGTGTGCAATAAATAGTAATTGTATTGTATTGTATTGGCCGCTGGGGCAAACGTGTTCTTGAGTGGAGACCACAACTCGGTAAACGTAGTGTAGGTCGCCCTCCGACCAGGTGGGATGACGACATGCGAAAGAGTGCAGGTGCTACTGCAGGGACTGCAGGATGCTGGATGCGGCAAGCTGAAGACTGGGCGCTATGGCGCTCACTGGGGGAGGCCTATGTCCAGCAGTGGACTGCTATAGGGTGATGATGATGATGAAGATTATTTTACTGTTGAGTCCACCAGTGGAAGAAGTGAAAAAGAAACCACTCGCAGCGATCCCGCATTTAAAGGCACCACCAGTATGGTTATAAGTAAATCATGACAACCTTCAAAGAACCGAGTTCACTCCGCCTTTACGTCTCTTTATAGCCGAAGTAAACTCGGATTGATAGCCAGACCGAACGAATGGAACCTTCCATCGTTCCATTGCTATTTCGAGAACATTCTAAGTCTTTTGATATAGTTTATCGAACAGTTGCGTGACAGCAACCAGATATAGATAGTAGACATTTGCAATGGGGGAATCAATATTCCTTGTAAGGGTGATATGAAAGAGTGGTTAGTTTTTATTCTTAACCTGGCTTGGTTGCCTGGATGAAATCGCTTTAAGCGATAAGGCCGCCTATTGTACTTGTTATTATGTAATATTTAGATATAAGGTGTTATTTTTTTATTTTAAGTACAATAAAGTGTTCATTCATTCATTCTGAATCAAATCATTTTACATTTCAGTGTAAAATGTATGGGACCCTCTTTCCTATACTAATATTATAAAGAGGAAAGGTTTGATTTTTTGTTTGCTTGTTTGTTTGTAATGAACTGGCTCCGAAACTACTGGACCGATTTGAAAATTTATTTCACCGTTGGGAAGCTACACTATCCGCGGTCAACATAGGCTATATTATATTTTCAAAAAAGTTAGGGATCCGTACTAAAAACGTGCGAAGATGGGAAGGTCCGCTGGTAAGTAATATAATACCTGTACTAGAGGGTCTCGCTCTGCAGCACTTAGAAATTAAGTATAATTAGCACATGCTTCATTCTGGAAGCTTCATTTTTATGACCCAAAGGTATACGTAGTGTAGATACTTAACTTCTTCAACTATCATAATAGAGTAAGAATGAATAAAAATTTATTTTTACAGAAAACCGATAATAATGCACTGTTATAGCGCATACAATGTATGACAACATCGTGCATCGGTAAGGAAACAACAGCTATGCTTTCTTTTAAAAACAGTTATGTGCCCTACTTCTACGACGTAGCATGTCGTAGCACGTCTTAGAACTTCGTCATTGTGAAAATTACCTTCACCACAGATATAAATAAATAATAATGCTGGACAATTCACACAGCATTATCTAGCCCCATGGTAAGCAGAGCTTGTGTTATGGGTACTAGATAACTGATATACATAGATATTTTTTATTATACATAGAAAACCACCAGAACACCCGAAACAAATATCTGCAGATTGTACACACATTTGTTCTGAGGCGGGAATCGAACCCGCAACCTCCTGCGTCGCAGGTGGACCTTCGCCCACCGCGCCACATCGGCCGTCAGTAATATGGTTATTGCTTTTGACGTACAGCGTACCTGCAAGCTTTAGTCCCTTTATAAGTAATAAATAATAATACTCGTTATATATATGATCTATTTTGTTTTTATAGTTTTAATTTTTGTTAATTAATTTACATTTTAATTTTGTTCCTTGTTTTATTAGGCCTACTTGCGCACCACGGTCTCCACGGAAGACCAGCGCTATGGTACGATCTGCTCTACCATAGCACATGCTGAGTGGAGACAGATTTTGTCAGTTTCTCTGTTATTCTAAGTTTAATTTATAAGAGTCTCTGTTCTGACAAAATAAAAATCTTTTTACTTTTTTTTTACTTTCAGGTAGATTCAATTAAAACCTCTTTATAGATAAGGGCCTGCCTTCTAAGGTAAATAAATAAAAATTAAATACTGTTACCCCACAGATTAGTAAAATAAAGTTAAAGGTATTTATTCTATGAAACAAAATTACAAGTTCAAACAAATATAGGTATAAGTTACAACCGTGACATCAAAAAAGACCAGAACACCATGAACAAATATCTGTAGATTATACAAACATTTGTCCCGACGCGGGAATAGAACCCGCAATCTCCTTCGTCACAAGCGGACCTTCTCCAACCGCGCTACAGAGATCGTCAAATAATTACTAAAACGATAAAAATCCACTCTGAGGAAATCATGCCAATGAGTTTTCGTGAAGTACATACATATGTAGGTATGTAACATTACCTATTTTAATGTTTAAGACCTTGTATTAAGGACCATATTTCTTGCACTAAATGAAATTAAATGAAACTGTATTTATGTATTTATTTATTTTATACTTTTTGCACGGAAAACATAAGACAAAACTTATTCTAGAAAATGTACATATATATAAAGGCGAACTTAACCCTAAAAAGAGTTCACTTCCAGCAAACCTTATTGAGACCTTACTGTGAGAACCTTACTGTTTAAAATATTCTGAACGCCCAATAAACTCCAGTTCAATTGAAAGGTTAGGTACCTACTAATTTCCCGCAAAGTTTCCACTCCCCTCAAATTTTGCAGCCACCGTTAATTTTATCACCTACGACCTGAAAGAACAATCAATACGAGCCGTCGCTAAATGTCTCGCGAACGAATCTATTTCAGGATACAACCCCCGAGGCAAAACACACTTTACTGTCATCTTACAGGGTTCAAATTCATTTGCAGGGGAGTGTGACCTGGGTGGGTTCACGAGAAATGGGTCAGGCGAGTCTCACTCTACTACATTTTAATTATTTACGTAAACAGTTTGCGGTTAAAACGTTGATTGCACCTGTGGATTACTTGTTTGTATTCTGATTTGCAATTCCGTGAGAGTTGATTGAAAATCGCGCAGGCTGAAAGTTTTTAGTATGTAGGTCTGAAAATGCGCAATGTCGCTTGCTTTAGCTTTGAAACTATATGGCGATTGTCACTGACAGATTCCAACTTGCAATTATCGCTCACTTATCACTACACAGTATGAAACAAAGTAGCTTCCCGCTGTCTGTCTGTCCCTATGTATGCTTAGATCTTTAAAACTACGCAACGGATTTTGATACGGTTTTTTTTGATAGATAGAATGATTAAGAGGAAGTTTTATAAACCATTTGATACATAGATTTCCACGCGGGCGAAGCCGCGGGGCGCAGCTTGTAAATAATAAATAAATAATGCTGGACAAGTGTTATGGGTGACAAAGTGTTATGGGTACCAGATGACTGATATACATAATACGATACATTACATAGAAAGATATTTTTATTATACATAGAAAACTACCAGAACACCCGAAAAAAAAATTGTGGATCGTACACACATTTGTCCCGAGGCGGGAATCGAACCCGCCACCTTCTTCGGCAGAACTTCGCCCACCGCGGCACAAATCCTCGACTTACTTACCTACTTGTTTATTGGTTGTATAATATTCTCTACTTATAAACAAAGCGCTGTGAGTGTGTGTGTGCGGTAGAAAAATGGTACTACGAGTAGAAAGGATCGAGAGAAGGATTTGGTTTGTACGAGAATGTATAACAGAGATTACAAGTAAAGTTAGTTGGTGGTACTTTGTTTCGTCAGAAGGGAAAGGGGCAACAAAATCAAAAGTTTAAAACAGATATTAAAATAATAAACGTAGTGTAGGACGCCCTCCGACCAGGTGGGATGGCGACCTGCGAAAGACTGCAGGTAGATGCTGGATGCGGAAAGCTGAAGACAGGGCGCTATGGCGCTCATTGGAGAGGGAGGTCTATGTCCAGCAGTGGACTAATATAGGTTGATGATGATGATTAAAATAATTGGTAGAAAATAGAAAAGCTTAGCCACACTTCAAAAGTTACGGTTAATAGTAGGTGCTTGTCAAAACAGGCTACAGGGATGGTTTTCCACTAAAGTGGAACTGTTCCGCTCTGTTGGAGCGTAGGTAAGTGTTCAAATGACCATAAGTAGTACACGGTAATGTAGTATACATTTCAGCTAGTTGGTATATAATTTTAGTCCACCCATTTAATGCATTTACGGCCCACGTTCTGCGATGCGACCCGAAAAGGCGTGGCCCGCGTAGGTAGAGCAAATTGTAGACGTCCATGTGGGCAATGTATTAAAAAATAAAAATGGAATTTACCTCGGAGATAACCAGCTGAAACTTGGCAGAAGAAAAATATATAAAATATCTCAAAATCATGGGACGTAACGAAACCTAGAAAAAAGCGACAGAATAATTTTTTGTTTCGTTTGAACTTGAGTAATTTACGAATCAAATATGATATTTCATCTGAGTTTTGAGACGATGTTTATAACGCCAAAGAATTCCGAGGTGAAGTCCTTATATGGCGGACTATTTCGCCCAGCACTGGGCATAACGTGCTATATTTTACATAAGTAAGTAAAAATGTAGTAGCCACATAAAACACACACATACAATTGGTTTACTCATAACAAGTTACATATTTTAAACATAACTTTAGTATTAAAAGTAAGTAAAAACAAAACGCAGAGGCAACTCTAATATATAGTATGTCTTTACCGCCGCTTTGTTCCTTTTAATTACTTACATCCAAACAGCTCTAACATAAAACTTCAAAGTAAATGTTTTGCTAAGCTTTCCTGACGATGACATAAGAATTTCACCAGATATAAACTCAAAGTCGAAAGTTATTCGTATCCCAATACATAATTAATGACCTCTGGCTTTGCCCTAGTTAGTATCTATTTGGGCAAAGCCGCTTTGGGAGTTTATCTCGATTTTCTACATTTTCCTCTCGATTGTTTCTAATTGGCTACCTACTCCTAATTTTGTAAGCCCAGGATTCGTTTAGGTTTTTTTCGGCAAATTTAACCAAAAATATGGGTGCAGCATTATTTTAATGATATTGATAATAAAGCATCAATATCATTAAAATAATGCTGCACCCAATCCACTGTGTAGGTGGGGCACAACTTATAGGAAAAAATGTGGAACACAAGCGACCTCTATATTCCTTCGTAACATTTTTGATACAACTGAACTGTAATTTCAGTAGATGGCGCACCTAAAATGTGGATAACCATAACTTTACTATACTTTTAAAATAAAAATTCTTCTATTTCCACACAAAGAAGGAGAACAATACGAAGAGAAATGCGATTACTGGAATTTCACGGCGGCCTTATCGCTATAACCGATCTCATCCAGCCAACCTTGGGATGGACTGGACTTGTGAGAATAATACATAACTACAAATTATAATCAAGATGTTGAAGATTTTTGTATGAGGCCCTATCATCGGCTACCACATTGTTTTTTTTCAAAATCTCTACGCTTTACCAAAATTAGCTGAATGTCTCGTTCCAACGGTCGATGTTCAATATTTATCGCCGGGAAACTGTACGAATGTAGCATTTACATAGGGTCATCGATGAATGACACAGGAGACTGATTTTTTCGAAGTTTCACTCCACCCTACGGTACGGTTGCCTTGAAAGCAAAGCATTGTTAACCATGTCGTAGCATGCTTCGTAGCAGAGCTACGGTGACCGAGCAAGGTATTTTCAACCATGTCTTAGCATTCTTCGTAGCAGAGCTACGGTGACCAAGCAAGGCATTTACAACCATGTCGTAGCATTCTGCGTAGCAGAGCTATGCTATCCGTAGCACGCTACGGTGACGAAGCAAGGCATTTTCAACCATGTCGTAGCATTATTCGTAGCAGATCTACGCTTTCTGTAGCAAGCTACGGTTGCTACGTAAGCAAAGCATTGTCAACCATGTCATAGCATCTTTCGTAGCAGAGCTACGCTTTCCGTAGCAAGCTGCGGTTGCTATTTTCGCATTTCGCAAATATTTTCTTTTTTATGTGTTCTGCCTTAGTAGTTAATTTTAATAAATTAACTGCTAAGGGTATTCTAGTCGTATTCTATGTATATTAAAAAAAATTATGTAATGTATTGTATTATATAAGTCATCACCCACAAAACCATAGATTGGGGCTAGATAATACTGTGTGAATTTTCCATCATTATTTACTTAATATTTATTTACCTAACAAAATTGTATGTATCCTTATTACGTTACCTTCGTAATTGGACAATGCCTGATTTATTTGATAAAACATTACTTTACCTGCAACTGATGAACCAAATATTTTAACAGACTCCTAACGCTTTATCTTCGGCAACGTTCGGGCATCGTCGTAAGATCAGCCCTAGGCACAGGTGGCCGAGCCCTACCCTTACCACAGATAGGTAAACAGTGGGTATGCCCTTAGCGATGACGTCAGCAGCCACGAATTCAAGATCAAGGCCAGCTCGGCTCGAATTCGCATTTGGGTGAAACAGATTTAGGTTTCGAACATAACTTTGTACTTATACTTACACCATCGGAGAAACTAGTCCGATAGAAACAAATGACTCAACATAACAATCTTCATAATTTGATAACTCATTTATTTAACAATTATTTTCCACTTAATGCGCCTGACGGTTTCGCCGGCGTAGAAATCTATGGGTCAAATGGTTTAAACCTTCCTCTTGAATCAATCTATCTATTAAAAAAAAACCGCATCTAAATCCGTTGCGAAGTTTTAAAGATCTAAGCACACATAGGGACAGACAGACAGCGGGAAGCGACTTTGTTTTATACTATGTAGTGCTTTACCTACTAGAAACAATCAAACCAGACACAATTGACATTAACAAAGAATAATTATTGCTTACATTGGAAAGTTGAAGTTTTAAAGATTATAAATAGATAGATAATAATACTTTATTGCACACTTAGTATTTGGTAGAAATATTTGGTAGAAATTTATATGTGTACAAACTTTTAGATTAAGTATAAAAATTTTACCATCAGTAGTCGTCCTGTAACTTTGTTTAGCATTAATTTCAGTAGCTTTTTGTGGAAATTTTTAATTAGCCTTCAGTGTTAAGTCAGATACCTATTCATTAAGCTAGCTGTCAATTTCCTGAATATTGTTAAGATAAATAAATAAATAAGAACTATGTGAAATAAAAACTTAAAAAAACAAGTTATAATTGGCGGTTACAGATGAAGATGACTTTCCAAATAATTTGCGCATTCGATGAGAAAGTGACGTTATTTTTCTCTATTCTACCCTAGACAATCCCCGTGTTTGCCCTTATGAACTACAAATAGGATTTACAAAAATCACAAGTATAGCACTTCTTTATTTACCACCCAAGTTCCATTTTCACTATTCCGATTTTCCGATAGAAATAGAATAGATTCACGGTTGGAAGTGATATTGATCCAAACTTTGTTAGACCCAAGTAAGATAGCTGTAAAAGTTACTCAATAACTTCTAAATTTGATCGCAGGCTTACATTAGTTTTAATATTAGTATATAAACTACGAAATTCTCCCCACGTGCCTGGTTTATTATAAGAGCAATCTTACGAGTATAATAGGCAGAATTAACAGAGTTACTAGAAATTATTATTATTGTTTAGATAGTTGAAGTAGTAGCACGTTTGAGGGGAAGGCCTTTGTCCAGCGGACTATAGATGATAGATTATGTCTAGGTATTAAATTATGTTTCCAACTAGTTTCTGCCTAAACTCGGCGGGGTTAAGTAGTTTCGTTTAGAAGTTTCTGTGGCCACCTTCTGACTCGATCACCTGACGAACTCGATGGGACCATGACATTGAATTATCACTGAACTTATAGTCAGATAGTAATTTTATTGGTAAAAGAAAATATTTACAAGTTTACTTACTTACTTACATAAGTATGCCGAATTTCGGCTCAATCGGTTGAGTATAATCGATAAAATTATGTTCCAAGATTACATATCACACACAAACTAACAGGGCAAGCTCTATACGCACGAAGCCATTTAGAAGAGTACGACGAGCGGGGGAGATGGTCATAACTATGCACTGAGACACTCGAAATGACTCAAGGCGCTTCCCAGGCGGCTTGCGCGAACTACTAAGGTTGTGCACTTCATAGGGCCAAAAGTGTACAAACGTCTACCGTCCGATGTCACTGATGCTTAATCGACAAAAAATGGCTGACAAAACAATGTTTTTATACGTTTGATGAATTCTTGGCACTTAAATGTGCGTAGAATTGTATAATTTCTCTTTTGACTTATTTTATTTCTTATTATATTTAACAATTCTTTTCATTTTGGACATTTTAATTTCAATTTTCAATTTAATTTATTTTGTTTTGAATGAATTGTATGTGATATAATATTTTTGATTATTTTACCAAATGTATTTAAAAGTTTGTATTTTACGTGTAAATTAATAATTTATTTATATAACATGTAACCTATTTTTGTTACCAAATAAATAACTTGAACTTGTAATAAAAGCTTGTAAAAAGTAGATCGTAAAAAAAATTACGACTGTTATTTTGGTTTTTTCGACAGTAAATCCATAAATCACAAAACCCGTATTGCCCTTGGCCGTGGTACACACACCAAGTAGATGCTAGTCCCTTACCCGGGGAAACTTGCTAGACGTGAGGAGACTGCCTAATGCCACTCACCTTTTCGCTGGAGAGGTAGGCATCCCTTTCGACTACTTAGTAGATAACTATCGAAATAACAGATGGTTTTCTGGGAGCCAAGGAAAATCGAAGTTTCTGGTTCGTTTTCGTACAAAACAAATTGATTCGATTCGTGGACAACCTCTGTGGCGCGGCAGGCGTAGGTCCTTCTACGTCGGGTTACGGGTTCGATTCCCGCCTCGCCAAATATTTGTACGATCTGCAGATATTTGTTATAATACCTAATATTGCCACTCACCCCGCTTGGGTACCATTGTGTCTTATAAAGTACCTAAATACTATGCAATGAAATAAATAAATATGAAATATTTCATGAAACAAAGCGTGTGAAGCCGCAGGCTAGGCAGCTGTTATGAACCAAAATAGCACCTGTGTGGGTTTTTCAAAAACATTCGCAATTCGCATGGAAATGCGTAAATGAACGTGTTTACATGACAATTATTATTTATCGGTTGACGACTATGACAGCCGCACGGACAGGTCACGTTTTTGTGTATTAACCCGCGGAATAACCACTGTTTTTGTATAGACCCAATGTGCGACAAGTGTGGACCGATTGACCTTAACGCAACTCACCAAGCAAAGAGCATGGATAAAATTTGCATATTCTGAGATCCTATATCTTATAAGATTTCGTGTGTATTGATGATCGAAGGTGCAAATGCACGAATGTAGGTGATGTAGAGTAGATTTTGGACTAAAACCTTCGGTTTTGTTTTTCAGAGCAGGCTAATTTCGGTTAAGATAATGTCAATCTATTATACAATATCGGACGTCGCGGCGGCGGCGGTGTTATCAAGAGATTCCATTTCTATGGGATTTGCTACAGTACCTCTACCACCACCTGCGACTTGGAACTATGCAAGTCCCATACGGAAAAGAACATCATCGAGACTTTAGGACCCTAATAGAGGATAATAGTGACGTCATCGTCACGTTACTATATTATCGGGTAACGAAACTCCGCCGGGTGATTATGTAACTCGCGACCGGTTTGCGACAGGCGTAAATTAAGCAATCAGTGCTGTCAAACGTCAATTTTGTATTAGTTTGACACCAGCTACAACGTCAAAATTGATCAAAATTGGCGTTTGACAGCACTGATTGCTTAATTTCCGCCTGTCGCAAACCGGTCGCGAGTTACATAATCACCATATGGGTCTCTGTTTTAAAAGTGTAGTCAAAAATCATTAATCTTGAAGATTTACGTGAAAATAAATGGAAATTATAAAAATGGATGCTGTTACGTGGTCGCCCTTCATTTCTCGCACGAGGCGTGCTCCACATAGCGCCCACAATGCCGTTTGTTCTATTTTTCTGCACGCACACAGCCTTATGAGACCACAGAATAGCTTCTTAATGTTAAACTTCCATACAAACTTATGAAACTACTACACCGTTTGATGTTGACCGGATGGTCAAATCAATATGAAAGTATGGAAACTTGTATTTTTCAAATGTTTACTTTTTAATGGTTTTATATACAAAGATATGTATATGTATGTAGGTAAAGTAAAACTAAGGATCATCGATCGGATCTCATCGTTTTGGATAAAACTAAGCATAATATCAATTCATCCCATTATTATCTATATTTGTATACACCCAAAACAGTAAAAAAATATATTCCTATATATCATTTGAAAAATACTAGCTTCTAAACTTTCTTATTTCTTCACTTCAACACTGATTTTAGCTCAACTTTGGGCCTATCTCTGTTAAAGCAAGAATTTATAGGTTATGAACGAAATCAAAGAGTTTATTAGATGAAATCGGATAGTTTATTGTAAATGGATGTACACAGAACGGCCATTACAGAGCAAGAGAGAGAGAGAGCCTATATAGACCGAGACGACAGTAGTCTAAGCTAATGGCACTGACATGCGATACTTCTCAACCTGACTTTGACATTGACTTAAGGTTATGTTTACCATTCCAACAAGAATTAGGAAGTTTATCTGTGAAAGGCCTTTATCAAACAATAAGATTAATTGACTGAAGTGTGGGATTATAAGGTCGATCCACTTATAGTACAAAATACTTACTACAAATGTCACAGAAATATTAGACAGGAAGTTTTGTCTGAGCAAAACGATTTCACTCAGAACACACGTGC
This sequence comes from Eupithecia dodoneata, assembly GCA_947044415.1. NCBI lineage: Eukaryota > Metazoa > Arthropoda > Insecta > Lepidoptera > Geometridae > Eupithecia > Eupithecia dodoneata. Next base: position 9,919,129 of record OX345665.1, read on the forward strand.
TATTGCAATTTTATTAGGAGTACCCTCAGTATTTATAGGGCGAAGGTCCGCCTGCGACGCAGGAGGTTGCGGGTTCGATTCCCGCCTCGGAACAATTGTGTGTACGATCTGCAGATATTTGTTCCGGGTGTTCTGGTCGTTTTGTATAATAAAAAATAAAAAATATCTATCTATGTAATGTATTGTATTATGTATATCAGTCATCTAGTACCCATAACACAAGCTCTGCTTAGCTTGGGGCTACATGATGCTGTGTGAATTGTCCAGCATTATTTATTTATTTATAGTTTAAAAATTTGTAATTTTCTCAGAGATAAGATAACATCAATATAAAGAAGTTGCCTAGTACTTAAAAAGCTTTTAATCAAATAGGAACCCACCTCATACAAGCGAAGTGTGAGTGTGACCCAAATGTTGAATCTTACATCGATCTAGGTCAGCGCATTAGAATTGCAATTCTGAGAGGCAATGGAGATAGATCTCAAGGAACGTATATATTCCTATGTATGTAATATACCCGGTGGGCGAAGGCGAGCCCGCGACGTAGGCGGTTGCGGGTTCAATTCCCGCCTCCGGGAAAATGTTTGTACGATTTGCTATTTCTTCCGGGTGTTCTGGTCGTTTTCAATGTAAAATAAAAAATATCTATCTATGTTATGTATTGTATTATGTACATTATATTATGTACAGTTATCTCGTAGCTAACACAAAGCTCTGCTTATAGCTTGAAGCTAGATGATGCGGTGTAGATTGTCCAGCAGTAGATATTTATTTATTTAACAGAGTGGATACGTAAACTACCACAGATGGCCGAGTACAGCCCACAGAGAGTGCAAGCAAAGTAGAGACATCTTCAATGGAAATGATGATATCAGTGGGTACGTTTTATTGCCATAAAATTAAATAATGGTAGGTAGGTAAGGTGAATTGGTCTCACAATTGCAAAATTGGTCATCAAATCACCGAACCCCACTTTACAGTGCATGTGTCACCCAACGACTACGTAGGGTAGGGTGGCGAGGATAGGTACGTACCGTACCTACTTACCTACTGCCAGAGAATACAATACAATAACTACACCAATTTATACTCTCTATTGCACACTAAAAAAACAGATTACGTTGTACAATGAGCGGCCTTATCCCTATGATATTTTACTATACACAGATCGTCGCAGGCAGATTTTCACCCGCTGCGCCATAGAGCCGTCACAATATTTATACATAGTTATGAAACTTTACTAAACAAATGTTCAAGGCCCGTTGTATGAAACCTCGGTCATCGATTTATAAATAATAAACGCCTTTACCATAGAAAATCGTTACTCAAGCATACCTAGATCGATGACTGAGCAAGCTTTTATAATAAGGGCCTAAATGAGTGCCAGAAATAATCAAAATTGACGAAGGTATGTCTGACAAAACCTTATTTTGACCGCCGATTTGAGAACCTACCGACTTTCTTCAAAATAGTCTCCTTTTTTGAAGACATTGAAGTGAGACAAGAATTATGATCCCGCCCAATGAAACTTCAGTAGGCAAATTGGTCAAGGTACTTACGAGACTTTTCTCTAGATAAAACTGGTTCTAATAATAATCCAAGACTATTAGGTACTTACGAGACTTTTCTCTAGATAAAACTGGTTCTAATAATAATCCAAGACTATTAGCTTCGCTTCGCAGATGGTCATGCAATATGCCGTCACTATAATTATTCAGTACTAGGTACTTGATTTCATGAATTAAATCATTAATCATCTAAAACATATTTTCCAATCTGGTAAAGATGTTTTTTACTTGAACTGAAGTTCTCAAGTTCGTACCTCCTCTAACTTATTTTTTTTCGAGGATATTTAATTTGTCAACCAAATGTTACAAAGTATCTACCCTATCTACATAGATACAAATTTTACGAAGGATTTTTATCGCCCCCATAAATCAGGGTGATATCAAGCATCATTTCCTTTAATCTTCTGACAACCAATAGCAACGGTGTGTTAGATTTTAATGATTTCATTTATTACCAGTGTTGTATAGGACGATGAACAAATTCAAACTTTGCATTTCGGGTTACAGGTGTATCTATAATTAATTAATTAATCTGTACGTTTATTCCTGATTAAATAGCAGATAAAATACAGTAAAAACGAGGTAGGGAAGATTGGCAATTTAAAACAACGAAAATAAATAGGCTCAAACAAAACAAAACCAATAACAAACAAAAATCATTCATGTTTAGTCAGCTATTTTACCCTTATCATAGGCCTGAATTATGCTAATGCTTTCCAATACCAACCAATTTGAAAATAAGAAGGTAAGGCAGGTATACTAAGTAGGAATACCCTATGATATAAGCAATCCGGAAAGAGGTCGGGGTTAGTAAAACCGTAAAGGCGGGGTTCACGAGAAAGAACAGCAAACTAAGTATTACCCAGTCACCAAGTTCCATCAATCAGCTGAAACAGTAGCTGTTTACACAACAGCAAGCAGGCAATGTGTGTCGGATGACGTAGCGTCTGCAACTAACTGGTATCAGGTTCGAGGGTCGACCAGTATGCGCAATTATTGTCTGTTTCTAAGAACCTAGAGTAATTACAGGCCTTCTCAGCGTCTGTTTCACGAAGATAATGCCTTTGGCGCACACCAGGCGTGGTATTTCTGATAGAAAACTGCTTTACCCACGCCGTTAACAACAGATTTTTGTAAAAAAACCTAAGAAATACAACAAGATGGTGCAGCGTATTAAAAATTTGCACGGACTCCATTCATGCAATAATAAATAAATAATGCTGGACAATCCACACAGCATCAAGTTCAGCCCCAAGTTGAGCATAGCTTGTGTTATGGGTACTAGATGATTGATATACATAATACAATACATTACATAGATAAATATTTTTTATTATAATTATAACAAATATCTGCAGATCGTACAAACACTTATACCGAGGCGGGAATCGAACCCGCAGGTTGCCTCCTGCGTCGCAGGCGGACCATCGCCCACCGCGCCACAGAGGTCGCCCAATATTGATAATGCAAAAGTTTTATACCTACTTAGATGTTTGTTTTCCTGATCATCAATTTTCTTTTGCGCAATACATAACTGTCACTTTGGTTTCGAGGTTCCGACCATGATCACGACAATGTGTGGTCTGCAAAAAAAAATACATAGACACATAATGCCACACATTTCCTACAGGCCATATCCGATGCCTGTTTGTGTCTCAAATAATTTTCTATTGTAACCAATCCAAATGTTGCTGCTGACGTGCGTCACAAACACATCATGAATACCTAATGGACTTGGTAACAAACGTTCTTCCATTATTATTATTGGACAAATGAATGGATATTTGAAAGACTTTCCTTACACAAACCAGGCGGACGATGTTATTTGGGACCGAATTGCTATTGTTTTGACAACCAGAACAGATAGGCAATGACATCATCGTGAATGGTATGTACGTAATCGTTCCCTTTTCTTCTCTATTATGCTATATATTTTTACACATTTATTAATTCATCAATAGGCAAGACAACCCGCAGTCTTTTCTCCGGACAAGGCTCGCAAAACCGCTTCATAAAACTTTACTTCACCCATAACAAAATCCATTAGGAAAAGCATAAAATCTCGTGTTTGGCAACGTAGAGACGATCAATGAGAGGCCCATTTGTTGCAAAACGCTCGCACTGGCGAATCGCTATCATTAACATTATAAACCAAGTCAAGGTGAACCGAGCAAGTTCACTTCGTCTTGAGGAATGCACAAGAATTCGATTTTGTAATTACCTTTATGTACCTTGTTACTTATCAAGTGAAGTTTGGTAGGTACTTTACATAAAGATAGAACCTTTAAGAATATTTCATGATCGATTTACCTCAATTCATTGGCATCGCTTACTACGCACATTAGAAAAAGTTCTTAAGAACCTAACAAAGCTCAAACTTGCCCGAAGGTCTAGAAACTCTCGTGTCCAAAAGGCCCTTTGTGACTATTCCGTGACGTAAAGCAATTTACCTGAAAGGATCATGTTTAGTTCATTCAGAAATTCAGAGCTACAGAAGTAAAGAACGAAATGTTTAGAAATATATCGTAATATTATTTTGTGAACATGTTCAAAGACGAGGTTCTAGTGTGGTCCTAAACGTAGGTCATATGAACGACCTTGTGATCTTTGAGAGAATACAAACGACTTAGGAAATACCTACCTGACTCTAATTTACAATACACGTGATGCTGTGGTAGTAGGTAACAATAGCACACGCTTTTTATTAGCGTTTGGATTGATTGAGAATTTTTATCGGGAAATATTTTCATGGTACCTTACCTTACCTACCTATTGTCATGGTGTAAAATATTGTGCTCTTGAGCTCTGATCAGAAATCAATAACTTCACTTCTTCAGGCAAAATGAGCACGTAAAAAAGTAAATTATAAACTACCTACTAGTTATTGGCCGCGGCTTCGCACGCGTTTTTTCTGTGGAATCGTTTCAGAGGTTATTTCTATCCCATGGGAACTACTTTATGGGTTCGTATATTTCAACCCAATCAAAACATAAACAACCAAAAATTTCATAAAATTTTCGCATTTATTACACTAGTTTCCGCCCGCGGCTTCGCACGCTTTAAGGATATTTCTATGCCATGGCAACTGATTTATGGGATAAAAAGTAAGCTATGTTATTCAAGTCCTTGAACTATTATATTTCAGCAGTGTTTTGGCGTGCAGGCAGAGGTAACAAACATCCAGACATCTAATAATCCAATCTTTCAAATTTATAATATTAGTGTGACACTTATAATAGGTAAGTTACTATTCTACACTTCGTACAAACTTGCATCTCTAAATCTACGAGTCTACTAACTAACTAGGTACACAAAAATTATCATCATCCTTCGTGGATATTAGAGGCTACTAATGATGATGTTCATGACTAAATGTTTTGTTCCCACTTCATCGTTGCGAAGCGTTGACGGCTAGATAAATAATTATCGTAGATTAGGTGATAAAACCAGATAACTAAAATCTGACCGCACGGCTAGGAATATGTGGGTAACTCATTACAATAATTACAACATTTTGTTACACTTTAATAGTTAACTGGTGCCAACGGCAACAGGGAATATAATGTACATAATATGACGGCAAACGGTACGCCTAGCAATATACGAGTATAATAAACAAGGATACAAATATGAATCTATTAAGTAATCATTTTGATCAATAACTGTAGTAGTCATCATCAACCTATAATAGTTCACGGTTGGACATAGGCCTCCACTAATGAGCGCCATAGCGCCCTGTCTTCAGTTTGCCGCATCCAGCATCTGCCTACAGTCTTTCGCAAGTCGTCCGGCCGGAGGGCGTCCTATAGGACGCCCTCCGGCCAGGTGTGATGACGACTATACCGAGCTATGTCGGTAACTTTGGTTCTTTGTCGGATGATTTCGTTACGAATCCTTCAGGGAGACCCCGAGCATAACTCTATACTTATATACTATCATATAGTTAGAGTATGTAAGGAATATAATTAGGTACCTAAGCAAGCACGGTAGATAATCCAGTTTTTTTAGGTCAGCAGCATCCTCCTGTGTATTTTTAACGCCTCTACTGCGGTCTGCGACTCAGCCTCCCGCGAAGCGAAGTGATTAAAGCAAAACTCCTTTATATAGAGGGCGATATTATTTACTCGGCTAAATTGTTGCTTAGGCCCTAGGTTATTCGTTTACTGGACTTAATTCGGCACTGACTGAGCACGTACGTACTAGGCTTTTAACGAACTCTATATATATCTTAGTAGAAACAACACAACAAAGAAACTACTAAATGGTCAAAATCAGGAGGACCCGAATCCTGGGGCATTTTCTAGAGGTTTTATACCTTCAATTTAATTTGCTGAACCTACAACTAACACATTGTTAAACATGTTAATCATAATTATACCAAAATTGACGTCAATCGTCATTCACGATACATTCCAGTTATGTAGATACCCGGTTCCTATACCCTACCTATATATACCTAAATATGTAGGTATATTAGGTACTTACCTAACCTACCCGACCTGCTCAAAGGTCCAAAAGAACCTTTGCCCTTCCCGTAGGTTGAGTTAAGTAGGTATGGCATTCTTGCAAAAATATCCTGCTCGAAAATGGTTGAGTTAGTCCTTTTTATTTTAATAACAAATTTCATCATGTCCGTCCAATACACGTCCAGTAGTAATTAGGTAAATACTTTTATAAAAAAACCGAACCAGTAAAAATTAGCTTTCCCTGAAATCAATCAACCCCTATTTACACGTTCCAAAAGGCCTTCAAACTCACAATTTACTGGAGCCGTTAAGCTAACAACCTTTTACAACTCGACCTTCCCTTGCAACGCGGAAGTGCTGGTCTCGGCATGATTCCAGCCTCAACGGAGAATTATTTACGGACGGACAGCTGTCCGGGATCAGACTATAGCTATATCAGTGCTACCAACATCTCCACATCGCATCGTGCAAAATTATAACAACAAATTATCACATCGAGGTGACCTTGCGTCGTACGAAGCACGGGCGTGGCGGAGATTATTTTTAAATTTTCCTGAATAATTTAAATGGCATCGACCAAGCCCTGGGAAGTTCTTAGCCGTGCTCGAACTGTTCATTCAATTCACACGAGACGGCAGGTCAACTATTTCATAATATAATAAAAAAATATATAAGTACTACTAAATATACACAATCGATGGAAAATGTGGTGGTGTGCAAACAGCACCTATAGAAATTTATTAATATCTTAGAATTAATAATTTAATTATATTGACTGAAATATTTTAATACCTTTGGTACTTTGTATTCTTTTTTCTAAATCTAGAGTTGGCAATCCCTTGCCAACACTAGATTTAGAAAAATGTTACACACAATAGATGTAGAGTATGTAACATTTTCTTGGATGTTTTATAAGTACATTCAGACCATGTAAGCAAACAATGTTTCTTGTAATAACTAGATTGAACTAGGGGTACCTAAGTAATTACTTTTTTCGGCTTAGTGAACCTCTGTATTTTGTGCACGTTTTGTCTGCAATGTATGGCAAATAGGATAACACATGAAACAAACGACTCATAGCTAAAGCTATTCCTGAATGTTGAGATCGGTTTACTAACAGGGCAAGCAAGTCATAGAACTTGAGTTGTTGAGTGCGTTAAACTCTAGACAATGAAGATGGACAATAGTCTGTCCTTGTAAACGGCGGCAGAGCCACAGTCCAAGAGCAATGTCATCCAGAAATAGACAGCAAACGTCATTGAAAATCTGTTGAAAACTTGCCAAAAAAACGCGACGTATAGAAATACTTCACCTATGTATTAACTTTATAGTTACGTACGTACACTATGCTGCTGAACCTACATAGATTCAAGACTTAGAGACACCATAGGTACAGTGTATTTGGTATTGTGACCGACATAATTTTTAAATTGTATCAAGAAATATTTTATTTAGAATAAGTTTACATTGATGAAAACAGCACAAGTTATTTTGTGGTATAACAACTAAAAACAACAAAGATTATAACGATTAAAGGCGAGATTTTGTGTGATTTTCAAAATAAAAAACATAGCACGTAACAAAAAGCACATAAGACATTGAGTCTTCTGGAGAAATGTGGCCCATGACTCCCCACTCCCCAAAAAATTATGTCGGTCCCAATACTAAACACCCTTTTAGTAGGTATTATACAGTCAAGACATTCTTTATACCTTCCTCTCTGATCTCTCAGAAAACCTATTTGATCAGAAAACTTATGATGATGATTAACAACACATAGTTTATAGTAGCAGATAATTAGTTATCGAAAAAGAATTAAGCTATTATCTTCGAAAATCATCGGATAACCAAGTACCTAACCTACCTAAATATATTCTGAAACCTTAAAGCGGAAAACGTTAACTCGTAAGACGTTGGTTAAAGTAACCAGAATACTAGCTACAATATATACAAGCCACGCCGGCAATATGTATATTAACTTGGTTTCCAATTGTTCAGTAGTGACAAAATTCTCTTCAGTAGGTGCAAAACAATTTGTTGTTGGTTGGCTGGCTGGCTGGCTGGCTGGCACCAAATAAGAGTCTCGTTAGCGTAAAAATAGAAACACAAAACGAAACAATTGTTGAACCTATTACAATGCGCATAAATAACGAGCAGATAAATGCTTGGAGAATAAGTTTCGAGATTTAGGTAGGTAAAGTGGTACACAGAATAGCAAAAAACTAGCTATTTGTCCAATTATTTTAGGCAAATATTCCCAAAAATACGCGTATCGTTTCTGTGCGAAGCCACGGACCCAAGCTAGTTTTATACAAATCGATGTAGGGTGGAGCGACCGACGACTTGCGCAAAACGGGGTAGCTAGACTGCTGCAACCAAAGATTTTATTCTTGGTTCTCGATCACGTATTTTTCGGATATCCAGCAAAATACCTACCTACGTCATTTTATAAGAATATCATTATTTGTATGAAAAGGTATACGTAGGTAATTTATAACATACTTCGTTAACGGCCAAGTTATCTGGGAAGGAAAATGTGTTAAATCTATTAATTAGGTTTAACTTTTGAAGCCCAGCAATATTATTTATAATCTCTTGTAGGAAATGTATACATATAACATGTACATATGTAATGTTAGGTAGGTTTGGTATATCAACAGATTATCTTAGACTTAAAACTATCGCTATAACAATGTTATAACTGGATACGATCGGCCCAAGACCTATGATTGACATGGCACAGAATGGAGGAGGCCTAACACCACACCACACCCCCCAGTGGTTTTATACCGTGAGAAAATGATAATAATGCTACAACTAGTCTCTTACAAACCTTTAATTTAATTACTTACAAAAACAAGAAAGTTTGGGAATAATAAAAAGGTCACGCCTACAAAGTCCGTAGTATACAAATCTGGAAACTTCAACTTGAGTTCGGTCTTAATCCAAGAGATGATCAACAACGTAATAGGTGTTTTCGATCATCCATTGGACAGCCAATGGTTGTGATTAGAGATAACGGCACAACCACAACTATTCTGCAAGATATGAAGCAGACTCAGCTGAATATCGGCTGATGATGATACAGAATAAACACAAACTAAACTAGAATTTACTACCTTACATAATGTAGAAGCCTTATGGCAAAATGTTATGAAAACATAGTGATGAATGACCTCGTCGAATGCCTTCCCAAAGCCAGTAGGTATTACCTACGCCTTATCACCTGATAAGATATCAGTCTTTAGACAAGAAGCAGAAAGATAATTTTCTTCGTCCTCAAATGCGTGCGTTCAACTTGTATCTTGAAAATAAACATAGCTACCTGCACCTACCTAAACACCTTCACATTACAATACATCGAAAATCGAATCGAATGAACCAACTAAAGCTAGTTAGGCATATTCAAATGTTTTAGTTAAGGTTAAACATAAGTATCGTTTGAGCCATACGTAGAAGCAAACCAGTTTACAAGGCGCTTTTAGAGAATATTTATTCTTTTGCTCAAAACTCGATGCGTGACGAAGCAATTCTTCGCAGTGAAATAATTGAAACTTACATACCTACTACTGACACAAAGATACCTATAATGATACCTAAGTGTCATGAATTGTTTTGTATTAAAAGCTGGTTCATTCATGGAGCAAGCATCTAATTTAGTTCCATTCCATTCTAAGATTTTCCATTGGCTTCTAATTCAAGTGGCTTCAAATAGTATAAGGTAAGACATCAATTAGCCCACTCTCTACTTCCTACATAGATAGCTTGTACCTACCTAGGAAGAAAGCAAAAATTTTGCTATTGTAAGCAAATCAAGGAATAATAAAACGGATGACATTTCAGAAGATGGAAAGGTGATTAGATTTGTTATGAAAGGAGCTCTACTAAATTCGAACCAGTTTCCGATAAGCCTTGAACGAGACGGTCGACCTTAGTAATAAAACGTTCGCTTTGATTGGACCACTCCGTTCGAGCTATTAAATATTGAAAACACAACTAAAAGAGCAATAATGTGATGCTCTTTCGTCTTTCAAACATCGATACTAACAAGTCCAAAGAGCTCGTTAACAATGTAGTATGTATTTGCATTTCAGATATCTTTCATCAGGTACCTATGTATGTATGTCGGCCTTGCCAAAATGCAACTGAAGAAAGACTGGATGTCAGTGATAAATTGACGTGGTATTTTTAAAGTAACAGCTGTTACGCGCAAATCATGTCCACCCAGTAATTCGACTGCGTGCAAACTTGAAATAATATTTGCCTTTCTTATGAATTACTTTCCAATGACAAACATACAAGACTAGTTTCACGCGTTGTTTCTAAGCGTAAAGATATGTGTAAAGGTTATTTCTATCTTATGGGAACTGATTTATGGGATATAAAGTATTAAGAGTTTCATCTATGCAAAATTTCAGCCTGACGCGATCAGTAGTTTTCGCGTATCCAACGTCCCTCCAAACTTTTGCACTTATATATTAGTGAGATGAAGACAAGCTCTCAACAGGGGAACTTAAGAACAAGCAAAGAAAATAACTTCAATAATACACTCTTACATAGATCAAGAGTGTTGTAAAAACAATTTTACTACAAATCCCATTGGACAAGAGCCCGTAACCGCCTTTCAGAAGCACAGGTGTTAATGCTGCTGATGAAATTAGCGAGCCTACTGTAATTTGTTCGGTACGACGACATCTTGATGACGTAGTCTGTCGTTCAAATACAACTATAATACATGGTTAGATTGTCACACCTGTACTTGTAGATTGGATAAGTTACCTATGTATACTTAACCAACCTGGGTTATGTAGGTTTTTCAATTAGGCCTTAGGTATCAGACATTTTGTACAGGCAGACTAAAAAGATGTCTTAAAGAATCGATATAGAATGTGTCTTTACTCTTTGCACAAGAATCACCATAACAGGGCATACGAGAACGTAGCAATACATGTTTAAAAAAATACAAAGTCGGAAAATTCAATTGAGGAAATTTATTTCAGTTATTATCGATTGTAATGAGGGCAATTGCATTGAAGAGCCTCGCTTGCTCATTAGTGATGTTAAACATATTCGTCAAGCGTAGGTATAAGTACACACACCAAAATTTATTATATTAAGTTGGTGGTAGGTAACGAATGCTTTCTCATTGGTCCCAAGGACGTTCACACAGTTACGAGAACGAACTAACGTACCATTATTAGTAGTTAACACAACTCCGCAAAGGTAAATTCCTACAAGCGACAGAAAACAGCAGATAGGCACTATTATAGAAAATATGTTTTATAAGCGAAACATGGGCATTATATAGACATATTAGTTAGGCATTTCTTTTGAATCATTGAATCAATTCAGGTCTAAGTCACCAGTCCAGTGACCTTTTGTTAAAGAAATAATCACACTACAGCAAAGTACCAAACACAATCACAGTAGGTAACAATATTTTGTAATTTGCAGTTAGCATTGCCAGCATAACAGGAAAAAGGAGTTCATAAAGAGAACAGATGACTTCATCAACCAGCTTGCTACACAGAAAATCGGACACATTATAATCATACTTTCAAACACTAATATTAGCAGCTCACTACTAGACATCAAAGTGGAACAAATCTAAAGTATCTGTAGGGCGATTTGCGTCACTGTAACATTACAGTCGGACAGGATTCGGACAATCGTAAAATGTGAATTTTTAGCAGTTTGTTTGGGAGAACATGATGATGTATTACCTACTGAATAAACAGTTGAAGACGTTACAGTAGACATCAATGTTACAGATAAAATCTAGCAAATGCTTGAGCTGTTTTAGACTAAAGTTATTTACGAGGAAACATCTCATCTATTTTAAACCGGCAAAAACCAGCTAAATTAAGACTCTTACCAGAAAACCACGCAATCTACAAGGAAGTCACTCGCGCTCAACATCAATATTTTCATCGTCTGAAACTGTACAGCCCACACACTTGATTAATTACCTTTAGGTAACGTTTACATCCAACTCATTAACGTAATACATGACGTATTTAATCTAGCAACCTATCCACAAGATTGCAGATGAAAATAAGTGACGAATTCGCAAACTATGGCAAAATAAAAACTTGCATAAAACAATGTATTCATTCTTTCTTTATCTGTCTGGCAATGGCGAGTGAGCACGGTCAAATCATTCGGCTTTATTAGGAAGCCACGTATTAAGCGACTTGGTGGGCCCACGTGCCGCCTTCGTGCACTGAACCAAATGTGCGGTGTGAAATTCAAATATTATATATTGTACTTCAAAATGAGCAAGGTACAAAACGAAAAATATCGCTATAACCAAAATAGAATTTCGAACATCCGCTAACAAGATCTGAAATTGAAACTCCATGCCACGGGCATTATTACATAGTATAAATTATGCAAACCTGCCTACGCAACAAAGGTCGACAGAAGTTTGGAAAAATTTATCAAATATTTCCCATCGGATATAACTACCTTTGTACAGGACATATTTTCAAGCAGTTGGCAGGCCAAATCGTCTGTGAAAATCAACTACATGTTGCCAAATGCTGGAAGAAAATGCTTATACTGTCTCGCTAATATTACAAATTAATTTCTCATTAAAAAATAACTTTGGTACCTAACTATAACACCTAAATAGACCACTTAAAATTAAAGACAAACCAGGTATCATATTTGTTACATCGATATTTTAATTTCATCGTAATTTTATGGAAGATCAATACATATGATGACAATTACTGATATTAACTGACTTTATACACTTGAACTTTCAATGCTATAGGCACTCAATATAATAGATCTAGACGTGAACATTTTAATATTATGTAATACGCACAGATTATAAAAAGACGACTTAATTCGCAAATACACATACTGGCACACTAATGTTTATAATATCCCAAAATGGATTTAAAATGTTCACATTAGAATGTTGAATATTGTTCTGATGAGCAAGATGTGAAGCTTATGTGTGCTACGAGGCGTGTGGGCTTGCTTGCAAAACAAGACGCCTCTGGACCTAGACCAGGGACACAATTACTTCAGCTACTCTATATACAACGACTGCGCAGAATGCATTCACAAAGTAATTAAAAAATCTTAATTTAAATACCATTTTTCTAATAAATTTACTAGAAAACCGGTAACTTAGCCGTTACACCGTTTTTAAGGAACTAAGCAACGCAAATGTTTTCAATTTTATAAAGATGAATGGTTGAAACAATGTCCAAGTGGTGAAGTGCACGTGATTATTACAATACGAGTAACCTAAGGTTCACAATACATAATAACGACTTCTCACAGAAAAACTCGCCAATAACCATCTAACAAAAGGCGATACTCTGAGAATATCACCAGCAAGCTAGTTTTTGTTTAAAATTTCTCATTTACTCTCTCACATCTGCCTAGTTATTCACCAACTATTCAGAATAATCATAATGCTCTCTAATTTTAAACCCTACGTATTTAACCTTGATAACACTTTGCAGCTATTAGCTTGTTTAAAATGTTATTGCATTTCTGAATTTACATTTTCATTTCTGAAGCAGTGTATGAAATGGCTAGTTACTTTAGTAGACAGAAACACTTTATGGTCGTTCTAAAGTACTTCTACATAATTTAAGCTACATGGTACAAAGATTTTTTAAATTAAGTCAATGAAAGCTCACTAATCTTACACCACAAGTTGCGTCTTTTTTACATTCATAAAATAGCACCTAAGGTTCTTTGAGATGAATTTCTGTGTATCAGACAATGAATACTTCATGTAAAATTCAACATAAAGAGTAGAATAAATATAAAATTATGGCACCAATTAAACTTAAAATAGCACGAAAGACACAACATTTCACCAGTGGGACATTGTTTCATGGACATGACTAAAAGCTCAGTGTTTTATTTTCATAAAGGTGGTATTATTAATTAGTATAGTCGCGTTATAACATGCATTTCGTTTTTATTTGACTTTAAATAGGTAATGATATAGATTCAAATGACATACAATGCACAAATTCACAAATGACGCTATTTTGTTATTATAAACAATTTGATATGATTTTACACAATAATTTATTAGTGTTGATTCTGTGTGATTTGTAGAAAGATTTTAAAATGTTGAATTATATACCTTATTATGTTCTAGCTAACGTTTTATCGACGTTTTATCGACGCCTATGTCCAGCAGTGGACTGCTATAGGCTGATGATGAACGTTTTATAATTGTGGATATAAATAGTTTTTGATAATATTGATGTTAATATTTTTAGCAGCAAGTGCCACAGAACCAACACCACTATCACTTAAATTCTCAAAGTTAAAAAGGATAGTTTCTACAGGCAACTAGCCGCGAAAGGCTTTATAACTTTAGGTTCTTTATGATGAAAGTAAGGGACAACCCTACTATTACCAACCTAACCGCTACAACCACAAATGCTCACAATGTCCACAATGTAAAATGCACTACGAATTTCTAGATAATAATATTTGTACAGCTTGGATTTAAAGACCTACAACTAATAGCTATCAAACTTTAGGGCATAACATTGCCGAATTTTCATTGCTGTAGGTAATGTAATTACTTACTTTAAACTGTGTCAGTACTGAAAGTCCCGAATGACAACATTTGATCCGTTGCTTTAGCCTATTGATAACATCAGTCTCAATTACAAGATATAGCCACAAAATTGGCCTTTAATGATCCATATAAAACAATTCAAAACATATTCCTATTACAATTGAAAATATGTTATAAATATTTTGTATAAAAATTCTCTCATGATTTTATTTGTGCAGTATTTCAGAATGAAAATGCACTAACTTTAAAAGTTGATGTTAGATACACTTAGAACATTTTTCACAAGAATAGGAATTTGTTTAATAGAAAAACTGTAAATATTATTGCTTTGATAGTAGAGCTGATGCTAACAATAAGGTTGAGAGTGCGGGCACAAGGTGTGCTTGTGTTAAGATAGAAAGTTTACTAGTAAATAGTGTAAATACATAATTTTTTACTATCAAATTAAAATTACTTGGCTTACAACTAGAAAATAAGGAACTAATGCATATTACACTTAAATTAAATGAACCCTCACATCAGATCACAAACACATATGGTCAAATTGCACAAGTGAACACAACTACCTACATGAATACAAATACAATAAATTAATCTCTTAATATTTGATGTAGATTACAATCCTTACATAAAAATATCAACTGATACAACAATAATAACTATAAGTAAAACCAATAACAAAATGTCAATCATTTAAAATTATAACATTCCAAGACAAGATTTAATGTCTCCTTTCATATTTGTTCTCATATGATCTGGCTATTATAAAATTAGTAATTTTTATTATATTATATATTATATATATATATATATATATATATATATTCTTGCATTTAAAAGACATAATAAGTACCCATTGTAAACAGTAGCTTAATGATTTTTAGAAATGATTTATAATAATAATGTGTAATCCAAAAACCAGAATTGATTCTAATTTAACTTGAATATCTAATAATTATTGTAAATTAAAAAAACTACAAGGCTAGTAATTTATTAAGTCGACATCTAGAAATTTGACAACATGACTTAAATAATGATATTTGATATTTTGTAAATCTGCAAAGCAGGAAATTAAAAGCACTATACAATAATTAACATTGTAGGATAATCATACCCAACCACCTGCAACTGACACTAATTTGTCGTATGAACATAAGGTAACTATGTATGAATAGTAAACACAGGAATATCACCAGTATAGGGGACTGCTCCACTTTGACTATTTCCTATGTCAATATTAAAGGGCACTAAGCAAATGAATGCCACCAAAACACCAGAATTCTATGATCATCTTGTCTAATTTCTGAATTAGATTGGCATGTGTAACCAGTCGATGGGCGCTTAGTGTCTATGGTCACTTGCAGCCGCCGACAAAGAGACGCACGCGTCAGCTTTCCACGACGCACTGTCACGGAAGATTCACTAATACAAAACACCTACTCACGGGAGCATCCGCTCGCAGGTTTCCGCAGCCACCTCAGAACTCTGCAAACTCCTTAGCGCACTTCTCGGTTGAGGAGATACGCAGGGCCTCCTCCTCGTAGTCATCAAAGTTGCTGGTGTCTCCTGGACCGCGGCAGCGAGGTATGAAAGGTGCTTCAATCTTCTTTTGGAACACCGCAATCCAATCGGTGCTGGCAAACCACCGGTGACCCTTTATGTCGTTCACACCAGCTTTCAGATTGCCGTAACGCTTAGTAAGGTCAACCTGAAGTAAATTACGCAGTAGATCCTTCAGATCCGAGCCAAAGTGAGAGGGGAAACGTACCTTACCCGATACAATCTTTTCGTAGATCTGGATCGGTTGGTCTGCGAAGAAAGGCGGATAGCCGGCAGCCATCTCGTAGACAAGGACACCGAGAGCCCACCAGTCAACGGCCTTGTTGTAGCCTTTGGAGAGGATGATCTCGGGCGCCAGATACTCGGGGGTACCGCAGAGCGTCCAGGTGCGCCCCTTGACGCGTTTCGCGAAGCCGAAGTCTGTGACTTTGAGGTACCCTTGCGAGTCTATAAGCAGGTTCTCGGGCTTCAGGTCCCGGTAGATAAGGTCCAGGTAGTGCAGGTACTCGAAGGCCAGCACGATCTGGGCCGCGTAGAAGCGCGAGTGCGGCTCCGAGAAGCGGCCCACCTTGCGCAGGTGAGAGAACATCTCCCCACCCGGCACGTACTCGAGGACCATGTACAGATTAGAGTTGTCTTTGAAATGAAACTTGAGGCTCACCAGAAAGGGGAAGTTGATCGCCTGCAGGATTCGCTTCTCGTTCAGAGTGTGCTCGACTTGCTTTAATTTCACTACTTTTTGTTTGTCTAATATTTTCATAGCGTAGTATTCTTTCGTTGGCTTATGTTGGACGATCATAACCCGACCGAAAGATCCTGTGCCTAGGGTTTTTATTCGCTCGAAATCGTTCAGTCCGGCGGTGTTGGTAGGATTCTTCTTCCATTTCTCCTCAAAGTCCTCCTTGGCCTGGTCGAGAAACTCCTTGACGCTTTCGGCGGCGTCCACCTTCTTATTCGCGGTGGTAGCATTGTTGCCCATGACTCACACCACTAACTCTAGTCCGACACCCTGGATTTGCCGTTATTAGAGGCCGTCTTACTGCACTAATCGATGCCTGCTGTGCGACCGCGTAACAAACGGGGCAGGTCAGCACAGACCGATTTGAAACGCGTACATTCTCTATTTTTGAAGCACGTACACACGTTACAAAACACACTGGTTGCAGGAACACATTGACGAGATAATCCCCAGTACGAATTCCACAAAAATAATTTGTCACATCCACAAGAAAGAAATAAAATGGCTTCCACAACCGGACTCGATCGACAGAGCGAGAATCCGTCCGCGAGCGAGATCGAACGAGCTGAGCTGCCCGCCCAGCGAACAACTTCGCGTCGCAAACGAGACGACAGCAGCGCTAAAGGGCGGCTGGCAGGTGGCAATAGCAAGAACTTGCAAATTAAATTGTTGCCACTTTACAACCAGTCCTCTCAAAATCTACTAAATAATAGTTTTTTTGTATAATATTATTTATTTATGTATTGATCTTTTAATATGAAGTTCCATTCTAGAACTTCATTGGGACTATTATTACAGTTTTATATTAAACTAGCTGCGCCCCGTGGCTTCGCCCCCGTCCAAATCTATGTGTCAAATGATTTAAATTATAAAAAGTAAATGTTAGACTCCTGGTTCTAAGCTACCTCTCCACCAATTTTCAGCTAAATCGGTTCAGCCGTTCTCGAGTTATAAGTGTTGTAACAAACACGACTTTCTTTTATATATATAGATAGATTAAAGTAAAAGTTTGCTTCTTAAAATTGCTTGCTTCAAAATAGTAAATTAATTACATTTTTTAATATAATTTTACAATATGTACATATATGTATTAAATTTTATGCCATATAGCAATAAAACACTAATTAGCTATCTTTGTATATTCCGATTTTAATATCTTAGTATATTTATTTAGGCTTTTTTTACACAATAAACACTTCGACAAGTCACATTTTTACATTGAATATTGATTTGAGGTATTGTAGGGTAATAAGTTGATAACTAATCTACTTTTAAGATAAAAATATTGATTATACATATATATTGAGTATTTATAAGATATTGTATACCTACCTAAGTATCAGCGCCGATTTTTTCTCTCAGGCCAAACTTAAGGGATAACCCTTATTTTTTATTATGTTTCCTAATTAGGTTTTGCTCGCGGCTTGACAAGCGTTATCCTGGGATAAAAAGCAGCTTATAATATTTCCTGTCTAGATCTGTATTTTTGTCGCACCGGTTACAAACATGTAAAAATATATATACGTGCAATATAAAAATATAGAATTATTTGTTTTATGTTAACGCCTTTTATTTACAGGTATGTAGTAGGTAGGTTCCTACCTACCTGATTTCTTTGATAGCTTGCACATGTAGGCACTTAGAAAAACAAACATAACCAACATACCTATAACCTACCCATGGCCTGGGGTAAGTATGAAGATCCTATAAAAAATATAATCTTTACAGTTATGATTATGCACTCAACTGTACCATGTGCAGTTTCGAATTCGCATGTACCTGTACCTGCACAGATTTTTATAAAGATTTGCGCACAGAATGAAAGTATGTGTAGGTACTCTTCTTAGGTATCATTAGATGTATCACGGGTCTTAGATGCAATTAATATAACACTGCTTTTATCATAATAAAACTACTATGGTTACACTGTAAAACAGTTAAGAAGTTTCCTAGTTGCTTTGACAGTCGTTTTCAGTTTTTGAAGGAGGAACATTCGGTAAAACAGATTTACAACTCACGCTGGAGCATTCTACCAATTTAGTACGAATAAATCAGACTGGCAATTTATTCAGGGTTTCTTTAATTTTTTCTTCAGAATCATAGATGGAGACACTAGCTAGTTCAGCTCGGGAAGAAGCTTGTAATAATTTACATACTTACGAACTACCTTGCATGTATGTAGATGTAGGTAGGTGTATTAATATGTGGGTACGTACTACACGTAATGGTTAAGTTTGTCGGTTGTATTCATTGTAGTAATTGTGGAAGTAGGTAGATACATACCATAACCATTATAGGTATTTCGCATAATATGAACGTAACAGTACTATTTTAGTTGCCTACACGAGCTAGGATCTTTATTCTCGGTAAAACGATGCTCAGATTAACTTGACACTTATATTTTTTATGTACTACCTACCTATTATTATTTCATTAGTATCAAAATGAATAGTCTATAAATAGGTACCTGATTGGCTGATATATTTATACCATACCTACAAATTTGAACCTAAACAACTAGGTTCGGTCACTTGATGTGGTCCATGGCCTAGGGCGCGGCGGAGTGCCAGGCTGCGAGAGGCCCTCGCTCTGTACGCCGCAGGAGTTTATGGGTTCGATTCCCGCCTCGGAACAAAAGTTTGTACGATCTGCAGATATTTGTACCGGGTGTTCTGGTCGTTTTCTGTGAATATTTTTTTTAATGTAATTTACCTATTGTATTATGTAGGTACTTACATCAGTTATCTAGTACCCATAACAATAGCTCATTACATTACACAAAAAAAACGGGGTGTAATGTGTGAAGCGAGCGGGTCACCCTTTGAGTGCTCGCTGCCCTTGTAGGATAGGAGCTAGCTACCTAAATAAAAGTTATGGCAGTCACTTATCTTTAACATGAGAGTCTGACTCAAAAATAAATTTTATTGCTTGCCCACCGGAACAAACCACAGGGCAAGTAGCAAGTAGGTAGGTAGGTAAGGTACAGTGACGTAGCGTGGGGGGGAAAGGGGGGGGGGGCAGGGCCCCGGGTGGCACATGAAAGGGCGCGGCAGGAAGCGCCAAATAATTAATTAGGAAAATGTAAAAAATACTTAATAATACAAATATTCGAAATCGCGTGCGAAATGTTACATTCGTACCAAGTGAAAGGATAAGTTAGCGTGCGAAAGAGAGGCGGCGAGCAAGGTGAAGTCGAATGCAGTAGAAGTGGCGACAACCGCACGGCGGGGTGGGGATTACTCACTACGGTAAAAAAAATCGCGGCTCGCTCCGCTTGCCAATATTACTCATGTTTTGGACGTTGTATCATGTTTCGTATCAGTTCTGCAAATGCAACGGCACCTATTTTGAGTGCTCAGTCCGCTACAAGCATTTTCTATGATTTCAATCACAACACCAAATAGCGCAAAATGTAGCAAGTACCTACCCCAATGCAAAGTCACTTTGTCAAAGAACGCAAAAATATCTAAGGAGACTATACAATTTTCGCGTTTAGATCCGAAACTTTCGCGGCACGCTCCGCTCTCCGGCAATATCTTGGCATGGTAGACTCTGTACGGCTGTTTTGTTGTTTTAAAAAAGGCTGAGTTTTTCACCCCCGAAACAACTTTGAAAACTATGAATATAGATTATTATTACAAGCTTTAAATACCTACCTACCAAAAATTTTCAAAGTCACATACCTACAACTTTGACAATGTAGTAGCATGGTAACTGGGAAATGTTAAAACCTAATTACCCTTTGCAATTATAAACAACAATTCTTAAGTACCGATCTCTACGGTTAATACCTACATTTACACATACACTGTACAGCCTAGCCTAGATGATGGAGAACTTTACTTACTTGCTTTACGAATTCCTTATAGGTATTAGAAAGTAAAGTACAATTATTGCATCAAATACATGTAAATAAGGTAACTATAGCTGGTGTAGGTATGTTTATATTACAATGCATTTCTACTGTTGCCTCGGCGTGCAAAATCTGGATAGGTACAATTGTCACTTAGTATAAATGTATATCTACCTACTTGACTACTAGTATAAAACAAAGCCGCTTCCCTCCCGCTGTCTGTCTGTATGTCCCTGTATTAGGTAGGTATGCTTAGATCTTTAAAATTACGCAACAGATTTTGATGCGGTATTTTTAATAGATACCTAGAGTGATTCAAGAGGAAGGTTTTTAAACCATTTGACACATAGATTTCCACGCAAGCGAAACAGCGGGGCGCAGCTAGTAGTAAATAAATCAAATAGGAAGCAACAACAGTTGATCAGAAAACTGAATATAAAAATAATTATAAATTACATAATGTAAGATTTAATTAATTTAATAATAGGGCACGCTTTTATAATTATTATAAAAGCATGCCCGATTATCGCTTTTTTTCTGAATAATATTTTATGAAGGATAGAAATCAATACAAAATTAATTGTAAAAGGTACTGGTTAGGCATGTATAGGTAGGTAGTAGGTATACGTACCTAGTAAAATCACTGAAATAGTGCCAACTAAAGTTTTGAACTGAGGCACCGACATTGCCATCTCAATCACCATAATTTCGTAAGCCTTATAAAAGCTGACATTACAACTGGCTTTGTCATAAAGTGCAAATCTATTATACAACTTTACAATTATACTACACAATACACACGTTTTTTTTTAGTTTTGCGGAGAACGGTACCTTCCGATCTAGGAAAAACTAAAGTAGGTATTATTTTTTCCTAAATCTGAAGGTCATTGATCATTGACGGATCATTGATTGATGAAAAAAAATATAAAAAAAAAAATACAAAAATACCTACGTAGTTAGGTATATTTGGAGGCTCATTATAATTTAGCATTGAAATTTTACAGCATAATAATTGATAGGTCGAAATGTAAATAAAATTTATTTTAATTCTTCGTTTCACAAAATCTTTGTAAATTTAACTGAAACACAGCACAAGCACCATGGAAGGCCATGAGCGTGCCGTAGCTAACACTGAAAACCATTAATTAGTTAGCGTTCGTTGGGCCAGTCTGTAAGTACATAGGTATAAAGCATTACATTAATGTTAGTCTAAGTACCATACCTACCTAGCTAAACAATTCACTAACTGCCTGATAAAAAGTAAAAGCCACTTCTATCTACTAAAGCAACATGGGGAATTATCAAACAATACACAAGTAACACAAACGCAATCCGAACAACTATAGAAAAAATTAAAACTGTAGATCAAGAAGAAGAGCATGATCCCAAAGAAATCGCAAAACTTTTTAATCATTACTTTATTAAACTTAATATGAACCAAGCAGCACATACAACTATAAGTAATCCTAAATTAAATAGTATAAATAATCGCAATTGTAAAAGTATATTTCTCGCGCCAGTTGACGATTGTGAAATTATAAATATAGTTAAAAAATTAAAAAACACAAAGAGGGACATGACCAAATCCCTATTCAGGTAATAAAAAACAACATTGATGTATTAGTTAAGCCTATTGTGTTTATTATTAATCTTTCCATTGAGCATGGTTGCTTTCCCGTAAATCTAAAAAAAGCTCTTATTAAGCCACTCCATAAAAAAGGTTCTAAATCTAACATGGGAAATTATAGACCCATAGCCATTCTTCCCTGTATCTCGAAAATATATGAAAAAGCAATTTATACTAGAGTCATAACATTTTTAGATGCACATAATATACTGAACCCGAATCAATACGGTTTTCGAAAAGGGAAAAATACTACTCTTGCAATTTTTAAAACTCTAAATCTAGCATGGGAAGAAATCTATAATAAAAGACATGGCGTAGCATTGTTCTTAGATTTATCCAAAGCATTCGACTGTGTTGACCATAATTTACTTTTAAATAAGCTAGAAGAAACAGGAATAAGGGGAGTAGCTCTTTCTCTCTTCAAATCCTACCTAGACGATAGAAAGCAATCAACTGTAGTTGAAATATATAGTAAAAAAACTAAAACCATTAAGCATATTGATTCTGGTTTTGAATCTATTTCATTGGGTGTTCCTCAGGGCAGCGTGCACTTTTATTTTTAATTTATATAAATAATTTGCCTACTACAACAAACAATACTTGTGTCATGTTCGCAGACGATGCCACTATTTTTATCCCCCTAAATAAATGATAACATTCAGGATTTTGAAAATGAAATTAATAAAACCCTAAAAGATATAATAAATTACCTAAGCGTCCTAAATCTAAAACTAAATATTGAAAAAACTAAATACATAAGGTTTAAAAATTATAAAACACGTCCAATAAATCTAAACATATCAAACATGGGTAACAGCGTAGAAGAAGTCAGAGAAATAAATTTTCTTGGAATAAAAATTGACAGTCATTTTAATTGGAAATCTCATATAAATCAAGTTAATAATAAAATATCTAAGTACTGCTATGCTCTTTATATCCTTCGTAACGTTTCCTCTAAATTTGTAGCAAAAAATGCTTACTATGGACATGTTTTTCCTCAATTGTGCTATGGGGTGATATTTTGGGGAAACTCAGTTGATGTGCAGTCAACATTTATCATACAAAAAAAATGCATAAGAGCAATTTTTAATTTAGAAAAAACTGAGTCCTTGCGCAATGTTTTCAAAGAAAATGATATCCTTACTCTGACAGGTATATATATACTAGAGATCTGCATGTTTGTTAAAAATAATTCAACTTTTTTTAAAATAAAATCGAACCGACAAGAAAACTTAAGAAATAAATATAAATTAAACTTGTGTATTCCTCAAATTAATAATAGTATGTTTTACAAAAGTACCTATATATCAGCTATCAGTGTTTAACAACATTCCTTTAGAAATAAAACAACTAAATGGAAATATGTTTAAAACTAGATTAAGAAACTGGCTTGTTAGTAGTGCGCACTATAACATAAAAGAGTTTTTTGATACTAGTTAGTAAGTTAAAGTTAAGAGGTAAATAAACCTACCTGTACAGTACAATTAGTAGTAGTTAGTACTAGTAATTGTCTAAATATTGTATGTCCGAAATGGATAAATTGTTGTTACCAAATTATTATTTAAGACCTTTCCTATGGATGTTTTACACAATTTAACAATAAATATATTCTTATTCTTATTCTTATAAAAAATCGGGTATTTTCCAGTGGATGGTAACACTATTTTCCTACCTCTATAGATTTTACCAAGGTTATTTGCAATCAAACGTAGCATAAAAGGTTATCTTTTTCTATCATGTGGCTAACGTATATTTCTGTCTCCATAATTGTGCCAACTTCAGACCAATCGTCGACCGGCGCACGGGGCGGCGCGCGTTTACCATTCGTTCTCGTGTTCCTTTCCCCCTTCTTTCTTCTCTCTCTCTTCCTTCCTCATTCATTTAGACAGCGGTGTTTGTGCGGTGAACTTGTGCTACACAGTGCGGAAACACGTGCATAATAAATTAAATAATTCCCTCCGTTACCTCTAAATTCAATAATTACAATGGCAGACGCAGCCGTCGAAAACAAGTAAGTTTTTATTAGATGTCTTTTAGTGTTATGTGAAATCTTCAAAATTTTTGGCGGCTTCTGTAAACGTGATCAAAATGGCTTCTCTTGTATTATCGCGTTAATAAATTTACAATGGTTTGATTCTCTATTCCTATGTGTCGTGTACGTTACTAAGACAGTGGGTAAAGCTATATCTAGTTTATTTAGTTACTTCCAAACAAGGTTAGTTTGACTGTGTGTGATGCTCAAAAAAGCGGCACGCGGGAAAACCATTAAAAGTGAATACGAAGTGTTGTGGCATGTTTGTGGTAAGTATTGTTGATCTAGTTTCATGATCTTTTGATGAGAATTCTTGTACGAAGCATTAGCATAGTATTGTGCCGAGAAGCACGCCGCCCGGCGCGCGTCGGTCGCCGCTGCCGCCGCCGCTTGTTTTTACCAAGATGGCGCCACTCGCGTGGCTTGAACGCGACGCGCGGCCTTTGCGCGCGTTGATTTGAATTTACCAACAGCGTTGGTGCCGCCGCGCCGCGCCGCTCGATTTTTACAAACGGCGGAAAACCGCTTCTAGAAACTCGCAAATATAAGTGCGCCATGAAATCATTCGTTATTTTTATAGTCTCGCGGCCGTCGTCGCCGCGCTGCTTGACAGGTATTTTATACCTACCTACCTTGTCCACCGTAGCAACAGAGTAGCATAATAGCATTCATTGAGCGAAGTCAATTCGCGATTACGTCGTGCTGCTGTGTGGAAACTTTCCCACCACATGCAGTCTTGCGCAACAAACACAGGCATACGTTTTTGTGTCTACATATTTTCCGTTTTAGTAGTTTAAATCGAGTTGAATGCATAAAAGCTGTAGGCATGCACCTTGTACCTTTATTACCTACCTAGTCCGTTGATGTAGGTGAGTAGACGCTACTTCTCTACGCCAGTTAACTCAGGCTGGCTACCCAAGTACCCACCTGCCGGAAAGGAAAACTGTTGCATTGTTAGGTTCCGTTATGTATAAGTACCAACCGGCTCGCAGCGCTTGGCAGGCTACGACACGGGTTGAGGCATTCAGATTAGAACTTGACGTTTCATAATCGGGCTACGCAACGATCGCGTTAACCAGACCATCTACTGATAAAGAGCGTATTCGTATTGTAACAAGAACATAGGTAGCATAAAGATAGGAAGGAACTTGCGATTTTCTCACGTTTACATTTTCTCTTTTCAAAGTTCATTGACATTTTTCCCGAAAGTTCGTTGACAGTTTTCTGAACTTTGTTTTTTGGTAGGTATATGTTATACCAACCAGCCTTACTATAACTTATTAGCTTTTTTTTGTTATTTTGAAATACGAATCGTTCACGAAAAGGCAGGAAAGGAGTTGTACGAGTCTTAATTTATCATTATTTTGATTTGTTGCAGGGAAGTCGCCCCTGAGGAAGTCACCTCCACTGAAGAGGCAGTAAAGGAATCCCCAGTCAAGAAGGTCCCTGCCCCTGCCAAGGCTGAGGCTGAAAGCAATGGCAAAGAGGAGAACGGCAGTGGAGATGCCCCTGAAAAAGATGCCCCTGCAGAAAATGGTGCTGCCGAAGAAAGCAATGATGCCACTGAAAACGGAGATGCCACAGGTTTGTAAAAGTTACAGATATTATGTTTGTTTTTGTGTTTTTCATATTTTCTTGGTCAAATAAATAAAAAAATATTTCTTTCATTGAAATATTGAATGTACTGTACTACATTACCTAATTTGTGAAATAAAGCATATTTGATACCTAATTTAACAATTTCTCTACAGAAAAGAAAGATGTGGCTGTGAAGAGGAAATCTGTGCCCGCCGATAATGGTGATGCTGAAAAGACCACCCCTGAGAAGAAAGCGAAAGTAACAGAGGAAGCGGCCGTAGAGGAAGCTGCTGCCTAAACCCCTCCCTTACAACCAAGCTTGGTTTACTGCAATGCATAATGTAGTTCATTAGAGCTCAACTTGCACATATCCCCAACCCAAACAAAGCCAAACTGATAGTTTTTATATGCATGTACTTATTTACATTTGCACCAGATTTTTTTAAGCGGTTGAGCTCTTTTGCGACAGTAGTTTAGGTTAATACTTTATGTATTAAATCTTACCTGTGAAGTACCTGTAAATTGTAAATTTAATGTTACTGCCAGTCGCAACTAAGGCATGCATCGCAGTGAACTGAACAAGAACTGTCGGTTTGATGTTGTAATGTTTGCTGTTTTGCGTATTGGTGTC
Organism: Eupithecia dodoneata; assembly: GCA_947044415.1. Lineage (NCBI taxonomy): Eukaryota > Metazoa > Arthropoda > Insecta > Lepidoptera > Geometridae > Eupithecia > Eupithecia dodoneata. The sequence continues at coordinate 9,945,752 of OX345665.1, forward strand.
TACTTCGACAGACTCTACAATGGGTTATTGAATTGATAGAGTACATATTTCGGTAAAGATTCCAGTAGGTTTACTGCCAAAGGATTCACATTGTGTGAAATCAATTCACGATCCGTTCTGTGAACGACGCGTTTTATAGAACAGCTTCTAATAAACATGGATTATAGAAACTAAGGTTAATTAAAGTTAGATAATAATTCAGTTGTAAATTTAAGTTAGAAGTTAACGTCGCACATAAATAATAGGCATTATTACTTAACCATTAAACATTCCTTTGACATTTGGTTACAGACATGTGAATTTGTCACTCCCTCGCGTGTTGTTTGCTATTTGCGTTCACTCAGCAATTCATTTGACACTACCTTTATGCTGGCAAATTCCAAACAAGACTCTAGGGAGTGCTGTAATAAACGTTTACATTGTAACACTAATTTTAAGATTTGGAATTTATTAAAGTTCAAAGTTGACAAATAAGGTGATAGTTCATATTGACATTTCTAACTTTGTGTGCTATTTTTTTTTGTAATTCTATGTACGAATTTTTCTTATAACCTGTTTTTCTAATTTATTTTCTTTTTATGTGATAGATAATCCAACCTCGAATATAAGAAAGTGGAAACGAATCTTCAACATTATCTCAACACTGATTGTGTTCTTCTAATTCTAATAAGATTTGATATCTTGTATCAATTTAATTTCTACCTAACAATTAACATGATTGTTTTCTATAAAAGTACATTAAGTATTAGTAGTAGAGTGAGTGTACAGTGCAACACTTATCCCAGTTGTGGAGTTCAGTGTTTGTAAAACATTTCTGGCAATAAAATAGTCCTATCCAATCAATGGTTTTCATTTCATACTCGATAAGTATAGGTAAGTTAAGTAATATAATACCTACTCTTTATTGCATATGCATTCGAAACTAAGAGGTAGGCCCTTAAATATACCAATAGAGTGGAAGATAACTTTTTATCGCATGAATCAGCTCCGGAGCCGGGCTGCCATTAATCTCGAAAGAAAGCTTCCGGCATTAGGTCCATTGCAAAAGAATCGCTCAAAAGAACCTACTTTTACGAAGACTTAAAAACCAGTTGTAGGTAGGTAATTGTCTGAAAATTACAATGCCATGCCGGTGCGAGGTGGGCTTGTTATGCTTCACCTTCATAATATACTACACATGAAAAATTTAAAAGGGTGTGTAGTACCTAGTAGATAAACAATGGAAGTATACGGTATAGTATACGTAACGTAGGTTAAATTAAACGGCAAATGTTTGATTGGATTGGAAGTCTACGAAGATCGGCTTTTTGTCACTTCAAATATCCAAACGAATTGAGACTGTTTCCATAAGTACAGAGAGACAGACGCGTTCGAATATTCTACACGATGTCTCGCCCTTTGTGAACAGCGATGCCAAGTAGACTATTGTATTGAGGTGCTGAGATGTCTCTACGAAGCCGCCACCATGAGTGTCCAAGCAGCAGTCAAATCTAAATAATAATAAAAAAGCTTTGAACGAGTTTTGCTCCAACTCAAAATCTACCAACTTACAGATAAGCAAATCAAATGTACTAGACACATAAGTTATGAACATACTAGTGGTTTCTTGTCACTTCTTCCACTGGTGGACAAAAAATTGAAGTGAACTATAAAATATGACGTGCTAAGTGCTTATTTGTAAGCTTAAAGAAAAGTTTTTATCTTTTCATTTTCAATCAAAACCCATTCAATTGCGCAGAGTGAGACGGGGATGGATTTTCACTTCTTCCACTTGTGGACAAAACATTGAAGTGAAGAGTAAAATAACCATAGTAATTTTATATTATAACGTTTGACTTGTCTAAGTGCTTATTTTGTAAGCCTAGATAAATAAAAATATTTTGACTTTGATGTCATACCCCGAAACTGTTCACGAGCGCGATGGAAGATATCTTGAAGATGCTGGACAGGAAAGGTATAGGCCTAGCTTCAACCTGTCGCTGTATCGGTCTTGAGAAACTGTTTCCGAATACAATTAGATAGGTACCTACTTTCGGCAGATTCTGCAGTTGGGTAAAAACTTTCAAGAACGAAGGCAAAAAAAGGATCTAGCTAGGCTGGGCAGCGTTAGCGGCAACGTAGTGTAGGACGCTCTCCCTCCAACCAGGTAGCATGACAAGCTGCGACAGATTGCAGGCAAATGCTGGATGCGGCAAGCTAAGACAGGACGCTGAGCTATGGCGCTCTTAAGGGGAGACCTGCGTCCTGCAGTGGACTAACATAGTAGACTGATGATGATGATGTCTCGTCCGTAAGTAAGTAGGTACAGCTTATGTACCTTGCTACGTTCGTTATGTATGATTCAAGTTTTAGTGATGACTAGCCTGCGGTTTCGCTCACGTGCTTAGCCTCAGGCATTCTGCTAGGCTTCATTTGGGTAGGTACCTTACCTACGAAGACCCGTGAACCGACCCTAACAATGTTGTTTGTAGCTATTTACGTTTGAGAATTTTGAGAAATAGGTCTAATTTGCATACTAAACTAACAAATAGGTACCTACATCTTTATAATATACCTAAAATAGATAGACTACAAAGGTAAACAGGCGAGGACGTCCTAAGGTCAACCATCACCGTGGTTACATACGCCACAAACAGACAAAACCACCTCAACCCTCAGTTGTCCATAGACAGCCAGTCAGCCCTGTCATGACGTGATCAAGATGCCGAAGTCATTGTCTATTGTAGCATTCGTAATACTCTCTCTCATCCGGGGTATATTCTCTCAGACAACGCAAAACATTAATGTTTGTGAGTATACCCAAGTATTATGTACCTACGAGTACATTATAAACGTAACTCTTGTTATTTTATGTCTATGTTACGAATACGAACTGTTTTCTTTCACGCATGGGGGCCTACGCTTGAATCTTAGAATATTAATTAATTTCATTATCCACGTTAATTAGTCTGCCATTTGAATTCAAAATGCGAATGACTTGAGCGCCGGAATCGTGGTTAACAACAGCAATACCTACCGACATACCTTTTCGCAGTGCTTATCAACGAAGAGAACAATGCCTTAGCGGAGAAGGCATTCGACGTTGCGAAAGAGTATGTGAGACGTAACCCCAGTTTGGGACTGGCCGTGGAACCTGTCATTGTGGTCGGCAACCGCTCTGAGGCTAAAACCTTTTTAGAGAATGGTAAGGTTTACAATTAGCTGTCAAATCCTCAATGAACATTAATTTACTTAATTCAAGGTTGCAATACTAATCCTATTTTATCACGTAAATAGGTTAGGTAGGTACAGAAGTAACGGATGCTTTCTACTTCGCGTGAATGAAAGTAACGATTTCAATTTCATTCGATGCACTGGTGCATAGCAAATTATCACATGAGCAGGTTCCATTAACACACTTTATCAGTTTGCAGAAAATACAACGACATGCTATCATCAAAGAAAACGCCGCACGTGGTCTTGGACTTTACTATGACGGGGGTCGGTTCGGAGACTATTAAGTCATTTTCAGCAGCGTTAGGTTTACCGACCATCTCCGGATCTTTCGGCCAGGCTGGAGACCTCCGGCAATGGCGGAACCTGAACGGAAACCAGACCAAATTCCTGCTCCAAGTCATGCCTCCCGCGGATATTCTTCCCGAGTCCATTAGAGCTATAGTCTCAAAACAGGAGATTACTAATGCTGCTATCATTTTTGACGAGTTTTTTGGTAAGGCTTTATTTCTTGGTAATAAAACTCCAAGAACAAGATAATACCCGCAGCGGTGTTGCTGTTGCTACCTACATGTTTCTCCCGTTATCACGCACCCGCTACATGTTACATACCAACCAACAAAGTTATTGTAACAGCCGTTTGTTTCACAGTTATGGATCACAAGTACAAGTCTTTACTCCAAAATATACCCACTCGGCACGTGATAACTCCCGTAAAAAGCTTCAATAAAGATGAGATAAAGACTCAATTGCGGAGTTTGCGCGAGTTGGACATAGTCAACTTCTTCGTGGTGGGTAGCCTGAGGACGATTAAGAATGTTTTGGACGCTGCTGATGAAAACCAGTACTTTGGGAGGAAGACCGCTTGGTTCGCGCTGTCCCTGGACAAGGGAGATATCAGTTGCGGGTGCAAAGATGCCACCATCGTCTACATGAGGCCGACGCCAGACGCCAAAAGCAGAGATCGCTTAGGAAAAATAAAAACAACGTACAGCATGAACGGTGAACCCGAAATCACGTCCGCGTTCTACTTCGACCTGTCTCTCCGGACGTTTTTAGCAATCAAGTAATGACCTTTGCTAATCCGCTCTCGTTTATTCGTTTCTAGTGCAGCGCGCACCTACATGTGCTCTGCTATTTATAACTGGACTTATTCCATGAGAGTTCACGTTTATGAATTTCCAGATCCCTGCTGGACTCTGGCAAGTGGCCAAATGACATGAAATATATTACATGTGACGACTACGACGGCAAGAATACACCAAACAGAACCTTGGACCTCAAAACCGCATTTCAAGAAGTACGTACCGTTGATGTTGCAAATGTCTGGGCCTGTCGATAAATCAAGTTGCGTACGGAAATAGATTGTTCTAGATCGAGATGCGAGAAACTTTTGTGTTTTCAGGTGAAGGAAACTCCCACGTACGCCCCGTTATTTATTCCTCAAGATGATCCCATGAACGGCAGAAGTTACATGGAATTCAGCACAGATCTGTCGTCAGTAACGGTAAAAGATGGCGCTTCCATCGGCAGCAAGGCTCTGGGCACGTGGAAGGCTGGCCTGTCCAATCCGCTTTCCCTGACGGACCCCGGCAACATGAGTGAATTTTCAGCGCAGCTTGTCTACAGAATCGTCACAGTCGAGGTAGGTGAACGATCCCATTGTTTAACATTTCTGTTGTCAATTTGATAAAATTTCGTCCGCACAGCTGCAATCTGATCAAACAATAGTTATTCCTATCCCAACTTTCGCCGTCTGATTTTGAAGTAACAAAAGTATAATTACAATGTTACAGCAACAACCTTTTATCATACGAGACGACGACGCACCTAAAGGATTCAAAGGTTACTGCATAGATCTAATTGAGGAAATAAGGCAGATAGTAAAATTTGATTACGAAATAACTTTGTCCCCCGATGGGAACTTTGGCGTAATGGATGAGAACGGCAACTGGAACGGGATAATAAAGGAGTTAATTGAAAAGAGGGCGGATATAGGGTTGACTTCGCTGTCCGTTATGGCCGAGAGAGAGAACGTGGTGGATTTCACAGTGCCCTACTACGACTTGGTCGGGATTACAATAATGATGAAGCTGCCTCGAAACCCGACGTCCTTATTTAAATTTCTAACAGTACTGGAAAACGACGTGTGGCTATCTATACTGGGTGCATACTTCTTTACCAGGTGAGCCAGCGTAATCGTGACATCACTCGGCCGTTGCAGAAACTTGTTCCTTTCACCTTGGCGGTACGGTTCGCATTCCAGCGGTTATAATTTCCGAATTTAAAATCCTTCCTCTCTTTCACACTGAAGCGATTAAAGGAGGACCGAAAACTAGTGTCTTCTCTATGTTGACAAGCGGAATTGAATCAGAATTTTTATACGGGCTACTCATAGGGTTAGGTTAGGGGGTGAAAGTAAACCACCCTGACATTTTGACGTTATTCCAATAGTTTGGCGATCGATGACCCAGGCCCACCTGTTTCGATTTATTTCTTATCTGATTTGTGGAACGAGGTCGCCGACGAGCGGACAAACTCTGCTATATTTATGATTATCACCTATACACGTGTCAAGGGAAATACTTGCGGGCTTTTTTGAACTGGTGTGAGAACCGTTGACCGCTTAGCAACGTCACCGCACCGACGGACGGGGCCGGCATCGATTAGTCACAGCACAGCAATAACATCACGTTTAGTTCACAAATAACCTGCGTTGTTTCAAGCTTTTGACAACTTTATTAAGGTGAAATGAGTCCCAAAACCCACATTTTGACTTAACGGAAAATCAATTTTAAGGAAACAAAACATATATTGATATGTTTTTTCCTTAAAATTATATAAACATATATATATATTTTGATGAGGATCAAAAGTTTAGGATATTAGTTAGTATTTTATGGGAGTCGAAACACGATTGACTAAACTTGTCTCGATTGAAAAAAAAAATGGCAAAGTTTCTTCTAAATCTTCATTTTTACAGAGATATCTCTACGGAAAAACCAGTTTTATTTGCTAGTTATTTAATATTATTGTAATGGAATTTCTTGTACGTGTTCCCTAATAAATACTTTAGAAAATTATGGTCTTAGTTTTTTGAGACAACAGTAACAGTATTATTTTAGAGCAATAACAAATTTAAAAATAAAAACCAGAGAAATTCCGCGCGGGTCGGTCATTCTACCGCTCTTGCCCTTTCTCGCCTTCGACGCGTGGCGTTCGTTCGTCCTTGTCTCGAAAAAGCGAACTCATTTCGCCTTAAAGTCTATGTACAATCGATGCTTTTATGCTGATATTTCCATCCATTTATGTACCTGTATGTACCTATATTTAAAACAGCTATCGATCGAGGCCTGAAGGTTGCCTCCATCAAAGATGTGCAAGGATGCGTAGCATGAATCCACAAATAGAGTCGTTTGATTTTCATAGGTCTCTCTCAAAGCATTTGCACACACCACACCTATCATTATGCTACCTCTATAATACGTAGAATGATTAATATCTCTAATATCATAGTATTTGTCCCTAGTAATGTGCATAAATTCACCATCTTAAATACTATAATAAAATTATTAATTAATAACAGAAGAGGAATAAGCAAAACTATAACAATAAAATGGCAGTGGCATCTCTGATGAACAGTGAGACGTAAAAAGAACATCCTGAAAGTAATGATAAATATATCTGATAAATATTAGGTACTGTCCAATACGACACCTAACACTGCGTGAAATTACTTATAAGTACTCTAGATTTTGTTATTTGGTTTTATTTTCTTCGATCTAATTGTATTTTTTAATTTTATGTTTTATATGGACCTTTGTTGTCTGGAAATAAGAATTTGAATTGAATTATAATCTAGAATCATTTTCCCGCGCTTTGGACATCGAGTTTGAACAGATTGAACTTAGGTTTTCCTGAACAATGAGCTTCCTTTATCTTGCCGTATTTGGGGTTGACCAGGGTCAAATACTAGGGATATTACTCACTCACTGTCGATGTACTCAACGAAGGAAGCATCCACATGTTTTATACAGAACTACCACCGTCTCTTATAGTTATAATAATATTAGCTATTTTATTAAAAGCATAGATATTATCAAATCACCTTGTGAACCATTCGTGTTACAGAATCTTTTTTTACAGTTAGCACTGCTCAGCTCAATAGCTTATTACACTATTACTTTTGTGACATTTTAAAAAAGAGCTAAGAGCTCTTGTTTCAAAAACACACTCACAGCTGAGCTCTGAGTTTCTATTCCCAGCCAGCCTACCTTTAACATTCTAAATGTCCTGTACGATCATAAGCAAATAAAGATCTTTAGTTATTTATCAGCCGGTTGTTAGTTGTCGTTGTCTTGTAGGTACCAACGCTGATTAACACATCCACTGCCCAGCGCCGCACGGCACCGGATATGGACATGTGCGTCGGAGGCATGAAAGTGTTACAGAATAGATACTTATACGTTTCATTGTTATGTCTTGTTAAACTCAATACTTTCAGTTACTGAATTGACATTGACAATTCATCGTAGAGATACCATTTTAACGTACGATAAAAGCCCGGCTTTGCGATGTTCGTTTTTATCGTGTACTGTGTGTTAAGGATGGTTTCTGTAAGAACGGACATCATAATATGGGCACATAGATGAAGGAGGGCTGACACTTTAAAACGTTTTTTAGCTTTCTCATGTGGGTCTTCGACAAATGGAGTCCTTACAGCTACCAAAACAACCGCGAGAAGTACAGAGATGACGAGGAAAAACGCGAGTTCACACTCAAAGAGTGTCTATGGTTCTGCATGACGTCACTGACCCCTCAGGGCGGGGGGGAGGCGCCCAAGAATCTGTCAGGGAGGCTGCTTGCTGCTACCTGGTGGCTTTTCGGGTGAGTAATAACGTGCTTCTAGATTGTTCCATTTAATACAGGGAGGTATTCAGTACGTATCAACAAGCAAAAGCTCACGATTATTATATTTGAATGGCTGAAATTTTTCATACAAGTAGTTCTAGGCCTGCAATAAAACATAGGCTAGGTTATTTTTATCCCCTAAATCAGTTCCCACGGGAAAAATTAACTGGGCAGAAACTAGTTTAAAACAGGCAATCAAACAATCAAAGAAGCGTGATTTGTTTAATAATCTTCGTTAGAGATATGCAGATGTATTCAGTAACCTAGACTAGACTAAGCCACTGGCAACTGGCCTTTTCCATTGTCAATTCTTCTATGGTATTATCAAACAAATCACCAACTACGTAATGGTCGCCATCGAAACTATGAAGTTATTGTTGGTTGATCGATGACTTCATTTAATTTGATGACAGAAACTAGGTACCTACTCGTAAGTTCTTAATAACAACGCACTTCAATGTTTGTTCGTGTGGGTAGTTGTAAAATATTAGCTAACCTATGGCTCAGCCTATGGCCATAACACAATCAAAGCCTATGACGCAAAAAATCTTCGAAGGTCAAATCCAACACACTGGTACCTACTTAAAGTTAAGTGCTACCATTGTAGTTTGGGCTCAGAAACTGTGACAAACTTCCCGATCATGCAAACATTTTAACCATTTGTCTCGGCCGAGACTGGAAGTATTTTCGCAATAAGTACCTAAAAGACGCCGCCGCCGGCGGCGGCGCGGTTCAACCAATAGCGCCACAGAGGTCGAAAGCGCCGCGTCACGTCATAAAACCTTATTTAAAATGTAAAATAACAACTACCTCATTAGATAAAATCCTTCATAGTCGTATGTAATTAAAACCTCCTTCCACAGTTTCATCATCATCGCGTCATATACAGCGAACCTGGCCGCTTTCCTCACCGTGTCGCGCCTCGATACGCCAATAGAGTCGCTGGACGATCTATCCAAGCAGTACAAGATACAGTACGCGCCATTGAACGGGTCTGCCGCCATGACTTACTTCGAGAGAATGGCTCACATCGAAGTTAGGTTCTACGAGTAAGTATTTCTACTGTCTGGGATAAGGGAAGAAAACTGAAGGCTTGCAATAGGAACCAATATTCTTTCTTTCTATTTGTACTGTTTGTGTGTGTGTGTATGTCTTAGTTAAGAAGATCTTAGAAGATGGATAATACCTTCCAGCAGAAGCCACCAGAGTAGGTGTTATAAATAAATGTTATGTCTACGGTCTCCCCCGTTTAGGATTTGGATTCTAATAATAATATAATAACGCAATCCTCCTAAAGGTCACTTTATGGCCCGAGATCATGGAAATGAAAAACACATTCACACAAGACATTCGAACAAGTATATACATACATAGATGTTATCTTACATAATCTACGGTCCATATTTATTTAAACCTTAAATCTAACATACATTTTTTTTTTATTGAAATAAAACATATTCCAACGTCCGTTATGTGTACGTTACTTAGGGTTTATCGTTGTTATTATAGCAGCAGACAGAATATCTTAATTTATTTGAGGTTCTAGTTCCTTTAAAATTAATACAGCTGCCATACCAGTATACATAATTACCTTAAATTTCCAGTTTCCAAGGTCAAACAAGAGAATTAACGCAAAGCTCATTTAAATAAAAACTAGCTGAAAACCAGCGCAGTATTGGGCTATTGCTTAATACTGTAAAATGCTAAGATGACCAAGAAGAAGAAGAAGACCCATTTTAGCCTGTCTTTTATTTGTTAGATTTAAATACCCACCTTTTTAGTTTGGTTAGCTTTATTATCTTTTTTTTTCTAGTTTCCTTTTTTTGAATTTATTATTATAAATAGCATCCTCGTAGGACGTTTAAGTCTTGAGACTTTTGCTATTAAAATTGTGATGTTTGTTTAAACTCTTATCGCCTCTTATCGGTCAAGCCCCCGCGTTGATCTCGCGATGTTGGAAAAATTATCGCCATTTTGGTAGTTCTAATAAATTCAGTCATTGAACTTAGCCGCTCTAATCACTACGCTACATATTGAAATATACAGTCTATTTCAGGTTTGTTGTTATTCAAATGAAATGGATTTTATTTGCTTCTAATATGGTAAATTATGCTAGATCCAGTCACATTACACCAAACAGATTCGCAAGCAAGGTATCAAAAACCCGAAATTAGCCAAAACCAGCATTTGTCATCATGTGATTTACCTACCAGTTTTGACCAGCTTTGAACTCTATTTGCATGAACACCATATTATACAAGGTTCCGTCTAGACTAGCATAGAGAAAACTACATACAACGCGTAGTTATAGTTACCATCGATAGATAGATATAATTTATTGACAAAAAGACAACATGTTTTTTGGTTTTAAGACCCTTTTAAATCCTTAATTAGTTTTAACAAGACACTATGGTTCTCTAAAAATATCAATATACCCAGATAATTTGTAAATACGGTAATGATTTTCCAATATTTACGCGTACCATTTCGTTTGAGAACATACTCAGGACAAATCGCAGGCAACCATGCTAATAGTGGCTTTACACGTTAAGTGCGTCAGAGCACTAACTAGGTCTAAAGTCTCGGTCAGTTTGTATAGTGCAGAAAGGGATGCCTTCTATCTCAACGCAGAAAGACAGCCTGTTAGCGCTCTAACCGAGAGGTAAAAGCTGAGATAAACTTTTTTGCGTTTCACATACAATCTAAAATATAATTTTCCAGGCCCTGATAGATCAATATAGACAGGCATTAAGCAGCAGTTTATTATTTCCAGAATATGGAAGGAAATGAGCCTAAACGACAGTCTAAGCGATGTGGAAAGGGCCAAGCTCGCTGTATGGGACTATCCCGTCAGTGACAAGTACAGCAAGATGTGGCAGGCTATGAGAGAAGCTGGCCTCCCCAACTCCATAGAGGAGGCCGTGCAGAGAGTCCGGGATTCAAGGACTTCTAGTGAAGGTAAGCTTAGCTAGGTAGGTTACATAGCGGAATGGAAAACAAATACCTGTTGACTGATGATAAGTAAATAAATAATACTGGAAATTCCGCACAGCATTGTCCTAGCCCTTAGCTATACAGGGCTCGTGTTATGGGTAATAAGATGACTAATATTCATAATACAATTTATTACATACATAGATATTCTTTATTATACATATAAAACGACCAGAACACCGGAAAGAAACAAATATCTGGAATATAACCTGCAACCTCCTGTGTCGCATGCAATAATAATATAATACTTTATAGCTATCGCTTTATAGCAATATTATTTTTTATAAAATATAGAAAAACACCCGGAACAACTATCTGCAGATCGTACATAAATATATTTGTCTCGATACTGGAATCGAACCTAAAACAACCTGCATTGCAGGCGGACTTTAGCCCGCTGCGCCACAGGGGCCACCGCCGCCTAAATCAGCCGACACACTTTGTAAATCATGTCGCCCTGGTATCAAATATTGCTACCAATAATCTGCACTAGTAAGTGGTAGAACCATATTATGGTCTGTGGTAGAACGCAAGGTGTGCATTGAAACTTAAGAAACTATACCTATCATAAATAAAGTACGCCTTTTTGTATCGAAATTAAGACATCAAAGCATGCTGATGTGATTCCTAGCGCTAACCTAGAAGCGATTGTTTTATACTATTATTATGTCTCTCATTTACCATGATCTCGGGCCATAAAGTGACCCGGTCCTTTGGAAGGCTGGCGTGGGGCCGAAGCCAACAACACAGAGGCCCTTTGAGAAGTTAATCTAAAGGCAATGGCTACACATAGCGGGTATCATCCTCGGGTGCACAATATGATACACCCAAAGATGGTATCCGCCAGGTGCAGAGACTATTGCAAAGAAAAATGAAAGAAATAAAACCAGGCTATTGTGATGGATGGATGGACTGGGTAATCTGGCTATAGGGGAGATTGCGGACGTCTGCCATAAACAAGTCAATCACTATTATTATTATTATTGTTTTATCAGGATGCAGGCACATGGCTAGTTTCCGTTGGGACTGGGCTATGAAAATATCATCATCATGCCTTTATAATTTCAGGATTCGCGTGGCTCGGCGACGCGACCGACGTGAGGTATCACGAGCTGATCTCCTGCGACCTGCAGATGGTGGGGGACGAGTTCTCCCGCAAGCCGTACGCGATCGCAGTGCAACAGGGGTCGCCGCTCAAAGACCAGTTCAATAACGCGTGAGTTACCTACTTACTAATAAAGCTCAATCACTCTTAATTATCCCAGCTTTTCATTCACAATACAATACAAAAATGCCACCCCACTCCATGGCTTCTGCTCGGGTTCAGACTATGAAGTGAGGGTTTCCTAGAAGGTCAGAGCCTATTTATATCATACATTAACAAAAAAGCATCAAAAGTCATTCGGATTTCGAAATTTTTGAATTCAAAAGTGAGGGACAGTTGTTATGGGCAGACTAGGTATAGTAAGTTAATTGTAGTCGTGTTATTCCTCAATAAATAAATATATTACTGATTACTTCATATAATACATTACATAGATACTTTTTATTATACTTAGAAAAAAAATCCCAGAACGGATGTTCGGATTTTTATCGATATTTTTTTGTCTAATATCCGCACATTTCATTTGATGAAGTTTCGAACAAACACACTGTATAGTGCAGTGCTTAGACTGCATAAACCTAGAAGTAGTAAAATGCAATTTAAATATTTACAAACTAGCGTATAGCGGTCAGAACAAAATGTCTACCAATTCGTTCTAGGCAGGCGGCGCGGCGGCCGTAATATTTTATGCAAATACACCTAAAGGTGACCGAGTTGACATTACGAACGAAATTGTTTCTTGTTTGCTCCTTAATCTATGTATATACTACTTAATGCGTTTTATTCGAAGCAAACTAGAGGACGCGACATAATCAAAGCAAGTTTGCTTCGAATAAAGGTGCGACTTATTTCTCCGGTAAATGTAAGTATCAATGTATATATGTATGCTTTATTTCCAAAAATTAACAGGATTCTTAGACACGTCACAAAATTCAAACTACTAAAGTAAAACTAGGAAATAGAGTGCTCTTTGAACAATGTTTAGTAATACAATCTAGTTTCAATTATTGTGTCCTATTTGTATAATACTATGTTTTGTGTGCCAAATAAATAAATATGTTAAGTTTGACTTTTGATCATTTGTTCAATATATTTAAGATAAAGTAGTAAATAAACTTAAGTAATCAAAATTTACACGGAGTTCCACAATATAATTGTTCCCAATTTTTACTGAACGAAAGATCTCATATCGACTATGTAAGTTGTGAATAAAAATATACAGCAACAAAGTGAATTTTAGGTTAAAGTATGAGCGGTTTCTTTACAAACATTTCACATCTAGTTTGGCTAAATATAGCTTCTATTAGTCTAGGTATTTTTAAGACCAACTAGAACTATGTATAATATTATGTCGTAGAGTAAGAAAAGCATTAAATAAGTTTTCCAGGCAGAGTGATAGTAGAAACCACGTAGAAACAAACGAGTTGAAGCCAAATCATTTCGACAAATAAGTCTCAAAGTCTCAATTGCTTATTCGTATACATGCGCTTTGTGTGTCAAAGTAGGTACTTAAGTTCCTTGCTTATATGCATAAGCCTATGCTAATATCAACTAACACAATATAGTTAGTTTTGTTATTCCGTGGATTCACCTGACCCTATTTATTTCCACAAAGTCTATATCGTCGTAGTCGTCAGCCCAACTTCTTGCGACATAAAGTCTCCTACAAAAGTCGCGTCCAATGCAAATAATACCGTCCCATGTTTGCAAACTTAGTTGTGGAGTTTTCAAATTACTCCAACGAGCCAGTTTAATATAATATTCTCTTAGCCGACATGATTATCACAAAATTGGAAAACAATGGGACTCGTCAGTATATCGAGTTACTGAGCTATCAACTTATTCTATGGTTAATGGATCGATCGATACTGTTGCTTTGATGATAGATGACCTAAGCACATTATTATTTAACTCGTTTCTGCCCGCGGCTTCGCACGTTTTATTTCTATGGAAACGTTTCAAGGTTTTTCCTATGACATGGGGTGGGAACAGTTTTATGGGATAAAATGTATTCTAGTTTTATTACAGGCCCGGAAATACATGGAATGCAAATTTCAGCCCGATCTGTACAGTAGTTTTCGTGTGAAGAAGTAACAAACATCCATACTTTCCATTTTATAATATTAGTGTGATTTGTTAACTAATTGCTTTGAGCTCGAAGATAGAATAGGATTAGGTTAATCAGATTTTCATCTAGGCTGGATCTAGGTAGCTTATACGAGTACTCTCAATGAGAGGCACCATGTCGTGTCGTGTCTCTTGAATTGTGGCCGACACAAGACGAAGATATTCCACCTTTCTAGAGGGCGTCGTAAACTTCGCTTGCTGTGTCGCGGTCTCCACTCAAGAACACTGTCTTTATGAGAGATTACATATTTCTAATATGCACTTTCCCATTCCAGAATACTCCAGCTCCTAAACAAGCGTAAACTAGAGAAACTCAAAGAAACCTGGTGGAACAACAACCCAAACGCGGTGAAATGCGAGAAGCAAGACGACCAGTCGGACGGTATCTCCATACAGAACATCGGAGGCGTGTTCATAGTGATCTTCATGGGCATAGGACTCGCGTGTGTTACGCTAGGGGTCGAGTACTGGTGGTACAAGTGGCGGAAGCGACCCATTGTTGGGACTGTTACTCAGGTTCGTTTACTAAACCTACTCTTCTATAAAATTAAAGATGCCAGACCATGTAAAACGTGACAGACCCCCTACAATGTGGATAGCGCTGGACCGGTCATTGTGACGAACTTTGAGAGACACATTTCTGCAGGCCTATGCATCCTACCCTGTTTCTCGCACCTTACATTATCCAAGCTGCGTTTAGATAATGTAAGAAGCGAGAATCAAGACGACCAGTCTTGAGTCGAACGGTATCTCCATACAGAACTTCGGAGGCGTGTTCATAGTGATCTTCATGGGCATAGGAAAAAGCCCGCAAATATGGCAGTTATAGTATATAATAGGTCTTATTGATCTATCTATTGTGTTATTCCATTTAAACCGGATTCCCATACCAACTGTCCCTGGGCTTCTAGGAAATTTAACCAATAATTAAAACCAAGAGATATGCTTGCATCGATCACTAGATGGCGTAAAATCAAATGAATTAATATTGAAAAGAGATACTTTCCAATATTAATTAATATCCATCGGAATGAATATTAATAGGAGCATTATTCTTTAAAATATTTTCAGTAGGTATTTCTTGTTTCTTGGAATAATGCTGGGTGAAATCTCCCTAGATAGAAAGATTGGTGTTACTTATAGTACAAAATACATATATACGCACCTTTTCACATCGGCTCCAAGAAATCTTCATAAATAAAACATCAATATGTTTACTAGAATACGCAAACTTATCTTAAGCACTTTCACTGGCACTTTATAAAGAAATATCTCTACTATTGTTGAAAAACTGGGTAATATACTAAACACCATGTTATAAGTATTACAATTCTCACAGCACTGATAACATCTAAGTTTTATTTACATTTACCGTGTAAATACCGACTAATTCATTAAAAGCGGAACAGAAAGCATAAAATTCCTCGTTATATTATTGACCTAATTCTATTGACATTTCGCAACGCTATTTTGAATGACGTTATTTTCTTCTTTTTTCAGGTCGAACCAGCAAAACTGAACAGAAACGAAACTGTGAAAGAAGGTTTTAACTTTAGGTCTAGGAATTTAGGTCTTAGCAACCTGAAGTCGAAGTTTTAGACGGCTTTTCAGGTACTACGCTAACTTGAAAATACGAGAAAATTCATAGCCACGAATGGCGTTGTCTTCTTTCTACACCTGTTTTGGTGGACAATGAAATCTGTTATAGTTGGTGTGATTTATTTAATTCTGTTTGAGGTTTGTTCGTGTGTATTCTTAGTAGATTATATATGTAGATATGTTCCAATATTCTCAGATATACACCTTGCACCTAAACGTTGTTTTATTAAGAAAGTACCTTCAATGGATTAACCACACTTGTAGTTATAATGATATAGTTCAGGGCGCTATGGCGGTTACTACGGGGAGGCTGATGCAAATGTCTGACGACCGATGTGGCGCGGTGGGCGAAGGTCCGCCTGCGACGCAGGAGGTTACGGGTTCGATTCCCGCCTCGGAACAATTGTGTGTACGATTTGCAGATATTTGTTCCGGGTGTTCTGGTTGTTTTCTATGTATAATAAAAAATATCTATCTATATAATATATTGTATTATGTATATCAGTTATCTAGTACCCATAACACAAGCTCTGCTTACCATCGGGCTAGATAATACTGAGTGAATTGTCCAGCATTATTTATTTATTTATTATTATTTAATAAGAGACTAAAATAAAATAATTACTTAACATCTTTATTAGCTAAGTTTATTTACAATAACTTAGGTGTACATACGATCCTTAATACAATAACATCCTTTAAATGTACAATAAATTATCCGATGTCAAGTGATGAGTATTATGAAATTATTTCAACCAAATTATTTTACCACTCTATTTATAAACAACGCATACTATACCTTAGCCAAACTCGATGTAGAATATTTGTAAACAAACCACGACACAACATAACTAATACTCGCTTGGCGTCTTGTTGTATGTCTTGTTTTAAGATAAATTTGTAAACAAACAATATTTAGTGAAGGAAGGATTTCAAATCGACAGGTACTAAATAATAAATTATATTTTAACGTTTAAAAAGACGCGGCAACAGAGTGAGTTTAAGGTTAAGTAGGGGTTTACCAACATTCTACATCAAGTTTGGCTAGTGCTTAGTAGCTATGCTAATAGTGCATATTTTTAAGTATATATTCATTAGATTTGTTCTCTCCGTCGTCAAAGTTTCTTTTAGCATTGTTTACAAATAATTCCCTATGTAAACCTGTTCGTCCGTATGCACCAGCGAAAATCTGTGGCTAATAAAGAGTTTCGCATATCCTCGCTCTTTCTACATTTGTATAGCTGCGTCCTTATCGGTATTGTTTCGGACCTGCGATATTGATACATCGATGCAGGCATTAAGTCGTGGAAATTTATCAACGATAAATTTACATTTATATATTGCAGCCTTATTCTGGCGATTTGCGCAGAGATGCGATTGCGCAGCAATCACGTCGCGACGACATACGCGACGCCGCGATTAACGCCTTCGACGTCATTATCCAAAATCATCATCGCGGCGTTCTCGTAGCGCAATAACATCGCTTAAAATCGCTGGCAAATCGCCAGTGTGATTAAGAAAGGCTGTTATACAAACATTTGCTTTTCGTTGCTGCATACGAACGCGTCGGTGTACTAAGGGCGTGGAAGTTCCATTGTGATCGCAAGGCAAGATTCATCTCTATCCTAATTATTTACAATAGCCTTTAATAAATAATAACGCTATCTGTTTTGGTAGTTACAGCTCGATCGCTTTGCCGTGCTTGTTGATATTCTTCATATTCTTGTTACACAGCTCGAGTTCTAGCCTCAAACCGTCGAGTTCCGCTTCAAGCGTGCGAGACCGCTTGAAAGCGTGGACGTAATTCAGCTGTAGTTGCTTCTGGTATCTCAGAACTTTGTCTTTTTCCTCCGACCAGTTTCTTCTTTCGTTGTTGAACTGAGTTTCTTTTGTTTCGAGCTCGCATTTGAGGCGTTCGACCATTGCGTTTGCTGGGCAAGAGTCGCCACAGTTGTCTGGTAGTTCTCCGTTTAGTCTTTGTACTTCTGCGTCTTCTAAGGCACTGTCGCTGGAGTTCCAGTGGTATTCATTCGTTTTGCAGACGTCGTATATTCCCCGCATCGTCCTCCCGCATTCGATTCCTTCATACCCGCTTAGGGAAACGTCCGAGAGCTCCTGTCTTAGTTCTTTTATCTCTGTCTTTAGTCTTTCTATCTCTATTTTACTGGTTTCTTTGTTTTTGTTCAGTTCTTTGACGGTTTCTTTTAGATCGTTGGTTACTCGGTCGACTTCGTTCTGCAGTCTGGTGTTGGTTTTGTCTTTTTCGGTGGATTCTGTGCGGAGTCTCATGATTTCCTTTTCTTTCTTGTCGAGGACCTCGCGGAGTTGGCGGCAGTCCGCTTTGAGGGTGAGGTACTCGTGGCCTTTTGCTGTCTGTTCGTTCTGAAAGGAGATATAACATATTATTAGTCTTTAGACGCAAAACTGATTGATTTGACGACCGATGTGGCGCGGCGGGTGATAATCCGCCTGGGACGCAAGAGGTTAGGTTAAAGTTTCGATTCCTATGTTTGTAAGATCTGTATATCCCGATGTTCTGGGTTCTTTCTGTATAATTAAAATATATCTATCGAAGTAAGCAATGCACCTATATATGTATATCAGTCATCTAGTTCCCACAGCAAGCTAAGCAGAGTTTGTCTGCTTAGCTTGGGGCTAGAAAATGCTGTGTGAATTGTCCAGCATATTTATTTATTTTGTTCCTAATATAACGCGACCTATATCCTGTCTTCACCGCCCTACTTCATAGTCCAGGTCTCGCGTCCATCCTTATATCTACAGCATCATTAGTAGACTAGACACTAACCTGAGCATCTTTCAACTGTGTCTTAAGCAGCGCTATCTCGCCCGCCCTCTGACAGAGGTTCCACTCTGTATCTTCCAGCCGCTGCCTCAGCAGAGCCCTATCCCTCCTGAGCCGCCCAAGCTCAGAGTCCAGGTCCCGCGTCCGTCCGTACGTCTGCAGCATCATCCGTGGCGCTCGGAGGCGAGCGTCGTGGCTCCGGAGACGTTCGGAGGTGCTGGAAAAAAAAACACCAGCTGTAGAGTATATTTTGGTAGTTGGCGTCTATAGATTGCACTTTGAGCAGCAACAGTGGGAGAAGAAAATGTTCATGATATGTATTAGCCTGGAAATTTAAGTGGACGGTCCAAGAGATCGCCTTTATCGGAGCATCATTGCTCGTGGCTCTTTCAAGATACGCGTGCTAGGAGTGGTCCCTAGAGCGACGTTCTACTCTGCGCCCGTTAACCGTGGCATAGAGTTGTGTCGGTTTTAAGACTTTAAAATTAAGGTAAAGGTTCTCAAATCGGTATTTTTTATAAACCCAGCACAGTGTAAAATGGAATTTCAAAAAATCTACACAAATATGTACATAATATCATTTCGTCCATGATAATATGAAAAAAAACATGCAGGTCTACCTAAAACCTGAGTAAAAAAGTGAAACTAACGCTTCTAGGGAATATTATGAATGCTTACCCGTAGTCATGGTGGTCCCTCTCGAGCTCTGAGACGCCGGAGTCTGCGGGCGAGGGCGCCGGCACCGGCTCCTTGTCGACCCCGTGGAGCACTGACATCGACTTGGTCCTGGAATAGAGAGGAACTATGAGCTACACTGATCTTGGCATGGTATAAGGACGATTTTAGTCAGCAATTTAATAGCTTCGTCTCAAAATAGTATCATTAATAGTGTACGAAAGAACGGTATTCAAGAGCATTCCCCCACTATACATTTAGTCATAATTCAGTGGAACTGACAATGTCTTATGCAAATTATTTATTTACAAATTACATTGCAGATATCTCCAAATCGTTATGCCTAGTATCTACATTGAAAAATTACATCAATAAAATAACTATGTAGGTACCTAATTACTCTATACTGCCTATACATAATAAGGTTAAAACTTCAAAACTCAAAACATAATACAAAATTATATATACACAACATTTTTACAATCTAATAATAATATTATGCATATGCATAGTATGTACCTAGGTAGGTAGCTTAGCTACGTATGTATGTATGTAGTAGTGGTTCTTACGTGGATTTCAAGGTATGAAAACAAGACGAGATCAAGTATGTTAACGTAAGTAGGTTAGTAGTTATTTGAGTCCTAAGTATTACGGTATTACAGATGTGCCAAGCCCCATCGGCTACTGATTACCCAATTTGCATCACCTTAGATGCAAATTGCATCATCTCGATGCAATTATTGACGTTGTCGACTCATTGCGTATTTCGAATGCAAATGTGAGCTGGATCAGACTGTACCAGTCGATATCAATAGCAGCTACACGACCTTAGTGGCGTAGCGGGCTAAGGTTCAGCTACGACGCAGGAAGTGGCGGGTCCTACCTAGCCCCCTACGAATGTTTGCACGATCTGCATATATGCATTTTATCGTGGTCTGTGTATTTCTATGTACGTAGGGTATCATAAAAACCAAGGTGTAAGAATCTATCCTTCCATTCAACTCAGCCCGTAGACGTCGTCGTATTAAGAGGCGACTACTTAACCTACCCGAGAAAGCGCAGCAGCAAGTCAGCAAGTTTTCTCTGCAGCCCTAGTCACCGGCTGATTGAGCCTGCTTAGCGGTCGGCGATCTACCTTTTTATAATGCTTTTATTAGCTTCACCTGTATGAATGTTTGTTTGTAACCGACTCCTTTGGACTCGATTTTGACCCACTTTGAACGGTCAGATTTCTGAAAATATTTCTTCAATGTCGCTACTCCTATCAGTATCTATTTATGTGAGGCAAGTGTGCGTTGTTGGCAAGAGAAAGCAAATCCATGTATCCATGCACCCCACGCTTTTTACATTAAAATAATTTATTTTATTTATCACTCTTATAATAATAAATTATTTAAAAAAATATTTTCTACTTTTTAGTTCAGTTCATTTATAAAAGCGTGTTTTTTAGTTTTTTTAACTATTATTTATTTATATATTATTTAATTTACTGTAGAATAGTTTTATAATATAATATATTATAGATGAAGTGGAATAATAATAATGCCGGACAATTCGCACAGCATTATCTAGCCCCATGGTAAGCAGAGCTTGTGTTATGGGTACTAGATAACTGATATACATACATAATACAATACATTAGGTACAAAGATATACAGACACCGCGCTAGATTGTCATAAACTTGGATTACTTTGCCACTGAAAAATGGATCCACTATAAATCTATGTGCAACTTTGGACCCTCTGCAAATCCGACTAAGACCTGCACACTTGGTACCGCAAAAAAACTAGAACAGGGAGGGTTCCCATACCCAGATAGCAAGCACCGCATCCAATACCTCGCAGTTTATGCCGATATGAACCGGTACCTAAACAGCGAGGTAAGATAGGTACGCCTCGCTAGTCCGTCTTGCTCCACGAAGCGTGCCGCTATGATGTAGGCACGAGTACCTAACCCACCTATGGCTGGTGTAATCCGTCTGCAGAAACCGTGACGGTACGAGGTGTTTGTCTTTGTGTATAGGTACTTTTATGTTCTAAGTCGCTTGTAACTGGCTATATCCTGATTCGTGAATAGAGCCCCGAGAATTAAGGTTCTTGGGTGGCTTGAGTGTCAATGTGGCCCTTGATTATTTTTTCCTTGGGAGTGGCTTTGGTTGGTAACACTGGGCCATGATAGACCTATTGTGATCGCCACTTGTTCGTGTTCAGCCCCGGAGGCGCCGTGTTCACAATTCGCCTAACCCTTGCAACTGCTAGGAACTTTAGGATTTTCTTCGGGGTGATGTCTCGTAGCTCGTCTGGGCTATTCAGGTGCTTGTCCAGGTGGATGCTACGTTTTTGCATCAGTTCTCCGCACTCTCCTAGCAGATGGAGGGGCGTTTCTTCTCATCCCAGCAGTAGGATTTACCGGGCTGATGAGATTAGTCACCCTCATTAGTCATAATATTTCTATCAACCCTGGGGAGACGGCAGGTAAGACGAGCTAAAGTTATTAGGCCTTGAAAAAAAAACAAAATCTGCTCCAAATGTGCATAAGCGAATGTATGATATTATGAATAATTCGCTTTTATTAGGAAATCTCAAACTGGGGCGTTAGATGCGGTCAGTAAGCATTTGTTTTTTGTCGGCCACATGTGGCCGTCATAGGAATTTAAGATTTGAAACATGGTGGCCAGATTGACAGTAGCATCCAAAAAAGCATTGGGAATAAAAGGCCGTTCCTAAAGTTTTGTTCAAAACGGGAATATTTTATAACATAGAGGAATCCTTCTTATTATATCCAAGAAAGTTAAGATCACGCGGCATGTTCTTAATTACTATGACCTAATTTATTGTTTGCATACAGCATCTCAGGATACTGCGTTACACAAAGTTTATTCCAGCAATGTTGAACCAAGTTGCTTCACAGTTGAGATAACCCTTATCTGTGATTTGAGGATGAAACATTTAAAACCAAAGATTTTAACCAAAGAAATTAGAACATTTTTTACAATTGAGCTGACTGCAGACTGGTGGAAACAATCTATAGGTATCTCAACAGATCCATATCAAAACCAGTCGGAAGCGGCCCCAAGACGCTGGCTGTATTGTCCCGCTGTTTGGCAATGGCAATGCTGATGCGTTGCGGCAGATAGTCACCAGCTATCAGGTCACGTGTCGCTTCGACCAGACAATCAAATATTATTTAAAAACCCGGAAAGCCTCAAGAATCATTAAAAACAGTTCACCCAGTCGAAAGTTCTGAGATAACAAACATAAAAAAATATATACAGTCGAATTGAGATCACGAGTTAAAAACGCTCTCTATATTTTGTAAGCTTTTGGTTAAATAATTATTTTTTGTATTTTGTATGCATCCGATCGAGATCTGTTGAAGGCTGCGTGGGAGTCAAGGTACCTGACTAGAAACTCAATTAGAGCCCTATAACCAGCAGCCTTCATAACACGGTATATCGTACAGATGAGCGGAAACACGCTTCGACGCATGCGCGATTCCATCTCATTTGCATACAGTACCGTAGAATGATGATGCTGCTTTGTGATTTCTATACAATTTACAAGTTTCTCTTGTTTTTCAGATTTCATTCAACTTATACCGCCAAATTGTTACATATTTTGTATTTTGTTCTATCTTGTTTTTTTTAAGTGTGCAATAAAGCAATTATCTTTTTATACCACCCAATATATGATTTTACTGTACCTACTTAAATTTTTTTTTTTTTGATTCGATTTATTTTAGCTGTTGTTTGTGCACTTAATGCAAATGTTGTGCCAGTCTGTTATTAACGCACATTCTATAGCAGATATAATATTTACACCTTTATTCTATAAAAAATATTATCTGTTTTGTTGGTGTTGCCTTAATAAAATAAAAAAAATCCACCCAGTGTGAGCGGATAAGCTCTGACATACATAATAAATATTATTCAATACTAGTTTCTGCCCGCGGCTACGTACTCGTCGTTTCTATGGAAACATTTAAAAAACTTGAAATAATTTAGACTAACCTACACACAAATCAAATTAAATGTCATTATTCTGAACTAGTTTCAGTCGTAATTGCTATTGCAATATTCATTGACACGCAAAACGTAATTGTAGAGGAAGGATATACGAATAGAGTCCGGAAACCTCATTTACTAAAACTCGCGTGTAGGTAACTATTAACAAATGTTGGAGTGTCAGTGAGCTCGTAAGGAAATCCTAATATCTTAATCCTAGTGAGAGATTGAGATTTCCTCTTCTTCTTCGATCTTACTAATATTAAAAAGGTGAAAGGGCTTTGTTCGCGAAGAACCGACAACCGCTGGGGCAAACGTGTTCTTCGTGTTCGGTAAACGTGGTGTAGGACGCCTTCCAACAAGGTGGGATGACGACCTGCGAAAGACTGCAGGCAGATGTCTGAAGGCTGGATGCAGGAAGCTGAAGAAAAGGCTCTTTAGGGTGGAGGCTTATGTCCAACAGTGAACTATTTTATAGGTTAATGATGATGCTGATTATTATTTATTGTAATTTTGTCTCTGTGTATGTGATGTAGGTATATTTATCTTTTTATGGACTGTTTATGTTTACTGTGCTATGTCTGAAATAAATGTGTTGAGGCCTATGCTCAGCTAGGACTAACATAGGCTGATGATAATCATGCTATGCTCGCTCAGCTAATGCTCATGTTAATCAAAATTAAATATGACATCATGGCTTTGAATATGTTTTATGGATTTATGGAGGATGGCCCTATCAGCTTTCAACCGACGAAAAGAAAAACATAGGAGGAGGAGGTTATATTTCTGACGGAATGTTGTTTTTTTGTTTGTTCATCGCTTTCGCCGTCAATTATGGTCCGATATGTAAATTAATTTCGCTATAGTATGGCGAATGATCCCAGTTAGCCCGCTTACATTCATAATGTATTCCCGAGGGATTAACATTTATCAAAAAGCTTAACAATACTGTGTAAATATAATGAAATTCGATTCAGCTTATAGTTTATTTTTCAAAACAAACGTATATTGTGCAAAGGCTAAAGGAAATCATTGTTGTAGAGTATTTAAAATACCTAGGTACCTATCGCAATTGATAGCGAAATCAGCGGATATGATGACCTCAGAAAGTATTGTTATCTCTGTACAATAGACTGTTTGCAAATACTATGAATAATGCGATAAAACTGCATACCTTTTTGTGCTGTATTTCTTATCTAAGAAATTGTTTAGCTAGTTATAGGTACTAATTAGGTACTGTTGTTTGAAATATTTCTTTTATGGCTAAAAAGCTACTTAAATTAACTTCGTTACAAATTATCCTAAACACGAAATATATAATATTATAAACACGAAAGTTTGTGAGGATGTATGTAAGTATGTGCTCTTTGACGCAAAAACTACTGAATGGATTTTGATGAAATTTCACAATAATATAGCTTACATAATCAGAATAACACATAGGCTACAATTCATAACGATATATTGTATATTATCCAAAATATCTGTTACCACGCGGGTGAAACCGCAGGGCGCAGCTAGTTATATATATATATTTAAGGCCCTATTATCGCATCGTTTTTGTCACGTACAAAACAATAAATAATGAGAGATAATTCCTACATACAACAATATAATGTAGCTCCCTACTTGCTTGAAGTTAGAAAGTACCTACAATACAAATATATAAAAATTATATATTTGTATTGTAGGTACAAAATCGACTATGTAAGTAAGTAAGTAAGTAAATCATTTATTTGACACATAAAACACACACATACAATTAATCAGCTTAATCATAAAAGTACAAAATTAAAACAAAGCATAATTATCAAAAGTAATTACTAAGAAATGCGTGTGTGTAGCCGTGCCAAAAAGGTAGCTAGGTAGGTAGGATAGCTCAGTGGTATTATTGCTCTATGAGCAAACACTGATTTTTAGCTATCACCTTCAAGGTGACTATGCTCAAAGAAGGTTGTCAAAATAATCACCAGATAACAAATTATTAAAACGTATAAATCTTCAATTATAAGCTGTAATTTAAGTTATTATAATAATAGTTGGAATTGCAACCTTTTTTATTATATTATTGACTGTGTCATTTTGACTTGTTTGTGTGTAATATGAAATAATTACATATTATGAAATAAATGAAATACAATACAATTAAACCGTTATTATCTGTGTTAGATGCCACGTACCTATCTACCTAAGCGAAGATAGATAGATAGATAATTATTTATTGCACTTAGTATAAAAGAACAATGTTAAATAAAAACTTTAAAAACTAGATACAATTGGCGGTCTTATCGCTCAAGAGCGATCTCTACCAGACAACCATGGATGGATAGGATCACAGAACAGAGAATACGTGTATATGAACAGAGAATATATGTATTCTCTGTTCTGTGGATAGGATCGTGGACAGTACCAGGGCCGCAGCCAGAAGCTAGTAAAGACAAATCTCTAGCGATTCCCAACACAAAATTTACAAGACCCTAGAACACTGCTATAAACGAGCAATATCAGAATCAGAAGGCCTATTACCATTTTATTGGGAAGCTAACAAAGGTTATTAGTAACCAACGCAACGGTACAGAATACCGATTCTGTGAGTCACTGGATGGGATGACCAGAGGCTGACGGGGCGAAGGAATTTTATACGGGAGGCGTTCCGATCGTCTTTAATTGTCTTGTAGCGGAAGATGTTTTTTGGTGTATCTACATTCTATTCAAAAAACCATGTCAAATACAAATGCTAACTAAACAATTCAGCCGGGTCCGTTGTGTAGTTTACTCGTGCAAAAGTAACAAAAATCTAAACGTCAAAGCTTTCGGATTTTATCCCAAAGTTTTTATCTCATAAATCAGTTACCATGGGATAGAAATAATTTTTTAATGTTGAATACTCAATGGTTTATAAATAAATAAATAATGCTGGACAATTCACACAGCATTATTATTTTTTTGCTTACATGTGCACATACAGATAGGTCTTAAAATAATATCATATAAGTCATATCGCTGTCAGCGATAAGGCCGCCTATTGTACTTTTAATATGTAATGTATATATATGGATAAGGTGTTATTTTATAGTTTTAAGTGCAATAAAGAGTTCATTCATTCATTCCAACATGGACCCTGCAAGGGCATCGCAACCATAAAACACAATTTACATAGAAAAACGCGTGCAGTAGAAACTAGTTTAGAAACATTTTGCACACATAAATATCTGGAATAACCGGGAATAACATTGCTTTTTAGTAGCAAAAAGCTACTACGGAAGTTACGTCTCAAATTATTCAGAAATAGAACATCTGGGTACATATAATAATCTCAATAATTAAGCTCTAAGAAACTTCAGAAATATATCATGTAGGTACTAATTGATTTTAATTTAACACTTAGATGTGATAACCACGATAAATCATCAATTTGGGCTCTTTTACTAATGACTTACTTAACCCCTGATTCCTTAGACTGTTTTTAGTTTGACAATTGACCACTATCCAATCAAATTACACTTACCATTCCATTTTGAAAATTCACTGCATCCTTCCAATATTTGAAAAAACAAAGAACGGAACAACTCGCGGTATAATTTTCTAAGGCACGGAACGCACGGCCGGTCGCCGTATGCACTACAGTGTGAATGGAACGTAGTGCGTGCCCGTGCTATATGAGGCGCTAAAATGTCGCTCAAACATGCTATGTACTCTACCAGTACATTACAAATTCTACAGTAGGTACCCGTCAGTTTACTTAGTACGGGGTAAGTTGGTTGCTATTGAACGAATATAATAGTCGTTATTGTTGTCATTTATCTGTCACCGCAATTAACGCTGACCATGGACGGACATCTTATTTCTTATTTCATAATAAGTTATAGAACAAAATTTTACTTTTATTAGTGCTTATTTTACAAGCCTAAATAAATAAAAGAATTTGAATTTGGTCAACAGTATCAGAAAGTACTATAAGATAATACTATCCAAACATGTAATGGATAAATAAGTATTATGTAAATAAGTATTATAATATCTCTTTAAACAAATTAACTCGGACCGGAATCCACCAAACCATTATTTGATGATGAAACAACAAAGCAAATCGCAATTTTTGTTATTTTGTTGTATTTCGTATTGAAATAATTTAAATTTAAATTACCCAGGAACCGGAGTCTTGTGAAACTATTTGGATTTTATCGCGTTTGTAATTGTTTTTAAAATGAATTTTATTATGCTATCTGCTGTTTGGTATTTTGTAAACACACGTGTTGATAAACATGGCCTCGGATTAAAATTTACTGTTGCACAATTGGAGAATAATATCAATAATATCATGTTAGTATTGTATATTTGGTATGTCGGTGTTTTTACAATAGGTTGATCATAAATATTTATTAATTCTCAAATTGATACAATCTTTACTTCAGGAGATGTATTGATTCCTTACTTTTTCATTGTAACATCCCTTATGGTGTTTACTATCTCAAAAGTTTGATTGTGATAGTTGTAATGTAAAAAATAAGTATTTAGAACTTAACGATATACCTACTACAACGGTGGAATAATCAAATACAAATACTTAACTATATCTACCCTTGTCGCTTTGTCTCGTACAATTAAGCTTATTCCTCGTTTCCCCCTTAACAACCCCTAGAAACGGAATACTGATTTTTCATAAAATAAACCCGGAATTCCCATTGAACATACCCTGGAAAGCAGGTTAAAGTAATAAAAATAGAAAAACCATTGTTTTTCGTTCTTGCGTTTGATCATCGCCTCACTTTTAATAATAAAATATAATAATCTTAATTAACGTTCAAACAATTCATACAATTAACTTTACTCTATTCACTAATACTACAACTATGCGGAAGTACCACTTAGAGTAGTGAAAGCCTCCTCCAGGTTCCGGTCCTTCCATGATTCTCTATCCAAAGCTAGTCACTTTTAATAACATCTGTTAGTAGAGCGCCATTTTACCGCTCCATACTACAAGCTCATTCAAGAATGACCAATGCGGGCACCACGCGACCATTAGCAACTCATCTGCGATTCCACATCATGAGTACTTTAATTGCTGCTAATGGACCCCTCATGTGTGGTCCGTGCTCTATGTCTTGTCACGTTAATATGAAATTATTACTTATCTTATGAATTATGAACTAATGAAGTATTCGTGAAGAAAGAATAGCAAGCTTGCAAGCTCTGCTTAGCTCGGGGCTAGATGATATTTTGTGTGCTAGTGTGCATTTTCCAGTATTTAATTATTAGGTACTAGTTTAAGCCCGCGGCTTCGCACTTGTTGTTTCTATGGATACGTTTTCAGGTTATTTATAACCCTGAACTGAACTGATTAACTGATTTATGGGATAAAATGAATATTTTTATGCCGGGCCTGGAACCTGTAGGTATGCAAAGTTTTAGCCCGATCCGTTCTCTAGTTTTTGCGTGAAAGAGTAACCCATACAAACAAATATTCGCATTTTTAATATTATACTTGGATAGGATTTATTATTTATTTCTATAAGTGAGGCTTCATCTTTTAAATAATAAAATGCTGGACAACTCACACAGCATCATCAAACCCCAAACTAAGCAGAGCTTGTGCTATATGCGTAGGTACTAGATGACTGATATGTATAATACAATACATTACATAGAAAGGCAAAAGCGTGCCCAATGGTTCATGTAACACACACTGTCATAGCATCGCTTGGATCTTTCCGAACTTTCCTGCCTTCGCGTATCTTTAAAAACTTGTAACTTAGTGGAAATACAATATTACTGGAGAATCATATCTAATTTCGAATATATGTAGAAAGAAAATGATGTATAGAAAGCTGTCAAGTCTTAATAAAGATAATCAAGACGGTGAGTATCTTGCGCTTGGTGTGAAGACCGTGCTAAATGGAGGAAATTGCACTGAATCCGGCACCGGGCGAGATTTATATAAGTTTATAAGCAGTTAGTTAAAGATGAATGTCTGTGTGGACGGATGCTCAGCTATAGAGCAAGATAATATCGCATAGTAGAGTTATAAGTGAAACGAAGTGCAAGTGAAACAGCATAATAAAGGTAACGCAGCCAGTAATGTTCTATTTATTTTATATTTCTTAATTTTGTTATATATAGCGGGGAAGGATAGGTACTTCATTTGTCTCACTTGTGGCTAAAAAATTTACAAAACCATATTTTGTAAAATTTTCTTTTTGGAACCCTATCCTATCCACGTTGATCTCGGAGGAGGGCGCGTTGTCATCTGTGAGTCTGCGACACAGTTTTTAAATTCCTTCAGATGACATCGTTTTCACCTTTAGCTACATGTACCTATGCGTTGTTTTTGTTCGATTTTAAACGATGTACTATTATTATTTGTCATCATTTATTAAAATTCTCGTTATAAAATACATTTTTTAACTATAGAAAATACAAAAAATATGAAACTAAAAATTCTACAGTAAAAAATATATCAAAACGGCCGACCGCGAAGCTAAGCTCAAGCGGCCGCGCGGCCGGTGATTAGGGCGCTTGAGAACTATTATTATTATTATTAAGTTGAGAAAGGATGTAAATAGACTGGGAATAGACTTACACAACAGCGGAGTGGTGCGAGTGTAGCGGAGTGGAGAGCGAGGCGGGAGGCAGGGCAGAGAGAGAGGCGGGCTGCGGGGAGCCGCACCATCGACTCTCGCGCACGTCGCTTGAACCTGGAGCAAGTGTTGGAAACATAGCGTGGTTACTCGAATGCGCGGTTTAATGAGGGTAGCACAAGACCGTGGTGGAAAGCACTAAGTTAGAAGCCTATACTTAGTATTGGGTAACTCCGACTACGAGTGATGACGGGGATTGATCAAGGGGGTGCGAACATATTATGTTTATCAGTTCAGTAAACACTGCGCAAGGAAAAAACGAATGACATTAGCAGCATTTATGGCTGTACAGTACAATAGTACGTGTCATACAGTACTCACTTCCGTACAGGGTCATGTGCGAGGGCGGCCGACTCAGCACGGGCGTGGAGCCATACCGCTCGCCCGCCCCGGCCGACAGCCGCCCGCCCAGCGGCTTGAAGGCTATAGGGCGGATCACTGACTTGCCCTGAAACAAAGGAAATACTTTTTAAGTTACATGTACATTGAAAAAACTTACTACTACACTACTTTGACGACCTCTGCGGCGCCTTGGACGAAGGTCCGCCTGGGACGCAGAAGAATTTTATATACATTTCTGGTACACAAATTAGAAATGAGGCCAGAATTGAGGTATTTAGTGGTGGGTTGTCAGAATAGAGGTATTATTGATGTTGGTATTGGTAGGTAGGTATTGTTGGCTGTTTTCTCAAAACAGACAACATGAATAAATAAATAAATAATGCTGGACAATTCACACAGCATTTAATAATTTAATATCAAAGAGTTAGGAACCAAAATGTTGCATTTAAATAGCAAAGACATTGCGAAACTACGCACAATGTTCTTTATTAGTACTAAAGTACATTTTCAACCATATTAGTAAACGGATTAGATATAAATCGCGAGATTATCTCTAACGGCACGGAATCGACATTATAAAGGTACCTCTACGCAGTCGCATACGCAACCGAAATGTCAAGCAAAGGCCAGGTATAAACAATCACCCATTAGCGATTGTGATAGCTTCGACAGCCGAAATATACATATATAAAAATACTATTCAATTAGACTTTAAATACTTAAAGAAATAGGAATGGAACTCTTTAATAACAAAGAAAATTACAATAAAATAATTGAACAGGATGAAAACTTGTATTTAGTTTTGAAACAATTGCAGCTGATGCAACAATCAAAAAAAGGGAAGCCAAATCTAACGGTCAAGTCTTTTCGTCTAGGAGTTAGGCCACCTTCTATCTCCATCATCAAACCAGCCCGATGGTACCATGACATAGCATTGTCATCGAACTTACATAAGTATGCCAAATGTCAGCTCAATCTGGTCTAAAAATATATTGCAACATTTGTCCCACAAGTACAAACAAAGCAAGAGCAATAAAAGTTTGTAAAAATAGTTTTGTTATACAAATTGTAAGTTTTCGGTATAGCACAAGAACTGTCACTACGTAATCTCCTGAGACAATGGAAGCGACGTGACGAGGTTAACGGCTACGTGATGTCAAAATATGGAGCGATCTGACAGCTTCCCAGGCTTTGTTGGTAAATAAAGGTTTGCTACACGAATTTGAGCTCTAAAGCACAGTAAAGGCTGTGGTAAAGGCTATGTCTAACCGGGACGCTGCCACGGCGACGTCGTCGTCGCTTGGCAACGTATCCAAAGTATTGTTTGGCAGATGACGTTGTCAAACCGTCCCCAAGTAGCTGTCATAATTTAAATTTTGAATACGTCATTGTGTCAGCGTGGCATCGTGGTGCGGAAGGGCCCTAATACAAAACCATTCAGATGAGGAGGTAGTCAAAATCTACAAAAGTAATTAAAAGCAAACTAAAATCCACTCGCCAGTTTAAGATACTAGTAGAGTTCTTTTAAATATACCTTACTTAGGAGGCCAAGGTGGTTTTACGATTTAGATTTAAAAAAATCTAGAATCTGAGGAAAGTGAGGTAAGCGGACTAAGGAGAATAATTATTATTTTGTTTTAATCCATTTGCCAAACCTTTGAACAACACTTTTTGAGCTTTCTCAAAAAAATATCAATTTCTTCAGATTTGGGTAGAGTGCTTGATATATATGAAATAGGAACACCAATAGAATCGCAATAATGATCAATAAAATTCTATAATTCAATATATTCGAGCGGGATCAACAGGGTCTGCAAAAAGTGAAGCTATCGTAGGGCTTTCGCAAAAAGCTCTGTATTAGAAAACGCAGACCGCTAGGTACTGCAATGCTACCGCTCGCTGGCCTACTTACAATTTCAAGTCTATGACTTCAGATTTGTTGAAGATAGTAAAGTTGTTATAAGACGGCATCTTAACAAACTAAACTTTATTATCTCGGGTGTCGTAACAGGCGACTAATATAATCGTGCTAGTTAATAAGTAAATACTCGTTAATAAAATCCACCGGGAGGCGGGCAGCAGCGCCTCTTGCAGGACAATTTATCACCTAATTGCGATCCCCAACCCGCATGCCCAGCATGGAGATTATGGGCAATAATGGCAATAAATAAAAGGTAGGGCGATGAAACATACTACCAAAATCCATTTGATATTTTTATATTGATGGAGGATTCGGTGATGATACTATTGTCATAGTAAAGCGATTGGATAGCAGAAAAGCCTCAGGAAAGTAAAGTGTTAGGCCGCGAGCTTTGATACCAGCTACCGTTATTTATCATTTTATTAATTATATCTTTGCGGATATTATTGCAACATGACGGTACATTTTCCGTCTTTGCTTTTCTTTTCCGGGAAAGTGCTTTGCTTATTATAAGGACTTAGATATGCAAATAATGCAAATCTAAGAAAGGCGATAATGACACGCTAGGTAACTGCAATAGATCTACTGAAAGCTGTTTTATTGTTTTTTTATTGGGGATCATGAATTGCGTCAATGGAAATAAGACTAACCAAGTAATCCATAATAATTTTATACTATTGACGAATTTATCAGACGAAAGTAGTTATTACCTACTTGCGTCTGATAAATTCGTCAGCTTTCAGTAGATCTATGGCAGTTACCTAGCGTGTCATTATCGCCTTTCATAGATTTGCATTATTTGCATATCTAAGTCCTCATAATAAGCAAAGCACTTTCTCGGAAAAGCAAAGCAAAGACGGAAAATGTAACTGTCATGTTGCAATATTATTATGTATGCTTTTGATTCACTAACCTATTTTTGTTTTAATTTATTATATTTAGATTAAGTATTTGTAGCTATAAGTATTAATTCATACACAATATAAATTGTTTCTGAATAAATGAACTGAACTGTACTGAATCTGTTTACAGTTCACGTATGTACGTAACGTATTCTTGAGTGGAGACCGCGACTCGGTAAACGTAGTTTAGAACGGAGGCGGAGGTGGGATAACGATCTGATTCAGCTTGCATCTAGTCTGCAGGCAGATACTAGATGCAAGCTGAAGACAGGGCGCTAGCTCTGTCGCTCATTAGGGGGGCTTGACACTGGCAGAAAAATGAGAACCAGACACAATTGCCATAAACAAAGAATCATCATCAATGAGGCGTTTTCATTATGTCTTAAAATGTTTGACCAGTCTGAAAAGATTTAAGCCCTTTAGTTTGAAATTATATGGCACAGACCTTGCATAGGTTGTTTTCAAAAACACTAAAGTCATTTAAAACGGGATATTTACCATGATTTGATTTTTGAGCTATCTAATATTTCGGCACAGTTGCATGCGCCATGATCACGGAGTAACTGAAGGCACTGCGAGTTTTTTTGGGCAGACATACGTTAAGTTTTATTGTTTTCAAAAACTTCAGGTTAGGTATTTACCGCGGTAAGTATTGGATTTATTCATAATTATTAAAATCTTGAGTAGTTTTAGATTTCTCCATTGCGTTTGCGTCACATCCTGCAATTAGTTCCTAGTTTCGTATTGCGGAAGACGTCGACAGTGTGATTAACCCAATCCTATAGCAATTTTCCGAGCAATTACATTATCTTGGTAATACTGCTTACTTGAGGAAGTTATAATTCCTATTGGGCATTAAGCTGAACTTGGTAATGAGACAATAATAAGATAAGATTAATATCTTAAACTTTACTTTAAAAGAAGTGAGTGGCGTGCCCCGAAAGCTTTTGTGGTGTTAAGTTTGACTGGGGGTACAGGAGATGGATTTTCTGCTAATCAATAAGGCCTACTTAGTTTTTAGGGGTCCGAAGCCAAAGGGTGAAAACGGGACCCTATAACTCAGCCTCCGCTGTCTGTCCGACTGGTCCGTTCGGGTGCGGTTAGTACCTAGATAAGTGACCGCCTCAACATGGGTTTTTGCTATTAAGTGTATATTTTTTTGAAAATCAGCTTTTTAGACTTCTGTGAAATAGTTCTGTACAATGGTACGGAACAATCAGTGTCTATGTCGACTCGCACTTCGCCGGTTTTTTTTAATGTTTTATTTGTAGTTTAGTTTTATTCGGTGATCAATTGTTATTTCATAATAAGTTGCTTAAAATAATAACTCATTCAAAGATCTTTCGTTATTGTTATTCAAAAGAAAACTTACAAAATGGCTAACGAGAATATAATGAACTATTTAATAATAACCTCTAAAATTGTTTGGATATATGATAATATTATAATATAGGTATAAAATTGTAGTTAATCTGTAAACATTTTGAAGACATTTTTACATTGCATAATACTACTACATACTACATAGACTTTGATACTGTATAACTTCTCTTCTCATAACATTATATAGACCTCAATATAACCGTGATTATAAATACTTCGCTGAACTAAAAAAATAATTGTTCCTTGAAACTAGACATATTCATATTATAAGGGAAAGATGCAATGAATCTAATACTACTTACTTACTTATCGATGAGACCCGACATTGTATACCTGACATCTTTACCTACGACTAAATATATATATTTGTATTTGTAAATAATTGTGGTAACCGACAGTCGTAGGTACATTAATTCTTTACCACTACTTATTACAATTAGATAAAATTCAAATTATTTATTTACATAACATTACAGGCTGATGATGATAACATTGAAGATAACTCCAAATCGTTATGCCTAGTACATATTACCATATTAAAAACTACAAGATATAATGAAATAACACAATAATATAAAGACTATGGTTACGGCACAGCACTAACCTAAAGATATTCATGTTTATGATTACCTACATAACAGTTCACACGGCGATAAAGTCACATATTACACTCGCTTACAAGTTGTAGCGTGTCCTACCTCCTGGGTGGCTCTATGATTTATGAGACGGGACTGGATAGGTGCCTTGCCTTGCCTTCCTAGTTCATGCTCGTACGGTACCACTCTAACAAGCTTACCTTCATTTACAAGTAGGTAGATAGACTGGGTGATCTACGTCCAGCAGTGGGCTAGGCCGCTGCTGAGCTGATTATGAGCTTGTAAGTTTTACGAGGGTTTTGTTATTATAGTGCGTAAACTCGAGGTAATTTTCTTTAATGGATTGTCCAGCATTATTTATTTATATATAAGTCCTGTCGAAGTCGACTAATTTTGGAATATCCGAGATGGTTTACAAGAAAACTTGACTGCTCACTACTGCTTACTAATCAATGAGTTACTTTTGAGAAACTAGTGGATTGTCGTCGTACAACAAGTTTTCGTTTAACTGTGCCAAACATCAAAGGCCTTACGAAGTTAATTTCTTTGTAGATATTATAGTGATGGGACGGGTATGAATAATTTTATCGATAAAGATAAACATCGCGAGCTAATTTCTACGTTATTTATCTCTATGCATATAAGTGTCAAGATCGCGATTGGTTTGATATAAATGTCTTAAAAAGTGTTATCCATTGATAAATTGTAAATTATCGAATAAAAAAGTCATTGAACTGATTTTATAGATGCGGATGTTCATTGAGAGAACTAAAAAAATTTGTGTGACAAATCAATGCAGAATTTAGATAAATATTCATAAAATGACATCATTCGCATACCGCTCAGGACACAGGCATTAAATCACGCCTACAAGTAGACTAGACTAGAATTGGATGTTGCAAAAATGTTCTATTTGCATAACAAACAGTCGGCTTGATGTATTATATTATTATTACAAAGACGGCCTACATTTATATTCTATAAAAGCTCTAGGAGACAGTTAATAAATAAATAAAAAAACAAAAAGCATTTTATGTCGGATAACTCCATCTATAAATTGTTAGTAAATAAATTGAGATTATAGACATATCCTTTACCTATGTCTTAGACGAAACGATCAATAATAGTACTCGTAGTAGATTCAATATTGAAATCAACCGTTAGAGAACAGTTAAGTTTAAGAATGAAAATGGACGTTGTGTCGTGTCTAACTACGAGAATTGGGAGCAGGATTCGCTTACGCACTGCGCCTGCGCAGCGCATGCCTTCAGGCATTCTCCCACGGTCAGCCACGCGAGGCCCACGTGTGTAGAGCAGGGCGAATTATATCGATTGTAACTAGGGCAAATGTGGATACTATTCGATTATTGAATCAAATCAGAATGAATATAGCGGTTTTAACTGCCTACCTAGAAATTGCTACTGAATCGATTGGTGTGTTTCTTGTTGCTCTTACTATACTTATAAAAGGAAAACAGCTCGTTAAAGTTTTAAAAGTAATATTTTTTTTATAATGTTGGACAATTCACACATCTAGCTCCAAGCTAAGCAAAGTTTGTGTTATGGGTACTAGATGACTGACATACTTAATACAATACATTACATAAATAGTTTTTTTATTGTTATAAAGTTGGCTTGGATCTATGCCAAAAAAAATACGTAGGTTTCAAGATTTCTCACGGCCAACTTTCCAAAATAATTAAGTGTTAGATCTCAAATAGGTAAATAAGCACCTTAAAATCATTGATACTTTGACATGATTTATTAGATACACGACTCTACCGATCGTATCGATGTACCTAATTGGAGCAGGCTAGAGGCAATTACTGAATTAATGGCCGAATATTGAGCTCAATGTCGGCTTAACGTCTAGCAGAGAGAAATGGAATACAACTAATTGTTTTTAACACGAACACTTGCAAATATTATTTAAAAACGAATTGTCATTTCGTTGTATGAATTGATAAAGCAGCGTGTTCAAATTAACATTGGCAGCTTGTCAACGTCAATTGTATCTAAAAACAAGTGATATAATAATGAATCTCATGAAATAAAGAACTAAGTAAATAATCGATAGACCAGGTACAGAAATGCCCTTCTCGAAACGGGATCCACGATAGCGTATCGTAACCGTAGCGTATTCATCGATAATTTTGCGAGTTTTACCCATCCCTACTATCCCTTTTTAATATTGGACATTCTAACGTTCCGTTCTAATTACATAGACATCCTGAAAATGCCTGCAGCTAAATCCCAGGCTGGCCAAAATTGCATATTCTGCGTCATAATTTTGGGAGATTGGCTCAAAGACTGGCTCTTTCACCCGAAGGCGTAACTTGCTGTCAATGACCGTATCATTAGGACTTTAGTTAGATGTTTTTCCGTTTGCTTATTTAATTAGCGTGTGAATATTGCCAATTGGACCGATTTGTGGTAGGTACATATTTCTTCTTTTTAATAGTGTGATGATTAGGTCACATCTTTATTGTATTTTTTGTTGACACAATATGTTATTATATGACGGCCGATGTGGCGCGGCTGGCAAAGGTCCATACGATGCAGGAGGTTGCGGGTTCGATTCCCGCCTTGGGACATGTTTATACGATCTGGAAATATTTGTGACGAGTGTTCTGGATATTTTCTATATAATAAAAAAAAATATATCTATGTGGTATATGTTTATCAGTCATCTAGTACCCATAGCACAAGCTCTGCTTAGCTTGAGATAATGCTGCTGTGTGAATTGTCCAGCATTATTTATCATTTACTAGATGCGCCCCGCGGCTTCGCCCCCGTGGAAATCTATGTGTCAAATGGTTTAAATTATAAAAAAGTATCCTATGTCCGTCTCCTGATTCTAAGCTACCTCCCCACCAATTTTCAGCCAAATCGGTTCAGCCGTTGTTCAGTTATAAATAGTGTAACTAACACGAGTTTCTTTCATATATATACATAGATTCCTTGAATAAGTTAATTCATAAGTTGTGTAGTTTTCTTGTAAATGAGCAAAATTCTTATTTTGCTCTTACGGCCGTTCCGAAAACGTATGCTTTGTCCCGCTTCTATGAACGTGAAATCCTATACTATCCTTTTCATACATGGCGCCCTTGGGCCCTCTTAACACGAGACATCGATGTAGGTAGATTAGATACAATTAATATTGCTCTTTATTCTACCAACACATGGTCAACTCTGCTCCAGAACCAACCAGACATAAATAAGACGATTACAATCTCAACACGACACATTACAAGACCGAGATGCACACATACACACATATAAATAAATTAAATACATGCGTACATTATCACTGTCGGTAGGTACAGTCGTCTGCAATAATAAGTACATACACTTTAGAATCATGTATTTTTAAGATTGATTGTACGGTGAATGCTATCAGTCTGCCAATAAGCGTTTCTTAG
Organism: Eupithecia dodoneata; assembly: GCA_947044415.1. Lineage (NCBI taxonomy): Eukaryota > Metazoa > Arthropoda > Insecta > Lepidoptera > Geometridae > Eupithecia > Eupithecia dodoneata. Next base: position 9,984,387 of record OX345665.1, read on the forward strand.
GCATCATCATTCTCAGCCTATTTTCATCTGATCTGATGGACATAGGCCTTCCCTAATGAGCGTGGGGATTATGGGTTTTAGGGTCATCTTCATGAGATAAAAGCCAATAACACGTTTATTAGGGCGAGGCTTGCGTCAAGCAGTGAAACAATAAAGGCTGTTGAGTTTGGAGTTGGAGGTTAATGCAGTAGTGAAGGTTTTCAAATCCTGACAATATCCCTGTAAGTAGGTACTGAAATCTTTCCACTTTTTCAGGAGCCTTGCCACTTTGAATAACAAATTTTGTGTCATACATTTTTTCGAGGTACTCTTATAACTTTTATTATTACTTATACTCTTATAATAATTCTCATAAACTTATCTTTACAAGTCTAAAAAATCCCGGAATTTAAGTATGGAGACCGTTCAACGACCTTTGAAATGAATGAAATTTAACCACTTAATTGATTGTAAAGTAATTTAGTTTATACCCTATTTTAATAGCCCTCGTACACTTAAAATAGGAGCAGCATTATCATTCAAGCAGGCTGCAATTTGACACCAATATGCCACTTCCGAGTTCAATACCGGTTTGGCATAGTGTGAATGTGAAAAGACCCGTGATCCACACGTGCCCGGCAGATGTGGCAAATCTGTCACATATACCTCTATCTATAGACACATCTGTCTCAAAAGGAAAAAAAAACTACCCTCGAATCATCCATCCCGAGATTCCAAGCGAGGGTAACACAATTTGACAAAACATGCCAATTTTGCATGGTTTCTTTCGCTTCGATACGAAAATATAGGTAAACTATGAACCCATTAAGTTGTTAAAAGGGACTATCCAATAATTATAATGCACGGTGTGTTTCAAAATTAGCTTAAAGTGCCAAAAAACAGCTGAACATCAAATTGTTTCCGAAACGATCGCATGATGAAAATCGCATGCCAGTAAAGTAGGATTTAAAAGAGATGTTTTAAAAGTTCTGCAGGAGGACTCTGTATAAATAATAGTTTTAATAATTCTTTTTTTCTTTATGTGTTTTAATTGTATCTAATTTTTCTCATATAAATAATCTATTTTCTAATTAACTGTACCTGTTTTATAATCTCTGTAAGTTGTATTTTATTTGTTTGATTTGTTAATGTTAGACTGTTGGTATTTTGTTAGTTTATTTTATATAATATAAATCTCTTATTGGCCGTAAGTTAGATTATGAAGGTTTAAATTATTTAGATTAAGGGCTGTTGATTTTGTTGAAACAATAAAAATAAAAAATAAAATGAATTTTACAAAAATATAGCCCAGAAAGGAACAAACAAGGTTAAAAGGTAAACAATGACCCCATTGCATTTAATTGTTAAAAGGCACTATCCAATAATGCACGGTGTGTTTCAAGAGCAGCTACACAACTAAAGTGCTAAAAACAACTGAAATTACGAGTATAACTGTTCCCGAAACGATCGCATAGAATTTCACAAAAATATCGTCCAGAAATGAACAAACAAGGTAAGTTGGTATTGGTTTGAGGTTTTCAGTAAAAAAATAAGCAAATCATTATATCAGAGATACCAAAGCAACATCCGGTTTATCCTGCGCAAAAAGTGAAGCCCAATCAAAACTGTCAATTGTCAATGACACATTCAGCTGAGCAAATTTCAGCTCTATTCCGTTCAACATAAGATTACCGATTTTATTTTTATTGATTGCGGCTACCGTGCAAATAAAGTAGGCAGCAAAAAATACCAAAAAGAACCACCGAGAGTGCCTATTATAGATTTCTAAGACTAAATAATAACTTTCTACACCGTTCCTATTAAATATTAGGTATGTAAGCACTACTTATAAGTAGTAGATGCAGTTCATTTCCTTGACTCTATCATAGACTAACTTTTTGTTTGTCTCTGATTCTATTTTATTTAAAACTAGCTGCGCCGCGCGGATTCGCCCGCGTGGAAATCTATGTGTCAAACAGTTTATAAACATTCCTCTTGAATCACTCTATTTATTGAAAAACCGCATCAAATCCGTTGCGCAGTTTTAAAGATCTAAGCATGCGTACCTAGGGACAGACAAACAGAGGGAAGCGACGTTATTATACTATGTAGTGATATCAAAATACATGTATATCTGTCACTTTCATTGCCAACGACGCAGATGTAGTTTTGCGTGTCGTGCTAGCTGCGCGGTCGCGTCGTAGATGCTGCACAGTGAACACTGACAACAGAACATTTAGAGATGGATAGAGTAGAGAAACAGAAACATTTGTTAATCAAACTTATTTAGAGCACAGAACAAAAGTAGATATATACATTTATTTAAGACAAAAGTAGATAGATACAAATTTGTTACAGTTAGTTCACCGTTGAAGCATCTTAAATCCTAACATAGGTTTATCTAGACTAGACACTAATAAAAATAATTGTTGTATTAATTAGTAGTTCTAGTAGTAATAATTATATAGACTAATTACATTACACTTAAATGCAATTTCAATTAATTTATTTAATTCAATAGTCATACATACACAATGCACGTAGAATAGTCAAATAAAATAATAAGAAATGTTTTTTATTATTTTATTTGACTATTCTATGTGCATTGTGTTTATATGCCCATAGGCTACTTTAAAAATGTTGTATTCCTTCTTGGCATATATACTACCAGGCACAATAAGCAAAGGTTGGTTTATAACCATTTAATGTTGTAATTTTTCCACGGTAAGTTTCACTGTCATAGAAACTAGTGATGTTCCCTACGAGAAGTCCCACGATATCGATATCGTTATTCTCGATAGGTAATACGAGTGAGATCTTTACAATGGCAGCCGATGGAACAGGTCTTTGCATTCTTTTTGTGCGCTGGAGAAAGCTGGCCGAACTACAAATTCTGAACTGCCCGTATAATATTCTTATTATTTTAAGTTCACAGTTTTGTTGTGATATTGTATGATCCGTTTTCTTCTCGGGAAAGCGTTTCCCGAAAAAACAATGCTCTGCGCTTTTGAAAGAATGTGGTGTGGTTTTTTATGTAATTAAAGCCAACTACGTTTTCAGCTTTTGTTTGTATTTCTAGGTGTAGTTTGGCTCTAATACTATTTTCGTAGCTGGTTATGAAACATGGCTACGAAAACGGCAAGTACCTACATTCCGGTCTCGTAACTGGTAATCAAGCAGAAAAAACGTTCGTAGCTGTTTATCAAAGATCAGTTACGAACGTGGATAAAAGGGTATTTTTCTAACAATTTTTTTTAGCCTTCAAAGTAGGCAAATTTTAAAAATAAAATTTGCCTACTTTGAAAGTGGGTATTCTCCTATACGTGAGAAATTACAAGTTACGGGAGCTCGTCTTTATTTTTCAAGTCAAAATAATGTCGTTGGAATTTCGAAAGAAAACCACCATTATCATTATTTTTGGAGTAGAACGCAAGTACAATACAAAATATCTAATTTTCTGACGCTTACATCACTTTGTTATAACATCAAGAGATTGCGGGCACTATGGTTATGAATAGCGTGCATTAGTGAATAAGAAGCCTTGACACAAATGTAGTCCATCGTGATGGACAAGGCATGATTGAAATAATTCATGCTGTTTTGGTAAAGGCATTTATAATTTCAACATCATCAGTCCATCATATTAGTCCACTGCTGGATATAGGCCTCCCCTAATGAGCGCCATAGCGCCCTATCTTCGTATCGTTATCTCACCTGGCCGGAAGGCTCAAGAGCACGTTCACCCCATTTTCGGTCCTTTGCGAGATATGGCCGGCCCACTTGACTTCAGCTTGCTAATTTTTAGAGCTATGTCGATAACTTTGGTTCTCTGTCGGATGCATTCGTCACGAATCCTATCCTTCAGAGAAACTATATAGTATAGCATTCTAGCTCGCAGAGCGACTTTACTGGTGGGCCAGTTCTACCGTATCTGTAAGTGAGTAGTAATTAAGTGAGTCAAGAGTCCTAAACTAAAGAAATAAAGCTTATCTTACTTTATTACCTGTCTATTTATAAACTTTAAAATATTTAACTCGTTTACATATCATATACAATTTTTCATGGAAAAAAGCACCCTCAGCTTAGAATCCTAAGATTTTGATTTTTGATTACTGAAGCTTACTATATTTTGCTGCCTTAAAATTGTTAATTATTTTGTTTATGACCAAGTTAGTTACTAACTCCATTATCATAAACGGCTAATAAGCTAATAAAGGTCTGCGTACATAGTTGCAATAATGCACTCACATCGTACAAGCCATGTGGGTGGTTGCTGATTAGATAATACATTAGCGGTAGGATATAAATAGTAACTCAAGATAAGTACTAGGTGATCTGTGACGCTGATGGCTGTGGGCGTAGGGATTTTACGGTCTCGTACAACCTAACGCCCTTTTGGAGCCAACTTATATTGACGACCTCTGAGGCGCGGTGGGCGAAGGTCCGCCTGCATGCAACACAGGAGGGTTAGATTCCCGCCTCGAAACAAATGTTTGAACGATCTGCAGATATTTGTTCGGAGTGTTCTTGTTGTTTTTTCGATGTACTTATAATAAAAAATCTATCTTTGTAATGTATTGTATTATGTATATCAGTTATCCAGTACTCTTAACACAAGCTCTGCTTATCATAGGGCTAGATGATGCAGTGGATTGTCGAGTTGATTTATCCAAATTATTTTAATAATGACCATACTCAACATTTTTTCGAAATCACGTTCGCTTGCACAAGCGCCTAAGAATCTTTACATAATAATAATACATAATGAAGTCGCTTCCGCTGTCTGTTCGCTCAGATCTTTTTAACTACTCAAGAATTTTAATGCAGTTTTCAGCAATAGATACAGTGATTCAAGAGTAGAGAATACAATCCCGGGATCCCGAATCTCGGGATCTCGGGATCCCGAACGTTTTCTGGCCCCGAAAATCCCGGGACTATACTTGGCTAATCTCGGGATTTTCGGAATTGCCACAAACACGTCTAGTTTGTTATCCGTAGTCCGTTGCGCCTGGACTTGACTTGATAGCCCTACCTTAGATGATACTATAAATGAACCTCGATAGACGATAGCGATGATGAACACCATTCAGAAAACTTAGACTGTCCAGAATCAGGTTTAATCGTTGCAAAACTATAGTTTTTTGTTTTAGCTTTTTTGTTTTCTTATTATATTGTGATTTGTGTTCTGCAAAGACCTAATAAAAACATTTTTTTTAATTACTCAAGTTTTTTTTCATTTGAGCCCAATTAGAAACCACATAGTCTAATCCCGGGATAGGCCCGGGATCCCGGGATTACACTTCAAAAAGCCCGTAATCCCGGGATAGAAAAACATGCTCAGGATTGTATTCTCTATTCAAGAGGAATATGTAAATATATATCGAAAATTGTGCGAAGCCGGGGCGGGTCGCTAGTTACGTATAAACAATACTATCGGTCGCGATCAGCGTGCGGAGATGCCAATTGTTGCAGTGATTATTAACATCACGCTTCGCAACGCAGCATCTTATCATCATTATTGTTTCCTTCAGATAACGTGGGCGGAAAAATAACAGCCGCTTCCAAAAGTAGCTGATCATATCAAAGACTCATTAAGAGCTGAACAAAAACTCTTAGTATAATTAATTATACTAAATTATAAACCACAAGCCGTGTAGTTCTAACGTTTCGGCTTAGTATTTGCGCCACACCAACTCTTCCCGCGGGTGTCGTAAGAGGCGACTAAGGGATATCCACCGGCGGGCAAGCGCCTCCTGCAGAACAAATTTACCACGACCGATGCGAACTGCGATCCCCGACCCATAAGCTTAGCTTGGAGATTATAGGCTTATCAGGAGAAGGGCTGTCCAGCAGTGGACCAATATAGGCTGTTGAGGAAGTATTGGTACTTTCAGGGTCATAAAGGGGTTGACACCAAAAGACGAAGAGTACATTAAAACAACAAACAAACAAAATTTAGTAACAAAATAAAGACACCAACAAAAAAAACTTGCTTTTAAACTTTTATAAATTTAAACAGAGATTAATACATTAGAGATAGATGCTAGATTAGGGACATAATTGGATGTGAAAGGTTAAGTACATAATTATTTGAGACGTTTTAATCGTCATCGTATGTTGTATACATAGTTTGATCGTCAGCAAATGTATTCGAGTTTCTTAATTAATAACGGTGTTATGAATTGTTACTAGATTCTACCATATTACTTATCTCTAAAATTGCCTATTAAATCACAATATTAAAGTTTTACAGCCTACAAACTGCACCTGCGATAATACTTCGAAAGAAAATAAGGAAGATTTAAAAAAAAAAAGAAATTTCCACGCGGGCTAAGCGTAAGTATCAGAAACATTAACCTGACATCGCAAGTCAACAAACTATCAGCAACACTCATAGGCAGCGCTTCAATAACTTTCAAATTGGAATAAATTACTCTCCTCCCATCAAAACAAAGCGAATAATTGCATAATCATTTGAAAAATACTGCATATATGTTTGAAGATGCGGAGAAAACAAAAGAAATCGTGAACCAATTCGATTCAATTGCCTTGTACTCATATTACAAACAATACTTTGCATAGACAAGTTAATCTATGGCACATCACAGACAATTGTCTATTGTTTCCAAACGATTAACGAATTACGTTGATTCAATATGGTTAAACATGGCGCCTTCTCAAAGTGGCCAATAAATTGCTTAGTCTGACTGAATACATAAATACTTTTTGCGTTTCCAAGTATATAAGCTGATTCATCATCATCAGCCTATATTAGCCGACGGCTGGACATATAGGCACAGACATAGGCCTTCCATAGGTAACTTGCAAACAAGTAACATGCATGTCATGCGTTTATGGCCTTTACATCACCATCAATTTAAGCATCGTCCGCCATTACTCCAACAAAAACGTGCACCAATGCCCATTACGTATTAAAATTATCATTTCAATTTAAATTGCGTCGCATTGGATTCCCAAAACTGATTACCGAGCCTCTCTTTATTCGGCCACAATATCAACAGTCTTAAACATAATGAACGTTTCTTTTACGATTTCTTGATTGTTTATGCGAGAGACGTTGTAAGGCATTCTTGTACTGGTATTAATTTACGTTACCTTAAATAGCAGGATTGAATTGTCAACACGGGTCTCGTATTGTTGATTGGACCTTCTTTGAATAACAATAAGAAGTGCTGACGGAATCTTAATACCAGCCTACGCGAGTAAAAGTAAGAGTGGGTTTTGAGTGTTTTCGTAACACGTGATAATGGTATCATCCATCATACAATAGAATACAAATACTTTATTGTACACCAGATGCTCGGTAAACGTAGTGTAGGACGCCCTCCGACCAGGTGGGATGACGACCTGCAAAAGAGTGCAGGCGCGTCAAGCTGAAGACAGGGCGCTATGGCGTTCATTGGGGGAGGCCTATGCCCACAGTGGACTATCATAGGCTGATGATGATGGTGATGATGACACCAGATGCAGATCCATTACAAAAAACACATTTCATACGACAAGTACAATGGGCGGCCTTATCGATAAGAAGCGATCTCTTTCTTACAGGCAACCTTAAGATGGAAATAATTATGTGAATTTAAGAAAGGCAGGGGGTGCCCAAAATAAGCTAAAATAACCTTATGAATACTTAAAGACAAATAATAAATAAATCATCATCACGATCAAACTACATAAATAAATAAATAATAATGCTGGACAATTCACACAGCATTATCTAGCCCCATGGTAAGCAGAGCTTGTGTTATGGGTACTAGATAACTGATATACATAATACAATATATTACATAGATATATATTTATTATACATAGAAAACGACCAGAACACCCGGAACAAATATCTGCAGATCGTACACACAATTGTTCCGAGGCGGGAATCGAACCCGCAACCTCCTGCGTCGCAGATAAACACACACACACACGTCCCATATAATATTATTTTCTTTGCTCCCATCCAAATACTAAGATTAACAAAACTAAGTTCAACTTGATCGAGTTCAAATTCGTATGAATAAATGGTAACATTTATTTGCGTAATATACATATATAGTAGAAATGGCAGCTCCTGAACTCGGTTTAGCGCTTGAACTGGATCAACTTTAGGTCGGTAAAGTGTAAACCGAGTGTATGTTTTATTGGACGATCAAATAAAACTACATTTGATACATTGTGTTCAAAGCACGAAATTCAATGTAACAATGAATCTATTAATTATGAAAACATTCAGTTACTGTAAACTCAAGTTACTGTAAATAAATAAATAGGGATTTACCCTGCGGGCTATGTTTCGATCTCACAAATAGAGTTGTCGAGAATAACCTAACCGTAGACGAAGCAATCTAAGAACGGCCATCAGAAACCAGACCCCGATCTGTAAGTTAAGGTTGCTTTCCATACATTGCCTAGAGGCTTTCTGCTGCCGATTTCCATCTACATTTACAATAATATGATATAAATTATCATTATCTGTATAAACAATGCCTTGTGAATAGAACACCTGTAATGTATCAACAAAATGTATCAAGTAAACTGTATGATGTGAGTTTCACAACAGCCATTAGCGAGTGCTTTATTTTATTCTACGTAATCCGCATAAGAATATTTATTTTTTATTTGCTAAATACACCCCTCATCATTATCATTAGCCTATAACAGTCCACTGCTGGACATAGCCCCCCCTAATGAGCGACATAGCGCCCTGTCTTCTGGTTGCCGCATCCAGCATCTGCCTGCAGTCCTTCGCAGGTCGTCATCCCACCTGGCCAGAGGACGTCATCTACTACGTTTGCCGAGTCGCGGTTTCCACTCTAGAACACGTTTACCCCACCGGTTGTCGTTTCTTCGAGAGATATGGCCGGCCCACTGCCACTTCAGCTTGCTTATTCTTAGATCTATGTCAATAACTTTGATAACTTTGGTTTAATACACCCCTGTCTTTCTTAAATTATCAATTTTCTATCCATCCAAAGGTTTTGTTAAATTTTGATTTGTATCAGGGTAAATTATTTATCTCCTGGTTTTAATATTGCCTTTTAAAATACCTGATCGTTTTCAAGAGTCTTGTATTAAGGTCTCAAAATAAAACAGCTTTTTTGAGGTGATTTGATTACGTAGAATTTACTTATCTAGGTACATTACCTAACTACGAGGAACTAGGCTATAATTCGGTTGACAACATAAGTAAAAAAAACAGCTTGACAGTAATGTCATAACACTTTAGGTATAAATCAATGTTCACTTCCCCATATCTTGATAATGGTCATACTAACCCGACAGCTGCGAATAAGCAACGTTATCCCTATTAGCACCATCAGTCACCGACATGCGCCATTTCGAATCTAACCTTTTACCGTTTGACAGCGCAGGCGTCGCTGTTCACCTTTACTGCAGTTATTGATCGATACCCATGGGTTTAACTATTATCGGTGAACATGTTTATACGTTGATTTTGTCATAGAAATATAATATAAAGTATTTATTTATAAATGTTTATATTGAATCCACATTGTCAATAAATAAAAATTTTTACTTTTTACTTTACTTTTACATAAATGTTTGTCGTGCAGACTGTTACGGTCATCGTCATCAATTTATTAGCATGTCGTCATCCCACGACATACTTATATCGTTCGATAAAATAAAAACGGTAGAAATTACTATTAAGAATGTCAATCTTTAGATTGTTATAAAATTATTCTTAATTAATTATATTTCAATCTGTAGTGCTTAAAAATTATGACTTTCCAAATGTTTTAAATTGATTGATACAATTAAAATTAGCCTCTTAAAAAGAAACGAAGTAATTTACCACGCTGCTGGTTGCTCGCGATAATCGCTTTTGTTCACTGAATACGAGTGTGCGGTAATAACGATCAACTGGGGTGCTCAGCTACTTATGCCAGTGCCAAATAAGGTTGACATTTGCGTGATAAGACATTTGATATAGGGCTCATGTTTGGTCTGGTTTCGAAGGTATAGAAGGCTATCTAATAAGCGTGCTTACAGTTTTATGTGGTTTGTATGTTTATGGTTACCCTTTACCAAATAAGATTTTGCTGCGAATAACTAGGTACCTAATTACAGTAGGGCTGGTCCACCACACCAGACTAAAGACTCTCAGCAGGCTATGGAGAGAGTTATAAGTACTCGGAGTTTCTCTGAAGGATAGGATTCGAAAAAAGACTAAGTAGACAGTTATTTATAACTCAATATCACGCCAACCGATTTCGATAATTATTTATTTAAAACTAAATTTTAACCCATTTTCATTATTAAGGTTAAATCGGTTTATAGTTTTTAAAACACGCCAAATTATTAGACCAGATAGATAATTTGTACTTGTCGCATGTAATATATTTTGTAATGATCTGTATCTGGTGTACAATAAAGTATTTTTGTATTGTATTGTATTGTAGTATCATTTTTTATTAACAATACCTTGGTTTATGTATCAAAAAGTCTCATAAAACCTGAATATAAGAAAAAAAGCCAAAGAAACAGGAAACAAGCAGCTCAAGAAAAACAAAATGTATTCTAAAAGCGACGCAAATGGTCAATTAACATAGATAGCACGGTCGCGGCTAGACCCCCGATATGCTAAGCACCATGCCGGTGGTCTCGATGCAGGACTAGATACCTACCGGGACCTACCACAAAAAACACCAACAACTAAACCTGCTAAAGCAAGATCAGTCAAGTATGAGTGACTCGCACGCAAAAGGTTTTGAACTTTTATCAATTGAGGCGAAATGGGCTCGCTTTCAAAGGATGATCCAGCTGGGCTGGGAAACTACGTCAAGTCTTCTCGACATCCATACCACAATGCTTGAAAACGAAAGTTTTCAACTAGTGCGTTCTACCCGTTATGACCTACGGAGCTGAGACGTGGACACTCACGATAGGGCTGGTCCACCAGTTCAAAGTCGCTCAGCGAGCTATGGAAAGATTTTCTCTGAAGGATAGGATTCGTAACGAATACATCCGACAGAAAACCAAGGTTATCGACATAGCTCAAAGAATTAGCAAGCTGAAGTGGCAGTGGGCCGGCCATATCTCGCGAAGAACCGACGGCCGCTGGGGCAAAAGTGTTCTTGAGTGGAGACCGCGACTCGGTAAACGTAATGTAAGACACCCTCCGACCAGGTGGTATGACGACCTGCGAAAAACTGCAGGGGGTTCTGGATGCATCAAGCTGAAGAGAGGGTGCTATGGCGCTCATTAGGGGAGGCCTATGTCCATCTGTGGACTAACATACGCTGATGATGACTTAGATTTTTGCTATACTTACAAAGATGCTCTCAGTGTTAAAAGCAAATTTTAACACATTGAGTGCCCATGATGATACAGGCTATACATCAGCGGAATGCACATGAGGGTTATGTTATATGACCTAGACGGGCCACTCGTTAACACATTAACTGCCAAGCCTATTTCTTATTTATTAATTAAGTAAAAAAGATAAAAAGAAAGGCGACATGTTATGTTTCTGTGCTCTTATAAGGATTTACGAGTGCGCTCGGTACAATGGGCCTGATTAATAAAACATTGTGTTACATTGTACAGCTTCTTATTGCAACGTCAAAAGTACCTGAACATCTCAGATTTTTTTGTTCTTGTTAACAGGTTCGTTAGGTTTCCTTTTTATCAACATTTTCTGACAAATTCAATCTACTAATATACGTATGAAAACTACAGTTGTCCGCGTCGTCGGTACGTTTTATATTATTTTTATAGATCAAAACACCGTTAGCATGATTTATTTTCATAAATCGATTGTCAAGATGGTAACTATGGAAAGTGTAATTTATAAGTTGCTCAGCTACTTATGGCGTTGTCTGTGGCCCGTGCGGAGGCCTACCGGTCTCTCGTTTATGGGTCACACGGCTGCCTTTCAGACATTTACGTGTATTAAATTATTTGTACATACATACGAGTACACGCATATTAATCTGAAAGGTACGTCAGCAGAGTGAAGGCTGGATGAAATGGTGAAAGGAATGAAATAGGAAGGTAATGGTGGATTATTATTATCTATGTTTATTAAAATTTTGAACATTTATTTAAATACATATTATAGTACAAATTTAAATTATATTTTCATAAAATTTTATCTAGGGGATACAATATCATGAAAATAGTTTTGTTGCAAAAACATCTAGACCTATAAAGTTTTTACAAGACCACAAAACCTTAGACTCAACTATAGACTAAATAAACCCTTCTCCAACCTAACAAATAAAAAAGCTAAATTTAAGCCTAGATGGCTAAGCAGATCGTAAGGAAATTTTACAGGCAGTTAGTCGGTATCTCGGGGATGGGTATAGGATTTAATTCCAGAAAAGAGTGTGTGAAGCTGCAGGCGGAAGCTAGTTATAGTTAGTTTGATATTTGTGTTGTGAGTCATGGGACAGCTCTACGGCAAGACTCTACATACTCTCTTTCTTGAAGATAAACACTGATTAGGGATAGCAATCCCGCAAAAGGGGATCACGCATTCCCGCTGCTTTTAATAATCTGCTGGATCCTGCATAATCAAAGCGCGGATCCCGCAAATTATTAATTTGGCGCTTTCAATTTGATTTTATGACATAATTTCAAAGATGCGCATCTTTGAAATTATGTCATAAAATCATCGTGATCTCGCGCGGGATTGAGTAATCCCGTATATTAATCCCGCGGGATTGAATGAGCTGCGAGAATGCAATTCTTAACACTGATATGCCGGTAGGTAATGTATGGTGCCACCTCAAATCAAATGCCACGGGAGTCAAAGAAGCTGTCATGTCGTTGCGAAGAGGAAATAACAGGAAGATCGCGCACCAGCACCATATAATCAGAATTATCTTCGGTGAATGGCCGATCGCAACTCGTGACCGTGGCTGTGGCAAATACTTGCTCAGGTACTTTTGGCTAAAGCCAGATCATGAGAGATCAAAAAATAGAATACATATTTCTTAGAATAGTGCTAGACTTTACTCACAACAGTGCTAAGTCAAGTATGAAAGACCAGGGTTATCATCATCATCATCAACCTATGTTAGTCCACAGCTGGACATAGGCCTCCCCAATGAGCGCCATAGCGCCCTGTCTTCAGCTTGACGCATCCAGGGTTAGAAAACGCGAATATATCATCAAAAACATAAAAGTGAAATGAAAGCCAAGTTCAATATTATTAATGCATTGGGTTTTTTACTTCAACGACAAAATAAGTGAAATCATAACGGCCTGAAATTTATTTGCAACAACATAAGATATTATATAACAACTTACGATATCTTTTTGTAATTTAATTAGGAATAATATATTGAAGCCGTATAGGTCTGATTTGGCTAACTAAGTTTTTTAAACGACGATGGTATGTTATATATATTATATATTTTTATGTATGTAATTCGATTTCTCCGTCAATTATAGACAGATTTGGAAAATTATTTCGGTATTGTATGAAGAAAGATGCCCATGAAAATTAATTCATCATTTCATTATACCCTCTCCATCATTTATTTGTAAAATCGAATCAATGACGACGCCAATATTGCACTTCTTAGATCAGATTTCATTGTATATTGCAGTCGTTTACCCAATCAGAGTATTTCACCAGATCTAACCTATTGAATTAAATGACGACGGAGAATTTCAACATTTAATTTCCTTCTAAACAATTTCTAGTGAGACACGATTAAGATTTAAAGCCTGAGCTGAGCACATACCTACATCCAACACCGCTAGCGCACACCACAAAAATAAGCATTCAAATATGAGCTTAAAGTTAGTTATCTTAAGATAAATTTTACAGTAACAAAAAAGCTTCCTACAAGCTTCAAACGAGTCGACTGCTAGCTATCTGGCACCGTCAATATAAAATGCATCTAAATATTACGAGTTAGCCTAGCCTAGCATATTTGATTGCTCATTTTTTGTTGCGCGGTTTTGGACCTTTACCTTTTGTTTAGACGTTCCTATGGCCACTATCTGTCTCCATCATCAGACCAGCTCGATGGTACCATGTCATTGCATTGTCACGGAACTTACATAAGTATGCTAAATATCAGCTCATTCGGTGGAAGATGACTGGTCTCAAATTGAGTTGCAAGATTTTTCCCACACTACACACAGTTCAAGTAGAATAAAAGCTTGTATTCATTAGCACCGCAGACTCTAACAGATCAGTACCATACCAACAGATTTAATAGGTTTATTTATCAACTCAGTAATTTACAATCAAAGAAACTACTTAGTAATTTCAGTGAAATCCATTATTGGGTTCCAATTGTACAATCCATAGAAGGTATGAACCACAGAGATCTATCTTTGTTTCTGATATCTGCGGTATGAACACAACAAAAGGATTGCCATAAACCAGTCTGTCTGTAACAATGCAAATTAACCAAATCCGTTCTCTTATCAGAAGCCTTTTCTATGCGCTTGTCAGGCACAACTCACAGATTAGAGTGAAGTCGTGACTCATAAGTAGATTAACAACTCCGGTGACCAAGTTACTTTGAATTCAAGTAATTATATCCATTACGCAAAGTACAATGTTGATCTTCCACCTAACTAAAGTACACCGGCGACGTACCTATTTGATTTCGTATTGGGTTTGCGTTTGAAAACATAAAATAAGGAAATATCTACGTAAGTTGACGCATAACTGCACCTTTGTCGTTTATTATGAGATATATGTAGATATATATCATTTTATAGAACTCCGCCTTTACATACGAGAAAAGTTTCCCATACAACTTTTTAAACTTTCGCGATTTATTAACATATCAAATATTATTTTATCGGGTATTTATCACGTACCTTTTGTTTTATTATCCCCCGAAGTTGCGAAGATACTCGACAAATACCCAATAAATAATCTTTAATAAAGTTTGCCATCCCTTTCGATGGCGGAAAATTTAAATATTTAGGTAGATATAGATTGTTAGACTCTTTGTAGGGTGCACATGTACAGTGCACCTTGAGTTACAAAGCTACTTTTGGCGCTATTAGACGTTCTAGCCATACCACTTCGTGACCAGCAGATCTTAAATCCGCCACCGGCGCCTGGCCTTGGACTATTTCCACACCTTTGTGCCATAAAGGTCAATTGGAAAGTATCACAGACCTTCATTTAAAGGAGTAGTAAGGCTATTGTCTCTAATAATAATAAGAAGTTTTCATATAAAAATGTATTCCAAAACAGTTCTACCAGATTGAAAATAGGCGTTTTTGGTATCCTGGCTTGTAAAATTAAGGTAGTAATAAAGCATCCAAGACATGGCCAAAATGCCATGGAATAAGAAGTTATATACTAAATCTAGACCAGGGCTCTGTACCAAAGAGCTTTTTTTTGATTGCCCTGCATCATAGACCGAGAATCTAGGCTTAGTTTGTTTTGCACGACAGAAGTCTCGCAGCAATTGAAATTGAGTTTTTTTTAAACGTTAAATTCACTAAATTCATTCGTCGCTTTGTCTTGGGTACTTTTTTCGTGAAAGACTCTACCTCGGTCTATCCCTTCAACGACAAATGTCAACCTCTTGATCCCCGCCATCTATGTAGATATTGTAACTAATACCTAAAGGTAAAAAAGTTTTTTCCATAGACTTTTTACTTTTTTTTGGGAA